>CM057452.1:1867797500-1877797500 GCA_016271365.2 Neoceratodus forsteri
TTATACTGATTAATTCTACATAAGAAAAGGAGTTGGGCTGCTTGAACAATGCTTTGCTGTGTTACAAGCCGTGGTCCTCACTCGCACCACCCGACCAGCCCCTCACTTGCTCCATCACCTGTCAGACTTCACAAAAAAAACAGAGGGCAGCAGTCACATCACACTTGACAATCTTTAATTGCTTTATTTTTTTTAAAAAGCATTTTTACACTATTTCCACTGTAGCATTTCTTTACAAGAAAAAGTCTGACCTGACGATCACACTGCTACTCTTATGGTTATCCAAGAAATACAGTATGCATTGCTATATCTTTGATTTCTCTTCTCTTAAAACTGGCAACCAGCTCACAGGCTTCATTTCTCCATCCCGTACTGAGCTTGTCAGTGGCAGGATGGGTAGGAAGTAGGGGCACACATTACTCACTACAGCATCACACTCATGTGGTGGATGCAGGGGCAGAAATAGGGCCGTTCACTTCAATGCAGAACTCACTGGGCAAAATGCTCTCACTTAACCTGTTTCTGTGGCCTCCATCTATGCTCACTTCAGTACTGTTATGATCAGTTCATGTAAACTGTATTTTTTTTTTTGTTAGTTAAACAAATTCAGCCTAGGCTTCTCAATGATGTAGCACTTGAGTGCTTCCAGTTCTGCTGACCTTCTGGCACTCCTGAAACTGTGCTCAATATGTGTCCATATACAGGTAGAAAAATAGAAAAAAAACTGCTCCCTCATTCTTGCCAGCAGCCAGCCAACAGCGTGGCTCTCTTGTAGCTCTCAAAAGAACAACAAGGAAAAAAAACACAAGGACAAAAGACTACTAAAATCAAACTAAGGAAAAAAATCAAGCATGTAGGCAGAGGAACTATTTTATTTAAAATCTGGATACAAATTATATTTTTTTAA
Source organism: Neoceratodus forsteri (assembly GCA_016271365.2). Lineage (NCBI taxonomy): Eukaryota > Metazoa > Chordata > Ceratodontiformes > Ceratodontidae > Neoceratodus > Neoceratodus forsteri. Next base: position 1,867,798,408 of record CM057452.1, read on the forward strand.
TTATTTGAATCTACAAATTTAAATTTTTAGATTAATATAAAATAGACAGCAACATTTTATAAGCACAATAAGACACTCCAGGTGTGTGCATTAGACATTTCTAATGCATGGCCAGGGGCTGAAGACACTTGCCCTGTGGCCTCATGCTTCACTACACCCCTGGCAGTGCATTAGAAAGTAATACACACCCCTCATGTCTTATTGCTTACATTTAGAAAGAAAGTGCTTTAAATGTAAAATGTTTCCCTGACTCATTGTCTAGTTGATATTCAAAAGCCTGTAGTCATTTGATCAAGGGAAATAAATGATGTCCAACATTCAGACAAATTATCATACTAGAGCTAATGTTGACTGTTTTTAATGTTATTGTACTGTTCATCTTTTCAAATTCAGGGACAAGGATATTTTTATTTCAGGATTTTGGTGCTATGTTAGTCTCTGAAAATGTTATTACTCATTATTTTGTGATAATACCTTTTATTACAAAACCAGAATGGCCAGGATTTGCTAAAAAGTGTAAAGTGATGTGCAAAAGTTTGCGTTGCACTCAGTGGTTCCACTAGTGGGCAATCCTGCTATTCACAGTCGAATAGTGCACTGCACTATCTGACTGTGAATAGGGGCAAATGGGGGCAGCACGAACCCAGGAAAACAACCAGGAACCCCAGTAGCACTGCCCCCACAGCCAGCCAGGAGAATGGGCTGGCAACAATAGCACACACACGCTAAGGTCCTATTCATGAAAGGGGCCCATGCAAATGAGCCCATTGGGCATGCAGGGTGCAACAGGCCATTAGCATGCCCATTATGGCCCCATTTGCATGGCCTGTGTCTGGTGTAGTGTGGCCCGCCTCCAGACCATGCCCCACACAGCAGCAGTCCCCAAGTGTAGTGCCCATATCCTTCAATTGACAACCTCATAATATGAAAAAAACCTTTCCATAGTGCAGTGGTCCCTCCCCCTCCCTGGAACCTGATCTCCCACCCTCTATGTTTCAATTAATTTTCTATTATGTATTGTCCCACCCTGGGCCATGATCTCCCACCCCATATGTTTCAATTAATTTTCTGTAATGTAGTGTCCCTCCCCAGTCCCTGATCTCCAACCCAATATTGATGAATCCTTATTCCATAGTGTAGTGGTCCTTCCAGTCACCTATTGCCATCCCCATATTGACAAGAACCCAGTCCCTGGCAATCTAGTGGTCCCCCCACCGCCCCATCCTCTCAGGTAATCACCAACCAACCCGCTCCCCCCCAGCATGACTGCCCATGAGTGAGCAGCACAGCTCTCCTCTCACCTCCAAGGCTGCCCAATGACTGAGCTATGAATGAGTGTACTCATTTTTAGCTCAGTCAGTGGGCAGCTGAGGAGGTGAGAGGAAGGCTGTGCTGCTTGCTGACAGGTAGTTGTGAAGGGGGGAGCAGGTTGGTGGGTGATTGGGAGGCCCACTCAACTACCAGGAACAAGATTTTTGTCTATTTGGGGATGGCGATTGGTGACTATGGGGATGACTTCACTTTGAAAAAAAGATTTATTAGTATTGGGTGGGAGATTGGGGACTGGGGAGGGACACTACCTTGTGGAAAATTAATTGAAACATATATGGTGGGAGACTGGTGACTGAAGAGGGACCATTGCACTATGTAAAAGTATTTTGCTATATCAGGTGGGTGATCAGGAACCAGAGATGGGGGTGGGGGCCAGACTACCTCTGCCAACCACTAGGGTTGCTCAGATTACTGCCAGGTTTTTTTCAGCTGTAACTTGCTCCATACAAGGCTCTTTCACAAAGGCCCTTATGTGGAGCAAAACATTAGTGAATGGGATTGCAGGGATATGCAAGTCCCCTCCCACTCATTTGCATTGCGGCCACACTCACTACTTTGCCTGGATGCAAACCCAGTTTGTGGGGGAAAATTGGGCCTTGTGAATGCCAACTCCGGGAAATACCCAGTTTGCCCTGGGTAAATTGGTTTGCACCAAGGCAAAGTTTTGTGAATCTGGCCCAAGAACCTTTTCACAAAATTTCAAGACATACAAAGTACCATGAAAACATTTTCAAAGCTTTTGTCTTTGGAGAAATCCAAATCCTTCAAAACTGTACTTTGAATTTTCACGAAGTTGTGCAATATTTATTGATGAATGGCAGGAAAATAGTCATGAATTATGAAATTAAAGTTCCGTGTCATTTCTTTTGCAGTTCAGTGATTTAGTCCACAATTCCCAATGTAATTCTGCAAAATAAATGTTTCCACAAGCAATTTTATGGTCATGTTGGTTTTTCTGTAGGTGGTACTGTAACTTTCAAATGTATTTATTGACTCTAACCAACCTACCTCTAGTCACCCAGCAACAGTACTGGACTTGCTGCAAATCAACCATCTTTTTTTTTCCTTTTTTCCACCATTTTGCTTTAATTTCTAGGCTTGGCTGTTTAGTTTTAAGGAAGCAAAGTTTTTTTTTATCCTTTATATTTCATAATTCAGAGAAAAAGTTTGCAGTTTAGTTCTGTAGTTTCACAGAAAACTCCCAATTCATTCCACAAGTTGTGTAGTCACATGGGTAGTTTTTATTTTCTGCTGTTTACTGTATAATTTTGAGTACCTGCTATTAAATTCCATGAAAGCATCGGATATTTTGCTTTTTGTATTTCACCATTCTTATTAAACTCTCACAGTAAGGTCTTTACTTCTGCAGAAAACTGCAAGATTTTTCTGCAAGCTGTGTGGTCACATGAACATTTTTTTCCCCATCATTCATGCTTTCAGTTTTAGATTTGCCATTGAATTCTGTGGAAGCCAAGGATTTGCCTGTTCCATTTCACTGTACTGAATTAAATTCTATGGTTAAAGTCTATAATTCAGCAGAAAACACCAGAATTATTCTGCAAGCTCTGCAGTCACATGAGGATGCTAGATGGTCTCTGTGGGTTCTGTCACTCTAAGTAAGTAGGTCCCTGACATGTGACAGCAGCTTGTTACTGTTCCAAGGTGATTACTGAAGAAGAAACATCTGTGTTCCTTATCAATCAATCAATCAATCAAAATCTTTATTTAATCAGGCGAACATCATTGAGCATAGCTCATTTACAAGATGGACCTGAGTGGTCAAGAAGTGCAAGTGTTATTACATTGACAAGGGAATCATAAACAGTAATACAATGACAGGGGTAACAAAAAACAGTAATACAATGACATAAGTGCTAGTATATAACAATATACATATGTACAAGGCATTAACACTTTTAATCTGGGAGACAGTAGGCAGTTGGCACATCAGAGTTAATATGTAGATTATAGGACCTAACAGGCATTTTGAGGGTGAATCTTGAGACTGGGAACGGAAGTTTTTTCAGCATATAGAAACACGAGCAGAAAGGGGGTGGGTAGGGCCGTGAATTAGGCCTTGTGGAAGCAGTTGCAGAGTTCTGGGAATAGGGTGTGAATAATCTTTGAAGGATATTAAGGGTGGAGGTTATTTAGCTTCATGGATTTTTGGAGTGAGTTCCAAACAATTGCTAGTGAGTAGCTGATAGCAGCCCTCCCAAGCTGGGTGCAGGCATTGGGGACCTTAAGAATGATAATTTTGCTGATCCTTAGGTTGTATGGCCTAGAAGTGATTTGAGTAAAACAGTCCGAGATGTAGGTAGGTAGCTTGCCTGATAAGGCTTTGAATATCCAAATTGCAGCATTCCTATTTCTTCTGTGTTGTAATGATGACCAGTTAACTGCCTTATAAAGGGAGCAATGGTGGGTGCTGAAGGAAGGTCAGTAATGAATCTGATGGACCTGTGGTATAGGGTGTCCAGTTTATTTAAGAGAGGAGTGAACAGTGTCCATACAGAAAGTCAGCATAGTCAATGAGGATAGGAATGAAGCCTGGATTAATCTTTTTGGAGTCTCTGTTGAGGTAGTGCTTTATTCTAAAAAATAAACCAAGCCTTTGTCTCAGTTTCTTTAGTAGCTCCTCAATATGGACAGAAAAGTCAAGTTTTTATCAATCCAGACACCAAGATATTTGAAGTTATCAACAATTCCAGCTTCTCTCCAAGTAAGGTGGTTAGTTTGTAGGGTAGTAGATGATGGGGTAGTGGCAGAGCAACTTTGTGGAGAAAAGAGCATAGCTTTTGTTTTTTGGCGTTTAGAAGTAGTTTTTATCCAGTAAGTTGTGTTGTAGGATGGAGAATTCAGATTGTAGCAGTTCACAGGCTTTAAACAATGAAGGATTGCTGACATATAGCACAGTATCATCAGCAAACAGATGGATGTTTGATTGAGTGAGGTTAGCATCAATATTATTAATATAGATGGCAAAGAGGATGGGCCAAGAATAGAGCCTCTCTGTACACCTCTTAGCAGTGGTTTTAAAGTGGATAGGTAGTTTCCATTTTTACCAGTTGTGATCTGTCTGATAGATAGCACTTGAACCAATTGAGTGAAGGGAATCCAACCCTATTGAGCCAAGGGAGGTGATCAGTGATTCATGATCCACTGTGTCAAATGCTTTGCTCAAATCCAGGAACACAGCACAGGTACTATTCGTCTTATCCATAGCAGTCTGCCAGTCATTGGTTACTTTGGCTAGGGCTGAAATGGTGCTGTGCCTTGATCTAAATCCTGATTGTGCTGTATTTAGGAGGTTATTGTTATCCAGGTAGACCCTTAATTGTGAGTTTACTAACTTTTCGAGCATCTTGGACAGAACTGATAGGATGGAAATTATTGAGATCCATGGGATCACCAGATTTGAGTAAAGGAACTACTTGAGCTGTTTTCCAAATGGAGGGAATGGATCCAGTGGTGAGGGAAAGATTGAAGAGATGAGTGAGGGGGGCAGATAAGACTTGAGATGCAATCTTGAGGAAGTAGGGGTCCAGAGAGTCTGTACCTGCACTTTTTGAAGTATCCAAATTGGAGAGGAGATCTTCCACTTCTTTCAATGATATTGGGTTGAAGGAGAAGGTTGATGTAGCCTTTTGGCCCACGGTGGATTGAAGATTCAAGGAAGATCTCAGGGGTGGATTGAAGATTCAAGGAAGATCTCAGGAGATTTGCAGGTGAAGAGTCAAATGCTAGTCCAGCTGTGGTGAAGTGGTCATTGAAGGTATTTAGAATTTCTTGTTTATCCGTAATTTCTGTGTTATTTAGTAGCAGTTTGCAGGTTAAGGCAGGAGTAGAGTTTTGGCCCAAGATACCCTTTATAGTTCCCCAGAGCCTGGTTGGGTTATTATAGAGGCATCCAATTCAGCTCTATAATAGGCCGCTTGGCAGAACTTATTTGTATTGTACATGAATTCTTGCTTTTCTGAAATTTAGCCAGTCTATGGAGTCCTTAGTTTTTCTTGCCTTTTCCACAGTTTGTCTCTGGCTAGCAAGGCTGTTTTAAGATCAGTGGTGAACCAGGGCAGGACCTTGCTTTAGTTCTGATATTGGTGAATGGTGCATGAATATTTAGAGCATTAGTGATAATGTCCTTTAAGATCTGGAGAGCTGTTTCCACTGAGGTTGTAAGGTAGAAATTTTGCAATATATTGTGTTACTCAGGTCATGGAGGTAACCTGGTATGTTGAACTTCTTTTTGACCTTTGGGGACAAATTCAGCAGGGTTGGATGGTTTGGGTGAAGATCTTATGCCAGCTATGGGACAATGGTCACTTACATCATTCGGTAGTACTCCTGCATGAGTATATAAGTGAGGCTTATTTACCAACATAATATCCAGGAGTGAGCTGTTGCTAGAATTTTTAGGTTAACCCTGGTTGGGTCTTTTATTAGCTGTGTAAAGCCATAGGTGTCACAGAAGGTTACCAATGGAGCAGATGCATTAGATAGCCAGTTTAAATTCAAATCACCAAGGATGATGGTATCTTCAGGGCCTAGATTGGTTATTGACCCCAGGTGAGATAGTAATTTGAGGCCTGCTGAGGGGGCCTATAGCAGCCAATCAATTTAAATGGAGACAAGTTTGGAAGGATATTTTGATTGATAAACATTCAAATTCCTTTGGTTCGATGTGATGATGAGGCAGGTAGCAGAGATGGTGTCCTTAATGTATATGGCCACCCCACCACCCCTGGAAGGGCGATCTGCTCTGAAGATCTGATAGTTGGTAAGGTTTACAACACTGTCTTTGGTCGATGGTCTGAGCCAAGATTCAGAGATGACCAGAAAGTCAGGCAGGTATGTGCCACCAGGCCTGTATTACGGAGAATTTTTAAAAGGCTGCAGGCATTGATATGTAGGAAGCTTAGGCCATTTATAGAGGATAGATCAGCAGGGGAAAAAATACTTTCAATGGGGCCAGGATTTATTTCAATGGTACCAAAACAGATCAGAAGGTAGAAGATTAATTTGAGGAGGGCACCAAGGGACAAGGATAGTGAGTGGTCAGAGCGTTTCCTCCTAATCCTGGGTGCCTGCTGTGAGCTGAGTGATGGTCCTGATATATGGATGCAAAATTTTTCATAGCATAATATTTTAATGGACAGGCATAGTGGGTTAATAAAAAGCCATGATACAAGTAAGGTGCCAGGGCTGTGCTGAATTGTTAGGGTGGCCTTATGTGGGATATCCCAGAGGTTGCATTGCAAACGTGGTTTGGGGTGAATAAGGAATCTGTGATTGGCCCTTGTGGATGGTAGAAATGGGCAGGTCGTATTAACTGAGTTATTTATCTTGACACTGGGTATAGCATTGATATCATAAGGGATTGGGTGAGATACAAGGCTCAGGAGCAAAAGGGGCAAAGTAGCATTGTGGAGGTTAGGTATGGGTTAAGGGAGGAAGGGAAGGGATGTGGGCGTGGATTAAGAAATGGCGGAGAAAATGTATAAAAGGAATCAACCAAGAGGGGAGGGGGCGGCAAAATTTTTATGTGGCTTTGCTCACTCTTTCTGCCTGCTTCTCCCGGCCTCCTGGAACCCTTGGTCGGCTGCACAGGTGCCACCGACCCGCTGGCGTCTCGGAGCCCCTCTGCTCCCTGGACCTCGAGGGCTGCGCCTTCTACAAGGTGGGGGACAGAGGAGAAGGCAGTCAGTAAAGTACCTTTATTGCAGTAATCTGCAACAAAGGTGCTAAACTTGGATCTGCAAAACAATAGACTGGGAGGTATGGGGGTCCAGCTGCTCAGCCCACACAGCAATTAAAAGACTGTAACACTTGATTTTAACATAGAGAAAACAGCCCATAAACCAGGCACAAGTAAGGGAAACAGCACTTTTATGAGAAATTCAAAATAAATTACAGAAAAGCAGAAATCCCAGCCAGAATAGTGCAGCAAACCCCAGTTTAAGTCTATGGGGAAGGCGCACCAATCGGAAGCAAGGCACAGTCTGCGGTCACTTTCTGATTGGTTTGCGGCTTTGCCCGTACCTTCTGCCTGCTTCTCCCGGCCTCCTGGAACCCTTGGTCAGCTGCACAGGTGCCGCCGACCCGCTGGCGTCTCGGAGCCCTCCGCTCCCTGGACCTCGAGGGCTGCGCCTTCTTCTGCCTGCTTCTCCCGGCCTCCTGGAACCCTTGGTCGGCTGCACAGGTGCCGCCGACCCGCTGGCATCTCGGAGCCCCTCCGCTCCTTGGACCTCGATAAATATGATAAATATGATAAATATTTTTAGCCTTTTTGACTTTGACATAACTGTTTGCTTTGTTTGTTTTTTTTTTGCTTATTAAAAGGGAAAATTTTATTTTGCAAGGAGTATTTCATAATATCATTTCTGTTCTCTGTAGTACTGTCTATGCTTGCTTTTGAAATCCACCATTTTGTCTAGTTCTTGGTCCCTGTTATAGTACTGAGTGAAGAAAAAAATTATACAGTGTTGGGAAAGGAAAGCAAGGAAGATGTAGGAAAAGTCTTGGTGGGGATAGTGTCGGTGGATCTTCAAAAACAGTGTCATGTCAAGGTGCACAGGGTGCTGAGGGAGTTGTTGGTGGGTATGGTTGTGTCACTGACACTTGCAGTTCTGGTGGCAGTGCAGTTCCAGCTGTGCCCCATGCTGTATCCATGTCAGCAGAAGTTGGAATCACAGCTGCTAGTTTTTTGGGTTTGCAGCATAGTCCCATAGCAGATGTTGCTTAGCATGCAAAAGTGGAAAGAAAGACTGCCATTGCTGCACTGATGTTTCAGTCTCAGGATTCTCAGGAGGAGGAAAAATCACAGGAGTCTCAGGTGCTGTCTCATGAGCTATTAGGAACTAGTAGCAATGAGAGTGTGCATCCAGTGGCAGTCAGTATGGATGATGCTAAGGTAGGGAGAGGGGGTCCAGGACCATTAACTGACCTGGCAGAGAAGGAGAAGGAGCAGGAGCACAATGTGTGTGATATGGAAGCTGAGGAGGAAAGACAGCCTGAGCCAACACATCCTGCCACCACAGAAATGGAAGAGGAGGGAGATGAGACAGATGAGGATGAGGTGGCAGAGGATATTCAGGCCTTAGTGTCAGTGCCATTGAAGTCAAAGTCCAAGATCCTTGATGATAGTGATGAGAGGAGTGATGATGACTCAGTACTTGACCCTATTTCGCAGTCTTCCCAAACACCTGTAAAAAAAGTGTTGACATGAGTAAAATGAAAGTGATCATGCATGTGCCTCCCTCTCATAAGGATCAATCAAATGTAAAGGGAATGGGACAACAAGGTAAAAAGGTGCATGGTGATCAGAAAAATCAGAAACAGGAAATGGTTGTGCCTTCCTCTATGCCCCTGGCCCCATTTACCCTACCCAAGAGAACCCAGAGTGTGGGCAGTAATTCCACTATGTGGGATTTTTTTAAGTGCATGAGGGTGATAAAAGTGTGTCTCTTTGCAATCAATGCAAGGCAAAGTTTAGCAGGGTTAAGACAGGAACACACTATGGGATAAATGGAGTGATAGCCATCTGCAAACAAAGTATGCAATTAGCTGGGCCCAGCATAAGCAACTGGCATCAATGCCCACTAATGACTTGGTATCTGAAAAGTCTGAAACAGAAGGTCACAGTGGCATAATATTTAATGCTTTACTGAGTTTCACTCCTAGGTGTGCAGATGCAAGCCCTCTTCCTCCCATATAGGTAGTTTTTTTTTCCACCACATCCCTGCTGTCAGACAAGGCAGCTGCTGCTGCAAGATCACAACTGCCAAAGCCTCTACAGCAACCTCTTCCTCATTCCATCCCAGTTCCAAGACTAAGCAACCAGATATTAAATCTACATTAAAGAGGCACTTTCAGCTTTGCCCCTTCGTTTATTGCTAAATGTGAGCAGTGTGCCTCTTGCCACGCACCTATCATGGACTGACTGCAGAATGCCTCCATATATAAAAATTTTTAGTTTTTATCAATTTTGGCTCAAAGTGTTTTATGCAGTCCGAGAGTACAGGTAAGTCCTGCGCATCCCAGAATCACACTAAGGTTGGGAATGCGGGTCTGCAATGAGAGTGTTCCTGAAGTTTTACTTTTCCCCATGCTAACAGTAAAAACATGGTAATCCTATTCCTCCCATTATAGTAAACTGCTGCCAGTATCTCCGACCATAAACTGAGTGTTACAAGGAGTAAAAGATACAGTTTTAAACTGGAGCCAAAATCCCATGCATGCGCATCTATGGCACACTCTTGTGCAGATGTGGGATCTTTGTTCATACCTCTCATGCACATGTGAAAAAGATGATGTGTTCAGCAGGAATCTTCAGAGGAAGAACAGTGTCTGCTATTTGATGCCAAAGACACAAATGAGGATTTTGTGTACTCTTAAATAAAACACATCACACATGTTCAACCAATCTCACTGTCAGTTGTACATCCATGTTATTGTTTGGTACAACTTAGTAGTTGTGAGTCTGCAGTTAGAAGAACAAAGAAGCATATCACCAGGAATGAGTGTGACAGATGTGTACTGAAATACTGGATGGTATAAGTGGGATAAATGTTTCTTAATATGTACCCTCTGAGTACCATGTTGTAAAAATGGAGGTGTTGTCCAAAAACTGCACTTGCTGGAAATTCCCTAGCTGGCTGCTGTTTAGGACCCCCACCACAAAAGAAATAAACTCTGGTCAGAGCCACTATGGCTGATAATGCATTAACTTGATAAGGGTGTTTCATGGGCTTAAATGTAAGGATGAATTGCAGTAGTCAGCTTTGTGTGTAAATTTCTTGTAAAGTTAGATCATTTATCTGGTAATCCTGTGTTTTCCATGTGTTTAAAATGTGAGTGGTGAGCGTGTCTTGTACTATGTGGACAAGGAGAGGAAGCATGCACAAAGGTCTTCAAGTAATGGTAAAAGAAATGGTGCAGGAGGAGAAGTATGGCTACAATGGGGACTGAGGGCCACCCTTGAAGGATAAGAGCCTATACTGAGGTGATGGCCAGCTACTATTAAGTAGGAAACCATAGTCTGCAGTGGATGGTTTAAATGTTACTTCAATGGACCTTTCAAGTAGCCAAGGGGGGTGATGGAAGAAATGGGGGAGGCAGAAAGTGGGCAACCACAGGTTAATTAGAGAGTAGGAAGATCCTGAGGGGAGAGAGTCCCACCAGAATGCAAGTTATTTAAGAAAGCAGGGGGTAGCAAAGGACAAAGGCAGGAAGGAGCAGTCAAAGAAGAAAGGTGAGGAAAGAGGAACAATTGGAAAAAGGAGAAAGCAACAAAAAGAGAGCTGAGGGATGTCAAAATTCTGCAAGGTCTGCATCAGAAGTCGTATGAGAGGAAACTGAAAGAGTTTAGTATGTACACCATGGAGGAGAGGAGGGAGAGTTGGGATATGATGAAGCCTTTGCAATACCTCATAGGGGTTAATAACCCACAGGAGGGAAATATGTTTCTGAGAAAAAGGTGCTGTAGAACAAGGGGTCATGATATGAAGCTCGAAGGAGGTAGATTCAGGAGAGATGTGAGGAAGTGCTTATTCACAGAAAGGGAGGTGGATTCCTGGAAAAAGCCTTCCATGTGAGGCAGAAGGGGTGAAACCAGTGGAGGTTTCAAAAATGCTTCAGATAGGCACAAAGGAACCCTTGTAGTAAGGATGGGGATGAAAGAGACAATACTGTAGATCAAATTTGATCTGCAGCAAAACTGATCATAATTACAAATGGGCAGACTAGATGGGCCCAGTGGTCATTATCTGCCACCAATTTCTATGTTTCCATGTATGACAGGTTATGAGAGTCAAATGGATACAGTGTAAAAACATTAGTACTGTATGTGCAGTGTTGATACTGTAAACTGTGTGGCACACATAATTAATGTTGCACTGTGCTACACAGACATGAAAATCAAAACGGTAACAATATATGCATTGAGCAAGGAAGAAAAAATCAAGGAGGACATGTGTGAAGGAATATACTACTCATAGAGTGGTTACACCATGATAGGTACATACTGTATGAAATTACTGCATTATGATGGTTACCAGCTGTATACTAATGTTGAGAAAGCTACAATATGGGATTTAATTTATTTTTATTTTATTTTCAATAATCCAGATATTGTTTAAACAGTAATGACAGATAGCCAAGGATGGTCTTTACAATTTGCTACCTTGTTTATTTTTGGAAAATCACATGCAATGTGACCACAATTCTGTTCAGTCAATTAACTTTTGGTTTGGAGGATGGAAGGGGGTGGAAGAAACAGTGCTGTAGATCAAGTTTGGTCTGCAACTAGTGTCTGGAACAAAAGTGATCATAATTGAAAACAGGTAGACTAGACTGGTCCAGCAGTCATTATCTGCCAGGTGTTTCTATGTTTCTATGTTTGACAGGTTATGTGATTTAAATGGATAGAGTGTAAAATTATTAATATGCACATCATCGATACTGTGAACTGTGCGGCACACATAAGTCATGTTGTACTATGCTACACAGACACAATAATCAAATCGATAATATAGGATAGAGGAGTTGAGACAGCTAGGTGTTGCAAGCTCATTGACAGCTGGTGACATGCATTTTCCTGTGAACAGAGTGCAGAGGGATGCCCGGGTCCATGCCTGCCATGCACAGTCGGATGTCATACCTCCACATAACCCTGTAGGTATAAAAAATAACAAGAGCTTATTGCTTTCATGTTTCCAAAACTGTTTTCTCTAATACTTGGGTACTTGGGAGTTATTACTGGGAATTTTGAGACAATAGGAGATGTATGTCCATATATAGTTGTCTCATAATTGTGTAAAATGGGCATTTAATTATCCCCCACTAATATATGAGTCTACTTTTCTCTAGGGTCCTTATTCCCACAAAGGTCTGTGATAAGGAGTAAGAACTAATAGAAATTGCTATTGTCCAACTCCAAAGTGTAAGAGAATATTATGTGGGGAGGGGCACAAAAGATTTCCCTTACACATCCAGCAAATGGTCCAGTGCTGCTTGAGATAAGGGGACAGAACATAACATGCCAGCTGAGTAAATGCTAGGATCTAATAATTAGCCTCTTGGCTAAAATGCACCCAGTGTTTTAGCCACCTGTGAACTGAATTATCCACTCTACAAACATTGTCTGATGCTGATTTTCTGTCTCTGTCACCCAAACATCCATGGATTCTCCACTGTTTGGTGCCTGAACTGGACTGACAGATGTCATGATTTCAAGGGGTAGTGAGTGAACTTGCACTGTCTAGCAGGCTTTGCTCATGATTTTTGTGAGGGTAAAAAACAAATTGCTCTGCTGCATGGCATCAATTGACCAAACATACTGATGAAACTGACAGTGTAGGCGTGCTGTGGTGTGACAGCTCACCACATTCACTTACATTCATCAAAATGTCTTTGCCACAGTGCCAAAAGGGAGCCTAGAAATGTTAGCCACATTGATTTTACAGTAGCCATTGGTGATAGTGGTGATCCTTCCTGCACACTCAGTTCCTGGAAGAATAAAAACTGACCCATATAAATGACCAAAATGGATAAGGAATGGAATCTCTCTGTGCTTCCATAATTTTTATTTTAAAGGGGTCACTGTCAGCCCTTTTTGCATTAAATTATTTCTAGTTAGAATTCATATTTTCTAATTGCTTATCTTTTCTAAAATTCATTAACGTTGTAGGTTGTTTTATCTGCTTCTTTCATAGTAGAACTGAAATGCATGCTAATGGTGTTACCATACGCAGACTTGTTTTGTTTCAAATCCTTGACCTACTCTTATTCTATACTCACTGAACTTTAGGAACACCCCCAAACAATGCAGCCACTCATGATGCAATATTCTCCTCCCCTCATGCTGCATAATGATGTTTTTTAAAGGGGGTCCCAAGTCCAGGAATGCTGCAGTGGGAGTTGATCAAGGACTGTAAAAAAAACATGTTTTGACAAACAAGAACATGGGGCCATGAGTTGAAACTGGAGGGGCGAAGGTTTAAGAGGGATGTGAGGAAATTCTTTTTTATGGAAAGGGTGGTAAAGTTGTAGAACAGTCTGCCAGCATAGGTGGTGGGTAACAAGAGCATAAATGATTTAAGGCATGTCTGGGATGGGGTGAAGGGTTTTGTGGTTGCTCAGGTCAGCAGCATTAAGGAGGGGAGCTGGGGGAGGACCAGGAGGGATTAACCTCTGTAGGGACAATAGGTCCCAGGGCAGATAGGTAAGTCTAGGCAGACTAGATGGATCGTTGGTCTTTTTCTGCCATCATTGTCTATATAATAATATATGCATTGAGCAAGGGAGAAAAAAATCAAGGGGAATACATGTAAAGCAATATACTACTAACAGAGTGGAGACACCGTGATAGATACATACTGTATGAAGTTACTGTATTATGATGGTATCCAGCTCAACAACATTGTTGAATAAGTTACAATATGGGATTTTATTTATTTTTGTTTTATTTTTAATAATCCAGATATTGTCTACACAGTAATGACATATAGCCAATGATGCTGCTTATAATTTGAGACCTTTTTAACCACTTTATTCATTTTTGAGAAATCATTTTTAGCATGGCTGCAATTCTATTCAGCCAATTTACTTTTGGTTTACCTATGTATGCCTTTTACAAGAGAATACTGTATGTATTAATGCCAGTGTACAATATTACCCTTAGGACAGGTTGCAGCATGCATTTGAATAAATGTAAAAATTGTATTTCTGCACTGTATATCAAGCAAGAATGGTGTCCCTGATTGTGAACATTTGTCCCTGATTTTAATGGGCAGTTTGTTCCTCATTTCAGTCCTGACAGGGAAAGAGGTATGCATTGTGGGGTAGACAGATGTTGCAGTCGATACCACTATGATTTCTTTGCAATCCCCTATGATGCCCCTTGCAACCCCTGGAAAACCATAAAACATTAGTTGTCTAGCATTTACCCCTTCTACAAATATAAAGCCATGAGAGTTCCAGTGCCACTAACAAATAGATAAGTCCTGAAAGTGTTAACATGAATCAGTTCTTCAGAGAAGTTAAATCATTCACACACATATACACACATACACACACACACACACACACACACACACACACACACACACTACCCCCCCCACACACACACATGTAGGAGTGATAGAGAAAGTAATTTGAAACTCATCTGGAGTTATTTCCTCTATAAGCTTGCTGTGTCCTCTGTTTGAAATTATGTCATTAAATTATTTAGATTCCAAAGACTATCAAATCACATTTCAATAAATAAAATTAACATGCCAGCAAATGAGCATACTAAATCCTGTGTTGAAACAGGACAAATAGACTTCTGACGTTTTCTTTTCACAAGTGCCTGGTACATCTCTGGCTACAAACTGTAGATCTCTCTCTCTCTCTCTCTCTCTCTCTCTCTCTCTCTCTCTCTCAGTAGCTGGCTATTCAAGCAAGGCTTTTTTGATACTAGTGTGCAAAAAAAAAGTTTATAATTGCACTGTTGCAGACACTTAAACTGCTTCAAAGAAGTGGTGTAAGTAACTTGCCTTTGTGCCTACTCCAAGACACTAGCTGTCAGGTCACTTAAAGCAGGCATGACAAGAGAGAAAAACGAGCTGAAAAAATTGTGCTGGAACTGGTCTACTGAATAGAGAGAAGGGAGTATTTCATTCAACTAATGTAGTGATTTGGAGTTGTGGAAGTATACACAGAACACTCCTAATTTGTGCTTCAGGAAACCATTTTTCCCACTCAAGCAAGATGGCTGCAGGCTCTGCCTACTGCAGCAGTAAAAAGGAAAGCACCAAAAAAAGTTGTTGGACATTGTTTATTGTCTTGCATCATTTATATATGTCTGTTACTGCCTTTTGTGGGTAAAAACAGTACTTGCTTTAAGTTTCCCAGTTGGCCACTATTTGTACTTCACTACCCCAAAAAGGAAAAAAGGAAAACACCCCTAAAATGTTGTTTGATATTATTTATTGTCCTGGATAATGTATCTATCTGTCTGTTATAGTCTTGTGTAACAAAAAAAAAATTGTTTTAAATTCTTGAATTGGCCTCTGTATACCCTCCCCCCAAAAAATCATCACCTCCCAAAATTTCATAATAATATGAGTCAGCTCTGCACATGGCTTGTGCCTGAAACCAGTTATATATGTAGTCATTGCTTGTTACAAGACTGACCAATCCACTATGGCAAATAACAGCCACAGAAGCACCAACAGACTCTTGCTAATATCACCTCCTACAATTTCATAATAATAGGAGTCAACTCTGCACATGGCTGGTGACTGAAAACAGTTATATATGTAGTCATTGCTTGTTATAAGACTGACCAATCCACTATGGCAAATAACAGCCACAGAGGCACCAACAGAATCTGCTACTATCATCTCCCACAATTTCATAATAATAGGAGTCAGTGCATGGCTTGTGACTGAAGCCAGATACTGTACATATGTACTCGTTGGCTTGTGACATGGCTGACAAATCTGCCACAGCAAAAAAAAACACAGAGGCACCAACAGAATGTGCCGGTATCACCTCCCAAAAAGTCATAATATGAGTCAGTGCACTGCTTGTGAGTGAAACTAGATATAATATGCATGTAATGTTTGCTTACTCAGGAGTGACTATACCATGGCAATATGCCAGTAATCTTTGTGACAATTTGTGGAAATTCACGTGAAATAAAATCTTGTTGGAACAACAACAGAGGCACCGACAAACAGAATCTGCTACTGTGGCATCACAAGATTTCATCATATAAGCACATGACTTCTGTTGGACTATGTGATGTACTACTCATTCCAACATGAGGGACGGAAGCAATTTATTTAATCCTACTGCTCAGTCATGTTTGGTTTTGGAATAACTGCAGTACCACTGAAGTCCTTTACTGCTTCAGTCTTCTGAGTATGACAATAACCTTGTCAACACTTCAAATCGCTAGCACACAGGTAAGTAGAAATTTCATTTTATATTGTCTTGTGTTGATTCATTAATGTTTGGATTGGTAAGAGGAGACCATATGATTATTACTTGGGTGCTTCCTGCTGCAGTTGGTGCAGTGACACCTGTAATCATGCCACATGTTTCCACCATCCCATTAGCACCATGCATGAGCACGACTGCTTGCTATACTTCAGATCCAGCTTCAGGAAACAAACATGGTCATTCACTCAAGGGATGTCCTCTGTATATACCATAATGAGTTTACCTTTTATGGTTCATCACCTGCCTCTGGTGGATGGGGTTGGCTGGAGGTAGAGTTTCCTGCTGTTTGAAGCCACCTGATCTGTGTTGCACTTGTTGCTTTACCTGAGGCCCAGCCTGCCAGGGCCATAACTGATACGTGAGTTCAGTTTGTAAAAAAATTTGTTATGCTCCTTTGTTCAGGTATGACCCTATTGATGATTCTGTCTGATACTGCTGTCATGTTATCCTCCTTTTAGCATGGCTTATGGCAAGGACATCTCATGAAGGCAAGAAATAGGCAACATACAAATGTTTCTTTTTTTTCACACAGGTGAGGTCAGCACTCCAATGGTTGTTCGGGTATGGTGCTACCATAGTCTGGAAGCAGGGCTGGGGGTTAACTTTTCCACACATATTTGCTTGAGGGGGAAAGTTTAAGAGGGATATGAGGAAATATTTCTTCTTTGAAAGGTTGGTGGATGCTTGGAACCATCTTCCAGCATGGATAATGGGAGCAAAAGCAGTGGTGAGTGTCAAGCATGCCATGCAAAGGAGATGTATCTGCAGTTGCAGAATAGGCAAGGAAAGTATGGGCAGACTTGATTAGCCAAGTGTTCCCTATCTGCTGATCAATTCTCTGTTTCTCTGTATGTGTTTGTAAAACAGCTTCTCTTTATGATTTTCTGTTCACGTGTGTCTCTGTCTGGATGCTTTTGATGCTTCTGGTATGATGTTCTCCTCCACCTGCATGCCTTCATGGCTTGTCCATCACAAGTTTGATGTTAAGCAATAAAACTCTTTTATTAACTTTTTGCAACAGATGATTTGATGGGATTGGTATAAAGGAAAGCTGATATCAAGGCAAGTGGGGGGAAACTGCCAGAGACCAGCTAAGGTCTGCAGTGACAAAGTAGGCAGGGAAAGGAGGGGCAGCAGACTTGGAAGGCCAAGCAGTCCCTATCTGCTGACCAAGTCTAACTTACCCTGTGTCTGTACAATAGTTTCTCTTATGATGTTTTCTGGTCTATCTCTATTTGGATGCCGTTGTTGCTTTTGGCATGATCTTCTCCGCTGGCCATGTACCAACATGGAATGTCCATTACATGTTTGATGGTAGGTAAGCTGTATCATACTCTATTATTAACCTTTTCCACCAGGTAATTTCATTAGTTCAATTACTTGCCTTTGACTGTAGTATCATAAGATTAGTGAAGGTGGAGGTGTGTGCATGTGTATTTTGTTACGTCACGCTGTGTGTGTTAGTAAAAGAATGATTTGTATTTCTTCTCTCTACATATCCAAGTTTTTCATGCTGCTGCAATGCTGATGTTGCTCATCCATTATCCTGTGCTTCCAAATCCAGCTCCATGGTGTGTAGCTGC
This sequence comes from Neoceratodus forsteri, assembly GCA_016271365.2. Taxonomy (NCBI): domain Eukaryota; kingdom Metazoa; phylum Chordata; order Ceratodontiformes; family Ceratodontidae; genus Neoceratodus; species Neoceratodus forsteri. The sequence goes on from CM057452.1 coordinate 1,867,816,314, forward strand.
CACACCACCAAAGAACCAAACCATAATGAAGAGCTAACTACTTTGCTGCTGCCACTGATGTCCAATGCCCCTGTGCCTCCCCTTCCATGTGATGTTGCTGTCTTCTTGCCAAACCATAACAAACAGCTAACTACTCTGCTGCTGCTGCTGGTGATCTCCCGTAGTCCTGTGCATCCTCAGCCATGTGGTGTTGCTGCACCAAGGAACCAAAGAAGAACAAGATACTATATAATATGCCTTGTGTTCACAAGAAATTGCATGACTTAAAAACAGTACTGTTTGCTGGTTTAATTTCTATGACAGATGATGCATAACCCCATTTTGGCACTGTTAGCTACCACCCCATAAAAATCTGTTGATTCTGCTTTGTATACCTTATCTGCTGGATATAGGAATGTCAAGTTTCATCTTACATTCCATTATGATGCCAGCTAATGCATCAGAGGCAGCAGAATTTGATGTTCCTATTATGCATCTGATCTGACTCTGTCAGATGAAAGTAAAGCAACTGCCACAAAGTAAAAATCAGATTTGTGAAAATGTACTGCTACTGCCCATTAAAAATTATCCCCCATCTTCTGTGTGTCCCCTGCTGTCTGATCTACTTCTAGATGATGAAGCCTATTGTGTGACTGTCCATGCGCAGCACTTGCTTCAGTTTCCTTCAGAAATCCATTTTGTAAGTCCTGACAGCTCTGTTAAATCATGACTACCTCCCAAGCACCAACAAGCTTCCATCCATATTCCCCTACCCCCCCCACCCTGGACTGGATCTCTCTGACCCCAGTCCAAATCAACCCTGTAAAACAACATGATTACACAAGAAATTTTACATGTGATGTGACTTTCCAAATCTATGATCCTTGAGGAGAACCATATACCTAATCCCACTACCAGCAATGTAAAGTTTGGAACACTTTGGACTGTAAAAGGAAACTGAAGCAGAATCATTTGACATTTAGACACTGATTATGTTGATCTGAACATGTGTCAAAATTCAGACACACAAGAAAGCACTCTGAAGATAAAGGTTTTTGGCAAAAAGCTTTTTTTTGTATGATCTTTTTTCCTCCTCCTCTGTGCTAGCCTAGCTTAACTCTTTTTCGGGCAGGCAGCCCCCACCACCATGATCCTCCTATCTGCCATATGCTGCCCCTCATCTTGCCACTCCCACTGACCCAAAGTGTCCCTTCATCAGGGTGCCCCCCTCCCACCCATGGGGTGCATCCGGGAGGGGAGACTTTCAAATGCTGGAAGGCACCATCTTCAATCTTTGCCGGGGCATTGAGGGTGCAAGATGGGGCTTACCTGAGCTACTGTGACAATGGGAGGCAAAGCCACTGTCATCCAGTGGCTAGGTGACCATTTTCCCTTTTTCTGGTGCCCTCACCCACTTCAGCCGCATGCTGCAATGTCCTGGTAAATCACACATGCGACATGTGGCCACCCACACCACAATGCACGATGCCGTACCCATCCACCAGGAGCTGCCAAAGGGTGGTGCATCCATGATCCTCCCCTCCCCTCTCACCAGAGGATGCTCATCAGCCCTTGCTGCTGGCCTCTGCTCCTGTCACTCAGGGATCAGGGCATGAACCTGGGTCACCAGTGTGCCAGTCGAGCTCCCATCACCTGGTACCATGGGGCTGGAGGTTAAAAGCTTTTAAAGAATAACAACAACAACAAAAACAAGTAAAAACAAGAACATGGCAACAACAAAACAGTATGCCAAATAATAGCAATAACTATTTACAAGAAAAATACAAATCTCATAACTATTTATGACTATTGTAAGAAAAGAGGAGAGCACCATCCACCTGTTACTCCTCCTGTGGTGCTGGGGGGGGGGAGCTGCTGGCTTGTTTCTCCTGTCCTGCCTGGCAGCATGTGTGCCTCCACCTTTCTTCCATATTGCCAGTTAGCTGTTGTGAAATACAGCATAAGGTACACTCCATGCAGGATAGGCCTTTATGCAGAGTTTTTCCCCTCAATTCCTGAACGTCCTCATGCTACACTTTGACTCTGACTTTTATGGCTGGTGCTGGAGCATGAGGCGTAGATGTCGGCAATGGTCCTGTTCCTGTTGGGCCCTCTTGGCCTCATAAGGTTAACTTCTGGCCAGACATGCTATTTCTTTTCTTAGATGGATCATATGGTTTTGTGCACATTTTGAAGTTCCCTTCTGGGCTGCTGGTGCTGACAACTGTGTCTCACTCATCTCTGTACAGAAACAAATGAGTAATTTGAACAGAAAGAGCTTTACAGTTGTGCCTATTATCAACACTTATTGTAGCCTGTCCAGTTTAACAGTAGTGTACTCCATGACCTTTTGTTGAGTGGGCATTTACACTCTCACCTACCCCCTTCCTCCTTGTTGTATGTCTAACACCCTTAGGAACTATTAAGCCCTTTACTCTGGCAAAGCCAGTATTTAATCAACTATTGGCAATGGTTTTTGAGCATGTCTCCCATTAGGCTTGTGCTACAAAATCTCAGCCACTGTCTCCATCAGGTAAAAGTTTCTGATATCCCTTTGTGACAGAGAGATCCTGTCACACTTGAGGACATACCTGTTCTTTAATCTGTTGCAACAGTTCTTGTGTTTCTTATCCTACTCCATCCTTTACAATTTCTAGTCCATAAGATTGGCCACCTATTGGTGCCCCCTCCCCTTTCTTGATTATGCAATAGTGTCCTCTTTAATTTCCCTTTTTCCTCTCAGGTCCTTGCATAGGAAGGTTATTGTGATGACCTCTGAGCTGATGTAAAAAAAACAAGTTGTGTTCCTCATTGTTGGATTTAGTATGCAATAGCACTATGTCATAAAATACCATGATGTATATGCCTTATGTGTATGAAACTTGTAAATATTGAAAATACCACTGTACTAGGTGTTTTTGATAAAGGCAAATAGTTACTAGGGGACTGTATTATAAATATTAAGTTACTGAGGTAGAGATATCAGAAAACCCCCATTGTGTTGTTAAAATGCATGTAAATTTCAGATTGTTTGAGAGGCCCTATGGCATCATGCATTCTTGCTTCAAGCAGAACCAGCCTAACTTTTCATGATGATTTTCATATACATATTTGCATTATGGGGGTATGTGTGATGTTATGTTTCTTTGCAACCTGACTTTATTGGCAATGCCCTTTAGGGAACCCCTTGCTTCAGTGCTTCTGCACTGAGGTTCTTTGTCTTTAGCTGTTTTTTTTTTTGGTTTTTTTATTTGTGTCCCCATCATGTGGTCTCAAAGGTGATCAATATACAGGATTATATTACCTCATTCCTGTACTGCTTTCCAAATATCTTCCAGTACACTACAACATTCTTGTTCCTTTGCTATAGGTCTTGTTGCATTAGCTACTTTGTTTCCGGGACTCACTTATGATGACTCACAGCTCCCTTTTCCTCACTTTCCTGGTGTTCTTGTTCTGTGCATGCATCACCTTGCACTTTTTGGTGTTCCATTTTGGCACCCACACACCCCAACATAAAAGATCAAGGCACCAGGCATGTGTAGGCAGGCACTGGCAAGCATACTCACTGTACGGTGTTGGCAACAGTTTTTACAGTACATGACGGAATCAGATATGTCTGTTTCCAAAAAATGCCATTCTAATTCTTAGCAAAGGGCATTATGGCACAGCTGTTGTGGTTTTGCCCGTTTATATTCTGATGTTAGAACATGGATAAACCAGGTCTGGTATTACATTCAATATGTAAGCAATAATACATAAGAGGTTTGTGATTATGAGTCAATAAGCACATGCCTCTTGAGGGCATTGTTAGGCACACGAGGCGTATGCTTGCACAGAGTTCCTTTAAACATACCAGAGGTGTGTAATCATTGATCATCATCACACATCCCAACAAGCATTTTATTTCACTTATAACAAGTATAAGAAAAAATAAAACAACTATTTTTCTTACAAATATTATTAAACTTAAAGGGCATCTGGGTGGGGAGTCACGAGCAAAATAACAAAAAAAGGAAAAGATCCTGTAACAGACCATGCAACTCCTTTCATGGTGCAGTTCACTAACACCCATTTGTATCCCTTGTCTTTTCCTTTCTCTGATAGGCCATTGATAAAAACTGAAGTTGAAGTCAGTTAAATTACTCAATGCCAGTTACCTGCACAACTGTGTTTCCACACAGTAAGGTGTGGGTTAGAGCAGTATGGCTGATCAGTCTGTACAAACTGTGGTACTCTTGACCTGGAAAAATAACATGCATTTTCAGTGTTTCACTTGTTGCCTCACTGCTAATTCTTATTGTGTGTTTAGGGTGCTGTGAGTCTCAGTCTCGCTCTCTTTCTCTCACCTTGTTCAGAGCAAAGTGGCACATGCCACGGTAGAGTTTTGTGTAAGAAAAATGAAGCATACAGATACACAAGCAGTTGTCTGCACTGGGTGCATCAGCAGTGTACTGTACTTACTGATATTACAGTAACATGCTTTTCTAAGGTACAGCGGCTGTCACCCTGAAAGAAGTGCAGGCATGTCATTCTGTGCAGACAATTACACAGCTGTACTGATCCTTTAGTCAATCACATCACTTCACTATTCTTAAACATGTTATAATGTTAAAGTTTCACTCAGTCCCCAAACATTAAAATATCTTCTGCTAACAAATTAAATGTTTAACTCCTACTCTTACAGCACATTTTACACATTATCACTGGTGCATTGTCAAGAGTGTGTAAAAAATGTCAGTTTCTGTATTCAGTGTTGCAAGAAGCAAGACAGAAGACACTGTTCCTCCACGTAACTTGATAATATTAACAACTTGGCTAGGCTATGATAACAGAACCATTAAAGAACTTGTGTACTGAAATTTTTTAAGCATTCCATGCTAACTGGACTGCCAAATTGCTCCAATTTTCAGGGCAGCTACATTCTATGTATGTGACAGTAATATTTTTTTATAGATGCCAAATGCCATATTTTCATTATATCTCTCAGGCCTCTGGTGAGGACTGGCCATCGCATGCACCAGATAGCTGCAAAAGCAATGACCTTGAGGGGGTAAAGTTACATTGTACATTTAGATGACATTTCACACTGACAAGAAATTGTTATACAACTTGAAACTGTAATTTTCAGTTTTTACAGATGAGTTTCATTTTATGCTTAATTAATTAATTGATCAATTTTATTTTATTTGGTATTCAGAAAATAACCTTTGAGCCAAGGCTCTTTTTACACAGGTTCCATGTCATGAGAACAGAGTATAGACATTCAATCAAGAAGGTTACAGAGTTTTAGGGCATTTGAGACACTGAACAGCACAACAATCAGGAAAAGGTTACAGAGTTTCTTAGACATTTGAAACACTATGAAGCATATGGACAACAACTTTAGTTGATTACAAGTGAAGGTAAGGTGCAGATGCACTAAGGGTTAGGTTAGGTTAGGCAGAGAGTCAGTAAGGACAGGATTTTGGTAGGGCAGGAGGGGGGTCCTCTAGTAAAAGTGGTTAAGGAGGAGGAGCTGAGGCAGGGGAGGTAGAGACCCATCCTACCATGGAGACGGGGGGGGGGAAGGGGGTGAGAGATGTACAGGAGCAGCCTCATAAAGTGATTCAGAGGCATTGCCAAGGAGCATGTGGGAGGGTGGCTTCTATCTTCTGCTGAGAATAGATGCTGTTAGCAGAACCAGGCCTGGTCATACACAGTCTATCAGCTGTTGGAGAAGCAGGCGCACAGAGAGCTGGAGGTCAGGTAGTGCTTAAGGTCTGATTTGAAGCTGTGCAGGCTAGTGGAGTTCTGAATGGACTTGAGTACCTCATTAAGCCAAAAAGGGTCTCTGTAGGAGAAGGCACTCTGTCCAAGAGCTGTGCGTTGGAAAGGCACCATGACGTCCCCTTGCGTTCTGCTTCTGGTTATATGTTCTGAGCCTGGGAGGGAGAAGATGCCTGCTACACATGGGGGAGCTTTCCCCAGTAATGCTTTTTTCCTAAGAGGCATATGAGGAATTTAAACCTGCACCCAAGAGACATCAGGTGTGTCTGTTCGTAGAGGGAACAGGTGTGGGTCATTCGATCACCATTCAGGATGAGCCTGCAGGCCTTGTTGAGAGCTATGTGCGCCCTCTTGAGCACAATGTACTGTTAATGTACTGTTATGACTTAGAGATGGTTTTGCTAAGATTTATGTATTTTTTTCTATTTTTTTAAAATAATAATTTGACAAGAGCACAATAAAATGAGCACATAAGGTTGTCACTCTGAACTGGTCCCCTCAGAGTTGATTATTCTCAGTAGCTATTGACAAATGATTTGACAGTGTGAATAAAGTTACTGTTCCTAATAAACATGCACATTCATGTGTATATCATTTGTTAAGGATTTTGTTTAAATGATTTTTCTTCGCACATTCAGGGAATGATCATGCACCCATGTGTGCACGAGCACACACACACACACACACACACACACACACACACTCTCTCTCTCTCTATCTCTCTCTCTCTCTGATACAATCGGCAATAGAAACATAGAAACATAGAAGTTGAGAGCAGATGAGGACTGCAAGGCCCATCCAGTCTGCCCATTTTTTCTACCTTATGAATGTGCCATAGGCCTGAACTCTGTCAATTACCTATCTATTCATGCTCATCTGTATTGCTCCCTTATGCCTATCCCATGCCTGTTTGAAGCCCTGTACTGTATTCCTATCCATCACGTCCTGAGGTAGGCCGTTCCATGCATCCACCACCGTTTCTGTGAAAAAGAACTTCCTCGCATTACTCCTTAATTGGCCTACCTCTAATCTCATGCTGTGTCCTCTTATCCTGCTATTTTTCTTATATTGAAACATATTAGACTCTTTCACCTTGTTAATGCCCTTAAGATGTTTGAATGTTTTGATCATATCACCTCTCTCCCTCCTTTGCTCTAGGGTATACATATTGAGCTCTGTTAATCTGTCCTCATATGTTTTCTGATGCAGTCCCTGCACCATTTTGGTTGCCCTTCTCTGGACTACCTCCATTTTGTTAAAGTCCTTGGCAGGTGCAGTCTCCAGTACAGCATGCAGTACTCCAGATGGGGCCTAACAAATGTCTTATAAAGAGGGATTATTACCTCCCTCTTATGAGTTGTGATACCCCTACTAATGCACACCAACATCCTTCTAGCCTTACCTATTGCTTTAATGGTCTGCTTGTATGATTTCAGTTCATCTGTGATGATGATGCCCAAGTCTTTTTCTTCCCTTGTGATTGCCAGCAACTCCTCTCCCAGCCTATAGGTAGCTTCAGGGTTTCTATTCCCTATGTGCATGATCTTGTACTTCTTTGTGTTAAACCCCAGTTGCCACTCTTCCAACCATTTTGTCAGTTTATCTAGATCTCTTCTTATTCTGCCCACCCCATCTGGATCATCTACTCTGTTGCAGATCTTGGTGTCATCTGCAAACAGACAAACCTTACTCTCCAGTCCATCTGCAATGTCACTGATGAAGATATTGAAGAGGACTTGCCCCAGGACTGATCCCTGAGGTACCCCACTTGTGACTTGCATCTCTTCTGACTGTATACCATTTACCACCACTCTCTGTTTTCTGCACGTCAACCAGTTTGCCACATAGTTGACCAACTTCTGACCCACCCCTAGTCTACCCAGCTTATTAATCAATCTTCTATGTGGAAAAGTATCGAAAGCTTTGCTGAAGTCAAGGTAGGCGACATCAACTGCACCCCCTTGATCCACCACTCTGGTTATTCAGTCAAAGAAATCTATGAGATTAGTTTGACATGACCTTCCTGTTGTAAACCCATGCTGTCTTGGATCCTGTGCTTCTATGGATTCCAGGTGTTGCACTATCCTTTCTTGAAGGAGTGCCTCCATAATCTTGCCCACTACTCAGGTAAGACTGGCTGGTCTGTAGTTCCCTGCCTCCTCCCTGTTATCACTCTTGTGGAGCGGGATCACATGAGCCCTTCTCCAATCTTCTGGGACCTGTCCTGTGCTCAGAGACTCACTAAACAGTTCTGATAATGGCTCTGCTAGTTCCACTCTTAGCTACTTTAGTACCCTGGGATGTATGCCACCAGGTACCATTGCCTTGTCCACCCTGAGCTTAGCAAGCTCTTGTAGGACCCTTTCTTTTATGAATGGACTAGTGCACACCTCCTTCCCCCTGGTGTCCATGGTGCTGAGCTGTGGGACCCGCCCTACCTTCTCCTTAGTAAATACTGAGCAGAAGTATCTATTTAGGATAGATTCTTATCCTTGGTCCTCCTTCACATACTCTCCCTTATCCCCTTTGCTCTTAGCAATATACTCCTCTGGACTTTCTCCTTTCACTAATGTATCTATAGAAAGTATTGTCCCTTTCTTTTATTGTTCATGCTAGTGTTTCCTCAGTTTGTGCCTTTGTCTGTCTTACTGCCTTCCCTGCTTCCCTTAGGGACATAAAGTATGCCTACCTATCTTCATCCCACTGTGTTCCCCTACATTTCCTGAAGGCCAGACTTTTGATTCTGATCTTTTCTGCTACTGTTTTTGAGAACCAAAGTGGTTTCCTTCTTTTTTGCTTTTGCTTTTCTCTCTAACACAATGGAATATTGCTTCAAGTACTGCATCTTTAATGCTTGCCCACTTTGCCTGTACCCCCTCACCTGTATTTCTTCTTGCCAGGGCTAGCTTAACTCTGTTGGCCATCTTGTCAAAGTAAGCTCCTCTGAAGTTTGATATTTTTGCCTTGGAATAGGATGATTTGGTTCTAGTGGCCAAACTGAACCATACCATGTGATGGTCACTGGCCCCCAGGTGACCTTCTACCCAGAGATCTGTGATCCTTTACCCATTAGTCAGTACTAGATATAGGATAGCCCTGTCTCTTGTGGGTGATAGCAGTGCAAACACAGCGTTCACACACTACAGCAGATGACACTTATGACACCAGTCAGAGCCACAGTATCAGCTGTAAGGCAGGCAGGAGAGAGAGAAATAAGAATAGCAGTTCGACCGTCTTCTGGAATATCAGAGGGACAGACCGACCAACTGAAAATCATGTGTGCTACTGCAAGCAGTGTAGAGCTTATAAATATATCTCAACCACAAAGCTTGCAATGCTATTGCTGTGCTGGGGACCTGTGCCCAGTAGCAGGTCAGCCTAGTGAGGGGTAACAGGTCAAGCAAAGAGTTGCTGTTGTCCTTCTGTGTGTCACACACACACACACACACACACACACACACAGACATGCATGCACACACACACACACAGTCAGGCTAAAGATATGCCCAATGTTGGTTTAGTATCTGCCATCAGTTTTCTTACAATTTACGGAATCAACCTAATATATTACTTGGGGAAGATGCACACTGTTGACTGTGGATAGGGCCTGAGTTAAACTGACAGCCAAGCTATGTCTGTCTTCTTCCTCTGGCTCCTTGCTGGACTTGAACTTGGACCTGACATCTAATTCAACATGCCATTGTCCACAAAAATATTGCCAACTTGTGAGGTGCCAATGCCACCACTGTTTCAAGTCAGCTCCAGTGACACTTGGTCAGCTGTATGATGGTTTGGTCATCTGATACCCTCTACCTCAGGCACCAGTCCTCCTGATGTCTCACTCTGGTGTCTTCTAGAACAAGCTAAGTCTCTGGAGTCTGGGCCAGCACAGTGGCTGTGAGGGGAGTTTTGGGGACACACACCACAAAGGCTTATAACAGTATCACCTTTTGTTGCTGTATGTGCCCTGCATGTCATCCAAATGTAGCTGTTCTAGGTCCAGTTTACTGTTGTGCAGCATTAGTGGTGTAATTTGTATGACTCCAGATGTTTTATGAATTTAAATTCACAGATCAATGGCACAAGTAGAAGAGAAGCAGATGTTTGCTGTTTCTGAGAGAATGTAGGTTTTAGCAGCACTGAAAATACAAAAAGTCAATGAAACAAAAAAGCATCACATGTAATCCACATCATGTAGGATGAAGGTTTGTCTGGATAATACTAACCCCTAAAACCACAGTTTCCTAAGAATGCAATATTATTATCAAAATAAGCACTTCCCCATTTCCACTGTTAATCATGAACTGTGATTCTTTTTAATACTCTTTCTTTCCTCTCTTTTATCAACTTTTATTCTAGCAATACAATCTGTTGTCATCTGTATCTTTTAAATCCAGATGAAGAATGAAAATTTCCAATTTATCCACATCATAGCTCCCATTCTTGCCTCCACGTAGAATGACACTTGAGCTAGTGTGAAAGAGCTTGATACATCCAGCAGACCAGACCTGAATTTGATTCTCACAACCTCCACTTGCATGCTGTGTGACTCTGAACAAGTCACTTAACTGCCTATTGCTCCCAGGTCACCCCTGAAAACAGGCACTTGTGCCTAGTGGGCTTTATCCGGTTAGCAAAGAATAAAATAAAAATAAATAAATAAATAATGGCCTGGATTTTTTAACACTTACAAATTCATCAAGCCCCAGGTGTGCCATACATATGTCACACAGAGTTTGTGGCAGTCACCTAGCAGACAGTCAGGATTTTCTATCCAATGTGCAAATTGCCACAAGTTTTACCAGATTTTTGCTGATCTAGCTTGCGTCAATCCTGGGTACCCTTTTCATTGGTCTTGTGCCAAATATTTGGTGCAAGTGGCTGTAAACTGGGTAAACTGTCACAACTGCGTCTGACTTACTAAAATCAGATGTAGTCGCAGCAACGGCCCTTGGCACACTGCCACATTTAACGTGTTGTGGTAGAAGGCCTGATGCAAGCCCTGCACTATTTGAAAACCTGGCCCAATGAGTTGGTTTTATTTTAATTTCATATTGATGCATGAGGTTGTCTGTGTTGACAAAATTAATTCACCATCAAACCATCCTGATGTAGAGTGTGTATGTGGGGGCAGGGGGTTGCAGATATTTGATCTGCCTTTTTATTACATTAGGGTGAAACCGTGCAGATCTACCCAACTGTACACCCATGGCAAACCTGGATTTATAACCTGCTGTATACTGGAGAAACAAACTTTGAACTGGTAACCATGCACTTTTTTTTAATGACCAGTAACAATGTGGCCAGCTGATTACTTGATCGTTATTCTACGGATCATGGGTGCAAAATACAGTTAAGTAAATCTTGCCCATCTCGTGAAAAAGTAATTTGCATTGCAGTCTGTGAAACACTGCTTGCTCCACAATACAGTGGTAGTTGTAAGCAGATCTGCTCAACATAACAAGAACAGCAATAAGAAAAAAAAAGCTCAAAAGGCAGCATATGTGGGATAACTGAAAGTGTCTTCCAAGGTTCCCTTTTATTTTTTGATGGTGGAAAAGAAAACTCATTCTTAGTTTTCAAATAAAGGGGGAGAAGAAATGACAAATTTTAAGACACAGTTCAAAAATTATTTCAACTGAACTTCAGAAATTATTTCAACTCAACTTCAGAAGAATATTTAAAATATTTATTTTCGTTATTGTTTCAATCTTCTCTTAATTTAATTCTTTATTTTAATATTGTGTCATCTTTGAAATTCATTTCAAAAATGACTTCAAAGTATATTTCCATACTGTAACATTTCAGAACTATTATGTTCCTTCATCAGACAAGAAAGCCTTTTATATTTTCAATAAATCCAAAGTGTGAGTAACAAGAGAAACTGCAAAAAAATGGATATACAAATATTTACATATCCATATCACAATATTGTATTTCCCAAAATTATATTAAAAAAACACATTAAAAGATTCCACAAAATCAGGGGGAGCTGACCTGAAACAATAACCATACATAAAAAGAATTCACTTAATGTCTGTGTGTGCCCTCTAGTTATTGCACATCAAACTTAATGTAGAGTGGCATCATATCGGGGGGTGGGGGGTGTCGTAGAATTCCCAACAAAGAAACTCTCTCTTCTGTGTTTTATCACTTCCCTAAGTAGAAAAATATATATATGTAAAAAGGAGAATTTATAAAATATGCAAAACATATTTGGTTATGTTCACATATGAGTTTAGGGCTAAGTTTTACCTTTCTATCCACTGCCCTAAATCAAATTCTTCATATAAAGCCATATATCCATATCATTCAAGTTTAAATCTCACAACTTGTCCTGTTAAGTATCAACAGTCTCTCTACATGAAAGAAATGAATTGATTCAGTCTTATTAAATAAGATTATAGGCTTTACTGAAGAAATATATAAGGTTTTAGTTTTTCAATTACCTCATTCTATGATGTCGCTTAAGTTTAGAGTCACTGCAGGAGTTATAATGTGCTTAAAAATTCGAACATACCCGAGGTTCAGCTGCCATGCGAGAGGACATCAAATCTGTGTTTGAAACAAACACACCGTCTTGCTAAAGGAAAAGAAGGGGCTGGGCTGCCAGGTAAGCACACCAAAGCATGCTGATGCCACAGACTGTGATGATCCCCAGGTGGCCCAGTTCCTAAAAGGAAAACCACCCAAAGTGAGAATTCTCTTGTACAGGTGTCCCCCCTTCTAAATTTTCAGCCAACATTAGCACTAAAATAATGGGGCAGACATGTAAAGCAAAAGAATTAGGGGAAGAGGGAGTGATGGAAATTCCCTCAGCATTAAAGCACAAGATTACCACAGTGTATTATCTGCTTGAACCAAAATAATCCTAAATAAGAAGGAATAGTGTGTGGGGGGGTGATTTCTATTTGAAATAATGCATGACTATCATGGCAGAAATGCTTATTCGATTAATTGCAACCATAAATGAATGTAAATGTAAATAGCTCTGGTTAGGGAGGGGAGAGAAATTATAAGTATCTAAATGAAGTAAAGTGAATTATATATGGCATACACATTTCCAATATCATAATGTAAGCAATATGTCATATTTGAAACCATCCAGATAAACATCCAAACAAGATTGATATGAAAGTTCTTTTAGTCAAAAGCAGTCCATATAAGATTTTCATTGAGTCCGTATCTGTTCTTGTGAGTCCTTAGGGTAAAAATCCACCAGGCTTGTTTCTTCAAAAGAAGTGATTCGCTGTCTCCCCCTCTCTGTGGTTGTAATATTCTCTCAAGTCCAAAATATTTCAGAGATGATACTAGGTGATGTGCTTCTAAGAAATGTCTTGCCACAGGGGATCTTTCATCTCCTCTTATAATGCAACTTTTATGTTCTATAATTCTTTGTTTCAATGGTCTTGTGGTCTCACCTATGTAATATAGAGAACAGGGGCATAAGATACAGTAAACAACATAGTTAGAATTACATGTTATCAGGCTCCTGATGTTATATATTTTATCATTCCATTTGCTTTTAATATGTTTAGTTCTGATTCCACTGTTGCTGTGTGGTAATCTTGTGCTTTAATGCCGAGGGAATTTCCATTACTCCCTCTTCCCCTACTTCTTTTGCTTTCCATTTCTGCCCTATTATTTTAGAGCTAATATTGGCTGAAAATGTAGAAGTGGGACACCTGTATAAGAAAATTTTCTCTTTGGGTGGTTTTCAATTTAGGAACCGGGGCGCTTGGGGTTTGTCACAGTCTGTGACGTCAGCACGCTTTGGCATGCTTACCTGGTGGCCTGGCCCCTTCCTCTCCTTTAGCAAGAAGGTGTGTTTGTTTCAAACACAGATGTGGCATCCTCTCACATAGTGGCTAAACCGTGGGTATGTTAAAATTTTTAAGCACATTCTAACTCCTGCAGTGACTCTAAACTTAAGCAACATCGTAGAATGAGGTAGTTGAAAAACTAAAAACTTATATTTTTCTTCAGTAAAGCCTATAATCTTAGTAGTATCATCTCTGAAATTTTTTGGACTTGAGAGACTATTACAACCACAAAGAGGAGGAGACAGTGAATCACTTCTTTTGAAGAGAGAAGCCTGGTACTTAACAGGACAAGGTGTGGATTTAAACTTGAATGATTTGGATATATGGCTTCATATGAAGAATTTGATTTGGGGCAGTGAAAAGAAAGGTAAAACTTAACCCTAAACTCAGATGTGAACATAACCAAAATAACCAAATACGTTTTGTATATTTTATAAATTCTCCTTTTACATATATATTTTTCTACTCAAGGAAGTGATAAAACACAGAAGAGATAATTTCTTTGTTGGGAATTCTACCCCCCCCCCCCCATATGATGCTGCTCTACATTAAGTTTGATGTGCAATAACTAGAGGACACACACAGACATTAAGTGAATTCTTTTTATGGATGGTTATTTTTTTCAGGTCAGTTACCCCTGATTTTGTGGAATCTATTGAATGTGTTTTTTTCAATATAATTTTGGGAAATGTAATATTGTGATATGGATATTTAAATATTTGTATATCCATTTTTTGCAGATTCTCTTGTTATTCACACTTTGGATGTATTGAAAATATAAAAGGCTTTCTTGTCTGATGAAGGAACATAATAGTTCTGAAATGTTACAATATGGAAATTTACTTTGAAGACGTTTTTTAAATGAATTTCAAAGAAGACATAATATAAGAATGTATAATACATAAAGAACAGAATTAAGAGAAGATTGAATCAATAAAGAAAATAAATATTTTAAATATTCTTCTGAGGTTGAGTTGAAATAATTTTTGAACTGATAACTATATAGATGCAATGCTTTGCTAGTTACAAGCAGATACTCACAACTAGACAGTGTATGGGGGGGGGGCATCAAGAATAAAGTTATACACTTATTTTAGTAGCCCTGAGTTGTCATATAGTTTTACTTCAGAGAGCTGGTAACACAAGATTACTATTGTGATTGTCTCTAAAAGTTAATTTAAATTTATAGCCTTGTGACCCTATCACAACTATGTTAATAACAAACAACAAATAGGGATAATAAAAAAATACAAGTGCATGAACCCTCTTAATGGGTCAACAAAGGATTTATTCTATCCACAAGGGTCAAGGACCACAAAAATCCACCATGCATGCAGGCTATCCATGTGCATGGTGTAGTGAGATAGCTAATGCACCAATGAAGTGGGAGTTTAGAGGGGACAACAGGCACATTGACATAGAGCACATGGAAATATTGTGGTACAGAAAAGTGCATGTTACTGTGACCTCAAATATAGTGAAGGTAGGCTTACATTACATTGCATGCAGATAAGTTTCATACCGTTGATCTGGATTTTCTCATGCTCTGATGGAGGGACTGAATGCATTGACAGTTTTTGCTATAAGAGAAATATGCACTACCTAAATAGCTCAATGTGGGTGTGAATTAATATACTGAACCAGAAGATATGAGGTAGAGAATGCCATATCTGGAATCTGCCAGCAAACAAACGTACAGAATGTTTTAGTGCCACAAAACAAATTACCAGAATATAGCTATTTTTTTAATGCCAATTTGTGTACCCCTTGACCCTGTTGCACTGATCTCCCCCCAGTTGTGCTGAGCCTGGTGAAATATTCCTACATTCAGATTTAGGACATAGCCAGTCAGCACATTACAAATAGAGCAAATGGCCCTCACAGTTTTTTCTGCAACCACTTGCATCTTGCATTGCCATACTACCACTCTCCCCAAGAGTTGCACCACTGCCTGAGATCTCATGTGGCCAGCCTCTCTCTCCTTGTGTTGTACACTGCTACTTGCCCCCAAAATCATTGTATGCAGTGTAACTGAACCTGCATTTTTGCTAATATAAGTACATGGGCTCACCTCTCCCCACTATGAAACTCTATTGATCCTGATACAGTGGACTTGTTTACTAAACCAGCATGTCAGTTTGCTCTCCTAGTAGATTTTTTGCCACTGCTATAAATGATCACCTCCTTGTACTTAACAGGTACTCAAAAATACACAGCTACTTAAGGTGCTGAGTAGTAATTATAACATAAAAAATAAACATAATTTTAACTGCAATTTTTTTATTGAGATTCGTGTCTGTCACAGTTAGCTGACTTTTGCTGCATAAATAGCAATCCTGGGATACTCATTATTCAGACAACATGAAAAACATAGAAAGTGAAATTTAAAATCAGCTGCTTACAACCAATTCTTTAAGTTTCTTGTTGAAGGATTACTCAAAACATAGAAAAGAACAAGCAAACAATGTGCAGCTTTATTAGAAAAACTAGTGAGGTGTAAGAAAATGCAAGTAAACATAGCACTAATAGTCCAGAGTTCATCAAGACACTGCTACAGCTTCCCCCCATGTGTCACTTCTGGTTGGAGAACAACAAATGGCCCATTATGTCTTTTGGAACTTCCATTAATTTCAAAAATCTGCAAAGCACAAAAATGAGTCAAAATTATTACATGTATACATAGCAAATCTACTAGATTATCACCACACAAGGTAATGGATATAAAATTAACATACTAACTTCTCAAACAATCCACTGATATTCTAAGTACTTTACACATTTAAATTCAGGTCATCAGTAGCTTCAGTTTGTTTAGGGCAATAATAGCTCACCAGAGTCAGGTATCCCTCTGCCCTGTCCTGTACAACTAGTATTAATCTCCTCCCTCTCACTCTGTTGGTGAGTGGCTTCATGAGTTCTTTCTGCAGCTGTTGAAAATGAATATATTTCAAAGCTAGAAGCAACACAAAATTCAAGCAACATTAATCATCAAAAGAACACATTTCACCCTCTAGGGAATCCAAGTGTCCTTGTGAAAACATCCTTGAGGATAAGCACAGATATGCCCTTAAATGGAGGCTGGGCTATAGAGAAAGGGGCCAAGCCAAGAAAGGCTCCCATTCACTATGCACATGTGGAGTGCTGATAAAAGGCATGGAGTACCTTGAATGTGCAGGACACACACCATTGGAGAACACCTTTACACTCAATCACACTCATGCTCCTTGGTACACAGGCAGCCATGACAGGGAACGGATAGGGGTTAGGGCAGGCTTGTGCAGTACCAGCACAAAAATTTACATGATATGGATGGTGGGCATACCGCAAGCAAAAAATCCTTTGTGTCACTAGTGAAAGATTGGCGATATGTAAATGATTGCAGGTGTAACTATTTCAAATGTCACATTTGGACAACAACAACATATGCAATGCAATCTAACAGGGCTGCCATATCCAGTGAGTACATCTACCCCGCATAGCCATGTATGTAATGTACTGGTGCTCCAGCACGCCCATGCAATTGGATGCCCATGGTATGTACACAATACACCCACATCTACCACACCCTGAACCACACCATAGGGGTTGTAGTTAGATGCCATCATGCATGCACTCACAGTCAGGTGCATTGTAACAAAACACAGATTTATTTTTTTTCCCATATATATTTTTCCTCCCATGTCTGGAAGGCCAACTCATCAGTCCAGTATATATGGCACCCCACACTGGTTCACTTGCCACCACAGCCACCTGCCTAGTCTTATTGTTTTTCCAAGAGTTTCCCCCTCATGGCAAGGCCAAGAGGGGAGGTTGATCCTCCTCCTCCCATGTTCAACATATCTGAGGTGGACCAGAGTGGTAACTTGGTGGTGGTGTGGGCAAGGAGTGGCCACAGTGGGCTTCATTAAGCCACTCTGACACCATTTCCTCAGTTTTTTTTTCTCCACTCCACTGTGGAGCACCATACTTGTACATGGAGGCACACCCATCCAGTGTCTCCCAGCAGTTCCCTCTCTTAGCACTGCTCTACCCCCAGGCCTCCAGTTGGCGGCACCCTAGGAGGGCCACCCCACCATGGGAGAGGAGAGCAGTCCCTCAGACACTGGATCCTCTCCCGCACCGGCTGATCCCTGGTAACCCGAATCTATTCCTGAACCTGGGTCGCCGATGTGGGAAGAGGTATGGTGTTAGGTGCCTCAGCAATCTGCACCACTGGACTTGCTTTATTTATTCTTTTTTAATATTTGGATTGCTTCATTTACTTGGAATGCCTGAAAGCAGGATAACAACATGATATGCAATGTTTCAGAGTACAATTTTATAACAATTTTATGACTATCACGTTGATAAATACATTTAGTATACTCACCGGTACTGCTGCCCTCCAGACTTTTTCTTTTCCTTGGGCCATTTTGAGGAATGGTATATGCCTCACCAAGAACCTCCACAACATTGTGCTCCATGTGTTGCAGGTCATGCTTCAGTTGCTTAATTGTTCTGGGAGTGCTTTCCTGCTGCCCATCAGTAACTAACTTTATCTTGCCCCATAATTCCTCCCTTTGATGGAAGGGGAGTCTCTCTGGGCCAAAAGGGGACTTGACATGCTTGGTCACCTCTTTCATGGGGGGGGTGACATCTTCGCTGTGGAAGTGGAGTGCCAGCTTGTGGCGGGAACTGCTGTCTGCTCTTCCATAACCTTTTGCTGCTGCTGTTGTCCCTTCTACTCCTCTGATCTTGCTGCATTCCCAGCTGCACCTGCTCTTGATCCTGTAATTTTCCCAAATTCTTTATAAAGTTCTAAACTATAAGGTTGCAAAGTCTAAACTCTCTCGCTCTCTTTTACCTCTTTCTCAACTAACTGTACTTTCCTCGTGGTGTAACATGCAATTTTAAAATTGAAATTTACAGAAACATTCTGTGGTTCATATTGGACTATAGTTTACAAATGGCAGTATTATTCTGCGGTGGAGGTTATTTAATAATTCATCATCTGTAAACTGCGAAATACATCATGGTGGTTTGCAATGAATTTTGCCATGTACAGTACATTGAAATGTGGAACTACCTGTAAAGTGTGAAATGCTATTCTGCTACAATGATTTTGTGCTTCACAGGTACCGTTCCACAATTTACAAATTTAAAGTGATTATCAAGACAACCTGTGCTAAACTCATTAAAAACTAAGACAAATAATGATGTTTAGGAATTTTATTTTTAGCACCACCCTGAGAACACCGATCTAGTCACCCCCCATTTTGTTTCCAGAGTCCCATGGACTACCGCAAGGTATAACCAGCATGTAACCTCACCATGGACTTTACCACCCACCATCATAGCAAGGTTGGCTGCTCCACAAACTGCAAGATACAGGATCAGCTTCTTTGGTGGCTGGCCATGTCACTGCTGCAGGGCCAGTGAAGGGTCTGACACACATTTGACACCATTACTATTTGTCCTCACAGGTTTTCTACAAATGCAGGATGCCAACATGAGGGCATGCACAAGCTGATATCATGGCAACCATGTTAATAATGCTGTGAATCCCACCGAAAGCCGCTATGGGTGCACTGCCACCTGATGATCAATAGGGTGTCAGTATAGTGCCAGAGCTGACAGCCCCACCTTCCTCCATGGAGGAGGATGTAACCCTCTGGGGTACATGTTTCTATTGAGTGGGGTGGTGGGATACATAGCCATTCATGCTGCATAGCCTCTGCTCCCTCCATTGGCCCTGTGGGATGTGGAGTATGTCCCCAGAACTGTGTGCATGTATTCCATCATGTTCTTGCCAGCTGCAACCTAGACAATTGCATAACGCTGTGCACAGCAGGGGATCAGGTGTGATGGAAGTATGCAGTCAGTGGGGTGGATGCCATAATCTTTGTATGTGTGTGGCATGATCTCAGTTTCCCCTGAACCATGTACACACCCCTGCAGGGCAAAGATTCCTTTGTGGGCTGAGCCCATAGCAAATTTTTAATTGTCATAAAATCAAAAATCACAGAATATCATCAAGTATACTCACTGCTACTGTTGCAGGTGCTTTCGAGGGTATCCTTCCTGCAACAGCATTTCTTGGGACCACCTTCAGGCATTGTGATGGCTCTTCCCAGCAGCTAAAGCATACCAGGATACCATCTTATTTATTTTATTTATTTATTAAACTCTAGGATTACATCATTGAAGTTCGTCCCATTTATGCTTCAGTTGCCTGATGGTGTGAGAGATGTTATTGAGCTACTTATCAAACACAGCTTTTATTTCCTCCCAGACTTTTTCCTTTTCAGTGAAAGGAAGTTGATTGGGGCCAAAGGGTATCCATATGCTTAGTGACCTCTTTGACAAACAGGACCACCTGTTTTGTCTGGAAATGTGGTGCAAACTTCCTTTTTATGCTGGCTGGCTGCCCCTCTGGCACTTGCCAGTTAGCCATATTTCTGTCTTTGTGTCTTTCCCTCTCTCCCTTTTTCTTAAACAAATTGATGCAAACAAATAACTACAAAAACTTTTCATAATGTTGAGACTTTACTACAGGATCAGTGCCAAATTAAATGGGCAACTAAAGTGCATCAAATAAAGTTGATAATAAATTCTGGGAAAAAAAACAATTAGTACTGATAAATATTTCCAAGAAATGCTCCTGAAAGTTCCATAGAAACACAGAAACATAGAAATTGTCAGCAGATAAGGACTGCCAGGCCCATCCAGTCTGCCAGAATGCTCTACACTAGTTTATGGCCTCTGACCCAACCTGGTCAGTGTCATTCCACCCCTCTTTCCCACCTCTAAGGTACCCTTAACCTGTCCCATGCATGTTTAAAACCCTCCACTGTGCTTTTCCCTACCACCTCCTGTAGCAGTCAGTTCCATGTGTCCATCACCCTCTCTGTGAAGAAAAACTTACTCATATTTCCCCTCAGCCTGCCACCTTCCAATTTTGTATCTTGCCCCTTAATTCTTGTACATTCTTTTATTGGAAGATGTCTCCCCCTGCACCTTGTTAATGCCCTTAAGGTACTTGATGTTTCTATCATGTCCCTCCAATCCCTCCTCTTCTCCAGTGAGTACTTGTTGAGGTCCTTTAGTCTCTCCTCATATGTTTTCTGGTGCAAGCACTGTACCATCTTAGTCACCCTTCTCTGGACTGCCTCCACCCTGTCAATGTTCTTACAAAGGTGGGGCCTCCAGAACTGCACACAGTACTCTAGGTGAGGCTTCACTAGCATTTTGTACAATGACATCACCACTTTCCACCTTCTGCTAGTGTTACCTCTGTCTATGCACCCCAGCATGCCACTGACCCTCTCTGCAGCCTTAGTACTCTGCTTAGACATCTTAAGGTCATCAGAAATGATAACCCTCAGGTCCTTTTCTTCCTTGGTGATAGTCGGCAAATCCCCCCCCCCATCCTGTAGCTCCTTCCTGAACATAGAAACATAGAAACACAGAATTTGACAGCAGATAAGGACCGCTTGGCCCACCTAGTCTGCCCATTTCCCTACCTAATGGATAAGCTCCAGATCCTAGTTAACCAACAGCCTACTTCCTCCTAATCCCCACTAGAATTGCCTTATGTCTGTCCCATGCATTCTTGAATTGCCCCTCTGTTTTTGACTCTACGACCTCCTCAGGAAGGCTGTTCCATATATCCACAACCCTTTCTGTGAAGAAATACTTCCTCACATTACCTCTGAGCCATCCCCCCTCTATCTTCAAATTGTGCCCCCTTGTTTTTGCACACCTCTTTTTCTGAAAGATGCTACCCTCTTGGACTTTGTTGATTCCCTTAAGGTATTTGAAAGTTTCTATCATGTCCCACCTCTCCCTCCTTTCCTCGAGGCTATACATCTTTAGTTCCTTTAGTCTTTCTTCATATGTCTTCTGATGCAGACACTGTATCATTTTGGTTGCCCTCCTCTGGACAGCCTCCACCCTGTCTATGTCTTTGCAGAGATGGGGTCTCCAGAACTGTACACAGTACTCCACATGTGGTCTTACCAACTGTCTGTACAGAGGGCCAACAACTTCCTGTTTTCTACTGGTGATGCCTCTCCCTATGCATCCCAGTATTCCCCCAGCACTCCTTACTGCCTTCTCACATTGCTTGGCCCACCTTTAGGTCGTCTGATATGACTACCCCAGGTCCCTTTCCATTTTGTTGTTGTCAGTATCTCACCCCCCATTGAGCACTCTTCCCCTGGGTTTTTGTTTCCCAGGTGCATTACTTTGCACTTCTTTGCATTGAATCTAAACTGCCATACATTTGACATTCCTCCAACCTTGCCAAGTCCCTTTTCATCCTTTACACCCCACCTTGTGTATCAACCTTGCTGCAGATCTTTGTGTCATCTGCAAAGAGACACACTTTCCCTTCCAGTCCCTCTGCAATGTCACTTATAAAGACATTAAAAAGGACCGGCCCCAGTACTGAACCCTGTGGTACCCCACTTGTAACCCTCCTTTCTTCACTGTGGACTCCATTTACTATTACCCACTGTGTCCTGTTGTCCAACCAGTGTTTTACCCAGGCTACCACCCTGGGTCCCACTCCCAGGCTGGATAATTTGTTTATTAATCTTTTGTGTGTGACTGTGTCAAATGCCTTGCTAAAGTCTAGGTAGGCCATGTCCACAGCCCCTCCCTGGTCTACTGCTTTGGTCACCCAGTCAAAGAAATCAATTAGATTTGTCTGACATGACCTTCTCGCTGTGAATCCATGCTGCCTTGGGTCCTGTGCTCCACTGGCCTCTAGGCACTCAACAAATCTTTTCTTCAGAAGTGATTCCATCATTTTCCCTACCACTGAGGTCAAACTGACAGGTCTGTAGTTTTCTGCCTCTGTCTTGCTCCCACTTTTGTGAAAGGGAATCACATCTGCCCTCCTCCAATCCTCAGATACCACACCATCCTCCCATGATTTATTTAAAAGGGTAGTCAGTGGTGTTACTAGTTCTTACCTTAGTTCTTTTAAAATTCTGGGGTGAATCCCATCAGGCCCCATTGCTTTATCCACCTTCAGTTTTAAGAGTTCTTTCAGAACCCTTTCTTCTGTGAAAGGACTAATATCAACTCCCCATCCAGAGTGCTTCTATTGACCAGATTAGGTATTTCCCCCTGCTTTTCCATTGTGAATACTGAGCAGAAGTATTCTTTCAGTATCCCTGCTTTTCACTGTCGCTGTCTGCCCAACCACCTTCCTCTTTGTTCAGCCTCAGTATCCCTGCCTTAGTCTTTCTTTGCTCCCTAATGTACCTATAAATGGTTTTATCCCCCTTCTTAACCAAGTTGGCTATCTTTTCCTAGGTTTGGGCCTTTGCTATTCTGACTGCCTTACCCACTTCCTTCTGTTTTAACTGGTACAGTTCTCTGTCCTGCTCCTTCTGTGTTTCCTTATACTTCCTGAATGCTGTCTTTTTCTACCTTACCTTCCCCACATCTTCTTTTGAGAACCATAGTGTTTTTTTCTTTCGTTTTGATGTGTTTATTTGCTTCACACAAAGGCTTGTTGCCTCTGTGATGGCGGTTTTGATGTTTCCCAATTGTTGCTCCACTCCACCTTCTTGCCTATTTGCTAGTGCTTTTCTGAGGCACTCTCCCATTTTGACAAAATCAGCCATCCTGAAGTCCAGTACCTTCACTTTTGTGTGGCTTGACTCTACAGCTTAGTTTATCATGAACCACACTGTTTGGTGGTTGCTTGTTCCCAGATGGCTACCCACTTCAAGATCAGAGATCCTCTCTCCATCCCCATTTGAGAGTACCAGGTCTAAGATTGCTCTCTCCCGAGTGGGTTCCAAAACTAGCTGTCTGAGGCATGCCCCCTGTAGGGTATCGAGAATGGCCCTGCTCTTGGATGTGGCTGCAGCAAAGGTGCTCCAGTCAATATCTGGCATAATCAGGTCCCCCATCAGCAATATCTGGTGCATTATTTTGCACTTCTTGAAATTGTTCTTTAGTTGCCACACTTCAGACCATTTTTCAAGCTTCTCCAGGTTCCTCCTCATTCTCTCCACCCAATCCAGAGCATCCACCCTGTTGCAGATTGTGGTGTCATCTGTAAATAGGCAGATCTTTCCCTCCAGTCCTTATGCAATGTCACTAATAAAGACATTAAACAGGACTGGCCCAAGAACTGATCCCTGAGGTACCTTGCTGGTCACCCCCTCTCCACTGATTGGATCCCATTTATCACCACCCTTTGCTTCCTGTCCATTAGCCAGTTCCTAATCCAGTTTACCATCTTGTGCACCATACCCAGACTACTCATTTTGTTGACTCGCATTCTATGTAGGGCAGTGTTGAATGCTTTGCTAAAATTGAGGTAGGTGACATCTACCTCCCTCCACCCCCCTCCAATTTACTTTCCTTGTCACCCAGTCCCAAAATATCTATTACATTCATCTGACACAACCTTCCTTCTGTGAGTCCATGTTGCCTTGGATCCTTGGCACTGCCACTATTCTTTCTATAAGCAGTATCTCCATGATCTTACCCACTATTGAGGTGGCACTGACTGGCCTACAATCCCCTACCTTCCTATCTCCTACCACTTTTGTGTAGAGGGACTACATGTGCCCTCTTCCAGTCCTCTGGAACCACTTCTGTGTTGTGTGACTCCATGAACAGTGCTGCCAGTCAAAACCAAATGAAAACAAATCCTCTCCTAAGTCTTTGTTCTAAAGGGTAAAATTTTATTCCAACTTTGGACATTGTAAAACATGTCATTCAGGAATGTTGGAATCAATAGCTTGCAATCCACTCTGCCATTTACACTGAGTACTGTTTATAAACTGTGGAATATTAGATTCACAATACATGAAGCAAGAAGCACAAAATAGTTGTTTATCTTACCATATAGTACTGTTTAAGAAAAGATAAAATAACCATTTAAGGAATCAAACTCTAACTGGGAAAATGGAGCACAGTGGGTGGAGACCATTGGGTGCCACTATGCATGTCAGTGGCACATGGTGAGATTAGGATATGATCCACATGAATGGTGGGGATGGACACAGATCCATATGAAGACTGCAGTTGATACCCCTGTGCAATTCAAAGTGGCAAGACTAGGTACAAGATCTGTCTCTAGTGATGAGGTGACCCTGGGCAAAGGAATTCCAGGTGTGGCTACTGCTGTACTGCTCCATGGGAGACTAGTTCACAGAGGATTGACAGTGTGTGTAAGTATCAGCTGCTGACCATGCAGCAGACAACAGTACCTTGATCACTTCAACTGGGTATGACGTAACAAAATAAGAAGGGTTTTAAGAAAACTCATTGGGTCTGATATATTCATATATATGGGGATTCCTTGGACAATGTTGGATGCACTGTTACAGGCTAGTTAGTGTGCAACTGTCAGCAGCAGTGGTTTCAATTTCCTCAATTTCCTTATCATAAATGCATCCTGTATGGTCTGACCATTCGGCCAAGACATGACCCATCCCCACCAACAAGCCTCCATCCATAGTCAAAGCTTCCTCAACCGAGTAACCATGTCCTACTCACCCCAGCCCTGAGCCACCACTGCAGTTGCTAGTAGGCAGTGGCAGTATTGCCTCTTTGCCACATTTTGTCTTCTTTGACATATCCATCCATCCCAGTGGACCCTGGTTATCCCTGAGTGCCATGATGTGGCCAGTTCAGGATGGATTCAAGAAGGGAATGGAAGCCACTGGGCAGACACTAAGAAAGCTGACCTTTTTACAAACATCAGAAACAGAAGAAAACACTTTGAAGATGAAAGTTGTAACAGTTATATTGTTTTTTATAGGAAAATTACAAAAATACCAACAATAGTGAGAAACAACAGGAAAACCAAAAATAACACAACAGCAAACCAGAAGCAGGAACAAAAGAACAAAAATCTCCTGCCCCCAGCATGGAAAAGGTGGCTAGTTCGGCCATTCACTCCTTCTCTCCTTGTGCTGATTGACTTGACCTGGCAGCAGTTCTTGCTATCATCTACTGCAGAAGGTTCTGTACAAAAACAGATAACATTAATATTAACATAACTATCTTGACTCTAAGGCCAATAAAACCAGTACCACTGGAACCTTCTTTCTTTTTTTTAAGCTGATTTGTTACTCCTCCTCGACTACCAACTATGTCCTCCACTCTGTTCTTCCCCTCTACAGCCCCATCTCCCAGCTTGGAAGGGACTACATTATGATATATAGCATATCCAAGGGCACACCATGCTTAAACTCTTTTTCTGTGGGATAACCAGCCACACCATCTCTTACAAATATCCTCCATCAGACATCCATCCTCATTCCTCATTCCTTTAGAGTATCCTATACCAGTAGTGGAGCCAGAGGGGTTGAGGGGTTGCAGTCACCCCCTTGGTCCCCTGCCTGTGAAACTGCTGCCACTCACCAAGATGTGTGCTGATTCCTGGCATCATCTCTCTAAGATAGGTTGACCAGATGTCCTGGTTTTACCAGGACAGTCACAATTTTTGCTGCCCTGTCCTGAAGTCCTGACACTATTTTTGAGGCTGATGCTTTGTCCCTGTGTTATTTGTAACCCCAATTTAAACTGCAGAAAAATCAGCCCTTTAGAGTAATGATGTTATTGCTGGCCTCCTGGCCCTTTAAGCTTTAAAGATTTGCTTGACTTAGTTGTCTTTCCCTGTGGGTGGAGTTGGACCTTTGATCCCTGTCTGCCTTCCAGTTAGCTGCATGTTTATTCCTTCCTCTGAGTCCCGGACTCACATAACATCATACAGCCTCCAATTATGATTGCCAGAGTTAACAGAGAACTCTGTGGGTTGCCCAGTGAGAGTGCCTGCACACACCACCAAGCAATCTCCAACGCCACCATTTTGGCCACTCAGTCTGTCACACACATGACAGAGATCAGCACTGGGCAGAGTCTGCAGCTTGGAAGCTTAGTGCATGCATGCATGGAGTGTGCTCGAGTTCTAGGGACAGTGTTTGTTGGTGACAGATGGTGGGTCAGATGACCACTACTCTACTGCTTTGTGGTCAGCTTTCTCACTTTCTCATTATGTATTTTGACAAGTGCCTTATTAATATAATTAAAAATTAAATCCTGAGGTTGGGCTGAAAGAAAGACAGGACAAGAATTGGAAGTGTAAGGTGGGAGGCCAATGGAAGTGGGAGAAGCCTGAAGCCAATCAGGACTGCCAGCTGCTGAGTGAGAGAGAGGAGGAGGAGGGGAGGTGGTGTGTGTCATATTAGTGAGTAAAATTTCTGTAAATATGAAAGTCTGTAAATTTTGAAAAAATCAGTCTTTAAAAAATGAAATCCTATAGAGGAAAATATAGAAGAGCAAGGCTAGGAGGTCAGAGGAGGATGAGATGTGGCCATGCCATGCAGATCAAGGCTACCATCTGTGTGAATCTGTCTGAAAAAGAGGAGGAGAGGAAGAAAGTGGCCACTGGTGTGAGTAAAATGAATGAGTCTTTACTCAACTGGACCCAAGAATAAAAAAATCTTGAGGATGATCAGAATTCTCCCCCTGGAATCACAGGTGGGTTGAGACCTTTAACAAGTGTCAATTTCTTCTCAATAAGCCCCAGAATTCACCACAGAGCTTCTAAAACCCCAAGATGTTTGGGGGGACCATCAGGCCCTCAGACTAGAGATGCAGTGAAGTTAAATTCCGCTCATGAAATAGATGTGAAGTAGCCCACTTTGCGTTATTTTCATGCTATGTGAAGTGGCCATTAAAAACCGCTATTTCGACACTTCACCTTGTAATAATGCTGATAATGACTTTGCGATGCTCACTCCACCTTACTTCGCTTTAAAGACGGAGTGAGAATTTACAGGCAGCCCATACACATCACATGGCTTACACAGTCAAGATCACCCCTGGCCCCGATTGTGCAGCAGCAGCCCCTGGCTCCAACAGCATCTGGGGCCCCCCTGCCTGTGCCTGGTCCTCCCCGCACCTCATGAGTGTGGGAGTTCTTTACTACACTGCCTGGGGACAGAAGTATGGTGAAATGCTATCTGTATGGTGTGGAGGTGAGCTGTGGCTGCAAAGGAACTCACCTTGGCACAGGTGGTCAGCGCACCCACCTGTACAACCATCACCATGTACAGTGGCAGGCCAAGGTTGCAGAACAGGGAAGAAATGCACCTGCTGGCCATGCTGGGGAAAGGGGGCAGCATGGCTTCCTCCTATGCATGGTGGTGTGAAGTGGGGGTGGGCCATGGGTCAACCGGCTGCTCCACCACCACAACTTGCAGCAGGTGACAGTGGCAACCCTGTCCAACTACTGCCACACAGGCCGATTTGGGACTGATGTGGTGTGAGTTGGTGGCTGTTAAACACCATCTTGACAACGCTGAGCAGCAATTGAAGTGAACTGAGGGGCACCAGATACAAATGATGGGGATGCTTCAACTGCTGCTGTCTCATCAGAACGTTAATCATTAGTTTTAGTTTGTCCTTGCACCCACCACCGTCTGTGTGAAAAAATAGTTCTTGATGTTGCCTCTGATCCATCGCCCCTCTACCTTCAAATTTTGGGCCCTTCTCCTTGAACATCTCTTTTTCTGGATGATGCTACCCTCTTGTATGTTGTTGATTCCCTTTCAGTACTTGATAGTTTCTATCCTGCCGCCCCCCTTTCCTTGTGTTTATATCCTTTATGTCCTTTAGTGTCTCTTCGTCTGGATTCATTCTGTCCATTTTTGCTGTTGTTAGTCCCCCCATTTTGCACTGTTATGTGTATAATGTTAAGTGTGTGTTTCATCTTTCTTTTTCATTACCTTGTTTACCTCCCAAAAATGGTAAGAACCATGCCCAAAAATAGCTGAAATAAAATAAAGTACAAAAGTGATGTCCTTGCCCTCATCATATTCCTACTTGACAAAACCAGAAAGCCAGCACTCCGGACAAATAAATGCCAAGAAGAAATGTTCACTGATAATGCAAATTTATTGATGGCAAAACAAGCCACACAAATGGCCCCAGTGATTTGGTGGTTAAACCTTCATTAGGAGGCCCCTATAAAATGCTTAACTGGTCAGAAGTGTAACTTGGGGCAGCAATACTTATGCAGGCAGAAATTGCACTAACACCTCCAGCAAGGACAACATCATCTCCTCCAATTATCAGTGAAGCAACAGACTGCACTGTAAAAAACACTGAAGGAGAATCCCTTTACTGACATCAGCTATGCACTTCTGCATACTACCATGCCCATGGTCAATCTTGCCACTGGCAGCAGTGCCATGGCCAGAAACAGCTTTGCTTGCACATCTCTTTGCAGGCATTTTTGGGATCACTAAGAAAATTCTAAACAAATTCAGATTTATGAACTTTCAGTCTGGGCTGGTGGATGGGAAGCCAAAAAACAACAATTCTGGCTTGCAGATGGAGATTGGGCAATAAAAAGATGCAAATGCACAGACAGATTAAGACTGTGCTATGTACTCAAGAGATGCAGATGCAAAGGCACAACAACACCTTAACTGGTGCTCACAAGTCACAAATCCAAATCTGGAAAAGAATACCTTCTGCCAGTTGGGGAAGGGGGGGGGAAAGTGCAGTGCAGTAACAGTCTACTACCAAGATTCCACAAAGCAGTACAAAATAACACAGATGGATAGCAGGTTTACAGTGCTGCAATTACTGTGTGGCACAATAAAATGTGCCTGATTTGATGGCATACGTCGCCCACACACTCACACACACATGTAAACCCTCACTCCTGCCTTTTTGCCAAAACGACAGGTGGCATGCTGTTGAAGCTGACAGCAGTACCTGGTGGGGACTGGGTTCAGGGAGGATGAGGTTACTCGACACAGGGGAGCCTAGGTTTGGCTACTCTGTACAGGGGCACCCAAGTAAATCCGAACACAGGAAGCAATAACTGTAATGTCCAGAACCAAGAATGGGATTCTTCAGTGTGGCTTTTATTCACATACTAGCTGAATAAACAAAGGATAGATGGACCCCCATGGGGCTACATTTCCTGGTAATGCAGATTAGAGACTACAGAACACTTTATCACCATTTCCAGCCCTCAGGCTCTGAACCAACCAGGCACACAGCCTGGACTTGCATGCAGCTTTGGGTACACAGCCCGACTTGTACACACTTGGGTTTTCCCCACTGGCCTGGCTCCCCTTCTGGCCACTTGATCCACAGTCCATTTGAGGAATGAACCAAATATCCCATTCATGGTCCATTTGAGGAATGAACCAATTATCCTGTCATGGCTCCCCACACCACACTAGAGTCTGCGACTCCTAGAGAGAATTTTCCTTACAATCCCATGTCTGGGTACTTCCCCCATCACTGGCCAAGTGCCTGAGGCAAAGTAGAAAACCACAGAAGAAATCCGTAGAGGTGGATCTGGTCACTTAAGATGGGGGGGCCACCCACCTCCAGCTCCCACAGCCCATACCTGTCCATTTCTCTGGAAAACTGAACAATTCCTTTACTGAACTTTGAAATGTAGATTAAGGGCAGATGTCTGTCACATCTCCTCTACATATATTATTTGCATCCCAACAAACTCAGAAACTTGAAACTACTTTTACTTTGCTTGGCCCATTTCTCTAGGCTTCCCAATATTTAGTAGTTCAATCCCCACATTGTCACACAAGTTCCAGGGTGAAAACATAGGCCCTTTTAGCCAGAGCAGACACTCACCCTCATGTTGCAGGTGCCCTACAGGTGACTCACAAATCTTCTTTTCTCCCAAAATAAATACTGGAATGAACAGGCAGCTTCTCCTCCACAAACAGAACTAAGGGGCTTACCCCAGGAATCTGCAGGGAAACCTTCTGATCCCCCCCTGGAGGGAGGGGGCACTGAGACCCGAAAACAGCAGTCTCCACCACTTGAGTAATCTTCCTGTGTCTCTCTTTAAGGTGGAGACACATACCCTATTACTGAAAAGTGCCCTCTGTCAGGGCTGAGGCTCCTAGAGCCTTTACTGAGCTGCTCAACAGCAAGCTCCCTACTTCCAACTTCACTTACTGAGCACCAACTGCAGACTCTCACTTGAAAACTCCCAACGTTCTATCTAACTCCCTTTGCTGCAGATTCCAATGTGACTTATGCAGCTGCGAAAGTTCTATTGGTGAAGTCTTCCCTCAGTCTCAGCTGAGACTGAGAACAGAGTGAGACAGTGTGAAACCCATTTAACTGGAGTTTCACAAGCTGCCTTCCCTGCCTACCACTGGGTCTTACTGGGATTCTAGTAACCCTGGGTAACAAGGGGGTTACATTCACCCTTGACCAGGAAAATGACTGTCCGCAGTCATTATTTACCTGGCCTTAGGCCATCCCACCCTATGTGCTGCCTGCAGATGGGGGGTGATCAGGCCCCCTCCTACCATGTGCAAGCACAGGCAGGCAACACTAAGGGCCTAGAGGCCTTTAGCTGACATAACAGCATCTACACCATCCACTTACTATGGACACCTAGTGGCTCTGGTAGAACCATCCAGAGCATAGCCTTGATAGATCAGCACTGCAGTCCCTACTGCAGGTCAGGGACATAGCCTGTCTATCCCCCTAACCCTCTAGGGAAAATCTATCTGCTTCTAACCTAATACCCCCAAAAACAAAAACAACCCGGGGACCTCCCCGACCTTGGGCAACCTGCAACCACACACCATTGAAATACCACATTTTACTGTCTCCTCCCTACCCCCACAACCACATCTGTGGAAGGAAAGGGTTAATACAGCAATAACAACCATAACACCACAGTACTTTAAATTTCTACACACTAAAGTACTAATGAGGAACTCCAATGAGCCCCTCCTCCTCTTCTTGTCTTCTCTTCTGTCTTCCCAGGAACCCCTGTAAGAAAAAGAAAGACAAAACACACTCCTAATCTGCATGCTCAGTCTACCTAAACCCCTACCATCAAAACACTGCAGAATCCCAAAAAGATTTTTTTAGGAAAAAGGTAGAAAAACAGTATTTACATTAGAAAACAATGACATTATTTACAATACACATTTGGGGGGTTGGAGTGCCCTAAAATGTCCCAACTAGTGACCACAATGCCCGAAGGCTAGTCCAATAAAGAGTCTTTCCTGGGCCGGAGTCCGGTGAAGCACAGTTCTAACAGGCCAAAGTCCTGAAGGGGAGAGTCTTTGACGACAGTTCACACATTTTGAAGTCTGTTAGTGTAGGGTGTGTACTGCAATGTCATAAAGATAGAAAAGCTTGGACTTACCAGTCACTTGTAGTACGAAATTAGACACCGACCTGCACCTCTGATGAAGACTCTCCTTGGCAGCATTTCTTCCGATACAGCTGGGCGGACATCTTCCAGGAACCACAGGAGGGCACATCTGGGAACTGCTGGGTTGTTGTCAACTCTGGAGATGGAACCTTAGAACAGGAACAAAGAGAAAACAGCTGGTCCAATGTCATCCGATTACCAGGCAATGAACAGGATACAGCTGGGTTGGTGTCCTCTCTGGATCTGGAATCATCTGGTGGGCCAGTCGATGGTTTCTGGAAAGGCCAGTACACTGTAGACTGATGAATGTGGGGCACCTTAGTCCTGGATATTCATATTGGCAGATCAATAAAGGCACTTCACAGTCTGGTGTGGCAGTATTGACTATCACTGCTTGGCACTCCATTTTGTAGGCACGGGCACATTTGCTGGGAGGTCCTTGCACTGAGACCAATAGTACCGGGGGTCAGGAGTTTGAATTATTACCCCATCTGGGCGCACATAATTCACACAGTGGGAGATTTCACGTCCCTCTCCGTCCACTATTCTCACTCTGTCTATAAACAGTGTCCTGCCTCTCTTCCACTGGGTATACTTTTCGTGGAACAGTCTGTTCTTTACATGCTTGCTGGTCCCAGGATGCACACTTTTCATTGCTTCATCCTAGGTCCAGGATTTCCTGCAGTTCTCAATCTCTTCCCAGACTTTTCGAGGAAAGGTAGGAAAGGTTATACCATAGATCTAATTTGCCTCCCTATGAACCAGTCTCTCCTCTTTACTTGCTTTGGTCAATCTGAGACTGCTGGCCTGGCTTGGGGGTGGCCAGTCCTGGTTCTGCCAGCTTCGCATCCTTAAAGAAAGTAGAAATGGATCCCTGACTTCTTCCTCCTATAAAGCCAGGGCAGTGGCATCACCACTTTCTTCCATACATTCCTCCGAGGCAAGATCTTGAGGCTGTGTACCCGTTCCTTTTTCACAAGGCCACATAGGTTCTCCCTCATCTTCCTCTTCACTGAGGATCTGAGCCCAGGAGTGAGCAGTCATTCTCACTCCTGAGACTATCCACTCATCACTAGGTGCAGAGGTCAACACCTCCCACTCAAAGGCATCCCGCATCTCATCTTCACCTAAGAGACTTGGGCTAGGCCCCCTTCTCCAGGGGTCTATTGATGCTTTATCTGAACTTTCCTTCTGGGATCCAGCATCCGAAACTTCAGCTTCTGGTTCTGTCTCTAACTCTGCACCCTCTAGCTCACACTCCCCCGAGGGGCCTTCCTCCACAGGCTCTGCCTGGTGCTGTGCGCTGCCAACTGCAGATTCCTGAATTTTTGTCCATGTGGGAGCCAAACAAATTGGAGGCGCTTTATACAAGCCATATTTTTCTAGGCATCCAGCACAGTGAGGAATCATGAAGACATCCCTTCCAGCTCTCAAGCATATTTGGCATACATGCACTGGAAAATTAGGAATTGCATGAGGAGGCAGTTGCTCTCCATATCACCACTTTTCAATATCCCTCAGTCTATTTACTGCTGTTGTTACTGCAACCCGGCATGATCCGGTAATCTAGCTGGTCCTGAGGCCATAACTGCAGAAACAAACAAAAGTTCACTGTAACTGAAAGTCCCACTTTATTGAACATACTCTTTAGCTGTAAATGGCTCCTCTGCTGCTATGTTTACTTTACTACCCAACTCTGTAATGGCGGCAGCACTCCTGTGCATCAACATTCAGAATCTGGGTCAAGCTCACCGGCGCACCGATTTACACAAACTACTGATAACTTTTGCTCAAACTGCACAACTTGTTCTGTTCTGGCTTTAAACACATTTACAGGATTTTCCATGGACTTTTTACATGCTGGAAACATTTCTTTGATTACCAGTCCCTTTAAAGCTTCAGGTTTTTAGCACAGGATTGCCTGTATAACTAGTGCTGCACATTGGCTACAACCCACAGTCTCTCTCTGGCTGCAAACTTTAAACTGAGGCTAAATTCATTACTATGCACACAGTCAATGGCTTAACAGACTTGCACTTCCTGGCAGGACTTGACATAGTCGTTACTTGCAAAGCGACTACACTGCTGCACACACATTAATATGGCATAGGGCTGAAAATCACTGTTTGAGCAGTTTTAAGATGGTTACTTACTGTTATCAGTAGCAGTTTGCTGCGATGTGGAAAAACGGCCTGCAGCCAGTTCTTGGAGGCCTCAGAACAGAAACGGGCGGGCAGTCCTGCCGATCGTCTTTTCAACCACCAAACTTGCAATTCCGATGATCGATTAACGGGTTGAGTCCAATTTTAAACTAAAAAGTCAATTTTGTATAAGGTTTACAGCGATTTTTAACACTCCGTGATGCTCCTACACTAGCCAGTACACGCACTCCACTCACACTCCCTCTCGAATGCTGGGGCAGTCTCTGTAGAGCTGCCTGAGGGGCGGGACTGATTGCAGCCTGACCAACCACACGACGCCATGCAAATGAGCATCTTCTTCCTCGCGAGGGCTCTTCTCCTCATGGCGATCATCGAGCAGGCAAATTTAAACTGCAGAATGCAACTTTTTTTCTTTTCCAACTGACTCCACGGCGGGAGCTCATTTCAGCCATTTAACATAGCCATTTACACTGCAGTCTCCCTTTTCATTCAAAAGGCATTTCCAATGTCCAGGGCACAATTTTCCTGTTGCTAGCCCTAGGCTTCCACACTTTTCTTTACAACAGTTCATTTTGAAAGCATTTCAAACATCCAGGGCACAATTTTCCTGTTGCTACCCCTAGTCTTCCACACTTTTCTTTACAACAGTTCATTTTAAAAGCATTTCAAACATCCAGGGCACAATTTTCCTGTTGCTACCCCTAGTCTTCCACACTTTTCTTTATCACAGTTAATTTTTAAAGCAGGCAAAAATGCTCTAAACAATTTTGATGCAGGACAAGGGCACACTCTTTGGCTTTACTGCTCCTTGGTAAACAGTTGGTATTTTTAAACAGCAGCACAAGATCCACAGCACACAGCAACACACTAGGGAAATTGCTTCTGCTTCTGGGCTACCCACTGCCAGATAGCCAAAACGCTAGCCCCCTTGCCCAAGCACCTTCCTCTCTGAACAAAATCCAAAGCGGTGCCTCCATTTTTTAACCCCTCACCCCTGCCTTTTTGCCAAAATGACAGGTGGCATGCTGTTGAAGCTGACAGCAGTATCTGGTGGGAACTGGGTTCAGGGAGGATGAGGTTACTCGGCACAGGGGACCCTAGGTTTGGCTACTCTGTACAGGGGCACCCAAGTAAATCTGAACACAGGAAGCAATAACTGTAATGTCCAGAACCTGGAATGGGATTCTTCAGTGTGGCTTTTATTCACATACTAGCCGAGCAAACAAAGCATAGATGGACCCCCATGGGGCAGATTAGAGACTACAGTCTGGTAATGCAGATTAGAGACTACAGAACACTTTATCATCATTTTCAGCCCTCAGGCTCTGAACCCACCAGGCACACAGCCCGGACTTGCACGCAGCTTTGGATACACAGCCCGACTTGTACACATTTGGGTTTTCCCCACTGGCCCAGCTCCCCTGCCGGCCACTTGATCCGCGGTCCATTTGAGGAAAGAACTAATTATCCCATTCATGGTCCATTTGAGGAATGAACCAATTATCCTGTCATGGCTCCCCACACCACACTAGAGTCTGCGACTCCTAGAGAGAATTTTCCTAATAATCCCATGTCTGGGTACGTCCCCCATCACTGGCCAAGTGCCTGAGGCAAAGTAGAAAACCACAGAAAAAAATCCGTAGAGATGGACCTGTTCACTAAGGATGGGGGGCTGCACACCTCCTGCTCCCACAGCCCATACCTGGCAATTTCTCTGGAAAACTGAACAATTCCTTTACTGAACTTTGAAATGTAGATTAAGGGTAGACGTCTGTCACATCTCCTCTACATATTATTTGCATCCCAACAAACTCAGGAACTTGAAACTACTTTTACTTTGCTTGGCCCATTTCTCTAGGCTTCCCAATATTTAGTAGTTCATTCCCCACATTGTCACACAAGTCCCAGGGTGAAAACATAGGCCCTTTTAGCCAGAGCAGACACTCACCCTCACTTTGCAGGTGCCCCACAGGCAACTCACAAATCTTCTTTTCTCCCAAAATAAATACTAGAATGAACAGGCAGCTTCTCCTCCACAAGCAGAACTAAGGGGATTACCCCAGGAATCTGCTGGAAAACCTTCTCATCCCCCCCCGGAGGGAGGGGGCACTGAGACCCACAAACAGTGGTCTCCACCACTTGAGTAATCTTCCTGTGTCTCTCTCTAAGGTGGAGACACATACCCTATTACTGAAAAGTAGCCCTCTGTCAGGGCTGAGGCTCCTTGAGCCTTTACTGAGCTGCTTAACAGCAAGCTCCCTACTTCCAAATTCACTTACTGAACACCAACTGCAGACTCTCACTTGAAAACCACCAACGTTCTATCTAACTCCCTTTGCTGCAGATTCCAATGTGGCTTATGCAGCTGCGAAAGTTCTATTGGTGATGTCATCCCTCAGTCTCAGCTGAGACTGAGAACAGAGTGAGACAGTGTGAAACCCATTTAACTGGAGTTTCACAAGCTGCCTTCCCTGCCTACCACTAGGTCTTACTGGGATTCTAGTAACCCTGGGTAACAAGGGGGTTGCACACACACTACAGGTTATCAACTGCACTACAACAATCAGCAAAAAAATGTCAAAAATTACTGAAAATATTACTGGCTCAGATATTCAAAAGGGTTGTGCTATGCGCCATAGGGTTGCACCAGTGCAAGTCCGAAAATGCGCCATTCTGTGATATTCAGCGGGAGGCAGTTGTGCCCCCCCAAATCATGCAGAGCAATAGCACAATGATAATGAATGTATGTGCAACTGAAGGGGGAGGAACCATGCATGAATGGCGCAGTGCGATATTCAACAACATGCACACATGCGCAAGAGGAGCAGCGAAGTTGCGCCATAGCGGAAATGAGCCAAAATAAAAAGGAACAAGGGAGAAGTGCAAGAACGATACAGGGAAGCCACAAGTTGCTGAACTATAGCCAGCCACACAGGCAACACACACACAGAGGGCAGGACAGTGAAAGGGCACCTGGAACCCACAGGCTCAGGGAAGGTGTGGGGAGCCACAGCCACAGTGCAGAAGGGGGAAGTACCACACAGCACTGAGGCCAGCACAGTCAGGTGTTCCCAGTGCAGGGGAAGTAGCAGCCAGGACAGTGGGGGGAACACAGAAACAGCTGCTGGGGGGGTGAACACAAGCCAGGGACATGGCCAGTGCCACCATCCAGATGGAGGCAGTAATGAGAGGGGTGAGAAGGTGGGCAGCAGGGGGGTGCAGCCCTGGAAGGGCCCATTAGCGGTATGACCCCAACAGGCAGTACCAAGCCTGCACCAGCTTCCAGCTGTACAGTGATACTGAGATCGTGGGCTGGTACCGCCTGAATCGGGCAATTCTGAGGTGGCTCTGTGAGCTGTGCAGTGATGTGATGCAGGCACCCACACAACGGAGCCATGCTCTGTCAGTGGCGACTAAAGTGACAGCTTGCATGTGCTTGCTCACCATGGGTACCTTCCAGAGACCAACAGGGGACACCACAGGCATAACCCAGTCGGCCCGTCACGCCACCTCACCCAATTCCTCAGCACACTGCTGCCACATGCTGCAGAGTACATCCATTTCCCCAGCACACTGGTGGAGTGCACAGCAAACATACAGGAATTCCACAAGGTAGCACATATGCCTGGCTTGCTAGGGGCAATAGACTGCACCCATGTGACCATCTGCACACCACCTGGCTCCGAGGGGGCCACATACATTAATCGCAAGGGCTATGCTAGCATCAACTGCCAGGTGGTGTGCGATGCCAGGGGGTGCATAATCAATGTCTGTGTCAAGCATCCTGGGGGAGCACACTGTGCTTTCATCTGGCACCAGTCAGCACTGTGCCACAGATTCAAGAATGGGGCCATCCCCACTGGCCACTTAGTGGCTGAGTATGCAAACAACATGGACAAACATAGGGCTTGGGAGGGGCATGGTCATAGGTGACATGAGTAGTGGCCTACATGGCCCAGGGCAGGGCGATGCTGATCACCAAACTAACTTCCACCCTCAACACACAGGTGACAGTGGATACCCACTCCATCTCTGGCTGCTCACACCATACCGGCAGCCCTCGACCCCATCACAGCAACATTACAATGAGGCACACGCCACCACACGTAACGTCATCGAGTGGGTGTTCGGGATGCTGAAGGCACATTCCCATTGCCTGGACACCTCCGGTGGTGCCATACAGTATAGCCCCTCAAAGGCCTGTGGGCTGTTCCTGGCCTTTTGCATCCTGCACAACATGGCCAATGAATGTGGGATAGCCATACAGGTCGAAGAGGGGGACAGTGATGGGGACAATGAGGACGCCGGGGAAGATGGTGATGGGCAGCCCCCCCTTGGGTGATGGGATGCCCGACTGCTCCAGCTGGCACAGCTACACCAGGACACCATCATGGAGGAGCACTTCAGCCAACCCAGGTAAGTCATGGGGCCATGTGCAACCACCAGTGGCACAACCCACAAACATGCATGGACACACAACAGCTGTGCATGCCATCAAGGGAAGTGGCCGGGCATGGAACCACACACACACCACCAGGGATTGGTGAGATCTAACATGGCACGTGGACAGACAGACACACACAGACACACACACATATAACTCACCAGACATGCACAAAGGGTAGGAGGTACACCGACCCAGAATGCCACCCCTAGCCACACACATGTCCACAGACCACTACACCCACTGCCTGTCATTGTGCATGTGTCAAATGCTGGGCACCATTGCACATTTGTGTACAGTGCAATGCAGGCATCATCATGCACACGCAACTGTGGACAGCAGCCGGGAGGGTGTGCAGATGGACTGCATGTGTGTGTGTGTGTGTGCAGGGCTGGGTACCCACCCGTGCATTGCCCACTGAATGACACAATGCACGCAGGGCAGCATCAGACAGTAGCCACGCTGGGAGACAGGTCAGTCACGCGCCACAGTGTCCCGGCCACCATGGATGCATGGGCGGCCCCGCCGAGACCCGCCAGCAGTGACAAGCTGAGCACTGGCCTCATGGAGTAGCACCAATGGTCCCCCAGGGGCTCCACTGTGTGAACACAACCGTGCTCACACAGGGGTCTGCAGCACACCAAACATGCCTATGCCAGGTGTGCTCGGGATGCCCACAGCTGTGTCCGGTGTCGACAAGGATGGTGTCACATGATGCCAGGAATGGGGGTGGACATTGCACTGCACGGTTTCTGCGATGCATGGGCAAATAACTGTGTGTCACCTGTGGCCATGGCTGCTGTGATTGTATGTGTCAGTCTGTCAATGGCAGCAGTCACATCCTCCCGCATCCGGTCCATCCCTGCCAGGAGCAGAGCGGTTTCTCTGCTGCAACGCTCCTCTGCCCACTCCAGAGCTGCACTCAGTGCTTCCACCACCATCACAAGTCGCATCTGCTGATTGACTAATGCTTGCAGTATGCAGGTGTGCTCATCCAAGAGGTCATCTACCTGATCGGCATGCTGTCCCTCAAGGTGTGCACGGCCAGGATGCTCAGCACCCCTTGAGGGAGAGCGCTGCACACCAGGTCCAGGCCTGGGCATGTCCACAGGCAGTGCA
This sequence comes from Neoceratodus forsteri, assembly GCA_016271365.2. Taxonomy (NCBI): domain Eukaryota; kingdom Metazoa; phylum Chordata; order Ceratodontiformes; family Ceratodontidae; genus Neoceratodus; species Neoceratodus forsteri. Next base: position 1,867,855,800 of record CM057452.1, read on the forward strand.
CTGATGCTGCCGCCTGACACTGTACCCCCAATCCCATTGGCCGACTGCTGATCCTGCCCCTCTAGCTGCCACTCCCCCGGGCTCAATGGTGCTACCGCAGTGGCTGCAACAGTCCCACTGTCCTGTACACACACCAGTGGTGCTCCACCGGTGCTGACAGGCACAGGCTGGGACTGTGATTACTCGCAGGCCTCCACGGCGGCATCACCCACAGCCATGGCAGTGATGTTACCTGCTGTGTGGCCATACTGTGGCACACACATGGCACTGCCCATGACATCAGTGACATCATCATCAGTGATGGACCCGGCACCAGCCTGAGTCCCAGCATGCTGGCATCCATGGATGCTGGGACATGGGCAGGGCCTTCTCCACATCTGCTCCAACAGCATCAGTCTGGACATCCAGGCGGGCCCACTGTCGCACTGAGCCATGCATTCCTGTGGAGGTGGATGGGCCCTCCTCCATCTCCATCTGACCGGCCTCAGTGGAGAGGCCCACCACCACTAACCAAAGCAGATGCTCAGGAGCTGTAAGGGAAAACAAAGTCGTGTTACTGCATGTGACCTACCCTGTCCTCCCCAATAGACAGACCATGACCTACCATGCAGTGATGAGCTACCACCTGTCTGGAATCCATCACCCAGAACACCCTCAATGGCACAACACTGCATGCTGCCAACAACCCTCTCCTCCTGTGGGGTCAGGTGTAGCATCTCCAGCTGTCCCCCACCTGACGAAGACTGTGCTGCCCTGATGGTAGCCACCTTCTCCTTAATCTTTCTCCTGTCTGTGCCCATCTTCTTCTTGCACTCCTCCATGGAGCACTGGTGGCTGCCATGCAGGTTTACAGCATGCACCACCTCCTCCCATGCAGCAGCATGGGCCTGTGGTGTTCCCTGGCATCCACTGAGAAGCGGCTCCTGATCTAGGTAGGCCTCGAACTGGGCATCCGTCTCGGCCTTCGTGAAATTTGGTCTCATCCTCCTCCCACGACTCTGTTCCTCTCCCTCCACAACTCGCTTGGTCATGATTCAGCCTGTGAGAATGACAGGTGTTACCTGTGACTGTGCAGTCCCATGCATGTCCCAAAATCCACAGTCCACACTCCCAAACAGCATGCAACTCACCAATAGCCTGCAGTAACCGACAATGGCCAGTGCAGCCCAATGTCGCACTTTTACAGCACAACCCATGCAAATGAGGCGAGGTGCATCTTTAAGTGGATGCAAATGCAGTGACTGCACCACTGAATGGCTGATTAGCTGATTTGCATATGATGGCTGAATATTGTGCTTTTGCGCTTTGCGCAATTGTGTTGAAAGTGCTGAGCCAAGGGTGCAGTTCTATGACATGCGCAGTACACACCTAACTGTGCATGCCCGGGTTGATGACGCAGGCTCCTGCCACTCTGCTGTCGTGCTGTGCATGGGAGGCAATGCAGGGCACGGCCACTATTGTGCCAGTGGCACTACAGCACTGTTCACCTATATGGCGCTGTAGCACTGGGGCATTGTAGGCACACTGGGGCAACAGCTCGGTAGGCTGCTACAGGAGGAGGCACACAGGCACCCAACTGTGCTAGATGCATTGGGTTCCAATCACGCTGTGGCTGTCCATGCACCAGAGACCCTTGACCCTGTGCCTGACCTTTGTCCTCTAGGCACCATTCACCAGGCATGGGTGCACCACTATCACGCTGTTCGGTGACAGCATGATAGGGAATGGCAGCGCTGTACCGTGCAGCATCTGCACATGGTGGAACCATGCTGCAGAGCACCATTTTGACTTAACTGTGCAATAGAGATGGCATGGAGGAGAGCAGCACAGTGGAACCAGGTGGAGATGGCAAACTTGGTTGCCATTGTGAAGCCACTTGTTGGCCCACTATTTGGTGAGGCACCCCTGGACAGGGCCAGGAGTCAGGTGTGGCAGGAGGTGGCCGGCACCCTGGAGGATGCCACCGGTATGGGACAGACAGCGAAGCAGTGCCGCCACAGATATGGGGACCTGAGGCGGAGGGACCCGGACCTGCTTTCCCACCTGCAGGCACATACCAGGAGGGGCACAGTGCCATGGCCAGGTAGATGCAACATCAATACACTTTTATCTTCCATATGGGTATCACAGTTGCATGTGTCCGGCACATGGGGGGGATGTCCAGTGTTTGCTGTGGTGGTGTTATCAGGGTGTGGGGTGGATGGGTCTGGCTGTGTGGGATTGCACATACATGGGGGCAGGGGGACTTTGCTACAGGATTGTACTGATGTTCTTCTCTCCATGTTTGCACCTTAGGCCCAGATGAGCGCTGGCTGACAAGGGAGAGGAGGCACCAGCAGAAGGACCATCAGTCCGGAGGGGTGAAGGTCCACAGAGGTGCAGGGACCAACCTGATGATGGTGAGTGCCTTACATCCATGATTACTATTGCATGCTGTGTAACAGGACGGGCAGTGGGGCATGGCCACCATCCATTGACACCACTGTCATGCATGCAACTTGTTACAGTCAGCACTGTCCAGTGGCACTGCATGTCTAGGAGTGCATCAATGGTGGTCCATGCATGCACCGGGTACCTGGCTGTGCCACTGCCTTCGCACCACATAGCACCACCACGGTGGTGCTGTGCAGGACTTGGCCAGTGGGTGTGTGCAGCGGTCCATATGGCTGTGTGCACCTGGGTGGACAGGTCTTGTGGATGCGATCACTGTGGGTGGTCACACACCATCACAGAGGCATGTCCCATGGCCGTATGACATGCACAGTGGGTGGGCTGCATGGGGCTGTGCATTCACACCTATTGACTCTGCTCCCTTGTCCTAGGTGGACGGCAGACACTGCAGGAGATACTGCAGGTGGCCAGGGCCTCCCTGGAGATAATGGAGTGGATCGACCATGTGGGAGTCTGATGGAGGCATGGCAGGAAGAGCAGCCAGAGCGGGGAGTGGGACTTCCACTGAGAATACTAATGCCCCTGATTTTCACTACCCCCTGGCCCCACCCTCACATCCCTCCTTCCCCCTACAAAATGTTCACTCCTGCCCCTTACCCACCCCCACCTTGTTTGTGGCCCTCGCCCCAACCTTTTGTAAATATATGTAAATAGTTTTCTGTGATTTCTTACAATACATTTGCTTTGATATACCTAATGTGGTGGTCTCTGTTTTGCAGTGGGCTATAGCTGCTCAGCTGCAGTGGTGTGCATGGCGTCAGGGGTGGTGCAGTCATGTGCGTGTGTGTCTGTGTCTGTGTCTGTGTCTGTGGGGATGTGACTATGGTATGGGAGTAGCTATCAGTCACTGTCTTTGGTGTGTGTGTTGTTCCCTGTGCACTGGATGACTGTGTGCAGTGGTCCATGGTGCATGCTCTGTGTCCATGGCGCACTTGTCAGCCCGTCCATGGCCTGTGCACCTGACACCCTTGTGTCTGTGACCTGTACAGTCCACTGGCATGTCAGTGATGGCTGTCCATGCAGGACATCCACTGTACTGATCACAATGCCGGGTTGCCTCCTGTCACTGGTGAGGTGCATATCTGCCTCAGGTGACACTGTGGCCTCCGCTGTTGTTGTCCCACCTCCATGCTGTGACTTGTGTGTGTTGCAGGGGATGTGCACCATCATCTGTAACTTGTGCTCTGGGCAAATGCTGGTGGCGTACAGCTCCACAGTGCCTGCTCAGGGTGGCTGGCACTCCTGTGCCATGGAGGAGTGCTGGCTGTGTGTACACGGTTTCCATGGCCACACGCTGGGGGCTTGGTTGCCCTGCTACTGTGTCACTGTGTTGGTGTGCCCTTGGGTATGGGTGGGTGTTTGTCCATGCACTGTGTTGCATCCGGTGTGGTGCATGCTTCCATGCACCCCTGTGGGTGTCTGTGCTGGTTGTTGTGGCCAGTGCTGGGTCGGGGTGTGTCCTTGGGAGGGTGTGCAGGGGCTATACCACTGGTGGTGGGGTCCGGGGCATGCCCTGTCACGTGTGGGGTACCTCGTGTGCCAATGCATGGTCGGTCTCTCAGTTGTACCTCGGGGGGGATGTGCAGGGTGGCACTGTGTATGCAGTCGTTGCATTGCTGTGTGCTGCCACCCACTAATGGGTGCTCATGGTGAGGCTGTCTTGCATGGTTCTGTGGTGCACAGGGTTGCATTGTCACAGTGGGGGTGGTGGCATGCATGGGGTATCCTGCACTGGTGTATGCTGTTCCTGGGCAGGGTGTCTGGGGGTCACGGTGCAGGGTGTGCTCTGCATTGTGGGGATGGTGGGGCACGGGGTGGTCGGCCCTCCTTGTGTGCCAGTCACAGCTTGCCAGGGGGTGTGATGGGGCACCATGGCCCAGCTGTGGGTTTGTTGCTGGTCTCCATGGGCCAGTGGTTATTCCAGCCCTCCCCCAGTTGTGCAGTGCATGGGGTGTGGGGGGACAATGTCTGTTCTGCTGTGTGTTCCTCTGCCCATCTCTGGCATGGGTGGTGAGCCCCTGCATCCCTGGTTATGCTGTTGCATTGCTGCCCTGCTGCTGGGGGGCATCCCTGGTTGCACTATGGTGCATCTGGACTGCTCAGCTGAACATCCCTTGTTGCGCTATGGCACATCAGATTTGCTCAGCTTCACCTCCCTAGTTGCGCTATGGTGCAGGTGGTGCGATATTCAGTCATCGGCTGTAGGTGCATCATGGCCTGCGCAGTTTTTGAATATCACGCCTCTTGCACATGGGCGCAATGGACTTGTGCTTGCTCCTGCTGTTGTGCACTTTTTGGGCACAGTTTGAATATCTGGGCCACTGTGTGTACATGAACACAGTTATACAAGAAAAATGTAACCAAAACAGAAAGACTGCATTTCTCCCAGTTAATCTACCTCCACTACAGATATTCCCCTTCCCCAAGCACACTTCAAGTGTCTGTCAGTACACAGACGGAATGTCCTAAATTAACATTCAAAATCCACACACAAATGAAAAACACTTGATGATATGAGCACAAGAGGATTTCCTACAATCTATGTACTAAATTTTGAGCAAAACAAATGGCTCAAAAAGGTTTTTTGAACTTTTTTTATAGGATTTGAATCTCAGAGCCCTGAGAGCAAACTGTCTCCGGCTACCACTACACAGAACTGAGGCTGTGCAGAACAATCTAGAGCTGGTGTGGCCTGCAATCCCATGAATCACTGCAAAATTTACCTTGGAGCTCACCAACAGGGCAAAATGATGCAAAGTACATTGATTTCAATGTACTTCGCATTGCAATTGGTGTAGAAGTGGTTGTGGAAAGGTGGAGTAATGCAAAGTCATTGTTTCCAATGGACTTCGTGATCCTAATTATAAGGCGAAGTACTCCGCTTCGTGTTGTGGATTTCTTTGCAAATTCCACCTTAATAAGTGAATTGCTTCACATAGCAGATTTTGGCCACTTCGACCACCTCTACCTCAGACCCTGGGGCTTTATGTCAAATATTTTGGCATCCTATATCCAAAATAGATGGAAACTCCTGTCCCAGTTTCTAAGCTAGAAAATCTGGTCACCCTACCCCAAGATGGCTTCAGCTGTATAACTGCATGGTGCTGTTTTTGGCTACTAGATGCATGAAGCAGAGCAAACTGCCCATATTTGTGTGTGAAAACAGAACAGCAGGCAGAAAAGGGAAAGCCATGTGCATGCCAACGTGTAGAATGATGCACTTCAGGGCCCAACACACATGTTTGGAGATCACTGCATACAATCACACCTTCTCCCCCATGCTGATCATGCTGGGTCTGGATCAGGACACAGACTCAGCTGCTGGCAATTCCCCAAGGGGACTAAGGGACATGTTGCTAAAGGGAGCACTGGTCACTGCAAAATGAATGATACTCAAACACTGGAGAGAGCAAGTGGCCTCCCAAGTTTGGGGAATGGTTACTGGAGTTGGCCAAGATGGCAAGCTATGAGAGAGTCACTTTACCATAAAGGATAAGCAATCAGAATTTGCTCAAATCTGGGGTAGCTATTTACGATTAGTATACTGTAGAATCCCAGCAGTCTGCCTTATTCCAGACTACCTACAAACCCCAGCAGAAAGAGGCCAGAATGTAAATAAAGGATCACGCCATAACATCTGCATTCACCCAAGAGCTCATCTGAGGATGCAGACCATGACTTACACCAGGGGGTACATTCTATACTGGGCAGACACAGTGCACTCTAAAGACTAGTAGCTTCAAATACTCCAGCAAACAGGGGGTAATCAGTAAGATAAGGGACCCACAGCAAGTGTTTGGGAAAGTCCAAACTACCCGACTAAACATTAGTTAAACTAATCTTTAAGCTCTATATTTAGATACGTCTCATTATACAGGTTAGTGTTGTATTTCCATGGGGATAGGCCCTGGCCAGGAAAGGTATAGAATTTCACATTTTATGTTATCTGTACAGAATGTGGTTGATAAGATTTGTTATACTCAGTATATAGTAATGCCTTGCTCCAGCTGTGATGAAAAGAGAGAATCAATAAAAACGTGAATTTAGCAAAAAAAGGAAATGAAAAAGAAGAAAGAAAATGAATGACTCGCTTGCTTGCAGATAGGCCAGGCTGCTTTTAGTCTGAAATGCAGAGGACTGTGCTGGGTGCCTACTGATGAAGGGTAAGCACTGCTCTCAGCCTCTGTCTACTGCCTCACTACTCAAAAATGTCAACCTCTCACTAGACTGTCACAGTTTATTGCAGCTCCTGCCCTCTTGTCAAACTCAGGAAACAATTTTTACACTGGGGGTGAGGAACAGAATTACTGCTCCCCTGGGCCCAAATATACAAAGAAAATTAAAATCATGCTGTCGAGCACCCTCTTACACATTTTATGTGCCACCACCAGTGGGATCGTTAGTTAAGTTGTGTTCGTGAAATACAGTTCTAACAAATTTTCAGGTTGTTTACTTTCTTATTACCCATTAGAGATAAAAAAACACTAACTATACAGCAGACCAAATCACACATTCAGTTTGAAAATCGTTTGCTGCCACCTTAGTGCCTCAGGTTGACTGCTGTACCAGCCTCCAAACCTTGCTGTGTCACTCTCTGAGTTTGGGTAGGTGAGTAAATGAGCATACAAGTAGTGAATAATATATCCAGGGCATTAAGGTGATCTCTCTGGAACAATAACACCACAGACCACACAGACATGCATGTAAGTTGCAACTTGCATACCACATTACACCACTGATGAGCACAGAACAACAAATTGATCAAATACATCACATAACAAAATTACCAACTTTGGACTAATAAAGAGCAGAAGCATTACCTAGTTACATAAAACATAGAATGTGTCAGCAGATACAGATCGCTTGGTCCACCCAGTCTGCCCATTTCTCCCACCCTACAGTATCATTGCAAGTCCTACTTGATTCAGTAAGTAAGTAGTAAGTAAGTAAAGTCGATTTGTTTATTGCCTTATCCCAGAGGCTTTTGTTGTACTGTACAGGTAGGCACGAATAATTAAAAGAGAGCATATATCAATACAAAAAATAGGATAGTAACAGTAACAACAGACTACAATTAAAACCTAAATAAATTCTAATTTAAAAAAACACTACAGCAGTTAATTATTTTTAGGCTATAGACAATCTACGAATACTTCTTTAAAAAGATATGCCTTCAGAACCCATAGAAACATAGAAACATAGAATTTGACGGCAGATAAGGACCGCTTGGCCCACCTAGTCTGCCCATTTTCCTACCTAACAGATAAGCTGCAGGTGTTAGTTAACCAACAGCTTACTTCCTCCAACCCCCCACTAGGACTGCCTTATGTCTGTCCCATGCATTCTTGAATTCCCCCACTGTTCTTGACTCCACAACCTCCTCAGGGAGGCTGTTCCATGCATCCACAACCCCCTTTGTGAAGAAATACTTCATCACATTACCTCTGAGCCATCACCTCCTCTATCTTCAAATTGTGCCCCCTTGTTCTTGCACATCTCTTTTTCTGAAAGATGCTACCCTCTTGGACTTTGTTGATTCCCTTGAGGTACTTGACAGTTTCTATCATATCCCCCCCTCACTTCTTTCCTCAAGGGTATACATATTAAGCTCCTTTAGTCTTTCTTCGTATGTCTTCTGGTGCAGACCCTGCTCCATTTTGGTTGCCCTCCTCTGGACAGCCTCTGCTCTGTCTATGTCTTTGCGGAGATGGGGTCTGCAGAACTGCACACAGTACTCCAGATGGGGTCTCACCAACTGTCTGTACAGAGGGATAACAACTTCCGGTTTCCTACTACTGATGCCTCTTCCTATGCATCCCACTATCCCCCCAGCCTTCCTTACTGCCTTCTTGCATTGCTTGCCCACCTTTAGATCATCTGATATAATTACCCCCAGGTCCCTTTCCATTTTTACTGTTGTCAGTATCTCACCCCCCATTGTGTACTCTTCCCCTGGGCTTTTGTTTCCCATGTGCATTACCTTGCACTTCTTTGTATTGAATCTGAGCTGCCATACATTTGACCATTCCTCCAACCTTGCCAAGTCCCTTCTCATCCTTTCCACTCCATCTTGTGTATCAAACCTGTTGCAGATCTTTGTGTCGTATGCAAAGAGACATACTTTTCCTTCCAGTTCCTCTGCAATGTCACTATAAAGACATTAAAAAGGACCAGTCCCAGTACTGAACCCTGCAGTACCCCGCTTGTAACCCTCCTTTCTTCACTGTGTACTCCATTTACTACTACCCTTTGCATCCTGTTGTCTAGCCAATTTTTTATCCAGGCTACCACCTTGGGACCCACTCTAAGGCTGGCTAACTTGTGTATTAATCTTTTGTGTGGGACTGTATCATATGCCTTGCTAAAATCTAGGTAGGCCATGTCAACAGCCCCTCCCTGGTCTACTACTTTGGTCACCCAGTCAAAGAAATCTATTAGATTCATCTGACAGGACCTTCCCATTGTGAATCCATGCTGCCTTGGGTCCTGTGCCCCACTGGCCTCTAGATACTCAACAGTTCTTTCCTTCAGAAGTGATTCCATCATTTTCCCTACCACTGAGGTCAAACTAACTGGTCTGTAGTTTCCTGCCTCGGTCCTGCTCCCACTTTTGTGAAGAGGAATCACATCTGCCCTCCTCCAGTCCTCAGGTACCACCCCATCCTCCCATGATTTGTTAAAGAGAGTGGTCAGCGGTGTCAATAGTTCTTACCTTAGTTCTTTTAGAATTCTTGGGTGAATCCCATCAGGCCCCATTGCTTTGTCCACCTTCAATTTTATTAGTTCTTTCAGAACCCTTTCTTCTGTAAATAGACTGGTATCGACCCCCCGTCTTCAGAGTGTTTCTCTTGTTTGGTTTAGGTACCTCCCCTCCTCTTCCTTTGTAAATACTGAGCAGAAATATTCATTCAGTATCCCTGCTTTTTCACTGTCACCCTCTACCCACATTCCCTCCCCTTTATTAAGCCTCAGTATCCCTCCTTTGGTCTTTCTTCACTCCCTAATGTACCTATAAAAGGTCTTATCCCCCTTCTTAACAGAACTGGCTTTCCTTTCCTAGGTTTGGGCCTTTGCTATTCTGACTGCTTTCCCAGCCTCTTTCTGCTTTAACTGATAAAGTTCTCTGTCCTGCTCCTTCTGTGTTTCCTTATATTTCCTGAATGCTATCCTTTTACCCCACTTAAGAACCTCTACTGATGGGGCCTTCCTCAAAGATCTTGGAAACGAGTTCCACAATACTGGGCCCACCACCTCAAATGAACGATCTCTGGAGGACTTCAGGTGGGCCCTGGGAATCATTAGGAGTCCCTTGGTGGAGAAGCAGAGTAAGCGCACAGGACATACAGGAATCAGGAGGTCACCAAGGTAGCCAGGACCCAATCCATATAGGGAAAGCCCACCTTGTAGATGATTCTCCACCTAACTGTCAGCCAGTGTTGATCGCGCAGAAGCAAGGTCACATAACATGACCTCAGAAAGCCTATCAGCAACCCAGCTGCTGCATTCTGTACCAGCTACAGGAGCTGGAGAACCTCCCCCAAGGATCCTGAGGTATAGAGCATTATGGTAGTTGAGTCATGACATCACAAAAGCTTGTACCACTGAGAGCAGATCATCAGGCAAAATCAAGGCTCTGATCCAGGTGGCATTCCTCAGGTGGGAAAAACCACTCCAGACGATGGACACACATTCAAATTCAGATTTTTTTTTATATTACTCTTATTTATTCTCCTGCAGCTACTAAGCTGCTGTAATCCAGCCACCGCTCCACACCCGCAAGTGACCTGGAGATACACACCAGCACACCAACTGGCATATACTGCCATACCTTCGAGAGAGACTCCCCCTTAGTCCCCGCACCAGGCCAGGATCCAATACCGGCTTGTGAGGTGCTTCTCCAGCCTTGCCAGGCTCGGGAGTAGCAGCCATCAAGCTGCCATGGTAGTGTTTCCTTTTTCCTCCATTTACTCCCTGTTCAGAGTGCAGATGTGCAATGATGTCAAGGTACAATGTGCCGACATCCTCTGCACTCTGCCCCTATGCTACACTCTAGCAGTGCCCTCGATTGTCACCGGGGGCCACTGCAGAGTGGTGAAAACCCACAGCCCTCCCCAGAATAGGAGAGCAGTCCTCCAGATGCTCAATCCTATCCCCCAACCACTGACAACCCAGGATCATGTCCAAATCCAGTGTCACCAGCATGATGCAAGGTGTGGCATCCAGCGCCTCAACCCTCAGCACCACCAGGCCAGCAAATCCCAACAATTAAATGCAGTATATCCATAGCTTCAGCGTGTGTAAAATAATAAATAGTATACCAGCACTGGCAGTGGTGGTGGTGGTGCTGGTGGGCCTGCTGGAAGTGCCATTCACCTCCCCACCAGTGTCAGTTTCTATCTCCTTTTCTCTCTCTCTCAGTCTCCTCATGAGGTTTCTCCTCTGCCGGAAAAGAAGAAAATACTACAAGCTTAAAACCACCAAATAATTCAGCATTGTTGATGTAACATTACATCAAAGATTGCCATTGACCCCTCTAGATGGATGGAGGCCATCTCCTTTATACAGGCCTCTAGCTAACAGGAAGGACCCAAGACCCTGATTTAGCCAAAACTCTCTTCACTGCAGCATACCTTCAACCAATAACTGAAGACTCTGGTGCTCTGTTCCCTAGTTTCCATATACAGGTAGCACCTCAATGAAGGCCACTAAGCAAGCTAACTAATTCAGGTCCTTTTCTGGACCCTTGAACCTAACCTGCATCACCGCTACTGTGTCCCTTGCTTTGTAATTAGTCATCATATGAACTATAACATCCAGCTTCCCCTACTGTCCCACTACCCTAGCAATCCTAAGAATCTGCTCTCCATTCCTCTGTGCCTCATGACATATCAATCCAATAGCAAAGCAAACTTTATTTATATAGTGGCTTTCAAAATCAATACACTTTACATAATAAAAATCACAATGAAACAAATAATATTATAAATTATTTAAAACAGTCAATTAGTTAATCGGTTAATCAGGGAAGACCAAAGAAAATAAATATGTTTTCAACATAGATTTTAAACTACTGAAGGCCAGGCATTCTCTTAACTGATGATAGGGGATGACAGACTAACTTGCACCCCTGGTCAGACTCATGCCTTATTGTAGTTATAAAAACACATTAAAAAAAATAAGAGTTATTGTTGATGTGCATTTTCATGTTTGTGTCATTGAGTCAAATATTTCCCAATAAAATAGTCCATACAGCGTGTGACCAAAAATTCAAGTTCAGACTGTCAGAATGCAGCATTACAGAAGGAATTTCAGTGAGGAGAGATGGAATGTATACATGTTCTATAGCTGATTACTTTAAACACATATTCACCATAATAATAATTCTCTACGTGCCAGTTTATTAACAGAGAGTAATGCAAAGATCTCAGACGGCTGACAGTCAATGATACTGCGGCATTTATGATACACTTTGTGTGGTCATGCTCTGATATACACATGCCTTGATGTGCGTTTTGATGCATGGGGCTGCAGGTTGAGTGCGTTCGACCACTGGTGTGTTCAACCACCCAAAGCATGTGTATATCACAGCATGAACACATGCCTGTAGTGATGATGATGATAAAATTTTATTTTTACACAGGATACAAATTGTTAGGATTCTACTCCTATTTTCAACAATGTCCTGTTCACACACACACATATTCTTAAAACATTTATCTACACATAGGGCCAGATATTCAAAACTTTGCCCTGAGGCTAAATTAGCACTGCCCGGCGGGCAAACTGTGCCCAGAGCAAAAACATAGCTATATTCAAAATGAATAGCCCGGTGCAAAACCAGCTGAATATAGCAAGCGAAGGAAGCCGGGCAAACAGGCCCAGGAGTGCAGGGCAAACATTGCCCAGGATTAAGACAGCACTAAATATAGCAGAGAAGGCAGCACTGAATATAGCACTCAGACAGAGGGCAGTGCAAACACCCACAAAACAAAAGTGTCACAGAGGTAAGCAGCTGTCCAGGAACACAGGAAAGCAGAAGAGCCCAGCCAGACACAACCACAGTACCAGTGAAAGGAATGGAATAACCTACAACCACAAGTGAAATCAGAACGCCACAGAACACTGTCAAATCCCAAGTCCACCCCAAAAAGACACAGGACACAGGAATGTCAACTTCAAAGAAGTATAATGTAAACTGTGAAAATCCAAAGTGCAAAGGCAACATGAACATATTCACAGAAAAAAATATCAAAACACAGCAGAACACTTTTATGTACAAATGGGGTGCAAGAAAACCTAATGAAAGGGAAAGGGCAGGTGTAACAAAGGGATTGAAAACAATGGGAAAATAACAGTAATAGTGCAAACAGTCAAATGTTAAATAAAGCAACAGAACAATGGGGTAAGAATGTGGTTGTGAGAGGATGTGGAAATGCAAAGCAATGATGGAGAACAGGATGGCAGAAACAGGGCTAGGGACACAGGGCCAGGGACAGGAAGCAGGATAAGGTACATAGAATGCAGGGGTTAGGTGGGCAGGTGCTGGCAGACGTTCTTCTAATACAGCTGCAACATGTCTTGTCTCCGATATGAGCACAGCCTGTTGTTCAATTAGGGTGCGCGCTGCTGGCACTATCCTCCTCAGAAGCTCCCTCTGTTCCCTCACCTCCTCTGACGGCTGGCCCACAGTGATGACCTACGTGGACCTACAGGAGAAAGGGGGACCACATCAGGGCATGAGAATGACACAAAGGCGCCATGTACCACCACACGGTGGACAGCATGCCCCAACAACCATGCCCATGTGCTAGTATGTAACAAACCACAACACACACTAACATGTGCCTGCAGGACAAGGCAGTATGTAACAGGCAGCATGCAACACCCCAGTGTACATCGATATGCGTGGAAGTATGCTGAGAAACCCAACAACGTGGAGGCCAGCCAGCACAGTGGCGTGCAGACTGTAACAGTGCAAACAGACAGCCACCTCCAGAGATGTGAACGACAAGTGGACACTGACTGATATGCACATGGGATGACACATGGTGGGACATGCTGCTGCACGGTCACACAGCTATGTATACAAAATACAGATGACACCAACTGGAGAAATTGCCACAGGCCCAACCACATGTGTAACCACACATGCCTGTCATGTACACCCCAACAGTGGCCCACCCTCACTGCTGCCTCCACAAGAACTGTAGACACCCAGCCAAACTGCCACCCATGATGCCATAATACAGCAGCTGTACAAATGATGACAGGAATCCCTGAACAGGTGGGTGGGTGACTGACATAAGTGTGCAACAGTGGCAAGTGACACAGATAAAGACTCGACAATGACCACAGAGAACAATGACACTGGCAGCAGAACAGTAGGGATTGCAGGACAGGTAACCAAGCAGTACACAACCAGGGGAAGTGCCAGCCACACCATTTGCTGCAACAGAAGGGTGAGGGGCCCACAGTGGTGTACAAAATGGCACAGTGCCGTGACACCACCCATGCAAGAAGACACACATGTGAAACACAGACACTGGGCATGGTCCACCAGTGGCACTGCAGCGTGGGCCAAAGACATGCACAGGACAGTGTCACCCTGGTGGTCAAGGCATGGCGAGGCCACACACACACCTGTGGGAGCAGCATCTGCCATAGGGGCTGACAAACAGCACCATGCTACCACAGAACAACTCCTGCAGCACACCTGCATAACATGTGCACAAACAGTGTGCAGTACAGGGACAGAGGGGCAGCACTCTCTTAGGTACAATGGCGCCACACATCAGAGCATGAGCCCACAGGCAGGGGTGTAGCCAGACTGTTCACATGTTCTACATACAATCCCAAACAGCTGCACCCCCTCATAAATGCTGCACACAGCAACCCCAAACAGTAAACCCCTTCAAAAGGGTATGATGTCTGTCAGATAATTCCCACTCTCTAATGAGGTTGTACATTCCCAGGTGGGCCCCCTCAGTTGAGTAAGTGGTTACCTTCTGAACTCTGGAAAACGTTTGCATTTAGTATCGTGTTTCCTTATTAAATGGGGTATCTGGGACACTGTTGGTAAATGTGAGATGCAAACACAGAACTAGTGTATCCGAATGAAGTGGAATATTGATATAAGTGTGTCAACCTGGGCCCTCCTCTATTGATGTTCCAGGTGGGCCTTGCATCATCTGTCCAGGTGGGCCCTTTGCACCCCAGTCTGACCCTCTGTCCCACACAACAGCATTTGAAACAGGGCCACACCCCAGTGGCCTACAGTGACCCAAAACATCTGGTGTACCTAGGAACAGTTGACAGACATGCAGTACACCAAAGTGTACACTATCGTGTACAGTGCGATGCCTCACATACACACTTGCTCAACTGCCTGCCCTGTAAAGCCAGACTCATAGTGGAAAAGCATAACATTGCACAGTACTCACACACAGCACCACTATCACCGTCGTGCTCTCTGCTGCACGCTGTGCCAGTGGAGGCACCCCTCGCCTGTCGGGATGATGGCCCCTGTCTGGCTTGTGCACGTCTCTCCTGCCTGTGGTTTGTTGTCTGCGCCTGCAGTAGAGAAGAGGGTACAGCATCGGCCAGTAATATCAGCCACCACGGCACGCTAAAGACCACCCTGTACCCCAGTGGTAGCACAACACACGCAGTGGCAGACGGGTGCAGTGCACCACCAAAGCCATGCCAAGCATGACAGGGGTCCATGCACACTGTCTGACCCTATCCCACACAGTACACACATGGCTTCATGGACTCCATGAGCAAATGTGAGCTCCAGCAACACATAAGCACACACCACGAACACACTGCCCCACCACCCATGCCAGCAGTCGTGCTACAGTCATCCCTTACCTGGCACAGGCACAGTCCCCTCATGAACCATGGCCCTGCAGCGTTCTAGCAGTGGTCTCTGCCTGCGCCTGAGGTCAGCATAACGATGTCGGGCACTTTCACCATCACGTGGGATACCTGTGATGGCACTCTGTCTGGGCGGGCAATGGAAGCCTGTGACCTGTGTACGGGCAAGTCACCCTCCCGCCAGGTCCAAATAGGTGGCGATGGCGCCTTTCTGGGAACTGCACGAGGTTGGCAGTCTCAACCTCATCCCACCGCCTGTCACGGCCCACCACTGCCCTTTGCCTAGCTCGCCCAGACATATTTGTGCTGTGGAAGGGGCAAATAAACTGAACAACAGTGCAACAACTGTGCATACACCCTGACACACAGTACAAACTGGAAGTGCAGCGCCGCGCTGACGTATGCCGTAGCGCCGCGCTAACAGGAAGTGATTGCAATGCGCAGGCGTGACCCCTACCATCACCCTGGTCCGATATTGCACGCATGCGTGTAGCGCCGCGCTGAAGCTGGTTAGCGCCGCGCTGCAGCTGGTTAGCGCCGCGCTGCAGCTGGTTAGCGCAGCGCTGCAGCTGGTTAGCGCAGCGCTAAAGCCGGTTAGCGCAGCGCTGGACCGCGCTATGACAAGGGTAACAAGAGCATGCATGCTGCACATAGCGCGGCGCTGTTCCTCACATAGCGCTGCTGTGCTAGCGCCGGGCTATTCAGAGCCATATTCAACGGCTGTATGCAAATGAGGGTACTGTGCATGCATGGGCAAACCGTGTGATTAGTATATAATTATTTGCTCATTTGTATAACTAACAGGCAGGATTGCCTGGCCGGGCTATAAAGGGGCAAGCAGTGCACCACCAGTGTTGTATTGTGGAACTGCGGTGGAATACAGCAGTGAACTACATGGAGAGAGACATGCAACAGGGGATGGGCAGCAACAGCCAGGTATGTATCAAGGGTGTGGATAGGCATATTCATTGTACACAGTTGTGTCCAGTTTGGTCGACCGCCTGTCATAAACCAATTATCAATCTAATCTGTGGTATTTGGTTAGTGTTGGCCACTGTGGACTGTGTCATGCATGTATGATCTCTTTAGAGTGTAGAGGAATCATCTGACAATTGTTTGGAAGGGGGTGCAGTTTTGATGGGCCGTGTACATTATGTAATGGGGGGACGGTTGGAGACTGTGTACACTCCTGGTATGTATGACCACCGTGGGACAACATACATCCACTGCTTGTGCTCATCCCCCCTGCAGTACAATGTGTCATGTGCCAATGTTTGCACATTTGTGTCTGCACGCCAGGTGCACTGCTGCTGTACCATGACAGTGCACCGTCTTGGCTTCCTGCATGTGTGGAGTGATGGCCTCTGCCCCCACCCGGAGTACACAATGTACCAGTATCGCGCCCCATGCCACAAACAGGCATGGGGGTTCATGGCACATGTGTGCACACCACTCCAGACGCAGGACAGACAGTGGCAATGTGGGCATGAGCAACGTACAGGCACATGCAGCCATCTGATATGTCCATGTGGCCTGTAGCACTGAGGGGGTGATATCATGCTGTCCACTGTGTGATGCAGTGCAGCACCGACGCAGCCACTAACACCTGTCCACTCTTTATTATCCCATAGGTGTGCAGGCTCAACCGGAGCGCATCCGTGCACCGAAATTCTCACAAGATGAGCTAAACACCCTGGCACATGAGGTAAAGGTGAGAGAACATGTGTTGCGCGCTACACAGGGCCACCGATGCTGCCAGCGGCAGGCTTGGGAGGAGGTGACTGCAGCGGTGAATGCGGTTGGTGGTCGTGGAGATCGACTGAGGCAGTCCAGAAGCGTTGGAAATGACCTCCTGCGGTGCAAAGGAGGAGGTGGCACAGCGCCACAGAGACAGGACCAGAACTGGTGGTGGTCCACAGGAACACCAGCAACGTGTGCAGGAGCCACACATGGCGGTGGTGGCATCCACATTGCAGATGGTGGCAGTGGCAGGTGTGCCTGGTGGTGGTTGCGAGACATCCCTTGCACTTCCAAGGCCAGGTCTGTATTCATGTGCAACCCTGTATGTGGTGCAGGCAAGGGTGCATGGTCCTGCTCGGTGTCCTGCACAGGCTGCACTGTATCCTGCAGAAATGATGGCTGGCATGGTCAAGATCACTGTGGGGTGGGTGGTGCATGTTGGCACAGGCTTGTGTGAGGTGGGTACCTGTCCTGAGGGCTGCATGGTGTGGTGGTGGTGGTAGTGGTGGTGGTTTGCCACAGTGTCCATGGATGTATGACTGACCCTGTCCCTATTCTCTCCTCAGCACTCTCGGACAGGCCTGCACCACCACAGCATGGGCCACAGATGTCTAGCCAGGTTCCTGAGGTTGTGGAGGAGTTTGAAGATGATCGGCCAACAACATCTGGACATTGTGTATCTCAGGGCCGTAGGGGCCCAATGCAAGTTGGGCATACCCAGGGACAGGGCATGCAACTGCCTTGGGAGGAGGGGCACACCTCACCAGGGCTGTTAGGAGACAGTGGGCACCTGGATGTTGCCCCAACTGAGAGTGATGGGGTGGGAGAGGTACTGCTGGTCACTGTCACCAGTGCAGATGACAGTGATGTCTCTACATATGCACATCAGCTGGACATTCCTGTGCCAGGGGATGTAGGGGTGGGCTTGCTGAAGGCCATGGAACAGGTCTGGGTGCTTCTGTAGGTGTCGGCAGTGTGGCAGAACACATGGTGGTGGGTGTGGGTGGTGTTGCAGGACAGCAAGGCGTGCATTTTCTGACAACTGCTGAGGTTCCAGTCCATATGGTGCCACAGCCCACTGCCACTCATACGCAGCAGCCAGCTGTAGCAGTTGGTGCAGTGCCACAGGCCCCACTGCCAGCTGCTGCTGTGGGTCCTGTGCCTCTGGTCCATGAAGGCCATGGTGCCCGGCCACTCCTGCAGGCTGCTGTCACATCACAGCAGGAGGCCCGTCTGGACCTGCATGCCATGCGGCGTGAGCTGCGTGCACGAGCTGGGCCAGACACGGAGGCACAAGAGTGGGCTTTGCTCTGCTGAGCAGCAGGCAGAGGACAGGTTTACGCCTGGTGGGTGCCATAGACCGTGGCTTCTCGGGTTGACTGCTGCAGTGGTGGCAATCGGTGGTGTCATGCAGGGTGTGCCTATTAGTTGGCAACATGGGTTTGTTGGCTCTGGTGCACATGGCAGAGGGGCACACAGGCAGGCACACCGTGGCAGGGGCTGCCACTGTTACCAGTTCAGAGCCATCACAAACTCCACCTGCAGCAACCCAGCGCCTGGCCATCCATATCCCCTATCTGCCTCCACCAACCCCTGGGGCACAGGGAGGCCAACCGTGCCTGCCTCACCTTCCACTTCAGCTGTGTTCTCTGCACAGAGCACCCCAGGGTCCGTAACCCATGGTACGGAGCACGCCGCATATGCGTGGTTGGGCGTCGCCGGTGATGCCCACAGACTGTCAGGCGATTTAGGTGCTTCCCTGTCATGCATGGGCAGATCTGTGCACACACACACACACACACACACACACACTCCACCAACACAGTTGCCCCCCCTTTCCCTCACAGCACACATTGCACCTCCCCATCATGATTACACCGTTTGTGTGTATCCCCACCACATATGTGCTGCACAATCATGGAGTCACACCACATGCACACACTATTTGTATTACACTGGGTTTGTTTGCTGTTGTGATTCTGGTTTTCACTGTAATGTTAGTCTGTGCACATTAAAATTGTTGCTCACTTGTACTCTTCTGGTTGTTGTGCAGTCTGTACTTACCCTCTGGTCTGTTGCAGTATCCTGATGATGTCGTCCCTGGTGCTGTATGGCCCTCGTGCAATGCGAGGGTCCCTCTCTCCAGTTGCTCCACTATCCCCTGACCACTGGCTCTGGCTCACTGTCAGACTGTCCCCAGGTTCAGGTGCCTGTATCCCACGGTTCATTGCCATGTTGTGCAGCATACAACAGGCTAGGAAGATACGCGATACCTTCTGAGGTGTATATTGTAGGCACCACCTGATGTGTCAAGGCATCTAAATCGATCTTCAGGATGCCAAACACCTCTCTACAATGTTTCTTGTTCTGGCATGTGCCTCATTGTAGAGCTCCTCGCCACTGTGGCCGGTCGGAGTATTGGTGTGAGCAGCCAGGGCCGCAGAGGATAGGCACTGTCTCCTGTCAAACATATAACTTGTTAGTGCTGTACTGTGGTCTGTCAGCTGCTGTCCTGCACCTGTCTGTGGCCCTCCCACATCCCTTCCCTGGCCTGCAATGCCTGCCCCCATCCATGCTGTTGTGTGTTTTGCCTTGTGTGCACAACTCACCGACTAGTTGTCCACTGGGTATTCTGCCCTCCTCAAAGGCCTGACACAGCTGAGACTGGTGCCAGATGAAGGCGTCTGGGCACTGCCGGGTACTGTGCATACATTGGTGATGCGCCGCCGCATCGCAACACCACCTGGCAGTTGATGGAGTGGTACCCTTCCTGTTCACATACATCACTGCCATCTCCAGGTGGTGCACGGATGGGGGCATGGGTGCAGTCAATGGCACCCAGTACAGATGGTAGGTGCGCAACTCGATGGAACTGCTGCATTGTTTCACTGCGCTCTGCTGCTGTGCTGGGGAATACTATGAATTCGGGCATGTGGCAGGAGAGCCTCTAGGAACTGGGTCAGGATGCGTGAGGTGGCAGACTGTGTTACCTCCAATGGTGTCCCCCTGCTGGTCGCTGGAACGCCCCTGTGGCAAGGAAGCACATCGCTGCGGTCACCTTCTCCTCCACTGTCATGGCATGACTGCGCCTGGTGTTTGACTGCAGCTGCTCATGCAGGAGTTCGCAGAGCTGCCTCAACATTCCCTGTTCATCCGGCACCGCCAACGATGGTTATCAGGCAGGGTCTCAAGAGAGACCCTGGGCCGGTACAGCCTGTTTTGCAGCATACCGCCTCCTGTGCTCTGGCCAGGCCCATGTTTGCTCTGCTCCCTTTCCCTCCACCTCCTCCTCCTCCACTACAGCTGCCATCAATGGCAGGATCACTGCTACTGGACTGCACACATTCCTACTTCCTGTGCTGCTCTCCTCCTCTGTGTTTTGCCCTGTGTTTAGACCGGCCTTTTGTAGTAATTCGCTCGCGCCCGCTAAGGGCTGCGCTATGTATCCTAGCGGCTGGACCTTTGAATATCCTTGCGTGTCTCTCGCACCCCGCCCATCCTTTTGCCCCTTGCATACATTACTGGTTAGCCCAGCGCTACTGCAGTTTGGCAGCGCTATTTGGCCTTTTGAATATGGCAGACCCGCGCTAATCCCGCGCTAAACCTGTGCAAATGCTTTTTGCCCGGCGCAAGGTTTTGAATATCTGGCCCATAGTGTTTTTCCCTGAACAAGACAATTTATTATACCAGCAACTCATTGGTAATCAAACGAATCCAAGGTTCAGTGTCTAGAAGATGTATCAAGAATATGATTGTTTCAAGAAAAATAAAATCTTCATCTGTTCCTAGCTACATCAAATAACCAATACATTTAAAAAATCCTAAGAAGTTAGAGACACTTTGGCTACATTTAAAGATAATGACCAAATAATAAAACATAGCTAGAAAATAAAACATTTAATTACAAAATACTAAATAAAAATAAAATCGTAAAATGGATAGGTATTTTATGGGAAAGATCCTTCCCATCTTATGAACATATAAGAGTAAGTTAAAAGCTCCAAATTGGAACAAAATACAGCACTATATGATACAGAATGTCTTTGAAAAAATAAAATCAATATTCCACAATGGCACTAACAACATTACAAAAGAAATAAAAAAAAAACTTTTGCCTAAATTTTATGATGTTTTAGTAGCCAGTAACAGAAGCAGTACAAAGAAAATTAACAAAAAATTGAATATAGACCTGGGATTAAAATTAACACATGCTCAGTGGGAAATCTTAAGACTACAAGGAAATAAAGAATATGTTTCTGCAAAAAAGAAAACCATATAAAGGAACATTTTAGACTCTGCCTATATAACTCCAACTGTATTAGCTAAAATCAATACAGAGTACAGTGGCTTATGTTGGCACAAATATAGAAATAAGGCCACTCTTCAACATTGTATGTGAGACTGTCCAGAAATAAAAAAATTGGTGGTTAAATATAAGGAACATATTAGAATATGTAATTGGTACAACACTACCACTGACAGTGGATATTTTCCTGTTTAATAACCGTATTGACTTTATACATGGTACAGTAAAAAGGAAAATATTTGCTTTAGCAGCTGTGGCTTTAAAAAGACTTATCTTCCAGCAGTGGCAATCAGAGACCCTACCCAATTTTGAATTAAAAAATATTGTGGCTCATTTTTAAAGAGATACACCTACTAAAAAAAATCATTTATGAACTAGATGAACAAAAAGACAACATATTTGGCACTCACTGGAGGGAAATAGAAGAAAATATGCCACCCATATTATTATTACAATAAATAAATAAGAGGGATATATATTATAGAATGCTATTTGATCCCTCACCCTGCCTAAGAAACTAGTTATTTAAATACCCACAAAGATTGTCAAAGCTTGGAAGAAACATTATGTAGAAAATATTTAGAGGGAAGGAGGGAGGGTGAGGGGAGAGAGGAAAACAAACATGAATTGTATGTATAGGAAATATGTCTCTAATTAGATAATACACTGTATTGCACTTTGTCTATAAAAACTGTATATACATTAACGTATACCGTATACATCATCTACTAATAGAAAAAAATCATTTAAAAAGAATATTAAAAATATTATCTACACACCTTGATTACATAAACCCAGTACAGCCACCTAAATCTCTTTCTGTTCCACCTCCTCCTGCTGATCTGTTCCCTCGGCCATTTTCACTCTAGCCATTGCCTTTCTTTTTCTTTTCTGGCTCTTGTTAATTGGGCCGGACTGTTGGTGCCTAGCTAAATCTGCCATCTTGTTCTTGGCTCTCACTGCCCACCTCCTCCCCCTCGCTAAAACTTTTCTTTTGTCTTTCACCCCTCCCCCTGATTTAGTGAACAGCTAATTTGTGATCCCATTCTTTATTTTCCTAATTTTCTCTCCATCTCTCCCTTTCCACAGCAAGCCCTTTGTGGGCTGTTTGTTTCCTTTGGTGGACGCAGTGGTTCGGATGCCTGGCAGCCACTCCAGTCACCACTACCTGACCCAGGAGCTTTCTTTGCCAGGTGTACTCTCAGCCTAAGCCAAGGCTGCTAAATGAGAAGCTGACTGGTTTTGGCTTCTTGGTGCTAGCACCTGATTGGACGACTCAACTCCAGCTTGCCCACAATTGACTGCCATGCTCCTTGCAGAGCCAAAGCCAAACACAGACTGCTCTCCCTAGCTAATTGTAAGCTGCGGCTTTTTCTAACTCAAACTTTTATGCAAATGTACTCTTTTTGTATGTGTAGCTAGTTAAGATGTGCAATTCAAGACAATGTACTGTGCATGATCTGAGCTGTGTCTTTAGTGCAGCATACTTTGAATTACTGTTATATGCTGCCAACTGTGTTTTTTTCTCTTCTCTTCTCTTCTATTACTTTATCTTCTGTGCTGATACCCTGAGACTGGGCTGTACTCGGAGGCATGCAATCCATCACTAAAACCCAGTACAGCCACTTAAATCTCTCTCTGTTCCCCTCTCTTCCTGCTGACCTGTTCCCTCAGCCATTTTCACTCTAGCCATTACCTTTATTTTTCCTTTCTGGCCCCTGTTAATTGTGCTAGACTGTTGGCGCCTAGTTAAATCTGCACTCTTGTTCTTGGCTCTCACTGCCCGCCCCCCTCCCCCTCGCTAAAACTTTTCTTTTGTCTTTCACCCACTCTCCAATTTAGCTAACAGCTCATTTGTGATCCTGTTCTTTATTTTCCAAATTTTCTCTCCATCTCCTTTTCCACAGCAAGCCCTCTGCAGGCTGTCTGCCTCCTTCGGTGGCTGCAGCAGTTAGGAAGGCCGGTGGCAGCAGCAGCCACCACTATCTGACCCAGGAGCTCTGTTTGCCAGGTACACTCTCAGCCTAAGCCGGGTTGC
Source organism: Neoceratodus forsteri (assembly GCA_016271365.2). Taxonomy (NCBI): domain Eukaryota; kingdom Metazoa; phylum Chordata; order Ceratodontiformes; family Ceratodontidae; genus Neoceratodus; species Neoceratodus forsteri. The sequence continues at coordinate 1,867,879,211 of CM057452.1, forward strand.
TGACTGAGAAGCTGATTGGTCATGGCTTCTCAGTGCTAGCACCCAATTGGACGACTCAGCTTCAGCTTGTCCACCATTGGCTGCCGCACTTCTTGCAGAGCCAAAGCTGAACACAGACTACTCACCCTAGCTAATTGTAAGCTATGGCTTTTTCCTCACTCAAATTTTTTGTCCTCCTCCTCCCACCTCCTCCACACACCTTTTATTAAACATGCATGTGCCCTCCCACTTATTAGTCTTGCCCTCTGATTGGCTGGAACTCTTTAACGTCCTCCTCTCAGGTCCCCCGATCCTGTCTGCTCTGAATCCATTCCCCCTATAAATAAGGTGTTTTCCACAAGCCTACAGTGCCTCCCTCCAGATCACTTAGTTACTGCACTGAACTGTAACCAGTACACCTAATAATAGTGTGTACTATTAAGACTTCAGCATCTTCTCTCTCAGGCCATTTTGGTCCAATTTTCATACCACCCCAGTCCCCTTTTTAAGCAACAGTTTTTGGCAACTCCTTAGCACTGTGCTCAAAGCGCAAGCCCCCTTGCCTCCTGTAGTCATACAGTAACCCTATCAACATGCCTGCCTCACTCATAACCCATCTCTTTCTCATTCCACTTAACTATGATGACACAACAGCCATCGTCCTTCTCTTGCACAACCTAGCATCTACATACATTCCCTGGAGTATAGCACCTTACAGTAAAGTGCACACCCATGCATCACATCCTATGGGACAGCCTGAAAAATTCTCAGCTGGAGTATCCCCTTCTCCTTCAGGTTCTTGCAGTTTGTAGTGATCTCCCTGCTGAAAAATCCACCTACAGGAGACTGCATAAGGCTGTAAAACTTCTTGCCAATATCTTGCAAGAATTGTGTTTCTCCTATTACTTCTTGCTGGGAATATCCTATAATGTCCTCTTTGCAGCCCTGCAAACTAGGATCCCTAGTGGTTGCTTCCATTAATATTCCCAGCCTGCTGTCAAGGCTTGATGACCTGCATGTCTGCTTGACTCAACATAAACCTGACATGCTTGCTCTTAATGAAACCTGGTTCTCCCCCAAAATCCCTGACAATGCAGCATCCATTCCCAGCTTTGTCCTCTTTAGGCTAGACTGAACAGGTAGGTGAGGCGGTGGCTGCACCATCTACTTGAGGGACTCCTTCAAAGGACAAGTCCTCCCTATATCTCCCACTCACAAGAACTCTCAAATGTTGGCAGTCAAAATAATTCTCGGTCAGCATGGTAAGACCCTCACCATTGTATCTGTGTATATTCTTCCCATGAACAAGCATCAGGATTTAAAATGGTTACTGACTTTCTTGACAATCACTCACACCATAATGAGACAATTGTTATGGGTGACTTTAATGTTAACTGGCTGGCATTGGAAGACTGCCCATATAAAGACACCATTGCTGCAATTGATGTAACCCAAATGGTCCCTACCACTACAAGATTCAACTATAGAACAGGCTGTAGCACCCTGCTTGATCTAATCTCACTACCCACCCTAGCAGAATCACAAACACTCAAGTACTCCCTGACTCACAAAGTGACCACTCCCCTGTTATCTGCCAATGGTCAAACAAGGCACCCAAGTCAAAACCCACAATCTGCCACCAGTGTACACTAAAAAAAGGAATGCTTCACCAATTCCTTGTGACTGTCTCACAAATTGACTGGTCACCCTTCGACTCCATGAGCTGAATCAACCTTGCTCTTAATTTCTTCATTTCCCAGTTTAACAAAATCTATGACAATTTTGCACCACATAAGAAAAGAAAACATAGATCAAATCAAATCTTTATTTATCCAGGTGAACATCGTTGAGCAGACTCATTTACAAGATGGACCTGGGTAGGTCCAGATTATAGTACAAACAGCTATATTTACAATGTGGATAAAACATAGTAGGAGTGCAAATCAAGACACAGAGATGTACAAATCATAACAGTTAGTTCAGGATCATCAATAAGAGCCCAGTGGCACTGAGGGTTGAGGCACTGAACGCCATACCTCACACCATGCTGGAGACCTGGGTTCGGGAACGAGCCTGGATCGCCGGGGGTCAGCAAGGGAGGGGAAGAATTGAGCATCCAGAGGATGGCTCTCCTTCCTCAGGGGGATCCAGGCACTATGCCTGGCACAGTGGTGACCTCTGGTGGAGATCGGAGGTGCTGCAATGCTTCAGGGCCAGAGTAGAGGGTTGCAGAGCCACGGCAAGACGTTTCCTGGTGTCATTGCATGTCGGGACTGCTGGTGGGGGGAGGGTATAACCAACAAGGAAAAATCCTCCACTCCTGGAGATAGGTGAAGGCACCATCCTACAGTCACACTCCATCGGCCGAACTCATCCAGCCCTTGGGCTGACCCCAGCCCAGCCTGAATTTACAGATAGAGCACCCTGGGAGGATAGGGTGGCCCCACCTTGGGAGGGCTCAGAACTGAGGGGATAGCTGGGCTGGTGCCAGGTTGCTGGTGAGTTTAAGTCCAGGAGGTAGAGCTGTAGGTGAGTGGATACCCGAGAGAGTTCTCTGGGGCTAAAGCAGAGCCAGAAAAAGAGTTAAAAAAAAAAGGATCATCAATAAGACACAGTGAACAGTATAAAATAGTGGGAACAGGCTGGACCACAGAGACTCAGAGATGGATATTATCACAGGAATTTTCCTAAAGAAAAAAACAAGCGAGACCTTGGTATTGCTAACATAACAGTAAGACAAAATAAGTGATAACAGCTTTTCTCTTGGCACAGTTCACAAAAAGGAATAAAACAGGTATGATTATGTCAGAATGGGAGCAAACAGCCTGCCAGGCACTATCAATGGCAGCCCCAGGGAGTGCTTACATTAGGACTGGGAGGCGGCAGTACCACGACTTGCTGATAAAAGGTGTGCACGAGGTACTGAGGCAACAGATGGGACAGCTCCTACCGCACATATTTTCAAAATCTATGTACTAGCACTGGCCGTCCACGCCCAGCATCGTTGGTCCCAGGAAGGTTGGGTAAGGCAGGAAAGTAATGAATATGCTTGGCGCCTAGGGCCGATCTCAGGCAACAGTTCACAAAGGGAGCATAATCAGCCATGTTTCCAAGAATTGCACTCTAAGCGTTAAGGAAGAGGATCCCATTGGTCAAGGAAAGGTGGCAACAGTGATTTTACCAAGGGACATACAGACCGTTAGATTTTGCCAGAATTGGAAGACTCGCCAAACTAAACTGCAGAAGCCAATCGAGAGCAAGGGCCGGAAGGTGCTCGCAATCCGATTGGTTAGCAGTTTTAGCGGTGCTTTGCTAGAGATGAATCTGGGTGAATGGTTTTGAATGGTGGCTTGTGAAGGTGCAGCCACCCAGGAGCTAGAGATTTTATTCTTTAGGTGCAGATGCCCCCTGTAAGACTTGCCTATGTCAAGCAAGAGGGGTACAGAGACCAGAAAGTAATAAGTACATAAGAATTAGTAAAAACATGCACCGATTAACCTAGGGTAAAATCATTAATGGCTAAGGCTAGTCTCAGGGGAGCAAGCTAACAGCGGTTAGGGATTAGGCACCAGGGAAACAATTGCATGGTTCACACACACCTCGAGTATATAATTACTTGAAAACATTAATACTTTGGAGGTAGCTTAGTTTCAGTAGTTTTTGCATTTTGTTCCACAAGGATGGCAATGTGAAACTAAAGGCCATTCTGCCATAGTGGGTGGAAACTTTAGGGATGCATAGGGAGATGTAAGAGGCTCTTCTTAAGCTGTAGGGTCCCAGCTCAGTTAGAGGAAGACATTCAGATATATAATGTGGGTGCCTTTTTAAAATGGCTCTGTAGGTCCAAAGGACTGCTTTTCTTTCACGCCTGAACATAAATGAGGACCGTCCTACAGCTTCGTACAGTAAGCAGTGATGAGTAGAGATGGGAAGACCAGTAATGAACCTGATGGCCCTATAATAAAGTGTATACAATTTAATAAGCGAGACTTTGGGACAGTGACTATATAGGAAATCTCCACAGTCGATTAGGGAAAGAAAATAATGTGGACTAGTCGCAGTTTAGCATCACTAGTGAGGAACTGGATAATTCTATAGAATAGACCCAATCTCTGCCTTAACTTCTTTGCCAGGCATTCAACATGATCAGAAAAAGTGAGATTCTGGTCTAACTACACTCCTAAGTATTTAAACTTTGGGATAAATTCCAATTTTTCTCACAGGATTGTGGAGATCAGAGGCAGTGCTCCAGAGCTGGTAGGGTTTGTCACACAGCTACAGGGTGAGAACAGCATTGCCTTTGTCTTTCTGCATTTAAAATAAGTTTTTTGTGGAGGAGCTGGGTCTGAAGCAGGTTAAATTCTTCCTGTAGGTCTGCAAAGACAGCTTCAGCAGTCAGACGATTTATGTATACTACTGTGTCATTAGCAAACAGGTGTATTTTTGCCTTGTTGATGCTCACATCAATATTGTTTACATAGATAACAAAGAGCAGCGGACCAAGTATGGATCCTTGTGGCACTCTCCTCAGAAGAGGTTTGAGCGGGGATAACTCCCCCTCAGCTTTGATTTGTTGCTGACACCCTACCAGGTACTCCGTAAACCATTGCAAGGATACTGAGTCAAGGCCTCTGCTTTTCAGAGTGGTGCTTAGCAGGTGATGGTCCACAGTATCGAAAGCCTTACTAAGGTCTAGAAATACTGCACAGACAAAGTTTTTTTTGTGTAGATCACTGTACCAATTGTTTGTTACTTTGGCAAGGGCCGAAATAGTGCTATGTTTAGTCCTAAAGCCCGATTGCATAGAGTTTAGTAAATTATTAACTTCTAGATAGGCTCTAAGTTGATTGCTGACAATCTTTTCCAGGAGCTTTGACAAAATTGGCAGTGAGGAAATTGGTTTGTAGTTGTTGAGGTCACAGGTATCCACAGATTTAAACAACAGGATGACATGGGCAGTTTCCATATCATAGGAATGGACCCTTGGGACAGTGATAAATTAAAAAGATGGGTGATAGGAACAGCAAGGACATGATGAGCGATTTTTATAAAGTAGGAATCCAATGAATCTGCTCTAGCACTCTTCTTAACATCCAACCGAAGTATCAGATCTTCAATCTCCTTCAATAATACAGGTTGGAATGAGAAGCCGGGTACCAGTTCAAAAGAATCTACGCAAGGGGCACTTAGCTGGGAGCGGACCAGGGCAGCAGGGGAATTGTCAAAGGCTAGACCAGCTGTGGCAAAATGATTGTTGAATGCTTCTAATATCCTCTGTTTGTCACATATAGTTTTCCTCTCAGATGTGATTTTTGGTGGCAAGGAGTTACCTGGGTTATGACTGTCCTCCAGAATTTAGAGGAGCACTTCGCAGCAGAATCCAACTCCCTAAGACAGAATGATGCCTTGGCATCTCTCTCCATTTCTGTACATGCATCATGTGCCTTACTAATGTGACACCAATCTGAGTCCAGCTTCATCTTCCGCACCTTTTTCCATAGTTTATCCCTACCTAGCAAGGCAGTTTTCAGCTCAGGTGTGAACCAGTGACAGGTTTTGTTTTTTCTCAGATTTTTACCATCTGGGCATGTACATCCAGGACTTCTACCAGATTTTCATTGAAGATGTTGTACACCGTGTTGACCGTGGTGGCTAGGTAGAAGTCTTTCCAACATGCTGAGTGTTCCAGTTCATATTGTATAGGCAGCCACATCGAAGTTATGCCATGTCTTTTTTGTGATGAATTTAGCTGAAGGACCTGTGTAATGTAGCAACCTCACTGTAGCAATGAAACAATGGTCACTGACGTCAGCAAGGAAGGTTCCAGTGTGCGTGAAAAGATGTGGCTTATCAACTAATATAACATCTAATAATGAACTGTTACAAGGGTTCTTCTTATTAGGACATGTAGGTTCCTTGAATTAACTGCACTAACCCACAAGCATCACAAAAAGTGTTTAGAGGTGAAGCAGTCTTTGAGAGCCAATCAAAGTTACAGTCCCCAAGTATAACTGTTTCAAGATTCTCTTTCTCAATGACAGAACCAAGATGTGATAGGAGTAGTGTCCCCACAGATGGGGGTCTATAACAACCAATCACTCTGATGGCCAATGAATTAGATAATTCGATCTTAAGTGTCAGACTTTCAAATTCATTTTTAACAGAGGTTGAATCCATGCAGGACGTTGTGAACCTTTCCTTGATGTATATTGCCACTCAACCTCCCCTAGTAGGTCTATCAGTTCTGAATAAGTGGTAGGAGGGGATGCTGATCTCTCTATCCTGGGAGGCTGGCCTAAGCCAGGATGCAGATATTACCAGGATATCAGGTTGAGTATGACTGATCCATGTCTATATCATAGTGAACTTTTTTAGGAGAAGACAGACATTGATATGACAGAAACTCATTCCTTTAAAAGTGGCCATGTCCAACGGAGAAGAGAGGGAAGAGATGGGACCAGGGTTTAATTCGATGTTGCCCGAGCATATCAGTAGCAGAAGCTGCAGCTTTGTTAATGCATCAAAAGTTAGTTTAAGAAGTCTGGCCCCGATACGCCTATGATTCTTGACATTTTGGGTAAGCCTATCACCACCCCTAAGGGTGTACCACCCTAATGCTAGGTGAAGCGATACCCTGATCGAGATTTGCAGGGGGTGGCTAATACAATAGGGAACAGTAGGTTTAGCTTGAGGAGGCAGTTCAACTTGAGTACCAACATGATGGGTACCCAGATTGTACTCAGACAGCAGTACTATCTGCATGGCACATAAGTATCTAGGGGGCAAGTCAATGTTCAGAAAACAAAATTTTAATGGGTCAGTCTCTGCTTGCACAGGCTTCTGAGGGTAAAATGCCATCTGGGCACAACAGGGGATAATCAGTAGAGATATTAGTGAGGAGCCCCTCGCTTGTAAGGGTGCTATACAGGCCACCCTTACTCAAGGCGTAATAAGAAGTAATGTTAAGTACAGTATGGAAGCAAGGGAACCTCAATGACAGTGTCAATGACAGTTTCTGGAGACCTAGAACCTTTAATAACTCCTTGATTACCCTGAACTAATTTCCATGATGAAACGCAGAGATAACCTTTGGCACCATGCTATGGCATCTGGGAAACAATCTGACCTACAATGCTATAAAGCTGCCAGGAATCAGTGTACCCGGGCAATACAGAGAGCCAAGCAAGAATACTTCAAACATGAGCTAACAGACACCAGGGGTGACTGCAAGTCCTTCTGAGATAACATAGAAAGCATCATGGGAAAAAACAAACATATCCTCTCCTACTATGCTTCAGGAAAATGGGGTTGTTCTTCTTGATCATAAAGAAATTGCTAACTCTTTCAATTGTGCATTTACTGATCTTAGCAGTATACTCCCCCCAAACTCTTTGGACAACTCTACCCTTCCAGAAGGTAATACCAATCTACCCAGGACCATCCTCCCACCTTCTATTTAAGAAGAATATCTCTCTCTGAATCTAGGAAATACCTCCTAAAGGTCCTTGGTAAAACCAGATACAGTAGTGACAATTTGGATCTTAAACTTCTCACCGTCCTATTCCCTCTTACTAAAATTCTAAATCTCTCTCTCTCTCTCTCTCTCTATGTCTCTTAGATAGTTTCCCCAGCTTTGGAAATTGGCCATTGTCATTCCCATACATAAAAGTGATTATAGGTCCCTGCACTCCAACTACCACCCCATTTCTATCTTACCACCACTTTCTAAAGTCCTAGAAAGTGTTCTGGCAGACCAGCTGTCTGAACACCTTGAGAAATATGATCTACAGTGCCCACAGCAACATAGCTTTTGCAAGGCCCATAACACTGCCACTGCCTTTCTGGAATTTGCTAGCTATATACATAAAGCACTGGATACTAGTAACCTACTCAGGGCAGTGTATATTGACTTAACAAAAGCCTTTGACACCATTAATCACCAGCTTCTAGTTGATTCCCTATCTGCTCTTGGCCTATCAGATGCGGTCACTATGTGGTTTGAAAGCTACCTCATGGACAGGAAGCAACAAGAGAAGATCACTGACACTCTTTCAAGTAGCCTTACAGTGCAATCTGGTGTTCCGCAAGGATCCATGCTTGGCACGCTCTTATTCAACCTCTTCATTAATAACCTCCCCGTTGCTTGAGAAAATAAAATGTGTCTCTATGCTGGTGATGCAGTCCTCTTTGCTAACCATTCTGAACCTGTCCCCCATACCCTCGATCTACATAAAAACTTCAGTCGTGCAGAGTACTGGTTCACTCAGCATAAGCTGCTGATGAATTATAAAAAAACAAAGACCATGCTTTTCCATGGCTCCCATAGCAAATTTAGAATGGCCAGCCTTGTTATCCACAACAAACAACAACCACTCGAACAAGTGATGGAATTTAAGTCTCTTGGTATTACCTTTGACTGCACACTCACCTACAACTCACATATTCACCAAATCTCTAAAGCCATTAACTCAAGAACTGAAGTCCTCTACCGTCATCGCCACTGTCTGACCATTGAAGCCATGCATATTGCAGTAACTAGCTCCATTCGGTCCATCGTTGATTATGGGCTAGTATTCTGCAGTGCTGCCACAGATACCTCCCTAAATAGAATTAGGACCTCCCTAAATAGGTGTTGTAGGGTTGTCAAAGGAGTAAGTAAGGGTACGCATACCTGCAAATTATACAGACTCTCTAACTGGCTCAACCTTTATGGTAGGTTAGCCAATCTGACCTGCCTCCTGGCAAAGAAAATATGCCTTTGCCTCACCCCCCCACCACACATGCCTTCATGCAAGCTACCTGTAACTCTCGCTTTACACGCAGCTCACTCAAGTCCTCGTACCTTGTCCCTTTTTGTAGTACTTCTCAGGCTCAACGGGCCTTCTACAACAGGACATCTGGACAGATTTTTTCCCCGAACTTAATAACTTTTTTAAGTTAATCTTTAACTTTAAGTCTGCAGATTGAAAAGAAAGGTAGTCCATCTTAATCTGCAAGCCCTGTTTGTAAAGAGATAATAACACAAGATCGTCTATGTATGCTAGTAATGAGCAAAGTTCTACTCCAATTTTAGGGGAATCTGAAATAACCTCTTCAGCTCTTCTCAGCATTTTATCAATGTATAATGAAAACAAGAGTGGTGTCATAACACAACCCTGATGGACTCCTTTATTTATTTTAAAAGATGCAGATAATTTCCCCTTGCTTCCCAATCTTACACTAGACCAAGTCTCATCATAGAGATATGCTATCACATAAACCAGATTTGTATCAATTCCCCTCTCAATTAGCAGAGTTCACAGTATACCACGTGATAAAGAATCAAACGCAGATGAGTAATCAACAAACACTGTGTATAATTTTTTTTTCATAACGTTACATAATTTTCAAGAAGATGATGAAGAATAAATACATTATCTGTAGTGGAATAATTTGTTCTAAATCCTGCTTGATATTTAACAATGCCCCCAGTTTTCTCAACCTGAACTTTTAATTTTTAGAGAATAATTCTGGAAAATATCTTTAGACTTATGTTCAAAAGACTAATTGGGCAATACATGGCCAGCTCAGTCATGCTGTCCTTTTTATGCACTGGAGTAATGTTGGCTCCTTTCCATGTTACAGGGAAATTGTTGTATCTGATACATTGATTAAAATACCTGGTCAACAATCTACACCAAAACTTGGTATGACTTAAGTAAACTTCCGCTGGGATACCATCCTGGCCTGCAGCTTTATGTTTTTTAAGGGAAACAATTACCAAATTAACTTCAATATTATTTATATATTTCATTCTGCGTATTATTCCAAATTGGTGGACTCTCAATGTTTTCTGATGGATCAAAAAAAAATGGTGTACCCCTTTTCATTGACACCCCGACAGCGAAACTGGAAAAAAGACCATGACGGTGACATTTGCGGTAATGGTTCTTTTTCCATGTTTTGTCTTCTCCTGGTGTTCTGCCTCCTCCCTGTACCAACTCTGACCTGGAGTTGGAATCCTAGAGTCCAGTGGTGCAGCGGGTAGACATCCCAGCATGGGGGTGTGGAGGTACAGCCTCCCACAGAAAACACCTGTTAAAGAGGCGGCACAATACCTGGTTCGGTATTGTGCCATCACTGTGGGGGAAATCGGCATTCTCTCGGACGAGATAACTTGGTGCTTCCAAAAAATATACCTGAAAAGTATTTAAGCCATACATTTTCTTCTATGTAAGTGTCAATTCTGTCTTTAAAGACATTAGTCCCTTTGGCCACAAAGAGCCAAAATGATTTGAAATTATTTGATTGTACAGCCTTCAGCATTAAGTCCCATCTTTTTTCATAATAAAGTTGTCTTTTTGTTTTACAACCTTCTTATAATTACTACGCTTTATATTTAGTTCTTTTAATAATGCTTTAGTTGAATATTTTCTATATTTTTATATATTTTCCTTATTTCAGCTTTAAGGTTCTGGCACTCAGAATCAAACCATCCTATCTGACTGGGGTTATTACTATATTTGATGGTATATTCTAGCTGCTCTCTTATAGCCAAGTATAAGTTGTTCATCATATGAGACAATTGGAAGAGTGAAAATTCCTGCAGCCTAGCTGTATTATCAGACAAATTGTAGAACTTCAAGATTGGAATATTGTCAGTCTCCGCATTATTATACCATCTAATAGTTTTAGAAGATCTAATATCTGAACATTGTACTGGATTAACGAAAGGTACTGTACATCAATTACTTTCTGTCCAGAATGCTCCAGAATTAAAGGAAAATGATCACTTTCGGAATGCAACACCACATACTATATAAGCTACTCCATGTTTCAATAGCCTCAGACCATAAAGCTAAATCAATCACAGAAGAACCTCTTGTGGAGATATATGTAAACTCCCCATTAATATCCCCTTTTAGAAAATGGGCTTTTTATTTCCTGGCATCTGATTGGCTAGTACCCTTGCCAGGGGAATACATTAACTTTCAATAGATGCCCAGGAAATGAAAAGTACCAGCTCCAGTACCATCTCACCCACTCAGGTATCCCTCTGCCCATCCAGCTTGCTCATTGGCTAAAAACATCGAAATAAATTTGAAATCACTGCCATTTTTTTTCTCTCACTTAGCGAGAGATATTGGGCCATTAACTACAAGCTGTCTCAAAATACCCCCACACAATGGAACTTATCTTTTTTCTTTTCATTTTTTAAATTTTATGTACATAACCCAATTCTTAGACCTGACTTCGCTCTCGCTCACCCCCACAAAATTAAAATCGCAAACATGACATATTTTTCTCTCACTTACCGAGAGACACTGCCCTCCACCACACACACACAAACACACATACTCACTCTTCCTGTACAACTTTTGTTATTTCAGTTAATATAAAAAAAGTATTCTCAGCCAAATTCATTTGGTGCAGAAGTATATTGATTTTGATTTCTTTTAAAGATGTTTGTATTTAAAACAGCGCTAGGACGTCGCGCGCTCAGTGTACTTCAACACTTTTTCCATCTTACAGTCTTATTCTAGCCCTAACTCCACTAGCGCTGACTTTACAATCAAGGCTTCCTCCCCCGATGTCACTTACCCACCTGCCAAGACTGTGCTCCTGCATTTTTACGATCGGCAGCCATGGTAGTCAACGCTCTTCTGACAGCACCCTCTCACCACTGATCTGAGCACAGTCCTTCTCCACAACTCTCCCAATATGCAGGTAATGAAAATGAAGCAGGAGGAGTAAGGGCTTCATTTGATGAATAAATGCCTTAATTTAGTAAAAAAAATGCCACAGATGAAGCGGCACTCCCTTGCAGCACTAGCTCTCACTGTTTCCACAGTCTACCACACTGTTTTCCCTGCAAACACACATTCCTTTCCTAAATGACAGAGCACTAGCCCGATTGTGCTCCCTTTAAAGTGAAGTGACTGGTGCTGCAGACTTGCCCACATTTCAAACAGCAATCCAAACAAAAACGGGAGTTACCTGTCACCACACAGAGCTCAGCAGACTGTTCTGACTCACTACTCACAAAAAGCAATAAAATAAAATAAACGTTTCTCCTCTGTGTCTGTGATGGGGGTGGGGTACAAAGATAGAAAATAACTCTGGGGGGGAGCAACACAAGAAACAACAGCACAAAAAAACAGAGGGACTACTTTACCAACAACTGTTTTACTTCTAGTTTTCCATTAATTTTAAACTAATTTCCTCTGTAAATTTAATTTTAATTAATCCTGACACAGATGCCCATTTTCTAAGCGCAATAATGCCCTCCAGGGTGGGCGGTATGGGCAATACCGGACTGGCCAAGGGCTATAAGGCCCTCCACCTGCGGCATCGGCCTCATTATGCCCTTGGCCAGTCCGGTATTGCCCAATACCGCCCACCCTGTTGGGCATTATTGCTTGCGTATTCTACCATTAAGTGGGTACAGATCAGAATTGCTCAATATACCTATTATTTTTTCCCTGAAGCATTCACTTTATCATCCCTGGAACATCTCAAAATTAAAGACAAGGGATCCACTGTATATTGAAAAATTGATTTATCAATCAGGCCATCCCAAGACCCTACTCTAGTGTTAAAGTCCCCTATAAGCAATATGTCCATTTCTGGGAATCTACACCAAGCTTCAAAAATTAGGTCTTCCAGCTCCTCAATAGAAGGGGAGTAGCAATCAATTGGAGTTATCTGGAGGTACATATCCACTGATACGGCAGAAGATCTTTTTATTGAACCCAACTTTAAGTAAAATAAAATCATTTCGTATTTTCCAACAATAAACAGAATCAAAAATTCCTACTTTAATAAAGACCAACAGGCCTCCAGACTGACTACCAACATTACATTTTCTCTTCCCTAGGGCCTGGAAACATTCTTAGCCATTCAGGTTTATCAGATCTGTGTCATTATGTCATGTTTCTTGCAGACTTAAAATATCAAATCTAGTAATGAATTTTCCCCAGTCCCCATCTACAATTTTAGAATTCCATCCTGCAATATTCCAAGAAATTAAAGACATATTGGCAGTTTGATGTTCCAGGGAAGATCCTGTAATTCACAGTTGATCAGTCAGTTTTCTTGATATCCTGCTATGGCCATGAATCTGTTATTTAAAGAAAGATTCAGATACTGTTTTTCTGGGATTTTAGCAGGCACATTTGCTTCAAAAATTACACTATTGCTATTACAAATGTAAATGCCAAGGCCATCCATGATATTACAATTCCAGAGGAAATCATCCGCCAGTTTCCCAGAAGATGTATAAATATATTTTTTGGTACTACCATTCTGCCTGTACACTTTGATGTCATCCTCAGGGCCAAAGGAGATCTTTAAAACATTCATTAGTAGATCTTTAACCAAATTTGACAGTTTAAAGTGAGTTTCCTGGACCATAATCTCTAGACCAAACATGCATAATCATGCTTGTCCCGAATCCTTAGTTTGACCTGCTAACCACTTAGGTGTAATATCAGCATTTTGGTTGAATTGTTCCCTGTTTGGAAACATTTCTGATATACCTTTATTCTGCAAATCCCCACTATTTTCCCATATAAAGTTGGCCAATCTTGGAGAGTCAAATTCAATTTCAATCAGACAGATTTCTCACAATGGTATCTTAATTACCTCATTCACATCTTCCAAACCAATTTCCAACTCAAGCTCAGTTTTCAGAAATGAATTACTCCATCTCTAGAGAGTGGCTCAAGGTTACCCAAATTAGAGGGCCCTAAACATCTGATGAAAGGTTTACTATTGACAACCTGATCACTTCCATATACTTCTTTGTAGTTATTAGCAAGGGTATTATTTCTAATTGGTATAACACATTCAGATGTCACTTGAAGAATATCCGTTTTAGTCTATATACTGCCTATGTTAATCTTTAAACCATTTTCAGTATTTAAGCTATCAGGATCTATAAGCATGTCCTTATTATAATTTTTATGCATTTCTTGACATAGCAATTTTATCTCAGATTTCCATACTTGTAGATGTGCTTCCATATTTAAATGGTGTAACTTACTAGAATTTAGAAGTAGACTGTTTCCAGTTGTTTTATCATCAAATTCTAAGGGAAGGGAAATTACCACAGACTCCTCTGAAAGAACTTCCTTGTTTATTTTTTTGCTTTCTTTTTTGGTGTCATAATTGTTTATGTTAGTCTTCTTATTTTTCTTCTTATTTTTTTTCCTTTTATTCCTCTCTGCTTTTTTATCTTTTTTATTTCCCCCTTGTGTATATTCACAGGGCTATCTGGAAAACTAATAGGAATAAAATCTGGTCTGATTGGCCTTCCTACTCCTTCCTTGATGTTTTCATGCTTGTCTCATTATTCTCCTGCTGATGAATTGCAGAGGTTAGTAATTGATCTATCTTGGCTCTATTAACAGCAACATCAGCTCCCACCTGTTCCATGATATCCTTATTTATCATTAATTGTTCTAAAATCATTTGACTAGCTTGATATGGATCTCTTAGTAATTCAATAGTTTCCTCTGAAAGATGAATGGGAAAGTATACTAGGTTCTTCCTAGCTTCTAATGAATCAGTTCCCCAAGGGCTTATTACAGCCTGGGCCTCAGGCACATTCCTGTTCCCATACCCATGGCTCTCACATTGCTTTAAGCCACTAATTGAGACTTGTAGCTCATCCATGATACTACCCAGGGTATTAATTTTAGTATAAGACTCCACAGATATAATATTAGAGTCCACAGGCCATAGAACTAGAGTGGAATCCAAATTTCCTAATACATCCTTATGACCACTAACATACTCATCCAAGTGGGAATTACACTCTCCATAGTCTCAGATAATAAATCCTCCCCTTTCTTTTTACTATATGAGGGGCTTTCTAATCTGGGCATGGAAGTTCTACTTCTATTAGATATTAGCAACATGTGGTCAATTATTTTTGTCTATTTTTTAGACAATATTAGTTTTGTACACGGGGGATCGGTTATTAAAGATGATAGATCCAGATTATGTAACCTTTGTAAATGGGTATTAACCATATTGAAAATCTAAATAATGCAAAGAAAACAAATTACACAGTTTGTGGAAATCAACTAGAGCTTAATATGTGAACCAAACTCCCTAAACAGGGAATTAACCAATCAGAAAAAAGCAGTAACAAAAACAATAGCTGATACTAAGTAAATAAAAATACATAAATAATTAAATAAGATTATTAGATAAATTAATAGATAAGTAAATAGGTAAGTAGATAATTAGGTGATTGAGTAATTGGTCCACCAGTATATACCAATGTCCAACACCAGTAATCAATAACTTCTCAAGTATCCCTTATAAATAATATATATATATATTATAAAATACTAAAATAAAGTGTACTAGAAAGAAGAAGTTCACTCAGGCACAAATTATTTCTCCTCCTAATATTCGCCACAACTGTTGATTTCTCCTTTCATCAGACAGAACAGTACAGATGTATAAATGTACCAAACAAATGAGCTGGCAACCGTTACGAAGTTCAAAGGCAAAGGAAGAAATTTCTCCAACTATGTCGAATCTAAAAAAGTTCAGATACCAAATACCAGCATTAATCTTGGTTAGTCTTCAAGTCTTCCTGACTGTATTTCCTATAGTTCCAGTACTGTTTCCTCCTCCTCTTCCTCCAGAAAGGGAGGGATCAGACATACTTGGCAATCCCAGTTAGCGGTCGCCAATAGGCCAAGGTTGACCAATTCCAGTCAGAGTTGCAGTAGGTTTTACACCAATTTCCAGTATGAAAGTTCTTAATGATAATTTCCCAGCAAATCACTGTATAGGGTACAAAAAAAGATCAAGGCCGTAATAAACGAAAAAGGAAAACTAAAAATAAACTATTACTATATAACTTCAATTCTACAGCATGGGTTCTACAACAGATAAGTCTGATCTTATTAAATGTGCACAAAAATAGATTCCTCACTACATAAACTCTGTACATAAAAATCTTTAAATACAAACCTCCTTTAAGTCTATATCAATTCTACTTACTTGTGGTGTGCATCGCAAATAATAGCTTATGGACTTATAACCCATAGCTTATCTTTCCTGAGAAATTGGAATAAACAATTTCAAAAAACAGGATTCCTCCTTTTCCTAGCACAATGGAGCAGAGTAACTTTGTTCAATATTGTGCGTGTCCTCTCCCGTACAAACCTGTACCCTTTTAGAATGGACACCCCTTTTATAAAATATATATATATATATATATATATATATATATATATATATATACCAATTAAGCACCAAGCACAAACACAGCAGAACAGGTTCAAAAGTCTCCACTGTCCCAATGAAACACCTCGCTTCCATGATACTACAGCCAGGATAAAGATTATCTAAACAGGGATAGGCAAAGACTTTTAAACCACTGTTCTAACTATCAAAAGCTAAGTGGCATGCCTTCCTCATGAAATTGCAGTAAAAGAATTAATATCTATTAGTATAATTAATGAGTCATCAGTTGTCAGTTCAAGGCTTATATAGCCAACTGAACAGACAACGAAGAAACAAATAAATCAATCTACAACCCAATAATCTAATGATAAAGATCTTAGGAGATCCTAGGAGAGTTCAATTTTCACTATAGGATACAGGCTGCACCACATTAAGGATTCCAACCCCAATCATATCAATTAATAAAATTTGGCCAAATAGCCAGATAACCAAAAATAAGTTATACGTGTTGGATACATGAAAAGCAGAAGGTGGAAGTGGTGTAGCATTATACTTATCTCGGGGTGGATTTTAATGCAAATAACAAATGGAATACCCATCTCACATCTCTTTGTGAGAAAACAAAGAAATCTGTTGGCGGTACAGCTAGGTTTAACTACAAATACGGAAGATGTTCAGTGAGGCATTTGGTTAATGTCTTGCAAGCAAAAGTAGAGGTCAAAATACTGTACTGTGCAGAGGTTTGGGCAGTGAAGGATAATATAATGTTTCATTTATTAATTCCAATACACAAAGTCTTATGATCTGTATTAAGTTTGGGTCAATCATGTCCTGCAGCTTGCTTATGTTCAGAATTGGGATTTCTTGATGTAAGAGCAAAATCTGAAATCAGAAAATTAAATTACTGGTTAAAAATAGCAAGATTACCTGAACATATGATGATTAAACAATGCCTCATTGAAAAACAAAAATGGTTTAATCTTGACTATAGAAGCAGTTATTGGTTCACTTTAGTTATGAATTTGTTAAAACAAATTCTCTTTTGAACCTGAAAAAATGTGTAGATAAGGGAATAATATTGAACCTCCAATACAATAAATATATAGGGAAAAAAATTGCCAATTACTGGAAAACACAAGATTTAACCCTTATTTCAGAATCAAAATGCTAACATTGGTTTAGTAAAAACAATTTTTATTTTGGCTTTAAGTCCTATCTAGACATTCTCATGGATAAACATCTAAAGGCAGTTTTTCTAGGATATAAATTTGAGCAATTTGACAGTAATGTTTTAAGGAGAAGATATAGTAAAACAATGCTTGGTCTGAAAATTGTGACTGTACTGAAGCTAGTAGAGAAGATCTTGAACATGTCCTATGGAAATGTACCTATTATACTAAGGAAAGATTATTTTGGCTTAAAATGTTGACTCCAAATTTATGCCAAATTGACCAAGGGCTCCTTATAAATATACTTATCCATACTGTGGACATATCGACTGTCCAGATGCTAGCAAAATATTTTAGTGCTATTTACTAAGTTAAGAAAAGAATGTTAATAACAATCTGACCTTGATGTATGGATATAAACTTGAGTGCCTGCTAACTGATCAGTAAATATTGCTGGGTAATCTGTCCCTAGAAGAGAATTAAGTATTGAAATTATTTATAGTCCTAGGGTGGGATATTCAGACTGCGCCAGACTGTGGCGCAAGCCTGGGTGCAGAAGCAACTGGGATGTGCCAGGGCACTGACAGGGTGATGTTCAATGGTACTGCGTCATAGCTCAGCACCATTGAATATCGCTCTGTGGCCACCCACATTGTGCATGGCACAGTGGCACTGCACCAGCGCAAGTGGCCAGAGAGGGGCAGGGGGATGCGCTAGTGCAAGTGTCGTTCCGCTAGGTGCATCAACCATGATATTCAAAAGTGCACATGCAAATGGGGCTATAATACATGCAAGGCACAAATGGGGCCATTTGCATGTCATTCTGGCCCCATTTTCATGCTGGTGCACCGATCCCCAGTGACTTGCACCTGGTGCCCTGCCAGGCTGCAGCCGTCAGGGATTGATGCTCCCTGCACAAGTGGCAATGTGTCCCACTGCCCAATCGCAGGCATATGTTTTAAATGGATAAAGTCCTATATCCCTGGTGGTCTAGTGGACTGCGTTCAGCCTGATTGTGGGCATAGGTTTTAACATATTACATACCAATCCATCCCTTGTGGTCCAGCAGTACCCCCCTCTCCACCCACCCACTGAGGCCCACCACCCCACTCCCCCAGGTCAGCGGCAGACAACAGCTCCCCACCTGCAAGCTGCCCCACCGGGCGCCAACTGACTGTGTACAGTAGGGCTGTGTGCTCATTGGTCCACAGTGTGGGCCAATGGGTGTGCAGACCATACCGTACTATACAGTTCAGAAATGTGAATGGATCCATTCACATATCTGGACTGTGTAGTACAGTACAGTCTGCATGCCCATTGGTCCACACTGTGGACCAATGGGCATACAGCCCTACTGTATGCAGCCAGGTGGTGGGCGGCAGGGCAGCTTGCTGGTGCAGAGCTGTCACCCGCCGCTGACTGGGGGGAGTGGAGTGGGGGGGCTCAGTGGGCGGGTGGAGAGAGGGGTACTGCTGGACCACCAGGGATGGATTGGTATGTAATATGTTAAAACCTATGCCCGTGATCGGGCTGGACAAGGTCCACTGGACCACCAGGGAGTTTGGACTTCTTATTGTAATACATATGCTTGTGATCAGGCTGGATGCAGTCCACTGGACCACCAGAGAGATAGGACTGTTTGTTAAATACTTCTGCCCAGGATTGGGCATGGGGGGTGCTACCAAGACGGACGGTGGTGCCAGAGCTTGGGTGGCCACCCACAGCTGGCAACTGCCGTGTTGCACCCAGCAATACGGCAGCTCACCTGTGGGTGGCCAGCTGTTGCTCCTTTTTTTTTTCTCAGCTGTGTTCAGCGCAAATAGGTGTTGTGCCTGCATGGGCTCAGCAAATCCTGGGCTGAATATCGGGATGTGCGGAGCATGCATGGACACGCCCCCCCACTTGCACCGCATACACTACTGGTGCACTCCAGTGCATCAGGATTTGTGCCAGGCACTTTTCCCTTTTGAATATCGCACTGGGGTGCATCAGTGGGTTGCGCATGGTGCAACTGTGTTGTGCCATGTGCAACCCTTCTGAATATCCCACCCCTGATGTGTATTAGGATTGATTCTGTATGACTTTCTTTTTTGAAAATAATTCTGGTGTATCTATGATGTATTTATGATGTACTTGTCATATATTATTGTAATAGCTATTTGCTAAACAATAACATATTTTTTTTTATTATTAGCAGGACACTATTGCTAATAAATGGTCTCCCATCTGAGGTCATTGATGAGATTGATCTTGGCCCACTCAAGCAAAAACTGTGTCACTACCTAACTGACCTTATCAAGTATGACTGTATCTTCTAGGACTGTGGTTTGTCCTTCCATTAGTGCCACCACTTTATTCCCTTCCCCCTCCCCTGTCCATCACCTCCTCACCTCCTCTATCCACGACACTTATCCCTTTACCTACATTTCCCCACCTTCCCCAGCCACCCTCCTCCTATGCCACCCTCACTTTCATCCACCTCCTCTCTCTCTCTCTCCCCTTCCCCTCCTAACCTATTTCACCTCCTTCCCTCTCCATTCTCTCCCTTTCTCTTCCCCTCCCTCACCTCCATGACCTTACCCGTCCCTTACTCCTCTCCTCTCTCTCCTGTCTCCTCCCCCCTTTTTGTGCACCACAGCATTTCATGCGAATTGCACTTTATGACAATGTCTTGTCTCTGACTGCTTTTTCCTATCTTATCTCCTTCCACTCTGAACATGCCCTGATGCACCCTACACTCACCCACACCACTGCATTTTTGCTCAACTAACTCCCTCCTTGAGGAGCATTTCTTAGGTTATGACCCCCTGTAATCCTATATTTCTGCCTCCTTTCCATTGGCACCTACTGTTGTTACCACATGATGTCTTAACTATTGTCTATGTACTAATGTGTCTCTGTATTATGTAACCTGAATCTAGCTGTATGCTACTTTTTACTGTACGATTCAATTTTTATTGTGTAATTCATGCTGACATGGAACCTTTGTAAAAGAACCTACGGTTCAAAGGTATTTGTAATCCTAGTATTCAATAAATAAATAAATATAAAATAAATAAAAAACATAATGTAGTGATTATCTATGTTATATGGCTATAAATGTTTTTTTGGGAATGGGCAAAAAGTAGTCCTTGTCTCACAGAAATCAGAATTTTATTTAGGTGATCTGATTGATCTAAGTAGTCCTTGTGTGGTAGAAATTAAAGCTTTATTTAAGTAATCTGGTTTATCCTTCCATGATTTTGATAGGTTAAAAATTATAAAAAAAAAAAAAAAAAGTGTCTGGTTGTTCCTGTCATTTTTACACTGTTTCAGGTGTAATGACTTTCACTTTGGTCTTGCACTGTAGCACGACCGAGCGGCATTCATTCTGGTAAAAAAAAATGCTGGCAAAGCTTTATTAAGTGACTTCAGTTACTTTATTTCTTAAAAAGCCATCGAGTGCAGAGCAAGTGAGTTGGCAGCTTCAGAAGAGCAAATGCAAGCCTGAGTTAGTGTTGCCACAGCAAACCCTGAGACTTACATCTACATTTCTGAAGCCGCTGAATCATGACTCACTCACTCACTCACTCACTCACTCATTCACTCACTCACTCGCCTTCTTCTACACTCAGTGGCTTTTTTTAGATAAAAGTAAGTGAAGTCACCTTAAACTATACAGCCTCCATCCTTTTGTACAAAACCTTGCTAATTCTAAAGCATTCCCAGCATTTTTTTTACCGAAATGACAGCTGCTTAGTTGCACTACAGTGCAAGGCGAAAGTGAAAGTCATTATAGCTGAAAGTGTAAAAATGGCAGAATGGCAGATCAACCACTTAAGTTTTTTTT
Source organism: Neoceratodus forsteri (assembly GCA_016271365.2). Lineage (NCBI taxonomy): Eukaryota > Metazoa > Chordata > Ceratodontiformes > Ceratodontidae > Neoceratodus > Neoceratodus forsteri. The sequence continues at coordinate 1,867,900,376 of CM057452.1, forward strand.
AATCACTTGTAACCTATCAAAATCATGGCAGGATCAGCCAGATAACTGTTTGCAGTGTGGGACAGCTACATAGATTTACTTGGTTATGGTTGTGGCAGCCTATGTGTACCAGGTGTATATGTGGCAGCCTGTGTGTGCCAGGCATGGTGTAATCTTGTGTAAACTGCTAGTGAGAAATTTCAGAGGGATGGAATGTAATGCAGGTTTGTGGTCATAGTGAAAGGTATGCAGTCATTGTGGGATAATGCACAGCCATGTAGTGTATTTTATCCATTCAGAGATTGTGATTTTCATCTATGTTTCCTACTAATTTTATAAATAGCTATATATGTTAGTGAGTGTGTTAATATATAAGCTGTAAAAAACTGTTAACGCAGATATTAGGATTTAAAATCACAATGTGCACAAAGTAGAGAAATGAAAAACATTAGGATTTTGGGTCTTTGGACTATTGGTGAATTGGCGGTGGGTCTTCTTGGGGTTGTCAGCCCTAATGCCCACACCCCTCCTCCAGCCCATAGCCTCCTATCTCAGTACAAGGTACAGCTCCAAACCAGTGCCTCGTAGTGATACACCCTTTGGAAGTAGAAAAGTATGGCTTGTGACATTTTGCCAACAAAGTCAGTCATAGCTTTCTTCACGCAGGGCCCTGTAGGCCCTGCATGAAGGAAAGAGATGATGTCTGGACCTTGTTTGCTTGGGGGGGGCATTAGGGTTCATAATCCCAAGCAAGATCCCCTCACTGATTCACCAATACTTCAGAAAATCCAACCATACTATTTTTCATTTCCCTAATTTGTCCACTTTGCACTCTTCAACCCTAACGTCTGCATTAATGTAGTTGTTTTACAATTAATTTACCTACTTTTTGTGATAGCGGAATCATATCCAAATGGTCCAAAGGGACCTGCACAAAATGAAATAAATAGAATACTGGGGATTGTCCTGATCCAGTGCATGGGCCCATCAGGCTATGACATGCACATCAACACCTTGTGATGGAAGGCTCCCCAGCCCACCACAAGGTATAATGTGTGCCCCAGAACACTGCTCCATCCCTCTTCAGGCTGGGGCTGGTGCTGCATGCAGTAGTACTTCCCCTCAGCCTTTACCCGTTAATCCAGCTCACTGAACTGGCACCCAAAGTCAGGTCACTGGCATGGGAAGGCAATGCAGTCCCCAGTGGACCAACAGAAATCTCTGCAAACACTGTAACTTCATCATTTCTTTTTGCATTTTCATGTCTAAATTTCAACAGAGTCTTTTTATGACTCCTCCTTCTGAACACAACATGTGTCATTTAATAATATAGAGTGACTAGTGGGATACCACAGGGATCAGTGCTGGGACTGGTCCTATTCAACATCTTCATCAGTGACATTGCATAGGACCTAGAAGCTAGAAATTCCCTGTTCATTGATGATACGAAGCTCTGCAACAGAATGGACATGCCAGAAGGTGTAGACAGAATGAGACAGGACCTGCAGAAGCTTGAAGAATGGTCAAGGGTTTAGCAGTTGAAATTTAACACAAAGAAGTGTAAAGTAATGCACATGGGGCACAAAAACCCTGCAGCAATATATCAGTTGGGGGTTAGGATATAGCATGCATCAAGCAAGAAAGGGACCTTGGGGTTATTATCTCAGATGACCTCAAGATAGGGAAATAGTTCAACAAGGCAAAATGTAAAGCAAATATGATGATGGGATGCTTAGGCAGGGGCATCACCAGCAGGAAAAGGAAGGTCATAATTCCACTATACAAGATATTAGTGGGGCCCCACCTGGAGTACAGTGTACAGTTCTAGAGATCTTACCTATGTAAGGGCATAGACTGGGTAGAGAAGGTTCAGAAGATGGCAACAAAAATGGTACAGGGATTGCATCACAAGTCCTATGAGGACAGGCTGAAGGACTTGAATATGTACCCCCTGGAGGAGAGGAAGGGAAGAGGGATATGATAGAGACATACAAGTACCTTATAGGAAGGAGCAGGGAGAAGGAATACACTATTTTCCAATGAAAAATGTATTCCAGGACTAGAGGACATGGGATGAAGTTGGAGGGAGGGTGATTCAGAGGAAATGTGAGGAAGAATTTCTTCACAGAAAGGGTGGTGGACAAGTGGAACATCCTGCCAGAGGAAAATGGTAGGGGCTGAAACAATCACTGGATTTAAGAATGCATGGGATAGACATCAGGGAATTCTGGAGGTCAGGGGAAAGGGGCAACAGACTTCTAGAAAAATGTAAAGGGAACTTACATGTTCTAATGTGCAGACTGGGTGGACCATAGGCCCTTATCTGCGGACAGTGTCTACGTACAGTATCTGTATGTCTATGTACTGGACAAAATGCAATTTTGTGCCATAAGTGCAAAATCACATGTAGGCTAGGATTTCAAAAACAACAGCTGTGACATTCAACAATGTGACATTCATGAGGAGATGTGAAAAAAATGCCTGTGTTGACCAAAATTAACAAAGTTATGAGTGTGCATCGAAAAATTACAACATACCTTGATAAATTTGTTGTATTTTAATAATTTGACCCCAAATTTTCAACATAGTCATCTTATGACACCACCTCATGAACCTGGTAGGTGAAATTGTTCAACTCCCCACTGAAACATCATTTTGTCAAAGATTTGAAGCTGTAATGTTCATGAGGCAGTGTGAATAAATGGGTGTGCTGAAAATTTGGTGTCAAAATATGGAAAATGACTAAAGTTATGAACGAACATAGAAAAATTTCAATGTACACTTGGTTATTTTTACATATTTTTTGCCCACATTTTTAGTTGGCTTTTTTGGGACTCCACCCACTTCATGAACAAGGGTGGTGAAATTATTCAAATCCAACCCAAAAGGCAATTTCGCACCGTGACCACAAAAATCACCTTTTGGGTCGAATTTGAATAATTTCACTACTCTTGTTCATGAGGTGGGGGTCCCAAAAAGGGCCTGTTTAAAATGGTGGGCAACAAATACTGTAACAAGCATTTGTCAATGCCAAGAGTTTGCTGTTAGTATTGCTCTTGTACATGCCTCCCACATTTTTCTCTGTATATTCCTTTGTCTTGCATTCTAAGGGTGGTCATTACAGATGGAACCCCTAATGCCTCAGGTGTATGTTGGTATTTTTTCTCCACATTTTCAACATGGGTTTTTGAGACAAAACTTCATGAACAGTGCCAGTATCATTTTGTTATTCAATCCCTAAAGGTGATTTTGCACAGACAATATGCCATTCAGTTCCACAGGTGTGAAAACACATTTCAGGCAGGATGTGAAAAATGACAGCTGTACTGTTCATGAGGAGGTGTGAATAAAATGGCAATGCTGAAAATGTGGAGTGAAAATATGAAAAAGTGGTGAAGTTACAAGTGTACATAGAAACTGTTCAATGTATGCTCATAACGCAGTCATTTTTTGAAATGTTTTCACCAGATTTTCAACATGGCCTTTTTGGGACATTCTCTCATGAACAGAGGCACTGGGATTTCATTAATCTGTCCCAAAAGTTAATTTCGCACAGCAACCGTGACATTCTGCACCACAGGTGCAAAAACACATTTTGGGAAGGATACAAATAATGACAGCTGTACTGTTCATAAAGGGGTATGAAAAAGTGACAATGCTGGAAATTTGGAGTGAAAATCTTAAAAATTTATGACATTACGAGCGTGCATAGAAACTGCTCAACAGATGCTCATAACACAGTCATTATTGGGAGTTTTTTCACCAAATTTGTAACCACGGCTTTTTGGGATCCCACCTCATGAACAGTGGCACTGTCATTATATTAATTGGTCCCAAAAGGTGATTCTGCGCAGTGACCAGGAAATCACCTTTTGGGACCAAGAAACTAAATGACAGTGACTGTGTTCATGTGATGGAGTCCCAAGAATCCTAAGTTGAAAATGTGGGACTGAAACTCCCAAAAATGGCTGAGTTATCAACCTAAAATGAAACTCCTCCATCCACTGCCATTATAGAACTTACTGGCATTTCTTTAATTTGCGGTTGGCTTTTGAAGAGTGCAGATGTGTTCCCGGTCCACTGATGATTGCTGCTCCTGACCTCCGGAGGTAAGTATGGGTGAGAGGGGTGTAGGGAGGTGGGGTGCACACAGGGACACACAACTATGAGGGACTGTTTTCTGTCTTTTCAGGTTTAAAAAAACATAAGACTTCATGGGTCTGTTTCTTTTTTTTGCAGGTAAAACATGCATTTAGGCACACTGGGGTGGGCTCCCACAGTGTCAGAGTACTGGGGGGTGCAAGGGGGGATCAATGCCGACCCAGGGATTGGGCACCCCATGGTCAGAGTTTATGTGGGAAGGTGTATCTGACACCAGGAGTGGGCATCTTGGTGTCGGAAAACACCACAGCAGGATTTGGCACACTGGGGTGGGCTCCCAGTGTGCCACATTAAAGAAAAAGTGGTTTGGGGATACAGGCCACTTGGAGACTGAGGACCCAGATGTTGTCAGGCAGGGGTGAGGGGGGTCTGCCAGCATGACAGAGACATGGAGGAGGCCGGAGAGGAAAGTGTCTCCTCCCAGCCAGCACAATCGAATCACACATACAGTAAAAGTGCCTTCTGGTACTCAGTACTCCCAGTCCATATGGAGCTTAGGCTGTGGCCTGCTCTGCACTGGTGGGAGAATCTTCAGAACGGGAGACAGCAGAATGTCATGACACAAATAGCTGTTTGCTCTGCTGTGACCTGCAGATGAAAAGAAAAAAGCCAGCTCCTGATTGGCGCAGCCTTTTCTTTTCATGTGCAGACCCCTGAAGGCAAAACAGAGTCAGGACCAGCCTGACTGAGGATTAGTGTGATGTTGTTAAGCCCCATGCAGAGCATACTGCATTGGACAGACAGTGTCACACCCCTCAAAGCCTACTCTCCCAAGGAGTTCGATACGCATGCACAAACTCAAAAATGACCAAGCTATGAAGAAAAGCTCAAAAAGCTTTGAAATACATTATATGGCATTTACCTGTTTTCCTCAGTTCCCAGTTCAGTGCTGATGAGTGAAAAGAAATTTCTGGTCCAGGAAGGATTACGAGGTTGTATCTTGGCTTCATAAGTATGGGGTAAAGGGGTATGGGGTGCTGATTTGGAGGGTTGGGGTTGGGGTGAGGATGGTGACAGACAAAGAGGGATCATTTTCTTTATTTCAGGAAAAAAAAATCATGGGACAGTTTTATTTTTTATAGGCACCTCTAACACTGGGGAGTGGGCACCACCATGTCGGCATGATACTTAGGGGCATTGGGGGTGGGGACCCCAGTGTACCAGACTGTTGGGTCAGGGGGAGGGAGGTAGTCCACAATCACACTTGGCAGTGGGCACCCTGGTGTCAAACAGTGTAAGTTATTGTGGTGGGTGGAGACATAATGGAGGTGAGGGAGAAGAGAAGGTTTTGTTTTACATAATGTACCTCCAACACCAGGGATTGGCTACCCCAGTGTCAGTGAGATACTTGGGGGCACCAGGGATTGGGTATTTCTGATGTCCCAGACTGCTGGCAGGGTGATGAGTTTTGGAGTACCCCAACACCAGAGATTGGGCACCTCGGTTTTGGCAGGTAAATGCTGTTGGGGTGTAGGGGGTTGAAAACAAAACAAAAGGTGGGTGACAAGCCAGCAAAGATGGTGGGCATCCTGGTGTCAGTATACATAAAAACAGGAAGAACACGTAGCTGGTATTGGGGATTGTGCACCCTGGTGTCCAGTTCAAATGTACAAAGCCACTAAAGTGGCTAATGGTGGTGCTCACTAACTGAACAAAAGGTGAGACGCACATCACATTTAGCAAGGGTGGGGCTCCACATTGACACATCTCTCTGTCCCTGCTGTATGAAAACAGCAGGGATGGCATAAGCAGACAGGGAACCAGCCTGCCCACCTGCTAAACAAGAGCATATTCATAATTCAACTACATGACTTTATGTGGTTGTAAAAATTATGTTATTTTTATAATGCTGATCTTTTTAGCTGCACAAGCTCAAAACAATCTTTTTTCTTAAATATATTGTAAAAACTGCTACAATTTGGGAGACAAAAACCACAAAAATACAAAGACTGGGCCAAACTTTAACAAACCTGCAAGTTTTTCATTTCAAATCCTTCTAGTTTTTTAGTTATAGTTGAGCAAAAAGAAAAAGGTCTTAATTTTGGTGGTTTGGGGGGGGGATTTTACCCTCTTTGTAATGTTACCACAATGAATCAATTGCCAGAAAAGTTTCAGGATCCAGAGATCCTGGCACCATCTCTTTGCATCCCAAATTTCACATAAATTGGTTGAACAGTGGAAAGCTATTAAGGAGCAAAAATATGGGTTTCACAATAAAGAGCTTACTCAACTCTAATATACAGGCACTACTGCCCCAACTTTTTAATGTTCTAGTTATGTAGAAAGCTACAACGTAGGAAAATATGGCACTAAGATTTTATTTACTACACCCCAGCATACACATTGTCAGGTGTTGGGGTGTGCCTTGGGGTCATCAGCCCTAACATTCACCCATTCCATAAGTAGATTTGCTGAGATGGGTACAGTATAGGATAATGGAGTGAGCATTAGGGCTGATGACACCAAGGCACATCCCTGATGCCTGTTTGTGTGTGCAGGGTGGGGCTGGGGTGATAGTGTTGGAAACCCTAAAGCCACATTTCACTACTTTTATAGCTTTAACCCTAACTAGAGCATTAACAATTTTTTTTTTTTTTTTGCAATTTATTTCCTTACTTTTTGAGATAGTATAATCATATCCTTATTTGCCTGTGGAAGTGCATGGCCTTCCAGGCCCTCTGCTCCTATTTCTCTTAGATGCGTACATGTATGTAGCTGTGGCAGGCCCTGTACTTCCATTTACAGGACAACAGTGGTCAAATTATTAGCATAGCCATCTTGCTCCCCACCTCATGTACCCAGTACGGAACATTTTTAAATCCTCACCAAAATGTAATTCTGCACAACTGCAATGCCATTCCACACCACAGGTGCAAAAACACATTTTCACCAGGATTTGAAAAATGACAGCTGTGAACATACATGAGGTGAGGTAATAAGAAGGCTATGTTGAAAATCTGGAGTCAAAATGTTTAAAACCTTCAAAGTTAGGAGCGTGTGTAGTGAAATTGCAACAAATGGTCCTAACTTTGCCATTTTTATTTATTTCGACCCCAGATTTTCAATACTGCCTTCTAATGACTCCACCTCATTAATAAGGGCAGGAAAAATTTTCAAATCCTGCCTGAATGATGAATTCACCAAGTGACTGTGAAATCACCTTTCCAGCTGGAGTTGCATAATGACAGTCATATTGTTCATACAGTGGTGTCCCCTAAAGGCTATGTAAAAAATCTGGGGTCAAAATATCAATATTGCTAAGATATGCATAAAAGTTGAAACCCCATTGAAATGCACTGAACAACATTTATCTAAGTTTATCATATTGCAGACACTGGTTCCAGCAGCACAACATGCCTTCGATCTGAGAGTGGGTCTCAAACCTGGGACCTGTTCAGGTGAGTGTGGGTGTGTACTGGGGAGTGTGGGGTGATGGATGCTGAGTTGGAGGTGGGGGTGGGAGGGGCTGATCAGTAAGGGATCATTTTCTTCTTTTACAGGTTTTTTCCAAAAACATCAAGGCACAGTTTTCTTCATTTCAGGTTGTGTCTCAAATGGGAGGGTGGCAGTGCCACTAGACACAAGGGAATATATAGTTTGATAATGTGGATGGTGGTCAGTGGGTGTAGGGTGCCTCTAGACACCAGGGAGATCAGGAACGGTGATTATCAGGTGTGGGGTTGCCATAAGACAGCAGGGAATATTGATGGCGGAATCCTGTCTGGATCTTGTGGCTGTCACAGAAACCTGGGCCTCTGACAACAACGACTGGGATCTCTCGACCCCAGGAGATAGAAAGGGTGCCAAGGAAGGTGGGGGTTGCACTTTATGTTAAAGAGGGGATAGAGACCACATCATGTGATGTAAGCAGGAAGGAAGGAAGGGTTGGAATCACTGTGGGTACAGCTTAGTTCATACTCAGGAAAGAGGATCCATAGCAGGGTGATATATAGATCTGTAAACCAATCGAAGGAAAAGGACAGGGAGCTATTGGATAAGATTAAAGGAATATCACTGAAAGGGGAACTAGTGGTGGTAGGGGACCTAAACATGCCAGATGTAGACTGGGCAACCAAGTTGCAAAATCAGCTAAGAATTAATCGGTGGTAGAGGACTTACAGGATTGCTTCCTCTTGCAGTTGGTCACCACTCAACTAGACAGGACAACCTCTTGGTTGTGGTCTTTACCAACTCTGACAAAGCCTGGGCAATCATGGTTGGGGAGCCACTGGCCAACAATGACCACAGCTCTGTTTGGTTTGAAATATCTCTGAGGGATATCAAATCTCAGTCCAATGAGGAAGTCTTAATTTTCAAAGGGACTAACTTTGATAACATCAGGGACCTAGCAAGAGATAAACTATCTAAGATACATGAACTGTTAGAAGTAGAAGACATTTGGGAGAAATCAAACAAACCATTTTTAGAGACCACTAAGACATGTGCAAAGACAGTGACAATAAGAATCAGACACAAAAGAACTATTTGGTTTATGAGTCAAGTAAAGACAGCAATTAGGGTCAAGAGAATGGCCTACCACAACTTCAAAAGGAAGCAAGGGAACAATCTATTGGAAGAATATGTAATGAAGAACAAGGAGGCCAAGTCGGCAGTGAAGCAGGTGAAAGCAGCAGCAGAAGTATGGATAACAAAAGATGTCAAGGAGGGGAACAAGCAATTCTTCAGATATTTACAAGAAAAGAGAAAGAAAGTGGGAGGGGTAGTTAGACTCAGGGATGGGGATAGGAAGAAGACTGGCAGAAGGCCACTGTTCTAAACAAATACTTCTGTTCAGTGTTCATCAAGGAGCACAGTGGCCTAATGCCTGACAGTGGCATCACAGCACAAGACAGAAGGGTCCCACAGATGGGAACACCAATAATCACTGCAAGCAGGGTCAGGGAGATGTTCAAGCATTTTAAACAGGACAAATTTTCTGGACCGGATGGAATACACCCTAGGATACTTAGGGAGTTGACAGGAGAGTTGGCAAAACCCTTCATGCACCTGTTTAGCTATTCACTTCAATCGAGAGTGGTGCCAAGGGACTGGAAAAGAACTGACATGGTGTCCCTACATAAGAGTGGAAGTAGGGATGAAGTCAGTAATTACAGACCGGTTAGCCTCACATCAGTGGTAGGAATAAAAAATGGAGACACTGGTCAAACTCAATGCCTCACAAGAGGAAAGAAATCTAGGATTTATAATAAGTGACACCCTAAAATAAGCCAGCAAATGCAATGCAGCATAAAACAGGGCCAATGAAATGTGGGGTGCACAGGGAGAGGCAGAGTGAGGTGATACTACCACTATATAGATCTATGGTGAGACCCCACCTGGAGTACTGTGTACAGTTTTGGAGACCACACCTTAAAAAGAACAAGGATAGGATAGAAACCATTCAGAGAAGGGAGACCAAAATGATATAGGGGCTACTGTATGAAGGGCTACTGGAGGCACAAAACATGTACTCACTAGAAACAAGGAGGAAAAGAGTGATATGATCAAAACCTTCAAGTACCTGAGGGGACTAATTTCAGTACCCTACTCTAAAATATTTACCAGGGCTCCCAGTTCATATATGAGAGAGCATGGATAGAAACTGAGGCATAGGAATTTCAAAAAGGATCCTAGGAAACATTATTTCTTGGAGAGAATGGTTGAGCCACTGAACAGACTGTGGATGTGGTAGGGGCCAAAACTGTATCAGCATTTAAAAGTGGTTGGGATAGAGAATATGCTGGAACTAAAGCCACTATAAATAGTATCAGATAGGCCCCAGGATCTCCTAGGATCTCGGGATCTCACGGGCACACTTTATGGACCTTTGGTCTCCTTCTGCAGTCACCTTTATATGTTTCAAGGAATATAAATTTGATAATGGGGACGGTGATCAGCGGGTGGGGGAGTCCCACTAGACACCGAAGAATATATTTATTTCTTTACAGGGATGATGACTGGTGGGTGGGGGGTGCCACTAGATACCAGGGAAATATATTAATAGGGGACAGCAATCAACAGGAGGGAAAGGTGCCACAAGATACCAGGGAAAGTTTATATTATTAAGTGGATAGTGATCAGAAGGGTGATGGTTGCTACTAAACACCAGGGCAGCATCACTGGAGTGTGTGGGGAGAAGCACACTACCAAATACCAGGAAAATGGCAGCTCACAGCTCACACTGCAGCCAGCAGCACAAGTTCAGCTGTGGCTGCTGAAGTCAAGAAATTTCCACTGTTCTCATTCAGAGAATTCAGTGGAAGTGCTTCTTGTTAAGCTGGGCACCTGGAATTTTGGGTGCCCAGAAAATATTTTTACAATATTATAAAGAAGAGTTCGAACATCAGAACTCAGCTAAACGGGTCCCGCTTAGCTAGGTTCTGATGTTTGTTTCTTAAAATCACAGTATTTTATGTATTTTCCACATTTGTTAAATCATGGAAAAAATCCACAAGATGGTGGTTGGCATGGCACCAAAAGTATTTGATGCCCTGCCAAGCAAGGGATGCGAAATCCAGAACATGCATTTGCGGCATCAAATTTTTAATTTGCAACAGACCGCTATCTCAAAAACCCTACTGCACATCTGCAGGTCAGTAACTACTACATTTTAAAGCCTAATACCTCAGAAACCCTTTAATATTTTTTAGAAGACTTGTCAAAGGCACTACCTTAGGACATGACACATGTACCCTGCAAGTTTTGGATACAAATTCCATTCCATGTAGGCTGTACAGGACAGTAAAAAAAACCTTGTTAAGTAAAGCAAAAAAGTTAGACATTTACAAAAAATGACACACGTGGATCTCAGAAACTGCACAAGTTGCCATCACAAAAATTACCATGGATCAAGACCTTGCCTCCTCGACAGCACATGCAAAATGTCAGCTCATTTCATCAAACGGTGCCAAAGACATTAACGTGCAAAGTTAAGGGTTTAACATTGAACACCTAACTCAACCCTAACTACAGTGGTGCTACCACATCACTATAATATAGTGTGTGTGTATATATAAGTGATATGCAGGGGATGACTTTGAGATACATCATTTATCTTGTGTAGTCGTCATTGACCAAACAACCTCATGAGTGGCAGAGCCACAAGTGATGGTTATGAGAGGTCAGTGGCAACTACACAAGATAAATGCTATATCACACAGTCCTCCCCCCCACACATTTCATTTATGCAGTAGGGGAAGATTTTGAGTGATAGGCAAGGATCTTTTGTGTTGGGTTCATTTTGTTACTGTTTTTATTTTCTTCCTAATAAAGGGGACTACTTTCTGAAATAGAGCTAATGCACTTTAAGTGTTGCCATGTTACTAGGACCATTGTGGAGTACTGCATGCCACACCCTCACGAGGATATTAACCAGATTGAGGCAGTCCAGAGAAGGGCAACAAAAATGGTGCAGGGACTGCATCAGAAAACATATGAGGACAGATTAATGGAGCTCAATTTGTATACCCTACAGCAAAGGAGGGAGAGAGGCTATGTGATTGAAACATTCAAACACCTTCAGGGCATTAACAAGGTGAAAGAGTCTAACATGTTTCAATATAAGAAAAATAGAACAAGAGGCACAGCTTAAGATTAGAGGGAGGTTGATTAAGGGGCAATGTGAGGAAGGTCTTTTTCACAGAAAGGGTGGTGGGTGCATGGAACAGCCTACCTCAGGAAGTGGTGGAAATGAATACAGTGTAGGACTTCAATCAGGCATGGGATAGGCATAGGAAGCAATACAGATGAGTATGAATAGATAGGCCATTGACAGAGCAAAGGCCAATGGCACATTCATAATGTACAAAAAGAAATGGGCAGAGTGGATGGACATTGCATTCCTTTTCTGCCGTCAACATCTATGTTTCTATGTTGCAAAGATGACAGCATCAGGATGCACACGTCTATGTTCTGACCACGTCTTGCTGGATTGCTTAGTTTAAGCCAACCTAGAAAAATTCAGGGCAAGATAGTGGTGGCCTTAAGTGAGCATTAGGCAGCTGAAGAGTGCCAGCATGGCTTCATTTGTCAGGGATCTGGCATTGCAGTTTATTTTTCAGTTTTTATTTTAAAATAATTTCTTGACTGTCTGTCCATTGACCAGGAGAGAGAACCAAGCCGGTGTTGCAGAAGCATGTTGAAGAGGATTGAACAAGGCAGTGAAAGACAGAAACACTGTTTGGTTTCAGAGGCAGCATTTTACAAGAAAAAGAAAATAAAAAAAGACAGTTTTTTTTCAGATTTGATTGAGGGTCCAGGATCGGAAGGTCTAGGAGCAGTGCCTGAGAGGGAAAGGAATGGGCAGGTGACCTCGTGACTGAGTAGGGGGGGTGGGGCAAGTAACTTGTGGTTTGAAACATAGAAGCACAGCCAGTGTATTTGGAGATAACAAGTCACAAAATGGGAGACAAGGGATGGGGGAAGGGCATGAAGACAGGCATGCAGTGACCAGCCTGAGGTTTTTTTTATGTTCATTTTAAATTGAAAATCCTTATTTTAGTGAATCCTGTATATTATAAGCTGTAGAGCAGAGAGAGGTAAATGGTTTACAGTGGAAATAGGAATGTGGAGCTGTAATGGTTGCTGCTGTGTACTGTTTCCTGGGAAAGAAATTGTGGAAGTAGTGCCAGCCAGTCAGCAGTGGGGGGATGCAGGGGTTGGCATAGAAACTGTGCAAACAAAAGGCAAGTGATGTAAGAACTGTGTACATAAATGGATTTTGATGTAGTAACTGTGTTCATAAAGTACATTTATGTACTGAGTTATTCAGATAATCAGCTTTACCACACTCCATTTATGTCCACCCCGTTGCATAAATGTTGTAAAAAAACTTTGATAATGCATTGGTTAGGGTTGTCATTACAGTGACAAATGCTTGGAAATTCGATGTTAGGGTTACCAACCCTACCCCCCATTTCTCCACACACTAAGAGGCATCGGGTGTACCTTTTTGGGATTGTTGGCCCTAACTCTCACCCCATTCCATTCCTAAGGAAGCTGAGTGGTATAGTATAGGACAGTGGGGTGAGAGTTAGGCCTGAAGACCCCAAGGCACACCACAATGCCTGTTGGTGTGTAAAGAGTGGGGGTGGGGCTGGAGAGGCAGAGTTGGTAACCCTAACATTGAATTTCCAAACTTTTGTGATTGTAATGTTGACCCTAACTGATGCATTAACAAAGTTTTTTGGAATGAATTTCCCTTCTTTTTGAGAAAGAGTAATGTTACTCATATGTGGTTGTGGGAGCACAGGGTCCATGCATACATTTTGTAATTGTCTCTGATTTTCATGTGGGGCTATGTGCTCCCATCTATGCACAAGTGTACTGATATTTTAATGATGCCACATCTCTGTGTGGGAGCACAGGGCCCTCATACTGCATAATGTAGGGCAGTGCGCTCCCATTATTGAATAATGGGATCCAATTGTGGAAGCACAGGGCCCATAGGGCCCTGAGTTCCCATGTACCCATAAGTATAGAGACATAGCATATGCCTAGAGTCATTCCAGGTAGCAAAAGTTGCAATATCTCAGGAAATGTAGGAACTGTGAAAAGCATTCCTTTGCAGTTGTATTCCCGGCCTGGCTACCTCCATGCATGCTTGCTACACTGCACTTAGGAAAAAATCTGTATTGTGAACCATTTTCAAGATATAGCTGCTGAAAGGTGCCATGACCACCACAATGTTATCCTATGGGAAACTTCACAACTTCGGAGTTCTGTAACTATGGAACCAGTGTCCATTTCTTCACCAAACCAACAAAGGTTACATCTGTGCAGCAAGGGCTTGCCACTCAGCAAATTTCAGCCCAAAATCCTAATAATTTTCTTGCTATGAAGTGGCAAAGAAACTGTTTTTTGGGCTGTTTACCTGCTTTCACTTTCAGATCATATATATTTTTTGCCTTAGGCTATAATAGGAAACTTTAAAGTTTAATAATTTTTGAGTGGATTAATATTTTTTCACAAAACATTCAAAAGGTACATCTGTAAGGCAAAGGCTTTCTATCCAGAAAATGTCAGACCATAACCTAAAGTGGTTTCTGAGATCCAGGTGGACAAATAAATGTTAAAAACACAACTAGTTCTGTTTTTTCAATACTTTATATCTCAGAAACTTCACAACAAATTCCCCTGAAATTTGGCAAGTCATGAGGCCTATCACTAGACACTGTGTCTTCCAAATTTCATTTAAATCCATTGAACAGTTCTAAAGTTATTAATGTTCAACAATTCAAGTTTAACATAGAAGTTACCTTTCACCCTAACTATACTGGCACAGTAGTTCCATATATATACACATATTTTTTTTTTTTGCAAAAATCTTTTTTATTGCACTAGTTAGGATTAAACTGACAAAAGTAGGGAAGTGTGGTGTTAGGACTTCCAACCCTAACACCCCATCTCCACCATCCAGGCAGCAACAGGAAAAAATCATTACAGTTTCACCTCTCCTGTATCTTTGCTAATCAGGCATGGGGTGTGCTTTGGGGTTTTCAGCCTTAATGCTCACCTCATTTGATCATGAAAGAAGCTGAGATGTGTAGAGTATATGACAATGGGGTAAGCGTTAGGGCTGACAACCATAAGGCATACTCCATGCCTGATTTGTGAAGACGCAAGAGAGGTGACATTATAAGTTTTTTTCCTATTTCTGCCTGGATGGTGGGAGCTCAGGATGAGGTTGACAATCCATTCCTAATGTTATAAAGTTCCATATGCAACTTCCCTCCAGCATATTTAATTATATATTTTTTTATTAAGTATAGTTTATTAGTTTTTCCTAGGTACAGACATCTCACTTACAGGAAACCATACAGTATTATATATATGTTTGTTGAACAGATCTTCTGATCCCCATACAATATTGCATTATCACATTTGGTGTCTGTAACCCCCCTTTGTCCCCATCCACCCTTACCCTCCCCCTCCTATCCCCCCATCTTCCCTATCCCCCGCTGCCACAAATATTATCTTTGACAATTATGTATACATATCAATAGGAAATCCTATTAAAAGTGCAGGTTAGTTCATAGAGGGGCATTAGAATTAATCGTTACTGTATTGGGTTGGATTAATAACAAATTGTAAAAGGGATCCCAAAGTTTTTTGTATTTTCCCATTCTTTGGGTTAATCCCGTAATAACCCGTTCTGCTTGTATAGCAAACATAATTTCTTTATACCATTCAGTATAAGCTGGTATTAGGGCATCTACCCAATGTCTAAGTAATACTTTTTTGGCACAAACAGACATCAGTGCCATATATGCTCTTTGGGTTTTGCCCTGGAGAGTCGTGTAATCCTCTAAAATACAAATTTCAGGGGTAAATTTGTCTGAAAGAGCTAGTAGCGGGTCTAGTCAGGATCTAATACAATTCCATAATGGAGATACTTTATCACATGACCATAACATATACAGCAAATCTCCTTGAGCTTGAGAACACTTGGTACAAAGATTAGACTGCAGGAAACCCATCTTAAATAATTTAACTGGAGTATAGTACATGTTATGTACAATTTGAAATTGCATGCATCTGTACCTGTCCCACTTGATGTATCTATATAGGTGTTTCTAAATTGTTAACCAACATCTAGGGGGATCAGAAGATGAGAGAGACTGAACTCACCAGTAAGTTCTCTGTCCTTCTATCCCAGCAATCTTGGCCTGTAGGAACTTGTAAGTGTATGAAATTAAGTGAGTAGATGGAACCGACTTAAGATATGGGGTTAATGCAGTTAGAAAGGGGGTTGTCCACCTCCCAGTACCAAAATACTGTATTAACATATGACTAATCTGTAAATACTTAAAAACATAAGTAGTGGTCCAATGATATTGATTGTTGGCTTCCTGGAATCACATCAGTTTCTGGTTAATAATTAACCCCTCTGCTCTTTCAATTCCCATATTGGGCCAGAAAGTGTTAAGTTTTATTGGTTTACCAGAGATTAGCAAATTAGGATTATTGAAAAGGGGTTGTGTTACATCTTTATACCCATTAGTCCTTAGTAAGGTGTTAAGTTGGTAATGTATAGCCAAAAGAGCATCACGCGGGGATCCTCTCAATTTGTTTGGAAGATTTTTCTTATTCAGAAAGGGAAGGACTTCTGGAACCATATCATGTAATGAACACAAAGATTTCTCAATTCCAAGCCAGAGAGGGAAGTACATAGAATCAGATGAGTGCTGTGATGGGAGTATCCAGTACCTCAGTCTAGTTAAGTGTATTGCAAGGTAACATAAATATAGATTGGGGACTTGAAGACCGCCATCATTTTTAGCCCATGTAAGCTTACAATAGCCTCTTCTTTATTTTTTCCCAGCCCACAAAAAAGCGTTAATAATTTTATGTACCTGCGTGAACCAAGATTTGGATAAGTCCCAATTGCATATTTGCAATGGGTTTAATAAATGGGGTAACACATTCATTTTTATTATACTCATACGACCCCAAAGCGATAATGGTATAAAGGACCAACGCTTAATATCCTCCTGTATGTGATTTAGGGTAGCATCAAGGTTAAGCTTTTTCATTATTTTAGGGGAAGGATGAAGGAAGATACCCAAATATTTAAGTTTATCTGGTTTCCACTGTAGGCCCAATCTAATTATTTCTGCTTTCTGGAAATACTGATTAAGGGAAAATACCTCCGATTTATCCAAATTCAATTTGTAATTAGAAATCAAACTAAACTGCGATATTAGTTGAAGTGCAGCTGGGAGGGATTGAGAAGGGGATGAGATATGTAAGATATCATCCGCGTATACAGAAAGTTTATATTCTGAGTTCCCTATTGCAATCCCTGATGTTAAGGGTGAAGAATTAAGTTTCCTGATAAGGGTTCAAGAAATAAATTGAATAAATATAGCGAGAGGGGACATCCTTGACGAGTACCCTGTTCAAAATTAAAGGGTGTGGAGAGTATTCCATTACAGTGGACTCATGTGGAAGGAGAGGAATACAATATTTTAACCCAAGTGAGAAACTCTGGCTGAATACCATATCTGGGAAGTCGGGAAAACAAGTATTCCCAGGATACTCTATCAAAAGCTTTTCCTGCATCCAAAGAAACTAAAGCTGCTGGTGTGAGAGAATCCTTGGACACAGAAAATAAATAAGCCAACTTCCTGAGATGATCTGATGAAAGTCGTCCCTTAACAAATCCTACTTGTTCTGCACTAATTAGAGAGTGTCAGACCCGGCCCAGTCTTAACGCCAAAATCATGGCCAAAATCTTTAGATCCACATTAATGAGTGAAATAGGCCTACAATTATGTACAACTGAGGGGTCCGTCCCAGGTTTGGGCAATACTACAATAATGGCTTGAGTTAAGGATTTATCTGAAATACCATTTTCATAAAAATATTGGAAGGTATTCAAAAGAATAGATGCTAATATATTTTTTAGGGCCTTATAAAAATTAGATTAAAACGCTTCTGGGCCAGGAGATTTATCCAGTGTAAATGAATCAATAGCTTCTAGTACCTCTTTTATTTAAATTGGGGCCTTTAATATAGAGGATTGTGCCTCATTAAGTGTTGGCAATTTAACATCAGTGACGTATAAATCCAATATTTGTTGGGAAAAGGAGAAGTTAGTGAGAGTGTATAAACTCTCATATTAAAGTTAAAAAGTTTCACAAATATCTTTGACTGAAGTCAAAACTGTACCAGTGGGTGATTGGAAGGAAGTCACTACCCTTTCAGAGACCTGGGCTCTTATTCTAAGTGCTAATAGTTTTCCTGCTCTTCCCCCTGATCAAAATATGTTATTTTAGAGTTAAGCATGAGAAATTATGCCTTTTCATCCAGCAAGTGATTGTACTGGGCTCGAAGGGATTCAGCTTTTTCCCAATCCACATCAGGGGACAAGGCTGAAAGATTTGTTTCCGCCAATGTGATCTGGTCAATTAGGGAAGAAAGGACCTGATCTCTTTGCTTTTTGCTTTTAACTGCCAAATGTATTAGCTCTCCCCTTAGAGTGCATTTTAATGCGCACCATAAGATATCCCTTTTGGGCATGGATGGGGAGTTGTCTGCCATAAAGTTAGAAATGAAGGATTGTATATATTGTATCTGGTCTTCTGATTTTATAATCTGGTTATTAACCCTCCAAAGTTTATCTCGCTGAATATTTGGGGCAAAATCTATAAATAATTGAACCATTTGGTGATCTGATATAGTTTTCAAGGAGTAGTAAACTGATGAGATGCCAGAAAGGCAGTCACTACTGACTAGAAAATAGTCAATACAAGAAAATGTATTGTGAGTAGGTGAATGGAATGAATATTCTTTCCTGGTTGGATACATGATTTGCCAGGGGTCTGCTAAACCTACTGAGTGCATTAGTTCCATCTGAGATTTTTGACCTGGAGAAAACAATATTTTAGGGGGTCCCGTTCTATCCAGACTATTTGACAACACTTGCTTCCAATCCCCTCCCACAATTATTGGAATCGTGGACCATGGAGCTAACACAGACATAAGATCTATAAAAAAATTTGGTTCATCAGAATTTGGGCCATAAATAGAGCCAAGAATGACCTCAGAATGACCTAATACCGCCCGTAAAATAACATAGCAGCCTTCCAAGTCTGAGATCTCTTGTAACAACCAAAATGGGATTTTGTGAGCAATTAAAATTTCAGTTCCTCTTTTACATGAACTAAAACCAGACCCAAAGACTTGTCCCATCCAAAGCCTCTGAAAGTAGTGTACTTGAGTGGACAGAAGATGTGTTTCTTGTAAGAAAACCACATCTGCTTGTATATTACAGAGATGTATCAGTATTTGCATATGTTTCACTGGGGTTTGTGCCCCTTTAATATTCCATGCACAAAAATGATACCCTGACATTTTTAGCTGTCTATAATACTGTTATATATCACATTTGTGAAGGCAAATGACACTATTGAGTGATATTACTACTTCACTTGTAATATTTGTGGCAGTACCCTCCCTCCCCAAAAATATTTTTTAATCCCACCCCTCCCCACCATCTTGAAAAAATACCCCCACAGCATACCCTCTTGAGCTTCACTTAACCAAACCAATAAAATAGCTATCTTGTTCCCAAAATACTCCATTGATTGTGAATGCTCAGTCCCCTTTGCCAAGACACGACATTCCACCCAGATTAGCATTTCCCGACTCATCCCCCTCCCCCCCAAAAAATACAACATCGAACAGTTTAGTTAAGGAATGTTCTTCTTCCCCTGCTCTACCTTTCATAATGAATAGGCCTATGTAAAACCCTATATACCTATTAGCTTCTAAATTCAAAATTGTGACAACCCTACCAACAGAAAGCCCCAATCTATGTATTTATTCATTTGTTTATAAATCTTTTAAGGCTTTGATAGTCAAAGTAACTTCTTACTTATCACCCACCTTCCCAGTCCCCCACCCAGCTAGCTCCAACAGCTATTCCCATCATATTCAGAGCTTAACCCTCAGCTCATTAAACCCAGACACTTATATGGCCAATAGAAAATCTTTTGTGTCTTCAGTGAAGTATGATACAGGCCATTGCATCTCCGATTATTTACTAGCAATTAGTATGAAGATCTTTATAAAGTCTCACAATTGAGTAATAGATAAACTATTAAGTTTTCCCTCTCCCAATGTCCAGATGTTGTCCCACCATCGAGATGCAAAAGGTGACCAAAAAAAAAAAAAACAGCCATGCAGGACTTGAGTGGAAAGAAAAAAAAAGAGCCTTGCGGTAGTGTACGATCGGCCATAATGTTCACCCATGTTTCAACTTAAAGAAGAATCTGTCTCAATTTAACCGGGAGCAAGGCCGTAATACTTGATTTAGGCTCGTCTTTATTGCTCGTTAATGAACTTCCAGACATCGTGGATCCACACAGAATAAAATAAAAAAAGAGGGGGGTAAGGGGGAGGGAAAGGGCTTTCAGCTGCTGGACCATAAATAGACAAGGGGTCCAAAGAAGAGGTGCACATAATATGAGCGAATTACAGAAACTCTCTACTCAAGCAAATACCACTATGCAAAGTAGCCAGACTGGTGATCCTTCCTTCATATACTCAATGATGAGTAAACAAATCAGGGTACATAGTGGGTAGTTCTTCAGCTGCCAGGTTTGCATATTCAAAGCTTCCCCAATTACCCTGATGCTGCACCATCAATTTAGCTGTGTAAATCATCCAGAATCGAATACCAGCCGCTATAAGCTTTTTAATGCAACTATGATAGGCTACCCGCTTCTGTCTAACACTGACTGGCAGATCTTGTGAAAATCTAAGCTGGGCATCTTCCCATTTAATCTCTTGCAGCTCTTTAACACTCCCTAAGATGTGCTGTCGGTCAATGTAGCTTAAGAGCTGAATAATGAATGGCCTAGGCTTGGCCCCTAGGGGAGGTAGAGGTTTCAGTGAGCGGTGGGCCCGTTCTACCTGGTACACTGTAGATTGTGGTGTAGGACCTGCTATCTTGGCTAAAAGCTTCTTTGTGAACTGAACTATGGCTGATCCTTCAGCTTCTTCAGGCAGCCCAAACAGAACAATATTATTCCTCCTGTTCCTCCCCTCCCGGTCTTCTAGTTTACTCGCAACTTTATTCAGCCTCTGCCTTACTTCTGGCTCCAACCTTGTTTGTCAATTTTCTAGTGAGGAGGTACGGGCAGAAACATCCAAAATGTTCTTGTTCGTATCTCTCAATTCCACCTGAATGTTCTTCAGGTCCAGAGCAAATTCTTTGAAAGAATCTTTAATGCCAGACATTTCCGCTAAAAATGTATCCTCCGACAGGGGAAGAGAGTTGCTAACTGACGCCGCTGCCCTATTGGGGGTTGCTGTCTGTGTTTTGGTTCTCTTCGCTGATTTGTCTGGTGTCTACGGCGGTGTCCAGGCCGGGATAGCCTGCTGCATTTCCGTGTCCATTTTCAACCTCTTAGATAGTAAAAACTGCTTCAGTTTGCTTCTCTCAAACCCTCTTAGCTTCAGACGGGTATTAGCAATGTTTAAATAACCAATCTCAGGTAAAACCTTACTAACTTTATAGTTTTTGGAGAGTTCAGGGAAGAGCCGAGTCAGAGAACATCTGCTCAGGCTGAAGACATCACTTGATCTTCCATATTTAATTATTTTATAATTTGTGGGTGGGGTGTGCCACTAGACACCAAGAAAACAATAATAATATGGGGGACTGCAATCAGAGGAGTGGGGTGTACCACAAGACACCAGGGAAAAAGAGAGACTTATGGCTTACTAAACTTGTCAAGTTATTGAGATCCTTTTTCATATGGCCAAATTCATTTTTTGTTTGGCTATATGAAAAAGTGGAAGAGAGTCAGGAAAAGGATGTAAAAATAAAAAAAAAAAAACACTCACTCATTTGGGGGTCATTTTTACACAAACTAAATGCAGAATCCACCTAACAGGGTCCCAATGAGCAAGATACATGTGTTGGTTCACTATGCATCATGTCATTTTTATAGGTTTTGATTTTTAGGGGGAGGGATAAACAAAAAACAAGATGGCGGCGTATGAAAAATGATTTTTTCCCCATGAAAAAGGATTCACCCATGTGGAACAGAATCCTTTATTGTTTCACCCATTTCTTTTTTTGCTCCCAAGATCTATCTTGAAAGTGCCTACTTAGCATGCTCAGAACAGAAATTAAAAAGATTGATAACTTTGGAATGGATTAATATTTTTCTCCAAACCTGCAAAAGGCATATCTTCAGGCCAAGTCCATTCTATCCTGAAAATTTCAGACCTAACCATCTGGGCAGTAGTGGTGGACAAAGAAACAGCAAAAATATCCTGAAAAAAAAGATAAAACATTTCACTATCCAGATATCAGAATCCGCACATCCAATCAGAATGAAAGTTGGCAAATCAAACGATCTATGCCATGAGATGAAGCATGCATAATTTCATGCAAATCTTTTGAATAGTTGCAAAGTTTTTAAAGTGCAAAATTTGGGATTTAATATTAAACACCCTACTCAGCCTTAAGCCTTTGTAAGTATAGGGATGCATTAGCACCCCTCTATTTAGGGTTGAACAGGGCTTTCTATGTTAAACCTCAAAGTGTGCAGCTGTTGTCCTATAAATGGAAGTGCTGGGCCCAGATGGTCTTGTGTTTCCACAGCAATAGACATATGAGCATCTACATATATATGACTATATATATATATATATATATATATATATATATATATATTGCACAAAACTTTGTTAATGCTCCAGTTAGGGTCAAAATGACAAAAGTTGGGAAATGAGGCATTAGGGTTTTCCTAACATCCCACCCTCCCAAACCACGCAGGAGAGCAGGTGTAGAGTGTGCCTTGGGCTTCTCAAGCCTAATGTTTACCCCATTCCATGAGAAAATAAGGTCAGATGTGTAGACTTTATGAAAGTGGGGTGAGTGTTAGGCTTGAGAATCCCAAGGCACACCCCACACCTGCACTCCTGCTTGGTTTGGGAGGGTGGCGTCTGAGGCAAACCCCAACACCTCATTTCCCAACTGTAGCATTAACAAAGTTTTTTGCAACTTATTTCCTTACCTTTTGAGACTGTATAATAGTATCCTTATTTTATTGTTGTAGCACAGGATGACAGCTAAAGGGGAGGTTCTGGTAATGAGAGACTTCAACATGCCAGAACCAGATACAGATTGGTCAATACCAGCAGGAACATCTACCAGAGCTAGACACATGGTGGATTCCTTGCAGGGGGAGGGCCTCAAACAACTGGTCCAACAACCCACAAGAGACAGGGCTATCCTAGATCTAGTGCTGACTAACAGCGAAAGGATCATAGAGCTACAGGTAGAAGGTCACCTGGGGCCAGTGACCATCACATGATATGGTTCAATTTGGCCACTACAACTAAATCATCCCATTCCATGGCAAAAATATGGGACTTCAGAGGAGCTGACTTTGATAAGATGGCCAACAGAGTTAAGCTAGCCCTGGCAAAAAGAAATACAGGTGAGTGGGTACAGGCGAAGTGGGCAAGCATAAAGGATACAATACTTGAAGCAACATCCCATTGTGATAGGGAGAAAAGGAAGTGCAAAAGAAGAAGGAAACCACTTTGGTTCTCAAAAACAGTAGCAGATAAGGTCAGAGCCAAAAGGCTGGCCTTCAGGAAATATAAGGAAACACAGTGGGATGAAGATAGGGAAGCATACCAAACTTCCCTAAGGGAAACAGGGAAGGCAGTAAGGCAGGCAAAGGCCCAAACCAAGGAAACACTAGCACGAACAGTAAAAGAAGGCGACAAGACTTTCTATAGATACATTAGAGAAAGTCAAGAAAGAGTATTGCTAAGATCAAAGGAGATAACTGGGTGTGTGAGGAGGAGGACCATGTAAAAGCATCTATCCTAAATAGACACTTCTGTTCAGTATTTACTGAAGAGAAGGTAGGGCAGGGCTCACAACTCAGCACAATGGACACAGGGGGAAGGGAGGTGAGCACTAGTCCCTTCAGAAAAGAAAGGATCCTACAAGAGCTCGATAAGCTCTAGGTGGACAAGGCAATGGGACCTGATGGCATACATCCCACGGTACTAAAGGAGCTAAAGGTGGAGCTACAGAGCCATTTTCAGAACTGTTTAGTGAGTCTCTGAGCACAAGAGAGGTCCTAGAAGACTGGAGAAGGGCTTATGTGACCCCGCTCCACAGGAGTAATAGCAGGGAGGAGGAAGGGAACTATAGACCAGTCAGTCTTACCTCAGTAGTGGTCAAGATTATGGAAGTACTCCTTAAGGAAAGGATAGTGAAACACCTGGAATCCATAGATGCACAGGATCCAAGACAGCATGGGTTTACAAAAGGAAGGTCCTGTCAAACTAATCTCATAGATTTATTTCACTGGGTAACCAGAGTGGTGGACCAAGGGGGAGCAGTTGATGTTGCCTACCTTGACTTCAGCAAAGCTTTCGTTCCTGTTCCACATAAAACATTGATTAATAAGCTGGGTAGGCTCGGGGAGGGTCAGATGTTGGTCAACTGGGTGGCAAACTGGTTGGCGGGCAGAAAACAGAGAGTGGTGGTAAATGGTATACAGTCAGAAGAGATGCAAGTCACAAGTGGGGTATTTCAGGAATCAGTCCTGGGCCAGTTCTCTTCAATATCTTCATCAGTGACATTGCAGATGGACTGGAGGGTAAGGTTTTTCTGTTTGCAGATGACACCAAGAACTGCAACAGAGTAGATGATCCAGATGGGGTGGGCAGGATGAAAAGAGATCTGGATAAACTAGCAAAATGGTTGGAAGAGTGGCAACTGGGGTTTAATGCAAAGAAGTGCAAGATCTTGCACATAGGGAAGAGAAACCCTGAAGCCACCTATAAGCTGGGAGGGGAGTTGCTGACAGTCACAAGGGAAGAAAGAGACTTGGGCATCATCATCACCGATGACCTGAAATCATCCAAGCAGACCACTAAAGCTGTAGGTAAGGCTAGAGGGATGTTAGGGTGTATTAGTAGGGGTATCACAAGTCAGAAGAGGGAGGTAATAATCCCTCTTTACAAGACACTGTTTAGGCCCCATCTGGAGTACTGCATGCAGTACTGGAGGCCACACCTTCACAAGGGCATTAACCAAATTGAGGCAGTCCAGAGAAGGGCAACCAAAATGGTGCAGGGACTACATCAGAAAACATATGAGGACAGATTAATGGAGCTCAATATGTATACCCTAGAGCAAAGGAGGGAAGGAGGTAATATGATTGAAACATGCAAACAGCTTAAGGGCATTAACAAGGTGAAAGAATCCAACATATTTCAACACAGCATGAGATAAGAGGGAGGCCGATTAAGGGGTAATGG
This sequence comes from Neoceratodus forsteri, assembly GCA_016271365.2. Lineage (NCBI taxonomy): Eukaryota > Metazoa > Chordata > Ceratodontiformes > Ceratodontidae > Neoceratodus > Neoceratodus forsteri. Next base: position 1,867,925,324 of record CM057452.1, read on the forward strand.
GAGGAAGTTCTTTTTCACAGAAAGGGTGGTGGATGCATGGAATGACCTACCTCAGGAAGTGGTGGATATGAATATAGTGCAGGGCTTCAAACAGGCATGGGATAGGCATAAGGGAGCAATACAGATGAGTATGAATAGATAGGCCATTGACAGAGCAAAGGCCGATGGCACATTCATAAGGTAGAAAAAGAAAAGGGCAGACTGGATGGGCCTTGCGGTCCTTATCTGCTGCCAACATCTGTGTTTCTATGTTTCTATCCTTTGGGCCCTGCACTTCCATTTATGAGACAACAGTGACCAAATTGTCAGCATAGTCACTTATTACCCCACCTCATGTAACCAGTATAGAAAATGTTTGAATCCCTGCCAACATGTAATTCTGTGCAACTGCAATGCCATTCCATGCCACAGATACATAAACATATTTTGGGCAAGATTTGAAAATGACAGCTGTGACCCCCAACTCATAAACCCCATAGGTGAATTTTCGAATCTGTGCCAAAAAGCCATTCCATGCCACAGGTGCAAAAACACGTTTTGGACAGGATGTAAAAAATGACAGCTGTACTGTTCATGAGATGGTGTGGAAAAATGGCTATGTTGAAAATTTGGAGTCAAAATATTGAAAATTGCAAAAGTTATGTGTGTGAGTGGAATAATTTCAATGAATACATGTAACTCATGCTATTTTTAGGAATTGTTCACCAGATTTCCAACATGGCCTTTTTTGGATCCCACCTCATGAACTCTGCTGGCGAAATTTTGTAATTCTGTCCCAAAAGGTGATTTCACGCAGCAATTGCAAAAATCACCTTCCAGGCCCAATTAATGAAATGACAGTTGCAGTATTTATGAGGCAGTGTCCCAAAAAAGCCACATTGAAAATTTGGTGAAAAAAAATTCCAAAAAATGCCACAGTTATAAACATAAGTTCAAAATGCCATTGAAATACATTATACAGCAGCTGACCCCATGGAGTTGAGGGTTGAGATGCAGGACATCACACCTTGCACCTTACAGCTGACCCAAGTTCGGGAGCGAGCTTGGGTCTCTGGGGGTTGACTGTGGGGAGGGCCGGAAGATTGTAGTGGCCAATGGGCTGGTCTCACTCCTGGATTGAAGAAGATCAGTCCCTCGCTCTCGGCTGACACCTGGTGGAGGCCGGCTTTCAGATCAGAGTCGAGGGCTGATGTAGGGAGGGTTGACAAAGCACTTGCTTCAGGGAGCATGCGCATGCCTCCACCTGCACATGCCTGCCAAGCGCCGGTGCTTCAGATAGAGAGGGAAGAAAAACTACAAAATGTATGTCTCCCCATGGCTGTTTGTGATGGCTCCACCAAGAGGGGAGACTGATGAAAGAGTAGGTGGCCATGGGGAGCAAACAGCTGTATGAATAAAAACACATACATGGCACTTACCTTTATTTCTCAGTTCATGATTCAGTTTTGAAGACTGCAGACATGTCCTGGTACACAGAAAGTGACAGTGTTCAACCTCCGATGGTAAGTATAGGGTAAGGGTGTGTGTGGGGTGGTGGTTGCTCAGTGGGAAGGATCGGATAGCGATGACAAGGGACCATTTTCTTTTTTTTAGGTAAGGAAGGTCTCTGAGCACCATGCTGAAAGGTGCCCTGGCTATGTTAGGACAGAGTGGCATGCCAACATGTCAATGCTCCCTGAAAGATGCCCAAGAAGATGCCCTCCTTATGTATTGTCCTTATGCTGAATGGTCACTCTTGTGGAAGACTGCTAGGGACATAAGGAAATTTGAGGAGTATGAAAGCTTCTCCTACTCTTGGTCAGCCGTAGTAGTATCATAGTATCATCCTGGCCCATCTAGTCTGCCAATTATCTCCTGCCCTTACTTGTTAAGTGTGTACAAGGATCCTTTCCTCTGTACTCTAACCAACCCTGCATGTCTATTCCACACACTCTTGAATCCCTCTACCATTGCAATACTTGCCACCTTCTTAGATTATTTGTTCTAGGGTTCAACTACCCTCTCAGTAAAATAACATCGTCATACATTGCTTTTATATTTTCCTCCCTCCAATCTTAAACTATGACCCCTTGTTTTAAGTCTGACTTTCATTTTAAATAGGCTTCCTTCCCTCACTTTATTTATCCCCTTCATGTATTTGAATGACTCTATAATGTCTCTTCTCACCCTTCTAATTTCCAGCAGATATTGATTTGATTCTCTCAACCTTGTCTCATATATAGATGTCATGACAAGGACTTCCTCCCACATGCCTGGGTTCCTCCTCTTGGAGAGTTTTGTCATTACAGCTTCCATAGAATGCCTAGAAAAGGAAAAACCACCACTGTATAGGCAGCAGCAACTGCAGTTCTGGAGGTGCAACTACAAGAGACTTTCCAGAAGAAGTTGTCCATGTGGCTCAAATCATGCCTGGAAGGGACTAGTGAACCCAAAGAGAGCAGGCACCACAGAAGCATAAAGGGACTCTTGTACCATGTTAGATGCTATTAGCACACTACCTGAGGCTGTGCTGCAAACATGCAAAATTCAGAGCTGGGACACTGTCCCATTGTCTATCCTGTTGCACCCCATTTGTTTCCAAATTAGTCATTCATGACTCTGCTTCTCCACTACAGTATTTCAGTCAGATAAATGACCAACCCTTAATAAGCTACCGGCACTGAAGGAACTTGACCAGCTTTTAAACCTTTCCCTTACCAGTTCATGTTACAGAGGGAACAAGAAGGAACACACAAGTTTGGTAATGTTGCTTCTTGCTTACCCATGCTTATTGCTGTGGTAAGTGTCCGCTCCCTCCATCCCATGATTTACTGACTGAGCTGACTGCCAGAGTGATGCCCTGACTGGTCCAACGCTGACTGTGTCTCACTCCTGAGCCTCATCTCTCTCTCTCTCTCTCTCTGCCCCATTGCTCATGCAACTTCTGAGCAGCGACTGGTACTTGCCTCTCCTCTCCAATTAAAACTCTTCTGGCACCTGATCCTCCAGTTTCACCTCAAAGAAACTAAGTAAGAAATGGCACCCACTCTTCAATGTTCACACGTAAGGGGAAAACTGCAGTTTTGAATGCTTAATGGAGTGCACCACCACCTCCTGATCAACTGAAAGATAAAAAAATAAATGTTTCACGGTAATGACACACAATGTGATTGGTTGGGACTGGCACAGGAGGGAGATTGGATGCTGTGGGTGGGCGGTGGTTTAAAGAAGGTGTGCAAGGGACCAGTCAACATGCATCATGCAAACAGGCACAAAAAAAAATATTACACGCTGGAAGAAATGTGATCCTAAAGACAGCCAACACAGATAGCCACAGTACAGGGGTGGCAAATAGAATGTAAATGGGACCTCTTGCATCTCCTAAATGACCCACCTGAGGACCAAGTTCTGTGTGTTCCAAATCCTTTTTAATCACTCATGATCCTTTTTCATTTGAACAGAAAACATTCATGAAAAAGGATTCTGGTGAGTGACAAAAAAAGATTTAAAACAGAAAAAAAAATACAGGATCATTTTGGTACCAGACAACTGCAGAATCCAACTGAGTTCCAGTGAGCAAAATTAATTTCCTGGTATCCTTAAAGCACTTCATTTTCATGGGTTCTCAATATTTCTAGTGAGGCCAAATTCTTTATTGAACTTTTTACCACCATCCTGAAAAGGAAATAAAGGGAACTTAAAAACTGAATAGCTTTGCAACATATTAATATGTTGTCACCAGATAAAGCACTGAAGTTTCCATTACCCAAGCTATTTCTACAATAAAGAATCACAAAAAAATTCCATACCATCTGAGCGCAAGGGGATGTGGAAAATAATTGCAAAAAGTTGTGACTCTGCTTTTTCCACTATCTGGATATCAGAATCTGCACATTCAACTGAAACAAAACCTACCAAGTCAAAAGATTTACTCCATAGGACAAAGCATACCAAATTTTGTGCAAATTCATTGATTAGTTGCAAAGTTATTAAAGCGCAAAATTTGAGGTTTAGCTTTAAACAGGCTACTCAGCCCTAACTATAGGGACACAGCCGTGCCCCTATTTTATATATATATATATATATATATATATATATATATATATATATATAATGATAGCACGATAGTGCTACCATAGTTAGGGTTGAGTAGCCCTTTTAAGGTTAAAGGATCAAATTTTGCACCTTAATAACTTTGCCACCATTCAATGGATTTGCCTGAAATTGCACAATTGGGCATTGTAGATCTTGGGATCTGCCAAGTTTCATACTGGTTGAATATACGGCTGCAGAGTTATTAAGCAACAACCAATTGTGCAATTATGCTTTTTTGTGATTTCTTTGCTCTCGCCTACAGGTCACACGGTTTGTGCGACTGGTCTGAAGACTTCAGTGAACATGCAGCCGGGGTCCCCGGTGTGCTTTTTGAAGATTTCGTGAAACAATATTGAACGGTTCAAAAGTTATTCAAAAAACAAATTCCCATTACAAGTCAATGGGAAAAGTTAACAAAAAATTCAACACTTTTGCAAATGCAGTTTTTACTTTCACAAATGGCCCTTTTACTTTCACAAATCCACCATTTTGTTTTCAGCTGGTGATCAAAAAAATACTTGGCATTTAAATTTGGGACCCTTTAGTAACACAATTATTTTTGTGTTTACCTAGTCGGACCCTGAGGATGCTAGGCATGTCATTATTTTGAGGTTAAACTCCCTAGAAATATGTTTTTCAAGTTTCTGGAAAAAGTACTTTTGCAAAGTAGTGTCACACTCACGAAAGTGTTGCAAATTTTTGTGAAAGCTTTCACAAATTGCGACACTACTTCTCCAGGCTATTGCAAAATGACAGCAATTCTTTGCCACCCTGCTGCAAAAGAACGGTTTGGTCTTTTGAGCTTAAATTTGGAGGCAACACAGCCAACATCTCACAGATGTGCCTTTCAGTATTTTGGTGAACAAATATTACAAGGCAGCAAAGTTACGGTACTCCAAAGCTGATGCTTTTTCCCATAGGATAACATTACGGCGTCCGCCGCATTACAGGGATCCTTTACCGTCCTGCTACAAAATAACAGTTTGGTCTTTTGGGCTGAAATTTGGAGGAAAGAAAGTCAACATCCCACTGATGTGCCTTTTGGTGGTTTGGTTAAAAAATATTACAGGGAGGCACAGTGAGAGCACTCCAAATTTAACGCTTTTTTCCCATTGGATAACATTACAGTGCCCATCGGGCCTTTCAGGGCCTATATCTCAGAAACGGTGCTAGATACGGACTTTTCGTTGAAAAAAAGCTTAGCTCCCCAAATGGGGCTAAATGTTAAGCTAGCCAAGAAAGTCATAATTCATATGAAATTTACATTTTTTTCCATGTCGTACGGTTCCTGAGATATAAACAATTTAATAATCCAAGTCCTCATTTTCTGCTCCGAGGCCCATTGTTATGTATACATTCTTTCTTTTCACTGTGCTTTCCAATGCATTTTTGTGGGAAAAGAAAGGTGTGCCCTTTCATTACTGTGCCAGTTAGCGTTTCCAGTTGCATTTCCGTTTACCGTTTGTGGCACCATTACTGTCTACGCCACCGTGTGGATTACAGTATGCGATTTCGCTTGTGTTTTCATTTCTGTGTTGTTTGGCATTATTGTTGCTGTTACCATTACCAGTTTCATGTGCAATTGTGGTATCATCCACTTGCATTACGGTTTGAGTTTTCATACGTGCTTGCATTTCTGTTTTGTTTCTGTTTCCTTTGGCGTTATTTTTGCTGTTACTGTTGTTACTGTTACCATTTGCATTTACAATTGCGGTACCATGACCATGCGTGTAACGGTTTGTGTTTCTGTACTCACTTGCATTTGCATTTCTCTTTCCTTTGGCATTATTGTTACTGTTACTGTTACCATTTGCGTTAACAATTGAGGTTCCATGACCATGCACGTTACGGTTTGCAATTCCATATGCGCCTCCATTCCCATTTCCATTTCTGTTTTCTTTGGCATTATTCTTCATGTTAACTTTACCATTTGCATTTACTATTGCGGTACCATGGCTGTATGTGTTACGGTTTGCGTTTAGGTGTGCGTTGGTGTTTGCATTTCCGTTACTGTTCCCTTTCATGTTCTTTTTGCTGTGACACTTAACATTTCCATTTAAAATACCGCTGCCATCACTGATCACATTACCAGTTGTATTTTCGTATGTGCTTCAATGTCTGTTTGCATCACTGTACACTTTGGCATCACTTTGAGCTTGTGTTTCTATTAACATTTCCATTACCATTCACATTTCTGTTACCATGTGTGCCATTGTTGGCACTTCTGTTTATGTTGCTGTTCTTGTTACTATGTCACAAGACATTAAGTGGTGAGAGTGTGGTGCCCGAAGGGCCCCGTGCTCCAGCCGCTGCATTACTTTCACTCTTTGTTGTCATCATTCTCAAAAAGAAGGAAAATTAGAGGCAAAAAATTCCATTTAATGCATCAGTTAGGGTTGTTCCACAGTGACAAAAGAGAGAAAATTCAGTGTTAGGGTTGAAAACCCCCCTTGGATCCCCAGCCCACCCCCCAACCAGCATCGTGGTGCGCATTGGGGTCTTCGGTCCTAACTCTCACCCCATTCTCCTATACCTCTGCTTCTCTACACATGTGATGTGGTGAGAGTTAGGGCCAATGACCCCAACGTGCACCCTGATGCCAGTTGGGGGTGGGCTGGGGATCCAAGGGGTTTAACCTAACACTGAATTCTCACTTTGTCACTGTGGATCAACCCTAACTGATGCATTAAACTGAGTTTTTGCCTCTAATATATATATATATATATATATATATATATATATATATATATATATATATTTATAGTAAATATATGTGTGTATATATATATAAATTCAGTGCAAAAACTTTTTTAATGCATCAGTTAGTGTTAAAGTGACAAAAGTGGAGAAATGAGATGTTAGGGTTAAGCCCCTTACCCCCCCCACCACCACCACCCCACCACCCCATCTGCTGCAGACTAACAGATGCCAGGGTGTGCCATGGGGTCGTGATGCCCAATCAACACCCCATCCCATGTGTAAACAGGTTGACCTGCTACAGTAAAGGAGAATGGGGTGAGAGTTAGGCTTCATGACCCCATGGCAGGCCCCAGTGTTTATCAGTCTGTGGAGGATGGGGGGGTTGGGGGCTCAACACTAACATCTAATTTTCCCACTCTTTTCACTTTAACCCTAACTGATGCATTAAACAAAGTTTTTTTGCAATGAATATATAGATAATAAGGGCACAGTTGTGCCCTTATAGTTAGGGTTGAGTAGGCAGTTTAATGTTAAACCCCAAATGTTGCATCTTAATAATTTTGCAACCATTAAATGGTTTTGCATGAAATTTGGTATGTACTGACCCATGGGGTAGATGTCCTGACATGCCAAGTTTTATTTTGATCAGATGTACAGTTTTTGTGCAGTGCATAGTGAAAAAAGTTTGTTTTTTGCTTTTTTCTTGAATTTTTCTTGAATTTCCTCATTACCCTGCACCCACACCATTTAGGATTTTAGCATAACATTTCCATGGTATAAAGAGCTTTCCCCAAGGAACAAGCCAGCATTGGTTTGGTGGAAAAATATTAATCCAATCTAAAGTTATTCTATTTTGGAAATTCAGGTTCTGAGCATGCTCATTTCAGTCTTTTGGATAAATGCACAGCTGCAAACTAGGATTTTGGCTGACGAATGGGGATTTTGACAGTTTACAAATGAGGATTCATTTAATCCCTGTTCATGAGAATAAAATCCTTGTTCATGAGCTGTCATCTTGTATTCACTTTTAGCCCAAAACAAAATGTAATTACTTGCCCCACAGATGAATTAGCTATAAACAACTGTATGGGTTTTGTTCAGGGTGAAGCCCTCTACAAACCCATGTCTTTGGTTTACCTCACTTTATTAAAAAAATTCTGTTTTTTTGCTTTGGGAAATCCCCATTTGTGACTCGCTTAAAATCCCCATTCGTGAGGTGTCAAACTCCCTGTTCGTGAGACGATCCACATGAGATGAGGACCAGATGGCCCTAAGTCATGAATGGTTAACTGGCTGATGAATGGGGATTCTGACACCTCACAAATGGGGATTAATCAAACAAAATCCCCATTCATGAGGTGTCAAAATCCCTGTTCATCAGCTGATCCCCATTTGTGAGGTGTCAAAATCCCTGTCCATGAGATGAAGACCAGATGGTCAGATAGGATCATCTGGAACTCATCCCACCTTATGAACAGGGATCAGCTAACAAACAGGGATTCCCAAGAAAAAAACGGCCCCAGCACATATTCCTTAAATGCTGACATCAGAGTGTCCAATCCCCATGTTGGCATGTATCTCCACCCCAGCACCACTAATATGGCACACTTGGAGCCCCCCGGTGTGCCAAATATATATGTATATTTTAATTAATTCAATTTTAATGCTTCTGACACCAGGATGCCAACTCCCAGTGTTGGATGATGCCCCCCAAACACTGTAGTCTTGAATTGCAAACATGGGGTGCCCAATCCCTGTGTCAGCATGTACCCAACCCCCTGATATAGCACACCGGGAGCCCACCCCAGTGTGCCCAAATATGTGGAAATATTTTCAAAGACCTATAAATAAAGAAAACTGTCACCTGATGTCTTTTACTTTTTTTAAACCTGCAAAAAAGAAAATGGTTCCTCATCATCTCCTCTTGTCCCCCCTCCCTCATCCCCACCATCCCACTGAGCACCTACCTCTCTGCACATCCCCCAACCTATACTTACCTTTGGAGGTCAGAAGCAGCAATCTTTTCTGGACTGGGACATGTCTGCACTCTTCAAAGCCAAACTGCAAACTGAAGAGTCAAAGGTAAGCGCCATATAATGGCTGTCAATGGGGGTTTCAACTTAGGTTGATATCTCAGCCATTTTTAGGAATTTTTGCCCCAAATGTTCAACATGGGGTGTGTGGGACCCTACCTCATGAACACTGGCACTGTCATTTCATTATTCAGTCCAGAAATGTGATTTTGCGGTTACTGCATGGAATCATCTTTTAGGACAGAGTGATGAAACAACAGTGCCATTGTTCATGAGGTGGGGCACAAAAAGCCCATGTTGAAAATTTGGTGAAAAAATTCCCAAAACACTGTGTTGCAAGCATGCTTGTGCAGTTTCTATGCACAATCATAAATTCACCAATTTTTTATATTTTCACTCCAGATTTTAAACATTGCCATTTTATCATATCTCCTTATGAACAGTTTAGCTGTCATTTTTCACATCCTGACTAAAACATGGTTTCGCATCTGTGGTGCAGAATGGCACAGTCACTGGGTGAAATCAACTTTAGGGATGGATTAACAAACTCACAGTGCCACTGTTCATGAGGGGAGGTCCCAAAAAGCCCATGTTGAAAATTAGGTGAAAAGATTTTGACAAATGATTGCGTTATGAGTGTGCATTGCACAGTTTCTACGCACGCTCATAACTTCGCCAATTTTTCATGTTTTCACTCCAGATTTTTAACATTACCATTTTTCACACCACCTCATGAATAGTAGAACCGTAATTTTTATTATCTTGCTAAAATATATTTTTCTGCACCTGTGGCGCAAAACAGGGTTGCAGTTGAGCAGAATTACATTTTGAAAGGGATTTGAAAGTTTTCTGTACACTGTACATGTGGTGAGGTGATAAGAAGGTTATGTTGAACATTTGGGGTGAAAATTATTTAAAATGGCACAGTTATGACTATTTGTTGCAATTTCGCTATGCATGCTCATAACTTAATGGCTGGAAGAGCAGTGGCCAGAGACCCTTATGTTTCCACAGCTACATACATATGTGCATCTGTGGAGGGATAGAAACACAGGGTCCCACTATGACAGATGGATACTGTTGTACTAGCTGGATGGAGGGATAAGTTGGATGAATCCTGCGCTCCCACAGTAAAATAAAGATACTATTATACTATCTCAAAAAGTGAGGAAATAAATTGCAAAAAAACTTCATTAATGCATCAGTTAGGGTTGAAGTGACAAAAGTAAGTCAATGAAGCATTAGGGTTCAGCCCCTAACCCCCCAACCTACCACCCCACTTCCCGATCCTTCACATACCAACAGGCATTGGGGTGTGCCATGGGGTCACTAGGCCTAACTCTTACCCCAGTCTCCTATACTGTACCATGTCAGCCTGTTTACACATGGAATGGGGTGAGAGTTGGTCCTAATGACCTCATGGCACACCCCAATGCCTGTTGGTGTTTGGAGGATGGGGGTGGGCTGGTGGGGTGGAGGGTTAGGGGCTCAACCCTAATGCCTCATTTCCATACTTTTGTAGCTTCAACCCTAAGTGATGCATTAACAAAGGCTTTTGCAATATATCACTCCACTATGGTTAGGGTTGAGTAGGCACTTTAATGTTAAACCCCAATTTTTGCACGTTAATAACTTTGCAACCATTCAACAGATTCAAGTGTTGTTGTAATCATGACAGTGAAACCTCCTCGTGAGATAAGATTAACTAAATCTGTATCTTGCATCATTTGCAAGATATGGGCACCAAAAAGTGCTGAAAAGGCACTCTTAGAACACTTGTGACACTAATTTGCCAACAGCTCAGTAGCCGTACAACCTAGGAAAAAAATTCAACTACAGGTGTAATATGGTTTGCAAATTTGTTTTTGAGGCTTAGATCACCTAAAGGTGATCTAAGACATGAGTAGTGAAAAATCCATATCTCGCTTCGTTTTCGGGCTTTCGTTTATGGGCTCCACAATGTTATCCTATGGGAAAAATCTAAACTTTGTGATGTCATATTTATGGAACCGATTAACTTTTCAACATCCAAATAACAGAATTCACATCTCTTGGACATCCCCTTAATACCCTGTAAATCTAAAGTCAAAAGACCAAACCGTTAATTTACAATGCAGTGGGAAAGTTTTTAAAAGTAAAAAAAAATCCTAGTTTCTGAGATAGCAAAATCCCTGACCACCAGATCAATCCCCATTTGTGAGCTGTCAAAATTGCCATCCACGAGAAATCCTTGACTGTCAGATTTGGCCATCTACCAGAATATGTAGGGAGTAAAAAAAAAAAACAGAACACGCAATCCATTAATCCATAGAATTTTCAAGAATGCCAGCCCAGTGACAAGGCAGTAGTGCTACAGCTCATCACATATGTATCCCCAAGTTTGGGAATGGAATTTTTGATTAGGGGCCAGTGATAGAAGAGGATTCAGTGTCTCTGAAACCACTCTACTCTACTCTACAGATGGGAGACCATGTCACAGTGATAATTGATTGTTGTGACACCAAGTGGAGGCCTGGCTGCAGGGCAGCATGAGTGGCTCACAAGGGTTGTCTGCCACATGATATTATATTGGCATGCCTCTACATAGACATGCTTTGACATCATGTGTAGAACAGCACAGGGGTGTGGGACCAAATGCAGTAAAAACATGCTGTCAGGGGAAGATGAAGCTGCCAGCTGTCACATACACTGCACCACCGACAGTGTGTCATACCAAAAAAGTGTAGGAAACTCTGGAGGATGGAGAGACCTCCAGCTCCACCTCCTGCCCCTGTCACAGGGGGAGACTGAGGGGGGTACCAAAGGTATAATGTAAGTCCCTGGGATGGTGGGGGTGATGCTGCTGGGCTGCTGAAGGCACAGGGAGGCATGTTGCAGGTGTGGAGGCTTCAGCCAAAGGAGCTTCATTCTGCCAGCTGCCCATTTTCTCATTTTGCATGCCCTCCCACCTCTTCCTGACACAGTGCAGAGCCCATCAGGCATCAACACCATATTGACTCTTGGGAGGGAAGGAGCCCATGTCCACCACAAATGATTGCTCATGTCGCTGAACACTGCCCATCCATCCCCAGGTTGTGATCAGTGCTGTGGGGTAGACCCAGCCCCCTATATCAGGCAACCCAGATGGCTGTCAGAGCGTGTTGCAGGACTCAAGTTTCTGGTAAAGGAACACAGTGCACTACCTACTCTCCCAGTGGGTGGCACTCAACACAATATTTTTTCATGAACTTGTTGGTTTTGGAGATTTTTACATTAAATTTTCAGTACTTTGGTGAATTACAAATCCTAATGTGTTCCTTAAATTTTCTGCTTGTTTTATGACATTTTCTGACTAATTCTTGGATTGACAACCTTGAAATGCAGAATGATAGATTCATAGGTTCTGTTGGCAGATAAGGACCTCCTGCCCCACCTAGTCTTCCAATAAAATACCTCTTAATAGCGCCACCCAAACCACTATTGAGGGACCATCATCCATCCCCCTCCATTATCCAAGATACCCATGTGTTTATCCCATGCACACATAAAACCTGTGACTGTACTTGCATCACCACCTCCACTGAGAGGCTGTTCCAGTCATCCACCATCCTTTCCATGAAGAAGGACCTCCTCACATCACCCCAGAACCTACCCCCCCAGCTCCATATTATGACCCCTAGTCCTAGAGCATCTTTTCCTCTGAAAGATACTCTCTGCCTGCACCTTGTTTATTCCCTTGAGATATTTCAATGTCTCAATAATATCTCCCCACCTCCTTCTGTCCTCCAGAGAGTACAAGTTTAGTTCCTTAAGCCTCTCCTCATAGGTCTTCTGATGCAGGCCCTGCACCATTTTGGTAGCTCTCCTCTGCACCTTCTCCAGTCTGTCCCTGTCCATTTGAAGATGATGCTGTCATTTTCTCTAGTCATCATGATCCAAAGTTCCTGGAACACCACCTTCAACTGGATTTTGTAAAAGTGGAAGAGTGGTTAAGCAGTCATAAACTGATTATGAACTTCAAAAAAACCAAAGTCATGCTTTTCAGTAGTACTCATAATCAGCAGAAGTCCCAACCTCTCTCTATCAGGAATTGTAATGGTGACTGGCTCAAACAGATCCTACAGTTTAAATACCTAAGGATCACTTTGGACAGTTCCCTATCCTATGTTCAGCACATTGATAATGTCGTCAGAGCTGTCAATATCAGGATTGGGCTATTACATAGAAATAAATGCAGCCTGATGCCTGATGCCCGATGCCCTAAGACTAGCAATTCATAGCTCCATCATCTCAAGCATAGATTATGGGCTTATCATCTACAGCTCTGCTTCCTCCATGGCCCTCCGTAGGATATCAGTGGCTATCAATAAAACATGCAGACTCCTCACTGATGCTGACTGCCTTACTAATTCTTGTGTACTATACACCCAGTCAGGCTGGCTCCCACTTGACAGTAGAATCCAATACCAGACCTGCCTGGCAATGAAAAAAGTACTTCTGGGGCTCACACACCCCCCCCGGTGTTCAACAACTCTTTAGCCCCTATTCCTGCTCCCACCTCACCAGATGCTCAAAATGCCAAACTTTCCTTGTTCCTAAATGCTAGACCTCCCAAGGGCAAAGGTCCTTTTCTTACTGTGCACTGCTGTGGTACAATGCTCTGAACAGTGAAATTCTATCAGCTCCAAGTCTTAGCACTTTCAAAATAATGCTCAGGCAGCATCTCTTGGCTAACAGCAACTGTGACTGCTTCACCTAACTGTTATTGCCGTAGTTTCCTCACACTTTAGTACACCAAACTATTCCTCTCTTGCAAGCCTGCTCCCACCCCTTCCCTCTCCAAGTTGCCCCTCCCCCTCCCATTTTCCCCCTTCTCTCCCACCCACCCTGTTTGCTTCCCCTGCTCTCTTTTCTTACTCTCTACCATCCTTGCACATTCCTACCATTACTGCTTTTGACAAGGCCTCTGGTCTGCCTCCTCTTGGATTCTCTAGTTATTTTTGCTTTGTTATGTTAATTTACCTATTACAATGCACTAGTATGCTACTTTAAGGTTGGTTTGCTGACCTTTAAGGCCCTACATAGATAGCGGCTGAGTTACCTGCATGAGCTCTTTTGCCCCTACTGCCCCTGCCAACTACTCCGCTCAGCTGCCGAGGGATTGCTAGAAGTTCCCAGGGTTCGGTTGAAGACATCTGGGGCCAGGGCTTTTGCATGTGTGGCCCCTACCCTGTGGAACTCTCTACCTCATCGGATATGTGAGTGCCTGATGGTGGAGAGCTTCAAAACCACTCCAAAAATGCACCTGTTTGAATTTGCTTTTCCAGATTGTTGATTCTTGCTGTAGGATTGTTGGATTAGTTTTATGCTTTTAGTATGATATTTATTGATTTTTTATTGTATATGCAAGTCGATCAGTGTGAATAGCACTATATAGGCTCTCTTTCCTCCTATCACACCACAGGAAGTCTACAACGCTCTTTACTCCCTTAACTTATCCAAATCCAGCCCTGACGGAATGCACCCCAAAATGCTCCATATTTATGTGGTAGCCATAGTCACTCCATTGTCATATATTCTGAACCTATCCATAAACACAGCCACTGTTCCAAATGCTTGGAAATCTGCCAAAATCATCCCCCTCCACAAAGGCGGCGACCCATCCCGATCAGGTAACTATAGGCCTGTCTAGCTCCTCCCCTCACTCTCCAAAATCCAGGAGTGCCTCATACTGACCAAGCTAACTATCTCTCTGCCAACAACTACCTGTTACCAATTCAATCTGGCTTCTGAAAACACCACTCCACCATCACCACCCTTCTTAGTGTTACCGACTCCATCCTCACAGCCATGGACAGTTGCCACGTCACTGCAGCCATCTTCATTGACCTGGCTAAAGCGTTCGACTCTGTCTCCCACCCACTTCTTCTTAGCAAACTTAGCTCTTTTGGCATCGCACAGCCTGCCATCGCCTGGTTCCACTCATACCTCCTAAATGGACAGCAATCAGTCCAAGTGGGCAACTCTCTCTCCTCTCCTTGCTACATCCTATCTAGCATCCCCCAAGGATCCATACTTGTCCCTCTCCTCTTCTCTCTCTTTATAAACAACCTTCCCTCCTCCTGCTCAGCCTCAAACATGCATCTCTATGCAGATGATACAATCTTATTTGCCTCAGGCCCCTCATTCGACAGTGTCCTCACCATGCTTCAGGATGATTTCAACAGAGTCCAATCCTGGGTCCAGGACAACCTGCTCACACTAAACACAAAAAAAATGGTCATGATGGTCTTTGGCAACAGACAGAAACTGGCCTCCCTCCCAGCCCCCAACCCCTGCTATCACTACCACAGATGGTTCTCTCCTGGAGCAAGTCTCCACTTTCAAATATCTGGGAGTCTGTCTGGACAGTCACCTCAGTTTCTCCACCCACATTGAGGCACTCTGCACAAAGCTCGGCCCAAACTTGCCATCCTCTATCGCCACAAAGAGTGCCTACCAATCCCCACACGTTGTGAACTGGTTTGCAAAACTATCCAACCTGTAATCGACTACGCAGACATAGTCTATGGAACTGCCCCAGCCTCCTCTCTCTCCAGACTTGACATACTCTCTTAAATTCCTTCTGCCGCTTTGCTACCACCTCACCCCCTCTTACTCACCATTGCCGGCTCTACACTCCCCTATCCCTGGCTCCGCTCTACCACAGGCGTACCATTCACTGCACCTCCTTCATAGCTAAGTACTGGCATGAGTCCCTACCCCCATCTCACCCCAAACTCCTCCCTATGCTACCTCCTCTACCACAGGGACACCCGTACTTTCCACCTCCCATGCCCGCACTCTCATACAGGCCAAGCCACCTTCTTGTACTGCCTCCTCCTTCTCTGGAACAACCTCCCTCCAGATCTTCATCTGGCACCTTTCAGTTCCATTTTCAACTGATTCATCAAACGCCAGCCTGCCCCACAATGTCCTAAATGTTTAAATGGCCACAAATCGATACCTGATGCACCACCCATCATCTACCCACCTACCCCAGCCTCTTAGAACTAGCTGACTAATCTCCCTTCTCCCCTTCTGCTTGAATTTGTTAAAATGTTTTAACCACTAACTCAGAGAATTTTTAAAACTGCTGTAAATTGTTGTACATACTGTCTGTTTCTTGTAACAACTACTAATACTCTCTGTACAAACAGTACCCAGGTCATACTTGGAAATGAGCCTCGGCTCAGTGTGCCTTTCCTAGTCATCAAATTTATAATAAAAAATAAATAAATAAAATATAAATAAAGCTGAATTTAAATTAATTGTTTTATATAGAAACCACTGTAATGTGTTACCTCTGTTTGTTTTGTTACCCTTCATTGCTGATGTGGAACCTTTGCAAATGAGCTGTTTCCTGCTCACAGGGATTGTGATCCTAAACTTCATAAATAAAATAAAATAATTTCATCCTCTTCACCTGTGCTGCCCCAAGGCTATATCCCCCCCTTGTTTCTTGATCCACTATTCCCTACAGAAGTGTAAACCTGTTTGATACCATCACTTCAGCAGCAGTACGGCCCTCTGTGCCACCATTCTTACCTGTAATGCCACCTACTAATCCAGCTTTCCCTCAACCCTTCCATTTCTCCTTACCTCCTGCCAGTCCCCTGATCTAGCATTGACTAGTCTGTGTGTGGCCCCTTCTCACATGCACCCTTTCATCCCCCAAGGATCTCCTTTGCTGTTGCCTCTCATCCAACCCTCTCATGTCCCTCCTTTTCCTTTCCCCTAACTTCCCCCCTTATCCCCATCCTTCTCTCTATGGCCCTCCTTAACCAAGTGATCTCTGCCCTTACATAGTTATTTGCAGAATTCCATAATGCAATTTGTTACATTAATCAGCAATGTATGCAATCATTCCTCAGTTTTACAGACAAACTGAATGATCTGTTCTGTGGGACATTATTCTACAATTCAGTACATATATCCACAGTACATACAAGAAACCTACTGTTCTGAGCCAGAATTGCATGAACATTGTCAAAATAATTACCAAACATTTGCAGAAGTGAAGTTCCAACTTTCATGGAAATTCTGCCTATGGAATTGTTTTACGAGCAGCTCTATTAACAAAGAGGACAGTATAGTGGAAGTGAAGCCAATTAATACAAAAGAAGAAACTTCCAGGAGATACTAGTCATGTCACTTCAAAGGAAGGAGATGAGACATGCAAATAGTGAGCTACATCAGAGTGATACCAGAAAAAGGAACAACTACTGAAAAAAGTTTTATTAATTATGAAGGATGTGTGATGCTAGTAGGTCAGAGAGTTAATTGAGCTGTGTCTGAATAGATGGCTTATATTCTATATTATGTCCAAAACCAGAGGGGGAATTTTTTAAATATTGTGAAACCTACTTCTGAAACCACTCTTATAGAAGCCATCACTGCACCTGGATTGCTTAGTGAACTATAGACTTGTCTGTAACCTACCTTTTTTGGGTAAGGTTATTGAGAAAGTAGTGGCTGTACAACTCAAGGCACATTTTACAGCCTTTAACATCTAAGAGCTGCTCCAGACTGGATTCAGGTCCAAGCACAGTACAGATACTGTATTTTTCAGGGTGCAAAATGAGAGAGACAGTGAGAGAGAGAGAGAGAGGGGGAGGGAGGGGGAGGGAGAGAGAGAGAGAGCCAGAGAGAAAAAGATGAGCAGTCAATTATCATTCTTCTTGACCTCTCCTCAGCATTTGACACTGTGGATCATGAAGTGTTATTGGATCACCATAGGGAATGTGCTGGACTCACTGGCATCATCATCAGCTAGTTTTAGTAATTTCTTACAGGCAGGACACAAACGGTGGTGACAGCAATTGATTCCTCCTACTCAAAACCCTTGTCTTGTGGAGTTCTGCAGGGATAAGTCCTTTCACCCATATTGTTTGCGGTGTATGTGCTACCCCGGGGTATATCATTAGATGTTACAGTGTATGTTTCTACTGCTATGCAGATGATACCCAGCTGTTTATATCTCTTGCACCAGGGTTACATGGCATGATCTCTGTAATTAATTCTTGCCTGGCTGAAGTTCATTACTGGATGTCCTCCAACTGGTTAAGGCTTAACCCAGATAAGACTAAAGTATTGGCGATTGATCTTAGTTGTTGGTCGGAAACTAGGTTGATGGAAGAGACAATGGTCTTCTACATGTTGCCTCTTACCTGGTCGCCTCTGCTAAAGTGAAAAATCTGGGTGTGATCTGACAGTAAACTAACACTGTAGGCTCAGGTGTCAGCCATGTTCCAAAGTGAGTTTTACCATTTTATGAATACCATCCAAATTAAACATTTTATCCCACCAGCTGACTTGCACTCACTAATACATGTCTTTGTTAGACTTGAATACTGCAATCCCTTTACCTTTGGCAAAATGGCAGAACCCTGCGTCAACTGCAGCTAACGCAGAATGCTGTGGCCAGGCTGTTGACAGGCCATCCTAGGTCCTGCCTTATTATACCAGTCTTGCACAATCTGCATGGACTACTGGTGAGGTGGCAGATTTCCTTCACGGCTGGTCTGCTGACCCATAAGGTCATCCATGGATTGGGCCTTAGCTACCTGTTGGACATTCTGTCTCCTTACCATTCTCCTGCGCTCTTTGTTCTTTTGTGTTGAGTCTCCAAGTGATTTCAATAGCTTGGCTGAAGTTATCTGATGAACATGCTTTTGTGGTAGCCGGCCTGACCCCGAGGAAGTTGGTCTCAAGGTCCCAGAGGAAGGCCCCTTCACTGGAAGCCTTTAAGAGAGGTTGGAAGTCTCACCTATTTAAAGAGGCTTTTTCTTTATATTAACTCCATCAGCTGGCTATAAGTAGTGTGCTATTGATTTAAGTTATTTTGTTTAATTAATTTAATTTTGTCATACTTATTTATCATGTGTTACTGATGTTTTATAAGTGACATATTTTACTATTTAACACCTAGATCCTTTGGGATCGGCACTTTATAAATAAAGTTTGCTTGCTTGATTTTAAAATGTAGATGGTAGGGCTCACAGCTGCAGTGGAAACTATCACAGCTCACTTTGAGACTGGTAATGTGTGAGGAAGCCTACATTTTTGTTAAACCTATGTATATTTACTCTAAAAAGTCTAATGAGTTTGGCTTCTTAGAGAAGTCTTGTCTGAGTGTCTGTGACATTTCCTCTAAAAACTGCCACTTTAAGATGTTTTAGGCCAGGGAATGGTTCTTCTCGTAGAGGTACTCAGCCCCTGCTGTTTGGATATCTGAATGCTTGATAATTGATCTGTATCCATTCATGCATTTACAGAGTGTTTGTCCCATTTTATCCACATACCATACATGTAGACATTATTTACATCTTATTACATAAGCCAGATTGCTGCTGTTGCATGAGAACTACTCCTTTATTTTGTATTAATCTTTTGTAAGTGGAGACTAGACAAAGCCACATGTGTCAATCAAGCTGAATATTTTGTACCTGGTCTTGTTCCTTGGGAGTCTATAAGAAGTGCAGTGGATGATATTCCTGATTAGTGTTCTTCCCAGATTTGGTAGTTGTCTGTATGATAAAAAAGGTGGTTCATTGAATATAGTGAATAGTTTGTCATCACTGTGCAGGACTGTCCTGGATAACTACAGACTTATTTCCATCCTATCAGCCTTGGCTACAGTGTAGGAGAGGATGGTTCATAATCAGTTCACTTATTACCTTGACCATCACAGGTTTCATTGGGAGACACAACATGGATTCAGAAAGGACCATAGAACTTATGCAGCATTGGTTAGTCTCATAGATACAGTTCACCATGGTGTGGATAAGGGCTCATTGATCATTAACATATTTATGGGTCTGACCAAAGCTTTTGATTTAGTAGACCATGACTTGCTGTTGCAGAACATAACCAAGCTGGGCCTGAGGGACTCGACAACTATGTGGTTGGTCAGAAGTTGACTGGATGGGTGGGCAATTGGGCTGCGCATGAACTAAACGGTTTTTCCCAAATACCACGAATAGTAGGCTTGCCGAATATTCAGATGGACATCCCGAATAGTCCACTATTCAGCCACTGTTTAGGATGTACAGTACTATTCAGGGGGTGAGATTTCAAAATTTCACAGAGCTTCACTGGCCAATCGGATGCTGCTTTTGGAGCTCACAGCCTAGCACACCATGTGATCTCCTCACTCTAAGAGTGTAGATGAGAGGAGTCAGTCATTTCTGAGAGAGCTAGCTCTGATTAGTTTACATCTTCTGACTTATATAATTTTAAAAAAAGCTTTTTGTGTGATCCAGTTTTGACATCTGATCACCTTTCTGACTGCATCTGACTGCAGTTTCTTTATCCTTGAAACTGAGCTCCGTGACAAGGAAAAGGAGAGTCTATGTGTTTGTACTGCTGACTCCCCTCCCACACTGCTTACAGTTTCGCATCTGAGCTGAAGCAGTGCGATTTGATTTTTTGCAGAATGACCTTTCTGTTCTATACTTATTTCTTATCAGGATTTTTTTTTTGGCAGCAAAGTCAAGCTTGGGTTTTGTATGTAGTGAACAACTGTTACTGGGCTCAGTAACAGTGAGTGGTTCAAGTTTTTGCTGACTGCCCCGACCCCACTGCTGTGCTTAGCTTTTTCTTCCAAATCCACATACTGCCCCAGTGTGAGTTTCTATCTCTTTTGTGAAGCAAATTTATATTTTGCTGTCATCAGGTTCCATGCTCGGTTCTCTGCATGACTGAGGTGTGATTGTCTTCTGACTCCCTTTTGTCTGTGTCACATTTCACAATGGCACATACATCGTCTGTGCATGCATTGTATTGTTGTTCTTGTAATCTGCATCCTGGAAGGGCACACATGGTTGTCTGCATGCTTTTTTTTTTTTGTGATTTAAAAAGTGTTGTTATCTTTTCTCATTGGGTCAGGCTTGGCCCATTGAATTGTTACTAACTGTGGTCTGGTTCTTGGCTCAGTTCCCTGTATGACTGAGTGAGGAGGGTGTTTCAAGTGACTCCTTCCTATGCAGCTCACTGCACCTGAGTCAATCAATCAATCAAAATCTTTATTTACCCAGGTGGGCAACATCGAGCAAGGCTCATTTGCAAGGTGGACCTGGTCATGAATACATCAAAGTACAGTACAGAAGCAGGTATACAAAAAGCAATAATATACAAGGAAGAAAAAGTATATACAGTGTATACAGTACAGTACAAAGTTGAAATAAATAAATAAATAAAACAGCATTATTTTACAATTGAAGAAGTCAGCAGATGTACAATCAACCATAAGCATACAGGGGTTATAAGCAGAGATCTTTTGAGTGAGGCAGCCGGCAACTGCACATATAGGGGAAAGAGGCCATGTATGGGGTGGCAAGTTAGAGAGGTAAAGAAGAGGAGGGATATATTACTGATGACTTGGGGAAAAATGTAACTAAAACCATAAAAAGTGATGATGACTGTTGTGTACTTGTTTATTATGATAATGATGGAGGAGGGGTAGATAATTGGGACACTACTATAGATGGGGTGGGACTTTAGCCAGGCTGGAGTGGACAGGGAAGGGTGGGTGCAGCAGAAAGGGTTAATAGCGAAAGAGTGAGAGCCAGGGGTAGAAACATGGTGAGCATCAGGGTGGAAAGGGGGAGTTGTGGAATTAGTGGGCTAGCAGTGAGGAAAACATTTTCAAGGTGCTTTCATGTAGCGATCGTAGAGCGCCTTGAAGATATTCAGGCTAACAGGGCAGTTTAGCTTCAAGTTTCTTTGTAAACCATTCCACAATGTGGGTAAAGAGAAGCTTAGAGCAGCTTTGCTGAAAAAAGTTTTGACCCTTGGAACTTGGAGGGCAATTAGGGAATAACTCCTTAGAGCATAGGTGCCTAACACACTCTGGGGAATACAATCTGAGACATGTGAGGGGAGCTTGTTGGTCACCACTCTGAAGGAATATAGGGTGGCATTTCTATTCTTTCTATAGTGAAGGGAAGTCCAGCCTAACAATGAGTACAGGGAGCAGTGGTGTGTGGAAAGTGGAATGCCAGTAATGAACCTGATAGCTCTGTGGTAGAGGGTGTCTAACTTAGCCAGTGAGTGGCCTGTGCATGTGAGTTTGATTCTTTTTTGTGTGTCTTTGCCCCCTGTGTGTGCACAGCTGTGTACATGTAAATTTTCTGTAAACTGCTTCCCTATTTCTGTGTGTGTCAGGCTTTTCTTACTGGGTTCTGTTTGTTGTAACTTGTGTGACGTACTGTTCAAAGCTTGATTTACTGTACTTTATAACTACACAACTGACACCGTATGACTAACAAGCTGTTTGCTGACTCCATATCTCTCTAGTATCAGCCTGTCTTTATTAGCTGCTACTTGAGCGGTGTGGGTATCACTGTTTTTTGCAAAAAGCACCAACATAAACAAAAACTCTAATCACAAATACACAGTAAGTTACAGACCATGTCTCATTAATCCCTTAAACAGGCAAGGTCCAGCCCCAGCAAGCAATCTTCACCACCAGTCATAACCAGTGAGGGACAGGTGGCAGAAGGTCCACTCATATTCGTTGCTCTACAATAGTTTCCTTCCCTGATAAGCCTTCAGGTTCTGGTGTCAGTAGGACAGGGGGTAGTACTCATGCTACTATAACTACAACTGCTACCATTACTACTACTACTAGTACTGCATTTGCAGCACCATCATTTTGTAAAAGTAGGAGGGTTTTACAGATGACATCTCCAGTCATACAGTCATATAAGAACAAGAACCCACTGCCACTACCAGTGATAGTGTTATTCACACAACTGCCATTATAAAGACTACATCACCTGTCAGTGTGCTTCTCCCCACCACCACTAGTGCCATGATTTTGGCAAGCACGGCAAATACTCTGTGTACTGTTGACACCACCCCTGCCATAACAGTGTGTACTGTTATTTGTACTCCTTGCCCAGGCACTGCCACCACAACCTGTGACTCCACTGGTAGTCCTGAGTGTACTGCTGTCACCAGGACTACTGCTGCCACTATTACAACTAGCTGTTATTTGATGTCAATTTCTTCAATTGTAACTCCTCCTGATAGTTTATTACTTGCTTTTCTTAATGGCCACAATCATTAAGGGTTCTGGCATTTGTTAATCTTGTAGTGCCTGATGCTACATTTGTGACCATATATAGACTGTCACTTAAGTCCAAATATTGACAGACCTATGGCCTGTTAAAGTTACAGTTTTTATCTTGTAGGCTTAATTGTGTTTTATTACTTACTTTTCTTAATGACTACAATTAATTAAGGGTTTGATCAGAATATGTTATTTGTGTACTGCCCGCTGGGACCTTTGTGACCATATATAGAGCATCACCTAACTCCAAATATTGACAGTGTTATGGTTTCTTATACTTCCAGTGTCATTCTATGGGAAAATGCATGCCGATGATGAACCTTTTTCCTCTTCATCCTCCTCCTGAAGCACCAGCAGCACAAGACAGCTTCTAGCACCAGGGTACAAGTCAAAGTGCCATGACTTCAGCATCCACCTCCTGAAGCACCAGCAGCACAAGACAGCTTCTGGCACCAGGGTACAAGCCAAAGTGCCATGACCTCTGCATCCTCCTCCTGAAGCACCAGCAGCACAAGACAGCCTCTGGCACCAGTGAACAGACCAAAGTGCTGTGACTGCTGCATCCTCCTCCTGAAGCAGCAGCGGCAGAAGACAGCTTCTGGCACCAGTGTATAGGTCCAAGTGCTGCTACCTCTCATCCTCCTTCTCTTGAAGCCATTTTAAGGAGTTCTATAGCAATTCTCCATCAAAGCAACTTATCTGCTCGAATAACGAATACTGAATAATGAATACCTGGGACCTGAATACAGAATATTTGGTCAAATATTCAGGAAATAGTTTTCACTCAGCCCTAGTGGACAACTCAGTGATGAGCGGGACATACTGTAGAGTGTGGTGATATGAGTTGAGCACTCCAGCACCAGAGATTTCACCATTGGTATCCCACAGGGTTTGGTGATTACACCAGTGCTGTTCAATGTCTTTATCAATGATAATGGAGATGGCATTAAGGACAAAATGTTCCTATTTGCAGATGACACCAAGCTCTGTGGGATGGTAGAAACACCAGAATGGATGCAAGAGCTAAGGGAAGATCTGGAAAAGCAGGTGATCCATAATTTGGTGACTTGGCTTTAATGCAAAGAATTGCAAGGTTATGCACACTGGAGCCAATAACCCAGGGACTGAGTACAACCTGTGTGGGGTTTGGGCATCTGCATCAGAGGAGGAGAAGGACCTTGGAGTGATGATTATTAGTGACCTGAAATATTTCATGCAATGAAGGAAAGCAGCAGCAAAGGTAAATAAAATTTTCACCTGCATTGTCGGGGGGTCAGAGACAGGCCATATGAGGTAATACTGCCATTATAGAGGTCATTAGTGAGTCTGCAACTGGAGTACAGTGTATAGTACTGGTGTCCATATCATAAAAAGAATGTAAACCTGCTGGAGGCAGTCCAAAGGGGGGCAACTGAGATGCTCATGGGCCAGCAGGTAGGATGCATGAGGAAAGGATGGAGGCCCCAGATATGTACTCCCTGATGGAGAGCAGATTGAAATGAAATATGTTTTTGACCTTCATGTATTTGAAAGGAATAAATAAGAGTGGACAAGGAAGTTTCAAACTTAGTGGGAACCTAAACATGAGGGGACACTGTCTCAAGCTATGGGGGTTTAGAAGACAGGCTAGGAGGCATCTCTTCATTGAGAAGGTGATGGCAGGTTGGAATGGGCTCCCTGAGGAGGTGGTCATTGAAAACTGTAAGCAGCTACAAAAGAGGGTTGGATTGAGTTAAGGAGAAAATAAGGGTCAAGAGACGGTTGGACAGAGGAGAAGACTGAATTGAGTTAGGGGCAGTGTCAGTAGCTGATGATGAGGACCTGCAACATGAGCAGACTCAATAGACCTAATGACCTTATTCAGCTGGCTTCATCGTACGTTTGTATATGGTTCTGTAACTACTTGCAAAATGGGTCTCAGACTTTAACATTTGGTAAAGGTATGTCTGGGGTAAATACTATTGCCTGTGGCAGTCTCCATGGTGGTTCTATGTGATTTTGGCAACTCTGGAATAGCAAGGCCAAAACCTGCAACTCCATATAAACCACTACAAAAACAGTGAGTGGCACATATTACCAGTCGCAGAAATGGCGACAAATGCATTTTTGCAGGGGGCTTCACCCCTACACCCCCCCCTTTATGTGGAGCTTGACCCCCCACCACCACTTTCTTACATAACCAACTTCTGAGCTCATAGCAACTTGGAGAGGGGAGGAAAATCATTTGTTGCCATTATGGGTATCTGTGATATGTACCACTCACCTTTCGTGTAGTCGCTCAAATGGATTTTGGCCTCACTATTCCACAGTTGCCAAAATCACAGACCACCCCCCAGGGTCAATCCTAGGTCCTCTTTTATTTATTGTTTTCATCAGCAGCCTACCACGTAGCTGAAAAACCATCAGAACACTGTTGTATGCAGATGATTCAGTTATTATGTACATAGAAATGACATCAACACCACAAACAAAGTCTTAGGGCACAACCTCCATTTCCTACAAAGATTGTTCTTAAATAAAAAGTTGGTTCTGAAAGTCCCTAAAACAAAAGCAGCATTGCTTGATTCCACCTCAAAGGTTAAAAGATTCTCCCAAGATTTTAGTATCACAACCTCACATGGTGTCCAGACAGAAATAGTTAAGGAATTCAAATACATAGGTGTTACCACTGACACTTGTCTCACCTATGACAATCATGTCTACCATTGTCAGGTCTGTACACCAAAAACTGGTATTACTCACTGTATATCAAAGTACTATGCACCTAAAATAAGGATCAGAACTGCTCAATGCAATATCCTCCACCTGATCGATCATTGCAAGTTGTAATCAATGTCATGCAATGAAAAGAACATTAATGTTCAAGATCCCCAAATTTGCATCTTCCCAGGGACAAAAGTCCTATCACTCTGCCAGCTTTAAACACCTTGGTTGGCTGCAACTGGAATCGAGAGCCTAGTTATCCTTAGCCCACATCATTTTTAAAATCCTGCAAAGAAGTGCATCTCCATGCCTCACCATGCTTTCTACATTTGTGGACAATCCCTCTTCCCATTGCTCTACTAACAACTTATTGTAAGTCCCATTCTTGTACTTGGGTATGGGTCAGAATGTGTTCATCTGCATATGCAACATCTTCTTGGAACACCATTCCACCCTTAATTAGAGTAGTTACTTCCCCTTAAGCTTTCTCTGCTAAAAAGAAAGACTATCTGCAACAGGCTGTTTGCACTTGGTGTTTATAACTTACAAATCTTTACTGATTCATTGCACATGCTTGAATGATACTCTTGCATCACGCCACTTAACAATGTATTATGTATTATTATATACTTGTATACTCCCAACCTATGTTGGTCATTTGCACATGCTTGTATGTTTAGTTTATGCTCCTACACCAAACCACTTTATTATGTATCTTGTATAATCTACAGTACAGATGTAATATGTTCCACTGTCTTAAGTTTCACTCTTTTGGACCTGGGTCATGCCTGAAAAGGGTGCCTTGGAACCAGTGCACCTATCCAGTTAAATGATCAATAAATCAGTCAATCAGTCAACCTGTCAATCACTCACTCACTCACTCAATACATTCTCTGCTGAACTTCTTTAATGGTCTGATTGATGGGTTGTATCACAACTATAGATGCAGTGAAGTTTTACTACATGGGCAAAATTGCCACGAAGTTGGCAATTTCGCCCCAGCACAGCACTTTGTATAATTTTCCCAAGTAACCCATAATTCACCATTTGTGACTCTGCTTTACTTTTGAGGGTTTTAAGCGCAAATTGCACTTAAAAACCCCAAAGCAAGTAGAGGTGGCAAATGGAGAATCCTCCCATCATCACCCCTGATCTCTTCCTGGTGTCTAGTAGCCTCCCACCCCCACCTCTGTCAGGTAGTACCCCCACCCATTCACCCCCAACTCTGAGTTGAATCCATATAAAAATAAAATTATTTTCTGTGGTGTTTAGTAGTTTAACCCCCACCATGATAGGTAGTACTGCCACTCCGGTCCCCACAACCTGAGTTGGATCCATGTAAAAAATATGGCTTTTCTGGTGTCTAGTGATCCCCAACCAGCCACCCTGTCATATAGTATCCCCCACCCTGTTCCCCCCTCAACCCCGACCTGAGTGGGCCACCGGTACATCCCTCAACTCATCTCCATGGCTGGCAGCCCACATAGTTCAGCTATGAATGAGCACTTGCTTGTAAAAGCATACGCTCATTCATTGACAAGTTGCAATAATTTTCTGAATCCTGCAGGGGTCTACAGAAGGGGAGGGGGCCGCTCCAGTGTCTTGTGGGGAGGCAGGAGGGGGAAGGGTGTTGTGGACCCCAGAGGGGTCCACAACACCTTTCCCCCACCCGCTGCCTCTGACAGCAACCGTAGCAGCCCCCTACCCTTCTGTACAACCATGCAGGACTCAGAAAATTACCATGACTTGTCAATGAATGAGCACGTGCTTGTACAAGCATGCATGCATTTATTGAGCTGAGTTGGGTGGGCTCCCAGCCGTGGAGATGAGTGGAGAGATGTGACGGTAGCCCGCTCTGGTTGGGGTTGGGGGGAGCAGGGTGGTGGGTACTATATGACATGGTGGGGGGCCACTAGGCATCAGGGAAATTAATTTTATTTCTACATGGATCTGACTCAGGGTTGGGAAGTGGGGTGGGGGTACTACATATCCATGTGAGGGGGCCACTAGACACCAGGGAGAATAATATATTTTTGTAATTGGATCTGACTCTGGATTGGGGGGCAGGGTGGGGTACCACCTGTCAGGGTGGCAGTGTGGGGAGCCACTAGATACCAGGAAAATAATATATATTTTTATATGGATCTGACTCATGGTTGGTGGGTGGGGTGGGGTGGGGGGTATCTCCTGACAGGGTGTGGGGGCCACTAGACACCAGGGAAACAAAATAAAAACATTTCATACATCCCAAAGTAATGTAAAGTACACATAAAAATGGCAACTTTGTGTTACTTCTGGATGTGTAGTTATTTACTTCACTCCTTGCAGTATGACCCGAAGTTCAGGTTATAAGTAAAATACTATGGGTAGCTAATTTAATGCACACAGTTGCCCACAACTATAATCACAACCAATGATATGAATGTTAATTCATTTCTTGGTTTCTCTTTGTATACACCAGTAGTTGTTTCCATGGTTTTTGCCTAACATATACAATTTGTTTTTCACTTACATGTGGGGATAGGTTTTGCTGGTGAAGGCTCCCTGCAAGGATAGTTTTATAAAATGTTAGTAATATTTAACCTTATAATAATGTTCCCCAGCAGTACTGCACTTTAATGGAATATGCCCCTGGGTTATGAACTTACTAGGACCTATTATTACATGTATTTTCTAAATTAAGCCCCAAACTCCCAATGAAAACTTTCATTTAATATTTAGTGTAACAGTTATGCAGTGCATAGGATATAAAATGTTATGTTTCAAGTAGATAAAAAAAAATCAGTAAACTTTATTTTTACCAGTATGCTTCTGATCTTGACAGTGGTTTTGCAGAGGAAACCCCAAATTCTCTGGTTACCAGCATGGAGTAAGCATGGGTAGAACCAGTAAAAGGGGAAATAAAGTTACATAACAATCTAAAAAGGTGTGATTTGTTGCTCCATAATCTGAGCTTAAGTTGCATACCATGTGAAGCAAAGGTATAGCTGCCTCTTCCAGTGTGTGATAGTGGATGAGACATGTTTGGTATTGTAGAAACATTGAATGATATACAAAATTTCACCAGCTAAGAAATATTATGTACTGTATGTGTCAGGCTAATGCAGTTTGAGAATATTATGCTGACTATAGGATGACATTGTCAACTTGATTTTTTCTAAAATGCATAAAACATATTTTTACCCGTATACTGCTCTTCAACCAGCTGCTACGTGGAAATGAAATGCATAAGCAGGGCTATCAACATGACAGATATCAAGTGTCTATGTAATCCAGCTGCTAAGGTGTTCCCATTTTGTTCAATATGTCATAGGTCACTTTCTTTGCAAGATTACTTTCTTATCTCTAAATTGCCTCATGAATAATAGGCTTTTGTCATCTCTGCAAAAGATAGTTACATCCAAGAATGCAAAGATAGATATCATTCTTAAACCTCACTTACCCATTTTCATTAATTCGTTAAAGCCTTTCAGGTGAAAATTTGATGCAAGTCTCCACTAACAGTTGGATTTTAATGAGTTTCTTTATGAAATATCCTTCACTGCTACAGTCTCCCTAGCCATTACTCATTTACATTCTGCCCTTCGCATACTGAAGGATATCGTCAAGATCAAACAGTTAGAAATGCTTGTGTCTTGCAACAGGACATGAGAACATACCCAGAAGCACAAGTGTGGTAAATACAGGAGTATCATTAGGAGGCACTTTTTTCTCATAGAGGGTGGTGAATTTATGGAGCAGCCTACCATCAGAGGTAGTGGGCAAGAAGGCAGTACAGGCCTTTAAGGTAAGCCTGGACACATTTTTGCTTACCAAAAATGACCAGGTACCCAGGGTAGTAGAGTAGGTAGGGAATTCTCATACATTGGTATGTGTTTCCATAGCATTCTCATCGCATCCTTGCATATGGAGTGTGGGGGATGGACATGATGAGCCTATAGTCCTTTCTGGTGATAAATAACTATGTATGCTACTATGTTAATGTCTGCATCCTGCAAGTGAGGTATTATATAATTAATCATTTAGAGAAGCACAGAAAGGCACTAATCTTACAAAACATGGTCCAGAATCTGCAAATGACAAACACTGTTCTAATTCAGCCACAAAGCATAGTAAGAACTAATCATCTCTCAGACAAGCATAATTTCAATGTGGTTGCTACCCATGTATAAGATTCTGTGTCATATTTAATAGGGCTGTGAAATGGCCGAATATTATTTAATGATTACCATGAATATTAGGGCTCTTGAATATCTGGAAGCTCTTCCAAATAGGGCACAATTCATATCTGAGAAAGACCATTCAGCCAGCTACAAAATAAAAAAAAATAATAAAAAGCCCCTCTCCCTACTTTCCTGCCCCCTCCCAAAACACAGTAAAATGTATTCCCACCCCCACCCCTTATTACCAGTCCAGTCCCACCCCCCAGCACCCATGATTTATTATATTTAATTATGAAATGTTAAATAAATCCCTTGATGGATGACCAGCATAACCAGACCACCTCCATAGATGGCCTCCATCTCTCGTATCATATAGCTAATTTTGTAAAAAAAAAAAAAAAAATCAGTTATGTCCCCCCACTCCACCCTCACCCTGGCAGCACTGTGTTCCCACCCTCCACTTGCCCAGCACCCTATTCTTGACTGGAGAAGGCAACCAGCACAACTCATCCTACATCATGGCTGGCTGCCTGTCATGAATGAAAGTACTCACATTTAGGATCTCTCTGCACAGGAAAAGCAGCTGACTGATTTTACTGTTATAGAGAGCATGTGAGTGCAAGCACTTTCATTCTTGAGAGGCGGACAGCCATGGAGGAGGGTGGACTTGTGCTGGTCACCTTGTCCTATAAAGAATTGGATGCTGGGTGGTGGATGGAGGAGGGTAGAGTACTGGGGGGCAGTGGACATAATGGTTTTGTTTACAAAATAAGCTATACGATAAGAAAGATGGCAGTTGTGCTGTTCATCCGTTGAGGGATTCATTTAACATTTTATAATTAAATATAACAAATTGTGCATGCTGGGTGGAGGAGGGTGACATTATACTGCTGATAGAGGATGGGGAGATGGGGCTTGCATTTTACTGTTTTTTTTTGCGACTGGGAAAGAGGGGGAAGGCTTTTATTTGTATGTTTAATAGACTCTGAATATGAATATGAATACCCAAATATTTGGCTGCCGAATATGAATATTCAGAAAAAGGTATTTGCACAGCCTTAGTACTTAGTGGTGTTACTGTGGCCTTGTTCTCTCTGAGTACTTCCACCCTCAGAAGAAGAAGAGCAAAGAGAAGGGATTTCTAGGCTAAAGAAAATGATGGATACTGCTGAGGTCTACAATGTGAAGAGAGGGTACTGGAGGAGGGGGGAATGGAGGAGTAAAGCAACTAAAGCAGGAAAGGAGCTGAATCTGGGACTTTTTTAAGTGCAGGAGGGTGGAGTTTGGCCAGCTGTCCCACCGAGCCTCAGGGAAGTCTTTTAAATACTAATGGCATAGTAATGGAAGACTAAACTCACTCACCTTATATCTGAATCATAAATATTGTGATGCAGATGTCAATGAAGCATGACTTTTTATCTATCAACTTAGATATAACAGACTCACAACACAGTTTCTGGTGTTCAGATTACTTTGTTACAATAATGTTAAAATTGTTTATATATTGCTCTGAGAAATATTTAAACTGACAAACAGTGAACACTGCCTGTGTTCACTGGTGAGCTAAGCACTAGCCCCTTAAAGAAAGCATGTAGATGCTGGCCCGGTGGCACTGAGGGTTGAGACGCTGGACGCCACACCTCATGCCACGCCGGTGACCTGGGTTTGGGAGCTGACCTGGATTGTCGGGGGTCAGCAGGCGAGGAGAGGATTGATCATCCATAGGACTGCTCTCCTGCTCCGGGCAGAGGGGTGTGCAGCCGGTGGACCACAGGTGGCCCCTTGCAGAGGCTGGGGATGATGCAGTGCTCCTGCCAGTACAGGGTGATGTGCTGGGGCAGATGCCAGGAAGGAGTGCATGCAGAAGCATGCAAGCTCCTGTGCCTTGGCATCGTTGGATGCCACACACATCTGGGACAATCTGAATAGGGAAAATTGGGCACAAGTCATGGTGCGGCATGATGGCCTCTCTATGGGGGAAGCTTCAGCTCCAAGGGGAGCACAGCAACATTGGATCTGGTCCTGGTGGATGAGCAAGAGGGGGGCTCACCATCTCCCTGCTGTGGGGGGTAAGACATGGGGATGAAGCTGCAGGACCTGAATAGGAGCTGAGGAAGGTCCTCAGGATGGCAGCCTGAGGCCAAGGAGGATTCCAAGACGAGAAAAGTAGGCTGACTTCTTGCCCTGGAGGAGAAAAATGACTAAGGAAAAAAAAAAGCATGTAGACAAAAAAATAAATAAAAAATAAATACTGTGTCCTACCAGTTTCATACCTGGTGAATATAGCATGGCAATAAGAGTGCATGAAAATCTGCACCATAAAAATAGAGTCCGACAACACCGCTACAGGGATAGTGTCATGGAGGTATATTACCACAATCCCTGTAGGTGTTGTCAGCCAGGAAGAAGTGGAAAAAGGCACTGCTGCATAGGGAGCTGCCAAAGCGCCACCATGGTATAGAGAATAGGGGCACAGGCAGTGAGGAGCAGTGGAACGTCTGTTGGACTATGGTTTGATTACCAGATACTATTACTGTTTTTGTCTTTTTTCTCCCCCTTCCAACTATTATTTTTAATTTGTTTGCCCCCACCTTGCACTTTTTGCCCACTGCCCTCAGTTGTCCCATACAGTTCCCCCTTCCTCTTTGAGTTGTGCCCCACAATGATTCTCATCCCCAGGTTCTTCCCCGTCCTGAGTTGCAATCCCCGTGGAGTTGATTATATTCATTTCAGGAGATACGAGGCTCAGAGCCCCCAGCACAAACTCAATGTAGTTATTGTTGATATAGCAATGGTAGCAATCCGTGTGTTTCTGGAGCACTACCATTGGCTTCATCATTGCAGTCAGTGTTTTTGTTGAGCACTATATTTGAAAGGGCTGTTTTTTATGTGCGGTGCTTGACCGCCCTCTATTTGTTTCCTACATTATCACCTAGTGCCTACCAGTTTACTTGATGGTAAATATAAAGTCTAACATCTGAGACATTTCTTTTGCCAAAACTTTAAGTTCCACGTAGGTAAAACACGTAAGTAAACATAATGGTTACATAGCACTTCTCCCAATGAAAGGACTTAAAGATGAACTACCATTGCATTCTTTCTATAACATACGACTTATGAAAGAAATTTGGTCCTGTTACAAAATAAAATAACTAGAGTGAAAAACGTAGTATTTAACTGATGTCTGATAGTGTAGACTTTTTAGAAACAGGTTTCTGAATACTCAGTGATGAAGTGTGGGTTTTAAACTATAATGTTCATTTTGAGAATGATTAAACTTTAATTACTTAATTTCTACTTGATATTTGCACTATAGCGAGGCACATACATTTTTCACTGATATATTCTCTTGTGGTGTCATTATATGATGATCACTTGGCTTGTGATATAGAATATTTATAGAAGGATATGGAAAGTATACACCTTAAGATGTGTGATAATATCTAAACCCCAAGAGCGTAGCTCAAGAGGTTTAAATATTATCACAAATCGAGGGTGTGAAGAAAAAACTCCATATCAACCACCTACATATGCTTTATTTTATATAATGACTGACTAAAGAAAACAAAAAGCTCTCTTGCATTACTCCATAAAACAAACAGCTCTCACATCACTCCATATGCAGCATTTATTATTTCTTATAATAGAAGGTAGGCAAAGCAGATTTCAGTACATATTTTACTAACAGTGGAGTGAACAGAATGCAATAACAATTTAATGGTACCTTTTTTATGTTTGTTTCGAGAGACAGAGACAGTTCAAAAATATCGTGGTTGCATCATGTAGATATCTCAGGATAGTTTCAGTACGAGGGCAAAGTTCATGAGACTTAACAATAACTCTATCTGATAAGATCAGCAGGAGACAATTTACTGTTTTTAACAAATTTTTATACTATTCTTTAATGAATTACATTTTATTTAACTAAAAAAAGTTGTGACTCATAGAAATCCTTGAGCATTGCTTCCTCAGATCCAAGGTGAAAGGTCGTCCAACCTGGGAATACAGAAAGGGATGGTGGCGAAAGTATGTGTTTTCTTGGATTGTGAATGTATTTTACGATGCTAACTCTCCCTGGTTTATTTGTGTTCTTTTTGTGATGAGCAAACTGCCTGTGTGTATTTGCCGTTGGAGAACTGCCTCGCGCTGCCTGTGACTGTGTGTGCTGATTTGTTATGATTCTCGGCGCGAGGATGCAGAAGTCGTATCAACTCACAGGTTGATATGAGTTTTTTCGTATCAACCTGTGGGTTGATACGACTTTTGAACATACCTGAAAACGGGTTGCTATTGACCATAGCCAGTTATTATAATGAGATAGCCCCTGATCACCTGACACATTTTCAGATATTAAGGAGAGAGGTACCAGAGTGTCAGTCAACTTTGACAAAGGCTTTATGCTGAAATGTTAGTACACTAGCCATGCCTCCTGCCACCTGCAGATATATGGACTCTGGATGTCCATGAAGGCACAAGATGAAAACTAGCAAAAAAAGAAAAAGCTGAACTAGGTACTAGAAGTTGTGAGATATATGTTGTGAAGCCACTGGCAGGCCTCTGGGTAGCTGCATGGGGGCAGCTCCAATGTTATAGACTAATCAACCACTGGGAAGCCATTGGTAGAAGTGCTCTGTAGTCAGTGTATGTTTAACTATGAGGAACTTAAATGTTTTGGTAAAAGAAATATCTCAGATTTTGGACTTCATATGTACCTCGAAGTAAACTGGTAGGACACCTCAACAATTTTTCTTTCCTGCCTGCTTTTTTAATGGTGAAGTGCTTAATAAATCAGTGAACAAACAGAAGCATTCCAGTGTTTTTTCTAACTGCAATCATTAAAATGACTGACAATATTGGGGAAACCTTAAAAAAACATAATATTTAGTCATAATTCAACTTAAATTTTATAAAATAAGTTGCAAAAAACTCTGTTAATGCTAATGGTAGGGTCAAAGTGACAAAAGTTGGGAAATGAGGTGTTAAGGTTCCAATCCTAACACCCCACCCTCCCAGGACAGACAGGACAGCAGGTGTGGGGTGTGCCTTGGGCTTCTCAAGCCTAACACTTACTCCATTCCATCTGTAAATATGGTCAGATTTGTAAACTTTATGAGAAGTGGGGGAGAATGGGGGTGCCACTAGACACCATGTAATACAAACAAATTAACGAGGATGGTGATCAGCAGCTGGGAGTTGCCAGTAGACATCAAGGAACCAAAACATAAAGGGGGCGGTGATCAGAGGTTGGGGGATGCCACTAGACACCAGAGAATATAAGTATACCATTAAAAGGGCAACTGAGATTGAATAACTCAAATATAAGTGACTCAGTCTCAGCACCTGTGTTGTGGATTACCCTGAAAGGGTAGTGACAGGAAAGGGCAGAGCGAAAGCATGGCATCAGGATACCGGAAGGTATCCATGAGGTATTTGGGGGTGGCGAGAGGGGATGCTGCCAAGTTGGCCAAGTGGCGCAGTGGTTAGCGAGGCTGACTTTTGTGGGGAGGGTGCAGGGATTCGTGGCTGGGGTGAAACACAATGTTTTTGTGCTTTTCGGTTTCCATTTTCTTTTTCACTTGCATCCTGATTCTTCCCTGTCCCCGACATGCACCCTTCTGGAGTTAGTTATTTTAGTTACGGGGGTGCAGGGGGTGTGGGAGGGTGCATGAAACAATTAAGTATGTTTTCTCACTCCGAATGTACATCGTTGTTTTTGTTTTCAGTTATGTACATTCACCACAATGGCGATCACCATTATCACATAGAAACAGTTATTTTTATTAAGGGGGCAGTAATCGGGGGGGGGGTGAGGGGTGACACTAAACACCAGGTCAAGGGGGCTTACAGATGACACTGCAGCCAGCAGCATGAGTTCAGCCGTGGCTGCAAAACTCCAGAAAGTCCTACTGTTCTCATACAGAGAATGTGGTGGGTGCGCTCCTTTCACTAAGCTACTGTATGCACTTGGGATTTTGGGTGCCCAGAAAAAGTATTTCTGGCCCTTATAGTCAAAAATCAAAACACCGGGATCTAACTAAATGGGGCACATTTAGCTAGGGTTCTGGTGTTTGATTTTTAAAATTACAATATTTTTATGTATTTTCCACACTTTTTAAAATCCTTTGACATACTTTCTTCCTCTATTCTGAAAACATAGAAACATAGATTTTGATGGCAGATAAGGACTGCTTGACCCACCTAGTCTTCCCATTTCCCTACCAACAGGATAAGCTGCAGATCCTAGTTAACCGACAGCCTATTTCTTCCTACCTCCCACAAGAATTGCCTTATGTCTGTCCCATGCATTCTTAAATTCTCCCAGTTTCAGACCCCACAACCTCCTCAGAAAGGCTGTTCTATGTGTCCACCACCCTTTCTGTGAAAAAATACTTCCTCACATTGCCCCTGAGCCATTTCCCCTCTATCTTCAAATTGTGTCCCCTTATTCTTGCACATCTCTTTTTGTGAAAGATGCTACCCTCTTGGACTTTGTTGATTCCTCTGAGGTACTTTAAAGTTTCTATCACATTTCCCCTCTCCCTTCTTTCCTCAATGGTATACATATTAAGCCTCTTTAGTCTCTCCTTATATGGCTTCTCTTGCAGACCCTGCACCATTTTAGTTGTCCTCCTCTGGACTGCCTCCATTCTGTCTATGTCCTTGCAGAGATGGGGTCTCCAGAACTGGATACAGTACTCCAGATGGGGTCTCACCAACTGTCTGTACAGAGGGATAATAACTTCCTGTTTTCTGTTGGTGATGCCTCTCCCTATGCATCCCAGTATCCCCCCAGCCCTCCCTACTGCCTTCTCACATTGCTTGCCAAACTTAAGGTATTCTGATATGATTACCCCAGGTCCTTTTCCATTTTTGTTGTTGTTACTACCTCCCCCCATTGTGTACTTTTTTTTTCCCCATGTGCATTATTTTGTACTTCTTTGCATTGAATCCAAGCTGCCATATTTCTGACCATTCCTCCAACCTTGCCAAGTCCCTTCTCATCCTTTCCATGCCTCCCTGTGTATCAACCCTGTTACAGATCTTTGTGTCATCTGTAGAGAGGCAAATTTTTCATTTCAGTCCCTCTGCAAAGTCACTTATAAAGACATTAAAAAGGACTGGACCCAGTACTGAACCCTGTGGTACCCCACTAGTAACCCCTCTTTCTTCAGAGTGGACACCGTTTGCAATCACCTTCTGTGTCCTGTTGTCCAGCTAATGTTTTACCCAGGCTACTACCCTGGCACTCCCAGGCTGGATAATTTGTTTATTAATCTTTTGTGTGGGACTGTGTCAAATGCCTAGCTAAAGTCAAGGTGAGCCATGTCCACAGCCCCTTCCTGGTCTACTACTTTGGTCACCTAGTCAAATAAATTGATTAGATTCATCTGACATGATCTTCCCACCATGAACCCATGCTGTCTTGCGTCCTGTGCCCCACTGGCCTCTAGGTACTCAACAATTCTTTCCTTCAGAAGCAATGCCATCACTTTCCCTACCACAGAGGTCAAACTGACAGGTCTGTAGTTTCCTACCTCTGTCTTGCTCCAACTTTTGTGAAGGGAAATCACATCTACCATCCTCCAATCCTCAGGTACCACACCATCCTCCCATGATTTGTTAAAAAGGGTTGTCAGTGGTGTCACTAGTTCTCCCCTTAATTCTTCTAGAATTCTGGGGTGAATCCCGTCAGGCCCCATTGCTTTGACCACCTTTAGTTTTAGGAGTTCTTCTTCTGTGAAAGGACTGGGATCGACCCCCAAATCCAGAGTGCTTCTGTTAATTTGATTAGGTACCACCCCTTCCTCCTCTTTTGTGAATACTGAGCAGAAGTATTCATTCAGTATCACAGTTTTTTCACTGTCCCTCTCTGCCCACCCACCGTCCATTCTATTCATCCTCACTATCCCTCCCTTTGTCTTTCTACACTCCCTGATGTACCTATAAAAAGGTTTTATCCCCCTTCTTAGCCGAGTTGGCTATCTTTTCTACAATTTGGGTCTTTGCTATTCTGACTTCCCTACCTGCTTCCTTCTGCCTTAACTGGTATAATTTTCTGTCCTGCTCCTTCTGTGTTTCCTTATACTTCCTAAATGCTATCTTTTTCTCCCTAACCTTCCCCACCACCTCTTTTGAGAACCATAGTGGCTTTTTCTTTCATTTTGATTTGTTTATTTGCTTCACACAAGGGCTTGTTGCCTTTGTGATGGCGGTTTTGATGTTTCCCCATTGTTGCTCCACCCTCCTTCTTGCCTGTTTGCTAGTGCTTTTCTAAGGCACTCTCCCATCTTGCCAAAGTCAGCCCTCCTGAAGTCCAGTACCCTCACTTTTGTATGGCTTGACTCTGTAGCTGAGTTTATTGTGAACCACATTTCTAGATCTGAGATCCTCTCACTGTCCCCATTTGAGAGTATGAGGTTTAAGATTGGTCCCTCATGAGTGGGTTCCATAACTAGCTGTCTGAGGTATGCCCCCTGTAGGGCATCGAGAATGACCCTGATCTTGGATGTGGCTGCAGCAAAGGTGCTCCAGTCAACATCTTGCATATTCAGGTCCCACATCAACAGTGTCTTCCCTTTCTCTGCCATCCTAAGGATGCCTTCTATCTTATCCTTATCCATTCCCTCCCCCTGAGATGGGGGTCTGTATACAACCCCTGTGTGGACTGTGTTGCCATTTCCAGTCTCTACGGTGACACACAATGCCTCCTCTTCTCCCTGTTTACTCTTTTGTTCCATTGCTTTTATCCCCTTCCCTTACATAGAGAACTACTCCTCCTCCCCCTCTTCTCCCCTCCCTGTCTCTCCTGTAGGTTGTGTAACCTGGTATGTTTTTTATTTTTATTTATTTTTTGTTGACCAGGTAAGTGCACTAGACAAATTCTGCCTATTTTCAGGCACAACCCTGGGGAGAGGGATACAGATGGATGCCAACTGACTTTGAACCAGATTAAGCTGTTGGTGGTATTTATAGTGAATGAGGGAAATTTGGCCAGGACACCGGGAAATTCCTCTACTCTTTGGCCAGTAGGGGGACGGGCTACCTAGTTGCAAGATGGCCACTTCTGGAGAATGTTTGGAAGAGAAGGAGGTGGATGCTGTGGGAGAGGTGGCTGAGCAGTGCAGAGAGTCTGAATCTCAGCTGATTTCTTTACTGGAGGCTGAAGGTGAGGAGATTTTCCATGAAGCATATCAACGAGTGATGCTTTTGTTTTGCCACCTGTTTTTCTGAGGAGAAAAGAAAGAATGAGTTCCTTGATGGTTGGAGCAGCAGAGGATCCTGTGCATTCAAATCTTTCCAGTATTACAGTGAGTCAGCTGACAGCTGATTCCTCTGTCACATGAGAAGTTAGGCCTGACAGCAAGAATGCGGAAGTAAACGCTGAAAATCTGATGTTACCTACGAGAGCAGCACAGCCCGGTTTTATGTGTGAAACTACCCAGCAAATGCTTCATTTACCCGGCGCTGAACATTTAGGAGGGGTGCAGTGTCTAGAGCCTTTGAAAGAGCCACCTGTTGCAAACCGGCTGGTCAATGAGAAACCCGCTCCCCCTAGTTTTTCTATGCCGGTACCGGTGAGTACTTTTCAAACTCAGTCTGGTAATAAAAAAGGGAACTTAAACAAAGAAGCGGGTTTTGTATTTAACCCTACAGCGGTTGGAGAAACGGTTTCGACTTTTAAATCCTCTACGGTATATCAAACTGTCAGGAACAATCAAGAAGTGGTAACGGAGTTTAGCTTCAGTAAAAAACGCTACTCCACAAGTGGACACGGTAAAACAACATGTAACCTCTACCATAAAGACGGTTAATAAAAAGCTTAGTTTGGAGGTACCTGTCACTCGTTTTAATACAAGAGCTGACCCCCAACTTCACGATAAGTCTTGGTCTCCACAGGGAGCCCTGTTAGCAGCTGGCTGAGAAAAAAAGGCAAATGGTGTCTGGACTCCTGACCTAGCATGGGACCCCTCATTTGAGTTGAACAGTTACTCTCCTGGGTAGAAACCAGGTGGAGCACAGAAGGGGTCAGTAACAGGAGTGGATGTAGACAACAGTTCCCTGCATAAAGACATACATGTGGGACTTGATTCTAAAGTGGTCATGATTAATAATGACAAGAATGCTGCTAAGATACCTAAAACTAGTGAGAAACTACCTGGTGAAAAACCACTAATGTCTGAATTATTTACTCAGGCTAAAAGAGAGGCGGCACATAGGCGTAATGCCATCTGTATAAGATACAAAGGGGGTCTGGCTGAGAGGCCAGACAGGTATTTTGTGGGGAAATTTCTGATAAAAGAATCTCTAAGGTTTTCTCCCAGAGATGTGTTTGCTTTTATCAACATCTTGGGAGAAGATAACTATGAGATCAGTTTTCGCTCTGCTTATTTATTAGATCTGTTTTGGGAAAGGTATGGCCCAGTAAAGTTCTCCCCAACATGGACTCCCTTTTTAGTTATTCCCCTTACTAAGCCTTTAATTAAACATGTTACAGTTATGTTTAGGAATGAGGGAGTCCATGTTGAGGATATCACTTATTGGTTATCCCAGAAATGTGATATTCAGGGAGACCCAGCGCCCATTTTGGATTCAGAACAGTTCTGGACCAGAGGATGGAAATTTAAAGTGAAATTACACCAGTCGGAGGTGGAAGTGGAGCATATCCCCAATTCTTTTTTATTGGGAAGGGATAGAGGCGTTTGTTTTTATAGTGGCAAGCCCAGAGCTTGTTATAAATGCAGTTCAAAAATACATCTTTCTAGTATTTGTGATCGACCAAGATGTGATAATTGCGGGGAGGTGGGTCATGTCACGATGCAGTGTGCTAATCACACCAGATATGACCTTTGTGAAGAGTACAGGCATTCCTTTAAAGAGTGCCCCTGGGCTCTAAAGAACAAGGCCTCTTGTGGAAGCACTGACCTGATCATTCAACAAGCCCAAGAGGCTATGGAAGGAAAGACAGGTGGAACTACTGATATGGGCCCCCCTCCTTACCCTCCAGGCTGGCTAAGATGCACCCTTTAGTGGAGGTAATTCTTCCTTCTACTCCCCCCCCCCGAGATAACACTTAAACCACTTAAAGTGGAGAGAATAGCCCAGGATGCAGACTTATTAAAACCAGTCTGTTATACAGATCCAGAAGACAAATCATCAGTTGTTTCGGCTCACCAGTCACCATTACCTCCAA
The DNA here is from genome assembly GCA_016271365.2 of Neoceratodus forsteri. Taxonomy (NCBI): domain Eukaryota; kingdom Metazoa; phylum Chordata; order Ceratodontiformes; family Ceratodontidae; genus Neoceratodus; species Neoceratodus forsteri. The sequence continues at coordinate 1,867,966,283 of CM057452.1, forward strand.
GGAGGTCTAATAGGAACTTGAAAGTGGTTCCAATTCCAGTTAGTGAGCCAACTGAATCTCAGAATTCCTACGCAGCCCTTTTTACTACATGGGGGGACTCAGAAATGGAAGTGGGGGACTCTGATTCCCAAAAATCAGTACAGGATACTTTAGGAGTCCCCATAGAAGATTATAAAGAAAAGAAAAAAAAGGAGGAAAAAATGAGGTGTAGTTCCCCTAATTTGGTTGTTATAATGGGTTTCCTCTGGGCTTCATTAAATACGCATAGTATTTTAAATAATATCAAAGGGTAGACTATTTTTCATTTGGTGCATGATAAGAATATTTCTATCTGTTTTGAGCAGGAGACCTGGATGTTCTCTAAGGAACAGATTTGCTCTTTTAAATATGATTGGCCATGGGGACCTTCTTACTGGTCCTTTGGTAGAGAGAAAGCAGATGGTGTTGGGATTATGTTTAACTCTTATCAGTTTGTTCTGCACAAACTCGTTGACTTAGTCCCTGGAAGGGTATTAATCATAGATGGATGGTGGCACTCCAAATATTACAGGTTGATTAATATCTATAATCCCCAGATGAAAGCATCCAGAATTTCTTGTATGAAAGATATTCAGCCTTTTTTGGTCACTACTTTACCTATCCTTTGGGGAGGAGACTTTAATTGTAGTGTAATGTCTAAAGGGGCCACTTCTACAAAAACTTATTGTGATTCTAATTGTTTAAAGTCAATTATTAGTTTGGCAGACCTTACAAATTGTAATCAGTTAGAGACTAAGGGTCCTGGATGCACCTTTTTTAAGGGCAATAAGGGGTCTAGTATTGATTATTCATTTACTTCTAAAAACCTCCTGGTTAAAGCCTTCAGGAGGATACCGGTGGAGTTCGCAGACCATATGTTGCTTCAGGTGTAGGTAGAGGCTAATTTTAAGCAATATTACCAGGGAAAAAGATGGAAGCTGAATACTTCCATTTTACAGGAACAGTTTGTAAAAAACTCCATTAGACTTATCCTGAAGGCCAGATTATCGGTAGTTTTTTTTATATTCAGACCCAGGGGTATGGTGGGAGGAAATGAAAAATGATTGCATTAAATGGTTTAGAAACTATGGGACACATCAAAAGAATTCTAATTTTTTATCTTATTTAAAGCTGAGAGCCCATCTACAATATTTAATTTTGGTAGCCAATTCTTCAAGGCAAGATTTTTCATTACAGATTGATAACATTAAGTTACAAATGAGGCAGTTGCAATATGATAGGGCTAGAACATTGCAAGCTCTAATAAATAACCATATGAAAAAATCTGTCATAGGGGACCCGTATGTTTTATGTAAAACAATTAGAGATTCCTCAACCTTAGAGTATTTAGAATCAAATAAAGGTAGAATAGAAGATATACGCTCAATAAGCACTTGCATTGAAGCTTATTTTCAGGAGTTCCAACCTAAATCTTGTCCATCTCTTCAAGAGATCAAGAATTATTTAGAACCTTCACCCCACTTAGGTGCAGATTGAGCTATGGTTGAGAATATGAAAAAACCTTTTTCACCACAGGAAATTGAGGCTGTTCTTTCTAACCTAAAAAATGATATTGCTCCAGGTTTGGACGGTTTATCCAATCTGTTTTATAAAACCTTTCACACTGAAATAGTAACTTGTCTAACTTTAGTATTTGACAAATTTATGACGGGGAACCTATTCTGTTTTTTTTCAGTAGGGTTGCATATCTATATTTTTAAATCCGGGAACAAAGGGGACATACGAAATTGGAGACCTATTACTCTGTTAAATTCAGATTACAAAATTTTTGCCACTCTAATTACTAATAGGCTTAAAAATTGGGCAAATTTAGTCATTTCACCTGTACAACATTGCGGTTTACCCAATAGGAAAATTCAGTCTGTACTTTTTATAATAAGAGATTTAATTGAGCATTTGACTACTACGGGTAGTTCTGGTGGTTTGATTTCCCTTGATCTTGAAAAGCCTTTGATAGGGTTAGCCATCCTTTCTTGTTCACAACCTTAGAATTTCTAGGAATTCCTATAATATTACTTACATTAATAAAAAAGTTGTATGCATTGGCTAAGGTATATCCCGTTATTAAAGGAAAAATAGAGAAAGGGTGGGTTATTAAGACTGGGGTTCGTCAAGGCTGCCCTTTAAGTCCATTATTATACATTTTTTCGTTAGAACCCCTTATTAGAGCAGTAAGCATTATACCTAAGTGGGAAGGTTTTTTAATACCTGGCACCAACTCTTTTTTGACAATACAGGCATATGCAGATGACGTATGTCTTTTCTTTAAAAATATAGATCAACTAGGAGGTTTTTTTCAGGAGTTCCAGATATATGCTGATCCCTCTAATGCCAAAATTAACTATTCCAAATCAAAAGGATTGTTGATGGGATATACTTATCAGACTCCTGTAGAATATAGAACTATTAAAATATCAACAGAACCCATTACTATTTTGGGGGTTGTTTATGGAACACAAAATCTTCCGGTTGATAATTGGGTAAAGGTATTGGATAATGTGGGAAGGAAAATAATGAGATGGAAAAAGTTTTGTTTTATGAAATTAAAGAGAGTACAGATGTTGAAACAATTTATATTACCATGTTTACAGTATATAGCTGTAATCTGTCCCTTGCCTTCTCACTTAGAAACAAGGCTTTATAGCGTTTGTTTTCAGTTGTTTTGGGGTATTAGGCTCAACCCGGTCAAACGATGTTACACATATCTAGATAAAACCAAAGGTGGTGTAGGAATGGTTGATCCAGTAGTTTTCTGTTATGCCTTATTTTTTTACAATTCTTTAAAAAATTGTTTAGGAATTCCAGTCAAGCAGGAGGGATTGTGGTTTAGGGAAGCATTAGGATGGTATTTATCAGCCTGGCTGCATTGTGCACCAAAATTGAACTCTCATTTTTCCCTTCCAACATTTTTTAGGCCTGCTGCTCAGAAATTTTATAAATGGAAGATAACAAAAACCCAAATTAGTGGGAGCTCATCTCAAAAACTGTATTAAGAGGTTATGGCCCTCACCTATCCTATGGTTCCTGGTTTTAAAAATTGCCCTTCCGTCTTGAATCATAATGTATTAGATCAGTTGAATAACCCTCGATTACCTCCCCACATGTGGGAGGTACAAATGCTTATTATGTATGGACGTCTGAACATTAGAGGGACAGCAAAATATAAGGCAAAAGAAGACAGGAACTGTCCATTTATGGAATGTGTAAATAAGGAAGAAACTATGGAACATTTTTTTCTGTATTGTTCATTTCCAACAAAATTATGGGGTTATTAGCAAGGAAATGGTCAATGGATTGGTTAGCAAAACCAGTTTATGATTTATTAGTAATAGGGATTTTTCCTTTAAAGTTAAAGAACTATGAGAAAGGGACATTATGGGTGTTTATTGCTTGTCTGCGGTTTTGTCTGTGGCAAGTTCGATGCCAATGGGTATTATATCAAAAAAAGACTTCAGAGGAAGGGTTTTGTCTGTATGTTGTCAATGAATTACAAAAAGTTTACCTTAAAGATATGCAATTGTATAATGTAGAGAAAGTCAAGAAATGGTGGAAAGGATTTTCACATATCATTAAGTTTAAATAGGAAATGTAATATTCCTTCATAACAAATTGCAATACTGTCTATGTGGTCAGGTCTAGTGTTTTGGAAAGATAGTTTCCTTGGATGTTTGATTTTGTTTTGCCAATAGTTGTATTTATATTTTCTTTTTATGTATGAATTGTATTATGCTTTATTATAATAAAAATTACCCCTACTCTTTTCAATAAGTGCCATGGGATCTTTAACATCCACCTGAACTACCACCAATCCAGGCAGATGGGACCTCGGTTTAATGTCTCATCCAAAAGACGGCACCTCAGAAGTGCAGCACCCCTCTCATGCTGCACTACAGTGTCAGTACTGGTATATTAACCAAAGTGCCAGATGTGGGAATTGAACGCACAGCCCTCTGAACTCCCGGCCTCAGAGGTTAGTGTGCTACCTACTGAGCCACTGACACTATGTTAATATCCTAGTCATGGTTCTCTGTGTACCATGTTTCTGTGACTTCCACAAAATCCATGCATCCCTCTTCCATCAAGGCCACCAGTTCAGGGAGCTTGTTGCCCAGACTATGGGCATTGGTACTCATTACCCTCCATTTCTTGATGGCCTTACCCCTTTTTGCCCCATTTCTGTCCTTACTGCCTTTGTCATTTTCTCCATTTACCTCTGCCCTTCTCCCTATTGATGTCTCTGTCTTTGTGTTTACCTCACTTACTACCCTGATTTGTTTGGGGGTGGCTCCCTACCTCTTTCCAGTGCCTGCCCCCTTGGCTAGTTTAAATGCTTGCCAATGAAGCATTTAAACCTATCACCTAGGATCATAGTTTCCCTCCTGGACAGATGCAAACCATCACACCAGTATAGGCCTGCATCACTCCAGATGGACTCCCAGTCCCCAGTGAAGCAAAACCCCTGAGCTTTGTACCAGTTTTTCAATGACTGATAGAATCCCATGGTATGGAGCACCCTAGCCTCACCTATGCTATAGACAGGCAGCACCTTCGAGAAGGTTACCGTGCATGCTACTTGTCTAAGGCCCCTCTCCAACTCTACAAACTCTTCCTGCACTGCTCTGATCCCTTTCTCAACCAGGTCACTTGTTTCTAAGTGGACAATGACATCTAGCTCCCTCCCCCGTGCAGCTGCTCTGGTGATCCTGAGGATTCGCTCCCTGTCCTCCAAGCCATGGTGCCAGGCAGGCACCTTACCTCCCTGTCCCCTTCCTCCCCCAGTTCTACCTTCCTAACAATGGAGTCCCCCACCAGGAGATGTTTCTTTCCCCTGTGGGGTCCCATGCCACCCTCCTGTGGGTCTCCTTTGTGGAGGTTCCCAGCATCCTCCAAATAGTGATCTTCCCATTGAAAACAATGGAAACAGAAAAACTAAATAAGTTTGCAAGAGATTAATATTTTTACACCAAACAAACACATTGCAGTTCTGTAACCCAAACTGTTTCTACATTAAAATAAATCACACCAAAATTCCAAACTGTTTGAATGCAAGGTGATGAGGAAAACATGCAAAATGCGGTGACTTTTAAGGTTTTTTGCACTATCTGAATCTCAAAATTCGTACATCCAACCAGAGAGAAACCTACTGTGTCAAGAGATCTATCCCACTGGACAGCACATACCAAATTTTGTGCAAATCTGTTGATCAGTTGCAAAGTTATTAAAGCACAAAATTTGAGGTTTAACATTAAACAGGGTACTCAGCTCTAACTGTAGGGGCACAACCATCCCCCTATAATACATACATAAATATTTCTGTCTTGCTTTTGTGGAGAATGCTTTTAAATATTGTATAGGCCCTCCTACACTTTCTTTGCCTACCATAAATTAGCTAAGAAATTCATCCCTTTTTAATGCATACTTTATCTCTAGTTTACTTTAGTTTAATATATATCTGTCTTGCTTTTCTGACAGTTGTTTTTAATTTTGGGCCGTAGTACACTTTCATTGCTTATTATATACAAGTTAATATCATTGTCTCTCTTATTTTTTCTCCTCCCCTGCTCACTGACTGGCCACTCCTTTGGGTCACCTAGGACACCGCTGACACTCTGTCCTCGCCACCAACCACCACCCCACATTGCAGACCTCCTTGGGTAGCCCAGTGTAACCCTTCAACTGATGGGTCCTCCCTCTCTGAGGGGAAGATGTCAGTGGGGGCCAGCGCACTATTCTTACCTCATCCCAGGGTGCTGCTAGGTGGTCTGGGCTGTCTGGGGCTTCATGGTGGTGGGGGCTGGCAACCATCATCTGGCCAGCCAGGGAGCTCCATTTCTCATTTTCTCCCCTGGGAGTGTGGCATGCCACTGACATCAAGGCACATGCCAATATTTGTCATACTCCCTATGTGGCGGGGGCCCAATCCATTGCTGTTCCCCCGGCCTCTGCCAGGAATCAACAAGCACTGGGCTGTGGACACTCCCTTCCCCCAGAAGAAGGTGAGCCATCATCAGATGCTCAAGCCTTCTCCCCCTGGCAAGCCCTCCACCACCCAGGTCTGTTCTTGAACCCGGGTTGCTGACATCACAAGCAGAAATCCAACCACTACACTGGTGGGCTAGCCATTGTTTCTCTTTAATGCTTATCTCTAGCTCACATTAATACATATTTCTCACTTTTGTGGTGATTACTTTTAATTACTGTATGGTCTCTACTACATTTTCATTGCTTAACATATATTAGTTAAGAAAGTTTACCCTTTTATAGTTGGTACATAACCAAAAGTGCTGCATTTCAGAATTAGAATCATCATATCCCCAGTAAGCTAATACCAAAAATTACCTCTCTAGATTGCTACAGGCCATTTTGTCACCCTGATTTCGCTCCCTGTTAAAAAAAAATTAGTTACTCATCTGTAACAGTATTTCTAAGAGTGGTATATGATGTTCATCCACACATTGTGGCAGTTGCTTTTCCCCTTTAAGACTGTCCAGAACATCTTCAAGCTGGCTCCTCCCACCCACCCAGGTGGTAAACCCCTGAGCTCGACCTCATGATACCAGAACTTCTCCACTGGAAGCAGTGGTGTGCGCCACAGCTAGGGGAGGTCAGGTGGGTCTGTGTGGATAAATATCATATGCCACTCTTAGAACTACTGTTACAGGTGAGTAACCTGTTTTTCTAGGGACGTTGATATAATGTTCTATCCACACTTTGTGGCAGACTCCTAGCAGTTCTCCAAGAGGAGGGGTCAAGGAACCCCCAACTTGGGAAACAGAGACTGGAGAACTGAGGCCTCAAAACCATCATCCCAGCATGATTCAAGGTTGATGTGGTAGTGGGAAATGAAAGTATTTGCTGACCTCTAGGTAGCGGCCTTGCTGACATCCTGGATATGGACAGCCCTGGAAGCAGCCACCAAGGCAACTGTAAGACAGGTGGAATGAGCCTTTATGCTACAGGAGGCTCCCTACCCACCAACCTGTAGCAGAGATTATTGCAGGATAAAATCCATCCACCCTGCTTAGCAGGCAGACACAAAACAGCTTCAGCTTTGTGTTCTCCCTGGAGGTGAACAGGTCCACCTGAGGGGTGCCTCATCATGTCAACAGACTGTGGACTACCTCTTGGTGGGGAGACCACTCATAAGACACCTTGTCCATATGGCTAAAAGCATCTTCCAGTTGGTTGGAAGGTCTGGCCACATGGATAGCTAGGGGATCTGCCCCCAGGCTGCACATGAGGGTCCATGCATGGAGAGCTTCCTTGCATACAGGCAGGGAGTGCATCCTGCCCTGCTTGATGAGGTAGTACATGATCATAGTGTTGTTTGTCTGGACCTGGACCACTTGACCCCAAATGTGAGGAGTGAAAGCAGTCAGCACCAGTCAAACTGCTCAGAGCTCCAGCAGGTTGATGTGGCATTGGGACTTCTCGAGAGTCCAGAGCCCATAAACTCTGTGTTCCCCCAGATGGGCACCCCAGCCCATGAGAGAGACATTGGTCATCATAATGACCATTGGCACTAGGTGGACAAATGGGATTCCTTCTGCAGATGTTCCAGGATGACCACCACTGGAGAGTGTCCCACATCAGCTGGGTCAATGTGACCAGTTGGTTGAAGTGACTTCTGCACAGAGAACACTGGCTGGCTAGCTCCCACTGCGGATAGTGCATTCTCCAATGAGCACAACAGACAATGCTGATGCAGGCCGCCATGTAATCCAGCATGTGCAGGATGTCCTGGGCAGGGCACCATTGCCCAACCAGAAATGACTGGGCAAAGGAGGAGAGAATCTCTGCCCTGTCCACCAAGAGCTGGGCTCTGACTCTGCAAGAGTCGAGTTCCAACCTGATGAAGTTGATCACCTGCAAATGTACAAGTTCTGACTTGGCCTCATTGACCAGGAGGCAAAGGGGAACACAGATCTGGAGGGCCTGGTCCCTGTACCACTCCACTTCCTGCTTGGAGGAGCCTGTAATCAGCCAGTCATCCAGGTAGGGTGTTTCCCCCAGTTCCACTAGGCACCTGAGGTAAGCTGCCATCACTGTGATGAACTTGGTGAAGATCATGGGGCAGAGGACAAGCCAAATGGCATGGCTTTGAACTGATAAAGGGCTCACTCTGTTGAAAAGCAGAGGAACCTTCTGTGAGATGGATGGATGGGGATGTGAAAGATCACATCATGAAGATCCAAGGAGCAGAACCACATGTTTTGCTCCAGAGATAGAATGATCTGAGAGAGAATGACCATCCTGAAGGTGCATGACTTGAGAAACTTATTCAGGTCATGCAGATCTAGAATGGGGCATCATCCCCCCACCACCAACATTCATTTTGGCACCAGGAAGTACCTGGAGACAAACCCTGGGTGTTTTCTGGAGGATCCATGACAGGAACCACAACCTCCTCATAGAGAATCTGGGCAATGTTGTCCTGAAGAGCTGACAGAATGTCTGTGGATATCAAGTCCTCCCATGGGGTGTGGGCTTGGCAGGAAGGGTATTGCTGAATTCCAGAGGCAAAATCTGACCTACCACCTCAAGAACCCACCCGTCCATGGTGATAGCAGTCCAGGTGGAAAGGAAGTGGCAGAGCCAGCACCTCATGGGAGGACCCAGTGGAGGTGTGACAGGCATGAGGGAGGCACCACTCACCCCATCACTAGGTAGACTTGGAGGTACAGGAGGGCCTGGCTAAGGAACGTCTGAGGCCTCTTCATCTAGGTGTGTGGATGGCCGAGGCCATTGACTTTGGTTGAGGTTACCAGGCCAGAGCGAACTTCCCAGCTTGGGACTGGGCTGGTTTGGCTGCAGAAGTGGAGCTGGACCAAAAGGGCTTATTTTTCTATTGCTTGAAGACCTTGGGGTCCCTCTAAGCAGATGTCACTGAGTCCAAGGTGGTATTGGACTTTTCAGTGTGGCTGAGGTTGCCTTTGACTCTGTGCCTGAACAAACTTGTGCCCAGGAAAGGGACCTCCAACAGCTTGTGCTGGGTGTCTGCTGTGAAGGTTGAGATCTGCAGCCAAGCCCTATGGTGCATGGCTACTGCAGCCACTACAGAGTGGGCACAGGAGTCCTCCATATCCACGGCTGTCTGGAGTAGTTGCTTAGCTACAGCCTGGTCCTGGTCCTGGACCTGTTTGAACATGGTCTGGAGGTCCACCAATTGATGAGGGAGCACCTCATCCAAGGTGCCCAAAAAGGCATGGGAGAAGTGGGTCATAAGGAGGGCTGAGCTCACCTGGCGAAGGCTGAGCAAAGAGGTAGCATTGACTTTCTTGGCCACGTGGTCCAACTTCTTGGACTTCTTATCAGGTGGCTTGTCAATGTTCCCCATGTTGCCAGAACACCGGAACACAGAATCAGCCACAAAGCCCTGAGCTAAGGGGTGTTCTGTGACTCACAAGAGTGAGACTGTAAGGATTGCATACTTGTGGGCCATCTGGGCTGATGGTGCTGGGCAAGAAGCAAGGGACTGCCAAAGCTTCAAGGCAGAACCAAGGATGGCCTCTGCCAACAGGAAGGATTCCCACAGGGGCATCTCCCTGGTCTAAGATCTTGGTCAGAGGGCACAGAGCCTGTTACTGAACAGGCTTCATCTTATGTCCCATTGGATCTGAGATCAGACAGTGGAGGCCCATGAAAGAGGTAGGACCTTAATCCATTGATAGACCCCAGGCCGACTCCACGTCCACCTGATGGGAGTGTAAGGAGGAACTGTTCAACTTTGATAGTTGTTGAAAAGGTGTCAAGTGCCAGAATCCTCACTGACCCTCTGTGGATGGTCAGGAATAATGATGACCAACAGTTGATGGGGAAGCCTTGAGGCTGGCCAAGACTTCTTGATCAGAGCACCAGATTTTGGCTGTTTAAGTGGTGACTCCACTGGAATCATTGGAGATACCAGAGTCAGTTGAGCCGGGACTGGTTTGGTCAGCTCCTGAGACAGAGAAGGCAGTGGACTTTGAGGCAAAAGCCAGGTGATGGCTATAGTTGAAACTGGGACAGGCATCATACCGGAAAACACCAGCTGTTGTCACATAAGATGCTCGTAGAGTTGACACAATTTGTGCCAAAACCCCTCCTCACCTGAGGAAAATGAGGATGAAGAAAAGCAGTGGCGCTGCTTCCCAGAGCATCTAAAGCAGGAATGCCGATGTTGGCAGGAGCCTCTCGACCCTGGGAATAAGACCAAGACTAAGACCTCGGCTGCCAGAGGGACCAGCAGCAGGCCTTGGAGGTTGTTGGTGAATGCTGAGACACTTCTGGGTCCTGGTCAGTGACAAGAGGTGGCGGGTCAGTGGGCTGATCCATCCCTCCCACGGTCTGGGTCAGGAGTGGAGTCCTGGATAAAGAAGTGTCAGCCTCCTCAGTCAACAACAGGTTGACTGGCTCAAGACAAATCTTGGCCAGAAGATCAACCAGCATCTTTACCAACTGTCCTGATGGGGTTACCGTGGAACTGGTGGCCTTTGCTGAAGATTCGACCAAAGTCAGATCTGGAGAAGCACAGGAATCAGAAGCCCTCGACCACTGAGAGCGTTCCCAATTCCATGATCAACTGCAAGACCATTTTTTGGTCTCTTTTTTAGATTTTGATTTGTGCAATAATGTAGGACCTTGACTGAGAGTCAGTAGAGCTTAGCAAAAATCCTTGAATGCCCCCATGAATAAGGCACCCAGAGAAAGTGGCATGAAGGCCAAAGCCGAGGAATGTGAGCTGCAGCCTCAGCCACTTCCTCCTCAAAAGTCACTAGCTGGTCAGCGGACCTCACAGCCATTAACAGCATTGAACAGGCATCCTTCAATTTACTGGCGGGTTATGTTCACTCAGGCAGCCTAAGGTGAATGGGGCACAATGGTCCTCGAGAACAGAGGGATGAAATGTGAGGCCTGGTGAGCATGCTCGTGTCCAAAGCAGTAGATGCACATGGTGTGAGAATCTGTTTGGGACATCTTCGGCCTGCAAAGGCATCGCTCCATCATGGTCTGAAGATAGAAGCCAGAAAACAACATTTTTGATCACTTTTTGGAAGAAAATCCACAGATTTAGTAGAAAAAAGGGCCTATTCAGCATGAGAGTGATAAGGAGGGAACCTGTTTCTTCCACAGGAAAAGAAGATCTGACATTATGAGGCAGAGCCGTAGGAGGTACCACCTGGGTGGGTGGGTGGAGCCAGCTTGAAAATGTTCCAGCCAGTCTTAATGGGGAAGATAACTGCCAGAAAGTGTGGCTAAAACATCATTTCCACGTCCCTAGAAATCCAGTTTCAATAATGAGATACAAATTATGTCATAATCAGAACTCATAGCCTAGCCATCCACGTCATGAACATTATAGGACTTATTTCTCCAAAGTTCAAGAAACTACAGTTGTAATAATCATTTGAAGAAAAAAAAACTGATGCCGGGTTGGGTGTAGTGCATGCATTGCCAGAATGGTCAGATGCATGGTACTGTACTTTACAATAGAGCAGGATATGTTTTTTGGAATGCAGTGCTGGATCAAGCTATGGATCGACAAATTGGTGAAAATTTCAGAATGTTATGAGGGATTTATAAAATAAGTTGGAGATTATTTTTTCCTGATAGGCTAGACAAGTTATAAGAACAAGTTCTGATACCCATATCTTAATTCTCCACATTTGCACAGGTTTGAACAAGTTTAGGCAGTAGAATTTTGAATTTGGGCAACTTGCATAACAAATTCATGAGCCACTTCACTCATCCTTGATTTCCACAAAAAAACATGGCTGCCACCTTTAATCATATATGAAAGCCTTCAACTAGCCTCTGAAAAGAAAATCCCATTAAATTAAACAAAATAAGTAAATAACTAAATGCTCTTTACACTCATGAGTCCTTCATTACATGCATAAGCAAATTTTAAAAATCAAGTACTATTCAGAGTTTCCATTGCTAGTGTTTCTTTGATTATAATGAAAATGCCCCCTTCTGTCCTTAAAAGTTTGCCAAAAAACACCCTGCTACCTACCCTGCAAAAGAGGAAATTGAGGTTCTGGCTCCAATTTTGAGGTGTGTGTGTATATGTGTCTTTATGTGTATGCCAGTGGAATTCTGCAAATTGAATTCATGTATTTTTGTTACAATTATGTATATGTGTGTGGTGTGTGTGTGTATGTGTGGGTGCGGGTAGGAGCATTCTATTACTGTAATACTGCAGACTTTTGCATTCTTATATTCCATGGTAAACAATCACACAACGTATTGAATGTGTAGCTGTGGAGGGACTATTTTATATTTTTAGCAATATTTAATTTCTTTATTTGGGGGGTTAAAACATTGATTTTTTTTAAGTTGCCTATGGACCCATTTTATAAGTGCAGTTAGACAATTCTGGATGTTAGTTGTTCTAGTTTTCACACACTTCCAGAGACTGAAGGCACTCAGCCAACAGCCTCATGCCCTTGTGCACGTGGTAAAAGAGCACTACCAATGCTCTGTTGTGTCTTATTGCTTACCTGCAATCTTTGAACGTGGCTGGGATGCTCATTCTTGAAATGTAGTGGGGAATCTCATTCTTGGAATGTTTAGAGACACACAGCAGGAAATTTGTCAGGAACTGACAATTTAAAAAATGTGTAGGGAAGCATCGGAATGTGACAAGACACACTATTTTATTCTGAAATTGATTGCCCCTAACACATTTCAGAATTGTATTCATGCAACACATTTAAATATTGCGCATTGCATCCCCGCCACATTCCAACACTGTGTGTTCCTGCCAAATTCTGACACTGTGCATCCCTGCCTCTTTCCATGAGTGCACATCCCCACCAAAGTTTTGATGCCATCTTCAACATTCTGAAATTGTATCACTCCCACATTTTGAAACTGTGCATCTCTGCAACATTCTCAAACTGTTTGTCACTACCACATTACGAAGCTCCATGTCCATGCCACATTCTAAAATTGTGCATCCTTGCCATATTCTGTAACTGTGTCCCTGTTACATTCCAAAACTGTGAAGTCCCATCACATTCCAAAAATGCTCATGCTTCCCACATTCCAAAATTAAGTATTTCTCCAACATTCTAAAATTGTTTTCCCAGCCACTTTTCAAAACTGGGCATCCTCACCATATTCTAAAATTGGGTGCCCCAGTCACATTCTGAAATGGGGCTGGATATTCAAAAGGGTTGCTCCATGCGCAATAGGGTTGCACCTGCGCAAGTCCGAAATTGCGCCATTCTGCGATATTCAGCAGGAGGCAGTTGCACCCCGCAAGTCATGCTGAGCAACAACGCAATGCTAATGAAGGCATGCTCAACCGGAAGGGGAGGAACCATGCATAAACTGCACAGCCCGATATTCAGCTGGGCTGTGCAGAGTTGTGCAGGCACAACCCCCAACCTGATCCTGCACAACTTTGACACAAAAAAAAAGGAGTAAGTCAAGGGCCACCAACAGGTGAGCTGCCACATTGCAGGGTGCAACACAGCTGCTGCCACCTGTGGGTGGCCCTCCACTTCTTCCCTGTGCCCCCTCTGCAGCCCGATCACGGGCATAATAGTAACCTCCCGAAGCCCGATGGCGGGCATAATGGTAACCCCCCATAGCCCGATCGCGGGCATAATAATAACCCCCATAGCCCGATTGTGGGCATAATAGTAACCCCTCATAGCCTGATCGGGGCATAATAGTAACCTCCCCATAGCCTGATCGCAGGCATAATAGTAACCCCCTTTAGCCCCATCGTGGCATAATAGTAACTCTGTAGCCCAATCGTGGGCAGAACATAACTGAACAACCCCCACTGGCCTGATCATGGGCAAAATAGAAATGAATCCCCACTGGCCCAATCATGGGCATAACAGAAATCACCCCTCACTAGCTCGATCATTGGCAGAATGGGTTCAATCACCCCAAAGACCAATACCCTTAGTGGTCCAGTGGACCATGAAGCCCAATTGCAGGCATTAGGAGTCAAACCCCCAAGGTCCAATTTCCATTGTGATCTAGTGGCCCCCACCCACCCATCCATGGAGCCCCACCCGCTCCCCGTCAGCCGGCTGGTGGCAGCACCCCACCACCTGCCGCCCGCCGCCCGCCCGACTGACTGCTCGGTAGGGCTACACGCCCATTGGTTCAGAGCAAGAGCCATGGATGTGTAGTTTCATATCAGAGCAGAAAGTCCAGATATGTGAATGAATCCATTCACATATCTGACTGCCTTGACGGAATGGGCTACACGCCCATTGGCTCTTGCTCTGAACCAATGGGCATGCAGCCCCACCGAGCAGTCAGTCGATAGACATTGGGGCAGGCAGGTGGGTGCTACCCCCACCGGCTGATGGGAGGGAGGTGGTGGGCCCAATGGTGGGTCAGGTGGGGGGCCACTAGATCACCAGGGAAATGGACCTTGGGGTTGACTCTAATGCCCACGATCGGGCTTCATGGTCCACTGGACCACCAGGATATTGGTCTTTGGGGGTTGAACTCTGTTCTGCCCACGATCGGGCTAGTGGGGGGTCATTTCTGTTATGCTCGCGATCGGGCCAGTGGGGGTTCAGTTCTGTTTTGCCCGCGATTGGGCCAGTCGGGGGGGTTTAATACTGTTATGCCCATGATCAGGCCAGTGGGGGGGGGAGTGATTTACTTCATGCCCGTGATCAGGCTGCAGGGGGCGTCGGTCCCTGACGGCTGCTGCCTGGCAAGGCGCCAGGCACAAGTTGTCGGGGATTGGTGCACCTGCATGCTAATGGCATGCAAATGGGGCCGTAAGTAGATGCAAATGGCCCCCCCTGTGCCTTGCATAACTTATGGCCCCATTTGCATGTCACCTTTTGAATATCGGAAATTTGTGCATGGAGCAATGGAACTTGCGCCACCACATCTTGAATACTCCACCTGACCACTTCATGTGGTGTCAGTTCCACTGCTCCATGCACAGTGGCTGTGGCCAGGGGGCTATATTCAAAGGAGTTGCTCAATAGTGCAACTCCATTGAATATCGCCCCAGCCACATGCCTGTGCAACTTTTTTGAGCAGTGCAAGGGCTTGCGCCACAGAATGGCGCAGTTTGAATAACCAGTCCATGGTACCTTCTCATCACATTTCAAAATTGTATGTCACTGTCACATTCCAAAATTGTCCATCTTCATCACATTTCAAAAATATGCATCCATACCATATTCCAAAATTATGCATCCTTACCACTAGAGATGAGTGAAGTGGATAAATTTCACTTCATAGATTACTTTGCGAAGTTGACAAAATTCATGATGTGTGATGTGCAGACTTCACAACATTTTTATAAGGCTAAGTTGCTGTTTTTCTAAGTGAACTGATTTAAATTTGCCTAACTTTCCCTTAACTTCTCCACTTTTCTAGGTGAAGTTGTGAAGTGGGAACTTCATGAAGTAATTCACAAAAATAAATTTTGCATTTTTGCCTGAACTTCACTGGTAAAGTAAAACCTCCCAACATATCTACCTACCATATTCTGAAAATGAGCACCCCTGCCCCAAATGAAAATTGCACATCCAAGCCATATTCTAAAATTATGCCTCCCTTCCACAATCTAAAGTTGTGCATCCCCTCCCCACCACATTCCAAAACTGTGCATACCAGCTGTATTCTGAAAATGCATTTCCCTGCCATGTTCCTAAATTCATACCACTACATTTCAAAAATGTGCATTCCTGTCATATTCTGAAATTGCATGTTACCACCACTTTCTGAAACTGCATACCAACCACATTCTGAGATTCTATGTGCATGCCACATTGTAAAACTGCATGTTGCCATCAATCTGAAATTATTCTTTCTTTACCACATCTGAAATTGCACATCTGAAATTGTAGCTCACCACCACATGCTGAAATTATCAATAATCAATGACACATTATGAAATTGCACATCCCTGCCACCTTCTACAACTATATGCCTCACACATTTTGAAATTACATATTTCTGTCATATTTCAAAAATGTATGACACAACCACATTCTGAATTTCAGCATTCCTGCGATATTCCAAAATTGTGTGTTCCAGTTATGTTCTGAGATTGTGTCACTACTACATTTCATACTTGCAACATGATGGCATTTGAAAATTTCAGCCTTGCAGTTTTCTAAAAATTGCACACAACTAAAGCCGTGTTTACCATTGCATTCCAACCCACCCCTCTGTCACATTCTTAAGTACCTTTTATCTGCACATTATGGAAATACATGCCCTTCTCCCACACAATGTCAGTTTTCCTTTTATGGCTACATTGCATCATGATACTATGCTGACATATTGCTATCAGAAGAAGGGGTCTATGACCAGAATTCATAACACAGCACAGCTGTATTGTTACAAGTGAGTGGAATCAGTCACACTGGGAAAACTGTGCAGGAGTGCCACAAAGAAAATTTTTTCCACTTCACTAGACATGAACCATATATCTGATGGAACCAAAAATTGGTAAAAGAAGACATGTACCATAGCAGACCGTGTGTCCAGAATTATGTGAACAACCGTTGAAAGGTCACACAGCACCATGAGCAAACAACTTTATAGGCACAATTCAGCAACCGTAAGAGCCAGTGACCCAAAAATTGTCACAGTCAGAGGTATTATAAAGCTTTCTGCATTCCAAATGCCAGGCAAATAGGACACACGCTTCAAAAGTTATTGAAGAGGAATGAACCAAATTTTCATTTGTTTGAGTGGCATAATTATGCACCTGTTTATGTTTTACACACCAAACCATTGCAAGGCACCTCCTTACCACTAGGCCTACCTATGCTATACATTTCAAGCCAGTAGCACCATGCAGAATGCTATGCACAAAATGTTAAATGCGTCACGTAGTTTCTCTGCAGCAAATTATTTTTACAGCATGTAAATAGCATCATTCACATCTTCAGTCCATCCACTCAACACCCTCAAAATTTCATGTGAAAAGACTAAACCATTCCAGAGATATTCAATTTTAAAACGTCTGCACCATTAAGAGCTCACACCAAAAATGGTGGAAATCAAGATAAAATGTGCTAAAATGGCGGATCTGGTGACAAAAATCTTTAACCATTAGGGGGCCAGCTTTAAATGGCAATATCTCTGGAACAGAACAACATTTTTCACCAAACAAAAACTGGCATGTTCCTTTAATAAAGGTCTTTCTGCATGCTAAGTTTCATACCAATCAACCACACACTGGCAGTGCAATGCATCATGGAAGACAGTGCAAATAAACAGCAACAACATAATGTTTTGCACTGCACTGTGCAAAAACTGTATTGACCAGTGAAATATAAATTGGTAAATCAATAGATGCACCATTCCACTCAACGTATACCAAATCTTATCCAAATATCTTCAACAGTTGCAGAGCAGCACGAGTGCAAGGCTTTGCATGAGTGAGTGAAAATACATTTTTGAGGGCTTCATTCTGCAAAAAACATATGCAGATGTCAAATGCAAATTGGTGAATGCACTGAAGTACCATAGTGGACCAAGTATTACAAATGTCACATAAATCTACGGAAATGTAAGTGTTAATGCAAATGAAAATGGTTACGCAACCGGTAATATAAACACAAGTGCTAACGTCAACCCAAACACAAATTGTTACGCAAACAGAAATGAAAACGCAAAAACACAGATGGTAACATTAATGCAAATGGTGATAGCAACAGTGAGGTAAAAGAAAATAGTAACACTAATGGTAACACAAACACAAGCGCAAACGGTAACACACAAGGTGATGCAAATGGAAACAATAATACAAACGGTAAGAGAAACACAAGTGCAAATGTAAATGAAAACAGAAATGGTAATGCAAATGCTAATGGCAACGGAAATGCAAACAGTAACAAAAACGGTAAGGAGAATGCAACTATAACACAAATGGAAACAGAAATGCAAACGGTAATGGCAACAGTGACACAGAAGGAAACAGTAATGCACTCGACAACGGAAATGCTACCCAAAACACAAATGCTAAGGCCAATGGAAATGCAAACACAAATGGTGATGAACATGCAAATTGCAGTGGTAATGCAATCAGAAACGCAAACTGTTATGATAACACCAACAATGATGCCAAAGGAAACAGTAATACAAATGGAATGCAAATGCAGGCATGTATGCAAACGCAAATGGTAACGCACATGGTGACACAAAAATAAATGCAAACAAAAACGCAAATGCAAATAGTAACAGTAAAGCAAATGCAAATGGTAATGGAAACGCAAGTGGAAACACTAAAGGTAACAGTACTTAGCCACCTAGCGGACGCCGTAATGTTAGCCTATGGGAAAAATCGTCAACAAAACCACCAAAAGGCATATGTGTGGTATATTGGCTTTCTTCCCTGCAAATTTAAGCCCAAAGACCAAACCGTTCTTTTGCAGCAGGGTGGCAAAGATTCCATATTGTTTTGGCCAGGGTGTCGCAAAGTACTTTTGCAATTCTCATCACTTTCATAAATAAAATCACTAAAGTATCGCATATTCAAAAGTACTTTGCGACACTATTGCATGACTTTGTACTTTTCTATGCTTTCTCAAAAAGTTAGGAAATTCTATGCAAAAAACTGTGTTAATGAATTATTTAGGGTTAAAATACAAAAAGTCAGGAAATGAGACCTTAGGGTTGCCGCCTCCCCCCACGTGTGTCCCCCATCCTCCCAAGATTGACAGATGCCAGGGCGTGTCATTGGGGTTGTGAGGCTTAAATGTCGCTCCACTCTTCTTTACTGTGGCTTGTGAATATGATTACACTTGGAATGGGGTCACATTAAGGCCTCACAACCCCAATGACCAATGACACACCCAGGCATCTGTCAATCTCGGGAGAATGGGGGGATACATGGCGGGGGCAACCCTAAAGGTCTCATTTTCTGACTTTTTGAGTTTTAACCCTAAATGATGCAATAATGCAGTTTTTTGCACAGAATATATATATATATATTATAGTGGCACGGTAGTGCCACTATAGTTAGGGATGCATACCCCATTTAAGGTTAAAGTGTGAAATTTTGCACCTTAATAACTTTGCCACTGTTTAACGGATTTGCCTGCAATTTGGCAGGCACTGAGCAGTTGCATAGATCTTGGGAACTGCCACGTTTTGTTCCAGTCAGATATACAGAGGTGGAGTTATTAAGTGCATTCCGTAGCACAGTTATGCTTTTTTGCGCATTGTTTGCGCACGCCTACAGGTCGCAAGGTTTGTGCAACCAGTCTGAAATCTTCAGGGAACATGCAGCCAGGGTCCCTGAAGTGTCTTTTGAAAAGTTTGTGAAAAAATATTGAACGGTTCAAAAGTTATTCAAAAAACAATAGTCAAAAGGGAAAGTTAAAAAGTTTGACAGTGTAACAAATGCAGTTTTTAGTGTCGCAAATGACCCTTGTAGTGTCATGAGTCAGCCATTTTTTTTTCAGTTAGTGGTCACAGAAATGCTTGGCATTTAAATTTGGGACCCTCTAGTGACACAATTCTTTTTGTGTTTACCTAGTCGAGCCCTGAGGATGCTAGGCATGTCTTTATTCTGGGGTTAAACACCCCAGAAATATGTTTTTTTTAATTTTTGGGAAAAGTAGTGACGTAAAGTAGTGTTGCACCTGCAACACTTTTGTGATTATTTTTTGCGAAAGTGTCATGATTTGTGACACTACTATTCGACACTATGGGGAAAATAACAGGAATTCTTTGCCACCCTGCTGCAAAACACTGGTTTGGTCTTTTGGGCTGAAATTTGGAGGGAAGACAGCCAACATCCCACAGATGTGCCTTTTTGTGGTTTGGTGACAAAATATTGCATGGATGGAAAGTTATGGTCCTGCATATTTGAAGGTTTTTCCCATAGACTAACATTGCGGCATCCGCCGCACCTTTCCGGGCCCGTATCTCAGAAACACTTTAAGATATGGACTTTTCATTGCAAAAATGCTTAGCCCCCCACTAGAGAACTGAGTGCAAAACTAGCCAGGAAAGTCATACATAATATGAAATTCTAATTTTTTTTCCACGCTGTACGGTTCCTGAGATATAGGCAATTTTGTATTCCAAGTGCTCATTTTCTGGTCTGAGGCCCATTATTATGCATACATTCTTTGTTCTCACTGTGTTCTCTATGCAGCTGTTGGGGAACACCAGGGTGTGCACTTTCATCACTGTTACCCTTAGCGTTTCTATTTGCATTTCCATACCCGTTTGCATTAGCATTCCCGTGTACACCACCCTTTGCTTTTTCGTTTGTACTTGCTTTTGTGTTACTGTTACCATTTGCGTTTCCACTTCTGTTTTTGCTTGTGTTTCCATTTGCGTCACTGTGTGCATTTTCATTTGCGTTTACGGTCACCCTTCCATTTGCATTTGTGTTTGTCTTTCGCTTGGCATCATCGTTGCTGTTACTGTTACCATTTGCGTTTCCAATTGCATTACCATGACTGTGCGCATTATAGTTTGCATTTCCGTATACGCTTGTGTTTCTGTTTCCATTTCTTTCCTTTGGCATAATTGTTGCTGTTACCATTACCATTTGCTCTTCCAATTGCATTACCCAGACCATATGTGTTATGGTTTGTGTTTCCGTATGTGTTTGCGTTTCCATTTCCGTTTCTGTTTTTTTTGGTGTTATTGTTGCTGTTACCGTTACCTTTTGCATTTCCAATTGCAGCACCATCACTGTGCGCATTACCAGTTGCATTTCTGCACACAATTGTGTTTGTGTCTCCATATACGTTACTTTTCACTTTGTCATCAGTTTGCACTTGCTTTTCTAATACCGTTTGTGTTTCCATTTACATTTGTGTCACCAATGTGAGTTACCATTTGTGCTTGTATTTGCATTGCAGTTACTGTTACTATGTGATAAAAAAATTACATGGTGGGAGCACGAGGCCTGAAGGGCCCAAGCTCCCACCACCACATTCCATTTACTATTTATAGTCCTCATTCACCAAAAGAAGGGAAATTCATGACAAAAATCTCTGTTTAATGCATCAGTAAGGGTTGTTCCACAGTGACAAAAGTGAGGAAATTCAATGTCAGGGTTGAACCCCCCCCTTGCACCCCCAACCCACCTCCCCAACCTGCATTGGGCAGTGCGTTGGGGTCATCAGTCCTAACTCTCACCCCATTCTCCTATACTTCACCACCTCAGCTTGTTTACAAGAGGGATGGGGTGAGAGTTAGGACCGATGACCACAACGCACACCCTGATGCCAGTTGGGGGTGCAGGGTGGTGAGTGCAAGGGGGGGGTTCAACCCTACATTGAATTTCCTCACTTGTGTCACTGTGGAACAACCCTAACTGATGCATTAAACAGAGTTCTTTTGCCATGAATATATATATATATATGTGTGTGTGCGTGTGTGTGTATATGTATCAATCAATCAATCAATCAAATCTTTATTTATTCAGGCGATCATCATTGAGCAAGGCTCATTTACAAGATGGACCTGATAACCTGATATATATATATATATATATACACACACACACAGAGTACAGAGGGATAATAACTTCCTGTTTTCTACTGGTGATGCCTCTCTCTATGCATCCCAGTATCCCCCCCAGCCCTTCTTGCTTCCCTCTCACATTGCTTGCCCACCTTTAGGTCATCTGATATGACTACCCCAGGTCCCTTTCCATTTTTGTTGTTGTTAGTATCTCACCCCCCATTGTGTACTCTTCCCCTGGGTTTTTGTTTCCCAGGTGCATTACCTTGCACTTCTTAGCATTGAATCTAAGCTGCTATACATTTGACCATTCCTCTAACCTTGCCAAGTCCCTTCTCATCCTTTCCACCCCACCTTGTGCATCAACTCTATTGTAGATCTTTGTGTCATCTGCAAAGAGACATACTTTTCCTTCCAGTCCAATGAAGGTGAAAAAAGTCCTATAAGGTAGTTTGTGGGGTAGACTAGGCTGTGATGTCTGGCTATGACATCATCAGTATCTCTTCAATGGGTTACAAAATGGGTTACAAAATGACTTGTAATATTTAAACAAAGTAACCTAGAGATTTCATTTTCGGCATGAAGCTGGTTGGAGATGAGCTGGTCCAGATTCTAAATTTACTAATACTAGACATTTTGGCTGGACCCCATTTTTAATGCTTATCTCTATATCACTTTAAATAACTTAATCACTTAACATATACTTCTGTCTCGCTTTTCTGGGGATTACTTTTAATTATTGAACCTACAACACTTACATTGCTTACCATTTATTGGTTAAAACTGTTCCTGATAAATGTTTCTTTTTATTTCACGTTGCTGCTGCTAAGCTCAAGCTTGAAAGTTAATGGGTGTGTTGCAGTGATGAGAATAGGAATGATAGCCCACCTCTTCATGCATGTGCACATCCCTCACTCACATCCTGTCTTCCTGTCTTGCTTTCACTCTACATGATTAATGCAGGTCTCCTGTAAATGATTGCATTGTTCCAGTCAACAATCCTAGTTGGTGTTTCTAATTTACATTTTGCTGAACTGTATCATGTAAGTTATGTCCCCTTTTCTCTTGTACTGGGTGCAAAAACTACATCATAAAGTATAAATCAGAACACTTAATGTGAGCTGTTCAATGGCCTGCGCATAGTGGAATGAACAATAACACACTTTTAACCCTTATTTAATTTACTTTAAGGCCAGAGAAGGTGGGACAATAACAGTACTAAACAATCTTTTACTGAATGTCATGGTTTTAAACAATACACTCTAACCCTAACCCTCCGGTCTCAAAGTATTTTTTTACAATATATATAAAGCAACAATAAACTCATACCCTGACATGCAGTAAAGTGCTTAATTTGCTTCACTTTAATTACCCCAAAAAGTCAACACACAGCATGAATTTCAATTTACATGTTGCTGTTTTATTCAATTATTTCAATTGCTATAGTATGTATACAGGATGTGTAGAGAAATGCAAAATATCAGTGCTAAGCACCATGTCCCCACAGGCCCCTCCCCCCTTGTATTACCTCAGATCAATAACCACCACCTAGGCAGTATCTGAACAAAAAGAGGCATATATATTATGGTAGCATGGCAGTGCTACTATAGTTAGGGTTGAGGAGCCATTTACATGTTAAACCCAAAATTGTGCACCCTAATAACTTTGCAACTGTTTAACAGATTTGCCTAAAATTTGGGATACATGATCAAGACCCACATGTCTTGAGATCTGCCAAGTTTTGTACTGGTCGGGTACATGGCTGCAGAGTTATTAAGTGTGATCTGCGTGTGCATTTATGCTTTTTCTGGAAATCTATGGTCGCACCTACAGGTCGCACGGTTTGCGTGACCAGCCCAAATCTTCAGGGAATGTGCGCCAGGGTCCCTCGATGTGCCTTTCCAAGATTTTGTGAAAAATATTAAACGGTTCAAAAGTTATTCAAAAAACAATTTCCCATTATAAGTCAATGGGAAAAGTTAACAAAAAGTTTGACAGTGTCACAAATGCATATTTACTTTCGCAAATGGCCCTCTTACTTTCACAAATCCGCCATCTTGTTTTCAGTTAGTGATCAGAAAAATGCTTGCCATTTAAATTTGGGACCATCTAGCAACCTAATTCTTTTTGTATTCACCTAGTCGGACCCTGAGGATGCTAGCCATGTCTTTATTTGGGGGTAAAACACCCCAATACTTTTCTAGTCTGTGGGAAAATGACAGCAATTCTTTGGCACTCTGCTGCAAAAGAACGGTTTGGAGTTTGGGGTTGAAATTTGGAAGGAACACAGTCGACATCTCACAGATGTGCCTTTCAGTATTTTGTTGAAAAAATATCACATGGCGGCAAAGTTACGGTACTCCAAAATTGATGCTTTTTCCCATAGGATAACATTACGGCGAACTAAGCATTGCAGCAATCATTTGGCGCCCTGCTGCAAAATAATGGTTTGTTCTTTTGGGCTGAAATTTGCAGGGAACACAGCCAACATCCCACAGATGTGCCTTTCCGTGGTGTGGTGAAAAAATATTGCAGGGAGGCAAAGTTATGGCCAGTCAGAACTTCTGTTTTTTTCCCATAGGAAAACATTACGGCGTTCACCGTGCCTTTCAGGGCCCGTATCTCGAAAACGGTGCAAGATACGGACTTTTTGTCAAAAAATTTATTAGCCCCCCCAATAGGAACTAAGTACAAAAGTAGCCAGGAAAGTGATAATTCATATGACTTTTAATTTTTTTTTTCTGTCTCATACGGTTACTGAGATAGAAGCAATTTACTATTCCAAGACCTCATTTTTGTGTTCCGAGAGTCATTATTTTCCATACATGTTTTGTACTCACTGTCTTTCTTTATACAGCTTTTGGGTAAAACCAGCCTGTGGCTTACATTACTGTTACCATTACTGTTTCTGCTTGCAGTTCCATACCCGTTTCACTTACCGTTCACTTTTACGCCACCATGTGCATTACCCTTTGCGTTTTCATTTGCGTTTGCGTTGTTTTTCACATTTCTGTCTACAGTACTGTTTCTCTTTCTGTTTCACTTTGCGTCACCATGCACATTACGATTTGCTTTTGTAGGCACAGTCGGGCCTCATGCTCCCGCCGCCGCTGCATTACATTCACTATTTCTCATTATCATTCTCAAAAAGAAGGGAAATTAGAGGCAAAAAACTCTGTTTAATGTATCAGTTAGGGTTGTTCCACAGTGACAAAAGCGAGGAAATTCGATGTTAGGGTTGAAACCCCCTTTGCATCCCTCCAGCCCACCCCCCAAATGGAATCGGGGTGTGCATTGGGGTCATCGGTCCTAACTGTCACCCCATTCTCCTATTCCTCAGCTACTTTCCACATGTGATGGGGTGACACTTAGGGCCGATGACCCCAATGCGCACCCTGATTCCATTTGGGGGGGCTGGAGGGGTGCAAAGGGGGTTTCAACCCTAACATCGAATGTCCTCACTTTTGTCACTGTGGAACAACCCTAACTGATGCATATATATTTAGTGGAGTCCCCAGGATGAACCCCAATTCTGCAGCATTTTGCAGCACTCTGCTGAATGCTGCAGTAGATCTATTGAATAAAGCACCATAATTTCAATGGCAATTAGTCCCTTTTGTCATTCAGGAGAATGTGACACTGCCAGGATGAATTAAATGCTACAGTTTCCTACATGACAAAAGGGACTAATTACCATTGAAATGACATTGCTTTATTCAGTAGGCCTGCTGCCGCATACTGCAGAGTGCTTTAAAAGAGGGTTTCATCCTGGGGGATGCCACTATATATATATATATATATATATATATATATATATATATATAGTCTTTATTCAATAATTGAAAATACAATAGCACATGCAGTAGATGGGATTTGTATGGGATTTGTAGAGAGGCATAAAACATAAGTGGTAAGCACAATGTCCCCACAGACTCTTCATTCCCCCACTGCATTATCTCAGGCCAATACTCCCCGCCCAGGCAGTACCTAAAAAAAAGGTTTCCTGACCGCACATCAAAACCTGCATGGCATAATCCCTCACAGTGACAATCTTGACAGATTTTGAGATTGTTGCTGTGAGGGACTGGAGGGCAAAATTTTGACCTTTCGCTGTGTTTGCCCCCCCCCCCCGAATCAACTCTGACATGTTGGACATCTATAGAAGGGTGTGTGTGGGGAGGGGTGCAGCCCCCACGATAGAACAGAACACAGTGTTTGACAGGAGAAAATTTGCCTGTTGATATTGAGGATCTCACTATGCTGAACTTCGACAACAGTGCTGTTGATTCAGCATAGTTAAACTGAAAACAAATGTTTTTACACACCTCCTCATACTTGTCTGTTTAGTGCAGAATCAGAGTGCACTGGCATGAGGTACAGCTAGGTGTAGGTAAGGATCAGGGGGCTGGTGTGCATGGTGGCCCTCAGCCACCCTAAGCAATGGACTGGGAGGTGTGGTGCACACCACCAGTCCCCAGCCTAGTGGTATGCACCATTTTCCCCAGTCTTCTGCCCCCCTCGGCAGGGCACTTTTGGGGTGGAATGGTACAAGCTGCTGATTCCCATTCACCTGTGATACATAGCATGTAGCCCTGTTTTCTGCCCTCTGAATCATTGCACTGGTGGTGGAATGGTGCAAACCACTGGTCCCCACTCCACCAGTTGTATGCACCATGTGCCACCAGCCTATGGCATTACCTTAAGTGTCACTCCCTTACATTCCCCAGTGTACAATGCATAAAAGCACAGTGACATGTTATAATGTGTCCTCACAACTGTCATTCAGGAGAGAACCAATTCAACTGAAGGCTAATGCTAACAAACTGAAGTTAAAATCTGGGACTGTGAATAGCTCAGCCTCTCAGGCCTGCTTGACCTTGAATGCCTTACCCAGTCCTGCCTTATTCTTGCAATCTGCATGTGACTTCTCTGATACCATTACTCCCCAACCCACATGCTCCACTTGCGTAAGTAATGCCACTGGTGTTGGGAGATAAGGGCTACTATGTCCCCCAGCTCTGCCATGCTGTGTGGGAGACTGCTGGGGACATGGCACAAACCACCTGTACCCAGCCATGTGGTATGTAGCATGTCCTCCCTGTCAGTCCTCTGTACCTCCAAGCAGGGGACTGCTAGTGCATAGTGCTAACTGTCCCCATCCACCAGTGGCATGCACCATGCTCCCAGAGTAATCTGTGTCCCCCACCCCCAGCAGTACTCTAGGATTTTGGGTCCTTCACCCACCAGTCCTCTGGTGTTCACTTCACGAACCAGCACTTCTCAAACATGTCCATGTAGTACATACTGTAGTTATCAGCTCCAAGCCTCCTGGTCTGTATATTTTCTTTGCAATCTGCAGCTCCTTCCATAACCGGCATGGTCCCTCACTTCATTTCCTAGCTACCCACTTGAGTTACACTTTATAACCCAATCCATGAGGTAATGCTGGAGAGTTGGGTGCACAGGGTTGGTGGGCCCACCACACCCTTCCCCAACCCTCTAGCATTATATCCAGCTTATGTAACTGTCTCCTGGACACCCACCTACTTGCATAAGATAAAGTATCACTGAGGTAATGTTTCACAATGTACTGAAATCCAAGGCTGACTGCTCAGATTTCACCAGCCATCTCTGAACACCTCTTGCATGAATGGTATGAGGTAATGCAGGGGTGTGTTTGTGGCCATGTGCTGGGGGCATTTTGCTCCCCAGCCAACAGACACCCCCCCATCCAGGACAGGGTACTGGTGGGTAATATGGGGCAAACAACCTGTCCCCAGTCAGGTGGCATACACCATTTCCCCCATATCCTCTGCACTGCCCCCCAAGCAGGGGACTGGTGGGCATAGTACAAACTAACAGTATTCATCATGCCCCCAGTCCCTTGTCAACCCCAGCATTATCACAGACTAGCTTGTGCTTAGTTTGCCAACCCCACTCCCATTCCTCCCAAAACATGTCAAAATTCAGCATTTGTTTTACAAATTTAAGGTTAATTGACTGAGAGTAGTTGTGCATAACCTCACATTTCTGTCCATTGAAGTCAAGTTGTCAAATTCTGGACCACCTCTCAAGCCTTGACAGATCTTCCCTTAGGTCCTGTATTCACTTTGCTGTGTCCACCCTCACACAGAGCTTGGTGTTGTCCACAAATATGTGAATTTTGTGGACCCTGCTGGTGACATCCCTAACACTTGAGAGTTCTTCCTTCAGCACAATTCCCTGGTTCTTTCCCTTCAGCCATCTACTGTAGCTATCAACCAAGTCAATTTTTCCTCCTACCCCCAGATCCACCAGCTTCTTGATCAATCTCTTATGGTGCACAGAGTCAAATATCTTGCTGAATTCCAAGTACAAGATGCCCACCACTTTACCTTAGTCCACTGTTTCAGTGACTCAGTCAAAGAAGTCTATCAAGTTTGTTAGGCACGATCTCTCGACCATAAATCTGAGCTGCTGCTCATCCTGGGGGCCATTCTTTTTCCAGTATCCTATTAGTCTTTCTTCAAGTGTGGCCTCTGTGACATGATTGAGGTCAGGCTGATCAGTCTGTAGTTGCCTGGGTCATCTTTAGAATTACCCTTATGGAGCAGCACTACATGTGCCATTCTCCAGTTCTGTTGGATCACTCCCAACTCCAGTGAACTATTGAACAGGTAAGCCAGAAGGCCTGCCAATTCCTCTGCCAGCTCCCACAGTACCCATGGATGGATGCCATTGTGGCCCAGGGATTTGTTCATCCTCAGGGCTAACAAGCTTTTCCTTACCTGATACATTTCAATCAATCCATCCGTGTTCTCTTCCCCTCCTTTTCCTTTGTAATACTAGACTGTCTGTGTCCTTAGTGAAGACTGAACTGAGGTACTCATTCAGTACAGAAGTATTCATTCAGGGTTGGGGTCCTGATTTGGAAGAACAGACCTTCCTGATAGGAAGTGAAAGTGCCTACTGTGGCTTTTGCCTTGAAGGTGTATATATATATATATATATATATATATATATATATATATCTATATCTATATCTATATATATATATACATATTTATCTTCATACTGAAAGTAGCTGAGTAAGTGGGA
This sequence comes from Neoceratodus forsteri, assembly GCA_016271365.2. Lineage (NCBI taxonomy): Eukaryota > Metazoa > Chordata > Ceratodontiformes > Ceratodontidae > Neoceratodus > Neoceratodus forsteri. The sequence goes on from CM057452.1 coordinate 1,867,994,822, forward strand.
GAAAAAAGAGATTTGTAGGAATTTTTTGGTGCACTTTGACACTTGCCCTTAAAATTGTAACAGGTGGTGTGGAGGAAGTAGGTTCAGGAGAGTAATCTAGCAGCTAAATAGATTCAGGAAGCCCTGCAAATCAGGTGTATAAGTGGGGGGGGGTGGATCTGATAGAAGTTTAGTGTCTTCTTACACCTTTCTGGCCATTAGAGCACCAGCATTATTGTGCTGGCACATCAGGGTGCCAATTTTGGGATTTGCGCCCCCTCCTGGAGGTCCACACCCCCAGAGTTAGAATAATAATAAAGGGGAGTGTTGGGTGCGCAGCCCCCCAACAAAAACAGAGGTCAGCAAAATCCCAACTTGGCACCGTGATGACTGGGCACACTAACGCTGGTGCTCTGAATGGGTGGAACCCTTCTTACAAGAGTGCTATAAAAGCACTTCCACTTTAATGTGTCCATCCTATTTGTGTCCCAGTGTGTGAGTGAACCAGCAATTGAGTGGAACGGCAAAGGAGTGGAACAGGTGACTGGCATTATAGGTGTTGGTAGGCATCATCAGAAAGAAGCAAAAGAGCAGGGGACCTTGCTGGTCAACTAAGGCAAGGTTTCTATTCTCTCCTGTTGTAACAGTCACCGTAGAGAAGGGTGGAAAGTAAAAGTCATGCCAAAACTGGGAATAAGAGCAGCACACTATCTTGGGTAGGAGTATAAAGAGAGATAAATAAGGCACAGGGTAGCACCAATAGAAACAAACAGAAAAGGACAAAACTAGAAACACCCTTTCAGGAGAAAGGGTACACAAATATCTCCAAGCAACACATGGACAGTAGAAGTTGAGAATGTAAGTAGTTGTCACAGTGTATGGGAATAAACATCAGATTAGGAAAATTTACGGATTTAAAAGACACTGTGGTGTGGTATTTATTTTTCAAAAGTTTGAAAAATAATAAATGACAGCAAAACAATTGCAAAGAAAAATCTCTACTTAACATCAGTAGTTTCTCACATAATACAGTTGTGGATCTCAGAGCTCCTAAGACCCTTCTCATCTGCATTCAACAGCTTGTCTGTGCAAACAGTAGAATCTCTCCTCCTCCTCTCTCAGGGCTCAGCCCCACTGAAGTGAATTCAGTGTAAGAGGTTTTATATCTTTTTTTTACCTTATTTTTGTCACCCCTAGATCTGGAACTCTCTCTGGCTGTTCCACTAGCCTATGCCACTTTACTGATCCATGCCTTCTTCAAGGATATTACTTTCTCACTGGACCCCAAAGGGGGAAGGACCCAAAGAGACTGAAGGGGCAGAGGCAGGGATCCAGTGTTGGGTTTGTGGTGGTTCGGCACTGGGAGGGCCGCTGCCTAACCGGCCTGGAGGATTTCTTTTACATTGTTTTTCCCCATGAGCATCCTCCTTCCCCCTGAGCATGGCATGCAATGATGCTGTGGCACCCAGCAACCCTGCTGGTGTCTGCCATACTCACCCACATGCTGGTCCGCATCCTGCAGCACCTCTGATTTCCACTGGCGGTCACTGGGTTGCCGAAAAACCCCACTACCCTTCCCCAGGAGAGGAGAGCAGTCCATCAGATGCTCAATCCTCTCCCTGCCAATCCCCAGTGCCTGAGCTAGCTCCCAAACCCAGGTCGCCGGTGTGGCACGAGGTGAGGTGTCCAGTGCCTCAACCCTCAGAGACACTGGGCCAGCGAGGTTTTATATCTTTTGGTGGGGTCACCTGACTGAGACCTTTCTATTTACATTTCTGGACATGCTGTTTCATGTCTGAACTTGTTGTTCCAAAACCAAGGGCTTTTTTTTGTTTCAGGGGACTTCCTGGTTCAATTAAAGATACAGGCCCAGATATTCAAAAGAGTTGAGTCAAGCACAATAGGGTTGCGCCTGCGCAAGTCTGAAATTGCGCCATTCTGCGATATTCAGCAGGAGGCAGTTGCACCCCCGAAATCATGCTGAGCAACAGCGCAACGATAATGAAGGCACGCGCAACTGAAGGGGGAGGAACCATGCATAAATGGCACAGTGCGATATTCAACAACTTGCACCATGCGCAATAGGGTAGCAAGTGGAAGTTGCGCTATAGTGGAAATGAGCCAAAATAAAAAGGAGCAAGGGAGAGGTGCAAGAACGCTACAGGGAAGCCACATGAGGCAGAACTTTAGCCACACAGACAGGGCAGGAGGGACACACAGGGCAGGCCAGGGAAAGGGCACCATGAACACACAGGCACAGGGAAGTTGTGGGGAGCCACAGCCAGTGCAGAAGGGGGAAGTGCCATACAGCATGGAGGCCACCACAGGCAGGTGTTTCCAGTGCAGGGAAAGTAGCAGGGAGGACAGCAGGGGGAATACAGTAACAGCTGCCGGGGGGGGAATACAAGCCAGGGACATGGCCAGTGCCACCTTCCAGATGGAGGCCGTTATGAGGGGGGTGAGAAGGTGGTCAGCAGGGGGGTGTGGCCATGGAAGGGCCCGTCAGTGGTATGGCCCCAACAGGCAGTACCCAGCCCGCACCAGCTTCGAGCTGTACACTGATACTGAGATTGTGGGCCAGTACCGCCTGAATAGCGGAATTCTGAGGCAGCTCTGTGAGCTGTGCAGTGATGTGATGCAGGCACCCACACAACGGAGCCATACCCTGTCAGTGGAGACTAAAGTAACAGCCTGCATGTGCTCGCTCACCACAGGTACCTTCAAGAGACCAACTGGGGACACCACAGTCATAACCCAGTTGGCCACGTCATGCCACCTCACCCAGTTCCTCAGCGCACTGCTGCCACATGCTGCGGAGTACATCCATTTCCCCAGCACACTGGCGGAGCCCACAGTAAACATACAGGAGTTCCACAGGGTAGCACGTATGCCTGGCATGCTAGGGGCAATAGACTGCACCCATGTGGCCAAAGCACACCACCTGGCTCCGAAGGCCACATACATCAATCGCAAGGGCTATACCAGCATCAACTGCCAGGTGGTGTGCAATGCCAGGGGGCGCATAATCAATGTCTGTGCCACGCACCCTGGGGGAGCACACAATGCCTTCATCTGGCACCAGTTGGCACTGTGCCACAGATTCGAGAGTGGGGACATCCTCACTGGCCACCTAGTGGGTGAGTATGCAAACCACATGAACAATCATAGGGCCTTGGTGGGCATGGCCAGAGGTGACATGGGTAGTGGCTTACATGGCCCAGGGCAGGGTGATGCTTATCACCAAACTAACCTCCACCCTCTACACACAGGTGATAGTGGATACCCACTCCATCCCTGGCTGCTCACACCCTACCAGTGGCCCGCGACCCCATCGCAGCAATGCTACAATGAGGCACATGCCACCGCACGTAATGTCATCGAGTGGGTGTTCAGGATGCTGAAGGCATGTTTCTGTTGCCTGGACACCTCTGGCGGTGCCCTACAGTATAGCTCCTCAAAGGCCTGTGGGCTATTCCTGGCCTGTTGCATCCTGCACAACATGGTCAACGAATATGGGATAGCTGTACAGGTCAAAGAGAGGGACAGCGATGGGGGCGATGAGGACATCAGTGACGATGGTGATGGGCAGCTCCCCCCTTGGGCAATGGGACCCCGACTGATCCGGCTGGCACAGCTGCACTGGGACACCATCACGGAGGAGCACTTCAGCCAACCCAGGTAAGTCATGGGGCCATGTGCAACTACCAGTGGCTAAGGCACAACACACAAACACGCATGGACACACACAAGGAGTGCATGCCATCAAGGGAAGTGGCAGGGCACAGAAGCACACACACAACCAGGGATGGGTGATGTTTAACATGCCACATGGACAGACACACACACATGCACACACACACAACACACCAAACATGCACAGAAGGCAGGAGGCACACTGACCTAGAACGCCAACCCTAGCCACACACATGTCCACAGGCCACCATGCCCACTGTCTGTCCATGTGCATGTGTCAGATACTGAGCACCATTGCACATTGGTGTACAGCACAATGCAGGCATCATCATGCACATGCAACTGCAGACAGCAGCTGGGAGGGTGTGCAGGTGGACAGTGTGTCCGTGTGCAGGGCCGGATACCCACCTGTGCACTGCCCACTGGAACACACAATGCACACAGGGCAGCACCAGACAGTAGCCACGCTGGGAGACAGGTCAGTCACGCGACACAGTGCCCCAGCTGCCACAGATGCATGGGTGGCCCCACCGAGACCCGTCAGTACTGACAGGCTGACCACTGGCCTCATAGGGTGGCACCGATGGTCCCCCAAGGGTTACACTGCATGACCATGACCGTGCTCACGCAGAGGTCTGCAGCACACTGAACATGCCTGTGCCAGGAGTGCTCGGGATGCCCACAGCTGAACGCGGTGTTGACAGGGAGGGAGTCACACGATGCCAGGAATGGGGTGTGGACAGTGCACTGTGTGGTGTCCGCGATGCATGCCCCCTGACTGTGTGCCCATTGTGGCCATGACAGCAGTGAATGCCTGTGTATGCCTGTCAATGGCAGCGGTCACATCCTCCTGCAAACAGTCCATCCCTGCCAGGATCAGAACTGTGTCCCTGCTGCGATGCTCCTCTGCCCACTCCGGAGCCACACACAGTGCATCCACTGACGTCACAAGCCGCATCTGCTGCTGGACTGATGCTTGCAGTAGGCGGGTGTGCTTGTCCAAGAGGTCATCTGCCTCCTCAGCATCCTGTCCCTCAGGGTGTGCACGGCCCTGATGATCAGCACCCCTTGAGGGTGGGTGCTGCAAACCAGGACCAGGTCTGGGCATGTCCACAGGCAGTGCACAGATGCCGCCGCTGAACCCTGTAACCCCAAGCCCATTGGCCGACTGCTGATGCTGCTCCTCCGGCTGTCGCTCCCCAGGGCTCAGTGGTGCTGCCGCAGTGGCCGCAACAGTCCCACTGTCCTGAACAAACACCAGTGCTGCCCCACTGGTGCTGACAGGCACAGGCTGGGACTGTGCTGACACGCAGGCCTCCATTGCAGCACCACCAACAGCCATGGGCACGATGTGTCCTGCTATGTGGCCATCCCGTGTCACTGCCCATGATGTTAGCGACATCATCATCAGTGACGGACTCTGCACCGGCCCCAGTCACAGCATGCTGGCATCTGTGGACTCCAGCACACTGGGACACAGGCGAGGCTTCCTCTGCACCTGTTACAACGACATCAGTGTGGATAGCCAGGTGTCCCCACTGTCGCACTAATCCATGTATACCTGTGGAGGTGGATTGGCCCTCCTCCATCTCCAGCTGACTGTCCTCAGTGGACAGGCCCACCACCACTGACCCATGCAGATGCTCAGGATCTGTAAGGGAAAGCAAAGTAGCATTACTGCATGTGACCTACCCTGCCCCCCCATTGACAGACCATGACTTACCATGCAGTGATGGGCCACCACCCATCTGGAAGCCACCACCTGCAACAACCTCAATGGCACTACACTGCATGCTTCCAGCAAGCCTCTCCTCCTGTGGTGTCAACTGTACCACCTCCGGCTGTCCCCCACCTGTTGTAGCTCGTGCTGCCCTGATGACAGCCACCTTCTCCTTTATCCTCCTTCTGTCCATACCCATGTTTTTCTTCACTCCTGCACGGAGCGCTGGTGGCTGCCATGCAGGTTCACAGCACATGCCACCTCCTCCCATGCAGCAGCACGGGCTTGAGGTGTTCCCTGCCTACCACTGAGAAGCGGCTCCTGATCCAGGTAGGCCTCAAACAGGGCTTCGGTCTCGGCCTTGGTAAAGTTAGGCCTCCTCCTCCCACCACTGTGTTCCTCCTCTCCCACAACTTGCTTGGTCATTATGTAGCCTGTAAGAATGACAGTTGTTACCTGTGACTGTGCAGTCCCATGCATGTCCCTAAATCCACAGTCCACACTCCCAAACAGCATGCAACTCATCAATAGACTGCAGTAATTGACTATGGCCACTGCAGCCCAAAGTCACACTTTTATAGCGCAACCCATGCAAATGAGGCGAGGCACAACTTTAAGTGGATGCAAATTACAGTGCTGCACCACTGAATGGCTGATTAGATCATTTGCATATGACGGCTGAATATTGCGCTGTTGTGCTTTGTGCAATTGTGTTGAATGTGCTGAGCCAATGGCGCAGTTCTGTGACATGCATAGTACACACCTCACTGCGCATGCCCGGGTTGCTGACACAGGTGTCTGCTGCACTGATGATGTGCTGTGCACAGTAGGCAATGCAAGGCATGGCCACCATTGTGCCAGTGGCGATATAGCGATGGTCACTACATGGTGCTATGGCACTGGGCCATCATAGGCACACTGGGCCAACTGCATGGTAGGCCGCTAATGGCGGTGGCACACAGGCAGCCAATCGCGCTATACACATTGGGTTCCAATGGTGCTGTGTGTGTCCATGCGCCAGAGACCCTTGACCCTGTGCCTGACCTTTGCCCCAGGTGCCATGCATCAGGCGTGGGCGCACTTCTATCGTGCTGTTCGGTGACAGCGCAATAGGGAATGGCAGCACTGTACCATGCAGCATCTGCACATGTGGAGCCACGCTGCAGACCGCCATATTGCCAAATCAAGCAGAGAGCATGGCATGCAGGAGGGCAGCTCAGTGGTCAACAATAGATCTGGCCAACCTAATGGTCATTGTGGAGCCACACCATGGGCCACAGTTCGGGGAGGCACCCCAGGACAGGTCCAGGACCCAGGTGTGGGAGAAGGTGGCCACTGCACTTGAGGAGGTCACAGGATGGGGGAGGAGTGCTGAGCAGTGCCGCCACAGGTACGGGGACCTGCGGTGGAGGGAGCTGGAGCTGCTAGCATGCCTGCGGGCACGTGCCAGGAGGGGCACAGTGCCACAGTCAGGTAGGGGTTACGTCAACACACTTTTATCTTCCATGTGGGTAACACTGTTGTATGTGTCCAGCACACGGGGTTGGGACCATCTGGGGTTGGCTGTGGTGGTGTTATCAGGGTGTGGGGTGGGTGGGTCAGGCTGGGTTGGAGGGCACACACCTGGGGGCAGGGGGACTTTGCTACAGGATTGTACTGATGTTCCTCTCTCCATGTTTGCCCCACAGGCCTGGAGGAATGCCACTGTGCCTGTGAACTTCGGTGGCAGGAGGAGCAGAGTGCAGCAAGGTGGGGCAGGGGCCTTCAACGCCCACTGGACCAGCCCAATGAATGTGAGTGCCATACCTCCATGATTATTATTGCATGCTGTGTAACAGGATGGGCAGTGGGGCATGGCCACCATCCATCGACACCACTGTCATGCACGTGACTTGTTACAGTCAATACTGTCCAGTGGCAATGCATGTCTGGGTGTGCGTCAGTGGTGGTCCAGGCATGCACCAGGTACATGGCTGTGCCACTGCCTTTGCACCACATAGCCATGTCACTAAACGGCCACGGTGGTGCTGTGTGTGACTTGGCCGGTGGGTGTGTGCAGCGTTCTGCATGGCTGTATGCACCTGGGTGGGCAGGTCATGTGGACGTGATCACTGTGGGTGGTCACACACCATCACAGAGGTATGTCCCACAGCCGTGTGCCATGCACAGTGGGCGGGCTGTATTGGGTTGTGCATTCACACCTATTGACTGTGCTCCCTTGTCCTAGGTACAAGCCATCTCTGGGAAATAAGGGAGGTGCTGCGGGAGATACTCCAGGTGGCAAGGGCTTCACTGGACATCCTCTGCAGGATTGACAACACCGGGGTCCTGTGGAGGCACAGAGCTCGACAGAGTCGGAGTGGGTAGAGGAGCTCCTGTTAGGGATCCCTCAGTCCCTGTAATCCCCTACCCCCTGGACCCACCCGCACACCCCTCTTTTCCCATCCCATTTGTCCACCCCTGCCCCCTACCCACCCCCACCTTGTTTGTGGCCCTCCCCCCAACCTTGTATATATTTTGTATATAGTATTGTAAATAGTTAAATTTTATATGTTTGTTCAATACACAGTTATTTTGATATGAATACTGTGGTGGTCTCTGAATTGCAGTGGGCTATAGGTGCTCAGCTGCAGTGGTGTGCATGATGTCAGGGGTGGTGTGGTCATGGGTATGTGTGTGTGTGTGTCTGTGTGGAGGTGACTATGGTGTGGGGGTAGCTATCAGTCAGTATCTGTGGTGTGTGTGTTGTGCCCTGTGCACTGGATGACTGTGTGCAGTGGTCCATGGTGCGTGCTCTGTGTCCATGGCACACCTATCAGCCCGTCCGTGGCCTGTGCAGCTGACACACATGCATGTCTGTGACCTGCACGGTCTGCTGGCATGTCAGTGGTGGCAGTCCCTGCAGGGCAGCCACTGTACCCGTCACATTGCTGGGTTGCCTCCTGTCACTGGTGTGGTGCACGTCTGCCTTGCGTGACACAGTGGCCTCCACAGTTGTTGTCCCACCTCCATGCTGTGCCTTGTGTGTGTTGCAGGGGATGTGCACCACTGTCTGTGACTTGTGCTCTTGGCAAATGATGGTGGTGTATGGGTCCACAGTGCATGCACAGGGTGGCTGGCACTCCAGTGCCATGGAGGACTGCAGCTTGTGTGCACACAGTTTACATGGTCCCACACTGGGGGCTAGGTTACCCCACCACTGTGTCCCTATATTGCTGTGCCCTTGAGTAAGGATGGGTGTCAGTCCATGCACTGTGTGGCATCTGGTGTGGTGTTTGCTTCCATGCACCACTGTGGGTATCTGTGCTGGCTGTTGTGGCCAGTGGTTGGTCGGGGTGTGTCATTGGAATACTGTGCAGGGTGCTATACCACTGGTGGTGGTGTCCAGGGCAAGCCCTGTCCCATGTGGGGTACCTCATGTGCCGACACGTGGTTGGTCTCTCAGCAGTACCTCGGGGGGACTGTGTGTGGTGGCACTGTCTCTGCCGTTGTTGCATTGCTGTGTGCTGCCACCTGCTGATGGGTGCTCATGGTGGGGCTGGCTTGCATGGTTCTGTGGTGCAAAGGGTTGCATTGTCACAGTGGGGGTGGTGGCATGCATGGGGTTTCCTGCAGTGGTGGTCACTGCTCATGGGGGGGCATCTGGGAGTCATGGTACAGGGTGTGCTCTGCATTGGGGGGATGGTGTTGCACAGGGTGGTCAGCCCTCCTTGTGTGCCAGTCACAGCTTGCCAGGGGGTGTGATGGGGCACCATGGCCTGGCTGTGGGTTGTTTGCTTGTCTCCATGGGCTGGTGGTTATTCCAGCCCTCCCACAGTTGTGCAGTGCATGGGGTGTGGGGTGACGATGTATGTTCTGCTGTGTGTTCCCGTGCCCATCTGTGGCATGGGTGGTGGGCCCCTACCTCCCTGGCTGTGCAGTTGCATTGCTCTGCTGCTGGGGGGCATCCCTGGTTGCGCTATGGTGCCTCTGGACTGCTCAGCAGCACATCCCTTGTTGCATTAAGGTGCACCAGATCTGCTCAGCTTCCCCTTCCTAGTTGCGCTATGGCGCAGGTGGTGCGATATTCAGTCGTCAGCTGTAGGCGCAGTTTGGCTTGCTCCGTTTTTGAATGTCACATCTTTTGTGCATGGGTGCAATGGACTTGCGTTTGCTCCTGCTATTGCACCTTTTTGAGTGCAGTTTGAATATCTGGGCCACAGTGTTTATATCCACAGATATTGACTCTCTATATCTCTGATCCACGGTGACTAAGCACTTTTATACATAGAACCTTATACAGTAACAGGTTTATAGAGTAAATTCATGAAAATACCTTAAGGATTTCACATAACTGTACTAATCCTGAAATTATTATTATTTTATATGACTTCGGAATTCTTTTTATTTAAAAAGGTTTTATTAACTGTATTTATTCCTATTTAAAATAGCCTTCCTGCTTTTTATACACAAAATGTACTTATGTACTTTACACAACACTTCGCTGGGTGTTTGGCATCATTCCAGGGACTAAATGGATGGAAATGGCAAAAGAATGAAAAGAGAGAACTAGTAGGAAGTTTAGTAGGGATAGTAAAGAGTTACACTAGGTGGCCGAACTATGGTAGGGGGAAAAATAAGAAATGCAAAGAGAAAAGGGTTAACTGTTGTGCAACAGAAGTTTTGGTAGTTAGGAAATAAGGAGATAGTAAAGTGGTCCATCAATCATAGCCAAGGGTGTAGCCTAACTTCAGCACAGTAGTAGTGGTAGTAAACATGTTTATTTATACAGAATTCAGAAGAGCAGCTTCAATGCACCATTAGGGCTATAACAGACCTTTTTACAAGGTGCACCTGTCTGATGTTCCCAATTTTCAGGGTTCACACATTTAACAATATAAATTACCATAAATGAAATACAAAACATTAGAAAAAACATTTTAAATGCAATCACTAATATGTGTAGACAAGCATTCCTATAACAATATAACTTATTTACAGCCCCCTATTTATCTGCTACATGCACAGTGAAAATGTAACTCCTGTTTCGCTGCTGTTTTAAAAGCTCTAACTGTTGTATCTTGTGATTTCCTATCCAATGGTATGTTTTTCCAGGTTGTAGAGGCCTTGTACTGAAATGTTATTTTTCCATAGTTGATTTGGGTTTTTGGTGCTAACAGATCTCTGGCCCACTTTTTCTTAAAGTTATGCGTAGGTCTGGTCAGCTTGTCTGACAGATCAGAAGAACTATTGTTTTTATACATGCTATAGATATTGGTTGCCCAAATTTGCTTTTCTCTAAATTCTAGTGGCATCCAGTTTAAGCTTCCGTACATAAGACAGTGATGGGTGCTATAATTACATCTAAGCACAAATCTGGCTAGTCTGTTGTAACAAGTGTCAAGCTTGTGCAGTGAATGGTTATTTGCACGAGTATAAATATGACACCCTTAGTCAATTAATGGAAGAATTAGCTGATTTACTATTGTTAGTCTATCTTTCTTTGTCATGTGATTTGCCACTCTCCTCAGAGCCATTATTCTTGAGATCACTTTACTCACAAGTCTGTTTATATGCTGTTCAAAAGAAAGTTTTAGTCTATAGTTGCACCGAGGTATTTGTATATAAAGACCTGGGTTAGTGTAGTGCCATCTGAGGTTTTTATTTCGAGAGAATTTGCTTTTTTCTTTTTACCAAAGTGAACTGGACTAAACAACATAGTATGTGTTTTTTTTAGTGTTTAATATCAAATTTGAAGACGTAAACCTGTTTTGTTGAGTGATAAAATCTGATTATAGCTTGATTTCAGCTTCTCCAATATTTGACCACTCTGCTACTAGAACCATATCATCAACATAAAGTCTGATATTAGTTGATTTCATACAGCTAGGTAAGTCATTTATGTAAATTATGAACAGTAATGGGCCTAAAATAGACACCTGTGGGACACCTTGGACACTGGGGATGGGTTTGAGCACTTTCTATCCACTATTACCATCTGTGACCTGTCTTCCAAATATGACTGAAAACATTTAAGTGGTTCTTCAGCCAGGCCTATGTTCCTCAATCTATACATCAAAATGTCATGCTCCACAAGGTTGAAGGCCTTTGATAAGTCAATGAACACCACACCCATGGCCCTTGACTCCCCAAGGGGGGTAGACACTAAGTCTATGAAGTCGCTGAGCATGGTGTTCATCGACAGTCCCTTCCTGAACCCTGACTGGAAATCATTTCATTTATTGTACTTCTCAAGGTAATCCATAAGTTGACTGTGGACCAGTCTTTTACAGAATTTTTGAAATAATTGATAGAAGGGCAATTGGCCTGTGGTTTGTGGGACTAGCATCTGTTCCACCTTTGTGGATTGGAATGATTTTTGTTAATTTCCAAATGCTAGGAAAAGAGTCTGGGCTATTTCAGAAATGGAGTCTTTTATAAAGCTAACTTCAATTTCATCAGGACAACTAGTTTTGTTTGCTTAAAGCTTTTTTTTTATTTCCTTTGCTGGGAATAGTACAGTGCAGTGGCTGTGGGGTGGAACTTTTCAGAATGACCTTGTGGAGACTGCGGTGCTGCCTGATCTGTATGCACCTCTTGAGGTGAACATTGCAAGACTCCAGGACATGTTGACTAGGATTTGGTGGACTTCTTCACCCACCCAGGTTCCACTGGGTTTGTCACCATTACCTCAGAGGATGCCAAGGAGGAGGAATGGCTGGACAGTATTGCCCCATCATGAGTGGGTTCACTGATTAGTTGCCTGAGTAACACCCCCTCCAGAGAGTCCAAAATGTCCCTGTTTCTGGCTGAAACCATTGCTGGGAGGCTCCAATCTATATATAGTAGATTGAAGTCCACCACCAATAGCACTTCCTACTTTTCTGCCATCTTGCAAATAGCTTCCATGAGTATCTTATTTAATTCCTCCACCTGTGCTGGAGGTCTGTAGCTTATTCCAGTGCAAATTGAGCCTCCAGTACCCATCTCTAGACTGCACCCAGTACCTCTGTTTCCCCAAGTAATCCATGCATCTCCATCACTCATATGCTTTCCATCACATAAAGCACCCCACTGCCTCCTTTTCTTCCCACACTATCCTTCCTGAACAGAGTATAGCCTGGAATGACCATGTCCCAGTCATGATTTTCAGTGCTCTATGATTTTTTAATGAGCATAATACCAAGCTAAAAGGTGGGCATAGTGAAGACAACAAACCTCTTCAGCAAGCAAGAAAGCAAAAGCAAGAGAAAACAAATTCTGGCCAGAGCCAATAGGGTTGCTGCCAAGGAATTTGGGGTAGATATATCAAAAATGTTTTTTAATAGTTTTACACCAAATTTTTAACATACCCTTGTTAAGACAATGCCTCATGAAGAATGGCAGAGAAAATGTTCAACTCCTGGCCTAAAGGTGATTTTGCACAGGGACTGTGAAATCAACTTTCAGGATGCAAAAACACATTTTGGGCCAGAGTTGAAAAATGACAGCTGTCAGAACTATGACGGCATCCAGTGATAATAGTGCTCGCATATGGGTGACCGTCAAAATGGCAACTCCATATTCAGCGCTATTAGAATGCACTACCCACAAGAGTAGCAATTGGTAAGGGAAAGCAACAGGAAAAAGGGAATATTGAGGGGAGGGATGGGGAAAAGGGTTAGGTACAAGAACTGTCCCTGCTGTCACTTAGCCAGCCATGTGGTGTGGTGGTGAAAGAGGCTGACTCTGGCATGGATGGTACTGGTTTCAGGGCTGGGGATGGGAGGGAATAAATTTTCCACAGGCAGCAGCTCCCGGCCTTAAATTTTTGTGCAGCTGAATCCATGCCCCCTCCCCAACATGCACCCCCTGTGGAGTTAGGAATCTTAAGAGGTGCAGGGAGCAAAGCCCACCATGAGGGTGGACGGGGACATAGCCCCCCCAAGCAAAAACACTTTAGACTGCCAGGTTTCAGTTCACCGGTAAGTGTATATTGTTAATATGATTTTCGGTGAGATACACTCACCATAATAGCAATCGCCGTTCAGCGATCACTAATATGACATAGAACCATTCATGAGGTGCTGTAAAGAAATGGCTGTGTTGTAAATGTGAGGTAAAAATATTGAAAATTACCAAAGTTATAAGCTTGCATTTGCAAAATTCAACATAGGCTCATAACTTTATAGTTTTTTAAGTATTTTTAGACCAAATTTTCAACATAGCCCTCCTATTACCGTACCTCATGAACAAGGGCTGAGAAAATATTCCACCTCCTGCCCAAGAGGTGATTTTGTACAGGGGCCATGAAATCACCTTTTGGGATGTAAAAAAAAAAAAAAATGTTGACAGCCTGGTGGTGCTGGAGATTGAGGCGCTGGATGCTACATCTCACACCATGCCTGCAACCTGGGTTCAGGAATGACCCCATGCCACCAGGGGTTGGCAGGGGAGAGAGAGGATCGAGCATCTGGAGGAATGCTCTTCTCTCTTAGGGAGGGAGGGATGGATTGCTGTCCCACTAACTGATCACCCTCTAGCAATGGCTGAAGGGGGATACAGGTTGGTGGTAGCACACCACTACTATGACATTTTAAAGGGTGAAGATCATCACAGTGACAAATCTAGTCAGGTCACTATGATGGTCCACTAATCACCGACACTCAGACTCCCAGTGTTTCTCCCCCCCACCCAAAACCAACTCCAACTTGGAATTGGTTGTTTAGAGATGGGTGGGTGTGGGGGGTGAAGCCCCCTGCAAAAACCACTTTCTCCCCATGGGAACAATGATGACAGTTGGCATTGTTCCCATCACTGTTCAGGATGTCAACAACATTGTTGTCAATATTCTGACATGAAACCCAGTTCAGAAGGCATGTTGTCAACATATGACATCGACAGTGAGGGATGAGGGAGAAAAAACAAGGAAGAAAATGGAGCTGGAAGGCTATGTGATGGCCCCACCAGAGCCCCATCCTGATGCCCAGAATCTTGATGTTGGTTTCCAGGGTGGGGGGTAAGCCAGAGCCCCTCACCTTAACCCTGTCACAGGAGGACAACCCATGGGGGATTGCCGGGCTTGTTGAGTGGGGGAAAGGTGGGACTGGAGACCAAGTTTCCTCTGAGGGACCAGAGCCACCTGCCAGGCTCCCGGGGGGACAAAATTTGTATGGAAAAAAGGAAAAACATGTTGGCCAGGATTTGAAAAATAACAGCTGTCACACTCATGAGGTGCTGTAAAGATATGACTATGTTATGAATTTTGGGGAAAAATATTGAAAATTACCAAAGTTAAGAGCGTGCATTCACAAAATTCAATGTAGGCTCATAACTTTATTGTTTTTTAATATTTTTACACCAAATGTTTAACATAGCCTTCTTATGACCCAGCCTCATGAACAAGGGCATAGAAAAAAGTCAACTCCTGCCTGAAGGGTGATTTCACACAGGGAACACAGCATCACTTTTTGGGACAGATCTGCCTAATTGCAGTTCAATTGTTCATGAGGTAGTATCCCAAAGAAGGCATGTTGAAAATTTAGGCCATAAATATGCAAAAATGCCCAAGTTATGCCACTAAGTTCAAAACCCAATTTAAATTCATTGAACTGCATACCTGTTTCTTCAGTTTGTGGTCCAGCTTTGAAGAATGTAGATGTGTCTGTGGTACAGAAAGGGTTATGGAATTAATTCCCCAATGGGCAAGTAAGAGCTTGTGGGGTGTGCCATGGTGGGTGATGAGTGGGAGGGTTGGGTCGGGGGACAGTAATGGTGCAAAAAGCATTGATGTATGGTTTTCTTTTTACAGGTGTAGAAAAAAAAACATAAAAATCAGGACCAAGGATTTCCATTGCAGGTATTGGGCACTGCAGTCACACGGTTATGTTTTGAGGATGAGGTGAGTGCTGAGATAAAGGGTCAGTGAGGGAAGAAAAATTCATAAAGAAAAGGTCACAGGGGAGCACGATCATGACACTGGGGTACTGGGCATCCCCAGTGTCATTGTTATGTTTCTGGGGGAAGTGCTGAGAGGAAGGGAGGGTTGAGTGGGGGATATCTATAATTTAAAAAAAAATCAGCGGTCACAGAAAAACACGGCACACTCTGCCTTGACCAATATAGCCACCTTTCTCTACTGCGCATGCACTAGTGGTCATGCATGCACAAATATGGATTGGTGGCCATCTTGGACATGGCAGATTGTGTCGTGTTCCATCATGACCGCTGACAGTTAAAATAGTACACTGCACCTGTCTAAGGAGACAGCAGAGCCGATTGCTACACAGATGTTGAGGTGACTGTGTTGCAGCTCCAACATGTTGTTAGGTCAGAAGGAATGCAGCTGCCCTTTTCTCATAGCAAAAGGTCAGAAGGGCTACACCCACTGCGGCCCTAAAAAGAAACTGCTATGGTTCTCAAAAGACATGGAGGAAGAGGCAAAAGCTAAAAGAGTTGCATTCTAAAAGTACAAGGAAATACAAAGGGAGAAGGATAGGGAGGTGTATTGGGGAAACTGAAGGAAGCAGGGAAAGCAGTATAGAACATAAGGGTACAAACTGAAGAGAGAATAGCCCAGGAGGTAATGAAATGGGACTTTTTTTTAGCTAGGTAAGTGAAAAGAGGAAGACCAGGGGTGGAATTGTAAGGTTAAGAAGGGAAGGAGGGACTGTTCAGAGGGGGATAGGAAAAGGCAGACATCCTGAACAAACATTTGTATTCAGTGTTCACCAAGGAAGGAGAAAGGGAAGGGTCATTAAAAAGTAACAGAAGCTTTGGAAGGAGGTAGACATTAGTTGGTTTTCAAATCAGAATTTGAAGGTGGAAAAAAAATGGGTTCGGACAGAATGCACCCAAGGGTATTGAGGGAGCTCAGGGAAACACTGACTGCACCTCTGACAGTCCTTTTTAACAGCTTCCTGGAAGGAGGAGTGGTTTTGGAGGACTGGTGGCAGAGAGGAGGATGGCAATTATAGGCCAGTCAGCCTGATATCAGTGGTGGGAAAGTTAATGGAATCACTACTGAAGGAAAGGATTGTGGAATATCTTGAATTCAATGGGTTACAAGATGCAAGGCAGCATGGGTTCATGCAGGGGTGAGGACAAGTCAAATGAATCTGATAGATTTTTTTAACTGGTTGATAAATGAATTGGTTCAGGGTGGAGCAGTGGACATGTCCTACCTAGACTTCAGTAAGGCTTTCAACACCATTCCTCATCAGAGACTAGTAGAAGGCTGGGTAGCCTAGGAGTGGGTTTGAAGCTAGTAAACTGGATAAGAAATTGGTTAGTGTATAGGCAATAATGGGTGTTGATAAATGGAGTTCACTCCAAGGAAGGGAAAGTGACCAGTGGGGTGCCTCAGGGATCAGTGCTGGCACCGGTCCTCTTTATTGTCTTTATAGGTCACATTGCAGAGGAACTGAAAGGGAAGGTCTTCCTCTTTGCAGATGACACCAAAATCTGCAATAGAGTGGACACTCCAGGGGAGGTGGAAAGGATGATCAGCAATCTGAGAAAACTAGAGTAGTGGTCAAGGGTATGGCACCTGGGTTTAAATGTGAAAAAGTGCAAAATAATACACTTAAGGTACAGAACCCCAGGGGAAGAATACAGATTGGGTGAAGTGGTATTGACAACTACAAAGCAGGAGAGAAACCTGGGGTAATCATATCTGTTGACCTAAAGGTGGTCAGGAAGATAGGAGGGCCAGTGGGATGCAGGAATGCATTGGGAAGGGTATCACCAGCAAAAAGAGGGAGGTTATGTTGCCTCTGTATGAATCATTGTTAAGACACCACCTAAAGTACTCTGTCCAGTTCTGGAGACCTTATCTCTGGAAGAACATAGAGTGGAGGCAGTCCAAATGAGGGCGTCTAAAATGGTATAAGGTCTGCATCAAAAGTCCTATGAGGAGAGACTAATTGACCTCAATATGTACACCCTGGAAGAGAAGAGGAAGAGGAAGAAGGGAGATATCCTAGAGACCTTTAAATGCCTAATGGAGAAAATAAGGTACAGAAGGGAAGTATTTTTCAGAAAAAAGATGATTAAGAACAAGGGAACATGTGATGAAGCTGGAGGGGGGTAGATTCAGGAGAGATGTGAGGAAGGTCATAATGTTTAATTTGAGTTTAAGTCAGGGTAAATTTCCATTTATCTGGACAAGAGCCAAGGTGATTCCAATATTCAAGAGTGGGGTGACTTCACTTCCAACAAATTATATGCCAATAGCTCTTCTATCAGTTATTTCCAAGTTAATGGAGCATTTGGTTCATTCTGATTTAATGTTATACTTGGAAAAATATAAAAAACTTACTCCAGTTCAGTACGGGTTCAGAAAGGGGCAGTCCATGGAGACTGCGCTCATGGACTTCCTGGATTTAATAGCCTTTCCTTTAGGGGATGGGAGGGCCGTGGGCACAGTCTTCATGGACTTGTCAAAGGCCTTTGATTTGGTGGACTACCGTTTGATGTTGGAATCCCTTGAAAATATAGGGGTCACCGATCAGTCACTGAAATGGTTTACATCATATTTAAAAGATCACACTCAACTAGTTTCTATTACCGGTGTTAGTTCAGAGTTGGCCCCTATGAAACGTGGTGTTCCACAGAGCTCAATACTGAGCCCCTTGATATTTATATGAATGCCCTTCCAAACTGTATAAAACATTCAAACATTGTGTTATATGCTGATGATATGGTGTTAATCACAGATGGGATAAATGGGCAGGAAGTAGAAGAAAAGCTCCAGTCCAATCTTCAAGTCATGCAAATTTGGTTTAAGACTTAACATTTATTGATAAATACTAAAAAAAACACAAATAATGTTGTGTAAAACTTCTAAATCTAAAAATAAAAGCTTGGATATTGCAATGCAGATCTTAACTATAGATGGGAAGTTACTGGCACAGGCAAATACAGGTATATATAAATATCTGGGAGCTGAAATTGATTCTGGCCTTACCTTTAATCAACATACTGTATAGACAGTATGATAAAGAAAACTCAAATGAAATTGGGGGCCTTAAGAAGGGTTACTTTTTGTATGGCTAAAAATTATCGTAAGTTGGTAGCAAATCAGTTGATCATTCCTACTTTGGAAAATGGATTACATGTTTATTGTTTTTCTATGAAAAAATCTCTACATAAACTGGATGTATTATATCATAAAATAGCTAGATATGTATTACGATGTAGTTCCACAGTCCATCACTGCTCCCTGTATGATGCTTTGTCCTGGATCCCATTGTATCATAAAAAAGAAATAGAATGGAATACCTTATTGTATAAAATTATGAAACTGGAAATGCCTGAAAGACTTGTGAAACAATTAGAATGGGTAAATTATCATTATTGTTTGAGAAATATGGATAGTACACTAAAATTACTTAGGATTCAAAATAAATACAGCATATTTAAATTTAAATATAAAACTGCTAATTCTTGGAATAGATTATCGAAGGATTAAAGAGTAATAAACTTAACAATGTCTGTGTGTTGTTGCTATAAAATTTACTTTTTTAGTATAATATAATATTTGTATCTTATGTAATATGTGCAATATTGAAATTGTTTGGAACCTTTTGTAATTTGTACATAAACATCAATAACAGCATCACCATGAAAACAGGACTTGTGTAAGACCTATGGTGTAAACTTTTTGCATTGTCAAATTGTTTTTTGCCTGTATAAATAAAAATGTTTTTACTACTAGTACTACTACTACTACAGTATGGCTAACCCGGGATAGTGCCATAGGCAAGCGCGAATTGTGCAATACCGCTTATACTGCTGTATGCGGTATTGCACCATTCACACTTTCCCAGGCAGAGGATAAGACCTCTGCTGGGACTGGGGTCTGCTGAGCAGCTGCTGTGGCTAACTGGACTGAGCCACAGCAGCAGGAACCCATGCGCTGTGACTGGGACTAGGTTTGATTCCTGGTCCCAGAAACTTTTAATTTTTGGGGACTTTGTGCACTCCCCAAGTTAACCCCCCAGAGTTAAGAATCTTTAGTGAGTGGGGGATCAGGGGTGCAGCACTCCCATAACGTGGTGTGTGGGGGCATACCCCACACAAAAAAGACTTATGCCTCATGGCAGAAATCGCACTGTATTGGCAGCATGATTTTGCCATGTGGCATAATGTCTTGTGACATTATGACCCAGTGCCATTAGGAAGTACTTCATCACAGAAAGAGTGGTGGATTCCTGGAACAGCCTTCCAGTAGAGCAAAAACTGTGGTGATGTTTAAGAATGCATGGGATAGGCACAAAGGAATTGCAGTGGAAAAGAAGGGTGGGAGAGAAAGAGCTGTTGCTACAGTGTGGTCTGTGGTGATAACGTAGGTAGAAAAAAATTGGCAGACTGGGTGGGCCAAGCAGTCCTTATCTGCCATCAAATTCCATCATTCTATGTTTCAATGTACCTCTTCCCTGTTCCCATTTGCTTTAAACCCACTCTGCCCATTTCTGGCCTGAACTATTCCATCTTTTTTCTCACTTTTCTCACTACAATAATATACCTAGAAAGGTTTTTCACCCTTTTTTAATTCCCTCAGCTAGCTGCAGTTCTTTCTGAGCTTTTGCCAGCTGAATCACCCTTCCTGTCTCACTAGCTTTCTTCAGATATTCCTCCCTGTCCTCCTCCCTCTGGGCCCTCCTGAACTTCTTATAAGCAATCCTCTTATCCCTAATTGCATAGGCAACCTCTTTACTAATCCAGTTGGGTGTTTTTGCCCTTGAGTAGTTTTTTTTTTTTTCTTTGAGCCAAATACATTCCCTTGTAGCTGCCTCTAATCACTCATTGATAGTAGACCACCTTCTTCAGAATGTGAAATCAACCTGGAATTCCTTTGGCACTCCTCCTCCCATAGCCTGGATTAGACAACCTGAAATTACACCTCTGGAAGCTGCCTGGCTAGATTTTATAATATGGCACTACAATGATGTGGATTACAAAAAAAAAAAGAAGAAATGACACAACACATTTGAATTTCAGAGATTCAATTTATTAATTGCTGACTAGGGATGCAGGGATACCAAAATTCTGTTGGATACCAGTTTTCCGATGGTTAGTACTGATATCTGGATCAGGTCGGGTTTTATCGGGTCGAATAGCTGTTTCCTTTTCATTGGGAGTATAACGAGGAGAGCAGAGGCAACAAATGCAATTTAAATGTTTCAAGCCACAGCGTTCCCATTCTGATATTGTGGATTACTCAGAACAAGCTAAGAAACTTTGTATGGGAGCAGTTGTGGCAGAATGAGGAGAGCAGAGGTAACAAAATAAATTGAATGTTTAGCAGCTGTCAGCGTTTTCCCCTTAGCATTACAAGCTGCAGTGTTAAGGAGCTTTAAATGGGAGCAGAATAACAAATACTCGTTAAATATTAAAATCAGCATCATACAAGCGGAACTAGGAGATCAGAGGCAGTAGCGGGTTTAAACTTATATGACTGAAGCCGCAGCGTTCCCGACTCTATTTCTGAAAGTCAGTTGTGGCAGTTATGGTAGTTTTTCGGCAGGTTCTGAAGTCACTCTTCAAAAGGTACCTGATGCCCGAGCATGTCAAACAGTGTTATAGGTAACTGCCATGAACACTGAAAAACTGATTGTTTGGAAGGACCTATGAGAGGAAGGCAACCAGGATGATCCAGGGCATGAGTGATAGGACCTATGAGGGGAGACTGAAAGCCCTTGGGCTGTATTCATTGGAGGAGAGAAGAGACAGGGGGACATGACTGAGGTATTCAAATACGTGAAAGGGATTAACATGGGCGGAGCCAGACAAATGTTCAGTCTAAAGCAAGGGGGCACAACCAGAGGCCACAAATGGAAGCTGGAGGGAGGAACCTAAAGGGGAGAGCATAGAAGGCATTACTTCACTGAGAGGGTGGCAGAGCCATGGAATGCATTGCCCGGGAGTCTAGTCAAGCAAGGCACTGTGGAGGGCTTCAAGAGGGGGTGGGACAGATGCTTGGGTGTACTGAAGCCAAGGTTGACCCTCTCAGTGGCCAGAGAGGGAGGAGGAGGAGTTAGCGACCAATAGGATCTGGCTACCGAGCAGACACGAAAGACCGACAAGCCTATTCTTCTGGCTTTTAATATGTTAGTATGATGGTTCTATGTCATAATGGCAACTACAGAAGGGCGGTCACCATTTGGGTAAGTGTACATTGCCGAAAATGAATTACAGTGATGTACACTCACAGTGACTAAAGAAAACAGCGACTGGTTTTCAATGTTATGCAGGGGGATGCACCCCCTGCATCCTCCTATTTAAGGATTCTCAGATCCAGGGGGGGGTGCATGTCATGGGGAGTAAAACTTAAAAAAAAATGAAAACCCTGACCGACGCAAAAAAATGATCACACCCAGAACGGAACCTGGCACCCTCCCGACCCCAGCCTACCACCTATCCACCACACCACACAGCCAGCTTGGCAGCTGACTGCCACACTACACCTCACATACCCTCCCTCCCCTTCCGCCCATCACACAACGGGGTCCCTCCCCCTGCACGAGTGTATATATATATATATATATATATACACACATCGTTTTGCTGTACTCGCCTTCCCTGTTTCTGGTCACTACCCTGCCATGTAGCCCAGAACACAGGCACAGTGATTGAGTTGCCCATTTTGAAAGTACTCAATCGTGGTCACTGTGTTCACTGGATACCACCTAGGACAGTGGAATAGTCCTGCCATCATGTCCATGAGAGTGATAGGACACATGCTCTAAGGTTTTTTTTAGCAACCACAGTAGCTTATTTCTTTAAACTGCAAACATGTACATTAAATTAAGACTCTCTGGTGGCTTCTGCAGTTCCTCTAATGACAGTTCCATGGACAAAGACTGTATGCTAGTGGTATTATAGAAACCATCTTCACATCTCCGACCGTAGAAATGATCATTAATGTGGCCAAATGTGAAATGCTAGTTTTGAATGAGGCTCAACATATGCCTCATCATCTGTCAGTACCTGACCCGATTTACACAGCAGTATCCAATTGGGCTGGATATGGTCAAAAAGTGTGATATCCGACCAGATCAATTTACCAGGTTGGATAGCCATGCATCCCTATTGCTGACCTAAGAAAATACTGTCTGATGATATTCTTTCATTAGCATAGCTCATATAGAACTGATGTGACCACTGACATAAACAATACCTGACATAATCTTATTAAAATGGTCAATATATCAGTTAAGTCCTTCACTGTGCTCACTCTCCTATAGAACTGTCTGATGTCCCATTTCATCTGACACTGTTCAGTGGTTTAAATCCCCCCTCCTCCTTATTTAGGGCTTTATCTGATGCCATACCATCTCAAATGGGTTAAGGTGGGGTGATTCTGATGGTGTCCTGACCCAGTTCATTCCTTTGTCCTTTATGTAGACTCCTGATGTTGTACGTTTTGGTTCATTGTCTGTAAAATATGAAGATTAAAAAAAAAATAGTGAACTGTAAATCACTATCCTGAGACACAGAGTATAGTTTATTTAGTTTTTTTTTTTTTACTTTATTTCTTTATCTTCTCCTCCCTACTCTCGGAGCCCTCTCCTTCCTTCCTCTCAACCCTCATTCCACCTCCGGTGGGATCTGCCCCTAGAGTGCCTCCTTCTCTCCTCCTTGCACAGTGGGGTCTGTCCTCTTTGGTGGTCTGGATAGTACCGAGAGGCTATCATCTAGGGCTGCCGAGAGGGTTTTTTTCCATTTTCTTCCCTGGTTTCCCCTACCCTCTGAGACGTCAAGTGCTTGGACGTACGTCCTGAGTGGTGGCGTGCTGATGCACGGCCAGACCCTCATGCACCATCAACATCCCCCCGCCCCGGCTCCGATGAATGGAGCTGCCTCCATCCCTTCAACTGTCAATGCTTCCACCGGCTACAAAGGTGATGTAGAATGCAGATGCATTCTTGGTTCCCACCCCTGAGGGAGGAGAGCATCCGTTGGGACGCTCAATCCTCCATCTCCCCTGCCGACCCCCGGGCCGGCTGTTTATTTAGTTTTTAATGACCAGGACTCATAACAGAAATCAAGGCAGTATATAATTAAGGTACACGGTTAAATAGTAACTGACAGCTGCACTGAGAAACCTACAGTATGTCACAACATGGAAAAGCAGATGATCATCCTGAAATGTATGCTGGATAAAGGGCACCAGTATATTTGACACTATCTCCTCCCTTAAGGAATCACTCTTTGTGATTCCAGTGAATAGCAGTATTGGCCTAGGTAATTTTTGGGAGATGGTACCTCAGACATTTATTGTCAGTGGGTGCTTGGGCTGTGGTTTAAGTATCAGGAGACCTTTTTTTCCTAAAAGCCATGGGACAGAAGGATACATGCCTATAGTACTCTCATCTGTAAAAATCACATCTGAGAACTTTTTGTTTGCCTTCATCCATGTCTTTGCCTGCTCCAACTGCTTAGCCTTGTTTGCCTCACAGATGAGAGAGCATGTACTGCTTGGCACAACAATATGCTTTCAGGATCAGGTGTAATAGTACTGTACTAGCATTGACAGTTCCAAGCACAGTATATACTTCCACAATAATCACTATTCAGCATCATGAATGAGATGCATGAAAGAAAGAACTTATGGATCAGCACAGTAAGGACTTACTGTTAGCCATTAGCATCTTTTTTTGTATGTAAACTTTTTATCAAGCTTTCACAAAGCATAAAAATGTTAATACAGCAGAACAGTGTGCGTAACAATTAACTAGATTAAACACACTATGTAGATAATAAAATCCACAGCATGCAAATTTACAGAACAGGCATACAGTAGGAAAAAAACAACCAGATACAAAATAATCATTACCCATAAAATTAGGTAAGTCATTAAACCCAGGGTTAACAGAAGCAAAAAAAAAAATCAAGCTTTCACAAAGCATAAACATTTTAATACAGCAGAACAGTGTGCGTAACAATTAACTAGATTAAGCACACTATGTAAATAATAAAATCCACAGCATGCAAATTTACAGAACAGGCATACAGTAGGAAAAAAACAACCAGATACAAAATAATCATTACCCATAAAATGAGGTAAGTCATTAAACCCAGGGTTTACAGAAGCAAAAATAAAAAAATTATTTCTTCTTTACAAATCCACAAATGAAGCAGAAGAAAGTGCATCCAAGCATTAAGATACTATAAACCACATGAAACCTAGTGATCCACCCTTACAGACGTTAACCAATCCCACCAGATCTGGTGAAATTTAGCAGAAGCCTTTCTCCTCTAAGATAACACCTGTTGGAAACATATCCTGCACCCATTGTATGTGTAAGGGAAGACTGTTCGGACTCCAGTGAATAAGAATGAGCTTTTTCAACTCCAAAGCAGCAGTATATAAAACTGTTTTATACTTCTGTATATGAACGGGCTGTGATGAAGGGTCCCCAATATCCAAAAAGAAGGTAAGAAAGGTAATTCAATTCCCAGGGACTGCTCTAAAGACTTAATGGTTCCTTTCCACCAAGATATCCTAGGACTACTCCACAATATATGAAAAAGAATACCCAAGTTTGAATTAGAACTCTGACAGAGATCTGAAGAAAGAAGGCCCATCATTTTTAACTTGACAGGTGTCCTATACCACCTACCCAATATCTTCTTTCTGTAAAAGTTGAGTGTACGGATTAGGAGAGGCTCTATGGGCCTCAATCCAATATCAGTTCCAAATCCCTACATCCATTGTAGCCTGCATGTCTTCACACCACTGCACATGATAGTGCTCCCAATCTGGTATATTGCTCTTCTGTAATTGCTTACAAAATAAGCTTGTATGACCACTAGGTAGAATAAACCAAGTACGGAGTTACTTAGTAAGGTCAGTTTGAACCAAATAGTAATCCTTCGTAACCCATGATGAGAAAATGTGCCACAGTTGCAAATATTTCCATAAATATTGTTTAGGTAAATTAAATGCTACCTGCAATTGAAAAAATGTTCTAAGCAGGCCACTCCCAGCATCAAACAGATCCCCCACAAAAGAAACTCTTTTTAAAATCTAATTCTTCCAATGTATTGTGGAGTCAGCAATTCATATATTGGGGTTACCCCACAAAGATACATAAAGTCCCAAATACTCATGATTCCTACCCTACAGGCTAGACATTTTCTTCCACACCGGCCTGGTAAAAAATATTAGAGAAGTAGGGAGGTAGGGTGCTGGTAGGGGGCCTCATAAACAAACTGCCAAAGGAACATCACCCAGCAAAGCCTGTTCAATGTCCACCCACAAAGGGGCTGCATTCAAATTAGGATTAACCCAGTATAACGACTGTCTAAACCCATTAGTCAGATGATATGCCCATGGCCAAGCATATTCCATCCACCCTACCAAACAGGCAACACAGAATTTTCCTCCCAAAGCAAGGTATTTTACCACCTCAAATAAAATTAGCAAACAGCTTATCTATTTTATATCATAATCCCCAAGGAATAGTCTTACGCAAGTTGCTAAGGCAATAAAAAAAGCCTCAGAAAAGCCATCATTTTGATCACAGCAATCTTATTGGGAAGTGTCAAATACAATCTGGATCATCTATACATATCCATGGAAAAACTGAACAGTATATCCTGTATATTTCTTTGACATATATTTTGGAGATCCCCAGACATGTGCATCCCCTGATAATGGATCCCTTTCCGAGTCCATTTAAGTGTTTGTGGTTTGATCAAGGCCCACATAGGATCAGCAATATAAAGTGGTAAAATTTCAGTTTTTAGCCAGTTCTCATGCAGCCCCAACATAGCCTCAAGGGAGTCCAAAACTTCCCATATGACAGACAGAGAGTGATCCACTTTAGATAAAGCCAATAGTAAGTCATCTGCATAAAGTAAAGTAGAGAAAGATTTCCCACAAAGTAGAGAAAGATTTCCCACCAACATAGTTACCCTGGATATTCTTGTGGAGGTGTAAAGCAGAATTTAATGATTCTATTGTAGTCAAAAATAGAAGGGGGCTCAACTGACAGCCTTGTCTCTTTCCCCTTGGTAAAGAAATGGATTCTGACAGTACACCATTTACCAAGACCTTAGCTTTGGGGGATAAATACAGACTTCAAACCCACCTCTGAAATATTGGTCTGAACCCCATTTCCGACAGACCAAAAAATAGATAACCCCAACAGAGTCAAATGCCTTCTATTGCTACTAGTGCAGCAGTATTCTGGCCACTAGTGGCAACTTCTATTAAGCTTAGAACTGCTCGAATATTATATCTGCAAATTAGCATCTTTTTTGATTATTCCATCAGACTGATGATTCAGACATAAAATACCACCATTCTGTGACTACTGTATATAATGGAACGCTTCACTACAACAGAAAGAAAATAAAATTTGGTTATGGTAACCATAGCAGAAAAGTTGTGTTATGTGGCACATTGAGCAACTCAATGCCACTCAGGCAGCATGGTACCATCTCACTGCCCTGTAATATGGCTTGCTAAC
The DNA here is from genome assembly GCA_016271365.2 of Neoceratodus forsteri. Classification (NCBI taxonomy): domain Eukaryota; kingdom Metazoa; phylum Chordata; order Ceratodontiformes; family Ceratodontidae; genus Neoceratodus; species Neoceratodus forsteri. The sequence goes on from CM057452.1 coordinate 1,868,021,654, forward strand.
AGCCACTCAAGTAGCATACTGCCATCTCACTGCCCTGTAATGTGTATTGCTCTAGACCCATTATGCAGCACAGTACCATCTTACTGCCTTTAATGTGACTTGCTCAAGGGCACTCGGGCAGCACAGTGTGCAACAGTAGTGTATTATGGTGTCATGCATGCCCATTTAGTGCACTCTGTCAAGTTGTGTGGATGTTCTATACCTGGACAAAGGATACCACAGATGCCAGAGACAGTATCAGACTTTCGGTTGCTGTAAGGTACTTCTGTATCACCCTCACTGCAGTTCCTATTTTGAGCATTTCACAAACTGCAAGGCTCATTTGTGCATCCAGCTTCTTGGTCATGATGATAGTCTAAAGGAGGTGGTTTCTCTGTCTTTAAATGACCTCAGAAAGATTAGAAGAAATGCCACTGAACTGTTACAATACTTTATGAGGGGCAAATGTGCATGCCCATGAAATGAGACCAATTAGCAGCTGAGGATCCAGTAGTGAGCCAATCAAATTGTGGGAAGCATGCAGGCATGGCATAACATTGATTTAAAAAGGACTACCCAATCAACAGCTGTGTGCAAGGATGTCTTGCACTTGTAGAATGGTATTTATGGTGGCCTTTGTGGAAGTTTTAAACTGTTACAGATATGAGACAACAAGGCTGCACTGTACTACTGCACTGAACTGTATATCAAACTGAAGATGGCTTTGAGATTTGCCACAGCAAGGTTTTATGGGGTACCCAAGGCAACAAAACTGGAAATGAAGAGGACATTGGTGTCAAAAGTGCTAAACAGCACACAAGTAAGCAGAAAGTGAGGGGGTAATGAAGATGCTGATCCATCTGCAAAATTAAATTCAGAAAGATTATCAAAAGATACACAGTAAGAATGTATTGAAATTATTGGTGTACACTGTACATGTTTAAAACTGCCTCTTTGTATATAAGTAAAGATACTGTGTTAAAGCACCCCTCTCTTTCACTTATAAATCATTTTGAAGTTTGTGATTTCAAAAATGTACATTCAAATAAAAAAAAGAATTTTAACTAACATGGGTTTTGGCTGCATTCTCTATATCATTATCAACTGTGCAGTATTTGCAACAAATAAGTTCTGTCTTACAGTGTAATATTATCACTAGGGACTATAAGCCAGTTCTCTATAAAGAGTGGGAAGAATAAGTAAAGAAGGAAATGGCAGTGGCATCCGAACAGCAGGCAACCACCGAGGAGGACAGGGCACATCCTGAAGAAAGGTCAGCACATGAGGAGTGGCCACATCCAGAGGAGAGGGCAGACCCCAAGAAGATGGCAGCACACAAGAGTGCCACATCCAGAGGAGAGGGCACAGTCAGAGGAAAGGGCAAAATGCATGGAGTGGCCACAGAAACATTAAAAAGCAAAGGTAGCAAAGAGAAGTAGGAATAGCTAATTTAAACATTTTCTGAGGAACAGCATCAAACAAGAGCAGCTAGAACACCAACAGATGAGGGACACAATGGTCAAAAAAGAGATGGGCAACTGCCTCTGTGGTCCATGATGCAAGAACTGAGAAAGGAATTGAGGATTTCCAATGCAAATGCTATGGACATCGATGCCTATGAAGAGACACACAGCTGCTAGTCTTTATGAGGATAACATGGCAGAGTCAGATGAAATGCCTCCACTGGCAGAGAACTGACTTAATACAAAACAGGGACAATCTGATAGAAGAAATGGCAGCAGGTACACAACCTGTGCCACATCAGGCAAAGCTAAATTGGCCTGCAATGCATCTACCAGCATACAGAGGACATAGGCACACTACACCATACCATGGGTATGCCATGAGTGGCAGGGTCATTCTACCTGACATGGATATTGTGCCTCCCATGCACAAAAAGGAAAGATACTTGAAGTGCTCATTCCATGACAAGCCAAAACATTTCTCAGCTTTGATATTTCATGCCCTTGTGCCATTGAAACTATATGTACAATGGGGAAACTAAGTAAATTATGACAGTGCAAGGGGAAAAAAAAGGTTGCCGAGGAACTTGATAAATGTAATTCCAATGCATGCAAGGAGGCACTTTGATTTGAGCCAAACAATTATGAGAAAAACAAGGGACAGGAAAAACTAATATGTAAGAATGGTGTGTAACGGTGATGGGCACCCACTGATATAAAAGCTATGCAATATACTGCATTGAGTATTTTAGTGTTAGTGGGTGAGAGCCAGTTTAGCCTGCTATAGAGGTTGCAATGGTGAGTGAGACGGGGGGCAGCCAGCGCGAAGCGGCAGACATTATTGTAGGCCGTGGACCACCTAGTGAGGTGGACTTTGGATGAGCGGGCAAACAAGAGGAGCCCATAGCAGAGCGAGGGTAAGAGCACCACCTTAAAAAGAAGGGGCGGGTAAGATGAGGATGGTGCGGCCCATTTTTCACCCTTCTCCCCTCCCCCATGGGGGAGTGATGAGGTAAAGGTACTGTAGATAGGTCCGAGAAGTATTGGTTGAATGCATTTGCAATGGTCAGGGAGTTGTTGCAACTGGCACCATCGATGATCATATCCGAGGTCTCACCGTTCGAGGTCCCACTGACTATATTCTTAATGTTTCTCCAGAACCTCCTGGGGTCTCTAGCTGTGCGCAGCAGCACAGATTTGCAAAATTCCCCTTTGGCTGCCCTAATAGCCTTCTTACACTGATTTCTGAGCATCCTGTACTGCAGAAATACGGCCTGTTCCGCCGTGGCCTTGAATTTTGCCCAGCACTTATCTCTGTACTTCATAAGGGTTAGCAGACTGCCCTGCAGCCACTTTGTTGCCGAGCCCCTGACTCTCCATCTGATGAGGGGGGGCATGTTTATCCTGCAGCACTCTGAATGCAGTGAGGAAGTGACTGGCTACTGATGAGGAGTCCTGTGCGTTCCATACTGCTGACCAGTCAGCGTGCTGGAGATCAGCATGGTAGGAGCCAAGATCAAACCTTGAGTAGTCTCGGACCTGGATAATTTTATGTGGGATTTTCAAAGAAGGAATCTTCCACAACCTGTACACGGGGGAGTGGTCTGAGATGGAGTCAGAGAGGATGCCCGATGAGCTGATCCTCTCTGGTCAATTTGTCATGACCCAGTCCAGGAGAGATCTCCCTCCACCATTGGGTGGGCATTTAGTAGACTCCTTAATCAGTTGTGACAGGGAGAGACCAGCAAGGAGTGGTTCATATGCTTTGGAGTTGCAGCCAAGCCAGTTTAGGTTGAGATCACCTAGAATAATAAGTTCATTATGTCAGGTCACAGTACCTACAGTATCCAGGAGGATGGACAGCCCCTCCAGGCTGCCCTTTGGGGGATTGTAGGTGAATACAACATGTATCTTATTAGTCATCCCGAGCAACAGCACCGTGTGCAGGAACTCACAAGGGGACGGCACAGGTTGTGGACAGGGTAGCACCAACAAGTTAAGATGTCTTTTATAATAGGCCAAGATGTCAACCCCCCCCCTCTTTTTTCTTGGGCTGTCAAGCCTGAGGAGGTCATAGCCCAGGAGGGCACATGTGGAGTTTGGTATGATGGGTTTAAGCCAGGTTTCTGTTATTCCCAGGATGCCAGAGGTGTGGTGGGTGACCCAAGCCAGTAGTTCCGCCAGGTTGGGCAGGATGCTTCGAATATTGAGAGGGGCTATTTTCAGCCCTTTGACCACCATCCCACCCAGAGCAGCAGGGGCCATTTGGCAAGGCGGGCCAGGGTTTAGCTCAATGTTACCTGATAGTGCTAGGGTCACCAGGAGTAGCCATAGGAGATGTTTTAGGGAAGAGGATGTATCCCTGATGCATACCCTGCGGCCATATCTCCTGACCAGACGTGCATGGCACCGAAAGTACCTCAGGTCAAGACTGCAGAGAATCCAGGAATGGGGTCTGCCTTCTGCTAATAGGTTGGAGAACGTGAAATCAGTTTCCTCCAGCAGGGAGCAAGTGCCCCATGGTTCACCCGCTCTAGGGACATCTGCACCAATATACCAGTGGATGCCAAGGACAGTGAGGATACCACAGGCTAGTGTGCACATGAGTGGATGCAGCGGCATTCGCTTAAATAGGTACTGAGGGTTCCCCATGTTCATACCAGTGATAGACTGACAGAGGGGAATGGTCCAGAAATCAGTGCTGGTCACTGGCCCCAACTCCGTGGCCAGTGGTGATTCCCACACCACTACCAGACACCTAATACCACCCTGTTTTTCGGCAGTACCTACCTATTATTACCACCTATCTATTCTCACCACAACAGTTCAGAGCTCATACCTCCAAGAGTACCAAACTAAGCCCCTAAGTTGGTGAGCACCCATGCTATGTTGGTAGGCAGGTCACCTGTAACAGATTGGGGATTATAAAACAGTACAGTTCACAGGAATACTAATGCTGTTAGAGTAGTCAAAAATATAAGCCAGTGCAGTTCAGTTCACAGGGATACTAATACTGTTAGAGTAGTCAAAAATATAAGCCAGTGGACCTTCTACACCCCATTAGATATAGGTGAACATATGCCAGCCCCTCAGCAAACTATACAGCCCTCTTAAAACAAAGATATATTTTACACCAAACTGCTTTAAATATTGTGTATTCTCTGCTACTAGTTAATGGTTGTAACACAGGGTCTGTAGGAATTGATGGAACAAATTATGGTGATATTGTTTGTCCAGTCAGATTACTTTGTGTTTACTATAATTGCAGCGCTGGATAGTATATCAATTTTAGGTTAAGTTAGAGTTAGAGACTTTATGGTACCCAAGATCCCGCCTATGACCAGCGACAATTGGTGCCTAGTCTATTCAGGGGCATGGCTATCAGGTATTTAATGGGAGAAGGGAATGGGGTGGCGGGCCTAAAACCCCACGCTGCAGCAGCTCCTTCTGATGCTGCTCTCTCCAGCCCCAAACAATCCTTTTCCCCCAAAGGCACTAGCAAAGTCCTGAACAGTGTTTGTCTGGGGAGGACCGCCTAGTTTACCAGCGCCTCAACCCCTAGGTGCTCCTTCCTTGTTCTGAAATGCAGGAGGAGCCTCTCGCAAGAGCCGCCCGCTCCTCCCTATGTGAAACAGTCCAGAATACTGTGTTGCAAAGATCTGGCTAGCCTTTTCGCTAGCCTTGCCCCAGGCGTCACCTTGTGCAGGAGTCAATTGGCACAGCTGCCTTTTCAACTGGCAGTTTGGTGCTGAAATACAGCTGGGGCTTTATGTGGAAACAAAGGCGATGGCGTTTAGTGGATGGTCCTGAAAAACCCAGCCCAAGCTGCAGCAGCTCCTTCTGATCCTGCTCTCTCTAGCCCCAAACAATCCTTCCCCCCCATAATAGCAAGGAACTGTAAGGGCACAGTTGCAGTGGTTTTCAGAACAGGCCAAAAGTTTCATTTGTTCTTCAAAATGGTTGTTTGATAGATAGCCCTTAGAGACAAATACATTAAGAGTTGATTTCAATTGAAAATGTTGATACCTGGTGACTTAACCGTCAAAAGCTAAAATAAATGATCAACAGCTGAGGTCCACATTCACAGAATGTGTTAGAATTCCTGAAAGGGATGAACTCTGCCTGCGCATATGCAGGATGTGAAATCAATTTTGTCCGTATGCGTCTTTGTCATTCAAAGAGGTCTTGAAAAGCCCAAATACAGATCATGGGGCAGGTCAGATGAAAATGTGGATTCAAGCAGGACCCAGCGTCACTGAGTTTGTCAGACTTCGTTGCTTCACTTCTGCTTTGCTTGGGATACTTTCCAACAAGTTGATTTTAAAATGAAAAATGCAGATACCTGGTGATGATGCTTTGTAGAAATCTAGTCCAGGAGACTTTCATGGATGTGGTGAGCAAGAATGGTGTAGTTACTCCAAGCAGAAGACCATGTAAATCCACAAAAACTAAGCTACAGACACAGACAGACACAAGCAGCCTTCACACTCATTTCAATCCCTTCTCTCTAAGATGTGTACATGAATGCCATCACTACCATGGTACAGTAAAAACAAGTAACAAATAAATGTCAGCATTGAAATATAGAAACATAACATTTGATGGCAGATAAGGACCACTTAGCCCATCCAGTCTGCCCATTTCTCCCTGTTTACACTATTACCACAGACTGTGCCCAATATGCAGCTCTTTCTCCCTTCCCCCTTCCTTACCACTATGATTCCCATGTGCTTATCCAGTGCATTCTTGAACCCACCACTGTTTCCAACCCCACCACCAGTGTTGGAAGACTGTTCCAAGAATCTGCCACACTTTCTGTGAAAAAGTACTTCCTGAAATTCCTCCTATACCTACCCCCTCCAGTTTCATAGCATATCCCTTTGACCATTAGCACCTTTCTTTGGGCAAAAATACTTCCCTCCTGTACCTTATTCACCCCCATGAGGTATTTCAAGGTTTTTATGATATCTCCCCTCATCCAGGGTATACATTATTTAGGTACTTAAGTTTCTCATTGTAGGGCTTCTGAAGCAGACCTTGCACCATTTTAGTTGCCCTCCTCTGGACTGCCTTCACTCTATCTATGCCCTTCTGGTGATGTGGGTCCCAATTCCAATATAGCCACTGTAACTCGCACACAGTTGCGAGTTACACTAGTTGCCTCTATACCATGGACCCTACACCGCATTCCAGAAGTGGCAGGGTCCTGGCATGTGTGTGGTGGTAGCCCATGAAAGGCATATCAATGCTGCAGGTTGCATCTCGCAGCAAGTGTCATATGGCCCCTTCAGAGACCCCCACCTTGGACCACCGCAGAACACATGGGGGGGCAAGGACAGATGGCACAGGTATCCGGGGGGGGTTACCGACACGAAACCCCGGGGGTCCCTCATGGTTGGTGGTTTGGGAGGCATATGAGTGCTAGTGGGGGCCAGGGGGAAAGCATGGCCCCATTGCCACGGTACTGCAAGGCTGCATTCGATGGTGCCAGCTGTCGGATGCCAGTTATGACAGCTCTGAGCTGTCAGAAGTCAGCTACGCCACTGTGTATCCTGGAATCGCAATTGCTGGCTGTGACAGCGGGCCTTCTAGAATTGGGCTCAGTTGCTTTCACAACCCACAGTTGTGCCATGCATTGTGGGCTGCAGTATATGTGTGGTCGTATCTTGCAATTGTCGCAGCCCGCAGATGCAGTGGCGTAGGTGCCCTCCTGGAATAGCAACGGGTGTATCGCATGGCTTAAGTCATGGGATATGCCATGGAGATTGGTGTATCCCACCTTATGCCAGTGTAGCCTGTCTTGGAATTGGGCCCATGGTCTCCCGCACTGAACACAGTACTCTAGGCAAGGTCTTATCAGTGATCTATACTGAGGCCAAAGCACCTTGCTCTTTCTGCTGATGATACCATTCCCTATGCACCCCTGCATCCCACTAGCCCTTCCTTCTGCCTTGTCCCACTGCCTGGCCACCTTTAGGTCATCTAATATGGTTACCCCAGATCTTTTTTCTGCTTCATGGTTATCAACAGCACTACACCCATTTTGTACTCTACCTATGGGTTTCTGTGCCCTAAGTGCATTATTTTGCACTTTTTTACATTGAAATCCAGCTGGCATACCCTTGACCACTTCTCTCTTTTTCTCAGGCCTCTGCTCATCCTTTTCACACACACCCTGGTGTGTCCATCTATTGCAGATTTTGGTGTCATCCACAAAGAGGCAGACCCTCCCTTCCAGCTCCTCTGCAATGTCACAGCACTGATCCCAGAGATGCCCAGCTGGTCACCCTCACTTTCTCAGAGTGAACTCCATTTACCAACATTCTCTGTCACCTATTGCTTAACCAATTTCTTATCCAGTTTATAACCTTTGGAACCACTCTTAAGCTACCTAGCTTGCTTACTAGTCTCCTATATGAACAATGTTTAAAGTCTTATTGAAATCTAGGTAGGCCACATCCACCTTTCTCACCGTGATCTGCTTCCTTGGTCACACAGTCAAACAAATCTAGCAGATTCATTTGACATGACCTCCCCACTGTTAATCCATACTGCCTCGGATCTTGTAACCCATTGGATTCAAGATATTCCACATTTCTTTCCTTCAGCAGTGATTCCATGAACTTTCCTACCACTGATGTCAGACTAACTGGCCTATAATTGCCAGCCTCCTCCCTGCTACTACTTTTGTGTAGTGGGACTACATCTACCCTCCTCCAGTCCCCTGGTACCACTCCTGTTTCCAGCGAGCTGTTAAACAGAACTTTCAGAGGTGTAGCCAGTGCTTTCCTGAGCTCTCTCAATACCCTTGGATGCACCCCCTCCTTGCACTGCAGGCTAATGTAAATACTTGATTAAGAGGTACTGTGTGGTACTAAAGTAGATGTGTGAAAGGGAGGGTGGGACAGGTTGTGATAGCAAGGGAAAATGATGCATGTGATCTGTTCACTGCTTGGTGAGTTTCCAAGAAGTGTGTGGGAGGGATGCAGGAATGACCTTAAAGAGATTTTCTGACCTAGCTGAAAGCAGCTACCACTCCCATATTGTGGTAGCTGTCCTCAATGATAATTATTCTTGCCATGCTTCAAGCATTAATTGCAGCCCAAACCTTTGTAATATTGCTTATAACTTTTGTATAGTGGTGGGCTGCCCAATCATTTTTGAGTTTCCTAGTCCTGCTGCCATGCCCCCACACGCAAGCATGTAATGACGTGTGAACACGGAGAGTGCAGGGGCGTGCCCAATTGAAGTGAATGGGCTTCTTTTTCCTGCTGTTTTTATGCCTCAGAATGGCCAGTTGGACAGTAAAGAAGGACACTGCTCAACTAACAAGGACCTTGTTGGTAGTCAAGCAGTATCCTTCTTTACTGTCCAACTGGCCATTCTGAGGCATACAAATGGCAAGTAAAAGAAGCCCCATTCACTTCAATGGGGTGTATCCCCCCCACTCTTCCTGGTCACACGTTATTGAGTGCTTGAGCATGGGGGCATGTCAGCAGGACTGGGGCAGTCAGAAATGATCGGGCAGCCCACCACTATGCAAAAGTTATGAGCAATATTACAAAGGTATGGGCTGTAAGTAATGCTTTAAACATGAATAACATAACTATCGCTGAGGGCAGCTTCCACAATATGTGAGTAGCTTTCTTATATTGAAAATTTCCTTTAAATAAGATAGAAAATTTTGTGCAATCAGGCATAGATATGTATTGGTTGTTGTTTTTAATGTGTGTTTCATTTTGCCAGATGGGCAGCAAGCATACCAAACCGAACAATGGATCAAAAGTCAGCTAGAGACAGATGGAAGTGGCCAGTCCAGTGGTGCTGAGGGTTGGAGGCACTGGACACCACACCTCACAACAAGCCGGCAACCCATGTTCTGGAATGAGCACTAGTCATCGGGGTCAGTGGGGATGAGGAAGGATCAAGTGTCCTATGGACTGCTCTCCTTCCTCAGGGAGGGGGGGTTTATCCTAGCCAGTGCAGCAGCAGCCCATGGTGGTGACTGGGGACTGCAATGCTTGGCAGGAAGACATTGGGGATTGAGCTGCAGAGGATGTCCTTTGGGTGCATTTGGGAATGCATGCACAACGAGCAGGTCATCATTACATGTCTGAGTTCTCGGGCAGAAACACCCAAGGAGAAAAAACCCTCACTGTGGATAGGTTAAGGCGCCACTCACACTCGGACCACACTCCCGCAGTTGGACTCACCTCCGAGATCTGTCCCTTTCCTAACTCTGTGGCATTGGATTATAGATAGAGCACTGGGGCAGGAGGCCCTACCTTGGGGGACTCAGAGTCGAGGGATTCCCTGGACTGGAGAGGTTGAAGGTGAGTTTCAGACTGGGAGGTAGAGACTGGCATGGGTGGTTGTTGGAGAAAGTTCCATGGACCCGGGGTGAATAGAGAGAATGTACATAAAAAAAAATAGCTTCAGATGGAAGTACTGCAATAGTCAGTATTTATTGCTCTGACATTGGATGTCCCATCCATGGCCTTATAACACACAACATCATGCTGAATTGGCAGACAGTGTCCATTATGGCAATGGCTACTACTGTAAAAAGTTGTCCTGCAGTTTGACAAGCACCCCAAAAAATCGCCCTCTGTAACCCCCTTTTCCCTAAATATTTGAACCTGGCCTTCTGGTTGTCATTGTGGAACACTTTGAGGAACATGGATTCCGAATTATTAGTACACAAACAAATGTCATAGTTTTTGCTGCTTTTACTGTATGTGTGATGTCTTTAAAACTCAGGCACATTTCAAAACAAAGAAAAGACAGCCTGGTGTTTCAAAGACAACACACAGATGCATCTGGTGAAAAACAATCAAACCCTTAACTTGCACACAGTAATTTGGGATGAATAGTCTTATAACAAGTACAGTCGAATACGTTTTTTAGTTAGTAGAATAATTTGTTTTTCCCTGAGGCAGCATAAGGGCTTGGGATTAGTACTATTACACAGTACTGTAATGATGTCCCCTTGCTAGGGTCACCACCTTCAGATGAGGTAAAAAACGGATTCTAAACCACACCCCAAACTCCACCTCTGGTTCCACCCCCTTTTATGACTGGCAAGTATATCGCTTCTCCTCCAAAGCCATTTGTAATGTTGGAATAGACATTACTAGTGATAGGACATCATTTTAAAACTGTTATTTATTTGTTTTATTTATTCAGTTATTTATTTTTATTCTTTTGGTTAACTCCCATAGGCCACATAGCCCATTTTACAGGATTGACCCAGGAGCACAGGAAGGTTAAGTGACTTGCTCAGGGTCACACAGTATGTAAGTGGAGGCTGTGGGAATCAAACTCAGGTCTGCTGGATGTGCCAAGCTCATCCACAGCTTATTGCTCAGCCCTCTGTTAAACATGGTTCCATTTTTCTTTCCATGTCAGGTGTATATTCTGATGCTTTGACCAATTTTTGATAACTTAATAATTGGTGCTTGTGGTGCCCTTAATACTAAAATGTGTTCCCCTTTACCTCAGCAGCTACTCCTGTTTCTTTTCATATTTCTAAGATATTCCACATGGATATACCACAGGGGAGGTACTAACAACAACAAAAATGGAAAGGGACTTGGGGGTAGTCATATCAGATGACCTAAAGGTGGGTAAGCAATGTAAGAAGTCAGTAAGGAGAGCCAGGGGGATACTGGGGTGCATAGGACGGGGCATCACAAGTAGAAAAAGGGAAGTGGTTATCCTCTGTACAGACAGTTGGTGAGACCCCATCTGGAATGCTGTGTGCAGTTTTGGAGACCCCATCTACGCAAGGACATAGACAGGATGGAAGCAATCCAGAGGAGGGCAACTAAAATGGTGCAGGGTCTGCATCAGAAACCATATGAAGAGAGACTGAGAGAGCTTAATATGTATACTCTTGATGAAAGGAGGGACAGGGGTGACATGATAGAACATTTTAAGTACCTCAAGGGAATCAACAAAGTCCAGAAGGGTAGCATCTTTCAGAAAAAGAGATGTGTATGAACAAGGGGGCACAATTTAAAGATAGAGGGGGGACGGTTTAGGGGTAATGTGAGGAAATTTTTTTTCACGGAGAGAGTGGTGGATGCATGGAACCGCCTTCCTGAGGAGGTTGTTGGGTCTAAGACAGTGGGGGAATTCAAACAGGCATGGGACAGACATAAGGCAATTGTATTGGGGGGGTTGCAGGAAGTAGGCTGTTGGTTAACTAGAATCTGCAGGTTATCCAATAGGAAGGGAAATGGGCAGACTGGGTGGGCCTAGTGGGCCTTATCCGCCGTCAAAGCCTATGTTTCTATGTTTCTGTGTTTCAGACATACCATTCCATGCTGTTTATCTGAATGACCTGTAAATGTGTAGCTAATATCATGGGAAGTTCAGGTAATACAAAAATGAGAGCAAATGTAGTGATAAAGGCAATAGAAGTCAGATTATTAATTTAACAAAAATGGGTCTAAAACATACCAAAATATAGGACAGACAAAAAGAAACACATGACAGCACATAAAGGTGTAAAAGCTGTTTCCTGTCATAGCAGTAAAAGACCACACTTAAAATTCAGAGTGGAAAAGATTAGGTTAATTTACTGCTAATTATCTTAATGGCCATACTTCACACCTCCCAGACAGGCTGGTTTTACAAAGACAGATCTGAATGACTGTGGCATCAAAACTTCTTTGTAATCTGGACATGCAATGCAGCCAGAACAGTGAATGATTTGATACATCAGTATTAACAGTATATGAGGTATAAGACTTGTTATATAAGTATATAAGGTAGAAGACTTGGTTTGCTGGCCAAGGCACCTAGCTTCACCTGAGCTCTTTCCTTCTAAGACTGCTTGAAAGGCAGAGTAGAGAAACTTACCAGAGCAAGGGAGAAGGATTAAGACTTAGTTTGGCTAAGCAGATTTACTGTGTGGTGGTGTTTTTATTTTTTACTCACAGGGATTGCTACTGTTTGTTGCTAACATTTCATTGCTTTATTTTTTCTCTGATTCAAATTGTTGTTGCTGGTATACCTTCTTCTGCATTATTACAAGGTGTGCCTACAGTGTGTGCTAACAGTAGATTACTGCTGTAATCTTCTGATTCAAATTGTCTTTGCAAGGTATATCTTCTGTTACTGCTTTATTTTTCTCTGGAGCAAAGTGTTTCTACAGGGTATATCTTCTCTGAAATTATTACAGGTGGTGCTTTACAGGTTTTACAGTTTTATCTAACATTAGGATAAGCTTTCAGGTTACTGCATTTGTTGTTGACTGATTGTTTCTGCTCTTACCTCCTTGTTCTTTCGTCCGTGGTTCTTCTTTTTAGGCAAGGTGAAAGAGTCTAACATGTTTAAATATAAGAAAAATAGCAGGACAAGAGGACACAGCATGAGATTAGAGGGAGGCCGATTAAGGGGGAATGTGAGGAAATTCTTTTTCACAGAAAGGGTGGTAGATGCATGGAATGGCTTACCACAAGAAGTGGTGGCTATGAATACAGTGCAGGGCTTCAAACAGGCATGGGATAGGCATAAGGGAGCAATACAAATGACTATGAATAGATAGGTCACTGACAGAGCAAAGGCCGATGGCACATTTATAAGATAGAAAAAGAAATGGGCAGACTGGATGGGCCTTGCGGTCCTTATCTGCCGTCAACTTCTATGTTTCTATGTTTCTATGTTTCTATGAGCACTCAAAATGGCCCAAAAACCAGACTGCATTTAATCAAAACCACATGACAGGATAAGGACCCTAAAAACCAGATAGGCGGCAACCCTACCCCTTGCTGCTATTCCACTTTGTATCTCAGACTCCAGGATACCCTCCCATTACTGTCAGTCTGAAGAACAGAAGAGCAAAATGTGCTTTTAGTATTACGTGATACTGTATGTACATACAGTATAATGGTAGTATTCAAATGATTTAATACTTACAGGACTTTTATTTTATTGTAATTAGTACTTACAGTTGTTGGTGCCCTATGATGACCCATTCCCTGTTACGGGAATCTAAAAAGAGGTTACCTTCCCATGTCAGTGTGGGGGGGGGGGAGTACCATCTCTAAGTAAGGGTCGGAGAGGACTTTCTCCCAGCTCCAAACCTCTTTTTGAGAACTCAGAGAAAAAAACGGTCATCCCTTCATCATTCTGTAACAACATAAGATGGGAGCATGCTGTTTTATACTGTACTGTACACTGCATATTCTCACACAATTTAAATGTATTACAATGCTGTACATTACATCAAATTGTGCTTGTACTCACTCTGGCATATGCAAGCATCAGCTCACATAGGATGGGATGCACTGAACCACCACCCCTGCGGGCTGAGGAATGCCACAATAAAGTGGCTTGGTGGTGTTGGCAGTGCAGCTTCAGACATTTTTAAACAACTATGCATACTGTACTGTTTTAGACACCTGAATACAACCTTTCCTAGTTCGGGGGGGGGGGGGGTCAGAGTCTGCTTACTACTTTTCTGTGTGGGAATTTGTAGATAGGATGTTTGTCCTTATTTGGAGTGGGGTGTGCCTGTGATTAGTTATTTACCTTTTAATTCACTTACTGGTGTATAAGCCAATTTTCTCTGGCAAAACTTAACCCCCACCATCCCTGCCTGCCACTCTGTAGTTTTGTTCTAACTCCAACTTTAAGGTGAGGGATTCCTTTTAAAAAGCAACATAGTTAACTCATATGCGTGTCCAGGCCAGGGAACTGTATAGAAATCCTTGCGCATGTTGCATTCTGAACTCAGCATTTTCCCTCTGCCTCGTTGCTTAATTGAGAAATGAAAGTGGCCTGGACTACGTATTGTTTCTTTGTCCACATGCTCCCATCCCACATTCACTTGTCCCACCAGTTTCTGTGGGGCAGTAATTACATTCTCAATAAGGTGGCAAGTACTTCAATCTACCTCATTATGATGTTGTCATGGTGGCAAGGTGACAATCTCTGTTTGTGTGGGGTTGGAAAGGTCTGCTCATCCTATAGCAATGTGCCCCATCAGGGCACCTTGTTATTTCGTGTTTGGCCTCCTCTGTTGGTTGGTTATAAAAATAATGTTTGATCAGGCAGCGCCATAGTACAACATCCACTTCAGTTTGTTGCACAGCATGGGATGTGCATGTGGAAATGTCTTATGAGCGGGCTTTATAAAGTACATTTGTACTTTTTATAAAAGTATAGTTTGTCCTGGCAGTGTCATTTCACAACATCCAGCCCCGCAGGAGAGAAAAGGTCTCCAGGGTAGGAAATATCTGGGAAACCTCAGCCTTCCTTCCAGAAGTGCTTAATAAAATGTTGCCACCCTCCTGTTTAAACATCTATGTAGTGTAGTTTGCTGCTTATGCTCACTTGCGCAGTTCAGAATGTGTGTGTGTGTGTGTGTGTGTGTGTGTGTGTCTGTGTGTGTGTGGAAATATGTGTCTGATGATGGGGCTTTATAAAGTACATTAATGCTTGTTTTAAAAAACTACTGTTTAGCCCAAGAGTGTCATTTCACAACATCCAGGCACACAGAAGAGAAACAAAAACACCAGTGGTGGAGACTTCTGGGAAACCATGACCTTGGTTGTGTCCCCTTCCTCCCAGGATGACTTGATGAAATGTTGCTACCCTCCTGTTAAACATCTGTGTAGTGTAGTTTTCTGTGTATCCTCATTTGCACAGTGTGGTACCTGTGTGTGGAATGTGGCTGTTCATGGAGCTTTATAGAGTTTGTTTGTGTTTGTTTTATAAAAATACAGTTTGGCCCAGCAATGTCAATTCACAACATCCAGGCATCCAGGGAGAAAAAAACACCAATGGCAGAATTCTCTGAGGACCCATGGCCTTCAATATGTTCCCCTTCTTCCCAGGGCACTTGCTGAAATATTGCCACCCTCCTATTTAAACATCTGTGTAGTGTAAATTACTGCTTATGATTCCTTGCACAGTGTGGATATCTGCATGGAAATGTATCTTATGATGGGGTTTTAAAAAGTACATTTGTAAGCAAACAAAAAAAATGGTGCAGCACACACACACATCAGGCACTTACAAGAACATAGCAGACTACAGTGTTCAATTGCTAGTACATTGTTCTGCAGGATGTTAAAAAGGCAAGCCAACAAAAATGCTTAACATTTTGCCTAATACATTACGCTTCGTCAAGAGTGAATCTGGCAGCTGCCACATCGCTCTTTTTATACTACAAATTCTCAAGGTTGGGCGGACTCATACCAGTATCCACAAACCATTTACTTAAAGGCATAGTACAACAATTAGGTGAAGGTGCAAGTGCATATTCAAGTAAAAGTGCTAGTGGAAAAATAAAAGCAATCTTAGAATTCTGATTACAGAGTTCAAACTGCATGCTGCAATGCAAATCTGAAAAAAGGAAAGGATTAGAAATTAATGCATAATATAATGTAGATACATCATAATTGTTAAGCCTATCCTATGCACAACTCCTTAGCTTAAGACTGTAGTTGCAGATTCTACAAAAAGCTGTCACATCAAACCTGTCATTTTATCCAAGTGGTGTGGTTGCCTTGGACTTAAAAATCCAAAATGCCTCTGTTCTGGAGAGCAAGCCATCCACATCACCCCCTCTTGGGTCTGTTGCTACTTTCCCTATGCCCATATAGCTGCATCTGTGTTCAGTTAGGATAGATGCAGTGCGGACATGATGGGCTGTGGCATATTCCATGTTGTTATTATTAATGGCCCTGACGTGATTTCCCACCTTTTCCTACAATTTCCTCTTTGTCTTCCCCAGTTAGAAACTGACACAGGTGCATAGATACATAGATACATAGACAGTGTCAGCAGATAAGGGCCTATGGACCACCCAGTCTGCCCATTTGAGCTTGTAAGTTCAGTTTGTTTTCCTAGAAGTCTGTTGCCCCTTAACCCTGACCTCTAGAATTCCTTTATGTCTATCCCATGCATTCTTAAATCCCATGATTGTTTCAGCCCCCACCACTTCCTCTGGCAGGGTGTTCCACTTGTTCACCACCCATTCTGTGAAGAAATTCTTTTCTCATGTTTCCTCTGAATCGTCCTCCCTCCAACTTCATCCCATGCCCTCTAGTCCTGGAACATCTTTTTCGCTTAAAAATAGTGTTTTCCTGCACCCTGTTCCTCCCTGTAAGATACTTGTATGTCTCTATCATATCCCCTCTCTCCCTCCTCTCCTCCAGGGAGTACATGTTCAGTTCCTTCAACCTGTCTTCATAGGACTTGTGATGCAATCCATGCACCATCTTTGTTGCCCTCCTCTGAACCTTCTCTACCCTGTCTATGTCCTTACGTAGGTATGGTCTCCAGAACTGTACACTGTACTCCAGGTGGGGCCTCACTAGTGTCTTGTATAGCAGAATTATGACCTCCTTTTCCTGCTGGTGATGCCCTGCCTATACATCCCAGCATCCTATTTGCTTTACCTGCTGCCTTGTCACACTGTTTCCCTACCTTGAGGTCATCAGAGATGACAACCCCAAGATCCCTTTCCTGCTTGGTGCATGCTATATCCTCACCCCCCAACTGATATATTGTGCCAGGGTTTTTGTGCCCCATATGCATTATCTTGCACTTCTTTGCATTGAATTTCAACTGCCAAACCCTTGACCATTCTTCAAGTTTCTGTAGGTCGCTTCTCATTCTGTCTACACCCTCTGGTGTGTCTACTCTGTTACAGAGCTTTGTGTCATCAGCGAACAGTGAAATTCTGCCCTTTAGATCCTGCTAATGTCACTGATGAAAATGTTGAATAGGACCGTCCAGCACTGATCCTTGGTACCCCACTGGTCACTCTTCCCTCTGTGGAGTGACAGCCATTTACCACCACCCTCTGTGTCCTGCCACCCAGCCAGTTACCTACCCACCACACTACTGTCCTGCCCACACCCATATTCCCCAGTTTGTGTAATAGTCTTCTATGTGGCACAGTGTCAAAGGCCTTGCTGAAGTCCAGATAGGCCATGTCCACTGCCCTCCCTGATCCACCTCCCTAGTCACCCAGTGAAAAATTCAA
The DNA here is from genome assembly GCA_016271365.2 of Neoceratodus forsteri. Classification (NCBI taxonomy): domain Eukaryota; kingdom Metazoa; phylum Chordata; order Ceratodontiformes; family Ceratodontidae; genus Neoceratodus; species Neoceratodus forsteri. The sequence continues at coordinate 1,868,039,102 of CM057452.1, forward strand.
CGAGGTTGGTCTGACATATGTCCTCCCCTGGTGAAACCATGCTGCCTTGGGTCCTGTAGTCCATTTGACAACCAGATGTTCCACCAATCTCTCCTTCAGTAGTGTTTCCATGATCTTCCCCACTGCCGAGGTGAGGCTGACTGGTCTGTAGTTCCCTGCTTCCTCTTTGTTCCCACTTCTGTATAAAGGGACTACATCTGCTGTCCTCCAGTCTTTGGGTACCTCCCCTGTTTCCAGTGATCAGCTAAACAGGATAGCCAGAGGTTCAGCCACCACCTCTCTTAGTTCTTTAAGGACCCTAGGGTGCACCCCATCTGGCCCCTGCATTCTGCCTTATGCACAACATATGCTAAACATAGACAATGATGACAGAAAAAGACCCATGGTCCATCCAGTCTGCCCAAGTTCACTATTTAGCCTTGGAACTTACTGTCTCTCAATGGTCCAAGCTGTCTCCAATCCCCCTCCCCCAATTCTTCTTCTAGTTTCTTCTGCCCTGAGCTCCCTTCATTCTGTCCTAACCATGGTAGAAACCAACAACAGTTTTTACATCTACCACTTCAGCAAGTATACTGCTCCATGGCTCCATTACCCTTTCAGTAAAATAATATGTTATTTAGTTATTAATTAATTAATTAACATATTTATTTAAAAGTTAGGTAATCTAGAAAGGTGCACTGAGCTAAGGCTCATTTCCAGGTGCGGCCCTGGAGAGGGGGAAAGGGGAGTATTGAGGAAGGCAGTACAAACAAAGCAAAGTGCAATGACTACAGCTACAAGTGCAAGTTCTGAAGGATGAAAACAAATCTATAATTGCTAAATCTAGTACCATGCGTGATATACCAGTTTTGATCACTTGCAGGTCTCCCATTTAACAGTCCAATAGCAGAGTTTTATTTATTTACTTATTTCCCCATGTCCCTCCGGAACCTCCCTCTTGTTAGTTTCCACTCATGTCTACATGACTGCGAGCTAGTATTCAAGCTAAAATAGTTCCCCACAGCTCATTTTGTTAATTCCTTTTATGATTTTGAAGGTCTGTATCACATCAACCTTCTCCCTTCTGGTTCCCAATGAGTACATATTCAGTGTCTTGAGGTGCTCCTCATAGGACCTGCTCTGTTGGCTCTGAATCATTTTTGTCACCCTACTCTGCGCCATCTCCAGCCTATCCCTATCTTTCCTGACATAAGGACTCCAGAACTGGGTGAAGTACTCCAGGTGTCTCTTCATATTACCTTTTCCCATCTGATATCAATACCCTCCCAATACAACTCAGTATCCTATTTGCTTTGCTATGTGCCTTGTTGCATTGACTCAACTGTTTGAGGGAGTCACTGATGATAGCTCCAAAGTGCCATTCCTCAGCCATAGTGCTAAGTCTAACCCACCCCACCAGTACTCTGCCCTGGCATTCTTGTTCTGTAAGTGCATTACCTTGCACTTCTTGGCATTGAATTTCAACTGCCAAACCTCAGACCACCCCTCTAGCTTTTGAACATTCCTATGCATTTCCCTGATTCCCTTATCACTATCTGCCTTCCCACAGAGCTTAGTGCTAGTGGTGCTCAGATAGTGCTTTTGTGGATCCAGCTATCCTCCATTGGATAGTACTGTACTGGTATCCAACCTAAGAGCCAACCAAATTCAGATTCTAGATCCATAGTTGGACAGCTGTAGATCTAAGGTTGGATCCATTGGGTCCAACCTCAGATAGTTGGATCTGATGGTCAGAACTACTAGATCAAATGATCAGATACCTGGATCTGATGGTTGGATCCATCAGATCCAGGTTGGATCCATGGATACCTCTGATACTTACTGTGGATCCTATGAGGTTGGATTCTTGGCCAGCTGTCTATGCCATCCAATACTATCTGAAATCAGACTAGAATGATGGTATCTGATGGTATCTGACCTAGTAGGATACTATCTGAGCAACATTACTTACTGTAGTATCATCCATGAAGAGACACCACCTGCCTCAGATTCCCTAGCCAATGTTGCTGATAAACATGTTGAACAAGACTAGATTCAGGACAGATCCCTTTGGTACCCTGCTCTTGACCTCCCTCTTTACTGTTTGACCCCATTGACAATAACCCTCTGCTGTCTCCCCTTTAGCTAGTTACCTACTCAGTTTACTATGACCTTAGCCACACTTACACCTATCTTCTTCAGCAAGCGTCTGTGAGGCACGGAGTCAAAAGCCTTGCTGAAGTCAAAGTACATTAGATCCACAGTGTGGCCCCTATCCAGTTCCTTCATCACCCAGTTAAAGAAAACTATCAGATTTTTCTGCTAATACCACCCTGCCATGCATCTGTGCTGTTTACCATCCCGGAGCCCATTGCTTTCCAAGTAGTCCCTGAGGTCCACTTTTACCAGTGACTCCATCAGGTTCCCTACAATAGAGGTAAGACTGCCAGGTTAGTAGTTCCCTGCTTGTTCTTTGTCCCCCCCCACCACCCCCCATGGGTGGAACTACATCCAACACCTTCCAGTCCTTTGGAACCATGTCATCCCCCAGGAGCTGTTGAATAGACTTACTATGGGCTCGGCCAGTTCCAGTGCATGTTCCCTGAGTAACCTTGAATACAACCATCTGATCGGGCAGACTAGATGGACTGAGAGGTCCCCTTATGCTGTCACATTCTATGTTTCTATATATGTTTCTATGATCCCAGGGCCTTATCTATCTTTAGGCCTGCCAGTCCTTTCTGGACCCTTTTGCTTGTAAATGTTGGTGGACTCATCTCCTAGACTCACTTAGTGGTGGCCTTGATGCCACTCTCTGGCAAAGGCCCACCATCCTCACTAGTAAAAACTAAGCAAAAGTAATCACTGAGAACAGCAACCTTTTGCCCATCCTCCTCTATCATCCTACCCCCTCAGCTAGCCGCATGGTTCCCCTTGCTTTCTTTGCCTGCTTTTGTTTCTCTAACCACCTTTTTTGCATCCCTATTTTTCAGTAAATATTCCCCCATTCTTCCTCCCCCTGCTGTTGTTTATGCTTGTAGAAGGCATTTTTCTTGGCCCTCACTGTATCACTGACCCTTGCTGTGAACCATAACAGTCTCTTGAATCTGTTCTTTTTGGTTCCCATTCTCATGCATAAGTTAGATGCCTCAAGAATGGCCCCTTAATTGTCCCCATCTGTCTCTTACACCACCCATATTGTCCACCCCAACTAACTTTTCCCTGACCAGCTCCCTCAGCCTATTGAAGTCCACCCTTCTAAAATTAAGGACTTCAGGTCTCAGTTGAAGTTTTCCAGACCCAAGGTCCAGTTTGAACCAAATGGAGTATTGGTTTCTGTTTTCAGTAGTAACCCTATTCTCACAGCTTCTACTGTCTCCAAGTTGGTGAGTACCACATCAAGAATTGCAGTATGCCTGGTGGGTTCCTTAACTAGCTGTACCAGTAGACAGTCCTGGAAGGTGTGAGGGAATTTTTATATATCCTAAAGCTATATTTGCTATTAAATGCCTTGAAGCTATGCTTGCTTTAAAAGCCATGCTGTAACAAAGTAATAATGAATGTAGTAGACATTTCTGAGTTCATGTTTTGTTCTTTTAAGGGTTATAGAATTTGTACTGAGGTTACTTGAAGTACATTTGTAAAAAACAGCAAGCTATATAAAACTGAGCAGAACTGGTTGTACCATGCCATGGCAGGCTTGGAAAAATATAAAGATAAGATAATGAGGTGGCATTGAAGATAAGCTGTACGTTGCTATGGTGTGAGTGAAACTCATTGTCTCTTCAGGTCAGCTTGACCAGGCATATGTATCAAGCAGTAATGGAAAGAAATGAATTGCATGTTTTATTTTACATTGCTGAAAACTTGTTATGCTGTCTTATGATTGGCTTATACTGAAATGTTGGTATTTTTCAAGATAAGAAGTGCAAAATCTAGCTTATAAAAGCTACTGTAATTGTAATCAGGAACTTCTCCATTGTAGAAGTCCCACATGCATGTGTGAGATATTTGATCAAATAAAGCGGCGTTAAGACAAAACCCAGTGGTGTGGTTTTGCCCGTGTGACGGGGAGTAGTTGCTCAGGTAATACTTACAGTGAGAGAATTTGCGATCACAGTTTTAAGTATCGAGCAGGATGAGTTCTTCAGTCCGTGTCACCCCTCATGATTGGGTTGTTTCCTTGGACAAAAGAAGGACATTTTTGTGGAACCCCATCAGGACGTGACGCCTAGGGCTGGCGACACTCATCATCACTGTAAGTACAAGAATACCTTGGAGCGAGTGTGCATTATAAAGGACAGGCCTAGATAATATGGGAAACAAGGAAAAAATAGCTGGGTCCAGAGTTAGTATTATCTGGACCGGCAAAATGTATGTTTGACAAGTTTGGCTAAATAAATTACAAGGGCAACTGCACTGCCCTTTGTACTTGTAATTTGTGCTGCTGCAAGTATATACTGTTAGATCCAATGATGGCTTTTACAGTTCAGGCTGCTTTTAGGAGAAAAGCAGCGGCTGATTAAGTAACGTTAGATAAGCAACATCTAGAGAAAGAAAATAAACTACTGTGGATGTACACACAGTAGGTGACTACAGACAGGATGATTTGAAAATCCTACCCCCATGTTGCCTATCTGTATAGTTTCAAGTTTTTGTATTAATTTAAGTTCCTTGCCTCCTATAGAGGCTGAAACATTTAGTCCCAAACCTAAGTACTCAGGACCTCTACCAGATGGATCTCAACCTAGTACTGTTAGAGATTTTTTTTGTTTTGTTTTTAAACTGCAAACCAGAGCTCTGGAAAAGACTTGGTTTGGCAGGTTTACTAAAATGGCCAAAGAAAATCTTTGAAAAGGGTTAATAGCTGCAGTGTTTGAAATTATCATGAAGGTCCTGCAGTCAGTTTTCTTACTCAGACTTGTGTATCGGAAAAGAAGAAGAAAAATACCTTGGCACCGGGTAAGTCTGAATTTTTTATTCAAAGTTGTTTTATGTCTGTCTGTTTTATTTCTGTAATACATATACTAAACAAGGTAATGCTCTTTCTCGTGCATATTTTCTAGTTTATATCTGTGTTCTGTAATTATGTTCTGTTGTCAAGGTTGTGAGACAGGATTGACTGCCTTCAGTGCATAACATGTTACAGTAAAAAAGAAAGAGGAAGCTTCTTTGCCTCATATCTGACTGTTTTAATTGGTTTTATTTTTAATGGAACATTTGTGCTGCCTAGATAGGGTCAGTGAAGAACTTTTGTATGTAGTTGTTGGGTGAAGCAGGTAGTGTTGAAGGTGAAGAGATATGATGTCATATAGATACGGAATGTGCAGAAAGATTTGTAGTTTGCAAGCAATGTGCCAAGCCACTGCTAGGTGAAGATGTAATGTGTTAACAGCTATAAATGGCTTTATCATACTTCTAGTTATAACCAGAACTTTTGCAAAATGGCAGGGTGCCATATTTTGGTTAGGTGCCAAAAGGTATAACCATGTTATACAAGATGTGTTCACTACAGATGGTACATTGTGTTGTGTTTTAAAGGTGTTGAAAGGAGTTAGAATGTGTTTAAAAAAGTGTTTTGTTCTGAAAAGATTTGGCATGGTGATATGTATAAATGTGTTGATTTAAAAACTGTCAGTGTTACAAGACAGGGGGAGGCAGCACATATATCTAAACCACGTACAGTTTTCTAATGGAACTATGGGCATTACCTCAGCAAATTGGTGTAAAACAATGTCAGTCTTATTTTGTGTTAAGTATTTCTTTTGTGTATGTGTATGTGTGTGTACTGTCTTGGCCAGCAGTTTTATTGTAAAGATATTTAATATCAGTAGTGTTCAAGGACACTAAAAAATAAATAACTGGGTTTGAACGACCCTTGCATGCACACTGTGACCTTTGCACGTTATTTGACCTTCTTGTGTTTCAACATTTTATGTTACTACCAGTTCAAACTTGATGTTATTCCATACCTAAAGCACAACTTTTCACACAAAATGTATGTTTTCATGAAAGCACACCAAGAGTGAACCATGTAATTTGACTTTTATTGCAAAACTAGTATTCTAAGTGAAGAGGAACAAACTTTTCTTCTTATCTCACTGCTTCTGACTTGCAGCCAACACAGGCAATACTCCAGCTGGAAGGGGAGGATTATTCATCATCTCCCCATATTTTTATTATATATATATATATATAGTACGATTTTGAAAAAAGGACTATTACGGCTGTTTTTGAGAGTTTACCATCTACAGTTAAAAACAATGGCTTTTGTTTTTATGTGTGACCATGGTGTAATCATTTTTTTGTCTTTTTGAAATGCATTCTAGAGATACATGATTATCATACCATCAATATGGATTTTTTATAAATTCAGCTGACATTTTGTCATGCTTAGGATTAGGGAAACCAGGACGCTTTGGCTTCTTTTATCCTATGGAAATAATCTTGTTTTATTTTTAAACTGGTGTGTTTGTTTTGTTGTTTGTGTTTCTTCTCTTTCTTCTAGAGAAAAAGAAGTTCCCCATCTTTATAGTAAGGTATGAAACTTACTAAACTAATTGTAATATTATCTTGTTATAATTTAAAGTGTAGTAAGTGGGGATCATGTCACCATCCACAGCTAACCTTTTTATTGCTACAGTATTCGAGCTGTCTCTTCCACCAGTAGGAGTTTGGGGGGAAGGGGTAAGCTACCTTTCCTCTATTCCTTCCAGTGTAGTACCCACAAAGGTTGCAAGGTTTGCAAGGTACATCACTGGTCCCCCAAAGGGATAAATAAAGAAAATGTATATTTGCCAATAATTGTTTCTTATTTACAGGTTTTAAAAAAAAAAGACCCAAGGTATTTTAACAGCATAACCAAGCCCAAGCCCTTCTGTTTTTTCTAGTGCAAACAGTTAAATCTCACACCTATTATTGGTACAAGGGTTTCTGCCCTCAGCAAGTAATCAGTTATGCTGGAGGGTAAAGTTGTGTATGTATGTATGTCCACACATATTCATTCTTTTGATTGTCTTTTCAGCTTTCTTATCCTGTTAAAACAAATGCAAAACAACTTTTGTCATTGCCTTACAGCAATGAATGCATTTTTTTCAACCAGTAAATTCACAGTACTCTTAACATTTCTGGACTCTAAGCTAAGTTTACAGTCTATATGTGTTGTTTAAAATGTATTTTATGCATTATGCATTATGCTCAATACTGAAATTGTTCTATTACAAACATGCTTATGTTTCATGTTTATGTTATAACGTTTTGATATACATCTTGCTACACTGTATCATGTGTGTATTCAGAAAAGTGTTCCACATGTATAACGTTTTTAATGCTCATAACCAAACCTAAATACTGGGACCAGCATTGCTGACCCACCCCTACAATATGTTCCAAAGCAAAACCAAAAGTAAAATTAATGCTCCGCCTGTCTTATTGCTCACAAGTACCCCTAAAGAATGAGTGTACTCTATGCAGGTTTTGTCATTTTAAATTTTAACAATTATAATATGCAAAATTTAAATTGTACTCCAAACCTATGCTTCAAGCCTTACCCCACTCAGTACTTTGGAGTATTTCACTATACAGGGTAAAAAAGGTAGACCTTTTCACTTGTCACAGGTGCAATAGGCACTGTTATTAAATTGGCATAGGCCAACAACATATGTATTTGTCCCACTAATTGCATTGTGTAAAAGGCATATTGTTATGAACAATATGTTTGAAGCATGTAACTGCATTAAGCAGGTTAGCAAAAAAAAAAAAAAAAGAGGAGACCATTATGGTTTTCCAAAGAGGGAGCAAAAAAAAAAAAAAGTGAAAGCCAAAAAGATAGCATTCAGGCAATACAAAAAGACACAGGCAGAAGGGGATAGGGAGAAGTACCAGGATAAACAAAGGGAGGCAGGAAAGTCAGGAAGGGAAGCCAAAGCTCAGACAGAAGAAAACATTGCAAAATCAGTGGTTAAAGGGGACAAAACCTTTTACAGGTACATAAGTAAAAGGAAAAAAAGACAAAGGGAGGGATAGTGAGACTAAAGGGGGAGGATGGGAGTCATGTGGAGAATGACAACAGTGGAGCTGACATGTTGAACAGGTGTTTCTGCTCGGTCTTTACTGAGGAAGAGGGGTAATGGGTCTAAAGGAGTACAAGGGTGAGAATGGTGCAGAAATGGATTGCATCACAAATCCTATGAAGACAAGTTGAAGGAACTGAACATGTACTCCCTGGAGGGAGGAGGAGAGAGAGGATATGATAAGAGACATACAAGTATCTTACAGGAGAAACAGAGTGCAGGAAAACACTATTTTAAGTGAAAAAGATGTTCCAGGACTAGAGATCATGGGATGAAGCTGGAGGGAGGACGATTCAGAGGAAACATGAGAAAGAATTTCTTCACAGAACAGGTGGTGGACAAGTGGAACACCCTGCCAGAGAAGTGGTGGGGGCTGAGGCGGTCCGCGGATTTGAGGGTGCATGGGGTGGACATGGAGGAGTTCTGGAGGTCAGGGGTAAGGGAAAACAGACTTCTGGGAAAACAGGCTGGACTTGCGGGCTCAAATGGGTGGACTGGGTGGGCCATAGGCCCTTATCTGCTGACACTGTCTATGTATCTATGTATCTATGTATTGTAACATTACAAGATTTTATAACTCAGGTCTCAGTCAGGCCTGCTTGCAACAGACAGGGAAATAATGTTCATCACTGTCATAACTGCTTCTGTAATTTAAAAGCAGGAGGTAACCATAACACTGTCATGATTTACAGATGGTCAAATGGTATAGTTGAACCTTGGCCTGCACCCCCAGGTGTGCGGTTAATGTCCAATTTTTATTTTTTCTCTTTCTAATTGCCAGAATTTAGGCTCTGTCACACCACTCTTTACAAAACAAGAAGTTAATGGTTTAAAAGATTGTTATTTATGTGTTTTTTAATTCAGTGTCTAACACACTTTGCAAGTTTGCAGGTTTCCAAGGTGTGGCACACATAAGATCTCCACGTTCAACAGAAGTAATACTTTCATCTAAGTTGCCAAGACCTTCATCTTTTTCCTTAACAAAGAAAAACAACTGCCACAGTTTTGATGTTATCACCATCTTTGTGCCTGACTGGTTCCTAATAAGGACTATTGCATGAATCCGGTTATTATTTACCTCTGCAAGTGTAATGTTTTCAGCAAAATTACACCTATTTGTAGAACTTTAAATCAACTGAAGAAGGTCCAGTCAGTTCAGACTCTGCAATCAAGCTTATTGTTTCTGCTTACTATAAAGTTAAGTCTGGGGAAGGGCACTCCCCAACTCCAGCGAAGATTCTGCTTCAATTGACCTTCAAGCAATACATCTATTTTCTTCGCTGCTGCTTGTTCCAAACATGGCTGGTACTTTCTACAACCCTATTGCTCTGTTATGGACTGTGTTCTTAATGGTTTATTGTCAATTGTTACCTTTTATGGACTGGTAATCTTTATGCAAGGGTGTAATCAACTCACGACAAAACAAATGCCATGCCAGTGTGTGTGTGTGTGTGGCTATTCCATTAAAAGGACTCAATGCACCCCTGGCCAGTGTGTCTACTACTCAGCCATCCAGCAGCTAGCCACAAAATGAACACTGACTTTTCTACTATGCTGGTGTTTTGTTTTAAATTACTGTCTGCATTGCCCCATATGCCTTGTGGGTTACCACCATTCTGCAAATGACATTTCATCTGTACTGTAACTACATCAACCTGTGGATACTTATATGAACTTATGAACTGTTAATTTCATGGACTGTTATGTTTTATAAGGACTTATCTGTCAAGAGACATTATCAACAGATTCTTCAATCAAGCTCCCAGGGTGTGCCACACCTCAACACAAGGTAGCATCTACCTTATTCACTCAAAGTGAATTCCATGAACTCTTTTCATCAACAAAATTGTCATGTTATATTGTGTTATATGTGGTGTCACATGTTAGCATTTTCACATATTTCAATTGTGGTGTTGACATCCCTCAATTCTGTATTATGTTTTACAAACTCACGATTTGTGTTCCGTCTGTAACCACCCCTGTGCCAACTCCAAAACAGGATGCTTTTATAAATGCCTCGACTATCTGTATTGCTGGCAACCAGTTTTAAATCATATACCTAGTCACCTAGTCTAACAGTCTAAAAGTAGAAATGTTTAGTTTTTTTTGTTTTTTTGTAACCTTCAGTTATTTACTAATATCTTTACATTTATGTTCAATTTTTTGTGAATGTTCGAGTCCCTCAGGGGCCTCCTATCTTCAGGGTGAAAATTATTAACAGTGGTCAGTGGCCAAGGTTTTAGTAATCAGTGACCAAACTTTTATCAACAATGTGTAGTTGGCTAACCATAAAACTGAGGAAATAAAAAGGTGTAAAATAGCTAGTGTAAATTGCTAAAGGGCTAGTAAAAGGTAAAATGGTTAGTAAATGACTAAATGATGCCAACATGTAAGTTAGTATATCTAGTAGCAAAAGGCTGCAAGTGGAAAATACCACTATGTCACTAATATGTGTGCGTGTAAGACTTTAAAAGGGTTAATTGTAAAATTCTATACAATGAGAAAAAAAAATAGCTAAAAGCATAAAATGAGCGTGGCGAGATATGCACAAATTCAACCTTGCATTTTTTCTAAGCTTGCTACATAAAATATGGGACCCATGGTCATGGCTTATAAGCGTAGTTGGTGACTGGGGTACATTTTCCATTGGGTGACAGTACTTGTAAGTGGTCATATTGGCACCTGGCTACTGACTGTCCTAATCAAACTTCTCCTACAATGCCTGTGCAACACAATGGTGTCACGGGACGCCACCCACCTGCCCCTTGCTACAACCCGAACAAAAGGACCCCATTAAACTGAGGGGTGTTTTCCATTACAAAATGAGCCAGATTGTGACCAAAATATAAAGCGAAAAAAAGTAAAAAGGGATCGGTTAGTTGATACATAGTATCAAAAGGGGGAGAGTGTGAGGGAATTTTTATATATCCTAAAGCTATATTTGCTATTAAATGCCTTGAAGCTATGCTTACTTTAAAAGCCATGCTGTAACAAAGTAATAATGAATGTAGTAGACATTTCTGAGTTCATGTTTTGTTCTTTTAAGGGTTATAGAATTTGTACTGAGGTTACTTGAAGTACATTTGTAAAAAACAGAAAGCTATATAAAACTGAGCAGAACTGGTTGTACCAGCCTGCATGGCAGGCTTGGACAAAATATAAAGATAAGAGCACGTAGTGGCATTGAAGATAAGCTGTACGTTGCTATGGTGTGAGTGAAACTCATTGTCTCTCTCAGGTCAGCTTGACCCAGGCATATGTATCAAGCAGTAATGGGAAAGAAATGAATTGCATGTTTTATTTTACATTGCTGAAAACTTGTTATGCTGTCTTATGATTGGCTTATACTGAAATGTTGGTATTTTTCAAGATAAGAAGTGCAAAATCTAGCTTATAAAAAGCTACTGTAAATTGTAATCAGGGAACTTCTCCATTGTAGAAGTCCCACATGCATGTGTGAGATATTTGATCAAATAAAGCGACGTTAAGACAAAACCCAGTGGTGTGGTTTTTGGCCCGTGACGACGGGAGTGGTTGCTCAGGTAATACTTACAGTGAGAGAATTTGCGATCACAAAGGCATCCAACAAGACCTGACTTCTGGTGTTCCTGGCCACTGGAACATCCCAGTGGGTGTCTGGCAGGTTCACATCACCCATCACCACTACTTCCTGCTTTGCCATCCCTCTTTCAGGTTCTTCCATGAGATCTCTGTCTCCTCTTCAACTTGCCCCAGAGGTTTATAGATCACCCCCAAGCACAGGTTCTTGTCTGAGGCTGCTGTGAGTTGCACCCACAGGAACTCTGTCTGCCCCTTAATATCTTTGATGCACCTATCTTCCACCACCTTTGTGCCATCTTTGACAAAAATGGCTACTCTTTCCCTCTACCTGTTCCTCTAGTCCTCTCGAAAAATGAGTACCCAGGGACCAGCAGCTCCCAATCATGAGCGCTATGAGGTCCACCTCAGTGTCTGCCATCAGAATCAGGAGCTCACTCATTTTGTTGCCTAGGCTTTTGGTATTAAGGCATACCCCCTTCATACAGACCACCAATCCTACTTTCCTACTACCCTTGTGCTTTCCTTGCCCTTTCTTTCTCATGTTTTTCCTGGCGGTTGCAACCTTTGCACCCCCCCAATGTCCCCTCACCTAGTTCAGTTAGGGCCACAGCTCTCCTTTACCCGTTATGCTGCTATAAGCCTCCAGATATGGGGGACTATTAGCTAAGATCCCTTCCTTTCATCTGCCACCGTGGTTCCCTGGACCCAGTCTCCCCCACAGTCCATTTAAATGTCTGACACATATGTAACATTTCTGCCCCAGCACACAGACCCCCCAATCAGGTGAAGTCTGTCCCCCTTGAAGATTCTTCTGACCCAGAAGTCTCCTACTTCCCCACAAAGTGGTATCTCTTCTCCTGACACCATCCCTTAAACCACTTGTTAAGCTCCCTAATTACATCACTACTTTTCCTATCCTGCTTCCTTTTCCTGCCTCACATAGAGAGAATGTCAGGGAGGCTAAGTGTGCTGCCAATTCATTCCCCAGTCTATGGATGTTCTGCTTCACCATCTCCACTAATGGGTTCACCAGATCATTGGTACTCAAGTGTACCAGCACACCCAACTCCCCCTGCTCCCTCTCTGCCATCCTTCTTATCCTGTCTAAATATCAGATGGCTGATGCACCAAGAAGGCACCAGACCATCCCTCTCTCACCCAACCCCCATCCACCACCATCTCTACCCCCTAATCATTGAGTTCCTGACCACTAAGACTCTTCTGTTTGACTTGTGTCCCCTGAGGGCCATCACATTGTTCTTCTTTTTCTCTGTGACTGACTCAGAGTTCCCCCCCATGAAGACAGGGGCCTGAGCCTCCTCCAGGGGTGCAAATTAGTTCATTGTCTGGATGGTGAAATGGCTGGACAATGTCTGGTTGAGCTGGTGATCAGCTGAGATATTTTTACCCTTGCTGCCACCAGCTGAGCCTGCAGCTCTGTCAAGGTCCTAAAGATGGGACAGTGCCCCTACATCTAAAGCATATCCCTTGAGAAGAGCACTCCACAGCTTCCACAACTGGCTGCCTCTTCTCAGAATCCAATCCCAATACAGGCCTATGCATGAGGTTAAAGTATAAACAGATGCTCTGCAGCTGGAGTAATTTGTGAGTCTCTGGTGAGAGACTATTGTTAAGTAGTGACCCTGCACTGCTGGCCTTGATTTTTGCTTATTTACTCAGTTTTGTGAGGATACTGGCTGGGAGCGTACTCTCCAAAATACACTGAATTCCTGGTATTTGTAACAGAGTACTGTGGGCCTCAGGACATGTCCACAGTGCTTGCATTTCTGTGTCAACATCCATGGACTTGGGGAGCCCTGAAACAACACTTCTTTTAGAAGGGGTCAGCGGAGATAGGCTACTACAAATGAGTAGAGCTTTTTTAGTGATTTTTAAATAAAATATACCATCTGGGGAGCAGTGCTGCACCAGAAGCTGGAAGAGTGTTTACTTCCAGTTCCAGAGCTACTTCCAGTGCACCATATTGAGAGGAGTGAGCGTGCATGGAGCCATGCGTTGAGATGCGCGCAGAGACAAGTGCATCAGTGCGTGTCAGCTGTGTCCACTGGGGATGACTGGGGACACTGATAAGAGAAGTTGTATCTGCTTGTGAAATACTATACTACACTGAGGATCAAAAAATTACAGAAATTAACATCAATGAGGGAACTGTAACACTAAGTACAAGAGAGGTTGCCATGACCTGTATTCTCTGCAACAACTTTTGTTTAGAAACTAGTACTGGGTTTGAAGGCCTCAAATGTTTGCAATGTAAGATGAATGAGTTATTAAGGACAAAATGAATTAGACAGTACTATCAAGCAGCTACAATATGCCAATGAGCAACTTAGAGCCCAAGTGCAAAAAACAACTAAGAACATAGAATACTTAATTAATGCACTAAACAAAATAAATTACAATTATTTAAATGGAGGAAGGGAAGATGATAGTGATGATGGGCAAGAGTGGAGCCCAGTACAAAACAACAATAAAAAGAAAAAGGGACAAATATGTATGTAATTTAACATCCCACTCCAAAACTCCTTTTCACCTTTAACAACACTGGATGAAGACCCAGATTCTCAGAAAGCACCAACTAGCAATGTACAATCAGAGTTAAATTCTAACAACCAACAAAATACTAAATCTCCTAACAAACCTAAAATTGTCAAGAATACATTAGTTAATATTGCCCAAATTCATAATAGTGATTCTAACAAATATTTTATTTCTACAGTCAATACTTTGCCACTAAACCAAAACAGTGATCTTAACCCAGGTCCTAATATGAAGAAAGAACAGAATGGGAAAGCTAATGCCCAACAAAACAGAGATCCAGTAATTGATCAAATCCACTCAATGGAAATGGAAAAATTACCTAGTACCAGCACATCAAGTGAGGCTAGACAGGTGGTAGTCCTAGGAGATTCAATTATAAAATAGACAGATGGATTTATCTGTAAACATGACAAACAGACTAGATGTGCTCTAGCTTCAGAGGTGCGTGGATAAGAGATATAGACAGAATTGCTCCTGACATCTTGAAAAATGCAGGTAGGAATCCATTGGTGATTGTGCATGTAGGAACTAATGACATTAATAAGTTCACTAGTGAGGATATTAGAAACAGTTATATATCTTTGGTTGACACCCTTAACAAAAAATGATGTGATATCTGCATTTCTGAAATCCTACTGGTTCCCAAACTACCTGATTAAAAATGAAAAAAAAAAAAGGTTGAGTTTAAGTTATCAGTAACAAAAGGCAATACCAAGGCTGGTTATGCCTATATTAACTCAAACAATAAAAGAGACAACACAATAAACACATGGGAAAATAATGGGAAGTAGATTTTCAACTAGGACTGAGGTTGCTAATACTTTCAATACCTACTTTGGATCAGTATTTTCAAAAAAAGATACAAATATAAATAATTCTACTCATGCACCTATTCTAGACCCATACTTTGAAATTAAACTGGAAGAAATAAAAAAAGCAGTATTGACTCTTATAAACAATTCTGCTCCAGGACCAGATGAGATAAACACACTCATCAAACACACTTTAGATCAATTAGTTACCCTTTTAACAGTGATCTTTAACAAATTCTATGTCAATGGGGACGTCCCGGAAGACTGGTGTAGGGCCACTGTAATACCAATATATACAAAAAAAAGGAACAAAAAGTATACTGAGAACTATTGCCCTGTAAGTATCACCTCTATATTATGTAAAACTGTAGAAAAAATCCTAAAAAACAGGATTGAAAATGAAGTTTAAATAAAGGGAATCAAGGACAACACACCGCATGGTTTTTGTATGGGAAGATCCTGTGCAACAAATCTGGTTACATTTTCTGAGAGTGTAAGCTCCAGTACAGACATTCACCAGTAGATATCATTTATCTGGACTTTCAAAAAGCATTTGACCTAGTCTCACTTAACTTGCTCATGTATAAAATGACCGGACTAGGATTTAATTCTTATATGCTTAAATGGATTGAAGCATGGCTTCAAAACCACTCTCAAAGGGTTAGGATAGTCAATGCCATTTCAGGTGATATAGATGTGGCCAATGCAGTCTCACAGGGGTTGGTCCTTGGACCTACACTCTTTGGAATTTACATAAGTGACCTTCAGTCTGGGTTAATCAATAGACTCAGCACATTTGATGACGATATAAAAATCTCCACTGAGCTAGACTCAGAGGAAAAAATTTAAATTCTAAAACGAGACCTAGCACAACTAGAACTATGGGCAGCAAATAATAAAATTATATTTACTACAAACATATGTTCAGGACCACATTTGGGATCAAAAAATCCAAACACAATTTTTTCATTATATGGTCAAAGGATAAAATCTATTAAAACAGAAAAAGATTTGGGGATTTCAGTCAATAATCTGCTTATACCAGGAGAACAGTGTAGAAAAGTAGCACAAGTGGGTAACCACTTAATAACATCTATAAAGAGATCATTTATAACTAGGAATGAAAACTGAATTATTCCACTTTATAAATCATATGTACATCCACATATAGATTATGCAGTCTCCATTTGGGGCCCCTATCTCTGTAAAGACAAAAAAATAATATAACGCATGCAAAGGAGAACGACTAAGTTGATACTCAGGGTTAAAAACCTCACATGTGAAGAAAGACTTAAAACACCAGGCCTCTACGACCTACAATTAAGAAGAGACAGAGGGAATTTGTTACTGCTTTTCAGTATAATGAATGACACTGATCTTATGAAGGATTGCAATACTGTATTAGCAAACAAGCCTAAAAATTTAAGATGCCATAATAGGCAGATACATATCCCAAAAGTTATAACAAATAAGCAAAAATACTACTTTACAATAAGAGCATCCAGTCTTTGGAACTCACTCCCTCAGAATTTTGTAGATAGTGACAGCTTTATCACATTTATCACTCACAGCCTACACAGCCCCTGGGGACAGAGTTGGACCGTGGGAGCCCTAAAGGCCGCCGGACCCCATTCCCAGACATTTGTAGACTACACAGCCCCTGGGGATAGAGCTGAACTGCAGGAGCCCTAAAGGCCATGGTACCCCATGCCCAGACACTCCTTAATTTATTGTCTCCTCCCCATCATGTGACTAAGAGTCTACACTCCACTTAGCAGGTTATACTGTTCTACCACCAGAGGGCTTGCCTGCCTCTCAGTTCTGACTCCACTCTACTATTCAGTACTGAGTACTCCTATCTCTCTTCTCCTCACTCCCTACATCTGCTATTATACCACCTGGCCACTAGGAGGTGGTATTTCATCCTTCTCTTAGCTCTCATCCCCCAGAATTTCCTCCCTACCTTTGGCTCCTTCTCCACCCAACATAGTATCTTTTCCCCTCTTTCACTCCTCTTTACTACTACTTTCTGCTGCTCCCCACCTGGGTCTTGAACCTTGCTCCTTTTGCACAATAGGTGGGTACCCTACTGCTGCGCTAACAAGGCTGCCCTAACAACCTGTGTCTGTAGTCATCCCTTATCCCTCTCCCCCCCTTCTTAGCTTACTATGGCCTCCCCCTTTCCCTTCTCACACCCTTCTCCCTCCTTCTTGCCGTACTCCTCCCCTTGACCCCTTACAAGCCACCCCCACTAACCACCCCAAGTGCATCACAAACCACAACACCACTCTACACTCACCTACTTCCCTTCCCAGCACCCGCCTCCCTTCCACTCCTTGTTGTACCTCCCAACATCTTGCGTTCACACATGGCCTTCCTTCCTCCTTTCCACCCCTAGTCTCTGCCCACTACCTGTCCCAATAATCCTCTCTCGATCCACTAGAACAAGGATCACCTAGGCTGTCCAAAGAAGAGCCATGTGCCACCTGATGCTCTGAACACTCTCCATGCTCCTCCTAATATCAGGAAACATACACTCCAATCCTGGCCCAATCTCTGTACCCACCCATTCCCAGGCACTTACGTCTGGACTACGCATCACATCCATCAACATCTGCAGTCTCCCTTAAAACTTTAATGATCTTCAGGTCTGGATAGCCCAACATCAACCTGACATCCTCACTCTTGTGGAAACCTGGTTATCCAAATCCACCACAGACTCTTTCATCTCTATCCATGGCTACTCTCTGTACCACAACGACAGAACTGGCAAACGTGGGGGTGACTGTGCTATGTACATCTGTGATTACTACCAAGCACATGCCCCCCCCCACAGCTTGCCAGTGGAGCCCAAGCCCTATCCCTCAATATCCCCCTGGTCCCTTCAAGGGCCCCTCTTATACTTATAGTTGTATACATCCCACAATAGGACCAGAAACAGGCCTTCCTGTCACTCACCAACTATCTCTCCCAACTCCCCCCTACAACTGAACTGATTACTCTAGGAGACCTCAACATAGATACATAGATACATAGACAGTGTTGGCAGATAAGGGCCTATGGCCCACCCAGTCTGTCCATTTGAGCTTGTAAGTTCAGTTTGTTTTCCTAGAAGTCTGTTGCCCCTTACCCCTGACCTCCAGAATTCCTTTATGTCTATCCCATGCATTCTTAAATCCCGTGATTGCTTCACCCCCCACCATTTCCTCTGGCAGGGTGTTCCACTTGTCCACCACCCGTTCTGTGAAGAAATTCTTTCTCATGTTTCCTCTGAATCGTCCTCCCTCCAACTTCATCCCATGCCCTCTAGTCCTGGAACATCTTTTTTGCTTAAAAATAGTGTTTTCCTGCACCCTGTTCCTCCCTGTAAGATACTTGTATGTCTTTATCATATCCCCTCTCTCCCTCCTCTCCTCCAGAGAGTACATGTTCAGTTCCTTCAACCTGTATTCATAGGACTTGTGATGCAATCCATGCACCATCTTTGTTGCCCTCCTCTGAACCTTCTCTACCCTGTCTATGTCCTTACGTAGGTATGGTCCCAGAACTGTACACTGTACTCCAGGTGGGGACCTCACTAGTGTCTTGTATAGTGGAATTATGACCTCCCTTTTCCTGCTGGTGATGCCCCTGCCCTATACATCCCAGCATCCTATTTGTTTTTACCTGCTGCCTTGTCACACTGTTTCCCTACCTTGAGGTCATCAGAGATGACAACCCCAAGATCCCTTTCCTGCTTGGTGTATGCTATATCCTCCCTCCCCAAGTATATTGTGCCAGGGTTTTGTGCCCCATATGCATTATCTTGCACTTCTTTGCATTGAATTTCAACTGCCAAACCCTGACCATTCTTCAAGTTTCTGCAGGTCGCTTCTCATTCTGTCTACCCTCTGGTGTGTCTACTGTTACAGAGCTTTGTGTCATCAGCGAACAGTGAAATTCTGCCTCTAGGTCCTGCATGAATGTCACTGATGAAGATGTTGAATAGGACCGGTCCCAGCACTGATCCTGTGGTGCTCCACTGGTCACTCTTCCCTCTGTGGAGTGACAGCATTTACCACCACTCTCTGTGTCCTGCCACCCAGCCAGTTACCTACCCACCACACTACTGTCCTGCCCACACCCATATTCCCCAGTTTGTGTAATAGTCTTCTATGTGGCACAGTGTCAAAGGCCTTGCTGAAGTCCAGATAGGCCATGTCCACTGCCCTCCCCTGATCTACCTCCCTAGTCACCCAGTCAAAAAATTCAACGAGGTTGGTCTGACATGACCTCCCCCTGGTGAAACCATGCTGCCTTGGGTCCTGTAGTCCATTGACAACTAGATGTTCCACCAATCTCTCCTTCAGTAGTGCTTCCATGATCTTCCCCACTACTGAAGTGAGGCTGACTGGTCTGTAGTTCCCTGCTTCCTCTTTGTTCCCACTTTTGTATAAGGGGACTGCATCTGCTGTCCTCCAGTCTTTGGGTACCTCCCCTGTTTCCAGTGATCAGCTAAACAGGATAGCCAGAGGTTCAGCCACCACCTCTCTTAGTTCTTTAAGGACCCTGGGGTGCACCCCATCTGGCCTCATTGCTTTATCAACTCTTATTACTTCCAGTTCCTTCAGGACCTTTCTCGTGTAAAGGGACTTGTGTCCATTCTGCACCATTCTCACCCCTTGTACTCCCTTCAGACCATTACTCCTCCTCTCAGTAAAGACTGAGCAGAAATACCTGTTCAATATGTCAGCTTTACTGTTGTCATCCTCCACACGGCCCCCATCCTCCCCTTCAATCTCCTATCCCTCCTTTGTCTTTCTTTTTTCACTTATGTACCTGTAAAAGGTTTGGTCCCTCTACCCACTGATTTTGCAATGTGTTCTTCTGTCTGAGCTTTGGCTTCCTTACTGACCTCCCTGCCTCCCTTTGCTTCTCCTGGTACTTCCCTATACCCTTCTGCCTGTGTTCTTTTGTATTGCCTGAATGCAATCTTTTGGCTTTCACTTTCTTTGCTACCTCTTTGGAAAACCATAATGGTCTCCTCTTCCTTTTCCTCTTGCAAACCTGCTTAATGCATAATTTGTTGTTCTTGTAATCCCATTTTAAATACTGCCCACTGTTCCTCAACCCCTGATTCCTGTCCCATTCCCCTTAATGCCTCTTTCAAGTATCTCCCCATTTTCCCAAAGTCTGCCCCCCTAAAATCCAGGATACGTGTTTTTGTGTGGTTTGATTCTGCTCTTTCTGTGATTTCAAACCACAATGACTGGTGGTCACTGTTTCCCAGGTGCTCCCCCACTGTTACCCCCATCACACTGTCCCTGTTTGTGAGCACAAGGTCCAGTATTGCCTTCTGCTGAGTTTGTTCTATGACCAGTTGCTGGCTCTCCCCCTCAGCCGCACACTACAGAGATGCCCTAGCAGCCCTTGATATCACCCAACTCGTCTCGTGCCCCACTCGCCTCAATCACAATAGTGGTACTGCCACCTTGCAAGACATAGTACTGTCCAACTGTCCCCATAAAATCTCTCATATCACTGTCCTTCCCAACTCATTTACTGACCACTCCCCTATCTTTTGTGCCTGGTCCTGTTTAGCACAGAAACCACCCCCAAAACAATCTTTACTAGGCTACTCAAACCAGTGAAGCTAAGACACTTAAAATCCCACCTTGCCCACTGTAACTGGTACCCCATTTGCCACTCCCAGGACCTTGATACCACCCTAAACATCTTCATTAACACCTTTAATGATGCCTGTAATAGGTTTGCTACCTTCACTAAGAAAGTGGTTAAGGTTCACGACACCCCATGGATCTCTTCGTCCTTGCTTGACCTCATGCGTTGCCAGGATGACTTGTGGAAAAAAGCCTTCAAATCAGGCAACCCAACTGATAGGCAGGTCTACCAAGCTGCATGAAACAGGTGCACTTGGGCCATCCAGAAAGCCAAAGCTAAATACTTTAAAGCCGAGCTGACCACATCTTGGGGCACCAGATGCAATTTCTGGGACAAATATGAAATCCCTCAATGGCAAAACCACCTCCCCCCCACTGACCAACTCAATATAAATGGGTCCATCTCGAATAACCCCCAGCTGGTTGCCGACACACTTAACTCTTCCTTCTCTGACCTTAGCTCTATCATCCCCCAAGATTTCTTTAACCCATCCACCTCTCCTCCCCTTCCCCCCTGTCTTTCCCACCCTTCTGTTTCTGAGTTCTCTCCCCACTGGAGATCAAACCCTACCTTCTCAAAGCCCTTACTGGTGCTCCCCATAGCAGCAACTCGCTTGATCTCCGGATCCTGGCTGTGACTGTAGACGAAGTCCTCTCTCCTCTCACAAGCCTTCTAAACCTCTCACTCTGCCTAGGTAAATTCCCTACCATGTGGAAAACAGCCCATATTACCCCTATCCACAAATCAGTTGACTGACTCTCCCCAAACAACTACCATCTCATATCAATCCCCCCCCCAGGCCCTAGAATGTCTTGTTTCAGACCAACTCACTGAGTACCTATCTAAATATAACCTCCTGTCCTCTGAGCAACATAGCTTCAAGGAAGGTCACAGCACCTCTACTGCCCTCCTAGAGTTCTCCAGCTACATCCAATCTGCCCTTGACAATGGCAGGCTGGCCAGTGTGGTCTTCCTTGATTTATCCAAGGTGTTCAACACTGTGAACCACTCTTTCCTTCTCTCCACCCTCTCACACATTGGTCTGGCCCAGGAACCCACAGCCTGGTTTGCTGACAATATGTCAAACCGCTCTCAGAGGGTAAAAGTCTACACCACCCTCTCAAAACCCCTCCCAGTTCTCTCAAGTGTTCCCCAGGGGTTCATACTCGGACCCCTACTTTTCAGTCTCTACCATAACTCCTTACCCAAGGCATGTTCTGGGAGGATCATCCTCTATGCAGACGACATGGTCCTTTATGCCTCCAACACAAACCCTGCCCACTTAGAACTCTCCCTCCAAAATGCTTTCTCTGAGGCAGAGTCTTGGTTCACCAAATACAAGCTTGTATTGAACCAAAACAAAGTCCAAGGTCATGCTCTTTGCCCACCATCAGAATAAACTCAAACACTCACCCCTTCACATCAGTACATCCCTCTCACTTCTGCTTGAACAAGTATATACCTTCAAGTACTTGGGAATCACTTTCGACCCTGTCCTCACCTTCCATGATCACATCCAATGATTATGTACCTCTGTCAATACCAGCATTGGCCTTCTGTTTCATCATAGAACTGTCTCCCCCTGATGCCCTCCAACTCACCATCATATCCTCAGTATTATCCATCTTGGACTATGGCATTCTCATCTATGGTGCTGTTGATAATGCTGCCTTTCAAAGAGTAAAAATTGCCCCGAACAAGGCCTGCCACCTTGCTCTGGGCTGCTCAAAAATCACCCATACCTGCTCCCTTAACAGTGATACCAACTGGCTAGACTTCGATGGCAGACTTCAATTCTAAACCTGCCTCTTAGCCAGAAAAATATCCTCTGGTCTTATGGACCCCAGCCTCTCCTCCCTTCTGCTACTGGCTCCATCCATCAGGACCATCCGTAGTTCACTCAAACCAACCCTCCTGGTGCCACAGCAAAAAAAATCCCTAGGCCAATGTTCTTTTTGCTACAGAATCCCCACATGGTTAAACTCCCTTCCCCCCCACACACATAAACCAAGAAATCAAGCTAGGTAGGTTTAAATCCCTGCTCTGCTCTTACCTCCTCACCTCTTGCTCCTGTGACTGCCCCTACCACCCCTCTCACCTGACAAGGGACTTTGTCCTGCCTGCTCTGTAAATTGCACTGTAAATACACTGTAAAACTGCAAATGTAAATTGTATATACCTGCAATGTACCACAACCCGAATGTATGTAAATTGTGCACATTACGCATTGTACCCTCCTGTACCCTGCTGTGATACCATGCTTGTTCAAAATGTTTGTTCCACTTATGAATTTATTCCCCAAATGTAGATTTTAAATTTTTACCCAGTTTCAGTACCTCCCTCTCCTCACCTTTGTTTGTAATGCCTCCACCCCACTCATGTATTTTTTACTACATGTTATGTCCATTTGTTGTATACTTGACATGGAACCTTTGAAAAGGAGTCTCTGACTCAAAGGATTGTAATCCTGATACCTTTCAAATAAATAAATCAAATAAATAAAATAAAAAATTAAAAAAGAATTGTACAAACACCTACTAGGAACTAACTGAAATTTCACCCGACCAGTGTGGGGGTGGTGGTCTCAGCAGACCTACTGCCTACTTCCACTTTAACAACACTGAGTAAATTAACTTGTAGTGCTCATCCAGATAGGGTGTAGCTGCAGTGCTCAGCTATAGAACAAGAAGCAGAAATAGCTGCTATCATGTGCTCACCCAGATAAGATTTAGCTGTGATATTTAATTATAGCACAGAAATAGCTTAGCAAATTAAACCTATACTAGCTATATTGGGTGTAGCTGTGAGATTTGACTATATCACAGAAACAGCTTAGCAAATAAAACCTACATTAAATAGCTATATCACAAAAAAACAAGTTCTTTATGTAATTTATGTAATTTAACCTACCTAATCAATGAACATGAATTGTAGCATGAGCAAACTACTCCATTACTCTGCAGTGCACATCCAAATAGGTTGCAGCTAGGACTTAGTAGTAATATGCTTGCAGTGCAGTTACTGGTCACATGAACATTTTCCTTGGATGAAATGGGCAAAGTTCTTAGCTGCTAGCTGCCTCAATCATGGCTGACTCAAAGTAGACTCCACTTCTTCACTGTCCTTAGCATGGAGGGCCACTTCATGATGTTGGTCTTTTATAGGGAAAGCAGCTGCACTGAAGTCAGAAGAAAATAGTGCTGGAAAGCTGCAAACACACTGTTTTCACAGGTAATAATTCCATCCCCTTTGGCTGGTCTTTAGATGCAGATTGTTGGTGGGGGAAGGGGAGAGGCTCAGGCCAGCTCAGACTCTTCAGAGGGTCCCAGCTGCACTGAAGTCAGAACAAAATGGTGTTGAAAGGCTGCAAACAAACTGCTTCCACAGATGAAAGTGTGTCCCCTTCGGCTGATCTTCAGAAACAGATTGTTGGTGGCAGAGGGAGAGGGAGAGGCTCAAGCTAGCTCAAACCCTACATATGGTACCACTGAACTGCACTGAAGTCAGAACAAAATGGTTTTGGAAAGCTGCCAACTCACTACTTTTTTTTTTTTTTTTCATATTTTGTTTCTCTCCTTGGGGTGCATGTCAGGCAGGCTATGATCCAGCTATGGCGTGCAATTTAAAAAATATATGAAGCTTTTTGAAAAGTTTTCTAACACTGAAGTCTTCTTCATTTTCTTTTATTCCCCATACGTTTCACTCTGTATAAGAGCCTGTTCACAGGGTGTTCATATTATCTGTTAATACAAATGCAATCATTTTGTTTCAAAGTCATTATTTCACTTGCAAAGTAATTATTTAACAGTTCATTATTTACTGCCCACTACTCATATTTACCATTCTGCTGTTTAAAGCTTTTGTAATGCTTTAATGGACTACCTTTAGTTTCAACTTTGTCTCTTTACAATTGCAATTATGAAGTACACTAAAAAACTTACTTTAGTGTAACCATGGCATTTTCAAATGTTTTAAGCATTCACAACAAAGGTTTTTCCCTCTCCATCCACCACCTTTAACTCACACACTTGTGCTATTTTTTATCTACTCTTTGTGAAAACCTGACACCCTGTACCATCAGGCATGTACCTACGGCCTTTTAAGTCCTTTTTGAGAAATTTTAGGGCTTTAACCATTTTTCTGCCTCAGTTATTTGTGCTAATATCTGTAACAGATAAAAAGGTAGATTCCTTACTGTAGTGTACTTTTTTACAAGTTCCTAGACTTTCCAGGCTTTGTGGTTCCTTATTCATTCAAGAAAAGCATAAGCATTATTTAATTATGTGTGGTTCATAGCTCAGTGCTTTTGCTCCATACTGTAGCTGAATAATGTAGGCTGTGTTTGGATACAGAGGTCAGACCAGTAAGCAGGACAGTGCTTGCAAGGTATTAGTTGTATGAAATGATTCGAGCTTAAATACTTCAGCATAGACATGAACAAGTCAATGATTACAGTACATGTGAACTGGGTAGTATAAGCAAAGTGCTTAGATGCTTGAACTGATGAGTAACTTGTTATGACCTGATGTTTTAGCCTTTCTCAGTATCCCACTGTAGTAAGGATGCTTAGTTAAGTAGGATAATACCCCCCCTGGTGGGATAAGAGTGCCGGAGAAGGTGGAGGTGGAAGAGGAGGATGGAGGGTGAGTGCAACTCACTCTAAGCAGAGCGACGGTAGCTGCAATATTAAATAGGATGTGGGGGAGGAGCTCTTCCCCACATAACCACAGGCATGTGCCTTTCAATTATGTGTAATTCATAGCTCAGTTCTTTGCTCCATACTGTAGCTGAATGATGTAGGCTGTTCTTGAATACAGATGCCAGACCAGTAAGTAGGACAATGCTTGCAAGGTATTAGTTGTATGAAATGATTTGTGCTTAGATACTTCAGCATAGACATGAGCAAGTCAGTGATTACAGTACATGTGAACTGGGTAGTATATGCAAAGTGCTTAGATGCTTGAACTGATGAGTAACCTTGTTATTACTTGATGTTTTGGCCTTTCTCTGTATCCCACCATAGGAAGGATGCTCAGTTAAGTAGGATGAGTCCCCCCCCAAAAAAGAAATAATGATATTATATGATTATCTCCTCCAACTCCAGAGAGTGTGGCCAGTAGCACACAGGAGAGGAAACCCCCTTGGGGGGAAACCCTCTGAGGACCCATGGCTACTGACCTGCCCATCCTTCTGGGCATACTAAAAGAGAGTAATCCTAAATTAAAAATATTAGGCTGATGGCTAATTCAAAGTCCAATAAACTATAAATCTTGAATCCAATAATGGAAGCCATAATCAGAGCCCTGATGATGAGAGTCCATCGAGATGGCAGCATATCCTTCTAGCAAATTTCAAGTTCAATAGATATCAATGTCTAGTACAAGAATCTGATACGAGTATGTTCAAATCCATGGACAAGCATAATCAATCGGAAAGAGTCGAGTAGTACCAGTCAGAGCAATTCAACAGGTGAAGAATTCTTTCTGAGGAAGACTTAAGCTTGAAGGAATGATTCAATCATCCAGAATAGAAGGATTAGTAGTCTTGTAATTGATAGTAAATCATGCAAGGATAAGGTCCCTGGTGAAGCAAGGAAGCTAGATGCTGGCTATGAGTCTGGGGCAGAGCGATTGGAATCTCCGGTCCTGAGTGGGGTGAAACAGATAGAAGTAGGTTGCAATAGAACTCAAGATACTAGTAGATGGAGAGTTTGAAAGACCTCCAGGCCCAGACTGGTGAAGCCGGTCTTGTAAGCAGGCAAGATATTCTTGATAAACCTCCATGCCATAAGTGCAAAGCAGGTACACATTAGTGATAGAAGTTCAATAGACCTCTGGGCTCCGTAGGGGCACAGGTTATTCAAAGTGCGATGCAGTGACACCTCCAGCCCCATGGGGCAAGGCAGGTTGTAGAGCAGTGGTAGAGAGCATGGTCATCCAGAGGCTAAAGCCGAGGATGATGGTAGGTAGGAGCAATTATTGCATAAGCAGGAGTAGACCTGCACATAGGTCATAGTAGTAGTATTGACGAATCTGCATGCAATGCAGATGTAGTAGTGAAGGAGTAAGGAATAGATTGTATATGGTACTAAAAGATGGCAGCATATCCTGAGCAAATTCAATTGAGCGGCAATGTCCAGAGTAACTATCAATAGAAGGTCATTTAAATTCCAGTTGAATGCATAGTCTATCTTGGAGCAGGTCCGAGTTCGATGTATGAGTTGTGGAAGCACAGAGTCCTGGAAGGTTAGGTGAAGAAGTTGGATGCAAGTTGACAGGCTGAAGAAAGTGGAGCAAATGAACCCCTGGTCCTGAGTGAGTGAAGCAGTACTTGGACAGTAGGCTAGAATTGCTTGAAAAACCTCCAATTCATCCAGCGAAGCAGTTATGGTAAGGAACAGAATCTCCACATCCTGGGCTGGGTGAGGCAGATGGTAATAGAGCACAGGAGTTAGATGCAGGCTACACAGTCTGGAGGGGGCAGAGCAATATGAACCTCTGGTCTGGATTGAGTGAAGCAGGTAAAGGGAATTGGCAATAGATTGTAGTACAAATAGGTAGATATAAAGGTTAATGGGCCTCCAGGCCCCGCAGGGTGAAGCAGGTTGTAACAATAGGTGATCAGTCTGTGATGACCCCCTATCCCTGTAAGGGCAAAGTGGGTGAGTATGAGTGGATAGAGTAAATAAGTGGACCTGCACTTGGGTCAGCAGTAGTGGCAGTAGTAAATCGGACATGCATGATGCAGATGTAGTAGCAAAGGAAAAATGTTGCGATTCTGTAAGGTGTACAGTGGGAAGCATTACAGAAATATAAATAAGCATGTAAAATGAGGAGCTTCTCATTTGCTGAGCAATAAACTCTAGAGCAAAGTAGATGTATGGTTAGGGAAGTCAGGATAGGTACAGCTGCTATAATTAAATTCATAAGAATGGTCTGATAAGTCCTGAATTGTCATGCTCCTAAGTCATGGATGGAGATAAATGAAGGAGAGAACTGAATCAGAGCTGAAAACACTGGAGTGAAGTAATGTCGAGGCCTAAACCATGAAATAGAGCATCTTTCAGATAGGGTTCAGCTAGGTGTCCTGGCATGAGTGGAGTAGTAATAAATCCTTATGAGCTGAAGCAGCAAGGCAGAAGTATCTGAAGAATTGATGGTGAAAGTCCAAAATCCAGATCTAAGTCCATGGTGGAAAAGGATCTCCTCGAAGCTAGCAAACTGCAGTCTTCATAGATAGCAAGGAGCAGGAAGCAATACCAGGTGAAACCCTCCTGTGGCCGGTGAATGCAGCCAAAACCCCATGAAGGCAAGGTGAAGGAAAAGTGAGTCAAGCCAGACCCCACGTAGGCCAGGTGAAAAGGAAGGGCAAGTCAACTAGATCCCACATAGGCTAGATGATGAGGAGCCACCACGGAAGTCATCCTAGTACAACAGGCATCCTAAACTGAAGCTGAGGGATGAAGCAGGCAAGCAGCAAAAGGACCAGCAAAGAGGCCAAGCTATATGCAATAGAATAATCAGACTCATGTAGGAGTGACCTGGATAGCTGATGGTACGTAGCTGTAAGGGAGCGACATAATAGTGCCTGAAATGGAGTTTTACTGGACTGATAGGTTGCTGATTAACCTGCCTCAAGTAACAGTCTGTAATAGCTTGGTAAGGTTAGCTCCTGCAGCTAAACTTGTATGCTCTCAAGCATCCAATCTATATTTCTGTAATGTGGTTGAGGACTGTAATTTGAAGAATAGTACTAAGAAGTGACTTAAGAACTGTATAACCTGATTCGTTGTAGTCTCATGCTTAGTTGGGCCAGCAGGAACTTGTATAAGAGAAGGGAGGCAGTGCCTACAATCACTCCCAGTGTACTGCAAAAGGGAAGATATGGTGCATAAGTAAATACATTGATTACATACTGCATACTCCAATGAGAATCATAAGGTCCATCAGGGTGTAGTAGTCCGAGTCCTGAATCAAATAGCATGCTACTGACAGGACAGTTGGACCTGTCTAGGTAGAACAACGCTTAACTGCATGAAAAGTGTAGGGAGCGGTGGTATCCTGTAGGCTGCATGACAAAATGATTGAAGTCTAGGGTTTAGTATTGAAGAGCTAGGTGTGCTGCAATAAATGCCCCTTGAATGAACACTGTGGCTTTAAGTCAGAGGTATGCACATTGAGTGAGAGTTGCAGGGAAGTATCGCGATAGATACAGCCTGTGCAGCAGAGTCAACTATAGCCCTGTTTTGAGCACTGGTACAAAGAAAATCAAGGCCAATGGGACAGAAGGTTTGCTGGACAAGATGATGGTCAGAGCAGGGGCGGATGCCAACATGGGGAAAGCGCAGGTGTCCCCAGCAAGTAACAAAGGCAACGGCACTCAGCGTGGAGAGGCGACTTTTGGCCTCAGTGGAGGTAAGGCAGCTGTGCAAGAAGTGGGTAGTCCGAACCTCCAGGTAAAGGCAACAAGAAGGCTGAGATGATGCATGACTCGGTGGCAGCATGGGTAATGGCAGCTCGGAAGCAGAGGCAGGAAAGGAAGTAAATACAGCGCAGAGGCAGTTGTGTAGAGAAGAAGTACATGAAGTAACAGATAAATGAGAATAGCAAATCCCCAAAAAAAAGAAAGAACAAAAACAAACAGCAAACAATGAGGGGGGGTGAACAGAGGAAAACAGGAAACAGACAAATGTACAGAGGAGGCATGGGGAAGGGTGGGGAAACTTGCAGAGAGAAGGAAAGAGCAGCCGAGCACCAGCAGCACCACAAGCAAGTGTGACTCACTCTAAGCAGAGTGACGGTAGCTGCAATGTTAAATAGGATGTGGGGGAGGAGCTCTTCCCCTACATAACCACAGGCATGCACCTTTCAATTGCCTTTAGTTCCAATAATATCTGTGTAGTTCATTTCAATGGAGATCACTTCAGAGCAAAGGACTAGGTGCAGCCATTCCCCCTTGAGCCTGTTTGTGAATGCAGAGGAGGTAATGTGACATATTACTTCCCTGTAATTCAGCTGGATGTGAGATCAGTTGTAGGCAACTGTACACTCATCGCTTGAGGCAGCGATCGGCTTCCACAAACAGGTTCCTAGCACAAATGCCGTAATTAGGGTGTCATATATAATTGCTTGAGAGTAGCAATCATGGTACAAGGTTGTCGCTCAATTCAGGACGTTGATGCCAGTGCTCTGCAGAAATGCCTGACTCTTCCTTTTGCAACTTACTATACTTTATTGAATTTAATAAAAGTATACAACAATACAGCAAAGGGAAAAAAAAGACAAACAACTATCACAATAATTGATTAATTACACATCACTCGGTAAACTACAAACAGGAAAAACTATCACAAAAACAAGTAAACAAAGAACAAACCCAAATAAATCTATACTAACTCCAACATGAAAACAGAAACCTTTCCATCCACCTCCCCCACCCACTAGCCACACCCCTACTCATGCAGGCACAAGGAATAATGAATGCAACAATGCTTGACTGAAGATTCCTTATTAACCAGGGCAAAATGCACAGCCTAAAACAAGTTCTCTAAAAAAGAAAAGAAAGCTCATCTTTAAAATGCCTCCATCACCCTAATGCCTGACTCTTCCTCACACTTTATCCTTTAGTACTCATCCTCTTGATGATGGTGCTGGTCTCTGCTGGTATCTTCCTCACCACTGTCATTGACCAATGTGATTACTGCAAGATAGTGCCCAGCTGTGGCAGCACATCTTTTTTTTAAATATCAAAGAATACCACATCACTTCACCTATTGACCAGTGTGATGCTGCAATGTGCCTGTGATGTGTTCCTGATGTGCACTGTGCACCAGATACCATCTGCCCTCAACCTAGATAAGATCCAAAGAAATGCCCCAAAGGCCATTGCACCATACATTTTCTAAAGAATTGCCAATGTGTACCATTTTACTGTTCCACTGTGAATTAGATTGTTCTCTATGGGAGAAAATCAAATGAGGAATCAAGGCCACTCTGAAAAAGTCTAGGCCTGGCGAATAGATCACCACCTCTGACCATGCTGTCTGCTGCATATGGGATGGAGAACTTGGCAAGACCAAATAAAAGCTGATGTTAAGCCCAGAAAGGAGGCACTCAGCAGAACAGGTGAAGACACCAAAGTACCCAAGGACAAAACTGCCAAGCAACTTTTTTATTGATGATACAGGATATTTTCAGACTTAATCAACTTGCTAGCTATTTTCATATAATCGAATGTATCAGGAAAAGCAAACTTTTTTTATATTAAAATGCATAATTTGCATAGAGAATTATCTGTGGTATAATTGTCAGTGCAACTGAGCATGAAATTTGATTAATACACATGAGAGTATTTGGCATCCTGTGTACAGGGTGACTGTGACTGAGCACTTTCAAAAAGGGTGACTCAGTCACGGCACCTGTGCACAGGGCTACTTGGCAGGATAGTGACCAGATGAGGTGGGAGAATATAGTGATGGGATGTCGCCATGTATACGCGTGGGTGGGGGATGGAGGGACCACGCCGTGCAATGGGCAGAAGGGGAGGGAGAGTTGTGGGGTGTAATGTGGTGGTGGGCTGCTGAGCTGGCCATGTCGCATGGTAGGTCGGTGGCAGGCTGTGGTTGGGAGGGTTCTGGGTTTGATTCTGGGCATGACTGTGCTTTGCTTTGTGTCCAGGTTTGTTTATTTTTACAAGTTTTACACCTCCCTCCCAGACGTGCACCCCCCCTGGAGTTGAGAATCCTTTAGTAGGGGGTACAGGGGGAATAGCCTCCCACATAACATAGAGATCGAGTGCCCCCTTGTTGTTCACCGTAAGTGTACATTGCCAAAACTCATTTTCAGAGATGTACACTCACCTAAACGGCGATTGCTATTCTGCTGTTGCTGTTATCACATGGAACCGAGTATTTTTGCAGCTGTTTGTTCTCAATCATTATTTGGACTTTTTAAATAGGGATTCCTGTCTAGTTCAGATTTCATGCAGTTTTCTGCATTTTTGCTAATGTCTTGACTTTGGGTTCAACTACTTGAACTCTTGCTAAGTTTTTGTGATGACACTTCAAGTCTTGCAATTGTTGTTCACTTGACTCTTTATTCAGTAGGATTTATGATTACTGGAATTGGAATTTTGGTTTTCATGCTCCTTGAGGAATGTCTTTCCAAATAAATTGCATATTCAGAATAAGAGTGTATATATTACTCTCTTTATTTTTAAAAGATCCATGTAGACAATGAACCAGAGCTTATTTATCATAGATTATGAGCTTGCCCCAGTTGAAATATGTATGTTTCATATGAATATACAAAGAAGTCAGCCGAAGAAGGCCATTTGGTCTATCAAGTCTGCTTGTGTTGCATGGTCTACAGCTTGAGCTACTGTCCCTGCCCCCTTTCCCCGCTCCTCCCATCCTCCCTACCCATGACCCTTACCCTCCCCCTATACCTGTCCCAGCCTCTCTTAAAGCTGCCCACTGTCTTCTATGAGATTACCTCTTCTGGCAGTGCATTCCAAGGGTCCACCTCCCTCGCTGTGAAGAAGTGCTTCCTGATCTCCCTCCTAAACCTCCCACCCTCCAGCCTAATACTGTGCCCCCTCGTGTTATGGCTGCCACTGAGCATAAAGAGACTCTCCTTATCAACCTTATTTATTCCTTTCAAGTACTTAAAGGTCCCAATCATGTCCTGTCTCTCTCTCTCTCTCTCTCTCCTGTCTTCCAGGGAGTACATGTTCAGTGCTCTCTACCTCTCCTCGTATGCCTTACCCTGCTGACCAGCTATAATCTTTGTAGCCTTCCTGTGGTCCTTCTCCAGCAGGTTAATGTGCTTTCTGAGTTGTGGGCACCAGTACTGAACTCCATACTCTAAATGCAGCCTTACCAGTGACCTGTACAAAGGCAGTATAACCTCCTCTCTCCTACTACTGATCCGCCTAGAAATTCATCCCAGTATCTTGTTTGCCTTTGCAGCTCTTATCTTGCACTTTGTGGAGTGCTTCAGGTCACTAGTGATCATCACTCCCAGGTCCTTCTCCTCCTCTGATGCAGATACTCAGACTCCATGGAGGTAGTACTCTGTCCTAGGATTCTTGGCTGCAATATGCATTTCTTGGCATTGAAGCCAAGTTGCCAGATCCTGGACCTCCTCCCTAGCTTTTCCAGATCTTCCTGTAGATCCTGTATCCCTTCAGCTGTGACCACTCTCCCACAGAACTTGGTGTCATCCATGAATAGGCACATTTTTCCCTTAATGCCATCTCCAGTGTGATTGATGATGACATTGAACAACACCTGCCCCAGCACTGAGCCCTGGTTACCTGTCTTGTGCTAGATAACTCTCCCCCCACAACCACCCTTTGGGTTCTGTCCTACAGCCAGTTTTCCACCTATCTGACCATCTTTTCCCCCACCCTGAGATCCACTAACTTCCTGATCAACCTTTTTTGGGGCAGAGAGTCAAAGGCCTTGCTGAAATTATGATAGAGAGCACTGAATATTTATTGTATTTTATGTACTTTTGTGATAATGCATTTTTGGACAAAACACAATGATTTTATGTTACTCTGCATTGTCTTTGTGTGGTATGTGCTGAACAATAAAAGCTTCAATGAAAACAAATTGGTCAACTGACAATCAAGCAATTATTGTGCAAAAATCAGAAATGGAACTGCTTACTCAACCCTAATATACAAGTATAGCCACAGCTGTATAATACATATATAGTTATACTTTCTAAGAAGAAACATTGTATAAGTACATTAATACACTTCAGTGATATGTAATGATGGGGAATAATTGCATATTATCCATGTGTGTTTAAAGGCACTCAGTGCAAGTGCCTCATACTGTACCTAACATCACACTTGTGCAATGCAATTTGATGTGTTTTATTTCTTATCTAACATTTAGATTAGTGTGTAGGTATTAACAGTCAATAGAAACCAATTAATTTTCTGATTGAGAAATGTATTTTACCTGTCCGAGCTACAAAACCTTCGAAATACATCATAAACAGTGTCTGCTTGCCTAGGACATTTATGTTGTTTAAACAGACTTTTTTTATACCAAATGATGTTGACATGATTAATACAGTAGGTTCCAGTGACAGCTTTATAATCCACTGCTATTTAATAAATTAATAACAGGTGATTAACAAATACACTGGTTTTTAATTACTATATCTCATTCAATTCCATGCCAGTAATTCCAGGTGGCATAACTTAATCATCAAGGATCCACCATAGCGCTGGGTTAATTGACTATTAACAAGTTCTGCTGTCATCCAAAACCCTATTATTAAGCTGATGGAAACCGCAGTCTGTTCTGAACTGTCAGGATTGATATTCTTTCTTACAGATCTTACAACTGTAAATACCAGAATGCCAATTACTTGAAGAATCAGACTTATTTCATGACATTTAGGCTACCCTTTGATGCACTGGTTAACACTGCTGCTCTCAAAGATTTAAATGAATAAGCCATGTCCATTAGATTTCAGACACTTATTGTTCCTGTGGCTTACCTTTATCCATATTTATTCGATCTTGGTACTGACCCTGTAGCTAGAAAATAGATAAAGCTGGAGTCATGTGAAACTAAAAACTGGCTACTTAAAATGGACTAAAACACATGGATGCACTCTTTTCATATAAAGACTCACATGTCAACCAGGACCAGGATTTTCAGCAGGTTCCAAACATCCACCTAGATAAAGATAGAGTGGGGGAAATGTGCAGGAGTTTTTTCTTGGCGGTTATGTTCCCCGATTGAGGATGATTATTGATGGTAACATCCAAATTCAAATGATTCATCACCTACAGGCTACTGTGAAAGAATGGACATTGATACAAAATCATCCACAATCCTTTTTCAGAGTTGATGTCCCCTTTTCACTGGCATGTTCCCTTCCACCTGCCCCCCATCAGCCCCAGCTTCAGTTTTCTTTAGGACATATCTCATCATCATTCTGTCTTTATGCCCCCCCCCCCAAAAAGGGCTTTTTTATCAGGGCTGGACAGGCCCAAGTCATCTAAGCCAGCTTTCCAGAGGATTGGCACTATAGTCAATAGTGTGAGGGGGTAGGGCATTGTCAAATGCAGAATTCTAATGGAAGAATGTATGCAATAATGACAATTCCATTTCCAAAATGCCTTTTTGGAGTTTGCTTTTTTAATTCTATAGAATTCTGAAAAGCATTTCTGCATTAACCACAGAATAATTTTCTGTGAATCACATAAACCGTGGAATCATTTTCCATGGATAGCAGAACAACAGTCTGCAGTTTACTTAAAATGTGGATTGTTAATCCATGAAATCATTTTGCATGTGGAATGTCAAAATTCAGCTACCGGTGGAGTTCTGTAGAATTTGTTGAAATTCCACAGAATTGCATTTCGTCAGAATTTGAACACTCCACATAACACTAGACAGCACTAGTGTGGGACCTACAGGGAAGTATGAATCACCCTGTGAAAACCGCTGGGGTTTCATAACATTTCTCCAATCCCTTGGATGTTGAAACACTTGGAGCTCATGGAGACTGCACTGTGCATGATGGTGCACTGTATCTGAGCTTGGTTGACATCCACCCTTTCAGTCACTCTCTGCTGTATTTCCACACATGGCCACCCAGGTTGAAAGATTGTGGCAGAGGCAGTGATCCTCCTTTCTCAGAGAGGAAAAGCATCTTCTCAGATTGTGGCTTATGCTACAGTGGAGGTAGGGCTCCTGATTTAGTGCAGGTGGGGGGGGGGGATATTATAAGGACAGAGCTGCCTGTGTGGACTTTCTAATAAAGTAGCAGATAATGACTAAGGAATTTTATTACTGGGCTTGGCTCGTACCATGGTGGGGGGAGGACTCCTGATTTAGTGTGGGTGTGGGCAGATTTTCATCATAAGGCAGAGCTGCTTGTGTCAACATTACAACAAAGGAGTAGACAAGGACTAAGGAATGTTATTTATAATTCAGTTTTAGTTAAGCACATGTGCTCTCAGGGGCTAAGCTTGTGCCTGGGTGGGGAGAGGGCTCCTAATTTAGCATGGGTGTGGGTGGGTTTTTATTATGTGGACATAGCTGCCTTTGTGGACATTTTTCTAAAGGAATAGAAAGGGACTAAAGAATGTTGCTATTTAACATTCAGTTTCAGTTATGAATATGTGTTCTCAGGGGCTTGGGAGTTAGAGGGATGTTGGGGCTTATGTGTGTTGGTGGGGACTTTTACAGTTGCAGGGTAGGGGGACTAGTAACAAACACTCACTGATGCCAAATCAGATCACATTTCCATATCAAAATCTGATATGGTATCCTAATATTTAGGATTTTTGGCAACTTTATGCAAAAGTGTGAAATCCAAAATTCTTGCAAAATCTGAGATATTCATTTAGCAAAATGGATATCTGAGAAACTCTGTTTAAAACACAATTATTTTCATGATATTAATAATTGATTTTTGGATTCTTATTTTTTGCAATAGTTTAATATTCATTAGTTGAGTTTCTATTCACTTTTTAATGCAGTTCTAAACTCTGTTTTAGTAAATAATCTCTCTACTTGTTCCCAAATATGGGCAGTGTGATATTTGTTTTGGCAAATAATGTCAGTGTTTTGTCATGCATTTTGACCACATAATATATTATTCAAGGCAGCACATAAATATGAGATATACAATGGGCTGAGTCAAAATATGCAATTTATCTCCAAGTGTGAGGGGGCAGGACCATAACTCACTAACGGCAGAGCCATGAATGAATTATGAAAGTCCTGTCCACTCAGAAGTGATGATAAAATTGCCTATTTTGAGTCAGGCTATTGTATATTTGAGATACAGTACATGACAATATTTTACAAATTACAGCTTTTAAATCTGCAGTTTGTCTGAAGATTGTGCTGTTTTAGTTTGATTTTAACAGCTGGCTTCAGTGCTGCAGTAAGTAATGTGATTTTATCAGCATTCTGAAAGCTACTGTCTAATTGGTTGAGTAATCCACTGTGATGTCAATAACCTTAAAAATGTCCGTTGCAACAACAGTAGCAATATTTTTTGATATGTTGATGTTACTGATGTTGCTAGCTAAGATATCTTTTTTATTTTGTCATTTTCACCCTCACTACTGCTGTATATAGAAACAAAGAGACATAGAAAGGTGACTGCAGGAGACCAAAGATACATCACATCTGCCTGTGAATTCATGAGACCCAAGGAGATCCCCGGGACCTAGCCCATACATTTACCTGCTCCATGGTTCAACTATCCTTTCTGTGAAACAGTGTTTCCTAAGATCCCTTTTGAATTTCCCACCACTCAACTTCCATCCATGTTCCCTTGTATTTGAGTCAGATGTCCTGGTGTATAGTTCAGAGTAGGGTGCTGCATTAATTTCCCTCATGTACCTGAAGGTTTCTATCATATTACCCATTCTCCTCATTAATTTCCCTACATTAATTCCCCTCATGTACTTAAAGGTTTCTATCATATCCCCTTTTCCTCCTTGTCTCCTGCGAGTACATGTTTAATGTCTCGAGATGCCCTTCATACGGTAGACCCTGGAGCGCCTGTATCTTTTTGATCACCCTTCTTTGTATGGTTTCTAGCCTGTCCCTGTCCCTTTTAAGGTGTCAGCTCCAAAACGGGACACAGCATTCCAGGCGTGGAATCACCTGGGATCTGTACAGTGGCAGTATCATCTCCTGATTCCTACTGTTGAATCCTCTCCTTCTTATACACCCCAACATTTTGTTGGGCTTATTATACAGTATGCTGCATTGCATTGGCTGGCTTGTTTTAGGGTTTCACATATGATAACTCCTAGATCCTTTTCCTCTTGTCAGGCACTGAGCTTGACCCCGTTGAGCCAATGCACTGTTTTTGGATTATTCTTGCCTAGATGCTTCACTTTACATGTCTTGGCATTGAACTTCAGCTACCAGACTCTAGACCATTTTTCCAACTTTTTCAAATCTTTCTATAGGTTCCCAACTGCTTCCTCACTGTCCACTCTACTACCTAGCTTAATGTCATCCTTAAACAGTGCAATTTTGCCCTGGATACCTACTCCTGTGTCACTGATGAACACATTAAACAGGGCTGGTCCTAAGACCAAGCCCTAAGGGACCCTACTTGTCACCTCTCCCTCCTCTGACTTTTCCACATTGACAACTACTCTCTGCTTCCTGCCCTCAGCCAATTACCCACCCACTTAACAATGCAGTAATATAATAATTAGTTCTGGCAAAGTTAGCAAGTAAGCTGCACTGACAGGCAGAAATGGAGTACTATAACATCCCTGTAGCTTTCGGGTAACAACATTGCCACTGGGCCAAAAGGTCTTGAGCTGTAATCCATACTAATGATTTGTGCTCATGCCCAATATGTATAGTATCTTGTGTGAAGTTTTATGCGGGGGGTGGCACAGCTGGGGGGGCACCAACCTCCATCACAAGAAGATGAATTAGTTAAGGTACTGGTGGAATTTATTGGAAAGATGGCAACAAGGGGGAGGTGCTGCTTGTAAAGGACTTAAACCTGCCAGATGTACATTGGAGCCTCCCAGCAGTGGCTTCACCTAGAAGCAGGCATATCATGGACTCTCTGCAGGGGTGTTCCTCAGGAAACTAGTCAGTGAACCATCATGTGATGGGGCAATACTGGATCTAGTATTCACTAAAAGGGACAGTGTTGCAGACATCACAGTGGAAGGCAACCTGGAGACCAGTGATCACCATATGGTGTGGTTCAGTATAATGATGACTGAAGAATAGAACCATATAATGGTGAGTGTCCTGGAATTCAGGAGGTCAGACTTTATAAAGATGGATGAATACCAGAAAGATGACCTGGTCAAAAAGGGAACGGGGGGAGACTGTGCAGAGAGGGACCAGAAAAAGTCAGACATACTGAACAAATTATTTTGTTCACTGTGAACAGTGGAAGGAGAAGGTGAAAGGACCACTAAAAAGTAACAGAAGCTTTGGAGGGAGGTAGACACTAGACTTTTTCAGAGAACATAATCCAGAAGGGACTCACTCATTTGAAGGTGGAGAAATCATTGGGGCCACACAGGGTGTATCCAAGGGTATTGAGGGGGCTCAAGAAGGTACTGACTGCACCTCTGCCAGTCCTGATTTACATCTCAATGGAAACAGGAGGGGGTCCGGAGGACTGTGAGAGGGCAGATGTAGTCCCACTTCACAAAAGTGGTAGCAGGGAAGAGGCTGGCAATCATAGGCAATCAAGCCTGCTATATATCACAGCTGAAGGAAAGAACTTTGAAATATCTTGAATCCAATGGGTTACAAGACCTGAGGCAGCATGGATTCACAGGTGGAGGTCATGTCAAACAAATCTGATATATTTCTTTGACTGAATGAGAAAGGAATTAGATCAGGGTGGAGCAGTGGACATGGCCTACATAGATTTCGGTAATATGTTCTGTGCCGTTCTATATAGAAGACTAGTAAGCAAGCTGGACAGCTTAAGAGTGGATCCAAAGATGATAAACTGGGTAAGAATTTGGTTGGGAGATAGGTGACAGAGGGTGGTGGTAAATTAAGTCCACCCTGAGAAAGGGAGGGTGACCAGAGGTATGACTCAGGCATCACTGCTGGGACCTGTCTTCTTTATTGTCTTTGTAAGTGACATTGCAGAAGAGCTGGAAAGGAAGATCTGCCTCTTTGCAGTTGATATAAAAAATCTGCAATAGGGTGGACACTACAGGGAGCATGGAAAAGATAAGCAAAGACCTGAGAAAATAAGAGGTGTGGTCATGGGTAGGGCAGCCAGGTCTCAGTGTGAAAAAGTGCAAAATAATGCAAATAAGAGATAGAAACCCAGAGGCAGAGCACAAAATGGGTGGACTACCACGCAGAAAAGAGACTTGGGTATAATCATATCTGATAACTAAAAGGTGGCCTGGCAGTGTCACAAGGCAGTTGGGAGGATTAGTGGGATACTGTCCAGACCTCACCTAAAATATTGTGTCCAGTTCTGGAAACCACATCTCCAGAAGGATGTAGACAGAGTGGAAGTGGCCCAGAGTAGGGCTTCTAAAATGGTGCAGGGTCTGCATCAAAAACCCCTATGAGGAGAGACTAAAGGGCTTCAGCATGAACGCCCTGGAGGAGAGAAAGGGTGGATATGATAGAAACCTATAAATACATCACATGGGTAAATAAGGTACAGAAAGAAGTATTTTTCAGAAAAAAGGTGCTCAAGAACTAGGGGATATGCTATGAAAGTTGGGGGGGGCTAGATTCAGGAGAGATGTGAGGAAGTACTTCTTCACAGAGAGAATGGTGGCTTCCTGGGACAGTCTTCCAGGAGAGGTGGTGGGGGCAAAAACAATGGTGGGGTTCAAGAATTCATGGAATAGGCGCAAAGGAATCATAGTGGAAAGGAAAAGGGGAAGGAGAAAGAGCTGTAGATCAAGTACTGTCTACGGTTACAATATAGGTAGGGTAATATGGGCAGACTGGATGGATCAAGCAATCTTTATCTGCCATCAAATTCTATGTTTCTGTATTTTGATGAGTTTCAAGTTGAGATTCTTTCAGCCCAAATCTGATAGAAACATAGAATTTGATGGCAGATAAGGACCACTTGGCCCACCCAGTCTGCCCATTTCCCTGCCTACTGGATAAGCTGCAGATCCTAGTTAACCAGCAGCCTACTTCTTCCTACCCCCATCCCCTTGAATTGCCTTATGACTGTCCCATGCATGCTTGAATTCCACCACTGTTTTGACTCCACGACCTCCTCCGGAAGCGCTCCATGCATCAACAACCCTCTCTGTGGAAAATTACTTCTTTAAATTACCTCTGAGCCGCCTCTATCTTCAGATTGTGCCCCTTGTTCTTGCACACCTCTTTTTGAAAGATGCTACCTCTTGGACTTTGTTGATTCCCTTGAGGTACTTGAAAGTTTTTATCATGTCCCCTTCTCCCTCCTTTCCTCGAGGCTATACATATTAAGCTCCTTTAGTCTCTCTTCATATGTCTTCCGGTGCAGACCCTGCACCATTTTAGTTGCCCTCCTCTGGACAGCTTCCATCCTGTCTATGTCTTTGCGAAGACTGGGTCTCCAGAACTGCACACAGTACTCCAGATGGGGTCTGACCAGCTGTCTGTACAGAGGGATAATAACTTCCTGTTTTCTACTGGTGATGCCTCTCCCTATGCATCCCAATATCCCCCCAGCCCTCATTGCTGCCCTCTCACATTGCTTCCACCTTAGGTCATCTGAGTATGACTACCCAGGTCCCTTTCCATTTTGTTGTTGTGTATCTCACCCCATTGTGTACTCTTCCCTGGGTTTTGTTTCCCAGGTGCATTACCTTGCACTTCTTAGCATTGAATCTAAGCTGCCATACATTTGACCATTCCTCTAACATTGTCAAGTCCTTTTCATCCTTTCACCCACCTTGTGCATCAACTCTGTTGCAGATCTTTGTGTCATCTGCAAAGAGACATACTTTTCCTTCCAGTCCCTCTGCAATGTCACTTATAAAGACATTGAAGAGGACTGGTCTATCTAATAACCTCAAGTGCTCCACTAGTAACCTCCTTTCATCAGAGTGGACTCCATTTACTATTACTCTCTGTGTACTATTTTCCAGCCAATTTTTACCCAGGCTGTCATCTTGGGACCCACTCCCATGCTAGCTAACTTGTATATTAATCTTTTGTGTGGACTGTGTCAAATGCATTGCTAAAGTCTAGGTAGGCCATGTCCACAGCCCTCCCTGATCTACTACTTTGGTCACCCAGTCAAAGAAATCTATCAGATTTGTCTGGCATGACCTTCCTGCCATGAATCCATGCTGCCTTAGGTCCTGTGCCCTCTGCCTCTAGATACTCGACAATTCTTTCCTTCAGAAGTGATTCCATCATTTTCCCTACCACTGAGGTTAAACTAACAGGTCTGTAGTTTCCTACTTCTGCCTTGCTCCCACTTTTGTGAAGGGGAATCACATCTGCCCTCCTCCAGTCCTCGGGTACCACCCCATCCTCCCATGATTTGTTAAACAGGGTAGTCAGTGGTGTCACTAATTCTACCCTTAGTTCTTTTAGAATTCTGGGATGAATCCCATCATGATTTTTACTGAGGTGTAAGTTAAAGCTCCAATGGTAGTTTACAAAAAGAGAAAGGGATACATATGGTTTCCAGGGAGGCATTTCCACTCTCAGACAGAAATGTTAGTCATTAATGGCTAGCTGTAGATGCCACTGCACACTTTTTCAGTGTCATATAGTAATTGAC
This sequence comes from Neoceratodus forsteri, assembly GCA_016271365.2. NCBI lineage: Eukaryota > Metazoa > Chordata > Ceratodontiformes > Ceratodontidae > Neoceratodus > Neoceratodus forsteri. The sequence continues at coordinate 1,868,081,000 of CM057452.1, forward strand.
AGCTTACAGTAACTGCACTTGTCCCAGCATATAAATTATTAGTCTGTAAAGCAGTTGACAATGCCTTGGACAGGAAAAATTCACTTTAAAGCTACATTCTGCTTTCTTTTATTCAAAAGAGTTCACATGTTTACCCATTACCAGGAAGATAAAAGGGGATATTTTACTCACTGATGGGCAATAAATCTCTTCCAGTGATTCAGTGAGTTTTAAATTCACATGCTGTATATAGCTCATTTTTGGGAATAGGCATATTTTTCTCTTGCTGTTAACCTCTATGAGTCCTTGCATTTCCTTTTATGCACTGTTGCATTCTGCATTTTGCACTGTTTTATATTGCCACTTCACTCATTTTATTTTTTACTCAGGTCTTGCACTGTTTCTGTATTTATTCCCAAATCTTACACCTGTATCTTCTTTTAGGACACTTTATTGAAATTCAAGTTTTTTTTTTTTGGTTTTGTCTTCCCCCAGATGCGTCCAAAAATGAGCTGCTCTCTGTTCAGAATACTTTTCCTGGTGCAAACTTTAATAAATAACATAATGGGCTATATTAAGGAAAGAATGCAGTATGTTTATTTTGTGTACACAGTTTGAAAATATTTAAATATAGGATTATAAGGGTCCTATTCATACATTGTAAATAAGTGCCATTTTAACTATAATGTCCAACAGGGATGGAAATACTTATATTAGAATAATTTTCATATAGTGTTTTTCAGCCAATGTATAACAAAAACATTTTTCAAGCCAGTCATCATAGAAACACAGAAACAAAGACAATGATTGCAGAAAAAGACAAAAGGTCCATCTGGTCTGCCTGATGTCCCATATGTGTCCCAGAACCTATTGTCCATACAGGGTTTTATCTCTCCTGGTCCACCCCTGCTCCTCCCCTTCTAATAACCTGAGCAAGCACCAAACCCTTCGCTCTGTCCCAGCCATGCCTGAAACCATTTGTGGTCTTGGCACCCATCACCTCTGCTGGCAGGCCTTTCCATGGCTCTACCATCCTTTCCGTAAAATACAACTTACTCACATCTCTCTTAAACCTTTCACCCACCTGTTTCCACTCAGGTTCTTGACTCCGTACTCTTGCTAAATACTGTAGTTTTCTAGAGTTCACCTTGTTTATTCCTTTCAGGTAATAGAAGGTCTCTAGCATATCCCCCTCTCTCACGTGGTCTTCAGTGAATATATGTTCAGTGCTTTGAGACAATCTTCTTAAGGTCTGGCCTTTTGGCCCTGAATTATCTTGTTCACCCTGCATTGCACTGTCTGCAGCCTGTCCCTGTCCCTCCTTAGGTTAGAACGCCAGAACTGAAGACATAATTCTAGGTACTGCCTCACCAGTGATCTACACAGAGGTAGTAGTAGTACCTCCTTTTACTTGCCATTCATACCCCTTCTGATTCACCCCAGCAGCATCCTATAAGTCTTATAATATGCCTTGCTACACTGGCTTGATTGTTTGAGGGAGTCACTAATGATGATTTCCAGGTCCCTTTCCTCTGCTGTAATGCTCAGTTTAATCCCGCCCATCCAGTACTCTTTCCAATTTTTTCTCTCTCTCTGTCTCTCTCCAGGTGCATAAACTTGCATTTTTCTGGTATTAAATTTCAACTGCCAAACCTTAGACCTCCCCTCTAGCTTGTTATTTAAACTTGATTGTAAGTGCTAGACCTGTTATTTACACTTGTATTTTAATGTTTTAACTTGTTATTTAATGTTGATGCTGCAGCCCTGCATGAGCCATTTCACGCATTTCACTCGTTCTCCCTGAGCAAGTGCCATTTTACTTCAGCTCCATTTTACTACAACTACTAAAACAAACTGTAAGTACAGAAACAGAAAGTGCTGAAAATGTTTAACATTTTAAAGAGACTAATAATTATATTCTCTGCTGTCAATTGTTCTAAGAATATGTCAGTAAAATTTTGAATTTTAAAAAGGTTTTGACTGTTGAAAAATGTTCTGTGGTCTGCATTCATTTATTTATTTATTTATTTTAACATCAGTTTAACAACCTTTGAGCCGGAGGCTTATTTACAAAGGTACCTCGACACATAGAGGACAAAGACATACGTACAGAAGACAACCACAGATCAGCAATACAGTTCAACAGTAGAGGTCAGTCAAGGTTACAAGTATTGAGGGACATAACACTGTTAACAGCTAAATTAAGGTAAGAGATTAAGTGGCAGGATAGTAAAGGGGGAAAAGGAGGCCCAGTAGGAGGAGAGTGGGCTGAGTAAGGAAGAGTGCAGCTCAGTGGGAGCCAGTGTCAAGTGAGCAAAGTTGAAAAAACACCCCCAATTCTCCACATACAGTATAGTAAACTAAATTTTAAATGGCAACCTCCATGTCTGCTTCTCCTCTTTACTTACAATGAGTCACTTTTCAAGTATAACAGTGATAACACCATAGTGTATTGGGTTTCCTTGATAATGACCAGACCAGGGGTTAATAAACACCTTGGCCTTCAGCCTCAATGTTTCTTGGCTCCCCAGGTGTGGTTATTATCCCATAAACCCAAAACACTATGATGTAGTCCCTATATTCATGGCCGAGAACATCCCCATATCGTGTGAAAGGGCAGCTGTTTTTTGCTGTGGGTGATAGCGAATCTACATGTGCCAAAGTGGAAGTTGAAATTTAGCTGCAGACTGGTTTCAACTAGTTTTTAGGTCTTTAAAGGGCTTCCAGAACAAGGAGTGGACTGACCTTGGTGAGCAACAGAGATGGCTGATGATGCAATAGGTGGGTGGTTTAACCTGGGAACACAGATCCCAGGGGTCAGATTCAGTCTTGGGAACCAAACACAACAGAGGTCTACTGAAAGAAAAACAGAAAGTTCTATGCTTACTGTAGCTGAGGCCTTAGTGGCAAATTGGTTACTAAGAGAGGAAGAAACCAAAGAGTTACGGTAAGATCTTTCTGATTTTAGTCTAGAGACTAAAGAGGAATTTCTTTAAGTAATTTTTCTAGTTAAGCATTTTTGTATTCCCTATTGTGATTATTCCCTTTGTATTTTACCTTATATTCTGTAATTTAGTAGTGTAAATATTATTAATATTATCTATGACAGTACAGTCTTTTTAGTACAGGTAACATTCATTTCTTTTGAACAACTGGGTGTCCACTAGCAAAGAGCATGACAATCAAGTAAAATAGTAACCTGTGTCCAATACAGAGTAGTTGCATAGTCCTGCTAATGACTAAAAGGGGTGGGCCTGTTCCTAGAGTAAGGCCTTGCTCTGGGTAAGTAGTGGTCAGTGGTAGCACTAGATCCAGACTGAAACACATTAATAGTCAGACAGGTGGTGGTGACAAAGAACACGCCCTGGTCAGAGATACTACAGCTGCTAATGCATTAACTTGATAAGGGATATAAAATGAATGTGTAGGATGTGTGTACCTGATGTACCCTGAACATAGTAGTGGTCTATGGGGTGGGTGCTACACTCACCTTTTTTATTTCACCATAAACACCCATTGGATATAGTGAAATGTGTTCAAAAACAGGTCTGCTGCCACTCCTTGAGGTAGTGGACCAGGCACCCTTCAAATGGCAGTGAATCTATGGTGACCTGGACAAAATTGTCAGGAGTTAGACTTTGCTTGTGGTGGAAGAGGTGGTGCTGGCTTCTGCCTGGCTTCTTTCCCTCTTGTTTCTGCCTCTGCCTCTTCCAGCACTTTCCTGTACAGGATACTCACAGTGGATGCAGGCCCAATTATATTATGCCTTGTCCAAACTTGTCCTTCCAGAAGGCCTCTAAGAGGTGGAGGCTTTTTCCTTCTGTGAAAGTTTCTTGTAAGTGGATTTCTGTTCCGCTGTTTTTATGTATGCCATCACCAGGGATCCTCCTCCCACTGGCCCTCCCCCTCCTGGCTCCCTGGAACAAAGTGTGATCTCAGATCCCCACCATACCTCTCAGCTATCCCTGGTTATGAGGGACATCCCTCATTTTACCCTTTAAAAATTCTCTGTCTCTATTTGAAAAGTGTCCCTATACAGAGATCTGTGCTGTAAATTTAGGCTTTAATGTAGACATTTGTAATATTCTAAGATATTAAATCAAAACAAAATTTTGTACTACAGTAGTAAGCACAATGGTTTCCACATTATTCTAAGCTTGTATATCTTCATGTTTGAGGATATGTCCCTCACTGTGAGGGCCCGTGTCCAGATAAAAGGTTTGATATGTATGGCCCCACTACCCCTCCACCAGCCAATATACTCACTTTTTAAAGGAAAATTACATGTAGTAGGCTTAAATGGCAGATATTATAGGCAATCGTTTGTTCATGGGAGTTTGATCTTAAAGTTGCAACATGATGCCCTGTCCAAAAAAACACTGCATGCATTTTCCTCAGATCTGCTTGCTGTCTATACACTATTGTCAAACAGTCCATCCATTCTGTCTATCTTTTATTATTTGCAAGTTAAAAAAAGTGTTTGTTACTCAATTTTGCTCTGTTGGCAGTTCTTGTTCAACATACTTTTTAAACACCGTAGAACTGTACATTCCCTCTGTCTTTGTTCATGCACCATCCTGTTGTTATATTGTTTTGTCTGTTCCCTAGGAGCACTTTTCTTTGCATTCTGATGTCTCTTTATCCTCATCTGAATGACGGTGCCTCAAACAGTGCAGCACCCATTTCTAACTGCATTACAGTATATGTTGATCATGTTAGATCACCGTTTGTGAAACCAAGGCCCCCATATTTAGCCAGGCACAGGCAGGATTGCTCTGTGATAGCACTGCACTGGAAATAGCACTGGATCAGGGACACCATGATAGTCAAACAGTGTGCCAGGCATTGAGCTACTGCTATTATGGCTAAATATATGCCCACAGCTCAGCAGTGCAGGAGGGGCACAGCTGTAGTGCTAACCGTGCTGAATACGATTCAGCATAGGAAAGACATAGGCATAGTGCTAGAATCACTGATGGCATGGCACTTGAGGGACACAAGTACAGCACCAACTGCACTGAATATGGCACTGCACAATGGAGTAATAGATATGGCAATAGATAGTCACAGCAGAACCCATCCCAATGCAGATAGTATCCCACACCAGTGCATACAGTTCAGCAAAGAGATGCAGATGACACACCAGCAAGGGTATCAGTCATGTTTAGTTAAAGAATTCCAAACATACAATAAAAGGAAAACAAGATCACCTTTCTCGAAACTATCAAAAATATGTACAGAACACCCGGCCCAAAAAGAAAATGGAACTGTACCTGGCACCCACCACATAAACGAACAGAAATATTTTCAAGGCACCTGGCCCAGAAAGGAAATGGAATTGCACAGGGAACTTGCCCCTGAATGCCCAATGAGTTCAATTACATCTTTGGCACAAATTGTCCTTCAGTGTCCCAAGAGGAACTGCTCCAAGCAGGTGGCTGCTGTCTGGCAGCATCCCTCCTCAGCACAGTTTCCAGTTCTCAAATGGCAGCAGTGTTCTCTCACCTTGCCAATTCTCACCTCCACTGCCCATACACTGGGCTGCAGGACCTGCAGCAGTGGCACCTGGCTTGCTGAAGATTGTCCATGCCACCTGCAGTAAGTCCCACTCACACCCACCTGACAGTAACAGAAGTGTCTATTGAAGGAAGGAAAGAAACAGAGGTCAGCAATCTGTGCACATAATACATGGCAAACATGACTAGAGCAGGCTATACAAAGCAGATGTACATCTTGACTTGACATGGGGAGACATGATAAGCAGAGGTGGGCAGAGCCATGCAGCTATGTTAGTTGCATGTATGTGGTGTAACAAAGACAGCTGTGTGAACCTGTACAACTGTGAAGGGACATGGATAGAGGGGCCCTAGCTGCCTCAGAGCCATACACAGCCATGCAAGTAACATATGACACCAGCAGACAGGGCAAAGATGATTACCCGACACAAGCAGGTTCACCACAGCAGCATCACAGTGGACTGTAAGAGGCACTGTCCAGCTCCATATAGCCAGGTGTACTGGCCACATACTGAGGACACAGCAGACAAGGCATGCTGCACACAGACCCTCACACATGTGCATGTACCAGACACACAGAAGTCATGGCTGGTTTTTAGTAGGTGCAGAGGGTACAGGCATGTATGATGACAGTGTGCCTCCACAGCACAGCTGTGTGAGGAAGGTGCACATTGGAGGAACAGCAGCACATGTGAACCTGCCATGCACCATTCATGAGCATGAACAGGGTGAAGACCAGCACAACAGTGACAATTGTCCAGCACTGGCATAGCTTGGGAGTGGCATGATGGAAGCTCAGGCCCGTACAGGACACTCGCACAGCATGAATGACATGAAGAACTGTGTGTAGCAGGTCATTGTACACATGTATGCATGCAGGGTGGTTGAGGTGTGGGAGTAAGGCAGGTAGCCTGTACAGGTGTTATACATACAGCAGTATATCGTACTGCACTGCAGTCCATGCCATTGTGAGAACCAATGATATGTCACCTGACCACAGATGGCACTTTAAAAAGGGACAATGCTAGCTGCCAGGGACAAACCAATGATGCCATAGATCATGCTTGGTATGACATAGAGATATACTGGTACTATAGTGGCAAGAGAATAGCACCAACAGTTCGGGTTGCACTGCTATGCCCATCCTATCAGTACGTCATCCCTATAGACAGCCAGGGACAGCATGGACCACAACCATGCACTATACCAGCAAGATGACAGTGGACGAGCCAAAAACAGTCCACATGGTGGGTGTCGGATGGCATACTGGGGGTCATCCATACACACCTGTTGCAAGCAACATGCACATTGGCACCACTGTTACCCTGTGCATGCAACTGCTGCCACATGATGGATCAACAGAAACAATAAACAGCATAGCATCAACATGAACCCCAGTATGGAACACATTATGCTGTCCTGTGCACTGCACAATGCAAGGCATTTATGATGTCCAGACCCAGATAGTTGTCCATTACTGCCTGCCTACTGGTTTCGGTCCTGGTGATGTTGGCTGTCTCTCCTGGATCCCTTCAACTCCTCCTGGCTCTGCTTATGCTCTGGCCTGGTTCTGTCAGTCATGGTCCTGGTGGCTGTGATATGAAATACAGTAGAAATCATGACACCACTAGACCATAAGCTTTCAGACATTGTACATGACCCATACAGATGTGTCATGCATTCACTGCAGGGTATGGGTATACACCCCCCACAGCGACAAGTCAACAGCAACTGCCACTACAGCAACAACAGCACCAGGTTGCTGTAGTGTTGGCGCTGGACCCCGGCACTGTTTTCTGGGGGCCTTGCACCCCCTTCCCTAATTAACTCTGACTCTGAGTTGATTAGTTAAATTGGGTTGGTGCTGGGGGGCACAGCTACTCTATTGGGGGGTTAGGGGAGCAATGCCACCCAAGAAAACATGGGAGGCAGTAACCACCTTTATGCTAACCGCAAATGTGGTCACCATAAAGGTGTCACTGTAACGTCGGTCAACAAAACATTTATTGCGCTGGCATTGTAGATCCTAGGGTATGTCTGACCTGTACTATGGCAGATGCACATGGATGCCTGGGGTCACACATGACTGGCAGGATGTGACCTGACACAGGACTCAATGGCTATGCAGTGACCACAGCAGTGACATGGCCATAACAAATGTGCATCAGTATAGTCCCTAATTGGTAGCAAACAACTGCTCAAGCTACATCACTATAGTCCCACCTACTGATACCACCTGGCAAGGCATGGCATTTTTTATATAGCACCCTTTCCAGTGAGCTCAGGGCACTTAACATTCAATGAATAGAATGACAACATCATAAAATACAAAGTTTTATACAGATACAGTCGCACCTGTATGTAGGGTTGAGTAAGTACTTTCATGTTAAACCTCAATTTTTGTACCTTAATAACTTTGCTGCCGTTCAACCAATGTATATGAAATTTGGAAAGCACAGTCTTTGTGTCAAGATCTCTTGATCATGAAACCTTCATGCAGATCAGTTCATTGGGGACAAAGCTACAAAGGTGCAAATAAAAGTAAAAATCTCAGTTTTTGAACATTTTAGGAATTTACTTTTGCCTCCCAAAACAAAATCTCCTAACAAAGATGGTGCATGGATTGCATCACAAGTCCTATGAAGACAGGTTGAGGGAACTGAACATGTACTCCCTGGAGGAGAGGAGGGAGAGAGGGGATATGATGGAGACATACAAGTATCTTACAGGGAGGAACAGGGTGCAGGAAAACACTATTTTTAAGTGAAAAAGATGTTCCAGGACTAGAGGGCATGGGATGAAGTTGGAGGATGATGATTCAGAGAAAACATGAAAAGAATTTCTTCACAGAACGGTGGTGGACAAGTGGAACACCCTGCCAGAGGAAGTGGTGGGGGCTGAAACAATCATGGGATTTAAGAATGCATGGGATAGACATAAAGGAATTCTGGAGGTCAGGGGTTAGGGGCAACAGACTTCTAGGAAAACAAACTGAACTTACAAGCTCAAATGGGCAGACTGGGTGGGCCATAGGCCCTTATCTGCTGACACTGTCTATGTATCTCCCAATAACTAAAAAAAAATATGAGACATTGAAACCTAAAACGTTGAGGTTTGATAGAGGTTGGTCCAAGGCATGTGCTTTTGTGGTTTATAGGTCAAAATGTTAAGTGGCTTTTACATTATTTAAAGAAAATGTTCCATTTCCAAGCATGTGCAGTTCAAAAAATCAATGTCCTACAGATAACTTAATTTTGGCAACAACAGCTTTGCATTATATGACACAGCTGTCATTTACTATGAATGACAGCTGTGTCATGACTTGTAGGTCAGGGATGGGCTACTGTCATTATAGCCCCATCATTCTGATTGTGCTGTGCTTCAATAAACTGTTATCTGCACACTGGGGTCCCTAATCCCCGGTGGGAGGGTATTTACTTACTTATTTTTTTATTTATTATTTTTTATTTATCCCTTTTTGATATAATCCAGTACTGGTATGCCCACCTCTGGTGTCAGATCCCCCCCCCAGCCCATTATTTTACTAACAGTGCTGACATTGGGTGGCCCAATCCCCTTGTCGGCATTTACAAATCCTACTTCAGCAGTGTGGACACTGTTGAACCAACCCTCGGTGTCCCAAAATAGTTTTATTTATTTTCTCTGTTCCAGAAAAGAAAAAAAAGTTCTGCAATGTCGTTGTATTTTTCTACCTGAAAAAATAAAAATGCCCCTCATCGTCCCCACCATCTCCCTTCCCCCATCCTGACCCTCCCACTGAGCACCCACAACCATACAACCCCCCTTTGCCCTACACTTACCTGCCAGGGTCCTATGCAGTCATCCTCTGTGGACCAAGACATGTCTGCACTCTACAAAGCTGAACAGTGAAATGAGGAATAAAGGTAAGTGCTGTATAGTGTATTTCAATTGCATTTTGAACTTATGTTCAAAACTTTGCCATTTTTAGAAATTTTTTCACCAGATATTCAACATAATCTTTATGGGTCCCCATCCCATGAACTGGCAGTGTAATTTTGTTAATCAGGTCTGGAAGGTGATTTTGTGTTTGCTGCATGAAATCACCTTTTGAGATGGAATAATGAAATTTCACCACCGGTATTCATGAGGTAGGGTCCCAAAAAGGCCATGTTGAAAATTTGGTGAAAAAATTCCTAGAAATGGCCAAGTTAGGAGCGTTCATTGGAATTTTTCTACGTATGTGCATAACTTTGGTCATTTTCAATATTTTTACTCCAAATTTTCAACATAGCCATTTTTTTCTCACCACCTCATGAACAGTACAGCTGTCATTTTTCACATCCTGGCCAAAATGTGTTTTCATGCCTGTGGCACGGAATGGCAATTTGGCAGGGATTTGAAAATTGTTACCTACTAAGTTTATGAGATGGGGTCATAAGAAGACTATGTTGAAAGTCTGGGGTCAAACTATTAAAAAACAAAGAATGTGTTAAGTAATGTTGTTTGCAGAGATGACCGTTGCACCACTGGGGAACACACTGCCTTATATGCCAGCAACCTGAGTACAGGTGTGCACTCAGTGAGTCAGCTTAATGGGACAAGGCTGATGGGGAAGGTGATGCAGCATGTAGCATTAGTCCCAGCCTGAGTAAGGATGAAGCAGTGTTTTGGTGCAGACGCAACACCCTATTGTGGGTCAGGAAACCTCATCCACAAGGTATTGACATGCTTGCCTGGGCCTTCTGGGCCCATTCACTGTCTCCAATATAACATTTTGTACAGGTCCTGAATGGACCAGATAAATGAGGATACAATTCCTCTATCTGAAAAAGAAGGGAAATTCTTGCAAAAAGCTATGTTAATGCAGACAACAGGGTTGTAGAGTGCAAAGCACATGAAGAAGGGAAATGAAAAACATTAGGGATTTGGGTGGCCGGAGTATTGGTGAATCAGTGGTGGGGTCTTACTTGGGGTTGTCAATCCTAATGCCCACCACCTCCCGTGTTTAGACAAGGTCAAATGTGATGTCTTCATGCAGGGCCTATAGCGCCCTGCATGAAGAAAGTGCTGAAAGATTATGTTGGCCATACTGTGTCACTATGAGGCACTAGGTTGGAGCTGTGTCATGCTTTAGACAGGAGGATACGGGCTGGGGGAGGGGGTAGGCATTAGAATTGACAACCCCAAGTCATCAAGCTCCTGTGCTGGCAGACCCCTTATTCTCTGTCTTCAACCCCACTCTCATGCTTTATGTAGCCAGCATGAGCTTTTCCTTTGCTTTTGCCCCCACTCTCCTTCCCAAAGGTTGCTAGGTTGACCTTTTTCCTTTGTTTCTGCACACTTTCATTTCATTCCTGCACCCGTTCCATTATTCTTTGTGCACTACAGTTACATTGAATTATGCATTACACTATCATAACATCAGTACTGTCTCATGTGTCCTTTGTACTCATCATCTATGTCCAAATTGCTCTGGGATGAGCCTTGCCAGTAGTCACGGGACCTTCTGGCCAGTCTTGAGTCTTGCCTATCGAGTTGCTCCTGCAACATCTTAACTGTTTGTTGTGCTTCTACCATGCTGTTGCCATTAGGGGCCTGCAGGCATATTTTACGTTTCAGTGCCATGTTGTATAATATACAACAGGCAAGAAACATTGTGTGGGCAGTATTGTATGGCATCAGCAGATCTGACCAGGCATTGAAACTGCATTTTGAGCATGCCAAAGACATGCTTAATGATGTTGCCAGTTTCACTTTATGCTCCATTGTACCTGTCCTCTGCAATTGATGTAGGGTGTGGGACAGTTGTTAACAGCCAGTGACACTAGGGGCATGCATTTTCTCTAATGTAGAGATAATCAATTTGCGTGTGTATTCTGTGGCAGATGCATTCTGCAGTATTGACTAGAGCATATACTTACCAGTGAGGTGCCTACAGTGTATGTTCCTTCCTTCAAATCTCTGGCATAGGATGGAGTGGCACCAGATGAAGACATCATTGGCATCTCTGGGGTACCATGTCAGGACACTGAAGATGTGCTCTGTGGCATTGTGCAAAACTTGGCAATTGATGTAATGGAAGCCATTTTGGGTCAGGTAGGCCTGCGCTCCATCCTAGTGGGTGCAAGAATGGTGACAGTGGTGCAATGAAGGGCACCTAAGAGTGCTGGTATGTACACAACCTGAGAGAACTGCTGCATGGTTGCTGTTCACTCTGCTGGTATGATGAGGAATGTGATAAACTCCCCAGCATGAGGTAGGAGGGCATTAAGGAAATTAAGGAATTGGCTCATCAGGCATGAGGTGGCAGACTGAGAGATGCCAGTGGTGTTACCCTTTAGTATCTGGTAAGCTTCTGGTGGTCAGGAAACACATAGCTGTGGCCACCTTTAGCTGGATGGACACTTCATTGCTATGGTGGGTCTGCATCTGGAGCTTGTCATGCAGCAGTTCACACAGCTGCAGGAGCATGATCCTGTTCACTCTGCACCAGCTCACAATCTGCTCATCACTAATTTCTAGGAAGACATTTTCCTTTCTCATTTCCATCCTTGGTTTTAAAAAACTATATACCTTGCAAGGGTTAAACTGCACTGTGAGATGTGGTATTTCTAAATTGGTTTCTGGTTGCAGAATTGTGCAACACTTAGAGAAAGGAACGTGTGACTGTGAAATAGGAAGTTCTTTGCCCACTTTAACAAGTGGGCCTGTAGCTTAATGGTTAGAGTGCTGGAACGGCATACCAGAGGTCTGGAGTTCAAATCCCGGTGTGCGCACATTTTCCTTTCTCATTTCCATCCTTGGTTTAAAAAACGATGTACCTTGCAGGGGTTAAACTGCACTGTGAGTAGTGGTATTTCTAATCTCTAGGAAGGTCACTTAGTGCCTGTTCAGTCACTGAGCAACATAGTACCTTGGGGGCCTGGGGAGTAACCTCCCTGTCAGTGTCCTCCATGACAGCCTACCTCAGGTACATCAAGTGGCCCAGAGTCATAGTGCTGATCCATCTCTCCTGTGTGTTTCTGCTATGATAAGGGCATACTTTTATAGTCCTTATTAAGTGCTATATTAATTAGCACTATCATTCATCAGCCCAAGGCTAACTGAATATTACCACACATGTCTTATTCAGGTGACTTACCCCTGGTTCTGTGCTGCATATATTAAGTTACCAGCTGTGGATGGTGTACCAGCCACTGCTAGATATCCTGGCTGCCCCTATTTGTCTGTTGCTGGGTACTGTCCTATTTAGTGCCATGCTAACCATTAGAATATGGGGACCTAAGTCACTTTTGTTAAATTTGTCCATGACATTCACTTCCATTTGCTGAAAACAAACACAACAATTTGTATTTGGCTTGGATTCAGCTTGATTAAGAATGCTGTTTATCCAGGCAGCTAGGTGTGCATACAGATTTAACCATTCCTATGAGTTTCATAAAGCGTCTAGCAGAGAATGTGTATCAGAAACAGACCTCCTGTAGGACTGAAGATTACAACATGAAGTGGATTTATTTTAAATCAGTTCAAACACGCCTCAGGAGATAGAATAGGCAGAGAAATGCAGTGAGGCTGATCAGAATGATGGTTATTCTGCTGTGATTATGATTCTAAGGGGAAGAAGCTTCCTGTGTACATTGCTTATAACTGAGGCAGAAAAACAATATCTGTATTGCTACACTCTTCAAAAGAGATTCAGTTTCCCTACTGTGAAAATGTCTCTTTTTCTGCCAGTCATGATCAACTACTAGTGAAAATCATAGGGTATGTATTATAAACTGCCAGGAAAACTGTAGTTCAGCCAGATCCAGATAAAATATGATTTATTTTATAATAAAGCTTTTTCACAGGTTTCAACCTAGACTATAGAACTTCTTCGAAATGGAACCTACATGGCGTTATGTGCTGTAGAAAGCAAAGGGCACAAATGCATGCCTGTACCTTACTTTTTCAGTCTCTTGTCAAGTCTATGCTGAAGGGGCATTGTACATAATCTGCCCTTTCATTTAAGTATTTGGTGGTAGGATTGAGGATCTTTATAAAACAGTGGTAGAAAATGAAGCAAGTCATTGGCTGAAACATTATAAAAGGGGTATTTTAATGCCTAGAAACCCTCATGTATTATAGAACGATTGGAATTTTGTGAGTGTGGCTTGGCACTATCTCACTGTCAAGGACAATAATAAATTAAGCACTTTGTAACTTAGCTCCAGTATGTAGCAGTGCCTTTTCATGTTTTTTGGTGTTTTTAAGTAACAGCAGCACCTTTACGGGGACACAGTTGTGCACTGCTCTTCTTGCTTAACAATGGAAGTACTGGAATTTTAAATAAAAAGCATTTAAACACAATGTAAAAAAGAAAAGAAATAATAACAGCATTAAGGCACTCAAGTGGTTGGGTAGCTTCATTAATCTAACCTTAGGAGTAAAATGCTGTCAGCTGCATCTTGTGCCTCATAACCTGCTAGGATTTAATTAACTTGGTTACCCCCTGCCAGTGACATTTCACCAGTGAGGTCCCCCACAGTGACTACAGCACCAAGTCATGGTGGGAGACCAGCAGGAACCCAACGCTGTCTGTCAGGGGGCCTGCACCCTCCCAATCAGCTTCAACTGGAGTTGAGAATCCTTAAGTGGGTGGGTGGGGTACAGCCTCCCATGTGGGGAGTTCAGGGGCATAGCCCCCCTTAGAAAACAAGAGAACAAAGTGCGAACCAGCAGCCAACTGCAGAATGCGGTTGAGCTGCCGGTGTCACAGACGGGGCGTTCGACAACATTTTTGCTGGACTCCCGTCATGGATCTTAATTAACTCACAGTAACACTGTCAACCTTATGCTTGAACTTTAAATCAGAAGATTTCACTTTTGATGAGACAATGAGTTTCAATGATACAATTCTGTCGCACTATGCTTCCATGTATTTTTTTATTCATTACTTCTGCTTAGAAATAGGCTTTTATTTCCTGGTTGCTGATTGGCTGGTACCCCTGACAGGAGGGAACATTAAAGAAGGACTATGGTCACAAATTACTGGCATCAATAAATTCAGAATATGAATCAAAATAGTCCCAATCATCTTCATGCCAAAATTGAGATCCCTAAGTTACTTTGTTTAAAAGTTACAAATCATACAACCCCAAATTCTGTGCCTGTTCAAAAAAGCCAGTTTCAGTGAATTGGTGCTAATGATATAATCTCTTGAACTCACAGTCTAGCCCTCCCTGTCAGTAAGCTTACAGGACCTGCTTCTCCAATGTTTAAAAACTATGTGCAAATGGTTTTCTCCAGTAAAACAGGCAGCACCATCCAATAAACTTTGCTTTAAAACCTATGTGTGTTTCAGGTTTTGTAACAAAGGTGACAAATTCATATTTTTTGTTTTTGGCAACTTTTTTTGTTGTTGTCCTTTTCTCCTGAGTTGCTGGATGCTAAGTCACAGCACACTAATCTGAGGCTTGCAGACTGGATATCTCTGATGTGGTGAAAGGCTGTGCTCATTCACACCTGTCATTCAATTGAGGTGATTTCTTAGGATGTCACTTTAAATCAATTATTCCATCACCCTGTAAATGGGGGTGGGAGAGGTAGTACTGTTTTGAAACCCTACTAAGGATTTCTATGCAGTAGCCAGCTCATTTCCTAATCACTCAACCAATCAATCAGTCAATCAATGTTTTATTCATCATCAAAGTATGAATGAATGGGATGCTCAGTTGAGCAGAGCTCATTTTCTGTTTTCTTATTGACAGGCTGTTACTGGAGCTATATTATGGCTCATCTTCGTTGTGGCCCACATTACAATGATTGTTTTACCAGAGCTAACACTTCCACCCCTAGTAGGAATTAATGCATACAAGACCCCAATTAAAACTTATTGTAAAATAGACACTGACAAACAGCAATGCAGTTACCAACATTGCAACACTAATAGCAATACAACTTCCTAACAAGCACTGTAGAGTAACACCACAAATGGTGTCAGCAGCCTGGAGGCATATTGACTCAGCATCCTACAACTCTGGAGAAATGATCCACACCAAAAAAGCATTAAAATACAGATTTGTTAACCTTGTTTTAAAACCCGAAATCCATGGATTCTAAAGCACTGCTTTAGAATGGTGCTGCCTGTTTTACTTGTGAAAACCATTGCAGAATGATCTTTTACCTTTGAAGAAACAGGTCATATAAGCTCATTGGCAGGAACTGCCAGGCTGTGAGTTCAGGAGATGACATCATCAGCACTTCTTCATGGAAACTGACTTTTTTGAACAGGCAGTGAAATCAGGGTTACAAAATAGCCCATAACTTTAAATTGAAGTAACACAGAAACCTAATGTTTGGTATGATATGTATTGGGGGTATGCTTATTCTATTTCTGCAATGTAGCACTTTTGGCCAGAGTCCCTCCTTAACTTTCAATAGACAACCAGGAAATAAAAAGTGCCAGCTTCTAATGCCTTACTATTGTAGTGGTGTCCCTGTGTGAAATAGAATTTGAAACTTCAATAGCTGCCATCTTTACCTACTTGTTTTGCAAGGGACAAGACCCCTCCCCCCAGCCACACTTGATACTATCAGCTGAGAATTACAGCAAGTAAACAGCTTTTATCAGTCTTTTCCCATTAAAAAAAGAAAAATAAACAGGTTTTGTAATTAAAAGTAGTAGCGTTGACACATCACATGCTCACAGTGCTACTCCAGCAGATCCCAGCTCGCGTTCACTGCACACCCACTTCACAAAAATGACAGAAATATTGAATACTTTTTCAAAAGAAAAATCAATTCCCTGACTTGTAGATACCCAACCGCGCTCCTGTCTGTCAGCCAGCCATAACAGTACAGTCTGCTTCACTCTGATCCCATATTTTCCTTACCATCGTGAACTCAAAAATTCCCCTCAATCAACCACATTTAAACAACCAGAGGAAGAGAAATGCTGTTAAAAAAATAAATAAATAATTTACACAACTGCCGTCATACATCAAACTTGTAGTCTCCACTTCCTGGTTTTCTAAAACAGGGTCACACAAGGTCACGTGCTGAACAGCCGCATCTTCCAACCAAAGAAAAAAAGGTTTTCAGCAAAGGAAGAGTACTGTTTTTCAAAGCACAAAAACCTATGCCAACTTAAATAAAACTTTTAAACTGTACAAGAAACTCCATCTCTTATGGTGGTAGTGTTGGGGGGATAAGTAGAAGGATATGGCATTGTGAGAAGGGCAATAAAAGGTGGAACAGCACAAAAAAGGGAGGGACTATTTTACCAAAATAAGTTTTTTTCTAGTCTTTGTATTTATTTGCAAACTCCTTTTCTCTCTTATTTTGTTACTTAATTAAAATTTACAGAGATGACCATTTTCTAACCATAATAGTAATAATACCCTCCAGAGTGGGCAGTATGGGCAATACCAGCCCTTCCAGGGGCTATAAGGCCATCCACCTGTGGTGTCAGGCCTCATTATGCCCCTTGTCAGTTCAGTAGTTCCCAATACCAACTCCCACCCTTTAGGATATTATTGTTTGCTTATACTATCTGTCAGTGTCAATGCCTGAATATGTAACAGTCTTGCTTCTGGGGCAATCAGATTGAATGGTCTTAGGTTCTAGCCCTATCCCAGGTATTTGGTTGAATGCTCATAGCTGACAATGTACAGTAGTATAGTAGGAGGGGGGTGCTGCACTGTTCAGGTTCCTCACTTCAAATGAGACATTAAACTGAGATCCCTTCTTCCCATTTCTGTTCATGGTCCCAGTGGAAGATCCCATAGCACATATCAAAGAAGAGTAAGAGAAATTTTATTGACAAAACAGCTCATTCAACACAAAAATCATAGTATACAATCATATAGATATCCTTAAATAAGCTAGACTGGTGAACAAAAGAGGAAAAACACATTTTATCAAGGGAAGTGCTAATGAGCTGTGATTATATACAAAATATTATAATGCATAATAAAGAAAACAAACAAACAAAAAAGGATATACACACATGCCCACAGTGCAAAGATATAACAGTGTGTATTATCCAACATGAAAATTCACAAATGTTGATGAGTCAAACATCTGGCCTCTAAACTGGGCACATGTTATACCACTGAGAACACAGTAATCCAGGTGCAAAGCATCCACAAAAGCCAGCAATGTTGAGAAGGAAGGCACCTCTGCTCTGGACTACATGTCCTTTTTAGGGCTACAGTGGGCAGAGCCCTGCAGATCTCTTGCTGTCAGAAAAGGACTCAGCGCATTCCTTCTCTCAGAACTACATACTGGAGTTATTCCACAGTCTCCTCCGTGGGATGAGATTGAATACTTCTGCTATCAGAATTCATTGCAGCAGTCCCACAGCACTATTTTTTCTCTGCACTGCTGCATTAATAAAGACATAACTTGAGAAATATAGGGATTCAACACCCTTTATATATGTTGCATCTTTTGACATGATTTGACATGACATGATATGTTTTTACAGAGCTGTTGGTTTAGAATCAGTGTTTAAAGATCATAAGCAAATATACTCTGAATAACATTTCCTGCCCTTGTAGCTGTGTTACATGTTGTGGAGGTTTATGGCACCATTTCTATCTATGTAGCACTGTAATAAATTTGTCTTGCAGCTAGTTTCACTTGTTTCATTGCAGCCATCGTTTTAACTATAGTGCAGTTTTCCTCTCAGCGAGTGAACAGCCAGCGACCATGTCATTTGTGTTTTTATTATTAGACTACATTTGTGGTGCTTTGGTGCCATCTTGTGGTAGCAATATGAATTATGCCTATCAGAGTATATGAAAAGCCATCCAACTTGAGTTTTGTGTGATCATCTCAGTCCCAAGTCCGGCTTCACTGTAATGAGTATGCAATGCAGCTCCAAGTAACGTGATAGTAATTAATAATTTGAGACTTTTGTGCCATTATTTGTAATAGCTAGTGGCAAGGAAGCTAATAACTGAAAGGAACTCAGCAAAGTGAGTCATTCTCACAATTACACTATTACACACTACATTTATTAATTTGGGTTTAAGTCCCACCAATGATGCTGCACAGTACGTGCCAGTGGCTCAATGTCCACCACTGGCAAGGTACACCAGGCAATACTAATGTATATAACAACTCAAAAACAGCTGAAAACAACTGCTAAATTGATATTTAATATATTAAAAAAGGTATGCAAAACTGAGGATTAAGTAATGCAGTTATAATAAGAAACAAACTGTGTTGCAGGGTACGTATTTCTAGTATTCAGAGTTTGTATTTAAACTAATGTGACAGGCTGCAAATGTACATTACCAGTCTTCAAAATCTATTCCTGTGTTATTGCATTGGTCCTCTTCCTCACTGGGCATTTCATTTGAGGAAACAGGTTCTGGCAAATTAGGGTGCACTAATGGTTAAAATGAATATGGAATGATCCTACTTTAAATCATAATTTATTCAGACACTTCTCTGTCATCCATCATAAAAAATAAATCAATAAACCCTCCTTGATGACACAGAAACTAAATGTGTGTAGGCACCAAGAAGAAAATCCTGTCAGTAATGCTATTAAAAGGACCTGAGCAGCATTCACGCCATACTACTACACTGTAGTCATGACTATGTGGTA
The DNA here is from genome assembly GCA_016271365.2 of Neoceratodus forsteri. NCBI lineage: Eukaryota > Metazoa > Chordata > Ceratodontiformes > Ceratodontidae > Neoceratodus > Neoceratodus forsteri. The sequence goes on from CM057452.1 coordinate 1,868,100,077, forward strand.
TGCAAATGAAGACAGCTCATGATGCATCAGAGGAACTGGTTTACCTTTGCACTGTGGGGCAAACTGGGCATGTCAGTGTGTATCACATAGATGAATGGAGGACAAACTAGCATAAACATGAAAAATAACCAACACTTTGTGATGTCACATACACAAAATGATATCAGTAATTACGCACAACATAGAAAGGATGGTTAGCATGTATGGTGAGAATACATATTTGTCGATGATCTGTAATGATAGGAAAACCCAGCCCATTTCAATTGTATCTCTAGTCGTGCCAGCCTGATCACTTCCTGTTGACTAATGATGTGAATGCTGTGGGTGTGGATACTCACTCGCATCTGGCTCCTGTTCTTTGGAGCCCTTCTTCAACACTGCTGTTGGGGGGAGCAGGGAACGTGTTGCAGCTCTCACCGTATAACTCCCAAGTCTACTCTCAATGTACAAATAGGACAAAGCCCTAGACTTCAGAAAACAATTCACTCAGACAGAGGAAAATACCATCCACTCCAAAACAGTTTCTAACCCCTTCATCCCAGTCTGCATGGACAGTATAATATACAGTCATCTGCTTAATGTAAATCGGGCTTAATGTGCAAAAGGTAACATTGCTATTTTAAAATCAGAAACAAGTAATATACATTGGGTTGTGAAAAACAGCAGACGACACATTACATTATATAAACTGAAGCATATAACTTATTACTTCATACCGCACCTCTTCTATGCCTAAATAATATTAGTAATACAAGTACAGACTAAGTATGGCTATGTACGGCTCAGATACATTTGGATTAGTAAATCAAGTCTGGAACAGCTTCTTTTGGCAGTTCCCAAGCCAACTTCCAGAATACACATCAAAATGACTCTGTAAACTTTACAGTAATACCCAGAACATTATAGCCTTGACAAAATTAATTTGCGTACTTGTAAAACCACGTAAGGGATAGATGATTAGTTCTTAAAAAGAATGGCTTAAAGGAAGCCACTATATCACAGGGGAAATGATGCAGTGGGTATGAATAAGAAGGCAACCTTGCACAGGAATTTAGTTTTATTTGTGGAAAGTTTGTTTTTAATATATGATTTGTATGTGAAATTCTTTCTCTAAAATAAACCAACATTAGTTTATGTGGAATGTCAATGTATGGATATCTGAGCATTAAATAAAAGTTCACATTGTTTCAAGAAATATTTTTGTGAATTCCATAGATCTTGTAAGTGATGTAAAAGGCCAGCCACAGTCTAGAAATGCAGTCATAAAAGAAAAATAATCGAAGTACCTCACACCAAAAAAACAGAAATAAATAAAAGTGATTTCTAATGTTGAAAATAATAATGGTGTGTTTATCTGCCAAAACAGCTTGTTGTAACATAACACAGATGCAAGGTGCAAATGTGATAAAATAGTAGTGTTTATTTTCATTATTGGTATTATAATGAAGTTAGAAAAATTATTTTAATGGCTATTTAGGACGACATTACTGGAACAGATAGGGCTTTTGCAAAAATTCACAAATAATTATTTTAGCAAAATGTAAAACCTATTTAGAAGAAAACACTCTGTTTGGAATTCATTGGAGAAGTCATAGATGCCTCATAAATTCTAATAATGTCAGTGGAAAATTCTGTGCAGACAGTATTCTACCCACAAAAACACACACACACATGCACGTGCACACACACAAACACACACACACACACACTCACACACACACACACACACACACACACAGCAGTGTTTGGAATTTTTTCACTGGGGCAAATTGCCCATGCTAAGGTTCTGAAATGTGTAAACTTTGCTGATTATTCCTCAGACCCAAATAAAAATAAAGTTCAACACTTGTCTTCCCACCCACACTCCTATGTAAGATGAAGAAAATAGACAAAAATGACCATGAGGAAGAAACAGAGGAAAGATTATAAAAGAAATAAGGTGACCAAAACAAACTGCCATTGATATGGAAATAAAAATGCTATCATTTAGGAAAAAAAGATAAAAATACAGAAAACTGTTAAAAAAAAATATTAAAAAATATAGCTAGACAAGATGAAGATAATGAAAATAGTGAGGAAGAAGAAAGAAACTTCCCATTGAAGAAGAAATAAATATGATGAAAAGCAACACAGTATGTACACACATGTGCACACAGACACACGCACACACACACAATCAATGGCTGGGGAGCAATGTAGATATTGTATGTACAATAAATGTTTATTATTCTCCCTGAATAAGGTGTTAAATGAACTCCTATGCATCCATATACCCGAATCCTACCTGAAATTAGGCAATTTATGTCTGTTACACACATATGGTTAACAAAATCTAAGTAAATAAATAAATGAGGAAGGTTAATAATTAAAAAATAAGCACTCAAGATAAAAGTATAACAAACTGAGAACATGAAATAATAGTACAGAAAGTCCCAGTCAGAAGTAACAATACAGATGACACTAGATGTACAAGTGAGGTGTGCAAAAACAAGGGGGCACAATTTGAAGATATGGGGGAACGAGTCAGGGACAATGTTAGGAAGTATTTTTTCACAGGGAAGGTGGTGGATGCATGGAACAGCCTGCCTGAAGAGGTCATGGGGTCAAAAGCAGTGAGGGAATTTAAGAATGCATGGAACAGACATAAGGCAATTCTAGCGGGAGTTAAGAGGAAGTAGGCTGTTAAACATGTAATTGCTTACCATAGGGTGTATTTTTTAAATGTTGAGGTAAGTCACAGCTGGAGAGATACAGGGGCCGAGTGTATATAGGGTGTATATAATGCAGATTATTGGGATCCATTTACATGGACGAACATATGAACTGTATTGCTGCTCACCCTGGCTGTGCTGCAGAGATGCTGGTAAGCAGGCTTGCCTCTGATGACCTGGGTTTTACCTCTAGCCTCTCAAACTTTGTCATCACTGATTAGCTACTTGTTTACTTTATAGCCAGGCTACAAACAGAAAAAAGGAGTACTTCTTATTTTCACCAGTAGACATGAATAAAAAAAATTATTGTTCTTGTGCTGCTACAGCACATCTGTTTAACATAAAACGTCATTGCAGAATGATCAATTTAATTGACAGTTTTCTTTCACTTTTGCCTTTTGATTAATTAATCCCAGGGAGTAAACTGTCATTTGTCCCAGAGTTCAAAGAAAAAAAAAATCACAGCAAACATGCCCAGGATGTGTCAGGATTTGACTTGTGACAAATTATGTGAATAAGGCCAGAAAGGAGCAGATAGTAAACAAATTACAGAATGCAAAACAATATATAAGCACTGAAACTGTTGTAATCTAAGACCTCCATTTTTAGGTTTTGATTTTGTGTGAATGGATTTTGCCATTTTAAGTTTAAATAATAGTTTTAGGCTCTGTTACTATTTTCTGTTCCTGTTTGTAATTTGCAGTCATCTTATTGCACTTGAGTTGCTTTAAGCTGTCAGTTAATTATTTTCTCTGGTAAAATTACAGACAGAAAAGAAGAAGTAAATAATATCACATTGAGTGTGTAAATATGTCAATATGCTGAATAAAGCTGAGTATTCAGGGAACCCTGATTTATAACTGAGTCATTGCCCTTAAGCTTAGTTTTATTTACAGCCATATATATTTACTGCTCTGTTACCTTTAGGAGACAAATTATTCAGCCTTTTCAGAATGAGTGGCTCTGCATCTCTATGGTATATGCAGGGCCCCTGGTGTTGTGCGGCAGAATTTTCTGATTTCTGCGGCAGGGCTCCTTGACTTCTGCGGCAGCATTTTCTGATTTCTGCAGCATGATTTATTCACTTCTCTGGCAGAATGCAGTCCTGTCATTGGCTAAATATGATGTGATGTCATCGATGACATCATATGCTGAGCATAGAGGAGGGGCTTCAGGATAAATGAGATGGGAAAGAAAGCCTGACACTATGGAAAAACAGTATATTTATATGAAAATTCACCAAAAACAATGAATTCTGCGGCACTATATATATTCTGCGGCATGACGCAAATTCTGCAGCAAATTCCACAACCGCAGAACCGCAGAATTCCAGGGGCCTTGGGTATATATGCTATGTCATTAATACACACTGGTGATCCCCTATTGGCACAGGATGCTTAGATTTTATGAATTAAGTGGAACATCAGAGGGTAGACACATCGCTGAGGTACCACGTTTGGAGAGGTGATAACGTATGACTGCTTTGCCTCTACAAACTTTCACTGTGTTTAGAGAAGTAAATTTTAATTCACATTGGAATCGACTCCCAAGACAATAATATAACTCACTCTATCTATCTATCTATCTATCTATCTATCTATCTATCTATCTATCTATCTATCTGTCTGTCTGCATTTTAACTTGGTCATCAATAGTTTGTTACTTGAACTTGCCTCTTCACTCCAATATATTTAATTTTACAGCTGTCGGGGTGGAAATCTCATTGGAACTTAAATAACCCATGATGACTTGTGCATGGACTGATTGAAGTTCTCAAGCCTGTAACCCCTGTATGTTCAACCAAAAGTTTATCGATTTCAGAGTAATTGTTTTACAGGGTCTAAAAACACTTTAAAAAGTATGTCATGGGATATAAGGTAGGTGTTAGATAAAGCTGATATGTTCTTTGGTAGTTTTATAGGGCTTACAGCTGTTTACCTTTAAATAAGCATTTTAAATCTTAAAATTATTTAGAAAGGAAGTAAACTTTGTATCCAGGAAATGGCACAGCCATATTTGAAAATGATCTCAAAACATTAATTAAATATAAACAGTATTATGTGTTAAAGTATATATTAAAAACTGTTACTGGGTTCTGAAAAGTTACTTTAATAATGATTAATAATAACCGAATAATGAAAGAGTTTAAGAAAATAATTTCAGAAATCCCTCCACTTTCTGCCCTCCTCCTGGTGCAGCAGTAAATGTTTTCAAAGAATTGGTTGAGACAGAAATTGAACATTTCTTTGAGACCCTGCTTTCCTGTTTTTTTAACAACCTAAGTAAAGAAGAACAGGATGCTGTAGCTACTCTGCAACAGGACTCGAACCTAATTATTAAGCAAGCGGACAAAGGTGGTGCTGTGGTACTATTGGATAAAACAATGTATTTAAAAGAAGTGTATAGACAACTTAACAACACTTTATAAGAAAATAAGGGAAGATAATGTAAGTGAATTTAAATATAGTATTGATGACATTGTAGATTAGGCCTTTGAACAGAACATAATTGATAAATCAACAAAAGAGTTCCTTAAGGTTTCGAGTCCCAACCGAGCCACTTTCTATATTTTACTAAAAGTACACAAAACACTCATTGACCCTCTTGGAAGAGCAATAGTAAGTGGCATTGAATCCTTAATGGAATCATTATCACAATATTATGACTCCTTTTTGAAACCTTTAGTTCAAAAATTACCATTGTTTGTGAAAGATACAAAAGAAGTACTCAATACTGTAAAGAACTGGAAACTTAAGGAAGGGGTTCTTTAAGTGACTTTGGATATAGAGTCTCTCTTCACTAATGTTCCTCATGAAGGGGTGTTAGATGCTGCTACCTATTTTTTGAATAAAATAATAGGGGATGCCTCACCACCGACAGGACTTATTTTTAAATTGCTAGATTGTGTTTTGAAATACAATGTGTTCACATTTAACAATTAGTTATTCCAACATATCAAAGGAACAGCAATGGGGGCTATGTGTGCACCCTCGGTAGTGAATCTTTATGATGGGAAATGGGAGGAGGAATTTATTTACTCTGAAATAGTCAATGGATTTTATAAGAATGTACTATTATGAAAGCGTTATATTGATGATGTGCTACTTTTTTGGAAGGGAGATGTAACATGCTTAGAGAAGTTTATAGAATTTTTGCATCTGACAAATCCCAACTTAAGATTTACTTTCAGAGCTAGTGAAATGGAAATATAATATTTGGATTTGAAACTTATTAAGAATTCAGATGGCACAATAGCAATGGACATTTATTGAAAAGAAATAGATGGGAATACAAATTTATTGGCCAGCCACCCCACCCCCCACACATAGCAGTGAATATTCCTGTGGGTCAGCTTTTGAGGACAAAACAAAATTGCTCCTCAGTAGCTAGTTTTGAATATGGAGAAGATGTTATAAAGAATAGACTGACAACTAGAAGCTATGCAACAAAAAATATTGAGAGAGCTTATACCAGAGCACTGAGAACAGAGAGAGAGAACATATTAATTGATAGGGTACAAGAATGAGAAATAAACACAACATTTAATTTTGTTACAGGATATACTGCACAATCTAAAGTACTAGAAACTATATTATGTAGTCATTGGTATGTCTTGGGGCAGATCCTGGTCTTAAAGAGATAGCACTACACCCACCGCGAATGTGTTACAAGAGGGCACCTACTTTAAGGGATTTATTAGTACATAGCCATTTTAAAGAAGACAAGAAGAGTACATGGCTAAAACAGCCACAGCGCTATATGGAATGTAGGAAATGCTTTAATGTGACTATATAATTCAAGGCAATGAATTTAGTAGTTGCAACACAGAGAAAAAATATGCTGTGAGGCAATGCATTACATGCAGCAGTGAAGGCGTTATATATTATCAATATGCAGCTGTAATGCATTGTACATTGGAAATACCACACAAAGTTTTAAAATAAGAGTGGGTGAGCATGTAAGAGCTATACAAAGGAAGGACAACATCAATGCTACTGTGCTTCACATTATGGAAACATCAATGGCTGGTACACATGCTTTTAAATTTATGGCTATAGATAAAGTATGTAAACACCCTAGAGGTGGAGATTTTGACAATTTGGTTCTAATTAGAGAGAACTTTTGGATACTTACTTTACGATAAAATACAAAACCAGGACTTAATGCTCATCTGGATTTATGTCCCTATCTTAAGAAACGTTAAGGTGAACTGTAAATAGTCCCCTCCCCCCCCCCTTCTACTTTGTGTTTTGTCTATGGACTATGGTATCAATTAAATTAAATTGTTCTGTCATTTATTCTGTTTTCCTTCTTTTCTTTTCCCAAATAAAACCTCTCCTTTCCTTACTTACCCCCAATATCCCTCCTTCCCCATCCCCTTTATCCCCCTCCCATCCTATTCTTTATTATTATTATTATTATTATTATTTCATATGATTTTTGCACTGGTCACTTTTTAAAGAGTACTTTTTCCTTTTTAAATGTTTAAATAATAAAATTAACTCTTGATTTTAGGAGATAGATTTTTAAAACTATATTTTAGCTTAATGGACATTTAATGTTTTTCAGGTGTGTAGTCACATGTTTAATTTAATGTGTATATAAGGAGTGTATGGTGGTTGATACTTAATAGTCTTTGAAAAAGGATGTGAGATCTGAAACATGTCAGACTATCTTGGGAGCTTGGAAGCTTTTTAAAATGAATAAAAATATAGATGAAACCCTTTATTTTTTCATAGCATTTTTTGGTATCCCAGTTTTAGGTTAGTGTGTGCTGGAAACTCTTGTGGATTCATTTCTAGTAGCTTCTATAGCACCACTTTCAAGTGCACACTCATATGGGAAAGACAATACATGTTCCCATGTCACAGGTGGTGATCAGGTCTGGTAGAATGTCATTGTTAATCTGATTGTGGGTTTTTATGCTTTACACAAACCTTGTTTATTTTCTTTCTTTCTTTCTTTCTTTCTTTCTTTCTTTCTTTCTTTCTTTCTTTCTTTCTTTCTTTCTTTCTTTCTTTCGCTGCAGTGGGCAGAGCCCTGCAGACCTGTTTCTCTCAGAAAAGAACTCAGTGTATTCCTTCCAACTGAACAACATATTGGAGTTGCACCACAGTCTCTTCTATGGGACATGAATCACTTTGCTGTTTGTATTCATTGCAGCAGTCTCACAGCATTATTTTTTCTGTATATGGAATGGACAAGAGTGCTGTGTTTCGTATATGTGGGATGGACAAAAAAGAAAAAACAAAGTCTGTTCCTTCTCTCTCTCTCTCTCTCTCTTTCTCTTTCCCCTCTCTCTCTTTCCCTCTCTCTGTCTATCTCTTTCTCTCCCCATGATCTGTGTCTTGTCTCCCTTCCTCCCTCTCTCTCTCTGTCTGTCTTCGTCTGCCTCCTGTGAACTGTATTACCCATATTACACCTCCATCTAAAGTGTGATATTTTGTTAAGTAGCACAAGTTGAAAACAGAGTTTCATTTTAGAAGCTGATCTGCACAGTAGCATAATCCAGCTCATGTATTCAGACATAGAGTAAAATACACTAGAGGCATGGAGCCAAGAATGCCAGAAGTTTGTAGAATTTATTCAAGACTAGTTCCTCATCCAGTGGGTGCAGTGGGAACCAGGGGGAGTCAATCACTGACCTTATACTGTGTACCCAGCACATATCTAGCAATATCATTATTGAGGATCCAGTATGACAGAGTGACCACAATACTGAAAAGTTGAACATTGTGCTAGGTTCCCAGTGACTGAATTCCAGTGCTGTGGTCAATGATTTTAGAAACACTGACTTTTATCAAATAGGGACCTAGAAAATTATGACAGATAAAAGCATAGCATCCCATCTAGTTTGCCCAAGACTGTTTAATTATGTGATATGTCCCTGCTAGTTTTCAATACCCCCCAGATTGCCCCATTATACACTAGTCTCATGTGCCTGTCAAATCTCATCTGAACCTTCCCACTGTTTCAGCCTTTGTGACCTCCTCCAGAAGTTTGTTTCAGTCCAACACCATGGCTGCAGCCCTATCGGCTCTGGCCAGAGTTCATTTAGTGAAGATTTCACTACAGACACTGTATCCCTGGCATTTTTTATTCTAGTGCTAGAGCACATCTTCTATGCTACAAATAATATTTACATGTTGCAAAAATCAAAACAGGAAGAGTAGGGACATTTTTATTAAAAAAAATATCAACAGGAAAATATACATCTACTCAAAACAACACAACTTTTTCAGAAAATCACAAGAAAAATACTTCAATAAACAACTTCAAGTTAAATTGCATAGCAATCAAGAAGCAAACAAAAAAAAGAAACAAATGAACCTGCTATCACAGACCTACTTTAGGAGAAATCATAACCAATGTACATTTTTCCAATATTTCATAAATTTTGCATGTAGAAAAGTATTATGTTCTAACTCTCTAGTAGTATACATTTCATATTTTATCATTTTGACTATTCGATCTATGTTAATATCATTGCCTGCACTCCTTTATGAAGCCCCCATCTTACAGACCCTTAGTGACTCTGAAAAAAACAGACTTAAAATGTTGTAGACTAAAGTAGGGTACTTTATGGCAGGTGCTTTCCCAAGGGATTACCACTGTGATGTATTTGTTACTCTGTGATGGTAATCACTCAAAGTGAGAGTAATGTATCCACTGCTCTGTCTAGCTTTCAAATTAGTTAAGGGCACTACCCTTGGAAAAAAAAACAGTTAGTTAGGTGTCCAGGTTGCCTTTGTTTATGAATTAAACAGTTAAATTTTAGCCTTGGGTCATCCTGTAGACACTTTAAAACCTTCAACAACAATTAAGACAACCTCTATTTATTTCAAAATATTTCTCATATTTACTGTTCATTTATGTAACACATGTGGTAAGTGGTTGACATTTTGTAGCCCACACTACTTCATCAGATCCTCTTCCATATGCTGTGTTACCTGCAGTTACAAGCATGCTCCAAATTAACAAAAACATCTTAAATTCAAGTCTAAATTTCTGTGCCTCCACCACTGATGAAATTACAGTGCTAAAGACAATAAAACTTAATTATCAGTACCTAAGTTACCCATTATTATTACATTCTTTGCAAACAACTTTGTTATTGCACCAGTGATGGTAACTTAATGCCACAAAAGTAGGGAAATGTGGTGTTAGAGTTTCCAACCCTAATTCTCTACTCCAATCCCACAAGCAGCAAAAGGAAAAAAATAGGGTTTTGTGTCTTCAGAGTCTTGGCAAATCAGTGGTGGGGTCTTCTATTGGCTTGTAAACCCTAATACTCACCCCCCTAACATGTGGCCTCCAGTTTGAAGCACAAAGTATAGCTCCAAGCCAGTGCCTTATAGTGATATACTCTTTACAGGTAGAAAAGTATGTCATACCACATGTTTCCAACTCAATTTGTTGTAGCTTCTTCATGCAGTACCCAAAATGAGATCATGTAAGATGTTGTTTGCTCAGGGTTGATAACCCCAATGAAGATCCTACCACTGATTCGTCAAGACTGTGGAGACCGAAAACCCTAATTTTTTTTCCTTTTGCTGCTTTTGGGGTTGGGGTGGGAAGTTAGAGTTGAAAATCCTGACGACACATTTCCCTACTTTTGTGGCATTACGTTACCTTAAAAGATGCACTAACAACATTTTTTTGCAAAGAATTTCCTTTCTTTTTGAGATACAGTAGTGCAATTGTATCTTCATTTACACAGGTCCCAAAGGGACCTGCCTGAACTAGTGTAGAAATGCAGAACCTTTTGGGCCCTCCACCATGGGAAGACTCTATCCACTTACAGAAGTACAGGGTCTGGCAAATTCACTCTTTACACATCCATTCTTTGCACATTCACTCTTCACACATACAGTCTTTACAAATTCACTCTTCACATATTCACTCTTAATTTTTTTTATTGAATTTTGACCTCAAGTTTTCAAGATAGCCTTGTTATGTAGTAGTAGTTGTAAACATTTTTAATTTTATCCAGGATTTACAAACTTTAGGTCAAAAGACCTATTTTCAAAGTTGTCCTGTTATGAAAGTAAACAATTTACAATAAATTATCAGACAATGACATAATTGTACATATAAAGTGCTCACTCAAGGTATCACACAAATACAATACTCCCGTCATATAAAAACATCAATTTCAATAGACAAACATCACACAATCATTTAAAAACCTAATTTAAAAACAAATACATTCATTAAAGAATACATCTTTTAAACTTTTTTTGAACTGGGATAAATGTGTTACTTTACATAATTGAGGGGGGATTTTATTCCAAATTGTTGCCACCTGTGCCTTAAATGTCATAATTCCATATGTTGTATTCATTTTTGGAAATCTATGACCCCTATACTTTACATCTCTTAAATCATGAGAATAACCCTTACAGTCTAGAGACAAATCTAAGTTCCCATTTATCATCCCAATTTTTGTTTTATAAATAAATATGGAGTATTGCCTTTTTAACCATACTGGTAAGCTATCCCAATTTAAGTCTTTGTACAGAGTACAATGATGAGTATTGAAACTACAATTTAAAACAAATCTTGCTAATCAGTAATATAATATAACCAATTTAAGTTTTTTTGACCCGCAAAATTGTATACTATACTCCCACATTCCAGTACTGGCATTATTAATTGATTTGCTATTAACTTCCAAGTTCATTGTTTTAAAATCCCTGATGACCTACGTAGAGCTCCTATTTTATTGTTAACTTTTTTTGTTGTATTGTTTATATGTCCTGAAAAGATAAAGTATAATCTATCTCTACACCTAAGTATTTATATTGATTTGTAACTACCAGTTTTTTTCCCATCCCTCATTATTATATCCACACCTACAATCTGTTTATTGGGAAGTTCAGTTGTTTTTTATTAAAATACATAACCTGAGTTTTTTTGTAACTTAACACAAGTTTTGAATTGAAAAACCAGTCCACAAAATGTCAAAATCCGTCTGTAGTTTTGCCACCATTCCATTTTGAGATGCTGCTAATGCTAAAAGAACAATGTCACCAGCATAAAGCCTAATTTGTGTATTATTTATTTTAGTGGGTAGTTCATTAATGTATAACAAAAACAATAATGGCCCCAAGATTGATCCTTGGGGAACACCTCTTGATGTACTACCTACTTCCAAAAAATGTCCATTTATTACTACTTGCTGATTTCTGTAGGTCAAGTAGGATTTAAACCATTGCAAAGGGCCAGGAGCAATCCCAGTCCTCTCCATCCTCTCACATAATAGATGGTGATCGACCAAATAAAAGGCTTTGGACTGATCGACAAACACTAAGCCCATGGACTCCCCCCTATCTAGGGCCACCGCCACTTTATCCATGAAGTCCATGAGCACAATGCCAGTCGAAAGTCCCACCCTAAAGCCGTGTTGGTATTTTGTCTGCTTTGAATGTTTTTCTAAATAACTATACAATTGACCTAACACCATTCGTTCCATCAACTTGGAGAGGATGGAGAGGACCGCAATTGGTCTGTAATTAGAATGATCATTTGGATCACCCCCCCCCCGAATATAGGTACTATTTTTGCTGTTTTCCAAAATGAAGGAAAAATATTTTCCATCAGACTTTGATTGAATAAATCAGTTTATACTGGTGACAAAATATCTACAGCATCTTTAATAAATTTGGCTTCTAAATTGTCTAAACCACAGGATTTATTTAGGTTTAGTTTTGTAATCTCTTTCCTAACTTCTGCAATTTTTATTTTCCTAAAACTACCTTCATAAAGAGGACATGTAGCATTTATATTATATTGGATGAACTCACTGGGTAAGCAACCTGTAGGGGAGGGGAGAGAAAGAAGCAGTACCGGGGGTGGGCACTGCAGTTCACTTAAAGAAGAACTGCTTTGATTTCAGGGGACTTATGTGCATGCCGATAGGAAGAACAGTAACTTTGACTACTACGGATAGTACTGTAAGTTTTAACCCCAAACTTCTTTTAGAACTGTGCACAAAATTCTCTGGCAATATTAATTTCAGTTTCACATCACGTAGGTAATGACGCACCACTTGACCCTCTGTGAAATACAATAATTAAGAAGTGCAGTAAGCTGTTAATCCTAACCCAGTCATAATTTTTAAAAGCATAAAAACGCAATTTAATTTTTATTTATGTGAATGTCTGAGTGTTGTTCATAGAAGTACAACCTCTTATTCCGAATTGAGAGTGGCACAGTAAGCACTATAATGAAGTAAATGATTAACTGTAAGTTGACTTCCTGATTTCTCCAAATTGCTATCAGTCACAGTAGTGCTATATTTTATACTTACACTATTTCAATAGTTCTATTTTCATTCATTGCATATTTACTCTAGTTCATCAGTTTCAATTTTAATGACAGTCAGGGTGGTTATGCAATTGAGATTCATATAAATCAGCTCACAAAGTACGTTCGACTACAGATGAATAATGCCAAAATGCAGCATATTTGTTTTCCATTTTTTTGTAGCCATACTCTGTTTCACTTTGTATGGACTTCTGTAATAATTTTAGCCTTAACTGATTGTTCATTTTATATTGGAAACTTGCCATTTGAAATGAGAGCCAGTATGTGACATGGTTTGTGTTTGTGGGGGAGAGCACAGATTTCTTGTTACTGTATTATGATTGCAGCTGTTACACAGATTGTGCATATTCATTATTTTCAGCCTGTTATGATATATCAAACCTCTTAAGATAATTAGCAAAATGAAGATTTATTTTGTTAGTGTCCTTATACCAGTAGCCACTGACCACCTTCTGGATTAATTTTGGTTAAACGTAATTTAATTAAATTACTTTAATGTAATTTAATTACATTTCAGTTCTGAGCAGGCACCCAAGGATATCAAACATCTATCCAAAAGACCATACTGAGCATGCTCAGAATCAAAGTATCAAATCTTTATAAAATGGGAACAGATTAATATTTTTTTACCAAACCAACAAAAGGCAGCATTCTGAGGCAAACCCTTTCTAACATGAAAATTTCAGACCAAAATTCCAAATCATCTAGACTGTAGGTGATGACAAAAAAAAGCAGTAAAAACCCTTGACTTTTCCTTAATATGCACTGTCTATATCTCAGAATCTGTAGGTACGGCTGGAACAAAACTTAGAAATCAAGAGCTCTTTCCTCCCAGACTGTGCATGCAAAATTTCATGCAATTCTATTGAACAGGGGGAAAAGCTATTAAGGTACAAAGTTAGGGATTTAACAGTAGCAGCCTGCTCAACTCTAACTATAATAGTGCTTCCACACCACTAAAATACTATCAGATCTAGAAGTGGGTTGTCATATGGGAACAAGTGACCATCAAACAGTGTGGTTCACATTAAACTCTGCTACAGAGTCAAGCCATAAAAAAGTGAGGGTACTGGACTTCAGGAGTGCTGACTTTGGCAAGATGGGAGAGTGCCTCAGAAAAGCACTAGAAAACAGGCTAGAAGAAGGTGTGGAGCAACAATGGGAAATCATCAAAACTGCCATCACAGAGGCAACAAGCCTTTGTGTGAAGCAAATATACAAATCAAAATGAAAGAAAAAGCCATTATGGTTCTCAAAATAGGTGCCTCTGAAAGTCAGGAAGAAAAAGATAGCATTCTGGAAGTATAAGGAAACACAGAAGGAGCAGGACAGAGAGCTGTACCAGTTAAGGCAGAAGGAAGCAGGGAGGGAAGTCAAAATAGTAAAGTCCTAAACTGAGGAAAAAATAGCCAACTCAGTTAAGAAGGGGGATAAAACCTTTTATAGGTACATCAGCAAGTGTAGAAAGACAAAGGGAGGGATAGTGAGGCTGAATAGAATAAACGGTGGCTGGGCAGAGGGGGACAGTGAAAAAGCAGGGATACTGAAAGAATATTTCTGCTCAGTATTCACAAACGAGGAGGGGGAAGTGCCTAATTCAATTAACAGAAGCACTCTTGATAGGGGGGTCGATCCCAGTCCTTTCATAGAAGAAAGGGTTCTGCAAGAACTCCTAAAACTGAAGGTGGACAAAGCAATGGGGCCTGATGGAATTCACCCCAGAATTCTAAAAGAATTAAGGGGGGAACTAGTGAAATCACTGACTACTCTTTTTAATAAATCATAGGAGGATGGTGTGGTACCCGAGGACTGGAGGAAGGCGGATGTGATCCCCCTTCACAAAAGTGGGGCCAAGACAGAGACAGGGAACTACAGACCTCTCAGTCTCACCTCTGTGGTAGGGAAAGTGATGGAGTCACTTCTGAAGGAAAGAATAGTTGAGTACCTAGAGGCCAGTGGGGCATAGGACCCAAGGCAGCATGGGTTCACAGCAGGAAGGTCATGTCAGACAAATCTAATAGACTTCTTTGACTGGGTGACCAAAGTAGTAGACCAGGGAGGGCTGTGGACATGGCCTACCTAGACTTTAGCAAGGCATTTGACACAGTCCCACACAAAGATTAAAAGTCAAATAACCAGCCTGGGAGTGGGTCCCAGAGGTGGTAACCTAGGTAAAACATTGGCTGGACAACAGGACACAGAAGGTAATTGTAAATGGAGTCCACTCTGAAGAAAGAGGGGTTACTAGTGGGGTACCGCAGGGTTCAGTATTGGGTTCAGTCCTTTTTAATGTCTTCATAAGTGACATTGCAGAGGGACTGGAAGGAAAAGTATGCCTCTTTGCAGATGACACAAAGATCTGCAACAGGGTTGATACACAATGAGGCATGGAAAGGATGGGAAGGGACTTGGCAAGGTTGGAGGAATGGTCAGAAGTATGGCAGCTAGGATTCAATGCAAAGAAGTGCAAAATAATGCACCTGGGAAACAAGAACCCAAGGGAAGAATACACAATTGGGGGAGGTAGTAACAACAACAAAAGAGAAAGGGACCAGGAGTAATCATATCAGATGACCTTAAGGTTGGCAAACAGCGTGAGAAGGCAGTACGGAGGCTGGGGGTATACTGGGATGCATAGGAGAGGCATCAGCAGCAGAAGGAAGTTGTTATCCTCTGTACAGACAGTTGGTGAGACCCCATCTGAGTACTGCGTCCAGTTCTGGAGACCCCATCTCCACAAGGACATAGACAGGATAGAGGCAGTACAGAGGAGGGCAACTAAAATGGTGCAGGGTCTGCAAGAGAAGCCGTATGAGGAGAGAATAAAGAAGCTTAATATGTATAGCCTTGAGGAAAGAAGAGAGAGGGGGGACATGATAGAAACTTTTAAGTACCTCAGTGGAATCAACAAAGTCCAAGAGGGTAGCATTTTTCAGAAAAAGAGACGTGCAAGAACAAGGGGACACCATTTAAAGATGGGGGGTGGTTCAGGGGCAATGTGTGGAAGTATTATTTCACAGAGAGGGTAGTGGATGCATGGAACAGCCTTCCTGAGGAGGTTGTGTTGTCTAAAACTGTAGGAGAATTCAAGAATGCATGGGACAGACATAAGGCAATTCTTGTGGGAGGTAGGAAGAAATAGGCTGTTGGTTAACTAGGATCTGCGGCCTATCCTGTAAGTAGGGAAATGGGCAGACTAGATGGGCCAGGCAGTCCTTATCTGCCATCAAAGTCTGTATTTCTGTGTTTCTGTGTTAATATACATACTGTACACACATATATTAACAGCTTCACCCTGTTGAATGTAATCGCATGAAACTTTGCATGCACAGTCTGGGAGGCAAGGTGTCTTGATTCGTAAAGTTTTGTTCTAGTTAGATGTGCAGATTCTGAGATCCAAATAGTGTGTTTTTAAGGAAAAAATTGGAGGATTTTGCTGTTTTTTTTTATTTGTCATCACCAACAGCCCAGACAATTTGGAATATTGGTCTGAAACTTTCATTAGTTTGGTGGGTGGAAAATAAAATGTAATCTGTTCCCAAGTTATAAGGATTTGAAATTTTGGTTCTGAGCATTCTCAGCAGGGTATAGAGATGGGTGAAATACACAAATGTTGTTTCTCAAAATATTTTGTGAAATTTGTGCATTTCATGAAATATTTTGTGGGTGCAAAATGCAAAATTCCACAGGCAAAACGCAGAATTTTGCTGGCGAAATGTGGAATTTCATCTCCAAATGGTGGAATTTTGCCACTCTCAGGCACATTTCCACCATTCACAGGTGAAATTCTGCATTTCACCTGCAAAATTCTGCATTTCAGACACACAGAATATTTCATAGAATATACAAATTTTGCAAAATATTTTAAATGGCAAAATTCACAATTTCACCAGAATTTCACTGGTAAAATTAAATTTCAATGCATCTCTAGTAGGGTATCAAATGTGTATCCAAAAGATGCTACTGAGCATGCTTAGAATCAACATTTCATATTCTTATAACTTAGGAACAGATTAATATTTTTATATCAAACCAATGAAAGGCATCATTTTGGGACAATCCCTTTCCACCCTGCAAATTTCAGACCAAAATTCCAAACCTTCTGGGTTGCAAGTGATGACAAAAAAAAAACCCCAGCAAACTCAGATTTTTTATTCAAATGTAGTATCTGGAGTTCAGAATCTGCAAATCTGACAGGAATAAAGCATGGAAAATAAAGACACCTTGCCTTCTAGAATGCCTGCAAAATTGTGTTCAATTTCACTTGAGACAAAGCTATTAAGGTGCAAAGCTAGGGGCTTAATATTAAACAGCCTACTAAGTCCTAATTATACTGGCTCTATTGTGCCACTATAATAAATGTTTTCCCCAATATTGCTAAACAATCAGAAGCCGCAGCCCCATAGCTATAAATTTGCTGGTCATGATTAATGAAATTAGAGCTCTGCATCTTTAAATGTAAATCTAACCTCATAATATATATATATATATACAGTGGCGTGAAAAAGTATTTGCCCCCTTCCTGATTTTCTCTATTATTGCATATTTGTTACACTGGATGTTTTCAGGTCTTTAGACAAAATATAATATTAGATAAAGGGAACCTGAGTGGACAAATAACACTTTTTTTTTTTTACTTATTTCATTTATTTAATGAAAAAAGTTAACCAACACCAACTGGCACTGTGTGAAAAAGTAATTGCCCCCTAGTTAAATCAACCCAATTAAAGGGATAATTAGAGTCAGCTGATTGAACACAGCCAGGCTTGATTACAGCCAGCCCTGCTTAATATAAACCTCACTTATTTTGGCCCTTATCATCAGAGTCACATTGCCAGGACAAAGATTCAACAAGCACATTATGCCATGATCAAAGGATTTCCTGAAAAGATCAGAAAACATTTTGTTGCCCTCTATCAGTCTGGAAAGGGTTACAAAGCTATTTCTAAGGCTCTGGGACTCCATCAAACCACAGTGAGAGCCATAATCTCCAAATGGAGAACACTTGGAACAGTAGTGAACCTTCCCAGGAGTGGGCGGCCTGCCAAATTACTCCAAGGACGCAGTGTAAAATCATCCAAGAAGTCTCAAAGGATCCTAAAACAACATCCAAAGAACTGCAGGATTCTCTTGCCTCAGCTAAGGTCGGTGTTCATGACTCCACAATCAGAAAGAGACTGGGCAAAATGGGCTTCATGTGAGAGTAGCAAGGCGAAACCACTGCTAACCAAGAAGGACATAAATGCTCGTCTCTCATTTGCCAAGCACCTGGATGATCCACAAGCCTTTTGGGAAAATGTTCTATGGACAGATGAGTCCAAAGTGGAACTTTTGGACAACATGGATCCCATAATGTCTCGCTAAAGCAAACACAGCATTCCACAGTAAGAACACCATACCAACAGTCAAACATGGTGGTGGTAGTGTGATGGTGTGGGGATGCTTGCTGCCCTAAGGACCTGGATGACTTGCCATAATTAAAGAAATGATGAATTCTGCTCTGTGCCAGAAAATTCTTAAGGAGAATGTCCAGTCATCCTTCCGTCAGCTGAAGCTGAAGCGTAGTTGGGTCATGCAGCAAGACAATGATCCAAAACACAAAAGCAAGTCCACATCAGAATGGTGAAAAGAAGTAAAATTAAAGTTTTGGAGTGCCTAGTCAAAGTCCAGACTTAAACCCAATAGAGATGCTGTGGCAGGACCTGAAACGAGCAGTTCATGCTCGAAAACCTACCAAATGTTACTGAATTAAAGCAGTTCTGCGAGGAAGAGTGGGTTAAAATTCCTCCACAGCGATGTCAAAGACTGATATTGAATTATAGGAAGTGTTTGGTTGCAGTCATTGCAGCTAAATGTGGCGTAACCAGTTATTAAGTGTAAGGGGGCAATTACTTTTTCACACAGTGCCAATTGGTGTTGGTTAACTTTTTTTCATTAAATAAGTGAAATAAAAAAAAAAAACAAGTGTTATTTGTTCACTCAGGTTCCCTTTATCTAATATTACATTTTGTCTAAAGACCTGAAAACATCCAGTGTGACAAATATGCAATAATAGAGAAAATCAGGAAGGGGGCAAATACTTTTTCACACCACTGTATATATATATATATATATATATATATACTCAAAATTATTCTCATTATTGTGAAAGCATACACCTATTTCCATACAATAATCATTAACACACAACATTTGGAAATAAAATAATTTCCAAAGGTAAGTAGTGACATAACCAAACTGGACATTTTCAGAGTCCTATTTAAAAAAAAAATAACAAAAGTACAAGCAGATATCCAAGAAACAGAAAATATGAGCTTGTGTACCTTACAACTCATCCACAGTAATCCAAATCTATGCCTTCATAGCACATATAATTCTCCTCACATGTGAAAACTTATGTAAAATCAGAGTCATTTGAATATAGTATATATAACCATTTTTTGTAATCATCACAAACCTTGTTATGACCACCTCATACATTAGTACGTTTAAGCCCTCTCACTAGCATCTGCACTGTCTTTTCAGGGATTTCTTATTCTGTTAAATTAAGTATGCTATGCAAATGTTTAGTATGTGCTTTTTGATAAACTTATACAGGAGCATTATTTAAGTTATTATACGCGCTCACTTAGTCTCTGAGGGGGAAATAATGTTGCATCCCACTGACTTCCTCAGGCATATGGAGCAGTCAGCACAGCCAAGGAACACAGTTTTTATTTTATTTATTTATTTGTTTATTTTATTTAGTTTTTGTTGACTGGGTAGGTGCACTAGACAAATTCTGCCTATTTTCAGGTATGACCCAGGGGAAGGGGATACAGATGAATGCCAACTTACCTTGAACCAGATTAGGCTGTTGGTTGTATTTTTAGTGAATGAGGGGAAATTTGGCCAGGGCACTATGTTGAAAGTAAATGTTTACTAATTGGTGATACAGGGTATTCATCAGACATCTTTTTGAATATTCCTGTGACCAAGGAGGCTTGTAGAATTTTGGGTGTTTTGTTTGGTGCTGGGGATATGGCCTTGAAAAACTGGCAGCAACAGCTTAGCTTGTCCCAGGAGAAAGTGGACACCTGGAACAGATGGAGGATGTCCAAACTCAAAAAAGTATATATAATCCAAACATATTTATTAGCCTGTTATTATACCTTAGTTATATATTTCATATACCCCAGCAACTTGAAACAAAGTTGTATGCATGTTTTTTCAAATGTATTTGGGGAAGCCGTCTCAACCCCATTAAAAGAGGGATTATATTCTTGGACAGGGCCCATGGTGGTCTGAAGATGGCAAACCTCATGCCATTATTTTTCTCTATGTACATTACATTTAACCTTAAGACTTTGTTGCTTAGTAAAGATAAACTGTGGATACCTTGGATAAAAGATTTTTTAGATCCTTTCCTTTAACGATGGACAACACACAAGGTCATTTCTAGGCAATTATCCCTCTTAAAGCTCCCAGCTCAGTTCTGGGCCTGTTTTAGAAAGCTTAAGTTATGGATGTTTTCCAAACACCAGATCATGACATTCCACAGGAAAAATATTTATGATCACATCATGCAAAGATGGTTTTCAGAGCAACACCATTTTTCTACTAGGCCCCGGCAGGATAAAATCTGTATTGGGCAGATGCTAAAATCCCCCAGAATTCCTAAACACATGTGAGATGTTACCTGGCTATCCCTTTGTGGCCAGTTAAATGTTAGAGGAAACCTGAAACGTAAAGGAATCGAGGAACGGTACTGCTCCAGACTGTAGTGTACGTCCCAAATAGAAACTATGCAGTATTTTTGTTTCAAGTGTCCCTACTTCAAAACCTTTTGGGATATTGTGGTACAGAAATGGCTATCCTCCTCCTTCCTCACCATTTCTTCTGACAGTCTGTGGTTAGGAATTTTACCTATGGACTGGTATAGATATGATAAACACACTATATGGGTGATTATAACTTGTTGCAAATTTTATATTTGGCATGGGAGATGCCATTTAACTGTTCAACAAATGGTAATTCCAGAATCTCAGTTGTTTCATATGGTAGAAAATGTCATTATAGATATTAAGATTAAAGAGCTTTCTTTGTTCTCTGCCCAAGGGCACCACAAGTTGTGAGAAGCAATTTCATGGATTCCCTGAAACAATTACAGTATGGAAGAAGCAGCATATGTTTTTCTTTTGGAAAATAGCAAGTGCAACCATATCAGTCCAATCAAGGGTACCGGTGGGTATATAGAGAGATAAAGTGTACAGAATTTAAGAACTTGTTCTCAATTTGTTGTTGACTTGTCACCTATTACTTCTACCCTCCAGTAGTTAGGGGAGAGGGAATGGGATGGAACAGGCAAGCAATCCTGCCTTATTGTTTTCTTTGTTTTATTCATTTATTTTCTTCTGATATTTTTTTAAGAGGCATGCAGTGAAGAATTCTATGCTGAACATTTTATATGTTTCTATAGTTGTAATTGATACTGTATTAATTTAAAGTATTTGGCACCAGAAATGTATACACAACAATAATATGGAATTGTTTCCCCCACACCTTGTGTAGGGGGGGGCAGGACAAGTGAATGACAGGTGGCTTATATCTCCACTTGACCAAGTGGTATACAGCAGTTTTGATTTACCAGTGAGAGGCTTCTGTATTTTTTTTCTTTTCCTTTAGATACTATTATGATAGACACTGTATACTGCAAGGTTTATAATTTGTTTTAGTTTTTAGTTTTATTGACATTGGGATTTGAAATATGTAAAGATTCATGATTTTGGTTGGTTGTTTCAATTTTAAACTTCCCCCACTCTTTTTTAGAGAATGGGAGGGGAGGAGATTGAAATGCTTCTACTTTGTGTAAATAACAATGTTATTAGTGAATATGATTTTGGAAGAGATATATGTTTTATTTTCTGTTAAGTATGACATGAATACTGCAAGTTCAAACATTTTGATTTATTAGATATTGTTATGCTTTTTATGTATGTAATACTTAATTTTTTTCTTGCCTTTTTCCTGATTCAGTTTTATTATTTTTTCATGTGCAAGTAACATGTATTGGTTTTCTTTCTGTTTGAAGTTGTAATAAATAATTCCCCTACTCTTTTTGAGAAATGCCATAGGATCTTTAACATCCACCTGAACTAGCACCAGAACAGGCAGATGGGACCTCAGTTTAACATATCATCTGAAAGACAGCACCTCAGGAGTGCAGCACCCCCCTCATGCTACTCTAAAGTGTCAGGATTGGGATTTAACCCAAGTGCCTGATGTGGGGATAGAACCCACAGCCTTCTGATCTCCCAGTCGCAGGTGAGTGTGCTACCTGCTGAGCCACTGACACTGCATGCATGCATGAACACATTTATGTGATTATGAAAGTGTAGGGCCCTCAAGGAAGGGCCCTGCAATTCCATTCCTCCAGAAAAACAATTTATCTGGTTCACTGTATTTTTTGGGGGACAGTTATGGCTTGTTAAAGTTGTAATGTTATTCTATGAGAATTTTCTTATTGCAATATCAGTTATACCACTCAGATCGCTTGGGATTTTGTTCTGAAATTTTCAGGGTAGGAAAAAGTTTTCCCAGAATGGTGCCTTTCATTGGTTTGGTGTAAAAATATTAATCTGTTCCAGAGTTTTAAGGATTTTAAATTTCAGTTCTGAGCATGCTTAGTATGGTCTGTTGGATAGTTGTTTCATATAAAAGAAGAATTTGGCCATATGAAAGAGGGTGCAGAGTTCTGAGTCCTGAGTCTATTCTTTTTTTTTTTCGCTACTGCTACTGAAAGGCTTCTTAAATCTGTCTTGTTTGCCTCTACGTTTTAAATATTTATTTTATGGGTTTGCACAACTAAAGGGCTGAAACCTTTTGTTCAGTATTGTTCCCTTCTTTGGTACAATAGTTTTGAAGCTGGCTTTTAGAATCGATTTATTGTGATTATTTTTGCATGAGGAGCTGTGCCGTACCAGTGATGCAGTGAGCAGTAAAACCAGCAAAGCTGTTGTGGGTGCTGCTGGTGAGGCATCGGGTTTGCTGCTATTTGTGCTGCTCCTATATTATGACACTGTCCAGCCATTTCAGTATTGCTAATTTTTATGCTATGCAATATTTTTTATACAGGATTATAGAGGAAAAAGTATAATTTTTCTCTTTCTTTTCTCCCTAATTTTTTTAAGTTAATTGACCATGTCTGGTGTATTAGTATAGTATAGGACAGCTGTTCTGTTCGGGGGTACCTGGTAGTAATTTATATCTAACAGCTAACTGCCAATTAACAACTATTATATGATTATCCTGTGCTTTCTATCCTCTCCTATATACTTATATACTTAAAAGATCTTTTTTTATCTTTAATATTGACACTGAGAAAAATAATTGCTGTGCCTGCTGTGTTTGCTGTGCCTGCTGTACTGGCTTTGCCTTTATTTCTCTGGTGGAAGAGAGGAAGGAGAAGGAGTGGAAAAAGAGCTACTCAGTCTTCCTTTGGATACTTTAATGCAGAAATCACAATAGAGGACAAAAATAATTTAAAAGAAGACTATTGGAACAAAGACTTTGTGTAGGACAATTAGCGATAACTGATAATTATTATAGTTTTATTTTTCTGGTATATTCTGTGATTTTATTTTATTTTTGTTGTCTTTCATGAAAGACCTTTACTCTGCTTTTTTGTTATGTTAAAGAAAAGTTTGTTACTGGTGGGACACTATTGTTATATTGCCCCTACCGCTAGTGATTTACTTAGATACTATCATGCCAAATAATATAAATACAATAACAAATAAGGCAAATAAACTGTTGCCAGGTAAAGTGTGTAAAAAAAAAACAACTAATAAAAGTAAAAAAAAATACTGAACCATCTAAAGCTAAGATGGATATAGAGGTTAATACCCAGCATGGGGATCCTTCAAAAATTACCAATTTTCTGCAACCAACAGTAATTACAATAGAGTTAAGGGTAATAAGAAAATATTTAACGATTTTAATCATACATGTACCTCATCCCCTGTTAAACACAATAGTGTAGAAACACAATCTTCTATGCATCCCTTATTACAAAGGATAAGAAGTTTAGAGGAATTGGGCGCAATCATAAATTTAGAGGCAAAAAAGGGAAGCATTAGAAACATAGAAACATAGACTTTGACAGCAGATAAGGACCGCTTGGCCCATCTAGTCTGCCCATTTCCCTACCTACAGGATAGGCCACAGATCCTAGTTAACCAACAGTCTATTTCTTCCTACATTAATGCTAACAGTCACACTGCCATAAGTGACCTAGAATTACATATGTCAGATCTTCATACGATATCTGGTAATGAAGATCCAAATGGGTGAGATGATGATGATGATGATGTAATTGTGATACCACCTCCAAGACCTGAGCGTTCCCCAAAATATATAGGACAGGGGTCATATTTGAAGGGCTTTGAGTCCTTTTTGACCCCTTATATGAACAAGGGTACCTCTAACTCCGACTACTGAAGCCTTAGAGGAACTGGATTCTCTGCTCCTCACCCACTTGCTGATACACAGCTCAGTTACTGTTATGGACTTATTTAAAGGGGATTAATTTTGTTTCCCCACACATGTGCTTTTCTCTTTTGTGATCTAAGTTCAGATAGGCTGCAGGGTCTGTATGTTGAAAGTCCTGAAGCCAGTATTGCATTGTTCGGGAGTTTGCAGTTTGGTGCCAAAACACAGTTCAAATCTTTTGTACTGAGCAAACCACCTTGGTCTAGTGTGATTCAAGAAGCTGGGGATTCTGCCTGTGCCATGGCACCAACCCCCTTCTGAAAATGTTATTTTATGCAATCCTGACTAAGTCTTTCCTATAGTCTGATAGCATGAAGTGCCTTAAATTCTGTTAACACCAGTCGTTCAGTAGGCACAGGCTAAATATTCATTCTGTAGCTCTGATTAAAATGCTGCTTCTTTAAAAGGCAAATGTATCAATTTCTGTAAGCTGACCCTGAGTACAAGGCTGCAAAAGTATTTCCTGTTGCTCTGAGTAAAACACTACTTGTATATAAGCCAAATTTATTTATTTCTGTAAGCTGGCTCTGAGTACAAGGCTGCAAATATATCTACTGTAGCTCTGAGTAAAACGCTGCTTGTTTAAAAGCCAAGTTTAGTTCTGTAAGCTCACTTTGAGTAAAAGTCTGCCTGATTAAGATATCAGTCTGGAGTACAATGATGCATGTTTAAACTCAGTCTGGGAGTGAATGCAAAATGTAGCCATTCTTCCTTGTCTCTTGTCTCTTGTGAGTTCCTCCCCTGTTATTAGGTGTTTAAGCTGTCCCTCCCCAAGCCTCTTACCTTAATATAAATCTGTGCTTGATTCCTCTCCTTGTCCACAGCTGGGCTGCAGATAGTGAGATCACGAGGGGCCAGAAGCAGCCCTCCCCCATGCCGAAACACTCAAGGTACAGACCGACTACTGAAGCCTTAGAGGAGCTGGATTCTCTGCTCCTTTCCTGCTTGCTGATACACAGCTCTGTTAGCCCTGCCAGTGCTCCACGCCAGCTGCCCCGCTGCCCCCACCACCACCCTCCTTGGATAACATACAATTATGTAGTGAATCTCATGTGATTGGTAATAACCAATCAGCCCACTTTCCCACCTGCAGCCTATACTTTCTCACCACTAGTGGCCACCATCCCATTCAAATTCTTAATCTCTCCCTAAAACAACATGTATCTCTACCTACAGATGCTTGTTGCTGCTGCCACACTGCTCTCTTTCTCTACACTGCCCCCTTCCACTCTCCCAATCAAAAAGCCACAAATATGGGACCCCAAAGTCTGGCTCCCTACTTGCCCACTTATAGTGTCCCCCCAAGCTCCGACTACCATGAACAAGTATGCACCTACTATACCTCCAACCTACACAGCACTGCCTCCCTGACCCCCAGGAGATCTCACCCCCTCAAGCCCTCTTTTCACCCCTCACTTTGCCCCATCCCTCACTGCCCCCAGCACTACTAGTCCATCTCATAAGCACCCTCTCTATACCTGTAGGACCCTCCTAAATCTGCATTTCTCTTCACTTCCATTGCCTTGCACCCAAGCTTCTACAGAAAGCTTTTCTCTGCCTCACCCTCCTCCTCCTCCTAATGTCAGGCAATGTGCATCCTAATCTGGGGCCACATACATCTGGTGCTACAATAGAGGGCAAGCTAGGTAGCCTAAAACTAGCCTCCCTCAATATCTGCAGCCTCCTAAGTAAATTAACTCTGTTACAGGGCTGGATCACTCAATACACCCCTGATGTCCTAGCTTTATCAGAGACTTTGCTCTCAAAAAACATCCCTGATGCCTCTTTTACCCTCAGTGGCTACACCATCTTTCAAACAGACAGACTAAGCAAATGGGGCGGTGGTTGTGCCATCTACGTCAAAACCATGCTGCAAGCCTTCCTGGTCTCCCTTCCTCTGCCGACCCATGGTACCCAATCCACTGCCATTAAGATCACACTTGGCAATCATGGAAAAACACTATACATAATGGCAGTTTACATCCCCCCCACTAGCCAAAAGCCAGCCTTTGATTCAATACTCTCCAACATCACCCATCTCCCTCCCAATAGCAAACTAATTATAATGGGTGACTTTAACATGAATTGGTTATCCACCTTATCTACCCCTACAAAGACACTGTCCTAGCCTATGACCTCACTCAGCTGGTCCTTTCCCCCACCAGACTTGACCCCAGAACAGGGACCTCTACTCTTATTGACCTCATCCTCCCAACCACCCCATTAGCCTCTCCCAGGTTAAAGTGCTCCCTGACCGGCTAAGTGACCACTCCCCTGTCACCTGCTGGTGGTCAAATAGACTCTCACCTAACCTCCCTAAAGTTATAATCCAAAGGTGCCTCAAAAATGGTGCCCTCTCCCACCTCAAAATGTACCTTATCTCCTGTGACTGGTCACCCATCCATGATCCTTACTCTGTTGATACTGCCCTCCACTCCTTTATCACTATCTTTAACGCTGCCTGTGACATCTTTGCCCCTTCCTCAAAGTGTATTTTAAAAAATGGGGATACTCCCTGGATCTCACAATCCCTGCTTAATCTGATGCACCATAGAGACAACATCTGGCATAAAGCCCTGGACTCACAGCTACCCCAGGACAGACAACTCTACAGAGAGGCCAGAAACAAATCTACTTGGGCCATCCAACAAGCCAAGGTCACCTACTACAAATGCCCTCACCACCACTTGGGGCTCAAGGAGAAAATTCTGGAACAATATAAAAGAGCTGTGAGGGAAAACCATTTCCCCAGCACCCTCACAGATTCTAGTGGATGGAGCCCTCAACCAGGACCCCATTGCCATTATCCATTGCCCTTAATACCACCCTCTCAGACCTCAGTCACATCCTCCCACATAATTTCTTTGACTCAATTCCTAATGGCCCCATAGACACCTCTGCCACCACGGCCCCTCCACCTTTCCAGCTGAGAATTATCTCTTGCAGTGAGGCTAAATGCTACCTCATCAAATCCTTGATGAATGCATGCTATAGTAGTGACTCTATTGACCTCAAAATGCTTAGGCTAACCCTAGGTGAAACCCTGCCACATCTTACCAAAATTCTTAACTGGTCACTAAGCCTCAAACAGTTCCCCATGCCATGGAAAAGAGGCATAATTACCCCCATACTGAAAAGTGGAGACCCCGCCTCCACCAGCAATTACCAAACCCATCTCGATCCTCCCCCCAAAAGGCACTTGAAAAAATTGTGTGGGACCAGCTCACTGACTACTTAACCGAATACTCGCTTTTCTGCCATGAACA
This sequence comes from Neoceratodus forsteri, assembly GCA_016271365.2. Lineage (NCBI taxonomy): Eukaryota > Metazoa > Chordata > Ceratodontiformes > Ceratodontidae > Neoceratodus > Neoceratodus forsteri. The sequence continues at coordinate 1,868,127,912 of CM057452.1, forward strand.
ACACTGGTTCTGGAGGGGGCACAGCACCACCACTGCCCTCCTGGAATTTACCTCATAAATTCATGAGGCCCTAGACCAGGGGTCCATAGCAGGAGCAATCTACATCGACTTGACCAAAGCCTTTGATACCATCAGTCATGCACTCCTACTACACGCCCTTCCCTCCCAACATTTCTCCCCTGAGGCAACCTCCTGGTTCAATGACTATCTCCCTCTGGCCGGACCCAACAGGTCAAAATGAACACCACCCTTTTCTCTAAAAGTCCAATCGGGTGTCCTCCAGGGGTTCATTCTCAGTCCATTGCTCTTTACCCTGTTCCTAAACTCCCTCACTCAATCATGCAAAGGGAAGCTCTTGCTCTATGTGGATGATGCAGTACTGCTCTGGAAGCACCCCCAGCCTAACTCCTGACAATCAGCCCTACAAGGCTTTTTTACTGAAACTGAATCCTGTTTTAATGAGCACCACCTAGTATTCAACTACAACAAGACAAAATTGATGATCTTTGCCCACCACCAAAACACACTCAGCAGTGCTCCGCTACTCATCTCAAACTCCGAGTGTCTCCTTCTTGAACAGGTCTCTAGCTTCCAATACCTGGGTGTCACTCTGGACCCCTCCCTTACCTACCACACACACATACAATACCTTTCCTCTGCTGTAAACATCAGAGTGGGGATCCTATACAGACATAAGCATTGTCTGCCCCCCCAGGCCCTACATCTTGCTGTAACTTCCTCTGTCCTATCTTTGGTCAACTATGGCATTATGATTTTATGGTTCTGCTGACCAAATGGCCCTATGCAGCATCAACATAGCTTTCATGAAAGCCTATAGACTGGTCACTGGGAGTGATAGAGATGCCCACATGTGTGAGCTTTACAAACATGCTGACTGGCTCACTTTTGAAGGTAGGCTTAAGTACCACAGCACCCCTCCAAACAAAAAAAATACTCATGAAGCTAGCACCCATAGGCCTCCACCCCCTCATCCAGACAATCCCACACAGAAGGGCCCCTAGGTGCACCACTGGCACCTCTCTCCAAGTTCCCCACTGCAGGACCGCCCTAGGACAAAAGTCTTTCCAATACCAGCTCCCCTATGGCTAAATAGCCTACCGGCTGCTATCTCCCTTGCCCCTAGTCTTGGCCAATTTAAAACTGGCCTCAAGGACCTCCTCCTTTTATCAGCTGCCTGTGACTGCAACTGTTTCACCTCCACCATCTCCAAAACACAAAAGGAAGCTCATTGCTAGCAGTCCATATAGTGACAGCGAATATAGAAAATCTGTAATGACAGGGATAAAATGCCCAGCCTTACCCCAGACTGCATCCTCAGGTCCCACAATCACAATGTATATGAAATCTGACTCAGGGTTGGACTAGGACCCTCTGAATCTGTAATCTACCTTTTGGTCATAGCTAAGACCAAAAATCCACCTAAGGATCTTTGACACAATGTATATACTGACCTATGTATAATACCAGTAAATGTTATGTTTTGTTCTTTATGTACTGATGTGGAGCCTTTGCAAAGGAGTCTATGACTCAAAGGATTGTAATTCTTATTCTCTTCAATAAATAAATAAAATTACTCTCCTGATAAGGATGAGGTGTTAAAGAATTATGCTAAAACTGAATTAGTGGGTAAAACAACTAGTAGTAATTCCTTAGAGGTAAGAAGAGAAGACATAATTGGAGACGGATCCCTAGTTGATTTAGGGAGGAACAGGATATGACCTCTCCACAGGGGACGGAAAGGGTTTTGGATGAGATCTGGAAGGAAATAAAATTTGGGAATGCTCAGCTATTGGAACTGGTAGCTCTTTTTAAAGCATTTATTGAATTTTATGCTGATAAAACCACTGCAATAGAAGCAGCAAACGTTTGTAAAGATCACTTAAATCAGGAGGAAGTAGTGATAGTAAAAGAGGGAGAGAAGGGTGAGGAAGGAAACAGCATAGAAGGAAGGTTGGATAGATCACATGTAAACTGTAAGCATACTTCTGTTGGTTCCAAAGGGAAGGTTGAGATCCCAAAATTGGTTGGGACTAAAAATGATGTGAAATCTATAAAAAAAAACATTACTGATGAAGTCGCAGATAAGGAACTATTGGAAATAGATCAATTAATCTCTGAACTTAATCAAAGAAGGAATTTAGTAAAAGTGGAAAAAAAAGGCAAAGTCAAAGACTGGACCCGCTCAGGAGGAAAAATTAAAGTCCTCAAAGTGACAGCAGGTTAGTCAGCAGTTGATAACAACAGCAGCAATAACTAATATATCAAAGGATAATGTAAGGATTAATAAAAATGTTAAGTTCACTAAAGCACTACAAGGGGAACTAAGAGTAGAAGAAAGGAAAGTAGAAAAGGAAATAGAACCACTTATTCAAAAAAAAAAAAAGGGTAGGCTATTTACAACAGGAGACAACTTGCCCACCAATTTTTATTAGGGGTGTACCTAAATCAAGAAAAGAGAATTCTTACTTATTAAAATTGTCTATATATAATTTATGGAAAGGACTAATGGGTAACATGATTGGATGGCAGGATTTAAAGTCAGTTTACAGGTACAAAGTCAGCCCATAGAAGGGCTGGATTTGTGTGCTGTTGAAAAATTTAGAAAAGAGGTGATGTATTCTGGAAGATAAAGAAATATTTCAAGAAGTGGGACTAACACTAGATGTCACAATAAACTGTGAAGAAGAGGCAAAAACAAAGAACAAAGAGGTGGAATATGTGGGAAATCATAGAACTATAGAAAAGGTTGGAAATGTGATATCCAAACAACCACATATCACTGCCTATATGAAATTGGTAGAGACAATGCACAAGTAGGAGGGAGAGGAAACTGTGAGATTATCAAGGAGAGGGAGAACTCAGTTAGGAATGTGGACTGACAACAGTAAGGTGCTAGAAATGGAAAGTGATAGTGATTTACAGCTGAATTTACCTGATAATATTTTGATTAACAGTTGTAGTGACACAAATAGTACAATAAATCCATTTGCTGAATCTGATTGACAGTGTGAAAGTGCAGTATTAAAGAAGGGTAATCATATCACAGTTATTAGCAGGAATATAGCAGGATTGAAAACTCAACTTTTGCTTGGACTGGCTTAAAAATCAAACTATTGTGTTCCTTCAGGAAACATGGATTGGTAAAGGGGAGGAGATATTAATCAAAGGGTTTAACCCTTGGATCACTTCAGCATATAGAATAAGTAAATTTGGAAGATTAAAAGGAGGTTTGATAGTCTTTATTTATACTAGGCTATGTTGGGAAATTTTGAAATCAAGTATGTTTAATGAGTACTTTTATACTTGGTAAAATCTATTGATTCTAAAGTATGGGTATTGTTTAATATTTACATTCCACCAAGATTGAATGAAGGAAATATCATAGCATAATTCAGGATATGTGACTCTTATACATCGATCAAAGCTGGATTCCCTATTCTATGGCTATTATGGCCAGGGACTTCAATGTACATATAGGTATTGGACTAGAAGTCTCTTCAGATTGAGGTATTGATTAGGGATGTACGAAAATTAATTTCCACCAGCGTAATTTTTCCCATAATGTAGCTTTATAAGTCTTTTTCTTATCAAGTATTGACCTTCTGTGCTTGTTTTTGAGTGTTCTTAATGCTACAGTCACAACCAAAGACATGGCCAGATATTTCCTGAAATTTCTGTGATATTTCTAGAGAAATCTCCTGCTTTCTCCATTTATACAGTAGAGAAAGCAGAGAAAAACTCTTTAGAAATGTTGTGAAATATCTGGAAATAGCTGGCCATGTCTGTGATGACTATTGTATAAGCACTATACTTGTCAGATTCTTCACTCTCATTTTAACAATTTTTTAATCTCTCTCCTTAGATTATAGCAGTCACTATCAAACTATGGATTGGCTAGACCTACAGTATTCATATTGTTTACCAATTTCTTTTTTCCTCCTAGTTGTTTCTCAAGTGTACTCATCAGTGAGTCAAACTTATTTACTATATTTACTGCATTTGAAGAAACCCCATGTCTTGGGATATCAACGTATCTACTGCATTGCCTATTTCTTCACTATTTATAATATTATCTATTACCTCATTGTATATGCGTTCCACTGAATCTTTCTTCCATATTTTATGCCCATATTTTGATTAGATTCCCATTCTTTCCCCCTATCTCTGCTGGGATATTAAAATCAGTCTTCACAGTACATTCTACTGGATAATGGTTGATTTCCCATGCTTTATGCATCATAAACTGTTAAGTAAGCTGGTATTCGCTAATAACGATAGCAAATAAATCTACCCCCCCAACTCTTACAGTAGGGAATGTAATTTGTCCTTGCCAGTCTCCTTTGGTATATACGTTTAATACTCTCAGGCCTATTTCTCCAAAATATTTAAAATGTTTTTTACCATTTTTTGTAAGAGGCATATTTTCAGATTGAAAAACGTTTCTAAAATGTTTTGGGCACTGGTAGCATATGGTCATAATGAAAATGATATTTGTTACAACACATTAGGATTGATTAAAGAAAATAGATGTGTTGACTATTTTGAGAAAATATATAGATGCCATGAAAAAAGGCTATTCTTTTAATTTTGGGCTCTTAGCAACCAGTCAAATCAAAGATCAATGTGTATTCACTATTACTGTAATAGAAGTGAAGCAAGTAATATTAGCACAGAAAAGGAATAAGGCACCCAGTGCAAATGGGATTCCAGCAGAGGTATTCCTCCATAACCCAGATTTTTGGGGAAAAATTCTGGCTTTTATGTTTGCATTATATATAATTAATGCTCCCTAATTATTGGAATAAAGAAATTATTGTCTCCATATTTAAAAAAGGAAACAAGCAAGAACCAAGCTGCTATAGACCAATTACATTACTTTCAGTTGTGCAAAAGATCTTTACCAGAATAATTCTGGAAAAGTTAGAAGTATGGGTAGAAGAAAATGGTCTAATATCTAAGTTTCAGTGTGATTTTAAAAAACACCATAGTAGGCTGGACCTAATTTTTACACTGAAATATCTATTGGATAAGTATGTTGAGGATAAGTCAGGTTTACTGTATGTTGGAGTTATTGATATTAGAGCAGCTTTCGATTCGGTAAATATAAGTAAATTATGGTGAATACTGTAAACATTTAATATTGATGCTCACTTTTTAGCATTATTAAAACTCCTTCATGTTGCTACATCGGAAGAGGTTAGATATACAATGGATGGGGCATTAACTAGAGAATTTAACATTCAAAATGAGGTAAAACAAGGTGCCTATTGGTCCAGCTTTTATTTAATTTATATATTGAGACACTAATAAAGAATATTCAAAGTATTGACACTTTTTCTCTAATAATAATGAATGAGAAAATTCAGTTACTAATGTATGTAGATGATGTAATTGTCATTTCTAGAACCCCATTAGGATTAAGAAGAGCCCTTTTTAATATTATGAGCTCACTAGACACTCTAGATTTAACATTAAATATTGAGAAGTCCAAAATTATGATATTTGGTAAGAACAATAGAAATAAAGTAGAAAAAGAATGGTCCATTCTAGGGAAAAAATTCCTGGTTGTGAAGGAATATAAATATTTAGGAGTAACCTTCAACTCGAGGATCTCTTGGTTCCAACAAATATCTGACATAAAGTCCAGTGCACAAAGGGCAAATAATGCTATAATCTTATTTGCAAACAAATTTGCTAATAAGTCATTTACAATGTGGAAAAGGGCCTGTGAGGCAAAAACAATAGGTCGGATAGATACTGTATGGGAGTAAAATCGGGGGTTTGGGCCTAACCAAATTTGCTATGCAAAATATGGAAATAGTACAAAATACATTTATACGAAACTCATTACATCTTCCCAGAGACTGTCCAACAAGTTTTTTTAAGAATAGAGGCTGGGATACTACCAATTAGTACAAGAATACAAATTAAAGTGACTACTCTATGGAAAAGAATAATAATGATAGGGGATGTGCACTTACCAAAGATGTGCAGGCTGGAAACATTAAGGTCAATAGAATTAGGGAAAAAAGTGGACAATTGGTTTATCAGACTGAATGAATTAACAAAAAGGGTAGGCCTTACATGTCTATTTTTAAAATCAACTGCTGATAAGAAATATGTATTTGTTAGTGAAGCCATTATTAGATTGCAAGATAATGCTGTGCAGCTAAATAGGGGTAAGATTAACGAAATAGATGTTGGGAAAATATAACCCAGAGTGAAACAAGATTGGGGTACTGAAACTTACTTAACTAAATGTGAGAATGTGTGGCAGAGATTCACATTGAGTGCAGTAAGGTTGGCTTGTCTGGGTAATATGTATTTTAACATCGGAAAATATTTGGGTCACAGGGCTCTGGGACTGTGCAATCGTACTTATGTATCAATAGATATAACGCACACTATTTTTGAATGTGACAGATGGATTGTAGAAGGGGTTTGTTGGTTGGTTCCATTACTGCCAGAATTTAGAATAAAGGGGGATATGGAAGCAGTTATAAAATGATTGAAATTGGATTGGATTAAGAAAATTTATGCATTAGCCACATTTTTTGAAGCAATAAAAGGTTGTGGACATATTAGGGCAAATTAGAGATGATTCTTTTTAGCTAAGTTATGTTTGCTGAAATCACTGCTGCTGTATTTAAAAATTCTGTATCATTATATTTATGTACCTGCTGTGTGTTTTTAAATATTGGATATAACAAATTGTCTTGATTTTATACATCTGTAAAATAAAGAACTCTGAACTGAACATAGGATAACATTGCAACTTTAACATGCTGTAACTCCAGTTACCCCCGACAGCGACATTTCACCAGCGAGGTCCCCCACAGTGACTACAGTGCCATGCCGCTGTGGGAAACCTGCTGGAACCTGGAGCTGTCTGTCAGGGGTCCTGCACCCCCCCAATCAGCTCCAACTTGGAGTTGATAATCAGAAAGTGGGGGTGGGGTGGGGGGATGCATCCCCCTGGGTGGGGACTTCTGGGGGCTAAGCCCCCCAAAGAAAACACAGACAGCCAGTGGGAACTGGCAGCCGACTGCAGAATGTGGTTGACCTGCTAGTTTCACTGACCGGGCATTCGACAAATATTTTGTCAAACACCCATCGTGGATCCCTGTAACTCCACCAGTCTTTGGAGTTAAGCGACAATCTATATATATCAAAAGAAACATTTCAGTGAACACTACAAGACTAAGCCCTTATGAATTGCAACTGAAAACAGACATATAAAAAACATTACATTAAAAAAAAAATTCCCCTAGGACAACATTACAAATTTAACAAGCCATAACTCTGCCTCCAATAAAAAAAACATTACAGTGCAGGAAATAAATTGTTTTTCTGGAGGAATGGAATTGCATAGCCCTCCCTTGAGGGCCCAACACTTCCATAATTACAAGGATGTGTTCACGCAGGTCCCTGTGTGAATGATGATACAATTCTAGTATCTCAAAAAGTAAGGAAATTCTTTGCAAAAAATTGCATTAGTGAAACCAATTAGTGTTCATATTAAAGCAAGAAAAGTAGGGAAATGTGGCATTAGAGTTTCCAACCCTAACTCCCTACCACATCACCTGACCTGCAAAGGAAGAAATCATAATGGTTTTCGCTTTTCTGAGTCTTGGTGAATCAGGTGTGGGATCTTGCTTGGGGTTTTCAACCCTAATGCTCATCCAATTCCATCATCAGATAAGGTCAGATGTGATCTGTTTCCTTCAGACAGGACCTATAAGTCATTGGCAACTGGTGGAGAGACACAGTTCTGTACATTTGAATACCATATCACAATGGGGTGAGTGCCATCATTTTGTTTTCTTACTTAGCGGGGGGAGAACAAAATGTGATGCCTCCCATTTTGTTTTTAATTTTTTTGCAGCTTAAAAAAAGAAAACAGTCCCCTGATGTATTTTTCTTTCAATACAGAATCCTGCATTGAACTTCCCCTCTATGGTCCACCAACATTGGGGTGCCCAATCCCTATGTCAGCATGCATCCCCCCTCCACTACTGTGACACACTGGGAGTGTGCTGGAATGTTTAATTTATGTTTCCAACTTCAGGATGCCCACCCCCGATGTCAATTGACCCCCCAATCCCATATACTTGCATTGCCAACATCAGGGTTCCCAATCTCCATGTTGGCATGCATCACTACCACTACTGTGACACACTTGTAGCCCATCCCTGTGTGCTCATATGTGTTTTTAAAACAAAAAAACAAACTGCTAAATAAAGAAAACTGTCCCCAAACATTTTTAATCTGAAAAAAGAAAATGGTCCCTCGTCATCCCTAATGCTACCCTCCCCCATCCTGACCCTCCCTCTGCACACCCACATCCCCTTACCCCCCTTACCCTATACTTACCTCCAGAGGTTGGGCTGTCATCTTCTGAGGACCAGGACATATCTGCACTATTCAAAGTCAAACAACAAACTATGGAATCAAGGTAAGCTCCGTATAATGGCAGTCAATAGGATTTTCAACTTATGTTGATATCTAAGCCATTTTTAGGAATTTGACCCCAAATTTTCAACATGGGTTCCTGGGACCCCACCTCATGAACACTGGCACTGTCATTTCGTTAGCTGGTCCCAAAAGGTGATTTTGCGGTTGCTGTGCAGAATTACCTTTTATGACCGATTAACAAAATGACTGTGCCACTATTCATGAGGTGGAGTCCCAAAAAGCCCATGTTGCAAATTTGGTAAAAAATTCCAAAAAATGACTGCGTAATAAGCGTGCATTGTGCAGTTTCTACGCACATTCATAACTTCACCAATTTTTAATATTTTCACTCCAGATTTTCAACATCGCCATTTCTTCAAATCAACTTATGAACAGTATAGCTGTCATTTTTCACATCCTGCCCAAAATGTGTTTTCACACCTGTGGCACAGAATGGCATGGTCACTGTGCAAAATCAACTTTTGGGACAAATTAACAAAGTCACAGTGCCACTGTTCTTGAGGGGAAGTCTTAAAAATCCAATGTTGAAAGTTTGGGGGATCAATTCCAAAAAAATGACTGCATTACAAGTGTGCATTGTGCAGTTTCCACTCCAGATTTTCAATATTATCATTTTTTTCCCACCACCTCATGAACAGTGCAGCTGTACTTTTTCAAATCCCACCAAAAATGTTTTTTTGCACCTGTGGTGCAAAACTGAGTTACAGTTGCTCAGAATTACATTTCAATGGGGATTTGAAAGTTTTCTTTACTGGGTACATGCAGTGAGGTGATAAGAAGGTTATGTTGAACATTTGGGGTTCAAATTATGTAAGATGGCACAGTTATGACTATCTGTTGCAATTTCACTATGCCTGCTTGTAACTTAATGTGTGGAAGCACATGTGCCAGAGACCCCTATGTTTCCATAGCTGTTATACTATCTCAAAAACTGAGGAAATAGTCTGCAGAAAAAATCATTAATGCATCAGTTAGGGCTGAAGTGACAAAAGTAGGGAAATGGGATGTCAGGGTTGAGCCCCTAAGATCCCCTATCCTTCCTAGCCCACCACACCCACCCTCCACAGACCATGAGCCATTGGTGCATGCCTTGTGGTCACGGATCTAACTCTCACCCCATTACATGTGTAAGAAATTAGACATGGTACAGTATAGGAGAATGGGGTGAGAGTTAGGCCTGATGACCACAAGGCACACTCCAGTGCCTGTTGGTCTGTGGAGGGTGGTGTGGGTGGGCTGGTGGGGTTGGATCGGGGGTGATAGGGGCTCAACCCTAACATCTGATTTCTCTACTTTTGTCACTTCTGCCCTAACTGATGCCTTAACAAAGTTTTATGCAATATATATATATATATATATATATATATATCTTTTTCTGCTCAGCTCCCTGGCGCTGTAGTACTTACTGCTGCAGCCACTTTAAACCCAAGGAAATTAATGTATTTAGACTCACAAGACTGTGCCTGAGACAGTGCCTATGATACACTCTAGCCTGCCTACCTTGATTTAATTAACTTTTGCTGATTCAGGTACACTGCAGCTGCTGTTTTAATTAATTTTAGCATATCCTCTAACACAGCAGCTGCTTGCTCGGTTTTAAACCTTGGCGCCTTTTCTCTGCTCGGCTCCCTGGTGCTGTAGTACTCACTGCTGCAGCCACTTTAAACCCAAGGAAATTAATATATTTTGACTCACAAGACTGTGCCTAAGACTGTGCCTACGATACACTCTAGCCTGCCTACCTTGATTTAATTAACTTTTGCTGATTCTGGTACACTGTAGCTGCTGTTTTAATTAATTTTAGCATATCCTCTAACACAGCAGCTGCTTGCAGGCTTGAAGCATATTATAGTAGAGTTCTAGTTATTACATTGTTGTTTGCACTATAAGTTAGTGTACCACTGGGTGACAGTGGCTGGTGTGTGCATATTATTAGTAGAGTTCTAGTTATTACATTGTTGTTGGCTCTATAAGCTAGTGTACTGTTGGGGAACGGTGGCTGGTGTGTGCATATTATTAGTAGAGTTTTAGTTATTACATTGTTTGCACTATAAGTTAGTGTACTACTGGGGGATGGTGGCTGGTGTCTGCATATTATGAGTAGAGTTCTAGTTATTACATTGCTGTTTGCACTATAAGCTAGTGTGCTACTGGGGGATGGTGGCTGGTGGTACACTGCAGCTGCTGTTTAATTAATTTTAACATATCCTCTAACACAGCAGCTGCTTGCAGGCTTGAAATTTTCACTGTTTTTCCAGTTACCCAAGTATAAACTGAGCTGAAAGTGTGCCTTTTACAGTTTCTATTTCATTCCTACTGATTTGTTATGTTTGCTTCTCACTTGCTGCTAAGTTCTGATCCCCCCTCCCCGTCCCGCTGATTAACTCCTTTGTGCATATTCACTGTCTGACCCAGCCCTGATTTTCAATGTATTTAAGCCCTAGTATGTTTTCGCTTTTCCCCAGGGTTGAGAGGGCAACAGTTGTTGAAAAGCCCTCCCCAGCTCCCCTCGGTTCCCTGAAGCTACAAGGCTGGCAGCAGGAAGGTACGCGATCTCAAGACTGTGCTCGGTTTTAAACCTTGGTGCCTTTTTTCTGCTCAGCTCCCTGGCGCTGTAGTACTCACTGCTGCAGCCACTTTAAACCCAAGGAAATTAATGTATTTTGACTCACAAGACTGTGCCTAGGACTATGCCTATGATACACTCTAGCCTGCCTACCTTGATTTAATTAACTTTTGCTGATTCGCTCGGTTTTAAACCTTGGTGCATTTTTTCTGCTCAGCTCCCTGGTGCTGTAGTACTCACTGCTGCAGCCACTTTAAAACCAAGGAAATTAATGTATTTCGACTCACAAGACTGTGCCTAAGACTGTGTCTACGATACACTCTAGCCTGCCTACCTTGATTTAATTAACTTTTGCTGATTCTGGTACACTGCAGCTGCTTTTTTAATTAATTTTAGCATATCCTCTAACACAGCAGCTGCTTGCAGGCTTGAAAATATGCTAGTAATCCCGCCCACTTTTGTTCCAACCTATAAACTCACTTGGTGGGCAGTCCTACCCCACCCGCTTGCTGCATCAGTCCTAATTCAAACCAGTGAGGCAGTCCTTTTTTTTTTTTTTCCCCTCCACTCTCTCTTGCCTATTCTCTATGTTTGCCTCTGTTCTACACTTATTTTGTCTGGAAAAGTAACTCAGACTGAGGGTATCCCAGTTTTATCTTTTCCCCTCATCTTTTCACGTTCCCCCACTCCTGTCCACTCCTCATAAACTGCACTCTATTGGAATACCTGCCTCTTGTGAATAACTTGCATAATTGACTGCCAACCTCTGGCCACTAAGGGTCTCACTCAAACTGCCTTCACTATAGGTGTCACCCTGCCCTTAAATCACCATTTCTGTCACTTATATTCTACTCTTATTAGGGACAATCCACCTCTGATTTACAGAGGTTTCATACAGGGCATACATAATGTTCTCTCTTGCATGCCCAAGGTCACTTCTGGTGGTATCAGGATTACTACCCACCGTAATCATCCTCTCCTATCTCTCATGTAACATACCAGCTGGATACCCTGGGTCCCACTGCCATGAAGAATTCTCCTTTGTATTCTCCAAACTTATACCAACTAGAACCTTGATCCCTTCTCCTAACTTGTCCCTCCATATAACTCATCCTTCCAAATTAGGGCATTTCCTTCTCTACCACCCCCCTAATGTGTCCAAATACCTCAAGCGTAATTACAGATTCTACAAAGAAGTTTGGGTGATGCTTCTGCGCTTATGCTTATCAGGAGACATAAAATCTAACCCTGGCCCCCATTGGAATGCCAGATCCACGAATGACTCCTCATGGTTTTCCACTAAGGGCATGAAAATTGCCCACATGAATATCAGAAGTTTACAAGCAAACTTTCCTGAACATGAAGCCTGGATAGCCCTGTACTCTTCGGACATACTTGGACTAACTGAAACATGGCTCAGGCCAGAGATGCCTGATTCCATGTACAAAACACCTGGCTACAGCTTGTCCAGATCTGATCATCCCACCAAACAAAAGGGTGGTGGAGTTGCCCTTTATTATAAAGAGCATCTCAATGTCTCTGTACTCCAGTCTTGGATAACAAATCACTGTGAAGCTCTGCATACATTTATACAACTAGGTGGTGATAAAAGGCTAAATCTGATCTGAGCCTACAATCCTCCAAAGGGGGCTCTCCCTGGCTTAAATGGGCTCTTGGATTATCTGGCCACTCTAAATGGTAGATCTGAAGTCATACTAATGGGAGACTTCAACCTAGACCTATCAGGGAGTCACACCGGCACATATACTGAAGCTCTCGCTCGACTTAACCTCGCTCAACTTATCTCTAGCCCTACACGCATCTCTTCCAATTCGGAGCACCAATCTTTCCTGGACTGGATGGCTACAAATAGAGCAAATAAAATAATTGCTGCAGGGACCTTTTCGGATTCTATTAGTGATCACCTGCCTATGTTCTGTATCTGGAATGGCCACTGCCTTAAACCGCCCCCCCCCAAGAAACATTCAATTTCGGGATTTTGCCAAACTAAACCGAACTGCACTTCTCAAGGATATTAATAGTATAGACTGGTCTCCCATCTATCACACTGATGATGTAAACACAGCGCTTGAATACCTGATGTCTCAGCTTCTGGCCCTTCAGAATCTGCACAGCCCTCTGAAAAAAGGTGTCTCAGGGGCTCCCCTAATAAATGGCTAAAAAAAGACCTCCTTCAAGCCATGATAAAAAGAGACAAGGCCTGGACCTTGGCAAAGAAGCCTCAACAATCAGAAGACTGGGTTAACTATAAACAACTGAGAAATGCCTGCAAAAAAGATATTCAGAAGGCTAAAATAAGCTACTGCCTTAAGCTTCTCCAATCTTCAGTGGGTGATACCAGGGGTCTTTGGAACCACATCAAAAATTTCACTGGGCAAAGGCCCAAGACGGCCATTACCGACATGACACTGAATGACGCAAACTGTAATAAGTTACCTACTATTGCTAATGCTCTTAATGCACAATTCTCAGATCTCTCCGAATACACTGAGAAATTCAACCGACCTCTTTCACCTCCTCCTGAGGTGCAACTTTCGCATGAAACCCCTTTTCGTCTCACATTAGTCTCCTCCACCGAAGTGCTGCATCTCCTCAAATCAGTATCCACCTATGGATCTGCTGGCCTGGATGTGCTACTGCCAAGCTTCTTGAAGCAGGCAGCCCCTTCCCTTGATGTTCCTATTGCAAGAATCTTTAATCTTTCCATAATAACCCAAACGGTACCAACATTGTGGAAAACTGCTTGCGTTGTCCCTGTTCACAAAAAAGGCGATACCAAAAATATGTCATACTATAGATTTGCCATTCTCTCTACCCTAAAAAAACTTCTCGAGAAGGCCGTCACTACTCAGGTCACAAATTACCTGCACCTTAACAACCTTATATCCCCTACCCAGCACGGATTCCGAACAGGACACAGCACCACAACTGCTCTACTTCAGCTGACAAATGCAGTCCTTACAGCAATGGATAAGAGCCTGCTCACTGGGGCCATATTTATCAATGTCACAAAGGCATTTGACCTTGTGAATCACTCTCTGCTACTTTCCAAACTGTCCCGCCTTGGCTTTGACCTGTCGTCCTTCTCCTGGTTCGATAGCTACCTCTCAGGGAGGCTGCAATTTGTCCAAATTAAGATCGCTGTCTCAAATCTTTCCCCTACCTCTGTTGGAGTCCCCCAAGGATCTATTCTTGGCCCACTACTTTTCTCCCTTTTCATTAACAACTTGCCCTCCCTTCCCTGCTCCTCCTCATTAATCCTTTATGCTGATGACATGGTGCTTCTCTCCAGTAGTAAAGATCCCTTATCAGTAAAGCACATCTTCAAGCAGACTTCAACTGCTTGCAGGAGTGGTTACTACAGAACAGGCTCCTAATGAATGCTAAGAAAACTGTAACTATGCTTTTTGGCCCCCCGTCAAAAATCAGATCTCTTACTCCAGACTTATTGATACATTCTCTAGATGACTCCCCTTTTGAATTCATTACCTCCTTCAGGTATCTAGGAGTCACTCTCCACCCATCTCTTGACTTTAACCTCCGCATTGCGGATACATGTAAGACAGTTTACTCAAAACTTGGTCTTGCCTTTAAAATTAGGTCCTTCCTCAATGATGCTGCCCAGCTTGCTATTGCATAAGGATTTCTCCTCCCTGCTCTAACATATTGCTCTCAGGTTTACCTTAATGCTAGCAAAGGAGCGCTCCAGAAATGGAGCACCTGCTATAAAAGTATATGCAGATTTGCTCTCTCCGCTCACAGACTTACCCATCATTGCCTGCTCTACTCGAAACTAAATTTGCTCTCCCCAGACTCGCTCAGACACTATTCTGCATGCTGTACAATTGATAATATGATCAGAACGGGGTCCCCTAAATACCTTGCTAAACTATTAACTCAGCCCTCAAAGGAGATCTCCTCAGGGCATCTGCTCAAACCCAACTTGAAATTCCCAGATATTTTTTTTTCTCAGAAGAAGCCAGAAGGGGAAGGAAGGAAACATATTCAATTCAGTGCTTTAGAGTAACTGGTAATTGCTATTTTTCCTTTAAACTTAGATTGTGGGCTTTTAGTGACACTATACTTTCGTTGTTGTCTTTACTTATAATTGTTTTGGGCTGTTGAAAATTTAAAACATAGTGGTGGTGTAATTCTGTGCTGTCTTTAATTGCTGCAAATTTCACCCTCCTCCTCCCTTCCCCCAACTCTTAATTATATGCCCTGTTAAATCTGATTGACAGGAGCTAAACACAGGGTATAGTAAGGGGTGTGAAGTAGGAGGGGCATAAGGGGGAAGAAGCCCACCCTCAGCACGACAAGTGTTTTGATTCATTTATTTATTTATTGGTTTCTTTTTCTTAAAAAAAAAATAATTATCTGAGGATCAGTGGCAGGATTTTTAGGACAGTAAATTAACAAAAAGGGAACTATGAGAGCTTCAGTAGCAGACAAGTAGTGGAATTGCAGTATAATGTGGGGAGTGGTGCAATACAGTGGCTGTGGGGCAGCCATATTCAGGCAGACCTTCTGGACACTGAGGTGCTGCCCTATCTGCATGCATCTCTCTGGACTGTGGGAGGAGGTAGCCAGAGTCAGAGCAGAAGTAAACTGGGTCAGGAGTACCATCACCTCTATCCAGGGACCACCCAGTCCAATGCAACTGCCTCAAAGGATGCCAAGAATGAGGAGCACTTGGATGACAGTGGGCTCAGGGAGGGTTAAAGCAGTCAGGCAGAGGCACATCCCAGATCCTATTCCACTCAGAACTCATATGCCACACTGGCAAATGAGGACAACCAAATAGAGGGTATTGAGAGAAGTGGAAGGAAAGGATGTGGAGGTTAGAAGGAGGTGACCTCAGCGGGAAAGCAGTGGACCCCAGAGGAGGAGGAAGTGAATCCTGGTGAGGGACTCTATCATAAGAGGGATCCAGCTAGGAACACAGGAGGGGGAGGACAGGGAGGTGAGGTGCCTACCAGGTGCCACGGCATGGAGGGATGGAAGGAAGATCCTGGGGATCACTAGGAAGGCAAGACGGAGGATGAACTGGATGTCATTATCCACCTGGTACTAATGACCTGGCAAATGGGGAGCCAAAGGAAGTTCAGGAAGAGTTTAGGAAACTGGGGAGGGTCTCAAGCAAGTAGCTACTTCTGTCACTTTCAGAAGTACTACCTGTGAGAGGCAAGAGAGAGCATAGGAGTGCATGCACCAGGAACTTTAACTCATAGTTGAAGAACTGGTGCTGTGAGAAGGTTTGGATTCATTGGTGACTGGGGACTCACCTGGAGGGATGGAGGTTTGTTCAAGCCTGACGGCCTGCATCCATCCTGGAGGAATCAAGCACTCAATTATAAGTTTACATGCTACATTGACAAGCATTTAAACTAGCAAAGGGGAGTGGCAGGCCAGCAAGGAGGGTAATTTACTTGCTCACCCCCACAGCTAGCAGTGGAACCAGTGAACCAGAGGAGTGGCTATCTCTGCAAAGCAGTGTGCAAAAGATGGAGATTAGTGCCCAAGAGGTGGATAAGCAGAAAAGGGGCAAAATTCAGCAGAAGGGCAGACAGCAAGGAGAACTAGGGATAAATGACAACAAAGGAAGGGTCTGGAGTAGAACAGTGAAACAGTCTAGGGAGGTCAAATCATGGAAAGCCATGTGTGAAAATGCCAGGAGCCTTAGCAACAAAATGGAAGATCTGGAGGCTGTCATGGTGCAGTCAGACCTGGACATTGTGGCCATCACTGAAACCTGGTGTAATGATAACCACGACTGGGAGATGGCCATACCTGGCTACAACATATTCAGAAGAGACAGAGCAGGCAGGAAGGGAGGAGGAGTGGCACTGTATGTGAAAATGACATAAGGGCCACAGAGATCCAGGAGAGGAACAAAATGGGGAGAGATACTATGGGTTAAGCTGGAAAGGAAAATGGGGACAGCCATCTGCACAGGTGTGGTCTATAGACCACCAGCCCAGGAAGGAAGAAACAGATAGGGAGCTGATGCTAGCCATCAAGGATGGCAGACAAGGTGAGGTAGTACTGGTTGGAGACTTCAATATTCCAGACGTGGACTGGAGCATCCCAGCAGCAGCATCAACTAGGAGCAGATTTATCCTGGACTCCCTTCAGGTGCCTTCCTCAAGCAACTGGTCATGGAACCAACTCGGCAGAAGGCAATACTGGACCTTGTGCTCACAAACAGGGACAGTGTGATGGGGGTAACAGTGGGGGAGCACCTGGAGAACAGTGACCACCAGTCATTGTGGTTTGAAATCACAGAAAGAGCAGAACCAAACCACAAAAAACACGTATCCTAGATTTTAGGGGGCAGACTTTGGGAAAATGGGGAGATACTTGAAAGAGGCATTAAGGGGAATGGGACAGGAATCAGGGGTTGAGGAACAGTGGGCAGTATTTAAAATGGGGATTACAAGAGCAACAGAATTATGCATTAAGCAGGTTAGAAGAGGAAAAGGAAGAGGAGACCATTATGGTTTTCCAAAGAGGTAGCAAAGAAAGTGAAAGCCAAAAAGATTGCATTCAGGCAATACAAAAGACACAGGCAGAAGGGGATAGGGAGAAGTACCAGAAGAAGCAAAGGAGGCAGGAGGTCAGTAAGGAAGCCAAAGCTCAGACAGAAGACACATTGCAAAATCAGTGGGTAGAGGGACAAAACCTTTTACAGCATAAGTGAAAAAAGAAAGACAAAGGGAGGGATAGTGAGACTGAAGGGGGAGGATGGGGGCTGCGTGGAGGATGACAACAGTAAAGCTGACATATTGAACAGGTATTTCTGCTCAGTCTTTACTGAGGAAGAGGAGGTAATGGGTCTGAAGGGTACAAGGGGTGAGAATGGTGCAGAAATGGACACAAGTCCCTTTACACGAGAAAGGGTCCTGAAGGAACTGGAAGTAATAAGAGTTGATAAAGCAATGGGACCAGATGGGGTGCACCCCAGTTTCCTTAAAGAACTAAGAGAGGTGGTGGCTGAACCTCTGGCTATCCTGTTTAAACAATCACTGGAAATAGGAGAGGTACCCAAAGACTGGAGGACAGCAGATGTAGTCCCCTTATACAAAAGTGGGAACAAAGAGGAAGCAGGGAACTACAGACCAGTCAGCCTCACCTCGGTAGTGGGGAAGATCATGGAAGCACTACTGAAGGAGAGATTGGTGGAACATCTGGTTGTCAATGGACTACAGGACCCAAGGCAGCATGGTTTCACCAGGGGGAGGTCATGTCAGACCAACCTCGTTGAATTTTTTGACTGGGTGACTAGGGAGGTGGATCAGGGGAGGGCAGTGGACATGGCCTATCTGGACTTCAACAAGGCCTTTGACACTGTGCCACATAGAAGACTATTACACAAACTGGGGAATATGGGTGTGGGCAGGACAGTAGTGTGTTGGGTAGGTAACTGGCTGGGTGGCAGGACACAGAGGGTGGTGGTAAATGGCTGTCACTCCACTGAGGGAAGAGTGACCAGTGGGGTACCACAGGGATCAGTGCTGGGACCGGTCCTATTCAACATCTTCATCAGTGACATTGCGCAGGACCTAGAAGGCAGAATTTCACTGTTGCTGATGACACAAAGCTCTGTAACAGAGTAGACACACCAGAGGGTATAGACAGAATGAGAAGCGACCTGCAGAAACTTGAAGAATGGTCAGGGGTTTAGCAGTTGAAATTCAATGCAAAGAAGTGCAAGATAATGCATATGGGGCACAAAAACCCTGGCACAATATATCAGTTGGGGGTGAGGATATAGCATGCACCAAGCAGGAAAGGGATCTTGGGGTTATCATCTCTGATGACCTCAAGGTAGGGAAACAGTGTGACAAGGCAGCAGGTAAAGCAAATAGGATGCTGGGATGTATAGGCAGGGGCATCACCAGCAGGAAAAGGGAGTAATAATTCCGCTATACAAGACACTAAGTGAGGCCCCACCTGGAGTACAGTGTACAGTTCTGGAGACCATACCTACGTAAGG
The DNA here is from genome assembly GCA_016271365.2 of Neoceratodus forsteri. Classification (NCBI taxonomy): domain Eukaryota; kingdom Metazoa; phylum Chordata; order Ceratodontiformes; family Ceratodontidae; genus Neoceratodus; species Neoceratodus forsteri. The sequence continues at coordinate 1,868,146,991 of CM057452.1, forward strand.
ACATAGACAGGGTAGAGAAGGTTCAGAGGAGGGCAACAAAGATGGTGCATGGATTGCATCACAAGTCCTATGAAGACAGGTTGAAGAAACTGAACATGTACTCCCTGGAGGAGAGGAGGGAGAGAGGGGATATGATAGAGACATACAAGTATCTTACAGGGAGGAACAGGGTGCAGGAAAACACTATTTTTAAGCGAAAAAGATGTTCCAGAACTAGAGGCATGGGATGAAGTTGGAGGAGGACGATTCAGAGGAAACATGAGAAAGAATTTCTTCACAGAACGGGTGGTGAACAAGTGGAACACCCTGCCAGAGGAAGTGGTGGGGGCTGAAACAATCATGGGATTTAAGAATGCATGGGATAGACATAAAGGAATTCTGGTGGTCAGGGGTAAGGGGCAACAGACTTCTAGGAAAACAAACTGAACTTACAAGCTCAAATGGGCAGACTGGGTGGGCCATAGGCCCTTATCTGCCGACACTGTCTATGTATCTATGTATCTCACACACAAAGGAGAACGATCCTTTGCCATATCTGTCCCCCACTGCTGGAACTCCATTCCCTACCACATCAAACTCTCCAACTCCCACAAGGCTTTTAAACTGAGTCTTCGGGCACACCTATTAGAATACGACTGCTGCTCTTGTGCTGTAACTTGAGCCTCTCTCCTAGCATTTTCTCCTCCCTATGGCACTTACTGATTTCCTGCTCATCTCCAAAATCAGAAAGTTTCCCACATCCAGCAGAAATCCTATTGTTATAATGCTACTTCATTTAAGTTTTGTTTGCTGTTTGTCGTTTCAATTTAGTCACTGATGTATCATCAGATGAAAATAATTAATGTAATGTTATCTGTTTCTCTTTGTCATCACTGATAATGACTGTACCTGGCTGTATACTGTTCAAATGTTTGTTCTCACCTCATGCTGCATCATGAAATACTCTTTAATGTTGACTCTGGTCTCCCCTGTCTGTACTCTCCCGGGTTGTGCCTGAATATAGGCAACACTGTTGTCTAGTGTACTTACCCGGTAAACAAAAACCAAATAATAATAAATAATCTATCTATATATATATAGATAGATAGATGAATAGATATCTATCTGTCTATATATAGATATATAGATACATATAAAAGCAGGGGCTAAAGCATTTTCTGTGAAAAAGTCCGTATCTTGAAGCGTTTCTGAGATACGGGCCCCAAAAGGCGCGGCAGATGCCGTAATGTTATCCTATGGGAAAAATCGTTGGCTTTGGAATGGCGTAACTTTGCAGCCCTGTAATATTTTGTCACCAAACCACCAAAAGGCATATCTGTGTGATCTTGACTGACTTCCCCACTAATTCCAGCCTAAAAGACCAAACTGTTCTTTTGTAGCAAGGTGGAAAAGATGTCCCATTCTTTTGGGCACAGTGTTCCAAACCATGAGACTTTTGCAAAAAAAAATCACGAAAGTGTCACAAGTGTGACACTACTGTTTGCAAAAATTTTAAAAACATATTTCTGGGGTGTTTAACCCCCTCCAAAAAGAAATGGCTAGCATCCTCATGGCTCGACTAGGTGAACGCAAAAAGAATTGTGTCCCTAGAGGGTCCCAAATTTAAATGCCAAGCATTTCTGTGACCAGTAACTGAAAAAAAGGCTGACTCATGACACTACAGGGGTCATTTACAACACTAAAAACTACATTTGCGACACTGTTGAACTTTTTGTTAACTTTACCCATTGACTATAATGGGAAACTTGTTTTTTGAATAACTTTTGATCTGTTTGATATTTTTTCACTAAATCTTCCTAAGACAGATCGGGACCCTGGCTGCATGTTCCCTGAAGGTTTTGGACCTGTGTCCCAAACTGTGCTACCTGTAGGCATGAGCAAAGAATGCGCAAAAAAGCGTAAAAGCGACTTTATATTGCACTTTATAGCTTCGCAACTGTGTATCTGACTGTTACAAAACTCGGCAGATCCAGAGATCTATAGTGCCGTTCTGTGCCTGCCAAATTTCAGGCAAATCTGTCATACAGAGGCAATGTTATTAACCTGAAAAATTTCGCACTTCAAGCTTAAATGGAGTACTCAACTCTAACTATTATATATATATATATATATATATATATATACACACACACACATATATATTCATGGCAAAAACTCCATTTAATGCATCAGTTAGGGCTGTTCCACAGTGACAAAAGTGAGGAAATTCAGTGTTAGAGTTGCCATCCTTGCACCTCAAGCCACCCCATCCCCACCAACAAGCATTGGGGTGTGTGTTGGGGTCATTGATCTAACTCTCACCCCATCCCATGTGGAAAAAGCTGAGGTGGTGCAGTACAGGAGAATAGGGTGAGAGTTAGGACTGATGACCCCAATGCACACCACAATGCCTGTTGGTGGGGATGGGGTGGGCTTGGGGTGCAAGGGGTGGCAACCCTAACACCGAATTTCCTTGCTTTTGTCACTGTGGAACAACCCTAACTGATGCATTAAATGGATTTTTTTGCCATGAATTTCCCTTCTTTTACAGAATGAGCACTATAAATGCTGAATGGAATGTGGTGGTGGGAGTGCAAATGGTAAGAGAAATGCAAGCGCAAACGTTAATGAAAACCGAAATGGTAATGCAAATGGTAACGTAACGCTAATAGCAACAGAAACACAAACATTAACGAAAACAGTAATGTAAACTTTAACGCCAACGGAAACACAAACGGTAAGAAAAATGCAAATGGTAACAGAAACTCAAACAGAAATGCAAATGGTTAAGGCAATGGTGCTGCAGAAGGAAACAGTAACATAATCAACAATGGAAACACAACCATAAACACAAACACAAATGGCAACAGAAACGCAAATGGTGATGAAGACGCAAACAGTTACGGTAACGCAATTGGAAATGCAAACAATTACAGTAACAGCAACGATGATGCCAGAGCAAACAGTAATGCAAAAAGAAATGCAAGCACGTATGGAAACGCAAATGGTAATGCTTACGGTCATGGTACCACAATTGGAAATGCAAATGCTAATGGTAATAGCAACAATGACACCAAAGGAAACAGAAATGCAAACACAAACACAAACGGAGGCATGTATGCAAATGCAAATGGTAACAGTAATGCAAATGCAAGTGCAAATGCTAATGCACATGGTGACACAAACATTAATGATAACACAAACAGTAATAGAAACACAAATGTAAATGGTAATGGAAACAGAAATGCAAATGCAAGTGGGTATGGAAACCCAAACCGTAACCTGCATGGTCACAGTAACACAATTGGAACACATAAATGGTAATGGTAACAGCAACAATGACGCCAAAGAAAAGACAAATGCAAATGGAAACTGAAGCGCGCATGCAAATGCAAATGGTAATGCACACGGTGATGCAAAACGAAACACACACAGAAACAGTAGTGGAAATGCAAATGGTAACAGTAATGCAAACACAAGCACAAATGAAAACGCAAAGCGAAATGTACACAGTAGCGTACACTGGAACACTAACGCAAATGGGTAAGGAAACGCAAGTGGGAACACTAACTGTAACAGTAATGGAAGTGCAAACCCTTTTTTTGCCCAACAGCTGCATAGTGAAACACAGTGAGTACAAAGAATGCAATAATAATGATGGGCCTCAGAGCAAAAAATGAGCACTTGGAATACTAAATTGCTTATATCTCAGGAACCATATGACGTAGAAAAAAAATTAAAATTTCATATAAATGATGACTTTTCTGGCTTGTTTTATACTTATCCCCCTGCTGGTGGGCTAAGCAATTTTCTGATGAAAAGTCTGTATCTCGAAGCGTTTCCAAGATATGGTCCCTGAATGGTACGGCGGACGCTGTAATGTTAGTATATGGGAAAAAGTGTCATATTCAGAGTACCATAGCTTTGCATCCCTGTAATATTTTGTCATTAAATCACCAAAAGGCACATCTGTGGGATGTTGGCTTTTTTCCCTCCAAATTGCAGTCCAAAACACCAAGCCGTTCCTTTGCAGCAGAGTGGCAAAGAATTCCTGTTATTTTGGACATAGTGTCGCAAAGTAGTGACGCAAATCACGACACTTTTGCAAAAAAAAAATCACAAAAATGTCACAGGTGCAACACTACTTTGCGATACTACAGTTTACAAAAATTTCAAAAACATATTTCTGGGGTGTTTAACCCCCCCCCCCCCAAAAAAAGAAATGACTAGCATCCTCAGGGCTTGACTAGGTGAACACAAAAAGAATTGTGTTCCTAGAGGGTCTCAAATTTAAATGCCAAGCATTTCTGTGACCACTAACTGAAATAAAAATGGCTGATTCATGACACTACAGGGGTCATTTGCGACACTAAAAACTTCATTTGTGACACTGTCAAACTTTTTGCTAACTTTTTCCATTGACTATGATGGTAAACTTGTTTTTTGAATAACTTTAGAACCGTTTAATATTTGTTCACGAAATCTTCGAAAGGCACATTGGTGACCCTGGCTGCATCTCCCCTGAAGGTTTCAGACTGGTCGTGTGAACCATGTGACCTGTAGGCGTGAGCAAAGAATGTGCAAAAAAGCATAAATGCACTGCAGAATGTCGCTTTATAACTCCACAACTGTATATCCGACCAGTACGAAACTTGGCAGATCCTGAGATCTATGGTACCGCTCCATGCCTGCCAAATTTAAGGCAAATCCATCATATGGTGGCAAAGTAATTAAGCTGCAAAATTTCACTCTTTAACCTTAAATGGGGTACTCAACCTTAACTATAGTGGCACTACTGTGCAATTGTAATGTATATCTTATAGTGGTGCACTAGCGCCACTATAGTTAGGATTGAGCAGGAGTTTCTATGGTAACCCTTAAAATTTGCACTTAATAACTTTGCAACTGTACAATGGATTTGCCCAAAATTGTGCATGCATGGTCTCCTGAGGTAGATTTCTTGATGGGTCAAGTTTCATTCTGGTTGGATTTAAAGATTCCAAGATCTGGATAGTGAAAATACCTGAAAGTTCACCCATTTTTGCATTTTTTTTCTCATGCTGCGCACAGACGGTGTTGAATTTTGGTCTGAACATTTTATGGTAGAAAGAACTTGGGTCATAGAACAGATCAGCATTTATTTAGTGAAAAAATATTAATCAGTTGCAAAGTTACAGTATTTTAAAGGTCCCATTATTTTCAATGGGATTTTTATTTTTCAGGATAGCTGCACCTGACAAACAAGGATCCTTGTTCTTAATGGGCCAATCCTTGTTTGCGAGTGGCAAATCCTTGACCACAAGAAAAAATTCCTTGTTCATGAGCAGCTATATGTTTTTTTCATTTTAGCCCCCCAAAAGTGCCATGACTCTGCCCAGGGATGTCTGTTTCGCACATTTAAGAATGATTTTTGTTTATCCAGAGCTGATGAGCTGTGCTTTGTGGTTTCTGACATTTGTAGGCCCCTGGAAAGTTATTTTTTAATAGTTTTAAATCTTTGATCATCACTCACTAAGTTCCTTGTTTGCAAGTTTTTGTCACTGGCAAACAAGGAAATCGGCTGATAAACAAGGATTCCTTGTCTGACCATCTGGTCGGCAATTTTTTTTTATTTTGTGGCCCATTGGTTTGTATCCCTGGTGCCTAGTGGGATTCCCCACCATGAAGCCCCACATATGTTCATATTTATTTATTTATTTATTTTTTATTATTAATAATTTTTGTTTTGTTTTTTTGGCCACTTATCTCTGGTGTCTAGTAGTACACCCCCCTCCATTGTCCCCAAAATCATTGGAAGTAGTGGTTCCTACCCAGTCAGGGTCCCTTTTTGTTTTATTGTCCCTGAAAAGATAAAAAGTCCCTCAATGTCCATTGCCATAACTGAATGACTAGAAAAAAAAAGTCCATCATCAGTTATGCCTGCACCCCACACCTGACCTCCCACTGTGCAGTCACCTCCCCACACACCCCATGATGCCACTACAGACCCACTTTTCTGCCCCATCAGGGTACCCTTTTTTTGTTTTATTGTCCCTGAAAAAAATATATACCTCAATGTCCATTGCCATAACTGAACCCGTAGGAAAACAAAAAATGTTCATCGTAGGTCAAGACTGCACCTCGTACCTGACCACCCACTGTGCAGTCACCTCACTCACACTCACATGACTTCCCCACAGACTGCCCACTTACCTAATGAGGTCCCAGGTTCAAAACCACTCAGCCATTTGAAGACACATCTTGCTGCTGGAACCGGTGACTACAGTATGAACTAAGGTAAATACGCTTCAATGTATTTCAATTGGGGGGGTCACCTCTCATACATAACTTGGTTGTTTTTCCATATTTTGACCCAAAATTTTCAACATGGGCTTTTGAGTATCCCACCTCATGAACAATATGACTGTCATTAGGCAACTTCCACTGTAAAGATGATTTCAAGGTCAGTTGGCAAAATCACCTTTCTGGTGGGATTTGCATAACGACAGTCATATTGTTCATGAGGTGGGGTCCCCAAAGAGGCCGTGTTAAAAATTTGGGATCAAAATGTCAAAAAATTACTGAGTTATGAGGACTCATTCCATTTGTGCCACACATACTTGTAACTTTATCAGTTAAAAATATGGTGACCACAAAACTTGTACATGGACTTATTATTACCCCACCAAGTGTATGTCACAACTGTGAGTTTTCAAATAGTGTCTAAAATGTGTTTTTGTAGCTGCAGAGTGGAAATGGCATTGCAGTTGTGCGAAATTATGTTTTGGTGGGGATTTGAGTATTTTGTGTAGTGGATATATAAGGTGGGGTAATAGCATGGCTACACTGTCAATTCCATCACTATTGTACTATAAATGAAAGCACAGTGCCTGGAGGGCCCTGCACTTCCCAAGCTATGTAAGTATATAGATCTGTGGAGGAATGGTGGGCCCTGTGCTCCCATGGCTATGTACATCTCTGACAAGCAAATTAGGATATGATTATACTACCTCAAAAAGTAAGGAAATTAATTGCAAAAAAATTCATTTATGCATCAGTTAGAGTTACAGTGACAAAAGTAGGGAAATGTGACTAAGATGGATTGGGGGGGTGTCAATGGGGTAGTCAGCCTTAATGATCACCCCATTCTCCTATGCTGTGCCCATCCAGCTTATTTTATACTGGAATGGGGTGAGCATTATGGCTGATGACCCCAATGCCACCCCCAATCCCTCTTTGTCTGTGCAGGCTGGGGATGCGATGCTAGGGTTGGAAAACCTAATGCCACATTTCCCTACGTTTGTCACTGTAACCCTAACAGATGAATTAACAAAGTTATTTGCAATATATATATATATATATATGTATATGTAAATGATAATCCACTCTAGGGTGTGCGGTCGCACTCTGATATATGCACGCCTTGGTGTGCATTCAACCACCCAAGACGTGCGTATATCAGAGCGCGGCCACACACCCTAGAGTGGATTATCTAACTTATAAAATGCAATTAAATATTTTTGGGAAGAGCAAAAAAGTAGTCCCTGTTTGGCATGAATAAATGAATTGCTGCCAAAAGTTCAAAGTTAAGACTGACTGTCTTGAAGAATTAAAACAAAAAGAGGTTTATATTTCTATTTATTTTCCTTTACTATTTTTAGAATAAAGTTGTCCTCTTTACAGGGGGGAGAACGAGTAGGGAGCATTTTCAATTTTATCAGTGATATGTACCGTGACTGAGCATGGTCAGTAATGGTAAGCAATATGTAAGCTGACACTGAAAGCAAGTCCCTTGCTGTTAAAAACACAAAGTAATTGTGTATTTTATATTATTTTTATTTAGAATGCTCTAAAACAAGATGCCAGCTGAAACGAGTGAAGAGTAAGTAGACAGCACTTTCACTTTCATTACTGACATGTAGCATGACTGAGCGTGGTCAAAAGTGATATATAATATGCAGCCAAACAGTGAAACTAAGTCACTCTGTATATTAGAACAGCAAACAAACTGTGCACTTCATGTTATTTTAATTTAGAATCCTGTAAAAAAGCTGCTGCCTGAAGCAAGTGGAGAGCTAGCACAGAGCGAGGGTGTCGGCGGTGTCAGAGAGGTAACGCAGGGCAGAGCGAGTGTTGCTCTAGCAACTGTTGCTAGAGCAACACTCGCTCTACCTTGCGTTACCTCTCTGACGCTGCCAACACCCTCATTCTGCGCTAGCTCTCCACTTGCTTCAGGCAGAAGCTGTTTTACAGGATTCTAAATTAAAATAACCTAAAGTGCACAGTTTGCTTGCTGTTCTAGTAGAGAGTGACTCAGTTTCACTGTTTGGCTGCATATTATTTATCACTTTTGACCACGCTCGGTCACACTACATGTCAGTAACAAAATTGAAAGTGCTGTCTACTCGCTCTTCACTCGCTTCAGCTCGCATCTTGTTTTAGAGCATTCTAAATAAAAATAATGTAAAACACGCAATTACTTTGTGTTTTTAACAGCAAGGGACTCGCTTTCAGTGTCTGCCTGCATATTGCATACCATTACTGACCACGCTCGGTCACGGTACATATCACTGATAAAAGTGAAAATGCTCCCCACTCGTTCTCCTCCCTGTAAAGAGGACAACTTTATTCTAAAATTAGTAAAGGAAAATAAATAGAAATATAAACCTCTTTTTGTTTTAATTCTTCAAGACAGTCAGTCTTACTTTAAACTTTTGGCAGCAATTCATTTACCAGGGGCAATTGCAATTAATTTTGGTAGCAGTCTGAATGTACAACTTGTATGTATGTGGCTACCTATCTGTGGTAGGTGTGGAATGATCTCACTACTGGTGAGAAGGTTTTGAAGGATAAAAAACAGTTCAGGTGCGTGGTCATACTGGGAGGCATGAGGTCGTTGTGGAATAATGCACGGTCATGTGACGTGTTTCATCCAATCAGCATACTGAATTTTGAGTGATTTTCCTTACCTATTTTATAAATATATATATATATATATATATATATATATATATATATATATTATAGGTAGCATAGTAGTGCTACCATAGTTAGGGTTGAGTAGCCCTTTTAAGGTTAATTGGTGAAACTGTGCAACATAATAACTTTGCCCCTGTTCAACGGATTTGACTGAATTTTGGCAGGCACATTTTGGCCACATAGATCTTGGGATATGCCAACTTTTGTACCAGTCAGATATACAGCTGCAGAGTTATTAAGCTACATTCGTGTGCACAATTATGTTTTTTTGAAAATTCCTTGCTCGCACCTACAGGTTGCATGGTTTGTGCAACCGGTCTGAAAACTTCAGGAAACATGCAGCTGTGGTCCCCAATGTATCTTTTTAAGATTTCATGAAAAAATATTAAACGGTTACAAAGTTATTCAAAAAACAAGTTCCCATTATAAGTCAATGGGAAACATTAACAAAAAGTTTGACACTTTCGCAAATGCACTTTTTAGTGTCGCAAATGGCCCTAGTAGTGTCACAAATCCGCCATTTTGTTTTCAGTTAGTGATCAGAAAAATGCTTGGCATTTAAAATTGGGACCATCTAGGGACACAATTCGTTTGGTGTTTACCTAGTCGAGCCCTGGGGATGCTAGGCATGTCTTTATTTTGGGGTTAAACACCTCAGAAATTTGTTTTTCAAATTTCTGGAAAAAGTAGTGTCACAAAGTAATGTTGCACCTGTGACACTTTCACAAATTTTGTGAACGCTTTTGCAAATCATGACACTACTTTTCCAGACTATGGCCAAAATGACAGGACTTCTTTGCCACGCTGCTGCAAAAGAACGGTTTGGTCTTTTGAGCTGAAATTGGGAGGGAAGGCAGCCAACATCTCACAGATGTGCCTTTTTGTGGTTTGGTGACAAAATATTGCACAGATTCCAAGTTACAGTACTCCAAAGTTGACATTTATTTCCCATAGACTTAGATGGTGGCATCTGCGCACATTTCGAGGCTCGCATCTCAGAAACGTTGTGAGATACTGAATTTTCATCATGACAATGCAATTCAGTGAAAACCTAGCCAGGAATGTCATGAATCATGTGAAATTAAAAAAGTTTTTCTACGTTGCATGGTTCCTGAGATATAAGCAATGTAGTATTCCAACAGCTCATTTTCTGTTCAGATGCCCATTATTATGCATACATTCTTTGTACACACTGTGTTTCTTCATGCAGCTGTTGGGAAAAAACAGGGTGTGCACTTCCGTTACTGTTACAGTTATCATTTCCACTTGTGTTTCCATGCCCGTTTGCATTACCATTTTCGTGTACGCCACCATGTGCAATACCCTGTGCATTCTCATTTGTACACACGCTTGCTTTTGCATTTCCATTTCTGTTTCCTTTGCCATTATTTCTGCTGTTAACGTTACCATTTGCATTTCTGATTGTGGTACCATTACCGTGCGAGTCATGGTTTGTGTTTCCTTATGCTCTTGCATCTCCTTTTGTGCTACTGTTCGCTTTGGTGTCACTTTGCACTTGTGTTTCTAGTAGCGTTTGCTTTTCCATTTACATTTCAGTCACCATGTGCGCAACTGTTAGGGGTTGCGTTTCCCTTGCACTTACCATTACTATGTCACAAAAAATTATGTGGTGGGTGTGTGAGGCCTGAAGTGCCCCACACTCCCACCACCACATTCCATTCACTATTTCTACTGCACATTTTCAAAAAGAAGGGAAATTAGAGGCAAAAAATGGGGTGTGCATTGGGGTCGTCGGTCCTAACTCTCACCCCATTCTCCTATACCTCAGCTTGTTTACACATGTGATGGGGTGAGAATTAGGTCCGGCTGACCCCAATACCCATTGGTGAATCAGGGTCTGTGGGCTGGGGGGACAAAGGGGCTTTCAACCTAACAGTGAATTTCCTCACTTTTGTGCCTGTGGAACAACCCTAACTGATGCATTAAACTGAGTTCTTTGCCTCCTAATATATATACATATTTAGAGGCAAAAACTCCATTGATGCATCAGTTAGGAAGTGACCCTGAAAGGCAAAAAGTGAGAGGGTTAATTCAGCCCAGACCACCTCAACTGGCATCAGGGTGCATATTAGTCTCCGGCCCCTCTCACCCCATCACATGTGTAAAGAAGCAGATGTATAGAGAATGGGATGAGAGTTAGACCCATGATCCCACCATGCACCTGGATGCTGCTGCTGGGGGGTGGCTGGGGTGGTCCAAGGGCCAACCCCAATTCCAATTCTCACTTTTGTCGCTGTGGAACAACCCTAACTGATGCATTAAACAGAGTTTTTGTCTCTAATTTCCCTTCTTTTTGAGAATGATAATGAGAAATAGTGAATGTAATGCAGCGGGGAAACGGCCCCATGCTCCCACCACGTGATGTCTTGTCACATAGTAACACGGTGCCCACAAATGCAAATGGTAATGCACATGGTGACACAAAGCAAAACAGAAAGAGAAACAGTACTGTAGACACAAATGGTAAAAATAATGCAAACACAAGCTCAAAAGAAAACGCAAAGGGTAGCTACATGGTGGCGTGAGCAGGGAGCAGTAAGTGAAATGGGTACAGAACCGCAAGCGGAAGCGGTAAGGGTAACAGTAATGTAAGCGCTCAGGCTGGTTTTCCCCAAAAGCTGCATAGAGAAAGACAGTGCGTACAAAGAATGTATGCATAATAATGGGTCTCGGAGCAGAAAATGAGGAGTTGGAATACTAAATTGCTTATATCTCAGGAACCGCACACCGTAGAAAAAAATTTAAAAGTCATATGATTTATGACTTTCCTGGCTAGTTTTGGACTTAGCCCCCAAGCATTTTTCTGATGAAAAGTCCATATCTCACACTGTTTCCAAGATACCGGCCCTGAAAGGCACGGCGAACGCCGTAATGTTATCCTATGAGAAAAAAAGAGAAGTTTGGAGAGCCATAACTTTGCCACCCTGCAATATTTTTTCACCAAAAGGCACATCTGTGGGATGTTGGCTTTCTTCCATCCAAATTTCTGTGTAAAAGATCAAACCGTTATTTTGCAGCAGGGTGACAAAGAATTCCTGTCATGCAGTGGATGCCGCAATGTTAGTCTATGGGAAAAAGAGTCAACTTCGGAGTACCGTAACTTTGCATCCATGTGACATGTTGGCTGCCTTCCCTTCAAATTTCAGCCCAAAACACCAAACTGTTCATTTGCAGCAGGGTGACAAAAAACTGCTGTCATTTTGGCCATAGTCTGAAAAAGTAGTGTTGTGATTTGCGACAACTTTCGCAAGCATTTGCGAAAGTGTCGTGAGAGTGACACTACTTTGCGACACTACTTTTTCCAGAAATTTGAAAAACCTATTTCTAGGGTGTTTCACCCCAAAATAAAGACATGGCTAGCATCCTCAGGGTCCAACTAGGTGAACACAAAAAGAATTGTGTTGCTAGAGGGTCCCAAATTTAAATGCCAAGCATTTTTCTTATCACCAACTGAAAACAAAATGGCAGATTTGCGACACTACTAGGGCCATTTGCTACACTAAAAAGTGCATTTGCGACACTGTTGAACTTTTTGTTAACTTTTCCCATTGACTTATAATGGGAAATTGTTTTTTGAATAACTTTTGAACCATCTAATATTTTGTCACGAAATCTTCAAAAGGCACATCCAGGACCCCGGCTGCATGTTCTCTGAAGTTTTTGGACTGGTCGTACAAACTGTGTGACCTGTAGGGACAAGCAAAGAATTCAAAAAAACATAAACAAGCATGCAGATCACGCTTAATAATTCCTCAGCTGTATATCCAAACAGTACAAAAGTTGGCAGATCACAAGATGTATGGTTTTTGATCATGTATGCCAAATTTCAGACAAATCTGTTGAATGGTTGCAAAGTTATTAAGGTGCAGCATTTTAGGTTTAACATGTAAATGGCTCCTCAACCCTAACTATGGTAGCACTATCGTGCTACCATAATATATATGTGTATATATATATATATATATATATATATATATATATATATATATTTATTTATACAATGGGGTGAGCCAAATGAGTAGTGGATAAATCCATGTATCTCACACACAATGATGTAAAGCCTGGTAGAAAATCACACTGTTATTTTTTGCCAGAGGTCTTTCCTGGGGATTTGGAAGGCAGACATCAGGGTATTGCAGAAATGGAGGTAAGGATGTACTGGGGGGGACAAAGTTCCTGTGTGAAGTGTGTCTGCTTTTTTCCACCTACCACTGGTAATAATGTAGGTCTGTTCACTAGCTTGAGAAAGCTGTTATTCACAACAGTGCAAACTGGAGTGGGAACTCTGGCAAATGTAGAACCACAGACACTTTGCTCAGGTATGTGTTTGAGGTTGAAATGGTAGGATGACTCATAACTAGCTTCTGTTTTGTCACATAGTACAACTAGGGGAGGAAGGCCTTTGCAAGTATGCCCTTCCATAGACACTCATGATGGAGTAGTTGATGTAGGTTGGGCAAACCATTTTAATGTTTTGCCTATCACAAATGCAGCATGGTAGCAGGGAAAGCTGGGAAGCCCCCAACCCTCTCAGGACCAGTGCTGTCTTAATTTGGCTCTACTAAACCTAAGGTGGCTTCACTTACCAAATCAAGGAGCCCATCAAGGTATCAAGTTTAGAGAGCCAGATACTTGGGATCTTAGGCAAGGCAAGGCAATTTTATTTATAAGGTGCCCAATCCCAGAGGCTCTGGGTGTCGAACATAAATTACAACATACAGCGGTAAATTAAAACATATAATAAAACTTCATTAAAACACATCAAGATTAATATTCAGCAATATTAAAAGGTTTCCAGAAGTCAGTCTTTAAGGCACTGGCCTAAACTAAGGATGGCATTAGCAGTCAAAGACCATGCTGAAGAGGTGGGCCTTCAGTCTTCCCTTAAACACCTCAATCGAGGAAGCCTCCTGGACAGCAGGTGGAAGCGAGTTCAACAGGATTGGCCCAGAGACACTAAAAGTGCAATCTCCTGAGGTCCTGAGCTGAACCCTGGGAATGTCCAGGAGGCCCCTCAAGGAAGAGCAGATGGAGAAAGCAGAGGACACCGGTGTCAGGAGTTCAGACAAGTTGACAAGACACAGCCTGAATAGAACCTTAAAGGTGAGAAGACACACCTTGAAAAATACCCTCCACCTGATCAACAGCCAGTGCAGAGCACGCAGGACCAGAGTCACATGACTGGACCTCGAAAGGCCTGTCAGCAACTGGGCCACTGTGTTCTGCACCAGCTGAAGTCTGCCAAGGGTCCCTCTCATGACCCCAAAGTACAGAGCATTAACTGGGAAATGGGAGAGTAGATGGAGTACTTTTGGAGGTGGCACCATTTTGATGGCAGCTATTATTCCAGTTAAGATCAGGTCAAAGAGAGTCCATCTCTGCAGATCCACTGTAAGGGCCTCTAGGAGTGGAACAAGGTTGGCCTTACAAATGTCCTGTGACTTGATTGTAAGCTGAATTCCCAGGTAAGTGATTTCTGACTCACACCTTTGACAGCTGGCATTCACCAGTTTCTGCTGGGTGCAGAGTGGTGCAGAGTGGGTTCAACAGGAACACCTCCAATTTGGAATGGTTAATGTGAAGCCTGGGACCTGTGAAAAGTCATGCAACAGGTCTTGTAATGGTGATATAACTGTAAATACTTCTGCCAGCACAATCAAAGTGTCATTAGCATACAACAGGGCTCAATGATCCCCATCCCCTGCCAGAATACCCATTACATGATGGTGAGCCCTTAGAACAATTGACAGCAGCACAGTGGCAGGAAGTAAAAGCAGGGGCGAAAGGGGTCATCCCTGTCTGGTGCCCTTTTTGAGAGGGAATGAGTCAGACAGAGTGCTGTTAGTCAGTACACTGGCACAGAGCTGGCAGTATAGGGTCTTCACTGCCTGGATGAAAAGGGAGCTGAGCCCTATGTAGTGCATCCCCTCAAAAAGGTAGCACCCCTCCATGGAATTGAATGCCTTCTCAAAATGTGTTCCTAAGGCAGCTGATGGGGTGTTTAAAGAGGTGGCAAAATCGCTTTAGGATGGAATGCAGGTGGTCAGCACCCATCCTGTCCTTCACAAAACTGGTGTGCGAGGGGGCAGTAGAAGTTGTAGAAGGGGTTTGAGTCTCCCTGCTAAAATCAGCCAGCATTTTCATGTCATCATTGAGCAGGAAAATTGGGTGATAGCTGCCTGGCTGGGAAGGGTTGTTTCCCTTTTTAGTAAGGACAGCAATAACAGCCTCATACATAGTCCATTGACTGCAACCCTGATGTAGGGTATCCTGGAATACCCTCAGTGGTAGAGGTGCCACTTCATCTATCAACTCTGATAATGGTCTTTTGGGAGCCCCTCACCCCCAGGGATTTGTTTTTATTCATTGCCATAACTGCTGTTTTAACCTCCTCTAGGGAGATTGGGACCACTAGGTGGTTGAACATCTCAGAGGGAACTTGTGGAAGGCAGATGCCAGCTAGAAAACACTTCATCTTATCAAGAGGGAGGAGAAGGGGAGGAATATTGTTTTAGATATAAATCCCTCATTACCCTGTTGAGAGCTTTGGGAGAGGTATGTAGACTGCAGAATTCATAGGATTCAATGACATTGGGGAAGATTCCCTTTACATCTTTTGGGAAACTAGGAAAGCCTTCTTCCATGGCAGGGTTATAGTATAAGTGGCCTATAGAAAGAAGTGAAGGGAGGTGGAGGTCAAGTCACTAGAATCCCATCTAGCAAAAGCAGAGGCCGTGCTTAAAGCCAACCAGAAATCTGACCCTCCTCTTGTCCTTCATCTGCATGATCGGCTTAACCAGCTTTACTCCTACAAAGCTGAGCTTGCCCTACACAGGTCTCACCAGAGATTCTGGGAAGGAGAAGAATGAACCAATCAGTTGTTGTCCTACAGACTTTGCAAGCAACAAGCAGAAAGGCACATTCTAGGCCTTTGAGCCATGAGTGGCTGTCCAAGTACAGATGTGACAGCTGGAATGCAATGCAGAAATGCTGCAGAATATCACAGAATGCTGCAATTTACTGCAGAGGCCATTGTAAGTCAGTGGCAATTAAGCCCGTTTGTCATACAAGATTTTGTGACATGTCATTACTGCAAGTTACTGGGCTTCACCGTGGCTGACTCCACTAAACATGTTTTTATGGCTGCGTGGGTGGAGCTCTGCAGACATATTGCTATTATTCTTTTCAAGAGGTCTGTGGAAGCACATGACATGATCACTTTCTTGTGTACTTCCACAGTGCTGTGGCACAGTTCCACCCCGTTATGTTTTAGCAGCCTTTCCCCTCTGCTGGCCACATAAACACACCCCCTTCATGGGGCACTACTTTTTCTTTTACAACTGCGTAAAGGATGGTTGCCATGCCCAAGATGGCCACCGAATCAAACTGCGTATACACAAGTATCATGCATGTGCAGATCTGTCATGGCCACCATCTTGGGTAAGGCAGACTCCGGTGCTGCCAGAGCTCTGAGTATTCTTTTGCTTAGTCTCACTGTGCTGAGCAGCTGTATAGGCTCTGACTGGTACTTGTTTTAAAAATGCAGTGTGAATTGCATGCTGGCAATTCATTTTAATCACAAGAGAAGTGATGTTAAACAACTGGCATTCAATTACAGCAGTGAATATTGATGAAAACTTAGTGACAGTGATATGTAATGATGCTTACTATTAAATATTTCAGATATAAAAAAATTACTTATGTAGACTCATAATGAGAAAGGGGGCATCTTACAAGACAGAAGAAAGGATAATCTAAAGTGGAATAAAAAATATAGGTTGTCTTGCTGGTGGCCCAGTTTGGGGAATGAGACTGGAACATCAAAGGACAAGCAGAGGAGCAGGATTGAGCATTCCAGTGGATACTCTCCTCATCATGAAAGGGAGTGCAGCAGACCCCATTTTTATACCAACACCTGGCTGACCACAGGTGACTGTGCAGCTGAAGTCACTTGTGCTATATGTACAGTGGAACCAATCATGATGCAATGCAGTAACTTGTAGAAAGTGACATTTCACAGAATAGTGCATGACAAAAAAGTTTCATTGCCATTGCATTACTCTATTCCCTGCAGTATACTGCAGCATTTTGTGATATACTGCAGTGTTACTGCATTGCATCCTGTCTGGCATCACAGTATATGCACTCATACTGTCATACAGTAGAACCAGCCAGGATGCAATACCGTTCTTTGCAGAAAATGACATCACAAAATACTGCATGACAGAAGGGCTTAATTGCCATTAAATAACACTGTTCCCAGCAGCACATTGCAGCATTTTACAGTAATACTGAAAAAGGTAATGTGTTGCATCCAGGGTGGCACAGCTGTATGGTGTGTATAGAACAAGGCAAAACTAAGGAGTAAATGCACTGTGCAAACAGAATGACGCTTAAATGTATTAGGTTCTGCTTGACTGACTACCCACCACCCCCACAAAAATTTGACTGTCCTGCAAGGGAATACTGACTCCTCAAGCTCCACGGGGGTGCAAACCCCTATGGATCAGGTGTTGTCTAGATAGTAGAGAAAGACTAGACATAGCTTGGTGGTTGTAGCCTGAAAAGAGCAGTACTAGTGACCAGATGAAAATAATATATGTTAAAGAGGTATACAGTAGGTACAATATTTCCATCATAATATGAACTGCTACTTTTAAATTGGTTAATTCAGTTAGTGAAGTTAATTAAAAATGAATACATTATTTAAAAAAATATAAGTATATCAGATTGCATACAGTTCTGGGTAATGGAGCTCTGAAATTTTCTTCCCATATGTCATCACTGTTCTGACTCTTGAGTAAACTCCATCTTGTAGGAGATGGAATGGGGCCAGTTCACCTCTGACATCTTTGCCAACCTTAACTAAGCCTTTAAAATCATGGCTCACCCCACAATACTTGTAAAACTTGAGGGGTGGGGGTCATTCTGACATTTTGGTCAGTTGGTTTTACTCCTACTTGTCAAACTGGGCCCCATTTGGTCCTAGTAGTTGATTCCCTCCCTGCCCTCCCTATTGCTTCAGGTGTACCCCAAAGCTCTATCATGGGCCCATTCCTGTATTCCATCTTTCCAAAAGATCCAGCCTCAGTCTGTCTCTCCTCAAACATTCACATGGACGTGGATGATACTGTACTGCACCTCAGTCCCCAAGCTGGAAGAGTCATTGCAGCGTGACTTTGATTACATCCAATACTTGTCCCACTGGAATCATCTCTCACTGGATTTCAAAAAAACAGTCCCATTGATCTTTGGCGGTAAGAAGTAAATCACTGGGCTCCACAAAACACGTGTCTTCACAACTTTGGATGCAACCTCTTCTTAATGAATTCCTCCTGTTCAAATATCATAGTGTATGGCTGGATTGCATTCTTGATTTATCCACCAACATCAATACATGAAGGCAGTATGGCGCAGTGGGTTAAGGCTCTGAGCTGCAAATCTGGAGACCTGGGTTTTAATCCCACAGCCCCCTAGGTGCATACTGTGTGACTCTGAGCAAGTCACTTAACTTCCTTGTGCTCCCAGGTTGCACCTGCAAACAAGCTTTCAGCTTAGTGTGTCTCACCTGGTAAAATAATTGGTTAAAAAAAGACACAGTAGTCCATTCTAACTACCCATTACCTGAATGACTCTGCATCCAAATTAATGCCAGACTAGGTATACTGAATCAACTGCCCTAATGGCATATTGGTCACTATCACTATCAGCTGTCTATACTACCCCATCCCATAAATCTCAGTATTCCATTGTGTCTTTCTCATTCATGTTTGCTTGCATGCTTGAACCTCATCACTGACTTGGCTACCTACAATCGCTTGCTTGCGACAGCTATACAATTCATCCACCACCAATTATATAAAAAAAACACTTTCTTGCATCCCTTATGAATAGCCCCACCAACCTCCATCCATGCCCCTGGTTATAGTGCTTTCATACCACATGAATAGATTATTATTGTCTACCTTGTTTATTCCCCTTGTGAACTGGTAAGTCTCTATCTTACCCCCCTTCTGTCTTCTGGCCATCAGAGACCACCTGTTAAGACACTGCAGCCTCTCCTCACACACCTTCCCTTGCTGCCACAAGATCATTTTTGAAGCTCTTCTCTGGACCCTCTCCAAATATCCTTGTCTTTCTTGAGATTGGGAATCCATCCAATGTGCACAGTACTTTAGTTGTAGCCTCACCAGGGACCTGCCCAGAGGCAGTATCACTTTTGTTCTGCAACTGAATGCCTTACCTTAACACCACATCATCCTACGTGCCATCCCATATGCCTTATTGCATTGGGTAATAGACTTGAGGTTGAAACTGACTCCCAAGTCCCTTCCCTCAGATATTTAAACTACTCTCACTCCCCCTTCATGCAGTTTTCTATTCTAGGTTTGCTTTGCAATATGAACAGAATAATCATACACTTCTTGGTGTCAAATCTAAGTAGTTATACCTTGGATCACATCACCAGCTTTTTTTATCCCTTTCATGCCCCTCCCTCCTTCCTTCCTCTCCGTCCACTGTCCCACAGATCTTACTTTGGATACCCTACCCTCTGTCATCTTACCATGCTCAGAATCCTGCACCACAACCAGTTCCTTATCCATCTGGGGAGTTTGTCACACCCCAGCTTCTCCAGCTTTTTAATCAGCCTACACGTGGTACAACATCAAAGGCCTTGTTAAAGTTGAGATACAGCATATCTGTTGCTTGGCTCCTGTCCACTGACTTTCTAACCTTAACAAAAAAGTCAGTCAGGTTAGTGTGGCATGAACAACCAGCCATTATACAATGGCATCTAAAAAGTAAATATTTTGATTGGTTGGCTAACACTTTATGCCACTGGGTAATTTTTGCATAACCACTGCATAAAGTACCAGTAGATCGTACATTTAAAAAAATTAAGAAAAATCACTCCTCACAGAATCCTTATCACAAATTCACCATTTTTTCTTCTGCTAATGAAGCCATTCCAAAAAATCAAAAGCAGTTCAGGAGAAATGAAAACACTATAAAATGTCAGATCTAAGCTGCAGATTTTGAAGTGGGAGACAACTGAAATCTTACTAACACATTTCCAGTTTTAATTGTTGTCTCACCATGCTCAGATCATTCATCTTGCTTCCAGCTGGCTTCAGGGGCATGGGGCAGCTTCTGCCCAGCAACAATGATCTCGTTAATTTGTGTAGGGGGAAGGATATTTTATTAAAATACGCATCTAAATAACAAAAAAGCTCTTCCTTCTCCTTTTTTTGTGTAATTCTCATGTTTCCATATTGTATAACCAGAATAATCCACAGTAGCGTGTGAGCTGGGCAAGGATTTACCCAGGCCAGGTATGGTTGGTCACTCAGACTGCAGCCTTGTGACCGAGCAATGCCAGGCATGGGTAAATCCCAGCCCAACCCAAACCCTATCATGGATTATTCTTTAATGAATCCATGCTGCCTTTTGTCCTGCAGCCCACTTGCCTCCAGGAATTCTATTAAGTGCTCCTTTATGCTGGTCTCCAGCAGCTTCCCTACAGTAGAGGTCAGACTGATTGGCTTGCAGTTACAAGATCATCACTACAGTATCTCCATTTTTGAGGAGTTGCACCACATTAGCCACCCTCATGTCTTCTGTCACCACCTTTGTTGCTTTTTGTTTGTGATTCAGTAGATCAGATGATGGTTCTGTCAGAGTTTGACTCACCTTCCTTTGCACACTAGGATGCATACCATTGGTGTGTGGCAGTTTATTCACTTTCAGTGTCTTGAGTGCCTTCTGCACCCTCTCTTATGATATTAAACCCATCCCCAATCTTTGTCACATCATTCCTAGGGCTGGGAAACCTACACTCTGAAGTGGGTTCACATTCCTCTTCTGTGAAGAATGAACAAAAATAATCATCAGGATAACTGCCTTTTTACTGTCCTCTTCTACCCATCCTCCACTTGTGAGTTTTTGTTGCCCAACATTTCCCAAGAGAGAACTTTTTGACATGTCAGCTTCCTCAGCAGCTTCTTCTATCTTACTACTAGCAGGTAAATTAGAATTCCTGACCATTTGGAGTGAATGTATTTAATGTACTGTAACTGTGATATTTCCATGGATGTACAATGGTTTCCTATACCTACTGAGCTAGACCTTTATACACAAAGTTCTTCTAGTTGCATGAGGGTTGATTTATTGGTTCTCATCCCAGATAGAAATGTTTTAAAAGCTTTACTTTGTCGCCAAATTTTTAGTGAAAAAAACAAACATCATGCTGTGCATATTGTACCTAGGCAAAAGTCTGGCACTTTGCCAACATTTTACACTTTTTGCTAGTACAAAGTCTGCTAATATGTATTTTGTTTAAAAATAGTATTTCCTATCCTCACCTTTGTAGCACCCAATCACGCAACCCTAGTTCAACCAGTTAAAGACAACCATCTTCCCTCCACCGTCATAGCATTAAATCACACCCCATTCCCAACTGCGCCTATGAAAATGAAAACATCTGATGTATTTGAAGACTGAAGTATTTACTCACCATTCTCCCTTCCTAGTGGCAGTAACACCCTTCTCTCCACCAGCCAGTAATATACACCCCCCCTTCTCCCCACTCTCACAGCGTCTCACCCCAGCTAAGTTATAGGAACACTTTGTATTATCACAAATCTTCTCCTCCTTCTTTAACCCCTTTAGTCTGGTTTTAGGAAATCCCTCTCCACTTCCACCTCCCTCCTCTGGCTCACTGTCTTCATCATCTCAGGTACGGATTAGGAGCCGATCACCTCTACCATATTTGTTTATTTTGCTAAATCTTTTGACACTGTGGCACATTCCCCTCCTTTTGGACAACTTTAAAGAATCAAGTGTCTCTGACTTTTCAGTCAGCTGGTTTCATGCTTACCTTGAGGGAAGGTCTCAAGCTGTCCAGATAGGACACTCCATTTATTCACCTCTCTCTCTCTATCTGCTCAGGTGTCCCTCAAAGGTCTGTCCTGGGCCCTATTCTCTCTTTTATTCTTGAATGACCTCCCTTCTGCCTGTTCCTCGGCATTCATTCATATGAATGCTGATGATACAGTTCATTTTGCATCTGACTCCTCTTCCCATGACCATACCTCACAGCTACAGCTGCATTTTGATAACATTCAGCATTGGTTTCAGTTTCATCAATTGTCCCTCAATGACAAAAATCTGTTTCTATGACTTCTGACATCTGACAGAGGCTTACCACACTCACCACTCTGGTTTTATTTCCCACCCTTAATGGTGCTATGATTGAGGATGTATCCTCTTTTAAGTACCTTGAAGTCTGGCTTGACTGATGTTTTGATTTCTTGGTGCATATTAATGGCATACACAATAAGCTCCACCACAAGCTTGGTGCACTGTGCAGGAAAAAAAGCAAGTATCCTGCTTTCTGCTCACTGAGAGATTGTTTTAAAGATGATTCTCCCTATTTTTTGACTACGGTGACACAGTCTATAGTGGAGCTCCCAAATCCTCTCTTGCCAGACTAGACCTCTTTGTCCACTCTTTTTGTCACTTTGCTTTAGACTGTCTCCCTTGTATCCACCACTGCTCACTCTACTCTGCCCTTTCACTCCCCTTTTTTGACTCTGGGTGCCTTTCCCATTGTACCTCTTTTGTATCCAAATTTTGGTTTGTTTCCCTTCCTTCCTACCTTACATACATACTGTCCTCTCCCTCTTCTTCATCCTACCCTCTCTGCAGTAATACTTCCCATTCCCTCGTTATTCCTTTTTGAAAATCTACTGTTAGTGAATTTGCTTTCTCATACCACTTTCCTAAACTCTGGCCCTCCTTTCCCCTGTCAATCTGCTCTGCTGTTTCTGCTTTCTCCCTAAAGTCTCTTCTTCATGACTTTTCTTCTCCCACCTGCAACTGTCTATGGCTCTTTTCCTCTATCTTCCTTCCCCACCACTAGTTTTGTTCTGGCCATTCTTTTTCCCTCATCACCTCTTCACCTTTCTATACCTGTAAGGGTAGATCCCCCCTTCCCCACACCTATCATGTCTCAGTTTTATCTACTACATGTATCTATTGTACTGATTAGGCTTCAAAATCTATGATTATGCTCCTTTTTTTTTATTTTGTATTGCTGTATAGGACTTCTAATTTCTTTATAATATATTATTGTTATTACTGTTTAGTTTTTTCCACCTCTTGATCTTTCACCACATCCCCTTATCCCCTGGACACATATAGAAACAAGCTGTTAGCAGCTCAGTATGTCTTTCTTGGTGAAATGTTTGAAATAAATAAATAGCTCTTAGTCCCAACCCATCCACTGTGAGAATAAGATTCAGAACCCAAGTTGGGGCAACAATGCCACATACTCTCCTCTGATCACCATGACTGGCCACCATCTGGATGAATGAGAACATAGAAAATAATAGCATTATGTATGCTGTCATTTGTTGAGATGGTGGCCAGCCAAAGTGGTAATAGGAAGGTCTGTGCCAGTCACCCTCCTGACATATGGATTTGTATTTTATTTGTATTTTTGGTAATATCAGTGAGACAGGAGGGTGGAATTGGTGACTAAAAGGGTGGGGGTAGAAGGCTGATTTTACTACTGGTTGGGGCTGGGGAGGAGGGTGGGATCAGGTGCTTTGAGGTTGGGGGAAGGGTGATAGAATGTAATCATTTTGTATTTAAATAAATACTGTAGATGTTTTCATTTTTACTAGACAATGCTAAGGAGGGCAGGCTGGGACTGGGTATTACGAGTATGGGGAAGGGAATTTCTTTCACTGGCAGTGGCTGGGGGGAATAGGGTGGTATAGGTCAGTACAAGGGTAGAGGGAAGGGAATACTTTAAACAAAAACAGAAAAACTCTGTGAAGTGGCACTTCACTGGCAAAGTGCCACTTTGCAGAATCTTCACCTGGATGTGCCTCTTTGCTACGTGAAGAACTATATGTAGGGGATGCAAAGTAGCAGCTCTTCAGTTCATTTTTCTGATAGTGAACTTTTCTCACTTCCCCCATGTCTAGTCCCGAGCAACTCTCAACCCTATGCATTCTATTCTTCAGTCAGCTCAGTGAAATTTAGATCATGGAACTAGGGATCCACTTTCAAGCAACATAAATCAACTGCTACATGTAGATGTCATTATTATTAGTATTAATAAAAGAAAAAATTGAATAAATTTAACAAGGGATAATACACACAGGCTGTATGGGCTCGTGGGGATATACGCATGTGCCTTGGGTGGTTGTTAAGCATAAGGCATAGCTAAGTAAATCTAAATAACCAAGAAATCTATATATTAAATACAACCACACTACACACTCTAAAATATTTCATCCTGTTTATAAAATTGGTTTTGTGTCTTTTTTATCCTTTAAAAAAACTGGCTTGGAGAGAAAGTACAGTAGTGCTTGGTTACAGTGGCTGCTGCTCCCCATACATTCTGTATGTACAGCAGTTTTAATCAGGTCTGCTGTTACACAAATATATTTTACCCCACCATGGTATCTGTAGGAATGAATCAAGTTACTAGATTTACCCCACCCATGTTATAAATGCATGTTATTTTGGAATGTTATATCATTGAGCTCTTTTGATTCTAACTGTGACAATTCCATGCTGGTTCTTTGACAGCATATTTAAGAAACAAAGTTATACAGTGTGAGTAATTTTTTGGTACTTTGCAAATCACGGAATGCCAATGATTTCATATTTTGCTTAGTAAACACTTATGTTTCATACTAGGATACTAAGAATTTCTTTCAGTGAATTAATTAGGCAGTTTCTGCTGGATAATGATTATATGCAATTAAGACCACTCTTTAACTATACATGTCTCAGTGAAAAGACATTGTTTCATGCTAATTAGCTAATAACTGTTCTAATTAAGAGGCACAAAAACCAATGTACCATTTTACAGAAAACATCCAGTACAATGTCTAAAACTAACAGAAAGTGGCAGTTAATATCATAGTGTCTGAGTAACCAATCAGATGACTACTGTAGGAATCTTCAGAATTTAGGAATGGTGCAGAATCATCATAGATAAACAGCAGATATAACTGTTCACAGGGTTTGGAATTCTTCATTATTGTCATATTATTTATCAATAGCGATGGTCGTACAATGTTTTTCTAATATTTATCTTTAGGTAGTCGGGGTTGCTTTTTTTAGATATTACTTGTTTTCTGGGTGATATGCTCTTTCTAGCCTTTGACAGTTTGACATGTACACATAACAGTTATCCTTTCGGCTAAACAAGCTTTATTTATAATGTATCCCCAGAGGAAATAAGGAAACAAAACTGTAATAGTTCTGAGATATAAACATTTTCTACAATAAACACACCCCTGAGGAAAAGTTAAGACAGCTCTGCAGATGGTTCTATAATAGAGTTTTGAAAGGAACTGCAGGCATTTTGCTAGAGAGGAGAGGGATAATAACATTTTTTTATCATTTTCTTTCTTTTTTTCTTTGTGATTTTTGTCATTAAAGACACAATGAGCTGTTACATCTTGTTTCTAGGTACATCTTGGTGTATGAGGGATGGGTTACATAGGCCTGTTTCATTAACAGAAAAATGTTGGCCAAGATACCAATGAAAATCCTTTCTCTCAGATCTGGCAGTCTAGATGTCAGTATGTATTTCAGAATGAATGTATTCCTTTAATCAGTTAGTTACTCTGATAGAAAATAAAATGAAGGAGATAAGATTGTGTGAATTTAAATCTCTTCCTGAAGCTGTTTTTTAAGACATATTGGGGAATATTTGTTGGTTATCATAAAAACTATTAATGCAGAGAAACCTTAGTCTGATAACTGTGTATCTCAGGACCGTTTGTGGGAAAAGGACTGGGTTTGAAGTATATATACAAATTTGCCAGCAAATACAGGCTATTTAGTCTATTTAGTCTGCCTGAGTTTGTTGCACTCCACCTGTTAAACTGCAGCTGCCCCCCATCCCCTTGCATCCCCTTCTAACTTAATGATGCCCACTACTAGGATAACTAGGTTAACTAGGATCTGCATCTTATCTGTTAGGTAGGAAAATGGGCAGACTAGGTGGGCCAAGCGGTCCTTATCTGCCATCAAATTCTATGTTTCTATGTTTCTATGTTTCTACCGAATTCTCCTCCCCCACCTTCCCCACAGTTTCAACCCTCCCTTTGGCCCTATCCCACCCTCTTTTGAAGCTGCCCACTATCTGCTGTGTTACCACTTCTTCTGGCAGTGCATTCCAACCAGCCACCACCCTCTCCATGAAATAGTGCCTCCTCATCTCTCTCTCTTGAACCTTCCTCCCTCCAATTTCATATTGTGTTCCCTGGTGTCCCTCCCCCCTTTCAACTTAAACAAGCCCTGTGAATTATCTCTGTTTATGCCCTTTAGGTGCTTGAATGTCTCAATTATATCCCCTCACTCCCTTCTATCCTCCAGGGTGTACATGTTGAGCTCCCCCAATATATCCTCATATGCCTTGTCTCTCATCCCCAGTATTATCTTCATCAGCCTATGCAGGACCCCCTCCAGTAGCTTGATGTCCCTTTTCAAATAGGGTCACCAAATCTGCACACAATACTCCAAGTGTGGCCTTACCAGAGACATGTACAGGAGCAAAATTACTTCCTCCCTCCTAGAGGTGATTCTCTTGGCAATGCAGCCTAGCATTCTGTTCACTTTTGCAGCTGCCTTCCTGCACTGTGCCAAGTGTTTTATGTGTCCTGTCACCAGGACTCCGAGATCTTTCTCCACCTCTGAAGTGGCTAACTGCACTTCCTCCAACCAGTAACTGTTCTTTGGGTTTTTTTGCCCCCAAGTGTAAGACTTCGCATTTTTTGGCATTGAACCCCAGCTGCCATGTGGCTGATCAGCTTTCAAGGGTCACCAAATCCTCTTGCAGGACCCTACCCCCTTCCTCACTATCCACCTCAGCACTGATCTTGGCATTGGACATACAAAATTTACCAGCAGATAAAGGCCTAGTGATCTATCAAGTCTGCTCAAATGTGCAGCTAACACCCCTTATTCTGCAGTTGCCTTACCCTCCCATCCTGTCATCTGCAAAGAGGTTGATCTTGCTCCTTCTCTTATTTGCTGTGTCTGCTATGAATATGTTAAATACAACCGGTCCCAGCACTGACTCCTGCAGGACTCCACTGGTCATTGCCCTGGGTGCCAAGAGCTCTCCCACCACCACCACCCTCTGCTGCCTGCCCTGCACCCAGATCTTGCTCCACCAACCAGCTTCCTCCCTGCTTCCAGGCTATTTAACTTGCTAGTTAGCCTTCCATGGGGCATGGAGTCAAATGCCATACTGAAGTTCAGGTCAAGGACATCCACACCATGGCTCCTTTCCAGTGACCTAGTCTCCCAGTGAATAAAGTCAACAAGGTTGGTCTGACATGATCTCCCAGACACAAACTCATGTTGCTTGTCATCCTGTAAGCCATTTTCCTCAAGAAAATTCACCAGCCTCTCCTTAAGTATAGTCTCCATTAGCTTCCCCACAATGGCTATAAGGCTCGCTGGTCAGTAGTTCCCAGGTTCATCTCTGCGCCCATTCTTATGGATTGGCACCTCATGCGCCATCCACCAATTCCTGGGTATGCATCCTATATTCAGTGAGATATTGAACAAATCTGCCAGTGGTCCCACCAGGACCCCTGCCAACTGCCTGAATACCCTAGGATACACTCTGTCAGGACCAGGTGCCTTATCTCCCCTTAGGAACCTTAGGCCCTCCAACACCCTTTTGACTGGGATCTCTAAGTCTGTCACCTCCTCTCCCCGGCCCCCTCCACCTTTCCCCTGAGATATTGGCCCATCCTCCTCCCTGGTAAACACTGAGCAGAAGTACTCACTTAGTATTTCTGTCTGCTCTGCCCTCTGCTCTATCCACCCTCCCTCCTTCCTAATCCTCACAATCTGGTCCTTGAAATTCCTCCTCTTTCCTTTATACCTAAAGAAATAATTTTACCCTTAGCTGATCCCCTAAGCCAGCCTTAGATCTTTTTAGGCCTTGGCTGCCCTTACTACTTTGCTCACCTCCCTGGATTTCTTCATGTAGTCCTCCCTATCCTCATCCTGGCAGGATATCTTATACTTTCTAAAGGCTTCTCTTTTCCCTCATCCTTTTCTCTACCTCTCTATTTACCCAACTAGGTCTTTTGTTCCTGGCCTTCTTGCTTTGGCACTTGGTGCAAGACCTAGTAGCCTCTGCCAGACCCTCTTTATGATGTTCCATTTATGATCTGCATCCATGTTTGGGCTGATGTTGTCTAGGTGCCCTTTCAGAATGATTCCCATCCTGCCAAAGTCTGCCCTCTTAAAATCCATCACTCTTGTTTTTATATTGGCTACATCCTTCCCCAGATTGAAGAAGAACCACACTGTGTGGTTATCACTTCCTGCTAGGAGTCCTCCACCTCACTGTCTTGGACAAGATCTCCGTCCGTAAGTACTAGGTTCAGAATGTTTCCCTGCCTTGTCGGCAAGCACTAGGTTTAGAGTGTTCCCCTGCCCGGTCAGCTCCTTTGCTTTCTGTGTGAGGAAGCTGTCCTGGAAGGACTCCAATAGGATCTGTTTTCTGGCACTTGAGGTGGCTTGTGTGTTACAATCCACCCTCAGCAGACTGAAGTCCCCGACCACTACTGTGTTGCCCTTACTGCTAAGCCTCTTAATTTGTTCCCCAGTTCCCTGTCCATTTGTACATTTTGGGAGGGAAGCCTACACACCACCCCCAATCTCACCTTCCTAACCTTTGAATGCTGTAGGTAAATCCACTGGCTTCAGCCTTGCCCTCCTCATTTTATCCCTGCTTCACAATATCCCTTCCTTAACATATATAGCTACGCTTCCCTTTTCCATTTGTCCCTGTCCCTATGGTACAGTTTGCAACCAGGGATCGCTAGATCCCAGTCCTGGTACTGGGCGGCCATGTTTCAATTATGGCAGCTATGTCCACCTCCCCTTCCACCATCAAAGCCTGCTGTTCTAATGTCTTATTGTAAAAGCTTCTTGTGTTCAGTGAGACCGCCCTCTACTGTGAGATCTTCCCCTGCTTGTCTATACCCACTTCCCTAACCCTTCTCCTTTTTGTCTTTTGCTTCACCACTATATGTTACAGCTTAATTTAATTTAAAAAAAAAATTGGATCTATTTCTCTGGAAATGTTTGTTTTTTCTTGTTTTTGAAGTGTGTTTTTTTATCTTTTTGTTCTAATGCATTATTTTGATATTTGATTAATAAAAAAAAATTCCCTTCCCTTACAGGTTCCTCCTATCAGAAGTGGGAGCAGTCAATGTTTGCATTTCTTGTTTACAGCATGACAGACAACTCTGGTGGCAGACGTAAGGAGGCAGGCCCAGGAGGAGGATGCTAGCAGTTTGGCAGTTAGTCTGTTCAATGAGTTTTTGGCACCAGCATTAGTAACAGTGGCACTTCTGACAATGGCAAAAGTGGTGGTTCATCAGTAAATGCTCAACTGGCTTGTTATGGTGAAAGAAGATTTCTGTAATTGTATGGAGGACAGGAGAAAGAACCTCCTTTCACATCTAGAAGATGATGAAGTCCATCTCTTTTAGGAGAAGGAGTGCTACAGGAAGAATGGCTGAGGGTACAGTGGCAGTCTATCATCTGCACTGAGCCCTGCCATGAAGAAGGGCAGTATCCTTCCTTGGAGGGGGGACTAAAAGTGTAGAGGCCAGGCCAGCCCACATTATTTGGTCCTGGGTTTGTGATGTGTAAATGGCAGCCAGCAGCCATGAGTCAACAGAAAACTGATTCCTTTACAGAGTTCCTGAGAGCAGAGGGCTGGTTGGTGTCCCAGAGAGCTGCTGGATGCAGGACTCCAGAAAGAGGAATAGCTGCTGGGAAGTGATGCCCAGATCCCCCCCCCAGTGGTCTTTCTGCAGGGACTGCTACAGATAGATGAGGAGCTAACAAAGGAGGGGCATCAGCTACAAGGGACTCCTCATCAGTCTGAACTAGCTGTTGGGCCTGCATTTTATACTCTGGGTAGGAAGTTGCGGTTTTGGACCTTTTTTTGGAAGGATCCAGTTGAGCACAATTTGCCACCTGAGAAGTCATTACTTTTCTAGGATACTCTACCTGTAGTACCCCCTTCAGGCCCTGTAAGTACTTTTTCCTTTTCAAGTATGCCAGCTCCTAGCGAGGGTACTTCTGATGGACAGAGGACTGCTGCTTCTTTTATGTAGGCTACACGTTCCAGGGGGTTGGGGGGACATGGAGTGACATTCTAGGATGTACCTTTTAAACTGCCTGATTTATTTCAGGGTCAGTGTAAAAATGCTTTCTGCCTGAGGTATACAGGAAGTTTGGACAGTGAGTTTGACAGGTCATTTGTGAATCTCTCTCTTTTGAAAGACTTACAGAAACATAGTCAATGATGGTAGAAAATGACCATCCATGTATTCTGCCAGTAACACCCTATCATACCCTGAGACCTTTTGTGTTACAGGGTTTTGGCCCATATTATCCATCGCCATGCTCCCCATATTATTGCTACTGCGCTTTACTATGTATCAGCCATACTTGACGCAACCACCACATCAGCTGGCAGACTATGTATCATTACTTGCTAATGGCTTTCTCAGGGGGCACCAGTTATCAGTTGTGTGTGTGTGTGTGTGTGTGTGTGTGTGTGTTTCAGTTAGTTGATTTCTATGCAATAGCAATACCTTATGAAGTGAGGTGTGCCTCCCATTTCTCCACTTTACCTGTTTCTCTTTTAATCTTGATGGAAGTTCTTCAATCTGTAAAGTGAAATATGGACCCTCATTGTGGTGACCAGGCAGACCTCCCTATCTTTCATCTGTTCTACCATTAATAAATTAAACCAGTGATATGCTAAAGGAATAATGCCTGACAGGATGGGTGTTATGCTGGGATAACATCCCGCCTCAGGTGGTTGGGCCCGAGGCCACCGGCTTGATGTACGAGGAGAAGGATATTATCCCAACATAACACCCACCCTGGAGGGCATTATTCTTATTATACAATGGCTCGGGAGTCAGAGAAGAAAGAAAAAGATGAAAATGTTTATTTAAAAGCATATTTTTTAGTGTTTTTTGTAAAGCGTAGGTTTACTTTTTTAAGAAATAGATCCTGTTTCTTCTTTTGGCCAGCAGGTGGAGCTCCTGTATGGTAACTGTGGCACTACACTGGTAAGTACTGACAAAAACATTTTCGTGTTGTCTCCTGTCTTTCGTGCCACCTGAAACTCAAATGATTCTCTGCTCACCCCCCCACACCTCACCATGCCTGTGTGTTTCTATTTTATTTGACCTGTATCAGCCTTTGTTTCTGTTCTGTGGTTGATGGCAGTATTTACTTCCTGGTTCCCCTACTAACACTCTGTTAACTTGTTTTTTTCAGGGTTGCCGCCAAGCTAGGAACGGAGCGCTGCTGATCCACGCGCACAGTTGCCGACCGGATTTTAATTTCATTTCGGTTTTATGTTCTCCCGGTAGTTTTGTGGCATTTATGATGTGTACCAGGAGAAACCTAAGGACAACATCGAAAGTGCTAGGTGCAAGGATGAATAGAGGGAGGTAAGAGTTCTGGCTGCCCCTGTTAGTTTGAGAAGCCGCTGTGTAAAGAAAAAAAAAACTCGGTTTGTTTTATCGGTTTAAACTTTTAATTGTAGCAAGTGAAGGGAGTTGTGCTGCATTTATGAAAAGCTCGCTGCTGACTACAGGTTATATTTTAAAAGTGGCTAGCGGCATGGAATCAGTAGAGGGCACAGATTTTTGAAGTGGTTTGGTCATTTTCTGTACTGGGACTATAGCCGGGATGTTATGCTGGGATAACATCCCGGGTCCAGTCTCAGTTTGACCAATCAGAGGCCAGGATTCTTTCTTGCCATTGTATAATCTATAGTAACACATTAACTAACCACAGTAACAGATCAGGTCTTACTACAGAGTATGTTGTGCAGCTGCATAATGTGCATGTAGTGCCAATCCAAAAGGGAGGGGAATGGGAGGAACCTGGAAACTACAGGGCTGCCATTCTTACTTCCACTGTAGGTAAATTGTCAGAGACACTATTCCAAGAGGACCTAGTGGACTGCCTGGAGAGAAATGGACTCCAGGATATTAAGCAGCATGTATCTGTGGCAAGGAGATCTTGTCACACCAACCTGATAGTATTCTTTGACTGTTAAGGATGATGGATATGGATCAAGCAATAGATTTACTCTATTTCAGCTTCAGCAAGGCATTCGACTGTGTGCCACACAGAAGGTTATTGAAGAAGTTAGAGGATCTAGGAGCAGCAAAGGATCTAGTTAAATGAGTGGAAAGTTGCTTGGGGGGAGGCAGCTGATGGTTGTGGTAAATGGGATCAAATCAGGGGAAAGCAAGGTAACCATTTGGGTAATGTAGGGGTCCATCCTGGGACCAATCCTTTTCAATATGTTCATCAGTGACATAGAAGAAGGACTACAGGACAAGATGTGTATCTGGGCAGATGACAATGAGCTCTACGGTAGGGTAGATAATAAGGAGCAGGTAAGGGAATTGCTGAGGGACCTGCAAAGGTTAGGGAGGTGGTCCATGGTCTGGCTATTGAAATTCAATGCCAAAACATGCAAGGTGATGCACATAGGGAACAAGAACCGTAGGAAAGAATACTGGATGGGAGGAGTTAAACTGGCTACTACTTCAGAAGAATGGGGCCTGGTGGTCATCATAAGAAGCTCACTAAATCAAACTAGCCAATGTTACAAGGCTTACAGCAAGGCAACCAGAATGTTGTGGTGTACTGGAAGGGGTTTTGATAGCACGAGGAAAGAGGTAATACTACTTCTCTATACAGTAGATCACTGGTGAGACCTCATCTGGAATATTGGGCCCAGTTCTTGGGTACTCACATGAGGAAAGACAGCGACAGGTTGGAGACAGTGCAGCCTAGAGTAACCAAAATTATTCAGGGACAACACAGCACATCCTCTGAGGATTGGCTTAGGTGCAGGCACTAAGCATGTATATGTATTTTGTTTTTGTTTTATTTATTTACATCTCCATCATGTGTTTCAGTCATTCTTGGATCATGAGTTTTGATACGGAGCAAAGTAGTTTTGTCAGTTGCAATCTATATTATATATACTGTATATGTATATGTAATAGATATACCACTCTGAGGTGTGCGGTTGCGCTCTGATATACGCACACCTTGGTGTGCGTCAACTGCCCAAGGCATGCATATATCAGAGTGAGACCGCACACCTCAGAGTGGTATATCTATCTTATAAAATGTCAAAATTGTTTTGGAGGGGGTAAAAGTGCAGGTGTGCGTTCGCGCTCTGATATACGCACGGTCACCTGATGGTGTTTGTCCAATGCTATTGATCCCATTCATTCCTTTTTCTTACCCATTTTATAAATATATATATATTTATATATATAGTACAAGTATAAGTTGTGTTATCTGAATGCCCTCTAAACCTCCCCTTTTTCTTGTGTTATCCCCTCAAACCTGAAAACATTTTCTTGAACCTCCAACTCTATGGCCCTCCTGTAGTTTCATAAAAAGCACATTTGTTTCTTAATTTCACTTGAGTATAGGCATGTCATTAATTTATATGGGATTTATATATGTTATGTTAAGGGTAGAATGTTTAGAAGTTTTGAATCTTTCTTTATATATTACATAGGTAGTTAGTAGACAGTGTTATACATTATTGTGAACACCAAAAGAACAGACCAAAAAACATAGTGCAGGGCTGGTGTGGGTAGAAAGAGGCAGCCAGTTTGACAGTTCCAATGTACAGAAAAAGAGTAACTCACTCACGGAGAAGACCAGCCACACTTCGAATACATATGCAAAAATGAAAGCTTTATTTGCATTTAAAACAAAGTGAGGGTGCAGACAATAATACTAACCAAACCTGCCCCAGTGCTTCAAGTATCACACTGTTCAACAGGGGGCTTGGTTGCAGGAGACCCACATCACTGTAAATAGTGACAAAATTGAATATACTATGAAACAAAGATAGTGCACACAAGGCTGGTGGTGCTCATGAAAAAATCCAAACCGGGAACAGAACAGATTCGGGCACCCACCACCTTAATGGGACGACAGTTAGTTGAAGTTAGTTACTAAAGTTAAAAATAACAAAAAACTATTTTACAACTACATTGGAACTCTGAAGGGAAGGCAACAAACAATAGGACCATTTAAAATAGATGATAATGTAATAACTAATGAAATGGACATTGCAGAGACACTAAATAACTACTTTTTGAGTGTCTACGAGCCAAGAGAACACGAAATTAGACAGGATGTGGTGACAAATGACTGCCCAATTCAGTTTAATTCCATCGATGTTGAAAGTATCATACACTCACTAAAAGCCAATAGCACACCAAGACCTAATAGAATCACACCAAGACTTCTGAAGGAACTTAGCACTCACATTGTTGGTCCTCTAACAATCCTATATAACAAATCAATACAAGAAGGTAAATCAATAAATGCATGGCAGGTAGCAAGAGTCACTGCTATTCATAAAGATGGCAAAAAAGATGATCAAAATAACTATCAACCGAGACCGATAAGCCCAACTTCTGTGACTGGAAAGATTATGGAGCGTTTACTCCAGGAATTAGTGAACATGCACATTACAAACAAAAATCTAGTTGATCATAGCCGGCATGGGTTTACCCCAGGAAGATTGTGTGTAACCAATCAAATTAACTTCTTTGAACCCATAAGCCATGCATTAGATAAAGGTATTGCCTGTGATGTAATATTCTTAGATTTCACAAAGGTATTTGACAAAGTGTCATATCTTATGCTTGTACAAGAGTTACAGAGGATATGCTTTTCTCCCCACATTATCAATTGGATTAGCTCCTGCTTAGATAATAGATATCAAAAAGTGACAGTAAAAGGTCATTACTCCAACTGGGGTAGAGTCGCAAGTGGTGTTCCTCAGGGGTCTGTTTTGGGTCCCACACTTTTTAATATATTGATTGCAACAATCCCGACTGTTAGGAATGTGTGACTATCAAAATATGCAGACAACTGCAAAATTGGGGGCTTAGTAACATCAACCAGGGACAGTGAATATATTCAGAAACAACTAGAAATGCTTATGGATTGGAGCAAATCTAAACACATGCATTTCAATATAGTTAAGTGTAAGGTCATGCATTTAGGAAAAAATAATCAAATATATGATTACAAACTTGGAACAGAAACATTAAAAGTAATAAAAGAAGAACAGAACCTTGGCACACTTATAACAAACGACTTCTGTTTTGAAAGAAATACAATCCATAGGGTCAAAAAATGTAATAAAATTGTAGGATCTAGTCTAGTCAACATAAAAAGTAGAAAACAGGAAGTATTAATGCCACTGTATATGAGTTCGGTTCGGCCACACCTTGAATATTGTGCACAATTTAACAAACCCCATACAATAAGAGATAATAAACTCATAGAAATTGTTCAGAGGCAATATACCAAAAAAATAGAACACTTGAAAGATCAGGAATATAATACAAGACTTAGGCATTTAAACATTTATTCAGCGGAATATCAGCAGACTCATGGAGACCTGTGTTTGGCATACAAGGCTGTCAAAAATGACTATTTGGAGCCACTGTAGGTCTAGTCTTGAGTGAACTCAAGACAAATACCAGAAATAATGGCTATAAACTTAAAGGAGTGTTATTGAGAATGAATAAAAGATGAAACTATTACACACAGCACAGAGAATAGCAAAAATATGGAATATCCTGCCATCATATGTAGTCTCAAGCCCAAACATTGATATATTTAAAAACAGATTAGATGAATTTATGGGTAATAAAAAATACGAATACCACCCATGATGAGGTGGCGAGTTCTTTAATGGGCAAAATTGCCTACTGAGTTCATAAAACATCCTATGATATCACACAGCTTCTGAAGCTCAAATTAAAAAGTAATTTTATTGACATAAAAACACACATGCAGGGTGTAGGCTAACATTTCTGCTAGCACCCGTCTGATGCATTTTGACCAATCTGTCCTTTATCAAAGGCTGAGGCTTCACAATCAATGAACCAATTAGGTTTCTTGTAACACTGGTACCCGTTATCATTGTTTTTTATCCTGTGTGTTTGACTGATGATGTTTAAGCAGTAATGACTGTAATTTTTAACTAAATATTTTTTCATTAGTTTCTTTTTTACCATTGTATCATGTATTTACATGTATGTATCATTAGAATGTGTGATTTTGGCTTCTCTTTTTTTCTTCCCCCTAACCACATCCTCTTTAACCCCAAACCCCCTTCTCCTACACTACTCTCTACCACTACCCCCTACCTTTCCTGTTCCCCTTTTTCTATACTTTTTGATGTTTTGTCATCACATGATGAGTTTTTACTGCACATGTTCTACTGTACGTTCATGAGTCTATCCCTATGTGATTTAAATGTTTTCCTGAACCAATGATACTGAAATTGTATTTATCTATGTAATTGTGACATCATTTTATGATTGTTATTTGTTGGGTTCATTGTGTGTGTGAAGCCTCAGGCTTTGATAAAGGACAGATCATAAAGGCAAACTCATCAAGGCAGAGACAGAAAAAGATAGAAGCAGCACCTAGAAGAGGAAAAAAAAAACACAAATTAGACCATGAGAACATATAAAACAACTAGATGTATCAATGATGGGTCTCACATGTCACACTAATCTCATATTAATGATATCAATATTCAGTTTTGTAACTATTTATAATGACATGGGACTCCTACAACCACACACCCTGACAAAGAGTGTGCTACTTAAAGCGCTGGGGCAGTTGTGGTTGTCAGCATTGTCTGCACCCTCACTTCATTTTAAATTCAAATAAAGCTTTTCATTTCTGGATATGCATTCAAAGTATGGCTGGTCTTCTTTGTGAGTGCGGTACTCATTTTTTCTACATTATACATTAATTTGCAGTGTTATTAGTTTATCTATTTAAGTGTAAAGGCACTACAAAGAAAAAAAGGTACTTTTTCATTGCTTTGATATATTTAATACATAGATACTGTACATAGAATTTATTGGCAGATAAGAACCTCCTGGCCCATCTAGTCTACCTGCTTTTGTTACATTTAACTTATGATGCAGACTGTAGTTGATCTGTGACTTTCCCATGTTTTCCTTTTTCTAGAGTTCCGTTGCGTATATCCCATGCATTTTTGAATTCCTCCACCTCTGGGGAGGCTGTTTTAAGCATCTCCCATCCTTTCTGTAAAGAAATACTTCCCCACATTGCCCATGATTCTTCCTCCCTCCAACTTCATCTCATGTCCCCCTCTTCTTGTCCATCCTCCTTTCTGAAAGATGCGACCCTCCTGCACCTTATTGATCCCTTTAATGTGTTTATACATTTCTATCATGTCCCCTCTCTCTCTTCACATCTCTATGGAATATATTTTGAGGTTTTTCAGCCTCTCCTCATATGACTTCTGGTGCAGCCCCGGTACCATTTCTGTACCCCCTCTTTGGACTGTCTCCACTCTGTCTATGTTTTTACTGAGATGTTGCCTCCAAAACTGGACACTGTACTACAGATGAGGTCTCACTAATGGCCTGTATAGTGGCATCACCACCTCCTTTTTACTGCTTGTGATGCCTCTCCCTATGCACTCCAACCTCCCACTGGCCCTTTAAACCACCTTCTCACACAGTCCAGACACCTTTAGTCCCCCAGATATAATTACTCCTAGATCCCTCTCCTGTTTGGTGACCGACAGTACCCCCACCCCCACTGAGTACTCCTCTCTTGGGTTCCCATGACCTAACTGCATAATCTTGCACTTCTTTGCATTGAATCTCAGCTGACATACATTTGACCAATCCTCCAGCTTGCATAGTTCCTTTCTCTTCACCCCCCTCGGTGTGTCTACCCTATTGTAGATGTTTGTGTCTTCTGCAAAGAGGCACACTGCCCCTCAAGTCCCTCTGGACTGTCACTTATGAAGACATAAAAGAGGACTGGGCCTAGCACTGATCCTTGAGGCACCCTGCTGGTCACCTCCTTTTCTACGGACTGGGCTCCATTCATTACCACCCTTTGTGTCCTACCATTCAACCAATTTCTAATCCAGTTTACCACCCTGAATCTGACTCCCAGGCTGCTCAATTTGTTTTCCAGCCATTTATATGGACAATGTCAAAGACACTGCTAAAATTCAAGCAGAACACATCTACCACTCCTTCCTGATCAACCTCCTTTGCCACCCAGTTGAACAAATCTATCAGGTTAGTTTGGCAAGACATGCCTGCCGTGAAACCATGCTGTCTCAGATCCTGCTGTCCACTGGATTCACGGTACAGTGTATGTCACAAATCATTCCTTGAGTAATGATTCCATCAATTTTCCTACCACTGAGGTTAGGCTGACCTGCCTATAGTTACCAGCCTCCTCCTTGCTTCTGCTCTTATGGAGTGGGGCAACATTTGCCCTTCTCCAGTCTGCTGAAACCACACTCATTTCTAATGATTTGTTGAACAAGGTTGTCAGTGATTCAGCTAGCTCCTTTCTTAGTTCTTTTAGAATTCTGGGATGGATTTTGTCTGGCCCCATTGATTTATCTATCTAATTCCTCTAGGACTTCCTCTACTGTGAATGGACTAGTATCTACACTGCACCCCTTGGTACTTCTTCCACCTAGCTGTGGTCCCTCCCCTTCTACTGTGAACATAACATAAATATTTGTTCAGGATTTCTGCTTTTTCCTGGTACCCTTTTGCTGACCCCCCCCTTTCCCTTTTAGTCTCACAATCCCACCTCTGCTTTTTTCTCTTCTCTCTAATGTATCTGAAAAAAGGTGTTTGTCTCCTTTCTTAATTGCCTTGGCTATTCTTTCCTCTCTCTCTGTGCCTTGGCTTTTCTGACTGCTTTTCCTGTCTCCCATAAATTTTCCAGATACATTTCTCTGTCTTCCTCCTTCTGTGTTTCTTAAATTTTCTGAATGTTGCCCTTTTTTTACCACACCCTCCCTGCCACCTCCTTTGAGAACCAGAGTGGCTTTTTCTTCCTCTTTGTTTTACTTATTTGCCTAATTCAAGGGCTCATGGCTTCCATTATAGCTCCCTTAAGATGTGCCCATTGCTCCTCAATATCCCCTTATCCCACTTTACCCCCTAGGGATTTCTTTTGACATACTTCCAGCTTTGCAAAATTGACCCTTTGGAAATCCATGACTCTTGCCTTTGTATGACTGCATTTCTGCACTATCCTCACATTAAACCATACTGTACGATGATTGCTGGACCCCAGGTGACTCCCCACTTCTACATCCATCATCCGTTCCCATTCGTGAGTACCAGGTCCAATATTGCCCCCTCATGGGTGTGTTTTACCACTAGCTGTCTGAGTTCCACCCCCCTGATGAGCTTTTAGGATGGCTCTGCTCCTTGTTGTGGCAGCAGTATGGGTGCTTCAATTGACACCTGGCAAGCTGAAGTCTCACTTCAGCAATATTTCCCCTTTTGCTGCCATTTCATGGATTATTTCCACTAGCACATTTTCTAACTCCTCCACCTGTGCCGGATGTCTGTTGATCATGCTGCTCAAATGGCAATATCATTCCCTGTTTCCAGCTGATCAACAGTGCCTCCCCTTCCTCACTTATGCCCTGTACTTCTTTATCTTTTATTTCCTCTCTAATGTAGATAGTCACTCCTCCTCCCTTTTTACCTTCCCTATCCTTTCAGAACAGAGTATACCATGGCACTGCTATATCCCAGCTATGGTTCCCAGTGAACCACGTCTTGGTCACAGCAACAATGTCCAGGTCAGCCTCTCACATCAAGGCCATTAGGTCTGAGATTTTATTCGACAGGCTGCAAGCATTCATGCACATGACTTTCTATATTCTGTCAACACTTTTTTTTAATTTTTCCTCCCTTGATCTTGTGTTTTTCCTCTAGTATCTTTCCAGTGGGTATACTACTGAGTCCCACTTCTGTTTGTGTTTGTTTTCCTCCCTTTGTGTTCCTACTAGTTGCTTTTTGTGTTCCTTAATTAATGTCTGTTTTTGGGAGAGTTACAGCTAAGTTCCTATCTTCTAAGGTGCCTTGTATAGAGTTCTTTGCCTCCATCTCCCCCTCCCCTACTTTAAATGCCTGATGCACACGTAGAATTTTTGACCTAGTGCTCTTACTCCTTCCTTCATTAGGTGCAGTCCATTGTACCTGAAGAATATCCTCTCCCAGATTTCTCCCCATGCACCAATGAAGTGGTAGCCTCTTTCTTGACACCAGCTTCATAGCCACTCATTGAACTCCTCGATTTCTTTGCTCCTGATCTTCTCTGTGCTGCTGTCTTTGTCCCACACAGGAAGGACCTCAGAGAAGGCCAGGGAGGTCATTTGAGTGGCTAATCAGTCTCCTAGTTTAGCTAGGTTTCATTTACCTTCCTCTACTGACTGCTCTGCCAGGTCATTTGTCTCCAGTTGCATCAGAATCTTCAGGTCATCGCATTCTTTCTCTGCTATCCTTCTGATGCTATCAGTGTCATGTTTTGCTGAGGCCCCCGGGAGGCATCTGACTAGCACCCTTGTTCATCCATAGCCACTTAGTTGGATCTCTACCTTCCTGATCATGGAGTCTTCTACAATGATTATTGTTCTGCTTCTTTCCTTCTTGCTCCTTATATTGCCTCCACTATTCTCCTTAGTTGACTGCAGTCTTGGCCCTTTGACTGGCTTTTTGTCCTCTTTCACCTGGCCAAGATCCTTTTCCTCTATCAGTGGTGAAAAACAGTTTGTAGTTGAGATGGTCATGGCATGGAGACTGTTTAGCTGGTCCATCCTGCCAAGTTTACTTCCCCCCATACCACATTCCACCCCCCTGGACTGGATCTTCTCCGTAGGGGTGGACTTCTAGGGGGGAACTGATGTTGTGGAATTTGAGGGCATGGATTCCAATTTCTGTTCCAACATAGGAGGCCCCGCAGCTGAGATTTCGCCATGTTGCATTTAGCTGTGCCTTTACTTCATGTAGATATCTGCAGATAGTACGATGCCCCATTCTCCAAAGAAGTCCTCTGGGAATGAGAGCTCTGCACCAATGACAGCTCTACATATCCATATTACTTGTGTATTTTTTTTCCTTTTTTCCTTTTCAGCTCCCTTTTTTTAACTTCTTCTTCTT
The DNA here is from genome assembly GCA_016271365.2 of Neoceratodus forsteri. NCBI lineage: Eukaryota > Metazoa > Chordata > Ceratodontiformes > Ceratodontidae > Neoceratodus > Neoceratodus forsteri. Next base: position 1,868,188,087 of record CM057452.1, read on the forward strand.
CAGTTTATTTTCAACTCCCTTTTGTTAGACTTGCCTTGGTGGTTTTTGTCCCTCCCACTGTTGCAGTTTGTTTCTCAGCCTGTAGTTGGACCTTTGTCCCATTCCTGCAGTTCAGACCCAGTCAAATGTTGCTTCTTGTCCGAACAGGAAGTCGCTACTGTCAATCACTTTCTGTCCCTTATGTATTGAACTACCACAGGGTGGGCTGGAATGGGGCATTTGGGAGGGTAGTAGTATACAGCAGTAGTCCCCTTTCCTCAGTCACTAGTCCCCACTTCTCAGTTCTGGTCCCTGCAACACAATTAACCAAAGAAAAATACTCTAAAACTCAAGCAGTTTTACTGAAGTCTGTGCTGCTCTTGGCTGCTTACTCATCCTGCCCTATCATGATGTGCCTTCCAGTTCTAATTGTAGGCACTCCTGTCCTGGATGGAAATCAAGAGCTGTAAAGATTCAGCTGTTGTGGTGGGATTTTATGCCTCAGTGACCTGTCTGAATTTTGGCACCAATGGCAAGGTGTGTCTCCGATTTGCTGGGTCTCTTAAAGATGTTGTGTCCCAGTTTCTTTCAGTAGTCCCCTTTCCTCAGTTGCTAGTCCCTGCTTCTCTGCCCCAGTTCCAGCAACACAATTAGCAAAAGAAAAGCACACTGAAACTCAGGCTGTTTTACTGAGGCCTGTGCTGCTCTCGGCAGCTCTCATCCTGCCCTACCATGATGTGCCTTCCAATTCTAATTGTAGGCACTCCTCTCCCAGATGGAAATCAAGAGCTGTGAGGATTCAGCTGCTGCAGTGGGCTTTTATGCCTCAGTGATCTGTCTGAATTTTGGCACTGACAGGAAGCTGTGTCCCTGATTTGTTGGCTCCCTTAGTGATGTAAGGTCCCGATTTCTTTCAGTAGTCCCCATGCCTCAGCTGCTAGTCCCCGCTTCTCTGTTCCAGTCCCTGCAACACAATTAACTGTTTTACTGAAGCCTGTGCTGCTCTCGGCTGCTCACTCATCCTGCTTTACCAGGATGTGTCTTCCAATTCTAATATCAGGCACTCCTGTCCCTGATGGAAATCAAGAGCTAATATAAATATATTGCTATCAAATTATTCTTTTGGGGACTGTTGTCTTTTCCATATGCTTCACATTAAGGCAATAATTTTGATGGAATGTGGGGACATAATAGAAATAAATAAACATGATATTCTCATTAGTATGGAGAATGTGTTCTCTGGGTTGTTGCTATTGTCTGTTTTCAACTATGTATTTGTTTAATGGATATGTTAAATTGAAAAAATAGTTTGGTAGTCCTTCTGTTAGAGGACTACTATGTGATACTAAACCACAGTTCAGTGTCTCTTCCAACTTGGATGCTGGTTACCAGGGTTTGAGGGAATATCTTCCTCCTTTTTGTGTTCACTTGTGCTTGGGCAAGGAATGTCTTGGCATTTTAGAGGTGTGTCACTGCTGAGCCAATTACAGCTGAAACTGCAAAGGGTTTGGCAGTGTACACCAATGACCAGGCACTCTGGTCATGGCATTAGTTCTGCTTGCTGACATGGCAAGTACCTCAGTGGAAAGAAATGAACTGCTCCAATGAGAGAGCACTTCATTTCTTTCATTAGACATAACTCCATGTGCATTACAGTTGACACCAATGCCTATGCCCAAAGTTACTGAAGCCCCCCCCAATTAAAAGGCTTGATGACAGCTATTAGAGTACCATAACAACTTTTAATAATATGTATGTGTTATCTTGGTTATTACAAACTCTGGTATGAAGATTTTAAGACCTTGTCTTGCTGGCAAAATTGTTATTACTGCCAGATCCACAACAGGTGCTCGACAAAATTTTTGTCGAACGCCCCATCAGCAACACTGGCAGGTTAACCGCATTCTGCAGTTGGCTGCCAGATTCCCACAGTCTGACTGTGTTTTCTTTAGGGGGCTTCACCCCTGAACCCCCCACTCTGAGTCGGAGCTGATTGGGGGGGATGCTGAACCCCTGACAGACAGCGCCTGGTGCCAGTGGGTTTCCCACAGTGGCATGGCACTGTAGTCACTGTGGGGTACCTCACTGGCAAAATGTCACTGTTGGGGGTGTAACCAATTACTGCCTGCCTCCCATTCCCTTGCAGTGCTTTTGTGCCATTTCTGACTGCTTTGACTCACATGAGGTCTCACTATTAGCAGCACCCGAATGTTTAATAGTGCTAACAGCAATACTACTCATACATGCCTCTACACAATGGCTGCATGAATGTTGGTGTTTTTTGTTAGATTTTACTTTGTTCCCCCCACATAGGAGGACATTATCTCTCAGTTTCATGATTATGAGATAAAATATTATGCTCCACTGGATAGTGGGACTGCTTGAAAGCCTTGTGATGGCAAATATCCCTAAGTCTGTATCCCCTTCCCAGTAGTCCGGGACACTGAGGATCCCACTCCCAGTGACAACAAATCTGCATCTCCCTCTCAGTAGTCCAGGACACTGGGGATCCCACTCCCAGTGTCCCCAGATGTTTTCTGTCAAACCTGTAAAAAAAGAAAAGGTGTATCGTGATATGAGCGAGTATTATTGAGTGGCTCAATTTGAATGACTCAGTAATTCTGCTCGTACTGAGAGCAAATATAAAAGAACAGCAATCGGGAGGTTATGGCGAGTGTAGCAGTAAGCTGTACTTGCTGGAAGAGGATATCATCATTTGTATGGCCAACTCCTGCTGAGCTGGCCATTTGGCATAGTGTCTAGAACCAGAGCCACTTGAGCTGCTGGAACCAGGTTCAGATCTTGGGTCTGGCTGCAGGAGAAATTTTAGGGTTTTATTTCCATCATTCTCCTAAGTCCACTCCCACTAGAGTTGATAATCTTTATTTTGGGTAGGTGCAGGGGGCTTGCCCCACACATGAAGAGCATTTTTTTTTTGCCGCTTCTGGAAAATAAGCAACCATCTCTGTTTGCAGCAGTCTCTGATATGCTGCTCCCCCATTTGATGTTAGGTGCTATATGTTTCATATTTTGTGGTTGGCGATATTCAAGAATCACCTATATCACATAAAATCAAAGAAAACAGTCATGCAATGTCTTTTTCCCCCATAAAAAAGAAAACAGTCCCTCGTTATCCCGCCGTACCCCTCCCCCATGCAGACCCTCCCAATGAGTGCCCTTCACCCCACCCCACCCCATACTTACCACTTGAGGTCATCAGCTGTCATCTTCTGTGGACTGAGACATGTCTGCACTCTTCAAAGCTGAGCCACGAACTGAGGAATAAAGGTAAGTGCCATATAATGGCTGTCGATGGTGTTTTGAACTTATGTTGATATCTCAGCCATTATTCTATATTTTTGCACCAAATTTTCAACATGGGCTTTTTGGGACCCCACCTCATGAACACTGGCACTGTAATTTTGGTACTCAGGCCCAGAAGGTGATTTTGTGGTCACTGTGCAAAATCACCTTTTGGGACTGATTAACAAAATGACAGTGCCAGTATTCAAGAGGTGGGGTCCGAAAAAGACCATGTTGAAAATTTAATGGTTAAATTCCTAAAAATGGCCAAATTACATGTGCTCATTGAAACCTTTCTACGCATGTGCGTAACTTTGTTAATTTCTAATATTTGTACTCCAAATTTTCAACATAGCCATTTTTTTCACAACACTTCATGAACAGCAAAGCTGTTATTTTTCACATCTTGCCTAAAATGTGTTTTTGAACCTCTGTCACAGAATGGTACAGTCCCTGTGCAAAATCACCTTTTGGGACCAATTAACAAAATCACCGTGCCACTGTTCAAGACTTGTGGTCCCAAAAAACCTATACTGGAAATTTGTTGAAAAAGTCCTAAAAATGTTTGAGTTCCAAGTGTTCGTTGAAATGTTTCTATGGATGCGCATCATTAATTTTTAATATTTTGACTCCAAATTTTCAACATAGCCATTTTTTTCCCACCACCACATGAACACTACAGCTGTCATTTTTCATATGCTGCCCAAAATGTGTTTTTGCGCCTGACTTGCAGGTTTGGGCCATGATGGTTAACGGAGGGTGCCCATTACCCATCCCAGCACAAACCTGCTAGTGAACGTTCAGTATTGACAAATGCTTGTTTTCCCTGTTTGCAAAACAATCACCGGCTTTTATCCCATGTGTGGCATTCTGTTATTTTACCTGTTTTTATGCTGGTAGAAATGTGAAAATAAATATATTTTAAACTGTTACTTTTGTTGTGGTGAAGTCAACATGGTATGACTAATGGCTCAGACTTTTTTTGTAATTTTAGGGAATATCTCCTTCCTTTTTGTACTCCTTTTTTTTAGATTATTTCTCAGAGTTATAGCCGCTCTGAGATTGAGAACATTTAGGGCATTTTGGTGCATTACAACTTACACCACAATTTGGGAAACCTTGTCGGAGATAATTTGTTGGTTAAAGACTGTGAGACTGCTAGAAGTCCCTGCCCTGAGGGTTATGTAAATATGCACACTACTGTTTATTACCAATAATACTGGCAACAAGCAAAGTAACTCGTCTTTCCTTTCAAAGATGTGGAACATTATTTTAAACTCACCATCATGTTAATCAGATCACAATTAATAATGAATTGATTATTCTAGACATGGAACATTGATTGAATGTGTTCTCATATTGCAAGGTGATAATAGAATTCTCATCTCATAATTACTGAAAATTATTGATAATTGGCATTTAGAGTATTTAATGAAGGTTGAGTTTGAGAGGCTCTGCCCTCTTTCAAAGACCAGTTCAGTCAATGTGCCATAGTTTGCTCAGTGTCTTCTATGTTTATTTTAAAAATATTTGCTCACTCACTTTGTTATAATATTATAGTATTGGACTTACCTTTTGAGTGGTTTCCCTATTCCTTGTGTGCAACTGTTTGAGTCTCATGTTAGTGAACATGTACTTGCTGGAGGCTGGGGGGGGGGCATGACAGAGACCTTCAAGTTCCTGAAAGGAATAAACAAGGTAAAGTGTGAGAAACTATTTAGCAGGAATAGCAGGTCAAAAACAAGGGGACATGAATGTAAGCTGGTGGGAGGAATTCAGGAAGATGCTAGAAGTTTCACTTTACTGAGAGAATGGTTAAGCTGTGGAACAGCCTATTGGCAGAGGTTGTGGGTGCAAATATCATTAATGGTTTCACGCATGGCTGGCACAGTGAAAAGGGCCTAATAGTTTCTCAGACAGGGAGCAATAAGTCAAGGAGCAAGGGGGAGGGAGGATGGTGAAAATCCCATCCAGACAATAGGCCACAGGGTAGAGTAGAGTAAAACTGGTCAGACTGGATGGACAAATGGTCCAAGATATTCAAAGGGGTAGCACCTGGTACAACTGAGTTGCACCATTGCAACCCCAGAAATGCATCCCAAGGAAATATTCAAAAGGAAGAATTGTGCAGCATAATTCCCGATGTGCCGGGGTGCAAAGATAATGTATGCGGCACATCTCCAGGGGACGTGCCCATGCATATGTGGAACATTCTGATATTCAGCCCAGGATGTTCGGCACATCTGCTGGCACAACCCAGAGATGTACTGCGTACCTGGGCTCACAACTGAGCACATAGAACAAGGCTCAAGTGCTATCTACATATTGTCAGGTCACTGTAGTGCAGTGCGCAACACAGCAGCCATCAGCTGTGGGTGGCAACCCCCCCAACACAGTGCACAAGCAGCCACAATCATTCCTGGTAGCCTAGTGGTTCCCCCTCCCTTCCCATACCTCCAATCACCTTGATATAATTTAATTTAATGTCCCTGGTGGCCCAGTGGTTCCCCCTCTCTGCCTGTACCTCCGATCACTCATAAATCTGAATCAGATTTCCCTGGTAGTCTACTGGTACCCCCCACCCTTCTGGCAACCCTGATCACCCATAAAGTTAACTAAAACAATTCCCTGGTGGTCCAGTGGCACCACCCACTCACACAGGACCCCGGCCCTCCCAGCTCCCCCTGGTTATCGGCGGGCAGCAGGCCACATACCTCCATGGGTGCCCACTGAATGACAGCTTAGAGTAGCAGCTGCAAGCCCATTGGTCCACACTGTGGACCAATGGGCTTGCACTGCATACTGTAATAGTCATTCACAAATATGTAAATGAAGACCAGACTCTGTTCCAGTCACACCAGTTTTTTTTGTATTCTGAAAGACAAACAGGCCACAAACCAATTTCAATCATCAACACTCAAACCAGATTTAACCAGGTGAAGCATCAGAATTTGTTGATTTACTGTGTCTGTGTCACTGAAGAAGTCAACAGAGATGACCACGGTTATCTCTGCAGTCCATAACTAAGTTGACATCATCCAAAACCCTTGACATGGCAATCACATGTCTGTGTTGCTTCCAGAAGCCAAACTGGTATTTATCAAGTGATCCTGAGTCATCTAGAAAGCAGTTAAGCTGCTCAATGGCCAATCTGTCCAACAGTTTTGATGTAACTGAAAGGAGAAAAATTATACAATAATTAGTCCTTTTTACTGGGTTGCCCTGTCCCCCCCCCCTTACAAAAATTGGGATGACTTGGGCAAGCTTCCAGGCATTTGACAAGACCCCTTCAGAAAGAGTCCAATTAAAAAGAAATGTTATGGGTTCAACAATTCGGGGAGCAGATGCACTTCCCAAGTGCATTGAAAGGCTCTCAGCCATTGACCTTGTGCCTTCCCATACACCTGGGGTATGAATTCATTCTCTAGAAAAGCATACTCTTATCATGGATTCTTGCTTACATAAAAAGAAAGATTCACAGAATTGTTATAAGAACTAGACAGAATGCTCCTATTTTATCAAATAACCTTTGGATTTGACAAAATATGGAATAATGGGACAGGATAACAGCAAAAGGTCCATTTCGTCTGCCCTCTGACAGTCCAGAAAGTACTTTATGCTATAGTCAATGATACTATTTGTCCAAATATGCATTCAAGTTAAAGTCTGAAACTTTGAGTTGTGCTACAGCTACATCAGTGCTTTGTTGAAAAAATATCTCTCAAATTCCTATTACACTCTGCTTGAAGTAAATATTCCCTGTATCCAAATTTCCCCATGCTCTATTTAGTTGGAGACTATGGACCTCATTCACTTTTCTTGAAGCACTACAAATAACCTCCTGGTGTGTACTTTCTCCATGCAACAAATAATTCTGCATCCACAGACAGCTCAGCAGGAGTAGTGAAAGAAGTGTAAAAACAAGGCAAACCAGCATTTGCCAATGCAGAATGTTCACCACCGGTATTGCTGTGGTACCAGGTCTTGCTTGCATACATTTCTTATTATATATTTACACAGGAGATAGCAGATGAAATGCAATATATCATATTCAGTGTGGTCCTGCTTTGACACATTGTTAGATTGTAATTATCCAGGATAGGGCAGCTGAGAGACAATATCTACTTTTAAGTGGGCTCCCACATTTTGACCCCAAATGTCCAGCAGTCTTTTTATGACCTGACAGTATGACCAGGACAAGTGTAATTTTTAAAATCCCATCCAAAAGGAGATTTTGCTGTGAGACTGTGGCAAAACATTTTGGAGGGGATTTGAAAAATGATGCCTGCCATGTTCAGGAGGTGGGGTAACACAAGGGATATGTTAAACATTAGGGGCCAAAATCTTCAAAAAATAAAGTCATGAGTTAATACTGGAACAATTAATTTCCTCATAACTTAACATAAGTTGTTTTTTTTTTCATATTTTTACCACACATTTTCAACATAATCTTTCTATGACCACTCCTTCTGATCATTCTGAGAATGACAGGTGTCATTTATAAAACAATGGCTAAAATGTATTTTTGCACCATAAGTGATAAAACACATTTTGTGTAGGATTTGAGAAATGGCAGCTGTCACATTTATGTAGTAGTATGAAAAAAATGGCTATGTTGAAAAGTTGGGGTCAAAATAATGAAAATCACCATAGTTGTGAGTGTGAATAGGAAAATTGCAACATAGACTCATAACTTTGATGTTTTCACATATTTGTACCCCAAATTTTCAACATATCCTTCTTATGACCCCACATAACCTTCTTACAAGGGCAGAGAATATTTTCAAATCCTGCCCAAAAGGTGATTTTGAGCCACAAGTGCAAAAACGTATTTTGGACAGCATTTGAAAAATAACAGCTGTCACATTCATGAGGTGCTGTGAAGAAATGGCTATGTTAAAAATTTGCGGTAAAAATAATGAAAATTACCAAAGTTAGGAGTCTGTGTTCATAAATTTCAACATAGACTCATAACTTTTTTGTTTTTGAATATTTTTACCCCAAAATTTTCAGCATAGCCTTCTTATGACCCCACCTCATGAACAAGTGTAGAGAAAATATTCAGCACCTGCTTAAAAGGTGATTTTGTGCAGGAACAACAAAATCACCTTTTGGGACACAAAAACACCTTTTGGTCAGAATTTGAAAAATGAAAACTGTCATATTCATGAGGTACTGTGAAGAAAATGATATGTTAAAAATCTGGGGTCAAAATATTGAAAATGACCAAAGTTTCAAGCATGCGTTTGCAATTTTCAATGTAGGCTCATAACATTTTAAAATATTTTTATGCCACATTTTCAACATATGATCCCACCTCATGAACAAGGGCAAAGAAAATTTTCAACTCCTGCCCAAAAAATGATTTTACGCAGCAACTGCAAAATCACCTTTTGGGACAGATTTGCCTTAATTTCACTGCTGTTGTTCATGAGGTGGGGTCTCAAAAAAGGCATGTTGAACATTTAGGGCAAAAATGTTCAAAAATGGCCAAGTTATGCCACTAAGTTCAAATCCCCATTGAAATACATTTACATTAAACTACATATCTAACTTCCTCAGTTCATGGTCCAGCTTTGAAGAGTGAAGATGGCTGCAGTCCTGAGAGAACTGTGGCATTGAATAAGTAAGGGCTCTGGGATGGGTGGGTGTTGTGTGGGAGGGTCGGTTGGGGGGACTTATGGTGCAACAGACTTCAATGAATGGTTTTCTTTTTTACAAGGTTGAAAAAATGATGAGGGATGGTTTACTTATTACAGTCTGGGATGGCGATCGGAAGTTGGGGGTGCCACGAAAACACTAGTGAAAGACAAAAAAATGCGGATGGTGATCCAAGGGTGGGGGTGTCACTAGACAACAGGGAAAGACAAAATCATTACGGGGACATTGATCAGAGGGTGGGGGTGCCACTAGACACCAGGGAAAGACACAAATATTATGGAGATGGTGATTGGAGGCTGTGGGTGCAACAAGACACCAGGAAACACAAAAACATTATGGTATAGCAATTGGAGGGTAGGGGGTGCTATGAGACACCAGGGAAGGACAAACTTTATGGGGACGGTGATTGGAGGGTTGGAGGTGCCAATAGACACCAGGAAAAGACAAATATATGGGGATGGCAATCGGAGGGTGGGATGGTACCTTCAGACACCAGAGAAACAGTAAATAAATATGGGGATGGTGATCAAAGGGCAACATTAAGTACATAAATGGACAGCAATCAGGGGGCCTGTATATATATGTAAAAAAAAACTACACGGTGGTGACACTGGGGGATTGGGCACCCCAGTGTCAGTGTTATGTTTATGGGGGGTGCTTAGATGGAGGATCAGGTGGGGGAGACAGTTACAGGTGTACCAGCAACAGACATCGATGGATGGTTTTCTTTGCTACAGGGTGAAATTCCTTAGCAGTCAGATCTTGACCGTTCAGCTGTGCTTGCTGGGCAGTGTAGATCAATGGAAAGAGATAGCCTATGATTGGGTTGGGTCATTCCTTTGAAATACATGAAGATTCCACCCAACAAGCCAGAATACTGTCATACAAAATGCTGGAGAAAATGTCAATGTCATAATCCACATAGGAACAAACAATCTCACCACTTGGACAGTACAGAAGAACAAGGGACACCTGACCAGACTTGGTGAACATTTGGCTAACATTTTGTCCAACATCTCCTTCTCTGAAATTCTACCTGTCTGAGAAAGGGGTTCAGGCAGGCAGAGAATCAGGGAAGGAGACATCGGGGAGCTGAACACTTGGCTCAAGGAAGGGTGTCATGAGAAAGGATACAGATTGGTAGGTGATTGGCAACAGTTCTTGGAGATGAAGTTCTTCAGGTCTGATGTCCTTCACCTGACTAGGGAAGGAGTCAATGTATTGGGAAGAAGTTCAATTATTTGCAGGGCATTTAAACTAGCAAGAGGGGAGAGGGGTCCTGCACCCATACCGTCGTACGGGGAGGTAGGTACCCCTCCCCCCCCTTAGCTAGCACTCCACCACTGGTACAACATTTGAGTAAGTCCTTTACTCAAACAGAAGGGGAAAAAGAGTCTGGCACCCCCTACAATGCACAGGGAAGAGGTTGGATGACCCCCTTTAGCTAGCAAACTGCCACCTAAAACATGGAAAATCATGTACACAAATGCCCACAGTATGGGAAATAAGGTCCCAGACTTGGAAGCTACAATGGCAGAAGTTAAACTGGATATAGTAGCCATTACCGAGACATGGTTCACCAGGAACCACACATGGGAGGCTAATATACCAGGTTATGTATTGTTCAGAGGAGATTGGGGGGGGTAAAAAGGGAGGAGGGATAGCCCTTTATGTTAAGCAAAACATAAAAGCAACCAAAATACAGAGCAGGCATGAGGAGTCAGAAGAGTTGTTGGTCACCCTGGAACCAGGGAATGGAACAGCCATATAAACAGGGGTGGTCTACAGGCCTCCAGACCAAGGAGAGAGATCGGACAGATTACTAGTGGAGGACACACAAAATATGACGGTGAAGTGAGAGGTTTTGCTAATGGGAGATTTTAACATGCTAGATGCAGACTGGTCAATACCAACTGGTGCATCAGCCAGAACATGGGACATGGTAGATTCCATGCAGGGGAAAGGCCTCATACAACTGTGCAAAAACCCACCAGAGACAGGGCAGTCCTGGTTCTGATGTTATCAAATGGTGAAAGAATCACACAGATCTTCAGGCTGAAAGACAGTTGGGGTACAGTGACCATCACATGGTATGCTTCAATTTGGCCACAGGAACACAAGCGACTCATTCAAAGGCTCAAATCTTAGATTTCAGAGGGGATGACTTTGGTAAGATGGGTGAGAAGGTTAAGGAAGCCCTGAAAAAGAGAAATACAGGAGAGGGCATAGAGGGGAAATGGACACTAATCAAAGAAGCAATAATTAAGGTAACAGGCCAATGTGTTAGGGAGAGAAGCAAAAACAAAAGAAGGAGAAAAACACTCTGGTTCTCGAAAGCAGTAGCAGAGAAGATCAGGGCCAAAAGGCTGGCTTTCAAGAAATATAAGAGAACACAAAGTGACAATGATAGGGAGGAGTATCTAAACTGTCTAAAGGAAGCTGGGAAAGTAGTGAGGATTGCAAAGGCCCACACCAAGGAAACACTGGCTTAAACAGTGAGGAAAGGAGACAAGTCATTCTACAGGTACATTAGCGACAGAAGAAAGTCTAGAGGGGGTATTGCTAAACTCAGGGGGGATAAGGGGGAATATGAGGAGGGGGGTTGGGAAAAGGCATCTATCCTTAATAGATATTTCTGCTCAGTCTTTACTGAGGAAAAGGATGGACATGGCCCACAACTTCATGCCAAATATACAGGTGGGAGGGAGGTAAACACCAGTCCTTTCACAAAGGAGACAGTCCTGGAAGAGCTCAATAAGATTAGAGTTGATAAAGCTATGGGGCCTGATGGAATTCATCCAACGATACTAAAGGAGGTGAGAGAACAAACAGAGCCACTAGCTGAACTGTTTACAAGTCATTGAGCACAGGAGAAGTTCCAGAGGACTGGAGAAGGACTCACATGATCCCTCTGCATATAAGTGGCAGCAGGGACAAAGCAGGAAACTACAGACCAGTCAGTCTCACATCAGTTGTGGATAAGATCATGGAGACACTCCTTAAGGAAAGGATAGTGGAACACCTAGAAGCCATAGGAGCACAGGATCAAAGACAGCATGGTTTTACAGCGTGAAGGTCCTGTCAGACTAATCTGATGGATTTATTTGACTGGGTGAACAAGGAAGTAAGTAGATCAAGGGGGTGCAGTTGATGTCCTCTACCTTGATTTCAGCAACGCCTTTGATACTGCTCCACATAGAAGACTGGTGAATAAGCTAGGTAGTCTTGGGGTGGGTCAAAGGCTGGTGAATGGGGTGGGAAAGGCACATGGTCGGAGGAGATGCGGGTCACCAGCGGTGTGCCTCAGGTATCAGTTCTGGGGCCAGTCCTCTTCAGTGTCTTCATCAGTGACATTGCAAATGGGCTGCATGGAAAGGTTTGCCTGTTTGTAGATTACACCAAAATCTGCAGCAGAGCAGATACTCCTGAGGGGGTGGAATGGATGAGAAAAGATCTGGAAAAACTGGAGAGATGATCTAAAGAGTGGCAACTGGGGTTTAGTGCAAAGAAGTGCAAAATCATGTACATGGGTAGCAAATCATAAGTTGGGGAGTGAGTTGCTAACAGTCATTAGGAAAGAAAGATACTTGGGAGTCATCATTACAGATGACCTGAAGGCATCCAAGCAGACTGCAAAGGCAGTAGAGAAGGCTAGAGGGATGTTGGGGTGCATTAGTAGGGGTATAACAAGCCATAAGAGGGAGGTACTGATTCCTCTCTACAAAACACTGCATAGGCCCCATCTGGAAAACTGCTTGCAGTATTGGAGGCTGCATCTGAGCTAAGACATCAACAAGATGGAGACAGTGCAGAGGAGGGCAACAAAGATGGTACAGGGCCTGCAACAGAAGACATATGAGGACAAATTACATGAACTCAGTATGTATACGCTAGAGCAAAATAGGGAGGGGGGATGTGATTGAGACATTCAAAGATCTCAAGAGCATAAATAAGGTAAAGGGGGCAGACAACTTTCATTTTAAACCAAATAGTAAAACAAGGGTCATGAGATTTGAAGGAGGCCGACTACGGGGGAATGTGAGGAAGTTCTTTTTCATAGAAAGGGTGGTAGATGCATGGAATGACTTGCCACAGGGAGTGGTGGGAAAGAGCATAGTGCAGAGCTTCAAACAGGCATGGGACAGGCACAAAGGAATCATAGGGAAGGGAAAGATCAGCTAAGGTAAATGATTAAGTAAAGTCAGTAGACACTTTCAAATGATAGGGTGTATGGGCAGACTGGATGGGCCTGGCGGTCCTTATCTGTCTACAATTTCTATGTTTCTATGATCAGCAAGGCTTGTGGTTGGTGTGACACTGATGAGCCCCTTGCAGAGCATGCTGCATTGGACTGACAGTTTTACACCCCTCAAAAGTCACGCTCCTAACAAAATGTTTACTACATGTATTCATACAGTGAACATAAAAATTACTGTGCAAAAAGTAGTTATCCAGCACTCTATGGTCCTGCATTAACCTAGCCAATTCTCAAGTATCTGGACCTGAAGATTGTTACGTGGGGGGAGGGGTGAAAGGATAACAGTTAATGACTATGCCTCTACTAAAAAAGCATCTTCTTACTGATCTCAATGTACCATGCTACTCTGTGTAGCCGCATGTTGCAATGTGTTTTGTTAATTGCATATATGACTTTACACTAATTATACCAATATGTCTCTGTCTATGTCTGAGGTACAGAAGTAAATGTTATTTACTGCTGTCCCCTGGACCCTCATGATTACAAGATGCAGTAGGGATGTGCATCAGCAAACATTAATTCCCTAAGCTAATGGCATGGATGATAGGGTTCCCTAAAATTTATGCGAATACTGAATAGTTTTTACAATTAATACCATAGGTTTTTTATGAATTATTACTACATTTAACAAAAAAAAAAAAACCCTCCCAGGTAGCCAGTGCTAGTCTTCTGGCCTGCTTCCTCCCCATTTCAGTGTCTTCCAGCCCACCTTCCCCCTTCCTGTAGTAAAAGACTTAAAAATTAAAATTTGCTTCAAAATGCCAGCTCCGGCACTACACCTGCAGCTAACAGGGTCATTTCATGGTATTCTCCACTCTAGCCTGATCACAGATTCCCCAAAATGCTATTATAATAGGTTACCCTTTTTTTGACACTGATCCATGACTTGGGGACGGGGGGATGGTTGCATGAAAATCCAGTGTGCAAGTCCATTTCCCCTCCCATTGCATGCCTGCTCAGTAGTAGAATTGCAATGTCAATGGAGCAAGCAGGCATGTGATTGAGAATGAGGGAGAGGAGCAAACATGCATTATTGGTGACACTAGGCAGACTGATCCAGTCAGTCTGCCTGTCATCAATAATGATGATAGGCAGTCTGATGATCATCCATAATGACGCAATTGTTCCACCCTTCCCTCCCAATTAAATACATGCACACTCCATTGACATTTGTATTTTACTATGGAGGGTTTGGAAGTAGAAGGGGGAAACAGGCTAGCTAGCCAGATTTCCAAACAACTAGCCTGCCTCCCTGAAATCATGGATTAAAGTCTGTACTATGAGCTAGGGTGGCTTAATCTTGACTCTCAACTACATTATGTTACCCTTATCACAGGCAAAAAAGCCTTGCTTCGCCAACTGTCCTGAGGTGTACTAGCCCTCCTTAGACCCATGACCTCCAAGTATGCCACTAAGGGGGTGCAGGACAACTCCTTGATGCTCCCTAGAAGGAAAATCTCCCTTGAGCAGCTCTGTTTTTCCTTAACTTCCCAAAATTGTGGAACTCCCTCACCATGCCTCTCAAAACCACTGGCTCACTTGCTAGCTTTAAATCCCAGCTACTAGCCTCATTAACCCTCATAACCCCTATCACTGCTATCCCTTACTTTACAATACTCCCCTAATGATTGAATCTCATCCTCAACTGGAATGTTCAGCTCAGTATTCACTGTCTAAACACCACTGGATGTCACACATTTTGGTTACTTTGTCAAACAGTATCTTGTATTCCTTCTTGGCTCATTACTCACCAGTCAACTGCTATGTCTATGCATGCTGTGATTCTTTGTTGTGTATTGTAATGCTCACCTATTACGGTAAATATGTCCCATTCCATTGATGTAATTATGCTGCATCTTCTATTCGTTGTAATAATGTTCTACGCCATCACTGTCATTATGAAACATTAACTGCACCTATGATTTTACTGTTATTAAATAACTCTAGACCCTTTGAAAATAGGCTCTGCCTGAAGGATCTTGTGTGTAATGAATACTTAAATCAATCAATCAATAAATAAATAAATAAATAAATAAATAAATAAAATAAATGGTGGTGGGGGGAAGGGTAGTATGATAGTATTTACAGGCAGTACCGCATGGCGGTGGTTGACCTTCCAGTGCACTTTCATAAAAAGACAGTCACAACTAGTAATGATTTGCTTGTCCTACTATTTTTCAGTGGGATACATTATTTCATCCTTCTGCAACTTGAATTCTTTGCAGAACGCTGTATTTGATAATGGTGATGTTTCGACCATGCCTTCATCAGGAGTAGCACAGAGGAAGGAGTTGCTGAAACATCAGCTGTGTGCCTGCTCATGACATCATTGCACACACAACTCTCCCTCCAGACAAGGCTGCGGTCTGAACCTATTTGAAAAGTTTTTTTTTTCTTATGAGTTGTTGTCAGCAGTAGTGAATACAGCATTCTGCCGAGAGCTCGAGCTCCAGAAAGATGAAATAGAGCATCCAGCTGAAGTACATTAGGACAAGAAAATCCTTACTAGTTGTGACTGTGTTTTATGAAAGTGTAATGGAAAGTTAACCACTGCCATGCAGTATTGCCTGTAAACAGTATTAGTATTTAACAAGAAACACTGTTCTGATACTTTACAGTTGAGGAAGTGAGCACTGGCACAATTCTGTTTGTTAGTTACTAGTCTGACGGTATTTTGAGGGCTGGGGGTTGGGCTAAGAAGAGGAATGTTATACAACAGATGAAGTCAGATCCTGGCATAGTACCACGAGTTCACATTCAGGAGCATGCTTTAACGTTCAAGTTTAGGAACATTGGGAAGAGGGAGTTATATGGGAAAACACTGGAATAGGAAGGGATGACCATGAAGCTAGTCCTAGCCATCTGTAGAGGATAAAAAGCATTTGTTCCCCTGCTTAAGGCTCTGAATACTGAATCTCTCAATATTTGGCACCTGGATAAAAATATTTGACTGAATATTTCCGAAAAATTATTTGCACATCTCTAAGATATGATATCTCACGAGGATATCCAGGGGAACACAGTTTTCAGCAAAAAATGGAAAGTACCAAAGAAATAATCCCTTGTCCATCTAACTGCAGAAGAACAATGAAGTTCTTGCATGTTGATTGGAACTCTTTAACAGTGCTAGCAGGTAGTTCTTACAATGACAAACCTGCCCAGCTCCCATTTTAAATGGATAATGCAGATATAGTTATATACCAAAAATAATGTAGCTTTAAGTGTTCCATGACAGCCCAATGATCCTTTGAATTTGTGCCTTACACAAGAGGGTACCCCATCATCCTACTATACACAGCCAGCTCCCCCAACCTAGATAGCTGTATCCAAAACTCCACAGTCAGCACCAAGCACTACCACTAGTAAATCCTTCATGTGATCTCACCTGTGACTGAGGATTATGCATCCATTTGATTCTGATTTCCCAAAGGTAGACATATGTAACCCCCCCCCCCACAAATGGGGGTTCCCGAAAGTCTTCCTCGAGCTTGCCTAAATGCTCACTGCCCAGTTGGCATTCAGTGCTATAGCCGTTTACATGTATTGCCAGTTAGTACCTGTGTGGCCTCCGTGTACTATCCCTTGAAGTGCTGACTGTTTGCAATGATAATTAATCTGGAAGGGGGGGGTCTGAGTGTTTCCCTGCTCGAGTCCCGCCCGGGCTGCTGAATAATCGCTCCATTTCTGCCATCGCTAATTGAGTAGAGAGAGAGCCCTGCTAAAAGGTGTAACTAATTGCTGGTAGTCATTTACAGTAGTAATGACAACGTGGTTTGTGCTAACCTGCCTTATTTGCAGCAAAGACTGTTCAGTTTAGCTCCACCATTTTGGTCTGGAACTGCCGAATTGGACCAATCAGTATGTGAGGACTCTAAAATGGAGCCTGCTAGAATGGGACTGTATGGATTACTCGTTGGGACTTGTAGTTTTGGACTGTTGGTGCCTTTTGCACCAAAATGGGCAGCTCTTACTGTGACTGATAGCTGGACCAACCAATTGAACCTTTTGGATCTAAGGGAAATCCCCTGAGCAGTCTGCTGGCAAGACAGATCTAAGTTGAAGTTGAGAAAGAAGCAGTTTGTGATAACCGAGCAGAAAACTGCGTAGCTCGAGCGGAAGAATTGTGAGGAGGCCTGAATTGAGGCCTGCAAGTCTGCTGTGTATACTGAGAAAGAGAAAGAGAGAATGATTTCAGACTAATCTGAGCTGTGTGTTTTGAAGCAAGCTACTGAATTGGGACCAGGCTTAACCTGTAGAAGACCAAAGATTTTTGCTGAACACTATCAGCCTGTCAGGAACCTTGGCCTGGTACAGTAACAATTTCCCTTGCATATAAATGTGCTGTATTCTGAATGGGATTGCTATTTAATTCCCCTTTTCTTTAACTGTGTGCTGAGTGCTGGAAGCTGTATCCAGCACGAACCGGACTAAATCCACAGTTAGATCTATGTGGCTGGGCCTTGCCACGAGGGCCTTGCCAGACCACCCTGCTGCATAGAGAAGAGCCATCAATGAGAGACCTGCCAGGGGATCAGCCCCTGTTCCACGTCTGAGCAGGAATGACATTGCGAATAGTGAATAGTGTGGGCCCTGCTTCTCCTGTCAATTCAGAGAATTCATCTGCAGTCTGAATCTTCGTCCATCCTATGTCCAGTCTTGGGGTATCACGAGTAACCTCCAGGGTAGCTCCCTGCAATTACCAATTAATCAAAGTGTGTCACCTGATTGTCTTGTTTTTTCTCCATGAACTGAGCCGTCCTGCTCTGGAATACAAATTGTGTGTGTGCATGTTGTTTCTTTCCTCACAGGGCCCAGCCAGCTGCAACGCCGGCCTACCCCAGGCAATGGTCCTGGCTAGCCTTTCCCTCCATCCTGGCTACCCAGAAAGTGTGACTGGTATGGACTTTGACTGCATGCACAGATGTGTGATTTATACAGCTAGTAAGCAAATCATCCTGATTACCCCCCATCCTTGTTATAGCCCCCTGAATAAATCAGATCTATGTTTTTTTCTGTAATTCATCCAGACTGCGTTTCTATTTTGTGCATGATGTATCACTGTTGTTATTTGTGCTGCCTAACCTTGTTTTACGGGGGTCCTCAGGGCTGAACTGGAGAAATCATCCCTGGTGGTAAGTGTCAATCGTGAAGGTATTCATTGTGTATCGTGTGGGCCACTAGCAGGGACTAAGGGGAGTTACAGTGTCTCAGAGGGCTGTGCCCAGGCTAGTTTGATTACTACCAACCCTGAGCTCTAGGTGGAGGTGCCCATTTCAGAACTCAGGTCCCTTAACCTGTTAGTAGCCAAGCAGGTCATGGGTAGTAGCCCTTGGAGTAGTGCCACCTAGGGGTTACACATGTATCTGTAAATGCTTCCGCTGGAGCATAGTGTCTCTGATCTGGTTTGCAGCCCTGGCCACTAGGCTGCATAGCCAACAAGAGTCCTTACAGTGAACTCAACAACCAACTCTCCCAGCTGCCCCCACCGCCAACAGCTTCCTGCTGAACTTCAGCGGAATTAATGCATCAAGCCAGCAGGCAGTCCACCGTATGGTCCCACTACTAACAATGGTACTTAAATGCCTAATCTCTGCTTTCCTCTACATCCTGCTGTTCCACTGGCTCGATCACCTGATCCTTCATACAGTTAGCCAGGGACCTCCTGGGCATCTGAAGGATTCTTCCCAGCCTCCTTACTTTATGGCCCCACCATCAAGGTACAACTATTCTATGATCATACTACATGAGCTAACCCACAAGGGGGCATGCTATAAATGACTTCCTGCCTCAGCCCTTTATAGCAAGACTCATCATAGAGCCTCTTACACCATGTCCCTAGGACTAAAATTATTATCTCTAGCCTTATTACTATTTTCTGGAGATATCCAGCCTAACCCTGGTCTCCCACCAGTCAACCACAAAATTAGCTCCCCAGCAGACCCATACTGGTCTGGCCCTAGGGGCCTAAAAATGGTCCCCATGAACATATGCAGTCTATGTCCCAAGATGCATGAATTGCAATCCAGGGTAGACCTATACAAACCTGACCTCCGTGCACTGTCAGAAACATGGCTGATGCCTGAAATCCAGTCACATGAAATAGAGCTTCCTGGATATGAAGTCTTCAGGAAAGATAGATTAGATAAAAAAGGAGGGTGTTTCCTAATCTATACTAGGGCTACCCTATGCACCTCCTTAGCCAACCTCCCCTCCCTGGACAGTGATGACTTTGAATCACTGTTCAAAACTATAACCCTTGGTAATACAAAATCCCTCACAGTAGGCTGCACTTATCATCCTCCCAGGGCAGCTGTGTCTGCCCTTAAAACAATCACCAGTAAGCTTGCAGAGCATAATCACCTTGAGGTAATCATCCTAGGAGATTTCAATCTCAACTGGTTCCTGGACTGCAATACAGGGTTTAAAGCACAGCTCCTTGATGCTTGACTAACTCAGGTCATCAGTGAACCAACACAGCACAACTGCAAAACTGGTGACCACTCCTTGCTTGACTAGGTCTTCATGTCCCATCTCAACAGAATAAAAGCTGCAGGCATATTTTCAGACACTCTTAGTGAACACTCCCCAGTCTTCTGCACCTGGAAAAATAGCTCCCCTAAAGTGCCTCCCAGAATGTTTTTAGCTTGTGACTTCTCAACTTTCTCATCTGAATTCTTTCGAGCCTCCCTTAAGAAAATTAACTGAACTCCTATCTGCACACTCCCTAGCATGTACGCTGCTCTTGAGTGCTTTGTAAACAATTTTCTGTCCATCACCAACAAACACACCCAGTTAAGAAGCTCAGGGTTAAGGGTCAATGCTACAAGTGGATAACTACACATCTAAAGAAACAAATGGTGCAAGGAGACAAGACTTGGGGTCAGTATAAGAAGTCTGGCCAGCAGGTGGACTGGGTCAGATTCAGGGAGCTCTGTAATTCCTGTAAAAATGCACTAAGGCTGCCAAACTTCAATACATAAAAGACCTACAACAGCACAATCTGGCTGATTCCAAGAAATGTTGGGCCCAAGTAAACACCCTTATCAAGTGAGATCCCTGCTCCTCCAAAGTCTCAATCACTCTTGATGGCTGGACACTCAATGACCCCCAGATGGCCACCAACACCATCAACCAAAACTTCACAAATCTAGATAAACACAAAAATGGGTTCAACTGTCCCCTCTCCCCTCCTCCAGACCTAAGGAATCTGGCCCATTGCCCCTAAATTTCACCTCTGACTAGTTACCAAGAGCGAGGTAGTAGCTCTGCTCAGAAAAATAAAATTAAATGGCTCCACGGTCCTCAACAAGCTGGAGCCTAGACTACTGAAGGAAGCTGCCCCCACCATAGCATCTCCAATCACAATATTAATCAACAAATCTTTCCTGGCCAGGCAAAGCCCAGGAAAATGGAAAGAGGCGATAGTAGTTCCTGTCCACAAAGGTGATCCCAGGGAACCAATAAAAAACTACAGGCCCATCTCTCTCCTCTGTATTCTGGCAAAGGCAGAGGAAAGACTAGTGTACAATCAGTTATGAGACTACCTGGAAATGCAACACTGTATTTCCTCTCAGCAGGATGGGTTCAGGCTCAACCACAGCCCTGACATGACATTAGTCAGATTTACTGCTAGTGTACTACAGGAGCTGGAGAATGGTACCCCCACTGGGGCAATTTTCATAGACTTAAGCAAGGCTTTTGACTTGGTTAGTCATGAGCTACTCATCAAAAATCATAAACCTTGGAATCGATGTCCACTCATTAGCATAGTTCACTCACTACCTATCCAACAGAATGCAAGTTGTCTGAAGGAGAGGTGTCTCTTCTACCTGGCTAGCTATCTCAGACGGTGTACCACAGGCTCGATCTTATGACCCCTCCTATTCACAGTATTCATTAATTACCTCAGCATCAACTGTGGGAGCAGCTAACTCTTACTATACCCTGATGACGCCATCCTCTGTAAGAGCTCTGGAGACCACCTGGTGCTCAGTACCAAGCTGAACCAGGACTTCTTATGCCTGAAATAATGGTTACTGGCAAATAGTCTGGTACTAAATGTCAAAAATTCCAAAGCTATCTTGTTTGGCCCCAGGTATCATAGTACTGATAGAAGCCACCTGCTCCCTATCACCACGTCAGCAGGCAGTAAGATCGAGGTAGTGGATTTGGTCAAATACCTTGGGGTAATACTCAACCAAGGCTTCACATACATGGCCCAGGTGGACTAAACAACTCATGCTATTCACCAGAAACTGGATCCCCTATTTCGGCTAAACAAACAGCTCAACCCTGACTCTAGACCTGCAATTGCAAAAAGTACTCTACTGCTTAAACTTACTTATGCCACCCCATCCACCAGTCCATAGAAAAAAACTGAAGCTCCTAGGCTGGATCTGCTATACTACAAAATAGGTCATTTCACTACACTGTCCCCTCCTAGGACACACCACTGTGACATGTTGGCCTCCTTAAACTGTCCCTCACTGTCTAGTAGGCTCCAATACCCCCTACTAACAGTAGCATACAAAATAATCAATGGATCAGCTCCCCCCAAGCATTGAATATTGTACATTTTAATGTGAGGAGCTTAGGAAAGATGTTTGATGTAGTTAGGGACTGGGTGGAAGAACAGAAATCAGGGATCATAATTTTAACTGAAACCTGGGTAAATGAGAGAGTTTCTGATGATTCAATTGGCTTAAATAATTATCAGATTTTTAGGAATGACAGGAGTTAAGAAAGGAGGTGGAATTATGATTTATGTTGAAATAAGTTTAACTGTTAAGGAAATAACATGTTTGCCCTTGGATTGTTCTGCAGGAATTTTTGGCTACATACAAATATTTGCATGAGTTATTCTTAACTGGATATTTCAATGTTAACTGGTTAGAATTGGACCCAAGTCATGCTTTAGTTGATTTTCAAATTGATTTGGGACTGACCCAATTAATTATGGAACATATGAGAAAAAATCATCGTGACCCTAAGAAATCTACGTATTTAGATCTTATGTTTACAAACTTTCCTCAATATTTTTTGGCCTATGGGGTTTTGCCCAAATCATTTTCAGACTACCAAATCATTTTTGCCACTAGAACTAGTATTAATGTTCCTAAACCAGGTTACAGGCTATATAGGAGAAATCTTAAATGGTTTGATTATATATCATTTATGATAGACCTGGAAAATGTAAATTGGTCAAGGCTAAAATTAATTCCCACAGCATCAGATGCTTAGGGATATTTTTTAGAGGATTTCCTAAGAGTCTGTGATAGTCATGCATCAGTGAGAGCTAGGAAAACTACATTTGGAGGCAATATTTGGTATACTGATTTGCATAAAGCTAGGAAATTTAGGGACCATAGATGGAAGATTGCTAAGAAAACCATGAAGGAAACTGATTGGGCTTTATAGACACAAGCTCAAAATGCTTACACTACTAAAATTAGGTTAGCCAAGTGGGAGCACTTTGGAGCTAAATTGAATAATACCCATAGGCAGAATCCCAGATTGTTTTGGAGGATGATTTCTGATCTAACAGGGAGAAATAGATCATCCGATGCGAACAAAATTATGGTGGATGGAGTTGAAGTTATAGCTGGGGAGGAATTGGTAGATATATTTAATACATAATTTGGTAAGGTGGCCTCCTCTGGGGCTGATAAGGGTGTCCCTCTTGACCACACAATAAATGAGGAAAATGGGATTTCTGAGTATGGGTGCCTTGGCACATTCAGCTTCAAACCCATTACATCTGAGGAGGTGAGAACTGGGTTGTTGGGGATGAATACAGCCAAGGCAATTGTCTCTGATGGGATCCGTGCTAGGTTATTGAGGTATGGTGCTCCTTGTATAGCTGAACCTTTAGCTTATATTTTTAATCTATCCTGCTCCTGTAGTGAATGTCCTGAGGGTTGCAAGGTTGCAAAAGTAAAACCTATTTTCAAGTCTGGCGATATGGG
Source organism: Neoceratodus forsteri (assembly GCA_016271365.2). Lineage (NCBI taxonomy): Eukaryota > Metazoa > Chordata > Ceratodontiformes > Ceratodontidae > Neoceratodus > Neoceratodus forsteri. The sequence goes on from CM057452.1 coordinate 1,868,211,253, forward strand.
CAAACTGGGCAATTATAGGCCCATCTCACTCCTACCAAAGATTTCAAAGATTTTTGAGAGAATTATCTCTAATAATTAAGGGAATTCTTGGGATTCAGGTAAGAAAACGTCTATGCATCAATCTGGTTTCTAGCCTTTACATAGCACTCAGACTGCTTAAGCTAAAGTGGTCAACGACCTCCAGCTGAGTCTGGACAGGAGGGCCATGATTGGAGCCATGTTTATAGATCTTTCTAAAGTATTTGATAACCTGAACTACCAGGTACTCCTGTCCAGGCTCAGCTGGATAGGTCTGTCCACTTAGGCTGGAAACTGGTTTTCTTCTTATCTGAATTCAAGAAAGCAATTCATAGAAATCGGTCCCTTTAAGTCTAAATTTATGACTATTTCTTCTGGTGTCTCACAAGGGTCCCTTTTAGGGCCCCTTATTATTTAACAACTATATTAACGAGCTTAAATTTGATCTTCCTGATACAAAATATCATATGTATGCTGATGATACAATCTTGTATATTGAGGACCAGACTTTGGATCAAGTTGAATCTAAGCTCCAGTTTGCTTTTGATCATGTTCAAAAATTTTTTTAATGAACATTGTTTGACCTTGAATCCTAAGAAAACCCAGGTTGTCCTGTTCAGAAACAAAACAACTGAAATAATTGAATTTATGTTTGAATATCTGGACCCTAGAAGGACTAGATATAAAGGAAGTAGCCCAATATAAATATTTAGGGCTATGGCTAGATTGAAATATGACTTGGTCTTATCACATAGAAAATATGCTTTTGGGATTGAACAGGAAACTGGGGGCTCTTTATAGATTTAAATATTTCATGTCTAGTGATGTCCAACTAAATTAAGTCACCTTTACTAATACCTGTCTTAGACCATGGGGATATTTTCTATGGAGGAGCCTCTGGCACATTGCTGAACAACTGAAGTAAAGTGTCTGCCTGGTGCCATGGCTTGTACGGACAGGAAGCGCATCCTCAGGATCAATAGAACAGCTGCACGGGAGTCTGAGCTGGATGTCATTGTCCACCTAGGGACAAATGACTTGGCTCAACATGAGATTAGAGCAGTGCAGAAGGACTTTGTAGAACTGGGGAGGGGCCTAAGACAAGTAGCACACACGGTATCCTTCTCAGAGGTGCTTCCTGTAAATGGCATGAGTGAGGCAAGGGTACTTTGCACCATGCAGTTTAATGAGTGGTTGAAAAATGGTGTGAGCACAGGGTTTGGCTTCATTGGGGACTGGGGTTCCACCTGGAGAGACACCAGCCTATACTGGCAGGATGGTCTGCATCTGTCCAGGAAGGGAACAAGTCTTTTGAGCAATCGGTTTAAATGCTACATTGGCAAGCTTTTAAACTAGTCAAGGGGGGAGGCACTGATAAGCAGCAGGAAAATCCCAGCCTCTCCCTACAAAACAGGGTACTAAATGGGAAAAAAGACCGAGGTAGAAAGGTTAGTGGGGGATGCTGCAACAGAAAGTAAAGCCATCAAAAAATGGAAAGCAATGAGTACCAATGCACGTAGTCTGAGTAACAAGCTTCCTGAATTTAGTGGCCTTGATTGAGGAGGAACATCTGGATATAGTGGCAGTCACAGAAACATGGTTCACACAAAACCATGACTGGGACATAAACATACCAGGATACACTATCTACAGGAGAGACAGAGAGGGTATAAGAGGAGGAGGAGTAGTTCTTTTTTTTTTGCCAATAACTGTATTTTATTAAAAAGAACATTACAAAACAGTGTGCACATCAAGTTATGGGAAGTTACAAAATCTTCATCAGTAAAACTGGTGCACAGTTAACCAAAATAAAATATCCAAAACAATTAAGAAAAGGAAAAGGATAAAACAACAGACAAACAAAACTCCCCCTACCCCCCTACCCCCAGCTATCCATTAAAATCATAATAGTAATATACAAGGTAGCAAATACATAGAAGCCATAACCATAAACAAGATCTGGACTTAGGTCTAGGGAGGAAATTTATGAGTTTCTACAAAAAAAAAAAAAAAAAAGAGGCCTGGATTGCATCGGGTATAATGGCACCTATAGAAATACCAAAAGTACTAACAGAGAAAAAAGGGAAAAGGAGAAAACCAAAAGACCCAAGAAGAGATAAAGGGAAATCGAGCATGCACGCTCTTTTTAGTAACCGTACCTATCCCTCAGGCATTGAGTCAGGCCTCCCCAATATCTATAAAATTTATGCAAAGTATTAACAGATGAATACACTGCCCTTTCTGCATTTAGGGCATTTAAGGACTCCTCCCACCACTCTTTGAAGGAAGGAGTCCATTCCTTGTGCCAGTGGCGCAAAATAATTAGTTTAGTGACCAGCACCACTAGTGCCATCTGAACCCTTTGAATGTTATATGGAATGAGACCATGCATCCTGACGACGCAGATCTCTGGGGTTAAAGAACGCTGAAAGGTCATAAAAGGGTCTTAACCCATGTTTCACCACCTCCCACAACTCAATAATTTTGGGGCAGGACCACATCTTATGGTATGTAGTAGCTAAGGAACCGTTACAGTTCCCGCAGGCCGGAGAACATTGGCTGTTCCAACGATGTAGTCTGGCCGGGGAAAGATAAAAATTATGTAACAGCTTAAACTGGATATACCTTAATCTATCCTGCTTTATAAGTGCATAAATATCAGTCCAGACTTTCTCCCAAACTTTCTCAGTCCAATCCAGGGACATATTGATTTTCCAATAGAGGGGGAATCGGAGATAAGTTAAGGTCCATCTTAGTAATAATAAATTGGTAAATTTTGGAAACGGCTTTACCTGATAGGCAAGTTTCACACAGTTTACTCCACAGATTCCCGACTTGATCTGATCTTTTACCCTTACTCAAAAAGGATTTGATGCTACTACAAATTTGGGCCAACCATAACAAGGACTGGGGTTTAACCCCAAACTTTACCGCTAATGTTGAAAGCGGAAGCATGGAGTTGCCCGCATAAAAATCAGAAATCGAATCTTGGAGGGGGTGTTGGATAGAATCTACAAATAGATTGTTACCAATTAAAAGTTCAGGTTCCTCAGTAGAGGTTGAGAAAAATCATAGCGGGCTTATTTTTAGACCGGCATACAGTTGATGAATAGCCTAATATCCCATCCTAGGGGTATTCCTGATTTTCCTGGGTACTTTTGTCCACGGATATCAGAAGGATTCTAGGTCTAACTTTAAATCTTTGGCTATGGCCGGTCTAACCCAAGACCCAAGGAGGGAGTTTCAATTTTACCCGTCCACAAAGCAGCCCTGGCCACGTGGATTGCTAAGTAGTATTTATAAAAATCGGGCAATTGTTGGCCACCAGATTTGCACTGCCGACATAGTTTAGAATAGGCCCTACGTGGAGGTTTATTTTTCCATATAAAGTCAGAGCAATATCTGCATAGATTCTTGAAAAAGATTTTGGGAGGTATATTTAAATTTAGGAGAGGGTAGAGGATCTTCGCAGGACCACCATTTTAATTTGTTAATTCTCCAGAGAAGGTCAAAGAGAGGTTCGACCATCTCTCCAGGTCTTCCCTGATGGATTTGAGAATGGGTTTAAAATTTAAATGAGCTAACTCTTCCAGATTTTTGGAAATTTGGATACCCAAATAGACTAAGGTCTTGGATTGCCACTGGAGACCTAGATGAACACCATCCTTTCTGAAGGAGGGTGACAAAGGATAGACTGTTGTTTTAGCCAAATTTAATTTATAACCTGAGAAGTCGCTAAAAGTCGTAATAAGACTTAGGGCTCTGGGAAGAGACAAGGTTGTATCCCGAATATGTAGTAATAAATCGTCAGCGAACGCCGACAGTTTGTGTTCCTGTCCGCCAATCCTAATACCCTGAATTTGTTGGTCGTCCTTGATAGCTCTAATTAGAGGTTCTATATACAAATTGAACAAATAGGGCGACAGAGGGCAACCCTGGCATGTTCTCCTCAGCAACGGATAGGCTGCAGAAATTAAGTTATTGCACTGAATTCTAGCAGTTGGACACGAGTAGAGAATCTTAATTAGTTGTAGAAATTGTTGGGGAATACCAAATTTAGCTAAGGTTTCAAATATAAAGATCCACTCTACCCGATCGAAAGCCTTTTCCGCATCTAATGAAATCAGAGAAGCTTCCATACCTGGGACCGCAGATGCAGGAATTAAATAAAACAATTTCCTGAAATGGTCAGCCGAGGTGCGACCCTCCATGAAGCCAGCCTGTTCTGGACTAATCAATTCTTGCCAGACGCGCTTAGTCTAGAGGCCAATATCTTGGCAAAAATTTTTACATCCAAGTTCAGTAGGGAAATGGGCCTAAAGTTCCCTACTAAGTCTGTAGCTTTCCCCGGCTTAGGTAACAAAATTATTCTGGCTTCAAAAAGTGATTTATCTTTAACTCCATGCAAAAACCAAAAAGTAAAAAGTTGGTTCAGCAACGGAGCTACTTCAGCTTTGAATAACTTATAAAAGAATGGTGTAAACCCATCCGGACCAGGTGCCTTGTCTACTCTGAGTGAATCAATAGCCGACACTATCTCCTCATTTAATATAGGGGGATGTTAAACTCTGCCTAGAATCCTCTGACAAATGAGGAAGTGATATATCAGCCAGAAACTCTCGCATTTTAGTAAGCACCTGTGGGGAAAGTGGCTGGCTTGAATATAGATCTTTATAAAAATCCACAAAGATCTCCAGAATACCTTTGGGGTCTGTAACCAACTCACTTGAAACAGGGTGCTTTAAGTCCGTCACCCATTTAGCTTCAGATTTTTGTTTTAATTGCCAAGCCAGCAGCTTCCCAGCTTTGCTGCCCTGAACCAGATATATCGCTTTAGATCTATTAGTTGAATTAGCCACTTTCTCCCTCAGAGCCCCCGCATACCATGCTCTCAGTGTGACCAGTTCTTGTTCCTGGTCTTCTGATCTCAGCCTCTTTTGTATATTTTCCAGCTCTTTAATCCTACTTAAACAATTGGACATATTTCGATTATATTTCGACTTACTTACAGAAGCTATTTTAATTAACTCCCCTCTCCATACCACTTTAAGTGCTGCCCATGATTGATCTGTGGCTGTAATTGATCCCCAATTTAATTTAATCGACTCTTTCAAAAAAGTTCGGAATCTACTTAACGTTTGAGTGTCCTTAAAAATATTGTTATTTAGAGACCATGAGTAAGATCTCCTAGGAATGAGTGGCGGAGCCCAGACAACTTTGACTAGAGAATGATCGGATATTACTCTTGGAAGGGACAGTGCTTCGCCACCCTGAAATACATTGCTGGCTCACCAGGAAATAGTCTAACCTAGAATAGGTTTTATGAACCGATGAAAAAGTATATTCTCGAGTTGTGGGATTGAACAGTCTTCAAGGGTCTACTAGTCCTAGAAATGATACAAGCTCAGCCAGAGCCTGTTGGGCCAGGAAGGTTGTGATCTCCTACAGATTGACCTATCTAGTCTATCAGACTGGACTAGATTCCAGTCACCTCCTAGTATAAGCGGCATCTCTTTGAAGGGAGATAAAATCACTGCCAGGTGGGCAAAAAAGGAAGGGGACTCTATATTAGGTCCATAAATTGATCCCAGCACGAGACACGCCCCTCCAAGTTTACCGGAGACAATAATATGTCTACAATTTGGGTCGGCAATTATATCCGAATGTATAAAGGGAACCCCCCGGGCTATCAAAATTGCCACTCCCCGGCTGGATGAGGAATAACCAGCCCCGAACACTTGGCCTACCCATTTTTTCTTAAAGTGAGAAAGGCGGTCAGAAAGAACATGGGTTTCCTGCAGAAATGCAATTGCTGGATGATATAGGGCTAAGTGATTCAGAATTACATATTTTTTACAGTTATCGTTCCACCCTTTAATATTCCATGAGAGAAGGTTCAAACTAGAGGCCATTTGCTCTACCTTGCCACTTGAACGGTTTTTGGATAGCTATCCCCCCTTGATCAAACCCTTAATAAACCTAACTCGACTAACCCTAACCCCCCACCCCCAAAACTAACCCCTTCCAATAAACATCCTAAGGACCACCCCCAGGTCCAAGCCAACTCCTCCTACATTGGTTCATAGTGCCCATAGAGTAGGGCTCCTCCTCACGACAATAAAGTACTTAACATATCAAAATATGCATGTGAACCTGCTAAGTCCTAAATCTTGATATAAAATACAAATGCATGCCAAAACCAACAGGTACTAAGACTTCATTATCATAGGATTATATGCCCCCCCAGATAGTTACACTCCTCAGTGGAGCTGAGAATAATCATGGAGGCGCTGACTTGTTACCGCATGATAGGTTATAGAGCCTCGCGATTCGCAGCACCTATTCCCATTAGGCACCCTCAAAAGAAGAACAGGGTAGAAGCCGGTTAAGAAAGAGCCCTGGTTACCTGTATGAACACCCCCCATGCCGTCCAACTCCTATAAACAAAATTAGGCAACGAGGTGATACCCAGGCTGAGGGAATTATACTATGGGGAAATGGGCACATATTATAGATATGCTCCAAACAAAAGGGGGAGGGGGGAAGAGGAGCAATGCCCTATTCTGTGCGAGACCCACTTGGCATAAACAAACACCTATTCATATAACTACCATTGCCATAATGTGTAACAAAGAAATATTACACAAAACCCCTCAGCCCTCCCACCCTTTGAGCTAATTCAACAAATTGTTGCCCAACTCCTGACAACAATAACATTATCTATGTAAATTCCATTAGCTGGAGCAGGACATAGGATAAAATATAGACGACCAGCTCCCCTCTGCTGGACATAAAGGAAATTAATGATCATCCTCTGATCTGAGTCACAAAATTAACTAATAGCAACGAAGCATATAACCCAAAATGCCCGAGTTTTCGGTAGTCCAAATGTTAGTCAAGTCCCAAAAACAACAGTCTGCAGCCAAACTAATAAACTCCAAAGAAGGATTAAGTATAACTCCTAAGGCTGTCCATTTAAATTGCTCTCTTTGGGCCTCATAGCCCCTGAAGGTCAGCGCAGTCCACACTGCGATTTAGCCTGTGGGAAACAGATCAGGAAGCAACACTTGTAAGGCGGTCAAAGCATCTTCTGCTGATTCATAGCGCTTTGTCCCTTCTTTGGTGGTGATCTCCAATTTAGCTGGGTACAGCATGTGGTGGCGAATCCCCGCCCAAAGCTTTTGATGATGGGTCAGAAAGAGGCCCTGGCTTGCCTCATCTTCCAAGTCAGATCGGGTACCAAACGTAGCCTCCTGCCCTCCCAGTGAAACGAGGATAGCTTCCTTATTTCTCTCAGAATGTACTCCCTGTCCAGATAATTCAAAAGCTTAAAAATTATTGGTCTTGGAGGCTCTGTAGGGGGATGTTTAGCTCTCAGGGCATGGTGCCCCCTCTCGATTACATATTCCAGCCCGTTTGGCGAGGGCCCAGCTGATTTCTTTAGCAATTTTTGCAAAAAAAGAAGCATGTTCGATCCCTCCTCCCCCTCTGGCAGTCCCAGCAAGACTAAATTGTTTCACCTGCTTCTACCTTCTAAATCATCAAGCCGGTCCTCCAACTTCACCACCATTTTTTTGCATTCACTGATAGTAGGCCTTGTTTTCTCCAGTAGACGCTCGATCGAGGAAATTCGTGCTTCAGTGTCCGTCACCCGACGGGCTAACTGGGTCAGGGCTGGTTTGAACTCCGCTACATCATTGACCAGCTTGAATAGGGCTTCTTTGATAACCGACAGATCGCTGTAAATTTTGCTTGGTGTGACTTCATCCTCGGCGATCTGCTGTGACGAACTACGGCGCGGCCGTTTAGCTTCAAGTTCTTGTTCGTCCGCTTGCATTGCTTAATGCCAGCTGGCTTACCAGATTTTTTCGGGACTTGTTCCGGTACTTGTTCAGACAGTGTGGGTTTAAAAAGAATAGGTTGAAACCCCAAAATTGCAGCAGATTCACTGGTTGGGAGCGGGAGCCCAGAACAGCTACAGCTACTCCTCCATTAGCGTCACGTGACCCCCCCAGGAGGAGTAGTTCTTTACATAAGGGAAGGAATCAAAGTAACAGAACAAAAGAGAAAACAGGGAAGGGAAGAAGCACTGTGGGTAAATTTGGAGACCGGCAATGGCACCACAATCTGCACAGGGGTTGTATACAGACCCCCTTCTCAGGGGAGGAAATGGACAGGGAAATGATAGAAAGTATACTTAGTATGGCAAAAAAAGGGGAGATATTGCTGATGGGTGATCTGAATATGCCAGATGTTAACTGGAGTGCAGTTGCTGCAGCCACTTCGAAGAGTGGGGTTATTCTAGATGCCCTACAGGGGGCATGCCTTAGACAACTAGTATTGGAGCCCACTCAAGAGGGAGCAATCTCAGGCCTGGTTCTCTCAAATGGAGATGAAGAGAGGATCACAGATGTAGAAGTGGGTAGCCATCTGGGAACTAGTGACCATCGAACAGTACGGTTCACAATAAACACAGCAATAGAGTCAAGCCATACAAAGGCAAAGGTACTGGACTTTAGGAGGGCTGACTTTGCAAAATGGGTAAGTGCCTAAGGAATGCACTAGCAAATGGGCAGGAAGGAGGGTGGAAGAACAATGGGGAATAATAAAACTGCCATCACAGAGGCAACAAGCCTTGTGTGAAGCAAATAAACAAAACTAAACGATGTAAGAAACCACTGTGGTTCTCAAAGGAAGTGGCAGTGAAGGTTCAAGAGAAAAGAAAGCTTTCAGGAAGTACAAGGAATCACAGAAGGAGCAGGACAGAGAACTGTATCAGTTAAAGCAAAAGGAAGCTGGGAAGGCAGTCAGAACAGCAAAGGCCCAAACCAAGGAAAAGATAGCCAACTCAGTTAAGAAGGTGGATAAACCTTTATAGGTACATCTAGGAGTGAAGGAAGACCAAGGGAGGGAGTATAGTGAGGCTTAATAAAGGGGGAGGGTGGGCAGAGGAGACTGTGAAAAGGCAGAGATACTAAACAAATATTTTGCTCAATATTTACAAAGGAAGGGGGGGTACCTAGAACAAACAGTAGGAACACACTGGATACAGAAGTTGATACCAGCCCATTTACAGAAGAAAGGGTTCTGAAAGAACTCTTAAAACTGAAGGTGGACAAAGCAATGGGGCCTGATGGGATTCATCCCAGAATTCTAAAAGAACTAAGGGTAGAATTAGTGACACCACTGACTACCCTGTTTAACAAATCATGGGAGGATGGGGTGATACCCGAGGACTGGAGGAGGGCAGATGTGATTCCCCTTCACAAAAGTGGGAGCAAGGCAGAAGCAGGAAACTACAGACCTGTTAGTTTAACCTCAGTGGTAGGGAAAATGATGGAATCACTTCTGAAGGAAAGAATTGTTGAGTATCTAGAGGCCAGAGGGGCACAGGACCCAAGGCAGCATGGATTCACAGCGGGAAGGTCATGCCAGACAAATCTGATAATTTCTTTGACTGGGTGACCAAAGTAGTAGATCAGGGAGGGGCTGTGGACATGGCCTACCTAGACTTTAGCAAGGCATTTGACACAGTCCCACACAAAAGATTAATATACAAGTTAGCTAGCCTGGGAGTGGGTCCCAAGATGACAGCCTGGGTAAAAAATTGGCTGGAAAGTAGGACACAGAGAGTAATAGTAAATGGAGACCACTCTGATGAAAGGGGGGTTACTAGTGGGGTACCACAGGGTTCAGTATTAGGACCAGTCCTCTTGAATGTCTTTATAAGTGACATTGCAGAGAGACTGGAAGGAAAAGTATGTCTCTTTGCAGATGACACAAAGATCTTCAACAGAGTTGATGCACAAGGTGGGGTGGAAAGGATGAAAAGGGACTTGGCAAGGTTAGAGGAATGGTCAAATGTATGGCAGCTTAGATTCAATGCTAAGAAGTGCAAGGTAATGCACCTGGGAAAAAAAACCCAGGGGAAGAGTACACAATGGGGGGTGAGATACTAACGACAACAAAAATGGAAAGGGACCTGGGGATAGTCATATCAGATGACCTAAAGGTGAGCAAGCAATGTGACAGGCAGCAATGAGGGCTGGGGATATTGGGATGCATAGGAGAGGCATCACCAGTAGAAAACAGGAAGTTATTATCCTCTGTACAGACAGCTGGTCAGACCCCATCTGGAGTACTGCGTGCAGTTCTGGAGACCCAGTCTCTAAAGACATAAACAGGATGGAAGCTGTCCAGAAGAGGGCAACTAAAATGATGCAGGGTCTGCACTGGAAGACATATGAAGAGAGACTAAAGGAGCTTAATATGTATAGCCTCGAGGAAAGGAGGGAGATGGGGACATGATAGAAACTTTCAAGTACCTCAAGGGAATCAACAAAGTCCAAGAGGGTAGCATCTTTCAAAAAAAGAGGTGTACAAGAACAAGGGGCACAATTTGAAGATAGAGGGGGGGCGGCTCAGAGGTAATTTAAGGAAGTATTTTTTCACAGAGAGGGTTGTGGATGCATGGAATGGCCTTCCGGAGGAGGTCGTGGAGTCAAAAACAGTGGTGGAATTCAAGCATGCATGGGACAGTCATAAGGCAATTCTAGGGGATGGGGTAGGAAGAAGTAGGCTGCTGGTTAACTAGGATCTGCAGCTTATCCAGTAGGCAGGGAAATGGGCAGACTGGGTGGGCCAAGCGGTCCTTATCTGCCATCAAATTCTATGTTTCTATGTAAGGTGGATATAATGTTCCACAGAATGGCACTTTTTGTTCTGGAGGTACCCCACTGAACACATAGATGCATACTATATAATAGCTTAAATTTTCCAAAACCTTTGGCCTGTAGGAATTTACATCTCCTTAAATTTATGTATAAAATTCAGGAACACGTGGTTCCTTTTTACATATTTGAGATGTTTCTCATGAGAATTGTAAAAGATAGTCTAAGGACAGCTCATAGTTTACAATATACTATCAATAAATGTAATTTAAATATAGGTAGGTCATCTGTCTTCCATAGGGGAGCCACATTGTGGAATAAAATTCCAGTAGGGCTATATGGATCAGATCAAACTATGTGCCTTTTTTATCTGAATGACGGGTGTTTATGCTGGTCTAATGGCCTCTTTCAATGTACTGAATGTGATATCTGTTGATTGCTATTTATTGTGTATTTTGATGCTTGTATTTTGTAGTATGTCCTTTACGTTAATATGTTATGCGTAACTTTCTTTTTTATACTGTAATTGAAGCTTGCTGCTATGAACACATGAGACTTCATTGAAAATGAGCAAATGCTCAATTGAATGTTTTTCCCTTATTCTGTTGAATAAAAAAAAGATGTACTACTTACTACTACTGTTACTACTTGAAGGCCTCTTCGTCCCCAAGCACTCCTGCAGAACACTCTGCACTTCTGAGAAGACATTACTTGAGGTACCCAAAACAAGGACTACACTTGGAAGTAAACCCTTTGTGCATACAGCCCCTAAATTCTGGATTACCCTACCAGATGACCTACACTTGGCTGGTTATTTAGCCTCTTTTTGCAAGGGTCTAAAATCACACCTCTATATGCAGCCACAATGTACCTGCTAGTTGCATGTAGTGCTAGCACTTGCTCCCTCTCTCTCCACTCTACTCAACTTCCCCAAACGGTTACTCTAGCCCTACCTTATGAAGTTGCTCAGCCCTGCTTGTCTCCACAGTATGAATGTAACTTGCTGTAAATAACTTTATTAATTGTTGCTGTTATGAATTTACCTTTCAACTGTATTCTCCTTCTGTACCCTTTGTTATGATATCTGCTCTACCTACAAGTAACTAATTCTGGGTTGCTCCTGAAAAAGGGATCTCTGGTTCCAGAGGCCTACCTGGTTACAAAAATGAAAAAAATAAATAAAGTAGGTTTTCATTCTGTTTCTGCTCTTCAACAAGACAGGGTACTTACAGTAGATTGTGACTAGAGTGTGCCAGGATTATTTTACTCTTTTAAATTGGGAAATCTTCTCATCTCCCTGTCTTTGAAAGATTCTGCTAATAGCTTGGCAGAAGACACCAGGAGAAAGGAATGCTGTGTGACTGAACTTCTCTACTGGGGCTATATTGCCCTCCTTCCTCCTGCACCCCCCCCACCGAAAGCTAGTTCTATTTTTACAGGCACAGGATTTGACTGACAACAGGAACTTCCTGTTTGGGAGCAGGAAGTGAGTTATCACAGAACCACCAAAGACCCACCATCCTAGAAGGGCAAGAGTAGCCTCCGCCCTCTAGCTTGCTGGAGGTCTGCCTCTGAGCAAGTAACTGGTCTACTGAGAAATATAGGATATTCTTGTCTCAGAACAGGACAATCAGGAGCTTAAAGGGCACACAGGCAGAAAGTAAGGAGAGAGAGAAAAAAAAATAGAGGAAAGAGTAAGGATTGCAAACAGTTAAGGGGCCAGAAATAAGACATGATTAGAGTGGTGCAGTGCAGTGGCTGTGGAGCAGCAGTCTTCCGGAAGACGTTCTGGAGGATGCAGTGTTGTCCCATCTGCAGGCACCTCGCTGGGCTGAGGGAGGAGGTTGCTCATCTACAGGCTGAGTTGGCCAGGATTTGTGGGACCTTCTCTTCCATCCAGGGACCACCAGTGCCTCTGCCGTTGCCTCAGAGGTTGCCAAGAAAGAGGAGCGGTTGGACCACAGTGGGCTCAAGGAGGGTGAGGGTGGTGGAACAGAGGTGCATCCCTCCAGTTGTACTTCTCCAGAATTCCTATGCCATGCTGGCAAAGTGTGGTTCCTCTATGGAGGCACCCGCAGTGGAGACCAAGGAGGGTGCTGGGAACCTCCACAAAGGAAATCCACAGGCGGGTGGCAGAGGACCCTGCAGGGGAAGGAAACAACTCCTGGTGGGGGACTCCATTGTTAGGAAGGTAGAACTGGTGGAGGAAGGGGAGAGGGAGGTGAGGTGCCTGCCTGGCGCCGTGGCTTGGAGGGATAGGGAGAGAATCCTCAGGATTGCCGGAGCAGCTGCACAGGGGAGGGAGCTGAATGTCATTGTCCACCTAGGGACAAATGACCTGGCTAAGAGAGGGATTAGAGAAGTGTAGGAAGAGTTTATGGAATTGGGGAGCGGCCTTAGTCAAGTAGCACACACGGTAACCTTCTCGGAGGTGCTGCCCATCTATGGCATAGGAGAGGCTAGGGTGTTCCACACCATGGGATTCAATCAGTGGTTGAAAAACTGGTGTGGAGCTCAAGGATTTGGCTTCATTGGGGACTGGGGGTCCACCTGGAGTGATGCAAGATTATATTGGCATGATGGGCTGCATCTCTCTGGGAGGGGAACCAGAATCCTGGGAGATAGGTTTAAATGCTTCATTGGCAAGCTTTTAAACTAGCCAAGGGGGGAGGCACTGGAAAAGAGCAGGGAAATCCTAGCCCCCCCCAAATAATCACGGTAGTAAGTGCTGCAAACACCAACATAGAGGTGTTGATAGGGAGAAGGGCAGGGGTAAATGGAGAAAGTGACAAAGGCAAGAAGGACAGGGATGGGGCAAAAGGGAGTAAGGCCATCAGGAAGTGGAGGGTAATGAGTACCAATGCCCGTAGTCTGTGCAACAAGCTCCCTGAGCTGGTGGCCTTGATGGAAGAGGGATGCCTGGATATCATAGCAGTCACAGAAACATGGGTCACAGAGAACCATGACTGGGATGTTAACATACCAGGGTACATAATCTACAGGAGAGACAGGCAGGGGAGAAGAGGGGGAGGAGTAGCTCTCTATGTAAAGGAAGGGATAAAAGCAACTGAACAAAAGAGTAAACAGGGAGGAGAGGAGGCACTGTGGGTCACCTTGGAGACTGGAAAGGGCACCACAATCCGCACAGGGTTGTGTACAGACCCCCATGTCAGGGGAGGAATGGACAAGGAAATGATAGAAGGCATTCTTAGAATGGCAGAGAAAGGGGAGATACTGTTGATGGGAGACCTGAATATGCCAGATGTTAACTGGAGCACATTTGCTGCAGCCACATCCAAAAGCAGGGCCATTCTTGATGCCCTACAGGTGGCAGGCATTAGACAGCTAGTTTCAGAACCCACTCATGAGGGAGCAATCTTAGACCTCATACTCTCAAACGGGGGCAGTGAGAGGATCTCTGATCTAGAAATGGGTTGCCATCTGGGAACAAGTGACCATCAAACAGTGTGGTTCACATTAAACTCAGCTACAGAGTCAAGCCATACAAAAGTGAGGGTACTGGACTTTAGGAGGGCTGACTTTGGCAAGATGGGAGAGTGCCTCAGAAAAGCACTAGCAAACAGGCTAGAAGGAGGCGTGGAGCAACAATGGGGAATCATCAAACTGCCATCACAGAGGCAACAAGCCTTTGTGTGAAGCAAATAAACAAATCAAACGAAAGAAAAAGCCACTATGGTTCTCAAAAGAGGTGGCTGTGGAAAGTCAGGAAGAAAAAGTAAGCTCTGGAAGTATAAGGAAACACAGAAGGAGCAGGACAGAGACCTGTACCAGTTAAGGCAGAAGGAAGCAGGGAGGAAGTCAGAATAGCAAAGGCCCAAACTGAGGAAAAGATAGCCAACTCAGTTAAGAAGGGGATAAAACCTTTTATAGGTACATCAGCGGGAAAGAAGACAAAGGGAGGGATAGTGAGGCTGAATAGAATGAACGGTGGTGGGCAGAGGGGACAGTGAAAAAGCAGGGATACTGAATGAATATTTCTGCTCAGTATTCACAAAAGAGGAGGGGAAGTGCCTAATCCAATTAACAGAAGCACTTTTGATAGGGGGTCGATCCCAGTCCTTTCACAGAAGAAAGGGTTCTGCAAGAACTCCTAAAACTGAAGGTGGACAAAGCAATGGGTCCTGATGGAATTCACCCCAGAATTCTAAAAGAATTAAGGAGGAACTAGTGAAACCACTGGCTACTCTTTTAATAAATCATGGGAGGATGGTGTGGTACCTGAGGACTGGAGGAAGGCGGATGTGATTCCCCTTCACAAAAGTGGGACCAAGACAGAGGCATGAAACTACAGACCTGTCAGTCTGACCTCTGTGGTAGGGAAAGTGATGGAGTCACTTCTGAAGGAAAGAATAGTTGAGTACCTAGAGGCCAGTGGAGCACAGGACCCATGGTAGCATGGGTTCACAGCGGGAAGGTCATGTCAGATGAATCTAATAGATTTCTTTGACTGGGTGACCAAAGTAGTAGACCAGGGAGGGGCTGTGGACATGGCCTACCTAGACTTTAGCAAGGCATTTGACACAGTCCCACACAAAAGATTAATAGTCAAATTAACCAGCCTGGGAGTGGGTCCCAGGGTGTTAGCCTGGGTTAAACATTGGCTGCACAACAGGACCCAGAAGATAATTGTAAATGGAGTCCACTCTGAAGAAAGAGGGGTTACTAGTGGGGTGCTGCAGGGTTCAGTATTGGGTCCAGTCCTTTTTAATGTCTTCATCAGTGACATTGCAGAGGGACTGGAAGGAAAAGTATGCCTTTTTGCAGATGACACAAAGATCTGCAACAGGGTTGATGCACAAGGAAGCATGGAAAGGACGAAAAGGGACTTAGCAAGGTTGGAGGAATGGTCAGAAGTATGGCAGCTAGGATTCAGTGCAAAGAAGTGCAAAATAATGCACCTGGGAAACAAGAACCCAGGGGAAGAATACACAATGGGTGGAGAGGTAGTAACAACAACAAAAAAGGAAAGGGACCTGGGGGTAATCATATCAGATGACCTTAAGGTTAGCAATCAATGTGAGAAGGAAGTAGAGAGGGCTGGGGGTATACTGGGATGTATAGGGAGAGGCATCATCAGCAGAAAACAGGAAGTTGTTATCCCTCTGTACAGACAGTTGGTGAGACCCCATCTGGAGTACTGTGTCCAGTTCTGGAGACCTCATCTCCGCAAGGATATAGACAGGATAGAGGTAGTCCAGAGGAGGGCAACTAAAATGGTGCAGGGTCTGCAAGAGAAGCCATATGAGGAGAGACTAAAGGAGCTTAATATGTATACCCTTGAGGAAAGAAGGGAGAGAGGGGACATGATAGAAACTTTTAAGTACCTCAGTGGAATCAACAAAGTCCAAGAGGGTAGCATCTTTCAGAAAAAGAGACTTACAAGAACAAGGGGACACAATTTAAAGATAGAAGGAGGCGTTCAGGGGCAATGTGAGGAAGAATTATTTCACAGAGAGGGTAGTGGATGCATGGAACAGCCTTCCTGAGGAGGTTGTGGGGTCTAAAACTGTGGGAGATTTCAAGAATGCATGGGACAGACATAAGGCAATTCTTGTGGGGGGGTAGGAAGAAATAGGCTGTTGGTTAACTAGGATCTGCGGCCTATCCTGTAGGTAGGGAAATGGGCAGACTAGATGGGCCTAGCGGTCCTTATCTGCCGTCAAAATTTATGTTTCTATGTTTCTATATTTGAAGCAAGCTGTGTTACAGGATTAATTACAGAATGCTGCAAGACTGATTAAAGTTCATAACATAATGAGAACATTTATTTTATGCACAAGCATTTAAAAATTAAAAAGGGCCTAAATGCCAAACATCCCAAGGCTAAATTAATTAGAGTGCTCAAACCTCTACTTTGTGCATCTGTGAGTTACTTCACATTAGAAGTATTTATTTATTTATCCATTATCAATTGATCATATTAGAATGTATTTTCTAGTTTAAGAAAATCATTCATTCCTGTTTATTTGGAATTAGATCTGCCTAATCTACTGTATATGTGTTCAGACCTTTTTTGTCTCAAACCTTACATCTAAGCTGCTCAATAAAACAACATTTTGACTTCCTCTTTCTTATAAACAAGTCGTGTAGCAAGGTGTGAGTTTTTCTCCATCCATATCTGAATAGCCATACCCAATCATAAGGTAAGATGGGTGAATACTAAGTGGGGGAAACACAAGCAGCATAAAAAAAGCCTTCACTAAGAGGATAGGTGGTGCACACATATATAACATTAACAGCTTAAAGAAGGTGTCTGGCCAAAAGTGCAACATTACAGTGTTAGAGTCAGCATACCTCCAATAAAACTTGTATCAAAAATTAGGTTTCTACATTACTTAATTTTAAAGTTATGAGTTATTTTGTAACTCTGATTTCACTCCCTGTTCAAAAAAGCCAGTTTCAGTGAAGAGCCACTGATGTCATAATTAAAACTCACAGCCTAGTCCTCAGGTCAGCAACCTTATAGGACCTACTTCTTCAGATTAAGAAACTGCAGCTGTAGTAATCATTAACAAAGAAACATACAAAAAAAGCTGACATAGGGTTGAATGTAGTGCTTTTGTTTCCATGATGTTCAGATGCATGGTATTGTACTTAAGCAGTAAGGCATGACAGGGTGTGCATTATTGTGGGATAATGGCACACCTTGGGAAGTGAAGCCCAAGGTGAAGCTGAGGGCTTTATACACCAAAGAAGTGCTATTATCCCTCAATTATGCACACCCTGGAATTCCTTATTGCAATTATAAAATAGCTTTCCTGATTTTATTTTATTTTAGGATAAAAGTAATGAGGTTCAGGAAGTTCAGCGTTTCTGACCTGTGCTGTTGTGCTGGAATATCAGCGTGGTAATGTGACTGGATTCCAACAATCACATTACAGTATTTCTCTTACCCATTTTATAATTTACAATACATCAGAAGATGGTTTTGGAATGCAGTGCTGAACCAAGATAAAGAATGTCAAGGTGGCGCACAATTTTAAAATATTGAATGTGGGACATGCAGTCTGCGAATGTGGCAGAGATGCGTCATCTCAAGAAGTGGCATGACACTCAGTCTTAGAATGTGATGGGAACACAGTTCAAGGAATATGGCGGGGACAGGTAATTTCAGTATATAGTGTGAATGTACACTGTTGAAAAATGACAGGACACACCATTTATTCTAAAATTGCTTGTCCTTGCCATATTCCAGAATTGTGCATCACATCCCTACCACATTTTGACATTGCACATCCCAGCCACATTCTAAAATTAAACATCCCTGACACATTCTGAAATTGTGCATTCCTACACCATTAAAAAATTGCACATCCCCACTACATTCCAAAATTACACATCCCTGCTACATTTTGAAATTGTGTTTCAATGTCACATTCTGAAATTATGTCACCACCTCATTCCAAAACTGTGTCACTGCCACATCCAAAATTGGCACCGCCACATTCCCACATTTTGTGTTACCACCACATTCCAAAACTGTGCACTGCCACATTCTGAAACTGTGCCATCACATTCTGAAATTGTACATCACTGCCACATTATGTGATCACCACATTCTGAAACTACACCAACACTTTCCAAAATCTCATGTCATCACCAGATTCCAAAATTGTCTGTCATCCACAGATTTCAAAACTGTGTGTCACTGGTACATTCTGAAACTGTGACACATACATTCCAAAACTGTGTCTCACTGCCACATTTCAAACTGCATGCCTCCACCACATTCTAAAATTGTACCTTCCTGCCACATTCTGAAATTGTGTATAAACTTCCATATTCCAAAACTGTCTGCCATGGTCACATTCTGAAAATGTGAATCAACACAATATTCCAAAATCGCATGATCCCTCCACATTCTGAAAATGAGTGTTACTGCCACAATCTGATATTGCATGTCCAAGTCATATTCTAAAATTATGCATCTCTATCTTATTCTGAAAATGCATGATTACCACATTCTGAAACTGTGTCACTGCCACATTCTGAGATTCCATGTCCACACCACATTTAGAAATTGTAAGTTGCCACCACAATCTGAAATCAAGAATCCCAACCACATTTTGAAATTGTGTCACCACTGCATGCCACATTAATGCATTCATTTTACATTATAAAATTACGTATTCCAGCTGCCTTCTGTAACTACAGTATGTCTCCCACATTTCAAAATTGTGTATCTCTGCCACATTTTAAAAATATATGACACTGCCATATTATGAATGTTAACGTCCCTGTACTGTGCATTCCAAAATGATGCATCTCAGCTACTTTCTGAGATTGTATCATTGCTGCACTCCACAATTGCAACTTGGTGACATTTAAAAATCTTGTACCTGCAGTATTTTAAAAATTGCACAAGCAACTTTGTGATTCCATTCCATTCCATCCCCAGCCCTGCCCCATCACATTCTGCAGTACTGAACATTGCATCTGTACATTATAGAAATGCATGCACTGACACACCTAGTGTCAGCTTTACTTTTTTAGATGTTTACTACAACTGCAGTTTGATGTAACATGGGAGAAATAAGTCAGATGTAGATTGCAGAAAGGACTAGATTGTGAGTTTTGGTTATAACATCATCAATAGCTTTTCACTGAAACTGACTTTTTTGGAAAGGCAGTGAATTTAGTGATACAAAATGACTTGTAATTTTTAAACAAAGTAACTTAGTGATCTCATTTGTCAGCATGAGGCTGATGGGGGATATGCTGTTTCAAATTCTGAATTTATTGATGTCAGAAATTTTGGCTAGACTCCTCTTTACAAACACAAAGGGGGCTACTCAGTGAAAACACTTGGCTGAAACAAAATGCACTTCTGAGCTATGACATATAAGTGCTCAAAATACGTTATTTGAGAAAAGTGCAACGCTTTAAGAAAGTGCTTGTTTTTATGAGAAACATCCACTCAAGTGTGGGAGCCTGGCTGCACTGGTTTAGCTTGCATGAGTACACACATCGGCACTTTGTTCAAATAAAATATTTGAGCTCTTATTTTTAATTTTTAAATGTAAAGTTTGTTAGTTTTAATCAGTAAGATACACAGTTATGTCACTCAATAATGTCCAACATATTTTAATAGCGGTGCACATCCTAACCAGGGTCAAGCCCCAGGGATTACAGGCTGAAAAGAATAATCAAACATTCAGTGTACACAAAAGAATTGCCTGCAGTAAAAATGCTAGCAAGTTGGAATTGCATATATAGTAAGCTGTTTTAGTAGAAATACTTGGATTGTAAACACCAGTGTCAACTTAAATCAGTAATATCAGAACTGTTCTTTGCCTGCACAAATGTAGTAACAACCTCTATCTACAGTGTGATCAGATACTATCCAGATGCATTGTGATATCCCTATTGATGCAGACAGAAAGGCCCCTAGGAGGGTATGGGCTTGTTGCACCTTTGCCTCCAGTGTGGGGGGGGGGTGGATGGGCTGGTTGCTATGAGATGCCTTCCTCTGGAAGGGTTGCCAGGGGGATAAGCCTAGGCATAGAGTATCCCTATGGGATGTGGCAGGGCTCAGAGAGGAGATATGCTCCCCAGATGTCTACAAGGATGTCTAATTTGCCTATTATAACAGTAGTGCATCCTTTCATAGCTAGCCAGTTTTCCTAGTTATTGTAACCACTCTGTTGGGTTGGAGGGGTCTGATCCCTCCAGTGTCTGAGGAGGATCACTTCATTGTTATTAGGATGCTCAGCAACCATTGCCTACTGTGTGGTTTGAGCTGTGATCCTGGCAGTACTGCATCCATAGCACCTAGAAACACCAGGTGCAGTGTGAGACTGAGCTGTGTTTGCCGGAGCTACAAGCAAATCCTTTGTATGGTATACCAGAATGTTTAGATTCTTGAGCAGCCCCACAGGATGTGTGTGATGCTGTCCGGCTCAGTTAAGCATCTCCAGCACTTGTCCGAGGTTGTGAGACCCCATTTACACAACTTTTGTTGGGTCCTATGCCACTGATGCAGGATTCTGAATTGTGTGAAGTGACTTTTGGGATCTCTGGCAGTATGCTGCATGCTTCGCCAGCACCTATCCTATATCTGGGGTGAGATAGTTTGCCCCAGCTCTGTGCTTCACTGAAGTCTCAGGGGATTCCAAGGAGTTGCCTTGTAGTTCTATTAAGCCCATGTAGATGGGGTTTACTTTTAACTGCTGTGCTGTTGACGGCTGCAACAGCTTGTACATTTTTTGTTGTCCCTCTAATGGAGTTGTGGTCCAAGTACCTCTGTCAGCATGTTCCTGAGCTGAAGGTTCTGCCAGTGCAATAGCTTTGCTACCCCAAATGTCTCCTGTATCTGGCCAAAGGTCTTAAGGTAACCTATCTGACTATCTAGAATTTGGGAGAGGTATTGGATTCCTTTAGAGGCCCAACTCCTCCAGTATATAGGTTTGCCCCCAATTCACAGTCTTGCATTGTTCCAGAGGGGAAAAAGGGGGGATCTATTTGGGACCCAGTGCAACAGCTTTGTGCATCTTTTCCAAACAGCTACAGCATAGCTGAGCATTGGATGTAAGTGAAGTTTGGGATGCCTATTCTCAAATAGGATAATATCCTGTACTGGTCCCCCAGGAGGTGGGATTCACACAAGGCCCACTTTGGTAGGTGTTCAGAAGGTATCAGACTATGTGTTTGAAAGAGATGTAGCAGGACCTGTGCCTTGTGATTTAAGTTAAATTTAAGCAAGTTCAGCCCTCCTTTTACTAGGGGCTGCACTAGCTTCTCATAGCTGATGCACCTAGGACCATCATTCTAGAAGAAATCTAGCATCTTGTTCTGCGAGGATTTAACCAGCTGCAACTTAATACAGAGAGGAAAGTTATCTAGAATGCATTGAATCTTGGAGGCCCCTTGCCTGATCAAGTTGACCAACAGCCTGGTACTATCTGTTCCTTTATGGCCCTGGACAAACCCAACTTGTTGTCTATTAATGAGGCCTGGGACTACATCTAGAATCCATATGGCTAGCACTTTGGCATAGGCCTTACAATCAGTTGTGGTGAGGAAATCAGGTAGTAACTGCCATAGAAGAAGGGGTCTTTCCCATGCTTGGGAATGAGGGAGATTAGCACTATCCTCATATATGTTGGGAGCTGCCCTAACTTACTCACTTCTGCCAGTGACTCTGCTAGTGGTTGTATCAGCACCTTTTTGAAGGAGTGTAAAATTTCCACAGGAAAGCCATCACCACCTGGCACTTTACCTGCTGGCATGGAGCAGGGGGCTTGCTCTAATTCTGTGGGAGTGACTGGGCACTCTAGCACCTCCCTGACCACTGGGGAGATGCACTGGAAGCCCAGAGGCAGTAAAGGCTCAAAGATCATCTTTTGTGGGGAGCCCTCTTTGCTGTAGAGGCCATGGTAGAAGTCCAGGAACAGGGAATTAATGTCCTTGTGTTTCTATTTCAGGTTTCCATTGTCCTGATCACATAGGATTCTGGAGTGCTCTTATCTCTTTATCAGTTGGTAGGCCAGTAGGCAGCCTCTCTCCTGCCTCCCGAAAGTCTGTCTGAGGCAGAACAATGCATACTCTGCTTGCTGATGCAGGTGTTTGTTTATGGTGTACTGTGTCCCTGTAATCTCCACAAGGATTGCAGGAGGTTGTGTCAAGTTGACTCTGTATTTCTCCTCAAGGACTTTTAGACATTTCAGCTGCTTCTCCAGGTCTTGTTTATTGCCTTTTCAATATGTGAGGCACAGTATGGCTGATGCACCTACCATGTATACAAGCTTTTAGTGCATCCCACTATATTGCAGCAGACATATCCCCTATATGGTTGGCATCTCAGAGGGATTACATGTCTGCCTCCAGAGAGTGACAGAATTCTGGGTCCTTGAGGAAGCATGTGTTGAAGCGCTACTGATGTGTGGGATGCATATCCGCATCTGGTGGCAACAACATGATGGAAGCTGAAGCATGGTCTGAAACTATCATTGTATCAATATGGGCTTCAATGGCATCTGGCACCCATTGTTTGGGAATAAACCAGAGGTCTGTTCTGGACTGTGACTAGTGTGGGATCAAGTAGAAGGAAAATTCTTGGCCTTAGGATGTACCAGTCTCCAGATGTTGTCAAGTCCTAGTTCATTAGTCAGCACTACTAGAGCAAGTGATGCTGGTGACCTGGGGCCTGGGGAAGGTTTTCTGTTATCCAGGAAGTTGTCAAGTACCATATTTGTGCACCTCCTACAACTAGATATCTTTTCTGTTGTGAGAACAGGATATGTGCCAATGTGGTATAAAACATGGCATCTGTCTGGTTGGGCTTATAGATGTTACACAAGGTGACTTCCTGGTTATCCGGGGTGCCACATAGCATGACATAGCACCTGTCAGGGTCTGTTACAGTCACTTTCGGGGACAAATTGAGTGTCCTTTTGAATGTAGGTAACCACCCCTCTCCTTTTCTAATTATATGTGCTTCCAAACACATGTGAGACCCACCTACTGTAGTTTTGAGTATGACCATTTCTATTGGAGTGAGATGGGTCTCCTGTAGAGGTGTGCAAAACTGGGGAGGTTTTGGTTTTACCAAATCACCTCTGGTTTTGGTTTTGGATTTATGGCCAATATTCATTCAACATAAAATGTGGCCTATACCTTAATTTTAAAGTATAATATAAAGGAAAACAGGTTAAATTCTGTAAAAAAGAAGTTTAATGGCATTGCAGCTAGCAAAACCCAGCTGTTAGTAAGTTCACAGGAAATTATGTATCTTGTAAGGTATTTTGAGTCAATGCTAAAGTTGAATAAGCACATAGTTTAATTTGCTTGCTGTCTAAATTCTGAGCAATAAATGACAGGAGACAAGACGTGTTGAATACAGGGACATAGGCTGAGGTAATGTAACAGTTAAGTATAGCAGTATAGCCTGGCAATGTAGCCTGGAGGTTAGAGTAAAAAGCTGTGACTCAACATGGTCCAGCAGACCTGAGTTTGATTCCCACAACCTCCACTTGCATACTGTGTGACTCTTAGCAAGTCACTGCTTAACCACCCCAGTGCTCCTGGGTCACCCCTGAAAACAGCCACTTGTGCCTAGTGGGCCTTACCTGGTTATCAAAGAATAACACACACTCAGGAAAAAAAAGTAACCTCTGAATATCTTGTTTACTCTGTTAAGCAAGGTGTGCTCTGCTAGCAAAAGTGGTTTGATGACTGAAGGAGGGTAACAGGACAGGAGGACACAGTAAATGACAGGTGATGGACTGAGAGATTATTTATTTTTTTGAAACGGTAGCAGCATGCACACACAAAATATACTGGACCCTCCCACCCACCCTTTTGAACTGATGCTTTATTTCTGATAATCCAACATTGTTGTTTGTGTTGCCAGCAAAGGGTCCCACAGTTTCAACATTGCTTTACTCAGTTAGGAGTGCATGCATGCTACAATTTAAAAAATATATTTTTTTTCTTTATTGATTGATTCATTGATTTAATTTTGTAGTACAGAGCCATGAAGATAAAACAAACTGCCAATTATGTAAACAGTCTGAGGTATCATTGTGAAAGAACATGTACACACTGATAGTATAATGGATAGCCCTCCCTCCCACCCTTTTGAAGTGATTTTTTTTTGATAAGTCGATTTTGCTGTTTGTGTTGCCAGTGATGGGCCTCACAGTTTCAACATTTTTTTTTTACTAAGGATGCACATGCGCAGCACATTTTTTTGTAGTACAACGTCATGAATTCTAAAGTAATAATGTAGTCAGACTGAGGTACTGTAGCATTGTGATTTGTGAAAGAGAATACTCACTTTTATGTAGTGTTTATAATTTTTTTTTCTTTCATAGATGACTATCAATTCAAGAGCAGCAGAACAGTCAAAACTCAGAATGGAGTTAGATGTTATCCAAGATAGAGACTTAGGGTGGGATATTCAGAAAAGCGCCAGAGGCCGGCGCAAGACCTACACAGTGCAACACCACGGCACCCAGGCACACTTAGTGTGAGATCAAAAGGTTGCACTGGGTGGCATGAACCAGCACCACATGGCTGAATATCGCACAGATGCGCAAGGGGCTGAGGTGCATGCACCAGGACATATATGGACTGGCAACAGGCACAGCAAGGAGCATGCCACTGGTGTGGAATGTGCCACCACCAGGGTGCTGAGGGTGCCAGGAGTGAGGCACGGCAAGCACACAACGGAACACCACCCAGTGTGCATGGGGATGCAGCAGACCACTGCCCACATGCACCACAGTGGTGCACGGGGGTAGGGTGGCACCAAAGGCCATTGGTGAACAGCCACTGGCTACTCCCCACAGGAAGGCGCAAGGCATGCCACCCGTACCACAACTGGCAACACACAGGCAAACAGCACACAACGCACATGCCACACAACCAGAACATACAGCCCACAGCTGCCTCAGGGCACAGCCACTGACCAATGGGTGAACAATTCAGGCCCACCCCCCCTGGCCACCCCAGGTGCACCACACAGCCACCATGCACACCACTGCAGCATGGCTTCACATGCTAGCTACAAATCAGACGTAGACACAGATGGTTAACCATAAGAAATGTATTAATAATGGAATTAAAACACAACTATATACATATGTACTATGAACAGGGGACAGGGAACAAGGAATGGGGAAGCTATGTGCAAAACGGATAAACCAGGGAAGGGAGGGAAGGGGGCAGAGCCAGGTCTAGACAAGGGGTCAAGGGAAGGCAAGGGAAGGGGGGACAGGGATGTACAATGGGCGCAGGTCAATGGGCCCTATGGGTGGCCTTGCCCCACCGCTGCCTGGTGCTGTTGCCTGTGGAAGGACCTCTGAATCATCATCGCCGCCCGCAGTGTGGCAGTGGTAACCTCCAGGATACGCCTCAGGAGGTGGTCGTTGACAATAGGCCGACGGACACCTAGAACAAAGGAGGGTACACAGTATCAGTGCATGTGTGGGACACCCCAGCTCACCCACCATGCACAGCGGACAGTGGTGACATGTGCCCCAGTGATGGCACCCAGCCACCTACAGTGGGTGCGCCCACACGTGCTTCCAACCTGGCATACAATAGCCATGCAGAAGACTGCACACCAACACCGCTCATGGTCCACCCACCACCACCGTGGCAGGCAGGTGACATGGTACAGCAGCAGGATGGCAGTGGCACAGCTGGCACCCGGATGCACCCACAGGTCACCTGCAGTAGCCACACACATGTGCGATAGCCACAGCATGGTGCAACTGACACCTCGGTCAGCACACATCGGCAATGGCCATGAGCACAGGAGGCCGTGGCCCACCCCCAACCCCTCTGCCCACCCTGCACAACAAGGTAGCATGTAACTGTCAAAGCAAAGGACTAGCGCACCTCCCCACATAGCATAACATTTAAACTTTCAAATGCAAAATTGGCTATGTTACTTTCAAGCTCCATGTGAGGAGAGGAGCTTGAAAGTAAATAATAGCCAATTTTGGCATTTGAAAGTTTAAATGTTATGCTATGTGGGGAGGTGTGTGCTAGTCCTTTTGCTTTGTTTGTTATTTGTCACCATCTAGCAGCACCCCTTATAAGAAATGTGAATTCAGTGTGTAGTAATTTAAAGGTTTGAGCAGCTATTTTTGTTTTATGGTTTTACTTGAATTTGGGAGTTTATGGTGCTCCTCTATAGCATGCTCCTTTAAAATGTCTGTGTTATATCCTTCTGGGAGCACAGTAGCCATTTAGGCATTTGAAAGTTAAATCACCTGTGTAAAATCCCTGTTGGGAGCACAGCATAAAAGCAGTTAGCTAGTAGCCATTGAGGCATTGTAAAGTTAGGGACTAAATCAAGGGTCCCACCTTGGACGCTTGGTGATTTAGCTTACTCAAATTGGAATTCCAATCTGAAACTAAGAGGACCCTCTCCTCACATGGAGCTTGAAAGTAAATATAGCCAATTTTGGCATTTGAAAGTTTAAATGTTATGCTATGTGGGGGGGGTGTGCGCTAGTCCTTTTGCTTTGTTTGTTATTTGTTACCATCTAGCAGCACCCCTTATAAGAAATGTGAATTCCAGTGTGTAGTAATTTAAAGGTTTGAGCAGCTATTTTTTGTTTTTATGGTTTTACTTGAATTTAGGGAGTTTATGGTGCTCCTCTATAGCATGCTCCCTTTAAAATGTCTGTGTTATATCCCTTCTGGGAGCACAGTAGCCATTTAGGCATTTGAAAGTTAAATCACCTGTGTAAAATCCCTGTTGGAGCACAGTATAAAAGCAGTTAGCTAGTAGCCATTGAGGCATTGTAAAGTTAGGGACTAAATTGAAGGGTCCCACCTTGACGTTTGGTGATTTAGCTTACTCAAATTGGAATTCCAATCTGAAACTAAGAGGATCCTCTCCTCACATGGAGCTTGAAAGTAAATATAGCCAATTTTGGCATTTGAAAGTTTAAATGTTATGCTTTGTGGGGGGAAGGTGTGAGCTAGTCCTTTTGCTTTGTTTGTTATTTGTTACCATCTAGCAGCACCCCTTATAAGAAATGTGAATTCCAGTGTGTAGTAATTTAAAGGTTTGAGCAGCTATTTTTTGGTTTTATAGCATGTAACTGTGCCTACCTGCATGCCATGGCGCACCATGTGCTGGTCCCACAGCACTGCCCCCGTGGACTGGACTCTAGGAAGTTCTCCCTGTGGTGGTCCGCCCTGGCCCACCTGCAGCACCAGCCAGTCAGGCTCTCCTCCGGTCCTCAGGGCCTAGGATGGAAACATTGGGAAGAACACATCAGTATCCAGCATCACCATATGCCCCCCCAGCACAGCGTGCTCCCCAGCCTAGCCCAGCCTCAGTGCAATGTCACAGCACACACATGTTGCATTGCCCCAGGCCACAGGACGCACAGCCCTAGTGCCCCCCTCAGCATGGTGTGCCACCCTGCCAGACCCATGAACACTGGACAGTCCAGGCACGAGCAATGCACACCTACCTGTCTGTGGCATGGCACCCCTCTGGATGCATGCCTGCAGTGCCTGGAGCCTCTCTGGGTCCCTCCGCTGCAGGTACCCATAGCAGTGGCGACACTGTTCACTGGTGCGCTGGACACCAGTGGCTTGCTCCAGCTCATCCACCACCTCCTGCCACACCTCTGCCCATGGCCTGTCAAGGGGCACCTGGCCAAACAGTCTACCTGTGTGTGGCTCCACCAGGGCCACAAGACTGACCAAATGGTGCCCGGTAGCGCATGAACTCCAAGTGCTGGGGATGCATGCCTCGCATGGAGATGCACTGCCAACGGCAATTGTGCATCCCCAGGGATGTGCGATACATGCCAGGCTGCACTGACTTGTGTTGCTGGGGTCACTGTGGGGCAAAGGGCATGCCTGGGGTCAAGTGTCAGCAAGTGCACTGTGCGTGACTGCGCTATTGGGACCGCCATGCATGGTGTGCAATCGGGGCATGTGGGTGCCACGGGCTATGATCTAACAGCACCCAGGCAACATGGGGCTAATGGCGCTCATGCACCATTGGGCTAATGGTGCACATGAGTCATTTGTCCCATGGCACCAGTGTGCGCCATCAGCCCCATGGAGCCTGGGTGCCATAGGCCGCATAGTGCACAAGTGCCACATGCTCAAAAGCGGCCAAGCACCATATCATGTATTATGCAGTGAGCTTATGCTGCACTGGCAGCGTAGGCACCGGCAGTGTGTGCATGCATACTGATGGGCGTACTGCATACATCACAATGTCATGCCATGACTTGTGCATGTGCAAGTCCATTGCACATGGCACAAGATCGTGATATTCAGCCAGCATATGCTAATCAGCTCATCGGCCAATCCATGGTGCATCAGGGGCATTTGCATCTCATTACAGTTGTGCATCTGCTCATTTGCATGTGATGCACTATAAAAGTGCCGCGGGACAGCACAGGACTGGTATTGCATCCTTCAGAGGTAGGTCGTGATGATGAGTGGAATGATGGGACAGTGGGATGAGCATGTGGTATGAGTTGTAGCAGTCACTGACCACATGTCATTGCCCACAGGATGCATCATGACCGATTGTGAGGATGGTGAGGAACATGTGCCCGCATGGAAGCATAAGACAAACTTTACAAGAGGAGAGACAGATGCCCTGTTCGAGGTGTACCTTGACCGGGAACCACTGCTGAGTGGCGCGACAGGGACCCCAATGACCAGGACTGCAGCATGGGAGGAGGTGGCGGGGGCTGTCAATCAGCAGGGAAGCCATCAGTGGTCTGTGCAGCAGTGCAAGAAGAAGGTTGGCACCGACAGGTGCAGAATAAAGGAAAAGGTGGCTGCCATTCGGGCAGCACGTGCAGCGATGGGTGGTGGTCAGCCCGACATGCCACAGCTGAAGCCGCAGGAGGAAATGGTGGAAGCCACCATGTGGCATAGCTCCATCGAGGGGGTGCCTAGCAGCAGCTTCCAAACAGGTGGGAGCCCATCACTGCATGGTAGGAACAGCATCGTCTGGAGCAGGGTGGCAGTGGAGGGGGTTGGGGTGCGGCTTGAGTGACAGCAGCATTAATGTGACTGTATTCCCTTTCAGCACCAGAGCGCCAGCATGCAGTGGCAGGGGTGGTGGTGTCCATCTTAGGGGCGAGCATGGCCCAGGAGGACCGGCCTTCCACCTCCACCAATGTCCGGTGGCCAGATAGGCTGCATCACGACACCGCTGTCCAGCCGGATGCCCATGGTGTGGTGGCGGACGAGGAGCTGGCTGTGTTCCAGTAGGATGCCAGTCATGGCGTTCAGTATGCGGAGACACAGATCGGGGCAGGGTCCAACACCGATGATGATGTGACCATCATCCTTTGATAGCAGTGTTGCCATTGAGGGGAAGGCGCCCATACCACTCACCCACTCCGGCAGCACAGGCAGTGCCCTGGTGGCGGTCGTCTGCCCACCAGCCACCGCCCTCAGTGTCGCCGTGTGTGCCAGCGGTGCTGCGCCGGCCGATGGTGGTGGTGGTGCATCTGCACATGCGCTGCATGGTACACAGTGGCTGGAGGGGTGGCAGCAGCAGATGGATGGAGCCATTGGGGGGCCGGGTGCAGCGACTACCGACGGTGCCCCTGTGATTGTGCGGCCCCAAGAAGACCCTGCTGTGTAGTGCCCAACTGAGTTGGGGGCTGGACAGCGAGGTTGTATGCCACCCATGGGTCGGGGAATTGCCCCAGCTCCCCAGGGTGCTGACACTTTGCCCAAGCACACCTGTCTGCTGCGGGCCTCCATGGAGCAACAGGTGCTGCTCATGGCAGGGGTGCATGCACTCTGCACTCGGATGCGCCAGGCTGCAGAGCAGTGCGAGCAGACCTTTGCACAGCTCCTGGCTGACAACAATCAGCTGCGGAAGGACACGACCACAGCCCTGGATTGGATTACCACTGCAGTCTCAGTTGGCCTAGCACCACTGTCCACCATGTTGTATGGCCAGCGGTCGAAGACCCCATGGAGTGCATTCTCCACCCCTGGGACACGGCGTCGAGTGACCCCCTCGGTGTCGACACCGGATTCTGCTGAGGGTATTTCATGCATGATCAGGGCGGGCATGTTCGGGAGCCTGCAGACCCCTGCAAGGACCCGGTAGTGGTCTCACAGCAACACACCTGAGGGACTGTCACAGACACCCCCTGTGGCCGTCGTACAGCCTGGGTCTGCTGGGCAGCCTCGGTGTGGCCATCCATGTGTCCATGACAGCCATGCAACCATGCGGTGGACCTGATCTGCCCACCTCCCTGTCCGCAGTCTGCTGCTGCTGCCCTGTGTGCACATTGGTGTGATGTGTGCATGTATGTATCACGGATGTGGCATCCATGGTGTGCGACACACAGATGTCATGTGCACACCTGCCCAGTTGCTGGCCTGTGTGGCATGTGCATGATGATGATGATGCCAGCATGGCACCGACTGCCAATGTGCACCAGTATTCAGCACCTGACACATGCCGGGTGCCAGCATCCAGGTGCGTGCATGCAGGTGCCAGTGTGTGTGTGTGTGTGTGTGTGTGTGCGCGTGCGCACAGGGGAGTGGGAGGGGTGTGATGTGCTGTGCTGTGTGTTGCCATGGGGTCCCATTCCAGGCCCTCCCATGCCCACCCTCCATCCTCTCCTGTCACAGGGCCCGCCCACACATGCCTGTGCACTGTGCCACATGTGCCATTCCGTTCATGGGTGCATGTTCACCTACTTGCATGCACCATAGTGCTCCTCCACGATAGTGTCTCGGTGCTGCCAGGCCATCCTGTTCAGCCAGGGTTCCCTTCACCCGGGGGGGTGCTGCCCACCACCACATGGCCTGGCAGCTGCATCATCCCTACTGCTGTTCCCCTCTTCGACCTCGACAGCTATCCCGCGGTCGGTGGCCATGTTGTGCAGTATACAGCAGGTCAGGAATAGGCCACAGGCCTTTGAGGGGCTGTACTGTAAGGCACTGCCAGACCTGTCCAGGCAATGGAACCGTGCCTTCAGCAGCCTAAACACATACTTGATGATGTTCCATGTGCTGGCATGTGCCTCATTGTATCACTCCTCCACAGGGTTCAACGGGCACCAGTATGGGGTGAGCAGCCAGGGCCGGAGTGGGTAGCCACTGTCACCTGTGTGGAGAGAGGGATGGTTAGCATGGTGGACTTTGTTGCTGCAACCCCTTTCCTTCCTGGCCTCACCTCGCGGTGCCCCTAACCTGGCAGCCTCCACCCCATGCACTGTTGTGCCAGGCTGTCCCTGGTCCCAGCATACACACCTATTAGGTGGTCAGTGGGGATGTCCCCAATCTCAAACCTGTGGCACAGTGCTGAGCTGTACCAGATGAAAGCATCATGTGCTCCTCCAGGGTGTGTAGCACAGACATTGATTATGCGCCCCCTGGCATCGCACACCACCTGGCAGTTGACACTGGGGTAGCCCTTTCTGTTGATGTAGGCTACCCCCTCTGGGCCAGGTGGCATGCAGATGCCAAAATGGGGGCAGTCGATGGCCCCTAGCATGCCAGGCATACATGCTACCCTGTGGAACTCCTGCATGTTTGCTGTACATGCTGTCTGTGTGCTGGGGAAGTGGATTTTTTCTGCAGCATGTGGCAGCAGTGCATTGAGGAACTGTGTGAGGAGATGTGATGCGGCCAACTGGGTTATGCCTGTGGTGTCCCCTGTTGGTCTCTGGAAGGTACCCATGGTGAGCAGGCACATGACAGCTGTGACTTTAGCCTCCGCCATCAGGGCGTGGCTCCGTCTAGTGGGTGCCTGCATCTCCTCACTGCACAGCTCACATAGCTGCCACAGAATCACCCAGTTCATGCTATACTGGCCCATGATCTCTGTTTCACTGTATTGTTCAAAGGTGGTGCAGGCACGGTAACGCCTGTTCCAGGACTAATGTCGATGGGCCTTTCCACAGCTGCACCGTACTGCCTCCTGCCCCCCCCCACACCCCTCATTACCACCTCCATCTGGAATATGGCACTGGCCATGGCCTCTGCTGTCCGGTCCCCCCTGGGCGGCTGACTCCACTGGCCCCCAGCTGTGTGCTGCACAGTGTGTGTCTGTGCTCAGTACACACCTGTGCATCCTGATCCTGGCTGGTGGGCTGTGGCCTCCACCTCCCACCTGTCTGGGCACCTGTGCAGCCCCTTCTGAGCCGGGTGTCACAGGCACACACTGTGGCAGTTGCCTGCCTGACTGTCTCACACACACAAGCACACACACTCCCTCACTGCCTCTGTCCCTCTCTTGCACCTCTCCTGCTGTTCTGCCTGGCCACTCTATCTCCCTCTCTCCTGCTCCCCTCTGGAACAGGTGTCCTTCCCCTGCTTGCTCCCTCTTTTTATAGGCACAAGTGGGCACCACGCATTTCCTGTTTGCTCCATGCTTGTGCCATTTGTCTGGTGTTGAATATCGTACTGCACTGCTTATTCATGTCTACACCCCCTGCACTTGTGTATGGATGCATTACCATTGCGCATTGGCGCATGGACACTTGTGCTGAGCAGTTGCTGCTGCTGAATATTGCTCTCAGGAGTATTTCACTGTTGCGCAGGCGCAACCCTGTTGCACCTTGAGCAACTGCTCTGAATATCCCACCCTCAGTGCATGGGGTACATAACTGGAAGACAACTACCAGAAATCAGTACAGTCATTTACAAATTCAGGTTAACCTTACAAATAAAGGACTGAAGAAAAAATGTATGAGTATGATATTCTTTCATATGTTCCATAGAGTCAGACAGTAGCCCCTAGCTTTTGCAGTCTTGCTAGACAGCAGTTCTGTGGAAGAATCTAAATGGTGACTTTCATGAGACAGAACACGGATGACAGGAGAGACAGATTGATGCAACATTCCTGTTCCCCACTACAGGGCCAATAGTACTACTGTTCTTTGTCTTCAACATCACTGCCAATAAGCTCATCATCACAACTGTCCAAGCAGTGCTTTTGAAGTGGCCCTGAGTATCCTGCAAATGGAGCATAGTTTAGTTTAATAAAAGTTAGAATTTCAACATTTTCTGGAAGGACTTTTCTCCTACTGGTACTATCAACATAGCCAGCAGTGCTAAATATTCTTGCTGAATAGACACTTTTTGCTGGCAACTTAAACAGAAAAGGGCCAATTTTTGCAATGCTGGCCAGAGCACACCCTTTTAAAGCCAAAACTGAAGTTGGTCAACTCGAACATTTTTCTTTCTGGGGTCCTTTCAGAAGTCATCCACCATACTGCTTGCTGAGTAGCTTGTGATGGGAGATGAAACACCACTGTCTTTCTCTATGTCATCCAGTCCTGCCCAAATGTTGTCCGTGGAGGCACCATACAAATTGCCCTTGAGTTCTGACTCACAATGCAAGGCTTTTCTTATTCTTCTGCCTTCACTGGAATCTGTTTCTTAGAAGAGACCATGGCTATTTTTGTGATTAGTAGATGCAGCACTTCTAGTTGGAGTTTCTGTTATCATTTTAGAGCAGCTTTATTAATGAGCAGTTCTTTATAATGGTTGAGGTCTATTGTACCAGATTGGAGAAGACCTGGCAAACTGGTTTTGAAACGTGGATACAACACTGTTGCTGTCACATAATGTTCAGACTCCAGAATCATGGCAATCCTGTGCTCTCTTTCCAAACACAAAGACAGCTTTTCAGCAAGAGTGGCACCTGTGCTTGCACCTTGCTCTTCAAATGCTTCTCGGAATCTTTCCAGTCTCTGCATGACAAGACATATCAATAGAATGACTTTACTTATGGTTGCACTGACAGCACTTGCTTCACATTTTGCTTTCTCAAACTGCTGTAGCAAGTGACATAAATATGATATCAGATTCCACTGCCCAGAGGTGAGTGTAACATCTCCTTTCCCTACTGCGTGGTCCATGCTGTACTGATAGACTGCTTGGCGTTGTTCTTGGAGCCTCTATAACATGTAAAAGGTGACGTTCCACTTAATGGCAACTTCTTGCTTTAGCTGGTGAATTGGTAAGTTATTCTGTTTTTGCAGTTCCCGCAAAATGTTATAAGCTTTTGCAGAGTGCACCCAGCATATTCTGCACACTCCTGTCTTGAGGAAGTCCTGTACCACTAGACTGAGTGTATGTGCAAAACATGGTAAATTCAGAAACCCACCATCCTTTAATGCTTTCACAATGTTAGCTCCATTATCTGCAGCCACAACTCCTGGGGAAAGGCCATTGGGGAAAGCCATTCTGAGAATCAGTTCTTTAGCTCCTGTAAGATGGTCATATCAGTGTTATTTTCTTTTTCAAAGCTTACAATACAGAGGACAACCTGTCTGTGAGGATTTTGTTGGTCCCTGATGGTGCCAGAGCATGCTGCAGAGGAAAATTATACAAAATGGGTAGTGACAGTCATGTAGTCTACTGTTTGACCACTTGTCCACATATCTGTTGTTATATGTACTTCTTCAACATCCAATGACTGCATGGCACTGTTTACCTTCTGGCACAGTTCCCTATAAAGAGCTGCCACAGCCTTTCTGGAGAAATACTGTATGTCCATGTTGGCAGCTGTTATTAAGAAGCAGCCAGTTCCATCAGCTTCCAAAACCCAGTAGAGTGAGCAATACAAAATGGGCATATGTCCAGCACAGTAATTACAGATACTGGTTTTGTCTCTACTGAGCAGCTGAATGGATTTGGTTCTATTTAGTTCTCTGTTCAAAAGCCTGCTGCATCATTAACTGTTTCTGAGGTGTGACTGGCACACTAACAAAGGCTGAAGGAAACAGAGAAGAATGAATTCTGCTTTCAGTTGGGAAGCTTTCTTATTCTGATAAAGATCTAGCAGATAAAGGGGTTGATGCAAAGTTTTGCTCGATGTCTGAGGGGTTTTACATTGTATATGAAAAAATATAGCTATACTACCATTGTGAGTGGTGGTAGTATTAGTAAAACGTTTTTATTAGCCTAATAGCTTGGCAGAAGACCCCAGGAGAAAGGACTGGTGTGTGACTGGACTTCTCTGCAGGAACTAAAGTAGAAGAACTTTTGTATTTGACCTTTAATTTAGGGTAAAAAAACTAACATTCAAAAAAAAAGTGTGTGTTTGGGTTAACTGAACTGAACGGGTATCTGAAGAGTTATCTAGGTGTAAATCTCAGGTGACTGAAAGGACTTAACTGCTGTGAGGTTTAAATTACTTGTAGAAAGATCTGGTAAGTAGGGGGAGTGGCTTAGCTAGAAGGAAGCTACATTTAAAGACTGCCTTAGAAAGTTTCGGCTAATAGCTTGGCAGAAGACACCAGGATAAAGGACTGCTGTGTGACTGGACTTCTCTGCAGGGACTAAAGTAGAAGAACTTTTGTATTTGACCTTTAATTTAGGGTATAAAAACTAACATACAAAAAAAAAGTGTGTGTTTGGGTTAACTGAACTGAATGGGTATCTGAAGAGATATCTAGGTGTAAATCTCAGGTGACTGAAAGGACTTAACTGCTGTGAGATTTAAATTACTTGTAGAAAGATCTGGTAAGTAGGGGGAGTGGCTTAGCTAGAAGGAAGCTACATTTAAAGACTGCCTTAGAAAGTTTCTGCTAATAGCTTGGCAGAAGACACCAGGAGAAAGGACTGCTGTGTGACTGGACTTCTCTGCTGGGACTATATCCCCCCCCCCAAAGCTAGTTCTAGTTTTATAGGCACAGGATTTGACTGACAACAGGAACTTCCTGTTTAGGGGCAGGAAGTGAGTGATCAGAGAACCACCAAGGACCCACCATGCTAGAAGGGCAAGAGTAGCTCTCCAGGCCCCTCTAGCTGCTGGAGGTCTGCCTCTGAGCAAGTAAGTGGTCTACTGAGAAATATAGGATATTCTTGTCTCAGAACAGGACAATCAGGAGCTTAAAGGGCACACAAGCAGAAAGTAAGGAGAGAGAGAAAAAACAGAGGAAAGAGTAAGGATTGCAAACAGTTAAGGGGCCAGAAATAAGACATGATTGGAGTGGTGCAGTGCAGTGGCTGTGGAGCAGCAGTCTTCCGGGAGATGTTCTGGAGGATGCGGTGTTGTCCCATCTGCAGGCACCTCTATGGGCTGAGGGAGGAGGTTGCTCATCTCCAGGCTGAGTTGGCCAGGATTTGTGGGACCTCCTCTTCCATCCAGGGACCACCAGTGCCACTGCCGTTGACTCAGAGGTTGCCAAGAAAGAGGAGCGGTTGGACCACAGTGGGCTCAGGGAGGGTGAGGGTGGTGGAACAGAGGCGCACCCCTCCCATTGTACCTCTCCACAATTCCTATGCCATTCTGGAAAAGTGTGGTTCCTCTATGGAGGCACCCACAGTGGAGACCAAGGAGGATGCTGGGAACCTCCACAAAGGAGACCCACAGGAGGGTGGCAGGGGACCCTGCAGGGGAAGGAAACA
Organism: Neoceratodus forsteri; assembly: GCA_016271365.2. Lineage (NCBI taxonomy): Eukaryota > Metazoa > Chordata > Ceratodontiformes > Ceratodontidae > Neoceratodus > Neoceratodus forsteri. The sequence continues at coordinate 1,868,247,798 of CM057452.1, forward strand.
ACTCCTGGTGGGGGACTCCATTGTTAGGAAGGTAGAACTGGGGGAGGAAGGGGAGATGGAGATAAGGTGCCTGCCTGGCGCCATGGCTTGCAGGGACAGGAAGCAAATCCTCAGGATTGCCAGAGCAGCTGCACAGGGGAGGGAGCTGATGTCATTTTCCACCTAGGGACAAATGACCTGGCTAAGAAAGGGAATAGAGAAGTGCAGGAAGAGTTTGTGGAATTGGGAGGGGCCTTAGTCAAGTAGCAGCACGACGGTAACCTTCTCGGAGGTGCTGCCCATCTATGGCATAGGAGAGGTTAGTGTTCCACACCATGGGATTCAATCAGTGGTTGAAAACTGTGTGGAGCTCAGGGATTGGCTTCATTGGGGACTGGGGTCTACCTGGAGTGTTGCAAGCCTATACTGGCATGATGGGCTGCATCTGTCCGGGAGGGAACCAGGATCCTAGGTGACAGGTTTAAATGCTTCATTGGGAAGCTTTTAAACTAGCCAAGGGGAAGGCACTGGAAAGGAGCAGAAAATCATAACCCCCCCAAATAATCACAGTAGTAAGTGCAGCAAACACCAACATAGAGGTGTCAATAGGGAGAAGGGCAGGGGTAAATGGAGAAAGTGACAAAGACGAGAAGGACAGGGATGGGGCAAAAGGGAGTAAGGTCATCAGGAAATGGAGGGTAATGAGTACCAATGCCTGTAGTCTGGGCAACAAGCTCCCTGAGCTGATGGCCTAAATGGAAGAGGGATGCCTGGATACCGTAGCAGTCACAGAAACATGGTACACAGAGAACCATGACTGGGATGATAACATACCAGGGTACATAACCTACAGGAGAGACAGGCAGGGGAGAAGATGGGGAGGAGTAGCCCTCTATGTAAAGGAAGGGATAAAAGCAACTGAACAAAAGAGTAAACAGGGAGGAGAGGAGGCACTGTGGGTCACCTTGGAGACTGGAAAGGGCACCACAATCTGCACAGGGGTTGTGTATAGACCCCCATATCAGGGGGAAGGAATGGACAAGGATATGATAGAATGCATTCTTAGAATGGCAGAGAAAGGGGAGATACTGTTGATGGGAGACCTGAATATGCCAGAAGTTAACTGCAGCACATTTGCTGCAGCCACATCCAAGAGCAGGGCCATTCTTGATGCCCTACAGGTGGCAGGCATTAGACAGCTAGTTTTGGAACCCACTCATGAGGGAGCAATCTTAGACCTCGTGACTCTCAAACGGGGCAGTGAGAGGATCTCAGATCTAGAAGTGGGTTGCCATCTGGGGACAAGTGACCATCAAACAGTGTGGTTCACGTTAAACTCAGCTACAGAGTCAAGCCATACAAATGTGAGGGTACTGGACTTTAGGAGGACTGACTTTGGCAAGATGGGAGAGTGCCTCAGAAAAGCACTAGCAAACAGGCTAGAAGGAGGTGTGGAGCAACAATGGGGAATTATCAAAACTGCCATCACAGAGGCAACAAGCCTTTGTGTGAAGCAAATAAACAAATCAAAATGAAAGAAAAAGCCACTATGGTTCTCAAAAGAGGTGGCTGTGAAAGTCAGAAAGAAAAAGATAGCATTCCGGAAGTATAAGGAAACACAGAAGGAGCAGGACAGAGAGCTGTACCAGTTAAGGCAGAAGGAAGCAGGGAGGGAAGTCAGAATAGCAAAGGCCCAAACTGAGGAAAAGATAGCCAACTCAGTTAAGAAGGGGGATAAAACCTTTTATAGGTACATCAACGAGCATAGAAAGACAAAGGGAGGGATAGTGAGGCTAAATAGAATGAACGGTGGGTGGGCAGAGGGGGACAGTGAAAAGCAGGAATACTGAATGAGTATTTCTGCTCAGTATTCACAAAGAGGAGGGGACGTCTTAATCCAATTAACAGAAGCACTTCTTGATAGGGGGTCGATCCCAGTCCTTTCACAGAAGAAAGGGTTCTGCAAGAACTCTAAAACTGAAGGTGGACAAAGCAATGGGTCCTGATGGAATTCACCCCAGAATTCTAAAAGAATTAAGGGAGGAACTAGTGAAACCACTGGCTACTCTTTTAATAAATCATGGGAGGATGGTATGGTACCGAGGACTGGAGGAAGGAGGATGTGATTCCCTTCACAAAAGTGGGTCCAAGACAGAGGCAGGAAACTACAGACCTGTCAGTCTGACCTCTGTGGTAGGGAAAGTGATGGAGTCACTTCTGAAGGAAAGAATAGTCGAGTACCTAGAGGCCAGTGGAGCGCAGGACCCAAGGCAGCATGGGTTCACAGCAGGACGGTCATGTCAGACGAATCTAATAGATTTCTTTGACTGGGTGACCAAAGTAGTAGACCAGGGAGGGGCTGTGGACATGGCCTACCTAGACTTTAGCAAGGCATTTGACACAGTCCCACACAAAAGATTAATAGTCAAATTAACCAGCCTGGGAGTGGGTCCCAGGGTGGTAGCCTGGGTAAAACATTGGCTGGACAACAGGACACAGAAGGTAATTGTAAATGGAGTCCACTCTGAAGAAAGGGGGTTACTAGTGGGCAACGCAGGGTTCAATTGGGTCCAGTCCTTTTTAATGTCTTCATCAGTGACATTGCAGAGGGACTGGAAGGAAAAGTATGCCTTTTTGCAGATGACACATAGATCTGCAACAGGGTTGATACACAAAGAGTCGTGGAAAGGATGAAAAGGGACTTGGCAAGGTTGGAGGAATGGTCAGAAGTATGGCAGCTAGGATTCAATGCAAAGAAGTGCAAAATAATGTACCTGGGAAACAAGAACTCAGGGGAAGAATACTCAATGGGTGGGGAGGTAGTAACAACAACAAAAAAGGAAAGGGACCTGGGGGTAATCATATCAGATGACCTTAAGGTTAGCAAGCAATGTGAGAAGGCATTAGGGAGGGCTGGGGGTATACTGGGATGTCTAGGGAGAGGCATCATCAGCAGAAAGCAGGAAGTTGTTATCCCTCTGTACAGACAGTTGGTGAGACCCCATCTGGAGTACTGTGTCCAGTTCTGGAGACCTCATCTCCGCAAGGACATAGACAGGATAGAGGCAGTCCAGAGGAGGGCAACTAAAATGGTGCAGGGTATGCAAGAGAAGCCATACGAGGAGAGACTAAAGGAGCTTAATATGTATACCCTTGAGGAAAGAAGGGAGAGGGGGGACATGATAGAAACTTTTAAGTACCTCAGTGGAATCAACAAAGTCCAAGACGGTAGCATCTTTCAGAAAAAGAGACTTACAAGAACAAGGGGACACAATTTAAAGATAGAAGGAGGGCGGTTCAGGGGCAATGTGAGGAAGTATTATTTCACAGAGAGGGTAGTGGATGCATGGAACAGCCTTCCTGAGGTGGTTGTGGGGTCTAAAACTGTGGAAGAATTCAAGAATGCATGGGACAGACATAAGGCAATTCTTGTGGGGGCTAGGAAGAAATAGGCTGTTGGTTAACTAGGATCTGCGGCCTATCCTGTAGGTAGGGAAATGGGCAGACTAGATGGGCCAAGCGGTCTTTATCTGCCGTCAAAGTCTATGTTTCTATGTTTCTATTTATACAGGCATATGTCAAAAGAGACAAATTCACCATTAGGACTATTAATACCCTGTTTACAAGGTGGTCCTGTTGTTGTTGCAAGTAATCAAGTTGTACATTTAAAAATTAAAAAGTAACATTTCATAAAACTTTACATCAATACATGAGGTTATGGACCAGGCATACACAAACAAAATACATTTTCAATTCAGTACTAGTGTTAACCTGTGCAACATCCTCTGTCATGTCACCTTGTGACTTATTACTGGCCCACTGAAATGGATGTATTTGCTGTAAGTGACTTATTAAGGTTGATGTGTCATGGTTGCTTGCCTGTCTTCCTCTGCTGAAAGAGGCCTTACATAAACAGCATATTATATCGCATGCATACTATTCTTTGGGCCAAGGTGAAAAAAAAACCTCCAAATGGAAGAGGATGCCTTTTTCATTCTTGTCTCTGGCATTGCGACTTCTGAATCATCAGCTGGCATGTCTATGTTAGCTTCTATATTTTGATTATTTTCCTAACTGTCATCACTGGATGATTGGGTGTGAAGCCTGCCATCAGCAGAGGAGACAGGCAAGCCAGACATAACTTTCTTTTCACTGGCCCCTAATGACTTTTCCTCTGATGACCTTTCTCCAGGTTACTTGGTCTGGCATCTCACCAGTTCCTCTGGCTCAGAGCCCTCATCATCATCAGAATCCCCATCATGCACTGCGTCTCTTTCAGGAATGTACTCGCTGCCACTGCTATCCTCATGGTCTGACTCTGAGGAATGAGAAAAGGTAGAATCTTGAGAATGTGGCAAAAAGTATGCATGTGTGCTTATTTTTTTCCTTTCCACTGTGTAGTGCCTGCAACTGCCTTTATTTTTTTAATATCTTTATCTTTGACCAAACTACTTTTCTTAGTTGCTGGTTCAACACCCGAGCTTTTTTGTTGCCTTTTACTTGGCCTGTATTTGTTAACTGGGTATCACCTGAGGCAGCAGACAAACATGATGGAATCTCAAAAGACAAGAAGTCAGAGCATGTGGAAGCTTCAATCGGTAAAAAGGAGGATGCATCTACTGCAGTAGAAGAAGCACTTTTTGTGACTGTTTTTTCTTCTTCTTAATTGCTGTCTTTGTCTTGGAAACTTGTTTCACAGGCCTGCTCCTTTCCATTATAATTTTAATAACAGTTGCTGATCACTAATGAAGTCAGTTCTCTTCCAAGGAAAAACCAAGTGCCTAACTTTACTACTGTACCTTCCTAGGTCACCTTGGGGAAATAGGTGGCAATAATGATGAGTTGTTTGTGCACATCTCAAGGCAAGGTATGAATATGAACTGGTTAAATAGCTAGACTATAAGCAGGGGGGTACGATGCAACTGACAAGAGCTGCCTCCTCCCTACAAAAAGGGTTCACATGTGACACAAGCCTTTATTTGACAGGACTACACAAAACAAAAAATATGGTACTTGTGTCCCCGTCCTGACTCCTGCTAGTGTGGGAAATGGATGGTGTCACTGCAGACAGAGATAACACAACTACCAGGCTGCCCCCTCCCTCCAAAATGTTTCACATGAGACAATCACAGACACAACCCCCTTATTTTACAGGACTACACATAAAAAATATGGTCCTGTCCCTGTTTCGACTCCTGCTTGTAAGGGAAATGACTGGTGACACTGCAGGCAGAGGCTACTCAACTGCCGGGCTACCTCTCCCTCCAAAACATTTCATGCATGATGAATGCCTTTATCTGACCGGATGCTGGACTACACAAAAAAAATGGTCCTGTCTCTACCCCGACTCCTGCTTGTGTGGGAAATAGCTGGTGACACTGTAGACAGAGGCTACTCAAGTACCGGGCTGCCTCTCCCTCCAAAATGTTTCACACATGATACAAGCCCTTATCTGACTGGATGCTGCACTAAACAAAATAAATGGTCCTGTCTCTACCCGGACTCCTGCTTGTGTGGGAAATAGCTGGTGAAACTGTCAACAGAGGCAACGCAACTGCCGGGCTGCCTCTCCCTCCAAAACATTTCACATGTGGCAAAAGCTTTTATTTTACAGGACTACGCAGAAAAATATACTGTATATTCTCCTGTCTGACTTCTGCTTGTGTAGGAAATGGCTGGCAACACTGCTCAGACAGAGCTTTGGGGTGGTTAGACAAGTCACTTCCTCAGTGTTTCATCATATGCCAAATTCGTATCCCATCCCAGGTCCGCTGAATAAGCTCAGTCACCGCTCTACTCTCAGCTTGCTATTTTTATTTTATTCTTTGATAACCAGGTAAGGCCCACTAGGCACAGGTACCTGTTTTCAGGGGTGACCTGGAAGTAGTGGGGAGGTTAACTTAAGTGACTTGCTGAGAATCACATGGTATGTAAGTGGAGGTTGTGGGAATCAAACCCAGGTCTGTCTGCTGGATGTACCAAGCTCATTCACAGCTCATTACTCCAACCTATAGGCTATACTGCCAGATAGCCAGCTTCAAGTGCCAAGTGCAAGTGGAAATTAACTTGAAACTTCTTGCACCTGTGCTTTTCTGTTCTGGTGCTGCACTGTCCCACTGTTATCTTTTGGCGCTAAAAGAAAGCAATGCAGTCCCCCACTGCCCTCCCACACACACACAGTCTCCCTCCAGTTAGCCCTGCCACATTACCCTTAAGTAAGTTAAATTTTGTTTTTGGCAGCCAGCTGCCTAGCAGCTTTGTCATTGAGAATGAGGTGCCCCTGGCTCCTCCACACACAGTCAGTCCCTGGCCCATGCCCCTCCCCAGTCCCGACCCTCTCAGTTTATTTTTATTTTACTTTTTGTTTTTTTTCATTTCATTGGTTGTGGTGGATGGAGGAAGTTTACTGGTCCATGGAGATCCAGTCTTTCTTTCTCTTCCTGCCTGGACACTCGCTTATCAGTAATGGAGCTCCTCTTTCCGCGGTGGCTGAACTGAAATGGTGCTGAGGGCAGAGCTGCATTCCTCTATATTCCAGGTTGCGCATGCACAAACCAAAGTGCTGTATCTTGAATGCCATCTCCCCAGCTCTCTTTTCACCTGTCACATGACAGGCAGGAGCTAAAAAACAAAGAAATGCTTGGAGATCTGAGCCAAGCCAGCAAGGAGTGGCTCGAGTTTCATGGAAACCAAGCCATATGTGTTTGGGATGATGTGGTTTCACCCCCACAGGTTCAGCACACCTCTAGTATCCTGCAGGAATGCTATGTCTGCCACACCCTCCTAAGGTGTTCTGAACTTTTCCTGTATTTGATTGGTGAGTGGATGCCTTTTACATTCCATGAAACCCATTTTAGAAGGTGACTAGCCATATTGCTGGTTTACTAAAGAGTGACGGTGTTGTTCTGAATAATATCTGTTCACCTAGCTTTGCATTAAGTACCAGTATTTCCCCATGTATGAGGTAAGTGGCGGTCACCATGGGGAAAACCAGTGGGGCTTCTATCACTGCACTTCTCCAGCAATAAATCAAATATAGGGAGTGTCCCAACAATGAGGCCCCCATTAACACAAGTAAACATATCATAACATACATTTGATAACCTGTAGAAAAACAGAACTCTACAAACAGTCTGTCCATGTCTCTGATCAGGCGTTGATCAGTATTCACCCTTCTTTGGACAGGAGGGCTTAGCCTGTGCCAGGATGGAGATTCCCAAATCGGACACCTTACATGTCATTCACATCCACCAGTTGTGTAGATTAGTTTACAGTCGTGCTTATGCACCCAGCTTTGTGCACTCATGGGGAGGGGAGTGGATCAGTAGCTGAAGAGACCTGTAAGGAAATGAGGTCCTCTTCAGTGCTGTAAATCTTACACGTCTGTCCCTCACTGATTGAAAATGCTGTGCAAATGAGGTGTCAGGCCTATGGTATATGTGGAGGTGGGGAATGGGGGAGAGCCCTGGGTGAGTCGCACACAGTCTTGTTGCATCACATGGTATTTGAGTGCATGTGACCACCCAAGTAGACCATCAAAGACTGTGGGGGAATAGTCATTATATGACTTATGCTGAGTCTTAGGGGCTGACAGCTGCACTGCAGGTTTCCAGGTCTGTGCATCAATTTCAAGGCTGGTTGATCATCTAGTTTGTTGCCTCTGTGGAGAAGGTGGGATGGCTGAGGGTGGTTCATCCACTCTAATGGAAAGTGTTGGAGATTATTTTAGAATGTTTGCCTTTTGCTTGTGTAAGTGGGGGGGGGGCATATCCTTCAGTTTGTAGAAAACACTAAATGGAGCCAAATCCATAGAAGCAACGTTGTTCCAGCTGGATGAGCTGAGCAAGCAGTCTGGTTGTGTGTGATTTTAATCCTTCTCACACATTCATCAGCCTGGATGCTCTGCCTCACAGATGTTGGCTACAGCCCCTGTAGTGTAGTATAGCCAGCCCTGTGTGGCCCTGAATGGTGTTTCACGACTCATGTGCTCAGCCCTCAGTATGCACCCCTCCTCACCTACCACTGCCTGGCAATCATCAGCATCAAATGGTGAGAAGGGTAAGTAGGGAGGGCGAGGAATAGATGAGAAAATGATGAATCTAAGAGCGCACTCTGAAGGTGATAGCCTTGGAAGATCTGCTCGGCTGATGTTCCCTGTCCCTTTATTCACCTTAGAGTGGCATGAAACCCCTGCTGTCTACAGTGTGTGCCTCTCTTCATCGATTGGAGGTGGAGCGGAGCTATTAATGAGGCATTGCCAGGGAATGACCATTCCTCCTAGATGGCTGGAAATGTAAGCCAAATCAATTTCAAAGTTATGACCATGGATTAACTCAGCCTAATTCTTAGGCCAGTTAAGGGCTCCACACCACCGTCTGGCAGCAGTCACACTTCCCCACCAAATCATTAACACCCCAAGAGAAAGAAAATATTGGTGCTGGCTATTTAAAAAGAGGTGTAGAAGTGGGTAGAGTGAGGGGACACCTTCCTTGGTGAATTTGTCTAGCTCCATGGGTTGCTAGGTATAAGGAAGGGGGAATGTACCTTGAAGGACACTTAGACTGTAAAGAGAGGACCCCAGGTCAACACTGCTGAGAGAGAAGTCAGAGTGCCCTGAAGTCACTAGAACAAATCAAACAGGGGGGAAAGATATTTAGTTCACATTTCACATATTATATTTAACAACAAATAACCATTAGATACCTCAGTGTTTATGAGTCCCTTGAAGGTGACAGGAAGGGTGATTCAGAGGTGTAGCAATGTTGGAGAATGTCTGGCCACCGGGTGAGAGTTTGACGGTCTGTGATGACTGAGGCACAAAATCAGAGACCTACTTTTTAAAATTCAGGTTTTCAACTTGGGTTCAGTCTCCACCTTCACCCAGGCTGGTCTGTAGCTGTCTCTTTGTTGTTCCATATCTCTTGTGTAGCCAGCTTCTCAGCCCATGCCTTGGATCCAGGGTCCAGCTTCTGCTGCTGAGGGTTTTTACTGGTGATTCCATAAGCAGGGTGGTGGATGGTGAAGCATCCACCTTCCCAGTGTGCTTGGGAAGGGGCTGCCCTGTTGAATCCAAGCTGGCCACTAATCTTTTGGAATCCCTGCTGCTGTATCAGGATCACAGTTCAGACCCTTCTTTGCCAGATTTCTTTCAGCATCTCCCTCTGCAGTTGGACTGTTTATCTTTTGTGGTTTGCCATTCCATTTGGCTTCCAACGGACCATCCCTTGCTAATGGCTGGCACTGGAGGCTCTGGGAGAAAGGTTGTTCTGCCTAGGCTGGTGTGGCACTAACTGGTCAGCCTTTTGAAGGGCTACTGTTTTGTCTGGCCAGTTGTTTAGGATGTATCATTTGGCTTCCTCTTGTGACATGAAAGTATGTGGGACCCCATTCTGGTTGATGGCTAGTTTGGCAGCGTACTGGAGTCTGTATGGGATTGCAAGTTCTTAGAAAGCCCTTTTTAACCCCACATGCCCTTTCATCCACTGGGAAAACTCAGTCGAGTTGTCTGCAGATATGTGTATACACCGCTGCCCTTGCCATGTGAGAGGTACATGATCTCTTGCCAGTGACAGTATTTTCACCTTCTCAGGATATCTAAGGAATTTGATAATTATTGGCTTTGGTCTCTCTCCAGCTTCAGGGACTGGTCCCAGTGTTCTGTGTGCCCTTTTAATTTTGGGGGCAGGTTTCCAGATGTGCCTAAGGAGCTGTGGTATTTCTCTCTGGATGAAACCCACCACACCTTTCTGCTCTACTCCCTCTGGGAGTCTTACAAAAGGCAGATTGTTTCTGCAGCTCTGGTTCTCAGAGTCCTCTGTTTTTTCTAATAAAAGTCCTATCAGCTGTTCCAACTCCTGAATGCAGCCATGTGTTGTGTATCCTTATCATCAGTGTATGATAAATATGTTACTGTGTCTTAGGCTTTCTACTGTAGTTCAGTCATCTTGTCTTCTAGGACTGATAGAAAACTCTTGAAGGTGGTGATCTCCCAGAGGACTTGTTGCAGTACCCCATTTATCTCTTGGTAGTCAATCACCGTGGTCATGTGAGGAATCAGATGTGGAAGTGTGGCTGCCTCAGCCATCTTCTCTCCTTCAGTTTGTCAGCTGCCGACAATGAACATCTGGATATCTACATCTGGAAGTCGAAGTTCGAGATGAGGCTTCATATTTTGTTAGTATAGCTTTTTACCTATTGAATGCTGCAATTTAGGCCAAGGTCACTGGGGTTTTACTGAAGTTTTAAATGGATACGTAGCTGAGTGGCAATGAGCAGTCACCTCAGACTACCATCATGGTTCATGACTGATGCACATGCCTCTGTTTGAGCACTTATGTGTCATGGCTCAGGACTACATTTTGTTTCAATCAAGTAGGTTTAGTTAGTAGCCCCCATTGGGTTTTAAGCATACTGTAAGAAAACATCTATACCACTTTGATATGTCTTTTTAGAAAAAGTTAAGAAAAGTTGTCCTGTTGATGTAGTGGAAGGGCAACTGCTTGTGACAGGTGAACCAGGTTTAGGAATAGGTCCAAGTAAATGAAGGCTGACTGGGAAGACGAGGATTGAGCATCCAAGGGGATTTTCTCTTCTGGGTGTGAGGCAGCCCAATCACTTCCACTTGAAATCCACTTGGGAATGCCCTGACAGTGCAAGCCTGGTGATGATGGCAGTGGGAGGGGAGATGCAGAGAGTCTTGCAGCATGGCTGTTGCATACATAGCCACGCATTCAGGGTCCAGCATCTTGGGGAGGGACACAGCAGGGACAAAAACACCCTCCCAGCTGTGCAAGATAACATGTGCACTCTTAGACCCTGCGATCCCTGCTCATCCAGCATAAAGATAGCCCCGCTACCACTGGATTTAGACTCTTTCTGCCAGCCCTACCGGGGAGGGTTTCCCCAAGGGGCAGTTAAACAAGAATCTCTAGGGATTCAGGTTAGGAGACAGGGCTGGGTGGTTGCCAAGTTGAAGAACGCTGAGCTGGGGCAAGTGTAACCCCTAGGTGGTGCTATCCCAAGGGCTACTACCCCTGCCTGCATGACTAGTTGCAGGTTAAGGGGCCTGGGTACTGAAATAGGTGCCTCCACCCGGAGGACAGGGTTGTTAGTAACAAGGCTAACCTGAGTACAGCCCTCTGGGACACTGTAATCCCACTCTTTCCCCTCTAGTGGCCTAGATAATATGCAACAAACACTTTCACAGTAGCATCTATTCAGCATACAATTCCCCACACTGTTTGCACTTACCACCAGGACTGGTTCCACAAGTTCGACCCTGGAGACCCCCTGTAAAATAAGGTTAGGCACAGCAAATAACAACAGTACAGTGCTTTTGGTACAAACTGGGACCACAGTCAGATTAAATGCAAAAATGTTAGATCTGATTTATTCAGGGGAATTGAACAAGGGAAGGGCGTAATCAGGTTGATTGATTTGAAAACTGATCTAGTCAGGCAATTATGCATGCACTTTTAGTCCCTACACAGTCACACGCTCTTGGTACCCAGTTGGAAGTAGGGTGAGCTAGCCTGGAATGTTGCCTGGGCAGATTGCAGCTGGTTGGGGCCCTGTGATGAAAAGAAAAGGCATGCACAACCACACACAATTTGTAATCCAGAGCCTGAAGGCTCAGTTTGTGAAAGGAAAAACAACAATGCAATCAGATGACAACACTTGAGACTTAGCTGTTGTTGCAGGGAGCTACCCTGATTGTTACTCATGCTATCTAATATGAGACACAGGCTGGATGAAATGGAGACTGCAGGTTAATGACTGGTTTGCCAGCAGAAGCAGGGTCCACACGAATCACCAAGGTGTCATTCCTGTTAAAGATGGTTGAGCAGGGAGCCAATCCCCGGGCGAGTCTCTCGTCGATGATGGTTTCTGTGCCTAAGGTAGCTGGCTGGACCAGGTGGAAAGGCCCAGGCTGGGTGGAACAGTTCAGATTTTGAGTCCGGTAGTGCTGGATGCAGCTTCCAGCAAGCGTGGCACATTTACACAGTGGAGAACCAAATCGTGACCCATTAACAGCACACAGCACATTTATAGTAAAGCAATCACAATACCACAATCTGGAAGGCAGTCTGGTGGCAATATAAGTGTCTCTGAGCAAAACCAGGAATTCTGTGGTAAAGGGATGTTCTGACAGGCTGATCATGTACAGCTAATCTTCAGTGTTCTTCAGGTTCAAATCTGGTCACTCTTCAGTGGCTTTGTCAAACTGCAATTTGGATATCAATCAATTAATCAATCAAGTCTTTATTTATCCAGGCGAACACCATTGAGCAAGCTCATTTACAAGGTGGACCTGCATCACACAAGGTCAAAGAACAATACAATACATTTATGTACAGGCAATAAATAGGCATTATTATACATAACACTGAAAGGGAGAGTACATACAGTGCCAAGGTAAGTATGGTCAGATTACGTCTTAAATAAAATTGAAGGGAATAGAGCAAGTAGTGGGAGCAACATAAATAGGCCAGTTGTATTATCAGAAAGTTTTCAGGAACGCAAGTCGGGCTTTAGAGGGTGTGCAGTAAAATGCAGCCAAGGGTGGATGATGTATGGGGGCAGTTGCTCTAGGAGGACTGCTAGGATAGCGGGCTGAGGACACATTTGGTGGAGGTTAGGGGTAGAAAGGGGTGAGGAAATCAGTGTGAGAGGAGAAATTTAGTAAGGTAGAGGAGGTCAGGAATAAGTGGTGATGCACAGGGCAGAGAAACAGTAGACAATAGAGCATTTAGGCACGAGGAAAGCAGTTGCATAGCTCCTTAACAGTTTTTGCATACAGGGTGTTAAAAACTGCAAGACTAAGGAAGGTGCTCAGTTTCATTGATTTCTGTATATTGTTCCAGAGAGAAGGCAGCACAAAGCCTATGGCCACTCTACCGAACCATGTGTTGGCCCTGGGCACTTTCAATGAAATCAGAGAGGAACTTCTCAAGGCATAGTTGCCTATCAAACTTAGAGGCAGACAATCGGCGATGTATTGGGGAAGTTTCTTGGTAATGGCTCTGAATGTCCAAAGAACTGCGTTTCTATTCTGCCTGTACTTAAGGGATGACCATCCCACGGCTACATATAGGGAGCAGTGGTGAGTGGAGAGGGGAAGGCCAGTTATGAGTCTTAGAGCTCTGTGATACAGTGTGTCCAATTTACCAAGACAGGAGGCAGTACACTGGCTATAGATGAAGTCAGCATAGTCGATTAGGGAGAGGAAAGTGGATTGAACTAGCTGCGTCTTAGCATCTTTGGTCAGGAGGCGATTTATCCTAAAGAAAAGACCAAGCATCTGCTTCATTTTTTGCAGTAGATCCTTGACATGGTCCACTAAGGAGAGTCTGTGATCCAGCCAGACCCCCAAGTACTTGAATTTTGCCACAAATTCAGTTTTTCTCCTAATAAAGTGGTGATAGGGGGTACAAAACCAACCATAGGGGGCACACCATATGATTAGCAGGTGAGAACAGCATTGCTTTTGTTTTCTTGGCATTGAGTAATAGCTTTTTGCTTAGGAGCTGACACTGTAACAGACTGAAGTCAGTTTGCAGGTCTCCACAGGCAGCTTCGGGTGATGGACGGCTTAGGTAAAGCACCGTGTCATCTGCAACCAGATGAATATTGGCCTCCTTGATGCCGACATCTATATTGTTTATATAGATAGCAAACAGTAGGGGCCCCAGGATGGATCCCTGTGGTACACCTCTTTTTAGAGGATATAGTCTGATTGCTAAGCCTTTCAAAGGATTCCCTCTTGAGGGACTGCAGGCAGACAGGCCAAAAAGCAGCTGCTTAAATCACTCAAGCTGTTTACTCTTCAAACTCTAACTCTGGACTGACTTTCTGCTTATCATGCCCATAAATTGGGACACAATGAAATGGCTCAGAGACGTGGTCTGAAATAAAGCTTCTCTAATCTCTCCATGCGGGAGAGTTGAAGGCAGGCAGGCCAGACTCAGCCTTCTGGCCAAGTCCCCACGCTACCCCGTGGGGTAACAGCTCAAGCAGCATGAGCTGCTCACTCATCCAGCTCCAACTCACTTCTGTCTCACTGCTGCAGGCAGCTTGGGGATTTCCCTTCAATCCACAAGGTTCAATTGGTTGATCCATCTGTCTGTCAAAGCAAAGGCTCCCCCTCCAGGTCTGTTTTGGTGCCAAAATGTAAAAACTACAATTCCTACAGAAATTTGCTCCCACAAGACCCCTGGGGACAGACTCCATTTTAAAGTCTCCAAAGGTACTAATTGGTGCTGATTGACAGTCCAAAACCAAAATGGTGGTGCAATACAGAAAGTTCATGCTGCAAAGAAGGCAGGTTAAACAAACTACAATACTATTGCTATTACAGCAGACAATCAGCAAACAGTTACAGATTCCAATAACTCTCCCTCTGCACAATTAGTGATGGCAGAATGGAGTGATAACACTGAAGCCCGAGAGGGACTTGAGCCTAGACACACTCGGCCACTACCCAGAATAATTATACACTGCAAGATAGGCAGCTCTTAAAAAGACAGGCGCAGAGGCGATTCGGCACTCTCATGCAATTTCTTTTTAAACAGCTAAAACACAGGACATCTGCCTGGCAGAGGGCATTTAGGCACACCGAAAGAAGGTTTTTAGGAACCCCCATTTGTATGGGGGTTACACAAGGAAAACACTAATTTAAACAAAAGGGAAAGATAAGCAAGAAAACTTACAGGCTATTTTTGCTTTTGCTGGCTAGATTACATTGTTTTTGACAATAGCCTGTATAGCAAGATCATCTGCAGAATTTCCAAAGGAAGCAGATTCAGACACAGGTGCATATTCTCTCCCATCTGCCCACACACCACAACTTGAGATCCTTGTTACCAAAGTCCTATGGTTTTGCAACAGTTTCCATGATTAGCAATCAACATCACAAATATGACACAAGCACAGAAACACAGAAACATGAACTTCCAGTGATGTCATCACCTATGTAGCTGCAAGGTTTTTGAGCTCCTTGAGGCAAACTCCTCATTCCATTAAACATCACCCCTTAAACTCAGCATTGCACCACAACAACAGTATGTCTTTCCTGCCTTATATCTTACCTGCCTACATGTTGGGAAAAGGTTGGTGTGGAAATTCATAACAAGATCAGTTACTGAAAATAAATCTGTGATCTTGCTCAAATAGCGTGGCTTAGGCAGCTATGGGCAGCTCCCCAGAGAAACCTGCCAAGATGGATGTGGAAGAAGAACCATTCACTATCACCTTGAAATCCCTTGTCATTGAGCACTGAAATATTAGCCGCAAGTTCTCTAGATTGAAGGAAACAATTACTTCATCTCAGAAAGACATCGAGCAACTCCAGGAGAAAACTATGGAGACAGAGCAGGGACTGAGCTCAGCAACAGCACAAGTAGACACCCAACACAAGGTACTACTTATTTCTCAAAAAAAGATTGTGAAATAGCATTAATGTTGGAGGATTTAGAGTCATGTTGCAGGAGAAATAATGTGTGGTTCTACAGTTTGCCTAAAGACACAGAAACAGAGGGGATGGGAGATATTCTCACAGCTGGAGAGTCCATCTCCTGAGGGATAAGGATTTTACTCTTTACTCTGCCCCACAGAAATCAGTATACCGTGATATGGGGCACTAGCAAGTGGGCACCTGCTGAAACGGTGACCCACTTTTGGCTAGTGCCCCGATGGTGGGGGTGTGGGGTTGGCAACTGGATGGGGGTGGGCCATGAAAAGATGACAGGATGTCACGTGCGTATACGCATGCGAGGGTGGGTGGGAGCAAGCCCACCGAACGTGGGGTGGGAAGGTATGCGAGGGGTGGTGCCATGGGTTTCTGGTGAGCTGGTAACATGGTGTGGTGGGCTAGGAGCTGGCTTGGGGTGGTGGGGATGCAGGGTTCGGGACAGGGCACTGGTAGTTTTTGTTGCACCCGGCCCGAGACAGTGATTTTTTTTCCGTAACAAGATGCACCCCCCCAACATGCACCCCCCACAGAGTTGAGAATCCTAATTTAGGGAGGTGCGGGGGGGGGGCACAGCCCCCTCATAAAAGAAAAAAAAAGTTTTTGTGCCGCATTTACTTGCGCCGGGATTCTACATTGCCAAAATTGAATTTCGGCAATGTGGGGTTGTGATAAGGGTGTTTGGCATGCCAAATTCACCCTTATCACATAGAACCACATAAATAATTTCAGGATAGATAGGTTGTTCCTGGCCTCAGAATGGCTCTATGCAGTGGGTGAGGCAAAAACTGAAGGAATCACACTGTCAGACCATGCCCCAACGTGGCTCGGCCTGAATGTTTGCATCCTAAGTGACCTCAACCTGGCACTTAAATAATACACTCTTGAATAATACAGAATTTAAGACCCTATTCTGGGAGAAAATAGAGGAACATTTTTGCCATAATAAAGAACGGAAGACATCATTGGGAAACAGATGGGATGTCTTTAAAGCTATCCTGACAGGAGAGATAATCCAGTTTGCATCTTGGAAGAAGAAGGATGATATATCAAAACAGTAAGCTTTGAAAAAGGAACTATTTGATGTTGAGGCAACCAACAAGATCACCATGGATGATACCTTACTCCCAAAAATACAAGAGTGTTAAAGAAAACTGCAAATTTACATAGAACAAAACATAGGGGGCATGCTCAAGCTGGGAATGTGAATGGATGCCTAACTGAAAGCTCCGTTCCACCCGCTGGTTTATCTTATCTGAAAAACAAAATCCAGCATATCCTCATATGTGGTTCTGGAATTGTTCATTAGGAGAAATATAGGGCTAACGAGCCTGAAAGTTTGGAGTGGATAGTTGGTCGAGGAGACTTGCTACACGATGATAAATTTTTGCAGCCTCACGGAATACCACGAGACAGATAGAAATGGCCGCAGCCACACCAAATGCCCAGAATGGGAGCTCAGCAGAACTTAAGGAATTAAAGACATTAATGCAGCAGGTGCTGGTGGAAGTAAAATCTTACGAAGTCTCAATGGCTGCACTAGAAGACAAGGTACAAGAGCTAAATCACTGTACTCTGGATGCTGAGACCTACCTCTCATACACTGACGAGAAAGACTCCAGATATGAGTGTTGAATCCAAGAACTGGAGCACATGGTTCAACTGCTATAGGCCTGGGCTGAAGATTCTGAAAATCAGAGCTGGAGAGATAACCTCCGGTTTGTGGGATTCCCAGAGGGAGCAGTGAGCTGGGACATAGCCAAGTTCTTACAAACTGAACTTCCACAGTTATTGCAGTATAAGTGGTGCCCGCCCTATAACTTGAGTGGGCACACTATACAGTGGCACTGCTGCTGAAATAAGGGGGGAGACCAAGGCCCATCTTGGCAAAAATGTTGAGATTCCAAGAGAAGGAACACATCTTAAGCCTGGCACAGGACAGAAAGCAACTTATGTGGCAGGGTCACCATATATACATATTTTATGACTACTCAAATGAACTGGCCCAGAAACATAAGGCTTTCACTGAGGCGAGCAAAATACTGCAAGACCACTAAGTCCAGTACTGCCTGTTGTACCCAGCCAAATTACAAATAATCCAGAATGGGATCTACCATACTTTCAAGTCTCCTGAAGAAGCAATGGAATATGTAGAATGGCAGTGGCCATCCTGCAATTCCCCCCGGAACCCCACACAAGCAGCAGCCAGTGGCACCACCAATGCAATCCCCCCACTATGCATGGGGTGTACTGCACTGGGACCAGTCCAACCAATTCACCGTGCTCGCAGACAATTGTCCGGGGGATCCCACAGAGTGGTCCACTTCGACAAATAAAAGGAAGCAGCAAAAGCAGCAGAGGGAAAGTCCTCAGGGAAACAAGGTCAAACCTCCTGGCAGGCCATTCATAAAGCACAGCCACAGATCATCCTCCGTGATGGGGTCAGAATCTCTGGATGAACCAACTCAGAAGAAGCAGACGCAGGACCCGAACTCAGACCCTGAGGGAGCCCGACAAGCAGAACTCACGTTCATCAGCCAGCAGCTCTAGGAGGATGGTGGATTACTTCAGCAGGAAATTATCAACTTCTGGGCTGATGCTGTGAGCCAAGTTTTTCCCAAAGACACGGACCTTGATCTGTCTCAACTGGAAGCCACCAGGACCTGGAGTATCCCACTGAACAGAAGCCCTTCGAGAGCAGAAAGGAGAGGCATCTGAGATCTCCCAACTGGCCGACAGTCATGTAATGTGGACTTTAGGTCTGATGAACAGACCACTTAAATGGATTAGATATTTAAACACAGCTGCACCTGAACACTTTTAGGTTCCTAACTGATGCAGACACCATAAGTAACTTGGCACTGGCCTCTAACCCCCAACCTCTATCTTATCTCTCCTGGTTGCTCCCTTTTCTTCTAAAATTCCTTCTTCCCCACTCTCTTCTATACTCTCACTTTTCCGAACTCCTCTGCAGTTAAGTTTCTGGTCTCTGGTACCCCTCCCCCACCCTCTGACAAATGCAGGCACAGGCAACTGCCCCCCGCTAACCTCTTGCCTATCTCTCCCTCATGAGATCTGAGAGGGACCTCCCTCCCTCCTTCCCCATCACCACCCCTCATCTAACACTCTCCCTCTGGCATATGAGATTTGTATGAAGGTACAGTGTATTTTAGCAAGTTTTTATGTACCAGAGGATGTAACTGGCTGAGGGTAGGAGACATCGGACAAAGGGAGATCTAAAGGGGTCTGGCTGGGGTGGGGGGAAGGGAATGTTTACAGGTATGATAGATGTTTATTCTAAGTGATAATGGAGTATGATTTTTGCTGTACCTATAGGAATAGCGAGGTCTTGGAATGACTGTCAACAGTAAGAAGGGTTAAGGTACCGACACATCCAGAGAGCAGGGCTTTGTCATGTGAGACCTCACCTGAGAGTGGGAGCTAAGGGCACACATAATGTGGCTGTTTAAAGGCTTGCAACTCAGTGACCCGTGGTGGTGACCCTCGAAGGCTTGGGATGCTGGACATGAAGTGGGAGTCACTGGAGATGGCTAACCACCTGTCTTCACCCCCCAACCTCTGGAATGGCCCCCAGGGAAGGTGACAGAGTTTAGCCAACCTCAAAACCACAGACAGTATTATGGCCGACAAGTTGGAAAGCAACTGCTGAATGCAGCTCGACTCTGTTTGAGTTTGTTCAGTGGGAAGATGGGGACAGAGAGCTGTTCGCCAAATGGCAGTTGGCCCTGAGCACATGGTGTTCCTGATCAGCTACAAAGTACATGAATGCCCAGGACGAGACAGGGTGAGGTTTAATTTCAAGCCTGCACAGCAGCAGAGAAGTTCAGAAGGAAAGGGATTCAAGACTCAAACCTACAAGAGAAAGCCTCCCCCCGCCGCTGAACAGATCACTGCAAAGTGCACTTTCTACAACCACATGTGCAGATTGGACTGGACAGCTGGGAGTTGTCAGAATGGGGGAATACATGGTATACAAGCAACTTAGGAGGGGCAGTATGAAAGAGTGGTACTAAAGCCTACCAAGAGATACCTGGTGGGCAGAGCTTTTCTGTTTCCCTCTCTCCTCTCTTTCTTGCTTCTCAGAAGAGATAACTGACAATTTACATATGGTACCCACCATCCCCAAATGCACCCATGTATTTAAGTTAGTGCCCCACTCCCATAAGCTAGGCCTCCTAAGGGGCTGTCCTGGTAGAAGGGGACTCGTTGTAAAGCTTAGATGACAACCCATGAATAATCCCTTCCAGAATTTAAGCATCCAAAAGCACATAGGGTGGCTGCAGTTCTCTATGAGCAGGGGACAGATAATCCTGAGTCCCCTCCCCCCTGTAAGGGTTGAGACAGGGTCAGAAGAGGCTAAGACTCCAGAGAGGCTCTTTCATTTCTCTCCTCGTTCTCCCTCCCTTAAGCCCGACCCCCCAGCTCAGCCCAGGACACAAACCACAAGAATGGCCTAACAAGTTAGATTGGGTGGCCATAAATCACCCACCTGGATTTACTTGGCAGACAATAAGACAACGGCGGGTAGATCTCACCAAGTGGAAGAGATCACCAACTGTGTCACGCCCATGGTAACTGAGAAAAGTATAGGGGTAGCCCACCTTGCACGGGACCCCTCAGTAACCATAAGAAGTATGCACTTTAGCAGAGTTGTTTTACTTGTGTTAATGACTGTTTTCTCAATCTTTGCATTGTACCTACTAAGTGTTTGTTATACCCCTGAGTTTAAAGGGATTCACCGGAAAACTCTGGCAAGGGGATCTTCACTTCCCAAGTTAATGACACACCTAGTATTAGGACAGGCAATCAAGACAGCAGAATATGCAACTGCACACCCACTGGGGAGCAGAACAACACACACCCAGTAGGGAGACAGACACCCAAAAAATAGTACAGGGTAAGATATACTTACAAGGGAGCAGGGGAAACACCAGACGATATAAGAGGGACTGAATAGACTCACCTACACAGGATTGTAAGGGAACAAGGGAGCAGACCCTCCTCCCCGGCCCAAGACACCAGGAGTACAAATAGAACTACCGCTAAGCAGGCAAGGGAATCCACATTTGTTTCTGAAACTAAACAAAGAGCCTACTGTTCTTTACACAATTAACAAGCATTTATCGGTGCTGAATGTTTGCTTGCTGGGACTGGCATTGGTAGTGCAGGAGTTAGAGAGATGCACAATAGGAATGGCAGTGAAGTATTGAACTGATGCCAACCCCACCCCCACCCTGCAGAGACTGACAGGCATTGGAGTATACCTTTGGGTCGGCCATAATGCTCACGCCATTTCACCTCACCCTACCCTGCAGACACTGTCAAGTGCTGCGGTGTGCATTGGGGTCTTCTGGCCTTATGTTCACCCCATTCCATAAGGAAATATACTGAGATGGGTGCAGTATAGGAGAATGGGGTGAACTTTGGGGCCAAAGAGTCCAAGACATACCTCAATGCCTGTCAGTGGCTGCAGGGTGGGGGTGGGGTGGAATGGCATGAGCATTACAGCCGACAATGCCAAGTCACACCCCTGACACCTGTCAGTTTCTACAGGGTGGGGTATTACAGTTGGAAATCCTAATGCCCTGGGCGTTTGTTGATATTTTTACTCCAAATTTTCAACATGGGCTTTTTGTGACCCCACCTTATGAACAGTGGCACTATCAGTTCATTAGCTGAAAGGAGATTTTGCACAGTGACTGCGCCATTTGGCTCCACAGGTGTGAAAACACATTTTGGGCAGGATGTGAAAAATGACAGCTGTACTGTTTATGAGAAGGTGCAAAAAATGACAATGTTGAAAATCTGCAATTATTTGGGGGAATTTTTTAACCACATTTTCAACATAGGCATTTTGGGACCTCCACTCATGAACAGTGGCACTGTGATTTTGTTAATCTTTCCCGAGAGTTGTTTTCCCACAGTGACCTCGACATTGTGTGCCAGATGTGCGAGAACACATTTCAGACAGAATGTGAAAAATGGCAGCTGTACTGTTCATAAGGAGGTGTGAAAAAATAGCAATGTTGAAAATCTGGAGTGAAAATATTAAAAATTGTCGAAGTTACGAGTGTGCCTGGAAACTGCGCAATCCATGCTCGTAACACAGTCATTTTTTTGGAATTTTGCAACATAGGCTTTTTGGGACCCCACCTCATGAACAGTGGCACTGTCATTCTGTTAATCTATCCCAAAAGGTGATTCCACACAGTGATTCTGAGGGGATTGCACCCCCCAATGTCAGCTTTGTTTGTGGAGTGTGTGGCGGTGGCAGGAGCCACTGCCATGTTTATTTAAATGTTTCCCCAGGAAAGGCAAGTACAGGATGTGTGCCATGTCTGCCACTGCATGACAAGCTTGTCTCTGATTGCAGAAGCAGATTTCTTTCAAGTTGGTGGCACTTTACACAATTCTTGCAACAGTGATATCATGCTGGCTAAATGGGAATGAGGGATGCACCTACTAAAGTGTGCCCTGCATTCGCCAACACTGACACACCTCTCACTGTGCTAATACTACTGCAAGATGTTGCTTGCACATGCATGCAAGACAACATAAAAATGGCTATCTCAAGAGTTAAACTGGTGTCATGGAATGCAAAGGGGATCAAAACTCTGGCGAAAAGAAGGAAGCTTCTAGATCATCTTAAGAAAGAGGGTGCAAGAATCACGTTCCTGCAGGAAACCCACTTGACAAAGGAGACCCAAAAACTCAAACAGGGGTGGGTAACACAGATATTCGCATCTACTCTTATTTCCAGAAACAGGGAAGTGGCGATTTTGACACAAACAAATTCCCTTCAATCCACGTCAGATCAAGAGTGACCCAGAAGAGAGATTTGTGATAGTGCAAGGGGAACTATGGGGCATTGTAGTCACCCTGTGTAATATATATGGACCAAACAACCCAGAGGCCTCATTCTACACAGGCCTCACCCATTCCCTCCAAGAAATGTAGAAGGGTCAAATGATAGTGAGGGGGACATGAATACCACCATGGATGATCTATTAGATAGGAGCCAGGCCTCCAAGTGCCCGCCAACCCAGGACATGGAAGCACTTAAAGCCCTTACACAGGAACTTAACTTGGTGGACATTTGGGGCTGGTTAACCCCATAGGAAGGGATTCCTCCTACTACTCGGCCCCACGCAGGATGCACTCTAGAATAGCTATATGGCACACACCTGGGGCATGACTCCCCCACATAATATATGCACGCATCAGCTCTGTCCTAATTTTGGACCATGCATTGGTGTCCTCATGGCTGCCTCCCATAGTGCACCGGGGGGGGGCAAATGGAGATGGAATACATCCCTATTGTGGGACCCCATGTTCTGTGCCAAATTGAGAGAGGAGATTAAAGACTTCTGGATCAATAACAAACTGGGTTAAACCTCAGTGGCCACATGGTGGGATGCCCTTAAGGCTTTTATATGAAGAAGCTGCATCAGCCATGCCTCTTATGCACATAAGCAAAGGGAAAATATTTTGGGAGCCTATAAAATGGATTTGGCTGCCCTAGAGAAACAACTATATAACACCCTCAATCCTCCCAAAGGTTTGAAGGCATCAGTCATGGGCCTGAGATGCAAAATTAACACCTACTTGCATCAGACGGTGAAATACGCCCACTTCTGACTGAAACATTCTGGGAGGCCGGCGAGAAGCCCGGCCAGCTGTTAGCATATCGACTCAAACAAGCATTTGTCAATGCCGAATGTTGTCGCACTGGCATTGGCTTTGGTAGTGCAGTGCGGAAACACATTTTTGGCAGGATGTGAAAAATGACAGCTGTACTGTTCATAAGGAGGTGTAAAAATAGCAGTGGTGAAAATGTGACGTAAATAGTACAAATTGCGAAGTTACAAGGGTGCGTCGAAATCGCAACGCACTCTTGTAACACAGTCATTTTATGGAGCTTCGGCACCAAATTTTCAACATAGGCATTTTAGCACCTCTGCTCATGTACAGTGTCACTGTCATTTCCTCAAACTGTCCCAAAAAGTGATTTTGCACAGCGACCGAGCTATTCTGCACTGGACGTGCGAAAACACATTTCGGGCAGGATATGTAAAATGACAGTTGTACTGTTCATCAAGAGGTGTGGAAAAATGCCAATGGTGAAAATCCAGAGTGAAAATATTACAAATGCACAATGTTATGAGTGTGTGTGCAAACTGCAACACACACTCATAACACAGTCATTTCATGGAGTATTGTCACCAAATTTTCAACATAGGCACTTTAGGACCTCTACTCATGAACAGTGTCACTGTCATTTTCATAATCTGCCCTGAACACTGATTTCCCACAGCGATCACGGTATTGTGCACCAGAAGTGCTGAAACACATTTTGGCCAGGATGTGAAAAATGACAGCTGTACTGTTCACAAAGAGGTGTAGAAAAATGACAATGTTGAAAATCTAGCATGAAAATATTGCAAATTCATGAAGTTACAAGGGTGCGTTTTTTTTTATTTTTCCACCAAATTTGCAACATAGGCTTTTTGAGAACCCACCTCATGAACACTGCCACTGTCTTTGCATTAATCAGTCCCTAAAGGTGATTCTGTGAAGTGACTGCGAAATCACCTTTTGGGACCAATTAACGTCATAACAGAGACAGAATTCATGATGAGGGGTCCCAAAAACCCCATATTGAAAATTTGGTACAAAAATTACAAAAAATGCTCGTGATATGCATCAAAGTTGAAAAAACCCTATTTATTCCATTATACAGCTTACTGGCATTTTCTCAGTTCGCGGTTGGTTTTGAAGAGTGAAAACGTGTTCCCGGTCCACCGAAGATCGTTGAGCTGCACTCCGGAGGTTAGTATGGGGTGAGGGGGTGTGGGAAGGCAGGGTACGCAGTGGGTGGTTGCGGGTGGTGGGTAGGGAGACTACGAGGGACAGTTTTCTGTTTACAGGTACAGTGCCCACCACTTATAACGGGCATGTTTGTGCAACTTATTTTTGCCTGCTATAGCAGATGGTGCTATAACCACTTTGCATGCAAACGCCACTACGAATTCACTTTTTTCACTAACTGGAGTACTGCACAATCCGTAGTCAAAAACATATACAGTTCTACAGTGCAGTACTATATTGGCATTCACTCACAAGGGCTTGAAGTGTAGGGAATTGTATCACTGTATGATCCGATTTGGGTGAGGATTGGGTAGGATCGGGAAGGGTGTTTCAGCGAGGTGGAGTCATTCAGTATTGCCTGTGTAGAGATTTGCATCGATGTATGATCTGATTTGGGAGAGAATCAGAAAGGGTGTTGCAACAAATTCTGCTATTACTGCTTGACTGTAATTATTTTCATGTTAAACACTGGCTGCAGTTGGTGGTATAACAGGCATGCCCTTGCTGGAGGTTTGCTCTTGCAGCATAGGGTAGTAGAGTTGAGATGTGAGGATTTTTCTCATCAGTAGATTCAGAGTTTGTGTGCTTATGAACTGCTAATTACTGCAAACAATGTGTGAATAGTGCAAACACCTGTGTGACTCTGCCAAAATCTGCCTGAAATAGCAGGCTAGTAGCGATCGCTATAAAAGGCGTTTTTTTTTCGTTGAAGGCAATTAGAATGGCAAATGGTTATGACAATTTCCCAATGTAAGTGGCTGCCTGGAATAACTGTGGGCTCTATAAGTGGAGTCAACTGTGGTAGAAAAAAACATCGCGGACAGTATTCTTTTTTACAGGTGGTTTCTTTTTTGGGGGGGTACAATAGCCGATGGGGGATTGGGCACCCCTGTTGGCACAGAAGAAGGGGGGGACATCATGCCGATGAGGAGTGGCCTCCCCCGTCGGCACATTAAAGCGGGAAAGGGGGGGTGGATGCCGATGGGGAGTGGGATCCCCTGTCAGCACATACTTGAGGGGCAGGGTAAGCCAACCGGGGATTGGGCATCCTCGAAGTTGGCAGTTTAGCGGCCACTGTGCCGCCATGTTTTGAGCTGGTGAAGCATGTAGGAAGGATCTGCTGCATGTGACAAGCTTTGCTCACATTGCAGCTGACCTTTCCTTAGATGTGCTCACCACATTATTATGCATGGTGTGGAGCCGGCATGCAGGCTGATTGGGGAATGAGGGACACACCTACTTGTGCATGCCCTGCATTAGCCCAACAGCGACCGAGCTTCCAAATCTACAATACCGCAAGATGTTGGCTGCACAAGCGCGCCAACATAAAAATGGCAGGAACATTCCAGAATACTGGCTGTAAAAAAGAAGGATGGTACCTTAACTATGGTAGAGGACGAGATCAATAAAGAGTTTCTATCCTTTTATAGGTCCCTGTATTCCTCAGAAACACAACGACCTGGAGGAGCCATTCAAGGTTTTCTAGAAAGCCTCAAGCTTCCAAAGCTCAGCCAGTAATATCTGGAATGGCTTGGACAGGTCTCTGAAGAGGGAGGAGTTGAAGCAGGCCCTAGGTTCCACTACTCCAAGGAAGGCCCCTGTGGGGACAGCCTACCAGCCGAATTCCTGGGGTCCTTTCAAGATGTCCTTTTACACCCATTGATGGAGGCACTGGAGGAAGCGGCTGCCACAGACACCTTCTCACCATCTATGAGAGTGGCACAGATCTCACTCATCCCTAAGCCAGGGAAGGATCCGACCAGTTGTGATAGTTACCGGCCAGTTTCATTGATAAATGCTGACTGTAAATTGTGGGCAAAGGCTATGGCCACCAGACTGAAAGACACAATCACAGCAATGGTAGACTGGGATGAAGTAGGGTTTGTCCCAGGATGGAGAGGGACAGACAACACCAGAAGACTAGTAAACTTTCTATAGAAAACATAAAAAAGGCCTCTTCCCCAGTCACCCATGTGTCTCTAGTCACTGAGAAAACATTTGACAGGATGGAATGGGGGTTTCTTCAGAAAACACTGGAGGCCTTTAATATAGGCCTGGTTTACAGATCATGGGTCCAAGTACTATATTCCAGTGTCTCAGCAGAGGTGATCATGAATGGCGAGCGTCCGCTTCCTTCCCACTACACAGGGGCACCAGACAAGGCTGCCTGCTCTCCCCACTCCTCTTTACACTAGCCTTAGAACCTCTGCTCCACGCCATTAGACATGCTAAGAACATCAAAGCAGTGAGATGGGGGAGCACAAGGCACTGGCATATGTGGATGACCTCTTGCTCACCCTCAGAGACCAGGACAATCCATCCCTGCCCTACTCGTCATACGACCAAGACCAAGAGCATACTAGTTTACAGCTACAGCCTAGAATATAGTATATATATGACATATACTCATTGGATTAGAGAGTGCCCATCTGTAGAGGCTTTTAAAGCTTCCCTTAAATCTTATTTATTTGATTCAGCTTTTCCTAACGTAACGTTCTACTGTTTTATATGTGTTTTATTGTTATGAGTTGATTGATAAATTGTTTTCATGATACTTGTACAATGCTATGATCTGCTGGAATAGCTTTCCAGAAATAAAGAATTGCTTGCTTGCTTGCTTGTTACTCAGACTGATAGACACCTATAGTAATTTATTGGGATACAAGTTGAACATAGCCAAATCCCAGTTTATAGCCTCAAATGGCTCAGTCATGAAGGTGCCCAACTATCCTTGGGGTCTGTTAAATGCTTCACAGGAGATCACCTATGCGGGAGTAAAATATCAATGGAACCTCCAGCAACTGCCAAAGGACAACCTATAACCCCTGCTTGTGGAACTTAACAAGGACATCAGGAGATGGGAATTGTTGCACCTCTCTCACTGGGGTAGGGTGCAGGTGTTCAAAATTATGGCCGCCCCAAACATCAACACCTGCTGAACAACATCCCCCTGCTTGTGTTGCTTTTCCCTCGCTGATAGTTTCAGGTGTTTCTACCAGGTGCTTCTGGTGTTGTGGTATTCTGCAGGTTGCGGGAGCTCATGTGTGGATTATTTGGTGATCTGCTGGAGTTGGGTCTCCATTAAGACCTCTATTTAGGAAATAATGCCTGGAAATCTACCTGGATTGGATTGGAACTGTGAGTAAGCTGAGGGTTTTGCAGCTGAATGCCTTGGAGAAAACGTTGAGGATTGTATTTTGTGTTGGCGGGAACTGTAGTGTTTTACATAGTTGAAGAAATGCTCAGAAGAGAACGGAGTGTTGGTATGGAAAGCTCAAAGAATTTTATTTTCTGAGACTCGTTGGTTTGCATTGCATTTTATTGCGGTGTGTGATTTGGATATACGGAGTCTTCCAGATCGGGACTAGCTACCCTGATATTGTGAATGGCCAGTCGTGGGAGTCTGCTTCTGCCCAGATAGTCCGGGCCCGGTTCGGCTTGGGAGCCAGCCAGCATGCCTAAGGTTTTTCCCAGGCCCCTACTTTGACCAGCTGGTGGGCAGGTATAAGGTTGGGTGCCGAGGTGGTGGGGCCAACATTTCCTGTAGCAGGCCCTCACAAAAGGGTTTTAAGGTGTCTGGCACATCCTTAATATTTGGATTACTACTGAACTCTGCATCTCTCATGAGGTTTTTACCCATTTTTGGAGGTTCTTGACATTCAGAGAGTACTAGCTGGGAAACGAGTTGACTGAAACAAATGTTATGCTTTTTTCTGTATTCTGAGCAGAGTGCCCAGTAATCTTAGACCCCCAGGTAGTGGGATGGCCTGGGGGTTCAAAACGTGTACTATCCATTTTACTCTGTGTTATGGGCAGTGAGAGTGCCTGGTTATTCCAGCCCCCAGGTAGTGAGAGAGCCTGGGGGTTCAAAACTGCATTGCTCATCTCATTATATATTGGAAGCTGAAATCACACTATTTACTTCGCATTTGTATATTTTATGACTTGGACTTCCTAAAAGTGATTCCTTATGGTGATTTAACACCGTTTTTGGACTTATTTATTTAGAGACTGTGGAGTCTGATTTGGTTTTTAATTTATTTTGGTATAGTTTAGTTAGGTGGGTTAGAGTTTGAATGGAACTATTCTACCTTCTCCGATTCTCCCCCCTGGTGAGAGTAAGGGGGGAGTCTTGGAAAAAGGGGGTATAATTTGATTTGTTTTGGTTGCTCTTTGTGTATTTCTATCTATAGGGAGAGGTGTGGATGTTGTGTTTTTTGTTCATGTTTTTTAGTTTTGTTTGTGGGGTATTTTCTTTTCTTTCTCTGGTTCTTCCACCTGTGATATGTCTTGTAGACCCGCCCCCCAGGTCGTGGGTATTCATTCTCCACTCTTCGCACCCTCCACCCTTTTTTCCCACCACCTTTATCATCTTCTGTCTATCAGCGCTGTAGAGTACTGGGCATTGCCTGTAGGGGTGGGAGGTGGGGTGGGAGGTGCGAACAGTGGAGGATGGATAAATGAGGCACTCGCATCGGGGTAGTTAAGAGCAGAAGACACCCTGGGGCAAAATGGATTCTGGAATGTGGTTCACCATACCTAGTCTCCATACCCAAGGGCACCACCATTTTGGGTGGGCAGGTGGTTGGGACAGCCCAGGAGGCCTGTTCAACTCGAGCAATGTTATGCAATGCCAGATCTATTAAGAACAAGACTGCAATTATTGCAGATCTTGTGGGGACAACCGATTTGACATGCATCACCGAAACCTGGCTGGACGAAAATGCTGGCCCCATACTTGAGGCTGTGATTCCAGCTGGGTATTCGGTGACAAACCACCCGAGGTTGGACCGCAGGGGTGGGGGGGTGGTGGTCTGTTTTAATGCTGAATTGGGCCTCATGAGTGTACCAGTTGAGGATGCCAGGTCTTTTGAGTGTACCATTGTAGCAGCTGTAGGTTGTAGGATAGCCCTCATCTATCATCCACCTGGGGATGAGGAGTTATTCCTTCAGGAAGTAGCATAGTTCATGGTCAATATGGCATTTGAGTCACCTAGGCTGATGGTCCTGGGTGACTTCAGTGCCTGGATCGATGACAATATTTTGCAGTTTGGCAACACTTCCTCCAATTGATGACATCACTGGGCCTTACTTGGTATTACTTGGTACGCTACAACAGAAGAAGGCCGTAGCCCATTGAGACTGTTCCCCACACAATGTGGGACATTATTTAGTAGTTATCCCATATCCAAATATCTAATTTATTTTTGAAAGTTATAATACTTGGTGCCTCAACTAAATCTTGTGGCAAGGTGTTCCATACACAAGTAGCCCTTACTGAAAAGAAGCTTCCCCTCTTACCAGTTTTATAGCATTTGACCTCAAGCTGTTTGTTATGCAGTCTTGGGACATGTCTCCTTTTTGAGAAGGTTAGACCACATTGTTCCGTGAGATCTGATGAATTTATTAAATTAAAAACCATGAGCATATCACCTCTTAATCTCCTATTTTGAAGAGAGAAGAGACTAGTAGCTTGTAATCTACTAGCTAATCTGGGAATCATTTTAGTTGCTCTCCTCTGGGCTTGTTCCAGTATGATAATATCCTTTTTTAGGCTTGGATTCCAGAAAGGGGAACTATAGTCGAGGTAAGGTTTAATATATGCCCTATAAAGTGGGATAAGACATTGTTCAGTGTGATTTATAAAAGTTTGTTTTATTTGCCTCAAGAGTCTATTGGTCATACTAGCAGTTTTAACACAGTGTTCTCTTGGTGTAAAATTGTTGTTAATATGGACACCTAGATCTTTCTCACAGTTGGATAAGTGAAGTGGAAGTCCATTGATATAATATACTGTATGAGGATTTTTTTTACCAAAATGTAATACGATACATTTATCTTGATTGAATTGCCTATGATTATGATTAGCCCAAAGAACTAATTTTTTCCAAGTCCTCCTTTAATGAGAAAATACTATCATGATTATTTACCTTGCCCCCCAGTTTAGTATCATCTGCAAATTTAACCATGAAATTGTTAGGCCCAGTTTGTAAATCACTAATGAAAAGGTTGAACAATGTTGGTCTCAGGACTGACCCCTGAAGCACACCACTTGTTACTCTACCCTGGTCAGACATGGCATCATTTATTCTAACCTTCTGGGTTCGATTTGTCAGCCAATTGGAAGTCCAATTAACAATATAAGATGACATGCCTAAGTTATACATTTTGGTGATCAATTTTTCATGTGATACTTTGTCAAATGCTCTACTGAAATCCAAGAGAATGACATCGGAAGGGATACCCGCATCTAGTAAAGCATTTATATTGTTGTAAAAGGATATCAAATTAGTAGTATAACAGTACTTGGGAGTAAACCCATGCTGGAATGGGTCATAGATACCCAATGTTTTACATTCCTCTTCTATCAGGATCTTCATTACCCGTTCCATTAGTTTGCCGGCCACTGAGGTCAGACTAATGGGATGATAATTCTGCACAGAACTTCTATTACCTTTTTTGAATATGGGGTAACAATTGCTAAGCGCCAATCATCTGGTACAGTCATTTCTTGTAGGGATTTGTTAAAGATAATTGACAGAGGTATAGAAATATTTGTAGAGCTTTCAATCAGAAACCAGGGAAGAATACCGTCTGGACCCTGGCTAGTTGACTTTTTTATTTTTTTGATGGCCTGAAGGATATCAGCTGGATTGAAACTATGAATGTCTGTATGTTGAGGTTTAACTGGGTTAAGGAATGATTGTTGAGAGAAAACAGAACAAAAGAACTTATTAAAGAGGTTTGCTGTTTCTACATCAGATAGAGAAGAACCATTTATTATAATGGGACCGATAGTCCTTGATGTACCCTTTTTATTATTTATATTAGAGAAGAGAGATTTATGACAGTCTTTTGTATGAGCTAATTTGAATTCCAACTTGTTTTTTGCCAATTTAATAGTTTTTTTAAGTTTTTAACAGCTAATCTATATTTGTGTAATACAGTTGTTTTATATGAAAGAGAGTGTTTTTTAAGCTTCCTGAAAAGTTTAATTTTAGTTTTAATCTAGTTTTTAATGGACTTGTTAAACCAAGGGGAATTGTTCCCTTATTATTAAATTTCCTTTTAGATGGAATAAAAATATTCTCCAAATGGAGTACAATATTTTTAAAAATATCCCATGCTTGTTGTGTTGCACAATTAAGGGGCATGGATTCCCAATTTAGGCTCTCTAGATATTTATTAATTTCAGAGAAGTTAGCTTTATTATAGTTTTTTGCGTAGATTGACTTTCTCTGTATAATTTTAAAAGGACAGAAGAGTGATCAGTGGCTCCAAGCGGGTCCCAAATATGGAGGTTGCTAATTTGTTGCTCTATGTTTGTAAATAATAAATCCAAAATATTAATACCTCTAGCAGGTTCAGAAATAAGTTGTTGTATTCCGGTGCTGGTTATCATATCTATTAGTCCTTTCTCAGCAAATGAATGTCCAGAGAGTGCGTCCCAATTAATGTGAGGCAAGTTGAAGTCATCAAATATTACAGTATCCTGGGATTCTGAGAAAGTTGAAACCTCTTTAAACATATTAGTTGAATAATCAGAATCGGCGGATGGAGGTCTGTACATACTTCCGATGGTTATATATTAATGCCCCTTTAAAAGAATTTTGACCCAAATACTTTCCAAGGAGTAGGGAGAGTGTACATCAAAAGAAGGGATGTCATTTCATATATACATGCAGACCCCACCACCTTGTTTACGAGTTCTGTTTTTGTAATATTGCTTATAATTTGGAATTTCTCTGGACTCAGTAGAAGATGCATCCTACCAGGTTTCAGTTACTCCCACCACGCCAATATTTAATGCTTTACATTTAGCCTCAAGTTCCACTAATTTGACTTGATTTAAAGATCTTGCACTCAATGCTAGAAATTTACATTTAGTTGTAATGGCATTTTGATGGATATTTAGAGACTTGGGAGCTGACCCATTCTCCCCCGTAGATTTTAGTTTAAACAATGATTTATAATAGTGGTTATATTTTTTCCCAAAGAATGTACTACCCCTATGACTGAGATGCAGACCGTCCTAACAAAACAACACAGATTGTTACCTCTGCTACTCATAAATACAGTCACTCGCTTGACTTGTTTTTTCTCTTGAGGATGGAAGCCTCTGATGTTGGGGTGGAACCTGTTGGATGGTCCAATCACTACACCGTGAGATTCAATTTTTTTAACCCCTTATGTGAGCGTACCCCTGTGGAAATGTTCAGGTACTGCCCCTTGCAGGACTTGAGCCCTGGAGGCCTAGCGGCGGTGCTTGATCTATTGGAATTTCCTTTGACAAGAGGGAACCCAGAGGCTCCAGTTCTGGTCTATAATAAGGTCATTACCACTGCACTGGATTCTATTGCTCCTGCCCGTGTTTGTCCTCTCTCCCTTCGCCCTCAGTCCCCGTGGTTTGATGGGACCTTGAGGGAGTTGAGGCAACTAGGAAGAAGGTTAGAGCATTGCTGGTGGAAATCTACCCTGCAGGTCGACCATCTTAGACTGCTAGAGCATTACCAACTCTACCAGTCAGCAATCTCCCATTAGAAGTTCCTGTCCGGGGTGATTGCTGCCACTCAGAACTGACCGGCTCAGCTCTTTCGAACTGTAGACAGGCTGTGCAACCCAGCCTGTCTACAGGTTCAAAGAGCTTTTTCACAATTGGAAGCTGGTGCAGAACGCTGTGGCCCGGTTGTTGACTGGGACTATTCGGACCTCCCATATTACACTGGTGCTGCACAAACTGGACTGGCTGACAGTTCAGTGGTGGATCACCTTCAAAGTTGGATTACTGACTTATAAAGCCCTACACCGACTTGGCCCTAACTACCTGAAAGAGCTCCTGTCACCTTATTGCCCTGAGCGACTGCTCGGCTCAGCCAACGAGGGGATGCTAGAGATTCCAAGGGTAGCTTTAAAATCTTCTGGGGCTCGTGTATTTATGTACATTGCCCCAGCCCTTTGGAATTCTCTACCCTGACGGCTTTGGGAGTGCGCAACAGTGGGGGGATTTAAACAGGCTTTGAAGACCCATTTATGGAGTAAAGCTTATTGTAATTAGTATTGATATTTCTTGTATTTTACTGTGTATTAATATATTACTGTTTTTATTTGTTGTTTTAAGTTTTGTAATGTGCCTTGATATTTGAAAGGTGCAGAATAAATAAAGATGACGATGATGATGATGATGCACATAGAGCCAAAGATCATTAATCAACTCCACGCAAAGAGATAACTTCCTTCTTCTGGAGTAAGAGTCCAAAACTCATAAGTTGATCCAAACTCAAAAACCCTTCACTAAAGGAGGGCTCAAAATCCCTGACTTTCAGTTCCAAGTCATGGCCCACACCATACTTCAGATGGCAAGGACAGTCCTAGGTATAAAGAACTCCCCATCACCCCATTGAATAGAATGTGAAACCTCAGTGTTGGGCCAACCCCTGCTACTGGCAGTACAACTCCAAGGAATCCCCAAGGGATAACCGGTATTCCCTACCATAAAAGGAACAGTGGAGAGGGGGAAGGACTATCACAAATTAAGCCACTGGGATCCTGGCCAGACAAAATAGTACCCACTTTGGCAAAACCCAAACTTGACAATTGGGAACAAACCAGTAGTAGACAAGATATGGGCCAGTAAGGCTTTAAATTACCTTAGTGATCTCCAACACAGTGAATTGTCAGCCATGATGAGTTTCCAACAATTGCAGTCTAAATATGGTTTACCTAAGCACCACCTATAGAAATACCTCCAAGTCAGACACCCCATCACAAATACCCTTGGTCCTCACATCTGGAAGAAGGAATGCAATGATCTGACACACTCTTATGGCATGACAAGGGACCACCCCCATGCAGTAATGCCATATACAGGCTCATCCTGAGCATGCTCCCAGGTGGAGCACTCAGAGTCAGGGAGAAATGGTCTAGAGAGCTGGGTATAAGTATCACCACACAAATGTGGAACTCCTGTTGGAACTTGGTAAAAAAAACACCACAAGAGAAACCCAAAACAGGTTCATCCAATTTAAAGTGCTTCTCAGATGGTACAGAACCCCACAACAGTTGTTTGACTGGAGCTTGTCACCCTCGGATAGATACTGGAGATGCCAAACATACTGTGTCACAATCACGCATATTCTTTGGTCCTGCCCCTCAATGTCCCCATTCTGGAACACCATCCAGCACATCCTAAACAGTATATTGTCAGCCAAAACACTGCTATCCATGTTACTGGTGAAGTTAAACTACTACATACCCCCAGCCATAAGGCCCAGTCTACCCCCCCCGGGGAAAAAAAGATGGCTATTAGGAGCTTTGACCACAGCAAAAAGGATTATTCTTAGGCACTGGAAAGATACACATACCCCAGACCCTCAGGAATGGATACAGGAACTGGGGATATTAGCCAGCTATAAAAGAGTCCATCACATAGTTCAGAACAAGTTACCCCTGTACCAAGCCACCTGGCGAGGGTTCCTAGTGCCTCCTTATGTAAATTACCTGAAGCCAGTGAAGTTCCTGTGATGCCTCTGTAGGCAGAGTGGAAGCAAGACCAAGAACATACTAGTTTACAGCTACAGCCTGGAATCCCAATGGTTCATAGTATTCACAGGAATATTGCTATGATTTAAGGAAGATTAGTGACCCCACCTGGGGAAATGATAGGAAAGAACCCCTCCACAGAAAAGGGTTATGAAAGAGGCAATGTGTAGTTCCATATACTACTATAGTGAATTCACACTGAACCTGAAGGCTTTGAAGTAGGTTTAGTGTTTATCCCTGAAATCTGCTCATATGTATATAGCAAGGATTGTCTGTTTATGTTCTAACTTGCAGGTCCTAAAACCTGCAGTTTGTTAATATATATGTGAGTCATGAATGTGTCTTAGCCTGTTCATCCATGGGTATTTACCCTGCCAGGGCTGTACAGTTCAGTTACTGCAAAGCGGTATGTGCCATACCAGATTGCAAATATGCACTTGTAAAGTAAAACATTTTCAAACAATAAAAATTATTAGTTACAAAAAGAAACATCTGGAAAAAAAGGAAGAAAAAGTAGAAGGGCAACTTAGGTTAGCTAGTCAATAGTTTTATAAATATGGTAACAGGACAGATTGATTGCTGGCCTGGCATATTAGGAAACAACAGACCAACAGAGTAGTCCTCAAAATCCAGGAGAGAGAGAAGGGGCTGCATAGTTGGTTTCTCACACCATTAAAACAGTTGATACATTTGCTATATATTATAAAACACGTTATACTCAAGAATGCCACCAGAAACATGAGGAGCTAATGCAGTCATATTTCCAAAGGCTCCGCCTCTCTTCTTTGAGTCAGCAAGATAGGGAGATGCTAGATGCCCCCATCCCAGGAGAGGAAATGGCAGAGGTAATTAAAGACCTAAAAACAGAAAATCACGTGGGGTGGATGGCTTCACTGCTGCGTTTTATAAAAACCAAGGAGAGGTGCTGTCAGGGCAGTTGCTAAACCTCTACCGAGAGATGATGGTGGACGAGAGGGCACTCAGAATCTGGCAATGAGCCCAGATCTCTGTGCTATTGAAGCCATATAAAAGCCCCACAAAGTGTGAATCTTAGAGTCCCATCTTGCTCCTGCTGCTGAACCTAAAAACTTTTACCTCCATTCTTGCACTTAGCTTCCAGGAGTGCATGGGGAGCCTGTTCACCCAGATCAAGCAGGATTTATGAAAGTGCAGAACCTATGCAATAATATCCAGTGTCTCCTTAATATCCTTTTCTCTCGGCAGAGGAATCCCCAGTGTCAGATAGAAAGTATTTGACCAGGTGGACTAGGCTTTTCTACAGCATTCATTGGCTGTCATGGGCTTTGGCACAAAATTTAGGGGGTTCATAATGGCTCTCTATGAGAAATCTGAGATGATGGTCAGAGTAAATGGGGAAATGTCCTCTTGGATTGCCTTACAAAGAAGAGTCAGCCAGGGGTGCCCTCTTTCCTTCCTTTTGTTCGTCTTTCTATTAAGCTCCTAGTGGTGGCAGTTAGGTAGAACCCAAATATTACTGAGTTCACGTTGGGAGGGTTAGAGCAAAACCTAGCAACTCATGCAGATGATTCAGTTTTCTTCCTCCAAGACTCTCAGATGTCCACCCTGGTGCTATGTCAGAAATTGTAAACCTCTGGCACCATTTCAGACTATAAGCTAAATTAAAGTAAATCAGAAGCCCTGCAGATGTTGGAGATCTGCCCTGCATGGTTGAAATCAACATTTCCCTTTACGTAGGTACCACACAACATCATTTGTTACCTAGAGGTTAAAATTACCCCTTACTAACCAAACTATTCCATCTTAATCATCTCCATTTCCTGGGGGAGGTGGCACAGGATCGTAACATGTGGGCTGTCTTCTCTCTTCCCTGGGGAGTAGAGTAACATTTCTTAAGATGAACACCTTACGAAATGTTACTTTTGTACTTCAAAGTCTTAGCCATCATTTTCCTCAAGGTATTCTGGACCAAACTGTGTAAACTAATGTTGAAATTCCTATGGCACAGGAGGAGAACTGGAGTGGGAATGAACACTTTGACATTCCCTAGGGAGGTAGGGGGGAGAGTTCCCAGATTTTGAATCGTACCATCTCCCAGCTCAGGAGGCACAACAGAGGGTAATTACCAAACAGATCCTGAGTACTGGGTGGTATGCCCTGGAAAATAGGAAATCCCTACCTGGCCCTTGATACACCCTCCCTTTCATAAGGTGGACTGGTCCATGGCTCCATCAAATCCCAAACCCTTGGACAAGAACCTCAACATGGGCCCTGAGTAAGCTGTGTAGTTTATCCCAGGCAGCAGATGATATAGGTCCACTCATGGTGATAACTGGCAACCCAGACTTTCCCCAGGGGTGGGCAGATGAGGGTTTCCAGAAATGGAACCAGGCAGGACTCACTACCTTTACCCAACTTTGCTTTAATGCAGTCTGTGTGTGCTGATTTACATGCCAGGTTCAATCTGCCAAACGCTGACCACTACAGATTTCTCCAAGTAAGACATTACATATTAACGGTGAATAACAGCAACATTCTGTTGAAAAGTATGATCAAATTACAGGAAAACTTTCTGTGGAGTACTAGACTTGCAGATCAAAGTAGGTACATTGCTATCATGTACGAACTACTACAGGAGGCAGGAGACCAGTCACTAGATTACACCCAGAGAAAATAGAAGGAAGAGAGTAGCCAACTAATCTCTAATGATGACTGGAAAACATTTTTGATAAGGGGATGGAAGGCAATTGTCTCTCCATCTTGGAGAAAATACAGATGGAAAATATTAGCAAGTTTCTTCCACACCTCCATGATAACTGCCCACTTTGCTCAGAAACAGGGGGACAAACACTGCAGAGGCTGTAACACAAGAGATATCCATAATCATATCTTCTGGGAATTCCCTGTAATTAGACCCTATTAGTGATCAATACATGCAGAACTGGGTAGAATATTGACACAAACCATCCCATTTAATCTGGAAGCAATGGTACTGGGTCTACACCCCGGGAAAACAACAGAGGGAACTGTTTCACGCCTTCTGTCTTACAGCCAGCAAAAGAGATCCCATGCCACTGACTCTTGACATTGGTCCCTTCTGTAACTGAGTGGCAGGGGAAAATACAGTAGACAGTAGAGACAGAGAAAATACTGTAGATCTCAGACTGACCCAGGAGAAAAAACCCTAGAGAAATGAGACAAATTGAACAGTTATAGGGCTATCGTGTAAATGGGGAGGGGGGGTTAGAAGGGTAATGGTAGGTTCAAAAGACCAGTCTGATATACTGTAGATGCAGAGAAGAGTAGGATATTCATTCCAAACACAGACACAGATGTTTTACTCACTGATTGTATGTTTACTATCCCTGCTGTAAGCTGTTGAATGTTGCACTTTTTGAGAGTGACAACACATCCCTCATTTTTGTGCAGAGATATTTTGTGAAGAATATTTTCAGAATAACAGCACCAGGACTGGACTCAAACTGAGAACTTAAACTATGAGATATGCACAATGAACTTTATATATGTAACAGAAAAGTGGACGTATTACTATTTGTATATTATGCAAGATGTATTACTGTGCACTGTGTATTGTACTAACGAATATCTCTCAATAAAACCTGAGTCATAATAAAAAGAAACACAGAAACATAGAACTTATCGGCAGAAGGAGGCTCGTGGTTGATTGTGCCTGACCAGCCCTACCTACCATATCCAATGTTGATTGTGACAGCCCTTGAAGTTTTGACTCTGAAAGGGCACCTAGTAGGTGGTCCACTAAATGTCTGATGCAGTCATGCCCTAAACAGGATCTGTGGTGATGAAAATCCCACCCCTTGTTTCAGCCAGATGCCAAAGTAAGCCTACACTTGTTTGACACAGACTGAGAACCAAGATATTGTCTGGAGGTATATTGAAGAAATATTGGCACAAGACTAAAAGAATCAAGACATAAATAATGTAAGTTTCTTTCAGAGATCAGTACTAGGAAGAAAAGTAAGGAATAGTACATATGTACAGTAGTTCATGTCCTAAACAAAAAGACTGAATGATATCAGAGAGATGATGTGAAGGTCAGAAATATTTAAAGCAAGGGAAAACAGATGCCAGACAGTTACAGTATCAGGAATTACTGGACAGTAAGTGGGTGATCGCAGATATAGCAGCCACATAAATGATGCACATCTTTCTTGGTCTCTCTAAACTGAGTCAGTAACTATACCATGTTCTAGTTTTCTGTAAGTAATAGTCAGCATTTGATTTAGGAAATTTCTAAATCTTCTTCGAGGTTATCTCTTTCATCAGGTCACACCTATGGAACTATAGCCACCAGGCACTAGGACCACAGAGACTTTTGCAAGCAGTCCACTAGGGGCCACCTATGATGACATCCTACATTGGCACTCCACATATAAATGTTGCAGCCCCTTCCCTCTTCAGTTCCTTTTCACCATCGACAATACTCACCGGACCCTCCACAGACATGCTGTCTCTTCTGTCAACTGCTACTTAGCTTTTAGAATTTCTCTTCCTGATCCACAATCACTTTTTAAAAGTGATCATCATTATCGTGTATGTCATCTAAAGAACACACCAAGCTCTTTAGATACTACAAATGTGGTGAAAAGATTTACTCAAATGATCTGCATGTCTGAGTGTGCCGCCTTGGCATGGCCCATAACGTTTATGCTTGCAAACGCTGCCTTAAGTTCAATACTGCTACCCGATGATGCAGAAAGAATGCCCTATAAACCCATCTCCTGAGACAGGAGGTAGCCAGGATGGAGAAAGAACTCCAGGGAAAGAGCTCCACAGCATCACTGGCCTGCTTCTCAAGCTACAGATAATCAAAGTCCTGGGATAAAGGCACCCGGCGACATAAGCATAAACACCGAGAGAGGGAATGGAGTAAGAAGAGATCCTCCCCAGTTCATTCTAGGTTGCCCTGCAATCCAGCATGACCGCTACTGTGCCATCAACCAGATTGGCAACAACACCTCTTACTGCCCGGGCCTCTGAACCTTCCAGGTCGGGCCAGTCTGTGAGTATTGCCAGACCTAACACAGCTGGCGAAGGACCGTTGACGATGGGGACAGCACCCTCACCATCTACGGCCCAGAGCATGCCTGTAATAAAGACCGGTGCTGATGTGCAGGCAGTGCTTTTGTCCTTCATGGACATGATACAGCACCTGCTACTTCCTCTTCTTGCTCTATCAACAGCATTGACAGGGCACCCCAGGCAAGCCCCGCCACCTACGTCTTGGTGATCGATGCACCCAGTGCCTTCTTGGGCATCGACGATCTCTTCTGTCCCTTCTTTGAGGCTTTTGGAAGCTGTTGATGAGGATCAGGAATATAATCCTTACCTCATGATGCAAGAGGAAGAGGAGGAGGAGGACTATGTGAGGAGCCCTTATAAGAGGTGAAGCTCCACCATTTCCACAGAGAGTGAGTACTGTGTTGTGTATCCTCTAAGGTCCCTCCCGAAGACCCCTCATTCATCTTCATGATGCAGCAACTTCAGTCTGATGTGGGGTTTGAGTCAGAGGAGAAAGGCATCACCAAAAGGAATTTGGTAGAATTTTTAGAACTATCTGATTCCCCTCCTATTGTGATTCCTCCTCGATTGCCTTCCCTAGAGGATGTCACTCAGGCTGCCTGGCATAGGCCTAATATGATTCCTGCCATTTCTAGGAAGGCAGACCAGTTCTATCAGGCCCCCTCTGGTAGGTCATTTTTTGCAGGCCAACCCGAGGCTGATTCATTTATGATAAATGCAGCCTATGATATATCTAAAGTGACTAAACACCTCAGCTCTCTCCCTCCTGACAGGAGTCCAGGAGGCTAGATGTCCTGGGGAAGAGGACCTTTGCTTTTGCAACCTTGAGCCTAAGAATTGCAAACTACCAGACCCATATGGTAAAGTATTAAAATGCACTCTGGAGGAAGGCCAAAGCTGCTGCCCAATCCCTCTCAGAAGGTACTCCCAAGCAGAATTAAATTCAAAGTGAAGTGCTGCGATCGGTGATTCTTGGGCGGTGCAAAAAAACAGAAAGGACAGCAAGCCCTGTTGTAGACACACTCAAGAAGCAGTTTGATGTGCTTATGCAACTAGATGAGATGATATGAGATGATGCTTATGTAACTAGATTTGCTTTGTGGCGTTCCGCCTCTTGATCCATGAGATATACCACCCTGTAGGGGTATGAAGCAAGGAACCCTAGAGGAGGGTTTCTCCCTTACAGGTGCCATGGAAATGATTGCATCAGCTAAAGGTAGGTTAGGAAGAAGCCCCCAGGTAAGAGAGACAAGCCACTGGAGGAGGAGGAGGAGGGGTGGATGGTGGGCAATGAAAAAGAATCC
Source organism: Neoceratodus forsteri (assembly GCA_016271365.2). Taxonomy (NCBI): domain Eukaryota; kingdom Metazoa; phylum Chordata; order Ceratodontiformes; family Ceratodontidae; genus Neoceratodus; species Neoceratodus forsteri. Next base: position 1,868,289,015 of record CM057452.1, read on the forward strand.
TGACGAGGCCCAGGATGTTGAGACCATTTAAGCTTGATGGGGGAGTGATGTTGTTGCTCCGCCCATTGAACCTCGAGCTTAAAACCCTTCCATTCAATGTGCTTACACAACTGGATAAGATGTTATGAGATGATGCTTATGTAACTTGATTTGCTTTGTGGCTTTCAGCTTCTCTGTCCGTGGGATATAACACCTTGTAGGGGTATGACGCAAGGAACCCTAAAGGAGGATTCCCCCCTTAGAAGTGCCATGGGAATGATTGTGTCGGCTAAAGGTAGGTTAGGAAGAAGCTCAAAAAGAATACCCAAAGATGTCGAGCATCGAAGAGGTGAAGATGATGAATGAATTCCGAGAAGAAAAGAGCTGACATCCTAAGGAGAGAGGGGAAAGCCTGGGCCACCATCCACCTCCATCCAACAGCAGAACCTAATTAACTAACCTGAAGAAACTCTAACTAATATTATGACCATTGGCACGGAGGAGAGGAAAACCCCCCTTTGAATAATAAAACTCTGGGGATCCAAGGCCTAGGTCGCCTTCCCTCCAGGCTGACGATGTTTGATTTGAGGACATATGTCAGTAAAGAGAAAGATTCATTAATGAGGGATATAAGTAGCGACGATGTCAATGGGAAAAAACTCCAAAGAAGTGACGGATGATGATGAAATAAGAAAAAATCCCCAAAGAAAGCACAGATCGAAGAGGGAACATGAAGCTGCACACAGATTGAAGAAGGGGCATGAGGCAACAAGGAATACTGATTATGATGCTCACGAGAGTAGGGCATCAGGTCAAAGAGGTAGCATAAGAGCCAATGAGAGGGATGACTGATTGAATAGGGCAAATAATTAGACACTGAGGCTGATTGGGTATAATTATGCAATGTGAATGATTAGATTCTGATGTAGAAGACGATGAGAAGCATCGGATTCAATGATGGAATGCTCGAGTAAGTGATGGAAATAGATAAACCTTGAGACAAGGATGAGTGAATTGTGACTGCAGTAATGAACTCAATACATGTGGGAGGATGGCAGCGAGTCGACGATGATAGAGTGAAGCCATGATGGTGTGAATCCTTGAAAGCTGGTACGAGATAATAAGTGGTGAATGATGACCGGAGTCATGAACCTGATACATGCGGCATGAGGGCCGCGGGTCAATGAGGTGGCATAGGAAGAATGATAAGTATGCCCAAAAGAAACAATGATTGCAGGCCAGATGGAGTCAGCAGAGGCATACTGATTGAGAGATTGAATTAGATGAGCAGGTTGAGGGGAGGTATCAAGGATTTGACAGGGTTATGGAGTCAAAAGTTCTGATGGAGGGATCAATGACGGACGACATGAGTAGGTAGGCTGCTCGAAAGGAGGTAGACTCTGAAGGGGGAGTGGCAGGATAGGGCCAGGGACTGTATAGGGGAAACTCCAAAAGAAGTACTGGACAAGGAAGGAGGGAGACCACCCACAAGAGAGAGGCACAAATGAAGAGACTCAAAGTGGCAAATCAAACAAGCCAAGAGTCCACAATGCAGCAAAACTGCCATGAGGTAGGGAAGCCCAGAAGGCTGAGGCAGCCTAGGCATACAGAGAGGCCAAGATGGGAATGAAGCCACAATGGCTGGTCAGACAGATTCGGTTGGATTGAGAAAAGACACCAGGGTAAGGAAGGAAAGATAAGAAACAGAGGTGATACTAAGATGGATTGAAGCCAGGGAGGCTGGTATTGGAAAGTGAGGTAGGAAGGATGAAGGATGATAGGGAGGTCAATGGGTAGCACAGGATGCAGCTTTTTTTTTTTTACATAGTGGCAGGGCCATGGAAAGCTGCCTATGGTAGGTCAGGCTAGCCCAGGATAGGAGACAGTGGATGCTAGGAGATGCAGTGGCCCCTTGTGATGCACTGGGGAGACTGCTCCCATGCACACAGTGGTACCTTCTCCCTGTGCGTACTTAGTGAATCGAGGTCAGTTTGAGGCTGGCCCACATCACAGGGTGGTGGGAGGCAGAAATGAAGGGAAGAATCCCAGATGCTGTCTAAATGAGGGCCAAGGCCTGACATGGTATATCCCCAATGTCCGCAGCTGTCTGGGACATAATATACACCTGAAAAGAAAAGAAACTATCTATATATCAAAGCTCTGCACATTAAACCGAAGTAGTTGGTAGCATTAAATACAGGTGAACAGCAGTTTGATGTACTTAGCCTGAGTTTAGTTTTGGTGGTTGTTTTTTTTTTTGTTTGTTTCCTTGCAGTGATTTATAACAGAGAAGCTATTCGTGGTACAGAGAATGGGTAGATGACAACATGGCAGATGAGATGGCAACAAACAGGGAACAAGGCAGAGCACCCCCCGGGTACCTGAAAGGAGAGGATGCCTACCAACATAGAGCCCCAAGTAGGGAGCAATGAGGAATGTGTCCACAATGATTGCAAGGAGCCAACATCCAGTGCATCCTTGAACAACCATAACAAGACGAAGGACCTCAGCAAACTCAGCGGAGCAAGGTAAAGTGAAGCACAGAAGCTCCCAAGATAAAATCACAGCAGGCGAAGGCAGGAGACCCACAGCCCCAGGCAGACACCCCAGCACGGAAAGCATGCCCAGAACAGCAGCCCCTAGCAAGCAAGGCAGGAGCAGCACAATGGGACCGATGGGCAATGGTGGTGGTGGGGGGGGGGGGTGGAGCCCAAGACAGATTAGAAATGGCAGAGCAAAGAGGAGGAAGGGAGGAGCTGGGGATTGAAATGGAAGAATGAAGGGAAATTAGGGAAAGCAAGGGGATGGAAGGGGAGATGTTGCTGAACGGGACAGTCCGCGAAAGCGACAGAAGGCAAGGGGAAGCAAGCTGGATGAAACATCCAAAGGGCAAGCTAGTGCAGCATGAGGTGGATGAAGCACATCGCCCCAAGCAAGAGAGAGCAGGCCGCAGAGGGCGATGGGGCAGGAGGGGGTAGACAAAGGAAGGGATGGGCGAGGGGAAAACAAACCAACAGCCATGAGCAGCGGCAACTACAGAAGGAGTGAGGAGATAGGGGAATGGGAGCAGCCAGAGACAGTACAAAGGAGCAGGTAAAGCAATGAGTAAGACAAATTGAGCAAGGTACGAGGAGAAGGGGCTACCGATGGAGCCTTCGGCAGCAAACAAAAAACAATCCTGGCGAGTCCCAGGATGTTGAGACCTTTTAAACTCGATGGGGGAGTGACGTTGTTGCTCCGCCCATTGAACCTCGGGCTTAAAGCCCTCCCATTAATGCACTCTTTACCTCATGGAAGAACAGGACATGTAAATAAAATTACTTTGATATTCTTCATTTGCCTTGACCTGGAATACTCCCAAGCAGAAGCTGCTAAAGGCCCTCCAGTTAGGGGCAGATGTAGCTAAGCATCTATTGCGGTCTACTTATGACATTTCCGATGTTTCTGCTAGAGTAGCAGCCTTTGGTGTCTATTTAAGGAGACACTCAGTTGAAGGTGGCAGGATTTGCTGATGATGTTCAGCAATCCATTATTAAATGCCCCATTTAGAAGACATAAGCTGTTCTGGGCAGATGTATAGGATACCGTCTCAAATCTTCAGGCTTTTGGCAGGACTTTAAAATCAGTACACTCCCTCTACAACCCACAACTAGAGACGCAGTGAAATTAAATCTCACTGGAAAAATTGCCGCAAAATCTGCAGTTTCGCCGGCAGAAATGTTATGTGAAATTGTGGCAAAAGTTCGCCTGCAATTTCACCCGTCGCCACTGACCACCACAAGTTCAATTGAACCCCCGGCCCCCACACACACAAGTTATCCTGCATCCCCCAATTTGTTTTATTAAAAACAAAAATACCCTACACTTCCTGGTGTCCAGTGGTTCCCCCCGGCGCTGTCACTGACCATTATAATATTAAATAAGCACCCCCCTCAAGTTACCCTGCGCCTCCGTCTGTTTTATGTTAAAAAAGACAAAATCACCCTCCACTCCTTGGTGTCTAATAGCCTCCCCACCCCATCAATAGATATCAGCACTCACCCAGCCTCCCCCCAGTAAACTGATCGGGCACCAGCACAGCCCTCCACTCACCTCCATGGCCGGCAACCCGACTGAGCGCCACTGAGCACTTGAATGAATGAGAATGAATGAGCGCGTATGTGCGCGCATTCATTCTCATTCATTCAAGCACTCAGTGGTGCTCATTCAGTCTGCTGGCAGTGGAGGTGAGTGGAAGGCTGTGCCAGTGGCTCAATCAGGTTACTGGGGGGGGGGGAGCTCGGTGGGTGCTGATATCTATTGATGGAGTGGGGGTGGTGGAGTTCCACTAGACACCAGGGAGTGGAGGGTGATTTTGTCTTTTTTTACATAAAACAGACAGAGGCACAGGGTAACTTGGGGGGTGCTTATTTAATATTATAATGGCCAGTAACGGCCGGGAGGAGGACCACTAGACACCAGGGAGCAGAGGACATTTTTTTTTAATAAGACAAATCAGGGGGATGCAGGGTAACTTGGGTGGTTCTTATTTAATAGTATTATGGCCAGTGACTGCCGTGGGGGGACCACTGGACTCCTGGGAGAATTTTGGCCAGTGGGCAATGACCACAACAGTTTGCTATGGGAGGCGAAATTACTTCCTGAGGTGGCAAAATTCCACCCACAGGTGAGAAATTTTTCCCACGAGTGAAATTTCACTGGCTTGGGGGTGAAATTTCGCATCCAACTGCGGGCAAAGTTTTGCATTTCGCCCAGAGAAATATTTTGCAGAATGCGCTAATTAAGCACATTTTTTAATTTTCATATCCCTAATCACAACCAAGAAGTAGGCAGAGGGTGCCATTTCATTCAGCCAGTAACAGACACTGTTCAGAAGCCACACATCAAAGCAAGTGCAGAAGAGGATCAGCTCTGCCTGCCCCAGAACCTGCCCCAGGTGCTCATTCAAAAGCCCCCAGAGGTGGAAGTGCGGCTATAGCCACAAGACCTGCATGACTCATTAATAGACCCTCACCCTCAAGTACATTCTGAAGTGGTAGTAGGTGGTCACCCCTCCCTCCACTGGACCAGTGCAGGAAGGTCACATCAGATGCCTGGGTCCTGCAGATCATAGAACAGGGTCACGCTCTAGAACTTCTAGAGCTCCCACAATTCACCCACCAGCCTCTTCAGGTTATCCTTCAGAACACACACTGGTGCTATTAGAGGAGATACATACCCTAGCGTGAAAGAGGGCAATAGAGACAGTTCCTTGGGACCAAAGGGACAGTGAGTTCTATTCACACTACTTCTTAGTCCCCAAATGCACAAGGATCTAAGGCTCATTTTGGACTTAAGAAACCTGAACCTCTTTATTCAGTACAAGAAGTTCAGAATGGTCACTCTACAAGGCCTGCTACCACTACTGCAACAAGAAGACTGGATATGCTACCTAGACATGCAGGATACTTACCTGCATATCAAAATCTGCATCCTCCACAAGAAGTACCTCAGGTTCATCTTCCAGGGTGAACATTACCAGTTCAGAGTGTTGCCCTTTGGCTTATATTCCGTGCCACAGGTATTTACCAAATGTTTAGCAGTAGTAGCAGCAGCCCTCAGATGAGAGACACTATATGATGTGGATGATTCGCTCAAAGCTCAGTCCAAAGAGCAGCTCTACCAGACTTTAACATGCACCAGACAGGTGTTTGATGCCCTAGGAATCACAGTCAATGGCCAGAAGTCAGTCCTGACCCCTTGCCAGCACCTGCAGTACATAGGAGCAGTTCTGGACACAGCCAAGGCTTAGCCTTCCTGGTGCGGGACAGGGCCACATGCTTGATTGCACAGGCACAGATGGTTTCCCACAACAGGGTATATTATGTCCAGCACATTCCTGAGACTGTTGGGCCTGATGGCAGTTGCCATTGTTACTGTCTCACTGGCCAGATGGCATATACGAATCCCCCAATGGACATTAAGAGTACAATGGAACCAATGCACTGATGACCTAGAGCAGAAGGTTTTAGTAACTTCTACTGTCCGAAAGGTGCTTTAGCGATGGATGGAACCCAACCATATGCTGAAGGGGGTTCCTTTCCTGATCCCCTCCCCTCATCAGATCCTCACTACAGATGCCTCTGGGATGAGCTAGGGGGGCACACTGGGGCCTCATTAGACACAGGGAACATAGATGAAAGTGAAGAGCACCCTCCATATAAACACACACACACACACACACACACACACATACACACCATGGGGATGGCAGATAAGGACCGTGTGACCCACCTAGTCTATTCATTTTCCCTACCTAATGCATTACCATAGACTCTAGTTGATCTGTGGCTTACCCTCTCTTCCCTATTGCTAGAGTACTCTTATGTCTATCCCATGCATTCTTGAATTCCGCTACTGTTTTTTCCCCCACCGCCACCGCAAAGAGGCTTTTCCAATCATCCACTACTCTTTCTGTAAAAAAGTACTGCCTCACATTGCCCCTGAGCATACCCCCCTCTAGCCTCATATCATGTCCCCTTGTTTTTGTACACCTTTTTTTCTGAAAGATACTACTCTCCTGTATCTTGTTTATACTCCAATGTACTTGAATGTCTCTATTATATCCCCCCTCTCTGTCATCTCCTCCAGAGAATACATATTGAGGTCCTCTAGCTTTTAGTGCAGTCCTTGCACCATTTTTGTTGCCCTTCTCCAGACTGTCTCTATTTTGTCTATGTCCTTTGGGAGATGTGGCCTCCAGAACTGGACGCAGTACTCCAGATGAGGTCTCACTAGTGAACTGTACAGTGGCATAACCACCTCCTTTTTTCTGCTGGTGATACCTCTTCCTATGCACCCTAGCATCCCACTGACTCTCCACACAGCCTTCTCACATTGCTTGATTACCTTTAGGTCATCAGATATGGTTACCCTCAGGTCCCTTTCTTGACTGGTGGCTGTCAGTACTCCCCCCATCTTGTACTCCTACCTTGGATTTCTGTGTGCCAAGTGTATGATTTTGCACTTCTTTGCATTGAATCTTAGCTGCCACACTCTTGAACACTCCTCAAGCATGTTTAGGTCCTTTCTAATTTTTTCCACACACACCCCGGAATGTCGACCCTGTTGCAGATCTTAGTGTCATCTGCAAAGGGGCATAACTTCCCCTTCAGCCCATCTGCAATGTTACTTATGAAGACATTAAAGAGGAGTGGCCCCAGTACGTATCCCTGTGGTACCCTGCTGGTCACCCCCCTCTCCTCGAATTGAATGCCATTTACCACCACCCTCTGTGTTCTGTCACTCAACCAGTTTCTGACCTAGTTTACTACCTTAGGGTCCACTCCCAGGCTGCCCAACTTATTTATCAACCTCCTATGTGGGACAGTGTTGAAGGACTTGCTGAAATCTAGGTAGACCACATTCACCTCACCTCCCCTATCTACCTCCCTGGCCATCCAGTCAAATAAATGTTATCAGATTTGTTTTACAAGACCTTCCCACTGTGAATCCGTATTGCCTTGGATCCTGTGCTCCACCGGATTCAAGAAGTATCACAATCCTTTCCTTTAGCAGTGACTCCATTAATTTCCCCACCACTGAGGTCAGGCTGACTGTCCTGTAGTTTCCAGCTTCCTCCCTGTTCCCACTTTTGTGGAGATGGACTACATTTGCCCTCCTCCAGTCCCCTGGAACCAGGGCTATTAGAGGTGCTGCCAATACCTTTCCAAGTTCTTTAAATATTCTGGGATGTATCCCATCTGGCCCCATAGCCTTGTCCCCTTTCAAATTCCTGAGTTCCTTTAGGAGTCTTACCTCCATAAATAGGCTGGTGTCCGCCTCTCTCCAACTGGTGCTCCTATCCCCCAATAGCAGTCCTTCTCCTTCACCTTCTTCTGTGAATACCCAACAAAAATATTTGTTCAGGATTGTTGCTTTTTCTAGGGCCCTCTCCACACACTCCCCTTCCTCCCTTTTTAACCTCACAATCCCACCCCCGGTCTTCTTTCTATCACTAATATACCTGAAAAAGGCCTTGTCTCCTTTCTTAATTGTCTGGGCTATTTTTCCCTGCCTTCCTCTGCTTTTCCAGGTACAGTTCCCTGCCTTCCCCCCTCTGTGTTTCCTTGTACCACCTGAAAGCTAACCTTTTCTCTCTTACCTTCCCGGCCACGTCCTTTGAGAACCATAGTGTGTTTTTTCTTTCTCTTTGTTTTGCTTACTTGCCTAACACAAAGATTTGTTGCCCCTGCTACGGCTCCCTTAAGGTCAGCTCACTGTTTCTCTACATTCCCCCCTTCTTCTTTCCCTGCCAGGGCTTCCTTGAGACACTCCATCATTTTAGCAAAGTCAACCCGTCTAAAATCCAGGACCCTTGCTTTTGTGTGGTTTGACTCCTCCAATGTTCTCACACCGAACCACACTGTACAATGATCACTGAACCCCAGGTCTCTACCCACCATTACATCAGTGACTGTCCACCTTGGTGAGTATCAGGTCCATTATTGCTCCTTCTCTGGTGGGTTCTGCCACAAGCTGCTTGAGGCACGCCCCCTGCAGGGCATCCAAGCTGCCTCTGCTCACTGTCACTGACAAACAATCTGTGCTTGACTCAGTGTAGTTAGGCACAGTTTATTCTTTGATGACATCACACTGTTCTAAGAATAGCAGCAATGTAGTATTTATATCGAGCCGGCTCAGTCATTGATATATTTGGAGTGCTTCCAGCTACAGGCAAGCCCAATACCTCATTTGAAAGAGTGTTCTATGGTCTTTCTAACTATGATGGCTATTGGGAATGAATGAGTCCCTTTAAGGGAGTCTGCCACCCTAATCAGCTTAGCATCATCAGCTAACTTAATCAGTGTACTAGAGACATCAGCTTTCAAACTGTTGATAAAACAGTTGAACAACAGCAACCCAGGCACTAATTAATAAAGGACAACACCGAGTACCTTTCTTCTAGTGAAATACTGGCCACACACCACATCTCTCTGGTTCCTGTCCTCAAGGCAGTTAGCACCCCTCCTGGTGTACACAACTCTGCTATACTTCACCCAGGAGCCTGTCTTGCCCCACAGTGTCAAACCCCTTACTGAAGTCCAAATACTGTGAAATGTAAGATCTGCACATTTGTTTTTCATTGTTCATTCCTTATTTACACTTTACACAACTTTTGTTTGTATTCACCACCCCCTTAGCTGCACAACTCAACAACTGACATACCTACCCTCTGCCACAGTAGCAGACTTCTGAAGCTACCCTTCAAGCCCCTGTCTACAAAACCTGTCAGTTCCTCTGTGTATTACAACATTTATTTACACATATTCCCAGCTCTTCTAGGTACCCAGACTGACACATCATGCCAGGACCCAAGGTGGTCATTATGACAACAGGGTGGGCACTTTGGCATTGAGGAAGGCCATTTTGCCCATCAGTGTCTTATTCCATGTCCAGGCTAGGCATTTCAGCCCCATATTGGACACTAAGGAACAGTGGGTGGTCATTTTGGCCAAAGTAATCATTCTGACACTAGGCAGGGCATTCTGGCACCTGGGTGGGCACTGTACCATAAATGATGCTTATTCTGGCCTTTGGGTAGGCAATCTGACACTACAGTGTGGTCATTCTAGCCCAAAGGCTGAACATGGTTCTACGACTGGCATTCTGGTACAGAGGACGGGCATTCTGGCCCCAGGCTGGGAACTATGACAAAAAGGGCAGGCCTTCTGGCTCAAGGGTGGGCATCCCAGCCTTAGAGTTGGAATTACAGCATCAGGGTGGGTATTCATAGAAACATAGACTTTGATGGCAGATACAGACTGCTTGGCCCACCTAGTCTGCCTATTTCCCTACCTAATGGATAATCTGTAGATCCTAGTTAACCAATGGCCTACTTCCTCCTACCCCCCCGAATGACCTTATGTCTGTCCCATGCATTCCCCCACTGTTTTTGACCCCACAACCCCCTCTGAAAGGCCATTCCTTGTGTTCACCACCCTCTCTGTGAAAAAATACTTACTCACATTGCCCTAGACCATCCCCCCACATCTTCAAATTGTACCCGTTTGTTCTTACTCATCTCCTTTTCTGAAGGATGTTACCCTCTTGGACTTTGTTGATTCCCTTGAGGCACCTAAAAATAATATAACAACATACACCTACCATGGTGTGCCACTCTGGAACTCAACACATAAATACAACACCAACATGCAAAAGACAGTGGTCCCACGTATTTAGGCATGCCAGTATCTCTAGATGTCGGTAAGCTGTGTGATGTGGTGTCAGAGATGCCAACTTTCCCCTGTTCAGGTGCACCAAGTCAGGTTAGCATGTCATTAAGACCATTAGCACCACACTAACCTTCTGAATATGGTGGCCTCAAGTCCCATTAGTGAGGTAGAAAGGAACACCAAGTCTGCTCTGCTGTAAGCAGAGAATTGACAGGTATTTTGTAGTGCAACTTGTTTTAAAAAAAAACTTTCTTTCTCTCTGTCTTGTTCAGGTTTGATAATGCTGCTGAAACAATTACACAAGAAAACCAGCAAGGATCACTGAAACAGTTCTTCTTTTTGGTGTTCCTTTATAACTGTGACAGATTAATAGTGGATAATGTGAACAGGATGAAGTTAAATGGTGGTGAGAAACCACATATAACTCGGGAACCCAAAGCATTTGTCAACTGGTCCAACAAAAATCCTGGAAAACAACTAAATTCAGTAGCTCTTTATCCTACTACTCTTGACAACAACTTAAACAGACCAGCTACATGCACCGAATACAAGGTCCTCTTTCAGAATGTGCATAATGGAGGAACTACCTATGCACAGTGGCTGGCTGACAAGAACTTGGTGAATGGGGTCCCCCCTGCCAACAGCTGCATTGTCTTCTACACCACCAACACCCCCTGACTACAGAATTGCTTCAATGAGAGCTGGGACACTTACATCATGCCCAAACTGAAGGCTGACCCGTTCCACACCTGGTGGTACAATGCCCATGCACAGCTCATCTTCGTCTTCAAACAGGTGTGGCATTGGGATAATAATGCGGTCGGCCAGCACACCATTTGACAACGCTTCCAGAAGGAGTTGCTGTATATTCCAGAAAATAATATAATTCAGAGGCAGATGAGGCTGTGGAGCGTTTACCACTGCAATTGGGACAGAACCATCAGCTGCACACCCTGTCAGGATAACTTTCTAAACTGTATACCAGAGCCTTCCATGACCCCACCCAACCCACTTCAGCCAACCTGGTGTCCCAAAGAAGTCAATCTTATCAGCAGCAATGGAACCACTCTCCAAATCAATGATAATATCAGCATAAGCAGTGCAAAAACTCAGTGGTGACAGCAGCCCTGGGGAGGGTTACTAACCAAACAAGAGGCAGACAGCAGAGTCGCCACCATGTTTATTGAAATGTTACACCAGGTAAGGCATGTAGCGGAGACGTGTCATCAGTGCCACTGATGACAAGCGGTTCTGATTGCAGTGGCAAAATCATTTCAAGTTGGTGGCACTGCAAAACACTTGTGTCACTGCTAGCATGCTCGCTAATTGGTGAATGAGGGATGCACCTTCTAAAACGTGCCCTGCATTTGCCAAAACTGACACATCTCTGCGTTTCTCCTACTAATCTCCTACTGCCACAAAATGTTGCTTGCGCATGTGCAAGACAACATAAAAAGGCCTTCATAGCAACGTGCATTTCATAAGATCTGCCCTGCTGGTCCTGGATAATTTTGGTGACCCTTCACTATACTGACTTCAGCCTATGTTTGTCCTTTTTCAGATGAAGGCTCTAAAACTGGGCACAGTATTCCAGTTGAGGCCTCACCAGAGATCTTTATGGGTGCAGTATCACACTTCCCTTTTCCTACTATCAAAATCAATATATACACCCCAACATCCTTGATGCCTTACTGTAGGTATTATTGCGCTGACTGGTTTGCTTGAGGTAGTCACTGATGATGACACCCAGGTCCCTCTCCTCAGATGTAGTGGCCAGCCTAACTCCCTCTTCCAATACTCCATACATGGTTCTTCTTTCATAAGTGCATCACCTTTCACTCCTTGACATTGAATTTTAACTGCCAAATCTTTGACTACCTTTCCAGTTTTCTAGATCCCTCTGAAGTTCCCTTACCCCTTCCTTACTGTCCACACTACCACAAAGTTTTGTGTTGTCAGCACAGAAATACATATTGCCCTGAATAACTTCTGCTATGCCACTAATGACCATTTTGAATTCAATAGGAAAGGTCCCTGTTGCACCTCCTCATGACTTCTTTGTCTTCATGTTTGACACAGTGCACTACTACCCTCTGTTGCCTCCCCCTCAGCCAGTTCCCCACCACCTAACTAATCCCTTCTGTACTCCTAAGTCCTTCAGCTTTTCAGCAGCCTCCTGTGTGGCTTCTAATCTGGGAGGCAGTAAATCACACTGGTTTAAAGCTCCGAGCTGCAAACCTGGAGACCTGGGTTTGAATCCCATAGCCTCCCACTTGCATACTGTGTGGCTCTAAGCAAGTCACTTAACTTCCTTGTGTTCCCAGGTCGCACCTGGAAACAAGCACTTGTGCCTAGTGGGCCTTACCAGGTTACCAGAGACTAAAATAAAAAACAAATAAAAAAATAAAACTAATGACTGATTTGAGGCCATCAAGAGCTTTAAACAAGCTTCTGCTTAGTGTGCCTCTCCTGGTAATCTGCCCCCTCCTGTTAATGTCCTTGGCCCCATTGTCCTACACATCTCCTTATCTACTTGACCACCATACCCTACCTCATCCTCCCTTCATCTCCCCTTTCCCCTTCAATGCTTCCTCCCTCTCCCTTACTTTTTTGTCACTCACTTCCACCCCCAGTAATCACCCTTTCTATCCCTTCCTGATCCTCAACACTCTATTCCCACACTTTACCCATCATAATCTGTTCTCTTCTCCTCTCTCTTTTACTCCTTTCACTATTTTACCTTTTCACCCCAGCTTCTTTTACTCACACTCCTCTACTTACTCTCTCCTACCCTTTCCTATATTTGTTATTTTCTTGTGTGTGCCAGGTACTTCACACTTCGGAAGTTTAATCTGCATTATTATTTGCTCTGGTAATGCATATTATTGTACATACTGTGTATTGTTATATTGTTATTACTGGTAATGCATATTATTGTACATACTGTGTATTGTTATATTGTTATTATTGGTAATGCATATTATTGCACATACTGTGTATTGTTATATTGTTGTTACTGTACTTCTACTTGTTTGTACTTATCCCTTACCCTGTCCCCCGGGACGCATCTGGAAACAAACTTTGTCTTTCCTGGTAAATCTCTTTCAAATAAATAAATAATAAATACATCTGCTGCCCTAGTGAGTGACCCAGTCAAGAAACAGAATTAGGTTGTTTTGACACAGACTTCATTCCATGAAACAAGGCTGCTTTCTATTCTGGAGACCATGCTTCTCTAGGTAGGCTACCAGGGTTTCCTCTACCATGGTCTCAATCAGCCTATCTACAATGGAGGGAAGACTGACTGGCCCGTAGTTGCCCCAGTCTTCCCTGTCCCCCCTCCTGCAGAGTGGGGCTATGTCTCCAGACCTCCAATCCCTTGTCACCACTCCAAAATCCAGTGAGTCATGAAATATCTTAGTCAAATGTTCAAGCTCTGAAGCCAACCTACAACTCTAACACATTAACTAAATGAGTGAATCTCCATATCAACAAAGCAAGTACTAGGTCACAATTTCCCATAATACCAAAATTGTTACATAGATAAATATAAACAGTGAGAGCCTATCTAAAGCAATATTCTACTGTAACTATTTCTGGCATCATGAAGACTAATAAGAGTAGGATTTTAGCACAATGTCTATTCACTGAGGACTGACAATAAGTGGATCCTACGGACAGGAGCACACCGAAACCATGTGGCAATACTATGAGCATGGGCATGGTAATAACAGTAATTTCTGATGATAATATTCAACCTTCACCAAATGGGGGCTTACATTGCCTCCCAGCCAGGAGTTGCAGCTGAGTCACAGGCCCACAGCTTTTCTTCATGACAGTATCCACTTGAGAGTTTTCTTTCTATCAGCCCCACAGTATTATTCCAATACAATTGCAGCACCTTGTTTCTTCAGTACTGTGAGTACCTGATGAACATTTGGCCTCCTGCCAAGGAGTGATGCAGGGAGTTGCCACACAAGCTGTGTAGATAGAGTTGAGCCCAAGCAGATTCTGCAGACACCACAATTCATGTTTTCCCAACTGTAAAGGATGGCAACGGTGGGTTTGGCACAAAAATAACACACATGCTTTGTTTACTGGTGTCTGCAACATCACTGGCATGGTTGGAAATTACAAGAAGGAGCATTTAAATAAATTAGGTATGCTCAGTACTTGGGTTCTGCCATCTTCCCTTCCACTGGTGGCATGGGAATGTGGGAAAGGGCCAGAACTGACTATTAGGACCATGATGAGAACAAGCTTGGTACATGCCAGCAAACCAGATCTGAGTTTGATTCTCACAACCTCCACTTGCATAGTGTGTGACTCAGAGCAAGTCACTTAACCGCCCAGTGCTCCCAGGTTGCCCCTGAAAACAGGCACTTGTGCCTAGTGGGCCTTATCAGGTTACCAAAGTCTAAAATATAAAAAAAAATAAAACTAATGATTGATTTGAGGCCATCAAGAGCTTTATGTGACAGCCACAGCTAAACAGTGAAATGTGGGAACACTGAAGCTACAATGGAGACTGCTGGAAAGTGTGGCAAACTGAAAAAAATTAAATGCTGTGAATCTGCCAGTCAAATGGAGGGTTCCTTGGAATGGAAGCCTCCCCATTTGAGAGTTTCAATCAATAGAAACAGAAGATGGAGAGTGCGTGAAACTTCTAAAGAGTACCAAGTCCAGCCCAGATCAGCCACACCATTGGAGAGATAGAGGGAGAGAGGGGCAGACATGATTTCTGCAGCCTTTGGGTTTAGTGCCACCCTAGTTTCTTGCCTGGGACTCTGCCTCCAGTTATAGATACTAAAGCCTGAAATGTCCACTCGGGACTTTATCCCATAGAGTCAAGGTTGTCTTGCATAGTTTCAGTTTTTGTGAGAGAAGCTGGTTGGCTTTTTTCAGCAGTTGCTGCTGCAGGGATTCATCCCTTTAGAGAGCTCATCAAACATAAGGTACTAGGTTACTGGTTGCCTTCAAGTAGGTGTTTTGAACCCCTTCCTAGAGGAGGGGAGACTCAATTAGCATCTTCATATTTTCATCATGGCCCATAAGCTTCACCACCTGAAAGGTAGGGCCACTGCACTATTGACCAAGCATGTGTGCAGAATTAGAGTTGAGGACATCCTCCAGTGTATGCAATGTAGCTGCACTCTTGGTGTTTATTTATTTAGTATTTTTCTTTTTAACCATGAAAGTGCACCAGACAATATAGTGACGATTTTCAGGTATGACCCAGAAGAGTATATAACAATGCATGACCATACTAATACAGGGTAGACAAAACAATTCATAAAGGAGAAGTAACTCAAGAAACAGAAAATTAACAGAAATTTAAAAATTAAAATAAGTGCAGCACAAAAACAAAACTAATGTTAGATAAACTACATGCAAAAATTTGAACAGTATGGGTACCCACACAGATAATGGCAGCAATACACTAAAACAAAATGTCTGAGCGCAATGCCAGTTAGCTACAGGTACAGACAGTCAGATCTAGATAAAACTTATAAAACACACTTTTGAAGCAACCATGACAGGAGGCACATTGGATATCCAGAAGTATGTTCAGTGGTTAGAAGCAAAAGTGCAGAATGCCAATTCACCAAATCTGGAATGATACTTAAAAACTGAAGCAATAGCTGGTCTCAGGATCAAAGAGAATAATTGCTGGAGGATTAACCGAGGAATTCAGCTAAGGAGGATGGGGTTGGGGTATGCAACATTTTATCACTGAGACAATGAAGTGTAAATTGCACATAAATGAGATGGAGAGGCAGCCTGAAACCAGAATACAAAAAGCAGTAGTGGGTAAGTTGGGTAGTGGCCAAACCAAAATGACAAATGCTATTATAGTGTAGGTAACATGCTATTTGGGTAAACATTTTGGATGATTGAAATAGGATATGATGCCATGGGTAAGTTTTGGGAGAAGTACTGTATACCCTGGCAATAGCTAGATGAGCTTTGGGAGTCAAATTCAGTATAAGTCCAAGATACATAAACTGATATATTGTCTGTAGTGGGGCACCATTCGAACAGGATACAGACAAAGCACTGTACAACATTTAATTTCATTTAATTTTTTTGAAATTGCAGGTTGGTACGCTGGAATACATATTCCTTTTTCAGGCATGACCTGAAGTCAATTAATCATAAACATACAGAACATACAATAACATTGAGACACAGAATAATATCAGTACATTAGTAAAGTCATTTACATACACATTCATTTAAACATTTAATATCATTACCAGCAGCCCTTGAGAAAGTATTAGTAAAAGCTGAATGTTTAACAATATTCAGCAGAAAATTCCACACAGTGGCAGCACAATTAGCAAAGATTCCTCTCTCTGAGTTTGTGCACACAAGGCACAGGACCAGTAGTGTTAGGAACGTGATTCATGTGAAGAATTACGTTTATCAAGAAAGTCACATAGTGTAGTTGTGATACCTGAATTCAATACTTTAAATGTAAAACATGACAGAGTCAGCTTATAGTTATTTTGTATCGATAGCCAATCAAGTCTGTTTAGTATTTAACAGTGGCGTGTCCGACGAGGAGCCTGTAGTGTGAAGTGCTCAATTTTTAGGGCTGCATGGGCAGAGCCCTGCAGGCGTTTACGATCATTTAGAAAAAGGACTCTGCATTACTTCTGAAGTAACAACATGTTGGATTGTGTCACAGTCACCTCCGCATCTGTGAAGCAGGCCATCCATGTTGTCCCTATCAACCACAGCACTGCACTATATTGTGCTCTTTTATGTCTCAGCAGCTATTACCGCCATTAGATCTAATAGATTTGATAATGGCATTATAGTAAAGCATGGGAAAAAAGACTGCTGGAGTGGGAGCAGCTGGGCCACACAGTCGTATGGGGCAAATATAAGTACATCATGTCTTAAGACTAAAATCGAATTCTGTGGCTCCTTGCAGTTCACAGAAATGGAAAGTTATACACAACAGGAGGGCAAAGAAAAGCGAATTGAAGCTTCATACTGGAGTATGTACTTATCCTTTTGTTTAATTCATTTTTTTCCTGGTTTATTATAGCAATTTCTCTATGCACTGTTCCAAATTGCATGCATCCTAGCCAGGCGGGGCATCATTAATCTGGGGCCAGAGGGGCCAGTGACCCAGGTGTCTTGCAAATGGCCCTGGGTTAAAAAGTACTACCATCATAATTAAGCAATGAGGCATGACCAGAGGTTATGTTAATGGTCTGTTAATCGTCTTCTAGGGGTGTAATGTGGCACGAGGCATAGCCAAGTGCTACATGCCCCTAAAAGTTGATTAACTGACCATTAACATAACCCCTGGGAGTGCCTTATTGCTATTATAATAAATGTTTTTTTAAATAGTGTTAAACCTTGTTTAGCATATGATTAGGCTGTACATGTATGTTAATCAAAGATTAACATAGGGCTGATAGAATGTTTACAACCAATCAGAAAGCTCTATATATCAGACCCTTTTTATAATTTTTTTTTATTTGCTTCCTTGACTGTGTTACGGGGATCACATACTTGTATATTTTTCTTAATCTTTTAATACATCTCCCCCCACAATCTTACCAGCAGTCAACTTGTTATCAAATCAAGAAAAACTGCAGTTTGCCTTTGGCACTTAGTGCATGTTAATGTTGTTTAACCTGAATGTCATTATTCTTGACCATTAAGTTAAGATGCATAAACAGTTTGCACTCACTGGTGCTGCTTCACTCAGTAAAACAAGTCAGTGAAACTATAGCAGATGGGTGGTTCTACATCAGAATGTTGTTTAGGAAAGAGAATAAATCCTAGTCATTTAAATAAATATTTCTGTGGCGCATACACACACAGACAATGCTGTATCACCTCAAATAATATAAATTACACACAGAAGACCCATTTAATGATGAAGAATAATGACATTCAGGTTAAATTTCATTGTAACATTGTCAAGCTGACTGCTGGCAAGATCGAGGGGGGAATATTGTTAAGCATTGTACATCAAATGTTGAAAGGCTGATCTGTGAAAAATACAGTAATTTTTGAGTTAATAAACAGGGGCCCAGATATTCAAACTGCGCCTTTCTGAGGCGCAAGCCCCTGCGCTGCTCAAAATAGTTGCGCAGGGGTGTGGCCGGGGTGATATTCAAGCGAGTTGCGGCTATTGAGCAGCTGGCTTGAATATCACCCCCAGCCACATTGGCGCAGTGGAACTTGCACCACCGCAAGTTGCCAGAGTTGAGCATTAAACTTGCGGTGGCGCAAGTACCATTGCGCCATGTGCAAATTTCCGATATTCAAAAGGTGACATGCAAATGGGGCCACAATTTATGCAAGGCACAGGGGGGGCCATTTGCATCTATTTATGGCCCCATTTGCATGCCATTAGCATGTAGGTGCGCCAATCCCCGAGGACTTGCGCCTGGCCGCCCTGCCAGGCAGCAGCCATCGGGGGCCGACACACCCTGCAGCCCGATCATGGGCAGTATCTGTGTGCATTCCCCCCACACAGCTCCGAAGCCCGATCGCGGGCAGAAAGTATCATGAACCCCCCATCTCGAATCCCGATCGCGGGCAGAAAGTATCATGAACCCCCACATCTCCCGATGCCTGATCGCGACCAGAAGTATCATGAACCTCCCCACATCTCCCGATGCCCGATCACGGGCAGAGCGTGAAACAATCCCCGTGCCCGATCGTGGGCAGAATGTAAAACCCCAACCCGAATATCTCCTGGTGGTCCAGTGGACCATAATGCCTGACAGCGGGCAGAATGTAAGCCCCCCACCAGCGAATATCTCCTGGTGGTCCAGTGGACCGTAATGCCCGATCGGCGGCCAGAATGTCAAGTTACAACCCCCAAACATCTCCCTGGTGTCTAGTGTCCCCACCCACCCAGAAGCCCTCCACCCGCTCCCCGGCGGCGGTGAGCGGCAGCATCCACCGCCTGCCGCCCGCTGCCTGACTGACTGTCCGGTAGGGCTGCCGCCCATTGGTGCAGAGCTACAGCCAATGGGCATGCAGCCCATACCGTACATGACAGTCAGATTTGTGAATGATGTTCATTCACCGTCTGGACTGTCATATCTCGTATAGGCTACACCAGTGGCTGTGGCTCTGCACCAATGGGCGTGCAGCTTCCCGGACAGTCAGTGGCAGCGGGCGGCAGGTGGTGGGATGTTGGGCGCCTGCCGCTGCCGGGGAGCGGGTGGAGGCTTCGTGGGTGGTGGGGGACACTAGAGATACCAGGGAGATGTTTTGGGGTGGGGGTTGTAATTTGACATTCTGCCCACAATCGGGCATTACGGTCCACTGGGAATTACCAGGGAGATATTCGCTGGTGGGGGGCTTTTGGCATTCTGCCCACGACCGGGCAATTGGGGGTTACACGCTTGCCCGCGACCGCACGGAGATGTGTGGGCGGGGGTTCATGTTACTTTGCCCGCGATCGGGCATTGGGAGATGTGGGGGGTTCATGTTACTTTCTGCCTGTGGATCGGGCATTGGGAGATGTGGGGGTTGTTTTTACGCTCTGCCTGTGATCGGGCTGGTGGGGGCACAGGGACTGAGTTGGGGGCCAGCCAGGGGTGGCAGCTGCTGTGTTGTGCCCTGCAATACAGCAGCTCACCTGTGGGTGGCCCTCAACTTGATCCTTTTTTGGCTCAAGGTTGTGCAGGCACAGGTTGGGGGTTGCGCATGCACAACTCTGCACAGCCCGACTGAATATCGGGTTTCGCAGTTTATGCATGGTTCCTCCCCCTCCTGTTGAGCATGCATTCATTTGCATTGCGCTGTTGTGCAACCTGTTGTCAGTGGCGTAACTGCCTCCTGCTGAATATCGCAGAATGGCGCAATGTAAGACTTGCGCATGCGCAACCCTGTTGCGCATGGCGCAACCCTTTTGAATATCTGGGCCAGGGTACCTTTTTTATGTTTCCTTGCATGTGCACAAGAAACATTTTGCTTTGCTACAGAGAATGGCATTTCAGAGGTGTGTCATGGACTAGCCCAATACAGAGCAATCTACATTGGGCTTGTCGTTGAAAGATCAATGACCATGAAAACAGAATATAACGGTGGTCACATTTCCGTGGGCATAAACTCTGTGTCCTTGAAAGGACTGAAATGCTCCAGTGAGAGAGTGCTTCAGTACTTTCATCTGCATAAAGCCAGCTGGCAAGCAGATGAGTCATCTCCTATGCATCTCCCACCCTCTGTTCCCAACCCAGTAGGAAGATAAATAACCTCCCGCTCCCTCCCTCTGTGCACCGTACTGCGCCTACCTTCTGTTCCTGTCCACGTAGGAAGAGAAAAAAAAACACTGCCTCCCTCTGTGCACTGTGCCACCCCCACCCTCCATTCCTGCCCAGTACTTGTATCAACAAGCAAAAAACCATCCCGCTCCCTTCCTCTGTGTGTGCTGTCCCACCCCCACCCTCCATTCTGTGCTCCCTCAAAAACAAAAAAAACTCCCTCTCCTCAGCGGTGTCATTAACCTGGGGACAAACGGGCTAGTGCCCCAAGTGTCTTGCAAATGGCCCTGGGTTGAAAAGTACTGCCATCATTCATTTTGGTTTTATTTGCTTCCTTGACTGCATTACCCTGTGCTGTGGCAGTCACTTATTTGCAGAAAGTTGACAAAAACACCTGGAAATGAACAGGCTATTTCAGGTTAGTATGCTTTTGCAGGAAAAAAAATAATTTCCAAATTGAATAAATAAATTACTGCTGCCATCACTTTCATACTATCATATTCTGTAGTCACTTAGCACACAGCAAATGCTCCAGCAGAAGGGAAAGCCTGACTAGCGTGATTGGTAGTGGGGGGATCTATAGGGTCACAATGGCAAGTGTTTGAGTTACCAAACCATTTCCATAATGATGATGATGAGGAAATGTCATTATGTGAGAAAGTGGAGATGGCGCATATCAGTGAGCGTAGGGCACAGATCCAGGAGGAAAAGAACAGTGGGTGTGTTTTGTGTGATCTCTGTACTCTCAGAGCCACAAACAGAGAGCCACTGGAGGCAGAAGGTGCAGCAATACCGTCAGGTACCCCTCCCCAAATGAATCAGGGAATGAAGGGAGCAGCTGACACCCACAACATGCAGCTGCCACCACATTACCCTCCTCCTCCTCTAGGAAACAATCAGCAATGGTCAGCATGCCTTTAGCAAGCATGAGAGGAAGTGACATGTTTCAAAATTTAAATAAAAAATGCAATGCATTCTGCATAACACATGCCTTTTTCACAGATTAACAAGAGCATAGAATGCATCAGAAAAAAAATGGTGATGTTATTTTTCACAGTTTGCATACCCAGGATAATCCTGCTGCGATGCAATATCTAATTTTTGCTTGAGTCCCTCTTTTGTCGTTTTTTACAGCTGGGGGCACTTAAGCAGTGACATTTAAATGATAATGAGTAGGTACTGTAGATGGCTGTGGTGGGATCTGAACCTTGGCTTTCATTTCCATCATTCCCAAGCCTGTTCCCTAACCAGACCATGTCTTCTCTGCACTCTTAACTCTCTCTTTTCTGTTGACTTTCACATGCCACCTCTTGTCTTTGCATAAAACTCAGAAACCCACACAGAGATTTGGGTCCAAACAGAAAACTGATATCAAATATCCTTGGCTGCATGGGGAATATGACCACAAAGTTCCTTGGGTTGACATGTAAAGACCTGGCAGAGGTTAGGGATATTTATTGGCATGTGTATCCACTGTCACCTACTCTTGGGCCTCAGATTTTCTTTATGAATAACTGTATGTTGGTATTAGACCACTATTCAAAACAGCAATACAAAGTTGATTAATGTAAACCATTACATCAGGTTGTCCATCAAAAGAAACACAAGGTTGTGCCGGCCATGTGGTGGCTGCCCCGTCCCTTCCCTCTGGCACTTGGACTCACCCCCATTTGCCAAGTAGCAGCCACTTGCCTGCACCAGTGCAGATCTGTGCTATTGAACTTGTTCGGAGCTCTGCCTCCTGTCATTCAGCTGTGCTGCTTGGCTTGTGTCATCATCCTTGCTTTGCCTCACTGCTATCTCTCTCACTCACTCACTGATGTCATGGATGAATGACTGACATCCTAGGGGGCAGTGGGCACTTCTAGGAAGGACTCTAGTCTCCACCTCCCAGCCAGTCAGAAACCTCCTGGCCGACGTCACTGTGATGACATTTTTTTATACCACATGTGTGCTCTGACTTGTCTCTCACACATCATCTGACTGACTTCACTGTATATGCTCCTCCAGTCAGTCATCACAGAAAGAGAGAGAGTCATCATAGCAAGCAGCACTGTCAGTCAGTCAGCAAGTTAGTGAGAGAAGAGTTTCTAGAGTTATTAAAGTTGTGTGGACAGTCCATCCGCAACTTTAGGTAGTGTGCTGTATCTACCTGTGAAAAAAGCCCTTTTAAGGGCTGTAGTGAGCAAACAGCAATGTAAAAATAAAAACTGTATACAGGCACCACTCTGCCTGGTCCCAGATTGGGGGCCTATGTGGCCCCCAAGCCTCTGACATGGGAACATAAATCTCGGGCCAGTGCCCCTGGCGTTCCAACAGTCTACAGATGCCCCTGTTCCTAGGTGCAATTTTGGTCTCATCAGTACAAAAGGTTTGCAAGTTCAACCCCTATATTTACAATACAACTTAGTAAAATTAGTGGGGTGGCTCCTGGTGTGTGACCGAACAGAAACATACAGTTAAAGTAACAGGCGCCCCCCCCCCCCAATTTTCTGCATTTAAAGCCTGCAATTTTTTAAAAAATAGCTCCAATGTTCTTACTTTTCATACTTTTCAGAGGGGCTCTTAGTTCTCATTATCCAGCTGAACCGTGATTAAGCCTGACCACTTTGGCAAAGTGAACGACTCCATCGGTCAGGTAAAAAGCGTCACATTTTAACTTGCCATATCAGAGTTGAGGTCTCCTTGCTTCCTCAGTTTTTAATAAAGAGACCACTCTCCTGGCTTCATTACTCATAGTGTGCTCCAGCCAATGAAAGACTCACAGGTGTTTAATAGGGAGTTTGCAACTAGAAGAAGGCCACACTTCTCCTATATTCAAATCAGTACAAAAGGTTTGCAAGCTCACCCCCTGTATTTACAATACAACTTAGCAAAATTAGGAGGGTGGCTCCTGGGTTGTGACGTAACAGAAACATACAGTAAAAGTGCCCTGGTACTTTAACTGTATGTTTCTGTTTGGTCATACACCAGCTGTCATTTTACAAATCCTGGCCAAAATGTTTTTTTTACATCCAAAAAGGTGATTTAGCAGTCCCTGAGCAATATCACCTTTTGGGCAGGACTTAAATAGTTTCTCTGCCCTTGTTCATGAGGTGGGGTCATAAGAAGGCTATGTTGAAAATTTGATGTAAAAATATTATTAAACAACCAAGTTATGAGCCGATGTTGACTTTTGCTAACATAGGTTCGTAACTTTGGTAATTTTCAATATTTTTTCCCAAAATTCACAACATAGCCATATCTTTGCAGCACCTCATAAGTGTGACAGCTGTCATTTTTTAAATCCGGGCTAAATTAAATTTTTTTTTTTTACATCCCGAAAGGTGATTTCTCTGTCCTGCATGAAATCACCTTTTGGCCAGGGGTTAAACATTTTCTCTGCCTTTGTTCATGAGGTGGGTTCATAAGAAGGCTATGTTGAAAATTTAGTGTAAAAATATTAAAAAACACAACAATTATGAGCATACGTTGATTTTTGTGAATGAAGCCTTTTAACTTTGGTAATTTTTGGTTCATGCGGTGGGGTCATAAGAAGGCTATGTTGAAAATTTAGGACAAAAATATTAAAAAAACACAGCACTTATGAGCATACTTAGATTTTTGCGAATGAAGCCTCTTAACCTTGGTAATTTTCAATATTTTTACCCCAGATTTTCAGCGTAGCCCTTTCTTTACAGCACCTAACGAATGTGACAGCTGTCATTTTTCAACTCCTGCCCAAAATGTGTTTTTGCATCCTGAAATTTGATTTCATAGTCCCTGAGCAAAATCACCTTTAGGCTAGGAGTTGAACATTTTCTCTGGCCTTCTTCATGAGACAGCATCTTAACAAGGCTATGTTGCAAATTTGGTGTAAACATATTAAAAAACGAATTTTCCATGTTTACCCAAACTTCTTAACCTGCATCCCTATTGACTCTGGCCAGAGTTTGTTTGAAACAATAGTAGCAGATGAGGTATCAGTTATAGCTGATGCAAAATTCAGCATAGGAAGGAGGTTCTGTTGTGCAATAACTATGCATGTTTCTTTGGTTAAAAAAATTAAACAGGAGATAGAGAGTTCCAATTTTCTAATGTAGCTTTCCTATAATTTTGTTTGTGTGAATATTAAATTTTAGGGATGGGTACAATGTTGTTCCAAGATATTTAAATGAATCTACAACATCAATTGGACCTCCCTCAAGCATATGCACTGAAAAATCACATGAGTATTTTTTTTAGTTTTGGTTCTGAGCCAAACAACATGGCTTTTGTTTTTGTTTTATTCAATAACAAGTTATTTTGAAGAAGACGGTTTTGTAATCTAATAAATTCACCACATAATGTAGAGCTGATTTCTGTTACAGAAGAATTTTGAGCCCATAGTTTAGGCATTGACCCAAACAACATGGCTATGGCTTTACCACCATTTAATAAAATATGATATACATGGTGCCAAGTTTGGACACAAAAGTCATGGTTTAGATTACTTTTCAGATCTACTATATTGTCCACACTGTAGTAAAATAGCAGGTCAATGGCATAATGGTGAGCAAAGGGAGTTGGCCTTGCCCAGACTATTAATGAAAAGCCAAGAGAGCAACATGCTAAGAATAGAGCTTTGCTGGACACCAATTTGGGTGCAAGTGATATCATAGAAGAAGAGGTCAACCTTTATTAATTGCCTCCTATTTTACAAATCATTTTTAAACTAGGCAAGGGCAGTCTGGGATGTACCCAAATCTTTAAGCTTAACACAAAGAAAATTATGGTTAAAGAGATTAAAGGCTGTAGTTAGACCTATGACTACTGCACCTGTGAGCTGTCTCTTACTATACATAGACAAAGATTGATAGACAGTGATGGCAGGAAAAGGCCTGTCATCCCATCCAGTCTGATCACACTACTTAAGTACTAATACTAGCTAGTACAGGGTCATACTGTTGAAAACAATAACGGCATGGCAATAAATGCTGCAAGCAAAATGCTGTGCTCCGACATAACATCGTGCAAAACACCGACCCAACAAGAAAAGCACACACCTCATAGAAAATAATGGCACTTTTTGGTTTCTTTTTGGGGGGCTCTGCCCCCCCACACCCACCAGGCTTAAAATAATCAACTCCAAGGAGGGTGTGGACTTCGGGGATGGGGAGAAACTTGGGATGGGGAAAAAAACTCTTTTAACAAAATAAAAAGTAGCAACACCAGACCTGAGGGGAACCAAACTATGGTTCCAGGTCTCCAGTGCTGCTAGGCACCACACACACAGCAACTTGATCCCTTCCCAGTTTAAGTACACAGTGACAGGGGTAGCAGTGATTCACTACTGCTATAATACCACTGTTGCCCTAAACGTTTCCACGCTTTACACAGTGCAGTTCTTGTTGCACTGTTTTAGCAGCAGGATATTGACCTGGTATCATACTAGCCCTAGTGACTGTCCCTCCCCTTTGTTTCTGCCCCCACCTTCTAACTAACTTAATATTCCTGACCCATTCCTCCTTAAAGCTGTTTACTGATTTTGCCTCTACCACTTTTTCTATCAGCTTGTTCCAGTTGGCCACCACTCTTCCTGTGAAAAAGTGCTTATGAACATCCCTTTTGAATCTCCCACCTTCAAGTTTAAGTGAGTTCCCTTTTGTCCTTATAGTCAAAGACAAGGAGAAAAGTTCCTAGGTGTCCACCCTATTTATCCCATGCAGTTACTTGTATATCTCAGTCAAGATCAATCAATCAAGATTTATTTAATAGAGCACATTTCTCCATTGTGACTCAAAGCGCTTCACAATAATTTTTAACTTTTTTAAATATAATACAAACATACAAATAAATACAAACATTAATTATCAATAAAAGCATACTAACTACTCATAAAAGCTTGATTAAATAAAAAGGACTTCGGCTCCCATTTGAAAATGTCAACTGTTGGGCTGTCTCAAATCTAGCGAGGGAGGGAGTTCCACATGATTGGGGCCACAGAAGAAAAAGCGCAGGGCCCCGATGCCTTTAAGTGAATCCTGAGAACTCCCAATAAACCCTCCTCTGTGGAATGAAGAGAGCAGGTGTGCTTTTAGAGACACAGGAGATCTTGCAAGTAACAGGACCCCTGACCAGGTAGGGCCTTATAGGTCAGCAAACCAACCTTGAAGGAGATCCACCACCTTATCGGCAGCCAGTGCAGAGAGTGCAGCACAGGCATAATATGATACAATCTAGGTAGACTAGTCAACAACCTAACTGCCACATTCTGCACTAGCTGTAGGTGGTACAGATCTACCCCCACTAGCCCCAGGTACAGGGCATTGCAGTAGTCCAGGCATGGGGTCACAAAGGCATGGACTAGTACCGGCAGGTCAGCCGGGGGTATCAGGTGTTTAACTCTGGCGATGTTCCTCAGATGGTAAAAAGAGGTCTTGACCACAGCTGACACCTGTGGTTCAAATATCAGGCTGAAGTCCAGGACAACGCCATGATTCCTCACCCAATCAGAGGTGAGGAACTGGGAGTCGCTGAGCCTAAGTCCTGAGATTTGACCAGATTGCATCCTCATCCCCTAGTGACCAGGTTCCAGCACCAGTACCTCAGTCTTTTCTGAGTTCAACCTCAACCAGTTCACCCTCATCCAGTCTTGGATCTTGTTCAGTTGGATGTTCAATACTGAGACCGCCTCCTGCTGCTCAGGTGCAAAGGGTATGTAGAGCTGAGTATCATCTGTGTAACAGTAAAAACTCAGCCCATACCACATTATAATGTCCCCTAGCAGTAGCATGTACACTTCGCTCAACATGGGGGACCAAACAGAGCTCTACGGGACCCCACATGGCAGGGACATGGGAGTTGTGGAATGAACCCCAGACAATACGCATTGTGATCTGCCAGTGAGGTAAGATCTAAACCAATTGTGATTGTGCTCATCATTCCACAACATATCCACAGGTGCTCCATCAGCACCCCATGGTCCACGGTGTCAAATACTGCTGAAAGATTGAGGAGAACAAGAATGGAATGTCTCCCCTGATCCCTCACCACCAGGAGATCATTTAGCACCCGAACCAAGGCAGTCTCATTACTATGCCTTTTCCTAAATCCCAACTGGAGAGGCTCGTAGATGTCATGAGTTGTTAAATAGGTCTCCAGCTGAACGGCCACCACCTTCTCAATAACCTTCCTCACAAAGGGAAGGTTAGAGACAGGTCTGTAGTTTGCCTGACAGTCTGCATGTGAGGATTTCTTTAGGAGAGGCCTTACAACCAACTCCTTCAGGGGCCCCAGAAAGACCACTGACACCAGAAAACATTGGACTATGTTGGCTAGTACTGGGCCAATGGCATCAATGCACTCCACAAGGAGGTGTTTTGGTCTCAGATCCAAACTACAATAGGTTGTCCGTAACTCTCTGATGACCCTCATGGCATCTACTACAGCTACCTGGTCAAAGTCGAATCAGACAGACTGAGTGCCTGTGACCTCACGCCCTTCACTGCAATGCCCATTTAAGGGCCCTGACTGGATTTCTGATCTGATGGAAATAATCTTATCAGCTAAAAAACATAGCCAACTCATCACATGTCAACTGTGAAAAGGCTCTCCCAGACTGAAGATAGGCTGGATTGCAAAGCCTGTCCATGGTGTAGAAGAGCTGAGCTGGTCTGTTAATTGCTGCAGCAATCTCCTTGGACAGGAACTCTGCCTTCTTACAGGAGATTGCTGATTGATAGTCTCTATAATGGACGATCACTATAAGGCTGTCCTCACCCAAACCAGATCTCCGCCAGTGCTGCTCCAACCTTCAACCCCCCCTCCTCATCTCCTTGAGAGTCCCAACAAACCAAAAGAACCTATGATGTGAGGTGAGAGGTTGAACACAGACAGGTCTGAAAGAGCCGAGGGTCTTGGTAATAACCCTAATATAGGTCAGAACCAATTCTCCTGGCTCCTTGCATGCACTCATCGAGCATGATAGATCCAACACTGCCATCAGACCCTGTGGGTTGAGACCCGTTAAAGGGCAGTACTGGACCGTCTCTGTAGGGGAGGGTCTATTTGGGGGACCTTGAATGAGAACCTCACAGTAGGGTTGTCCAAACATGCAACCAGCTCCATCATAATGTCAAAGACCTCTATTTCCAGCAGGAAGATGAGGTCCAACAAATGGCCATGTATATGGGTTGCAGAGGTAACAACCTGTGTCTGGCCCAACTAACACATCAGTTGGAGGAAGTCTTGACCAAACTTTGAAGGTTCATCATCAATCGAGGCATTGAAGTCACCCAGAATAATCCATCTGGGCAACTCCAATACCATTTCGACGATGAAGTCCACAATTTCCTGCAGGATCTCCTTCCCATCCCCCAGCAACTGGAAGATGAGAAGGATTCTGCAACCTGCACCTACACCTGCACACTCTTGAACAGCTATGCATTCAAAGAATCTCATTGTTCCTATCAGATAGGGCTGCGAAGTTCAAGTCTGACTTGAAACATACTTTCACGTCCCTATCACTACTATCCTTTCTCAGGCAGTGTACCACCAAGTACCCGGCCAGAATAGCTGATTCCAAAACTGGGATGGCAATCATATTGGACCTTTCCTTTCTTTTCTCAAGGGTTTACATATTCAAGTCCTGCAGCCCCTCCTCATATATTCAATTTTTTTCTACTACATATATCTAGCAGACTGGTCTACAGTTCCCTTGCTTATCCTTTTTTCCACTCATGTGTAGAGGGACCACAATGGTTATCCTTCTGTCTCCTCTGTCTCCCCCCAACCCCCACTATATTTATTTTTGCCAGTACCTTGTCACCTTGCAGGGTTCTCTGCATCCTGAAGGGCAGTTGCCCACCTTTTTCTCCTCCAACCCTCCTCCCATAACCCTCCCATTTCATCATTGCCGATTCCTTACCCCCCTTGCAGGGTTTCTCACTTCCTGAAGGGGTGCAGTTTTTGACACTGTCTCTCCCCCCTTTGCTGCACTCACCACCCCTTGCAGGGGCCACAGCATCCTGGAGGTGTCATTCTCACCCTGTCTCTTTCTTCCTCCTCCCTCCCGGGTCCCAGCATTCTGATGATGCGCTGTCCCCAACATGTCTCTACCCTCCCTTCTGTACCAGGTCCTATCCCCCTTGTAGGGCTTTACAGCATCAAGAAGGGGTGCTGTTTCTCAGAAACCCTTCCTCCCTCCTTCTCTTATCCCTTCCCTCATCCCTTTTCACTCTGCTTCCCTGCCCTTGAATAGTCAACCTATGCACTTGACCAATCCTGTATATAGTGCCCTCCTCCTAGCACTTTATAGTGTGCCCCTGCTGATAGTCTACACCATACCCTCCTCATTATTCTTCATGCTTTACTCAGGGTATTATTGTCCCGTATGGTATATCAATACGTGCTGCCTCACCTCCACTCCTGTCTGTTTTTACCTTGCATTACACTTTATGCATATCTTATGCAAATCTCTATGTTGTATATACTAGCCTTTATTTTTAGCCGGTGGCCTTTCCTCTGTATTAGACTGTAGTTAACCTGTATACTAGCCTGTTTATATTTGGTCTGGAAATGTTTTTACTTTCTCCTCCCCCATGTACCCCTTCCTCCAGGACGCTTCTGGAAATGAGCTGTTTTCAGTTCATGTTGTCTTTCTTGGTGAAACATTTTCAAATAAATAAAATAAATAAATCTTCCAGTCCCTAGGGACCACCCCTGTGGATAGAGAGCAGTTGAATATGCCTGGCTATCATTTCTGCTACCTCTTTCATTATCTTTGGGTGTAAACAGTCTGGTTACATACATTTATTCACATTCAACCATGTAAGCTTTTCCAACACCCTTTCCTCCATTATTTTTATAACTCACATTGAGCCCCTGCTCACCTCTCCTTCCATTCTTAACCTCACATTCTGTCAGTGACCCATTCTTTCCCTGTTAAATACATAACAAGACTATTTGCTCAGAATCTGTGCTTCCCTTTGTCCTTCTTCTCCCATCCTTCCTCACTCTTCAGTCTCACAAAACACTCGTTGTCTTTAGGCTTCTCATGGATGTACCTGAAAAATGCCATTTTTCCTTTTCTTCACTTTCTTTGCCAGCCAGAATGCCATCTCAGCTTTGGCCTCCATCACCTTTCTGCTGGTTGCCTTTGCTGCCTCCAGGTACTTCACCCTTTCCTCCTCCCATTGACTTCCTCCATAATTTAAGAATGCCCTCTTTTTGGCTCTTACCACCATATTTACTTTAGCCGTGAACCACATTTCACCCCTTGCCCTTATTTCCTTTGGTACCTTTGCAATTGAGCTTTCTGATGCTACTGGAGCATTATTGCTTTTTAAATTCTTCCCAAGTTTTCTTCTGCTCCCTCCACCTGTTCTATACCTTTGTGCCTTTTTCCAACTGTTCCTTCATCTTGCTGAAAACCACATTTTTAAAGTCCTATAACCTTACTATGTTTTCTGTGTGGGTGGTCACTGTCTGGACCTCCGGTGCCACTCTTGTATAGTCACTGGAATTGAAAGGTTCTAGGACTGTTACATTTTGGATTCTCTCAGTGATGGTGAACACCAAATCTAGCAGAGCACATTCCCTAGTTGGGCCCTGGACTTGCTGAACTAGGTACAACTCTTTGCAATGCATGCATTCACCAAGCACTGATTTCTAATGGCAACTGGCCCTTTCCAGTCCACATTTGGCATATTAAAGCAGCAGTTCAATGGGAAATGCTTTTTCAAAAGCACTATTTTCAGCTACATTTAATTAATGTTAGCATACCTGTCAAATCCAATCTCTAAAGAATCTCATATGAGTTTTTATTATTATTATTTTATCAATCATATGCCTTGCCAGGCCTGAATTGTCAAGCCAGATATGATAACCATCATTTTCCACAAGGAAAAACTAAATGAAAACATTTATAAAATACTTAAATTTTGGAAGAACTGGAGAATTTTACCATAAAATAAAACTGAAAGTCTTCAGGAATATGTAATAGTGAAAAAAGGTGGATCTACCAAGCCGCGGTGAAACAAATTTTGCTGACCTCCCCCATAGCGACAGATTGTCACTGACATCCCCAACACTGCCTGGTCTGACCATGATTGAAAACACATAGACACCTGTTCAGTGTTAATGCAGGGGGGGGCTGAGCCCCCCTACCCCTCCATGATGGTGGGGCGCACCGCCCCATCATAGGGATTCTCAACTCAGAGAGGGGGGGAAGATGTCGGGGGAGAGTGGCTAACACCAGGTGTCAGTGTGTTGACACATTGATGCAACAACCCATTCCACACTGTGGATGTCAAACAGGTTGTTGTCACTGTGCTGGTTTCGTTGTGGGGGGGTCATGGTAACAACAGTATATGGAAAAAAGGTAGGGTCAAATTTATTCTGCCAAGTTTCATTGTACTGCTGCTTTAAAGTCCCCTACTGCAAGCAACTCAACTAAATTTGCCCCAATCCTAAGTATTTCTCCCAATTCCCTGTCAGCCTCCTGATCCTGATCTGGTGATCTGTAAGCCACCCCGACCTTGATTTGTTTTCCATTTCCAGTTTCTGCTAGCACCCACAGGAATTCTAGTTTACCTAGCTCCCATGACTGCCTATTTCAGTTGCTGCTAGTGCCTCTTTTGTATGCAGCTATACTCCCCATCCCCTGTCCTTTGCTTTTTCCATTCCGAACAGTGAGTACCCTGATATGATCATGTCCCATTGATGGTCTGAGGTCACCCACATCTACGTGACAGCCACCAGTTTGCTACCTTCCATTACCACTTCCTGAAGTTCTGACAGTTTGTTGCTAAGACCCCTTGCATTGATGCACATCTTCCAACATTTATCCCTTCTACCTCTCTTTCCCATTACCCTGCGTATGTTCGATGCTGCTGCATTGGTTAATGGCGAAAGGCTGGCAAGGCCCATCTTGTTTGTGACATCTTATGTATACATTGCCATGTTGGCTCTCCCCCCTCACTGGATTAAACTAGCTATATGCTGTGCCCACCTTTCTCCCAGTCATCAATTTCAACAGGTTGGGTCCCAGTCTCCAAGGAACCAAAATACCACCTCCATGCACCAACCCTTTAGCCATACATTGAAACTGAACACAAGGCATTGTTCCCTCTGATTCAGGTGTGGACAGGGTAACACCTTAGAGAAGGTTATCAAGCCTTCTCTTTCCTTTGTTTCCTTCCACAGGACACAGAAGACTGACATCAGCTCTGGCATGCTCCATCTGCTCAGATCATTTGTGTCTATATCCACAATTAGGTCTGGCCTTCTGTTCCCCTCTCCCATAAATTCCACCACCCTGGTTATAAATCTGTCTGCTGTCACTCAAGGGAAACTGCAGACCACTTCTTTACCATCAGCCATGGGACCCAAATCTCTTCCTGTGTCCCTGACAGTAACCCCCCCCCCCACTACTTGTACCTTTCACATGCCCGCTTTGCAGCTCTTCTCACCCCTTGACATGCTCTCTGGTGCACAGTCCTGGTTCCTAAGGATTAGACTTCCCTACTCCTTCTCCCATTCCTCCAACCACTACTGTCCTTTTCTGTCCTGTTTTGGCCTTGAGAGTAGCTGTGGCAGTAGTGCCCAGTGGGCATTGGCAGCTATATCTCTCAAGTGGCATATTTCATGCAGGGATCAGTCCTCTTTACTGTATTCATAAGTGACATTGCAGAAGAGCTGGAGGGAATGTATGTCTCTTTGCAGATGACACAAAGATCTGCAACAGAGTGGACACTCCAGGAGGGGTGGAGAACATAAGAAGGGACCTCAACAGACTTGAGGTGTGATCAAGGGTGTGGCAGCTAAGATGCAATGTAAAAAAAGTGCAAAATCATGCAGAAATGGAAAGAGTTGCTCAGGTGGGACTGGGTGCTCAGTGATATACAAACTACGTAGGATAAAGCAAATCATGGCACTCAGCCTCCTGGAAGATATTGTATCAAAAGTGATAAAAATAGCAATTGGTGAAACATCAGGTGATCTGCTACTCCCCACATCCATGATTGTTTGAACTTTGAACTTGTTTACACTAGCACTGTGCACTTTGTGTTTGTAATGGATGATGAATTGTGAGTAAATAAAACACTTTGGTTTTTGGATATCTTCTTGACTGGACAGCTAATTTTGAACATTTTGGAGAGTTAGTGCTGTGATTTGCTTTATCCTGTGCAAAATCATTCACTTGGGGCACAGAACACAGGGGAGGAGTGCATGATGGGGGGGATGTACTAACAGTCACCAAACAAGAAAGGGACCTGGGAGTAATCATATCTGATGACCTAAAGGTTGCCAAACAATGTGAGAAAGCTGTAAGGAGAGCCAGTGAAATGTCGGGGTGCATAAGAAGAGCTATCTCCTGTTGAAGGAAGGAGGTGGTGATGCCACTGTACAGAACATTGGTGAAACCTCATCTTTAGTACAGTGTCCAGTTATGGAGGCCTCTTCTTCCAAAGGACATAAACAGAGTAGAAGCAGTTCAAAGAAGGACAACAAAAATAGTGCAGGGGCTACACCAGAAGCCATATGAGGAGAGACTAGAGGACCTCAATATGTATTCCCTAGAGCAGAGGAGGGAGAGGGGAGATACAATAGAGCCTTTCAAATACCTCAAAGGTATAAATAAGGTGCAAGAGGGTAGCATCTTTCAGAAAAAAAGATGTTCAAGAAAAAGGGACCATGGTATGAAAACGGGGGAGGGGGTAACTCAGTTTTAATGTGAGGAAGTATTTTTTCATGGAAAGGGTGGTGGATGCATGGAACAGCCTACCTGCAGAGGTTGTGGCAGCAAAAATGGTAGGGAAATTCAAGAACGCATGGGATAGACCTAAGGCAACTCTAGATATAGGAATGAGGGGTAAGCCACAGATCATTAAGGATTTGCGGTATACGAAACAGGCAGGGAAAATGGGCAGACTGGGTGGGCCAAGCAGTCCTTATCTGCTGTCAAATTCTATGCTTCTATGTTTCAGCCCTTGCAGCTTCCAGTTCTGCTGTCAAGGCCTGGAACCTTCTACAGTTGAAACAGTGGACAAACTCCCAGAGCACCCTCTGATTCACCACTGTCCCACTACCCCTGTACTCATCCACATCCTACCAACATGCCACCATCCCCACAAACACATCATGGTGTGTTTTAGTGTTTGTACTGAATGTAGTAGTGATAAAGTATTAGTGTATTACTTCCAGTACCCTCTCAGAACTACATTGCTGTGCACTGTTTCTTTATTCTGTTCACACTTTATTCTGTTATGCTACCCCAGATAGGTAATCCCTAGAACCCCTTACTCAACCTGTCCTCAATTGTAATTTGTACCATAAGGTTAATTCAGATTGGGGGTCACTAAGATTACTTTAAACAACTGACTAGCCTCATACAATGACATAAATATAGTATAAAAAATATAATACCACTGACCACACTTTTTAACAAATCATGGCAGGATGGGGTGGTACCTGAGGACTAGAGGAGGGCAGATGTGATTCCCCTTTACAAAAGTGGGAGCAAGGCAGAAGCAGGAAACTACAGACCTGTAAGTTTGACCTCAGTGGTAGGGAAAATGATGGAATCACTTCTGAAAGAAAGAATTGTTGAGCACCTAGAGGCCAGCGGGGCTGAGAGCCCAAAGCAACATGGATTTACAACAGGAAGGTAATGTCAGACTAATCTAATTGATTTCTTTGACTGGGTGACCAAAGTAATAGACCAAGGAGGGGCTGTGGATATGGCCTACCTAGACTTAGCAAGGCATTGACACAGTCCCACACAAAAGATTAATAAACAAGTTAGCCAGCCTGGGAGTGGGTCCCAGGGTGGTAGTCTGATAGCGAACTGGCTGCACAACAGGACACAGAAGGTAATAGTGAATGGAACACATTCCAAAGAAAGGGGGTTACTATGTGAGTACCTCAGGGCTCAGTACTGGGTCCAATCCTCTTTAACATCTTTATAAGTGACATTGCAGAGGGTCTGGAGGAAAATAATGCCTCTTTGCAGATGACACAAAGATCTGTAACAGAGTTGATACACAAGAGGGGTAGAAAGATGAGAAGGGACTTGGCAAGGTTGGAGGAATGGTCAGACATATGGCAACTTAGATTCAATGCAAAGAAGTGCAAAGTAATGCACCTGGGAAACAAAAACCAGGAGAAGAGTACACAATAGCAGGGAGGTACTAACAACAACAAAAATGGAAAGGGACCTGGGAGTAGTCATATCAGATGACCTAAAGGTGGGTAAGCAATGTGAGAAGTCAGTAGGAGAGCCAGGGGATACTGGGATGCATAGGAAGGGCATCACAAGTAGAAAAGGAAAGTGATTATCCCTCTATACAGACAGTTGGTGAGACCCCATCTGAGTACTGTGTGCAGTTTGGAGACCTCATCTCACGTAAGGACATAGACAGGATGGAAGCAGTCCAGAGGAGGGCAACTAAAATGGTGCAGGGTCTACATCAGAAACCATATGAAGAGAGACTGAGAGAGTTAATATGTATACCCTTGATGAAAGGAGGGACAGGGAGACATGATAGAAATGTTCAAGTACCTCAAGGAATCAACAAAGTCCAGGAGGGTAGCATCTTTCAGAAAAAGAGATGTGTAAGAACAAGTGGGCACAGTTTAAAGATAGAGAGGAACGGCTCCAGGGGTAATGTAGGAAATTCTTTTCACGGAGAGAGTGGTGGATACATGGAACAGCCTTCCTGAGGAGGTCGTTGGGTCTAAAACAGTGGGGGAATTCAAACATGCTCGGGACAGACACAAAGCAATTATAGTGCTGGGTTGCAGGAAGCAGGCTGTTGGTTAACTAGAATCTGCAGCCTATCCAGTAGGTAAGGAAATGGGCAGACTGGGTGGGCCAAGTGGTCCTTTTCTGCCATCAAAGTCTATGTTTCTATGTTTCTATGTCTATGTTTCTAAGTTAAATGATTAGAACTTAGTTTCTTCAAAGATTCTGAATTATTTCTGAATTCTCCTGTTGAAGCAGTAGTGTAAGAATCAGGTGAAAATTTTTACCTATACCTTTTTATTCTATTTTACATTGTCCCCTTATCTACTGACTTGTGTGATACCCTTCTTTCCACAATCTGAGTCTGTTTTAGTGCTTTTTTTACATCTGAAATAATAAAAGGAGAGCTCCTTTTAATGTTGCTGAGACCAGGTTTTCACCACTATTGCCAGATGTTTTTGAATACCTACTGTTCTATAAGGTCATGGATCACTGTCTGCTGCATTCTCGTTCATTTTAGTCACAACAGAAATTATTTTAAATAATTGATGTACAAAAACGGCCAAGAATACTGATGAAAACCTGGTCCAAGCCATGTTAAAAGGATTGCTCCTTTTATTATTTCAGATGTGAAAAAAGTGCTAAAGCAGGCTTAAATTGTGGAAAGAAGGGTATCATACAAGTCAGTAGATAAGGGGCAATCTAAAACAGAATAAAAAAGTATAGGTCAAAATTTTCACCGGATTCTTGCACTGCTCCTTTAATTGTGGGCAACTATTTTTTATGGACAAATGTCACAAAGTTCCAAACATATTGTTTGAAGTTTGTTTTTTTTTGCAACACGGAAAAAGTTTAAAAAAATGAAGAAAATATGCAAAGCAGAAATCAAATAAACACTGAACTCCAAAAATCGGTATCACAAATTAAATCACAGCAGTAATGAGGAAGCCAAGCTTCATCACACCCCAGATGATGATCAGAAAAACAAGGTCCAAAAAGACCAACAAAACTCAGTACAAATTCCTTTAAAGAGCAAAATTATGTCTGGAGGAACAGTGTCGCTATACAAAGCTACGTCTGGCCTCTTGCCACATCCCACACAGGAAAATCAGCAATCAGAAGGTTTCAAATAGACCACATGATTTCACCCTCAAGCAGGTCAGAAGTCAATGAATATAGACAACAGTAAACAGGTATTTTTTCAGTAACAAAATCCTCAGATAAATGTTAATATATGTTAATCAATAAGAAATAAAAAGTAATACATTTTTTTTTCTCTTTTAGATAATTCCTGAGGAAGACCTATGGTCAAAATATAAATTCTAACTGTATTTTCTATTTTCAGTGTGCATTTAATATTATCATTTTGTTTTGTTTTCAGACCACAGACTGAAACAGCACCTTGTTTTTTTTTTTCTTCTTAAGAAAATAATCAGTTCAAAAGTTTATAGACAAACTGATAACAAATGAACGTAGCAGCCATCTTTATAACCAACTTCCCAGCATGAATGTCAGTGACTATACATCTGCAATCCTGCAATGATGGCAGGTTATTTTTATGGGAAAATAATAGTCAAGTAGTATACTATGACAAGTTAAATAGTTTTTGGAAAGGACTATTTAGTGGCCATATGAACTGCTTGGTTTACCTCCTGAAGAAATTGTTTGTGCTAATTACTTAATTTCCTGCATTTTGGACTATGGTTTAAGATCAGAGAAGTACCAGGCAACCTTCAGTATTTGTTTCCTGTTTCACAAATAATTTTTAAACCAAGGCTTTGCTATATACACCAAACCAGGAATGGGGCAGATAAGGAACTAGAGAGATGCTGAGGAGAGCAAGCAAATTAGTTGAGCCTGTAGCATTAGGGGACTTTAACATGCCAGATATGAACTGGGAAGTCCCAGTCAGAGCACGTATAAGGAATCAGCTCCTGGCTGGAAGAATGACAAGAGATGTTCCTAGTACAACTGGTCAGAAGCCGACAAGAGAAGGAGGCCTTGCTGGAGCTGGTTTTAACAGTGAGGCAATTCAAAAATGTTATAGCCCAGGAGCCACTAGATTCTAGTGATCAAAAGACAGTAATATTGGAGGTACAAATGGAGGCTGCAAAGGGGGTTCAGATCAGTAAAAGTATAGGTTTTCAGAAAGGCAGATTGTGACAGGAACCCAGGGCTGTTGAGGGAAAACACAAAGAGACTTAGACAAATAAAAGGAGTAGAAGGAAAATGAAAAGCATTTAAAACACAAATGCTAGAAGCAGTAGCAACTCCTCTGGGGGTATCAAAGAGCAAAATATCAAGGGGTCTAGTTCAGTTCAAGTCAGACATAAGGGACAAGGTAAGAGCCAAGAGGAGGGCCGTCATAAAACATAAGGGCAGCCTATTGGAGGTGTAGAGGGAGTTGTACCTAAAAGTAGCCAGGGAAATTAGCAGTATGGTAAGGGAGACAAAGGCAGAGACAGAAATCAGGCTGGCACAGGGGGTAAAGCAGGGCAACAAAGCATTCTTCCAGTGCAATCCAGAGATATGAAAGGTCAAAGGGAGCATAGTGAGGCTTACAAGGGGTGGCTAGGAAGAGGGGGACAAAGGTAATATAGAGATACTGAAGCAATTTCTCCCAAGTGAGACACTGGGGAAAAATGAGACCACTGCCAGAATGTGGGGTAAAAAGGGAAGAAATTGGAAGCAGGCAAA
Source organism: Neoceratodus forsteri (assembly GCA_016271365.2). Taxonomy (NCBI): domain Eukaryota; kingdom Metazoa; phylum Chordata; order Ceratodontiformes; family Ceratodontidae; genus Neoceratodus; species Neoceratodus forsteri. Next base: position 1,868,327,858 of record CM057452.1, read on the forward strand.
CAAACAAAATGGACATTATAATGGATGAAAGACTGTTGGAAAAGTTAAAATGGTTAAAAGTAGACACATATATGGGAAGTGATGGATTGCATCCTTGGATGTTCAAAGAAGATGTAGCGATAGTAAGGCTCCACTTGCAGGCATATTCAACTACTTGCTGGCAATAGGGTGATCACAGGGGACAGGAGAATGGCAGATCTGGCTCATCGGCAGACAAGCCGAAGGATAGATGAGCAAGGAAACAATAAACCAGTCAGTCTGATATCTACAGTGGGGAACATAATGGAGTCCACATTAAGAAAGAAACTCATAGAATTCCTTGAAGGAAATGGGCTGCAGGACTCCAGGCAGCATGGGTTTTCTTTATTACTAATACACTCAAGGTGGCAATCAGTGATATCATGGCATTCTGGCAGAAATGCTAATGTCCCCCCGATTGATGGTTGACCTTTCTCCCAGAGTAATGCAGATTTTTTTTTTTTGGCCATAAGAGTTACAGAAAGGAAAACTGTGTGAAGGAGATTAAAAAACTAGGCCCAGCATGTATTGTATCCATCGCAGCTTACCTGCAGTCTGAAGTCATTATAGGATTCCTTTCAGAGCAGTCCTCCAGTCCTCTTCATTGTGCCAAAGGATGCCAGTGGTTGAAATTGAGACCTGAACTTCCAGGCTGAAGCTGCTAGCTGCAAAAATCCATCTTACTAATAAGTATAAGGGAGCTCCCTTAAACTGCAATTGTGAACCACAAGCCGTGGAATTAAGGACTGAGATCTGTAACCTGATGTAACCCATTGAAGGTATTCATATAATTGTAACTTGTGCAAGTTTATCATAGTTGGCCACTAAGATCACTGAAAGGGATGTGTGAGTAAAAATTTAAAAGCTGTAAAGTGATATAAAAGCTCCTAAACAGCATCTCAGCAGAGCCCACATCCGCTCTACTACAGTACTGTTGCAAAGCAAGCTTATATTGCGTGGGTATATTTAAACACAGATGACACAAATAAGAACCAGAGGGAGGAGAGGGAGGAGACAGAGGAGGAGAGAAGGCAGCAAGAAGAAAGCACAACAAAAGAAAGGGTAGAGAATGGGACATTATATTTCTGATCTGGTTTTCCTCTAAGTTGTGTCAGCTAGCTTTCCTTTTAATTAATGTCCTTTCAATTCAGAAACAGATGTGACAGTGCTACAATCTAGTAATTATGCATATTTAAACACTATGGTTTCTGCAGACAGTGTTTAAACCAATAAAGCCAATGATCTGGCAATACAAAAGCAACAACAAAAAAACAAAACAAACAAAATCAAATTAAAATAACTGTCAAGAACTTTTGTGATTAAATTAGCCCAATCACTCAACAGCATATACTGTAGACCCAAGCTGAGGAGAAAGGCTGGGGAAGAAATACAGAGAAGATTTGAGCTTTGACTCTGTGAGTAGTTCAGCAAACCACTTAAAAAAGCCTGTTCTCCATGCAGGAGAAGGAAGAGGCTTTATGCCCTCAAAAGACAAAAAAGGCAGCTGTATTCAAAGCAATAATTAAACATAACTACAAAAATTCTTCCAATGTTCAGAAAGTGGCTGATAATCAACCTTCTGCTACTGAGGGGTGGTCCCTGGAAGGAAAGCCTCCAATATAATTGCCTATAGATGCTAGATCAAAACATAATAAAATAAATACAAGATCTAAAATGAATACCACACAAACAGTTTTAAAGTTCAAAACCACCACAAGGAAAAGTGAACTTCCTTGGCCTCAACTGGGTATAAAAGATCCAAGATGTCTGACGGACAAATCACTGAGGGTAAATACTTGGAAGAAGAGATATTTAGCACTCCATGTGGAACAACTGAGAAAACTACATTAGAAAAGATGGAAGAAAACAAAAAGTAAATGAAAACATGAAAAAATAAAATCATAAAAAAACTCCCAATATCCTAAAGTTGGTGGGTCGGAAAGGCCCTCTAATGTTCTGTTGGTGGCAACAATATTTTAAATTAAATATATACAAACAATGGGCGTTATGCATGATGAGGGCTGGGGTACATTGAAAACACTTGTACCCTGCCCACGTAGCTGTGCACAAGTGGACAGGTGCACACATGCCAGTATGCACAACCAGCACCCACCTGTCCATGGCTCCTGTCCCCCCGGTGCGCAGGACTGTGCAGGGTGGCTGGGGGCAGAGTCATGGTCCCGGGCAGGCATCCAATTGGATGCCCGTCCAGGGACCGACAGTGGATCTGAGGTAGTGCATGCCTACTGCAGGAACCCAGACCCATGTGGCATGTCCCCTGCAGCCAGTTTGCCTACCGGCCCAACCCCTAGGCATGCAGCGCTCCTGGCACCCCTAATGGAAACAGCATAGACCTGCTAATAACACCCTCACAACAGCAGCTGTGCCCGCCCCACTGTGGATGTACCCTGAGTCCCCCAGAGGTGGGGAGTGACACATCCCCCTCAGCACCATATCGTCCCGATGCTGCAGCTCAGGTGCTGTGTCAGACACTGGCCCGTCCTGCTGCCCATGCCCTCTCCAACTGCCTAGTGGGCAGGGGAAGCATGGTGAACTCTGTCCTGGTCCTCCCACTTCTGACAGGTGCTTCCCATGGGGGTGTGAAGTGGGTTATGGCAGGATCAGCCCTGGTATAGCCAGCACTCTACTGTGCCCCCCTGTATGAAGCACATTGTGGCTTTAAACATGCTGCATAGTGCTGGCACACCCCTGGCCTTCCTCTGACATGTTGCTGTCTGTACAGCCAGGGGTTTGGGCCTGTATTGGGTGCATGCCCCCTTGCTGAATGCTGCATGGGTTCCCCTCTGTGGCATTCACACATATGATGCTAACATACCCAGTTTCCGTGGGCATACTGGCATCGTGCATATTGTGCCCAGTGTTTCTAAAACAAAAGAACCTCCTTTATAGTCTCAGACTTCTACTTAATATGCAAGGGCTCTGAACATTTCTTTCCAGAATTGTAGCTCTGCCTGAAATTTCTACAAAGTGCAATGATCAATTTGGAACTAAAACTTCCCAAAGAAGTAAAACATTTTTCTGAATAAGAGCAGACATTCTGAACTACAAGATAAAGAAACACTGATAGAAAAAGGTTTAAAACAGATGCATTTAACAATTACACAACTAAAACAAAAGCAGGATGAAGCAGAAAATAGGGAAAGAAGGAAAAATGTGTGAGTGTAGGGAATTCCAGAAAAATGGGTGGAGCAAAAATCCTTAAGAACAATGATTCATGAAATTTTAACTGAACTTCTTGGTAAAGATTCCAATAAGATGGACATTGACTGAATACATTGCATTGGTCCAAGAAGACAAGATGGAAAAATAAATAAATAAAACATCCAGTCATGCCTAAACTAAAAAGCAAAAAAAAAAAGGAAATTATTCAAAGGCAGACTATTAAAATGAAAGATGTTACATATAAGGAACAGTCAATTAGCTTCAAGAAAGATTTTTCTTATAAAGTCTGGCACCACTGGAAAAAAAAATTAACAAGATTCAACAAATCTTATAGACAGGAAAAATTAAGGCCATGCTGCTTTTTCCGGTAAGATACAAAATACATTTAAATGGTCAAAGTTTACAGTATAACACTACAGAAGACACAAATTCTGACCTAAAAAGTAGACTACCGACATTATTCACTGGCACAATGGGGCTTGCCATTAAAAGGCAGGCCATGTTGTCTAATGGCCCCTGCCAGAAAAAGGTAAAGGGGAGGGGGAAGGGAGGATAGGAAAGGGGGAGGAGACCGGTGACATCAGAGAGGGTCAAATGACCAGGGGTAGGAGAGAGGTTTCAATTAGCCAGGGGAGGGGCAAATAGGGGGGCTGGGGAAGAGCCGTGGGGCATACTTAAGAGCTTGCAACCCTTTGGGCTTCCTCTTTTGCTGGGAAAAGATTCTTTTCAACACTTCGTTGGCAATGGGAGAGGTAAGGCACTAGCCAGGGAACCTAGGCCTTAGGACATGGAAGGCTCCCTGGCTTCATTTTCTATATGAAAGTGTGTTAGGAAACAGATTTTTGGCTCACTTGTATAGGTGCTGGTCTTTGATAGCAAAAGTTGGGCATGTGATTTTAATCTCTTTGGAGATCATAGGAACTGCGTATCTGTGTGACTCTGTGAGTGGTGACCTTTGTTTTTGAACAGGTGGAAATTGGACAAGATAAAGTCTAGTGATGAGGCAGGGCTTGTTCATGAAAGTTCAGCAGCACTGACGTTTGACTTATTTTGGTAATGGTATGCAGTCTTTGTAATAATGATTGCTTGCAGGTCATTGGTAGCTAGAGTTTGGCTGCAGGTGAATGAGGTTTTTGTTATGGGGTGCATTGGGGTGTGAAGGTGAATGAGTAGTAGCTGTTGGTGCAGGTGGAGGGGGCGAGCAGATTGGCCACGAGGAATGGCAGCATGTTCGAGCTCCAGTACATTTCCGCTAAGGGGAGGCAGTTTGCGTGGTTGCCTTTTGGTAGTGCTGAAGGGACACTAGGGGTTTGCCTCATGTTTTTAATCAGCTGGTTGCAGTGGTTGCAGGACACAGTATGCATGGGGGAGTCGCAGGTCAGGGGCCAGCCTGGTGTCAGGAGAACCTTGGGTCACGTGGGCCAATGGAGGTGGGGCTTTGGTAGGTGTTTGAACTTAAGAAGGTTTAGGCTGGTTGGGCTCCTGCTGCAGGGTGGCAGTTGATGGGGTGTCATTTTGGCGATGCATAGGGGTTTGCCACTTGTTTTTTCACAATGGGAGGAGCCGGTCACTACGGTCATGGGACAAGGTGTGCAAAGGGGAACGCAAGTCAGATGCCGGCCTGGAATCTGTGGAACCTTGGACCAGATGGGCCAAGGAGGAGGAGGGGTGCTCTGGTAGGGCAAGCGGGAATGAAAAGAGAGGACAGCCAGTACAGTGAACTGGGATTTGTGCTTGGTGTTTATGGGCTTGGGCCTAGCAGACTTTTGGGGTTTTCAGGGGAAAGGCCATACTGGATTTGGTGTTTGCAGCCCCAGTCTGGAGAGGAGGGGCATAGCTGGCCGAAGACCAAAGAGCAGATTGGGGGGCCAAAAATTCAGACAAGAGTAATCATTTATATATAACAAAATTTAAAATTCTGAGAAATATTATATTTCACAGCTTTAGGCTCCCAAAAGAATTGTAGTGATATAGATACCACCTCCCCCCAGAAATATGTTTTTTTTTGCCTAGACATGCTGTATGAGAAAAATAAAGTAACGTTGTTTGAAGCAATTATGGAGTATATATATATATGTATATAGATAGCTGGGTAACAACCAGCAAAGGGCGATGGGAACTTCAGTGTGGTACTGTCGGTAGCAATGCAAGGAATGCACCGGTACAGATGCAGTGAGGTGGAAGAAGGTCGCAGGGAGTGGCCCAAGGTGTAAGTGGGCAGAAGCAAGTGACGAGCAGCCCCAGATGGGGGTGGGGTTGTGGCTGCCCAGGTAGCTACAGGAGGTCAATTTAGTCTTCTGATGGTCAGAGTGAGGGCCATCAGGGAGAAAGAGAGGTAGCCTGAGATCGGCAGGGTGTGGCTTGTGAACAGGGGCTGGTCAGGGCAGTTGTGAGGGGTGGCGTGTGCCACGTGGGCCACAGGCTGGACGCCGAGCACAGCCGATGAGGGGCCCTGGGCCAGGGGAGCCGAGCAGAGGGTGGGGGCTCGGTGGTGCAGTGTGGTACAGTGTACAAGGCATTCCAGGGGATCCTGGCATGGAAATGTAACCGGGTAAAGGGGGTGTTTTTACAGTATTTTACATAGCGCCTGGTGGTGTTGGTTTTGGAAGTGAACGTATGAGGCGACAATCACTCAGAGCTTTTCTCTGCTACTTTGCTGGGTGAAAGGGACATGAGAGATGGATTTTATTAGCGGGGCAGGAGATGTTCGGGGTTGGGGATGTCAAGCAAAGTCATGAGAGGGCATGGAGGTAATAGACCAGGTGAGGTAGCTCTCCTGTCTGGTGGCCTCGCAGGCTGTGCTGGTGGGCCCCACTGTCAAGCAGAGTCACGAGAAGGCATGGGGGCAAGATGCCAGATTGTGTGTGGTCCTCATTTCAAGTGGCCTCGCAGGCTGCTCTAGTGGGCCCCAATTCACCACAGGGTGGGACAGGGGTGTCGGGCTCAGGAGGTCACTCAGGTGGTTATCATGGCAGGGCATCAACGGGGGTGTGTGGTGGTGGTTTGTGTGGGCATGGCCCTGGTGCACCAGGCATCAGGGCTGCCGTGGGGTGGGGGGTCCCTCTTCTCCCACCAAACAGGTGCGCTTTCAATGCTGGTTGGCTGGGCTTAATTTTCCTTGCTAATGGGGGATGGCAATTATCTGGGTGGCTTGCTGGGCCCCAGTTTTCCTATGCAGGCAAGGAAGTGTGGGGCACTTGGGACATGACAGGTTTAGGGCATGGCATCCTACAACTGGGTGGTTTCCTGTACCAAGAGGGCTACGGGGCACCGGGGCAAGTGGCCCCTGAGGCCAGAGGACTCCCGTCAACTCATGGAGAGCTGGCGGCAAGGTTAAGATCATTTGTTTTCCTACTGTTACCACAGTGGTTGCTATCCTTTTTCAGGGGAGGAGAGGTGCGACAGGGCCAGAGAAGAGGGTTTGCTGAATGGGGGCCCAGCAGCACTTCGGCATAGGCAGGTGGGTGGGCATAGTAGCTCCATTCAGAAGGAGATTTTGGTTAGGGCAGTGTGGAGCCCTGGTAAAGGCACCCTTGTTTTACACTAGCAGAGGGGCAGGAACAGGGCAGAAGAGAGGAGGGAGCATTGTCCGGTTGAGGGGAATGACATCAAAGGAGGTGGACTTCCATGGGTTTGTGCTAAGCAGCTAGTGAGTAGTGGAAGGGCCCAAATAGCAGGGCAATGGGGTAGACAAGGCAGGCATATGGAGTTCATACACCTGTAGGCAAGGGACAGGGCTAAGGCCAGTCCTACACGGGACAGCGGAAAGTGTATCTAGCTTATATATAACTGAAAGGAACAGAAGCATAGCAAGACAACTGGGGCCTTGCAGCAGATGTATAAACAGAAAGCATACGGGTACGGGGTACCTGGTATGCTGCACATAAAGTTATTATTCTCACGGGAGACACGGGGGGACAAAGGTTGTGTGCAGTCGAACATCAGGGTAGGCTGCAGGCTCATGTTTGGAGGTTAACTTATTGTCATCCCTTACATAACAGGGAGGGAGTTTATGGTGGGCATGGCACTAGAAGCAGCTGTGGGTGCCGGGAACCCCTTGCCACCCTGGTTTGAATTTAGTGATACTGCAGGAAGGGGCGACTACAGTTGGGGTGGGGAGATAAGTAACACTGTGGCATCAGACCAAAGGGGAGTGGGAATGTGGTACGCATGAGAAAATCTGAAGTGGGGGCAAGGGTACATTCATGGAGTGGCTAGATGGGTCATACTAGGATGGAGAGAAAACATAAGAGGCAATGGACTGGGTGCAGCTAAACAGCCTCGTATTCCATGGGGGCCGGAGAAAGGGGGGGTAACCGAGGGCTGTCTTGGTCCGGGTAGGGGGAAATGTGAGAGCAGGGGTGAGAATTCCTGCAGGGTACTTGGAAGCCCCCCTTCCATGCTGGTCATAATGCTATGGAGCCCTGGCAGAGGCTGGCAGGGGAGAGGAATACAGTGGAGGGGCAAAGGCCTGATTGGATCAAAGAATGACTTGCCAGGATGGGGGGGGCAGATTTTAGACATGAGCAGTCATGTGACAATGATTGAGAGGGCTGGAGGGGTTCAACTCGAGTCACCCTTGGGCCGGGGATGAGGAGACTGGTATGGAGCAGTTAGAGTCACCACAGGGGTAACAGGAAGCCTCTGTCACATCAGCAATCATTTTCAGGATCTGGTGGAGGTTGGCTGGAGCAGGACACAGGCAGAGGAGGGAAGGCCTAATCCAGTTTGAGGAAGGACTTTCAGGAGGCACCACAGTCCACGGAGTGACTCTCAGGAGGTACGGTAGTTCAGAGTTTTCATTGGGGCTCCAACAGGCAAGACAGGGAGGCCCGGGGGTTTGATCCCACAGCCTCACTTGATTAGGGATTCCTCAGACAAGTCATGCAGTAGGTATTAGAGACTGACCCCGATGGGATCCCAGGTGAGCAGTGCCAAGGGAAAAAGGGAGGGCACAGAGAGGGGGTAAAGAAGAAGGCTTGGGGAGAACTTCCACTGTGCTTTGCGAACAACCTGGAGAATCATTCTGGGGCACATTATAATAAGTCTGTTGGTACATATTTGTGTGGTCAGGGGTTCTAATCCAGTTTATAGGAAGGAAGAGTTGGGGAAGTGCTCCTGTGGGAGGGGTCACAGCACATCAGGAGAGATGAGCTGGGTTATGGTTCCAGGCCATGGAACCTCCACTACAGAGGGAGGAGATCCTGGGAGCGGAAGGGGCAAGGGTAGGAGCTAGCAAGGAATGTGACAGGAAGAGCACAGGACATGGGCCAGGGGACTGTAGTAGGGGCAGAAGGCTGGCAGTCATGATACTTGCATCGTTGGGACCTCTGAGACCTGGCCAGTCCCAGACAACTCCAGAGGCTCAAGATGGCCCTTTGTGTCCAGAGAGTGGTGGGGTCAAACCACAAGGGAGCCCAGGGGCAAGGGAAGGTGCTTGGGCAAGCTCCCAGCATGTCCCTGGGGAGAAGGGGCTCACCCAAGGCTATCCGGTCTGCAGACTCAGAAGGGAGAGGGAGAGGGGGGCAGATTGGGATGGGGGGAACAGCTGGGCATGAGGTGAGGTGAAGAGCCAGAAGGGCTGAGAACATAAATCTGGTAGGGTAATGCCAGCAGAGAAGTGGCTGGCGGAACCTTGGGAAAAAGTGAAGCAGGTTAATAAGGCCCCGATTAGAGGGGTGCCGAAGGACATGGCCCTGAGATAGCCCGCTGGCCACGGCAGGGCAGGGAGGTATGGCTCCTCTCATAGGTTAGGTTTATTTCTCAAAAGGAGAAGGGGAGGTCACAGTCAGCCAGGCTGGACCAGGAGGGGACACTCCCGAGCCCCATGCGGGTGGTCCCGCAGTGACCAAACAGAAGGCACAACAGGGGCTGCAGGTCTGCCAGCAGGAGGTTTGCTGGGCAGAAGGCCATGAGCAAGCAAGTAATCAATGAAAGCAGAGAGGCAACTGGCCAAGCCAGGGAACAATGAGGAATGGCTTAATATGGTACAAATTGGAGTGGTACCGGAGGGCAATGGCCCAAAAAACCCAGCTGGCCATGGCAGCACAAGGAGGTGCAGCCTTCCCATATGTCAGGTTTATCTCTCAAAGCAGAAGGGGGAGGTCACAATCAGCCAGGCCTGGCAGGGGGTTGCCACTCCCCGAGCCCCATACTGTTTGAACCACAGCGACCGAACAGCATGCACACCTGGGAAGGCAGGCCTGCTAGCAGGAGGGTGTTGTGCAGGGGGCCATGAGCAGATGAGGGAAACAGGGCAGGGAAAATTGGGTCAAACAATCTTTGGTCCAGCGGCAAGCCTAAAAGGGCTTTGGTTGATCTGCATAACGAGGGCTGGGCTTAGCCGCAGGAGGTGGCATAGTGGAGGGTCACAAGGGGCAGAGGTCAGGGGAAGCAAATGATGGTACTCATCACATCCTTGGGAGATGGCAGACACAAGGATGGGGGCAACAAGAATTGTCAAAAGGGGCTGGGGTGGGGGCCACATAGTGGGTGGCAGCCTGCCCAGGCCAGACGGATGGAGAAGGCAGGTGGCAAGAGTGTGAGGAAAACTAGGGTGAATAGGACATCAGAGGTGTGGGGGCATGATTACCACCCCGAGGAAGAAGATTGAGGGGTTGGGGGAGGACTGATCCACATTAACAGTCAAAACAGGGGGGTACCAAGGGGAGATGAGCACTTTGGGGGACAGGGCACCCCATGAGACCTTGTGGGGATGGAGGGAGGTTTCATAGGGGGATACCAGTTTCCCTAGCCCCATCATCCATTGCAAGCTGGAGATGGGTGAATGGAAAAGGGGGGCAGAATGGGGAAATGGGGTAGAAGAAGGGGGAGGGGGTTGGCAGCACAGGCTGGGTGCAGAGGAATCCAGACCTGCAAGTAAGTGGGAGGGAGGGGATAAAGCTAGAGGTCTGATCACATGTCCGGACCTAGTGGGGTGTGGAATGGGAACTGACCCCGTGCAGGTACAACATAGGTAAAATGGTGGTACATGGTGGGGGGACCTGGTTATGGTGGTGCCTAGTGGGGGCACCTGGTTCTGGTGGTACCTGGTTGAGGAACCTGGTACTGGTGATGATGAGGGGGGCCGGATCCAGTGTGTCTGGACCCCAAAGCGATACAAGCAAAAAGAAGAGGATCAAGTTGGAAGGAATAAGCAAACTGAATTTTGGTTGTACTGTACTGTATACTGTTGAAATATAAAATTGGGAATGTAAAACATAACTTGTATGCCTTAATAAATATTACTAGAGTGCATACAACATAAGACAAATGTGGAGAGATTTATTTCTGGTGGGAGATCAGGGGACAATGGATTAATAAGTGGATATAAACACAGGTATGTCAGACTGCTACTGTATGTGCAATGCCTAATGAATATAAAGCTGTGTTTTTGTTTTTCCTTTACCTTTATTAGTGGTCTGTTCTCTAACAACAGTCAATCATGATAAAAAGTATAATAAGTAATGTTTTTCTGACTAGGGGAGAAGAGCCATTATCATACTCCATTGTCAAGTATGAGAGTCAAGGAGCAGAAATTGTTCCTATGCACCACCAATGGGGTGGGGTGGGGTAGGGGTGGCAGGTGATTGGCAATTTATACAACAGTTTGTCTACTATGTTTACAATTGAATAAAGGATGAAAAATAAGAAGGAAAGGGGTGCACTTTCAGTAATAGCCATATTCTCTGCTTTCATTATTTGAAGAATTTGGTCATCTCGGTTGTTTCCCTCTAAATTAATATAGGCAGAATATTTCATTTGATTAAGTGGTATATTATTAGAATTAATTCTCCAAGCACTATAGAATTCTGTATTATCTGAAAAAGAAGATGGACATGACCCTACCTCTAGAATCATACCTTCATGAAAAAGAGGCACAAAAAATGAAGAGGGTGGATAGGCAAGGTAATGACCTCCCCTGGTACAAATAAAACTAGAGGAGTAATAACTTTGATTCACAGAAATTCCAGGGAAAATTATTGGTCTCTATGGTGGATTGAGAAGGAAGAATTGCTTTACAGGGTAACAAAGATCAGACTAGAAGGTTTCCTAATTGCAGTAAGTTTTTTATATATATATATATATATATATACATACACAGTATATATATATATATATTTATAAAATGCTTGAGACAATCATGGTCAGCAGCAACAACAGCACTGGACAAACACCATCACATGACCGTGCGTATATCAGAGCGCGACAGCACACCTGCACTTTACCCCCCTCCAATACAATTTGACATTTTATAAGATAGATATACCACTCTGAGGTGTGCGGTCGGCGCTCTGATATACGCACGCTTAGGCAGGTTGACGACCGCCTTGGCGGCCTCGTAAGCTAATGCACACCAAGGCATGCGATATCAGAGCCGCCACCGCACACCTCAGAGTGGTATATCTATTACATATATATATATATATATATATATATATATATATATTTTATAGTATGTGGTTGCACCACTATAGTTAGGGTTCAGCGGTCACTTACATACTAAAGTCAAAAGATTGGGCATTAATAACTTGGGACCTGTTCAACAGATTTGACTGAAATTTAGTACATGCTGTGGGGCATGTTACATCTCTTGATATGCCAAATTGTGTTTCAGTCGGACTTACGGTCTTTGCATATGAAAGCGCTGCAAATTGCAAAATGATCCATTTTTGGAGGCAGCTTTTGGGATTTTGGATTTGCCCCTGCATGGCCATTATGTGGTATGCCCCTCTGTGAGATGGCTCGTTTGAAAGAGCTTTGGTGGCTGAACATGCCGCTTTTTGTTTGGTGAAAAAATATTAAGGCATTCAAAAGTTATGCCACTTTTAATATCCCATTATAAATCAATGGGAAAATTAATATGTATGTTTTGCGAACAAAGAATGGGGTTCTGGCCATCTGGTCCCGCCTGGCGATCAAAGAATTTGCAGCCTCGCGGTTCAAGAATCTTTGTCCCTGAGGATTTTTTACATTTTTTGATTGCGAGATCCGCCATCTTGTTTTCAGTTTTCTGATCAGAAAAAAACAAATATCTCGGCTCAGGGGTCACTTCTGAAGTAAAACTAGGATGGGTTTTACTCAGGTGACCCCGATCTGTTGAGCCATGGCTTTGGTTTTATCCAAATTAGTCCAACAATAGAGTTTTGGGCTTTTAAAATCTTCATTCATGGCTCACTAACGATCTTTGATCGCGAGCCTGCAAAATCTTTGATCGAGAGATTCTTTGATCACAATCGTGCATCACGAGTGAGGGACAAGAAGGCCAGATTTTGTAAATGATTTTTGTAGCCCAGGGGTGCCATAGAAAGTTATATGAGGGTGGGTTTTGCTCAGGGGGCTTCGTTCTGTCCCATCTGAATAAAAAAACATTTGTTTTCAATATCCCTAGTAGTCTAGCGGCCCCTCCCCCAGATCATGATAATATACATAATGATGTCTATATCCCTGGTAGTCTAGTGGCCCCCCCAATGTGTATTTTATTCATATATCTATTTTTTATCCCTGGTAGTTAAGTGTCCCCCCTCCCATGTGTATTTCTTTGTATTGGATGTTTATAGCCCTGGTAGACTAGTGCCCTTCGGTCTGTATTTAACTATTATTATTATTATTATTGAGATCCCTGGTAGTATAGCACCCCCCCCATCATAATGAAAAAGATGAGCATTTCTTATTTTCTGGTAGTCTATTGGTCCCCCAACCCCATCCAGCCATGACAGCCCACCCAGCACCACCACCCTTCCCCAGCCGGCGACTGGCACAGCCCACTTCTCACCTCCATGGCCAGCCACCGACTGTGTGTATTACGAGCACTAATTCAAACAGGCACTCTGAAATTATTTCCAAGGCCTGTTTGAATTAGTGCTGGTAATTAGAGGGGGTGACTAGACTACCAGGGATACAGACTTTGTTATGTATATTATCATGATCGGGGGAAGGGGCCGCTAGACTACCAGGGATATTGAAATCGTATGTTTTTTATTCAGATGGGGCAGAACAAAGCCCCCTGAGCAAACCCTACCCTCATATAATTTTCTAGGGCACCCCTGGGCTACAAAAATCTATTCTGAAATCTGGCCATCTCATGCCTTGCTCTTTGTTCACAAGCTAGCAATTTCTTTGATCACGAGCCTGCAAATTCTTTGATCGCAAGATTTCTTGATCGTGATCATGCATTGCAAGCTAGGGACGAGAGGGCCAGATTAAAAAATCAATTTTCTCAGTCTAGGGATGTGCTAGGAAGACAAATGAGGGTGGGTTTTACTCAGAGGGCTTCGTTCTGATGAACCATGGCAGTGGAGTACCCCAATTATTTTTATTATTTCAATTTGAACAGTTTTTATCCTTTGATCATGACTCTGCAAATTCTTTGATTGTCAGCCTGCAAATTCTTTGATCATGAGATTCTTTGATTGTGATTGTGCATTGTGAGTGAGGGACAAGATGGCCAGATAAAAAATCTATTTTTTCAGCTGAGGGGTGTCCTAGGAAGGCAAATGAGGGTGAGTTTTACTGAGGGGGCTTTGTTTTGTCGAACCATGATGGTGGTGTACCACAATTCCATCAATTTTTGGATTTATAAGATTTTTTTATTCTTTGTTCATGAGCCTGCAAATTCTTTGATCGCAAGCCTGCAAATTCTTTAATCATGAGATTCTTTGATCGCCATCTTTGATCGTGAGATAGGTACAAGATGGCCAGATTTTTTATAATGGAATAGATAAGGAAATTTTACCAGTCTTTAATATTGAATATCTTGGAAATGGTTTGGTCTTTTTACTTGAAATTTGAAGGGTGCTTACAGCATGTCCCGTAGATGTGAATTATGGTGGTTACATGTTGGAGAAAATTTTTTTTGTGGAGCTATTGCATGACACACTTTACATGTTGTGGAAAGTGTTTTGCTTGTGGTGGTGGCTTGAAATTGATAGGATACCTAGCTTTAGTGTCATGGATGTAGTTTTCAGTCATTGTGTGTGTTAAACATCAACAGGTGCGGAACTGTGCCAGTCTGACAAAATGAAAATCTCATATGTTAAAATGTTATATCTTGGACAAGGTTTGGTCTTTTCACGTGAAATTTGGAGGGTGTTGACGGCTTGTTCTGTGGATGTAAATTACAGTGTTTCCATCTCAGAAAATATTTTTTTGGGCGGAGATATTGAGTGGCACAGTTTACGCTCTGTGGACAGTGTTTTGCTTGTGGTGGTGGCTTGAAATTAATAGGACACTTAGCCTTAGTGTCATGGATGTAGTTTTCAGTTGTTCTGTCTGTTAAATGCCAACAGGTGGGGAACTGTGCCACTCTAATGAATGAAAATTTCAAATTTTGACATGTCATATCTTGGACACGGTTTGGTCTTTTTACTTGAAATTTGGAGGGTGTTGACAGCATGTCCTGTAGATGTTAATAGAGGTGTTTACATATCAGATAATATATTTTTGTGGAGATATTGTGTGGCACACTTTACATTTTGTGGACAGCATTTTCATTGTTCTACTAGATTAACATTTGTCTAGTGGCTGGCTATGCTGTTGTGAATGTACTTTTTAGTCATTGGGTGTGTAATATGGCCTGGCACTTACAAGTTGGTTGGTCCCCATGCCCCCACCAACTTGCACAACTTTCTAATTTTCTATTCTTTCTTAAAAAGTAAGGAAATTCTATGCAAAAAACTTTGTTAATGTGTTAATACATCAGTTAGGGTTCTTCTACAGTGAAACAAGCAAGGAAATTTTATTTTAGGGTTCCCACTGCTTGCACCCCACCACCAGGCATCAGGATGTGCATTGGGGTCATCGGCCCTAACTCTCACCCCATCCCATGTGTAAAAAAGCTGAGGTGGTGCAGTGAAGGAGAATGGGGTGAGAGTTAGGGCTGAGACAACCCCGATGCACACCCCGATGCCTGGTGGTGGGGACAGGCTGGGGGTGGAGTGCAAGAGGTGAGAACCCTAAAATTGACTTTCCTCACTTTTTTCACTGTGGAAGAACCCTAACTGATGCATTAATTAAGTTTTTTTTTGCATAGAATATATATTGTGTGTGTATATATATATATATATATATATATATATCTTTTAAGAGTTTTTCTAATTGTTTGGCATTCCCAAACAAATTTTTAGTAGAATGGGAAATATATTTTATTTTACTAGCAGGAGATATGAACTGCCTTCAGAATTTAAATTTTGATAAGACAGACTATATCTCCCCATTGAATAAATATAGTTCAAGAACTTTTAATAATGTCATTGCAACGAATAATTTATTGAATATATGGCATACGCTCCATCCAACAGAAAAATAATATAGGCATTGCTCAGCAAGGTGCAGTGGTTCAGATTGATTGGTTTACTTTCTAATGTCTAAAGATTTAGCAGCACAAACTAGCTTCTTAGAATGCTTGCTCCTTCATTCTGATTTGTCGGATCATAATCCGATTTTGCTTATCATCATCTTAGATGAAAACTGTTCTAATACAAATATTTGGAGAATAAATAAATCATTACTTACTAATGCTGTTTTTTATGAAAAGGTTGGAAGGGCAATTCAGGCTTGTTGGAAAATCAACCTGGAGCAGGGCTTTAATGTATTACAAGTTTGGGTTACATTCAAAGCTACTATAAGAGGACTGATTATATCAGAGGCTTCTAGAAGGCATAACAAAGTGAAAGAAAAAGCCCATAAGCTCAAAAAAGATTTCAAAGACTTGAATTAGAATTGAGAAGAGGGGAAAGTGAAGTACAGGAAACATATAACAGTCTAAAAACAACATTACAAAATTCTGACATCACGTCAGCCAAGAAAAATCGGTTGCATATAAAGAAAATCAACATTTTACAGTGAAATAGCTGGCAAGTTATTAGCTAAAAGAATAAAAGACTGAACAGGAAAAAAATTATATTGTTTCTGCAATAGACAAAAACAGGAAGGTGACCTGCCAGCTTCCTCAGATAATGGATTACTGTAACGACTCTTATAAAAAAATAAAAAAAATAATCATATATAAGTGCTGAGATCAATGATACAAAATTGTATTGTTATCAAACAACTCTTCATAATATTTCATCAGAAGAACAAGATATGCACTCTCAAGATATATCTAGGAAGAGGTTGTGATGGCAATGGCTTCGATCAGAACAAGCAAAGCACCAGGCTCCAATGAGTTTACAATTGAATTCTGAATAAGATTTCAAGAAACATTAACACACTATTTTAAAAGAGCGAAGGGACCTTGCCTGTTACATAGACAACATGCTTAGGAATATTTATTTATTTATTTATTTTATTTTAATTGTTTAACCAGGAGTAGCACACTAAGCTGAAAACTTTTTTACAGGTGCAACCTGGGAGCATAGGGAAGTTAAGTGACTTGCTCAGGGTCACACAGTATGCAAGTGGAAGCTGTAGGGTTCAAACCCAGGTCTAGTCTGCTGGATGTCACCAGATTTGCGGCTTAGAGCCTTAAACCACTGCGCTATACTGCACTATATGACGACAGATGGCAAAACAACTACTCTAAATGAAAACACAGACCCTTCACCTCAAGGTTCTCAAATACCCATTCCTGACTTAAATACAGTAAACTCCAGTAACAGCACTGGGAGAGAAAAAAGAATACAAGAACCAGAACCAGCATCCTTAGATGATGGAGACTGGGAAACTGTTCAAAACAGGTGAATAAAAAAGGCAGAAGGGCAGAGATTTACAAACCCTCCAACACCACTATATGTATACCATTGCAGGGTAATGATGATCACAGTATCCCTACAGTACCAGTAATAGATTTACTTCACTTAATAACATACCAGACAATTCTCCAGACTTTACTCAGACAACACAAATGGTCATATTAGGCACCATGTCATAGGAGATTCCATAGTAAAACATATTGATTCTCATCTTGCACCAACAAATAAACTTAGAAATAACATTACCTGTCTCCCAGGAGCTAAAATAATTGATGTGTCAGCTAGATTGCAGGAGTTAGTAGGATCAGAACAAACAAATCTTATCCTACATGTAGGCTCAAATAACATTGGATATACACATGAAAAGGATATATGTCGCAAACTATTAGATATGGGTAAACAGTTAAATGAAAAAACTGTCTAGTAGCAATAGCTGCAATATTACCCATACCAAAAACATGTCGAGAAAACAATTGTACAATTACTAGAATCAATACAAGGCTAATAAAATGGTGTATACAGGGAAATATCATGTTTATCGACCACTGGAATATCTTCTTTCAAAATAATCAATTGTTTGCCAGAGATGGTCTGCATCTGAATAAAAAAGGAGCCACTCAATTAATATCTTACTTTCTATCTGCTTTAAGACTAATGGATTTAAACTAAGAAAGGAGGGGGAACAGTTTCTTTTTTTGAACTTGAAACTTTTTTTATTTAATGAATGATAATATACCAGTACATTCTCGTAGTAACAATCTCCATCCGTTTTTAGGAAAAGGTACAATTACATCCAATTTTACATAGAGGTAATTCTGTTTCCCGGTTTTACAAAATTCATTCCGTTGACTATCTCATTTCTTTCCTTCTATTCCCTCACCATACAGAATATAATCATTTATATCTCTGTCATTGCTTCAGGATTCTTTAAACTAATTACCTCTCTAAACTTACAGTCCACTATTGCCAACGGACTGGAGGGGGAACAGTTTCAATACACTGTTGTAATAATACTAACTATAAACTAACTTTTTCTGCAATAGCCCAACCTAAACATAAAAATCCTACATTGCATAACACATCATTGAAAACCATATTATTAAATGCACAAAGTCTGGGTAATAAAATGGATGATCTTATGGCAATATGTAATTTAAAATGCCTAGATATTATGGCCATTACAGAAACCTGGTGGCAACAAAATGAAACATGTGGCAGATCTATAAACATATTTGACCTATGTTCCCTTAGTAGAGATAATAGGAGAGGAGGTGGTATAGCTTTCTACATTAACTCACTTCTAAACCCTATTAATATGTCTAATAAAATAAAATTGAATATTCATACTGAAACCATATGGATCAAATTACTGAATGATAACAAAACACCAATTATATAGAGAATAGTGCACGGGGTTGTGAGTTTAATGAATTTTTACACACACCCCAAGGTGTTGGATGCTACATAAACTCCAGGAGCAAAGCTCGAGGGTTTATTTAAGCATCAACACCGAGTGTGTAAAACTCAGTTAACACATAACCACGCAGCTATTTTATATAATTGCTGGGGAGTGTTTTCTGCCACTTCAATTATATAAAATAAAACTGTGGTACTTGGTGTGAAGAAGCAAGTCCAGAGTGGAGGAAGAGTGGTCAGTGCTCCAGTGGAGCGGGTCTCGAAACCTTTTTTTTTTTTAATTTAGCACAGGAGGCAACTAGGTGAGTTTCTTTTTTTAAAAAAAAAAAAACTTACCGCTGACTCATGGTGGTGTAGAGTCCAGGGCATAGCATAGTGCTGAAGTCACAGTGATTGTCCTGTGCCATGTTTAGCAGACAGTGTGGAAGCAGACGCATGTGTGGAGCATTGTAAAGCTGGCGCATGTTCACCGGTTTAATGGCGAATTATAACCTGTGTTTCCAATGGGAGAAAATGCTCCCCAGTTATTATACCAGGTTGATGTTATAGACCTCCAGACACCTCTATGCAAAATACACAGACTATAATGAGTGAACTAAAGAAGGTCATAGAATTTGGTGAAACCATCTTTATGGGTGACCTAAACTTCTCAGACATTAATTGGACAAACAACTCCACACAATCAGGCATTTCCATAGAATTTCTAGACGTTTGTGGAGAACTATCTGTGTCACAGACAGTTACTACCCCTACTCATGGATCAATATATTAGACATTCTTCTGAAAACAGTGAACACTAATATAAAAAATGTTAGCATCTCAGCTCCGTTAGGTGGTAGTGACCACAATATTGTTAATTTTGACATTTTATTCAATTTATCTTCCAGTTATAACATTACAGAAGTTTATCTTCATAAAAAAGCAAACAAAAATATGATTGATGAAGCATTTCAGGAAACCAATTGGAATACTCTATTGGCAAACAATTCTACTGAAACTGTGGTTAAACATCAAATCAAAAATTTCACAGACTGCAAATTTATACATAACAAAAATCATGAAGATAACTGCTGCAAGAGTTACTCCTAAATGGTTATCTTTTCATACAAAAAACTAATAAAAAAATCATCTTTTCAATAAGTTTATGAAAAATAACTCTCCTACTAGGAAATCAGCCTTCAAACATGCACAAAAACAAATGTAAGTTAGAAATAAGTAAAGCTAAACATCAAACGGAACAAAGCTTATCATCACAGGCAAACAAAGGTAACAATAAAATCTTCTTTAGTCATGTCATTTCCTTAAAAAACACATATGTAAGATTGGGCCATTAACAACAGACAATGGCCTACAATCTGAATCAACATCAATGGCAAATATATTAAATGAGCATTTTTGTAGCTCCTATGACAACTCTACCATGTATACTCCAACAGTAATAGCAAACAACAGATATGATATAATAATAACTGAAGATGAGATCCTTTCCAAATTAAAATTACTTAAAACAGGTTCTTCTCCAGGTATTATTTATTTTTTTTTTTTTTCAATTTTGTTGACCGGGTAGGCCCACTGAGCCCCGAAGGTCCCTTTTTCAGGGGCGACCCGGGTAAACGATGGTATTACTCCCGATATGCTTAAATTAATGCAAAACCACTTGTTATTACCATTATACATATAATATAATATCAGCATTAAAACAGGACAAGTACCTACTGACTGGAAAAAAGTAAATGTCATTCCTCTTTACAAAAAGGTAGATGGGTTTAGTTGAAAATTATACACCCATCAGCCTCATCCCTGTACTATGAAAATATTAGAAGGTCTAATTAAAGAAAATATATTAACCAATGTAAATCTTATTGATGTAACTCAACATGGTTTCTGTAAAGGCTGTTCTTGTATATCAAATCTACTATGCTTCTATGAGCAAGTAAGCCTTAATATTGATAGTGGATCACCATGTGATGTTATATTTCTAGGCTTTAAAAAAGCATTTGACTCGGATCAACACTCGGCATTATTTGAGAAACTATGTAGCCTTAACATACACTTTGCATATTTGAATTGGATGTCAAATTGGCTGTTAAATCATTCCTAGAGAGTCCTTATAGAAGGAAAAGTATCAAAGTGGAGACGTGTCACAAGCAGGGATCCACAAGGATCGGTTTTAGCCCCTTCAATATTTCCACTTTTCATAACAGACCTCTCTGATAACATAGAAAACTGGATAATAAAATATGCCAATGATT
Organism: Neoceratodus forsteri; assembly: GCA_016271365.2. Taxonomy (NCBI): domain Eukaryota; kingdom Metazoa; phylum Chordata; order Ceratodontiformes; family Ceratodontidae; genus Neoceratodus; species Neoceratodus forsteri. The sequence continues at coordinate 1,868,348,418 of CM057452.1, forward strand.
GCAAACTAGGGGGTCAATGCAAAACAGCAATTGAAACTGAATCCATACAAAATTATTTAAATAAGTTAACAGATTGGTCCAACAAATGGGGACTGTATTTTAATACAAATAAATGCAGTGTTATGCACTTCAGTTTAAAAAAATCCAAATATTAACTATACATTAAATAGACAAGTATTAAAGATAGTTGAAACTGAAAAAGTTGGGTATCATAATACAAAACAATCGCTCATTTGAAAAGCAGATTAAGGAAAACATAAATAAAGCAAATCGTATTTGGTAGTGTATATGTCACAATATACAATCAAAAAAAGAATCTGTTATACTTCCACTAAATAGAGCCTATATCAGGCCTTTATTCAACTATGTGTCTCAAATTTGGACCCCATACATAAACAAACATTTGTCAATGCCGAATGTTGTCGTGCTGGCGTTGGCAGTGGGAGTGGCGGAGCTAGAGATGCATAGTGCTGTGATTTTGTGAATGTGTTTCAAAAGGTGATTTTGCACAGTGAGTACGCCACAGCTGCAGAAACACATTTTGGGCAGGCTGTGAAAAATGGCAGCTGGACTGTTGATAAGGAGATGTGCACAAATGCCAGTGGTGAAAATGTGGCATGAAAATATTGCAGATTGATGAAGTTACAAGGGTGCGTGGAAACTGCGCAATGCATGCTTGCAACACAGTCATTGTATGGAGTTTCAGCACCAAATTTTCAACATAGGCATTTTAGGACCTCTGCTCATGAATAGTGTCACCGTCATTTCCTCAAACTGTCCTGAAAACTGATTATGCACAGTGGCCATGCAATTCTGTGCCGGAAGTGCGAACACACATTTCAGGCAGCTGCAGTGTGCTCATAAGGAGTTATGGAAAAATGTCAATGATGAACAGCTGGAGTGAAAGTATTACAGATTCACAAAGTCATAAGCACATTCATAAAACACTAATTTTATTGACTTTCATTCCCAAATTTTCAACATAGGCATTTCAGGGCATCTGCTAATGAACAGTGTCATTGTCGTTTTCATCATGTGTCTTGAACATGGACTTTCCACAGTGACCACACTATTCTGTGCCAGAACTGCGAAAACAGATTTTGGTCAGGGTGTGAAAAATGACAGCTGTACTGTTCATTAGAAGGTGTAAAACAATGGCACTGTTGAAAATCTGGTGTGAGAATATTAGAAGTTTGCGAACATACGCGCGTGTGTGCAAACTGCACAATGCAATCTTGAACACAGTCATTTTATGGAGTATTGTCACCAAATTTTCAACACAGGCATTTTAGGACCTCTGCTCATGAACAGTGTCACTGTCATTTTCATAATGTGTCCCTAACACTGATTTCAGACAGCGAACATGCTATTCTGCGCCAAAAGTGTGAAAACACATTGCAGCTAGGATGTGAAAAATGACAGCTGTATAGTTCACAAGAAGATGTAGTAAAATGCCAATGCTGAGAATCTGGCATGTACTGTAAATATTGTGAATGCGCTAACTTACGAGAGTGGATTGCGCAGTTATAATGCACCTCGTAAAACAATCATTTTATGGAGTATTGTCACCAAATTCTCAACACCTGCATTTTAGGACCTCTGCTCATGAACAGTATCAGTGTCATTTTTGTAATGTGTCCTGAACACTGATTTTGCTCAGCGACCATGTTATTCTGCACCAGAAGTGCAAAAACACATTTCGGCCAGGATGTAAAAAATGACAGCTGTACGGTTCACAAGAAGGTATGGTAAAATGCCAATGTTGAGAATCTGGCTTGAAAATATTGTGAATTCACTAACTTACGAGTGTGTGTTGTGCAGTTGCTATGCACACTCGTAAAACAGTCATGTTTTGGATTTTTCCCACCAAATTTGCAACATAGGGTTTTTGAGATCCCCCTCATGAATACTGGCACTGTCATTTTGTTACACAGTCCAAAAAGGTATTTCCACGCAGTGACTGCAAAATCACCTTTCAGGACTGAATAACGCCATGACGGTGCAAGAATTCATGAGAAGGGGTCCCAAAAACCCCATGTTGAAAATGTGGGGCCAAAATTCACAAAAATGCCTAAGATATGCAGCAAAGTTGAAAAAACCCTATTTATTCCATTATACAGCTTACCGGCATTTTCTCAGTTTGCGGTCGGCTTTGAAGAGTGCAGATGTGTTCCAAGTCAACCGAAGATCGTCACGCCAGACTCTGGAGGTGAGTATGGGGTGAGGGGGGTGTGGGGAGGCAGGGTGAGCAGAGGTATGGGTGCGGAGAGGGGGGCATGGAGACTACGAGGGACTGTTTTTGTTTTACAGGTTAACAAAGAAAAAAAACATTGCGAGGCAGTTTTTTTTTTGCAGGGCATTTGGCACACTGGGGTGGGCTCCCAGCGTACCACCTAACTGCTTGGGGGGGTGTCTGTAGCCAACAGGGGATTGGGCACCCTTGTCGGCAAACAACATGGGGGGATTCATGCCACCGGGGATTGGGCACCCCATTGGCACACAAAGAAGGGTGGGGGTGCAGAGCCAAGGGGGATTGGGCACCACCTTGGCATTAAACAATCGGGGGTTATTTCTGCTGACAGGGTGGGCTCCCCATCAACACACAAGGAAAGGAGGGCAGGGTAAGAGCCGGGGGGTTGGCGCACCCCTCGGCATATCACAAATAAGGAGGGATGCTTTATGCGAGAGGGGTGGCTCCCTGTCAGCACATTCACAGGGGGCAGGGGCAGCCGACAGGGGGACTGGGTACCCCCGAAGTCGGCAGTTCGACAGCCAGTGTGCCACCATGTACATAATGGCGGCAAGCACAGCAAGAAAAGGACTGTTGCACCTGATGAGCTTTGCTCAGATTGCAGAGGACCTTTTCTTAGATATGCTCGCCACATTATGTATGCATGGTGTGGCGCCGGCATTCAGGCTGATTGGTAAATGTGGGACGCACCTACTGGTGCATGCCCTGCATTTACCTGACCGCAACCGCGCCTCCAGAGCTGCACTATCCCACGATGTTGGCTGTGCAAACACGTCAACATAAAAAAGACATCATAAGAATAAAAAATACAAAGAAAAATAACTAAATATATCACAGAATCAGAGACTTTAAATTATCAAAAAGCTTACATAAATGCAGTTTAATGTCCCTGGAAAAAAGGGGATTTAGAGATGACCTTTTTTTGACTGCAGAAATTATAAATAATGAATGCCTTATGACAGAAATTAGCTTAGAATTTAAACAAATTAATATTGAAACAATAGGCCACCTCTTACAATTAGAAGGGAAATGTGTCAGAACTCATAATCTCAGATGTTATTTCTCCCAACATATAATCAGACCATGGAACTCTCTCCCCGTAGAGATAGTTATTAGTACATCAAAAGAAATATTCAAAAAAAGATTAGACAATGTTCTATTAGACAATCATTCCTTAGGGTTTTATTGGTGATTGAGAGGAATTTTCATGGACTTATTGCCCTTTACTCCTCCCACTTCTACAAAGTTACAAAGTTACCATTTGCTCCAACATTTTAAGTAGATGAAAACTCAAACAAAACTACCATAATCCTTTATATGACTATTTTATTCTTAATACAGAAACCAAATAAAGGCAATCAAAGAATAGAAAACTGTAGATCAATAGCAATATTAACTGATTATTTGATATACACAGACATTTTGAAAAACATCATACTTCAAGTTCTATCTAAACTAATCCATACAGATCAATGTGAATGTATACCTTATACTATACAATTTGCCAAAATAAAAAACAACAACATTGAGGCCATTGTTGTTTCTATCAATGCCACTAAAGCCTTCAGTATGATAGAATGACCATTTCTCTTTAAGGCAATAAGAGGTAGAGGTGTCAGAAAACTTTGTTAGTTTAATGAAAACAATTTACAGTACAGCAAAGGCTAAAATTAAAATTAATAACACTCTCTCTGGAGTTTCAAACATACAGAGTAATCAGACAAGGATGTTCCCTTTCACCTTCAGTTTTTGATAGGCATTGAAATGTTTATCAGCAAGCTAAAAGAAAATGGGCCCAATTCTATAAGGATGGCTCAAGTCACCATCAAAGGCAACTTGCACCAAACCCCATTATGCCAAGGACCCTGCGCCCAGTTCTGGAAGGGGCAGGGTCCCCATGGCTAAGTCCTGCAGTTTGCGACAGTCTCACAGGTATGCCAAAAAAGGGCATACCTGAAGGGAATGTCACAAGTCACATCCCTGGATCTGAAGGGTGCAAGTGGTGCCCCCCCATGCCCAAATCCCACTCATGAGAACATTAAGCCCTGCAGGGCTATTCCTGTCCCTCACTGAATGCCCCAACCCCATGAAATGCAAGTTAAATCCCCACAGGGCTATTGCTGTCCTCCCAATTCCCTGACTCCAACAAATCAAGTGAAAGCCCCACAGGGCTATTACTGTCCCTTCCCATGAATGTCCCAACTCCATGAAATGCAAGTTAAAGTCCCACAGGGCTACTGCTGTCCCCACAATGCACTGACCCCAACAAATCAAGTGAAAGCCCTACAGGGCTATTGCTGTCCCTACCCACAAATGCTCTGACCTCTGAAAATGCCAAGTAAAGCCCCACAGAGCTATCCATGCCACCCTAATGCCCCGATCCCTGATTGGCCACCTCCCACGAACCGCATCTCCTGTAAGTGTTAGATACCCCTTATTTCTGGTAGTCTAGTGGCTCTCCACCCCCCACCTGGCAATGGCAAACCACCCCACTCCCACCACCCTTACCCAGCCAGCAACTGGCATGGCCCACCTCTCACCACTGCAGCCAGTGACTGTGCTCCACTGGAGCATGTACTACTGTGTACTGGGGGCATGAATAGCCCTGTGGGGCTTTACTTGGCATTTTCAAGGGTTGGGGTATTTGGGGGGAGGGACAGCAATAGCCCTGCAGAGCTTTCATTTAATTTGTTGGGGTCATGGCATGGAGGGGGCAGCAATAGCCCTGCAGGGCTTTCACTTGCATTTCATAGGGTGCGGTTATTCGAAGAGAGACAGGAATAGCCTTGTGGGGCTTTCACTTGATTTGTTGGGGTCAGGGCATTGGGGGGACAGATATAGCCTTGCAGGGCTTTAACTTGGATGTTTGGTGGTCTGGGCATTCAGGTGGACAGGCTATTACATGCAGTATTATGGGGAGCGGAGCAGTGATAGGGGGAGGATGACATGGCATTGGGTGTTGGGCCGGTGACACATATGCTCAAACCCCAGAGGGCATAAGTACAATCACACCCGCTAAAAGCTGGTGTAACTGTACTTTGGTGGATGTCCTCCAGGGGCTGTTTGAGAATAGCATCCTGGGGGACTTTGTTGCTGCCCTTCCAGAATAGGGCACAACTGCTGCTGTAAACCCCATAGCACCATGTCGCAAGGGGTTTAGGGTGTAACTGGTGGCATAAATCCATTTTCTCGCAAGCAGCCTGTGGCATATCACAGGCTGCTTTGCAGAATACCAGTTGTCACATCTGCTGGCTCAACTTGCTACTTGCGCCATTTTTTTTGGCTTAAGTTAAGTTACGCCAGGCATAGCCTTTTGAGAATCAGGCCCAATCAGTTTATTATAATGGTAACAACCGGAAAGGTAATGGTTAAATTAAATACATGTTCTTGCGATCTCACAATAATTTTAACAAATATTAAGAAAAGTTTACCTAAACATAAAGATTAAGTAAACACTTTTTCTCACTTATCAGATTACAAAATTAATGAAAACCCAGAATTCATTTTTCCTGGAACTGCAAACCAGTTTTCAATAAAGTAGACGAAAACAAATTATAGGATTGAGTAAAATAACATTATCTTTAAGGTGGAAAATCTAGCTTCTCAAGGTGGTTCCGATACCACAATCATCTTACATAACACAAGCCATAATTACGAAGGTACCAGAAATGTGTTTCTTGATCATTACATGTATATTTCAAAATGTTATATAGAATAATAAAAGGCCCAGAGTGGCATGATCCAAACATTGCTTACCTAAATCTAAGGGTGGACTGGCATGCCCAGATACTAGAGCATATTACAAGGCATACAGACTAAAGACTGTGTTAAACTGGGCCTACAAAGCTAAACCACAAGATTATGAAAAGGAAATCAATAGAATAAAAAATAGAACTGGTTATGAAGTAGGTAATGTATGGTTTTCCCCTCAATCTTTTACTAAGTTTAAGGGTAGTACAATCAAACAGTCAAGTACCATTGTTATGGAATTTCAATTGCTAAATCACTATAAACCAGAAAACTATGTAAATAAGTTTATCTGGCTTAATCCTAGGTATAAAATAGAAAACAAATATTTATATTTCAGATCATGGATAATGAGATAAACAGATAGTCTTATCTGACTGATTATAAAAGAACATTTCTTACATGGGCAAAATACAAAAAAACAATATCATTTGGAAGAAAGTTAATTTTACAGGTATACACAGTTAAAGGACATACCGTGTACCTTAAAGATTATGACTGATGTGAAAGAGCACCAGAAGAAATGGAGATAAAAATGAAGGTGCAGAAACAGAAGGGATGCTTTGCTTGGAGTTTAGAAAAACTAACAACTCCTCAAAAAGAAGTTCTCTCCAAGCTTAGACAAAGATGAGTAGATGGAAGTGGCTAGAATTCAACATGTATCAATTGACCTAAGGGGGAGGCATCTAATCAACATGATAAATCCACAAGAAATAAAACTATTCAGTACAAACCAGTAAATAGAGATTATTTATCCCAAATTCCTTCCTGTTAGCACTAACCACTCCTTTAACAGCTCTACTGTCAGCTCCCTCCTCAATCCCGGATGACCCCCATTGTATTTTAAAACAATCTCTCACAGTGAGATCTGTAAGCTTCTGCTCTCCTTACCTAATAGTGTAGCTAGCAGTGATGGCCCAGACCCTAGTTCCTGAAAATAACTGCCCCTGCCATTTCCCCAACCCTATCAAAAAATGTTATCTCTCACTCATCTCATTAACTCTACCTGCCATCTGAAATGAATCTCACGTTGTGCCAGTACACAAAGGAAGAAACCCCTCACTTGTCATGAATTACTGACCAATTTCCATTCTGAACCAGTTGGTGTCATGGGAAGTCCAAGATGGCAAACTGAGAGTGTGGTGGTGAGTGTTCTCGCAGCTAGTGGGTAACCAACTTCAGGAATTACAAGAGTAAAGTCATGCAGCCTGCCGCATGTCACCGTGAATCTCCCCTGCATTGCATTGGGGTACTTTACATCCATTTTACTCACCGTTATTTTAGAATAATCATGAATCAATGTTGCCATCTGATGTTGCTGTTTCTGGCTATCAACTGCCCTTGATTTAAGTCTTCCTTATGCTGAAGAAAATCAGAAGAATAAAAGAGGTGGATAGAGATCTGGTAAACCCTTTCAGACATACATGACAGAGACCTCTGACTGCTTTCTCTGTAGTTACACTACCGGACCAGGTAAGCAGCCATTCTTTTAACACTTTAGAGGAAGCCACTAGCAGCACAGATAAAAGGAGAAACTTATTAAGTGGGAAAGCAGGAGGCAGTCTTCTTACCAGCAAGCCACAAAAACACTCCCTTTATTGCCCCATGGATCCATTTTTACTACCGCCAAACTCCAGCTCTATAGCCATGGTGAAAAAATGATTTGAACCAATCACTTCTACTACAACAACGGCTTCACAGCCAGAGGATACAACTGAACTACCAGGACAAAATATGGTAGCTAATCAACAGGGTTCAAAGGAAAATGGAGGGGGAGTGCAGCTACGGTACCTCGGGAGGTAGGCATAGATGGGACAGCAGACTCTCCAGCCATGAGTGATCCAGCTACAAGCCAGGACACAGCTATACCCAACCTCCCTTTTGTTGTGAGAAAAGCTGTTGAACTAGAACAGACACTACAAACAACTCTAAACATAGTAGATCAGGCCTTGGCTACCTCAGCTTCAGAGAATGAAAAGCAGATCATGCAAATGAATTCTCAGCTAAGGTCCAAGCTGTCCCTCAAATGCACAGGTTGGAGCTACAGAAAGCAGTAACACCAGTTGCAAGTTCAGAGCAGATGGGCAATTACATGCATCATAAATTAAACAGAGAAGAGTGGAATGCACTCATTAAATTCCAAATAGCACCAGAAGTTATGCTGGCTGAACTACTGGGTTTCTAAACATGAACCTCTTCATTGAATCTAATAAAGATTCAATCAATTCATTAGGCACTAAAATGGGGTAATTGACAAAAAGAGTTTATGTATTAGAAACCAGAAAGAGGGGGGGGATCAGACAACACTTCTACAAAATTTGGTCTCTCAGCACTAAAAAGAACTTCAGGAATTGCAATTGCAAATAGAAGATCTGGAATCTTGATTAAGAAGAGGGAATATTGAAACAGCAAATGTCCCCTGAAGAGTCTGAAGGCATTGATCCCATTCAGTATTTTGAAGAATTGTTGACAGAGATTCTTGGGGAAAACATACCTGGAAGAAACAGTGGAGCTGGATTGTGCTCACAGAGGGTTTTTTTCATGCAGAAATGTACCTCAATTTGTTTTCCTCAGACCACATCATTATCAAGTGAAAGAAGATCTCCTGAGAAAAGCAAGAATGGAGAAAGGCTTACACTTAAGAGACATACACTTGCAACTGTTTTCTGATTTACCACCCACAATTTACTCAAGAAGGAAGGTATTTGATAAGGGTGGTGCTTTGAGAAAAATGTATTCCTCACAATTTACTTCATCTAGCCCATCTGAAATTATTTCTAAATGAGAAAGAACACATCTTTAATTCTCCAGAAGAAGCCGATCAATATCTGAAAACATTTTTCTTTCATACAGAATGTTACAGAACAAATTTAGCCCCCCCCACCATCATCAACTACTTCACAAACTCCAACTGCACAAGAACAAGCAGGCTCAAATTAATTTAATTCACCTCTAAGGCATAACGAGTCACTTAAGAAGTACTTGTAAAACTTCAATATCATGTATCAGTATTGAATGAAAATCTAGTTGGAAACGGTTTAAAAAAAAACTTTTTTTCTCTCTTTTCCTTCCTTTTTATTTTATTTTTTTGGGAAAGCAGAAAACTAGGAAAAGTACTAACACAGCTTCTAAACTGTTACCCAACTGGCTGATGCAAGAAACCATCTCACCCATACACCCACTCAGTATTTTGACCATCTTTGCAGACTGTCTACAGGGGGGAGGGGATGAATCAACACTAAGCATTAAGCATGAATCAATGGGGTAGCTGGGTAGTCAAAGGTAGAGTAGGGTTGGGGGGATTGAGTGGGATAGAGAATTCTCAGGCATGCTTCTGTTATCAGTTATAGGCTATAAGGAAGCCTACAGTAATGGTAGCAAAAAGGGAGAGAAGCTATAATAAACTCTCCCTGTTTTCTTTTGTTTTATTTTCTTTCTTCCTTTTCTTTAGTAACTCTTAAGAATAATGGAAAACCAACTAATGTGTTTGTGTTGTAATATAAAGGGTACAAGAGACAGGGTTAAAATAAGGAAAACTGTGCTTTGTCCCTGGATCCCCAACCAGCAATAACTCAGCCCACACCTGTTTTAACTTAGGATGCTCGCTGGTGTTAAGTATTTATTTTTAACAAGGCACACTTATATTAACACTTTTACATCCCATTTCAATGTCTTTACAAATCATATTTACATTTTGGACATAACAGTCCCCATTCTTCTTTGGACATAACAGTCCCCTCCTCCTCTTCGTGTGGTTCTTCCTCTTGTGCCTTCTTTCTCTTCACTGCTTCTTGGGGTCTGGACACTGTGATCTGGCTCCCTCCTTTCCCACCATATCCAGGTGTCACACTTACTCGGACCAGCTCCCTTTTCCCACGAGGTGTGAACACGACTGATCCACCCCTTAGCTCTATATCCCTCCCCCTTCCCCTTACTCCCACTCCTGATTTTTTGTCCCCAGGCCATGGAACCTATCCCCCTCCCTCTTCTCACTGCCCCCGTCTTCCCTTCTTACTCCTACCCTTCCAAGCTACTCCCTTGTGTCCCTGAGACTGCTGGCAGGGCTCTACCCTAGCCCCCCAGGCCCCCAGCCGACCATCTGCAGCCTCCTTACACCCATGCTGGGCCCATCTGACAGTACCCCTTTGTGCCTCTCCTTAGTGTGCCCTCCCTATATCCTCTTTCCTTACCTGCAGGGTGGGTGGGTGGGAAATTACAGCAAGGAAAGAGGGCTACCTGCATCCTGCATGCCCTTAAGTAGCCCTTGGGCTCCCTCCCCACAGGCTCCCCACCTTTTCCTCTTGGCCAATGTTCAGTGAGACCCACATGCCTTGTCATGTGACCTGTCCCTGAGGTCATCGCCCCTCCCTTTTCTGCTGCCACCTTCCCCTATTGTCCTTCCTGGTAGGTTCCCAGGACAACCTTATTATGCAAATCAGATTCAAACTAATTGTATTTTTCTTCAAGAAACCCACTTCCAAGAAGTAAACTTTAAATACACATGCAATCTTTTTAATGGTCATGTGGTACACTCTTCATTTACAAGTAGTTCCAGAGGGGTTGCCATAATATTTAAAAATTGCCTTAACATGGACTTAACACATAAAGTAATAGACAAGAATGGATGCTATATTATGGCCACTGTACAGGCAGGAAATAATAGATTAACCGTTAATTCTATATATGCACCTAATGAAGAGGACATTAATTTTTTTTACTGACTTTATTTTTTTCATAACTTTAACAAATTCTCCAAGACCATACGTCATTGGAGGTGACTTTAATTTAACACTAAATATACTAGACAGATCTAGTAATATACAAGAAATAAAAAAGCATGCAGTAAAAGTTTTTAAAAACCTTTTGGATCATTTAAAAATCATAGACAAAATGCTCCTTTCTTTCTGCTGTACACAAAACCTCATCCAGAAAACATTTTTTGTCTAAATTTCTGAAAACATGTTAAACACTATGGCCCGGATATTCAAACTGTGCTAGGCTGTGGCGCAAGCCAGGGTGCAACTCAACTTTGTTGCGCAGGGGTGTGGCCTGGGCGATATTCAACGGAGCTGCGCTATGGCACAGCAGCTTTGAATATCGCACCCTGGCCACCCCCACTGTGCATGGCACAGTGGCACTGCACCAGCACAAGTGGCCAGAGTGGAGCATGGAGATTCACTAGCGCAAGTGCCATTGTGCCATGCAGAGCACCTGCAATATTCAAATGGGGACATGCAAATGGGCCATAATTTATGCAAGGTGCACAGGGGCCATTTGCATCTCATTATGGCTCCATATGCATGCCATAGGCATGCAGAGAGATAACCGATCCATGACTACTTGCACCTGGCACCCCTGCCAGGCAGCAGCCATTGGGGACTGACACCCCCTGCAGCCCGATCACAGGCATTTCAGTAAGATAAAAGAAAAACTGTCCAATATCCCTGGTGGTCCAGTGGACCTCTATGTGCCCGATCGTGGGCAACAGTACAGTCCCCCCCAAGTCCAATATCCCTGGTGGTCCAGTGGACCGCACTGAGCCCAATCACAGGCATCTGTAATCGACCCCCCAGTCCAATATCCCTGGTGGTCCAGTGGACCCCCCACCCACCACCACTGAGCCCCACCACCTGCTTCCTCCCCATCAGCCGTGGGCGGCAGCACCCCACCTGCCTGCTGCCCCACCGCCCGCTGACTGACAGCTCAGTAGGGCTGCACTCCCATTGGTTCACAGCATGAGCCAATGGGCATGCAGCCCATGCCGTACTGCTCAGTCCAGATATGTGTTGTGCCCTGCAATACGGCAGCTCACCTGTGGGTGGCCATCATTTGTTCCTTTTTTTCCTGGCGTAACTTTGTGCAGGAGCAGGTAGGGGTTGAGCATGCATGACTCTGCACATCCCGGGCTGAATATCGGGCTGTGCAGGTTAGCCATGGGCATGCCCCCACCTGTGCCTGCATACATTACTGATGTGCTTCGGTGCATCGGGATTTGTGCGGCGCACTTTTTCCTGTTAAATATCACACCAGGGTGCATCAGTGGGTTGTGCATGGTGCAACACTGTTGTGCCATGTGCAGTCCTTTTGAATATCTGGGCCTATGACTAAAATAAAGTACAGAGCAATTAAATTATCAGATCATGACACTGTAGTTTCTCAATGAGCTTGCTGTTTGAAGATGGACAACACAAAAACAATTATTGGAAATTTGAGAATAGATGATTAAAAGATGAGACATTTAAATATAAACTTAGAGAAGCTGTAACAGATTTTTTAAATAATAATAGCTTAGAGGAAACATCAGTCTCAACAAGATGGGAAGCTTTAAAAGCTTACTTAAGAGGCTTGATTATTTAATATGCCTGCTTTAAAAAAGGAAAACAAACAGAAAAAGTGAACTTACTGGAACATGAACTGTTAGTTTCCGAAGCAGCATAAAATAATTCAGGGTCAGAAACAGTTTTAATTAAAACATTAAAGATAAGAGAAGAATTTAACACATCACTGACTTATAACGCTGAAAAGCCCTAGAAAATTTGAGAGCCAATTATTATTTATTTTCTGATAAACCTGATAAATTACTGGCCTGTCAGATACAATGTGACCATAACAGAAATACCATTAACTCTATATGGATAAATCCAGGGAGAACTACAAATGCACTTTTAGAAATGAATCAGAGATTTCAAAACAACTATGCAGAATGATATACCTCTGATATAAACCCAAACCAACAATGCATTGAAAATGTCTTAAATGGCCTTCCTGTTACATGTCTGAACGATACAGAAAAAATTATAATAGACAAATCTATTAGCTCACAGGAGATTTTGACAACTTTACAACAATTTAAAAAAGAAAAGCTCCAGGTCCTGATGGATATACAACAGAAATTGATAACACTTTTATAGACATTTTCTTACTGTTGATTTTGGATCTCTACAATTGTATAGAATTCAAAGGCACTCTTCCAACTTCAATAAATGAATCAATAATAACCTTGATTAAGGAAAGCAATAAAGACTCCCAAAATGTAGTTTATATAGACATAGCTCCCTATTAATATTGATTATAAAATCATAACCAAAAAATTTGCAAATAGGCTCACAGAACACATTCAGTCCATTATCCACCTTGATCAAACTGACTTTATTCTAGGGAGACAACTTTTTTCTAACATTAAAAATGCATTAAATACCAGCCTGGTGGCACCAAGGACTGAGGTGCTGGATGCCTTACCTCATGCTATGATGGTGACCCAGGTTCAGGAACAAGTCCTGGTTGTCAGAGTCAGACACTGGGGGGGAGCAAAACTGAGCAACTGCAAGGTAGCTCTCCTCTTCCAGGGAGGATCCTGTAATGCATCGTATTTCCACTGCCCCCAGATGGAGGTCCATGGGCAGTGCAGTTGAACAGGTGGCAAAGCAGTGGGAGAGTGTTCTGGTACTGCAGCATGCACATGCCTCCACACATGCATGCACAATTAGGACAAGAGTCCAGGAGAAAATGGGGGAAAAACCAGGGCAAAAAATCTAAACTAAAAAAAAGCATTAAATATCATTGAAGTTACCATACAGATAGTTGTGGCTTTTTTTTATCACTAGATGCCAAAAAGGCATTTGATAGAGTACATTGGCCTTTCTTATGATCAAGCTTGATCAAGATGAACCTGGGTGAGAAATTTATGAAATGGATAAATATGATCTATGATAATCCAACAGCAAGAATTAAAACCAACATGAACATTTCTGAGCCCATTCAACTCCATAGAGGTGTGAGACAAGGCTGCCCACTATCACCCTTATTACTGGCAATCTTCATTGATTTTTGAGCAATTTCAATCAGAAACAATAAATCTATGACAGGAGTACAAATCAATGAAATTAATTGTAACGTCATTATATGCAGATGATGTGCTGATATTCTTACACAGACCAAAAGAAACAAGTGATATTTTATACAACCTAATAAACACTTTTGGTAATATCGCTGGTTATAAAGTAAATTGGGATAGTCAGAATGTCTATACAATTATGATAACATAGATGATTCTCAATCAATCAATCAATCAATCAAAATCTTTATTTATTCAGGCGAGCATCATTGAGCATAGCTCACTTACAAGATGGACCTGATTGGCCATAACAATATAAAGGTACAATTTTTTACACAAATACAAGATATAGATTGAGTACAAAAACAAGGACATTATAAATGAACAAAAAGCAAGAATATTTACATATATACAAGGCAATGAGCCAAAGAAACTGGGTTATAATAAAAAGGAGTAAAATAAGACAGTAATGAGAGATTAAAGTGAGAGAGGTGGGATTGTGGGAATAAGGTCAGGTATGAGTTGAGTGGGTGAAGGCTACAAAAACAAATTAAGGGTGGAAATGTGAGGAAAAAAGGGTGTGGGAGAAAAAGTGAGTTGTCATGGGACTAGGCCTTGTGAAAACAGTTGCATGGCTCTGGAAAGAGACTGAGTGTATAGCTTTTGAGAGGATGTTAATGGAATGAGGGTATTCAACTTCAGGATCTTTTGAAGAGTTCCAAATAAGTGCTAGAGAGTAGCTGATTGCAGCCCTCCCATGCCGGGTACAGGTAATGGTATCTTCAGCATGATGAGTTTGTTGTTCCTTAGGTCATATGGTCTGGATATGACCTGGGTAAAACAATCTGAAATGTAGGATGGTAATTTGTTTGTTAGAGCTTTGTAGATCCATAGAGCAGCATTTTTGTTTCTTCTATGATATAGGGATGTCCAACCGACTGCAGTATAGAGAGAGCAATGGTGGGTGCTGAAAGGAAGGTCTGTAATGAATCTAAGAGCTCTATGATACAAGGTATCCAGCTTGTTTAAGTGGGAAAGGGAGCAGTGACTATACAGGAAGTCAGCATAATCAATGAGGGATAGGAATGATGCCAGGATTAATCTTTGTTTAGAGTCTTTGGTTAGGTAATGTTTTATTCTGTAGAATAGGCCAAGTCTCTGCCTGAGCTTCTTCAGGAGTTCTTCAATGTGGCTAGTGTAGTCAAGTCTATTGTCAATCCAAACCCCAAGATATTTAAATTTATCTACATAGTCCAGACTTTCACCAAGGATGGTAGATAGTTGGGGATGGATGTTTGGTGTGAGAGTGGAAGAAAAGCTCTTGGAGGAGAAGAACATGGCTTTCGTTTTCTTGGCATTCAGTAGGAGTTTCTTTTCTAGTAGTTTGTGCTGCAGCAGAGAGAACTCATATTGTAAAGTTCACAGGCTTTTGATGGTGTAGGACTACTGACATATAGGACAGTATCATCTGCAAAAGGTGAATATTAGATGTGGTGAGGTTGGAATCAATATTATTGATATAAATGGCAAAGAGGATAGGGCCCAGGATGGAACCTTGGTGCACCTCTTAGGAGTGGTTTGAGGTAGATAGGTCACCTTCATTTTTTACATGCTGTAATCTACCAGAGGTAGCATCTGAACCATTGAAGAGAGACTGAGTCGGGGCCTATGGAGTGTAGAGAGGAGATTAGTAGTTCATGGTCCACAGTATCAAAGGCTTTGCTTAAATCCAGAAATACAGCACAGATATTATTCTTTTGTCTAATTCAGTCTGCCAATCATTAGTGACTTTTGCTAAGGCAGAGATGGTGCTGTGCATGGATCTAAAACCAGATTGAGCTGGATTAAGCAGATTATTGGTGTCTAGATAGGCACTTAATTGGCTGTTCACTAGTTTTTCAAGCATTTTGGGCAATACTGGTAAGATGGATGTGGGCCTATAGTTATTGAGGTCCATGGGGTCACCTGCCTTGAGTAGAGGAAACACTTGAGCTGTTTTCCAAGTTGCAAGAATATATCCAGTGGCTAGTGACAAGTTGAAAAGGTGAGTTGGGGGGCTGCTAAGGAGTGCAGAGCAATTTTTAGAAAATAGGGGTCCAGAGAGTCTGCACCTGCGCTTTTAGTTGTATCCAAATGGAGTAGTAGGTCTTCTACTTGTTTTAGAAGTATAGGCTTAAAGGAAAATGTGGAAGTAGCCTTATGTGCCTCAGTAGTCTGGAAGTTTAATTGTGACCGCAATAGATTTGCTGGAGAGGAGTCGAATGCTAGGCCGGCTGTAGTGAAATGGTTGTTGAAGGCATTCAAGATTTCTTGCTTGTTAGTGATATCCACATTGTTTAGGTGCACTTTGGGTGGTAAGACAGGGGTAGAATCTTGTCCTAAGATCCCCTTTATGGTCCCCCAGAATCTGGCAGGGTTATGGTAGGAGGCATCCAGTTCTGCTGTATAGAAGGCAGCCTTGGCATTTCTCACTTTATTTGTGCAGGAGTTTCTGGCTTTTCTGAATAGAAGCCAATCATTTGGGTCTTTGGTCTTTCTTGCCCTTTTCCAGAGCTTGTCCCTAGCAAGCAATGTGGATTTAAGATCAAGCAGAGAACCATTGACAGGTTTTGAGCTTGGTTCTGACACTGGAGAGAGGTGCATGTATGTTGAGGGCACTAGTGATAATGTCATTTAAGACTTGTAGAGCTATCTCTACTGAACCTGTGAGGTAGAAATCTTGCCAGCACATGGTGTGACACAAATCATGGAGGTATCTTGTGATATTAAGGTTCTTTTAGACCTTCTTGGGAGAAATTTTGCTGGGTTGGATGGCTTGAATGAAGATCTTATACCAGCTATGGGACAATGGTCGCTTATGTCACTAAATAGCACTCCAGCATGAGAATACAGGTGAGGCTTATTGACCAGCATAATGTCCAGAAGTGTGCTGTTATTTTTGTTTTTGGGTTAATCCTTGTTGGTTCTTTAATTAATTGAGTGAGGCCATGAGTGTCACAAAAGGATACTAGTGGTGCGGATGCATTGGCTAGCCAATTTAAATTCAGGTCGCCTAAAATGATGGTGTCTTCTGGGCCTAATTTAATTATAGTGTCCAGGTGGGATAGGAGTTTGAGGCCTGCTGAGGGGGGCCGATAGCAACCAATCAATTGAAAAGCTGACATATTGGGAAGAGATATTTTAAGGGATAAGCATTCAAATTCCTTTGGCTGTGATGTAATATTGAGGCTGGATGCAGAGATATTTGCTTTAACATAAATGGCCACTCCACCACCCCTGGATGGATGATCAGATCTGAAGAGCTGATAGTTGGGAAGATTTATTTCTCTGTCATTTGTTGCAGATTTGAGCCATGTTTCGGAGATTACCAGAAAGTCCGGTAAGGTGTGGGCAACCCAGGCCTGTATTAATGAGAACTTTTTTAGGAGGCTGCAGACATTGATATGAAGAAAACTCAGGCCTTTTATGGAGGTCAAGTCGGCTGGGGAGATAGAGCTTTCTGTGGGTCCAGGATTGGTTTCAACAGTGCCAGCACAGATCAGCAGGAAGAGAATTAATTTAATGAGGGCTTCAAGTGATAAAGGGAAGGAATAGCCAGAGGATTTTCTCTTCTTGCTTGGGGTCCAGTGTTTAGAGGGTCTTGAGCCTGCTGTGTAGTTAGATAAATTGCCAAATAATACCAGCTTAATGGACAGGCATAGGGGGGGCTCTGTACTGCCAAGAGTGGAGTTGGGGGCTTATGAAATATGGAACTGGATATGAGCCTTTTTGTGGGATACCCCAAGGATTATTGTGTAGAAGCGGTAGTGTATACTTGAGGAAATTGAAGACATCCACTTTGGAAAAAAGAGGGGGGCCAGCTTGAATAGCCGCTTTAGGCACCAGGGCATGGGCTGTTTCGGTCTCCTTCTCAGGAAATGAGGAAGGTGAGTGGCAGAGCAGCATTAGGAGTAACAGCAGCATGGTGGAGGATAGGTAAGGGTTAAAATACTAAAGGTGGTGTGAGGAGTGGCACACAGTATTGGCTCGGAATTAGTTATGGGCGGAGATCGGAGTTTAGGCGGGAAGGAGTGTATAAAAGAAACACCCAAAGGGGGGAGGGTGGGCAAAAATTTTGCTGCTTACGTACCTTTCTGGCTGTCTCTCCTGGCCTCCTGGTTCCCTTTTCGGCTTGGCGGTCACCGCCCGCCTGCTGGCGGTTCGGAGCCCCTACGGTCACTGGGTGCTCGAGGGCAGGACCGTCTGAAAAGGAGGAGACAGAGGAGAGGGCAGTCAGAAAAAGCACTTAGATTGCAGCAATCAAAAGATTCTGCAACTGGTGCTAAAAAAGATTTGCACAACAAAGACTGGGGGGGTTCGGCGCCTATGCGTGTAGCCCAGCACAAGTCCCATCTTTCATTCTATCATACTAACGAACACTACAAAGAAAAAAGAAATAAAATACTTTGGGTTATACTAGCAATTAACTTTGACCAACTATATAAATTGAACTATACTACATTAATAGCAAATTTTAAGTCTGAGTTGGATAAATGGGCTAATTTAACCTTAACTATGATAGGAAGAATACATTTTCTAAAATCGATATTTTACCTAGGTTTTTTTTTTTCAAGTTTACCACTCACTTTAGACAAAAAAGTATTTTCAAAAATTGAAAAAAGACCTAGGGCTAGTCTTGAAAAACTCTATCCTGCACTAGATCAAATTGGTTTAGGCATGCCAAACCTAAAATTATATTGTTTTGCAGCACAAATCAAACCTACTTTGGACTGGTTTTCTAACAGTAAGCCTGTCATGAAATTGGCTATACTTGTATATGTATTAATTGTAACAACAACAACCTACATAAAAATATATTAAATACAACCAGAACTATGTCAAGAATTTGGAAAGAAGCATACTCATTTCTAGGTATTAGGGTCACTTTACCCATGTACTCTCCTTTATATATGAATAACTACTTTAAATTCTAATATAAAAATAAGATATTTTATAACTAGCAAAATAAAGGCTTGTTTTACCTAAATCAATGCTTACATAATGGAGTTATGAAACCCTTTGATATACTTAAAAACTTATTTTACCTACCAGCATGCAGTTTTCTGGCCTATTTACAATTAAAAGACTATATTTGCCCAGTGATGGCAATGCCTCTGGAACAACTACTAAGAAACTCACTGGATAAATACAAGATGTTATCAAACATCTACAAACTTCTACTGGTAGCAAAAAAAACCTGAGTTAATTTAGTGGCAGTGCTTTTGGCTTAAAGAATTGGGACAAGATGTTCCGGCAATTAACTGGAAAGAGGAATTAACCTCTCCAGAACCAGTTTCAAAAAATAGCAAACAGACAAATCCAGTTTAACATCATTCATAAACTCTTTTATACCCCATATAAATTAAACAAATGTAATCCTAATTTATCAGATCTTTGCCTCCGTAACAATGAAGAGAAAGGTACACTAACCCATACATTTATTTTCTGTGAAACTCTAAAATCTTACTGGGATAAAATCAAAGAAATTATCTCAGACATTCTAAAAATAAGTGTACCCTTCAATCCTAGCATTTTAATGTTGGGCCTAACCTCCCCATTAAATATTGGTGCAGAACTGGGTATTTTTGTTTCATTAGCATTGATATTAGAAAAAAAAGTGATATTAGTACATTGGAGGGATGCTGTCCCTCCTTTTTATAAAGAATGGCTCAGCCTCTTGATAGACAGTGCTAATTTAGAAATATTTTTTTTTATTATTCTTTGATGACCAGGTAAAGCCCACTAGGCACAAGTGTCTATTTTCAGTGGTACCCCAGGAGCACTGGGTGGTTAAGTGACTTACTCAGAGTCACACAGTATGCAAGTGGAGGTTGTGGGAATCAAACCCAGGGCTGCTGGATCTACCAAGCTCATTCACAGCTCATTGCTCTAACCTCTAGGCTATACTGCCACTTTTTATATCAAGGAGGGCAGAGAAGAAACTTTCAAAAAGATTTGTTACCCTTTCATCTGTATCTTTGGAATACTGATTAGTTAAATGATAATATTATTAAGTCAAACACAATAACAATGATATAGGGAATAGTAATCTAATAGTCAGATACTGCTTTCCCCCACTTGTACAATGATGTAAAATGATGCTAAAAGCTTAGCTATGTTCCATATGCCTGAAAGTGGCTATCTACCTGAGTATAAAAAAAAGTCCATTCTGTGCCTGCTGAGTAAGGAGGACATGGAGAATTCAGGAACCTAGGCCATCATACAGGCAGTGGGATGGAGGATTTGCAACTGCACGCTGACCTGCTGAGGAGAAGCAGGCACAGCAACAGTTTGAGAAGGCTTGTAATTGTTATAAAAAAAAGTAAACCTCCATTGCCCACACATTTTATCTCAGACTCTTTTCAGGCCAACTTGCGTTGTTTGTATCACATCTCTGTTTCCCTGCTCTGCTTTCCCACTGCAGGGTTGCAGGAGTGCTGGTGGTGGGGGAGCCCCCCCAGAGTGAAGTAAAGGTAGTGAGCCCTGTGGAGGGCTGGGTAAAATCCAGTGGTGGAAACAGAGTTTTGTGGGGTTTTTGTAAGAACCATCTTTAAAACTCCAAGAAGATTAATGAGCCAGATGTACTATCAGTCAGAACAAATACAGTCATTGATCACTGGTTGACTTATACACTACACTGCTCCAAACAGATGCATATTACATCCTCTGTTCTTTGTTCTTTTTAGTCATCTGATTTTGGATACATTTTTAAGGAAAGTATTTTTATTCATTTTTGGGGTCATATCCCTTTTTAAAATGTTAAAATTTTAAACTATACAGGCTTTAAGGATTGCCAATTAGTCCGGGTGCTGTCTGAAGTTAGATGAGGGGCTGTTTTGTTCTGTGCTGCTTGTAGATGCTTTTAAATAACCAAAATCCATATATTTTATCTTATTTTCTCATAATTGTAATAATAGTTCAAATTTTAATGGAGACAGGTGATCCGCCCCAAGGAAGACCCGCTTGAGGGCTGAATCTTAGGGATTGGTCTCCTCTGGCACCCTGCCAGAATAAAACTTGCACTTGCTGTTCACTTTAAAGTCTTGTGTGCAGAGCCTTTTTTTCCTTTTGTATGTTTGAAGAGTTGGCTACTTTGCTCATGCACCACCCATGATCATGAGTGCACCAGAAAACTTCAAATTTTAATAGGGACAAGAAATCTGTGCTATTTGGCAGCAGTTAGCAATGTTCCTAGTAAGAGAAATGAAACACCTGCCTCCAAATGAGCTATATTTGTTTAAACCTTATAAACACAGATGCACAAATCTGGGTTTTCAATTGTTTTCTTGTTATGGACAACATTCTGCACAGTTCTCTTTATGGAACCAGTAATTTGGAATTTTTACTATGTCATGGGTTGTGTACAAAATGCTAAACATGAGCTATTGTCTAACAAAATCATGCATAGAGTTCTTTGCACATACATTGACATAGTTAAAACCCCAGACCACTGGTTTCAAGAACATAACTGTAACAGAATGCTGCCCACAAAAACAAAAACTGCAGAATACAGTTTTTCACATCACTTTTTATTCAGGTACAGTAACATATGGCTCATATAGGCTTAAGTAAATCATTTCTGTAAAAGAGAACATTATAAACAGTTATGAGTTAGAAATTATTTCCTGTCCTCTTTAAATTTGTGTATTAGGGTTTTGTGACCACAGGTGCTCCCAGATGTTTCCAGGTGAGGTTAACTATTAATGAGTATGTGTGACGTTTTTCCCTTTTGATTGCCATTACTTATTTAGATGGAGATGCTGCTGTTCTGCTGTTCACTTCTCACCTTTAGCTTTTACACTGAATGATTTTAAAGTTAATTTGCTGCATAACTCCATCACAACTAAATGGTATGCACATTTAAAATCACAGAATCAGAACCCTAACCCAAGAGCATTACTAGCATATACCCTGAAATTCCTATAAGGATTATGGAGTCAATAGGTGGTCCTCTCTGTAACTAATGTTTTGTCATCCTAACCTTTCTTCTATTGCAGCACTGTATTCTGGTTTTGAACAAGTGAGTTTTTAATCAAATTCCTATAAGAATTATGGAGTAAATAGTTATTCCTCTCTGTAACTCATATTTTGTCATCCTAACTTTTTCTCTATTGCAGAACTGTATTCTGATTTTGAACTAGTGAGTTTTTAATCAATTTTCTTGCTGTTAAGCTACATCTTTTTTTTTCTTTTTTAAATAGAAAGGCTTCAGGGCTACTGCCGCAATTTAACCCTATTAACTGTAGAATTTAAACTTAAAGAACACCTTTGATGATGATCCAGAAAGTTACAGATTGTAGTCATCATATGCAGTACTAGACCTGAAAGGGTGTGTGCATTTGTTATTTTTAGCCAAGATTTACTCTGCCTTCCATGTTTTGCATTTGTTGTTGAGCCCTGCTTTAACCCTGGTGTACTTGCCTTTGCTGTTCAGCTGCTAGGCTGCTGAGTCCCACTGACATCACTATATGGCAGAGGAGTGACTCACACTGTGCAGTACAGTGCAGTTGCAGCAGTTGTCAAGGGAAAACTACCAGTGCTAGGTGTACATACTGTGCTACCCTTTCGCCAAGACACCCTGTTAGCAATGCATTATGCCAAAATCCAAATGCCTTGTCGGTATGTTTTTCAGTAATCTTGACATGCATCTGCCTCTGTAACAAAGCATGGGGACTGAGAGAAGATCAAGTTGCTGTCAGCACCTTTCTCAGTCCTTTTGATTTTCATGCATAAATTGCCTCTTCTTGCATTGATCCTGGAATTATATTTCATTACTGTCCTCTGCAGTTAGTTTTCACATTCTGAGCTGCTAAAAGCTGCAGGGTGCACCAGAACTTTTGCAGCAAGCCTGGTGTTGCTGTGGACCCAGGGCTGTACTACTGACATCATTATATGGCAGAAGAGTGACTCACACTGCATTACGGTGAGGTAGCAGCAGGTTTGCAATGGAAAACTGCACTACTAGGTGTACATACTGTGGTCCTTTTTTACCAAGACACTATGTTAGCAATGCATTATGTAAGAATCAAAATGCCTTGTCAGTAAGTTTTTTTTTTGGTACAATTGACTTACTTCTACCTCTGTAACAAAGCATGGGGAGTGAGAGAAGATCAAGCTGCTGTCAGACAAGACAGCTAACTGTCAGTTTATGCATTGGTGTGATTAGTGTCTATAACAAAAAATCCTGCAGACACTGCACACAGGTAAAGGAGGTGGTGCAGACAAGAGATAGGCAGCCCCATGAAGAACATCCAAAACCACAAGAATGTGGCACTCAGAGGCTATGAAATGCAGACTTGTATTCCAAAAGGAGTTCAGCAGGATGCAGCAGTTACTCCTCATAGAGTAGCCTGGTTCTCTGGTTTACTACTGCATTGATTTATTTTGTGAATTCAACAATTAAAACTTTTGATCTACACTTTTGATGCATCATGGTGAACTCCTTTTGAAATATAGGCCTTCACTTCATAGCCTCTGAGTGCAGCATTCTTGTGGTTTTGGGTGATTAGTGTCCATACCTTGATCATTGAAATCAGTAATGCCTTCTTACCCTTGCCATACTGATGCCTCCCATGTCTTTCTGTTATAAAGCACCTGGCAGTAACTCTGATCAAAAATTCCTTACTGTTCCTCTGTCCTGCACCTCCTCAACATCAGCATCGCACCATGGAATGCCAAAGACTAATTTAGGTACCATATAATACCACCAGTCCACACATGCGCAGAATCCCGATTTCACTTTTCAAACAAGAATTTCTCTGGAAATAGCCTTCAGTTTTTAAAAGCATCTCTACAATGCATATAGCACATTTTTTTTTTTTATTTATTTAAACATTTGGTAACTGAGAAAGGTACACTGAACTGGAGCTCATTTCCAGGTGCAACCCAGGGGGGAAGGGGTACAGGCATGTTACATGCATTTAGCAGTCATTTTACATTTGAGGTAGAACAAGCAGTGAAGAAAAAAAATGTTACAGAAACATAGCATCCCAAATGGATGGGATATACAATACAATCAATACACTACATTGCAGAATAAATTATGTACATATACACAGAGGCATAACATATAGCACATCTAAATGCACTGTTTGCATTATATGGTACCAAAATTAGTCTTCAGCATTCCACGGTGCCATACCGAAGTTGGGGAGGTGTGGTACAGAGAAGCAGTAAGGGATTTTCCATTGGGGTGACTGCCAGGTGCTTCACTACAGAAAGACATGGAAGGCATCAGCATGGCATGGGTAAGGAGGCCTTACTGCTTTCAAATAATCAGGGTATAGACACTAATCACACTGATGCATAAACTGACAGTTAGCTGTCTTGGCTGACAGTAACCTGATCTTCTCTCACTCTCCATGCTTTGTTACAGAGGCAGAAGTCAGTTTTGCAAAAAAAAATACTGACAAGGCATTTGGATTTTGGCATAATAAATTGCTAAAAGGGTGTCTTAGTGAAGAGGGACCACAGTATGTACACCTAGTAGTGTAGTTTTCCCTTCCAAAACTGCTGCAACTTCACTGTACTGCAGTGTGAATCACTCCTCTGCCATGTACTGATGTCAGAAGTACAACCCTGAGTCCACAGCAACACCAGGCTTATACTATGGTTTATACCATGGTAGTAGGATGACAGAAGGCTACATGCCCATTTAAGTCATCCCCACTTCTCAGTGGTTATATGTCTTTCCTAGTATACAAATAGGCAACTAATTTGCTTTTAAAAGTGCTAAAGGTAGATTGGACAATTACACCCTGTGGGATTTTGTTCCAAAGTCTAATAACTCTAGGGAGGAATGTGTGGTTCCTAATATTTGTCTTAGAAAGATAGTCCTGGTATAAAAGCTCTGGTACACCCTGCAATTTTTAGCAGCTCAGAATGAAAAAATGAACTGCAGAAGACAGTAATGAAATTCAATTCCAAAATCAATGCAAAAAGGGGTAATTTATGCATGAAAGTCAAAAGAACTGGGAAAGGTGCTCTTTAGGGTTGCCCTTTCTTTTTCCCATGATTTTTAGAATTTAAACTTAAAGTTTCCTTTTCTTCTCCCCACAAGATTTGCTGCTGATATAAAATGAAAGGTGAACCCTGTAATCTCCTAACTGTTAAAGAGAATGGCACAAGGATCCATAAAGGACTCCTGGATTCCTTATCCAAAAGCTTAATCAGAGGATTACTATCAAGGCACTGCATTGTGAAAAGCCACTGTAAGAAGCTGTGCCCTGGAGGTAACCTGAGGTCACTAAAGTACAAGATTTAATCAATTCACTACAGAAGCACATCAAAGCAAACTGCAGTGGCAGAACTTACTGAGTATTTACTTTTACGTTAAAGAACTTACACTACACAAAAAAGTCCACAAAATGGCATTATTGGCAGCTGTTACCTCATCTGATTTTTCCTGTGGGACTGTTTTCTGAAGAAAGTGGACATTCTATTAACCAGTATTCATAAGGTTATCATTTTTTCTCTCTCCCTTTTGGGCCAGCTCTGGATCTTACAGTTTGTACTCACAGCTTGCTACTCCTGAATCACCTAAATATACTAGCCTCTAGATCCCAGATCATATTACTATTTATTAAGGTTTATTTAAACATCAGTTGGCTCTTTGTTTGTTTTTACAGTGAATAATAGAAGTGGGAATACTGAACAAGGGGCTGGAAAGAGAGAAATTAATGTATATATATTTAGGAGATCTGACCCTCTCTAAATCAATCCCGGCTGAATTAAAAAAGGCAACTTATGCAGAAGCCTTTAAAAATGATTGCATACTTACATCTAAGGCAATTGAAAACATCTTGCCTGAATTACTGGCAAATGTGCATAGTAATGTAGAAAGGAAATTAAGAGCTGCTGAACCTATGATAGGAGGTTCAGAACAGTGTAGACATCATGCAGTTAATACTATGGAGCCTGGAACAAATGGAAAGAAGCCTAAAACAGGGAAAAAAATAGTAAACATAACACCCAAACAAAAGAAAATAATCAATTACCTTTTCTTACCCATATCAGTAAATAAATCACCTAACATGACAGTGGAAGAAAGGACAGTGGAAATGGAAGAAAAACAGGATAGCATTCTTAATCAAGAAAAAATAGCTAGTGAAGTCATGAACACTACTTCTCACAATTCTGTTGGCTTTCAGGAAACCAAATTACATTTATTTAGCCCATTACATTTATCCTTAAACTCATGTGATTCAATAATCAGATCTCTTATATTGGGAACCTTTATACAATTTATAGAAGTGTTAAAAGTATATAGCTTTCGCCAGTATGACTTACCATTATTCAATGGGTTGCAATTCCTCTCATACATTTATCAAGTCTTGTTTTAAAAGTATATGTGTTATCACTGGAAACCACATCATCTGGTAAAACATTCCAGTGGCTATCCACCCACTGGTTTATCCATGCACCTCTTTATTTGACTTGTAGATTTCACCCTTGAGCTGATATTTATGAGGTAGGTTTGTCCTTTTGGCATATCTTGATTTTAGTCCTACACATCCCCACAGGTTACCATTTCTTAGGGCTGAGTATATCAAACACAAATTGCCTCACATTCTACGTTGTTCCAAACTAAACATATCCGGTTCTTGTAATCTATTTCCATAACTGAGATTTTTATGTTTATATACATTTCTTTTTGCTTTCCATTAAACTCGTTTGAGTCGTCTTATGTCCCTCACATGGTGCGGACTCCAGAACTGAGCACCATACTCCATTAGTGGCTGGACCATTGAACCGAAAAGTGGCATCAACACTGAACTATCTCTACTATGAATGTTTCTTAGTATGCAGGTTAACATTTTATTTGCTATTTTGGTTAATTCAATAGTATGCTCTTCAAAAGTTAAATCATTACTGATAATTACTTCATGATCTCTCCTGGTATCTGTACTCTCTGTACAGCCTCTGAATATTCAAACCCCATTAACCCCATAAACATCTCTGGCTCTCCCAACACTGTGTTTGCACAGTTAATTAAGAAAGTTGAGCAAATTCAAATTGATAGATAATTAATCAATGTCCAAAAATAAAACAAGTTACACTTTAAAAGCCTTAGCTCATCTTTTAACAGCTAACATTGTTCTCCTTGAGTCACTAATTGATATCAAGAATAGGGTGGACAATTTTCATAATACAGCCCATGAGCGAATTAGTGAACTAAAGAGTAAAACTGATAAGATTGAAACACAATTGCAAAGACAAAAATGATCTTTTTCTCCTGTAATGATTCTCGATACACCATTAAGCACGACATAAACATAAAGTAGATGGAGAAAAGGAAAAAAAAGTTAAAAATAAAAACAAACAAAGAGATTCAAATAAGCAAACATAGAATTGCCAGTCAAAAATAAAATAACTTCAGATACTGAAAATATCGGAGAAAGTAATACATTTGTAAACACTCAATCGGACTTAATGAGCAATCAAATAAACAATTGGAATTAAATTAAGGAACAGTTTTAAGCAAGGTTAGACAAGAAATTCCAAATAAAGGAAAACCCCAAAATATAGGTTTAATAAACTGAGAAAACCCAAGAGAACAGGGCTTCATAACCCCACAAAAAGTAACACCAGAGCACTGTACAACTTTGCTATTATCAGGGGATGAGACTGTTTTAAGAATTATTGGGGTTTACCCAAAACAAGAAGAAAATAATGATTCCTGAAGGAGCTAATAGTTCACCTGCTACAAGCTGAATTGGGGATAAGAAAAAGGTCCTGCAAATGTCTTTGCAGTATGTAGAAACAAAACCATGGTCCCTGCATCAGTATATATTATGGTATCAAGTACAGTATGGGCTTTGTAAAACAAATATGTAACAAAGAAAACAGACTGACTTTCCTAAAGTAGAACTAGTTTCATCAATTACATGCCAGAAAACAGAAGGAACTATTTTTAACATCAAACTATGGAGAGAATTACATTTTGAGATACTCTTATCTGCCCTCCAGAAATATATTAGGACCTTGTGTACAGGAGAACAGAGCAGGCGATACAACAATAAAGTCATGAAATACTATCAGTTTTGGGGGTAGAAAGATTCCTGGATGAAAATGATGAAATATTGACAGCATTCATAGTTTCACTTCTCTCAGTAATCTTGAATATCGATATTAATAAAAATGACTTTTATGAAAGTAAGAGAGCTCACAAGATGAGTATGGGAGACCAGTTTGATGTTCATGTTAAATCTCCTGCACTGGCATCTCACATAATGGCTAAGGCAAATGGAATGAAGCTGAATAACATTGTTGTAGTACATTTTAAGAATTGTAAGCCTCACAACAGCATACTTGACTTGAGGAAACTCAGGATGAGAGCAAGGTCTTGGATTCAATTTCAAGAAAGTGAGGTGATAATGAAAATGTTCTATCCCGGAATGTGGCAGAGTTATCTAGTAAACTCCATGAAAGTGAGTGGCTTGCATTTGTCGCATGACATATAATAATTTAATTCTAGGAAACGTGCTTGCAGGAACCTGAGAAGTTTATTGGTTTTAAGGCTGTGAGCTCACCAGCAACTAAAATTAAAAACTACTGTCGAACTATAGAAGGTTTGGTTATTTATGTGAAAATTACTAACAGGATAAAGATAACCCAAATTTGTAGAGTTCATGAAAATTATGAAAATTGTATTATAATTGTTCTTAACTGGGATGACTGTCACGTCACTGTTGCCAGTGTGTACATTCATCCCAAAGTCAATGCCCATGATCAATTTTCAGCAGTTTTGTAATGGATCTTGACATTATTCTACATAACCTGCCATCTGCTTTTCTTTTGGTTGCTGGCGAATTTAAAGCAAGAATAGCTGACTTGGATGATGCTGAGTTAAGGGAAGCTTCTTTTGGAAACGGGATTTGGGTAAACATACAAAGATAAAATCACTAATGAAAATGGTATGAAATTACAGAATTTTACTATTAACAATTCATTATTGATCTTAAATGGTAGATTAAAAGGAGATGAACAAGCAAATACAACATATTTTGGCCCCTGTGTCCAAAGTACCATAGACCACATCCTCTGTAGTCCGGACAGTATACAGGCCTTAGAATATCTATGGATTAATATGACACCAGAAAGTGATCATGCCCCCCTCATTTTATATTTTATTTCTCTAGGAACTAGTCTACCGGAGGATAATAGAATTGATCCATTAGCAAATTCTTCTATTTTAGGCAAGGCAAAATTCAGAATGTCTGTCCCAGTACTGGAAAAAGTGAATAACCTATTAAATGATTCTGCAGTTAGAGGCTTAATAGAAAAAAAATAATGAAACAAAGCCCCTCAGAAATAGCCAACACATTTCAATCAGTACTTTCATTAATAAGGTCTAAAATATATGAATGAAATGATAAAAATAATATTAATAATGTTAACAAAACTTGGTTTAACAAGTCATGCATAATAGCTAAGAACAGCTTCATAAAAATTATAAGGGGGCTAAGTAACATCCCTATAGAACACATTTTAATGCTTTACTGTAAATAAGGCAAGGAAAGCACATAAAGAGCTCCTAAAAATGAAGAAAAAATAATTTTTGAACAGCCAATGGATAACTGTGTTTCATACCATTGAAAATAATAATCAGAAAGCCTTTTGGAACTTGGTTTCAAAGGGCACAAGGTCCTTTCAGTCTACATTATTGTCTTATATCCCAAAATATAAATAGTTCCCCTATTAACTCTTTAATACCTTGAATAAAAACACTTAGGGCCATAGATTTAAAACTTTGCACTGGGCAAAAACCATTTGAGCAGGTTTAACACAGGATTAGCTTGGATTTTCTATAGTCAAAAGGCCAAATAGTGTGCACAAACTGCATTACCATGGGGCAAAATCATAATGTATGCAAGGGGTGTGTGTGTGTGTACATGAATACAGGTGCAATGCTATATTCAGCGACTAGTGCAACACAAAGTGGTTTTGCGCATCTTAGCGTGACACTTAGCACAGTGCACATTACTGCCCAGGAAAAGGTAGTCTTGACCCTGGGCAATCAGCTTTGCATGACATTTTGGCTTTGCGCAGTGTTTGCGCGGGTTTGTGGGACCCTAACAAATAAATATATTACATAGACAAAGCTAGACATAGAGGAAACATGCTGCTCACTGATGGCATCACAATGATGCTATCATCTGCCACCAGTCCCAGCCATGCCAGGCAGTAAGTGGTGACCCTGCCACCAGTGGACAGCATGGCAGTGTGGCCATACAGCACATACCTGTGGACCACTCTTCTGTGGACACCAACAGATGCCAGCACACACGTGCAGCACTGTGGGCATGGAGGATGTTGAGGGGAGAGTGTATGGGTGGCCAGGCTGTGCCACAGACCAGGTGTGGCCACAAGGCTGGGACACATCACATAGTGCACATGGGCCAGTATTGGGAATACCCCAACACCAGTGTGCCTTTCTGATAATATATGCCCCCCTGGCCACATATCACACAGCTGTACAACTGCCACAGAACACAAAACTGGACATGTATATGTCACTGTGAGCATCCCATGCCAGAGGTGCAGCATCAGTGGGTCACACAACAGTGTAACAGTAATGTCCACTGTTAGTAAACACTTGCATATTGGGCCTGTCACTGCGTATAGTGCAGCCATCAACACTGCCCTACACACCATAGGCAGTTCTGTGTCCACACACTACTGCCCCCCTTGCTACTGTAGTGTCTGCTGTGTACTGTAGCATGATCTACAGTGTGACAGTTGCTTGCAGCACCACCACCATCTGTGCCTATGCTGTGTTGCCCCCTGGGGTACAGTATTCTATGCTATGCTGTACTGTTTACATGTAGCCTACAGCTATCATTATGCACTGCCAGACTGACCTACAGGTGGAGCTGCAGTCAGATCTGGCCAGTCCCTGTAATTCCAGGCTGACCTACAGATGGAGCTATGGGACCCTGCAGTAATGCTGGGAAAACTGCATGCAAATCAGGGCATAATGAGATGCTAATCTTGGTGTTTGCCTAGAGACTACCTAAGTAGGCTCATTTGCATGTCACTTTTGAACATGACAAAGTTTAGTACTGGGTAAATGTGGTTGCACCGGGTTAACAGTTAAGCCCTGTGCTAAACCTGCATAAACGTGTTAGCGCTGTGCAGACAGTTCGGGGAATATTATACAGTTTTGAACACTGTACTTTCACATGCACTGCTGCCTGCAGCTGTACTGGGTCCACACATTTGCTGGCACACACATTATTTATTTATTTATTTAGACAGCAGTTTGGGAAACTTTTGAGCCATAGGCTCATTTACAAAGGTACCTTGTCACAGTAAGACAAATGAAAATACACAGTATAACAGTATAACACAGTATAACAGTAACTTAAGACATAGATACAAACAAGCTGGTACAGGTAGGATTGATGCAAACAATACCAGAGTTATGTTGTCCTTAGCAGCTTAGTAGTAAGCTTTGTCATAAGTATTGAGTATGGCTTTGACTAGTGGCAATTACAGCAGCGGGTGTTAACAAGGTGGTTCCGTAAGCACGATATAGTTGGAGCTTCGGAGATGGAGGGGGGCAGTGTGTTGAACCAGGAGGGGGCCCTAAAGCTGAAGGCTCTTTGGCTGTGAGAGGTCCTGGCTCTAGGGTTAACAAGAGAGGTTTTCCCAGAGGTCCGAGTATGAACTAGTGGGACAGAGCGGCGGATGGTGATGGTCAATCCTGGCAGGGATAGCCCAAGGAGGGTCTTTTTTGTAAGGGTACAGGTCAGATATTTGAGGCGCTCATCAAGATCAAGCACCAGTGCTTTAGCGTACAGTAGACAGGTGTGTGTTAGCCTAGGTGCCCCAGTAATTAACCTGCAGGCCTTATTCAGAGTAGTGTGAATTTTATGGAGTGCGGTCTGATCAGCAGCACAATACACCGGCAGTCCATAGTCCACTAGGAACAGGATAGAGGAGGTGGCTACGAGTCGAAGAGCCTCTGGGGGAGGCAGTGTTTAACCGATGTAAGATGCTCAATTGGATATTAGTGGCAGTGGCTAGGGCAGCGATGTGTCCATAGAAGGAGAGGGAGAGGTCAAAATGGATCCCTAGGTATTTATAGGAGCAAACTTGTTCAAATGGGAAAGAGGATCCAGAGTGAATGAGGAGTTTGAAGTTGCAGGACTTGTTCTGAGGATGAGTGAAGAACATGGTTTTTGTTTTTTTAAGATTTATCACCAATCTATGTTACTTGAACCAGCTCTCAGCTTCGGCGAAGAACTTCTGCAGCGAGTCCTGGAGGGCAATAAGGTTACGACTTGAGGCAAAGATGACTGCATCATCAGCGTACAATAGAATGTTCCTCGAGCAAGAGCGTGGAAGGGTGTTAAGGTAAAGGGAGAATAGTAAGGGGTCCAGAATGGAGCCCTGGGGAACCCCAGAAAAGATGGGACAGATGTCTGAGTAGGTTCCATTAATTTTTACACACTGTGAGTGGTCAGACAGATAACTGGTGCACTAGGAGATAGGCCCAGCAGCAAAACCAGAGAGACTAAGGGCATCAAGAAGGAGAGGGTGGGAGACAGTGTTGAAAGCTTTAGAGAGGTCAATGAAGACTGCACCAGCCAGAGAACCAGTGTCTAAGGAGGAGGGAGAAAGTTGGAGAACTCTAGGAGGGCTGTGTTGGTACTGTGACCCGCTCAGAAGCCATGCTGCTCAGGACATAGGACATTGTAGGTGGAGAGGTAGTCAGAGATTTGAGAAGCCACCACTTTTTCCAAGGCCTTGGAGAGGGGAGAGAGAATGGAGATTGGCCGATAGTTTCCAGCCACAGTCCTATCACCACCTTTAAAGACAGAGGTGACAGTGGTGACTTTCCAAGCAGTTGGAACCTTCCCCAGGCAAAGAGAGTGGTTGATGAGGCACGTGATCGGGGTAAGGACTGTGTTTAAGACTAGCCGTAGGATACATGGATCCAGGGTGTCACTGCCCGTACTATTACTCTTGAGGGCAGTGACAAGGTGCGGCCTAAGTTCTTGGGCAGAAACACGGCGGAGGAGAAAATAAGGGTGAGAAAGATTTATAGCAGGCGCTGGGGGGGAGGAGGGTCAAAAAAATTTGTAGGGAGGATAGGGCTAAGGTCAGTGAATGAGGTGTTGAGGTGGTTGGCTATGAGGGCTGGGTCTGAGGAGATCATGCCATAAATGTTGATCTGGGAGGGTGGGGGGAGTGTGCACTCCAATTTAACTGTTTAATGTTATCCCAGAAGGTTCTGGGGTTCCCCCATGAGGCAGTGAGTGAGGACTGATAGTGCTCAGACTTGGCCTTTCTGATGGCCCGAGTGCACTTGTTTCGGGCGGCAGCATATAACTGCCTGTCACTGGCCGGCCAGTCTCAATGGCATGGTGCCATAGGTTGTCCCTATGTTTGAGTTGGTGGATCAAAGCTGGGGTTACCCAGGTGGCATTCTGGCTTTTAGAACGGCGGGTTGACATTGGGGCAAAGATATCACAGGCATTATTAAAAGTTCAGGTAAAGAAGGAGAGACATAGTTCGCCTCTACCTACCTTCACATCACTGTGCACTGTGTTGCTGTTGTGGTTTTCACTTCATAGAAACATAGAAACATAGAATTTGACGGCAGATAAGGACCGCTTGGCCCACCCAGTCTGCTCATTTCCCTACCTAATGGATAAGCTGCAGATCCTAGTTAACCAGCAGCCTACTTCTTCTTACCCCCACCCCCAAGAATTGCCTTATGACTGTCCCATGCATGCTTGAATTCCACCACTGATTTTGACTCCACAACCTCCTCCAGAAGGCCGTTCCATGCATCCACAACCCTCTCTGAAAAAATACTTCCTTAAATTACCTCTGAGCCGCCCCACCTCTATTTTCAAATTGTGCCCTCTTGTTCTTGCACACCTCTTTTTTTGAAAGATGCTACCCTCTTGGACTTTGTTGATTTCCTTGAGGTACTTGGAAGTTTCATCATGTCCCCTCTCCTCCTTTCCTTGAGGCTATACATATTAAGCTCCTTAAGTCTCTCTTCATATGTCTTCCAGTGCAGACCCTGCACCATTTTAGTTGCCCTCCTCTGGACAGCTTCCATCCTGTCTATGTCTTTGCAGAGATTGGGTCTCCAGAACTGCACACAGTACTCCAGATGGGGTCTCACCAGCTGTCTGTACAGAGGGATAATAACTTCCTGTTTTCTACTGGTGATGCCTCTCCCTATGCATCCCAGTAACCCCCAGCCCTCCTTGCTGCCCTCTCACATTGCTTGCCCACCTTTAGGTCATCTGATATGACTACCCCAGGTCCCTTTCCATTTTGTTGTTGTTAGTATCTCACCCCCATTGTGTACTCTTCCCCTGGATTTTTGTTTCCCAGGTGCATTACCTTGCACTTCTTAGCATTGAATCTAAGTTGCCATACATTTGGCCATTCCTCTAACCTTGCCAAGTCCCTTCTCATCCTTTCCACCCCACCCTGTGCATCAACTTTGTTGCAGATCTTAGTGTCATCTGCAAAGAGACATACTTTTCCTTCCAGTCCTTCCTCAAAGTTGCTTATAAAGTCATTGAAGAGGACCGGTCCTAATACTGAACCCTGCGATACCCCACTAGCAACCCTCCTTTCTTCTGAGTGGACTCCATTTACTATTACTCTCTGTGTCCTATTCTCCAGCCAATTTTTTACCCAGGCTGTCATCTTGGGACCCACTCCCAGGCTGGCTAACTTGTATATTAATCTTTTGTGTGGGACTATGTCAAATTCCTTGCTAAAGTCTAGGTAGGCCATGTCCACAGCCCTCCCTGATCTACTACTTGGTCACCCAGTCAAAGAAATCTATCAGATTTGTCTGGCATGACCTTCCCGCTGTGAATCCATGCTGCCTAGGGTCCTGTGCCCCTCTTGTCTCTAGATACTCGACAATTCTTTCCTTCAGAAGTGATTCCATCATTTTCCCTATCACTGAGGTTAAACTAACAGGTCTGTAGTTTCCTGCTTCTGCCTCGCTCCCACTTTTGTGAAGGGGAATCACATCTGCTCTCCTCCAGTCCTCGGGTACCACCCCATCATCCCATGATTTCTTAAAAAGGGTAGTCAGTGGTGTCACTAGTTCTACCCTTAGCTGTTTTAGAATTCTGGGATGAATCCCATCAGGCCCCATTGCTTTGTCCACCTTCAGTCACACTTCCTGGTTGTGGTTGCTATATTCAGAGCTGTCTTATTCCAGGGCTAAGTTTGCCCTGCATTCCCAGCCCAGTTTGCCCAGCCTCATTCCCGTGCTATATTCAGAAGCTGTTTGCCCCGGACTATTCCTTTTGAATATAGCTTGCTTTGTGCTCCGGGCTAAGTTTGCCCACCAGGCAGTGTTAATTTAGCCCTGGGGTAAAGTTTTGAATATCTGGCCCACAGTTGGCTCTTATCCCACAATGGCTTTTCCATTCCAGTTTGGGCCCCTTAATAATTACTCCCTCTGAAGCAGAGGAAGCACTTCTCAACTTGGCAATGAATAAAGTACAAAGGCCAGATTTTATTCCAGGGTAAATGTATAACGAAAACATCAGCTTCTGGGTCCCATGTCTTACAAATTATTTAAATTTTTGTTTAAAAAAATATAATCATTCCATTGCACAAGAAGGGCTCCATACATGATACCCAGAACTATCGATCCATAAGTTTACTTCACATAGTATCCAAAGTATTCATGAAAATGTTATTGACCAGACTAGCATCTTGGGTTAACAATAATGCACCTCTTTCCACATTTCAAGCAGGATTTAGGCAAGAATTTCCTAATGTTGGCAATACTTTCCCTTCATGCTGTTAACAGAAAATTATGTTCATAACAAAAGATGAAACTTTACACTTTATATATTTTTCTTCTGCTTTTTTCCCATCAATTGTAATTTACTTTGGAAAATATGATTACAGAAAGGGTTGGATTTCTCACTTTGCATTCCTATTTGTCAACTATATGCTGGAACAAATTCAAAGGTCAGATATGACATGCATGGTAATCTTTCAGACTCCTTCCCCACAAATCTGGTAGTTAAACAGGGGTACTCATTTGCTCCTTTACTATTTAACATTTACATTAGTGATATTCTAGAGTGTGAAGATGAACATAAATATGATCCACCTAAAATCAATGGGACCTCTTGCCATCTTTTAGCCTGTGCAGACAACATAGTCCTATTTTCATTATTTAGAAAAGGGCTACAAAAGAAAATACATTTAAGAAGTGTAATGAAATAGAATTAAAGATAAAGTAAAAAAAAACTAATTTTTGCTTCAGATCACCCCAATATTTCTTTTTTCCTTTTTATTGAAAAAATAGACAGTAAAAGAATATACATATCTGCAGATTACTGTCACCTCCAATACTAAATGGATTCAACATATTAAACTCCAGATCTTTAAAGCCAAGCATTTATCAAACACACTTCTTCAGTCAACAATAGCTGTGGAGGGAATACAGTAGGTGCTGCCTCCACGTGCATAAAATGAAGATCAATCCTATTTTATTATTTGGCGCTGAAATATGTGGTACATACTACTTGAGCTTACTGCAAACCCCCCTATTACTCTTCCATAAATCTCTTCTCAAAGTTTCATTATCCACATCAACAGCAAAGGTAAGAGCAGGGTTGGACAGGATTTTTGTCAAAGCAATTGTGAAACTTAGACTTTCTGTGTACTGGTTAAGGATTATAAACAACGCATAAAATCCACTTCCCCACATTTGTTTGCAAAAAGTAGTTACAGACAAATTTAAAATCTAAATGGCTTACTTCACTAATTTACAACTTAAGTAACATAAAACTGTCATCGTCGACTGATTTCCAGAGGAAAATTAATATTTCTATTCAAAACAGAACTGTCCTTAGAAGAAAACTCTATGAAGCAGTCCAGAAAAAAGATATGCAGGTTATAAGGGTGCAAAAATGTGCTTCCTGGTACAAAATAAACAAAATGTCTCATAATATAGAGGATTACTTATTACTACCTCTATCTCCAAATCATAGAAAACTCATAACCTGGTTGAGGTTTCAGGTAATAAATTCAAAGTGAACATGTGAAAATTAACCAAATAGAACACCTCATATAAAAACATCTGTAATTTTCCCTTATCTGTGACCCGACTGCCCAACCAGTCGTCTCTTTACTCTAGCTTAGGTTAGCTATCTCTTATTTCATCATGGATCTATACTATAGGCTGTAGTAGTGATAAGATTATTAGGTCAGCTAAACCAGCCATTAATACAACCTGATCAGACATACCCACTGAGATCTAATGTCTTATCACTTCTTCCTGTTCCTAAGTGCTCTACAAATATACATGAGCAAGCCTTTTCTTCCTTTGCCCCAAAGCTCTGGAACTCTATTCCATCTAACCTTAAGCTCTCTCACTCACATCTAAATTTCAGGGGAGAGCTACATAAGTTTCAACATTACACCAATTGGTGCTCCTGTACCTGATGCACTGTATTGTTCATATAACTGCTTATTGTCCTGGATTCCCCATTCCCTACAAAATACAGACCGCCTGTGTGTTGCTGCACTCAGATCGGCAATCAATTTATTACAATAACCACATTTCTTTTGTTTACATTATCATTATCTTTTATAGTCATATTGCACCTCTTCAATTGTATTGCTTTACATAATCAATATCAGTTCATGATCTTCCTCTGCTTATTCTCACCTCCCCAGGTGAAAACCTAGGAGCTTTCTTCTTCTCTTTCTTATAGGTAACGGTGAGACCCGAGACCGCTTTCTTCTCCTTCTGTTGCTTCTCCTTCTCCTCCTTTTTCTTCCTCTTCCCCCCACCCCATTCCCCCTCCAATTTTCCCCCTTTACCTTCTGCCATCCAACTTTGGCAGGCCTACCATCCAACTGGACACCTGCTGCCATCCACCTGTGAAGCAGCCCCCCAGTTCACCCCCTTTGACCCATATGACTATTATTCCTTTTCATCACATCATTTAAATGAGTGGGTGGACGGCAACAAAAATTTCCAGCAGAAAGAGGTAGAATACCTCTGTGCAGCCTATTATGTACCCTGGCTTTTTTCCCCCCACATTTTTCCCTACCTCCTATTGCTATCCTGTTCCTTCTTGTGCTCCTCCCTTTCCTGTACCTGCCTATTGTCCCTGGGGCTCCACCCCCACCCCACCCTAACTCTCTGAGCCATACCATTTTCTGCCTGGGGGAGAGGTCCACCAGGACAACTTGGTCTACCCCTTTAAAGGGGCAAACACCATTGTCCCAGATTCCCCATTCCCCACAAAAGACAGAACACCTGTGTGTTGTTGTGCTCAGATTGGCAATCAATTTATTACAATAACCACATTGCTTTTGTTTACATTATCATTATCATCATCTTCTATAGTCATATTACACCTCTTCAATTGTATTGCTTTACCTAATCAATATCTGTTCAAGATTTTCCTCTGCTTCTTCTTGCCTCACCAGGTGAAAACCTGGGAGCTTTCTTCTTCTCTTTCTTGTAGGTAACGGTGAGAACTGAGACCGCTTTTCTCCTTCTGTTGCTTCTCCTTCTCCTTCTCCTCCTTTTCTTCCTCTCCCCCACTCC
Source organism: Neoceratodus forsteri (assembly GCA_016271365.2). Taxonomy (NCBI): domain Eukaryota; kingdom Metazoa; phylum Chordata; order Ceratodontiformes; family Ceratodontidae; genus Neoceratodus; species Neoceratodus forsteri. The sequence goes on from CM057452.1 coordinate 1,868,386,866, forward strand.
ATTCCCCTCATTTCCCATAGTCAGTCTCCAGCTCTATGCTGGATGACTGGCCTAACCCCACCTTCTTCCTCTTTTTTTACATCCTCCGGCACCCCTCTTTTTCTTGCCTTGTTGTCTCTTCCATGCCTCAATGCAACCCATCATCTCTGTGTTAAACATATCTATAGCTAGGTCTGATAAGTGCTCTCTATCCGATCTATGAAATTCATCCACCCATTCCTCGACTCCCCTCAGTATTGTGTGCCCCCCAAGGTTTCTCACTAGTGTCCCCACTCTCCTATTCATCTTTCTCATGGCTCTCTCTATTGCTACATGTCTGTGTGCATGCCTCCATACTCTCTGTGGTATCATGTCAGACCACACTAAACACACATCCGACCGCCATTGTTTCACTTTTTCCAAATCACTTCTCACCCTTAGATAGATATCCACCCATGTTTTTTCTCCTATGTCATTCACTCCCAAGGGGACTATAATCAAATATGGTGAGGGTCTCCACTGCTTCATCTCCAGCAATGTCGGTAGTAACTGTGCCCACTTCATTCCTCGGATGCCACACCATGTCAATCTACAGTGTCTGACATCCTGGTAGAGTTGCTTCCCCCGGCCTTCTTTTCTGCTCTCCTCTCCACCCAATAAATGTAGGCATGCCTGCAGATCCACACCTTCGTGATCCTCCCTCTACCTATGAATTAGATAAAAAACTCTGTTTAATACCTTACTTCATGATTACCCCCTTTTTTTATCCCCCCCAAAGTCCCCCCTTTTCCCTTTCTCAGCTCTGTTCCTGAAAAACAAAATGAAGATGGCATGTTAACCTTTAAATGCATGGATGTATCTTTTGTAGCTGGCAGACCGCCATCACCCCATCTCCAAAATCTTGTCCACTGATTCCCTTTCGGCTGCCCATTTTGATGCAGCTCCTATTCAAAAAGAATGAGAGGAATAACTTGCTGGGTCCTTGCCCAGAAACCCCATGCCTTTTTTAAGTACAGCTGTTACCTGGTAACTGGTCACTTTTCTCCCATACCCATGTATGAATAATAGCCCTTCTTTATTGTATCTCTCTGTGGCTTAAGCCCACAGAGCCCTAACTGGGCATAATGACCCTTCCGCATGTGGCTTCAGGACTATGATGCAAACTTTTCCCACCTGGTCTGTTTTGGACCTCCTGATGACCAGCTGTATTGTTTTTTGCCCCAAAACTACATACCCCCATCCTAGCCCCCCATCGTCTTTTTGGCTGTGACCTACTGCCTCATTCACTCTCAAAGCCCCCAGAACATTACCACATAAATTGTAAAAAAGTAGCTGTGCTTCATCTTTGGATTTACACACTCTTGGCAATATGTCCCATAACCTGGCTAGCCAGTGCTCCGCTATTGGTCACCGGCCGTCCGTGTCCTTCTGTCTCAACCTGCTCCACCCCTGCATCATCCTAAGTATAAACATTGATTTCGTGGGATCCTGCCACCTCTTCAGGCTGCATACCACACTGATCCCTGCTAGGTATAGCCCCATCATGTTGTATGCCAATTCCCTCTGCCATTGTTCAACTGTAAACTTTCCCAGCTGCTCTACCATAACTGGCCCACTTACCTCCATGTGGTGCACTGCCCTGAAAGCATGCAATGCCTGCCATGCCCCTTCATAGGCCCTCAAGGTCCGTGGTGCCCATGACCTGTGAAACAACACCTCTGCTCCCTCTTGCCAATGTCCCAGATGTTCATTGGAATGGGCGTTTTTCGTTCCTCCACCGTTGGCACCAGTGCCTGAAAATGGTCCAGCTGCAGATGGGAAAGGCTGTCAGCTAGTATATTCCTTTCCCCGTCTATGTGCTTAGTCCTAAATGACATATTCAACTGCAACCCTCTTAGCACTAGCTGCCTCAACACCCGCAATACCAGCACCGACCTTCCTCCTTTGTTATTCAGGACCTCCACCCCTGCCTTATTATCACACCAGAAAGTAACCTTCTGATTTTGCAATTCCTCCCCCCTAACTAGGGTGCAGGCCCAAACTGGCATTATTTCCAATAGCTTGGTGTCCTTCACCCTGCCTTCCTTCACCCATTCATCTGGCCATGGCTCTGCAAACCACTTCCACTCCAAGTATCCCCCCCTACCCCCCGCTACATCTGTGTACAGATCTAAATCAGTATTAAAAATCCATTCTTCCTGCCAAAAGGATATGCCATTGCAACTTCTCAAAAATTCCTCCCATACCTTGAAGTCATCTTTTACCCCCTTCGTTATATCTACCCAATGGTGTGGCCTCATCACCCTAGCTGTTGCTCTTGCTAGACATCTTGTAAATGTCCTTCCCGGCCCAACTGCCCTGCATGCAAAGTTCAAATGCCCCAGGACTTGCTGTACTTGCCTTAACTGCACCCGCCTCCTGCTCATGTGGTGTCGAATCAATTCCCTTAATTTTTTCACTTTTTTGTCTGGCAGCCTAAATACCTCATTTAGTGTGTCTACCTCAATCCCTAAAATCTCCAGGACCCTACTAGGGCCTTCCATTTTTTTCTGGTGCCAATGGTACACCTAGTTCCCCACACAATTGCTGAAAACTAGCCAACATCTTTTCTGTCTCCACTCGTCTGATGCCTATCAACAAAAAATCATCCAAATAAAGTATTACCATTTTATACCCAGTTTTTTCCTGAAAGATCCTTTGCAGGCAGGTGCTAAATCTCTTGAAAATTGTGCATGGTATCGAACAACCCATGGGCATTGCTTTATCAAAATAATATTGGTCCCCTATTTTAAAGTCCAACAGGTCCCAGTCCTCCCTTCTGACTGGAAGCAGGTGAAAGGCCAACTCAATGTCTGTCTTCACTAGCCACGCATCTGCAGTTGCCCAAATGATCTGTACTGCCTCTTCCAATGTTTCATAAGTCACCCGACTGTGCTCTTCCCCTATAAAATCATTAACCGAGTCTCCCTCTGGGAATGATAGGTGATGGATCACCCTGTACTCCCCTTCTTGTTTCCTAGGGACCAAGCCCAGCAGGGATATCCTCAAATTAGCTATTGGGGGAAAAAGGTAATGGCCTTCTACCCTCCCCTTCCACTAGTTGCCACATCATGTTGGCCTTCTCTGCCAACTGCATTATCGGCTTGTATGCCTCCGCTCTGGATGGTTTGCTTTTCTTCAGTGCCATCTTCCTTCCAGTCATGCTACACCCAAATACTGCAATGAAACTGAAAAAGATTGGTCGTTATCATCTACAACCACAGTCTGGATACACATAGCCTCCCTCACTGCCAAAGCTTCCAAGCAGTGCCAGAGAAACTTCCTTTTTTTTTAACTACCTGGCACCATTCCCCGAGTCCTGTAACTCCCCCATGGCCTGTCCCTTTAGTCCCCCCTTCCCCGTGCTGTTTTTTGCCCCTGGCCCATGCAGGAAGGAGCTGCTTTTGTGTGCCCTCTGCACCCTGATGCTGTAGCCCCCTTCTTCTTCAGCATACCAGTATTTTTTTTTTAAACCCCCGTTCCCCTTGAATTGTAGCTCTGCGCTTTTGCCATAGTGCAAAACTTTGTGGCTCCGGTCTCCCCCTCTCGTTTGCTGCCCCCTTTCATTCATCAGAGGCTACCCGAGGCACCTCTCAGGCTACTGCCCCCCCTGTCGAATATAACTTGCCTTAACTTAGGGCATGTGAAGCGAGCGACCAACCTAAAACACTATTTATATTAATCTGACCCTCTTCTGATATGCCATTGACTGTCCATAAAAAAAAAACCTTGAATACCCCACATTTGTTCTTTTATTGCGGGCTTTTATCAGCCTGCTGCTCCCCTTTTGTCCTAAATGCAGTCCCATTCACAACAGAGACAAACCCCCTCATGTAGTGTGACGTCAGATGCCACCCACCTAGGAAACCACCTGAATGCCCACGGTACCTCTGGCCAGTTGCCATTAAATCAATAAATTAAAATCCCCTTAGGTGCTAAGCCGCAACAACCTGCTCTTCAGATATGTGCAACATCCCCTAGTCTCCTTTTAGCCCCCGCTCCTGGATACAGTGGCTGAGCAGGGAACTACATTCTCCCTTGCTCCCGCCACAAGCTCTCTGATGTTGTAACTTGCATTCCCCCCACCACTTGGGGTGACATCAGACGCCACCGCTCCCTTGCTTCCAAGCTGGCCTAGCTGATGGTGGCTTCTCTCCTGTTCCTGGTGCCTGCCTTGTGTTTCTACTGCAGGCTCTCCACTGTTTCTTCTCACTTTTTTTTTTCCAAAAGAAAAGCATCCTTGCTTCTTTGCGCGTTGTTCGCGCCCACCTCCTGCCATGCCACTCAAACTCAGGATCCACTCCTCGCTTTTAATGGGTGGGTGGATGGCAACAAAACCAAAATGCTTCCCTGCCTTGAGGAATCCCCAAAATCAAAAACCATCCTGGATGTTCCTCTCAATATTTTAAACCACTAAAGCTGCTCAGCCCCATAGGTGCAGGCTCTTCCGAAATTCCACATCAATCAAGCTCTAACATTTAAAACACAAATCAGTACTGGGCTGTCTCAACTTTTTTCACACCATAGCATTTCTTTCTCACAGAGTCTCTCCACATGGAACAAGCAGAATGAAATCTTCTAGCCACACATTAACATTGCTCAAATAATGCCTTTTTTCAGCACTCTTACACATTCTTTTTGCCATCTTAGCTCCTATAAGCCTACATCTGTACAATTTTGTCATTTTATTTTCTTGATAGCTGATTCTGATGTGCTGGTTTTGTTACTCAAGCCAATAAAAATTTCATACAGAAAGAGGCAGAATACCTCTGTGCAGCCTATTATGTACCCAGGCTTTTTTCCTCTCCCATTTTCCCCTACCTCGTATGGCTATCCTGTTCCTTCTTGTGCTCCTCCCTTTCCTGTATCTGCCTATTGTCCCTGGGACTCCACTTCCCACTCCCCCAACTCTCTGAGCCATACCATTTTCTGCCTGGGGGAGAGGTCCACCAGGACAACTTGGTCTGCCCCCTTTAAAGGGGCAAACACCATTCTTCCACAATCATTATACTTATGTATGCTGTACTTGAGTTGTTTTACACTGCCTTTTTGTTTATCGTTTTACTGCTTAACTTTTGCTGCAATTGTGCTTATTGTTTTACCTTTTCCATTATGTAATAGTGTTTGTTATTTGTATGAAAATAGGCATTGTATTGTCTAGTGCACCTACCTGGTAACAAAAATTAAATAAATTAATTAGTGAGAGGGAGGTCTTGCTATACCAATTTTATTGGCTTCTTAGATTGCGTGACCGCAGCAGATGACAAAGAGCAAGCACTCAATATAATACAATTAGAATTCGGGAAGGCCTTTGACTTAGTCCCTGTAGCAGATTGGTTAAGCAGCTAAAGGACTTAGGGATGGAGGAAATATTAGCAACTTAAGAAGAAAGCTAGCTGTGGGGGAGGCAGAAAGCATACTAGTAAATGAAAGTTTTTTTGGGGGGGTAATGTAAGTTATAAGCAGAGTACTTCAGGGATACATACTAGGCCCTGTTCTTTTTCATAAGTTCATATGTGACACAAAGGGCAAGACTGGCCTATTTGTGGATAACAAGAAGATATGCCCAAGGGTTGACATGGACAAAAGGGAATTTAGGGAGGATCTGAGCAGGCTGGAGAAGCGGTCACAAATTTGGCAGCTGTGCTTCAATGTAAAAAAATGCAAGGTGATGCACATTAAGAAAATGAACCCAAGGGAGCAGTACAAAATAAGAATGCAAAAAAGAGAAAAAGTACTTAAGGCTCATAGAAATGTAGACTATGGTGGCAGACAGTTTGGCCCACCTAGTCTACCCAGATGGTCACTGCCTAATCTGAAGCCACTAACCCTAACTGGTCTCTAGAGAACCTCCCTTCTCCCTGCCTATTAACTAATATTCCTTTATGTCTAGCCCACACATGTTTGTAGCCCTCCACTCTTTTCACCTCCACTGGCAATCTATTCTAGGAGTCTATCACTCTTTTAGTAAAGTAGTACTTCCTCATATTCTTCTTTAATCCCCTCTATCCAGCTTCATCACATGCCCTATGGTCTTGGTGCTCTTTCAACTTTGAAAGAGACTCCTCTCCTGCACCCTGTTCACCCCATGAGTTGCTTGTAGGTATAGTACAGTGTTCCCTCTTGCTCTCCTCTCTTCCAGGCTGTACATGTTGACATCCCTCAATCTTTCTTTGTGGGCCTTTTGGTGCAAACTGTGAACCATTTTAGTTTCCCTCCTCTGGACTGCCTCCACTCTGTCTATAAAAACTGGACACAATACTCCAGGTGGGTTCTTATTAGTGATGAATACAGTGGCAATACCACCTCCTCTGCCTGCTGCTGTAGCTATCTCTCACAAAGCATCTCAACATCTCACTGGCCCTACCCACAGCTTTGTCACAGTGTTCTGCCACTTTGAGGTAATTAGATATGAAAACCACAAGAGCCATGTTCTGCTTAGTCACTTACAGTACCTCCCCCCATCCTATCCTTAGTTCCTGGGTTTCTATGCCCTAGGGGCATAATGTTGTACTTTTTGGGATTGAACGCCAGCTGCCATATTTGTGATCACTTCCTGTGATTGCCAAGATCCCTATGCATTCTTTCCACCCATTCCTCTTTGCCCCATTATAGATTTTGGCATCATCTGCAAGAAGGCATATTTTCCCTTTTCAGTTAATCTGCCATGTCACTTATGAAGACATTGAAGAGGAGTAGTCCCAGTACTTAGTACTGCATTATTCTGCTGGTCACTCTTTCTTTCATAGATTGAGTGCCATTAACCACCTCCCTCTGTCTCCTATCCATTATCTGATTTCTGGTCCAATTCACCACTTTGGATCCCACCCCTAGGCTGCTCACTTGCTTAATCAGGCTTCTGTGCAGCACAGTATCAAATACCTTGCTGACATCTAGTTGGGCCACTTCTACTGCCCTCCCCTAATCTAGATCCCAGTCAGAGAAATTAATCAGGTTCATCTGGCATGACTCCCCCCCCCATGAACCCATGCTACTGTACCTGTGGTCTTGCAGCTCATTTGATTCAAGATACTCTACTAACCATTCCTTTAACAGTGTTTTCAGTAATTTCCCCACTGCTAAGGTGAGGCTCACCAGCCTATAGTTGCTAGCTTCTTCCCTTCTGCTGCATTTATGTAGAGGGACTACAGCCACTCACCTCCAGTCCTCCTAAGCCTCACCCAATTCCAGTGGTTGTTGAACAAGGCCAGTGGTGCAGCCAGCACCTCCGTGAGTATTTTTGTACCTTTGGAAGTATCCTTAAGAGCCCCAGAGCCTTGCACATGTTCAGAGATACTAGTCCCTTCAGGACTCTTTCCTCTGAAAATGGATTTGAATCTGCATCCCCCTTGTTCCTGTTTCTCCCTGGTGGTCTGCATCCCCTCCCTCCTCTTTAAAAACTGAACAGAAGTACCTATTTAGGATATCTGCTTTATTATGTCCCCCATTCCCCCATGTAGTCTCCTTGTGCCATCCTCCTTATACTCACTATCCCTCCCCTTGCTTTTCTCTTCTCACTTATGTATTTGAAGAAGGTTTTATCTCATTTGCTGCCACTTTGGCCATCCTTTCTTCTGTCTGTGCTTTTGCACTCCTTACTGCCTTACCTGCTTCCCTCTGTTTTACCTTATACATCTCCCAGTCTTCCTCTTTCTACATTGGGTCACAATATCAGAAAACATAAAATCCACAGCACACTGTAACTGAGCTATAGAAAAAGCAAGCAGGATGTTTGGATTCATAGGGAGGGGGATCAAAAGCAGAATCCAGGAGGTAATTCTTCCGCAGTACAGGTTGCCAGTGAAACCACATCTGGAGTACTGTTCAAGGTAATGGAGTCCATATCTGAGAAAAGTCTGACAAAAAGGAAACAGTGTAGCACAGGACAGCCAAGCTGGTAAAGGGTCTGGGGGCATGATATATGGGGACAGGCTGGAGGACTTCAACATGTACATCCTCAAAAAGTGTAGGGAAAGGGGAGACATTATAGAAACATATAAGCAACTGCACACAATAAACAGGGTTGACCTTGAGGCCATTTTTTCCTTCTGCTCAGACAGAGGGATATGGGGAGATTTGCTCAAACTTCCAGGGGGGCAATTCAAGAAAGATGTATGTAAACACATTTTCGTGGAAAGAGTGGTGGACAAGTGAAAAAAACTGAAGGGAAAATCAATAAGGACCAAATTGGAATAGCTATAAATATATTTTCCAGTGGGGCAACATCCTGGCAGCTTAGGTTTGCCAAAAAGATATATGCAGGTGAGGTACAGGATTTTGCTATGTAAAATCCCTCTTAGAGTATTGGAATGCAGGTGTCATTCATCTGAAATCCTGAAGACTCAGCTCTTTCTTTAATTATATCCAACTGTGCCGCTTATCTTGTGGTTGGGGATGACTACAGATAGTTCTGTTCTGATATGAGTTAAAATTTAGGGACACTCTGCCTTGTAACAAGTGTTGTCAGAGGTAGAGGAGGGCAAAGTTAGCAAACTTCAAGCTGTGAATAAATCCATGAATAGTAAGGTTCCACAGCAAAGTGCAGAATTATGCCCAGGAAGTGCAGAATTTCAAACTCAATTTGTGGAATTTCTCCCACAAACAGCAGAAATTTGCCAAACTTCCACACTTCACAGGAAAAATTCCACCATTCGTGGGAGTAATTCCACACTTCATGGCAGAACCTTACCATTTCAAAGTTTCTGAAGGTGGGGAAAATATAGTTGAGCTCCACAGAGGCAAAATTTGACCACTTTGTGGGGAATTTGACAATGAATTTAAACTTCTGCCCACCACTAGTCAGAGTAGCATTCCAGTCCATAGTACTGCCTCGATCCAGACAGGTTTCCATCCTAATATACAGTATATATTAAGACTTGCACATTTCTTCCTTCTATGTGGATGATTTAGCACAGTTTCTTCCTTTCTACATCTAGTAGTAATTACAATTCTCTTCAAGCTTCCTAATATCCAAGTTTTTGAAATCTTTGCTACCATTTTTGTCTGAAATCATCACTTAAGACAGCCAGTGGCATGGTAGTAGAAAATGTTTGTTTTCTTGTGTTTTATCATTTTTATACAGTATGACTGGGAAATCTATGCCAGAAAATGTAAATTTATTTAATTCACCGAAAAGAAAAGACTCTGCAAATGTTTGTCTGAGTTCAGATTACCAAAGTTAATAGAGGTTATAACATGATCTCAGCTTTGCTTAGTGAAGCTATTTAGTAGTTTAAAATGAATTAATAATGACTTTGGTTGGCATTGTGTCTCACATCAGAACATCTTGAATCTATATACCTACAGAGTGAAATCAAACGAATCACATTAGCTATGCATAACTGGCCTTGGCTTCAAAGATTATTTAAAAAATACAGATTTTTTTTTTCAAATATTGCTTTATATTCTCAAAATGAAAGAAAAACTGCAGCAAAAGTTACAAAGGACTAAAATGACTGCACAAGTCTAATGTGGCATTTTATTGCAGCATGTGCTAGAGTGTGTGTGTGTGTCTGCTATACATTCAAAGCTCTACTACACTTTGCTTTCTACAGTGGAAAACTAGGAGTAATGTCAATCAACAGTGTGCATCCCTGGAATGTAAAATAAAAGCTGCCTTAGTATTTTCAGTGGTGGCTGGAGGTGCATAAATTACATACATATCTACAGGTTACATAGGATCAGCTGGGTTAATGAACAGTATACATCACTGGTATGCCAGTTTTCAGAGGTCTTAATGACCTAATAGGATGCTCATTACTCTTACTTGAAGATGGAGAAATGTTACCTTCTACCTTTCCTAAAACAAAATCAATGTGCATGGTAGATAAATGCTGCATGAAAAGACAAAATAATTAAACTTGCCCTTTAGTGAGAAAACACATGGTTGTCAACATTTTGCTTTACGTTTAACAAAGTGTCTCAGCAAGTTATCTACTACTGTATGTCGGCTGTCAGCCTGCACTCCACTTTCCCCAGTGAGACAGACTTATAATTACTGTAGGGTCTTAATATTCAGTTTTCTCTCCACCTCTGTGCTGTCTCTCAATTAATATCTTGATTCAGCATGCTCTCCGCCTTAATATGTTCAATCCTATGGGTTTGCTTGACTCATATAATGCATGAATTCTAAACAAAAGTATATCTTCACGGCTCAAAATGATTTATATGTGCATCTGGTGTAAGCAAGCTGAAAGGTTAATCTGTGCAAACATACAAGTATATAGCAGCAGTGTTCACCAAATTGTCCTGATACCATGGGTACACAGGCTGGGGACAGAAACCACCTCATTATTCTAGGGACTAATGGTTTAGCCACAAATGTCTTCAGAATCCAGAGGACAGAAACCACCCACCTGCGCTATGGTCTCACATTTTAGTTACCACCTTCTTCAGAGCCCAGAGGACTCTGCAGAAGGCAGGAGCTCAACTGCTAGTCTAGAGCACTGGTGATCAGTTTCTGTCCCCAGCTTGTGTACCCATGGTATTAGTACAATTAGGGAAAACTGCTGCTTTATAGCAGCATGTTTGTACAAAGTGAATATTTCTGTTTACTTCCACTGGATGTCCAAATAAAGCATTTTGTAGATACAATGCTATTAGGAATTCATCTGTTACATGAGTCAAGGAAATGCAGAGGATGCAGATATAATAAAGTGGCTAGTCTGCTGAATTATATATTAATGCAGAGAGCACAAAGGTGGAGAACATGAAGGAAGGGTAAGACTATACACTAATTATAACTTTGTGTTTTTCTCTCTCTAGGGAAAGTGGAGTGCTATCTGACTGCCTCCCTGGGTCCAGGTATTTACTGGTCTTTAGCAGTGGTGGCAATCTGTTGAACTGGATTTAACAAAGGGTATTGGAGCCTGGTCCAGTGACACTGGCAAAAGCACGTTGGGCCACCATGTGAGATACCCAGGTTAATGTCCCTTCATGTTGGTGGTGTGTTGCCAGTGCCAGAGACCTGAGAGTGAGTTGTCACTTGCGCACTGCATCAGTGCCTCCACCTGTGGATCAGGTGCAGTTCTGGTACCATCAGTGACAAGAAGGGGTTGATCCTCCCTCTAGAAGCAGCATGGCATACTAGCATAACAGAAGTGGGCAGAGATTCTCTTATGTAGGGAAAAATCATCACTGGCAGCCATGAAGAATGATAATGATGGAATGCATGTCATCACTGTGTGGACACCATAAAAGAAGGTACCTGATGAAAACAAATCTGCAAAGAGTGAGCATCTGAAAACCACAAATTATTGAGGAGAAACTTAAACATGCCATTCCTCCATGCAGTCAGATCAGTGAGAGGCCAGAGGGCAAATACTAAACAAAAACATATATGTGAAGATAATATGATAGCAGAAAAAGTAACAGAAAACTTTCCCTTAAGAAAGCCAAATGGCAAAACATCAGGATCTTTTTATGAAAAATAAATGACAATGTGGAAGACTAAGAGTGATTGCAATGGCTTTAAAAAGGCTGTACTGTAATATGATGACCACAACCTCATAATGGTTGGCCATTTATGCTCCTCTGTTGGGGTCTGCCTCAAGAGACAATACTTAACATATAGTCATTACCCACAATACCTCAGAATATTGTGCTCATGTAATAAGACCTAGCCCACCGCTGGCTCCCACTGTCCCTCCTGATGAATTAAAGTGGTTGCTGAGTAATGAAATGGCAGAGCCCTGCCTTTCTTGACTCCCTACGCAAGATGTGTTTCCTCATGGGTATTAGGAGCTGTTTTGGCAGTTGGCATGAATAATAATAATAATAATAAAATTTATTTAATTAAGCACCTTTAAAGTTTTCAAGGCACTGTACAGTTCATAAGACCAGGCAACAAATACAATAAAACAAAACAGCAGTTTCAACAAATAAAACCAATTACAATATGGGTGGAAAGGCCTTATTCCATGAAAAGGACTTTAACGCCTTTTTAAAAATATCCACTGTTGTACTCTCTCGGAGCGGATGGGGTAGAGAATTCCAGAGGGATGGAGCCACAAAGCCAAAAGCACGGGCTCCAGAAGACTTCAACTTAACCCTTGGAATCTCCAGCAACCCCTTGTCAGCTGAGCGAAGCTGTCTCAAAGGGGTGTAAGGCACCAAAAGCTCTTTCAAGTAGTCAGGACCATACCCATGTAGGGCTTTGTAGGTCAAAAGACCTACTTTAAAGGTGATCCACCACTGTATAGGCAGCCAGTGCAGAGAGCGCAACACAGGGGTAATATGAGATCTTCTTGAAGCCCCAGGCAACAAACGTGCTGCTGCATTCTGCACTAGCTGCAAGTGGCAGATATCAGCCCCAGCAAGCCCTAGGTACAGGGCTACATGAAGATCAGTTGTAGTGCTGGTGACCAATGACACAGAGTTGAGCTGACCAAGGAATATGTGTATAGGATGGCTGTTGAGCAAACATGAGGGTGGTGGTGGCCTAAAAGTATTAAATCAACAACAAAATGGGATAGGAAGTCTTGGAGCTGGTATGACCCATAGTCTTTCACAATTTATTTATTGTCTTATTTATTTTTAGCAGTGAAAGATCTCATTTAGGTAATAAACCTCTTTAATAAGTGGGCAAATCCAAGCAAGAACAAATCACATGAAGTATTTTATTTTTATTTTTTTAAAAGTAGCTTTCTTCATTTTACTCTTCATGTCTCTCTCAAACTGCTGCTCACATTTTCTGCAGTGCACACTAAGGCACATGGGATGCCTCATACACCCAAGTAGGAACCAGTAACAGAAGAAACTATACTAGTATTTATCAGCTTAAGAAAAGGAAAAAGATTCATTTTTTTTAGGGACAGAACTTTTTCTTGTTGTCTTAGAGCTGGCTGGGTCAGTCACTCATCTCATACAGGTACTAGGATTTCAGTAGCAGCAGTTCAATGGCAGCTTGCCCACACAATAGAAGGTATACAATACAAACTACCCAAACTGTGACTCACAATGATATAATTCAATCTACTCAAGCTAAACTATCACGGCTTACCATGTCACCTGAAACCCTCAACTGATCTATTCCCTTGTAATACACAGTAATTTATTTACTTTTTTATTTTTTTTTTCAAAATGACTCCAACTGGAATAACTCACCGCATTTCAGCATCACATTTAATTGGGAGTCCCATGGTGGATAACAACAGTTTGCAGGTTATCATGGTCCAGAAAGAAAAGAATAGGAATAGGAATGCAATGTAAAAATATACACAGGAAACAAAACCTGTAAAGGTAAATATATCCAAACAACAATCAAAGCAAGCTAACAAAGTGGTGTTACAGCAAACTAAGAGAAACAGCATTGTAGTTGTGAAGGAGTCTGTACAGTCTTCACCTAGGAGCCCCTCTCCAATAAGATACTAGCAGGAGAACAGGGTGAATTGAAACCCTGCCCTGCTGATTTCTGGTCTGGCCCTTTAAAGGCTTTATGCATTGGCTGCATGCTGACCTGGGAATCCTTGTGGGGGAAGGGCACAAATGAACCTCACCTGGGATGCATAAAAATCAACCCAGACAGAGCAAGAGCGAAGATTGGGGGACAAGACAAAGAGAGAGGGCTGCTGTGAACTGGAAGGCTGAATCAAGCTAAATCAAAAGTCTCCTGTTTTTGCTCTATCAGCGTAAGTTGCTTTTGAACCCTTGTTTTGTGCTGAAGTAAAGCAACTTTTTGTTTCCTTGAACTTTGTCTGGAATCTTTTTTCTGGGGTTCCCCCAAAAGTCTTGGCTTATATCAAAACTGTTACAGTTATGCAACATGATCATGGTTTGTTCAGAAGTGGCTGGTAAACCAGACTTGAACCCTTGCAAGCTAGAAACATTCCTGAGATGGATAGGGATTTTTTTCTAGGTGGCTGGTGTTGCAAATACAAAGACCTGTCTACCAAATTCTACCTGTGGAACAACTAAGTTTCTGTGGGTATCTGATGTTGTGGGCTCTGTAGGAGTAGGTAGAGTTTTTGATTGAGGACAGGGAGTCTAAAATCTATCTATGAAATTTACCTGCCTTGTGGGGAAACATAAAGCGGTAGAAAAGGAAGCAGCTTTTAAGGGAGGGAGAAAATATAGTGACTGTTGTCGTTTCAGTAATAGGTGTGAGATGGGCAGTTATTTGAGCATGAATCTATAGGCACTCACTAAACCAAACTGTGTAAAAAAATATTGACACTGGAGCCTGCAGATGTAAAATTGAAAAATATTTATTTACATTAGATAAAATATCAGCATTCCCTTAAAAACAATGTTTCACACCTGTTCCATGCACTTTCTCATTGGTAGAGATCACCTCATCAGGTGTGGAGCTTAAAATACCATGATAAAGATACAGAGTGGGAAATGTAGGGGGTGCTGCTGAGCTACAGATGGCTGGTCATGTTTTTAGGTGCTCCACACGGTGTAATTGCTTGAAACCAATTTACTTTGCTTTTGCATTACTTATGTAACTTATGAAACGAAAGCCATTCATAGCATATGGTGAATGGACTTACATTGATAACTACAGATACATTTGAATCTCCTAAGTCAGCCAGTAGAAGTCTCAGACTGGGGCTTCCAACAGATATTGTATCTGATTTTGAGGAAGATGAAACTGATATGATTGAAGACCATCATTCAGCTCATAAGCATAACAGCCTCTGTATAGTTATTGAAACACCAAATTAACTCTAGCTTTGAAGGTACCAGTAAAGTTGCCCATGTGGGGGAAAATATAAAAAGTAATTTTGTTTGGAGTGTCTACATTTGGGCTAAAAAGGCCTTTTGTGTTTTGTTGGCCCCTTATAGCTAGGAGAATAAGTTTGGAACACTCAAGTGTTCTATTTTTCTCCAAATTTAAGCACTGAGTTCTTGAATTGTACTGAACATAGCTGTCTTAATGTCCCCCTAAAATATTAGAAAACTTATTTTTAGTTGTTCTCTATTTAGTCTCATTGAATTACTTACGGTTACATATTTTCAGAATTCATTCTTATGGTTCTTTATGATATGTAATAAATTCTTTATTGCTCTCTATGATCAGAAATAAAGTTAAAACACAAGATACAGAGCTGCACAAAATATCAATAAAGGTTTACAAGAGCCCAAAATATTTAAGAACAAACTAGTGAAAAATGTTTTTTTTTTTTTTTAAAGGCTAAAAACACTGCCTTATGTAGACAAACAATACTGGTTATAGCAGATAAATAACCCCAGTATTTATATTAAACAGCACTCAATAGAAGAGCAGGAAAAATGAAGACTTCAGTTGCATATTTATAATAGTAGACTGGCTTCAAAATTGCAACTCCATAGAGCAGGGATAAATAGCTGGACAGCTTGCCAGCACAGACTACTCAGCAATCTAGGAAAAATAATCAAAGAATCAAAATAATCATCCATCTTATGTCTGTATTGTTTATCTGTTTAAGGCATTATTTTAGGGCTGGTATGTGAAGCAGGCCATTGTCGCCCAAAGCCCCCACAAATCAAGACACAGGCACATTATGTGTGTGTGCTCAGTTTTGGCAATTAATTTACTTCAAATTCGAAACATCATCCTTACATTCTTTATACATATTCATAAATTTGAGTCCTCACAATTTTACATTCCTTACAATTTATATACAATACAGCTTTCTGATTAACTTTCAAAACATACATTCTTTCACATTTTATTACTTGTTTATTTCTTCTGCCCCCCAGATGTGCATCTTGGGGGGGCCACTCTTCCTCATCTTCTGCCCAAAACAGTGCTATGAGTGTACACCCCTGCTTCTTGAATACTTGTCCTCTGCCACATTTCTGTGTATTCTCTTGCCCCATCCCCCTTTTCTGTCCACCTCCCCTCGTTTTCTCCACTAGTTCACCTCCAGCTTACGATGGATGGTGGACTTCCCCCCTTATTCTCTCATGACCTAATCAGCCCCTGTAGTATTCATCTACCTCTTCTAAAAGCCCATGATGTATGACCCCTTCCTCCTATGCTCTCAAACAGTCTCTCTACCATGGCATTCATATGTTTTCTAGCCCTGTCCACTCCTTTGTGGCTGTCCACCTTTCTCCATACCCTCTGGGGTGTGATATTCAACCATACCAGAGTAACCTCTAACCACCAGTTTTTTACCTTTACTAGGTCCTCCTTTATCTGTTAAAATATATCCAGCCATGGCCTCATCCCCAAATCATTCCCACCTAAATGAATCACAATTAAGTCTGGCCAGCTGTGTTCCTTCCTAATTTCTCTCAACATTGGGAGTAGTTGTGCCCACTTCATACTCTGTAGGCCTTTCCATGTCAATTTTATGGCACTGATGCTTAGAAATAGCTGTGTTCCCCCTTGCCTCCTGGCTGCATTTTTCCACCCAATGCACAAAGGAATGCCCACAGATCCACACTTTGAGCTTCCTTGGTATCCCTGCATAACCACAAACATAACACCATTAGTATCCATGCCGGTTCCATTCCCTCTGCCCACTCCAACCCCCCCACCCTTTACCTTCATGTCATGAACCTGCTTTGGGAAGAAAAAAGAAAGACATTGTTATTGCTTGATAGTCTGTATATTTTTCTTATAACAATTAGAGCCCTGCCTGCCCTTCTGTTGAATGTCAATCTGTGTGCCCCCCTGAGCCACCATAACTGACGCTGCCCCAATTTGAAATGAGTGGGAGGAATAACCCTCCACTGGTTCCCTCAGAAATCTCAACCCTTACTTCATTGCTGCAGTGAACTGACCTGCAGTCACTGGCATCCCATCCCCGTGCAAAAAGATCAATGGGCTTCCCTCTTTAGGATGCCCTGCTGTGTACACATGCAGGGGCCCCACCAGGCAAATGACCACATTCTGATGTCTAAGTAGCCCAGACCCTGGCATCCTGCCCCTGTCTTGGACTGCCTTATTAGCACTGAGATCCTGTCACTGGTCCAGACCATGTCCTCCAAGTGCAGTCCCGGCCCCTCATTCTTTTTGCCATGACCAACCACTTCACTGACCCTAAAGGCACCCCACACATAGTGGTATATACTGCTTTGAATAACACTGCCTCACTGCTTGTGTTGCAGACATGCTGCATGGTCCCCAGTAATCTCTCCATCAGATGTTCTGAGATCGGCTTCCTGCCATCCCCCTTTCTCTCCACTCCCCTCAGCCAGCCTTGCATCATCTGCTGCACTAGGTTACCTTTTGTCGGGTCTTCCCATCCTTGTAGCATGCACACCTAGGCTATTGCTGCTAGATGCACTCCCATCATTGCCTGTGCCATGTTCTGTTTTCAGCCCATCACTATGAACCTAGCTACTTGTTCCCTTATCACTGACCCACTTATCTGGCCACCATTCTGCTCCTGAAAGGTTTGGAATACCTTCCAGGATTCCTTGTATGCCCTCAAAGTCCTACAGGACCATGAGTTGCTGAACAACTGTTTGGCTCCCCCAATCCAATCATCCTGACATGGTTTGGAATAGTCGTCTGTCTGGCCTTTGCTTCTGGTGCAATGGCCCAAAACTTGTCCATCTGCAATCAGGAGAGGCAGTCAGCTATCACATTGTCCACTCCATCAATGTGTCTGGCCCTGAATGAGATATTTAATGTTAAGCCCAACCATGCTAATCTCCTTAGCACCCTCATGACACTGCTTTGTTATCACTCCAGAAGGTGACCTGTCTATTCCTGAGCTCTTCCCCCAAAATTAATATTGCCACCCATATGGGGAACATTTTAAGAAAAGTGATATCCCTTGTCACCCCAGCTTGCATGCAAGCTTGCAGCCATCATTCCGCAAACTATTTTCCCCCAAAATATGCCCCATGCCAATACCCCCTGCTGTATCCATGTAGAGCTGCAGGTTAGTGTTAAATACCCACTCTTCCAGCCAGAATGTCCGCCCATTGTAAGTTGTCAAAAATTGTACCCACACCTCCAAATCTTCCCTTGTCCCTTTTGTGATGTTGATCCAGTGGTGTGGCCATGATGTCCCCTTGTTGCCCAGGCCAAATGATGTGTAAACATGCTCCCAGGAGCACTGGCCTTACAAGCAAAGTTCAAATGTCCCAGCAGCTGCTGCACCCACTGCAGCCGCACTCTCTGTTTTCCTTTTATCCCTCCCATCAGTGACTGTAGCTTTTTAACCTTCATGTCTGGCAAGCTGAATAACTCCTGAACAGGGCCCAGCTCAATGCCTAGGAATTCCATTGCCTGACTGGGACCCTCTGTCTCCTCTTTGGATAACGGGACCCTCAACTCTCAGCACATCACCTCAAAGTCCTCTAACATTTGTTCTGTCTCTTGTCTACCCTCCCCAATAATCAAGAAGTCATCTAGATAATGAACCACTGTTTGGTACCCATACCTGTTCTGAAATGTCCACTGCAGCCAGGTGCTGAAAATCTCAAATGTAGCACATGCCACCAAACAACCCATGGGCATCACCTTATCGGAGTAGTATGCATCCCCCACCTGGAATCCCAGTAGGTTCCAGTCCTCTGGCCAGACTGGTTAGAGCCAGAATGCTGCCTCTATATCTGTTTTAGCTAACAAGAGCTTCTCACCTGGTCTGGATCAGCTAGACTGCCTCCTCCAATGTGGCATATGTAACCCTGCTGTCCTCTTCCCCAATGTGATCATTAACTGAGTCACCCTCTGGATATGACAGGTGATGGATCACCCGGTATTCCCCAGGCTACTTCTTTGGCACAAAGCCCGATGGTGAAATTCTCAAGTTTAACAAGGGTGGTAAACTGAAGGAGCCTTCTACCCTCCTTTCTGCTACCTCTTTCTGTATTTTTTATGTTAGCAATGACTTCTTCCCTTGTATGGACCTAAGATTCTTCACCCAGGTCCCTTTCCTAATTCCCTTAAATTGTAAACTAAAACCCTCCCTAAAGCCCCCCCAATATTTTCTTTGCTGCCTCCTTATCTGTATAATCCTGTACCCATCTCCCCAACACCTCCAGCTCAATGAGTGTCTGGGCCAGCTGGAAGGCAGTTCCTGTCGGGTCCTTAATTCTTCTAGTGTCTGTTCGGATAGTTGTGTCCTCTGCCTCTCCCGGCACCCCTCCCTCTGCTCCCCTCCCCCATGCCAGGCCCCTAAAGGTCTCTGGGTTGCTCCAAAAGGGCTGCTAGTGCATGCTCTCCTGGTTGCCACTACTCTTTTCCAAATTGTACCTGCATTTTGACATGGGGTGGTATCCCCCACACTTTGAACATACATGCTGGAAATGGCAGTTTGGCCAAGAATGCATCACTCTGTTACACCCCCAGCATGCCTTTTGGGCCCCCCCTTTTTTATCCCCTTCAGCCTCCCCACCCATTGGCACAGTGTAAATCTCTAACCAGAGTTTGATTTGTCTAGTATCCCATTTTACATCTCCAAAATGTGCCATTCTTTTCCTGAGCTTCTCATCATACTTCATCCAGCTGTGGCCCCCCTTTTTATAAACATTTTTTATGATCAATGAGTACTCTAACAGTGGGGTCGCTAATTCTGGCTGCTTTTCTATCACTGTTGCCATGAAATAAGTGAAACCCGTGGACCAATTGTCCCAAGTTTTTCCTTTTAGAGATGTGTCATTCTCTCCCTTTCCAAAAAGGACCACGGCTGCTGCCATGTCTTTCTTTTCAGCTATCCTTCTCCTCATAATTATCCATGTTGTCTGTGTTTGCCAATGCAAAGATGTCCACATACTCACCTTTTCATATTTTCTCTTTAGTGGCAATAGGGACATAATCCCCAATCCAGACCCCTGGTACCCCAATCTCTGCCCCTGTCCCTGAGTTCACAGTAGCTCCCCACCCCATCCCTTTAATTTCTCCTAGGGCCTTCTCTAATTGTCCCACCCCATTATCCCCCATGGGCTTTAACATTTGCTCAACATATTCCTTTACACTGCTCTCCCACATAATAGTCTGATTACCTGGTGTGGCCGGCTGTAGTGTGCTGGGTCTCGGCTGCAGTACTGCCACCGGTGCAGGAACTGGAGAATGTGGCCCCAATGGTAATGAAGGTAGTAGAATCACCAGTGCCAGGGGCTCAGGCACAGGGACAGGCAGTGGGGCTCGTATTGGTTCTAGTCTAGGAGACCCAGGAGGGACAGGCAGTTGGGTCTTGGGTTCCAGGCCTGGTGCCACTGGCAATGGTTTGATTTTTCACTTCGGTGCCTGATTCTCTTCCCTTTCTCCCTTGTCTTGCCTCTCCTTCTGCTTCTTCCCTTTCTCTTGCCCCGGTGGGTCCACTGCCTCCAACAGCCACTTTGCCTTGTTCACCAGGTCCATAATCGCCAGGTAGCCCCTTGCTTGGCTTGTTCTTCCTCAAGACCATGTTTCCTCCTTCTGCCTGCTGAAATGGACATAAAAATGTCACACATTATGTCTCTTTTCTGCTCAGTGCCCCTGTTATCACCTTTTATCACCTGTCCTCTGGTCCCCTGCCCCTTGTGGGATCGTCTGTACCTTGACCCCTATTGCCTTTTGAGAGGCCTAGACCCCTTATCCAGGCCCCCCCATGATTCCAACTTTTTTTTAGCCATAGTGCAACCATACACTCCTTTTCCTTGTCCTCCCCGCTCGGTGCTGACGGTTGCCCAAAACCTGTTTGTAGCTGCTGCGCTGAGCTATATCCACCTTCTTAGATTTTTGGGGACTTCTTTTCTTAGCCCCATGCTTGCTTAAACAACCTAGGAACTGCACTACAGTGGGCCTCCAAAATACTTCTGCCCAGGAATGCAACGTTGCATTTTGCCCCAAATAAGAAACCCTTCCCCTTATTACCCTCGCAGATGTGGCCTGACCTAGAGGAACCCTTCGCACTCCCCCACCAATTCATCTGCAACCTTCAGCAGCAGCTGTGTGAGGCTGGGCCATCCAACCTGTCTTTTTAACCCTCCCAGCCCGCATTTGAGTTGACATGGTTCATGGCCTTATGGTGCAATTGAGATTTTTCTAATTGCCTTGCCCTTAGGACTCCAGAATCACAGTGCCTGGCTTTTTTTTATTAAGGCAGAACTATTGTCTCTTACTGTACTTGCTTTTTTTTCTTTTAATGGAATGCTGTCTATACATTTTGTATTTTTACAAACACCAGAGCTGTGCCACTTGTGTCCTATGAATGCAACCTACCTCCCTTCTTTCCCCAACTGCCATCTTCTCAGTGGGCCACTCTTGGCACATGGCGGTGACGTCGGCCACCTCCGCCACATAGCTCTACCTTTGTGCACCCATCTAGTGACCAAGCCGCCTCTCCAAAGCCCCCATAACTCTCACAAGGAGCTTGCCTGCCTGCTCTCCCCATGAAAACTCAATGTTTTAAAAACCCTGTTCTTCCAGCCATGCGGTGACATCAGATGCAACTGCCACGTGGCCCCACTATTTGGGCCTATTTCACAATATTGCCAACTCTCTTCTGGCCCAATGCTCTCTCTAGGTTTTTTTCACTCCAGTCCCCTGCAACAAAATGCCTACCCAATGCTGGCAGCTTTTTTTTTTTTTTTGCTCCTACGGTGACCAAAACAACTTTAAACTTCAACTTCTTGTCTACCGTAAAACTTCCAGGAGCCATGCCTCATGGTCAGCCTAGCATCAGTTCTTGCACAATTTTCAAATGTATTTTCATCACCTAAGGCTGCAACTCCTTTCTAGAAACCAACACAAAACTTTGCACCACCTAAGGCTGCAAATCCTTCTAGTACCAACATAAAGCAACTCAAAATCACTGTCTTTTGATATTTTTACCTTACTTCGTGGGTTGAACTTTCCAGCCAATACTCGTACTCCTTCCTCTGCTTTTCAGTGCCCAGAGTTGACTTTTAAAAACCCAGTATAATAATTGTTTTTGAAATTTTAAAATATTTCCCATGAAAGGAATTCACCTGCAGATTACAGGCCTAAAATTTGTCAAAAACTGATGTGCTTCCAGAGAAAATTAATCTTGGAGCAAAATTGTGAGCTCCCCCCATTATGTAGCCCCATAAATATTAACCCCTGAGACCTACCTCCTTGCCTCACCTGGCCAATCCCCTGTGGCCACTTCATTGCTTCCTCGGAGCCCTAAACCCTCCTCTCTTGTGACCTCATCTGCCCCTTCCCCTTTTGTGACCTCACACCCTTCACTCTTGCCCCAATCTCATTTTTCCCTCCTCTTTCCCATCCCCCCTGCCTACTGGCTTTTTCACACACATACTTGCCAGTCCTGAGGACAATGGGGTTTGCCCCTTTAATTGAGCAACCCTCTTTTCATATTGTGATCTGACAAAGGTGTGTGTTGTCAACCTTTCACTAATGGAAATGCATGGGGTGGGTGGGAGATGTTTCAGTTTTATGACCAAAAAAGATCAATTAGTGTGGCTTTTTCTTAGTGGTTGTTGCTACCTTCCGTAACAGTTTAAAGGATTCATTGGATGGGAGGACAACTATGTATAAGGACTGCATGAGTGAGCCACAGACCTTTTGAGAATGCAGTGGCAAATCTCACACTGGCTGTCTGGCTCATAAAGGCAAGGCAAGACAATTTTATTTCTAAGGCACCCCTTCCCTCAGTGTGCTACACAGAGTAAATACATGTTATATAGCTACAACAAAACATATTACAGAAAATGGGAGAATTTCTCTACAAGTACAACAAATCCCAACTAGCCACAACTTTAAAAATGAGTTTTTATAGAAAGTTTATAAATTATTGAATAATAAAAAAAGAATGTATTCCAAAGTATCGGCACAGATACTAAGAATGATTTGACCCCTGAAAACTTTAACCTAGACCAGGGGACAGACAGCAGGCCAGCATCAGTGGAGAGGAGAGGGCAGACAGAGGTAAGTAGAGACAGGAGATCTTTGAGATAGCCAGGACACAAACCATGTTGAGTCTTGTATATCAACAAGCAGATCTTGAAGCTGGCATACCACCAAATAGGCAGTCATGGCAGTTTGTGTAGTACTGTAGTGATATGATCCCTTTGGGGTGTCCTGGAGATCAAATGTGCTGTAGCATTATGGATCAGCTGCAAGAGGCATGTCAGACTCCTAGATAACCCTAGATAGAAAGTCTTACAGTAATCTAGCTTTGATGTTATGAAGGCACAAATTTATTGTCATCAAGCACTAGAAATAGTTTGAACTGGGTGATGATCTGAAGATTGAAAAGGCCACTATGTAGGACCACTGACACCTGATACTCCATGGTCAGCTTGGAGTCCACAGTGAACCCGAGATTCATAGCTGAATCCACAGTTCCAAGACTAACACTGTTTATGAATGGCAATAAGGTGTGGCTCCCTATCACAGCTGACCCTTGCTGGCCTAGTTCAATAATCATCACCTCAGTCTTCCCTGGGTTGAGACTTAACCAGATGGAGGCCATCCAGTGGTGGATCTCTTTCAGGCACCGACACAGCACCAAGTCAACACTCACTCCATCATTTGCACAAGAAAGGTATAGTTGGGTATCATTTGCATAGTAGTGAAAGATATTGGGTCAATATAGCAATGCTAAAATAGCGCAGCAATAACCACGCTGTGGAAAGTGTGAAACATTTAAAGCAACAGGGGTATAATAACGGTAGGGAATTATTACCACCCCTGTCACTGTACACTGTAACTGAGAGGGAATCAGGTTGTAATGTGTGTGGTGCCTGATCAAGATGCTCCCATGATGGAGTGGCTAAGGCACCAGCACACAGCAGGTTTGGAGACCTGGTACCGCGGTTCAATTCCCCAAGGTCTCCTGGTGTTGCTACTTTTTTTTTCAGAAAAACAGGAATTTTCTCCCCTCCTGAGTTTCTCCCCAGCCATGAAGTCTATACCACATCAGAGCTGATTATTTAAAGTCCAAGAGTGGGGGGAGTGAAGCCCCCGCCCCATTGACGTGTGCAGAGGGTGGAGCCCCCCACAAAAACAGAGGCCCAATTGTTGTCAATGGTGTACACTTTTTTGGTTTTGGTTGGTGTTTTGAGAGACCTTATTTCAGCGCACAACATTTTGTTTGTGGCATTTATTGCTGTACAGTTTTTATCATAGACATTATGACCCCATGCTGCTTTAATACACCAGACCATACCATCTGGTGATCTCACCCATCGGTATCATCTGCACAGTAGTGAAACTGCAAACCATACCATCTGATGATCTCTCCCAAGGTAACACGTACACAGCAAATAACACAGGGACCAGTATTAAGCCTCAAAGTACATAACAGTCCAATGTAGCTGTCTTCATGATGGGACTATCCAAGACTAACTGTTGCATTCTTCCAGACAAGTAGGACTCAAACCAGCAAAAACAGTGCAGGTGAGACCCATAGCATATCAGGTGATCCAAAAACACCCCATGGTCAACTGTGACAAATGTTGACAAAAGGTCAAGAAGGACATGAATGGAACAATCCTCTCCATCTCTCACCATGAGATCATAAAACACCTTCACAAGTGCTATTTTGGTGCTCTGATGGGGACAAAATCCCATCTGGAGAGGCCTGTAGATGTCATTTCTTTTCCAGGTGAGTCTCCAACTACATCTCCACCACCTTCTTCATTACCTTCCCTAAAAAGGGAAGGTTAGAGACAGGCCTGTAATTCAGAATAATTTCAGAATTCATAGATAGTTTCTATACAAGGGGCCTCACCACCCAACTTTTTAAGGGGCAGAAAAAAACACATCCCTCAGGGATAACCTAACAATCTCTGAAAAAATCAAGCCTATGGTACCTTGCAGCTGATAAGCAACTGAGAGTGCCAATTGGTGGTAAATAGGAGGCAGTCCCACGATCACCTGGAACACCTTGTCATCCAAAACTGAGCAGAATTCTGCCCAGGACAGCTGATGACTTTGGCCCATCAGAGGGCTTGTATAGCTAGCCCAAGATAGGCCACTAGAAAAAAATGCCAAGAAAAGAGGACACCTTGGAGAGAAAGTATATATTAAACTCAAATTCTCAACAATAAAAACTTTCATGGACTATAGACACAGAGGATAAATCAGCCTGTCAACAGCAAGAAAAGGTTGAGCCAATCAGTTTCCCCTCCACAGTAATCACCCTAGATGAGAACTCTGTCTTTTTTGGGGTGATAGTTTTCTCATAGTCACCACAGTGAGTTTTCAATGACAGTCTGTCATCCTCTGAATGGGTCCTTCACAAAGAATGCTCTAACCTCTGTCCATTTGTCTTCAGCTGTCTCAGCTCCTCACCATACTCTGGGAAGTTGCAATGGAAAATAAAGGCATATATATAGCAGGGTGTTCATAGGTTCATAAGTTCATAGGTTGTATCAGAGCATAGAAGGCACATGTCCATATAGCTCACCAATTTCCTAGCAATATCCATGTATGCCTTTATTCATCAAATAGAAATCCAGTCTGTTTTTAAAAATATTCATAGTTGGACTTGCCACTACTTCACAAGGAAGTGTATTCAAAATTCCTGTAGTTCTTACACTAAACCAATTTTCCCTCCTGTTATTGTTGTATTTATCTTTATGTAATTGGTAACAATGTGCTCTAGTATCATATGCTTGTTTCCTTAATTCCAAGTCTAGTTTTCTCCTTAGTTGGTCATCTTTGAGTGCTCTACATATTTGGTGCCAAGGGCAGAAGTAAGCGTCACATTGTTGCTCTCCCCTAAGCCTTAAACATAATTCATATTTCATACAAGCTGAATTAATAACCGAT
Source organism: Neoceratodus forsteri (assembly GCA_016271365.2). NCBI lineage: Eukaryota > Metazoa > Chordata > Ceratodontiformes > Ceratodontidae > Neoceratodus > Neoceratodus forsteri. The sequence goes on from CM057452.1 coordinate 1,868,412,517, forward strand.
AGGTCCATAACTTTCAAGAGTTTGCGAGGCTTCAGATTTTTCTTAGGGTGGTAACGGACCATCTTCATGAGGGGGACTAAAAACAGGAGGCCTCACAGAGAAAAAACATGGAATGATGATCCAAACAGATGATCAGATCAACCTTTTCTTTTTTTTTTCTTTTGTTGAGGTTCAGTTGTAACATTTTAGGTTATTTTCCTGATATTTCAAATGTGTCAGTGAATTAACCCTTCTTGTTACCTCATCACCACCTTCTACATTACTCTAACCTATGGTAATGATCTGGGACTATAAATTAATTTGATTAATTTAATCAAGTTAGCTTATTTATATTCGTTTCTACTTTAATGCAAATGTATAACTTAGTTTATCCTCCTTTTTTATATCCCTTATTATATCACTTGCTGCATCAATATGCTAAAGGGTTGCCACATTTATTCATAAGTTGCTTTCTGTGCATCTTTCAAATGCTGCACTCTTACAAGATTCATGGCTTCTACCATGTAGCTTATCCATGTTTTAATGTTTGGTGGAGTAGGATCCTTCCATTTTAATAAGATACATTTTTTTGCAATTGTCATAACTATTGAAACAAAGGCTTTTTGATATTGGTTTAGATTTTCTGGTTGTACTTATAATGCAAACATAAAGGAAAAGTATATTAAATGAGATTTGTTTATTCAATCCATTATTTATTGTTTTATATATTTTAGACCAACAATTAGTATGATAAGGACAACTTTGGATCAAATATATTAACGTTCCAGATGTGTTTGAGCATGTAGGACACTTATCTAATAATGAATGTTAATTTTATGTAGTTTATGTGGGGTAAAATATGTCCTCTGTAGTATATTATATTGAATTTGCCATAGTTTGCGAGATCTAAGTTTTGTGAAAGAAGACCCCAAAATTCTGGACCACAATTCGACTGACAACTTTTCTGGGAGATCACATCCCATGTCTTATTTCCATCTCTGTCTTAGTTTTATTATATCCCTTGTTGTATTAGAAAATAAGTTAGAGTACAGTATTGATATTATTTTTTTTGTTTTCCTTTTGCTCAACCAAGTTTTCCAGAATTGGAGTAGATAACAGTTTCAGTGTGCCATTCGTTTTAATAATGTAATGTTTAATTTGTAAATATTTAAAGTGATGAGATATCAGTAGATTATATTGTACTCTTAATTGCTCAAATGACATAAATTGAGAGTCTGAGAAGAGTTGTCCACATTCATAAAGTCCTTGGGTTCTCCATTTCCTAAATATCCTTTTCTTTACTGAAGGGGGGGATTATAGTTATTATACAGTGGAGTAAATCTTGTGGTGGCTCCAATATTAAATTGTAATAACTTGTGAAGTTCATTCCAGCTATTTATTGTTATAAGTTGTTGAACAACTATTTACCTGTTTTTTTTTATCCTGATTCAATCCTGAGAAAAGTACATTCATTAAATTTGGATAATCATATAGGTAAGTTCCATTTTTGTCGATACACTCTGATTCCTTTGGTGATTTATCCAATTCCAAATAATTGTAATCTATGAAACTAAATAATATTTATAAAACTCTGGCAAGGCTAAACCTCCTTGTTCTATAGGTAGAACTAATTTATCATGTGCAATTCTTGATTTTTTATTTAACCATGTGAAATAAGTGATTATTTTTTTAAAGCCTTAAAGAATGTCACTGGCATAAAAATAGGGAGGGCCTGATAGACGTATAATAATTTGAGGAGTATTTGCATTTTTATTACTTTAATTCTACCTATTAATGTGAGAGGTAAACTTCTTCACCTTTCTGTTTCAACTTTTGTTTGCTGCAAAAATGTTTCATAATTTACTGAATACAATTCAACTATATTATTTGGAAGAATAATACCCAAATATTTAAAAGAGTCAACTACTGGACATGGACAATCACTAGAGAGATGTGTATTAAGAGAGTTGTTGGTGTTATGAATTAATGATTTCTCATAGTTTACTTTAAAGCCTAACTCCTTACCAAACAGCTCTGTAATTCAAATAAATTCTTTAATGGATTCTTGACAATTAGTTAAGTATAGAAGGGCATCATCTGCATACAGACTAATTTTATGACAATAAGGACCATTATTAACTCCTTTAATCTGAATATTTTGTCTTATTTCTGACAAGGGTTCAGTATTTGGTGCAGAAATTAATGGTGAGAGGCAGAAGCCCTGTCTAGTACCTCTTGCTAGTTTAACTGCAGAAGAAAGTATATTGTTTATTTTGATTTGAGTGGTATGAGAATGGTATATAATTTTTATCCAGTCCATAAAGTTCTCACCAAAGTTCATTCTTTGCAATATAGAAATAATAAAATTCCATTCAATGGGTGCAAACACTTTTTCTGCATCCACCGTTAGCAAAATAGACTCTCCTTTATCGCTATATTGCATAATGTTAATTGTACGCCTAATATTTTCTATTATTTTTCTTCCTTTAATGAAGCCATTTTGATTTTGATTAATTAATTCAGGTAGTACTTTCTCCAGTCATTTTGCAAGAACTTTGGTGAAAACCTTATAGTCTGCATTTAACACAGATATCAGTTTATATGATTTACAAAGTTTCAGATCCTTATCTTGCTCATGAAATAAATGTATATGTGCTTCATAAAAGGTGGTTTGGATTTGTTTAAGTATAATAGTTTTTTCAAAGAGACTCATAAGGATGTGGATAAATATCTTCTTAAATGTTTTGAAGAATTCTACCTGAAAGCCATCTGGTCTTAGTGCTTTTCCTACTTCTAACTCATCCAACACAGTTTCCACTTCTAGGTATGTTATAGGTTGATCTAAAGAGATTTTTCCATCTAAGGACAGTTGTTTTAATGTTACGTTGTCAAGAAATTTAGTCTGGCCCCGGTCATTTATTTCCCTCTAAGAGGTATACAGGTCTTTATAAAATTGTAAAAAGATGTTTGTAATATCCAGTGGAATACTATGCAGTTGCCCTTTTTGTCTTTTATTTGCTTAATATTGTTGCATTCTTGGTCCTTTTTTATTTGCCAGTCCAAAAACTTTAAGGGTTTATCAGAATTTATGTAATAATTCAATTTTGTTGCTAACATCTGTTTTTCTGCCTTTTTTGTAGTCAAAAAGTTGTATGCATCCTTTTTCTTTGATAATAGGTTGAATATCTTCAACATCTTGTTTAACAGAATTAATTTGCATATATATATATATATATATATATATATATATACACACGTATATGTATTAGAGGCAAACAACTCCATTAAATGCATCAGTTAGGGTTGTTCCACAGAGACAAAAGTGAGGAAATTCGGTGTTAGGGTTGAAAGTCCACCTTGGACCCCTTCAGCCCACCCCCCAACCAGCATTGGGGTGTGTGTTGGGGTCGGCCCTAACTGTTACCCCATCACATGTGTAAAGAAGCTGAGGAATAGGAGAATGGGGTGAGAGTTAGTACCAATGACCCCAAATGCGCACCCCAATGCCAGTTGGGGGGTAGGCTGGAGGGGTCCAAGGGGGGCTTTCAACCATAGCACTGAATTTCATCACTTTTGTCACTGTGCAACAACCCTAACTGATGAATTAAATGGAGTTTTATGCCTCTAATTTCCCTTCTTTTTGAGAATGATGATGAGAAATAGTGAATGTAATGCAGCTGTGGGAGTGCGGGGCCCAAAACGTAATGTCTTGTGACATAGTAACAGGAACAGCAACACAAACAGAAGCACCAACAGTGGCACATATGGTAACACAAATGTAAATGGTAAAGGAAACATTAATAGAAACGGAAGCACAAAGTGATGCCAAAGCGAACAGTGATGCAAAAATGCAACTGGTAATGTGAACAGTGATGGCAGCAGTATTTTAAATGGAAATGTTAAGTGGCACAGCAAAAAGAATGTGAAAGGAAACAGAAACCGAAATGCAAACGCAAGTGCACACGTAAATGCAAACCATAATGAGCACAGGCATGGTACCACAATTGGAAATGCAAATGGTAAAGTTAACATGAGGAATAATGCCAATGGAAACAGGAACAGAAGCGCATATGGAAATGCAAATCGAAACGTGCACGGGCACAGTACCACAATTGTAAACGCAGATGGTAATGGTAACAGCAACAATAAAAGCAAAGGAAACAGAAACACAAAAGGAAATGTAAGCACATATGGAAATGCAAACTGTAATGTGCACGGGCACAGTAATGCAATTGCAAATGCAAACGGTAACAGTAACAGCAAGGAAGACGCAAAACGAAAGAGAAACAGAAATGCAAATGAACGGACTGCTGGAAATGCAAATGGCAATGCGCACGATGACATAAACAAAAACACAGACAGAAACAGTAGTGGAAGCACAAATGGTAACGGTAACAAAAACGCAAGAGCAAATGACAATGCAAAGGGTAATGCACACGGTGGCGTACACGGGAACGGTAATGCAAATGGGGACATAAATGCAAGTGGAAACAGTAACTGTAACAGTAACGGAAGTGCATACCCTGTTTTTGCCAAACAGGTGCATAGAGAAACACAGTGTGTACAAAGAATGTAAGCACTGTAATGGGCATCAAAGCTTAAAACAAGCATTGGAAGTACTTAATTGCTAATATCTTAGCAACTGCACGACATAAAAAAAAATTTAAATTTCACAGAAATTATGATTTTCCTGGCTAGGTTTTTGCAGTTGCATAGCACATAGGGCTATGCAACTCACAACAAAAAATCTTTATCTCGTATCATTTTCAAGAAACATGCCCCGAAAGTCAGGGCATACACCACCATGTTAGTCTATGGGGAAAACACCAACTTTGGAGTACCATAACTTTGTAGCCATGCAATATTTTTTCACCAAGCCACCAAAAGGCACATCTGTGAGATGTTGGCCACATTCCCTCCAAATTTCAGCTCAAAATACCATACCATTCTTTTGCAGCAGGGTGGCAAAGAAATGCTGTCATTTTGGCCATAGTCTGAAGATGTAGTATTGTGAATTGCGAAAGCTTTTGCAAATATTTATGAAAGTGTCATGAGTGCGACACTACTTTGTGACACTACTTTTTCTAGAAATCCGAAAAATATATCTGTAGGGTGTTTAACTGAAAAATAAAGACATGACTGGCATCCTCAGGGTCCAACTGGTAAACACAAAAATAATTGTATCCCTAGATGGTCCCAATTTTAAATGACAAGCATTTTCCTGATCACCAACTGAAAACAAAATGGCAGATTTGCAACACTACTAGGGCCATTTGTGACACTAAAAAGTGTATTTGCGACACTGTTGAACTTTGTGCTAACTTTTCCCATTGACTTATAATGGGAACTTGTTTTTTGAATAACTTTTGAACCATTTAATATGTTTTCACAAAATCTTCGAAAGACACATCGGGGATCCCAGCTGCACATTCACTGAAGTTTTTGGACTGGTCACACAAACTGTGCGACCTGTAGGTGTAAGCAAAGAATTCACCAAAAACCGTAAATGCATGTGCAGATCACACTTAGTAACTCCACAGCCGCATATCTGACTAGTACAAAAGTTGACAGATCCCAAGATTTATGGTTCTTGATCATGCATTCCATATTTCAAGCAAATCCATTGAATGGTAGCAAAGTTATTAAGGTGTAAAGTTTAACCCTTTAACCTTAAAAGTGCTACTCAATCCTAATATATATATTATATACATATATCCTCTTCTAATGCTCTTTATTGTTCCCATTTTTTTTCTAATAGCTCTCATTTCTTGCAATTTACCTCTTAGTCAAGCTTTAAAAGAGTCCCAAATAATCATTATATCTGTCTCTTCCTCATTTCTTCTAAGGATTTCTTTATTTTCCCTGGCTATATACCTTGATGTTTCCAGCTTTTGACTACAGTGAGGTCCATTTTCCAGCTATAGCACCCCTGAGTAGTGGAAGGCAATTGTACTTCCAATATACTAGGGGAGTGATCAGATATTATAATCCCTAGGTATGAAATAGTTTTGACCATATAGAGTAGTGATTCAGGTATTAAGAAAAAAATCTATTCTAGAATAGATATGATGTACATTGGAATAGTACAAATATTGTGTAATATTGCTTTTGAATTGGGACCATGGATCAAGCAATTTGAAATCCATCATAAATCCTTTAATAGTTTTAAAGGATGAATTAAAGTTCTCTCTTCAGTCAGATGTTCTGTCTGATTTATTTAGTACCAGAGCAAAGTCCCCCCCCACACACACACACAATATACAGTGAATTATAACTAGACAATTGCAAAAAAAATTATGAAAAAAAATATGGTTATTGTAATTTGGACCATATGTTGTGGCTAGGGTAAAGGTTTGAGATGCCATTCTTAATTCCACAATAACATACCTCCCATTTTGATCTCTGGCTTCCCTCATTATATTTGGTGCAGGCATTTTTTTTATGAAAAAAAGATTGCAACCCCTCTAGCTTTCTGAAACCACAAAAAGTCAGATTCTAAGAAGTGTGTTTCTTGCATTAGAATGCAGTTTATTTGTTTTCTGCTTAAGTCATTAATCATTTTAGTCATTTTGACTCTGTGTCTTAACCCTTTAACATTCTATGAAGCTATTTTTAATGAGAAAACCATTTAGTGTTTTTTGTTTTATTATTCTTATTCTGAAACTGTTTATTTTTTCAAGGATCATTCCATAAAGCCCTTTGTTTTTCTGCATTATTCTTTTTCTTGCATTTATATGACACTTTTCACTGTATTTTAGTCCTAAAAATGTTACCAATGTTTTAGTGAATTTATCTATTATGTGTTCCCCTTTCACCCACATCAAACATCACTGTGCCCCAATGCCCCCCTCCAACTAGGGGAACTGCAGTTCCCCTCTCCCCTTCCTGTTGTTGCAGAGATGCTTGCATGGGCATCTTTTGCACTGTTGCAGTGCAGTCTAGGTCAGAAAAATAAGTGCTCTAATCCTAATTTCTTTATCTAAACTAATAATAAATCATCGTCCTATCTTTCTCTGTCTCCCCAACCCCCCATGCCCCCCTTTATATTTTTTGTCCCATTGATTTGTTTTTTCATCTTTTTAGATTCACTCCCCCATTATTAACATAGTCTCTTTACTTCTTTCTTTACCATCCCCCTTCCTTCTCCCTTCTAAAAAGTTTTTCTTTTCTGTATTTCATTTGCCATAGGGACCTGTGCTTGGGGAAGGGGCTGAGTAGCTAAGTTTTTTCATTAACAGATGAATGGAAATACTTTTTGTTTTCCTCTTTTCCCTCCCTTTCTTTTCTGTTTTCATATGTTGTAATAGGGAGGATTGCAGAGAAAGACTGCATTATTTAATTCTCATACAATTTCTTTTGATTGTGCACAAAATTTCTCCATGGGACTGATGTAATTACTTATTTTTTTTTTTTGCAGGTATTGTTTCTCCTGGGGCTTCCAGTCAGCCTATCTGACCTTGCATCCCTTTCTCCAGCCACCGTCTGACTCATATTGGTCTCTGTGGAGGGTGGCCACCCAACAATTGCTCCACGGCTTACCCCCCATGGCGGGAGGGTAGTGGGCGGCCAATTTCCCCACCTAATATGGATCCACACTTGGGCGATCCTCCTCCTGGAGCCAGTACAGATGCTCACAGATAGCCATCAAGCTGCTGCAACTGGAATTCCCTGTTCCACTTTTCTCCCCTGCGGGCTGATGGCATGCAATGATGCCAGTGACTAGGTGCCTGCACACTCCTGTGTGCACCTCAATCAAGCATCTGCCACCTGCTGCCCCCATGGTATGCGGCTACATGCCACTGATCCCCAGCCTCCGCTAGGGGTCAGGCGAGCACCGGCCACAGGAAACCCCCTCCCTGGAGATGGAGAGCAGTCCATTGGATGCTCAATCCATCTCCTCCCTGCCAACCCACGGCAACCCGTGCTCATTCCCGAACACGGGTCACCGGCATGGTGCAAGGTGTGCTGTCCAGCACCTCAACCCTCAGTGCCACTGGGCCAGCCCCTGATGTAACTACTTTGATAGTTTATACTTTTAAGAGTTATTCATGTGGGTATGTTCTGTCTGACTTGGGGGGACTGTACACTACCATTTGTTGAGGGGATTGCAGCATTTTTCAAAGGCTTACTCCACAACCTTATGATTGTCAAATGTGGTTAATTTACCATTCACTACAAATAGCAACTTTGCTGGGTATTGCATAGTGAATCTTATACCTTAGTCATACAGTTTCTTTTTTACTGGGTTGAAAAGTTTGGGTCTGTTTAATGTATCTGTAGATAGATCAGGGTATGCATTAAAGATTACTTAAGCATGTTTTAGCCCCCTTTCCATTCTTGCTTTCTGAAAGATCACTTCCCTGTCCTGAAATTCATGAGGTTTAACCAGTACAGATTGGGGAAAGCTCTGATTTATGCTGATAAATATTGAGCCAGTTTGGTGTGCTCTATCAAGAGCTATCTTTTGTTTGGGGAACTTTCTTCCAACTGCTTCAGTTAACATTTGTTCAAAAAATGGCAGAGGGTTTCCTGTTCCCTCCAAACCTTCTGGAAATTTTTTCAGACATATGTTGCCCCTTCTAGACCTGTCTTTCAAGTCTGCTACCTTCATTGATAAATTCTTCAGTTGAATGTCATGCTGTGTTTGTATTCTTAAAATGGGTCCCTTAATATCCACTATTTGTGAACTCTTTGTTCAAGCTCCTCCATACAAGTTGTAAGTCCAGCCATTTTATCTGACAAAGAGTTAATTGTGTCAGAAATTCCCTTAATGGATTGGCCTAAATCCTTGAGTGCTTTCAACATATCTACATAGAGTGTGTTAACCGGATGCATTTCTCCTGTTGGTGTTTCTATAGGGTTGCATGAGGGGGGGAGTGCAGGTCTTTTTCTAATCTACTCATTGGAACACTATTACAGACTTCTTGAGCTGTATGTGTAAAAGAATGGAACTAAGATGTCTACCCAGCCTCCCCGACCCTCTTCTCTTGTAAATGTGATGTGGAAAATATAGGATTATCTGGATTCTACATGTCTTTGCCCAGTAAATTGTTTTCTAATTCTGGCATTCTCTCTGTATGTAGTTGCTCTCCAGCATCAGTTGACACCTATCTCCCATCAATGTTAGATGAGGTTACCTTTAAGTTGCAGTACTCTGTTATTTTACCACTTTCTTTCAAGTCCACGTTAAACTTGGGAGGTATTTCAGAGATAGGTGAAAGAAGTAAATTGCTTACCAGCTCCTCCCACTCTGGCATGGTGGGAGAGTGCATTTGAGAAGAATTATCACTTAGTTTAGCAGCATTTTTCTTAGCTCTTTCCTGTTTTTTACCTTTTATGCGCTGCCTTGTTATTTCTTTTACACTTCTTATAGTCTTAGACATGCAATATTACCAGCTTCTTCAGTTCTTCATGACTGTAAGTTTTTCTTCTGTCTTCACAAAGTCAGTAAGCATATCATTGCTAGTGTTTAATAGCTTTCCTAATACACAGTCAGAAACTAAAACCAAAATCTAAAAGCTGAAAGTAACAACCATAAGTATGTCTCTTGTCATTACGAATAGTCTAAGGGTCTGTTTCTTACTGCAATACAGCCTGTGTCTTTTACCCCTTTCTTCTTTTTAGCTCCTTCCCACCATCATAAAGTTGTTACTCATGATGGGAGATTAGGAGAAAAACAATGAACAAACGATAGTCGCAAAGAGCCTTTTTTTTTTAAACTAAACCACCATTTGACCCAGTTGTGTCCTTCTCAGCATCTTGCTCAGCTCTTCATGGGTGGAACTGATGTCATCCCCCATCAGCTCAACCTTGATTTTGTTAATGTCAGGATCCAATGAGAAGACCAGGACCCAGGCATGACTATGCTGGTGGGTTCCAGTGGCAACAGCCTGTGACAGGCCCAGCTGTACCATCTGATGGAGAAACTGTTGGCTAAATTACAAGACTTTGTTTTTGACCCAAGCATTGAAATCCCTGAGAACTAACAGATTCAGGCATTCCAGTACCCTGTCAGCAAAGAAGCCCATCTGGTCCTGCAGGAAATTTCCACTATTCCAGAGGTCAGTTGTTGAGATTGATATGGCTGATACGGCAGCCTGCACCTGGCCCACCCTTGAAAGCCAGGTGTTCAAACAACTTAGGTACTCCCATGGGGCATGCCATAATCCATAGTGGATCTAAAACAGATAATCACCCCCCTCCCTCTGCACTCCTGCCTTGGGCAATGTATCACAGAATACCTATCAGGGATAGATGTCAGCAGTAGAGGGCCAAAGCCATCTCCCAGACAGGTCTCTGTGATTCAAACAAGGTTGGCTGAGAAGCCTGTAGTAAAACCCTCAGATACCTTGTGTTACAAAACATGATCTGATGGGGAGGGACAGAGTAAGCCAGTTTAACTATCTCACATCTGTTCATTTCCAGTACAGCCCTGGGTATCAGAGTAAGGTAGGGAGTACCCTTATCCTGAATCCAACATTTTCCTGGGCTTTTATAAAAACTCACTACCTCATTCTTACCATCCCCAATGTCACCTCCATCTCCAAACATTGACCCTTGCCCCCTGCCTGAGGATCCCCAGGGCCAAACTGCAGTTGCACACCACTGTTAGAAGACCAGTACAGCATCCTAAAAAGGAATGGAGCTGATGAAGATGGTCTGGCAAGTAGAAAAGCTTTCAAGGGGACCCACCAACACCTGTTTTCCCCGATCATAACTTAAGTGAAATGCAAACTTTAATTAAAAAACACCAACCCCACCACACTTAACACTTCACCCAACAACCCCATTCCAAATCACACAGTGCTCAATTCACACACTTCATAAAAATACCAGTGCTACCAGTCACTCACCCGAGTCACACAGACAAAAAAACAAGTATATAATAAAAATAAAAAGCACAGCACAATTAATTGCCATTATATAACCAGTTTATGATTTGTTATGCAATACTGCACTTGTTGCCACCAGGTGAAGTGTGCACAGTTTCAGCAAAAAAGTAGTAGTCCATCAGGAATACCATCCTGAAAAAGGGGGTCACAAGCTTAAACTGGTGGACTTTTCTCCACCTTTGGGTGCCAGTCAGGAAAAAAAGGTGGGATGGAAAAGATAAAGAGCAGGAGAGATGGGAAGCAGGTTGGTATAAAAAGGGGTTGAGGATGACAAGGAACATAGGGATTAGTGGGCTGGTAGGCCAGCAGAGTCACATAAAAGGGATGGGATGCTTGATTACTGACTCTTTCTTGTTACTACTGTTTGATGGCATAGCACTTCAATTGGTAGTGGGTAAGTGTGATATGTTACAAGAAAAAAGTAGGGGAGACCAGGGAGGGCTACTGGGAGTGTATATGAAAAAAGAAAATATGGGAGGGGGAGGTGACGTAGCACTTTGCACGCTTCAGCATGTGGATAACTGCTGTGGGGTTGGGCAGCAGCCAGTGATTGATGTGGGAGTTGTATACTTTTGTGAAGGCTACATGTAGCTAAGGATACAGTGTGTAGAGTTGGCTGACACTGTGCTAGGTTAATGAGCTGGACAGAAAACTGGTAAAATGTGCAGAAAAATCTGAACAGGCTGTCAGACTGGGCAGCATCTAGATTACTCTCAGACAGCAAGAATAGAGGCCACCATGTGACCAGCAATTGAGAATGGTTTGGGGGCACTGGTGGGAACAGCAAAGATCAGGGAGCTCTCAGGGAACCAGACAGATTTACTCTCAGTAAATGTAATTAACCTCCTTCTGGTAGGCATGATATTGTGAGTAGAGATGCAACAAAGTTTTACTATGCCGGCAAAGAATATGCAAAGTTGTCAACTTCACATTCACAGAGTATTTAATGAAATATTCTTCCTAATGCCCAAATTTCCCCTTTTCCACTTTGCCTTGTGAATGTCACGTTGTAGTTTCATGTTGACTTACAAAGCAAAATTTGTAAAAAAACAACTTGCCATGTCACATGTCTGAGTTTCAGCAGGTCACATGATCAACAGGAACCACTAACACTAACCAGAGGTGGGAGCTCATAAAGCTGGGGACAGTGGAGGCAACTAAAACCTGCTGCAAAGCCCAGAGCAAGAAGGCTAGGGCTATGAAACCGATCTGGTTGAGCAGGGAGGTCATGGAAAAGGTAAGGAGGAAAAGAGCTGCCTTTAGGAAGTACAAGAAAACAGGGAGGGGGGAGGACAGGGAGGAGTTCTTGACAGAATCGAAGGAGGTGACAAGGGCAGTAAGGGGAGCCAAAGCATCTATGGAACTCAGGCTGGCACAAGGTATTAGAAGGGGGAGAGGACTTCTTTAAGAACATCAGGCAAAAGGAGCTGTAAGGACACATAGTAAGGATTAGGAAGGAGGGGTTGGGTGGAAGCAGGGTGCGATAAGGCAGAAGTGCTAAATAAGTACTTCTGCTCAGTATTTACTAAAGAGAAGGGGGTGACACCCAAGGTGGGAGAAATGGCAGAAGCGGGGGGGAGTGGTGACAGATGGGGAAATCATGGAGAGCAGAGTTCAAGAGGGTTTGAAGGCACTGAGGATGGACAAGGCGCCAGGCCCAGATGGCATCCACCCCAGGGTACTGAAGTTGCTGGCAGAGGTCCTTGCAGGACCTTTGGCAAACCTATTTAATGCCTCACTACATTCGTGGTGTGTACCTCAGGACTGGAGGATGGCTCATGTGGTGCCCCTCCACAAGAGTGGCCCGAAGGATGAACTGGGAAACTACAGACCAGTGAGCCTCACATCCATCGTGGGTAAGCTAATGGAGACTATCCTGAAGGAGAGGCTGGTGGCCCTCCTAGAGGCCAAAGGACTACAGGACAGCAGATAGCATGGCTTCATATGTGGCAGATCCTGCCAAACCAACCTGGTTGAGTTCTATGACTGGGTAACTAGGCAACTGGACAGGGGCCATGCAGTGGATGTCCTGTATCTGGACTTCAGTAAGGCATTCGACTCAGTGCCACATGGAAGGCTGGGAAGGAAGTTAGTAGGCACTGGGGCAGGTGCAAAGCTTGTGAGATGGGTAGGAAACTGGCTGCAGGGAAGGCAACAGAGGGTGGTGGTGGGTGGGGAGCTCTCACACCCAAGGGCAGTGACGAGCAGTGTTCCACAGGGCTCAGTGTTGGGACCAGTGTTGTCTGGGATATTCATTGCAGACATATCATGGGACATCAAGAGCAAGATCAGTCTGTTTGCTGATGATACCAAGGTAGGTGTGGTGGTGGATGACCTAGGGGGATGGCAGAGGTTGCAGGATGATCTTGCAAAGCTTGAAACCTTGTCAGACACCTGGCAACTGGGCTTTAATGCCAAAAAGTGCAAGGTGCTGCATTTTGGGATGAAGAACCCAAGGAGGAGTTACCAGCTAGGGGGAGTGCAGCTAGCCCAGACAGAGGAGAAGGATCTGGGTGTGCTCATTACAGGGTCAATGAACAACTCGGGCACAATGTAGGAAGAAGCTGCAAGGGTCAACAAAATGCTGGGTTGTATTGCAAGGGGTATATTCTCGAGGAGGGAGGAGGTGATTCTGCCACTGTATAGGTCATTAGTTAGACCACACCTGGAGTACTGCATGCAGTACTGGTGTCTGTATCTGAAGAGGGACATTAAGTTACTGGAGGGGGTGCAGTGCAGAGCAACAAAGATGATCAAGGGGCTGGGGGACTTATCATACAAGAGGAAGTTGAAAGAGTTGAACATGTACTCACTGGAGGAGAGGAGAGACAGGGGTGACATGATTGAAACCTTTAAATACATGAAAGGAATAAACAAGATGGGTACAGTGGGGCTGTTCAAAGTAAGGGAGGGGAGGGCCACCAGGGGCCATGATATGAGACTGGAGTGAGGAAGGTTCAGGAGGGAGATGAGGAGACACTTTTTTACAGAGAGGGTGGTGGCTGGGTGGAATGTGTTACCTGCTGAAGTGGTATGCAGTAGGAAAGTGGACTGCTTCAAACGAGGATGGGACAGGACAAGGGGGAGGGTTGATGAAGGGGAAGGGTGGAAGGGAGGGGCAGCTGCAGAATAAGGGGTACTAGCTGCACATTTGAGCAGACTTGATAGACCTCTAGGCCTTTATCTGCTGGCAAATTTCATATGTTCGTATGTTCATAGGAAGGAAGGGGATCGGGCAGGAAATGAGTGAACTAGTTTCACTTTCACTGCAGCATTGCTAGTAGCTGCAGCAGTAGCTCAGTGTGAGAGAAGGAGAAAGGAGAAATCTGCAGTCATAGATCCATTTAGTCTAAGTTATTTTAAGTACATAAACATTATTTTCAACCACCTTCATCCACCTTCATCACCTAATTTAATTTGAAGTACTTGTTTTGGGTATCAGTTTATTTTGTAGTTATAGTCAGTCTTTTTCCGTATCAGTTTATCTTTTGTTCCTGTTTTTTTTTCCATAGGTTACTAGTTAAGTAACATAATCATAAATGGAAAGAGGTGAAGCCAGTGGGCATCATGGGCCAAGAATGCATGGTGGAAGAGCTGTTAGGCTTAAAGATCATGTGCAACGGTTTTTGCATATTTTTAATAAAAGCTTTAAAAGCGGAAATTCAAGTCCTTGTGTCATGATTAGTGTTTCCTGAAAATTTCATGCTGTTTAGTTTTGTGGTTTTCTTTAAATCAGCATTTGTTAACTTGCTCTACAGTGGCTGAAAACAGTAGAGTTATTTCTGTCCTCTCAGTCAAACTTAGAGTGCGATGACATCATTTTGGAGTAGCTTGTGGTTTCAGATTCCCAATCAGAGCAACACTCTGTAGAGTTTATGGTTTGCTGAGCTCTCCAGGTTCCTTACAAACCCAGTCTCTGTTTCGTGTTTAGATAGGTCAGCTTAAAATACATCATTCTCTTCCTTTACAAAGCTGATCATTTCAATTCCAATGCTGAACTGAAGTAGTGGAAATCTTTTTCTGTGAGAAATCAGCTTGTCTGTATCACAGCTCTGTTCTTTCTAATCATACCTCAATTTTTTTCCAACTATATAACACAGGGCTGTTTAATGAATATAAAATAAATCTAAATTTTTTTCATTCACAGAAACAGTTTGTCTTTGATGTAGCCTTCATAAATACAATCATGTAAGAACATTTTCTTTTCATGTCAGATTGACAAACAGATGCTTGTCACACTCTGCTACAGTATTTCAAGCACATGTACTGTCATAACTCACAAATTTAAGCTCTTTAGTGGTTTCTGTGTGAAAATACATCATGTATGTGTACAACTAGAACCACAATGTGGCATCCTGATGCACTGTGTCTCTGTCCCACAGTTGAGGCAGCTGCAGTCTACTGCCACCAGTCTCCTACTCCACAAGCCCCCTGCATTCTGCTCCACATTCGAGGCTGCTGCACCCTTCTGCCCACTGTCTTCTCCCACACAGTCATGGATTTTGCACCCTGCTGCCTCCATGCCCTGCCTAAAGAATCAGGACTACTGCACCATGCTGCTCCCTGCCCAAACAACTGGGGTTGCTTCACCCTGCTGCCCTTTCTCCCCCACCCTCACAGTTAGGGAAGCTGCACCTGTTGCCCCCTGTTCCTGTTTCAACAGTCAAAGTTGCTGTGCTGTGCTAGGCCCTAAAGTGCCATGTTCCCTGCCTCCATGGGCAGGGCTGCTGCACCATGTGTACTCCATCTCACAGTCAGGGCTGCTATACCCTGATGCCCCATGTGTCCTGCCCCACAGTCGAGGCTTCTGAACCATGCTGTTTTCTATCACCTGTCACCACAGACAGGGCTGCTGCACCCTGCTCCCTTCTACACAGTTGTGGTTGCTGTGGCCTGCTGTGCCCTAGAGCCCCATGCCTCTGCAGTTAGGGATGCTGTACCATGCTGCCACTTGCCACAAGATTTAGGGCATTTGCTGCACCCTGTTGCATGCCTCCACAGTTGAGGCAGTTGCACCCTGCTGTCCCCCTGCCACCAGAGTCAGATTCTTTGCTACACTCTGCTAAGACAGGAACAGGGGGCAACATGTGCAGTGTCCCTGACTGTGAGGGTGAGAGAGAGAGAGAGAGAGGGTAGCAGTGTGCAGCAGCCCCAACTGTTTGGGAAGGGTACAGCACAAGAGTAAGGGCATTTTCTGCACCCTGTCCCTTGCCTGTGGAGGCAAGGTGCTGTGTGGTGCAGCAGGACACAACGGTGACAGGGGACAAAGGACAGCATGGTGCAGAAGCCTTGACTGTGGGGCAGGACACAGGTGGGCATCAGGATACAGCAGCCCTGACAGCAGTACAGGAAGTACACTCTGCAGCAGCTCAGCCCATTTGGGGCAATGGAAATGTGTAGCAGGGCTCAGCAGCCCCAAATGTGGATGCAGGTGGCATGAGACTCTAGGGTGTAGCACAGCACAGCAGCCCTGAGTGTGGAGACAGGGACAGGGGGCAACAGGGTGCCGTGGCCCTGACTGTGAGCATGGGGACAGAGGGCAGCTGGGTGTAGCAGCCCTGAATGTTCGGGTAGGAGATAAGGATGGCATCAGGATACAGCAGCCCACACTGTGGGACAGGGTGCAGCATCCATGCCTGTCTGGGACAAGGGATGTGGGCAGCAGTGTATGCAAGGGATCTGACTCTGGTGGCAGGAGACAGCAGGGTGCAACTGCCTCAACTGTGGAGGCATGCAACAGGGCATAGCAAATGCCCTGCATCTTGTGGCAAGTGGCAGTATGGTTCAGCAGCCCAAGCTGCAGTGGCATGGGGAACTAGAGCACAGAGGGCCATGGCAACCCCAACTGTGTAGAAAGGGGCAGGGTGCAGCAGCCCTGTCTCTGGTGACAAGGGATAGAGGACAGCATGATGCAGAAGTCTTGACTGTGGTGCAGAACACGGGGGCATCAGGGTACACCAGCTCTGACTATGAGATGGGGTACAGATAGTGCAGCAGCCCTGCCCATTTGGGGCAATGGAAATGGGTAGCAGGGTGTAGCAAAAGCCCCACCTCTGGTGGCTAGGGCAGCATGGTGCAGCAGCCCCAGCTGTGGAGGCAGGGGACCTGGCACACTAGGGCTTATCTTGGCACAGCAGCCCTGACTGTGGAGACAGGAACAGGGGTTAACAGGTACAGCTTCCTTAACTGTAAGGGTGAGGGAGAGAGGGCAGCAGGGTGCGTCATCCCCAACTGTCTGAGCAGGGGGTGGTAGGGTGCAGCAGCCCTGATTCTTTAGGCAGGGGATGGAGGCAGCGGGGTGCACAATCCCTGACTGTGTGGGAGAAGACAGTGGGCGGCAGGATGCAGCAGTCTTACATTGGAGCAGAAGGCAGGGGGCTTGTGGGGCAGGGACAGGTGACAGTAGGCTGCAACTGCCTCAACCGTGGGGCAGAGATATGGTGCATCAGGATGCCACACAGTGTTTCTAGCTGTACACATACATGATATGTTTTCACACAGAAACCACCAAAGAACTGAAATGTGTGAGTTCAGACAGGTGCCTGTCACACTCTGCTACAGTATTTCAAGCACATGTACTGTTTGTCAATCTGACATGAAAAAATGTTCTTACATGAACATATTTATGCTACATCAAAGACAAACTGTTTCTGTAAATGAACAAAATTTAGATTTATTTTATATTCATTAAACAGCCCTGTGCTATATAGTTGGAATAAAAATCAGATTTTTGATTAGAAAGATCTGAAAGCTGTGATACAAATGAGCTGACTTCTCGCAGAGAAAGATTTTTACTACTTCGGTTCAGCATTGGAACTGAAATTATCAGCTTTTTATCAGAAGATAATGATATACTTGAAGCTGATCTATCTAAACACAAACCAGAGACTGGGTTTGTAAGGAACCTGGAAAGCTCAGCAAACCATTAACTCTACAGAATGCTGCTCTGATGGAGAATCTGAAACAGCAAGCTACTCCAAAATGATGTCATTGCACACTATGTTTGACTGAGAGGACAGAAATAACTCCACTGTTTTCAGCCACTGTAGAGCAAATTAAAATGCTGATTTAAAGAAAACCACAAAATCAAACAGCATGAAATTTTCAGGAAACACTAATAATGACACAAGGACTTGAATGTCAGCTTTTCAAGCTTTTATAAAAAATATATAAAAACCGTTGCACATAGGGTTACCACCTGTCCTGATTTTCGCAGGACAGTCCTGTTTTGGACAGCTGTGTCCTGCAAAAAAACATTAAAAATACTAAATGTCCTGATTTTATAGCAGAAAAAAATATTTTATAACTTTCCACTAAATGTTGCAGAACACTACAATACCTTAACTAAAATACCTTAAAATGATAAGAAACAATAGAAGCAACTAAGAAACTACAACACTTAGCCTTAATTCTGATTATATAGAAAAAATAAATCTGTTGCATTGGTCGAGGTTCGTACTGTCCTGCAAAAAATCATATTTTAGTAAGAAATGTCCCACTTTGGGCTTCTTAAAAGGTGGTAACCCTAGTTGCACATGATCTTTAACAGGAGTAATGTTTTTGCTCCAAGTAACCCCCAAAATGTGCCAAGCACAAATGTAGAAGTAGCAGTGGCTGCTCCAGATGTTAGTGGCACCACCCCTGCAGCACAGATGATTACCCAACATGCCCAGCAGCAGGAGCAGCCCAAGTAGCAGTATCAGCAGCAGCAGCAGCCTGTTGCACCCACCCCTCCATGTGTTTCCAACATAACCAGAAGCCCTCCCGTCCCCCCCTGCAGAGCAGCCTACAAGATCTTGGCCCCACACTGCCAGTACCAGGTCTTCCAAAGAGCTCTCCAGTATGCTTTGTCTTCACCTCACAGCCAAGTGATGCAAGTGTGGTGAAGTGCAATCTATGTGGGATGCTTGTGCATCGGGGGTGGGGGAAGGGAAGCCACTTGGACACAAGTGGCAATGAACACACCTCACATTGCACCACTGTGCTGAATGGAAGGCTAGGCTGTGGGAGGTAAGATGTGTGTTGGTTCCTGCAGAAGGGGAGAGTATAATGCATCAGGGGGCTTTACAGTGACAGCCTGCCAGTAGGAGGAGTGAACGCAGAATGAGGGGAAGGTGGAGCAATTGGTGGCACCTACTGCTCCAGCCACCGCAGCAGCCTTACCAGCATCCAGACCAAATGCACCAGTCACACAGGCTGACCTTGCCCTTCTGTGGGCTGAAGTTGCGTCCCTGCAGCAGGGTCTCACAGAAGTATACCCAGACTTAAAACTGTGCTTGATAACCAAGAGAAGGTGTTTAATAACCAAGAGAAGATAGTGAATATCCATTTGTTTTGCTTTCTTTACATGTAGTGTCTGTTCTTTCTTGATTTTTCTTCACTCACCCCAAAAAAAGAATAACCCCTCAAAGAAGTCTGAAAAGACACACCAAAAAAAAAAATAGAAATGGTTTATAAAAACTACGACCAAATAAAATTGCTGTCCTCCACTTTTTTCTACTTACAGTAGTAATCTGTCTTTTCCTACACAAAATCTAAATAAGTGCTTTTTTTCATTAATGATTCCTTCCTGTTCTGCATTCCTTAACCTTCTCTATTCTTTCATAGTCCACCCCAAAATAATGTAGAAATACACAAACAAACCTAAAATGAATAAAAAGCCCTCAAAAAAAATGTCCTATCTTTTGCAAAGGTAGCAGGCTGCTACTGCTAGCCTGCTACATCATGCAGCATGCGGTACTGTGGTTCAGAGTGCATACCTTGAAATGCAAAAGATTAAGATTAGTGTTGAAGATGTCCCCACTCCCCAACAAACAATAATTCAATGTTAGGGTGAATAGTATATGAGGTTAGTAGTGCTTATGTAACTGTAGTTTATTTGTGGCTTTATTGTATTCCTGTCCTTGGTAGGTAAGCTGGGTAGTGAGTAGAGAATAGAAAGCCCAGCACCAAGGGTGAGTAGAGCACTGGAGAAGGAGGAGGTAGGGGCGGAAGGTGGGTGTTTCACAACATACTAAGCGGAGAACTGCCAGAGGAGGCTGGTTTATGTAAGGGATGTGGGTGGAGCTATTCCCCCACATTGAATCATGGGCTATAGCCCTCCATTCAATGTTTGGGTGAATAGCATATTGGGTTAGTAGTGCTTATGTAACTGTAGTTTACTTGTGGCTTTACTCTGCTTCTGCCCTTGGTAGGTAAGCTGGGTAGTGAGTAGGGAATAGAAAGCCCAAAAAGAATTTACCAATGAATGTGCAAAGAGTATGATTACCTCCTCCAACTTACGGAGAGTATGATCAGTAGCACACAGGACAGGAAAAAAAAATCAGGTGGAGGAAATCTCTGAGGACTGAAGGCTACTGATCTGCCCGTCCTCTGGGCATACTATGAGGACATAAACCTAGGTTCTAGCAACCATAAACTAAAATTTTGAGGAAGATGAACCGCTTGGAGAGATGATGGTCCATCTTCAAATCTGTTGGATGGTGCTTCTGGAATGATGATTCTGAGGTTGAATAGGTAGGTCTATTCTTCAGAAGCATCCGAATCCAGATGTGGAGTAGTTCCAGTTGCAAAGGGGCGATGCAGTCTAGTTTCCAAGGTGATGATGGATGATTTCCATTGGATTACAGAGATGAAGTTATATGCTGCTGAGGTAGTAACTGAATGTATATGGAAATAATTGGAAGTTCAGTGTGATGAATTTGAGAGTTTATTTGGGTATTGATGCTATAATGATACTTGTAAAGCTCCTGTTAGTCTACTGGTAGACATGAATAGTGATGTAATGAGATTGTCAGTGATGTAAGCTGAAGTGGCCATCATTATATTGCCTTATGAGTGGATCCAATGTCTGAATACTGAAGGAAGCTCAATAATGAGTTTATGAAGGAGTCTATAAAACTGAAGGGGCAATGGAATTTGAGAGTGGCGTAGAATGCCAAGGGTGCATAGAATTTCAGTCAGATATAGGACTCATGAGGGGCATGACTGGGACAGTGAGACTGTCAGGTCAGTTGTAGATGTGCAGATTTGTGAAATCAATGGAAGTCTATTCTCAGTGAAAGATTATGCTGGAGGGAGAATGGGAGGCAATTCTGAGGAATGTGTTAGAATGACCACTGGATGGGCAGTTGACCTGATTGATGGTAATATGATGAACGAATGTAAATGACTGCATGAATTATGGTAGTATCCAGGAATGGAGAATAGGATGGAAAGAGTAACTTTGGCTAGGCTGTTAGGTGCCAGATATTCCACAATATGAGTTCTGAGATGGCATCCGGGAAAATCATAAGATGTCTGATGACCATTGAGGAATTAGGAGTCAAGTAACATGATCAAACTGAGTCAGAGCTCATGGTAGAAGGCTATAAAAGAAAATTGATGATGCTAATATGGCTATGTGGTATCTTACAGTTCCAGTTATGCCTAACAGTGATAATCATAATAAAAGTCAGTACATCTTGGAAGTATTTAGAGTGATCATTCCAGGAAAGTAGATATGGGTGAAGAAGGCACCATTAAATCCTAGATCCTATGAGACATGGGAGATGGGGATGCTGTACCAGCTGAATTAATGGATATGTAGGAAACATCCAGTACAGTCGGTTGGGGAATGAGATCCTTCTATAATCCAGTTGATCAGGATTTCAGAATTGGTCTTGGGGGATACTTGGGAAGTATAGATAGTTCTTTGATAATATAAGAGCATGCTGTTCAAGGGATGTTGCTAGAAGAAGTCAGGTGAGATAAACAGATGGGAGCTGTTAGGATGGCAGAGGTTGGAGTAGGAGATAAATTAAAGGATAGCAAGGTAGGTGATAGAGCAGTGGAAGGCTGTGAAGCCATGGGTGGATAGATGACAGTAGCATAACATGCATTGATGAAATTTAGCAGGTGGGATATTAAACAGGATTTGTGGCTGCATTTGAAGCAATAAAAGATGGATGCAATATAGGTAGCGTGACACATTGCATATAAAGTAGGCTGTATTATGTAAATGCTTGGGTAGCCAGTTGCATAAAGGAGCAATGATACTTACAGAAAGCATTAGATGCTACAATTTCAACATAAAAAGTGAACAGGTATGATTGCGTGAATGGAGACTTGAAAGGAGTTGCAGGAATGTCTTAAACTCCAGTAGGGCATTGCAGCGAGGAGAACATAGTCCATTAGCGAAATGCTGTAGTTGACCAGGTAGGAATGCTGGCTGGTGATAGGTGTAAATACTGGCTGGAGATAGATGTAAAATGCACAAAAAGAGCCATGGCAAACAGGACAAAGCCCCAAGCTGTTACAGTGGCGAGGAGAAAGCAGCTGTCCAAGAATGGAGGCTAAAGTCCGCAAGGGATGTCAGCAGACCAGAGGAAGGAGTCTTAGAAGAAAACAACAGAGGCCAAGCCATTCGGACATCGCAGGTGCTGTTGTTGTATTGTAAACATTCTATCTTGCTGTTTTCTTGCTGGGAATTATCAAACAGATTGACTGTTTCTACTGGAGGGGTGTGTTGGTCTTGATGCTTTTCATTTGCATTATTGATGTGCTGCCTTGTACAGGAAGCTATTTTTTTTGTTTTGTTTTTGAGTGGGGTTGGTCATTCATTTCTAACTATTTTTCAGTACTTTTTTTTTTTTTACATTTTCAAGTTGTAGCATTTACACCAGAGTGATGAACCCAAGCTGCTGCACATGGGTTCCAGCTGTGTCTCTTCTGTGAATTCAGGCATATTTCAAATCATAGAAGGCAAGCATTTTTTTGGGTGCAGTGTATCATTTCTAAACACTTATCCACAATGTTTTTCTTTCTCCTTTTAAGGTGTTATCACCACAGTGTTTAAAACGTGCTGCTGCATCGGTCTGAGCCTGTGTCTTCTTGTGTAATTCTGCACATTTTACTATCATGGATGGTAAGTAATTATTTTGGTGGGTGGTTGCACTATAAATGAGTTTTTCATCATGCTGTTTCATTTTCTGTTGCTATTCTTTCAGGTACTTTTCATCACTTCACTTTATCTGCAATGTTGTCCATCTGGAGAGTGTAAGATGCCAATTGATGTATTAATACAGCCTGATGAGTCTGCATTGCAGACTCTGCAGCACATCAATGTGACCTGTGAAGAGAAGAAGACATTATTTAGAGTTCATTCAAGTACTCATTATGTCGCTGCCTGCCTGTTGTTATATTCACCATCTACTCCACATCAGACTAGTAACTGTCTGTGAAGAAAACATGGAAAGTTATTTCCCCACACTGGACCACTGTAGTACACTCACAGAATAAATGTTTTAAACTCTATGCCTTAGTAACTTCACCTGTCAGCTGTGTAGAAAAAAAGAGATATTATGTGGCCTGTATTTGCCCACCATTGAATACTTCCCACCTATAAAAAAGGAGAACAAAACATGAAAATAAAAGAAACAGAAAGAGAAAATCATAGGCATACTTACCTGTAGATAACATAAATTATGTAGCCACACTACAACACTGTCGTAGATGCACCAAACGGAGTTTGTAGACCTTCCATCTTATTATGTACACCTGTCACATGTGAAGAAAAACAGAAATTATGTGGCCTCTATTTGCATCCCCCTTGGAGCTTCCATTCATGCCCTCTAGTATTTGAGCTGGGAAACCTTGTTGAACAGATCTAGAAAGGGCACTCTATTTATTCCTTTCAGGAACTTGAAGGTTTCTATCCTGCCCCTCTGAGTCTCCAGTGACATGTTCAATGCCTCTAAGCACCCCGGTACAAAAGCCCTTGTAGGCCCTGAATCATTTTTATTGTACTTCTCTGCACAGTCTCCAGTCTGTTTGTGTCCTTGTTTAGGTGCGGGCTCCAAAACTGGACACAGTATTCCAGGTAGAGCCTCACAAGGGACCTATACAGTGGTAGTATCACCTCCCTACTCATGCTGTCAAATCCTCTGCCAATGCATTCCAATATTTTGTTGGCCTTGCTGTATGCGGTGGTGCACTGCCTGGTCTGCTTAAGGGTGTTACAGATAATAGTGCCTAAGTCCCTCTCCTCCTGTAAAGCACTGAGTCTGACCCCATTAAGACAATATGCTATCTTTAGGTTCTTTTTATCCAAATGCATCACTTTACACTCCTTAGCATCACATTTTAGTTACCAGATGCTAGACCATTTCTCTAACCTCTGTAGATCTTTTTGAAGGTTCATAACTGCTTCCTTGCTGTCCACCATCCCACCTATCTTCTTATCCCCTGTGAAGAGGGCAATATTGCCCTGCATACCTACCCCAATGTCACTGATGAACATGTTAAGCAGTACTGAACCCGACTGAGCCCTACAGTACATCACTGGTGACATCTCCCTCATCTGATTTCTCCCCATTGATGAATACTCTCTGCTTTCTGTCCTTAAGTCATTTATTTACCGATCTAACATAATGTTCTTTGCAGTGCCCAGCTCCTCCAACTGTTTCAGCAGGCAGTTGTGCAGTACCAAGTAGAGATCTACTGGATGTCCGCTGTCCAATTCCCTAGTCACCCAGTCGAAAAACATAATCGGGTTCATCTGACATGATCTACCTGCTGTGAACCCATGTTGCCTATCATCCCAAAGTCCATTTGTTGAGATATTCTACCAGATCCTGCTTAATCAAGGCTTCAATTTTCTTTCGCACTACCGAAGTGAGGCTAACTGGTCTGTAGTTACCAGCCTTCTCCCTGCTTCCACCCTTGTGTACAGGTACCATGTCAGCACTTCTCCAGTCCTCTGGCATGACTCCCATCTGAAGTGAATGGTTGAATGGTTGAACAAATGTGCCAATGCATCCACCAGCTCTGCTGCCAGCTCCTTTAGCACATTTGGATGGACCCCATCTGGCCCTGGTGATTTGTCCTGCTTTATATGTTTAAGCACATCTTTAACCCTGCTGGCAGTGAATGTTGCCATTTCTGTATGTGGGACCCCATTGTCAACTGCCTTAATACCACTGTCAGTTATTGGGCCTATGTGTTTCTTGGTGAACACTAAACAGAAGAAGTTGTTCAAGACAGTGGCCTTCTGCCTGTTGTCTTCCAGTATACTGTCACCATCTTTAAGCTTGACTACACCTCCCCCTTTCTTTCTTTTTTTCCCTGTATATACCAAAAGAATTGTTTGTTCCCTGCGTTGACCCTTTCCACTATATGAAGTTCATCTGCTGCTTTTACCTGTTCCACCTTCCTCTTAGCTTCTCTGATCTTCTGGACATAATCTTCCCAGTCATTGTAGCCCAAATTTCTTTTAAAGTTGAGGAAAGTTTTCCTTTTGGCCTTTAGTGCTGTATTGACTTGGTTTGTGAACCATATTGGTAGTAAGTCTGGCTAACTGTTGGAATGTTTGGGTATAGAGCTGGATATGGAAAAGGGCCAATCTGGTTTGCTGACTGGCAAGGTTCATAGGCTGAGATAGCTGCTGGCAAAAATAGAGTTAAAAAGGAGGGATTCGCATGTGAAGGGATAGCAAGTGTCAGGCTGCCTCAATTTTATGTGAAAGGCAGCTGCCTCTGGCAGGGTATTAACACACAGACTGGTCAGGGCAATGGGGAAGGCAAGGAGGCCACACTACTGGGTCAAGATCAATATGGAAGTGAGGAAGGACTTGGCATTTTGGGAACATTTTCTGTAAGAATATAATGGGGTGACTTTTTGCGAGGCTGAATGGATAGCCAATACAGACCTGGAAATACACACAGATGCAGTAGGTTCTCACAGGCTGAGAGAATACTTCCAAGGCAAGTGAACAGCAGAAAAATTGCTGTTGTCAAGTGGACAGCAGAAAAATGGCTGCCAGTAAAGATTGCAGCCTCATTAAGGATATCATCTTGCTAGAGGTATTTCCTATATCGGTAGCTACAGCTGTATGGGTAGAGCAGTTGAGGGACTAAAAGGTGCTTTTCTGTTGTGACAACCTGGCAGCAGTGGAGACTGAAATAGGCAATCAACAAATGCATGGTCTGTATTGAGGGTGGCACAGACATTAGTGGTTAGAGGGTTGAAAATCAACATGTCCATTAACAGCAGGTGAAGAATGTGATGGCTAACAGCTTTTCTCAGCTCCAGAACAGGATGATTGAAAGGATTGAATTCAAAGGGAACAGTGGTACCTTCCCACATATGAAAAATTAGCTGGAGATAGCCCACTCCACAGCTATTAAGTAAAATGGAGCCTCTAATGAGAGGAACTGGAGCTGATCAGCTGCTCCAGAAGCTTTTCAATAAAGTGTGCTGTTCCAACGAGGGGAACACAGTGCTGGTTCACTGCTGTGGCAGCTCTTCAGTAAAGTGTCTCCCTCTACTGAGGAGGACAGGGTACCAATCTGCCTTTCTGGGGGTTCTTCAAGCAGTGGGCCCAAATCTGCTGTGGCACCCACTCCCCCTACCATGTACCAAGCCCCCCTCAAGCACCCATGCCACCCACCTCCCCTCCTTTATTGGTGCTCACTGCCCACCTCCCATCACTCATCATGTATCCACAATGACCTTCAAAGAAATTCTTCAATGTCCCTTTGGCAAGCTCCTCTACTTATAATAAGAAAAATAAAGTATTAAGAAACCTAATTCCTGAAATTCATATATTGCACATGCATGTTGACAGAACTATTTTTTCAAATGTTTTTCTTTTAGTCATGAATTGGCCTATTTTGGCAATTTGTACTCCATATTTTCATAGTGGCCAAGTCATTTAGGGTCAGATTTATATCTTGCAGTTAAGTGATGATGTGGAGTGGGGACAACTTGGCCAGTCTGGAAATTTGGGCCAAAAATGGCCATGTTATGACCCAAAGAAAAAACCTGTCAAGAAATGTAATTCAATATGTGCATTTCAGGATTCAAGATTTTTCCCCAGGATTTTTTTTTCATTTTGCTCATAACATGATCATTGCATGTATTTTGTACTAAAATTAATATTATACACAAACAAAACAGTAAGAAAGTTATGTCTTATCTATTGCATATGTGGGTAAACAATCTGAAAACAAAACACAGAGTGTGGGAGGACATAGTG
This sequence comes from Neoceratodus forsteri, assembly GCA_016271365.2. Taxonomy (NCBI): domain Eukaryota; kingdom Metazoa; phylum Chordata; order Ceratodontiformes; family Ceratodontidae; genus Neoceratodus; species Neoceratodus forsteri. The sequence goes on from CM057452.1 coordinate 1,868,439,403, forward strand.
GACAACTAAGAGAAAAAGATGTGGGTAATAATTTCAAACAGTCTTATGACAACAAAGCAATGCTATGGGGCAGTGGGAAGGGCAAATTGAATTTGGGGGTGCACAAAGAGGTGGATCAGCAGCAGTAGAAGAGAGGTGCTTCTGCCATTGTATAGGTCACTGGTTCATCCACAACTTGGATAATGTGTGCAGTGTTGAGACCATACTTAAAGAACAAATACAGAGTGGAAGCTGTACCAAGAAGAGTAACCAAAATCATCTAAGGACAGTAAAAATGGAATTTTGAGGAGAGGTTGGCAAATCTGAACACTTACACAGCGGAGGCAAGAAGGAAGAGAAGGACTATGATTGAAATCTACAAATATATCTACAGGGTAAATTAAGTGAATAGCAGGGTATTTTTCAGGAACAATGGAATAGAAGACAATGGAGGACATGACATTTTCAGATTGAACTTCCCTGTTAAATTGTGTGCGAATACTAGTAGTAGTAAACATGTATTGATCAGTCAAGTGACCATTACAATCATGTAATAAATATTCCATTTTACATAAATATGTATTATAACACATTAAAATGTTAAATAACAATCTCAAAAACAACAGTTTAGCATCATGACAGGAGAAACATTTAATACTACATCTCATAAATTTTGTAAAACAATTCTGATTATTCTCTGTTCAAATCAAGTATATATGATCATTAGCAATATACTGTTACTGCAAGGTTGAAACATTCAAGTGAAACTCTCTCTGAGAAATTGTTTTTAGAAGGGAGACCATGGGGACCAGCACTTTGAGGTCATTTGATTTCAGCAGATAAGCCAACAATTGTTGGGGTTGATATTGTTTACTCTGTAGACTTCCTAACAGAGACTGTCTATAGTTTTCATATACTGGACACAATACTATCAGATGCAAGAGATCATCTTGTCCCAGTTCACAATTACATACAAGAACCTATTCTTTTTACCTTTAAATTGTGCCTTTTTTATTGTTCAAAAAGGATTAAAATATAAATCTTGTAAGAAGTGTCCTCTGTCTTGGATTTGTTAAAATACAAAGATCATTCTCAAATTTGTGTTCTCTTATTTTTAGCCAGCCATAAACATGCCCCAGATTGTTTGCAAGTCTCCAAATCCTTTTGTGTGAAAATATCTCTGACTCTGTTATTAACAGTACATTTAATGTACTCAAATGGATATCTGAGACTGTCAGCAATTATATTTAGCAAACCATAAAGTTTAATAAACTTCTCTGCCACTAACATATGAGGAAAGATTACATCATAATGTTTATAACTTAGAGCTTCCTCTAAGTACAAATGTGAGAGCCTATCCAAGGGCATCCTAAAGATTTTAATCCAGTAATTAATTAATTTTTGAACACAACAGCACTCCACTGAAAGCTGTCCTAATTCGGCTCTAACCAGTGCCAAAGGGGCACTATTAGGAAGATCCATAATTCTCTTATAAAATTTATTTAAATTAATAACCAGTATTCCTTTACACTGGAGTCCCCAAATTTGTGCCCCATATAATAATTGTCTTTTTAATCTCTGCTCAAGCTACCAATAAGTTCCCCTCTAAAGATTTCCCACCACATTTGTGGGAAAAAGATAATAATGTTGGTAGAAAACTGTCCGCTTTTGCTTTTGCGATCCTTAAATGAGCACACCAACTGTAAGTCCCAAGTAACAGAATTCCTTCACAACCTTCAACTTATAACTGTTCATACAATATTGATATGACTTTTTGTTGCCACCAAATACCACAACTTTAGTTTTATCATAATTTATTTGTAAATCTGCCTTTGAACATTCAAGTTGAAATTTTCCTGAACTCCTAATCATACCCAAATGACTGGTAGAGAGGAGTGCAACATCGTCTGCATATGCAAGATATGATATTGCTTTTGTTCTGATTTTTGGTAAATGAAAATCTGGGTCATACTTTTCATTCAGTACAGTGGAAAATTATAAATTGAATAGAAGGGGAGCAAGTGTACACCCTTGCTTCACTCCATGTTGTTTTGAAACCAACCACTTTGTTCACCCAAGTCACTGTATCTAACACTATTATAATTATTATGATGCAAAAGTCTGATCATCTCCAATAATGGTTGCTCAATCCCGAGTTTCTTCATTCTTTCCTATAAAAGGGATCTATTAACCCTGTCAAGGGCTACTTTAAGATCAATAAATGTACAATAACTTTTTTGTTTTTTAACTACATTGTATTTATGAATTATGTGAGATAGGGTAAAACGTCGATCGATCATTGAGTGATTATTTCTAAAGCTGGACTGTGCTTCATCTATTACCTTGTTGTTTTCAACCCATATCATTAGTCTATTATAAAAAATTCTTGAATAAAACCTTCCGTACAGTATCCAAAAGACTGATCAGCCTATAGCATTCTGGATCCTTCCTGTCACCCTTCTTGAATATTGGAATGATGATGTTCAATTTCCCACTATTTGGAATAGCTCCAGTTTTCCAGATATAATTAAATAATTTATATAAGAATGGAATCCCAAAATATTTTGTTCTTACTATTACTTCCAAGGGGATCCCATCAGGTCCAGGGGTTTTTCTTCTTCTGAAAGAGTCTAGAACACCTTCTATTTCAGAAGGAGTGATCTCAATTAACAGGACAAACTCTCTCCCTATTTGGTTGGAATCTTTTGTACCCAATAAGTAACTCTGGTCATCCCTATAAAATAATTTTTTGAAATGATTGACCCATATTTCTGGTTCAATATTTGTCTCAATGTGATTATAGTTTCTTGTGTCAAAATGTACAATATCCCAGAAGATTTTGCTATCTTTTAATAGGACTGCTTTTTGAAGGCTAGTCCATAGTTGTGTAAACTAGTTTAGTTCTGCTTAAAGTTGAACCAGCTTAATATTCGGTGATGATTTGCATATATGGCCCATGATGCTTTGCATTATGGGGGTATGTGTGATTTTGTATTTTTTTGAAACTTGCCTTCCCAGCCAATGCCCTTTGGGTAACCATTGCCTCAGTTCTAACTTCAATAAAGGGTCACAGGATTGCTCAGACAACTCCAACAAGCTGGACAAAAGCCATTTGCTCTCAAGTACAGCTTTAAAATTATGTCTCTCAATTATGTTCCATTCAATGCCTCTCCTACTTTTTTCGATAGGAGCGGCCATTCTTTCCTTTTCAAGAGTACATTTTTCTGAAATTATCTCTAATTCTAAGGACATGTGTTGGCTTTCAGGTCTGGGAAATAAATGTAATGAAGAACAATTATTAATCAGGCTCAAATTCACCCAGATATAATCAATTGTGGAGCAGCCATTTCCTCCCCCAAAAGAATATTGCCCATCTAAATCCAATGGGGATCTTCCATTCAAGAGCAGTAAGTTTTTGTTTGACAGGACTTCATTTAAATCTTTACCTTTCTTATTGATCATTTTGTCTTTGGAGTTTCTGATGAATTTTAATTTTGCATAACTATGGGCAGTAATAGCTTCAGCTGTTTCATCAGAGCAGCCCTGGAGGTTACCAAGCCTTGCATTAAAGTCTCCTATTAAAACTTTGTTACCTAATGGACAATCAATTTGCATTTTCTCGATTAATTCTCCTACCAAAGAGAGATAGTCAGCATCCCCATTAGTGCTACCTACTGGATGGGAGTAAACATTAACTGTAAACCATTTATTTTTAATTTTCTCTTTTATTTTAACAGCAAGTATGCTGCTACTAGTGAAGCTTATTTCTTCTGAGGAAACATTATTGCTTTGTTTAATAAAAATAGCTAATCCCCCTACTGCCCTTCCATATCTCTTTGTTTTTATTGCTTTCTTACAATATGAAAAATATCCACTCAACGTCAAGTTACCTAAAGCCCATGTTTCCTGAATTCCAATAATATGGAATTGTTTTAGGTAATTGGAAATATCAGGCACTCCAATTTTTTCTTCCAATCCATTGAATTCCATGACAACATTTTAATTACTTCTGGGTTGGAAATAGGCAATTCACCTGGTCCCAAGTTACTCAAGGCCCCAGAACTTGTCACAGGTCCCCATGGTCTCCCCTCAAAACAACTCAGTGGTCAATTCTCCAAAGATGCCAAAGTCTCATACGTATTAAAGATTTCAAACAAGTTTTCCTACCTTTGGGAGCTCACTAGAGTCTCACTTTGAATACGAGTAATCATTTCTTGTTCATTTTCTATACAGAAATAAATCTCTAAATTATCAAAAATGCTTTGCTTTTTCAAAATTTACCTTACAATGTATTCTTGATTTACAAAAAACAAGATCTGGCCATCATTGTACAATCTAGACATGTTCCTTATATGATGGCTGCTTACCTGTAAACCCAAACATGCACTGAGAATATCATTTAGTTTTCATTTTAAATTAAATTTAGTCTCTTTTGAAGGTTGTTTCATTCTATAAATGAAAACTGCCGTATCAATTGTACTTCTGTTTTTACTTTTTTTTTGCCTAGAATTCTGGAAAGAGATCCTTCATCAAAGTTATTTCTCCTACTGCAATACCCATACCAGCTAAACCTTTAGATCTTTGGATTATTGCATTTCAAATATTAAATTGGTCAGTTACATAGAAACATAGATGTTGATGGCAGATAAGGATCACAAGGCCCATCCAGTCTGCCCAATTCTTTTTCTACCTTATGAATGTGCCATTGGCATTTGCTCTGTCAATGGCCTATCTAATCATACTCATCTGTATTTCTCCCTTATACCTATCCCATGCCTGTTTGAAGTGCTGTGCTGCATTCATATCCACCACTTCCTGAGGTAGGCCATTCCATGCATCCACCACCCTTTCTGTGAAAAAGAACTTCCTCACATTACCCCTTAGCTAGCCTCCCTCTAATCTCATGCTGTGTCCTTTTGTCCTGATATTTTTCTTATATTGGAACAAGTTAGACTCTTTCACCTTGTTAATGCCCTTAAGGTGTTTGAATGTTTCAATCATATCACTGCTATCCCTCCTTTGCTCTAGGGTATACATATTGAGCTCCATTAATCTGTCCTCATATGTTTTCTGATGTAGTCCCTGCACCATTTTGGTTACCCTTCTCTGGACTGCCTCAATTTGTTTAATGTCCTTGTGAATGTGTGGCCTCCAGTACTATAGACAGTACTCCAGATGGGGCCTAACCAGTGTCTTATAAAGAGGGATTATTACCTCCTTCTTATGACTTGTGATACCCATACTAATACACTACAACATCCCCTTAGCTTTACCTACTGCATTAGTGGTCTGCTTGGATGATTTTAGGTCATCTGTGATGATGATGCCCAAGTCTCTTTCTTCCATTGTGACTGCCAGCAACTCCACTCCCAGCCAATAGGTGGCTTCAGGGTTTCTCTTCCCTATGTGCATGATCTTGCACTTCTTTGCATTAAACCCCAGTTGCACTCTTCTTACCATTTTGCTAGTTTATTCTGATCTCTCCTCATTCTGCCCACCCCATCTAGATCCTCTACTCTGTTGCAGATCTTGGTGTCATCTGCAAACAGACAAACCTTACCATCCAGTCTATCTGCAATGTCACTGATTAAGATATTAAAGAGAACTTGCCCCAGGGCTGATCCCTGAGGTACCCCACTTTTGACTTGTATCTCTTCTGAGTATATACCATTTATCATGACTCTCTGTTTTCTGCCCATCAACCAGTTTGCCACCGTGCTGACCCATCCTGAACCTACCCAGCTTACTAATCAATCTTCTATGTGGAACAGTATCCAAAGCTTTGCTGAAGTCAAGGTAGGTAACATCAACTGCTCCCCCTTGGTCTACCACTCTGGTTACCCAGTCAAAGAAATCTATGAGATTAGTTTGACAGGACCTTCCTTTTGTAAATCCATGCTGTCTTGTATCCTATGCTCCTATGGATTAAAGGTATTGCACTACCCTTTCCTTAAAGACTGCCTCCGTAATCTTGCCCACTGCTGAGGTAAGACTGACTGGTCTGTAGTTCCCTGCCTGCTCCCTGCTATCACTCTTATGGAGCGGGATCACATGAGCCCTTCTCCAGTCTTCTGGGACCTCTCCTGTGCTCAGAGATTCACTAAACAGTTCTGATAATGGCTATGCTAGTTCCACCCTTAGCTCCTTTAGTACTCTGGGAGGTATGCCATCAGGTCCCATTTCCTTGTCCAACCTGAGCTTATCAAGTTCTTGTAGGATCCTTTCTTTTGTGAAGGGACTAGTGCACACCTCCCTTCCCCTGTGTCCATGGTGCTGAGCTGTGGGCCCTGCCCTACCTTCTCTTCAGTAACTACTGAGCAGAGGTATCTATTTAGAATAGATGTTTTTACATAGTCCTCCTCCTCACATGCCCCCTTATCCCCTTTGATGTTAGCAACACCCCCTTTGGACATTCTCCTTTCACCAATGTGTCTATAGAAAGTCTTTTCACCTTCTTTTACTGTTTTTCCCAGTGTTTCCTCTGTTTGGGCCTTTGCCTGCCTCACTGCCTTCCCTGCTTCCCTTAGAAAAGTTTGGTGAACCTCCCTATTTTAATCCTGCTGCATTCCCTTATATTTCCTGAAGGCCAGCCTTTTGGCTCTGACCTTTTCTGCTACTGTTTTTGAGAACCAAAGTGGTTTCCTTCTTCTTTTGCACTTCCTTTTCTCTCTAATACAATGGGATGTTGCTTCAAGTATTGCATCCTTAATATTTACCCACCTTGCCTGCACCCCCTCACCTGTATTTCTTTTTGCCTGGGCTAGCTTTACTTTGTTGGCCAGCTTATCAAAGTCAGCTGCTCTGAAGTCCCATATTTTTGCCTTGGAATGGGATGATTTAGTTCTAGTGGCCAAATTGAACCATACTAAGTGATGGTCACCGGCCCCCAGGTGACCTTCTACCTGGAGATCTGTGATCCTTTACCTGCTAGTCAGTACTAGATCTAGGATTGCCCTGTCTCTTGTGGGTTGTTGTACCAGTTGTTTGAGGCCATCCCCCTGCAGGAAATCCACCTCGTGTCTAGTTCTGGCAGATGTTCCTGTTGGTATTGACCAATCTGTATCTGGCATGTTGATGTCTACCATTATCAGAACCTCCTCTTTAGCTGTCATGTTTTGTATATCTTCTAACAGTAATGTGTCTATGTCCTCTCCCTGGTCTGGAGGCTTGTACACAATCCCAGTTAGTATGGCTGTCCCATTTTCTGTTTCCAGGGTGACCCACAGTTCTTCTGGCTCCTTATGTATATTCTGAATTTCTGTAACATTGATATTTTCATTGACATAAAGAGCCACCCCACCCGACCCCTTTTTGCACCTCAGTCTCTTCTGAACAGAACATAGCCAGGTACTGAAGTCTCCCAAGTGTGGTTACTGATAAGCCATATCTCGCTAATGGTTACTATTTCCAGATTAGCCTGTCATTATTGCCTGCAGGTCTAGGATCTTGTTTCCCAGACAGTGAGCATTTGTATACATGATTTTTCATTGGCCAGATTTTGGTGTGCAAGTTATTGGGTGAGGTCTGGCATTTCCCCTGTGTGTCGTAAGGGGAACCAGACCTTTTTCCTTACCTGGTGAAGCAAATGAACTACAAACATGCTGAACTCCTGTTTGACCACTAGCTGAGGGGGATGAGTGTTCTTCCCATTTGCTGTATCAGGTGCTGCACCCCATCCCCATTTGCTAGTTTAAGTATTCTGCAAAGATGTCAAATGTCTGTCCCAATGCACTGACTCCCTCCTTAGTCAGATGCAGTCCATCAAATTTAAAGAACCTATGCTCCCAAAACTGTTGCCAGTTCCCTACAAATTTGTGCTTTTTCCTGGCACCAGCCCTTGAGCCACATGTTTAGCTCCCCTATCTCCCCTTCTCTGACCTTCTGTCCATCTGCCTCCCCCCTCCCAGACTGGCAGGATCTCAGAGAAGGACATGCAGATGAAATTGGTGATAGTTTGTCACCCAACCTGGTCAGGTGTTCCTTGGTCTCCACAACTGATCAACTGGCAAGATTGTTAGTCCCTATGTGTACCAAGATGTCAATGTTTTCTCCTGCTTCCTGAACAATTTCAGCAATGCGGTCAGTGTCTCTCCATGCTGATGTACCTGGGAGACATCTGACCATTACCACTGGCTGGAGATAGGTATGAACTCCTCGAATCATGGAGTCTCCTATGATCAGAAGTTTTTTGGATTTCCTTTTTGCTTTTTTTGTTTTGGTTATTGTTTTGGGTGAGTTTTGTTATGCTAGCTCCTGTGCTGCAGTGTCCTACTCTGCAATGTCCTCTGTCCCTTTGTTTGATTTTATGGCTTGCGGAGGTGATATGTAGGAGAGCGCCGAGTGATGGGGCACCTGATTTTCCCTCCTAACCACCTGTCAACCCCCAGAACCAACTACCCGCTGCAGTCGAGGTGCTTCAGTTGGATGTTGGGGAAATGGCAGGTGGTTCTTATAATATATTTCCTCTTCAATATGCAATTTGAGGTGTGCAATCTCTGCCCATGCTGCCTGGAGCTGATCCCTTAGATCTCCAATGGCCCAGCAGGTAGGACAGTGTCCTAAATCCTATAAAACTTCCCATCTGAAAAGTCTTCCACAGTACCTGCAGTTAATGATATCCATTCCAGATAAGTTGCTGGGTTTATAACCTGGTCAGAGCAATTAGAAGGCAGAACATGAAAGCAAAAGTTTGAGTTTGTGTTTTGTTTGTTTGTTTTTGTATAACTTGTTATAACAAGTTAAATTACTAGTGCCCCTGTAAATGAGGTCACTGTGTGGATACTACTCTGATCTGCCCCTTCCTGCTTTGCTACAGGAAATGTCATGACGGTGCTACCCTATAAAAGGAATGTAGTGTGGGGTGGTTGGGATGGGGGTGGGTGGCTGGGCTCTTCCCCTGTCAAAAAAGAAGAACCACAAATGAAAGAAACAAGGAGGTAAGAGCAGAAACTATCAGCCAGCAACAAATGCAGTAGCCCTGAAAGCTTATCCTAATGACAGATAAAACTGTAAAACCTGTAAAGCACCACCTGTAATAATTTCACAGAAGATATACCCTGTAAGAAACACTTTGCTACCGAGAAAAATAAAGCAGTAACAGAAGATATACCTTACAAAAGACAATTTGAATCAGAAGATTACAGCAGTAATCTGTGAGCATACACCTGTAGGCACATCCTGTAATAATGCAGCAGAATGTATACCCAGCAACAACAATTTGAATCAGAGAAAAATAAAACAATAAAATGTTAGCAACAAACAGTAACAATCCCTGTGAGTAAAAAATAAAAATAACAATACGCAGTAAATCTACCTAGCTAAAAGAAGCCTTAATCCTTTTCCTTGCTATGATAAGGTTCTTTGCTCTGTCCTTACAAGAAACCAAGAAGAAAAGAGTTCAGGTGAAGTTAGGTGCCTTGGCCAGCAAACCTAGTCTACCACCTTCAACAGGGCCAATTCAGTTCCAATTATTGGTCTAATTAAACTAAGTCATTTACAAGTTTACAGCCACCAGGCAATGACGATAATAAACCTATTACAGATTCAGTTTTTCATGAGATTCATTAGGAGACACAAGACCTTAAACAGTGGTAAAACATGATCAGATCCTGAAGTTTTTTCCAAAAGCAGTTTAAAATGTTAATTTTTGCCTGACACTAAAATTTTACTAGGAGAGCTCCCTCTGCATATAGGTTTGGTAGGTTCATTCCCCCTGCCATTTGATCATTAGTTCTCTCAGTAATGTTTTTGGGGCCTTATTAAAGTTTTCCTGATCTGATTGATTCCTATTTCCTGTCTTAATTTGAAAACATTTTTCTTCCTTTTTCTTTTTTTTTTTTTTGTGTTACCTGGAAGTCTGTTGGGCCTTAATCTATATCTCTTTCTATTCCCTGCTTTTTCTCTTCTTTTGCTTTTGCTGTCCAGCCACTGTTCTAGAACTAGGTCTGAATTTATTATTGGTTCCTGTGACTTCCTTCTCAGTATCAGAACCCTCAGCTGAAACTTCATTAATTAACTTCTTTTTTTTTCCTGTTTCTTGGATGCCACAGTTCTGAATCCTCTATGTTAATGTTAGATATAATAGATTCTGGTTTGTTAGAGACAGTAACCTTCTTAGTGTTATTACCAGCACATCTCTGCATTACAGAACCAGATTCCATTTCCTGTAATTCTCCTTTGTGCCACAAAGTTGAATGATCAGCAGCCAATTCTCTGCACAAACAGTTATCTCTCAAGTCCTTAGGTGGTAACATAATACACTTAGAATGAATGCTCAGCACACTCTAGTCTACCGCTGTTATTGCCATAGATAATTCCTCAGAATTCACTGTATGATTGATCTTGGGGCTAATTGGGCCTAAATTACTTTGCAAAGCTTTTAATTCACTAATATGCTCAACATCAGTTCTGTCAGGAGAGAGATTCTATTCAATTAAATCCAACTTAATTCTATTTTCTAGACATACCCCTTCTATAAATGTCTTGCTTACTTTCCAACAACTGCTTGAATAAAAGTATGTTGGACTTTACAGGATCTCTCAGGAATATTAAAAATTATCTTGATAAGCCCTCAATATCTGATACGTTAAGGCACTCAGGGCTCATTATCCATGAACTAAAGTGATTAGAGTCAGAAAATGATTTTCTGGACTCATTCAGGGATTTGTTTTTGCCAGAATTCAGTTTTAAATTATCATCACCTGGAAGCTGATTTTGTTTGATATCTTAAAAATTACTATAATTTGTAATATCCATAAGGGATTTATTAACCAATGGTTGCTTGGAAACTGGACAATTATAAGTTACACCACTATTATGTTCTTGATCTTTAATTTCTGACTGTAATGTTTTTCCTATACTTCTTACTTACCAAGATGGCGGCCATGCTGGGCTAGCCCTCAGGAGCAGGAGTTAGAGTTTGTTTTTTAAGTCAATTTCAGTAGTTATTTTGTTTGTTTTTTATTCATTTTCATTTGTTTGTTTAATTTGTTTAATGGTTGAGTCTACTGTTTGTTTTTCAGATTTGGAACCGTGTTTTGTCCCTTTATGAATAACGCGTTCAAGGACCGAGGGTGTTAGGAATCTGGAATTGAACCAGGAACTGGAGCAGAGTGGAGTGAGTGGAGCCCATAGTCAGATTGAGGAAGCAGCCTGAGGTGGACTAAGGAGCAGCGCGATACAACTGGGATTGCCTGGGTGTGCAGCGAGGAGCAGTGAGGGGTGAGCTGTGCTTTTCTTTGCTGCACTGAATCTGGAGGAGGTTTCGATAAGGGCCAGGAGTGTGAAGTGTTTTGCTGCACTGAATTTGAGGAAGTTCTGGAGGAATGGGGGAGATCCTTCCCTGGCCCTGACCTCCAGCCATTGGTGAGCCGTGGCGCCACTACCATAGGGCAGCTGTACTTTCAGCTCTTCCGCTTTCACCACTTGGCAGCTGGCAGGCAGCCATTGTGGTGAATGGATTTGGAAAGAGGGATCGGGTTGGGGTGGGGATCTCCCTGAAGCCGTGGAACATTTGGAAGTTACCTGGTTTTGGAAGCGATGTCTGCTATGAACTAGCTGGCTGTATGAAGGAATCAAACTTTCGTCCTCTGACTGTGTGAAAGAATTGAACTGTTATCCTCTGGGTATCCTGGACTAATTTCCTCTGCTCCATTATATCTGGTTCAAATCGTGAGTTTTTAATTTTAGTTTGGATATTTGATTTTTGGATTTTCCCTGCTCTGTGGGTTCGCACAGTGAACTTTAATTGCAGACTGCTCCTATGTATTTTGAATATGAGACTTCTGCTTGAGGTCTGCTGCTTTTCAAGTGAAAGTGAGAGCTCATTTGAAAACTTGAACTATTATCTTTTGGAGAGACACGTTTCTGACTTATTTTGAGTTTAATAAGAGTGGTCTGTAGTATTGAACTGGTTTTCACCTGTGAGAGGGGTGAACTGGTTACTGGCCAACGCAGAGCTTGGTGAAACTGTGTTGAACATTTGATTTCAGACTTTAGCCCTTTTTAACTTATAGATATTTAGTTTGGACTAAAGGAATTGGTTTATAATATTTTTTAATTTTTATTGTCTGGATATTTGGGTGGTGAGAGGACTTTGTATCCAGTTATTTATTTGTTTATTAGATTTACAGTGTATGTCATTGTTTGATATTGGGAGTATTTTCCTCTCTCCCCAGTGGTGAGAGGACTGGGTGGGGAGGGAATTAATTAATTAATTACTTTAATGTATATTGTTTTACCTCTCTTCCCCAGTGATGAGAGGACTGGGTGGGGAGGTGGAATTTAATTAGCATTTTGTTGTATTTGGTTATATTTCTTTGCTTGGGTTTATGGAGTGAGAGCCCTTAAAACCAATAGTCTGAGGTTTGATTTTCTTAAATTGCATTTTATTTTTTATTATAAAGGGCTTTGTATTTATTTAAGCTTTAAGAGGTGGGTTAATTTTTAATTAGCATTGTTTACTTGTTGTGTTTATTATGTGTTGGGATAACACTAGGACAGTCGGGTATTATTCCCCCTACAGGCTCAGGGACCTTCATCCTTTTTCTTGTCCCCCCTTACCACCAGAGGTCTATAGATTGTGTAGGGCTCTGGGAATTGTTGGAATAAGGAGGAGGATGAGGGCTGGGTCTGGAGGGGGAGCAGAAAGGAGTGAGCGGATAGGGATAGTGGGGACAAGGAGATGATCTGGGATGAAATGGGCCCAGGAAAGGGCTCCTCCCTGTCTGGTGCCCATACCCAAGGGTTCTGATTATAGTCAGCAGGTAGCACGGTCATTCTCAGAGGCTCATCCTACTCTGGCAGTGTTGTGCAATGCCAGGTCTATTAAAAACAAGATGGCTATTATAGCTGATTTTTTGGGTCATCTGACCTGGCATGCATCACTGAGACCTGGCTGGATGAGAATGCTGGACCATTTTTGGTGGCAGCAGTTCCAGATGGGTACTCAGTGATACACCGCCCAAGAGTGGATCGTAGGGGTGGGGGTGTTGCTATCTGCTGTGAGAACTACCAAATCCTTTGAATATATCTTAGGAGAGGGTGTGGGGTGCAGGATACTTCTCATATACCATCCACCAGGTGATGAGAATGTTTTCCTGTGGGAAGTTGCAGACTTCATTGTCGACCTGACATTGGGGTCCCCCAGATGGTTGGTTCTGGGGGACTTCAGTGCCTAGGTCGATGATGAACTCTCGCATTTTGGCCAAGACTTCCTCCAGTTAATGATTTCACTGGGCTTCACACAGGTCATTTCCTCCTCGACCCATATTGGTGGTCATTCATTGGATTTGGTGTTCCTTCTGGGGATAGAGATATCCGACTTGGTGGTGGAACCAGTCAGATGGTCGGACCATCACTCCACTGGGTTCAGTTATGAGGCCACCCCAGTAGGTCAGCCCCTATGGAAATGGTCCAGTACCACCCTTTAAGTGGTGTTTCCCTGGATGACCTGATGGTGGTGCTGGACCTATTGGGCTTACCAAGAGATTGCATGGATCCAGAAGAGCTGGTACTTGCCTATAATAAGGAGGTGGCAGTGGCCCTGGATTCCATTGCTCCTGTTTGTGTTTGTGTTCATCCTCTCACTCTTTGCCCCAAGTATTCTTGGTTTGATGAGACTCTGAGGGAGTTGAGGAGATCTGGACAAAGGTTGGAGAGGTGCTGGCGGAGGTCGGGTCTGGATGGTGACAAACTTAGCTTGATGGACCACTATGTGGTCTATCAATCCACAATCTCTCATAAGAAGGCAGAATTCCTGTCCAGAGAGAGATTGTGGCTGCACAGAATAGACCAGCTCAGCTCTTCCAGACTGTGGACAGATTGTGCAATCCAATCTGTCTTCAGCCCAGAAAAGCTTTTTCTCAAGAACGGTGTGAGGAGTTTGCTCTATTCTTTGCAGATAAGGTTGCCAAAATTAGATCTGATGGCCACTTGACCCACTCCAATGGGAGTTGTGATGGTCAGCAGGAGATGTCGGACACCCAGTTTGTGTGGTGTGACTTCAGCTTCCCCACAATCAATGACATTGTGATGATCATCCAATCACTCCATCCGACCAACTGTGGTTTGGACCAGGGCCTCACATGTCTCTTAGTGGGCTGTGTGGATAAAATTGGCTCCATCCTTGCTGAAATAGTCTGGAGGTCCTCGGAGAGGGGGATTTTTCCAGATCCTCTTAAGGAGGCTGTGGTTCAGCCCCTTCTTAAGAAGTCCTCCTTGGACCCGGATTGTCTGGCAAACTACAGGCCTGTCTCTAACTTACCCTTTGTGGGTAAAGTTATTGAGAAGGTGGTTGCATCACAGTTGGATGAACATTTGACCAGCCACAATGTCTATGATTCTCTCCAGTCTGAATTTAGGAAAAGGCATAGTACTGAGACAGCACTTGTTCGGGTATTAAATGACTTCCTAATAGCGAAAGATCGAAGGACCTGTTCCATCTTGGTCCTTCTTGATCTCTCTGCAGCATTTGACACTGTGGACCATGGTGTGCTATTGTAATGCTTGCGCTCTATCTGTGGACTGTCTGATACAGTCCTCAGCTGGTTTTGATCTTACCTCGAGGGTAGGACTCAGAGGGTGGTGTCGGGATTTTTTTCTCTGCATCAGTCTCCCTATCCTGCGGAGTACCGCAGGGTTGCATTTTGGCACCCATGTTGTTTGCAGTGTATATGCTGCCGTTAGGAGCAATTATTAGGTGGTATGGTCTGGGTTTTCACTGCTATTCAGATGATACCCAGCTGTACATGTCCTTTGTGCCCAGTCAGGATGCTGCCATTTCAGTCTTTAACAACTGTCTTGCCGAAATCCAAGACTGGATGAATGTGAGTTGGCTGCGGTTGAACTCGGAAAAAATTGAGGTGTTGGTTGTGGACCAGGGTCACTGGGAGGCAGGTCTGTTAGCTGGATCATCCTCGGGTTTATGGCTTGGGGGTGTCCAGCTGACTACCTCAAACCGGGTGCGGAACCTGGGTGTTGTGTTTGATGACTGTCTGACATTTAAATCTCAGGTGTCAGCGGTTGTCAAAACCTCTTTTTACCATCTGAGGAACATCGCCCGGGTGAAGCACCTGGTTCCTCCAGATGATCTTCCTACTTTGGTCCACACCTTCATCACCTCCCGCCTTGACTACTGCAATGCCCTTTACCTTGGGCTACTGGGGGTTGAGATTCTCCACCTGCAGCTAGTGCAAAATGTGGCACCCAGGCTGCTGACTGGTTCTTCTAGGTCCAGTCATATAATGCCTGTGCTCCGCGGACTGCACTGGCTGCCAGTTTGCTGGTGAATCACCTTCAAGGTTGGTTTGATGACCTATAAGGCCCTACATGATCAAGGACCTGCTTACCTGAAAGAGCTCCTCTGTCCCTACTGTCCCCCCTGCTTTCTCCGATTCACTGATGAGAGATTGCTAGAGATTCCCAGGGTTCACTTAAAAACTTCAGGGGCCAGATCTTTTAGTTTCATGGCCCCAACCCTGTAGAATTCTCTACCTCGTCAGGTGCAAAATTGCCCAACTGTCCAAAGTTTTAAAGGAGCTTTGAAAACCTACGTTTTTAGTAAAGCTTATAATGATTTTTGAATATGTTAATGTTGTTTTAACTATTTATTGTTTTATGTAATTTTGTACAGGTGACTTGGTTTATGTTAGGGAGGCAGTATAGCACAGTGGTTTAAGGCTCTGAACTGCAAATGTGGTGACATCCAGCAGCCCAGACCTGGGTTTGAATCCCACAGCTTCCACTTGCAGACTGGGTGACTCTAAACAAGTCATTTAATGTACTTGTGCTCCCAGGTTGCACCTGTAAAAAAGCTTTTGGCTAAGTAACAATTAACAAAAAAAAATGTTGGTACTTGTTATCCAATGGAGTATCCAAGAACAATAACCTTGATGTAGTAATCCAATCTTTCACTGTTAGTTTCACTGTGGATTCACAAAAAAGAAAGAAAATAAGAATTCCACAGTCCTATCTATATATTCTGTAAATAAACCAAAAAAAGAAAAACTCTAAAGTTTATTCTAAATTTCTAGGATGAAATAACCAGTGTCAGTTTCTATGACTCTAGTAAACTCTGCTATATGAAAGGCTAGAATCTAAATACTGAATTATATACAAAAATGTAAATTAAAATGGTAGCTTTTATGCTTTAAATGCCCAAACTGATTTCAATTATCTAGGCTCATAGATAATTATTTTGTTTTGTTTTATCCTTACTTGTGTACTTCTTTTTAATGGAATCCAGATCTCAAGGAAGATATTAAGAGTGTTGCAGCAACTGTTAGTTTCAGGATATCCTGAGAGATCCCTTATTATATTTCAGTGCAGTCCTTCTGAAATTCTATCTATTCTGCCAGCAATTGAAGTGCCAGACCTACTTAAAACACAATCCTCGACTGCTGCTGCACCTTGCAATACACCGAGGACATCAGGCAATCCAAGAACGTAGACTGAGAATGCCGGCAGCTACTTCAAGTTCTTTCAACTTGGCACATGAAAAATGGAAGCAAAAGAGAAACACTGCACACTGCACCACCATCGAAATAAAGGGTTTGTCGAAGAAGACTTTAAACTGGAGAGCTGCCTAAAAGCATTGGAGATCGGTGTCCTAGATGTATCAGTGCTCAATAACAAAATATAGAGCATGCACTTTTAAAGTCAGATTACATGCTCTTAACAGTGCAGAAAACAAAATCCCATGGGTCCCATGTATCCATGCTTGAACTCCATCAAATTAAATTAATATACTTTACAATCTTAGCAATCTGTTTACTACAGTTAGTACTTAGTTCTTACCGTATACTAAATATACATGAATATTACCCTATCCTTTGTCTCATTTCACCCTTACCTTCACCACGACCTCTCTCTCTCTAAAAGAAACAACAGATATATGCTGATACATGCAGTGCAGCTCTGATTATTACAGCCCAATCTGGCAGTCAATCAGCTAATCAGTGCTCCAGTGCAACAATACAACAGACTTATGAATTTGATGTTTTTTTTTAAATAATATGATGAAAATAATAAATTTAAAAAGATGAATACTGCAAATTTACTAAAAATTTATATTCTGCAGGCTCTACAAGATTTTCTGCAAACTTTCCTGTGTACTTATAAGATCACATATCTGACAGTCACACAACATCAGTTTAAAAAAAAAGAACACAAACAAATGAATACAGTTAAAACAAATTAGGCATTTTGCCAAGCGGTCCACACAACAACCAAGACAGTCCAAAAGTCCAGGTAAACCAGATAGATAGTCCAAGTAATCCAAATAATCCAGGCAGTTCAGGGAATCTCACTCTGCTCTCACTCAAGTGCTCCAGTGCTCCAAAGCAAACCCCACCAACCGCTGAGACCACTAAAATCAGTCAGTCAGGTGGGTAAGATTCAGAGCTCCATTCTCTCTCTTCATTGAAATGACAACTCTGGTAATGTGTCTTCCACCTCCATGACCCTCCACAGGACAGCTCAACCACCACAGCCATCGGGGGCTCCACCACCGCTTGGACTCCCTCTCGATTAGGCTGTAGGGAAACAAGCAGAAAGGGGCAGGAAACACCAGAAACCAGATGGCAACAAGAAAATCTGGAAAGAGCTGTGAGTTTAAAACCAGAAAAAATGAGGCAAGGGTGGTCTACCTTTTCTAAAATGAAAAACAGCTTCTCGCAGCTCCTGCTTTTGAGTCTCCTCCACAACCACATAGCATGCAGCCAACTTGGATCTGACTTTTGTACTTTGTAAATTGACACTAAATTGATACTGAATTGTGGCAGTCCTTCCTCAACAATAATAAACTTCATAGGTGGATTTCATATATTTTATTTTTGTAAATGTTTAGAGGACAAAGTTCAAGTTAGTACTGCATAAATGAATAGGTAATGACGTTTTATGACTGATGCGCAACTGTATGCTGTTTCTTTTGGCATTAAAAGAGCCCCCCCCCCCCAGTTTATGAGATTAAAATACAGTATTTATATTTGCATACTATTTACTAAGCCACAGATGCTGGTGGTTGTGGTTTATAATGTTTATTGTAATTTTCAGGTCCTTCTTTTCATTATAAACAACCTGTTCCAACCACATTTGCTTAGAGGTTAAAATGGACAAGGACTAACTCAAACACAGTTCCAGCACATCTTCAGAATTGTATGCAAGTTCATGCATCTCTGTTATCTTTCTCAATTGAATATAATAGGAAAGTTCCACCACTTAGAGATGTCAGTTCCTACAACTACAAATTTCAATGTTGGAGTTACCACACTGTGTTGGAACACACGTGCTATATGAATTCAGCCATTGCTTACAAGTTGATTTGGGAGTATGTGACAAGTTGATTTTGGAGGGTGTGACAAGCTGATTTGGGAGTATGTGACAAGTTGATTTTGAAGTATGTGACAAGCTGATTTTGAAGTATGTGACAAGTTGATTTGAGAGGGGCTGCATTCTATGCATCAGCCATTGATTTTGGTTGCTCCCACTGTTGATCCCCACCAGTACTGAATTTATGAAATGATTGTTTTGCTCTGTGTAAGTTAAATATAAACTAAATACATACACCAAAGTACTGCTATTTTTTGTTGTTGTCAGTATGCACTTTCTGAAATACAGCATTGGGTACATATGTGTGCTGGGGATGTGTGTAGATGTGTGTGTGTGTGTGGGGGGGGGTATTTGACCTGCCTGAAAAATACTGAAAACAGTTCTTGCTTTCCATTGTGGGCTTTCATTCTGAGTTCTCTCCCACAAGTCAAAATAGTAAAAAAATACTTGATTGATAAAATGTACAGTAAACAGGGCTTTCAAGATAAACCCAGATGTGGTCAGTGTTGATGACATAGCCAACTAAAGTTTAAATGGTGATGTTTTTTCACTATTGACAGCTAACCTGTTGATTATGGTCTTGTTTTTAATAGCACCAATAATAAGCTATATACAACTGCAAGTCCCTAATGATCTGTTGATAGATAGATAGATAGATAGATAGATAGATAGATAGATAGATAGATAGATAAGCAGACAGACAAACATAGAAGACACACACACACACGCACAGATGGGGAACATGGGATCCTTAGCTCATTGCTTCAGCCGAAGCCAGCAGCATGAATTCCAGCTGCAGCTTCACCATTCTTGAAAGTCTCACTGTTCTCATAGAGAGAACGTGGGTGAACCGTTCCTCTCACTAAGCTGGACTACCTGAATTTTGGGTTCCCAGTAAAAGTATTTCTGCCAGTTAAAAAAAAATAAAAACTCCAGAATCTAGCTAAATGGGTCCTGTTTAGCTAGACTTAGGTGTTTGTTCTTAAAATACATAATTTGTATGTACTTTCACTGTTTGTAACTTTAAACAGTGAAAAGAAAATGGTGGTAGTACAAAAAATAAATGTATTTATTTATTTATTGAAATGTTTGACCAGGAAGGCACTCTGAGCAACAGGTTGCTCCTCTCCTGGTGCAACCTAGGGGAAGGGAAACATGAGGATAGTATACAGAGTTTTGGTACACTATAGAGAATACAATTTGATTACACTCAAATCAATGTAGCAGGCTGCACAGAAGTAATGAAAAAACAGAATGCTAACAGTTTTGAACTAGTTAGATACAATAACACACAATAACATTTGGCAAACACTAAGTGGCACATTACTGTGTAGCTAGAACACAGTTGAAAGGAAATCAAGTAGGAATGAACTAGAGCAAGTTGGTGAGGAGTGACACAGACAGAACAAGTTAACTAAGGTGAACAGAAGTGCAGGTTGTCTTCAAGTGCAATAGAGATTAGGGGTTGGATGAACTAGGGCTAGATAAAGGAGGGGGTGAGGCAGTAAGAGGGATATACGTGGGTAGGTAGAGAACAGTGTGAATGGGAGGTGGATACTTAGGAGGAGGAGAAAGGAAGAGGGAGAAGGAGAGTGGTCTGCCAGTGTCTAGCCCTTCCAGCATGCTGGGGACCCTGCCTGCACAAGGCAGAGGTAGAGCACAACAGGAGGGAAGAAGGTTGTAGGCAGCAAGAGGTAGAGCACAACATGAGGGAAGTAAGTTGTAGGCAGCGAGGGGGGTGGGCTTCAGAAAGACAAGGAAAGATGGAAGGTAACAGAGAAGAGAGGCCAAAATACTAGCCCTTGAGGATGCGGAGGGGTGTTGGAATGTGGGTGTAAGGAGGGGGTATGGACAAGCCCTTCACAGAGCCTTTAATGATTGAGAAATCACAGTAAGAGGACAGGAACAGGCATGTAGGGAAGGAAAAGGGAAGGGAAGGAAGTCTGGTAATTAGGTAGGAGGGAGGTGAAGGTGCAGCAGGGGCATTTGTGTGGGTACTGAAAAAGGGGTATGGTATTGTCAAAGGCTTGTAGGGGCTTAGAGGGGGGATGTTAGGAGGGTCATAGCAGGAACAGCTAGGTGCAAGGTAGTTTTTGAGGGCAGAGCTGATGGAATAGTAGGAGGAGGATGAGTGACGAATTTGAGGGGGTAGGGAATTCCACATTTTTGGGATGCAGTGAGAGTACCCAGATTGGCCGATGAGGGTGCCTTTGCAGAGAAACACCAGAATTTAGGAGTCAGTTGATCTAAGTGAGTGAGATGGGGGGAGTTACAAATCAGAGGGAGAGGTAGGAAGAGAGTTCACCCAGCCAGTGTTTGGAGGTGAATTTGGCGCAGTGAGAGAGTCATCTATTTGCAAGCGAGAGGAAGCATAGAGCATGTTAAAGATCACAGTAGTGGGTGCAAGAGGGAGCATCAAGGGCAAAATGACAGAAGGAATTGAAGAGGGTATCCAATCTAGCCAGGAAGGACTTGGGAGCAGCACCATAGACTACATCACAGTAGTCAAAAATGAGCAGGATCATCTTCTGAACAAGTTCACATCTAGCCTTAGGAGGGACGCAACTGAAGTTCCAGAAAGGGCACTAAGCTTTAGGTGCAGTTTTTTCTGGATGGCATCAATGTTTCTGGAGAAGACAAGGTGTTGGTCCAGCCAAACACCTAGGTACCTGAAGAAGGTGTCCTCAAGTAAATTTCCATCAGGAATGTAGAAAGTGGGCAAGGAGGGAAGCCTAGAGAATCTCTACCTTGTGCCAAAGGTCATGGAGACAGTCTTCTTGGCATGGAGAAAATGTTGATGATTAGCAAACCAGAGTTGAACCTTGCCAAAGTCTTGCTGCAAGTTGGATGTAACCTCAGCTGGGCATGAGCCAGATGCATATAGGACCGTATCACTGTTGTACATATGTATGGCAGAGAAGGGAGAGCAGATGGATGGAAGGTAATTAAGGAAAATGGAGAATAATAGGGGCCCTAGCACTGAGCCTTGTGAGACTACAGTGCTAATTTGGAGGGGAGGGAAAATGACATCAGCAATCTTGACTCATTGAGTGTGATCAGTGAGGTAGGCCTTTAACCAGCTAGTGGCTGAAGGAGATAGATCAGCTGTAGAGAGGTAGTCAAGGAGAAGGGAGTGGGAAACAGTATTAAAGGTCTTGGCAAGGTCGACAAAGATGGTTGAGGTCATTTGGCCATTGTCCATCCCAGTAAGGATAGAATCAGTGAGCTGAAGTTGGGAGGTGGCTGTGGAGTGATTTTTTCCTTAAACCCGATTGGAAAGGGGTAAAGTAGGAGGTGTCAGGTAGAAATGAGGCAAGCTGGGAGAGGACAAGGCATTCATGCAGCTTAGCAAGGGTAGGGGAGAGAGAGAGAGCGAGATAGGGCAGAGATAGCCTGGGGAAGATGGGTCACTGCTTTTGGGAAGAGGGAGGACCACAGCATGTTTCTTTTTTTTTTAAATTCATCATTATTGAAATATTCAGGCAAGACAAACATTTTACAATACATTGACATTTTCACATCTCAAGGGTTTTTTCATTTAACCACAATTCAGATTATTTCATTATTTCATTTGTTCTAGCCCTGGTCTTCATTCTGCCTCTAATGTTATACTTCTTCCATGTTCATTTGACCATACCTTTAGGGATCCTTTGATCTTATGGGACCAAGTTAGTCACTTGAGCCCCTGGGCCACGGGTTCCTCCCCTTCCTCCCAGGTTAGTCTTAAATGTTCAGCAGGCTCTCCTTCCCTCCATAAAACCCATTGTGTCCATCTACAGAAAAATACATGGGATCTTAAGTTTACCTTATACATCAGCTCTTCCATATTTTGGATTTCCTGTATTATTGATAGCCATTGTTCAAAGGTGGGAGGATCCTCCTTGAGCCAGCTATCAGAAATTGTTTTGTGAGCCACCTCAATCAGTATATTCCACATGTAGAACCTATCTTTCCCCTGGATCCCAGGTGGCAGGACACCAAACAGTAACTGGGGGAGAAACAAAGCCCCAGTTATTGGAAAAATCTCCTTCATGGCCCTTTAGATTCTTCCCCACAAAGCTGGATGATTGGACATTGCCAAAAGATGTGGGTCTGGTGTGCCCTGGTTTCAGAGGATTTTCTCCAGCAATCTGCCAGACGATCACCCTGCCACTTACTCTGGATTAATTGTGTATAGAAGTATCTAGTTTTTTTTTCCATGTAAATTCTTGCCAGCATGGAGAGTGCGTAGTGTTTTTCACACCCAAGAATACTTTTTTCCCTTCTTTCTCCTCCAGCTTCACCTCGGCTTCCCTTTCCCATTTGTTTGTTAAGAGGGTCTGAGCACTTAGTGCCGAGTCCCTTTAATACTTTGTATATGGCTAAAATGTGCCCTTTAGTTACTTTTTGATTTAGAATATCCTGAATCGTGTTTTGGAGATATTCTGTGGCTGGGTTCCCCCAGTCGTGACCTTGAAGAGTCATTATGTGGGATCTGAGATGTAAAAACCAAAAGTGGTCTGAATTCCACAGCTGATATGTGTTTTTTATTTGAGAAAACGTTTGGATCACTCCTTCCTGAAGGAGCTAAACCACTCAGTAAAGTCCCAGCCTGGATCACCTCCTAAAGGTCAGATCATGTTCTGAGGGTGAGAAGCTACTATCCCACACAAACCATCTAAAAGGCCATAGGGTTGATGTTAGTTTATATTTTTTCCAGGTTCTATGGGTTGTCTAAATTTAATTATTAACAGTGAAGGGATATAACTCCACCATCTGGGATTCCTCGGGGTAATTCATCACCCTGGCGCCCAGTGGGGTCCCTCCCCTCTATTAGTTCCTCCATTTGTTTCCAATGGGATTTGTATCCCTCTGTTGTCCAGAGCAATGCATGTCAGAGATGGGTGGCCAGGTAGTAGTCTTCTAAGTTAGGCATTGCTCTCCATTCATTTTTCTTCTCTGTTTGCATTATTGCAGCTCTAATCCTGGGCCTACCTGGGGTCCATATGAATTGGGAGCTGAGATGTTGCCATTTTTGAAATTTGTCTTGTGGCATGTTGAGGGGGAGACACTGAAACATGCATACAAATCTTGGTAAGACTGTCATTGTTATTGCCTGTATTTTGGAATACAGTGGGAAATTCAAAAATGACCATCTATTGATATCGTTTTGGGTCTGTTGGGTTAGTGGTTCAAGGTTCACTGAATAAAGTCTGTTCAGGGCTTTTGGAATTTGGGTTCCCAGGTATTTTATTTTTGTTGCAGCCCAATCCAGTGGGAACATCTCAAGGATCCTCTGGGATGGGTTGTAGTGGAATTTCAAGGTTTCAGTTTTGACCTTGTTTAGGGTGTACACTGCATGGCATCCGAATTCTTCCAGGAGTTGCCAGATCCGGGATACAGCAGGACATCATCTGCCTACATGGATATTTTATGTTCTGCATCCCCTATTTGGACTTCTGTTATACCTGGATCACCTCTAATTTCCTGTGCTAGTGGTTCTATATAAAGGGCAAATAAGATGGGGGAAAGTGGGCAACCCTGTCATCCCCTTTCCCAAGTGAAATCTCTCAGAAAGACCCCCATTGACCCTTACCTGTGCTTGAGGTGCAGCGTATAGGGTCTTAATGTTCTCTATGAAAGCATTGGGGAAGCCAAGGTACTCCATGACCAAAAAGAGAAAATTCCAAGATACTTTCTCGAATGCCTTTTCGGCATCTAAACTCATACTACTTGTGGGGGAGCGGTATCTGTTTATGTGGTCTATAATATTAATAGTTCTGCATACACTATCTGATGCTTGACTGCCCATGATGAACCCTGTTTGGTCAGGGTGTCCAATTGGGGAATTAGGGGGTTGAGTAAAGAGGTTATTATTGCTGTGTAGATTTTATAATCTACATTTAAAAGGGAAATAGGTCTATACCAATCAATCAATCAATCAATCAATCAAGTCTTTATTTAACCAGGCGTTCATCGTTGAGCAGAAGCTCATTTGCAAGATGGACCTGGGTGGAGCATGAACAATTGTATATACAGGTCAACACAGGTATTTACAAGGCAATACAGATAATACTCTTTACAGAGAGGAAGAAAAAGAAGTTCATATGTACATAGAATTATACAGATATTGTACAGATTACAGTATTTACATACATAGAAGTGTCTATAGGAAGATAAAGCAGGTTATCTAAGGTTGCAGGAGGAATATGGAAGAAAAAAATTAAAATAAAAATATACACCAGGTAGAGGTGAAGGTAGGGGGGAAGAAAGGGAAGGAAGTAGGGGGAGAAAGGCTAGGAGGGCATGGTGCACAGAAAGGAGTTGGTAAAGCTGGATGTAGAGAAGGTGGATGGAGAAAAGGAGTATGTGTGAGCCCCGGGATTGAATGCTATAAAGTACGGGGCATGGTAGGATGTCACTACCCAGGGTAGTGCACTCTATATGAAGTGCACTCTGTGGGGTCTTTTACTCCTTTTGTTAGGACAGTAATGGTGGCATAGTTCCAGGATGGGGGAGTGAGTTCCCCACCTCCCCACATCTCATTATAGGTGTCTTGTAGGAGAGGGACTATTTCTTTAAGAAAAGTCTTGTAGCACTCTCCCCCAAAACCATCCATACCTGGACACTTACCTGTTTTTAAATTTTTTTATAGTGTCTGATATTTCTTTTTGGGTGATTCAGGACATTAGGCCCTGTCCTTGTTCATGAGAAAGGATGGGGGAGTCTCAGACAACCAAGGAATCTGATTTTATCTTCGGTTGGTCAGTCTACCTGGGTTTGGTATAATTTCCTGTAGTAGTCAGAGAAGGTCTCTGCAATCTGCTCCCATTGATGTGACAATTGTCCCGTCTCTGGGTGCCTGATCTTAATAACATTTGCTTTTGTGGCCTGGTGTCTGAGCCTGTAAACTAAGAATTTTGTTGCCCTCCCCCTCCCCCTTTTAATATGTTTGCTTCAGATACCACAGTGCTCTTTCTGTCTCAATTTTGTGTAAATTGTTGATATTATTTTTTTAATCTTTGATGTTCATGTCCCTTTCCCTAACCCATTTCTGTTTTTGAAGGGTTTCAGTGGCCCCTTAATTGGTCTCCCAGAGCAATTAGTTGTTTCCTACATTTGTTTCTTTTTTTGTAGGCTGCTATGGAAATTAGTTTGCCCTGAACCATAGTTTTTATGGTGTCCCAGAGTATCTGTGGGGAAATATCCTTGATGTCATTAAATTCTAGTGTTTGTTCTATTAGTTTTGGTACTTTAGTTTTAACCTCCTTTTCCTTTAATAAGGAGACATTCAGTCTCCATTGCATTCTTTTCTGTGGGAGGTGTAGCTTTGTCTCCAGAAATATGGGTTGGTGGTCTGATTGTGTGTAGGTGTCCACCCACATTGATTAAGTTTGTTCAAGGTCTGTGTAATAGGTAAAAAAACATATCTAGTCTGGAGTAAATATTAAAACGGGGTGAATAATATGTGTAATCTTTTGCCCTTGGATATTTCTCCCTCCAGATGTCCACCAATCCTGCCTCTTTCATTAATTTTGCCACCATACGAGCAGTCTTAGTGTTGGAGTTCACTATTTGGGATGTAGAGTCTAGCGCTGTATTGTACACCAGATTCCAGTCCCCTCCCATGATCACTCGACTTGTGCTTTCTCTGCCAGTTGTGTCACCAGGTCTGCATAGAAGGCAGAGAAGGCACAAGGGGGGGGGTTGGATTCCCCCCAGTGTGTTTCTGTATCTTCCTAGGTCAACCCAGTGGTATAGGCTTGGGTTGGGGGGGTGTCACCTTTGTGGAACCGTTTGCCCTGTGAGCGCAAGGCAGGATCCAGCTATGAGGGCTAAGGAGAGTGTATTGTCCCCAGTCCACTGGCAAAACTAACATCAACAGCGCTATAGTTATGGCACATTGCATGGTATCAAATTGGTACTCCCCCCCCAGCACCCCCATCTGTTTCTTCAAGTTTAGGGGTACATGTATACTTCTTTTACACTTTCACTCAGCAATTTGCCACTTTCTTATGTTTCTTTTCCTTTCCTCTTCCCCCCTTTTAAATGTTTTCATATAAAAAACTAATAACATTCTGTTTCACCCCCACCCACCTGCACACCACAGACAACTACATACAAATATTGAACAAAACTGCTATGAAATATAGTGATTAAGTTGGACTCCACATTCTTGTGTCTGATTAAGTCCTTTTTAATTCTTCAGTTTTTGTGTACTGAGTTAAATTCAGCTATACTCTGTGTTGGGAAAGGAAGGAGGGGAGAGGAACAAGCATACTGCAAGGATAAGATAGATGGTGTGGGCTTTTCTAAGCTATTGTCCCCCCCTTTCAGTGGCTCCGCATGAAGCGCCAGGACAGTTTGTCGATAGTGTGGGCTAACTGGGGGCAGAGGCAGAAAGAGCCGAGCCTTCCTCATTAATAAAGAGCCCATGGGCTTTCTTCCCTAGGAGCTTTCAGGTCACCAAGGCATCACAGAGGCAGTTTTATCTTGGCCTCTAGGCGATGATGTTCCAGACAATGCCAGCATCGGTGTAGCGTTCCTCCCATCCATCGAGAAAGTATTTACAGTACCTGGGTTAGTGTAAGTTCAAGTGTCCTGGTTTGGATTTTCTTCTTCTCCACTGCCTGTTACTGGTTGTGTCCCTTCTTCCCCCTGAAGGTTCGCAAGTTGAAGTGGGGAGACGTATTTACCCAGGATGGAGTGCAAATTGGCTCTGAGGTGGGTCTGCTGGTTCAAACAAGACTTGTGTGATCTAGGTGGGTCTTTGTGGGCTATCTACCAAGTGGAATTGATCAAGGGACTCCTTTTTGAGTGCAGGGACCGCTCTGCCTTTCTCTTCCAGGTAATTAGTTGCTGCCAGGAGATCTTCAAAGATGTGGGTTCCCTTTTCTATCTCTGTCCATAGTCTGGCCAGGTATAATAGCTGGGCCTTGATGTTTTTTGCTCGCAGTTGTTTTAATATTGGCCAAAACATCTGTCTATTCTCTTGGACGGTTGATGTATAGTCACTGTCCAACAATATATGGTGTTGTTTTTATGTCAGATTTCTGGTGCCCCAGGCTGTCCTCAATAGTTCTTCTTTTGAGGCATAGGAGGTCATTTTAACCACGAAAGATCATGGTCAAGCTCCCACATTGCTAGGTCTAGGTGCCAGGGAGTGGTGGGCCTGGTCCATATTCAGGTCAAATTCTGGTGGTAGCTAGTGGGCTGTCCTGAGGACCGATTGCAAGAAATCAATGATGTCTTTGGAGCCATTTTTGGAGCCCTCTGGGACCACACATAGCCTTATGTTCTGGCATAGCTATGACCTTCCAGGTCATCCAATTGATGTGTTAATTCTTTGTCTCTTGCCAGAAGATAGAGTAATAGGCAGTCCTGATGGTCAGCCTGTTCAGTCACTGCGGTGAGACTGAGTTTGAGCTGCTCTATTTTGTGTTCTATTTTCCCTAGGTCCACTCTGAGTTCTGATAAGGTGTAATCTATTATTATAACTGTTTTAGCAGTTTGGAGGATTGAGGCTATAACATCTGCACTTCTTCCTCCATTGTTAGATCTGTTGCCATACAGATTTCTGTATCAGTGGTCTCCGTGGCAACTCCCGTTTTTTCTTGTTGTAATAGATCTTTTAGCTTCTGCATCGGAGTCAAACTGTTCCTTGTTAGGATGATACTTGTTCTCATTGCGTTGGCAGGAGAATTCATATTCTTTCCAAGCAGATGGTTGTGAATTTTCTCAGGGGGCTGAAGACGCCAAGTGATCAAGCTGCCATTAGGCTGCTGACATCACTGGAAGTCCAACCACAGCTTGTTTCCATGGGGTTAGGTACTGAGGCAATTGAGAAAGAGAGGTTTAGAATTAGAGAAAAGGGGTGGGCAATGGCCGGGGCAGAGAGAGAGAGAGAGGAGTTTAGGGTCTAGGCCGTCCGTGGTGGAGCCTTTTGAAAAATGATTGGCCCCATATGAAAAAGGATCCTTTTTCGCATGGACTAAATTCTTTCTTCGTTTCAAGCTGCTATCCAATGACAGTACAAGGCATGTTCAGAACCAACATTTTAAATTTAATAAATTTGGAACAGATAAATATTTTTTCACCAAACTAGTGAAAGGAACATCTGTTTGCTAACCCTTTCTATCCTGAGAATTTCAGACCAAAATGCCAAACCATCTGGGTGCTAGGTGATGACAAAAAAACAGCAAAAAACAGTGAATGCTTTTTGTTTTGCAATCGGCATCTCGGAATCTGCACACTCACCCAGAACCAAACTTGGCACACCAAGAAAGCTACTCCACAAAACTGAGCATTCCCAATGTTGTGCAAATCTGTAAAATGCTTGCAAAGATAATAAAGTGCAAAATTTAAGGTTTAACATAGAATCCCCTAATCAACCCTAATTATAGTGGCACGACCACAGCAATATAATATAATACTAGTATATTCTCTGCAAAAAACTGCATTAATTCACCAGTTAGGGTACTTAATGCCACAAAAGTAGGGAAATGTGGTGTTGGGGTTTCCCACCCTAATGCCCCAACCCCCTTCCCCAAGCAGCAAAAGGAAAAAAACATTAGGGTCCCCATTCCACAAGCAAATAACATCACACATGATCTTCTTTCTTCACACAGGGCCCATGGGGGCGAGGGGGGAGCATTAGGGTTGACAACCCCCAAGGAAGACCCCACCACTGATTCACCAAGATTCCAGACATCCCAAACCCAACTGTTTTTCCTTTTGCTGCTTGGAAGGCATTAGGGTGGGAAACCCTAATGCCACATTTTCCTACTTTTGTGGCATTGAGTTACCCTAACTGGTGCATTACATAGAAACATAGAAGTTGACGGCAGATAAGGACCGCCAGGGCCGATCCAGTCTGCCCATTTCTTTTTCTACCTTATAAATGTGCCATCTGCCTTTGCTCTGTCAGTGGCCTATCTATTCATAGTCATTTGTATTGCTCCCTTAATGCAGTTTTTGTCAAATAATGTCCTTACTTTCTGAGATACTATAATTGCATCCTCATTTCCTTGGGAGCACAGGTCTTGGAGGGCCCTGCACTCCCATCCCTCTAGAGATGTATACATGTATGTTGATGAGGAAGCACAGGATCATCTAGGACCTGTGCTTGCATTTCAGCCAAAAAGCAGCCAAATTGTCAGTATGGCCTTGTTGTTTCCCCACCTCATGAATTCCATGCTGAGAATGTTGAAATCCCTGCCAAAAGGTCATTCCGTGCCATGGGTATGAAAACACCTTTTGGCCAGGATTTGAAGAATGACAACTGTCACATTCATGAGGTAGTGTTGAAAGTTTGGGGTCAAAATATTTAAAATTACCAAAGTTACAAATGAGTAAAGTAAAATGTCAATACATGTGCATATCTTTGCCATTTTTATATATTTTGATATCACATTTTCAGCATGGCCTTCTTATGATCCCACCTCATGAACAAGGTTGGTGAAAGATTGCAAATGCCACCTAAAAGGTGATTTCACCAAGCAACTCTGAAATTTTCTTTTACATGGAAACATAAAAACAAAGACTTTGATGGCAGATAAGGACCGCTTGGCCCACCTAGTCTGCCCATTTCACTACCTACTGGATAAGCTGCAGATCCTAGTTAACCAACAGCCTATTTCTTCCTACCCCTCACAAGAATTGCCTTATGACTCTCCCATGAATTCTTGAATTCTCCAACTGTTTTAGACCCCACAACCTCCTCAGGAAGGTGGTTCCATGCATCCACCACTCTCTCTGTGAAAAAATACTTCCTCACATTTTCCCTGAGCTATCCCCCTCTATCTTCAAATTGTGTCCCCTTGTTCTTGCACATCTCTTTCTCTGAAAGATGCTACCCTCTTGGACTTTGTTGATTCCACTGAGGTACTTAAAAGTTTCTATCATATCCCCCCCTTCCTCCTTTCCTTAAGGGTATACATATTAAGCTCCTTTAGTCTCTCCTCATATGGCTTCTCTTACAGACCCTGCACCATTTTAGTTGCCCTCCTCTGGACTGCCTCCATCCTGTCTATGTCCTTGCAGAGATGGGGTCTCCAGGACTGGACACAGTACTCCAGATGTGGTCTCTAACTGTCTGTACAGAAGGATAAGAACTTCCTGTTTTCTGTTAGTGATGCCTCTCCCTATACATCCCAGTATCCCCTCAGCCCTCCCTACTGCTTTCTCACATTGCTTGCTAACCTTCAGGTCATCTGATATGATTACCCCCAGGTTCCTTTCCATTTTTGTTGTTATTACTACATCCCCCATTGTGTACTCTTCCTCTGGGCTTTTGTTTCCCAGGTACATTATTTTGCACTTCTTTGCATTGAATCCAAGCTGCCATACTTCTGACCATTCCTCCAACCTTGCCAGGTCCCTTCTCATCCTTTCAACCCCCGCCTTGTGTATCAGTCCTGTTGCAGATCTTTGTGTCATCTGCAAAGAGATACTTTTCCTTTCAGTCCCTCTGCAATGTCACTTATAAAGACATTAAAAAGGACTGGACCCAGTACTGAACCCTGCAGTACCCAACTAGTAACCCCCTTTCTTCAGAGTGGACTTTGTTTACTATTACCTTCTGTGTCCAGTT
This sequence comes from Neoceratodus forsteri, assembly GCA_016271365.2. Classification (NCBI taxonomy): domain Eukaryota; kingdom Metazoa; phylum Chordata; order Ceratodontiformes; family Ceratodontidae; genus Neoceratodus; species Neoceratodus forsteri. Next base: position 1,868,470,280 of record CM057452.1, read on the forward strand.
GTCCAGCCAATGTTTTCCCCAGGCTACCACCCTGGGACCAACTCCCAGGCTGGCTAATTTGTTTATTAATCTTTTGTGTGGGACTGTGTCAAATGCCTTGCTAAAGTCTAGGTAGGCCATGTCCACAGCCCCTCCCTGATCTATTACTTTTGTCACCCATAGAATTTGAAACATAGAAACATAGAATTTGACAGCAGATAAGGACTGCTTGGCCAACCCAGTCTGCCCATTTCCCTACCTAATGGATAAGCTGCAGATCCTAGTTAACCAGCAGCCTACTTCTTTCTACCCCCAACCCCTAGAATTGCCTTATGACTGTCCCATGCATGCTTGAATTCAACCACTGTTTTTGACTCCACAACCTCCTCCAGAAGGCCGTTCCATGCATCCACAACCCTCTCTGTGAAAAAATACTTCCTTACATTACCTCTGAGCCACCCCTCCATCTTCAAATTGTGCCCCCTTGTTCTTGCACACCTCTTTTTGTGAAAGATGCTACCCTCTTGGACTTTGTTGATTCCCTTGAGGTACTTGAAAGTTTCTATCATGTCCCCCCTCCCCCTCCTTTCCTTGAGGCTATACATATTAAGCTCCTTTAGTCTCTCTCCATATGACTTCTGGTGCAGACCCTGCCCCATTTTAGTTGCCCTCCCCTGGACTGCATCCATCTTGTCTATGTCCTTGTGGAGATTGGGTCTCCAGAACTGCACACAGTACTCCAGATGGGGTCTCACCAGCTGTCTGTACAGAGGGATAACAACTTCCTATTTTCTACTGGTGATGCCTCTCCCTATGCATCCTAGTATCCCCCCAGCCCTCCTTACTGCCCTCTCACATTGCTTGCCCACCTTTAAGTTGGTCCCTTTCCATTGTTGTTGTTGTTAGTATCTCACCCCCCGTTGTGTACTCTTCCCCTGGGTTTTTGTTTCCCAGGTGAATTACCTTGCACTTCTTAACATTGAGTCTAAGCTGCCATACATTTGACCATTTCTCTACCCTTGCCAAGTCCCTTCTCATCCTTTCCACCCCATCTTGTGCATCAACTCTGTTGCAGATCTTTGTGTCATCTGCAAAGAGACATACTTTTCCTTCCAGTCTCTCTGCAATGTCGCTTATAAAGACATTGAAGAGGACCGGTCCTAATACTGAACTCTGCGGTACCCCACTCAAAGAAATTGATTAGATTCATCTGACATGACCTTCCCACTGTGAATCCATGCCGCCTTGGGTCCTATGCCCCACTGGCCTCTAGGTACTCAACAATTCTTTCCTTCAGAAGTGATTCCATCATTTTCCCTACCACAGATGTGAAACTGACAGGTCTGCAGTTTCTTGCCTATGTCTTGCTCCCACTTTTGTGAAGGAGAATCACATCCACCCTCTTCCAGTCCTCAGGTACCACACCATCCTCCCATGATCTGTTAAAAAGGGTAGTCAGTGGTGTCACTAGTTCTCCCCTTAATTCTTTTAGAATTCTGGGGTGAATCCCGTCAGGCCCCATTGCTTTGTCCACTTTCAGTTTTAGGAGTTCTTTGAGAACCCTTCCTTCTGTGAAAGGACTGGGATCAACCACCCTATCCAGAGTGCTTCTGTTAATTGGATTAGGTACTTCCCCCTCCTACTCTTTTATGAATACTTAGCAGAAGTATTTGTTCAGTGTCCCTGCTTTTTCACTGTCCCTCTCTGCCCACCCAGCAACCATTCTATTCAGCCTCACTATCCCTCCCTTTGTCTCTTCATGTCCCTAATGTACCTAATAAAGGTTTTATCCCCCTTCTTAACCGAGTTGCTATCTTTTCCTCAGTTTGGGCCTTTGCTATTCTGACTGCCTTCCCTGCTTCCTTCTGCCTTAACTGATACAGTGTTCTGTGCTGCTCCTTCTGTGTTTCCTTATACTTCCTAAATGCTATCTTTGTCTCCCTAACCTTTCCTGCTACCTCTTTTGAGAACCATAGTAGCTTTTTCTTTCATTTTGATTTGTTTATTTGCTTCACACAAAGGCTTGTTGCCTCTGTGATGGCAATTTTATGTTTCCCCATTGTTGCTTCACCCCTTCTTCATGCCTGTTTGCTAGTGTTTTTCTAAGGCACTCTCCTATTTTGATAAAGCCAGCCCTCCTGAAGTCCATTACCCTCATTTTGTATGGCTTGATTCTGCAGCTGAGTTTATTGTGAACCTCACTGTTTTGTTGTCACTTATTCCCAGATGGCTACCCACTTCTAGATCTGAGATCCTCTCACTGTCCCCATGTAAGAATATGAGGTCTAAGATTGCTCCCTCCTGAGTGGGTTCCAATACTAGCTGTCTGTGGCATACCCCCTCTAGGGCATTGAGAATGGCCCTTCTCTTGGATGTGGCTGCAGCAAAGGTGCTCCAGTTAACATCTGGCATGTTCAGGTCCCCCATCAACAGTATCTCCCCTTTCTCTGCCATTCTAAAGATGCCTTCTGTTGTATCCTTGTCCATTCCCTCCCCCGAGATGGGGGTCTGTATACAACCCCTGTGCAAATTGTGGTGCCATTTACAGTCTCTAAGGTGACCCACATTGCCTCCTCTCCTCCAAAAAACTCTTTTGTTCCATTGTTTTTATCCCTTCCCTTACACACAGAGCTATTCCTTCCCCTCTTCTACCCTCCCTGTCTGTTTTGTAGATTGTGTACCCTGGTATGTTAACATCCTAGTCATGGTTCTCTGTGAGCCATGTTTCTGTGACTGCCACAATATCCAGGAATCCCTCTTCCATCAAGGCCACCAGTTCACAGAGTTTGTTGCCCAGACTATGAACATTAATACTCATTACCTTCCATTTTTTTATGGTCTCACCCATTTTTTCCCTCCTTTTTGGGAAGGATTTGCATTATTCCACCTATATTGCTCATTAGGTGGGATCCCAAAAAGGCCAGTTTGAACTTTTGGATTCAAAATATTCAAAAATTGCAAAGTTATACCAGAAAGTTGCAAACCCCATTGAAATACATTGAACCACTTTTACCTTTGTTTCTCATATTGCAGTTGCTGGTTCCAGCAGCAAGATGCATTTTCAAGCAGAGAGTGGATCTTCACCCTGCAACCTGTTCAGGTGAGTAGGGGGGATGGGTGGTGTGGGTGGGCATGGAGATTGGGGTGCTCAGTTGGAGGTTGGGGCAGATTGAGGAGGGACCATTTTCTGTCTTGCAGGTATAAAAAAAGACATCTAGAGACTGTTTTCTTTTTTACCTAGTGAGAAGGCGATCAGATGGAGGTGCCACTAAACACCAAGGAAAAAGACAAATCTGATGGGGATTGTAAGGTGGGGCATGCCACTAGCCACCAGAGAAACAAGCAAAATATTATAGGGAACATGATGGTGGGCACTACTAGACACTAGGGAAAGAGAAAACATTTATGGAGAGGGTTATCAGAAGGTGGGGGTTACCACTAGCCACCAGGAGAAACAAAGAAAATATTATGAGGAACATGACTTGGGGATTGCCACTAGACATCAGGGAAAGAGACAGAATTTACAGAACAGCAATTGGAACACCAGGAAAAGAAACAAAATATTATGGGGACTGTGATTGGGTGGGGGTGACACAAGACACAAGGGAGAGAGAAACAATTTATGGGGATGGTGATCTGAAGATGGGGGGTGCCACTAGCCACTAAGGAAACAAACAAAATATTACAGGATCCATGATTTGGGGGGTGCCACTAGACACCAGGGAATGGAAACAATATTTCAGGGACAATGATTGGGGGGGTGCAACTAGACACAAGGGTAACAAAATATTACAGGTACCACAATCAGAGGAGCAGTGCCACTAGACACCAGGGAAAGGAGACAATATTACAAAGATGGCAATGGGGGGATGGCAGCTCACTGCTTTCATTGCAGCCCACAGTATGAGTTCCAGCTGTGGCTGCACAAGTCAAGAAAATCCTGCTCTTCTCATACAGAGAATGCAGGTGAAGAGCTCCTCTTGCTAAGCCTGGCACCTGGGATTTCTGGTGCCCAGAAAAGGTATTTCTACCCCACAATTCAAAAAACAAACATCAGAATCTAGCTAAACCAGGCCTGTTTAGTTAGGTTCTGATCTTTGTTTTTTTTTAAATGCCAGCATTTTAATGTGTTTTTGATACTTGTTAGTTTGTGGAAAAAATCAACAAGATGATGATCTCATTGCACAAAAAAATGCTTTGTTCACTAAGAAGCAAGTGGTGAGAAATCAAAATTAAGCATCTGCAACATCAAATTTTTCATTTCACACCAAAACTTTATATCAAATACCCTACTTCACATGCTCAGAATGGGAAACACTAAACTTGAAAGCCTTATAACTATGGATATTTTACTAGACCTTTCAAAGGCACTACCTTAGAAAATGATGCATGTCCCCTGCAGGTTTAGGGAAAAATTCCATTCCATGTAGGCTGCAGGTGAGAGCAAAAAAAAAAAAACCTAGTCAAGTATAGGAAAAAAAGTTAGCCCTTATGAAGAATAACATATGCAGATCTCAGAAACTGCACAAGCCACCATCACAAAACTTTCTACTGATCAAGACCTTTCACCTTAGACAACACATGCATAATTTCAGCTCAGTTCATCAAACTGTGCCAAAGATATTAATGTGCAAGGTTATGGGTTTAACATTTAACACCCTACTGAACCCTAACTATAGTGTCCCTACCATGTCACTATAATATATATATATATATCCATTGCCACCTGCAAGCAGCAAATGGAAATATGTTAGGGTTTTGGGTCTCCAGAGTCTTGGCAAATCAGTGGTGGGTTCTTTCTTGGGGGTTGTCAAAACTAATACCACCCCATTCCATGAGCAAGCAATGTCAAGCATGATTTCTTTTTTCAAGTGGTGGCCCACTGGCCTGTATGAAGAAGAAAGGTACAATACATTTTGTTGCCAACTTTTGGCAAGACATACTTCTCTGCCTTTGAAAAACGTATCATTATGAGGCAGTGGCTTGGAGTTGTACCTTGTGCTTAGGATTGGAGGCTAGGTGTTGGGGGAGGGGGAAGCATTAGGGTTAACAACCCCCAAGGAAGACCCCACCACTGATTTGTCAAGACTCCAGAGACCCAAAACCCTAATGTTTCTTCATTTTTCTGCTTGGTGGTTGATGGTGGAGCATTAGGGTTACAAATCCTCATGCTACATTTTCCTAAATTTTCCTACTTCTGTGGCATTAAGTTACCCTAATTGGTACATTAATACAGTTTTTTTGCATAGAATGTATTTATTTTTTGAGATACTATAATTGTATTTTGCTGAAAATTTTCCAGTCCCCACTGAAATGATGTTCCATGGCACTGAAACGTCATTCCGCGTTGCATGTGCAAAAACACATTTTTGCCAGGATTTGAAAAATGTCAGCTGTCATGTTCATGAGGTGGTGTAAAAGATGACTATGTTGAAAATTGCCAAGTTACAAGTGAGCATAGTAAAATTTCAACATACTGTATGTGCATAACGTTGCACTTTTTACATATTAAACCCCACATTTTCAACATATCCTTCTTATGACTCCACCTTATAAGCAAGGGAGATGACATTTTTAAAATCCTACCCAAAAGATGATTTCAACAAGTGACCACAAAATCACCTTTTAGGACAGATTTGCATAATTACACCACCATTGTTCATGAGCAGGAGGTCCCAAAAGACCATGCTGAAAATGTGCTGTCACAATATGCAAAAATGGCAAAATTATGCATCAGAGTTGAAAACCCCACTGAAATACATTGAGCTGCAGTTACCTTAGTTTCTCAAATTGCATTCAGTGGTTCTAGCAGCAAGACATGTCTTTGATCAGAAAGTGGATCTTTGCCCTGTGACCTGTTCAGATGAGTGAGTGTGTGTGGGGTTGTACTGGGGCGTGAGGTGGTAAGTGCTGAGTGGGAGGTGGACCAGGGGGTCAGGTTGTCGACAGACCATTTTCTTTTTGGAAGGTTTAAAACAAAAAAAAACACATCAAGGGATGGTTTTCTATATTGTAGAAAGAAAGGGACAGTGATTGGGGGATGCCACTAGACACCAGGGAAAGATAAACTCTTGACAGATATGGTGACTGGAAGGTGAGGGGCACCACTAGACACCAGGGAATAATTAATTATTTACAGGGATGGTGATCAGAGGGTTGGGGTGCCACTAGTCACCAGGGAAAGATTAAGTAGTTAAGGGGATGATGATCAGAGAGTGTGGGCACCACTAGACGCCAGGGAAAGATTCATTATTTATGGGGACAGTGATCAGAGGGTGGTGGCTTCCAGTAGACACCAGAAAAAGATTCACTATTTACAGGGATGGTGATCAGAGAGTGCGGAGTGCCACTAGACACAAGGGAAAGGTGTCTCACTCTTTTCACTGCAGTCCACAGCATGAATTCCAACTGTGGTTGCAGAAGTCAGGAAAGCCCCATTGTTCTCATACAGAGAATGTGAGTGAACAGCTCCTCTCGCTAAGCTGGGCATCTGGGATTTTGGGTGCCCAGAAAAAGTATTTCCAACAACTTTAAAAACAAACAAACAGCAGAATCTAGCAAAACTGGGGCCATATAGCTAGGTTCCAGTGTTTGTTTTTTAAAATGCCAGCATTTTTATGTATTTTCCATGCTTGTTAGTTTGTGCAGAAAAGCAACAAGATGGCAGTTCAGTTCTTATGGCACAAAAAGTTTGAAGCTGTGCCATGCAAGTGGTGAGAAATCAAAAAAAGGTTCTGTGACATCCAATTTTTTCATTTCACACTAGAACATTTTAACTCTAGAAACATTTAATATTTTTTCTACGAGACCATTCAAAGGCACTGTCTTAGGACATGATGCCTGTGCTCTACCCAGTCAGAATAGTGCTACCAGAATAGCGCACATAAAGAGAGCGCTAGTCTGAATAGCACTGCCACAAATGGTGAGAGGGGATTGACAATACTTGCAGTAAGTGCAGTGCTTTCCATGTCGCTGTCCATAGCGCTGCCACAGGAGAAGGGCAGCAGAATTCTAGAGGCTGGCCGAGCTGCTCCCGTGGTGTGGAAGTCTGAGTCATGGAGCAGCTTGGCCAGGTGGTAGCAGAAACCAGCATTCTAATCCTGCTCTCCCTAGATTTTGCCTTTATTGGGACTTAATTGTTTTTACAAGGGGCCATGGAAACAGTATTCCATGGCCCCATAATTTTTTTCTTGCCATGTGATCTGCTCCCCCTGGAGTTAGGATCTATTAGTCCGGAGGGTGCAGGGGGCAGAACCCTTTACAAAACATAAAGTGGCTGCATTTCAACCGGTGTGGTTCTTGATCGTGCTGTTGTCAATGGTGCTATTCTGACCTAGTGCCCACCTGTGCCCTGAAACTTGGGGGAAAAAAATTCCATTCCTTGTAAGCTGTAGGTGAGAGCAAAAAGAAAAAAGCAATTCAGAGATAAATGTCATTCTGGGTGGGCTGTAGATGATGGCAAAACTTCCCATATTATTCTATGGGAAAATAATTCCATTTATGGCCTTTTGACCACTTTATATCTCATAAACTGTAAAAGCTGCCATCACAAAACTTTCCACATCTTGCGACACTGACAAAATAACAGTACATACCAATTTTTGGGCTATATCATGAAACAATGCTAAGTTATTCAGGTGCAAAAATTGGGATTTAACATTGAACTGCTGTACCAACCGTAACAATGAGGCGCTACGGCTAAATATTCCGTTTAACATAGAAGTGAAGAAAGTTGACAAAAAGCAGTGATTTGCACATTTTGGGGCTCTATATCTCCATGCCCTTACATTCAACTAAAACAATACTTAAACAGCCCATGAGATATTACTTCGTGATGGAGCATGCCAAATGTTATGCATATCACCTAAACTGTTTCAAAGTTATTAAAGCACAAAATATTATGTTTAACTTAAAAGTGGAGAAAGAATTTGACAAAAAAGGTGATGTACACATTTTGGGACTACATACTGTATCTACAGTCTTGCAAAGTCAAGTAGAATTAAACTTGTCATCAGAAAAGATCATTAGTCTCTGCAGACACATGCCAAATTTTATGCAAATTACATGAAGAGCTGCAAAGTTATTAAAGTGTAAAGTTCAAAACAATCAAAGAAAGAATTTGACAAAAAATTGTGATATACGCATTTTGGGACTACATATTTCCAGACTTGCACATTAAACTGGAATGAAACTTGTCACATCAAGAGTCCTGTAGTCTCTGAAGTCAAATGCCATATTTCATGCAAATTGCAAGAACTACTGTGAAGTTATTAACGTGTAAAGAAGAAGAATCAGCATTTATATAGCATTTTTCATACACAGTGTATCCCAGAGCACTTTACAAGCAATGCTAGACTGGTAGTGAAGTGGCTGAATGTGTAGTGGTGGCCATATCACACATCAAGCACCCACACATAGCCTGGACAATTGCATGAATCAGTTTATGGGAAGGGGAATGTTGGCCAGGACACCAGGAATGTTTCCTACTCTTTGCGAAGAGTGCCCTGGGTTCTTTTACTTCCACCTTGACATCCACCAGGATGGGTAGAAGGGACCTCGGTTTAACATCTCATCCAAAAGGCAGCACAACCAAGCAATCCCCTAATATTGCACTCAGATGCCAGTGTTTTAGGTGCAAGTCCAAACCCAGTGTGGGACAAGAACCCACAACCTCCTGGTCTAGAGTTGGATGTGCTACCAACTGAGCCATGCTGACATGCTAAAGTATGAACAGTAAATGGTTATCTACCTTTCAAACAGTAAATGGTTATCTAGTTAAGTATAGGAAAAAAAATACTGTAGATATTTGGAGAAAATTACATATACGGATCTCAGAAACCATACAAATTGCTATCACAAAACTTTCCCCAGATTAAGACCTTACATCTTAGACAACACATGCAAAATTTCAGCTGATTTCATCATTCGGTGCCATTGATATTGATGTGCAAATTAAGGGGTTTAACACTGAACACCCTACTTAACCCTTAGTATAGTGGTGCTACTGATGCCACTGTGATATATATATATATATATATATATATATGTGTGTGTGTGTGTGTGTGTGTGTGTGTGTGTATATATATATATATATATATATATATATATTTTGCACAAAAACTGTATTAATGCAACAGTTAGGGTTTTTTACAGCAACAAAAGTGACAAAATTCCCTGTTTGGGTGACCACCCCCTGCACCCCATGACCACCTCACCCCCACCAACAGGCATAAGGGTGTGTGGTGGGGTCATCGGCCCTAATTCTCACCCCATTCCATGTGTAAATAAGCTGAGGTGGTGCAGTATAGGAGAATGGGGTGAGAGTTAGGACCAATGACCACAAAGCAGAACCCGATGCCTGTTGGTGGAGGTGGGGTGGTTGTAGGGTGCAAGGGGTGGTAACCCTAATGGGGAATTTCCTGGCTTTTGTCGTTGTAAAAAACCCTGTTGCATTAATGCAGTTTTTTTGCAAAGAATGTCCCTACTTTTTGAGAAAGCATAATAAAGTACAGTGTCGCACAAGTTGATGGGAGGGTCCCGCTCTCCCACCAACTTGCAAATTTCTGCCTAACATAACAGTACATGTACTGAATATCATATGTATTGGTGGGAGAGCATATTGGTGGGAGTGCAGGGCCCTTCAGGCCCCATGCACCCACCAACTTAAAACATACCAAATTTCCATTTGTCAGACTGGCATAATTCCACAACTGTTTACATTTATTATACCTAACCACTGAAAATTACCTCCGTGGCAGTAAGGCTAGCTACCCAATAAATGTCAAGCCACTACCACAATGTAGAACTCTATCCACAAAATGTAAACTGCATCACACAATATCGCCACAGCAAATTAATTATCCAACACATAATCACCATAATTCACATCTACAGGATATCCCCTCAACATTCTCCAGATTTCAAGTTAAAAGACCAAACTGTTTCCGAGATATTTAATTTTAATATTTTGAGATTTTCATTCATCAGCGTGGCATAATTCTACACCTATTTACATTTTACATACCTAACCACTAAAAAGTACCTCTTTCGCAGTAAGACTAGCTACCCTATATGTTGCAAGCCACACCATAATGCAGAACGCTATCCACGAAATGGAAATTGCATCATGCAATATCTCTGCAGCAAATTACTTTTCCGACACCTAAGCACCATAATTCATTTCTACAGGCAATCCCTTCAATACCCTCCACATTTCAAGTTAAAAGACCAAACTGTTTTCGAGGTATTTAATTTTAAAGTCTTTGCACCTTTCAAAATTCTCTAATCGTGAGAATTGGCCACGACCTCACAATCAAAGATCATCTTTGATCATGAGGGGACATTTGGTCATGAAATTTGGCTATCATGTCCCTCCCAGAGACATCTGGTCAAGCAAAAATCTGGCCATCTCATCCCGCCCTCACGTACGAATCTCGCTATCAAAGAAATCCCACAACCAAAGAATTTCCAGGCTCATGATCAAAGAATTTGAAAACAGTAAAACCCCATTTTCTGGCACAACTACACTAAACCACAGGCGTGGCTCGACAGAGGGAAGCCCCCTGAGCAAACCCATTCTATATGTAGTTCACAAGTTACCCTGTGCTGAGATAGTTGTTTTTTCCAACCCAAAAATCTGGCCATCTTGTCCGTCCCTCATGAATGAGTATCACGATCAAAGAATCTCACAATCAAAGATCATTAGTGAGCTGCAATCAAAGAATTTAAAAGCTTAAAACTCCATTTTTTGACACAACTACATTAAACCACAGGCATGGCTCAATAGAGGGAAGCCCCCTGAGCAAAACCCATCCAGGTTTTACTTCAGAAGACACCCCGGGCTAAGATATTTATTTTTTTCCAACCCCAAGCTGAAAACAAGATGGTGGCCATCACAATCAATAAACTTCTCACAATCAAAGAATCTTTGATCATGAGCCTGCAAATTGTTTGATTGTGAGGAGTGACCAGATGGCCAAAACCCCATTCTTATTTTGCAAAACAACCATATAAATTTTTCCATAGACTTATAATGAGAGCTAAAAGGTTGAATAACTTTAGAATGGATTAATATTTTTTCTCCAAACAAAAAGTAACATGCTCCTTGACCCAGGATCCTTCTACATGCTAAGTTTCAGACCTGCACACCACATGGTGACAGCACAGCACCATGGACAAAATCCAGAAAACTGCCCTGAAAACTGGTGAAAAGTGCATTCTTCAGTGATTCACTGTGCAAAAAAAATGTAAGTCCAACCAAAATGCAATTTGGCAGATCAAGAGATCTACCATGTCCCACCGCACATACCAAATTTCATGTAAATCCGTTGAACAGGTCCAAAGTTATTAATGTACAGAAATTCAAGTTTAACATTAAAGTGCCCTCATAACCCTAACTATAGGGTGCGACCATGCCCCTATTATATATACTGTATATATATATATATTAATATATATATATATATATATATATATATATATATATATATATACAGTATATATATATATATATATATATATATTATGGTAGCACAGTAGTGCTACCGTAGTCAGGAACTGAGTAGCCCTTTTAAGGTTAAAGGGTGAAACTTTGCACCTTAATAACTTTGCCACCTTTCAACAGATTTGCCTGAAATTTGGCAAGCATGGGGGTTAACTATAGCTCTTGGGATCTGCCAACTTTTGTACCAGTCGGATATATGGCTGCGGAGTTATTAAGTGACATCCGCATGAGTATTTACTTTTTTTGCGCATTCTTTGCTCATGCCTACCAGTTGCATGGTTTCTGTTACCAGTCCACAAACTTCAGGGAATGTGAAGCCAGGGTCCCCGATGTGTCTTTTGAAGATGTTGTGAAAAAATATTAAATAGTTCAAAAGTTATTCAAAAGACAAGTTCCCATTATAAGTCAATGGGAAAAGTTAACAAAAAGTTCAACACTTTCTCAAATACACTTTTTATTGTCATAAATGGCCCTAGTAGTGTCATGAGTCAGCCATTTTTTTTCAGTTACCGATCACAGAAATGCTTGGCATTTAAAACCAGGACCATCTGGGACATCATTCTTTTTGTGTTTACCTATTCAAGCCCTAAGGATGCTAGCCATGTCTTTATTTTGGGGTTAAACACCCCAGAAATATGTTTCTCAAATTTCTGGAAAAAGTAGTGTCGCACTCATGGCACTTTAGCAAATTTTGTAAATGCTTTCGGCTATGGTCAAAACGACAGGAGTTCTTTGCCACCCTGCTGCAAAGGAATGGTTTAGTATTTTAAGCTGAAATTTGGAGGGAAGGCAGCCAACATCTCACACATGTGCCTTTTGGTATTTTGGTGAAAAAATATTGCATAGATGCCAAGTTATGGTACTCCACAATTGATGTTTTTTCCCATAGACTAACATGGTGGTGCACGTTGCGCCTTTCGGTGCGAGTATCTCAGAAACAGTGTGAGATGAGGAATTTTTGTCACTACCATGTGTAGCCCACAGTGAAAACCTAGCCAGGACAGTCATGAATCATGTGAAATTTTAATTATTTTTCTACTTCGTACGGTTACTCAGATATTAGCATTTTTAGTATTACAACTGCTTGTGTTCTGCTCCAAGTCCCATTATTATGCATACATTCTTAGTTTTCACATTCACTCTCAATGGAGCTTTTGGGGAAAAATAAGGTCTGCGCTCCCGTTGCTGTTACACGTAGGCTTTACACTTGCGTTTCCGTGCCACTTTGCGATAGCATTCCCGTGTACACCACCATGTGCGTCACCCTTTGCATTTATGTTTGCTTTTGCGTTACCGTTACCACTTGTGTTTACAATTGCAATATCGTTACTATGTGCATTACACTTTGCATTTCCGCCGTATGTGCTTACGTTTGTGCTTGTGTTTCAGTTTCCTTCTCGTTACTGTTGCTGTTACAGTTATCATTTGTGTTTACAATAGCAGAACCATGACCGTGCACATTACGGTTTGCATTTCTGTACATGCTAGTGTTTGCCTTTCCATTTCTGTTTCCTTTGGTGTCCTTTTTGCAGTTACCATTACCATTAGCATTTGCAGTAGCAGTACCATGACCATGTGCGTTATGCTTTGCATTTCCGTACACGCTTGCGTTTATGTTTCTTTTCCCTTTGGTGTTATTGTTGCTGTAACAGTTAACATTTGCATTTACAATTGACCATGCACATTACCAGTTGTGTTTCTGTATGCATTTGCATCTCCATTTGCATCACTGTTCACTTTGGAATCACTTTGCACTTGCTTTTCTTTTAACGTTTGCTATACCATTTATGTTTGTGTCACCATATGCGTAGCTGTTAGAGCTTGCATTTGCATTGCAGTAACCGTTAGTATGTCACAAGACATGACATGGTGGGAGCGCTCCCAGCACTGCATTCCATTCACTATTTATAGTCCTCAGTCTAAAAAAGAAGGGAAATTCATGGCAGAAAACTCCATTTAATGCATCAGTTAGGGTTGTTCCACAGCAACAAAAGCAAGGAAATTCAGTGTTAGGGTTGAAAGCCTCCCTTGCACCTCCCCAGCCCGACCCCCCAATCAGCATCAGGGTGTGGTTGGGGTTGTCAGTCATAACTCTCACTCCATTCTACTATACCTCAACTTGTTTACAAATGTGATGGGATGAGAATTATGGCTGATGACCCCAATGAACACCCCGATGCTGGTTGCATGGTCGGGCTGGAGGGGTGCAAGGACGGCTTTCAACCCTAACACAGAATTCCCTCTCTTTTGTCACTGTGGAACAACCCCAACTGATGCATTAAATGAACTTTTTGCCATAAATATATATATATATATATATATATATATATATATAATTCTGATACTTAAAATTCAGGCATGTTTCAATCTCTCCATGTATCTTGTACTTATAGAAGAATACTTTTAACCTTTCATGTGTTAGCTCTGTTTCTTTTCATATCTCAAACACTGTCACATACATTGCATTAATGATTTGGCTGCCCATTTAATTGCACAGTATTTGTTATGCACTACAGGTGGCTCCAGACACTCTTGATAAAGCTCTACTGCAAAATGTCAGATGTTTTTACTGATATGCATCCTCACTTTAATAAACTTGCTGTTTGTAGTTTATTCATCTTAGTGTGGCTCATTTTTAGGGCTGCAGGTATCCATCCTCAACTGCAAAATAGTGTGTTCCCCCTCTGATTTTTGTTATTTGCTGCTCTGTGTTAAAGGCATTTGAAGGGAATGGGGATGCTACTGTGCCACCCAACATCTCAGGATACAAAAAAATTTGAAACTGCTTTTATGTAGCACCTCAATTTAACCTTTGCAGGGCTGCAGACTGAACATCTCTCCAGCTCAATCAAATAGATTCATTCTAGTTTTTTCAGCAGCCTAGGGGTTAACTCATTATCTTGAAACATACTGGAATTTCCCTTATTGAAGCATTGAAGCAGGCAGGGTCTCATTAAACAGACTACCATGTCAAATTACAGATAGCTTTGGGAACTGAGACCATTTTCTTCTGTTTTTTTTCTATTTTTTTTTCTATTCAACCTTTGCATGTTTGCTGTCCAGTGCTTATGAAAGGTGGGGGCTTACAATCACTCGGTTTATTCACAGAACTGGGTTCACTGATGACTTTTCCACTCTGATATATTTAATGCTCATAAAAGGTACAGTTCAGGCAACAATGGACAGTAAACTAAAGCTGTTTGTTTATCCACAGGGACAGGTACAGTGCAGGCTTCCCCCATCCACTCACCCACTGTGATGAATTTAGTGCTGGTAAAAAGTGACTAAAGCCCTGAGTTTATCCACAGGTACCATGTGGGGAAGGCTCAGTGCAAACTTACCCATACTGTGATAGATTTAGTACTAGTAAGAGGTGATGGACTGACTAATCCAAAGAGAGAGCTACAGCGTGGGGGAAGGGACAGTGCTTGGTTTACACACTGTCTGCATTTAGTCCTGCTGAATGGTGAGGGACTGCCAGAACTGGGAACTAGATCCTTTTGTTTATCTACAGTGACAGGTACAGTGTGTGACTGGTGAACAGTAAGGGACTGGCACCACTGGAGACTGAAATCCTCTGTACATTCACAGGGGCAGATGCAGTATAGAACAGACAGTCCAGGGTTTCTACACTGTGATAGATATAGTGCTGATGAAAGGTGGCAAACTGACAGCACTAGAGGCTGAAGCCCTCTGTTTATCCACATGGGTAGGTGCAGTGTGGGCAAGGACAGTGTAGGGTTCTCACACTCATGGTTTCAGTGCTAGCAAAAGTTAAGGGATGGGCAACACTGGGGAATGCTCTACTGTCTTCATGTCCACAGTCTGTATTGGCAGATCATTTTAGAAGGCCACCACTCTCTGGGAAAAAATATGCTACCTAATGTTACTCCTAAACTTGCCATCTGTGACTTTCAGAGCATGTCCCTGTGTCCTGCTAGATAACATATCCATATGTTCAATCCCATCAATACCCCTTGAGAACGGGAACACTGAGATCATGTCCCATCTCAGAGCTGCTGTTCTACAGGGAGAAGAGAGTAACAACTAAAAGTAAACATAAATGTGTATATAGACATAGAAACATAGACTTTGACAGCAGATAAGGACTGCTTGGCCCACCTAATCTGCCCATTTCCCTACTTAAAAGATAAGCTGCAGATCCTATTTAACCAACAGCCTATTTCTTCCTACCCAGCACGAAATTGCCTTATGTCTGTCCCATGCATTCTTGCATTATCCCACAGTTTTAGACCCCACAACCTCCCCAGGAAGGCTGTTCATGCATCCACCACCCTCTCTGTGAAAAAATACTTCATCACATTGCCCTTGAGCTGTCCCCCTCTATCTTTGAATTGTGTCCCCTTGTTATTGCACATCTCTTTTTCTGAAAGATGCTACCCTCTTGGACTTTGTTGATTCCACTGAGGTACTTTAACATTTCTATCATGTCCCCCTCTCCGTCCTTTCCTCAAGGGTATACATATTAAGCTCCTTTAGTCTCTCCTCATATGGCTTCTCTTGCAGACCTTGCACCATTTTAGTTGCTCTCCTCTGGACTGCCTCCATCCTATCTATGTCCTTGTCTCCAGAACTGGATGCAGTACTCCAGATGGGAGCTCACCAACTGTCTGTACAGAGGGATAACAACTTCCTGTTTTCTGCTGGTGATGCCTCTCCCTATACATCCCAGTATTCCCTCAGCTCTCCCTACTGCCTTCCAACATTGCTTGCTAACCCTAAGGTAATCTGATATGATAACCCCAGGTCTCTTTCCATTTTTGTGGTTGTTACTACCCCCCATTGTGTAATCTTCCCCTAGGTTTTTGTTTCCCAGGTGCTTTTTTTTGCACTTCTTTACATTGAATCCAATCTGCCATACTTCTGACCATTCCTCCAACCTTGCCAAGTCCCTTCTCATCCTTTCCACACCTCCTTGTGTATCAACCCTGTTACAGATCTTTGTGCCATCTATTAGGTCATTTCAGGTATTTCTGTTTTGAAAATGCAGCTTCCCCTTAACAGTGATATCTAAACAGAAAGCCCACCAGCAAATTTGTTTTTATTTTTAGTACTGAACACATTCTCTTTACTGCTGCAGTAAATGTAAACACTGGAGGAAATATGAAGAAACTGATAGGGGGAAGCTTACAAATGATGTCTGTAGGCATTTTATGCGTCTACATAGATATGCAGAATTACAAATGCTACATACATTCACTGCAACTGAGCAAGTGATAGACGGAGAAGGGGGGGTTGTCAACACAAAAAGGAGGCTTGGTCTGCACTCAGAGAGGAGTGAGAAGGTCAGTTTTCCTATGTGGGACAGTGACTCACAGGGTGTAAAAAGTCAGGGTTATTGAAACTATGATGGATCATAATGGTCTACAGAGCCCATTTTCTTAAAGCAGCAGTTTTGTTATCAAGGATGAAAAAAGGTGGGTCAGAATTGACAACCCTCTGACATTTTTCACAGTCACTCACTCAAAAATGAATATCGACACTATTTACCTTGTTGTAGAATAAGACCGCACCAAAGAATTCAGCATCTATGCCAAGTTGGTGTTTCTGTGCTTGACATATGTGTTGCATTCTTTGGCAGGGTCTTTATGGAGTGCAGTACCATAATACATTTTATTGATCTTATCCTCACTTCCATCTAAGTGTACCCCAATCCCCATTCTGCCCTGGTATCATTGACATTTAGGGCTTGATTAAGTAAAGCTGTATTCAAATTCCCTCCCCATACACCAAGTGAAACTTCTTCAATGCAAAAAAAAAAAAGACTAGTAATGCATTCCCTGGCTTTGAATAAATTTAATATGGAGTGGTATTATATTTTGTACATTCTTGTGTTCTATGATTATAATATGTTCACTTATTAAGTTGTGAGGCTATGTTGAATTTTGCAAATGCAGGCTCATAACTCTGGTAATATATTCAATATTTTACAACAAATTTTCAACATAGCCATTTTGGTACAGCAACTCATGAATGTAACAGCTGTCCTCTTTCAACTCCAGCCCAAAATATGTGCTTGTAGCCCAAAAGTTGATTTTGCAGTCCCTGCATAACATCACCTTTAGGCCAGGAGTTGAACATTTTCTCTGTCTTTCTTTATGAGACAGGGTCATCATTAGGCTGTGTCGAAAATTTGGTGTAAAAATATAAAAAACCCAGATTCCTTTCCTGCAGCCCAATCAGCTCTGGCCAGAGTCTGTTTTGTTTTTCCGAGGTTATTCTCTCATTAACTAACTGTCTTCCAGTGCTGATAGGATTCAGTAAGTGGGTACCTTCCCTGATGCTATTAATGATCAGTTCTCCACCTTTTGTGTAAGGAAATCAGGTTATCTATGATTCCTTCCAAAGTTCTTACACTTCATGGCTTACTGTATCTCATTTTGGTCAAGAAGAATTTCTTAATTCATTACTTCCAATAGCACCATATGAAGTCTGAACTTTCCATCACTTACTTGCCACAAAATGGCACCCAGGAGGTAATGATTTAACTGAACTAGCCCACTTAAACTGTCCTCTTTTTTTTCAAAAAGGGGTTTATCTCTTCATGCTGAGGGGGTGGCTACTTAGTCTCATCCCTGGGTACCATCAACCATCCCTTCCCTCTTGACTCATCAGGGGGTAGGTTCCCCCTGTGTATTGCCCACCCACCCAGAGGAGCAGAGTGGAGGGCCATCCTCCCCCTGATATTTCTCATTCAGAAATCCCTCTTAACTAGAGTGGCAGGGTGGGTTGATGCACCTCCAGTGAGGCTTCTCTAAGCTCTGTCTCCTTATTTTTCACCAGGCTTTTCTTTTGACAGCCAACTGCTGCAGTGGCATTGATGCACTCATGTGGAGGCTTATATGCATTCTGGAACCACAGCTCCTTCCACTCTCCCTTTACCGAAGTCTCACCCCTGAGCATTGGTGCTACCAAAAGGATTCTGCCTGGGGGCTGCCAAGAACCAGGAAGACACACTACCCCAGTCCAGGAGAGCAGAGCTGCCTTTTGACCATTTGATCCTGTCCCAGCCATACCCCCTGCTGACTCCAAGAGGCACAAGCCCATTTTTGAACTCAGATCTCTGACATACTATGAGGTAAGGTGCTTGCAGCATCTCAGCACTCTGTGCCAGTGGGTAGATATGCAGTTAGATAGATAGATAGACAGACAGACAGACAGACAGACAGACAGACAGATAGATAGATAGATAGATAAATAGACAGACAGATATACTGTAGTGCTGTATGGAATGTGGAATTTCGCTAGTGGAATTATGGCGGAATCACTATTTTGTCAATTAAAGTTCTGCCAGAATTCCCTGGTTCTTCTGCGGAATTCCACCTACTGTGATCCATGGAGTAATATTCTGCAGAACAGCATTTTTTTTTCAGCAGAAAATCATTCCACAACTATTTTCTGCCATGAAATCCCACCATTCCGTTTCTGGCAAAATTCAGCAGAATTTCGGTGGAATTTTAATAATTCTGTGGAATTTCATTGTGCCAGAATTTGAAAAGTTCATACAGCACTAATATACTGCTCTTTATATATATATATATATATGACAGGCCCCATTTGATCCATGGCATCAAATTATTCAACCCTGTAACTTTCCCTTGAGGTGCTAAGCATTTAAATACAAAAACAGACAACCAGTAAGAGTAACAATAAGCAGGAACATATAAATGAAATGGTGCACTTCCAAGACAGAGGTCCTGTGAGTTCAGGACCCTGATGACCTGTTGCTAATTCACCCATTTCTGTGTGGGAGCCACTCAGGGGAAGGTGTACTGTGGGCCATCGAGGCTGGTGCCACCTCCAAGCTCATTTTATGGGGAGTAGATTCCTCTTGATGGCAGGAGAGGTGAAGGTGAGACCACCAGCACATCTAGGCTTCAAACAGTAGTAGTGGATGCCATCTTGAAATGCTATTTAAGCAGACTTGCAGAGGCAAATGGTCTATAATAATATACCACCAGGTACTGGATAGAATATGTCTTACAGGGTTATGAGAAACACTTCTGTTCCCCATTACTAGTTTTAGAGATGTCTGTGTGCACCTGACTTTACATATAGTTATACTTCATACAGATCCCCCCAGCACACAGCATAATTATACCCTATAGTCTCTAATGCAGTAAAGCTACACAGTTCATTTGTCCGGTTTCCAGAGGGCTAACAGTGATGTGAGTTCAGTACTTGTGCTGTACACATACAGGTGAGCATAATGGTATCAAGAAACATTCTGCATGAAAGTCAAACATCCCCTTTTTATGTCTGATGCACCTGTGTATCAAATGTTTTGTGATGAGTGAAACAGGATGTTGGGGTGTGTCACTGCCAAGCCCATAGAAGTTCAGAATAACATGGGCTCGGCAGTCTACACCAATGACCATGCACTGGGGTCCTGATGCAACTCTCTGCTTGGTGGGCATAACATTTGTGTACTTTAAAGGACTGAAGCTGCTCCAATCAGAGAAGGCTTCAGTACTTTGATCTGCATGAAGCCATGTCAGCAAACAGCTGATCAGCTCTCAAAACAGTTATGAGGTGCATACTGGAAGTTTGCTACAGACATCACTGATGTGCAGTTGCTATATGAAGCCATGCAACAACAAAAACTATCCATTGATGTCTGTTGCTGGTGCCCTGTAACTCTTCCCCACCCAACCCTCCCTCTCAGCACCCATCACCCTCATTCCCCACAAACATAACACCGACACTGGGTGCAATCCCCAGTGTCCGTCCTCAGGGTTTTTATATTATACTGTATATCACCTGCAACTTGAAAACCATCCATCAATGACTCTTGCAGGTGCCCTTTTAACTATTCACCCCACCTGACTCTCCCTCCCTCTCAGCATCTACCACCCCAAACACAACACTGACACTGAGAGTGCTTAATCCCCCAGTGGTGCCAACTTGTAGTTATATATATATATATATATATATATATTACTTATAAAGCCTGTAGCAAGGAAAACCATCCATTGCTGTCTGTTGCTGGCACCTCTGTAACTGTTACCCCCACATGACCCTCCCTCCCTCTCAGCACCCCCCTCACAAACATAATACTGACATTGGGGGCTGTTCAATCCCCCAGTGTCACCACCTCTTTTTTTTTAATTTAGAAAGCCTATAACAAAGAAAACCATCCATCGATGTCTACTGCTGGTGCCCATGTAACTATTCCCTTCCTCCCAACCCTCCATCTTAGCACCCACACACAATCATTACATTGAGACTGGGGAGGCCCAATCCCCCAGTATCATCACCTGAAATAAAGAAAACTGTCTCTTATCATTTTAAATTTTTCTTATTAACCTTGTAAAACAGAAAACTCCATTGATTTCAGTTGTGCCATTAGTCCCCCCATCAGACCCTCCCACTCAGCACCCACCACCCCCAAGCCCTTACTTACCCACTGGGGGTCCAATGCAGTAATCTTTTCTGGACTATAAACATGTACAGTATTCATTCTTCAAAGCCAGACCATGAACTGAGGAAATCTGGTATGTGGTTCAATGTATTTCAATGGGATTTTGAACTTTTATTTATTTATTTATTCATTCATTCATTTATTCATTCTCAGATTGCAATACCTTTGAGCACAGAAACAGCTCATTTATTAAGGTCCCACATCATTAAGGGAGGAGTAGTACAATGACACAGGGAAAAACAGATTATTTACAATGTACAGTTAAAGTCATTAATACAAGTTGTTCATAGTCAGAGTTTAGGGAGGAAGACAAGTAGTTACTGGGAGGGAGAAAGTTGCTGTCAGGTGGCAATTGTCAAGTGAGAGACAAGGAAAGATGTATGGAAGGAAAGGAGCGAGGGAGTTCAGGGAGGAAGTAGATGGTGGAAAAGTGAGGAAGGAATGGAGAGAGGGAATACAGGGAAGGAAAGGATGGGGGTAATCAAACCAGGGAAAAGGTGAGTAGAGGACATTGGAATGGGGAGGTCAGTAGCCAATGAATGCAGTAACAGTGAAGGCTAAGGAGATGTCAGTACTATCAGAAAGGGGAGGTGCTGGCAAGGAGGGGGAGGAGAATATGGGCAGCCAGAGGCCTTATTATAGAACCAGTCATTCTCTGGGTACAGAGTGCTGGTAGTATGATTATATGGGGCAATCACAATCACAACTTGGTGGCATAACTTGGCCATTTTTGAATAGCTTTGCCCCACATTTTCAACATGCCTTTTTCTTGACCCCACCTTCTGAAAAATTACAGTGAATTTAGGCAAATCTGTTCCAAAATGTGATTTCACAGTTGCTGTGTGAAATCACCTTTAAGACAGGAGTTGAACATTTTCTGTGTCCTTGTTCATAAGGAAGGATCATAAGAAGGTTACGTTGAAAATGTGGTGTAAAAAATATAGAAAAACAACAAAGTTATGAGCCTACATTGAAATTTGCAAATGTAGGCTCATAACTTTGATACTTATCAATATGTTGACCCCAAATTTTCAACACAGCCATTTCTTTACAGCACCTCATGAATGTGACAGCTGTTATTTTTTAAATCCAGGGCAAAATGTGTTTTTGTGTCCTGAAAAGTGATGTGCAAAATCACCTTTTGGGCAGAAGTTGAACATTTTCTCTGCACTTATTCATGAGGTGGGGTCATGAGAAGGCTATATTGAAAATTTGGAGCAAAAATATTAAATGAAAACAACACAGTTATGACCATACATTGAAATGTATGAATGCAGGATTGTAACTTTGGTAATTTTCAATATTTTGACCCCAGATTTTCAACATAACCATTTCTTCACCACACCTCACGAATATGGCAGCTGTCAGTTTTCAAATTCTGGTAAAAATGTGTTTTTGTACCTGTGGTGTGGAATGATGTTTTCAGCTGGGATTTGAAAATGTTCACCTACCAGGTTCATTAGGTGGGGTAATAAGAAAGCTATGCTGAAAATGTGGTGTACAGATATGGTAAAATGCTCAGGTTATGACTGAGCATTACACTTTTTCAGCATTCACTCATAACTGTGCTAATTTTCAGTATTTTGCCTCCAGTCTTTCAACATAGCCTGTTTTCCACACCACTTCATAAACGTGACATGTGTTATTGTTAAAATCAAATCCTGGATGAGATGTGTTTTTGCATCTCTGGTGTGAAATTATATGTTGGACAATATATTATAAATGGTACATGTCATGTCTATAAGGTGAATCCTAACAAGTATTTTCAAAATGTGGGGTCAAAATTGCAAAAAAACAAATTGTTTTCCAAGAATCAAATGTTCAGCATTGACAAATGCTTATTTTCTTCAGCTCTGAGAAATTGTTCTCACAAGGCTAGGATATTGGATCTCTAAAGCCCCACAGGGTTTGACCTCCCTCCCTGACCTGCACTTCAGGACTGTGGGGCATGGGGGGTCAACTTTCAAAGACCTTCACATAGCCTTGTGCCCAACTGTGTGCTACATCCCAAACGTCTCCTCATGTTGGCATTGTTTTCTCTATAATCAAGGCACAGTATCATTGTCTATATGCCCGTAGCTTGTGAGGTGGGTTACAAAGTTGTTATCATCCTGCACACAGTTAGAGATGGGTGAAGTGGCCCCGTGAAGTGCTTTGCAACACGAAGTGGAGTACTTCGCATCATAATGGGGAATGCGAAGTCCATTGAAACCAATGACTTTGCTTTATTCCACCTTTCCCAAACCACTTCTCCACCAATTTTAAGGTGAAGTACATTGAAATCAATGTACTTCACATCACTTCACCTTGTTATTGGGCTCCAAGGTGAATTTGGATTGCTTCATGGGATTGCAGGTCACATGGGCTCTAGATTGTTCTGCACAGCCTCAGTTCTGTGTAGTGTGTGTGTAGTGGAAGATGGAGACAGTTTCTTCTCAGAGCTCTGTGATTCAAATCCTCTAAAAGCTGTTAAAAAAGCCTTTTTGAGCTATTTTTTGGCTCAACATTTAGTGGATCGATTGTAGGAAACCCTCCTGTGTTCATATCATCAAGTGTTTATTGTTTGTATGTGGATTTTGAATGTTAATTTAGAACAGTCAATCTGTGTACTGTGAAGTGTGCTTTGCGGAAGGGCACATCTGTGGTGTAGGTAGATTAACTGGGAGAAAAAGGCAGTCTTTCTGTTTTGGTTATATTTTTCTTGTATAACTGTTAGTGTACACACAGTAACATTTTCAGTAATTCTTGGCATTTTTTTGCTAATTGTAGTGCTGCAGCAGTGTATAATTTCAGTTTGCTTAAAACATTTGATCATATTGTTAAAGGTTTTCAATTTGACACACAATACTTGTAGTATGTGTGTGAGTGTGTGTGTGTGAGATGCATACCATTAAATCAGACAACTTTTATTGTGCCAAAGAATTTGCAGCAGTGTGAACCTGCTATCCACCACATCTGCATGAATTTTTTATGCTGCTTTGTGGTATCTTTACTGGTAGTGGACTTTTACTGCCGTGCACTACCCCCTTCCCCCAACTGGCAAAAGATATTATTTTCCAGATTTGGATTTGTGACTTGTGAGCACTGGTTAGGTACTGTTGTGCCTTTGCATCTGACTCTGCATCTCTTGAGTGCGCAGCGCAATCTTTAATCTGTCTGTGCATTCGCAGTACACCATTAATTCTGGGAAACTTTGCATTTCTTGTTACGCTCTTATTTCACTTCATCAGCACCGGGGAATTTTCTGGACACAAGATAGTAGCATTTTGGGGATGCACATTAATTCTGATGAATGTGTGTGGCCACTGCTCACATGACAGAGTACATTATTAATTCTGGGAGATGTTGCATTTTTTGTTACGCTCTCATTTCCCTTAGTCAGCACTGGGGAATTTTCTTAACTCAAGACAGTAGCATTTGGGGGATGAAAATTAATTATGGTGACTGTGTGTGGCCACTGCTCACATGACAGAGTGCACCATTAATTCTGGGAGACTTCACATTCTTTGTTACCCTCTCATTTCACTTCACCAGCACTGGGGAATTTTCTGGACACAAGGCAGAAGTATTTTGGGGATGCAAATTAATTCTGGTGACTGTGTGTGACCACTGTGCGCATGACTGAGTGTGCCATTAATTCTGGGGACTTTGCACTTCTTATTACACTCTCATTTCAGTTTGTCAGCAGTGGGGAATTTTCTGGACACAAGACAGTAGCATTTTGGGTATGCACATTAATTCTGGTGTCTGTGTGTGATGTGACCACATCACTGCATGCATGACTGAGTGTGCCATTAATTCTGGGAGATTTTGTATTTCTTGTTGTGCTCTCATTTCACATTGTCAGCACTGGGGAATTTTCTGGACACAAGACAGTAGCATTTTGGGTATGTACATTAATTCTGGTGTCTGTGTGTGATGTGACCACATCACTGCATGCATGACTGAGTGTGCCATTAATTCTGGGAGATTTTGTATTTCTTGTTGTGCTCTCATTTCACATTGTCAGCACTGGAGAGTTTTCTGGACACAAGACAGTAGCATTTTGGGGATGCACATTAATTCTGTTGACTGCATGTGTGAGGGGGCACTGGGATGCTGCCAATATTGTTGCCACTCCACCTTACTTTGCATTAAGGCAGAATGACAAAGTGAAGTAATAATTACAAGGCAAAGTTAACCTTTCCTATTGGCCACTCCATGTAGCTGAGTGACAATGCAAAATGGCCACTTCACATAAACTTCACCAGAGGAATTTAATTTTGCTGCACCTCTACACACAGTCTGTTCTCTTGCAATTGGGCAGCAAACATTTCATTCCCCTTCTACTGTATGTTCTTGCATGGTAAACTGCCAATTATTCATGAAGAGCTAAGATTCCTTCACATTGTTAGTTTTTAAATTAAATTAGTCTTACAAGGTATGAGTCTGCAGAAGCCAGTTCTAGTGTCCCTGTAAATAGAGTCAAAGAGTGGGTTAGGAACTGCTACAGGGTCCTGGAAATTAGCTGAAGGTCTTGGAGTCTGAGCTTTGAAGCCCTTGAGTGCTCCATTTTGACTCTACTTTCAACTGCAGTGAAGCAGGGACAGCAGAGTAGCAGAGCCAGCTAAAACGTCCCCTCCCCCATTTCACTTTACACATCAGGTAACTAAATGGGAAGGATCTGTGACATGTGAAAGCAGTGTCGGGATTTCCCCAGCTCCATTTTGATTCTGATTTCAGTAGCAGAAATATGGAGAGAAGAGGGGTACAGCCAGCTAAAGATCCCTTCCCCCTTTCATTTTACTCACTTGACACTTGAGGCAGCTAAAGTGGAAGGATTTGTGACCTGTGAAAATGTGTCAGGATTTCTCCAGTTCTGTTTTTTTTTTTTTGTAAACTCTATTTATTCACTGCAGTGCCTGGAACTCTCTCAGGCATCCTTACTCACTCCACTGCATAGCGCCTGCCTGAAGCCACCTTTCTGGGGAATTGGGGGCAGACATTCCCCTGCCCACCCATGCCAGTGGGGGACCCCTACTACCACTGGGACTTAGCAGACAGGGGGATTGGTAGAGCCAGAGAGGTAAGCCCAGCATTGGGTGTATTGCAATGGGGCACTGGAGGTGCTGTCACCTATCCAGGGGGTGGAGATTTTCTCTTTTAGGTTGCCCCTGGAGTGCAGATGTGCAATGATGTCTGTGCACCTTGACATGCTGACATCTGCTGCTACTCTGCCCTTACATAGGCATCACTGCTGCAGTGCTCCCCAATCTCAATTGGGGGCCACTGGTGAGTGATGCAAGGCCTGCAGCCCACCCCAGGAGAGGAGAGCTGTCCTCTGGATGCTTGATCCTCTCCCTTCCCTGCTGATCCCTGGCATTCCGAGTCCATTCCCAAACCCAGGTCACCGGCATGGCATGAGGTGTGACAACCAGTACCTCAACCCTCAGCACCACTGGGCCAGCTCCAGCTCTATATTTATTCTGCTTTCACCCATGTTGGGGACCAGAACTGTTGAGGAAGCTCACATGAGAAGTATGGACCAACAGGACCCCAGCAGGAAATTTTGTGTGTATAAGACCATACAGGGAGGATAAAAGCAGCCACTCCTAACATATCCCATTCATGTTTGTGTCCCAGAACATGAGTGGAACAAGAGTGGAACATGTGTAAAGATTGCCATCTTAGGCATCAACAGGCATCTAGAGGCAATAGCAGGTATGCAGGAAACTCTGCCCCTCTATTAAGGTAAGGTAGACCACCTGTATACATGTTGCAACCTGTGTTAAGGAGTACAGGACCAGTAAGCACCAGTTAAAGTGAGTATTGATATAACACCATATTAAGGGAAAAGATTAATGGGGGATACAAAGGAGAAACTTAAAAAACCCTATCTAAAGTCAGGTGGCAAGGGGTTAGGCTAAAAAAGGGGAATTTACAGCAGTCTTACTAAAAGCAAAAGAAGAAACCAAAATAAAACCATATCTAGGGTATAGCAACAAGGGGTCAACCAAACAGAAAAAAAGAAAACTAGAAACACCTTATCTAGGGTAAGGACACAAGTTCTTTTCCAGGTCATATGGAGTGTTGCATTGGGAATGTTGGGATTTGTGCAGTGCAGCAGCTGTGAAGCAGTAGTCTTCAGGGAGACCTTTTGGAGAATGAGGTATTGCCTCATCTGTGTGCATCCCTCTGGGCTGAGGGACGAGGTCCCAAGACTCTGGGCCAAGTTGGCTAGCATTTTGCGGACCTCTTCCCTACCAAGGAGCCACCAAGTCCACCACTGTTGCCTCAGAAGATGCCAAGGATGAGGACATGCTGGACTGTGGTGGGCTCTAGGAGGGTGGGGAGGGAGTCTGGAGCACATTCTTTAACTGGTGACACTACACAATCTTTTGCTGCTCTGGCAGGATGGGAATGTAAAAAGAAAGCACCCATGGTAGTTGCCAGGGACAATGTGAGGGTCTTGCATATGGGAGGCTGCAAGGTGAGAGGCAGAAGACCCCAGCAGAAGAGGATGCAGTTTCTGGTGGGGGACTTATTTTTTAAGGTGTAGATCTGGGAGAAGGACAGGAGGGCAACATGGAGGTGAGGTGCCTTCCTAACACCTCAGCATGGAGGGATGGGGAGTTAATCCTTCAGATTGCTAGGGAAGCAGGGTAGGAAGGCAAACTGGATGACATTATCCATCAGGGGACAAATGAAATGGCAATAGACACAGCAGGGGTGGTGCAGGATACATTTAGTGGGCTGGGGAGGGTTCTGAAGAAGGTAGGTTATATGGTAGCCTTCACTTATGCGCTACCTGTATACAGTAGGGCCAGTAGTGAAGCCAGGGAGTACTGCATCAGAGACTTCAACAACTGGTTTCAGGTATGGTGCAGGAAAAAGGGGTTTGGCTACATTGTTTACAGGGGTCCTATCTGGGGAGATAAGGGACTGTACAAAGGAGATGTCTTCCATCCACCTAGAAGGGGAATGACAGTCCTGGGCAGAAGATTTAAATGCTACTTCAATGAGCATTAAAACTAATCAAGGAAATAGGTGGAAAAAATGAGGGAGGCAGTGAATTCCTTCCCATAAGAAATGGAGCAGCACAGAGGAGAAACTCAGGCAAAATAAATTCCCCTGGGGTAGAAGGTATAGAAACAAGGGAGTGGAATGTGATCAGGAAGCTGTTTTAAGCCTGAGGGTGGGCAGAGGGAGAAGGAAAAAGCAGATGACAGTACAAGGGACAAGGTAGGGGTGAAGGATGCCATGGGGAAGGGAAGGCAAAGTATATGAAAGGAGGGACAAAGGTATGGAGAGTTATTTGTGCCAATGCAAGGAGCCTAGTTAATTAAATTCTTGACATTGAGGCAACCATTGTGGAGGCAAACCAGGAGTTATAAACATAAGAACATATGAAATTGCCAGCAGAATAAAGACCTTATGGTCTATTGAATCTGCTTGATTGTGCAGCTAGCAGCCCCTATACTGCAGCTGCCCCTCCTTTCTCCTCCACCCTCCAATTACCGTCATGTTAGGAGTGGCTGCTTTTATCCTCCCTGTACGATCTTTTACATACAAAATTTCCTGCTGGGGTCCTGTTGGTCCACACTCCTCGTGTGAGCTTCCTCAACAGTTCTGGCCCCCAACATGGGTAAAATTAACTTGAAAAGCCCCTCTGTACCTGTCTTGTTTATTCCTTCCATGTCCTTGAGGGTTTCAGTCATATCTCCCCTGTCCATCCGTTCCCCCAGTGAGTACATGTTTAACCCCTCAGCCTACTGTTCTAGGGTATGTCTCTCAGCCCTTGGATCATCTTTGTTGCCCTGTGCTGCACCCCTTCCAATAACCTAATGTCCTTCTTCAGGCACAGATGACAGTACTGCACTCAGTACTCAGTTATTTTTACTGTCTGACACGTTATGTCATTACAATATCAAAAACACAAACTAATACATGCACAGTAATTAATACAATATATAAATTCAAAGGGTTACATATTTTATACTCTAAAATCCACATTCAGTGCAAACTGGGTTGTATAAAGTGCAATAGTCACATTATGTGTAACCTATGTCATATAAAGTACAATATTATTCAAAGTGCATAAGTTTTATTATTCAATCCCCCTTCATTATTGTTGTGCAATTTCATTTTGTCTACTAGTTTAAACAAACTCTGGTCATTGATTTGAGTAAATGTTCATGAAATCAGGAATTATACAATGGCAAGAATATTTCCTTTGATCTGATTGGCTACCAGCAGCTAGAGACAGTGCTGATATTGAGCAATAACATCACTGTATCTAGGTCCGGCACACTGACAACCTCATCACCTGTCAAAGTAAACATCTAGATCACTGACCACACCACTTACCTCAGCTCTGTCATGAGCTTCCTAGTGACGTTCAACATGCTGTCTGACAGAAATCTTGACAAAATGTTCACCACTGCAGATGAAAAGAATCAGCCAGAAACAACCACAGCCGTGAGTACTGGAAAAAAGAAAAAAAGGAAAAACTAGGCATGTAAACCTAGAGGCAGCCACACTAGATAAAACAGAAACTGACCACAATGAAGTGAACACCCTACAGCAAACAGCCTGGTCAGTACGAGTACTACTACTACTACATGATTGGCTCACAGAGAAAAACATAGAGTGCAACTTTAAAACTATAACCCCAGAAACTTTTAACAACATCCTCCGAGAATGTTATGCCAGAGTTAGAAATACAAATGGAGATGAATATAGCATTTCAAGTTAAGTTGGTCTTAGAGCGGGAATACACCACTACATGAATGAGCCCCCTAATAGTTGGGCAATGAATATCATCACGGCCACTGATTTCCAGGCAGCAAACAATGTTCTTGTCGGTCATCTTAAAAACATCAGACAACAGGGCAAAGACTTAGCTACCCACCATCTCCCAATCACTTGCAGTGACCTTGAAAAAATAAGAAACTCCGAAGCCCTGAATCCTGAAACTGCCACAGGTTTAGTCTGTCGCATCTGGTTTGAATTGCAAATCCACTTTGCTCGTCGTGGATGAGAGGGTCATAGACAGCTGAAGGCTGAATCATTCAACATAAAGCACACCGAAGACAGGCTGACCCATGTCACTATGGCATTTGATGAAAAAACAAAAAAAATTAAAAAGTACAAGAGCATGACAGACAGAACCTCCGTGGGGCTATGTTTGAAATCCCCAGGAGCCTGCTCTGTCCACTCAAATGCTTCAAACAGTATCTCACAAAGCTACTGCCCAACTTGCCCTGCTTGTTCCTTCACCCCCGAAGAAAGCCACAAATTGAACTAGCAAAAGAGGACATTTAGCTCACCCTAGAACCCATGGGGGTGAACTACTTAAGCAGCATGCTAACAACAATTTGCAAGCTTGCAGGCTTAACAACAAAATATACGAATCATAGCCTGCGAGCAACAACAGTCCAGCTTCTGTCCGATGCTGGGCTGCAGACCAGGGAGATTATGTCCATCACTGGGTATAAAAATGAAATGTCCTTGAAGTCTTACTGGAGTGCAAAATTGCAGCAGAGGCAAACCTGGAGTGAAATTCTGTCCCACACCATGGAAGAAAGGATCTGCAGGCAATCCACGCAACGCTGATCGAACCAGAAAACCACCTTCAACCCGACACAGGAAATGAACCCAGGACCTCTGCAACCACACTGCAACCAAGCACCAGCACTAACAGTTCCTCATCATCATCCCAAAACAAGGACTGCTTCAATATACAGGGCAACACAAATTGTGTCTTAAATTTCTACAAATAAGCCTACAAATCAATCTTAAAAGCACACTGTTCAGTTGTTTGTTTAAAAAAAAAGATAGTTTTAAATGACGTTAGCAACTATTCAAATACATGTGGAACACATTTCAAATGTAGCATATTTTAAAAGCAAAAAAAAAAGTTAACATATCTAATGTTAAAGTATTGCAACATTTCAAATATAAGCCATGCACAACACAATTGAATTACAACTTCTATTTACTGTTAAGGGACTATTTTCTGTCAAATTGCAATTAATACAATTTTACAAAGTAAAATTAATTTTAAAAGCAAACTTTAGTCTGTGACTGTTTTAAAACACACCTACAGTACACAACGAGCCATTGTGTAATAGCAATAAGGCACTCCAGGATGTGTGTTATTGTGTAATAACATCACTCCTGGGGTGGTGGAAGCACTTGGTTTCACCTTGTACTTCAACCCACCCCAGGCGTGACGTTATTACACAATAACATACACCCTGTCATGCCTTATTGCTTACTTAGCATATTGTTTTGTTGTTAAAGGTTCTATTTAAAATTTGTCATATCACATGTAAAGTGGTATCATATATGAAAGAGACATTAGCAGTCTGATACTAATGTGACACATCCTCAGTATCCGAGGAGGTTCAAAAAGTTACAACTGGCAATAAAGGTAATGAAAAGTATAACATCAGACCTCGTATTAACTTCCTTCAGATCTGGCTTTTATAAAAAACACTCCACCGCCACCTCCTTGATTAGGCTGTCTGACTCCATCTTCACTGAGATGGACAGTGGTCAAATCATGTCTGCCATCTTTGTCAACCTAGCCAAGGCTTTCAACACTATCTCCCACTCTATCCTGTTACACTGTCTCTCCATTGCAGGCTTGTTGGAAGCTGCCACAAATTGGTTCCATGCCTACCTGGTAGGTCAGACTCAGTTAGAATAGTGCATTCTATATCCTCACCCCTCCCTATCGACACAGGGGTCCCTCAGGGATCAGTATAAGGCCCCATACTCTTCTCCATCTTTCTCAATGATTTGCCATCTGTCTGCACATCTGCCTCTATTCATATGTATGCTGTCGACAATCTTTTACACCTCCGGTCACTCCCCCACCGATGTTGTAACCTGACTTCAGAACGATTTCAACAACATTCAGCATTGGTTTTGCTGACATCAGCTTTTCCTAAATGCCAAGAAGACTGTCTCCATGACCTTCAGCACTAGGCAGAGGCTTTCAAGGCTCCCCTTTATACCCACATTCCATATCCTCAACAGGAATGTCTTTGAGGACAACTCCTTATTCAGATATCTGGGGGTTTGGCTTGACCAACACCTCACCTTCTTCGGTCATGTGGACGCCATCTTTAAAATGTTGTACCTCAAGTTAGGTGCACTATTTAGGAACTGGAACTTCCTCCCTCTCCCAGCTAGGCATGAACCAGTCCAGAAGATGATCCTCCCCATCTTTGACTACTGCTATGTAGTCTACAGTGCAGTGCCTAAGACCTCCATAGCCAGATTGGACACCCACTTTAACTCCTTCTGCCACTTCGCACTTGACGCTCATACCCTTACTCATCACTGTCAACTTTACCACACCTTGGCTTTCCCATCTCTTGATAACAAACGTCTCCTCCACTGTGCTAAATTCATCACCACATTTTGGTTTGGCTCCCTCCCTACTCATCTCAAATCTTCCCTAACAATCCCTCACCATCCACCCTTTCACTTAGGTCCTCAGTTTCATGTACCTTAGGTGTCCCATGGCAGATGATTACTGTCAGCCAGGCAGCCTTCTCATACCTCTTCCCTAAACTGTGGAATTCCTCCCCCTTCCAAATTCACCTTTTTTCTTCCCCATCCTCTATCTCCTCAGTTTTACACAATTACCTATCTGTGAACTGCAACAGAGCAGACCATGTTGAATCTAAACGGGCTTTAATAGTTATCCTATTACTGCACTTGTGGGCCTTCTGTTCACTATGATGTAATGGAATATACATACCAACTGTAATTTCTTGCTGCCTGTTGCTGCTTGTTAATTGTTCTCTACTGGTAATATACCCTATGCATAATTGGCAATATATACTGTTTTGTTGTTTGCCTATGACTTATTTGTATGTCTTCCAATTCCCATATATTGGCAATGCATACTGTTGTGTTGATTATGTTTTCTTGTGTGCCTTCCAACTCTCCCACCCCCAGGACACATTGTGACTGAGCAACTTGTTGTTCAGTGAGCCCTTCCTGTTGAAACTCTTAAATAAATAAATAACCCACAATACATATTTTCAACAGTTGGTTAGTAGTTGAAAATACTAAAAAAAGCTTTACATATAAATTTCAATATCAATAAAATATACAATAATGGATGGGGAAGTGTGCTTAATGAGAAATTAATGGTTGCCCAAGGTGTGGGATGCTACATAAACCCCAAGGGCGAAGCCCAAGGGATTTATTAAAGCATCCCACACCGAGGGCAAACATTAATTTAGAATTTAAGCACACTTCCCCATCTTTTATTATTTATAATTGCTGGCCTACCATTTTTTTGCCACACTCTTTACTGGTGCTCTTTCTCAGTCATGCAGGCAGATGCACACACACACACACACACACACACACACACACACACACACACACACTCTCTTTCTCTGTCTCTCTGATTTTCTGTGACAGTCTTTTTTTTTTAGTTGCTTTTTCTTTTTTAAATATTGTTGGTTGTTTTTTGGAGAGCTGTGCAGTTATGTGGCCAAACACTTGCAATAACGCTTACCTTACTGAATGACTTCAGAATCGTTCTTGGTAGCAGCTGTAGCATCGGGATGGTAGAATGAAGCAGATTATTTTAATGTAGAACTTGCATTTTGCTTTTTTAAATAAAAAAAAAGAAAAGAAGCAATGACAACTCGTCTGCTGACTCTCACTAAGCTGGTAATAAACTGCCATGTTTCAGAAACTGGAAGCCCACCCAGGACAACCTGCACAGCCAATTAGGGAGCCATTTTTGTTGACTGACTCAGCGCATGTTCCCCATTATAACTCGGGAATTATAATGAGAAATGATAACTCAGTCAAGCATGGAAAAAATTGCTGACCAGTTATTATTATAAATTTATGTTGAAGTCCATTTTGTACATGTTGGGGTGAAGCACTGAGGATATAAAATGTTTAGGTGTTCATCCGTATATATTCCTTCTCTTGAGAGGCATTTTCTCTTGCACTGTGGATCTAATGAACCCTGCAATACAAAATACAAATGTCAGGCATGTATTCTAAAAAAACAATAAAAATCAGGACATTATTATATCAGATGCTCATTTAGTCGTAATCAGACAGTGGTAGCCGTAGAAAAGTTTCTCATTACTGAGGTACACCTAGAAGTTTCTGAGTACTGAGGTATACCTAGGTATACTGAGGCAGAATGAGGTAGAATCAAATTACAGTCAATGCAAATTGTAACTTGAGTGCTTCAATGGTACCTTGAGGTAGGCAACTTTAAGGTAACTACCACTGTAATGCAACAAAAAAAACACTTCCATTGCAAAGTATGCATGCCATCTTTATATACAGGAAATAAAGATAGAAATCTTACAGAGAGTGCACAAGTTCAAAGCAGTCATTCACACCTGGGCTACAGCGAGCCCCCAAGGTATAGATCTATTATGGCTGAGCAACTGATGTAATAATGCCCTACTTTTTATCTAATGTTTTAGAATAGATTCCTGATATTTGGAATCATTGTACTGCAGAGTTCATTGGTTCCACAATCCTAAAGAAAATGTCTCTCAAGAGAAGTGATATATAAATGAATGCCTGTCAATTTTATATCCTCATTGCTTCACTCCAACATCCACAAAATGGATTTCTATACGGTTTATATTTCCTGATATTGTAGTTTATATGTAAAGCTTTTTTTATCATTACATGCACTAACTGACTGTGAAAATATGCCTTTTGGGTAGTTTATACCAGGTTTGATATTATTCTATTCATTACCATAATTACTGGTTGTAATTTCATAAGTGCCTCCTCGTATCCTGAGGATGCATCATATTCGTTGTTTTACATTTTTTATTTGTACACATCACTGGTGGTGGACAACATAATAACTGGTTACAATAATGTTATAAATATAGCATATGGAAAAAACAGCAATATGCAAATGGAATACCACAGACAACGACAAGGATTAAACAGTGCTGTGCAGTAAGCGTTACCCAGGTTGCTGTCTAGTAAGAACTAGTAAGAAGACAAGGGCTGGGAAATGGTGAATGAGCTGCTCCCATAGCAGAGAGGACTGAGACATGGAGCTGCTTGACCACAATGGTGGTGGAGATCGGGGTCCTAATCCTAGCATTCAAAATGTAGTTTTTCTCCCGTAATCCAACTCCAACTCAGAGTTGATTATTTTAGTTAAAGGAAGTGGGGGGGCAGAGCCCCCACTAAAATAAGTGTTTGGAATGGCAACAGTTGTCAGTGTGCTTTGTGACCACTACCAGTGGCATTGCCTTTACTTGAGGCATTTGTTACTGCCACTGTTCTGCATAGTGCTGTATGGAAAGTGCTGTTAGTGACAGCGCTGTTCATGCACGTGCTATTCAGACCTAGTGTCACGTAATATACGAGCATTTCTGCATTAAGTTACTAACTCTGATAAAACTCTGCTTCTGGAGTGAAACATTAGTTGTTTTTGCCCCAGTATGGCATATCATTGCTCCCTGATATTCATTGTATTACTGCACTTTTCTTTTTAGTATTCATCCTATGAATTCCCTTATGCTTTTCTATTAAGTGGGTTAAAGTTTTACTGCTGTCTATGGAATAACACTGCTTTTTATTTGATGTACAAGTGGCAAGTACACAAATGTGCAATAGCACAATGAATAGCAGGAAGCAAAGTTACAATAGCTTAATGCAGAAAACAACTGTTTCTTTCAAAAACATCACTCAAGATGGGCTCCCATTGTCTGCTTATTTTCTTTCATTGACTGTTGGACCAGGAGGCTGGGCACCTAGTGTTATACTGGAGGGTTGGCAGCACTGGGGTTTGGCTGACATTGTTTGCTTACTTTTTTCATTTATTGTCTGACTCTAGGTTTAGGCACTTGGTGTCAGAATTGGAGAAGTTTGGTGGCAACAGGGCTGAGTAGCAAGTAGCTACTTGCTTTTATTTTAGTTTACCATCCAATCCCATAATTGAGCACCCAGAGTTGAGGACAGGGAGTGGCACTGCAGTTTGGATCCTGGTGACTGCCTAGCTGCCTGAATCAAGAGTCACCAAGCTAACCATGCCTACCAAACCAGAACTGCATTGCCATTGCTTGCAAGCTGCAGCACAGAATACCCCATCCCCTAACTCAGCAATATAACTAACCTTAAAAAAGCTGTACTATGCTGTTCTCTTTTCATAAAAAATGATGGCACAGTTTGGTCAGTAATGAGATAATGCAGCATCAGCTAGCCTCCCTGCCTAGACAGTAGCTGCAGCACAGAGTCAGACCCTCAAGTAAAAGTCCTACCAGCAGCAAAAACTGCCTACAGAACCAGAGAGACAGGGTTCTGACTGTTTGTGCCTTTTTGTTAAGGTAAGTGGCTTGGTCTATTTGAAAATGTCTCAGTACTGTGAGGAGGGGAGAGGAAAGACTCAAAAGAGAGAATGCATTGCCCTCAATCTCTTGGCCTGCCACTGCGGGTGATCAATCCATTAAGGACCATTTTGGTAGGAGGATACCTGCTGTAAAGAATTGGGACGTCCATTTCTTCTTGTTTGGATAATGGGGAAGGCTTTACTTCTCCCATCCCCCAGGGGAATAGCTTTGCTTTTCCTGGTGAGGGGGTCCTGCTTCACCTGGCTTAAGGGGTGGCCCTGCATCTCCTGGCTTGGCAGGGTGGCCCAATCTTCTGAGTCATGTGGCCCTGCTTCTCCTGCTAGAGAAAGCAGGGGGGCAGGACCATCCCCCTTCCTGAGCCAGAAGAAGCAGAGCCATCCATCCAAAGCCAAGAGAAGCCGAGCCAGCCATACCTCCACCCCCAAGACAGGACAAGCAGGACCACCCCCTGTAAAAAAATAAAATGGAATTTGAATTTTTATTTTTAGAAACATAACATTCATCATTAGTTCAAATACTCCAAAAAGCAAGCATGAATATGCACATGTGCTTTCCATTCTGGTTTCAATAGGTGCCCTGGCTTCCAACTGTAGTGCCCAGTGACTTGGTAACCAACAGAAGCTGGAGCTGCCACTTTTGCAGTCTTACATGCTTTGAAACTTGATCAACTAGAAAAAAAATGTAAATGTGGAGGTGGACATTGGACAGAAAAATTAAATGAAAGAGGAGAGGAATTTGAAAAAAACTCTGCAAAAACACAGTGTCTTTATGGGACTGAACAAGAAAGTAAAATATCAACTTTTATGTATTTAAAAGCACACAAGAAGGCTGAAGATTAATGACCAGCATAATCAAAGGTTAAGACTCAAATGTACTGCAAGGTAATCTGAGAACAGGGGGAGTTGAAACCATTAAAGTACCAGAAAAGGCACACAACTTCATTAACTATCTAATTATTATAAACATCTTTGTTTTAAAGACACATTTTGCAGAAAATCAACACATATACTACAGAATCAGGCAAATATGCAGCAATAAAAAAATT
Source organism: Neoceratodus forsteri (assembly GCA_016271365.2). Lineage (NCBI taxonomy): Eukaryota > Metazoa > Chordata > Ceratodontiformes > Ceratodontidae > Neoceratodus > Neoceratodus forsteri. The sequence continues at coordinate 1,868,507,611 of CM057452.1, forward strand.
ATAAGAACATAACAGGAGCAAACTCTTTAAAGTCAAAATCTTGTACTGGTAAATCAAAGCTGAAACAAAGACTGGAATTTTACAATGAAACACAGTACTAGAGTGCAGAAAAAGAAGTGTCATTGAAAAGAAATAATCTTTTCATTGTTTATGGAAGTTAGCTGTCCCATAGCTATCTATCTTACATGCTCTTAAAATGATGAATGTGTTTCAACAGAAATTACAGCCATTACTGCCATAAGCTCTTTTAACAGGCACAATTATTTAAGGAGCTCTAGAAACAGGGCTATATACTGCATGCAGGGTTGCACACACACACACAGATACATACACCACTGTGGTAAATGGAGAAAACAGCGGAGTAATATGAGTCATGCAGCCATCCAAATTACTAAATGGAAGACCACGCTCTCACTGTCCTGTTAAATAGTTCTCAGTCCCCTACTCACAGCAATACATCAGCATGGTGACATCACCATGCTGACATAAAAATATTATTGTTTCTAGTACATAAGCTGATTTTTTATTGAGGAGCATCTCTGTCATGTTTTTTGGTTTATATTTGCAATCCTTCAAGATGTCCCCCCTAAATTGTGATTCTATATTTGTTATAGAGTGGACAAACTATTAAAAGGTGGACTACATCATCTTCATCTATCCCACAGTGACACTTACCAGTGTAGCTAGATTCTTTTCCATGATATATTTTTTTTATTCTTTCACTATTATTATAGTCAAACCTAGATTTGTTCAAGATCTTTCTGCATTTTGGTATCTTAATTATCTGCAGATATTTCTCTAAGTTAATCTCTTTTTTATTTCTTGCCATCCATTTGCTTGTTTTATATTTTGTATTATTCTCAAGTTCTTTTTTTATGAAAATATCCCTCACTCTGTATTTAACATCTGTTTTGCTTGCTTCAAATTGTTTCCTCAGTGAGTGTCCAAATCTTTGAAATAATCCATATGGTTTTTAGCCATCGCTCAATAGGTTTTACCATTGGAAAAGTAAAATTGTTATCTTTATATCTGATTTCTTTTTTCTAGACATTTTCATTGTAATCTAGTGAGCTACATACCATATAACCATTAACAGGTAGATGATGATTCTTTTTTGTATTAAACATTGTTGTGGAAGCTTCCCAGGTTCTGCTCTCACTAAGGAAGAGGGAACCCCTTGAGCTAACCTTAATAGACATTTACAGAATATATTTAACATGTTTTCTATCTTATCTACACTATTTAATCTTCAAACATCTGTGCCATATAATAATTGCAATCTTACTTTTGCATTTATTACTTTTACCGTACTTTTGATCAAACTACCTCATACCTAGGGAGGCAGTATAGCGCAGTGGTTTAAGGCTCTGAGCTGCAAATCTGGGTGAGACCTGGGTTTGAATCCCACAGCCCCCACTTGCATGCTGTGTGACCCTGAGCAAGTCACTTAACTTCCCTGTGCTCCCAGGTTGCACCTGTAAACAAGCTTTCAGCTTAGTGTGTCTCACCGGGTTAAACAATTGGAAAAAAAATACCTATATTCAAAGCCAATTAATACTGGGATAAATTGCCTTGTTTTGACTTCTAATTCCTTAATGTGTTTATTCCATGAGAGATCACTTGTTATTGTTATTCCCAGATATTTGAAAACTTTTACTTGTTCTATTTTCCTAGTCCCTAGTTTATATATGCAGTTTTTTGTGTTGCTATTACCACATACCATTAGTTTAGTTTTGTCTATATTTATAACTAAAGAGGCTTTTTGAAAGTCTTCATTGAAGTTATTTATCAGATGTTTTAAGCCTAATTCACTAGTTGAAATAATAACAATGTCATTAGAAAATGCTAAGTAAGGGCAGTGGTTGTTCTTATTTATGGGTATATGGTATTCTGACTGATATAGTTTTATTAGGATCTGATTCAGGAATAAATTGAACAAAATGGGTAACAATATGCATCTTTGCCTAATTCCCCTATTGCTTATAAAGTTTCCTGTTTTATCTCATCTAATGGCATATCTTACTTAAATATTAGTATTTATATATAATAATTTGTTTCTAATAATTCCCTTTCTAAATCACTTTCCTCTAGAACATCCCACAGTAGTCTCTGATTGATACTATCAAACATGGTCTGCAGATCAATGATTAAACAAAATATTTTTTTTTTTATTTTATTTTTGTTGACTGGGTAAGTGCATTAGACAAATCCTGCCTATTTTCAGGCATGACCCAGGGGAAGGGGATACAGATGAATGCCAATTGACCTTGAACCAGATTAAGCAGTTGGTGGTATTCTTTTTTTTAGTGAATGAGAGAAATTTGGCCAGGACACTGGAGAAATTCCCCTACTCTTTTTAATAAGTGCCATGGGATCTTTAACATCCACCTGAATTACCACCAATCCAGGCAGATGGGACCTCAGTTTAACATCTAATCTGAAAGCTGGCACCTCTGAAGTGCAGCACCCTTCTCATGCTGCACTACAGTGTCAGTACTGGGATATTAACCCAAGTGCCAGATGTGGGAACTGAACCCACAGCCCTCTGATCTCCTGGCCTCAGAGGCGAGTGTGCTACCTACTGAGCCACTGACACTGACAGTTTTGATTTTGATACATTTGTGTACTAAATGATACATTTGTGTACTAAATGAGTTAAAGTATGACATTGGTCGACTGTGTAAAGACCAAACATGAATCCTGCTTGTGCTTCATGAATATTTTTGTTTGATTATATCCATTCTATTAAATGATTATAAATCATTCTGGCAAATATTTTTTTATTAGTATCAATGAAACTCATTGGTCTATAACATGTTGGCTCATGTCTATTTTCTTTCTTAAATAGGGGCATAATAATGGAACCTTTCCAGGATTCTGGTATTTTGCCTTTCATAATTATCATATTAAATAATTTGTTAAGTAGATAAACCCAATACTCTAATAGATTTATGATAACTTCAATGAGCACACCATCTGGACTTGGTGCTTTTCATGTTTTAAAGGATTGTATTGCATATACTAGTTCACTCTGTTCTATTTTCTTTTCCCAGGGAATCCATGTTTCTTGATTGGCTACATCTCTAGCATTTTCATCCATGGTTTGAAATAGCTTCATGAAGTACTCCACCCATGTTTCTGGTTCTATGTGCATTTCCAGGTTGTTGATAAATGCATCACATCCCTTAGCTACTATGTTCCAGAACTTCCTACTATCTTGTTTAATAGATGGCTTCTTCTGTTTCCAATTCTCTTCCCTAAATTTTTCTTTATGGGACATTATTAATTATTTATACTCCTTTCTGATTTTATTTATTAATTTCCCATTTTCTTTATTGGGGATATTTTTCATAAGTCTAAATTCTTGAGTTACTCTTCTTTTCATTTCCTTACTTTTTAAATTATACCATTTTGCCTTTTTCTCTCTATATATTAGAGTCTTTTTCGGCAATTAATGCTGTCTCCTTTATTATGCTGTTGTAATCGTCTATTAGTATTGTTTCTTCAGAAGTTGTGCATTTTTCCATTTTTTCAATTACCCCTTGATCCCTTACTTTTTCAGAGTCTTTTACTATTTATTAGTTTCCAACCTATCCTTTTCCTTTTTTACTTATATTTACTTTTACTTTCCCAGTATTATTTGGCCTTTCTAATTTGAATTTTAGTTCTATACACAGATCCAGTTGTAAGTGCTCGCTTTCCACCCTATCCATAATTGTTGAGTTAATTTTCCTTCCTGTTAAATTAAGACTTAACCAAACATGACCAATGACAGATGCTCCTCTCACGTTTATGTCTGAATGTCCCCTGTTTGTCCCCTAATGTTCATCCATTTAACTGTGTGAAATTCCTATATGTAAACAATTTATTAATTTCTATACCTCTGTTATTTCAATAGAGTCCACCTAGTTCCTATTAATGCAAACATCATTTGGTGACAACATTTTTACAGCATCTTTGGATATGTTCCTCAGTAGGCACACTCTTGCATTGACATCACCAAGTGTGATATATCTATTGAGAGGAGTCAGCGAAATGTCATTATCAAGAAAATTTCTCAAACAATAGCCTAATTTGTTTTTTTCATTAGCAGTCATAGAAGGTATATATATATATATATATATATATATATATATATATATTGTGTGTGTGGTGTGTGTATATATATATTAGAATGATTATTTCCTTGCTAATACTGACTTTTATTCCCAGAATGTTGTCATTCTGTATGTTTATTTCCTCATTTGTACATACCTTAATTAATTTACACAATGTTAAGAGTCCCCCTGAATTCCTTCCAAATTTCTTTTTCTTAATGGTTAGTTTATAATAACTTTTATAGCTATTAAAATTTATGCCATCCTTTAACCAAGTTTTTTGAAAATTAATAAAATCAAAATCTCTTATATATTCCACAAATTCTCCATCTCCCAATTTGTTTTTTAGACCAGATATATTCCATGACAACATTCTGTAACAGTCCTCCGTACCAGTCACCAGTCTTGGCTATCTGTATACAAGGTGCAAGTCAGTTAAATCTCTTAGCTTTGTATCCCATTATCCTTTTTACTATTTTGATCCATTCATCCCAATCTGTATCATTAGTCACATTTGCATGGTTCCTTTTGTTTTCATCCTCCCTGTATATCTATATACTGTATATATCTATATACACACATGTATATAGAGTGCCACCCACAGAAAGGTTGATCAGTACCTTGGCATTTAGCAGTATTTGAGGCAATTCATTTGGTGCAGCATGTGTTGCAGTATGTGGTGTGGTGTGGTGCACAGGGTGGCATGTGGCATGCTTTATCCAGCAGGCGCTATTGCACACGTTGTTGTCCTGCAACTCTCCCTTTCTACAGCAGGTGTCTCCTGAATTCACATTTGGTTCATTCAGAGCCAGGTATTGTGACTTTTGCCTTTTTTGGGGTCCAGGATTGTGCTGTGAGTTAGACCTCTTTCCAAGCAAGGGTAGGGACATGTGTTCTGACAGGCAGTTGAGCATAAGTGCCCACTCTGGGGCACAAACGACATGAAAAGTGCAGTCTGCATTATTTCCCATACTGTGGAGACAGTACCCCATTGTGTTGAAGCCAAAACACAGAATACCAGACACTACAGTCTCACCATAGCACCACCCAATTGAACATAATGAACCAGCCATGCAAAATTATGATTAGGGCTGAAAGTCATGGCTATTGTATCCTGTGAGAATGAATGCAGAATATGCTCATTCTCACAACTGCAACATTAGCTTTGTGCTTTGCATTTCTCTGCTCTGCCACCTCAGCACATCACCACTACGTTGCTCCATGCACCTCCATTCCTGCTATGGAATTTAACATAACTGTGAAGGTGTGAGTGGACAAAAGAAAGTAGATGCAGAGTCTAATTGGAACTGGCACTGATTGGTAAATGAGGTTGATCATTTGGTGGACAGATTCTGATTGCATTGCTGAAGTGTGTGCGGTACCCTACTTTTACTTTGATCAACCGCATTTATTGATTGGTGCCAGATCTAGTTAGACACTGCATCCACTTTCTTTTTGTATTCCACTGGAGAAAAAATGTAATGACCCATTGTGTGAGGACCAACCTCTCCAACACACACACTCATACCCACACACCTCACCTATTATGATCATCGCGCTTCACTTTTCAAGTGGACCCCAAAACTGCATTTACATAAAAACACAGAGTTCACCCCTAACCAGCCCCATTTCATTCTGTTCCTCCATGTACAGCATTACCAATTTACTACTCACTCTTCACTGTGTGTCTACAGGTCTGGTATGCCGACCATATGCTGACACCATTACAGAGAACACATTGATGCTTACAACATCAACAGTTCACTGTAATGGTCCACCCAAGACCCCAGCACTCTGTATCCTGGTCCTGCACCCCTTCCCCAAATCAACTCTCAGTGTTGGAATCTTATAGTTTGGGGTGTGTGGGGGCAGAGCCCCCTGAATGGTGGCTTCAGGGGACAAAGCCCCCTGACAGAAGAAGTAAAGGGTCTCTTGCTGGATTTCTGTCAACTGCAACTCATGGTTGACATAAATCTGTCACTGTGATGTTGGTCAACAACATAGTTGTCGAACCAGGACTGTAGAACCTTCAGGTCTCACCAGAGCAGAGCCAGGACAGCTTGATTTGAAATGGCAATTGAAAGAGTGCAGCTTGCTTATTTTTAACCATTTTTTTAATTATAGCCATAAACTACATATATGTATGCAGTAGTTGAAATGTGTATGCCGTGTGCATGTTTCTTATCAACATTTTTAAAAATTCATATCAGCATACATGGGGATAACAATTAAAAAATGTATTGTTATTGTATATTCATTACTGCAGATGAAAATAAATTACTGGTGATACAGTGCATCAACTACTACAAGGATTCATTATCTTAAATGGAAACTAAAGGAGGTAATTATTTTTTTTAAATGTACATCAAATAAAATCAAATAAAATGTACTGCCAGAATTTTATCAACCTCAAGCCCTGACCATGCAAATGTAATACAAAAAAAAGTTACAAAAAAATTATTTTTGGTCGGCTGTCAACCCTAGTGTAGATCTTATACTGTCTGTGCATAATATAATATGCTGATGTCAGTAATGTGCTATTTCAATAGTGAAATGGACAGATACAGAAACACTTATGCAGACCTTTTGTATGCAGTGGTTTTCCATAAAGCAGTCCCAGCACTAAATGTAAAATTATGTTTCTAATACTTTATTGGTCATTCATTTTACTTAGGATATCATGTAATCCTGATACCAACCCTGATCATGGCCACAGGAAGCTGTTAGGAAAAAAAACAATGGATAAGAGCCGTTTCACTTCCTCTAACCTGTTGGTAGTAGCGGTCACCATACAGATTACAGTAAGAGTTGGCAAATCCGAGTGTATTAAGTTACTGTAGGTTGAGTGTACTTGTCTAAGTGTTTCTGACTTGTGAAGGATGTATATATGATTGTACCCTGCAGAGGTACAACAGCATTCATAAAGCTGTAGTGCATGTGCAAGTGAACAAGGATCAGTCTGGCTGCCCTTGGGATATACCCTATTAGTTCTCATTTTACCATAGTAGTAGTAGGCACATATTGTTTCAAAGTCCAGCAGAAGGTGCACAATACCAAGGAAATAACTCTTATTTAAATGACCATACTGACACCAAAAAAAAAGCAAAGCATGAAACTTGGTAAAGTGCTTCTTACCCAACCAGCCATAGTTTGTACTTCTTTTGTAGTGTATCAACGCTTAGTGACTACAATCTGTTTTGAAATAGGGGATGTCATGGAATGTGGATTGAAGATGACTGGCACATTTTTTAATGTAGTCTTTCTGTGATTGCACTCAGATAAGTGCAACCCATTGAAATCATATATAAAGTTGACTTTTGAACTGATGCCTGCACTTTAAAAATATGTCCCTGTTCTTAGTTTTCTTTAAACTCTTCCCTTCCCTCACCTCAAACACACCTATGATTCTCTATGCCAACTGATAAAGATTGATTGTGCATTGGAAACCACCCCTCACCATCATCCCCAACTGTTGCATGTTCTTCTCAGTGATTAGTGCAATAATTAGCCCTGTGTTATAAGTTACCAAACACAAAAAAAGCGGTGCACCCCTTTTCATCGACACCCCAACAGTGAAACAGGAAAAAAGAACATTATGGCAACATTCGAGGTAATGGTCCTTTTTCCATGTTTCGCCTTCCCCAGTGCTTTGCCCCCTCTCCAGACCAACTCTGATCTGGAGTTGGAATCCTGAAGTCTGCGGGGTGTGGGGGGCACAGCCCCCCACAGAAAACACCCTTAAAACAGGCGGCACAATACCTGCATTGGTATTGTGGCATCGCTGTAGGAGAGATCGGCATTGTCACTGTCAACCAAACTTGGTGCTTCCCAAAAAAAGGCAGCAGTGGGAAGGTGATGCCCAAAAGCAATAATATTCATGAACCACAGAAAAGCTTGACATGCACCACCTCAAAAAAGGCAATTAAAAGTGAATACTTGGCTATACAAATATGAAAATGTATTGAGAAAGCTGTACACCTGATGTGTTTCTGGCACGATTCAGACTGTAGGTCCTTTTTCAAAGTTATCTCTTTCCCGCTATCTCATATTGCATATTTATGATTTCTTTTAAATAAAGTTCATACTACCTGGTGCATTTGCAGTACCCCACAACATTGTCCTTATAGGTATTTTAGTATGGAATTACTGTCTGGATTTTAAAATAAAATTCTCACTGTCAGAATTTTCCTTGTCCTCCACCACACCCTCCCTCCCTCCACCCACACTATGTTACCACTCCCTCTTGCATCTTCTAAGTTGTAGGTCAAAAAAATATATTCCATGTTTATCTAGCAGTGCACTACTAATACATGCATTTGTTGTATTGTCTAATGATTCCATCTCCTCTTATGTCTTGCCTTTTTTTTCCTTATTGCAAGTAATGTAAAACAATATTGTGTGCCATTAGGAGTAATGAGAAGACCTGGGTGCTTTCAAACAAAAATTGTGTAGAACATGGTATGCTTCAAAGAAACTTTACACACAACTTTTCTGTTATTGCATATCAGGATTTCGACATGGACCATTATAAGTTACCTTTTTCAATATCTAACGTCCCCAGACTTATGTGGTTGCTAAATTCAGTATTTTCACATATCTATTTAGGTAGAAAATTATTCAACCCCGATGTTTTTCACCCTGCATTTGTAGTTTCCTGCAGTTTATCTCCAGAGATGAATGGTTTTCTTTTTCACACAATCTAAAATTTACATCTTGTATCGTTTACAAAGGAGTGGGGGGGGGTTAGTTGCATTAGCCAGAGAACATATAATGTAGAATGAATAGAAGGTGGACCACCTTGAAGACATAAAGCTACATCCCAGCTGAGTTTTAATGGTTTGATAAAATGTAAACATGGGTAAAACCATGTCCATGCTGAAAACTAGATGTTGCGTCCTTGCTGGAATATCATTATTTAATACAAAGTAAAATGTGTGAAAGCAGGACCCCACTTACTGATATGTTGCATCTCAGCTGAGCTATCGAGGTAAACCCAGTATACAAACTGGTACAGGCTACAACCTTCCTAGAGATGTTGCATCTCAGCTGAACTACATTTGGTAAATACGTAGTAAAAATGGGTACAGGCAAGACCTCAAAACGATCAGGAATCTCAGTTCCCTTACTGTAGATAAATATATTGTAAAAAGAGAACAAAGAAGAGGCCCAAATTGTGTGTTTTCTTATTCATTTAGTTTTTTTCATATCATGAAGACAGGAAAAGGAAAAGGAAAACCACATTGCAAAATAACACTTATGTAGACCGAAATGTTGCAGGCTAAATTATTGACAGTCAAATCTCATTTCTCATCCATTTCTCATCAACCACCTACCACTCCCCCAGACACTAACCACACCACTCTTAAGTCCACTCTGCAATTTTTCCAGTTTCAGACTGTAAGTGTCATTACTTTGCATTAATGCTGTGGTTGATGTGTTTGAATGTTTATTTTTCCTTTTAAGTATGTGGTGGATGTTCTAGTCCAGCACCAAATCTTTCCCTTTTTTAATGTTATAATCTAATTCTGTTTGTATTTGCTTATCAGCGAGTGTATCACCCTGATTACAAAACAGAAAAAATATAACTGGACATAATGGTGGTCTAAAACTAATTTACTGGGGAGTCCTGATTGTCTAGGTCATGCATCTGGTGTCAGTATGAAGTCATCACTGGATATGTTAAATATGTCTCCCAGATCCCCCATGTCAACATATATAATCTGGTGGTGTACTGGATCACCCTATCCACTGATAGATTGAACCCACCCAAGAGTGATACAGCAGTCCCAGTGATGTAATCCCCCCATTTCCTAGTTCTCTTGTCATAAAAGAGGGAAAAAACATATGCCTTTACTCACATTACACCTGATTAATTATGTTTGTACTAGTTGGAAAAAAAACACACATACAATCTTTGCATTCTTCTGATCTGCCCCGTGAATAATGCAACAATCTCCTTACTCTTGTCTCCTCCTTTGGTATTGCCCTTCCAGCTGATGTCCTTACAATGCCCCTTTCCTGCATTCAGTTGAGTTACACAGGCATCACATTCTGCATCTTTGCATGGTTGTGGTTTGAGGGTCTATATAATAATAGCTTATGGGATGCCAGAATATAAGCTTTGCTCAGTTAAATACAGTACATACTCAGTGCCCTGTGTTTACTGTGATTCTGCAGTTGCAGCAATGGCAGCAGAAATCAGGGCTGACAGCAGAAATCAGTGCTGGCTGCAGAACTCAGAAAAATTAGCCACACAGCTGCAGAAATGCTAGCTATGCTATGCTATCACACAAGGCAAGTGCATAGCTACTGATATGTTAACTATGTCATGGCATGCATACTCATTAAAATGGGTAAAACACTGATGCCACCTGCTACAAAGCCAAAAAGCTAGTGCACATGGCATCTTGACTCATGCTGGCTCTTGTTATGTAACGCCATCTAGCCAGTATTGTGGGGGGGGGGAGACTGCAGCAAGAGTAGCAGAGCTTGATTAGGTCCACAGCAGTTATTATTTGCTGCTGTGTAGGTGTAGGTGTGGCTAGCTCAGCCATGTAAATTTTTTATTGTGAGGCTACTCACAGTGCATGCTGAATCCCTGGATGATGAATTTGGAAGGAAGAACTGGAAGGCAAGCTGTAGTCAAGAAGTGAGAAGATTCAATGATGTCCATGGAGGTGGCATTGACCTTGATGTGGTGGCAGAGATCAGAGGAGGAGCTGATCGCAGAAACATGTGGCTGGCAGCAGACTGAGCAGAGGACTCAGTCCCCACTGGTGGACATTGATCACAGTTTTGATTTGTGGGCTGCAAATCTGTCCCTGCAAGTGTGACAGTAATTTCTTGGCAGATTTGAACCTGCAGCCTAAGTGGTGGCATCAAGCTCAATTCATAAGGAGGGTAAAATTGCCCAGCTGCAGTAGAGTTAGGGACCAGGGTGTACTAGAACTGGAGCAAGCCAGTAAGGAAAAGAATCAGAATGGAGAGTTGTATTGATTGCTGCTATACATAAGTGAAATGAGGGTCACTGACTGAAGACCACCACCACCCACTGAATTGCTGGGAGAAGACAGCATGCTAACCAAGGTTACTCCAGCCTAATAAGAATGACTTGTTTAGATATTTTAGCATGTCCCCCAAAAGAAAAATCAGGAGTCAACAAATCCTACAGAGACTGCAAGTTACACCCTCCTTCACTATTATAGGATGACAACCTCCCCCAACACACATATTTGCACACTGAACACAACATGTTTGTTACAAAGCAGTTGGGGTATTTCTAGTTTAAAAAAAAATAACCTAAAAGAATGTTGATCAGAATCAGAAAAAAAATTAAAATGGCTTTCAAGTTGGAGTGTCTCTTTATATCTGCTAACTGTAAATGTAAACCAGAAGAAATCCAAGCAAGTTTTGCCTTCTGTGTAGTTTTAGCTGAGTGTGCATGTCCTCCTCCAATTACAAACTAGGAGAACAGCAAAGGCCACCAATTTCCAGAAGAAGAACAGATGAGTCTTCAAATTCGGGTGGGAGGGAAAAGTCATTAAAAGAGAACACTGATGACCATGGCTGCACCTGGTTTGGGTTATTGCAGTTTAATATTTGTGATAAGAAGATTACATACTGTTAAATGGCCAGCTGCTGAACAGCTAATATTTTTCCTAGTCAAACTATTTCTTGTTGGGAGCTGCAATACTGAACATAGGATTTGTAAGAAAGCGAGTTCTGCTCACAACAGAGGGAGGGGAACCTTTCAATTGTCTTTGGTTTGTAGCAGATTTACTGCAGGTGGAGGCTGCTTCTAACTGAAAGGTGAACTAAGGAATTTACAATTATCAGGAAAAGACAGTCTTGTTACAGTTCTTAAGATTTTCAATGCAGGAAGAGTTCAAAGCACAGCTGACTTATTTTGGGGCTGACTGCTTTCAGAGCACAAACCACCAGGCTGTTTGAGGCTGGGAGGTTTACCTGTGTCTGACTTGGATGTCTGGATTTTTCTCTGTTTGATTAGCAGGATTTTCTGTCAAATTGTTGTGTATAGTATCTTGCTGACAGGAAGGCACTCATCGCAGCGGTGGGTCAGAGCTCTTAGCTGATTGTTTTGTGAGGGTACAGTTTAGACCCAACCCCTTCCCACCCCTGACAATAGTTCCTTTATACCTGGGGTTCTGACATCATTTCTCAAGAGTGCAAGGTACATATCAATGTCATATCCTCTCTAGCACACAGCACTGAAAATATAAGCATACACATTGTATAATATATATATATATATATTTCTATATAACAAACCAATCACACACACACAAACACACACACACACACACAAAAAGGACATAGTCATGTGGGAGCAGTGCAATGTAATGGCTGTGGGGCAGCAGTCTTCCAGGAGTCTTTCTGAGGCTGAGATGCTGCCCTATTTGCAGACAACTCTCTGCCCTGGAGGAGGAAGTTGCCCATCTTCAGACCACACTGGACAGCAGTAAGAGAACCTTCCCCAGGCCAGACTGGATGGTAGGAAGGGAACCCCCCATCCAGGGAGCACCAGAGCCACCACCACTACCTCAGAGGTTGCAAAGAAAGCACAGCAGTTGGACCACAGTGGGCTCAGAGAGGGTGAGGAGGGTGGAACAGAGGCACACCCAGTCAGTTGTTCCACTCCACAATCCATACACCATTCTGGGGGAGCACAGCTCCCCTATGGATGTACCCACGGAGGAGATTAAGGAGGCTGAGGAAACCTGTCACAAGGGAGGCCCACAGGAAGGAGGCAGAGGATGCCACAAGGAAAGGAAGCAGTTCCTGGTGGGATACTAAATTAATAGGGGGATAGAACTGGGGGGAGCAGGGAAAACTGAAGTAAAGTGCCTGCCTGGTGCCATGGCTTGTAGGGACAGGAAGCGCATCCTCAGGATCACGAGAACAGCTGCACAGGAGTCTGAGCTGGATGTCATTGTCCACCTAGGGACAAATGGCTTGGCTCAACATGAGATTAGAGCAGTGCAGAAGGACTTAGTAGAACTGGGAGGGGCCTAAGACAAGTAGCACACACAGTATCATTCTCAGAGGTGCTGCCTGTAAATGGCATGAGTGAGGCAAGGGTACTTTGCATCATGCAGTTTAATGAGTGGTTGAAAAATTGGTGTGGAGCACAGGGGTTTGGCTTCATTGGGGGCTGGGGTTCCACCTGGAGGGACACCAGCCTATACTGGCAGGATGGTCTGCATCTGTCCAGGAAGGGAACAAGTCTTTTGAGTAATCAGTTTAAATGCTTCATTGGCAAGCTTTTTAACTAGTCAAGGGGGGAGGCACTGATAAGCAGCAGGAAAATCCCAGCCTCTCCCTACAAAACAGGGTACTAAATGGGAAAAAGACCGAGGTAGAAAGGTCAGTGGGGGATGCTGCAACAGAAAGTAAAGCCATCAAAAAATGGAAAGCAATGAGTACCAAAGCAGTAGTGTTTAAGTAAAAAGCTTCCTGAATTAGTGGCCTTGATGGAGGAGGAACATCTGGATATCGTGGCAGTCACAGAAACATGGTTCACACAAAACCATGACTGGGACATAAACATACCAGGATACACTATCTACAGGAGAGACAGAGCGTAAAGAGGAGGAGGAGTAGTTTACATAAGGGAAGAATCAAAGTAACAGAACAAAGAGAAAACAGGGAGGAGAAGAAGCACTGTGGGTAAATTTGGAGACCGGCAATGGCACCACAATCCACACAGGGGTTGTATACAGACCCCCTTCTCAGGGGGAGGAAATGGACAGGGAAATGATAGAAAGTATACTTAGTATGACAAAAAAAGGGGAGATATTGCTGATGGGTGATCTGAATATGCCAGACGTTAACTGGAGTGCAGTTGCCGCAGCCACTTCGAAGAGTGGGGTTATTCTAGATGCCCTACAGGGGGCATGCCTTAGACTAGTATTGGAGCCCACTCAAGAGGGAGCAATCTTAGACCTGGTTCTCTCAAATGGAGATGAAGAGAGGATCACAGATGTAGAAGTGGGTAGCCATCTGGGAACTAGCGACCATCGAACAGTATGGTTCACAATAAACACAGCAATAGAATCAAGCCATACAAAGGCAAAGGTACTGGACTTTAGGAGGGCTGACTTTGCCAAAATGGGTAAGTGCCTAAGGAATGCACTAGCAAATGGGCAGGAAGGAGGGTGGAAGAACAATGGGGAATAATAAAACTGCCATCACAGAGGCAACAAGCCTTGTGTGAAGCAAATAAACAAAACTAAACGATGTAAGAAACCACTATGGTTCTCAAAGAAGTGGCAGTGAAGGTTCAAGAGAAAAGAAAGCTTTCAGGAAGTACAAGGAATCACAGAAGGAGCAGGACAGAGAACTGTATCAGTTAAAGCAAAAGGAAGCTGGAAGGCAGTCAGAACAGCAAAGGCCCAAACCGAGGAAAAGATAGCCAACTCAGTTAAGAAGGGGGATAAAACCTTTTATAGGTACATCAGGGAGCGAAGGAAGACCAAGGGAGGGATAGTGAGGCTTAATAAAGGGGGGGAGGGTGGGCAGAGGGAGACTGTGAAAAGGCAGAGATACTAAACAAATATTTTTGCTCAGTATTTACAAAGGGGGTACCTAGAACAAACAGTAGAAACACACTGGATACAGAAGTTGATACCAGCCCATTTACAGAAGAAAGGGTTCTGAAAGAACTCTTAAAACTGAAGGTGGACAAAGCAATGGGGCCTGATGTGATTCATCCCAGAATTCTAAAAGAACTAAGGGTAGAATTAGTGACACCACTGACTACCCTGTTTAACAAATCATGGGAGGATGGGGTGGTACCTGAGGACTGGAGGAGGGCAGATGTGATTCCCCTTCACAAAAGTGGGAGCAAGGCAGAAGCAGGAAACTACAGTGCTGCGTGCAGTTCTGGAGACCCAGTCTTCACAAAGACATAGACAGGATGGAAGCTGTCCAGAGGAGGGCAACTAAAATGGTGCAGGGTCTGCACCAGAAGACATATTAAGAGAGACTAAAGGAGCTTAATATGTATAGCCTCGAGGAAAGGAGGGAGAGGGGGGACATGATAGAAACATGATAGAAACTTTCAAGTACCTCAAGGGAATCAACAAAGTCCAAGAGGGAAGCATCTTTCAAAAAAAGAAGTGTGCAAGAACAAGGGGTCACAATTTGAAGATGGGGGCGTTCAGAGGTAATTTAAGGAAGTATTTTTTCACAGAGAGGGTTGTGGATGCATGGAATGGCCTTCCGGAGGAGGTCGTGGAGTCAAAAACAGTGGTGGAATTCAAGCATGCATGGGACAGTCATAAGGCAATTCCAGGGGGTTGGGGTAAGAAGAAGTAGACTGCTGGTTAACTAGGATCTGCAGCTTATCCAGTAGGCAGGGAAATGGGCAGACTGGGTGGGTCAAGCGGTCCTTATCTGCCGTCAAATTCTATGTTTCTATGCTCCAGTTTCATTGTAGTGGAGTGGTTGCATGAAGGCAGTCAAAGGGTTAGCTAAGACTTAATCCCCTTGAAGGTAACCACAATTTATCAGCTGCAGAATGGACTCAGAATCAGCAGTTATTCTGCTGCAGAAAGGATGTAGCCCTACCGCAGAATGTAGGTCCACTTTGCCGCAGTAAACACGGGGCCCTCTACATACTGTTCTAGTGAAGTATCTTTTATCTGTTGCTTAACTAATTTCATTAGTGCTTTAGTGAAGTTAAATCTTGCTTCAATAATTATTTGAAAGCCTGATTAGGAAAGATGAATCAGATTGTGGGAGTTGGTAAAGCCTTGCATCTATGAGAAGACAGATCTGCATAATTTTGAAATTGGTATAATGTACTCCGAGTACCACAGAAGGTGCACAAAGCCTCTTTTCTAATTAAGGTAACAAAGCCAAGGTAGCTAGCTTCACTTCAAGTGAGATTTTTTTTTTTTTCTTCTTTCTGGTTTCTGAACTGCATGTTAAGCAAAGGTCTTTAAACAATTGTTGGAAAAAAAACGGTAAAGCAGACAAATGTGAAAGGTTGCACTTCATTTATCACATGGAGAAAGCTCATTTTTTGCAATTTCTTAACCTACAGTATAGCAGTCATTCCCTGATGAGTCTCTGTGAGTCTTATAGAGTTGAGATAGCAAAATGAAAAGTACAGCTTCAGGCACAGTACATGAATGTAAGATGAAATATTACAGCATTTCAGTATCCCACACTAAAAACTGATGAGCAACAACTTTATATACCAGGATTAAATCAAAAGAAATGTATAGCATTTTTGTGATATGAACTAATGAATAGTGGGCCTTTATTTTCCAAATAAAGTGAGTCATCTGTAGAAACTTGCAGACACTGGAGGAAGTTCTCAAACAGCATGGGCTCCCCGTAGCACTTTATTGCGGGTGGGATGTAAAAACAAGCAAGTAGAAACAGAAACATAGAATCTGTCAGCATAAAAAGTTCCCTTGGCCCACCCAGTCTGCCCAGATGATTCCTACCTAACCTGCCTATACAGGCCCTAACTGATCACTGGTTACCCTCCCTACTACCTTTCTACTAGCTAATATTCCTCTACAGTGCATGTATATCTATCCTACACATGCTTGAAGCTCCCTATTGTTTTTATCTCCTCCACTCCTGCCTGCAGTCTGTTCTACAGTAGGTGTTCACCACTCTTTCAGTGAAGTAGTACTCCTTCATATCCCTCTTAACCCCCTCAGCTTCATCACATGCCCACTAATCTTGGTGCTCTATCTCATTTGAAAGAGACTCCTCTCTTGCACCCTGTTCATCAAGTACTTGCAGGTCTCTATCATGTCCCTGCTCACTCTCCTCTCCTCTCCTCTCTTCCAGGGAGTGCATGTTGAAATGCCTCAGTCCCTCCTCATATGGCTTTTCATGCAAACCCTGCACATTTTAGTTTCATTTAGGTTCATAACATCAGTGAGAATGTGACAGTGTTGTGATTACAAATGCAACCACAATATTGTTACAAATGTCAGTGAGAATGTGACAATGTTGTGATTATAAATGCAACCACAATATTGTTACAAAGGTGGCTGTTTACCTGTGAACAATGACAGTACAGTGCAGCCCTCTTGAATGCATACTGTTGGGAACAGCAAAAAGTATGCATTTAAGAGGGCTACGTATTTATCAAATCTTGTGTTATTTTAATGGAAAGCACAACTTGCAATATGTGCCAGGGGCTGGGTAGGGTACAGAAATGCCATTAGTATTTAAATGCTTCTTTGTTTGGGATAAAGTAATTTGTTACTTGCTGTGGCATTCTGAGGTCTGATTCCTGTGTGAGGGAGGGGGCTTCTGAGATTCATGTACAGTGCTTCTGTAACATTCTTTTTGGCTCTTCACTCTGTGTTTAGTGTAGGGGAGGGTGTCTCTGTGATTTGACTGATGGTTAAAGTGTTGAAGTGTGTGATTAATACATCAACAGAGCAGCCCATTAACAGACAACTAATTGTTAATTAGTATGGCAGTTGCTACAGAACATGGAGTGTCTCTAGGAGTAGGCCAGTGAGGCCACACTTGAAAACACAGTTAAAAAATAGCTGTATATTCTTCAACAGTTGTTTATTCATTGTAACTCTCTTGAGATTGTAAGTGTCTGTATAAATAAATAATTATATGAAAATAGTAATCAGGTGAAAATGTTAAAAGTGCACAATCAGTAGCACACAGCAGGGGCCCAACAGATGGCAGCCAGGGCACTGATATATTGTTACTATGGGGGAAGCTGTGCACCATATGGGGCATCAACTGGGGCATAGCATTTTTTTACCGGGGCACATGCCCTGGCAAGTCCTGTGTACAGCTGCCACTGTGCACAATTTACATAAGTAGATCAGTGTAAATAAAACAGAAAGCATTACTGCAAAACATTGTATTGCAGGTAAAAACACATTTGCAGCTGGGTATCAGGCACAGTTTTACTTTTGATCAGTTTAATATGTTATGGCATCTGCTTTAGATTTATTATTTATGAAGTGCCATATACCTATTGATTGGAAAGTGCAAATAATAGTACATCCAGAAATTAGTGGGCATGTGGCTTCGAGTAATTAAATATTTCAGCATAAAGCAAATGTTATTCATTAATCATTACATGTCCTGCATAACTTTCAGTTCAAATGTATTACTCTTTTGTAATACATGGAGATGGCCAAATAGTAGTATCCTATCCCATACAAAAACATCCTGGTAATACAATACTGCCCAAAGTGAAAATACCAGCATTGACAAGTGATAATACTATTGTTCAGAGCTGATAATACTATAGTTTCAGGTCTCAACGATAGTATTATCACTACAATCCCAGAGCGCATGTCCAAATCTGCCTACCAACAAACCCAGTTGCCATGGTGCCATGTCCCTTCCTGCACAACCCTACTGATGGTGTGCATCTCCATTGGTAGCTTTTCTCTACTAGGTGGGCACAACAGCCTGAAAAACATGGCATCTTTTTCCTCTCACTTAGTGAGAGGAATGTGTTAAGTTTGTTGCTTCAATTTGTATTATGTTTTTAAACAAATAATGGACTATGTCACTCATCCTGCATTTGCCAAACAACGAAAAAACCTGAAAGGTTGGACTGTCTACTAAATTAAAGGAAACAGTGTTTTTTTTTAAACCAGTGATGGGACACTCATTAGTGCTGTGGGCAGCTCAGAGACAGCGTGTGCTCAATGCGGTGGCCGGCCAGCCGGTTTCACAAAATCCACATGAAAAAAAAGGAATGTTCACAATGGGGTCCATATATTTAAAAAAAATAACAAATAAAGCAATATGTATTATAAGGCAGCCAAATCATCTCGAGGTTTTTGGGGACTTTGGGAACCTCTCAAGCTTAGCCCTCGAGGTTCCAAGCCCCCAAAACCTCTCGATGGTCTTACTGCCTTATAATACATAGTCTTCTTTCTATTATTCTATTTATTATAAAAGTAAATATTTGCTACTTTCACATTCACATAGTATTCTATTGCCCTCTATTAAAAAACAAGAGAACACTTCTCTATATGTGTGCTGCAGGTGTCAAGACCTACTGTATAGTGGTGTTGGACTGTTTATCCAACTTTCTGTGATATTTTGTGATCTTTTGCAACTTTTGTTACCTGCAGTCTACACATAAAAAAGGTAGTGTGTACATTGCCTTTGTTGCTCATAATCCTCATGATTACAGTTGCATCATTATTTTTATTTTATCTTTATTGTAATAATTTATTATGCACATCTGGTATCCTGCTGCTTTATCATCTTCATGGTGAATTTGCTGGCATATGCAGTGTCCAAGAATACCAATGTAAGTACGACACCCCATTGGCGATATACAATTTGTCTGGCAACTGGGTGATGTGGTATCCATCACAGGGCTTCTGCCTTATGAAATACCTCAAATCTGGTAAAAAAATGTAGAGCAGACTCCTCAGATTGCAGCAGGTCAATCTGTCTCACAGCCTGAACAATCTGGTTATGCACTCCTACATTTGCTGTCATGACTGTGATGTGCATGTGAAAGGTAAGACAATAGCTTTTAACAGATGAGACACTATTATTTTTACTATTGGGCAGGCAATTGGGGATTGGGTGGGACACAACACTGTGGAAAAATGATTTTTCATATCCAGAGAGCAATTACGGACCGGGATGGGACACTACACTATGAGGAAAATATTTTTAATATCAAGTGGGTGATAGGGGACTGGAGTAGGACACTACACTATGGAAAAATTAT
The DNA here is from genome assembly GCA_016271365.2 of Neoceratodus forsteri. Classification (NCBI taxonomy): domain Eukaryota; kingdom Metazoa; phylum Chordata; order Ceratodontiformes; family Ceratodontidae; genus Neoceratodus; species Neoceratodus forsteri. The sequence continues at coordinate 1,868,527,435 of CM057452.1, forward strand.
TTTTAAAATCGGGTGGGGGATCAGGGGCCAGGATGGGACACTACCGAAAAATTATTTCTTAATAACAGGTGGCTACAGTACAGCACAGTATATAGTATTACAGACATTGGACAGTGCACCAAAGGACATGGTAAGCTCAGGTACAGCAGCTTAACAGCTAATAATAAAGTAAAATAATGTTTTGTTAATCCCTCCATCTTTGAAGCTCTCTCTCCTGAATAGTGTAGTGGCCCAAACCATCCCCAATCACCCACCCGATATTCATAAATATTTTTTTCCATAGTGTAGTGGCCCAAACCATCCCCAATCACCCACCCGATATTCATAAATATTTTTTTCCATAGTGTAGTCCCACCCAGTCCCTAAATGCTCACCTGATATTAATAAATACTTTTTTTTTGTGTAGTGTAGTGTCCCACCCCAGTCCTTGGTCCACGGTTTACCTGTTGATACCATCTTGCTGAACTTGTCTAGCACAATCACATCTGCCCTCATTCCCTCATTTTTTTTCTTAGTGTAGAGTACCACCCTGCTCCCCAGTTTCCTTATTGATACCATCTTGCTGAACAGTTGACCAGCACAATCACACTGAGTAACACAATCACATCTGCCCTTATTCTGTCCATTCACATTCCTTCATACTGTATAGTTGTATGAATTTTTAGAGAAACATTTTTTTCCCTGAAGGGTGTTGTGGGCAAAGCATTGTCCATTGTTATGGATGATGGACTTAGACACCTAACCATCATAAAAAGCTGCAGTTCACCTCATTTAGACACTTTCACTTAATGTTTCCTTTTTATTTATGTTATTTTCTTTTGTACATTCAGAATTATGCACTGCTATGAGTTAGCTGAGTTCCTTATTTATTTATTGTATTTTTTTATATTGCTACCGCTGCTATTATTTCGTATTTACCCTTATGCATGGGTCCATTTGTCAGTTCAGCACATACTTATGCTACCAGGGAAATGCATTTTAGTTTGTTTCCATTCTTCTTTTCTTGTAAAGAGAAACCAATATTCAGTTGTTTTGCTTTTTGTAATGATTTACTAAGTACAGACTGTTTGACTGTGAGAAATGAATTCTGACACTTATTTGGTACCCTGACTGTTCTAAGCATTGCTGTGTGGTCCACTGTCCTCTGTGATGTTGTATTTGTTTTGAGTGCTGCAGTACACTGGGAAGGAAGAAGTCCATCAGTGTTGTACAGTATGTTGGGGATGCTACAGTACTGTATGTGAAACTGTCAGCAAGCAGCCCTGAAGACAATGAAAACTAATATGCAGTGTTAATGTGGTGATTGGCAATGCAGTAAGTGTCAGGTCATGCATCAACACAGCTAAAAATCTAGTTTGAGTAGCTCTACATTATGAATATGTTTTTAACATTCTTTTAACATTCAGAACTTGACAAGTAATCAGATTATTTAAAAAGACATTAAATAAATATTATGAGCAGGATGTGAATTAATATAATGTATGGCATGTCAGATTATCGCTGAATTTTATTTATAGTGGTGCTAAATAATTCTTCTCCCTACTCCAAATAGCCACATGATATGCTTTCAAACATCGTTTCAACCCAATTACTCTTTCATTAATTTATCAAAGATCTCCAATGATATATTGAAGGTTAGCATGCTTGGGTGATATTCCAGGGGCTTATGTTTATCTGTGCAAATACAGTAATAGCCTAATGATGGTGTGTGTGTGGGGGGAAGGAGTATTAGCAAAGGAAAGAACACAAAAATCTACTGTAAAAAATAAAATGTACAGTACAAGAGTACTTCAACAATGTGAAACATGACATACACAAATAGTGGCAAATTCAGCCTGAGTGATTTGAACCATAAAACAAGGCAGAAAGATCAGTTGAAATGCTGCCACTCTTAAAAAGGATACGGTCATGAAGGTGTAAAGCAAATGTATTGTATGAAAGTGACATAATCAAAATGAGGCAGGGTATCTGTGTCCTCCATTAAACATGAAGTCAAACTACAACACTACAGATATTTACAGACAGAAACTGCTTTAGGTAACTGTTGGAGGCAAGATATGAATACCTGAATAAAATAAAATGTTTGCCTTTTAGCAGCGCATGAAAGAAAGTGAAAATGGACCTGGAAATGAAACGTGTGTGTGTGGGGAGTTGCATTGCAGAATAAAATACAACAAATGTTTTTGCTAGAGGGGGGTTTGGGGAAGTCAGGGTTATCTGAATATTTGTTTTATTCATGTTTTATTATGACCAGGAGCCAAGAGGTGGTCCAGAATGCATACACTTGAGTTGGAAGCGTTTTAACATTTTTTTTGTATCAAAGGCACACATGACACTTACAGTAGCAAGGCTTAATACAGGGTTGGATTTTATTCACAGAAATACCAAAAAATTAAGAGTTTGTGATCTAGTTTTGTAATCAACATTCAAATCAACCTTATCTAGTGTATGTAATCCACATTTACAGTACATACCACAAATCAGAGCTAAGCATCACGGCTACACAATGAAATATAAAAACATTACCGCTACCAGAAAACACAGAAATAGGATTTATGAGACTGTTGAAACATACTGTAAGTACTAGCCATTCGGATAACCAAGGAAGTATCACACAAGTGTTTATTGGTTAGTGAATATTATTAAGCAATATCAATTTGTTTTACTGATAGACTCCATTGGGGTGTTCATAAAAACTGTCAAGCAATATTACAATTACCTGTCCCTAATTGCTCACCCAACATTAACAAGAAAATGTTACTTAGTGAAATGGCCCATCTTGGTCCCTGATCGCCCATAACATACTGTATTAATACATAATGTTTTCTGTAGTGTAGTGATTCTCTCCCCCCCACACTGATCGCCATCCACTAACAGAAAAAAAAACTGTCCCAGGTACTCTAGTCATCCCCCAACCCCCCAGCCACTCTGGTAATCACCCTCCATGCTGATCCCAGCACCCAGCATGACTGCCCATGAGTGAGCAGCACAGCCCTCCTCTCACCACCATGGCTGTCCTCTGACTGAGCTATGAATGAGTGTACTCATTCATACAGTACTGTAGCTCAGTCAGCGGGCAGCTGTGGAGGTGAGAGGAGGGCTGTGCTGCTTGCCAATGGGCAATCATGCTGGGTACTGGGAGCAGGGTGGAGGGTGATTACCAGAGTGGGTGGGGGGTTGGGGGACCACTAGAATACCAGGGACTGTTTTTTTTTTCTGTTTAGGGATGGTAATCAGTGTGTGTGGGGGGGGCACTGCTGTATGGAAAAATTATTTTTAATATTGGGTGGACAATCAGGGCCTGGGGTGGGACACTACAAAATGGAAAATTATTTTTTAATATTGGATGGGTGATCAGGTATTGGAGTGGGACACTACACTATGGAAACATTTCTTATTGATATAGAACTGCTGTCTGAGCTGTGTGACCACCAAAAGTGGTGAGACAGAGTGGCTGCAGTGAAGGAGTGCTGTTTGTGTGCTTACTATTGCTTACTCTGATACCTAGAAGGGAAATCGCCCATTTACCCTGATACTGTAGACCCTCTATGTGCTGAGGGCAGAGGGGAATGCAGAAAACAGGGGCTTCTGTGTGTTAGTTTTTATTTTAATAGTTTCCCTATATCAGTGGGGAGTTTTAAATCACTAAGGGGGCACAGCTGTTTAGTTTAGTGATTGCCTTGATACTTCTGGGTTTCTCGGCTGATAAAAGCAGGTGCTCACGTGAGTGGTGTGAGCATGTGTGGTGCACATCATCGTGCTGAGACATGTGGACACATGCGCATCTCTGCACGTGTTTGCATGTTAGCATGGGAGTGTGGAGAAGGAGAGGAGGATAGATATGTAGAGAGAGAAAAATAAACATGAAAGGGAAAATGGGGTCGATCGATGAAAAAGAGGATAAGGATACACCCTCCTTACTAACATCAGAAGGGGACTTAATGGTATGTTGCGGTAGCTGTAGAATGTTCATTGTAGCTGAATTGGGGTTGATTGCAACTTGTCTGAGTGTGAAAAATGTGCAAATAATAACGAGCTATGTGAAAATTTGGAAAGGGTAGCTGAAAGGTTAGAAATATTGAAAAAAGTCAGATGTAACTTACTGAACACTTGGAAATTATGTAAAGTTTAAATAAAGGTGAGGTAGGTACAAAAAGTACTGGAATAGAATATGCTTCAGGAAAAAGGAACATTAGTGAGGCTGAAGGAAATAACATTCAGGTGGATAAAAGAGCAAACAATCGAATAAAAAGGAAAAGAATGGCGGTTAGCCCATTACAACCAGTTCCAGGTGATATTAGAATGGAGCAGGAAATATACAAACCAAATGAAGAAAGGGAAGTAGTGGAGATGGTAGGCTCGGGGATTAAAAGGGAGATGGTTTAAGTGATAAATGAAGGGATAGAAGTAGGAAATAGTTTTGAGGTTTTAGGAGAAGTCAGCCAAAATACCGAGGAGGAAAGAGAGTGGGTGGAGACCCAGGAAGAAATGGGAGAGAGAGGTGAGAGGCAGGTGGTGGTTATTGAAGATTCAATTATAAAATACACAGATCAATGTATTTGTAGAAATGACAATAAGAATATGATGGTTAGCAGCTTTTCTGGTGCAGGAATTTTGGATTTGGTTGACATGGCTGATAATATTTTTAAAGAAGCTGGGGAAAGACCGGTGGCTGTAATTCACGTAGGCATAAATGATATAGCAAAGAAAACACTGCCAGAGATGCAGAAGGATTATAAAAAGTTGGCCGGAAAATTCAAGATGAAAGGCAGTGAGATATTGATATCAGAAATATTACGTGAGCCAAGAGCGTCGGTATATAAACAAAAGAGGATAGCCTTAACAAAGGCGTGGTTGTCGAAATGGGCTAAGTGGATATAGGTTTATTAGACATTGGAAAACATTCACTAACAGAAATGAACTGTATTGCAAGGATGGATTACATTTAAACTTTAGGGGCAGTAGGATTTTGGGAATGAGACTGAAAAATGAGATTGAAATTAGATTAAACTAAAAGGAAGGGGGACGAACAAAGGGGATGTGAGTAAGAAAGAAAGTAAAGGTAGGAAAGTAAAAAAATCCCTAAAAGTTATGTTTTTTAATGCTAGGAGTTTGAAAGAAGCAAGTAAATCAGAAATGGAAATGTTGTTTAGGGAAGGGGAGTTGGATATAATAGGGTTTGTTGAAACTGGGTGGAAAGATGAAAATGGTTGGTTACAAATTGATTAGTAGGAATAGGAGGGAAAGAAGGGGGATGGCTCTTTTTGTTAGAGAGGATCTAGAGATTAGGAGAATGGAGGAAATGGTGGAATTGGGGAAAGTAGAAATAGTAACTACTGAATTGTTAGGAATAAAAAGAAAAAAAGTGTAATATTTCTGTGTTCTACAGAGCACCGGACACAGAGGTACTAGAGACAGAAGAATTAATAGAATACTTGGGTAGGATAGCAGAAGAAACTGATGTTGTTTTAATGGGAGATTTAAATATGCTGGAAATAAGATGGGGTGAAAACCAGTGAGGTAATAACATTTCAAGTAGATTCCAAGAAGAACTCCTCGGAGTAGGGATTATACAATGTATACAAGAAGCAACTAAGGGAGACAATATATTGGATGTCATTCTTACAAATAGAAACAAAATTATTAGGAATGTAAAAATTCAACCACAAGTGGGGATGAGTGATCATAATTCTATATCATTTGAATAAAACTGGGAAATGGAGTCAGTAAAGGGTAATACTGCTCAATATCTATATAAAATGGGGGATTATGGAGCCATGAGACAGGAATTAAGGAATGTAGTTTGGGGCCATATGATGGATAGTAACAAATTTGAAAAAACATGGCAGAATTTCTTAAAAGTAATTAATGGGATAAAGGAATATTATATTCCAAAGAAAAAACTATAATAATAAAGGAAAAAAGCTTCCATGGTTGATAATGAAAATAACTAGAATCTGGAGGAAAAAGAAAGTTTACTTTTGGAGGATGAAAAAGGATGGAACTTCAGTAAATAAGGAAAGGTATAAAAATATGTTAAGAAAGCTTAACGGGGAAATAAGAAAATCCAAAAAACATCTTGAAATAAGACTGGCAATGAATAAAAATTAAAAATGCTTTTATGCTTATGTAAACAGGCAGAGGGGAGGAAGTAATATGGTGGGGCCTTTAGCAGTTAATGGGGAGGTTATATTGGACCCATTGGAGATGGCAGAAGAATTTGCCAAATCTGTTGGTGCTGTATACAAGGAACAGAACAATAGGCTGGAAAGTAGATTGGGAAGTGCTGGAGAGTTTGATGTAAAGAAGATAATAACAGAGGAAAAAGTGATGCAAAAGATTATGAGGTTAAAGGGGGATAAAGCAGTGGGACCTGATGATATTCACCCGTATATGGTAAAGGAGCTCAGACATGAGCTAGTAACTATTATTACCTTGCTGGGGCAAAGGTCACTCACTTGGGGTGTGGTGCCGGAAGAATGGAGGATGGCATATGTGGTACCCATATATAAGAGGGTAAAAGGGATCGGGTGGCAAATTATAGACCAGTGAGTTTGACGTTGGTGGTGGGAAAAACATTTGAGGGGGTAATAGGTGATGAAATAAAGGATATATTGAGTAAAAAGGGAATAAAAGATCAGTTTCAGCATGGATTTGTTCAGAGGAGGTCATGTGAAACAAATCTTATAACCTTTTATGAAAACATACAAAGCTGGGTGGATGAGGGAAGGAGTGTGGATGCGGTCTGCTGGATTTTAGCAGAGCATTTGACACTGTCCCACATAAGATTGTGAAAAAAATGAGTAGGTATGAGATAAATACTAGCATTATAACATGGGTGGAGCAGTGGTAAACAAACAGAAAACAACAGGTTAGAATTAGAGGCCTATTGTCAAAACCTCAAAGGGGGGGAGTGGCATCCCGGAGGGGTCTGTGTTGGGACCTCTATTGGTTCGATTATTCATAGGTGATCTGGGAATATATAGAGGAAATAGGTTGGTGAAATTTGCAGATGATGTGAAAATTGGAGGGATTGTCGACTCTTTTGATGATAGATTAACATTTGGGAGATACATTTTGCAAATTCAGGAGTGGGCAGAGGGAAATGGAATGAAATTTAATGAGGATAAATGTGTCATAATGCATGTGGGAAGGGAAAATATTCACCAGACTTATTACATGAAGGGTGTAAAATTGAAGGTTTCTACATGTGAGAAGGATTTGGGAGTATACATCCCGAATGATTTAAAGAATAATATACAGTGTAGGAATTTATCAAATAGAGCAAAATTATTTGGTAAGCAGCATTAGAAGAGGTTTCCACTCTAGAAGTAGAGAGGTATTAATACCATTATTTATGACCCAGGTCAGGCCCCTATTAGACTACTGTTCTACGGTATGGAGTCCTCACTTAGTGAGGGATGTTAGAATGGTGGAAAGGCCGCAACAGACATACACAATTGATTGTAGGGTGTAAGGATTTAGATTATGAAGGAAGATTGAAGAAGTTGGGACTGTGGACCATAAAGGAAAGAAGAACTAGAGGGTATGTGTTATGTCTATAAAATTCTAAAGGATGAGAGTATGAGAAAAGAGATGGGAATATAATTTAAAGATCAAATATATCAGATGAAAGGGTATAATAGACAACTAAGGGAGATGAAAAGTAGGATGGATAAAAGAAAATATGGTTTCAAGAATAGGGCAATTAGAATGTGGAATAAATTATCACAGGAGGCAGTGGAAGTAGAAACTGCAGAGTCCTTCAAGGTTAGAGTAGATCAGCACCTAAATGATGTTGATAACTCAGGTTGCTGCCACTGAATTGTGGGGAAAGCTTACATGGGCTATGTCTTTATGACTTTCCTATATATCAGTACGAAATCCAGTATGAAATATCAGGTGAGCAATTAGAGACCGAGTGGAACACTACACTACTGAAAAATGACTTTTAATATCATGTGGGTGATCCAGGTATAGGGTTGGGGCACTACAGTATGAAAAAATGGATTTGTTAATCGGGTTAATATTGGGTGGCCACAGTACAGTATATGGCAGACACTGGATAGTGCACCTCCCACTTTGAAGAGTGTGTCCCATTCGCCCACCCAATATTAACAAATAACAAATAGTGATGCAGAGCACCTAGCAGCAGCACTAATCTGGAGTTCCTGCCTGTCACTCTTTGTCAACTCCTTAAATCACTACATTGGGAGAGCTGCACGCTGAACTTTGTCTACAATAAATCTCCTGCCTTCAGCTATTGACTTTGCATTCAGTCTTGCATCGCATTTGGCCTGGCAGCCACAATGGACGCTGAGATGAGGCATGCCGCAATTAAACACACTCCACCTCCCACCCTGGAGAAAATGCCTAAAAAAATGGAGCACAAGGATCAACAGCAATTACCAAATCGGGTCACTCAAATCCTCCTGTGATCCCTCTGGCTGAGGATCACTTTCTTCAGGAACTCCTACCTTTTAGAGAAACCTTGGAGGATATTTCCACTGAGCTAAAATCAATCAGAGGAGACCTCACGAACCACACAAGGAGATTTGGTGACTCAGAGGCCTGTTCACCATCTCTAGAAAAATGGAGAGGGAAAGTAGAACCTGAGATTGTACAGTTTCGCCAAGAACTGCACAAACTGCAACTCAAAATGAGGACCTAGAGGGGGGAAGCCAGAGAAACAATATTTTAATAATTGGGCTACCGGAGGCCGAAGAAACCACCAACATCAATGCCTTCCTACATAAATTCTTACAGAAAATTGTGGGCCCATCCCCACTTAACCCACTCTATCACATTGAAAGGGCCCACCACTCTCTCAGGCTGAGACCTCAATCGGGAACTCCCCCCAGACCGATCATTATTAAATTTCTTAGTTTTGTGGAAAAACAACATATTCTATTGAAGGTTAAGGAGTTACAATCAATCACCTGGGGAAGCTCTACTATCCGAATAATGCAAGATCTACCCTTCAAAACTAGCCAGAAACAATTAGAATTTCACCTGATTGTCAGAAAATTAATTGTGGCAGGTATCCACTTCAAGATGCTGTACCCAGCAAAGCTGCAAGTTTCCATTGAAGGGTCCTGGACTTCCTACAAAATGCCAGAGCAAGCAACAACAGGTCTAACAACTAAGCTTCCCAATCTTTTCAAAATTGGTTGAACACTTGGTGGACACATTATGATTAAAGTTGGTTAATATGAGACCCTTTCTCCTAAAAGGTTTGCTGTCGTTAAATTTAAGTGCTATCTACCTGTCTCCAGTGAAATTTGATTTCCTTCCTTGTTAGGCTGATGGTAATCTGGGCTAAGAGGGATGGGTAGGCCACAAATGCCTGGTAGGCCAAGTTCACCATCGCAGTGGTGTCAGGGTGTTCACTGTTAACTTGGGTAGGAACCATAGTGCCACTGTTAGTTCCCATGTAACACTTTTGGGAACGGACAGATTGTGGTCCCGTCACTATTACTGTCCCCCTGGCCTTTTCCTTAGCAAGTTGTAGATTTTAGCTGGTTTAAATTGTAAAGGGCAGTTGCTGAAGGCCATGACGCTAGTTTTTCTGATCAGCTCGACTCACAAAGCGGCTGGCTAGCGAAGTTCCAACTCTGATCACCAGGGCTACATGGTGGTGGGTCCCCAGTTGTATTATTATTATTTTGGCCACCCTTGTAGCCTCTTCTGTCTTTCTTTACCAATACTTGAGACACAGCATAGATATATTTCTAGCTCGCTGACTCCCTAATGGCTCCTCTGTGTTATTGGGGACCCTGACTTTTATATATTTTAACCCTCTGTGAAGTTCCCACTCTGCATGAGCACTACTTTATGCCCCAGGGTTATATTAGTATGAGAACAGGACACAATGTCATTGGTTTGAGGGGATGGCACGGGGGAGTTCCCAGATGGTGCAGGCTCAAGGTTGGTCTGCATAGCATACTGGTTAGGGGGGTGGCCTATTTCTATGGAGCCATTTTATTTATGTGGGAATAAGGTGTCAAGTAGGATACCCATCAGAATTAAGATACAGGGTTTCATATAATAGAACTCACATATCCTGGTACTATACACCAGGGAATACAGCCCAAGGGGACTGCTTTTCTGATGTTTCTAAATCTTTGCTACCGTTATTTCTAGTACTTAAGGGGGGCGGTCTGCTGTACATAGTTGCTGTGGAATTGGGGAGGAGGAGGAGGGGAGGGTCCTTCAAAGAGCTGTTGTCTCTTTTGTTACTAGAGGTTATAGTTGTAAAGCATATGATGAAGATGTCAGACAAAATACTTGCAATAGTAGGGGTTGAAGGTAATTCCAGGGAAAAAACCTTTTGTACTGTCAGAACATCTATTTTGTGGAGGGGAAGGGGGACGGGAGGGATTGGAGTGTGCCTCTTAGGGTACGGTTATTTTTCTGCTATTTACACTTGTGTCATTATTCCTATATGACAATAATGGCTAATAAACCACTTAAAATTCCCACATGGAATGTTTGAGGAATTAGAGACCCAACGAAAAGATATCAAATGCTTAAACATTGTGCCTTACTTAACGTAGATATAATTTTGCTTCAAGAAACCCATCTGTTAACCAGTGAAGCAATCTGGTTGTGACGGCAAGGTTTCTCCCAAATTTTTGCTGCAGGTGAGTCCTCGTCGAATTGGGGTGTGGCTATTTTAATAAAAGGTCACTTGTCTTCCCAGGAAGAAGGGAATATTATAGATTCAAGTGGCAGATTTGTGTTAGTTAAAGGATCCCTTAACAACATCAAGGTAATTTTAGGATCCATATATGATCCAGTCGGGGGGAGACTCGAAATTCCTCATGGATCTGGCTAATAAAATTGCTACCCTTTTGCCCTCTCCCTGATCTTGGGTGGAGATTGGAACATACCACCATCCCAAGATCTGGATAAACCCTACTTACCATTAAAGCCTCTATCCCCCGGGGGGCGTGGCTTAGCTGCTGAACCGAATGGCAGCTTAAATTTTTGAGCTGCTGCATGTGGACATTTGTATCCTCCGATCCGCATCTGTGAAGAATTGGAAACAATCGAAAGAACTGGGTAATGAGCGTGAAGAACTCCGGTGCACGACGTTGGGGGAATTTCCAATACAGACAGCCGAAATAACTAGGAAATCCCCTCTTTTAATACTGTGGCCTGTAAAATGGCAGAGGCGCTGGGCTCAGGGCTCAATCTCACATATTTTAACAGCTTGTTTGAAAAGTTACTGTTCAGGATGGATGAAGTAATGGAGGTGTCACATCACACTACAGAAGCAATCAGACAATTAACAGGGTGCATAATAACAGTCGAACAGAAAATGATGGCGCAAGAATCCCAAATTGAAGATATTAAGGGAACACAGAGAGACCAGCAGGGGAAAATTAATATGCTTTTGGCCAAAGTTGACGATTTGGAAAACCGAAGCAGAAGGAACAATCTATGGGTTATAGGGTTCCCGGAGGGTGTGGAGAAAAGAGACACTGCTCGGTTCCTTCAACAAGCTCTCCCTGAGATTCTTGGGCTACACTCAGAAGTTCATTTAGAGATAGAAAGGATGCACAGAGCTACTGTTCCAGTGCCAGGGAAAGGAGGCAAACCAAGGGCCATTTTATTTAAACTGCTATAATTTAACACCCCTCTTTTAATACTGTGGCCTGTAAAATGGCGGAGGCGCTGGGCTCAGGGCTCGATCTCACATATTTTAACAGCTTGTTTGAAAAGTTACTGTTCAGGATGGATGAAATAATGGAGGTGTCACATCACACTACAGAAGCCATGTCACGGCTTTGCTACAGTGGGCCAGGGAGGTGGGTCACCTGAGCTGGCTGGGGCACCCCATATCACTGTACCAGGACTTTTCCAAGGAGTTGTCATTCAAGAGGAGAGAGTACACTCCTTTATGACATAAAATGCAAAAACTGAGGATTTAATATTCCCTAAGGTACCCCTCCACCATGCAGATAGTACACAATGGGGCCCCATTCTTTTTTGAAACCCCGGCAGCCCTGGAGGACTTCTTGAATAGACACCTAGGTGAACCATCTAGTATCACCACTTGCCCAGACCCCTTGGAACTAGAAGAGATGGCAACAGATCCTGAAATGCAGTCTGAATTAGCTACTGGCCTCCCTCGCCGGAGCAGAAAGAGAACAGCAAGGGATAACCATAGGCTAAGAGATCACCCCCACGTCAGAACCAACTTGAATACTGAAACAGCAAATCGGGAGGAACAATGGAGTGAAAGTACAGCCCTGGTGCGCTACATGACACGTAATCCCTATGAAGTACTGAGGTCTCCCCCCCCAATGTGCACCTTGAGGAGGGAACCTCCAGGGCAAAAGAAGATCCCCAGGTCAGCTGTACCATGGGAAGTGAGGTGGATTTGGAGGGTAATGGCGATGAAGAGCCACAGAAGGAGCAGCACTCCCCAGGTGTAGCATCCGAAACCCACAAAGGAAACCAGGCCATTGAAGCAGCAGCATCGAGTCATCAGAGTTCAGGACAGGAGCAGTAACTTCAGGTGTTGATCAGATAAGTAACGCCTCTGTTTAAGTATAGGACAGTATGAGGTATCCAGGTAGAGCGGATACTGCCTGGGTTGGGGTGCTGCGTATGGCTTGTTTAAATCCAGGCCCATGAGATCACGAGACACTGAGACTTTGGCCCCTCCAGGGCATACTGATCTCAGGGCTGGAAATAACTCCCTGTGGGTGATTTACATGAGGGTGGGCAGTGGCAGTGACTAAACAAAATATAAGCTGTATATATGCAAACTGAACCTGGGGTATGTTAGAGGCAATTGTATAGAGCGCTGTATAGGCACTTTAGTATGTTAATCTAGCGAGGGACAGGAAGAATAATGGCCTGGGTATCTTAAAAGTGCAGGACCAAGCAGCCGATGCTACATGGCTGGGCTGAGAAGGTAGATCCAGGTTATGACTGATATAAGGGCTGGTAGCCGGGTGGGATAAAATGACACACTTAGGGGGTTCCTGGCCAAGGTTTTATTAAGGGCCATTTCAGTGTGATATATTGTAGATATCTCAATAATGCTAAGGGAAGGGATACAACACCACGAAGTGCGCAGACTGATTTCCCTGTATTGGATAACCTTGGCCTGGTTCTGTAATAGTCGACAGACTGCTAGGCTGCAGAAGGTATCCCAAGGATGCAATCTGGATCCTGGTGGTACGTCTTGGCATGCAGCTTCCCCCCATTTTCTTTTTTGACTGCTGTGATCTTCGATATACAGAGTAGAGCTGGGTCGAGCTATGCCCAGACTGCTACATCCCCGGGAACTATTCTGCAGATCAGGCCTCTTCTAGGGAGGCAAATGACCCTATACACAGGATGGCTCCAACGGAACATGAAAGTGCAACATGTAAAGAGGTTTAATGTGTGGTTGTTTTGTGTGGTTGTGTTTAGAATTTTAGGGTGGTACTTGTTTGACGTGGCTTACAGCATAACCTGGGTGTCAAGGATGGTCAGGGGTACATATAAAGATATTGGGAGACTGGTTGCACAAGGTAAAGGGGGCTTAATAATGTCATGAGATATGGAACCCCAATTTGGACAGGGCCATTGGTACTGGTGTGTGGCAAAGTGGTACCCTCCCGTCTTCACCGGTGGTTCGAACCTGGCATTTCATATTTCATTGCTTTTCAAGGGGTATGAATATGGCTGAATTGACCTGTATCACTTGGAATGTGAGGGGTATGAACATGCCGGTGAAGAGGAAGAAGGTAATGTCATACCTGAAAAAGATTAAAGCCCAAGTGGTTTTCCTCCAGAAGACCAAACTTGATGGGAAGGGCCATGGGCTACTGAAAAGGGACTGGGTAGGTATAGAGATCCATACCTCAGCTGCTACAAAAAAGCGTGGAGTAGCTATTTTAGTACACAAGCAACTACACTGGTCTCTTACCACTTCTAGGGCGGACCCGCAGGGCAGATGGGTGTTAGGTACATTTCAGACTCCCACAGGGCCTATAGTACTGGGGAACATTTATGGGCCAAATGAGGTTGATGCAGCCTTTTTCCACCAAACCTCCCAAGTGCTTTTAGACATGAATAAAAATAATATGCCCACAATTTTTGGAGGGGATTTTAATTTAGTGCCAGACCCTATGGTGGACAAAACTCCTAAAAAGGAAGACGCCGGTCATGGGAAGGGTAGGAGAGCCCAGATAAATTGGATGGGTGACCAAGGCCTGACAGATATTTGGCGGACACTGAATCCAAGGGGGAAAGATTATTCATTTTATTCATCAGTACATAACTCCTATAGCTGTATTGATTTCTTCTTAACATCCCCACAGATTACGCAGGCAGCTAGGGAGTCTAATATACTTCCCATTATAATATCAGATCATGCCCTGGTGCATTTGTCTGTAACATGGGGCCCCTGTCCCCTCATATCTACATCTCGGAGGTTAGACCCCTTGTTAATAAAGGATGTAAAGTTCGTAGAATGGGCTAAGGAGGAGGCTCAGAGATTCTTTTTGGAAAATCCAGCACAGGATACCACAGCTGGAGTCGGGTGGGAAGCTTTTAAAGCCACCATGACAGCTGAGATTATTGCCTATGCAGGGGCAAGAAGGAGAGACAGGGAACAAAAATTAAAGAACTTAGAAGAAGAGCTCAAAGAAGTACAGAGACAGTATAAGGAGCAAAAAGGGAAAGCAAGGCATGATTCTCTTCCAAGAAAGATAGTAGGACTTGAAATGGATATAAATTCTCTTTTATCAAGGAGAGCTGAATTATCAATACTGAGACTGAAGCACAAATACTGGGAAGGGGGAGAGAAAGGGGGGAAGGTGTTAGCATATAGGTTAAGGAAACAGCAAATGGACCGATATATAGCTGGGCTGAGAGATACTGCAGGACGGATGTGTGCTAACAGTGGGAGTTAAATGCAGTCATGGCAGAATACTATCAATTCCTGTATGCTTCATCCAGACAGGTGGACCCCCAAGTAATACAGGATTTTCTACAAACAGTGGAACTCCCCTCTATAACCTCACAGCAGGCCGAACTATAGGATGCCCTGTTAACTATAGAAGAAATAAACAAGGCTTTACTCTCTCGCAAACCAGGGAAAGCCCCGGGGGGATGGCTATTCAGTGGAATTCTGGCAGACATTAGCAGACATTATTACTCCAATACTTCAACAAGTATATGCTGAAGCAGAGGTGCAAGGGATACCTCTGCCCATGTTACATGACGCTGTTATCACCGTATTGCCCAAAAAAGGGAAAGATCCCACTTCCCCTGGTAGCTACCGGCCGATCTCACTCTTAAATGTAGATAGTAAAATATTTACCAAAGCACTAGCACTAAGACTGGGTTCTCTGTTACCACAGTTAATACACCCATCTCAAGTAGGTTTTGTCTCTGGTAGGTACAGTGCAGATCATCTTAGAATCTTGACCAACTTAGCCTATATCACATCTCAACTACATACCCCAGCAGCAGCAGTAACTATAAATTTCGAAAAGGTGTTTGATTCCCTGGAGTGGGATTATCTCCATGAGGTATTGGGTAAGCTGGGATAGGCCCCCACTTTCAATCCTGGGTAAAAGCCCTGTGTACTTCCCCAATGGCCAGATTACTGACCAATTCTACCCTATCTCCACCCTTCAAGTTGACATGTGGTACTAGGCAAGGCTGCCCTCTCTCCCCCCTTCTATTTGTGTTGGCTGTAGAGTCCTTAGCGGTGCATCTTCGGGGCAGTCAGTCTATAAAAGGGATAATGGCTGGAAACACAGAATACACCACCCTCTTATATGCTGATGACCTCCTGGTCCTAGTAGCGGATGCAGATGAGGCGTTATCCTCTATACTTGCTGCCCTGTGCCACTTCAAGGGAATTTCTGGACTTTGAATAAATGCCACCAAAATCAAAGTTTTTCCTCTTAACTCCAGATGTCAACCTTCAGTATTAGGGGACACAGGCTTGAAGTGGGCCAAGGAAAATATCACATATTTAGGTTATCGTTTCTCTGCTGACCTCTCGAAATTATGGGAATATAATCTCCGCCCTCTCTTGGTGGAAATACAAGAGGATATGTCCAGGTGGATCAAACTTCATCTAACCCTAGTGGGCAAAATAGCCGCGATTAAGATGATTTGGCCTCCAAAATTTTTTATCTCCTAGCACATATCCCTCTTGTATTACCAGAAGGTTGGATCCAGAAGATAGATAAGGCAATAGGGAGTTTTCTATGGGAAGGGAAAACCCCCAGGTATAGTAGGAATAAACTTCGGGACCACTGGAATGTAGGGGTGTGGTGTCTTCCCTGGTTTACAGGTTATAAGTGGTCATTTCATTTAGCACAGTCCATACACTGGTTAGGATTAGATTCCTCCCCTCAAACACAATGGGTGGACATAGAGCAAGCTGTAAGTCAAAAAGTCTGTCTGTTATTGTTTATCTACAATAATCCTCCAATAATTTTAAAAAAGCATCCCACGATAGGGGCTGCTTTGCAATGTTGGGAGAAAGTAAGGAGGAAGCTGAAGGTAGACTTGGCGCCTATTAAACTAACTCCACTATGGGGAAATGGAAACCTATGTATAGATAAAAAAGCTGTGTACTGGAAAAGCTGGGTAGAAAAGGGCATTACCAGGTTGGAGGATATATTAGCCCTGACCGCCCTGGTAGTGGACTCGTTTAATGACCTGCAGGTCAGATGGTCAATTCCGACTTCCATTTTTGGAAGTATTTACAATCGAGTGGGCCCAAACATATCTGACCCAGGTGGCAAAAAGAGGCACCTTAAATACACCTTCCTGGATAACCCAAAAAAAAGGGTTGGCCAGTTCAATCTACAATGCTCTCCGGGAATTAATACCCTGCCAGAGTGAAAAATCTAAACAGAAATGGGAAAAGGCTTTAAAACTGGAAATTACTGATGCACAATGGAAGGAATGCTGGAAGGGGGCTCAACAACATTTTACAGATGTGAGAAGTAAGTTATTACAAAATAAAATTTTACACTCCTGGTACCGCACACCGGTAGTGTTACAGAAGGCTAGGGTGATAAAGTCTAATCTATGCTGGAGATGCAACTCCCACCCCGGCAACTTGGTTCACATTCTTTGGTCTTGCCTAATGATACAACCAGTGTGGGATAACATTTGTGAAGTAGGGACCAAAGTGTTGAAAAAATGTATTCCTCGGTCCCCCTTCTTGCTTTTATTGGGTATGAAGTCAGAAGCTCCCCATTTAAAGAAACTGGAACACCGTTGGCTAGCCTTGTGGGCCATGCAGGCGAAGAGGCTCCTTGTATGTAGATGGTGGACCACACTGATACCTAGTACTCAAGAACTCCTCGCCTCCATGGTTCACATTGCTACTATGGATAAGCTTTCCCACTTGATAAGTAACTCCCTTGCAATACATGAGGAGTGTTGGACCCCCTTTGTTAGATATGCTACCCCTAGGTATGGGCTGAATTGTGCAACCAGGATCTCGACTAAGGCAACAGGACTATGTAAACGAACTGTCAAACTTGGCTAACCAGGGCTGTATATATAGATGGCAGTATAATGCCTCCTTACTCATACACAATGTACCTAATAATATTTAGAATAGTGATTCTTTTTGTTTGTTTGTTTTTCTAACTAGGGTGCCAGAAGTCTGGATAGCACCCGAGACATATAACATTTTTTTTGTTCCCTGTTGTGAGGTATGAGTGTGGAGCATGGAAGCATTGCCTCGCCATTATTTTAAGATAAGAATCGTATATAGTGGGGTAAGTACAGGTCATATGTAACATCGCTTCTTTTCTGCTCCTGTGCTGAGTTGTATATGTAACCAACAACTCATTAGTAAATCCTGTTTAGCATAAGGGTTATCATTATTGTAAAGAAACTTAAATAATAAAAATTTAACAGCAAAAAAAAAAGCCTCTATCCCCCTCTCAGAAGGCCTTAGCTGATTTTATTGATCTTCTTGGATTATCTGATTCATCGCATCCCCTTAATCCCTCTCATCATTTCTTCTCTTTCTATTCCAATGTACACCAGTCATGGTCTAGACTAGATTACATACTAAATAGTCTTCCTCTTCTGCCCGGTCTTTATCAGGTGGGAATCGAACCTATTGTCCTCTCTGACCACTTGATAGCATGGTTAATGATCTCCCCTGACCCAGACATACAAAGAGACATGTCTTGGAGATTGAACACACAACTCCTTAAAGAAAAACACACGGTCTCCCACATAAAGACTCTTATCTCCACTTTCATGGATATTAACAAAGGCTCCATACAAAGATAAGACCTGCTATGGTTCACTCTTAAATGCTACCTTTGAGGTGAATTTATTAAGTTAGCCTCCAGGAGAAAAAGACAAAGAGAAGCAAGAGCAATTTCCCTGCTAGCACAAATACGTGAGGCTGAAAACCCTCTATCTCCAACATCCCCATCAATCTTTTTGGAAACCCAACTACTGTAACATTAAGGAATGAATATGCTGAATTACCGAAGGAAAAGGCAGAATATGCCATTCTAAAAACAAGATCCACATACATAGAACAAGGGGAGAAAGCAGGTAGAATGTTAGCCCTTCGACTTTGTAAAATAGAACGTTCAAGGTTAATCCCCTCCATACGAGCCCTGGATGGCACTAACAAAACATCACCCTGAGACATTGCCCAAGTTTTTGAAACCTTCTACAGTACACTATATGGCAACAGCTCTTCCCCAACATCACCTCCAATAATAGAAGCTTACTTAGATGCCCTCCAACTTCACTGTTTACGACCTCACCACCAAGCCTCCTTGTCATCCACAATCACTCTGACTGAAGTGGAAGAAGCGATTAATGGGCTAGCACTGGATAAAGCACCAGGATCTGATGGATTTCCTTCAAACTTTTATAAGGCCTTTTGCAAAGAACTTGCCCCTCTTCTTCTTAATTTATACAATTATATGTTTACAGCTGACATTTTAGACCCTACATTATTAGAAGCTACGATAATTCTATTCCTTAAACCTGAAAGAACTGGAAGGGGGACAGGATCAGTTGTGTTCCAGGACAGTAGCTGCTGCTGCTGTTGTTTTCACAGGGTTCTTGTGGCTTTTACTTGGTAGGTTAGTTCTTTTCTTTCTTCTAAGGGGCTAGCAGGGTATTGTTTTTGGGGATGCTGGATGTTTGTAAACAGATTTGGTGGCTGTAAGTGGGGCTCTTTTTGTGGATGTTTCACTGTGTAACAGGCTGCGCTGGTAGAGGCCTATTTCTTCTGATTTCAAACCTATTTGGTGGGATTTGCTTGGGCCTGGTTCTTTAGCTGCAGGGCTTGGAGGGGAGACACAGGGCTGATACACTCTCTCTTGTCAGGTGTCTGCCCAAGATCCACCCTCCCCCACCCCTCCCTCCCCAGAAGTCTGCAAATTTATAGGGGAACACCTGTCCTGCAATTGGAGGAAAAGGCTGCTGGTGCAGCTCATGTAGTTCTAGCCACTGGAGGTGGGATTTAAAGGCTGGGAGAGAGGAGCTTAGGGAGTTGTTCATTTCACTTATAAGTTTAATGTGTTGTACTGCACCTAGTACCAGAGTTACTGGTGTACAGTGGGACTGTCTCTAAGATTAGTGGGTGACCTGATTAGGCAGTAGGGGTATCTTGGACTGGGGGGGAACCTGGTGGCTCACCCAAGGAAACCTATTTGGAAGGGGATGGAACCACACATCATTAGGGCTGGCATCTTTGTTAGGGTGGTGGGGTGCACAGGGTGTGGAGCAGCCATGATACTGGACTGGGCTTGGAAGTTTGGTGGTTGCCCAGTATGCTACCAGCTAGCACAGCTTAGGGAGGAGGTTGCAGGGATGAGGAGAAAGCTGGGGAAGGGGGTGGTATGGTTGGGGAAGGGGGCTGTAAATCTCCCACAGGGTTGCACCAAGCACTGGGGGTGGGGGTATAGGGAAAGGAGTGCAGGAGAATACTCAGGGGTCACATAGGGACCCTGGCAGAGTGGGTCCAAAAGGACACTACCAAGGAAGCAGGCAGGTAACTGGGGACCCTCACAAAGGGGGGACGGAGGGACAACATTCTCAGGGAAGTAGGCAGATGGCCAGGCTGGACAGAAGGAAGCAAGGCGAGGAGGTGGATCAGACCTTATACTCAGTAACCACTTCAATTCTCTTCTTCTGCTCAAGGATGAGGGGGTGATGTAGCCACGACAGAGTTGGTTAGAGACGGAAAGGTGTGGGAGTGGAGGTAGGAGGCAGGGGCCAGATAGCAGGAAGAACAGGGGGACCTGGAATGCAGGAGAATGGGGAGCAGTGAATCAGAGCAGGAGGGCAGGGGAAGAGGGAGGAAAGCACAAGGAGAAGGACCAGTTGGGAGGAAAGGTAAAGGAGAAGGACCAGAGGTACAAGGAGGATTCAGTAAAGGGAGCTGAGGGTTTAGGTCAGGGGAGCATGACAAGCAGGAGGAACTAAATGGAGACAGGAAGGAAGGGAGGATGAGTCAGGCTAATTTGGCAGATGGGGAGAAGGACCAGTTGCGAGCAGTGAGGGGAATTAGGGTACAGAAGGATACTCAGGAGGACGAGGCATAGGATTGGAGGAGGGAGGCAATGGTAAATAAGGAGGGGGTGGCATGTGGCACCCAGATAGGGGAGGAACAAGGAGCCAGCTGAGTGAAGGGGCCAGTAGAAAGGATGAGGGACATGGAAGGGGGGGAATGGAGGAAAAGGAGTGGTCAGAGTGCTCTGCTGGGGGATTCTATGATCAGGGGTATCAAATGGGATAGGGAAGGAGAAGCCTGGCCAGTTAGAACAAGATGCTCTGACTAACAGTGCACAGGGCTAAGCATGAGGTATATCAGCTGGCAAAGGACTGTGGGGGTTCCCCAGACATACTGGTCCACCTGGGTACAAATGACATTGAGGGAAATAGCGAGCTAGAGATACAGGCAAGATTCAGAGAGCTCGCCAGGGTCTGTCATGACATAGGATGCACAGTTTCCTTCTCAGAAATCCTGCCAGTGCCAAGGGCTAGTGGGGAACACAAAAGGAAAATTAGGGAGATAAACCAGTGGCTCAGGGAGTGGTATGAGGCCAGAGGGTATGGGTTGATGGGGGATTGGGGGGAGACCTGGGAGGATAAGGAGCTGTATGCTAGAGATAGACTACATCTCAATTTGGAGGGGAAGGGAATCCTTAAGTTGAAAATAGAGGGGTTCATTGGTGAAAAGTGGGGTTTAAACTTGTGAAGGGGTGGGATGGGAGAAAGGCTGTCAGGGGTGCCGGTAAAGGACGGACTTGTCTCCACCCCTGGGGACAAGGAGGATTGCAGGAAAAGGCCAACTGGCAAAGTGCAGACCAGGGGGAAACAGAATCCCCATGGGAACACGAGCAGGGGAAATGGAACTATAGGGAAAGGGTGGAAGGTAGTCCTGCTAAGTGCCAGGAGCTTGGGCAATAAAATGCCTGAGCTCCAGGCGATGCTAACTGAGGGAGCAGTGGATGTGGCAGCGGTCACTGAGACTTGGGCCACTGCAAGACATGACTGGGACCTGAACCTGGAGGGTTACACTATGTTCAGGAAGGACAGGGGAGGGAAGGGGAGGAGGGGTAGCTATGATAGTCAAAAACTGCATTGGCATAGGGGGAGTAGAGGAGGCGGAGGGAACCGTGGAGGTGATTTGGGTCACCTTGATAACAAGGGGGGGCAAGAGAGTAAAAATAGGAGTGGTGTATAGACCTCCTGCCCTGGCGGAGGAGCTGGAGGACAGTCTGGTGGCAGATGTTGGGAGACACTGCAGACTGGGCAGAGGAAAGGTGGTGGTGTTAGGGGACTTAAACATGCCAGGAACAGACTGGGAGACTATGACATCCTCTGTGACCAGGGAACAGAGGTTGTTGGATGTCTTTCAAGACGCGTTCCTAACTCAGCAGGTGAGGGAACCGACCAGGGAGGCATGGGTACTGGATGTGGTCCTGGCAGACAGTGACCAGATTGGGGGCCTGGAGGTAAGGGACCCATTGGCGGGGAGTGACCATGCCACGGTCTGGTTCTGCCTGGAACTAGGAGGGGTAGAAGGCTGCACAAAGACGGAAGTAACCGACTTCAGGGGGGCGGATTTTAAGGAAATGGGAAGGATCCTTAAGGAGCATTTGGATGGGATTGGGTCAGACATGGACGCTGATAGTAGGTGGGAAATCATCAGGAGAGGGGTGCAGGATGCTACCAGCACCTGTGCAAGAGTAAGACGAAAATGCAGTAGGGCCCAAAAACCACCACCCCCGGTCCCTCTCAGCCATTGAGACTTGTAGTATCCCCCCCCCCCAGGGTGTACACTTGGCCTGGGTTTCTGGCCCCCAGGTGGAGTACCTTGCATTTCCCTGCATTGAACCTCAGCTTCCACTTTCTAGACCATCTTTCCAGAGCCTCCAGGTCCCCCTGCAGGCCACCCTCCCTCCTCCCCATCCACCACTGCCCCCAGTTTCGAGTCATCTGCAAAGAGACTCATCTCACTCCTGATTCCTGTCCTTATGGGAGGTCCAGGAGGTGGTGCGGGGAAAGAAAGCAGCCTATAAGAAATTCAAGTGCTCAAGGAGTGAAAGGGATCGAGGGGAGTACGAGCTGATGGCTAGAAGGGCCACTAGAGTGGTGAGGGCGGCTAAGGCAAGGAAGGAGCAGAACCTGGCCAGGGAAATTAGGAGAGGGAAAAAGGGGTTCTTTAGATACATTGGGGAAAGACGAAGGGTGAAGGGGCAGATTAGCAGGATTAAATCAGGAGAGATGGGCACAAGACCCAGGGAGCAGGCTGAGGTACTAAATGAGTACTTCACCTCAGTTTTCACCAGGGAAAATGGGGATGCTGCATCATACATGGGAGGAAACAAAGATAATGAGGAGGGGGACCCTACCGATCGGCAGGTCTGGGGAGAGGGGGCATCACTGGCAGGTGGGGGGAGGGCTAAGCAGGGAGAAGAGGTACCAGAAGTGGAAATCACAGCAGAGAGAGTGAGGAAGCTCAGCCCCTTAAGAAGGAGAAAGCACCGGGCCGGATAAATTACATCCTAGAGTGCTGAAGGAACTTGCAGATGTCCTGGCAAACCCCTGGCAGAGCTTTTCACCATCTCTGAGGACAGGGTGGTGCCCCAAGACTGGAAGGTGGCGCATGTAGTGCCTATCCACAAGGGGGGATCAAGGGAGCTGGCAGGGAACTACAGGCCTGTCAGCCTGACATCAGTGGTGGGCAAGGTGATGGAGGGTGTCAAGGAGAGGCTAGGGGGGGACCTGGATAAGTCAGGGTGCCTGGACGATAGACAGCATGGATTCATCCCAAGGAAATCGTGTCAGACAAACCTGGTCCATTGTCCTTTTTGCAACATATTCACTCTATTATCTCCAACTTTATCTGGCTTGGCAAACACCCCAGACATTCCTTCCTTAAACGTTGCCTTCTCAAAGAATCAGGGGTCTTCATCTCCCTAATTTCCTTTTGTATTACTGGGCCAGTCATCTATCCAAACTCAGTAGATGGTTTTCAGTCATGGATAATGAACATTCTCCCATATGGCTCCAAATAGAAAGTAGGCTATTGAGGTCACACAATCTAAACTCTTCTACCGTCTTCTTCTTACCAAAATCAACCCTGCCATCTCCATTACAAAACTTGGTCATTGGTACCTCTCTTGCTCATTCTCTCTTTTTCAACCCTAACATCAAAATAGTGGGATCATACCTTTGTCCTGATTGGCTTTCTCAGTTGCAAGGAACCCTGGTAGAAAGCTTCTTCTCCCAAGATTCCCTCCTCTCTTCTCCCGAAATACTCACCAGATACAGGACACCTCAGAAATACATTTTTTACATTTTCCAGTTAAGGCATCTACTCGGTTCTCTTTTTGGATCTGTTCCTAGAGCATCACAGGTTAGTCCCATATTGAACCAATTGCAGGAATATACAATTAGACCCCACTGTGTTTCTGCTATATATTCCTATCTTTTAAATTATAACTTCCCAAATCCTCTTCCAGGTTTCAAAGTCTGGGTCTCTCTTCTGCCAGACAAAACCCCTACATGGGGCCAGATCTGTAAAGATCTGTTTAAATACCACAGCCAAGACAGACTCAGACTCACCCAGTATCACATCTTAAATAATATGTATTATACACCAGTCCTACTTGTTAAATTGGGTAAACTCCTGGATTCTACTTGTACTAGATGTGGTAAAACAGAAGAGAACTCGATACATATATTTTGGCAATGTGAAAAGGTGGCCCCTTATGGCAAATATTTCAATCCAAATTGGACCCATTGTTAGGGCTGGTTGAGCTTTTCACTGCTGAAATATGTATTTTGGGTATGTTCTCCAATATTGGAGTTCAGGAATGTTAATTCCACATGGCAATAATATCAATAGTAGTTAAAAAACTGGTATTAAAGCACTGGGTAGATCAACTGGTTATATCATATTCTGAATGGTTGAATGATTTATTGACATGTTTTAGAACTGAACGTTTGGTGACTAGCTCTAGTAACAACTTGAAGTCATTTAATAAAAAGTGGGGCAAACTATATGCTCTATAATTGCCCTAGAGACAATCAATGATAAGGTCTTTAATCCTCTAGGGTCATCACTACTTTGATGTAAAGTATTTTTACAATTTTTTAGTTGGCACACTCCAGGGGAGGGGGGAGAAAAGGGGGCAAGCAGGTGGGGAGGGAGGATAGTGAAGGGGGTTAGTATACATTGCATAGGTTGTCTTATGGATATACATCCTTTTGTAAGTTACCTGTATTGTATGTATGTGTTATAAAAACAATAACACATTTTGAATATAAAAAAAAACAAACAACAAATAAATAAAGACACAATGAAACCATTTAGTTTAAATCTGAAATTTATTTTAGTAAAAAAAAGCTCTTAACTTGACACTCTCCATTTAAAAATTGAAAATACAGATTGATTAACTATGACAGGGTCCCAAAAATTCAACCAGATGCCATCTGCTGGTTATTTATGAGGGACAGACTGTTTTTGGCTTCAGGAATGCAGTAGTGCCGTGGTAGCTCATGGTAGCCATCATGTGGTTAAGTGAGGAATCGCTTTCCTACAGCATTTCTACCACACTGCACAGAGGGTATCGATTGGTACACCACACTGTACAAAGAGGTACCAATCAGTATAACTCACTACTGGACAATTTGTTCTAAAACAAGCACTGTGTGTATGTATGTATATATATTCATGGAAAAAAACTCTGTTTAATGCATCAGTTAGGGTTGTTCCACAGAGACAAAAGCAAGGAAATTCGGTGTTAGGGTTGCCGCCCCTTGCACCCCATGCCCATCCCGGCCCCACCAACAGGCATCGGGGTGTACGTTGGGGTCATCAGTCCTAACTCTCACCCCATTCTCCTACACTGCACTGTATCAGCTTATTTACACATGGAAAGGGGCAACAGTTAGGGACGACAACCCCAATGTACATGCCAATGCCTGTTGGTGGGGCAGGGTGGGCATGGGGTGCAATGGGTGACAACCCTAACAATGAATTTCCTCACTTTTGTCACTGTGGAACAACCCTATCTGATGCTTAAGCAGTTTTTTGCCATGAATTTCCCTTCTTTTTGAGAATGTGCACTATAAATAGTGAATGGAATGTGGTGGTGGGAGCGTGGGGCACTTGTGAATTTTTGTCATGTCGCCATGCAAAAACTGTTATGACCAACTGAAATGAAACTTGGTAAATGACTATTCAGCAACTGTAAGAGCCAGCAACCTGAAAATTGTCACAATCAAAGATGTATTATAAATCTTTCTGCAATCCCAATGCCAGGCAAATTGGACACATGGTTCAAAAGTTATCAAAGCAGAATGAACCAAATTGTCATTCGTCAGAGTGGCATAATTCCATACCTGTTAATGTTTTACACATCAAACCACTGCAAGGCACCTCTGTACCACTAGAGCTACCCAAAATATAAATTTGAAGCCAGTAGCACCATGCAGAATGCTATGTGCAAAGTTTTAACTGCCTCAAAAAGTATCTCCACAGCAAATTATTTTTCCAACATGTAAACAGCATTATTCACATCCCCAGGGCATCCACTCAACACCCTCCAAATTTCATCTGAAAAGACAACACTGTTCCAGAGATATTCAATGTTTACATTTCTGCACCTTTAAGAAGTCTTCCACCACAAAATGGTGGAAATCGTGGCAGAAAATGTACTAAAATAGCAGACCTGGCAGCTGAAAAATCAGTAACTGTGAAGTGGACTAACTTCAATGGACAATAACTCTGGACCAGAACAACATTTTTTCACCAAACAAAAAAACTGGCATGTTCATTGAACAAAGGTCTTTCTACATGCCAAGTTTCAGACAAATCAACCACACACTGGCTGTGCTATGTGTCATGGAAGAGAGTGCATAAAAATAGCAAAAACATAAGGTTTTGTAGTGCACTACACAAACGCAAAAACACAAATGGTAACATTAACGCAAATAGTGATGGAAACAGTGAGGTAAAAGAAAATAGTAACACTAACAGTAACGCAAATGGTAATGCACATGGTGACATAAACAGAAACGATAATGCAATCAGTAAGAGAAATGCAAGCACAAACATAAATGAAAACAGAAATGGCAATGCAAACAGTAACACAAAAGCTAACGGCAACAAATTTACAAATGGTAATGAAAACGTTAATGCAAATGCTAACGGCAATGGAAATGCAAATGGTAATGAAAATGGTAATGAAAATGCAAACATTAACACAAACTCAAACAGAAGCGTAAATGATAACAGCAATAGTGATGCAGACAGAAACAGTCATGCACTCGACAACAGCAATGCCACCAAAAATGCAAACTTTAAAGGCCAACACAAATGCAAACAGTAACGAACACATAACTGGTAATGATAAGGCAACTGAAAATGCAAACGGTTATGGTAACACCAACGATTACGCCAAAGGAGATACAAATGCAAGCATGTACGCAAATGCAAATGGTAATCCACAAGGTTATGGTAGTGCAAGTGGAAATGTAAACGCTTACAGTAACACGAACAATGGCATCAAAGAAAACACAAATGCAAATGGAAAAGCAAGCACATATGCAAATGCAAATGGTAATGGTAATGCACACAGTTTTGCAAAACTATATGCAAACAAAAACAATAACAGAAATTCAAATAGTAACAGTAACGCAAATGCAAACGCAAAGGGTAACACACAGTGTGACATAAATGGAAATGCTAATACAAATGGTTATGGTAATGCAAATTGTAACAGTAACACAAATGCAAGAGCAAATGCAAAGGGTAACGTACATGGTGATGCAAAAGTAAATGCAAACAAAAATGGTAACAGAAATGCAAATGGTAACAGTAACACAAACGCATGTGCAAACACAAATGCAAAGAGTAATGCACAAGTAACGTAAATGGAAACGCTAATGCAAACAGTAATGGAAACACAAGCGGAAACACTAATGGTAATAGTAATGCAAACGTACACCCTTTTTCCCCAAAAAGGTGCTTTCAAAAGCACAGTGAATACAAAGAATGTGTGCATAATCATGGCCCTCAGAGCAGAAAACAAGCCCTTGGAACACTAAATTCCCTGTATCTCAAGGCATCAGAGTGTACGTTGGTGTCATCGGCGTTAACTCTCACCCCTTTCCATGAGTATATAAGCTGAGGCAGTGCAGTATAGGAGAATGAGGTGAGAGTTAAGACTGATGACCACAACGCGCACCCTGATGCCTGTTGGTGGGGACGGGGTGGGCATTGGGTGTAAGGGGTTGCAACTCTAACACCAAATTTCCTCACTTTTGTTGCTGTGGAACAACCCTAACTGATGCATTTAATGGAGTTTTTTTGCCATGAATTTCCCTTCTTTTTGAGAATGTGCACTATAAATAGTGACTGGAATGTGGTGGTGGGAGTGTGGGGCTCCCCACCATGTGATTTTTGTCACTTCGCTGTGAAAAAACTGCATGACCGACCGAAATGAAAATTGTTAAATGAAGACATGTACCACGGCAGGGCCATGAGCAAACAATGTAACATGCACAATTCAGCAACCATAAGTGCCAGCAACCTGACAATTTGCACAGTGAAAGATGCATTATAAATCTGTGTACGTTCCAAATGCCAGGCAAATTGGACACACGGTTCAGAAGTTATTGAAGCATAATGAACTAAATGTTCATTCATTGGAGTGGCATAATTCTGCACCTGTTAATGTTTTACACACAAAACCACTGTAAGGCATCTCCATGCCATTAAGGCTACCTATGCTATAAATTTAAAGGCAGTAGCACTGTGCAGAATGCTATGAACAAAACATTAACTGCGTCACACAGTATCTCCCAGTGAATTATTTTCAAACATGTAAACAACATAATTCACATCTACAGGACATCCACTCAACACCTTCCAAATTTCATGTGAAAAGACCAAACCATTCCAGAGATATTAAATTTTTGTTTCTGTACCTTTAAGAAGTCTTCCACCACAAAATGGCAGAAATTGCATCTGAAAATGCACTAAAATTGCGGACCTGGCAGCTGAAAAATCAGTTACTGTGAAGTGGGCCAACTTCAAATGGCCATAACTCTGGAATAGAACAGCATTTTTTCACCGAACAAAAATGGGCATATTGCCTGAACAAAGGTCTTTCTACCCGCCGGGTTTCAGACCAATCAACCACACAATGGCTGTGCTATGTGTCTTAGAAAACAGTGCAGAAAAACAGCAAAAACATAATGTTTTGCACTGTGTTACGCAAACGCAAAAACACAAACGGTAATGTTAACACAAACGGTGATGGAAACAGTGAGGTAAAATTAAATTGTAACGTTAACGGCAACACAAATGCAAGCACAAATGGTAACGCACATGGTGATGCAAACGTAAATGATAACGCAAATGGTAAGAGAAACGCAAGCACAAACGTTAAGGAAAACAGAAATGGTAATGCAAATGCTAAGAGCAACAGAAACACAAACATTAATGAAAACAATAACACAGATGCTAACGCCAACGGAAATGCAAACTGTAATAAAAATGTAAATGGTAACACAAATGCAAACAGAAATGCAAACAGTAACAGCAACGGCAACCCAGAAGGTGACAGTAATGCAATCGACAACGGAAACACTACCAAAAATGCAAACGCTAAGGCCAACAGAAACACAAATGGTGACAAACACGCAAACAGTAACAGCAATGCAATTGGAAATGCAAACGGTTATGATAACACCATCAATGATGCCAAATGAAACACAAACACAAGCGTGAACACAACTGCAAATGGTAATGCTCATGGTCACAGTAATGCAATTGGAAATGCAAGCACTTATGGTAACACCGACGATGATGCCAAAGGAAACACAAATGCAAACAGAAAAGCAAACGGAAGCATGTACACAAACGCAAAGGGTAATGCACACTGTGACATAAATGGAACTGCTAACACAAACTGTTACAGAAATGCAAGCAGAAATGATAATTGTAACAGTAACGCAAACTCACACACTTTTTTCCCAAAAAGGTGCATTCAGAAGAACAGTGAATACAAAGAATGTATGCATAATAATGGCCCTCGGAACTAAAAATGAGCACTTGGAATACTAAATTGCTTATATCTCAGGAACCGTACGATGTAGAAAAAAATTTCAAATCTCATATTATTTATGACTTTCCTGGCTAGTTTTGTACTTAGCAATCTCCAATGAAAAGTCCGTATCTCAAACCATTTTCGAGATACGGGCCCCGAAACGAGCGGCGGATGCTGTAATGTTAGCCTATGGGAAAAATTGTAAATTTTGGAGTGATGTAACTTTGCAGACCTCTAATATTTTGTCACCAAACCACCTAAAGGTGTATCTGTGGGATCTTGGCTTTCTTCGCAATAAATTTCAGCCCAAAAGACCAAACCGTTCTTTTACAGCAGGGTGGCAAAGGTTCCCTACTGTTTTGGGCATAGTGTTGCAAAAGGATTGTGTCGCAACTCGCTGACACTTTCACAAAAAATCATAGAAAGCAATGACGAATAATTACTTTGCAACACAACGCTTTACAAAAATTTATAAAACATATTTCTGGGGTGTTTTACCCCCCAAAAAAAGACATGGCTACCATCCTCAGGGCTCGGCTAGGTGAACACAACAAGAATTGTGTCCCTAGAGGGTCCCAAATTTAAATGCCAAGCATTTCTGTGAGCACCAGCTGAAAACAAGATGGCTGAATTGCGACACTACAAGGGTAATTTGTGACTCTAAAAACTGGATTTGCGACACTTTCAAACTTTTTGTTAACTTTTCCTATTGACTATAATGGGAAACTTGTTTATATTTTTTCACAAAGTCTTCGAAAGGCACATCAGGAATCCTGGTTGCATGTTCCCCGAAGGTATTAGACCAGTTGCACAGACCATGTGACCTGTAGGTGCGAGCAAACAATGCACAAAAATGCATAATTTGTGCATTATTCAGTGCACTGTAGTTCCGCAACTGTACATCCTACCATAACGAAACTGGGCAGATTCAGAGATCTATGGTACCAGACTGCACATGCCAACTTTCAGGGAAATCCGTCATACAGTGGAAAAGTTATTAAGCTGCCAAATTTCAGGTTTAACCTTAAATGGGGTACTTAACTCTAGTGCCACTATAATACATATATATATATATTAGAGGCAAAAAACTCCGTTTAATGCATTAGTTAGGGTTGTTCCACAGTGACAAAAGTGAGGAAATTCGCTGTTAGGGTTGAAAACCCTAACTCCAAATTCACCCCCCCAGCACCACACACACACACAGACACACACACACACATTCAAGTATGGGGGAGGACCAAGTCAACACAACCAATGACAGACATCCAGCAGCAGGTGACAGGAATAACAAACAATTGTCTAAATGTACTACGAGACATCCCCACCCACCTGACCAGGTACTGCATGCTCAGTGGAGATCAACAGCAAAACTGAGGCTATGTACACCAAACGTACACATCCCTGATTGCAGCTGCACACAACGTACCACACTTAGTAGTTGCATGGCCTTACCTACCGATGCCCCACGCCACACCACAACTGGTACTGTGCCATTATTCAATATAAATGCTGAAGGTGCATGATGACAGTTGTAGAAAGGTTTTAACACTAGTGAGTATACATTAATTAAGAGAAGTACATAAAATTAACCACAAGACACTAGCATGCTCAAGATAAAAGTAGTGTTACATTTAGTAGGTGATTTACATAGTAGTACATTTACTGCAATGGTTTACTCAAGATAGAGAGGCTGATGTAAGCGTATGGAAAAGCATTGCCTGTTCAATGCTCTGAAATTTGTACTGCCAGTATCAGATGCATTCTTACTGATGAAGGTGTACTGCTCATGTACATACATAGACCTTCAGTGTGTTTCAATACTAAAGATGCAGTAAGTATTCTTTGTAAGAAACATTGTAATTGCATGGATCAGGCCAAGCAACTTCTAAATATCAGCACTACTGAGCCAACAATGACGTACCTGTATCGGAGATGTATAATGGATAGATTTTCCTGTAGGCACTTACTGAGTATGTTGTACCTGATAAAGACAATCTCATTGCATCAGTGATGACTAACTTATTCAAATAGTAATACATTTACTATTGTTGCAATGAGTGATCTATCCCTTATGGACACAGTGTAATTTTTTTTAACAGTTGTTTCATACTCAGGCTGTATGCCTAGTGTTTGGGTTTGCCACACTTCTGTCACTGATGCTATCAAAGTGATAACTATGTTAATTGTGGTACAACAGGAATCAAGTAGGTATGGTGTAGATATAAACAGAATGTCTTTAGTATTGATTTAACTCACAATGGGGTAAGTGTACTAGGACAGCAGGGGTTATTCTCTATCACTGACTCTGTCAGTTATAATCACACTAACGCTTACGATGACTGTAATGACCAAGTTACACTGTTCATCTTCATGAGTTCATATTCACAGCCATTCTCCAGTAACTAGACAGTGTATGGTGTAACTGGGTGGGACACTGTGTTGCAAAGCTGCTACAGTGCCTAGCAGAGGGAGACTATCTACTAATAAAGACAATTAAGCAATAAGTCATGACCAACAGTTATGTTAAATGGTCTTTTTAATCACCCTGTGGGGGTTTAATGTTGAATGAGGCATAGTCGAGTGCCACATGTCGCTAGACAGTGATAAACTGACCATTAACATAATACCTGGGAGTGGCTTACTGCTATCATAATAAAACTGTTTTTTAAACAACATTAAACCATGTTCATCATATGGTTAGGCTCTACATGTATGTTAATAAAAGTAAACATAAGGCTGTTACAATGTTTACAGTCAATTAGAAAGCTGCATTTCTGAAACCCTTGTTATAATCAGAGATATTATACCTGTACAACTCCTTGGTTTTGCTGAACTCTGTTGCTCAAGTGGCCCACCACATGTGGTCTGGTCTGTGTGGAGCATCGGTAGGTAAGGCCATGCAACTACTAAGTGTGGTACGCTGTGCAGCTGCAATCAGGGATGTGTACGCTTGTGTACATGGCCTCAGTTTTGCTGTTGATCTCCACTGAGCATGCAGTACCTGGTCAGGTGGGTGGGGATGTCTCGTAGTACATTTAGACAATTGTTTGTTATTTCTGTCACCTGCTGCTGGATGTCTGTCATTGGTTGTGTTGACTTGGTCCTCCCCATACTTGAATATGTGTGTGTGTGTGTGTGTGTCTGTATGTGTGGTGCTGGGGGTGGAATTCGGAGTTAGGATTTTCAACCCTAACAGCTAATTTCTCACTTTTGTCGCTGTGGAACAACCCTAACTAATGCATAAACGGAGTTTTGGCCTCTAATTTCCTTCTTTGAGAATGGTAACGAGAAATAGTGAATGTAATGAAGCGGTGCCCCGGGCCCCACCACATGATGTCTTGTGGCATAGTAACAGGAGCAGCAACGCAAACAGAAATGCTAACAGTGGCACACATGGTAACACAAGCACGAATGAGAACAGAAAGGGTAACGCATATCGTGGCATAGACGGGAACGGTCTGCCACGTGATGTGTTATCACATAGTAACATGGTGCCTGCAAATGGAAATGTCAATGGGCATGGTGATGCAAAGTGAAACAGAAAAAGAAACAGTACTGTAGACACAAATGGCAAAAAATAACAGAAAAGCAAGCGCAAATGAAAATGCAAAGGATAACGACATAGGGCCCCGCTTCGGCATGTAATGTGGCAGTTGGAGCGGGGCCCAAAGGGCTCTACACTCCCACCACATGATGTCTTGTGGCATAGTAACAGGAACAGCAATGCAAACAGAAGTGCTAACAGTGGCGCACAAGGTAACGCGTGCAAATGAGAACAGAAAGGATAACCAACACGTGGCGTAGACGGGAACGGTGTGCCACGCGATGTCTTGTCACATAGTAACATGGTGCCTGTAAATCGAAATGGCAATGGGCATGGTGACGCAAGTGAAACAGAAAGAGAAACAGTACGGTACACACAAATGGCAAAAAGTAACAGAAACGCAAGCACAAATGAACACGCAGGATGACGACGCAGGCGCAGACGCCAACGGTAAGTGAACGGTATGGAACCGCAAGCGGAAAGGGCAATGGTAACAGTAATGTAAGCGCACAGGCTGGTTTTCCCAAAAAGCTGAATAGAGAAAGACAGTGAGTAGAAAAAATATATGCATAATAATGGGTATCGGAGCAGAAAATGAGGACTTGGAATACTAAATAAGTTATATCTCAGGAACCGTATGACGTAGAAAAAAAATTTAAAAGTGGTATGATTTATGACTGTCCTGGCTAGTTTTGTACTTAGCGCCCATTAGGGGGCTAAGAACTTTTCGACAACTCCGTATCTACATACCGTTTGCCGAGAATCACGGGACCTTCCCTGACACTAAGACGTTATCTTATGTGAAAAAGAGAAGTTCGAGCGCCATAACTTTGCCTCCCTGTAATATTTTTACCAAACCACTGAAAGGCACATCTGTGAGCTGTTGGCTGTCTTCCTCCAAATTTCAGGAAAAAGACCAAACTGTTATTTTGCAGCAGGGATCCAAAGGATTTCTGTAATGCGTCGAGCACCGTAATGTTATCCTATGGGAAAACTGTCAACTTTGGAGTGCCATAACTTTGCCGAGTGTAATATTTTTCAATACAACACTGAAAGGCACATCTGTGAGATGTCGGCTCCTTCCTCCAAATTTCAGCTCAAAACTCCCAACGGTTCTTTGCAGCGCTGCCAAAAGAATTGATGTCATTTTCCTGAGACTAGAAAACTACTATGCATAATTCAGCTTGTAATTTGCAACACTTTCAGAGTACGAAAGTACTTTGAAAGTACTTTTTCCAGAAATTTGAAAACATATTTCTGGGGTGTTTTACCACAAAATAAAGACATGGCAAGCATCCTCAGGGCCCGACTAGGTGAATACAAAAAATTAGGTTGCTAGAGGGTCCCAAATTTAAATACCAACCATTTTTCTGATCACCAACTGAAAACAAAATGGCTGATTTGCGAAAGTAACAGGCCCATTTGCGAAAGTAAAAATGCATTTGCGAAAGTGTTGAACTTTTTGTTAACTTTTCCCATTGACTTATAATGGGAAACTGTTTTTTGAATAACTTTTGAACCGTTTAATATTTTTTCACAAAATCTTTGAAAGGCACATCGGGGACCAAGGCCACACATTCCCTGAAGATTTTGGGCTGGTCGCGTAAACCGTACGACCTGTAGGTGCAACCATAGAATTCCAGAAAAGCGTAAACGCGCGCACAGATCACACTTAATAACTCCACAGCCGTATATCCGACCAGTACAAAACTTGGCAGATCCCAAGGCCTATGGTTCTTGATTATAAATTCCAAATTTCAGGCAAATCCATCAAACGGTTGCAAAGTTATTAAGGTGCAAAGTTTTGGGGTTTAGCATAGAAATGGCTCCTCAACCCTAACTATGGTAGCACTACCGTGCTACCATAATATATGTATTTTTATAAAATGGATAGGAAAAATCATGTCTGCTGATTGGCTGAAACTCAACACATGACCATGCGTATATCAGAGCATGACAACACACCTGCACTTTCATCCCCCTCCAAAACAATTTTGCCATTTTATAAGCTAGATCCACTCTAGGGAGTGTAGTCCTGCTCTGACATACGCACGCCTTAGGAGATTGAAGCAGTAAGCCTGTGGTCCTCGTGCGTAACATTGCACACCAAGGCATGCGTATATCAGAGCATGACTACACGCCTTAGAGTGGGTTATCTATTACATATATATATATATATATATTATACTGGCAGGGTATCACGCCATTATTGTTAGGATGAATTGGTACTTCTATGTTAAAGTCCAAACATTGAGCCTTAATAACATCAGAATCCTTCAATGCATTTGCATGAAATTTGGCATGTGTAATCTCTAGGATTAAGTCTCTTGATCTGCCAAATTTCGTCGGAATCCGTTAAGTGGTTTCTGACATATAAAGAAAAAAATCTATTTTTTTAACATTTCTTTGCTCACCTGTATCTCAAGAATGTCATTACATTGTAGTCTGAAATGTTCAGCATAGAAAGCCTTTGGGTCACAGATGTGCCTTTTGAAGGTTTGGTGAAAAAATAATAATCTGTTCAAAAATTATTATATTTTTAATTTTCCCATTGTTTCCTAGGGGAAAATGTATATGTCAGGCATGAAAGATGTATTTTTCACACAGTAGAAGTATTGTGCAAAAAATAGCAGCTTATTTTCGAACAATAGGACTACTGTGAAAAAAAATACCAGCTTCTATTTGCAAAGAATCCTGGTATTTTTGGCATAGTTCACAGTCCTGTGATTGATTGAGCTGTGTTGTGGCTACCATCTTGTTTTGCCGCTTAGTGAGGATGTTGAAGTACCAAAGGTTTTAAACATGAAAAAATCAGAAAACAGCTAAAGAGAACCTCTTAAGGTGTTTTCTGATTTTTTTAGTGTTTTAAGCTGGACCCAAAGGAGTTATTTTCTCGGGTGCCAGCTTATACAGAGAATGGCTTGGAGTCCATTCTCTGTATGAGCAGAGCAAGATTTTCTTGACTTCAGCAGCTGCAGCTGGAACTCATGCTGCAGGAAGCAGAGTCAAGGAAGACCCACTTTATGCCCACAATACATAGTACGTACTGGGCATACTGGGAACCCACCCCAGTGCACCCAAATGCATTATTTATTTATAAAAATCTGTGAAAAGAAGAAAACCGTCCCCTAAGGTCTTTTCTTCAATGCAGAATCCTGCATCAAAGTACTGTAACGTGCCACACAATGCTTTCTGACACAGAGTGCCCAATCCCCATGTCAGCATTGTGCACACATTACTACTATTCTGGCACATTGGGAGCCCACCCCAGTGTGCCCAGATAACTTTATTTTTTTCATTTCCAAAGCCTGGATGCCCACTCCCAGTGTTGGATGTCTCTCCCCCCCCCCACTGTCTTTTATTGCCAATGGGGGTGCCCAATCCTCCTGTCGGCATCATGTATGTCCCCCAACTCAAGTGGCACACTGGGAGCCCACCCAAGTGTGCCACAATTTGTTTTTTATGTTTTCTCCTGTGAATAAAGAAAACTGTCCCTCGAAGTCTGTTTTATTTATTTTTTTTACCTGTAACGAAGAAAACAGTTCATTGTCGTCTCCTCCGTCCCCTTCCCCATTCCCACCCTTCCTCTGTGCACTCACCTCCCCGCACCCCTCCTTCATCCTTACTTACACTCCAGAGGTATGGATCGGTGATCTTCTCTGGACCGGGACACGTCTGCACTCTTCAAAGTCACACTGCAATCTGAGGAATGAAGAAACGCCTGTAATAAAGAAAACTGTCCCTGCTTTCTTTTCTTTGATGCAGAATCCTTCATTGAAATGTATCGAGATTTCAATGCAGGATCCTGACATTATACAGAATGTGCCGCACAATGCTTTCCGATACAAACCCATTGTGCAGTACATTACAGTACTTCGATGCATGATCCTGCATTGAAATTTGCACATTTTAATGCAGTATCCTGTATCAATCTAGGCTGCCCCGACATCAGGTGCCCAATCCCATGTCGACCTGTATCCCACCCCAACCCCAGTATTGTGGCACACTTGGAGCCCACCCCATTATGCCGATATTTTTTTTTTTATTGTTTAAACCTTTCTGAAACTGAGATGCCCACTCCTGGTGTAGGATGACTCCCCTGCAAAGCCCACTCTTATTGCTGATGGGAGTTGCCCAATCCCCCTGTCAGCATGAAGATCTCCTCCCCCCCAAAAAAAACTTATGTGGCACACTGGGAGCCCACCCCAGTGTGCTCAATTATTATTTGTGTTATTTTAACCTGTGAAAAAGAACACTGTACCCCATTTTCTTCGATGCAGAATCCTGCATCAAAATTTGTGAAAATTTCAATGCAGGATCCTGTTTTGATGCATTGCTGATGTGGGTGCCCAATCCAACTGTCAGCATCATGACCCCCCTAATTTTGGTGACAAACTGGGAGCCCACCCCAGTGTGCATGATTATTATTTTTTTTTTATTTTAACCTGTGAAAAAGGAAAATGTCCCTCAAAATATTTTTTTTGTATTTTACCCTGCAAAAAAGAAAATCGTCCCTAGTCATCTCTCCACTCCCCCATCCCCACCCTTCCTCTGAGCATCCACCTCCCCGCACCCCCCTCATCCATATTTATCCTCTGGAGGTCAGGATCAGCAATCTTCTCAGGACCATCCGGGACAGGTGTGCTCTCTTCAAAGCCGAACTGCGATCTGAAGAATCAAGGTAAGCCATATAATGGGACTCAGTGGGGGGGGGTTCAACTTATGTTGATATCTCGGTCAATTTTAGGATTTTTTGGACCAGATTTTCAACATGGGGTTCTTGGAACCCCACCTCATGAACACTGACACTGCCATTTCATTCCCCAGTCTTGAAAGGTAATTTTTGCGGTCACTGTATGGAATCACCTTTCGGGACCAATTCATGAAATTACAGTGTCACTGTGAGGTGGGGTCCCAAAAAGCCTATGTTGTAATTTTGGTGAAAAGATTTGCAAATATTATTGCGATATGAGCATGCATTGCACAGTTTCAATGCATGATTGTAATTTCACCAATTTTTAATATTTTTACTCCAGATTTTCAATATTGCCATTTTTTAACACCTCCTTATGAACAGTATAGCTGTCATTTTTCATATCCTGCACAAAATGTTTTTTAACATCTGTGGAGCAGAATGGTATGGTCGCTGCACAAAATCAACTTTTGGGATGGATTAACAAAGTAACAGTGCCACTGTTTATGAGGAGAGGTCCCATAAAGCCCATACTGAAAATGTGGAGAACAAATTCAAAAAAATGACTGCGTTAAGGGTTTGCATTGTGCACTTTCTATGCACGCTCATAACTTTGCCAAGTTTTCATATTTTCACTCAGGATTTACAACATTGCCGTTTCCTACACTTTCTTATAAACAGAACTACTGTCATTTTGCATATCCTGTCCAGAATGTGGTTTCACACCTGTGGCACAGAATGGCATGGTCACTGTGCAAAATCAACTTTTGAGACTGATTAACAAAATCATAGTTGCACTGTTCATGAGGGGAGGTCCCGTAATGTCAATGCTGAAAATTTAGTGAAAACATTCCAAAAAATGAGCACATTGTGAGCATGCATTGCACAGCTTCTACACATGCTCGTAACTTTGCCAGTGTTTCCCATTTTTCACACAGTTGTACTATCTGGATGGAGGGATGGGAGCACAGGGTCTGAAGGACCCTGGCTCCCACTGTAGCATATGGATGCTATTGTACTATCTCAATGGAGGGATGGGGACTCTGTGCTCCCACAGTGTCATATAGACAGTGTTGTAATATCTCGATGAAGGGATGGGAGCGCAGAGTCCGAAAGACTCTGTGCTCCTTGGACACTGCACTCCCACCATGACATGTGGATACTGTTGTGCTATCTCGATAGAGGGATTAGAGTGCATGGTCTGAAGGACCCTGCACTCTGTCCATGACATATGGGTACTGTTGTACTATCTGGATGGAGATATGGGAGTGCAGGGTCCAAAGGACCCTGTGCTCCCACAGTTAAATGAGGATACAATTATACTATCTGAAAAAGAAGGGAAATTCTATGCAAAAAATGTCTTTAGTGCATCAGTTAGGGTGGATACAACAGTGAAAAAAGCAGGGAAATGAGGCACTAGGGTGTTCAACCCTAATGCCCCATCCACAGGGTTCCCACCACTACCACACCACTCCATCCCCCCACTCTCCAGACACCCAACAGGTGTCGGGGTGTGCCATGGGGTTATAAGGCCTAACTCCTACTCCATTGTCCTATACTGCAGCATGTAAGCATGTTTACATGTGCAATGGGTTGAGAGTTGGGCCTTATGACCCATGGCACACCCTGACACCTGCTGAGTCATCAGATTTGTTTTGTTGCCACCAAAACAATTTGTCCATTCAGTCCAAGATTTTCAGGGAAGTTGCAGTCTGGTTCATTGATGTGCCTTTCGAAGATTTGGTGTATAAATATTAAACCATTCAAATGTTATTCAAAAAACAAATTTCCCATTATAGTCAATAGGGAAAAAGATATGTGGCTCATGAAAGTATCACAAATGCAATTTTACTTTCACAAATGCCTCTTTTACTGTCATGCTGTCACCATCTGGTTTTCAGTTAGTGAGAAAGAAAAATGCCTGGCATTTAAAATTGGGGCCTCCTAGGTAAACACTGACTACTGGGTTTACCTAGTTGGGTCCTGAGGATGCCAGCCCTATCTTTTTGGGGGATAAACCCCCCAAGAAATGTAATTTTAAACATAGGAAAAAAAATACTTTTGCAAAAGCATTTGTGAAAGTTTTGCAAATGCAAAGATTTCATGCTGTTTTTTTTGCAAAACTTTCACATTTGCGAAAGGACTTTGCCAAAAAAACTGCAAATCTTTACCATCCTACTACAAGAAAACGGTCAGGTCTTTTGGGCTGATATTTGCAGGGTGGCAAACTCTGCACACATAGATGTGCCTTTGGGTGGTTTGGTGCCAAAACATTCAAGGGGCCCAAAGTTACAACATTCCAAAATTGAGAAATGTCCCATAGCCTTACATGTGTCATCCGTTATGCCTTTTTGGTGCCCGTATCTCAAAAACAAAGTAAGATACGGAATTTTCGCTACTGACAGTTTAGTTCACCTTACTTGAACTAACTACCAAAACAAGTTTGGAAATCATAGATTACACTAGTAGTGGAATTTTTTTCCTACTTGCTACGGTTACAGAGATATTGACAAAAACATGTTCCAATGGTTCCAAGGGTGCTTTTTCAGCACTGTTCGGTGCCCATATTTCATAAAAGATGGTAGATATAGTTCTGATCAGTCTATGTCATGTAGATGTCTTGCTGTCATGATTAAAATGACTGTTAAATTGTTTTCTAGCTCCTACAGTTGCTGAGATATTGGCACATTACTGTTACAAGGGTTCGTTGCCCTATAGGGCTGCTCTATGGCTCTGTAGTTTTGTGTGAGTAGGAGTACAGGGCCCAGAGGGCCTGCGCTCCCACATATGCATACTATTATGAAATAAATGGACAATGTGAAGGGAGCACATGACCCAGAGGGATGTGCTCCCACTAACATATACCATTTACCAGTTACATTACACTTTTTCAAAAAGAAGGGACATTCATTGCAAAAAAACAATCATTAATGCATCAGTTAGGGTTAATAGCACAGCGACAAAAGATGGGAATTGTGATGTTAGGGTGCAAAAACCTAACTCCACATTCCCCCCATCCCCAGCACCCCATACACAAATGCAAGACACACGCAACATTGTAAAACACTATACCACTCCGTCAAATCTGTAAGCACAATAATCATAACACTGTACTGATTTCACATAACACTATGTAATGAAAAAACAAATACAGTATAATCGACTTTATACTGCCAGCACAGCACGATGACACATTATTGCTGGCATATCTTCTTCATACAAGGAGACTTAGTCTGTACACATTTTCAAAGTATTGTATCATATATAATTCAACATTTGGCTCACTGCAAGTATCGCTGCTACCATATAGGCATGTGGTAGTAGAAAAGATAGAGCTGGCACATACACAGTACTTTTCAGATACTGCTCAGGCAGGAAACTACCACCATCACATGTTGTTATACTGCTGCATTACCTGGAAATACTAATTAACAGTATGTTATGGTTAGCTTTGGATGTTCTAACTGTTGCTTTTACATCTTACTTGCAAACTATACTACAAAAAAAGTACTTGTATTATTTCTACTGTTTGTTATTAGCAGTGACTCACTGTATCAGAAAAAAAAATGCAAACATCAAATGGCTATTGGTAGGCTTATACAAACTCTCATTTCCAATAAATATGTGTGGATAACATACTGTGTGTTTCATCACTTAACTATTGAAATATGGGTATCTGCTTAAATCTTGTTATTGATGTTTGTAATGCCAAAATGCTTACTGTGAGCCATCACCCATGACTGCCCAGCTTGTGTGTGTGTGTGTGTGTGTGTGTGTACCCCTAAGGTACTATGATAGCAGCAGAACTCATACAGTTGGTGGACCATGGTGATGGATGTGTCTTTTGGTACATTTACAGAATTGTATGTTTCTTCTGTTACCTGATGCTGGTTGTCTCTGGTTGGTTGTTTTGCCTTGGCCCTTCCCTTGCTTGCATGTGTGTGTGTGTGTGTGTCTGTGTGTGTGTGTGATGGGTGGGGGTGAGGGGGAATGCGTAGTTAGGGTTTTGAACCCTAACATCACATTTCCCAACCTTTGTCGCTGTGTTATTAACCCTAACTGATGCAGTAACAGAGTTTTTTTGCAATGAATATATATATATATATATATATTATAGTGGCACGGCAGTGCCACTATAGTTAGGGTTGAGGAGCCATTTACATGTTAAACCCAAAATGTTGCACCTTAATAACTTTGCAACTGTTAGACAGATTTGCCTGAAATTTGGAATACACAATCAAGACCCATACGCCTTGGGATCTTTCAAGTTTCGTACCGGTCTGATATATGGCTGCAGAGTTATTAAGCATGATCTGCGCATGTGTTTACACTTTTTTGGAATTCTATGGCCGCGCCTACAGGTCACATGGTTTGCACGACTGGTCCAAAATCTTCAGGGAATTAGTGGCGGGGACCCCGATGTGCCTTTCAAAGATTTCGTAAAAAAATATTAAACAGTTCAAAAGTTATTCAAAAAACAATTTCCCATTATGAGTCAATTGGAAAAGTTAACAAAAAGTTTGACAGTGTCACAAATGCAGTTTTTATTTTCACAAATGGCCATTTTACTGTTGCAAATCCACCATTTTGTTTTCTGTTGGTGATCAGAAAAATGCTTGGCATTTAAATGTGGGACCCTCAAGCAACCTAATTATTTTTGTATTCACCTAGTCGGACCCTGAGGATGCTAGCCATGTCTTTATTTTGGGGTAAAACACCCCAGAAATATGTTTTTCACATTTCTGGAAAAAGTACTTTCACAAAGTACTTTCGCAGTTGCGACACTGTCGAATGAATTTGCGAAAGCTTTCACAAATTGCGACAGTACTTTTCTAGGCTGTGGGAAAATGACAGCAATTTTTGGCACCCCGCTGCAAAATAACAGTTTGGAGTTTTGGGCTGAAATTTGGATGGAGCACAGCTGACAGCCCACAAATGTGCTTTTCAGTATTTTGTTAAAAAAATATTACACAGCAGCAAAGTTATGGTACTCCAAATTTGACACTTTTTCCCATAGGATAACATTACGGCATACGACGCATTGCAGCAATTGTTTGGCGCCCTGCTGCAAAATAATGGTTTGGTCTTTTGGGATGAAATTTGCAGGGAAGACAGCCAACATCCCCCAGATGTGCCTTTCAGAGATTTAGTGAAAAAATAGTACAGGGAGGCAAAGTTATGGCACTCCAAACTTCTGTTTTCTGCCCATAGGATAACATTAAGGCGTTCACCGCGCCTTTCAGGGCTCGTATCTCGGAAACGGTGCAAGATATGGACTTTTCATTGGAAAAATACTTAGCCCCCTCCCAGGGGCTAAGTGCAAAACTAGCCAGGAAAGTGATAATTCATATGACTTCTACATTTTTTTTCTATGTCGTACGGTTCCTGAGATATAAGCAATTTACTATTCCAACTCCTCATTTTCTGTTCCGAGGGTCATTATTTTGCATACATTCTTTGTACTCACTGTCTTTCTCTATGCAGCTTTTGGAGAAAACCAGCCTGTGTGCTTACATTACTGTTACCATTACCGTTTCCGCTTGCAGTTCCGTACCCGTTTCACTTACTGTTTACGTCTACGCCACCATGTGTGTTATCCTTTGCGTTTTCATTTGTGCCTGTGTTTCTGTTATTTTTTTCCATTGTGTCTATGGTACTGTTTCTCTTTCTGTTTCACTTTGCGTCACCATGGCCATTACCATTTGCATTTGCGGGCACCATGTTACTATGTGACAAGACATCACGTGGCGGACCGTTCCCTTCTATGCCACCATGTGCATTACCCTTTCTGTTCTCATTCACGCTTGCATTACCATGTGTGCCACTGTTAGCACTTCTGTTTGCATTGCTGTTCCTGTTACTATGTCACAAGACATCATGTGGAGGGAGCGCGGGACCCGAAGGGCCCCGTCCTCCTGCCGCCGCATTACATTCATTATTTCTCGTTATCATTCTCAAAAAGAAGGGAAATTAGATGCAAAAAAATCTGTTTAATGCATCAGTTCAGGTTGTTCCACAGCGAAAAAAGTCAGGAAATTCAGTGTTAGGGTTGAAAACCCCCCTTGGACCCCCCAGCCCATCCCCAACCGACACTGGGTGCACATTGAGTCTTCGATTCTAACTCTCACCCCATTCTCCTATACCTCTGCTTCTTTACACATGTGATGGGGTGAGAGT
Source organism: Neoceratodus forsteri (assembly GCA_016271365.2). Classification (NCBI taxonomy): domain Eukaryota; kingdom Metazoa; phylum Chordata; order Ceratodontiformes; family Ceratodontidae; genus Neoceratodus; species Neoceratodus forsteri. The sequence continues at coordinate 1,868,571,446 of CM057452.1, forward strand.
TAGGGCCGCCCGACCCAATGTCACCAATGCTGTGGGGGCCAAGGGTTCCACTAACACCGAATTTCCTGACTTTTGTCACTGTGGGACAACCCTAACTGATGCATTAAACTGAGTTTTTTACCTCTAATATATATATATAAATATAGGATATGACATGGCCCGACTGAAGATATCATATTTATCTTCACAAAAGGCCAATGATATCATGATATCTCATGAGTGGTGAAGCCATGACTGAGATATCATGATGTCATTGGCCTCAAGTGAAGATAAATATGATATCTTTAGTTGGGCCATGTCATGTTCTGTTTATACAACATGTGTTTTGGGACCACAACACAACACAACATGAACCCCCACACACACATATATGTTTTTGTTTTGGGCAGCTTGAGAGAACCTGTCACATGCCCACTTAACAGAATTACCCCCATATCTTATTTATTAGGCAGCCCCCCCCCGTGGCTATGATGATGATGGTGTAATTGCTAATGTTGTTGTAATTTTATGAGAAGTTATGTGGTTGAGCCTGTCATTCTTCAGTTTTAATCCTGATGCTTTAAATTTGTAGCGTGACAGAGCTCTTTTAGCATAACATGAGGACCTGTCAGAGATGTAAAATAAGGCAGTGCCTGTGTATAATCATAGAAATGTGTGGCTTTAAGAAATCGTTATTATTTTTTTTTTTATAAAACTTATCTGGTTTATCCTGATGATTTTCATATGTGTTAAGCATATATTTTCACTGTTTCATTTTCTAAAGTGGTTGCATGACCGAGCGCTTTCAGCACAGTTCAGTAAGGGCCTGCCAGAGATTTCAAATAAACACACTCCCTGTGAAACATCCGCATCTGTTTTTTTTTTTTGTAAGTCTGCTGATCTTTTTGTAAAATACCATGCTGACTGTAGACAGAGGAGACAGACTGAACTGCATCTTGTGAGAAGAGACCGCGAGCCCGAGCGAGTGTTGCTATAGCAGCATTGCAGTTGCTATAGCAGTACTCACTAGGGCTCGCGGTCTCTTCTCTCAAGGTGTGACTTATTCTGACTGCTTTTTATACTGTCAGCGGGATATTTGACAAAACTGAGCAAACTTCACAAAAATTAAAGAAGAAAACACAGATTCGGACGTTTCATAGGCAGCGTGTTGATTTAAAATCTCTGATGGGTTCTTACTGTACTATGTTGAAAGCGCTCAGGCATGCTACAAATTTGAAATATGAAAAAGTGAAACTGCCTCTGTAAGAGATGAGGGAAATGAAAGGATTAACCAGATGAGTTTTTTGTTGTTGTTTGAAAGCTAAGGTAAGATCAACCAGATGCATGACAGAGTCATGCGGGGAGTGCAGGTCATGGGAAGGCACAGCCTGTGAATGCTTTCAGTTTCATTATAATGATGTATAGGAACATAGAGATATCACCATGACGTATAAGAACAGAGAAACATAGACGTTGATGGCAGATAAGGACCCCAGTCTCCGCATTTCTTTTTCTACCTTATTAATGTGCCATTGGCCTTTGCTCTGTCAATGGCCTATCTATTCATACTCATTTGTATTGCTCCCTTATGCCTACCCCATGCCTGTTTGAAACCCTGCACTGTATTCATATTCACCACTTCCAGAAGCAGGCCGTTTCATGCATCCACCATCCTTTCTGTGAAAAAGAACTTCCTCACATTACCCCTTAATCAACCTCCCTCCAATCTCATGCTGTGTCCTCTTGCCCTGCTATTTTCTTATATTGAAACATGTTAGACTATTTCACCTTGTTAATGTCCTTAAGGTGTTTGAATGATTCAATCATATCACCTCTCTCCCTCCTTTGCTCTAGGGTATACATATTGAGTTCAGTTAACCTGTCCTCATATGTTTTTGATGCAGTCAGTGCACCATTTTGGTTGCCCTTATCTGGACTGGCTCAATTTGGTTAATGTCCTTGTGAAGGTGTGGCCTCCAGTACTTCATGCAGTACTCCAGAAGGGGCCTAACCAGTGTCTTGTAAAGAGGGATTATTACCTCCCTCTTCCGACTTGTGATACCCCTACTAATACACCCCAACATCCCTCTAGCCTTACCTACTGCTTTAGAGGTCTGCTTGGATGATTTCAGGTCATCGGTGATGATGATGCCCAAGTCTCTTTCTTCCCTTGTGACTGCCAGCAACTCCCCTTCCAGCCTATAGGTGGCTTCAGGGTTTCTCTTCCCTATGTGCATGATCTTGCACTTCTTTGTGTTAAACTCTAGTTTCCACTCTTCTGACCATTTTGCTAGTGTATCCAGATCTGTTCTCAATCTGCCCACACCATCTGGATCATCTACTCTGTTGCAGATCTTGGTGTCATCTGCAAACAGACAAACCTTACCCTCCAGTCCATCTGCAATGTCACTGATAAAGATATTAAAGAGGACTGGTCCGAGGATTGATCCCTGAGGTACCCCACTTGTGACTTGCATGTCTTCTGACTGTATACCGTTTACCACCACTCTCTGTTTTTTGCCCGTCAACCAGTTTGCCACCCAGTTGACCAACGTCTGACCCCCCCCCCCAAGCCTACCCAGCTTATTAATCAATCTTCTATGTGGAACAGTATCGAAAACTTTGTTGAAGTCAAGGAAGGCAACATCAACTGCTCCCCCTTGTTCCACCTCTCCGGTTACCCAGTCAAAGAAATTTATGAAATTAGCTTGACAGGACCTTCCTTTTGTAAACCCATGCTGTCTAGGATCCTGTGCTCCTATAGATTCCAAGTGTTGCACTATCCTTTCTTTAAGGAGTATCTCCATAATTTTGCCCACTACTGAGGTAAGACTGACTGGTCTGTAGTTCCCTGCCTCCTCCCTGGTACCATTCTTGTGAAGTGAGATCACATGAGCCCTTCTCCAGTCTTCTGGGACCTCTTCTGTGCTCAGAGACTCACTAAACAGTTCTGATAATGGCTCTGCTAGTTCCACCCTTAGCTCCTTTAGTACCCTGGGATGTATGCCATCAGGTTCCATTGCCTTGTCCACCCTGAGCTTATTGAGCTATTGCAGGACCCTTTCTTTTGTGAAGGGACTAGTGCACCCTCCCTCCCCCTGTGTCCATGGTACAGAGCTGTGGGCCCTGCCCTACCTTCTCTTCAGTAAATACTGAGCAGAAGTATCTATTTAGGATAATGCTTTTACATGGTCCTCTTCTTCACATGCTCCCTTATCTTTTTTGACCTTAGCAATACCCTCTGTGGACTTTCTCCTTTCACTAATGTATCTATAGAAAGTCTTGTCACCTTCTTTTACTGTTCATGCTAGTGTTTCCTCGGTTATGGACTTTGCCTGCCTTACTGCCTTCCCTTATTCCCTTAGTGTAGTTTGGTATGCCTCCCTATCTTCATCCTGCTGCGTCCCTTATAGTTCCTGAATGCCAGTCTTTTGGCCCTGACCTTTTCTGCTACTGTGTTTGAGAACCAAAGTGGTTTCCTTCTTCTTTTGCACTTTCTTTTCTCACTAACACATTGGGATGTTGCTTCAAGTATTTTATGGAGATATCACTATGATGTATAGGAACATGAAGATGTCAGTGATATCTTCACTGGCTGCCTGAGATACTAGTGTTATCCTGTTATTTATCCCAAAACTCTTGTTGTATAAATAAATAAATATATATGCAATGTGTGTTTTGGGATAAATGTCAGTATAAAAACTAGAATCTCAGCCAGGTCGTGGCGATATCACTGATATCTCCATGTTCCTATACGTCATTGCAATGAGAGTGAAAGTTTTTCACTTTCTATCTAGACGCTTTCTCTGTACGAGCAGGACCGCCCCATGCTACTTTCTCTTTACAAGCAGGACCTCCCCCACCATGCATCTTTTATATCTGCTTTTATTTTAACAAAGAAATATTTAAAAAATATCTGGTTGATCCTGCAACTTTATTTTATCTACTTCCTCCTAGAATGTAGTGTGACCAAGCAGCTATCTCCAGAAATGTAGCATGGCCGAGCGCTATAAATATCTGAACGTGAGGCACTATGTCATATTTAGGATGAGGGAGACATTATTTCCTCAGTTAGAAAAGTGTATTTGTTTTTCATTTTAGTGCTATTTTCTCAAAAGAAGCTGCTGACAAGACTAAGAGGAGAATGAGCATTTCCCTACCTGATGGATAAGCTGCAGATTCTAGTTAATCAACAGCTTACTTCCTCCTACCCCCACTAGAATTGCCTTATGCCTGTCCCATGTATTCTTGAATTCTCCCACTGTTCCTGACTCCACAACCTCCTTAGAAAGGATGTTCCATGCATCCACAACCCTCTCTGCGAAAAAATACTTTTTAACATTACCTCTGAGCCGTCCCCCCTCTTTCTTCAAATTGTGCATCCTTGTTCTTGCACATCTCTTCTTCTGAAAGATATTACCCTCTTGTACATTGTTAATTCCCTTGAGATACTTGAAAGTTTCTATCATGTCCCCCGTCTCCCTCCTTTCCTCAAGGGTATACATATTAAGCTGCTTTAGTCTCTCCTCATATATCTTCTGGTGCAGACCCTGCACCATTTTAGTTACCCTCCTCTGAACAGCCTCCACTCTGTCTATATCTTTGCGGAGATGGGGTCTCCAGAATTGCACGCATCACTCCAGATGGAGTCTTACTAACTGTACAGAGGGACAACAACTTCCTGTTTTCTACTGTTGATGCCTCTCCCTATGCATCCCAGTATCCCCCCAGCCCTCCTTACTGCCTTCTCACAGTGCTTGCCCACCTTTAGGTCATCTGATATAATTACTCCTAGGAATCTTTCAATTTTTGTTGTTGTTATTAACTCACCCCATTGTGTACTCTTCCCCTGGGTTTTTGTTTCCCAGATGCATTACCTCGCACTTCTTTGCATTTAATCTCAGTTGCCCCACATTTGACCATTCCTCCAACCTTGCCAATCCCTTTTCATTTTTCCACCCCACCTTGTGTATCAACCCTGTTGCAGATCTTTGTGTCATCTGCAAAGTGACATACCTTTCCTTCCAGGTTCTATTCAATGTCATTTATAAAGACATTAAAGAGGACTGGTCCCAGTACCGAACCCTGTGACATCCCACTAGCTACCCTCCTTTCTTCCCTGTGGACTCCATTTACTACTCTTTGCGTCCTGTTGTCCAGCCAGTTTTTTATCCAGGCTACCACCTTGGGACCCACTCCAAGGCTGGATAACTTGTATTTTAAACTTTTGTGTGAGACTGCGTCAAATGCCTTGCTAAAATCTAGGTAGGTCATATCCACTGCCCCTCCCTGGTCTACTACTTTGGTCACCCAGTCAAATAAATCTATTAGGTTTGTCTGACATGACCTTCCTGCTGTGAAACCATGCTGCCTTGTGTCCTGTGCCACACTGGCCTCTAGGTACTCAACAGTTTTTTCCTTCAGAAGTGATTCCATCATTTTCCCTACCACTGAAGTCAAACTAACTGGTCTGTAGTTTCCTGCCTCTGCTCTGCTCCCACTTTTCTGAAAGTGGAATCACATATGCCCTCCTCCAGTCCTCAGGTACCACCCCATGCTCCCATGATTTGTTAAAGAGAGTAGTCAGTGGTATTAGTAGATCTACGCTTAGTTCTTTAAGAATTATTGGGTGAATTCCATCAGGCCCCATTGCTTTGTCCACCCTCAGTTTCAAGAGTTCTTTCAAAACCCTTTCTTCTGTGAATGGACTGGTATCGACCCCCCTATTTATAGTTCCTCTCTTGTTTGGTTTAGGTACCTCCCTCCTCTTCCAGTGTGAATACTGAGCAGAAATATCCATTCAGTATACCTGCTTTTTCACTGTCACCCTCTGCTCACATTCCCTTCCCTTTATTAAGTCTCTGTATACCTCTCTATGCTCCCTAATGTACCTATAAAAGGTATTATCCCCCTTCTTAACAGAGTTGGCTATCTTCTCCTCAGTTTGTGCCTTTGCTATTCTGACTGCCTTCCCTGCCTCCTTCTACTTTAACTGATACAATTCTCTGTCCTGCTCCTTTTATGTTTCCTTATATTTCCTGAATGCTGTCCTTTTCTCCTTAACCATCCCTGCCACCTCTTTTGAGAACCATAGTGGTTTTTTCCTTCATTTTGTTTTATTGATTTGCTTCACACAAAAGCATGTTGCCTCTGCGATGGCTGTTTTGATTATTCCCATTGTTCCTCCACCCCTCCTTCTTGCCTGTTTGCTAGTGATTTTCTGAGGCACTCTCTCATTTTCCCAAAGTCAGCCTTCCTAAAGTCCAATACTCTTGTTTTTGTATGGCTTGACTCTATGGCTGTGTTTATTGTGAACCACACTGTTTGGTAGCCACTTGCTTCCAGATGGCTACCCACTTCTAAATCTGAGATCCTTTCTCCTTCCCCATTTGAGAGTAGTTGGTTTAATATGGTTTATTAAATAATTTCAAGTGACAAGAATAGACATTGTTTTTACATTCAAGTATTTCCAGTACAGCCAATCCTGAGAATAAAGAACATTTAAATTAGTATTCTGTTCTTAGGGGAGAGGCCAAAGCCCAGTATAAGCTTACGTTAATAATCTAAGTACAAAAAAATACTGGTATGCTAGCTCACTCACCCCCCAAAAAATATTTTTCAGAAAGATAACTCTTTCAACAAAACTTGTTTATTTTTCACCTTTGACATCCAGTATATCATTTTCTATATTTTGGGACTTATCCCTTCATCAGGACAACTCTTTATTCTTAAAGAAGAAAGAAAATAAATAAAAATATTTTCCATTAACATATTCTTTATAGATCTACCACCAGTAACTGTTTTTTATTAATTTCACTAAGTAAATTTAGCACATGTGTACTATCTTTGACAAAAGATATCATTTTTTCCCGCCAAATCCTTAATATGAAAATCAACAAAAACAGACAACAGTTCTAGAATGGAACCGATACCTGCTACAATGGGTCTTCCAACAGGGGTATTTGGGGTCCTTATGGATCTTTGGGAAAGTATAAAATACTGGAATCAAAGGAAAAGTTTTATATAATGCTCTTTGTTCCCATTCAGTAATCCATCCTCTGTCAAATGCTCTCTCCAATCTTTCCTTAATAAGTGAAGCTATATTATTAGTAGGATTTGATATAAATGGTAAATAATTTTCCTTTACATGTGAGATATTTAAACATTTTTTCTATAAATCACATAATCCTCCAACACAATTGCTCTACCTTTATCAGCTTTTTGTTATTATTATATTAGGATCATTCTCTAAATGTTCTCAGAGCCCCAAATTCCTTTGATGTTAAATTATACTTAGTACATCTGTCTTGATTCATTTCAGATTTTAACAAATGTTCCACATCCTTGCTTACTAAGCTAATATAAATTTCAATTATAAGGTGGACAGGACCAGGTGGGAGAAATTTTGATTTTAGTTGTAGTCTTTGACTTAGCTGTATTTTCTTATTTTTGTTTTCTTGATCAGTCTCTTCTTTTGATTTATTTTCAAAAAAATATCACAGTCTTAATTTCCGAAAGAATCTATTAAGATCCAGTTTCATTTCAAAGTTATTTACCTTTTCATGGGGGCAAAATGTTAAACCTTTACTTAAAAGGCTAATTTCATCATGTGTAAACTCTCTACTTGACACATTGAAAACAACTATTTCTTCTGTGACCTGGTCAACACTTGGAGTTGTACTTCTTTTGTTTTTTATTTTTCTTTCTTTTTTCCATCTGCTCCTATAGGAGCGTCTGTTCTTTCTATACCTGAGCCCCCTTCTTCTGGATCTGATGTTTGATATTGATCTTTCTTCCTAAATTGATATCCCCAACTCTGTTTCCCCCAATAATGCCTGCCCCTCCCTCTGAAACCTCTTCTCCCCAAAAAACGTTCCCCCTTGTTCCTCTTCCAGGTTCCAAATCAGTGTCTCTACTAGATGTATACAAACTTGCATCTGAGTCTGGGTTTCTCTATTGTTGAAGTAATTAATTGGGTGTACCTTTGTGAAAATGAATGAAATTTTGTTCACAGTGCAGAGCAGAACTATCATTAGAGCTATTTACACAGCTTGGTGAAATGCAAGATACTGAAAAAGTCAGTGCGAGGCATAGTAAATTTAAAACAATATATGAATGGGTTTTGTCAAACAAGATTATTTTATAGCGTTGTGACTGTGTGATGCCTTAAAGAAGTTATGAAATACCAATTGACTTTGATTTCAGTTAATGTGATTAGTGTTTGTTTTGTGTTACCAATAGACATTCAGAATACATGAAAATTTAAAATTCTTAGTTGCATTAGTGTTGGTTTAAAAGGTTTGTCAACTTAGAAGTTCATTTTACCTTAAACAAAAAGTGTTTTAGAAGCCATACAAACTTGAAGAAGAGAGTTAATCTTTTGGTGTTGTGTTGTACCAGGAAGTGGTGGGAGTCGAACAACTACACATTTAATAGAAGAAATGTTGATGAAAAAGAATGAACTTATTAAATGTAAGGGCCTTCATTATTTATTATTTAGTCCATTATTATCTACTATTAAATGGTTCCTGGTATTTTTATAAAGAATATGTTAATGGAAAATATTTTTATTTTCTTTCTTCTTTAAGAATAACCAGTTGTCTCCTGATGAAGGGATAAGTACCGAAATGTAGAAAATGATATACTGGATGTTAAAGTGAAAAATAAACAAGTTTTGTTGAAAGAGTTATCTTTCTTAAATTTTTTTTTTGGGGGGGGTAAGTGGGCTAGCAAACCAATATTTGTTTGTACTTAGATTGTTTTTACATCTAATATACAGTATCTAATCTGTTGTGTTGGGGGTTATGAAGATGTGTGTTGGGATAGCCACAGTGAGGTTAATCACAATCCAGAAAACACTTTGTTTCTAATTTTAAAGGGACAGGATCAACCAATCATAATTTTTTTTTTAAATAACATATGTCATCTGCTGTGTTACAACAGATATGCACAGTTCAGATAGAATATCCATTACTTCTATGTGAGGGATTATATCAAGGACACATTTGGGGGTTGTGTTGACTGGGGCCCAAAACATACATTGTATAAACAGAACATGACATGGCCTGACTGAAGATACCATATTTAATTTCACTCGAGGCCAATGACATCATGATATCTCACTCATGGCTTCGCCACTCATGAAATATCATGATATCATTGTCCTCTCGTGAAAATAAATATGATATCTTCAGTCAGGCCATGTCATATCCATATACAGTATATAGATAGATAGATTGATAGATATGTGATACATGATGGGCAAAAGTGTGATATGGCAAATATTTTCACTCCTGCAGAGTGAGCTCTGGATACTCTTCCTCAACTGCTTCCCACATTTGACCTATGGATTTTGTTGTTGAAGTTTGATGGTGGATGTTAATTAAGACATTGGCTCTTTGTTTAATTATACTTCTTTTTTTCTTCATAAATGTGATTATTTGTAGTTGATGTTTATCTTCTCTTTTTATTATTTTGATGTTATCATTCTTTCTACCTCTCATCTTTAATTATTTTGGTCCCATTGTACCTACTAGAGCCCTTTGGTTTGGGTTCTTCTACTTTTACAGGTTTTCTCTTTCTTTTCTTTCCTACTCTACTATCATTGTCGATGTCTGACTTGCTTCATGTTTGCATAGGCATAGCTTGCAAATGCAGTACTAAAGTGTTAAGCACTATAGTTATATTTAAGGCTTTAACAGATTAACAGATTGATACCTTTCACTTTTTTAATTTATTTTATTAAACTCTAGGATTACAAATACCTTTGAGCAAGAACTGCTCATTTACAAAGGTTCCACGTCAAAGGATGTAGGGTAACATACATACAAAGGTCAACAATGGTTACAGTCTTAAAAACAAAGAGCTGTCTAAGCACTTATTATACAGCCAAAAATGGAGACAGACAACATAAGCCAGCTTCAGACAAGTTTCAGGGTGAACAGTATCTAGATAGAATAGGGTAGGAGGGAGTCAGGAAGAAGTAGGCAAGCTAAAGAGCAATTGTCAGTGGGTAGAAGTGGGTGGCAAACGTGCGAGATAGATGGGCTGAAGGGCCTCATATCTGAAAGTGCCATTAGAGAGGGGAGGAGAGGGGTGGGTGAGGCAGTGTGGTGTGTGGGGGGGGTAAGGGGTGGGAGGGGAAATTGGTGCCAAAAAAGTGGAGCTTTAAGGGAGGTTACAGGGAAGGACATTAACACTTTGTAAATCAGTACACACTTGGTTCACCCAGGTTACTTAATTTGCTTATTTTCTCACTTACTAGTGTTAAATAACACCTTAGTAGCATGGATTCAACAATATAAACTAGCACCAAGTGACAACAACAATCGAAGCATTGAAAATATCACAAAATATTGTTGTATAACCTTTTTCAATTATGTGGGGTGACCCCAATTGGGGCCTCTAGTTGTCTTTATTTGACACCAATTTACATCAGTTGCACTACTGTGCACTAACACACTTTGTCATCAACAGGCTGCACCTGTATGTAATTAGAGACAATTTCATTATTGCACTTTAAGAAACTCAGTATGTACCTATTTTGTGGATTACACCTGTGATACACTGGCCTGGATATTCTAAAGGGTTGCACCAGTGCAACCCACCAATGTGCCCTGGCATGATACACAAAGGAGCAAGTTGCACTGCTCAACTCACGATGCATCGGGTCGCATCGGTAATATATGTGGCACAAGTGTGGGGGGCATGCCCATGCATAGGCAGCACATCCCGATATTCAGCCTGGGATGTGTGGTGCATATGCTGACCCAAACCTGCCTTGCGCCACTCAGGGGGGTGCAAAGATGTGTCTGGTAAAACCAGAAGCAAGTCCTGGCCACCCACAGGTGAGCTGCCATATTGCAGGGAGCAACACGGCAGCCACCAGCCGTGGGTGGCCACCCACCCAACCAGAACACTGTCCACTAGCTCTCTGCCCTAGGAGCATTGTGCCCCTCATTGCCTGATCCTGGACATCTGTAAATTAAATCCCTGGTGGTCCAGTGGAACCCACCCAGTGCCCAGTCATGGGCATCTGTAAAATTAATCCCTGGTTGTCCAGTGAAAACCCCTCCCTCAGTGCCCGATCATGGGCAACAGCTTAATCTGGTTCAAGGTCAGTTGGCATTCATCTGTATCCCCCTCCCCCGGGTCGTGCCTGAAAATAGGCAGGATTTGTCTAGTGCACTTACCCGGTCAACAAAAACTTAATAAATAAATAATAAATAAATAAAGTAAGGAAATGTTTCTGGTGGTCCAGTGGAAACCCCCTCCCCATCTGCCCACTGCAGTCCCCTGCCACCCAGCACCCCCCCATCAGCAGCAGGTGGCAGCACCCCACCTGCATGCTGCCTAGCCACCCACTGACTTACTGCATACAGTATGGCTGTCGCCTATTGGCCCACTGCATTAGACCAATGGGCATGCAGACCATACTGTACCTGAGCCCATTATGGCGAGATGAATGCATTCATTCACATGGACTAATAGGCATACAGACCACTATTACTACACAGGCCCATTATGTGAATGAATGCATTCATTCACATATCAAGGCTATAGTACTACAGTATTGTCTGCATGCCCATTGGTCCCACCTAGTGGTGGTGGGAGGGGGTCCCACTGACCACCAGGATTTAATTTACAGATGCCCACAATCGGCGATGGGGAGTGGTCCATTGGACCACCAGAGATTTATTATACAGATGCCCTTGAACAGGAATGGGGACCACCATGGGACTGCAGGGCATCGGTCCCCAATGGCTGCAGCTTGGCAGGGAACCAGGCGCAAGTTGCCAGGAATCAGTGCACTGCATGCAAATGGGGTCATAATGACATGCAAATGGCCCCATTTGTGCCTTGCATGCATAATGGACTCATTTTCATGCCCAGTGCTGAATATCATGGGTGATGCACCTAGCGCAACTGCTCTTGCACTGGCGCATCCCCCTGCTCCCATTCTGCCACTTGCACTGGTACAGTGCATGTGCCCACAGTGCCATATTCAACAGTGCTGAGCCATGGTGTAGCACCGTTTAATATCAACAGGTCCATGCCCTGGCGCAGTTCAGTTGCACTGTGCCTGGGCTTACGCCCCTGCCTGCTTCAGTTTGAATATCCAGGCCACAGTATATTGCACTTGAAATAAAATATTGGAGCAAAGTGCCCTCATAATCCTTATAACCCTTATTGCACTTTTCCTTTAAATTTCAGAATAAATAGTGCTGACTTAAAATTATAAAATTAATCAATGAATAAATCACTAAACGCTTACAACACTGCACATCATACATTGTAAATATTGTCTAAAGAACTCTAAAGACAAGGTAGCAAATACGACAAATATAGCACTATTAAAGTTAGAGATTTAAAAGTTCAGAAAGATTTTTCCAGTTCATATGCTCTTTCTCTAGGTCAGGCTTGTGTATTGATGAAATGAATTTCTTCTTGCATTTCAAGATATAACCTATTTATTAGAAAGACTCATGGGACAATATGTAAGCCAAATATAAGCAGTCCATCTTTTTGGTTTAAGCAAAGGTGTTCTAATGTCTATAACATTTTTCCCAAAAAGTGTTCTTTAAATTCCACTGGTGTCTCCACCCTTCCTTGTTAGCTGCTATTGCTGTTTCTCCTTCATATTGTTGCTTTAGAAGTGGCTTCAAAATAATGCAATTCTCTTATCTGTGAGTGCCACTAGAAAAGGAGACAAAAAGGGATCAGAAGCACTGTTTCTAGTCCTTCAAAACTCCCCCAGTTACAGGTTAATTAAATTAAAATACTAGTAAATACTGGTGAATATTTATAAAATAGTAGCCGAACAAGTTTAAACATGATTGAAACATTCAAACACCTTAAGGGCATTAACAAGGTGAAAGAGTCTAACATGATAACATGAACACTGCCCAGCTGAGGAGCGTGGAACAGGGGATTGCTGAGAGCCTTAAGAGGTAAAGCCTCCTTCCCTCCAGCCTACTTGTGGAGAGGTACTAGCCTGTCTGCGCTGCGCGAGGACTGCCCTGCCTGCCCCAGCCACCCTCTCACCCAGGGGCGGCACTCCATTTATTGTTGCTTACAGGTCACATGACACCTCACTTGACCTACCCCTCATTTTTACTAAGTGTCCACTTTTTCATTTGCAGCTTATACACTCCAACCACTAGGGGTTGTTGCATTCCTGCTTCTCTCCTAACCCTTTCTGCTGCCTTTCTCTTCTCCTCTAATCTCTATTACCTCCCATTTCTTTTCCCATTGGCCCACCTTTTAGTCCCCTTGACTCCAAAGTCTGTACCCCATCCACTAAGCCTACAAACCAGGCCAATATCTACCTCTATTTTTTAGCTTTTAACCCTTCCTTCTCCCTACCTAGAAAGAAAAATACTTACCCTTTTTTTCACTGCAGGTCTCAAACTCAGTACCTTTTTTGTGTCTTTTTGAGAGTCTGCAGCGCTACCATTTAACCACCACATCGTTGCTATTTTATTCTTACTTTCTAAGGCTCTCATAATCTCTGACCCCCATAGTCTGCAAAAAAAAGTATTTCTTTTTTCTCTATTGGTACCACTTCAGGTCTCAAACCTTGCACCTTTTCTACCAGGGTCAACAGCTCTACCACTCAGCTATCATATTAGACTATTATCATCTATACTCTAAGACTCTCAAAGCTTCTAACCCCCATACTCAGCTAAAATGTTATTCTTGGTGCCACTGCAGGCATCAAAACCTGCACCCTTGTTACCACAATCAGCAACGCTACCACTCAACCATCACATTCAGACTGTTGTTAGCTATAGGTTTAAGGCTCTCAAAGCCTCTAACTTCCCTAGCCTACTAAATTAATATCCTTGGTGCCACTACAGGCTTCAAACCTTGCACCCTTCCTATCAGACTCTGCAGCTCTGCCACTCAGCCACCATATCTGGCTGTTGCAATCTCTGGCCACCTCCCTGATCCATGGCAACAGGTAAGGATGTCCACCTCAGTCCAGGAAAGCCATGTGTACCGCCATTGGCCCAGCACGCTCAGAGCTCTACCCAATTGGTCCTTGCCCTCTCTGCCTGGTCATGATTGGCTGCAGCGACCACTGACTCCGTGGCCAAGCTTCAGGGCTGCTGTGCCCATAGACTAGCATTGCACTTTGCCCCTGCTTTTTTCACAGCACCAACCTCACTATCTCCTGGTCTTCTACAGACTGGGGGGCGGGACTATTATTTTCTGCCCTGAGCATAGCTGCCCCGTGGTTGCTAAAAAAACTATTTATCTGCTGATAGTGTACACTGTTTACTGCCGAATCTGACAACTGTTTTATCTGTATTTTACTTCTACTGTGCACTGCCAAATCCAAGGACTGTATTTTTGCTGAGTTATACCTCCTGCCTTCATTCTACTGCCCTCCTGTAACTCTCTCTGTCCCCTGCTCACGGGGCCTGAACTCCCCCCTCACCTCACTCACCTGCCTGCCTAAATCTCCTTTTTTTCTCTTGCCTCCTCTGCCCTCACATTGTAGTACATCCTCCTCAGCCTTCCTTGCAGCTCCTTTCTCTTTCCCCCTCCACAAACTATGTCTTCCTTCCCTACTATCCCCTGCCTCCCCTCCTCCTTTTTGCCCTCACCCCATTGCTCCAGCTCCCTCCATCCTGCTTTCCATCCCCCCCGCATAGCAATAAGCATAATCTCTGTTATAGCCACACTTGCACCATGCTACCTGAAAACTTCCTCACCTCTAGGGCTCACCTCACCACACTGTGCCCTCACCTTCATACCAGGGTGCAGTGTGCCCCATTACCACCACAGCTCACTATGCTTCTGTTTTGCATGCTCAAAACTTCTGCAAACAAACCCTTCTCAATCAAGTACCACAAGTTCTCCTGCAGGGAACTGCGCCTGGCCACCCTGAAACTCCTTCTCCTATTCCTGCTATTATCTGGAAACATTCACCCCAACCCTGGCTCTCAGGCTGCCATGAACTCCACCCAAACCAAGCACCTTGGCACTCTCTCCATTATCTGCCTGAACATCTGCAGCTTATTGTCTAAATTTGATCAACTACAAGCCTTCGCAAATACCCACCAGACCGATATCCAGGCAGTAGTAGAAACCTGGCTCACCCCCTTGGTTCCTCATCATACAATCTCCATCCCTGGCTACACTATCTTTAGGTTTGACCGAAAATCAAAATGAGGAGAGGGCTGCGCCCTTTACCTAAAAGACAACCTGATGGGGCACACTGCCCACATTGACCTACCAACACCAAATGCCCAGCTATTGCATATCAAAATCCTGCTTGGAGCTCAGCACAAAGCCCTCTCGGTCATCGTCATTTATATCCCCCCTGAAAGAACAGGGACCAGGCCTCCATGCAGTACTGGAGTACATCAAATCACTCCCCCCTGACTCCGAAGTCATCACATTGGGTGATTTCAACACAAACTGGTTGGGACCTGATGCTGGCGACACCAGGGACATGGTCACATCAGCAAACCTCACACAGATATTGGACTCCACAACTAGAATGAACTACAAAACCAGCACCAGCACTTTACTCAACTGGATCCTGACTACTCACTCCTCCCGTATCACTAGCTTCGCCGTACTGCCTGACTCTCTCAGCGACCATTCCCCCGTCAGATCCATGTGGTCAAACAAATTCCGGAAATCTCCACCATAGAAACATAGAAACATAGAAGTTGACGGCAGATAAGGACCGCAAGGCCCATCCAGTCTGCCCATTTCTTTTTCTACCTTATAAATGTGCCATCGGCCTTTGCTCTGTCAGTGACCTATCTATTCATAGTCATCCAAAGGTCATCCTGAGCAGAGTCTTACCCCGTGGGAAGCTAACCCACCTAAAATCACACCTACTAAATCAAGACTGGTCCCCCATCAACCTGGCGCAGATGCAAATACAGCTCTTGATCAATTCATACACATTTTCAATGAAGCTTGTAACATCTTTGCCCTGCAAAAAAAGCAAAAAATTAAACCCCTCTGCAATCCTTGGCTCACGGGTTCCCTCTTAAAGAAGCTGAAACACAGGGACCACCTTTGGGAACTGGCCAGAGAAACAGGAAAACAGGCGGACATCCAAATCTTCAAAAGAGCTAGAAATGATTGCACCAAATCCATACGCCAACAGAAATCTGAATACTACAAGACTGCACTTGCTGACACCTGGTGAAATGCAAGAGCATTCTGGAATAACATTAAAGATGTTACCGGGAAGGAGTCCAAATCACCCCCTAATGCAATCACCATAAATGGGAATACTGTCCTGGACCTAAAAGTCATAGCCAACACCTTCATACATGTGATATCTCCCTCTTTACGCAGGAGACTCCTGTTTTTTTTTACTGAACTCCCTCCCTCCCTCCTGGGAAACAAAATCTCCTGCTTAAGTAAAATTCTGTCCAAAATATCCATGTTTTTTGGGCAGATAAAAACACATAAAAATTAAATTAGTGATGAACAATGTATCTGATAACTTTATATAACTAGTTGTTTATTCTTTTTAGTGCTTATTCTTGACAAAATGAAATACATTAAATTTTTGTAATGACTTTTTTCTTATTTTTTGATGCCATTTAAGGACAAACTCACAATGTTACAGCATCTCCCTACTAGCAGGCCAATCTCCCTCCTAATTTGACCCAAATCTCCCTCTTAAGCAAGCTGGCAGGTCAATCTCCCTCCTAATTTGACCCAAATCTCCCTCTTAAGCAAGTTGGACATATCACATATATGCACCTTTAATGATGCCTTCACCGACCTCAGCATCATCCTCCCTCCTGACTTTTACAATGACAGCAACCCCCCTCTTCCCATCCATCAGTCATCAGCAAAAAATAGTCTCCCTTTCTGCTTCAGAGCAGTAAGCAAAAATACCATCAGGAAATACATTTCCAAAGCCATCAAAAACACTACAGCAAGTGCTGACACACTGGACCTCAAACTTCTGTCTCTCACTCTAGATGAGGTTCTGGGGCCTCTCACCAGGATCTTTAATCTCTCCCTCTGTCCCAGCCAATTCCCTGCCAAATGCAAGGCAGCAACTGTCACACCTATCCATAAAGGTGGTGACCGGACCTCCCATGTGAACTACCGACCTATCTCTATCCTGCCACCCCTCTCTAAGGTCCTGGAACGGATAGTAGCAGACCAGCTCATTGATCATCTGGACAAGTACAACATCCTTTGCCACCAGCAACATGGATTTAGAAAAGGGCACAGCACTGCCACGGCACTTCTTAAGTTTACGGGAGCCATACACAACTCCCTTGAGCAGGGTCGCCTAACTGGAACTACATTCATCGACCTGTCAAAGGCTTTTGACACTGTCCACCACCGCCTCCTGCTTCATCAGCTACTGAACATTGGCCTCTCCATGGAATCGGTGAAATGGTTCAATAGCTATCTTGACAACAGGTCCCAATGTGTAAAAATATCAGGCTTGGTCTCCAACACTTAATAGGTTCGCTCCGGTGTCCCCAAAGGCTCCATCCTGGGCCCATTGCTGTTCAGCCTGTTCCTCAACTCCCTCCCCAACTCCACCTCTCAGCAAGTCATACTCTATGCAGATGATGCAGTAAATCTTGCCTCTCATCATGACCCAAGCCACCTGCAACAAACCCTTCAACATAGCTTCTCCTCTGTTGAAAGCTGGTTCAAAGAACATAAGTTAATCCTTAACCAGAAAAAAACAAAGACCATGATTTTCACCAGCCACCAAAACAAGCACAAACACCACCAACTCTCCTTAAACACCTGCCTCGGGGACTCCCTGGAGCACGTTGACTCTTTCAGATACCTAGGAATCACCCTAGACCCACACCTATCCTTTGGAACCCATATAACCAATGTCGCTAAAACCAAGAATACTAGACTGGGCTTACTCTATGGCTTCATCGGTACCTGACTAAATAGGCCCTCTTTGCCGCAGTTCAAAGCTCCATCATCTCCCAGATTACTATGGTCTTGTCATCTATGGCACTGCCACTACCACTGCACTCAGAAGGATTACTACCCCCTAAACAAGGCCTGTTGACTCATCACTGGGGCCGAATGGCTCATACACACCTGTGACCTCTACTTACAAGCTAACTGGCTTCAACTTGATAATAGAATTCAGTACCAAACCTTCGTGGTTGCTAAGAAAATACAGTTGGGAACTGCCCCTCCCAGGGTCTGTTCACTCCTTCAAACAAAAACCAGCTCCAGAATTACCAGGGGATCAAAGCCACAACTTTTCCATATCCCTCGCTGATGCACAGCCATTGGCCAGCGTTCATTTGCCTACAGGGCACTCACTTGGCTTATCGGTCTTCCCAATGATACTATCAATACCACTGGGCTAGGGGCCTTCAAATCCAGGCTCCGTAGCACCCTGGTTGCTTCCAGCATCTGCGACTGTCATGGATAATGTCTATGCAACTCCGTTCAGCTACCGCTCTTTCCTATATCTAGCTCCTTGCATAATGCACTTGCCCTAGTTTGGCCTCTGCCCCACAAGCTCTACAGCACCTGACAATGCCACTTTCCTGGCAGCTCCACCCCACCCCCCTTATCCTTACCTACCCCCACCTCTCCTCTCCCATTTTCTTACCTCCCCCTTGCCCCTCCCATTTCTTTCTACCACCCCCCCATTGTCCTCTTCCTTTCCACTTTACCCTGTCCCTGTCTGTTCAAAATTAATTTGATATCCTTTACCCTTATTTGTGTAACAATTTTGTCTATTGTCACGTGATACCTATGTCTTGACGTGGAACCTTTGTAAAACAGCCCTGGGCTCAAAGGTAATTGTAATCCTAGAATTGAAATAAATAAATAAATATAAGAAAAATAGCAGGACAAGAGGACACAGCATGAGATTAGAGAGAGGTCGGTTAAGGGGTAATGTGAGGAAATTCTTTTTCACAGAAAGGGTGGTGGATGCGTGGAACGGCCTACCTCAGGAGGTGATGGATATGAATACAGTGCAGGGCTTCAAACAGGCATGTGATAGGCATAAGGGAGCAATGCAAATAAGTAATAATAGATAGGACATTGACAGAGCAAATGCCGATGGCACATTCATAAGGTAGAAAAAGAAATGGGCAGACTGGATGGGCCTTGCAGTCCTTATCTGCCATCAACTTCTATGTTTCTATAAACAGGATAAACAGATTAAATAAGTAAGGCAGGTAAAACTGGTAGACCAGTGGTAAAAATGATGTATATGATTCTACAAAATACACTAGATATATTACTCAAAAAGTGGGTGGAAAACCTAATCAAACTACCCATCAGCTCTCTGCTATTACAATTGCTACTTTATTGACAGCTGGTTACTTACTTACTTGCTCTCTTGCGTGCTCAAAAAAGGCTGCTCTGAACCTTCTCACAAGTGACTAATCAGAGCAAAAGGGAATCAAAAACAATTTCCACAAGTCCTTGCCTGCAAACTTAAAAGGAAGGCAGGTAGGTAACATTGGCTTGCTAACTTGCTGACACACACTGTAGCCCTTATTATGGACAGGACCTTTCAACTCAGGCAAACACTTTTATATCTTACACACCTCTCAGAATGAGTTGCTGGTGCCACACAATGCAGTTGAGTGCAATCTAAATGTCCAAGACACTGTGTCTGTATAAGTGTTCACTGCCTTATGCTTCTTATTCCATACTCCACTGCAGCTAACTAACTTTTGGAGGTGTGCGCTTTATAGCAGTGAAGGTCACGTGCTCTTAAGTGCTCCTAGTGTGACCGAACCAGCACGTTTTTTTTTTTTACTTTTAAGTTTCATATATATTTATATGCACTTTAGAAAATAAAACACAATTCTAATATATAAACTAAGCACTTTTATGAAATGTCCACACTTGACTCCCGCTTCAACTACAAGTACCACCAACATATGTGCACACAAAAAATGCTGGTAAAAGGTAAGTTTGGTTCATGTAGAATTATAAGATAATGAAACTGATTGATTGATCTATGTACGTCTATGTATTCGCCTGCCCACCTCCCTTCTACCTTATCCCCTTCCTCCACTCCTGTTCCCCTGCCCCTCTCTTCTCTAGCACTCTGCTCCATTTCTCTCCCTTTCTGCCTGGTCCTAACCCCATTGCAGGGTTCTGCTCTGTGTTCAATCTGATCTTGCAGACCCCACCAGGTCTGCCTTTGCCACCAGATATACCTAGCACCATTAGATCGGACCATCCCACTGAACAGGTCTATTCCATCACACAACCCACCACCAAGTCTACCACATCACAGAACTTGCTGCCTCAAGTTTGTCCATTACTGGGTTTGGCTCCACCTGCCCTGTTGCCAGGACGGGCCCTGCCTAACCCACTGTGGGCACCTGCCTCCCTAAACTCACCTGCTCCAATATGCCCACCTATGTTACCCAAACCTTCATACCCCATGGTTGGGAGATTATCTAAGATCAGTAATATGTATACCCTTGAGGAAAGGAGGGAGAGGTGGGACATGATATACAAGGGTATACAAATTAACAAGGTACAAGAGGGTAGTATATTTCAGAAGAAGAGATGTGCAAGAACAAGGGGGTGCAATTTGAAGATGGGGGACGGCTCGGAGGTGATGTTGGAAAGTATTTTTTCACAGAGAGAGTTGTGGATGCATGGAACAGCCTTCCTGAGGAGGTTGTGGAGTCAGGAACAGTGGGAGAATTCAAGAATGCATGGGACAGGCATAAGGCAATTCTAGTGGGGGGCAGGAGGAAGTAAGCTGTTGATTAACTAGAATCTTCAGCTTATCCATCAGGTAGGGGAAATGGGCAGATTGGGTGGGCCAAGCAGTCCTTATCTGCTGTCAAATTCTATGTTTCTATGTTTCTATCACTTATGCCATCATTGCCCTCAATGAGAGAAGAAATTAATTCAGAACAAGAGAGCATAATGACTACGTGGATTGATGCAAACATCCCCCCCCCCCAGTTTTTAAGAACACAGCCATTGCCAGGCCAGAATGCTTGAGCATTAGCTAGTCATTTCCTACTTAGAAATCTGTGATAGATTTTTAGTGTGTTCAATTTTGGTATTGATTGATTAACAATTTATAACCTGATACTTACAAATGGATTTAAGGATATTTGATGTTGTATTAATTAACAAAATTTTGATATTCTATTAATTGATTAACAATTTTTAGCTTAATAAGTACAAATGGATTTAAGTGTGTTTGATTTTGTGTCAATTTATAACCTGTTACTGATTCTGTAAGTTAAACATCTAAGTGCTTACTTTTTAATTTTTCAATCAACCTTGAACAGATTTAATTATGGAAGGTAGATTTGTAAATTTCCAGACATGCTGTGTCTTCATGAGTTCCGAGTATGACTTTTTCAACTTCAGACACCTGTTGGGTACTTTTCACTGGCAACCACAGTCAGTGTATTTTTACCTACATAGTCTAAGCTCTAACAGGTAAGTGAGCAGTCAACCCTGTTCCATTGTGTGAAGGCCTGGCCGGATGAGCAATCACAACCAGTTGACCCTGTCCTATTTGTTAAAAAATCAACCGCTTGAGTGATTATCTTCATATTATCCAGTAAACAACTAACCACAATCAGTAGTCAGCAGCTCACACCTCTGTCTAAAGTGCGATTCTTCTCAGACTATGTGGCTTGCTTGAAAACATAATCAAGCATTTAAAATGTTTTAAATATTTCATTTTGTGTGATTCTCCTCAGACTATGTGCCTTGCTTGAAAACATAATCAAGCATTTTAAATGTTTTAAATATTTTATTTTGTGTGATTCTTCTTGGACTATGTGTCTTGCTTGAGAACATAATCAAGCACTCTAAATGTTTTAAATGTTTAAAAAAATAAAAGAAGAACAGTCTTAAATAATAATTGCTGACACAAATGTAATGATGCCAGGCCCAGGTTACAGTCCAAATATTTCTCTGTATCAGACAGATGCCCCTGGGTTACTGACAGCTCTCAGCATCTAAGCATCAATTAGTGATAACTTAACTTTTAGAAACTGCTAATTATCAAAATATCTGGTTTTCCTAATCATTGCCTTGGTAAACTTTTAATTATCAAGATATCTAGTTCTTCTATTTTCTGCCTTGGCAAAAAGTATTTAAACCCTTATCAATTTCAGTAAAGGTAAGACATCACAGAGGCAGAACCAAGCGTCACCTCAGCTCCCAGGATCTCATGACAACATCAGCTGGTACTGGCTGGTTAGTTTTGTTACTTCCACCTTAGGCATAGGACCTAAGGCTGACAATGTACCTTCAATACATTTTATTTCTTTAATTGCAATGATTTTTTGACTTGCAACTAGGAAATTATTTTCTGCTTTGTACTGCTGTTCAGAAAAATTGTAACTGTATTTTAAAATTGTGACTGCAATATAAAACTGTAACTATCTATTGATCTTTGATGCCAAAACTGCTTTGTTAACTTTAAACATCCATATCAAAAGTAATTTTTTTTCTGGGGGGCACTGTTGAGTAGCTATCTGGCAAGACATGCCTAGAAACAACTCTTCATATCCTAGGGATTAAACCTCAAAAACTGCCTAACAAATGAGAGAAAAGTGAACAAAAGCTGCAGATTTGAATGGACATAAGTATCCTGAGTCTGTAGATATCAAACTGTAACCATGGAACGAACTCAAAAAGTGACTGGAAGTGGAACTAAAAACCTACCGGCAGCACCAGATCAGGCTGCAACCACCTCGAATGACTACGGGACCAGAACCCCTGTGGAAAGTGCTCCAATCTGCTATGCAAGCCATCGACTTAAAAGTGGAGTCGATACTCCAACGTTTTGTAGAGCAGGATGCCAAAATTAAATTGGCGATTAATATCGCTACGACAGCAGAGAAATCAGCAACACAGGCTTTAGCCACTACCTCTAAACTGATCCAAGAGAATGCCCAGCTACGCTACAGACTGGAGGCATTAGAGAACTCCACTCAGGCCTCCCATGTTGGAATTATAAGTCTTCCAGAGGGGACCGAAGTGGCAGAACTTATTAATTGTCTCAGACCCTGGCTTTCCGAGGTGCTGAACCTATCACCAGATATGCTAGCCAAACATCTTTGGAAAGCTTTCAGAATTACACCTCGATCAGCTGGACCACATGGAGATTCACCTAGAGTGATCCTCTTGATCACGGTTAGCTCAATGGTCCAGGACCTGATTTTACAGGCTGCAAGATCAGCAGATGGACTGTCTTTTGAAGGGGCAACAATCCACCTGTTTCCAGACTTGTCGTTTGCAACCCGCACTAGACGAAAAAAATCTGATGCAGTTCGGGCCCAGCTGAGAGCCCAGAGGGTTTCCTACTCTCTTCTGATGCCTGCCAGGCTCTGAATCCATTATGGTGGGCACACATTACAATTTAGAGACCTCGCTGAGGCTGGGAAAAAGGTGGAGGCCATAGGCCGGGAGTTCCAGACTTCGGAAGAACAATGACCCAAAGATTCAGAAGAAGAGACCTGATGAGGACTGTAGCCCAGATATTCGAAAGGGTTGCACATGGCGCAACAGTGTTGCACCATGCACAACCCACTGATGCGTTCTGGCGTGATATTCAAAAGGGAAAAGTGCACCGCACAAAACCCGATGTGCCGGAACGCATCAGTAATGTATGTAGACACAGGAGGGGGCGTGTGCCCATACATAACCTGCACAGCCCGATATTCAGCCTGAGATGTGCAGAGTCATGCATGCGCAACCCCTACCTGCGCCTGCACAAAGTTACGCCCCCAAAAAAAGGAACAAGTGATGGCCACCCACAAGTGAGCTGTCGCATTGCAGGGGTGCAACAGGGCAGCTGCCTGTGGTGGCCATCCTTGTTCTCCACCTAGCAGCGCCCCCCCATGCCCCGATCATGGACATCACTATAGCCCTCGCTCCCAAGTCCAATATCCCTGGTGGTCCAGTGGACTGCAATGAGCTCGATCATGGGCATCACTATAGCCCTCGCCCGCAAGTCCAATATCCCTGGTGGTCCAGTGGACCGCACTGAGCCTGATCATGGGCATCATTACTAGAACCTCCCCCAAGTCCAATATCCCTGGTGATCTAGTGTACCCCCATACCACCTGCCCACTGAGCCCCACCGCCCTGCTCGACCCGTCAGCCGGCAGGTGGCAGCACCCCAACCGTCTGCCGCCCCGACCACCTGCCGACTGACAGCTCAGTGAGACTGCAGGCCGATGATTCACAGCATAGAGCCAATGGTGTGCGTCCATACCATACTACTCGGTCCAGATATGTGAATGAATTCATTCACATATCTGAACTGAGTAATATGATTATGGGCTGCATGTGCGATGGCTGATGCTGTGAACCAAGGCGTGCAGCCCTACTGAGCTGTCAGTCAGTGGGTGGCGGGCAGCAGGCGGGTGGTGCTGCCGGTGACAGGGGGAGCAGGGCGGTGGGGCCCAGTGGGCGGGTAGGGTGGGGCTACCCTAGATCACCAGGGATATTGACTGGGGGTCCTAGTAATGATGCCCGCGATCGGGCTCAGTGCAGTCCACTGGACCACCAGGAATATTGGACTTGGGGGGGTCCTAGTAATGATGCCCACTATTGGACTCAGTGTGGTCCACTGGACCACCAGGGATATTGGACTTGGGAGGCGGGCTATAGTGATGCCCGCGATCGGGCCACATAGAGGTCCACTGGACCACCGGGGATATTGGACTTTCTTTATATTACAGGAATGCCCACGATCGGGCTGCAGGAGGTGTTGGTCCCCGACGGCTACAGCCTGGCAGGGCGCCAGGCGCAAGTCATTGGGGATCGGTGCACCTGCATGCTAATGGCATGCAAATGGGACCATAATGAGATGCAATTGGTCCCCTGTGTGCCTTGCATATATTATGGCACATTTGCATGTCCCCTTTTCAATATCGCAGGTGCTGTGCATGGCGCAATGGCACTTGCGCCAGCACATCTCCATGCTCCACTCTGGCCACTTGCGCTGGCGCAGTGCAACTACACCATGCACAGTAGGGGTGGCCAGGGTGCGATATTCAAAGCTGCTCTGCCATAGCACAGCTCCATTGAATATCGCCCAGGCCACACCCCTGCGCAACAAAGTTGAGCTGCTCCCAGGCTTACACCACAGCCTGGCACAGTTTGAATATCCCAGCCAGTGTATTCTGTTTGAACTTAAGTGCAATATAAATTTTTTCACTTATAGCCAAATGAGTAAAAACAGACTGTTTTAGGGCTGATTGGTCTCATTTCAGTGAGTTTTTCTTATGCAGAGACTATTAGTTTAAAAAACAAAATTATTGATATGGGACTAGATAACTAGCCTGTTCTGTTTGATTCTCTGATTCCTTGTTATAGATGATATATTGAGGATGTGTGGGAAGTTTTAGTAGGCACTCACTATGTTAAGGTAATCATTTTGGATTTCGGGACATATCAACACTGGCTGCTGAGTTTATAATATTTCAATGTGACACATTTTGGACTTGTGCCTCAAAAGCCTTAGATGGCTATAGCTATCTAGATACTTTTAATTTGTAGATGCCTATTTTTCCTTTCCCCCACTGCCTGATGCAAATCTGTATAGGTTTAAAATTCTGATGTACATTGGCTCTATCTGTATTATTTTTTATATTACTTGATGCCTTACAGGAGACTGTACCGTATGTCATTGCTTTTGCAAAAAGCAATGAACAAAAGTTTAAAAAAAAAGCAAACATTTTTTATGACCATGAACCCTGACTTAAGTTATGCTTCTCAGTTCAATATTATAAAACTTAGAGCATTAAGTCTTGAACAAGATAACCTTAAAAGCTGGTACTCTTAAATTAGCAGTTCCTGCTTATATTCATATGTTAAATTGTACAGATTATTTATGTCTAGAACCACTACATAAATATCTGGGATGGTGTTTCTTGGATTCTGAGAGGAAAAATTGGTGTAACATATATGACTGTCCTAGGCACAAACTGACAGATGGGTTTAAAGTGCATTAAAGAATATTTGAGGAACTAGGAAAGATTCATTGTCCACTGACAAACAACCATGCTCATAAGGGAACCTTAGATTTCAAAGAACACATAGCCTTCATAGACTGAGTCCAAATAGTCTTGGTCAGTCAGATGTCAGATAGGATAACTGTGGCAGGTGCCCTGGGTCAAGACACAGATGCCGATCTGCCAACTCGCTGTGTCTCCACTCCAAACAAACTTTATCCTGACCTGGCCCTAATGGTAGAGGATTTGGAAAGATGCCAAACCCAGTCAGTGGAAGACTTAGAGGGACTGCCAGTCTTCGCAGGTCATGGTGAAAGCCATGTACACAAAACTGAGAAAGGAAGTTATATTGGAGAGTCAGAAGGCACTCCATGTAACTCAGTTCTCAGCAATCTGGATGGGTATAGATCTTGGTTGTCACTCTCTCTCTCTCTCTCTCTCTCTCTCTCCCCCTCTTTTATCCCCCACCCTCTACCCCTCACCTGTTCACTTCCCCACTTGTCTTATAACTGCCCTTCCTGGGGTATACAATAGTACTTCAAATCTTCTGCTCAGCCTACTACTGCTAGCACTTCAAATGTGTTATCCATCCTCTAACTTTTACCTTACTGGATCACCTGCTCTTGGGTTGTTGCAATGTATGCTATGTAAGCAATAATACCCAACAGGGTGGGCGGTATTGTGCTATACCCGGACCCCCAGGGGTGTAATGAGGCCTGACCACGCGAGAGCAGGTGTATAACCCTGGAAGGTCTAGTATATACACTCACTCTGGAAGGTATTATTGCTAATAGAAAATGGGCACTGTAAAAACTATAAGTTTAATAACAAATTAAGTATAACATTAGTTTAATATGAATATTGTAATAAAAAAGTTCCTCCGCATGGATTTGAATGTTTTTTGTTGTTGTTTGCTGGTCGTCATGGTTACCCCCCCACACACACACAGGAGCTGCTCGTTTGCTGCCGCGATAAAATGGAAAGATTATTTCTGTTACACAGACACCTCCGATAGCTTTGTGTCGCCCCCCATCAGTGGCAGTACACTTTACTTTCAAACTGGGAGCTGTTACAATTGGGATGAGAAGACCGAGCATGTCAAAGCGCCGTTGGCAAATTGAAGACAGAGCACGTCAAAGCGCCGTCGGCAAACTGAGCAGAACTGCTGGCTTGGGGAGTGAGGGGAGACTGGGAAAATGGGAAGAGTTTATTTTATTTAAAAAAGCTTTGGCTGGTGCTGGAAATATAGGTGGGGCGACACTGAGCAGACGAAATTAGGTTGCGATCTCGCTACAGAAACTGTTTTCATTTTTTTTTTAAACTGTTTTGGGACCAGGAGCGGGAACGGGGAGAAAGTAGGGACGCAGCAGCACGGTCAGCTCTCGGAGAATTTTACTGTGAAGTCTGTCAGCAATCAGGGCAGCAGCATGTACAGTAAAAATTTTAAAAGTGACATGACATGAAAGCGATGTTGGTGTTCGGTTTCGTATAGGTGACGCTGAACTATGGAGCCTAGACGGGAGCCTCATTATCTCTCGCTAAGCAATGTCAGATGTCTCGTTAGTGCACTGCAGTTATTTGTAATCATGCGGTCTGCTGTGCTGAGCGGATTAGTTTAGTTTGTAATTTTCAACTTGTGTGTGGATTTCTTTGCGTTTGGACCACTCGTTAAACTGCTAGATTTTGATTTAATTATAGCGAGTGTTGCGTGTAATGTATTGTGTGAAATCACTCGCTAACTTGTATGGAAAAATGGCGCCAAAGTTTGAAATTTTTTTCATATTGGCCAATTGGGAAACAGCGTGGGTGCTGGGATACTACAGTGGGTAAAGGGGCACTGTTGGCTGGCTCTCGTTTTTAGGTGGGCATCTATTGTCTGATAGATGCCCACCTAAAAACGTGTCTCAGCCAATCAGGGGAGAGAATTTACTTTACCCATTTTCTAAATCTGAATATTATTTTGTTTACTCTGGCTGGTTGGTCTAGGTTATTTCTGCTCTGTAATTGTACTGCACTGTTTTGTTTTAGAAATTGTATTTCTATGTGTTTGCCTGTTCTCCCAACTCTTGCCCCCCCCCCGGACAATTCTGGAAAGGAGCTATTTACAGCTCATGTTGTCTTTCCTGGTGAAACGGTTTCCAAATAAATAACAAAATGAAGAAAAAATTCTGTTATGGCAAAGCACATTAAAATCTTGAGGTTTTCTCAAGTGTCTCCAACTCTGTCAGTCAACTAGTCAAAATGTATTTTTGGTGCTGTCTTCTCCTTCAGTATCTGCAGCCATTCTGAATGGTTCCTTGGCTTCCTCCAGTTCCCGCTCCCAAGTCAGAAAACAACCTGGATCCCACCAACAGTGGGTCTTCCTCATGGGAGAAACAAAGAAACACTGGGGAGTGACAACACCAGCCTCAGAATGCAAAAGAATTACTGGAAAGAGAGCATAACATTAGGTAATAGTGGCATACATTTTATTACTTGCTTTAAAGCCTTATGCTCTCCGGCTTCTCAGAGCTACTCCTCAGCCCTGCAGAGTGCATAACAGCACTTCGACCTCTATCTTGACTCAAAACTGGCACCCTAGTAATGATGAATGCTGGCACTGTCATTGCATGCAGTACTCCAGG
Organism: Neoceratodus forsteri; assembly: GCA_016271365.2. Taxonomy (NCBI): domain Eukaryota; kingdom Metazoa; phylum Chordata; order Ceratodontiformes; family Ceratodontidae; genus Neoceratodus; species Neoceratodus forsteri. The sequence goes on from CM057452.1 coordinate 1,868,600,013, forward strand.
TGTGGCCTAACCAGTGACCTATACAAAAGTAGGATTACCTCCCCTCTCCTGGAGAATATACCCCAGGCAATACACCCCAGTGTCTTGTTGGCCTTTATGGCTGCTTTCCTACATTGTGCTGAGTTATTCATTGAGCCCCATAAATGATCATCCCTAGATCCTTCTCCTCCTCTGTCATGGCTAGCTGAACAACACCCCTCCCCCAGTTGATAGCTCCTCCTTGGGTTTTTTTGTGCCAAAATGTAGCACCTTGCACTTTTTTGCACTTAACTACAGCTGCCAGGTGTTCAATCTGGTCTCTGATTTTGACAGATCATCTTGCATCCCATGCCACCCTCCTAGATCATCCACTAATGATCCCATCTTGGTGTCATCTGCAAACAGACTGATCTTACTTCTGATTCCCATCAAGATGTCTGCTATGGCTATCCCAAACAATGCCATCCCCAGCACTGAGCCCTGCTGTACCCCACTCGTCACTGCCTTCAGAAATGAGAACTCGCCTCCCACCACCACCATCTGTTGTCTCCCCAGCAGACAGTTCTTACCCATCCCACCATCTTCGCCCCTGCCTCTATGCCTTCCAGATTACTTCCTAACCTCCCATGTGGCACCAAGTTGAATGCCTTACTGAAGTACAGGTACAGGATATTCACTGCATAGCCCTTGTTCAACTGTCTGGTTACCCAGTAATAGTAATTCACCAGGTTGGACTGACAGGATATGCACATGACAAACCCATGCTGTCAGTCATCCTGCAGCCCATTGGTCTCCAACAGGGTCACTAGCATCTCCTTCTGCTAACCCATGATGGATGTGAGACTTACCGGCCTGTAGTTCCATGATTCATCATTGGGGACACTCTTGTGGAGGGGTACCACGTGAGCTATTCTCCAGTCCTGAGGTACTGTACACGCCTTGAGTCCAGGGATGCATTGATCAGGTCTGCCAAGTGCTCTGCCAGTACTTCTGCCAGCTCCTTTAGTACCCTGGGGTGTATGCCATCTGGCCCTGGTGCCTTGTCCACCCTCAGTGCCTTCGACCCCTCCAGTACTCTGCCCACTGTGATTCCCCCATCTGTTACCTCCCCCCATGCCTGCCCTCACACTCCCCCCAATGGCAATCACCCCTCCTTTCTTATTAGTAAATACCAAGGAGAAGTATTCGTTAAATGCTTCTACCTGCTCTGCTCCTGCTTCTAACCATCTCCCATCCCTCTTAATCCTTATGATTTAGTTCTTATAACTCCTCTTCTCCCTGATGTACCTGAAGAAGTCATTCTCTCCCTCCTTAATATCCTGTGCCAGCCTGAGCTCCTTAGACACCTTGTCTACCCTTACTGCCTTTGTTACCTCCCTTGATTCCTTCAGGTACTCCTCTCTGTCCTCCCCCTCCCTGTTTTTTGAACCTACCAAAGGTGGCTCTTTTCTTCCTCACTTTTTCCATGATCCCCTCGTTCACTCAGCTAGGTTTCTTGGCCCTAGCTCACTTACTCTAGGCCTTGATACAGGTTTTGGTTGCCTTATCAATTCCTAGTTTGATGACCTCCCACCTCTGGTTAGTGTTCATATTAGGATAAATTCTGCCCAGGTACTCCTTTACTACTTCTCCCATCCTCCTGAAGTCGGCACTTCTGAAGTCTAATACCCTTGTACCTGTTACTACTCCTTCCCTACCCACATTTAACGTGAACCACACTGGGGGTGGTCGCTCCCTGCCAGTGAGTTCCATCACCCCCCGGCTCCTTCACAAATTCTTCATTAGCCAGCATGAGGTCAAGGGTGTTCCTTAACCTGGTAGGCTTGCTGACCATTTGCAGCTGGTAGCTATCCTGGAAGGCATCCAAAAGTACCTGCCCCCCTTCTATTCATGGTGGATGGGGTACTCCAATCTACTCCCGGCAGATTGAAGTCCCCCACAATCACTGTGCTTCCCTTCCTGCAGGACCTTCTGATCTGTCCTGCTAGTTCCGTTTAACTCCTCTGTCTGAGAGGGTGGCCCATAAACCACCCCCATCCTGAGAGTCCTGTCTCTGGAATCTTGGATCTGCATCCATAATGACTCTGTACTGCCCTCCTCCCCCCACCGAACATACTTCAGTCCTTCTCTCACATACAGCACCACCACTCCCTTTTCCCATTTATCCTATCCTTGTGAAATACCTTATACCCTGATACTGCCAGGTCCCAGTCATTGTAATGGGTGGTCCATGTTTTGGTAATGGCCACTATGTCCCTTCCACTTCTGCCATGACAGCCTGTAACTCTGCTGTTTTGTTCCCCAGGCTCCTAACGTTCAAGGTGACCACCTTCCACACTTTTTCCTTCCCCCTTCACCCTTCATGCTCTCCCCTACTAGCTTCTCCTCTAGTACTCTTCCTTAGTTCCCTGCTTCTGGTATAGGGGGTAAGTTAATTCAGCTTCCTTTCCTGTGGGTTCTGCATGACTTCTGCCCACTTGCCAGTCTCTGCTCCTAGTTTAAATTCCTTTCCTTTTCAATGTATTCTCCCAGTCTCTGTTTCAATATCTTCTTGCCCTCTTCACTTAAGGGAAGCATATCCTTAGTGTAGAGATCACTGTCCTCCCAGGTCCTTCCCCACTTCCCCGCCAGCCCATACCCTTTGAACTAACACCATATTCTTAACCACTTGTTAAATTCTCCGTCCTTGGTTTCCTTGCAGTGGCTGCCCTGTGCAGTGGAAGTATTTCCAAAAAAGCTACTGATCTTCCTGTCTCCTCACATATCCTTCCCAGCTACTCAAACCTTCTCTGAATTACATCTACCTCATATCCCACCAGGTCATTTGTTCCCAGTTGAAGAACTATATGAGGTGTCTCCCACCCCTCCTAGCATACTTCAGAACAGAGTGACCCACCCTTTCCGCTGTCATTCCTGGTATGGCCTCCACCCAAATGTGACTATGCCTCTCCCCCTTGCTTCCCCCAACTGACACCCTTTAGTACTGAGTCTCCCAGCACTAGGAATCCACCCTCTGTTCCCTGTGCCACATTCCCTGGCCTTCCTTCATTCCATCCCATCCCTCCTCACAACTTCTCTTCCTCCAGCACAGGTGTTACCCCTTCTACCGCTGTTTGAAACATCTCCAGTATCTAGTCTATTTCTTACCCCCCCCCATTCACACTGAGTCTGGCTCCCTTCTCTTCACTGCTCCACCTGCCACCTCCTCTTGATGCATCCCCACCCCTCTCATTTCTTAACTCTTCCCCAACCCCACTTGCCCAATCTACCCACTCCCAATCTCCCCCAACCCTTGCCTCTCCCATCCATTCCATCCTCCTCCTGCCTATCCACAGCTCCTCTGCCTAGCACACCCCCACCTCATCTCCCAGTCCTGCCAGCACTGTGAAATGATTATTCGATGACCCTTTACTACTACTTAATTTTTTCTTCCTATTGCTAGCCTCACTGCACTACTGACACTGTGCCCGTTATCTTCCTCCTTCCTCCCCATCATCCATTCACCATCATTTCTGCTTTCATTTGCCCTTTACCCAGGGTCCCCTACCCCATCTGCTACCCTTTTCCCCCTTCTATCCCCCTATCAGTTCTATTTGTCCTTGATCCTCAGTTTTCTTCCTACCCACACCAACTCTTGGGTTGTCCTCTACTGCTGCCCACTATCCTCTCCTTAGCTCCTCCTGTAGACATCTTATCTCTTTCTTAAGCTGCATTATTTGCTGCACACCGAACATCCCCACTCCCCTAACTCTAAGAAAGATTGGCACACTACAGTTGTTGCAGCCTTCCACCCTTCTTAACTCTTTATTCATCCACCAGTGTCCCTTCAGATGAAGGATGCCCATCCCACCTTCAATTCTCCTCCCTTCCACCTTTATCAGTTCTGTCCATGTTTCACCAGTTCTCTAATGCCTTACCCCCTTGGAAGACAAACAAAAACTTAAATGCAATCACTTTTTAAATGTCCCACAATGCAATTCCTTTCTAAATGTCCATATCTGCATTAGTCTAAATACCCTAATACCAATGCAATTTTCTCTGGATGCCCTACCAACAACAGTATATACAAAGCAATATTCTAGATTCAGTTACTCATTAATTGTCACTGCCATACTTTACTAGAATCCTCTTCACCACAGGGTATATTACTGAAATACAGTAAATGTTATTGTCCCCTTTATATCTTCTGGTCAGCTCATCAGTGGACTGCTCACTGCCCTTCCTGATCATCAGCTCACTGTGTCACTCTTGTAAAGGTCCTGAGTATTCTCCTCCCTTTATGCTCCACCTCCAACCTGTGCTGTCCAATCAAGGGCTAATGCCTTGAGCAGTTAATAGATAGTGGGGCAGGGGATGGGTGGTGGGAGAAATGAGAAATGCCTCCGCCAAGATGTCAGCTGCTGCTTCAGGCTCTTCTGAGCCATGCTGCTGTTGTTGCCACTGATACAGTGTGCAGCTGTGGCTGATGGTTCCCTCCCTGAACTTCTGTGTGCAGCTCCAGCTGCTTCCCAAGACCAGCTACTGTTGCTAGTTTAAGTTACTGTGTGGCTTGGGCTCTGTATTTATAGCCTGGTTGCAAGTTTTAAATTTTGGCACCTCACACCTCAATTGGCTCTCCACAACTAGAGCCTTGGTCCTTGTGGCAACGGCTGCAGCACAGAAGCTTATAGCACAGTGGCCGTTGGAGAAACTGCTGCTGCAAGGTGTTGGCTGCTGCTTCAGGCTCTCCCAAGCCATGTTACTGTTGCTGCCACCAATCCAGTGTGCGGCTGTTCTCTCCCCAACCTTCTGTATGCAATTCCAGCCACTTCCACATTCCAGCTCCTGTGACTAGTTGGTGACTGTAAAAGAATCATGGTGCACCGACAACCCCAGCTGGGATATGGCAATTCCAGTTTACCCTATGTTTCACAAAGAAAGGACAGGGATGAAAAGAGGATTTGTTTTATATTGAGGGTAGGTGTAAAGGCCATGGAGATACAGGGTCACAAGGTGGATTAGGAAGGGCTGGAAGTTTTTTGGGTTGGTTTAGAGTCTGGGTTCATGGCCTTTATGCACTGAAGAGTGATGTACACACACCAGCACTGGGGAAGAGTTAGACAATGTTTTGGGAAAGACTATTGGAAGAATGGCAAGTAAAGGAGAGGTACTGATTATGGGGAACTTTAAGCTGCCTGATGTAGACTGGAGCATTCTGGCCACAGCTACAACAAGAAGCAGACCATCACAGACTCTCTACTGGGGGGATTTCTCAGGCAGCTGATTACAGAACACACTAGAGACAGAGCAGTGTTGGAACTGGTACTTAAAAACAGGCAGAACATTGCAGACATTACAGATGGTAGCCTCCTGTGTAGAAGCAATCATCATACAGTATGGCTTGGTATACGTAACGAGCAGGAGAAAAAAATACACTAGAACAAAGGCCTTGGACATAAGGAGGGAAAATTTTGAAGAAATGGGAGACTGTCTCAGTAAAAATCTTGAAGGGGGGGATGGCTTGAAGGGAGGAACAATGAAAAGGATCAAAGAGGAGAAACTAAGGCAATGGCAAGCCATTTGAAGGAAATAAGCAAGGGTAAGAGGAAGAAGAGGCCACTATGGTTCTCAAAGGAAGTGACTAAGGTAGTAAGGGAGAAAAAAACAGCTTTTAGGAACTACAGGAAAACCCAGATAGAGGAGGACGGGGAGGTATATCTAGATAAACAAAGGGAGGCAGGGAAGAGGGTGAGGGTAGGTAAGGCACAAACTGAGGAGAGGATTGCCAAGGAGGTCAAAACAGGGAATATGACTTTCTTCAAGTAAATGAGCAAAAAGAGGAAAGCAAGGAGTGGGATAGGTTCATAGGTTCATAGGTATATACGAGTTCGAGGGACTAGCCCATAATGAACTCGCCATCCCTAACCTGGATGGAATTCATATTTTTTATTACCCACAAAATGTCAAGATTTTTTTTGAATAACTGGAAGGAATTACTGTATACTACTTCAAGAGGCAGTGAATTCCAAGTCTGGATTATTCTCTGGGTAAAAAATTGATATCGACTAGTAGACCTTTTTGTGACTGATTTTAATTGTAGTATATGTGATCTGGTGTTATTTCTTTTCTTATACCATTCTAAGCATATTGTTTCAGCCAGAGAATTATCCCTGGAAGCTTTATAGATTAGGCATAAATCCCCTCTTAAAGAACGATATTCAAGGAATAAAGTTCCAATTTTGTAATCTACTGTTATATGATAAAGTTTTACAATTATTCACTTGTCTGGTAAATTTTCTCTGTATTTTTTCAACTAGTATCTTATCCTTTACCAAGGTTGGAGCGGAAAAAGAGGCGCAAAAGTCTAGATTTGATCTTACTACACTGCAATAAATAGGAAGTAAGACTTCTGGTTCTCTAGATTTAATATTTTTAAATAGGCAAGTTATTAATCTATGAAATTTTTGGGAAGTTTTTTGAACGTGTTCAGAAAATTTAAAATTATTAGTGATTAAAATGCTCAGGTCTTTTTTAGAAGTTACTTTGTTTAGTAAAAGGTTGTTCAAATAATAGTTAGCACATCTGTTGTTAAATCCAAAATGCATAACTTTACATTTGGAAATATTAAAATTAAGTTTATGTTTCACAGCCCAGTTGAATAAATCATTTAGGTTTTCTTGTAATATAGAAATAGATGTACAGTCATTAACAATACACCCCAACTTAGTGTCATCAGCATATTTATTGACCCAAACCCCGTTCTTGGTTTTCATACCTGAGATGAGAATATTAAACAAAGTAGGGCCAAGGACCGACCCCTGAGGCACACCACTAGTCACCTTGCTCCAGGTTGAAGTATAACCCCTAATATTTACCTGTTGTCATCTATCGGTTAACCATGCAGAGATCCAACTGACAATATTTTTATGCAAACCAATATTCACCAAGCTTTCTATTAGGATCTTATGAGAAACTGAGTCAAACGCCTTTTCATAATCGAGGAAAAACAACATCCACAGGGAACCCTGCATCCAGGGCGGCACTAATAGGTTCAAATAAATTATTCAGGTTGCTCTGACAAGATCTACCAGCAACAAAACCGTACTGTGTAATGTCCTCTAGGCCATTCCTTGTGATGTGCATGTTAATTCTATACATTATAAGTTTTTCCAAAATTTTTCATATGCAGGACGTTAAACTAATCGGTCTATATTGTTCCACCCTCTGTTTTGTTCCTCCCTTGTGAATAGGTATGACCCAGGCTTCTTTCCAGTCATTTATTACTATATCAGTGTAGAGTGATTTATTGAATAGTAGTGTTAGGGGACCAGCTACTTCATAAGAAATTTCTTTTAAAAACTGGGAAGGAAAACCATCAGTACCTGCAGATAAAGAAGACTTAAAGGAGTTTATAGCAGAATATACTTCTGGAATTGTAATTACCTCCAGACTATCTTGAATTTTGGGGATTTTAGAATCAATAATTTCATTAGCTTTATAAATACTAGTAAAGTATCTATTGAATTCGTTAGCCATGCTCAGTTCATCAGATATTAATTTATTATTTATTAATAGTGGACCCACTTTCGAAGAGTTCTTTCTCTTAGAGCCAATATAATTAAAATTGCTTTTTATTATCTTTATTGGTAGTAGCTAGTCTGAGCTCCATTTCTTTTGCTTTTCTAATTGCTTGTTTAGTTTATTTGCTTTCATTTGAACCTGTTCCAGTTAATTACAGTTTTGTGCTTTTTGTATTTGTTAAAGGCTTTTTTTTTTTTGATCTTATTAGTTTTTTAATTTTGGATGAAAACCATATAGGAAGTCTTTTATGATTGAAATATTTTCTGCGTACAGGTACCCATTTGTTGACACAGTAACTCAATTTTTCCTTAATACAGTGCCATATTTGTTTTACTTGTAACTCTTTCAGTTCCTTTTCCCAATTCCATTCCATTAGGTATGTTTTTATTTCCTCGTAATTAGCTTTAGAATAGTTTCTCATTTTGGTAATACCTTTAACATTCATTGCATAATAATTAATTGCCCATAATACCATGCAATGATCGCTATCTCCTAGAGGGGCAACAATTGTTGAGGATTCTGTCTGTTCATAAATGTTAGTGAGTATTAGATCCAAAATGGATAGTGAGGATCAGAAGAGTGGGGGGAGCTGTGCAGCAGAAGATGAAGAAAAAGCTACAATATGAAATGCCTACTTCTGCGTGCTGGCCCAGTGGCACTTAGGGTTGAGGCCCTGGATACCTTACCTCACGCTACACCAGGGACCCGAGTTTGGGAACAACCTCAGATCATGGGGGCACCAGCAGGGGGGGGAGCAGGATTGAGCAGTCTAATGGAAGCACCCAGCAAGGTTGCCACCCCCCACATAGTTCCACTGGCACCAGGTGGAAGTCTGCTGGCGGTGCAAGTGGGAGGGGGTGGCAAGCTGGGATGGCATCTTGGAACACCATATGCATGTGTCTCCACACCCACACGTGTATGTCCGAGGAAGGGGAAGGCAAAAACCAGGGTAAAAAACACCTACAAATGTAAATTAAAAAAAATAATTTCTTGTGCAGTCTTCACAGTGGGGGGGGAGGAGGAGACATACCAAAATGTATCAATACTTGAGCGAGTGGATACTGGTCCATTTTTGGATGACAGAACCTGAAGGAGATTGGAAGCCTGAAAGGAAAACAAGGTAATGGGGCCAGACAGTTTTTTAACTCACTGTCTGTCTTGTTACTTATGGCATTGTATGTAATATACTATTACCTAACAATTGTCCTCGTTAGTACTTCCATCTACTGTTACTAGACTCATTATACACCATGAAGGAATTGAACCACTGTTTACCAAACTGTTCTCCACTTATGACTACGTTTAACTATTGTATCTCTGTATTGTATAATATTACTGAGGTGTTACATTGTGACTGTTCATATATTGTATATCCTGTGTTCCTGTGCTAACCAGGTCCATCTTGTAAATGAGCTATGCTCAATGGTGTTCACCTGGATAAATAAAGATTTGATTGATTGAGTGAGAATTCACCAAAAGTACAAAATGGACTGAGCAGGGTGTTAGCCACCCCTCTGGCAGTATTATTCAGCACCTCATTGGAGACGTGGATGGTTCCAGAGAAATGGAGCTGGGTTGATGTGGTTCTTCTGCAAAAGAATGACAGCAGGGAGAAAGCTAGCAATTACAGGCTGGTCAGTCTCACACCAGTGGTGGGGAAATTAATGGAGACCCTGCTGCAGGAAAGGCTGATAGAGTACCTGAAGGCAAATGGGCTGGAGGACCACCAGCAGCATGGTTTCATAGGGGGAGGTCATGTCTTTGACTGGGTGACTAGAATTGTGGATCAGGGAAGGCAGTGGATGTGGCCTATCTGGACTTTAATAAGGCTTTTGACACTGTGTCACACAGGAGGTTATTTGGGAGACTTAACCTGGTGGTTAGAGACAAGGTGGTACAGTGGGTATCAAACTGGTTAAGGGATAGGACGGGAGGCAGAGGATGGTGATAAATGGCAGTCACCTTGGGGATGGGAGGGTAACCAGTGGAGTGCCTCAGAGATGGTATTGGATCCTGTCCTATTCAATGTCTTCATAAGTAACATTGCTGTGGAACTAGAGGGAAGGTGTGTCTCTATGGATGCACAAAAATCTCCAACAAGGTGAACACCCAGGATAGGTGGAGAGAATGAAAAGGTATCTGGGGAAATTAGAGGAGTTGTCTAGCATGTGGCAGCTGCGTTTCAATGTCAAAAAGTGCAAAGTCATGTGCCTGGGGTGGGGAAACCCAGAGGATGTGTATAGGATGGAGGGGGGATACTTACCATCATCATGCAAGAAAGGGACCTTGGGGTAATTATATCTAATGATCTCAAGATGACAGGGCAGTGCAACAAGGCAGTAGGCATGGCTAGTGTGATGCTGGGGGTGCATAGGAAGGGGGATTTCTAGAAGGAGAAAGGAGGTGGGATTGCAACTGTACCGCTCGCTAGTGAGACCCCACATAGGGTACTGTGTCTGGTTCTGGAGACCAAACCTCTCAAAGACATTGACAGGGTGGAAGCGGTCCAGAAGAGGGATATCAAAATGGTGCAGGGGTTGCATAAGAAGCCACATCAGGGGAGGCTACAGGAGCTCAACATATACCTACAAGAGGAGATGAGAGTGAGATGGAACATGATTGAGACCTATAAGTACCTCATGGGGTGAACAAGATGCAGGAGGGAAGTCTCTTTCAGAGGAAGAGGAGCACAAGAAAACAGAAGCATGCAATGAAGCTTGAAGGGGGGAAGTTTAAGAGAGATGTGAGGAAGTACTTCTTTATAGAAAGGGTAGAGGACACATGAAACAGCCTGTTGGAAGAAGTGATTTGGGCAAAGACACTGAGTTTGTGTGGAATAGTCCAAAACAACAAAACAGTTCAACAGCAGTTGAGGGTGCAAGTATTGAAATTATCAATCTCCAGAAGCAAAAGACTGCACACCTCAACTGGACAGGAAAAAACATTATTATTTAAAATGCAACACCATGTTGCCACACAAATAAGTTCCTTGACCAACCTCTACCATTTTTATACACCTCTAGTCTGTCTTCAGGAGGATGATGTACTAGTGGTGTATGAAATTGTGCAGTGTCTAACAGGGGTCCTATAAGTACGCATGTACTAACAAACTGGTGAATTAGCCATAATGTATTAGTCTTATCTAGCTCCCCAAACTTTTGCATTGTTGATGACTACAAACATTTTTCTCACTTACTGAATGATAAAGTCTGCTATTACAAAAGAAATACTTATTATGAGATAAAGCATGAACAATAGTGTGTGCAGTCAGTTTCTTAAAGTGCATTTATGAAGCCTGCCAGGCATGACGGAGCATTTTATTTGTTTTTATTGTTCCAGGTTGTTTGAAAATCCAACTTAATATGGCATCCTGGAAACTTTAGAGTAGTATTACTTGAAATTTCAAGCATGACAGTGAAGACTGGCTAATGCCAGTCAACCTTTTACTTGGCACATACAATATTATTTGCATCATATAGCAGAAATACTATATAACATATACTGTATGTTAGCTTCACGTGCACAGACACAGCTGCATGGCCATGCCTAGTTTCTGGCTCCATCATGCTGGATACATTCTATAGCACTGAATAACCTGATGTACTGTACAAGTTTACTCAGAAATGCATCAAAGTGATCTAAGTATGCAAGATCTCATAATACTCCTTTAGGACTATTGTTGCTCTTGTAACTCTTATAAGCAGTTTAAAAGCATACCGTAATTGCTTACAGTGATTTCAGCAGCAGAGCAAGGACTAAGGTATTTAAAAAAAAATTAAATTGCAATAGTCATGGAAAAATGATAATTAAAGGAGCATTCAACCAAGAAAAGTGTATCTACAGTGGACATTAAATTGTTTAACAATATTAAATGTGATTTTTCTGGGTCTCCTAATTAAGTTAGGAAATGAGTAAGAAACCATGAAAGTAATAGAAAAATGTTTAATATTAAATGCCTTATTCATTAAACCAAAGACTAAATATACAAGTCTTTTTTGAAGAAAAAGACATTTTCAAAAGTTTTAAAAACATTAGACTCCATATTCAAATACTTTGCACAGGGCAATGTGGTTTTATGCTATGCAAACAGGGCTATGCATTCTGGAGGCACAGTATAGTTAACACTCCAGTTGTCATATTCTATGCCTCTGTTTGTGTGACACAAAGCAGTTTGTGCATCAGTGCAAAAAATAAGCCAAACCACATGAAATTGAAAGGTAGAGCTGTGCATACATGACACAATTGTACAGAGGTACCGGCCACAACTCCACACAGTACTTTACAATAAATGACATGTCACAAAATAATGCATGACAGAAATTGCTTAATTGTCATTGAACTACAGTGTTCTCTGCAGCATGCTGCAGCACTCTGTAAGATACACTGCAGTAAAACTGTAAGATACTGTGTTGCATTCTGGCTGGTGCTACTGTATACTGTAATCCTGGAAACCACACTAAGTAGCTGTTGTTTTGATCTAGTTAGTGCTCAAGAAAAACACATTTCAATAGCTCACAAATAGCATGGACCATACACCCCCTTCCTCCTTCTTTCAATGCCCATCACAATTGTGTCTGGTGTCCAGTGGCACCCCCTCCCTTTCTCTCTGTGCCCATGTCAGTTGTTACTGGTGTCCAGTAGCACCCCACTCCCTGTTCCCACACTCATGTCGATTGTTCATGGTGTCCAGTAGCACCTCCCACACTCTGGAGAACCCAAACCCACCCTAATCCTGCAACAGTGATCAGCACAAATCCTCCCACAGATTGTCTACTCACCTCTTCAGCTGGCAACAATCTTACTTACACAAAACACTATATGGATATACCAGTGGATAAAGCAATATTGTAGCTGTATGACAGCTCTTAAAAATCATGAACATTCAATGATTTTTCAGAGATATATTAAAACTACTAAATCAAAATACCTGTTAGCAAATTAATGTAATGTTTATGTGAGAGTTCATGTGAGTCAGATAGTGGACAGCTGAGTAAGTGAACATGAGATCTGTGCCAGCTGCTGCCACTGGTTAGAGCTCGGAGTGCTCCAGCAGGTGGGGGTAACCATGAACACCAGGAAAAACTGACATGGGAGTGCAGAGGAAGAGGGTTTGGAGAGAAAGAGTGGGTGTACTTTGATTTGCACACCATGTGGACTGGACATCACTATAATGTCACAGCCATATAGTGGACCTTGACAAGCCATTATGCCTTACATGCTGGCCTTCCTAAACACAGCAGTACAATGATTTCACTGTGGAACAAAACACAAACAACTTGGGCACTCACCACCAAAAACTGCTGACACCGAATATGGAAAAAAGGTTTTATTAATTAAAACATAGCCTAACACATTTCTGGTCCACCAATGACCCTTTCTCAAAGGCTGAAAGGGTCATTTGTGGACCAGAAATGTGTTAGGCTATGTTTCAATTAATAAAACCTTTTTTCATATTTGGTATCAGCAATTTTTGGTGGTGGGTGCCCACATTGTTTGTGTGCACTTCATGATGTTTACTTGAGAGCACCACATTCCCAGTGCACACCTTCTGTGTTTTTTGTCACTGTGGAACAACCTTATGTGGAACCAAATGTCTGTTGTTTTCTACAGACCACAGCCTTCATCAACTGCACAGAGCAATATGCCATGATAATGGTATATAGACTGACAGATACTGAAATGTTATGGATATGGTAAGAAGTGTCAGTACTGTACATGTTGAGTATGGTCACTAGTATTTGATTACTGATATTGCAGTTCAGTGCTTCAGCAGTAAAGTAGATGAATGAGTAATGAAACACAAACAGATCATGGAAACAGGTACAAGGTGCAGATAGCATTGTTTTATTAATACATAATAAAAATAACAAAATTATAAGCTGTCAGATGGCATCAGAATGGCAGATTCAGAAAACTGATTTAAAAGTTGCTTTCTATCAGTTGGAAACAGTAAGTTCAGCAAAGTCTTTTGCACTCCATATCTGCTCTAAAAGTTCTTGCTTGTGTCAGATTTATAAACCCCCCATTCTAACTAGTAGGAAGAAATACCATGCAGCTTCAGTTTAACTACCATAGGTCTTTTTTGCTAGGAGCCTCTTAGGTAGTCTACCTCTCAGAGCGTTATTTTCTGTAGCTTCCCAATGGCTCTTCATTGTTTTTTCTGATCTGACCTCCCTGTGATCTTCTGTTTTGAGCATCCCACACAACCACACTCAATTAGCTGTCCTTCCTGATCTTCCTACGATAAACAAGCAAGAAAAGCAACAATAGCTCAGAATTGTAAGCATTAACCCCTTCCTGCTTTCAGAGCTAATTTGTTCTTTTAACAAACTTATAGTTAAAAGAATCCCTTCAACAGAGTAAGGAGCAGCTTGCACTCATTTAACAACTCCAAATTATGTGATTAGAAACCATTAAGTTTGATTTCATGGGTTTCACCATGTAGTGTGACAGAGAGAAGAAAGGAAAAAAAAAGAAACAAGAAAGCACCAACAAAGACAGCAGCAGAAGCAAGATAGAGAAGAATAGGAGAAGGATCAAGAGATAGGGAGGGCCATGGGACCACTAAAGGGGCCAACTTCTATATCCCACTGGGATATGGTTGTGAAATCAATTTTTGAAAAAGTTAGAATGGACAGGGCTGGTAAAGGATAGGACAGGATAAAACAGAAAAGGATTTTAGTAATTTTATTGTTATCTATAAAAATGGGGCATGGTCCTGATCCTATCACATACACCTTTTTAAGAAGAATCCTATTTTCTCTCTGTTCCTCCACATACAGGTTTTCTTAACCTCCTTTGCCTCTCCTATCAGTTTCTTACAAAATATACTATTCTTGGAACAAGGAGAATCCCTTTCTGTAATATCTTGTCAGGAAAAATTCTGTTAGGCATAGACAATTCTTAATCAGTCTTCTGAATTCTCAAACACTCAGTCATATCTTGACAGAAAATCTGCAATTACAGCGGACTTTATCAGGATGCAATGCAGTGTCTCAGGTTACTACGTGACAAAAGGAGTTGACTGCCATTGAAGTTGCTTGTTTCCTCTAGTAATCTTGCTGCAGAATGCTGCAGTATTATGTTACATTCTGGTGGTCTCCACTGTACATACTATGTTCCTGCTCTGTGGACCACCTTGCTTTTAAATGATTACAGTGACAGGTACTATCTAGTGATTTTTGAGCTTTTATCCCACACTTGGTTGATTCAAAAAAGATGGCAGTGGCTGTCATCAGTACAACCTGAACACCTGAAAGATAAAAAGTTATAATCTCTACTTCCCAATTTGCTGCCAAGCATCCCTTTTCAATTGTAGAATATGTCTTCTCTCTAATGTGCAGTTTCTTACTGATATACACTATGAGACATTCTTCACCGTCTATATTCTGGCTCAGAACTGCACCTATACCTGCCTCAGATGCATTGGTCTATAGCACTGAAACAGGAGCGTAAACATTGTTAGCAGAGATAGACTGCTTGGCCCACACTGACTGCCAATATGGTTCCTGCATATTCTGTCTCCGCAGACCCTAACTGATCTCTGGTGACTATCTCTCCTTCTGTTTGTTTACTAACATTCCTCTATGTCTATCCCAAGCATGCTTAAAGCCCCCTACTTTTTTTGCTTTCACCACTTCCACTGGTAGTCTGTTCCAGGTGTCCACCACTCTTTCAGTGAAGTAAAACTTCCTTACATTCTTCTTATACTGTCCCCCTCCAGCTTCATCACATTTCCTATGGTGCTGTTGCTCTTAATCATTTGATAGACTCACCTCCTGCACTCTGTTCATCCCAATGAGGTACTAGTAGGTCTCATATCATGCTGCATCTCTCTGTCCTCTTCTCACTTTCAGGGTGTACCTGCTGAGATCCCTAAGTCTCTCTTTGTAGGACTTTTGATGCAAGGCCTGTACCATTTTAGTTGCCCTCCTCTGGACTGCCTCCACCCTGTTGATATCCTTTTTGAGGTGTGGTCCCCAGAACTGGACAAAAACTGCAGGTGGGATCTCATAAGTGAGCAATACAGTGGTAACACCACCTTCCTTCTCCTGCTGGAGTTACCTCTCCCTATGCATCCAAGTATCTCACTGGTCCTATCCACTGGTTGTCATACTGCACTGCCACTTTGAAGTAATCAGATTTGATAACTTCATGGTCCTTATCCTGTTCAGTACCTCCCCCATCCTATACTCAGCTCTTGGGTTCCTATGCCCTAGGTGTATGATTTTGCACTTTTTGATATTGAATACATGCTACCATGCTCTTCACTGCTCCTTGAGTTTCATAAGGTCCCTACCCATTCTCTCCACACCCCCTGAGTGTCCACCCTATTACAGATTTTGGTGTCATCTGCAAAAAGGAATACCTTCCCTTCCATTTCTTCTGCAATGTCATTTATGAAGACATTGTAGAGTACTGATCCAGTACTGAGCCTTGTGACACCCTACTGGTCCCTCTCCCCTGATTACAATGAGTGCTGTTAACCACCACCCTCTGTTGCCTATCCATTGTCCATTTCCTTACCAGTTCACCACTTTGGATTCCACCATGGACTGATCATTTTTTTATCAGTCTTCTTTAAGGCACAGTATTGAAGGCCTTGCTACAGTCTAGATAGGCTCAGCTCACTGGTCTCGCCTGATCTACTTCCATGGTCACCCAGTTGAGTAAATCAATAATATTTGTCTGGCAGTGCCCCCTCAATGAATCCATGCTGCTTTGGTCTTGTAGTCCTTTGGATTCAAGACCTTCTACCAGCCTTTCATTTAACAGGGTTTCGATTAATTTTCCCACCACTGATGTTAGACTGACCAGCCTTTAATTGCTATCCTCCTCCCTGCTGCCACTCTTACAGAAAGGAATCAAGTCTGCTCTACTCCAGTCCTCTAAAACTATGCCTGTTTCCAGTGAGCTATTGAATAAGTCCATCAGTGGGGCAGCTAGCACCTCCCTGAGTTCCTTTAGTATCCTTGGGTGTATTCTGTCCTGTACTATAGCCCTGTCCACTTGCATAGGTGCACATCCCTTCAGAGCTCTTTCCTCAGAAAGTAGACTTGTGTTTACCCCTCCCCCTTTTGTTCTGGTTGCTCAATGGTTATCCATCCCCCTTCTTCTACAGTGAAAACTGAGCAGAAGTACCTGTGCAGCAGCATCCAGACTAAACATCTTTCAGGTCTAACTGGGGAGTCAGGCCTAGGAGACTCCACCATGGGTGGAAAACCATGGGCCACTGCAAAGCCCGATCTGGTATGTCCCAGGAACAGCAGGATGATGGGGACAGGGGAGCAGAGACCAATAGCAAACAGGCTGGGGATCTGGGATAAAGTGCATTAAATTAGAAAAAGTACCTGTTTACAATGTCTGCTTCTTCTTGATCCTTTTATGCCCAGTCTCCACCTGCCACCCTCAGTATCCTCATTATCTCTTCCCTTGCTTTCCTCTTCTCAATTATATACTTGAAAAATGTCTTATCCCCTTTAGCTACCCCATTGTATTTCTTTTCCTTTTGTCTGTGCCTTGCTCCTCTCACTGCCTTTCGTGCTTCCCTCTGTTATACTTTGTATACCTCCCTGTCTTTCTCCCTCTGCATTTCCCTTATACCTCATGAATGGCACCCTTTTTTCACACACCATCTTAGCCACTTCCCTAGAGAATTATAACAGTTGCCCTGATATGGTTTGTCTCTGTTCCCATCTTAGTTTTCAACTACACTACATATTGATCACTGGTACCTAGGCAGCTGCTCACTGTGACATCTGCAATGCTATCCCAGTTGGTAAACATTAGGTCCAGCACTGCCCCTCTCCCTAGTAGAATGACCGGTAGGAGTCTGTGCATTCAGAAAGACCCAAGGGGTGCAAACAAGCAGTGACTAACCCCTGTGGGTAAGACAAAGTCCAAAGTAGTTGCACTCCAAGGAACAAATTACACAGACCTCAGCCAATTTTAATACGAAGTTCTGTTTATTTTTCAAAATCAAATGCTGTGTGGTCTATGCCAGTCACCAAGTGAATTCAGCTCTCCACCCCAGTGCTTCATCTATCATTTAGGCTTCATCAGGGCTCTCCGATGAAGCCTAATCGATAGGCAAAGTGCTAAAGTGGAGAGTTGAATTCACTTGGTGACTGGTATAGACCACACAACATTTGATTTTGAAAAATAAACAGAATTCCGCATTTGTCTTGGCTGAAGTCTGTGTAATTTGTTCCTTGGAGTACAAGTACTTTTGACTTTTCCCCTCCCTAGTAGGATTCTGACTAGCTGGCTGTAACAGAAACTTCTCTTAAAAATCTGGATTTTTTTTGTAACTGGGGCTGAATATAATAAGGTGGCCTTAATGGCTCAAAATGCCTCTTCACATTCTGAGGACACTTTAAATTATTTGGGTAGTGCTTTTTGTGAGCTCAGTAAGCAGCAGACTGAGCAAAACAGGGAACAAATCTCCAATAATATTCAACAATCCTAGGTAATATCTGATGCGGTATGAATAGTGAAAAGAGTAGTTCAGTTCATTGAAGTGCATCCACTTTTTTATTCTTTTCAAAAGCCTGAAATTCAACTGTTTATCCAACATTTCGAGATAATATTATCTCTTCATGAGGAAATAGCTTGTTACAAATCCAAAGGTGTGCACTTCCAAGATTCAAACTAAATAATTTATATTGTGCTATTTATTTTTTTTTTCTCTAGTCCTAAAGAACACTCCCTCTCTGGCATTTATTATTTGGCACCCTTTCAAATTTAGTACCAGATTTCGGCAATTTGACGGTCAGATACCTCCAGATATTTCTATATATTTTTAGAAAGATTCTATCTGGTGGCCATACAGTGGTACTACAGGCAGGAAAGGAATTTCTCTAGACATATCCCAAAAATCTCAGGAAATATCTAATCATGTCAACATTGCTGCAACTGTGCCATGCCATTCTTAGTTACTAGGGTTACTTTCTGACATTCAGGACATGAACTGCAATATGCATAAAATTCCTAATGGATCCCAGTCAAGAACGATCTGTGCAATAATATAGTAGTGACCTGTGCCTCAGTGCCTTTATGGAGATACGGTTATGCAACCAATCTCTATGAAATGATATTAAGGACAGCACTGGTAAATGCTAGAAAAAGATATAACAGAACAGGTCTTTAGTAATTTTATTTTTTGCTATTAAAATGCAACAGTGGCCTGACCCTGTCACAAGCTGAAAGTAACTTATGCCTGGCAAATTTCCAGCTTGCTTAATTGCAGAGTGGATTAGCATAAGTGGTCACCATTGGAGACTGCATTTACACCAGTGTAAGGGCTTTGTTTTGTGCAGCGTTCCCCTGACAAAGGCTCAGAGTGAGCCAAAGCACCAGGATAGTCAGTCATATGTGTTGCTCCTTGGGCAATAAACTAATTGTGCAGTAAGCTCCTGTTTCTAGCCTGTTTTGTCAACTCACAGTGCCTCTCCTAACTTGTGTATGTTTTGATAGTAGTGTTGGCTTCAGAGATCAGCTGCAGCGTGGGACCAGGAATCAAGTTCTGTCCTGGTGGAGCCTTCTGTTGTCTCACATGCACAGCTGCATGAGCAGATGGCCCTTTGTATCAAACTGTGTGTGCCATTGAAAACTGGCTCCCAATGAAATTGTATTGTAATTGAAGAAGTGAGAAAAAGTAGGACATCTGTATGGATATAAGAAAATGCAGTTGCAGTTAAGAACTCTAAATAATTAGTAATGGAAACTGCAATAAGAAACAAAATGGGCTTAAGCACACTGTGAATATGTCAATACTGATTAAACATGCAGCTGAATCCAGCATCATTGCAACTAACATGCACACTCATGGACACCTCCACTACATACCCCCCTAATCATCAGACATCACATTCACCGTCTAGCTTTATGGGCCCTTTTGGTTGCATACGACAAATGGCAATCTGTGCAAAGCAATGCCATCTAGTAGAAAAAGCTTTGACTAACAGCCACAAAGGTAGGGTGTAATAATTGTAACAGCAAGTAGAGACCTCGCGTGGTGCTCTATGGGATAACAACTAAAAAAGTCAAGGAAACATTCTAACTTCCAGGCTAAGGGGAATATCCCATTAAATAAACAGTTTGAGTTGCACCATTCTGGACACAGCTCAGACCCTGAGTTTTATTCCCTGAAAG
The DNA here is from genome assembly GCA_016271365.2 of Neoceratodus forsteri. Taxonomy (NCBI): domain Eukaryota; kingdom Metazoa; phylum Chordata; order Ceratodontiformes; family Ceratodontidae; genus Neoceratodus; species Neoceratodus forsteri. The sequence continues at coordinate 1,868,619,705 of CM057452.1, forward strand.
AGATGGAAGTGTGTCTGCCAAAGTAGTGAGACAGACATAACAGTGGCAATGAGAATATGGGATTTGACACTCTTCAGAAAGGTAGCAAAGTGCTGTATATGAGAAAAGGCAGTCTGTACCAACAATGCCAGCTGGTAGAGCTGTGAATAATGGTCAAAAAAACAGTACAGTTGTTGCTGTCGAGTTGTCTGGATATTTCAAGATATTTCCTGATATTTCTAAACGAAATCTCTCCACCAGCCATCACCATACTGCCACATTAATGGACAGAGACCCTGAAAATAAATTTCAGATAGATCATACTTAGTAACCTGGAAATGACAGTTTTCCACCCTTCTTGATTATGTCTTGAGATATAATTGTACTGGATGTGACAAACATATGAAATGTGCTGAATATTCAGGATTGCAAATCCATGTACCCACCAGTGTAACCAGCTGGTTGCCTCCTCCTGAATTGTTCAGTCTGCTACATGCAGGGCAATCCCTGCTCCACTGCCAAAAGCAGGGCAACCCCTGCACATCTGCCTGAAGTCAAAAGTTGTTGTTTGTTAAAGTGCTTTAATGTTAAGAATCTTTTTTGTTCTGTAAATCAAAGTCGGCCATCACCAAAGCTACAACATTCACCAGGCCTGCAACCATCCAGGACTTAGGTAACTGGGTACCCATGGTATGGTGTGAGATTGAGGGGTTTTATACATGTCTGGGAACTGGTACTAGTGGTAGAGAAATTAAATGTGTTCCATCTTATTTATGCGGTATAGACAGCCAGGCCTCTTAGTGTCATTCCCATTGGTGTAAAATGTGATTTATTTTCTGCTTAATCTGGCACTTACCCAGCTGGAGGGTTTCACAAGCACAAACCAAATCAATTGTGCATTTGTAAATAGAATCAGTGCATAACCTCTGCACCTCTTGTTTCCCCTTCCTAATTCCTACGTCCCCTAAATCAATATTATTGTTACTGTTTTTGCAAATGGTTGTCATGAGTATATTGTTAGAGAGAGTTTTTAATTACCAAATGTCTGAAATGTGGAGAATTGTATATTGGGTCATGTGTTGGGGTGGCAAATAGTAATTGTGGGTGGCATAAGATCTCAGTGGGTTGTACCAGGTAACAGCTAGCCCACTTTAAAGTTGGAATCTGAGTGGAGGCACTGCACATTATGAAACCTTATGGAAAGAACCAGTTTTAAAGTGGGTTTGGGAACCCAGGCCCCTCAACCAACATTCTAAGTAGTAGGCAGGGGTGTAACTCTAGGAGTAGTGCTGTCAAGAGGTTACACAATGGAGGCACAACTGGGATTCTACTGTATGCCACGCTCCAAACCAGCATGGCCCCCCCCCAATTTTTATGTATTGGGACCCATAAAATGGCTGCCACCGTCTAGCTGCTAAAAATGTGTTTTGGTGCCAAGACTGCTGTAAGCATTTGTTCGCTGCTGGTTCAGTGACAATATGTAGAGGGGATGCCCCCTAGTGTCCAAAAGTAGAATTGCACCAAAAATATATTTTCAGTTTAAAAGCTTGTACACTAAGAATTCCTTATAGGATGCAACAACTGATTAATGCTTACAGCTAATGAAAAAAATGTTTTGCTGTTAGACTAGGATGCATTTGTCTAGAATAGGATGTTGTGGTAACCAGTAGTAGTTAGGAAGCCATATGCCAAGAAAGGACATGATGTTTTCAAAATGTTTGATGTTATTTCAAACTGCTTAGATGGTACCCAGGTGTGCCATGCTTGGGACACCCTTGGCACAGATGCCAAGGTTCATTGCCATGGGATAGTGTAACCCCCTGCCAAATCGGGGGCTTACCTGCCATCTTGCAGCTGTTGTCAGTCCTCTCTCTGTCCCGAGCACCTCCTGATATGGCCAGCATTTTTTTTGGCCCCTCCCGAGTCCTTTCTCTGCTGTGGTGCCCCAGTTCCAGACAGATGTAAATCCAAGCCCTTTGGGTCTCCTAAGTTCAGACCATGATTTCCTGCTGGAAGCCATGCCCTCAGTACAGTGGGGATCGTGCCGGCATGATGGAGCCTTTGATTTTTCAACTGCCTGTGTTTCGGTCAAACTGGAAAGTGTTCCATCAGTCCCAGGATCCCCATTAGCTAAGTGGGACCTGGTGACCATGGACAGGGCCCTGAGCACCCGCTTTCTTTTAAAATTAAAGAGATCCACCAATTGTGTTTGACCGGGGCTCATGAATATTTATAAGCCAGAGCCATGATCATCTATGAATATTAATGAGGGTCTGTCTGCCTTTGGGGAAGCTTGTTCTCAGCTGTGGCTGAAGAAAAGGTAAAGAAATGTAAAAAATAATGTTGTAACTGCAATGTAAGTTATGGGAACAGTGTGTTACTAGGGGAAAGCATTTAAAATAAACAAATGCTCAACTTCTGGCTGCACCAGCAACATTTGGGACTCAGATAAAAACAGCCTGTCTGCTGCTGCATGTCATAGAGCTAAAATCTTGGAAACAGTGACAGGAAAATAGACTGAGTAATGATTTCATTCAGTGCAGCAACAGCCAGTGCACATCCAGGGCTAATGGACTGTGGGGCATTGGAGCAAATATTTTCTTAATTTTGGTTGCACCAGAATTTTAATTTGGGACTGTGCCTATTCTGCTTAAGGGACAGTGGGTTAAGCAGCCATTGCAAGCAGCCACAGCCAATTGGAAAGCCAGGATAATAAAGCCAGGACTTATGGGACATTAGCCAAAGCTCATTGGAAAATACCAAAGTACTCATGGGGCCTTGCAGGGACTTAATTATGGGTGCCAAAACAGTATACCAACTGTGCATAAAGTGAGATTTATGCATAATTAATTTTCTTGACAGACAGGGCTTCCAGTCAAATGGAGCCCATGCAACCAAAAGCCTCAGCCAATCAGGACCTCAGGGGAGCCCTATAAGAGACTGTGTTTTCCAGCATTTTCCTGATCAAGAGAGATTTGAGTGGGAGCCCCCCACAGAGGTGGGGGCTCAGGCCCCAGCAGAGTAAATGGGCCTGGTAATCCAGCTAAGCCCCTCCATCAAGGAGGGTTTTTTCTTGTTTTCTTGCAATTAAAGTTTAAAGTAATTTAACTGATGTTCAATCTGCTAGCCTGGAAGTTGCCAGAATGTCCCCATGGTGCTAGCCCTCCCTTCCACGTCAGGGAAAGATGTGGACCTGAAGCAGATGACTTCAAGCAGCTGTGAGAGAGCTGAAACTCCTCAGCTGTGAGAGAAATGAAGCACTTGGGAGCCTTCATAGTAGAAGATGAACCATGAGGAACCTGAGTGAGTACTCTTGTACCTTCCCAGTGCAAGAAAGAAAGCAATCTTAGTAAATCTGGGCCGTCTTGCCCAAGTGACTGTTCAATTAACCATGTTCATGGGTCTGCATCCTACAGCTGCTCATAACCTTAGCCCAGCATGGGTGAACTTCTATTGAATTGTTTCTGCTGATTTGACTGTCTATTGAGTCTGCACCCTACGACTGCACATAACTTTAGCCCAGTGGGGGTAGGCCTCTAAAGTAAAACTGTTTGCTGACCATGTCTGTCTGTTCTGGGGTACCTAGTGAGAGCTCAGGACAGACTAGTAAAATGTGTTGATATGTACTTGTGCTAATTATCTATTTGAGATGTCCCATTGAGCCACTAGCCATAGCCGCACTGCCACATTAATGGACTGAGACCATAAAAGTAAATTCAGACCACACTTAATGACCTGGAAATTATAGTTTTCCGCCCTTCTTGATTATGTCTTGAGATATAATTGTACTGGATGTGACAAGCATATGAATGTGCTGAATATTCAGGATTGCCAATCCATGTTCCCACCAATGTAACTGGCTGGTTACCTCCTCCTGAATTGTTCAGTTTGCTACATGCAGTACAATCCCTGCTCTACTGCCAAAAGCAGGGCAACTCCTGCACTTCTGCCTAAAATCAAAAGTTGTTGTTTGCTAAAGTGCTTTAAAGATAAGAATCCTTTTGTTCTATAAATCATAGCCAGCCAATGCCAAAGTTGTAACATCCATCAGGCTTGCAATCATTCAGGACTTTGGAAACTGGGGGGTGTAGTGTGAGATTGTGGAGTTTCATACAAGTCTGGGAACCGGTACCAGTGGTGGGGAAATGAAATGTGTTCCATCTGATTTATGCTGTTTAGATAGCCAGGGCTCTGGGTGTCATACCCGTTGATCTAAAATGTGATTAATTTTCTGCTTGATCTGGTACTTACCCAGCCAGAGGGTTTCACCAGCACAAACCAAATCACTTGTACATTTGTAAATAGAATCAATGCATAATCTTTACTCCTTCTGTTTCCCCCTTCCTAATTCATATGTTCCCTAAATACATATTATTGTTACCGTTTTTGCAAAGGGTTGTCATGAGCATATTATGAAACCTTATGGAAAGAACCAGATTTAAAGTAAGTTTGGGAACCCAGGTCCCTCAACCTACATGCTACATAGTAGGCGGGGGTGTAACTCTAGGAGTAGCGCCGCATAGGGGTTACATATGCATCTACCCCAGTAAGGGGACAGAATAAAACAATTTCAACACTAGGGACTGCAGCCTCCAGGATGTTAACCACACTAGTTTCTATTCCCCTACTGGATACCCTCATATGGGGACTCGCACCTAGCAATACTCTACATTATATGGTAATCTAATTTCTGTCACATGTCAGTTCTGTTCTATTTGTGACCCTAGTTAAGATTTCAACTGAGACTGTATGCAGTAAGCTGGCAGTGCTTATATCACTCATCCCTCTAACTTGTTAAAATTATGGCATGTCTATCTCACGAACTGAAAAGTCCTTACTTTATAACAACATCTATTTATACACACTGTTAAACATTCATAAAAAATATTTCAAAGTAGTGCACAAATGGATTCAAAATGTGAAGATTATCAATATTACAAAAGTGCAGTGAGACTTTTCCTGTTATGCAAGAGCTATTCAATATTCTGGAGACAAAAGCATACAAGACTAATATAGGGTTCCAAACTGAATTTTTTTTTATTATTGCAAATGCAATAATTGATTCACGTACATAATGTACCCTATGTTGAAACTATCAGAACAGCAAAATGAATCAGACCCTCTGGAAAGTAATTTGTAGAAAAAATAATGCATAATCACAAATTACTAGCATTCAACTTTGATATTTAATGCTCTGTAACTATCAAACATTTGGTGTTCTCATAACACCCATACTTTTAAGACATTAATTTCAGTTGATGGCCCTAGTAATTTTGATCCAAACCACCAACCTAGCTTTCTTCACAGATTCCTAAATAATGACGCTGAACCTTGATGGATTTGAGAAACTTAATGACTCTGAAGATTGAGAGAGAGTTGAAATGTTTCCATTCAAAATGCTAAACGCTTAATTTTACTACAAGGGTCAGTTTTTCTGAATTATGTCAGACTGAGGCCTCAGAATGCACTTAAATCAAAATCAACTCTACGTAAAGATCGCTACCAACCAAAGGTTTACATCTACATTAGAAACTGTAAATCATTACTGCATATCAGTATCTACATTTTGGGAGTACTGTTTACATAAGAGCACATAGTTTTCAGTTATCAAGTATGTACCCTTTTAGACCTACCAGTTGTGAGTTTACTGAACATCTTGGTTTTCCACTTTTCTTTTTTCAGAAGATGTGTAGTTATACTCCCAATTGATCATAACACTGAAATACATTGTGTTATTTATTTATTTAATGTATGTATGTATGTGTATGTGTGTATGTATGTATATTTATTTATATATGTGTGTATGTATGTATGTATGTGTGTACGTATGTATGTATGCATGTGTATGTATGTATGTATTTATATTTATTTATGCATGTATGTGTGTATGTGTATGTATGTATACATGTATTATATTTATTTATTTATGTATGTGTATGTATGTGTGTGTGTGTATGTGTGTATGTATGCATGTGTATGTATGTATGTGTGTGTGCATGTATGTATGCATTTATATTTATTTATTTATGTATGTATGAATGTGTATGTATGTATGTATTTATATTTATTTATTTTTATGTATGTATGTATGTGTACACAATGCAAAACATCATGGGCTGCATATACAAATCACCACAGAATGTTATGCTGGTCAGCATAACATTCTGTATATGAACATGATGCTTTGCATCGTGTGGGCATGTGTGATTTTGTATTTTCTTGAAACTTGGCTTCCCAGGCAAATGCCCTTTGGGGTAACCCTTGCCTCAGTGTTTGCGCACAGAAGTTCTTTGTCTTATGTATGTGTATGTGTGTATGTATGTATGTATTTATATTTATTTATTTATGTATGTTGTGTGATTACCATGTAAGTCACACTGAAATAATGGCCCATTTTCAGGAGTGGCCTGGTGTCAGGCAACAATGATGGTATGATAAAACAAAACATGTTATACGCACATATTGTACTATAACATACATACCATGCAGTAATGCAAATAATAAATCAAAGATGCAGTATTATACAATTTAAAATAGTTACATACAGATAATTTAGGAAGGCTAATTTTTAAGACTTTCTTTGAACAAGATGTGGTAAAACATTTTAAGCAAATTGTCAGGCAATTGTTTTGTGCTCTTGAAATATGTACATTTATGTGTTGGGCCCACTAATGCTTAACTAGTGTGCAATGTAAAAGGCATATCTCTAAATCTGACGTGTTTGTTCTAAACCTACATTCAACTTGGTATGAATGGGGAGAGAGGGAGGGAGGGTAGGTGCTTGTGCAGTACTATGGCCCAAAGGGATGGAAGCAGATCTTGAGGATTGCTAGGACAGCAGGATGGAAGGCAGAGCTGGATAACATTGCCTGCATGTGGACTAATGACCTGGCAAGGTGTGGGGCTGGGATATTGCAGGGAGAGATTAGGGAGCTGGTGAAGAATCTTAGACAAGTAGCACACTTACTGTATTTTGCTGAGGTGCTGCCTGTCTACAACAGGGGAGAGAGAGGGATCTCCACACCAGGAGCTTCGAATCATGATTGAATGAATGGTGAAGAGAGTAGAAGTTCAGCTGCATTGGGGACTGATGAGCCACCTTTGGGAATAAGGGCCTTTACAGGGGTGATGGGTTGCATCCATCTGGTAGTGGAAATGCAGTTCTTATTAGATGGTTTTAATGTTACTTTGATAAACATTTAAACTAGCCTGAGGGTTGGTGGAAGAAAGCAGGGAGGCAGAAACTGGCCCTCCACAGACTGAAGCAGAGAGTAGGAAAAACCCGAGGAGAGTGGATCTGCCAGGGTACAAATTAATAAAAGAAGCAGAGCAGTAGAAATGAAGGGGTATAGGAACAGGAGCATTATACCTAGAGAAGAGAAGGGAAGGAAATAGGGCAACATGGAAAGGAGGAGTAACAAACAGAGTGGTAACAAAATGTTGAAGTCCACGTGCATGAATACTAGAAGTCTAGGAGGTAAGATTCTGGACCTAGAGGCCATCATGGCAAAGGCCAGCCTGAATATTGTGGCCATTACTGAGTCATGGTACAGTGAAAACCAAGACTGGGACATGAACATACCAAGCTGTACTCTGTTCAGGAAGGAAAGGGTGGGAAGGAAAGGAAGGGTGTGGTGCTTTATGGGAGGGAAGGCATTAAAGTGATGAAGATACAGGGAATATAGTGAGACAGAGGTGGTACTGTGTGTCTGCTAAAGATGGGGAATGGAGCCTTTATCCACACTGGTGTGAACCCCAGACCTCCAGAACAGAGAGAGGATTTAGATAAGGCACTGGTAGAAGCCACTGGCAAGATGACAGCAAAGGGGGATGTGCTGCTGGTGGGGGATTTCAATCTGCCAGATGTAGATCGGAGCTTCCAACCAGCAGCTTCAAGACACTGTTTCACATAGGAGACAAGTAGGAAAGCTGGGTGGCTTGAGACTGGGTCCAAGGGTAGTGAACTGGGATAGAAATTGGTAGGGGGATGGGTGGCAGAGGGTAATGGTAAATGGGCTTCACTCCAAGGCGTAAAGGTTGACTAGCAGGGTGTCTCATGGATTGGTGCTGGGATCAGTCCTCTTTACTGTTTTTATAAGTGACATTGCAGAGGGGCTGGAAGGGAAGGTCTACCTCTTTGTGGATGACACCAAAATCTGCAATATGGTGGACTCTCTGGCAGGGGAGATGGAAAGGCTGAGCAGTGACCTGAGGAAACTCAAGGAATAGGGTATGATAGCTGGGTTTCAATGCCCAGAAGTACAAAATAATGCACTTGGGGCACAGAGACCCAGGGGCAGAGTACAAAATCGGTGGGGTGGCACTGATGACCTCCAAGAAGAAAAGAGACCTGAGGGTAATCCTATCTGATGTCCTAAAAGTAGCCAGGCAGCATGATAAGGCAGTTGGCAGGGATAGTGAGATGCTGGGGTGCACAGGGAGGGGTATCAAAAGCAGACAGAGGAAGGTGGTGTTGCCTCTGTATAGATTAATGGTAATAACCAACCTAAAGTACTGTGTCCATTTCTGGAGACCACATCTCCAGGAGGACATAGAAAGAATGGAGGTGGTCCACAGGAGGGCAACTAAAATAGTACAGGATCAGTGGCCCTATGAAGAGAGACTTAAGGACCTAAATATACACACCATGGAAGAGAGGAGGAAGGGGATATGATACAGACCTTTAAATACCTAGTGGGGGTAAATAAGGTACAATTGAGATGTATTGTTCAGAAAACAAGGTGCTGAGGCATAAGTGGACATGCAATGAAGCTGGAGGGGGTAGCTTTAGGAGCAGTGGTACATGTGGTAGAAAAGAAGTACAGGAACTCAGGCACTGGCAAATATGACATGCATAATGAAGATTTTCAGTCTGAAGGATAGCTGTGTGAAGACATGTCTATCTGTTTCGACACCAGTAGATTCAGTTACAGATATTGAAGTACATGTAGGAAAGTAGCACTGTTGTACAAGTCAAATGTTGTTATACAAACCCTGATTTCAGGTCATAGGGCCAGAAACTGCCATTATATTGCTGGTTTAAGAATTTTTAGTTCCAGTTTCGGTGGGAAGAAGTACAGGAGCTCCATTCCTGCTGCAAAAAAGGTACAGGAACGGAGTTCCTGTGCATTCCTGTTCACTTTCATCACTGTTTAGGAGAGATGTGAGGAAGTACATCTTCACAGAAAGAGTGGTGGATTCCTGGAACAGCCTTCCAGCAGGGATGGTGGGGGAAGAAACAGTGATGGGTTTTAATTATACGTGGGATAGGCATAAGAGAATGTTAGGTGAAAGGAAGGGGGGGCAGAGATCAAGTAGGATTTGGGGTGATACTGTAGGTAGTGAAACATTTGCAGACAAGGTGGGCCAAGCAGTCCTCATCTGTGGGCAAATTCAATGTTTCTAATGCTTTGCAAAGCACTAAATTATTGCTCAATATTCAAAAGAATGTAAATAAATTAGTTTAGTGCTTGGATCTCAGAATGCTCAATTGGTAGCACTAAACTTAGATGTTCTTTTAGTTAAGTGATAAATTAACAGCTAGCTGACTGTAAGCTGATGATCAAATATACATCTTTTTTCCATATGTGAAGCTTATCTAGTAGTACACAAAAATTCAATTTGAATTGATTGTGAAGATAAGCACCAGAAGGGTGACATTTCAAAATTTAGTAACTATTTTAGTGTGGTGAGAATAATTCTTAATTATTTGCATCGCTATAGTTACAAGGGAATTGATATTGGTTGTAGTATCAGTTTTCTGTAGATTTTGTTGTGAGTCAGATACATACAGTAATTTCATCGTACCATGTTCTATACAGGAGCAGTCTTTTCTGAATCAGAATGGTGACTGGATTACCAATTCATCCAAGACAGGCCATCACACTGTACGTGTACTAAAGTGCACTAAAAAGCAATATGGGTAAGCAATCAAAGTACTCCATGATTCACACAGGCAGTGTTGTACTATTTTTGCAGCAAAGAATCTGCAAATGATGTGCTTGGGATGCTGCTGGTATGCTCTTGTAGCATGGAGCCCTAGATACTGAACATTTTATAGGGTAATGGCAGAACTTCCATTATTTTTAAGAATCATATTGCAGTACTTTTGCAGTCTTCATGGTTAATATATCTTTAGTAGTGTATGGTATCTGCTGTGTATTTGTGCAGTCGTGTGTGTAATAGGACTGTCTAGGCACAGACTATAATAGACAGCATAAATGATAAGCAGCACTGAAGCACAGTCTGGTTCTGTGAGTGTAATAAAATGTAATGTTTTGCAGTTTGGTGTGTGAAATGTTTCTAGTGTGTGCAGACTTCTGCAACAAGAGTTCATTTTCTCCAATGACACATATCACAATAATACCACAAAGAAAAGTTGTTGAGAACATGGACATGGCATTTGTTTGTCAATATGCCATCAGAAAGCATTTACAAAAGAGGGACACCCCTTGGTCAGCATGTTAGTTGCTGCACAGCTGTCAGGGTTTCAGAAATCCTGTAGGGATGAGTACACACATGTGCTGCAGAAACTGAATACAGTTACTGGTCTTGCCAGGCCCCAGTTCAAACACAGACTGAAATGTATCTGCACTTAACACCTAGCAATTTTACGTTTTCAAAAACTGTGAGTCCACCAAAATAATGGCAACAAATGCTTCTTCTTTATTATGCAGAGTAAAGCAACACACCTTCAGTCAAAGGTTCACAAGCTAAGAATCCAAACCTGCAATACCATCATACAAGACATCACAGCATGCCTCTCATAGGGGCTGGCTTCTGCTGTAACATCAAGTACGTTTATAGGGCGCAACTTTAGACATGTGCAGTTAAATTATAGTTACATGTCTGGATTCAACATCATTTACCTGTAATGTCTTATTTCATTTTATTTAAGTCTTTGATTACCGGGAAAGTGTATTGATCCAGGAGACCATTTATAGTCAACACCCAGGCCCACAAAGTGGCACAATGAAATATACAATATGCAACATCATATACTGTGAAATATACATACAGATGCAATCAATTTATAGGCAGAAAATAGCTGAATACACTATAATTTACAAAATGTGTCAGGGTAAAATCAACACATACATTGTAATTTCAACAGTGTTGACAGAACAAGAGTACATTGCAAATTTACGCTGGGGGAAAAGGGTAGGGAGAATATGAGACAACAGAGGGGAAAACAGTGCAAATTACAAATATGAATGAACATGGCATGTTGCTGGAAGTTGCCCCAATTAATGGTGAATAAGGTGATCAAGCGTACATAGAAGAATACATGTACACCACTGTTACAAATGTATAGAAGAATGACTCTTCATTATAGATTTCATTAGTTAATTTAGGAATTAATAAGGCAATTATTCCATGCAACAAAGTCAATTGGTCTAACAAGACAATAGTCCTAGTGGGAGTTGAACCAGTATGAAATAATTCCTATTGACTACTTCCTTATTTAAAATGTCATAAATAATGATGCTACCATAGCTGCAAAATGGAGACACAATTTTATTTCATATTATGTGCCATTTAAATGTTTAGAATGCTGATGGGCCCAATTGTTTTAAATTGTATTCACTATTTAAAGACAGAAAATAGGAGCTACTGTGTTCATGCCACTTGCTGCAATCACCCATTCTTCAAATAATGGCTTCCCATAGCATCAGGGATCAGTACTGCAAATTTAAGACCACACTCCAATGAGTATCTTAAAAAATGTACTGAGAGAAAAAAGGGTAGTAAATATGAACATACAGTAGTAGTCAGTTCCTCATATATGCACATGCTTGGGACTGCATATCCAACATTGTATATAACCGAAAATGTATTGAAATCAATAGAGCCAACAGACTCACTGGGTAAAATGCATTTTCTTACTATTCACATTTAGCTGTACAGAATGGCCCAGATATTCAAAAGGGTTGCGCCATGCGCAACAGGGTTGCGCGTGCGCAACTCCAAAAATGAGCCATTCTGCGATATTCAGAAAGGGGCCAGTTCGCCACGGCTGCGCTGAGCAACAGCGCAATGGAAATGAAGGCATGCGCAACCCGAAGGCGGGTCCATGCATAAAGTGCGCAATCGATATCTGAACACTTGCGCAATGCGCAAGGTAGCTCAGCGGAGGATACGCAGTACGGATGTGAGCCAAAAAAAAGGCTCAAGGGGCGGAGCAAGAACTCTAGCAGGCCGCAAACTGGGGAGAGACAGAGACAGAGAGAGAGAGACAGAGACAGGACAGAGACAGGAGCAGGAAGGGCAGAGGGACAGTGGGTCCTGGAGGACAGAGAGGCCAGTGGGGGTGCCCGGTGCAGTGGAAGCAGCAGTGGGGCAGTGGGGTAGCACAGGAACAGCAGCTGGGGGCAGAAGCCGGGGAGATGGACAGTGTCAGCTTCCACATGGAGGCTGTAATGAGAGGGTGAGACAGCATGCTGCAGGGGCGTGGCGGAGGCCCGTCGGCTCGCCCCAACAAGCGGTATCGTGCCGCATCAGCTCGAAGCTGTACACAGATGTCGAGTTGTGGCCGGTACCACCTGAACAGGGCAATACTGAGGCGGCTCAGTGAGCTGTGCAGTGATGTGATGCAGGCACCCTCACGGCGGAGTCATGCTCTGTCCATGGAGACCAAGGTGACAGCCTGCATGTGCCTGCTATCCACGGGCACCTTCCAGAGGCCGACAGGGGACACCACAGGCATTACACAGTTGGCCCGTCACGCATCCTCACCCAATTCCTCAGCGCACTGCTGCCTCATGCTGCGGAGTACATCCACTTCCCAGCACCGCGGCAGAGCGTACAGCAAACATGCAGGAGTTCCACAGGGTAGCACATATGCCTGGCATGAGACCATAGACTGCACCCATGTGGCCATTTCACGCCACCCTGGCCCCGGCAAGCTGCTCGGAACTGAAAGGGCTTCTCGAGTGTCAACTGCCAGGTGGTGTGTGATGTCACTGGGCGCATCATCAATGTCTGTGCCACACACCCTGGTGGAGCACATGATGCCTTCATATGGCACCAATCTGCACTGTGCCATCGATTCAGTGGGAACATCCCCACGGGTCATCTAGTGGGTGAGTACACATGTATGGAATGCAAACTCTGTGCAAGGGTGGGAATGACACAGGTGCCATGGTAGTGGCACACAAGGATATGGGCAATATGGACCTGACCTGACACTGATCTCCACTATCTCCACACAGGTGACTGTGGATACCCACTCCATCCTGGCTGCTCACACCATACCGGTGCCCCGACTAGCGCAGCATGGTTTCAATGAGGCACACGCCTCAACCACGGAACATCATAGAGCGGGTGTTTGGGATACTCAAGGCACGCTTCCGATGCCTGGACACCTCGCCGAACCTACAGTACAGCCCAAAGGCCTGTGGGATATTCCTGGCCTGTTGCATCCTGCACAACATGGCCAAAGACCATGGGATAGCCGTACAGGTCCAAGAGGGGGACAGCGATGGGGACGCCAGTGGCGCCGGTGATGTGGGTGATGAGCCGCCCCCCCAGGACGGAGGGACCCCCGACTGACACGGCAGGCCCAGCTGCACCGGGACACCATTGCAGAAGAGCACTACGCACAACACAGGTAAGTCAAGGGGACATGTGCAGGCAACACTGTCCATGCGCAAACCACAGGCACACAGGGGAACACACCGTGCATGAAGGTCAGGGGAGTTGAAGGGTCCAGGCATACCAACACACCATCAGAGAGGGGTGAGCACTCATATGGACACACACACACACCAGGCAGCATACAGGGGCGCAGCACAGCACTGCGAAATGACACGCCAACACACAGCACCACCAACCACCCTCACCACCTGGACTGTCCATGTACGTGTGTCAGAACCTGGGCAACCTTGCACCTTGGTGTACAGTGCAATGCAGGCATCATCATCCACACGCACCTGTGGACAGCAGTTGGGAGAGTGTGCAGGTGGTCCGTGTGTCAGCGGTGAGCAGAGAGCACCCAGCAGTGCACTGCCCACCATGACACACATTGCACACAGGGCAGCACCAGACAGGGCCTGCATTGGGAGACAGCTCAGTCAGGGAGCACTGTCCCACGGCCACCACGGATGCATGGGTGGCCCCGCCGTGGCCTAGCAGCACTGGCAGGCTGCACAGGGGCCACATCGGGTGGCACTAGTGCACCACCAGGGGTCCCAGTGCGCAACCGCGACCTTGCCCGCACAGGGGTCTGCATCCCGCCAAACAAACTTGCACCAGGGGTGCTCGGGATGCCCACAGCAGAACCCGGCATCGACAGGCCTGGTGTCGCACGACGCCGGGAACGGGGAGTGGAGTGCGCACTGTGTGGGGTGCGTGGTACAGGGTCACCAGACAGTGTGGTCAATGCGGTCACCACAGAGATCACTGCCTGGGTCAGCCTGTCAATGGCAGTGGTCACATCCGTCCGCATATGGACCATCTCGGCCCGGTCCCGAGCACACTCCCTGCTATGCCGCTCCATGGACACAGTCAGTGCCTCCACGGACCTTGCAACCTGCCCCTGCAGCTGTACCGACTCCTGCAGCAGGTGGGTGTGCGCGTCCAAAGGGTACTGTGCCCCAATGGCATCGTGACCCCCAGGGTGTGGATGGTCCTGGTGCACAGCACCCTTGAGGTGGCCGCTGTTCGCCAGGACCAGGTATGGGCGGATCTAAGGGTGGTGGACAAGTGCCACTGCTGGCACGCTGTCCCCCAGGCCTGGTGTGCAACTGCTGCCGCCCCTCCAACTGCTGAGCCCCCAGGTCCATCTATTCCACCCTGTGTCAACAGTGCCAGACACCTGCTCAGCCACCGATGCTGCCCCACCGGTGCTGACAGGCCCAGCCTGTGACTGTGCCAGCATGCTTTTACACAGGTGTGGAGCAGGACGGCCCAGGGGCATGTGCTTGCCTGCCATGTGTCCCTCGTGGGACACACACCTATCACTGGCCATTGCAGGCCTGCTATCATCAATAGTGCCGGTGCGTGCCACTTCCATAGGCACAGCATGCTGGCACACCTGCATGCCAGACTGCTGTGACACAGGCTGTGCACCCCCTGCACCCGTATCACTGCCGGCGGAGTTGTTGGGCCAGCCGGCCTGCTGCTGCAGTGCCTGCAGGCTGCTGGTGGAGGTGGATGGTCCCTCCTCCTGGTCCAGCAGGTCTGCCTCACTGTCAGCACCACCACCACCGTCTCCTGCAGACGAACAGGATCTGAAACAGAAAGAGTACATGTGAGTGCATGTGAACAACAGCCCCCCACAACATCACCATGTCATACCGTGCAGTGATGGGCTTCCACCTGTCTGGAATCCTCCGCCTGGAACACCACATGTGCACTTTCGGCTGCATAGCGTGACCAGTGTCTCCTCGGTCGAGGGTCAGCTGCAACACCACTGGTGGTCCCCACCAGTGGCAGACGTCCCACCCTGAAGGCTGCCACCTTCTCCTTCAGCCTCCTGTGGTCAGTCCCCATCTTTTCGGCATTCCTGCGGGCTGGTGGCTTCCGTGCAGGTTGCGGCCAGAGCTACCCCTCCCATGCAGCTGCACGTGCTGAGGGTGCCCTCCGCCCACTCAAAGCGGCTCATCCTCCAGGTAGGCCTGGAGGAGGCCTCAGTCTCTGCTGTGGTGAAGTTCGGCCTCCTCCTACGCCCGCTGCCCACAGCCTCAGCCTGGTTCTCGTCAGTCATGGTGATCTGTATGGGTGGAAGTGGACACCTGTCACTGTGCAGTCCACAGCATTTCCCCATGAGCATAGCTGCAGGCCAGGGGGGGGCAGAAGCCCCCCTCTTTCCTCTCCGCATGGCAGATACTTATGGAAAGGGTGCCCTCTGGCCCTTTCTAAGTGCCCTCATCATGCTCAGCCCCCTCAACCTATAACATCCTCCAGCACCCCTGCCCATGAGCATTGTCCTGAGCATCACACAGCATGTAACTCACCTCTCACCTGCAACAACCAACTCTGGCCGCCACAACCCATTGTCGCATTTTTATAGCGCAACACATGCAAATGAGGTGTGGCGCAACTTTAATGACATGCTAATCGCGCCACTGCACCTTTGAATGGCTGATCGACTGATTTGCATATGTCGGCTGAATATCGCGTATTTGCGCTTAGCGCAATAGGGAAGGTCCGGCTGAGCCGATGGCGCATGTTTGTGGCTGTGTGCTACACCGCTGCGCATGCCCAGACAGGTTACGCATGCGTCGATGCGCTGCAGACCTGCTGGCGCGATGGCGATTCTGGCCATAGCCACCATTGTGCCAGTGGCGCTACAGCACTGGGCACTATGGCGCGCTGTGGCGACTTCTGCGATAGTCCACTGTGGCACTGGTGCTCTGCTTAGCAGTCGCGCAGGATGCCTATACATCCTAGGGCGCTGTGCATAGCCTTGCATCATTGCCGTGACCTTGTGTATGCCCTCTGACCCCTGGCGCTGTGGGCATGCCATGTGTACGTCCCTATTGCGCTGTCTGGTTACAGCGCCATGTAAAGTGACGGCGCTGTTCGAACAGCGTGATTGGAGCCTGTGCTGGTCTATTGCGCAACAACTCCACGTGGGGTCATAGCGCAGCGGGGCGCCATATTGCCTGCTGTAAAGTTGGTGCCATGGCTAGGAGGAGGGCGGTGTCCTGGACCCCACTTGAAGTGGCCAACCTGGTGGCCCTAGTGGAGCCCCACTGTGAGGCACTATATGGTGAGGCCCCCCTCACCCTACCTAGGACCCATGTGTGGCAGCAAGTGGCCACTGACCTGGTGGGGGTCACTGGCCGGGGCTGGTCTGCTGAGCAGTGCGGCACGGTACAGTGACCTCCGCCAGAGGGCGGACCTATTGGCGGCTGCGTTCCCATGCCAGGCGGGGCCTGGTGCCTAGGCCACGTGAGTGTACCATCTATGCACCTATATTCTCTGTAGGGGTGTGTGTGTGGCCTGGGTGGCTGTGCATCGGTGTGTCAGTGCGTGCAGCTGTGCGATGGATGGTTATGGCTGTGTGGGCAGGCAGTCTCAGTGGGGCAGGGGCACTCTGCTTTGAGTCACACTGATGTTTGTCTCACCACATGTCTCCCACAGGCCGGATTGTGAGGACACCGGACCACAGTGATGTGGGCCATGCCAGGGCCCCAGTGCCACAGGCTGTCGGGCCACAGCAGCAGCATCAGCAGCAGCAGCAGCAGCGGCAGCAGCAGCAGCAGCAGCGGCAGACCGAGCTGCTGGAGGAGTGTGAGTATCATTACGTCATGGATGCTATTGCATGCTGGGGGGGCAGGACCACCAACCATGCTGGACACAACCAAAGTGGAGGTCATAGTTCCACTATACGAAACACTAGTGAGTCCCCACACTGGAGTACAGTGTACAGTTCCGGAGACCATACCTGCGTATGGACAGGGACTGGGTGGAGAGGGTTCACAGGAGGGCGACATGGATGGTGCATGGATTGCATCACAAGTCCTATGCAGACAGGTTGACGGAACTGAACATGTACTCCCTGGAGGGGAGGAGGGTGTGGGGATATGATGGGACATACAGTATTGTACAGGGGAACAGAGTGCAGGAAAACAATATTTGTAAGCGTAAAGGATGTTCCAGGACTAGAGGGCATGGGATGCAGTTGGAGGGCTCGTTTAAGAGGAACATGAGAAAGTGTTTCTTCACATAATGGGTGGTGGACGAGTGGAACACCCTGCCAGAGGATGTGGTGGGGCTGACTTGGTCACGGGATATATGTATCGTGGGTTAGCCATGAGGACTTCTGGAGGTCAGGGGGTGAGGGGGACGGACTTATAGGACAAGAGTGATCGTACAAGGCCAAATGGCCAGACTGGGTGTCCCATAGGCCCTTATCTGCCGACACTGTCTATGTATCCATGTATGTAGGCATGACACAGGTGACCTGCATCACAGTGCAGCATCACGACACGTCTGTGTATGCATCACAGGTGGTCAGGCATGCACTGGGCACATAGCTGTGTAACTGGCATCGCCTGCGTTGCCACATCACATGACAAGCCTAGTTTGTACTGTGATTGATGTGGGCAGTGTGTGTGGGTGGTGGTCACATGGCTGGTGCCGCCTGTTTGTGATGGCCATGTGCATGTTCACTGTGGGTGGGTGCATGCCATCACAGGTGCAGGACATTGGGTTAGATGGGTTGCAGGTTGGGTGGTGTTCAGGGTTGTGGTCAGTCTCAGCCATTGACTGTGTTCCCATTTTCCTAGGCCTCGGTGTGCTCGGCGCGTATATCAAGATCTCTGCGCCTGACCCAGGTGGTACTGGACAGCGGGAGCTCCTGCAGGCCCTACAGCGCCAGAGGCGGCGGGCGCAGGCACAGGAGGGGCGCCAGCAGGGAGGAGCAGGAGCCAGCTGGGCGTAGCCACATTTCATTTCTACTTCACCCATCCCTTTCACCCTGCCTTCCTCTCCAAGTTTATTCCCTCCTCTTGAACACCCCTGCCTTTTACCCGTCCCCCAACTTGTACATAGTTCTACCTTTATTGTTAACTGTTTTTTGAAATATACATTTCTATTTTGGTACAACTAGTTGTGTTGGTGTCTGCTTTGCAACTGGCTCTGGGTGCTCCGTTGCAGGGTGTACATGCCATCTGGGCTGCTATGGTCCTGGGTATATGTGTGTGTGTGTGTGTGTGTCCATGGGGGTATCACCAGCATAGCATTGCCTTTCTGTTGCTCTTGCCATTTGCTGCCACCCACTGGGTGCTGAGGGTGGGTCTGGCTGGTAGATGCTTCTCTGCAGCATGGGGTTGGCGTGTGCAGAGGGGTGCATGGTGTTTCCTGCAGTGCCTGTCACTGCACATGAGCGTGTCTTGGGGCACGGTGCACGCTGTGCTGTGCGTCTGGGGGTACTGATGTGCACTGTGGTTGTCAACCCCTGGGTGTGGCACTCTCTGCCTGCCAGTGGTTGTGCTGGGGTGTCATGGCTCTGCTATGCTTTAGTTGGCTTGTCCCCATGGGCACGTGGATCATCCGTCCCACCCCCAGTGATGCTGTGCTTGGGGTGTGCCAGTGTGGTGTGGGGTCTGCAGTGAGTTCCTGTGCCCATGTGTGGCATGGCTGGCGGTGGGCCCCAGCCTGCCTCCCTGGATGTGCAGTTCCATTGCTCTGGGGGGCTGTGCTTGCGCTATGGCAGCTCTGCAATGCTCAGCTGAGCTTCCATGGTTGTGCCATAGCGCAGCATTTTGGCTCAGCTTCTCCTTCCTGGTTGAGCGATGGCGCAGTATGTGCGATATTGAGACGTTGGTTGCTTGCACAATTTGCTCTGCTCCATGTTTGAATATCGCACCTGTTGCGCATTTGCGCAACTGGTTTGCGCTTGCTCCTACTGTTGCTCCAGTTTTCAGCGAAGTTTGAATATCCAGGCCAATGTATCAGAGTCATTTAAAGCTGCACTGTCAATGTTTTGATGAGTTGTTATGTGTACTCACCTTTTCACCTCCAGTGTAAGTTCTGTTCCATTTACTATCTCCACTGTTTTCTTATGTGTTTTATTTATTTTATGTTAAAAAAAAACTAAAATTGTGCATTTTGGTTTTGCTGTAGCTCCGCCTTTGTTCACAAGCCAGCCCTTTGAAGTCAATGTGCACGTTCATGCTCCAGGGTAGAATTAGGTGGGGGATGTGCATGACCAAGGCTACTAAATTTCTGCTTCCTTCCTTTCCTTTCTCCACTTGTCCCTTTATATTTCATTCCCCCACTGTCTCCCATCCTTATTAGCATGTCTACTGGTTCTACCTGCTCTTTACTGCTGTCATCTGAACACCTCACTGTGATCCTGAGAATGCCTCGCTGATTGGTAATACCGTTCATATTCCTTTCCTTTCCTTTCCTTGTCTGTACCTCACATAAAGATGTCTAATTCTGTGCCGGCTGTGTAATTCATTTTTAGCTGTGCCACTGTATTTATTTTTAATTGATTGTCCGTGTTGTGGAATCCCTCGTTTTTCTAGTACAATACCTGAATCGCATTTATCATTGCTGCTTTTCCTTGAGTGAGTGTCCTTTTCTTATCATCAAAGCTTCAGGGTGCAAATGAACTCCCGCTTTCTAGACGGTAATCTAGGTGACAACTCACTTTCAGCATCGGTCTCCAGATTGGCAAAAATTATATCAAATATTTTCAATACATACAAGTAATGGTGTTTGTGTGCAGCTGAATAAATGAAATGAAGACTAAATCAGAATGCCGACACTGCTTGCGCTATCTTAGCACTGCCAGTGCACACTGTAGTAGAAGCTGTAAACTGTCAGCAGTTCACATATTTTACTCCTGCATCTGCCACATAGACTGTGCTCGTCTTAGCAAGGAACGAAAAGTATTTACTGGTATCTGAAAAAGAAGAAGTAATACTTCACTGGTGAACACTGATGTCAGCAGTGTCATTTCAAAGTGTTCTCAGTGAAGCGCTGTTTTCCTATGCTTGCACAGGGGTGTAGCCAGGGATTTCAGATATGCACACCAAGTGAACTCACTGCTACCCCCTCCTCGTTGTTAGGGTGAGCTACCCAACCCCGGGGTGTAGCCAGACAATATACAAATGTATACCAGGACCGTGTTTGTTGCCTCATTTGGCACAATAAATGCAGCTTTTGTATCTCATGACAGTGGTTGTTGCCATGCATGGGTAAATACAAATGCCATGCATTGTTCCCTAAGACACCCACATACCAGAACAGAGCCTGTAAAGATGTATTGTCCTTGGGATGCAAAGAGAGTATTAGTGACCAGTCCTTCTGGTTTTGACTCCTATGAATAAAATTACAGAAAGGTTCAGTATTTTCTCTGTTAGTTCTCATGGAAAAAGGAAGCGGTTCAGAGCCTATTTGCTACCCCCTTAAATAAAATTGCACACCATGGAGTGCTTGGAGTATGCCTGCCTACACCCATGCGCAGATGTAGCTGGAGTCACTGCAGATGCTTGATGTGTGTCTTCATGCTTTTTACTCTAATAAAGGTGTGTGTGCGTGTTGAGCATATCACTTGTTATTTAACTTCCCTTGCAGTCGTAATTTTCGTCATTGAACTATGCTTCAATGTCAATTCGAACTGAAATCATTTCTTCTATCCTTTGTTAGCATTTGAAAAAGTTGGATTCCTTTTCTTCTGAAAACTTGCACTTATTGTAGTACTAGTTCCTGCTTATAAGTTGAAAAGTTATTAGAAAAAATATTTAACAATGTTGTATTTAGATTCAGGATAATGACTTAGCCGAGTTATTTTAGCTACTTATGTGGTTCCTCATTTTTATATCGTACTCCACCCCCTCCCTTTTAATGCAGACAACGAATATTTTTATTTATTATAATCAACAGTATTGTTGTGAAGATTTGCTCAATAATGCTACTTTTGTTTTTTTGCCTACATTTGGTGGTAATATGTGGGTGATGTTTTTAATATACTTATTTATCTTATTTTTATTGCTGTTTTGCTTACGCCCAAATTGTAAACTTTTATAGGATGGAAACATGGATACATAGAATCTGGCAACAAATAAAAACTGCTTAGCCCACCTATTCTGATCATTTGTCATACTTGCAGCCCTCCCCCCATCCTGCCATCAGGGGTGTAGCCAAGCATTTGAGATTTGTACACCAACCTGCTAGTGCCACACTGCTACCCCCTTCCCCACTGTTGTTCATGCCTGTCCCCCTATGACTCTAGTCCAAGGTTCCTGGCTTCAATCAGATGATTCCCATGCTAGACCTGCTGTCTGCACTGCTAGTGTGGTGCTCGGCTCCTGCTGCCCACTGGTAAATGCCACTGACTGCACCAGGAGTCCAAGACCATGGCAGAAATTTTTTCTCTCTTCCCCCACAGGTAGGCAGATTCACTCCACTTGCCACTCCACTTGAAGTCTTCATTCTTTTAGCTGGGCATTTAAACTTGCTGCCCCAGACTTGCCACACCCCCTACTACATACTGCAGCCAATCAATATGCAAGCAGACCATGCAAACCTAATTGAGACCTTCAGCTTCAGCATCCATGGCCCACTCTGCCACCACCCCAAAAAAAATGAAAGAAAAGAAAAAGCCTGCAAAGCTAAACAAAGGAATTTAAATGTGATGGACTGGAGAAAGCAGAGCAATGCTGACCAGCTTGTTTGC
This sequence comes from Neoceratodus forsteri, assembly GCA_016271365.2. Classification (NCBI taxonomy): domain Eukaryota; kingdom Metazoa; phylum Chordata; order Ceratodontiformes; family Ceratodontidae; genus Neoceratodus; species Neoceratodus forsteri. Next base: position 1,868,641,822 of record CM057452.1, read on the forward strand.
TACCCCCTGCTACTAAACTTAGTATGCCATGGCTTACTTGGAGTATCAGTAGCTACACCCTTGCCTGCCATGCCTTATACAGTACATACGTCATTCTTAAATCTCATGGCATTTTTTGCTCCCACTACCTCCTCTGAGAGTCTATTTACCACTCTTTCATTGATGATGGTTTTCTTTACAATTTCCAAGTTTGCACCAAATACAGCTTTATTGCATGACCCCTTAACTCATGCACATAATTTTCTCTTGAAAATGACCCCCTTTTGAGCATTGCCTATACCATTACGATTTTGGAAAGTTTATGTCATATAACTACACTCTTCCTCATTATCTCCAGTCTGTACAAAGTGAGGTCCTCCAGTCACTCCTCCTACTGGTTTTGTTGCATCTCCTGCTCCTTATTAGTAGCCCATTTCCTGTAGTGCCTCAACTCTATCTATGTAATAGCAGTGAGGAGGACTATGAAACTGGACATAGTAGACAATTGGGAGTCTCACCAGAGATTGATACAGAGTCAACAGCAACCCTTCTTTATGCTTTTGATACCCAATCCTGTGCAACCTGTCATACCTTTGGTTCTCCCCACTGCCTTGTTTCTCTACTTTACATATTACAGACATACAAATTTGCCTGCAGAAACAGGCTAAAATGGTCAATCGTGTCTTCTTGAGTGCGCTGCTCAGTTAATTCCCTGGAGCTGCCCCCCCCCCACTCCTCCTAGACTCTTCCCCTGCTTTCCTATTACCCTTTCCATTCCACTTCCAAGTACTGCGTCCTCCCTTTCTAATTTTCTTTGTCACCCTGTACCACTCCCCAACACTCCAAAACTGGTGACCATCTTTGCTGCCACTATCTCCTCCGGCAACTCCTTCCACCCCTTCAGCACCCTTTAAGTTAAAAAGTGCACTCTCATTTCCTTCCTGAAAGTACCCCCCCCCATCAATTTCAGACTATGCCCCCTTATTGCACCCTCCTCTCTTAAGTTACAGACACCATCAGTACTTACCCTGTGCATGCCTTTAATTACTTGATGGTTTAAATCATACCCCCCCTTCTGTCCCCCAGTGAGTATATGTTTAGGTCCCTCATCCTCTACTCATATGATCTGTCCCCCATGCCCTGAATCATTTTGGCTGCCCTCTGGTGGACCACCTCCAGTAGTTTGATATTATTGTTTCGGTAAGGGCATCAGAACTGAACACAGGATTCTATGTGTGGTCTCATCAGTGACCTTTACAGTGGCAGAATAACTTCCTCCCTCCCTCCTTCCTAAAGACGATTCCCCTGGTGATGTAGCCCAGCATTTTGTTAGCTTTGGCTGCTGCCTTTTGGTACTGTACTGTGTGTTTCATACGACCCCTGACCATTACTTCAAGGTTGTTTTCCTTCTCTGATACTGTTACCTATATTCTCGCAAGACAGTAACTTGCCCTTGGGTTTCTGGCACTGTGTATATCACCTTACATATCTTTGTAATGAAATACAGCTGCCAGATGCCCAACTACTTCACCAGCTTAGCCATTCCCTCAATTTAAATCCTGCCTCCCCTTCTCTGTGTCCACTCTCCCACAGAGATTAGAATCCTCTGCAAAAAGGCAGATCTGACCCCCTCTGCTATCTTACCTATACATACATGGAATAGCACAGGTTCAAGTACAGAGCCATGTGGGACCACACTGATTACAAGCATAGGGTTTGGACAGTCCCCCCACCACTACCATTCTCTGGTTCCTGTCCCTTAGCCAACTCTTTACCACCCCAGCATTTTATTTCCTATTTGCATTTCCCCAAGCTTGCTGATCAGCCTTCAATGCGACACTGAATTAAATGCCCTACTGAAGCCCAGGTATAGGACCTCCACCACCTGTCCCCTGTCCAGTGCCCTCATAACCCAGCTCAATAAGTCAAGTCATGTTGGTTTGACACAATCTCCCCTGACATCCTGGTGCTGCCTGTCATCTTGGAGATCATTCTCCTCAAGGAAGGACACTAGCCTTCCCTTTTAGAATTGCCTCCATTAACTTACACATTATGAAGGTCTGACTTGCTGGCCTGTAATTACCCTGCTCATCCCTGGGTTCACAGTTGTAGAGAGGTTCCACAAGAGCTGTCCTCTATTTCTGCAGCCCACACTCCTTCTTCAGCAAGGTGTTGAACAGGTCTGTCAGCAGTGCTGCTAGTACCTCTGCCAATTCCCGCAGGACCCTTGATTGTACCCTATAAGGGCCAGATACCTTGTCCACCTGCAGTTCCCATAGTCCTCTTAAGACTCCATCTACTCCAGTGTCCCCCTCATACTCCTTCCCTACCTCAAGGTTCCTCCAGTGTTCCGCTGTGGCACCGGCTTGTCCACTTCCCTGGTGAACACTGAGCAATAGTTCTCATTTAGTGCCTCCGCTTGCTCTTCTCCCTTTTTCTGCCCATCTTCTCTCTTTACCTTTACTATCCCAACCCTTATGCTTCTCCTCTCTTTAATGTACCAGATGAAGTCCTCCTCTCCTTCCTTAATCCCCTGTGCTAGTCTTACTTCTTTCTCAGCTTTAGCTTCCTGAACCTCTCTCTCTCTCTGCCTCTCAAGATTTCACAGTGAATACTTCTCTGTTCTCCTCCCTTGAGGTATGCTTGTACTTCAGGAAGGTGCCCTTCATCTCTAGGTCATTAGATATGACAACATCTTTGTCTGTATCTGGATTTGTTGTCACTAGTACTCCCCCTTCACACACACACACACACACACACACACACACACACACTCTCTCTCTAGCACTTTGTGGTCTGACCATAGGTTTCTGCACACACACACACACACACTCACACTCTCATTTCGTGGTCTGATCATGGGTTTCTGCACCCCAAGTGCATGATTTTTATTTGTTCACATTAAAATGTAGGTGTTGCTTTCTGTATCCCTCCACAGACTTACATATACATATATATATATATATAAAATTCTGGCATCGCTGCTATCTTGTGCATGGCATTTTCCTGCAGTGCTCATTACTGTGGTGGTGCTCGTAAAAGCTTGGCGCAGTTGTATCAGCCCTGACCAGAACTTGTTTAATTTTGCTCAACCAAAGTCTTACTTCAGGAATCAGGATTTAATAGTCCAAGTACTCATACCGCTCTCAAGTCCTGACTGCAAACAAAAGCAATTTATGATAGTAGCAAGCATGCCACAAGGCCTCCTGTCTCACAAAATTAACAGGCACAAGTGGCATGCTTTGCTAGGAGACACAGCAGCAAAGGAGTGAGGCAGGAGAAGTAAGAAAAAGACACTCACCATTGGTGTCTGTAACCTGACTTCTGATCCTTTTCTCCCACATTCTGTGTCTGCTGTCCATCAAGAGGTGGTGACTGTCACTCTGGTCTCTGCTTTCTGCCACAGATGCTCATCCTCTCAGCTTGCCTTTGTCAGCTGATGGTGGAGTTGTGGTCTCGTGATTGGCAACCACATCAGTGTTCCTCTGGCACTCCCCCCCCTCCCGCCAAATGAAATGGACAAACAAAAAGTAAAAAAACAGACTGGGTGCAAAGATATCTTTGGTGCCTCTTTGGGCAGGCACTAGACAGAACTAGGTGTCCTTAGATGAAAGTGCCTGCTCTGGAGCACTTAAGGTCTAGGAATTTTTCATCCTATTTGTAGTCATTTCCAAAAACTACAATACCCTTTTACTGCTATCCTGTATTAGGACAAATCCCCAGTGGTCATCTTTCCCATAGCTGAGGCCATTATGGCACTGGCTCTGGAGCTTTGACAGCATCCAGCATCCTGTCTGACACCCTCAGCCTGCATGGTCCACAAATATGTGGTCCTATTGGCTCTCCATCATGTTTCTTTGACCACCCTCATACCAATGGTCTGGTTGCTTACTCAGTGTTCTGAAAATCGGATAATACTGGGTACATGGACAAGCCACCCATCAAAGAGTTGAAAAAAAGTTTGGTCGTGCGACTAAGAAAGTCTGTACCGCATCCACTCTTGGTCTCTGTCTAGCAAGTTATGCTTTGATGATGGCTCACTTTGGACACTTCTGCTGTGAATTCTCAATAATGTCCTTCCTTGCTTGCCTGCTGATGAGCAGTTCCCAGTAAGGGTCATCAGAGAGTAAGGTCAAGCACTGGGTAAACAGCAGTTACAGACAGCTTTGGACAATGGCGATTCCTGTGCCCATGCCATGGCAGCAGTGGACATAATGCATTGCAGGGCCTGGCTGAGAATCTCTTTCTTCATGGTGGACACTCAGCATAATTTGGCTGATGTCCCTTTCCTGGGCACTGACCTTTCCCAGGGGTGGACGGGCATCTCACTAAGATCAAAAAGTCGAGTGCCACCCTAGACTATATGGCTTTTGTCCCAAAAGAATTCAAAAAATCAGAAGCAAAAGAAGAAGACCTTTCAGTTCTGGGCCTATCAGACACAGCAGTCTAGGCAGCAACAGCCCCAACAGGCAATTTCAAGCGTGTTACCCCAAGGCCAAATTGTCTGCCCAGGGGCCCAAAAAAGGTGTGGGTAGTGGACGTGGTGCCCCTCTGGCTGCAGTGGGCAGTGCCCCCTCTAAAGCTGCCCAGTGATGGGTTGTGTGGGTATCCTCCTCCTGCCTGTCCAGTCCCTGACCAAGCTCCCGCAAAGTGGTTGGAAGAGGGCTGCCTCTTGACTTCCAAGCTTTCCTTCCTTCCTTACTAATTCCATGCTCCAAGGGAGTCTTGGTATGGTAGGACATGCTGTCTGCTGTTGTGGGGTACGTTACTCAGCTCCTCACAGAAGGAGCTCTATCCCATGTCCCACACACACTGGCAAATCATGGTTTTGTGTCCATGTACTCCCTGAGGAGGATAAGGACGAAGTTGATGTTGAAACCTCTGACAGGTCCACTGTCACCACAGGGAGTGAGGAGTTGATCAAGCACACTCCCAGTCCCCCCCCCGCCGGATGACCCCTTCTTCTTCAATATCATGAAACAGCTGTCCTCCATCATAGGTTTCCAAGCCAACGAGGAGGAGGGTGATGAAACTAGGAGGAGTCTGGTGGACTTCCTGGAGATTCCTGAATTTCCACCAATAACTATACCTCCTCTGCTGCTAGCTTTAAATGATGCAGGAGGAGGGTGATGAAACTAGGAGGAGTCTGGTGGACTTCCTGGAGGTTCCTGAATTTCCACCAATAACTATACCTCCTCTGCTGCTAGCTTTAAATGATGCAGCCACTGCAGCCTGATGCAGGCCCAGTATGGTGCCAATCATGCCTAGGATTGCTGATAAGCTTTATCAGGTACCTTAGAGATTCCTCTTCTATGTAGCTCAGCCTAATACTGACTCTGTGGTCATTACAGCTGCTAATGACAGGACAAAGGCCCCTAAACACCTTAGCTCCCTGCTCCCTGACTGAGAATCCAGAAGGTTGTATCTTTGGGGCAAGAAGACTTTTGCCTCTGCCACCCTTGGCCTTCGGATTACCAATTATTTAGCTCATCTTATTAACTACCAAAATACCCTTTGGAGAAAGGGCAGAGCAGCTACTCAGGATGTAAAACATACTCTAGGTCACTACATGGACTAGGCAAGGGATGTTGGGTCCCAGAGCTCACAGCATTTTGTTACCTATATAGAGACTGACCAAGGAAAAGCCAGCAGCTAAGGAAACTACCTCTCATTCGATAGTGTCCTGCATTCAGTTTTGTTATTAAAAGGCTAGTAAAGATAGAAAGTGGTGTGGTTCCAAGGGACTGGAGCAGGGTGAATGCAGTCCCTCTCCACAAAACTGGGAACAAGGAGGAGGCTGGAAACTACAGGCCAGTCAGCCTGACCTTGTGGTGAGTAAACTAATGGAATCACTGGTAAATGAAAGGATTATAATATTTCTTGAATCCAGCAGAGCACTGGATCCAAGGCAGCATGGATTCACAACAGGAAGGTCTTGTCAAATAATTCTGATAGATTTCTTTGACTGGGTGATCAGGGAGGTAGATCAGGGAGTGGCGGTGGATGTGGCCTGCCCAGATTTAACCAAGGCCTTCAACACCGTCCCACATAGAAGGTTGGTAAATAGGTTGGGCAGCCTGTGAGTGGGCCACAAGGTAGTAAACTGGATCAGGAACTGGTTGAGTGACAGTACATACAGAGTGGTACTGAATGGAGTCCAGTCTGAGAAAAGCACATGGCCAGCAGGGTGCCACGGGAATCTGCACTGGGGTCATTCCTCTAAATGTCTTCAAAAGTGACATTGCATAGGGGCTAGAGGGCAAGGGATGCCTCATTGCCGGTGACACTAAAATCTGCAACAGGGTTGACACTTTTTTGGGGGGGGGGCGGAGAACCTGAACATGCTTGAGGAGTGGTTGAGAGTGTGGCAGCTACGATTCAATGCACAGAAATCCAAGAGAAGAATACAAAATGGGTGATGAGGTGCTCATGGCCACCAATCAAGAAAGGGACCTGGGGGTAATCTTATCTGATAACCTAAAGGTAAACAAGCAATGTGAGAAGGCTTGTGAGGAGAGCCAATGAGATGCTAGGCTGCATAGGGATAAGTATCACCGGCAGAAAAAAGGAGGCGGTTATGCCACTGTATAGACCACTAGTGGGACCTCATCTGGAGTAATGTGCCAAGTTCTAGAGGCCGCATCTCCGGAAGCACATAAACAAAATAAAGACAGTCCAGAGAAGGGCAATAAAATGATGCAAGAACTGCACCAAAAGTCATATGAGGAAAAAGTAGAGGACCTCAATACGTATTCCCTGGATGTGGGGGGGCTATGATAGAGACATTCAAGTACCTCAGGGGTATAAACAAGATACAGGATGGTAGCATCCTTCATAAAAGAAGGTGTGCAAGAACAAGGGGTCATGATATGAGGCTAGAGAAGGTATGCTCAGGGGCAATGTGATGATGTACTTTTCCACAAAAAAAATTCACATACATAAGAAAAGTGGGTTCAGACATGGCAACTGAAGTTTATTCTCTGGAAGTGTGCATTCAAGCACATGAGGTACAAAAACCAAGTTCCACTTCTATTGTGTTATTACAGGTTATCTTTTCATTTATGCACCCACTATTCTACGTACGCTCATGATATCATGTCATCCTGCCTATGTCTTGTATTCAATCAACCATCAACACAGGACAGATTGTGCAGATTTCTGCATTCTCACTCAAACCTCTTCCCTCCCCCTTTCACAGGCCACCACCACAATAGCAACAGTGCTCACTGTTTCACACACACATTGCACATTTCATTACATCATTCCTGTCTGTTATCATCTAGCTGACTATCATCCACAGAGCAATCACAAAACAATACATTACTTCATGTATAGTAATGTCTTTAGTGGAATGATCGTTACGTAGTCCTGCTATTATGGGAATTGGGTGATAATTGCTTATGCATCCACATATTACAATTCTTGATTGTGTTGCCAACCAACTAAATGTGTTTCATTCATATGTAAGTATTGTGGGGTGCTGGGTGATGATGGCTCACATTTGAGTACAATCTATTCAATTGCCTCATCAAGCACCTCCTCCAGTCTCTATAGCAGATGTTGTGGTTACAACTGAACCTTGCTGCTACAATTTATTTCTGTTTCTTCTTTCAAGTCAATTTATTTCTTATCAATTACAGTTATCCAAAATGTGGACTGACTGTTCTTAGAAGCAATGCTCCATCTGTCTCCCCACATCTGTGTTCCTTCATGTTAGTTTACCACATCAAGCACCTTTGAACATTGATCTGAAATTTATTTCATTATATTTTAAATCAATTTCATCACTTGTAAGCTTGCCTTATGAAGCTCCTTTCTACAAGTGATTTCTTTACCACACCTGAGCACTCAGGAGAACATTTAGGCATCTCTTCTCTTACTTCCCCAGTTTTCTTCTCTTTTGTTTTCTTGCTACCATAGAAACTTAGAAACATAGTCTTTGACAGCAGATAAGGACCACTTGGCCCACCTAGTCTGCCCATTTCCCGACCTACAGGCTAAGCTGTAGATCCTAATTAACCAACATCCTATTTATTCTTACCCCCCACAAGAATTGCCTTATGTCTGTCCCATGTATTTTTGAATTCTCCCACAGTTTTAGACCCCACAACCTCCTCAGGAAGGCTGTACCATGCGTCCACCACCCTCTCCATGAAAAAATACTTCCTCACATTGTCCTTGAGCCATCACCCTTCTACCTTCAAATTGTGTCCCCTTGTTCTTGCACATCTCTTTTTCTGAAAGATGCTACCCTCTTGGACTTTGTTGAGTCCACTGAGGTACTTAAAAGTTTCTATCATGTCCCCCCTCTCCCTCCTTTCCTCAAGGGTACACATATTAAGCTCCTTTAGTCTCTCCTCGTATGGCTTCTCTTGCAGACCCTGCACCATTTTAGTTGCCCTCCTCTGGACTGCCTCTATCCTGTCTATGTCCTTGCAGACATGGGGTCTCCAGAACTGGATGGAGTACTCCAGATGGGGTCTCACCAACTATCTCTACAAAGGGATAACAACTTCCTGTTTTCTGCTGGTGATGCCTCTCCCTATACATCCCAGTACACATCCAGCCCTCCCTACTGCCTTCTCACATTGTTTGCTAACCCTAAGGTCATCTGATATGATTACCCCCAGGTCCTTTACATTTTTGTTGTTGATACTACCTTCCCCTCCATTGTGTAATCTTCCCCAGGGTTTTTGTTATGATTGTGCATTGTTTTGCACTTCTTTGCATTGAATCCAAGCTGCCATACTTCTGACCATTCCTCCAACCTTGCCAAGTCCCTTCTCATCCTTTCCATGCCTCCTTGTGTATCAACCCTGTTGCAGATCTTTGAGTCATCTGTAAAGTGGCAGACTTTTCCTTCTGGTCCCTCTGCAATGTCACTTATAAAGACATTAAAAAGGACTGGACCCAGTACTGAACCCTGCGGTACCCCACTAGTAACCCTTTTTTCTTTAGAGTGGACTCCATTTACAATTACCTTCTGTATCTTGTTGTCCAGCCAAAATTTTACCTAGACTACCACATTGGGCCCACTCCCAGGTGGGTTAATTTGACTATTAATCTTTTATGTGGGACTGTGTCAAATGCCTTGCTAAAGTCTAGGTAGGCCATGTCCACAGCCCCTCCCTGGTCTTCTACTTTGGTTACCCAGTCAAAGACATCAATTAGATTAGTCTGACATGACCTTCCCGCTGTGAATCCATGCTGTCTTGGGTCCTGTGCCCCAATGGCCTCTAGGTACTCAACAGTTCTTTCCTTCAGAAGTGATTCCATCTCTTTCCCTACAACAGAGGTCAAACTGACAGGTCTGTCGTTTCCTGCCTCTGTCTTGGTCCCACTTTTGTGAAGTGGAATCACATCTACCTTCCTCCAGTTCTCAGGTACCACACCATCCTCCCATGATTTGTTAAAAAGTGCAGTCAGTGGTTTTACTAGTTCTCCCCTTAATTCTTTTAGAATTCTGGGGTGAATTCCATCAGGCCTCATTGCTTTGTCCACCTTCAGTTTCAGGAGTTCTTGCAGAACCCTTTCTTCTGTGAAAGGACTGGGATCGACCCCCTATCAAAAGTGCTTCTGTTAATTGGATTAGGCACCTCCGACTCCTCCTCTTTTGTGAATACTGAGCACAAATATTCGTTCAGTATCCCTGCTTTTCCACTGTCCCTCTCTGCCCACCCACCATTCATTCTATTCAGCCTCATTATCCCTCTCTTTGTCTTTCTATGCTCCCTGATATAACTATAAAAGCTTTTATCCCCCTTCTTAACCAAGTTGGCTATCTTTTCTTCAGTTTGGGCCTTTGCTATTCTGACTTCCCTCCCTGCTTCCTTCTGCCTTAACTGGTACAGCTCTCTGTCCTGCTCCTTCTGTGTTTTCTTATACTTCCTGAATGCTATCTTTTTCTCCTTGACTTTCTCCGCCACCTCTTTCTAGAACCATAGTTACTTTTTCTTTCATTTTGATTTGTTTATTTGCTTCACACAAAGGCTTGTTGCCTCTGTGATGGCAGTTTTGATGTTTCCCCAATTTTGCTGCACCCCTCCTTCTAGCCTGTTTGTTAGTGCTTTTCTAAGGCACTCTCCCATCTTGCCAAAGTCAGCCCTTCTGAAGTCCAGTACTCTCATTTTTGTATGGCTTGACTCTGTAGCTGAGTTTATCGTAAACCACTGTTTGATGGTCACTTGTTCCCAGATGGCAACCCACTTCTAGATCTGAGATCCTCTCGCTGTCCCCATTTGAGAGTACGAGGTCTAAGATTGCTCCCTCACGAGTGGGTTCTGAGACTAGCTGTCTGAGGCATGCCACCTGTAGGGCATCGAGAATGGCCCTGCTTTTGGATGTGGCTGCAGAAAATGTGCTCCAGTTAACATCTGGCATATTGAGGTCTCCCATCAACAGTATCTCCCCTTTCTCTGTCATCCTAAGAATGCCTTCTATAATATCCTTCTCCATTCCCTTCTCCTGACATGGGGGTCTGTATACAACCCCTGTGCTGATTGTGGTACCATCTCCAGTCTCTAAGGTGACCCACAGTGCCTCCTCTCCTCCCTGTTTACTCTTTTGTTCAGTTGCTTTTATCCCTTCCTTTACATAGAGAGCTACTTCTCCCCCTCTTCTTCCCTCCCTGTCTCTCCTGTAAGCTATGTACCCTAGAATGTTAACATCCCAGTCATGGTTCTCTGTGTACCATGTTTCTGTGACTGCTACAATATCCAGGTCTCCCTCTTCCATCAAGGCCACCAGTTCAGGGAGATTGTTGCCCAGACTACGGGCATTGGTACTCATTACCCTCCATTTCCTGATGGACTTACTCCTTTTTGCCCCATCTCTGCCCTTATTGCCTTTGTCACTTTCTCCATTTACCCCTACCCTTCTCCCTATCAACATCTCTATATTGGTGTTTACCTCACTTACTACCCTGACTTTTTTGTGGGGGATTGTCAATAACTCACTCAGCCAGTCAGCCCTCTACTCCCAAAGTGCCATCCTCTGAGCATTTGATTTGTGTACAGTGAACAGACAAGGTAACCCTCTTGTCTGTTTTGTGGGTTCAAGTCACCTTAGTCTCAAGCTTTGGAGGGATTCAAACTGATAACCTCTTGTTAGCATACCCAATTATCAGGCTCAGATAATTCTGTCTTCAGGGGCCAGATATCTTTTCCTATGGGCACCCAACCAGGTCTTTCAAATGAACCCTTAGAACTCAATGCAATACTTTTAGAGAACTCTATCCATGTCCCAGGTTGGTATACAGTAAGCACAGTGTTACTATAACTTTTAAAATCTCCACTTAAAATAAAAAGAAGTGTCAAGGCACTCCAGACAGTTTCATTGTAAAAATATATCTTTACTTTAAAAATATCAGAACAGAACATTAATTACAGAAAAAATATATATCCCAACACATACAGCCTTAAAACAAACAGGTAAAAAAGTACAGTTCCTACAATTTATAACTTCAGACTAATCTTGTCTAATGCTTACTTTCTTTCAGTGTTTTGAGGGTCTCTCTTCTCTCAGTCAGGAAATATCATCTTGTGTGTCTCTGTCAAGGTTCATCTCAGCAATTAAAACAGTTCTGAGCCAGCCTTTTCATGATGTCATTAAACTCTGCCTTGGAATATTAGAAGTTATATTTTAAAGCACAGAATGTTATAACAAGATTAAAAAAAAATGATAAGTGACATACTAAATTTCCTCTCTTCAGGGTAACTGGTCAGAACTGGTTTTTATTCTGACACACACACACACACACACACACACACACACACACACACACACACACACACACACATAAACAGGTTCTGTGATGTCCTCCCAAGGCTTCCTGGGAAATGTGTATTTGGCCTTCCAAAATCATCTGGATCCTGCCTGGCCCAGACATCAAACCTCTTCAATGTCCATTCTGGCCTCTCTCCGACACCCCTTCCCACAAGTCCTTCCTGGTAACTATGCAAGTCAAAGGATCTCCCTGAGAGCATTACAAAGTGGATACTTTGGTTCCTGCCTTCAAAGAAAATTGAACAAAGGAATTGCATTTTAAATAGCTGGAGACTCAAACCACCTCCTGTCCTTTGAACTATCTCTGGGGGGTCTTGATGTGTCAGTTCCAGTAAGACAGCCTTTTCCTCAGCCACAGTCATCATACATTAATTTCTTATATTTACAACAACATTTAAACAGGGATCAGAATCAGTAGTCCAAGTGTGACAATTCCTCCCCACCTAGACTGAATTTGGGGGATCTATCCCCTACATGGGATGAACTTCCCAAATCAGTTCATCCCTCATACACACTGGACAACCCATCTGAGTTCTTATTCTTGGCTCCGACCCTATGTATCATTTTCAAATCATACCCTTGTAAAGCAAGACTCCATCTGAGCAGTCTGCCATTGTTTTTCCCCATCTGTGTCAACCAAACCAGGGGGCTGTGGTCAGTCTGCACCACAAAAGGCTGCCCATACAAGTATGGCTCCAATTTCTTTAGGGCCCGCACTAGGGCAAGACACTCCTTTTCCACTGTGGAGTATGCTTGTTCCCTGGGGAGCAGCTTACTGCTCAGGTAAGCTATGAGGTGGTCCCTCCCTTCACTGGATGTCTGGCTTAGTACTGCCCCAATACCCCTGTATGAGGTGTCCGTCTGAACTATAAAAGTTTTGCTATAATCCAGACTTGTCAAAAAAGGGGCACTGAACAGTGCCTCCTTCAGTTTGGTAAAGGCATCCTCACAGGCTGGACCCGAGGTAATTTTCTTGGGCATCCGTTTCTATGTCAGGTCAGATAGGGGAGCAGCCAGGGCACTGTAATGTGGTACAAATTTTCAATAGTACCCTGCTGTCCTGAGAAAACTCCTAACCTGCTTCTGAGTTTCTGGTCTGTGCCATGCCTGTATTACCTCTATTTCTGTCTGGTTAGGATGGAGCTGTCTCCGGCCAACCACACGCCGAGGTATGCCACTTCTCCCACGGCCACCTGGCACTTCTTGGCTTTGACAGTGAGCCCGGCCCTCTGTATTCTGCCCAGCACTTCCCTAAGGTGTGACAGGTGTTCCTCCCAACTGGTACTGGAGATGGCAATGTCATCCAGGTACGCCATAGTGTACTCCTCATCACCATTTAACACCTGGTTCACCAACCTTTGAAAAGTGGCAGGGGCATTCTTCATTCCAAAAGGCATTATTTTGAACTCAAATAAGCCTATCAGAGTGATGAAGGCCGACCTCTCCCTAGCTCCGTCCATCAGCTGTACCTGTCAATACCCCTTTATCAGGTCAATGGTCATAAGGTAGGTAGCCCCCCCAACTTGTCCAGGAGTTTGTCCATCTGGGGCATCGGGTGCATGTCTGATTTTGTGACTGCATTCAGTCCATGATAGTCTACACAGAAATGAGTCAAGCCATCTGGCTTGGGTACAAGGACTACGGGTGAGGCCCAGGGACTGTGGGATCTCTGGATTACCCCTAAATCCAGCATCTGCTCCACTTCTCTCCCAATGTCCTTTTGGACAGCCTCTGACACCCGATATGCTGTCTGCCGTATTGGCGTCTGTGTCCCTGTCTCCACATCATGTGTTGCTAGGGGGGTTAGTCCAGGCTTGGCCCTAAACATGGGGGCAAAGTCTGCTAAAACCTCCCACACTTTCTGAATCTGGCCTGGGGTCAGCTGGGGAGACAATTTTACTACCTCCACAGAGGACTCCCACTTACTCTCTTCCAGCAAGCCCAGAAGGGGGTCTCCTTTGTCCGTCCCCTTCCCATGACTACACACTGCAAACACCATGTCAGCCCTATTTGCATATGGCTTCATCATGTTGACATGGTACATCCTTTTGTTCTGTCTATGGTCAGGTAACTACACAATGTAGTTTACGTCATTTACCTTCCTAACCACTTTGTACGGTCCTGCCCACTCAGGTTGCAGCTTGTCTTTCTGGACTGGAATAAGGTCCATGACTTCCTGACCCACCATGTACAAGTGAGCTCTGGCTCTGAGGTCGTACCATACTTTATGTTTCTGCTGGGCAGCTGCCAGGTTGCTCTGGGCTGTCCCCATAAGCTCCTTCAGCCTTTTCCTAAACCTAAGGACATAATCCACAATGGGAGTTCCCTGGTTGGCATGCTTGCCTTCCCAGTCCTCCCGGATCAAGTCTAGGGGCCCATGTACCTGGCGTCCATATGAGAGTTTGAAGGGGGAAAATCCTGTAGATTCTTGGGGCACCTCCCTGTATGCGAGCAACAGGTGGGGAAGGTATTTCTCCCAGTCCCTCCCATGCTGTTCAGGAAACACCCAGAGCATTGACTTTAAGGTACCACTGAAGCACTCCACAAGCCCATTGGCTTGTGGGTGATACAGTGTCGTGCATCTCTGCACCACCCCACACTTCTTCCATAGACAATTCATTAGATCTGACATGAAAGAACCCCCTTGATTGGTGATTACCTCCTGCAGAAGCCCAACACGGGAGAAAATCTCAAGCAAGGCATCTGCCACTTTGTCTGTCCTCAGTGAGGATAGGGTGACTGCCTCTGCGTACTGGGTGGCAAAATCCTCCACAGTCAGGATTAACCTTTTCTCTGAGGAGCTGGGGGTATTTAAAGGACCCACAATATCCATTCCCACCCTCTGGAATGGCTCCTCCACTATGGGCAAGGGGATCAGGGTGGCTTGGGTTTTCTTGCCCACCTTCCCTGTTTCTTGGCATCGGTGACAAGGCCTGCAATACTCCTTCACCTGCTGAGTGAAGTTAGGCCAGTAGAAATTCTGGGCCAACCGCTGCATTGTGTGTGTGATTCCCAGATAACCAGACAAGGGAATATCATGGGCAACCTTGAGCAACTGCTCACGATATCTCTGGGGAATGACAAGCTGCCTGCCTAGCATCCCTTCCTCTGTCTGTACTGCCTGTGTACACATAAGTCCATTTTCTCAATAAACTGTATTTCTGTTGTCACCTCCCTGTGCACCATTCGAGTCTGCCCAAGCCCTCAGCTTCTGTAAACTAGGGTCACTTCTCTGAGCAGCTGCAAACCCCTCACACCTTCCCAAGGTATGGGACAAGTCCCCTTCAGTCGCTAAACTAGGGTCCCTAGCACTAGCATCAAGGCCTTCAGGATCACTGTCAATCCTATCCTCTAACAAAGGGTCACCCTTTCCTCTTTGGAGTAACCCTCTGTAGCTGGGTGGTTACTTGCTACTGGGGAAATTTCTACCCCCTTATTATCAGTCTCCCCCTCTGGAGACACTGGCTGGGGAACCAGCCTCTCAGTATCTTCCCCAATGGCTTTTGGGGGGCTCAGGGAACTACAATTTTCCCTGGCCGCTTAGCTACGGGTAACTGCTCATACCATCCCCAGTTGGAGATTGTTACCTAGGATCACATCCACTGCTAATGTATTGGCTACAGCCACCTGTTGCACAGTTCCCCCTGTTTCACCCCAGTCCAGGGGAGCACTAGCCAGTGGTAATGTTTTTTTTCACCAGTAAACACTTGTACAGTTATGTATTTGTTGGGTATAAGCTGACCAGGCTGTACCAGATCCCCTTTTACCAATGTCAGGGATGCCCCTGTGTCCCTTAACCCCGGCGTCTGTATGCCATTCACCATGACTGGGTGCATGTGTTCCCTCATGCTCACTGGCATGCTTCCAGGGACACACAAACAACCCACTTCCTTTCTGGTACTACTTTATGTATTATTGCTTGCCCTTCTTGTACACTGTCTGGCAATGTGCCCAGTTTCTTTACATAACCAACAAACATTTCTTACTTCAGAGAAATCTTTTCTTTGAAACCTGAGGCTAACTGGTTTCAGTGGAGGTAGTGAGGGTTTTAGCTGCCCTGATGGTGTGCTTTTCCTTTTCTGCACTGCCACACTCACCCCATTCACTCTCAGAGCAGGTCTGCTCTTGGCATAGCACTCCAAGAGTTCAGCAGCCTCTTGCACTGTTTTTGGATCTTGGTCCTCTAGCCAGGTTTTTAACTCTGCTATGCATGCCCAATAAAACTATTCTAATAAAATCACATTTTCAATTTTATCAACAGTGTTTGCCTCAATTCCTGCCCACCAACGTTTTAAAAACTGACGTTGTTTTGTGGCTAGCTCCTCATAGCTCATATCAGGGCTTCTCCTGAGCTTACAGAATTTAGCTCTGTATGAATCAGCAGTTAATTCAAACTTTTTTAACAGTGCCATTTTTAACTTGCTGTAATCATCACTGTCCTCAGTATTCATCTGATCAAATGCATCCCGAGCTTTTACAGTAAGTATTGGGGATAGCTGGAAGCTCCAGGACTCTTTGGGACTTTTAGCCTCAATGCAAGCTTTTTCAAAAGAATTTAAAAAGGTGTCCATATCCTCCCTTCTTTAAACTCAGCTATTAATTTGGAGTTCAATTTGTAACCCAGTCCTGCAGTCGTCATGGCAAAAAAACTTAATAATCCCTATTCACAAAAAAGGCTTGTTATAAAAAACAAATAATTACCATCCAATAAGTTTACTGGACATTGCAGGGAAAATATTCTCTCGTATATTGTTAAACAAACTACAAATTTGGATAGACACAAATAGCCCTCCTTCTAAATTTCAAGCTGGATTCCGCCATGGATTTTCCACAACAGATAATGTTTTTGTATTGTTTCACTTGTTAGAGAAATACATACTATTTAGGAAAATTAGACTTTATGTTTTATTTGTTAATTTCTCTGCTGCATTTGACTCATTAATAAGACAAACTTTATGGGAAATTCTCAAAATTCGAGGCTTCCTCTCATCTTTACTTCTCCCTATGGTTTTACTTTATACTAATACTTACACTGCAGTGAAATTTGATCAAAAAGGAAATATTACAGAATATTTTCCAATTACTAAAGGTATCAAACAGGGATATTTACTAGCTCCCCTATTATTCAATATTCATACAGACACCTTATTAGATTATGATTAAGATGAACAATGGACTCCCCCAAAATAAAAGATCAACATATACACAATTTAGCATACGCAGATGATCTAATTCTCCTATCATTGACTCCTAAGGGACTGGAATTAAAATTTAAATCTCTGGTGAGTAAATGCAAAGAAATGGAACTGAGAATAAACTTGGACAAAACAAAAATAATGATTTTTGGAAGTCACTCATCAAAACTAAGGATTTTCTATAATGATGTCCCGATTGAAATAGTGACATCATATAAATACCTATGTATAACGTTACATCCGAGAAATTTCTGGGCATATCACATTAAGGAACAAATTAATAAGGCAAAGTATGCAGCAAAAGCACTGCAAAGATTTAACTTGAAATATGGAGGTTTTACAGTAATACCCGCTATTAAAGCAGGGGAGGCAAAAATTACCCCACTACTTTTATGTGGAGTGGAAATCTGGGGATATAATCATCATCCACAGCTGGAAACCCCTCTGTTATATTATTATAAATCTATCCTATAAGTTTCTACTTCAATGGCTGGATCAATAGTAAGGACAGAATTAGGTAGATTACCCTTGACTTCCCTTATTAACCTAAGGATAGCCACATACTGGTTGAGATCAATAAACAATACAAATAATGTTATGCCATTGAACTGCATAATAGAAAAGGAATCCTGGCACAAAAATAGTTTTATTTCTCCATGGTTAAAATCTCTCTTCCAAATATTATACAGTATAGAGTCAATACACTTATGGAATGATTGGCAAGAGAAAATAAAAATACATGAAAATTATAAGGTTAACCTAAGAACAAAATCATAAATGCTACACAAACTCAGATGAATCAAGTAAGGAGCCAAATACAAGCTATTTGGTTTGCTCAAAATAAAATTGATTTGAACATGGAAGATTATTTGGAACTTCCCCTATCACCACGTATACGTGAAGCAATAACCTGGGCGAGATTTGAACTTATCACATCAAAATACTTTTACTTTAACAGATTTAAGTTAAATGAACCACTTCAGGATAAATTTCCTTGCAACAAAGAATTTACTGAATTGTTAAAGCATGTATTAATTCAATGCCTCCTATTTAGTTACATTCGTTCTAAATATTTGGGGGAAACTCTCATTAAATACGCAGATTTAACATATGATGTGATATTTATACTGATGCACCCAATGACTGTTGATAATGCAATACTGCTAGGGAACTTTATAATGTCTATAATGAGTGTTAAGAAAAAAGATTTTGAAAGTGGCTCAGAGATAAATGAATTGTTCCTGTACAATGTGAAGATTTTTAATTAGTATGCTTTTTATTAGAGTTCACTATTGAGATAAGGAGTCTGCTTAACTATGTATCTTATACATTTTATATCTTGTGTCTTTTAAACGTAAAAGTTGTAATGTCCAAAAATGTTTCTCTAAATTATTGGAAGAACTATGAACTTGAATTTGGAACTTGGAAACAAAAAAGTCCTGCAGTCCCAGTTAAACCCAAGCCACTTACCTGCTCTAGTACCACTGGTTGGAGTCATAGCTTCTCCAGTTCGCGTTGCCACTGGTGCTCCTCTCTCCTGTCCTCTGCCTCTCTGCATTCTTGCTCTCTCTTCTCTTCTGCCTCTCACTGGCCTGATGCTCCAAATGGTCTGCCTCTCACTGTTCCCTTTCTCTCCTCTCCTCTCCTGGGACTCCAGCTTCATCCTGCACAACTCAAGTTACAACCTGAGAACTTTCAGATTCAGGATACTGGTGACTTGTCCCTGCTGCTGTGGCCCTTCACTGACAGTGGCTCTGCTGTCTGCCTCATTGGCTCAGGACCCCTCACTAGCCACTAGCCCTTCCAGACTTGAGGTTTGGTCCCTTTCAGTCACGGTCTGTGACTCACTGCTGTGGGTATCTGCTACCATTAGGGCCTCAATGAGGTTCTGCTTACCAGCTTTCACCCCAAATGGGACTCCCCTGTCCACGCACAACTGTTTTAAGAAATCTACAGTGTGCTTGCTCTAGTCGGAAACCATTTTCTTCTTCTCTCACTACAAATACTATACTGACTGGCACTTCAGAAAAAACATGAGTAGGAACTTAGCTGTAAGTCAAGGGATATAGTTCTGTTTCCTTTTTGAAATAAAACACTGCCTTTCTTTTTTCCAAGTGAGCTAAACGGTCTCAAGCTGACACACTGAACAATGAAGCTTATTTACCAAACTTTTTATGCCACCACTGCCAACCAATCTGTCACAAACTCGCTCAGCCGGTCAGCTCTCTACTCCCAAAGTGCTATCCTCTGAGCGTATGATTTATGTACAGTGAACAAACAAGGTAACCCTCTTGTCTGTTTTGTGGGTTCAAGTCACCTTAGTCTCAAGCTCTGGAGGGATTCAAACTGATAACCTCTTGTTAGTGTACCCAATTATCAGGCTCAGATAATTCTGTCTTCAGGGGGCCAGATATATTTGCCTATGGGCACCCAACCAGGTTTTTCAAATGAACCCTTAGAACTCTATGCAAGACTTTTAGAGCTCTATCCATTTCCCAGTTTGGTATACAATAAGCTCATACACAGTGTTACTATAATGACAAGGCACTCCAGACAGTTTCATTGTAAAAATATATCTTTACTTTAAAAATATCAAAACAGAACAATAATTACAGAACAAATATATATTCCAACACATACAGCCTTAAAACAAACAGGTGAAAAAGTACAGTTCCTACAATTTATAACTTCAGGCTGATCTTGTCTAATGCTTACTTTCTTTCAGTGCTTTGAGGGTCTCTCTTCTCTCAGTCAGGGAATATTGTCTTGTGTGTCTCTGTCAAGGTTCATCTCAGCAATTAAAACAGTCCTGAGACGGCCTTCTCATGATGTCATTAAACTCCGCCTTGGAGTATTAAAAATTATATTTTAAAGCACAGAATGTCCCAACAAGATAAAAAAAATGATAAGTGTATACTCAATTTCCTCTCCTCAGGGTAACTGGTCAGAAATGTTTTTTGTTCTGCCACACACACACACACACACACACACACACACACACACACATACATAAATAGGTTCTGTGATGTCCTCCCAAGGCTTCCTAGGAAATGTGTATTTGACCTTCTAAAGTTGTCTGGATCCTGCCGGCCCTGACATCAAACCTCTTCAATGTCCATTCTTAGCCTCTCTCTGACACCCCTTCCCACACGTCTTTCCTGGCAACTATGCAAGTCAAAGGATCTCCCTGAGGACATTATAAAGTAGATATTTTGGTTCCTGCCTTCAAAGAAAATTGAACAAAGGAATTGCATTTTAAAAAGCTGCAGACTCAAACCACCTCCTGTCCTTTGAACTATCTCTGGGGGTCTTGATGTGTCAGTTCCAGTAAGACAGCCTTTTCCTCTAGCATAGTCACCATACATTAATTTCTTATATTTACAACAAAATTTATACAGGGATCAGAATCAGTGGTCCAAGTGTGACAGGCATGACTACTGCCAATATCAAGAGTTGGTACAGTGCAGTGTGGTGATTTGGGGATTTGGCCACAAAGACAGAACTTGAGATGGCATCGCTGCTCCATGTCTGTGTGTCTGAGTGTAAGTGTGTGGGGGGGGGGGACTCAGCAATGGAGATGGCTCTGTCTCTCGTTCTCTCTGCAAGTGAGAATGGCAGAGTTTAGTGGCTGTGGGATCTTTTGAAACATGACTCGACTCCAGCTGTCCTGTCTGTGGTGTGTATTGCCTGTGTGAACCCTCGCTGTTACCGCTAAGCCACAAAGACAGAACTTGAGATGGCAGTGCTGCTCTGTGTGTGTATTTGGGGGGCTCAGCAATGGGGATCGCTCTGTCGCTCAGTCTCGCTGCAAGTGAGAATGGAAGAGTTTAGTGGCTGTGGGATCTTTTGAAAGCATAACTCGACTCCAGCAGTCCTCTATGTGGTGTGTATCGCCTGTGTGAAACCTTGCTGTTACCGCTAAGCTCTGGGAATCAGACTAGCACTCGAGGTACTGAGACAGACAAACAGGGGCAGTACAGAGCATCTGGGGGGGCTATGGGAGAAAGAACTTGCAATGCAGCACAAGCATCAGCGGTGGCAATTATGAACAGGGGAATGTGTGCTGTGTCTACTGCTCACTCTGTCTGAGTCTGTGTCTATCATGCAGTGGGGCACTGTGTCACTTTGCTGAGTTTTGGGGTCCCGAACAGGCTGCAGCATATCTTTGCCTATAACACTATCCACAATCACACCATAAAATCATTTTTTTGTTGCTGGGAATCTAAAAAGTACAGACCAGAACCAAAAGGCAGCAGTAAAGCAAGCAGAGTAGCCTACCAACCTGAAAATGGAATCAGACAGCAGCCATGGGAATGAGTCACACAGAGCACCTGTTGATAAGCCATAGGAAAAGAAAGACTGGTATACACACAGGCACAGCGGTCATGCAACTGCATGCGACGTGGGTGGTGGTCAGAAACATGCTGTGCATCATAGGAGGTCCAACCCTTTCACGGAGTTTCGGCGGACCCGAGCAAATGTTGCAGTTATTGAAATTTAAAGCTGCACTGTCAAAGTTTCACATATTTTCTTTTTTGTTACTCACCACTGTAAGTTGCTGTTCAGTTCACCTCTAAGGGTACTTGTAGTGGCATCCGTCGGCTCAACATCATTTTATAATATGAATAATCTAAAAAATTAGCTTTTGAGAGCAGACAATTGCTCCACCTTTGTTACCAAAAATGCCACGATGTATGCGACATGCACGTTCACGTTTCTTCATCCAATTAGGTGGGGGGAGGTGTCTGGCCGCATCCACAGTACTAGCTAATTGCAGCTTCCTTTCTGCCCTTCCTCCACTTGTCCCTTTATATCTGTGTCCTGATCAGCCCCTTTCAGCTTGTGCCTTACATCTGTGTATCAGCTGAGTTTCCAACTGCTATTGGGGAAATGTCTAGGAGATTGTTAATGCTATATGTTACTCTCTACGAGTCTTCTTTTCACTACTAACATCTGTAATGATTACCAATTCAGCATTTTTATAGAGTTTATCTCTTTTATATTACTTTTGTGTAAGACCGGGCTTTCTAGCAGGTAAATGCAGAGTGGGGCTGTGTATGTTTGTCAAAAGGAGCAACGCAATGATGTCCCGATGTGATGTTTCACTCCAACTTCATGTAGTGGTGCCACCAATTTTTTCTGTCAGTTTTGGGGGAAGGGTCTTACATACATAATTTGATACAGAATATTACCCTCAGAGTGACACAGTGAATGCTCATTCTCTTTTACAGTTACATTTTTTTTTCTTCCCGAATACTATCTATGCTTGCTCACTCCCGGTAGCTATTCTGCAAATCTAAATTGACCAGTTCTACACAATTTGACTCTCAAACTGTCAAGCTCTCAGTCAGAAGAAATGGTGATTGTGCAGATGCAAAGTGGAATATTTAATTTTTCATTCTGTGCACCAGCTCAAATGACATGGACCAGTTGGCCACTCAGTCATACACTGCACTACTGCATTGTCGTGTCATATCTGTGTACTCCGCTGCTGAATGCTGACAGAACTGCAAAGCAAATTAATTTCCTTGACTCATTTTTGCAGTAAATATGTATTCAAATGTATTGCTCATTTTCTCTGCAATGAACAAAACATTTTTCACCATTTTTCCGATTGTCCCAAGTGCTATAAGTGGAGCTCTCCTCAAATACTGTCACATCTGGATTTCATCTGTCAACAAAAGCACTTGTTCTGTGTTCAGACCTAATCATCTCCTCAAATCTCTGCTAACTAAAGCCAATGAAGCTCTAATGTGTTGCTGAATTTACTGGTGGCAACTATTGCATTGTTTGATTGCCTGATCTCTGCTCTTTTTTCACAATTGTTATCCCTATACGTGCATTCCATCTTGTGTGTACTTTACACTAATGTCACTTTTTTTATATCAATTCAATTCAATGCTTTATTTGATCTATCAAGATAACAGGTAACTTGATTATTTTCAACACATACATATAACAAAGTTTGACATACAAACCATAAAAATTTACACATAAATAGTATTTTGTCTAAATAATTTAAAAACTGTTTAGTATTCCTTATACATCAATCCCTTCACTCTATGATCACATGTTATTTTTTCTGAAGTTAGCTGCCTATAGTTTTTCTTTTTCATATTAATAACAAAATTTGAGAATTTCACTGATAGAATTGCATCTTTAACCAGATAAATATCACATCATAGCCTGAATCTGTATAAATTAACAGATAATCCTTTAAAAATTGATCTCTGGCCTGGTTATACAGAGGACATAGCAATAAAATATGCTTTAAAGTTTCTTCATGTCCTTTATTATACTGACATAACTTTTCTGACCCTATTACATTACCAACTGCACTAAATGCATTAAAGTATGTATACTTTGAATTTACTAGCCCCATCCTCATCCAGGTCATAGCTTTTCTATGTGGCGGAATCATCTGAAAGGAAAGATATAGTTCCAATTAATGGTTAATTTTGTTCTCCTTATACCATCTTACACATTTTTGCATTCTTATTTGTACCATATCTTTATCTTTCCCTAGGGAATACATTTTTGTTTTGGCCAATTGTCTATACTGGGGAAGAATCACAATTCCTTTGGAAAAATCTGACCACAAATGGACCATATTAATTTGATCTAATTTACTTCAAAGTCCATTTAGCCATAATGATGGTAAATCTCTATCTGCCCATTGCATTTTTTCTTTTAAACATATTTTTGGGAGTATGTTTTTCTTTTGATTTATTATTTTAATCAAGTATGAGATCAGCCTAAGATCTTTAAGAAAACAAATCGGAACTCTACCTAACTCAGTTCGTACCATGGTATTTGAGGTAGAAGAGGGTACCATTAAAAGTACTTTATAATAATATGACATAGGTTTCTCCAGATCCTTCTTACTCACATATCCCCATACTTCTGATCCAAACAGCAATAATGGTTGTATTTTTGCCTCACCAGCAATTAACGCTGGTACTACTATATTTCCTCCATACACAAAGTTCAATTTCAGTAATGCTCTTGTGGCTAATCTAGCTTTATTTATTTGATTATTAATATGAGCCATCCAAGAGCAATAGGAAATAAGTTGTACCTCCAGACAACAGTATTCCTTTACTAACTCAATATTAACATGTCCTACTTTTAACCTCGGGTCTTTCACTTTATTGTTCCTATTTCTGAAAACCATTTTTTTGTTGTTTTTTTTTGTATTTATCCACTGTTCTAACACTTTACATTTCTGCTGCAACACATAAAATTTTTTCTGTATCCCAATTCTAGAAAGTGAAAATATTACCAAATCATCTGTGTATGCCAATGAATGGATTGGAATATTATTTATTTTAGGAGAGTCAAATACTTCTGTATCTTGAACTATTAATAGTTCATTGATATATAAATTGAAGAGAACAGGGGCCAATAAAGACAATTTGACTCAAATGGCGGGACAACCTACCCTCATTATCATACCTAATATATGTAAGTGTATCTGAATAAAGTTTCTAAATTAATCTAAGGAGACTTGGGTCAATACCCTTCTTATATAGTAATTCCCATAATTTTAATATGTTTACCGAGTCAAAGGCTGATTCGAAATCTACAAAAACTGTATATAACTTAGATTTCCTAAGGAATACATATTTTTCCATCAAATGGCCAAAACAGAACAAATTATCAGTTGTGGCAAAACCCTCCCTAAAATCTGCCTGGTAAATTGATATCTGTGAGGATAGTTCAGTCCATTCATTTACCCTATTCAATAAAAGTCTTGTAAATATTTTAGAACTTATATCTAATAAACTAATAGGTCAAATATTTGAGGGATCGTACAATGATCCCTTTTAATGAACTGGAACTATAATATTACGGGTCCATGAAATAGGAATAAAGTTATGTTTAACACACAAATTAAAAAACATGGTAAGCATAGGAGTCCAAAAATCTTTGTATTCTTTATATACTACTGGGGGAATGTAATCTGGACCAGGTGCCTTATAATATTTTAATTTCATTATACTCTCTTCTATCTCCTCAAGAGTAAAAGTGATCACAGATTCTGCTTTGTATAAACTTTACGAAACTATGCTATCAGTGGAAGAGGAAGTCTTACTAAAAATTTCCTTAAAATGTTCTACCTAAGTATCTCTTGGTACATATACTGAGAGTGCTGACTGGTATTGGTTAGTTCCTTTTGCTACCATACTCCAGAATGCTTTAACATCCTTATTCTTAATGATCTGGAACATTTCATCCCAAGTATTATTTTGGAAAGATAACTTCTTCATCTGCAAAAATCTGTTATATGACATCCTAGCCCTATTTAAAAATGTACAATTTTCCTTTGAAGGATGATTTCTGATCTTTCTAATAAGTTTCTTAAGTATCCTTTTTTCAGTTTTACATTCTTTGTCAAACCATGTTATAGAAGATTTCTTGCTTCCAATATTAACATCTGTATAGAGTGATGCTCTTAGATCCAGATTAAGTTTATCCATTTGTGCAGTTACCTATTCTATATTTTCCCAATCATAATTTTGCATTTCCATTTTTTTCAAAATTCTATCAAAATAGTTTGAACTTTATTCCCATAAACAGCCTTATAATTCAAATGCTGTTTCCCTTTTAGATATAATTGTGCCAATGATATACAAGTGGGCTGTTCAGAGAGAAGAATATCTTTATCTAACTTCACTTGTAAGCTTAAAGCAGCATGATCACTTTCTGCTCGAGTAAGAATTTTTAGCGAGACAAAAGTCTCTAGACTTTCAGGGTTAATTATAACATAGTCTACTATACTTCGACCCACCCTGAAAGAGAAGGTGGTATATAGTGGTGGTGGCCTGCTGAGTATTGGTATTTCTGTCCTGATATTTCTTCCTGATTGCTCTGATACTGTTAACTACAAATCAGCTCAGTGTTTCTCTCCCAGTTACCAGTTCACAAGTAAAAAAAAATAAAAATAAACAGATGGTGTACCACTAAGCTAGGGTTTTGTCCCTTTCTCTACACTGTATGTATGTGTGAAACAGCATATCATCATTTTAGTCACAGTACAGTTTTCCCTCTTTCTAAAAATGATTCAATGGCATAACGACTGGTAAAATAAAAATTGATTTCTTGAAAACAGGTATATTAATCATCTTGGTGCATAAAAAAAGAATCCTAGCAATATAAATGTACGTTATATCCTTTATTTTCTAAGGAAATACCTTTAGTAATGAGCTGAGATAGAACCATTAGTAGAAGGTATTAAATTTTCAAGCATGATTGCGGTATGCTGCTGTCACTACATGGTATATAGTTCAGAACTGTCAATTCTATTAAACAAGCTATCATTATTATTCAGACACTATATGTTCCACTAACAAGGTTCCCCAATCTGCTCTACTACTAACAGCTGTGCCTTACATGTGTCTCTGGTAGAGACATTTCATCAGAATGCCAGCCTGTTACAAATGCAAGCAACCACTTACTGCAGCTCCACTACATCATCATTGTTCGTTCTAACTTGAAAGTGGACATGTAAAAAGTATACTGCTTGTTGGGGCAGCATCATCTGCCATAGATGGGGTATTGCGAGAGAGTAGGAGTTACAATACCACATTTAGATTTGTGCACTGTTCAGTATTTCTTCAACGAAAGTTCATGGACTCTGTATTTTCCATGTTCCTGCAATTTAATTATTTATTTGAATATAATTAACTGACATGCAAGACCTCTGTGTTGAGTCTGCATTGTAATGGCTAACTGCTGCATATTGAGCAGATCACAATGTGGTGTGAATTATCAAAACCAGAATGCTGTACTCACATGTATTTGAAAACATCAGTATTCTTATTATAATAGAGTCCCCCACTAATAAAACTCTATCCTCCTGGACACCCCTCCCTGCTGCCATACTCTCTCTCTCTCTCTCTCTCTCTCTCTCTCTATGTCTCTAAGTTTTTTGGTTGTTGAAGCTGTTGTTAGGGATTCAAAGCAGTTTAATCATCAGATGAGCACAAAGCTGATGTTGGTAGCTTGTGAGACTGTCAATGGTCTCATTCATCCTTGCTATTGAGACTCATTAAAGCTGTATTATCACCAAGTATCTTTCATTCTTGTGGAGCATGTGGGTAGTTGTCTAAAAGAAAAGCAGTATTACCCAGACAGAAGAGGCTTCTAGTGTCTAAGGACAATGTGTGAAGCACTTCAATTCTCACATTCAGATTGCCACTGAGAATCATAATAGGTCATTTAGCACCTAATTTCTTGTGTTCCTGTTCTTCATTTGGATTTTGTGGGATAGCACACAGAAAGCACTAGGATAATTGGGTGATAATTGTCCAGAGCAGATTTCAACAGCACTCCTAAAGAAGAAAAAATTATTGCATATCAAGGTCTATGTCATCAAACTTTTATTCAGAAACTCACACATATGCACTGGCCTTTCCATACTGTAACTAAAGCAATAATGCTCTTTGTGCTAAGGTTACTGATTAAAAGTCAGATAAAGAAAATTCAGCAAGATGTTAGATTTGGTACCACACAATTGCCTGCCTATGGGTTACTATTGTGGTTCACCAGGGATCAGTGCTGGTGCCACTCCTGTGCAACGCCTATGTCTGAGACATAAGGAAGTGTACACGGAGTGAAATGAGGAGAACTTATAGTCTATGTAAAGGCTTACCCTTGCCAAGTCCAGAACTCCAGTAACATTTCCTGAATTTCTAATTCTATATTTTTCATTCTGTATTTTCATTTATGTCCAAGTGCACTAAATATGTCCTGGGTCCCCGCAAATCCCATTGCCAGTCTGTACAACTCATGTTTGGCTCTGTGCACTTTCAGGCATTGGTGGCACCTGGTTCTGATCAGACAGGTTTTACCCTCCACCTGCATGGTGGGTGGGGGAGGTGGTGGAAGAGGTGCAGGAGAAGACGAAGGTACTCTGTCTTCAAAGCAGAGAGTAGGAGAGCAGCAACGGTCGGGGAGTAGGTGGGTGGGTGATATGGTGGTCATTAGGGGGAGTATGAGAAACACCAACAGGCTGTATGTTGTAGGCACTCAAGGCCCGAAGATTGGACAAGGCACTGGGTCCTGATTTGATCAACCACAGGGCATTCAGTGAACTGCAATATACCCTGGCCACCCCCCCCAACATACCTTTTTAACTCCTCCCTACAGTCTGAGTGGGAACCGCAGGACTGTAGAATGTCCCAGATTGTTCAGATCTACAAGGGAGGCCTGTGAGATGAGCAGAGTAACGATAAGCTGTGTAGCCTGACTTTGGTACTGGGCAAAGTGACTTAAAGCATCCTGAAGGACAGGATAGAGGGGGTGCTGAGCATTCAGTGTTACATAGACATTCACCAGTACCTCTTTGTTCAAGGCAGATCATGCCAGACAAATCTTGTGGAGTTCTATGAAGGGGTGTCAAGGGCACTGGATCAGGGCAGGTCATTGGATGTCCTCTGTCTGGACTTCAGCAGTGGTTTTGACTCTGTGCCACATCATTGGCTAGTGTAGATACTGGAGAGTATGGGGGTGGGGAGTAAGGATGGGCAAGTTGGTCGGAAACTGGCTTGAGTTGCAGGAACACAGGATGAAGGTGTGGGGGGATTGAGCATGCCTCTATCATCACCTGGTCACTCAGAATTAGTTTGCCCCCTTCCTGAGTGTGTACCCCAGTGCATATCCTGATATCATCTGCAAACAGGATCACACCCCATTCAAGGACCTCCACAATATCCCCAACAAATAGATTGGACAGTAGGGGTCGCAACACCATCCCTGATGGTCATGTGGCATGAGGATACAGAGGGATCTCGCAGATGTCCTTTGTAGGACCCAATGTGGTACATTTCAACATTTCTCTGATGACAGTGTTGGTGCCCACGGGATGGATAGTGCCTCATAGCATGCCTATCCACATAGTGGGATCAATACAAGAGTCACGGAACGATAGTCCTGTCAGCCTGACATTGGTGGATGTACAAGGTGAGGGAGTGTGTTATCAATACAGGCCAGTGCTGGTACTTGGATGCTAGGCATGCTGCCTTCGATCATGTACACCACTAGCCTCTACGTACTCACCAATTCTTTTCTTTAGACATGATTCCATCATTTACCATAACATGCTGACAACACTAAATAACGGCTAGCTCATCGCAAGTTCCATAGGTTGGTCACTGTCTACCAGTTCCCTGGGCTGCCTAGTCATCTCCCCACTGGCAGGATCAGGAACAAGTCCTGTAATACATCCAGCAACCACTGCTCCTTGACAACTGGGGACATCATAGATATGAATTCCTGTAACACTCACCACCTAATGTGACAATATGGAGTACAAGCGCCGACAACATTTATCACATTCAAGCATTCAACCTCATATTCCTCTATAGTGTATGGTGGAATGCTGCTCCGCATGGAAATTCATGCATGGCACAGCATTGTCGTGCTGCACCCGGTACGTCATGATCTGGTTGAGCTGCACCAAGTACGTGTCTGGTCCAGCACATCATGTTGAATGTGTTCACGCATGCGCGATTGAGCAGCCAACATTGACGAGGGATTAAGGGCGCTGCTCCCGATGCCACAGTATGCCTTATTTTTTCTTGTACACTTCTTTGGGTGATCATGAAGTGCTGATTATTGTTGCACATACCATGTAAAAGATTATGTATGAGCAATCACCTACAGACAAGGCAGTTCAAATAACTTGAGGTTTCAGTTGGAACGGACTTCTCGAGCTGCACTCTCGTGGTATCTGGTTACCATAGAAACCTCTCGGTAACAACTGCCTTGTGGTGTATGATTGCTCAGAAACAATCCTCTATGTTCTGTCCACACCATCTGACCACTGTTGAGATTAAGTCACCCACCACTAGCACCTTGATACCCACCTCCTCTTTTACCTGTGGCATGACTCTACTTCCCCGCGGCACCCTTGTGTTGTCTACATGCCACATCATAGCTTCCCTCACCTTCATCACCTTTTCTGATCTTTATCCCAACCCCGGTTCCCTTGTACTTTCAGCATGCATTGTCAGCAGCCTTGTACTTACCATCACCTACACCTTGAACTCGTTGCCATCCCTGCATCTCCCTGTGATTCAACCTCAGACACAATGGCCACTAGTGCCTTATTTTATTCTTAGTGTTATGCTGCACTGTGTCCTTGCTCCAGTATTTACTTGTATCCCTATGCTGTATTGTGTCCTTGCTCCATTATTGTACTTGTATCCGTCTGTACCTAATTCCAGGTCTCCCGTGAAAAAGGGACCTTCAGAGCTCAGTGGGCCTTCCTGGTTACCAAATTTGTATAAATAAATAAATAAATAAATAAATAGTAGTCAAATGTGATGTAATGTTCAGGAACTCTGGGGGGAAAAAAGGGGTGACTGGGTGGGCACATGCATGGGCAGAGGGGAGGCATGGGGCTCCATGGCCAGGGGTGACATTGACGGATGTGGGCTCAGAAAAAAACATGCAGGAGAGGATGGCAACACCTTATGAGTGGCTGACTCAAGTACCTGTGGGTAACCCTATCCCCTCACTTTAACCTTTCCCTGCACATACACAACTCTTGTTATGCCACAAATTGCAATCCAGACTGGGGATACAGAGCCAAAAGTTGCTTCATGACTTCTGCCGGTCTTGCACGTGCAAAGCAGGTAATACTCATTATGCTCATTTACCGGCTCACCTCCTACTCGAGTGCCACAAAAACCATGCACTCAAAATAGGACACAACGTACAACAACATACGTTATTTTCTTCTCTTCCCTACCCCAACACCTCACACATCAATGGCAGCTGTACTCCCGACTTTGGTGGCTGTACACAGACAATCACTGTTCCTTTGTCATGCGTAATTGCACTGACACTATTGTGATAACATCCACCGCCCACATCCCTATGGCACATTGAGAAATGCTCAGTCATGCCACTCAGTGCTACTGTCTAATATCCAGTGACTCCAAGGCCTTCAGGTTCACCAAAACTCATTCTCCTGCTGGTGATTGAGCCTTTGGTGTCATCACTCCCTGCACAGGGAACTGTCTCCCTGCCCACATTCACTATGCCACCTCTCATTCCAGCTGCAGATCCACCCTCAGTGTCCTCTCGTAATCTTCCTTCTGTACCTGTAACTAGTTCCACCGCCTCACCTCAAGGTGTGGTGGGGTGGGTGGTGTTTGGCATGCCCATTACTGCATGGACCATGTACTATGGTCGTGTGTGTCAAGCAGATAAAACTGATTGAAATCCATAAGCCCCAACATCATGTTATTGCTCTATGCCTAATGTTATTGTTGTGCTCATACTAACATACTAAAATGACAGCAGAATAGACCTAACCAGTGGGGTGTGCTGATGTCATCAGCCTGGTCCTAGCTGAGATAGTCTGGTGTTCATTAGAGACAGATGTGTTTCCAGACACCCTGAAGGAAGTGGTGGTAACACCGCTTCCTAAGAAATCCTCTCTTGACCCAGATTGTCTCCTCAGTGACTGCCTGCTGACTGGTCTTTTGTGTTTGCTCGTTTGATCAGCCCCCACCCTGGAAACTGACTTGCAGCCCCCCTTGCCCACTCTGGATTCTCCCTTCCCAGTCCAGGATATTCTCGCTGCCCAGGACTTTACTTCCAGAACCCTTTCCCTGTACCTGTCCCACCACCTCTTCAACCCCTCCATTGTTTCTGCCTCCACCATCCACCTGATGAGCACATTCCATGGCTCCACCACCCTTTTAGTGTAGTAGCATCTAATCCTTTCTCCCCTTAATCTCCCTTCCTCCAGCTTCCACCTATGCCCTCTAGTTGCCCACCCCTCCTTCCTTCAGAGCACCCAGATTGCTCCTCCTCTAGTTACCACCTTCATGTACTTGAAGACCTGTATCATGTCCCCTCGCTCAATTCTCTCTTCCAATTTTGTACGTATTTAGCTCTTCGAGCCTCTCCCCATAGGACCTGTCACCCAATCCACAGATCATGTTGTTTGCCCTCCTCTGGACCCTCTCCTGGAGTTCAATGTCCTTCTGTAAGTGTGGCCTCCAAAACTGCACGCAGTACTCAAGGTGTGGCATCACCAAGCAGTTATACAGAGGGATTATCACTTTCCTCATTCATGAGGTGATCCCCCTAGCAATGCATCCCAGCATCCTGTGGGCCTTGGCTGCTGCCCTCCTACAAGTCTCAGAGTTTTTCATCTTGACATCCACCACCAGGTCCCTTGCAGCCATTGAGACTTGTAGCTTCCCCCCCTCGGGTGTAGACTTGGCCATGGTTTCTGTCTCCCAGGTGCAGTGCCTTACATTTCCCTGCTTTGAACCTCAGTTTCCACTTTCTATACCACCTATCCAGAGGCTCCTGGTCCCCCTGTAGGGCCAGTTCCTAGTTCCTGGCAGAACCAGACAGTGACATGGTCACTCCCTGCCAATGGGTCCCTTACCTCCAGGCCCCCAATCTGGTCACTGTCTGTCAGGACAACATCCAGTATCCATGCCTCCCTGGTCGTTTCCCCCACCGGCTGAGTTAGGAACTCTTCCTGAAAGACATCCAACAAACTTTGTTCCATGGCCACCAAGGATGTCATAATCTCACAGTCCATTCCTGGCATGTTAAAGCCCCCCAACACCACCACCCTTCCCCTGCCCAAACTGCAGTGGCTCCCAACATCTGCCACCAGAATCTCCTCCTGCTCCTCTGCCAGTGCAGGTGGTCTATACACCACTCCTATTTTTACTCTATTGTCACCCCCTTGTTAGTAAGGTGACCCAAATTGCCTCATCAGTTTCCCTCAGCCATCTCCACTCCTCCTATGCCAATGCAGTTTTGTATTTTATTATTGCTACCCCTCCTCCTCCCCCCCATCCTTCCTGATCATGGTGTATCCCTCCAGGCTCCAGCCCCAGACATGGCCTGCGGTGTCCCAGGTCTCAGTGACCACTGCCACATCCACCTCTCCCTCAATTACCATCACCTGGTGCTCAGGCATTTTATTTACCAAGCCCCTGGCATGTAGCAGGACAACCTTCCAACCTTTATGTATACTTCCATTTCCCCTGCCAGCGTTCCCATGGTGATTCCGTCTTCCCACGGTCAACACATTACCATTCGGCCTTATCTTGTGCCACTTATCCTTAAAGATCACTTCCAGCTCCCTGAGGTCCACACCCCAAAAGTCGTTTACTGCTTTTTATTTTTTGCCTTCCCCTTGCTCGTGGTCCAGGAAGAACCACACTGTGGTGTGGTCACACAACGTCAAGGGATCATTGACCAGTAAGCCCTTAATGTCATCACTTGGCACAAAAGACCATGTCCAGTGTCCAGTCCTCCCTAGTATTAACACTCTGCTGCCTGGTCATGAATGTGTCCTGGGAAGCATACAGCAACATCTGCATCCTTGCAACTGGTGACGACTTAGTCTCCCAATCTGTTCACGGCATGTTGAGGTGTCCCATTACCACTACTCTTCCCTTTCCCAAGCTATAGTGTCTCGCATGATTTGACTTCAAACTGTCTTTCGGAGACTCCACCACTTTAGGTCATCTGTATGCCATGCAGAACTGAACTCTCTTACCACCCAGCATCAGCAGGGTGACCAAAAGAGCCTCCACATTCATCCCAACCACCTCAAACCCTCCAATGCCATTGCCTTGTCTGACTAACAGTGCTACACCGCCATCCCTTTCCTCATCTACTATCTGTTCAGAACTAGTATAGCTTGGAGCTCAGGCATCTAGTTTCCTAAGCTCATGGCATTTATCAGGACCACCCTCCACCCCTTCTCCCTCCTCTCCTTGCAACCACCCAGAGCTTATGTTTATCAGATCCTGGACACTACCTGGTTATGTATTTCCATATCGCCTGTACCCCTGTCGAGGAGTGGAGACCCTCTCCCTCTTTTATCTTACCTTCTGGCATTGCTCAGTTTTTTCTCCACCACCTTCACAAGTTTTAAATCCACATATTATTGATGAAATAAGTGAATTAGAGGTCTTGAATGCCCTTCCCCCAAAAAAATTTCAGCTTAGCACATTTCATTACTGTACAGTCACTTGTCCTCCAATTTATACCCCCATTCCACCACCTGACCAACCCTCAATTCCCCACAAGTCTCCATAGGCCACTGAGTTGTCGACATAATTTTCTTCTTGTTTCCCCCACTAGCTTTTGACATGGGAAGGGTTTATGAAAAGGAGATCTTGCAGCCTATAGAAAAGCTTGGACCAGTCAACTCCTTGAACCTTGCTAGAATTTCTCACTACTTACATGCTCCTACTCATCCCTTGGTCTACTATCTCCCACCAACTGGCTTTGTGCACCGCCCACAGTCTGGGTGTCAAAGGTCACCCCTTCCTATTTTCACTGTTCAACCCCTCTACTAATGTTCTGTCCCTCTTCATCACCCACCCCCCAGGGCCCTTTACTGTATCTCTATCCACACTCCTTGACTAATCCATATGCACTATCCGTTTGCCTACTTTACTTCCTGCTCTCTATCATCCATGTTGTGCCCTGTGTCATCCTGCCTGTCATTCCATCCCTGCACCATACACACAGCCTTATCCTTTTTTACCTAATCATCCTTTTTTTTCACATTCCCTACTGCTCTTCCCCATCTTGTCTGTGCCCCCCTTATTGTTCCCCATCTGCAATCTCTGCCTCTTGCCTCACTCACTCTCCCCGTACATCCATGCCTCAGCTTCACCAGCAGCATCATCATCATAAACATTCCCAAACCACCTCTGTTCCCCTCTTGTATTAGTGGGTTATGAAGCTCCTTCCTCTTCCTTCCATGGCAAAACGTAATGACACATTTTTCACATCCTGCCAGAACTGTGCAGAATGGTGCGGTCGCTGTGGGAAATCAGCATTCCAGACAGATTAACAAAATCACAGCGCCACTGTTCATGAACAGAGGTCCCAAATGTTTTCATGAGGTGGGTCACAAAAAGGCCATGTTGAAAATTTGGAGAGCTAATACCAACAAACGTCCTGGATGTTAGTGTTTTAACCATAACGTCCCACCTTGTGCAGCCTGACAGGCATCAGGAGAGTGCCTCTGGATTGTCGGCTGTAATGCTCATGCCATTGCACCCCACCCCCACCCTGTAGCCACTGATAGGCATCAAGGTGTGCCTTGGACTCACTGGCCTCAAAATTCACCCCATTCTCCTATGCTGCACTCATCTCAATGTACTTCCTTATGGAATGGGATGCGCATAAGGCCTGATGACCCCAAGGCACAACGCAACACTTATCAGAATCTGCAGAGTAGGGTGAGGTGAAATGGCATGAGCGTTATGGCTGACGACCCAAAGGCACACCTCAATGCCTGTCACTTTCTGCAGGATGGGGCGGGGTTTATGTCGGTGCACGTCTACTGCACTTACCTGGTCAACAAAAATGAAATAAATAAATTAAAATAAATACTTCACTACCATTCCTATTATGCATCTCTCTAACTCCTGCACTACCAATGCCAACGCCAGCAAGATAACATTCGGCATTGACAAATGCTTGCTAGTATCTGATTTTGCAGTCACCCCCCTTACATCGCACCCTGATTTTTTGAAGTTTGCTATTCTTCTTATCAAATAGTATCTACTGAATTCAGTGAAGAGAATTTGAAATGGTTATGAAGTTAATTTGAAACCAGCATACTTTCTGTTTTGTTTTGATCAGTTTGTTTTTAAAGCTAAATGATTTTTTTTAATGCGAGGATCACTAATATTAATGCACTCATTAATTTACAAGGCAGGTTTTGCACAGATATATAAATGTAATTATTGGCACATAAATTTCTCCCATAATGTTTGTATACTGTTTTAATGTGGGAGGCAATATAGTATAGTGGTCAAGGGCATTAAGCTTCAAACCTGGAGAACTAGGTTTGAATCTAACTGCCACCAGTTGCATAATGTGTGACCACGGGCAAGTCACTTAACTTCCCTGTGCTCCCAGGACACAACTTGAAACAAGCCTCGACTTAGTGTGTATTTCCTGATCAAAAATTGTAAAATACATTTTTTAAACAAGTTATTATATGCTGTATCTAATAAATATATATGCGCACATGTAAAAAAATGACACTATAATGCTGAAGCACCACCCCCTGACAAAGCCTCTCAAAGGAGGTGCTACATAGGGATATTCAGAGTTCTGATGGTATTACTACAATAAATTAATCTTGAGTGTTCAATGGTGGTTTGCACCCTTCTGTTCTTTGTATATGTGTCTTTAGCCAAGTCTGATAATGGTTTCACCTTCAGCTACAGATGAGTACATGGTTCTTGTCTGTTTTATTGACACAAATAAAAAAGCCTCTGAGGCCAAAGTTTGGGAGCAGGATGGGGGATAAAAAGATGCTGAAGGCTCAGCTACAGTGGCAGCCAACCATCACCACCAAGCCAACCTGTCCATGCAAAGAAGGTTTTTGATGATGAAGCATCACCTCTAAAGGGTAGAGAAGGAGATGAAATCCATTAAGGGTTGCCTCAGAAGAATTGCCAGCCATCTGCATGTAGCAGCATGGCACCAGGCAGCCACCCCACCTGCACCAGTACCACTAGCCCCAAGGAGAAGCATTAGTGTGTCAATGGTGCTAACTGCAAACTTCTTTTTCTAGTAAATACTGGTTTTGTTTTGCACAGTTGCTCTTCTTTTGTCTTTTATGCTAACTATTGAATTTGAAAAACCAAAATGTTTGTTATGCTAATTGTGATTGCCATTGTACTGGTACTGTAGAACCATGAGTGCTAGGTGTGGGAGGAGGCAAAACTCCAGAACTGGTAGTAAAATGATGCCTGAGTGACTCTTAATGTCAGTGCAGTACTCCTAATGCTGCAACATTAAGCAGCTTGGTATTTCATCATGAAGGTCTACATCAGTATCTATTATCAGTATGGTGGTCTGGTCAGTCCATTGATTCAGAGGTCCAATTGCTGTTCACAAATTCTAACAACCAGGTTTGGGAATGTTTAAAGCTCTATGGTATAGTCAGACTTGGCCACACCATACCTTGCTATTATGGATATCTGATTATCTGAACAGGAAACCTCTGAAATGGATTTTTGACATGTCAAGTGCCTCTTTAATATGGAAACCTCTTTTCCCAAATCAAAGAGCTGTGTTCAGAGTACTGAGACCAGTATCGCAATTCATTTCAACCTGTATAATCTGGTGCAGGTGCTAATGAGTGCGTTAATGGCAGTCTTCTTAATCCCTTTTAGAAAATGGGTTGAACAAAGCTGTCTTTGATTGGCTGAGCATCCCATCTAGGAGTGCATTTATGTGTCAACAGGGATGATATCATGTCATAATAGTTAAACCGTAATAGTGAAGAAATAATACTCACATATTAGTGACCGACACATAATAGCAAATGACACATAATAGTGACCTATAGTTACATGGACTAGAATATGTCTCTCTCTCCACCATCAATGAGCGGCATGGTGTTAGAATATTTAAAATACAGGGGAAGGAGGGCACTGCGCCCTGTGAGGGGTGTGGGGGCTTAGCCTCCTGCATATGTTATAATGGACAACAGCTGGTACTATTTGATATAAAAGCAGCTTTTTTTAATATATTAAGGAGGAACAATGCTTGGTGGAGGTGAAGATGGAGCAACTTTTGTCTGCTGCAGAGACTCCCACAGTTCGGCGTAGGTACCAGGATTTGACCGAACGACTGCAGGTTATTGTTAGGGAGTACAACATCTGCAGTCGGTATAACTACTTAAGAGGCCTGGCATATAACTTTCAATTGTAGGTTTGATGATATTAGTAGCTATTATGGGCTATGCGCTATTATTGTCATTCGTTATATTGTTGTTTGCTATTCTGCATTCGCTATTCTGACGTTCGCTGTAATGTGTTCACTGTTTTGACATGGAGCCAGCACAGACTGGGTAAAAGCAAGCCCATGCTAACCAGCCTCTGTGCCATCTTGTAGTAATGAACCAAACACAATTAGAGGTGGGCATACTAGTTCAGGAAAAACCCTACCCCCCCAACCATACAGTTGAGTCACATCCAAACTTTTTTTTTTTCAAATTGTATTGGTTTAGATAAGGGCTATATTAAATTGTTCTTGCTGTAATCAAATGGAGCTTGCTGAAAGTATGGTGGCCATTTTCTTCTCCAGCTCCATTTTCTACTGGGATCATTTAGAGTGCAATACTGCAGTGATAATATGCTGCTGTAGTGTGTTTCCTTCTGTAGAGTGAGCATGGTGCAAGCTGGTGGAAATGATTAGATTAGAAACCATCTCCATAAAGTGACTTCCCATTGGTTAAAATTTAAATGTTGATTTGAAAGGGGGTACCCAATTAGTTTGCCACTGAAGAGCCCAATGATTCAGTGTTGCTCCAGCTATAGATTTTTCTCTGCTCTCTGTGTGCATGTCAGGCAGACAGAGAAGCAGTTCAGGGGGCAAATTGCACTCTGAACTGAAACTTGTTTTTGTTTGTTGTGTTTGGTGGCTGGTTATAAAAAAAGAAGAAGAAAGAAAGAAAATGTTCACTTCCAGTGCAGCTCTTGGCTTAATGGCAGCTTGAGTTCTCTACTTTCGTCCAGCACACCCGATTTTCTCTCGCAATCGACTTAAAAAGCACAATGTTTTCTGATCACATCATTGCAGGTGAGAGATAGCATCCCAAAAACAACCAAGGGGCATAAATAAATACTTAATCTTAAAACATGAAGACACCAAATCAGCAACAGACCTTTCCAACTAGGAGACTTCCATCGCATCACAACATTCACTCCAGCAGCCTTAGCAGAGGCCTCCGGGGAAGAAACTAAAGAAAAAAGCCAGCATGAACTCCAAGCTAGACCTGATTCTATCAGAAATAAAGGATGTAAAACAGGAGATAGTGCAATACAATTCAGTCCAAGATGCCATACAGACCAATTTAAACAACTAAGATACCAAGGTCTGGGGCCTGGCGACCACCTTGGCTGACCAAACTCAACGACTAAAACAAATGAAGATGACAACCTCACAAGTTCTATAGTTATGCCAACTTACAATAGAGAGACAGGAGGATGTGGAGAATCAGAACCATCTCCAGAATATCAGAATATACGGGGTCCCCAAAAACTCTGAAAGAACTGAGATCATGGATTTTACTGAAACACTCCCATGTCCCTCCTTGTCTTTAGAAGCTTCATTGTCCATGGACTTGGAGAGGGTACACCGGGCCCTTGGCCCAAACCATCTGACCCAGCAGTTAGACCTAGATCCATCATAGTCCATTTTGCTAGATATGCAGTAAAAGAGTAAGCTTTGAGAAAGGCCTGGTCCCTCGGAAAAATATTTACAGACAGACAAGGATATTTGTTGAGAATGACTACGCTACCAACACAATGCAATGGCAAGGGCATACATTCCATTATTCCAAATCCCACACCAGAACAAATTAAAGTTTCGTACCCTGAATCCTGCTTGACTTGTAGTCCAATACCCCACGGGCCAGAAGCAGTGTGATTCAGCGATGGAGGCACATGGAGATCTTCAGAGGAGAGGATATCAGATCCTGGCTGATGCACCACTCCCAAGGAGAGACCCAGTCAAAAGGTTAAACCTGCACACCTATGAGAGGAATCCAGTGACCCAACATGCGGCCTTACAGGAATTGAAATAATCTCGGCAGCACTCTCAACAGACCCTTGATTCACTTAAACTGAAGGTGTTGTAACACTCATTTCTTTGTTTTTGAGTTCCCCTCCTGCAGTAAGTCTAGTGATGTGATGCCTGATAGTGATGGAGGCTCCTGGCTCCCCCTTACCTTGTTCTTTGGTTGGGGGTCTCCAGGTGGGGTGGTGACTGCTCTGGGGGGTCTCGCTAGTCGCCTGTGGCCTGGTCCGACTATGGTACCTCCTTAAACAATAATGTAGCTGGGGGGTTTCTCCAGTAACTGGGGTGCTCAACATGACATTCCTTATGGCAATTGAATTTTGGGCCTGGGTGGGATTGGGTCTAGTGGGAAGAGGCACATCCATGGAGTGAACCAGTAGAACCTATGCTCTAATGGCAAGTGACAGATCCCAGGCCTCAGGGAGGACTGGGGAAAGGTGGTAGTACCCCACAATAATATAAGTCCTCTAAATAGGACACAGCATTCAGAGGATCCTAAATAGTAGAGCAGGGGTGAGATTGCATTTATGGGGAATGGAACTGGGCTAGATCTCTGGGATGTGGGGATCTACTCCACGGTCCTCTGGCACTTATGGCCCATTAAATAGGGCCCAAAATGACAACACCCACTCATGAAGTTGGGCTCCACCACAAGGTGGGCTGGGGAATTTGAGTATCTGGCCAAATTGCCTCATAGATTTGATTAACTTCCAGAGGTCATGATGAACCATAGACAGTGGAGGAGTAAACAATTGAGCATGGGTGGACCAGGTTACAACTGCCCATGAACTGAGGAGGTCTCTCAGTGGAGACTCTCCCCCCTGGACCTGACCCGAGGCCCAAATTAGAAAGCAGATAGGTGTACCTGCCCCCAAGGCCACCTTTTGGCTTACCAGGGGGCAGAGGGATGTGGAGCACCTTGGTGGGGGGTGACCTCTAGCATAATATTGGAAAAGCAACCTAGTTGGCTCTGGCACTTTGCTCCCACAATTTGAGTGGGTGGCAAGCTCATCAGAGCAGATGGGGACCCTAAGAGAATTTACCTGACAAATGTGGGGGGGATCAGGAGTTTGGGGGGCTGGGAACAGGTGGGTGTGGTCCTCCTGAGTGGCCTCTTAGCTTATTCCCAACCTCAATCTCTTTTCCCATTTATGGGGACTTGATCCCCAAAGATGCCACCATATTGAAGGCATTAGCATCAACCCTAGGGTACTGCCACATTTTTCAGCTCTGGGAGAAGGGCTGTCTGCCCAACCCAGGTTGGAAGTCACTCAGTGTAATATAGTTAGCAGGGTGAAAGAGGGTGTAGTGCAATTGTCTATCCCCCGGCTCCATTGTTCATTGCCCAGTTGGCAACTATTTCTCACTTTCCCTTTATTCCCAGAAGGTACAGGTTGTATTCAAGACTTGAGGGTGGATGATACTTTAGATACACAATTTGAAGTTTGTTACTTCTAGCGTGGAACAGGTTCGGAGAGAATGACTTAAATTTAGTGTCCCCCTTTCT
Source organism: Neoceratodus forsteri (assembly GCA_016271365.2). NCBI lineage: Eukaryota > Metazoa > Chordata > Ceratodontiformes > Ceratodontidae > Neoceratodus > Neoceratodus forsteri. Next base: position 1,868,682,898 of record CM057452.1, read on the forward strand.
GTGTCTATGTCCAGAATGGGAATGGGCTATCATTCCATCATTTCCTTTAAATGGACTATGGGTATTCTGTTCTGTTTAATTTCTTATAACGTGAATAGGTTGGTAGGCCTAATAAAATGATACAGAAAATTGACAGCACTGAAGAAGTCCAGACCAGATCTTTTCCTCCTACAGGACATGCAGCTTTCACAGGCTGAACACCAAAAATTGGTAAAATTTGGATTTTCTCAGGTAATATAATCTTCTTAAAGGAGGGGGCGAGAAAGAGGGGTGGTAATCCTAATCCAAAAAAATTCTCAATTCTAAATCCTAAATCAATACACAGGTCCAGAGGGAAAACTGGCGCTGATCACAGGTACATACCAGGAACATGAATCAACTGTGTGTAGTATATATATTCCCCGGGGAACGAGATTTCAGCAGTTCAACAATTATTTGACATACTCATGTCCCATAAAAGGGGAACACTGATTATTGGTGGTGACTTTAACTGTTTAATGAATCCCACCCTGGATTCTACAACTTCTAAACCCACCCCTATGACATCAGGTCAAAAACATCTCTTGCATCTTCTACATGACTTAACCATGGTGGATACCTGGCGACAATTGCACCCTGGAACTCCCCTTCACATTTTACTCCTACCCCCATCACCGCTACTCCAGACTGGATTATTTTTGGCTTGATGGGGAGCATCAAGACTTAATACATCAGGCAGAAATCTATAACATTCACCTTTCAGATCATGCTCCAATTTCCCTAGAACTATCTTTGATGAAACATCCAAAGAACACACTTTGGCGATTCAATAACTCTCTACTTCGAGATCAGGCCTTTTTAGATTTTTTAAAAGAGAAAACTACTGAAATCTTATGGAATAATTCTAACCCCAATACTACCCCACAGGTATGGGATACTCTAAAGTCAGTAGTAAGGGGCACATAATCGCATATGCCTCCCATAAAAATGACAGGCCGAATCTCATCTTTGTGAGTTGCAGGGAAAACTACAATTCCTGCAACAAGCACATATGCAAGGTAACCATTCAGTACTGGACCTTATGTTGCAAACCTGGAGTGAGATCCAGAAGCTTTTGATGGCTTGCACGGAGTAGGCATTGCTCTGGCTCCACCAGCGCTACTATGAGGTGGGGGCATGGGCATCCTGATTGCTGGCCTGCCTCCTATGTAGACAGACACAAAAGGTTATGGTTACTAGAATTAGAGACCAACATCTGGGAGATATGCTTCTTCTACTCCTAGAATGCTGGAAATATACAGCAGATTTTATTAGGACCTATACATGGCTCCTTCCCCTCTGGACCAGGGGTTTCTTCAGCAGTTCTTAGATAAACTTTCTCTCCCCTCTTTAAGTGAAGCTCACATACAAAAGCCGATGGGCCCATCTTTTGGGACTCTTTCAGAACCTTAAAAGTGGGAATAGTCCTGGTCCCAATGGGTATGGTGCCGAATTTTATAAAAAGGCTTTTGAATACATTAAGGGCCTGTTGCTGGCTGTTTTATCTGAGGGACACTTAAAGGGAGTTGTCCCTACTTCCTGTCACTATGCTACTATCCTGGCCATTTTAAAGCCTGGTAAGTCTGCTTCCATGTGTGATTCTTATCATCCAATATCAGTTCTAAATCAAGATTACAAAATGTACACAAGTATTATAGTGCATAGATTGGACTATATTCTCCCCTTGTTGATACATCCTGACCAATCAGGCTTTATTAAGACCAGAGAGATGACCAATAACATAAAGTGAACCTTGTACATTATTAACCATGCCCACTTGCAGAAACACCCTCTTAAGATTTTAAGCCTGGATGCCCTGAAGGCCTTTGACAGGGTCTCCGGGACTTTCCTCTGGGGGGAGGGTTCTGTCAAAGTTTGGGTTCCCTACTACCTTCCTAGATATTTTATCAGGAATCTATGGCCAACCTGAGGCTATGGTAAAAATAAATGGATCCCTTTATGCTCATTTCCCTCTCCAAAGAGGCACCCAACATGGATACCCTCTCTCCCCATATTTATTTGCATTATATGCAGAGCCTATCACCCAATACCTGTGCCAACTCTCTTCAATAACAGGTTATAAAATTACAAATGCCACCCATAAAATTTCATATTATGCTGACGATTTACTCTTATACCTCAAAGTGCCAGAGAACTCCTTGCCCGCCTTGTCTGGAGCACTGAAGCTAATTGAGGGGCTTCTGTGCTATAAAATTAACCCAACAAAATCAGAGATCCTTTTGATTCACTTTTCTCCCTTGATAGCTTTGCAACAAGCCCATCCTTACCATTGGCAGTGCTCAAAATTAAAATATTTGGGAGTTACTACTACATCCAACTCATATTTGACATATACCTTGAATTATGACTCACTATATGGACAAATTAGGGAAGACTTGCTCAGGTAGACTCCACTACCTATTTCTTTGATGCAGTGTGTACAAACCATACAGATGACAATCCTCCCTAAAATGTTATACTTTTTAACCAATACACCATTCTTCCCATTTAACAGGGAACTCTCTCACTGGAACCGTGCTATCTTTCACTTTCTTTGGCAGGAGAAGACCCCACAGGTGGTGCTAGCTAAATTACAACTCCCAAAAGACAGGTGGGATTAGCTCTGCCCAATCTATATAAATACACATTAGCGGCCCTGGTCTCTCACCTTCTTAATTGGTCCTCCTATGGGGATGGGGATCCGGCGTGGGTGAAAATTCAGAAGGCCCTGTCCTCCTCAGATTTAAATGAAGACTGGCTTTTCCAACCTCATAGAGCTAATAAGTTTTCTTCTCAATCATTGTATAGTACTAGAATACAAAATATATGGTTATGCTTTCATCGACGTCCGGAGAACAAACAAGGGAGGAGTTGGATGGATATTCCCATATTGAATAAAACATTTGAACTGGCTAAGCTGGATGCCACATTCTCTGGGTGGCTGATTAAGGGGCTGAAATATGGCTATCAATTTGACCATAATGGGATATGAAAACCCTTCTCTCAACTTCAAGCAGAGTTTGATCTCCCAAACAGGGATTTATATAAATATTACCAACTACGCCATTACTTGTCTACAACATTAGGTATAGACATTTCTGGCCTCACAGTTCCTCCTGTCTTCTCCTTATTAGTTCACTTGCAATATGAGGTGACTCAGAGATACCTGATATCACATCTGTATAAGACACTGATACAGTCTCCTTCAGATTTAATGGAGATGGTGCAGGATACTTGGGAAACAGATTTGGTGATAACTTTTTCTTCAGCTGATTGGCTTTATACTGTATCTGTTGTCGACAACATAAAATAACCTCTTCGTCAGCCTGGAGAGATTATGAGTGGAAGGTAGTAATACATTTCTTCCATACCCCCCAGGTTACAGCTAAATACAGTTGAACCAGGGACTCATCTTGTTGGATGGGTTGCGGTTATAAAGTAGCAACTCATGCACACATATTATGGTACTGCCCTGTTCTGGGGAGAGGTGGGTCAGATGTTACATGACCTCTTTCTAGAGCTGGGAGACTTAACTCCTGAGATAGCCCTCCTACTACATCTGCCCAGACACTTTAAACAGAAACACAACATTTCTTTAGTGGGCACCCTACTAGTAGCTGCAAAAAAAGTCATAAAAAAGACTGTGGTTGCAGTCTTCACCCCAAAAGTCAGACTGTGAGAAAACTCTATCTATGACACCTACAGAATATAGAGCCTTACAGCTAGAATCCAAAATACTACCCCACAACTTATGAATATTTGGAGTATATGGTTTCTATACATAGCAGCTCATAGACCAGATATGATTCCTTGTATCTGGGCTGATCAGGGACTGACTTCTTATTTAGCTTAAATTTTCCTGCCACCGATATGGGTAAAAATTTTTACCCAAGGGGACTTGCTACTTTATCATCCCTACTCTGGGATTTGTGGCCAGAGGGAGACACAATTAGCTCTTAGGGAACTGTTGCAGACCTTTCCACCTAGAATAAAATTCTATTATTATGAATGAGATATCAGAATACCTTGACTGAATAATTATACCGAGTAAGCAGATTTGATGTGCAATATTCTAATATATTTAATGTAAGAAATTGACTCACCTGTATGTCAACATATAGTGTACATGATAATATGCTAATATACCCCCTTCCCTTCAAAATAAATAACAATTTAAAGTTCAAAAAAGAGAAAGAAAATGTTCTTTAGTCTCTTTGTACCAAAAAGTGTGCAAAACTAAAACAAAAATCCAATTAAAAAAAATATTTTCTGTGAGCCAAAACAATGGGTGCGGGAGGGGAGGAGAATGCAACAGGCTAGCAGTCTACATCTGGCTCCAACAAGAGAAAGCTGTTGTTCTCAGTTCTTTCGCACTTTGCTGTGGACCTCTGGAAAAAATAAATACTTTTGGGATGGGAAAAGACACATAAAGAAAAAGAGTTGGAAATGTGTTTTTTCTTCCTTTCTCTGATTAAAAAAAGAGGAGGGTGGTGGAAGGGAGAGTAAGTGTGGCAGATTAATGCAGGTGGTCTGCTGCTATTTGAAATGGTTGCTGAACAGCGTTTGGGCACAACAGTAGCCTGTCAGAATAATAATTAACTTAATTGTTAAGCTAAGCATCATCAGCTGCAGCTAGTGCAGACATTTATATTTTGCTAAGTGACAACACATCCTCTCAGTAGTGAGTAATAGTAAAACAGCAGCTTTTATGGGGAGAAACAAGCATCCCTCAGAAACAGAGGTTGGGAAGGAAAGACAGAGGGAAGTATAGATAAGGCATGTGAGTATATTGCTTCCAGAACTGTTCCTTCCTTTTTTGTATGAACCAGAATAATACATAGCAGATCTGTGTGGAATTAAACTCTAGCAGGCACCCACTACCAGCATACTGTCTATGTGACCATGAACAAGTCCCTAAAGTACCTTTGTGTAAGAAACTTGACCCCAATTTAAGTTTGAATTCTAGCACTGGCAGTGGGTGGCACCAGCTCTTCTTATAGCTTATGATTATAGCACCAGTATAAACCTGAATAGCATATAGCAAACCTGTATGTAAATTAAAATCTGACAGCCACCCAAGTCTGTCAAGTACCTGCTTGGTTTCCTTGGGCACACCTACAAATTTTGGCTCAGTGAGTCTTTCATGGTTAATTAAAAAGTTATTCTTGCTTTGAAAGGACTCATAGACCTACCTGGTCAATATGTCGTATGCTCTAAAGAGCATGACATGTCTGCGTAGCATGAGTAGGGCAGTATGGAAGAGCGAGAGGGTGCAAAACCATGAAAGGATGTATGCACAGTAGTGCACCTTTTCACTCTTGATAAGAGTCCTACTGAGACGAGGGTCTGTCAAGCAGCTGCCGTGGCTCGATGGGATAAGCCACTGGCAGCAAGGGAGACAGGCAATGCATTTGGGACTGTGTTTTGATTCCCAGTCCCAGATGCACAGGATTTTTTTTTCGCACTCTGTGTGATTTTAACTGTTAACTCCCCCCCAGAGTTAGTTATTTTAGTTGGGGGTGTATAGGGGTGCAGCCCCCCCCACAAAACAAAGACTTGTGCTGCTGACAATATATTGCACTGTATTGGCAGCACGGTATATTGCTGTGGCATAATGTCTCACGACATTATGACCCCATGCCTTCATAGAGACTGCTTAGGTCAACTTGGTGACCCCTGATTTAAATCTGAACTCTAGCATTAGGAATGTGTGGCACAGATGGACCAAGAGAATGGACAGTGGGTGTGCCCACACACTACGTCATTCACTAAAGAGTGGAGTGCAGGACAAGGCAAGGTACAGACTTTGTGAGCAGGGACACAGCTGTATCTGCTGCATGCCCCTACCTCCAACCAGTGCCTACTGGCAGAGATTTAAAGGACTTCTTCACAGACACATATACAGTATGCAAGTGGTGCATGGCTGTCAAATTTTAATTCACACATATGTCTACTGTATATTATTTTAGTTATCACTGGTGCTCAAAGTATAAGGACTGGTCAGAGTTCTAGGACTTGCCTGCCTTTTGCCCAAATCATCATCCTGGAGGTGAGTGCTATGGTAGAAGGTTCATCATGTACATATTATAGCATTTGCACAGCCATAGTCTTATCATTCAGTCTTTCCTGTTTCATTTAAATAGCCATGCTGTTTATTACTACCAAACAGTGGTTAAATTGTTTTTTTTTTTCCTACTGATATGTAAATTAAATGCTGTTTAAAATGTTTTTAAAACATACATTTATCCTATCTCATAAAGGTTCTAAAAGGTTTTGATAAGGTTCAGATAACTATATGACACACTACACAAAACACATTTTCTGGAGCTGGAAGGACACTACTTTCTTTAACTGCGGAGCTGTGTGAGAAATTCTGTATTGCACTTCATATCTGCAACAAACGTGCACTTTTGCTTAATTCTGTGGGAGATGAAACCAACCACCCTTGGTAATTGCTTTTTATTCACATTTATTTAGTGTTTAACCAAGAAGAGGCTTGTAAACTCTGTTTATCTTGTTAGTAACTTCAGAAGGATTTAAATACTGCATTTGGGTAGGTCCTTGGAGGTAGCTAGATTGTCTACTAGGATTTGCTGACAGTTAAACTATTTTTAAATGAATTACAGTTGGCTGAGGAGTTGAAAAAGAAACTTTCAAACTCTGCTTATCTTGGAAGTAACCTCATAAGTGTTTGAATACTGCATTCTGGTTGTCCCTTGGGGGTAGCTGGATTGACTACTAGGATTTTGGGACAGTAACTATTTTTAAATAATTTACTGAGTGCGTAGGAGTTTGTGATAGTTAAACTCTTTTAACAGAGTTACTGGGGTTAAGGAGTGGTCACAGAAAACCTGCAGTGTGAAACAGGAAAAGACAGTCTTTCAAGCAACAGAGGGTGGTGGATCTAGATTTACGTTTGTTTGATACAATTCTTAAGATTTTCAGTGCAGGAAGAGTTTAAAGCACAGCTGACTTATTTTGGGGCTGACAGCTCTGGAGCACAAACCACCAGGCCTGTTTTGGGGCTGGGAAGGTTATTTGTGTCTGACTTGGATGTGTGGATTTTCTCTGTTTGATTAGCAGGGTATTTCTATCAAATTGTTGTGTAGGGCATCTTGCTGACAGGAAGGCACTCATCAGCAGTGGGTCAGAGCTTTTAGCTGATTGTTTTGCGAGGGCACAGTTTAGGCCCAACCCTTCCCATCCTCACCCCACCCACCCCTGGAAATAGTTCCTTTATACCTGGGGTTCTGACATCATTTCCTCAAGAGTGCAAGGTGCATGTCACTGTCATATCCTCTCTAGCACACTGCACTGACAATATAAGCATACACATTGTATATTATAAATATATATTTCTATATTACAAACCAATCACACACAAAAAAAAAAATGTGGGGAGTAGTGCAATGTAATGGCTGTGGGGCAGCAGTCTTCTGGGAGTCTTTCTGGAGGCTGAGATGCTGCCCTATTTGCAGACAACTCTCTGCCCTGAGGGAGGAAGTTGCCCGTCTTCAGGCCACACTGGACAGTAGTACAGGGACCTTCCCCCAGGCCACACTGGACAGTAGGAAGGGAACCTCCCCCATCCAGGGAGCACCACAGCCACCACCACTACCTCAGAGATTGCGAAGAAAACACAGCAGTTGGACCACAGTGGGCTCAGGAAGGGTGAGGATGGTGGAACGGAGGCACATCCAGTCAGTTGTTCCACTCCACAATCCATACACCATTCTGGGGGAGCATAGCTCCCCTATGGATGCACCCACAGAGGAGACTAAGGAGGCTGAGGACAGCTGTCACAAGGGAGGCCCACAGGAAGGAGGCAGAGGACACCACAAGGAAAGGAAGCAGCTCCTGGTGGGGGACTCAATTATTAGGGGGATAGAACTGGGAGGAACTGTGAAAACTGAAGTAAGGTGCCTGCCTGGTGCCATGGCTTGGAGGGACAGGAAGCGCATCCTCAGGATCACGACAACAGCTGCAAGGGATTCTGAGCTGGACGTATTTGTCCACCTAGGGACAAATGACTTGGCTCATCATGAGGTTAGAGCAGTGCAGGAGGACATTACAGAGTTGGGGAGGGGCCTAAGACAAGTAGCACACACAGTATCCTTCTCAGAGGTGCTGCCTGTCAAAGGCATGGGTGAGGGTGAGGCGAGCGTAATTGGCACCATGCAGTTTAATGAATGGTTGAAAAAATGGTGTGGAGCACAGGGGTTTGACTTCATTGGGGACTGGGGTTCCACCTGGAGGGACAACGGCCTATACTGGCAGGATGGTCTGCATCTGTCCAGGAAGGGAACAAGTCTTTTGAGCAATCAGTTTAAATGCTTCATTGGCAAGCTTTTAAACTAGTCAAAGGGGGAGGCACTGACAAGCAGCAGAAAAATCCCAGCCTCTCCCTACAAAATAGGGTACTAAATGAGAAAAAGACCAAGGTAGAACGGTTAGTGGGGATGCTGCAACAGAAGGTAAAGCCATCAAAAATGGAAAGCAATGAGTACCAATGCCCGTAGTCTAGGTAACAAGCTTCCTGAATTAGTGGTCTTGATGGAGGAGGAACATCTGGATATCATGGCAGTCACAGAAACATGGTACACACAAACCATGACTGGGAAGTAAACATACCAGGATACACTATCTACAGGAGGGACAGGGAAGGTAAAAGAGGAGGAGGAGTAGTTCTTTACATAAAGGAAGGAATAAAAGCAACAGAACAAAAGGGTAAACAGGGAGGAGAAGAAGCACTGTGGGTAAATTTGGAGACAGACAATGGCACCACAATTCGCACAGGGGTTGTATACAGATCCCTTCTCAGGGGGAGGAAATGGACAAGGAAATGATAGAAAGTATACTTAGAATGGCAGAAAAGGGGAGATACTGCTGATGGGTGATCTGAATATGCCAGATGTTAACTGGAGTGCAGTGCAGCTGCCACTTCAAGAGTGCAGTTATTCTAGATGCCCTACAGGGGCATGCCTTAGACAACTAGTACTGGAGCCCACTCGAGAGGGAGCAATATTAGACTTGATACTCTCAAATGGAGATGGAGAGAGGATCACAGATGTAGAAGTGGGTAGCCATCTGGGAACTAGCGACCATCGAACAGTATGGTTCACAATAAACACAGTAATAGAGTCAAGCCATACAAAGACAAAAGTACTGGACTTTAGGAAGGCTGACTTTGCCATAATGGGTGAGTGCCTAAGGAATGCACTAGCAAATGGGCAGGAAGGAGGGGTGGAAGAACAATGGGGAATAATAAAAACTGTCATCACAGAGGTAACAAGCCTTTGTGTGAAGCAAATAAACAAAACAAGACGATGTAAGAAACCACTATGGTTCTCAAAGGAAGTGGCAGTGAAGGTTCAAGAGAAAAAGAAAGCATTCAGGAAGTACAAGGAATCGCAGAAGGAGCAGGACAGAGAACTGTATCAGTTAAAGCAAAGGAGGCTGGGAAGGCAGTCAGAACAGCAAAGGCCCAAACCGAGGAAAAGATAGCCAACTCAGTTAAGAAGGGGGATAAAACCTTTATAGGTACATCAGGAGTGAAGGAAGACCAAGGAGGGATAGTGAGGCTTAATAAAGGGAGGGAGGGTGGGCAGAGGGAGACTGTGAAAAGGCAGAGATACTAAACAAATATTTTGCTCAGTATTTATAAAGGAAGAGGGGAGATACATAAAACAAACAGTAGTAACACTCTGGATACAGAAGTTGATACCGCCCATTTACAGAAGAAAGGGTTCTGAAAGAACTCTTAAAACTGAAGGTGGACAAAGCAAGGGGCCTGATGGGATTCATCCCAGAATTTAAAAGAACTAAGGGTAGAACTAGTGACGCCACTGACTACCCTTTTAACAAATCATGGGAGGATGGGGTGGTACCGAGGACTGGAGGAGGGCAGATGTGATTCCCCTTCACAAAAGTGGGAGCAAGGCAGAAGCAGGAAACTATAGACCTGTTAGTTTAACCTCAGTGATAGGGAAATGATGGAATCACTTCTAAAGGAAAGAATTGTCGAGTATCTAGAGGCCAGAGGGGCATAGGACCCTAGGCAGCATGGATTCACAGTGGAAGGTCATGCCAGATGAATCTGATAGTTTTCTTGACTGGGTGACCAAAGTAGTAGATCAGGAGGGCTGTGGACATGGCCTACCTAGACTTTAGCAAGGCATTTGACACAGTCCCACACAAAAGATTAATATACAAGTTAGCCAGCCTGGGAGTGGGTCCCAAGATGACAGCCTGGGTAAAGAATTGGCTGGAGAATAGGACACAGAGAGTTATAGTAAATGGAGTCCACCAGAAGAAAGGAGGGTTACTAGTGGGGCACCGTGAGGTTCAGTATTAGACGGTCCTCTTCAATGTCTTTATAAGTACATTGCAGAAGGACTGGAAGGAAAAGTATGTCTCTTTGCAGATGACACTAAGATCTGCAACAGAGTTGATGCACAGGGTGGGGTGGAAAGGATGAGAAGGGACTTGGCAAGGTTAGAGGAATGGTCAAATGTATGGCAGCTTAGATTCAATGCTAAGAAGTGCAAGGTAATGCACCTGGGAAACAAAAACCCAGGGGAAGAGTACACAATGGGGGGTGAGATACTAACAACAACAAGAATGGAAAGGGACCTGGGGGTAGTCATATCAGATGACCTAAAGATGGGCAAGCAATGTGACAGGGCAGCAAGGAGGGCTGGGGGGATACTGGGATGCATAGGGAGAGGCATCACCAGTAGAAAACAGGAAGTTATTATCCCTCTGTACAGACAGCTGGTGAGACCCCATCTGGAGTACTGTGTGCAGTTCTGGAGACCCAATCTCCGCAAAGACATAGACAGGATGGAAGCTGTCCAGAGGAGGGCAACTAAAATGGTGCAGGGTCTGCACGGGAAGTCATGTGAAGAGAGACTTAAGGAGCTTACTATGTATAGCCTTGAGGAAAGGAGGGAGAGGGGGGACATGATAGAAACTTTCAAGTACCTCAAGAGAATCAACAAAGTCCAAGAGGGTAGCATCTTTCAAAAAAAGAGGTGTGCAAGAATAAGAGGGCACAATTTGAAGATGGGGGTGGCTCAGAGGTAATTTAAGGAAGTATTTCTTCACAGAGAGGGTTGTGGATGCATGGAACGGCCTTCTGGAGGAGGTTGTGGAGTCAAAATCAGTGGGGGAATTCAAGCATGCATGGGATAGTCATAAGGCAATTCTGGGGGGTTGGGGTAGGAAGAAGTAGGCTGCTGGTTAACTAGGATCTGCAGCTTATCCAGTAGGTAGGGAAATGGGCAGACTGGGTGGGCCAAGCGGTCCTTATCTGCCGTCAAATTCTATGTTTCTATGTTTCTATGTAACCTTTTGTTGCTTATCAGAACCTTTTGAGACCTCAGAACCCTTTGAGTTTCTCCCACCTCTAAACACAATTTCAAAAACCAAAATGGCATCCATCTTTGTTTACCCACTAAATGAGTGAGCCCCGCAACTCCCAACAGTGTCAGATGAGTCCCTTTCACAATTAACATCCCAAAGAAAACAAATTGCCTCAATTCATAGGCTATTTCTGAAGCACCCTCACTCATCCATTTTTGTTTACTGGCTAAGCCATTGTGAGAGTGAGGGTGAAGGTTGTGGCATCCCCCACTGATGGTGCTGCCCACCTGACTGATCGCTGGATTGGCTAAAAACTTTGCTGCAGTTAGAGATGTTTTGAAGTTGTAATTCACTTTCAAAGTTTGGGTGAATCCCGGAAATCCACCTCCGTGGAGCATTTTGTGAATTCACCTTGAAATAACCTAAATTTGCCTGAGCAACTTCGCTGGAGATACCACTTAATTACACCAGCAAAGTTCATCAACAAAGTGCTGTTTGTGCTGAGCAGAATCACATGGTGTACACTTTGTGCAAGACTGCAGGTCACATGATAAGACTGAAGCAGTTAGGAAGGAAGTGAGTGTGTTAGTTTCACATTCTCACAGTGCCTTAGACTGCAGGCAGCTCTCTGAGGGAGCTGCATCTATGACTGCTGGAAAAGCAGAAAAAACTCTTACCAACTTATTTTAAGCAGTTTTTCTCACTAATTGAACTCCTCTTTCTTGTGGTTTCATTTTCTCAGAGTTTATTGTTGATCCTTTCATTATATCCCTTTTTATGCTGGCTTGCGCGCATGTGCAAGCAACATCTTGTGGTAGTAGCATATTTCAAAGATGTGTCAGTGTTGTGGCCAATGCAGGGGATGCTTTAGTGGGTGTGTCCCTCAGCCACCAATCAGTGAGCAAGCTGACAATGACAGTAGACTTCAAAGAGAGCCACAGACTTGAAAGAAATCTGCTGCTGCAATCAGGTGCAGTTTCATCATTGCAGCGGCAGATGGCAAGATCCCGGCCATGTGCATTACACTGCACAGTAACACGCATGGCTGGAGTTATGAGTGAATTATGAAATAGCATAAATGTGGCACACTGGGAGCCCACCCCAGTGTGCCAAAACATGGCGACATTGGGGGTGCCCAATCCCCACGTCAGCATGTATTCCCCCCCATTAAATATGGCACACTGGGAGACCACCCCAGTGTGCTGAAACATGGTGGCTCCTGCCAACCGACAAACACTCCTGGAAAGCTGACATCAGGGTGCCCAATCCCCATGTTGGCATGTATCCCCTCCCCCCATTAATGTGACACACTGGGAACCCACACCAGTGTGCCAAAATCCCAGTGTCAGATTGGCCCCTTCTCCCCCCAAACCCCTCTAAATGATTTGCTGACATCATGGTGCCCAATCCCCATGTCGGCATGCCCTCCTACTATTGTGGCACACTGGGAGCCCATCCCAGTGTGGCCACATTAATAAAAAAATATTTTCCCTGTGAAAGAAGAAAGCAGTCCTTTGCAAATTATTTTTTTGTACCTGTAAAAAAGGAAATTGTCCATCATTGTCTCACCACCCCCTTCCCCATCACAACCCTCCCTCTGCACCCCACCTCCCTTTTATACTTACCTCTGGTGGTCGGATGCTGTCATCTTCTGTGGACCGGGACATGTCTGCACTCTTCAAACCTGAACCGCAAAATGAAGAATCGAAGGTAAGCCATATAATGGGACTCAATGGGGGGGGTTTCAACTTAGGTTGATATCTCAGCCATTTTTTTGAATACTCCACCTCATCAACACTGGCACTGTCATTTCGTTTCTCAGTCCTGAAAGGTGATTTTGCGGCCACTGCTCAAAATCAACTTTCAGGACTGATTAATGAAATGACAGTGCCACTGTTCATGAAGGAAGGTCCCAAAAGGCCCACATTGCAAATATGGTGAAAAAATTCCATACAATGACTGCTTTACAAGCGTGAGTTGAGCAGTTTCTATGCACGTTCGTAACTTCACCATTTTTTAATATTTTCACTCCAGATTTTCAACATTGCCATTTTTTTACACAGCCTCATGAACAGTAAAGCTGTCATTTTTTACATCCTGCCTGAAATGTATTTCTGCATCTGTGGTGCTGAATGGCACAGTCACTATGAGAAATCACCTTTCAAAATTGAGTAACAAAATTATACTGTCACTGTTCATGAGGTGGCAGCCCAAAAAAACATGTTGAAAATTTGGAATGAAAACACCAATAAATGCCCAGGGCATTAGGGTTTCCAACCGTAATGCCTCACCCTGTACAGACTGACAGGCATCATGGGTGTGACTGCCTGCAGGGTGGAGGAAAGTGGAATGGCATAAGCATTATGACCGATGACCCAAAGGCACACCCCCAATGCCTTTAAGTCTCTGGTGGGGTGGGTTGGAATTAGTTTAATACTTTATTGCCATTCCTATTATGCATCACTCCAACTCCTGCATTACCAATGCCAATGCCGGCAAGCCAACATTCTGCATTGAACAATGTTGTTTTTGTTGTATTTGATCTTGTCTTATTTAAACCATCTTACTTTTTTTTTCCTGTGGTAGTACTACTGTTTGTTAGGATGGCAGAGGTGAGAAAAGTGGGCCGTGGTGATGTGCATCAGCTCAGTGCATTAGTGCAATTGTTCTGCATTTGGGGCTGGAAAGGAGGCACCTAGCCAGGTAGTGGAAAGTCAGCTGACTACAAGCAGGTGGAGACCAAGGTAGTCCAGCAGCAGATGGAGCAGGTTCAGGTGGCACCTGTGATGGTCGAGCAGGAGGTGGAAGTTCCAGAACTGGCACAGCAACAGCAGCAGACATATGCAGGAAGTGCAGGGTCCCCTCTTCTCTTTCTATGTCTCCTCAGTGTGACAGAAGGAGGGGGGTTAAGGCCTGTTGTCCAGGCATTTAGGCACCATCGTGTGCAGAGAGATTCCACCCCCACCAGCTGGGAACAGCAGCAGGACACAGCAGTGCAGGCTTTAGCAGCCCCTCCCCCAGTGCCACCATTTAATACCCATGCAGTGGCCTGAAAGGCAGAACTGGCCACCCTGTCGAAGCAAGTGTCCACCTTGGGACAGAATGTAAGCAAAGTGTTGGAGGAGCTCAAAAGTGTTCAAGAAAGTCAGCAGCAAATCGTGGAGAAGCAGGATAAGCTGCTGAAGGTGGTTGAAGACCTGAATTATCAGTTGGGAGCCATTGGCAGTGGTTAATTTTTTTTTTGTCCTTTTTTCATTTGTGTTCTGTATGTTGTAAGTGTATGTCTCCATTCCCCAATTGTTATTGTCCCTTGCCCCTCCAAACAAAAACAAACACAAAAAATTAAAAAATGTATTTAAAAAAAGCACACAAAAAATGTCTATTCCCTTGTCTAATGTCCAATGTGTACCATGTAATTTCTTATCCTACTATACTATATTGTACTGACTGTGTAACCTTCACCAGTAAATAACTGTCTTCATATTCCTCCTGATATGCTTATTTTTTCACATTCTGTAATAATTGTCCTAGGTTTATGGTAGAGTTGTCTTGTCTGTATGGTTTGTCAGTGTTGTACTGTACTTGCCCCACCCTCCCCATAAATTACAAATTCAAAAACAATTATTAAAGGTGACATGAAAACACCAACACCAACCCAAAAATCTTTCCTATGTTATCCTGTTTCTATGTCTTTGTCTTGTATGCTGCACTGCATTAAAAATTACCCAGAATAAAATCAGAGAGTATTGATGTGAAAAAGTGCTGTGCTGGCCTGCTCTGCTGCCACGGCACACTCTTGTCTGCTGTGCTGTATGCAAACTTCAATGAGAAATGACCGAGAATAAAACAAGAAAGTATTTGTGTGAAAAAGTGCTGTGCTGGAGTGCTCTGCTGCCATGTCCCACTCTTGTCTGCTGTGCTGTATGTGAACTTCCATGAGAATTCATCCATCCACCAATAAAATGAGAAAACATTTATGCCAAGAGATTATGCCTGTTTTTGTATCCCAGTATGTGTCCTGTGAGAAAAACACATGTGATATATGGGCTACAGCTACACAGCTGTGCAGTTGCTGAATGAGAACAAGAACAGTCTTGAATCATGTGGCTGTGGATGATAAGGACAATTCACGATGTCTGGTTGATGGTTAACAATGAAGACTTCTAACACCCAGAATGTGAAATCTTGCTACTGCTTTCCCACTGCCACTGCTATTATAACTATTTATATCCTGATTGATTACTTGTAGTGATGGCACTGCTTCTGGTTGTGTGCTGCTGCTGGACTGGTCACATACGATGGTGACAGATCGATGGCACCCATTGTATCCTGCATCCCATTCCTGCAATTTGAGTGGTATGTTTATTTCATTTTGTTGAGACAATGTGGTATTGAATGAGGATGGTTAATCTTTTGTTTTTTTTAAACATCACCTTTGTCTCTTTCCTTGTTGGGATCTCACATACTCGAGCTCAACAGTATAGATTGCTTTATGGAAATTGATTCTTTCCTTTTCCAGTGGTTCCAGGTAAGTACATTTTTTCAATTTTTTGGGGGTCGGTGGAGGTATGTTTTTTGGGGGTTGCTGCCTCTGTTTCCTCTGTGGCATGTTAATCAAAACTGTCAAGCACTATATTTTTGAACATCAGTGTTTCTGCATCCTTGCAGCTATTTGTGGACTCCATCCAAACAAGATAGAATTCCATTGCCAGTTATTCACTGATGCTCTGGAGTTCAGTTACTGTGTGGCAGTACCAGAAGGTAAGTCTTTTAAATTATTAGGTGATGTGGTGGTTTTCTTTTCTGAATATGTACAGTTCAATGGATGGCAAACTTAATATTTTCTGTTCTTGATTATATAATTTCAGGTCATTCCCTGAAGATTTATCCAGCGTGCATAGGATGATGATCTCTCTTCCATGTGATGATGGGCAAAATGTAGCAGCAGCAATACAGTTCTGAGAAGGGAACATTAACAGCCATGATAATAACATAACAAATTCTGGAGATGTTGCACGAGGATATAATGGCATACAAAGGTGACACACAACACAGTTTTGTTGTCTTCAAGAGTCATCACCATCCTCCTCAATGAAGCAGCCCCTTACAGTCCTCAAGACTGGAGTTCTCACCTGATGGATATTCACATTCCACAAATGAGTCATCATCAACATTGGTGTCAACAGTGTATGATGACTTCATCTTTCTGCCAGCAGCACCATCAGTCTCTTCATCTTCCTCAGAAGATCCACTGTTAGGAGGTTGTGGTAGGAACAAGGTCCAACCTAATATCAGAATCAAAATAGGAACATGCAGAGATAAAAATAATATTATAGGGTTATGCTATAGACCACCAAACAGTGAAAATGAGATAATGGAGGAAATTAGTGACGAACTTGATAAAGCTTGCAAAATGGGATGGGTTGTATTTTTAGGAGATTTAAACTACAATGACATACATTGCGATGAAATGGTAGTGACTATATCATGTAGTGAAGCCTTCCTGAAAGATACTGTTCAATTAGACATGAAACAACACATTACTCCAATGAGAGCAGAGAATATATTAGACATAGTAATGAGTACAGATGAGCTATTCATTACAAACTGTGAAATCCAGGCACTACTAGGAAATAGTGACCACAATATCATTATATTTTATAATAGAGGAATATATCCCTATAAAAAAGATATAAAGAAATCTACAATTTTAACATGGCAAACCAACAAAAAATACAGGAAGATCTAGCCAAAATAAACTGGGATCAAGAACTGGAAAATAAAATAGCTAATGAAATGTGGGACACTATTAAGAAGTAGAGATTCACACTATGTGACAGATATAGCAAGAAAATTAGAAAATATAATAGTGGGGTCTTAAACCACAATGGCTCACAAAAACTCTAAAAAATTACAAACTCATTAAAACAATGCAAGAATAAAATTCAGAAAAATTGACAAAACATGGAAATAAATCTAGCAAGTAATGCAACACAGGATAACACGAAGAAGTTCTATGGATACGTAAATTCTTTATGAAGCTCAAACAGTGGTGTGTGCTCATTAATTTTTAATAAGTAATAAATTGAAGACCCCACGGTAATGGCTGATATTTTTAATATTTACTTTGGGACTATATTCACTCAAAGTGAGCCATGTGTAGGCCATATACCTGAACAGACTTGTATAATGGAGAATATTACACTTGAGTGTATAAATAATAAAATATAAGCCCTAAAATATACATTTTCATCAGACCCAGAAAACATATCTGCTAATATATTGAACTTATTAGCTCCACAAATAGCTTGGCAGAAGACACCAGGAGAAAGGACTGCTGTGTGACTGGACTTCTCTACTGGGACTAAAGAAGTAGAACTCTTGTACTTGGACCTTTAATTAAGGGTAAAAAAAACTAACAAACAAAACAAAAAAAAAAGCGTGGTTTGTCTGAGTTAACTGAACTGAATGGTTATCTGAACAGTTATCTAGGTGTAAATCTCAGGTGATTGAAAGGACTTGATAGCTGTGAGGTTTAAATTACTTGTAGAAAGATCTAGTAAGTAGGTGGAGTGGCTTAGATAGAAGGACGCTACATTTAAAGACTGCCTTAGAAAGATTCTGCTACTAGCTTGGCAGAAGACAAGAGGAGAAAGGACTGCTGTGTGACTGGACTTCTCTACTGGGACTTCATTGCCCTCCTTCCCTCCCCTCCACCCTCCCACCCAAAGCTAGTTCTACTTTTATAGGCACAGGATTTGACTGACAACAGGAACTTCCTGTTTGGGAGCAGGAAGTGAGTGATCACAGAGCCACCAAAGAACCACCATCCTAGAAGGGCAAGAGTAGCTCTCCAGACCCCTCTAGCTGCTGGAAGTCTGCCTCTGAGCAAGTGAGGGGTCTACTGAGAAATATAGGATATTCTTGTCTCAGAACAGGACAATCAGGAGATTAAAGGGCATACAGGCAGAAAGTAAGGAGAGAGAGAGAGAAAAAAACAGAGGAAAGAGTAAGGATTGCAAACAGTTAAGGGGCCAGAAATAAGACATGATGGGAGTGGTGCAGTGCAGTGCAGTGGCTGTGGAGCAGCAGTCTTCCGGGAGACCTTCTGGAGGATGCAGTGTTGTCCCATCTGCAGGCACCTCTCTGGGCTGAGGGAGGAGGTTGCTCATCTCCAGGCTGAATTGGCCAGGATTTGTGGGACCTCCTCTTCCATTCAGGGACCACCAGTGCCACTGCCGTTGCCTCAGAGGTTGCCAAGAAAGAGAAGCGGTTGGGCCACAGTGGGCTCAGAGAGGGTGAGGGTGGTGGAACAGAGGCACATCCCTCCAGTTGTACCTCTCCACAATTCTTATGCCATTCTGGCAAAGTGTGGTTCCTCTATGGAGGCACCCACAATGAAGACCAAGGAGGATGCTAGGAACCTCCACAAAGGAGACCCACAGGAGGGTGGCAGGGGACTCTGCAGGGGAAGAAAACAACTCCTGGTGGGGGACTCCATTGTTAGGAAGGTAGAACTGGGGGAGGAAGGGGAGAGGGAGGTAGGGTGCCTGCCTGGCACCATGGCTTGGAGGGACAGGGAGCGAATCCTCAGGATTGCCAGAGCAGCTGCATAGGAGAGGGAGCTGGATGTCATTGTCCACCTAGGGACAAATGACCTGGCTAAGAAAGGGATTAGAGAAGTGCAGGAAGAGTTTGTGGAATTGGGGAGGGGCCCTAGACAAGTAGCACGCACGGTAACCTTCTCGGAGGTGCTGCCCATCTATGGCGAGGAGAATCTAGGTGTTCCAACTCTGGGATTCAATCAGTGGTTGAAAAATTGGTGTGGAGCTCAGGGATTTGGCTTCATTGGGGACTGGGGGTCCACCTGGAGTGATGCAAGCCTATACTGGCATGATGGGCTGCATCTGTCCAGGAGGGGAACCAGGATCCAAGGTGATAGGTTTAAATGCTTCATTGGCAAGCATTTAAACTAGCCAAGGGGGGAGGCACTGGAAAGGAGCAGGGAAATCCTACCCCCCCAAAAAAAATCATGTTAGTAAGTGCAGTAAACACCAACATAGAGGTGTCAATAGGGAGAAGGGCAGGGGCAAATGGAGAAAGTGACAAAGGCAAGAAGGACAGGGATGGGGAAAAAAGGAGTAAAGCCATCAGGAAATGGAGGGTAATGAGTACCAATGCCCGTAGTCTGGGCAACAAGCTCCCTGAGCTGGTGGCCTTGATGGAAGAGGGATGCCTGGATATCATAGCAGTTAAAGAAACATGGTACACAGAAAACCATGACTGGGATGTTAACATACCAGGGTACATAACCCACTGGAGAGACAGGCAGGGGAGAAGAGGGAGAGGAGTAGCTCTCTATGTAAAGGAAGGGATAAAAGCAACTGAACAAAAGAGTAAACAGGGAGGAGAGGAGGCACTGTGGGTCACATTGGAGACTGGAAAAGGTACCACAATCCACACAGGGGTTGTGTACAGACCCCCATGTCAGGGGGAGGGAATGGACAAGGATATGATAGAAGGCATTCTTAGAATGGCAGGGAAAGGGGAGATACTGTTGATGGGAGACCTGAATATGCCAGATGTTAACTGGAGCACATTTGCTGCAGTCACATCCAAGAGCAGGGTCATTCTTGATGCCCTACAGGTGGCAGGCCTCAGACAGCTAGTTTCAGAACCCACTCATGAGGGAGCAATCTTAGACCTCATACTCTCAAACGGGGGCAGTGAGAGGATCTCAGATCTAGAAGTGGGTTGCCATCTGGGAACAAGTGACCATCAAACAGTGTGGTTCACGTTAAACTCAGCTACAGAGTCAAGCCAACAAAGTGAGGTACTGGACTTCAGGAGGGCTGACTTTGGCAAGATGGGAGAGTGCCTCAGAAAAGCACTAGCAAACAGGCTAGAAGGAGGGTGGAGCAACAATGAGGAATCATCAAACTGTCATCACAGAGGCAACAAGCCTTGTGTGAAGCAAATAAACAAATCAAAATGAAAGAAAAAGCCACTATGGTTCTCAAAAGAGGTGGCTGTGAATGTCAGGAAGAAAAAGATAGCATTCTGGAAGTATAAGGAAACACAGAAGGAGCAGGACAGAGAGCTGTACCATTTAAGGCAGAAGGAAGCAGGGAAGGAAGTCAGAATAGCAAAGGCCCAAACTGAGGAAAAGATAGCCAACTCAGTTAAGAAGGGGGATAAAACCTTTTATAGGTATATCAGCGAGCGTAGAAAGACAAAGGGAGGGATAGTGAGGCTGAATAGAATGAACGGTGGGTGGGAAGAGGGGGACAGTGAAAAAGCAGGGATACTGAAAGAATATTTCTGCTCAGTATTCACAAAAGAGGAGGGGGAAGTGCCTAATCCAATTAACAGAAGCACTCTTGATAGGGGAATCGATCCCAGTCCTTTCACAGAAGAAAGGGTTCTGCAAGAACTCCTAAAAGGTGGACAAAGCAATGGGGCCTGATGGAATTCACCCCAGAATTCTAAAAGAATTAAGGGGGGAACTAGTGAAACCACTGGCTACACTTTTTAATAAATCATGGGAGGATGGTGTGGTACCCGAGGACTGGAGGAAGGCGGATGTGATTCCCCTTCACAAAAGTGGGACCAAGACAGAGGCAGAAAACTACAGACCTGTCAGTTTGACCTCTGTAGTAGGGAAAGTGATGGAGTCACTTCTGAAGGAAAGAATAGTTGAGTACCTAGACACCAGTGGGGCACAGGACCCAAGGCAGCATGGGTTCACAGCGGAAGGTCATGTCAGATGAATCTAATAGATTTATTTGACTGGGTGACCAAATTAGTAGACCAGGGAGGGGCTGTGGACATGGCCTACCTAGACTTTAGCAAGGCATTTGACACAGTCCCATACAAACAATTAGTAGTCAAATTAACCAGCCTGGGAGTGGGTCCCGGGGTGGTAGCCTGGGTAAAACATTGAGTCCACTCTGAAGAAAGAGGGGTTACTAGTGGGGTACCACAGGGTTCAGTATTGGGTCCAGTCCTTTTTAATGTCTTCATAAGTGACATTGCAGAGGGACTGGAAGGAAAAGTATGCTTCTTTGCAGATGACACAAAGATCTGCAACAGGGTTGATACACAAGGAGGCATGGAAAGAATGAGAAGGGACTTGGCAAGGTTGGAGGAATGGTCAGAAGTATGGCAGCTAGGATTCAATGCAAAGAAGTGCAAAATAATGCACCTGGGAAACAAGAACCAAGGGGAAGAATACACAATGGGGGAGGTAGTAACAACAACAAAAAAGGAAAGGGATCTGGAGGTATTCATATCAGATGACCTTAAGGTTAGCAAGCAATGTGAGAAGGCAGTAGGGAGGGCTGGGGGTATACTGGGATGCATAGGGAGAGGCATCAGCTGCAGAAAACAGGAAGTTGCTATCCCTCTGTACAGACAGTTGGTGAGACCCCATCTGGAGTACTGCGTCCAGTTCTGGAGACCCCATCTCCACAAGGACATAGACAGGATAGAGGCAGTCCAGAGGAGGCAACTAAAATGGTGCACGGTCTGCAACAGAAGCCATATGAGGAGAGACTAAAGGAGCTTAATATGTATACCCTTGAGGAAAGAAGGGAGAGGGGGGACATGATAGAAACTTTTAAGTACCTCAGTGGAATCAGCAAAGTCCAAGAGGGTA
Source organism: Neoceratodus forsteri (assembly GCA_016271365.2). Taxonomy (NCBI): domain Eukaryota; kingdom Metazoa; phylum Chordata; order Ceratodontiformes; family Ceratodontidae; genus Neoceratodus; species Neoceratodus forsteri. The sequence goes on from CM057452.1 coordinate 1,868,704,937, forward strand.
GCATCTTTCAGAAAAAGAGACGTGCAAGAACAAGGGGACACAATTTAAAGATAGAGGGGGGCAGTTCAGGGGCAATGTCAGGAAGTATTATTTCACAGAGAGGGTAGTGGATGCATGGAACAGCCTTCCTGAGGAGGTTGTGGGGTCTAAAACTGTGGGAGAATTCAAGAATGCATTGGACAGACATAAGGCAATTCTTGTGGGGGGTAGGAAGAAATAGACTGTTGGTTAACTAGGATCTGCGGTCTATCCTGTAGGTAGGGAAATGGGCAGACTAGATGGGCCAAGCGGTCCTTATCTGCCAGCAAAGTCTATGTTTCTATGTTTCTATGGACTTCCTCTGAAGAAAATCATTGAAGAAAAACATCTAGACATAACAATACATGAGAAGTTGACTTATGATAGTCACAGTTACAAACAAATTAGTATGACTAAAAGGCTACTATGGACAATCAAAAGGAATTTTAGAAGCAGAGATGAGAGCGTGGTGATGACATTGTACAGGGCATATGTGAGACCACTTCTGGATTATGGTAGCCAGGCATGGGGCACTATTAGTAAGGGGACTGAAGACTGGATAGAAAAAGTGCAAAGACGAGCTACAAAAATAATATATAAATAAAAAACATGACATAAACAGAACGTCTTCAGAAGTTAAACCTTATGTCCTTGGAAACAAGAAGAATTCGAGGAAATATGCTGAATTGTTATGACATCATGCAGTATAGTTATCTATTTAATGAACTTGACTTTGAATTCAAAAATAGTACCTTGGGAACTAGTGGGCATCCTTTGCAACTGAGACCAAAAAGATTCTTTACAAATAGGAGAAAAGCCTTTTTCACTTAGAGAATGGTCAATCCTTGGAACTGTTTGTCTATGGAGATTATAATTAGTGAAGAAAAAGACCAGTTTGAGAAAAATCTAGATAACTATATACTTGCAGGAAATAGGATATGCTATTATGTGTAAATGGTAGGAGTCCACATGGACATATCACTTTCTTGACTACTTATACCTTTGCATGGACCTTAGGATAGATAGATAGATAGATAGATAGATAGATAGATAGATAGATAGATAGATAGATAGATAGGTAGGCACACAGACAGATAGACATGCAGACAGACAGGTAGACAGAGACAGATAAAAGGATGGGCAGCTCACTGCTGTAATGGAAGCCAACAGCATGAGTCCAGCTACAGCTTCAAATTTCAATGAAGTTCTGCTGTTCTCATGCTGAGAATGCAGGTGAAGGCATCATGGGACATGATTAGGTGAATGAAGGTGTGAGGGTGTGTGTGGAGAGGTGTGGTGTAGTGGGTGCTGATTGGGAGATAGGGTGGTCTAAGGGGTTGCTGGGGAGGCAGGTCACCAATGGACCATATTCTTTTTTCCAATCTTAAAAAAAAAAGATCAATGAGGGGTGTTTTTTCTTGCTGTAGGGGGACAGAAACCAGCACTGGTGATTGGGCAACCCAGTGTCAGGATGTTGTTCAGTGGCACCAGGAGTGGACAACATGGTGCTGCCACCTATTTCTTTGGGAGAAGAGATGATTTGGAGGAGAGGAGGCTGAAAAGAAGTTATACTGGAGGTGGGCACCCTGGTCCACTATTTTAGAACAATTAAAAGGGGAGCGGTCGACTTGTAGGGGAGTGGGGCACCCTGGTCCAAGATAGATAGATAGTCCCAGTCACAGACAGTTCTTTCATGAGATCACATAAAAGAACAATAGTTCTTTCATTTGACTTCACAAAATAACTGTGAACAAAAAAACTAAGCCCCCCCCTTCTTTCATGACCCAATTTTCATGAGTCAGGGAAGAATTCACAAAAGAAAAATTAGCCCAGGAAAGAAGATGATGGACTTAGTTTTTATCGTAGTTGTTTTGTGAGTCAGAATTCTTCTTTCACGAGTTCTTTCATAATCATGAAAGAAAAAGGTCAGTTCATGAAAGAACAACGGGAAAAATCCTAAATCCACCATCTTATTTCATGAGTTGAGACTCTTCTTTTGTGAGATGGAAATCATCTTTCGTGAGATTCACATGACAAGAACTTTGGTTCATAACACAAGCCTCAATAAGGATTTTGGGGATGTCTCAAAGCCATATTTCAGAGCTGTTTTCCAAAAACAAACTCCAGAATCAAGCTAAACAGGTTCCATTTAGATTCACAGAATCATAGACTCATAGAAGTTTGTGAGCAGAAAAGGACCTGCTGGCCCATCTAGTCTGCATTTTTTTCCTCCCCTAGGTAGCCCTTGTACCCCAGTACACCTCACTTACTTGTCTCCCCCCCATTGATATCTGCCCCATTTTTCTTTCCAGGGTAACTATCCCTCCCTCTCTTGTTTAAACCCATGTATTTATCAAAAGCACTATTGAATCCCCCACTGTTGATGCTTCAGCCACCCATTCCAGTAGCCTATTCCAGGGACCAACCAGCCTCTCAGTGAAGTAGTGTCCTCTCTTATTCCCTCTAAATTGACTGCCCTCCAATTTCAAGCTGCGCCTCTAGTTCTTAGATTGTACTTCCTCTTGAAGATACTCCCTTCCTGTCATAGGGTGGGGGATTTCAAATCATAGAAACAGGCACACAAATCGTAAGGTGCATAAAAAATACTTGGAAGCTTTTGTCATTTTATTAGAACTCAAACATACTAAGGCAAAATACAGAAAATAAAGGTTAGCATGCCTCAGCTTACCATGGCATGGCTTCAGCCTCCCTGTTGAACACCTGAAGTCTCATACCTTCCCTTGTCTGTCAGCAACTGACCGCCTGATCTAAATAAAAATAGCTCCTAGTGGCAGGCTTAAATGCATTTCTAAGACTGACATCACAGTCAGGTAATGGAATCTTTATATACATATAATGCAGCATTGTGTAGCCCTGCTGTGGTTTCTGGGATAGCAAGGGGAATGGAAGAATGAGATTGCGCTCCTCTTCTCCCTTCTCCTGCTAACTCACTAACTGCAGAATACATGCTCTACTATTGTTTATTTTCTCCCATTTTGTGTGATTATTATCTTTTTCATATTCTCTCACACAACAACAAACTCTCCCACTTTCTCCCTGGACAGACACTTTCTAAGTTCAGAAGCTTTTAATTTTTAAAGAGCACTTTACCTAGTTCTCTTCCTTTACCCGGGGGGGGCGGGGGTTAAACCTAAGACAGGGGTCACTCTGTCACACATTCCCCTGCTCAAGAGGGCAACCATCCTACAGTTGTCCACACTTTCCTAAGTACCCTATAGGGGTGTGGTGGAGTTCTGGACCACCCTCACCATAGAGCTCCACCCCAGGATCTCTTAACTCTGCTCTACTAAGCATTGTCCAGCATACAATGGCTCTGCAAAATAGCAATACGTACTGTATATAACTCTACCCTGTGGCTATATTGAAAAACTTTTTCTAGCACATCAATAGTTACTAACTACTGAACACGTGTAAGTTCCATTAACAAAACTTGCACCAATACAGTTATATATGCTTTCCAGCAAGCGATCTCTTGGTATGTCAATTATTTTGTATCTAAACAAATATTAATGCACTTAGGCTATGAAGAGAGAATAAATAAATATATATATGTATAGGGGTTTTAACACCTAACCAGTTCCCTCTCCATAAAGCTCCATCCCAGGGTTCTGTAACTTTGATATACTAGGCACTGTCCACCATACAATGACTTAGAAGTATAACAATTTGACTTTAACTTTACCCTGGGGCTAACGAACCGTTCCACATAGCATTCAACAATGCCTACTGTATTCAGTTTCTAATACAGATCACCCCATAAACATAATGCTGGATACTAGTACCCAGTCCATTCCTATGAAATATCAGGCACCTATAAACAGAGTGCACCTTCTGACATTCCATTGGAGGTCAAATTCTGTAATCTCATCACACTTAGACCAGAAAAGAAAAAGAAAAAGATAAAGATCAAAAGAGGATCAACCAATCAGACTTGAAAAAGGTGAAACTCATAGGTAACAAGGTAGAAAAAGACTGTCATGACAGAAGTTTTTGTAAAGAGATGGTCCATTGTTCTGCAGCTGGCAGTATCCACCTTCCCTTTCTCTGGAAGGGGATGGAGCTTTGGCCTACCCTCTTCATAAGCTCCATCTCAGGGTCCCTTAATTGAAAACATTTTCTGTAAAGCAGATTCATTCTGCTTTTTACTTTACACAAACCCTGAGATACTGGTGTTGTACCATTTTTAATTAATTATCCTCAGTACCTAACAGCAAGTAATTCCCAGCAGTTTTATGCTGTCTTGTAGCTTCTGACAAGGTCATGCTATAGCATATTTCTTGAGCATATACATTCAGCATTAACAGATATAGTTATTTACACATAGACATTAAATATTCAAGTATCACAGAGGTGTACTGCATCAAGGGCTACCATCCTGCTCCAGTTCCCTATATGGGAATCACTCATGCTTCCCCAGGTGCCACTTGTGTTGGCCCTCTACCCAATGAGCATCTTCTCCCTTACACATTTTTGATACTTCCCTCTGACAGTACCCAGAATCATCTCTGAGGTAGTCAGCCACCTGTCTGTAAAACCCAGGCCAGTAATAACAGGGGGTAAGTTGTGATAAGCCCTCTCCCTGGCCTAAAGACTTCTTTGGACTGCCACTTGTCATATCCAGTATCCTTTACCTAAGGGCTACAGGCACTACAACCCTGGCATCCACCTTTTTTGTCTGGAGGTTAGGCCTCATGTGGTAGAGCACTTCCTGTCTCTTTTCATACCACCCAAGCCTATCTCCTACCCCGCTGTTAACTGGTCTCCCTTCTGTACCTTAATGTATTCCCCTAAATGGACAACCTCAAGGTCTTTCCCCTGTAACTGTTCCCAATCAGGTTCAAAAACATATTCAGGTATTACGATAGGGGGTTTGCAACATAATAAAGTCCCTTCAGCCTTATTGGCCTCTTCCTTGTTGCTTGGAGTCTTCACCCCGGAGGGTTCATGGACAGTCTCAGTCTTACCTGGGGACTTCTCCTCTCATGGATCATCCTCCTCTAGGTAACAACTGGGAAAAATTGGTAGTAATGGCAAAAGGCTTTCCATCCAGGGTTCCTCCTTTGCTAGGTCCTATGGCTCCAAGTCCTCTGTTGCCTCCACCAATTCCTTACAACAGGACTTCTCCAGCAGCACCTGGTAACAGTACTCAGCCTCCCTCCGGTGCTGGTCCACTTCTCTGTGGGACTGGTCCACTTCCAGACATTTTCCACTGAGCCAATTTACCAGCCTTATCAGATCTGCCATGTGGTCTTCAAACCTCTCATGCATCCATGGTACCTCGCCCAGGTCACCACCTCCAGTTGTTCACATCCTTATATCTGGCACTATGCACCACTGCCTGTTCACCCAAATAGTACCAGGGCTGGTACCACCTGACTGGAATCCCACAGATTCCTGGACTTTCAGCCAGATCCCACCACTGCCACCATATGTCGTATGGTGTGGGATTTTAAAATCATAGAAACAGGCAGACAAATCATACGGTGTATAAAAAATGCTTGGAAGCATTTGTCATTTTATTAGAACTCAAAAATAATAAGGTAAAATAAAGGTTAGTATAAGGTTAGCATGTCTCAGCTTAGCATGGCATGATTTCAACCTCCCTGCTGAACACCCTGAGGGTCTTAGGGTGTCAGCATGGCTCAGTTGGTAGCACATCCGCCTCTGGACCAGAAGGTAGTGGGTTCTCGTCCCACACCGGGATTGGACTTGCACCTAAAAATTGCTGGCATCAGAGTGCAGTATTGGGGGGTGCTGTACTGCTAGGGTGTGCCGTCCTTCGGATGAGACGTTAAACTGAGGTCCCTTCTGCCCATACTGGTGTTGTCCTGGTGGGTGTCCAGGTGGAAGTAAAAGAACCCAGGGCACTCTTCACAAAGAGTAGGGAACATTCCCAGTGTCCTGGCCAACATTCCCCTTCCCATAAAACCAGTTCATGCAATTATCCAGGCTGTGTATGGGTGATGATGTGCAATATGGCCACCACCACACATTCAGTCACTGCACTACCAGTCTAGCATTGCTTGTAAAGCGCTTTGGATGTATGAAACGTGCTATATAAATGCTGATTTTTCGTCGTCTTCTTCTTCTTCTTACACCTTCCCTTGCCTGTCAGCAACTGATCGCCCTATCTAAAAAACTAGCCCCTAGTGGCAGGCTTAAATACATTTCTAAGACTGACATCACTGTCAGGTGACCATGTAATTGTCTGTCTCCCTGTAATTTCTTCTTTTACACATTACTAAAGTCCCTTTACAATCTGCTATCTGCTGTGGACTAACAGACAGCATCATGACATATAACATTCTCTAGATGTATATTACTCAGAAGCTTGCTAACTTCTTAATTAGGATCTGTGTCCTCATAATGGGGTTAAGCCCCTCCCTTGGACAGTGACCTCACATCTTAGGATCACTATATATTCCTACACTCTTGTCCACTGCTGCCTTATAGGACTCAGTTCCACAGGAGGCTTCCCTTGAGACAGCAGAGTCCACACTTGTTTGTGAACTAGGGCTTTTGGAAAAAGTTGCTACATTGGGGCTACTTCCATTCACTAGAGACCCACTTATTGACCAGGGTAAGTTCCTATTTATACTACATGACAATATGTTGACAAGATATAGTAGCTTGTACTAGTTTGTCTGGATGTGTTCTGTTGGAGGTTTGTCCCCAGTTAATATTATAAATTTTCCAGACTGTGAGTACCAGCTCTATAACAGCATCCAATACAGCAGCATAGGTAATGGAACCTTTATATACATATAAAGCAGCATTGTGTAGCCCTACTGCAGTTTCTGGTATGTCAAGGAGAATGGAAGAATGAGAGTAGGCTCCTATTCTCCCTTCTCCTGCTAACTCAGTAACTGCAGAATACATACTCTACTATTATTTATTTTCTCCCATTTTGTGTGATTATTATCTTTTTCATATTCTCTCACACAACTACAAACTCATCTGCCTTCTCCTTGGGCAGACACTTTCTAAGTTCAGAATCTCCTAATTTATAAAAAGCACTTTACCTGGTTCTCTTCCTTTATGGGGTGGGGTTAAACCTAAGACAGGGGTCACCCTGTCACACTTCCCTTACCTTGTTAAATATCTTCAGGTATTTAAAAGTTTAAATCATATCCTCCCCTCTCTCCCCTGGTTTCTAGTGGATATAAGTCAAGCTCTTTCATCCTCTTCTCATATGTCCTCTGATGCATACCATGTACCACCTTGGATGCTCTTCTCTGTCCTCTCTCCACCACATCAATATCCCTCTATAGGTGTGTTCTCCAGAACTGTACCCCATATTCTAGGTGTGGTTGTACCATTGATCTGCATAGGGGTACTATCACCTCCCTTCTCCTGCTTGTGATACCCATCCTTATGCATGCCATCATATTGCTTGCCTTTCCAACCTCTTTGTTACCCTGGCTGGCCACTTTAATGTTGTCTGAAATAATAATCCCCAGATTCCTCTCTTTCTCTGTAACTATTACATCCTCTCCTTCTGATGGGTATGCAGCTATTGGGTTCCTATGCCCTATGTGACTTATTGTACATATTTTTGCATTAAATCTCAGTTGCCAGCTCTCCAACCACTTCTCCAGCATTAACAAGTCATCTCTCATGCTTTCCACCCCCTACCCCCCAGTGTATCCACTCTATTGCAGATCTTTGTAAACAGACACACTAACTTTCATGCCCTTCGAAATATCCCCAATGTAAGTGTTGAAAAGTATTGGCCCTAGTACAGACACCTGGGTGCTCCACTTGTCACTTTTTCCTTTGCAGAATGAACACTATTTACAACCACCCTTTAGCTCCTGTCACCAAGCCAGTTTTCACCCAATTTGTTATTTTTTTCCCCTACCCCTAGACATGTCATCTTGCTCACTGGCCTACTGTGAGGGATGGTGTCAAAAGCCTTACTGAAGTCCAGATAGGCCACATCCACAGCCCCTTCCTGATCACATACCCTTGTCACCCACTCAAAGAATTCAATCATATTCATCTGACATGATCTTCCCTCAGTGAACCCATGTTGACTGTTATCCTGCAGTCAATTTGCTACAAGATATTCCACTATCCTTTCCTTTATGAGTGTCTCCATAATCTTTCCTACCACAGATCCCAGTCATCATTTTTATGGGTCTTTAATTTTTGGTGGCTGGAACAGAAACAAGATGGCTACCATACAAAAAAATACTTTTTCATCATGAAAAAAGTTTTGGCTGATGAAAGAAGACTCTTCTTTCTTGAGCAGAAAGTTCTTCTTTTGTATCAAACATCTAGCTGAAAGATCCTACTGATCATATTCAGCATCAAAATTTCAAATTCGTATCACTCCAGAATGGGTCTAACCAATAAAAAGCATTATTCTAAGACAACCTTTTTTTTTACCCTGATAAATTCAGAACAAAGTTCCAAACTTTCTGGGCTTATGGTAAAAGCAAAAAATAAATAAATAAATAAATAAAAAACAACAAATAAACATTATTTTTCCTCTTGTTGCACTATCTGGATCTCAAAATCCACACATCTGACTGTAACAAAACTTGCCAAATCAAGAAACCTTGCCCCCAGACCAGACATACAAAATGTTATGCAATTCCATTGAATTGGGGGGCAAGGCTATTAATGTGCAAATTTAGGAGTCTATCATTAAACACGCATTAACTTTATGGGCACTATCATGTCCCTATAGTATATATTCTTTGCAAAAAAAACTTTGTTAATGCACCAGTTAGGGTTCAAGTTAATGCTGCAAAAGTAGGGGAATGTAGCATTAGGGTCTCCAACCCCAACTCCCCAACCCCACCACCCAAGCAGGAAAAGGGAAAAAAAATAGGGGTTTGGGTCACCGGAGTATTGGAAAATCAGTGGTGGGGTCTTCCTTGGGGCTGTAAACTCTAATGCTCACCCTCAACTCAGCCCATAGCCTCCTATCTGAAGCAGAAGGTTCAACTCCAAGTCAGTGCCTCACGTCAATACACTCTTCAAAAGTAGAGAACTATGTCTCACCACATGTTGCCAACACAGTCTGTTCTAGCTTTTTTCATGCAGGCCACTGTGGGCCCTGCATGAAAAAAGAAGGCCATGTCTGACATTGTTTGTTAAGGGAACAGAGTGGGCATTAGGGTTGACAACTTCAAGGAAGACCCACCACTGATTTGCCAAAACTCCAGAAACCCCAAACCCTAATTCTTTTTCCTTTTGCTGATCATGTGTGCAGAGTAAGGATTGAAAACCCTAAACCCACATTTCCTACTTTTGTGCTATTAATTTGAACCCTAATTGGTGCATCAACAACTTTTTTTTTTTTTTTTACAAAGAATGCCTTTTCTTTTTGAGATATTTATTCATATCCTTATTGGACCTGCATAAACAGATGTAGATCAGCAGAGCCTTTTGGGTCCTGCACCAAGGAAAGACTGTCCAACTACAGAAGTGCAGTGATGGATGTTAAGAATTCAGGGGGTTGTCTGGTGCACTGCAGAATCATCAGGCCCTCTGATCCCTACACTTTAATGTGGCTGCAGATACAGACACAGAGGGAAAAGAGTCCATCTGTCAGCCAATGCACATGGCCCTCTGCCACCCACAGGTGCAGAGATGCAGAGCACTATGCCAAGAGGCCAGTTGTTGTCTATGTGGTACCTGGGCTTGTGTGGACAACTCTGCAGCATTCAGTCCCTGGCTATGGGGGTGTCACACAACAGCAACATCTGCCCATCCAGCTGGGTCTCTGAGCTCACCCCCAAACTCAGCTCACCAATATGGGATCACAAAGCATACCCACTGGGGTCAAGACTGGCACTACACACAACATTTCTTAACATACTCTATATATATATATATATATATATATATATATATTTTAAAATTTTGACCTCAAACTTTTAAGATACATGTAGTTGTTTTATGACTTCCCTTATAAACATGACATGTCATTTCACACCACAAGTGTGAAAACACATCTCATCCAGGACTTTAAAATTGACACCTGTCACATTTATGTGGTGATATGGAAAATGGTTACATTGCAAGTTTGAAATCAAAATATTGAAAAGTATCAAAGTTATGAGTGAATGTTAAAATGCTGCAACATTCACTTATAAGCTGTGCATTTTATGATATTGATACACCAAAATGTCAGCATAATCTTCTTATTACCCAACCTCATGAACCTACAGCAGTAGGTGAAAATGTTCAAATCCCCACTGAAATACTATTCCATGCCACTTAAATGTCATTCCATGCTACAGGTGCAAAAACACATTTTAATTGGGATTTGAAAAATGACAGCCATTATGTTTATGAGGTGATGTGATGAAAATGGTTGAGTTAAACATATGTGATTAAAATATTTAAAATTACCAAAGTTATGACTGAGCATAGAAAAACATCAACATATGCTCATAACTTTGTAATTTATGAATATTTTGACCCCAAATCTTCCAGATAGCCTTCTTATGACCCCACATCATGAACAAGGGCAGTGAAATTTTCCTAATTCTGCCCAAAAGATGATTTCACAAAGCAACCATGACATCATCTGTCTGGCCAGATTTGCACAATTCCAATGCCATTAGTCATGAGATGGGATCCCAAAAAGGCCATGTTGTAAATTTGTTGTAAAAATATTTAATAGTGTCAAAGCCATGACTCAAAGTTCAAATCCCCATTGAAATACATTATACTGCATTTGCCTTATTATCTCATATCACAGCCACCGGTTCATGCAGCAAGACGTGTCTTTGATAGTAGAGTGGATCTACCCTTAGGGACATGTTCAGGGGAGTGAATGTGCATGAGGGCTGTGGATACTGGGGTGTGTGTGTGTGGGGGGACAGCCATATTAGTGAGGGGTGGTTTTCTTTTTTATAGGTTTACAAAAATTCATTGAGGGATGGTTTTCTTTATTACAACTGACATTCTGACACTTGGTATTGGGCACCCCACTGTTGGGATACTCTTTGGAGAATGGGGATATATGACATGAAGCGGAGGGTGGCCCAGAAAAGTAGTAGGGGGATGGGCACCCTGGTCCACAGAAATGGGGAAAAAGATAACAATTTTAGAAGGATGGGTGGATGACCTGGAGTGGAGGGGGGAGAAAGAAGTGGTACTGGGGTTGGCACCCCAATCTGCTTGTTTATAAAATAAAAAAAATATTGGAAAAGGTGGGAGGGTACCCTGGAGAGGAGGGGGAGAAAGAAGAAGTACCAGGGGTGGGCACCCCGGTCTGCTTAACAAATATTACAGAAGAAAGAAAGAAAGAAAGATGGACAGATAGATAAACAGATAGAGATGGCAAACTTATGAAAAGAAAATAAGAAAAACATCGGCAGATGGGGCCCATGCAATCCATCTACTCTGCTCTAGAAACTACCCTCCTTCCTATGCAGCCTTCATCCTAACTTGTCTTTTTTATAGTTTTAAATAAATAATTGAGGGATGGTTTTCTTTATTGGAGCTGACATTCTGACACTGGGGATTGGGCACTCCACTGTTGGGCTACTCTTCAGGCAATGGGGGTAAGTGACATGGAGGGGAGGGTGGCCCACAGAAGTAGTAGGGGGTGGGCACCCTGGTCCACTTAAATGGGGAAAAAGAAGATAACAATTGGGAAAGGTGAGGGGATGATCTAAATATATAGACAGACAGACAGAGATAGCAAACATGAAAAGAACATGAAAAACATCGGCAGATGCGGACCATGCAATACATCTAGTCTGCCCTAGAAACTACCCTCCTCCCTATGCAGCCTTCATCCTAACTTATCCTTTATGTCTGTCCCATGTGAGTTTGAACTCCCTGATTGTCTTTGATGCTACCACCTCCTGGGGCAGGCTGTTCCATGAGTCTATCACTCTATCTCTCTGTGAAGAAGTATTTCCTGAGGTTGCTTTTGAACTTTCCTCCTACCAGCCTCATATCATGCCCTCTCATGCATGCTGCCGTGTTCTGTTGAAATAGATTGCCTGTCTGAGCTGCGTAAAATCCCCTCACATACTTAAATGTTTCTTCTCTGCTCAAGGGAGTATAGGTTCAGCTCCCAGAGTCTTGCTTCATATGACCTGTGAAGCAGTGCATGCACCCTCTTAGTAGCCCTTTTCTGCACTGTTTCCAAACAGTCAATGTCCTTTCTGAGGTGAGGGCTGCAGAACTGAACGCAGTACTCCAAGTGTGGCCTCACCAAGGACCTGTAGAGGGGCATGATAACCTCCCTCTTTCTACTAGAAATACCTCTATTTATACATCCGAGGATGCCACCCACTTTCTGTGCTGCTTTCTCACATTGTTTTCCTACCTTCAGTTTGTCAGTGAACAGTGGATTCCAGCTCACAGCATCAGCTGAAGCCAGCAGCACAAATTCCAGCTGTGGCTCCAGCATTCAATAACATCCTGCTGTTCTAATATAGAGCATGGGTGAATGGCTCCTCTCACTAAGCTGAGCACCCTGGATTTTAGGGTGCCCAGAAAAGGTATTTCTGGCCAGTATTTTAAAAACAGACATCAGAATTTAGCTAAATGGGTCCCGTTTTGCTTGGTTTGGTGTTTCTTGTTTAAAATTACCATTTTTATGTATTTTCCAATGGTTGTTAGTTCAAGGGAGGAAATCAATTGGTGATGCTTCCAGCACTAATAAAACTGTGCTGTGAGTAGCAAGTTGCAAGAAACCAAAAATGGTCCTGTGACACAGAATATTTGGTGTTGTTATAGAACATTATCCCCCAAAACCCTACTGAGCTTGCTAAGAACAGAAAAAAAAAACTTTAAATCTTTATAATTCGGGAACCATTGAATATTTTTTTCATGAAACCTGTTAAACATAATACCTTGGCATGCATGCTTCTACCTGATAATTTTGAGAAACAATTCCATTCCATGTAGGCTGGAAGTGATAGCAAACCCAAATCCCTTGTTAAGTATAGGGAAAAATCAGACAGCTACAGGAAAATGACATATGTGGATCTCAGAAACCACACAATCTGGACCTTTCCTCATAGACAATACATGTCAAATTTCAGCTACTTTCAACAAACACTGCCAAGGCTATTAAGGTGTGAAGTTTGTGGTTTAACATAGTAACTCTCACTCAGTCCTAACTATATGGGGTGCCACTGCACCCCTAATATATATATATATATATATATATATATATATATATATATACTCTATTCCATTTAAGGTTACTTACTCCAGTCTTAATGATGATTTCAGACAGCTTGAAATGCAGTTTCTAACTAATTAACATTCTAAACATAAAAAAGTTAAAGCTATGCTGTTCAGTATTAAACATCTGGGAGCTGATATGAAGAACCTGCTTTAACTGAATGCATTTGCTGGTTGTTAACTTGAAGTTGTGCTGTAACTGAAATATCTAGGTGTACAGTTACATCAGGAAGTATCCTTTAGGTCACATGTTGATTTCATGACAAAAATCTCTCCACCAGAAGCATAGGCTATTATATAGACATATGGCATACCTCACAAAGGAAGAACTTCTAGCCATTTTGAATAGTACATTACTTCCTGTATTATTTTATGGTACCCCAGACCTTCATTCCCTTTGGGAAATGGAACTGAGAAGGCTTAAAGTTCTCTACAATAGAATCAGATGATCTGTTGCTGGTGCCGCCCCTAGGGAGCACCACTGTAATGTATTTTCTTTGTTAAATTGATCCTCCCTTTAAGAGCGACTGCATTACCCCTTACTTATTCTCATTTATGAAATATTAAAAGTCACCTCCCTTCTTTGTCTTCAAGGCATTCTTGAGCATAAGTACCAAAAGAGTCTCCTTCACTCCTCGGCTTGTACTGTGATAGAAGTCCACAGTGATAAGTTAAAATTGGATTGGAGGTTCTTTGCCATCAAAGCCCCATATCTCTAGAACACACTTCCTTGTGAGGTCCAAAACTGTCCCACTTCTGCCAACTTTAAGAAAAGTTTCATGGCTAATCTCCTTGGGTGAAGTCAGTGCACTTGTAATTGTTGAGGATATTTCATCCAGATGTGGTCATATCCTTAACTTGCATTGATCATCCATGTCTAGAGTATTGATTTCATTCTGTACGGTGTAATATTTGTGAGTTTCAAGCCATTTGCTAATTTATTCAATTCCTGCACTTATTTTCTGAATTACTGTTGTTGTTTCTGAATGTATGCCAGTTTGTCATATTGCTTCTGATGATAATTAACTCTAGGTTACACCTAAAAAAATTAACTTTTTTGTCTCAGTGGGCCTACCCAGTTATCAAAAACCAATAAATAAATACACAAATAATTAGAGAATGAATGTTTCAGTGAACTGGAGAATTGTGTGATGCCACAAAAAGAGGGGACATCACACATTGAGTGCCATGTAACATCTGAAACATGAAAGCCACTATTATGCAAGTAAGTAATAAGGCACAACAGGGCGTAGGTTATTGGGGGTTTACCCACACCTCGTGTGGTGTGTCATGAGGTGCAGACGAGTGACTTAACCACACAAGAAGTGGGTAAATCCCCAACAACTCACACCCTGGATTGCCTTATTGCGATTATACAATGGGCCCATGTGTAAAATAAATGTAAAATGTGTTGAATTATGTTTTTTTATAAATGCAATTCCTCAGCCATGGGTAATTCAGGACTTTGTGATGTCAGCGTGGTTCAGTTGGTAGCACATCCGCCTCTGGACCAGAAGGTCATGGGTTCTCGTCCCACACCGGGATTGGACTTGCACCTAAAAATTGCTGGCATCCGAGTGCAGTATTTGGGGGTGCTGTACTGCTGATGTGTGCCGTCCTTCAGATGAGACGTTAAACCGAGGTCCCTTCTACCCATCCTGGTGTTGTCCTGGTGGGTGTCCAGGTGGAAGTAAAAGAATCCAGGGCACTCTTGGCAAATGAGTAGGAAATATTTCCAGTGTCCTGGCCAACATTCCCCTTCCCATAAACTGGTTCATGCAATTATCCAGGCTGTGTGTGGGTGATGATGTGCGATATGGCCACCACCACACATTCAGTCACTTCACTACCAGTCTAGCATTGCTTGTGAAGCGCTTTGGATGTATGAAAAGTGCTATATAAATGCTGATTCTTCTTCTTCTTCTACCCATTGTCATGAGACATGTTTTGACCTATGATGTTATGGGTTTTCACACACCATTGTATAATATGCAATAATGTCAGCAAAGAATGTCAACAAATGTTCATTTGCTATGTGATTAATCTGCATTGCTTTTGTGTGTGGAAGTCTTTTCAGTGTTTCTAGTACTGTATGAAAATAATTATATTGGTTACAGTAACAGCAGTTGTTTTGGCAACTCATTTTCAAAAATTCTCTGAAGATTTAGAAGAAGATTTTCATGAGATTTCCTGCAGCACAGTAAGTCCCAGAGATGTTTTCTCTAGGTATTTCCAAGGTAGACAGCTTGCTGAATGAACTGATACTGCAGTTTTTGGTACATCCAGAGTGGGGCAAATTATATTCTTTTGTGGGGGTGTATGGGTGGCCCTTTTGAAGTATGTAGCATAATAAGACAACCAACAAAATGTCCATTTTATGTACATTAATACTGTTGAACAGACCATTCTTACAGTTGTAAGAGTGGCCACACGCACATTCTTATGGTATGAGAACCACAAACTGAAGGTGAGCAGGTCTGATATCTTAGGAATGTAAGTAGAGCAACTTTTACAAATGTAAGAATGGTCTCCGTGGCAGTATTAATATATTATTGATCAAGCTCAATAAATAATACATTTTTTTTTGTAAAAGGAAATCCCAGAATGTGCCCATATCCAGAGCATCTGCACATGAGACACACTTCACAGAATAAGAGTGCCTTACATGCACAGAAAAGGAGCACTCAAACTTGTTGGGAGCAATCCCTGCATCTATAATTTAAATAGCTGATAGAGCTATAGAAATTTAATGTGGAACGTTATATCTTTAGTTTTTCAAGGCCACACCGCAGGGAGAATGAGGAGGAGGCATAGTAGGATGATGTGACAGAAGCAACAACAGAGACCATAGGCTGTGAAAATGGAGTGGCATAGATATATCTTATTCTGTTGTTTGGGGTAGCATCCCAGGGAGGAGGAAGCAGCATCAGCAGCATCAACAGAGGTAGGCTAGTAAAATGAATCATAAAAAAATAAACACATATATAAATGAAACTCTCTCATTTAGAACTGTCAGAGTCCAACTCCAGTTTCACCTGTTAAAAAACTTGATTCTTAGCATCACACTAGTGATAGCCATGCCCTGACAGGAATATGACAGTGCCCATGGTGTCAAGGATCAATGAACAGGACACACAGGATGGAGAAGGCCGAGGAGGGTGAGGCATCAGCAGCAACATCAACACAGACTGACCTGTGAAGAGAATTGTAAAACATTTTTTAGTCATGCATGCAAAAATGGACTTCCCATATTCTGTACTGTCAGAGTTCAAGTCCTGTAGCGTTACTTGTGTAAACAAAAGAGTCAAATTAAATGACAAAAGAGGTTGCCCCATTCAAGGGGCAGCCCAGATTGTCGTGGACCCACTGAGAAGGAAGGGCAAGGATGGATTAGCAGGGGGAGGAGAGATGGAGAAGCTACAGTAGGGAACACAAAGAAAAAGGGGGAGGGAAGCTAGATAGGAGAGAGGTCATCAAAGGGAGAGGTACTAGCATGAGATCAGAGAAGGGAAGGAGTAAGGAGCTGGGGTGACAGAAGCACAGGATTGGACAAACTCACAGGAAGAGGGAGAGCTAAAGGGGGTTGATAAGGGCCTGCTGAGAGGAGGAAGCCCTCTCTCTACTACAGCTGAATTTGAATTCAATTTGGTGGGAGCTCCCCTAGCGGAAGAGAAAACTGGGTCCTGCCTGGCAGTTGGAATTCTTGGGCATAGAACTGGATTTGGATGGCCAGTGTTTTTGCCTGCCTGAGGACAAGGTGGACAGGCTGCAGGAACTCATACAAAAGATGAAAGAGTGATGGCGTGCCCAGCTCAGGGTGGTCCAGAAGATATTGCCCTGTGCAGGGTGTTTACCAGGCAGCTAGCTAGAGCCTCACCAAAGGCCAGACTCCCCCAACACTGGGTAGAATTAACTGCAGGGGTTAGAGAAGACCTTCTGGCATGGGAGTTGTTTCTAAAGGGGTGTAATGGCACCACCTTTTGGAGGGATGTTTGGGCATCAGGGGAGGAGCTGGTGCTCTTCATAGATGCTGCGGGTGGGCTGGGAATGGGGGCCTACTTCCAGGGTGAATGGATTTTCGAGCCTTGGCACCCTAGGTGGAGTGAGCTGGGGCTAACCAGGGACATCACCTTCCTGGAGGCCTTCCTGATCTGAGTAGCTTTACAGGTGTGGGGGCACAGGCTGTGGAACAAAAAAATATTGTTTCGATGTGATAATATGGCATTGGTGGCCATCCTGAACAGGCACTCCGGGTCCACGAAGGTGGTCTTGAGGGTCACCAGACAGCTGATTTGGGAAGGTTTAAGACTTAACCTAACATTTAGAGTCAGGCACGTAGAGGGGGTGAAGAATGATATTGCTGACAGGCTTTCATGTCTCTAGTTAGACAGGTTTTGGGAGCTGGCACCAACTGCAGCACCACAGAGGTTCTGGGTACTGCAAGAACTCTGGGAGATTGGATGGAAGGAGCCCAGCTAATGTTTTGAAGCGCCTGGTCACAAAACACACTGAAGGCCCATGAGGCAGTGTAAAGAAGCTTCCAGGTTTTTTGAAGGGGTCTTGGGCTGGAGGTAAGTGGCCCTGTAACTGAGGCCCAGGTCATGAGGTACATGGTTCTCAAGCGGGAGGGAGGCATGTCAGAGGCCATGATGGGAGTCCATCTGGCCAGCATTGGGCTGGTTTGTCAGGCAAATGGGTGGGGGGTGCTGAACAGGGCAAGAGCTGTTCGGTGCATGTTCCAAGGGTGGCTGAGACTGCAGGGAAGGATGGCAGACATGCACAGGCCCATCAGAGCAGAACTGTTGCAGCGACTCATGGCGGTGCTGCCATGCATCTGCTCCTCGACACAGAAAGGTCAGCTTTTTGAGGCCATCTTTAGGGTAATGTATAGAGGGGCATTTAGGGTGGGCGAACTAGTGGTGCAAACAAAAAGAGACATGGGGGAGGGTTGCAGATGGGGGACATTGCCTGGTCTGCATCTTCAGCCACAGTTTGGCTGAGGCAGTGAAAAAAATGGATCAAGTGGGCAGAGGATGTATGGTTGAGCTTGAGAAAATGGGAAGGGAAGGGAAGGGAGTTTGCTGGTGGCTGCATTAGACAGATATTGGGGTGAATGGCCACCAGGGAGAGGGGTGTTCTTCCGCCATGGTGGCGGGGAACCTGTCACAGCCACACAGGTTATGGCAGTGCTAAAGAAAGTGATGGCATTCTTGGGGGAAGAACCTGGGGGGGTTCTCATCGCACTCTTTTTGCATAGCTGCTGCCTCTGACATGGCAGTGGATGGTGGAATGCCAGCGGAAATTCAGAAGGTAGGCAGATGGTCGTCGCAAGAGTACAAGAGGTACATTTGACCATGACAACTAACATTGTTTAATTTTTGTTTCCCATGGACTGGCCGTGAAGAAGTGGTGTGGATAGTGGGGCACTCATTCATCCACTCAGCAGAGGAATGGGCCCACACCATGATGGGGGAAAAGCAGTTGGGGCAGGATCCAGCTTGAACCAGGATCATATGGCTGGGCTGGAGGGGCCTGAGATGGATGGGCTTGCTGCCACTGCTGGATGAAGGGAGCCAATTCCACCCGACTCCAGACTTGATTGTGATGCATCTGGGGGGCAATGATTTAAGCAAGTTGCCAAGGGTGGACTTAGTCCACATGATCTGGAAGGACTTGTTAGTGATAAAGGCCAGATGGTCGAGGGTGTACCTAGCTTGTTCAGAGATGATCCAGTGTAAAAGCTGGAAGGGGGCATGGAATCTACTGGTGGTGGACAAGGCCCACAAGAGAGTGAACCATAGGTTAGCAGAGTGGGAAAGGCAGACAGGAGGTGGTTACATTATCCAGGATTCAATCAGGTACAACACCCCAGGTTGGTACAGAGAGGATGGGGTACATCTGTCAGGGGTAGGTAATGCCGAATTCACAGGGGCCATCAGGGAGACCGTGGAGAGCTGGCAGAGGTATGGGAGCCTAAGGGCTAGTTTTTAATTGGGAAGCCTGATCGGGCCACAGCACATGGCCCAATGCAGGCTAGTGGGAAAAAAGGTTTGGAAAGGGCCGAGTCATAGGAAGGGTACAGCTAGGCTGGGGTGGGCTCCTTATGGGGTAATCACCTCAGGTGAGAATGGGGCTGGGGTGGTCAGGTAGGGGGAACATCTGAACCCAGAAGAAGAAATGCAAATGGCGGGCACGGGGTAGCCACACCCGAGCCACATGAAGAATTGGATGGCAGGCCCAGGTCTAAATGTTGTAATGTTGAATATGGTGTACGTTGGGCATTGGAACCCAGGATGTTATAAATAAAATGATAATACAAATGTGGACATGAAATAATGTATATAGAATTGAAGGTTTCTACCCAAATATACTTCATATGGTTTGAACCATGAAAAAGAGGTGGTGTGGTCTTTCCAGGGGGGTCCTATAACAAAAGAGGTTTCCCCATTCAAGGGGCAGCCCAGATTGTCATGGGGTCCACTGGGAAGGAAGGGTATGGATGGATTAGCAGGAGAAGGTGTGAGGGAGAAGCTACAGTAGGGAACACAAAGGAAAAGTGGGAGGTAAGCTAGGTAGGAGTGAGGTAATCAAAGTGGGAGGTACTAGCATGAGGTCAGAGAAGGGGAGGAGTAAGGAGCTGGGGGAAGGAGCACAGGACTGGACAAGCTCACAGGAACAGGGGGAGCTAAAGGGGTTGATGAGGGCCTGCTGAGAGGAGACAGCCTTCTCTCTACAGCAGCTGAATTTGAATTCAATTTCCCACCCACCCACCCATAAAAGAGGGACCTTGGGCAGAGCAATGTCTCCAGAGGAATGTGGCAAGGGTTGCTGGTAAGAGCAATGGGCGCCATTGGTGCTGTAGGGCATTTTGGGTTGTTGGATAAGAGCAACAGGAGATGCAAGTATGGGGAAAAAAGGTTTGGAAAGGGCCCAGCCATAGGAAGGGTACAGCTAGGCTGGGGTGGGCTCCCTATGCTCATGTATAACAGGATTTCCTACTGTGTATAACATTTAAAGTATTCTAATCCATGATATGTAGTTAATGTAACTATATTGAATTAAGGAATTGTGAGCATGTTGCTCTATTGGGTCCAATTGGACTAAGCTTTTTCTGATGTTTAAAATTAGATCATTGCATGCCAGCAGCTGTGAGGTATTAGAGAATACTATATGTCTCCTGATTAAAAGATAATGAAATAACTTATAGGGGAATGTTCTCAAAAGACATTTGCAGAATTTGTATTTAACAAGAGGGTCATGTATGTGAATAGACAACAGGATACATTGAAGGATTCTTTATGCTACGAGGTATTGGCTCACAATGCTCAAAATGCCCCTGTGCATTATCCACATGGGATATGTAATCAGTCAAGATACTGCCATCCTGGTAATCTATCCCCATATGAGGCTGCTGGTTTGTGTCCTCCTCACTCTCCTATTGGAACCTATAGTTAGCATTTATTCTGTAGTATGCTGGGATGTGTTCTTTATTCATTTTGATGAATGTTGACATTTCCACATTCTTGTGTGACAGACAAGTTCTCCAGTCATTTATGATGGCCTCTGCTGTGTTAAAAACTTTGAACTTGCACTTGCTATTAGGCAGGATAAGCACTTGATAGCAATTGTAGCCAGTGCAGGTTACACATAAAACTTACTGCTCTAATACAGCAGTTGTCCATTATTATGCCCAGGCTGCTCTAGGTAATCTCTATTTGCCTACACAAGAAAGGCTGCTGACAGATGACTTTCTGGATTTGAAGGAACCACCTTTTTACAGGACACACTGACCTGAGAAAGAACCACCTATAGAGAACTGAAATCAGTGTCAGTGGTTGGTTGGTTGGTCCATTGAAGGAACTGGAGAAAGAGTATAATGTTTTGTTTGTGGTGACAGATGATGCTGCAAACAAGAATTTCTTGGAGCATGTTGTTACTTTCTTTTCTTTCCTTGCTGAACTATCACCATATGTTTGTGTAAAAGCATCATTGGTACCCTAATGTGCCTATCCACTGCTGATTCTCCAATATGAAGAAGTGGCACAATCTCATGCATATAATGGGGTTCTAACATGGTTAACACAACATACACTTTGGACTCCATTGTGCTACCCACTCTGATCTGTGTACACATGTTTAATCATCCCCTCTATCAGATTGTTGTGCATGTTGTCACCTTGTCATTCAAACTGTTGCCAGATATTCAAAAGTGCATGCCACAGTACATGAATCAATGAGATTGCCCACCCAATATAGGCATTTGCTAAACTAACTGCTTTGGTAGCATGATTGAACAGCTGAGGGATTTGGATTATGCTGTCCATCATTTGCCACTGAACTGTACATGGGGAGAGGGAGGTGGGGTCATGATCTGTTTGTTACATAGTGAAGTCTGTCTTTCAGTGCCATGTACTGCTCAAACAGCCATTTAAGCAGATATAAAATAGAATTCCACCATCTTAGCTACTGCTTTAGCCACTGTTGTGGAATTCCATTTTAATCTGAAGATTCTTCAACTAGTTTCTGGCCTTTGTCAAATGTCTTCAATTTCCACAACAAGTGGTGAGCATAGGCCTGAATGAAATTTACCTCTGTATTTTGCTTAGGTGATCCTGTACAATTAAATTAAGGAAGCGGACAAAGCACAGAGCATGGTAGACTGAACGATGCTCAGTAACATTTGCCATGTTCCTGCCATTGGTGTTTGTGATTAGCCACGGTTCAGGTTATGTCATATGAGTCACACCTCAATGTAGTTCTTCAGTTCAGACAAGATGTTAGAGGCATTGTGCTAAACAGTGTCCATACATGTCATGCTGAGTGTGGCCTGCTGCTGAACACCAGCAAAGGGGGTGGCTTAGGAATGAAAGAGATTGATGGGGCTTCACACTAGCACTTGGAAAATGTACCAAGTGTGTTGTGATACATATATATGAAAAGGCTGTTCTGGGACCACTGCACCATACAGCAGTATAGATAATGAGGTAGGCAGTATTTGATACAGAATGGCTAAGACCATGACAGGTTAATGGTCTAAAGTGCCTTAATAATTCTGGATCTGCCTATGTTGAAAAGTAGGTTCTGTGTGGAATATTCCATTTGGTAACTGCACTACTTATTAACTTTTGAAATCCTGCATTTTCAGCCACATACTGTACTTCCAGGGTTAGGTCTGTTATTTGTTTAACCTTGGAAAAATAGCAATAGAATGGGGTGCTAGACTGACAGGAGAGTGTATGCCATTCATAGAAGAGGAGATGGTGATGATAATGCTACATCTGTAATGATCAATCTCACTGACCCCTGCTTCCTCATCTGCCCCTCCACGATGTTTAAAAACAAATATAATCAAACTATACTTGTAACTTAGACATTCTTTCCCCCAATCTTGGATGGAAATACAGGAGCCTTTGTTTTCCCAAGGGCATTTGTCAGTATCTGAATTACAGTACTGAGACCTTGAAAGGACACACAACAGATACTTCGCTGCTGCACTACTAAACAAATGTACAGCAATTGTCTTGCCCCTTTCTCATAACAGGACTGAACAATTCCATACTTATGTCCACTGAATCATAAAATCATAGAATCATAAAAACCTGCTGGCAGAAAAGGACCATACAGCCCATCATGTCTGCCCAAAAAATGATAGCCCACCTCTCCCTACCCTTTTACCCCCTCCCCCACCCTCTCTCTCTCTCGCTTTCTCGCTCTCTCTCTCCCTCTTTCTTTTTCTCTCTCTCTCTCACTGTTCGAATCTTTCTTCTTAAAGTTGAACTAAAATGAATGCATTTATATTTTGGCAAAATAATTGGCTCAACAGAGCCATGTGCAATAACAGCACAACACGTAAACACTGCTGCAGTGAAGCACTATAAAAAATCACCACCAGATTCCTGAATAAAAAAAAAATCACACCATGCTGTCCCTAACAGGTAACAAATGAGGCTATGTCTAATCTGCATTTTGTTCTCTCTCTCTTCCGGTATGTGTGTAGCCAGCTAACTAGATAGATAGATAGATAGATAGATAGATAGATAGATAGATAGATAGATAGAAAAGATCCCACCTCCACCCTCAGTCTTCAACCCTAACACCCCATCCCCACCCTGCATGCAGGAACAGACATTGGGGGGGTGTGCCGTGGAGTTGTGAACCATAATGCTCACACCATTCCATGAGTAAGTAAGTTGAGATGGGTACAGTATAGAAGAATGGGGTGAGCCTTGAGGTTCACAACCCAAGGCACAGTTTAATTTTGAGAAAGTCTATTGTAGGCTTATTTTGGTTAGGCGTTGGGCCCTCTGGACCCCAAGTGATCCCAAACATCCATCATTTTGGAGATATTCTAATTGTGTTATTTTCCCATGTGGGAGCACAGACCTTTTGGGCTCTGTGCTACCATCATTCTATAATCCTCTCCATATTTACATGTGGGAACTCAGTGCCTGGAGCCATGTAACCATAAGGCCTGTGCTCCCATCACTCCATGATGATATCATATTTGCATGTGGCAGCACACAGTGCCATCCATTATTTTTGAGATTCATAGGTTTCATAGGTGTTTCAGAGCAATTATTTAGATCAATGACCCATGTGCTCGCTGCATATTTACTCATACCCAAAAATGTTGTTACTAATTACATACTTATGAAGCCTGATCTTAAATTCCTCCATTGTTCTGCTGGCCACAATCTCGATGGGGAGCCTATTCCATATATTTGTGACTCTAACTGTAAGCCAGTATTTCCTCTTGACCGTATTTCCCTTCACCTTATTTATCTGGAGTGGATGTGCTCTTGTATTATAAGTCTGATACCTAAGAACCAGATTTAATTGCTCCCATAATGCTGCATCATTCAAAGCCTTATAAATAAAGTACATATCCCCATGCAATCTTCTGAACTCAAGGGAATACAATCTCAGGTTCATGAGCCGATCCTCGTACTTCATACCCTGGACCTCCTTAATCCTACATGTGGCACGCTTCTGTATTCTCTCCAAGGATTTAATATCGCCCTTCCCTTCCGGTGCCCAAAACTGGGCACAGTACTCCACATGAGGGAGCACCAGAGAGGTATACGGGGGAACAGGACCTCTTTTTTTCTACTTTTAATATGTTTATGGATGCAATACTGGATACTACTAGCCTTTTTAAAAATTTGATTGTAATGGGGCCTAAAACTGAAGTAATTGCTAATTTTAATATCCAAGTCACTTTCATCACTAACTACTTTGAGTATTCTGTTACCTAAACTATATGGGTAATTATTATTTTTCCTTCCGATATGCATCATTGTACATTTATCCACATTGAAAACAGACCCATGGTCCTGAGCCCAGACCTCCAAATATGCTAAGGCTGACTGCAGAGTATCTGCATCATCCCTGCTTTCCACTTTACAGCCAATCCGAGTATCATCGTCAAATTTAGAAAGCCAAATATCTGATGCTAAACTCAAGGAGCTAATGTATAAGTTAAAAAGGGTTGGGCCCAAGACCGAGCCCTGTGGGACCCCACTCCTCACATTTACCCAACTGGAGTAATCCCCCTTTATGCAAATCCTCTGTATCCTATTTACCATCCAGGACTCAATCCAGTGGGTAATATTACCTGGAATACCCATCTCAATCAAGGCCTCTGTCAGTTTGTCATGGGGAACTTTGTCAAAGGCTTTGGCAAAGTCCAAGAAGATGACATCAACTGGTCTCCCTTCATCCAAGGCCTTATTCACCTTCCCATAAAACTCCAAAAGATTTGTTTGGCACGACCTGCCCTTTACAAATACATGCTATGATTGATCTATATTGCCTATCATAAGTTGGGAATTAATAATATAGTCCTTTAGAAAGGTTTCCAATATTTTCCCCAGTATTGATATAAGACTGATTGGCTGATAATTTCCAACTTCCTGTCTAGATCTCTTTTTAAATATAGGAATGACCTCAGCCTGCCTCCAAACATCTGGGACCTCACGTTCATTTACTGATTTTTGAAAAAGGCAAGTCACCAGGCCTGCCAATTGTTCAGCCACCTCTTTAAGTACCCTAGGATGCATTTTATCGGGACCCTGAGCTTTATTTTGATATAATTATTTAATTTTTTTTCCACCTCAACTATATCCACAACAAAACTGGGATCATAATCCTTATGCTGGGTAATGGTATTTACATTACTTGTGCCAAAAACAGAAACATAGAAACATAGACTTTGATGGCAGATAAGGACCACTTGGCCCACCTAGTCTGCCCATTTCCCTACCTACAGGATAGGCTGCAGATCCGAGTTAACCAACAGCCTATTTCTTCCTACCCTCCCCACAAGAACTGCCTTATGTCTGTCCCATGCATTCTTGAATTTTCCCACAGTTTTAGACCACACAACCTCCTCAGGAAGGCTGTTCCATGCATCCATTACCCTCTCTGTGAAAAAATACTTCCTCACATTGCCCCGGAACTGCCCCCCTATCTTTAAATTGTGTCCCCTTGTTCTTGCATGTCTCTTTTTCTGAAAGATGCTACCCTCTTGGACTTTGTTGATTCCACTGAGGTACTTAAAAGTTTCTATCATGTCCCCCTCCCTTCTTTCCTCAAGGGTATACATATTAAGCTTCTTTAGTCTCTCCTCATATGGCTTCTCTTGCAGACCCTGCACCATTTTAGTTGCCCTCCTATGGACTGCCTCTGTCCTGCCTATGTCCTTGTGGAGATGGGGTCTCCAGAACTGGATGCAGTACTCCAGATGGGGTCTCACCAACTGTCTGTACAGAGGGATAGCAACTTCTTGTTTTCTGCTGGTGATGCCTCACCCTATGCATCCCAGTATACCCCCAGCCCTACCTACTGCCTTCTCACATTTCTTGCTAACCTTAAGGTCATCTGATATGATTACCTCCAGGTCCCTTTCCTTTTTTGTTGTTGCTACTACCCCCCCATTGTGTAATCTTCTCCTTTTTGTTGTTGTTACTACCTTCCAGAGGCAAAGTAATTGTTAAAATATTCTGCCATTTCCACATTATCCATTATTAATCTCTTGTCTTGATCCAATATAGGTCCAATTGTTTTATTTGACCCCCTTTTGTTATTAATATACATATAAAAGGATTTATAATTATCCGTAACCTTTGTAGCCAATCTAAGCTCATAGTTCTTTTTGGCTTGTTCTATCTTCTTTTTTGTAGCCTTCAGACTTGTTTGTACATGTCCCAGCTATAGTCATCTCCACTCAACTTAGCCATTTTAAACATCCTATGCTTATTATTTATAGCTTTCTTCACTGGTCGAGTCAGCCATGGGGGGAGAGATTTCTTTACTCTATTATATTTTTTTTGTAGGCACAAACATCTGGACCAGAGTATTTAATTTATTGGCAAGGATTTCCCATGTGTTTTGTAAGGATTCACCCCTACACTCAATTTCCCACTTCCAATTTAATAGGTCTCTTTCTATGCACTTAAAATAGGCCAAATCAAACTATACATAAGAGTATTGCCCTTATTTTTATTTATGTAATCCGTATAGTTAAAACTAACCATTTAATGGTTACTTGTTCCCAAGGATGGCAAAACAGTACAATCTTGAATCAATTGTCCCATATTACTAAGGACTAGATCCACAATATGGTTATTTCTGGTGTTGTCAAACACATATTGGTCTAGCCCTGCCGGGTTAAGCACCTCAAGATATTCTTTTTTGATGGAGTTTTTTTGCATATAAATTATCCCAGTTCATACCTGGGAGATTTAGATCACCCAGGAGTACCACATTATTCTTTTGGACTAACTGGTTTATAAAATCCAGTAACATGGAGTCCTCCAAGGTTGTTATTGTGGGAGATCTATATACCAAATCAATATTAATCCTATTGGCGTGAGTTGGATTTAATGCCACCCGTATCACTTCACAATTCTCCCAATTGGAGGTGTCCATATTTTCTGCCATAATACCATTTGTGATATACAGTGCCACTCCTCCACCTCTGGATTGCACCCTATCCTTGTTGTAAAGGGTATATCCTGGAATATTTTTATCCCATTTGTCATCCTGCTTCTACCAGGTTTCCATAATAGCACATATATGTATATCCAGATCATGCTAAACAAGCTGGAGTTCATCCATTTTGTTACACAAACTTCTGGCATTTAGGGACAAAAAAATTATTTTTGACTGTATGGGCTCTTTAGAATATACTTCCATATTCTTTTTACTGTCCCTCCTCCCCCCACATGTTAGTTTAAATGAAAATCCAGTATTCAATTAACTTTGAGTGCAAAAATGCATTTACCCCTTCTATTTAAGTGTAACTCATCCTGAGAAAATAAATGGGGTGCTTGGAAATCCTGCCAGTGATCCACCCTCCCTCTGACACCAATGTATCAGCCATCCATTACATCTCTTGATCTCCCTGGTTAATTCTAAACTAGCCATAGGTACAGGTAAAATTCCAAAGATAATGAGATTGCATCCCTGGGCTTTTAATGTTTGGCCTACATATTCAAAATCCCTCTGAATTTCTGTAAGGGTTCTCTTGCCAATATCATTTACCCCTACATGTAAGAGAGTAACTGGATTTCTAGTGTTTTCTGTCAGACCAGGCAATAGTTGCCTGATATCCCTGATCCCAGCTCCTGGTAATGCACTGATTGTAGAGAATTCGTTTCTATTTCTACAAAGGGTTTGGTCAGTGTATTTCAACATTGAATCCCCTACAATCAAATATCCTATGGGGTATCACAATTTGCCTTTATGTTAATGCTTGTGCACTTATGATCAACTGGGGTGTCAAACGGATGAGGCATACTGATGAGTTCTGGTAGGACGAAACATGTGTCTATGTCTTCTGTTGGCACCCTTTGCAAACTGTGTGAGAGGCCTTTCGGCACCATGCATTTCTGCTTAAAGTTGACCAGCATAATATTATGTGGTGATTTGCATATGCAGCCCATGATGCTTTGCATTGTGGGGGCATGTGTGATTTTGTATTTCTTTGAAACTTGGCTTCCCGGGCAAATGCCCTTTGGGGTAACCATTGCCTCAGTGCTTGTGCACAGAGGTTCTTTGTTTTTTAAGTTGTTTTTTATTTTAATTGGGTTCACCACAACATAACCCAGATAGACCATCTTAGGGTAGCTGGTTCATTCCACTGGGGTGTCAAACAGATGAGGCATACTGATGAGTTCTGGTAGGATGAAACACATGTCTATGTCTTCTGTTGGCACCCTTTGCAAACTGTGTGAGAGGTCTTTTGGCACCATGCATTTCTGCTTAAAGTTGAACCAGCATAATATTCTGTGGTGATTTGTATATGCAGCCTATGATGCTTTGCATTGTGGGGGCATGTGTGATTTTGTATTTCTTTGAAACTTGGCTTCCCGGCCAAATGCCCTTTGGGGGTAACCATTGCCTCAGTGCTTGTGCACAGAGGTTCTTTGTTTTTTATTATACCCAGACATCTTTCCTCTATATCAGGGCCTGATTGAGTTTGTGATAGATTTTCCTGTTTGGAATGAACATCTGGTGAAAGGACACTGTATCTATTGGGTGTCAACACATTATTTAAACCCCCAATGTTCTGTCTTCCTCTCCTATTAGTATTTCTGCTGACTAAGCACCAATCATCCATACCATCATCCCCTTTTGAATCCTTTATTTCAGGCTGTGTTACTGCTTAAACCGCCCTTTGTGGCATCTCTGAAATGCTATCAGCCATAGTATCAATGTACTGCTCCAAAGAGGTAATATCTGCCTGTACCTGCAATCTTGTTCTAAGCTGGTCTAGCTCGTCTGTCAAGACCTCTATCAGGATGCATTTTTTATACACAAAGCCGCCCTGATCCCCCCCTCTACATACATAACACACTTTACACAACGCATCATGTTTACGATTAAAACTTACTTTATTAACTTGACTAGGTCTCAGCTAGATTTATAATGTCTAATACCTGGGTCTGCTCCTCTGACCTGCTAACACGCCAAACACATGCTAGATGCACGTGTCTCTGCGCACGTCAACCACGTGCTGTTTAAATGCCCTTCCCCTTGCTTTCTTGCTAAGTAGCTGATCCCACTCAGGTATTCAGACCAGTCTCCAAGTTTATCAGTGCACTTAGTAAAAAGAGAATGGGACAATACCCACACGCAAAACAGTTTCAACACTGCAGTCTAAATGTTTAAAAAGCACCAACACTTAAGGCTCTCTGGGACCTGCAGCAGATATTGTAATCATATCCATATTCCTCTGTGGGAGTCCTTAACAGTATCCATATTTGAATGTGGGAGCACAGGGTGTGGTAGGGTTCATGGGATAGGGTAATGAAAGCATACACGGTACTCCAAGATTTGTTCAACACACAAATTCTGTGTGATTTTTTTTTGTAAAAATAATATACAGCAAATCATGCTATACAAAAATAAAAACAATCAATAATACAGTAATACTGTCTTAAACTTCAAACTATAAACAAAAGAAAACAATAAAGAAATAAATGAGCTCTCCTCAAGCTCCAGAATCACTTCCCTCCAGTGATTCTGCTACAGTGTATAGTACTTTAACCAGTACAATTTTCTACCAACTTCTGTGCTCTCAGACCAACCTTTCAGGACACTCTCCCAGGATTATCTGACTAACCTTAGCTCAGTGGCAGCTTTTATAGTGCAGTCCTCCTATGACACTAGTGTCAGCTGATCCACCCCTTTTCCAATACAGGGGAATATTCTGACTAATACAGACATATGGGGGATCAGACGGACTCTATATATAGTTTTATAACATACAATCCTAAGGAGTTATTTCATTCTGCTTTTAACACTGTCACTGAAGCTGTTGAGAAAGACTTCTTCATTATTTGAAAACAAGAAAACTCTGCCCCTTTTCAGCTGAGTAACAGCTGGGAAGTTTCTTATATAACAGCCTCATCATGGGGCTGCTGGCTCCTAGACGAGCATTTTGTTTCCCCCCAAGAAGGCTTAGTCAGGTAAGAGCACTCTCTGCATAGAATACTGAAGGAAATACTCCTCTATTTAGTTTCTGCACATTAGTTATGCCTTCTGAAGGGTGTTTATATACAAACTGCTTTAAAAAGACAAATCTCACATCTGGTTTAAAACACCCAAATGGCTGCAATTTCAGGCCATCGGAAACAACTTTTATTCACTGCTTTCATATTTCTGCAGAACACATAAATGTATTACATCAGTTCAGCCTGCGGTGTAAGTTAATTTTCTTTCTCTGACACTGAAACATCTCTCTTGCTAAGTTTCCTGTCGGGAGGTGCGAATCAGGGAAAGTGACACTCTACCTCCTGCACTGCTGCTAGGAAGTGCGATCACAGTGCTCCCTTAATGCTACCCTTGCAGACTGAAAAGGACAGTAAAACAATCGACTACTGAATGCATTTCTGGAAGCGGAGTGCAGCTTTTCAAAGGGGACACTCACTTTCACTCCAGGACACTTTCCTTAGCACAAACGCGCATTGGGGCACATTCTTTGCATTTTTAATAGCGCAATAGAGTCCATAAAGACATCACTCTGTCTCTAACTAAGTATTTCGTACATTATTTAAAAGAGCAATCATAGTAAACAAGGACACAAACCAGCTCTGTGCAGATTATTTTTGCTAATTATTATTTATTCTTTATATCAGTCTGCTGTTGTAGCACTCATTCTCATAAGGGCATATGGCAAGGGAGGAAAAGGAATACAAAGAGGGAATAGACAAGGGTGAAGAGGTACTATTATGGGTGGCCTACCCACAGTAGTAGAAAAATGAAAATTAGTTATTCAGAAAATGTTAAGAAATGCTTCTGCAGTAGACTGTAGGGGTACAAGGAAAAATGTCATAGCCTTATTTCCAACAGGGGGTAGTCTAAACTATCACACAGGGCCCATCCAAGCATAATTTTTGAGAAAGTGTAGTGTTATCCTTCTTTGCCTGTGGGCGCATAGGACCCTCTGGGCCCTGCACTCCCATGCTGTAGTGTGCAGACCCAAAGAAACACCTGAAACTGCAATGTGATCCTATATACAAAACACAGGAAAATTTGAATCCTGTGTAAATTGACACTAAATTAATATATGTTCATGACACCAGCAAAAGACACATCGGTCGGGCAAGCCCTTTGTACTCTGACAATTTTAGAGCAAAATTGCAAACCATTTCTTCACAAAGGACTGACAAATACATGACTAGGTAAACCTCCCATTACAATGTTATCCTATGGAAAACAAAGCAAAATTTAACCTCGCAAAAAACCAGAGCCACGTAATATATTTTCACCAACTAAACTTGCCAGATCAAGAGATCTTTGGTCCCTGATGGCACATGCAAAATTTCACGCAAATCACTTGAACAGTTGCGAAGTTATTAAAGTCCCAAATTTTCACTTTAACATAGAAGTAAAGATTTAATCCTAATATAGGGGTGAGACCACACCCATATCTATCTATCTATCTATCTATCTATCTATCTATCTATCTATCTATCTATCTATTATATATATATATATATATATATATATATATATATATATATATATATATAAAGTAGCTTGAGTACCATGCTTAAATTTCGCACTCTAATAGCTTTGCAACTGATTAATGGATTTACTCACAATTTAGTATGGGGTACATCTCTTGATATGGCGAGTTTCATTCTGGTTGGATGTGAAAATTCTGAGATCCGGTCAGTCCGAAAAGTCATGAAGTCGACACTTTTTGCAGTTTTTTCCTCTTCGTCCTGCATCCAGATGGTGTGCAATTTTAGTGTGATTTTTTTGTGTTGTAGAAACAGCTTGGGTAACAGAACAGGCATGTTTTATTTTATGAAAAAATATTAACCTGTTGCAAAGTTATTACATTTTAAATTTTCCATTGTTTTCATTGGGAAGATCACTGTTCAGATAGACGGAGAAAGATCGACAAAGGATTTTATCTAGCACAAATGGATTCAATCTCGCGAGACCCATTCCTTTTTCACAAGAATAAAATCCTATTTTATGAAGAAAAAAGCATTTTTTGTGAGGTGCCATCTTGTTTTCCAAGCTCATTAAATTTCAGAGTACAGTGGAGAAAGGAAAAAAGAGAGCAATCAGATGGTGGCAGACATCTTTGAGTCCAACAAGAGGCTCACGCTGAAACTGGCACCCATTCTTCTGTTGTGGATTATAAAACCAGGAATTTTACAAAAGTCCCAAAGCCACATAAAACCCCAGCTTGATCAAGCAGGAGATCCTTGGATCAGAATGCTTTGCAGAAGCAGCAGCACCCCCGGTGCTTTTGCACTTCATGGATTCAAACACTTGGTCAGGCTGTAGGGCAATGAAGAAGGAGTGATTGTGGCCGTGGGTGTGGGATTTGAAGGTAAGGAGCAGCCGGACTCTGAAGTCCTCTTCCAAAACAGGGACAGGTGGTGTTCTCACACTGTAGTACTGTGAGTATGTAAAGCAATGATGCATATTAATTAACTAGGCTGAGTAAAAAGAAAGACAGAAGCACTGCTCTCCATCTTATAACACCTGCCCATTGGCCTTCCAGTTAAGTCATGGTACAGCTTACGATTTGTGGCACCCACCATTCTGCTGCTCTCTCTTTCTCTAACCCCCCCAGCTCTACTAATGCCGTGGAGTGGTTTTACTAAATAGCAGCTTCTTGCTGCTCTCTCTTTTCAGACTCCACCCCCCAGGCTTTCACTTTGCCACAGTGTGACCTGCGCATTCTATAGGACCATCCTGGCTCTGCTTTAACCATGATGATGCTTTACTGACTGGTGGCTCCTGCCACCCAGTGCACTTCTCTCCCTGTTCCACTGCTATGGCAGCATCTTGTTACTCTCTGGACCCTATCAGCCCATGGACTGCTCTATAAAGCCCTTCGGGGCACACGCAACTTGCAGCTGTAGTGGCAATTCAGAAAGTTGAAAGGAGGCCCTTCATCCCATGCCTCCAACACCTCCCACTGACTTCTTTTTGACTTCCATTTCCTTCCATTGTGGAATAGGCCACAGCCTAAGCTCTGTATGGGCTGGGAGTTTAGAGCACCCACAGGCACTCTCCTTTTAGCGTGGCAGCACTACAGGCAGGCTGCACTGCAGCCCCAGGGTATCCTCCTACTGATGCCACCATCACAACAATGCTGACAGCATAAAAGGGCTCATGGAGCCCCCACTAGACCCCAGGGAAAAGGATTAATTTATTTTAACAGAATCCTGACCTCGGCCATTAGGGTGGTAGCCCATTAGACCACCAGGGCTATTATTACAGTGTGGTCCCCAGGGCATTTTCAAGCCCCACTGATCACCAATGCCTACTTTATTTTTAACAAAAGAGCTACTAGCCCCTATTAGCCATTACAAGCTACCAGGGCTGCTAAATAAATTATTGGGTACTCAGCCACCATTATGGGCAAAGGGGTTTTAGCTGAGCCCCCTTCCCAAAACCCCACTCCCTTTACTCTGCTTTTGCTCTTTTACATCATTTCCCTCTTAACTAACCTATTTTTCTTTACTCTCTATAGGTCTAATAGGACATGGACTCCAACCCTTTCAGATAAGTATATTTTTATTTCTATCCTGTCCCTTCCACCCTTTTGGACCCCCTAAGAGCTGTAGATCCTTTGTGACCCCTTTTCTATTCTTTTTTACTGGTGAAGTGGATGACATCTCTTCAGAACTACACCTTGGCACCCTGCACTCAGGTAAGTCCCTTTATTATACATTATTTTGGTGAGTTAACTGTAACAGGGTGGCTGCGCCTGTTACAGCCTGGATCTCCATGGATTGATGAGATGTCAATGCCCTCGTCATTTGAAAAAGTGAGGGTCAAAACAGAAAATCCTGTTGGATCAACATCACCCAAGAGAACACATTTTCATAGAATAGTTGCTAACAGGCATCAGAAAAAAAAGTATTTTTTACAGTTCTGTTTTCCTTCCTTGAGAGATTATTTCTCTCCTTTTTCCACATTTTGAGTGAGAAAAGGTTGAAACGGATGTATGTGATCAGAAGGCTATGTTGCAATTGGAGTGAAGAGACACCCTAGCCATTCCACGTGTGCTGGGAAGAGGGACATGGTTGATCTAAAGCCGGACACAGCTGGGTTAACCCTGTCCATATCCCTGGACCAGCGAGAAAAAGTATGTGCGTGCATATCCTATGATACATATGTAAACACCTGTCCACATATATAGCAGTCACAAGTAACATGCCAAGACAGATACTGCATACCTTTGGTGTAAACTTTGTTACAAGTGTTAGTCTTTGTGACACAGTACATGAATTAATTTTTTTTTACAATTTGGTGCTCTTCCAAAGCTACATACATATACGCATCTATGGAGGGATGGAAGTGCAGGGTCCCTCAGACCCTGTGCTACCATAGTAAAATAAGAATACTATTATACTGTCTCAAAAAGGAAGGAAAACAGTTACAACAAATGGTTAGGGTCAAAGCAACAAAAATTAGGAAATGAGGTGTTAGGGTTTACTTAGCACCCCACCCTCCCAAACCAGGCAGGAGAGCAGGTGTGGGGTGTGCCTTGGGCTTCTCAAGCCTAACACTTAGCCCCATTCCATTTGTAAATAAGGTCACATGTGTAGACTTTATGAAAATGTGGTAAGTGTTAGACTTGAGAAGCCCAAGGCACACCCCACACCTGCTCTCCTGCCTAGCTTGGGAGGGTGGGGTGTTAGGAAAACCATAGCATCTCATTTCCCAACTTCTGTCACTTTGACCCAACTGAAGCATGAACAACGTTTTTTGGAACATACTGTATAAAACTGAGTTAATGCAACATTTAGGTTTCAGCTAAAGCAACAAAAGTAGGGAAATGTGGTTTTAGGATTTCCAACCCTAACCCCCCACTACCACCCCTATAAAAAATCAGGGGTGCAGTCTTTCTTGGGGTTCTCACAAACCGAGACATCAACCCCATCAATCGGTCATGCTGTCCATGCACGTGGAAACCTCAGTCGATCCACCTGCACGAATGGCATGACCAATGGATGGAGCTGATGTCTCGGTTTGTTTTATTCTGCTGGTTAAATTTGTAAGCCTGGGGTTTATGGATTGTAATAAACCAAAGCTGTTTTGGAATACTGTAGCTGAAACAGGTGCTACTGTATAACCATCCTGTATCATGTTGTGAATCCTGAGCTGTGCTACTTCTGGGTGAGACTATCTTCTACAAAAGCCTGTACTGATAGGCTGAAATGTTCACCAATATGTTATTGTACCAATGGTGTATGCACTCTGATTCCAAACTATGTAACGTTTACCAATATGTACTATTGTACCAAATTTTGTCCCAGGACGAGTGTGAAAATGGACAATTTTGCTCACATGCTTTTCCAGTATAAACAATAAAATGAAATGAAAATGAAATAATAGTTTTTTCTGAAGCCTGACACTCAATGAAGTTTGTCATTTTGAGACTATGGTTCGTTATTCAGTGGTGCTGACCTGGATTCCACAGTGTAGAATTAATGTGTGGAACTAAGTTCTGACATTCTGAGGTATGTGCACACAAGCTATCATTTTTTAGTGTGAGCCCCCAATCTGTATTTTTGGTTGAACTGTCAATGGGCCTTAGTCAAAGACTGTCAGCAGAAAATGCCTTGAGTTGCCTGCTTCTGGGATTTAAAGCAGGAAGGTATAAGGAAGCAAATCTCATTTAAATTAATTGTAATGCAGCACACAGAACACATGGACTGTAAGCAATGCACAAAGTTAAATTAACTATATTGTTTACATGAAATTCGACCTTTTATTATGTAAATTGAAATCTGGGAGGATGGCAGTTATCATGCCATTTACTAAATACCGATATTGCCTAGGATGGATCGTGCCTTGATTTGAATTCCCCTGCACTCTTTAGTTGAATAGGTCCAGCTAATTAACTAATTCTTGAGTTGTCCTTTTCAACTAAAATCGTAAATTGTAAGAACGCATGATATTAACTGATGAGAATATTTAAAAAGAGTGATAACATTTTAGGGAAGGGGGCCTGTATAAGTCCCATTACTTGCTCAGACAGACCATAAAACCATTTCTGTTAATCAAAATATATCAAAACAGCAATCAAATGCATAATTTCATAGCAGTTCAATAGTTATTTTAAATCAATGTTTTGCATACCGCTAGCAGATATTTACTGGTTTTTATTTTTTATATTTTTATTTGCTGGGTCATGGGTGTGAGGCTTCTGCATGTTTTTATTTTTAAGTTGGTTGTAACAGAGTAAATGTCACAGAAATTACAATCCTGTAGAGGTATAAAAACATCACTGGAAACAATAAATAGGCTCTTTATTTATAGATACCGGTGATGTTTTTTTACACTCTACAGGGTTGAGTTTTTTGTGATATTTGCTGTGTTAATTTACGGTGGCCAACTTCTCTTTTTTGTTTTTTTTTTGGTCACATTGTGAGCACTGAACTGTGGAAAGAGGCTGAAAGATGTCAATTAGACTGACAGAAGTAGCTGCTGACACAGAAAAGTAAACATGGACTACTAAAATCAGTCCAGTATTTCTGAGGCTCTGGTGTGATGTCTTATTTTTGGTGGGGGTGCATTCAGAGGATGTTATAGTATTTGTCACTGACACTGTGTTTTTTCCAGTTATGGAATCAGTGCGGCAAATCAAAGCAAGTGCAACAAATCAATGTGAGTTGAACAGGGAGAGCTGGCACACACACAGACACACACAACATAGAGTAACGTTTTATAATCATTGAGCCTTATTTCAAAATTGTACTTACGCTGTAGATCTAACATCTTTCTGAATAGCATGACATGCCTCTGTTCATTTACTTAAGCATGTTTAATTGCCGTACATATTCTCAGGTGCCACGGACTGCTATGGTTATCTAAATTAATTCATGTTGGAAGTTTTCCTAAACGTACATATCCATTGCCACAGCACTCTGCGGTGCATCTTCACCTTATGTAACATTATTCTCAGTTTTAAAGCACTACGTAGCGGAAACAGGTGATCAGTTAAAGCATGCATACTAGTGAAGGTGGTAGACATAAAATGTCATCTCTTACAGTGAGAAAATGATTGAAATAAGCCTCAAAACCTGAAAAACAACTATGGAAACTACAGAACCCTATGAATATTAATGACTGGGAAAGCTAACAGATATTACAAAGCTGTGTTTTGATACACTAGCTCCATCTTGGGTGATGCTTTTCTCTATGAATAGAGAGGGCAGGCAGTGGGGTTGGCAGCAGGAAAATAGTGCTACAGGACAGAAAGGCAGTACTTAATGGAGGCAGTGGAGTGATTGTGATTAAAGTAGTGGAGTGACTGTGCTTTAACTCCACAATTTTGTGCTTGGTTCAGAATCCAGTGAGCTCCCTCCTCTTTCTGTGTAATAGCAAGGCATCATCATAGCTCCACTATGCAGCTGTTAAAACTAAGGTAAGTGGTGCAGAATGATGTTTCGGTGGTGAAGAATGATGTTTCAGCAGGGATTTGAAAATGTTCAGTGCCAAGTCCATGAGCTGGGTAGTAAGAAGGTTATTCTGACAATTTGGTTGCTGTATTGCTAAAAATGCAAGTGCAGTGCCTGGAGGGCCTGTGCTTCCATAGCAAAATACATGTACACATCTATGGAGGGATGGAAGCACAGGGCCCAGAGGGCACAGGAAATGAGGATACAATTATACTATCAAATCATGTGTTCCTGGATCTGTTATTACAAGGACCAATACGGCAACTAAATAATCTTGCGTGTCCAAAAGTAAGGACATTCTTGGAAAACAAAACTCAGTCAATGCACTATTTAGGGTTAAGACAACAGCAAATAAAGTAGGGAAATGTGGTTTCAGGGTTTCCAGCCCTAAAACCCTGTCCCACCGCCGAAGCAAATTAGTGGTACAGTCGTCCTTGGGGTTGTCAACCCTAAAGTTCACCACACTGCCATAGCAATAAAGCTCAGATATGACGGACACAGGTGTGTATGTTTCAGGACTTTTGTTGCTGTAGTCATAATCCTAAATGGTGCATTAACAGAGTTTTTTGCAAAGAATATTTATATACATATTATAGGGGCATGGTCAACCCTATAGGGTTGAGTAGGAACTTTCATGTTAAACCTCAAATTTTGCACGTTAATAACCTAGCAACTGTTCAACAGATTTTCATGAAATTTGCAGTGCATGGTCTGGTATGGTAGCTCTCTTGATTTACTAAGTTATGTTTTGGTCAGACATACAGTCTCTGCGCAGTGAAATGCCAAGAAATGCACTTTTCACCAGTTTTGATGTTTTTTTTGCCTGTGGCGCTGCAACCACACCATGTGGTCTTTTGGTCTGAAACTTGGAACATAGAAAGAGGTTGGGTCAAGGAACAATTCAGCATTGGTTTAGTAAAAAAAAATATGAATCTGTTGAAAAGTTATTAAATGGTTAATGTTTGAGTTCTGAGCATGCTCAGTTCACTCAAAAATTTGTATGTATATTTTGCAAAAGATACATGGTCTCACAGTCAAAGATTTTGTCAGCTCATGAAAGAAAAATCCTAGTTCATCAGAAGAATTCTTTGTTTGCAAGCCGCCATCTTGTTTTTAGTTTTCCAGTCAAAAAAATGCTGTAGCTTCCTCCACAGGTGACTTTTGGGCCAAATGAGGCATGGGTTTTGTTCAAGGTGACCCCCTCTACAAAGCTATGCCTTTGATTTGCTTAATTTCTGTCAAAAAATTGTTTTTTAAAAATTAAAAATTCTTCTTTTGTGACTCGCTAACGATCTTCTTTCATGAGCCTGAAAAACCCTAGTCCCTGTGATGATCCTAGTCCATGAGCTTTGTTCATGATGGGACAAGCAGATAGCCAGAATTTATTTAACCAGACGGCCCTGGGGATGACCAGATGGCCCAGATTGGCACAACCAGATGTCCACTCATGGACTAGAATTTTGTTAGGTCACAGACTAGGATTTATCTCACGGCCAAGGATTTTGCTATCTCATGACTGAAAATTTTTTAAAGGTGTAAGAATGTTAGAATTGCATAGCTCATTAACAGTTTGGTCTTTTTACTTGAAATTTACGTGGTGTTGAGAGGATGTCCTACAGGTGTGAATTATGTTGTTAAGGTGTTGGGGAATTAAGTGGTTGCATAGATATGCCTTGACAAAGTTGACGTTTTCCCTATAGGATTACATTGTGGTGTCTGTCACGCCATTCAGCACCGTTATCTCTAAAACGAAGTGAGATACAGAGTTTTCACTACTTGCTGGTGGAACAAGATTTTAAACCATAGCATAAGACTGCAGTGGAATTTTTTTATAGGTTGCACAGTTATTGAGATATTGTCAAATTTGTGTTACAAGGGTTCCTCGCCATGTGGGGCTGCTATATAGCTATGCTTAAGGGGGGGCCTTCTCTCCCACAGATGCATATTGTTATGCAGTAATGGGCAACTTGCTGGGAGTGCAGGGTTCGAACCACCAATACATGTTTTTTACTTGTTATATTACACTTTTTCAAAAAGTAAGGAAATTCATGGCACAAAACTGCATTTAATGCATCAGTTAGGGTTAAAGTGACAAAAGTGAGGAAATCAAATGTTAGGGTTGAGCACCTAACCCCCCCCACAACCCACACACCCATCCTCCACAGACTCATAGATGCTGGGGTGTGTCATGGGGTCGTAAGGCCTAACTGTCACCCCATTTTCCTTTACTGTGGCATGTAAACCTGCTTACACATGGAATGGAGTGAGAGTTGGGCCTGACAACCCCATGGCACACCCTGGCATCTGTCAGTCTGTGAAGGATGGGTGGGTTGTGGGAGAGGTTAGGTGCTCAACCCTAATGTTTCATTTCCTCATGTTTGTCACTTTAACCCTAAATGATGCATTAAATGCAGTTGTTTGCCATGAATATATATATATATCTATATATATATAGATATATATATATATGTATATACACACACACAGCTGCCTTTAAATCAACTACTACAAATGAATAATATAAAAAACACTCAAAAATACCAGCTCCACCACTACTGTACCAGGTGAACTACATGCCTGTAGTAAACATGCTCTGAAAATGTTTTTTTGAAGGATTATTTAAACACTTTTTTCTAAGACAGAACTAAGCAGCTTCACAGGACAGGTCATTTTCTCTTTAAAATGCACACAAGGGGTAGGATATTCAGACTATGCCAGGCTGTGGCACAAGCCTGGGTGCAGCGCAACTTGGATGTGCAGGGGCATTGACAGGGTGATATTCAATGGAGCTGTGCTCTGGCACAGCACCATTGAATATCACCCCTTGGCCACCCGCAGTGCGCATGGTGCAGTGGCACTGCACCAGCACAAGTGGCCAGAGTGGAGCAGGGGGATGCGCTAGCACAAGTGCTGTTGTGATAGGCGTAACTACCATAATATTCAAAAATGCATATGCAAATGGAGCCATAATGTATGCAAGGCACACATGGGGCCATTTGCATGTCATTATGGTACCATTTGCATGTAGGTGCACTGATTCCCAGTGACTTGCACCTGGCGCCCTGCCAGGCTGCAGCCATCTGGGACCAACGCCCCCTACACAAGCGACAAAGTGCCCCACTGCCCGATCACGGGCATATGTCATTAAGAATAGTCCCATATCCCTGGCGGTAGAGTGGACCACTCACAGCCTGATCGTGGGCATTGGTAATGAATAATGACACACCAATCCAACCCTGGTGGTCCAGCGGTAATCCCCTCCCCACCCACCCACTAAGGCCCCATCACCCTCCCCAGTCAGCAGCAGGCGGCAGCTCCCCAACTGCTTGCTGCCCCACCGCCCTCCAACTGACACCATACAGTAGGGTTGTACTTCCATTGGTCCACAGCGTGAGCCAATGAGCGTGCAGCCTGTACTGTACTACACAGTCCAGATATGTGAATGGATCCATTCACATATCTGGACTGTGTAGTACAGTACGGGCTGCATGCCCATTGGCTCACAATGTGGACCAATGGGTGTACAGCCCTACCGTATGGTGTCAGTCAGTGGGCAGTGGGGTAGCAAGTGGTGGGGAGTTGCCGCCCACCGCCGGACCCGAGGGAGCGGCGTGGGGCCCAGTGGGTGGGTGGGGAGGGGGTACTGCTGGACTACCAGGGCTGGATTGGTGTGTCATTTTTTATTACTGATGCCCATGATTGGACTGTGAGTGGTCCACTGGACCACCAGGGATATAGGACTATTATTGTTCTACATATGCCCCGCAATCGGGCTGCGTGTGGTCCACTGGACCACCAGGAATATGGGACTATTATTTTGCTACATATGCCTGCGATCGGACATGGGGGGGTGCCACCACGAAGGTACCGCTGGAGTTCAGGTGGCCACCCACAGGTGTCAGCTACCATGCTGCACCCTGCAATATGGCAGCTCACCTGTGGGTGGCCAGCTGTTGCTCCTTTTTTTTTTGGCTCACCTGTGTGCAGTGCAGGTAGGGGTTGTGCATGCATGGGCTCAGCACTTCCCGTGCTGAATATTGGGATGTGCGGAGTATGCATGGGCATGCCCCTCCTCCCTGTGCTGCATATATTACTGATGTGCTCTGGCACATTGGGATTTGTGCCAGACTCAATCTTCCTTTGAATATTGTGCAGGGGTGCATCAGTGGGTTGTGCATGGTGCAACTGTGTTGCACCATGTGCAACCCTTCTGAATATCCCACCCTCGGTCTACAGTAAGCTAAAGAAGTCACTTGAGTAAATTTGCTGTGGAAAGCAGCATCATGTGATTCCAAAAAGTATCACAAGATTGTTTCATGAAACACACTTTTCCACAGAAAACACAGTAAGTTTCGGGTAAAATAAACCCACTGAAAAAATTAATTGCAATATGTTTCCGTAGATCATGATACACATCGGACAATTTATGGACACATGTGAACATTAACTAAGAATATTAAAATGGAAAAATAATAAGGACTGGTCTGTACCAGACATAAAAAAGGACATGGGTGCATTGCTGATTAAATTCACCAACAGGATTC
Source organism: Neoceratodus forsteri (assembly GCA_016271365.2). Taxonomy (NCBI): domain Eukaryota; kingdom Metazoa; phylum Chordata; order Ceratodontiformes; family Ceratodontidae; genus Neoceratodus; species Neoceratodus forsteri. Next base: position 1,868,747,139 of record CM057452.1, read on the forward strand.
TCCTGAATTAACATAAAAAGGTTGCTGCAATGCTCATCAGAAAATGTGTAGATCTGCAGGAGAGCATTCCACCTTTTGTTAAGACCCACAAATCTGTGGAAATACCTAAAGCTTTTTCATGGCAGAGTTTTATCCATTCTGCTTCTGATGCAATTCTGTGAAATTATTTGGAAATTTTCAAAATTCTGTGGAAATTGTTCCTGCTGTGATTTGAAAATTCCATGCAACACTAGGACAGACTTCACCTTGCACTTACACATTCCTGAAAGCAAAACCAAAATGTGTTACTGGTGTTGATTGTGAAAAAGTGTGTTTCATGAAACAATCTTGGCTTCATTGTAGACTGGGGGTCCACCTGGAGTGATGCAGGCCTATACTAGCATGATGGCCTGCATCTGTCCAGGAGGGGAACCAGGATCCTAGGTGATAGGTTTAAATGCTTCATTGGCAAGCATTTAAACTAGCCAAGAGGGGAGGCACTGTAAAGGAGCAGGGAAATCCCCACCCCACAAAAAAAATCAGGGTATTAAGTGAGGTAAACACCAAGACAGAAATGTCAATAGGGAGAAGGCAAGGGGTAAATGGAGAAAATGGCAAAGGCAATAAGGACAGGGATGGGGAAAAAGGGGTAAGGCCATCAAGAAATGGAGGGTAATGAGTACCAATGCCCATAGTCTGGGCAACAAGCTCCCTGAACTGGTGGCCTTGATAGAAGAGGGATACCTGGATATCATAGCAGTCACAGAAATATGGTACACAGAGAACCATGACTGGGATGTCAACATACCATGGTACACAACCTACAGGAGAGACAGTGAGGGTAGAAGAGGGGAGGAGTAGCACTCTCTATGTAAGGGAAGGGATAAAAGCAATGGAACAAAAGAGTAAACAGGGAGGAGAGAAGGTACTGTGGGTCACCTTAGAGACTGGAAATGGCACCACAATCTGCACATGGGTTGTATATAGACCCCCATGTCAGGGGGAGGGAATGGACAAGGGTATGATAGAAGGTATCCTTAGGATGTCAGAGAAAGGGGAGATACTGTTGATGGGGGACCTGAATATGCCAGATGTTAACTGGAGCACCTTTGCGGCAGCCACATCCAAGAACAGGGCCATTCTCAATGTCCTACAGGTGGCATGCCTCAGACAGCTAGTTTTGGAACCCACTCATGAGGGAGCAATCTTAGACCTCATACTCTCAAATGGGGACAGTGAGAGGATCTCAGATCTAGAAGTGGGTAGCCTTCTGGGAACAAGTGACCACCAAACAGTGTGGTTCAAGATAAACTCAGCTACAGAGTCAAGCCATACAAAAGTGAGGATACTGGACTTCAGGAGGGCTGATTTTGGCAAGATGGGACAGTGCCTTAGAAAAGCACTAGCAAACAGGCTAGAAGGAGGGGCAGAGCAACAATGGGGAAACATCAAAACTGCCATCACAGAGGCAATAAGCCTTTGTGTGAAGCAAATAAACAAATCAAATTGAAATAAAAAGCCACTATGGTTCTCAAAAGAGGTAGCGGGGAAGGTTAGAGAGAAAAAGACAGCTTTAAGGAAGTATAAAGAAACACAGAATGATCAGGACAGAGAACTGTACCAGTTAAGGCAGAAGGAAGAAGGAGGGGAAGTCAGAATAGCAAAGGCCCAAACTGAGGAAAAGATAGCCAACTCAGTTAAGAAGAGGGGTAAAACCTTTTATAGGTACATCAGGGAGTGTAGAAAGACAAAGGGAGGGATAGTGAGGCTGAATAGAATGGACGGTGGGTGGGCAGAGGGACAGTGAAAAAGCAGGGATACTGATCGAACACTTCTGCTCAGTATTCACAAAAGAGAAGGAGGGGGAGTTGCCTAATCCAATTAACAGAAGCACTCTGGATAGGGGGGTTGATACCAGTCCTTCCATAAAAGAAAGGGTTCTGAAAGAACTCCTAAAACTGAAGGTGGGCAAAGCAATGGGGCCTGATGGAATTCACCATAGAATTCTACAAGAAATAAGGGGAGAACTAGTGACACCACCGGCTACCCTTTTTAACAAATCCAGGGAGGATGGTGTGTTACCTGAGGATTGGAGGAAGGTGGATGTGATTCCCCTTCACAAAAGTGGGAGCAAGACAGAGGCAGAAAACTACAGACCTGTCAGTTTGACCTCTGTGGTAGGGAAAGTGATGGAATCACTTCTGAAGGAAAGAATTGTAGAGTACCTAGAAGCCAGTGGAGCACAGGACCCAAGGCAGCATGGGTTCACAGAGGGACGGTCATGTCAGATGAATTTAATTGATTTCTTTGACTGGGTGACCAAAGTAGTAGACCAGGGGAGGGGCTGTGGACATGGCCTACCTAGACTTTAGCAAGGCATTTGACACAGTCCCACACAAAAGATTAATATTCAGATTAACCAGCCTGGGAGTGGGTCCCAGGGTTGTAGCCTGGGTAAAACATTGGCTGGACAACAGGACAAAGAACGTAATTGTAAATGAGTCCATTCTGAAGAAAGAGGGGTTACTAATGGGTTAGTGCAGGGTTCAGTACTGGGTCCAGTCCTTTTTAATGTCTTTATAAGTGACATTGCAGAGGGACTGGAAGGAAAGTATGCCTCTTTGCAGATGACACAAAGATCTGCAACAGGGTTGATACACAAGGAGGTGTGGAAAAGATGAGAAGGGACTTGGCAAGGTTGGAGGAATGGTCAGAATTATGGCAGCTTATATTCAATGCACAAAAGTGCAAAACAATGCACCTGGGAAACAAAAATCCAGGGGAAGATTACAGTTTACCTATAGTGCTTTGACAGCACTAGCACTGACATCCCCTACAGCGACAGCTACAATGCTGACTATCGGCATTGTAGCCACGGGGATATCAGCCTACACAATTGGGGGGGGCTGCGCCTTCAAACACCCCCCTTGTGGGAGGCTTTGCCCCCACACAGCCCAGTCTCTAGGATTGTAACTCTGAGTCAGAGTTGGACTGGGTGGGGGGCAAACACCCAGTGAGGCAGTCCTGATCACCGCACAGCCCATCACAGTGATGGTCAGGTTTTGCCAGATTCCTGTCGCTGTGATGGTCTTCACAGTGCCGGAGTCACTGAGGTGATGGCATACCGGAAGATTACACAATGGGGGGGTAGTAACAACAACAAAAATGGAAAGGGACCTGGGGGTAATCATATCAGATGACCTTAAGGTTAGCAAGCAATGTGAGAAGGCAGTAGGGAGAGCTGGGGGATACTGGGATGTATAGGGAGAGACATCACCAGCAGGAAACAGGAAGTTATCCCTCTGTACAGACAGCTGGTGAGAGCCCATCTGGAGTACTGCATCCAGTTCTGGAGACCCCATCTCCACAAGGACATAGACAGGATGGAGGCAGTTCAGAGGAGGGCAACTAAAATGGTGCAGGGTCTGGAAGAGAAGCCATATGAGGAAATACTAAAGGAGCTTAAGATGTATACCCTTGAGGAAAGGAGGGAGAGGGGGGGCATGATAGAAACTTTTAAGTACCTCAGTGGAATCAACAAAGTCCAAGAGGGTAGCATCTTTCAGAAAAAGAGATGTGCAAGAACAAGGGGACACAATCTGAAGATAGAGGGGCGACAGCTCAGGGGCAATGTGAGGAAGTATTTTTTCACAAAGAGGGTGGTGGACGCAAGGAACAGCCTTCCTGAGGAGGTTGTGGGGTCTAAAACTGAGGGAGAATTCAAGAATGCATAGGACAGACAAAAGGCAATTCTTGTTGGTGGTAGGAAGAAATAGGCTGTTGATTAACTAGGATCTGCAGCTTATCCTGTAGGTAGAGAAATGGGCAGACTAGGTGGGCCAAGCAGTCCTTATCTGCCATCAAAGTCTATGTTTCTAAGGCATACACATGTATTCCCTGCTGGTGGGTGGAGGAGTGCAACTATAATGACCTTAAGTACTGGGGTGCAGGAAACCAAAATTATATATAAAACAACTTCTAAAACAAAGGAAATAAACACACACACACACACACACATATGCACACGCATACACACACACATATCATACACACACACAAACGCACACACACTACCTGATTCCTTCATGCCCTTCTCTCTGTAGGGTATGTATGCAATTTCAGGAACCACATTACCATGGTTCAGAACTGAACTGTGTTTCATTCAAGTAAATATGACAGTATTGCAATATCAGCTTCTGCAACAGGTAATCTGCATTCAGTTTTTCACCTTTCATAAAAACTAAATTATCACTAATTTCTTTAGTCAAAAAAAGACACACCTTGCTCTTATCTGGGTCTAAAGGCGATTGAATTGACTTTATCTGAACTCTGTCTAGACCTTTTCTTCCCTTTTGAAGGTGCTTGTACTGATAGATACAACATGGTTAATTGTAGTGGTGGTGATGCCCTAACCCTTGTTTCAAATTGCTTAAAAAGGACAGAAAACAACTTTAATGACGGGAAGTCTTCTTTATCAAATTGCTACTCTTCTGAGTAAATGGATAGTGGCAGATAAATGTGTTACAGTACAATTCCATTTTGTATAATATTTTTCATTCCTAAGTATCACAAAATTACCATATAATATACAGTATGAACAAAACAAAAACAGAAATAGAGTAACTGAAGAATATAAATAACAGTAAAATACTGCTAATAAAACATCAACACTATTTGTTTAAATACAATTACTAATGAAGAACAGGCAACTAGTACTAAGCACACAACTATTGCTATTAAACACAATTTAATTAGTAGTCTTTCAATCTATATTTTTAAGGTCTGTATGTCTTTTACAAATCATAGCCTCTCCTTTGATATATTACATTTTTTTACAAAACATTTGTCTTTAATAAAACAGATTAGAAGAACTCTGGCATATTAGATTTTGTTTGTACCCTTCTATGGTGTGATATTTAAATACTCAGATTAGGTTGCCATGTAGACTGCTTCTTTTAGGCTTCACAATACAACTGGATATCTAAATAATACCATCTAAATTCTGATGTCTTATCACAGTATAAAGGTTTGTGTATGGCAGGTACTGCAACATGCTATAAATTTATATTAAAGCTGACATCTTAGGCTTCACAATACAACTGGATATCCAAATAATACCAGCTAAATTCTGATGACTTATCAGAATATAAAGTTGTGTGTATGACAGGTACTACAACATGTTATAAATTTATATTAAAGCTGTCATCTTAACTTTGTCTATGGCTCTGATCAAAGACCAACCTACATATGCCGGCAGAGTCCTCTGCCCTTGAAAATCAGTTGAAAATAGAATACAAATTACATTTAAATCCTTCTCGCTATCAGGCCACAACGTTCCAAGGGACAAACATAGCAAACAAGAAAAGAGAGAGAGTCTGAAGTGAAGAAAAGCCAAGTAATACTTGAAGGCCCCTAATGTTTCATAGATTTTGTGTGATGGGTTATTGTGGCATTATATAGTATTCCCCATGGTGTCTCTGAAGTGATCATAGTTTTTTTTTCTGTTTTATGACAACTGAAATTCAAATTTTGAAGTACAGTAAGTCACCATATTCTAAAGTTCATACATTTTTTATTTAGTAATGTAAACAGAAAAGAATTTGCATTAATACAATGATTTCCATTTACATTGTAACACAAAGTGCTTTATAAGTAGTGCAAGCCAGTGAAGTGGCTGTAAATGTGTAGTGGCAGCCATTTCACATATCAACACCCATACACAGCATTACACAATTGCCTAAATCAGTTGTTTTAATTTGTGTGAAGTTCCTAAATAGTTACCTATAACTTTTAAAAGTAATATTGGACGTGTTATAACTTGAAATTCAATTTATTCTGAGAAGGATGTAGTCAGTAATGCAATTTATTCCAAGAAGAATATAATCAGTAACAATAAAATAAAACCTAGCTAGTATAGATTCTGTAGATAGATATATAGACAGACAGACAGACAGACGGACAGACAGACGGACGGACGGATGGGCAGATAGACAGACAGACAGACAGACAGACAGATAGAAGATAGATAGATAGATAGATAGATAGATAGATAGATAGATAGATAGATAGATAGATAATTTTGTGCACCACCAGATTCTATCATTTGGCTTCAAAGTTTTTCTCCTTGGTCTTCATTCTACACAAACAACCTATTTTTTCACCTCCAGAGATGTACACACTCAAGGGACACTTGATCCATCTTACTGAACCATTAAGTTAGAATCTGACATGGAGGTGGCATTACTGATGATTAGGCAGTGTACAAAGCAGTGCCTAGTATATGTTTCCCTTGTGTCAATCATTAACTTAATTGAAGAACAGTCAAGAAACTTCAGAGACATCACTTTGCACTTGCCTGTCTTCTTGCAATTTACCAACGACTACTAGTGCTCCCATGTTTTAGGGCCTGTGGAGGCACACACATGCACAGCATTGTTTCTGGACAATGTCACCTGTTGATTCGTTAACAACCCTGAAGATAATGATGTGGGGTTTTTTTATTTAAAAACAATGCCACCAACAATACAACTAGTTGTGACTAAGTGGACACTGTAACCACAGTATCCAGATATATTTCATCATGCCACCCCTGTATTTCCCCACTGTAATAATTACCCTTGCCTAACTGTATTATAGCTCTACTTACATTACAATCTGCTGCTGCAGGGGCAGTAGCTGTAAAAGAATTGGTCCAGAGTCATCTTCCATTTGGCTTCAAGTTTAGGAATGAAAATTCAGTTCTGTATCTCCAATTTGGCTGAACCACTTTGGCTCCCAATGCAGTAATTTGCCTTGGGTAACACAGACTACAAATGGGGGTGCCTTGAGGTCAGCAATGAAGTGAACATAAGACATGGCTGGCTGTTGGTAGTACTGAGATATCACCACAGCCAGGGGTGTAGTGATGTACAACACCAGAGGCCAAGTGCCTTCAGCCCCTGGGTGTATGGGTATCTCAATACTACCAACATTAAACTGTGACTTATTGTTCTTATAAATGGGCTTTTATTTCTAAATTATATGTTCAGTTATTACAATAAACATTTTTTACTATAGAAAAGTTGAAAACAATCTGTGTTTTTTATCTGAAGTACTCCATCCAAATAAAGGGACTACATGCAATTTGTTGCTTCCCTTTAGGTGTTTTGTCCTAATGCAAATCCCTTAGTTGTAGTTTTGTAGTCTACCACCCACTCCCCATATGAAAAAGAAATCCTCCCACATGCATAATAACTGACCAATAAGTTTGACACTTTTGTTTACTTACAGTGTTGCTTTAGGTTCAAAATGCTCAACACAAGTGTAATTTTCTGCTGTATGTGTATCAGTTAGGAGTGGGAGTTGTGTATTCAAAAGACAGAAGCCATGAGAGATAGGGCTTTGAGCAGCTGCAGCATGAAGAGACAGCTAGGAATGGAGGGCATTCATTCATAAGCATAGTGGTAAATGTTTTTTTTAAAGAAGATGTGCACAGGGGGTGAAATAAGTATTTTTTATCAATAACAATTTTTGTTTTGTTTTATTGAAAAAACAACCTACCATGTACTTACATCAATGCATTAAGTGCTGAAGAATGTGCATTTTATGGTATATCAGTAAAAGTTTCATAATGAACAAATTCCAGTAACCATAGCAAGATTTACAATTTAGTAAATACATTCATCTAAAAATGATTTGCTGTACTACAGTATATTTCATAAAACAAACTTTATTTAATTAGCTAAAACAACATAATAAGTTCAAGTGCAGCTATTAACTGACTTATAATTTCCCCTAAATTGATAATACATCTACAGAGAGAAGAATGAAAGAGAGTAAAGGTAACAGAATACAGAAAGAAGATAGAGGAGAGTTGAAGAGTAAAAGTCTCACCCTGTGAAGAGAAGAAATGACATCAGTTTCAAGTCTACTGAGGCCTAGTTGGATATTTCAGGATTCTGGTTCCTGAGACAATATGGGGTAGTCATTATAGATCTTCACACAACTTAATAACTGTTCCACAGCACCCAATCTAGATTTAAATTTTGTCCACAACCATTTAAATAATGAGCTAGTGTCTTCATTCTAATAGTTCTAGAACTGTGCCCTCCATTCACTCCATGTTGGGACTTTGTCTTCGCTCCAATATTTTAAAATACTGCTCCTTATTGAGCATCCTATTAATAAAAGTGTATACTTCTGTTCTTGTGACCATATTTCAGTTTTATTAAAGTGTCTGATAATACAGGTTTCTTAAGTTATCTTACTATTCAAAAATAGTAAATTATTGAAAAACTTTTCCACATCTTTCTATATCTCCTGTCTACAGGGGCACGTCCATAGCATATGAGTTAGTGAGACTCTGCCTGTCTTGCACTTATTACAAATTGCATCTTTCCTTCAACCCATTGTGTACATATGTATTGGTGTATAATATAAATTATGCAGTGTTTTGAAGTGAAGGAGCCTTAAATTAAAAGTTTTGTATGCCTTCATTGAGAATGACAATATTTTAGGCCAGTCCCAGTCCTCTGTACATACTTCTAATTCTTGTGCCCACCATCTTATGGGTTCGGAGAGTACTCTTCTGGAGCTGTCTAAGAGAAGAGTATAAAGTGAAGATATTGATGGTAATAAATGCATGCATCCTATAAAAAGTTTTGCCTCATTGTTTACTATGTGTTATGATGATATAGTATGGGCCCTTATCATCTCAACTATTCAGTTGTGAAAATCTTCCTAATTTTTCCCAGATCATACCCAGTGAAGATTCAGACAAATGATATGTGGGTGCTCAGTTCCCAATCAATTTAATTGTTTGTTATTACCCACGGTTCCCAACCATATTGTAAATATTTACATATTTATAACATACAAATTCAACACATACATATTCAACAATCTCTTTATTCTATTTACATTTTACCAACTTCCATTTCATACTTAATCTGTTTTTCTTCACAACTCTCCTCCCCCCTCCACAGATGTATATCTGGGGGCTGCTTTTCTCTTCCACTTTTTACCAGGGTCTGAGTGTACATTCAGACCCCTCCACCTCCTTGGTTGTCCTGAGGTCTTTTCTTATTTTTTCTCTTTCCTGCCCTCCATCCTACCCCCCCCCCAGTTTTCCGTTATATATTATCTTCATTTAAAATCACCTGCCGTCCACCTTCAGCAGTCCCATGATGCTGCGCTCCACTTTCAGCAGTACCCCTCTTATCCCCTTATTACCTTGTAGGGTGGGTGGGTGAGCAAGTCTCAAAGAAGCAAAATTGTGAGCTCCTTCTCTCTTGCAGGGCATTAAATATCTCTTTGTTTGCCCCTCTCTCTCTTTCTTTCTCCCCAGCCAGTCATCCCATGCCACCTGACTGTCAGTGATCTCATCAACCCTCCCCTTCCCTCCTTATGATGTCACTTAGCCCCTTCCCTCCCTAACCCTCCCCTCTCCCCTCTGTAGCTCCGAAATCTGAGACCCACACATATTGGCTCGGGCCTGTTGACAATGGGGTTTGCCCCTTTAGTGGGGCAAACCACTTGGTCCCCAGATCCCACCCAATGAAGACTCAGACAAATGATATGTGGGCAATCAGTTTACTTGTTTCTTATTAACCAAAGTTCCCAACCATATTGCATATATTTATATATTTATAACATATAGATTCAACACATACATATTCAACAATCTCTTCATTCTATTTACATTTTATCAACTTTCCATTTCATGCTTAATCTTGTCTTCTTCTCCCCCCAGATCTACATCTGGGGACCGCTTCTTTCTTCCACTTTGTGCCGGGGTCTGAGTGTACACTCATAGCCCTTCATCTTTTTAGGTTGTCCTGAGGTCTTTTCTTATTTTTTCCCTTCCCCGCATCCTATTGTCCCTCTCCCTAATTTTCCACTAGTCCACCTCCCGCTTGCGACAGATAGTGGACTTCCCCTCCCCCTTTACCCTACCTTCTCCCATATCCAGGACTCGATTGTATCTGCTATGTCTGAATTAAAGAGGGCCAAACCCAGCCCAGAGAGATGCACATCATCCCCCTATAATACTCATTCCCATGTTCCTCTATCCCTCTTGTTATGGTTCTCTCTCTATGGTTACAAACAATCTACCCACGTTGTCATTCATGTGCCTTCTAGCCTTTTCTATCACTTTGTGACTTTGTACATGTCGCCATACCCTTCTAGGTATTATGTCGGACAACACCAGAGTAACCTCTGGCCACCATTCCCATATTTTTTCAATGTCTGACTTTATCTGAAAGAAAATGTCCAGCCAGGCTCTGGTCCTTAAATCATCCCTCCAAGATGGATTATAATCATATCCGGCTGTCTGTGCTACGTCTTCATCTCTCACAGCGGTGGTAACAGCTGTGCCCATCTCATCCCCCTCATGCTTCTCCAGGTCAACTTGATCTGCTTCATGTCCAAGTATAGCTGTGCCCCCAAGCCTTCCGGATGCCCACCTTTCGGCCCAATGGAAAATGAAGTGTCCACAAATCTAAACTTCCAGCCTCCTTGTCCAACCAATAGAAAATCATAAAAACATCCAATATTAATAACCAGTGCATTACTTCCCACCCCATGTGCCTTATCCCCCTTTTACTACCCATATATCTGAGCACTCCCCTAGTCCCCCCAAAAGCTGCTGTATTTCTTTCAATAAGAACGTTGAACCTGCTTGTTGAGGGGCACAAAAGATGACATGGTTAGTACCACCATTTTATGTCACTTCGTACATATCTCATAAAACAACTTCATGTCCAATGCATTTTTTGATTTATGGCTCCGACGACCCCCCTCATGCTGCTAACTCTGATGCTGCCCTATCCTGAAGGAATGTGATGAAAACCCACTCAGGTCTTCCCCTATGAATGCCATCCCCTTCTTGAGTACTGCTGTCACCTGCATGCAGGTCACTGGGAGCCCATCCCTGTGTATAAATAATAGAGGGTATTTGTCCCCTGAGCACACCATAGTGAATGCTGACAGTGCCTCCACTGGACAGATGGAGCTGATCCCATGCCATTTCAATGTCGCCCTTGCTCCCATACCTGTTTGATCCATCTTGGGTCTTCTGATGAGAATCGTAACTCCATCCCTAGACCACACCATATCCTCCCACTTTATTCCCACTGAACTATCCTTCTTCCCATGACCCACTAGTTTGCTAGCCCTGAATGTTCCTCCATACATGGTGGAGTATAGTTCCTGAAACAAAATGGCTTCAGAACTAGATCTACATACTTTGTGCAATGCTCCTATCAGACTGACCAACAGTGTTTCCATGACAGGTCTCCTGCTGTCTCTGGTTTTGTCAGCCACCCTTAACCACCCTTGCATCATGTGCCTAACCAGGTTGGTCTTGTGAGGGTCCTCCCAGCCTTTTAGGCTGCATACCTGTCTTATCGCTGCTAAGTGGACTCCCATGGTCTCATGTGCTATGTTATTCCTCTACTTGGAAAGCATAAACTTCGCCACTTGGTCTCCTGTTGCCACCCTACTTATCTGGAAGACATTTCATTCTCTGAATGCTTGAAACACCCTCGGTGAGGCTTCATAAGCGTTCAGCATCCTGGGGGACCAGGAAGCTGTGAAACAACAGTTTGGCTCCCTCAATCCAATCTTCCATACATACTCTGGAACTGCTGCCTGCCTGGGTTCTTTTCCTGGAGTGACGGCACGAAACTTGTCCACCTGCAGGCAGGAGAGGCAGTCAGCTATAATGTTATCAATGCCATCTATGTACCATGCCCTAAATGACATATTCAATGACAGTCCCTGCAAAACCAACTGCCTGAGCACCCTCATCACCCTCTCGGACATGGATTCCCTTTTATTTAATATGTCCACTATGGCTCTATTGTCACTACAAAAAGTGACCCTCTTGGTTTTGAGGGCCTCCCCCAAACTATCATTGCCACCCATATCAGGAAAATCTCTAAAACGTTGATGTCCTTGGTGATGCCCACCTGCACCCATTCAGTGGGCCAGGCTTTGGCAAGCCACCTCCCCCCCAAAGTAGGCTCCCGTGCCAAGCCCCCAGCCGCATCTGTACACAACTGAAGGTCGGTGTTAAATACCCAGTCCTCCTGCCAAAATGTTTTCCTATTGTAAGTAACAGGAAAATCTTCCACACTTCCAAGTCCTCCTTGTTACCTTTTGAGATATCCACCCAGTGATGTGGTCTTGAAGCCCCTGTCATTGCCCTGGCCAGGTGCCGTGTAAATGTGCAGCCTGGAGCTATCACCCTACATGCAAAATTCAGGTGGCCCATTAGTTGCTGCACCTGCTGGAACTTGACCTTTCTCTGAGTTTGTACTGTCTGAATAAGGGATTTCAATTTTTGTACCTTTTTATCTTGCAACTGAATAAGTTCCCTTTGTGTGTCTATCTTGATACCCAAGAACTCCAGTCTCTGACTGGGCTCTTCAGTTTTGTCTGGTGCTAGCGGCACTCCTAACTCACTGCACGTGGTTTCAAAATCTCTTAGCATCTTCTCGGTCTCTGCTTGTCCTGCCCCATCAATAATAAGTCATCTAGGTAGAGTATTACTGACCTGCAACTGTACTTCTCCTGAAAGGCCCACTGCAGCCATGTGCTGAACATTTGAAATGTAGCACATGCCACCGAGCAACCCATGGGCATGGCTTTGCCAATGTAATAGTGCCCACTTATCAGAAAACCCAACAGGTCCCAGTCCTCTTGGTGAACTGCAATAGATGGAATGCTGCCTCTATATCAATCTTTGGTAGTCATGCCCCCTGGGTTAGTAAAAAAGTAAAGTAAAGCCTGACTGATTCTTCTACCATGTTGCATGTCACTTTACTGTCCCTTTTGCTATTGTGATCATTCACTGAGTCCCTGTCTGGGTAGGACAAGTGATTAATTACCTTAAATTCCCCTGGCTGTTTCTTCAGTACCAATCCTGATGGGAAAACCAACAAGTTAGGTGGGGGGGCTCTGTGAATGGCCCTTCCACCCTCACCACTGCTATTTTCTTGTTAATCTTTTCTTCTAGCAATGTTTCCTTCCCCTTCACTGATTTCAGGTTCTTAGCCTGCATCCCTTTCATGATACCTTGAAAATGTAAGCTAACACCCTCCTGGAAACCCTGCAATAATTTGTTGGCTGCCTCCCTGTCAGGATAATTCTTGAACCAGTGCTCTAGTACCACTGTCAGTATGGGCTTGTCTACTAAGCAAAAATGCCTCCTCCCGGTTCTCTCAGCTGTCCTCTTGACCATTATAGAATGACTGCCCCCTGCACCTCCATTGCCTCTCCACCTATCCCCCTTTCCCATTGTTGACCCCTAAATCCTGAGTGGCTGGCCTTGAAGGGCTGATTCTGATAATTGTTTTATGTCCCTTTTTCCCACTTTATCCAACCCTTGGATGCTGGGTTGCTGCCTCTGCACTTGGAATATGCATGTCAGAAACAACAGTGCGGCCAGGAGCAAAAGCCCTGTTATTTCCCCCAAAACATTTCTGTAACACCCATGGCTTTTTCTCCTTGTCCCTGTCAGAACTGGAAACTCCAGTGCAAATTTCCAGCCAGAGATCTATCTGCCTGGTGTCCCACTTCACATCCCCAAAATGGGAGATTCCTTTTCTAAATTTCCCTGAAAGTCCCTTTTTCAAGGGCGACCCGGGGATTGTTACATAAGGTTTGAACATAGACAGGTATCACAATGTCATACAGATCATACAGGGTTACTAAGACAGTATACAATTTTCCACTTTTTGTGCAAAGAGGGCAGGAGATGCATGGTATTAGTTGTTAACAGTCATAGTACAGTGCAGTGCATAGGATACAAGATACAGCAGTACAGATCAGTATATGTAAGGTACGCTGATGCATTCAGAGTAGTACAATTAATACGGGGTTATGAATACACCATACGGTTTCTGTAGAAGTGGGCGACAGATACATTATAATATGGAATACAGCAGTGACAGGTGGAGTGAAGTGATAAGTACTTTTAGTGTCTATGGGAGGTTTCGTATGGGGTACTGAACCAGCACAAGCAGACATTAGTCATTACCCTTGTAGGGGGATCAGTGTCTGGTCGATATGGGTTGACAGTAGGCGAGATTGTCTTAGCTATTGGGGCAGAGGCAGGGACTTGGTTTCTTAAGGTGAGCTTGTAGCCCCCTTTGAAAGAGGGCTAATGTCTGAGCCTCCTGAAGATGGCTGGGGAGATTGTTCCATAACTCCGGAGCTAGGTGCTTCAAGCTCTCAAGAGTAATAATATTGGCAGCGACTCCCTAGACCCCAGTATACTCCGCCGGGTCCTGGATCAGGTCCTTGCCCCCCTTACTACCCTGCTCAACAAGTCCCTCTGCCTGGGTCAGTTCCCTTCAGGCTGGAAAACTGCCTCAGTCTTGCCCATACACAAAGGTGGTGACAGGTCCTCAGCTGGGAACTACCGGCCTATCTCCATCCTTCCACCCCTCTCCAAAGCCCTTGAGAAACTAGTGGCAACCCAAATCACAGATTACCTGACTAAATACAACATTCTCTGTCTCGGAACAGGCATAGATTCCGTGCAGGTTACAGTACCAGCACTGCCCTTATTGAGTTCTCAAATTTTCTTCATTCCTCACTTGACTCAGGCTCACTAGCAGGGGCAGTGTTTATTGATCCTCTCAAAGGCGTTGACACTGTCTCCACCCCTATTGTTGGATGCCCTCAAGCGCATCAGCTTTGCGCTCGGCCCAGTCGCTTGGTGCTCCAGCTACCTGTCGGACCGCCTCCCAGCATGTTAAAATTCATGGACCCTCTCCAATACATGCCCCATCCAATCAGGAGTGCCCCAGGGTTCCATCCTAGGCCTCTCTTCTCTCTATACCTCAATACCTTGCCCAGTGCATGCAAGGGTAAAATCCTGCTGTCTGCAGCGGATGATACCGTCCTCTTTGCCTCCCACGAAGCCCCTTAGCCCTTCAAGAATCCTTGCAACTAGCCTTCAATGATGAAGCCTGGTTCAAAGAGCACAGACTTGTGGTCAATCGAAAAAAACAAATCCATGCTCTTTGCCCACCTCAAAACAAACTCAGTAATTTCCTCTCAGTATCCTCCCTAGCTCTAAACTTCCTCTCGAGCAAGTCCGCCTGTACAAGTACCTTGGGGTCTCCTTTGACTCTGCCCTCACTTTCCACGACCACATTGATACTCTTGCCTCAACTACAAATACTCAGCTAGGTATCCTTTATCACCACAAACACTGCCTCCCCCCTGAGGCCCTCCGACTAGCTGTCACCTCCTCAATCTTGTCCCTTGTGGACTATGGCCTGCCTGTCTATGGTGCCGCGGATATGACCACCCTCAATAAAATTCGACACACCTTGAACGAGGCCTGTAGATTAATCACGGGAGCCACCAGATTAACCCATACCTGCCAGCTATATGACTTGGCTAAGCTGCTCAACCTGGACGAATGGCTCAGATACCAAACCTGCCTCCTAACTAAAAAACACTCCTTGGTCTATCCCTCCTGGTCTGACAGCCTCCATCCACCTAGCTCGACCCTTAGTCCAAACTCGTAGCTCCTCCAAGGCCACCCTGTCATCCCAAGAACCAGGACCACCCATGGTCAACGGTCCTTCTATGCAGAGCCCCACCTGGTACAATACTACCCAGCTCCATGACTGATACCTGTTCAATCTCCAGCTTCAAAACCGCTCTTCAAAGTCAAATGTTTAACATGCGTAGTTGTGCTTGTCCCCGGTCATAGGTGTTGAGGCCTTGTACCAGACAAAACTCTCTGAGTAGCTTCACAATCAAAAACTGACAAAACTCACTAAGTGGCTCGCCCCCTCCTCTCATTTTCTACCCCGTCCCTTAGCCAGCTGTTTTTACCGTCCGAGCAGCCTGGCTCATGACTTGTTGTCTGCCTAACCAATGTATGCTCACCTCTCAATCCTATCTGAATCACTGTATTAACCTGTAAATACCAAAACTGTTACACTGTTATTGTAAAAAAGTAACTACAACATATATCTGCCTAAACTGTTGTCTGCTATGATGTAAAAAAAAAAAAAAATGCTGTTACTTACAATGTTGTAATGAAATGTTGTTGTTTGTCCTCTTTGTGACGAAGGTACCTTTGAAGCAGGCCTCTGGCTCAAGGCTGTAAACTGATGTATAAATAAATAAATAAATAAATAAATAAATAAATAAAGGATTTTCTCCCTACTGCTGTGCAGGTCCGGGGGGAAGGTCTCCAGTAGTTTTTTGTTTGAGGAACGGGGTGGCTGTCTGAGCAGCTTTGGGGCAAATAGTCCATTCAGGCCTGCCAGAGGATGGGCATCCATGAGCTTATAGGTCCAGTTTAGTAGGGGGTACTGGAGCCTATTGTCCAGGGATGGCCAGTTGAGGGCAGTGAGGGCATCACAGTGGTGGGTCCTCTGGTAGGATTTAGAAGCAAAGTGAGCCATTTTGTGATATCGAGTCATGAGTCTGCTGTGGTCCGTTTTGGTGGTGCTGAGTACGATGGGGGCAGCATAGGTTAAGGTCGGGAGAAGGATGGATTGTGAGATAGCTAGTCTAGTCTCTGGAATCATATTGTGGCTTAGGTGATAGAGAAGGCCCAGTTTTTGATGGATGTTTTTTGTTACAGCATCCACTTGGGGCTTAATGGTAAGGCCCTGGTCTAGTATGAGACCAAGGTATTTGACTGATTGTGCCACCTCTATATTGGAGCCGGCCAAGGTAGTGAGTGGCAGGAGATGGTCCCTGGAGAGGCCCAGGGATTTTGGCCTGAACAGCATGGCCTTGGTCTTTGTGGGGTTAAGGACAAGGTGGTTCTCAATTAGCCAGGTCTCGGCTTTGGTGAAGTCGTTTTGGAGCAGAGGTCCTAGATCAGATGGGTGATACCTCATTCTGTACAGTACTGTATCATCCACATACTGTACTAAGGAGCTTCCCCCGCAATGCCCATAGAGGTAATTTGTGAATAGGGAGAACATAAGCGGACCTAAGATTGAGCCCTGAGGAACTCTCTCAGTTAGGGGTAGGGGTTGTGATGTGACCCCTTTCCACTTGACCTGTTGAGTGTGGTCCATGAGGTAATTACAGAACCAATTGAGGGAGTGTTGAACCAGCCCTAGTTGGCTAAGCTTAGCTAGCAAGAGTGAGTGATCCACCAGGTCGAAGGCCTTAGAGAGATCCGCAAACACAGCCCCAGTTGGGGTTCCCTTGTCCCAGGCTGTCAGGACATCAGAGGTGAATTTGATGAGGGCAGTATCGATCCCATGCTTTGGTCTAAAGCCGTGTTGCATGGGTGCCAGTAACCTGTTGGTTTCCAGGTAGTCTCTGAGTTGGCTGTAAACTAGCCACTCCTGAATCTTAGCCAAATGGCAAAGGATAGAGATGGGCCTATAGTTTCCTGTGGGTTCCCTTGCTCCTCCCTTGTGGATTGGGACTACATGAGCCCTTTTCCATGTTAGAGGGACTGCACCTTCCTGTAGGGATCTGTTTATAAACTGTGTAACAGGCAGTGCGATGGCTGGGGCAGCAGCCCTGAGCAGCCTAGGATCCAGCCTGTCAGGTCCCGGAGTTCCACTGGGTTTTAAGGATTGAAGGATGATCAGCACATCTTTGGTACGCACTATCCGTAGATGGAAGTTAGTGATCATAGGTTCCTTAGTTTCAGTGACCGTTGGGCTCTGAGAGCTGTGAATGGGGTTGGGTCTGAGGGCCCCCAGGTCAGTAAAGAAGCGGTTGAAGGCTGTAGCAACCTCCTCTCCATCATTGAGAGGAGTGCCATTGTATGTTGTCTTTCGGATGAGACATTAAACCGAGGTTCCATCTGCCTGGATTGATGGTAGTTCAGGTGGATGTTAAAGATCCCATGGCACTTATCAAAAAGAGTAGGGGAATTTCCCCGGTGTCCTGGTCAAATTTCCCTCATTCACTAAAAATACCACCAACAGCTTAATCTGGTTCAAGGTCAGTTGGCATTCATCTGTATCCCCCTCCCCCGGGTCGTGCCTGAAAATAGGCAGGATTTGTCTAGTGCACTTACCTAGTCAACAAAAACTAAATAAATAAAATAAATGTTATGTTACCCCGCTGGGGCAGTTTAGTGCCTTTTATCAGGGAGTTGATGCTTGTCCAGATAGACTTAGGTCAGTTAGTGTTTGCCTCTGCAGGGACTTTAAGTAGTCTCTTTTGGCATTCTTTGAACTTCTTTGGCACTGATTCTGCAGGGATCTGTAGGCAGAGTAGTCAGCAGGGGTGGCGGAGCTCCTTGCTCTTTTCCAAGCTTTGTCTCAGGCTATCATCAGTGCCTTCAGTTCACATGATATCCACTTGTGGAAATGGCCCTTGGCTCGTCTGGTCCTAATTGGGGCGTGGATGTTAGCCACAGCAAAGAACGTGCGCTGGAAAAACTGTGCTGCATCGTCCATGCTCCCTTAGGTATCTCACTGGAGACCAGTCTATGTTTGCATATAATTAATGAGTATGTTAACAGCGGAGTGGCCAACTCTGACTTCTTTTCTATTACAGTGGCCATTTAATACGTGAAACTTGTTGTCCATGTGTCCCAGTTCTTTCCCTTCAGTGACTTCTCCTCCTCGCCTTTTCCCAACAGCACCACCGCTCCCACCATGTCTTTCTTTTCAAAACTCCCTTTCTCCTCATATTTCTCTATATTATTAACATTAGCTATTCTGAATATGTCTCCATATTCTCCCTTTCATATATTCTCTCTCATGTCAAGCAGAACATGGACACCTATCGGCACTCCCAGAGCCCCAGTCTCCACAACTACCCCTTTTTCACAGCTTACATTTCCTGCCTCCATGCCCATCTCGCCTCCTTTTCTTTCTTCTTTATATCTCCCAAAACCTTTTCCAACTGTCCCAATCCATTATCACCCATAGATTTCAGCATCTGCTCAATGTATTCTTTTACACTGCTCTCCAGTGTGAAACCCGTATTATCTGCAATTTGGGGTACTGGTTGTGGGCCTGACCCTGCTGGCAGAGGTGGCTGAATGTGTTCAAGTGGAGATGGAGGAGTAAGAGGAGTCACTGGTGTTGGAACGATGGTGGGGCCTAGTGGCTGTGGCGGCTCTGGCTGGGGTAGAGGAGCGGGTGCAGGTGTTGGTACAGGCACCAGAGCAGGAGACAGTACTGGGGCAACAGGCACTGGTTCCAAGCGAATGCGGTCCACTGGCCCCAGTGTAGGATGGGGCCATGGTGTCTTTTTGTTGTTGCTCTTCCCACTCTGCTTCTTGTCTGCCTTCCTCTTGTGGCCCCTGGCCAGAGTGGTTGTGTCCGTGGCCTCCAGCAACTTATTGACCTTCTCCACCATTTCCATGATAGCCTGGTAACAAGCCTCCTTTCTCAGCTTTGCCATTCTGGGTGCCATGGTGATGCAGTGAACAAAGATCTGGGAATATAAAGCAGAGTTTCATATGTTAGTATCACTTGAAGTAGACTCCACCCTGGTATTGGGCCTCATGAAGACTAGCTCCACCACTTTGGTCTGATGTATGCCTAGCAACGACCAACTGCTGTTTCATGTTTCTCTCTCTTTTTTTTTGGTATCTTTCCCCTTCTGCCTGTTTATTTATCCAGTCAATGCCTATAGCCCTTTGGAGTATGTTAACATAGCATCCTTAGCCCCTGGAACCATATTTCCTATCGCTTCTTGTTTACCTAGTTTCTCTACATTATTTGTATAGATATATTTTGGCCCAACATCCCGGATTCCAAAATTGCAGCCATCTCAAGTGCACACCCAAGGGTCCTGCCCTAGCAACCAAAAGGCTGACCGCATCCACTGAACTATAGTGGGCCAGCAGCTCACCAGTTAGTAACCATGCATCAGCCTTATATGGCCTCAGCACATTTTACCATGTCCCCCAATTGCCCTCCTTATCCTGAGGGACTAACAGGCATCTGTCGATGTAAAATTATCCCACCAATAACCTTCCTGTCCTGGGACTCACTGATTCCTATGAGGCCTTCCTGCATGCTGACAACAACATGGAGGCTATTCCTGCCCATGCAAAATAGGCACAACTCCCGGCATATCCATTCCCACCATCGGCTGAGAGATCAGATGCTAGCTAAGTCTTCTGCTTGGGAAAAGGCTCTGGGCAGCTAAATCCGCCCATCCACTCCACCTGTGGAATGCATCGCTTTGGCAAAAACTGTCCCCACCCGCCTCCCTTTATTTTTCTAAATTTTTTATTTTTGTTTTAAACAATATGTATTCCCTTTTAATGCTCCTACACTGAAATTCCTATACAAGGCAAACTAGCAGTTGGAACTATGTACCTCAACTATTGTACCTTATTCAGATGTCTCTAAAGTGCCTTAATCTATGTACCCTGTTCGTATAATTTCTCATGTTGCCTGAACCTAATGTATGTTAACCCTGTTTATACCTGTATGCCTGATGTTCATGTATTGTTCCATTGCAACCCTCCTGGGTCACGCCTGAAAATAGGCACTTGGCTGTCTAGTGCGCTCACCCGGTAAACAAAAGCAAATAAAAAAATAAATAAACTTGTGGACTGCAGCCTGTCCCATGTGACCTAAACCCCATTCTCCACCTCCCCACTGCTGCTGCTCTTTCAGCCAGGTTCAAGCACATTTGTTCTTTTTTTTCTTTTTCAGGCCCCAATCTCCCGATGCTGGTGCTGCATTTTCCCTTTTGCAGGGACAAACAGGCAGAAGATCCACTGTCCCCTGGATCCTACGAGAAGCTCTCCCATTGACCCTAGGCCACGGGGCCATGTGACAATGATGTCAGATGAAATGTCACATAGCCAACTCAGCAGGCCTTCTCCCCCACTGCCATTCTCTCCTGTCTGAGACACACAAAACCCACAGCTGGTGACAATCATACAAAACAGTTTCTCTTCTTGGTGAAATGAACTGCACCCAAACAAAGAATCCTACACAGGACCAGGGTACTTCTCTCCATCCAAGACAGCGCTTAAGTGACCAGCTCAGCCAGTCTGCCCATGCAACCCCAAACAAGCAGATAAACGTTATACAGCGGGCAATCCTCGGCTAATGCAGAATTCACTAAGAATGAACAATCCCTTTCGGTTATCCGTGCTTGCTGGGTTTTTTTATGAAAAAGGCCCCCAGGCCTGCCAAACAAAGCCCCTACTAACAAAACAGCACTCCAGCCCTGTGCCAACTGCAGCTCATTGAAATGTACTGCTCTCTAGCATTTACCAATTATGGTATGTTAAAATCTCTTTGTTTGCCCCTCTCTCTTTCTCCCCAGCCAATCATCCCATGCTTCCTCATTCTCAGTGACCTCATCACACCTCCCCTCCTTATGACATCACCTAGCCCCTCTCTACCCCCCCTCCCCTCTTCCCTCTGTATCTCTGAAACCTGAGATCCACACACATTGGCCCAGGCCTGTTGACAATTGGGTCTCCCCCTTTAGTAGGGCAAACCACTTTCTCCAGTAAGTCATACTTTTGTATCAGTTGTCTGAATGACATATAGGAGTTGTTCTGGATAATATCTTTTACTCTTTTAATATTCTGTTTTGTCCATTTCTGTTCACACTTACGGCTCCAGTTTGCTTTAAAGTTCATACCCCACATAGGTTGCATTTTTTATTTGAAAAATTCTAAGCCAAATGCCCAATTAAAGTATCTAATTATTTTAAGTGAATAGGACATGACCCTGCTCTGAGACATTGTAAGTTTTTTGGCACATAAAATGGAATGTAGACTAAAACCAACTGATTTGTACATGTTTTCCTCAATATTTATCCATTCGAGGGTGTAGCTTTTTTCTGACAAGGGAGGTAACGATTTAGACAATTGTGTAAATCTTGCAGCTAGGTAATAAAGAAATAGGTCAGAAGCTTTCAAACCTCCATTGGGTCTATTTCTTGCCAACTTATGATGAGCTACTGTATCCTCACCTTTTTGTATCCTCAGACAAATCTGGAGAGTTTGGAGTTTAAGTTCTCTGCCCACTTTTTATTTATACAACATGCAAAATGCAAAATGAATAAATATATTAACTTAGGTAAAATATTCATTTTGATGGTTTCTATTCTGCCCCATGTCCCCAATGGTAGCTTATTCTATCTTGCAAGGGATGCCACCATATCTTTTTTTAGTTAAAGCTAGATTCTTTGATATCATTTGCGATATATTTTTGTACAGTCTGATACCTAAGAAATCAGTATAGTCTTGTAACCAGATCAAGCCATGTGAAATTATATTTACTTTGCTGCAAAATTTGTTAAAAGGAAATAACTTTGTTTTTGCTAGATTACGTCTGTACCCAGAAGTAATACCAAAACCCCTTATAACCTTCTGGACCTGTGGTACAGATTTTTCTATGTCAGCCAACAGTATTTGTAGATCATCAGTATACACAGATGTTTTTATTTCTTCTCCAGATGTCCTCACTCCTTGAATCAACCTATCAGCATTAATTTTCCTGACAAGGGGGTCTATGGTAAGGTTAAACAAAAGTGGGGATAAAGGACAGCCCTGTCTAGTACCCTTTGTTACTTTAAAAAAGGAAGATGTTATACCATTGGTAATAACTGCCAATGTAAGATTAGTATACAAGATTTGTTCTCATTTTATGAATTTTTCTGGTAATTTATAATGTAACAAAACATTAAAAATGTGGGGCTATAGTGTGCAGTCAAAAGCCTTTCTAAAGATAACAGCTTGGAAGAGGTTGTTGTCTTGCTCGAGGCCTCTATCACATGAAATGTTTTCCTGATATTATCCGACGAACTTTGACTTTTCACAAAGCCAATTTGTTGTAAAGTGATTAGTGTTGGGATAACCTCTTCCAGTCTGTCAGCCAAAATTGTTGCTAGACTTTTTACATCTGTATTAATAAGGGATATGGGCCTGTAGCAACTGCAATCCTGAGAGTCATTTCTGGATTTCAAAATCAAAGTAATTAAGCCACTTGTCTGGGTACTGGATAAACTCCCCTGTGGCAATGCTTCATTAAACATTTCTTTAATTAGAGGGGTCATTTCTTTTGAAAATGTCAGATAGAAATTTATAGAGTACCCATCTGGCCCTGGTGTCTTATTAATTTTTAGGTTTTTGATGGGCTTCGATATTTCTTCTCCTGATATATCTAGTCCCAGTTTATTTGTCTGTTTCAGGGGCACCTCAGGTTTTGGGATGTCCTCACAGAAATCCGAAAAGGTATTGTTTATGTCTTTTAGTTCACTTGCATATTTTTTTTTGTAAGATTTATAAAACTCTTCATTAATTCTCTTAACTTCTGTAATTACCTCTGTGTCCCCTGGTGCTTTAATAGCTGGAATAGAGGTTGTTTGTGTATTTTGCTTTAGTTTGATGACTCAGATCCTAGATGCCCTGGGACCTGTGTTGACATAGTTAATCTTCACCATTTCTAATAGCAAACTCTGCTTCTATTCTACCTAATTCTTTATATTCTGATTTGAAATGTGGACCAGTTTTCCCATAGTTCCCTTGATTCAGAATGTGCTAACTGTGCTTCTGTTTCTTTAATTTTTGTAGAAGATTATTTTGGGTTAGAAGTTTTTTTTTTATTATTATCATTATTAGCACAAATACTGATCAAATTTCCTCGTAACCAGCATTTCAGGGTGTTCCACGGAATCCCCCATTTTGTGTCCTCCAGTTTATTTAGTTCTACAAAATCAGCTATTTTGGCTTGAATTAGAGAAACTATCTCAGGATTGTTTATTATATCATTATTTATTCTCCATCTTCTGGTGCTCCCTGCACTTTGTGGCTTATTAAAGTTTAGACCTAGTGGAGAGTGATCCGAGATGACCATTGGTTTAATCACTGAGTAGTTAACCCTATTTACTAATTGTTGGCTAATGAGGAAAAAGCCTAGTCTAGAGCCAGATTGATGACATTCAGACCAGAAGGTAAATTCTTTGACCTGGGGATGTAACAGTCTTCAGATATCATTAAAGTTATTATTCATAACCAAGTCAGCCAAATCTTTATCTGTCTTGGAACATGTGACCCATGTGACCCTAAATCTAGTTCTGTCTAATGGTGGGTCCAAAATTGTGTTCATGTCTCCAGCAGTTATAGTGGTGGTGTCAGGCAGATAGTTAATCTTATTATGTACCATATTAAATATTCCATAGTTCAGTGCAGTAGGACCATATATATTAACTAATGTAAATAATTCCTCTCCCACTTGCTCTTGTAATATTAAATAGTGACCTCATTCATCTCTTATTAGAGCTGTAACCCTAAAATCAATTGACCTATTGATAAGCATTGCTATTCCTGCCCATTTAGAACTATTTCCAGCCCCAAATACTTAACCCACCCACTCTCTTTGCAATAGGTTGTAGTGGTCCGCACTAAGATGTGTTTCTTGTAGGAACACAAAAGAGTCATTCAGTTTCCTAAGGTGTTTTAGAACCAAGATTATTTTAATTGGATGATTAACCCCCTGATGTTCCATGATATCACAGTAAAGGTATTAGTGAGAGCCATATCTGTCTCTAGAATAAGTCTGTATCCTTCCTATTTCTAGTCTCCCACCAGGTATAAGTTTAATAGTGCCAACAGTCCACAAACACTGGCTTCCTCTCAGTTGTTAGTATCCAGCTGAGAAGTAGCTGTTATTTCAAAAGACATGATAGAAAACAAAGAGGTAGTAGAGGCAAGAAGTAAGAAACAGAAGTAAATATGTAAATCAGAACAGAACCAATAAGCATTTCCAGTTCCCAGTTGGATAGATGGGAGTTTGTAAAACTGTTCAGAAATCAAGTAACCCATCCAGAAACCAACACCCCATTCCCCCATACATCTCCAAATGCTGCAAGCAGAAAAACAGTACAGAGCTCAGTGCCCCCAGCAGGAAAAAAATGAATTAAACAATGGGAGAGCATTTTCCTTTAAGAATAAAAAGTGTGGGCTGGTAAAGAGACCCAAAGGCCCTCCCCTTTTGGAGCTGCAATACTAAGATTATAATTATGCTCTCCCCTCAATGCATACATTCATGTCTATGCATATCTTTTGTTTAAATTGTTATTGACCTGTATTTTGGTGTATATTTTCCTTTCCAGCAATTCTAGCTTTAATGTTGCACCCCTGTGAGACTTGTAAATCAGGGTAAAGCCAACAGTGATAGCAGTCATTAACTTACCTTATATAGTTGGACTACTTAAGCAGAATGACTGTATGATTCATCCGCTAGACTCTACCATTAGTAAATAGCTTAGATGAGGTATAATACAAATACATTTCTGCATCGCCCTGAATTTCTATTAGAAGTACTTAGAGAATACAACAACACAGTTCTGATCGTGAGTTGTTATCAGCCCATTGTAGAGCATACTTTACATATTATAACATTAAACCTTATGAACACACATAAATTGGTTTGAAATATGCATAAAAAGGGACCTTGATTCAACCACTTCCCTAAAATGAAAGCTAGTTGGCATAATGGGTCTTATATGTACAAGGGAAGTCACAGAGTTTGGAACTGTCTAATTTTGAAAGCAGCACAAGGGAAGTCACAGAGTTTGGAACTGTCTAATTTTGAAAGCAGCACAAGAGAAGTCACAGAGTTTGGAACTGTCTGTTTTTGAAAGCAGCACAAGGGAAGTCATAGAGTTTGGAACTGTCTGTTTTTGAAAGCAGCACAAGGGAAGTCACAGAGTTTGGAACTGTCTAATTTTGAAAGCAGCACAAGGGAAATCACAGAGTTTGGAACTCAGTGCTTTGGCTTCTCAGAAGGAACTAGAAGGGGGACAGAATCAGATCTACAATAGCTTATTGTTGTTTTACATTGTTTCTTGTGGATTCTACTTGAAGGTTATTTGTTTTCTTTCTTACTATTAAGGGGCTAGCAGGGTATTGTTTGGGGCTGTTGGAATTTTTAAACCTGTTTTGGTAGTTATAAGTGGGCTCATTTGTTTGATTCACTGTGTGGCAGGCTGCATTTAGGCTTGCTGATCCAACCAATCAGCAACTTCACTACTCCCCGATAGCCAACTACCAATATCTCTCTCATAATGGGGAGTTTACTTCTGATACTCCTTTCACTGTCAGCCATGGGGTTCCACAAAGAAGATGTCCCTGTCACACAAACTAGGGTGATCCATCCGCCCAGTCTCTCTGAACCATCCCCTTTGGCTGACGCTCAAACCCGCACATATTCTCTACCATTGCTGCATCGACAGCAGTGGTGTGATCACCATAAAGAGACACATACCACCACACATGTATTTCAACCAAGGCTCCACTGCTGGATATACAGATCCCCCCTAAGCCTAACCACCAAACTGCTACTTGGTGTCTCGACACAATCTCTTAAACCCACAAGGAGCACCCCAAAAGAGTGGCAACAGAATAAAAGAAGGAGGGCCAAAGACAGCCCCCTCTCCCTATCACTGGCAGCCCTCATGAAACTCCTGCTCTTTCTATTACTCTGTATTGGTAACGTGGAAATCAACCCTGGACCCTCTGAATGCATCACCTCTCCATCAGACCTAACCTCAATTAAAGGCCTTAGTTTCCTGCATATTAATGTATGCAGTCTGCTGAAAAAACTCACACTGATACAAGCCTGGGTTGCCCATACCTTGCCAGACTTTCTTGTGGTATCTGAGACATGGCTCAAACCCACCACAGCAGACATGGATGTTAACCTACCTAATTACCAGGTATTCAGAGCTGATCACCAAACAAGGGGAGGTGGAGTAGCCATATATGCAAAATCCGGTATAGCTGTATCCTATATTGCTGCAACATCTATGCCCAAGGAGTTTGAATGCCTATCCCTAAAAGTCTCTCTCCCCAATACAGCAGCTTTTCAGCTAGTTGGTTGCTACAGACCCCCCTCTGCTGAACACAAGCTCTTATCCCATCTGGGGAACCTGCTCAAACCCAACACTGAAGAAGTCATTATTCTAGGTGACCTGAATTTCAACTGGCTTACCCAGGAAGCTGTGCCTCTGGTATCATTCTATGATACATATGGGTTCACACAGCTAATTAATGAACCAACAAGAATTAATGCAAGGAATAGTAATAACAGCACACTACTTGATATCATGCTAGTGAATAAACCACATCTATTCATACATGCTGGAGTGCTTCTCTGCGATATAAGTGATCACTGCCCCATCGCAGGGGTAAGATCCACCAGCATAACAACAAGCCCTGCAAAATTCCTCATGAGGACATCCAAGAAAAACATCAATATTGAAGGATATTTGCATGATCTAGCTTACTCTCCACACTGGCAAGAGTTTTATCTTGCCCATTCTGTTGAAAAGCTCAGCAGGTGCTAAATAACATTATAATAAATGCCCGTAACACCCATGCCCCAATCTCTAGTATCCGAATAAAAAACAAATCCTGTCATTGGTTTACAGCTGACCTCAAAGCTGCACTGCTGGAGACAGACAAACTCTGGAAAATGGCAAGAAAAACCAAGAATGCAAATGACTGGATGATCTTTAGGAAAGCCAGGAATAGATGCACCAAGAAAGTTAGGGATGCAAAGGCTGCCTTCTACTTGGTCGAACTCGACTCTTCCTACCATAATCCTGCTAGGTTTTGGGGCACCATCAAGGGTATGGTGGGGCAGGATGTTAACATCCCCTTTCCAACTCGATTACACAACAGTTATGGCCCTATCACTGGCAAAATGGAAATTCTGGATGCCTTCAATAACCGCTTCATAACGGCTGGCCTTGCCTTTGACACCTCTCCAGCTAACCTGCTGAGGAAACAATTAAGCTCCCATTACACTGGTGATCAGAGAGTTGACTCTTCCTTCAGCTTCAAATCTATACTGTTGAAACAAGTAGAGGATCTATTATGGCAACTGGATACCAACAAAAGCACAGGGGCAGACTCTCTGGACCCCTACTTTCTAAAGATTGCATGCCATGTACTTGCAGTCCCCCTAACACACCTCTTTAACCTATCCCTAAACTCTGGCTCTATTCCCACACTGTGGAAGACAGCCCAAGTGGTTCCCCTTCTAAAGTCAGGGGACCCTATGGATCTTAATAATTACAGGCCCATTTCCATTCTACCAGTGCTATCCAAGATGCTGGAGAAATTAGTGAGTAATCAGTTAGGGAGTATCTTGACAATGCTAACCTCCTAAACCCAGCTCAATCTGGATTCAGGGCTAAGCATAGCACTATCCTGCACTAGCCAAGGTCATAAATGACTGGCAATCTGAATTAGATAAAAAGAATAATGTCTGTGCAGTATTCCTGGACCTGAGCAAAGCACTGACATACTGTGGACCACGAGCCACTACTTTCATCCCTGTACTCCATTGGCCTAGATCCATCCTCCCTTAAGTGGTTCAGATGCTATCTCACCGGTAGATCACAGCAGGTAAAAGCTGAAGGTGACCTATCCCCATTAAAACCACTGTCAAGAGGAGTCCCCCAAGGTTCTATTCTGGGTCCTATCCTTTTTGCCATTTATATAAATAACATTGATTCAACCCTTACCAATTCCTCTGTACACCTCTTTGCTGATGACACTGGTCTGTATGTCAGCAACCCTTCGCCTGCAGCTGCTCATGAAATCCTACAAACAGAATTCTCCTTGCTACAATATCAGCTACTCAAGAGAAAGCTTCTGTTAAATGCAAAGAAAACTAAAGCAATGATGTTCACAAATCAAAGCTCCACCAGCACATCCTCTCAAATCATTCTCCCCCAGCGATGCACTATACTTGGAGAAAATCTGGAGTATGTAGAAAACTTCAAATACCTAGGTGTGTGGATTGACAACAGACTTGACTTCACTCATCATTTAGAAGAACTGTTAAAAAAGCTTCGCCAAAGGCTTGGCCTTCTCTATAGATTAAAACCCTTCCTAAACAGAGACTCAAAGATGAGGTTAGTCCAGGCCATTTTTCTATCAGTTGTTGACTATGCAGACTTCCTTTATAGTCACTGCCCCATCTCCTACCATCACAAGTTGGATACCTTATATCATAGAGCAATAAGGTTCATTACAGATCTGCCATCTAATACTCATCATTGCTCTCTTTATGCTGCAGTTGGATGGGTTTCCCTTCACCTCAGAAGGGACAAATGCAGCACTATGGATTTACAGGCGTTGTCAAAAAACTTTCAAACTATATCCTGGACTGCTTCACCCAGACCTCTCTAGCTCCCTATGCCTAAGAAGCAACAACATCATCCTGCTCAAATTGCCCAAATTCAACACCAGGCTAGGGAGGGCAGCAATCAGCTATTCTCTAGCTATAGCATGGAACACTCTACAAAAATCCCTAAAACTGTCCAATATCATTCCATCTGCATCCTTTAAACAGCATTTTACAGTCTTCTTCAAAGAGAAATGCAATTGCTACCACTAGTCCTAGCATTGTCATCTCACAAATCTCCCTTCCAAACCATATATGGCATATTCCTTCCAGACAGACACCTGGCACCCAGTAATACCTTCACCATCCTAGTATTACATTATGTTGCGTGTCTGCCATGCCCCCCCACTGGGATATGTATATACTATACCTACTGTAAATATTAGCTTAACTTTCCTGTAACCGTTTTTTATCATGTGAATTTACTGTACTGTTTACTGTTTATAAACGTTATTTTCCCCTGTATGTATAACTGCCTTATATAAGTGTATGATTTATCTGTTGTGTATCAACTATTGAACCTTGACCTTATCAGGTCCATCTTGTAAATGAGCCTTGCTCAATGATGTTCACCTAAATAAATAAAGATTTGATGATGATGATGATGATGATGATATGTCTCACAATTCCAAGTCCATCAAATCATTTAAATATTTATATGTTGACAGTGAAAAACTGTCTCCTAATGAATGCGCTGAACAGTTATTAAAGTCACTTCATACTTCCAACAGTTTGAAGGTTTTAGATGGAGTCTGAGTGATGGAAGAAAGCCCCTTCCATATTCAGCAAGGTGATGAAGATAAATCTCAAACTTCCAAAAGGTCTGCTTTACCTGTAAAGAGTTCCTCAGTTGTGCCAAAGCTGTTTTTTATATATTGAAAAGGAACAAAATATAAAGTACCCATTAGACTGCCTTGAGGTCAAATCTGTTGTGTCAGGCATCCTCTTCTCTCTCGTTGTTTGTTTACATCTGCACCATGACAGCAAGTCCCAAAGATGCCGTGCAAGTGGTTGCAACAGATTGTGTGTATGCCGTGTGATCTCGCCAAGAGAGTCCATGAGCAAGACATTCCATGTAGCTCGAGCTGAAGAAAGTTCATTGCAGGTGTTTCAAATTCAAAGAGTAAGTTGTTATTCCTCCATACAGACCATTTGTGTGACCCAATCTGGAGTATTGCATCCAGTTCTGGAGATCCCATTTCCAGAAGGACATAGACAGGATGGAGGCAGTCCAGAGGTGGGCAACTAAAATGGTGCAGGGTCTGCAAGAGAAGTCATACAAGCAGAGACTAAAGGAGCTTAATATGTATACCCTTGAGGAAAGGAGGGAGAGGGGGGACATGACTGAAACTTTTAAGTACCTAAATGGAATCAATAAAATCAAAGAGGGTAGCATCTTTCAGAAAAAGAGATGTGCAAGAACAAGGGGACACCATTTGATGATGGGAGGGATGGCTCAGGGGCAATGTGAGGAAGTATTTTTTCACAGAGAGGGTGGTGGATGGGTGGAACAGCCTTGCTGAAGAGGTTGTGGGTTCTAAAACTGTGGGAGAATTCAAGAATGCATGGGACAGACATAAGACAAATCTTGTGGGGGGTAGGAAGAAATAGTCTCTTGGTTAACTAGGATCTGCAGCTTATCCTGTAGGTAGCAAAATGGGCAGACTAGGTGGGCCAAGCAGTCCTTATCTGCCGTCAAAGTCTATGTTTCTATGTTTCTAAGGCATACACTTGTATTCCTTGCTGGTGGGGGGAGGAGTGCAGCTATAAGGACCGTAAGTACCGGGGTGCAGGAAACCAAAATTATATATAAAACGACTTCTAAAACAAAGGAAATAAACATACACACACACATGCACACATAGACATAGAAACATAGAAACATAGACTTTGACAGCAGATAAGGACCACTTGGCCCAACCAGTCTGCACATTTCCCTTCCTATTGGATAAGATGCAGATTCTAGTTAACCAACAGCCTACTTCCTGCAACCCCCCACTACAATTGCCTTATGTCTATCCCATGCATGTTTGAATTCCCCCACTATTTTAGACCCAACAACCTCCCCAGGAAGGCGGTTCCATGCATCCACCATTCTCTCCGTGAAAAAAAATGTCCTCACATTACCCCTGAGCCGTCCTCCCTCTATCTCTAAATTGTAACCCCTTGTTCTTACACATCTCTTTTTCTGAAAGATGCTACCCTCCTGGACTTTGTTGATTCCCTTGAGGTACTTGAAAGTTTCTATCATGTCCCCCCATCCCTCCTTTCATTAAGGGTATACATATTAAGCTCTCTCTGTCTCTCTTCATATGGTTTCTGATGCAGACCCTGCACCATTTTAGTTGCCCTCCTTTGGACTACTTCCATCCTGTCTATGTCCTTGCATAGATGGGGTCTCCAAAACTGCACACAGTTTTCCAGATGGGGTCTCACCAACTGTCTGTACAGAGGGATAACCACTTCCCTTTTTCTATATGTGATGCCCCTTCCTATGCATCCCAGTATCCAGCTGGCTGTCCTTACTGACTTCTCACGTTACTTATCCACCTTTAGATCATTTGATATGACTACCCCAAGTCCCTTTCCATTTTTGTTGTTGTTAGTACCTCCCCTGCTATTGTGTACTCTTCTCCTGGGTTTTTGTTTCCCAGGTACATTACTTTGCCCTTCTTTGCATTGAATCTAAGTTGCCATATGTCTGATCATTCCTCCAACCTTGCCAAGTCCCTTCTCATCCTTTCTACCCCCCTTGTGTATCAACTCTGTTACAGATCATTGTGTCATCTGCAGAGGCATCTTTCCTCAGACCCTCTGCAATGTCACCTATAAAGATGTTAAAGGGACTGGACCCAGTACTGAGCCCTGGTACTCCACTAGTAACCCCCTTCTTTGGAATGTGTTCCATTCACTATTATCTTCTGTGTCCTGTTGTGCAGCCAGTTTGCTTCCCAGGCTACCACCCTGGAACCCACTCCCAGGCTGGCTAACTTGATTATTAGTCTTTTGTGCAGGACTATGCCAAATGCCTTGCTAAAGTCTAGGTAGGCTATATCCACAGCCCCTCCCTGGTCTATTACTTTGGTCACCCAGTCAAAGAAATCAATTACATTCTTCTGACATGACCTTCCTGCTATAAATCCATGCTGCTTTGGGTCCTGTGCCCCGCTGGCCTCTAGGTACTCAACAATTCTTTCTTTCAGAAGTGATTCCATCATTTTCCCTACCACTGACGTCAAACTTACAGGTCTGTAGTTTCCTGCTTCTGCCTTGCTCCCACTTTTGTGAAGGGGAATCACATCTGCCCTCCTCCAGTCCTCAAGTACCACCCCATCCTCCCATGATTTCTTAAAAAGTGTGGTCAGTGGTATCACTAGGTCCTCCCTTAGTTCTTTTAGGAATCTGGGGTGAATCCCATCAGGCCCCATTGCTTTGTCCACCTTGAGTTTTAGGAGTTCTTTCAAACCTTTTTCTTCTGTAAATGGACTGGTGCCAATCCCCCTACCCAGAGTGTTTCTATTGTCTGGTTTAGGTAACTCCTCCTCATCTTCTTTTGTGAATACTGAGCAAAAGTATTCATTCAGTATCTCTGCCTTTTCACTGTCTCCCTCTGCCCACCTTCCTTCTCCTTTATTAATCTTCACTATGCCTCCCTTAACCTTTCTAGGCTCCCTAATGTACCTATAAAAGGTGTTATCCCCCTTCTTAACTGAGGTTGGCTATTCTTTCCTCGGTTTGGGCCTTCACTATTCTGACTGCCTTCCCCACTTCTCTCTGCTTTAATTGATACAGTTCACTGTCGTGCTGCTTCTGTGATTCCTTATACTTTTTGAATGCAGCCTTTTTCTCCTTACCCTTCCCTGCCACCTCTTTTGAGAACCACAGTGTTTTTTTACTCTGCTTTGTTTTCTTTATTTGTTTCACACAAAGGCTTGTTGCCTCTATGATAGCAGTTTTGATTTTTCTCCATTTTTCTTCCACCCCCTCCTTTTTGGCTATTTGCTAGTACATTCCTTAGGTATTCACCCATTTTGCCAAAGTCGGCCCTTCTAAATTCCAGTTTCCTTGTTTTTGTATGGCTTGTCTCCAAGGTTGTGCTTATTGTGAAGCACACTGTGCAGTGGTCACTTGTTCCCAGATGTCTACTGACTTCTAAATTTGTGATCCTCTCTCCATTAGAGAGTACCAGGTCTAGTATTGCTCCCTCCCAAGTGGGTTCCAACACTAGCTGTCTAAGGCCTGCCCCCTGCAGGGCATTGAGAATGACCCTGCTGTTGGATTTGGCTGCAGTACATATCATCCAGTTAACATCTGGCATATTCAGGTCCCCCATCAACTGTATCTCCCCTTTTTCAGCCATTTTGAGAATGTCCTCTATTATTTTCTTGTCTGTTTCCTTCCCTTGAGATGGGGGTCTGTATACAACCCCTGTGCGGATTGTTATGCCACTCCCTGTCTCCAAGGTGACCCAGAGTGCCTCTTGTCCTCCCCCTTTAATTTGTAGTTCTGTAGCTTTGATTTCTTCCCTTATTTACAGAGCTACTCCACCTCCTCTTTTACCCTCCCTGTCCCTTCTGTAGACTGTGTATCCTGGTATGTTGACATCCCAGTCATGGTTCTCCGTGTACTATGTTTCTGTGGCTGCCACAATATCCAATTTTTCATCTTCCATCAGGGCTACTAGCTCAGGAAGCTTGTTTCCCATACTACGGGCATTGGTACTCATTGCCCTCCATTTAATGTTGGCTTTATCCTTTTTTCCCCATCCCTGCTCTTATTGCCCTTGTCTATTTTTCCATTTACCCCTGTCCTGCCCTCTGTTGAGCTCTGTACCTCAGTGTTTTCCTTACTACCTGCCATGTTTTATGGGGGGAGGCTTGAAATGTCTTGCCTCTTATCAGCACCTCCCCCCTTGGCTAGTTTAAAAGTTTGCAAAGTAAGCATTTAAACCTGTCACTTAGGAGCTTGGTTCCCTTTGTGGACAGATGCAGACCATCGTGCCAGTGCAGACTTTCATGTCTCCAGATGTACCCCCAGTCCCCAATGAAGCCAAAGCCATGTGCTCTGCACCAGTTTTGTAACCATTCATTAAACTGCATGGTGTGCAGTGCCCTAGCCTCACCTCTGCCATGGACTGGCAGCACCTCTGAGAAGGTAACCGTGCTTGCTACCTGTCTGAGACCCCTCCCCAACTCCACAAATTCATCCTGCACTGCACTGATTCCATGCCTAGCTAGGTCATTTGTCCTAAGGTGGACAATGATATCTAGTTCCCTCTCCTGTGATGCTGCTTCTGCAATCGTGAGGATTCGCTTCTTGTCCCTTCAAGCCATGGCACCAGGCAGGCACCTTGCTCACTCTCCTCTCCCTTCCCCCATGCTGCGTGCACACATACATGCACACACACACACACAGGTACCCAATTCCTTCCTGCCTTCTCTAAGAAGGGTATATGCTAATTTCAAGGAACCACATTACGGTGGTTCAGAACCGAACCATGTTTTTTTAGAGTAAATATGACAGTATTGCAATATCAACTTCTGCAACAGGTAATCTGTATTCAGTTTTTTCACTTTTCATGAAAACTAAATTCTCTCTGATTTCTTTGGTCAAAAAAAAGACACATCTTGCTCTTATCTGGGTCTTAAGGAGATTGAATTGACTTCATCTGAACTCTGTCCAGACCTTTTCTTCCCTACTGAAGGTGCTTGTTATGGTAGATACGACATGGTTAATTGTAGTGTAGGTGATGACCTAACCCTTGTTTCAGATTGCTTGAAAAGGAGAGAAAACAAATTGAATGACGGGAAGTCTTCTTTATCAAATTACTATTCTTCTGAGTAAATGGATAGTAGCAGATAAATGTGTTATCGTACAATTCCATTTTGTATAATATTTTTCATTCCAAAGTTTCACAAAATTACCATAAAATATACAGTATGAACAAAACAAAAAACAGAAATAGAGTAACTGAAGACTAGAAATAACAGTAAAATACTACCAATAAAACATCAACACTATTTGTTTAAATACAATTACTAATGAAGAACAGACAATTAGTACTAAGCACAAAACTATTGCTATTAAACACAATTTAATTAGTAGTCTTTAAATGTATACTTTTAAGGTCTGTATGTCTGTTACAAATCATAGCCACTCATATGATATATTGCATTTTTTACGAAACATTTGTCTTTAATAAAACAGATTAGAAGAACTCTGGCATATTAGATTTTGTTTGTATCCTTCTATACTGTGATATTTAAATATTCAGATTAGGTTACCATGTAGACTGCTTCTTTTGGGCTTCACAATACAATTGGATATCTAAATAATACCATCTAAATTCTGATGTCTTATCACAGTATAAAGGTGTGTGTATGGCAGCTACTGCAACATGCTATAAATTTATATTAAAGCTGACATCTTAGGCTTCACAATACAACTAGCTATCCAAATAATACCAACTAAATTCTGATGACTTATCACAATATAAAGGTGTGGTATGACAGGTACTACAACATGCTATAAATTTATATTAAAGCTGTCTTCTTAACTTAGTCTAGATCAAAGATCAACCTGCCTATGCCAGCAGCATCCTCTGCCCTTGAAAATCAGTTGAAAATAGAATACAAATTACATTTAAATCCTTCTTGCTATCAAACCACAATGTTCCAAGGTACAAACATAGCAAATAAGAAAAGAAAGAGAGTTTGAGGGGAAGAAGAGCCAAGTAATACTTGAAGGCTCGAATATTTCATAGATTTTTTGTGATGGGTCATTGTGGCATTACATAGTATTCCCAATGGTGTCTCTGAAGTGATCATAGTTTTTTTTCTATTTTAAGACAACTGAAATTCAAATTTTGAAGTACAGTAAGTCACCATATTCTAAAGTCCATACATTTTTTATTTAGTAATGTAAACGGAAAAGAATTTGCATTAATACAATGATTTCCATTTACATTGTATCAGTTTACCAACCGACTACTAGTGCTCCCATGTTAAAGCACCTCTGGAAGCATACACATGCATAGCACTGTTTCTGGACAATGTCACCTGTTGATGCATTAACAACCCTGAAGATAATGATGTGTATTTTTAATTTAAAAACAATGAAATCAAACAATACAACTACTTGTGAATAAGGACACTGTGACCACAGTATCCAGATATATTTCATCATGCCACCCCTGTATTTTCCCACTGTAATAATTACCCTTGCTTAACAGTATTATAGCTCTACTCACATTACAATCTGCTGCTGCAGGGGCAGCAGTGGTGAAATAATTGGTCCAGAGTCATCTTACATTTGGCTTCAAGTATAGGCATGAAAATTCAGTTCTGCATCTCTAATTTGGCTGAACCACTTCGGCTCCCAATGCAGTAATTTGCCTTGAGTAATACAGACTACAAATGGGGGTGCCTTGAGGTCAGCAATGAAGTGAACATTAAACATGGCTGGCTGTTGGTAGTACTGAGATATCATTACATCCAGGGGTGTAGTGATGTACAACGCCAGAGGCCGAGTGCCTTCAGCCCCTGGGTGTGTGGGTATCTCAGTACTACCAACACTAATCTGTGATTATTGTGCTTATAAATGGGCGTTTATTTCTAAATTATATGTTCAGTTATTACAATAAACGTTTTTTACTATAGAAAAGTTGAAATAAATCTGTGTTTTTTTATCTGAAGTAGTCCATCCACATACTGGGACTACATGCAATGTGTTGCTTTGCTTTAGGTGTTTTGTCCTAATTTAGATCCCTTAGTTGTAGTTTTGTAGTTTACCATCCACTCCCCATATGAAAAAGAAATCCCCCTCAAACATAGTGACTGACCAGTAAGTTTGGCATTTTTATTTACTTACAGTGTTGCTTTAGGCTCAGAATGCTCAACACAAGTGCAATTTTCTGCTGTATGTGTATCGGTTAGGAGCGGGAGTTGTGTATTCAAAAGACAGAAGTCATGAGAGATAGAGCTTTGAGCAGCTGCATCATGGAGAGACAGATAGGAATGGAGGGCACTCATTCATAGGCATTATGGTAAGTTTTATTTAAAGAAGAGGTGCACAGGGGGTTAAAAGGCATTTTTTTAGCAATATCAATTTTTGTTTTGTTTTAAGAGAAAAAACAACCTACCATGTACTTACATCAATACATTAAGTGCTGAAGAACATGCATTTTAAGGTATATCAGTAAAAGTTTCATAATGAACAAATTCCAGTAATCAAAGCAAGATTTACAATTTAGTAACCACATTCATCTAAAAATGATTTGCTGTACTACAGTCTATATCATAAAACAAACTTTATTTAATTAGCTAAAACAACATAACAAGTTCAAGTGCAGCTATTAACTGACTTATCATTTTCCTCTAAATTGATAATATATCTACAGAGAGAAGAATGAAAAAGAGTAAAGGTAACAGAATACAGAAAGAAGATAGAGAAGAGCTGAAGAGTAAAAGTCTCACCCTGTGAAGAGAAGAAATGACATCAGTTTCAAGTCTACTGAGGCCTGGTTGGATATTTCAGGATTCCGGTTCCTGAGACAATATGGGGTAGTCATTATAGATCTTCACACAACTTAATAACTGTTCCATGGCACCCAATCTAGATTTAAATTTTGTCCACAACCATTTAAATAATGAGCTAGTTTCTTCATTCTAATAGTTCTAGAAGCTGTGCCCTCCATTCACTCCATGTTGGGACTGTATCTTCAATCCAATATTTTAAAATACTGCTCCTCATTGAGCATCCTATTAATAAAAGTGTATACTTCTATTCTTGTGTCCATATTTCATTTTTATTAAAGTGTCCTATAATTCAGGTTTCTTAAGTTATCTTACTATAAAAATATGGTAAATTATTGAAAAACTTTTCAAAATCTTCCTATATGTCCTGTTTACAGGGGCACTTCCATAGCATATGAGTTAGTGAGACTGTGCCTGTCTTACACATATTACAAACTGCATCTTTCCTAAAACCCATTTTGTATAAATGTATTGGTGTATAATATAAATTATGAAGTGTTTTGAAGTGAATGAGCCTTAAATTAGAAGTTTTGTGTGCCTTCATTGAGAATGACCATATTTTACGCCAGTCTCAGTCCTCTGTATGGATGTCTAATTCTTGTGCCCACCATCTTATGGGTTCGGAGAGTAATCTTCTGGAGCTGTCTAAGAGAAGAGTATAAAGTGAAGATATTAATGGTAATAAATGCATGCATCCTATAAAGAGTTTTGTCTCATCATTTACTATGTGTTCTGATGATATAGTATGGACCCCATCATCTCAACTATTCAGTTGTAACAATCTTCCTCATTTTTCCCAGATCATACCCAGTGAAGACTCAGACAAATGATATGAGGGTGCCCAGTTTGGTAATCAATTTAATTGTTTCTTATTACCCACAGTTCCCAACCATATTGTTAATATTTACATATTTGTAACATACAGATTCAACACATACATATGCAACTATCTCTTTATTCCACTTACATTTTACCAACTTCCATTTCATACTTAATCTGTTTTTCTTCAGCTCTCCTCCCCCTCCACAGATGTATATCTGGGGCTGCTTTCTCTTCCACTTTTTACCAGGGTCTGAGTGTACATTCGAACCCCTCCACCTCCTGGGTTGTCTTGAGGTCTTTTCTTATTTTTTCTCTTTCCTCCCCTACCCTCCATCCTACCCCCCTAATTTTCTGTTGTATATCATCTTCATCCAAAATCACCTGCTGTCCACCTTCAGCAGTCCCAAGGTACTGCGCTCCACATTCAGCAGTACCCCTCTTATCCCCTTATTACCTTGTGAGGTGGGTGGGTGGACATGTCTCAAAGAAGCAACATTGTGAGCTCCCTTTCTCTTGCAGGGCATTAAATACCTCTCTGTTTGCCCCTCTCTCTCTCTTTCTCCCCAGCCAGTCATCCCATGCCACCTGACTGTCAGTGATCTCATCAACCTCCCTCCTCCTTATGATGTCACTGCCCTCCCTCCCTAACCCACTCCCCTCTCCCCTCTGTAGCTCCGAAATCTGAGACTCACACATTGGCTCGGCCTGTTGACAATGGAGTTTGCCCCTTTAGTGGGGCAAACCACTTGGTCCCCAGATCCCACCCAATGAAGACTCAGACAAATGATATGTGGGCAATCAGTTTACTTGTTTCTTATTAATCAAAGTTCCCAACCGTATTACAAATATTTACATATTTATAACATATAGATTCAACACATACATATTCAACAATTTCTTTATTCTATTTACATTTTATCAACTTTCCATTTCATGCTTAATCTTGTCTTCTTCTCCCACCCCAGATCTATATCTGGGGGCTGCTTTTCTCTTCCACTTTGTGCCGGGGTCTGAGTGTACACTTATACCCCTCCACCTTTCTAGGTTGTCCTGAGGTCTTTTCATATTTTTCCCCTTTCCTTCCCCCCATCCTAATGTCACCCCTTCCTTAATTTTCCACTACTCCACCTCCCGCTTGCAACAGACAGTGGACTTCCTGCCTTTTTATGCTACCTTCTCCTGTATCCAGGACTCAATTGTATCTGCTATGTCTGAATTAAAAAGGGCCAAACCCAGCCCGGAGAGATGCATGCCATCCCCCTATAATACTCGTCCACATGTTCCTCTATCCCTCTTGTTATGGTTCTCCCCCTATGGCTGCAAGAAATCTACCCACCCTGGCATTCATGTGCCGTCTAGCCTTTTCAATCACTTTGTGACTTTGCACATGTCTCCATACTGTTCTAGGTATTATGTTGGACAACCCCAGAGTAACCTCTGGTCTCCACTCCCATATTTTTTCAATGTCTGACTTTAAATGAAAGAAAATGTCCAGTCAGGGTCTGGTCCCCTACTCATTACCTCCAAGATGGATTATAACCATATCAGGCTGTCTGTGCTCCACCTTCATCTCTAGCAGCAGCGGTAGCAGCTGCGCCCATCTCATTCCACTCTTGCTTCTCCAGGTCAGCTTGATCTGATTCATGTCCAGGTATAGCTGTTGCCTTCCGAGCCTTCTGGATACCCACTTTTTGGACCAATTGAAAATGAAGTGTCCACAAATCTAAACTTCCAGCCTCTTTGTCCGACCTATCAAAAATCATAAAAACATCCAATATTAATAACCAGTGCATCACTTCCCACCCCATGTGCCTTATTCCTCCTTTAATACCCATATTTCTGAGCATGAACCTAGTTCCCCCCCAAAAGCTGCTGTATATCTTTCAATAAGAACATTGAACCTGCTTGTTGAGGGGCACAAAAGATGACATGGCTAGTACCATCAATTTATGTCAGGTCGTACATATCTCTTAAAACAACTTCATGTCCAATGCATTTTTTGATTTATGGCCCGACGACCCCTATGCTGCTAACTCTGATGCTGCCCTATCCTGAAGGAATGTGATGAAAACCCACTCAGGTCTTCCCCTATGAATGCCATCCCCTTCTTGAGTACTGCTGTCACCTGCATGCAGGTCACTGGGAGCCCATCCCTGTGTATAAATAATAGAGGGTATTTGTTCCCTAGGCACACCATAGCATACACTGACAGTGCCTCCACTGGACAGATGGAGCTGATACCATGCCATTTCAATGTCACCCTCACTCCCATACCTGCTTGATCCATCTTGGGTCTTCTGATGAGAATCGTAACTCCATCCCTAGACCACACCATATCCTCCCACCTTATTCCCACTGAACTATCCTTCTTCCCATGACCCACTACCTCACTAGCCCTGAAGGTTCCTCCATACATGGCAGTGTATAGGGCCTGAAACAAAATGGCTGCAGAACTAGATCCACATACTTTGTGCAATGCTCCTATCAGACTGACCAACAGTGTTTCCATGACAAGTCTCCTGCTGTCTCTAGTTTTGTCAGCCACCCTTAACCACCCTTGCATCATGTGCCTAACCAGGTTGGTCTTGTGAGGTCCTCCCAGCCTTTTAGGCTGCATACTGTCTTATCGCTGCTAAGTGGACTCCCATGGTCTCGCTGTGCTATGTTATTCTCTACTTGAAAGCATAAACTTCGCCACTTGGTCTCCTGTTGCCACCCTACTTATCTGGAAGCCATTTCATTCTCTGAATGCTTGAAACACCCTGTGTGAGGCTTCATAAACTTTCAGCATCCGGGTGAACCAGGAGGTGCAAAACAACAGTTTGGCTCCCTCAAGCCAATCTTCCATACATACTCCGGAACTGCTGTCTGCCTGGGTTCTGCTAATGGGGTGACAGCACAAAACTTGTCCATCTGCAGGCGGGAGAGGCAGTCAACTATAATGTTATCAATGCCATCTATGTACCTTGCCCTAAATGACATATTCAATGATGGTCCCTGCAAAACCAACTGCCTGAGCACCCTCATCACCCTCTCTGATATGGATTCCCTTTTATTTAATATGTCACTACGGCCCTATTGTCACTCCAGAAAGTGAGCTTCTTGTTTTTGAGGGCCTCCCCCAAACTATCATTGCCACTCATATGGGGAAAATCTTTAAAAAGTTGATGTCCTTGTTGATGCCCATCTGCACCCATTCTGAGGACCAGGCTTCAGCAAGCCACCTGCCCCCTGAAGAAGGCTCCCATTCTGAGCCCACCAGCCACATCTATATACAACTGAAGGTTGGTGTTATATACCCTGTCCCCCTACCAAAATGTTTTCCCATTGTAAGTCCACCGGAAAACCTTCCACACCTCCAAGTCCTCCTTGGTACCTTTTTAGATGTCCATCCAGTGGTGTGGTCTTGAAGCCCTTGTCATTGTCCTGGCCAGGTGCCGTGTAAATGTGCAGCCTGGAGCTATCACCCTACATGCAAAACTCAGGTGGCCCATTAGTTGCTGCACCAGCTAGAGCTTGACCCTTTTCCGAGTTTGTACTGCCTG
Source organism: Neoceratodus forsteri (assembly GCA_016271365.2). NCBI lineage: Eukaryota > Metazoa > Chordata > Ceratodontiformes > Ceratodontidae > Neoceratodus > Neoceratodus forsteri. Next base: position 1,868,789,142 of record CM057452.1, read on the forward strand.
AATAAGGGATTTCAATTTTTGTACCTTTTTATCCAGCAACCGAAAAAGTTCCCTTGTGTGTCTGTCTCAATACCCAAGAACTCCAGTCTCTGACTGGGCTCTTCAGCTTTATCTGATGCTAGCGGCACTCCTAACTCATTGCACATGGTTTCAAAATCCCTTAACATTTTCTAGGTCTCTGCTTGTCCTGCCCCTATCAATAAGAAGTCATCTAGGTAGTGTATCACTGACCTGTAACTGTACTTCTCCTGAAAGGCCCATTGCAGCCAAGTGCTGAACATTTGAAATGTAGCACATGCCACCGAGCAACCCATGGGCATGGCTTTGCCAATGTAATAGTGCCCGCTTACCAGAAATCCCAACAGGTCCCAGTCCTCTGGGTGAACCGGCAACAGATGGAATGCTGCCTCGATATCTGCCTTTGCTAGTCATGCCCCCTGGGTTAGTAAAAAAGTAAAGTAAGCCTGACTGCTTCTTCTACCATTCTGTATGTCACTTTGCTGTCCCTTTTGCTATTGTGGTCATTCACTGAGTCCCCGTCTGGGTAGGACAAGTGATAAATTACCTTAAATTGCCCTGGCTGTTTCTTCGGTACCAATCCTAATGGGAAAACCCACAAGTTAGGCAGGGAGGCTCTGCAAATGGCCCTTCCACCCTCACCACTGCTATTTCCTTGTTAAACTTTTCTTCTAGCAATGTTTTCTTCCCCTTCACTGATTTCAGGTTCTTGGCCTGCATCCCTTTCCTGGTACCTTGAAAATGTAAGCTAAAACCCTCCTGAAAACCCTGCAATAAACTGTTGGCTGTCTCCCTATCAGGATAATTCTTGAACTGGTCCTCTAGTACCACTGTCAGTATGGGCTTGTCTGCTAAGAAAAAATACCTCCTCCCGGGTCCCTTAACTAACCTGTTGGCCATTATAGAATGACTGCCCCCTGCACCCCATTGCCTCTCCATCTACCCCCCCTTCCCCATTGTTTCCCCCTAAACCATAAGTGGCTGGCCCTAAAGGGCTGATTCTAATAATTGTTTGAAGTCCCTTTTTCCTAATTTGTCCGACACTTGGATGCTGGGTTGCTGCCTTTGTACTTGGAATCTGCATGTCAGAAACAACAGTGTGCCCAGGAGCAAAAGCCCTGTTATAATCGCATCAACATTTCTATAATACCCCTGGCTTTTTCTCCCTGTCCCTGTCAGAATCAGAAGCTGCAGTGCAAATTTCCAGCCAGACCCACTTCACATCCCCAAAATGGGTGATTCTTTTTCTAAATTTCTTATCATATTTCAGCCAGCTATATCCCCTTTTTGATTTGTATGCATTCTTTATGATTAATGAGTATGTTAACAGTGAAGTGGCTGACTCTGGCTTCTTTTATATTACAGTGGCCATGGAATACATGAAACTTGTTGACCATGTGTCCCAGTTCTTTCCCTTCAGTAACGTGTCCTCCTCCCCTTTTCCCAACAGCACCACCTCTGCCACCATGTCTTTATTTTCAAAACTCCCTTTCTCCTCGTATTTCTCTATATTATCTACATTAGCTATTGTGAATATGTCTACATATTCTCCCTTCCATATCTTCTCCTTCATGACAAGCGGAACATGGTCACCTATTGGCACTCCCGGAGCCCCAGTCTCCACAACTACCCCTTTTTCACTGTTTACATTTCCTGCCTCCATGCACATCTTGCCTCCTTTTCTTTCTTCTTTATATCACCCAAAGTCCTTTCCAACTGCCCCAATCTATTATCACCCATAGATTTCAGCATCTGCTCAACGTATTCTTTTACACAGCTCACCAGTGTGAAACCCATGTTATGTGCAACTTGGGGTTCTGGATGCGGGCCTTGCCCTGCTGGCAGAGGTGGCTGAATGTAGTCAAGTGGAGAGGGAGGAGTAAGAGGAGTCACCGGTGTTGGAATGATGGTGGGGCCTAGCGGCTGTGGCAGCTCTGGCTGGGGTTGAGGAGCAGGCACAGGTGTTGGCACAGGCACCAGAGCAGGAGGCAGTACTGATGCAACAGGCACTGACTCCATGGAAAAGGGGGTCCACTGGCCCCAGTGTAGGATGGGGCCATGGTATCTTTTTGTTGTTGCTCTTCCCCCTCTGCTTCTTGTCTGCCTTCTTCTTGTGGCCTCTGGCTAGATTGGGTTTGTCCGCAGCCTCCTGGAGTACTGTGTACAGTTCTGGAGACCCCATCTCCGCAAAGACATAGACATGGTGGAGGCTGTCCAGAGGAGGGCAACCAAAATGATGCAGGGTCTGCATCAGAAGACATGTGAAGAAAGACTAAAGGAACTAAAGATGTATAACCTCGAGGAAAGGGGGGGGCATGATAGAAATGTTCAAATACCTCAAGGGAATCAACAAAGTCCAGAGGGTAGCTTCTTTCAGAAAAGAGATGTGCAAAAACAAAGGGCACAATTTGAAGATGGGGGGCGCTCAGAGGTAATGTGAGGAAGTATTTCTTTACAGAGAGGGTTGTGGATACATGGAACAGCCTTTCTGAGGTGGTTGTAGAGTCAAAAACAGTGGGGAATTCAAGAATGCATGGGAAAGACATAAGGCAATTCTAGTGGGGGGTGGGAGGAAGTAGGCTGTTGGTTAACTAGGATCTGCAGCTTATCCATTAGGTAGAGGAATGGGCAGACTAGGTGGGCCAAGCAGTCCATATCTGCTGTCAAATTCTATGTTTCTTTGTTTTCCAGCAACTAATTGACCTTTTCCACCACTTCCATGACAGCCTGGTAACAAGCCTCCTTGCTCAGCTTTGCCTTTCTGGGTGCCATGGTGATGCGATGAACAAAGATCTGGGAATATAAAGCAGAGTTTCATATGTTAGTACCACTTGAATTAGACTCCACCCTGGTATTGGGCCTCATGAAGGCTAGCTCCACCACTTAGGTCTGGTGTACACCTAGCAATGACTCCTGCTGTTTCATTTCTCTCTTTTTTTTGGTATCTTTCCCCTTCTACCTGTTTATTTATCCAGTCAATGCCTATAGCCCTTTGGGGTTAGTTAACATAACATCCTTAGCCTCCTGATTCACATTTCCTATCGCTTCTTCTTACTTAGTTTCTCTATATTATTAGTGTATGTATGTGTATATATATATATATATATAAATATATATATATATATATTGGCCCAACATCCCGGATTCCAAAATTGCAGCCATCTCAAGTGCACACCCAAGGGTCCTGCCCTAGCAACCAAAAGACTGACTGCATCCATTAAACTATAGTGGGCCAGCAGCCCATCAGATAGTAACCATGCATTAGACTTATATGGCCTTAGCACATTTTACATTTTACCATGTCGCCCATTGCTCTCCTTATCCTGGGGACTAACTGGCATCTGTCGATGTAAAATTATCCCACTATTAACCTCCCTGTCATGGGACTCACTGATCCCTATGAGGCCTCCCTGCACACTGACAACAAAATTGTGGCTTTTCCTGCCCATGCAAAATAGGCACAAGTCTCACCATATCCATTCCCACCGGCTGAGATCAGGTGCTAGCTAAGCCCTCTGCTTGGGAAAAGCTCTGGGCAGCTAAGTCTGCCATCCACTCCACCTGTGGAATGTATCGCTGTGGCAAAGATTGCCCCCACTCCCCCCTCCCTGTGGATGCCATTTCTTTATTTTTCTCATTTTTTTATTTTTGTTTTAAACAATATGTACTCCCTTTTAATGCCCCTGCACTGAAATTCCCGTACAAGGCAAACTAGCAGCTGGAACTTGTGGACTGCAGCCTGTCCCATGTGACCCGAACCCCATTCTCCACCGCCCCACTGCTGCTGCTCTTTTGGCCAGGTTCAAGCACATTTGTTCTTTTTTTTTTCCTTTTCAAACCCCAATCTCCCAATGCTGGAGCTGCATTTTCCCTTTTGCAGGAACAAATAGGCAGAAGAGCCACTGACCCCTAGATCCTACGAGAAGCTCTCCCAGTTGACCCTTGGCCACGGGACCACGTGGCAATAATGTCAGATGCCATGCCATGCAGCCAACTTAGCAGACCTTCTCCCCTGCTGCCATTCTCTCCTGTCTGAGACACACAAAACCCACAGCTGGTGACAATCAGACAAAATAACTTCTCTTCTTGGTGAAAGGAACTGCCCCCAAACAAAGACTCCTACTTGGTACCAGATGACTTCTCCCCATCCAAGACAGCACTTAAGTGACCAGCTCAGCCAGTCTGCCAATGCAACTCTAAACAAGCAGATAAATGTGTTTCAGCAGGCACTCCTCGGCTGGTGCAGAATTCACTAAGAATGAACAATCTCTTTCGGCTATCCATTCTTGTTGTTATTTTTTAATTTTTGAAAAAGCCCCCCAGGCCTGCCAAAAAAAGCCCCTACTAACAAAATAGCACTCCAGCCCTGTGCCAGCTGCAGCTCGTTAAAATGTATTGCTCTCTAGCATTTACCAATTATGGCATGGTAAATATCTCTTTGTTTGCACCTTCTCTTTCTCCCTAGTCAATCATCCCACGCTACCTCATGTTCAGTGACCTCATCACACCTCCCCTCCTTATGACATCACCTAGCCCTTCCCTACCCCCCTTCCCTCCCCTCTCCCCTCTGTATCTCTGAAACCTGAGATCCACACACATTGGCCCAGGCCTGTTGACAATTGGGTCTGCCCCTTTAGTAGGGCAAACCATTTTCTCCAGTAAGTCATACTTTTGTATCAGTTGTCTGAATGACATAAAGGAGTTGTTCTGGATAATATCTTTTACTCTTATAATATTCTGTTTTGTCCATTTCTGTTCACACTTACGGATCCAGTTTGCTTTAAAGTTCATACACCACATAGGTTGCATTTTTGATTTGAAAAAGTCTAAGCCAAATGCCCAATTTAAGTATCTAATTATTTTAAGTGAATCAGACATGACCCTGCTCTGAGACATTGTAAGTTTTTTGGCACATAAAATGGAATGTAGACTAAGACCAGCTGATTTGTACAAGTTTTCCTCAATATTTATCCATTCGAGGGTGTAGCTTTTTTCTGACAAGGGAGGTAACCATTTAGACAATTGTGTAAATCTTGCAGCTAGGTAATAAAGAAACAGGTCAGAAGCTTTCAAACCTCCATTTGGTCTATTTCTTGCCAACTTATGATGAGCTACTGTATCCTCACCTTTTTGTATCCTCAGATAAACTTGGAGAGTTTGGAGTTTAAGTTCTCTGCCCACTTTTTATTTATACAACATGGTAGCATAATGTATAAATATATTAACTTAGGCAAAATATTCATTTTGATGGTTTCTATTCTACCCCATGTCCCCAATGGTAGCTTATTCCATCTTGTAAGGTATTCCAACACATTTTTTTTAGTTAAAGCTAGATTCTTTGATATCATTTGTGATATATTTTTGTACAGTCTGATACCTACGTAGTCAGTGTAGTCTTGTAACCAGATCACACCATCTGAAATTATGTTTACTTTGTTGCAAAATCTGTTAAAAGGAAGTAGCTTTGTTTTTCCTAGATTATGTCTGTACCCAGAAGTAATACCAAAATCCCTTATAACCTTCTGGACCTGAGGTACAGATTTTTCTATGTCAGCCAAAGGTATTAGTAGATCATTAGTGTACACAGATATTTTTATTTCTTCTCCAGATGTCCTCACTCCTTGAATCAACCTATCAACATTAATTTCCCTGACAAGAGGGTCTATGTAAGGTTAAACAAATGCAGAAATAAAGGATAGCCCTGTCTAGTACCCTTTGTTACTTTAAAAGTGAGATATTATACCATTGGTAATAACTGAAACGTAAGATTAGTATACAAGATTTGCTCCCATTTTATGAATTTCTCTGGGAATTTATAACACAATAAAACATTAAAAATGGGGCTATATGTGCAGTCAAAAGCCTTTTCCGCATCTAAAGATAACAGATTGCAAGAGATTGTTGTCTTGTTCGAAGCCTCTATCACATGAAATATTTTCCTGATATTATCCACCGAGCTTAGACTTCTTTTCATAAAGCCAGTTTGTTGTAAAGTGATTAATGTTGGGATAACCTCTTCCAGTCTGTCAGCCAAAATTATTGCTAGAATTTTTACATCTGTATTAATAAGGGATATGGGCATGTAGCTATTACAATCCTGAGAGTCCTTTCTGGATTTCAAAATCAAAGTAATTGAGCCACTTGTCTGGGTACTGGATAAACTCCCTCTGACAATGCTTCAGTGAAAATTTCTTTAAGTAGAGGATCATTTCTTTTTAAAATGTCGGATAGAAACTTATAGAGTACCCATCTGGCCCTGGTATCTTATTTTAGTTTTGATGGCCTTCGATATCTCTTCCCTGATATATCTAGCTCCAGTTTATTTGTCTGTTTTGGGGCACCTCAGGTATTGGGATGTCCTGACAGAAACTGAGTATTGTTTATGTCTTTCAGTTCACTTGCATGTATTTGTTTGTAAGATTTATAAAACTCTTCATTAATTCTCTTAACTTCTGTAATGAACTCTGTGCCCCCTGGTGCTCTAATAGCTGGAATAGAGGTTGTTCATCTTTGTCTTTCTAATAGCAAACTTGGCTTCTATTCTACATAATTCTTTATATTCTGATTTAAGTGTTCACCAGTTTTCCCATAGTTCCCTTCATTCAAAATTTGCTGACTGTGCTTCTGTTTCTTTAATTTTTGCAGAACATTATTTTGGGCCAGAAGTTGTTTTTTTATTATTATTATTATTACACAAATACTGATCAAATTTCTCATAACCAGCATTTCAGGGTATCCCATAGAATCCCCATTTAGTGTCCTCCAGTTTATTTGGTTCGACAAAATCAGCTATTTTGGTTCGAATTAGAGAAACTATCTCAGGATTGTTTAATATGGCATTATTTATTCTCCATCTTCTGGTGCTCCTGCTCTTTGTATCTTATTAAAGTTTAGACCAGTGGAGAGATCCGAGATGACTATTGGTTTAATCACTGAGTAGTTAACCCTATTTACTAATTGTTAGCTAGTGAGGAAAAGCCTAGTCTAGAGCCAAATTGAGACATTCAGACCAGGAGGTAAATTTTTGACCTGGGGATGTAACAGTCTCCAGATATCATTAAAGTTATTATTCATAACCAAGTCAGCCAAATCTTTATCTGTCTTGGAACATGTGACCCTAAATCTAGTTCTGTCTCATGGTGGGTCCAAGATTGTGTTCATGTCTCCAGCAGTTATAGTGGTGGTGTCAGGCAGATAGTTAATCTTATTATTTACCATATTAAATATTTCATAGTTCAGTGCAGTAGGACCATATATATTAACTAATGTAATAATTTCTCCCACCTGCTCTTGTAATATTAAATAGTGACCTCCTTCACCTCTTATTAGAGCTGTAACCCTAAAATCAATTGTCCTATTTATAAGCATTACTATCCTGCCTTTTAGAACTATTTCCAGCCCCAAATGCTAACCCACCCACTCTCTTTGCATTATGTTGTAGTGGTCCACACTAAGATATGTTTCTTGTAGGAACACAAAGAGACATTCAGTTTCCTAAGGTGTTTTAGAACCGAGATTCATTTAATTGGATGATTAACCCCCTGACATTCCATGATATCATAGTAAAGTCATTAGTGAGAGCCATATCTGGCTCTAGAATAAGTCTGTATCTTTCCTATTCCTAGTCTCCCCACCAGGTATAAGTTTAATAGTGCCAACAGTCCACAAACACTAGCTTCCTCTCATTTGTTTATTACCCAGCTGAGAAGTAGCTGCCATTTCAAAAGAGATGATAGAAAACAAAGAGGTTGCAGAGGCAAGAAGTAAAAAATAGAAGTAAACATGTAAATCAGAACAGAACCAATAAGCATTTCCAGTTCCCAGTTGGATAGATGGGAGTTTGTAAAACTGTTCAGAAATCAGGTAACCCATCCAGAAACCTACACCCCATTCCCCCGTACATCTCCAAATGCTGCAAGCAGAAAAACAGTACAGGGCTCAGTGCCCCCAGCAGGTAAAAAAATAACTAAACAATGGAAGAGCATTTTCCTTTAAGAATAAAAAGTGTGGCTGGGAAAGAGACACAAAGGTCCTCCCTTTTGGAGTTGCAATACTAAGATTATAATTATGCTCTCCTTCAATGCATACATTCATGTCTATACATATCTTTTGTTTAAATTGTTATTGACCTATATTTTGCTGTATATTCTCCTTTCAAGTAATTCTGGCTTCAATTTTGCACCCCTATCTGTGAGACTTGTAAATCTGTGTAAAGGCAACAATGCTAGCAGTCATCACATTAACTTATATAGTTGGACTACTTATGCAGTATGACTATATGATTCATCCGCTAGACTCTACCATTAGTTAATAGCTTAGATGAGGTATAATGCAAATACATTTTTGCATCACCCTAAATTTCTATTAGAAGTACTTAGAGAATACGATACCACAGTTCTGAACTTGAGTTGTAATCAGCCCACTGTAAAGCATACTTTACATATTGTAAAATTTAACCTTATGAACTCACATAAATTGGTTTGGAATATGCACAAAAAGGGACCTTGATTCAAGCACTTCCCTGAAATGAAAGCTAGTTGGCTTAATGGGTCTTATATGATTCACAATTCCAAGTCCATCAAATCATTTAAATATTCGTATGTTGACAGTGAAAAACTGTCTCTTAATGAATCTGCTGAACAGTTACTAAAGTCACTTCATACTTTCAACAGTTTGAAGGTTTTAGATGGAGTCTGAGTGATGGAAGAAAGTCCCTTTCCATATTCAGCAAGGTGATGAAGATATATCTTAAACTTCCAAAAGGTCTGCTTTGCCTGTAAAGAGTTCTTCAGTTGTGTCAAAGCTGTTTTTATATATTGAAAAGTAACAAAATATAAAGTACCCATTAGACTGCCTTGAGCTCATATCTGTTGTGTCAGGCATCTTCTTCTCTTTCGTTGTTTGTTTACATCGGCCCCATGACAGGAAGTCCCAATGATGCCATGCAAGTAATTGCATCAGATTGTATGCATGCCATATGATCTCGCCAAGACAGTCCATGAGCAAGGCATTCCATGTAACTGGAGCTGAAGAAAGTTCATTGCAGGTGTTTCAAATTCAGAAAGTAAGTTGATTTTCAAAATGGCTAAAATTAAAAATGATCTGCCTGATCAAACTATCAGGAGTCGCTTAGGAATCTGAACCTATGGTAGGGTAGTGACTGATGGCCAATGGGGTCTCAGATTGGCTCAACCTCTTCTATCCTGCAGGCCCTCTGAATGAACATAAAACAGAGATTATTCTTAGAAATGATAGATAAATGCATAAATAAATACCACCACATGTGGTCCCAGAAAAGCACAAATCTGTTTCCTAATACTCTGTAATCAGTAAACATTGCTATCAAGAATACAGTTTTCAGATTTTTGGGGTTAAACTAATGGCAAAGACAACTATAATGATATTTATAATATATGATTTGCAAAGACAGCAGACATCCATTACACCATACTAATGTAACATTTACTGACACAAACAGGTATACCTGTCTGGCAGGTTCTGTGTCCTTTCTCTGTAGACAGCAAGCTCACAATGAGAAAAAGAAAATCAAACCCACTAACATGTTAAGATTTCACAGATGGACCCCAGTGATGCCTAATCAGAGGTCTCTGTCTCTTTTTATTTTATTTAGATGTCAGATAGTTGTTCTGCCATTGAAGTGCTCCTCTAAATATTTTAAATTTTCTAAGTTTTGAGTTGTAAATAACTTTGTTTAACCTGATTGCTCATTCTAGGACCACACACGGGCACCCATTGTGGTGTTTAATGAGTCTTTCTGGAGTCCATGTTTGGCTGCCCTCATATTTATTATACTCTTTGGCCCAGATATTCAAAGGGTTACACCATGCTCAATAGGGTTGCACCAGCATGAAGTCCAAAATCGCCATTCTGCGATATTGAGTGAGAGACAGTTGAGCACCCCAAATCACACTGAGCAATAGCGCAATGATAACAAATGTATGCGCAACTGAAGGGGGAGGAACCATGCATAAATGTGCAGTGCGATATTCAACAACATGCGCCATGCACAATAGGGGAGCAAGCGGAAGTTGTGCGATAGTGGAAATGAGCCAAAATAAAAAGGAACAAGGGAGAGGTGCAAGAACGCTACAGGGAAGGCACATGTTGCTGAACTATAGCCAGCCACACAGGCAACACAGACACACAGGGCAGGACAGAGAAAGGGCACCTGGAACCCACAGGCATAGGGAAGGTGTGGGGAGCCACAGCCACAGCCACAGTGCAGAAAGGAAAGTGCCATGCAGCACTGAGGCCACCACATTTAGGTGTTCCCGGTGCAGGGGAAGTAGCAGCCAGGACAGCGGGGGGAACACAGAAACAGCTGCCTGGGGGGATGAACACAAGCCAGGGACATGGCCAGTGCCACCATCCAGATGGAGGCAGTAATGAGGGGGGTGAGAAGGTGGGCAGCAGGGGGGCGCGGTCGTGGAAGGGCCCATCTGTGGTATGCCCCCAACAGGCAGTACCGAGCCTGCACCAGCCTCGAGCTGTACAGTGATACTGAGATCGTGGGCTGGTACCACCTGAATTGGGCAATTCTGATGCGGCTCTGTGAGCTGTGCAGTGATGTGATGCAGGCACCCACACGATGGAACCATGCTCTGTCAGTGGAGACTAAAGTGACAGCTTGCATGTGCTTGCTCACCACAGGTACCTTCCAGAGACCAACAGGGGACATCACAGGCATAACCTAGTTGGCTGCCTCATGCCACCTCACCCAATTCCTCAGCACACTGCTGCCACATGCTGTGAAGTACATCCATTTTGCCCAGCACACTGGCAGAGCACACAGCAACATACAGGAGTTCCACAGGGTAGCATGTATGCCTGGAGCACTAGGGGCAATAGACTGCACCCATGTGGCCATCCGCACACCACCTGGCCCCAAGGGGGCCGCATATATTAATCAGAAGGGCTATGCTAGCATCAACTGCCAGGTGGTGTGTGATGCCAGAGGGCGCATAATCAATGTCTGTGCCATGCACCCTGGGAGCACACGATGCCTTCATCTGGCACCAGTTGGCACTGTGCCACAGATTCGAGAGTGGGGATATCCCCACTTGCTACTTAGTGGGTGAGTATGCAAACCACATGGACAAACTTAGGGCTTGGGAGGGGCATGGTCAGAGGTGACATGGGTAGTGGCCTACATGGCTCGGGGCAGGGCGATGCTGATCACCAAACTAACCTCCACCCTCTGCACACAGGTGACAATGGATACCCACTCCGTCCATAGCTGCTCACACCATACCTGCGGCCCATGACCCCATCGCAGCAATGCTACAATGAGGCACATGCCACCACATGTAATGTCATCGAGCGGGTGTTCAGTATGCTGAAGGCACATTTCCGTTGCCTGGACACCTCTGGTGGTGCTCTACAGTACAGCCCCTCAAAGGCCTGCAGACTATTCCTGGCCTGTAGAATCCTGCACAACATGGCCAACAAATGCGGGATAGCCATACAGGTCGAAGAGGGGGACAGCGATGGGGACGATGAAGATGCCGGTGACAATGGCGATGGGCAGCCCCCCCTTGGGTGAAGGGACATCTGATTGATCCAGCTAGCATAGCTGTACCGGGACACCATCATGGAGGAGCACTTCAGCCAACCCAGGTAAGTCATGGGGCCATGTGCAACTACCAGTGGCAAAGGCACAACCCACAAACATGCATGGACACACACCAGGGGTGCATGCAGTGAAGGGACGTGGCCAGGCATGGAACCACACATGCCACAAGGGATGGGCAAGGTCTAACATGGCACGCGGTCAGACACACACACACACACACACACACACACACACACACACACACACACACAACTCACCAGACATGCACAAAGGGTAGGAGGCACGCCGAGCCAGAATGCCACCCCTATCCACACACATGTCCACAGACCACCACGCCCACTGCCTGTCATTGTGCATGTGTCAGACACTGGGCACCATTGCACAGTGGTGTACAGTGCAATGCAGGCATCATCATGCACACGCAACTATGGACAGCAGCCAGGAGGGTGTACAGATGGACTGTGTGTGTGCATGCAGGGCCGGGTACCCACCCGTGCATTGCCTGCTGAATGACACAATGCACACAGGGCAGCATCAGACAGTAGTCATGCTGGGAGACAGGTCAGTCACACGCCACAATGCCACGGCTGCCACGGATGAGTGGGCAGCCCGCCAAGGCCACCAGCAGTGACAGGCTGACCACTGGCCTCATGGTTGGCACTGATGGTCCCCAGGGGTTCCACTGTGTGAACATGACGTGCTTGCCGCGGGGTCTGCAGCACACGAACATGCCTGCACCAGGCGTGCTCAGGATGCCCACAGCTGAACCTGGTGTAGACAAGGATGGTGTCGCACGGTGCCGGGAATGGGGGTGGACATTGCACTGTGCAGTGTCTGCGATGCACGGGCAAATAACTGTGTGCCCACTGTGGCCATGGCAGCTGTGATTGTCTGTGTCAGCCTGTCAATGGCAGCGATCACATCCTCCCGCATCCGGTGTCCATCCCTGCCAGGAGCAGAGCGGTGTCTCTGCTGCGACGCTCGTCTGCCAGGTGCAGAGCTGCACTCAGTGCATCCACTGCCATCACAAGCCACATCTGCTGATTGACTGATGCTTGCAGTATGCAGGTGTGCTCATCCAAGAGGTCATCTGCCTGATCGGCATGCTGTCCATCAGGGTGTTTGCAGCCCTGATGCTCATCACCCTGAGGGTGGGCGCTGCACACCAGGGCCAGGCCTGGGCATGTCCACTGGTGGCGCACTGACTCGCCCTGACACTGTACCACCATGTCCATTAGCCGACTGCTGATGCTGCTCCTCTAGCTGCTGCTCCCCAGGGCTCAATGGTGTGCGCCGCAGTGGCCGCAACAGTCCCACTGTCCTGTACACACACCAGTGTTGCCCCATCGGTTCTGACAGGCACAGGCTGGGACTGTGATGACACGCAGGCCTCCACGGCGGCACCACCCACAGCCATGGCCGTGATGTAACCTGCTGTGTGGCCATCCTGTGGCACACACGTGTCACTGCCCATGACATTAGTGACATCATCATCGGTGACGGATCTGGCACCAGCCTGAGTCTCAGCATGCTGGCATCCATGGACGCTGGCATGCTGGGACACGGACAGTACCTCCTCCGCACCTGTTCCACCAACATCAGTCTGGACGTCCAGGCTGGCCCACTGTCGCCCTGAGCCGCATATTCCTGTGGAGGTGGATGGGCCCTCCTCCATCTCCATCTGACCGGCCTCAGTGGAGAAGCCCACCACCGCTGACCCATGCAGATGCTCAGGAGCTGTAAGGGAAAACAAAGTCGCATTACTGCATGTGACCTACCCTGTCCCCCCCAATAGACAGACCATGACCTACCATGCAGTGACAGGCTACCACCCATCTGGAATCCACCACCCGGAACACCCTCAATGGCACAACGCTGCATGCTGCCAGCAACCCGCTCCTCCTGTGGGGTGAGGTGTAGCACCTCCAGCTGTCCTCCACCTGTCACATGCCATGCTGCCTTGATGGCAGCCACCTTCTCCTTAATCCTCCACCTGTCTGTGCCCATCTTCTTCTTGTATTCCTGCATGGAGCACTGGTGGCTCCCATGCAGGTTTACAGCATGTGCCACCTCCTCCCATGCAGCAGCATGGGCCTGTGGTGTTCCCTGCCGTCCGATGAGAAGTGGCTCCTGGTCTAGGTAGGCCTCAAACAGGGCATCCGTCTTGGCCTTCATGAAATTTGGCCTCTTCCTACTCCCATGACTCTGTTCCTCTTCTTCCACAACACACTCGGTCATGATTCAGCCTGTGAGAATGACAGGTGTTACCTGTGACTGTGCAGTCCATGCATGTCCCAGAATCCACAGTCCACACTCCCAAACAGCATGCAACTCACTGCAATAGACTGTAGAAACTGACTATGACCAGTGCAGCCTGATGTCGCACTTTTTAGTGCAACCCATGCAAATAAGGCGAGGCACATCTTTAGTGGATGCAAATTTAGTGACTGCACCATTGACTGACTGATTAGCTGATTTGCATATGCTGGCTGAATATCGCACTGTTGCACTTTGGCGCACTGTGTTGAACATGCTGAGCCAAGGGCGCAGTTTTGTGACATGCGGGTGCACACCTAACTACACATGCCCGGTTGATGACGCAGGCACCTGCCATGCTGCTCACGTGCTGTGCATGGGAGGCAATGCAGGGCATGGCCACCATTGTGCCAGTGGTGCTACAGTGCTGTTCACCTATATGGTGCTGTGGCACTGGGGCATCATAGGCACACTGGGGCAACAGCGCAGTAGGCCATTACAAGAGGTGGCACACAGGCACCCAATCGCCACACACATTGGGTTCCAATCGTGCTGTGGCTGTCCATGCACCACAGACCCTAGACCCTGTGCGGACCTTTGCCCCTAGGCACCATGCGTCAGGCATGGATACCACTATCGCACTGTTCGGTGACAGCGCCGATAGGGGAATGGCAGCGCTGTACCGCCGCAGCATCTGCACATGGCAGAACCGCACTGCAGAGTGCCATTTTGACTGAACTGAGCAGCAGAGATGGTGCAAGGCGGCTGTGCAGTGGAGCTAGGTGGAGCTGGCAAACCTGGTTGCCATTGTGGAGCCTCATGTTGGGCCCTTATTTTGGGAGGCACCCCTGGACTGGGCCAGGAGTCAGGTGTGGAAGGAGGTGGCCGATGCCCTGGAGGAGGCCACCAGTATGGGGCGGATGGCAGAGCAGTGCCACCACCGATATGAGGACCTGAGGTGGAGGGACCCAGACCTGCTTGCCTGCCTGCAGGCACGTGCCAGGAGGGGCACGGTGGCACGGCCTGGTAGGTGCAACATCAATACACTTTTATCATCCATACGGGTATCACAGTTGCTTGTGTCCAGCAATGAGGGAGGCCATCCAGTGTTGGCCGTGGTGGTGGTGTTATCGGGTGTGGGGTGGGTATGGCTGCGGATTGCACACATGGGGCAGGGGACTTTTACAGGATTGTACTGATGTTCCTCTTCCATGTTTGCACCTTAGCCCAGAAGAGTGCAGGCTGGTGATAGAGAGGAGGTGCTTCCAGGAGGACCATCAGGCGTGAGGGGTGAAGGTCCACAGAGATGCAGGGACCAGCCTGATGATGGTGAGTGCCTTACATCCATGATTACTATTGCATGCTGTGTAACAGGGCGGGCAGCGGGGCATAGCTACCACCCATTGACACCACTGCCATGCACGCAACTTGATACAGTCAGCACTGTCCAGTGGCACTGCATGTCTGGGAGTGTGTTAATGATGGTCCATGTGTGCACCGGGCACATGGCTGTGCCACTGCCTTCACACCGCATAGCCAAGTCACTGTACGGCCATGGTGGTGCTGTGCAGGACATGGGCGGTGAGTGTGTGCATTGGTCCACATGGCTGTGGCTGCCTGGGTAGGCAGGTCTTGTGGACACGGTCACTGTGGTAGTTGCACACCATCACACGGGCATGGCACATGACTGTATGCCATGCACAATGGGTTTGCTGCAGGGGGCTGGACAGTTACACGTATTGACTCTGCTCCCTTGTCCTAGGTGGACAACACTGGATGGCCCTGGAACGGGGCATACAAGAGCTTCTACAGCTGGCACAGGCATCCCTGGCAGCATTACAGCACATGGAGCGGCATGGGGTCCGAGGTGAATAACCCGGAGGCGCCACAGGAGTGGAGAACGAGGCACAGAATAGGCCCTCCATGACCCCCTGACACCCATAACCCCCTGGACCCACCCTCATACCCCTTCTTCCCTATCCCATTTGTACACCCCTGCCCCATGCCTGCCCCCACCTGGTTTGTGGCCCTTTCCCTCCACCCTTGTATATATTTGTACATATGTTTCAGAGTTGTTATATTTTAATACATACATTTTGTTATAACAACTGTGGTGGTCTCTGATTTGCAGTGGGCTACAGGTGCTCAGCTGCAGTGGTGTACATGGCGTCAGGGGTGGTGCATGCATGTGCATGAATGTGTGTGTGTGTGTGCATGTGAGGTGAACCGCCTATGGTGTGGGCAGGGCATCAGTCACTGTCTGTGGTTTGTGTGTTGTACTCTGTGCACTGGATGCCTGTGTGCAGTGGTCCATGGGGCCTGCATGGCCTGTGCAGCTGATACCCTTGCACGTCTGTGGTATGTACGGTCTGCTGGCATGCCAGTGGTGGCTGTTGTGGCCAGTGGTGGGATGGGATATGTCCTTGGGAGGGTGTGCAGGGTGCTGTACCACTGGAGGTGGGGTCTGGGGCATGCCCTGTTTCATGTGGGGTACCTCGTGTGCTGACGCATGGTTGGTCTCTCAGCTGTGCCTCAGGGGGAACGTGCAGGATGGCACTGTGTATGCATCTGTTGCATCACTGTCTGCTGCCACCCACTGCAGGGTGCCCATGGTGGGGCTGCCTTGCATGGCTCTATGGTGTACAGAGTTGCATTGTCACAGTGGGGGTGGTGGCATGCATGGGGTGTCCTGCACTGTTGGGTGCTACTCCTGGGCAAGGTGTATGGGGATCATGGTGCAGGGTGTGCTTTGCGTTTGTGGGATGGTGTGGTACGGGGTGGTCAGCCATCCTTGTGTGCTGGTCACAGCTTGTCGGGGGGTGTGATGGGGCACCATGGCTTGGCTGTGGGTAGTTGCTGGTCTCCATGGGCCGGTGGTTATTCCAGCCCCCTCCCCAGTTGTGCAGTACATGGGTGGGGGACGATGTCTGTTCTGCTGTGTGTTCCTCTGCCCATCTGTGGTATAGGTGGTGGGCCCCTGCATCCCTGGTTGTGCTGTTGCATTGCTGCCCTGCTGCTGGGGGCATCCCTGGTTGCACTATGGTGCATCTGGACTGCTCAGCTGAACATCCCTTGTTGCGCTATGGTGCATCAGATCTGCTCAGCTTCCCCTCCCTAGTTGTGCTATGGTGCAGGTGGTGCGATATTCAGTTGTGGGCCGTAGGCGCATCTTGGCCTGCGCAGTTTTTTAATATCTCACTTCTTGCGCATGGGCACAGTGGACTTGCTCTTGCTCCTGCTGTTGTGCACTTTTTGGGCACAGTTTGAATATCTGGGCCTTTTACTCTGTCTTGGGAACATATTCGAAATCTAGTTGGGTACATCAACTCATATTTGAAACCAGCTTCTTTTAAGCATTTTTTTATTGGGAAGAAAACATCCCTTCTATGTATTACATTGGGGATAAATCATTAAAGATTTTGATAGTGCAGCCCTCAAATGTGATGGAAGTGGTGTCTCTTAGCTTTCCTTGGATATAGATTTTTTATTTAAAGTCCAGTAAATGTAATACAAATGATCTAGGTTTGTTGGTTTTACTTGGCAATGAGACACATTTTCCACTTCTGGGTGTGAGCAGCTTCAATGGTCATAACGTTCGAGCAGTTATCAGTGGACACAGACTGTAGTTTAAGTATATTTTGGTAATCCTGATATAAGCAGGACTGGAACTGCTGCCTACATTAGGAGTTTATATTGAGAACAGGGATTGCAAAGAGTGCTGGTGAGCGGGCATGACTCAGCTTCAAATCTACCCCCATCTGCACTGGTCCCTTTTTCTGGATTTTAAATGCTGCGCATGATGGCTACATACAGAAATGAAGGTGTGACCGGAGCTGATGGAAATGTATTGTATATAGCCACTTTATAAATTAAGAGATTCTTAAGCATAACAGTCTGTGTAGTCCAGGAGCCTTTAGTGAAGGGTAAATGGTTGCCAGATAGTTTGTCCACATTTTATGTTAGTGCATTAATCTGTGAGAGTGTTAAATACCAGGATGCCTGTGGGTAGTACTGAAGTATTGTATGATCAGGTGACTGGTTCTAGCAAATCAGTATTTCAGAATTCCAGTGCCCATTTTATAATAAGAATTATTGTAACTTGCTTATGGAAGCAGGTGCTGTTGGCATGCATTTGCTGTTCATTACTGTTCATGGTGTTGTGACAGAATCTGCAAAACCCACCAAGACCCATTAAGGCAACCATGTTCCCATGTAAGCTACAGTAATACTTACTATTCATTGCTTAGCTCATTGCAAATACTGAAGTGTAGTCTCTGACTCTACACTTTCCCTCATGCCAAATTCTATATTCTTCCTTGCAATGCCATAGATTTTACTATATATTTATATTAGGATTATTATGTTATATTATCTATTATATTTTATGTTTCTATATTAGATAATAAATAGTGATAAGATGATGATAGTAATTTAATACAAAAACATGTTTTATCAATTTTATGTATTTGTATGCGATTGAAAACATTTCTGAATGAACATGATGAGTCATGAAGATGATGATAATAAACACTGGCCCAGATATTCAAAAGAGTTGAGCCATGCGCATAGGGTTGCGACTCGCAAGTCCGAAATTGCGCCTATCTCGATATTCAGCAGGAGGCAGTTGCGCCTCTGAAATCATGCTGAGCAACAGCGTAATGATAATGAAGGCATGCACAACCAAAGGAGGAGGAACCATGCATAAATGGTGCAGTGTGATATTCAAAGACTTGCGCAATGCACAACAGTGGAGAACAAGCAGAAATTGCACCATAGCGGAAATGAGCCAAAATAAAAAGGAGTAAGGAAGAGGCACAAGAACGCTACAGGAAGCCACATAAGGCAGAGGCTGACAGACAGGGCCGGTGGCATGAACAGGGCAGGCCATGGAAATGCCACAGTGAATAGCCAGGCACAGGAAGGTGGGGAGCCACACAACACAGAGGCCAGCACAGGCAGGTGTACCCATGCAGGGAGGTAGCAGCCAGGACAGTGGGGGAGCATGAAGCCAGGGACATGGCCAGTGCCACCTTCACATGGAGGCCGTAATGGGGTGAGAAGGTGGGGCGGCAGGGGCGTGGCTGTGGAAAGGTCCATCAGCGGTATGCCCCCAGCAGGCAGTACCGAGCCCGCACCAGCTTTGAGCTGTACACAGATACTGAGATTGTGGGATGGTACGCCTGAACAGGGCAATTCTGAGGTGGCTCTGTGAGCTGTGCAGTGATGTGATGCAGGCACCCACATGACAGAGCCATGCCCAGTCAGTGGAGAACAAGGTAACAGCCTGCATGTGCTTGCTCACCATGGCTACCTTCCAGAGACCAACTGGGGACACCACAGGCATAACCCAGTCAGCCACGTCATGCCACCTCACCCAATTCCTCAGCACACTGCTGCCACATGCTGAGGAGTACATCCATTTCCCCAGCACAGCGGTAGAGTGCACAACAAACATACAAGAGTTCCACATGGTAGCACGTATGCCTGGCATGCTAGGGGCAATAGACTGCACCCATGTGGCCACACGCACACCACCTGGCCCTGAGGGGGCCGCATACATAAATTGAAAGGGTTATGCCAGCATCATCTGCCAGGTGATGTGTGATGCCAGGGGGTGCATCATCAATGTCTGTGCTACGCACCCTGGGGAGCACATGATTCTTTCATCTGGCACCAGTCGGCACAGTGCCACAGATTTAAGAGTGGAGACATCCCCACTGGCCACCTAGTGGGTGAGTATGAAAACCACATGGACAAATATAGGGCCTGGAGGGGCATGGCCAGAGGTGGCATGGGTAGTGGCCTACATGGCCTGGGGCAGGGCGATGCTGATCATCAAACTAACCTCCACCCTCTACACACAGGTGACAGTGGATACCCACTGCATCCCTGGCTGCTCACACCCTACCGGCAGCCCACGACCCCATTGCAGCAATGCTACAATGAGGCATACACCACCACACGTAATGTCATCGAGTGGGTGTTCGGGATGCTGAAGGCACGTTTCCATTGCCTGGACACCTCTGGTGGTGCCCTACAGTACAGCCCCTCAAAGGCCTGTGGGATATTCCTGGCCTGTTGCATCCTGCACAATGTGGCAAATGAATGTGGGATAGCCATACAGGTTGAAGAGGGGGACAGCGATGGGGACGATGGGGACACCAGTGACGATGGTGATGGGCAGCCCCCCCTTGGCCGACGGGACCCCGACTGCTCCGGCTGGCACATTTGCACTGGGACACCATCACGGATGAGCACTTCAGCCAACTCAGGTAAATCATGGGGCCATGCGCAACCACCAGTGGCCAAGGCACAACCCAAAACATGCAGGAACCCACACTGGGGTCCATGCTGTCAAGGGTAGTGGCAGGGCACAGAGGCACACACACAGCCAGAAATGGGTGAGGATTAACATGCTATGCTGAAGGACACACACACACACAATGCAACAAACATGCACAGAGGGCAGAAGGCACACCGACCCAGAACACACACCCTAGCAACACACATGTCCACAGGCCACCATGCCCACTGTCTGTCCATGTGCGTATATCAGATGCTGAGCACCATTGCACATTGGTGTACAGCACAATGCAGGCATCATCATGCACATGCAACTGCAGACAGCAGCTGGGAGGTTGTGCAGGTGGACTGTGTGTCCGCGTGCAGGCCCGGTACCACCCGCACCGCCCACTGATACACACAATGCACATAGGGCAGCACCAGACAGTAGCCGCTGCCTGGAGACAGGTCAGTCCCGCGACACAGTGCCACGGCCACCATGGATGTGTGGGCAGCCCCGCTGAGACCTGCCAGCACTGGCAGGCTGACCACTGGCCTCATGGGGTGACACCGATGGTCCCCCAGGGATTCCACTGCATGAACGCGACCGTGCCAGCACAGGGGTCTGCAGCACACCGAACATGCCTGCACCAGGAGTGCTTGGGATGCCCACAGCTGAACCTGGCATCGACAGGGTGTGAGTTGCATGACACCGGGAATGGAGGGTGGATAGTGCACTGCGTGGTGTCCACAAAGCATAGACACCTGACTGTGTGCCCATTGTGGCCATGACAGCAATGAACGCCTGTACATGCCTGTCAATGGCAGCAGTCACATCCTCCCGCAAACGGTCCATCCGTGCCAGGATCTGTTTGGTGTCTCTGCTACAACGCTCCTCTGCCCACTCCAGAGCCACACACAGTGCTTCCACAGACGCCGCAAGCCATATTTGCTGCTGGACCAATGCTCGCAGTAGGCGGGTGTGCCTGGCCAAGAGGTCATCAGCCCCTCGGCATCCTGTCCCTCAGGGTGCAAGGGCCTGATGTTCAGCACCCTCAAGGGTGGGTGCTGCGCAACAGGACCAGGTCTGGGCATGTCCATAGGTGGTGCGCAGATGCCCCGCTGAACCCGTACACCCAAGCCCAGTGGATGACTGCTGATGCTGCCCTCTGGCTGCTGCACCCAGGGCTCAGTGGTGCCGCCATAGTGGCCGCAACAGTCCCCCTGTCCTGAACAGACACCAGTACTGCCCCACTGGTGCTGACAGGCACAGCCTGGGACTGTGCTGACATGCAGGCCTCCACGGCAGCACCACCCACAGCCATGGGCGCGAATTGTCCTTCTGTGTGTCCATCCTGTGGCACACACGTGTCACTGCCCAAGACGGTCGTGTCATCATCACTGGTGCCGGACTCTGCCCCGGCCACAGCCACAGTGTGCCGGCATCCGTGGACGCCAGCATGCCGGGACACAGGCAGGGCTTCCTCCACACCTGTCTCAATGACATCAGTGTGGACAGCCAGGCGGCCCCATTGTCGTACTGATCCACAGATACCTGTGGAGGTGGATGGTCCCACCTCCGACTCCATCCAACTGTCCACAGTGGACAGGCCCACCACCGCTGACCCATGCAGATGCTCAGGATCTGTAAGGGAAAGCAAAGTCACGTTAATGCGTGTGACCTACCCTGCCCCCCCAGACAGACCATGATTTACCATGCAGTGATGGGCCACCACCAGTCTGGAAGCCACCACCCAGAACACCCTCAATGGCACTTCAGTGCATGCTTCCAGCAAGCCTGTCCTCCACTGGGGTGAGCTGTACCACCTCTGGATGTCCCCCACCTGTTGCAGCACGTGCTCCCCTGATGGTAGCCACCTTCTCCTTTACTCTCCTCCTGTCTGTGCCCATCTTCTTCTTACACTCCTGCATGGAGCGCTGGTGGCTGTTATGCAGGTTCATGGCACATGCCACCTCCTCCCATGCAGCAGCACAGGCCTGAGGGGTGCCCCCCCATCCACTGAGCAGTGGCTCCTCATCCAGGTAGGCCTTGAAAAGGGCCTCGGTTTCAGCCTTAGTAAAATTCGGCCTCCTCCTCCTCCCACCACTGTTGTCCTCCTCTCCAAGAACGTTCTTGGTCATTATGTAGCCTGTAAGAATGGCAGTTGTTACCTGTGACTGTACAGTCCCATGCATGTCCCTGCATCCACAGTCCACACTCCCAAACATCATGCAACTCACCAATAAACTGCAGTAACTGACTATGGCCACTGCAGCACATTGTCGCACCTTTATAGTGCAATCCATGCAAATGAGGTGAGGAGCAACTTTAATTAGATGCAAATTGCAGTGCTGTGCCACTGAATGGCTGATCAGATGATTTGCATATGATGGCTGAATATCGTGCTGTTGTGCTTTGCGCAATTGTGTTGAACCTGCTGAGCCAATGGTGCAGTTCTGTGGCATGCGTAGTACACCTCACTGCGCATGCCTGGGTTGCTGACACAGGTGTCTGCCACACTGATGATGTGCTGTGCATGGTAGGCAATGCAGGGCATGGCCACCATTGTGCCAGTGGCGCTATAGCGATGGTCACTGCATGGCGCTGTGGCACTGGGCCTTCATAGGTGCAATGGCCCAACTGCCCGATAGTCCGCTGTGGTGCTGGCACACAGGCAGCCAATCACGCTACACACATTGTCATCCAATGGTGCTGTGCGTGGCCTTGCACCAGAGACTCTTGACCCTGTGCCCGACCTTTGCCCCCTTGGCACCTTGCATCAGGCATAGGTGCACTTCTATCGTGCTTTTCAGTAATAGGGAATGGCAGCACTGTACTGTGCAGCATCTGCACATGGGGAGCTGCGCTGCAGAGTGCCATATTGCCTACTATAGCTATTGGAATGGCGCATAGAAGAGCTGCTCCATGGAGTGCCATTGAACTGGCCAATTTGGTGGCCATAGTCAAGCCACGCCATGGGCCTCTCTTTGGGGAGGTCCCCTGGATAGGGCAAGGACCCAGGTGTGGCAGGAGGTGGCCACTGCCCTGGATGAGGCAATAGGCTGGGGGCATTCAGTTGAGCAGTGCAGGCACCACTATGGTGACCAGCGCAGGAGGGAGCTGGAGCTACTGGCCCAACTGCGGTCAAGTGCCAGGAGAGGCATGGTGCCATGTCCAGGTAGTGGTTCCGTCAACACATTTTATCATCCATATGAGTCACAGTGTTGTATGTGTCCAGCACATAGGGGAGGCACCGTATGGGGTTGGCCGTGGCGGTGTTCACAGGGTGTGGGGTGTGTGGGTCTGGCTGAGTGGGAGGGTACACACCTTGGGGCAGGGGGACTTTGCTTCAGGAATGTACTGATGTTCTTCTCTCCTTTTTGTCCCCACAGGCCCGGAAGAACTATGCAGGGTGTGGGCAGAGCAGCAGAGGGGTGTGGAAACTGCAGCCAGGTGGTCCGAGGATCAGCAACGCCCACCTGACCGGCCCAATGAGGGTGAGTGCCAGACCTCCATGATTAGTATTGCATGCTGTGTGACAAGGTGGGCAGCGGGGCATGGCCACCATTCATTGACATCACTGCCATGCACGCCACTTGTTACAGTCAACACTGTCCAATGGCAATGCATGTCTGGGTGTGCGTCACTGGTAGTCCATGCATGCACCAGGTGCATGGCTGTGCCACTGCCTTTGCACCACGTAGCCATGTCACTAAACGGCCACGGTGGTGCTGTGCATGACTTGGCCAGTGGGTGTGTGCAGTGTTCTGCATGGCTGTATTTGCCTGGGAGGGCAGGTCCTGTGGACGTGATCACTGCGGGTGGTCACACATCATCACAGTGGTATGTCCCATTGCCGTATGCCATGCACAGTGGGCGGGCTGTATGGGGTTGTGCATTCACACCTGTTGACTGTGCTTCCTTGTCCTAGGTGCGAGACATCTAAGGGAAATATGGGACACCATGAGGGAGCTCCTGAATATGGCCTACAAGACGGTGGAGATACTAAGGAGGCTGGACCAGTCGGGAGTACTGCGGCGACACAGAGCAAGGCGGACCCAGAGCCAGGAACGGCAGTCCCTTTAACAGTCCCTTGGTCCCTGACTTCCCCTAGCCCCTGACCCACCCTCACACCCTCCTATCCCATCCCATTTGTCCACCTTTCCCTGCCCACCCCACCTTGTTTGTGTCCCCCACCCCAAGCTTGTAAATAGTTTTTATTATTGTACATAGTTAAGTTTTATATTTTTACAATACATTTGAATTTTACATGAATACCGTGGTGGTCTCTGATTTGCAGTGGGCTATAGGTGCTCAGCTGCAGTGGTGTGCATGCCATCGGGGTGGTGCAGTCATGGGTATGTGTGTGTGTGTCTGTGTGGAGGTGACTATGGTGTGGGGGTAGATATCAGTCAGTGTCTGTGTTGTGTGTGTTGTTCCGTGTGGACTGGATGACTGTGTACAGTGGTCCATGGTGCATGCTCTGTGTCCATGGCACACCCATCAGCCCGTCCATGGCCTGTGCAGCCAACACACATGCCTGTCTGTGACCTGCATGGTCCACTGACATGTCAGTGGTGGCATTCCCTGCAGGGCAGACACTGTACCTGTCACTTTGCTGGGTTGCCCATGTCACTGGTGTGGTGCATGCCTGGCTCAGGTGGCACTGTGGGTGACACGGTCATTGTCCCACCTTCATGCTGCAGCTTGTGTGTGTTGAGGGGGATGTGCCCCACTGTCTGTGGCTTGTGCTCTGGGTGACTACTGGTGGTGTATGGGTCCATGGTGCCTGCGCAGGGTGGCTGGCACTCCAGTGCCATGGTGGACTGTGAGTTGTGTGTACATGGTTTACATGGGCCCACAATGGGGACTTGGTTGCCCCACCACTGCGTCCCTGTGTTGTTGTGCCCTTGGGTATGGGTGGGTGTCTGTCCAGACCCTGTGTTGCATCCGGTGTGGTGCATGCTTCCATGCACCACTGTGGGTGTCTGTGCTGGCTGTTGCAGCCAGTGATGGGCCGGGGTGTGTCACTGGAATACTGTGCAGAGCGCTGTACCACTGGTGGTGGTGTGAAGGACATGACCATCCCATACGGGGTACCTCTTGTGCCAATGCATGGTCGGTCTCTCAGCAGTACCTCGGGGGACTGTGCATGGTGGCACTGTGTCTGCCATTGTTGCATTGCTCTGTGCTGCAACCTGCTGATGGGTGCTCATGGTGGGACTGGCTTGCATGGTTCTGTGGTGCACAGGGTTGCATTGACACAGTGGGGGTGGTGGCATGCATGGGGTTTCCTGCAGTGGTGGTCACTGCTCATGGGGGTGTGTCTGGGAGTCACAGTGCAGAGTGTGCTGTGCACTGGGGGGGATGGTGTGGCACACAGTGGTCTGCCCTCCTTGTGTGCCAGTCACAGCTTGCCGGTAGATGTGATGGGGCACCATGGCCAGGCTGTGGGTTGGTTGCTTGTCTCCATGGACCAGTGGTTATTCCAACCCTCCCCTGGTTGTGCTGTGCTTGGGGTGTGGGGGGACAATGTATGTTCTGCTGTGTGTTCCTGTGCCCATCAGTGGCATTGGTGGTGGGCCCCTACCTCCCTGAGTGTGCAGTTACATTGCTATGCAGCTGGGGGGCTCCCTGGTTGTGCTATGGTGCCTCTGGACTGCTCAGCTGAACATCCCTTGTTGTGCTATGGCGCATCAGATCTGCTCAGCTTCCCCTCCCTAGTTGCGCTATGGCACAGGTGGCATGATATTCAGTCGTTGGCAGTAGGCGCAATTTGGCCTGCTCCTTTTTTGAATATCGCATCTCTTGCACATGGGTGCAATAGACTTACACTTGCTCCTGCTATTGCGCACTTTTTGGGCGCAGTTTGAATATCTGGGCCTCTATCTATAGTGTTTCATAGCAGAGAGGCATTTATTGAAGACCACAGTGCACAGGTGGCTGTGCTGACATAGAAACATAGAAACATAGAATTTGACAGCAGATGAGGACTACTTGGCCCACCTAGTCTGCCCATTTTCCTTACCTGTTTCATAAACTGCAGATCCTTAATGCTCTGCAGCTTACCCTCTCTTTCCTATAGCTAGAGTTCCTTTATGTCTGTCTCATGCATTTTTGAATTCCCCTACTGTTTTTGGTCCTACAATCTCTGTCGGCCAATCATGTTGTACTCTCTGCTGTGTAGTGTTTAAGCAGCAAAAGAGGTGGTGATACTGCCCCCCCCATACCTCAGTGACATGTGATGATGGAAACATGATCCAATATAGAGGAAGTAAGAGAATGATGACATGAAACAAAAATATATGAATTATTATGCGATCAGTCATAAAGATGATAATATAGTTCCTCACAGTAGACAGGTAGTTGTGAAAACCAATACTTTACAGCACTCAGGTGACTCTAGTGATACTGGTGGCACAGTTCTCAAAGGTAATGAGACAGGCTTTGAGGAAGAAAATATGTACTTTCCCAAGGTACAAAGCGATGAAGGGGAGAAGGAATAGCAGGAATACCAGGCAAGGCTTCAGAAGACAAGGGGTGCAGTAATGAGAGCAAAGGCAGACATACAGCTGTGGATTTTTGAGGGTATGATGTTAGAGGGAAATCATTTTTTAGGTACATTCAGGAGAAATGGAGGTGGTCATCAGGCTAAATGAGGGATGGGGCAGTTGAAGATGTGGCACAGAAAGCAACTATACTGCACACTTACTTTTGCTCAGTATTCACAGTAGGGAATGACAGGCATCTACCAGAGAGCAGGATCAAATCCATCACTAGAAGGTACAGGAAATAGGGAGGGTGGTGATCATGACTGAACCAGTGAGAAAGGGAAATTCAGCCCTCATGCTGGGTGAAGCACTGGGCCCAGATGGCTTGCACACAGGGGTACACAGGGAACTGGTCACAGTACTGAAAGAACCATTACATGGTAAATTAATGACTTGCTTAAGCCTAGAGTGATGCCAGGGGATTGGAGGTACCATTCCACAAGGGGGAAGGGACAAGGATTACCCAGGCAATAACAGACTGGGAAGTCTTACCTCCATTGTAGGTAAGATAATGGATGCCATAGTCAAGACAAATCTGGTGGCCTACTTATAGGATAACAGGATACAGAACAGCAAGCAGCATGGATTGTGCAAAGGAGGTCATTCCAGACCAACCTGAAACAGTTTTTTGACTGGGTTACTACAGTGATGGATAGAGAGTATGTAGTAGATTTGCTCTGCCTCAACTTCAGCAAAGCCTTCAATTCAGTGCAACACAGAAGGCTGCCAAAAATGCTGAGGCACCTGGGAGCAGCATAGGGCTCTGTCAGGTGAGTATGTAACTTAGGAATAAAACCTACAGTGATGGAAATCTTTATTAAAGACTCCTCTGCTGGCCTGGTATGCATCATGGAGACCTGGTTGGGTGACGACTCTGATCTTGTACTGGAGGCATCGACCCCACTGGGTTTTCTGGGGTACATTGTTCTTGGTGGAAGTACAGAGGGTCAGGTGGTCATCTGCTTTAGAGCTGCATTGGGACTGACATCATACTCCATGGGTGTGACCAGGTTGTTTGAATGTGTGGCTGTGAAAGTTGGACCAGATAAGGGCTGCAGGATCATTCTTGTGCACCATCCTCCAGAATCTGGAAATGATTTCCTGAAGGAACTAAAGAGTTTCAAGACAGACTTCATCAAAGTCACCTATACTGGGGGTTCTGGGTGACTTTAGTGGCTGGGTTGATGATGTAACTTCTATGTTTAGAACACATTTCCTCTAGTAGATGACATCACTGGGTCTCATACAGGTAATTTTGTCTGTTACCCACCAAAATGGCCATGCTTTGAACCTTATCTTCTTGTTGGGTCTAAACATTAGTGATGACAAGGTTACTCTAGTTGTTTGGGCAGATCATCGTGCCATGCAGTTCCTTTGCAGGGTCCCCCACTTATTACCCCTGGTGAAGATAGTCATATACCATGCAGTTCAAAATCTGATGCCAGAGAAGTACTGTGGAACTAAACACCTCAGACATAGTGACAGCTTGTCTTGAGGGAACAGAGTAAGTTATGGAGAGCAGCTGCCTTTTATTTTTCAGCACTGTTCTGTGTTTATCTCTGCCTGCTGATCTGGTGCATTTTTTGTACTGCTCTGCCTATGCAACAAGTTCATTTGTAATCCCTCCCATCTATGTACTTGATCCGTATTGCTACTGTCAGTTCAAATACTGTGTGTATACCTGCCTGCTGATCTGGTGCTGTTTGTACTGCTCTGCCTATGCAACAAGTTCATTTGTAATCCCTCCCTTCTATTTACTTGATCTGTATTGCTACTGTAAGTTCAAATGCTGTATGTATATGTATAACTGCCTTCTCTGTAACCCTCTCCCCACCGGTCGCACCGTGAGACGAGCATCTTTTTGCTCAGTGTGCCTTTCATGGTGAAACATTTCCAATAAATAAATCTCTTGATTTCCCAATGTTGATTACCATAGTACAATGGTGACTTGAGGTAGTTGAAGACAACGGAACAGAGGTTGGCATATTCCTGGTGGATGTCAGGGTCCAAGGAGGATACATTATTGCTGAGAGATCACTACAGTGAGTATCAGTGGGAAATCACCCAGAAAAGGTCAATGTTCCTGTCATGAGTGATTGCTGCTAGAAAGAACAGACCAGTTTAGCTCTTCCACACTGTAGACAGTCAAGAAGAGGGTTTTTTTCTGCAGAAAAGTGCAGTTCTTTCTAGATAAAGCATCCTTTATTTGGGATAGGATCTTGTCAAGTCATCTGCTACAGGTCAGCAGTGTTCATTTCATGGTGGGTAAGGGCACTCCCTATCGGTCAAATGAGTTTGAGTCAGTTCTTGTGGAAGATGTCTTTCAGATGATCACAGAATTGCACCTTGTCTACTGTTTATTGGATGCAGGACCTACCAGACTTCTTTTGGAGTGCTGGGTGAACTGTCTCTGATATCTGTGGAGAGTGTCAGGTGTTCTCTGAAGGAGGTTGTCTTTCCCACTGTAAGGAAAATGAATGCGGTGATGCACCTCTTAAATAAACAATATTTGGACCCTGATGTTCTCATGAACTGCAGGCCTGTTTTGACCCATCCTGTTCTGGGTAAGGTTATTCAAAATGTGGTAGTGGAAGAGTTGGAGCACTGACTTGAACAGTATGATGTCTACCAGCCAATCCAGTCTGGTTTCAGCCCATTATTGCAGAAAGACCACACTTTTTAAGGTACACCATGATCTCCTCTTAGTGAGGGACAGTGGACAATGTTTTATTCTGGTTTTTCTTGACATTTCCTTGGCATCTGACATGGTGGACCATGGGATGCTGTTGAAATAGCTGAGGCATTTTTTAGGACTCTCAGGGATGGTGTTGAGGAGGTTTAAGTCCTACTTGTCCAGTGCAGTGCAACAGGTGGCATTGAGGTCTTACATTTTGAATAGTGTAGTACTCACCTGTGGAGTGCCTCAAGGCTTGATTCTAGCACTCATATTGTTCACCATGTACATGCAGTTATTGGGGGAGATTATTACATCGTATTGACTGGGTTTTCATAGCTCCTATAATTATACCAAGTTGTACTTGTTTTGTACTGCCTGTCAGTGCTGTGGTCACAAGGATGAGAATGTGACTCAGGAAATCAAAGACTGGATAGTTGCCAGCAGGCTTCATCTGAATTCCACAAAGACTGAGGTGCTACTGGTGGAGTCTGGCTGGTGTGGGTCTGCAATTAATAGCAGTGGTGTCACTTTACCACCCTTGAATGGCATCCAGCTTAGAGCTATGCATGGGATATGGAATCTAGGAGTAACTGTGGGCTCCAAGCTGATGCTAGAACATCAGGTGTTTACAGTTCTTAGCTGTGGCTTTTTCCATGTGTGAAACATTGCCAGAATAAAAGCTTTTTAGCAGCCACCAACTTGGTAGTCCTGGTGCATGCCTTAATCACATCTAGATTGAACAGCTGAAAGACTCTCTACTAAGATCTCGCCACAGGGCTGGTGTGTCATCTACAGCTGGTGCAGGATATGGCAAATGGACTTATTGCTGGGACTTCCCAGTCTGAGCATATCAAGCTGGTGCTTTTTGAGCTGCAATGGCTCCCAATTCGTTGGCGTGTCATCCTCAAGGTGTGGTTGTTGAGCTAAAAGGTCCATTACATACTGGGCCTGGGCTACCTGAAAGACCTTCTGGTCACATTCACTCCCAGCTGCTCTCTCCAGTCTTCCTAGGTGGGGTTCCTCTCTACCCAAATATCCTCTTTAAATCTTTGGTGGATTGTACATTTAGGATTGTTGTACAAAGGCTCTGGAATGCACTACACATGTGGGTAAATTCTGTGTGTGCACTAGAGAAAGAATCAGATGAAGGTATGGGGTGTACCCTAACAATGGGACAGAAATGACTATATAAAGGGTTTGTCCTCTGTTGTACAGTGCAGGGATATGCCCCTAGTGTTGGACAGAGAAATGTATGAAGAGGTGTTAACTTACTGTTGGACAGGTGAAAGGTACCTGTATTGTGAGACAGAAGCACCAAGATATCTCGTCGGCAAGAATGCCAACCTCTTCCACAGCGATGGCACAATACTGACGCAGGTATTGTGCTGCCTCTTGCATCACTGTTTTCTGTGGGGGGCTGTGCCCCCCACATCCCACGGACTCTAGGATTACAACTCCAGGTCAGAGTTCGTCCAGGGAGGGGGTGGAACACTGGGGGAAGGCAAAACACAGAAAAAGGACTGTTATCACGAATGTCACCATAATGGTCTTTTTCTGTGTTTTGCCATTGGGGTGTAGACCACAAGGGGTGATACATTGTGAGACAGGTGAGTGACATGTGAGGATGTCCCCCATGTGTGGGACAGGTGAGGTGTATATTCTTAGTGAGGGGACAGATTTGGGAATGTAAGGGGTGCACCTTGTGTTGGTCAGTTGTTGGTTGTTACCCTAATGTGAGGTGTCACAAGGCTCAGTACTGGGATGAGCCCTCTTCAATGTCTTTGTAAATGATATTGCAGAAGAAGTGGAAGGGAAGGTATGCATTTGTTAATTATACTAAAATATGTCATAAGATAGACGTTCAGGAGGAGCTGAAGAAAATGTCCAGGAATCTTGGGAAACTTGTGGAGTGGTCAAGAGCATGGCAGCTGAGGTTCAATACCAAAAAGTGTCATAGGCCTAGGGCATAGGAACCCCAGAACTGATTATAGGATGTGGGGGAGGTACTGACAGTCACTAACCGGGAAAAGGACCTTACAATTATCATAACCAGTGACTTCAAAGTGACAGGGCAGTATGACAAAACATTGGGTAATACTAGTGGGATGCTGAGGTGGATCCAAAGGGGTATCTGCAGCATGAAGTGGAAAGCAGTGTCGACACAATATTTCTGGTTGGTGCGACCCTACCTGGAATACTGTATCCAGCTCTGAAGGCTGCACATCAGAGAGGATATAGAGTGGAGGCAGTCCAGAGGAGGACAACTAAAATGGTGCAGGGGTTGCACCAAAAGCCCTACAAAGAGAGACTGGGAGGGTCTCAACATGTACACCCATAAAGAGAGAAGACTGAGAGGGGACATGCTAGAGACTTACAAGTATTTCAAATGGGTGAACAAGGTGCAGTTGGGGAGTCTCTTTTAAATGAGAACTAGTACCAGGACCGGGGGCATGCAATGAAGCTGGTGGGTGAAAACTTTAAAAGTTCAAGTTCAAGTTCAAGTTTATTGCAGGAAAACTCCATTGAGCAAGCTCATTCACAAGGAGGTCCTGTGACATAAACACTTAAAGTACAAACACAGATAGGTAATAACAGTATATACATGAAATGCATGTTACATGATATAGGCTGGATATACATACAAGGGTACCACATAGGGTGACCGCAGGTGGTAAACATTGATATGAGACAGGGAAGTGACTTACAGGTTGCATACTGATAAATGAAACATGATGACTGGTGTGTGCAATACATATACAGTATTTTGGCAGCTAAAGGCCCTTAAAAGGGATGTGAGGAAGTATTACTTCACTGAAAGAGTTGTAGATGCCTGGCACAGACTGCCAGTAGAAGTGGAGGAGGTGAAAACAGTGGGCACTTCAATAGGCAGGGAGGAGGGAGCATTGCCAGAAACCAATAGGCAGAGAGGAGAGAGGGTCATTAGAGGCCAGATAAGGTCTGCAGAGATGGACTAGGCAGGGAACATTTGTGCAGACTGGATGGGTCAAGTAGTCCTTTTCTGCTGACAGATTTTATGTTTGTATGTTTCCACTAACCCCGGAGGTAAGAAAAGCCTTGATCAACACCTCAAAATAAAAAAAAACAGTTGAAAAACAATCTTTTAACACCTTCTATAGGTATGACGATATCTCTTAATTTTTTATAAGCTTTGTGCCTGATGTTTCTTGATGTTTCATTTATGCTGTTTTTATTCATGTACGTCAACCAGAACCTCTTGGGTATGGCATCATGAAAATAAAATGCCTTACCTTGTCTGGTGAGAGGCAGCAGAGGGTACTAGTGAAAGGTGCTATGTTGGGAGACAGGGAGGTTATAAGTGGGGTGCAACAGAGATAAGTCCTGAGACTTGTCCTATTCCATATGTTCATTATGGACATAATGGTCGGTATCAAAGGCAATATGTGTCTCTTTGCTGATATCACAAAGCTATTTGGCCGGGAAGACAGCAAGGAAGGGATGGGTAAATGCGAGAAAGGCCTAGAAAAACTGAAGAGTGATCTAAGATCTTGCAGTTGAGATTTAAGCAATAAACCACAACAGGGTGTGGGTTATGCTGGGATTTACGCATGCCTGGTGTGGTTTGGTCACGGGGCTGCAGGTCGATTGACCAAATCCGCACCATAAGTGAATAAATCCCAGCATAACCCATACCCTGTCATAGTTTATTGTGATTATATAATGTGTAAAATAAACAACAGATAAAAATTTTAGGTGTCAACTTTTTTGTAAAATTGTTTTATGGAGTAAATGGAAGATATATGGTTCCGCGTTAAAAAAAACACTCCTGTGTTGCTAGGTAGAGCATGGAAGCCTGCTGTCTGCATCCTCCATCAAGTGAAGTGCACACAGACAAGCTAGCTTATGTTTGCAGTTTCTTTTTAAGAAGTAGGCGACAGCAGTTGAAAAATTTGGGCAATGAGTTACGAGGCTGTGAGATACTGTTATTGAGCAGTGTACATGAAGCCACAGGGCCATCCTAGTCATTGCTGAGGGTCAGCTTTGGGAGTGATCAGCAATGTCAATATGAGTAGTTGTCATTTGGCTGTGTTTCAGCAGAAGGAAACTGGGGACTGGAGTTGAAAAACACATTTGCCAATGAGGTGTGAGGTTGTGTTGCACTTTCTTACAGGGACTCTGTGTGCATGGATTATAAGCACAATCAAGCTGATTGCATGTTTGAAAAGAGTGGAGTGCTGGTAGGGGGTGATGGTTGTTGGAAGGGAGTGAAAAGAGGAGTGGTTTCAGTTTGGTTTGTCTTCAAGTTTATGCATACAAACAGAAAGGAATTTGTATTGTTTGTGGGGTTTTTTTATTGTAGAACTTTGGCACCATACTGTCAGACTTTATTTCATTGCTACTTGTTTTGGGAGGCTGTAAAATGGACTGGATATTGCTGTGTGCAGTCCGTTTGAAACTTGCACTGCAGTGCCACGGTTTAGTGGAGATTCAACATGGCAATTTTCAACTTTCATGTTCAGGGGCTGGGACTGATTTCACCAAGTGGGGATTTCAGATGTGGCTGACTGGCACCTGTTTCCATGGGTTATGCCAGGATTTACCATGGCAGAAAGGTGCCAGTCAGACAATCAGAGGCCCCAATTCTCAGACCTCATTGTATAATTAATGCCAAGCACTGCAACATGAAATACTCACACAAACAATACTGGATGGAAGGTGTTAGGCAGGCCACTGCAACAGAGGAGAGGGATCTGGGGGTCATCGCTTGTGATTTCCTCAACCAAATCAGCCAATGCAACAAAGCTTCAGCAAGGTGTTGAGGATCCTGGGGTGTATCAGCAGGGGTTCTTACCATAGGAAAAGTGAGGTGATTTTGCCTTCATAAAGATCTCTGGTGATACCTCATCTGGAGTACTGTGCTTAGTTATGGAGCCCTTGTCAGAGAAAGGACATAGCCAGTCTGGAGTTGGTGCAGAGAAGGGTCATCAAGATGATCCAGGGACAACAAGGCAGATCCTATGAGCAACTGTTGTTGGCCCTTAATATACATTCACTGGAGGCAAGGCACAGTGAGGGGACATGATAGTAACATGTACGTTTCAGAGGGATATAAATAGGGGGAATAATGAGGAACAGTTTGTTAGAAACAGGGAAGCAGTCACAAGCAAACATGGCTGGAGATTTGTGGGGGAAAATTTTGGAAGGATGTGAGTAAGTTATACTTCACAGAGAGAGAGTGGTGGAACCATGGGGAAGACTCGTAGTGGATGTTGTGGAGAAGGCATCCTGAACAGTTTTAAACATGACTGGGACAGAGCAAGAGGACTCATAATCTGGGGAGGGTACCAAAGGGCTGAAGTGTGAGGGAGTGGGGAAGTGAGAGACAGCCCACCAAAACAGCAGATCAGTTGGTTGATGTATTATAGTAAAAGCAGACTTTATGCACCATCAGCCTCCTTCTGCTGACAGAGTCTATGTTTCTGAAGGACCTTTTATACAAGTTCTGCACCATTGTGAGTGGTGCAGAGCTGTTAGAATGGTACCTTTTGCTGAATGTAAACATTAGCCCTTCCACCGTGAAAGTCTTCGGTGCATCTCAGAGTGTTCCCTGCTTTCCTGGGTACACAATGTGTTTTGAGCCATTTGCCCATTTTGAGCCACTGTGTAAACAGATTGGCAGGACTCACAACTCCATGTCACAACCCCA
This sequence comes from Neoceratodus forsteri, assembly GCA_016271365.2. Classification (NCBI taxonomy): domain Eukaryota; kingdom Metazoa; phylum Chordata; order Ceratodontiformes; family Ceratodontidae; genus Neoceratodus; species Neoceratodus forsteri. The sequence continues at coordinate 1,868,824,206 of CM057452.1, forward strand.
ACTCCGACTCCACAGCTAATTCTCATTCTCTCCATGAAGACACTGATAACAGTGGAAGGAAACTCAGACTGATGTAGAGCTGCAGCATCTAAACAGAACAGTGAGTGGTGCCATTGGAGCAGAAGGAGCCAATTCTAACAGCAGCGCTTCCAGGTAGTGCCTTATGTTACCATGGCTGATAATACTGTACCATTTGCTGTGCAGTGTGTAGGCATTACAGAAAGTTGTGTCACACACATGCCACAAAGAGGCTTGATGAGAAAAATGTAATTCATGATGAAGAAGAAAAAGAATGATGATGATGATGATGATGAAGATGTTATGTTTTCTGAAGCAAATGTCCTACAGTTTATGTTTTAATATAAATATTATTATTAATGATTTCTTTATTTATATGTTGAGAAAATGAAATTTCATTGGATGTGTGATGTCATCTGTAAAATGCTCACACACTGCAGAGTAGCCATTTGATTTTTTTTGGTACAGTGGACTGGTGTTGGTGGTTGAAGCAAGGGGTGCTTTTGGTGAGGAACTGGACACCAGGGTAGAAACTGTGAGATTCAAAACTCTCTGTCAAAGTGTCAGAGTGACCTGAAACACTGGGGAGTTAGTCGGTCACATTCTAGGCTCACCTCCTTCCTCAATACCTCTGTGAATTTTCATACCTGGCTCTCAGTTTTGCACTGTTTGCACATATCATCAAATAAACCTAAGTACTACATACTGAGCTCTGTCTCATAGCCCTTTTGTTTTGAAGTGGCCTTTGTGAGGTGAATTTTTTTGGGGGGCCCACTGTGAAATGACATGCCTTCAGATAGCATTAGGCAGGGCAGCAGACATGATATATCCAAAGATTAATATAATATAATATAATATAATATAATATAATGTGGATATATGGATAAGCCTTAATAATACTATACTAAGTTACACAAAAATGTCCCAGTAATACATCACTACTCTCAATAATACTATCTGAAAAGTGATAATACTATCATTTTTGCTGATAATACTACAGTTCAAAGGTCATCTCCAACTGTAGTATTATCAATGGATCCATATATTACAAAAAATAACAAAGATAAGTGTTTTACAAGGTAGTAATGCCATCTCAAGGTTTTGGGGACTTTAGGACCTCTCGAGCTTCGCTCTTGAGGTTCCATGTCCCTAAAACCTCTTGATGGTATTACTGCCATGTAATATACACTTATCTATCTATTATTCTATTTATAATATAATATAATTTAATACAATATAATTATAGTGGCACGGTAGTGCCACTATAGTTATGATTGAGAAGGCTGTTTAATGATAAACCCCTAACTTTGCTCCTTAATAGCTTTGCCTCCATTCAATGGAGGTGCACAAACTTTTGCATGCACAGTCTGAGGGGTGGGGTGCTGAAAAGGTTAGGTCTCTTGATTTTCCAAGTTTCATTCCAGTCAGATACGTGGATTCTGAAATCTGGAAAGTGCATTTTTAAGAAAAATGTGGATTTTTTACTGTTTGTTTTGTTGTCATTGCCTACAGAACAGATGGTTTGGAATTTTGGTCTGAAATATTCAGGATAGAAAGGACTTGCCCCAGAATGGTGCCTTTCCTTGGTTTAGTGAAAAATATTAATTCATTCTTAAGTCATAAAGATTTGAAATTTTGGTTTGGATCATGCTCAGTAGAGTCCTTTTCATAGGTGTTTGATACACCACTGATCATGCTCAGAACCAAAATATAATATCCTTATAACTTGCAAAAGAAATAACATTTTGTCACCAAACCAACAAAAGGCACCATTCTGGGGCAAACCCTTTCTACTATGAAAATTTCAGACCAAAATTCCAAACCACCTGGGCTGTAGGTGATGAAAAAAACAGCAAAACTAATTTTTCCTAAAAGCATACTGTCTGGATGTTGGAATCTGCACATCTGAATGACTGCAATGAAATTTAGCAAATGAAGATATCCTGTTCCCCAAACTGCACATGCAAATTATCAGGCAATTCTGTTGAATGGTGGTGAAGCTATTAATATTTTTATGTACAGTATATACATCTACATACAGTATTGTAGTGGCACAGTAGCACCACTAGGTAGGGTTGAGTAGGCTGTTTAATATTAAATCCATAACTTTGCACTTTAATAGCTTTGACACATTCAACGGAAGTGCACACATTTTTGCATGGAGGGGCAAGGTCTCTTGATTTGCCAAGTTTCATTCCAGTTGGATGAGCAGATTCCAAAATCCAGATAGTGCGTTTTTAGGAAAAAATTGGGAGTTTTGCTGTTTCTTTTTTGTCATCACCTACAGTCCAGATGGTTTGAAATTTTGTGTTGACATTTCAGGTATGAAGGGGCTTGCCCAAGAATGACGCCTTTCCTTGGTTTGGTGAAAAAATATTAATCTGTTCTCAAGTTATAATAATTTGAAATGCTGGTGCTGAGCATGTTGAGCAGTGTCTTTTCGATAGACATTTGATATCCTATTGAGGATGCTCAGAACCAAAATTTGAAATCCTTAAAACTTGGAAATGGATTAACATTTTTTTACCAAACCAATTAAAGGCACCATTCTGGGGCAAGCCCTCTCTACTCTGAGAATTTCAGACCAAAATTCCAAACCATCTGGGATGTAGGTGATGACAAGAAAAATTCAACAAATTAGATTTTTCCTTAAATGTAATATCTGGTTCTTGGAATTTGCACATTCAACTGGAGTAAAACTTGACAAATCCAAACACCTTGACCCCCCCCCCCAACTCTCCACTGCACATGCAAAATTGTGTGCAATTATGTTGAAGGGGGATGAAGCTATTAATATATTTATATACAGTATATATATATCCACATACAGTGTTGTAGTGGAGCAGTAGTGCCACTGTAGTTAGGGCTGGGTAGGCATTTGAATATTAAACCCCTAACATTGCACCTTAATAGTTTTGCTTCTGTTCAATGGAATTGCATGAAATTTTACATGTGTAGTCTGGGGGCAAGGTCTCTAGATTTGCCAAGATTCATTCTAGTCAGATGTAGGGTTACCACCTTTCAAGAAGCCCGAAGTGGGACATTTCTTACTGAAACATGATTTTTCGCAGGACAATAAGTAACCTCGACCAATACAACAGTCTTGTTTTCCCTATATAATCAGAATTAAGGCTAAGTATTGTAGTTTCTTAGTTGCTTCTATTGTTTCTTATCATTTTAAGGTATTGTAGTTAAGTTATTGTAGTTTTCTAGAACATTTAGTGCAAAGTTAGAAAATATTTTTTCTACTATAAAATCAGGACATTTGGTATTTTTCATGTTTTTTTGCAGGACACAGCTACCCAAATCAGGACTGTCCTGCGAAAATCAGGACAGGTGGTAACCCTAGTCAGATGTGCAGATTCCAAGATCCGGATACTGCATTTTTAGGAAAAATTGTGAGGATTTTGCCTTTTATTTATTTATTTATTTATTTTTGTCATCACTCACATCCCAGATGGTTTGGAACTTTGGTTTGAAATTTTCAGGGTAGAAATGGCTTGCCCCAGAAGGGTGCCTTTTGTTGAATTGGAGAGAAAATATTAATCTGTTACACTGTTATAAGGATTTGATATTTTGTTTCTGAGCATGCTCAGTAGGATCTTTTGATAGGTGCTTGATACCCTACTGATCATGCTCAAAACTGAAATTTAAATTGAATTAAATTAAAGGACACCAAAACATAAATCTTCATTTTGCTAACTATCCTAAGATGTTTGACATATCATAACAGGATACAAATATTGAGTATGCACAATCTGTGTAACAGTGGCAGTTACAATTATAATTTAGTAACAAGAAATTTGCACCCACCCACTCAGAAACTGTGCTGCACACCAGCACGCATCTCAGATAGTAAGTTTCCTGTATACAGTGAACAATTCATTAAGGCTAACATTATTGCAGAACGCCATACAAAGTGAAATGAAAGTAAAGCTGCAAAAACAAAAAAATGAAAAAGAAAACATGCTGCATTTTGGCATTATTCATCTGAAGTACAGCTTGCTTTGTGAGCTGATTATATGAATTACAGTTACATAACTACCCTGTCACTAAAATTGAAACTGATGAACCAACATCAATATGCCATGAATGAAAACAGAAACATTGAAATAAAAATATACCATTAATATGACTGCTTGCAATTCAGAGAAATCAGGAAGATACCTTACAGTTTAACGTTTACTTTATTACAGTGCTCACTGTGCTGCTCAAAACTTGGAAAAAGAGGTTGCACTTGTATGTATAACCCTCAGACATTCACAAAGAGGATTGTATGTGAGCACTCATACACAACAAGGTTATTTTCTGATCAAGTGGTTTCCGTGGTAGCGAGACCTCTCGAGCTGCACTCTTGAGAGGTCTCATTACCACGGAAAACACAAGATCAGAAAATAACCTTATCTGTGTATAATAATAATAACAATAAATCTTTATTTGTACTGCGACTTTCTTAAAACCAAGGCGCCTTACAGAAATAACATAACCCTAAAACAGCTGAGTTCATAAAATACAGTAACATATTGTCATCAAGAATAAACCTTTGACCATAAATGGGTCTTTAAGGCCTTTTAAAATTCCTCCACGGATGCACACTGCTGAAGTGGATGGGGTAGAGTATTCCAGAGGGCAGGAGCCGTGTACATAAAAGCACTAGCCCCGGAAGATTTTAAAGAAACCCTCGGAATCTCCTGCAACCCCTCATCTGCTGAGCGGAGCAATCGCCTAGGGCAGTAAGGTACCAGAAGCTCTTTCAAGTAGTCCAGACCCAGTCCATGTAGGGCTTTGTAAGTCAAAAAATTAACTTTAAAGGTGATCTGTCACTGTATTGGCAGCCAGTACAGATCATGCAGAACTGGAGAAATATGACAGGTACGAGGAGTACCTGTCAATAACCAAGACGCAGCATTCTGCACTAGCTGCAAGTGGCGGATATCAACCCCAGGAAGCCCTAGATAAAGGGAGTTGCAGTAATTAAGATGTGAGGTCACAAAAATGCAGACCAATGTAGGCAGATCACCAGACGAAACAAGGTGCTTAATCCTGGAGATGTTCATCAGATGGTAAAAGGATGCTTTGACAGCTGCTGACACCTGCGATCATAGTGTCAGCTCATTGTAAAAAATCACCCCCAGGTTCCACACCTGTTCAGAAGTAGTGAGCTGGACACCCCTCCAGAAAAAGTCCTGAGGGTAAATCAACTCCTGTCCCCTCTATCCTATGACCCGGGTCCACAACCGTCACCTCAGTTTTCTCCAAGTTCAACCTCAGCCAGCTTGAATTCATCCAGCACTGGATTTCAGTGAGGCAGTTGTTAAATACTGAGAGAGCTCTATCCTGGTTGGGTGCAAAAGATAGGTAGTGCTGGGTATCATCAGCATAGCAGTGAAACCTCAGCCCATACCTTCTTACAATGTCTCCAAGGGGTAGCATGTACACTGCGAACAACATGGGGGACAACACTGAACCCTGAGGAACGACACAAGACAGATAGACTGAGCAGGAAGAATTAATCCCTGACACCACTCTCTGAGTTCTGCCTGAGAGGACAGATCTAAACCACCTGAGGACTGAACCAGACAGGCCACAGTTAAACCTCGAGAAGTACCCCATAGTCCACAGTGTCAAAAACTCAAGGGAGATCGAGAAGGACCAAGATGGAACAGCTTTTTCGATCTCTTGCCATCAGGAGATCATTGAGCACCCAAACCAGTGCTGTCTCAGTACTATGCCTCTTTCAAAAACCAGATTGGAGTGGTTCATAGATGTTGTGGATGGTCAAATGGTTCTCCAGTTGTATGGCCACTACTTTCTCAATACCCTTCCCCACAAAGGGGAGGTTAGAGATCGGTCTTTAGTTAACATGTCAGTCTGTGTCTAGAGAAGCTTTCTTCAGGAGGGGCGTTACCACCACCTCCTTCAAGGAGCTAGAAAACTCACCTATCTCCAAAGAGCACCAGACTATCTGTGCTAGGACTGGTCTGACAGTATCATAACAACCCTTTATCAGGGAAGTTGGGTCCAGATCAAAACTACAGCATGTAGGATGTATACCCTGTACAGTCCTCATGACATCAATGAACTCTAGCCAGTCAAAGGAACTCCAGGAGAGTCTAGGGACTGTGACCAAGTGCTGATCCACAGCTTCTCCTATAGAGGGTGCAGGCTGGAGTGCCGCCTTGATGTCGGCCACCTTGGCCGCAAAGAAGTGAGCAAGCTCATCACACTCAACTTGTGAAAAGGCTCTTTGAACCTGCAGACAGGCTGGGTTGCACAGTCTGTCAACGGTTCGAAAGAGCTGAGCCAGTCAGTTCTGAGCAACTGCAATCTCCCCGGAAAGGAACTCTACCTTCTTACAGGAGATTGAGGAATGATAGAGTTGATAATGTTCCATCAATCTAAGATGGTCTGCATCGAGGGCAGATCTCTGCCAACAATGCTGTAATCTTCATCCATATCGCTGTATCTCCCTCAAAGTCCCATCAAACCATGGTGACCGAGGGTGAAGGGGGAGAGGATGAACATGGATGGGAGCAATTAAATCCAGAGCCAAGGAAATGGCCTTATTATAGGCCAAAACCAAGGCATCTGGATCATTGCTTTCTCCAGAAAGCTCTGATAGGTCAAGCACTGCTGCCAGGCCTTCAAAGCATATGTCTTTCAAAAAGCAGTACCTGACCATATCCACAGGGGTAGGCCTATAAAGGGGAGTGCAAAAACTGAACTCCACAGTGTAATGATTGGACCAACCGACAGGTTCCCCCCCAAGTCGAAAGCTTCGATCCCAGGAGGAAGACTAAGTCCAAAGAGTGACCACCTTTATGAGTGGCAGAAGTAACAACTTGTGTAAGGCCCAAAGATGCCATCAATTGGAGGAAGTGTTGTACAAACTGTGAGAGTTCATCATTGACTCAGGCACTGAAGTCGCCCAGGACCATCAGCCTGGGAGACTCAAATGCCATGTCGATCACGAAGTCTGCTACTTCCTGCAGAAACCACTTCTCATCACCTGGTGGATGGTAGATGAGAGCAATTCTGCAACCCACACCTGCCACTACAGTACACTCAAATGACTCAGCCCCCTCTACTGGTACACTTGTGAGTCCCAGTTTGGTCTTGAAACAGCCCACAACACCCCCCCCCGTGGTGCAACCTCAGGTGGTGTAACACCGAGAACCCAGCTGGAACTGTGGCCTCTAATATAGGGCCTGCATTCTAATCCAGCCAGGTCTCAGTAATGCATGCCAGATCCACTGACCCAACAAGATCTGCAATAACTGCAGTCTTGTTCTTTATGGGCCTGGCATTGCACAACATTACCCGGGTAGGACGGGCTTCTGGAGCTGCATGGACCACTTGCCCACCAATACTGGTGGTGCCCATGGGTATGGAAACCAGACAGGAGGGACCTTGTTCCAAATTCCATTTCACCCCAGGGTGTCTTCTGGATCTTACTACCCCAATGTGATGGCCCTGCTCATTCGACCTTCACTGTTTGCACCCCCCCACCTCCCCTCCTCCCCCCCCCATGCAGAATACCTAATGCTATTCATCATTGGTATAATGATAGCTGTAATGGAAAGGGGGGAGAAAGGGCAGAGGGCACAAACAGCGGAGGACGAATAGCTTACAACTGTGGGGACAGGCCTTCTACACATATTAAAACCAATAACATTAACACACCCCTGAAACAACCCCAATAGTATCTCTGAGACTCCCTGCATGCTCACACCAGGAGGGGAGACACAGGGAAGCAAATAACAAACCTTCCCACAAAAAAATAAATCAATAAAATAAAAATTAAAAAATAAAATAAACATAACCTCCTCCCCAAAAACAAAATCTATGATACAATAGAATTACAGTCAGTCCCAAACATTAAAAGTCCAGAAATAGTTAACACAAAATCAATGTCCAAATATATGAAGCACACCAGAAGGTCAACAGTTGATTTTAGGCAGGGGAGGCTCTCATCCAGTCCAAGAGAGAAAACAAAACCAGATTGCTATCCTCTCTTCCAGTAATATCCATTGAGAGTTTGGAGTACAATTTTAGTCTGTTTGAGATACTCAAACTATCTCATCAATATGATCATAAAGTTCACTTAGGAAAATGGGCCGCCAAACAATTCCCCAAGTAGCCAAATCAGTTTTCTTCTTTCCTTCTTCCCAAGTTCTTCTTCATAAATCCACTCCAAAATCTCAGGACATAGACACCAGTCTCAAAGGATAAAACCAATAGGCTCATGTACAATCTTTTATAGTGTATGGGAACTCATTCCTAGCAAGCACTGTCCCCAAAATAATGTTTAACGTCCTTACTGTGGTGCATTGCTCCGGCGCCGTTAACTTCATTTCCTTCTCTCACCAATGGCTCGCACATGCGCGACTATGTTCCATGTTGTTATGCTGCACTGGTGATGTACTCAGTGTAGCATAACAACATCTGTGATGTAGCCAAGACAGCACAACAACACAGTTCTGAGCATGGATTTCCATGCTCAATAGTGTTCCACCATAAACTATATAAATAACAATGTCTGGTAAGAGCATTCAAGGAGCAGGTAAAAAAAGAGCTCATGGCATAAAAGTCCGCCATGTCCAAGATGGCTGATGGAGCTCAGTGTGCATGTTCAACTTCACTGCAACTGCAAAAGTGAAGTTGCGTATGCGCATGGAGCTATGACAACCATCTTGACCATGGCAGATATTTTCATAGAGCCATGCACTGAGCTACAGCAGCCATCTTGTGCATGGCAGACATTTCGCCATAAGCTCCATGCATTTGCATGATGGGGATTTCTTGAAGTACAGGAAGCAATCAAATAGTGTGCCCACAAGGGGGGCTACTGTGGCCATAGAGAGGAACTGTGGCCGCGGAGGAGAAGAGCAGGGGAAACACCACACACCACCAATAAGTGAAGCACTGTGGACAATGACTGCTGCACTATAAGCAGGGGCCCGATTTTTCTGTGGCATGTCATACCAAAGTTCTGCAGCATGGTTCCCATTTGCAGCAGAACTTCTGCAGTGCCAGGTATCAATTTCTGTGGCAATTCTGCGGCACACTTTTGCCCTTAATATTACCCATTTTTTGATGTTTTTCACTATATTTGACTGGTTCTTAGCAGTGTATAGTCAAGTGCTGGTATTGATATGGTAACGATCACCCTTAATATCTATCCTAAATGAAAATATACAACTTTTCTTTCAACTCAGTGTTTTATTGATGCATTAATGCACGTTAAAGAGGGTGAAAAATATTTACAGAAATGAAAATAAAGAAAAATATATACAGAAAGTCACATAACTAAAAGTCAGGAAATAAAAATAACAAAATAATCATCATGCATTTCAGAAATATACACAGAAATTAAAATCAGGAAATTAAAGTTAGACAACAAACATAGTGCAGTCCACACTTGTTAAACTAAATGGTAATTTCAGCATTTGCATCATCAACATTACTTGACTCCTCATTTTCAATCATTTATGAGTTAAAGCAGAGGAAGAAGAGCCTCCTTATGTTGTCCTCTGACAGCCCACGCCTTCTCTCTAAAAAAATCCAGTTGTGGATACTGAAGCTACGCTCAGCATCTGCCCAGTCTGTCACTGAATTAAGATATGTTTGTGCCACAGCTGCCAGCTTGGGCACTCTGTCCTGTGCCGATCTCCAGAACAGGCTTACTGGCATCTCAGAGTTATTATTGTGTTCAAGATACCGTGGCACCAGTATCTCTTTGTACAACAGAAACTCCTCTATTGGTACATCATCCCATCCAGGAATTGCAAAATATTCATTTTTGTTCTGAGGCATGAATGCCACCTTTCTAGGATTGAAAATCCTGATTTCCTTTAAATACAGGTATCTTGACTGACCCTCTGTGGACATGTATTTGCTGAGTTTGTCAGCGGCACCTTGGAAGGCCATCCTGAATTTTCCTGCCATGTCTGTCATAACAGACAGAGGCACATCATCATCAAAATCAATAAACTGTCCACAACTTTCAATTGTGCATTGTCTGTTTGACTCCAGATAAATCTGCAGGTCCTCTAGAGTGTCTACCACATCAGTCGCCACTGGCACTTGAAACTGAAATGTGTCTAGCATGCTACAGAGTTTTGTAGTCTTTTCTGCCAGGAATGCCAGTTCCATCTTTAGTTTCACAAACTGGGTGTCATCTGATAAGATGTCCTAAAAAAAAAAAAAGAAGAAGAACAAAAACCTTAATTGTTATCAGGTTTTAAGTACATACAATTCCTGATGATTAATGGTGTTATTTCATTTTAATGTTTGATGAGCTGCAGGCTGCAGTGAGAAGTGCACAGAAAAATCTACTGCTGGTATAATAGCATTAATTATTAATAATAATTATCAATGCACACAGAGTAGAGAAAGGAGTTCCCCAGGTATGGCACTTATTATATTTCTTTCTCTCCTTTGTTTCTGTGTACTTCATGTGTTCTATGTTACCCATAATAATTAATATCCATAAATATGCACACCACACCCATGTAATTGAGAATGGTACAAATGGTATGATGTATGAAATGGTGTAATTGATTGAAATTATTATACATACTTCGGTTAATACTTTTGTTTGCAGGAAAACAGAAGGTCAAGGGCAAGGCCCATGGGTGTTGTCCCCCCTACTCAGTAATCAGAGTTATCTAACTTCCTGTCCTCATATGATTTGTTCTAACAGCAGGATATAAGTTTACTAGACAGCCTGATTTCTTTCCACTATATTTATATCATTTTTTAAATAATGGCCCCACTGCATGCTATATACTAAACAATCCCTTTTCATATTCCAAATTCTCTTGCTCTCATACAGTTTAAATATGAATTTGTAATACTTACTCTAAGAAGCAGAAGTGATGAGCATGGTGTTTTTGTTAACTGCAGCTCCTTTTCCACAAATTCTTTCTGGAACCTGATGTGGTCTCTGTGGTATAGTGCAGCACGAAAATGTGAGCTCCATCTTGTACAGCAAGGGTCAGGTGGCACGGTTGCTCTTTTGCCCGGGTTCATCTCTTTTAAGTGATTCAGATACCTTGCTTTTCATCCACTTGGCAACGAGAATAGCTTTCTGAACACCGTCATGTAGTTCAGGGTTACGTTAAAGGGCCTTTGTAATTCCCCCACAATCAGTTCCATTATGTGCGCAAGGCAAGTGATGTGCGTGCATTTGGGAAACAGTCCACACAAAACATTGATGAAACTTTTTTTTCTTGTATGCTGCACTGTCTGAATCAAATAAGTGAATGTCACTGTAGTCCACGGTATACTCATTTATTGTTTCTATCACTGTCTTTGTGACTGTGCTGTGTGTTACAGCTGGCAGGAACTTCATGTCCAGCAGGTATGGGTGCACACGTCCAATGTCATCCTGTTCCAGTGGTGCTGCCAAAATGTTCAATTGTCCGGTGTTCAACGTCGCTGGTCTCATCCACAATAATTGCCAGTTTCTTCCCTTCCAATCTTTTTTTCACCATTGCCTTTTGGGCTTCATAAATGTCGGGAACATAAACACGATGTAGCTGGTTGGACTGTGGAATCGATCCCCCACTTTTAACGTGTGCAGAGAGGAAGGCCCTAACTGATGGATGATCAGCCTTTTCAAGTGGAATGTTGGCTGCTAGCAACATTTTCACAAAGTCCTGGGCCACCTCGACTCTTGCCATCATTGCAGTTGTTCGGCATTGCACTGATGTTGTCAGGGTCCTCTGCCTCTTCTTGATTCCTTGTTCTTCAAACTCAGCCTTCCTCTTCAGGTGCCTCTTGCCAGCCATATGGTCAGTGATTGTTGATCGACCGACATGGTCAAGCACCACATTGCAGCAAGTACAAAATAATTTCCCACCATCCGCATGCAGGTCATTGGGAAACTCTCGGGTGCGGTCTGCAGCAGTGGCATACAATGCTGTCTTGGAACAGTTGCGTGAAGATGGAGTGGATTTTTCAGCAAAGTGCTCCATTCTGTTGTGTTAGGAGAAATAGCAAAGAAATGATAAAGAGATAAAAACAAAAGTTAATACTTGAAATTTAATTGCTGCCATGCCTATTCATTTATTTTTCAGAACATCGGAGGCTGACACATAATAGCTTTCCTCTATCCAGTTATGCTGGAAGTTATGTGTGTGTCTTTGGTAAACATGGAACTTGCTGAAATATGTGCAGCACACTGTGTCACTTAAACAAATGGAAACATTTTCATTTATATTGTCAGCTGTCTTCTCTAGCTGGCTGTGTGTGATTTTCTATGTTTTCACTGACCATACACTTTAAAACTTCTCAATACAATAAATTAATCTCCTTGTTCAGTAACACTGTTTATATAACTTACACAGTCATAAACCATCCTCTGTGTTATCACTGTTTAGGTAACAAAGTACTAGTATGTATCATTAACAATAACACCAATTCTTTGTACATACTTTGTTACTGTAAGATAAAATGTAGTAAAACATTTGTGTTACAGTTACTCATTGCTTTTCCACAAATTGCTAGACTGCTTGTTAACAATGTAACATTTTATGAGCTCACACAGAGAGACCAGGCAGCAACAATCTTCATGTGTAACTTTTGTGAATTAACATTAGCACATATCCAACAGTATGTTGCAACCCTAAATAAGTTTATTTTCTCATTACTAAAGTGCATGTTTCTTTAATCTTGTCACAGTTCTTTGGGTGACACAGCAAGACTAGTTTGTGTGATGATCAGTTAGTAAATGTGTTGCTTACATGTATGTAGGTGTTACTCACACGCATATTCTTGTGGCTGTGAAGTGTGACTTTTTTTTTAGAGAAGAAACATAATCTGTATTCACAAGTAGGTGCAAACCACTACAGCTTGAAGCCTGCCTTTCCATGATTACAAAGTATACATGCGTTAATAATGTGCTGTCACATTCAAAGGCCAGATACATAAAAATATCGTCTCAGTTCTTAAAGATTACATTACACTGCAGTCAGCCAACATTTTGAAACTAGCAACATGTCAATTGTGGAAAATGCCATACACATTATTTATAAAATGCCATTGCAAAACACACAACTTACAAATGTGATACTGGCAATGGAAGCATTTATACGTACACAAAGAGAATGGCACTACAAATACATTTATAAACTAACCCATTTGGACTATGGTGGGAAGGTTGGGGTCACCCACTGCATGGGTGGGCAACCAGCTTGCAACACACTGCTGTGACTTGCAAATCTATGGCTCAAGAAACATTTTTATTGCTAACAGTCCACAATAAATTAAAGTACTTTTACAAATTAACCTGTTTGGGCTGTGGGATGATGCCCACTGCATGGATGGGCAGACAGCCAACCCATAACTTTTGTGACTTACAAATTGGAGCCTCGCTATGGAAACAGCTTTATTTCTAAAAGGCCAAAGTGAATAAAAGTACTTTTACAAATTAACCTGTCTGGGCTGTGGGATGATGCCCACTGCATGGGTGGGCAGACAGCCAGCAACAAACTTTAGTGACTTACTAATTAGAGCCTGGCTATGGAAACAGTTTTATTTCTAAAAGGCCAAAGTGAATAAAAGTACTTTTACAAACTAATCTGTCTGGGCTGTGGGATGATGCCCACTGCATGGGTGGGCAGACAGCCAGCAACAAACTTTTGTGACCTACAAATTGGAGCCTGGCTATGGAAACAGTTTATTTCCAAAAGGCCAAGGTGAATAAGAGTACTTTTACAAACTATTTATAATACTGCCACAGTTAAACATTATTATTTATAAAATGCCATAGGCTCCATAGTTAAATAAATGCAGGTAAACACATTAATTCAATAATCTAAATAAATAGGATATTTACTTTCTGGGTTAAGAAAGAGTATAGAAACTGCTTACCTCTTTACAGAAAAAGATTGGCAAACAGTTGATATCAGCCAAGTAATATTGCTGGTAGTGGTCTTCCTTCTAAACAGGTTCTCGATGTGGCAGGTCACAGGTGTTCCTCCTCACATTAGGTAGTTTCTGATCAGAAAGACTGGGCTTTTTATAGAAAATGTTTCTAACCCCATTTTTGAGTACACCATTCTGATTGGCTTTTCCACTGTGACCACAACAAATCATATTGGCTAACATGAATAGCCATTCCAGAGTGAAAGACTGCTAGTCAATCAAAAAGGTGATAAGTGTGTGGGTATGTGCACATGGTTAGCCAATGCAAAGTCTGCTTATTTGGCCAATCATTATTTTGCTTATCTGGTGGCCTTGTGATGGTTTTGTAACAGTTTTAAGAAAAAAGAAATCTGGTCAGAAAACCATATTTAAGAAGCAGACGAAATGATAGATAGGCAAACAGACAGACATACATTGTGTTGGTTGAAAAAACAGTATTTCACCTTTGTTACCAAGGTTTGTGTGTTCACATTAGCCTGTTTCTTGAAACCATTAGTAATTTTAAGATGCACGCAGAAAGACACAGTTAGAATAACCTCTTGTGCTATGCTTTCCTTATAGAAACTGTGAATGTCAAGAGGCGGTAAGTTGGTTAACCCAAATATGTAGCAGTGTTTTGATCACACACATGAAGTGTATTCAGCTTTCTATGTTAGCTGTCTAATAAATCCTGTTCACAAATCCATATGTGTCTGCTTTGTGTTATTTTGTACAATTCCAGTAAAGCTGTCTGATTTGCTGCACACCATGTCACTTGTGTTCTGGGGAGTCATAAATAATGACTGGCATCTTTCATACATGACACAGAAAATTAAGCTTGTTATTGCTAGATACATAAATAGATGGATGATAGATAGATAGATAGATAGATAGATAGATAGATAGATAGATAGATAGATAGATAGATACTGGCGATAGACAGACAGACACATACATACATACATACATACATACATACATACATACATACACACATAGGCAGGTAGAGAGATAATGTATTTGTGTAGTGCTCCCTCCTAGAACTTGTAGCATGTAACAATATTTGTTACAAATATAAATATAAAAGAAACACACACACACACACACACACACACACACACCACACATTTCCAGAGGTATTATGAGCAGAAGCCAGGCTATCCACAGAGAAGGTTTGAAAACATGTGCAGGCCTGCACCTGAACGCATATTGGTGGAATTGACAAACACAACAATATATGTACAATATGTTGGTAAAATACTGCCTTTAATTAGATCATTATTAAATTATATGATAAGTTTTACTTGTAATTTACTAACCACATATTAATTATCTATTTAAGCAATAAGGCACGATGAGGTGTGTGTTATCGTGTAATAACGTCACTCCTGGGGTGGGTTGAAGTATGAGGCAAAGCACAATAACACCCAGCCACCCACCAGCATCCCCAACCACCCCACTGTACACTCCTTTTATAGGGTAGCACAGCTGTGACATTTTCTGTAGCAAAGCAGTGGGTCCCAGGGTGGTAGCCTGGGGCTAACATTGGCTGGACAACAGGACACATAAGGTAATTGTAAATGGAGTCCACTCTGAAGAAATAGGGGTTTCTAGTAGGGCACTACAGGGTTCAGTACTGGGTCCAGCCCTTTTTAATGTCTTTATAAGTGACATTGCAGAGGGACTGGAAGGAAAAGTATGCCTCTTTGCAGATGACACAAAGATCTGCAACAGGGTTGATGCTCAAGGAGGAACGGATGAGAAGGGACTTGGCAAGGTTGGAGGAATGGTCAGAAGTATGGCAGCTTGGATTCAATGCAAAAAAGTAGGCAGATTAAGGAGGGAAATAAGTAGGCACTATTTCACTAAAAGGGTGGTGGCAGAGTGGAATAAGCTGCCAGAGGAGGCAATATCACAATGGGGTGGGACAGGTTCAGAGGGAGGGGGAAAACCATTGGGGAGCAGGGAGTGGGCATGAATGACACTGGTAACAGCAATGCTTGGGAGGGATGGGGGGCTGGGGGGTGCCTGCAGTCCGAAAGACTTAAATGCTGCCCACTCAAGACAGACTGATCGGTCATTTATTGGCTGGCAATTTCATATATTCGTATGCATGTGAGACTTTTTTTTATAGAAGAGTTGTGCCACCAACAGTTTAAGATTGGCCGTTCAAAACAAAAATGTTATCAGTCCAGTCATTTAGCATGGAATGCTGCCAGGAAGAATCCACGTGCAACTTTGATCGAGCTGCACATTGCAGTATAACAAGGACTAATGTAAGGCTGTTGGCATAACAGCCAATCAAACTACAGCACTTCAGAGACACTTTTTATTATTTTCCTAATATTTATATGTATGTTCCTTTCTTAAGGTGTTCATTTCCTGTTCTGTAATTGTAGTTTGTTGTGGGTTTCTCTGGTTACATAACTATTTACTAGAGTAACCTTACATAACCATACCAATATATATTGTACTCATATATTACTACTTACATTGCAGCATGGCTCACAAGGGCACAGTAGTTTAATTTATTTATTAGACTGCAACTGTGTACTTTGGTGCAACATCTGTAGGGCAGTGAATTAATTTAATATTTATATTCCATCTGTGCTGCATTGTATTCATAAGTATCACAGTTTATAGTACATATAGAGGATAATGTATGGCCCTCTATTGGTAACCGGTCTGTTAACTGTCCAGAGGTTGCCAGGGCAACTGTGTAAACCTCGAGAGCAAAGCTCGAGAGGTTTATGTCGCCATGGCAACCTCGAGATGGTTAACAGTGACCGGTTGCCGATAGAGGGACCATACATTATTTTTTATAGTGTATGGTCCCACATAAAAAGTAAAAGGGCTGTTTACTTTTTGACAAATAGTCACCACCCTGGCCATTCTGTCCTTCCCTAACTGCTGCATTCATCCGTCGGTTCGCCATTTAAAAAAAAAAGGCACGCACATGCACAGACCGATCACTGTTGTTAACCTATTGATGTGACGTAGCATCGATAGGTTAACAACATTGCTACGTCACATTGATAGGTTAACAACCTTAGGAAATGATGATTTCCTAAGGTTAACAGCATTCTACCATACATTATATATATGTTATCCCTTGTGCAGTGCCTTAATAATTTAATATATATATATATATAATATATATCTTAAAGAGAAAGCATTAATAAGAGAATAAAGTTTACTACCGGGCCATCTCAGGGAGCAGGGCTACAGCCTAGAGATCTGGACAGGTGGATTCATAATTCATTTTGTGAACCCAGCAGAGGTATCCAATGGTACTTCTAGAGATTGTGTGGTCTCTGCCAATATGGTCATCATTAATAACTGTGCTCAGAAGCAGTGCCAGTGTACAGCTAAATACATCTGCAGTGTATTATTTCATTTTTTGTCAGGAAGGAGTGTTAGAAAGTCGAAGGGTGGGACCCAGGCAATTACCCTACTTCCATGGCAGTAGCAGGGCTCCACAGGATGGCACAGTATCTCACTCTGTATTCTTAAACTTTGAGCTCTGTAAATGTGTATGGAAAGCAACTGGATGGAGAAAATGAGAACCCAGGCTTGAGTGACAATGTATTTTTATTCCCTCTCTAGGGCACTGGTATATTTTTGTTATTTCCTAATTTTTTTTTTTTTGGTAATTTGCCTGTCTCCCACGGCTTTCAGAGGAGGCCTTGTACTTCCTCCTACTCTGTCCGCCAGGGCTATCCCCACGGCATCCCATCCCCTAGTTTCATCCACTCGTAGGGCCAGGGGTGTTTCATTTTCCCCAATTTTCTCCCATTCCCTGAGATGCCTGCACTTAGGACTGATGCCCAGGCTTGCCAATGTGCTGATGCATGCCAACAGCCATGCGTGAAACAGAGTCCCCCCTCCCCAACTCTTGTAGAGCCACTGGTGCCCCAAAAGCCCATGCATCCACCAGCATCAGGGGCGTCGGGTGCTAGAAGCACCCCTGGTTTCTCAACCCAGAGGGAGGAGAGCATCCATTGGGACGCTCGATCCTCCCTCCACCCTCCAACCCCCAACGACCGAGTCGTTCCCAAACCTGGGTCACCGGCATAGCACGAGGTGTGGCATCCAGTGCCTCAACCCTCTGCACCACCGGGCCTATTGTTATTTCCTTATTAATTGCCATTACAACTATCCTGACCCTATTGGTATTTTTACTAAAAGGCACCCTAAGAAGCATACCTTTATTTTTTAGTAAAAGCCAGAGTGCTGGTGCCCTGTGCTTCAGTGGTGCCTGATTTTTATTTATTTACACAACAATGAGTAGTGCTACAGACTGCTACTTGATTTGTGAGCCTGTTATCCTTCGTGACTGTGTGGGCAGGAAAAATATTTGCTATGTCTATTTTTAATTTATTAACAGGAAGAGCCCAGTGCTCTCTAACATGTCCCTCAATGTGGTTCACTGGCGAGGGTTACTAAGGTTACCAAAAAAATGGACCATATCAGGGGGATTTATCAGTTTTAATTCTATATATTCATTTATTAACAGCAAGGCTCTGTGGCTGACATTCAATATATATATATATATATATATATATATATATATATATATATATGTTATGGTAGCACAATAGTGCTACGATAGTTAGGGTTGAGGAGCCATTTACATGTTAAACCCAATATTTTGCACCTTAATAACTTTGCAACCATTTGACGGATTTGCCTGAAATTTGGAATACACGATTAAGACCCATACGCCTTGGCATCTGCCAAGTTTTGTACCAGTTGGATACACAGCTGTGGAGTTATTAAGCATGATCTGCATGTGCGTTTACGCTTTTTCTGGAATTCTACAGTCGCGCCAACAGGTCGCACGGTTTGCGCGACCAGCCCAAAATCTTAAGGGAACATGCAGCCAGGGTCCCTGATGTGCCTTTCAAAGATTTTGTAAAAAAATATTAAACTGTTCAAAAGTTATGGCAGTCCGAACTTCTGTTTTTTTCCCATAGGATAACATTACGGCATTCACCGCGCTTTTGAGGGCCCGTATCTTGAAAACGGTGCGAGATACGGAGTTTTTGTCAAAAAATTATAGCCCCCGTATAAAACTCTCTAACATATGTCCCTCAGTGTGGTTCACTGGCTGGGTTACTAAGGTTGCCAAAAATAGACCATATCAGAGGTTTATCAGTTTTAATTCTATATATTAATTTATTAACAGCAAGACTCTGTGGCTGACATTCTATATATATATATATATATATATATATATATATATATATATATATATATATATATATATATATATATATATATATATATATGTATATTATGGTAGCACAGTAGTGCTACCATAGTTAGGGTTGAGGAGCCATTTACATGTTAAACCCAAAACATTACACCTTAATAACTTTGCAACCGTTTAACAGATTTGCCTGAAATTTGGAATACATAATCAAGACCCATATACCTTGGGATCTGCCAAGTTTTGTACCAGTCAGATGCAAGGCTGTGGAGTTATTAAGCATGATCTGCGCGTGCGTTTAAGCTTTTTCTGGAATTCTACCGTCGAGCCTACAGGTCGCATGGTTTGTGCGACTGGCCCAAAATCAGGGAATGTGCGGCCATGGTCCCTGATGTGCCTTTCAAAGATCTTGTGAAAAAATATTAAACTGTTCAAAAGTTATGGCAGTCTGAACTTCTGTTTTTTTCCCATAGGATAACATTACGGTGTTTGCCTCGCCTTTGAGGGCCCGTATCTCGAAAACGGTGCGAGATACAGAGTTTTGGTCAAAAAATTATAGCCCCCATATAAAACTAGCCAGGAAAGTGATAATACATATGACTTTTAAATTTTTTTCTATGTAAGTACGGTTACTGAGATATAAGCAATTTACTATTACAACTACTGATTTTTGTGTTCAGAGTCATTATTTTGCATACATTCTTTCTACTCACTGTCTTTCTCTATACAGCTTTTGGGAAAACCAGCCTGTCGCTTACATTACTCTTACCATTACCATTTCTGCTTGCGGTTCCAGTACGTTCCTTACCATTCACATTTACGCCACCATGGCGTTACCCTTTGCATTTTCATTTGCGGTTTGCGTTCCATTGTTTTTAACATTTCTGTCTACAGTACTGTTCCTCTTTCTGTTTTGCTTAGCGTCACCATGCGCATTATGATTTGCGTTTGCGGGCACAATGTTACAATGTGACAAGACATCACCCCCGCGCTCCCGCCGCTGCATTACATTCACTATTTCTCATTATCATTCTCAAAAAAAAGGGAAATTAGAGGCAAAAAATTCCATTTAATGAATCAGTTAGGGTTGTTCCACAGCGACAGAAGCAAGGAAATTAGATGATAGGGTTGAAACCCCCTTTGCACCCCTCCAGCCCACCCCCCCAACTGGAATCGGGGTGTGCATTGGTGTCATCGGTCCTAACTGTCTATATATATAAAATAATATCCAGAGCTGGTGTTTTTATTTACTTGCACTTTTTTCTGGTTAGTTTGTCTAATTCATTTGTCTAAGTCATTTATGTCACAATTACTTAGTGCTAAGGACTGAATCTATAGTTCTAAGCCTCCCAGGCTGGGCAGGAAAACAACCACTATGCCAGTGGAAAAAAATCAGTTCCAACCAGGGACTGGGTAACAAAAGGTTAGCATAGGCTCACCTGGAGTGACAATATTTTTTTTTCCTTTTTTCTACTTATAAATATTACTCCATGGCTGTCGGACACAAATTGTTGTCTGCCTATAAGGTTCCAGGGCTGAGGGAAATCAGACATGCATTGCTTTCAGGGACACCCTGTTTTCACCTGGGGGGCTCCGACCAGGGACTCAGGGCAAAATTATGTTCCCTCCAATATGGCAACCTCAGTGGTAGGGGCTTGGCAGAGAGGACAGAAAATATTCCATAATGGACTGCGAAAAATAAACCTGAAATAAATGTCTTTTTTTTTTATTCACACATTCTGTGTTTAGTTATGTTTTTATTAGTATTTCTTTCTTTCTTTTTTGCACACTTCTTTTCTACCTACTGTGCCCATTTATAAGCCCACCCATGGTTCTCTGGGTATGGGTACAATATTGGTGCTAATCATGGGCTCAGACAGGGTATTGGGGTGAACAAAGTAGTATGAGGGGTAGCTGGAACTGGGGTCAACAAATCAGGAAAATGCAGCTAAGGAGAGCCACAATAATTTTCACAAGACTACAGAGGTAGCAGGGCATTCCGCTAATATTAATTTCCTCTGTGCCTCATGTCCCCCGACAGCCACCCTGGGCAGGAAATAGGAAACGAAGCACCCCTTGGAAATAATATTTTTTCCCCCAGACCTACCCGTCAGTAAGCCCCTTCATGGTTCTCTGGGACTGTGTCCTAAATTGGCACCCTAAAAGTAACGCTTTTTTTTTAAATGAGCCCACTACGCAACAATTATCGATGTATTTCAGGTACAGACACTGGATCATCCGGGCACAGAGAGTCAGACTCATGGAGGCTTCGTGCTGTATTTTGGTGGGGGGCAAGATTTTAGTATACAGCATTTTAATTTCTGCACATCCAAAGTGTACTGAGAACCAGAGAATGGTGGTGGGGGGACTAATGAATTTAGCTCATTTGATGTGGGTCTCTGGGGAAAATAAGACATATAAGCTTTAACAAAAAAATAGAGCTAAGTGGGACATTGTTTTATCGCTATATTTTTGGCACAGCTCCCTGATTAAGGAGAATTCCCCAGAGCTCACACTGTGATGTCCCTCTGTGGTTCTCCTGCTGATGCCAACAATAAAAGAATTGCACCGTGGTCATTTAGCCCAGTAATTATTAGTTGCTGCAAGGGAATACAGCCCTGGACAGTAATGGAGACTTAATAAATTGTACTGCGGTATATATCTTTGGATTTATGGACAAGAAGGTCTCACCCTGGCTAACATTGGACTGTTACACATTTATCCAGACTCCAGGGGTGAGTTCTGTTAAAGCTACAATAATCTTGACAAGAAAACAACTAGCAGGGCATTCCATTTATTTTAATTCAGTTTCTGATCCATTTCCTCAACAGCCACCCTGGGCAGGAACAAAGTAATTTGAATGGGAAACAAAACACCCCTTGGAAATAATATAATAACCATCCTCTGATAGAAAGGATACTGGGGCATAAAGTGTTTATTTATTGATCTTCCTTTAGCTAGGCTGGCAACTCTGGTTTGTAAAGCATTGTTTTTGGTAGGAAGTCTGTGCCCTGAAGCCTCCGTTGCTACCCCTGCATTCTGCCAGTGGTTTTGGGGAGAAAGAGAACCGTTTTAGGGGATGTCTGGTCTGGAGGTGACCAAAGTAGCAAAACAGAGCACCAGAGACATATATTAAATAAAAAATAAATAAACAAAACAAGGGAAAACTGCAGTGTTGCACATGTCTTTCAATTTTGTAAATTTTATTCCCTTCGTACTGCCCCAATGTTAACGGCTGCCACTCTGGGCGGGAAAACATAATTTCAATGGCCTGGGAAGGGAAGCACCCTGAGGCAGTAAGATTTCTGTGGCATACATACAAACTGCATTTATTTTTTAATATTCATTCAACTACAGAGGGAACTTGGCATGTTCATGTTTTTTTTTGTCTTTTATTTTTAATGCCAAGCTACTAGGTGGTGGGGGAGTGGTTGAATCCTCCAAACCTCGGAGCACAGCTCTGTATTTATTTACTAATGTTTTATGGAGTGTGCTGGGTAGGGAACCTGGAAACAAAGCACCTCATGGTGCCACTATGAGTTCAGGGGCATACATTTATTTTGAAGTATTCGGCCAGCAACGTAGGGAACTTGGCAAGTTTTTTTTTTTTTTTCAGTGGCAAGCTGGTTGGTCCGGAGCACAGAGGGGGGCTTGAATCCTCCAAACCAGGGAGCACTGCTCCGTATTTATTTCTTTATTGCTTTCTTTGTTTTTCAATCACTATGTAATTGTATGAGCAGGGACGGGAACCTGGCAACTCCATTGAGGAACAGTATTCTGTGCCCTGAAGCCACCGTTGCTGTCCTTGTGTTCTGCCAGTGGTTTTGGGGAGAAAGAGAACCATGTCAGGGGATGTCTGGTCTGGAGGTGACCAAAGTAGCAAAACGGAGCCCAAGAGACATAGATTAAATAAATAATAAATACATAAAACAAGGAGAAGTGCAGTGTTGCACTTGACTTTCGATTTTGTAAATTTTATTCCCTATGTTCTGCCCCAATGTTAACGGCTGCCACTCTGTGCGGGAAAACATAATTTCAATGGCCAGGGAAGGGAAGCACCTAGTGGCAGTAAGATTTCTGTGGCATACATACAAACTGCATTTATTTTTTAATATTCGTTCAACCATAGAGAGAACTTGGCATGTTCAGGATTTTTTTTGTCTTTTATTATTAATGTCAAGCTACTTGGTGGGGGGGGGAGTGGTTAAATCCTTCAAACCTTGGGGCACAGCTCTGTATTTATTTACCAATGTTTTATGGAGTGAGCTGGGTAGGGAACCTGGAAACAAAGCACCCCTTGGTGCCAATATGAGTTCAGGGGCATGAATTTATTTTGAAGTATTCGGCCAGCTACATAGGGAACTTGTCAAGATTTTTTTTGGTTTTTTTCAGTGGCAAGCTGGTTGGTACAGAGCGCAGAGGGGGGTTTGAATCCTCCAAACCAGGAAGCACAGCTCCGTATTTATTTCTTTATTGCTTTATTTGTTTTTCAATCACTATGTAATTGTATGAGCAGGGACGGGAACCTGGCAACTCCCTTGAGGAACAGTATTCTGTGCCCTGAAGCCTCTGTTGCATTCCCTGTGTTCTGCCAGTGGTTTTGGGGGGAAAGAAAACTGTGTCAGGGGAAGTCTGGTGTGGAGGTGACCAAACTAGCAAAACGGAGCACCAGAGACATAGATTAAATAAATAATAAATACATAAAACAAGGGAGAAGTGCAGTGTTGCACTTGACTTTCTATTTTGTAAATTTTATTCCCTACGTTCTGCCCCAATGTTAACGGCTGCCACTCTGGGCAGGAAAACATAATTTCAATGGCCAGGAAAGGAAAGCACCCAGTGGCAGTAAGATTTCTGTGGCATACATACAAACTTCATTTATTTTTTAATATTCGTTCAACCATAGAGGGAACTTGGCATGTTCAGGGATTTTTTTTTGTCTTTTATTAATAATGTGAAGCTACTTGGTGGTGGGGGAGTGGTAGAATCCTCCAAACCTCGGAGCACAGCTCTGTATTTATTTACTAATGTTTTATGGAGTGTGCTGGGTAGGGAACCTGGAAACAAAGCACCCCATGATGCCACCATGAGTTCAGGGGCATAAATTTATTTTGAAGTATTCGGCCAGCTACGTAGGGAACTTGTCAAGTTATTTTTTTGTTTTTTTTTCAGTGGCAAGCTGGTTGGTCCGGAGCACAGAGGGGGGTTTGAATCCTCCAAACCAGGGAGCACTGTTCTGTATTTATTTCTTTATTGCTTTCATTGTTTTTCAATCACCATGTAATTGTATGAGCAGGGACGGGAACCTGGCAACTCCATTGAGGAACAGTATTCTGTGCCCTGAAGCCTCCGTTGCTATCCCTGTATTCTGCCAGTGGTTTTGGGGAGAAAGAGAACCAAGTCAGGGGAAGTCTGGTCTGGAGGTGACCAAACTAGCAAAATGGAGCCCCAGAGACATGCATTAAATAAAAAATAAATAAACAAAAAAAGGGAGAAGTGCAGTGTTGCACTTGTCTTTCTGTTTTGTAAATTTTATTCCCTTTGTTCTGCCCCAATGTTAACAGCAGCCACTCTGGGAGGAAAAACTTAAATTCAATGGCCAGGGATGGGAAGCAATCCGTGGTAGCAAGATTTCTTTGGCATACATACAAACTGCATTTATTTTTTAATATTCATTCAACTATAGAGGGAACTTGGCATGTTCAGGGTTTCTTTTTTTTTGTCTTTTATTTTTAATGTCAATCTACTTGAGGGTGGGGGAGTGGTTGAATCCTCCAAACCTTGGAGCACAACTCTGCATTTATTTACTAATGTTTTATGGAGTGAGCTGGGTAGGGCTCCTGGAACCAAAGCACCCCATGGTGCCACTAAGAGTTTAGGGGCATAAATTTATTTTGAAGTATTCAGCCAGCTACATAGAGAACTTGTCAAATTTTTTTTTGTTTTTTCTTCATTGGCAAGCTGGTTGGTCCAGAGCACAGAGTGGGGTTTGAATCGTCCAAACCAGGGAGCACAGCTCCGTATTTATTTCTTTATTGCTTTCTTTGTTTTTCAATCACTATGTAATTGTATGAGCAGGGACGGGAACCTGGCAACTCTCTTGAGGAACAGTATTCTGTGCCCTGAAGCCACCATTGCTATCCTTGTGTTCTGCAAGTGCTTTTGGGGAGAAAGATAACCGTGTCAGGGGATGTCTGGTGTGGAGGTGACCAAAGTAGCAAAACGGAGCCCAAGAGACATAGATTAAATAAATAATAAATACATAAAACAAGGGAGAAGTGCAGAGTTGCACTTGACTTTCGATTTTGTGAATTTTATTCCCTTCGTTCTGCCCCAATGTTAACGGCTGCCACTCTGGGCAGGAAAACAGAATTTCAATGGCCAGGAAAGGAAAGCACCCAGTGGCAGTAAGATTTCTGTGGCATACATACAAACTGCATTTATTTTTTAATATTCGTTCAACCATAGAGGGAACTTGGCATGTTCAGGGATTTTTTTTTTGTCTTTTATTATTAATGTCAAGCTACTTGAGGGTGGGGGAGTGGTTGAATCCTCCAAACCTCGGGGCACAGCTCTGTATTTATTTACTAATGTTTTATGGAGTGAGCTGGGTAGGGAACCTGGAAACAAAGCACCCCATGGTGCCAATATGAGTTCAGGGGCAGGAATTTATTTTGAAGTATTCGGCCAGCTACATAGGGAACTTGTCAAGATTTTTTTTGTTTTTTTTCAGTGGCAAACTGGTTGGTCCAGAGCACAGAGGGGGGTTTGAATCCTCCAAACCAGGGAGCACAGCTCCGAATTTATTTCTTTATTACTTTATCTGTTTTTCAATCACTATGTGATTGTATGAGCAGGGACGGGAACCTGGCAACTCCCTTGAGGAACAGTATTCTGTGCCCTGAAGCCTCTGTTGCATTCCCTGTGTTCTGCCAGTGGTTTTGGGGGGAAAGAAAACTGTGTCAGGGGAAGTCTGGTGTGGAGGTGACCAAATTAGCAAAACGGAGCACCAGAGACATAGATTAAATAAATAATAAATACATAAAACAAGGGAGAAGTGCAGTGTTGCACTTGACTTTCGATTTTGTAAATTTTATTCCCTTCGTTCTGCCCCAATGTTAACGGCTGCCACTCTCGGCGGAAAAACAGAATTTCAATGGCCAGGAAAGGAAAGCACCCAGTGGCAGTAAGATTTCTGGGGCATACATACAAACTGCATTTATTTTTTAATATTCGTTCAACCATAGAGGGAACTTGGCATGTTCAGGGATTATTTTTTGTCTTTCATTATTAATGTCAAGCTACTTGGTGGGGGGTGGTTAAATCCTCCAAACCTCGGGGCACAGCTCTGTATTTATTTACTAATGTTTTATGGAGTGAGCTGGGTAGGGAACCTGGAAACAAAGCACCCCATGGTGCAACTATGAGTTCAGGGGCATGAATTTATTTTGAAGTATTCGGCCAGCTACATAGGGAACTTGTCAAGATTTTTTTTGTGTTTTTTCAGTGCAAACTGGTTGGTCCAGGGCACAGAGGGGGGTTTGAATCCTCCAAACCTGGGAGCACAGCTCCGTATTTATTTCTTTATTACTTTATTTGTTTTTCAATCACTATGTAATTGTAAGAGTAGGGACGGGAACCTGGCAACTCCCTTGAGGAACAGTATTCTCTGCCCTGAAGCCTCTGTTGCATTCCCTGTGTTCTGCAGGTGGTTTTGGGAGGAAAGAAAACCGTGTCAGGGGAAGTCTGGTCTGGAGGTGACCAAACTAGCAAAACGGAGCACCAGAGACATAGATTAAATAAAAAATAAATAAACAAAACAAGGGAGAAGTGCAGTTTTGCAATTGTCTTTCTATTTTGTAAATTTTATTCCCTTAGTTCTGCCCCAATGTTAACGGCTGCTACTCTGAGCGGGAAAGCATAATTTCAATGGCCAGGGAAGGGAAGCACCCCGTGGTAGTAAGATTTCTTTGGCATACATACAAACTGCATTTATTTTTTAATATTCGTTCAACCATAGAGGGAACTTGGGATGTTCAGGGTTTTTTGTCTTTCATTTTTAATGTCAAGCTACTTGTTGGTGAGGGAGTGGTTGAATCCTCCAAACCTCGGAGCACAGCTCTGCTTTTATTTACTAATGTTTTATGGAGTGAGCTGGGTAGGGAACCTGGAAACAAAGCACCCCATGGTGCAACTATGAGTTCAGGGGCATGAATTTATTTTGAAGTATTCAACCAGACTACATAGGGAACTTGTCAAGTTTTTTTTGTTTTTTTCAGTGGCAAACTGGTTGGTCCAGAGCACAGAGGGGGTTTGAATCCTCCAAACCAGGGAGCACAGCTCCGTATTTATTGCTTTATTGCTTTCTTTGTTTTTCAATCACTATGTAATTGTATGAGCAGGGACGGGAACCTGGCAACTCCCTTGAGGAACATTATTCTGTGCCCTGAAGCCTCCGTTGATATCCCTGGGTTCCCGCAGGTGGTTTGGGGAGAAGAGAACCATGTCAGGGGTTGTCTGGTCTGGAGGTGACCAAACTAGCAAAACGGAGCACCAGAGACATAGATTAAATAAAAAATAAATAAACAAAACAAGGGAGAAGTGCAGTGTTGCACTTGTCTTTCTGTTTTGTAAATTTCATTCCCTTCTTTCTGCCCCAATGTTAACGGCAGCCACTCTGGCAGGGAAGACTTAAATTCAATGGCCAGGGAAGGGAAGCACCCCGTGGTAGTAAGATTTCTTTGGCATACATACAAACTGCATTTATTTTTTAATATTCGTTCAACCATAGAGGGAACTTGGGATGTTCAGGGTTTTTTTTGTCTTTCATTTTTAATGTCAATCTACTTGTTGGTGGGGGAGTGGTTGAATCCTCCAAACCTCGGAGCACAGCTCTGCTTTTTTACTAATGTTTTATGGAGTGAGCTGGGTAGGGATCCTGGAAACAAAGCACCCCATGGTGCCACTAAGAGTTCAGGGGCATACATTTATTTTGAAGTATTCAGCCAGCTACGTAGGGAACTTGTCAAGTTTTTTTTTGTTTTTTTCAGTGGCAAGCTGGTTGGTCTGGAGCACAGAGTGGGGTCTGAATCCTCCAAACCAGGAAGCACATCTCCATATTTATTTCTTTATTGCTTTCTTTGTTTTTCAATCACTTTGTAATTGTATGAGCAGGGATGGGAACCTGGCAACTCCCTTGAGGAACAGTAATCTGTGCCCTGAATCCTCCTTTGCAATCCTTGTGTTCAGCCAGTGGTTTTGGGGAGAAGAGAACCGTGTCAGGGGATGTCTGGTCTGAAGGTGACCAAAGTAGCAAAATGGAGCCCCAGAGACATAGATTAAATAAAAAATAAATAAACAAAACAAGGGAGAAGTGCAGTGTTGCACTTGTCTTTCTGTTTTGTAAATTTCATTCCCTTCTTTCTGCCCCAATGTTAACGGCAGCCACTCTGGCAGGGAAGACTTAAATTCAATGGCCAGGGAAGGGAAGCACCCCGTGGTAGTAAGATTTCTTTGGCATACATACAAACTGCATTTATTTTTTAATATTCGTTCAACCATAGAGGGAACTTGGGATGTTCAGGGTTTTTTTTTTGTCTTTTATTTTTAATGTCAATCTACTTGGTGGTGGGGGAGTGGTTGAATCCTCCAAACCTCGGAGCACAGCTCTGCATTTATTTACTAATGTTTTATGGAGTGAGCTGGGTAGGGATCCTGAAATCAAAGCACCCCATGGTGCCACTATGAGTTCAGAGGCATAAATTTATTTTGAAGTATTCGGCCAGCTACATAGGGAACTTGTCAAGTTTTTTTTTGTTTTTTCTTCAGTGGCAAGCTGGTTGGTCCGGAGCACAGAGTGGGGTCAGAATCCTCCAAACAAGAAGCACATCTCCATATTTATTTCTTTATTGCTTTCTTTGTTTTTCAATCACTTTGTAATTGTATGAGCAGGATGGGAACCTAGCAACTCCCTTGAGGAACAGTAATCTGTGCCCTGAATCCTCCTTTGCAATCCTTGTGTTCAGCCAGTGGTTTTGGGGAGAAGAGAACCGTGTCAGGGGATGTCTGGTCTGGAGGTGACCAAAGTAGCAAAATGGAGCCCCAGAGACATAGGTAAAATAAAAAATAAATACATAAAGCAAGGGAGAAGTGCAATTTTGCACTTGTCTTTCTATTTTGTTAATTTTATTCCCTTTGTTCTGCCATAATGTTAGCGGCTGCCACTCCTGGTGGGAAAACATAATTTCAATTGACAGGAAAGGGAAGCACCCAGTGGCAGTAAGATTTCTTTGGCATACATACAAACTGCATTTATTTTTTAATATTCATTCAACCATAGAGGGAACTTGGCATGTTCAGGTTTTTTTTTTGTCTTTTATTTTTAATGTCAAGCTACTTGGTGGTGGGTGAGTGGTTCAATCCTCCAAACCTCGCAGCACAGCTCTGTATTTATTTACCACTATTCTATGGAGTGTTCTGGGTAGGGAAGCTGGAAACAAAGCACCCCATGGTGCCACTATGAGTTCAGTGGCATAAATTTATTTTGAAAGATTCGGCCAGCTATGTAGGGAACTTGTCAAGTGTTTTTTTGTCTTTTTTTTTCAATGGCAAGCTGATTGGTCCAGAGCACAGAGGGAGGTTTGAATCCTCCAAACCAGGGATCACAGCTCCATATTTATTTGTTTATTGTTTTATTTCTTCTTCAATCACTATGTAATTGTATGAGCAGGGACGGGAACCTGGCAACTCCCTTGAGGATCTGTATTCTGTGCGCTGAAGCCTCTATTGCTAGCCTTGTGTTCTGCCATTGGTTTTGAGGAGAAAGAGAACCATGTCAGGGGATATCTGGTCTGGAGTTGACCAAAGTAGCAAAACGTAGCCCCAGAGACATAGATCAAACAAAAAATAAATATACAAAACAAGGGAGAAGTGCAGTGTTGCACTTGACTTTCAATTTTGTAAATTTTATTCCCTTCGTTCTGCCCCAATGTTAACTGCGGCAACTCTGGGTGGGAAAACATAATTTCAATGGCCAAGGAAGGGAAGCACCCCATGGCAGTAAGATTTCTGTGGCATACATACAAGCTGCATTCATTTTTTAATATTCATTCAACCATAGAGGGAACTTGGCATGTTCAGGTTTTTTTTCTATCTTTTATTTTTAATGTCAAGCTACTTGGTGGTGGGTGAGTGATTCAATCCTCCAAACCTCGGAGCACAGCTCTGTATTTACTTACCAATATTCTATGGAGTGTGTTGGGTAGGGAACCTGGAAACAAAGCACCCCATGGTGCTACTATGAGTTCAGGGGCATACATTTATTTTGAAGTATTAGGTCAGCTACGCAGGGAACTTGTCAAGTTTTTTTTTGGTTTTTTTTTCAGTGGCAAGCTGGTTGGTACGGAGCACAGACGGGGGTTTCCATCTTCCAAACCATGGAGTACAGCTAAGTATTTATTTCTTTATTGCTTTATTTGTTTTTCAATCACTATGTAATTGTATGAGCAGGGACGAGAATTTGGTAACTCCCTTGAGGAACATTATTCTGTGCCCTGAAGCCTCCGTTGATATCCCTGTGTTCTGCCAGTGGTTTTGGGGAGAAGAGAACCGTGTCAGGGGTTGTCTGGTCTGGAGGTGACCAAAGTAGCAAAAGCGGAGCCCAAGGATATAGATTAAATAAAAATAAATACATAAAACATGGGAGAAGTGCAGTTTGCAATTGTCTTTCTATTTTGTAAATTTTATTCACATAGTTCTGCCCCAATGTTAGCAGCTGCTACTCTGGTGAGAAAGCATAATTTCAATAGCCAGGAAAGGGAAGCGCAATGGCAGTGGATTTCTGTAGCATACAAACAAACTGCATTTTATTTTTTAAAGTATCAGTTCAACCATAGAGGAACTTGGCATGTTCAGGGATTTTTGTCTTTTTATTAATGTCATGCTACTTGGTGGTGGGAGTGATGGATCACTCCAAACCCTCCAGTACAGCTCTGTGTTATTTACTAACATTTATGGAGTGATCTAGGTTGGGAACCTGAAACCAAACACCCCATGCTACCACATGAGTTCAGGGGCATAAATTTATTTTAAGAAGTCATAACCAGATCGTGGGAACTTGTCAAGTTTTTTTTTTTTTTTTTTCGGTGGCAATCTCTGAGTTGGTCCAGGCACAGAGAGTTTCAGATCCTCAAACCAGGGAGCACAACTCCATAATTTATTGCTTTATTGCTTTCTTTGTTTTCAACACTATATGAATTGTATGAGCAGGGACAGGAACTGGCAGCTCCCTTGAGGAACATTATTCTGCACCTGAAGCTCCGTTGATATCCTAGGTTCTACAGTGGTTTGGGGAGAAGAGAACCATGTCAGGGGTTGTCTGAGTCTGGAGGTGACCAAAGTAGCAAAATGGGCCAGAGACATAGATTAAATAAAAAGCCAATACATAAAACATGGGAGGGCGTTGCAATGTGCACTTGTTTCTATTTTATGAAGATTTGATTCCCTTCATTCTGCACCAATGTTAGCAGCTGCCACTCTGGTAGGAAAACAAATTTCAATGGCCAGAAAGGAAAGGAATGCACCAAGTGGCAGTAAGATTTCTGTGGCATACACAAACTACATTTATGCTAATATTCGTTTTTAACCATAGAGACTTGGCATATTCATGGGGTTTTGTCTTTATTTGTAATGTCAATCTAATTGGTAGTAGAGTGGTTGAATCCTCCAAACCTTGGAGCACAACTCTGCATTTGTTACTAATATTTTATGGAAGGCTGGGTGGGATCCTGGAACCGGCTTCCCATGGTGCCACTATGAGTTCAGGGCATAAATTTATTTTTGATATTAAAGCCGCTAAAGGCCAGAGAACTTGTCAAGTTTTTTTTTTTTTTTTTCAGTGGCAAGCTGGTTGGTCCAGAGCACAGAAAGGGGTTTGAATCCTCCAAACCAGGGAGCACTGCTCTGTATTTATTTCTTTATTGCTCTTTTGTTTTCAATCACTATGTAATTGTATGAGCAGGGACAGGAACCTGGCAACTCCCTTGAGGAACAGTATTCTGTGTCCTGAAGCCTCCGTTGCTATCCCTCTATTCTGCCAGTGGTTTTGGGGAGAAAGAGAACCGTGTCAGGTAATGTCTGCTCTGGAGGTGACCAAACTAGCAAAACGGAGCCCCAGAGACATGCATTAAATAAAAAATAAATAAACAAAACAAGGGAGAAGCAAAGTTGCTCTTGTCATTTCTGTTTTAGAAATATTCCTTCATCTGCCCCAATGTTAACAGCAGACTCTGGGAGGAAGACTTAAATTCAATGCAGGAAGGAAGCACCCAACTGGTAGTAAGATTTCTTTGGCATACAACTAAACTGCATTTATTTTTAATATTAGTTTACAACCATAGAGGAACTTGGGATGTTCAGGTTTTTTTTTTGTCTTATTTTAATGTCAATCTACTTGGTGGGTGGGGGAGTGGTTGAATCACTCCAAACTCGGAGCACAGCTCTGCATTTATTTACTAATGTTTTATGGAGTCAGCTGGGTGAGGATCCTGGAATCAAAAGCACCCTTGGGTGCCACTATGAGTTAGAGGCATAAATTTATTTTAGTATTAGGCCAGCTACATAGGGAACATCCAAGTTTTTTGTTTTTTCTTGTGTGGCAAACTGGTTGGTCGGAGCACACAGGTGGGTTTAGAATACTTAAAATCAGGAGCACTGCCTCGTATTTATTCTTGTGCTTTATTTGTTTTTCAATCACTATGATTGAATGAGCAGGAGCGACAACCACAACGCTCTCTTCAGGAACAGTATTTGCCCTGAAGCCGCCGTTCTTATCAGTGTTCTGCCGAGTGGTTTGGGTAGAAAGAGAACCGTGTCAAGGATGTCTGGTCTGGAGAGTGACCAAAGTAGCAAAGCGAGCCAAAGACATAGATTAATAAATAATAAATACATAAAACAAGGGAGAAGTGCAGCGTTGCACTTGACTTTCTATTTTATACATTTATTCCTTTTCGTTCTGCCCCAATCCTTGGCTGCTGCTTCTAGGCAAGGAAAACCAAATTTCAGGGCAGAGAAAGAGCACGCAAGTGTGATAAGATTTCTGTGGCATATACCAAACTGCATTAGTTTTTGTAATATTCATTCAACCATAGAAGAACTTGGCATGTTCAGGGATTTTTTTTGTCTTTTTATAATTAATGTCAAGCTACTTGGTGGTAGGGAGTGGTTGAACCTCCAAACCTCGTAAGCACAGATCTGTATTTATTACTAATGTTTTATGGAGTGAGCAGAAGAAACCTGGAAACAAAGCACCCATGGTGCCTACCATGAGTTCAAGGCATGAATTTATTACAGCAATCGACCAGCTATGAGGAACATCAGCAATTTTTTGTTTTTTTTCAGTGGCAGCTGGTTGGTCCGGACCCCAGAGGTTTGAATCCTCCAACCAGGCAGCACAGCTCCGTATTGCTAACTGTTGCTTTATTTGTTTTCAATCACTATATGTAATTAGCATGAGCAGGGGCAGGAAACACCAACGCTCCCTTGAGGAACAGTATTCTGTGCCTAGATATCATGCAATACCCTGTGTTCTGCCAGTGGTTTGGGGAGAAAGAAACGGTGTCACGGCACGTCTGGTCTGGAGGAGGTAACCAAACTGGTAAAGCAGTGCGCCAGAGACATAGATTATATAAATAAATAAACAAAACAAGGGAGAAAACAGTGTTACTCTTGTCTTTCTGTTTTGTAATTTTATTCTCTGCCTCTGGCCCCAATGTTAACGGGCAGCCACCTGGGAGGGAAGACTTAATCAATGGCCAGGAAGGGAAGCAACCCCGTGGTAGTAAAGATTTCTTTAGCACACATACAAACTGCATTTATTTTTTAATATTCCTTCAACCATAGAGAGAACTTGGCATGTTCAGGGTTTTTTGTCTTATATATTAATGTCAAGCCACTAGGTGGTGGGGAGGTTGAATCCTCCAAACCTCGAGCACAGCTCTGTAATTATTTCACTAATGTTTTATGGAGCATGGCAAAGGAGAAACCTGTAAACAAAGCAGCACCCATGGTGCCACTATGAGTTCAGTGGCATAAATTTATTTTGAAGAATTCACTAAAGAATAGAACATCAAGTATTTTTTTGTTTTTTTCAGTGGCAAGCTGGTTGGTCCGGAGCACAGAGGGGGGTTTGAATCCTCCAAACCAGGGAGCACTGCTCTGTATTTATTTCTTTATTGCTTTCTTTGTTTTTCAATCACTATGTAATTGCATGAGCAGGGACAGGAACCTGGCAACTCCCTTGAGGAACAGTATTATGTGCCCTGAAACCTCCGTTGCTATCCCTGTATTCTGCCAGAGGTTTTGGGGCGAAAGAGAACCGTGTCAAGGAATGTCTTGTCTGGAGGTGGCCAAACTAGCAAAACGGAGCCCCAGAGACATGCATTAAATAAAAAATAAATAAACAAAACAAGGTAGAAGTACTGTGTTGCACTTGTCTTTCTGTTTTGTAAATTTGATTCCCTTCATTCTCCCCAATGTTAACAGCAGCCACTCGGGGAATGAAGACTTAAATTCAATATGAGGAAGGAAGCTGCAGTGGTAATAAAGTTTTCTTTGGCATACCTTAAAACTGCATTTATTTTTAATGGATGATTTCAACCATAGAACTTTGCATGTTCAGGGTTTTTTTTTGTCTTTTATTTTTAATGTCAATCTACTTGGTGGTGGGGGTGGTTGAATCCTCCAAACTCAGAGCACAGCTCTACATTTTATTTAACAAAGTTTTATGGAGTCAACTGGGTAGGATCGTGGAACAAAGCACCCATGAAGAGCCACCTATGAGTCTAGGGGCATAAATTCATTTGAGATATTGACGCATATAGTAGGAGAACTTGTCAGGTTTTTTTGTTTTTTTTCAGTGGCAAGCTGGTTGGTCAGGAGCACAGAGTGGTCTGAATCCACTCAAACCAAGGAAGCACATATCCTATTTCTTTATTGCTTTCTTTGTTTTCCAATCACTTTAGTAATTGTATGGCAGAGAGGATGGGAACCTGGCAACTCCTTGAGAACAATAATCTGTGCCCTAGTCCTCCTTTGCAATCCTGTGTTCCAGCCAGTGGTTTTGGGGAGAGAGAACAAGTGTCAGGGGGATGTCTAGTCTAGAGGTGACCAAGTAGCAAAATGGGAGCCCAGAGACACAGGTAAAATAAAATAAATACATAAAGCAAGGAGAAGCAATTTTGCACCTATCTTTCTATTTAGTTAATTTTATTCCCTTTGTTCTGCCATAATGTGCAACGCTGCCTCCTGGTGGGAAAACTTATAATTTCAATTGACAGGAAAGGGAAGCACCAGTGGCAGTAAGATTTCTTTAGCATACATACAAACTGCATTATTTTTAATATTCATTAAACATAGAGGAACTTGGCATATTCAGGGTTTTTGTCTTTTATTTTTAATGTCAAGCTACTTGAGTGGTGGGTGAGTGGTTCAATCCTCCAAACCTCGCACAACTCTGTATTTATTTACCACTATTCTATGGAGTGTTCTCAGTAGAGAAGCTGGAAACAGCACCCATGGTGCCACTATGAGTTCAGTGGCATAAATTTATTTTGAAAAGATTCAGGCCAGCTATGTAGGAACTTAATAGCAGTTTTTGTCTTTTTTTTCAATGGTAAGCTGATTGGTCCAGAGTTATTGTGAGGAGTAGTTTGAATCCTTCCAAACCAGGATCACAGCTCCATATTTATTTGTTTATTGTTTTATTTCTTCTTCAATCACTATGTAATTGTATGAGCAGGGACGGGAACCTGGCAACTCCCTTGAGGATCTGTATTCTGTGCGCTGAAGCCTCTATTGCTAGCCTTGTGTTCTGCCATTGGTTTTGAGGAGAAAGAGAACCATGTCAGGGGATATCTGGTCTGGAGTTGACCAAAGTAGCAAAACGTAGCCCCAGAGACATAGATCAAACAAAAAATAAATATACAAAACAAGGGAGAAGTGCAGTGTTGCACTTGACTTTCAATTTTGTAAATTTTATTCCCTTCGTTCTGCCCCAATGTTAACGGCGGCAACTCTGGGTGGGAAAACATAATTTCAATGGCCAAGGAAGGAAGCACCCATGGCTGGTAAGATTTCTGTAGCATACATACAAGCTATATCATTTTTTAATATTCATTCAACCATAGAGGAATCATGTCATAGTTTTTTTATCTTTTTATTTTTTGGTTTTGTCAAGCTACTTGTAGGGTGAGTGATTCAATCCTCCAAACCTCGGAGCACAGTCTCTTTCTATACTTTGCCAATATTCCTATGGGTGTGTTGGTAGAGAACTTGGAAACAAGCACACTCTATGGTGCTACCTATGAGTTCAGGGGCACATTTATTTTTGAAGTATTAGTCAGCTACTTAGGAACTTGTCAAGTTTTTTTTGTTTTTTTCAGTGGCAAGCTGTTGGTCACGGAGCTGACAGACGGGGTTTCCATCTTCCAAACCATGAGTACAGCTAAGTATTATTTCTTTATTGTTTTATTTGTTTTTTCAATTTCATGTAATGTATGAGCAGGGACGGGAATTTGGTAACTCCCTTGAGGAACATTATTCTGTGCCCTGAAGCCTCCGTTGATATCCCTGTGTTCTGCCAGTGGTTTTGAGGAGAAGAGAACCGTGTCAGGGGTTGTCTGGTCTGGAGGTGACCAAAGTAGCAAAACGGAGCCCAAGAGACATAGATTAAATAAAAAATAAATACATAAAACATGGGAGAAGTGCAGTTTTGCAATTGTCTTTCTATTTTGTAAATTTTATTCCCTTAGTTCTGCCCCAATGTTAACGGCTGCTACTCTGAGCGGGAAAGCATAATTTCAATGGCCAGGGAAGGGAAGCACCCAATGGCAGTAAGATTTCTGTGGCATACAAACAAACTGCATTTATTTTTTAGTATTCGTTCAACCATAGAGGGAACTTGGCATGTTCAGGGATTTTTTTTGTCTTTTTTTATTAATGTCATGCTACTTGGTGGTGGGGGAGTGGTTGAATCCTCCAAACCTCGGAGTACAGCTCTGTATTTATTTACTAACATTTTATGGAGTGATCTAGGTTGGGAACCTGGAAACAAAGCACCCCATGCTACCACTATGAGTTCAGGGGCATAAATTTATTTTGAAGTATTCAACCAGATACGTAGGGAACTTGTCAAGTTTTTTTTTTTTTTTTTTTCAGTGGCAATCTGGTTGGTCCAGAGCACAGAGGGGGTTTGAACTTCCAAACCAGGGAGCACTCTATATTGTATTTATTGTTTATTGCTTTCTTTGTTTTTCAATCACTATGTAATTGTATGAGCAGGGACGGGAACCTGGCAACTCCCTTGAGGAACATTATTCTGTGCCCTGAAGCCTCCGTTGATATCCCTGGGTTCTGCCAGTGGTTTTGGGGGAGAAGAGAACCATGTCAGGGGTTGTCTGGTCTGGAGGTGACCAAAGTAGCTAAATGGAGCCCAAGAGACATAGATTAAATAAAAAATAAATACATAAAACATGGGAGAAGTGCAGTATTGCACTTGTTTTTCTATTTTGTAAATTTGATTCCCTTCGTTCTGCCCCAATGTTAACGGCTGCCACTCTGGGCGGGAAAACAGAATTTCAATGGCCAGGAAAGGAAAGGAATGCACCAAGTGGCAGTAAGATTTCTGTGGCATACATACAAACTGCATTTATGTTTTAATGTTCGTTTAACCATAGAGGGAACTTGTTATGTTCATGGGGTTTTTTTGTCTTTTATTTGTAATGTCAATCTAATTGGTAGTGGGGGGTGGTTGAATCCTTCAAACCTCGGAGCACAGCTCTGCATTTATTTACTAATGTTTTATGGAGAGAGCTGGGTAGGGATCCTGGAACCAAAGCACCCCATGGTGCCACTATTGAGTTGAGTGCATAAATTTATTTTGAAGTATTCAAGCAGCTACATAGGGAACTTGGTCGGTTTTTTGTTTTTTTTTTTCAGTGGCAAGCTGGTTGGTCCGTAGCACGTGAGGGGTTTTAATCCTCCAAACCAGGGAGCACTGCTCTGTATTTATTTCTTTATTGCTTTTTGTTTTCAATCACTATGTAATTGCATGAGCAGGGACAGGAACCTGGCAACTCCCTTGAGTGAACAGTATTATTTGCCCTGGAGCCTCCTAGTTATCCCTGAATTCTGCCAGTGGTTTTGTGGAGAAAGAGAACTGTGTCAGGGAATGGTCTGGTCTGGGTGACTCAAACTGGCAAAATGGAGTCCCAGGAGACATGTAATAATAAAATAAATAAACAAAACTGGGATAGGCACCAGTGTTGCACTTGTCTTTTCTGTTTTTGTGAATTTTACTCCTTCTGTTCTGCCTCAATGTTAACAGCAGCCACTGGGATTGAAGACTTAAATTCAATGGCTAGGAAGAGAAGCACCCGTGGTAGAAAGATTTTGGCATACATACAAACTGCATTTATTTTTTTATGTCTGTTCAACCATAGAGGAATTTGTCATGTTCAGGATTTTTTGTCTTTCTTTTAATGTCAGCTACCCGTGGTGGGGGGTTGTTGAACTTACAAAACTCTCGGAGCATAGCTCTGTATTTATTAACTAATGTTTTATGGAGTGAGCTTGGTTAGGGAACCTTGAAACCAAACGTACACCAGGTGCCACTGTGAGTTCAGGGTTTCATAAATTTATTTTAGTATTTGGCCAGCTACGATGGAACTTGTCGTTTTTTTTTTTTTTTTTCAGAGGCAAGCTGGGTGGTCTGGAGCACAGACAGGGTTTGAATCCTCCAAACCAGGGCACAGATCGTGTTTTTTTCTTATTTTTATTTGTTTTTCAATCACTATGTAATTGTGTTGGAGGACAGGGAACCATGGCAACTTCCTTAGAGGAACAGTATTCTGCGACCTCAGGCCTCATTGCTTCCCTGTGTCCTGCCAGTGGTTTTGGGGAGAAGAGAACCGTGTCAGTGGATGTCTGGTCTGGAGGTGAAATAAGTAGCAAAACCAGAGCCCCAGAGACATAGATTAAATAAAAATAAATACATAGAATATGGGAGAAGTGCAGATGTTGCATTCTCTTTTCTATTTTGTAAATGTTTTCTCTTCGTTTTCTGTTAATCGTTAATGGCTGCAACTTGGGTTGGAAAACATAATTTCAATGGCTAGGTAAGGGAAGCACCCAGTGTAGTAAGATTTTGTGGCATACATACAAACTGCATTTATTTTTATTATTCGTTCAACCATAGAGAGAACTTTTCATGTCTCTGGGATTTTTTTTTCTTTTATTTTAATGTCGTGGGTTACTTATTGGTGGGGAGGAATGAATCTTTCCAAACCTCGGAGCACAATGTTCTGTATTTATTTTCTAATGTTTTATGGAGTGAGCTGGGTGGAACCTGGAAACACAGCACCCCATGGTGCCACTATGGAGTTCAGGGGCATAAATTAATTTTGAAAGATTTGGCCAGCTATGCAGGGGAACGTGTCACGTGTTTTTTTTTTTTTTTCTCTGTTGTCTAGTTAGTCCAGAGGACAGGAGGTTTGAATCCTTGAAACCATGGGAGCACAGCTCCGTATTTATTTGTTCTTATTGCTCTATTTCTTCTTCAATCACCATGTAATTGTATGAGCTGGACTGGGAACCTGGCAACCCTTTGAGGATCTGTATTCTGCGCGCAAGCCTCTATTGCTATCCTTGTGTTCTGCCATGGGTTTGAGGAGAAAGAGAACTATGTCACGGGATATCTGGTCTGGAGGTGACCAAAGTAAGCAAAACGTGGTCCCAGAGACATAGAT
Organism: Neoceratodus forsteri; assembly: GCA_016271365.2. Lineage (NCBI taxonomy): Eukaryota > Metazoa > Chordata > Ceratodontiformes > Ceratodontidae > Neoceratodus > Neoceratodus forsteri. The sequence goes on from CM057452.1 coordinate 1,868,864,148, forward strand.
CAAACACAAAATAAATATACAAAATAGGGAGAAGTGCAGTGTTGCACTTGACTTCTCAATTTCTGTAATTTTATTCCTCTGTTTCTGCCCCAATGTTAACGGGGAGCAACTCTGGTGGAAAACAGAATTTCAATGGTCAGACAGGGAAGCACCTAGAGGCAGTAAGATTTCTGTGTCGCCTACAAACAAACTGCATTTATTTTTAGTATTCATTCAACCATAGAGGGAACTTGGTATGTTAGGATTTCTTTTGTCCTTTATTATTAATACGCCATGCTATTTGTGGGAGGGTTAACCTCCAACCCGAGCAGCTCTGATTTATTTATATCATTAATGGAGTGAGTTGGTAGGGAACCAATAACATTCTATGGTGCTACTATGAGTCTGGTATAAATTTATTTTGAAGTATTTCTGCAGCTATGAGGGAACTTGTCGCTTTTTTTTTTTTTTTTTCAGTGGCAAGCTGGTTGGTCAAGAGCACAGGGGTTGTCCTCCAAACCAGGGAGCACCGTCTTTTTTATTGCTTATTGTTTATTTGTTTTCAATCACTATGTTATTGTATGAGCAGGGACAGGAACTTGCAACTCTCGAGGAACAGTATTCTGCCCTGAAGCTTCCACTGCATTTCCGTACTGCTAGAGGTTTTGGGGAGAGAGAACCATGTGTGATGTCTGTTCTGAGGTGACCAGGCAAACGAGCACTAGAGACATAGATTAAATAAAAAAAATAAACGAAATAAGGAGAAGTAGTGTTCCACTTGTCTTTCAGTTTTGCAATTTATTCTTTTCTGCTCTGCCCAATGTTAACTTATTGTCACCTGTGTGGAAAACATCATTTAATGGCTGAAGGAAGCACTGCGAGGTGCAGATTTTGGCATACATACAAACTGCATTTATTTTTAATATTCATTCAACCATGAGGAATTTGGCATGTTAGGGGTTTTTTGTCTTTATTTTGTCAAGCCATTAGGTGGGGAAGAACTTCAAACCGAGCAGAGCCTGTAATTATTTACTGACTTTTGTGGAGGTGTTGTAGAACCTGGGAACAAGATCCCATTGTGCCACTAAGGAGTCTGGTGTTAAATTTATTTTGAAGTATTCGGCTCAATTTAGAACTGTCAAGTTTTTTTTTTTTTTTTTCAGTGTCAAGTTGGTTGGTCAGAGCACGGGGTTGAACTTCCAAACCAGGAGCACTGCTTATTTATTTCTTTATTGCTTTGTTTTCAGTCATCTGGAATTGTATCACCTGGACAGGAACTGAAAACTTCTTGAGGAACAGTATTCTGTGCCCTGAAGCCTGCTGCATTTCTGTGTTCTGCCAGTGGTGGGGAGAAAGAGAACTTGTAAGGTGATGTCTGGTCTGGATTAAACTAAATTAGTAAATGGAGTTAGAGACATGCATTAAATAAAAATAAATAAACAAACAAGGAGTATGTAGTGTTGCTCTTCTGTTTTGAAAATTTTATTCCTTTGTTCTTCTCCCAATGTTAGCTTCAGTCACTGTAGGGAAGACTTAAATCAATGGCCAGGTAGGGAAGCACCTGGGGTAAAGATTTCTTTGGTATACATATAACCTGCATTTATTTTTAATATTGCTCAACCATGGAGGAACTTCATGTTCAGGGTTTTTTTTGTCTTTTATTTTATGTTATTCACTTGGTGGTGGGGAGGTTGAATCCTCCAAACCCGGAGCACAGCTCTGTATTTATTTACTAATGTTTTATGAGGAGTGTAGGATCCTGAACCAAAACACCTCATGGTGCTACCAGAGTCTAGGGCAAATTTATTTTGAAGTATTTTGCCAGCTACGAGGAACTGATTTTTTGTTTTTTTCAGTAAGTGTTTTGCTGGGAGCACAGAGGGGTTTGAATTCCAAACTGGGAGAACTGCTGTATATTTATTTCTTTTGCTTTATATGTTTTCAACTTATATAATTGTATGGGCAGGGACTGGGAACCTGGCAACTCCTTTGAGGTGTTGTGTCTCTGTGCCCTGAAGCCTGTAACCTGCTTCTCCAGTTAATTTGGGTAGAAAGGGAAGTGCATGGAATGTCTTGTCTGGAGGTAATAAAATAGCAAAATGGAGCCCAGGGACATATTAAATAAAATAAATAAACAAAACAAGGAGAAGTCCAGTGTTGCATTTTGTTTCTGTTTTGAAAATGCTCTTCTTCTTTGCCCCACTTTTATGGCTGCCACTGGTGGGAAGACTTAATTTAATGCTAGGTAGGGAAGCACCTTGTGGTAAAATTTTTCTTTGGCATACATGAAACTGCATTTGTTTTTAATATTTGTTCAACCATAGAGGAACTTCATGTTCAGTTTTTTTTTTGTCTTTATTTTAATGTTCAGCTACTTGGTGGTGGGGAAGTGGTTGAATCTTCCAAACCCTCGAGCAGAGCTCTGTATTTATTTTCAATGTTTAATGGAGTGAGGGTTGGGAACCTGGAAACATATATTTCAAGATGTCACTATGAGTTCAGGGTTTAAATTTATTTTAGTATTCGGACACATGTAGGGAACTTTGAAGTTTTTTTTGTTTTTCAGTGACAGTTGGTATGTCCGAGCACAGAGGGAGTTTGAATCTCCAAACCATGGAGCACAGCACTGTATTTATTTTTTTATTGTTTATTTGTTTTCAATCACTATGTAATTGTATGGCAGGTCGAACCTGGCACCTCCCTTGAGTCAGTATTGTGCCCTTGCTCCCTGTTATGCCTGTGTTCTGCCAGTTGGTTTTGGTAGAAGTAACAGTGTCAGGGATGTCTGTCTATAGGTGACCATGTACAAACTGGTCTCAGAGACAGATTAAAAAAAAATAAATAAAATAAGGAGGCACATTTGTCTCTATTTTGTAAATTTGATTTCCTTCGTTTTGTCTGTTAACGTGTTACTTGTGGGAAAACATTATTTCAATGACTAGGGAGGGAAGCATCCAGTGTAGTAGAAGATTTCTGTGGCATGCATAAATTGCATTTATTTTAATATCTGTTCAACCATAGAGGGAACTTGGCATGTTCAGGGATTTGTCTTTATTTTTAATGTCGTGCTACTTGGTGTGGGAGGTTGAATTCTCCAAACTTAGTGCAGAGCTCTCATTTATTTACTAATGTTTTATGGAGGAGCTGGTAGAAACTAAAACAAGTACCTATGGTGCTACTCATGAGTTCGGGGCATCAATTATTTTGAAGTATTCACCAGCTATTTAGGGAAATGTTATGTTTTTTTTTTTTTCTTTTCAATGGCAAGTTGGTTGGTCCAGTGCCAGAGGGGGTTTAATCTTCTAAACAGTGTGTATTGTTCTGTATTTATTTCTTAATTGCTTTATTTTTCAATCACTATTTAATTGATATGTGGACGGGAACCTGGCAACTTTCAGAGGAACAGTATTCTGTGCCCTGGCTCTCCATTGTTATCCCTGTGTTCTTCCATTGTTTTGGGGAGAAAAGAACTGTCAGGATGTCTGGTGGAGGTGACTAAAGTAGCAAAACGGAGCCCCGGAGAGGTACATTAAATAAAAAATATATTTCTCAAATAAGGGAGAAGCAGTGTTGCACTTGTCTTTCTATTTTGTAACTTCTTTCCTCTGTTCGCCCTAATGTTAATGGCCGCTACTGGTGGGAAGACATTTCAATGGCCATAGGAACAGCCATTGTAGTAAGATTTATTTGTATACATACAACCGCATTATTTTTTGTTCATTCAACCAGAGGGCTCTTGGCATGTCAGGTTTTTTTTGTGTTTTATTTTAATGTCAAGATACTTGGTGGTGGGGAGGTTGAATTTTCCAAACCTCGGAGCACAGCTCTGTATTTATTTACTAATGTTTTATGGAGTGAGCTGGTAGGGTATTTGAAACAAAGCACCATGGTGCCAGTATGAGTTCAGGGGCAAAATTTATTTTGAAGTATTCGCCAGGTTCATAGGGAACTTGTCAGTTTTTTTTTTTTTTCAGTGGCAAGCTGGTTGGCCAGACAGAGGTGGGTTTGAATCCAAACCAGGGAGTTTGGCCCATATTTATTTTATTGTTTATATGTTTTTCAATTCTATGTAATTGTATGGAAGGACGGAACCTGGCAACTCCCTTGAGGCAGTATTTCGTGCCCTGAAGCCCGCTGTAATCCATGTTTTCTGCCAGTGATTTTGGGGAGAAAGAGAACTGTGTCAGGAATGTGTGTCTGAGGTGACCAGTAGCAAACGGAGCCCCAGAGACATACATAAATAAAAATAAATAAACAAATAAGGGAGAAGTCCATGTTCATTTGTTTTCTATTTCAGAATGTTATCTTCATTCTGCCCCAATGTTAATGGCTGCCACTTGGGTGTGGCCATTGGTACTTAAAGGCCAGGAAGGAAGGTCTCTGAGGTAAGATTTTCTGGTATGCTGTAAACTGCATTTATTTTTAATACTGTTCAGCCATAGAGGAACTGGCTGTTCAGATTTTTGTCTTTATTTTAATGTTAGCTACTTGGTCGTGGAAGTGGTTAAATCCTCTCCAACCGGGTACAGCTCTGTATTTGTTACTAATGTTTAATGGGTGGAGGTGGTTGGCACCTGAAAGAAAGTTCCCCCTTGTGGTGTCACTATGTGTTCAGGGCATAAATTTATTTTAAGTATTCACCCAGCTACGTAGGAACTGTCTTTTTTTTTTTCATTGGTGTTGGCTGGTCCAGTGCAGAGGGGTGTTTAATCTCAAACCAGGGAGCAGCCCTGTATTTATTTCTTTATTTTATTTGTTTCAAACACAATTAAATTGATGGAGCTTGGATGTAACCTGGTAACCCCTAGAGGAACAGTATTCTGTGTCCTGAAGTCTGCTATCCCTGTGTTCTGCCAGTGGTTTTGGGGGAGAGAGAATGTGTTGGGGATGTTGGTCTGAGGGATCTGTAGGTAAACGATTTCAGAGAGATACAACAAAAATAAATAATCAAATAAGGAGAAGTGCAGGTTGCACTTGTTTTTCTATTTTGTAAATGTTATTAACTATTCAGCCCCAATGTTAACGGTCGCCACTCTGGTGTAAGATATATTTCAATAACCAGTGGGGAAGCACCTGCGGTAGTAAGATTTATTTTGCATATATACAAACTGCATTTATTTTAAATATTCGTTCAACCAGAGGGAACTTGTATGTACAGGTTTTTGTGTTTATTTTAATGTCAAGATACTTGTGGGGAGTGGTTAACTCTTCCAAACCTCGGTTACAGTCGTATTTATTTACTAATGTTTATGGAGTGTGTTGTAGGGTATTTGGAAAATGTACCTGTGGTGCCTCTATGAGTTCAGGGCATAAATTTTGAAGTATTTCGTCATGGTAAGGAACTTGATAAGTTTTTATTGTTTTTTTTCTGTAAGCTTGTTGTCCGGAGCACAGACGGGGTTGAATCCTATAAACCAGATATAGCTCCATATTTATTTCTTTATTGCTTTATTTCTTTTTGAATCACTATGTAATTGTATAAGCAGGGACGGGAACCTGCAATCCTTGCAGGAACAGTATTCTGTGCCCTGAAGCTCCCATTGCTATCCCTGTGTTCTGGTCACCTGGTTTTGAGGAGAAAGAGAACCTTGTATGGGATGTCTGGTCTGAGGTGACCAAAGTAGCAAAATGGAGCCCCAGAGACTAGAGATTAAATGAAAAAATAAATACATTAAACAAGGGAGAAGTGCAGTGTTGCACTTGTCTTCCATTTTGTAAATTTTTTTCCTTCGTTTCTGCCCTAACTTTAACGGTTGCTATTCTGGGCAGGGGAAAGCATAATTTCAATGGCTTAGGAAGGAAAACACCCAGTGGCAGTGGAGATTTCTGTGCCATAAAACAACTGGATTTATTTTTTAATATTCATTCAAATTGAGGGAACTGTGCAGGTTCAGGGTTTTTTTATTTGTCTGTTATTTTTAATGTCAAGTTACTTGGTGGTGAGGGAGTGTTTGAATCCTCCAAACCTCGGAGCACTGTTCTGTATTTATTTAATAATGTTTTGTGGAGTGAGCTGATAGGTTTCCTGGAAACAAAAACAAAACAAGGAGAAGTGAGTTGTTTTGTCTTTCTGTTTTAGAATTTATTCCTTCTTCTGCCCTAATGTTAACAGCAGCCTCTTGGAGGGAAGACTTAAATTCAATGAGGAGGGAAGCACCCCTGGTAGTAAGATTTCTTTGGCATACATACAAACTGTATTTATTTTTAATATTGTTCAACGATAGAGGAACTTGGATGTTCAGGTTTTTTTTTGTCTTTTTTTTTAATGTCAATCTACTGGTGGTGGGGAGGTTGAACTTTCCAAACTCGGAGTACAGCTCTGCATTTATTTACTAATGTTTTATGGAGTCAGCTGGGTAGGATCCTGGAATCAAAGCACCCTTTGGTGCCACTATGAGTTAGAGGCATAAATTTATTTTAGTATTGGCCAGCTACATAGGGAGCTTGTCAGTTTTTTTTTTTTTCTTCAGTGGCAAGCTGGTTGGTCGGAGCACAGGTGGGTTTGATATTCAAATCAGATACTGCTCGTATTTATTCTTGTGCTTTATTTGTTTTTCAATCACTATGAATTGAATGAGCAGGAACGACAATCTGCAACTCTTCAGAACAGTATTCTGTGTCCTGAAGCTGCTGCTATCCCAGTGTTCGCCCGTGGTTTGGGTAGAAAGAGAACCGTGTCAAGGGGTGTCTGTCTGAGGTGACCAAAGTAGCAAACTGAGCCAAAGAGACAGATTAACAAATAATAAATGGTTACAAGTGAGAAGTGCAGCGTTGCACTTGACTTTCTATTTTATAATTTATTCCTTTCGTTCGCCCTAATGTTATGGCTGCCACCTGGTGGAAAACAGAATTTCAGGGCGAGGAAGAAGAAGCACGTGGCAGTAAGATTTCTGTGGCATATACAAACTGCATTTATTTTTAATATTCATCAACCATGGAGGGAATTGCATGTCTAGGATTTTTTTTGTCTTTTATAATTAATGTCAAGCTACTTGGTGGTAGGGGAGTGGTTGAATCCTCCAAACCTCGTGGCACAGATCTGTATTTATTTACTAATGTTTTATGGAGTGAGCAGAGAAGGGAACATGGAAACAAAGCACCCATGGTGCTACTATGATTCAGGGGCATGAATTTATTCTGAAGTATTCTTATGTATTAGGAACTTGTCTTTTTTTTTTTTTTTCAGTGGCAAGTTGGTTGGTCCGGACCCCAGAGGTTTGAATCCTCCAACCAGGTAGCACAGTCTGTATTTCTTTCTTTGTTTTATTTGTTTTCAATCACTATGTAATTGTATGAGCAGGGGCGGAACCTGGCAACTCCCTGAGGAACAGTATTCTGTGCCTAGTTTCATGCATTCCCTGTGTTCTGCCAGTGGTTTGGAGAAAGAGAACGTGTCAGGGCTGTCTGGTGGAGTAACCAACTGGTAAAGTGGTGCGCTAGAGACATAGATTATATAAATAAATAAACAAAACAAGGGAGAAGACAGTGTTGTTTTGTCTTCTGTTTTGTAATTTTATTCTCTGCCTGCCCCAATGTTAACGGCAGCCACCTGGGAGGGAAGACTTAATCAATGGCCAGGAAGGAAGCACTTCGTGTAGTAAGATTTCTTTGCATACATACAAACTGCATTTATTTTTAATATCTTCAACCATAGAGAGAACTTGCATGTCAGGGTTTTTTGTCTTTATATTAATTCGCCACTAGGTGGTGGGGAGGTTGAACTTCCAAACCTCGAGCAATTTGTAATTTTTCATTAATGTTTTATGGAGTGTGGGTAGGAACCTGTAAACAGCATCCCATGGTGCACTATGAGTTCAGTGGCATAAATTTATTTTTAAATCATTTGTAGTAGAGACTTCTTAGTATTTTTTTGTTTTTTTTCAGTGGCAAGCTGTTGTCCGGAGCAGAGGGGTTTGAATCAAACCAGGAGCACTGTTTGTATTTATTTCTTTTATTGCTTTTGTTTTCAATCACTATGTAATTGCATGAGTAGGGCAGGAACCTGGGAACTCTTTGAGGAATAGTATTATGTGCCCTGAAACCGCTGTATCCTGTATTCTGCCAGGTTTTTGGAAGAAATCTGTCAGGGAATGTCTTGTCTGAGGAAACTAGTAAACGGAGCCTGTGAGATATGCATTAAATAAAATAAATAAACAAGGTAGAAGTACTGTGTTGTACTTGTCTTTTCTTTTTTAAATTGATTCCTTCATCTCCCTAATGTTTACAGCCACTGGGATGAAGACTTAAATCAATTGAGGAAGGAAGTGCAGTGGTAGTATTTCTTTGGCATATAAAACTGCATTTATTTTTAATATTTTTCAACCATGAGGAACTTTGCATGTTCTGTTTTTTTTTGTTTTTATTTTTAATGTCAATCTACTTGGTGGTGGGGAGTGGTTGAATCAAACTTGGAGCACAGTCTCTACATTTATTTACTAAGTTTTATGGAGTCAGTGGTAGATTTTGGAACCAAAGCACCATGGTGCCACTATGAGTTCGGGGCAATTTATTTTAAGTCTCTGTAGCTGTGGAACTTGTCAGGTTTTTTTTTTTTTTTTCAGTGGCAAGCTGGTTGGTCAGAGCACAGAGTGGTCTGAATCCTCCAAACCAGGAAGCACATCTCCATATTTATTTCTTTCTTTCTTTTGTTTTTCAATCACTTTGTAATTGTCTGACAGTGATGTGAACCTGCAACTTCCTTGAGAACAGTAATCTGTGCCCTGAATCTCCTTTGCAATCCTGTGTTCAGCCAGTGTTTTTGGGAGAAGAGAACGGTCAGGGATGTCTGTCTGAGGTATCAGTAGCAAATGGATCAGAGACAGAAAATAAAAATAAATACATAAAGGGAGAAGTACTTTGCACTTTTTCTTTCTATTTTGTTAATTTTATTCCCTTGTTCTGCATAATGTTAACGGCTGCACTCCTTGGGAAAACAATTTAATTGAGGAAAGGGAAGTACCTGTGGTGTAAGATTTCTTTTGGTACACAAACTGCATTTATTTTAATATTCATTCAACCAGAGGTCTTGGCATGTTGTGGTTTTTTTTTGTCTTTATTTTAATGTCAAGCTACTTGGTGGGTGAGTGGTTCAATCCCAAACCTCGCAGCACAGCTCTTGTATTTATTTACCACTATTCTATGGAGTGTTCTGTAGGGAAGCTGGAAACAATTCCTCTTTGGTGCCACTATGAGTTCAGTGGCATAAATTTATTTTGAAAGATTCGGCCAGCTATGTAGGAACTCTGCAGTTTTTGTCTTTTTTTTCAATGGTAAGCTGATTGGTCCAGAGTATTGTGGGAGGTTTGAATTTCCAAACTAGGATCGTAGCTCCATTTATTTGTTTATTGTTTTATTTATTTTCAATCACTATGTAATTGTAGCGAGTAGGACGGGAACCTGGCAACTTCTTTGAGATCTGTATTCTGTGCTGAAGCTCTATTGTTAGTCTTGTGTTCTGCCATTGGTTTTGAGGAGAAAGAGAACCATGTCAGGGATATCTGGTCTGGAGTTGACCAAAGTAGCAAACGTAGCCCAGAGACATAGATCAACAAGGTTGTAAAAATAAGGGAGAAGGCAGGTTGCATTTGACTTTCAATTTAGGTTTTATTCCTCTGCTCTCTCAATGTTAACGGTGGCACCTGGGTGGAAACATAATTTCAATGGCTGAAGGAAGCACCTGGTAGTAAGATTTGTGGTATACATACAAGCTACTATTTTTTAATATTATTCAACCATAGAGGAACTATAGTTTTTTTTTTTCCTTTTTGTTTTTGTCACGTTACTTGTAGGGTGAGTGATTCAACTTCCAAACCTCGAGCATGCGTCTTGTATACTTTGCTAAATTCCTATGGAGGTGTTGGGTAACTTGAAACAAGCACTCTATGGTGCTTCTATGAGTCAGGGGCACATTTATTTTGAAGTATTAGTCAGCTACTTAGGAACTTCGTTTTTTTTTTGTTTTTTTCAGTGGCAAGCTGTTGGTACGGAGCACAGACGGGGTTTCATCTTCCAAACCAGAGTACAGCTTGCATTATTCTTTATTGTTTTATTTGTTTTTCAATCATGTAATGTATGAGTAGGGATGTGAATTTGTAACCCTTGAGGAACATTATTCTGTGGCCTGAGTCTGCTGATATCCTGTGTTCTGCCAGGGTTTTGAGGGAGAAGAGAACTGTGTTGGGGTTGTCTGGTCTGAGGTGACCATAGTAAAAACGGAGCCTGGAGACATAGATTAAATAAAATATACATAAATATGGAGAAGTGCAGTTTTGCAATTGTCTTCATTTTGTAAATTTTATTCCCTTAGTTCTGCCCCACTAACGGTTGCTACTCTGAGCGGAAAGCATAATTAATGTCTAGGAAGGAAGCACCTAAGCAGTCAGATTTCGTGGCACAAACAAACTGCATTTATTTTTTAGTATCTGTTCAACTATAGAGGAACTTGGCATGTTAGGGTTTTTTTGTCTTTTATTAATGTCATGCTACGGTGGTGGGAGTGGCTGAATCCCAAACCGGAGTACAGCCTGTATTTATTTACTAATATTTTATGGAGTGACTAGTTTGTGAACTTGAAACAAAGGCATCTCATGCTATCACTATGAGTTCAGGGCATAAATTTATTTTGAAGTATTAACCAGATAGTGAGGGAACTTGTCAAGTTTTTTTTTTTTTTTTTTCGTGGCAATCTGTTGGTCCAGAGTATAGAGGGGGTTGAACTTCCAAACCAGGAGCACTTTGTATTTATTGTTTATTGCTTTCTTTGTTTTCAAACTATGTAATTGGGCGACAGGACGGAACCCAACTCGAGGAACATTATTCTGTGCCTGAGGCTCATTGATATCCCTGGGTTCTGCCAGTGGTTTTGGGGAGAAGAGAACCACAGTGGTTGTCTGTCTGGAGGTGAGCAAAGTTGCCTGAGCCTAAGAGACAGATTAAATAAAAAATAAATACATAAAATATGGAGAAGGCAGTATTGCACTTGTTTTCTATTTTAAATTTGATTCCCTCCTCTGCCCCAAGTTCCCGGGTTGCCACCACGGAAACAGGTTTTCAATGCCAGGAAAGGAAAGGAATGCACCAAGTGGCAGTAAGATTTCGTGGCATGCATACAAACTGTATTTATGTTTTAATGTTCGTTTAACTACAGAGGAACTTGTTATGTCATGGTTTTTTTTGTCTTTTATTTGTCTGTCAATCACTGGTGTGGGGGTGGTTGAATCCAACCCTGGAGTACAGCCTGCATTTATTACTAATGTTTTGTGGAGAGAGCTGGTAGATCCTGAACCAAGCACCCTATGGTGCCACATTGAGTCTGGTATAAATTTATTTTGAAGTATTACAGCTACATAGGGAACTTGTCGGTTTTTTGTTTTTTTTTTTCAGTGGCAAGCTGGTTGGTCCGTAGCAGTGAGGGGTTTAACTTCAAACCAGGAGCCTGTTTGTATTTATTTCTTTATTGCTTTTGTTTTTCAATCACTATGTAATTGCATGAGCAGGGACAGGAACCTGGCAACCCCTTTGAGGAACAGTATTATGTCCCTGAGCCTCCACGTTATCCCTGAATTTCTGCCAGTGGTTTTGTGGAGAAAGAGAACTTGTCAGGGAACTGTGTCTGGTCTGGAGGTGACCAAACTTAGCAAAATGGAGCCCCGAGAGACATGCAGTACTGAAATAAAATAAACAAAACAAGGGAGAAGAACCAGTGTTGTATTTGTCTTTCTGTTTTGTAATTTTACTCCCTTCTTTCTGCCTCTAATGTTAACAGCAGCCACTGGGATTGAAGACTTAAATTCACGGCTAGGAAGAGAAGCACTCGTGGTAGAAAGATTTTGCATACATACAAACTGCATTTATTTTTTAATATTCGTTCAACCATAGAGGGAATTTGTCATGTTCAGGGATTTTTTTTGTCTTTCTTTTTAATGTCAAGCTACCCGGTGGTGGGGGAGTTGTTGAATCCTACAAACCTCGGAGCATAGCTCTGTATTTATTAACTAATGTTTTATGGAGTGAGCTGGTTAGGGAACCTGGAAACAAAGCACACCATGGTGCCACTGTGAGTTCAGGGTTTCATAAATTTATTTTGAAGTATTTGGCCAGCTACGTAGGGAACTTGTCAAGTTTTTTTTTTTTTCAGAGGCAAGCTGGGTGGTCTGGAGCACAGACAGGGGTTTGAATCCTCCAAACCAGTGGCACAGATCCGTATTTCTTTCTTTATTGCTTTATTTGTTTTTCAATCACTATGTAATTGTATGAGGAGGGACAGGAACCATGGCAACTCCCTAGAGGAACAGTATTCTGGTGACCTGAAGCCTCTATTGCTTTCCCTGTGTCCTGCCAGGGTTTTGGGGAGAAGAGAACTGCCGTGGATGTCTGGTTTGAGGTGAAATATAGTAAAACAGAGCCCCAGAGACATATCAAATAAAAATAAATATATAATATAGGGAGAAGTGCACTGTTGCACTTTTTCTATTTTGTAAATGTTATTCTTCGTTTTGCGTTAATGTTAACGGCTGCAACCTGGGTGGAAAACATAATTTCAATGGCTAGGTAAGGGAAGCACCCAGTGTCAGTAGATTTTGTGGCATACATACAAACTGCATTTATTTTTAGTATTCGTTCAACCACAGAGAGAACTTTGTATGTCTTGGGATTTTTTTTCTTTTATTTTAATGTCAAGCTACTTATTGGTGGGGAGTAATGAATCTTTCAAACCCTCGGAGCAATGTTCTTGTATTTATTTTACTAATGTTTTATGGAGTGAGCTGGGTAGGAACCTTGAAACACAGCACCCCATGGTGCCACTATGAGTCAGGGCATAAATTAATTTTGGAAAGTATTCGGCCAGCTATGTAGGGAACGTTGTCAGGTGTTTTTTTAATCTTTTTTTTTCTATGGCAAGCTGATTAGTCCAGAGCACAGTGGGAGGTTTGAATCCTCTAAACCATGGAGCACAGCTCCGTATTTATTTGTTTATTGCTCTATTTCTTCTTCAATCACTATGTAATTGTATGAGCTGGGACGGGAACCTGGCAACTCCCTTGAGGATCTGTATTCTGTGCGCTGAAGCCTCTATTGCTATCCTTGTGTTCTGCCAGTGGGTTTGAGGAGAAAGAGAACTCTGTCACGGATATCTGGTCTGGAGGTGACCAAAGAGTAAAACTGTAGCCCCAGAGACATAGATCAAAACAAAATAAATATACAAAATAAGGGAGAAGTGCAGTGTTGCACTTTGACTTCTCAATTTGTAGAATTTTATTCCTCTCTGCTTCTGCCCCAATGTTAACGGCAGCAACTCTGGTTGGGAAAACAGAATTTTAATGGCCAGAGAAGGGAAGCACCCAGAGGCAGTAAGATTTCTGTGGCATACAAACAAACTGCATTTATTTTTTAGTATTCATTCAACCATAGAGGGAACTTGGCATGTTCAGGGATTTCTTTTTGTCCTTTATTATTAATGTCATGCTACTTGGTGGTGGGGGAGTGGTTGAATCCTCCAAACCTCGGAGCACAGCTCTGTATTTATTTACTATGTTTAATGGAGTGAGCTGGGTAGGGAACCTGAACAATGCACCCCATGGTGCGTACTATGAGTTCAGGGTGCATAAATTTATTTTGAAGTATTCGCTGAAGCTATGAGGGAATCTTGGTCAAGTTTTTTGTTTTTTTTTCAGTGGCAAGCTGGTTGGTCAAGAGCACAGGGGGGTTGAATCCTCCAAACCAGGGAGCACAGTCTGTATTTATTGTTTTATTGTTTATTTGTTTTTCAATCACTATATTAGTGTATGAGCAGGGACAGGAACCTGGCAACTCTCGGGAACAGTATTCAGCCCTGAAGCCTCCACTGCATTTCCATACTGCCAGAGGTTTTGGGGAAAGAGAACCATGTGTGATGTCTGTTCTGAGGTGACCATAGTAGCAAACGAGCACCAGAGACATAGATTAAATAAAAAGTAAATAAACAAAACAAGGGAGAAGTGCAGTGTTCCACTTGTCTTTCAGTTTTGCAAATTTTATTCCTTTCAGTTCTGCCCCAATGTTAACGGCTGTCACTCTGGGTGGGAAAACATCATTTCAATGGCCAGGGAAGGGAAGCACCGCGAGGCAGTAAGATTTCTGTGGCATACATACAAACTGCATTTATTTTTTAATATTCATTCAACCATAGAGAGAACTTGGCATGTTCAGGGGTTTTTTTTGTCTTTTATTTTTAATGTCAAGCCACTAGGTGGTGGGGGAGAGGTTGAATCCTCCAAACCTCGGAGCAGAGCTCTGTAATTATTTACTAATCTTTTATGGAGTGTGCTGGGTAGGGAACCTGGAAACAAAGCACCCCCATTGTGCCACTTCAAGGAGTTCAGTGGCATAAAATTATTTTAAAGTATACCAACAGCAACGTAAAGAACTTGGTATTTTTTCAGTCTCCAAGCTGGTTGGTCAAGAGCACAGAGGAAGTTGAATCCTCCAAACCAGGAGCACTACTCTGTATTATTTCTTTATTGCTTTCTTTGTTTTTCAGTCACCTAGCGAATTGTACCACGAGGGACGAGAAACTCACAAACCCCTTGAGGAACAGTTATTCATGCCCTGAACCTCAATAGCTATCCTATATACTGCCAGTGGTTATGGGGAGAAAGAAACCATGTCAAGGTGATGTCTGGTCTGGATTAAACCAAACTAGCAAAATGGAGCCCCAGAGACATGCATTAAATAAAAAATAAATAAACAAAACAAGGGAGAAGTGCAGTGTTGCACTTGTCTTTCTATTTTGAAAATTTTATTCCCTTTGTTCTGCCCCAATGTTAACAGCAGCCACTCTGGTAGGGAAGACTTAAATTCAATGGCCAGGGTAGGGAAGCACCCCGTGGTAGTAAGATTTCTTTGGCATACATACAAACTGCATTTATTTTTTAATATTCGTTCAACCATGGAGGGAACTTGGCATGTTCAGGGTTTTTTTTTTTTTATTTTTAATATCATTCTACTGGTGGTGGTAGAGTAGTTGAATCCTCCAAACCTCAGGGCACAACTCTGTATTTATTTACTAATGTTTTATGGAGTGAGCTGGGTAGGGATCCTGGAACCAAAGCACCCCATGGTGCCACTATGAGTTCAGGGGCATAAATTTATTTTGAAGTATTTGGCCAGCTACGTAGGGAACTTGTCAAGTTTTTTTTGTTTTTTTTTCAGTGGCAAGCTGGTTGGTCCGGAGCACAGAGGGGGGTTTGAATCCTCCAAATCAGGGAGAACTGCTATATATTTATTTCTTTATTGCTTTATATGTTTTTCAATCTCTATATAATTGTATGGGCAGGGACGGGAACCTGGCAACTCCCTTGAGGTACAGTATCCTGTGCCCTGAAGCCTCCGTTGCAATCCCTGTGTTCTGCCAGTTAATTTGGAGTAGAAAGAGAACCGTGTCAGGGAATGTCTTGTCTGGAGGTGATCAAAATAGCAA
The DNA here is from genome assembly GCA_016271365.2 of Neoceratodus forsteri. Taxonomy (NCBI): domain Eukaryota; kingdom Metazoa; phylum Chordata; order Ceratodontiformes; family Ceratodontidae; genus Neoceratodus; species Neoceratodus forsteri. Next base: position 1,868,879,584 of record CM057452.1, read on the forward strand.
AACGGAGCCCCAGAGACATGCATTAAATAAAAAATAAATAAACAAAACAAGGGAGAAGTCCAGTGTTGCACTTGTCTTTCTGTTTTGAAAATGTTATTCCCTTCGTTTTGCCCCAATGTTAATGGCTGCCACTCTGGGTGGGAAGACATAATTTCAATGGCCAGGGAAGGGAAGCACCCTGTGGTAGTACGATTTATGTGGAATACATGGAAACTGAATTTGTTTTTTAATATTTGTTCAACCATAGAGGGAACTTGGCATGTTCAGGGGTTTTTTTTTTTGTCTTTTATTTTTAATGTCTAGCTACTTGGTGGTGGGGAAGTGGTTGAATCCTCCAAACCTCGGAGCAGAGCTCTGTATTTATTTTCTAATGTTTAATGGAGTGAGCTGGGTTGGGAACCTGGAAACATAGCATTTCAAGATGCCACTATGAGTTCAGGGGCTTAAATTTATTTTGAAGTATTCGGACAGCTACGTAGGGAACTTGTTAAGTTTTTTTTTGTTTTTTTTCAGTGACAAGCTGGTATGTCCGGAGCACAGAGGGGAGTTTGAATCCTCCAAACCATGGAGCACAGCACCGTATTTATTTCTTTATTGCTTTATTTGTTTTTCAATCACTATGTAATTGTATGAGCACTGTCGGGAACCTGGCACCTCCCTTGAGGAACAGTATTCTGTGCCATTAAGCCTCCATTGCTATGCCTGAGTTCTGCCAGTGGTTTTGGGGAGAAGTGAACAGTGTCAGGGGATGTCTGGTCTATAGGTGACCAATGTACCAAAACGGGGCCCCAGAGACATAGATTAAAAAAAAATAAATAAATAAAACAAGGGAGAAGTGCAGTGTTGCATTTGTCTTTCTATTTTGTAAATTTGATTTCCTTCGTTCTGCCCCAATGCTAACGGCTGCCACTCTGGGTGGGAAAACATTATTTCAATGACCAGGGAAGGGAAGCATCCAGTGGCAGTAAGATTTCTGTGGCATACATACAAATTGCATTTATTTTTTAATATTCGTTCAACCATAGAGGGAACTTGGCATGTTCAGGGATTTTTTTTTGTCTTTTATTTTTAATGTCAAGCTACTTGGTGGTGGGAGTGGTTGAATCCTCCAAACCTTAGTGCAGAGCTCTGACATTTATTTACTAATGTTTTATGGAGTGAGCTGGGTAGAGAACCTGGAAACAAAGCACCCCATGGTGCCACTATGAGTTCAGGGGCATCAATTTATTTTGAAGTATTCACCCAGCTACGTAGGGAACATGTCATGTTTTTTTTTTTTTTTTTTCAATGGCAAGCTGGTTGGTCCAGTGTACAGAGGGGGGTTTGAATCCTCTAAACCAGGGAGCACAGCCCTGTATTTATTTCTTAATTGCTTTATTTCTTTTTCAATCACTATTTAATTGTATTAGCGTGGACGGGAACCTGGCAACTCCCTAGAGGAACAGTATTCTGTGCCCTGAAGCCTCCATTGCTATCCCTGTGTTCTTCCATTGGTTTTGGGGAGAAAAAGAACTGTGTCAGGGGATGTCTGGTGTGGAGGTGACCAAAGTAGCAAAACGGAGCCCCGGAGAGATACATTAAATAAAAAATATATTCTCAAAACAAGGGAGAAGTGCAGTGTTGCACTTGTCTTTCTATTTTGTAAATCTTATTCCCTTCGTTCTGCCCCAATGTTAACGGCCGCCACTCTGGGTGGGAAGACATAATTTCAATGGCCATGGAAGGGAAGCACCCCATGGTAGTAAGATTTATTTGGCATACATACAAACTGCATTTATTTTTTAATATTCATTCAACCATAGAGGGAACTTGGCATGTTCAGGGTTTTTTTTTTGTGTTTTATTTTTAATGTCAAGATACTTGGTGGTGGGGGAGTGGTTGAATCCTCCAAACCTCGGAGCACAGCTCTGTATTTATTTACTAATGTTTTATGGAGTGAGCTGGGTAGGGTACCTGGAAACAAAGCACCCCATGGTGCCAGTATGAGTTCAGGGGCAAAAATTTATTTTGAAGTATTCGGCCAGGTTCATAGGGAACTTGTCAAGTTTTTTTTTTTTTTTTTTTTCAGTGGCAAGCTGGTTGGTCCAGAGCACAGAGGTGGGTTTGAATCCTCCAAACCAGGGAGCTCGGCTCCATATTTATTTCTTTATTGCTTTATATGTTTTTCAATCTCTATGTAATTGTATGGGAAGGGACGGGAACCTGGCAACTCCCTTGAGGTACAGTATTCTGTGCCCTGAAGCCTCCGTTGCAATCCATGTTTTCTGCCAGTGATTTTGGGGAGAAAGAGAACCGTGTCAGGGAATGTCTGGTCTGGAGGTGACCAAAGTAGCAAAACGGAGCCCCAGAGACATACATTAAATAAAAAATAAATAAACAAAATAAGGGAGAAGTCCAGTGTTGCACTTGTCTTTCTATTTCATAAATGTTATTCCCTTCATTCTGCCCCAATGTTAATGGCTGCCACTTGGGTGGGAAGACATAATTTCAAAGGCCAGGGAAGGGAAGCACCCCGAGGTAGTAAGATTTCTCTGGCATACTTGCAAACTGCATTTATTTTTTAATACTCGTTCAACCATAGAGGGAACTTGGCATGTTCAGGAATTTTTTTTTTTGTCTTTTATTTTTAATGTCTAGCTACTTGGTGGTGGGGAAGTGGTTAAATCCTCCAAACCTCGGAGCACAGCTCTGTATTTATTTACTAATGTTTAATGGAGTGAGGTGGGTTGGCAACCTGGAAAGAAAGCACCCCATGGTGTCACTATGTGTTCAGGGGCATAAATTTATTTTGAAGTATTCACCCAGCTACGTAGGGAACTTGTCAAGTTTTTTTTTTTTTTTCATTGGCAAGCTGGTTGGTCCAGTGTACAGAGGGGCGTTTGAATCCTCTAAACCAGGGAGCACAGCCCTGTATTTATTTCTTTATTGCTTTATTTCTGTTTCAAACACAATTAAATTGTATGAGCGTGGATGGGAACCTGGCAACTCCCTAGAGGAACAGTATTCTGTGCCCTGAAGCCTCCGTTGCTATCCCTGTGTTCTGCCAGTGGTTTTGGGGAGAAAGAGAACTGTGTCAGGGGATGTCTGGTCTGGAGGTGACCAAAGTAGCAAAACGGAGCCCCAGAGAGATACATTAAATAAAAAATAAATAATCAAAACAAGGGAGAAGTGCAGTGTTGCACTTGTCTTTCTATTTTGTAAATGTTATTTAATTCATTCAGCCCCAATGTTAACGGCCGCCACTCTGGGTGGGAAGACATAATTTCAATAACCAGCGAAGGGAAGCACCCCGCGGTAGTAAGATTTATTTGGCATACATACAAACTGCATTTATTTTTAAATATTCGTTCAACCATAGAGGGAACTTGGTATGTACAGGGTTTTTTTTGTGTGTTTTATTTTTAATGTCAAGATACTTGGTGGTGGGGGAGTGGTTAAATCCTCCAAACCTCGGAGCACAGCTCTGTATTTATTTACTAATGTTTTATGGAGTGTGCTGGGTAGGGTACCTGGAAACAAAGCACCCAAAGGTGCCTCTATGAGTTCAGGGGCATAAATTTCTTTTGAAGTATTCGGTCAGCTATGTAAGGAACTTGACAAGTTTTTTATTGTTTTTTTTTTCAGTTGCAAGCTGGTTGGTCCGGAGCACAGACGGGGGTTGAATCCTCAAACCAGGGAGCACAGCTCCATATTTATTTCTTTATTGCTTTATTTCTTTTTCAATCACTATGTAATTGTATAAGCAGGGACGGGAACCTGGCAACTCCCTTGAGGAACAGTATTCTGTGCCCTGAAGCCTCCATTGCTATCCCTGTGTTCTGTCACTGGTTTTGAGGAGAAAGAGAACCTTGTAAGGGGATGTCTGGTCTGGAGGTGACCAAAGTAGCAAAATGGAGCCCCAGAGACATAGATTAAATAAAAAATAAATACATTAAACAAGGGAGAAGTGCAGTGTTGCACTTGTCTTCCATTTTGTAAATTTTTTCCCTTCGTTCTGCCCTAACTTTAACGGTTGCCATTCTGGGCAGGAAAACATAATTTCAATGGCCAGGGAAGGGAAACACCCAGTGGCAGTAAGATTTCTGTGCCATAAAAACAAACTGCATTTATTTTTTAATATTCATTCAAAAATTGAGGGAACTTGGCAGGTTCAGGTTTTTTTATTTGTCTGTTATTTTTAATGTCAAGCTACTTGGTGGTGAGGGAGTGTTTGAATCCTCCAAACCTCGGAGCACTGCTCTGTATTTATTTAATAATGTTTTGTGGAGTGAGCTGGATAGGTTTCCTGGAAACAAAGCACTCCATGGTGCCACTATGAGTTCAGGGGCATAAATTTATTTTGAAGTATTCGGCCAGCTATGAGGAAATTGTCAAGTTTTTTTTTTTTTTTTTTTTCAGTGGCAAGTTGGTTTGTCCGGAGCACAAAGGGGTGTTTGAATCCTCCAAACCAGGTAACACAGCTCCATATTTATTTCTTTATTACTTCATTTCTTTTTCAATCACTATGTAATTGTATGAGCTGGGACGGGAACCAGGCAACTCCCTTGTAGAACAGTATTTAGTTACCTGAAGCCTCCATTGTTGTTCTTGTGTTCTGACAGTGGTTTTGTGGGGAAAAGAACCGTGTCAGGTGATGTCTGGTCTGGAGGTGACCAAAGTAGCAAAACAGAGGACCAGAGACACAGATTAAATAAAAAATAAATAAAAAAAACAAGGGAGAAGTGAAGTGTTGCACTTATCTTTCTGTTTTGTAAATGTCATTCCCTTCATTCGGCCCCAATGTTAACTGCAGCCACTCTAGGTGGGAAGTCATAATTTCAATGGCCAGGGAAGAGAAGCCCCCCATGGTAGTAAGATTTCTTTGGCATGCATACAAACTGCATTTATTTTTTACTTTTCGTTCAACCATAGAGGGAACTTGGCATGTCCAGGAATTTTTTTTTGTCTTTTATTTTTATTGTCAAGCTACTTGGTGGTGGGGGAGTGACTGAATCCTGCAAACCTCAGTGCAGAGCTCTGAATTTATTTACTAATGTATTATGGAGTGAGCTGAGTAAAGAACCTGAAATCAATGCACCCCATGGTGCCAATGTGAGTTCAGGGGCATTAATTTATTTTGAAGTATTCACCCAGCTACGTAGGGAACATGTCAAGTTTTTTTTTCTAATGGCAAGCTGGTTGGTCCAGTGTACAGAGGGGGGGTTTGAATCCTCTAAACCGGGGAGCACAGCCCTGTAATTATTTCTTTATTGCTTTATTTCTATTGCAATCACTATTTAATTGTATGAGCGGGGACGTGAACCTGGCAACTCCCTTGAGGAACAGTATTCTGTGCCCTGAAGCCTCCGTTGCTATCCCTGTGTTCTGCCAGTGGTTTTGGGGAGAAAGAGAACTGTGTCAGGGGATGTCTGGTCTGTAGGTGACCAAAGTATTTCTATTTTGTAAATGTTATTTCCTTCGTTCTGCCCCAATGTTAATGGCTGCCACTGTGGGTGGGAAGACATAATTTCAATGGCCAGGGAAGGGAAGCACCCCATGGTAGTAAGATTTATTTGGCATACATACAAACTGCATTTATTTTTTACTATTCGTTCAACCATAGAGGGTACTTGGCATGTTCAGGTTTTTTTTTTTGTGTTTTACTTTTAATGTCAAGATACTTGGTGCCGGGGGAGTGATTGAATCCTCCAAACCTCGGAGCACAGCTCTGTATTTATTTACTAATGTTTTATGGAGTGAGCTGGGTCGGGTACCTGGAAACAAAGCACCCCATGGTGCCAGTATGAGTTCAGGGGCAAAAATTTGTTTTGAAATATTCGGCCAGGTTCATAGGGAACTTGTCAAGTTTTTTTTTGTTTTTTTTTCAGTGGCAAGCTGGTTGGTCCGGAGCACAGAGGGGGGTTTGAATCCTCCAAACCAGGGAGCACTGCTACATATTTATTTCTTTATTGCTTTATATGATTTTCAATCTCTATGTAATTGTATGGGCAGGGACGGGAACCTGGCAACTCCCTTGAGGTACAGTATTCTGTGCCCTGAAGCCTCCGTTGCAATCCCTGTGTTCTGCCAGTGATTTTGGGGAGAAAGAGAACCGTGTCAGGGAATGTCTGGTCTGGAGGTGACCAAAGTAGCAAAACGGAGCCCCAGTGACATACATTAAATAAAAAATAAATAAACAAAACAAGGTAGAAGTCCAGTGTTGCACTTATCTTTCTATTTTGTAAATGTTATTCCCTTCATTCTGCACCAATGTTAATGGCTGCCACTCTGGGTGGGAAGACATAATTTCAAAGGCCAGGGAAGAGAAGCACCCCGTGGTAGTAAGATTTCTGTGGCACACTTGCAAACTGCATTTATGTTTTAATATTCGTTCAACCATAGAGGGAACTTGGCATGTTCAGGTTTTTTGTCTTTTATTTTTAATGTCTAGCTACTTGGTGGTGGGGAAGTGGTTGAATCCTCCAAACCTCGGAGCACAGCTCTATATTTATTTACTAATGTTTAATGGAGTGAGGTGGGTTGGCAACCTGGAAAGAAAGCACCCCATGGTGTCACTATGAGTTCAGTGGCATTAATTTATTTTGAAGTATTCACCCAGCTACGTAGGGAACATGTCAAGTTTTTTTTTCTAATGGCAAGCTGGTTGGTCCAGTGTACAGAGGGGGCGTTTGAATCCTCTAAACCGGGGAGCACAGCCCTGTAATTATTTCTTTATTGCTTTATTTCTATTGCAATCACTATTTAATTGTATGAGCGGGGACGTGAACCTGGCAACTCGACCTTGAGAACAGTATTCTGTGCCCTGAAGCCTCCGTTGCTATCCCTGTGTTCTGCCAGTGGTTTTGGGGAAGAGAACTGTGTCAGGGGATGTCTGGTCTGTAGGTGACCAAAGTATTTCTATTTTGTAAATGTTATTTCCTTCGTTCTGCCCCAATGTTAATGGCTGCCACTGTGGGTGGGAGAGACATAATTTCAATGGCCGGAGGGAAGCACCCATGGTAGTAAGATTTATTTGGCATACATACAACTGCATTTATTTTTACTATTATGTTCAACCATAGAGGGTACTTGGCATGTTCAGGTTTTTTTTGTGTTTTACTTTAATGTCAAGATACTTGGTTGGGGGAGTGATTGAATCCTCAAACCCTGGAGTACACAGCTCTGTATTTATTTACTAATGTTTTATGGAGTGAGCTGGGTCGAGGTACCTGGAAACAAAGCACCCCATGGTGCCAGTATGAGTTCAGGGGCAAAAATTTTGTTTTGAAATATTCGCCAGGTTCATAGGAACTTGTCATTTTTTTTTTTTTCAGTGAAGCTGGTTGGTCCGGAGCACAGAGGGGGTTTGAACTCCAAACCAGGAGCACTGCTACATATTTATTTCTTTATTGCTTTATATGATTTTCAATCTCTATGTAATTGTATGGGCAGGGGACGGGGAACCTGCCAACCCCCTTAAGGTACAGTATTCTGTGCCCTGAAGCCTCCGCCAGTAATCCTCTGCTTCAAGCAGTGATTTTGGGGAGAAAGAGAACCGCAGGTCGGGAATGTCTGGTCTGGAGGTGACCAAAGTAGCAAAACGGAGCCCCAGTGACATACATTAAATAAAAAATAAATAAACAAAACAAGGTAGAAGTCCAGTGTTGCACTTATCTTTCTATTTTGTAAATGTTATTCCCTTCATTCTGCACCAATGTTAATGGCTGCCACTCTGGGTGGGAAGACATAATTTCAAAGGCCAGGGAAGAGAAGCACCCCGTGGTAGTAAGATTTCTGTGGCACACTTGCAAACTGCATTTATGTTTTAATATTCGTTCAACCATAGGGGAACTTGGCATGTTCGGTTTTGTCTTTTATTTTTAATGTCTAGCTACTTGGTGGTGGGGAAGTGGTTGAATCCTCCAAACCTCGGAGCACAGCTCTATATTTATTTACTAATGTTTAATGGAGTGAGGTGGGTTGGCAACCTGGAAAGAAAGCACCCCATGGTGTCACTATGAGTTCAGTGGCATAAATTTATTTTGAAGTATTCAGCCAGCTACGTAGGGAACTTGTCAAGTTTTTTTTTATTTTTTTTCAGTGACAAGCCGGTTGGTCCAGAGCACAGACGGGGGTTGAATCCTCCAGACCAGGGAGCACAGCTCCTTATTTATTTCTTTATTGCTTTATTTCTTTTTCAATCACTATGTAATTGTAAGAGCAGGCACGGGATCTTGGCAACTCCCTTGAAGAACTGTATTCTCTGCCCTGAAGCCTCCGTTGCTATCCCTGTGTTCTGCCACTGGTATTGAGTAGAAGAGAACCGTGTCAGGGGATGTCTGGTCTGGAGATGACCAAAGTAGCAAAATGGAGCCCCAGAGACATAGATTAAATTAAAAATAAATACATAAAACAAGCGAGAAGATCAGTGTTGCACTTGTCTTACTATTTTATAAATTTTATTCCCTTAGTTCTCCCCCAATGTTAACGGCTGCCACTCGGGGCGGGAAAACATAATTTCAATGGCCAGGGAAGGGAAGCACCCAGTGGCAGTAAGATTTCTGTGGCATACATACAAACTGCATTTATTTTTTAAAATTCATTCAACCATAGAGGGAACCTGGCAAGTTCATGGTTTTTTTTTTTGTCTTTTATTTTTAATGTCTAGCTACTTGGTGGTGGGGAAGTGTTTGAATCCTCCAAACCTCGGAGCACAGCTCTGTATTTATTTTCTAATGTTTAACCTAGTGAGCTGTGTTGGCAACCTGGAAACAAAGCACCCCATGGTGTCACAATGAGTTCAGGGGCATAAATTTATTTTGAAGTATTGACCAGCCTCACGAGAGAAATTTGTCAGGTTTTGTTTTTTTCAGTGACAAGCTGGCATCGACCGAGCACAAAAGGTGTTTGAATCCTCAAACCAGGGAGCACAGCTCGAATTTATTTCTTTTATTGCTTTATTTGTTTTCAATCACTGGTGTAGTGAGCAGGGAGAGGAACCTGACACCTCCCTTGAGGAACAGGTATTCTGTGCTCTGGAAACCTCACATATGCTCAGTTCTGCCAGTGGTTTTGGGGAGAAGAACAGTGTCAGGGATGTCTGGTCTAGAGGGTGACCAAAGCAGCAAACGGAGCCCCAGAGACATAGGATTAAATAAAAAGTTAAATAAAACTAGGGAGAAGTGCAGTTTTGCATCATGGTCTTTCTATTCTCAGAATATTCCCTGCTCTGCCCCAATATAACGGGCTGCCACTCTTGGGAGGGAAACATATAATTTCCCAATGGCCAGGGAAGGGATTCACCCAGCCAAAAGGGAGATTCTGTAGCATTCATACAAACTGCATTTATTTTATAATATTAGTTTTCAGCTACATAGGAACTTGGCATGTTCGAGTTTTTTGTCTTTTATTTTTAATGTCCAAGCTACTTGGTGGTGGGGGAGTGGTGGAATCCTCCAAACCTCGGTGCAGAGCTCTGCATTTATTTACTAATGTATTATGGAGTGAGCTAGGTAGAGAACCTGGAAACAAAGCACCACATTATGCCACTATGAGTTCAGGGGCATTAATTTGTTTTGAAGTATTCACCCAGCTACGTAGGGAACATGTAAATTTTTGTTTTTTTTCAATGGCGTTGGTTGGTCTGGTGGGACAGGAGGGGGCTTGAACTCTCTAAACCAGGGAGCATGGCCTCAGATGCATTTCTTTTTCAACTACTATGTAATTAGTATGGAGCAGGGACGGATCCCAAGTAAGCCCCTTGAGGAACAGCATTCTGTGCTCTGAAGCCTCGTTGCTGTATCCCAGTGTTCTGCCGATGGTTTTGGGAGATAAAGAGAACCGTGTCAGGGGATGTGCTGGTCTGGCACTCAGCAAGTAGCAAAAGCAGACCCCAGAAACATACATTAAATAAACAATAAATAAAACAAACAAATCAGAGGAGAAGTGCAGTGTTGCAATTTGTCTCTTCTATTTTGTAAATGTTATTCTCGCTTGCCCCTAATGTTAACGGCCACTCTGGGTGGAAGACATAATTTCAATGGCCAGGGAAGGGAAACACCCCAAGGTAGTAAGATTTGTTTGGCATACATACAAACTGCATATATCTTTTAATATTCATTCAACTATAGTAGGAACTTGGCATGTTCAGGGTTTTTTTTTTGTCTTTTATTTTTAATGTCAAGATACCTGGTAGTTGGGGAGTGGTTGAATCCTCCAAACCTCGGAGCACAGCTCTGTATTTATTTACTAATATTTTATGGAGTGAGCTGGGTAGGGTACCTGGAAATAAAAGCTCCCATGGTGCCTCTATGAGTTCAGTGGCATAAATTACTTTTTAGAAGTATTCATTATCCTGAGGTACTTGACAGGATTTTTTGTTTTTTTTCAGTGCAAGCTGGTTGGTCCAGAGCACAGACGGGGTTGAATCCTCCAAACCAGGGAGCACAGCTCTGCATTTATTTCTTTATGCTATGATTTCTTTTTCAATGACTATGTAATTGTTTGAGCATTGGTCCGAGCCTGACGGGTTTTGAATCCTTCCAGACCAGGAGCACAGCTCCGTATTTGTTTATTGTTGCTTTATTTGTTTTCAATCACTATGTAATTGTATGAGCAGGATGGGAACCTGTCAACTCCTCTTTGAGGAACAGTATTCTGTGCCCTGAAGCCTCCGTTGCAATCTCTGTGTTCTGCCAGTGGTTTTGGGGAGAAAGAGAACCGTGTCATGTGATGTCTGGTCTGGAGGCGACCAAAGTAGCAAAACTTAGCCCCAGAGACATACGTTAAATAAAAAAATAAATAAATAAAACAAGGGAGAAGTGCAGTGTTGCACTTGTCTTTCTATTTTGTAAATTTTATTCCCTTCGTTCTGCCCCAATGTTAACGGCTGCCACTCTGTGTGGCAAAGCTTAATTTCAATGGTCGTGGAAGGCAAGTACCCGTGGCAGTAAGATTTCTGTGTCATACTTGCAAACTGCATTTATTTTTAATATTCATTCAGCCATAGAGGTTACTTTCTGGGACGTTCAGAGTTTTTTTTTTTTTTGTCTATTATTTTTAATGTCAAGCTACTTGGTGGTGTGGGGGGGTTGAATCCTCCAAACCTTGGAGCACAGCTCTGTATTTATTTACTAATGTTTTATGTTGTGAGCTGGGTAGGGAGCCTGAAAACAAAGCACCCCATGGTGCTACTATGAGTTCGGGGGCATCAATTTATTTTTAAATATTTGGCCAGCTATGTAGTTAACTTGTGAAGTTGTTTTTGTTTTTTTTAGTGGCAAGCTGGTTGGTCCAGAGCACAGATGGGGGTTTGAATCCTCCAAATCAGGGAGCACAGCTCTGTCTCTATTTTTTTATTGCTATATTTGTTTTTCAATCACTATGTAATTAGTAGGAGCAGGGACGGGAACCTGGCAACTTCCTTAAGGAAGAGTATCTCAGCCCTGAAGCCTCCGTTGCACTCTGTGTTCTGCCAGTGGTTTTGGGAGAAAGAGAACCGTGTCAGGGACAGTCTTGTCTGGAGGTGACCAAAGTAGCAAAACAGAGCCCCAGAGACATAGATTTATAAAAATAAATAAATAAAATATGGAGGAGTGCAGTGTTGCACTTGTCTTTCTATTTTGTAAATTGTATTCCCTCATTCTGCCACAATGCTAACGGCTGCCACTCTGGGCGGGTAAACATAATTTCAATGGCCAGGGCAGGGAAGCATCCAGTTGCAGTAAGATTTCTGTGGCATACATACAAACTGCATTTATTTTTTAATATTCATTCAACCATAGAGAGAGCTTGGCATGTTCAGTGATTTTTTTTTGTCTTTTATTTTTAATGTCAAGCTACTTGGTGGTGGGGGAGTGTGAATCTTACAAACCTCAGTGCAAAGCTCTGCATTTATTTACTAATGTTTTATGGAGTGAGCTGGGTAGAACTGTAAACAAGGCACCCTATTGTGCCACTAAGGAGTTCAGGGCATTAATTTATTTTGAAGTATTCACCCAGATACGTAGGGAACATGTCAAGTTGTTTTTTTCAATGGCAAGCTGGCTGGTCCGGTGTACAGAGGGGGGTTTGAATACTCTAAACCAGGGAGCACAGCCCCGTATTTATTTCTTTATTTCTTTTTCAATCACAATGTAATTGTATGAGCAGGGACGGGCACCTGGCAACTCCCTTGAGGAACAGTATTCTGTGCCCTGAAGCCTCCGTTGCAATCCCTGTGTTCTGCCAGTGGTTTTTGGGGAGATAGAGAACCGTGTCTGGGGATGTCTGGTCTGGAGGTTACCAAAGTAGCAAAACGGAGCCTCAGAAACATACATTAAATAAAAAATAAATAAACAAATCAAGGGAGAAGTGCAGTGTTGCACTTGTCTTTCTATTTGGTAAATGTTATTCCCTTCATTCGGCCCCAATGTTTACGGCTGCCACTCTGGGTGGGAAGACATTATTTCAATGGCCAGGAAAGGGAAGCACCCCAAGGTGGTAAGGTTTGTTTGGCATACATACAAACTGCATTTATTTTTTAATATTCGTTCAACCATAGAGGGAACTTGGCATGTTCAGGGGTTTTTTTTTGTCTTTTATTTTTAATGTCAAGATACTTGGTGGCGGGGGAGTGGTTGAATCCTCCAAACATCGGAGCACATCTCTGTATTTATTTACTAATGTTTTATGGAGTGAGCTGGATAAGGTACCTGGAAACAAAGCACCCCATGGTGCTTCTATGAGTTTAGGGGCATAAATTTCTTTTGAAGTATTCGGCCAGCTACGTAGGGAACTTGTCAAGTTTTTTTTTGTTTTTTTTTTCAGTGGCAAGCTGGTTGGTCCGGAGCACAGAGGTGGGTTTGAATCCTCCAAACCAGGGAGCACAGCTCTGTATTTATTTCTTTATTGCTTTATTTGTTTTTGAATCACTATGTAATTGTATGAGCAAGGACGGAACCTGGCAACTCCCTTGAGGAACAGTATTCTGTGCCCTGAAGCCTCCGTTGCAATCCCTGTGTTCTGCCAGTGGTTTTGGGGAGAAAGAGAATCGTGTCAGGGGATGTCTGGTCTGGAGGTGACCAAAGTAGCAAAACGGAGCCCCAGAGACATACATTAAATAAAAAATAAATAAATAAAACTCGGGAGAATTGCAGTGTTGCACTTATCTCTATTTTGTAAATTTTATTCCCATACATCTACCCCAATGTTAATGGCTGCCACTCTGGGTGAGAAAAAATAATTTCAATGGCCAGGAAGGGGAAGCACCCCATGGCAGTAAGATTTTGCAGTATACATACAAACTGCATTTATTTTTAGTATTCATTGAACCATAGAGGACTTGGCATGTTCAGTGTTTTTTTTGTCTTTATTTTAATGTCAAGCTACTTGGTAGTGGGGAGTGGTTGAATCCTTCCAAACCTCAGAGCACAGCTCTGTATTTATTTACTAATGTTTTATGGAGTGAGCTGGTAGGGAACCTGGAAACAAAGCACCCATGGTGTCACTATGAGTTCATGGGCATACATTTATTTTGAAATATTCAGCCAGCTACTTGAGGAACTTGTCACGTTTTTTTTTGTTTTTCTTAGTGGCAAGCTGGTTGGTCCAAGCACTGGGGTTGCGATTCCTCCAAACCGTGGAGTACAGCTCATTTATTTCTTTATTGCTTTATTTGTTTTTCAGTCACTATGTAATTGTTTGAGCAGGGACGGGAACCTGGCAACTCTTTGAGGAACAGTATTCAGTGCCCAGAAGCTCTGTTGCTACCCCTGCATTCTGCTGGTGGCTTTGGGGAGAAAGAGAACTGTGTCAGGGTATGTCTGGTCCCGGGCTGACCAAAGTAGCAAACGGAGCCCCAGAGACATACATTAAATAAAAATAAATTAATAAAATAAGGAGAAGTGCAGTGTTGCACTTGTCTTCTATTTGTAAATTGTATTCCCTTTGTTCTGCCTCAATGTTAACAGCTGCCACTCTGGGTGGGAAAACATAATTTCAATGGCGGTGAAAGGGGAAGCACACTGTGGCAGTAAGATTTCTGTGGCACATTCAAACTGTGTTTATTTTAATATTCATTCAGCCCAAGAGGTAACTTAAGGACGTTCAGGGTTTGTTTTTTTTTGTCTTTTATTTTTAATGTCAAGCTACTTGGTGGTGTGGGGGGGAGGTTGAATCCTCCAAACCTTGGAGCACAGCTCTGTATTTATTTTCTGATGTTTTATGGAGTGAGCTGGGTAGGGAGCCTGGAAACAAAGCAAGCCATGGTGCAACTAGGAGTTCAGAGGCATAAATTTATTTTTAAATGTTTGGCCAGCTACGTAGGGAACTTGTCAAGTTTTTTTTGTATTTTTTAGTGGCAAGCTGGTTGGTCTGAAGCACAGAGTGGAGTTTGAATCCTCCAAACCAGGAAGCACAGCTCCGTATTTATTTCTTTTTTGCTTTATTTGTTTTTCAATCACTATGTAATTGTATGAGCAGGGACGGGAACCTGGCAACTCCCTAGAGGAACAGTATTCTGTGCCCTGAAGCCTCCGTTGCTATCCCTGTGTTCTGCCAGTGGTTATGGGGAGAGCAGAACCGTGTCAGGGGATGTCTGATCTTTAGGTGACCAAAGTAGCAAAATGGAGCCCCAGAGACATAGATTAAATAAAAATTAAATACATAAAACACGGGAGAAGTGCAGTGTTGCACTTGTCTTTCTATTTTGTAAATTTTATTCCCTTCATTCTGCCACAATGTTAATGGCTGCCACTCTGGGTGGGAAAACATAATTTCAATGGACAGGGAAGGGAAGCACCCCGTGGCAGTAGGATTTCTGTGGCATACAAACAAACTGCATTTATTTTTTAATATTCATTCAACCATAGAGGGAACTTGGCATGTTCAGGGTTTATTTTTTGTTTTTTATTTTTAATGTCAAGCTTCTTGGTGTTGGTGGAGTGGTTGAATCCTCCAAATCTCGCAGCACAGCTCTGCATTTATTTACTAATGTTTTATGGAGTGAGCTGGGTAGGGAACCTGGAAACAAAGCACCCCATGGTGCCACTATGAATTCAGGGGCATGAATTTTTTTTGAAGTATTCAGCCAGCTACGTAGGGAGCGTGACAAGTTGTTTTTTTTTTTTCAGGAGCATGTTGGTTGGTCCGGAGCACAGACGGGGGTTTGAATCCTCCAGACCAGGGAGCACAGCTCCGTATTTATTTATTTATTGCTTTATTTGTTTTTCAATCACTATGTAATTGTATGAGCAGGGATGGGAACCTGGCAACTCCCTTGAGGAACAGTATTCTGTGCCCTGAAGCCTCCGTTGCAATCTCTGTGTTCTGCCAGTGGTTTTGGGGAGAAAGAGAACCGTGTCATGTGATGTCTGGTCTGGAGGTGACCAAAGTAGCGAAACGGAGCCCCAGAGACATACGTTAAATAAAAAAATAAATAAATAAAACAAGGGAGAAGTGCAGTGTTGCACTTGTCTTTCTATTTTGTAAATTTTATTCCCTTCGTTCTGCCCCAATGTTAACGGCTGCCACTCTGTGTGGCAAAGCTTAATTTCAATGGCCAGGAAGGGAAGCACCCCGTGGCAGTAAGATTTCTGTGTCATACTTGCAAACTGCATTTATTTTTTAATATTCATTCAGCCATAGAGGTTACTTGGGACGTTCAGAGTTTTTTTTTTTTTTTGTCTATTATTTTTAATGTCTAGCTACTTGGTGGTGTGGGGGGGGTTGAATCCTCCAAACCTTGGAGCACAGCTCTGTATTTATTTACTAATGTTTTATGTTGTGAGCTGGGTAGGGAGCCTGAAAACAAAGCACCCCATGGTGCTACTATGAGTTCGGGGGCATCAATTTATTTTTAAATATTTGGCCAGCTATGTAGTTAACTTGTGAAGTTGTTTTTGTTTTTTTTAGTGGCAAGCTGGTTGGTCCAGAGCACAGATGGGGGTTTGAATCCTCCAAATCAGGGAGCACAGCTCTGTATCTATTTTTTTATTGCTATATTTGTTTTTCAATCACTATGTAATTGTATGAGCAGGGACGGGAACCTGGCAACTCCCTTGAGGAAGAGTATTCTGTGCCCTGAAGCCTCCGTTGCAATCTCTGTGTTCTGCCAGTGGTTTTGGGGAGAAAGAGAACCGTGTCAGGGGATGTCTTGTCTGGAGGTGACCAAAGTAGCAAAACAGAGCCCCAGAGACATAGATTAAATAAAAAATAAATAAATAAAACATGGGAGAAGTGCAGTGTTGCACTTGTCTTTCTATTTTGTAAATTGTATTCCCTCCATTCTGCCACAATGCTAACGGCTGCCACTCTGGGCGGGTAAACATAATTTCAATGGCCAGGGCAGGGAAGCATCCAGTTGCAGTAAGATTTCTGTGGCATACATACAAACTGCATTTATTTTTTAATATTCATTCAACCATAGAGAGAGCTTGGCATGTTCAGTGATTTTTTTTGTCTTTTATTTTTAATGTCAAGCTACTTGCAGTGGGGAGTGGTTGAATCCTACAAACCCTCAGTGCAAAGCTCTGCATTTATTTACTAATGTTTTATGGAGTGAGCTGGGTAAAGAACCTGGAAACAAGGCACCCCATTGTGCCACTATGAGTTCAGGGGCATTAATTTATTTTGAAGTATTCACCCAGATACGTAGGGAACATGTCAAGTTTTTTTTTTCAATGGCAAGCTGGCTGGTCCGGTGTACAGAGGGGGGTTTGAATACTCTAAACCAGGGAGCACAGTCCCCGTATTTATTTCTTTATTTCTTTTTCAATCACAATGTAATTGTATGAGCAGGGACGGGCACCTGGCAACTCCCTTGAGGAACAGTATTCTGTGCCCTGAAGCCTCCGTTGCAATCCCTGTGTTCTGCCAGTGGTTTTTGGGGAGATAGAGAACCGTGTCTGGGGATGTCTGGTCTGGAGGTTACCAAAGTAGCAAAACGGAGCCCCAGAAACATACATTAAATAAAAAATAAATAAACAAATCAAGGGAGAAGTGCAGTGTTGCACTTGTCTTTCTATTTGGTAAATGTTATTCCCTTCATTCGGCCCCAATGTTTACGGCTGCCACTCTGGGTGGGAAGACATTATTTCAATGGCCAGGAAAGGGAAGCACCCCAAGGTGGTAAGGTTTGTTTGGCATACATACAAACTGCATTTATTTTTTAATATTCGTTCAACCATAGAGGGAACTTGGCATGTTCAGGGGTTTTTTTTTGTCTTTTATTTTTAATGTCAAGATACTTGGTGGCGGGGGAGTGGTTGAATCCTCCAAACATCGGAGCACATCTCTGTATTTATTTACTAATGTTTTATGGAGTGAGCTGGATAAGGTACCTGGAAACAAAGCACCCCATGGTGCTTCTATGAGTTTAGGGGCATAAATTTCTTTTTGAAGTATTCGCCAGCTACGTAGGGAACTTGTCAAGTTTTTTTTTGTTTTTTTTTTCAGTGGCAAGCTGGTTGGTCCGGAGCACAGAGGTGGGTTTGAATCCTCCAAACCAGGGAGCACAGCTCTGTATTTATTTCTTTATTGCTTTATTTGTTTTTGAATCACTATGTAATTGTATGAGCAAGGACCGGAACCTGGCAACTCCCTTGAGGAACAGTATTCTGTGCCCTGAAGCCTCCGTTGCAATCCCTGTGTTCTGCCAGTGGTTTTGGGGAGAAAGAGAATCGTGTCAGGGGATGTCTGGTCTGGAGGTGACCAAAGTAGCAAAACGGAACCCCAGAGACATACATTAAATAAAAAATAAATAAATAAAACTTGGGAGAATTGCAGTGTTGCACTTGTCTTTCTATTTTGTAAATTTTATTCCCTACATTCTACCCCAATGTTAATGGCTGCCACTCTGGGTGGGAAAAAATAATTTCAATGGCCAGGGAAGGGAAGCACCCCATGGCAGTAAGATTTCTGCAGTATACATACAAACTGCATTTATTTTTTAGTATTCGTTGAACCATAGAGGGAACTTGGCATGTTCAGTGTTTTTTTTGTCTTTTATTTTTAATGTCAAGCTACTTGGTAGTGGGGAGTGGTTGAATCCTCCAAACCTCAGAGCACAGCTCTGTATTTATTTGCTAATGTTTTATGGAGTGAGCTGGGTAGGGAACCTGGAAACAAAGCACCCCATGGTGCCACTATGAGTTCATGGGCATAAATTTATTTTGAAATATTCAGCCAGCTACTTAGGGAACTTGTCAAGTTTTTTTTTGGTTTTTCTTAGTGGCAAGCTGGTTGGTCCGAGCACTGGGGGGTTTGATTCCTCCAAACCGGGAGTACAGCTCCGTATTTATTTCTTTATTGCTTTTTTGTTTTTCAGTCACTATGTAATTGTTTGAACAGGGACGGAACCTGGCAACTCTTTTGAGGAACAGTATTCAGTGCCCAGAAGCCTCTGTTGCTACCCCTGCATTCTGCTGGTGGCTTAGGGGAGAAAGAGAACTGTGTCAGGGTATGTCTGGTCCCGGGCTGACCAAAGTAGCAAAACGGAGCCCCAGAGACATACATTAAATAAAAAAATAAATTAATAAAACAAGGGAGAAGTGCAGTGTTGCACTTGTCTTTCTATTTTGAAAATTGTATTCCCTTTGTTCTGCCCCAATGTTAACAGCTGCCACTCTGGGTGGGAAAACATAATTTCAATGGCCGGGGAAGGGAAGCACACTGTGGCAGTAAGATTTCTGTGGCATACATTCAAACTGTGTTTATTTTTTAATATTCATTCAGCCCAAGAGGTAACTTAAGGACGTTCAGGGTTTGTTTTTTTTTGTCTTTTATTTTTAATGTCAAGCTACTTGGTGGTGTGGGGGGGAGGTTGAATCCTCCAAACCTTGGAGCACAGCTCTGTATTTATTTTCTGATGTTTTATGGAGTGAGCTGGGTAGGGAGCCTGGAAACAAAGCAAGCCATGGTGCAACTAGGAGTTCAGAGGCATAAATTTATTTTTAAATGTTTGGCCAGCTACGTAGGGAACTTGTCAAGTTTTTTTTGTATTTTTTAGTGGCAAGCTGGTTGGTCTGAAGCACAGAGTGGAGTTTGAATCCTCCAAACCAGGAAGCACAGCTCCGTATTTATTTCTTTTTTGCTTTATTTGTTTTTCAATCACTATGTAATTGTATGAGCAGGGACGGGAACCTGGCAACTCCCTAGAGGAACAGTATTCTGTGCCCTGAAGCCTCCGTTGCTATCCCTGTGTTCTGTCAGTGGTTTTGGGTGAGAAAGAGAACCATATCAGGGGATGTCTGCTCTGCAGGTGACCAAAGTAGTAAAATGGATCCCCAGAGGCCTACATTAAATAAAAAATAAATAAATAAAACATGGGAGAAGTGCAGTGTTGCACTTGTCTTTCAATTTTGTAAATTTTTATTCCTTTTGTTCTTCCCCAATGTTAATGGCTACCACTCTGGGCGGGAGAGGAAAATTTCAATGGCCAGGGAAGGGAAGCACCCCGTGGCAGTAAGATTTCTGTGGCATACATACAAACTGCATTTATTTTTTAATATTCATTCAACCATAGAGGGAACTTGGCATGTTCTGGGGGTTTTTTTTGTCTTTTATTTTTAATGTCAAGGTACTTGGTGGTGGGGGAGTGGTTGAATCCTCCAAACCTCAGAGCATAGATCTGTATTTATTTACTAATGTTTTATGGAGTGTGCTTGATTGTGAACCTGGAAACAAAGCACCCCATGGTGCCACTATGAGTTCAGGGGCATACATTTATTCTGAAGTATTCGGCCTGTTACGTAGGGAACTTGTCAAGTGTTTTTTTGTTTTTTTTTTCAGTAGCAAGCTGGTTGGTCCGGAGCACAGACGGGGGTTTGAATCCTCCAAACCAGGAAGCACAGCTCCGTATTTATTTCTTTATTGCTTTATTTGTTTTTCAATCACTATGTAATTGTATGAGCAGGGACGGGAACCTGGCAACTCCCTTGAGGAACAGTATTCTGTGCCCTGAAGCCTCCGTTGCTATCCCTGTGTTCTGCCAGTGGTTATGGGGAGAGCAGAACCGTGTCAGGGGATGTCTGATCTTTAGGTGACCAAAGTAGCAAAATGGAGCCCCAGAGACATAGATTAAATAAAAATTAAATACATAAAACAAGGGAGAAGTTCAGTGTTGCACTTGTCTTTCTATTTTGTAAATTTTATTCCCTTCATTCTGCCCCAATGTTAATGGCTGCCACTCTGGGCGGGAAAACATAATTTCAATGGCCAGGGAAGGGAAGCACCCCGTGGCAGTAGGATTTCTGTGGCATACATACAAACTGCATTTATTTTTTTAATATTCATTCAACCATAGAGGGAACTTGGCATGTTCAGGGTTTATTTTTTGTTTTTTATTTTTAATGTCAAGCTTCTTGGTGTTGGTGGAGTGGTTGAATCCTCCAAATCTCGGGAGCACAGCTCTGTATTTATTTACTAATGTTTTATGGAGTGAGCTGGGTAGGGAACCTGGAAACAAAGCACCCCATGGTGCCACTATGAATTCAGGGGCATGAATTTATTTTGAAGTATTCAGCCAGCTACGTAGGGAGCGTGATTTTTTTTTTTTTTCAGTAGCAAGCTGGTTGGTCCGGAGCACAGACGGGGGTTTGAATCCTCCAGACCAGGGAACACAGCTCCGTATTTATTTATTTATTGCTTTATTTGTTTTTCAATCACTATGTAATTGTATGAGCAGGGATGGGAACCTGGCAACTCCCTTGAGGAACAGTATTCAGTGCCCTGAAGCCTCCGCTGCAATCTCTGTGTTCTGCCAGAGGTTTTGGGGAGAAAGAGAACCGTGTCAGGTGATGTCTGGTCTGGAGGCTACCAAAGTAGCAAAACGGAGCCCCAGAGACATACGTTAAATAAAAAAAAATAAATAAATAAAACAAGGGAGAAGTGCAGTGTTGCACTTGTCTTTCTATTTTGTAAATTTTATTCCCTTCGTTCTACCCCAAAGTTAACGGCTGCCACTCTGGGTGGCAAAGCTTAATTTCAATGGCCAGGAAGAGAAGCACCCCATGGCAGTAAGATTTCTGTGTCATACATACAAACTACATTTATTTTTTAATATTCATTCTGCCATAGAGGTTACTTGGGACGTTCAGTGTTTTTTTGTTTTTTTTTGTCTTTTATTTTTAATGTCAAGCTACTTGGTGCTGTGGGGGGGGTTGAATCCTCCAAACCTTGGAGCACAGCTCTGTATTTATTTACTAATGTTTTATGTTGTGAGCTGTGTAGGGAGCCTGAAAACAAAGCACCCCATGGTGCTACTATGAGTTCGAGGGCATCAATTTATTTTTAAATATTTGGCCAGCTATGTAGTTAACTTGTGAAGTTGTTTTTGTTTTTTTTAGTGGCAAGCTGGTTGGTCCAGAGCACCGATGGGGGTTTGAATCCTCCAAATCAGGGAGCTCAGCTCTGTATTTATTTTTTTATTGCTATATTTGTTTTTCAATCACTATGTAATTGTATGAGCAGGGACGGGAACCTGGCAACCCTTTGAGGAACAGTATTCAGCCTAAGCCTCCGTTGTAATCTCTGTGTTCTGCCAGTGGTTTTGGGAGAAAGAGAACCGTGTCAGGGGATGTCTTGTCTGGAGGTGACCAAAGTAGCAAAACAGAGCCCCAGAGAAATAGATTAAATAAAAAATAAATAAATAAAACATGGGAGAAGTGCAGTGTTGCACTTGTCTTTCTATTTTGTAAATTGTATTCCCTCCATTCTGCCACAATGCTAACGGCTGCCACTCTGGGCGGGTAAACATAATTTCAATGGCCAGGGCAGGGAAGCATCCAGTTGCAGTAAGATTTCTGTGGCATACATACAAACTGCATTTATTTTTTAATATTCGTTCAACCATAGAGAGAGCTTGGCATGTTCAGGGTTTTTTTTTGTCTTTTAATTTTAATGTCAAGCTACTTGGTGGTGGGGGAGTGGTTGAATCCTACAAACCTCAGTGCAGAGCTCTGCATTTATTTACTAATGTTTTATGGAGTGAGCTGGGTAGAGAACCTGGAAACAAGGCACCCCATTGTGCCACTATGAGTTCAGGGGCATTAATTTATTTTGAAGTATTCACCCAGATACGTAGGGAACATGTCAAGTTTTTTTTTTTTTCAATGGCAGCTGGCTGGTCCGGTGTACAGAGGGGGGTTTGAATACTCTAAACCAGGGAGTACAGCCCCGTATTTATTTCTTTATTTCTTTTTCAATCACAATGTAATTGTATGAGCAGGGACGGGCACCTGGCAACTCCCTTGATGAACAGTATTCTGTGCCCTGAAGCCTCCGTTGCAATCCCTGTGTTCTGCCAGTGGTTTTTGGGGAGATAGAGAACCGTGTCTGGGGATGTCTGGTCTGGAGGTTTCCAAAGTAGCAAAACGGAGCCCCAGAAACATACATTAAATAAAAAATGAATAAACAAATCAAGGGAGAAGTGCAGTGTTGCACTTGTCTTTCTATTTTGTAAATGTTATTCCCTTCATTCGGCCCCAATGTTTACGGCTGCCACTCTGGGAGGGAAGACATAATTTCATTGGCCAGGAAAGGGAAGCACCCCAAGGTGGTAAGGTTTATTTGGCATACATACAAACTGCATTTATTTTTTAATATTCGTTCAACCATAGAGGGAACTTGGCATGTTCAGGGTTTTTTGTCTTTTATTTTTAATGTCAAGATACTTGGTGGCGGGGGAGTGGTTGAATCCTCCAAACATCGGAGCACATCTCTGTATTTATTTACTAATGTTTTATGGAGTGTGCTTGATAGTGAACCTGGAAACAAAGCACCCCATCATGCCACTATGAGTTCAGGGGCATAAATTTATTTTGAAGTATTCGGCCTGTTACATAGGGAACTTGACAAGTGTTTTTTTTTTTTTTTTAAGTAGCAAGCTGGTTGGTCTGGAGCACAGACGGGGGTTTGAATCCTCCAAACCAGGGAGCACAGCTCCGTATTTATTTCTTTATTGCTTTAGTTTTTTTTCAATCACTATGTAATTGTATGAGCAGGGACAGGAACCTGGCAACTCCCTAGAGGAACAGTATTCTGTGCCCTGAAGCCTTCGTTGCTATCCCTGTGTTCTGCCAGTGGTTATGGGGAGAGCAGAACCGTGTCAGGGGATGTCTGATCTTTAGGTGACCAAAGTAGCAAAATGGAGCCCCAGAGACATAGATTCAATAAAAATTAAAAACATAAAACACGGGAGAAGTGCAGTGTTGCACTTGTCTTTCTATTTTGTAAATTTTATTCCCTTCATTCTGCCCCAATGTTAATGGCTGCCACTCTGGGCTGGAAAACATAATTTCAATGGCCAGGGAAGGGAAGCACCCCGTGGCAGTAGGATTTCTGTGGCATACATACAGACTGCATTTACAGTGGCATGAAAAAGTATTTGCCCCCTTCCTGATTTTCTCTATTATTGCATATTTGTCACACTGGATGTTTTCAGGTCTTTAGACAAAATATAATATTAGATAAAGGGAACCTGAGTGAACAAATAACACTTTTTTTTTTTACTTATTTCATTTATTTAATGAAAAAGTTAACCAACACCAACTGGCACTGTGAAAAAGTAATTGCCCCTAGTTAAATCAACCCAATTAAAGGGATAATTAGAGTCTGCTGATTGAACACAGCCAGGCTTGATTACAGCCAGCCCTGCTCAATATAAACCTCACTTATTTTGGCCCTTACCATCAGAGTCACGTTGCCAGCACAAAGATTCAACAAGCACATTATGCCATGATCAAAGGAAGTTCCTGAAAAGATCAGAAAAAAATTTGTTGCCCTCTATCAGTCTGGAAAGGGTTACAAAGATATTTCTAAGGCTCTGGGACTCCATTGAACCACAGTGAGAGCCATAATCTCCAAATGGAGAACACTTGGAACAGTAGTGAACCTTCCCAGGAGTGGGCGGCCTGCCAAAATTACTCCAAGGGCACAGTGTAAAATCATCCAAGAAGTCTCAAAGGATCCTAAAACAACATCCAAAGAACTGCAGGCTACTTGCCTCAGCTAAGGTCAGTGTCATGACTCCACAATCAGAAAGAGACTGGGCAAAATGGGCTTCATGTGAGAAGTAGCAAGGGGAAACCACTGCTAACCAAGAAGAACATAAATGCTCGTCCTCTCATTTGCCAAGAAGCACCTGGATGATCCACAAGCCTTTTGGGAAAATGTTCTATGGACAGATGAGTCCAAAGTGGAACTTTTGGACAACATGGATCCCATAATGTCTCGCGAAAGCAAACACAGCATTCCACAGTAAGAACACCATACCAACAGTCAAACATGGTGGTGGTAGTGTGATGGTATGGGATGCTTTGCTGCCTAGGAACCTGGATGACTTGCCATAATTAAAGGAACCATGAATTCTGCTCTGTACCAGAAAATTCTTAAGGAGAATGTCAGTCATCCTTCAGTCAGCTGAAGCTGAAGCGTGTTAGGTCATGCAAGCAAGACAATGATCCAAAACACAAAAAGCAAGTCCACATCAGAATGGCTAAAGAAGTAAAATTAAAGTTTTGGAGTGGTCTAGTCAAAGTCCAGACTGAAACCTAATAGAGATGCTGTGGCAGGACCTGAAACGAGCAGTTCATGCTCGAAAACCTACCAAATGTTACTGAATTAAAGCAGTTCTCTGAGGAAGAGTGGTTAAAATTCCTCCACAGCGATGTGAAAGACTGATATTGAATTATAGGAAGTGTTTGGTTGCAGTCATTGCAGCTAAATGTGGCATAACCAGTTATTAAGTGTAAGGGGCAATTACTTTTTCACACAGTGCCAGTTGGTGTTGGTTAACTTTTTTCATTAAATAAGTGAAATTAAAAAAAACAAGTGTTATTTGTTCACTCAGGTCCCCTTTATCTAATATTACATTTTCTCTAAAGACCTGAAAACATCCAGTGTGACAAATATGCAATAATAGAGAAAATCAGGAAGGGGGGCAAATACTTTTTAATGCCACTGTATTTTTTAATATTCATTCAACCATAGAGGGAACTTGGCATGTTCAGGGTTTATTTTTTCTTATTTATTTTTAATGTCAAGCTTCTTGGTGTTGGTGGAGTGGTTGAATCCTCCAAATCTCGGAGCACAGCTCTGCATTTATTTACTAATGTTTTATGGAGTGAGCTGGGTAGGGAACCTGGAAACAAAGCACCCCTTGGTGCCACTATGAATTCAGGGGCATAAATTTATTTTGAAGTATTCAGCCAGCTACGTAGGGAGCGTGACAAGTTTTTTTTTTTTTTTCAGTAGCAAGCTGGTTGGTCCGGAGCACAGATGGGGGTTTGAATCCTCCAGACCAGGGAGCACAGCTCCGTATTTATTTATTTATTGCTTTATTTGTTTTTCAATCACTATGTAATTGTATGAGCAGGGATGGGAACCTGGCAACTCCCTTGAGGAACAGTATTCTGTGCCCTGAAGCCTCCGTTGCAACCCTGTGTTCTGCCAGTGGTTTTTGGGAGAAAGAGAACCGTGTCAGGTGATGTCTGGTCTGGAGGCGACCAAAGTAGCAAAACGGAGCCCCAGAGACATACGTTAAATAAAAAATAAATAAATAAAACAAGGGAGAAGTGCAGTGTTGCACTTGTCTTTCTATTTTGTAAATTTTATTCCCTTCGTTCTGCCCCAATGTTAACGGCTGCCACTCTGGGTGGCAAAGCTTAATTTCAATGGCCAGGAAGGGAAGCACCCCATGGCAGTAAGATTTCTGTGTCATACATGCAAACTGCATTTATTTTTTAATATTCATTCAGCCATAGAGGTTACTTGGGACGTTCAGTGTTTTTTTTTTTGTCTTTTATTTTTAATGTCAAGCTACTTGGTGTTGTGGGGGGGTTGAATCCTCCAAACCTTGGAGCACAGCTCTGTATTTATTTACTAATGTTTTATGTTGTGAGCTGGGTAGGGAGCCATAAAACAAAGCACCCCATGGTGCTACTATGAGTTCGGGGGCATCAATTTATTTTTAAATATTTGGCCAGCTATGTAGTTAACTTGTGAAGTTGTTTTTGTTTTTTTTAGTGTCAAGCTGGTTGGTCCAGAGCACAGATGGGGGTTTGAATCCTCCAAATCAGGGAGCTCAGCTCTGTATTTATTTTTTTATTGCTATATTTGTTTTTCAATCACTATGTAATTGTATGAGCAGGGACGGGAACCTGGCAACTCCCTTGAGGAACAGTATTCTGTGCCCTGAAGCCTCCATTGCAATCTCTGTGTTCTGCCAGTGGTTTTGGGGAGAAAGAGAACCGTGTCAGGGGATGTCTTGTCTGGGAGGTGATCAAAGTAGCAAAACAGAGCCCCAGAGACATACATTAAATAAAAAATAAATAAATAAAACTAGGGAGAATTGCAGTGTTGCACTTGTCTTTCTATTTTGTAAATTTTATTCCCTTCATTCTGCCCCAATGTTAATGGCTGCCACTCTGGGTGGGAAAAAATAATTTCAGTGGCCAGGGAAGGGAAGCACCCCATGGCAGTAAGATTTCTGCAGCATACACACAAACTGCATTTATTTTTTAGTATTCGTTCAACCATAGAGGGAACTTGGCATGTTCAGTGTTTTTTTTGTCTTTTATTTTTTAATGTCAAGCTACTTGGTAGTGGGGAGTGGTTGAATCCTCCAAACCTCAGAGCACAGCTCTGTATTTATTTGCTAATGTTTTATGGAGTGAGCTGGGTAGGGAACCTGGAAACAAAGCACCCCATGGTGCCACTATGAGTTCATGGGCATAAATTTATTTTGAAATATTCAGCCAGCTACTTAGGTAACTTGTCAAGTTTTTTTTTTTTTTTTAGTGGCAAGCTGGTTGGTCCGAAGCACTGGGGGTTTGATTCCTCCAAACCAGGGAGTACAGCTCCGTATTTATTTCTTTATTGCTTTATTTGTTTTTCAGTCACTATGTAATTGTTTGAGCAGGGACGGGAACCTGGCAACTCTTTTTGAGGAACAGTATTCAGTGCTCAGAAGCCTCTGTTGCTACCCCTGCATTCTGCTGGTGGCTTTGGGGAGAAAGAGAACTGTGTCAGGGTATGTCTGGTCCCGGGCTGACCAAAGTAGCAAAATGGAGCCCCAGAGACATACATTAAATAAAAAAATAAATTAATAAAACAAGGGAGAAGTGCAGTGTTGCACTTGTCTTTCTATTTTGTAAATTGTATTCCCTTTGTTCTGCCCCAATGTTAACGGCTGCCACTCTGGGTGGGAAAACATAATTTCATTGGCCAGGGAAGGGAAGCACACTGTGGCAGTAAGATTTATGTTTCATACATTCAAACTGTGTTTATTTTTTAATATTCATTCAGCCCAAGAGGTAACTTAAGGACGTTCATTTTTTTTTTTTTTGTCTTTTATTTTTAATGTCAAGCTACTTGGTGGTGTGGGGGGGAGGTTGAATCCTCCAAACCTTGGAGCACAGCTCTGTATTTATTTACTGATGTTTTATGGAGTGAGCTGGGTAGGGAGCCTGGAAACAAAGCAAGCCATGGTGCAACTATGAGTTCGGGGGCATAAATTTATTTTTAAATGTTTGGCCAGCTACGTAGGGAACTTGTCAAGTTTTTTTTGTATTTTTTAGTGGCAAGCTGGTTGGTCCGAAGCACAGTGTGGAGTTTGAATCCTCCAAACCAGGAAGCACAGCTCCGTATTTATTTCTTTTTTGCTTTATTTGTTTTTCAATCACTATGTAATTCTATGAGCAGGGACGGGAACCTGGCAACTCCCTAGAGGAACAGTATTCTGTGCCCTGAAGCCTCCGTTGCTATCCCTGTGTTCTGTCAGTGGTTTTGGGTGAGAAAGAGAACCACGTCCGGGGATGTCTACTCTGGAGGTGACCAAAGTAGTAAAATGGATCCCCAGAGACCTACATTAAATAAAAATTAAATAAATAAAACAAGGGAGAAGTGCAGTGTTGCACTTGTCTTTCAATTTTGTAAATTTTTATTCCTTTCGTTCTTCCCCAATGTTAATGGCTACCACTCTGGGCGGGAGAGGAAAATTTCAATGGCCAGGAAGGGAAGCACCCCGTTACAGTAAGATTTCTGTGGCATACATACAAACTGCATTTATTTTTTAATATTCATTCAACCATAGAGGGAACTTGGCATGTTCTGGGTTTTTTTTTGTCTTTATTTTAATGTCGAGGTACTTGGTGGTGGGGGAGTGGTTGAATCCTCCAAACCTTGGAGCATAGATCTGTATTTATTTACTAATGTTTTATGGAGTGTGCTTGATAGTGAACCTGGAAACAAAGCACCCCATGGTGCCACTATGAGTTCAGGGGCATAAATTTATTCTGAAGTATTCGGCCTGTTACGTAGGGAACTTGTCAAGTGTTTTTTTTTTTTTCAGTAGCAAGCTGGTTGGTCCGGAGCACAGACGGGGGTTTGAATCCTCCAAACCAGGGAGCACAGCTCCGTATTTATTTCTTTATTGCTTTAGTTGTTTTTCAATCACTATGTAATTGTATGAGCAGGGACGGAACCTGGCAACTCCCTTGAGGAACAGTATTCTGTGCCCTGAAGCCTCCATTGCTATCCCTGTGTTCTGCCAGTGGTTATGGGGAGAGCAGAACCGTGTCAGGGGATGTCTGATCTTTAGGTGACCAAAGTAGCAAAATGGAGCCCCAGAGACATAGATTAAATAAAAATTAAATACATAAAACACGGGAGAAGTGCAGTGTTGCACTTGTCTTTCTATATTGTAAATTTTATTCCCTTCATTCTGCCCCAATGTTAATGGCTGCCACTCTGGGCGGGAAAACATAATTTCAATGGCCAGGGAAGGGAAGCACCCCGTGGCAGTAAGATTTCTTTGGCATACATACAAACTGCATTTATTTTTTAATATTCATTCAACCATAGAGGGAACTTGGCATGTTCAGGGTTTATTTTTGTTTTTATTTTTAATGTCAAGCTTCTTGGTGTTGGTGGAGTGGTTGAATCCTCCAAATCTCGGAGCACAGCTCTGTATTTATTTACTAATGTTTTATGGAGTGAGCTGGGTAGGGAACCTGGAAACAAAGCACCCCATGGTGCCACTATGAATTCAGGGGCATAAATTTATTTTGAAGTATTCAGCCAGCTACGTAGGGAGCGTGACAAGTTTTTTTTTTTTTTCAGTAGCAAGCTGGTTGGTCCGGAGCACAGATGGGGTTTGAATCCTCCAGACCAGGGAGCACAGCTCCGTATTTATTTATTTATTGCTTTATTTGTTTTTCAATCACTATGTAATTGTATGAGCAGGGATGGGAACCTGGCAACTCCCTTGAGGAACAGTATTCTGTGCCCTGAAGCCTCCGTTGCAATCTCTGTGTTCTGCCAGTGGTTTTGGGGAGAAAGAGAACCGTGTCAGGTGATGTCTGGTCTGGAGGCGACCAAAGTAGCAAAACAGAGCCCCAGAGACATACGTTAAATAAAAAAATAAATAAATAAAACAAGGGAGAAGTGCAGTGTTGCACTTGTCTTTCTATTTTGTAAATTTTATTCCCTTCGTTCTGCCCCAATGTTAACGGCTGCCACTCTGGGTGGCAAAGCTTAATTTCAATGGCCAGGAAGGGAAGCACCCCGTGGCAGTAAGATTTCTGTGTCATACATACAAACTGCATTTATTTTTTAATATTCATTCTGCCATAGAGGTTACTTGGGACGTTCAGTGTTTTTTTTTTTGTCTTTTATTTTTAATGTCAAGCTACTTGGTGGTGTAGGGGGGTTGAATCCTCCAAACCTTGGAGCACAGCTCTGTATTTATTTACTAATGTTTTATGTTGTGAGCTGGGTAGGGAGCCTGAAAACAAAGCACCCCATGGTGCTACTATGAGTTCGGGGGCATCAATTTATTTTTAAATATTTGGCCAGCTACGTAGTTACTTGTGAAGTTGTTTTTGGTTTTTTTAGTGTCAAGCTGGTTGGTCCAGAGCACAGATGGGGGTTTGAATCCTCCAAATCAGGGAGCCCAGCTCTGTATTTATTTTTTTATTGCTATATTTGTTTTTCAATCACTATGTAATTGTATGAGCAGGGACGGGAACCTGGCAACTCCCTTGAGGAACAGTATTCTGTGCCCTGAAGCCTCCATTGCTCTCCTGTGTTCTGCCAGTGGTTTTGGGGAGAAAGAGAACTGTGTCAGGGATGTCTGGTCTGGAGTTGACCAAAGTAGCAAAACAGAGCCCCAGAGACATAGATTAAATAAAAATAAATAAATAAAACAAGGGAGAAGTGCAGTGTTGCACTTGTCTTTCTATTTTGTAAATTTTATTCCCTTCATTCTGCCCCAATGTTAACGGCTGCCACTATAGGCGGGAAAACATTATTTCAATGGCCAGGGAAGGGAAGCACCCCGTGGCAGAAAGATTTCTGTAGCATACATACAAACTGCATTTATTTTTTATTATTCATTCAACCATTGAGGGAACTTGGCATGTTCAGGGTTTTTTTTTTTAATGTCATGCTACTTGGTGGTGGGGAGTGGTCGAATCCTCCAAACCTCGGATTGCAGCACTGTATTTATTTACTAATGCTTTATGGAGTGAGCTGGGTAGGGAACCTGGAAACAAAGCACTCCATGGTGCCACTATGAATTCAGGGGCATATATTTATTTTGAAGTATTCAGCCAGCTACGTAGGGAACTTGTCAAGTTTTTTTTTTTCAGTGGCAAGCTGGTTGGTCTGGAGCACAGAGGGGTTTGAATCCTCCAAACCAGGGAGCACAGCTCCGTATTTATTTCTTTATTGCTTTATTTGTTTTTCAATCACTATGTAATTGTATGAGCAGGGACGGAACCAGGCAGCTCCCTTTAGGAACAGTATTCTGTGCCCTGAAGCCTTTGTTGCTATCCCTGTGTTCTGCCAGTGGTTTTGGGGAGAAAGAGAACTGTGTCAGGGGATGTCTGGTCTGGGACTTACCAAAGTAGCAAAACGGAGCCCCAGAGATATACATTAAAATATTTGTTTGTTCATAGAGCATGCTGAGAAACTTCACTGCAAGGAACGAAAAGCCCATATTAAAATATTACGTGATTAGGTGCATTGCAAGAGAGCTCCGTAGTTGCTCAGCATGTAAAAACATGTCTGGGGGAAATAAATGAAATGGGACAGATAGGTGCTTGGAGATAGATTGTGGCCAACTGTTAGAGCCGTGGTCTGCATCCTAAAATTCCATGGTGGGACACAATTTCTGCAGGCAGCCATGAATTCTGTGGGTGGCCACTAATTCTGCCGGTGACCAAACATTCTGTGGTTAATTCCGCGGGTTGCTGCATCTGCAGAATGATAAAAAAAACAGCGCCCTGACTATAAGAGAACTAGAAAGGAATCTGGTCATTGTCCCTTCTGTTTTACAATTATAGCAAGACATCTGCTGGGCTCTACACATGTAGCCATAAAAATTACATTCCATGCTTTCAAAAATTAAGAATGGATCAGGATTAACAGTTTACTGTACTTCTTAATTACTGTATTTCACAGTGGGACAAGATGCATG
Organism: Neoceratodus forsteri; assembly: GCA_016271365.2. Taxonomy (NCBI): domain Eukaryota; kingdom Metazoa; phylum Chordata; order Ceratodontiformes; family Ceratodontidae; genus Neoceratodus; species Neoceratodus forsteri. The sequence goes on from CM057452.1 coordinate 1,868,911,019, forward strand.
TCATTACCAATGTGGTGTGAAAATGAAATGCACATTGCCAGCACACTTTGTCCATAGTTCTTAACTCCAAAAAAGGGGATTAAAACTTGTGGTACTGTAAGTAGTAGCCACAGATGCTATTCTTCTTAACTGCAAACACATAGGTCCTCTGAAATCAAAGCAGTTCTCCTTTAAGTGGACCAGGTTGCCCACCCCAGTACCACGTTTTTCTCCCCCTGATCACCAGCCTGGTGATTTCAGCAAATATACTATAAATGCTACATGCTGTGTTTGTAAGGGGAGTCATAAAATGACTACCTTGAAAACCTGAGTCCAAAACTAAATTAAAAAGATAAACATGAATGTGTGAGGAGTGAGTGAGCAAACAGTGAATGTACTAAGAATGACTGTGTAAAGAGTGAATGTGCCAGGCTCTGAACTTTTCTAGGCAGATGAAATCTTCACATGGTGCAGGGATGAAAGGGCTGTGCACATCTGCACCTGTTCATGCTGTGATTGAGGATTCAATTCTGCTATATCAAAAAGATAGGACATTCTTTTCAAAAAAACTTTGTTAGTACACGAGTTAGAGTAACTTAATGCCACAAAAGTAGGAAAAAGAGGCTTTAGGGCTTATAACCCAATCTTCCCAACCCACCACACCCCAAGCAGCAAAAGAAAAAAACAGGGCTTTGGGTGTACAGAGTCTTGGCGAATCAATGGTGGGGCCTTCCTTGGGGTTGTCAGCCCTAATATGCATCCCACTCCCCAAGCTAACAATGTCTCACATGATATCCTTTCTTCACAGAGGGACCACTGGGCCCTGTGTGAAAAAAGCTACAACAAACTGTGTTGACAACATGTGGCAAGACATACTTCTCTACCTTTGAAGAGTGTATCACTATGAGGCATTGGCTTGGAGCTGTACTTTGTGCTTCAGACTGGAAGCTATGGGCTGGTAGGGTGAGCATTAGGGTGAGTCTATCTGTCTGTTGAGGTTGATTAGCTAGGCTCAATATGATCACACCGTATACTGATTCTTTCCTGAATATGTTCATTGGCAAGTCTCACACCACAAAAACTGTTTGGCTCAGGGAAGGAATATAGCAATAATGAATGAATCGTCACACTGTTATCCTAATTGACTGCCAATGTATCAAAATATGTTGGTCACGCTTAAAGGTACCATGTGCTCAAATATCACTGCCACTATTAATGAACGTGCTAATATGGAAGCGCTTTTTTCATAGTGCTATTTTTATCATGCTGTTTTCACCAGATACCCTATCGGACTATGCATGCAATGGTAGTGTTGCTTGTTCAACATGCTGGGCATCATGAAAGAATTAAGGATAAAAACCTGGTGCTACTTACTCTTAGACCAACTATAATTACAATGTTGAATAAATATTAACAAGGTTGCACATTTCTAATATTTGTTAATGTTATTCTGACATTTTGCAATTCCATCATTTTTATTTAAAGAGCAGATGACGCCTTCAGGACAACTTTAACAAAACATAATATTTAGACACGGTTCACCTAATATTTCATATTAGTTTTATATTTCTCCTCTCCATAATATATATTACTCTTCTCCGTAATATATTAATAAGGTGATTTGAATGAAATGAGGATCTTTGCTCCTGCAGAATTCATCTATTTTGGTTGCTTTCTCCTACCTGCAGTCATAATGTATGCCTCATGACATCACAGTTACACCCATGGTAACAGACTGTAAAGTCACAAAACAGGATTGTGCCTTGAAGTAGGGAGTAAGCTATAAAGGCAGATGAAATCAAAGAGATAAAGATCATGGCCCAGATATTCAGACTGCACCAGGCAGGGCGAAACCTGGGCGCAGTACAACTGGGATGCGCGGGGCCAGGGCCAGGTGATATTCAACTGTGATGCACCATGGCACACCCATGATATTCAGCGGAGGGCATGCAGATCAGGCCATAATATCTGCAAGGTGCAAATGGGGCCATTTGCATGTCATTATGGACCCACCTGCATGTCTTGCGCAGGGCAGCCCAGTTACTTGTGCCTGGCACCCTGATCAGCCTGACGTGTGCGATGGGGATCCCAGGGCAATCCCTGCTGGTAGCTGTGAAAGCGGAAATGTGTGAGGCAGTATCCCTGGTAATCTAGTGGCCCCCTCCCTCCTGAGTCCCCAATGAACGTAATGGTAGTCTTGCCCTGGTAGTCTAGTGGCCCCCCTCCCTCCCGTGTCCCCAATCACCGGAATACATCCTTCATGTAATTTCCTGGTAGTCTAGTGGTACACCCCCTGCCCATTGCCACAGTTGTGGCACAGTGCCATAACACATTTCCCTGGTAATCTAGTGGCACCCCCACCCCTCCCACCCACACAGCTCCCTTGCCCATCCTGCCCCCATCACTGGTGGGCGGCACTGTACCGCGATCACGGCAATGGGTGGGGGGTACCACTAGACTACCAGGGAATTACATGAAGGGCATATTCCAGTGATTGGGGACACAGGAGGAAGGAGGGCCACTAGACTACCAGAGACAGTCTATCATTACATTTGTGGGGCATCAGGGACTCGGAAGGAGTGTCCACTGGACTACCAGGGATATGTGTGTGCTTGTGGATGGTGTTCTGGGTTGGCGGGTGGCCACCTATGACTGGCGGCTGCTGTGTTGCACCCTGCAATACAGCGGCTGACTTGTGGGTGGCCGGGAGTTGCTCCACAGTTTCACGGCTCAACTTTGGGCTCCCCTATGTGGAGCAATGCAGGGGAGCACTGGCATATGTGCCACACATCCTGGGCTGAATATCAGGATGTGCCACATATGCATGGGCACGCCCCCTGCATCTGCACTGCATACACTTACATTGTGCCCTGGTGCATCGGGATTTGCACTGTGCCAGGCAGCCTTCTCAATATCCTGCCAGGGTGCACTGTGGGGTTGTGCTGGCACAACTCTGTTGTGCCAGGTGCAATCCCTTTGAATATCCCAGCCCATGTGTTCGTGTAAATTTCCTCAGTAATAAATAATTGGAAGGAAAAATCTATAGAATATATACAGAATGCAAGCTGAATTGCACCTAATTATTACATTTTTCAAAGTTTTCTTTGAGGCATCAGCAGCTCTTTAATATAAGGGTGACATCTGGGATGATTTCCCTGATACTGTCAGAAGTGCTTAGCTTTCTAATTTGCATTATGGTTTGCACTATTTCCTGTGTAATTAATTAAATCAAATGGGTTTCTTAAGCTAAAACATGCTTTAGAATCCATTAAAAAAAGAATCCATTTAATAGCTAGAAAAGAAGGCTGATAAGCATTTATTTCTAATTTTATCACAGTGAAACAAAACAAAAAAAGCACAACTCTGAATGCCGTGTTACTGTAATGAGGATTTATTTTTCTGTTAACAATATATTTTTTCTCCAAGGTCTATGTCATGGCTAAGGCATCCTTTCTAGTATGCATTTTGATTTATCACATAAAGAAATCAAGTGCTTCAGGGACAGAATGCCTTAGTTTATTTTGTTCATAGGAATGTGAATCTCTTGGATCCTTCTCATCAGAGGACAGCAGACAGTTATAAAACATCTCACAAAACAAGTGGACATTTTGTTGTTTATGAGAGCTCACTTTTCATATGTACAGTTGTGACTTTAAATTGTATTTAACTTACGCAGCATGAATGTGAGATAAGAAACAGTAATACATTTATAGAAATACTTCACAGGCTTGCTACAGTATATATTTAAAAGAAGTCAGTTGATGGCAGATAATGACAGAAAGGTACATCCAGTCTGCCCATTTTTTCTACCTTAGGAATGTGCCTTAGGCCTTTATTCTGTCAATGGTCTATCTATTCATACTCATCTGTGTTGCTCCCTTATGCCTATCCCATGGCTGTTTGAAGCCTTGCACTGTATTCAGATCCACCACTTCCTGAGGTAGGCTGTTCCATGCTTCCACCACCATTTCTGTGAAAAAGAACTTCCTCACATTACTCCTTAATCGGCCTCCCTCTAATCTCATGCTGTGTCCTCTTGTCCTGCTGTTTTTCTTATATTGAAATATGTTAGACTCATTCACCTTATTAATGCCCTTAAGATATTTGAATGCTTCGATCATATGGGCTTGCAGTATAGCCTAGAGGTTGGAGGAGCGAGGTGTGAACGACCTTGGTACATCCAACAGATCAGACCTGAGTTTGATTCTCACAACCTCCACTTGCATACTGTGTGACTCTGAGCAAGTCACTTAACCGTCCAGTGCTCTCAGGTCACCCCTGAAAACAGGCACTTGTGCCTAGTGGGCCTTACCCGGTTACCAAAGACTAAAAAAAAAAAATCACCTCTCTCCCTCCTTTGCTCTAGGGTATACATATTGAGCTCCATTAATCTGTCCTCATATGTTTTCTGATGCAGACCCTGCACCATTTTGGTTACCCTTCTATGGACTGCCTCCATTTTGTTCATGTCCTTGTGCAGGTGAGGCCTCCAGCACTTCATGCAGTACTCCAGATGGGGCCTAACCAGTGTCTTGGAAAGAGGGATTATTACCTCTCTCTTACAACTTATGATACCCCTACTAATACTCCTCAACAGCTCTCTAGCCTTACCTACTGCTTTAGTGGTCTGCTTGGATGATTTCAGGTCATATGTGATGATGATGCCCAAGTCTCTTTCTTCCTTTGTGATTGCCAGCAACTCCCCTCCCAATCTATAGGTAGCTTCTGGGTTTCTCTTCCCTATGTGCATGGTCTTGCATGTCTTTGGGTTAAACCCCAGTTGCAACTCTTCAGACCATTTTGTCAGTTTTTCCAGATCTCTTCTTATTCTGCTTACCCCAACTGGATCATCTACTCAGTTGCAGATCTTGGGGTCATCTGCAAACAGGAAAACCTTACCCTCCAGTCCATCTGCAATGTCACTGATGAAGATATTGAAGAGGACTTGCCCCAGGACTGATCCCTGAGGTACTCCACTTGTAACTCGCATCTCTTCTAACTGTATACTGTTTACCACCACTCTGTTTTCTGCCCACCAACTAGTTTGCCACACAGTTGACCAACTTCTGACCCACCCCAAGCCTACCCAGATTATTAATCGAACTTCTATGTGAAACGGTATTGAAAGCTTTGCTGAAGTCAAGGTAGGCGACATCAGCTGCACACCCTCGGTCCATCACTCTGGTTACACAGTCAAAGAAATCTATGGGATTAATTTGACAGGACCTTCCTGTTGTAAACACATGCTGTCTTGGATCCTGTACTCCTATGGATTCCAGGTGTTGCACTATCCTTTCCTTAAGGAATGCCTACATAATCTTGCCCAATACTGAGGTAAGACTGACTGGACTGTAGTTCCTTGCCTCCTCCTGCTGCCACTGTTGTGGAGTGGGATCACATGAGCCCTTCTCCAGTCTTCTGGGACCTCTCGTGTGCTCAGAGACCCACTAAACAGTTCTGCTAGTGGCTCTACTAGTTCTAACCTTAGCTCCTATAGTACCCTGGGATGTATGCCATGATGTCCCATTGCCTTGTCCACCCTGAGCTTAATGAGCTCTTGTAGGACCCTTTCTTTTGTGAAGGGACTTGTGCACACCTCCCTCCCCCCTGGGTCCATGGTGCTGAGCTGTGGGCCCTTCCCTACATTTTCCTCTGTAAATACTGAGCAGAAGTATCTATTTAGGATATATGCTTTTCCTTGATCCTCCTCCACACACTCCCCCTTATCCCCTGTAATCTTAGCAATACCTCTCTTGACTTTCTCCTTACACTAATGTATCCATAGAAAGTCTTGTCCCCTTATTTTACTGTTTGTGCTAGTGATTCCTCTGTTTGAGCCTTTGCCTGCCTTACTGCCTTTCCTGCTTCCCTTAGGAAACTTTGGTATGCCTCCCTATCTTCATCCCACTGCATTCCCTTGTATTTCCCAAAGGTCAGTCTTTTGGCTGTGACCTTTTCTGCTACTGTTTTTGAGAATCAAACTGGTTTCCTCCTTCTTTTGCCCTTGTTTTTCTCCCTAACACAATGGGATGTTGCTTCAAGTATAGTATCCTTAATGTTTGCCACTTTGCATGTACTCCCTCACCTGTATTTCTTCTTGCCAGGGATAGCTTGACTCTGCTGGCCATCTTATCAAAGTCAGCTCCTCTGAACTCCCATATTTTTGCCTTGGAATGGGATGATTTAGTTCCAGTGGCCAAATTGAACCATACCATGCGATGGTCACTGGCCCCCTGGTGGCCTTCTACCTGGAGATCTGTGATGCTTTCCCCATTACTCAGTACTAGATCTAGGATAGCTCTGTCTCTTGTGGGTTGTTGTACCAGTTATTTGAGGCCCTCTCACTACAGGGAATCCACTATGTGGTTAGTTCTGGTGGATGCTCTGGCTGACCAATCCATATCTGGCACTTTGAAGTCTCCCACCAGAAAAAACTCCACTTTAGCCATCATGTTTTGTATATCTTCTAACAGTAATGTGTCTATGTCCTCCCCCTGGTCCGGAGGCCTGTAGACCGCCCCAGTTCACATGGCTGTCCCATTTCCTGTTTCCAGGGTGACCCCCAATTCTTCTGGCTCCTAATGTGTGTATTCTGAATTTCTGTAGCTTTGATATTTTCATTGACATAAATGGCCACTCCCCTCCCTCCTTTTTGTTTTCATCTCGGTCTCTTCTGAACAGTACATAGCCAGGTACTGCAGTCTCCCAAGTGTGGTTACTGGTGAACTCTGTCTCGCTAATGGCTACTATGTCCAGTTTAGCCTCTGTCATTGTTGCCTCATGGTCTGGGATCTTGTTTCCCAAACTGCGGGCATTTGTATACATGATTTTCCATTTGCCAGATTTCAGTGCATTAGTTTTGGGGCGAGGTCCAGTTTTTCCCTGCATGTTGTATATGGAACTGGACCTTTTTCCTCACCTGGTGACTTCCTTCTAATCACAGTAAATTAACTGCAAGGGTGCTTATAACATTATATGGTCTACCATTTAAGTGTCTGTATAATGAAATATACAGTATGCACGAATGATAGATAATTCTTTCAACATTAGATTCAATGAAGGAAGACTTTAAAGGGATGTTCTGTACTTTAACAGGCCAGTTAGACTCATACCCTCAGATGGGTCTAGTGTTCTTTCATCCAGCAAACAGCTTAAAATAATGACATCTAATCAAATTAGGGCTGACTGCATGCTAATTGCTTGGATTAAAATTAAAATGACTAGACATCCCAGTAGTTATTGTGGTTTTGTCTGATCCATATGTAAGCAATAGGCACTTCACTTGCTTGCCATTAAACATTTGCCTAATAAAAGTATTTTCTTTGAAGTGCTTTCCTAGCATCATGCCTGATGGTTGCTGGTTTGTGCTTTTACTCCACACACAAATATCAGAGCAAATGCTTCAGAAAGCAGTCAAATGTCCTGATAAGATCTACGTGGGGATAGGTGAGGTCTCAATAAATGTCAAGGTAGACACTCTATGGGTCTGAACATTTTCCATCCATTTAGCACTGTGTTTTGTTTTAAATCAAGGTGTTATTGACAGATTAATAGACACACACACACACATATTACACACACACACACACACACACACACACACACACACACACACACCATAACAGACAAGTAGGCAGATAGATGTATGTGCACATATCTAGATGATACATGATGAAATGCACTGTGATAATCATATGGCTATGCTTGCAGTTTGGTGAGTGGGAGAAAGCAACCACATCCCCTTCATGGGCTATTTAAACCAACTTTCTCCAGTCTCATTCAATAGCTCTGTTTTTTTTTTCAGCAGCTGGAGGCTAGTCAGAACCTCATCTGCCTCTCTCTCTCTCTGTCTCTGGCCACCAACATGTTTGTTCTGATGATTTTCCTTGTTGGTTTTGGGCCAGGGGCCTTTTGTGTGGTTTGTGTCTTAAGCAGCTTTCTTGGTTAGTATTTGATCTTTCTGCCTTCATTGCCTGCAACTTTGTGCTTCCTACTTTTCCCAAGCTCCGCTACTCAAGATGCATTCATGTCCCCATGTAACTGCCATACTTTACTTATATAGTTTTGGTGTTCAGTGTATTTACTAGTTGCAGTGTCATACCTATCTAATTCTGCTGTGTTTAGCACATTTTCTTTTTAGTCTGTTCTACCTACTATCTATACCATGGCCACTTACTAACCTTCCTCTCAAGTTCCACTGCTTCCCCTTGATAAATATCACCAGACTTCCTGCAACTGCTACTGCTGACACTGAGTCAATAATTTCAGTCTGCCTTTGTCAGCCTGCTTCCAAATTATTATCTCAGTCTTAGTTTAATACAGATACAGACTCTTCCTGCTAGTGACTGAGATTGACTCTATAATTTGGTCATTGATATGTGTTGATTTTCCAGCACCTTTTCATTCATTTCACACACAATCCATATTCACATAAAATTTACCATCACTTACTTCCGCATCTTATCCCTCAAGTAGGACTCAAGCCAACATATGACTTTCATTGATTTCTAACCAGCAGATGACTTTCATTCATTTCACCCACAATCAATGAGCCCTATAACTGATGGCTATGCGGCTTATACATGTAGGTGCGCACACATGGCATGTCAGAGAGGCATGGATGCAGCATGCATGTGAGTATGCATAGGCAACCTGCATGAGCATGGCTACATAGTGCCATGGGCAGCACTCCCACATGTGCATGTACAACACCAGGTGTGACAGCCAGGCACATGGCAGTAGGCACATACACTTACAGCAGGTGAAGAGCTTCCATATATGTCTCTGCAGTGTGATAGGTAGCAAAGCATGTATAGCAGCTCGGCTGTACCCTGTAAACCCATGGCAGTAACACCACACAACCATCCAACCCAGAAATGGAAGTGGACCGTTGCACACAGCAAAATAACCCACAATGTGGACACACTGTAAAACATGTGCTGAGGGGTGTGCAAGATGATGGGGAGTAGTGGAAGCAGCAGACCATGAAGACCAGGACTGCTGCAACAGTGACCACATGCTATGCACACTATCTCCAGTTCCTGGACACATAAATACACCATGTGCCATGGTCATAGGATGTGTGTGGGGCCAATCAAGGCCAGTTGGTAATGCAGAGTGGTGCAAACTTATGAAGGCAATCACCCCGAGGCACAGGTGATGTCACAGCCATCAATGGGACCCGATGTGCCATGGTACCCTCACATCCCACACAAGGTGATGCTAAGCACACCCTGCAGATTGATGCATATCCAACAGGCACAGGTAGATCCACAGACCTGGGGGACTTGGGGCAGTGCCCCTCAGGCAGACTGGTACTCCATGGGATGGCATGGCCAAGGCACTGCTGTGATATACACTGCCATAGGCACACAAAAGGGACACAGAACAATGGTCCTGATGTGTAATACTTGAACAATGCACAGTGATACAGGGACACCTATGCCTTGTATAGCACAGTGCCCAGCCCAGGTAGACAGCCTCAAGCAATGTACAACACCTGCCAATGTGTGACCTGGCAAGGGAACACCTGCCAGGCCACACATGGCACACATGCAGGACAACTGCACATCCTCACTCCCATTTGCCCACCCAGAAGGTAACCTCCAATTATCCCAGAGCCCCCCCAGTGCTCCACCCACCCACCCCAGCCCACCACCAGCTGTGCAGAAGACAGTGACCACACAGTTATTTGCAGTGAAAAGATTTATTGCCAAACACATGTACATAGAAAAGGTTGCAGTCACACAGGTATATTGCTAAAAACCAAACACTAAACTAAGTGCACACTACACAACAATAGACCAACAGGCAGTGACATAGACTCCACACATTTGTCAGTGCATAACATTCTTAAGGCACATGCAGCCATGGTCCATTTGGTGGTACACCCCTTAGCTCTCATTTTCCTCCTGGGAGTCCCCTCTGTCACTTGATGGTGATGTGTCTGACCAGGGCTGAGGGAGTAACAGAAGGAGTCAGAGGGTTACCTTGTAATGCTGCAAAGGAAACATACCACAGAGAGAAGAAACATGGCAAGGGAACATATCAGGGATGAATATGGCAACAGAGTACAACATGAACATGTCACAGGATGCTGAACCCACCTTGGATGACACCACCACCCACCACATCACACAGAAGTCTAACTTGTACATCACACCATCAGTGCTCACCCTCAAGGAAAGGTAGTCTGGGATGGGCTTCAGCCACATCCTCTGATGTGGCAGTGTCCACACAACACAGGGGACTCTATCTGGCCATGTGTCAGAACCAGCTTGTGAGGGAGGCCTGGGTGATCCTGCAAGGGATGAGATGGGAAACAGCCATCAGCACCATAGCAAATGCACACCCACCAATGCCCTACAGCACAACTTCCAGACCAGATACATACCCACATCAGTGCAGCCAGCCTCCACAGGTTGCTTCTGCTGGGGTGGCCTAAGTAAGTGTTTTTAGACACCCTACAGAGCTTCTTGGAGTACAACCCCAGATGCCTGACTTGTAGCATGGAGACAACAGAGCTCCCCTCAGCTGTGTCCATTTTTACCACCTCACACTGCTATGTGTGCACTTGATGCCCACACAGGTAATGTTGGCATGCATGAAGCCCCCTCCCTCACCCTCTTAAAGGTACACACAGGTGTCCCTGGCCACATAAACAGGCTGAGGCAGAACACGTACATGTAGACAGGTATCCATAGCAGTGGGGGAGGATGTGTCCAGGGCTTCTGATGAATGTGGTCCTGCTCAACAAGAAGCTAGAGCAGTGGAGGCATGCTGGACCATGGCCAAGGGTCTTCAGACCATGTCTGGATGCAGCTATGCTGCAGGATGCAAACAGCATTGAAATGTTTCAGATCTGACTGGGCCATGATCTGACGGCAGTGCGACATGGTCCATGACAACATTGCATAATGGATACGGTGGTCTGGGGCAATGACTGTGGAGACCAAGGTGTTATATACCCTGTCATACTATGCAACAGGGTCATTCCAGCCGGTGACCAGTGATACTGTCAATGTAAGTCAGTCCTCAGTGTCACAGGCATTGATACAGGTGACAGATGCCCTGCTGGCCCATGTGCAGGAGCACATCAGGCTCCCTACAGCTGATGTCAAAGCCTGTGTCACTAAACAAGCCTTCTATGCCATGCATGGCATGCCAAATGTATATGGTGCAATAGACTGCACCCATATTGGAATACTGTCACTGTCTGTGCATGAGGAAGCACACAGGAACAGAAAGGGCTTCAGTGTAAACTGTCAGGTCGTGTGTGATGCAATTGTTACAATCATGAAGGTGTGTACAAGGTACCCTGGCTCATTCTATGAAGCATACAAACTGGATGTATCACATCTTGGGACTCTGCTACTTGCTGGCCAGCTGTATGGCTAGTTGTTGGGTGAGTATGGGGAGCAACATGTGTGGCACCATGATGCCACCTGCTGCATGCACCTAATTGCATGCTTGCTCTGTCCCATGTGCAGGTGGCAGTGGATACCCACTGCATCCATGCCTGATGACACCTATCCTGGTGCTGAACAGCACAGTGGAAGTGGTATATAACTATGCCCACAAGAAGACATGGAACATCATTGAGAGGACCATCAGCCTATTGAAGATGTGATTCCAGTGTCTGGACCATACCAGGGGAACTGTGCTTCTGTCTCTGGGAAGGATGTGCAAGGTGTTCACCACATGTGCCATGCTTCATAATCAATCAAGCAATCAAAATCTTTATTTATGCAGGCGGGCACCATTGAGCAAGGCTCATTTGCAAGGTGGACCTAGTCATGAATACATCAAAGTACAGTACAGAAGCAAGTATACTAAAAGCAATAATATACAAGGAAGAAAAAGTATATACAGTGTATACAGTACAGTACAAGGTTGAAATAAACAAAAAAAACAGCATTATTTTACAATTGAAGAAGTCAGCAGATGTACAATCAACCACAGGCATACAGGGTTTATAAGCAGAGATCTTTTGAGTGAGGCAGCCGGCAACTATACATATAGGGGAAAGAGGTCATGTATGGGGTGGCAGGTTAGAGAGGTAAAGAAGAAGAGGGATATATTACTGATGACTGGGGGAAAATTGAGCTAAAACCACAGAAGGTGACGATGGCTGTCATGTACTTGTTTATTATGACAATGACGGAGGAGGGGTAGATAATTGGGACACTACTATGGATGGGGTGGGACTTTAGTCAGGCTGGAGTGGACAGGAAAGTTTGGGCACAGCAGGAAGAGTTAATAGGGAAAGAGTGAGAGCCAGGGGTAGAAACATGGCGAGCGTCAGGATGGAAAGGGGGAGTTGTGGAATTAGTGGGCTAGTGGTGAGGAAAACATTTGCAAGGTGCTTTCATGTAGTGATCATAGAGCGCCTTGAAAATATTCAGGCTAACAGGGCAGCTCAGCTTCAAGTTCCTTTGTAAACCATTCCACAATGTGGGTAAAGAGAAGCTTAGAGCAGCTTACTGAAATGAGTTTTGACCCTTGGAACTTGGAGGGAAATTAGGGAATAGTTCCTTAGAGCATAGGTGCCTAACACACTCCGGGGAATACAATCTGAGACATATGAGGGTAGCTTGTTGGTCACCGCTCTGAAGGCCCATAGGGCGGTGCTTCTATTCCTTCTATAGTGAAGGGAAGTCCAGCCTAATTGATGAGTACAGGGAACAGTGGTGTGTGGAAAGTGGAAGGCCAGTAATGAACCTGATAGCTCTGTGGTAGAGGGTGTCCAACTTAGCCAGTGCAGAGGCAGTGCAGTGGCTGTAGAGCAGGTCTGTGTAATCTATTAAAGATAGGAAGGTAGCTTGAACCAGTTGAATCTTGGCCTCCTTTGTAAGCAGGTGGTTAATTCTGTAGAATAGTCCTAATCTTTGCCTTAGTTTCTTCTGTAGTTCTTCGAGATGGTCGGCAAAGGAAAGTTTATGATTGAGCCAAACTCCTAGATATTTGAATTTAGCTACATACGCTGGTGTTTCTCCAAGAACAGTGGTAATTTGTGGGATAGTTCCCCCCTCAGCAGGAATTGCCACATGCAAGGAGTGGGAGAAGAGTATGGCTTTTGTCTTTTTCACATTGAGCAAAAGCTTTTTGTTTATGAGCTGGTATTGAAGAAGGTTAAATTCAGCTTGGAGGTCTTCACAGGCTGCTTCCGGCATGGGACGACTCAAGTAGAGTACAGTGTCATCCGCGAATAAGTGGATGTTGGCTTATCACCCTGCATCACAATGTACACATGCCAGCTGACCGCCAACAGGATGCACCAGCGAAGGAGGCTGAGGGGAGGCAGGATGCACCACTGTAGGAGGCTGAGGGGAAGCTGTCCAGGAACAGGAGACACTGAGTGGGTGTGTGGCTCGTGACATCCTGGTAAAAGGCACATTTCAGCAGTGGTGCTGTACACCTACACAACATTGGGACTGACTACTGTATGCCTTGTGCAGTGGCACCATTGTGCACATGACCACAATGCATGAGCATCCTTGTGCATGGCTGGTGTGGACAGCACTGCATTGTGGCATGTGTGTTCTCCAGCCATCATGGGTGTCTGATGCGAGATGATGATGGCACACGCTGAGTGGACCCATTGGGGGAGAGACAGATGCAGGGGCCTGTGTGTCAGCCAGGATAGGTGGTGTGGCACATGACATGATATGCTATGTTGTGCAGCTGGGGGGCATGTTCAGTGCCCTGCAAAGGAGGGGCTTGATGGGGTGTTGCTATGGGGGCATGTTGGGTGCCCTGCTGGGGGGGCATGTTAGGTACCCTTCTGGGGGGTATGTTGGGTGTTCTGCTGGGAGGCATGTTGGAGGTGTTGCACAGGTAGTGGCCACTGCACCATACAGCATGTGGTGTGATAGTGATGGTGTGGCAGTGTAGGCTGGTGTGATGGTCGTGTTGCACCATGTCACAGGGTGTGTGTGGTGCTGCATGACATTGTGGCCTCATCCATGCGGGTTCATTGGCTCAGTGCTAGGGCATCATTCAGTGGAGTCCTGTGTCTGTGTGGTGGCTGTACAGTGAGACTGTGCACATGGTGGTGTGGCACATGCTGTGTTCAGGTTATATACACCTTGTGCATGTGCTATACATGCCATGTGATTGGTGCTTGTACACTTTCACCTCTCTTGTGTGTTGTAGGGTTTTGCTGTTGGCATGCTAAGGACTGTGTGCCAAGTCTCCTGACCAGTGCATGTGGACTGGAGTCATCCCTTGGTGGTTGCCCATGGAGGTGGGACTGTAGGAACAGAACTAATTTGATTGAAATATTTTCTTATGATAGTATTATTATATTCTTAATTGCTATTCTGTATCCTTATATTTGCTTAATTATTAAGTATCATAAATATTTCTGGTCAAATTAATATCTAAATGAACTCTAAAACAAGGACAATGCTGCTTAAGGCTTGAATCTGAAATGGAGGAATGATGCCATGAAACAAAAGGGAATACAACGTACATGGTCAACTTCAGAAAAAAAATGTTTCAGGGATAGTCTGTTTAAACTGAATGACCTCTTCCAATTATTAGCAGAAGAGCTTGAAGCTGAGACTAAGAGATTTTTGTCATGGAAACTTGACATAATTTATGACCTTATGTCTCCGTACCAGCCAGACCAAATCTCAAAAGTTAACATAGACTGAAACAGACTGGCTTTAAGAAATTAAGACTTTTATTTATAGAAAATATACAAAAACTCTGAGACATTTCAGAATTATACAGGTTATTGGGAATGCATGAACCTGCTCAGTAATTAAGTTTTAAACCTATCAGCAAAGTGTAGTGTGAGCTATTTACAAAACTCTGTAGCCCCAAAACTGTTTAAAATATATTAACAAATGTGGTGCCTAAAGTAAGCTGACCTCGCCACCTTTTCAATGGAATGAGGCTCAGGTGCTTATCTAACAGCAACATTTAGTCATGTGGTTTGTAAGCCCTCTGGATAAACTCCAAAGCAACATGAAGTCATGGATCATTTACCTCAAACAAAGAAGATCCCTGTCTTAAAGAAGTTTGCTAAGTTTATAAAGTTTCTAATGATAGGAGATATGCCAAACTAATATCATTTTAAACAGGAAAAAATTTACTTCTGAAATCTGTAGATACTTTTAGATATCTATAAAGGAAAACTTTTTATAATGTTTTTATAAATTATAGATTTTATATTAGAATTGACACCATCATGTTTGGTCTCAAATGAATCCTCTCTTTTAGCTGCATCTAAAAATGTAGTATTTACATTGGTAACAAGGTGCATATAGATGCAAGAAAGAAAAATGGTTTTATATCAAAAATAGTTTTTGAAGATGAGGTCATATTGATTAAAAAAATGGTTTAGGAGGGGCTAACAGCAACCCCCTCAAAGAGTACTCAGACCAATCATAATTTGATGGCGATGTCACCTAGCAAAAGGGACATAAATCGGATGCTGGCAAAACTGGCCCAGAACTGCCTGATTCTTTGGTGTGTGAGGACCTGTGTTGGCTGCCCTGACAATTTTGGATGAGCTTGGGACTTGTACTAGGCCAAAAGCATGAAGCCATACCTGCTCAGAATCAGTACTTGGGTTGAGCCATTGCCACTACCAGGGGGTGTCAGATACAGCTTGAAAGCCTACACAACCCTGCAACAAAGTCCAGCTGCTAAAACTGACTGTTATAGGAAGGACTCTCTTCCCAGTATTGGATGAAGCAAGGCCTATGATTTATATACTGAGAATCTGAACTAAAGTAATGTTTTGGAATTTCTGTTAAAAGCCAGAACAAGAGACTGACTTTTGAATTTACCAGCCGTCAAGCCTACAGTACTGTTAAATAGCAGTGAGTCCAAATTTGCAGGTTCAAGAGCAGAAATTAACTGAAACAGGAGAGTCACAGAGTCCAGTTACCAAAACAACATTGCTGTCCACAGGGAGAGATCCTTCTACAGACTGTGCTGAACTGCTGAAATCTTGCTATCTGATTTTCCCCACTAAATCCTGAAGTGAGTTTTGATGATTTGTGACATCAGACAAGAAGAATCCAGCCTGCATTGTTTCACTGTTGTCTGAAGAGTCTGCTGTTCCAGGTTCAAGGGGAAAAGACAGAAGACTAAAGCCAAACTCACGACCAAGGACTTTTGTCATCCAAAATCAGAAGTTCTCACCAAGACTTTGAAAGTTAAAAAGTAGAAGACCACTCCTACAGATAACTAAAACATAAATATTCCTTTATTCTACTTTTAGTACTTATTTGGCTATCTGGGGTGGTAACTTAGTGCATTTTAGCTCCAAAACCTTGGGTGTATACTTAAGCTAGAATTTAGATGTAAAGAAGTACCTTCTTGCATGCTATGAAGTTTTAAAACAATTCTTATTCAAACATATAACCTGAGACACTAATGTAATGAGTCGCAAGTTCTCATAGTAAAAAGAAAAGGTCATGATATTTATAAGTATGATGAAGAAACAGTATAACCTGTCACTTATTATGCTGAATATCGCTTATTCATTTGCATTGCTTATTTGCTGAAATTTGTGCTATTTGTTTTATTTGATTCATTTGATTTTCTAAAACCTGTTGTTTTGTTTATGTTGCAGTTTATGCCTACATTATTTTTATAGTGTATGGCAGAATTCTGTTGAGCATGAAAATCCATGCCCCCAACAGCGTGGTTATGCTGCACTACTTACGTCATCATAGCTGTCGTGCTGCGCTAGCTACGTAGCTAGTGCAGCATAACACCCAGCAGGTGGGCGCGCGCGGAAGCTGGTGCATGCGCGATCGGGCAACTGGCTGGAGGACCGAATGGCTGCAGCAGTGAAACATGCCAGAAGATGAAAAAACTGCACACAACTGTGGGAAAAAGTAAGTGTAGTATATGTATGAGCGACCATACACTATAAAAGACTTCGTATGATCGCTCATACACAACAAGGGTCTTTTTCAACTCTCAAGGTTTCCATGGTAATGAGACCTCTCGAACTGCACTCTTGAGGTCTCCAGTTACTATGAAAACCTCTCAAGTGAAAAATACCCTTGCTGTGTATGAGCGATCATACACAATCCTCTATATTATGCTTGATATTTATGCTAATTATGAATATTTATGACTTGTACATATGTGAATAAAATATATATTTATTTCTTCTATAATCCAAAGCTTGGCAACATTGTTTTTCACCATCATTTTTGAATCTGGAGAGCATAGGATAACATATGTGAATTTTTATTATTTTTGGTAATTTATGAAATAATTTTTGGGTAAGGCCCAAGGTGAATCTAAGTGCATAAGGTTGTTAGGCTGGATGTGAGGGGGTAGTTGTGGTTGCCCATTGCTGTGGTGCAGGTGCACTGGTGACACACCTATGCCTTCCTTCTGTGGACGGTCATTGTCACTTCCCACATGCTGTGCCATTGTGTCCTGGCTGTTGGATGTTTCCCCTGTGGTCATGCATCCATTAGTGCCTGTGTCCATGGGGTGGAATGCATGGCTGTTAGTCCATGCATGGAATGACTTCCCTGGGGTACCCATACCTGCCAGTACATACATACCTTCAAAGATGCCTACACCTTCAACCTCCTAGTGGCCACTGACCTCTGTGAGGGTGTCCACCACCATCTTCGCTAGTGATGTCAGTGGCATGTTGCTGCTGGTTGACCAGCCTCCAGTGCCTGGTGTGCCCATGAACCCATGGCAAGTTTCTTTTTTACCACTGCATGCAGGTCCCACTACTTGTGCTTTATGGACAACAGTGTCTGAGTTTCAGGTCCGGCAGCATTCACACTGGCCTGGATGTTTAGCCACAGTCATGCCTTTACCTCTGGGGCCATGGACAGGGAGTGTGCCATGTACAGCTTGGCTTAGTGTGTCCATATGTCATTGACCATGGATGCCACCTGGCCACTGGTGAAATTTATTGCACAAGGCCATGCACTGCCTTGAGTGCAGACACATGTGTGCTGCTGTCTGCATGCATGAGCTGCCCATCAGGTTGCACCAGCTGTGTTGTGGGCTTCTCTCCATTTCTGGCACTATCTGTAATGGGTCTCCCTGTTCCACTCCTACACACTATTCACTTCTGAAACACTGCTTGGGGCGGTGCATGTGCCCTTATATGGTGGGGTCAAGGGGAAGGTCCATGTATCCTTTGCCTGCCTGTGTAGGCTGCACAGGATGCTACACATCCCCTGGCATCCTACCTCCCGGGTCTGCATGTCGTACATAGCCATTTGTGTATACTGTGTTCCACAGGTGCCTTGCATGCCATGTAGCTGCATGCCATATTTCTGACAGCTTGACATGCAATTTCTGCACTTTTGTGCATAGGACCCTATATTATAAAATTTCCCATCACTACCCTCTGCAGTCTATTCCTTAGGTAGGACTCAGATCAGCAGATAACTTTGCCAGTGAACCCTCTGTACTACTTCAGTTGGTGCAACAGCAACCCTTGGTCCACAGTGTCAAATGCTTATAAGTGACAGAGAAGGACAAGAATTTACAATTCCCCTTTATCCCTCATCCTAAGTAGGTAATTATTGACCCTGTCCAATGTGGTTTTAGTGCTATGTCTAGTCCTAAATCCAGACTGGAGGGGCTCAGAGACACCCCAGAGCAAAAGGGGCTAGTATGTCAGAAATGAATCTGTGCCTTTACTTTAGGGTGCCATATTCAGAGGTCTGCATGCTAATGATAACCTATGGCATGTAAGTTGTTTTGGAGCCATTTACATTCCAGTATGTGGCCATTAGAAGCCCTTTGCAATGCCTCCACACATATGTATCCACTGAGGTATTGTGAAGAGCTTTGGCCATTGCCTCCACCCTCACCTGATCCCTATACACCAATGTATAAATCTCTGGCAATCTATTTGTACCCCTATGACCCATATACCTGTTGTGAAATAAAATTACCCCAATAGGCCCGTGGTACCCCCCCTTCTTGTCCTGGTCTCAGTTGTGAAATGAACTTAATTTGGTAGTCCATTGGTACATTCCCCCTGTTCCAATCAACACAGTGAAAAAAATGAAGAGACAAGGAAACACAAAAGTTATATGGGTGTTGCAAATGCACATCACTGTAGGTGACTCCAGCTGGAAAACATTTCTGAGTAGTCCTGATGCCAACAGCTTGCAGTTCCAAAGGTGTGGGTCTAAAGTGGAAATATCCTTGAATATATATCTTTACCCAGTTTTCTCATTTTCATTAGCTTTTTAAATATTGCCATCTTCTCCCTTAATGGCCTCCACTCCTCAGTATTACACTCATTGGCACTAGGCAGTGCTGCAACTGACATCACACTTTCAGCTCCTTTCCTTCTTCATCCCCTTATGCATGTACTTCTTCATGCCCATTCTCCTTTTGTGCTTCCTCCCACTGCTCTGCCTCTCATACTTCTTCCCTCTGATCCTCCTCCTCCTCCTCTCATCTTTCTCCCTCTGCTTTTCCTACTCCTCTCATTTTTTTTATTCCCCTGCACATACTTCTCATAAGGATAAATATGATTTTCCCTACTGCAATGTCACCTGCCTGTGTCCTCTCCCCTTGTTACCTTCTGTGTTAGGTTAACTTCAATATCAGCATAAGTGGTACTGTACTGTCTATTACAACCTGGTTTGGTGACAGTGTTAGTTTGCTTTTGTAGAATCATGGGTTTGGTATAACTTGCCTTGCCCCTGCTTCCATGAACTGTACTTTATCCCCTAGTGACAAGATTGCAGTAGTGTTCCTGCCAGATCCAGACTCAGTGTCACCTTTCTCACATGTTCTACATGACTGAACAGCAGTACTGGGATGTATGGTGTTGCTCCTTATAAATGATTGTGTGTTGGGAGCATTTTACACTGGCTCAGTATGTGCAGGTGACTGCTGACATCCATGCTCAGGTGCTGTGGCAGCTTGACTCTACATTTCTCGATAGACCATTTCTATCTCAGGTTCGGGGACTGGAAGAGTTAGTTTTTGAAGAAGAAAGACTATGAAAGCATTTACCCTCTGGATTGTTGAGGGTGATTTTATAACCAGATTTGCTGGCTGGCTGGATTGAAAGGCTTCTTGGAGTGGGAGTGGAACCAGTGCACTTCTGTGACACCTTGGGTCCAAACTAGAGGATGGACTGTAGTTGCAAGGAGCATGGGGAACAAGGTTCTATGTGGGTGGACACCGTAAGGTGGAACCAGCAAACAGATAAGCACCCATGTGCAGTTCAGTTGTTTTAATTGCCCCAGTGTGTGGTCCAAAGCATGTGGCCACTCAGAAGATCAGGTCTGTCCATAAGAAAATAATGAATGTATGATAGAAAAGGAAAAGGAGAGGGCTCAGAAAGTACTTGCGATAGAGGACTGCATTCAAAGGGTGATGTAATGGCTGGTGAGGACAGGGGAGCAGAGGAATAGGATAATTAGGTTCCACTTAAGAGCTTCAGTTGAGAGGGCTCCAAAGAGGGGAGAAATGATTGTCAGGTGAATGGGAATGGGGTGTGGGTTTGGCATTATTGACCTCCTGGGAACAAATGACCTGGCTTGCAGACCACTATGGGGAGCTCTAGTAAGTTAGAGAGGAGGCTCAACCTGACAGCAACCTCACTGACCTTTTTATTAAGTTCCCACCAGTTTCAAACAAGAAGGAGGAGAGAAAATGTATGATTACTTGCTTTAAGACATGGCTAAAGTACTGGTGCAGGAAGGATGATGGATGTGGTAAGTGAGTGAGTGTGGCCGCTCTTGGAGGAATAGAAGGCTACTCAAGTTGGATGACCTTCACCCCTCTAAGGAGGGTAACAGGAGGCTAGGTGCAGGTTTAAAGAGCACATAGCAGGTCCTTTAAACTGGCAGGGAGGGTAGATTAGATGTAGCTAGGTACACCTGCTCAGTTGATGGAGGTCTAGATTACCCTCCCCCAGTAGTAAAAAACAAGGAAGAAGCAACAGGATATAAAATAGAGGGGAATAGGGGGAAGCTGGGGAAAATTACAGATGAGTAGTTGCAGGAATTCTGGACAGGAAGTAGGGTGACAGGAGAGAGGAGCAAGGCTAACAAGCAATTGCCAGTGCTGAATGTTTGCTGCTTGTGTTGCTGTTGTACCAGGTCTTGCTTGTACACATTTTTACTATATATTTACACAGGATAGAGCAGATGAGATGCAATGTCTCATTTTCAGTGGCATCCTGCATTTTACACATTGTTTGACTGTAATTACCTGTGATAGGGCAGCTGAGAGGAAATATCTGCTTTTTAGTGGGCTCCTACTTCCCAAATGTCCAACAGCCTTTTTATGACCTGATGTTATGATCAAGACAGGTAGGCCCAGATATTCAAACTGCACCCAAAAAGTGAGCATGCGCAAGAGACGCGATATTCAAAAACTGCGCTGGCCAAGATGCGCCTACAGCCGACGACTGAATATCGCACCACCTGTGCCATTGCTCAACTAGGAAGGGGAAGCTGAGCACATCTGATGCACCATAGCGCAACAAGGGATGTTCAGCTGAGCAGTCCAGATGTGCCATAGCACAACTAGGGATGCCCCCCCAGCAGCAGGGCAGCAATGCAACAGCACAACCAGGGATGCAGGGGCCCACCACCTATGCCACAGATGGGCAGAGGAACACACAGCAGAACAGACGTCGTCCCCCCACACCCCATGTGCTGCACAACTGGGGGAAGGTTGGAATAACCACTGGCCCATGGAGACCAGCAACCAACCCACAGCTGGGCCATGGTGCCCCATCACACCCCCTGGCAAGCTGTGACTGGCACACAAGGAGGGCTGACCACCCTGTGCCACACCATCCCACCAATGCAGAGCACACCCTGAACCGTGACCCCCAGACACCCTGCCCAGGAGCAGCGTCCACCAGTGCAGGATACCCCATGCATGCCACCACCACCACTGTGACAATGCAACCCTGTGCACCACAAAACCATGCAAGGCAGCCCCACCACGAGCACTAATCAGCAGGTGGCAGCACACAGTAATGCAAAGACGGCATACACAGTGCCACCATGCACAGCCCCCCCGAGGTACAGCTGAAAGACCGACCATGCGTTAGCACACGAGGTACCCCACACATGACAGGCATGCCCCAGACTCCACCACCAGTGGTACAGCACCCTGCACACCCTCCCAAGGACACACCTCGACCCAGCACTGGATACAACAGCCAGTGCAGACACCCACAGTGGTGCATGGAAGCATGCACCACACCCGGATGCAACACAGTACATGGACAAACACCCACCCATACCCAAGGGCACACCAACACAGGGACACAGTAGCAGGGCAACCAAGCCCACAGCATCGGGCCATGGAGACTGTGTACACATGGCCAGCACTCCTTCATGGCACAGGAGTGCCAGCCACCCTGTGCAGGCACTGTGGAGCTGTACGCCACCAGCATTTGCCCAGAGCACAAGTCATAGACAGTGGTGCACATCCCCTGCAACACACACAAGCCACAGCATGGAGGTGGGACAACAACAGCGGAGGCCACAGTGTCACCTGAGGCAGACATGCACCACACCAGTGACAGGAGGCAACCCAGCATTGTGACGGGTACAGTGGCTGTCCTGCATGGACAGCCACCACTGACATGCCAGCGGACCATGCAGGTCACAGATATGCAAGGGTGTCAGCTGCACAGGCCATAGATGGGCTGACAGGTGCACCATGGACACAGAGCATGCACCAAGGACCACTGCACACAGTCATCCAGTGCACAGGGAACAACACACACACCACAGACAGTGACTGATAGCTACTCTCACACCATAGTCACTTCCCCATGGCCACACACACATGCCCATGACTGCACCACCCCTGACGCTATACACACTACTGCAGCTGAGCACCCATAACCCACTGCAAATCAGAGACCACCACAGTAGTCATATCAAAAGAAATGTATTTAAAAACATCAAACAAAACTATGTACAAATATTTACAAATGTTTGGAGGGAGGGCCACAAACAAGGTGGGGGTGGGTAAGGGGCAGGGGTGAACAAATGGTAGAGGAAAGGAGGGGTGTAAGGGTGGGTCCAGGGGGGTAGGAGAAATCAGGGGCATTGTAAAGCTCAGTGGGAGCCCCGCTTCCCACTCTGGCTGCTCCTCCTGCCATGACACCGCCTGACCCACAGCCTCTCGATCCTTTGCAGGATTTCCAGCAATACCCTAGCAACAGTCAGTATCCCCTGCAGCGCCTCCCTGATCATCTGCAGCTGCCATCCACCTAGGACAAGGGAGCAGAGTCAATAGGTGTGAATGCACAGCCCCATACAGCCCACCCACTGGGCATGGCATACAGCCGTGGAACATGCCTCTGTGATGGTGTGTTACCACCCACAGTGATCATGTCCACAAGACCTGCCCACCCAGGTGCACACAGCCATGTGGACCGCTGCACACCCCCACCGGCCAAGTCCTGCACATCACCACCATGGCTGTTTAGTGACATGGCTATGTGGTGCGAAGGCAGTGGCACAGCCATGTACCCAGTGCACGCATGGACCACCATTGACGAACTCCCAGACATGCAGTGCCACTGGACAGTGCTGACTGTAACAAGTTGCGTGCATGGCAGTGGTGTCAATGGATGGTGGCCATGCCCCGCTGCCCACCCTGTTACACAGCATGCAACAGTAATCATGGCTGTAAGGCACTCACCATCATCAGGCTGGTCCCTTTACCTCTGTGGACCTTCGCCCCTCCTGGAGTGACAGTCTTCCCATTGGTGCCTCCTCTCCCTCACCAGCCGTTGCTCTTCTGGGCCTAAGGTGCAAACATGGAGAGAGGAACATCAGTACAATCCTGTAGCAAAGTCCCCCTGCCCCTATGTGTGTGCAATCCCACACAGCCAGACCCACCCACCCCATACCCTGATAACACCACCACAGCCAACACCAGATGTTCCCCCCCCATGTTCCGGACACATGCAACCGTGATACCCATGTGGAAGATAAAAGTGTATGGACATTACACGTACCTGGCCATGGCACCGTGCCCCTCCTGACATGTGCCCACAGGTGGGCAAGCAGGTCCAGGTCCCTCCGCCTCAGGTTCCCATATCTGTAGCTGCACTGCTCCGCCATCTGCCCCATTCCTGTGGCCTCCTCCAGGGCGTCTGCCACCTCCTGCCACACCTGACTCCTGGACCTGTCCAGGAGTGCCTCACCAAATAGTGGGCCAACAAGTGGCTCCACAATGGCAACCAAGTTTGCCATTACTATCTGACTCCACTGGGTAGCTCTCCTCCGCACCATCTCTCTTGCTTGGTAGGGTCAAAATGGCACTCTGCAGCACGGTTCTGCCACATGCAGATGCTGCGCGGTACAGCGCTGCCATTCCCTATCTCGCTGTCACCAAACAGCTCGATAGTGGTGCACCCATGCTGATGCATGGCGCCTAGGGGGCAAAGGTCGAGCACAGAGTCAAGGGTCTCTGGCGCACAGACAGCCACAGCGCGATTGGAACCCAATGCATGTAGCGCGATTGGGTGCCTGTGTGCCACCTCCAGTAGCAGCCTACCGCGCTGTTGCCCCAGTGTGCCTACGATGCCCCAGTGCCATATAGGTGAACAGCGCTGTAGTGCCACTGGCACAATGGTGGCCGTGCCCTGCATTACCCCCCATGCACAGCACATCAGCAGCGTGGCAGGAGCCTGCGTCATCAACCCGGGCATGAGCAGTTAGGTGTGTACTAGGCATGTCACAGAAGTGCACCCTTGGATCAGCACGTTCAACACAATTGCGCAAAGCGCAAAAGCGCAATATTCAGCCGTCATATGCTAATCAGCTAATCAGCCATTCAATGATGCAACACTGCAATTTGCATCCACTTAAAGTTGCGCCTCGCCTCATTTGCATGGGTTGCGCTATAAAAGTGCGACATTGGGCTGCACTGGCCATAATCGGTTACTGCAGTCTATTGGTGAGTTGCGTGCTGTTTGGGAGTGTGGACTGTGGATTTTTGGACATGCATGGGACTGCACAGTCACAGGTAACAACTGTCATTCTCACAGGCTGAATCATGACTGAGCGAGTTGTGGGAGAAAAGGAACAGAGTTGTGGGAGGAGTAGGAGGCCAAATTTCACAAAGGCTGAGACAGATGTCCTGTTTGAGGCCTGCCTGGACTAGGAGCTGCTTCTCAGCGGATGCCAGGGAACACCACAGGCCCATGCTGCTGCATGGGAGGAAGTGGCGCATGTTGTGAACCTGCATGGCAGCCACCAGCGCTCCATGCAGGAGTGCAAGAAGAAGATGGGCACAGACAGGAGGAGAATTAAGGAGAAGGTGGTTGCCATCAGGGCAGCACAATCTGCGACAGGTGGGGGACAGCTGGAGGTGCTACGCCTGACCCCACAGAAGGAGAGGGTTGCTGGCAGCATGCAGCATTGTACCATTGAGGGTGTTCCGGGTGGTGGATTCCAGATGGGTGGTAGCCCGTCACTGCATGGTATGTCATGGTCTGTCTATTAGAAGAGGAGACAGGATAGGTCACATGCAGTAACGCGACTTTGTTTTCCCTTACAGCTCCTGAGCATCTGCATGGGTCAGTGGTGGTGGGCCTCTCCACTGAGGCCAGTCAGATGGAGATGGAGGAGAGCCCATCCACCTCCACAGGAATACATGGCTCAGTGCGACAGTGGGCCCGCCTGGATGTCCAGACTGATGTTGTTGGAACAGGTGCGGAGGAGGCCCTGCCCATGTCCCAGCATGCCGGCATCCATGGATGCCAGCATGCTGTGACTCGGGCTGGTGCTGGGTCCATCACCGATGATGATGTCACCAACGTCATGGGCAGTGACACATGTGTGCCACAGTTTGGCCACACAGCAGGTAACATTGTGGCCATGGCTGTGGGTGGTGCTGCTGTGGAGGTCTGTGTGTCATCACAGTCCCAGCCTGTGCCTGTCAGCACTGGTGGGGCAGCACTGGTGTGTGTACAGGACAGTGGGACTGTTGCGGCCACTGCGGAGGCACCAGTGAGCCCTGGGGAGTGGCAGCCAGAGGGGCAGCATCAGCAGTCAGTCAATGGGCTTAGGGGTACAGTGTCAGGGGGTGGCATCAGTGCACCACCTGTAGACATGTCCAGGCCTGGTCCTGGTGTGCAGTGCCCACCCTCAAGGGGTGCTGAGCATCAGGGCCGTGCACACCCTGAGGGACAGAATGCTGATCAGGCAGATGACCTCTTGGATGAGCACACCCGCATACTGCAAGCATCAGTCAATCAGCAGATGCGGCTTGCGACGGTGGTGGATGCACTGAGTGTGGCTCTGGAGCGGGCAGAGGAGTGTCGCAGCAGAGAAACCACTCTGCTCCTGGCAGTGATGGACCAGATGCGGGAGGATGTGACTGCTGCCATTGACAGGCTGACACATACAATCACAGCTGCCATGGCTACAGGGGGCACACAGTTATTTGCCCATGCGGCGCAGACACCACAAAGTGCAATGTCCACCCCCATTCCCAGCGTCATGTGACACCCTCCTTGTCGACACTAGGTTCAGCTGTGGGCATCCTGAGCACGCCTGGTGCAGGCATGTTCGGTGTGCTGCTGACCCCTGCACGAGCATGGTTGTGTTCAAGCAGTGGAACCCCTGGGGGACCATTGGTGCCACCCCATGAGGCCAGTGGTCAGCCTGTCAGTGCTGGCAGGTCTTGGCCGGGCTGCCCACACATCTGTGGTGGCTGGGGCACTGTGGCGCATGACTGAACTGTATCCCAACGCGGCTACTGTCTGATGCTGCCCTGTGTGCATTGTGTCATTCAGCGGGCAATGCACAGGTGGGCACCCGGCCCTGCATGCAGACACACAGTCCATCTGTACACCCTCCCGGCTGCTGTCCACAGTTGCATGTGCATGATGATGCCTGTATTGCGCTGTACACCAATGTGTAATGGTGCCCAGCATCTGACACATGCACAATGACAGGCAGTGGGTGTGGTGGTCTGTGGACATGTGTGTGGCTAGGGGTGGCATTCTGGGTTGGTGTGCCTCCTACCCTTTGTGCATGTCTGGTGCATTGTGTGTATGTGTGTGTCTGTCTGCGTGCCATGTTAGACCTCACCCATCCTTGGTGGTGTGTGTGGTTTCATGTCCGGCCAGTTCCCTTGACGGCATGCACCCCTGGTGTGTGTCCATGCGTGCTTGTGGATTTTGTCTTAGCCACTGGTGGTTGCACATGGCCCCATGACTTACCTGGATTGGCTGAAGTGCTCCTCCGTGATGGTGTCCTGGTGCAGCTGTGCCAGCTGGAGCAGTCAGGGGTCCCATCGCCCAAGGTGGGGCTGCCCATCACCATTGTCACCAGCATCCTCATCGTCCCCATCGCTGTCCCCCTCTTTGACCTATATGGCTATCCCATATTCGTTGGCCATGTTGTGCAGGATGCAACAGGCTAGGAATAGCCTGCAGACCTTTGAGGGGCTGTACTGTAGGGTACTGCTGGAGGTGTCCAGGCAACGGAAATGTGCCTTCAGCATCCAGAACACCCACTCGATCACATTACGTGTGGTGGCATGTGCCTCATTGTAGCATTACTGCGATGGGGTCGCAGGCCACTGGTATGGTGTGAGCAGCCAGGGACAGAGTGGGTATCCACTATCACCTGTGTGTAGAGGGTGGAGGTTAGTTTGGTGATCAGCATCGCCCTGCCCCGGGCCATGGTAGGCCACTACCCATGTCACCTCTGACCATGCCCCTCCCAGGCCCTATGTTTGTCCATGTGGTTTGCATACTCATCCACTAGGTGGCCAGTGGGGATGTCCCCACTCTCGAATCTGTGGCACAGTGCTGACTGGTGCCAGATGAAGGCATCATGTGCTCCCCAGGGTGCATGGCACAGACATTGCTTATGCTCCCCCTGGCATCGCACATCACCTGGCAATTGATGCTAGCATAGCCCTTGTGATTCATGTATGCGGCCCCCTCGGGGCCAGGTGGTGTATGGATAGCCACATGGGTGCAGTCTATTGCCCCTAGCATGCCAGGCATACGTGCTCCCCTGTGGAACTCCTGTATGTTTGCTGTGCACTCTGCCGGTGTGCTGGGGAAATAGATGTACTCCGAAGCATGTGGCAGCAGTGCACTGAGAAATTGGGTGAGGTGGCATGATGTGGCTGACTGGGTTATGCCTGTGGTGCCCCAGTTGGTCTCTGGAAGGTACCCATGGTGAGCAAGCGCATGCAAGCTGTCACTTTAGTCTCCACTGACAGAGCATGGCTCCATCGTGTGGGTGCCTGCATTACATCACTGCACAGCTCACAGAGCCACCTCAGAATTGCCTGATTCAGGCGGTACCGGCCCATGCTCTCCGTATCACTACACAGCTCGAAGATGGTGTGGGCTCGGTATTGTTTGTTGGGGGCATACCGCCGACAGGCCCTTCCATGGCTGCACCCCCCCTGCTGCCTGCCTTCTCACCCCCCTCATTACTGCCTCCATCTGGATGGTGGCACTGGCCATGTCCCTGGCTAGTGTTCACCCCCCCCGGCAGCTGTTTCTGTGTTCCCCCACTGTCCTGGCTGCTACTTCCCCTGCAGCGGGAACACCTGACTGTGCTGGCCTCACTGCTGTGTGGCAAGTACTTCCTCCTTCTACACTGTGGCTTCCCACACCTTCCCCTGAGCCTGTGGGTTCCAGGTGCCTTTTCACTGTCCTGCCCTGTGTGTGTGTATGTGTGTGTGTGTTGCCTGTGTGGCTGGCTATAGTTCAGCAATTTGAGGCTTTCCTGTAGCGTTCTTGTACCTCTCCCTTGATCCTTTTTATTTTGGCTCATTTCCACTATGGCACAACTTCCATTGGCTCCCCTATTGCGCATGGCGCATGTTGTTGAATATTGCACTGCACCATTTAAGCATGGTTCCTCCCCCTTCAGTTGCACATACATTCATTATCATTGCACTGTTGCTCAGCGTGATTTGGCGGGCACAACTGCCTCTCGCTGAATATCGCAGAATGGTGCATTTTCGGACTTGCGCTGGCACAACCCTATTGTGCATGGCACAACTCTTTTGAATATCTGGGCCGTAGACTTTAAAATCCCATGTGAAAGGTGGTTTCGCTGTGTGACTGTGGAAGCAAGTTTCGGAAGGGATTTGAAAAATGACACCTGCCATCTTCAGGAGGTGGGGTAACAAAAGGGATATGTTTAACATTAGGGGACAAAATCTGCAAAAATAAAGTTATGAGTAAATATTAGAACAATTCAACGTTTCCTCAAAGTTAATTGGTTTTTCACATTTTTACCCAAAATTTTCAACATAATCTTTTTATGTCCACTCCTTTTGAGCACAACAGGTGTCATCTATAAAACAATGGCTGAAATGTTCAGAGTTCAATAATGTGTCAGTGTATAATAAAACTACATGTACAGAAACAGTCTAAGGAATCTGAATAAAACTCATGGTCTCATTTACTTGGGGGTCTTTGACAAGTTGCCTTTTTATTTGGCTCTTATACTGACAATTGCTATTATTGTGTATAACATCCTGTTACGGCACTGAAGTCCTTAACATTTATATATTTAAGTTATCATTTAATGTATAAGTTTTTCTTTTCATTAGACTGGATTCTCAAAACACACTGGGACATTTAAAATGTATATCAGTGGAGTTCTCTGCTCGAAGGGAATATGGGTGTGGGCAGGACAGTAGTGTGGTGGGTAGGTAACTGGCTGGGTGGCAGGACACAGAGGGTGGTGGTAAATGGCTGTCACTCCACAGAGGGAAGAGTGACCAGTGGGGTACCACAGGGATCAGTGCTGGGACCGGTCCTATTCAACATCTTCATCAGTGACATTGCACAGGATCTAGAAGGCAGAATTTCACTGTTCGCTGATGACACAAAGCTCTGTAACAGAGTAGACACACCAGAGGGTGTAGACAGAATGAGAAGGGACCTGCAGAAACTTGAAGAATGGTCAAGGGTTTGGCAGTTGAAATTCAATGCAAAGAAGTGCAAGATAATGCATATGGGGCACAAAACCCTGGCACAATATATCAGTTGGGGGTGAGGATATAGCATGCACCAAGCAGGAAAGGGATCTTGGGGTTGTCATCTCTGATGACCTCAAGGTAGGGAAACAGTGTGACAAGGCATCAGGTAAAGCAAATAGGATGCTGGGATGTATAGGCAGG
Source organism: Neoceratodus forsteri (assembly GCA_016271365.2). NCBI lineage: Eukaryota > Metazoa > Chordata > Ceratodontiformes > Ceratodontidae > Neoceratodus > Neoceratodus forsteri. The sequence goes on from CM057452.1 coordinate 1,868,941,127, forward strand.
GGCATCACCAGCAGGAAAAGGGAGGTCATAATTCCGCTATACAAGACACTAGTGAGGCCCCACCTGGAGTACAGTGTACAGTTCTGGAGACCATACCTACGTAAGGACATAGACAGGGTAGAGAAGGTTCAGAGGAGGGCAACAAAGATTGTGCATGGGTTGCATCACAAGTCCTATGAAGACAGGTTGAAGGAACTGAACATGTACTCCCTGGAGGAGAGGAGGGAGAGAGGGGATATGATAGAGACATACAAGTATCTTACAGGGAGGAACAGGGTGCAGGAAAACACTATTTTTAAGCGAAAAAGATGTTTCAGGACTAGAGGGCATGGGATGAAGTTGGAGGGAGGACGATTCAGAGGAAACATGAGAAAGAATTTCTTCACAGAATGGGTGGTGGATAAGTGGAACACCCTGCCAGAGGAAGTGGTGGGAGCTGAAACAATCACGGGATTTAAGAATGCATGGGATAGACATAAAGGAATTCTAGAGGTCAGGGGTAAGGGGAAATAGACTTCTAGGAAAACAAACTGAACTTACAAGCTCAAATGGGCAGACTAGGTGGGCCATAGGCCCTTATCTGCCGACACTGTCTATGTATCTATGTAAGTGTTCTTATCTTTTCTGGGGAATTTTGACCTTGAAAGGCTCTTCAGCTAAACACGTATTTAAATAAGTGTTGAATCCAAAGGTTTTGCTTTTCATGAGACTGGATTCTGATACACACTAGGACATTCATAATGTATGTTAATGAAGCTGTCTGCTTGAAGTGTTCTTATCTACTTCTGGTAAGATTTGATATCGAAGGACTCCTCAGCTTAAGGCAAACTGATGCTATCCAGTTTCTCTGATGAAAACTTCAGTTATGGTTTAAATGAGTATTTTAAACGAATGAGAATTATTTCAGGTTTTTTTATGCATGATCTGAGTGTTAATAGTATGTGATTTTTGGAGTGACTGTCATAAACTTCTGAGGAAGGACTTGGTTGGTCAGAAAGCTAAAGTACTTTGTTCTTTTTGTAACATCTTTGTTGGTCCAATAAAAGGTATCAAACCACTTGCTTCTGGATCTGTTTTTACAAGAACAATACAGCAACTAAATAATTTGTTTGTCATGACGTGGACTAGAGGATCCCAGTGGCAACACATGCAAGAAGTAATAAGCTGGAAGAAGTCTTTCAGAAAGGATCCCTAGTACAGAGAGTAGAGGAACCTATTATGGAGGTAGCCATCCTTGACTTAGTACTTACCAAAAGGGACAATGTCTGTGAGGTCACAGTACTCAACCCACTGGGAACCAATGACCATGAGAGTTTGGTTTAACACCAAACTTTAAGCTCACAGAAATCAGCCCCAGACTACATTCCAGCCAGGATATTAGGAAGGCTGAGTCTAGAAGGTCGAGGGAGCTGTTGCAGGGAACATGGTGGGGGTAAGACGGGGGGGTGTAAGCAAAGTAGAAAGTGAAGAAAAATGTGATACAATCACAAATCTCTGTGAAAGGTAGTGGGCAAGAATCAGAGGGGTAAAATACCATAGTGGTTTACAAGCTTAGAGGTAGCTGTAATTGTAATGAAGAGACATTTAATAAATGCAGAACTAGCCAAACATAGGGGACATGGTACAGTTTTATAGCAATAAGAAGGAGGCCAGTAGGGTAATTGGAAAGATTAAGGATGATACAGAGTTGATAACAGCGGAAAGTATAAAGAAGGGAGACAAGACTTTCCTTCATTACATAAGGGAGAACAGGAAGACCAGAGAAGGAATAGACAGACTGAAGCAGGGAAATACGTGACAAGAGGAGAATACTGGAAAGGCAGACATCCTGAATATATATTTCTACCCAGTGCTTACAGTGGAGGAAAAATGCCCAATGTCTGCCTGTGCCATCAGGATTGGGGGAGGGGGGTGTTAATGTTAATTCCTATTCAGTAAAAAGGGTACTAGAGGGCTTATGCACACTGAAGGTAATTCTATAGTTTGGATGGACTACACCCCTGTGTGTTTAAGGAGATGGGGCAGGTCATAGCTGAGCCACTTTCTGAGCTCTTCAGTAACTCACTGGAGACAGGGACAGTGCCCAGAGACTGTAGGATAGCAAATGTAGTTCCCCTGCAGAAGAATGGGAGCAGAGAACAACCAGGGAACTACAAATCTGTCAGCCAAACATCTATTGTGGGTAAGATGCTAGAGACAATAATAAAGGAGAAAATTGTATGTTTTCTGGAGAGAAACAGACTGCAGGACAGTAGACAGTATGGTTTATGGGGGGGGGGATGACAGACAAACCTGATCCATTTGTCTTGGTGACAAAAGCAGTGGACAATGGAGAGGCAAAAGACACACTGTAGCCTGATTTCAGTAAAGACTTTGACTCCATGCATCATGGACTGTTAGTTTAAAAGACGCATGATCATGGGATGTGGGACAAAGTCAAAAGATTGCTGGGAAATTTGTAAAGTGGCAGAACCACAAGGGTGGTAATAAATGGGAAGTTCTCAGGGGTCATGGAGTCACTAGTGGTGCACCACTGGGACCGGTGTTGGGAGAGATCCTCTTCAGCATAACATAGAAACATAACACAGAATTTGATGGCAGATAAGGACCGCTTGGCCCACCTAGTCTGACCATTTCCCTACCTAATGGATAAGCTGCAAATCCCAGTTAACCAACAGCCTACTTCCTCCTACCCCCATCAGAATTGTCTTATGTCCGTCCCATGCATTCTTAAATTCCCCCACTGTTTTTGACTCCATGACCTTCTCAGGAAAGCTGTTCCATGCCATCACAACCCTCTCCATGAAAAAATGCTTCCTCACATTACCTCTGAGCCATCCCCCCTCCTTCTTCAAATTGTGCCCCCTTGTTCTTGCACATCTCTTTTCTGAAAGATGCTACCCTCTTGGACTTTGTTGATTCCCTTGATGTACTTGAAAGTTTCTATCATGTCCCCCCCTCCCTCCTTTCATTGAGGGTATACATATTAAGCTCTTTTAGTCTCTCTTCGTATGTCTTCTGGTGCAGACCCTGCACCATTTTTGTTTCCCTCCTCTGGACAGCCTCCACCCCGTCTATGTCTTTGCAGAGATGGAGTCTCCAGAACTACACACAGTACTCCAGATGGGGTCTCAACAACTGTCTGTACAAAGGGATGACAATTTTCTGTTTTCTACTGGTGATGCCTCTCCCTATGCATCCCACTACCCCCCCCAGCCCTCCTTACTGCCTTCTCACATTGCATCTTTATCTGAAACATAGGGATAGTGAGGACAGACTCAGAATTATGAAACAGAACCTGGCTAAACTAGAGACATGATCAAAAGTATGGAAGTTAAAATGTAGTGTTAGTGAGTATAAGGTGAGTATTGCACATGAGATAAAAAAATCTGAAAACTGAATATACAGCAGGGAGGTACAGTTTTTTTTTTATTTAGTTGTTTAATCAGGAGTAGCACACTAAGCTGAAAGCTTTTTTACAGGAGAGACCTGGGAGCATAGGGAAGTTAAGTGACTTGCTCAGGGTCACACAGTATGCAAGTGGAAGCTGTGGGATTCAAACCCAGGTCTGGTCTGCTAGATGTCACCAGATTTGCAGCTTAGAGCCTTAAACCACTGTGATATACTGCCTCCCCCACTGTGCTATACTGTAGTAGGGGAAAGTACAGCTGAGGAAAATTACTTGGAGGTAATAATTTTAGACAGTGTGAAGATGACAGCACAACACAACAGGGCAATAAGAAGGTCCAGTGGTGCAAGTGGCATACAAGAAGTACAGGAACTCAGGCATTAGCAAATATGAAATGCAGAATGATGATCCTCAATCTAAAGGATAGCTGTGTCAAGACACATCTATCTGTTTAGTCACTAGTAGATTCAGTTAGCGATATTGAAGTATTTCTATGAAAATAACATTGTTGTACAAGTCAAATGTTGTTATGCAAACCCTGATTTCAGGTCACATGCCCAGAAACTGTCATTATTTAGCTGGTTTAAGAATTTTAGTTCCAGTGTCAGTGGGAAGAAGTACAGGAACTCCATTCCTGCTGCAAAAAAGGTACAGGAACTGAGTTCCTGTGCATTCCTGTTCACTTTCATCACTGAGAAGGTCCAGAATGATATTGGTGGCTATATGGACAGAGAGAAGGAAAATGCTGCTACTGTGGTAAAGATAACTGGTTCATCCTTATCTAGAATATTACATGCAGTTTTGTAGACTGCAAAAAGGAAGGACAGGGACAGAGTAAAGGGAATACAGAGGAGCATAACCAAGATGATCCAGGGACAGAGGAAAAGGATATAAGAGGAGAGGTTTGCAGTTCTAAACATGTGAACACTAGAGACAAGAAGGGAAAGGGGGAACATGACTGAAATATACAGATACGTCTATGGGGTAAACAAAGTGGATAGCGAGGAATTGTTCAAACTGAGTGAAAGCACAAGTACCAGGGATAACTCCAAGAAGCTGTTTTGGGGAAGATTTATGAGGGATATAGTACCAGGAAATATTTTTTCTAAAGAAAGGGTGGTGAAAGGGTGGAATAAGCTGTTAAATGTTATGGTCTGTGCAAAACCAGTGTGAGGTGATTAAAACATGGTGGGACAGATAAAAGGACATGTCAAAAGGGGACAGGGAGTGAAAAGCCACTGGGGTTCTTACAGTTCACAGTACAGAGACAGGACTGGGCAGAGACAGTTGAAAAGTGGCCATTTTTTTTTGTGAAACATTCTATGTTTCTATGTGAGGACTAACACACCATGGTTTCTTTCACCATACTATCACATGCACAGCCTGATTTTCAAAGCCCCACAACTCTAACATCCAAGTTCTAGTTCTACCATGACCATCTCTTCTCCAGCACAGCTGGTTTCAGAACATTTACATGATGGCACTAGCATGTTGGAAGCTTTATGTATTTGACAGTGTCACTGGCTGAGTAGATAGGACATTTGTCTCTGGGGTGAGAAGATCAGAAGGTTGTAGGTTCTAGCCTCACACCAGGGACTAAGGGCAATACCCATAACTGACACTGTTATACAGTTTAAGGCAGTTCCTGCACTATAGAGGTGCCATCCTTCAGATGAGTGTTAAACTGAGGTCCTTTCTACCCGAATCTGGTCACTGTCCAGTTGAGGGGAGGAGGGGAAATTGTTTAACCAGGAAAGGCACACTAAGCTGAAGCTTGTTTCCAGGTGTGACCTGGCAAAACAAGGAAGTTAAGTGACTTGCTCAGAGTCATACAGTATGCAAGTGAGGGATGATAGGATTCAAACCCAGGTCTCTAGGTTTGCAACTCACTGCCCTTAACTGCTGTGCAATTCTGCCTCTTTTGGAAGTTAAACATCCCATAGCACTTACTGAGAAGTGTAGAGGAGTTTCCTCTATGTCATGGCTAACATTCCCCCTGTTAATAAAACAGATCCATGCAACCCACCCTTAGACACACCTGGAAACAGGCTATTATAGCTTAGTGTGTCTTTCCTGGTCAAAAATAACAAATGAATAAATATGCATTTTTCCTCCCCACTTCCCTTTGTCTTTCTTCTCTTTTACTCATATTTTCTGCACACTGACAAAATAAATGATGACACAATAATGATGTAGCCACCAATGGATGCTAACTATGATGACTCACAAAAGTCCATGATTTTTAGATGACCACAGGATCATTTGATGCATACACTGCATTGCATGACAAGACAGAATCAAGGGAGAGATGTCAGAACAAAACTGATTGCACCCATTGAAAGAAAAGCTAACATGAGCCCCCGAGAAACCTAGTGTCTCACACAGTAACTTACTTACCTTATCTCTCACTAACTGGCATGCTTACTTACAGTAACACAAAGCAGCAAATACTTATAAAAAATAGATTATTGTGCCGTGCACTACCATTACCAGCAGTCACTAAAATAACAAATTCTGGTCAGAGACACTATGGCTGCCAGTGCATTAACTTCATAGGTGTATTTTATGGGCTTAAATGTAAAGATGAATTGCTGTAGTCAGCTCTGTGTGTAAATGTTATTTTTGGTAAAGTTAGATCATTTATCTGGTTGATCCAGTGTTCCCATGTGTTTAAAAAGCTAGCAGCAAGTGCATCATGTACAATATGGGGAAGGAGAGGGAGCTCCACACCAAGGCCTTCAAGTAATGGTAGAAGGAATGGTGTAAAGAGGAGCAGTATGGCTACACTTGGGACTGTGGGCCAACCAAGAAGGATAAGAGCCTATACTGAGGTGATGGCCTGCTTCAATCCAGGAAGGAATCATAGTCCTCAGTGGACAGTTTAAATATTACTTCAGTGAACATTTAAAGTAGATGAGAAAGGTGAAAGAAGAAATAGGAGAGGCAGAAAGTGGACCACCAAAGGCTGAGATGCAGAGTAGGGAGATAACGAGAGGAGATAGTCCCACCATGAAGCAAGTTATTCAAGGAAGCAGGGAGTTAGTAAAGGATAAATAATCAGTCAAAGAAGAAAGGTGAGGAGGGGGGAACATTTGGAAAAAAGAGAAAGCAACAAGAAAAGAGCTAACAAAATATGGAATGCCATGTGTGCCAGTGTTAGAGTTTGGGAAATGACATCCAAGATCTAGAGGCCATCATGGCAGAGGCAAACCTGGCTATTGTGGCCATTACAGAATCACTGTGAACTGACAACTATGTCTAGAACATGGTCATACCAGGCTATACAGTATTTAGAAGAGACAGGGTAGGGTAGAAAGGGGGGATTGCTTTATGCGAAGGAAAACATAAAAGTGATGGAGGTAGTGAGAATTCAGGGAGGGCCAGTGGGATGTGGGTCACTCTCAATTTGAAAAATGGATCCGCTGTTTGGACAGGAGTGATCTATGACCTCTAACGTAGGGGAGGACTTAGATAAAGAAATGTTAGATGTCTACACCCAGATACAATTTATGCACACCAACACACCTTTCCAATGCACCGGTGGGCAAAGGAATGGAGAAAAACTTTACAGAACTTCATTTGTCTGTCTGATTCTGATTCCTGTACCAAAATGCATTCATAATACACCAATGCAAAATGCAGCACTGTATGAATCTCTACCATTGTTGTATGCTGAATTCAGATGGGGTGGTAGTTTCAGTGAGGTTGTGGCAATGGATAAAGTTTGTCTTGGTGTCCATTGGGCTGAGGATGTCTGAGACATTGAAGGTGTTGCAGCATACTGAAATAAAATGTGATGTCATACTTATATCAATGCTATCTGGGCTCGAACCTAAACTTTCACCCCAAGAATTTAGGGGAATGTGGGTTACAAATCTAGTCTCCTGAAGTTGCATTGAGGTAAAGGTAGAATGGTAACCATAGTAGTCATGTAGATGGATAAGGGGGTATAAGGAAGGTGATGAGGAGGTGTTGTGATTGTGTAGGGATGGGCAGAATGTAAGGGGATGGGAATGGTGTGGGATAGGTAGAAAAGAGGTAAGGCATCAAGATGTGGTCATTTAGATCCAGATTAGGATGTGCAGCTATGGCTGTGATGAGCCGACAGTATTTGATCTTTTTTGGGAGGTGCTGGGGGAGGAAGAGGAGGAGGTAACTGGAGCTAGTGGTTGTTGAGTGGGGGAACTTAATTAAACTGTTGGATGTGGAATGGGGTCTTGTACTATGGTGGGGGCAAGCCCCTGATTAAGTGCAGTTGGGCAGCTTCATTCTCTCTATTTTATTTCCTCGTCACTCTGCCAGCTTGCCTCCTTTGCCCTTGTGGCTCCCAAACCCCATCACCCATGATCCCTGGGACCTACCTGTGGGGCCACGACACTCCCTCTATTTGATGCTGTCAGGTCAGCTGTCAACATATGCTGTGAGACAGAGATAGAGTAAAATAGATTGTGATTAGTTCAGTGGGAGTGACACTTTCTTTTTTGGCCAGTTCTGTCATAGGTTGCAGCATCCCAACTGATATAAAATATAGTGACTGAATTAAGATTTGAAAATGCTACCAGCCTGGTGGCGTGAAAGGTTGAGGCACTGGATGTCACAGTTCATGCCACGCTGGTGACTGGCATTCGGGTGCAAACACTGGGAGCTTTGGGTTAGCAGGGGAAGTAGATAACTGAGCATCCGGAGGACTGCTTTCCTCTCCTGGGGTGGGATATTGGGGATGTCTCATTCTGTAGTGGCTCTCGGTGGAGACGAGGGGCACTGCAAGAAGCGTGGCTGCTGAGGGGGTGAGGCAACAGTGGATAGCTACAAAAAAGGATGAGATCACATCCTCCATGCAGACATCATTGCACGTCCAAGCCTCAGGAGAGAAACAAAAGGAGGAAAACCCCAGCTGCTGGGGAGGTGACTGCGTGGACTCTGGCGGCTGAACTCACATGCCTAATGCTGGCCCTGACCCCAACTTGACTCTCTGAGGTCACCACCTCCTCCTGTACGGGCCTGGTGGGAGAGGGGGAGACCTAGCACCCAATTTCTTGGTCAGGGAAGGGGTTCAGGCAGGCGGTGGTGGTGAGGTTCAGTGGGTCTCCTCATGAGAGATGCCCCAGTAGCTGGTGACCAGGAAGGAAACAAAGTCCACAAAAAAAAAAGACTTAAAAATTTGAAAACTGATTTGCTCTCTGTTCCCCTCCAACTTTACCCTTTTCAATGCATTTGAATATCTGACTAAACTTTCAAAGCGTTTGATAAATACTGTATCATTTTGCCAGTGTTGTCACTGCATTTTGCAAGTTAACATGCATAGTTACAATGACTACAACCTACTGAATAAAATTCATCTGTTGTGTAAAAACCTATAGAGTTTGACTTCCTGACAGCTGCCAAACTACATCATTACACAGTAGTTCAATTCTCCAGTTCTAACCATCAGAGTCTAACTGGCCCACCAGGATGCCTGGCCATTTCAAGGTGGGCCCCCCTCTGCTTTGTAGCTGGCCACCTTACAACTCTGGAAATCTTTGTATGTATCATCTTTTTCTAATTAAATGGGGCATCTAGAGAACTGCTGGTAAATGTAAAATGCAAACACAGAGATATTGCATCACACTGAAGTGAAATACAGCGATGAGTGTTGCACTTGTAACCCAGTCCGGCCCTCACAACCATTGTGGACACAGGCTAAAGGGGTGTTAATTTTTGCTCATAACTTATTTCCCTCTCATTTGTGAATATAAAAATGTAATAGCCAAACTCTGCTGCTGGGCCAGTTTCTTAACTATTGGGGAAAGAAATTATATGGCATGCTGTATGTATACCTCTTGTTTAGTAGTTGTAGCACACGTGGATCACGGCTCTGCCAGGTGTTGTAGGCTGTAGTCCTGGCTCATTTCCACTGATCCTGACCCTACATCAGGTAGTGGGACAGGGAGGAGAAATCCCTCAGCAATTGCTCCATTAGAACAGGGTGGGCAATGGGGTCCAGCCTGCTCGCCAGCATAGCAAAACCCTAATGGCACTGGGAGAGAACTGGGTCACAGTAAAAACAAAGCATTCAGCACACTGTCTCCTATAAATGAGAAGTAAAAAATATTAGACAAATACTGTGAATTCATGGTGACTAGTACCTGAATAATTAAATAATGACAATGAGAGAGGGCTTCATTTTGTCCTTCAGTTGTTTATATATCACTTCTGTTGTGACTAAAATTAACTGCTATGCAGCAGGCAGCGCACTGTGACCTTACAGAACAGTAGTTGTTCAAAAACAGCTGCAAATATTGATGAAAACCTGGTCCGAGCCATATTAAAAGGAGCACTCCTTTTATTATTTCAGGCATGAAAAAAAGTACTAAAGCAGACTCAAACTGTTGAAAGAAGGGTATAATACAAGTCAGGAGGTAAGTGGCAATCTAAAATAGTATAACAAAGTATAGGTCAAAATTTTAACCAGATTGTTGCACTGCTGCTTTAAAGGTTCTTTTATGGGATTGGTGAGTCATCTGCAGTCATGTTCTTCATTTCTTGCCCACCACAACGCCAGAGCCTGAAACATAAGTTGTATAATATTTTTTCCTTTCAAAACACTGTAGAATTTAATTATTAAAATCATATTGAAGTATATAAGAATGGAAATATGCACCATATTTATTTTGTACCACAGTAGGTGTATTGTGTATACACCATTGCTGTTTTTTCCCAGCTACAAGAGTAAATATCAATGAATTTATTTTTCTTAATCAGTACTACATTTAAACTATTCAATAAATGGCTAGTTATAGCACTGTGCTTTTTTTTCTGCTTTTAGGTTTGCTGAAAAAAGTTTCATTATGTCACTAGGTACTGTAATTAAATGCCACCCATTGCATTCACGTTGTCAGGACAAGTGAATACAAATTGCAGTATTCATAAAATAATGCTGCTTTATTCCACCTTTTAGTGCATTTGTTGGTCTCCTGATAAACTGGCAGGAAAAAGGTTCAAAAAGTATTTCACCAAGCATGTATATTAACTGTATGCACTCTGTGCAGTTCTCAGTTGGTGGCTGGCCATGGTGGTGAGAGGCTGGCTGTGCCAGTCTCCAGTGGAGTATGGGTGTGGGGGTGTGGGGGGTGGGTTGCCACTGTTGGGTTGGGGGGGCTACTGGACCACCAGGGATATATGGGGCAATGTGGGGACAGGTTTCTTGCTGTTAGTATGGGAAGGCATTTTGGGTTCAGGGTGTGGGAACTGGCATTGGGGCTGGGGAGGGTGTTCTGATAGCACATGAGGGCTTATACATCAGCACTATAGTGGTCAGGATGGGGGGGCCATAGCCCACACTGGGCTTTCACATTACTAATGGTGGGGACTTTGGGCATGTGGGGGGTGCAAGACCATATGGGAGTACTGGACAGGGGAACGGGGGTTTTGGGGGCTGTAACCTATGATGACTATCCATTATGCAGCACTGGTTGCACATTGGCAACCCCCAGTGGACAGCAAAGACCATTTATCCCATCTCATAGCAGGCGTAGGTGTTCTTTGATGGATGTTCACTGTGGGTTCTTTCTGAATCCAAATTGGTGGACTTTGCAGATACCCTTCCTGAATAGAGTGCAACTGCTGCCCTAAACCCCCTTATACCATGTCACAAGGGTGTTTATGATGCATTGGACCACTTGGGCACAGGCAGCCTGCAACATGTTGCAGGCTGCCTTTCTGAATCCCAGCATAATGCAACTCATGATGCAAGTGCTACTTGCACCACTTTTTGGGACACAAGTTGCCTTGTGTCCTGAGTTGCCTTTTGTGAATCCGACAATAGCTGTTTTAAATGAAGTTGCTCACATAGGGATAGAAGTTTTTTACCATTAAGACTGGATGATGTATTATTTTCTCAGCTTATGACCCCCCCATATTAAAGTTCCCCATTATGATTACATCTTCCAATTGGTGTCTAGTGATATGAGCATGTTTTGTTGAGTAGCTCAATAACAGTGATGCAATATAACTACTCAAAGCAAGAGCGAGTGGTACACAGTACAGAGGAGTAAGTTAGAGTAAGTCTAGCAGTGAGCTGCACTCACTAGAAGATATGTAGAGCAGTTTGGCCAAGCCCTGTCAAGCTGGTCATTTGGCGTAGTGGCTTAAGCCACCGCCTATGGAGTTGGTGGACCGTGTTCGGGAGGAAATTTTTTCATACTGCGTTTTTTATATTTTTTGTAAGTCCCCCTTCCCCAAGTTGGTAATCTTTTAGTTGAAGGATGTGGGGGGTATATCCCCACACGTATAAATGATTTTTTTACTTTGCCTGATTGGAGAAGTAAGCAACTGTCGCTGTTTATGGTGGTCGGTGTTATCCTGGTCACCCTTTTGATGTCAGGGGATCTTTGATTTGCAGTTTGTGGTCGGTAACATAAAGAAATCACCATTATCACATAAGACCCTTCCAATTCACTAGCCTTTTTGATCTCAGTTAGGATTGCCTCATAAATTTCACTACTGCAATCTGGATGGCGATAGCATATACCAACTATCACTGATTTTGAGTGGTCCAGAGTTATTTTGACCCACAGTGATTCAGTATTCAGTGAGGATTTTAAATTTTATTAGTTATATTCATTGATATGATTTTATTGTTCATAATTAGTGCAAATCCACCACCTTTTCTGGGGGCACAATTTTTAGAATATACATCATACCCTGGTATATTGAACTCTTAGGATGCTTTATTGTCCCACCATGTTTCAGTGATAGCAGTTATATAAAAATCCTGCAGTAGAATACATGCACTAAGCTCATCCACTTTATTATTTAAGCAGCTGGCATTTAATGGCATAAACATTAGATCCTCTGTATTTATATTTTTAAGATGTCTTTAACTGCGTCTGTCGGTTTCCATGTTTGTTTTTTAGTATTTTCTCCCATATTAGCTAGTTTAAGTACAATACATCAAAGCAATGTTCAAAGTTCAAACCAAGAGTTGTTGTGCCCAGTTTGTTAAGATGAATACCATCTTTTGAATAAAGTTCTTTTTTTATTAATAAAGGAATCCCAGTTACTTGTCAGGCAAATGTCATTTTCCTTGCACCAGTTTGCTAGTCTGGCATTAATTCTGGAAATTGTTTAATGTTTTTCTGGGTTGGCTACTGGAACAGGCAACATTTTGGACAAAGCTACAATATGTCCCAGATTTTTCAGTTGTTTTTCTAGATTCAGCAAACTGAGGCAAATATCCTTTTCATGGTACCTCCCTGCATCATTAGTACCAGTATGGATAATTATAGGGGAGTATCTCGGAAGGCGTAGCTTATCTAAACTAGCATGAATATCCCCCACTTTGACTCCAGGGAAGCAACAAATAACATTGTTTAGTCTGTCTTTTCTACTTAGGAAAGCATTAATGTATTTATCAATAGAATCTCCTAAAACAATCTTGAAAGGTTTAAGGTTTTGATATGGTTCCGAGGACTGTCTCACAGAGCTCACATTTGGCATAGGTTTTGAACTGTACAAGAATTTCTATCGTTTACAATCCCTGAAACCAGAGAATTTGAATAAGCCTCATTTTCAGTACTAAGAGTGGCAAACCTGTTGTGAGTTACAATTTGGTTTACTTGAGATTTTAAGTCCCTTTTGCAGGATTTATGGTTTTTATAGGTTACTTTGCTCCACCATCATTATCTTTGCAATTTTCAGAATAGGCTGTTTTAATTTTGTAATGGAGAAACAATGAAGCTTTGAATAGGGAAAACAAGGCAGTGCACATTATTAATCCCTTATGTGCTGCTTGTCATAAACAATGGCATTACTGAAATAAGAAATCAGAATGGCTCAATGTTGATAAAAGAAATGTGTAGCAGCTGGCTATCATAATTTCATTTAATATTTAATAAATGCATAGAAACTAGCCAGCACAGTCTATTTTTATCATATAATGTCAGATGCCTGTGGTAGCATAAGTGCACATTTAAATTAAGAACCATTGTTGTTAAAATACTGTGATGTAGCACTATGTTTTATTGCCAGAAGTACATTAAAAGGGCATATATCAGTGGTATAGTATGCAGTAAGTGATAGCAACCAATATTGTTGAGAGTAAGCTGAGTGCGGAGTAGTTGCATGGGACACACCGGTTAATGCACAGTGTACAGACATTGCTGTGATATTTGGATGCACTTGCCCATCATTGAATATGTACACATTTTAAATGTAGGGCCATTCCTCTTCCAATGAAATGCTGTGTATTGCTGCAGTGACAGTGAACGTGTGCCCCAATCTGAGAAGCACTGGAGGGAAATGCCCTCTGGGCAAAAATATGAATGAATCATGTTTTTGTGTCCCTTTTCCCCTCCTAGAGAAAATAGTTTAATTAAATTCCATGTCCTTTCTTTGGGGCATGCTGCAGGAGAAGCCTGTTAAGTCCCCTTTGAATGAAATGCATGTGACAGGAAGCTCCTGCCACTCTTGAGGACTGACCATTTCTTAAATCTGTTGCAACAGTTCTTCTATTTCGTAACCTAATCTATCATTTACAATTTCTAGTCCATAAGGTTGGCCACCTATGGGCATCCCCTTCCCTTTCTTGACTATGCTATAGTGTCCTCTTTAATTTTCCTTTTCCCTCTCAGGTCCTCATACAGTAAGGTTATTGTGGTGACCTCCAAACATATATAAAACAGGTTGTGTTTATTGTTGTTGGATCTAGTATGTAATAGTACTATGTCATAAAATACCTTGATCTATATACCTTATGTTCATGAAACCTGTAAATGTTGAAAATACCATGGCACTAGGTGTCTATGATAATGATAAAAAGTACTAGGTGACTATTATAGAAATTACATTAGTTGTGCTATTTAAAATGCATGTAAATTGCTGTCAACTGAACAAGTCTGAAATTCCATGGTGATTTGCATATATCCCATGATGCTTTGCATTATGGAAGTATGTGTGATGTTGTACTTCTTTTAAACTTGATTTGTTGTCAGTGCCCTTTGTGGTAACATTTTTTTCAGTGATTCTGCATTGAAGTTCTTTGTCTATAGCTTGTTTTGTTTGTTTGTTTGTTTTCTTTTTGAGCCCCCACTACATAAGCAAACAAGGCCCACATAGGGTGAAGGGTTTTGACTAAAACTGTTTAAATCAGAGATCAATGTTAATAAGTGCTGGCTAAGTGCAGAGAAAGGACATATAAAGTCTGTTGCTGCAAACTGATGTACTGAAGAAGGACTATGCCATTGCTGAAAGTTATTTTTTGTATTTTGAATAAACATTACTCAGAGATTGTGTGTTGAACCTAAAATTCGGTGTCTAATCCATCTGTTATCCCACAACCCCTCTACAGACTTGGTATCAGAAGTGGGATAATTTGCTGGCAGCATCTGGACTAGCTGAAGAGGAACATTGTTGGGTGGATACCGCACAGATATCCCAGGTGGACCGATGTATCAGGAGCTGCCAGAGAAGAAATTCTGTGGAGTTCTGACTAGAACCATGGCCGACAGACTAGGAGAGAAGCTGCTGCCTTGACTAGACCTTGGAGCTCCGGGAAGACCATGCCTGAAGATGACAAAGAGATGCAAGAGAACATGGAAGAATTGAGGGTACTGCCTCCTCTTGAAGACGCTCCACCTGATTATGTAGGGGAGTGGTTGAAATGGCTCTGCGTAAAACAGGTGCAGATGGAAAGAGAAAGAGACACTGAATGGAGAACTCAAGATGCCAAATGGGTGGATACCATGAGTGTCTTGCAGGCCATCAATGAAGGGCAAACAGAAACAGCCAGTAGCCCAAAATACATTAAACTGTCTAAATGCTTGGACAGTGATGACATTGTGGCCTACCTCACAACGTTTGAGAGGATCACTCGAACATGAGCATGGCCAAGGGAACAGTGGGTTGTTTGACTGGTTTGACCTGACAGACAGTGCCCAGTTGGTTTATACAGTAGCCACATGGACTCCCAAGAGGCAGAGGACTATGACAGTGTGAAGCAGGAGATCCTCAGGTGCTATGACATAAACACTGAAACCTATCACCAGAAGTTTAGGTTACTTAAAATGCAGTCACTGGATACCCCCCCCCCGAGAGACTTATGCCTATCTCAAGAAGCTCTGCTACAAATGGTTACAACCAGAGAACAAGAGCAAAGACTAGCTTCTGGGGGTGGTGATTATTGAACAGTTTATTAAAGTTTTACTCCAGGATGTACAACTTTGGGTTCCAGAGCATAAGTCAGATTCTGCTGATAAAACCATTACATTGATGGAAGACTTCCTGGAAGCCCGACAATCCAGACTCAAAGAGATCCAAGGCAAATCAGCAGACATAACCAATAGAAATCTGGTAAGGAACTCTTTTACTTATAAACTGTCCAATTCAGGACCAGAGAGACAAGACTAGAGAGCAGAGAGAGGGGGTGGTGCATCCCAGTAGCTGAGATTGTATGTCATGGGTGCAAAAATAAGGGACATTATCTAAGAAACTGTACTAACATAAGGAGGGAGACAGCTCATGTAGCCTTAGAAGACCTGGGTCACTTTATGGCTACTGTGCAGACTGGATCAAATCAGATGATAGGACTGATTGATTCAGGGAGTTGCTAGACTCTTATGTGAGCAGATCTGGTGATCGGGAATAATAAAGGACCGAATACAGCAGTCATCTGTGTGCACAGTGATATCCATTGCTACCCTATATCCACCATACAAATGACTGTTTAAGCAAAGACACATGAGGTAGAAGTGGGGTTGGTACCACACCTATCTGTGCCAGTTATTATCAGGCATGACCACCCAGACTTTGCTTCATTTATACATTGTCATGCTGCTCAGGACTCTGCTGTAGTTGCTGTAACCACCAGAGCTCAAGTGAAGAAGGTTAAAGCAGTAGAAAAAGCTCAATGCCTATCACAAAAAAAGAATGTGAGATCTTTCCTAGGCTTGATTGGTTATTACTGGAGATTTACTCCTAATTTCTCAGCCATCGCTAGTCCTTTGACTGATCTCACTAAAAAGAGGTGCCCGAATAAGGTTCAGTGGACTGCTATTTGTGATGACGCATTTAGGACTATCAATGCAATTCTATGTACAGCTCGTGTAATGAAAAGTCCTGACTTCAACCAAGTGTTTGAGGTTCAAACTGATGCATCCCAGAATGGTATTGGGGCAGTCTTAGCTCAGAAGTAGATGGGGAAGAACATCTGATTATGTATATCAGCAAGAAGCTACATGAGAGGGAGAGAAGATATGCTACCAAAGAGAAAGAATGCTTAGCTCTGAAGTGGGCTATTGAGTCTCCAAAATATTACTTGTGAGGGGCTGAATGTAAGGTTGTAACTGATCACAACCCCCTCTGCTGGTTGGACCAAATGAGAGAAAAAAATTCCTGTATAAAGCTGTGGTACCTGACTCTTCAGCCTTATCGATTTACTGTGTCCCACAGGGCAGGGACAAAACATCTAAATGCTGATTTCATGTGTAGATATGGTGCAGGAATTGATGTCAGTGAAATATGACATACTTTCCCTAAAAGCAGATGGTTCAGGGAAGGTACCATTAATCTCTGTTGAGAACCGTGTTAATGCCTTGGGGTAAAGAATTTTGATATCCACTGTGTTTAAGACGGAATGTTTTTCATTTATAGGGCCCCTGAGACAGAGCTTCTGAAGATGGATGGGTGGAAGCTCCCTCCCTTCCTGGGACAGGAAGGTGGTAAGCAGTCGGCAATAACTGCTTCCCTCTTAAGGTGAGGAATATGTGACAGGAAGCTCCTGCCACCCTTAAGGACAGACATTTTCTTAAATCTGGTGCAACAGTTCTTCTGTTACTTAGCCTAATGTATCCTTTACAATTTCTAGTTCATAAGGTTGGCCACCTGTGGCCATCCATTTCTCTTTCTAGACTATGCTAAAGTGTCCTATTAAATTTTCCTTTTCGCTCTCAGGTCCTCGTACAGGGTTGTTATTGTGGTGACCTTCAAACATATGTAAAACAGTCAAGCACTCACCACCACATATAATGTAAGACACTGCTCTCTGAGAATTATTTTAAATGCCCAAAATATTTATTTAGAGTGCCACACACTGTAAATAAATATTTTGGGCATTTAAAATAATTCTCAGAGAGCAGTGTCTTACATTATATGTGGTGGTGAGTGCTTGACTATTCTAGAAGTAATGAGACTGTTGTGTAAATAGCACCCCCAACGGAGTGTGTTTACTCTGTTTTTTGGATATTATATGTAAAACAGGTTGTGTTTATCATTGTTGGATCTAGTATGTAATAGCACTATGTCATTAAATACTTGATATATATACCTTATGTTTATGAAACCTGTAAATGCTGAGAATGCCATGGCACTAGGTGTTTTTGATAATGGTAAAAGTACTAGGTGACTATTATAGAAATTACGTAAATAGTGCTATTTAAAATGCATGTAAATTGCTGTAAACTGAACAAGACTGAAATTTTATGGTGATTTACATATATCACATGATGCTTTGCATTATGAAAGTATGTATGATGTTGGCTGACAGCTGCAACCTGCCTGCATAGCGCCAGGCCACCTGCCAGCTGACAGGTACAGTATGGGCTTGCAGGGCATACTGTACTAGACAGTCCCAAATATGTGAATGAAGTCATCCACATATTTGGGATTGTCTAGTAAGAGATAATTTGCAAGCCCATTGGTTCACACTGGGACCAATGGGCTTACAGCCTATACTCTACCTGTCATTCGGTGGATAACCAGGCGGTATGTGGGTGGGTTGCAGACACCCACTGATGATGGGGGAGCGGGTGGGCAAAGGGTCCCGAGGGTGGGAGGGTTGGGGTGCCACCAGATCACCAGGGAACTAGATCACAGTGAATTACTGTGATCGGGCTATGGGAGGGTGGGGGTCCACTAGACTACCAGGGAATGTGGATTTCACATTTACATGGTGATTGGGACTATGGGAGGGATGGGAGTTCCACTAGACTACCAGGGAATGTGGATTTCACATTTACATGGTGATTGGGACTATGGGAGGGAGGGGGGTTCCACTAGACTACCAGGGAATGTGGATTTCACATTTACATGGCAATCATAGCTACGGGGAGAGGGATGCCCCGGGCCCCCCTCTGCACACGTCATTCTGTGTAGGGCACCATGCACAATTCACTGTGCTGCCCTGTGCAAGTCATGCAAATGGGGCCATAATGACATGCAAATGGCCCCATATGCACCCTGCATATATTATGGCCTCATCTGCATGCCCTCTGCTGAATATCATGGGTGGTGCACCCAGCGCAACTGCTTTGTGCTGGTGCATCCCCATGCTCCCTATCTGTGGCTTGTGCTGGTGCAGTGCTACTGCACCATGTACAGTGCCACTGCACCATGTGCTGTTCATGCCATATTCAATGGTGCTGCGCCAAGGCATATCACCACTGAATATCACCTGGTCCTGGCCCCGGTGCTTCACAGGTGCACTGCGCCCATGCTTACATCACTGCCAGCCACAATCTGAATATCCGGGCCACTGAGTTTATTGTACTCATAAAGCCATAACCACATTTTAAAAAAAGCTACACGAAAAGGCTAAAAATTACCCATAGTACATGAATAGTAGTGAACAGAAAAAAATCTAAAACCTGAAATTGCAGGCAACCAGATTTTGAAAGGCAGTAGTTACACTTGCTGATGCATGATTTAAATTTTACTTATCCTTTACAGTATAATGTACAGATAATGCCAATACTACTCTAAAAATAAAAGACCTAATGAAACTTTTTCCTACATTAAATAAGAGCTGAATGCTTCAGACGTGATGCAACATCATTTGTAATCAAAAATATATCAAAAAGTATATTTTAATTAAACATGGTGGGGAAGGTATGTCTTGAAGGCAGTTGAGTGATTACATACAATGGGTAGCATATCTCAAGCAATTATCAACTGGTTCAGACAGATTATTCTTTGACTATTTATTCATAACCTTGTATCAATGAACAGCAAATTAATGCATTGTTCCTGAATGCCTTGGGCATAAATAGTGCAGCTTTATGCAAAATGGCCCACACAGTAAGTACAATTACATGAGAAGGGAAAAAAAATAAATAGGGTGTAGCAGCAGGCTTTTCACTTACATTAGTACAAAAGGGAAACAAAGATGATTACAGTGAAAGAAATGATGGTCATAGATGTTATTAATCTGCAAATTAAATGAGAACAAGTTTGCATCCTTCATTTCCACATTCAGTATAACAGGGGCCTTGCACTGGGAGGTAATGTTGTGTGAAGCAATGTATTTCATTGAAAGGCTTTAATTTGGCTGATCATATCATCAGCCATATGGTCATTGTGACCTTGGCTG
The DNA here is from genome assembly GCA_016271365.2 of Neoceratodus forsteri. NCBI lineage: Eukaryota > Metazoa > Chordata > Ceratodontiformes > Ceratodontidae > Neoceratodus > Neoceratodus forsteri. The sequence goes on from CM057452.1 coordinate 1,868,960,875, forward strand.
TGACCTCTCCTGAAGAAGGCAGTTTTACACAGCACAGTGCTTCCTTTCTCAAGAGTTTGGTATATGTTCTGGATGTGAGGTGGGGGGGCAACTGAATTTCATAACATTAAAAGTGATAGGAAACAGTTTTTACACCTCTAAAAGCCCTCTAGTTTTTTTTTTTGTTGACTACCCAGTATTCTGATATGTTTTTGACCTTTTTGTTAAATTAATGATTTAATTGTGTTGCCTTTTTAAGGACCCTGAATCCCTTTCTCCTCAGCAGTTGCTGTTCTCTCTTTTCATACTGTCTGAACATTCTATGACATCACAAACACCTTTCCAGGCCATTCAGATGAATAGAATGGAATGGGAGTTTGTGAAGTCATAGAATGTCTTAGAAATATGAAAATCAAGAGCAGCAGCTGGTGGGGATAATGGAACTCAATGTAGATCTGATGGCACCCTAAAGCTAGATTATTTATTTACCAAAAAAGCTTCAAAGCATATCAGAATACACAACTGGCATGGAAAGGAAGATGGAAGGGCCGTTAACTATGTAAAAATCATTTCCCATCTCCTCTAAATGCAGTGCTATGCACATGTTGTAGAGCACCCACCATGTAATACTGACTGTGTAATAACGAATCAAACAGAAATTAAGAAACCATTGGCAGCAGCATCATCAAGGCAAGTATTGCGCAGTGGTCTAAGGCTCTGAGCTGCAAATCTGAGACATCCAGCAGACCAGACCTGGGTTTGAATCCCACAGCTTCCACTTGCATACTGTGTGACCCTGAGCAAGTCACTTAACCTCCTTGTGCTCCCAGGTTGCTCCTGTAAAAAAGCTTTCAGATTAGTGTGCTATACCTGGTTCAACAACTAAATAAAAAAAAAAGTAGTGACAGCAATCCATCATGAACAACGGATCTCTGTTTTGCTTTATCAACAAGAAACATTATATTACCGAATTTATGCAGTTTATTTTTGCATATTAAATGCAGTATTTTCATTTGGATAATTTTGTCATTAACAACTTGCATGAAGACAGTGTACTGCAACTTGCAATATTTTTATTTCTTTATAAAAAGTGAGACATCTTTGAAAATGGGGCAGTTTGTGTGATGTGTAGATAAAATAATGCATTTTTGGAAAAACAGGAATAGTAAGTCTAGTAAGAATATTTTGCTTCTAGTCATAATTTTAAAAAAGTGTTACAAAAAAGATTATGCTGGTTAGCTAGAGACAGACACTGATTGTGTGACCTTCCCTTCAGCAAGTCACTTAATTTCTCAGTCCTCCAGTCCATTATGCTCTAGAAATGGTTGAAGCAGAACCCCAATGGAGAGAAGGGACCAGATTTTAAAACTGGCTTGATTGCCACATGTCCCAGCTATGCTAAAGATATGGCACATGGGGCATGTGGCATTCTAATGGGATTTCACTTTAGGTGCAGCAAATTCCACAAGTTAGATCAACTTTTGTGGTCAAGTTTGTGTCAATCCCAGGGACCCTTTTTATGATGCTTGTACCAAATACTTGGTACGCACTGCCATAAATCAGGTAAAGTGTCACAACAGCATCCAACTTACCCATGTGGTGCACCAAGTGTGGTGGCACAGGGTTAAAGCAACCAAGGTGGCACCCACTGAAAAACTGGCACAAGATGTTGAATCGCAGCTGAATCATCCTATTAAGTGCTTTACATTGTCAGAAAAAGAATTCAGGGAAAAATACATTTCTGTAGCACATAAGCACATTTTTTTATTGTGGAAGGGATCTCCTACACTATTTCTGTAACATTTATTTTTACACTAACACATTTTTTGTGTCTTACCTTGTCCCCTCATAGACACTTCTTCAGGTTCTGCCAGTGCCCAATCTCTTGTCCAGAGGCACTATATCAAATGAATGGATGAGAGCAATCTTTACTGGTTAGGGGCTATTGTTGTATATAAAGAAGAGCAATACTCTAGTCTAATGTAATGTAATAATTGTTTTCCACCTTTCATGCCCTCAGATGCCAGACTCATCATTCAGACCCTCACATTATGCCCCTACTCTGCCTGCCAGACTCATTCATATTGCTGTCATCCACCATCAGATATCAGTGGGTCTTCCTGGTAGCTGGGTCAGTTCTACCCTCATGTAGGACACATTTTCCCAGAGAAAGTGCATGTCACTGAAGCCTTGGTCTGGGCACCAGGGGCTGTGAAGTGGCTGTGCTGTCTATGATGGTCTGGTGTTTTGGAGGAGCAACGTGTATGTCATCACCCGAGACTGCCTTGGCCAGGCATTTCACTTATTCTACCCACTCATCTCTTTCTTCTACACAGAGCATGCCCACATTGGCAACCTGTTTGTAGTACTCACTGGTATATGCTCACTCACACCTACGATGCACCATGCTACCTTCAGGTGCCACTCTCCAAGTGTTGCACATCTCATTTCTCAACCAGGAGGAGAGCAACTGTGCAGATGCTCTTTCACCTCCATCTGCTGGCCTCTACTCCTGACATCCTGGGTCAGGACATGAACCAGAATAACCACTGTGAAAGAGTGGTTTCCCACTGTTCAGTGCTCTGAAGCCAGTAATACAATTATTTTATTACTTTAATTTATCAGAACTATGTACTCTCTGTACATAGTTCTGATAAATTAAAGTAACAAAATCTTTGGCATAGCTGCTCTCCAGTCACTCTTAAACAGACATTATATGTTTTAGCTGCTAACAGCTCTGGGCTGAGGGAGGAGGTTGCTCATCTCCTGGCTGAGTTGGCCAGGATTTGTGGGACCTACTCTTCCATCCAGAGACCACCAGTGCCACTGCCGTTGCCTCAGAGATTGCCAAGAAAGAGGAGCGGTTGGACCACAGTGGGCTCAGGGAGGGTGAGGGTGGTGGAACAGAGGCGCATCCCTCCCATTGTACCTCTCCACAATTCCTATGCCATTCTGGCAAAGTGTGGTTCCTCTAAGGAGGCACCCACAGTGGAGACCAAGGAGAATGCTGGGAACCTCCACAAAGGAGACAACACAGGAGGGTGGCAGGGGAACCTGCAGGGGAAGGAAACAACTCCTGGTGGGGGACTCCATTGTTAGGAAGGTAGAATTGGGGAGGAAGGGGAGAGGGAGGTAAGGTGCCTGCCTGGTGCCATGGCTTGCAGGGACAGGAAGCGAATACTCAGGATTGCCAGAGCAGCTGCACAGGGGAGGGAGCTGGATGTCATTGTCCACCTAGGGACAAATGACCTGGCTAAGAAAGGGATTAGAGAAGTGCAGGAAGAGTTTGTGGAATTGGGGAGGGGCCTTAGTCAAGTAGCACGCACGGTAACCTTCTGGAGGTGCTACCCATCTATGGCATAGGAGAGGCTAGGATGTTCCGCACCATGGGATTCAATCAGTGGTTGAAAAACTGGTGTGGAGCTCAGGGATTTGGCTTCATTGGGGACTGGGGGTCCACCTGGAGTGATGTAAGCCTATACTGGCATGATGGGCTGCATCTGTCCGGGAGGGGAACCAGGATCCCAGGTGATAGGTTTAAATGCTTCATTGGCAAGCTTTTAAACTAGCCAAGGGGGGAGACACTGGAAAGGAGCAGGAAAATCCTAGCCCCCCAAATAATCATGGTAGTAAGTGTGGCAAACACCAACATAGAGGTGTCGATAGGGAGAAGGGCAGGGGTAAATGAAGAAAGTGACAAAGGCAAGAAGGACAGGGATGGGGTAAAAGAGAGTAAGGCCATCAGGAAATGGATGGTAATGAGTACCAATGCCCGTATTCTGGGCAACAAGCTCCCTGAGCTGATGGCCTTAGTGGAAGAGGGATGCCTGGATATCGTAGCAGTCACAGAAACATGGTACACAGAGAACCATGACTGGGATGTTAACATACCAGGGTACATAACCTACAGGAGAGACAGGCAGGGGAGAAGAGGGGGAGGAGTAGCTCTCTATGTAAAGGAAGGGATAAAAGCAACTGAACAAAAGAGTAAACAGGGAGGAGAGGAGTTACTGTGGGTCACCTTGGAGACTGGAAAGGGCACCACAATCAGCACAGGAGTTGTGTACAGACCCCCATGTCAGGGGGAAGGAATGGACAAGGATATGATAGAAGGCATTCTTAGAATGGCAGAGAAAGGGAGATACTGTTGATGGGAGACCTGAATATGCCAGATGTTAACTGGAGCACATTTTCTGCAGCCACATCCAAGAGCAGGGCCATTCTTGATGCCCTACAGGTGGCAGGCATTAGACAGTTAGTTTGGAACCCACTGTGAGGGAGCAATCTTAGACCTCATCTCTCAAACAGGGGCAGTGAGAGGATCTCAGATCTAGAAGTGGGTTGCCATCTGGGACAAGTGACCATCAAACAGTGTGGTTCACATTAAACTCAGCTACAGAGTCAAGCCATACAAAAGTGAGGGTACTGGACTTTAGGAGGGCTGACTTTGGCAAGATGGGAGAGTGCCTCAGAAAAGCACTATCAAACAGGCTAGAAGGAGGTGTGGAGCAACAATGGGGAATTATCAAAACTGCCATCACAGAGGCAACAAGCCTTTGTGTGAAGCAAATGAACAAATCAAAACAAAAGAAAAAGCCACTATGGTTCTCAAAAGAGGTGGCTGTGAAAGTCAGGAAGAAAAAGATAGCATTCCGGAAGTATAAGGAAACACAGAAGGAGCAGGACAGAGAGCTGTACCAGTTAAGGCAGAAGGAAGCAGGGAGGAAGTCAGAATAGCAAAGGCCTAAACTGAAGAAAGATAGCCAACTCAGTTAAGAAGGGGATAAAACCTTTATAGGTACATCAGCGAGTGTAGAAAGACAAAGGGGGGATAGTGAGGCTGAATAGAATGAACAGTGGGTGGGCAGAGGGGACAGTGAAAGAGTAGAATACTGAATGAATATTTCTGCTCAGTATTCACAAAGAGGAGGGAAGTGCCTAATCCAATTAACAGAAGCACTCTTGATAGAGGGTCGATCCCAGTCCTTTCACAGAAGAAAGGGTTCTGCAAGAACTCCTAAAACTGAAGGTGGACAAAGCAATGGGTCCTGATGGAATTCACCCAGAATTCTAAAAGAATTAAGGGAGGAACTAGTGAAACCACTGGCTACTCTTTTAATAAATCATGGGAGGATGGTGTGGTACCGAGGACTGGAGGAAGGCGGATGTGATTCCCCTTCACAAAAGTGGGTCCAAGACAGAGCAGGAAACTACAGACCTGTCAGTCTGACCTCTGTGGTAGGGAAAGTGATGGAGTCACTTCTGAAGGAAAGAATAGTCGAGTACCTAGAGGCCAGTGGAGCACAGGACCCAAGGCAGCATGGGTTCACAGCGGGAAGGTCATGTCAGACAAATCTAATAGATTTCTTTGACTGGGTGACCAAAGTAGTAGACCAGGGAGGGGCTGTGGACATGGCCTACCTAGACTTTAGCAAGGCATTTGGCGCAGTCCCACACAAAAGATTAATAGTCAAATTAACCAGCCTGGGAGTGGGACCCAGGGTGGTAGCCTGGGTAAAACATTGGCTGGACAACAGGACATAGAAGATAATTGTAAATGGAGTCCATTCTGAAGAAAGGGGGGCTACTAGTGGGGTACCGCAGGGTTCAGTATTGGGTCCAGTCCTTTTTAATATCTTCATCAGTGACATTGCAGAGGGACTGGAAGGAAAAGTATGCCTTTTTGCAGATGACACAAAAATCTGCAACAGGGTTGATACACAAGAAGGCGTGGAAAGGATGAAAATGGACTTGGCAAGGTTGGAGGAATGGTCAGAAGTATGGCAGCTAGGATTCAATGCAAAGAAGTGCAAAATAATGCACCTGGGAAACAAGAACCCAGGGGAAGAATACACAATGGGTGGGGAGGTAGTAACAACAACAAAAAAGGAAAGGGACCTTGGGATAATCATATCAGATGACCTTAAGGTTAGCAAGCAATGTGAGAAGGCAATAGGGAGGGCTGAGGCTATACTAGGATGTATAGGGAGAGGCATCAGCAGCAGAAAACAGGAAGTTGTTATCCCTCTGTACAGACAGTTGGTGAGACCCCATCTGGAGTACTGTGTCCAGTTCTGGAGACCCCATCTCCTCAAGGACATAGACAGGATAGAGGCAGTCCAGAGGAGGGCAACTAAAATGGTGCAGGGTCTGCAAGAGAAGCTGTATGAGGAGAGACTAAAGGAGCTTAATATGTATACCCTTGAGGAAAGAAGGGAGAGGGGGACATGATAGAAACTTTTAAGTACCTCAGTGGAATCAGCAAAGTCCTAGAGGGTAGCATCTTTCAGAAAAAGAGACTTGCAAGAACAAGGGGACACAATTTAAAGATAGAAGGAGGGCGGTTCAGGGGCAATGTGAGGAAGTATTATTTCACAGAGGGTAGTGGATGCATGGAACAGCCTTCCTGAGGAGGTTGTGGGTCTAAAACTGTGGGAGAATTCAAAAATGCATGGGACAGACATAAGGCAATTCTTGTGGGGGGTAGGAAGAAATAGGCTGTTGGTTAACTAGGATCTGCGGCATATCCTGTTGGTAGGGAAATGGGCAGACTAGATGGGCCTAGCGGTCCTTATCTGCCATCAAAGTCTATGTTTCTATGTTTCTATGTAACAGCCTAGCACAGGCATCTGTAAAGGATGTTAAAATTCAGACATGTTTCAAAACGTTTTTAGCTGAAAGAGAACCCTTTCATAAACAACTTAAGTAACAATTTTGTAACATTTCAACAGTCTTCAAGACATAGCATCCCCCCTCTGTAAATTAAACCATACTTGTCCCAGGCCCTCAGTGTCCTCCCTTGAATTACACAATGCCTACACTCACTCCACTGCCATAGTATTTTTCCTATATCCTCCTGTATGAATAGGGTGTGACCACCAAGTTTATATAGGCACTTTACGGCTTAGATGAGTTGCTGAACCACTGAACTTGCTAGCTAGTTAACAAACTGCTGCACTCTGAGTACCAGCTGGTTGCCTCGTCATCTAAGTAATAGTTCTTGTGTTGCTACTTGTATCTATTTAATACCTGTGTCATTGCTGTAATGTACTGTACTTACTGTGAATTTTTCTATGCTGTATACATCCTTTCCCCTGCCCCAGGATGCATCTGGAATCGAGCGGTACTCTGTTCAGTATGCCTTCCTGGTGAAACTCTTAAATAAATAAATAAATATATCATGTCACAGATTTTCCAGCATACTACGGCCTTGTACTAATTTTACCTGACTGTGGTTCTCACATAGGCTCATTCTCCAAGCAATTTGAGGGGTTCTGTGTATCCTGTATCTGCATGTTCCATTGCATACAGTATGTGAATCAGTTGGCATTTCTCAAACTCGTATATGCTTCCTGCATTTGATTCAGAATCATAGGTGTACTCAGTTATTTGACATTACTTTTGTATCTGCCATTTTATTTAACACTTAAGTATGTTACATGACTCAATGCTACTTTTACCATACCAGGGATACATCCCCCCACCCAATAATGGCAAGCAAGCACAAGAGTTTCAGGAACATACTCCCATAAGGAACATCCCTTAAGCAGAACCTAAGAATTTTGCTTCTGCTGTATAGTGTCTGCCTGCCCTTACATTTTGCATCAGGCAGAGACAAGAGGTTGTAAACATACCTGTTTAAGACCAATTCTGTTTGGATTTTTCCCACTAGCAGAATGTGGTGCACTTTAATAACCGAAGAAGAAATTCACCATAAAGTGGTGCAATGTAAACATTCCTCAGGTTTTGCCTAAAACCTTTTTAAACTGTTGCACCAATTTCTCAGCAGCAACATTAGTAGTGGGATGGTATGGGGGGCATTTTAACATACTTGACTAAATCTACCTTAAAAAATATATGGAAACTCCCTAGAGTTAAACGTTGAGTGGCCAGTTATCAGAAACTGCTTCTTCTGGAAGTGCATATGGAGTAAATAAGTTTAGCAAAACCTCTATGCAAAATATATATGAAATCACTGCAACAGTTTAACAGTCAATTTCCATGAGTTAAATGGTTTTTGAAGTTGGTTAGTCTGACAAATGTAACATTGGCAAAATAGTCTATTTTAAAAGCTATTTATGGCCAACAAAGATAATAACTATATAGTTTTCAGTTTATTGATCTACATTTTACTATAAGTACATTATAATAATATTGGGGCAGATTAGGTGGGCTGAAGGCCCTTATCTGCCAACACATTTCTATGTTTCTATGTTATAAAGCATATTCTTTACAGTTTATTACATAATTAAATGAAAAACTATTGGAAAAAGTTCACAATATGGCAACACAATATGATATACAACAATTTAAATGCATTTCTTAATGTGCTTATTTTCTCTTACAGATCTCATAACCAACTCACAAATTTTCACATGCTTCAAAATGTATGAAAATTTTTGATTGTCATTGGAATGATTATTAAAACTTCAGACATTTCTGGAAAATTCATGTTTAGACAAATACTTTTCCCTACTAGCCTCATATCCTCTGAAAAATAGCAAGCCATGTTTCAGATTTTCAGTCTGGTTTAAACCACAGTTATGGTACATTCAAGAACCTTACAGACAGTATTTCCATATCTCATTTCAGTGAATTTGAATGGAAAAAGCTCCATGCAATATTGTGTTATTATAGACCTTTGTTTTGGAACATCCAATGCTGTTAAATAATATCCTAATCCATGAGACCTTTTGAGTTTTGTTGACCAGTTGGAAATGTTATGTTTGTGCAAGTTTACCACATCAGTTTGTCTATCAATGTCTGCCAGATGCCTTTATATTAATTATAATATTAATTTATGTTAATATGTATTGTTTGTAAATGACATTTTCTTTTAATTATTCTTTCCAAAGATGTGTCAGCCTAATACTTCTCAGAGCACTGGCCACTATATTTTTTCAATCTGATCTATAACCTTTTTTTAGGCAGATTACCAGTCATTTTTTTGCATTCTTAATAACTGTAAAGTGATATAACGTTTACCAATTACAGTATTTATTTACTGATTTGTAATTTTAGACCAGTAAAAGCACATTGAGCTGTGATGGCTGATTTCGAGGTTTGTGCTAGTGTGTGTGTGTGTGTGTGTGTGTGTGTGTGTGTGTGTGCATGTGTATGTGTGTTATATGGACCTGTTTCACTGACAAGAGGAGTGGTGCTTATCATGTCACCAGGGAAAACTCCCCAACTTTTCTTCAGTAAGTGCCATGGGAGGGATCCTTCAGTTTACCCTGGACAATGACCAGAGATGGTTGGAAGTGACCTTGATTTAACATCTCACTGGAAGGATGACACCTCAACAGTGCAGAACTCCTCTTTGTCTGCACTACAGTGTCAGTTATGGGGTCTTACCCCAAGTACCCGGTGTGGGGCTATAGCACACAACCATCTGATCTTCCAGTCCCAGAGGTGAATGTGTTACTTACTGAGCCACTTGACACCGATAATCGGCCCCATACCATACCCCGATGGTTTTATGCATCTCCCATTCTCCAGTGGCTGATTTTGCAAAATTGGTGAAATTATCATTTTAAAATCCACAATATAGAAACAATTTCCAGAGTTAGTTAACAATTTTGGACTAAAAAAGATTTTAAATTCACATCTGGAACATAAGCAGGACATCCAAAAATGATATAGTGCTAAACTGTTTAACACTGAATCATGCTCAGTTTTATGAATTACAGTATAGTATGTCATCTGAATAAATGGCATGCTGAAAATTGGATTACACATTTTTTAATACTCAGCATCCAGTGGATGTCAGGACAATGCACCTATTTTTCCACACTGCTTTGAAGCTATCTAATATCATACTGATATTAATCCAGAGGAAAAAAAAGCATCTTTATAACCTGCAGCTGCAACCAGTGGAGATACCCCTGCCTTTGGTTCCAGCATCTTAAGCAGGAATTTGTGGTCTATAATGTAATCAAGGTGTTTTACTTTCATGAAGATATTCATGAAATTTCATAACCCCAACAACTGTTCCTAAAGCATCCTCTCCAATTTGAGCATACCCTTATTAATCTTGGTCAGTGCATCAGATGCATAGAATATAGGCTTTTATCTTCCATCTGCCATTGGATCCTTAAATGAAAGGAGTGAAAGAATAGGTAGAGACTTGTTCTTGCAGATATGTAATGAAAATCACAAGCTGCTTAAACTTCTATGTCTGATTGAGGCTTCAAGTTATAATTTAAGAAATCAAGTGAAATGGACTGTAACTAAAATAAGAACAAAGGTGTATGAGAAATCCTTTTTTGTTCAGTATATGGGCCTAATTTCACCCCCCCCCCCAAACCACCACACACACACACTTTTCCCTTTTATAGTTCCCTGCTTGATTCTTACAAGAATAACTATAGAAAATGCTGGTGTAAACTAGGCAGTTTGTGCATACAATGTATATTATTCCAGTTAAAAATATGTCAGCCCTTATAAAGGTAATCTCTTGTTTTAATAATTTTGTAGGTAAATCTTTGTAGATATCCTTTTTAAATTTCTGTATTAGATGAGAGATCTTTTAACGTGTATTGGATGTTGCATAATATGTTTGATAAATGATATGAAATCTTATTTTTCTTGTATTTCAACTTCAACCCACCATCTGGCTGGTTGCAATCATATTTTAAATAAACTAAACTATATTTTATGAGAAATTTCAGAACTGACAGTAGCTTGTGAGACATCACAAGCAATAATTACTTGCAATATACAGCAGCATCAAAAATACAGTAATACAGAGATTGTTATGAGATGCTTTATCACCAATTTGCAAGCTCCTTGGCAATATTTTGGTATTTTGGAGGGCTTTGTGAATCTTGCCGTGAGGTGTTCTTACTTTTCAGAAGGTTTGGGATGGTGTGTCTCTTTGTTAACTAATACTTTCTGTTACAGGTGAACCTCACCCTTCCTGCAGCAGAAAAGGTTAACTAGAAGTCTTGGAATGGATTCCAAGAACACATGGATGAGGCTCAAACATTTTTTATAATGCTTCAGATAAAACACTAATTAAACTCCAGTTGATCTTATGCCTGTCCATGTAGGCAAGGCAATGGTTCTCATGCCACTTCATGCAGTAAAGCTAAGCAGCAGGTCTAATGCCAGCACATGAATTATTGCTCACATGCACTATTCTAATGAGCCCTGTAGTTCAGTGTACCATCCTGCAGCCATCAACAGTGGTTATCCTGCAACCAGCAAGTTGACCACTGCACATCCCATGGTTGCTGCCTTTATAACCATAATACTACATGCATTCCTGTCTTATGCTCATCAAGTTACCTCTGAAATGTCCATAATCTTACCTACTCCTCCCTGCATGTGCATTGAGCATATGCCCTCTGATTCCAGTGATCAAATTGATTGATTCAAGGTTTGCCATATGTTCACCAACCTATGTTTCAAACATAAAGTACTGACCCAGTTCTCCATACCTATGCATCGAGCAAAAGGACTTGGCAATAAAGAGGTAATCAATGAGCCTTGTACTCAGAGGAGAGAACCAAGCAACAAAGATTGAAGCAGCTGTTTAGTTAGTTTAGTTAGTTTATTGTTCTAGGAATTACTACCTTTGAGCCACAGGCTCTTTTACAAAGGTTCCCTGTTTAATCAGCATCTCTTTCTCTTTGGGTAGTTTGTACACCAATGTTCCTGGGACCTAGCTGGGTCTACTTACATGGGAAGTCCTCATAAGTGTTAAGTCCTTTTGCATCAGGATGTGCCTTATATATCCCCTTCAAGGTATCCTGATTAGTGCTCATGCAGCAGAAATGGAGAAAAACTCAAGAGTAGCAATTTCTTCTTCCCTGGGATGTGATTTTGTTGGCCTTTTTTGCAGCTAGAAGTCTCTTGCATGATATGGAAAGAAAGGCTTATTCAACATCCCTTTAATCTAATGCAGAAGGTTCCAGTTATTTAATAGGAGCACCAATCTAATGTGTTTCAGCACATAATGATCTTCCTGTTTGATTTAATAAGATGTGTGCAAGTCAGAAGGGATGTCAACCTAGGCCTTGGTTCACTAGAGGCTGCCTTCACTGGGGGTTATCCTCTCTGCTGAATGTTATTAAAAATAGGTTTGCTATCTAACTGAAATATTCTAATACCAGTAACATCACCTCTAATGCCCATGGCTCAGTGGTCCTAATGCATGCTTCAGTACCCTCAAATAATCTAATGTCAGTTACATGATCTATATGAACATATGAAAAGGGCCAGAAGAAGAAGGACTAGTGGCATATCAAGTTTGCTGGTATTGGGGAGTCTCAAGCATCAACTAATGGCTCTGCCCCCAACCCGGCAAGGGCTTCCAACAGGGTAGCCAGTGAAGCTCCTCCCATCAAGACCACTATTTGACTCCATGGTTCTAACCCCCATGACTTCATTTGTTCTAACACCTGCTTCAGTAGTCCACCAGTGATCTAGTTAAAACAGTGATCCAACATCCTAATTTTATCACATCCAAGAGCAGGGTCGTTTTTTAATCAGGCTCTTCTAGGCAGCTGTGTTTCATTTAGCCCAGGTAGTCATACCTGGGCACCTCATACAGGGTGGAAACATGTATGCAAACCATTAAACAGCATGTTTGCACAGGCATCCATATATCCTCTGCACCCATATCTATTCATGGGCTGCCCCAAAGAAATGAAAGGCAATGACCCATAATTCAGGCAGGTTGCCAGTGGGGCTTCTCCTACCATGACAACTATTTGAACTTGCCCCCCAGCTCTCTGTGCTGGTCATATTATTTCACTTTACCACCTCCCCATCTCCCCCTCCTCTATGCCTCCACTATGGTGGAGTGGGGCAGTTTTGTTTCCTTTAGCCCAGGTACACATACAGTAACTTGGCACCTTGTACATGATAGAAACATGCACACAAACCCGCAAATGGCATGTTTGCACAAGCACCGGCACGTCTTTCACAGCCATAAATCCAATCAGCTGCCCCTGTGAAAAGAAGTACTTTTTAATTGTTTCCAAGTTTACCTATTTTATAAATGGAATAAGACACTCCAGGTTATTGGTTATCAGGGGTTCATGCACTTCCAAATGCTGAAGGCACTTGGCGCATGCACCTCATGCCTCACTATGCACCTGGGCATGTATTAACCCCAGACAACCAACACCCTGTTGTGTCTCATTGTTTGCATAATGGGTTGAAGAACAGCAGGAGTCATAACTGCCCCATATGGCAAAAAATGTAACTGATGCAAGCCAGATGATGTGTTAATGATGATATATTGCTTATAATTATCATTCTGTGCCACTTAGTGTTAAGCATGTGATGTATTTAGCTTAGTGATTTCTTTTCTCTTGTTGGCATAGTAATAAATCCTGTTGTCAAGGAACAGTGTACTGGTCTACATTCAGCCAAGGATTTTCTGTGACCTTATAATATCCAGAGGGTCACACCCCTTCCATCTATTTTGAGATACACACACAATTGGTGATACCCTTTCACTGCAAGCTACTGGTGGGAATTATGCCCACCTACTCCAGTATTCAGCAGCAGATTTATAGCATTTCATAATGCATATGTCTCTGTCAGCAATATAGAATTCTGTCACTGCTTTTACAAGAATGTACTTTAGCTTCAGTACCGTTCATCAGCTCCATATCTGTACTGCATTGCATGTGTATTGTATTTGTGTTTATTCTATAATGTTTCCCATAGTGAACACCAGTGCAATACAGAATTGACTGATTGATTGATTGATTGAATGATTGATTGATTGGACCTCAAGCCTCTTTTAAACACATAATTATATTTTGAACACAGCATTTGAACTTTATCCATGACTATCTACTCTGGACCAATCTAGCTGTAACTGCTGAATCTAGTTGCAACACATAAGAGCAGGACTATTTCCTTTTTGTGACTAGCAATTCTAAATGTACCACCTGATTATTTCGTGTTACTGAAACAATATTTTTCTGAAGAGCTGCAATACTTTATCAGTGTACAGTGATAGCCACAGATAAGTACCACTATAGATGGTTACAGTTTATCTGATAATCTTTGCTCTAACCTGCTTCTGGTGGTACATTTGTTTCAGTCTGGGACTAGTCACTTTAAAGATATTTACTATTTCAAGCGTTACATGCCAAGACAGCTTCTCCATAGTTAAAGAATTCAGCAACTGATAGTGAAGCTCCTGATTAATAATGCCTAGGTCTGTACTTTTGTTATGGAAATGAGAAAAATCATGGTATTGTCATGGTTAAATGACAGAAGTCATGGAAATCATAAAAAGTCATGGAAAGTCATGGCTCCATTCTGTGTTAAATAAATCTTCTCTGTTTGGTGATATCTTTATAGACTGTATGCACTTCAGCAAATGTTTAAATGTTTACAAAAAAATGATTTATGGTTCAGTAGCAAGATGCAGCACTGTGTGTTGGCATCTCAGAGATTGGGTTGAGGTGCAATCCCCAAATCCCACATTGGGGCAAAATGAGGAACAAGCACATTATGGTGGTGATACACAACCTTACATGTCTTTCATTTGCAAATACCAAAAACTATGGTATTTCATGGGAACTGACCAAAATCATGGGGTTTTCATAAAAAGAAGAAAAAATCGTGGAATCCATGACTTCTATGGCAAAAGGTTCTGTACAGCCCTTATGCTATCAGATTGGTTGTTTAATTGTTTATTCAGGCAGATTCCCAATTTACAAGAGGAAACTAGCTTCTTTAAACATGCAGCACATAGAATTATAAAAAGGGTTAAAAATGGCCTGTTTTGTAACTAGCTGAATAAGTCTCAAGACGCATATGTTAATCCTCCAGAAATGCGTTGAATGGAAAAAGTTCAGGCAATGGTATTTAAACTAGGAGCTCTGTATCGAAACAAAGACTGCCTCTCCCTCCTTGTTTACTGTGAGTTGGTACCAAAAAAGATCATCCTTGTGTTCAACTATGTGGATATATTCTATGGCACTGCATCTACTATGGCCCTTGCCAAACTAGAACCCTCATACAGTAAATGCATTTTATCATTTTGCCACCAGCATCCCTTTTCACACACATCACTGCTCTCTCTACTCCACTGTATCACACCCACTACCCCAGCCATCGCCAACAGGCTCACTGCTTAGCCTTGATCACCAAATACTGGTTTAGGACCCTTCCATCATACTTCTTCTCTCTTCTATCCCTTTCCATCCCTACTTCTTACCAACTGCACTCCAAGGAATCATGCTTCTTCCTTCTGCATCCCCACTCACCTGTTCAGACTCACACCTGTTGCTGCGTGTTGCTATCCCTCAACCTCCTGATACTCTTGGCCTCTCAATGGTCTTGAACAACTGCATTAAGGCTTATATTGCCCATATGTAACTTTGTTGTGTCTGTATACTGCACTTGATTGTTGTCATTAAGTAATTTTCCCTTTGTATTTATTTATTTATGTATTTGTTTTCTCTTTACCCAGGTCACACCTGGAAATGAATATCAGCTCAGTGTGCCTTTCCCAGATGCAAAATTTTAAATAGATAAATAAAATTTGAATATCACATACAGAATTCATGACCCACATCACTCATCTCTGATTGCCATTACAAACACGACTAACACCTTTACTCACTGAAAATCATCATCAAGGCCATAGTAAAGCTCCATTAAATGTTAAAAACAAATGAATAAGCATTCTTTACTTCCATGACCCCTCTTTACCCGCAAAAACAAAACAAAAATGTTAAGTAGTATACATAGTTTTATATAAGTAGTATACATATGTTTATATAAACACCTTGCCACTTTCTACAGATGTGCCTGCTTTAAACTCCCCTTAGCCCTTTTCTCTTCCTTCCAAGAAGCTCCTTTTCTGCCACCTCTGTTTGTGCCTTTCAACTTATAACACTTTCCCCATCTTTTTTCCCTCCCTCTCGCCTGCCTCATCATAGTTCCTCTATTCTGGCTGCTCACTTCTTTCTCCCTTTCCCTCTCTCACTACCCTACATAAATCCTTTATAAACAGCATAGTACTACTATCTTAAAATGTTTTTTCCACAAATCAGACAATATGTTATTAGCCACTATGTACCAGAATGTCTTGTGTTTCACTCTCCTTGTGTATTTTAACACTGTTAGCTACTTTTGCTCTGCTATCAAATTATCTATTATGTTTATACTTACTCTGTATTTCAAGTGTTTCAATTATGTTGAAACTTGTATTTGCTATGTGTACCTGCTCTGTTTATACTGTACCCTCCTGGGCCGTGCCTGAAAATAGTCATTGCTATGGCTAGTGCACTTACCCGGTAAACAAAAACGAAATAAATAAATAAATATTTTTATTTCCGGGTATATGGTTGGTGACTATGCCCTCTTCCTTCTTTTCAGCTCTAAATATTGGTAAATCCAACTCTAGGGACTAGCACATGAAAAACATTTTGGTTGGACCAACAAGACTGGGCACTTTTGACTTGTTTTACTGTAGAAATAATATAGTGGTGGTGGGCCTTCTGGTGACCAAGCATGCCATAAAGATGGGGTACTCCATTAGAGTGAGAGAGTGGTCCATTTGCAACTTCAGTTTTGCTTCAACTGTGGGCCCAGAGATTCAGTTCAGCTTGAAGAATTTGACCAAGCCACTTTGTCTCCCAAATGCAGTAATTGGCATGGGAAAAAGAAGGCTACAAATGGGGGGAGGGGGTTAAAAACACATTGAGATCAGCAATGAATATTAATTACTATAACTTACTTTGTGTAGGAGCTGTTGAAAAGCAGGGATATGGGAGTACCTTTTTTTCAAATATTCAGTGAGTATTCATATTTTGTGCCTTTAGATACCTAGGGTACTGGGCAGAGATCTGCCAGATGCCATTTTGAAACTGAGCATCTACCCAAATAGATCACTAAATATGAATTTTGAATTCTGAAAAAGATACAGAAGCATCAAAAATGATGGAGATCACATTTGTATTAATTATGTACTGCATATCAGCTCTGTAAAAATATGTTGACTCCTACAGAGCATCCATAGACCCCACCGTATGAAGGGGTGTATCTGTGATACAGAGTTTCATAGCCATGGCCACTGTGGATATTGCATACATGTATGGCACTGGCTGGAATGGAGCTGTAACTGGAGTACAGGACTGGAATGGAGCTGGAACTGGAGTACATGACTGGACTGGAGCTGGAACTGGAGTGCAGGTGATACTGGAACTGCCCTGGAGTACCAAAGACCAGTAGTCATAATATCAGGTGACCTGTCAAAACATGGTATCGAAAATCAGATATTGGACTAGAGAGATACTTTTACATGAAGTGCACCATTTTATTTTTCATTGGCCAAAATACTTTTTCCAAAACATTTAACATTTTGAAGATCATAAAAACCTCTTCATCAGAGAAGTGGCTGAAATTCACGGAATAATCATGAAATTAGTACATAACTTTTCACTGTTATCATACCTCACAAATAATACATATAATTATTTGTAATACAGAGTGGATAGTGGAAAAATCTCCCCATTACCTGAATAATTCCACAATATATATACTTTATTAGCTTCTTCCTTTGAACATGTTTTTCAAAATATGCGTGTAAACACATATTAATTATATGCCTAAATATTATTAATCACTTTACACACTTAACATCCATTTGAAAATGTTGTTAAACCTTATTACTAATGTCCTTATAATGAACCACAGAACAAATTAACTTTTAAATTCTATATCATAATCGTCACCAAATGCAAATACACCTGAATATCTGGCCTCAATTTGCTAGGAAGTCACAGTGTTATTTTGCTAAGTACCATCATAAAAGAAAAATGTATAGTCTATTATAATACTCTTTAAACATACAAAACATTTTAAACAAAAAAAACAAAACATTTCCAGTCAGTTAGCTCATTCATTTCTCACAAAAAGCAAAATAGATGCGTTTGTTGTATGTTTCAGTCATTCCATTTTATAGTTTTAAAACTTTCTGACAAAATATATATATATATATATATATATATATATATATAATAACTTCTTTTCCCATAAAAGCTCTCTTATTTGTGCTCTAACATACGTCTAATAGAGTGTGTAGATGTGCCCATGCAAAATGAGTGCCTTTTAATTTTTAGTACTCACCTTGTTTTTTATGTGATTATGGCTTAATTTCCAACTGTTTTATATTCTTATTGCTGCACAAAACAATATTAAATTAATGCAGACACTTCTTGCTGTTTCAGTGCTTTGCACAAATACATTTAGAATGTGTAGAGCATTGAAAAATACATACCTTAAGTGTGAAGAACACTCCCTCTCTGGCATTCTCAAATTGTCATTGCTGCTCTATATGCAGTTCTGTCTCTTCTCCTATATGAAGCAGGGCACTTTGGGCAGTGAATGGAGTGAAGAACATGGTGATATAATCCACTCTGGTGCGTCATGAATGGCGCGCTTCCCTGCCCAATCTACTGGACTGAAAATACAGCCCACATTGCACAAAGGTGCAAAATGGAGCTCACCGGTCTTATTTAAAGAAATTATTTATAAAGGGATCTCCTCTCCTATAATCTCATGGTTATGTGGACCTCTCACCTGGTAAATACTATGTGTAATTCTAATGTCTTGTAAATCAAAAAGTAACCTACAATTATAAAAAAGAGGGATTTTAAAAAAGGTGGGAGCAAAGTGACTCCACCAATCCAACTTTCTGGTGGTGAATAGGGGGGAGGGGAATACTCTCATCATCATCATCTGATAATATAGATTTATTGAACCATAATGTCAGTGGGAAACCATAGTCTAGTCTGTTGAAAACACTAATAAAACAACTAACAACAAAGTAAAACAATTATGTTTATTAAATGAACTAATGACAAGGGAAATGTATAAGAAGAAAGGGTAATCTAACTTCCATTCAAAGCCTACCCATTCTATTTCTTTGTTCAACCCCAAATCTATTATTTAAACTGTTTAGGTGATCTATCCACCACCCTTCTCTTTTCAGAAGTGCCCTCTCCCAGTCACACCATCTGGCTGTTTGTTTAACCCTTTCACACAGCATGTACCATAAAGAATTAATATTATGTCTCTCTGTGGTAAAATGCCTTGCTATTGCAGACTGTTGATCTTGCGCTCTGATTACACTCTCATGTTCTGATATCCTCATATTTAATTGTCTTGTGGTTTTCCCCACATAAACCAATCCTCATGGGCATTTCAACATGTATACCACATGGTCAGAATATTTCAACATGCATACCACATGGTCAGAATCACAGTTTAAAAAGTTCTGTATAAATAATTTTTCATTTCTGCTGGAATTAGAAAAAAATATTTTACCTTAATGGAACCCGAACAATGGACACATTACCCTAAACTGCAAAACCCTTTTGTCTCAGGTCCTTGACATATGGAAGTGGGTCGAGGGGGTCTAATGCTTTGTCTTTACAATCATTAGTTTAATGCTCTGAGTTCTTCTGTCTGTTATCCATGGCCTCTGCTCAAAACTTTTTTCCCCTGCTTCGGAGCTCTGTAAAACATGCCAATGTTTAAAAATATTGGTCTTAATATGGTTGAATTGTTCACTAAAGGTTGTTTTCATAGAAATTTGGTTAGACATTCCTCGTCTCCTCCCTCTATTTGCTATAGTCTGTCCCCTCTGTATTCCTGCTATTCTTTGTATTGCCTGATTCAGTGTATTCCTGTCATACCCGCTTTTCTTAAATCTATCCTCCCCCTACCTTCACAATTAAAATCAATCATGTTTTTTTTTTCAAATTTGTATTCATGACCACTGTTTCTTTTATACCTTAACAATTGGCTACAAGGTATACTCTATTAAGTTTTGAGGATGAAAACTAGTCGCATGAAGTAGTGCATTCCTATTACATTTCTATATATATATGTGATAAATTTGTCATCTTCTTTTATGACCAAAAGATCCAGGTAGGGAATCTGCTCCCTATCAAATTCAGTTGTAAATTTCAAGTATGTCTGCCAAGTGTTCAAATGCTCAAAACATTTTTGCAAATCATAGGCACTCCCATCCCATAACATAAAGATGTCATCTATAAATAATTTCCATAATCTTATGGACTGTAAAAAGATATTGCTCTCATTGGACAAAACAAATTTCTGTTCGAAGTCTATCATGAACATGTTTTCATATGTGAGAAGCAAACTTACTCCCATGGCTGTTTCTTGTTTTGGCAAGTATTTCTTATTTTCAAATTGGAAATCATTATTGTTCAATAGAATTTCAGCCAATTTTAATAATAATTCATCTGGTGGTTTAAGTTCTTCTCTGTCATGTAGAGCTTTTTTTACAGTTTCCAAACCTTCAACATGAGGTGTAGAGATTTTTACATCAGTAGTGACTAACATAATTCCTGTCAAATCATAATTTCATTAATTGAAATCATACAAAATCTGAATAAGGTATCCAGAATCTTTTAAACAGGATTCTGATTTTTTGATTAATGCTTTACAACCATAATAGACAATGGTTCTGCCATTGAACCTTGGCCTGGTATTATTGGCCTCCCGGGGGTTTATAGGGTCCTTACGTATCTTGGATAAAATGTAGAAAAATGCGTATTTGGGGAAATTTGCACCTCAAAGCCTCACCCAACATGTCTATATCCACCTCTGATCCTCTGCTTCATCAAGGAATGTTAGTTATTCTTTCATAATTTGTGATGCAACTTAACTGTTCATAACGCTCTTTTTGATAGTCTTTCTTTCTTTCTGAGAATCACAATAGCTCCCCCTATATATGCACCTTTTATGACTATTGTTTCATCTTGTTCGAATGCTGTTGATGAATCAAGTTCTGCTCTGGACAAATTATATCTTGTAAGTTCTTTCTCACATTTTTGTATCAAACTGTCTATCTCATGTCTCACAAGTGTAGCATAGGTCTAAGTATTGGCTGGTATAGGGCCAGGAGGTAGGAATACTGGCTTTACTTTCAAGTTGTCTATGTTGTTCTTGTTTTGTTACAGATCTGGTTCCCCCCTGTCATTTTCAATGTGTCAAAAATTATCTGATCCTTAATTTCCTTATAAATCTCTTTACATCTAACTGAAGTTCAAGACCATCCAATTTTTTTTCAAGACAAAACCTAACCCACTATTCAGAATCTGATTCTTCCAAAGGTGTCAAGTCTCTATTTAAAAGATTGTAAACTAAAGATTCCATTTGGTCTGTTGTCCGGTGCCATGTACTTTCGTTTGCATGTCTCTTGTTGATCTTGTGCTTTCCTGATATGAAGTGAAGGGTGTTTTCCCCTACTGTCTATTTGTGTCCCTTCTCCCCCCCCCACTCTCTCCCCCACCCTGAAAATCCATTTGAAATATTCTGTATGGATAATATATATCTTCCTCTCCTTGGTGTCTATATCTCTGCCTGCCCCCTCTATCTTTCTGATATTGGGGTGTGTATCTAGGTTCATGTTGTTCAAAATTACTGCCATAGTCACTCTGATATGAATAAGGGCCCGACTCATGTAGGATAAAAATTGTTGGTTCTGCATATCCTTTTTCCAACAATAAACCATGCCTTCCTTGTAATCATTAATATCCCTTTTAAACTTTTTCAGTTTGAGTCGTCTCCAGCTTTCATCATACTCAGACTTTTCTCAATTTTTGCTAAATAGATTGTCATCTCATTTCAATCAAGTGAAACCATAATCTGTGTTTCTAATTCCACTGTGTCATTCTGTACATGTGTCTGTTCTTTAACTAATGTTTCAATGATGAGTAACATAAAGTCAAAAGAGCATAATATTTAGGTGTACAATGGATCCTATGCACAAACAGGTGAGCTACATGTGCCAGAAGCACGTATCCCACCCGCATAGCATCGCACCCGCAGACAGGTGTGACCAGCTGGTATGCACCATTGGCCACCACCCATCCATGGGCATGCCCCCCCAGTGCAGGTCCATGCAGGGTGGCCAGGGGTGGAATAGGGGACCCAGCTGGGAATCCAATCAGATTCCTGGCCTGGGTCCCACAGTGGATCCCTTACACAGTGGGGTGTGGGTTCGGATGTGTGACTAGAACATGCAGGCACCCAGACCCATGAAGACATTTCCCTGTGCCCAGCAGTCAATGGAACTGACTCCCCACCCACCACACAGCAAGACCATGGCCAAAAATGTGCCAATGCCCCCCACCATGAACACAGGACCCCATACCCCATAGGCACCATGCCCCCCACACACACACATATGGGGGCACTGTCCCCAAGAAGACAGACCCCAAACACACCTTTACCCCATGCCCCATCTGTCCACATAGCCCTCTGCCCAGAACAGCACAACTGAACATCCCCAGGCACTTTTACCTGGCCCCTCAGGGTGATCATTGGTGTTCAGTGGACCCCCGACCCCCACAGCACTGACACCTCCCCAGCCCCCCTACCTGCCCGTTAGTGCCATGTCTCAGAACAGCCAGCAGCATAGCCCTCCTAACATGTCCTCAGCCACCAGCCATCTGAGAGCGGCCTGGAGCAAGCCACTATATATAGGCAACATGCACCCAGCAGCACTCAGATGGCTGGCAGCCAAAATGGTGGAGGAAGGCACTGATGGGCAGGTAGGTGGCAGGGGTGGTGTTGGTGCGTGGTGGCTGGGGAGCCGCGAACACCTGACGGTCTCGTGCGGGCACCGGGATCAGGGATCCTGTCAGTGGCCTGGGGTGCTGGTTGTGTGTGTGGGGGTGTGGGGTTTCCCAGTGATACCAGAGATAGGGCTGCACTACGTTGGTGGGGCTCACATTCAATGAGGCTCAGGTATACATGGCTGGGGGAGTATGCCAGCAGTACAGCAGGGTTGGGGCTGACAGGTGTGGGGGAGGGTTCCTGCAACTGTGGATAGAGCAGCACTGTGTTCCAGTGGGGGGATGCCTGTGGCCAATCAGGGATGGGGCGGTACTGAGTGGGGGCTGGGGACACATGGAGTAATGGAGCTAAGGTGGCCATGTGCACAGGGCCAGGCATGTAGGCACTTACAGCAGTGTTCTCCCTGTCATGCTCTGTGCTCTCCTCTGCACCCCTGCAGCCAGAACTACACATCTTACTGCATGGAGCACAGTGCTGGCACACCCCAAGTCTGCCCCAGTGCATTGTGGGCTGTGGTCCAGGAGTATTGGGTGCATTAGGGCTGCGTGCCCCCTGTTAGTGCATCCCACGTGGGGGCACACTGGGTGTGGAGTGGCTACACATTGAAGATACACAGTGAGTACCCACTCCACCCATTAGTGCATAGATGTCAATATGTGTTTACATACGCATATTTTTGAAAAAATGTTTAAAGAAAGAAGCTAAGAAAGTGTATACATTGTGGAATCATTAAGGTAATATACAGACTTTTCCACTCCATATTACAAGGAATTACTGTATATGCATATTTGTGAGGTATGATGACAGTGAAAAATTATATACTAATTTCATGATTATTATGTGAATTTCAGCCAATTCCCTGATGAAAATGTCTTTATGATCTTAAAACATTGGATGTTTTGGAAAAAGAATTTTGGCTGATAAAAATAAAACTGTACTTCATATGAAAGTAGCTGTCTGGTCCGATATCTGATTTTTGCTTCAGTTTTTGACCAGCCACTGTTGGACCAGGTTTGGAAGATTTAAAAGGGAAACTGGACATCTTGAACTTTTTTGCAAAACATGGTATCAAGCAAAATACACCACACACTCACAAACCACTGGGGCTGGTGCCCTTGCAATGGATGGCTACCTTTATAAACAACAATAAAGCAACAAACGTTCAGTGCACTTGTTGGCAAGACTAAAATATTGAGCCAGATAGCTGTCTGGCCCATTACTTTATTCTTACATTGAAACATTGAATCTGACAGCAGATAAGAACTGCTTAGCACATTCAGTCTGCCCATTTCTCCTTACATACACTATTACCGCAGACTGTGCCCAATCTACAGCTATTTCTCCCTTCCCCCTCCTTTCCACTATGATTCCCTAGTACTTATCCCATGCATTCTTGAACCCCACCACAGTTTTCACCACCACCACCTCTGCTGGAAGGCTGTTCCAGGAATCCACTACTCTGGACAGGTCTCCAGAACTGGACACAGTACTCTACATAGGGTCTTACCCATGATCTATACAGAAGCAGCACCACCTCCCTCTTTCTGCTGGTGATACCCCTCACTATGCACCCTAGCATCCCACTAACCCTTCCTACTGCTTTGTTGCCCTGCCTGGCCACCTTTAGGTCATTTGATATGATTACCACAGGTCACTTTCTGGCTTGGTGGTAGTCAATTACATTCCACCCATTTTGTACTCAGCCCCTGGGTTTCTATGCCTTAAGGGCATTATTTTGCACTTCATTGCAATGATTCCCTGCTGCCATGCTCTTGACCACTCCTCTAGTTTTCTTAGGTATTTGCTAATCCTTTCCACCACCTCCCCCCCCCCCCAGTGTTCACCCTTTTTCAGATTTTGGTGCCATCTGCAAAGAGGCAGACCTCGAGTGCACTGTATGTTTGTTGCTTTGTTTTGAAATGTTTAAAAACCCATCATAATGGCTGTACAGAATCAAACAATATCAGCCTTGACCATCTGTAATGAACACCAGCCTGTACTTGTGGTTGATCTGGCCATTATGGTGTTCAGAACAGACAGTATGTTGGGTACTGGGTCATTCGGCCTGCTAGTATGGCTCATAAATTGGGGCCTACTGGAATATTACCAGTTCCACCTGTTGTCTGTTGGAACATAAGAACATAAGAATGGTGTCGGCAGAGGAGGACCATTTGATTCATCTAGTCTGCCCAAGGTGGTTACCCCCCTCCCTTTTAATTGTTAAAGCCAATCTGTCCACACTGTCTGTCCCACGTTAATTTAAATTCTCTTACTGTCCTAGCTGCCACCTCCTGTGCTGGCAGGCTGTTCCATCGTCTGTCAGCCTCTACATGAAGAATTACTTTCTATAGTTGCTCCTGAACTCGCCTCCCACCAGATGCAAGTTGTGCTCCTGCATCCAAGTTCCTTTGTTTACTTGGAAGAGATTCTCTGTCTTGTTTATTCCCTTGAAGTATTTGAACATTTCTATCATGTTTCCTCTATTTGTCTGTTCTAATGAGTACAATTTTAGTACCTTGAGCCTAGTTTCATTTGTCTGATGGTGCAGCCCTTGCACCATTTTAGTAGCCCTTCTCTGCACTCTCTCTAATCTGTCTATCTCCTTTCTCAGGTGTGGCCACCAGAACTGGACTCAGTACTCCAGGTGTGGCCTTACCTAGGATCTGTACAGTGGCATGATTACCTCTTGCTTTCTGCTTGTAATACCCCTACCTATACATTCGAGGATGCCACTTGCTCTCTGCACAGCTTTTTCACACTGTTTTGTGACTTTGAAGTCATTGATGATGAGTACACCCAGGTCCCTTTCCATCTTTGTCACTTCCAATTGGTGCCCATCCAGAGTGTACTTTACCCCTGGGTTTCGCTTCCCCATGTGCATGACCTTACATTTCTTGGCCTTAAATCTTAACTGCCAGTGTTTTGACCATTCCTCTAGTTTTCTGAGGTCAGCTACCAAGCTTTTGGCCCCTTCCTGTGAATCTACCCTGTTACAGAGCTTTGTATCATCTGCAAACAGGCACACCCTCCCCTCAAATTTTTCTTTGATGTCACTGATGAAGATGTTGAAGAGTATGGCACCCAGCACTGACCCTTGTGGTATGCCACTGGTTACTTCCCCCTCTTGTGACAAAGCTTCATTGACCAAGACTCTCTTTCTTCCTATTCTGTAGCCAATTCCTAACCCAGTTAACTATCTTATGCCCTAACCCTGCATGCTCTAGTTTGTTTCCCAGTCTCTTGTGGGGATAGTGTCAAAGGCTTTGCTAAAGTCTTGGTACACTATGTCTACCGCACCACCCTAATTTATTGTTTTGGTAACCCAGTCAAAGAAATTAGTCAAGTTTGTCTGACATGATTGACCTTCCATGAAGCCATGTTGCTTGGGGCCTAGTTTTCCATTGTCTCTCAGATAATCCACTATGCTTCTTTTAGTAGTGCCGCCATACTTTTTCCCACTATAGAGGTTAGGCTGACTGGGCAATAGTTTTTAGCATAGTCTCTGCTTCCTCCCTTGTGCAAGGGCACTACTGTTGCTGTTCTCCAGTCCTGAGGTACTGTGCCAGTTTCCAGTGATTTACTGAATTGATCTCCTAGTGGTGCTGCAGTTTCTTCCTGTAGCTCGTTCAACACCCTTGGGTGAATACCATCTAGTCCCATTGCCTTATCAACTCTAACTTTATTTAGTTTTTCTAGGACCCTTTCACTTGTGAAGAGGCTAGTGTTAGCCTCCTTGTTATTGTGTTCCATCTGCTTTAGTGGAGGTCTTTTACCACTATCTTCTATTTTGAATACGAAGCAGAAGAATTTATTTTCACAGTCTGTCTTTTAATCTGGTTGTCTCTCCTCGGGAAGAAAGTGCTATGTCTGTCAACTTTGTACTTTTGGGTCTTCTTAAGTAAATAAAAATCTTCCCTAAGGTACTTTTGGTTTCGAGGACCTCCTCCCTGTGACACCTTGGCACCGTGACAAAGCGGTATTTCCTGTAGCAGGGACAGAGAGAATGTAAGCCAATATTCAAACAAGTTGCCCAAGCAGTCACATACTACTACCAGCTATGCAGTAATCATTGTTACTTCTAACTACTCCTACATAAGGAACACCTTGACCCTTTCAACCATGAATATTTAGTTTTGGCCTAAATGTGTGGGCTGTCTGGACTGGCCGCCCCTAAACCTAGCTGTAGCTCATAACTGAAATGGGTTCTTAGCCCATATATCTTAACAAACCATCTGCAGATAACTTTCTTGTGCAGAGTCGAGCTGAAAAGCAAAGAGAAGAAGAAGAATATCCAAGAGGACACAATAAGAAAAGGATTGTTGACAAATGCAGCTTCAGGAGCAAGATTGAGCCCTAAGACTTACTGTAGGTTCACAAAAAGCAGAGACTTGTAGAATAGCTCAAGGGATTTTTGAAGATCACTCAGAGTAACTGTAAATTAGAGGCATCAAAGTTTCAAAGCTCCCCAGGGATTGCTGGGTTTCTGAAAAAAAGGTGTCCTTTCCTCAGCAAACTAGGCTGGTACATTAGTTCTTAGTTACAAAGGGATGCTACTCCTAAAATAATTCACTTTGAGCTACATATACTGTAGAAGCCTATCTGGAAATCTCTGCCATCTGCCCCAAAAAGATTGAGTTTATCTCAGGAATTTCTGCATGAAAAATTTCAAACTCTCACTCTATAAACCCTAAACGCTGGGAATAAAATAACAGTGAAACATCCGTTAAATCCATTTATTATCCTCATGGCTGTATATCCTGGTGAAGACAGACATAGCAAAGTGGCTAATATCCTGAAGACATCCAGAGGCCAGCAAACTAACAGTGATCTGGGATCCAGAATAAAACACTATCCACTGCAGAAGTTAATCAACAACTCCATTGCCAGCAGTGGAGGATAGCCCACTGTGAAGACAGTAATCATGCATTTTCCTGTTGCTGTCTACCAGCAGTTCCAGTTGTTGATGCAGCCCAAGGGTGACAAGCAAGACAGAGAGACAGAAGACTGTAAAGATAAGAGATCTGAACTCTGGAAAAGGACTTATTTTTTCTACACTTACAGTATAAAGGTGCAACCCACCCTTCAGCCTATACCGCCAAGTACCTTTCTTAAAAGATGCAGGAGAGTATGGCCCAGGTTGACTCCTGTGTCTACAGATATTTCATGGCATGACTTACCAGTAGCACCCTTGCAAGAAACACCTTGGCATGCACATACTGTCTTTGGTTATTTCCTTTTTAGAGAAATAGTTCAGCTTGACACAATTGTGATCACTCTTCACACAAAACAGATATGTCAGTGTGTGGCTCCTTTGCATAGACATAAGGGTTCAAGGGTAGTTTAGCTTTATAAATCTCAAAGCTCACTGCTGGCACATATGAGGTTGGCACCCCATGTCACAATTTCATAATGATCAGGTCCATTTCACCAAAGCCCAATCCATTTTGTGACCTGTGAGACTCCCTCATCTCTCTGGGATAATGCACTCATGCATGGCGCTGACTGGAATGGAGCTGGAAATGGATTTCCACCAGAGATTCTCAATGCCATTAGTGTAGATCATTTTAACAGACAACTAAACAAATGTATGGACACGTGAATGTGTTAAAGTGACCACTGTGTAGTAGGTGGTATGCTCAAAGAGCCAATTTGGCTTACTTCTACCCTTATCTAGCATAGTAAACATAGTTACCAATCTCTCACATAATTTCATGGCATTCGATGCACCTAACACAATCCCTTTTGAGAACTACATTTACCCCTCATTAATGGTTAAAACAGATACTATACCTAGTCTTGGCTATAGCACCCTGAAATTAGGCACATGCTAACTACTCAATTCTGTGTCTTTGCTCTACTGAGAGTAAAGTTAGGATATATTTTCTTTACTTTAGTCTGAAGATTTTCCAAAGCAAGAGTATGACTGGGGTTACCTCCTCCATTTCCTTGGTCTGCAGATCACTACTACCTGGGTCTGACTCTCAGCTCCCACCTCCAGTAGTACTGCAGCTCCCACTGTATGTATGTATGTATGTATGGTGTGGGACATCTTCTGGGAGAACTCAGGGCCCAAAAGTATCTGGTTTACATTCCTTGAGGAGATGCCCACCTGGGACCACACTTTTGCCATCATGAGCCACTCCAAGCATTCTGTACCCTCTGTCTGCTCCCTGCTCAGTCGTGGTAGCTGCCTGCAGACTCCATTATCTTCCTGTGGGTCAGAAAGAGAAGTCCACCTAGGTGTACCATGCCACTCCACCCATAACACCTTACCACCAAGCCAAGGATGGCAGTTCCCCTCCAAAATTCTGATGATGCACTGGTGCCATACAGGATCCCTAGGGCCTGATTCCACTTGCCAACACAGGTATGGACTGCAACCTGATCTCCCACCAAGCCTGAAATGAATTCAGCACTGGTGAACCCACCAACCACCCGTTTATCCACTGTCAGCAAGCCCCCCCCATTACAAAGGACAGCATTATTGGTGCACTGGCACACAGCATATTGATAGACAACCAGTAACAACCTGCACCCTTTTAGAAAAAGGGGTTCTTACTCTCTTCCCCTGTTAAATGTTTCCATCCTAGGAAACTTGAGAAGGGGTTATGAACATATGAAATTTATCCAGCAGATTAAGGCCTAGTGGTCTATCAAGTCTGCTCGAATGTGCAGCTAGCACCCCTTATTCTGCAGCTGTAGATGGGGTTGATGGAGAAAACATAATAGGGGGTTTATCAGGCAATCTTGTGCCACATGACCACAATAGGCAACTGCAACAGATCCTCTTACCACAGGACAACATCCCACCCAAACAAATATGACACCCAAGATAACCCACTACACGTTCAACTACAGAGGGACTACCCCCCCAACAGTTGATTAGCTTGGGTGTTAGGTTTGCTGGGGAGCAGTCCCCAACTACACTATCGACTACAGTGGGACTACCAACCCAATAGTGGCCCACTCCCTTCCTGAAAAAAAGCACTAAAAGAAACCATGCAACATTTATGATATATGTAATAAAGTTCACATCATATCAGTCGCGGTAGCATTCCTGAGCTTCCAAGAGGCCTCACAGCCCCCCCCCCAACGCTCACATCAGTCGCGCTAGCATTTCTAGATGCCTGCAAGCTCCCTCCTGGAGTGGGACTTCACCTGAGCTTTCAAGAGGTAAAGGATACCTCCCCCAAGGATACTATCTGTGTGGGGTGTTAGCCCGTCGATGCTGCGCGTCAACTGCCCTGCCCACCCAGGGGCATCCCTTAATTTATAGGTCCTCCCCCTGACATCACTTCCTACTGGTCAAAATACTAAGTCCCCACTTTTCCATTTGCAGGTTATACCTGCCAGCCACTAGAGGGACCAATAGTCTCCCACATTAGGCTCCACTACCTGTCCTCCTCCCCCCCTACTTCCTGGAACCCCTCTAACCTCCTGTGCCACTTTGCTCCTCTCCAACTCACACCTACCTCTGCCCACACCCCCCAGTACCCAGCTCCACAAACTAGCCCACATCCTGACTCATTACTGCTCTGCTGAACCCACACCCAGTGACCACTAGGAGTCGCTATTTCTCATCCTGTTTCCAGCCCCAACTCAGCCTGCATCAGACCCCCAGAACGTGGATCACTGCCCTCACCCAGGCACTTCACTAGCTGCCCTGGCAGAGACTTGAACCTTGTACCCTATTCACCAGAGTCCATGTCACTGCCACTAATCCAAAGTGGTAACCACATTTTCTAGAAGTCAACCTAAATACTTCTACCTTTCTACCCGACTACCACCATTAGAGCCATGTTAGTCCACCTCCTCCTAAAATGCCTCCCCCTCATCTACTTTCTAGTACCCTCGTCCCAACAGCCAGTCATCTCCCATGGATCACTGGTACCAGCACCAACAATTCTCCCAGACATAGCTCGCACTCACCCCACACTTACCATGTACATTGGCCTACAACACCTATCCCCTGGGAACCACCCCACCACCTTCCCAGGCCCCCTTTGGTGGCTAATCATTTTTGCCCTCCCAACCTGGCAATCTCTACCCATCCCCTGTTCTCCGAAGGTCCCTCCCCATCCCCTCATACCCATAGGAAACATACATACCATTGCATCGTGGCCAGAGCTGTGGTCCTCCTTCTACTCTTAACAGGCAATATACATCCTAACCCAGGCCCCACCCAGACCAGCTCACCAGGTGGGTCCTCCAGTCTGAGTGTTGCCTCCATGAATATATGCAGCATATTGAAAAAATTTGATACCCTCCAATTCTGGGTTATGCTGCACAAACCAGACATCATTGCACCGGTGGAAACCTGGCTATCAAAATCCACTCCTGACTCCTTTGTCGCCCTCCCTGGCTACACCCTATACCGGGAGGATCGTGTAGGCAAATGCAGGGGTGGCTGTGCGATCTATACCAGGGATTCTCTCACTGGTCAAGCACTCCCTGCTCCGGCCCTTGCAAGTGGGGCACAGGCTCTTACTCTTAAACTTACTCCGGACCCCTCCAGGGGCCCCTTTATCTCACCTCTGCCTACATTCCACCAAAGAACCAAAACCCAGCACTATTATCCTCAACTGATTATCTTGCCACCCTCCCTCACTGGGCTGAAAAAGTCCTTGTAAGGAACCTTAACATGAACTGGCTCAGCTCCACCTCCACCACCACCTGGGACTCCTTTGCTGCCATTGATCTGACACAACTAATCTCCCAACTCACAAGAGTAAACCCTAAGAGAGGTACCAGCGCCCTCCTAGATGTTATCATCACCAACCGCCCCAAAAAAATTCTGGACATCTAAGTCCTCCATGACTCACTCAGTGACCATTCCCCTATCCTATTCCACTGGGTGACCACCTCACCCTGACCCACAGCCCAGCACACACTCCACCAGTGTTTCAGACCAGATAGGCTGAAAAACCTCAAGCAATTTCTTGTCCAAATAAACTGGTCCCCCATTCACCATGTTTCTGATATAGACACTGCCCTTGCCTTCTTTTCCCAAACCTTTAACAAAGCCTGTGACCTCTTCACACCCCTCATGGCTGACCGAACCAAAAAACATAACATGCCCTGGATTACTCCAGCCCTATTAACAGTTGCTCAGGCTTAGGGATAACCTATGACACCTTGCAACAGAAACAGGCCAGCTGGCTGATAGACAGGCCTATAACGCTGCATGGAATAAGTGCACTCGGGCCATCAGGAAAGCCAAGGCCGACCACTATCGGGCCACCCTCACCTCCTCCTGGGGGTGTGCCCAAACTTTCTGGGATAATGTCAAACAATTGAATGGGAGCGCACACTCCCCTCCCCCGTCCCAGATCGCCATAGACGGCACTACCATTACGGACCCTACAAACATTGCAAACTACCTTAACACATCCTTTACGGACCTCAGCTCTATCCTCCCCAGTAATTTATTTGACCCACCACCTTCCCTACTGGCCCCAGCCCTCCAACACCCTAGCTTCTACCTACATAGTGTAACTGCCCAGAAAGCTAGACCCCACCTGATCCGTGCACTAAAAAGCAATAGTCCCGGTGACAACTCCCTGGACCCCAGCATTCTCCGGCTGGTGCTGGATCAGGACCTTGCCCCACTCACCAGCCTTCTCAACAAATCCCTCTTCCTGGGGCAATTCCCTACTGCATGGAAAACCGCCACTGTTACTCCCATTGACAAAGGGGGTGACAGGTCCTCAGCTGGGAACTACCAGCCTATCTTCATATTCCCGCCCCTCTCCAAAGCCCTTGAAAAACTGGTTGCCACGCAAATCACTGAGTACCTGACCAAACACAACATCCTCTGCCTTGAACAGCATGGTTTCCATGCAGGACACAGTACCGGCACTGTACTAGTTGACTTTTCAACATTCCTACACTTCTCCCTGGACTCTGGCTCCCTAGCCGGGGCAGTGTTCATCGACCTCTCATAGGCTTTTGACACTGTCTCCCACCCCCTCCTGCTGGATGCCCTCTGCCCCACTGGCTTCACTACTGGGCCACTCACCTGGTACACCAGCTACCTATCTGCCAGCTCCCAATGTGTCAAAATTAATGGGACACTTTCCAAAACTTGTCCCATCCACTCAGGGGTTCCTCAGGGCTCCATCTTGGGACCCCTACTCTTCTCACTCTACCTTAACACCCTGCCCAGTGCATGCACTGGGAAAATTATGCTGTATGCAGATGATGCCATCATCTTTGCCCCCCACAATAACCCTACCTCCCTCCAGGATTCCCTGCAACTTTCCTATAATGATGCCGAAACCTGGTTTGAAGAGCACAGACTGGTCATAAATCTCAAAAAAACAAAAACAATGCTCTTTGTCCACCCCCAAAACAAAGCCAGCAACTTCCCACTCCATATCCTCCCCTGCTGCAAACAGCCACTAGAGCAAGTCCACTCCTACAAGTACCTTGGGGTCACCTTTGACTCAGCCCTCACCTACCACACCCACATTGATGCACTTGCCTCCGCTACCAATGTGTGGCTAGGTATCTTATACTGCTACAAAAACTGTCTCCACCCCACTGCCCTCCGACTTGCAGTGACATCCTCTATATTATCCCTGGTTGACTATGGACTACCGGTCTACGGTGCTGCTGACACAACTGCCCTCAATAAAACTCATCTCATCCTAAATAAGGCATGCAGGCTAATCACTGAGGCCCCTATGCTCACACATTCATGCCAGCTCTATGTTATGGCAACATTGCTGAACCTAGATAAACGATTGTGATATCAAACATGTCTAATAGCTAAAAAAACTCTTCTAGGGCTATCCCCACCTGGGCTGACAGCCTCCCTTCACCTAGCCCAACCCTTGATCTGTACACGGATCTCCTGCAAGGCCACTTTTCTGGTACCAAGATCTAGGACCTCCAATGGACAGAGGTCATTCCGCCATAAAGCCCCATCCTGGTACAACTCGCTCCCTCTCCCCATCTCGGATGCCCCCACGATTTCCAAATTCAAAACTGCACTCAGAAGCAAACTATTCAACACGCGTAGTTGCACCTGTCTATAATTTGAGGCACAACACTCTAACATACTAACATACTAAAATGCCAGCAGAATAGGCCTAATGGTCTTTTGCGTTTGTTCGTTTGGTCAGCCCCCACCCTGGGATCTGACCTTGCTGCCCCCCTCGCCTTCTCTGGTTTCTCTCTTCCCAGTTCCAGATATTCTTGCTGCATTGGATTTTGCTTCCAGAACCCTTCCCCTGTACCTGTCCCACCCCCTCTTGAACCCCTCCACTGTCTCTGCCTCCACCAGCCCTCTAGGCAGCGCATTCCATGGCTCCACCACCCTCTCAGTGAAGTAGCACCTCCTCCTTTCTCCCCTGAATCTTCCCCCCTCCAGCTTCCACCCATGCCCTCTAGTGGCTCCCTCCTCCTTCCTTCAAATCACCTTGACTGTTCCTCCCCTATTTACCCCATTCATGTACCTGAAGACCTCTATCATGTCCTCCCGGTCTCTTCTCTCTTCCAATGTGTACATATTTAGCTCTTCGAGCCTCTCCTCATAGGTCCTGTCCCCCAAGCCCCAAATCATTTTGGTTGCCCTCCTCTGGACACTCTCCAGGAGTTAATGTCCTCTTAAGTGTGGCCTCCAAAACTGTATGCAGTACTGAGGTGCGCCTCACCAAGCAGTTATACAGAGGGAGTATCACTTCCTCCTTATGGAGGTGATCCCCTAGCGATGCATCACAGCATCCTGTTGGCCTTGGCTGCTGTCCTCCTACAAGTCTCTGAGTTGTTCATCTTGACATCCACCACCACCCCCAGGTCCCTCTCAGCCATCGAGACTTGCAGCATTTCCCCTCCCAGGGTGTACACTTGGCCCGGGTTTCTGTCCCCCAGGTGCAGTACCTTGCATTTCCCTGCATTAAACTTCAGTTTCCACTTTCTAGAACATCTTTCCAGAGCCTCCAGGTCCCCCTGTAGGGCCACCCTCCCCTCCTCCCCATCCACCACCGCCTCCAGTTTTGAGTCATCCGCAAAGAGACTCATCTCACTCCTGATTCCTGTCCTTATGTCAGAGACGTAGGCGTTGAACAGGAGGGGCCCAAGGACTGATCCCTGTGGGACCCCACTAATGACCCTCCTTGGCGATGAGACTATCCTGCCAACTATGACCCTCTGGGCCCTGTCCTGGAGCCAATTGCCTATCCATCTGATCATCTGGTTCCCCACCCCCATTTCTCCCAGCTTATCCAACAGGACCCCATAAGGAACAGAGTCAAATGCCTTGCTGAAGTCTAGAAAGAGGACGTCCACTGGTCTACCAAGGTCCAAGGCACTCGTCACCCAGTCATAGAACTCCGCAAGGTTTGTCTGACATGATTTCCCCGGGACAAATCCATGCTGTCTGTCGTCCAGGCACCCAGACTTTTCCAGGTCCCCCCCAGCCTCTCCTTGACAATGCCCTCCATCACCTTGCCCACCACTGAAGTCAGGTTGACAGGCCTGTAGTTCCCTGCCACCTCCCTTGATCCCCCCTTCTGGATAGGCACTATATGTGCCACCTTCCAGTTCTGGGGCACCCACCCTGTCCTCAGAGAGATGGTGAAAAGCTCCACCAGGGGTTTCGCCAGGACATCTGCAAGTTCCTTCAGCACTCTGGGATGTAATTTATCCAGCCCCGGTGCTTTCTCCATCTTAAGGGACCTGAGGGCTTCCCTCACTCTCTCTCTGCTGTGATTTCCACTTCTGCTACCTCTTCTCCCTGCTTAGCCTTCCCCCCTCCTGCCAGTGATGCCTCCCCCTCTCCCCAGACCCACCGATCGGTAAGGGTCCCCCCCTCCTCAGTATCACTGTCTCCTCAGATGTATGATGCAGCACCCCCATTTTCCTTGGTGAAAACTGAGGTGAAGTACTCATTTAGTACCTCAGCCTGCTCCCCTGGGTCTTGTACCCTCTGACTCACTCTGTGCCCTGACAATGCCCGCTGGGCAGCATTCATACCGCACCTCTTTAAATCCTACCCCTTTTTCTGTCTATACTGCCATTATTCCTGTTGCTTGCCCTTTCTCCGTGCAAGCATGTACCATTTCTGATTAAACTACTATTACTCCATTGCCTGCTCTTACTGTCGTACTAGTATGCACCATTGTAACCAAACTGGCTTCTCTGTATAATTGTCTTTATCACATGTGCTTGCTAACTATGTAACCCATATCCTGGAACCTATAATGCTTGTATATGTATTTGTCATTTTCATTATCACATGTGCTTGCTAACTATGTAACCTATATCCTGGAACTGAGAATGCTTGTATTTGTATTTGTCCTCAGTGTAACGAGGTACCTTTGGAAATGAGCCTCTGGCTCAAAGGTTGTAAACCGATGTGCAAATAAATAAATAAAATAATATCAACTGAAATGTCCTGCTTTTGTACAACAGTATACAGCAGTTTCACCAATGAGCACTAAATGGGCAATGCCTTCAACCTGCACTAATAATTGGACCTGGCACTAAAGAACAAAGTCTTTGTTTATTTCTGCCACTAACAGCCACACATTGTCTGCTGTCTTGTAGTGTTGAGACAGAGGATCAACTTGCATGGATTGGGTGGCCTCATGCCAGAACTCTAGTTGGCACTGTGTACAGTGACCCTCAGTGGAAATATACACAATGCAATGAATTCTAATGGTGCACCCAATGGCTTAGGCATGAAGCACCTCTTGGACTTTAGCTTCCTTTCTTATGGCTATGAAATGGCAGGTGCTGGATCTAGTCTTTCACTTCCTCTCTGCAGCCAGAAATCTTAGTTAACCTCTACAGTCCTCCATAACCATAAAGGGCAGTACAGAAACTTGTAGTCCCAGTGAATGGACAATCGATAGGTGATCTTTCTGTTGCCATGGTGGTCTCCTGAGGTTGTCCTGCCCTGGCCTGATTCTAACCAAATGTCCATGTCTGCTGCAAAAGTGGGTTACAAAGACACTGGGTTAGAACCATCCAAATAATGGCATTGGTATGCCGGTGGGCTGTGCAGGCATCCCACACTAGGATAGCATAAGGAATGTGCCAACTGCAAATCGAAACATGTAAGGCAAAATTCCCCACAGCGACAATTTCGACAGGTTTTGAAATTGTCACTGTGGGGAACCTGAGGGCGAAATTTCACCCTTTCGCTGAGTGTCACCCCCCCTTCAAATCAACTCTGACTCAGAGTTGATAATCATTTAGAAGGGGGGGCGTGGGGGCACAGCCCCCTCATTGGAACCAGGCCAGGATGGGCCAACCTCGAGAGAAACACTTCAATGTCAGACAGGTGAAATTTTGCCTGTCAACATTAGAAACATAGACTTTGATGGCAGATAAGGACTGCTTGGCCCACCTAGTCTGCCCATTTCCCTACCTACTGGATAAGTTGCAGATCCTAGTTAAGCAACAGCCTACTTCTTCCAACCCCTCTCCCAGAATTGCCTTATGTTTGTCCCATGCAGTTTTGAATTCTCCCACTGTTTCTGATCCCAGAACCTCCTCTGGAAGACTGTTCCATGTGTTCACCACCCTCTCCATGAAAAAATACTTCCTCTCATTGGCCCTGAGCTATCCCCCCCTCTATTTTCAAATTGTGCCCCCTTGTTCTTGCACATCTCTTTCTCTGAAAGATACTACCTTCTTGGCCTTTGTTGATTCCTTGAGGTACTTAAAAGTTTCTATCATGTCCCCCCTCTCCCTCCTTTCCATTGGGGATCTTACTATGCCGAACTTTTACAATGGTGTTGTCGATTCAGCATAGGTAAACTAACATAATGGTGGGGAAGGAATGTCCAAATTTCATCATGAATTTGGCACTCTCCCCCCCCCCCCCAAATCTAAAGTTTCTAATTTTTTTTCTGATGGAGAACTGAGCTTTTCAGGTACCATCAAGAGCAGCATAGTTGGCGCCATGTTATCTAAGCTGGAATAAAACATAACTGGGCCATGCTCACATAGGCCCTGGCCATTGCATCCACCTCTCCGTAGTCATGGAGTATCTCCAGTGCATCTTCAGAGGGTAGGCTGGAGGCTTGAGGCCCACTAGCCCCTCCATTACCTGGTATAGGATTGGCAAGGAACAGATCTCCAAGTATTTGCTCTCTAGTGGCTTGAACAGATGCTGGCTCTCTGTTTACTTGCACTGATAGGCATACTCTTGATCACTACTTCAATTCCATTAGCTCCAGTTCATCTTCCTTGTTGGAGATGAACCCACTGTAGGCTTGGTATCATTACTGGCAGGAGAGTGAACTGTCTCATTATTCTTCTTCCAGCGCTGGCATTTGCACCATCTCATTCACCCAGGTAGATGGTATGGGTGATTGGTTGTAGGTTCAGACCAAGCACCTACTGTTAATGGCATCCCCTCATTCCTCGTCGGTGCAGAGCACATCATGTTTTCACTTCTCTTTTTGTGTATTTTGTACTTTGGGGCCAAACTACACTGCCTACATTCCCATATTGGCTCATCTTTCTCATATGGGTCAAAGTGGTCTCTGTTACCATTGCCATAAGTCCTTTGCCACAGCCCACCATTGACACCATATGAATTCTCCCTGTCCTTTAGCAATTTCTCCATTAAATTTGCAAACTAGCATGGCCCAGTGGTGTGGAGGGCTGGGGCATTTGTGCCTCATCTCTGGCCAGGCCTGCATCACTGGTTTGGAAATGGATCAGGGATGCTTGGGAGCTGGCCAGGGGAGGGAGGCTCGATCATTCCTAGGACAGCTGCTCTCCCTCATTGGGATTAACATGTCCTGATGCTCACCTGACAGACAGCAATGTTGTGGGACCATGTCAGGGAGAGATAACTCTTGCAAGCACTGGGGGCATCTCTGAGGAGGTAAAGCTCACATATCACATGATTTCACATGATGTGAACCCAATGAGATAAAACAGAAAAACACCCTGAATACAGTGTGACAGCCAACCCCTCCCAGTCCTTGCACCAGTGTCTGGACACCTCCACAAAGTCCTGTGGAAGGGGACGATGGAATCAGGTAATCCTGGAGAAGCCAGGTGACAGGACCAGGAGGGCTGGTCTAAAGGGGGCAGTTATTACAGGAGGAGGACAAAAAAATAATTGGAAAAATATTGCATGCTAGGTACTTACTACCCCCACAGGAGTGTGACACCAACTAATGCATTGCCACCACTTCCCTTATTCTGAGGCCACAAGGCAACGGACCTACCTCCTCTGTGAAACAAACAGTGAACATCTGTTTGCTCACTTTCTCACACATTATGGGTTCAGCCACAACACATGAACAGATTAAGCAAAATCTCATGCTGTAGGATTACATAGCACTACTTTCACCTGAAACTGCATATGCTTATCTGCTGCTGCTACTACAAACCAAAGGGAGGTCTCTAGCTGCAAGCCACAATCTGATTGGCCCTTTGAAAATATCCACCTCATGCTCCATGTCCATGCTGCCAAATTGTCTCTCATGCACTTCTTACCATGTGGCATCCTAATTTCATCCTAGACTTACTGATTGTTACTTCACACAAGGAATCTTCCCACCAAGCTCATAGTGTATTTTTGTATGCACATTCTGGTTACTGTTTCTATACTCCTGGTTACAAAGTCACTTTTTCTTTCCTGTTCACATTACTTTATACATCCAAAATGCCACTGTGTTTTGGAAAACTCATTCCTTCCAAATTACTTCAACTAGTTCTAATTCTAGCCAAATAATTCTAACTCAACCCAAATCATTCTGAATCAATCAAAATCAACCCTGACCAAGCTCCCACTTTGCATCCTTCCTTTCAATCTATATTGCAGTGTGTCTTTCTGCCCAGAGGGGCAGTGAGTATGGCCCAGGGTGACTCTTGTGTTTTGGGTATTTGATCACTTGGTTCACAAGGAGCCTCTAAGGGTACAATGGTAGCTTCAATTCATGCATCTCAAAGTTCACTTTCAGCACGTATGAGCTTGGGGACCCACAACACAATTTCATAATGATCAGGCCCATTTCAGCCAAGCCCAATCCATACTGTTACCTATAAGACTTCCCTGTTTCTCACATACCGTCTGTAATGGCACTTGGCATACTTTTATTTATTTATTTAAAAGTTGGTAACCGGGAGAAGCACTCTGAGCCGAGGCTCATTTCCAGCTGTGACCCAGGGGAAGAGGTAAGAGGGGCAAAATACATACACACATGAAATGCAGACATTTTACAATGGTTGGCACAATCCCATTGAGAACTGCTGCTACCCCCCTCCATAGTGGTTATGAGATACTATACCTAGTCTTGACTATAGTACCCTGAACTGAGAAACATATGTTATTCTCTCAATTCTGAGTCACTGTTTGTACAAGTAAAATTATGGTATGCTCTCTAACCTTAGTCTGACTGTTTTCCTCAGCAAGTGTACAACTCAAGTTACCTCCTCCATCTCTTACCTGCAGTCCCCTACTACCTGGGTTTGACTCTCAACTCCCATCTCCATAATTGTTGCAGTTTGAACTGTATGTATGCTACTGCACATCTTCGGGGAACTTTCCTGCATGCCACCAGTGTATTTCCCTTGATGGGATATCCACCTGAGAACCTGCTTTTGCCATTACCAGCTGCTCAAAGCTATCTGTAGCCTACACCAACTCCATGCTCACTTGTGGTGCCTGCCTGGAGACTGTTGTGTCTCCTGAATTGGACAAGGGGCGTCCATCAAGGGGTACTGTTCCAATATGCCATTGGTACCCTGCCAATCATCCAAGAATGCCAATTCCCCTCTGAACCCCCAGTGGTGCCCTGGGGCCCTGCAGGATTCACATGCCAGACTGTGCATGTCAGCACTGGTACTGGATGGAACCCAACCTTCATTCACCAAGACCCGCCTTAACTGAACCCAACTCCAGTGAATCCTGTCTTCTCCCTTCCAATCTCCTACTCATACCCTGTTCTTAAACTCCATCCTCCCCCGTTCTGAGGGGGAGTGCTCTTGGTGCACAGTAACCCAGCACATTGATGGACAACTAGTAACAACCTGCACCTTTTAGAGAAACTGGTTGCCACAAAGGGTTATGGGGTTTAAATTCAGTAAAGGGTTATATTGTGATTATTGGTGACACATATAAATTACATGTAAATGGGGATAACCATATAGAGGATAATGTATGGGTCCTGATCAGTAACTAACTTGTTAACCATCGAGAGGTTGCAATAATGATCGTGTAAACCTCAAGAGTGAAGCTCCAGAGGTTTACATCACCATGGCAACCTCAAGATGTTTAACCAAGTCGGTTGCCAATCAGAAACCATACATTATCTTTTATAGTGTGTGATCCCATATATGGCAAACAAAGCAGCAGGGACACCGCCGGTCAAGTTCTCACCACTGCCGCCTTTTCGGGGAGATCCTCGCTTCCCGTACTGCGCATGTGCAGGATGATCCCCATTGTTATACCGTTGATGTGACATACCCTTGATGGGTTAAGAACAAAGTGACATCACATTGATGGTATAACAAGTCTAGTGAAAGATAGATTTTGGTAGATAACAACGTTCTGCCATACATTATATATAGATATATTATAATGTAAATCTACTGTGTCAGATGTGTCAGTGGTGTATTTTATTTAGAGATCATCACGCTCTCCAACAGTTTTCTAATTTATAATGATGTATACTGTTAGATATTTCAAATACTCAAGAAAGATGTAAAATCTCAAGGATTTATGGTGAACATTTCTATGCTACAGCTGAGTCAGCCAAGATGCAACACAATACCTTACAATAAATGACATGTCACAAAATACTGCATGACAAAAGGGTTAATTACCTTTGAATTACATTGTTCCCTGCATCATACTACAGCACTCTGCAGTAATACTGCAAGGTACTGTGTTGCATCCTGTCTGGCTCTGCTGTATATTAAACTAGAGTATAACTATAGGTGTAGACAGTTGTCTTGAGATATGATGTCATGCATTTTCATATATATATTTTTTTCTTTTGCAGTATTATGGGAAGCTCAATTTGAGTGGGAAACCAGGAATATCCTTACAGACTGTGTTTTTATTTCTTGGAAAAGGCAAACTCATATTATGAATTCAAAATTTCATGCAAAATGGACTTTTCTAATTTATTCACATAAAAGAGACAGTTACTATTATTTGTGTCCACATATTTAGAGCATAGATATTGCCTTCTTAGTTCATTGTTCAAAATGAACCATCAGACACACAATATTAAATCAGGTTATCGGCACACAAATAGGACAGCATTTTCCCAACCAAACCATTCCCATGCGGACCTGACTCTCTTAATACTAAGAGGCAAGTTCAAATACATACAGGAGAGAAAGACACAGGAATTAAAATATATTACACAATTTAACACAAACTATAACATGCTGAATCAGGATATTGGATTTATGACACACTAGAGAAAATCTCTAACACCTGTAACATGCAGCTATGTTTTTTCAGTATTTTTTTTTTGTAACCTCCCCTACACTTTGAGTATCTCTGGTAATGACTATGTCCTATTTTCCTGTCAAAAAGCATTTTACAGCAACACTTCAATGAACTAGGTTGGCCCAGTGGTAGGGAGGACTGAGGAACTGGCACCTTACTTCCTGACACACCGGCGACCCATGTTTGTTGGCAAGCACAGATTGACGGGTGTCAGCCAGGAAGGGAAAAGATTGAGCACCTGTTGACTGCTCTCCTCTCCCGGGAAGGGGGGACGACCTGCATGCTCCACTGAATCAATGCCACCCAATAGAGGCCAGGTGATAGTGTGGGTCTAGGAGGGCGGTAGTAGGGAGGGCTGCAGGACTCCAGTGTATTAGAACATGTGCATCTATGTGTGTGCCCCAGCATAGAGAACAGGGTAAAAAATGGGGAACAAGGCTCTGTCCCCCTGTTGCCATATGTGATGTCACTTGGGGGACTCCTGGGTCCTACTTCTGTGTGACTGCTCACTGGCTTGACAGTGGGGAGAGGAGTCGATGGGACTGAGGGACCCTCAATCCAGGGCCTGATGACAGGAGTAGGTGGTAACGGGCAGGTGGGCAAAAAGCTATGTTAGAAAAAACACTTCAATTAACTCATTAAGCCTCTCTTACAAATATCTTAACACTTCCTGCAAAGCATCACCTTATAGCTATAGTCATGTACCTATACATTGTCCAACCACATTTTCTTGTAAGTCTTCTCATTATCCTGTCATAAATTGTTTTGAAACAGTTTATCTCACTGTACAGTATATAACTTTAGCTTCTTCTGCTCTGCTTGCTGCTGCACCTGATGAAAAGACCTATTGGGCCCCTAAAGCTGGTGTGCTACACCACCTTTGTACAAGAAATATGCTGGTTCAGTAGAAGGTATTAAACTGTCCAGCAACTCCTTATCTTGTTTAATTTTGTCATCTACTCCTGGGATCACCTCAACTCAAGTGTCACACTCATACCCACTATTTGGTGATGTAACTGACATCAGACTTTCAAGCTGCTCTTGTTCTTTACATGTGCTTTTTCATGTGCTTCTTCCTTTTCCACTTCTTCTGCTTATCCTTCTCTCATAATACTTCCAGTGCCCTGCCTTCTCCTTGCAGG
This sequence comes from Neoceratodus forsteri, assembly GCA_016271365.2. Classification (NCBI taxonomy): domain Eukaryota; kingdom Metazoa; phylum Chordata; order Ceratodontiformes; family Ceratodontidae; genus Neoceratodus; species Neoceratodus forsteri. The sequence goes on from CM057452.1 coordinate 1,869,004,024, forward strand.
AGTTATGTGCTTCCCAAATCCTTTTTATTTCTCCTCATGTGCTTCCCCCTTTTTCTACTTACTCACTCTCATGCCCCTTCTCTGACAGCTCCACTTCCATTTCCTCCTCACTGGCACTATCAATTGGCAGATTTGGTGGAGTGCAGTGGTCTTGCTTTTGTAGGACAGGGTTGGCATATCTTATGCTGCCTCTGTTCTTCTCTGTACTCCCATGCCCAATTTTACTTTTTCATCTGATGACAAGGTAAAAATAGTTTCCATGTCACACAGACTAACTGGCACCTTTATTATTTGATAAATGAGCATATGAGCATACAATAATGCCAGCAGAACAGGCCTCACAGTCTATCGAATCTGCTCGATTGTGCAGCTAGCCCGTCAATTTGCAGCTGCCCCATCCACCCCCCCTTTCATAAATACCCCCACTCTGTCCCATCCCCTCTTAAAACTGCCCACTGTGCTACAGGCTACCACCTCCTCAGGCAGAGCATTCCACTTGTCCACCGCCCTCTCTGTGTAATAATGCCTCCTGACTTCCCTCCTGAATCTTCCCCTCTCCAGTCACAGCTGGTACCCCCTCATGACCCTTCCCCTTCCGATCTGGAAAATCCCTTCTGTGCTAGTCTTGTTTATCCCCTTTAAGTGTTTAAAGGTCTCGATCATGTCCCCTCTATCCTTCCTCTCCTCCAGAAAATGCATGTTCAGCTCACCCAGCCTCTCCTCATTGGAGTATCCCTCCAACCCCTGGATCATCCTTGTCGCTCTCCACTGGAAACTTTCCAACAATCTGATGCTGTTCTTCAGGAATGGGTGCCAGTACTGCACACAGTATTCCAGATGTGGCCTGACCAGTGACCTGTACAGTGGCAGGATCACCTCCCTATTTCTGGAGGATATGCCCCTCGCAATATACCCCAGCATCTTGCTGGCTTTTGCTGTCACTTTCCTGCACTGCGCTGAGTTGTTCATACTCCCCATTATAAGTACCCCTAGATCCTTTTCTTCCTCGGTGCATTCCAGCTGTATCCCCCCAAGCTGATAGCTCCTCCCCTGATTATTAGCCTTGAAGTGCAGAACCCTGCACATTTTGGTGCTAAACCCCAACTGCCATTTCTCTGACCACTCCTGTAGCTTGGTCAGGTTCTCTTGTAGGCCCCTCCACCCCTCGATGTCATCAACTACAGTTCCCATCTTTGTGTCATCTGGGAAGAGACTGTTCTTACTCTGGACCCCATGAGAGATATCCGCAATGAATATCCTGAATATCACTGGTCCCAAAACTGATCCCTGTGGCACCCTGCTCATCACATCCCCAGGCACTGAGAGCTCCCCCCCACCACCACTACCACCCTTTGCTGCCTACCCTTCAGCCAATTGGTGATCCAATTAAGCATCTTTGTCCCCACTCCTATATATTCCAGCTTCCACCCCCAGCCTCCCATGCAGCATGGAATCAAAGGCCTTGCTGAAATCCAAATACAGGACATCCACCGCATGACCTTTGTACAGTTCCCTTGTTACCCAGTTGTAGTACTCAATCAGGTTTGTCTGGCAGGATCTTCCCAAGACAAATCCATGCTGCTAGACATCTTGTAGCCCTCTGTTCTCCAAAAAGATCACCAGCTTCTCCTTTAGGATCATCTCCATGAGTATTCGCACAAATGATGCGGGGTTCACTGGCCTGTAGTTGCCTTGTTCATCCTATGGTCCACGTTTGTGAATGGGTACCACATGGGCCAACCTCCAATCCTATGGAACACATCCTGTGTCCAAGGAGGTATCGAACAGGTCAGCCAGAGGTCTTGCCAGGAACTCCTCTAGTTCCTTGAGTACCCTAGGGTAAATACCATCTGGATCCAGTGCCTTATCCCTCCTTAAATCCCTTAATCCCTTCAGCACCCTATCCACTCAAATCTCCATATCCATCACTCCTTCTCTCCACTGCCCACTCCCCCTCTCCCAGGTGGTGCCTGCCCCCCTTTCTTCTTTGTGAACATGGAGCAGAAGTAATCATTAAGCACCTTTGCCTGGTCCTCCCCCTTCTCCACCCAGCCCCCAGCCCTCCTAATCCTCACAATCTGATCCTTGTTTTTTTCATCTTTCTCCGATGTATCTGAAGAAGTCCTTTCCTCTGGTCTTAATGCCCTGCACCAGTCTCAATTCTCTTGAAGCCTTGATCACTCTGACCAGCCTGGTTACCTCCCTGGACTTCTTCAGATAAACCTCACTGTTATCCCCCCTCCTGATTTCTTGAATCTCCAAAATGTCTTTTTTTTTTTGGCCCTCACCCCCCTCTATGACGTACTTTATCAGCCAGCAGGGCTTTTTTGCCCTGCCCTTCTTACTGTTTTTTTTGTACATGTCCCTGTAGCCTCCACCAATCCTTTCCTAATTATATCCCATTTCTGACTGTCATCCATGTGCAGTTGAATACCTGTCAGATGCCTGGCCAAAATTTTCCCCATCTTTTTAAAGTCTGCCCCCTTATAGTCTATCACCCTGGTACCCATACCTCCTGTTTCCCTGCCCCTGTTGAGCTTGAACCATAATGTGTGGTAGTCACTCCCAGCCAGAGGGGCCTCAACCTCCACATCCCTTACATCCTCCACATTTGATAGAACCAGCTCTAGCCTTCTTCCCAATCTAGTTGGCTCCCAGACCATCTGCACCAGGAAGATGTCTTGAAATGCTTCTAATAAGACCTGCTCCTTAGCACTCGTAGTGATTGGGATGCTCCACTCCACCTCTGGTAGGTTGAAGTCCCCCACCACCACAGTGTTTCCCTTCCTACAGACCCTCCTTATTTGTTCAGCTAACTCCCTAGCCAGATCATCCCCTTGGCCTGGTGGCCTGTACACCACACCCATTCTCACTGTCCTACCTCTTGAATCTTGACACGGCATCCATAGGGCCTATGTTCTACCTTCCTCCCTCTCCTCCCTTATGCACTTTATTCCCTCCCAAATGTATATTGCCACCCCCTTTTCCATCAGACCTATCCTTCCTGAATATTTTATACCCTGGTATCATCAAATCCCATTCCTGGTACTGGGTAGCCCACGGTTCCATGATTCTCACTATGTCCACCCTCCCTATTGCCAAGAGAGCCTGTAAATCCACTGATTTGTTACCAAGGCTTCTTGCATTCAGTGAGACCACCCTCCAAATTGTCTCTGTCACCTCCCCTCCCAGAATTACCCCCCTCTTAACCCCCCGTGCCACTTCTGCAAGTTCCTCCTTACTTGCCTGGGGGAGTAAGCACATTTGGCTCCCCTCTCAGGGATCCCTGCCTACCATCTGACCACTCACACCCCCCACCTAGTATAAATTCACATTTGTGGCTATATATTCCCCTACCTTCTGCTTTAATCCCCCCTTCCCCTCCTCACTCAAATGTAGCCTATCCCCTACATAAAGTTCATTGATTGTCCCAGGTTCTGTTCCAGCCCTCCACCAACCCGTAACCCCTGGATTGAAAGCAATACCTCAGCCAGATTTTGAACTCCCCAATCCTTGCTTTCCTCGCTGTACTAGCGCAGGATACTGGGAGCACCTCTGAGAATGCCACCGACTCCCCCAGCTCATCACACAGCCTGCCCAGTTCGTTGAATCTATCCCTCACTACTTCCACCATCTCCCCTGCCAGGTCATTCATACCCACATGCACCACAAGATGCAGTTTCCTCCTACCCCTCTTAGCATACTTAAGGATTGACTGCCCCACCCTGCCTGCAGTTAATCCAGGTATGGACTCCACCTAGATACGACTATGCCATTGCCCCTTGCTGCCCCATTTTATCCCTTTAAGTATTGAATCCCTGAGTATCAATACCCCTCTTTCTCCAATCCTTGTCTCCCCCCGCCGGTGCCTTGGTATCTCCCGCTAAAGTCTGCCCCAGGTGAGCCCCTTCCCTTCCCTCCTATGGATCCGGATCCCTCCCCCTCCACCCTGTCTTAACGCCGCACCCTCTCATCATTCTGTCACACTCTGCCCCCTCCTTCCCCTCCTCCCCTGTTAAGTCCCTCCCATTCTCCGCTCCATCCCTGCTCTTCTCCCCCTTAGCCCCCTTCGTCCATAATTCTAGTTGTGCCCCACTGCTTTACCCCTACCACAATCCTCCACCCATCTACTGTCCCTTATGCAATCCTCCCTCTTCCCTTTACCTACACCCTCCTGGAGCCCTCCATTGTTGCCAGCACCACAATCCTATTACCCACCGTGAATTGTGCTGGGTGGGATCCTTCTTCCTGCCATGCCCTCTTTCCATGCCTAGCCCCTAGTTGTATTGTCCGACTCTCCTCCTTGTCTCCCCCCCTCCAAACCACTGTTCCACTTTCTTGGCGTCCTCCTGTTCACTGCCCCAGCTACCTCCCCCTAACCTCCTCAACTCCCTACTGAGTGACTGCACTTCCTCCTCTAGTCTCCTCAGCCTGTGACAGATGGGACATCCTCCTAGTTTCCATAATACATTTATTCAGACTGCTGCCCTGCACCAATTGTAACCCACTATTCTGCCCCAATGATCCCTCTAGCCCCCTGTTGCCCCTGAACCCCTCCCGCCTCTTCCATCCCCAACCTCCCCCTATAGTACCATCCCTGTAACAGATCAGCTCCTATCCCAGTGCTGCTCCTTAAAGCTGATCTCCCCCCACTAAGGCCATTCAATAGAGGTTAGGGCCAGGGTGGGTAGGTGGGCTGAAAAACCTACCACCAACAAGCAGCACTGAAATCAGCTCACTATCAGTATCTGACAATAGTCCCCAAAACACAGCCAAAATGTATATCCCCACAATATGCACTCACAGACAAAATGTAGATTCTCATTCCCTGACTACCCCTCGTGTTCCCCAGAACACAGCTCACCAGTCTTTCATAGGCATCCTTTTCCTCTCCTCGTCGTGTCCTGCCAGATGGAAGGAAGCTGCCAAATCCCCAGAGCCCCTCCACTTCTCCCAACTGTACTTGACCCAAAGAGGGCCCTGAGCCACTTGCCTGGGTTTGTAAACCCTGGCCACTAATTTAAGAGTGACGCACACACCCCAAGAGCATACCCAATTGGTGATCTCCTCCTGTGCATCACTAGAGGCTGTTGCTATGCTCCCCACATTGTCCTACGAGAGCTCCGGTGTACCTGTGGAAGAAACATCGGGCCCAAAAGAAATAAAGAAATAACTCTTCACAGTAGCATTAAAATTAAAAAACCACCACCAACAAACAGCACTGAAATCAGCTCCCTACCAGTATCTCACAGTAGTCCCCAAAACACAGCCAAAATGGAAATTCCCCACGATATGCACTCACTGCCAAAATGTAGATTCTCATTCCCTGACCACCCCTCGTGTTCCCCAGAGCACAGCTCACCAACATTTCATAGGCATCCTTCTCCTCTCCCCATCATGTCCTGCTGGACGGAAGGAAGCTGCCTAATCCCTGGAGCCTCTTCTGCTTCGCCTGACTGCACTTGACCCAAAGAGCCACAGTCCGCCCCAGTGCAGCAGCACTGGATTGGGTGATACTTCTTCTAATGCATGATTTGGAGGTATGGGGGCACTATGAAATTCTTCAAGGCAAATTGACAATTGTCCATGCGCACTCACATGCACATGTGGCTATTGTGTCAGCTGTTTTCATTATAGAGTATTCATTCCAGAGGACAGGGAGTAGGCTTGCCTTTACAAATCTGCATGCATCTCTCCTAGCCCAGACAGGGAAACTGAAAGCACTGTAAGGATGAAGAGTGGAACTGCTGTGCTTCTTGATCTCTCAAGGAGGTTTCATTAGCTGTTGTGCCGGACAATTGGCTGAAAAAGCAGCTTACAGTGGGAGCGGAACCAGTGCCCTTCTGGGGACTAATGAACTGTGGTTTCTTTGGCAGTACAATAATGTGTCTAACCATAGTCCCCCCCTCAGCCCACCCACTATGAGTCAATGTGGTCTTTGCCATTTGGTGTGTATGCAAAAACAGTCTACATTGGGAAAACAGTAAGATACTTGAACCTGGATCTTTGAACAGCTAAAAGCTGTTAGTTAAGAAAAGAGTGATACGGTTGTGGGACACAATTTTAGGACCACACATTGGGGTGACACTCTACCTTTTAGCTTCATAGTATTTGACAGTGTCCCTGTAATGTACACAGGTGCAGATGGAGATGTAAATTAGAGCAACTTGAGACACTGGATTTTTGTATAAAAACACTTCTCCTGATGGTCAAAATAATATTAGTTTTTTACCGTTCCTATAAGTGTGTGCTGGGAAATCAATGATCAGTACAACCAGAAAAAAAATGTATAGAAATTATTTTTGTATTTGATTTAGGATTGGATGCTGTTGAAATAAGGCCTTTAAATAACTGTATTATGAGTCAAATCCAGATCTGATTATATCAGTTTGGGCTATTATACTATTACATGTTAAGTCTGTAAGCCTGAGTGTACTGGCATGATGAATCATGGAGGCTATTATGGGATAGTTTTTTCCTCTCACTTAAAATGTGATTATTACTTTTGTTTTTTGTAACTTGTTTCATATGAATCAAGTGTCATATTAAACATTAAATATTAAAATTTTAATTAAGGGTTGACACTGAGAAGGAGCTTTGCCATCGAGCTATGTTGGCAGTTTAGATTTATTTTAAGATAATCAGGATTATGGTGCATCTAGATTAGTTTCTTGATACATACTAGTTGCCAGGACTTCAGATAACTGTATTTTGGAAGTATTTTACATCCATTAATTTATCCAAAATGTCCACAAATAGACTCCTTGGAGTCATTTATGTTCGTATTTAACATCCCTGTTTAAGGGCTGACATCCGTTTATTCTGCTGTGGATGTTTTCTTTTGGATGTCCACTTTAGGCAGCAGAAGCAGCTGGCAGCAAATTATGTATTTTTCTTTTGTTTCTTGCATCTGCATGTTTCCCCCATTCCCCTAACAACTGGTGTGAATCGTGTTCACGCATGTGCATGCACATGCACAGGCAGTTTGGCGCCCACCATCCATTCATGGCTTCCCCCCTTCCCCCCAGCCAACTGAAGTGAATTACTGCCAGCCACATTCACACAAGGGCATGCACATGCACAGGCAGGTTGTCACCATTCTCTGCAGCCTTTCATTGTGAATGTATGCTGGGAGAGGAGGATGGTGGATGGGTGGAGCCAGTGGAAGGTGAGTGGACTAGCAGGAGAGAAGTAGTCAGGAGTTAAGACTGGAGCAGAGGACCATGGACTGGGCGTACAGAAAGGATGAAAAACCTTTCTGTGCAACCAGGGAGCAGCAGAAAAAATAACTTTATTTTTTTTTTTTTGTCTCTGAGTGTGTGCTGGGGCTGGGGCAAAAAGTGCGTGGAGGGGCATAGCAGGGTTGTTGGTGCCTTGGCAGCCTAGCTGGATCGAATGGAGGCTGGAGCATGCGATGACTACAAGCCATGAGACGGAGTCAGCCACCCACAAAGGTGCATCGTATGCTGGAGAATGCAGGTCTTTTAAAAACATATAGCATGGGGTAAGTGAAGAACAGAACACTCTCCTTACAGAAGATTTTGCAGACATGCTGAGTCTGTACTGTTTACATACAAGAGGGGCACAGCACCGGGTAATAACAATGTCAGAGAAATTTGATCTATAAAATTTTAAGTAATGAAAAACATTCCACATCCAGGAAATTAGCCATATTGACATGGAATAAATCAGAGCATGTACCAAATTCATTTAAAAAGCTCCTAAAAGGGATCACAAACTAAAGCTTGCTTGCTGCTTGCTACAGCAAAGAAAAATCCTACAGCGTTCTTCAGCTGCATGATTTCCAAAAGGGCCAGAGTACTAAAATTGGTTCTTTCAGGAAAATAAGATACATCAAATGAAGTAGATGGCTAACATCATCAATAACTACTTCTGCTCTTGCCTCTGTCTTCAAGGCTAGTAATAACAAGAGACTATGTAGTGAAGTTAAGATCAAAAACTGTAGAAAGGAAATCATTTCTGAACTAGGCATACAAACAAGTTTGTCATCTCTAAATATGTACAATATAAGCCAGGAGGCCCACATGGTCTTGCGCCAAGATTATTAAAGCATGTATGATGACCCACCACACTTTGAGTTGAATTTTTTGAAAACTAAACAAAAATAAAAGTGCAGGAGCAGAACTGCTTGTTCAGCTTAATCAGTTTACAGGTGATCTTCTGTGCATATTCTACAGGGATTCCATGCACATTTGCAATATGTAGTTGCACTAAGCAGTCACAAAGACCCCTTTGCACCACTGTTTAACCTTGCATCTGCCATACACAAAAGGGTGGAAAACCTTGGTCTGCATTGGCACCACGTTCATTGCAAGAGCAAAGGGAAAGGGGAGGCAGCCAGGGAACTGAAAACTGAGTTCAGGACCCTCTAACCATTGCGGACACCCTTAACAATGCTTTCTCTGACCTCAGCAGGGTATTGCCCCCAAATTTCTTTGACCCCCCCTCTGTCCAGTAATCCTGCTCCCACCTTATTGGATGCCTTCCCCCCTTTCTGTCTCTGAGTTATCTCCTCTGACTCAGCATGAAGATCTACTGTATCTCCAGTTTCATCAACAAGTCCAGGTATAGTGGTGACACCCTCGACTTAAAACTCCTAAGACTCACTCTAGATGAGGCTGTCTCCCCTATTACTAAAATCTTTAATTTGTCCCTCTGCCTTGGGCAATTTCCCTCATCCTTGAAATAGGCAGTTATCACACCATTACTCAAGGGTGGAGACTGCACTGTCCCCAACAATTACTGCCCCATCTCTATTCTTCCCCTCCCTTTCAAAGGCACTGGAAAAAGTGGTCTCTGACCAACTTACTGAATATCTCTCCTATCATAACCACCTTTCCCCTGTCCAGCACAGTTTCCATAGTGGGCACAGCACTACTAGTGTGATCCTTGAATATATGTCCTTCATACACCAAGCCCTCGACAAAGGGCAACTGGTAGGATCTGTCTGCATAGATCTTACCAAAGCATTCAACACTGTCAATCATGCCCTGCTGCTCCACACCCTCCCATCAGTGGGCCCTGCCCCTGAGGCAGTGTCCTGGTTTACCAGCTACCTATCTGACTGATCCTAACACATTAGGATCGTCTCTACCCTCTTTTCTTCCTGCCCTGTTCGCTCTGGAGTCCCCCGAGGGTCTATACTTGGCCCCTCTTTTAGCCTGTTCCAAAACCATCTCCCCCAATCCTGCCCTGGTAAAATGCTCCTCTATGTGGATGATGCTGTCATCTTTGAATGCCATCCCAACTCCTCTGTACACCAAGCCTTGCTTCAAGAGTGCTTCTACACTATAGAATCCTGGTTCATGGTCCATAAATTTATCCTCAACTGTAATAAAACCAAATTCATGGTCCTTACCCACCACCAAAACCAGCATCATAACCTTACCCTAGCCATCTGTAACACCGCCAATGTCCCCATTGAGCAAGTCTCTTCTTTTGGGTACCTGGGGTTAACCCTAGATACCCACCTGTCATATCATAATCACATCCAAGGTCTCCTGTCTGCTGTCAATATGAGGATTGGACTGTTATACTGGCACAAACACTTTCTCTCCCCTGAGGCTCTCCATCTGGAAGTATCCTCATTTGTTCTCTCCCTAGTTGACTATGGCCTGGTGATCTATGGCTCAGCTGACCCAACCTCCCTCTCACAGGTTAAGTATACCCTGAACAAGGCCTGTAGGCTGGTCACGGGCCATGACAGACTAACACACACCTGTGACTTGCATAAGTCAGCAAGCTGGTTAAATCTTGAAGCCAGACTTAAATACTATACATGCATCCTTGGAAAGAAAATATCCCTCAGAATTGCCCCTCCTCGTCTTGACTCCCTTGTCTCAATAGCTCCCCTGGCCCAAGTCTCCAGAAGTGCCTCTAGGTCCTCCCACTTTGTTCCATGCTGCAGAACCTTGCTATGTCAAAGGGCATTTTTATACTGGGCACCCATGTGGCTCAATGACCTCCCACTGACTATCTCCCAACTATCCAGCCTTAGCCCTTTCAAATCTGCCCTCAAGAGCTATCTCCTTGAACAATCAGCATGTGACTGCTACTGATCCTTGATACTCTGAATGCTGCATTGGCCTGTGGTTTCACACACCAGTGTACCAATCCTTGACTCCCTAGTCTGTTTAGCATTCAATTGTTATCTGCTACATCAGCTACTGATTCTGGGTTACACCACCCGGTGATATTCTGTTAATTTTGTCTTGTCCGTATAACTTGGGACCTCTAGGCCTGCTTTTATCACTTTGTATAATTGTGTAATTGCCTGCCACCTATTGTATTTGTAAAATTGTGAAACTGTCTGCCACCTTTTGTATTTGGGCTGAGGAGCCTTTGCAAAAGAGTCTTTGACTCAAAGATGTATTCCAATGCATCAAATAAATAAATAACATTTATGCAGGCATATACATGAGCTGCTGGCTGAACAAAGTGGCTCAAGTCACAGTACAGTGGGGTACTCAGAGAGCCTATGACTTCAAAAAGTATAGGACTGGGAGTACTTCAATTTCCAAAAATTGTGGACTGGAATTACTTTGACTGCCAAAAGCTGCCACCTGGAAGTATTTTGACTCCAGCAAAACTAGAATGATTTCCAAATTTCAACCCATGGGACACCACTGCAAGGCTCTTGTATCACTGAACTAGCCCCAACTAGATGACAGACTTAAGCACTCAGCCTTATGTACAAAATACTGAACAACCACCTACCTCACTTTCAGAACCTAGCTGAGCACAGGCAGCACAAAATAACTCTCCGTGCCTCTTCACAACCTCCTCTAGAGTTACCCAGAGTAAACACAGCAAGTGGGCAAAGGTTATTTGTGTATAAAATCACACAGCACTGGAAAAAGTTCTCTACTACCATGCAGAGTAGCCCCTCTCTCCCTTCATTCAAGCACTCACTAAAAACACACCTCTCCAGCAAGAGCAATTGCACCTGTCTAAACTAATTTCCCTGAAATTACCAGAAATTAGCAGATGCCTATCTGTACTTCCGAAGTATGCATAGCACTGCTAACATGAATTGTTAATGTGGATCTTGTTGTGCCGTAACTAATGATCAGTCCTGCAGTGCATAACTGCGATCTGTAGTGTCAGTCAGGAAGGTTTCCATATGTAAGTTTGTCCATACAATGATCTTAGTAGTCCAATATGACAATACAAAAGCTTTATTTTGTACTGTATATGAATTCTGTCTGTGCTTTACTATCTGTAACTAATTCCAAGTCACCACTGAAAAAGGGACCCTTGGTCTCAGCAGGTCTACCCAGTCGACAAAATTCAATAAACAAAAAAATAAAGCATTTGACATCCACCAATAACAAATTATCTGAACCCCTGCTAGTTGTCATTTAATTCAGATGGTAAAGTTAAGTTATATAAATAGCTTTAAAACCAGGATGTAGAATGATTACATTTTTGATACATGTGGTTTGGTAGCCTCTAAAATCTATTGTATGTCTCCAAGATTGGTTTTTGGTAATACTATTAAATATTTTTCCCTGTTTTTTTTGTTTGTTTTGTTTTATTTGAGTATTCCCTTCAACACGTTTTGACACATTGGACATCTAAATTTTTACATGAACCTCTGCACTTTCATTTTCTTTTTTTAATTTTTTTTAGCTATTATTGGCATTTTTTGACAATCTCTACAAACTCTGAAAGTTTTCTAAAGTTGACATATATCTGGAGTTGGTCTATGAATTTGGCTCATTAAGTGTATTTTACCTAGTTTGTGCAGAAATAGGTTTCTAGTAAGACATTAAAGCTATAAAAAATATTATTGGGTCTGTTTTTGAAATTTAAATCTGAGATCTAACCCAACATAGGCTTCTAGCTGGTACACAGAGAGCCCTCCCAGCAGATGTCATCACCCCTAATGAAGTGATTTGTTTAGGAAGCACTGGGGCATCCTGCCTACAGTCTCAGTGCTATTCTACACACTCACCCAGTGACTGACATAGAAAGCTACAGCAAGTATACATTTATGTATTGAACTTGATTTTGCACCTAAGCACTTTTTCAGTAAGCTTTATGAACTCATATTAAAAGAAAATACTTTTATGCCTATAGTAGTAAGTGGTTCTATTATCTTGGAAAACCACCACTATGAGTCTCAGTCCCCGTCCCACCACTAGCACCACCACTGAGTTCTTCTTTACATAACTGGTACTCTGAGGAACTGGAATGATGGAACCTTTTCCTGCTCCTTTCCTCCCCCACCCCAAATCACATTCTCCTCTGGGTCTTTTCCCTGTGGTTTCTATGTCAGATGCCCACACAAGCCCATCACCTACTGACATACTGTTCTCCTCCTTCCCCTTAAAAAGTGCCTCACTGCAACAGCCTACTTCATTTAGTTTTCATTCACAGGCAAAGAAACAGAGCTGGATTGTTGTGCCCTCTTATCACAGCAGTCAGTAAAAATAATGTGTCAAATACATCCTTCAAAAATTCTCCCTGCACCTTTCCCAGTCTACTGGCCCTGCTAGTACAGTTGGGAATTCAGCTGCCAGTGCGTGTTTACCCTATTCATTTCTCGTCTCCTATGAAGCATCATTTCACTAGCCTGGCTGACTCACACTGCAGTTAAATGTAGTGCATTAGCCAAATGGAATGATAATCATTAACTCATAGAATCATAGAAGGCTGTCGGCAGATAAACACCTCTAGGCCCTTCTAGTCTGCCTGTAACCCCTCCCCCCAGGAAGATTTTCTCCATCTCTTTGCGGCCTGCACTCTGCCTGCCAGTCCCATGTGCATGTCCCAGGTAATCTTGAAGTTCTCCACTGTATCCACCCCCATCACCCACTCCGGCAGCCTGTTCCATAGCTGTACCACCACCTTGGTGAAGAATCTGCCCCTGATGTCCCCTTTGAACCTGCCCCCATCCGGTTTGAGGGTATGTCCCCTAGTGGAATTGTTCTTACTCAGTTTGAATATGCTGTCGACCCTCACCCTGTTTATGCCCTTCAAGTATTTGAATGTCTCCACCATATCGCCCCTCTCGCTCCTGTCCTCAAGTGAGTACAGGCCCGGCTCTCCCAGCCTCTCCTCATATGTCCTCCCCTGTATCCCCCACACCATTTTGTTGCTCTCCTCTGGACCCTTTCCAGCTGGTCCATGTCCCCTTGCCAGTATGGCTTCCAGAACTGGACCTCATATTCCATGTGTGGTCTGACCATGGTTTTGTACAGCAGCAGGATCACCTCCCTCCTCCTGTTTGTAAAACCCCTCCCTATGCATGCCGGCATACTTAGTGCCTTTCCTGCTGCTCTGTCACACTGACTTCAGACTTTCAGATTGTCTGAGATGGTAATCCCCAGGTCTCTTTCCTGCTCTGTCTCCCGCCGGTATTTCACCTTTGGGTTGTTATGTCCTGTGTGCATAATTCTGCACTTTTTTTGTGTTGAACCATAATTGCCACCTTTCTGACCACTCCTCCTACCTGGCCAAGTCCTCCCTCATATCCTCCACCCCCCTTCCATCGTATCCACCTTGCTACTGCAGATTTTCATGTCGTCCATGAACAGACACGCTTTCCCATGCAGACCCTCTGTGATGTTCCCTATGTAGATGTTGAAAACTATGGGTCTCAACACAGTCCCCTGTGGAACCCCACTTGTCACTCTTTCCTCCTTTGAGTACACCCCATTTACTATGACCCCCTAAGTCCTCCGCACCAACCAATGTTCCACCCAACTAGTGAGCTTGTTTCCCACCCCCAAGCTTTCCATCTTGCCTACTAGTCTCCCATGAGGAACAGTGTTGAACACCTTCCTGAAGTCGAGGTAGGCCATGTCCACCACCCCTCCCTGGTCCCATATCTCCATCACCCTGTTGAAGAATTCAATCAGGTTGGTCTAGCATGACCTGCCACCCGTGAATCCATGCTGATTGTCATTCAGTAGGCCCTCCTCCTCTAGAAGTTTAACCAGTCTTTCCTTGATCAGTGCCTCCATCAGCTTGCTAACCACAGCGGTCAGGCTTATCAGGCAGTAGTTACCTGGCTCTTCCCTCTCCCCCCCTTATGTAGTGGTACTACCTCAGCCTTTTTCCAGTCCTCAGGAACCCTTCCCTCATGCAGTGACAGGTTGAATAGCCTCATGATTAGTGCTGCTTATTCCTGTTTCAGTTCTTTAAGTACCTTCGGGTGAATCCTGTCTGGCCCCATCACCTTATCAGTCTGCAGCTTGCTCAATTCCTGTGGCACCCTAGCTTCTGTGAAGGGACTGGAGTTCATTTCCCTACCCATTCTCCCCCCTTTTTTCCAATTTTGGCCCCCCTTCCTCCTCCACTGTAAAGACCAATGCAAAGTATCTGTTTAAGGCATCAGTTTTTTCTATGTCTCCCTCCACTGGTTCCCCCTTCCCCTTTGAGCCTCACTATCCCTCTCTTCCTCTTTTTCCTGATGCTTACATGTCTAGGGAACCCCCCTTGCTATATGTTCTTCTGTTTCAGCCTTGGCCCTCTTGACCACCTTCCTTGCTTCCCTCAGTTTAGCACTATACACCCCCTTATCTACCTCCATTTGTGTTGAATTATATACCCCGAATGCCCTCCTCTTCTCCCTGACTGCTTTCCTCACTTCAGTAGTGAACTAAAGTGGTTTCCTGCCCCTCTCTCTTGCTCACCCTCCTAAAGCAAAGCTCTGTCACCTTCTGTAGTCTTCTTTTAATTTCTCCCCATAGTTCCTCCATGTCTTCCAGGACATCCGCCCCCTTCAGCTCCTCCTGTACCATTGCTGTCATCCTCCCAAAGTCTGCCTTGCTAAAGTCAAGCACCCAAGTGTTCAAATTGTCCTTGGCTTGACCCTTGTTGATCCTAAATTCCACCACCCTATGGTCACTGTCACCCAAATTTTCCCCGACCCCCTCTACACTGTCCCCTTTAGTCAAAATCAGATCCAGTATGGCTCTCCATCTAGTAGGTTCCATCACCAGTTGGCTGATGAATGCTTCCTGCAAGGCTTCCAGCACCGCCTACTCCTAACTGTGGCTGCTGCCATGGTGACCCAGTCTACGTCAGGTAGCTTTAGGTCTCCCAGTACCACGATTTCCCCTCTGCTGGCCATGTCCTGTATCTCTTTAACCATCTGCTTGTCAATTTCCTCTTCTTGATTTGGTGGTCTGTAGACTACCCCTACCTTCACTGCCTTCTCACCTGCTCTACATAAGGACATCCATGGGGTCTCTGCAGATCCATCCCCCCCCGCACAATAATACCATTATAGCCCCTTTTCCAATCCTGCCCCTCCTGTACAGTACGTACACTGGCATTTCCACTTCCCAGCTGTGGTTCTCAGTCCACCAGGTCTCCATGACTGCCACCAGGTCCAGGTCACCCTCTGCCACTATCGTCTGCAGTTCTCCCATTGTATCACCCAGATTCCTGGTATTGGTCAGCAAAACCCTCCACTGCCCTTCCCTTTCCCCCTCCATCCTTGTCGGTTTCTCTTGCCCCCATCTGTGGGGGAAAGCTAGTTAGACCTGATCCTCTCCTTCTTCCTATTGGACAACACCTAGCTATGCCTTTCCCCTCTCCTAGTATAAATCCCTCCCTAGTATTTTATCTATAAAACCCTATAGCCTCCCCCTCAAAATCCTGGTCCCCTGGTCATTTATGTGCAACCTATCTCTCGCATACAGATATTAGTCTATGCATGTGTCTCCCCAATTCCCTATACATTCTTAGCCCTCCTTCCTGCACCACTGTCTCAGCCAATGATTAAAATCTTTGATTCTCAATTATCTCACTGTACTGGTACTGTGAACTGGCAGGACTTCTGAGAAGGCTATAGTGTCTACTATCCCCTTGCAATCTATGGCTAGTTCCATAAATCTCCTCTGTACCTCTAGGGCCTCTCCGGCCAGATCATTTGTGCCAAGGTGTACAACCAGGTTAGGTTCCCCCCAATCAGCCTCATGCATTCCTTAAATCTTGGGAGAGCCCTGCTCACTTCCATCCATGGTTCTCTGAATATTGACTTCCCTTTGAAGGCTACACCCTTCCTTAACCAATGGATCCCTTTAATAATGGAGTCACCATACACTATCACTGATTTTTCATGTGCTTCCCCAAAGGGTGCCATTGCCTCACCTACCTGGCTATTCCTCCATTTCTTAATGTATAAGTCTGATGATGTCTATGTTTCTCAGATCATAGGTCACTCTTTGTAATGTAAAACAAGCTTCTTTTCAGTAGTCAGATCTTTGTCCTGTAAAAGACACATAGATACATAGACAGTGTCGGCAGATAAAGGCCCACCCAGTCTGCCCATTTGAGCTTGTATGTTCAGTTTATGTTTTCCTAGAAGTATGTTGCCCCTTACCCCTGACCTCCAAAATTCCTTTATGTCTATCCCATGCATTCTTAAATCCCATGATTGTTTCAGCCCCCATCACTTCCTCTGGCAGGGTGTTCCACTTGTTCACCACCCGTTCTGTGAAGAAATTCTTCCTCACGTTTCCTCTGAATCATGCTCCCTCCAACTTCATTCCATGCCCTCTAGTCCTGGAACATCTTTTTTGCTTAAAAATAGTGTATTCCTGTACCCTGTTCCTCCCTGTAAGATACTTGTATGTCTCTATCATGTCCCTTCTCTCCCTCCTCTCCTCCAGGCAGTACATATTCAATTCTTTCAACCTGTCCTCATAGGACTTGTGATTCAATCCATGTATCATCGTTGTTGCCCTCCTCTGAAACTTCTCTACCCTGTCTATGTCCTTACATAGGTAAGGTCTCCAGAACTGTACACTGTACTCCAGGTGGGGCCTCACTAATGTCTTGTATAGTGGAATTATGACCTCCCTTTTCCTGCGGGTGATGCCCCTGCCTTTGTATCCCAGCATCCTATTTGCTTTTCCTGCTGCCTTGTCACACTGTTTTCCTACCTTGAGGTCATTAGAGATGATAACCCCAAGATCCCGTTCCTGCTTGTTGCATGCTATATCCTCACCCCACAACTGATATATTGTGCCAGGGTTTTTGCGCCCCATATGAATTATCTTGCACTTCTTTGCATTGAATTTCAACTGCCAAACTCCTGACTATTCTTCAAGATTCTGCAGGTCCCTTCTCATTCTGTCTACACCCTCTGGTGTGTCTACTCTGTTACAGAGCTTTGTGTCATCAGAAAACAGTTAAATTCTGCCTTCTAGGTCCTGCGCAATGTCACTGATGAAGATGTTGAATAGAACCTGTCCCAGCACTGATCCCTGTGGTACCCCACTGGTCACTCTTCCCTCTGTGGAGTGACAGCCACTTACCACCACCCTCTGTGTCCTGCTGCCCAGCCAGTTACCTACCCGCCACACTACTGTCCTGCCCACACCCATATTTCCCAGTTTGTGTAATAGTCTTCTATGTGGCACAGTGTCAAAGGCCTTGCTGAAGTCCAGATAGGCCATGTCCACTGCACTCCCATGATCCACCTCCCTAATCACCCAGTCAAAAAATTCAACGAGGTTGGTCTGACATGACCTCCCCCTGGTGAAACGATGCTGCCTTGGGTCCTGTAGTCAATTGACAACCAGATGTTCCACCAATCTCTCCTTCAGTAGGGCTTCAATGACCTTCCTCACTACCGAGGTGAGGCTGACTGGTCTGTAGTTCCCCACTTCCTCTTTGTTCCCACTTTTATATAAGGGGACTACAGCTGCAGTCCTCCAGTCTTTGGGTACCTCCCCCCTGTTTCCAGTGATCGGCTAAACAGGATAGCCAGAGGTTCAGCCACCATCTATCTTAGTTCTTTAAGGACCTTGGGGTGCACCCCATCTGGCCCCTTTGCTTTATCAACTCTTATTACTTCCAGTTCCTTCAGGACCCTTTCTCGTGTTAAGGGACTTGTGTCCATTTCTGCACCATTCTCACCCCTTGTACTCCATTCAGACCCATTACCCTCCTCTTCTTCAGTAAAGACTGAGCAGAAATACCTGTTCAATATGTCAGCTTTACTGTTGTCATCCTCCATGCGGCCCCCATTCTCCCCCCTTCAGTCTCACTATCCCTCCCTTTGTCTTTCTTTTTTCATTTATGTACCTGTAAAAGGTTTTGTCACCTCTACCCACTGATTTTGCAATGTGTTCTTCTGTCTGAGCTTTGGCTTCCCTTACTGACCTCCCTGCCTCCCTTTGCTTCTCCTGGTACTTCTCCCTAACCCCTTCTGCCTGTGTCATTTTGTTTTGCCTGACTGCAATCTTTTTGGCTTTCACTTTCTTTGCTACCTCTTTGGAAAACCATAATGGTCTCCTCTTCCTTTTCCTCTTGCTAACCTGCATAATGCATAATTCTGTTGCTCTTGTAATCCCCATTTTAAATACTGCCCACTGTTCCTCAATCCCTGATTCCTGCCCCATTCCCCATAATGCCTCTTTCAAGTATCTCCCTATTTTCCCCAAAGTCTGCCCCCCTAAAATCCTGGATACATGTTTTTGTGTGGTTTGGTTCTGCTCCTTCTGTGATTTCAAACCACAATGACTGGTGGTCACTGTTCTCAGGTGCTCCCCCACTGTTACCCCCATCACACTGTCCCTGCTTGTGAGCACAAGGTCCAGTATTGCCTTCTGCTTGAAATGGCACTGATACATGCACAGTACAAGAAGTTCTTAGTTTCCAGCATATCTGATTGTCTGATGGAGGTTATGTGGTTTTCAACAACTTGGGTAAACTCAGTGTGTGCTCTGTGTAAAAAGTGTTATGTTGTGATACTGAAGCTTTGAAGAAAAAACAAAATTCCTTTTGACTTGCTTCACCAGTGGCAAAAACATCATATTTCATCATATTCATTGGATGCAATACCTGCTTTGGCTCATCCTTAGTGATACACTACTTCCCCCATCTTCAGTGTTGCTCAGCGAGTTCCATTAGGTCCCCACATGGTGACTGATAAACCCTCTTCATTTTTTTTTAATTAAAAGTTTATTGATTTTTGCCTAAAGGAGACTGGAAATGATTTTTGCATATTTAACTGCCCTCCCATACTCCATTCCATGACAGTTATGTATTCTGATTTGCTTTGCCCAATGTTTCATGAATAAATAATCTAACTTTGGGGTACACTCAGATTTTCATGGAGATCCACTCTTCTTAGTAGCAACTGCTCTTTCTTTTCACATTTCTGAGACATTCCATGACATCAGTAACTCCATTCAATGCTATTCATCTGAATGACCTGGAATGGCATTATTGATGTCTTAGAATGCTCAGGCAGTATGAAATGAGAGAGCAGCAAATGCTAAGGAGAAAAGGATTCAAGGTAGTTACAAAAGCAACAAAATTAGATTATAAATTTTACAGAAAAGGTCAAAAACATTAGAATATTGTATGGACACAGAAGAACAACAGGATGGCATCTAGAGGTGTAAAAAAAACTGTTTCCTATCACCTTTAACAAACAACACTAACAATGGTACAGTCAAGAAGGGTATGCCTAGCCAGGGGCAAAGCCCTTTGGAGTTACAACTCTAAGATATAAAGGTATATCATAAGTAATTGGTATATGCTATTATAGACACAACTATGCATATTGCTGTTGAAACCACTATTAAGCTACTATTCTACATAAGCTGTTTCACAAAACACTTTAGGTCTCGAAAACTTTCAGCTTATTGACTGGAGCTATAGTAGAAAGTTACAAGAATCTGCAGAGAGAGTACTGAATAGAATTTTGCTACTGCAAAGGTTACTTTACCATACTATCAGAGGTTACTCACCAGTTATCCTAGCTTAATATGAATATAACTGTTTCTAGCTTGTGTTCCCACCCCATTCTTTCACGGTGAGCACAGTTATACTAGGCACCTATCTTGGGGGGGGGAGTCCCCTGGCTGGAGTCTGTACCTGGCTCCAACCCCCCCCCTCCAGTGTCTTTGGGATTTAAAGGGAAAATTCCTAGGGGATCTTACAGTTGTCAGAGTGGAGGAAGTCTCCCTAGCCCTCCCAGTACTCAGTCGTCCCAAATGGTGTATTGGACCCGTTCAAAGTGGGCTATTTTTCCCAGTTCCTCCAGCTATTCCTCTGCCATGGGTGGTTCCGATTAATTTTAGTGGCACAGAATAATATGCCTGGCTGTGACTAGTGCTACTGAGAGCCACATACTGGGCACATGAGGGCTTTCCATATCTCCTGGGCGAGGTGAAGCAAAGCTCAGGCCAGGGACAACTGTATCGGGCATTTCTGTAATGTTGCACAGATCATCTGTATCTCTCCCCAATAAGTAGATAACTTAGGACATGATCACAGAAGTTGTCTAATCATCCCCCATCCTGTTTGCATCCCCAGCACTGGTCAGTAGGTAATAGGCTCCAATTATGAAGTTTCTGCGGGGTTCTATGCCATCAATACAAACATTTTTAGCTCTGTAAAGTGGTTTCTGGTATCCTTCAAATCCCTAGTCAAGGTAGTCCAGCAGCTTTTGTACTGCAGAAGGGGTGAGGGTGAGTCCAAGCTCTTCACTCCATTTAGCTAGAGTATGTAGAGTGGGATCCAGTACATACTGCACCAGGAATTTATAGATTTGACTGCAGGATGGGATCACCCCATGCCTCAGCCCAATCTGCAGGACATGCCTGAGCTGGAAATATCTCCAGTGCTTTTGCATAGGAATGGAGAAGTCCTCTTAGAGCTATGAAAAGGATTTCAAAACCAAAGTCCTCCCATCCAGGAGGTCAGTGAACTGTCTGATGGCCCAGTCTTCCCAAGTTATCCAGTGAAGGGAGTTTGCTTCTATGCATACACTGACTTATTCCAGAGGGGGAACTTTTTGGAGCACCATGGTTTCCAACCATGTGCTTAGCTATCTGTCAATACTCCTTCATGACATGTTCTAGTGTCAGGTGTGAGTTTAGGTAGTGAGGGAGCATCCTAAACATGACATTATTGTATGGGAGTTCCCCTGTTGTGCATCACTGACATTTGACCCATTTGGAACACTGTTCTCTGGGGAACATTGCTGCTGATTTTCTAAGCTGTAACACTGTGTAAGCCTTCTGTTTGAGGACAAAACCTGAGAGCCTGAGACTCCCTTTTGAGTGATCCTGCTGTAGCTTCTGGACATTTAGTCTTTTTGTGTATTTACCTCAGAAGAATGCCACCAATTGTGTTTGCATCTGCTTGAATGCATGTGAGGGGATGTTAAAGGGCAAGTTATCCAGCACATACAGCAGTTTGGGGCAGCCATCATTTTGCATGGATGTTCCCTGGCCCAGTGCAGTAAGCGATGTTTGGTCTATCTGCCATATCTAATTCCAGAGATGTTAGGATGGGGTTAGTTTGTAGAGGACCTAAGCAGGAGATGTCCCATTAGAAATTTATGCATAGATATCTGACATGGTCTTTGACCACTAAGAAACCCCGTGGGAAGTTGGGAAGGTCATGTATCTCTCTGCCCAGTGGAGGGAGCAGTAATTTGGAGATATTCTACTTGTATCCTGATATTCTGCCAGAATTGTTTGTGAGCTCTAATAGTGCCA
The DNA here is from genome assembly GCA_016271365.2 of Neoceratodus forsteri. Classification (NCBI taxonomy): domain Eukaryota; kingdom Metazoa; phylum Chordata; order Ceratodontiformes; family Ceratodontidae; genus Neoceratodus; species Neoceratodus forsteri. The sequence goes on from CM057452.1 coordinate 1,869,025,524, forward strand.
CAATAAACTCCCATGGTTTTGTTATAGTGAAGAGAATGTTCTCTGTTTATGCTGGTGTTTCATGCTCCTCTCCCAGCATTACACTATCAATTCAGGGATGCTCTTGAATTGCTTCCAGTAAGGGTTACAGTGATAGGGTATGTAATAAAGGGTTGCTCAGACATCCCTGTTAGGTCCCTCTATGTAGCTGGAATGGTTCTGATATGAGTCTATTGGTATTGACTGCTGTAGATACCCTGATGTACAGGGTGTGAACACTTTGGATAAAGGTGTCCCCTGGGCCATAACATTTGAAGGTGTAAAAGATATATGGCCATTCCACCTTGTTAAATGTTTTTCTGCATCTAGGAAAACCAAGGCTGGATCTGTTTTCTTGGCTGTGACTTGTCATTTCAGATTTAGTAGCCTCCTGGTAAAATATGTGCTACATCTACCCCAAACAAATCTCTCCTGATCTTTATTTACTAGCAAGGATATCAATGCTTGCAGCCTGCGTGCCAGTATTTTAGCATATACAGTATCTTGCAATTAGCCAACTGCCATCTGGAAAATGCAACTAGAAACTCACATTTTAAGAAATGCACATGTATTTTAAAAATTGTGAGTTTGCAATTACATTTTCTATACAATGGCTTGCTGCAGTGATGGGAAGAGGATTTCACATGCTGCTACCTAAGAGAAAATGGGAGTGCTTCTTAATGCCAGGCATGCTCAAATTGGGGCATGGTGTGGGAGGGTATACCTCTGGGTACCATAGATGTCTGGCATAGAAGAAGGTTGCAGAAGGGGATGCAGCAAAAAACAACAGAAGGGTACATGACTAAAGCCCATGAAGGAGTCAGTTCACCCCATCAGTGAAACAATCATGTTATTGACACTGATATGAGCACAGAAAATACACCTCCTGACTCTGAAGTGCCAGGCATTGTGGCTCCCTGGAGCCAGAGCACCAAAGCGCCATCCAGGAAAACATTCCCATTTTGTGGTGGGCTTTGCCACTCACAACCCCCAACTAAGTGTAACAAACTCCAGGGTAGGCATGCCCCAAAAGGGAGGAAAATTTTTAGGATGCCAAAGACGATGTGAGTGCGGGGCCATCAAAAATCAAGACCACCCCTGTCACTCTCACCCTTGTTGCAGCACCATAATTGTGGCACCAAAATTCAGTCACCATGTTAACAGGCTACCAAACAAATCAATGAGCTCTGAACTGCAAAAATTAAACTTAGAAAATTCATGCCTAGAGCAGCAACACGTGACACCCCAATGTTTTACCAGGCTTCATCAAGCAGTGGAGTTCAGCATGAAGCTTCGGGACCTCTCTTTTGTTTGCAATATTTAAAGGGTCAACTCAAGTCAAGTCAAGCTAAGTTTATTAGAATGCAACATGCAATTTAGCCAATGGCTATTACATAAAAACATCAAAGTATCCATTACATTTTCATTAATTTTCATAAAAGAATTTTGCATAAAGATTGATTAATATAATTAGTACATATATAGTCTAAAAATTAATCGGTGGATTTTTATAACTTATACTGATTCTTCTTTTATATCAGTTTTGCTATATTCACATCTTTACTATTAAGTATTAATTTTGTTTTATCATCATTAGACAACCCTTTTATTTTTAACATCTTTAGACAACCCAGAAACAGAAGATAAATTGGCATCTTACCATTTTAGACATAACTGGTTATAAAGAGGGCAATCAAGAAATATATAATAACCATCCCCAAAATTAGAAACAAATTTGGTGAAATGACAGTGCAGTAAAATATATGTATAGTACTGTGTGAAACTGAATGACTTGACCCCAAAGACAAGAAATGCCCTTTTGCTTACTACATATAGTTTGGCATTTAAGAGTGAATTGTTGGAACAATGTACTTGTAAGTAAATACTCACATACTTTTGTGTATGTAATATTACTTTGCTCATTTACTTGTATCTTTGTTTAACATAGTTCATTAAGAACAGAGCATTTTATATTTTATTTATATTAATACATATGCACATCTATAGTATATGTAACCATTGCATACAGGACCACATTAAAATAGGGCCAACAAGGTCCTAACAGTTTAAACATGTTGAAAAAATTAAAGTTTTACTACTGCTACTACACATTATATAGTTAGTCCTCTTCATACACGTTTATTTTCCCTGAAAAGTGCATGTAATAGGACGTGACACAGTAACCATTAAGTTGCAGAATTGTCTTTATGACTGTTAAAACATTTCTTATGGACATTTTTTAAAAACATGCAAGGTGCACACATCATACAGAGTACTGTGAATGATACATCATTTTGTAGAGCAGTAGTGCTGTTATACATAATATATACATAATACACTGTATTTATTCTGCCTGCACTATGCTGTACCTTAATTCATTTCCATGTTGATACTGTATATTTACATCCTTTTGTTATTTATGCCAATGTTTATTTGCACGGTATTGCTTTTTGCCTTGTTTTCTGATTGCTATTACCACTGTCTTTTTGCATTATACTCTATTTGTTACTTCTAATGTTTATTACATTGTATTATATATGATGTTTCCACTAATTGTAACTTTCCCCTGGGTTACACCTGGAAATGAGCCCCGGCTCAGTGTGCCTTTCCTAGTTATCAACTTTTAAATAAATAAAAAAATACATTGTTTATGCATTTTTCAAGAAGTCCACTATTTGTGTCAGTTGTTCTATGGCAGCAGCGTATTATAAATAGTTTTTTTGGGGGGTGGGGGACTTTGGGAGGTCAGTCCTATGGACTGATTTATTGATTAATTGTTGGGTAACAGAAATGGAAACATGGAATGCAAGCAATTAAAGAACACATTTAAAAAGAGTACAGAGGACACTGTATATTGCAGCAAAGAAATTAACTGTGAATGGGTTTGTGAATGACATTAGGTACTGTACTGTTCTTAGCTTGAGCCTTAATTAACACTGGATTAACATAGCATTTAATACTGGGTTTGATTGACACCGTAATTATCTATGCTTGTATAGAGTAAAAAAAAAGTATTCAGATTAAGGAGGTCATTAACACAGGAAAAAATCAGTTTCAGACATTTGCATACAGATAATCAGACATTGGTATAAACAGGATATGGATTAACCAGGGCTGACTGCACGTTATACAAAGGCAATCCTTAAAGCAACAACATCTGATACTCTTATTATATTCTTCTTATGACATGAAGTTGCCTGGGCCCATCTAATTTAGACCAAAGTAGAGCTGAACAATAGTTTTTACAAGAATATCATATTCACACAGCTCCAGATGTTCTTCAATTCCAATGAAGTGCTTTAGACTTTATATCATGTAAAGGATCTCATTATCCCAATTCAGTGCTCCCAGGTTGATTTTACATTTTCCCTGTAACTTCAGGGCAATTTTCCTGTAGATTACATTATTTCCTATGGAATGTGCATTGCCCCTTTTCTGGTATAACCAATAGAAGTTTGTGGGAACAATTTCTCTGTAAAATGCAGTAATCACTGTAGATCTGGGAGCCTTGCCAATTCTAGCTAGAACAACTTAAATTGCAAAAGTTGTTTTGTGTTTTATTACTACAGTATATGTCCATAATTAACTAGATCTTGGCCATACACCGAAACCAGTCTGAATGCAATGCAATGCTACTGTATTCGCCACAAGGACTGCCTCCCTACTGATGCCCTTTGGCTTGCCATTACATCCTCGGTGCTGTCCCTTGTAGATTATGGCCTTCCAGTTTATGCCGCTGCTGACACCACTGCCCTCAATAAGATTTGCCTCACCCTAAACAAGGCATGCAGGCTAATGACTGGTGCCTCCAGGCTCACCCACACATGTCAACTCTATGACATGGCCAATCTCCTTACCCTAGATGAACGACTCCGCTATCAAACCTGCCTTCTAACTAAGAAGATTCTGCTTTGGCTCACCCCACCCAGGGGAACTACCTCCATCCAACCCACCCTGTCCACTGTCTCAACCCGAACTGTTGACAAGACCACCCTACTGGTCCCCAGAACTAGGACTGCTTTGGCCCAAAGGTCCTTCTATTACAGAGCCCCTTATAGGTTTAACTCTCTCCCTGCATACATTTCCACTACCCCCAAAATTGCCACTTTTAAATCCACCCTTAGGAACCAACTTTTCAGCTTCCAGAGCTGCACCTGTCTGTAACAGGCCTCAGCTACTATCACTTCTGGCATAGCCCACTGACTGAACTCACACCTCACTTCCCCCCTCCACCTCCCCTCCTCTGTTTCTGTAACAACTTGTGCTCAATTTGCAACCCAGAAATGTTCTATCAAACTAATTGTATGGAAACTACTGTGTTATTCTAAGTTGCACTGTTCCTTGGTTACTGTAATTTATGTTACATATGGAAACTTCTTTGTTATGCTATGCTGCCCTGTTGTCTGGTTCTCTGTAATTTATGTGCACTGTATGTCCTCTCTGTGACGAGGTACCTTTGTAAATGAGCCTTTGGCTCAAAGGTTGTAAATCTGAAAAATTTAAATAAATAAATTCTGCAGACGAGTCATGAAAGGAAACAAGGCAATCTCAGTGGCATTAAATCCCTACTGTCATGCAGTAACCTGAGACACTGTTTTGCATCCTGTTGAACTTTGCATTATCTATTAATAATAGTAGAGGTTAACCCATTATTGCTAACACATGTACCTAAATCTGAAAACCATGTCAACTTATCTAAATTGTCATGCCTAATAGTATCCTTCTAAAATATTGCCAGCAATTCTTCATCTGTCCTAACTATTCTTAACCAAATGTTTACCACCCTATTTTAGCTGGAGCCATAATTGCTATCATACCAGATTCTGCCCTGAACAGTTCTCCTGGATTGAACTGGGGCACTGCAAAGCATAGTCTTGGAAAGAAGTTTGGGTGTCTAGTCCCCACTCTGCAGCTTCATGGAGCTTGTTAGATTTAATCTCTGCTTCAAAGACAGATCACATACTCTTACATGAGTGGTTGGCACATGTTTTACCAAATCTGTTTAGTTGTAGCACAGCATCTCTAGTTGAGACTTTAATATTCTGAATGTGGTATTTCCACTCAACCATACTTGAAACATTATCACCTAGACAGACATAGCCTCAGATTGTTTCCAAGATTTTATTATCTCCCGCTATCCACCTAAGGTTTTCGTCATTAAAGTTGCAAAGTACCAGAACTTTTCATCTTTCATCATTTATTTGTAGGTGTACAGTACATACTGTATCACATTAAACTGTTACATTAACATCAACAAGTTGTTTTAGCATTTGTCACTGAATTGCATATGGTATGTGTTAGTGGTTCCAGCACAATGTTGTGCAAAACATGTTGCCTAAGAGCTGCAACTCAGTTTTTCATTGCATTGAGACAAAACTGCAGACACAGTGGAGCCCTAGAGAATGAAATGTATTGCCACAGTTTTCTGCATGGCAAAAGGGATTATGTCCCATTGAAATTGACTTTTTTCCTGCAGAATTATGCAGAATTGGGTTTCATCCTGACAGGATTCACTGTACAGTTCTGTCGAGTTGAAAAAACATTTCAGTAAAACTGCTAACACTATATGGGCTGCCAATGCATTGTCAACTCATTGGCATGATAGTTTAAAGCGAATTGTACTGTAGTTTCTGGAGAGCACTATAGACTGAGTTAAAGATGTAGTGTAGAAAAGAAAACAAAAATTTTAAGAAGCAGACAGCTGTAACTTTTTATTCCTAAAGTAATTTTTATTTTTCCTTTTGCTCATTACAAAGTCTTCTATGTGATTGTATTGTGCTTGATGTGTAGAACAGCTTTTAGCATGGCAGCTGATTTCTCTATCTCTATCACTCCCCATGATATCAACAGCATTGTGATCTCACTGGCAGTGACATCACAGGTGACAGACCTGGCAGCCACTAAGTGGCTGTTCCTAAGCAGCAGTGATGTCATAGTCAGTAAGGTCATAATGCTGATGATGTGGTAGGGGGAACAGAGATAGACATGTCAGTTGCCAGGCAGAGTGTTGTCCCACACATCACACCTACTAACAAACATAGATACATAGATACACAAAATTTGTCACCAGATAAAGACAGCCTGGCCCATCCAGTCTGCTAATTTTTCCTACCTTTTACTTACACTGAAGACTGTAGCTGATCCGTGGAATTTTCTTTCTGAAAGGGAACATCAGGTAATCAATCTTCTAATTAACGAAAGAGGAAAGAAAAATGTACCTCAGATATCAAAGGTAATAACTGACTACTTTTAAAAACGTACATTAGTTTTAGTTAATGCACTAGCTCTTTAATGGCTCCTTGCAGACCAGAAGCTAACTGGGATGGATGGATGTATTCATTTACTTACAAAAGGAATCTGAGCAAAAGGTGCCCATTTTCAAAGGCAACCCCAGTATGTACAAGTAACTCACAAACAACAGTTTGAAGACATATACTAATGCAGAGGTGTATAATAACATCTGCAGGGCATTAAAGAACAAGGATAGAACAGAACAAATCAGCCAGTGTCTGAAACAATTTGGAGGTAGCAGTAAAAGAAGGTCCGTAATCAATTAAAATCTATGAAGACATGAGCAGTTGCAGGTTGTCACTGACCTCCTCTCTTCCAGAACTCAGGTTGCACTGCTACTAGTTTTCAAAACCCTTCAAACACCTGAAAGTGTTACCCTGTATGCTGAAACATGCAGCCGCAACCTCACCTGGAGCATTTCTAGGTCTAAATCCCACCAAAGTCACTGCTTACACAGTACAGTGCTCCTTACCAAAAGACAAACAACCCATCCATTTTTTCACAGCTGATACACTTTATCTTAGATATGGTAACTGTAGCCTGCCCATTTGAAAAAGAATCATGGACATGCCACTTAACCCCTTGTTATCTGTACCTGAAATGACTCAGTCACAGAAAGAGATAATTATATAAGAATAACCTTTAATACTTCACAATATTTACATATCTCACAGGGTAATGCACACTAAAGACTATATGGAATAAAGTATTTCTACAGAAATAAAAATAAACACATTTGAAAAGATAGAGGACACAGAGAACCTAATGCAAAGCTGAGTACAGTAGAGTAGAAGCTTACACCCAACTGGAAACTTGATTAGTTATTTCAGACTCAGACCCATGACTCTGCTAGTTCAGAATCCCAAAACTTCACTAATTCTAAGAACAAACACAAACATAAATATCTTTGGCTTGTCAGCTCACTACATCCGCATCATCATACATGCCTCTCTGACATAACAGCCTGGACCTTTTCTTTGATCTCTTGGGACCACCCTGTGCCAGAGTGGGTCCAAACTGATTTTGTGGATTGAAGCCTGGTCCTTTCATTATCCCAGCAGGCTAAATTAGCATCATGCCATCTTACTCTGCCTTGGACCTCTTTACAGTCAAAACATGTATTTTCTTTCTGAAAGGGATGCAGCTCTTTGAAGTTTAATCTGAGCAAAAGTGTTTTATGGGGCACAAATCAGCTTGGTTACAAAAAAAAAAACACCTCCTACTGTTGGTGCCAAACACATGGCAAGATATTTCCCAAACTTTCTGTGAAATCTCTAGAGAAATTCCCATCCTGCTTGAAGTGCCACTGTGGGCCACCAGAGTAAATCTCTTTAGATATATCACAAACTATTTGGAAATATCTAAATGTATCTATGATTGCAACTGTTGCTGAGTGCCCCCTTGGCATGGGCTGCAGTGAAATGCAATTTTCATTTTAAACCAGTCCTCCCACATCAGCTGTAATATTTTATAGAGGCACAGCTGACAATAAAATAAAACACACACACACACACATGTGCACACACACACACACACACACACACACACACACACACAACACGCACACGCGCACGCGCCGCGACACAAGAAAAATAAACATATTACAACTTATCACAGAAGTGTTTATGAGCTAGTATTTCAGCTCCTTAATGCCCACATGGTTGAACAGCAGTCAGTAGGACAGCAATTACCTGGATCTATGCCTTGAAGGCATAGTAAGAGAGGGACCACTGGCACTGGGATTTACTCCATATAGAAGGGTGAAGACATAGCAACCTGACAATCTAGTGGTATGAGAGCTGTCTTGGACAGTGTGTAAGTTTTCTGATAATGGAAGAGCTTCATTTTATAGAATTTTTTACAATTACAATAAGTCTGTGCAGCATTGTCTTCCCTATGTCAGTGGTGGCCATCCCATGCTGGTATAAGGATTGCAGTGGTATATGTGAATATTTGCTCATGAATGAAATGACAGATCTTGCTGAGGAGGATTTTCTCTGTGAAGTTAATTTGTTTTCTGTACAAAAGTCCCAATCTTTTGCTGACTGATTTAAAAGGGTAGTCAACATGCTCCACATAGTGATGTACTGTCCAGTGATAGTCTAGGATATTTAAACATTTGTACCAGCTCATTTTCAATGTTGTCCAAGGAGAAAATGCTATGGACTGACTGTAATGAGCTCATTTTGCATTACTACAAAATCCCCTTTATTTTTTCATTCTTTAGATTCATTAATTGGGCATTTTCTATAAGCTATCAAAGTTGGCCTGCAAGTTGTCAGAAACTGATGGTAAAGACCCTTCCCTAGAGAAGAGCACTATATAGTCTGTATAGAGGATAACCTTTTATGTTAGTGCATGCAGTCAGTAGTTTGCTGTATTTGCATAAAGTCAAATAACAGAGAAACAAAGAAATGTAGAACTTAGAAACAAAGAATTTGTAGGCAGAAAAGGACCACTTGATCAATCCACTCTGCCCATATGGTCCCTTCCTAGTCTGTCTCCAAAGACCATAATTGGTCTCTGATGACCCTCCCTCCTCCTGGCCTATTTACCAATAGTCTCCTATATCTATCCCATACATGCTTGAAGCCCCCTACTGTTTTTGCCTCCACCACTTCCACTGGCAGTCTGTTCCAGGCATCTACAACTCTTACGGTAAAGTAGTACTCCTTCAAATCCCTCTTGCACTTCTGCTGTTCCAGTTTCATCGCATGCCTTCTGGTCCTGGTGTTCTTTCTCATTTGAAAGAGACTCCCTCATGTACTCTGTTTACCCCCGTGAAGTGCTGGTAGATCTCTATCAAGACCCCTTTCACTCTCCTCCCTTCAAGGGTGTATATGGTGAGCTCCCTCAGTCTCTTCTTGTAAAGCTTCTCATGCAACCCCTGCACAATTTTAGCCACCTTTGGACTGTCTCCACCTTGTTAATGTCCTTTCTGAGGTATGGCCTCCAGATCTGGACATGATACTCCAGGTGGGGTTTCACCAGTGAGTGCAGCACACCCCATTAAGTGTGTATGTTTCTGGAGAGAATAGAATGGGGTGACCAGACAATTGGACAGGGGTTATGCAGTGGATGTGTTGTACCTGGACTTCAGCAAGGCATTTGATTCGGTGCCACATGGGAGTCTAGGTAATAAAGTAGAAGGGACATGGGCCAGGGCAAAGTTGATAGGATGGGTTGTGAACTGGCTACAAGGGAGTGTGATTGCAAATTTTCTCATTGTAAGTATTACTTGAGCAACCGCTCCCGTCGTCATGGGGCAAAAACCACACCACTGGGTTTTGTCTTAATGTCGCTTTATTTGATCAAATCTTTCACATGCATGCGGGAGTTCTGCAAAGGAGAAAGCTCCCTGATTACAATTTACAGTAGCTTTTTATAAGCTAGATTCTGCACTTCTTATCTTGAAAAAATACCAACATTTCAGTATAAGCCAATCATAAAACAGAATAACAAGTTGATACCAATGTAACAGAATAACAAGTTGATACCAATGTGAGGTGTACTTTTCCACTGCTTATTTCATTTCTTTCCCAATACTTCTTGATACACATGCCTGGGTCAATCTGACCTGAGTGAAACAATGAGTTTCACTCACACCATAGCAACATACACGTCTGGTACATTACAGAACGGGAACACCCCGACTAATTTGCTATGGCCTTGGTCCTGGGGGTGTAGCAAGGGGTGCAGCTGGGTGATGGCAGGTGGCGACAAGGTGCTACACAGGCGTCACAAGAGAAATTTGAGCAACATAGTCAGGAGCCATAATGTCAGTATTACCACCACAATTACTGCCACCCAGTGGAGGAGGGTAGCGCCCCAGTCACCAAATATGCTTGAGAACCATGACCAGGGGTCCCAGCCCTGTGATATAGGTGCATGCTCACTAAGAACATGCTGCTGTAGCGTTTGTATTTCCTCAATTACTTGCTCCAGTTTTTGGGAATTATTTGGTATATAGGTGCAGCATTATTTCCCTATAATGGCGCACACCCCCCCCCCCTGCAAAGCTAATACATAATTAAGTGCGGCTCTATTTTGCAAAGCTACGATTTTAAGGGCTTTAATTTTAGCTGTCAGCAAGGCAGTTGATTTTAAGGTATTATTAATTAACGTTTTTAACTCATAGCTTAACTGGTCAATGTAATGCATGTTTTGAACAACACCCCACCATGGGAAGATTTTTGCCCCAAATTTTTTTCCCACTGGGACACGTTTATTCGCGTCCGGCACCTCCCTTTTTTGAACTTGATTTATATAGCTTACAAGCTGATGTATAGCAGATGCATTGTACATATATACATGGGCCGCAGGGTGGAGTGTGGCTAGATAGCAGCAGCCCGTCCACCCCATAGGTAGAAAAAGATAAGCCCTATTCCCGCACACCCAGTATAGACCTGACAGACTGCCCACGGCAGTGAAATTAGGATGTACTGTGTGGGCATCTGCTTGAGAGCAGTTGGTTATGGTGGACTTGGACTTGGTGGTGCTGTTGTAGTGCCTACAATATTGGCACGTGGACCATCCCAGTGGCGCTAAACTTCATGGGTTAATTGCTTATTACACAGGCAGAGCCTGGCTGATATATTCTGCTGTCTAACATCTAGATAACGGGGTTGGATACATTTGTATTATTTGGTGGCTGTACCATGCAGTAAAATTGTGCCCCTGAAACACAGTTAGGTTCTTTATTTTGTTTGTAGCATAATTTGGGGCATTAGTGATGTTTCTTCCCCTGATGGCACTGAGAATCTCGCTGGCCTCAGTGCTATTTACAGGCTTGGGTTTTAGGTGGAGCCCTATGGCTGCATAGAAAGGAGAGCTAGTGCATACATAGCAATTAGAGACATTAGCATTATTAGCATGTAAGTTCATTAAAGTCCACTAAATGTTTGTAATGTGCAATGGCTCTGTGATGCGGCGGGAGCAGTTGCCCCCCTCATATCCAGAGTCCCATCGCAAAAATAGCAGCGATGGTCCGAATGAAAACAGAACAATAATAATTTTTATGGTTGCTCAGTTCACTGTGCAATGGTATTGACTGTAGAGGCTGTCACCAAGAGACAATGAGATGCGTGAATTCACGTTTCTCTCTCCGCGATTTTTATGGCAGTGGCTGTAGTCAGGAGCACTTGAAACGGTCCTCGCCACCTCGGGGCGCACCACTTCTTTTTTTGGAAGTCCTTGATAACCACAAAGTCTCCTGGCTGTATCCTATGCAGGGGTCCCTCCAAGGGAACTGGAAGTACAGCTTTTACCCTAGGATAGAGAGATTTCAAAACAGCATTAAGAGATAAACAGTAGGCAATCATTTTATTATTTAAACCTTGAAATGTTATTCGGTTTTGTGGGAAGGGGAGATTTGTCATTTTGAGGGGTCTTTCCATCAAAATTTTATGAGGTGATAAACCCATGGGGCCAGCTCTTCCCCTCATACTCATTAGGGCTATTGGTAGTGCTTTTACCCAACTAAGGCCAGTATTTGCCATAATTTTGGTCAATTTTAGCTTTAATGTCTGATTTGCCCTTTCTACTGCCCCTCCCGATTGTGGGTGGTATGCACAGTGCGTTTGTAAATTCACTTGCAGTGCCTCACACAAGGTTTTGATGACTTTATTTGCAAAATGCGAGCCATTATTGCTGGAGAACCGGTGGAAATCCCACCTTGGTATGATTTTTTCAATTAGGGCCTTTGCTACTGTACAGGCCGTGGTTTTTGTACTGGGAACACCTCTACCCACTTTGAAAACATATTTACAATCACATACAATATTTATACCCTTCACACGGGTTTAGCTCAATAAAATCCATCATTAAATGTTAAAAGGTCCTGTGGGAAATGGATGGGCAGAGGGGGTTACTTGGAGTCCTCTGCCATTATTTTTGTATACATATTACACATTTTTACAAAAATCTCAGCATATAATGTAAAGCCAACAATATACCAATGTTTATTTACAAGATTGACTACCCTCTTTTGAAATATGATTGGCCCCATGGGCCAATTTTTGCCAAAAGGGAATATTGCCAAGGGCAGGCAGAGCCTGCCATCGGGGTTTGTCCACACCTTAGTGCTAGCATCAAATTTACAGTATGTTTGCCAGTTATGTTTCTCCTTTGCACTGGCCGACTGTTGTAAAGTTGCAACATCCTTTACTGAAAATAAATCAAGTTGGTTAGTTATAGTCAAAGACATTTGAAATTTTGGAACACTCCCAGAAAGAGCTGCTTCCTTTGCTGCTGCGTCAGCCCTCGCATTTTCTGCAGACACAAAATCTTGGTTAGAAGTATGGGCCTGACATTTTACAATTGCTAACTTTTCTGGCTTTTGAATTGCTAACAAAAGATTTTTTACCAAATTCGCATGCTCAATAGGTTTTCCAGCTGCTGTTAAAAACCCTCTGTGTTTCCATAGGGTGCCAAAATCATGAGCTACCCCAAATGCATATTGACTATTTGTGTATACGTTAACTGTTTTACCCTCGGCTATTATACAAGCTCTCGTTAGAGCTATGAGTTCAGCAGCTTGGGCTGACGTTCGAGGGGGTAACTTTGCTCCTTCCATGACATAGTTTTGAGTACACACTGCATAACCTACCAAGGGGGATCCTTTTTTGTCTCTTTGTGCCGAGCCATAAACAAATAATTCTAAGTCTGCATTTTGTATGGGTACGTCAGTGATATTCGGTCGAGGCTTACAGTCTAAGTCAATTACTTGCCCACAGTCATGCTCCTCCCCCTCCTCCGGGGTGGGGAGCAACGTCGCTGGGTTTAAAATGGTGCACCTTTTCAAAGTTATGTTAGACATGGTTAGTAACACATTTTGATACTGAAGCAATCGTGCAGGCGTTAAATAAGCTGTGCGAGCTTGTAGCAGAATAGAATGTACAGAATGAGGCACATGCACTGTCAAAGCACAGAATTCTATCAGATCCACGCATGCCAACACCGCTTCAGTAGCCGCTGCCACCGACTGCAAGCAAGACACCATTCCACATACCACTGAGTCCAAACGCTTCGAGTAATATGCTATGGGCCTCTGTCCCCCTCCATGTTCCTGTGTCAATACAGCTGGCATGTAACCTCCCTTACCATTTACAAACAGATTAAAACCCTTCTCATAATTTGGTAGTCCCAAACAAGGACTTGTAACCTACACATTTTTAAGTTTCGAAAAACAGATCTCTAGATCAGGTGTCCACCTGATCTCCTCAGTCATTTGCATTTTCTTGCCAAATATGACTTCATGGAGGGGTTGTGCCAACATAGCATAATCCACGATCCAGGCTCTACAATAGCCCACCATACCCAAAAAAGACATCATTTGCTGCTTGGTAACTGGGCGTGGCCATGCTGTTATGTTCTTAATTCTCTCAGGGTCTAGCTTTACCACTGCCAGACAACACATAACCCAAATATTTTACTTGCTCTCACACAACTGCAATTTTTCTCGAGACACTTTATGCCCATTCTCAGCCAAGAAAAGTAATAAAGCTTTGTATTCTGTTCATTTGCTTCTTACTGGGGCTAGCAAGCAATAGATCATCCACATACTGTATTAGGTACTGCCCGATGGGGCCAAAAGCGGATAGATTCTCTCTCATTTGAGCTGAGAATACTGCTGGAGACTCAGCATAGCCTTGGGGCATGCGAGTCCAGGTCCACTTTTCCCTTTGTAGGTGAATGCAAACCATTCCTGGCTACTGGTTCTACGGGATACTATAAAACGAATTTGCTAAATCAATGACCGTGAAATAACAGCTGTTATGTGGAATGGATGACAATACAGTCATCGGGTTTGGCACCACGGTACGCATATGTACTGCTTCATTTACTGCCTTCCTCAAGTTCTGCACAAAGCGTAACTTCCATTTGGCTTTCTCACTGGTAAAATTGGTGTATTTACTGTTGCATATGGGAGGGACGATTATTCCCTTTCCACTAATGCTGCATGCACTGGGGCTATTCCCTCCTCCGCCTCTTTACCCAGTGGATATTGATGCCTATTTGGTCTGTAAGAGAACTTTGGCTTGACCATAAGGGGTTGTGCATTCTTCAGTAATCCCACATCATACTTTGATTTTGCCCATAGCTTTGCTGGTAACTCATTTATTCAACTTACACTCTCCTGCATGCCTATTTCTTCACAAACCTTTTGCACATTCACTTCTCTTTCATTCACTCGTACCTTAACCTTTTTGTTAATTATGTATTTTTCACAATTTCCAGCCCTTGATATTAGCTTGCTTCCTACACATTCCCAATTACACAACTGTACTATTTTAGCTACCCATGGCCCCAATTCCTTCCACTCAAGGGGGGGTTCTCTTGCCATGGAAATGTGCGGGTATGACCCTGACTCTTGGAATACTTTTAATTGCTCTGCATTCAACCTCACTGAGGCTGCACAACGATCCTTTGCCACATATATCTCTGACACCCAGATGGCCTGTTCTACTGGCTGTTTTCCCCACTCTTTGCACTCATAAGTTAGGTCCTGACCTCCCACTGCATAATGTGTTGTGCAATGCAAATCTGTCTGTAATTGCAACTGGCCATGTGTTACTTCCGCCCATTCTTGTAGCCAACCCATCTCCTTTGGTTTTGTTAATTCCAACTATACAGCTAATCTCTGTTCTTCTGCCAAACATGGATACAAACCCACCCCCGGCGCTTTTATATTAACCCCTTTGGGGTAAGCAATGTGTGCATTTACCTTGACAGGAGATCCTTCCAATAAATTCACAGGACAGGTCGTGCTACTGAGGAAAATATGTTGTAATTCCATTTTTTCACACCGAACCGGTAATGAGATTGTTAATTGCTCTCTTTGTGGTACTCCTGATGCCCCTATTGTTGTCACCATTTGACTGGATAAGGTGCATTTAACTTGCTTTTTGAATTACTGACACGAGGCACCTGTGTCTACCAAAAGGTCAACTTGGTGTTCATGATTATTAAGTCTATTACTGACCACCTTCTGGTGTTGTTGAAGCACATAGCATTTGTGAAAAGGGGGAAGGGGAGTGTTCCTCTAACCTTCAGCTGTCATTGGCAAAGCCAACATTATTAGTCCAGAACTAAGGATCCCGAGGATTTCCATCCCAACCTTGCTGCTGATTTGGCTGCCACTGTTGTGGAGCAGGAGGGGGTGGTGGCAGAGGCAAGAGGGCATTGGAATCTTGATTATGCTGCCACTGATTTGCCTTTACACAATTTTTTGCTATGTGTCCCTGTTCTCCACAAGCAAAGCAGATGATACCACCTCCCGGTCCAGGTCTTTGTCCTGCCGATCCTTCCGATGGTTGCCCTTTTCCCCCTCCTCCCTGTGGATAACATCCATTATTTTGTCCTCTCTGTCTTCTTCTGTTTCCATTTCCACCTCCCGGTTGGGGCTGCTTATTGTCTCTCTCAAAGTACATAAGCTGAGCCTTTTCCAGCTTTTCTTTCTTTTCCTTTTGTATTTCCTTCTGCTGTCTCTCCGTATGTTCAGCATACGACACTAGGTCAGCCATTTTCTTTGTCTCCCATCCAATGCACACTGTGGTAACTCCAATCTAATTGGCTCTACTCAGTCCGCGCAAAAGCCATACTAACTGATGCTGGTATGCGGGATTATCCAGTCCAATACTGGAAAATTGCCTAAAGACCCCCTCCAATCGTTCCTTGTAATCGCGTACTGATTCCTCATCTTTTTGTCTCGTATCCCGGATGAGAGACCAGTCTGTCACATCTCTGTATTTTTCCCGTAGTTTTATGCACACCTCATTAAATTGTGGCATAATTTGGTCCCTTGGCTTCTTTGGGTCCCAGGCCTCTTTTACTTCCTCCCACCTGCCTTTTAATGTCCGTCTAAGACACTCTCCAACCTCAGTCGTAGACAGTTCATACATTTTTATTAAGTTTGTTTACTCCTTTATATATTCTTCTATGCTATTTTGAGGCTTTGGTACATCTTTCAGGGCCTCTCTCAACTCCTCAGGATTCCATGGGCGGTCCACTTCAATGTATTTAGGAACTGCAGGCTGGTCTTCGGCAGCCGCTCTTCCTGTCTTGGGGTGTGGGTTGTGATAACATATCAAAGGCAACTGCTGTGTTAGTTTCTTTCTTCCCCTGCCTGTTTTGGGCCCTTAGTCCTTGCATCAGTTTGCCTAAATACCCAAGGCTTCCCATCTCCCTTGCCATGTACCTTCCCATCCAGTGACATAGATTCCATTGTGTCAACCAGGTCCTCTTCCACCTCTTCACTCCCTACCTCCTCATCCGAATGAATGGGTGTGGGGGATTTTGGGCTTTTTCTGGGGACTGTGACCACAGCCTCCCACACCAGAGTCACAGGAGGATGTTGAACAGGCGTGTCGCTAGTCAATTGGGCAGCCTGTTGAATGCCCTGTGCCGGTTGTACTGCTTGGCCCGGCTGGACTATCAGTGCTTGTTGAGCAGGTAGGGCAGCAGGCACAGCTGGGGCAACCTGTTCTGGTGGTGCATCTGGCACCACCCCTTCCTGTGGTCCCGGCGGAACAGTTGGGGGGATGGGGCTGATATGGTGGAGGGGTATTGTGATGATGAAACACCTTCCTACGGTGTTCAGTATCATCCCCTTCTTGTTTTACCATTAACCCTCTCACTTGATTTTCATGTCGCCTTTCTGCCTCTCTTTCCCATATTCTAAACCTTGACCAGTCTACCTTGCACCCTTTTTGTTTGCTCTTTTCTTTTTCTTCCAATGCTATCCTTGCTTCCTTTAGTACATCTATACTAAAAGTACCTATAAGGGGAAATATTCCCCCTGGTCAACTTATGCCATTGTCCTATCTCAGAGACCAAATCCTGGCCAAACTTATCAACCATACATTTTGCTGGTCCAGATAATACTAACTCTGGACCTAGGTTATTTTTTGTTCCCTTGTTTCCCATTTTATCTAGGCCTG
Organism: Neoceratodus forsteri; assembly: GCA_016271365.2. Lineage (NCBI taxonomy): Eukaryota > Metazoa > Chordata > Ceratodontiformes > Ceratodontidae > Neoceratodus > Neoceratodus forsteri. Next base: position 1,869,042,773 of record CM057452.1, read on the forward strand.
TCCTTTATAGTGCACATTTGCTCCAAGGTATTCTTGTACTTACAGTGATGATGAGTGTCGCCAGCCCCTAGGCGTCATGTCCTGATGGGGTTCCACAAAAATATCCTTCTTTTTGTCCAAGGGAAACAACCCGATCATGAGGTGACACGGACCGAAGAACTCATCCTGCTGACTATGACAAAACTGTGATCGCAAATTCTCTCACTGTAAGTATTACTTGAGCAACTGCTCCCATCGTCACGGGGCAAAAACTACACCACTGGGTTTTGTCTTAACGTCGCTTTATTTGATCAAATCTTTCACATGCATGCGGGAGTTCTGCAAAGAGAAAGATCCCTGATTACAATTTACAGTAGCTTTTTATAAGCTAGATTCTGCACTTCTTATCTTGAAAAAATACCAACATTTCAGTATAAGCCAATCATAAAACAGAATAACAAGTTGATACCAATGTAACAGAATAACAAGTTGATACCAATGTGAGGTGTACTTTTCCACTGCTTATTTCATTTCTTTCCCAATACTTCTTGATACATATGCCTGGGTCAATCTGACCTGAGTGAAACAATGAGTTTCACTCACACCATAGCAACATACAACAACATACAGCTTGCCTTCAATGCTTCAACGTGCTGTTATCTTATACTTTGCCCAAGCATGTTGTTATCTTATACTTTTTCGAGCCTGTTATTCAGGCTGGTACAACCAGTTCTGCCCAGTTTTATCTTGCTTTCTGTTTCTACAAATGTACCTCAAGTAACCTCAGTATCATTCTATAACCCTGTAAAAAACAGCATGAACTCAGAAATTTCTACTACATTCATTATGACTTTGTTACAGCATGGCTTACAAAGCAAACATAGCTTCAAGGCATATAATAGCAAATATAGCTTTAGGATATATAAAATTCCCTCACAGGAGACAACAGAGGGTAGTGGTGGGAGGGGAGCTATCGTCACCCAGAGCAGTGACAAGCAGGATGCCACAGGGAGCTGTGCTGGGGCCGGTGTTATCTGGGATATTCATAGAAGATATCTCAATAGGCATCAAGGCAAGATTAGTCAATTTGCAGATGACACCAAGATGGAAGCAGTAGTGGATGACCTAGCAGGATAGCAGGGGCTTCAGGACAATCTAGAGAAATTGAAGGCCTGGTCAGACACTTGGCAGCTGGGGTTCAATGCTAAGAAATGCAAGATGCTTAATTTCGGGGCAAAGAACCCAAGGAGGAGCTACCAGCTAGGGGGTATCCAACTGTCCAAGACAGAGGAGCAAAGGGGTGTAGGTGGTAATCATAACAGGAGCAATGAACAACTCTGCACAGTATAGAAAGGCAGCTGGCAAGGCAAACAAGATGCTGGGTTGTATTGTCAGAGGCATATCCTCCAGGAGGGAGGAGGTAATCCTGCCACTGTACAGGTCACTGGTTAGCCCACACCTGGAGTGTTTGTGCAGTTCTGGGGACCATACCTGAAGAAGGATATTAGGCTACTGGAGGCAGTGCAGTGCAGGGCAGCAAGAATGATCCAGGGGCTAGGGGACTTGCCCTATGAGAGTAGGCTGAGGGAGCTGAACATGTACTCCCTGGAGGAGAGGTAGGGTAGGGGGGACATGATTGAGACCTTTGAATACATGAAGGGAATAAATAGGACTGACACTGAGGGGCATTTCCTGTTAAGGTGGAGGAGAGACACCTGAGGCCACAGTCTGAGATTGGAGGGGGGGGTCCCAGAGGTAAATGTGGAGACACTTCTTTACAGAGAGGGTGGTGGTGGGTTGGAACACATTACTAGTGGAGGTGGTGGCCTATAATACAATCAGCTGCTTCAAGAGAGATAGGGCAAGGGGTTGGGTCACTGGTGGGGGAAGGGGTGATTGTGGGGTAGCTGCAGTATAAAGGCTGCTAACTGCACAATCGAGCAGACTCAGTAGACCATATGGCCTTTATCTGCTGGCATGTTGGTATGCTCACATGAAATCTATAGGAAAATGGATAATTATTATTATTAAGTCAAATTATTTTTTGCTGAGTACATTCTACCAGAAAATGCGGTTTTGTTTGAGAGAGGACATACTTCTGCAAGGTTAATTTCTTTTTGTCTTCTTAAAAATAATAGCAGGAGAGTTTCCAACTTAATTAGACATTGGTCTATGCTTCTGAATTTATCTTTCTAATTAGATAGATAGCAGTATCTACCTATCTAGTATTACATCCATTCTGTATTATAATAAGTATTATTCAGTAAGCGTGTATTTTATTTATACTTTGGTATAAAATGTTCACTATTGTTTATGTATATGAATACATTCAATAAATAGTTATTAAAACAATTCAAGTGGCTTTGTTTTCATGAGGGATGTCTGATTAATGACTAGTATTTAGCGAATATGATGAATAATACTTTATCCTTTGATCAGGTCAAAATAGGGAAACTCACTGTTCATTCACTATTCATGGTGTCTTTTATTTAGCAAACAAAATATATTAAACAATCCCTCTATCCTTCACCAGAAGGTCAGGGCTTCTCTCAGGCCACCAGCCTTCCTGAGGTTACAGCATCCCCACCTTCTGTCCTTCCACACAGCAACTGCAGAACAATAAGGGTGCTGATCCTGCAATGTGAACACTTTGTGAAAAGACATTTCTTGCAGGGGGCTTTGCCACCTGCACCCCCTTATTTTATATTCCAATTGGTGGGGGCAACACTAGGGGATGGGGGCAACCATGGGTTGCCCAAAACTGTTGGTGCTATGATTCCTTTGCGGTTGTCATGGGTCGCTGTTCCGCATTTGCCATTTTGATGGGCTACCCTTCCACACAGTTATTAAAAAGAAGGAATTCAGGAGTGTTGGAACATTGTATACTCCTAACAGCATCTTTTAAAGATGCCTCCTCCCTAGTTCAACTTGTTCACAACTCTAAAACACCATATTTCTCATGAGGATTTCCCTCTTGACTCCTGAGCCTTCATTGCAAGGCTAACAATATCAAAACTCCTAGTTACTTATTGGACCTTCCCCTGTAACCTGGCATGCTCTGTTCAGTGTAAACTGGCTAAAGGATAAGGATAAATGGCACAGAGTCCTAATGTCACTAACAAAAAACACATGGCAAGAAATGCCGCAAGTAAAATGTCACGATCTGACATAATGTTGGGCTTTTCAGTGACTATACAAAACAAATTCTGGCAGATCCACTACAGCTGCAAATGCATTAACTAGATAAGGGTGTTTCATGGGCTTAAACATAAACATGAATTGCATTTAGTAAGGTCTACGATACCGTTCCACATATGACTTGTGAACAAGCTGGGCAGCCTGAGAGTGGGTCACAAGGTGATAAACTGGATTAGGAACTGGTTGAATGATAGAAGATAGAGAGTCATGGAAAATGGTGCTCAATGTAAGGAATGGAGTGTGACCAGCAGGGTGCCACAGGGATCAGTCCTGGGCCCAGTCCTGTGTAATGTCTTCTTAAGTGAAATTGCAGAGATGCTGGAGGGGAAAGTGTTTCTCTTTGTGAATGGCACTAAGATCTGCAACAGGATGAACACTCCGGGAAGGGTGTAAAAAATGAGGAGGGACCAGGTAAACTGGAGGAATGGTCTAAAGTGTGGCAGCTGAGATTTAATGCAAAAAAGTGCAAAATCAAGCATCTAGGTTGCAGGAACCCAAGGATTATGGGGGGGGGACTGATGGTCACCAAACAGGAAAAGGATTTGGCGGTAATCATACTAGATGACCTAATGATGGCTAAATAATGTTCACCAGCAGAAGGAAGGAGGTGGTGATGCCACTGTGCAGATCACTAGTGAGGCTTCATTAGGAATATGGTGTCCAGTTCTGGAGGCTGCATCTCCATAAGGATGTAGACAGAGTGGAGGCAGTAAAGAAGGGCAACAAAGATGGTGCAGAGCCTGTACTAAAAGTCAAATGTGGAGAGACTGGGAGACCTCAATATATATACCCTGAAGAAGAGAAGAGACAGGGATGATATGATAGAAACCTTCAAATATCTAAAAGGCATAAATAGGGTGCTAAAGGGTAGCATCTTTCAGAAAAGAAGATGTCCAGGAACGAGGGGGCATTACATGAGGTTGGAAGGGGGTAGACTAAGGGGTACCATGAGGAAGTAATTCTTCACAGAAAGGGTGGTGGAACCTCTAAAGACTTCACAAGTCAGCTTCATTATGAAAGAGAGACAAACACACAATTGACACATTTCACATAATACTACTATACACTATAAAAAAATATAGGATGAGCAACCTTATGCGTAACCAATGTGTTCAATCACTTCAGGGTTCTGATTCTCACAGACCTTTCAAGCTTCGCTGTCCTGGTCAGAGGGAATCCGAACCCCTGTTTGACAGAAGACACTGGTTGTGCATAGTTGCCCCTCCAGTATTCTCTATATTTAGTGCTACATTGAGGATTTATAAATAATAAACTTGTGCCATACAATTGCTTTAAATTAGACCAAGATTCTGATCTATTCCGTTCAAATCTGTTAAGATAAGGAGCAAAGTTTTTGGAAGAAACCAAAGGAATAACAACCCTATAAGTCAGGAGGTAATGTCTTATAAATTGCTTTATATGTAGGTTTTAAGGGCCACCCAGCTGTCAGCTGTACAGCAATATCAATTTTGACATCTCTGCAACAAAGCAATAAAGAAAGGCAGAAGACATTTCACAAAATCTTGAGACAGAAATTGGTGCCAGAGTTTAGCTAGCTATATGCTGCCCAGCACAGCTTTATTAATTGCAGAATCAGTTTCAGTCTCAGTCTCATGGTTCTATGAAATGACTACTGCCTTGATTTAAGATAAGACTGATTTAGACAGGGATATGCCTAGACATCTGACATCTAAAGGTAAGCCCAATACCTCATCCCCTTTGCACCTATGCTCCACTCTAGAAATTGAGTATTTTAATTATTTACTTCTTACCAGTTGTACAGTCACAGTAATCCACTGCACAGTGCAGAGTGCACTTGGACTTATGCATGCCTGGCATTGTTGATCACTTGCCAGGTATGGGTAAATCCCAGCCCAACCCACACCTTGTTGTGGATTATTAAAGGAAAACTGCTTGTTAAAATCAAGAAAATATATGTATGATTACCTTTTTTGTGCTCTTACTTCACCCCAGTGTTTTTTTTTTTCTGCTCAGGCTGTGAGAGGATTATTTTCTAACTTTACCTGGCTGTTTTATGGCCCCTGGGGGCTGCCATTCATTTTTCTTTTATTGCACCTTGTCCCAGAGAGTCTTCCCAGAGTACACTTTGCTCTGATGTCTAATGTCCCCTGTAGGAGGCCAGTGTCTTCTTACAGGGTCTTTATTACAGCTCAGCCTCAGCAGAGAGAACACAGCAGCCAGGAGTCACACTGCTAGTCTTTGGGTAAGTGTAATATGTTTCCTAAATATTAGTACCTTTACAGCTGTGCTCTGCTTTGGGTATTGCTTGTGTGGGTGTGTGTGTGTGTGTTTGTGTGTGTGTGTGTGTGTGTGTGTGTGTGTGTTTCTGCATGTCACTGTTTAAAGTAGCTTTGTCTGCACTCATTTTGCTATCCCTCTTAGTCCCTTTTCGTTTTTGTGCCAGTACTAAGTAGCAGAAATGGAACAGCACCTTACAGTTTTTTTGAGTAGCCCCTAAATTAAATGATATATATATGCAGCGTTGGAATGGTTTATATAAACTAGTTTGGAAACATCATGGAGCACAGGCAGCTATTTATAAAACAAATCTGTGATTGCTCCAATAATGCTCCTTCCCCCTTCCCCCATTGCATAGCAAAAACACATCAGTTTATCTCAGCAGCAGTTACTGTTGCATGCAGTCAGTATATCGACTGTGTCACTTTGTCCAGAATCATGCCCCCCCGTTTTGATCAACATATTATGTACTTTTGCTTGTGTCTTGCATAGAAGACATTGCTTGTAGACTAATGTAATGATTTTGCAGCTGTGGTCATCCAATGGCTAAGCAGGCTTCATGATTGTTTATCTTCATGTGATCTCCTCCACGTGTCATGTGATCTCCTCCAGGAGCCCTCTGCATGATTTCTTCAGGTTTTAAGGTTAATAGCAGCTAGTATCATATTAACTGGAATATTAAAATATTTAAAATGCTGCTTGCTAATGGCATATTTTTCCCATTTGCATAAGTGCTGCCAGATGCTATATGGTTTCTACTTGTGTTGATGTGTGGTGGGGGAAGGGGAAACTGAGGTGGTTGGATCATCTACTCATCAGTTACTGCTGCATGCAATCTGTATATAAACTGTCACTTTGCCAGAATACTGTTCTCCCCCACCCCATTTTGATCAACAGATTATGTACTTTTGATTCAGTTGCTTGTGTCTTGCATAGAAGACAGTGCTTGCAGGCAAATGTAATCATTTTTCAGCGGTGGTCATCCAATAGCTAAGCAGGCTTCAGGATTGTTTGTGTTTATGTGATCGACTCCAGGAGCCCTCTGCATGGTTTATTTTTATTTATTTGATGAGAATCAGAATTACAATCCTTTGAGTCATAGACTCCTTTGCAAAGTCTCCACATCAGTACAAAGAACACACAAACATTTTAAATCTACATTGGTCACACAGTATTACATTAAACATTATATACACTGGTCACACAGAAAAGTGTATTTACGTTAGTTGGTTACTATGGCTAGGATCATATAGGACCCTGGGTCATTGTAGTGAGACATGACAGGTTACAGATTAGATGGGTCATTTGCAGAGCCCTGAGTCGAGGTTTATATGCAGCTAGATTGTAGGACCTGAGGGAGTTGTCAGGAGATAGGCTAGTCATTGGGTGTATTCAGCCTAGGGGAATGTTGGGAACAGCCACAGACTTCTGAGGCAAGAAGGAGGCTCTTGATACCAGTTTTGAATTGGCTGAGACTAGTGGCCAGGGAGATCAAGGGAGGTAGGTTGTTAAGCCCAAGGGGAGCACGATAACGGAAGGACCTTTGCCCTAAAAAGGTCCTACAGTAGGGGACTAGCAGGGAGGTGTTTGTAGGGAGTCTAGGGGCCCTGCTGTGAGTGACTGGCTGGATGAGGGGGTGTAGGCCCTTGGGTGTAAGTTTCATAAGTATTTTTTGGCTTGGAGGCAAGTATGGTACTTGAGCCTCCCTTCGAAGGACAGCCAGTCTGCAAGCTTGTAGAGTTCACACATGTGGGTTAGTCTAGCACAGCCTGTGACCAGACAGCAGCCTTTGTTGAGAGCTAGGCTAATGCAGTTTAGGGCTGTTTGGTCTGCAGTGCCATAAATTACAATACCATAGTCGACCAGTGAAAGGACTGAGCAGGTTACAGCAAGACGTAAGGCCTGGGGGGAAGGCAGTGCTTATGTCTGTAGAGAATCCCTAACCAGGTATTAACAGAGAAGGAGAGGTATTTAATGTGTGTATGGTAGGTGAGGGATGTGTCCAAGGTGACACCCAGATATTTAAAGTTTGAGACCTGTTCAATGTGGAGGCCCTGAGAGTTTGAGATGGTTAGAGGGGCATTACTATATGGGCTTTGTCGGTGGGCAAAGATCATTGATTTCATTTTGTTGTAGTTTAGTATTAAGCGATGGTCAGTGAACCAGGTTTCTAATTCTCTAAAAAAGCCTTGTAGGGCACTTTGGAGGGAGTTAGGATTGGAATGTTTCCAGAAAGCTACGGCGTCATCTGCATAGAGCCAGAGCTTACCGCTGCAGGACTGAGGGAGGGAGTTCAGGAAAGGAGTGAAAAGTAGGGGCCCTAGAATAGACCCTTGAGGGACACCTGTTAGGACAGGTCGCATGGAGAAGATGGTGATGTTAATTTTGACTTGTTGTATCCGGCCAGAGAGATAGTCTTTGAACAGGATATAGCCTCAGTGGTGAAGTGGTAGGATGGGAGAGAGTGGAGAAGAAGTGCGTGACTGACGGTGTCAAACGTTTTGGTCAGATCAGCATATATTGATCCAACTATTGACCTCTGTTCCAGTATCTCGTGTATGTATGATGTAAATTCAAGTAAGGCTGTGGTTGTGCTGTCTTCCTTCCTAAAGCCATGTTGCTCACAGCAGAGCAGATTGTGTTTGGCCAGGTAATCAGAGAGCTGGTCTGATACAATTTTCTTTAGAGCGTTTGAGAGGGGGGGAAGGATAGAAATGGGACAGTAGTTACCAGGGGAAATGAGGTCACCATTCTTGAGGATCAGAGTTAGAATACCTTTTTTCCAAAGAGATGAGAATTGACCTAGTCGCAGTGAGCAGTTTAGTATTTTGGTGAGGTGAGGCAGGGTTTCATCAAGTGTTAGTCTGAGGATTTTGAGGTCAAGGGAGTCACTACTGTAGTGGGACGGGAGATGTGCAAGGCTTTGGAGAGGTAGTCTTTAGTTTCCCTACAGGAGATGATTCGCAGCCAGAAGGGTGGAGGGGCTGGTGAGGCAGAGGTGTCCAAGGGGCGGCTGGTGATAAGGTCAAAGAAGTTTTCCGGGAGAATGTGACTGAGGTCAGAGAAGGTGGAATTAAGGGCGTTGGATATGGTTGTGGGGTCCTGGGAGAGGGCTCCCTTGACTTGAAGCTGTGCTGGGGCAGGGGAGATGGTTTTCCCACATAGCTCTTTAATGTTGTTCCACAAGTTTTTCCCCAAGCCCCAAGTGGTTGTGATAGCTTGATTATAGTAGGTTGCCTTGGCTAGCCTGATGGCCCAGGTGCATTTGTTTATCGCCTCTCTGTAGAGTTGTCTGTCCTGGGGTAGCTGGGAGTCCAGGGCCCTGTGCCAGAGATTATCTCTGAGGTGCATCTGGTCAAGGACGGACTGTGTGATCCATGGGGTAACTCTGGTTTTTATGACCTGCTTTGAGAAGGGGCGAAGATGTTGAAGGCAGTGCTGAAGGTGGTAATAATGGAGTTGAGGGCTGCATCTACAATCTGGGCAGTGTAGATGGGTGACCAGTCACAGGAAGAGAGGTACTTTTTGAGGTGTGCAAGTGCACCTTTTTTGAGGCACCTTTGGATGGCAATGTTAGGGTAGCTGGGGGGATTTTATTAGACCACCAGCAGGAGACAGGGGAGTGGTCACTTATTGCATCAGGGAGCACTTTCACCTTGGAGAGGTGGTTAGGAAAGTTAGTAAAGATGAGGTTGATAAGCGAGGAGGACCCTGATCTTGGGTCGTGCCTGGTGGGGGACTGGACTACCTGGGTAAGGCCATAAGCTCAGACAGCATCCTTGAAGGTGGCAGATGTGTTGGATAGCCAATTCACATTAAAATCTCCCATAATATTTCTTCAGGTTTTATTGTTAATACAAGCTAGTATCATATTAACTGTAACTTTAAAATATTTAAAGAGCTGCTTGCTAATGGCATATTCTTCCCATGTGTGTAAGTGCTGCAAGATGTTATATGGTTTCTACTTGTGTTGGTGTGTGGTGGAAGAGAGGGGAAACAGAGGTGATTGGATCATCTACTCAATACATGAGGCTTTCATATTGTGGGAGAACTGAACAAGTAAAATCAATCAGCATGGTTAGGAAACAAGGGAATTCACACCTCTGGGTGCATTTGGGAAGGGATACCAGCAAAGCAGGAGTTTCTCAGTTTGCAAAAGGTAGTAAATTAAGCACTGAAATTTAACAAACAAAGAAAAGGCCAATAAAACACTTTGGAGGAGTTCAAGTTCAAGTTTATTGCAGGAAAACTCCATTGAGCAAGCTCATTCACAATGAGGTCCTGGAGCATGTATACAGACAAGGAATACAATACATAGAACACAAAAAAAGTCACAGTAGACAAAATAAAATAAAGTTTAGGTTCATATGGTACATAGTGCTCAACTTACGGCATAACAAGATAGATATAAACTGCATATACCCTGGGCCAAACATTAGTAGTCGAGAGTTCACATGCATGGAGAAAGAGTAATTACATAGGAGTAAGAGTTTGAGGAAAAGTATACAGGGGAATATAAAAAGGGATGGAGAGAGTGAGGGGTAAGATATAGATGGAGAGCATAAGGGCAGAGAGGAGTTTTAGGAGAAGAATAGAGAAAAGGGGGAGCAGGTGAGATAAGTGATAAAGATAAGGGTTGAAGAGAGTCTTAAGATCAGCTGAAAAGAGCATTATGACTGGCCACAGTAAACATTTCGGAATAGTAGTCTGGGCAAGTTCTAGTAGGATACCAACAGGACTAAGGCTAATACCAGTACATTGGGAGGGCATAGAGAAACATATAGGTGAAGAAGAGACTTAAAAACAGCTACAACTATCTCTAAATTTAGATGTAGTTAGCTTTTTTTATAAAAGTTAACAGAGGCAGTATTAGATAGTTTCAGTGTAGATTGAAGCTGATTCCAAATGGTTGGGAGAGCATATGATATGGCCCATTTGCCAAAGGTGGTGTGATTCCTAGGCACTTCAAACGCAATAAAATCAGATTTCCTAAGTGAGTATACACAGCGGGAGATGTGGATAAGAGATGTAATATAGCTTGGCAGCTTATTCAGGAGTATTTTGAGAGTCCAAACACCAGTATGGAGCAGACGTCGAGGGTAAGTGACGTCCAACCAACAGCTGTGTACAGATCACAATGGTGGGCTCGGTATAGAGAGTTTGTAATGAACCACAGAGCATGATGATAGAGGACATCCAATTTATTTAGGCTTGTGTTTGCAGATGAATTGTAAATGAGGTCCCCATAGTCAAGCAGAGGAAGGAATGTGGCTTGAACCAGCCTGGTTCAAGTCTCTATCGGAAAGAGGGCCCTGTTTCAGAAGAAGAAACCTAACCTGATCTTTAATCTTCTGGAAAGGTTGTCAAGATGGTCATTAAAGGAAAGCTTATTATCTAACCAAAGGCCAAGATACTTAAATTTGGAGATGACTTCCAATGGTTCGCCTAGGGATGTGACAACAAAGTTTTTAGATATGTCAAAGGGGGCGGTGGGGTAGTATTAAGAGTGAAGATCATAGCTTTGGTTTTCTTGGCATAGAGAAGGAGTTTAGCATTAATAAGATTATGTTCAAGTTGGGCAAAGTCAGCTTGAAGCACATCCCTTAATTCAGACACTAATGTGCCAGAGGCATACAGTACTGAGTCATCTGCAAAGAAATGCAGTTTGGAGTTGGTTATATGTGAGTCAGGATCATTGATGTACAGGGAGAAAAGGATAGGGCCAAGGATGGAGCCTTGCAGGACTCCCCTGGCAATTGGGAGGGAGGTTGAGAATAGGCCATAGGCTTTAATTTTCTGTGTCCTTCCTGTTAGGTAACTGGTGAACCACTGGGCGGTGGAGGGAGTGGCACCTAATTTAACGAGGCTAATAACTAGCAGATTGTGGTCAACAGTATCAAACACTTTACTGAGGTCGAGGAAGACTGCACCAGTGATCTTCTTGAAGTCCATAGCAGATACCCAGTCCCTGATGACTTTAGCCAATGCAGAGATAGTGCTATAATTAGTGCGAAAGCCAGATTGTGCAGGGTTAAGAAGTGAATAAGTTTCAATATGGTGTTTTAATTGTGTATAAATCAGTTTCTCAAAGACTTTAGAGAGAATGGGCAGAACTGAGATGGGCCTATAATTGTTTAGGTCACATGGGTCCCCTGTTTTAAATAAGGGAAGGATGTGATCGGATTTCCAGCTAGAAGGAACTGTGGCAGTGGTGATTGAGAGATTGAATATATGTAGAACAAGGTCAGTGAGATGTAAGTAGCCTAATTTTAAGAAAAAAGGTTCAAGACCATCGTCCCCGGCACTTTTCTTGGTATCTAGGTTGATGAGCGAGTCTTCAACTTCTTTATAGCTGAGTGGGAGGAGCTGAAAGGGCCAAGTCACGATTTGTGGAGTAAGTGAGCTGGTTTGATAGTTGGCACAGCTTGCATACGGTGATGAATCGAAGGCTAGGCCCGCAGTGACAAAATGGAAGTTAAGTTCTTCAAGGATTTGGTAATTACTTTCTACAACCCTACCATTACTGTGGATCTTAGTTGGAATGGAGGGAGCAGCAGGCCGTCCTTCGATGGACTTAATTGTCCTCCAGATTTTATGGGGATTCCTGTTTGCCTGTTCCAAGGTGGAAACATAATAGCCTACTTTGGCAGCGTGAATGCATTTTACACAGGCATTCCTAACTGTTCTAAAAGCCTGCCAGTCTGCCAGACTCTTAGTTCTCCTAGCATGAGCCCAAATTCTGTCGCGGTTTGTGAGTGCAGACTTGAGATCTGAAGTAAATCAGGGGTTTAAGGTGTTGTGCGTCCTAATCTTAGTAAAGGGGGCGTGCTTGTTTGCAAGGGCATTGAGTTTGGCATTAAGTACAGTGACAGCCTCATTGGCGGTTTTAGCAAGATAGAGATCTTGCCAAGGAATCTTGCCTAAGTCAGCCAAGTAATTTGATGCATTGAACTTCTGACAGGAGGTTTCAACTTGCAAAAAAAGGCAGAACTGGGGAGGGCTCAATTGTCAGAGGAGATTTCAACTTGCAAAAAAAGGCAATACTGGGGAGGGCTCAATTGTTGGAGGAGGTTTCAACTTTTGCAATAAAAGGCAGTACTGGGGAAGGGTCAATTAACTTCTTAAGCCAGAGGGAAAATAGTGCTCTCAAGCTCCCATATACACACACAGGCAGCACAGTAATGAGGCTTCATCAGAGGACACTATTTTTAACACTCTATCATGTTGTTTGGTAGGTAATTTTTGCAGAGAGTCCTTTTCTCAAAGCAAAAAGTTTGCAGGGCTATACCCAGTGCAGCTGTAAAAAGTGCACAGCCATTATAATCAATGGCACTTTTTGGTTTTGCAGGGAGGCTTCGCCCAGTGTCATTCTCCAATGTGGAGGACTTTGTCCCCCACACCCCTCAGACTATAAATAACTAACTCTGAGGGGATGTGGACTTTGAGGATAGGGGAAACTCAGGAGGGGGTACATATACAAAAAAAAAATTACAACACCGTGAGACCGGGGGGGGGGGGATCTGAACCAAATGAATAGCAGCTGGTTGCCAGGACTGAGGTGACGATCTCATGACAAGGAGACTCTGCCATAACATTCTTTGCTCTTCCAGTATGGCACCATTTATTGTCAGCAGTACCATACCTGGATGATGTTAGCCTAGTCCCTCCACAGCTCAAGGATTAGAATTAGCACTGGCCCCAAGCCTGATGCTTTTAGACTTGGTGGGGGATAGTAAAATGTTCCTATAACTAGTCATGCTGGCTTGTGTTGGAGAAAATAGCAAGTACACCAATGGGACTAGAGGAAAAAAACTGTAGGGCTTAGTTATTTTCCTAGCCAATAGCCCTGCTGGGTAATGGCTGCAAACTTAATTTCATCTCCTGCCAGCTTCTTCCCAAGGTTGTCTTCATACACAGGGGTTGGTGATTGAATACCTTTTGTAATTACTAATAACCTAAAGAAGTACAGCAATTAAGTCTGCAGAATGCTGTTTTTCATAATTTCCTACTGAAGTGGAGAGTGGCTGTACTATGTGGCTAGACCAGGTTGTCTTGTGAAGACCCAGTGCCTGGCAAAGTTCTGTGCATCTTGTAGTGCCCCACAGATATGTTTATGGGTGGTCAAGGTCTGTAAATGTCAAGAATGCAATATCACAGTACAGAGCTACACAGATTAGAAAAGTGCAAATCATGTATAAGACAGCCTCTGATGAGAACTGGGTCCTAAATGCATCGTTAAAAAAATATATAGTTTTATCTCTATTTAAAAAATTGAAAATATTACTGTAGTTGTTCTATGGGAACAAATTCTATTTCTAGAAGACACCAGAAAAAGGTTAATACAAGCCACCTTTTTTCCACTTGTCGACTATGCAGACATTGGAAATAATAGCAGTGCTACATCTGATCTACACAAGCTTGACATCCTACACCACCATACCCTACACTTCATAACCAAAGCACCTTCTAGAATGCACCACTGCGCCATCTATTCAGCAGTGGGATGGTCTTCCCTCACAACAAGAAGGATGCTCCACACTGGCATCTGGGCCTTAAAAATTCTGCTGGATAAACTTCCACCCTACATCACTTCCCTCTTCCACAGATCTCATAGCTGCTACTCCCTGTGCAAAAATAATTACATCCTACTAGATGTGGCTAGTACACGCACACTTCATGGCAGAGCTGCAATTAGCTATGCCATCCCAGCCACATGGAAGAAACTGCAAGCCACTATCAAGCTCACAGAACTACTGTGAACTCCTTTAAATCCTTGATCAACAAGTTTTTCAAGGACACCTGCCACTGCCGCAGTGGGTAGGTCTTCTGCCCCGACTGACCTTTTAGTCAGCACTTATCACCCATCTCATCCCATTCCTTCCCGCAGTCCCTCTTCCTCAACTCAGCCATCAGTAAGCACTTCCCCCACAGTCTCCCCTCCTTGACTCGGCCAACAGTAAGCACTTCTCCACTCTTAGCCTTTCCGACCCTCCCCAAAACCTGGTCCTTCAACTTCCCATTGTTTAGATTTATCCCTATAAAGAATTCCCTTGTTGAACCAGTGCAGGGTTCAACCTCTTGTCCCACCATTGTATCTCAATGTACCTGGCTCCTATTGTTTGATTGTAGATAACCCCTTGTTTCCCAAGCCCATGATGTTGTTATCCTCTTATTACTGAAATTGCTTTGTCAATATATTCTATGGAAACTCTTGTCTCTTGTTATGTACAAATTCTAGCCTCTTGTTATGTGCTTGCTCATTGTATTATAATGTATTGTAATGTATAGCTGTATTGCATCATCCTCCCAGGACCTCCTTGTAAATAAGCATGCTCAATGGAGCTTTCCAGCGAATAAACTTGAACTTCTGTCTTAAACAAGAATCTTCCTTCAACAAAAATGCAATTGAAAAATAAACTTAAATTAAAACAAACTACACAGACTACAATCAATGAACACCCATGAGTTCAGCAAGGCATTTGACTCAGTGCAACACAGAAGGTTGCTGAACAACTTAGAGGGAATAGGTTCTAGAGGCTCTAGGTGCAGAGAAGGACATAGCTAAATTAGTGGGAAGTTTGTTAGAGGGGAGACAGCAGAGAAGAGTGCTAAACGGAGTAGAATCCAAGGATAGGGAGGCCACCAAGGGTGATCCAGAAGGATCAGTCCTGAGTCTATTCCTTTTCAATATGTTCATTGGCAATACTGGAGAAGGAATTCAGGGCAAGATATGTTCTTCACAGACAACACTAAGGTCTGTGGAAAAGTAGATAGTGAGGAGGGGGTTAGAGGGTTGCAGAGGTACATACAAAGGTTGGAAAGGTAGTCCAAGGTTTTGTGGTTGACATTCAATGCCAAGAAGCACAAGGTGATGCAAATACTGAACAAGAACCCCAAGGCATAGTACTGTACGTGGGAGGAGGTGAACTGGGCACTAGGTCAGAAGAAAGGGACCTAGGAGACATAAGTGGGTCCACTAAATAATCAAGCCACTATAACATGGCCTACAGTAAAGCAACCCATATATTGGATTGCATTTGGAGGGGTTTTGACAGCAGGAGGAAGAGATAGTACTATCTCTCTATAGATCACTGGTGACAGCACCCCTGGAGTACATGCCCAGTTCTGGTGTCCTCGCCTAAGAAAAGACAAAGACAGGCTGGAGACAGTGCAGCAAAAGGTAACCAAAATGATTCAGGTCCAACAGGGCTGATCAAACAAGAATTGTCTTAGGACACTGAAAATGTACTTGCTGGAGACCAGAAGAGAGAGGGGCAATATGATAGTGACATGTAAGTTCCTGAAGGGAATGAACAAAATAAACTGTGAGGAACAATTCAAAATGAATAGTGAATCTAGAACATGGGAACATGAGTAGAAGCTGAGAGAAGGGAGATTTAGGAGCGACTTGAGGATGTTTTACTTTACAGAGAATTGATGAGCAATGGAACAGTCTGGTGGCTAAAGTGGGGGTTACCAAAACCATTAATGATTTTAAGCACGGCTGGGACAGAGTAAAGAACTGATTAGTTATTCAGGAGGTAGTAAGCATGGAACATGGGGGTGGGTAGTATGAACAAAAACCCCATGTAGACCACAGACCTTGGTGTACAATAGGGTATAATGGGCAGGCTGGATGGACTGAAGGTCTTTTTCAGCCATCACTGTTTATGTTTCTGTATAAGGCTGTATGTTCTTAACATGCTTCCCAAGCATTCCACATAGATACATTGCTTGACTAACAAAGTAATTGATTATGTACCATTTTGCTTCCAGACATAAGAAAATCTAAATAAAACTTTAATAACAAATTAATGTATGTAGTCTTTTAGGTTTAAATGGCATGACTGTGATATGTAATGAATATTATTGTTTACTTCTGAAACCCAAACAAATGTCTTTCAACAGTAAATGAAAAGAGAAGAAAAAAATCAGTATTTATATAGCACGTTTCATACCAGCGTATCCCAAAGAGTATGCTGATGAAAGAAGAAATGGTATTTTAACTAGTTATAAAATTTATTTTAATACATCACAATGTTCTGAAATTGAATTAAAGTTGTGCAAGCAAAACAAGATAGAAAAAGTAGAGGTACACAAGATAGCCCTGTCTTGTTTGCCTTCTACATCTTGAAAGATATCCTTTCACCAGGCCAGTATTTTCCTGAGTGCAGCAGGAAATAAGTGCAGTGGCATGCCATTTCAGTGGGTTGAGTTAATCTCAGTATATCCTGTAATGTATGTGATAAATGTGCTATGTAATATGCACACATCAGTATATGATGTATGCATTTAACCACAAAGTAAACATATTGCAGTATATTATATATTTATAAGCCATACTACTTGATGTACTGTACATATTTCAATACATAGTATATGTGTTTCACTATATAAATCATGTGTTTCAGTATATGATGTACAGTATACATTTCACAACACAGTATGGGCCAGATATCAAAGGTTAGCCCCTGGCAGCGATTAGCACTGCCCAGCGTGCAAACTTAGCCCGGAACAAAATGCCAGCCATATTCAAAATGAATAGCCCGGGGCAAAACCAGCTGAATATAGCAAGCAAAGGAAGCCGGGCAAACAGGGCCAGGAGTGCAGGGCAAAAAAAGCCCAGGAATAAGACAGCACTGATTATAGCACACAAGACAGCACTGAATATAGCCCCAGGCAGGCAGTGCAAACACACAATAGAACACAGTGTAGAGACAGCCTGACCCTGGGACACATGCACGGGGAACACATGCTGGAATGAGGTATCAGGAGCACACCACAGTGCTCACCCAGGAGGACGCCACACATGCACGGGAATGTCCAGCAACAACCCAGACCCATGTGGAGAACACCAGCAACAGTACAAAGCATGTGGAACCCCAGCACCCAAGAATGACACAGGACACAGTAAAATGTCATAAACTAGTGTAATTAACAATAATGAAGAGTAAAGCAAATGGAAACACAACAGCAAAAAAAATACAGAACAAAACAATGAACAAACCCCAGACTACAAAATGCCCCACCCACCACTGTACAACCCTCCCCACAACACGGAAACAGAACCAGAACATACCCAACAAGCCCCCCCAACACACAACACCAAATGCCCACTACATGAAAAAAAAAGTCAAGCACCATCGGCATAAAAAGGCACACAAAGGAAAACATAAGGATGACAACAGATGGAGGGACAGGAAAACACAGGACAAGGGTGCAAAGTGGAGGAAGACGCACACAGGGACAGATGACAATCGGCAAGGCCCCTGGAATTCTACGGTTCTGCGGTTGTGGAATTTACCGCAGAATGTGCATCATGCTGCAGAATATAAATAGTGCCGCAGAATTCATTGTTTTTGATGAATTTTCATATAAATATACTGTTTTTCCATAGCGTCAGGCTTTCTTTCCCACCTTGTTTATCCTGAAGCTCCTCCTCTATGCTCAGCATATGATGTCATCAATGACATCACATCATATTTAGCCAATGACACGACTGCATTCTGCCAGAGAAATGAATAAATCATGCCACAGAAATCAGAAAATGCTGCTGCAGAAGTCAAGGAGCCTTGCCGCAGAAATCAGAAAATGCTGCCGCAGAACACCAGGGCCCCTGACAATAGGTAAGGAAGGGATAAATAAGTCCAGTGAGGGGGTGTGGTGAGGGAAGAAGTCAAAATAACAGGGCATAACTAGTTTCCCACTGGATCAGGGAGACGAGCATCCAAGATATTCGCCACCCTCCGGGTCTCTGTTATAATAATGGCCTGCTGCTCAATCAATGTCCGCTGCAGCCTCACAATTCTGCGCAGCAGGTCCTCTGTGCCTTCTGATTCTTCGGGCCTCATCGCCCACAGCGATGCCCGGAGTGGGCCTACAAGAGGAAGGGTGAGACCATGAGGACGGTACACCAGACAGGAGGCAACCAGCAGCCAACTTTTGCCATACAGAGATGGACAGCATGTCCCAATGGGCTAACCCTGGCGGCGTTGAGTTCTGCAGTGGTAGGACAACATAAAAAAAGCCTCCCACAAAGCAGCACAGGGCAACACAGGCACCAACACAAAGCCCAACATGGATGATGACAGTGATCCTGACAGTGGCAGGGGACATGTGACACTACCCACCATGATACAGCACACCACGAGACATGGCAGACACACAGCTGAAAACCCGGAGAGTTGAGTGCAAGGGACACGCCACGACATGCACAAGGGCATCCACACATTGGGACATGCTGCCCACCCACACATGGAAATGTACAGTAATGCAGAGCGCTGAACAAACAACAATGACAGGCATGCAGGAGCATCAATGAACCATGACAGTGGCCCGCCAATGACCGACCCAGGCCAGGGGATAACAGTCAGCCAGGGCACAGACGCTGTCAGTGAAGGGCCTTTTCATGCCACCAGGCAATACCACCAAAAGCATACTACCCAACTGAGACATGGTACATGGCAGTGTCCCCAACCCACATAACAGGACCACCCTCCCCCACACAGTGATAACCACTTCTACAGCCACGGTCAACATTGGCAGGCAACGATGAACATAATGTAATAGCACAGTGATAATACTACCTTGCAACTAAACTGCAACACAAGTAACCTCGCCATGAGATACACATGGAAGGACTCCACAATACATACGGCACAGTGCCAGGATGTAGCACAGTGTGACAGGCAGTGCTCCACAGCTGGTGGCCAGAAGGGGGAGAGGTAAGGCCACAAAGCATGGTGCATGTTGTCCCACCTGCACAGCAAGGAACCACCACCTGTGCAATTGGGGATGCCCTGTGGGTGGTGGTATGGATGGACCACAGTGGTGGGAAGGTCAGCTGTCAGCATGTTGTCCCCACGGAACTCTCGCCACCTGAGCAACCAACACCATCAGTCACCCGCACAGCAATACAAGCTGACAGCCCCCCCCCCAGGCAAGACTGATAGCACTCAGCTGTGGTGTGAAAAACAGGTGTACCGCACAGCACACTACTACACCACACTGTCCCACTGCCCGTTGCATAAATGCCACCAGACAAGTCAGTGGCTGGACACCCAGATGTGATGCACGCACATTAAAGGAACAGATCACAGAGCAATGAAACAGGTACTCACGCAACACACCACTGCTTTCAGGGCTGCTGTCCTGAACCCCCTGTGGAAGGGATGGCAACCTCGGACTGCCCCGTCTCTGCTTCTGTTGCCTGGACTGACTCCATCCTGCAGCCATGGGCTGCTCGATCTGCTCTGCAGTGGACAGATGAGAAAGTGGTGTTAGAGCATGACACAGCATACACAACATCAAGTACAGCAAGATGCACATGCAACCCCAACCACATGCACACACATGGAGTGAACAGGGAGGATCCCCACACAGAGGGTGGCAGTGGCCATGGCGCATTCATCAGGCACACATGTCAGTGATCAACGGCACCACAGTACTGCGACAGTGGCCATTGCAGCTCCCATGCGAACATCCACAGACCCGCGAGTGTATGTCGACAGTCCACCATGAGCATGTTTCCTGCAACATGGTGGTGCTGTCCGCAGGCTGGTGATGCCCCGGGACTTGCAGAACAGCATGACCCAACCCTCCCACAGCAATAGTCACAGCATGTACCGTGCCCTATGTGCCATACATGTGCCACTCCGCCTGTACACAGTGTGCAACAACACCATGCATCGTTGTGCACACCTGTGCACACACACACACACACACACACACACACACCCACACATCCATACCCAAACCACAACCCCCCACCACGACCCCCTCTGCACACCCACACACCCAGTCACCTATACCAAAACCCCCCCACACCTCCACCCCCTCCGCACACACACCACACCCACACACACAAAGCCTTACATGTTGGTACACTCTACATGCAACACCACTCACCTGGCACAGGTACAGTGCCATCACGCACCATGCGCTTGTAGTGCTCAAGCTGCTCCCTCTGCCTGAGTCTCAGGTCTGTGTACCTGTGATGGCACTTTTCGGCCTTGCGGGTTATGCCAGTATGGGCAGTGAGTTTCCTCGCCACCGTGTCCCGCACTTGCATCCGTGGTAGGTCCCCCTTCCTCACCTCCCCAAACAGCCTCTTATGGTGTTTCATCATGAGCTGCACTAGGTTAGCAGTCTCTACCTCCTCCCAGCGCCTGTCTCTGTGCACAACTGCACGCTGTCTTGACTGTCCGGACATGGCAATCGAAAACTGGTACAACCCTCAATCTGTCTCCGGTAAAACTTGTCTTTCCCAGGACTTCACCTCACCAACCTCTGTAGTGCCACGCTATCACATGATGTAGCGTGGCGCTACCCGAAAGTAACCACACTGCTCATGCACGATCCCTACCATGACCCTGATGTCATGTACCATGCATGCATATAGTGCCGCGTTATACTGGCTAGCGCAGCGCTACATCGCTCTATGACAGGGTGATAGCATGGACATGGGGGACCTCACGAGCATGCGTATAGGCCACGCTAAAGCACATAGCGCTGCGCTATTTGGATAGCACAGCGCTGCACCTCCATTAGCCCTGCCCTGGCTTTTGCACAGCACTGCTGTGCTAGCACAGTGCTAATCAGGGCCATATTCAACAGGTGTATGCAAATGGGGGTACTTGTGTATGCATGGGGCAAACTGTGTGATTAGCATATCATTATGCACTCATTTACATAACTAACAGGCTTGATTGCCTGGGCGGGCTATATAAGGGCAAGCAGTGCACCACCAGTGTTGTGTTGTGGTAATGCAGCATAATAACGAAAGTGAGCGTCAACAACAGACTGGTGGAGAGATGCAACAGGGGGATGAGCAGCGAGAGGCAGTATGTATGACTGCCATAGGACATTCTTGAATGCATTGTGCTGTGTGATGGTGCACAGCCCTAGACAGCTGCCTGGGAATCCTACCATCCAGTGCAATGTGCACGTTACCCTGCAGGGAACTGTTCTGTGTGGCACTGCCTGCACACTGTGTCCGCCAGGCAGGGGCACTAGTGCACTACCTTGGTGTGTCCTGTGACATTGGCCCACTGACATGACTCCTTGGATGTGTGGCGTGGTAGGCTATGGCCCCCCTGCAGGATGTACACAGTGTCCCAGCAACGTGCCGTCCCATGCACCATGTGGACTTTGCATGGTGTCCTGACATTGCTAGTGCACTTGTCCACGCAACCACTGTAGTGCTCAAGAGGGGCAAAGTACAGTGCAAGGTGGTTAGCGTAGGGGTGGGCCCAGTCATGGGAGCACATGGCAGCCACAGGCGACAGCAGTGCACATGTGTGTACAGGGCTCACTGTCCAGACACGGGACGGACAGTGACTATGTGGCCGTGTGCACCGTACATGTACATGCAGCAATCTGATATGCTCATGTGGCCTGTGGCACTGTAGGGGTTGGCATTGTGAAGTCTATGTGTAATGCAATGCAGTACTGACATGGCCGATGACACATGTCCCCGTTCGACTATCCCATAGGTTTGGCAGCATGCCAGGAGCACATCCATGCCCACAAGTTCTCACAAGAGGAGTTGAACACCCTCATACATGCTGTTAAGGAGAGGCAGCAGGTGCTATGCACACACAGGGCCACTGACGCAGTGGTGCACCAAGCTTGGGAGCAGGTGACTGCAGCTGTAAATGCTGTGGGAGGACAAGGCAGAACAACAGAGGCTGTGCGCAAGCGATGGAATGACCTTCTGCGATGTGCAAAGAAGGAGGAGGCACAGCAACTGAGGGACAGAATGAGGACTGGTGGTGGACCACCTGAACATCAGCAGTGGGTGGAGGAGCCACACATGGCTGTGGTGGCATCGACTCTGAGGACAGTGGCAGTCACAGGTGTGCCAGGTGGTGGATGTGAGATGCCTCTCACACTGCCAAGGACGGATCTGTATTCTCGCATGTGTATATTCTGTATGTTGTGATGGCATGGGTGCATGGTCATGCTGTTGGTGTCCTGCACAGGGTGCACTGTGTGCTGCCAAACAGCTGCCTGGCATGGCCATGGTCACTGTGGGTTGGGTGGGTGCATGTGGTCACGGGCTTGTGTGAAGGGAGTACATGTCCTGGGGTCAGCATGGTGTAGTGGTGGTAGTGGTGGTGGTGTTTGGGCACAGTGTCCATGTACAGGTGACTGACCCTGTCCCTATTGTCTCCACAGTGCTGTCTGCCAGGCCTGCAGCACAACAGGAGGTACCAAGGATGTAAAGCCAGGTTCCAGAAGTCATGGAGGAGGAGGAGGATGGAGAACGCCCATCAACATCCGGGCTCTGTGAAGCTCATGGCCGCACAGACACTATGCATGTGTGGCAATCACATGGACAGGGGGTGCAACTGCCTGGGGAGGGGGGTCACACCTCAGTAGGGGGCTTGGAATACACTGCCTACCTGGATGCTGCACAGATGGAGGATGTTGGTGAAGGGGAGGTCCTACTGGTCACTGTTACCAGTGGTGATGACAATAATGTGTCGGAGTTTTCACAACACCTGGCTGTTCCTGTGCAAGGGGATGCAGGGGTAGGGCTGTTTGCAGGCCATGAGACGGGTGCCAGTGGTGTATTCAACATCACCAGTGTGGCTGTACCTGGGCACATGGTGGTGGGCAGTGTGGGGAACATCGCAGAACTGCAGGACGTGTAGTGTGCAACACGTATTGGGGTCCATGTCCATACCATGCCACAGACCACCACCAGTAGTCACCAGCAGCAGGACATGCCTGGTGTACAACAGCATCCAGTTGCTCCTGTGCCGCAGGCACCCCTGCCAGCTGCAGCTGAGGGTTCTGTACCCCTGGGGCAGGATGGCCATGGTGCCCACCCACTCCTGCAGGCTGCTGTCACCTCCCAGCAGGAGGCCCGTATGGACCTGCATGGCATACGGAGGGAGCTGCGACATGAGCTGACAAAAATCAGAGAGGCCATCTCAGTAGGCTTTGCCCGTGCTGAACAGCGGGTGGAGGACAGGTTGGGCCACCTGGTGGGTGCCATCGACCACGGCTTTTCTGGTCTGACAGCTGCTGTGGTTGACAGGGAATGTCCTGAGTGGTGTGCATGGTGGTCGCCAGCATGGGATGCTTGGTCATGGTGCAGACAGCACAGGGGCACACAGGCGGGCAAACCATGGCCGCAGGGCTGCCAGTGATTCTGGCTCCACAGCATCACACACTCTATCTGAAACCCAGCGCCGCCATGGCCGTCCACCCACCCTGTCAGGCTCCACCATCCCCCAGGGGCACAGGAGGCCGACTCTGCCTGCCTCACCTTTCTCTTCGGTGTTGTCCTCTGCCCAGAGCACCCCAGGGTCTGTGTCCCTTGGTACAGGTGCACGGTGTATGCATGAAGATAGGCATCGGTGATGCCCACAATCAGTCTGCAGCACTGCGCAGTCATCACCCCCCTTTGCAACACTGGCACACCCACATGCACGTGCAGACATGCACACACACACTTCCACTGCCACAGTTGCACCCCTTACCCTCACAGCACACATCACACTTCCCCACCGACACTACACCATTTCTGTCTATCCCCCCCATGTGTGTCCTGCACACTCCCGACCTCACACCACATGCACACATATTGTCTGATCCACTGTGTTGGTTTACTGGTGTGATTGTTGGTGTCACTGCTCTGTCTCTTTGTGCACATTAAATAGATTATTAATTGTACTCTTTCAAGTTGTTGTGCAGTCTGTACTTACCCTCTTGTCTGTAGCAGTGTCCTGATGATGTTGTCCCTGTGCTGTATGGCCTTGCGTGCCATGCGAGGGTCCCTCCTCTCGAGTTGCTCCACTATCCCCCTGACCGCTGGCTCTGGCTCACTGCCAGACTGTCCCTCAAGTTCAGGTGCCTGTATCCCATGGTTCATTGCCATGTTGTGCAGCATACAACAGGCTAGGAAGATACGGCATACCTTCTGAGGTGTATACTGTAGGGCACCGCCTGATGTGTCTAGGCATCTGAATCGCAACTTCAGGATGCCAAACACCCTCTCTATGATGTTCCTTGTGCTGGCATGTGCCTCATTGTACATCTCCTCAGCCACTGTGGCCGGTCGGAGTACTGGTGTCAGCAGCCAGGGTCGCAGGAGATAGGTACTGTCCCCTGTCAAGAGATGTATACCTGTTAGTGCCGTACTGCAGTCTGTCAGATGCTGTCCTGCACCTCTGTGTAGCCCTCCCACAACCCTTCCCTGGATTGCAATGCCTGCCCCCATCCATGCTGTTGTGTGTATGCCTTGTATGCTACTACTCACCAGCTAGTTGCCCACTGGGTATCCTGTCCTCCTCAAAAGTCTGGCACAGCTGGGACTGGTGCCAGATGAAGGCGTCGTGGACACTGCCGGGGTACTGTGCATAGACATTGCTGATGCACCCAGCCGCATCGCACACCACCTAGCAGTTGATGGAGTGGTACTCCTTCCTGTTAACATACACGTCACAGCCATCACCAGGTGATGCACGGATGGGGATATGGGTGCAGTCAATGGCAGCCAGAACGGATGGTAGGTGCACAACTCAATGGAACTGCTGCATTGTTTCTCTGCACTCTGCTGCCATGCTGGGGAATACTATGAACTCCCCAGCATGTGGCAGGAAAGCCTGTAGGAACTGGGTCAGGAGGCATGAGGTGGCAGACTGCGTTACCCCAAAGGTGTCCCCCATTTGTCGTTGGAACGTCCCTGTGGCAAGAAAGCACATCGCTGTGTCATCTTCTCCTCCACTGTCATGGCTGCATCTGGTATTGGAGTGCAGCTGCTCATGCAGGAGTTCACAGAGCTGCCAAAACATTCCCCTGTTCATCCTGTACCGGCCAATGATGTGGTCATCAGCCAGGGTCTCGAATGAGACCCTGGGCTGGTACCACCTGTTTGCAGCATGCCGTCTCTTTGGCCTGCATTGTGGCCCATGTTGTGCCTGCTCCCTCTGCTCCTCCTCCTCCACTATAGCTGCCATCAATGGCAGCATCACTGCTACTGGCACTGCACACATTCCCACTTCCTGTGGTGGTCCCTCCTCCTCTGTGTTTTGCCCTGGGTTAAGACCAGCCTTTTATAGGCGGTAACTAGCACCATGCTACATGTCGCACTATGTATCCTAGCGTGGTGCTGGGCCCTTGAATATCCCCTTGCACGTCTCTCTTGGTCCCACCTTCCTTTTGCCCCTTGTATATGTTAGTGGTTTGCCCCACACTAATGCTGTTAGCGCATGCTAACTGGTCCTTTGAATATGGCAGCTCTGCACTATTCCCACGCTATTGGTTTGTGCGCCGTGCTATGCTTTGAATATCTGGCCCTATATGCATTAATTTCATGATATGATATATGCATTTCAACATATAGAGCCAGATTTTCAAAACTTTGCCCCAGGGCTAAATTAACACTGCCCAGTGTACTAAATTAGGCCGGAACCAATAGCCCACTAAATTTAAAAGGGATAGCCCCGGTGCTAAACCTGCTGAATATAGCGTGCTAAGGAAGCCGGGCAAACTGCGCTGAGAGTGCAGTGCAAAAATAGCCCTGGAAATAAGACAGCTCTGAATATAGCAACCAGGAAGTGCAAACCACAACAGCATCCCAGTGCACAGTGATGTGAAGGAAGGTTGAGGTGAACTATGTGGCCAGTGTATGTGTGCTAACAAAGGAGTGAATTTAGTAAAGCTGCAAGCACCAGCACATGAGAAATTCTGCAGAAATGTACCATGTTTCCAAAATATTTGCATGACGCAAACACATTTGTGCAGGTTTTGCGTGGAGCTATGCCATTTGCCTCGTGCAATCACGTTTTCCCCCGGCAAAAAGTTGCTATATTCAAAAGTGACATGTAAATGAGCCTACTTAGGCAATCTGTGGGCAAACATCAAGAATAGCATCTCATTATGTCCTGATTTGCATGCAGTTTACCCAGTGCTATTGCAAGGTCCCACAGCTCCACCTGTAGGTCAGTCTGGAAGTACAGGGGCTGGCTGGGTCTGCTGACAGCTCCACCTGTAGGTCAGTCTGGAAGTGCATAGTGGTAGCTGCAGGCTACATTTGAACAGAACCGCATAGAATATTGTGCCTCGGGGACTACACAGCACAGGCACAGGTGGTGGTGCTGCATGCAATTGTCAAACTGTAGTTCCTGCTATAGTGCACAGTAGACACTACAGTAACAAGGGGGCAAGTAGTGTGAGGGACACAGCAATGCCTATGGTGTGTAGTGCATCAATGACTGCTGCACTTTACAAACTGACTGGCCCATCTTGCAGGTGTGTACTGACAGTGTACATTACTGTTATGCTGTTGTGTGACCCACAGATACTGCACCACTTGCATGGGATACTCACAGTGACAGGTAGGGAGGTAGAAGACTTGGTTTGCTGGCCAAGGCACCTAGCTTCACCTGAGCTCTTTCCTTCTAAGACTGCTTGAAAGGCAGAGTAGAGAAACTTACCAGAGCAAGGGAGAAGGATTAAGACTTAGTTTGGCTAAGCAGATTTACTGTGTGGTGGTGTTTTTATTTTTTACTCACAGGGATTGCTACTGTTTGTTGCTAACATTTCATTGCTTTATTTTTCTCTGATTCAAATTGTTGTTGCTGGTATACCTTCTTCTGCATTATTACAAGGTGTGCCTACAGGTGTGTGCTAACAGATTACTGCTGTAATCTTCTGATTCAAATTGTCTTTGCAAGGTATATCTTCTGTTACTGCTTTATTTTTCTGAGCAAAGTGTTTCTTACAGGGTATATCTTCTCTGAAATTATTACAGGTGGTGCTTTACAGGTTTTACAGTTTTATCTAACATTAGGATAAGCTTTCAGGGTTACTGCATTTGTTGTTGACTGATTGTTTCTGCTCTTACCTCCTTGTTCTTTCGTCCGTGGTTCTTCTTTTTGGCAGGAAGGGCCCAGCCACCACCCCATCCCCAACCACCACACTACACTCCTTTTATAGGGTACCACAGTTGTAACATTTCCTGTGGCAGAACAGGAAGGGGCGGATCAGTGGGGCCTCCACAAGGTGATCTCATTTACAGGGCACTAGTAATTTAACTTGTTATAACAAGTTAAACAAAGCACAATTAAACCATTACTTGCATTTTTTTTTTCCTTCTAATTACTCTGACTAGGTTACAAACCCAGCAACTTATTTGGAATGGATTTCATTAACTGCAGGTACTGTGGAACAATTTTCAGAAGGACAGTCTTACAGGATTTAGGACACTGTCCTACATGCTGGGCCTTTGGAGATCTTAGGTCTCAGCTCCGGGCAGCATGGGCAGAGATTGCACGCCTCAAATTTCATATTGAAGAGGAAATACATTATAAGAACCACCCGCCATTTCCCCAGCATCCAACAGAAAAACCTCGACCGCAGAGGGTAGTTGGTCCAGGAGGTTGGCAGGTTGTTAGGAGGAGCAAATCAAGTGCCCCATCACTCTCTGCTCTCCAACACATTACCTCCAAAAACCATATAAACACTACAAACAGGTATCTGCCTCTATCTCTGAAATCAAATAAAGAGGCAGAAGACACTGCAGAGCAGGACACTACTGGCACAGGAGCTAGCACAACAATACTCACCCAAATCAGGAACCAAAACTAAACAAGCACAAAGGAAATCCAAAAACTTGATCATAGGAGACTCCATGATTCGGGGAGTTGATACCCATCTCCAGCCAGGGGTGATGGTCAGATGTCTCCCAGGTACATCAGCATGGAGAGACACTGACCGCATTGCTAAAATTGTTCACAAAGCAGGAGAAAACATTGATGTCCTAGTACACATAGGGACTAATGATCTCGCCAGCCGGTCAGTTGTGGAGACCAAGGAACACCTGACTAGGCTGGGTGACAAACTATCATCTATTTCGTCCAGCATCTCCTTCTCTGAGATCCTGCCAGTCTGGGAGAAGGGAGCAGATGGACGGAAGGTCAGAGAAGGGAGATAGGGAGCTAAACACGTGGCTCAAGGACTGGTGCCAGGAAAGGACACAGATTTGTAGGAACTGGCAACAGTTCTGGGAGCCAGTTCTTTAAATTTGATGGACTGCATCTGACTAAAGAGGAGTCAGTGCATTGGGGCAGAGTTTGACGTCTTTGCAGAATATTTAAACTAGCAATGGGGAGAGGTGCAGCACCCCATATGTCGAATGGGAAGAACACCCCTCCCCCCTCAGCTAGTGGTCAAACAGGAATTCAGCGTGTTTGCCATTCATTTGCATCACCAGGTAAGAAAAAAGGTTTGTCTCCCCATACGATGCACAGGGGTAATGCCAAACTTCACCCAACAACTAACACACCAAAATCTGGCCAATGGAAAATCATGTACACAAATGCTCACAGCCTGGGAAATAAGATCCCAGACCTGCAGGCAATAATGTCAGAGGCTAAACTGGACATAGTAGCAATTAGTGAGACGTGGTTTACCAGTAACCACACTTGGGAGACTTCAGTACCTGGATATGTATTGTTCAGAAGAGACCGAGGTGCAAAAAGGGGAGGGTGGCCCTGTATGTTAATGAAAATATCAAAGCTACAGAAATTCAGAATACACATAAGGAGCCAGAAGAACTGTGGGTCACCCTGGAAACAGGTAATGGGACAGCCATAAGAACTGGGGTTGTCTACAGGCCCCCAGACCAGAGGAGGACATAGACACATTACTGTTAGAAGATATACAAAACATGACAGCTAAAGGGAGGTTCTGATAATGGGAGACTTCAACATGCCAGATACAGATTGGTCAATACCAGCAGGAACATCTGCCAGAACTAGACTCATAGTGGATTCCCTGCAGGGGAGGGCCTCAAACAACTGGTACAGCAACCCACAAGAGACAGGGCTATCCTAGATCTAGTACTGACTAACAAAGAAGGATCACAGATCTCCAGGTAGAAGGTCACCTGGGGCCAGTGACCATCATGGTATGGTTCAATTTGCTACTACATCTAAATCATCCCATTCCAAGGCAAAATATGGGACTTCAGAGGAGCTGACTTTGATAAGATGGCCAACAGAGTTAAGCTAGCCCTGGCAAAAAGAAACACAGGTGAGGAGGTACAGGCAAAGTGGGCAAGCATTAAGGATACAATACTTGAAGCAACATCCCATTGTGTTAGACAGAAAAGGAAGTGCAAAAGAAGAAGGAAACCACTTTGGTTCTCAAATATAGTAGCAGAAAAGGTCAGAGCCAAAGGCTGGCCTTCAGAAAATATAAGGGAACACAGCGGATGAAGATAGGGAGGCATACCAAACTGCCCCTAAGGGAAGCAGGTAAGGCAGTAAGGCAGGCAAAGTCCCAAACTGAGGAAACATTAGCACGAACAGTAAAGAAGGTGACAAGACTTTCTATAGATACATTAGTGAAAGGAGAAAGTCCAGAGGGGTATTGCTAAGCTTAATGGAGAAAGGGAGCATGTGGGAGGAGGACCTGTAAAGGCATCTATCCTAAATAGATACTTTTGCTCAGTATTTACTGAAGAGAAGGTAGGGCAGGCCCACAGCTCAGCATCATGGACACAGGGGAGGGAGGTGAGCACTACTCCCTTCACAAAAGAAAGGGTCCTACAAGAGCTTGCTAAGCTCAGGGTGGATAAGGCAATGGGACCTGATGGCATACATCCCAGGGTACTTAGGAGCTAAAGGAGGAACTAGCAGAGCCATTAGCAGAATTGTTTAGTGAGTCTCTGAGCACAGGAGAGGTCCCAGAAGACTGGAGAAAGGCTCATGTGATCCCACCACAAGAGTGGTAGCAGGGAGGAGGCGGGGAACTACAGACCGTCAGTCTTACCTCAGTAGTGGGCAAGATTATGGAGGCACTCTTAAGGAAAGGATAGTGCAACACCTGGAATCCATAGGGGCACAGGATCCAAGACAGCATGGGTTTACAACAGGAAGGTCCTGTCAAACTAATTTCATAGATTTCTTTGATTGGGTAACCAG
This sequence comes from Neoceratodus forsteri, assembly GCA_016271365.2. Taxonomy (NCBI): domain Eukaryota; kingdom Metazoa; phylum Chordata; order Ceratodontiformes; family Ceratodontidae; genus Neoceratodus; species Neoceratodus forsteri. The sequence continues at coordinate 1,869,073,150 of CM057452.1, forward strand.
AGTGGTGGACCAAGGGGGTGCAGTTGCTGTCGCCTACCTTGACTTCAGCAAAGCTTTCGATACTGTTCCACATAGAAGATTGATTAATAAGCTAGGTAGGCTGGGGGTGGGTCAAGTTGGTCAACTGGGTGGCAAACTGGTTGACTGGAGAAACAGAGAGTGGTGGTAAATGGTATACAGTCAGAAGAGATGCAAGTCACAAGTGGGGTACCTCAGGGATCAGTCCTGGGGCCAGTCCTATTCAACATCTTCATTAGTGACCTCGAGATGGACTAGAGGGTAAGGCTTGTCTGTTTGCAGATGACACCAAGATCTGCAACAGAGTAGATGATCCAGATGGGGTGGGCAGAATGAGAAGAGATCTGGATAAACTAGCAGAATGGTCAGAAGAGTGGCAACTGGGATTTAATGCAAAGAAGTGCAAAATCATGCACATAGGGAAGAGAAACCCTGAAGCCACCTATAGGCTGGGAGGGGAGTTGCTAGCAGTCACAAAGGAAGAAAGAGACTTGGGCATCATCATCACTGATGACCTAAAATCATCCAAGCAGACCTCTAAAGCAGTAAGTAAGGCTAGGGGGTGTTAGGGTGTATTAGTAGGGTATCACAAGTCGTAAGAGGGAGGTAATAATCCCTCTGTACAAGACATTGGTTGAGCCCCATCTGGAGTACTAGTGCAGTATTGGAGGCCACACCTTCACAAGGACATTAACCAAATTGAGGCAGTCCAGAAGGGCAACCAAAATGGTGCAGGGACTGCATCAGAAGACATATAAGGACAGATTAACGGAGCTCAATATGTATACCTCTTGAGCAAAGGAGGGAGAGAGGTGATATGATCGAGACATTTAAACACCTTAAGGGCATAAACAAGGTGAAAGAGTCTAACATGTTTAAATATAAGAAAAATAGCAGGACAAGAGGACACAGCATGAGATTAGAGGGAGGCCGATTAAGGGGAATGTGAGGAAATTCTTTCACAGAAAGGTGGTAGATGCATGAATGGCTACCACAAGAAGTGGTGGCTATGAATACAGTGCAGGGCTTCAAACAGGCATGGGATAGGCATAAGGGAGCAATACAAATGACTATGAATAGATAGGTCACTGACAGAGCAAAGGCCGATGGCACATTTATAAGGTAGAAAAAGAAATGGGCAGACTGGATGGGCCTTGCGGTCCTTATCTGCCGTCAACTTCTATGTTTCTATGTTTCTATGTTTCTATGTTTCTATGACATATACATGGTTGGCTGTGTGTGCTGTGGTGTCTGTACAGATGTGCAGTATGTGGCTGGAGGGGCACATACCATCATAGAAACATAGAAACATAGACTTTGATGGCAGATAAGGACTGCTTGGCCCACCTAGCCTGCCCATTTACCTACCTACAGGATAGGCCGCAGATCCTACTTAACCAACAGCCTATTTCTTCCTACCCCCCACAAGAACTGCCTTATGTCTGTCCCATGCATTCTTGAATTCTCCCAAAGTTTTAGACCCCACAAATTCCTCAGGAAGGCTGTTCTATGCATCCACTACCCTCTCTGTGAAAAAATACTTCCTCGCATTGCCCCGAAACCGCCCCCCCATCTTTAAATTGTATCCCCTTGTTCTTGCACATCTCTTTTTCTGAAAGATGCTACCCTCTTGGACTTTGTTGAGTCCACTAAGGTACTTAAAAGTTTCTATCATGTCCCCCCTCTCCCTTCTTTCTTCAAGGGTATGCATATTAAGCTCCTTTAGTCTCTCCTCATATGGCTTCTCTTGCAGACCCTGCACCATTTTAGTTGCCCTCCTCTGGACTGCCTCTATCCTGTCTATGTCCTTGCGGAAAAGGGGTCTCCAGAACTGGACGCAGTACTCCAGATGGGGTCTCACCAACTGTCTGTACAGATGGATAACAACTTCTTGTTTTCTGCTGGTGATGCCTCTCCCTATGCATCCCAGTATCCCCCCAGCCCTCCCTACTGCCTTCTCACATTGCTTGCTAACCTTAAGGTCATCTGATATGATTACCCCAGGACTCTTTCCTTTTTGTTGTTGTTACCTCCCCTCCATTGTGTAATCTTCCCTGGGTTCTTGTTTCCCAGGTGCATTTTGCACTTATTTGCATTGAATCCTAGCTGCCATACTTCTGACCATTCCTCCAACCTTGCCAAGTCCCTTCTCATCCTTTCCACGCCTCCTTGTGTATCAACCCTGTTGCAGATCTTTGAGTCATCTGCAAAGAGGCATACTTTTCCTTCCAGTCTCTCTGCAATGTCACTTATAAAGACATTAAAAAGGACTGGACCCAGTACTGAACCCTGTGGTACCCCACTAGTAACCCCTCTTTCTTCAGAGTGGACTCCATTTACAATTACCTTCTGTGTCCTGTTGTCCAGCTAATGTTTTACCCAGGCTACCACCCTGGGACCCACTCCCAGGCTGTTTAATTTGACTATTAATCTTTTGTGTGGGACTGTGTCAAATGCTTTGCTAAAGTCTAGGTAGGCCATGTCCACAGCCCCTCCCTGGTCTACTACATTTGTCACCCAGTAAAAGAAATATATTAGATTCGTCTGACATGACATTCCCGCTGTGAACCCGTGCTGCCTTGGGTCCTGCGCCCCACTGGCCTCAAGGTACTCAACAATTCTTTTCCTTCAGAAGTGACTCCATCACTTTCCTACCACAGAGGTCAAACTGACAGGTCTGTAGTTCCCTGCCTCTGTCTTGGTCCCACTTTTGTGAAGGGGAATCATCCACCTTCCTCCAGTCCTCGGGTACCACACCATCCTCCCATGATTTAATAAAAGAGTAGCTAGTGGTTTCACTAGTTCCCCTAATTCTTTTAGAATTCTTGGGTGAATTCCATCAGGCCCCATTGCTTTGTCCACCTTCAGTTTTAGGAGTTCTTGCAGAACCCTTTCTTCTGTGAAAGGACTGGGATCAACCCCCCTATCAAGAGTGCTTTTGTTAATTGGACTACGCACTTCCCCCTCCTCTTTTGTAAATACTGAGCAGAAATATTCGTTCAGTATCCCTGCTTTTTCACTGTCCCCCTCTAGCCATCCACCATTCATTCTATTCAGCCTCACTATCCCTCCCTTTGTCTTTCTACACGCTCTGATATACCTATAAAAGGTTTTATCCCCCTTCTTAACTGAGTTGGCTATCTTTTCCTCAGTTTGGGCCTTTGCTATTCTGACTTCCCTCCCTGCTTCCTTCTGCCTTAACTGGTACAGCTCTCTGTCTTGCTCCTTCTGTGTTTCATATACTTCCTGAATGCTATCTTTTTCTCCCTGACTTTCCCAGCCACCTCTTTTGAGAACCATAGTGGCTTTTTCTTTCATTTTGATTTGTTTATTTGCTTCACACAAAGGCTTGTTGCCTCTGTGATGGCAGTTTTGATGATTCCCCATTGTTGCTCCACCCTCCTTCTAGCCTGTTTGCTAGTGCTTTTCTGAGGCACTCTCCCATCTTGCCAAAGTCAGCCCTCCTGAAGTCCAGTACCCTCACTTTTGTATGGCATGACTCTGTAGCTGAGTTTAACGTGAACCACACTGTTTGATAGTCACTTGTTCCCAGATGGCAACCCACTTCTAGATCTGAGATCCTCTCACTGCTCCCATTTGAGAGTACGAGGTCTAAGATTGCTCCCCCATGAGTGGGTTCTGAAACTAGCTGTCTGAGGCCTGCCACCTGTAGGGCATCAAGAATGGCCCTGCTCTTGGATGTGGCTGCAGGAAATGTGCTCCAGTTAACATCTGGCATATTCAGGTCTCCCATCAACAATATCTCCCCTTTCTCTGCCATCCTAAGAATGCCTTTTATCATATCCTTGTCCATTCCCTCCCCCTTACATGGGGGTCTGTACACAACCCCTGTGCAGATTGTGGTGCCCTTTCCAGTCTCCAAGGTGACCCACATTGCCTCCTCTCCTCCCTGTTTACTCTTTTGTTCAGTTGTTTTTATCCCTTCCTTTACATAGAGAGCTACTCCTCCCCCTCTCCTCTCCTGCCTGTCTCTCCTGTAGGTTATGTACCCTGGTATGTTAACATCCCAGTTATCGTTCTCTGTGTACCATGTTTCTATGACTGCTACGATATCCAGGCATCCCTCTTCCAACAAGGCCACCAGCTCAGGGAGCTTGTTGCCCAGACTATGGGCATTGGTACTCATTACCCTCCATTTCCTGATGGCCTTACTCCTTTTTGCCCCATCTCTGTCCTTCTTGTCTTTGTCACTTTCCCCATTTACCCCTGCCCTTCTCCTTATCACCACCTCTATGTTGGTGTTTACTGTGCTTACTACCATGATTTTTTGAGGGGGCTAGGATTTCCCTGCTCCTTTCCAGTGCCTCCCCCCTTGGCTAGTTTAAATGCTTGCCAATGAACCATTTAAACCTATCATCTAGGATCCTGGTTCCCCTCCTGGACAGATGCAGCTCATCATGCCAGTATAGGCTTGCATCACTCCAGGTGGACCCCCAGTCCCCAGTGAAGACAAATTCCTGAGCTCTGCACCAGTTTTTCAACCACTGATTGAATCCCATGGTGCAGAACACCCTAGCCTCTCTTATGCCATAGATGGGCAGCACCTCCGAGAAGGTTACCGTGCGTGCTACTTGTCTAAGGCCCCTCTCCAATTCCACAAACTGTTCCTGCACTACTCTAATCCCTTTCTTAGCCAGGTAATTTGTCCCTAGGTGGACAATGACATCCAGCTCCCTCCCCTGTGCAGCTGCTCCGGCAATCCTGAGAATTCACTCCCTGGCCCTCTAAGCTATGGTGCCAGGCAGGCACCTTACCTCCCTCTCCCATTCCTCCCCCAGTTCTACCTTCCTAACAGTGGAGTCCCCCACCAGGAGTTGTTTCCTTCCCCTGTGAGGTCCCATGCCACCCTCCTGTGGGTTTCTTTTATGGAGGTTCCCAGCATCCTCCTTAGTCTCCACTGCAGGTGCCTTCATAGAGGAACCACACTTTGCCAGAATGGAATAGGAATTGTGGAGAGGTACAACTGGAAGGTACACCTCTGTTCCACCACCCTCACCCTCTCTGAGTGCACTGTGGTCCAACCGCTCCTCTTTCTTGGCAACCTCTGAGGCAATGGCAGTGGCACTGGTGGTCTCTGGATGGAGGAGGAGGTCCCACAAATCCTGGCCAACTCAGCCTGGAGATGAACAACCTCTTCCCTCAGCCCAGAGGGATGCCTGCAGATGGGACAATACCGCATCCTCCAGAATGTCTCCCGGAAGACTGCTGCTCCACAGCCACTTCACTGCACCACTCCCATCATGTCTTATTTCTGGCCCCTTAACTGTTGTTTGGAATCCTTACTCTTTCCTCTGTTTTTTTTTTCTTTCTTTTCTTTCTCTTCTCTCTCTACTTACTTTCTGCCTTTGTGCCCTTTAAGCTCCAGATTGTCCTGTTCTGTGACTAGAATATCCTATATTTCTCAGTAGACCCCTTACTTGCTCACAGGCAGGCCTCCAGCAGCTAGAGGGGGCCAGAGAGCTACTCTTGCCCTTCTAGGATGGTGGGTCTTTGGTGGATCTGTGATCACTCACTTCCTGCTCCCAAACAGGAAGTTCCTGTTGTCAGTCAAATCCTGTGCCTATAAAAGTAGAACTACCTTTGGGTGGGAGGGTGAGCAATATAGTCCCAGTAGAGAAGTCCAGTCACACAGCACTCCATACTCCTGGTGTCTTCTGCCAAGCTAGGCACACTGGTGTTGGGGTGTTCCCTACACTGGACCATTTGCACTCTGTGGATTGTTCCAGCCTTGTGGCCGTACCCAGTATGTACAGACTGGCCACCTTTACACCCTTCCCCTCAACACCCTTCATGCTCGCAGTACTGCATGTGTGTGCTGGATTCTGTTGGTGTCCACTGAAAGGTGGTCTGCAGGTGTGTGCTGTATGGACACTGCCATGGTGCTCAATGGGCACTAGGTCATCAATTAATGCCTAGCATGGCTGGGACCAGTGGCAGATGATGGTAACATATGAGGTGCCATCCGTGTGCAGCATGTTTCTTCCATGTCTGGTTTCTTTCTATGTTTAATATTTACTGGTTCGGGTCATGTAAAGCCACATAAATGTCATGCAAGGCCACTCAAAGCCACAAAGTTGCACAATGCTGGTTTGCCCAGAGTTAAGACTACCTTTTCCTGGGCGGTACTTTGCACAGCACAAAGTGTCATGTTAAGTCACTCAAAAGCACTTCGCATTGTGCTAATGCACTGAACATAACATCGTGCCTGTATTCATGTACACACACCCTCTTTTTGGCCCTTTGCATACATTATACTTTTGCCTGGTGCTAATGCAGTTTGCCCGCTCTATTTGGCCTTTTGAATATAGCGGACCCGCCCAAACTCATGTAAACCCTGCACAAATGGTTTGTGCCCAGCACAAAGTTTTTAATATCTGGCCCATAATGTATACATTTCAGTATACAATGTAGATATACTGTACAGTAAGCCTTACTATGTGGTGTTTTTATTTCAATTTATAATACCTGTGTTTCTTTATATAATGTATGTATATCACTTCACAATATATGTATTTCTGCCTGACAAGTATGAGTTTTATTATGCAGTATATGCAGTTCACTATGTAATGTATATGTTTCACTAAATTATGTAATATTTAAGTACATGATTTATGGTTTGTGAAGTGGGAAACATTTGCATTGCAATTTTTTTGTAAATTTTCCTCAGTTTGTGAGGTTAATTTGCTTTGCAAAGTATAAATTAACAAGCAACAAACTGAAATCATTGCCAGCAAAGTTCAGCCCACAGAAGAAGTTGGCAGTGGACTATGGGACTGCAGATCACATGGTAGTGAAACAAGGTGAATGCAATGAGGAGGCTGTGTTCACTGCAGCCTTATGAGAATTGAAGAGAAGTCTGCCTATGTGCTTGTCCAAGCAAAAAAAAAAAATCTAAATACTTTAAAACCAAGCTTGTTTTCTCAAAATTGTTCACAGATAGTGCTATCATGCCTTTTGCATCCAGATTTGTGTTTTTGGTTCTGGTTTTGAAGATTATTCAGTTGGAAATAGTGGCTTTTGTTTTGTCTATAGAGAAACACTGTTGTGAGGAAGGGAATGTGCAGGCAACAAGCAAGACATCCCTGAAGGTTCTGTAGTTTTTAACTGATCAGGAGATCTGTCATATTTTTTTCATTCTTTCTTCTTCATTACATTTTTATCCCATGCTGGTTAGGGCTGGGGGAGATTGGGACAAGAGGAGCAGTACAACACGAGGTGGCAAAACATCAGGAGTAGGCATGGGGTTGGAGTGGAAGTTCTTGTAGATGTTCCCATGACTTCTGGTTGTTCTGGTGCTTACCCTAATGTTGATGACATTGCTACACTTTCTATTGAAAGTGTGAAGCTGGAGTATGAGTCAGAGGAGGGATATCTTGAACAGTCAGAAATTACAGAATTAAAAATGTTGGTGATGAGGAGAGAGAATGTGAAGAACATGATGTCAAAGACACAGCTCAGGAGGAGGAGGATATTAGTGGATAGGGGAATAACGATGTATGGATCACCAATGGGAGTCCAAAAAGAAGAAGAAAGTGGTGCTACTGCAGGGTTGGTCTGCTTCCTATGTCTGTACATTTAAACACCAAAGTCTTTGACTCCCAATTCTACACCTGCTTTTCCTTCTAGTGTTAAGCCCATTACCCTCAGTGGCACAAAAACTCATAGCAAAGTTCACAAAACAACAGAAAAAAACATCCGTTTCTCTAACAACCATCAACCCTTTCCATCCCATCTCAAGTCAAATCAAGAGGCTCCAAATCTTTAGTTTGGTATTGCTATATACTTGACCCTGAAGATAATACAGTTACTATATGTCAGCTTTGTCTAGCTCATATTAGCAGGAGATAAATGGGCAGCCACCTAGGCAATGGTGGGCAATACACACCTAATGTCACAGCACATATTCCGCTGGACTCATCCCCAGAAGCAAGCAAGTAGATGTGCATAGGGATCTTCATCCATATTAGCCAGGACAGTCAGAAGTGGTGTAGAAATGCCATAGGAGGAGGGAGTGGTGGGTGAGGAGGAATACAGAGATGAAGAGGAGTCTGTGGGACTGCATAGGTGTGGGTATAGTAGCAGCTGGTTGAGTAGCAGTATCACCCCCAGGAACTAAACAAAATTAGCGTAAATGCAGAAAACACCCAAAATCACTAGTTTCCTTATAACAGCAAGTGGCATCCCCAGAAAGAGTCACATTTTACCCCACTGACAATGTTGCCACAATGAGTGCAGCTGCTGGTATCCCAACACCAAAAAATGGCCAGTCTATGCTGCAAAGCATGTTTAAGTGTCAAGCAAAGTGCCCCCAAAATCATGCCATTTCACAGTAATTAAATGCAGCAAAAGCTGAAATACTGCCAATTGATTTCTTATCATTCTGTTTTGTTGAGAATATTGGTTTTCAAAGGTTAATGGCCCATGCCTGTCACAAATGACAGATTCCATCCCATACTTATTTCTCAATGCACAAAATTTCTGAACTGTATGGAACGGTGTCACACACAGTAATCCATGCCCGGCAGCATTTGCCATCAAGATACTGTACATATATCTTAGTGTGGATATGTGGACCAGTGAGCTAACAGCTGATATCACCTATTTGTGCATTACAGTACATTGGACACTGTTGTCTAGGGTAGTACTTGATTTAGGGAGGGGGGCAGAGAAACTGCAGTTAGTCAAGCTGCAGTTGTAGCAACATTCCAGGTATTCAAGAGCATGTCAGTGGATCACACAGGGGTCAGAAAATGTTAGCATTACTCCTGACAAAGATTGACTAGTGGCTTCTCCCATATTCACTCAAAACAGGATTCATTGTGAGTGATAATGGCTCCAATGTCATCACATGTTACTGTATCAGTCTGTGGTGGTGGGTTTCTCTGTGTGCCTTGCCTGGCATGCCATCTTAATCATGTTGTTCAGGAGTTTCTAACATGTCCTGCTATTAAGGCAATGTTGGCTGTGGCCCGTCTCCTCTGTGTCCACATTGTCTGTTCCAGAAAGGCCCATGACCAGCTATGGCAGCTGTAGAAACAGAATGAACTGTCTCAGTACCGTATTAAACTGGAAATCATGACTAGATGGAACTCAACACTGTATATGACAGAACACTTTTATGAACAGTATAAACCCATTTCAGAGTATTTGCTTCTACAAACAAGTCATACGGTGCTGGAGTATCTATGTCTCTGACAACAGAACAGTGGCGAGTAATGCATTCCTTGATCATGATTGTCAAGCCATTTGAGAATAGAGATGCAGCGAAATTTACTTTCGTCGGCAAAATCATGGTGAACTTGCCAATTTCACCTAGAGAAACATTTCACAAAATTATGGCCTTTTGGCGACGTTTTTCGGCAGCGAAATTTTGTCGCCAATTTTGCCTCTGCATCTGAGGTGAAATTAGGCAAAATTCAACATTTTGTTCTGCTGGTGGTCACATGGTTGAGTCTAAACATGCAGTAAATGAGTGGTTCATTTCCTGTGCTATGTATCTTGAGGAAGCAGATAGCATTTATACTCCCTGTGACTGCAGAGTGCACTTTTACACCTAAATTGCTTAATTAGTGTCATTTGTTTCTAATTTTTTCATGTTTGTCTTTGTAAAAGTTCATATTATAGTACCCGGTGATTGTGTGTGTGTGTGTGATTGTGTATGAATCCCCCTCCGCTCTCTCTGAGTCTCTATCTCTGCTTCTTTGTTTTGTTTGTTTGTTTAAATTGGTGGTGTTTGTGGATTGTGGATGTAATGGAGAAGGGTGAAGACAGCGGGGCACCTGTACACATGTTTCAGCTAACCATCACAAATGAAATGCCACAGCAGGAGGCTTTTTGCTCCAGTACTAGCACCCAGCAGCAAACTGTGCCCCCTCCCCAGCACAAGGAGGATACTGTTCCTTCACCCAGGTAGAAGGAGACCGTCCCAAGCAGCTGGAGGAGTCAGTTTCTGCAGTATTATCTGCGGTAGCCCCCCCACGGCTCCATCATCCCCGAAGTTCTCCTATCTGGAATTTTTTCTACTTAATATTGGTTGGTGACCCAGTGGTCACTTGCAATCTATGCGGGTAGGAAGTGCACGGAGGAAAGTGTGGATCATACTTTGGGACAACCGGCCAGCATAACCACATGGTCCACCTCCATCTGCCGCAATGGTACCTCAAATTGCGGGAGGTGGTGGCATCATCAAGTGCAGCTGTGGGGAGCAGTGCGGGTATAAGCACTGAAGGGGCTGAGCAGGAGGGAGGCATGGCTGGACCAGTTAAACGTCCTTACCGTGCTTGTTGTAGCAGAAAACAGCAGCTGTCAGTAACATCAAGACCCCTCCACGGCCATCCTTGTTTAAAGCCAGAAGCACAGGCAGTCTCCGCCTTGCCAGCAGTGTCAGTGACACATAAGGACTTATCCACTATCCTGTCTGCAGTCCAGCGTGTCCAACAAGAGTTAATCGATTTCAGACAGGAATTTTGTGATGGCAGGGGGGATTCTAAATTGTAGTGTGATGTTGACAAAATCATGTGCATCCTGTCAGAACTCCATGGCGGGCCCACTGGCACTTAATGTGGCAGCACAAATTAATTTGTCTATTTTGTTTTCATTTTTCTATCTTTCATTCTGTTGTTTGTATGTCCCCCCCCATAAAAAAAAAATAAAAAACAAAAAAAAGCTATTCTATCCTCTTTAATCTACATCCATTCCTTAAGTCCTCATGTTTCTTTATTTTGTATGTAAAATAATTTTACTGACCATTGCTGTTGTTTGTTTCTGTCTTATGCTCCCTATAGAATTCAATCCCTTTTCTCGTTCTCTCTCTATTAGTTATACCCGGTCAGTGTCGTAATACCCTTGTCCTCCTGATCCTCCAGAATTCCCGAAATGTTTCCCAGAAAATGTTGCATTTAATTCAGATAGAAATCAGGAGTCACACATGCAGTTATAGTACATGGTTCACATCCACCATCAGGAGGACCCAAATCTGTTGTTTTCTGCACCATTTCTAATGATTTTCAGGCCTCACCAAGGTGGTGCCACTGCCTAACATGCCCCACAAATCCATAAATGTTTCCCAAAATATTTTACAGTAAATTCAGACCCGAGTCAGGTGCCTGATATGCTGTAATATGTTGCACGCCTTTCATCTGGCCCAAAACATATTGTTTGGCCCACTGTTTACCAATGGTTTAAGGCCTAATTATGGTGTTGCCACTGCCTAACATGGCCCAGATGTCCAAAAATGTTTCCCAAAACATTGTTGCAGTACATTCAAGCAGAAATCACGTGTCAGACCTGTGATTACATGGTTCGCATCAACCATCAGGACACAAATCTACTGTTTTCTGCACCGTTTCAAATGGTTTTCAGGCCTAACTGTGGTGGTGCCACTGCCTAACATGCCCCCATATATAATAGGGTCAGGTAGTAAACACCAGTGGTACAACAGGGAGGAAAGGGTTAATATGGTAAGCAAATTAAATAGAAAAGCAGGAACACCGCAATGCAGAGGCTAGATCACAATTTTAATTTCTGTGAGCATTTTCAACAATGCAATGCACCTGCGTATGGACAAGTCACGTGGTCAATGTACACGAATACTTCCAATAAAAAAACAAAGCACATGTGATTAAGCAAAGGAAAACAGGAACAGAACTACTCAGAATGAGTTACTGTTCAGATAAAGTTACCCCAAAAAGGGTCAATATGTAGGAAAAATATAACAAATAAGTAGCACACTGACAAAAATATTAAGACGTAAAATAAATTACAGAAACTCACTCACAACTTGTGAGAAATCCGTCAAATATTAGGAACTAGCCTGCTCTGCTTTCACATACACACAGCACATGGTCAGCTCTCCCCCACTCAGCTCCTCATAGACACAGGCACAGAGAAAAGTGAAAACACTACCTAAGTTTAACTAAGTAGTATCCAAAGATACCAAAACAAAAAAGGTTCACTAGCAGCATTAGGAAACAGATTAAGATTTTGGGAGCAATTAACTCTCAAAAATCACAAATTAAGAGCCACAGCCTACCCTTAAGACCCACCTATTGCTGTACAATTTCCCCTGACCTCCCCCTTCCCCTACCTGATGATAAGGATCCTAGAGGCTGCACTATTCTCTGCCTTTATAACTGTGCTCATGTAACTCACCACTCTAACCTGTAATCCACAATGTCTTTGTGTATATGTCTAAACAGGGTGTTGTTTTTTATGCGTTTTTTTATGATTACTACTTTGTACCTTATCTAATTCACTGACGTGGAACCTTTGTAAAAGAGCTTGGGCTCAAAGGTATCTTCTGAATCAATAAAATTGAAAAAAATTGAATTGAAGAGGTTTTTGAAGGGTTAATTAGTTGTGATGCACCACACTGAACTGCACTCCTGCTCAACAGACAATATACTGTGCAGGAAACAGTCCGCACATGATATTTCAGCTATCTACCCACAATGCATTGCAATTTTGCTGTCGAAATCGAAAAACATTGGCAAAATAAAGGATGATGGCAAAATTTTGCCTTACATGAAAGCAAAATTGGGCGAAATTTCACATTACGCGAAAGCAAAATTAGAGGTGAAATTACATTTTGCCTAGGTGAAAAATGTTGTGTAATGTGGGAATTATGCAAAATATTTCACTAGGTGAAATTTTCCAGTTTTGCATATCTTTATTTGGAATGCAACACACACAATGACTGAGAACATTGCCTATATCAGTCAAATCATACCACTTTTTTTTTCCAACTTTCTTTATGCTCTCCAAGGACTGGGCATCTCTCAGAGGTAGTCACATGGACTGATGCCTCTACTCCCCTGCCTGAAGCCACCTCCCCTCCAGCACCCCCCAACTGGACATTCAAGCCTCCCAGACCACCCCACCGGGGGAGGGCCCATCTCTCCTACCTAATGGCCTTTCTGAGATTAGAGGGTCCATCCGGTGAGGGTCTCGGCCAGCCATTGAGGAGTTGGCTCAACACTGGGGATGTGGGTGCAATGCACTGGACCCCTCATCACCTCCCAGTTCAAGGGAGAGGTTTTGACTTGTTTGTTGCCCCCAGAGCTTGGAGTGTGCAATGACTTCAGTTGCACATACGTGCCAACATCTGCCGCAGCTCCGCCCTGCATCCACTCCTGCTGCGAATTCCTTTTGCTGCCCCTGACCACCATCAGGGGCCATCCAGGAATGGCGCAGACCTCAGAACCCTCCCTGGGAAGGGAGAGCAGTCCTCTGGATGCTCAATTCCTTCCCTTCCCTTACCTGCCAACCCCCAATGACCCAAGTTTGTTTCCAAACTGGATCACCGGTGTGGCACGAGGTGTGGTGTCCAGTGCCTCAACCTTCAGCGCTACCAGGCCAGCTCAGGCCATACCACTTTGATGGGTGCTGAGGCAGACTGTTAAATATACAGCAAATGCCAGAAGCAGGTAGTGCTTCCAGATATTGTGCTTTAATGGAACACATGCCCCATATGTTGGACAGTAACATTCATATTTCCTGCATTCTGCAATTGGAAGGTTTGGCCTGTAGTTCAATGGACAAGCAGCCAGCTACTTCCACTTTCCTGAGCTATATAAGCAGTTCCTCTCAGGCTTCTTCTGAAGGACTTTTTTCTTTGCTGGCCAGAGGCTCTGTCTGCTTGTCCTCTGCAGCTGGCTGGGGCTTATCCTGGGGCCTGAGCCCCCTCCCCACCTTGCTGCTTCTGTTTGTCTCTGCTGGACTTCTGTGTTTGTTTTCCTGCTTCTGGTTTGTATTTTGCCTCTGGCTGTGTGCCTCTTTCTGTCATTACTCCTTGTTTTCTGTGTTTGTATGTCTTTGTTTTAGGCCTTTTTCCCTGTTCTCCATGTTTGTGTGTTTTGGCTTTGTCTTTTGGGGCTTTGTTTCTAAGCTCCTAGCATATTGCTACTCCAGAGCTCATATTACTTGCTCTCAGTCACTCACAACTCTCAAATTACTTGCAATGCAACCGCAACAATTATCAGTGTGTTTCAGCTCATGCATAGCTGCTGTCCACGCTGCACTTAATTGTTTTCACTTGATTCAGGCCCATGCCGAACCATAGCTATGCAGCTCAATCATGCTCTTTCAACTCATTCTACTTACCTCATTGCTGCAGTTTCATTGCACTGCCAGGTGAGAGCTGCTCCAGAGCATGGTGTCTCCTTTCTTTCTATGTTTATTGAAGTTTACAACTCAGTGTACTCAATACAGATGCTGCTTCTATGTTTGTTCACTCTGTTATACTCTGAGGTCAGCAAAGCTACTGCTGATGCTGTTAACTAGTTTCAATACCTGCATGTGGGTCTCGGCCCTTCTATCACTTTCTTGTTTTTCCTACGGTGGGGACTTGGAGGTGTTTGGGGAGTTGTGGCCCTGTGTGGCTAATTACTCATGCATAAATCCTGTCTCTGCTTCCAAATCCTCAGAGCATGTGTCACCTTTATTGGCTTTTTGAATGCCTGGCTGGCTTGCCCCACTATTCACAGTGCTGCTTCATTGCTACTATGTTTTGCAGACCTATGTGCAGGTCCGACTATTGCTACACTGTTACGGGCTTATGTGCAGGTCCACTCTTGCTTACGCAATCTTTGCTTCATGGCTACCGCCATCTCTTTGGCTTCAGCCTCTGGGATGTCTGCTGCACTCACTACTGCATCCGACCTTTGCAAGGTCTCAGCACTTTACGCTCATTCAGCTCCTGATCAGTTCTGGGCCATGCCAGCCTTACAATTCTGATGCAGAATTTCCCTGCAACCAACGGTCTCGCTCTGCATTTTAAGTCCGCATCTTAAGCATTCCCGACTTGGAGCAGGATCCTTCTCACCTGGCCCATAGCTGGGAATGTCCTCACTCTGGGCTTGGCTTTAGCTGTTCGCTGATGCGACAGCAGCTCCTGGTGTAGAATTTAAGACTAGCTGTGAAGGGTGGTTACTCTGATCTCCTTTGGCTCTAGTGGTTCCACTACAATGGTTATCCATTGGCTTTAGTGGTTTCCCTAGCAGGGCACCTTCACTGCATACTCCCTACAATTGCCTCTGGTTCACCTGGTTTGTGTTTAGGGTGAGTAGGCCAGGTGAGTGCCTCAGAAGTTGTTGCTGTCATTGCTGTCCTCCTCCCACCTTGGTTGCCCTCTATGTTGCACTCTCGCAGCCTTCCACAGCTATCCTGCTAGAGGGATTGAGCGAGAGCTTTCCACCAAATTAGAATAATTTCCACTTCCCTTTAGTTGGGTTTTCAAATCACAGCTGCAGAGCCATCACTAAATAAAAGATCCCAGCCTGGAGGGATGGTGACCTAGGCCTTGGATCCCCAGAGATTTCCTCCTCAAAGGTTTTTTTTTTTCTCTCCTCCGTGCCTCAGGTCATAAAAGTTAGTTAGCTGTTGTTAGTAATTCCTAGTTCTGTTAGGTCCTCATTCTCTAGCGTTATCCACTGAACTCATGCTACTGCTTGCTAATATGCTTCGTACTGCTTCATTCCTTTTGGGGATTCTTCCCAAGGTATCTTTAGCCATGGGAATTGTACCATGGCATCTCTAGGGGTGGAACCCTCTTCGAGGGTTCCTTGCCTTTGGTACCCCTTCAGGGTGAATATTCCTCTGGACTAGAGAGTGCAAATGGCCAAAACCAAACTAACACAGTTGCACAAGCATAACACTATACTGGCTGCGTAGGTCATGGAATCTGCAGATTTTGGGATTGCTGCCATGCTGTACTGATGTTATAAACATGGCCTTGCATTGATATTCAAAGGCAGCTGTGATCAGGTGAAACATTTGACTGATCTGTTAATAAAAAGGGTACATGTGGCACAGATGCTAAAAACCCAGTCATCAAAGACACAAGCTGAACATCAGAGACTGGGGGAGGGATTTTCAACGAGGAGTGTGTGCAGTACAGTACATGGTGGATGCATATTTGTGGACACTAGGCACTTTAGCACCAGTGATGAACCCTTTGCTTTACTGGAGTGGCAAGCTCACTGATTGGGCAACACTGACATTAGAAGCCATAAAATATCTGAGTAGTTCACCCTGAGTGTCATTGTTGAGTGCATCTTCAGTTCAGCAGGGACCATAATGAGGGACAGATACACCAATCTGTCTCAGGAAAATGTTGGCATGCTAACATTTATTAAGATGGAAGTGGGCACATTCCAAAGAATACAATTACCTCTCCATTCCTACCATGTGAAACTGGATGTGGAGGGTAAGATGATGCTGATGAACATGATGTTGGTGGCTCTGGCAAATTGCCAGCAAGTGAAGTGGATGCAATCTTCATGGAGAAAGAATACCCATGTAGGGACAACTCCAGCCTGGAAGACTGTGAGGGTTGCTTCCTAGACAAGGATGCATAACATTCTGCACACAGTCCTCTCCTCCATCCTCCTCAGCTGAATACTTCATGATTTTTATATTACAACTTTTTCTCCCATTTCACATTTTCTCTTGTGCTGCTGTACCTGCATGTATATTTATCACTACTCAGGCTGATTCTTCTTTGTTTTTCATTTTCAGTGTCCATCTCATACATACCTTGGGCACTAAATCCAATCCAGCCAAGATTTTCTGCCTCCATTTGATGCCTTCAGGCAAACCTGGACTCTTAACACAGCATAAATGCCAGACACAGTTAATGTGAACTGCTGCCATGCCTGCCCCATGCTGCATCCTCTCCTCTGGCCTGCACTTGTCCTCATCTGCAAACAACAACATGGGCCGCTGCCTCCATCTAATACCACAACGTTTACTATGGTGTGAACCTTTTACCATGCCTGCATACACTGATAAGAAGCTCCATCCTCTCTTCTGGCCACTGCCTTCTTCTGTTGCTTCCACAGACTTGGACTCTTAACCCAGTGTAAATGAAAGACACAGTTCATATGTACTTACTACCTTGCCTGCACCTGACTGCATCCTCTCTTCAGGCCTGCACTGATCCCCATCTGCAAAAAAACATGATGGGCAACTGCCTCAGGACAGACTCAGACTCAATACAATGTAAATGCCACATCATACCACCTCCATCATCCACCAATGAAGAAGCTGCTACCTCCTCCTCCTCCTCCTGAACATCTCGGGCACCATAGTGCCATTACATGTCATGGCCATCAGTAATGTGATGGTATTTATCATGCCATGGTTTGCTTTTATTGTTCCTTTTTTATTTTCATATTCCTTTCACAGATACAAATAGCAGGGATTGGCCTAGAGTCTAAATAACTTAACTCTTGTGTTCACAGGTCTCATCTCTTGCTATTTCCTCCTCATCAGCAAGCAAGTCACTGCGTGTCTCCTCCTGCCCCACCTGTGGAGCACCACCATGCCATTCATGGCATGGCTTTCACTAATGTGCCAGTAAGTGTCATATCATGATTTTTTCATGTTGTTCCGGTTTTATTCTCGTATTCCTTTCACTGGTATTCCAGTCCATGACACATGGACCAAATTATGAAAAATAATTTCAGTCTTGTCTTCACTAGTGATAGACAGGTATAGTAATACTAGGAGTAGACAACGGATATACTGTGCAGTCACCATAGTGGCCAATGGAGGAAAATAATTTCAGACCTTTCTTTGCTGGTGATAACTAGGAGTGGACAATGGATATACAGTACAGCCACCATAGTGGCCAACTGAAGAAACATAATTCCAGTCTTGTCTGTACAGGTGACAGCTGGCAATGGCTACCTGAGTAGACTCTAAATAATTGTATCTTGTCTTCACAGGTGCCCTGTCCTGCTGCTGCCTCCTGCTGCAAGCAAGATTCCTTCTCATCCCCTCCTCTGCCTGGGACAGCATTGTACATTTCACAGCATAGCCATTATCAATTTGACAATAAGTATCCTTTACAGATGTTCTTTTACTTTTTTTTTATTTTCATTTTTTCTTTCACAGGTACAACATGACAGGGAGTGGACTAGAGTTTAAATAATATCTCTCTTGTCTTCGCAGGTGTCCTCCTCCTCCTCCTCCTGTCCCAAATGCCTACTCCTCCAGCAAGTAAGCCATCGCCATCATCTCCACCGGTTCACAGATGTTGTTAGTATTGCAGCAGTCATATCAAGAAAACACTACTATAACAGTTAATACTGTGCACTCTCTCACTGAATGTAAAGAAACTGCCACAGATACTACTCAGCATCAGCATGCAGCAGATCAAGTCCTTATGACCTTCACAGTCCATCTTTCCTGTTGCCACCTGTTCTGCTTCTGCCTATACCTAACTATGCCAATGAGATTATCATTATCACTGCAAGCAACAACCTCCTCATATTACACAGTGCAGTAACAACATATAGCAGCATATATAATTTCTAGGACTGGAGAAAATGTTGGGAACTAAGAATTTTATTTAGTAAGACTTTCTTAGATATTGTTCTAAACAACTGTTTACTAAACTGGTTTACTAGATACCTTTCTGGCAGGCTCCAGCGCATCAGAGCTAATGGACTCCTTTCCTCACCCACTCTGATAATTAGAGGCATACCCCAAGGATCTATCCTTGGACCCCAGTTATTTACAATACATATCAAATCCCTTAGTGACAACATCCACAATGCCAGACTCCACTTTTACAGGGATGATATCGTCCCGTACACTTTCAAACCCTCTCTGGCCATCTATACTGTATAACTGAACTCCAAACAGACTTTAAACAGTTGGAGTGCAACCTGATAAGATCCAAATTACTGCTAAACACCAAGAAAACTAAAATGATGTATGTATTACCTCCGCATCTCCCTTCTTCTCACTTACAGACCACACTAGCACCTATCATAACCTTATTAGGAGACTTGCTAGAGCTGGTTGACCAGTTAAAATGCCCTGGGGTATGATTAGATAGAAAATGATCCTTCTCATTTTACATTGAATCCCTCACTAAGAAGCTGAAAATATGTCTTGGCTTTTTCTACAGAAATAAATCCCTTTTTCCATTAGACATTAGAAAAAGACTCATCCAAGCCATTTTCCTTCCTCTACTTGACTATGTGGATATCATTTACAATAGTAGCACAGCAACGAACCTTCAAAAGCTGGACACACTGTTTCACTCCGCAATCCAGTTCACACCTAACACACCCTATAGAACCCATCACTGTGCCCTCTACTAGGCGGTAGGCTGAACATCCCTGGCTGCAAGAAGGACACTCAGCACTAGTATCTGGGTTCTTAAAGCACTCCAGAACAAAGTTCCCTCCTATATCACCTCCCTATTATACCGATCCAACTGCACCTATGCTCTTAGAAAAAATGCATACATTTTATTTGAAGTGCCCAAATTCTGTACACTGTATGGCAAAGCTGCACTCAGTCATGTTATCCCATCCACTTAGAATAAACTCCAAACATTTCCTGAACCAATTTCCTTGAATGCATTCAAAACTATGGCCAACACAGTGCTTGCTGAAAGTTGCCATTGCCAAAAAAGCAAGCAGTCCTCCTAGTGAAGAACCCCTACAACCTTTAAAGCACTTGACTGTAAAGTCTTTTTCTGTCCCCTTGTTTCTATCTTCCTGCATGCTAGGCCAGCTCCCCTCTTTCTCCCTTCTTGCCTGTTGACTCTGCTTCTTTAGCTCTGCATAAAAGTTAATTTTTCTCAACTCTCACTGTACATTGTTTACATGTTTCAAATCAAAACAGAATGCATGTACCACAGCTGTGTTGTATTGTACTATATATTATTGTATTATTGTAACACTTTTGTATACTGTACCAAAATGCCTACCAGGATCTCCTTGTAAATGAGCATGCTTAATGAAGTTTTCCTGCAAATAAACTTGAAACTTGAAAATGTGCACCATGACACTTTACAATACATACTGTGAAGGGACTTGGTCTGAAAGAGAGAGAGAGAGAGAGAGAGAGAGAGAGAGAGAGAGACTGACACAGTGAGGCAGCATCATATAGCAGCAAATATAATTTCAGGGACTTGAGAATATTTTGGGAACTGGTAATTTAATATAATGACATTTTCGATGAACTACTGTGCTTTACAAGAGGAGGTGTGTACAGACTCAGACCCAGAGGGACACTGACACAGCCAAGAAACAGCAGCATTTAACAACATATATAATAGTTGGGACTTTGAGAAAAGTATGGGAAATAAAAGTTTTTTATAGTGGATTTTCTGTGCACTATGGTGCTTTACAAGAGGTTTTGTGGAGGGACTCAGTCCAAGTCATAGACTAACACAGTGCAGCAACAGCATATGGAAGCATTCTGAATGTGATTTCTGGGACTTGATAACATATGGGGAAATTACATTTTAATGCATTGTGCATTTATGTGCAATTACATGCCTTAAATACAAGTGGTGCTATGGGGGTAGAGTGACACAGCACAGCAGCACATAGTGGCATATATGATTTCCTGGGCTAGAGAAAATTTGGGGTGATGAGAATTTTATATAGTGAGACTTTCTGTATACTATGGTACTTTACAGGAGGTTCAGTAGAGGAACCCAGTCTGAAAGGTAGACCGACATAGTGCAATATCATAGCGCAGCCTAAATGATTTCTGGGACTTGAGAACATTTTAGGAAATGGCAATTTTATGTAGTGTAGTGAGAACTTCTGTGCATTATTATGCTTTACAAGGGGTGATGTGGAGTTACTCGGTCTGACAGGGAGACTAACACAGCACAGTAAAGTACAGTACAGTACAGCACAGCATAGAACAGCAGAAATAGAAACATTATGAACATTAGAATTTAATATATTGTGCACCTCTGCACAATAAACTGCTTTACAAAAATAACAACAGGTGGTGTACTAGGAGAGTGTTGATGCT
Organism: Neoceratodus forsteri; assembly: GCA_016271365.2. Taxonomy (NCBI): domain Eukaryota; kingdom Metazoa; phylum Chordata; order Ceratodontiformes; family Ceratodontidae; genus Neoceratodus; species Neoceratodus forsteri. Next base: position 1,869,093,979 of record CM057452.1, read on the forward strand.
CAACATCATATACCAGCTTTACATGTGGTGAACAATTGTGGGATGAGAAAATGTTTGTATGGTGTGCATTTAACATTCACTACATACCTGGTGACCCAGGCTCAAGAATGAGTTTAAGGCACCAGAGTGATAGATGGGGCAAGGTAGGATGAGAGTCCATCAGACTGCTCTCCTCCTCCGGGTTAGGTGGGGAGTGGCACCTGGCATGTAGCTGACTCCTAGCAGAGGCTAGGAGAACAGCAGCAAGGGACTGCCAGATCTCGGTATGAAAGTGAAGGAGGATGCTGACACACCAAATGTGGGAGCACACTCGATTGCATCTTGGGTATTCATTGCACTTCTGCATGTCCATGGCATAACTTACAAAAAAAAAACTCAAATTTAGAAGTGGCATGAAGTCTCCAGGTTCCCTCCCAAATGAGCCTTGACATAAGCCTCAGGTGGGGATTCAAGTTAGATAGTAAGCCCTTTACTCAGGGAGCCCATTTGCAGGGAGTAGGCTGTGGGCCCCTTATGTGGGTGGCTTGCAGGCAACGTCAGGTGGGGGGGGTCAAAGGGATGATAAAGGGGCACATCACCACTTGAGTACCTGAGTGAATGAACAGAATTAAAAAAAAGAACATGCAATGTTTTCTACAGTGCTTTACAAAAAAAAGTAGTAGTGAGAGGTGAAGTGAAAAACTGTGCAATAAAGCAAACAAGAGAACATTAGAGGAGAAATCAAAAATCATTTTTTTATATTCTTTCATTTTTCTAGAGGCAGAGAGCTGGAAGCAGAATTTAAAGGGTAGAAAATATGCTGTCTGAGGTACACCAGTAAATGGACAAGACAACAGAAAGATAGAAGCAATCATAGAAATCATGATACAGGACAGAGTAATGGCAACATTAACAAGACTTCTGAATTTGTTTCAGCATTTCTTTTTTTATGTCAAGGAGACAAGATACAGATGTGATTATGAGGAGGAGATAGGATGGAGTTGCTTTATATGACTACAGCCTGTGTGAAACCAATGTGGCACTGCCACCATGGAGGTCTGCAAATACCCCAAGAAGAAGACACATAGAAACATAGAATCTGACGGCAGATAAGGAACGCTTGGCCCACCTAGTCTGCCCATTTCCCTACCTAACGGATAAGCTGCAGATCCTAGTTAACCAACAACCTACTTCCACGGGTTAGCAAGCATCATCTTGAGCATAGCTTCCATAGATGCACTTCAACATCTGAGGTCCTTCAGCTCAATGCAGAGTTGTACTGTGCTACTTTGGTTCACTTGAAAGTAACCAGAGAGGAGGCTCTACCTCTGGGGTCTCACACACTGTCCCCCTCAGCACCAGAGTTCACCTGCAGGTCCAACTTCCTGTCCCCTCTGCATCCCCCTCTGGCAACTGTGTACCTTGTTATCTCACCCTATTCTGTGTCCCCCCCCATGGTACTAAAGAACTGCTAGAAGGAGTGGCAGCAACACCACCCCTCTCTGTCATCTTCCAGTGCTCCTCCCACTCATGGAAGTGCCTTGTCATCAGGTGAGTGTGCAGCACAATAGTGTCCAAGTGGCTGCCCCTTTTACCCTACCGATCAATGGTCTTACAAGTTTGCATTTTACTATGCTGTTGTCCATGGAATACAGATTAAAATAAGGGAATGCACTAGCAGGCTTCTCTTCATGGTTATTAGCTGGAGCCTGTAGTCTAGGAGGAGGCACAGGGGCTGAGCACCTACATTTTCTTGTGGTGGCAGAGCAGGGAAATTGGGACCGATAGGGTGTCACAACTTGCTGCTGTATTGGGGGGGGTCCTCTGCCAGATGAAAAGCTTCTGTTGCAATATTCCTCTTTCTGAACCTTTCTGCAGCACCTAGTGCTGCTAGCTCAACCCATTCTTTTCTCAGCAGATGTATGGGACAGCATCTCCCTTTTCTCAGTCCCAGTCCATCTCCTACTTACCACTCTTCTTGCCACTCATTTTTACTTAAACAAAAAATATGAACCAGTCGAAGTATACATAGAAATGTACAGTAAACACAAAGCAAGTTAAAAGAAGTGGTAGATAAAAGAAAAAAAAATTATGCATGATAAGTAAACAAGATTTAACTGAACTAGATTGTCTGTAAACAGAAGTCAAAGAAAAATACAGATATAAAAGGCTGTAGATATAACTAGAGAAATATAAATTAGACAAAAAACACAACTAAAATAGACTAACAAACTCAAAGTGAAAGAAAGATAAATTGACAAAAATAAGCCTGAAAAGATGTTTTTAAATATTATTAGAGTGTCTCAAAAAAAGCAGTAAAACTATCTCCTTGTACTAACACAGAATGCAACAAGCATTTGTCCAAGCCAAATGTCTTGCTGGCATTGCATTGGTAGTGCAGGAGTTAGAGAGATGCATAATAGGAATGGCAGTGCAGTACTGAACTGACACCAACCCCACCCCCACCCTGCAGAGACTGACATGCATTGGGGTGTGCCTTTGGGTCATCGGCCATTTCACCTTACCCTACCCTACAGACACTGACAAGTGTTGCGGCATGCCTTGGGGTCTTTGGGCCTTACGCTCACCCCATTCCATAAGAAAATACTCTGAGGTGGGGCAGTATAGGAGAATGGGTTGAACTTTGGGTCTGAAGAGTCCAAGGCACACCTCAATGCCTGTCACTGGCTGCATGGTAGAGGTGGGGGTGGAATGGCATGAGCATTACAGCTGACAATCCCAAGTCACACCCCTGATGCCTGTCAGTATCTACAGGGTAGAGCATCACAGTTGGAAACCCTAATGCCGCAGGTGTTTGTTGGTATTTTCACTTCAAATTTTCGACATGGGCTTTTTGTGACCCCATCTCATGAACAGTGGCACAATCAGTTTGTTAGCCGAAACTTGATTTTGCACAGTGATTGTGTCATTTGGTGCCACAGGTTCGAAAACATATTTCGGGCAGAATGTGAAAAATGACAGCTGTACTGTTCATGAGGAGGTGTAAAACAATGGTAATGTTGGAAATCTGGAGTGAAAATATGAAAAATTGGTGAAGCCACACGGGTGCATAGAAACTGCGCTATGCACACCTGTAATGCAATTATTTGGGTGATATTTTAACCAGATTTTCAACATAGGCATTTTGTGACCTCTGCTCATGACCAGAGGCACTGTGATTTTGTTAATCTGTCCCAAACATTGATTTTCTACAGTGACTGTGCCATTGAGCACCAGATGTGCGAAAACACATTTTGGGCAGGATGTGAAAAGTGACACCTGTGCTATTCATAAGGAGGTATGAAAACAGGAAATCTTGAAAATCTGCAGTGAAAATATTAAAAATTCTTGAAGTTGCGAGCTTGCATGGAAACTGCGCAATGCACACTCGTAACAGTCATTTTTTGGAATTTTTTCACCAGATTTTCAACTTAGGCATTTTGGACCTCTGCTTATGAATGGTGGCACTGTGATTTTGTTAATCTGTCCTAAATATTGATTTCCCACAGTGACCATGCCATTGTGTGCCAGATGTATGAAAACACATTTCAGGGAGGATTGAAAAATGCCAGCTGTACTATTCATGGGGAGGTGTGAAAAATGGCAATGTTGAAAATCTAGAGAGAAAATATTAAAAATTCTCGAGGTTACGAGCATGCATGAAACTGCACAGTGCACGCTCATAACACAGTTATTTTTTGGAATTTTTTCACCAAATTTGCAACATAGGCTTTTTGGGAGCCCACCTCATGAATAGTGGCACTGCCATTTCATTACTCAGTCCTGAAAGGTGATTCTACACAGTGACCATGAAATGACCTTTTGAAAATGAATAACGAAATGACAGTGACTATGTTCATGAGATGGGGTCCCAAGAACCCCATGTTGAAAATTTGGGACCAAAACTCCCACAAATGGCTAAGATATCACCCAAAATTTCCCCCCCCCCATTCAGTGTCATTATAGGATTTACCATCATTTCTTGTTTACGTTTAGATTTTGAAGAGTGCAGAGGTGTTCCCATTCCACTGAAGACCACTGCTCCCAACCTCCAGAGGTAAGTATGGGTGAGGGGGTACAGGGAAGTGGGGTGCACAGAGGAAGGGTGCAGGTTGGGGGAAGGGCCAGCAGCAACAATGAGGGACCATTTTCTTTTTTTTCAGGTTAAAAAAAAAAAGATGTTGTGGGTCCATTTTCTGTTTTTTCAGGGAAACTATTAATTTCGGCACACTGCGGTTGACTCCCATTGTGTCACAGTACTGAGGATCAATGCTGACCCGGGGAATGGGCACCTCGAGGTTGGAGGATATGTTGGGGGGTGCGCATCTGACACCAGGAGTGAGCAACCCATTGTCGGTAACACCACAGCAGGTTTTGGCACACTGGGGTGGGCTCCCCTGTACCACATTAAAGGATGGTTCAGGGGATTAAGCACCCCGATGTCACCAGGTGGGGGGTCTACCAGTGCAATCGGGTCATGCTTAGAGTACAACTGCCTTCAAGCACTGAATTCTCCCAGCCCCTAAGGAGCTTAGGCTGTGGCCTGCTCAGCAGGGCTGGGAGAAGCTTTCACACCAGAGACATTGGGAGGTGGAGAAAAAGCAGTCAAGGAAAGCATCTTCTCCCACCTTTCAGGCAGGGACTGGCAGGGTGACAAGGCAGAGACACAACACAAATAGCTGGTTGCTCTCCTGCCACTGCTGCCATGTTTATTGAAATGTTTCTCCAGAAAAGGCACATATGAGGCATGTCATCTGTACCGCTGCATGATGAGCTTGTCTCTGATTGCAGCAGCACATTTGTTTCAAGTTCGTGGCCCTCTGCATAAACTTGTGTCAGCACTAGCATGTTCACTAATTGGGGAGTGAGGGATGTACTTTCTAAAGCATGCCCTGCATTCAACAACACTGACACACCTCTGCATTTCTCATACTACCCCAATATGTTGTGAAAATGGAAGTGAAGCACACTCTGTATATAGCGCTGTACCATGCATCCTGCAGGAGCTGTTTCATGTGACCTACAGGCACTTGTTTTCCAGTAGCTTTAGTCTGAGAAAACTTTGCTTAAATTCAGCTTAAATGTGAAGTGGCTAGCAAAGTTCACAGTCAAAGTGCCAGCAAAGAGAAGTCAAAGTGAAAACAGGTGAATTTGGAAGTAAAGGGCATGAATTTGCTTAGTAATTAATGAAGGTAAACTAGGTTGTTTCACCAAAACTTCACCTGTGAAATTAAACTTTGCAGCATCTCTACATCTGGTTCATGCATTTCCCTACATATTGAATGGGTCCAATTTTAGAAGGGCCACTAGATTTGTACAAGATGTGCCACTCCACAGCTGTGGAAAATTTTGGGTGAGTCAGGGGAGCAACACCCTATTGTATGAAAATGAGGGTCTCTGTGCCAATGTCCTGAGAGTTCCCCAGCTGCAGGGTTGCATTAAACCTCAAACACACATGAGGTATTTGATGGAGGGTCCCGTCAAGCCTTCAGCCTTGTGCAACCCTAGTGTAGCTGCAAAGTTGGGAGGAAGAAGATGTCTGCAAGCTCAGGATCAAGGGCAGAGGGAGCAGTGGTGGTGCCATAGTGGGTGACAAGAGCATGGTTGCTGTGGCAAGGTCAGAGACCTAGCACCTGTGCCATAGTGTATTCAGGCATCAGCCAGGCTCCATGTGTTGAGTATTTAGCAGGGAATGTTGCTATGCCTGGTGGACGTTCCCATCAACCAACTGCACCTCTACCCTTCGGCTATTGACACTCATCTTATGTCCGGGACTGGGTCATCTATGGGGTGGCTGCCAAGGCTGTTGCCACCTGGGGGTTTGGACAGGGTTTGTCCATACTATCTTCCCTGTGCCCAGGCCCAGTGGCTCTGTTCCACTGTCCATGGCACCTCCACCCAGTGCCACCTCTTTACCCTGCCACTGTCACCATGCCCCCATCACCCACTATGGCACCCCACTGCTCCCTCTACTCTGGTCCTGATCTTGCAGACTCCCTTCCCACTTGCCTCCCTCTAAGGCAGTGGTGCAGAGCCCTTAGACCAACTCATGGCTGGTCTAACCTCAGTCCCCTCTTGTGACCACAGCGGGGCTTCTAGAATCCCAGATAAGGGGATGGTGCAGTCCTGACATAGTGCAATCCCACCTGTGACATGGAGTTCCAGCACATCTGCTACGAGGGTGTGCAAGGTGGCTTGGGTGCAAGGCTTCCTGATTTTGATGCAGTCTGTGTTCAAAAATCAAGATCGCCACAACATTTGGCACAAGGTGCCACTTGTGTCAAAGCTATTTGGTGCAGGCACCTTGTACCAAATTTCGCTTTTTAAAATCATGCCCCATATGTTTTATTATGTGGTGTACAGTATATGAGCAGATTATATGAGTTATGTACCTAACAGCACCTATATGTGTGTGCTTTGCATAATAACCACATTTACCTATGCAATGTAGTAGAATATAACACATTTTAAGGTAATATTATTTTAAATCAAATTGTATACTGAAAATGTTTAATTGTGCTATATTGTAGATGAATATACTGTATATACCCAACCATCTACTGTACTCATTTAACTGTCTGTCTGTCTGTCTGTCTGTCTATCTATCTATCTATCTATCTATCTATCTATCTATCTATCTATCTATCTATCTACCTATCTATCTATCTATCTATCTATCTACCTATCCGTCTTTCTAGATAGCTATCCTGCTGAGTAAAATTACCAGATAAATCATGTGGCTTTTATATTGTGGTAATAACAAAGACAAATAGATGTCCATAAATGACTTACAAGGGTACATTTTACACAAGGGATTTTGGAAAAACTCAAAGCAATTTAAGAACAGCAAGAAAAACACTCACATGAGTACATTAGTATTCCATTTCCTGTAATATGTACCCCAACACATTTAACTCTAGAGTTTGTAAATCTGTGAACTGTGAGAAAATTCAGAAGTGTCAACATTTTATAAAGTATGACCCACATTATACAGAAAATTGGATGCTCAGTGGCTTGTATGGGGTAATTACTTTTATCTTTATTCGCTAGAGAAAGACCCTTTGGGAATGTTCTAAGCAGCAGAAACAATTACTCACAAAAGATGTTGTATGGCAAAGTAATATTTATTGACCCCATGGTCAAAGTAAATTAAATAGTGGGACATGCACAACTGAGTAGAAATATTTATAGGTAGTGCCATTAAGCTACATGGGTCCCTACAAAGGATAAACACTATAGATAGACACCCAAAGATCATGGACATGGCAGTGGTCTTTGCCTAACTGCTTTGTCTTCTGCTGCTATTCACTACAGCGCCTTATCTGCCTTCCTTACATGTCTTCAAGACAGTTTCCCCTTGAGCATTGTAAGTTAAGTTCTTATTCCCCTTGAAAATTCACTTTTGTAGCATCAGAAAGTAAATAAGCTCACTCATGCATTCAGATAAGACCAAACTCCCCGTGAGGACTTTTGAACCATGACTACACTAAACACAGTTTTTGAGATGCTTGTGAGAGAAGCCTGGACATATGTTAGAATAGCTCCTTTCCCCCTCTCTGAGATAAATGGGTGAAGCATGAAATAGCCCCCTTTTAGGGAACTATTAACCAGGCTACATATGGAACTCTTTGTCAACAGGATACCAAAGTCCCAGAAGTCAGCATTGACTGAATGCTATGCTGGAAACAGCTGGTGAATCCTACTACAACAGTCATAAAAGAGTTAGAAAAAGGAAGAATTTAAAATAGATTAAAGAGCAGCTGACACCTTCGGGTGAACTTTAAGCAAGCAATTATACCTGACAGAATGAGTGGTATTGGGCAATACCGGACCATCCAGGGGCATAATGAGGCCCAACACCAGAGTCAGAGGGCCTTATTGCCCCTGGAAGGTCCAGTATTGCCCATACCACCCACCTTGGAGGGTATTATTGTTCCTAGAGAATGGGCAATTGTGTATGTTTAAAAAAAATAATTGTTTAAATGCTAAAAATCATTTATTTAGTAACAAATTAGTTCCTCCGCCAGTATTAGAATGCTGTTTATTTTTTCCCTAGGGAGTTCTGAGGACTAGGGAGCTTACTGTCATGGTTACCCCCCTCTCCCTATATACAGAGAGAGAGAGAGAGAGAGAGAGACACACACACACACACACACACATTGTAGCTGGTTACAGTACCTGTATGAGCGGCCTAAAATTCGCTGGAATTTGGAAACTGCAGCTTCTCATGAAGTGCAGGCTGTGCAGTTCTGAGCCTTCATGTCTGAGTGAGAAAGACATCCCAAACAAAGAGGTGAGTGACTTTTAATGTTCTGAGAGGGAAGAGCAGCAGGGTTGAGATGGGGAACCTTTACTCAGCCAAGCATTTCCAGCCCCCCACCCAAACAAAAAACAGAAGTGAGGGTAGCTGTTTACGTGTGCACATCTCATCCCAGTCAGGCAGCAGCATGACAGAGATGGAAAACCCTGTCAAGTCTGTTTCCAGCCATTAAAATCATTAGGCAGGACAAGAAAACAATTAAGTGATGGGAACCATTTACTTGTGCACCTCTCTCCTCTTTCAAGTGCTTGTTGATGCCATCTGCCTGCCATAACCCAGGGAGGATGGACGTTTTGAGACACATTCCTCAGTAGACACGGGAGAGAATAAACAAAATGCTTGCATCGTACTATGGGTCTAACTGCTTTCAGAAAACCAATCTGTGCTCACGAGTCGCTATGGACAAGCTGCTTCATTTTCGGGAGAGTGTGAGTGGCAAGCTGGAAGGGGGAGGAAGGGCTGAGGAATGAGAGCACGGTCAACATTCTGGAGCCATGGGAGAAGACAGCAATGTAAATTTAAATAAAAAATAAAATGTAAGAAATATATATGCAGCAGAGGTTTATGTGCACTTTTGAGAGGCAACTGGCACTGAATGTAAGCGTTGAGGGGGACAGTAACTCACTAAAAGAGACAACAAAATGGTGGTGACTTCAATTTGTAATAAGGTGGTGTAATCTAGTTAGGAAGCAGGATGGGCACTGGGATGTCAGTCAGTGAAAGGGCACTATAAGTTGGTACTTTTTATTTCCTGAGCATCTATTGAAAGTTAATGTATCCCCTGGCAAAGGTACTAGCCAATAAGATGGTCGGAAATAGAAAAAAACATGTTCTAACAAAACATAATATTTAGACAGTTAGGCTTATATTTCACATTAGTTCTGTATTCCTCCTCCCAATTATTTATTACTGATGTAATTTGCATGAAAACAGGATCTTTGCTTCTGTAAAGTTAATCTATTCATGCTGCTTTCTCCTTACCTGAAGTAATAGTGCACTGTTTGTGATATCACAGTTACTCCCATGGCAACAGACTATGTCACAACAGAGGATTATGACATGAAGTAGGGAATAAGCTATAGAGGCAGATGAACTCTGCAGTATAAAGATCATGTATTTATGTAAATTTCCTCAATAATAACTAGTGTGCAGGAGAAATCTATAGAATATACTGTATATGAAAGGCAAACTGACTTGCTCCTAAATATTAGGTTTTTTAAAGTTTTCATTGAGGCATCAGCAGCTCTTTAAAAATAGGTAATTCAGATTAGTGTAAACATAGACCAAAGATGTTAACTTTAGTATAATCAACAAGCATTTGTCAATGCTGAATGTTTACTTGCTGGCATTGGCAGTGGTAGTGTAGAAGTTACAGAGCTGTGTAATAGGAATGGCAGTGAAGTATTGAACTGAAGCCAACCCCATCACCACCCTGCAGAGAGTGACAGGCATTGGGGTGTGCCTTTGGGTCATCAGGCATAACGGCCACACCATTTCACCACACCCCACCCTGCAGACACTGACAAGTGTCACGGTGTGCCTTGGGGTCTTTGGCCCTTATGCGCACCCCATTCCATCAGGAAGCATGGTGAGATGGGTGCGGTATAGGAGAATGGGCTGAACTTTGGGGCCGAAGAGTCCAAGGCATACCTCAATGCCTCTCACTGGCTGCAGGGTGTGGAATGGTATGAGCATTACAGGCAAGAATCCCAAGTCACATCCCTGATGCCTGTCATTCTCTACAGGGTTGGGTGTTATGGTTGGAAACCCTAATACCTCAGGTATTCATTGGTATTTTCACTCCAAATTTTCAACATGGTTGTTTTGTGACCCCACCTCATGAACAGCAGCAATATCAGTTTGTTAGCCAAAAGCTGCTTATGCACAGCCACTATGGCATTTAGCACCACAGGTGCAAAAACATTCCGAACAGGATGTAAAAAATGACAGCTGTACTGTTCATGGGGAGGTGTAAAAAATGGCAATGTTGCAAATCTGCAGTAAAAATATTAAAAAAACTGGTGAAGTCACTAGCGTGCATAGAAACTGTACAACGCACACCCGTAATGTAATTAGTTTGGGGAATTTTTACAGCAGATTGTCAACACAGGCATTGTGGGACCTCCGATCATGAACAGTGTCACTGTGATTTTCTTTATCTGTCCCGAACAATGATTTCCCACAGCGACCATGCATCTCTGCGCTGAAAGTGTGAAAACACATTTCGGCCATGTTCTAAAAAATGACAGCTGTACTGTTCATAAGGAAGTGTGTAAAAATGCCACTGGTGAAAATCTGGACTGAAAATATTACAAAGTCATGAACTTACGAGGGTGCATGGAAACTGCACAATGCTCACTCGTAACACAGTCATTTTATGGATTTTTGTCACCAAATTTTCAACATAGCCATTTTAAGACCTCTGCTCATGAACAGTGTAACTGTGATTTTCTTAATCTGTCCCAAACATTGCTTTCGCAAACCGACTGCACCATTGTGCGCTACATGTGAAAACACATTTTGGGTGACATGTGAAAATGGCAGCTGTACTTGTTCATAAGGAAGTGTAATAAAATGGCAATGTTGAAAATTTGGATTGAAAATATTGAAAATTGCTAACTTCACGAGCATGCGTGGGAACTGAGCAACGCGTCAGAAAACAGTCATTTTTAGGAATTTTTCACCAAATTTTCAACATAGCCATTTTAAGACCTCTGCTCATGAACAGTGTCAGTGAGATTTTCTTAATGTGTCCCATACATTGATTTCGCACACCGACTGCGCCATTGTGCGCTACATGGGCAGAAACATGTTTTGGGCAAGATGTGACAAATGACAGCTGTACTGCTCATAAGGAAGTGTAATAAAATGGCAATGTTGACAATCTGGATTGAAAATATTGAAAATTCGCGAACTTACGAGCATGCGTAGAAACTGCGCAACGCACGCTCGTAAAACAGTCATTTTTAGGAATTTTTTCACCAAATTTTCAACATAGCCATTTTAAGACCTCTGCTCATGAACAGTGTCACTGTGATCTTCTTAATTTGTCCCATACATTGATTTCACACACTGACTACGCCATTGTGCGCTACATGGGCAGAAACACGTTTTGGGTAAGATGTGAAAAATGACAGCTGTACTGTTCATAAGAAGGTGTGGTAAAATGGCAATGTGGAAAATCTGGAGTGAAAATATTGAAAATTCATGAACTTACGAGCCTGCGTAGGAACTGTGCAATGCACGCTCATAAAACAGTCATTTTTTGGAATTTTTCCACCAAATTTTCAAAATAGGCTTCTGGAGAGCCCACCTTATGAACACTGGCAGTGTCATTTTGTTAATCAGTCTCGAAAGGTGATTTCGCACCGTGACTGTGAAATCACCCTTCGGGGCCGAATAACACCATGACAGTGACATCATTCATGAGACAGGGTCCCAAAAACCCCATGTTGAAAATTTGGTGCAAAAATTCAAAAAAATGCCTGAGATATGCAGCAAAGTTGAAAAACCCCTATCTATCCCATTATTCAGCTTACCGGCATTTCCTCAGTTCGCGGTCGGCTTTGAAGAGTGCAGATGTGTTTCCAGTCCACCGAAGATCGTCACGCCGAGGTCTGGAGGTAAGTATGGGGTGGGGGGTATGGGGAGGCAGGGTGTGCAGTGGTGGGTGCGGGTTGTGGAGGGGGGCAGGGAGAAGCGCCTAGGACAGTTTTTTATTTCCAGGTTTTTGTTTTTTTTAAATGACTATTACAGGGCGTTTGCCACGCTAGAGGTGGGCTCCCAGCGTGGCTGGAATAGCTGGTTGGGGGCGTGGAGCCGGCGGAGATTGGGCACCCGTTGGCTCTCAGCATCAGTTGCCACGCTGGGGTGGGCTCCCAGCGTGGCACCCTACTCTCTGGGTGGGGGGACAGTGGAGCCGATGGGATTGGGCACCCCGTCAGCTATATGATTAGTTGCCACGATGGGGTGGGCACCCAGCGTGGCATGTGGAAGGCCTTGGGGGGGTGCAGCACAGCCGACGTGGGATTGGGCACCCCTGGCTGTACAGTATGTGCGTGGGGGGGTCAGCACGCAGTATGCGTGCATATGTGTGTGTGTGTGTGTGTGTGTGTGTGTGTGTAGGGGGAGCATGCATGAGCAGGCGATATCTTATCGCTGCTCACTGAAGCATAGCTCCCCTTTTCAACTGTACTCCACTGCATTTTGGAGCTGTCATAGACAGCTCCAGCAGGCATTGGAGAACTGTGTCCGCGCCTGCCAACACACTGACTGAATTGGAAGAGGGGGTGACACACTTCCGAAAACTCGGATGATGGCACTATGTTTCTTGCACATGCGTGCGAGCAAACATAAAAATGGTCAAGGCATGGTGTTCTCTTAAAAGGCATGGTCTCCTTTTACATTTGAAATTCTTTAACAATAACATGTGACTATTAGGTGTACACATGAATTAGAATACCTAATGCTGTGTGACCTTTATCAGGGGTATTTGGGCTTTGGATTAAAGCATGAATATCACCGACGCCGGGCTGACATACACACTCATTACCCTACCATTATTCTAAGCTCTCTGCCCATCTTCTGTCCCACTGCAAGAGTCCCCAGCCCCTTCACTTTGTTTTGTAATTCCCTTGATCATACTTATTCTATCCATCCTCTCATGTTGCATTCATATTGGAGTAGAATTTGTTGTAAAGTGAGGTGATGGATTCTCCTGAGTCATTTAGCTTTTGGTAAGTCACCAGTAGGTAGTCCATATGCTTCTGCATTTTAATGCTGCATTGCCAATAATTCTTGCAAGTGATGCCTTACCAGTTAATCAAAATTCTCTACTGTTATAAGCATTGATTTATTCAGTGCGCCAACATGGCTATTTAAAAAAATATGTATAAACACACACTAAGCATACCCAGTTTCAGGTCACTAGTTTGTACAGTCATGAAATTACAAGCTGCCAAATACTGCACACATTTCCACAAAATTTTGCAAATAAATAAACTTCACCATTGGGAGCCCAAGTAACATCCAAACAACTAAATAAAACATCTTATTTGAAAGACTCTTTGTTCCTGCAACAAAGAGTGTACGTGTCTATAATTGTCACTAGTTTTCACAACACATAGGGACAGAGGGAACTATATCAGGAAATACAAACAAAAACAAGCTGAAAATCACTTTGAGTATGGCTGCCCCTAACAGTGTTTATTTCCTCAAATCCCACTACTTCTAAGTTGATTGTGCCAACTTTTTATAAAGATTTCAAGGGTAAGGCTAGCAACAACTGACTCAGGTTGGCTGTTCCATAGGTACTTCACCCTTTGGCTAAAGAAGGCATTCCTGAGGTTACTTTTAACTCACTCTCTCATTAACTGACAATTATGGTTTCTAGTGTTGCAGTTTTCTGGGTAAACTATAGCTGAAGGATTTCGGAGTAGAGAAGGGATAAGTCAAGTGGGTGGGGAACTGGCTATGAGAAAAGCAGAAAAGGGGGTGGTTAACAGGAGTCAAATCTGGGGAAGGGGTCACAAGTGAGGTGCCACAGGGTTTAGCCTTGGGACCTGTCCTATTTAATATGTTCATTAGTGATATAAAATCATAGAATCATAGATATCTATTGGCAGAAAAAGACCACTCCGGCACATCGAGTCTGCCCTTTACATCCCCCTCCATTTGTCACGTCTGTCAAAGGACATCCCCTTCCCCCCACTGGTCACCCCCTTATGTCTATCCCATGACCTCTTGAATCCCTCAAGCATTTTGGCCCCCACTTACCCCTCAGGTAGTTTGTTCTAGGACTCTACCACCCTCTCCATGAAGTAACACCCCCTCACAGTGCCCTTAAATCTTCCTCTTTCTAATCTTAGACTATGACCCTTTAGTTTTAGCACCCACTTTCCTTGTAAGTAAGCATCCCACCCTCACCTTATTAATCCCCTTCACATACATAAATGTTTCTATCATGTTGCCCCTCTCCCTTCTAGTCTCCACTGGGTACAGATCCAATTCCTTCCACCTCTTCTCATAGGGCTTCCTATGCATACCATGTTGCCCTTCTCTGAACCCTTTTAATCCCATCTATGCCCTTGCATAGGTGAGGTTTCCAGAACTGGTCCCCATACTCCAGGTGAGGTCTCACCATGGTTTTATAAAGAGGCATCAACACCTACCTCCTTCTGCTTGTTATGCCCCTCCCTATGCACGCCAGCATTCTATTTGCCTTGCCCACCACCTTCCTGTATTGGTTATCAACCTTAAGGTTGTTTGATATTATAATCCCCAAATTCCTCTCCTGCTCATTTGGCTTCATTACCTCCTCACTAGTGTGCAAACTGCTTGTGAGTTTTTAAGCCCAATGTGCATTACTGTACACTTCTTGGCATTGAATTTCAGCTGTCAAGTTTCCAACCACCTTTCCAGAATCTTCAGGCCCTCCCTCATGCCCTCCTTATGGTGTCCTACCTATTGCAGATCCTCATATTAACTACAAATAAGTACACCTTCCCCTCCAGCCCTTCCACTATATTACTGACAGATATTAACAAGCATTTGTCAATGCCGAATGTTGTCTCACTGGCATTGGCATTGGTAGTGCAGGAGTTAGAGATGCATAATAGGAATGGCAGTGAAGTATTGAACTGACGCCAACCCCACCCGCACCCTGAAGAGACATATTTTCAACATAGGCATTTTGGGACCTCCCCTCATGAACAGTGGCACTGTGATTTCGTTAATCTGTCCCAAAAGTTGATTTCCCACAGCGGCCAGCCATTCTGCACCACAGGTGCAAAAACACATTTTGGGCAGGATGTGAAAAATGACAGCTGTACTGTTCAGAAGGAGGTGTGAAAAAATGCCAGTGCTAAAAATCTGGTTTGAAAATATTGCACATTTGCGACGTTAAAAGGGTGCATGGAAACTGCACAATGCATACTTGTAACACAGTCATTTTATGGACTTTTTTTTAATTCTGTTTCTCACCTCCCGAACAGAACTCTCTCGGGCTGCCTTACTCGCCAGAGTCACTCTACCACCCACTGTGTTCTCTGTCATCTTCAAGGATGTTACCAACTCCCCAGGGACATAGAGGGGCTACTGTCCCTGAGAGATAGAAGGGGCAGTGGTGGAGAACCAGCGTAGGGCGTGTGGCGGCGGTGGCACTGAAGGAGCCATCGCCTATCCGGCGGGAGGAGCTTCCCCCCTTAGTGTGTGTGCTCTTCTCCCCTCCCTCCCTTGTGTGGTGCATCCCCAATCGGCACATGGCTTTCCTGCTGACGCCGGGCCATGCCCCGCCGTGTCAGCCCATAGTGCTGGCAGCACCCCGGCTCCTCACCCGGCCAGCTGGTGCACCGGACACCCCAGAATCCTTCCCCCTAGTTAAGAGAGCAGACCAATGGGTGCTCTATCCAATCCTGCCCCTGCTGACCCCGGCACCCGAGCTCGCTTCCAAACCTGGGTTGCTGGTGTGGCGTGAGGTTTGGCGTCCAGCGCCTCAACCCTCAGTGCCACAGGACCAGCTTATTTTATGGACTTTCATTACCAGATTTTCAACATATGCATTTTAGGGCCTCTGCTCATGAAGAGTGTCACTGTAATTTTATCAAACTGTCCTGAAAACTGATTTCACACAGCGACCGCGCTATTCTGCGCCAGAAGTGCGAAAACACATTTTGGCCAGGATATGTAAAATGACAGCTGTACTGTTGATATGGAGGTGTGGAAAAATGCCAATGTTGAAAATCTGGAGTGAAAATATTACAAATTCACGAAGTTACGAAAGATGCATGGAAACCGCGCAATGCATGTTGTAAACAGTAATTTTTGATTTTTTCACAATTTGCAACATAGGCTTCTTGAGAGCCCACCTCAAGAACAGTGGCACTGTCATTTTGTTAATCAGTCCTGAAAGGTGATTCCTTGCAGTGAACACAAAATCACCTTTCGGGACTGAGTAATGCCATGACAGTGAATGAAATCATGAGGAGGGGCCCCAATAACCCCATGTTGAAAATTTGGTGCCAAAATTCCTTAAAATGCCCGAGATATGCACCAAAGTTGAAAAAAATCCTATTTATGCCATTATACAGCTTACCGGCATTTCTTCAGTTTGTGGTCGGCTTTGAAGAGTGCAGACGTGTTCCTGGTCCACCGAAGATGGTCACGCCAGACTCTGGAGGTAAGTATGGGGTGAAGGGGGGAGTGAGGAGGCAGGGTGCACAGAAGGTGGGCACGGGCTGGGGAGGGAGGAGGACAGACTGTGAGGGACCGTTTTCTTCTTTTACAGGTTTTTAAAAAAAAAACATTGCGGATTTTTTTTTTTTTTTACAGGGGAATTTGACACGCTGGGGTGGGCTCCCAGTGTGCCACCTGAGAGTTTGGGGGGCTAGCCAATGGGGGATTGTGCACCCCTGCTGGCACATACCGAAGAGGGGGGACCGCGAGGGACTGTTTTCTTCTTTTACTAGTTAAAAAAAAAAAAAAAGTTTTGGCACAGTTTTTGTTTTACAGGGACATTTGGCATGCTGCGGTGGGCTCCCAGCATACCACCCTGAGTGTTTGTGGGGCTAGCCGACGGGATTGGGCACCCCCGCACATACCGAGGGGCGCAGTGCCGAGCGGTTAGGCACCCCAGGCACACAACAATGGGGAATTATGCTGACAGGGAGTGGCTCTCCATTGGCGCATGAAATGGGTTAGGGCATGCTTACAGGGGGACTGGGCACCCCCCCTGAAATTCTGCATTGTGGCAGGCGGACTGCTACCATGTTTGCTTCACCAGCAAAGGCACATCAGAAGGTGCTGCTGTATGACCAGCTTGGCTCTCATTGCAGTGGACTTTTTCTTTGATCTGGTGGCCACGTTACGTGTTGCTGGTGTCAGTGCCTGCAGCTGCCTCACTGGGGAATGAGGGACACACCTACTGATGCGTGCCCTGCATTCACCCACAGTGACCACTCCTCCAAATCGGCTACTACTGCAATATGTTGGCTGCACAAGCGTGAACCAACATAAAAAGGAGGTGCCCCAGTACTGACCCTGGGGCATCCTACTAGTCAAGCCCTTCTCCCTGGAATGCACCCCATTAACCAACACCCTCTGGCTTCTGTTCTTCAACCAGTTTTTCACCCACCTAGTTATTTCCTGTCCCACCCCTAAGCTTTCCAGAGTATTTACCAGCCTTCTGTGAGGGATGGTGTTAAAGGCCTTTCTGAAGTCCAGATAAGCCATGTCCACCGCCCCTCCCTGAGAGACCACCTTCAACACCCAATGCAAAAACTCTATTAGTTTTGTCTGGCATGACCTCCCATTTGTGAAGCCATGCTGCCTGTTTTCCTGCAGTACACTGTCCACAAGGTAGTTTACCACCCTTTCCTTTATTAGTACCTCCATCACTTTATCCACCACCGAGGTGAGGCTGACCAGCCTAAAATTCTCCAACATTGCCCTGCTGCCCCCTTATGTAGTGGCATCATATCAGCCTATTCAGTGACAAGTTAAACAGCCTCATCAGAGGTGCTGCCAGCTCCTCCCTTAGTTTCTGGAGTACCCTAGGATGCAAGCCGTCCAGCCCCATAGCCTTGTTCACCTTCAACCTTCCTAGTTCCTCTCTTACCCTGTCTTCACTGAACATTCTAGGATCCACCCTTTTGTCTCCTCCCCCCCCCTTCCTCTTTACTCTGGTAGAAAGATATGTCTCCTTGCTAATGACACAAATCTATATGACAGGGTGGACAGTGAGGGAACTTCTGAGGGACCTTGAAAGGCTTGAGAGGTGGTCAAAGGTCTGGCAGTCAAAATTATTTCCAAGAAGTGCAATGTGATGCACTCAGGGAATAGTAATCCATGCATGGAGTACTGGATGGTAGTGGTTAGGCTGTCTACTAAAACAGAGGAGAGGGATCTGGTCATCATCATGAGTGCCGCTCTCAAGTGAACCAGCATGCTCAATAATGCATGCAGTAAGACATCAAGGATGTAGGGGTGCATGGAAAAGGTTTTTTTTTTTGTGAACTCTATTTCTATCTCTGGAGGACCAGGGCACCTCCCAGGAGTGGTCACTCAACCTTGGCCTCTACTTCTGGCCTGAAACCACCTTCCGCAGGAGTCATGTTGCTGAGCACCCCCACCCGGACCCACAGACATGTTCAGCCCCCCGTGCAGTCCCCTGGTGGGCTTTCTGTAATTAGAAGAATAGTCCTGGGCCTGGTGAAATAGCTCAGGAGAGCTGGTGGAGGTCTGGTCCAGCAATGGGATGTGGACATTGGTTCCTGGGGTCTCCGTCACCTCCCTGGTCCTCTGGAGTTTTTCTGTTTTGTCTTCCCCCTCAGAGCATGGATGTGCAATGACATCTGTGCACCTATATGCTGATGTCCGTCACCGCTCCACCACATATTTTCCAGCATCACTCCTGCAGGGTCCCCGATCTCCATCAGGGACCACTGAGGAGCGAGACATGCCCCAGTACCCACCCCAGGAGGGGATAGCAGTCCTCCAGACACTCAATCCCCTCCCTCCCCTGCCAATCCCTGCCAACCTGAGTCTGTTCACGAACCTGGGTCACTGACGTGATGCGAAGTGTGGCATCCAGTGCCTCAACCCTCATCACCACTGGGTCAGCTTTATGGGGAAGGGTTTTGATAACAGGATAAGAAAGTTTTACTGCCCCTATACAGATCTCTGATAACATCTAACCTGGAATATAGTGCCCAGTTCTGGTGCCCTTACCTGTGAAAGGACAGACGTGCTTGGGTCAGTACTATGGGTGTATAAATGATGAATAGTATTTCCTGAACATCACAAATAATGCACTATTCATGGATCTGAATAACAAATAGTGACACTATGTATGCCTATTCATATTTGGAAAATACAGATGCAAAGAACAAACAAAAAGAAACAGCCCCTGTGATAAACAACTCCCTCCCTTGTCATCCACCCTCTGTAAGAATCCATCACCCCTCCTCCCTCTCCAGTACCCATAATTTAAAAAAAAACCATAACGGGTATATGGCACAACTCACCCACCTCCACAGCCAGCCACCATCTTTGAGCACTTATTTGCACTAAATCCTAATCCACCCTGTGCATTAATATGCTTCTCATCCCCCATTCAGCTGCAGAGGCTTCTGCCCCCTTCCCAGCACCCAAAATCTGGTGACTCTCATCCTGAATTGTGAGCCAATCCAAGTTAAAGTATGAAGAAGGTGACTGGTCACACAACCCACCCCCCAACCCCAATTAGCCACCTTCTTCTGAATAGAAGCACTCATGTGCTCATTCATAGTAAAACTAGCTGAACACATGATCAGATGGTTTTATTATAAGCAAACATATGAGCACTTAATTGACCTTACTCTATCTATGCCTTTTCAGAAGTGTACCGGCTGCCCATGGTGGGATTTTTATTTTTAATTATGGGTGCTGGGGAGGGGGCGTGGATGGATTCTTACAGAGCATGGGAGATGAGGGAGGAGGTTGTTTATAACAGGGGCTCTTTTTTGTTTAACATTTGCACTCAATAATGAATATTGAATTCTGAATATTTGGGGCCTCAAATTTGAATATTCAGTTGAATATCCATAATAAGGTATTCTCCTACCTTAGCTTGAGGGTGTCCACAGACTAGAAATTGAAGGAATCCAGACTTTGTGCTAAATGTATTCCGTTTTATTTTGTCTCTATTTAGCCCTGATGTTTCTCATGTACAGTGCTGTTTCAAAGGGCTTCCTAAAAAGATTTTTTTAGAAAATATATGTGTTATAATAATCCAGTAACATATTTTTTCGATGTGCAATAGTAAAGTAGCAGATATAAATGTTAAATCAGGTTTATTCTTAACGCAGTTTAGAAAATCAGTGACCATCTAATGGCTAGCTGATAGATAATAAAGATACTGTAAGCGTGGTAATCAGGTGCCTCTGTAGTGACAAAAGTGGTGAAAAGCTTTTATTGGGGCAATGATATAAGCATTACAATGCTGGGCTAATTAAGTGAATTTAATGGCAAGCCTCATGTTGAGTAATTAAGTAGTACAATGAGCAAAATAGTATTTAAATGAATGGCATGAACTCGAGTGTCTTTGAATTGTGGTTTGAGAACACTTTGGTGAATAAGATTCTACAAAGATTTTTCTATAAATGTAAACAAATATATTACTGGATTATTATAACATATATATTTTCTAAAAAATCTTTTTAGGAAGCCATTTGAAAAAGCACTATACATGCGAAAAGTCACGGCTAAAGAGAGAAAAAATTGAACAGAAGAAATGTATCACAAAGTCTGGTTTCCTTCAATTTCTTGTCTGTGGATACCGTCAAGCTATTACTAGACCCTTGAAGGAGCAAACAAATGACTTAGAACAGTAACCATTCCACCTGGTGACTAGCTTTGGCTACTCCTTCACAATTCTCCCACCCTAGTCAGTACAGGGAAAGATCACCAAATTGATCAAGCACCAGCAAGGCAGATTCTATGAAGAATGATTGGAGGCCCTGAGCATGAACTCACTGGATGCCAGATGCAAGAGGGGTAACATGATAGACCTGTTTGGTAGAAACAGGGATGCATTCACAAGAGGGCATGATTTGAGGTTTGTAGGGCATAAATTCAGGAGAGATGTGAGGGAGTTCTACTTCTCTGAGAGGGTGTTGGAGCCATAGAATAGATTGCCAATTGAAGATGTGTTGGCAGATACCCTAAATGGGTTTAAACATAGCAGGAACAGGGCAAGAGGAATCATAGTCTCATGAGGGTAACTGGGGGAGGGTTGTTGTCTGGGGGCAGATGGGGACAACCCCTCAGGATACTACATTGGGGGCTGAGGTAGCATTATATGGCCAGACTTGATCGGCAATTGGTCTCTTTATGCCAACACAGTCTATGTTTCTATGTGTTACTGGACTGGACCTGGAAACAAGCTTAAGCAGAGGGGAAGCTCTTCTTCCTCTTCCTCTTCTCCTTCTCCTCTTTCTTCTTCTTCTTCCTCTTCTCATATGCAAATGCTATGAAATTCAAAGGTACTTAGATGCTGTCTTCTTGTCATGTGAACACCTCTGAAGAAGCCCCGTCTAGCTGGGGTGAAACATAAGGTTTTTTTAGCCTTCCGGTATTCTGTGGCAGCAACTGGAACTGTTGTACTCCTGCTTTATATTTGGGTTTTAACCAGCTTGATAACTTATGTGGATTTTTTATGGATGTTTGAAGAACTTTGGAGAAAATAAAACATGTGAGTAGATAACATCTTCTCCATGTTTTGTGTGGGTTCTGAGACTGGCTATAGGGTGCTAATGGAAGACTGTGAGGTTTGGTGCAGACACAATTGTTTTAATATTTGACTATTGTCATTGTAGTGGTGCACAACCTGAAAATAATTACAGTGCAGTGGATCACTAATTTTGTCACTTTATGCAAAATAGTAAAAACAGAAAAAAAATGGAAAAAAACAGCCCCTCATCCTCCTCCCCAGCCCACTCATGATGTAAATAACTCCCATTCACCCACACTCTGCAATAAGCCTACTTCCAGCCTCTTCTCCCAAACAGCAACCACAATTTCAATATTAACAAAGAATTCTCAAGATGAGTGACCAGCACAACCCACCTGCCTCTACAGCTTACCTCATCTAATCATCCCCCATCCCCGCACCCCAGCAGCAGCTTCCAAGATCCACCAACCTCCTCACAGCACCCACATTTCTTAAATTTAGTAAGCAAATCACTCTCAGGTGTGAAAAGGCAACTGATACGGCCAGCCCTCCACCACAGCTGGCCGCCTTCTTGTGAATGGTATTCCCACATCTGCTCACTCAGAAAACAGCTAATTTTGTTATAGTAAAACAACTCATCATGTGCTGAGTTGTTTTACTGTGCATGCAAGTGGGAGATCACCATTCACAAGGAGGCGCTCAGCTGTGGAAGATGGCAGGTTATGTCGGTCATTTTCTCATGCCTAGGAGGTGGACTTACTTACTAAGTTTAAGAAATGTGGATGCTGTGGGGATGGTGGTGGGACTTGGCTGCTGCTACTGGGGTGGAGGATGGAGGATAATTTATTTAAATAAATAATGGCAAGAGAATATGGTGACCAGCAGTGGAAGTGGGCAGATTGTGCCAGTCACCCAAAGTGGGAGAGTTTGTTAATATTGAAATAGTGGGTGCTGGAAGGAGGAGGGTGGAAGTGGGCTCATTGAAGAGGGTAGGGGGATGGAGGTTGTTTTTGCCATGAATGGGCTGAAAAGTAGGGTGGGGGCCTTTTTGTTTTTAATTCCCCCCTACACACACACAGATACAGGAATAATGAAGCTGAATACTGAATTTCCAAATAATTTGGGTCCTGAACCCAAATAGTTGGCCTAATAGTCAAAGAAAGGTATTCACCTACCTTTATCTTGCAGACCTGGGAGTGGTGCTCAAATGGTAAACTGGTTGGAAAACTGGCTAGGGGAAAGGACACAGAGGGTAGTTAAAAATGGAGTTTAAGGGCTGTCATGAATGATGTTTTGCATTGGTCCTGTGCTGTTCAATGTATTCATAAGTGATACAGGACAGAACAACAAGTGTAAGATATACTTGTTTTCAGATGACAGTAAACTCTGTGAAATGGTTGATTGCAGTGAGGGGATCAGGGAACTGAGGGAAGGCTTGAAAAAGCTGGATCAGTGGTTGAGAACTTGGCAGCGGGACTGCAGAGGCTTCAGGGAGGGCAGCAGACAGAGCCCTCTTGACCCTGAACTTGCTGAGGTCTGGGGATGAAATGGCCCACTGTGGAAGAAATAGAGGAGAGGTTAGTGCAAAGTGGGATGAGGGTAGGGTATACAGAGGAGGGAGAAGAGTTGGAGAAGAAGCGTACTAGACCAGCAGAAGGAGGGGAAGGCAGGAG
The DNA here is from genome assembly GCA_016271365.2 of Neoceratodus forsteri. Taxonomy (NCBI): domain Eukaryota; kingdom Metazoa; phylum Chordata; order Ceratodontiformes; family Ceratodontidae; genus Neoceratodus; species Neoceratodus forsteri. Next base: position 1,869,117,158 of record CM057452.1, read on the forward strand.
TGAGAAGGGGAAACTTGTCTGGAAAAGAACAGGCTAACCTGTGCTGCATATTAGAAAGGCAGTGCAGCTAAGTGTAACATTATGAAAACAGGCTAACTGAGGAACTGAAAAAAGCACAAAACAGCAAAAACTAAGAGTCAGCAGTAAAGCCTAAGCACATGAATAACAATTGTTGGTATCACTTAAGACACAGAACACAGCAGTGCAAAACCGCAGGAACATACAGAATTATTTAAAGTAAAAGTGCAGAGCAGTGCAAAATCTGTAGAGTGCAGATCAGAGCCTGCAGGTGGGAAGACAATCAGAAGAGGTCTGCCAACCTCAAAGATGGCACCAGACACAACAGATCCCGTGATGCCGTAGTACTTGGGTCATGCTGTGGACTGCAGAGGCTTCAGGGAGGGCAGCAAATGGAGCCCTCTCGACCCTGAACTTTCTGGGGTCTGAGGATGAAACAGCTCACTGGGTCATGCTGTGGACTGCAATGGCTTCAGGGAGGGCAGCACAATCACAGTAGTTTGGGCAAACCAATTTCACTGGGCATAAGCATGGAAATGGAACCACCTGACAAAAAAATGGCTAGTAACATTATTTAAATACTATTATGATTGCCAAATGTAAAGAAAAAAGTTTGAGCTACATTGCTTGTCCACTAGGCTAGAGGTATTGTATCTTACAAGAGGATTTTACTAGCTATCATCAGAACTGGGTCCAGATGACCTCAAAATTGACTCCAAGACCTCTTCTCCCAGTTAATATAACAACAGTGAATGTGATCAACACTGGGTATTTTATCTATCATATTTGTAATCCAGCCAATGAATGTATAAGAGCACTTCTGCCTAGTCCCCACCAATGTATTCTCCCTGATATCCCTCAGAGAAATAGCTGCACATTTCTAGAACAAACCTTCTTAATGGCAGTGCATTGTGGGTGGTGAATTGTTAGTCACTTCTTTACTCATGAAATGACATCTTTAGGTTTGTGGACTGCAAACTGATGTTAACAAAGTCCTCAGTTTAAAGCTGAAGTTTGATTTCATCATTGAACCAGACTTGCAGCTCTAGTTTAGATTATCGAGGATGTCTTCACTGGAACTAAGAAGATAAAGGGAATATAAGATCCTAGTGATTCCATCAGTTGGACCAGAAGAATCCTTCTTGGTTTTTTCAAGATACTTAAGGCAGAGTAGAATTAGGGCTAATTGTATTTTTTTTTTCTTTATTTTACAGTTTTAGGCTGAGAAAGGCACACTGAGGGAATTTTATTTCCAAAGCATCCTGGGAGCACAGGGAGGTTAACTGACTTGCTTAGGGTCACACAGTATGCAAATGGAGATTGTGGAAATCAAACTAATGTCTGCTGGATATACCAAGCTCATTCACATCTTGTTGCTCTAACCTCAAGGTTATACTATATGAGAAAGAATTTGTTCACCTAAAAAGAAGCAAACCTACAATATGGAGCAAGTCCCCAAAGGAAGAGGTTAAGTTGGAATATTGAATGATTTTAACTGTTTAGCTTTGTTTCTCTTACAGAACAGCATTACTCGTACTGTATTTCATTTGACTGGGAAAGAGTCAGAAAGAGCAAACTGTATATTATGAAATGGGTAGAAAGAATACTGACTCCTGATACAAGAGGTACTTTCAGCTGGGAAGTTATCCTAGCACAATAGTCCAGGTGAAAATAGTTTAACAGAAATATGTTTAAAAAAATACACCCAATTTACTAAATTTGGACCCATTTCATAATCACTACAAGGCACTCCAGGGTCTGTGTTATGGTGGGCTAACTGCCCTTCTCAAGTGGTGGAAGCACTTAGATTCACTTCATGTTTCAGCCAATTTGGGGTAGGCCATTACTTCACCATAACACGCCTCTTGTCATGCCTTATTGCTCAATCAGTTCTAGTGTGCCTGTGGGAAACAAACTGATTACTTAGATTTCCAGCATTTTGGGCCACTGGTGGGTTTTCTCTTTATAGTTCTAAGTCCATAATATTTACTAGTATCACTTCTCATATGGTCACAAGTATTGCTCATGAAGTTAAATGCTACAGTTTCCTAGATGTAATGGGGGAACACAATACATTTAAGATCTTTTTTATCTCACATTCCCTATGTCTGTACATGACAAGTATAAAAGAACTTATTAGATATGCAGCAAAAAATGCAGACCAGTAACAGATGTATACTAGGGCATTAAGGTGAATATCACTGAATGTGTTCATGTTATATTTATTAACCAACAGTATAATCTTACAGTGTATACTTTAAAGTTATGGGAGACAATTTCTTATGCCTGCATTTCTAATTCCAAAGAATCTTCCTGTCAAACTGGAAATGCTGACAGCCACCGAAGCAGGTGAAGGTCAAGGAATGGACTAGTTATCAAGGCTATAGGCAAAGGTAGGACATTTCTGAGAAGACAGAATGAAACATAACTGACAGGGAATGGTCTGGAGACAACTAAAAAGAATGCATCTCAAATAAAAAGAACAACCTCCTTGGCACTAGAACAAATTATACATAATCCACACCAGTATATTACAGAAAAAAAACAAAATATAATAGGGGAGTGATGGGGTTGAGTAGGCTGTTATATGTTAAACCCCAGTTTTGACACCTTAAAAACTTCAGCTTCAGTTGACAAAATAACACAAAATGTGGCATGTGCAGTCTCAAGATGGGTAAAGCTTCCTGACAGCATCTTGTATGGCTTCTGAGACATGGAGCACTAAAAAATGCAAAAAAAAAAAAAAACTATAATTACCACTGCATATTTTTAGCTCTTGCCTACAACATAGATGGTGTGGAATATTTTTCATTAATTTTTCAGGATTAAATGGGCCTGTGCTAAGGGTGTTCCTTGTGAAGGTTTTGTGAAACAATGCTATACCCTTTTAGGGTTTTAGTGAATTTTGAGTTAATATTCAAGTTTGACTGGTAAAAAAAAACAATCACAAGTGCTTATTTTCGTGATTTACCTCTCATACTGAAAAAATACTGAGCATGTTGGCCGACATTTTTTCCCTCTTTTTACATACACTAGCATTGAAAATGTATTAAAAAATAAATGACTGAATATAGCTAAATGGGACCTGATTTTAACAAAAAAAAAATTGCCACAAATACCTTGTCTTGGCATCCCAAAATCCAGGGTGCCCAGCTTAGTGAAAGAAGTCATTCATCCATGTTCTCTGTATGAGAACAGTGGGGCTTTTCTGACATCTGCAGCCACAGATGGAAGTGTGCTGCAGGCAGTTGTGCCAGCAGTGACCCACCGAGCCCCTGTTCTGATTAATCCTACCATTTGCTGGGACGTTCTTAATGTGGAAAATGAAATGATGACTTAATGCACAATATGGTATCACAGGGTTTTATTTAACTCTAAAAATTGATTAGCGTTTTGCTCATAAAAGTTCTAAAATATTGTGAAAATGCATAGCACTTGCTTCACTGTGTTTAGCAAACTTAACACTTCTAGAAAACCTATATAAATGCTTTCTGGACAGTTAGTATTGTTCCAAGAAAAAAAGTGCTAATCAATTATTTAAAACCCTGTATCCCTGTACTTGTAAAGTTCAGTTGGATGACACTTTGTGTGGGAGAAAATGTGTTGTCTGGAGGGCTGCATGACAGCAGTGAATATCATTAAAACTGGGTGATTACATCCAAACATTGCACATGATTTTCACTATGGTAAAAAAAATATTGACCAGTTAATTTTATAATAATGATCCTACTATGCAGACACATTTGCATGCATCAATCTCATTATTTTTTTTTTTACTTGCCCAGGCCTCGGCCTTCAGAGGGGGCCTCATACCGCACTCTGACTCCTACCACTGGGTTTCTGATCTTGGGATCCCAGTTTCATTGTGCTCAGGGACTGGGGTATTTATGCATTTTACCCCAATTAGTCCCTTTCCCCTGAGGACACTGGTGCTAAGGACATGCATCCAGATATGTAGCATGCAGACGCATGCCACCATCAAGCTCCCATTAGCCCCCTCCCTTCCCGACTCCATAGAGACATGCACCCTATTGCCCATGCTTCCACCAGTGGTAGTGCTACTGGTGCTCTCGCTACCCAATTACCCACCCTCCCCTGGAGGAGGAGGGGAGCATTTGTTGGTATGTTCAGTCCTCCTACCCCCAGTTAACCCCTGATGTCCCAGGCTCGTACCCGAACCCCAGTCATCAGCGTAGTGCAAGGTGTGTTGTCCAGTGCCTCAGCCCTCAGTGCCACTGGGCCAGCAATCTCATTACTTTTTATGTATATTGCTGCATGCTCCAACCAGCTCTGACATCTAATGTTTTAAGTGGATCTGGTTTTGGCTCTGGCTGTTCAGTCCCATCTGGAACAGTTTTAATGTTTACAGAATGGGACTGATATGTCCAACATAGAGGTTTCAATGATATGTGGGTCTGTGTGTGTGCAAGGTTTTGATAGTCTTCCAACCATTAAAGACACATGGGCCTTCCCAGCTAAATGTTCACTGACAAAGTACCACTATAGTCCTAAAGCATTATAATGTATATATTTATGTTCTCACTCTCTCGTTGAGGAGCATGCTTCTCAAATCACACTGCAAAATGTTAAATATCCAACTGCATCCCTATTACCTTTCTGACATTTGTAAGAGTTCTCATTGCATTATGGCAGAATGTGCAGATGGGAGCATAAATCTGAGATTGGTGTGTGTGTGTGTGTGTGTGTGTGTGTGTGTGGGTGTTTGTGTGAGAGAGAGAGAGAGAGGAGATATGATACTGATTTGCTAAGATACACTACATGCACTGAGTACTTGTCAATGGTGGAATTCAACACTGAGTCTATCTGGATTGACAGGTTGGTTCTTTAATGACTTTTTGTAATGCCATGTGCTTATTTTAGACAAGAAAGAAATAAAACACCTCCCCTTAGCTTTTCACCCCTGACTAGGGCACTCCTGCTACTGCAAGCAGCGTGACGGGTCCCTACCCTCTGCCAGCTACCTCCTTGCTCCTGCCCACTGCACCAAGAAAGAAGCTTTTTTCCCAAGTCAAGGGTGCTCCTGCTGCTGCAAGCAGCCTGGTGGGTCCCTACCCTCTCCTGGCTGCCTCCTCACTGCTGCCAGCTGCACCAAGAGAAGGAAGGTTTTTGCCCTGACAAGGGCACTCCTGCTGCTGCAAGCAGCCTGGCAGGTCCCTACCCTCTGCCAGCTGCCATCTCACTCCCACCCCTTGCACCAAGAAGGATGGTATGGTGTTTCAAACTTCTGGTGCCTCCACACCGATTGGCTGGAACCCTTGGTTTGGCCTGGCCATTGGCTGCTCCTCTTCAGTGATTTGCTACTCCCTGCTCTGCTCTGGACACTCTGATCTGCTTTAAAAAAAACTATTTGTAACTATTTTCTTGTTTAATTTAGTCTGTCTAAGCCATTTTTCTATATTGATCTGTTTTTAAAGTGCTAAGCATGATGTTAGCCTATGTCTGAAAAGGAAAAAAATTTCGGAGTGTTAGCTCATGTACAAGAATTCAGTTAGATAGACGAAGGTTAACATGTTACAGCTCTTCTGTGCCAAGCTGCTTGTGCTTTTTTGCTCTTGGCTCTGCTTCTACTTAATCCCTTTTGTTTCCTTTCTCCCTGGCCTCACTGCCCCCAGCTCAAAGTTAACTCCTGCTCTGCAGTGTCTCGGCCAATGTTTCTGTTCCTTCCTTTACTCTCCTCTGCTTAATCCATCTTTTGTTTCCTCTCCCTCACTGACACCACTGCCCAGCTCATTTAATTCTTGCTGTGTGGTGCTTCAGCTAAGACTGCTGTCCCCCTCCCCCTGCCATCTGGCCAATTCCCCAGCTCTGAAATCCTCCCACTAATTAAGGACACCCGTGCTCCTGTGGCAATATAACCCTTGTGGGGTTTTTTTCTCTCCTCCCTTAGCTTTTCACCCTGACAGCAGGTTCTTGCTGCTGCAAGACCCAGCAGGTCCCTCAACTACCAGTTGCCTCCTCGTTCCTGCCTGCTGCACCAAGAAGGAAGTTCCCCACCCTCCCCCTATCTGAACAATTTCTTATATAGGTGCATGTGGTCACCTGATGCTTAGCGTTGTTTTTTTCTAAGTCCCTAGTTCTTGATCTACAGCCTCTACAAGGTTCCCACTATGGGCACACTTGTTCACCAGTCATTCTTCCTCACTGCCTAATCCTTATTAATCAGCCCAGCCTCTCCTGCATGCTGTTTGCACTCCCACTCAGCTGGGCTAAAAGGAACCCCAAGGCACAGTTCTGTCAACTTATCCTGTCCTAAAATATTATTTCCCTGACATATCCTCTCTTCTGCCCCTTTGCTCCCCTCTCTCATGCTGACATTCTCATCCTGTTTTCTCCTGGTTTTCCTTGCTTCCCTAACTGTTCCTCTCCTACAAAATCCCTGCCCCCACCCCTTCATTTGCACTCCACCTCTGTCAATCCTCACTTCAGTACTCTGTCTCTAGCAATGATTTTAATCACTTGAACAGTGCTGTTACCATCTCTCCTCCTTTTCATCCCTGGAATTACTACCCTTTCTTCCCCAGGGCCTCCCTTCTAACTATTCCTATCTACTGGACACTTCTACAAACCCTGTGCTTTCTACCTCCTACAACAAACCACCCCTCCCTCCACACTTGTCGTACAGGCTCTATACCCTGGCATAAGAGTATGAAACTCCACTTTATAATCATTGCCCTCATGCTGCTATTGTCTGGTGACATAAATCCCAACCCTGGTCCCAGCCCACAGCTGGTTTGGTGTTCCCAACCACCATCTCAGCAACCCCTCTATCAAGCCCCAAGGCCTGAAAACCCTCTATCTGAATAACCACAGTCTTCTCCTTAAAATTAACCTACTCCAGCCTCTGGCAGCTTCATTAAGCCCAGACGTTATCATCCTGACAGAAACATGGCTTAACAACAAAATAGTTGACTCACCCCTTGCCATTCCAGGCTATTCTACATGTATATCTCGACAAGACCAGTCAGGAAGTGGAGGTGGTGTAGCTATATATGTCTGCTCAGCTATCCAATACACCACTATATTCTCAGAGTCTGTCCCTAAAGAATATGAGGTACTTACCTTACAATTAACTCTCCCATTATCTATCCCTATTTTTATAGTAGGGGCCTAGTGTCGCCCAGGCCTAAATCTCTCTGTGATTACCGGCCTAATCACTTCTATAGGTTCCCATACCTCTTCTGGAGACATCTATATCATGGGTGACATTAAAGGAGAACTGCAGTGAACCTGTAAGTAATTTTTCCTTGTAGAATCTGATTTTTAAGTATTAGTTCAGTTTTGCCACTGTTCCATCTCTGCATGCTGTTTTGTTATCCTAGTGGGTGTTTCTGATTTACATACAGATAGTAAGCACCATTTTAGAGCAGTATCATGTAGTTTATGTCCCTTGCCCAGCTTATCCATTGTTGGAACAATGCCTCCATGTTCTACTGTAGAACTCTGTGGTTGGAGAGGGACATAAACTACATAATAAAATTCTAAAATGGCACTCGACACCACAATATCAATCAGAAAGAACCACCAAGATCATGAATAGGCAAGTGTATATGGAACAATAACAGAATTTGAACCAATTTTTAAAAAACAGCTTCTACTGGGAAAATCTTACCTTCAGGTTCAGCACAGTTCTCCTTTAACTTAAATTGGTTATCCCCATCTCTGTTTAAAGTAAAAAAGAACATCGCCACCCACAACTTAACCCAGCTCATCCTTGAACTCACCAGGATAAACCTTAAAATGAACAATCACTCCCTAATAGACTGGGCTCTTACATCTCATCCTCATAGGTCATTAAATCTGGTGCGTTATCTGATGCCTTAAGTGACCACTGCATTACCTATCGATGGATTCAACATACCAAATAGAAACATAGAAACATAGACTTTGATGGCAGATAAGGACCGCTAGGCCCATCTACCCTTGAGGAAAGAAGGGAGAGGGGGGACATGATAGAAACTTTTAAGTACCTCAGTGGAATCAACAAAGTCCAAGAGGGTAGCATCTTTCAGAAAAAGAGACTTGCAAGAACAAGGGGACACAATTTAAAGATAGAAGGAGGGCGGTTCAGGGGCAATGTGAGGAAGTATTATTTCACAGAGAGGGTAGTGGATGCATGGAACAGCCTTCCTGAGGAGGTTGTGGGGGTCTAAAACTGTGGGAGAATTCAAGAATTCATGGGACAGACATAAGGCAATTCTTGTGGGGTGTAGGAAGAAATAGGCTGTTGGTTAACTAGGATCTGCGGCCTATCCTGTAGGTAGGGAAATGGGCAGACTAGATGGGCCTAGCGGTCCTTATCTGCCATCAAAGTCTATGTTTCTATGTTTCTATGTTTCTATCTGGTATGTCGAATCCATCGATCCAAGGCCCCCCATAAAACTGTGGTGGCTCACTCATATAAGTCTATAAACCTTGCCCTACTCTTCTATGACCTATCCCTTACCAGCTGGGCCCCTATAACAGCAGCTAACTCAATTGACACAGCCGCAGACTACTTCAAAGGTAAATTCCTTGATGCTTAGAACCAACATGCCCCACTATGCCACATCAGAGTTCGTGGGAACCACCTTCCATGGATCTCCCGTGAGCTTATAGCATGCCAAAAAAGCACGGGATCAAGCTTGGAAGCAACACAAAGTCTCTAAGCTTCCCAAAGACTATGACACATATCGTTAACTTCGTAACAAATGTACCAAAGCCACTTGTTTGGCTAAATCTGATTACTTTACCTGAACCTCTCAAGCCAACATAAACAACCCTGCTAAATTTTGGAAGGTTATTCACTCACTGTTCTCCCCCCTTCCTCTCCTCCCACCCCCCTCCTAAATACTAATAACACCCTTATTACTGACCACCTGAATGTTACCTCTGAATTTAACTCTTACTTCACCTCTTGCACTTCTGCTCTCCTATCATCCTTACCACATGCCCAGCCTGATCCCTCCCCTAACCCACCTCACACACACTCCCAGCACAATTGCTTCTCATTCTCTAAAGTCACTCCCTCAGACACCTTGGATGCCTTACTTGCCCTTAATCCATCCAAAGGTAGCTCATCTGATGGACTGGACCCCAAGCTGCTTTCCTTTTCTGCTACAGCTATTTCTACCCCTCTGGCTGACCTGCTCAACCTCTCTTTCAAAATGGCAACCATCCCCTCTGTATGGAAGCATGCCATTCTTCTCCCCTTCCATAAGGGCAGGGACCCATCCTCACCTGAGAACTACTGCCCCATATCTCTGCTTCCTACCCTTGCTAAACTGCAAGAACACCTGGCCTTGACCAGCTCTCTTTCTACCTCTCTAACTCCAACTTGTTCACTCTCTTTCAGTCTGGCTTTCAGGAAAAACATTCTACCACTACCTCCCTGATTAGGCTCACCAACTCCATCCTCGCTGGGATGGACAGTGGCCAAATCACATCCGCTATTTTTGTTGACTTTGCCAAGGCTTTTGACACAGTCTCCCACCCCCTGCATTTACACTCACTCTTCATGGCAGGTCTGTCGACTGATGCCACTAACTGGTTCCGGGCCTACTTTGTAGGTCTGACCCAGTCAGTTAGAATCGCTGACTCAATATCCTCACCTTCTCCCCATCAACTCTGGAGTCCCGCAAGGATCTGTGTTGGGCCTCATACACTTTTTCATCTTCCTCAATGACTTACCATCCATCTGTACATCTACCTCAATACATATGTATGCAGATGACACGGCCCTTTACACCTCTGGCCATTCCCACACTGATGTGGCAAACAGATTTCAGCAGGACTTCAATAACGTTCAGTGCTGGTTTTCTCATGTCAACTTTTCCTAAATGCCAAGAAGACAGTCTCCATGACCTTTGGCACTAGGCAGAGACTCTCTAGGTTCCCCTCCCTGCCCACCTTCCATACCCTCAACGGGACAGTCCTTGAGGACACCTCCTCATTCAGATATCTGGGGGGTTGGCTCAACCAACACCTCACCTTCTCTGACCAGGTGGATGCCATCCTAAAAAAGCTGCACCCCAAGCTAGATGCTCTCTATAGAAACTGGAATTGCATTCCTCTCCTGGCAAAGCACGAACTTGCAGAGAAGATGAACCTACCCATCCTTGACTACTCCGATGTAGTCTACAGTGCTGCTCCCAAGACCTCCCTAGCCAGACTGGACACCCTCTTCAACTCCTTCTGCCACTTCACTTTCGATGCTCCTCCTCATACTCACCACTGTCAGCTCTACCACTCCCTGGCTTTCCCCTCACTACAAAATAGGTGTCTCTTTCACTGTGCTAAATTCATCTCCAAATTTTGGTTTGGCTCAATCCCTACCTATTTCAGCTCCTCTTTAACTGTCCCCCCTTCCCCTACTCATTCACTTAGGTCTTATGACTCCCTTTCCTTAGGTATCCCTTGCCGTATGACTTCTGTCAGCCAAGCTGCCTTCTCACATCACTTCCCTAAACTTTGGAACTCACTCCCCCCAAATACACCACTCCTCCTCCCCTATCCATTTCTTCTGCATTGTGGAATTTCCTCTCCATAAACTGCAGCTGTAACTGACCTCTCCATGTTGTATCACTAGTACTCAATTGTTACCCTATCTGTTGCACTCTTGGTCCCTGTCCACCATGTATTTCTCAACCAAATGTTATTAATTGTAGTGCTGTTGCTCTATCACTGATTGTTACTCTCCTATATGATGGTAGGAAATTCTATGTAATAGTTGTTGATTGTTACTCTCCTACATGAAATGATATGTATATTGTAAGGTTATCATTGTTGCTGTATGCTAATTATGTGTCTATTTCAACTCCCCTTTCCTCCAGGATGCACCGTGAGATAAGCAACTTGTTGTTCGGTGTGCCCTTCCTGGTGAAACTCTTATATACATAAATAAATAAAAAACTTGTGCCTTTCTCTTGATTTACCATTGTGCATTCTCATTTATATTAAACAGTAGATCTAAGTTGTAGAGAGGCCCCCGCCCCCATAAGTTTATCGCTAATATACATTACTGTGTGAAATACAGCTTTTTTTAAACATGAGAGGAAAGCAGCAGCACACATATATTAACTCCAGGCAAAATGAAAACTCGAGCCATGCCTTTAGCCACACATAGCACAATCATGCTTTTAAGTAAGGCAGTGTGTTGATATGTATGTGTTTAACTGAAGTAATTTTTCTGTCCCTGGAGTCTTTGGGATCTCTGTCATCCAGTTCAGGAGTGTAATGAACAAACAGTAGCTGCCAGACAACAGCAGTAATGTCCACCCTTTCTTATTAACAATATCTTCCTTCCTCAAACCTAATTATATTATAACTTATTCCAGGTCTAACCGAGCACAGCATGTCTGGTGATAAACTCATGGAATCCAAGGTAGGAAGGGAATAGGGAAAGCTTGCCTTTACTGTTGCAATTGTTGCACCCAACCTAAATTTCATATTTATGGTGTTCCCCTTTCTGGGCTACATTTCTCCATCAGGGTGCTGTGTCTCCCATTAACATAGTAATTGGTCCTTTGATAGGGATAATGTGGTGGAGGGATGTGGTGAGGGGAGATGATACTTCGTGTTCTGTCTAGTCCCAGAGAATGAACTTACTTAAGTTTCCCAGGCTGTGCAGTAACAAGAACAGGCAGTTTCTTCCCTCACAGATGGCGACCTGCATTAGCCCAATGACTGCTCCAGAGCATACCTCTCAATCTTTTGTCACTGAAACAAAGGGCAGGGGCACTCAAAATGAGGAACGATGAGGGTCACTGAGCCTCATAGTGAGGAACACATCCTCAAAGACTGAGGAAAAAGCTCAAATTACTGTGAAACATTGTCTCTAATTGAACAGTTTTTTTGTTTGTTCTTTTTTTTTTTGTTAATTTGACACTGTAGAAAATTAGGAATTTCTGCTTTAAAGCCTGAATTTACAATACTTTTTCTGTGGATGTGGTACCTTTGCCAACAGGGATGGGTGAAGGACAAAGCAATTTTCAGGAGTAAAATGAGGGGTGCCAATCAAAATAAGGGACAGTTGTGAGGTATGCTTCAAAATCCAAGCCATCTCCTTTCACTCTACAGTGTGCGCTGCCGCATGTGTAGATGAGGATGTAACTAAAAGCATTTCTGACATTTTAAAAAAGCAGGAAAGCAGACTGCAAGAATTATAGGCCAGTTAGCTAACCTTGGTTTTGGGTAAGGTGCTTGAGAACATAGTGAATGAGGAAGTAGAAATACATGTTATAGTGAATAACCTGAAAGATACTACACAGCATGGCATGACAAAGGGCAGGTCAAGTCAAACAAACTTAATGGCTTTCTTTGACAAAATTAGCAGGGTCTTGGAGAAAGGGAGACCAGTGGATGTCATCTTCTTTGTTTTTAGTAAGGCAGTTGACAAAGTTCTGCAGAGCAAATTGGTTGACAAATTATTAGAACTGGGAATAAATGAACCTGTTGTGTGGATTCGGTCATGGCTCCCTAACAGGATACAGCAAGTGGTGGTGTGCAGAGTGGCCTCAAAATAAAAGTGACCAGCAGTGTGCCAAAGGGTTCAGTGCTTGGGCCTTGACTAGTTAACATATCTGTAACCTCAATGACTTTTAAAGATTGGGTTTGGGTGTCGAAATTTGCAGATGACTCCAAAATTGGATCTGTGGTAACAAATTGTGATGAAGTCAAGAATCTGCAAAGGGAACTAAGTTAGAGCAGTGGGCAAATGATCATAAACTGGAGTTTAATGTTGACAAACACTCTGTAATGCATTTTGGTCATAGTAACAAAATGGCATCTTAAGGGATAATCGGTCAGGTATTGAAAATAGTAATAGAGCAAAGAAAACTTGGTGTTATAATAACATATAATAAGAGTTTCAAGAGATATTGCCAGTTAACAACAAGGAAACCATATGGAATCCTTGGCTGTATAAGAAGGCATATTACTAGTAGAGACAAGAAGGTGGTCCTGCCATTATGTAGCTCTTTAGTCAGGCCTCATTTGGATTGTTATGCACAATTTTGTGCACCTTACACTAAAACCAGGATTAAATCCCTGGAGGGGGTGCAGAGAAAAGCAACCAGAATGATACAGAGCCTGGGTTTACATATTTTAGAGTACCATAGATTAAGGGGAGACCTTTGTTTGGTTTATAGAACCTTCATCAACCCTAACTTATGGAACTGTGTTGGTCTGGAAACAAAAGATATCCAACACATCACTATATCACATATGCTTTAACTGAAAGGTGATTTAAAGCATCCTATGCATAGAGTGATGTGGTTCTCTCCAAGGGATCTATGATGCCAGTTCAACAACACTTTTGTCGACCGGCATCACAGTGATGGGATTTATGTCAAATGCAAGTTGTGGTAGACATAAATCCCATGTGTCTCCCAGTCATGTGTTTCTAGCAGGAGGCTTCACCCCCCAACCTCTCATATGGAGGGTCTCTTCCCTGCACCCCCTATACTTTAGATTATCAACTCCAGTCAGAGTTGATTTGAGTAGGGGGTACAGGGCCAAAAGACAGTGTGCCTCTGTCTCAGGCACACCAAACACAGTGACCTGTTGGCAAAGTGTTGATTTTGACAACAGAGAGGTATGCTGCTGTGTTGGTGTCATCATTTGGTCGGCATACACTCTTAATGGGTAGTCTCCTTGTGGAACAGTCTTCCATTGGAGGTTAAGGGTAGCAGGACTACTGAGGAATTTAAAACCAAATTGGACATATAATGTAACAAAAATACAATTAAGGGATACAACCTTTTGAGATTAAGGAGAGCAGATCATGGACAATTATGTCTCACTATGCTCTTCTAGAACCTACGAAACTTATGATCTGCTGGGCTACCAAGTGCAGGGTCAGACAGATGGGTGGAAACTTGGGCATGGGACAGTGTGTGTGTGTGTGTGTGTGTGTGTGTGTGTGTGTGTGTGTGTGTGTTTAGGGGGGTGAAGTTCCCCTTGTCACAGTCTGTGAACTTATACCTCATTGAAAATGGGTATAATGGCACTGGCAAACATTGTCAAGTGGCAAAGTGTCGTGACCCACACCAGTGCTACTCTCCTCTCATGTTTTCCAAAGTGTGAATGAAAAGGAATGCCTGATACCTTATCACTTCAACATTTGCCCTCTGAAGTTGAAGCAACTTCTTTTTGGCCACTGTGTATGTCACTGTGAAAGCTGTATAGATGACCCATTGTCTAGACCTGTAGAGTCTTATAGCATATAAGTATTGTCTCCTGCAAATCTGGACAGAAAATGGATTTGAGCTGACGATGAAATGCATGAGAGGCAGAGCTGCAGAGCAGTGGTGAATTTCTTTGCTTAGTTAACAGCTTCATTCCTGTCAGTTCATATAACCCTTACGTTTAACAAGGTCATTGGGAACAGATATATTCATTCAGATACTCCATGAAAAGTAGCTCAACTGTCCTCCACATAGAGAATACAGAGTAACACTTCTAAGTACAGTAAAAGTCCTTCAAAGGAGTACTGCAGTAAAAATTTGCAAGTACCTCCAGACTGTTCTTGAGGCACAGATGTAGGGGGCACTATCGGGTGTTTCTTGTCCTGGGCTTAGTCTGCAGGAGTTGGAAGTCTGTTATAGTTGGCTGCACTGTTACTGTCTCTGTGACCGCAGACTACAATGAATCAGGAGTTGTCTCCTAAGGTGAGCAAAAACAGTAATCTAATTGCAGACAAACAGAAATACTCCCCACCCCCCCTTGTACTGTTCCCCTCATCACCAAGGTACTCCAAGAAGTTCCCTAAGGTGTTTAATGAAATATTCCTCAAGGATGCTCTGTGCAATATTTCCACCCCCGCACACACACTTATATGCTTAGCATTGTTCAGACTTTTTTTTTGCAGTGCAACCTTGGCCCTCCTCTGAGAACATCACAGTGATTGTGAAGAAATTGGACCTCAAGAACAACTCAGTGATGGTCTGCTTTTATGACACTATGTTTGGCACACAGCACCTGTTTGCTCTTAGTAGCAGATAGTAATTATTGTGGATAAAAAAGTGGAGACCAAAAGGGCTCTCTGATGTAATGCCATTAGCATTAGAAATCTGAGACCAAGCAGTGAATTCCTGATTGAATACCAAATTCAATCCCCTTGGCTCATGTTTTCACACAGATTTTTTTTCTCTATTCCTCTCCTATATGACATTATAAAATATCACTATTGACACTTTCATTCTTGTCACTTAACTTGGCCATTATCAACCACACTCACACACTCTCTCCCTATGTATATATATATAGCATATATATAACGTCCTTCATTAAAACTTGGATGCATTCACTGGCTATTAAAAAGAGACATTATACTGGTTGTGCCAGTTGTCATTCTGAGCCTGACTGTCTCCACTACTACTATTGCCAGATTCATTTCTTTCACTTGCTGGTACCTTTTCAGTGTCTCACCTCATCTTCCATAATGTCTGTTCTGTCTAAATCTAAATGCATCAACACATGTTTGCAATCCCAGTTTTTATGGCTTTGGGCAGAGCCTACAGCATCTTGCTTCAGCTTGAAAAAAAGGGGTTTCCATGGAACACATTTTCTACTAGTTTTCAGTGTATCCATCGATAACTGCAAATCCCTATGGCCATTAAACACCTTTTTTTCCTTTTAGAATGATGGACACAGAACTCCAAGCTGCTTTTCTCTGAGAGCAAATGTGCATACCTTCCAAACAAATCTAAATATCTTTAAAACTATTCAAGGTACACAAAAACAACAAGCATGAAAGTTGATCAGGACAAAAAGACCCTTTACATGAGTGTAGTCACTAATCTGAATTCTTTATGTTTTATAAAATATGGTCTTCCAAACAACCTCTTTTTTTTCTCTCTGAGTGAACACAGTAGGAGTTATGCCAAAAAAATGTAAATAACTCAGAAAGCATACAAGTTGCTAACATACAACCAACATGAGTGTTATTTGGGACAAAATGAGCTTTGAATTGAGGGTAGTCAATAATCTGAATTCATTAGATTTTTTTAAATATAGCCATCCAAAAGATGAAAATTGTGAAGAACAATGAAAATTCAGATAATCAGATGGCCATAGTTTAAAAAAATATAATCACTGCAGCTTAATGAATAAGAAATATATTTTTGTCCTGAACAACTTTCATACTGATGGTTTATGTGTAATGCATATACATTTATAAATATTTACATTTGTTTGGCATAACTCCTATGAAATATGAAAACTGAGGTAATCAGATGGCCAAAATGTAAAAAATACAATTACTGCAACTTAATGAATAGGCACATTTGAAAGGTCTTTTTGTCCTGAACAACTTTCGTACTGGTTTTGTATCTGTAACTTACATACTTTGAGACATTTACATTTGTTTGGCATAACTCCTACTGCACTTCTAAACAGCCTCAGTTTTTCAAATTACAACGCCACTTAAGTGAAATTCTAAAGCAGACTACCTTGTTCATCTCTTGTCATGCCTAATTTAAAGTGTACAGGAATTGATTACTTATGTGCAGCTTTTTGAAATGCCTCTATTTTCATACATTATATTCATACCTCTAAAAGATCCCTATTTAACTGTGTCTGAATAAAAGCTGAAGCTGTCAGTTGTGTTTTATATTGTTTTCTTTGTATGGACAACATTCTGTGCAGTTCCTTTCATAGAATCAAGAATTTGGAGTTTTGACTATGTCACTTCATGGTTTCAGAACTGTGGGCACTGTACTCATAAGTTTATGGTAACATTTCTGAAACCGTGAAGCCACAGAAAAACTTGTTGTTGTATTGGTCCTTGTAACACAAGATCCACAGAAAAAGATGATTTGAAACATTTTATTGGACCAACAGAGCTGTTACAAAAGAACACAGGTGCTTTTAGCTTTCGGATTACACAGAATTCTTCATCAAAAAACACTGGCAGTTGTTCTAGAAGAACATACTTTCTCAAAACCCAGATCATACAAAAAAAAACAGATGAGAAGTTGTTAAGGACCCCCTGGTTAAAACGGCATTCAAAAAAACAATATAGCCATATAAAGACAGCAAACATTCTTTCAAAAGAAAGCTATCCCAAGGTCAAATGTCACTGACTTCAAAGTTCACTCCCTGAGAAAAGCTATAAACCAACTGAAGCATCATTTTAAAACCAGCTGTGTGTGTCTGTGTTAGTATTAGTAAATGACAATGATTAAACACCACAAGGAAAAATAAGCTTAAAGAGCAGCTGACACCTTCAGGAGAACTTTAACAAAACATAATATTTAGATAAAGTTCAGCTTGTATTTCACATTAGTTCTTTATTCCTCCTTCCCATTATTTATTGCTGAGATCATCTGCATGAAAACAGGATTTTTGCTCCTGAAGAATTCATCTATTTCTGTTGCTGTCTCCCAACCTGTGGTCATAATGCACTGTTTGTGACATCACAATTACTCTCATTACAACAGAATGTGATGTCACAACAGAGCACTATGACTTGAAGTAGGGAGTAAGCTATAGAGGCAGATTAACTCTAAAATAATTATAAGGGATAACAGTCATGTATTTATGCACATTTCCTCAGTAATAAATAATGGGGAGGAGAAATCTAGACTATATATGGAATACAAGCAGAGTTTTACCTAATTATTATGTTTTTCAAAGTTTTCTTTGAGGCGTCAGTAGCTCTTTAAGCAATACATAGTAAATAATGTTAAAAGTCTTATAAATATGAAAATATCTATGTGTTAAGTAAACAACAGGTTAGAAGACAACCTGACCTAGTTTACATTAAGCATTCACTAGCTGTTTCACATAGTGGTGTCAATCAAATATTACACAATGTACTGTTCAGATACATTTTTCTTAAACTCTGTGTACAATATAAAGGATTGTGTATGCGCAGTCATACGTAACAAGGATATTCTTGTATTGAGAGGTTTTCTTGGTAACAGATAACCTCGAGAGTGCAGGTCGAGAGATGCTTTATTACCAAAGGAACCTTGAGATACAAGAATATCCTGGTTTGTGTATCACTGCTCATACACAATCTTTTATAGTATATGGGCAGTCACAGCATAGAAAATCACATAAAACTAGCTAGTGAAGACAACAGAAAATAGAAATGTTAACTTTTTATTTTAACTGATACAGTGTGCTACAGATGTTTCTGCAAGTTCAAGTAAAAAAAAATTGAACTTAACTGAATAGAGGAAAGCAACTATGTGGCAGCATTTCAAGTTGTTCTGCTGTAGTATTGACATCACTACTGCAGCAGAACAACATAATGATGTCACTACTGCAGCAGAACAAGCATATTCCAGGCATGGAATCCCATGCATAACAGCATTCCAGCATACACTATAAAGAGAATAATGTATATATATTGGTGCATTACCGGCAAGTAATAGCATCGAGAGGTTCTGGACACATAGGAACCTCGAGAGTGAAGCTCGAGAGGTTCTCGTGTCCAGAACCTCGAGATGTTATCACTCGCCGGTAATGCATCGGTACATGTATATTATCTTTTTTAATATATGGATCAGGTGTGGGACATTTTGTCACTGTATGACAGGAGTTTAGAAGTTAACAGCACTGACTGTGATGTAGGTGAGGCGGTTTCAGCTCAGGGTGCTAGGCGGTGAGTCAGGAGAAGGCAGTTGCAGCACGGTGCTCCAGATAGTGATGTGGGTGATCAAAATTAGTGAAATGTGGGTCGCCAAAATGTCCATGGTCGAAAACAGGACTGCAGTATGCAGTGCAGAGAAAAAAAATGCTGCTACAAGGTCGGAGAATTTCTCTTGCTAAGCGAGCGAAATAGCCACCATGTTTTCTGGATTGTTGTGCCTGCCCACACACAAAACGGGGCTAATTGGAGGGCACGCTTTAGAGACGTTGGAAGGGAAACTAGTGCTTGCGCTGTTCTGTTTTGCTGGTAATACTATCATTCAGGTCCTGAACGATAGTATTACCAGACCTGAACGATAGTATTATCACTTGTGAAGTGTACTGTTATCACTCTGGGAATGATAGTATTATCAGGATTTTTTTGTATGCTTTAGTAGCATATTAAATTGCAAATCCATATATTAAAAGTCCATATTACTCATGAATAGTCAAACTTATACTGTCTTAAACATGATATATCTGAAATTCTGTAACAAGTGTATGTGTATGTTCAAAACCCAAACCTAACACAGACCCCTTTGTAACTGAGATAGTTATCCTAATATGTCCATGTATCAACATGTGTCCATATGTACCTAATCTGCTGTTGTATTAAATAACAGTTTTATAAATCTAAAACCAAAACAAACCACAACTGACAGCTTCAGCTTTTATCCAGGCACAGTTAAATAGGGATCCTTTAGAGGTATGACAATAATTTATAAAAATAGAGACATTTCAAACAGCTGCATAAAAGTAAACAATTCCTATCCCTTTTAACTCATGCAGACCCATTGTGTGTTTAGAATGTGGGAAACAGAACTCTAAACTGCTTTTCTTTGAGAATCTTCCTTAGGCACTGTGCAGAATTATTAGCAAATGTGTACACATTCCAAACAAATCTAAATATCTATAAAACTATTCCAGGTGTACAAAAACAACCAGTCTGAAAGTTGTTCAGGACAAAAAGACTTTCAAATGAGGGCAGTCACTAATCTGAATTCCTTATATTTTGTAAAATATGGTCTTCTTATTACCTGTGTTTCCATTTTTGTTTCTACAAAATTCACATTTCTGATGGCTATTTAAAAAACTATAAAGAATTTAGATTAATGACTACCCTCATATGAACGGCCTTTTTGTTGGCACCAGTCATCCCAGACTTGGGGTGCAAACCCAGGTGGTCTGGATGGCAAGCAGTAACTTTACCAGTGCACTGCCAAACCGGCCCCACCAACTCATCTTTTTGCACCCACAACTTTTCCCTTTACCCCTCCCTATCCATTCTTCCTCGCTCACTCCACCTTCATGTCACCAGTACCACAGCACTTCATCTCCAAATACTGGTTTGGGTCCCTCCCTTCATACCTATCTTCACTCCTCACCCATCCCCTTTTCCTCCTACTCCCTGCACTTCAGAGGCCCTTGCACCTTCTCCCTTCCCCCACATACTCCTCAGCTGTGAAAGCTCCATTCCCTTATCACCTCTCCTCCCTCTGCAATCTGCTTCCCTCATCCTTCCATCTCTCCCCATCACTTTGCTTCACTAGACACCAGCTAAAATGTCTCCTTGCACCACCCTGCTTCTGGCAACTCTCTACCTTACTCCTTACCTAACCCCCCACTGTCAACCCCCTACCTTACCCACCAACAAATGATTTTGGCTTTTCTGTAGGGAATATAGTTACCTGCATGTCTCATTCTTACAGTATAAGCTCTGCCACCTTTCCTACAGGTACCAAGTACTTTTTTTGGCTCTTGTCTAAATAGATAACTGATTTTTGAGCTAATTTATTGTTGTCTTCAATCTGTCAAGTTTTTGATCATTAGATTGGTCTGTACTCATTTGCTGCACTTTTTGCTCACTGTCTTTGTAACCACACTATATGACTTATGTAATTTTGTTACGTTGTTCTTCACTTCTTCTTTTTCCCAGGTCATACCTGGAAATGAGCTTCAGCTCAGTTTGCCTTCCCAGTTACCAATTTTCAAATAAATAAATAAATTAAAGCCAATGCTGCTCATTGATCGGTTGGCAAGGAGGAATGAATATTGAGTGGCCCACGTCCTCCCTACCTTAGAGTCCAGTTTCTCATCCCTACCCCCGTCATCTTCCACGCAGAATACCAGAGTTCACCCATCTGTCCTGGTCTCCAAGGTGTGATGCAATGAACTGCTGCTGTGCCACATGTCAGCTACACTTTTCTGTCTACCATACTTTGATAACTTTGTATTTTTACCTCCTATGCAGCCTTCTGTTTTTTTTTAATTTTCAACTTCTAACCTACCTAGCCTGTTCAGCCAGCTGGCTCAATCTGGCTGCTCCTGCCCCCACAGCTCCACCAAAACTCAGACTCACCACATCACCTACTTAAACAGACCTTCTGCAGGATGGCCCAAGAACTTACCATTCTGGTAGGGCTCCCCATGTCTGTGCCTACCCAGGGTGAACACTGGTCAACTGGTATGGGAGGGGAGGTGCGCAGCAGTGGAGACTTCTACAAAGTGGGTGGGAGGGTAAGACTGTCAGAGGTGGTTGTTTTGTAATTTGAACTGCTCACCTCCCAGTGATGCTTGCATCTGCTGCCTGCTCATGCCAGCTTGTCAGGGGGAATCAACATCATGTTGTCACTCATGATGTCAAGGTACCCCATGGTCCACAGGAGGAACTGTAGAGCAGGAGTCTTAATGCTCCCTCTCTGGGGTCTACACATTCTGCTTCCACAGCATGCACTGAACCTTACCAGCCTGGACAGGAGGAGTCAGGATCAAGATTCATTTCTAGGTCTCTCTGAATAGTAGTACAGTACAATGTAAGTCATTGCCAATAGGCTAGCTTGACTACTTTATTGCAACTTTTTATGCAGTCTCCTTCTTTGCTTTACTTATCATTGCTACACATTTTGTGTGAGTTCTTATAGTATGCCTACCATCCAAGTCTCCCTAGCCTCAGGAGAAACTGTACTTGGGAGACTGGGGTTCATGTACTCATAAGGGACAGATTTGGAATCATCCTGGTGCAGCTATGACTATGGATCATAATCGCTGGGGAGGAACATGGTAGTCCATGATGTCTGCTGTAATTTCTTGGTTCTGATGAGCACTTGTGTCTGCACTCAGCTTCTGCCTTTGTTGGCTGTGCTTCTGGAGACCATGCCTCTGCCTCTTAGTGGCCTGAGTACATAGCTTATGATAACTATGAGACTCTCCATTCTGGAGTTAGGCCAGACACAGTATCAAGACCACACTGGTCATTGTGCACAATGACCTCCTCAGGGCAAGGGAGAGAGCAAAATGGTCAGTTCTTGCTTCCCTCAGTCTGTCCTCATTATTTGACACTGGACCATGGGTAAATGATGAACTGCCTAAGGGAGTACTGTGGATTCACTGGTATGGTTATTTGCTATTTTGAGTCCTACCACAGGGATAAGATGTAAAGAATAGTGATGTGGAATTTCTCTTTACTCCCAAAGCCCCTGGTTTGTGGTACACCCTAAGGGGTAATTTCTCTCTCCCATGTTGTTTTCAGGTTACATACTACCCCGATAGGGATTATTAGATATTGCAGGCTGGGTTTTTGCTATTATTCAGATGACACTCAGCTGTACCTGTAATTTGCCCCCAGGATGCCAGACATAGTCAAGGTGTTTAATTTGGGCCTGGCTGAAATCCAGGACTGGATGGCATTGAGCTGGCTGAGACTTAACCCAGTAAGTATTAAACAGCTTTGAACATTTTGGGGTAGCTGTTGTTTGGGAGACTTCTCAGTGCAGATCAGGGAGTCTGTTGTAGTTGGGGATTATTTGCTGTGTTTGGGGAGGTCAGGAATTCTTTCACAGGATGCTACTCAAGGTGAAGGAGAGATCGGGTGTTTGTGACTGACTGTTTTTTTTTTTTGTTTTTTTTTCAGGGGGACGCAAAGGAGGTTAAGCGATTCACTGTACCAGCAGAGTTGATTAAAGCAATTCAGTGTTGCAGTGGTGTTGTTTTTCTTGAAACAGGACAACTGTCTGTATTTTGGAACTAGTATCAATATAGTTGCCTCCCACAAGGTGTAACAGTTTTAATAGTTGTTTTCCCACATGGTGTAATAGTTTTATTTAACAGGCTGTATTCGCATCTATAAACAATCAGACCGTAGGACTCAATTATACTTGCTGATGTGGGAGGGGTCAAACTAATTGGGAAGAGGATTATGTAAGGCGCCAGATTTGAAAATAGAACAAAGGTGCATATAACATAAAGGTTTACCACAGGTAATCAGTAGAAGATGGCACACAGGAGCAGGGGGAGGTCAGAGTGCTGATGGGGGCTCTGGGAGATAAGTGTTAAATGGCTTTGAACATTCTGGGGAAAACGTTGTTTAGGGATGCATCTCGGTGAAGTCCAGGGAGTCTGTTGTAGTTGGGGATTATTTGCTGTGTTTGGGAAGGCAGGGCATTCTTTCACAGAATGCTATTCAAGGTGGAGGAGAGGTCAGGTGTTTGTGAGTGATTTTTTTTTTGCAGGGGATGTAATCCTCCCTCCTAATCCCATCCCACCCACCCCAGGCTCGACTAACTTTATAGGTAGTCACCTGTAAAGCAATTAGCAACTTCCTGTCTAGTACCAGGAAAGGGAAGGACCACCCAGTCAGCATAACAAAGGCAATCTGGGATCTCTCAACTGTGAGAGACCATTATCAAAAAGGGAGAAATTTAAGTAGGACAGAAAGGGTGTCAGTTAATAAAAAAATAAAAAAATTGCAGAAGGTAGGTTTGCATAGGAATTAAGAGGGGACATTGACAGAAAAGAAGGGGGAGATGCAAGTAGTGGTACAGTGCACTGGGTGTGGGCCAGCAGTCCTCAGGAGAATGTTCTGGGTACAGAGGTGCTGCCCCATATGCAGGCATCTCTCTGTGCTGTGGGCAGAGGTTGCCAATCTCCAGGCTGAGTTGGCTGGACTACTGGTAACCTCTGCCCCACCCAGAGGCCACCATGTCCACAGCCATTGCCATAATGGATACCCAGGCAGAAGGCTGGCAGGACTACAGTGGGCTCAGGGAAGGTGAGAGAGGGGGTTCATGGGCACATCCCCAACCAGTCTAACTCAGAAATTCCTATGCTGCTTTGGAGAGGTGGACAAGACTCACAAGGGAACCCACGGTTATGACCAGAGAGGATGGATGGGTCCTCCAGGAAAGACACCCGGGGTGGGAGGTAGAAGACCCCAGAGGAAGAGGAAGCTACTCCTGGTGGGGGACTCAATAGTATGGAGAAATAAGCCAGGCACAAGAAGTTGGGTGGAGAGGGAGGTCAAGTGCCTTCCTGGAGGCACTGCTTGGAGGGTAGAGGGTGAATCCAGAGGATCACCATAGCAATTGCAAGGTGAGGGGGGTGGAGGTCATGGTCCAACTGGGAACAAATGACCTAGCCAGAGAAGAGGTGAGCAAAGAGCAGGTGCAGGAAGATTTCAGGAAATTGGGTAGATGCCTGGGGGAGGAAGCAGGATCCATAGCATTCTTGGAGGTGCTGCCACTCCATGGCAGGGGGAGGCTAGGAATCTCTGTATTAGGGAGTTCAACTCATGGTTGAAGGGCTGGTGTGGAGAAAAGGGTTTTGGTTTCATTGGGGGACTGGGGCCCTACCTAGAGTGATGTTGACCTGTACAAAGGGGACTGCCTGCATCCATCAACAGAGGGGACCGAGGTACTTAATGAATAGTTTAAATACTTCCTTGGCAAGCATTTAAACTTGCCAGTGGGGGGGTTGTTGGGAGCAGGGAGACTTAAGCAGCCCACCCGCACAGGTCATAGAGGCTAACAGGGTGGATCAGGAGGAAAAGAAGGTGTTAAATATTCCAGAACTCATTATAAAGGGACTGAAAGTGGAAGGGGGAGAGCAAAAAAAAATTGAAATAAAGGGACAGGAAGGCAGTAGCAGAACTTTAGGGGAGGGAGGCAGGCAGCAAAATATAGACAGCCATGTATACACATGCCCACAGTCTGGGGAATAAAATTCCAGACCTGAAGGCCTTGATGGCAGAGTCAAACCTGGCCTTAGTGGCAATCACTGAGACATGGTATACAGGAAATCATGAATGGGAGGTGAATGTACCAGGTTTGCTCTATTCAGGAGGAACAGGGAGGGGAAGAAGGGGGTGCTCTTTACATTAGGGAAGGTATCAAAGCCACAGATATACAAGGTAGATGGGGGGCTGAGGCACTGTGGGTCACCCTTGAGCCAGGCAATGGTACAGCAGTTCGCACAGGAGTGATCTGTAGGACTCCAGCTCATGGAAAGGCGGCAGATAGGGCAATAGTGGAGGAAATACATGGGACGGTAGCAAAGTGGGAGGTTCTGCTGCTGGGTGATTTCAACATGCCAGACGTGGACTGGACCATCCCAGCAAGAGCCACAGCCAGGAGCAGTGACATAGTGGATTCCTTGCAGGGGGCAGGTCTCAGGTAGTTGGTGCAGGAGCCCACCAATGACAAGGCAATTCTGGGCCTTGTGCTGACCAGTGGGGAAAGGATTACAGAAGTCCAGGTGGATGGATACCTAGGATCGAGTGACCACCATACAGTGTGGTTTAATATTGGCACAGCAACAGAGGCAAGCCACACAAAGGCAAAGGTACTGTATTTCAGGAGGGTGGACTTTGTAAAGATGGGGACAGGGATCAAAGACATCCTGGCAGGTAGGGAGGCAAGACGGGGGTTGAAAAGCAGTGGGCACACCTAAAAGGAGCCATATTCGAAGTGACAGAACACTGCAACAGGCTGAGAAAAAAGGGCAAAAGAAGGAACAAACCATTATCGTTCTCAAAGCAGGTGGCAGAGAAAGTTAAGGACAAGAGGGTGGCTTTCAGAAAATACAAGGAGTCACAGAAGGATGAAGATAAGGCAGTGTATCTAGAGCGTCAGAATGTGGCAGGGAGGGCAGTAAGGAGAGCAAAGGCACAAAAAGAGGAATGGTTAGCAAAGGCAATAAAAAATAGAGAAAAGACTTTCTATAGGTACATTAGTGAAAGGAGGAAAGCCAGTGGAGGAACTGTAAGGATCAGAGGGGAAGGTGGGGTGTGCGTGGAGGGAGACCTAGATAAAACATCAGTACTGAATTAATACTTCTGTTCAGTACAGTATTCACTGAAGAGGAGGAGAAGCAAGGACCACAAGTACACAACAAAAACATTGAGGGCAGGGAGGTAAACATCAGTTCTTTTGCAGAAGGGAAAGTCATGGAGGAACTCACAAAACTAAGAGTGGACAAGGCAATGGGAGCAGATGGTATACACCCCAGGATACTAAAGGAGCTTAGGAAGGAGCTAGCAGCACCTCTGGCAGCCCTGTTTAATAAATTGCTAAATACAGGGGTGATCCCAGAGGACTGGAAGTGGGCACATGTGGTCCCTCTTCACAAAAGTGGAAGCAGAGAAAAAGTGGGTAACTATATACCAGTCAGTCTCATGTCAGAAGTAGGCAAGATCATGGAAGTGCCGCTTAAGGAAAGGATAGTGGAACACTTGGAAACAGTGGAGCACAAGATCCGAGGCAGCATGGATTCATAGCATGGAGGTCATGTCAAGCAAACTTGATAGACTTTTGTGACTGGGTGATAAGGGAGGTGGACCGGGGGTAACAGTGGATGTTGCCCACCTTGATTTCAGCAAGGCCGTTGACACTGTTCCACACTGAAGGTTGATTAATAAGTTGGGTAGACAGGGGATGGGCCACAAAGTGGAGAACTGGGTTAGAAATTGGTTGAGGGACAGAAAGCAGAGGGTGGTAGTAAATGAGATTACATCCAAGAAAAGGGGGGGTGTCCAGTGGGGTGCCTCAAGGCTTAGTTCTGGGGCCAGTCCTACTTAATGTTTTCATTGGTGACATTGCTGAAGGGCTAGAGGGGAAAGGTTTGCCTATTTGCAGATGACACCAAGATCTGTAATAGGGTAGACACTCCAGAAGGGGTCAAAAAATTAGGAGGGGTCTGAGAAAGTTGGAAGAATGGTCCATGGTGTGGCAGTTGAAATTTAATAGAAAGAAGTACAATGCCATGCACCTGGGCAGAGAAACCCTTCAGAGAGTTACAGGATGGGGAGAGTTGTTAGCAGTTACCAGGGAAAAAAATGAATTAGAGATAATCATCTCAGATTACCTAAAGGTGGTCAAGTACTGTAACAAGGCTGTGGGGAGGGCCAGTGGGATGTTGGGGTGCACAGGTAGGGGGATCACTAGCAGAGGGAAGAGAGGTGGTGTTGCCCATGTACAAAAAGCTGGTGAGGCCTCATCTGGAGTATGGTGTACAGTTCTGGAGGCTGCACCTTCACAAGGACATAGACAGGGTGGAGACAGTCCAGAGAAGGGCAACAAAGACGGTGCAGGGCTTGCACCAGAAGACATATGAGGAGAGATTAAAAGACCTCAATATGTATACACTAGAGGAGAGGCGGGAATGGGGAAATATGATTGAAACCATCAAGTATCTTAAGGGCTTAAACAAGGTGCAGGTGGGTGACATATTTCATTAAAGAAACTGTACAAGAATGAGGGGGTATGATGTGAGATTGGAGGGGGGCAAGATAAAGGAGAATGTGAGGAAGTTTTTCTTCATGGAGCGGGTGGTGGATGCATGGAATGACCTACCTCAAGAAGTAGTGGGAGCCAGCATGGTGGAGTCTTTCAGACATGCATGGGATAGGCATAAGGGAGCATTAGAGGTTAAAATGAGAGGCGAAAGCCAATGACCAAACAAAGTCAGTAGCCACTGTTGCAGGTGAAGAATACAGGCAGACTAGGGGGGCCTAGTGGTCCTTATCTGCTGTCAATTACTGCATTACTACTATGTTACCATGTTAGAGACAGAGCTAACATTTGGTTCCTCTAGGCTTGAGGCCTACACTAAGGGGAAGAATCTGGGGGTCACAATGGATGACAAGCTGACATTTGAGGCTAAAGAGCTGGCAGCAATCCAGAATGGCTTTTACCATGTCAGGAATATTGTCTGGTTTGGTTCCCCTTGAAGACCTGCCATTGCTAGTGCATGCATTTCTGATGTGCCAGCTTGATTGCTTTCACACTCTGTAACTTGGGGTCATTGGAAGTGTCATGCAACACCTGCTGCTAGTGCAGAATGCAGTGGCCAGGCTGCTAACAGGATTCCCGAGATCCTGTCATGTGACCCTGGTCCTGGGTGAGCTGCACTGGCTGCTGGTGAAGTGACATAGCAGCCTCAAGGTCAGACTGCTGATCTATAAGACCTTATATGGATTGCACCTTAGTTACCTAGAAGAACCCCTAACTCCTCACTGATCCACATGTCCCCTCCACTTCTTGGAGGGAGTCTCAGTGTCATTCCCGGGCAAGATTAAAATCTTCAGGGGGCAGGGCATTCGCAGTACAGTAGTTGATGCAGCTCTGATTAACTGTCTCCCAAGATCTTTGAGGGAGGCCCACTCAGTGGAGGCCTTCAAAAGGGGCCTAAAGACCTTTTTATTTAATGACGCCTTTAGAGGTTCTTAGGGCATCTTTCTGAATTTACTTCTTTATTTACACCAATTGATGCTGCCTGTTATTATTAGTGAAATATTGATTGTTGTTGTTGTATAAACGAACATATTTATTTTATACTGATTTATTTATTTATGTCATTCTTTTTACTATGTGAGGTGTTCTGAGTCTATGGGAAAGGGCACACAATCAGATAAAGTACTACTACTAAGCACACTAGACAAATGCATGCCTATTTTCTGGTAAATTCATGAGATAAAAGTGAGAAGCAATTATACAAAACAATGAGTAGAAGAGAGCAATAATACAATACATAACTATGCTAGTCAACAACAAAGACAGCATATATACTGTAGCTACACAGGTGGAGAAACAATGAGCAAATTAAGTAAAAACATAACAAAGTCAACATACTGAGATCTTACAGTGGACCAAAGCAATGAGAGAGTAAGCAAAAACATAAAGAGCTCTAGGACCAAACTCAGCATGGCTGTTATTAGCCACTTATCCATGTGTACATAATTAGCCTAGTTAACAGAGTTGGCAACAGGATCAAAACTGGATAGGAGAAATTCTGAAAGTGGATTGGCTGAAGAAGTCTTTGAGCTGTAACAATATCTCAGTATATCATCACGGTTCAAAGCTGTGTTCTATGATCAGTCATTTTCTCACTCTTTGGGACCATTTCATAATTGCAATAACACATCCCAGGATGTGCCATATCATAGTATATCATAACTTCTTAGATGGCTGAGGCACTTGGTGTTGCCTCGTGCATCACAATGCATCCAAGGTATGATGATATCTGATGATATAGCACACCCTTTTGTTTGCTGTTTTTTTATAACACAGTCAAGTGCACTTGCAAGCAAATGAGACCAGTAAGTGGCCTAGCAGAACCCTTCTAAAGAAATGATAAGAGCAAGAGCTATGGACCAGCATTTGAAGAGTATTCTAAAGTCTAGGGACAAAGGTAGAAAAGGTTAGCCACCGATTTTAATGATGACCTTAGGGACTATGTGAAAGAACTTACCATTGGATCTAATTGAATATTTCTGGTAAGAATTCTCTAGGAGGACAGCAATAGAGGTAAGGATAGCAGATCAGAGAAGTGTATCTATAAGTAGTCTTTTTCTACTATCCACTTCTATGTGTCTGTTTATATGCTCTGTATTCTGATTGTACAGTTTTTGCTATGTACTGTACTTTTTATTTGGCTATTTTGCCACTCCCTTATCCGTTTTTCTCCATCCCCTCATTCTTTCCTGATTCTCCCAACAGGTCACATCCTATAGTATAACATGACTTGTATCATTTTCTGTACTGCTAA
Source organism: Neoceratodus forsteri (assembly GCA_016271365.2). Taxonomy (NCBI): domain Eukaryota; kingdom Metazoa; phylum Chordata; order Ceratodontiformes; family Ceratodontidae; genus Neoceratodus; species Neoceratodus forsteri. The sequence goes on from CM057452.1 coordinate 1,869,146,630, forward strand.
CCTATATAGAAATATGGAACATAGAAAAGTATTGGTTTATGCACTGACTTATTTGTTTATGTATGCATGTATTTATTTGGTTATTTATTTATCTATTTATGGATTTCAAATGTTTAACAAGGAAAGACATGCTGAGCTGATAACAGCTTATTTCCAGATGCATCCGGGGGAAAGGGGGCGAGGAAGAAAATACAATAGATAATAGAAAGCGTAGTAACAGAACATATCAACAAGTAAATGACGTGCCATATAGTGCACCAACATAGGAGCAAAGCGCAATACGTAACAGAGCTGCATATCTATATTCAATAACAGGAAAAAAAGCATCGGTACATAAGTTCGCTCAAACTGCACTTAGACTGGAGCAGTGGAACAATCCCATCTGGAGTGATAAGTGAGGGGGGGATACCAAAGCGATAAGGACAGGAGCAACCAAAGGGAGTGGGAAGGCTGGAGGTCACAAGGTATGAGGTCAAAGACGGTTGCAGGAGGAAGATATAAAGTCATGAAGAAGAAAATTAAGGGAGAAGAAGGAAGAGACAGAGTGGACAGGTGGTGGGGGGCGGTGGAGAGGACCAAAGTTTAGGGAAAAGGTATGAGAAGGCAGCTTGGCCTGTAATATACAAGTAAGAAAATGTTTGCAGAAAAAGATCATTGGTCCATCCAGTCTGCTTTTACCCTATGTTACTCTGGGAACTAATGTGTAATTTGGGTAATTGCCCTCACACCCCCTTGCCCCCTGCTTTACTGCTTTTCACCTGTGTAACTATTAAGCCTTTTATTGGTCCCAGCTGTGTTTGAAACCATTATTGGTTCTCGTACCTACCACCTCTGCTGGTAGGTCGTTCCATAGCTCAGCTACTCTTTCTGTAAAATAAAACTTTCTCAAATCACTCCTGAATCAACCACCCCCCATCAGCTTCCATTCATATCACTATGTTCTTCATTATCCAGTCCTTTTTACTATTTGCCCACAATCTACCTTGGTAATTTCTTTCACAATTTAACAAGGTAAAATAATTTCAATAAATAAAATAACATAAATAAATGAGACAGGCTCACTTCAGTTCCCATCTCCTATTTATTTATTTAAAAGTTTAACCAGGAAGTACATATTGAGCTAAAAACAGCTCATTTCCAAATGTGTCCTGGGGAGAGGGGAGTAGGAGATAGCTAACAGCCACTAGGGGGTCAGTATTGTGCCCACTCCTCCTCTCCCTAACTCCATTCTCTCTGTACTTTCACCCGCCTCACTAGCCCAGTTTGCCTTGTTCTCCCAGTTTCTCTCATCTCTCCAAACTGCCTCTGCTCCCATTTTTAGCAACTCTACCATTGATGGTCTTGAACCCCCTATCCTCAAGGCAGACACTTAACCACTGCACTACTATCTAGTGTCATCTGCTTCCTGCTTTTTTGTTCCTACATCCTGTTTCCCTGATCCTGTCCATCTCCCCTTTCTTTCCCACTCCACTTTGCCTACTTCCTGTTTCCTTTTCTGCCAAAATGAATCCCTTTGTTCTGTGTATTCCTGTGCTCCTCCTTCTGTCCTCTCTTCCCTCTTACACCCCTTCATCTTCACTCACCCTCCCCCCTGGTTCTCCTACCATTACATAGCACATTACTCCTCTTTTTGGTATCACGTCCTGCCTCCCTCGTTTTGACGACATCCCCCCGGGCACCCCTATAGTGTATCTGTTCAAACCCAAAGTCCTCTGAGGCCCTGAAATCCTGGGCTTCTTCTGATCCCCTACTGTAAACCAGCTAAGCCACACACCCCCTCCCAGGCACCCAACTCACCTTAAAGAAGCTACTCAAGCATACTGGTGACCTCCTACTGGCCACCATGAACATATGTAGCCTTATAAAGAAGCATGCCCAACTCCAAGCCTGGGTATGCCACCACAACTCAGATGCTCTTGCGGTAGTTGAAACTTGACAACCACCACCATACCCCTGATTCAGTTGTTGCACTATCTGGTTACAACCTACACAGATCAGATAGAATGGAAAAAGGGGGGGGTGGGGTTGTGCCATCTGTCTCCGTGATACACTTCAAGGCCATGTAGTTCTGACTACCCTCACCGCTGCTAATGCTCAATCCCTTACCCTTAAAATCGCCATTGGAACATCTGGTAAAACTTTTTACCTGATGTCCATATACATACCTCCCTGTAACCAGAAAGAGGCTTTTACTTCAGTCCTAGATATCACTGCCCAACTCCCAAAAAATCTCTGAGATCATCATACTTGGAGACTTTAACACAAATTGGCTTGCCCCTCAGTCAACCTATTTCAGAGATACTGCTGCTGCCCAAAATCTAACTCAACTGGTCCTGTCTCCAACCAGGCTTAACTGAAACATGGTCAACAGAACCCTCATTGACCTCATTTTCTCCAATCACCCTGAATGTATTTCTAATGTCCACATCCTATCTGACTCACTTAGCGATCATTCCTAGTCACCTGTTGCTGGTCAAACAGCTGGAAACTGCCCCCAACCTATATCTCTAGACATCGACTCCTTAGGAAAGGCGCCCTAGGACATTTCTGCAATTATCTTCTCAACTTTGACTGAATCCCGCTCTATTATATTGCATCTGTTGATGATGCGTGGCCCTTCTTTACTAGTTCCTTTAACACCACCTGTGATATCTTTTCCCCCTTTGTTAAGTAGGCAGTAAAAGATAATTTCTCTCCCTGGGTCAACCAGTCTATAATAGACAAAATGACTGCTCATGACAAGCTATGGTGCAGAGCCCTGGAATCTGGCTGCCCAGCAGACCGTCAACTATACTGTGCTGCCTTAAACTCCTGCACCTGGGCCATTCGCCAAGCTAAAGCTGCTTACTACCAAATTAAACTCACCACCTTCTGGGGCAGGGACATAACTTCTGAGAGAATATTAAGGAACTCAGTGGTAAATCCTCCTCCTCCTCCTCCTTTCCTACTGGTCATAAACAGAGTCCGTACCCAGGATCCTGACCAGATTGCTAACTCCTTTAATGTGACTTTTACTGACCTTAGCTCATTACTTGTCACAGCATGTGGGAAAGGATCTCAGATGAGGCAAGTTGTCAGGATTTAAAACACACTTTGTGCCATTTATTTACAAATTCAAATAAACTAAACAAAAATAATAAAGAAAAAATGTGCAATATAAATGATGACTTTACTTCAGTGATTTCTTGCAAAACACAAATATATAGTCTGATAATGTAGAAATGCTACGATCTGGTACAATCCGTATCTGTTGACTCGGAGTCCCCTGCACTGTAGACCTTCCTCTACCAATTCCAAGGCTGATCCGCCTGAAGATCTGTGCAGGGAGCTTATATACACTCTATGTGTGGTCACCTGACCAAATCCCTTAACCTAAGATACAGAATATAAAAGCTTGGGGTTAGTCTATTTAACATTGGTGACCCACCAGATGTGCTCAGAACATTTAGCTTCTTACCTAAGTAATTACAAACCAATAAACAGTGAATAAGGGGTAGTTATTCTCCTTTATGTACTAATTATAGAGCTAATTACTTGATAACTCCCATGGTGTTTCCCTAGTTACATCATGAGTGTCAGTGTGTACACTATAAAAACGGGCTGTAGAGGACGCTGTTCCCTAAAGAAAACATGTTTCACAAATTTGCAGCCAGGTTAGGAGAAGGTTCTCTATTTCAGTTCTACCTGGTTAGTTTATGTATGTGCCTACACGTTCTCAGAGCCCTAGGTCAGCACATAAGTGTTCTGGCAGCCCTCTGATGCTATTTTCTAGGGTGCACCATTCTTCTGGGCATGTATACGCATGCAGTTCCTTGTTTAATTTTAAAACATAGCCTTGGTTATTTATCTGCGTAACATAATTTAATACACATGCTTATCCCCTCTCTGAAGGTACAAAAAGACCAATAGTACAATCTAGGGGCTCTTGGCTTGAATTACCTGGTAAGGAATCCTCCTACCTCGACACTATCCTTTGGAGTGTTGAATGATATTCCCAAATTACTGTATAGCCTTCTACTCCTTTTCTGGGCTGTCTTCCATGGAGTCCTGAGTTTCTTTTTATTTAAACTCAGACTTCTTTTATTCATTACTAACAGCTGCTTCTGGTGTTGACACGGCAGCCTTTTCTTCCTAATGCCCAGTTCGTCTGCAGTGCGAACTGAGCAAAAATATTAACAACTTTCACTTTCCCAGTGGGTGGCTGACATCGTAAATGCCGCCTCGCCTCCTCTTGCTGAGCTGAGCACTTGCGCTCGCTCTGGGGACAAAACATTTTTTTATTTAGGCAAATAACGAAAAGTGCCGGTTTCTGCTCAGTTCACTTTAGCAGCGTGAACTGAATGCTTTTACAACTATTTATTTTCTCTTTGTGTGTTGGGACGGCTGCTAGCATAGAAATCGACATGCCCAAGACCATACAATGTTTACACACAGGGATAGGGTTTTATTAGCATCTATACCTGAATTAGCTGCTATAAACAAACTGGAGTGCAAACAATTCAAATAATACTGTTTTATAAAAAATGAGTGACATTTCATACTTTCTTGTAAACATTTTAAACAAGACTGTTTTCAAAGTGGGGGTTTCTAATGCACCCCTGTACAACATCTTATAAACAAGCCTATATGTCAAAGGATCCTTTTTATTCTTTTACCTGGATATTTGTACATTCTTTCCCCTAGTCCCATTTAGATTTAAGGGACTTTACTTTATGCATTACTATGCCCGAAGGCAGAAAACCTTTTTACCTAGTTTACCATTACTAGGCACATCTTCCCAAAGGTGCTAACTTTTTATTTTACTACTACAGAGCTAACGGGATGGAAATTTATGAAGAATAAATAAAGTATCAGGTATAGGTGGAGTTTATAGGAGATAGTAAAGTACTATCCTAGGTGGCCTACCTAGAATAGTAGAAAAGAGGTGATCAGAATTCAGAGGTACTGTTGCACCAAAAGTTTTTAACATAGATTAGTGAAGTGAAAGAGGATAGAAAAGTGTCCAGTAGCCTAAATCTAGGGGGTGTAGCCAACACCCATCAGAGTACTCCTCTCCGATTTTTTCTTCCCCTTCCCTGGGCCCCCCCCCAACTGGTGTCCTACCATTCCATTTCAAGACCATCTCCCCGAGTACTGCCCAATCCTACCTCTCTAAGTTCCTTGGCAAATCCAGACAGAGTGGTAATACACTAGACCTTAAGCTGCTCAACCTATCTCTAGACACAGTCCTAACCCCCCTGACCAAAATTTTGAATATGTCACTATGCCTTGGTCAGTTTCCTCCCCAGTGGAAATGGGTGGGGATTACTCCCATCCACGAGAGCGGCAACTGAACCTCCCATAATAGCTACAGGTCTATCTCCATTCTGCTCCCCCCCTCTCAAAAGTGCTCAAAAAAATCATCACCGACCAACTCACTGAATTCCTAAATTCTCATAATCTCCTTGCCAGCAACAGCATGGTTTCAGGAAGGGCCACAGAACCACCACTGCCCTCCTGGAGTACACCTCATTCATTCATGATGCCCTCAACCAAGGGGCCTTGGTTGGGTCTGCGTACATAGACCTCACCAAGGCCTTTGATAAGGTCAATCATTCTCTATTATCAGACACTCTCTCTCCTTTCCACTGGCCTATCCCAGGAGGCCACTGCCTGGTACACCCGCTACCTGCAAGGAAGATCCCAGCAAGTGAAGATAAATGGCACCCAATCCACTAGTCTACTTTCTCTCTGGGGTACCCCAGGGCTCCCTTTTTGGCCCACTCCTATTTACCCTGTACTTGAACTCTCTCCTCTCGGCCTGCACCAGATGTCTCTTCCTCTATTCGGATGATGCAGTGATTTTCAGTCACCACCCTGACCTCACCCTATTTCAACTGGACATGCAGCGCTACTTCAAGAAGGTTGAATCCTGGTTTTCAACCCATAAACTAATTCTCACTTATAAAAAGACATTGGTAATGCTATTTTCCCACCACCAAAATAAGTACAAGACCTCCGCCCCCTCCATCCTCAATTCTCATGGCACCCCCTGGAATCTGTTCTCCATTTTAAATACCTTAGTATCACCCTTGATCCTGCCCTCTCCTTCCATGAACACATTACCACTACCTGCTCTGCAGTTAATGCTAGAACTGGCCTCCTTTACAGAATTAGGTCTTGCCTCCCCCCCTGCTACTCTTAGACTGGCTATCTCCAGCTCTATCCTATCCTTGGTAGACGGTGGCATAGTCATCTATGGCTCTGCATCAGAATCTACCCTAAGCAAAATTAAACTTACCTTAAACAAAGCCTGCTGCCTGGCCACTGGCTGTGACAGTTTGATGTATACCTGTGATCTCTGTCAATGCTCAGCCTGACTAAATTTCCAAGGGTGTCTCTACTATCAAACTTGCCTACTAGCAAAAAAAAAATCTCTATGGGCCACTCACCCCCTGGCTGTAACCTTCTCCTCTCTCCACAGCAGCACAGGTGGGTGACCAGACACACTGACAAAACTGCTTTCCAAGTCCACTTCTATAGAAACACCACCTGTCAAAGGTCTTTCAAATATAGGGCCCCTTTATGGATGAACTCCATCCCCTGTTCCCTCCTATCCTTACTCAGGTTGGGCCCTGTCAAAAAAGAACTGCATGTCCATATCCTGGTTTCATCAAACTACGACTGTCTGTAACACTGTTGTAACTCTCTATTTCCTCTCCCGCACCTTGGCCACATGACAACGCCCATTGGCTGGCTTTCTGGTCTCTGCTATTTTCCAGCTCTCCTTTGGTTCACTCCCTGGGCCTGTTTCTCACTTTCTCCTCCATAGCTCCATTGCTCCTGTCTCCAATACTTATTTTTTTTCCTCAGACTTGTCTTTACGATTTTTTGGTTACTCCCATGTCAGTTGTCAATGCTTATTGTAAATGCTTCATTATTAGATGACTCCCTACTGTATAATTTTCTCTTTGCGTGTAAGTATTGTCATTATTCATGATGTCATGATGTCTGTAATACTTGTCTGCCACACTTTGTACCGACATAGAGCCTTTTGTAATAGCTCCTATTATATAATTTTTTTCTTGTATAATTTACTGTCTTTGTTTCGTGATGCCTGTAACACTTGCCTACCACACTTTGTACTGACGTGGGGCCTTTGAAAAAGAGTCCCTGACTCAAAGGGTTGTAATTCCTAGACCTCAATAAATAAATAAAAACATTGAAAAAATAACAAGGTAAAATACAATAATATCATTTTACAAGCAGAATTATAAATATAATAGGCAGAATAGTAAATGAAGGCATTTAGAAAATAACATACCCTCTAATATATACAGAAAGGGAAAATAGTAGAACAGTAAGAAGAGGGCAAAGCTAGAGAATAGAGAAAAAGAGGAAGGGTCACAAGCAGTTGCAGGTAGGATGACAAAAGTCAGAAAGAAGAGACTTTAGGGAGGAAGGAGAAGAGGCAGAATGAATAGGAAAGGGAAGAGAGGACCAAAGTTTTAGAAAGTGGTAAGAAAAAGCAGATTGGCCAACAACAGATTTTCTAGAAGGAAAAGACAGAGCATTTATTTTTATTTATTTTATTTAGTTTTTACTTAGAAAAGACAGAGAATGGAAAGTATTGTTGCAGAGAGGGTAGGGGGAAGAAGGAGGAGGGGAAGGAAAGGATTTGAGATAAGAGGCAAGAGTGCAGAACCAGAATTTGGATAAAAAAGAGACATAGTGGGAAAGGTGCCTAGCATCAAGATATGAGAGAGAAAGAGTTGAGTAAAGAGAGCAGTGATGAGTACGAGAGGGGCAATCTAAGGCAAAGTGGCAGAAAGAATGAAGAAGGGGGTCCAGTTCGGCAAGGGAGAATTTAGGATCACTACTGTAGAGTAAATCAACGTGGTCAAAAATAGGAAGAATCATTTTTAGGACAATTTCTTCGCAGGCAGGGAGCGGTATACTTGTTTTATTCCTGTACAAAGCACCAAGCTTAGGGTGAAGCGTTGGGCGAATTGCATCAATGTGCACAGAGAAATCAAGATGCCAGTCAAGGCAGAATCTGAGGTACTTAAAGGAGGCAACATCTTCAATATAAGTACAATTAAGGGTATTAAATAGTAGGGGAGAAGTAAATTTGTTTTCAATTTTAGTTTAAAGACCACTTCATTCTTCAAAGATGAGAACAATTGTAGGAATCTGTTCCATTATTCTTTTTCATTTTTTATAGTGCCCTGGCATTTCGCTTCTGTAATTTAAAGCTTTTTCAAAGGGCTTTCATATCTGTAAATTAACATAGTAAAACATGCAAATACTTATTTTTTAACATAGTCAATCTTTGATTAATTATTTTTTACTTATTCTGTTGGCCGCCCTTCTGGAATCAGGCCAAAACTGCTGCCTTAACCCTTTTGCACCATGTCTCAGGGTTTTTTTGTCATAGCCAGTGGCGTAGCCCACCTTTGTTGCAGGTAGCCTGTGCCATGTCAAAGGCCGCCTTTCAGAATAGTGGATGGCGTAACGCATGTCGCAAGGTGCGACTTGCACCATTGAGTTTGGCACAAGTCACCTTGCACCATGCATAACCCATTCTGGAATTGGGCCCCAGGCTGTCAATACTGCTGATGTTGCAGCTTATGGCAAAGGTGTTTAAGTGGCAGATGATGCTGAAGCAGAGAGGGCAGTACTCAGATACTGAATACTCCTCTTGTACAGGGTATCTTAATTCATCATAAAATGTCTGAGTAGATTGTAAAAATGTCTCCAAATAATCATTTTTCCAGTCAATTGTGTGATTCTTTTTGGTGTCCCAGTCTGTAAAAGCACGGGGTCATAATTTTGGGACTGAAACCGTACAAAACAACAATGCCACAGACAAAACAGTGTGTCATAAAATAAGGTTGACAAACAATGCCGACCCCAACCAAACAGTGAACGCCATTGGGAACAATAGGAATATCTTTGTACTCTTCAAGCTTCGTCCCCCCCCACACCCCTAGACTAAAAATAACTATCTCTGAGGAGGTGTGGACTTAGGGGATGGGATGCAAGTTGTGAGTGGGGAAAATCTTTTTTTGTTAAATAAAAAAGCTGTAGCCCAAAGGGACCTGGGGGCAACTGAAGTGTGTCCCCAGGTCTCTGACACTGCCGGGTGCTGATGCTCTAGTCACTCCACCATGGGGGTGGCTGGACCAAGTACCACACCGGCAGCCTTCTTGACCCTCCCCTATGTGAACCTACAGTGACACAGGTAGCAGTTAGTACTGCTCTCTGAGAAACTGCTGTCACTGTAGATACTTTTGTGCTTTCTGCAGTGCAGTTCTTCATGCGCTGTTTCTGCAGCGCTATATTGACCTGGTACTGTCTGGAAAAAAAGTGATAGCCCAGAGAGTGTTTTTATGTGTTTAGCGCTTTCCTGTTGTTTTCAATTTGATCTAACTCAACAGAAGTTACAGAACATATCTTTCACTCAAGGTACAGCTTTTTTTTTTTCCTTTTTCCAGGTGGTATGTCTGGCTGAGGTTCTTGTTCTTCAGTGAACAATTGGTTCATCAGTTGGTCATTTTTGTAGGCTGAATTCAATTGGCAGGTTATCAGACACTTTTAAACGAGCTCAGAAAATGACTACTCTTTATTTTCTTGAAAATTCTGATGTGGGCATAGTGATATCAGGTTGTAATAAGGCAGTGTACAGTAGCAATATAAGTTGTTATTTACTGGTCTCTGTTGACACATAAATGTATCCCCAAGGAAAGGGCTTAGTCAATCACAGACCAGGATTTTTTCTACCCATTTTCTAAGTAGTTGACAACATGCTTGCTACAACATGCTACACAACAGCGTCTACATGTAGTTGACACTTCTCCCCACAGGACAGAAAGTTAATGAATATATACCAGTTTGAAGAGTACAAAGTAATTTTTTTAAATGCATGTTTTTCTGTGAATTTGATGCTGCTTCCATTCTGTGTCATTGCAATGAGAAGAGGAATATATATCATATCATTTTGATATGCTGCTTCCTTGATAAAGGTTTCTAGTAGATTCTTCACTAATACCAGTGAGTCTAGGATTACTAAAACTACCAAAAAGATTAAATGACACACAGGACATATCATATTTACAACTGGTTAATATTCTTTTTTAGAGCTGTTGAAAATAAAGGAAAGAGTACTTCTGACTAAAGTAAGCTGATTATATTTTTGGTATATACTGTATTCAATATTGCCAATGTTTAATCTGAATGATTTTAATGTTTATGTCTTGTGACTGTGATACAGTATTTGAAAATAACATTTAACTTGTTGATCAATAAAACTAAAACCAATCTAATGTAGTTGACACTTCATATGCTACACCATGCTACACCCAAAGAAGAAAATACTTGTAAAATGCCTCCCTAGACAGGATAAAAGGATATAATATTCCACCAATCCTTTCAGTGCATAAAGTGCTTAATTTTATTTGACAGCAGGGCACAGCGAACATGTAATCACTCACCATCCATCACATTTCATTAAAAAAAATCACTTTCTCAAGGGCAACACCTCCCATGCACGTGAGTCTTTTGTATGCTATTACTGTACTTAAAAGCACAGCATCAAATTACCTACTGTATGAAGTGGCATGTAGAAGTGATCTCCACTAAATATCCCACAAAGTGTTTAAGTGCCAAAGTGAATAAATAACCACAGCTACAATATACAAAGAGATCAAAGAGTGGGTGATGGTGGGGGGGGCACACTCAGGGATGAGAGAAGTTACTAGCAGAGTTTAAAAGGGTCAGTGCTTCATCTGGTCCTGCTCAATGTGTTCATTAATGACACTGGGGATGGCATCAAAGGCAAAATATGTTGGATACTGAAGAGGGTATAAGGGATCTGAGGGAGCTCTTGGTGAAGTTGAAAAGGTGGTCTGGAATCTGGCAACTGGGGTTCAATGAAAAAAGTGCAAGGTATTGCACATAGGGAACAAAAATCGCAGAGCCAATTACAGACTTGGTGGTGTGACAGTAATAGTGTCAGATGATGAGAAGGACCTGTGGATAGCAATCACAAGCAACCTGAAAAAAGGTGGTGGTGAAGGAAAGCAGAATGCAAGGTTGTGCATCAAGGGTTTCACCAGCAAGAGAAAGGAGGTCATTCTGCCCATATACAGATCCATGGTGCGACTGCACCTGGAGTACTGTGTGCAGTACTGGAGCCCTTAACTCAAGAAGTACATAAATCTTTATTTTTGTATACATTTAAAAGTTAGATAAATTACAGGATAGGCTCTATGAGAAACAAGTCTCATTTACAGAATGTCCCAAATCATCAAATGTATACACAGGTGGATATAAACAACAATGACTGTACAAAAAACAGATGCATGTTTAAGACTCATTATACAATGGCAAGAAAATTTTCTGGATTCTGATTGGTCAGTGTGTGCTTGTTGCAATGAGGCTATCTGAGTACAACACACAGCTTCAAATCCTAAAATACAGATGACTGCATATCAGACTGATTAACCAGCCACAACCTCTTTTATCAAAAGAGTTTGATGCCTTGCAATTGAAAAATAGAAGCATAAGCTTAGTTTCATATAAAAACCTAATTTACTTATATTGAGGGGGAAAAAAATTTTTGTAATGGCTAAAACACTTCATAGTTAGGCAGAGAACAAGTGTCAGAACATCTTTATAGTGTGGGAACATGTCTTTCATAGTATCAGTTTAACAGATTTATTTTTTATGAGGAAACACACCACATATGAATGCACTACATCATAGGTATGCAGATACCTAATTGCCTGGTATTGCATAACACACTGCACTGATAACCAGACAATTGATTATTTGCATACCCATGATGCAGTGCTGTCACATGGGGAGTAGGATAGGTTGAGGTCTGTTTGTTCGCCATTTTATAAATTAAAGATAACCAATGGAAAGTATGCCTAGATGCAGGGGATAACCAATTTATGTCAGACAATAAAGTACAGTGATGTTTGTTTGTTCCATTTTGATTTTAGAATGAACCTTAAGAACTGGTTGTAAATAGTGTTCAGTGAAGAAAGACTTGAGTTGTTGGCATGCTGGTAAATCATGTCTCTATTGTCTAATATGGGAAGAAGAGCTTGGGCAACAATTAATTTATGATCTGGTGTTGACAGACAATGCCTGGCCCATCTTAACTGACCCAGACACTGGCACACTTTTAAGATGGTTTTGACTACATGGGGCTGAAAGGTTAGAGATGGATCAAACGTAAGACCTAGGTTCTTTAATTTGTTTGCAGGTTCTAGAGGAATGTTATTTAAAGTAATAGAAAAGTGAAGGTTTGCCTGAGCCAAAGTAGGCTGAGATGCAGACAACATAATTTGGGTCTTTTTACTGTTTAAAAGAAGGAGATTATTGGAGAACCAGTGGACAATTTTGTCAAAGTCACCCTGAAGAGCTGTGGAAAGAGAAGAAAGGTTCTTGTGACCATAAAAAAGAACTGCGTCATCAGCATAAAGTTGAACCAAGCAGTTGTCAATTATGGAGGACAAAGGATCTATAAAAAGATTGTAAAGACTAGGACCAAGAATAGACCCTTGAGGGACCCCAGTGTAGGTAAGAAAAGGAGAGGAAAGATAGCTGTTCCAAAGAACAGATTGGGTTCCACCATGTAAGTAGGAAAAGAACCAACAGATTACATTGTCTGAAAAACTGTGAGAAAATAGGCAGGTCAGAATCAACTGGTGATTAGTAACATAAAAAGCTTTGGACAAGCCTATGAAAACAGTCCCAACAAAGTAACCTTTGTCCAAAGCTTTAGATATAGAATCATGAAAATCAATTAAAGCTGTTTGGGTGGAGCGTTTGGGTCTAAATCCAGATTGAGAGTTGGAGATAACCTGGTGGGTAACCAAAAAGTCTAAAGTCTGATTTAGAACAACTTTTTCCCTAAGTTTGGAAATAAGAGGGAGCAAAGAAATTGGGTGGTAATTCTCTGCCAAGGTCTTATCTTCACCTTTATGCAGGGGAATGACTACAGAGTGTTTCCACACAGAAGGGAAGGTTTGGGCAGTGAGGAATAAATTATATATGTGTTAAAGGAGAAGCTAATATATAAGGACAAGATTTAAGCAATTAATTATCTAAATTGTCATTTCCCTTGGTGGAATGCTCTCTTAATGACGGCAATAAGTTAAACACATCTTCAGAATTAATGTGCCTGGAATAAAATTTGTGCCTGGAAGGTGGAGGTCTTCCTGGTGAATCAGAAGGCAAGCCAGCAGTTGATAAGCCAGCGGTTTTCAAAAGCAAGCTAGTGGTTCCGAGAAGAATGTATTAAACATACCACAAATACCTTCTTTAGAGTATACTGTGGACCCACCATAAGATACATTTGAAGCACAAAAAGAGGAGGAAACCTTCCAAATGGAATCTACCATATGCCAGAATTGCTAGGGGTTATCTCTCGCATCAGCGAGTCTAGATTTATTTATTTATTTATGTATTTATTAATCATTTTGTATTGTTTATTCCCCTCACTCCTTGCTCAGGTACCGTTCTCTTCTTCAGGCTCCCTATGGTCCTTCTACCATACCACCCTACTGCCTCACATGAGTCCTGACCCCTCCCCTTAAGCCCCATATCGCATCCCTCCTGCAGTATCCCAGAGTTTCCCTTCACCAGGGGGGATGCACTTGTGGAGAGGCAACACTAGCACCTACCTTATAGGCCACAGGACAGTGCTGAGACTTGCAGGGAGTGGCTCCCTGGAGGGTTCAGAGGTGCAGAGGACTTGGAGGCTGTCATCCAGAGAGCATCCAGCCATTGTCCTCTGTTCTGTCGGGGTGGTATAGTAACATAATGGCTGATGCCAACGTCCACCCCTTCCCAGTGATGTGCATGGTCCTGGTGTCCTGCAATTCTCCCAGCCACCGCTAGGAGCCAGCAGGCACCAGAGCACTGCCCCACCCTCCCCTCAGAGAAGGAGAACTGTCATTAGGATGCTCTATCCTTCTCCGCCTGGCTGGCCCTCCAGTGACCAAGGCTCATTCCCGAATCTGGGTTGCTGGCATTGCAAGTGAAAATCCAACCACTGCGCCAATGTGCCTAGATTTATAATAAAAAGATTTAGATTTCCTGATAAGGGTAACACAATAATTGTGAAACTTGTGTAATATTTGCCAAGCTTCAGGGATGTCTTATTTCTTGGCTTTTTGATAAAATTTGTCTCAAGAATTCAACTGAGAAATAATAAAGGAAGTCACCAAGGGGACATGTTTAGATTTCACCCTCTTTTCTAAAAAGGGGGAATGTTAATTTGAAAGTGAACTGGACTGATGATAGAAATAATCCCAGATGGCATTAACTTCAAAAGCTGAAAACAAAATCCCCCAATTCATCTTAAATAGTCTGGTCCACAAATCTTCCAAACTGAAATGCTTAAAACTATGAAATGCAATTGTATTGGGAATAAATTTTGGAAGGGAATGAATTAAAGTGCAATAAATAAGAGCATGGTCACTGAATAAGTTTCCCAGGCAGCCAGAAGTACTGACTGGGAGATCAAGGGAAACAAAAATAAAATCCAGAGTGGTGAAAATGATTCTGATTGAGTCAGAGTGTGTGGGATCTCTAAATAATTGGTTCAGATCTAGGGAGATAATGGAGGAATTTAACTTAAGGCCCCTACTGGAGGACCAATTTGCATTAAAGTCTTCCAATAAGATGTTGTGCTGAAATTTACTGATTTTGAAATCAGCTGGAGACAGTACAGAGTTGGGCTACAAAAATGATCCAAGGGCAATAGGATGTCCCATATGAACAGTGTTCATGAACCTGAACATGTCCTCACTATTGGAGAGAAGAGAATGACTGGGGACATGTTCAAGACCTTTCAATACCTTAAAGGCATTAAAAAGATTCATCTGTTATGCAGACTCCACACACAAAAAAAACATGCTGGCACAGCTACAAATTATGGGGGGGAGATTAAGGAAGGAATCCAGGAGACACTTCTTCACCAAGAGGGTGATGGCAGGGTGGACTGCACTGCCAGAAGGGGTAGTTAATCACAGTTTAGTTGGAGGATTTAAAAGAGGGTGAGATAGAGTGATGTGGAAGTTTAGGGTGACTGGGGAGGGGGTGGAGCAACATGTAACAAATATACATGTGCTTCACAATGAGCTGACTTGAATAGACCTTTGTGACTTCTTCTGCTGGCATTTTTATATGTTCATATGTCAGTAAGTTTTGGGAGTAGTGTAGATCATAAATTTAGGGAGGGTTACAAATTACAGGAGGGGAAAGAGGCACAAAGTTTGGGAAGGGTGTGGGTTGCTTATTTTGGGAGAGGCACAGTGCACAAATTTTAGGAGTGGTAAATGTAGCAAATAAGTCACAAATGTTGGTAAGGATGCAAATTTCAGGAGGAGAATGGAGTGCAAATTGTTGGATGGTGAGCACATTTTGGGATGGGTGTTGGTACAGATTTCAGGAGAGGTGCAGGACCCAATATTTGGAAGGGGAGCAAGGCTGAAATGTTGGGAAGGGTATGGGGCACAAATGTCTGGAGGGTTGCAAGGTGGAAATTTTGGAAAGGGTGTCAGGTGCAAATTTTAGGATGGAGGAAAAGTCAATGTTTGGGGAGAGGTGTGAATGTAAACTTCAGGTGGGTTGTGGACCACAAATTTCAGGAGGTGTTCAGGTGCAAATGTTTGGTATGGTGTAGGGGTGCAATTTTTGGGAGAAGCGTGTGAGCAAATTGGAGAGAAATAGGATCAGACAGTTCAGCTGGGGTTTGGGCACTATTATGGGAAGGTGACAGTTGTAGAGTGTAAAAATCAACAGGGCTGCAATGTGCATAATTCAGGAATGATGTGTAGACATTTTGTAAGGGTTGGGGTTAATATTTGGGAGCAATGTGGATTACATTTTGGAGGGATGAAGGTTGAAAAATTCAGGGTGTTATGGGGGCATGTTTGACAGGTTTATGGGGAACAAATTTGAGAAGGACAATGGGGTAAATTTGGGGTGAAATGTAAGGTGCCACATTTGGAAGGGGTATGGGGTTAAAAATGTGGCAGAATCACAGAGCACACATTTTTGGAGGAGCAGGGGTACAGATTTAAGAAGCAATGAAGGCTAAACATTTTTGAATAGGTACATGGCAGAAAATGTGGAAGAGGTCAAATATGTACATTTTGCGATTGACGGTAGAAAGTCTGTATAAACAAGAGATCATTAAGTGCAGCTGGTGATGAGAGCCCTTGTTGACATCAAATTACATCATCAGCAACTCTTCATGGAATCCATTTAAAATTGCTGTGAAATCATGGTTATACAAAAAGGCTTGGAATGTTTCAAGTGAAGTAACAGAGAAATCTAAATTTTGGCTTGTTACAGTTCTTAACTTGGGAGCTGAGTGTCCTAATTCCAAGCTAAGTTATTTTATTGATATCCCCTTCATAATTAAACCTAACTAAGGAGTCTTGCTTTTTGCAGGACAACAGGATAATTCAGACATCATAAACTAGAATGCAATTTGTAGGAAAATATGGGAAATCTCACTGTCATCACAGGAAAATATTAAACTGACATAAAAGGTTTGTTCTATATTTTCTAAGTGGGAGAACACAGGGGGTTGTCCATAATGAAGAACACTCAAACGTAATGGCAGGTCACCAGTGGAGTGCCACAGAGATCTTGGGACCAGTCCTTTTTAATAATACTGATCTGTGATACTGGGGTAGGGATCCAGGGGAAGATCTACCATTTCACAGATGATACTCAGATATACAGAAGGCTGGCAGTAAGGAAGGGATAAAAAACATGAGGAAGGACCTGAAAATATTTGAGAAGTAGTCAAGGATATGGCAGCTGATATTCTGCACTAAGAACAGGTTTTGCATATTGGGGTGAATCCCTCCAAAAAGAATATAGTGTATAGTATACAGTAGTAGTGGATAGTAGGGTAGGGCAAAAGTTGCAAATTTCACTTTAGTGGAACTTTCGTGGAATTTCGCAACTGTCGTGGAATTTTCCAAACTTCTTTGGTGAAATCGAAAATCTTTCGAAAGTGTTTGGTGACTTTTTGTTCTGCTCCATGTAATTTTCTCACTGAACTGCAGAATAAAACACATGAACTGTGGAACTAATACAGTAATCCACAATTCATGTGAGTATTCCTCAGTTCAATGGTCAATTCTGTACCATTTCCATAGGAAAAAAAACTTAACTGGCATCCAGTGGGCAGTGGCATTCCCCACTCTCAATTGCTCACCCTGGGTGCCCACTATTTATGGTTCCCTGGTGTATAGTGGCAACCCCCACTCTCTGATCACTTACCCTACCAGTATTTATATTTCTCTGGTGTCTAGTGGCACCCCCCACCCTCTGATTGCTCACCCCACACATATTTATGTTTCCTTGCCCTGGTATCTAGTGGCATACCCCACCTACTGATCACTCATCTCACCAGTATTTATGTTTCCCTGGTATCTAGTGGCATACCCCACCCTTTGATTGCTCATCCTGCCAATATTTATGTTTTGCTGGTGTCTAGTGGCACCCTCCACCCTTCAATTGTGCGGCCCGCTGGTATTTAAGTTTCCCTGCTCTAGTGTCTAGTGGCATCCCCACCCACACTCCGATCACTGGCTGCCATTTCTCATATTTATGTTTCTCTAGTGTCTGGTGGCACCACCCCAATTCTTTGTCACCATTTAAGTCCCATTATAACCCATTTAAGTCCCTGGCATCTAGTGCCCCCAGCACCACCCCAGACTTGGTTGGGTATATCAACCAGCCTCCACTCAGCCTCCCATATTCATTGGTGGTCAAGTGGGTCAGTGCCATGGGATGCCATTAGGGTAACAGGCACAGTCCTCCTCTCACCACCTCAGCTGGCCACTGTATGTAATGACAGGAAGTATGCAGGTCACACACTCCCTGTTATTACATATGGCAGCTGGGCAAGGTGGTGAGAGGAGGGCTGTGCCTGTCACCCTATGGGTTCCCCGCAGCACTGACCCACATGACCACCAATGACTATAGAAGGGGGAGTGGCAGCATGTTGGTGTAACCAACCCGGTGTGGGCAGTGTAGGGGGGCACTAGATGCCAGGAACTTAAAGGGGTTATAGCGGGACTTAAATGGCAGAGAGTGATCAGATTGGGGGGGTGTCACTAGACACTAGGGCAGGGAAACATAGCAATGGGTAGGACAGCTGCATGGGTGGTAGGTGTTGCATACCTTCAATAAGGTGAGATCTCCCATCTTCACCATCCATGAACTGTTAACTAAACAGGTCTGCCATTATATCCCAACCTCTACCTGATTTAGGCCTGCCACATTTATGGCTCCCCTCTTTCATTGGTGCCCATTTGTGCCTGGTGACAGATGGACAACATTTTCTTCACAGTACAATGGGGGTTGAGCCACTTGAGTATGATCACAGAGCTAGTGCTGAGTTGTTTCTAGCAGCAGTGATGATGCCCATTATCTCCTCCTACACCACCTGCTTATATGTCAGTGTCCCTTTTAAAGCAACAGACCTGAATAGGGTCCAGTAATGGTTGTCCATCTCTATGACAATGGTTGCCATCTTCTCCACACTAAAATTGTGTGTACATGGTAGTCTATTCACCAGTTGGCCATTGCTGACCTATCCCCTCATCTCCTCATGCTGGTGAGGCTGGTGCTAGTACCAGTCTGCCATATTGCTGTTCACCTGGTGGCCATTCTGGATGCCCTGCCATTGAGACCCTTATCTGACTAACCACAGATGTAATTTCTGTGTTGCTCTGTGTGGGGCATTTTGCCTCCTTATATGGTGAGGTTAAGGGTCATTCTATGAGTGTGCATGCAGTATCGGAGCTCCAGCTGCTTGTCACTCCACACCATTCTGTATCACCATGTACACCTATTGGACCAACCCATTACAGCTGTGGATTGTGTGATATTCATATAAGTTGCATGGAGTGGAGCTCTGTAGCCATAAAGCACACTTTTTTTTTGTGCATCTCCTACCCTTAGTGGATTTGATTTTAAATACATATTAAATAATTATAATTACTGTATAAGGAACACACTATCAGGGTTCTTTTGCTCAACATAATACATATACCAATATTTGATCTTATATTAACTATGTAATAAGTTATGAAAATATAATCTAGTTCAATTTGCTTAAAAATCTGCTGTGTAACTACAAGCAGAGAAGCAGCTTTTTCTTGAAACAGCACCTTTCTTGTACTGAGCATTCTGTTCTTGTTATTCTTTCTGAAATTCAATTCTAGCCGAATTGCCCAGGAGTATTTCATATTACACCACAATCATATCAGACTTTTGTTATTTTCTTTCTGAAAGGCTTTTGTTTATGTGGAAAGAGTGTTATTTCTGAACAGGTCAGAGCCTAAACATTTGTCACTACCTTGAGTTATTCAAAAACTATGATTGATATATTCCATTCTACATTGTGACCACAAAGGATGACTTTTACTGGTGTTGTTTCAGGCCTTCAGCCAGCTGAAAAATATGGCTGTGACCTTATGAGTTCTGAGACAAGACAGAAATTACATTCTGTACTAGAACTTGGTCTGACATTCACATACACATTCTAGAGAAACAGTAGTTATTTCAACTGGATTTTTGAAATATTTTCTAAAAAAATTTTTTTGATGAAAGACACTGCAGGTGTTACATAGTTCTGATTTATAGGTTATTACAAAACAGCAGCAAATTAGATAAAATGAATACTTTTGCCTTTTTGATTCCAAAAAATGCACACCATGACAGAAATTACTTGTTCCATGACCACATTTAATTATGTCATCAATATTTTGCTGACATACAAATATAGATGTTACCTGCAGAAAAAGGCCCAGTGACCATCAAGTCTGCCGACCCTACCTATTGCTGACTGAGAGGACACTAGTTGCCATTTGCTCATCATTTCCTCTGTCCCTTTCGATAGTATCCTAACTAGTCCCATGTGTCTGCCACACATGTTTGAAGATCTCCAATGGTTTCACACAGACTTCTCTCTTGGTATTCTACTCCCCCCCAACCCCACTACCCAATAAATGAACCGAGGCTCCTGATGTCTTTCCTAATTCTCTCACCCAGCAGCTTCCTTAGGTTTTACCTGATGCTTGTGGTTCCTCTTAATGTAAAGAATGCTCTACTATCAACTTTATTTATCCCACTGAGGTATTTGTATGTCTCAGGCGTGTCTCCCCTCTCCCTATGTTCCTACAATGTGATCATGTTGAGATCTTTCAGCCTCTTCATGTAAGTCTTATACTGCTGTCAATGAATCCTTTTGGTTGCCCTCATCTGCGCTATCTCAACATTATCACTGTATTTCTTCAAGTACAGGATCCAAAATTGCACATAGCACTCTAGACGAGGATGAACCAGGGACATGCACATGCACCTCACTCTTGTGGCTCCTGATTCTTCTTTCAATACATCCAAGGAGCCTATTTGCCCTCCCCATTGCCCAGCACACTGCACAGAGGTTTTTGAATTGTCCAATATTACCCTTAGGTCCCTCTCATCAGTCATACTTTCCGCTAGAGCTGTGCAAAAAAAAAAACTTCCATGGGTGGAATTCGTGCAAAAGTTGGACTTTCGCTTCTCTGAAAGTTCAGAAATCATTTAGGAAACTTTCATGAAAATTCCAACTTAAAATGGTAGATTAAATGAATGAACAGCAGATTAATGTATTAAACTGTGGAAACAAATTCTGCAGAACTGATCACTGTCAGAGGTCAGTTCTGCAGAATTTCTTTCAGCAGTTTAAATAATAACATTACTTCGCAACTTATACATTCATTCTGCAGTTCAGTGAGTCACTGAACTGCAGAATGAAAGTGTGAACTGAACGGTGTATCACTCGCTATCATATTAATTTGTTTCCCTTGTGTCTAGTGGCACCTCCACCCTCTGATTGTTCACCTGTATTTATGTTTCCCTGGTGTCTAGTGGAACCCCCCCCACTCCAGTTGCTCACCTAATATTGTTTCCCTGGTGTCTAGAGGCACCCCCACCCTCTGATCACTCACCTTACCCATATTTCTGTTTCCCTGGTGTCTAGTGGCACCCCTCCACCCTCCAATCACTCATCCCACCCATATTTATGTTTCCCTGGTGCCTGTGGTGCCCCCACCATCTGAATGTTCACCCTGCCTGTATTTATGTTTCCATGCTCAGGTGTCTAGTTACACCACCACTGGAACTAGACATAGACTGGGTTTATGACCAGGATGACTCCAACAATGATACACAGCCCTGACCTAGTGGGTTCCCCCTACCATGGCCAACAATGTCACCACATGGGTGGAATGTGTTTTTTACAAGTTAAAAGGCAACACAGACACAAATCATTCTCAGTTGCAAGCCACTCACAGGAAAATGTATGCCACCACAGGGTTGTGGCACTCAAGCACAGGTCAATCCACAGTGCCACAAGTTGGCCAGGATGAAGACAGCTGTAGTAGACGTGATCTGAAACAGGAAGATTTGGTAACTTATTTACCAACCAACACAGCCCACAGCACACCAGACACCCCTGCACCAGCAAATCGACCCTGTACTAATGCTTCCAACATGTACACTAGAAAGCACCCAATACAATCTTACCAGTACACCACCCAACACTGCCCAAGACTCACTATATGACACACACAGACTGTTTGACAATAGTGATCCCCTTGAGGTAACATTAAAGACTGTGGATGCACCCAGAGGCAAAAGAAGGCAACACCTATTATTATCTACACTAAGATGACTTGTAGCAAGAGGCAGCGATCAGGAAAATGAACTGTGCCGTGGTGGTAAAACAAACCAAGAATTGCAAATGGAGACCTAGCTCAAGTTCACACAATGCCTTCACAAAGTGCAGGTGACTGTGTGAGATGTTGGTGGGTGTTTCTGGATGAGTGCTGCTGCCTTTTAATGTCTGTATAATAAAATACATCTTACAGCCAACACGTTGGCTCCCATTTTTATCTTGCATTAACATGAGCGAGGTCTCCATTTGCAATACACTGAGGTGAAGCAGATGAAGTAGCAGCCACTACATAATGCAAGTACAGGTCAACAGGAGTTGAACCACATGAGCAGTGATGCTGGTGTTGTGTACACAGGGTTGTCTGGTCTAGCCACACAGCTGGTTGTCCTCACCACATGAGTGGGTGCCATACACACTGAACTAGGTGCAGTTCCTATGGAAATAGGTCTTGTGCACAGAGACAGGTGCTGTTAGACAAACTTGAGAACTGGGCATGACAGACTGGCATGATTGAAAGTGGTCATACTGCCCTCACACAGGCATTCTTGACCATCCAAAGTTTCTAGCCTGGGCATTGGGTGACCCAGGCCCATTAGCCACTGTCCCTGTTAACACACCCACTGTTAATGTGCAGGTTCACTGGCACAAGATATGAGTGAAAAGTAGTCACCTGAGAGAACACATGACAGTGGCTTGAAACTGCGACTGGCAAGCAGAGGGTTAATACACTATTGGGCCCAAGGCAGAGCACACACCTTCAGAAACCATCATCCATTAAGTAGGAAACACTGCTGGGAAACAGCACAGATAACATTAGGTGCCTGTGCAATGCATCACGTGGCTATCCAATACTGTGAAGTCCACTGTACATGACACACATGTTCAATATGTTACGTTCAATTTATGATATCACTATGCAACACAGCACATCATCCAGCACCACTTTTACCCAAGACATGCTTCTGCACCACCCTCCCACTATGTGAAGTAGCTGGCAACCACTTTGGCTTGAAACACCCTCCTTGATCTGTAGCCAGCCTCTGTACTGTTGTTAACTCTGGGGGCAAGGAACACCTGGACCTTCCACCCTGGTGGAAAATCAGTGACTGGATAAGCAGTATACTTAAGGGTATCTCTTTCCATGTTGCTAAGTTGATAGCATGCACAACACTACAAAGACCTTGTACACCTTTCCAGGAGCCAGCAGAAATGTGCTAACAGTAATATCCACACAAAGAAAATGTATTTTCAGTGTGACAAATGTGTTTGTGTAACCCCCCTGCAAATGGGGGTTCCCAAAAGACTTCCAGGAGCTTGCTTGAATGCTCCAAGCCTGAATGGTGTTTGGCGTTTAAGCCATTTATCAGTGAGTGTTTTTAGAACCTCTGGTACTGTCTCTTTAAGAGCTGTCTGCTTGCAGACATAATTAGTTTGTATGGGTGGACTGTGTGCTTCTGTTTGAGTACCACCTGAACTGCTGCCAATTCACTCCATTTTTGCAGTCACTAGGAGTGCAAAGGGAACCTATCTGAAAGATGTAACTGTTTGCCAGAAATCATTTACAGTAATAATGAAATTACAGTTTGTCTAACCTGCTTTCTTTGCAGTCAGAACTGTGTCTGCCTAGTTCCCCATTCTGGTTTTCAACTGCTGAACTGGACCAATCAGTGTGGGGTAAGCTAGCTCTAAAATGGTGCCTTGGAAGAATCAGAACTTGGACTCATAATCTGAGCCAGCCACAAGAGGATTGTATTAGACAGTGACTCTGGGAGATGTAGTTTAGACTTCGGCACCTTTTTGGACCAACAGCAGCAGTCTATTGTGAGTGACAGCCAATCCAGTCAAGAACTGGGAGGAACTCAAAGGAAGTGCCCGGTTTTGTCAGTTGGAGTTTCAGTTTAGATCTGGGAGTGAAGAAGGAAGAAACCCTGTGCTCCTTCAGTGCACAGTTTCAGTCAAAAAATGTGTGTAAGACCCAGAGTTCCGGTCTGCAGCTTGTGTAACTGCTTGTTAGGACTGAATCCGTCCTGTGAAAAGAATCAAAGGATCTCTGAAGAGTAGAAACCAGGCTCACCCTGTAGAAGACTGAAGAAATTGTTGAATTGCACTCGGTCTGTCAGGAACTGAATCTGCTGTGTGTTCTCCCAGGTATTATGCAGTAATTGCGATCGGGATAGAGAAGCAGCCTGCCTGGTATAGTACTTTTTTTTTTTACCATATAAATGTGTGAAGAGTCTCTTGGAGCTCAAGAGTAGCCCTGCTGATATTGAAGGACCCTATCTTATTTGGAGGTCATGAGTACTAATTCAGGGTCGCCCCTGTTGAATGCCACATTAAATCCAAATGGAATTACTGTACTGCTGACTGTTTAATTTTCCTTTTCTCTGTGTGAAAGGGCCCTACCAGCTGCCACGGTTTGGACTAGCCACTAGGGCTTGGGTACCCAGGGACAGTAACTGATAGGGATAGGCTCGTGCACAGAGCCATAGGTAGATGATTAGAGTGATAGCTAATTAACCTGATTTCCCCGTCCTTGTTATATCCCCTAAATAAATCAGAGCTGCTTGTTTCAGCAAAGTTATACTGCCTGAGGTATTTGTCTATGTTAAAGTACTGTACTGTGATTGTTGCACTGTATCTTATTTCTCAGGAGGTCCCAGTGCGGAACCAGTCCTGGGGTAAGTGTATACTGTGAAGGTAATTATGATATATTGTGTGGGCCACTAGTGGGAAGAAAGGGGTTGCAGTGTCCCAGAGGGCTGTGACCAAGTTAGTTTAACTATTGCAAACCCTGACCTCTGGGTGGAGGCACCCTCCATTGGATCCAGGCCCCTCAACCTGTTAGTGGCAAATCAGGCAGGGGTAGTAGCCCCTGGGATAGCGCCATCTAGGGGTTACACTTGCAATAATGCTCCTGGTCTATTTGTGGGCAATATAGTACCCTAAATGTACCTTGTAATGTGTCTGCAGATATGGTGATGTGAAGAATGTCCATGGTGGATGACCATTGTCACCTCCAGAACAAAAGCACTTTCTGCTTCTCATGGGCTACAGTTAGGTGTGCAGTTTTCATGTAATGGTCGCTAGAGGTATATGAAGTTAGTAAAATGTGCTTCATGAATTAAATTATTAATTTCTGCCCCTTTGTGGAGTCAGCTCCTTTAAGAAAGCTATTTTGCATGGTGAAGTGGCACTTTGTGAAGTGGTGACCACTTTATGAAGCTGCAAATTGAGAAATTCGCTAGCAATATTCTTGTGGCCCCAGGAAGAGTTCTCAAGTAACTTGCCAAAAAAGACTAGAAGTAATCAATGTTTCATATGACTGCAGAGACAGCAGGTCACATGGTACAGAATCCACCTGTAGAGTGTGTGGAGGTCGTCTTCAGTGCAATCTTAGAGAGAGTGATGATCAAGATTCTGTTGAAGGTGTTGATCATGAGCTGGAGGAGGCAGATGAGTAGTCATAAATTAAACATGTGGCAGTATAGGGTGAAGAAGAGGATGATAGATAAGGATTGGATATGGGCAGCACTAGTAATGATATGGATCCCCTGTGGGAACCAACAAATGAAAGTAGGAGGGGTGGTGCTGAATCTGATTTGGGGTAGGTCTATTTCAAAGACCTTTACTGTCTATGATAAATCCTAAAGTCACTCATAATCACTATACCTGTTTATTTCTCAGCGTTTATCCAGTACACCCAATGCCCCCAAAAGGCAAGCAGAAGTTTGTTAAGCAACACACAATAAAAAAAAGTCCAGCTGCTCCAAGCACTCTCACCTCATCTTCAAGCACTCTGACCTCATCCCTTTCACTGCCCCATGTAAAGGTAAGGGCCTCTGAATCCCTAGTTTTGATTTTCCATGTACGTACCTGATCCAGAGGATGAGACAATGGCAATATTTCAGCTTTGTTAGGCTTGTGTCAGCAGGGGAAAAATAGCAGTCATGTAGGTGTTTGTGTGCAACACACATTTGAAGTCACAGCACCTAGTACACTGGACTAAGAACAAGAGTTTAGCTTGTGCAGGACATTCGGTGGTAATCAGTCCTTTTTGTAATGCAGTATTTTGTGACATGTCACTTATCGTAACTTACTGTGTTGTATTGTGGCTGGCTCTGCTGTATATGAATAAATAAATATTGGTCCAGTACTGTCCTTGAGAGCACAAAATGTTCTGCAAACTAGTTGCTCTAATATCTCACAGTATAGACTATGATGGCAGAAAAGACTAATAGTCAATCTAGTCTGCCTTTAACACCCTATCATACCCTAAGACTTTTTGTCAATACAGGCCTTTGTCTACACTATCCACTCCCTTGATCCTTGTGTTGCGAACATACGAAAACTGCCAGCAGAAAAAGGCCATTTGGTCTATTGAGTCTGCCCGATTATGCAGCTAGCAGCCCTATTATGCAGCTGCCCCTCTCTCCCTCCATGCACCCCTCTCCCTTGACTCTCCCATTTGCCCTGTCCCAGCCCCTATTGAAGCATCCCACTGTTTTACACGCCACCACCTCTGCTGGTAGCGCATTCCACTCTGCCACCACCCTCTCTATAAAAAAGTGCCTTGTCAATTCCTTCCTAAACCTTCCACCCCCAATCTCATATTATGACCTTGAGTGTCCATCTCCTTGAACAGTCCCTCCTTGCCTGTCCTGTTTATTCCTTTCATGTACTTGAAGGTCTTGATCATATCCCCCCTTTCCTCCAGTGAGTACATGTTCAACTCTGTTAGTCTACTTTCATTTGGTAACTCCCCCAGACCCTGGATCATCTTTGTTGCTCTGCGTTGCACCCCTTCCAGTAATCTAATGTCTCTCTTTAAGTATGGGCACCAGTACTGCATGCAGTACTCCAGGTGGGGTCTGACCAGTGATCCATACATCGGCAGAATCACCTCCTCCCTCCTTGAGGTTATACCCCTTGCTATACAGCCGAACATTTTGTTGCCCATTGCTGCTGCCTTCCTACACTGTGCAGAGTTGTTCATTGCTTCCATAATGAGCCCCCCCAGATCCTTCTTCTCCTCAGTCTCAGCTAGCTGTACGATGGTAGTTTCTTCTTGGATTCTTAACCCCGAAATGCAGCACCTTGCATTTCTTGGCATTGAATCTCAGTTGCCAAGTGTCTGACCATCTCTCCGGCCTTATGTTACTACTACCCCCTGAGTAAATACTAAGCCCTTAACAATATCTGAAACCTTTAATGCTTTTGACACCCACAACCTCCACTTCCAGACTGTTACATGGTTCAAGCACTCTCTCTGAAAAAATAAAACATCATGTCCCTCCTGAACCTTCCCTCCACCCATACTGTCTTCTACTTGTGATCTCCTGTTCTCTGTTCATTGCTCTTGTTGAATAGTTCCTCACAGTTCACCTTGTTCATTCCTTTTAGGAACTTGAAGGTCTCTGTCATATCACCCCTCTCTCACCTGGCTTCAGGTAAGGAGATGTTCAGTTGTTTGAGCCAGTCTTTGTAGGATCTGCCCTGCAGCCATTGAATTGTTTTGGTTACGTTAATACTGCACTGTCTCCATCCTGTCTATCTTTCCTTAGGTGAGGACTCCTGAAGTGGGCACAGTACTCTAGGTGTAGTCTCACCAGTGATCTATAGAGGTGCAAGAGTCAATCAAAAAGTTTGCGGACTGACACAGAAAGAGATTCATTATGAACCTAGTATTATATTCTTTTTCAACATAGTCTCCATTCAGTTCAGTACACTTAGTCCAGCGTCATTCTAGCATTGTTATTCCCTCATGGTAGAATTCTGTGACTTGGAACCCCATAGACCCCCTACACAGCAGATATCACCTCTTCATCATCAGCAAACCTCTTTCCATGGAGTTTAGCCTTCAGTTTTGTGAACAGGTAGAAGTCTGAAGGAGGAAGATCTGGTGAGTAGGGTGGGAGAGGAAGCAGTTCATATCCACATTCTGTTGCAGCAGCCACTGCAACCTGTGCTGGGTTGGATGAAGCATTGTCTGCAGGAACAAAACACCGCACCTCCATTTTCCATAGTGTTTGGCTTTGATGGCTTCTCTCAGCTTGCACAGTTGTTCAGCATAGTACTCGCCAATCATTGTCTTTCTTTTTTCAAGATAGTCAATCATGATTAAACCTTCAGAGTCACAGAAGACCGAGGCCATGATTTTGTCACTTGAGATGGCCTGGTTGAACTTCTTTGGTGCTAGAGATACATAATGCTTCCATTGTTTGCATTGCTGTTTAGACTCCGGATCAAAATGGTGAACCCAGGCTTCATCCATTGTTACAATACAACTGATAAAGTTTGTTGGATCCCTCTTGTATTGAGCAAGAAGTTGGTCTTTAATGTCCCTTCTGGCTCGTTTCTGATCGGGTGTCAATATTCTTGGCACCTATCTTGCTGACACTTTGCTCATGCCCAAGTTTTCAGTCAAGATTGATTGTACTGCACCAAAACTGATGCCTATCGTGCTGGCTACATGCTGTGAATGCTATATTTATCCAAGATGGCTGCCAGGCTGGGCGTGTGATTGTTTGTTCTTAAGCGGCAGTTGAAGTGTTTTTACTTCATATAGTTTTTAGTTTTGTTTAATGCTTTTTTTTATTTTTCTGTTTTATTGTTTTTGTTCTATATTATTATTTTGTGGACTGCGTTTGGCTTCCAGTTGGTTGGTCTCACTACTTTGAGTCTCTGGATTTCGGGGGATCCTGGAGAAGCAAGAAAGAGGAATATCCCCTGTCTGTTTGTTCCGGATTGTGCTACCGCTGTACTTTATAACTAAGCTGCTGGTTTTAACGATCGGCTCGGCGAAGTGGTTTGCCATATTAACTTCTGTGATCTGGACTTTGGGGGATTCAGGAGATGCAAGTAAGGGTATTATCCCTTCTCCTGGTTTGTTCTGAGCTGTGTGGCTGCTGTGTCTTTATTATCAAGCTGCCGGTTTCTTATTAGCGGTTCGGCGAGCGGTTTGTCACACTAACTCTTGTAAGCTGGTTGTTGCGAGCTGTGTACTGGGAGTTTCTATCGTCCGCTTTTGGAAGTACTCTATGGCTCACTGGTACCTGAGGCTTTATTGGACCTTGAGGGTTTATTGTCTTGACTGACTGCAGTTTGTGGGCTATATGGAGAGTGGTTTTTCAACATCTATAACCCGGTTGGACTTTCTCCTACATCCTGTTGGTCCATGAGTACTGAGGTCAGAGTCTAATTGGGTCTCTTTTTTGCTCTGGACAAATTTTCTGTGAGGGTTTACCTCTGGATGAAGATAGAATTTTCCTGAATTGATGATCTGAGATTGGAACCTGTTCATCTTGTGGGCCTTGCTTAGATTGGGACTTTAAGGCTCTTTTCCCTGCTTCTATTGCCCTTCTTGGTGGGCCCTGGCCCCTCTGACTATAGTGGTGTGGGGGGGTCTCCCTCACTTGGGAATCAGTGGGTGATGGTCCCTTCCTCTAGGGACCCTGGGGTGACTATCTGGGTGGGCTCTTTCGGGGTCCCGTAGTAATCTGCTATGGCTGGGTGGTGAGCTGGGGTTAGCCTGTTGGGTTTTAGTTTGGGGAATACATTCAATCCCGAAGTTTCCAGTGTTTTTGTGGATAGACTGCCTGGCTGATAAGCATACCCCTGAATCAGTGAGAGTGTTTTTCCAGAGCATTGGCCTTTGGACATATAATAAATTCTGTTCAATTTTTGTTTTTTTATTATTTATATTCGGAGTCTTGAGAATCCTTGTACCTCTGGAAGATCTGGCAGTGAGAGTGCTTGGAACAGGGACCTCATGACGTGTTTTTTAAATGACTTTAACATAATATTTGTATTTTATTTGCTGTATTATTTTACTTTACTTATTTAAATGTGGTAGTGAGAGTACCACTTGTTTCACCCAGCTACCATAGTGAGAGTATTGTGTAGCTTGGGGGGGGTGCTTTTTGTTTGTTTTTGTTTTATTTTATTTGTATTACTTATTTTGGTTTATTACTTTGTTTAAGTCAGTGAGAGTACCACTTGTCTCATCCAGCTACCATAATGAGAGTATTGTGTAGCTCGGAGGGGCTTTGTTTGTTTTTGTTTTATTTTATTATTTATTTTGGTTTATTACTCTGTTTAAAACAGTGGCACCAGTTACTGAGAGCTATTGGCTATTTGGGGGGTTTCTTTTTAGTGTTGTTGTTATTGTTTTTTAATACATTGATTTATTTTAAGTTTGTTTACTGTTTTGGGATTTATTGGGGGTGTTGGGATTTATATTTTTTAACAGACTTCAACTGCATTTTCTGTTTTACTTGAAAAATTAGGACTGAGTGTGGTGTTTTACCACAATTTTGGTGAGATTTTGTAGAATGTGCCTGTTTGCACACCCAGTCCTGAGCTATTCGACCTCCTCTCTCCGTGCCCTCCACCCTTTCTCTCCCCCCCCACTTCCTGCTTTTGTTTACTGGTGCTGTGAGTGCTAGGAATTGTCTGCAGGGTGGGGGGGCGGTGGGCTGGGGTGTGGACACTGGAGCTTGGATGAGTGGGTTTCTCCCATAGGGGTGGTTAAGTCCAGAAGACGCCCTGGGGCAAAATGGAGCCTGGAAGATGGTAATCCATGTCTAGTCCCTATACCCAAGGGCACCTCCTTTTTAGGTGGGCAAGTAGCCGGGATGGCCTACGAGCACCGTCCAACCCAGGCATTGCTATGCAATGCCAGATCCATTAAGAACAAAACTGCATTGATTGCAGATTTTGTTGGAACAGCGGATCTGACTTGCATCACCAAGACGTGGTTGGATGGTAATGCTGCCCCAATTTTGGAGGCAGCTATTCCTCCCGGGTACTCGGTGATACATTGCCTGCAGTTGGATCACAGGGGCGGGGGGATAGTGGTCTGTTTTAAGACTGAATTGGGCCTCACTGGTATACTAGTTGAGGAGACGGAATCATTTGAGTGTACTGTGGTAACTGGTGTGGGGTGCAGGACAGCTCTCATTTACCGTCCACCAGGGGATGAAAAGCTGTTCCTGCAGGAAGTAGCCGACTTCGTCGCCTACATGGCATTGGAGTTGCCCAGAGGGATGGTTCTGGGCAACTTCAATGCCTGGATCGACGACGAATCCTCGCTTTTTGGTCAACACTTCCTCCAGTTGATGACATCACTGGGCTTCACGCAGGTTGTTTCCTCAGCTACCCATAATGATGGCCACTCTCTTGATCTGGTCTTCCTCCTGGGGATCGAGGCTTCCGACATGGGAGTGGAACCCATCATTTGGTCTGATCATTACACCGTGAGGTTCAATTTTTCTGCCCCTCTGAGTAGGTCTGCCCCTGTGGAGATGGTCAGTTACCGCCCTTTGCGGGATATGGTCCCTGAAGACCTGGCAGTGGTGATCGGCCTCTCGGTGCTCAGTGAGACCAGCACTGATCCAGAGCACTTAGTGGTGGCCTATAATAAGGCTATTACTTTAGCACTGGATTGGATTGCTCCAATCCATGTTCATCTCCTTCAGCTTCGCCCTCGGACCCCTTGGTTTGATGGGTTGCTGAGGGAGATGCAGAAGTTGGGACATAGGTTAGAAAGTCATTGGCATAAATCCACCTTGGATACTGACCATCTTATTTTGTTAGAGCATTATCAGCTCTATCAGTCAGCGATCTCCCATAAGAAGGCAGAATTCCTGTCCAGGGAAATCGCTGTTGCCAGGAATCAACCGGCTCAACTCTTCCAAACTGTGGACATGCTGTGCAACCCAACCTGTCTGCAGCTCCGTCGAGTTTTTTTACAAATTGAGTGTGATGAGATAGCTAGATTTATTGCAAATAAGGTGGCCGATATCAGGCAGGAGATCCGCCTTTCTCATTCTACGGGAGATATGGTTGGTCGGTGTTCAGTCACTATTGCCGGTGTTTCCTGGAGTACCTTTGACCTACTGGATTTCATTGATATTATGAGGATTGTCCAGGGGATGCACCCCATGTGCTGTAGTTTAGACCCAGGCCTTACTTCCCTAATCTTGGGTTGTAGTGATATTATTGGCCCGGTCTTAGCTCAGATTGTCCGGTGCTCCCTAGAATCACGTGAGTTTCCTGGCTCCCTGAAGGAGACGGTGGTGACACCCCTTCTGAAGAAAGCTTCTTTGGACCCGGAGTCTCTGGCAAACTACAGACCTATCTCGAACATTCCTGTCATGGAAAAGGTTATCAAGAAAGTGGTGGCAATTCAACTGGAGGACCATTTAACCATCCATAATTTATACGAACCTCTCCAGTCGGGTTTTTGTAAGAGGCATAGTACTGAGACAGCTCTGGTTTGGGTGCTCAATGATCTCTTGATGGCTAGAGATTGGAGGAACCATTCTATCTTGGTACTCCTTGATCTCTCCTCAGCTTTCGACACTGTTGACCATGGGGTTCTACTCGAGCGCCTGAGGTGCATCTGTGGGCTGACGGGTACAGCCCTCAGATGGTTTTCATCTTTCCTCACCAGTCAAACTCAGAGAGTTGTCTCTGGAATATTTAGTTCTGAGTCCTTCTCTCTGCCTTGTGGGGTACCTCAGGGCTCGGTGCTGTCCCCCATGTTGTTCGTAGTGTATATGCTGCCCCTCGGAGACATTGTAAGACAATATGGGCTGAGGTTTCATTGCTATACCGATGACACCCAGCTCTATCTGTCTTTTGCACCCGACCAGATGTGTGCCCTCTAAGTATTTAATAGCTGCCTCGTTGAAATCCAAGACTGGATGAGTTCCAGTGGGTTAAAGTTGAACGCGGGAAAGACTGAGGTTTTGGTGGTGGACCCTGGTCACAGGATAGAGGTATTGGGGATGGATTTGCTCTCTGGTTTATTTTGGGGGGGCGAGCAGATCCCTACCTCTGAACGGGTGCATGACCTGGGAGTGATACTTGATGATGGTTTGACCCTTCATCATCAGGTGTCTGCTGTCATCAAGTTAGCCTTTTACAATCTTAGGAACATTGCCAGGATCAAGCACCTTGTTCCGTCCAGTGACCTGCCAGTTTTAGTCCACGCCTTTGTGACCTCGCGCCTTGACTACTGTAACTCTCTGTACCTAGGGCTTCCTGGGGTTAATATGCGCCGCTTGCAGCTAGTGCAGAACACGGCTGCACGTCTATTGATTGAGGCATCAAGAAGATCTCACATAACCCCTGTGCTACGTGATCTACACTGGCTGCAAGTTCAGTGGTGGATCGCCTTTAAAGTAGGTTTGTTAACCTACAAGGCCCTACATGGCTTGGGTCCTGACTACTTGAAAGAACTTCAGATTCCTTACACCCCTGTGTGAGAACTCTGTTCGGCTGATGAGGGGTTGTTAGAGATTCAGAGGGTTAGATTGAAGTCATCTGGGGCTAGGGCTTTTATGTTCGCTGCCCCATCCCTCTGGAATTCTCACCTCGTCAGTTACGGGAGTGCAGGAATGTGGGGAGCTTTAAGCAGGCACTGAAAACATTCCTTTGGGTTAAGGCAATTCCTGATTTTCAATGATTTTATTCTTATTTATTGTCTGATTGCGTATGTTTGTATCTGTGAAGCACCTTGATGCTCTGAAAGGTGCTATATTAAATAAAATTATTATTATTATTATAGTTACTCGTCTGTCTTTCATCACCATTTCATGGACTGCATCAATGTTCTCCTCAGTGGTCACCTCCCTTGGGTGCCCTAACCTGGAATCATCTTCAACACTTCTTCTGTCATGCTTAAATTCAGCAGCCCATGTCTTGACAGTTGAATATGAAGGGGCTTCTTTCCGAAGTATGCAGACCATATCCTCATGGATTTGCATTGGACTCATTCCTTTGATATGGAGGTACTTGATGATTGCTCTGATCTAAGTTTTCTCCATTCTCAAATGATCATCACCTATCGAACTTTGTCCAGAAAGTACCTACAAAAGAACATTTGATCATTATACCAGTAGGTCATATTCTATTCATATTAGTGTAACTATACATTGAAAAATAATACTTAGTTCACAGTGCAATTCTTTCTGTGTTGCACAAATCCACCAGTATGCAGCCGCGAATCACAGTTCGGCCGGTGCAAACCACAAAAGGGAGCGGCTTACCCCCAACAGACAACCAAAACCAGAATAGTGGTTGCACTCACACGGAGACTGGAAGCAGATGAATGTTTTCAAAGCTTTTATGTACAGCTCCACTTCTGTTGTACAAAGATATCAGCAGATGCAAAAAACCTAGGCACATTGCTTTGTGCAGCTTGAACTCCAAGGGAAGACTCGCAAGAGCAAGGCGCTAGGGTTTAGAGCTGCATGAAGGGACTTGCTTACGTTTTTTGCATCTTCTGATAACTTTGTACAACAAGCAGAGCAGTACATTAAAGCTTTAGAAACATTGATCTGCTTCTGGTCTCTATGTGAGTGCAACCACTATTCTGGTTTTGGTATTCTGTGTCAGTCACTTTTTGATCAACCCCCACAGTAATACCTCTTTCATCCTGCTGTCAACACCACTGCCAATACACCCCAGTATCCTGTTTACCCTACTATAGGAATTGTTACACTTGCAAGATTATTTAAGGGAGTCACTTACAATAACTCATAGATCCCTTTCCTCCGAAGTGGCATTCAGTTTAACCCCTCGCATCCTATACTCTGTCCTGGGGTTCTTGTTCCCTAAGTGCATCACCTTGCACTTTTTGATGTTGAATTTCAGCTGCCAGACCTGGACCATTTCTTTAGTCTCTGTAGGCCCCTCTGCATTTCCCTTATTCCACTCACTGCCTACCTTACCACAGAGCTTAGTATAATCTGTGAAGAGAAGCATCTTGCACTGTATTCCTTCTTTTATGTCACTGATGAACATATTGAAAATAACTCAACCCAGAACTGATCCATGTGGCACTCCACTTGTGACCTCCATCTCCTTGGATCTGACTTCATTTACTACTACCCTCTACTGTCTCCCTTCCAACCAACCTCCCACCCATCTAACTTTGCTTTGCTGCACCCAAAATCCTCTAGCTTTTTCAGCAACCTTTTGTTTGGCACCAAGTCGAATGCCTTTTTTTATTGTTATTTTATGGTCCAGATCCCCCTCCTCCCCTAAGGGAGCTCAATCCAACCCCTGCACTGTCCCCCTTACCTAGGCATACCCATCTGGGTGGGATTGCCGTCAGGCCCCTCCCCACAGTCCTTCGTATCTTGCCCTGGCTTACCCCCAGGGTGGGGCCATGGGAGCGGGACTACCCCCAGGTGGACATTGGTGGAAGCAGGGACAGCAGCGGAGGAGAGCATCATGCGTGTGGGTTCAGAGCTTTTTTCTGATTATTTTTTTTGTGGTAGTACCTGGGGGTTGGGATATGCAATGATGTCCTGCATCCGACCTGCCTCCACAGGTGACAGCGCCAGCACGATAGAACTCCACGCCTCCACCAGAGGTCCATGATGTGCAAAACACTCTACCCCCCTCCCCCCAGAGAAGGAGAGCAGTCCCTGGGATGCTTAGTCCTTTTCCACCTGGCCAGCCCTCCAACATCCCAAGTCCATTTCCAAACTCAGGTCATTGGCAGATGGATGCCCTGCCTCTGCACTGGTGGGCCGGCCATTCCAAGTCAAATGCCTTGCTGAAGTCAAAGCAGACTAAATCCACTGCATGAGCCTTTTCCACTGTCCTAGTTTCCCAGTCAAAGAATACTATCAGGTTGGTCTCAAAAGACCTCCCTGCATGAGCCCATACTGTTTACTATCCTGGAGCCTGTTTTTTTCTCCAGGTAGTCCACTAAGTCCAGTTTGACTAGTGTCTCCAACAGTTTACCCATTACAAAGGTAAGATTGGCAGCTTTGTTGTTACCTGGCTACTATTTGACCCCACCCCTGTTTAATGGAACTATGTCCACTACTGCCTGGTCTTCTAGAACCACCCCTGTCTGAGTAGAGCTTTAGAAAATAGGTAGAAATGTTGTCGGTCTCTGATTGTCTGAGACCCCTGACAAGAGGGTACATTAAGTACCAACAGAGAATGGGGGGAAAAAATGAGTCTGATGACAGGATGCCATTGTACCAGAAAAATCAGTTGCCAATCAAAATTTTAAAATGCCCATACCACCATCTCCTTTCCTCACTTAGCTAGTGGCAGACACCCCCTCCCTGAACACACACACACAGTATATCAACTGCCAAAAGCTGAAACTTTCTCTTAATTTCAGCAGAAACAAACATGTTTTCATGGTGTAGCACTAGTTTTCAGTAGTGTTGGAATCTGGCAGCGCAATTCCATCTATGGGCACCGGGACCACAAAACTACTGCTCCTTTCATGTATTCATTGCTTCTACTCAGGGAAGGGGGAGTGAAGCATTGAGAGTATTTAAATCCAAACAGACACTCTGTGAGGAGGAAGCATCTGCATTTAAGGGTTTGGGGGAGGGATAATGCAAATAAACCTCAAGGAGGGAGCTATAAAAATAAAAGTGCCTAGCTATGCCTTACAGTGAAACTAAACAATGCCAGCGCCCTTCACTGGAAATTCCAGCAATGGTGGGACTGCTTTACTGCTAATTATTTTTTTATATTTATTTTCTATACTTTATGTGTTTTTTTAAGACATTTTAATTTATTTAACCTAAACCCCATTTTCTAAGTGCAATAATACCCTGCAGGGTGGTGGCATGGACTATACTGGACCTCCCAGGGCTATAATGCCCTCCACTTGTGGCATCAGGCCTCCTTATGTCCCTGGGTGGTCCAGTACAGCCCAATACCTCAAACCCAATTGTGTATTATTGCTTGCACTGAATAGCCCTACCATGGTTTTGACTAATCTGATGCCAGTTCCCTGATTAGTATTAGGTGCATCCCATATCTTCAGGGATGTTAACCCTTTTCTGATCCTTTCACTAGTAAATACCTGCTGTCTTGTTTCATTTCAGGCACTCCCTTTCAAAAGCCTTTGTGCCACTCTTGGCAAAGGCCCGCTGTCCTCCCTAGCGAATACTGAGAACTAATCATTCAGAACATCTGTTTTCTGCTCATCCCCCTCTACTGCCCTGCCTCCCTTTGTTAGCCAAACAATTCTCCCACCCATGTTTCATTTTTCCCTTATATACCTGTTTTATTTCCTGCCCTTGACCCACTCTGCAATATGCAGTTCTGTGCCTGTTTTTGTAGTCCTGACTGCAATCTTGGCCTCCATTGTTCTTGCTTGGTAATTCCCCCCACCACCACCCCATTATTCATCCCCCTGCTTCTCCATATATGTGATGAAGGTCCTCTTTTTTGTCTTTACTGCCTCCCTGATGTTTTTGGATACCCATACTGGTCTATTGTACCTGTTTCTACTGGTAACCATTCTCATGCATGTGTTTGTCACTGTGAAATGGGCCCTTTTATTCTTACCATCTTTCCTCCATTGCCAATACTGTACACTCCAATTAACCTGTCCTGGACTAATTCCTTCATATGATTGAAATCTGCCCCTCCGAAATCTAGCACTTCAGCTTCTGATGAGTGTTTACTTGTACCAAGGGCCAGCTCAAACCATATGGTGTTATGGTAACTAGACCCAATGATTCCCCACCCCACACTCCACCTACCCTTCCTGAGTTGGTGAGCACCATATTGTGAATGGCAGCTGGCCTTGTGGATTCCTTAGCCAACTGCACCAGCTTGCAGTCCTGCAATGTACTGTATCTAGCAGGGCCTGGTTTCTGATGGTCCTAGCTGCTGTAATGTTCCAGCCAATGTCTGGGAGGCTGATATCCCCCACTACTACCACATTCCCAATTTTTTTTTCTAACTTTATTTTATTCATTTTCAAATAAGCATTGTAAAAGCTTTACGGGCATCAGAGCTGGGTTACATTGCTCCATCACTAAATGCAATTCAAATATGTTAGCATCAATATTGTTCATCCGATATCAAGTGATACAACATGTTGGGGTACCTACTTAGTAATATTACAAGGAGTACCTATAGCCTGGCTAACCACATTAAACTGGTGGAGTAGAAAAGGAATTAGGTGAGATTCTTAAGGATACTTAACACCATGACCCTTATGGTCACTGTCTCCACTTACAACATTCTTCTGTTTTAGGTAGTGTAGATCTCCCCCTTCACTCAATCACTCCCCCTGCCAAACATCCTATGAAATGGTTATCTACATTTCTGAAACTTTAGAGAAAGAATAATCAACAGTTCCCTCGAAGCACCAACAGCCTTAACCTCCTCTACTAGTGTAAACTGACAATTGTACTTTTCCCCCCACATTCTTCGTTTTAGGGATTACTAGCTTCTGGATATGCGTGCATCGTCAACCCTGGGCATGTTAAAATCAAGGCAGGCGCCTCATGGTCGGCTCCATTTTTCACATTTTAATACTGCGTTAAATAGATGCTACACCAGCCAGCATACATTCCCAAATGGAGAAGTTGGCTTAAGACTCCAACTTCTCTGCATTGATCAAAACAGGCTCCCTAACAATTGTGGGAGAAAAAAGAAGCATTATAGGAAATTCGTATTCAATGTTAGTGCTTGAGTTTACGAGTTCAGAGTCCCAAACCTACCACTCTCTTGTTCAGAGTGGGAAAATACACATAGTCAAAGATATAAGCAAAATCACTTTACCGACTGTCAGTTAGTCCTCGCCGCCTTCAGATTCAGATGGGAGGCCTTGTGGCTCTGTGGGCTTTTTCTGGAATTCTTCTGTGATCACTGATACTTTTTTTGTGGCCTCTTCTGGGTCATTGAATTGGAAGGTTTTCCCTCCATAAGTCAGGTATAAGTGTGCTGTCCCATGTGCAGCTTTGGTTGCCATCTCAGTCTTGCTATCTTGTGTCTCAATGTGCTCCAAAACACACTCCAGTTTCTTATCCATGTCTTGTACTGTACTAAGGATCATTTCCCACCTGCTACCAGTTGAGCATAGAGCTCTCCTAAGGTCCTGCATAGAGGGCAGTGTCCCATCCTCCAGAGCATAACCCTGGCTATGAGTGCTCCACAGTCCCTGCAGCTGATTACTTTCCCACTGTACATGTGCTCTATACTGGCAGCTGTCTCCTTATATATAATAATTGCTGCACTGATGGTACTACTCCTCCTCCTTCTTTGTACCTATTACCCTTTAATTTAGATGCAAACTGGCTGCACTATACTGGGAGTTTAGCCTAAGCTACTGCTTTACATGGTTTCCTGCCTGATAAACCTCTGGATGTCTTCTTGATATCCCTATCCTAGATAGGTTGTTGGCCATGCTTCCCTTATACCTCTACCCTGGATAGGTAGTTGGTTATGCTTCCTTTATACCCCTACTTTAGATAGGTAGTTGGCTATGCTTCCCTTATACTCCTACTCTAGATAGGTAGTTGGCTATGCTTCCTTTATACCCCTACTCTAGATAGGTAGTTGGCTATACTTCCCTTATACCCCTACTCTAGATAGGTTGTTGCCTATGGCAGCTAATTAGTACTTTCAGTCATTTTCTTGTTGATGCCATATAGTACTATTTAGTCACAATCATCACAGTGCTCCCAGATCCAAATAATCATTTTCCTGTAGCAAGCCTTAATTTTTCCTGTATTTTCCCTGTAGAGGCAGCATCAAATCCCTGTATAAATCCCTGTAGATTTTTCCATAAGCCACTAGTTCCTTATTTGTAACTTTGTTGTTTATTTAAATGTTATATGTTGGCAGCCTTTTATCTGGAAAATGGCTCTGATTTGCTCATGGTATTAAAATTATATGTCAAGCTGACAGTGAAATCACAGGTGAATGACCTGGCAGTCACTGAATTGCTGTTCCTAAGTAGCAGTGATGTCACAGTTAGTGAGGTCACAATGCTGGTGATGTAGTGGGGGCAGTATAACTAGCTATGTCAGCTGTCACACAGAGTGCTGTTCCACACATCACACATAGTAACATCAAGCAAACAATCTTCTAACTAAACAAAGGGAAAAGATAAAGTTCCTCAAATATAAAAGGTAATGGTTGACTGCTTTTAAAATCTAATATTAGTTTTAGGCACTACACAAGCTCTTTAACGCACATGCCTAATGTGGGGATAGAACCCACAGCCTTCTGATCTTCCAGTCTCAGAGGCCAGTGTGCATGCTATTGTTTGCATCTTTCATTTGTTAATTTTTGCACAAATTCTCTCAGACTTTTTTCTGACCACCTGATGGAATCTTGAATGAGTTACATAAATGTTATTAGTTTCTTCAAGGCCCCGATCCTGCAACTAAATACACACTTAATGCATCATATTATAAAATGAAAAAGAAAAAACAGTCTTCTGTTTCCAGTGCTTGCCTCCAACCTGTCCTATGGAAAGGAATGTCAGCTAATAAACTGCAATTCCACTGTCTGTAATGTGACACTGAGTCTGACTTTTGGTTTCACAAAAGCCAAAAGGAAATGAGTTAACCCCTAGGTTGCTGAAAGAAATAGAACAAATCTGTTAGACTGAGCTGGACAAATGTTAGAAACAGCAGTTTAAAAAGTTTTTTTGTTACTATCCTGAGAAGTTCTGAGGTACAATACAGTAGCATCCCCCTTCCCCCTTCAGACACCTTTAACATAGAGCAACAAATAGCAAAAATCAGAGGGGGCATGCACTACTTTGCAGCTGTGGAGAAATACATACAAATGTCTAAAAAGGAAGCTCTAGGAAAGCTGGTTTTAGAGCTACAGATGACAGAAGGGCTGTAGGCTCCACCCACAGCCCTAAAAACAGTGAACAGATCTATGGGACCATTACATGATGGGCACATGGAAATGACTGATTCCAAAATGATGACTTCTACATTCAGCAGATATTTTTGTTCTGTATACAGAAATAGTAACAAAATGAAAGCAGACAATACTGCCATGAAGAAGAACAAAATAGAAATACAGGTAAGGTATAAAGACCATATCATTACAGAAAAAGAGGTAATAAAACAGTTAAATAAAACTGATATCACCAGGTCAGCAGGGCCTGACAATCTGAACCTAAAATTGCTTAATGAAACCAGGGACTGGCTAGTTAAGCCTTTCACTGCTTCGTTTGATAGGTCCCTGGAGTTGGGGGAGGTGCCCAAAGACTGGAAAAGGGACACAGTTGTCCCCATTTTCAAAAAGGTTAACAAAGAAAAAACATATAACTACAGGCCCATTAGCCTGACTTTGATGCCTGAAAAAATGATGGAGGCAATCATCAAAGCAAAGAATTACTTGAAAAAGAAGTAATAACAAAGAACTTGACTAATAGCAGTCAACATGGCTTAAAAAAATAAACTCTGGCCAGAGCTGATAGGGCTGCAGCTGAAGAATTTGAGGTAAAAATATTGAACATTTGCTTTTCAATATTTTTTCACCAAATGTTCAACATAGCCTTATTATGACCCTGCCTCATAAAGATGGACAGAAAAAATGTGCAACTCCTGGGCTAAAGGTGATTTGTGCAGGGACTGCAAAATCAACTTTCAGACTGCAGAAACACATTTTGGGTAGGAGTTGAAAAATGACAGCTGTTACATTCATGAGGTGCTGTAACAAAATGGCTATGTTGAAAAGTTGGGGTAAAAATATTGAATATTACTAAAGTTATGAGCCGTCATTTGCAGAAATCATCAAAATCTAAGAACTTTTTTTTAAATATTTTTACTTTTACACCAAATTTAAAACATAGCCTTCTTATGACCCTACCTCATGAATAAGATCAGAGAAAAGTTTAAACTCATATCCAAGAGGTGATTTCATGCAGAGACCGCGAAATCACCTTTTGGGATATAAAAAAAAATTTGGCCAGGATTTGGAAAATGACAGCTGTCACATGTATGAGGTGCTGTAAAGATATGGCTATGTTGTAAATTTGGGTTAAAAATACTGAGAATTACCAAAGTTATGAGCCTGCATTCCAAAATTTAATCCAGGCTCATAACTTTATTGGGTTTTTTTTATATATTTTTATACCAAATTTTCAACATAGCCTTCTTATGACCCCACCTCATGAACAAGGTTAGAGAAAATTTTCAACTCCTGCCTGGAAGGTGATTTCGTGCAAGGACCATGAAATCACCTTTCAGGATGTAAAAACAACATTTTGGCCAGGATTTGAAAAAGTATAGCTGTCACATTCATGAGGGGCTGTACAGATATGGCTATGTTGTGAATTTGGGGAAAAAATATTGAAAATTACCAAAGTTACAAGCCTGCATTTGCAAAATTCAATGTTGGCTCATAAGTTTGTTGGTTTTTAATGTTGTTACTCCAAAATTTCAACATAGCCTTCTTATGACCCCACCTCATGAACAAGGGCAGAGAAAATGCTCAACTCCTGGCAGTAAGGTGATTTCACGCAGGGACCTTGAAATCAGCCTTTGGAATGATATACCTAACGACAGTGCAATTGTTCATGAGGTAGGGTCCCAAAGAAGGCATGTTAAAAATTTGGGCCAACAATATGCAAAAATGCCCAAGTTATGGCACTAAGTTCAAACCCCCACTGGAATACATTGAAGCGCATACCTGTTTCTTCTTTTTGTGATCCGACTTTGAATGGTGACGACGTATCTGTGGTCCACAGGGGATTACAGCGTTGGACAACCAATGGGTAAGTAAGGTCTTCAGGGGTGCAGGTTAGTGGGTGCTGAGTGGGAGGGTCGGGTGGGGGCAGTTACTGCTGCAA
The DNA here is from genome assembly GCA_016271365.2 of Neoceratodus forsteri. Lineage (NCBI taxonomy): Eukaryota > Metazoa > Chordata > Ceratodontiformes > Ceratodontidae > Neoceratodus > Neoceratodus forsteri. The sequence continues at coordinate 1,869,188,983 of CM057452.1, forward strand.
AAGAAATCGATGGAGGGTTTTCTTTTGTAGGGTTGTAAATAAATAATAGAGCATGGGGAGTCCTCATCAAGACACTGGGGACTGAGCCCCTCAGTGTCACTCTTATGATTCTGGGGTGGGGGTAGGTGCTGAGAGGGAGGGTTGGGTGGGGGATATCAATATAGATATACATACATATAATCTATATATATAAATACACTCACACAAGAAATAACCGTGTATACATGAAGTGGAGGTCACAAAAAACATCAGAGAGGTGTCCTGATTGTGACACTGGGGATTAGGGCACCCCAGTGTCACTCTTAAGTTTGTGGGTGTTGTTAGAGGAGGGTCGGTGAGGGATATCAATAGAGATATTTAAAAACACACATACACACACAAAATAACCATGCATATGCAGTAGTGAAGAGGGGGTCACAAAAACATTGGGGGTGTCCTGATCATGACACTGGGGGACTGAGCACCCCCAGTGTCACTCTTATGTTTGTGGTGGGTGTGCAGGGTGGTGGTTGCTGAGAGGGAGGGTTGGTGGGGGGAATAACTAATGTTAAAGACAGAAAGAAACAGCAGTCAAAAAAATAGTGCAGTGCAAGCAGAGTGCTCCACTGTGGAGATGACTATGGGGCAACTCTATCATGTTGTTCATTTGCAAAGAATGTGAAGAATACAGAGTTTTTTTCTCAAAGCAAGAGGTCTGTAGGGCTTCTCCCACTGCAGCCCTAAAAACAGGTCATGCTTGACTAATGCATTGGTGTTCAATGAAAAAGTGAGTAAGGCTCTGGAAAAAAAAAACACATAGAACATAGAAACATAGAAACTGTCAGCAGATAAGGACCACTAGCCCATCCAGTCTGCCCATAAGTCCTACCCTTGTTTGTCGCCTCTGACCCTACTTGATCAATGGCTTTCTCCTCTCTTTCCCATTTCTAGGGTTCCCTTATACCTGTCCCATGCATGTTTAAATCCTTGTATTATGCTTGCTCTCACTACCTCCTGTGGCAGACTATTCCAATCATCTACCACCCTTTTTGTAAAGAAAAACTTCCTCACATTTTCCCTTATCCTGCCACCTTCCAATTTCAGATCATACCCCACCATTCTTGTTCTCCTCCTATATCGGAAGATATTGCCCTCTGCACTTTGTTTATGCCTTTAAGGTACTTGACGGTTTCTATCATGTTTCCCTGCTCTCTCCTCCCTCCAGCAAGTACATAGCAAGGTCCTTTAATCTCTCCTTAAATGTTTTCTGGTGCAAACCTTGTACCATCTATGTCACCCTTCTCTGGACCGCCTCCACCCTGCCAATGTTCTTATGAAGATGCAGCCTCCAGAATTGTACACAGTACTCTGGGTGAGGCCTTACTAGTGTTTTATACAATTGAATCACCATCTCCTTCCTTCTGCTAGTGATACCTCTGCCTATGCACCCCAACATGCCACTGGCCCTCGCTGCAACATTTATATACTGCTTAGACACCTTTAGGTTGTCTGAAATGAAAACCCCTAGATCCTATTCTTCCTTGGTGACTGTCAACAACCCTCCCCCATCCTGTAGCTCTCTTCAGGGTTCCTTCATCCCAAGTGCATTATTTTGTACTTCTTTGAATTGAACTTCAGCTACCATACCTTGAACCACTCTTCAAGCTTCCCAATATCCCGCCTAATTTTCTTCACCCCATCTGGAGTAGCAACCCTGTTGCAGATCATGGTGTCATCTGCAAACAAGCAGACCTTTCCCTCCAGCCCTTCTGCTATGTCACTGATGAAGATATTAAATAGGACTGGCCCAAGGCCTGATCCCTGAGGCACCCCACTGGTCACCTCCCTCTCTCCAGACTAGTTCCCATTTGCCACCACTCTCTGCCTCCTGTCTGTTAACCATTTTCTAACCCAGTTTACCACATTGTGGCCCATGCCCAGACTACCCATCTTGCTCTTGTTGTTTCTGGACTTCCAAGGACCTTTGGTAAAGTGTCACACAACACCCTTATTGAGAAGCTCTGGAACATGGGAATAGAACATAAGTTGACAGGGTGGATTGCTGGATGGCTGGCTGGGAGGTCACAGAGGGTTAGGGTAAGAGGTACACTATCTGACCCAGGGGAAGTGACCAGTGGGGTCCCCCAGAGTTCGGTGCTGGGCCCCTACTTGTTTAACATTTTTGTGACAGACATGAATAAACATATAAACAACTGGGTTGTCAAGTTCATGGACAACACAAAACTGGTGGGCATCATTAGCTCTGACAATCATACAGTCAGACTAGAAAATGACCTAAAACAAATCGAGGCATGGGGAACAAATAATGGAATGAACTTTAGCACAGACAAATGTGTAGTCATGCACATGGGAGTTGATAACAGAAAGAACAAATATAAGTTATATGGCAGTGTACTTAGAAATGTTGAAAATGAAAGAGACCTGGGTGTAATTATAAAAAAAATCACCTCATCTTTAGTACACAATGTAATAAAGTCATACATACCACAAAGAGAATTTCAGGTTGTATAAGGAAAGCTTTTGTTTTAGAAACATTGTATACACCCATTGTGTAAGACCTTTATTAGACCACATCTGGACTACTGTGAATCACTTTGGAGCTAATATTTGAGGAGGGATTTGAACCATCTAAAGAGGATACAACACAGGGAAGCAAATATGATCACAGGACTCTGGGATAAGCCATAAGAAACTAGGGTCCAGAACTTAGGGTTGTACACTTTGGAGATGAGAAGGAAAAGAGGAGACATGTTGCACATGTTTAAAATAAAAAGGGGTCAAGAACTAATGGATAGCATGAATCTAGAATACAATATTAGGAATATAAATCTGAGACACCATAATAAACAGATCACACAATCTCTTTCCAAGAAAAACACCACAAGGGGATTGTTTACCCAAAGAGCAGTAGGACCATGGAGTACTCTCCCAGGGGAGACTGTATCTGCTGATTCATTTGAAATGTTCAAGAACAGAGTTGCTGAGTACCTATTGGGAAGGTTATACTACAAAAGTGTCCCCGCTGAGGCGGGAGACAGACTATATGGGCTCACGCCTCCTTCTTCTATATTCCAAGTATAGTTCCAAGTATAATCTCTTTAAGAAACTGATCAGCAAGTTAAGAATTCTGGTACAAATGGATGCGGTTTGACATATTATACAGAATGGTATCCTGGTCTGCCTGTTATACTCTGAGGATGTTTCCCAGGTGCAGCCTCAAATAATTCTGACCAAAGTATTCTATAAGGGTGTTACAGACCATATGCATGATGGCTCTATTGATGGTCAGTATGGTGCTGAACAAAACTTGGTCCCACATGCTCAACAGACAAGGAGCTATTGGTACAAAATCCATGCAGATGTTGTGCTTTGGTCTGAGACTTTTGTAAACTGTGCAGCCAAGGCCAGACCTCCAAGAGTGCCTCAAATGCCACTAGGAGCAGTTCAAGTCAGATAGTGAATGGAGCAGATACTGTAGCAGTTAACCCAATGGGTCTACTAAATGAAAGTAACTGACACAATTATTAAATGTTGTTTGTCCAGGACTATTTTAACATTTATACAGAGGCAAGCCACTTATCAAATGATAAATCAATCACAGTGGTGGACACCCCAGCCAATTAGTGTGTTAATTGGTATGATGCTCCTTATTCACCACATAGAGACCAAGGAATGAACTTCCATAGGTTTAAGATTGTTGCAAGCCCATGTTTTGTCAAACATAAGCTGCACTAGACTTGTGTCAGTCTAGCAGAATTTTAAATCCCATGCATCAAACTGATGCTCGCTAGACCAACTTTCTTTGGTCTAATCTTCATTATTCTTGAGGACCCCTGACATAAAGATTGTGTCAGAACCTTACCATGAGTTGCCATATAGCAGGTAGACTGACACAGCTGTGCTCAAGATTATGAAATCGGGTACAGCTGTTTCTTTTGACTGGCACAGCTGTGGAACTCTAAGGGTTTGACACTGGGTTAATGCAAGCCTGTAGCAACCTTCACAAATCCGTCACCAAGGCTCTAAGTTTGAGCCTGACTGAAGATGAGCAGAAGGCACCTCAGTTTAAGGTCTCATTCGAAAGATGGCACCTCAGTTTTAAAGAACCCTCCTCATACTGCACTACAGTGCCAGTTATGGGGAATTACCTCAAGTACAAAGTGTGCGATTGAACCCTTGAACATGTTATCTTCAGGCCCCAGAGGGAAGCATGCTAACTACAGACACACTAACATTAGAAGTAAACAGAGTTCAGCAAAGCGTCACCAATCTGATTAGTGGTTTAAGAGGCAAGAGCTGCTATATGAAAAGAGACTAGGTGAACTTAAATTATTTAAGCCTATAAAAAGACAAGGCTAAAATGGGACATGACCATGGCTTTCAAAACACTAAAAGGGATAGACAGGGTCGAGTAAATGCACCAGTTTGAGTTGGTGAATACAAATAGAACTAGAGAGCATTGCCTCAAAATGAGGAGGGGGTTCAGAATAAGAGGGAACTTTAGACAGCATTGCTTTATATAAAGGATGGTTAACATGGGGAATTGCCTAACCAATGTGATTGTGGCCAATGCTGTCAGACTTGTGTGTATATATATATATATATGTATGTATGTATTGATTTTACTTTTAATTAACCAGGTACGGTGCACTAGGAAATAAGATGCCTATTTTCAGCCACAGCATGGGAGATTACAGACCAATTGTATTACAGAGACAGCAATTACAAAGCAAATAGGAGACATGTGATGTCACTGAAAGACAAATACAGTGCTGTTTACAAAGTAACAAAACAGTGGCTGAAATTAAACAAAGCATAATAAAGAAAAAATCTTAATAAATAAATGGAAACATTACTGAACAAAAATTGCATGGAGAGCTACACAGCATGGGTAGAGTAACATTCCGGCCAATAGGCTTAGATGGATACACCTAGCCAATTGGGTCTAGTCACTGCCATGTAGCAGGAATGGCAGTCAAAATGGTCCCTAAGTATGTTCAGTTCCTTCTGTAGTCAAAAGCAACTCTGAGCAAGTCACTTAACCACCCAGTGCTCCCAGGTCACTCCTGAAAACAGGCACTTGTGGATAGTGGGCCTTACCCGGTTACCAAAGAGTTAAAAAAAAAGTGTACTACTGTATGTGGTTAACTAATTGATGTAATGGTTCTGATATGTGGTACTGTCCGATATGTTTCAGGATGCTTCTGTAAACGTAATATATATTCCTGTGAGCGAACTCAGATAACAAAAGATATCAAATCAAATCACAGTACTACAGTGTATTACTTTGTTAAGTGGACTTTCACCTGATAAATGGTGTGACTAATTAACTAATGAGAGCCAAAAACTCTGGATGCTTGCCTTTCAATTCAATTTTCAATTTTAGTTGTTTACCAGGTAAGTACATTAGATGATTAGGTCCATTTACAGGCACAAACCATGTGTTTTTATGAAAAAAAGTTAAATCATCTATTACATTAAGTATCATATATCACAATACACTTACAGGATCTTAATGAAAAGAGAAAAATGTATCAAATATATTTAAACATTTAGGCTTAAGAAAATATTATTACATGAATGGGTGTTACTTCCTTAACACAAATGGTGGAAAAGACATTTCTAAAATAAAAGTCAGAGATATTTACACATAGACATAAGCGACAAATGGATTAACAATAAATTTCTAAAAATTTGTAAGGATGAAGCTAGGCAAATCTCCATTGGAAGCACATTTCATTTCTTGACTGAAACATAGAAACATACACTTTGATGGCAGATAAGGACAGCTTGGCCCACCTAGTCTGCTCATTTCCCTACCTATTGGATAAGCTGCAGGCCCTAGTTAACCAACAGCCTACTTCTTCCTAGCGCCCACCAGAATTGCCTTATATCCGTCCATGCATTCTTAAATTCCCACACTGTTTTTGACCCCACAACCTCCTCAGGAAGGCCATTCCATGCATCCACCACCCTCTCTGTGAAAAAAATACTTCCTCACATTGCCTCTGAGCTGTCTCCCCACTATCTTCAAATTGTGTCCCCTTGTTCTTGCACATCTCTTTTTCTGAAAGATGCTACTCTCTTGGACTTTGTTGAATCCCTTGAGGTACTTGAAAGTTTCTATCATTTCCCCCCTCTCCCTCCTTTCCTCAAGGATATACATATTAAGCTTCTTTAGTCTTTCTTCATATGGCTTCATATGGCTTCTGCTGCAAACCCTGCACCATTTTAGTTGCCCTGCTCTGCACTGCCTCTATCTTGTCTATGTCCTTGCGAAGATGGGGTCCCCAGAACAGCACACAGTACTCAAGATGGGGTCTCACCAGCTGTCAGTACAGAGGGATAACAACTTCCTATTTTCTACTGGTGATGCCTCTCCCTATACATCCCAGTATCACCCCAGCCATCCTTACTGCCTTCTCACATTGCTTGCTTACCTTTAGGTCATCTGATATGACTACCCCCAGGTCCCTTTCCATTTGTGCTATTGTTAATACCTCCCCCCCATTGTGTACTCTTCCTCTGGATTTTTGTTTTCCAGGTGCATTACTTTGCACTTCTTTGCATTGAATCTAAGCTGCCATAGTTTTGACCATTCCTCCAACCTTGCCAAGTCCCTTCTCATCCTTTCCACCCCTCGCCGCCTTATGTGTCAACCCTGTTTTAGATCTCTGTGTCGTCTGCAAAGAGACATACTTTTCCTTCCAGTCCCTCTGCAATGTCACTTATAAAGATGTTAAAAAGCACCGGACCCAGTACTGAATTTTGCAGTACCCCACTAGTAACCCCCTTTTTTTGGAGTAGACTCTGTTTATTATTACTGTCAGTGTCCTGTAGTCCAGACAATTTTTTACTCAGGCTATCACCCTGGGACCCACTTCCAGGCTGTCTAATTTGTTTAGTACTCTTTTGTGAGGGACTGTGTCAAATGCCTTGCTAATGTCTAGGTAGGCCATGTTCACAGGCCCTCCCTGGTGTACTACTTTGGTCACCCAGTCAAAGAAATCTATTAAATTCATCTGACATGACCTTCCTACTGTGAATCCATGCTGCCTTGGGTCCTGTGCCCCGCTGGCCTCTAGGTACTCAACAATTCTTTCTTTCAAAAGTGATTCGATCATTTCCCCTACCACTGAGGTCAATCTTACAGGTCTATACTGTAGTTTCCTGCCTCTGCTTTGCTCCCACTTTTGTGAAGGGGAATCACATCCACCCTCCTCCAGTCCTTAGGTACCTCACCATCCTCCCATAATTTGATAAAAATGGTAGTCACTGGTGTCACTAGTTCTCTCCTTAGATCTTTCAGAAATCCGGGGTGAATCCCGTCAGACCCCATTGCTTTGTCCACCTTCAGTTTTAGGAGTTCTTTCAGAACCCTTTCTTCTATGAAAGGACTGGTATCTACACCCCTATCCAGAATGCTTCTATTGATTGGATTAGATACCTCCCCCTCCTCTTCTTTTGTGAATACTAAGCAGAAGTATTCATTCAATATCCCTGTTTTTTTCACTGTCCCTCTCTGCCCACCTACCCTCCCCTTTATTAAGCCTCACTATCCATCCATTGGTCTTTCTGTGCTCCCTAATGTACCTATAAAAGGTTTTATCCCCCTTCTTAACTGAGTTGGCTATCTTTTCCTCAGTTTGGGCCTTTGCTATTCTGACTGCCTTCCCAGCTTCCTATGCTTTAACTGGTATAGTTCTCTGTCCTGCTCCTTCTGTGTCTTCTTATACTTCCAGAATGCTATCTTTTTCTCCCTAACTTTCCCCGCCATCTCTTTTGAGAACCATAGTGGTTTTTTCTTTCATTTTGATTTGTTTATTTGCTTCACACAAAGGCTTGTTGCCTCTGTGATGGAAGTTTTGATGTTTCCTCATTGTTCCTCTACCCCTCTTTGCCTGTTTGCTAGTGCTTTTATGAGGCACTCTCCCATTTTGACAAAGTTAGCCCTCCCAAAGTCCAGTACCCACACTTTTGTATGGCTTGATTCTGCAGCTGTGTTTATTGTGAACCACGCTGTTTGGTGGTCACTTGTTCCCAGATGGCTACCCACTTCTAGATCTGAGATCCTCTCTCTCCATGTCCATTTGAGAGTACCCGGTCTAAGATTGCTCCCTCCTGAGTGGGTTCCAATACTAGTTGACTGATGCATGCCACCTGTAGGACATCTAGAATGATGCTGCTCTTGGATGTGGCTGCAGCAATGGTGCTCCAGTTAACATCTGGCATATTCAGGTCCCCCATCAACAATATCTTCCCTTTTTCTGCCATCCTAAAAATGCCTTCTATCATTTTCTTGTCCATTTCCTCCCCCATAGAAGAGGGTCTGTAAACAACCCCTGTGCAGATTGTGGTGCCATTTCCTGTCTCCAGGGTGACCCACAGTGCCTCCTCTCCTCCCTGTTTAACATTTAGTTCCATTGCTTTGATTCCTTCCCTTACAACTAGAGAGCTACTCCTCCTCCTTTTCTACCCTCCCTGTCCCTCCTGTAGATTATGTACCTTGGTATGTTGACATTCCAGTCATGGTTCATTGTGTGCCATGTTTCTGTGACTGCCATGATATCCAGGCATCCCTCTTCCATCAAGACTACCAGGTCAGGGAGCTTGTTACCTAGACTTTGGGCATTGGTACTCATTACCCTCCATTTTTTGATGGCCTTACCCCTTTTTGCCCCATCCCTGTCCTTACTGCCTTTGCCTTTTTCTCCATTTAGCCCTGTCCTACTCCCTATCAACTTCTCTATCTTGGTGTTTACCTCACTAACTACCATGATTTTTGGGGGGGGCTAGGATTTTCCTGCTCCTTTTCAGTGTCTCCCCTTGGCTAGTTTAAATGCTTGCCAATGAAGCATTTAAACCTATTACCTAGGATCCTGGTTTCCATCCTGGACAGATGCAGACCATCATGCCAATATAGGCCTGCATCCCTCCAGGTGGACCTCCAGTCCCTAATGAAGCCAACACCCTGAGCTCTGCACCAGTTTTTCAACCATTGATTGAATCCCATGGTGCAGAGCACCTTAGCTTCACCCATGTCATAGACAGGCAGCACCTCTGAGAAGGTTACAGTGCATGCTACTTGTCTAAGGCCTCTCCCCAACTCCACAAACTCCTCCTGTACTGCTCTTATCCCTTTCCCAGCCAGGTCATTTGTCCCTAGGTGGATAATGACATCCAGCTCCCTTCCCCATGCAACTGCTCCCATGATCCTGAAGATTCACTCCCTGTCCCTCCAAGCCATGGCACTAGGCAAGCACCTTACATCCCCCCCCAGTTCTACCCTCCTAACAATGGAGTCCCTCACCAAAAGTTGTTTCCTTCCCCTGTGGGGTCCCATGCCACCCTCCTCTGGGTCTCCTTTTTGGAGGTTCCCAGAATCCTCGTTGGTCTCCACTGTGGGTGCCTCCTTAGAGGAATTACACTCTGCCAGAATGGTGTATGAATTGTGGAGAGGTACAACTGGAGGCATGTGCCTCTGTTCCACCACCCCCTCACCCTCCCTGAGTCCACTATGGTCCAACCACTCCTCTTTCTTGGCAACCTCTGAGGCAGCAGTGGTGGCCCTGGTGTTCCATGGGTAGGACAGGAGGTCCCCCAAATCCTGTTCAACTTACCCTGGAGATGAGCAACCTCCTCCCTCAGCCCAGAGAGGTGCCTGGAGATGGGACAACACTACACCTCTTGAACGTCTCCTGAAAGACTGCCGCTTCACAGTCAGTGCACTGCACCACTCCCATCATGTCTTATTTGTGGCCACTCAACTGTTGTTTTGTATGCTTACTCCTTCCTCTCTCTGTTTATTTATTTTATTTTATTTATATATTTATTTATGTATTTTTCTCCCTACTTTCCTACTCCCTCCATGCCCTTAAAGCTCCTGCTCTTCCAGTTCTGGGACAGGAAGCTCCTGTATTCCTTAGTAGTCTCCTTCTTACTTGCTCAGAGTCAGACCTCCAGCAACTGGGGGGGGGGTGGAGAGCTACTCTTTTCCTTCTAGGATGGTGAGTCTTTTGTGCCTCTGTGATCACTCCCTTCCTGCTCCCAAACAGGAAGTTCCTGTTGTCAGTAAAATCCTGTGCCTATTGCATATTAAAGGGACACTGTCAACTCCCTTAGGTCTCAAAGTGTCCATAGTTTAAAAAACATATTTTATGATTGCCAAAATTCTGTAAAGATTGTTAATATAGCTGGTAGTTTGAGTCTGACTCTTAATTTCTTTAAAAAAGTAAAAAAAACAGACTGCCCAACATACTGGTGTTATCACACCAAAACAGGTTTATTTACATTCCTTAATCAACTCCAAATGCATCTTTCCTGCCTGGCATTGAGAACACCAACAAAACAGTCTAGCCCCTCATAATGCAGTGAGAGTTCAGGAGGCTACTGCTTTACGGGTGGCTGCACTGTTTAGGTGTGTTTCTTATGCTCAGAAAGTATGCTGTAAGAACTGAAACAGGATTTTAAACAAAAACAAGGTTGTTTATAAATATACATTGCCATGCATTTCAGTTCTACTAAGCAAGGAGACAGACAAAACAAACAGAAATATCAGTGAATTTTAGACAGGTTAAGCAATCATAAAATGTAGGGTTTGAACTAGAAATACTATGATGAAAAACAGGTTGACAGTGTCCCTTTAAGAGAAAGCTTTCTGTCCCATCACTGTCTTACGTTGAGGGGTTACCAGCAACAACTGGTCAGCTGATCTTAAACCCCACTTTAGACCGTATTGTTTTATCAAATCATCCGGAGGGTTTCTGTCACATAATCTAATATTTCTAAAGATGAATTGGAGTAAATGAAGAGCATCTGTGTCAGTGGCAACCGTTTTACCTTTTCATACATTTTGCAGTGGTGTTCTTTTTATGAGCTGTTTGTGGCAAAGCAGCATATCACATTATAAAGAACCTGTCACTTACTAATGATCTCTGCCAAGGCTGTCTCATGAACTACACTGCCATATTCCAGAATAAGCAGTAAACAATTTCTGGCTATTACAGTTTTTGTTTCTGAAGATGGCACATTTTTTGACCGATAAAGAAACCCAGTCTTTCTTTGGGAAATATTGATAGCATTTTCTATGTGTTTTTTGTAGTTTAAATGTGAATCTAATGTAAGCTCTAAGTATCTGAAATAATCAAATTGTTTGAGAATAGTCTGGTCTCACATCCATATACAGAAATGACCAGAAAATTGAGCATATATTTGGTATGTACCATATAGCATGGCCTTCATCTTCTTCTTGTTCTCTAACAGCCCACTTCATTCAAACATTTTTGCAACTTAGAAAATTCTACAGATAATTTTTCATTCAACAGATTTATATCTGTATCTGCTTTTTACATCACTGCATCATCCATGCACAAAATCAGATTTGAATTTGGACACATATTATGCATATTGGCCCTATGCAAAAATGGAGCGATTCTATGCTGCAGCGCATATCTGGGGTGCATAGCCACTCCGCCCACCTGTGCACCCCACATGGGATGCACCAAGGGGGTGTGCAGCCCAATGAACCCACTCCTCAGGCATACCGCAATGTGCCAGGGCTGGTGGGAGGTTAGCACTACGTGACTATGTACCAAGGCACATAGTGCTGGCTGCGGGGGTGTAGAGTGCGCGCAGGTTACACCAGAGAGAACCCTGCTGTAAGCCTCATATGCACCCTGTAAACACATTGATAGTCTCTTGATTGCAGGGTGAGTAGCCCACTCACACTCCAGGCCACTACATATGACCACCCGATGCCTCCCACTCACCCCAGCACACATCAGTCCCCACCTCCCAGCACACCCCCCCGCACACAGGGGCACAGGTCATGGATGCTGCCCCTGCCCCCCCGAACAGCACCTCCTGCCCACTCCCCACTAATGGCAGGGTACAATGTCTCCCCCACACTGCCAACAGCTGTCCCTCCCACCCCATCCCTGTGCACCTCTCTGGTGCCATTGGAGGCCAGCAGCATTGCTCTCCTCACACCACCACAGCCGCTGGTCCTCAGACATCCACAGAGTGTGCTGCCAATGCATGACCCACCGCATATAGGATCTACTGTGGGTCTCAATCCAGGCATCCACAAACAGGTGCGCACATGCCAGTATGCAGAACTGGTGCCTACCTGTCCAAGGCTCCTCCCCCTGGCATGTAGGTGCTCAGTTGAGTGTTCTGTGGACTGGGTGCACATCCAATGGGATGCCCAAACTCGGTTTGTGAGTGGATCCCTTGCACCCGCCGGGCGCAGATGATGGCTGATTGCATGATGAGCACCATTGGCACAGGAGTGGCAGAATCCCGTTTGGCTGCTCGCCTCTTCCCCCCATGTCTCCCATCAGGTGGGGTGGCATGTTGCGGGGGTCTGGAGTACCCTGTCATACTCACTGCAATCCTCAGCGGCATCCTTGGGGGGTGCATAACTCATACAGCTGGGGTGTGCTTGGCATAAGGTGTGCACCCTGCACCCAGCACTCCACATCTTTATGAATGGTGCAGAGTGCACGCACGACCTGACAAGCCCTCTGTGCGCTGCTATCCATACGGCCAGTGGATCAAAGCATACTTGTTCTACCCCCCCCCAGTAAACGCTGCACAGGTTCCACGGGACCTCACTATGTGGCATTCAGACTTGTTTGGTGTTCTTTCAGGAAGTTTGCATAATCAGGCTTGAGGGCTCCTGACCAGTTAAGGTTCAAGTCCCCGAGCACAATGGTATCCCTGGTGGAAGAGAGTAGCACAAGGCCATCCAAAAAGTTGGTTAGACCTGGGATACCTCCAGAAGGGGGGTTATAGCAGCAACTTAGGTATACTTTTTTAGAGGCACCTAGGGTAATTTCTGCTAGGAGCCATTCACTAGGGGAGTGGGGATTTGAGCAGCTGAAGATAGTGGCAGTGATATGGTTGTGCACGTAAAGTGCTACTTCCCTACCCCTCTTTTTTCCTGGTCTGTCGAGACGTAGGAGGGAGCAGCCAGGGAGTTGGAAGGAGGAGTTAGAGTGGCAGGGTTTCAGCCAGGTCTCAGAGAGGCCTAGCACATGTGGCTTATAAAGGGACATCCAGGCCTCAAGTTCTGGAAACTTGGATGGGAAGCTGCAGATATTTAGGTGGGCAGCTCTGAGGCCATTCAGCCTTGACCAGAAGATATTCGTGTGATCAATATGGGTGTTTGTGGGACCAGGGTTGCTTTCCATGTCTCCAGCAAGGAGGAGAAGAAAAAAAAGACAGTAGATGGGAGGGGGCCGGGGAGGACTGGAAAGTAAGGGAGTGCAGAAAAAAAGCCTAGCATTCATCGTTCAAGGTTGGATAGACAAGCCAAGACAGCTGGGCCCAGGGGAGTTAGTTCATATCTAACCACAGTAGATAATGGTTCAGAGGGCCTGTTTAGGGGGATAAAGATGGCTAAAATCTGTTGATCCATGGCAAGCACCAAGACAAAAGAAAGAAGGGACTTTAATACACAGCAATACCCAACACAAAAGGAGTAAAGGAGTTTGTACATTTTTCTCTGTGCCTCTGCAATGGGTAGGATGGCAGTAGAACTAGAATGCATCCAGACTGAATGAAAAAGTCTCCATTTTTCCAAGTCTACAGTGTGCCTCTGTGTACTAAGTATCAGTGATGTGGAATGCTCACATTGTAAGAATTAACTTGGTGGTACTATGCTTTGGTGCAACCACATAATATACAGAACTTATGCAGTACTGCCAATGCAACTGCATACTACACGGAAGTTATGCTATGCAGCCCCTGCAACAACATATGATACAGAACTGCTGTGCAGTGTTGTTGATGCAACCTCATAGCATAAAGAACTGTTAAAAGTTTCATAGTTCTACAATTTGTGGCAACATTTACCATTGCAGGTGCATTGTTTTCTATAAATCCACATCCTGAACAGAATTGTACATTTTTATATTTTTCTACGGTTTGTGGAAATTGCTATCAAAAGTGGTGCATTGCTTAAAAATTATATATTGTTCTTAAAAAAGAAAATCAATTTTCATGAACACTGTATTACTGTCCAAAATACAAGAATGTATGTATATACTGATGACCAAAAGCCTCATTACCACAGGGGGTTGGGGGTAGGGGGGTGTCATGACTATGCTTCTAATTCTCATTGTCACGATATGTTTAAAATATTTAAAAATGCCTTTTTACCACTGTGGGCAGAGCCCACAGGAGTATTGCATGTACAAAGGAGTTATGTCATGTTTTCTGTCTGTGGAACTGACTGCAGGTGTAAATAGTCTCCTCCGCCTTACCCTCCTCCAAGAAATGTTTTCTGCCCTCAAATAAATATGCTTTCATGTTAGTCAATGGTTGCAGGGTACTATTTTCTTTCTTAAATCGGTGGTACAAGAACTGGAACCTGAGTAGTGGGAGGCAGCATTGTTTTTTGGGGGGAAGTAAGGTCCACCCCACATCCACCCAAGAAGCTCCAAAAGGTCCATCCCACCTTTTTTTATTCATGTGGAAGGGACATGAAATGGATCTATCATCCTGAAAGAAGACTCACATGTTTGGGATGTGGACCAAGGAAGAGAAGTCTATGGAGTCCCTGCGTTTTGTTAAGGACTAGAACAGAAGATACTTAAAATGCCTTCAAACTGACTTAAACACCCTTGGAACAAATGATTATCAGAGTCACCTGGTGTCTCAAAAGGAAAGACTAAGAAGTGTCTAAAAACTAAGGAAAATAGACAGCTTTCAGATATTTCTTAAACATTTCTATACTAAAAACAAAGTTCAGCTTTTGGGATTAACAATATTTGCTTACCATATTCTATCTATTTATATATATAGTTTGTCTTTTTAGTAGTTTCAAAATCTTGAAAGCATTGGTATTACTAATGCATTTAGAAATACATTTTTTTAATTGTCTTTACAGATAACCTTGAAAGCACTGGTGTTACTAATGCATTTAGAAATACATTTTTTTAATTGTCTTTACAGATAAATCATACATGTTCATGTAAGGGCACATTTTGGGGGGATGGGGTTCAAATTATTTTAATCATGGGCACAGTGCTTGGTAAACACAGTCTGTGATGAAGTGTATTTTTCTTTTTAAGTTTGAGAAGTGGAATTCACTTGCACAACTGGATAGCAGAATGGGTTAAACACTTCCTGGAACTTTCTGCATAACAAGTTCCCCATGGCACCTCACAGCATTTGACACTACCATCCTAAGAGCAGTCAGTGTGTTATTTTACAGGACATTGCATAGCAAGAAACATAGCCTTCCCTCTTTTTCCAAATAATATACCAACTTCATTCTCAGGCAGGCAGTTCTGGTCTACTATTTATATTCTACTGAATCTTCTTAAAGGAAAACTGCATGTTAAAATCAGGAATATATGTATTACTACCAGTTTTGAGTTCTCACTTCAATCCAGTGTTTTGTTTCTGCCTAGGCTGCTAGAGGAGTTTTTCTAATTTTCCCTGGGTGTTTTATGATGTCTGGGGGCTGTCATTCAAGTTTGTTTTATTGCATCTTCTCAAAGTTAGTCTTCACAATGTGCCCTTTGGTTTAATGTCTAATAGCCCCTACAGCAGGCCAGTGTCTTGTTACAGTGTCTTGCTTAGCCACAGCAGAGAAAAAACACTGCAGCCAGGATTCACAGTGCTACACAATATACTATAGAAAGTTACATGTTTAAACACATACACACGCACACACCCCAAGCAGAACACAGCTGGATAAGGTGCCAGTATTTAGGAAACTTGTCATACTTACCCAGAGTCTAGCAATGTGAATCCTGGCTGTGACTATAGGTGTTTACAACTGAATGATAATAACCACATTTGCTTCACTTGCAAATAGGTAGGCACGTGTGTCTAATTTCTGTTTGACTTACTGTAGGTTACAAATAGAATCTGAAAAATTCATAACGTGCTGTATTGTGATTTAATGAACTGATAAATGGGGATTTTGGTTTCTTTTACAAATTCATTTTTCCTGACCATGGATATACTAAAACAAAAATTTCTCAACAAAGTGTTTTTAAATAAAGAGTTTAACTCACAGCAGCAGAAGAAGCATGTTGGCATTAAAATCTTAGTGGTGTGGATGTAGAGGCACCAGTATTTAAACATGACTTTGATAGAGGATTAATTGTGACTGGGGGGTGAGGGAGGGAGTGAGTCTTGATATTTGTAGCATAATGGTTTTCTGAAACTTCAACCTTTAATGGGTTAGACTCTGCAGCCATCTGTACAGCATATCACTAAGCCATATGCAGTGTGGTATGGGTAAAACCCAGATCACCAGATCAGGACCAGTGCTGTAAAATCTGCACTAGGCACAGCTTGTGCAAATATTGCTCATCCAGTGGATCAAATAAATACGTGCATATAAATAAATACTCGACTTTGCCTCGTGCTTCAACCCACCCCAGGAGTAATGATATTACATGATAACACACACCCTGGCATGCCTTATTGCTTAAATATGCCCTTTCTCAATGTACTATACTTTGATTCAGTTAGTGTATGCAACAGCCTTCTTGTGAACACTCTGGGCTTCTCTTTGACTCCTGATGTATATTTGCTTTAGCTATTATATATTGTTTGCACTGCTTTGGTCTTCTTGATGTGGTGCCTGTGTGCCTAAACTATGTAATCTGTTTATCTACTGCTACCCATGTATCTTCAGTGAATGATTGTTATAACTGTCTGCTCTCCAAACCATTGTTTTTGGACTTAACTGTGCTGTCTTTGTATTAGTTTCGATGAGGTACCCTTGTAAATGAGTCTCTGACTCAAAGGTTTGTAAATCTGATATTTTTAAAATAAATAAATAAATGTTTATGTTTAAGCCCATGAAACACCCTTATCTAGTTAATGCATTCACAGTCGTAGTGGCTCTGCCAGAGCTTGTTATGTTGGGTTAGTGTCTGGCTCAGGCACTATCCAATGTGGTGGTAGTGTTAGTGAACTGCCTTAAAAGGTAACTCATCCATTAGATTGTTGTGAGAGAAGCTGCTCCCACTTCCTACAGTCAGTCAGCTGTATTGTTCTGTTCCTCCTCTCCAACAGAGCCCTGGTATGGTAAGGTCACGAGGGGTTTTCCTCCTGTTACATAAAGAATAACTAACAACAAAGTGTCAAGAGCAAGTTGATTCACTCATCTCCTTAACCCTGATGCTCAGGCTTAAGCCTAATGTATTGGTGATCTCGGAATCCTGTCTTTCTTCTAAGGTCTCTGAGTCCTCTGTTGCCGTCCCTGGTTTCACCATTATTCATCAGGATCTAGCAAAGAGGGGTGGTGGCATAGCTGTTTACCTCTTCCCAGTCAGTTTGAGCCTGTGCTCTCCATTTCTATTTCCTCTGCCTATGAGATGCTTCTTCTCAAACTCTCTCTTCCCCTCTCTACACCTATATTTATTGCTGGCATCTACTGCTGCCTTGGTACGTCTTCACCTTCAATAACTGAGTTAGTTACTTTTATTTATGCACAGGCTCCCTCTGGTGAGTTACTCATAATCTGTGACTTTAATTTAAATTAGCTCTCCCCCCCCTTCAAAAATGTTGCCTTAACATGAAGTCCCTTCTTTTAACTCAGCTGATTTTAGTCCCTGTTTGCTTTAATTTCAAATCTCAAAGTCTTTCCTTCTTGGACTTGGTCCTCTCCACCCATCTCCATTATACTGCAGATGTGAACACCCTCCCAGATGCCCTCAGTGACCACCGTATGCTCTACTGTGTGTTCAAAATTCACTGTCCCAAAGTTCCCTCTGAATTCATTCAGCTCAAATCATTCCATTCACTGGACTTGTCCTACCTTCATGTTGAGATGGTAGCCACTGACTGGTCCCCTATTTCTACAGCTAACATGGAAAATCCATCAAATTCTTTACTTTACATTTATGCCTGTCTGGGATCATCACACCCCACTTATAAGAACCAGGGACCGAGATTCCTACCTCTCATGGATCTCAAGTGAGTTACCGGCTTGTCACCATGTGCATGACCTTGCCTAGAGGTCCTATAAGTCTTCTGACTCCACTTATGCACTTACTAATTGCTGGTTCCTTCTTAATGCTTGTAACTAAAGCTACTTAGCTTGCATAGTCTAAGTACTTCACATCCACACTCCAGAAAAACCTTAATCATGCCTCCAAGTTCTAAAAGGTTAGTCATTTTAGTATCTCTCCTCCAACCCAGACTCCTTTATCTGTTCTCAAGATGGGCAATACTTGATCCCACTGCAGTTGCAAAGGCAATTCTTGTGGGGGGTAGGAAGAAATAGGCTGTTGGTTAACTAGGATCTGCGGCCTATCCTGTAGATAGGGAAATGGGCAGACTAGATGGGCCTAGCTGTCCTTATCTGACGTCAAAGTCTATGTTTCTATGTTTCTAAGTTGACTCTTTTTTCAAATCCTTTTTCACTTTCTGTGCCTGTTCATTTCTCTCATCCTCATCATCATCCTCCTCCTCCTCTTCCCTCTCTTCTTCCTCTCACTCTACCCTCCAAACCTCTCTCACTGCCCCTCCTCCCTTTTTTATTTTCACCCATTATCCCTGCTGTTGCTCTTAAGGCCCTTTTTGCTCTAAATCCTCACAAGGATTGGAGTCCTGATGGTCTTCACCCTAGACTCCTGTTTCTCTCCACTCATGCCATTGCTCCCCCTATTACCTACCTCCTTAACTTCTCATTCTCCTTATCGTCTAGCCCTAATTCCTGAAATCTGGCTACTGTCAGTTCCATGTGATAACAGTGACTGCTGAACGGTGATTTCTATAATGGCGAGTGCGTTATCACTGAAAAGCAATTTGGCAATATGCACTTGCAGGCAACGGGCACACACAGTACTGTAAGTGTGTGTGCATGGAAACATGCCCCTACCCCCACACACTCTGATTGTGGATTCTCAATTCCAGGGGGGTGTATTTCGGGGAAGGGGCACAGCCTGATTTAAAAAAAAATTTAGTACCGCAGCCATGGGAACAAGCAAAATTTTCCTGGCCTCAGCCCCGAAACCAGGACCTGCTCCATCAGAGCTAGCCTTCCTACCCACCACATATCATGGTTGGCTTGGCAGAGCAGGCACACTAGAGGGTAATAACCATCTTCCCTATCCCTCCCCTTGCTATATTCCCTTTCCATTCGGCCAACCCTTCCCTCGCAGTCACACTCCTGGATATTCCGACAGGTCGCGCATGATAGTAGTGCCCTCATATGGGTTATTGCTTTGATGGTTATCCATATGCTAGTGCTATTATTATGGGATACCCTTCTGTCATTCCCCTTCCCAAAGGGGGTGTTTTCTCTTCCCCTTTCCTTCACACTTTGACTAAGCTCCAGGAACACCTAGTTCTATCCCAACTCTCCTTTTTTCTCAACTCAACCTCTTTAAAATCTTGTTTTAGCAAGTCTCATTCTACTTCCACCTTTCTCCTCCAGCTCACTGATGCTGTTCTCTCTGGTATGGATCAGGGCCTTGCCACCTCAGCTGTTTTTGTCAACTCAACCAAAGCATTCAGCACTGTAGCCCATCCCATTCTCATGGACAAGCTTATGGCAGTTGGACTCTCAGCATCTTCAGTTGAGTGGTTCCACTCCTACCTTGAGGGCAGGTCACAAGCTGTCTGTATTGAAGACCCCCCACCACACACCCACACACACACACACTCACACACACACATATTCCCTGTCATCTCAGATGTTCCCCAGAGGTCTGTCTTGTGCCCAGTTCTTTTCTCCATTTTTCTAAATGACCTCCCCAAGTCCTTTTCTTCTCTGTCAGTACAAATGTATGCAGATTATAGGGTTCTCTTTTCCTCTGGCTCATCTGTCCCTGACCTCACAAACCAATCCATCTGGATTTTAACAATATCCAGGATTGGTTCCAAGATAGTCAGTTATCCTTCAATGCTAAGAAAACAGTATCTATGACTTTTGGCACTGGGCAGAGACTTGCTAGAGTCCTCTCCCTTCCTTTCTTTCATACCCTTGATAATGCAACTATTGAAGATGTCTCCTCCTTCAAGTACCTCGAGGTCTGGCTTGATTGCCATCTAGATTTTTCTGTTCATATGGATGCTATCCACGAGAAGCTCCAATCCAAGCTTGGAGTGCTATACAGAAATAAGAGATGCCTCCACTTCCTGCACACACAAAAAATCCTCACTAAGATGATTCTGACTATTTTTGACTATGGAGACATAGTTTATAGTGCTGCTCCAAAGTCCACATTAGCTAGACTGGGCTCTCTCTTTCACTCCTTTTGTCACTTTGCATTTGATAAACGCATGCGTAGACATCCCTGTAGCCTGTTTTCTTCCCTCTTCCTCCCCTTTCTTGATGCCAGGTGCCTCATGCTTTGTGTTTTCTTTATCTCCAAATTTTGGTTTGGATCTCTCGCCCCTCATATCTTGCCTGTATCCTCTCCTTCCCCCTTTGTCCTCTTACACTCTTCACAATACTTGCCCTCACTCTTTTGCACTCCCTCAAATGAAAACTACTGCTGGTTAAGCTGCTTTCTCATTTAGTTTCCCTAAACTATGGGATACATTTCCCCCTTTTATTTGCTCTGCTCCTTCCTTTCCTATTCTTAACCCTTAGGCTGCCGCTGACAGGATATCTTGTCCTAAAAACCTATACATTCTCATTCTCTCCTCTGTGATTCCTCAGTTCATTCCTGCAGTTGCTTCTGATATTGATTTGGACTCCTTTAACTTGTAATTCCTGAACACTGACTTCAGCACTTCCCTGCTTCCCTAGCATCAGTCATTCCATTGTTCCTTATTTTGATATGTTTGATTGCTATTTAATTGTTCTTTTGCCAGCTCCACAATTTACTCTATTTAACTTATTGATTGTCAGTTTATTCTAAAGCATTACTGTCTTGTTTATTTTGATATAGTTATTTTTATTCTATGTATTTTATACTATATTTTGTATCTGTTCTCTTCTGATCTCTTCCCCTTCCCCAGGACACATCTGGATTAGTGATGTGCGAAGTCTGAAAAATTTGCTTTGCAAAATAGTTCATGAATTGTGCTCAATTTGTGGAGTGCAATTCACAAAATTCACCAATCTGTGGAGCACCAGATCGAATGCAAAGTGTGGAATTCCATGGGTGAAATTCCACACTTCACACACAAACTTCCCTGCCATTCTGTTTTACTTTTTTATTTTTTTGAGCGATTCAGAAGACCTTTGAGTCAGAGATTCCTTTACAAAGGTTCTATGTAAAATAAAAAACAATACAATACAGACATTCAGTGGTACAGGTAAGATAATGGTGGTTACAGGCATGCATAGATTAACAGAGGTAAGTAAAATCAGTACAGCAATATACATAAATCAAATAAACAATTGAAAAGCACTTAGCGTACAGGCAGTTTAGGCCAGGGCAAAATGGACTTGCAAGTGGGAGGTGGTCAGGGTGGTGGGAGGTGGGAGGAAAGAGGGGAAGCAAGGCTGCAGGGCTCATTGTCATAAGGGAAAAATGGAAGTGAGCAATGAAAGAGTAGCAGACAGTGCATAATAAGGTTAGGAGGAAGTGTGAGTGCAGGAGCAGGAATGTTGATCATGGAGGTGCTGGAGGAGAGCAGACTTAAAGGGGCCTAGGCTGGAGATGCTAGAGAGAGGATGAGGTAGCAAACTGAAGAGAGAAGGAGCTCGATAGCAGAAAGATCACTGGGCAAGAGTGGTTCTGACCCTGGGTACTGGCAGAGTGGTTCTAGCAGTTTGGTGGGTAGATACTGATGGGCGGGCAGGTGGGAGCAGTGTGGTGACTCCAGGGGGGGGCAAGGTTGGACAGGATTTTTTTGGTGAGTAAACAGGACTGGTATTGAAGTCATTTGTCAAAGTCAAGGATGTTGGCAAGGTCATAGAGGACACAAAAGTGGGTACAGTGATCACCCACCATCAGGTGACATGCTTTGTTTAGCATATTACTGACCCTGTTGAGGGAAGTGTTTGAGGCTGCACCATAGACTGGGAGACCATAGTCAACAAGTGAGAGGACTGAGGAGATGACAGCAAGTCAAAGGGCCTCAGGGGTGAAATAATCCATATGATGGTAGAGTTGGCAGATGTGAGTGTTGACTGTAGAGCAGAGGACCATGATATGTTCCTGAAAGGAGAGAGAGGAGTCAAGTCAAGTTCAAGTTTATTGTTCTTCCATAAAAATTTCATGACAAAACTTTTTGGACATTACAATGAGTAGAAAATTACATAAAAAATACAATGATTAAAAGCAGTGATAATTTAAGAGGGTGAGAATCTAAGATACATTTCATGATAAGAGGCAGAGTATTTATATAAATAGAATGGTGTCATAAACAGAGCTCAATAAAGGACCAATAAGATTATGAGACTAGGAATTTTGTTTGTTTGTAGTTCTTAGTCTCTTTAAATAGGCCTTTTTTTTGGCTTATTACAGACATTATGAACATTCCAATCCTGAAGGCATCTTCAACTGTCCCTGAATGCATCAGAATAAAAACTGGATCATAAGCTAAGACAGTGTATTTCACCAAAAAATCCTTAAGGTATTTATTTTGTGCATAATTGTATAGAGGGCATTGTATGATAACATGTGAAAGGGTCTCAACTAAGCCTTTACTACATAATCATTTTTTTTGTTTGTGTCATTCTGTATAACTAATGAATTGTAATACATATATTTTGAAGTAATTAGTCCAAATCTTGCCCAAGTGATTGCTTTCCGATAGCTGGGGGCTATCGGTATATAAAGATAAGCCTCTAGATTTGAATCTATTTTGTTTTGGCTCAACCATAGGGCTTGTCTTTGAGAACAGACAAGGGACATCTGCATTACAAATGCCAGGTGAAAATTTTTCTTTTTTATTGCGGCCTTGTAGGATTCATGAATCTTTATATTAAGATGATTATCTTGCCATAAGTGTGAGTAGGCAGAGTTATCTAAGTTATACAAAAGAGTTTTTAACCATGGGGAATGGAAATCCTCATTATACCATGCTTCTTTTTCTTTGACACAAAGTAAGGGTAAGCCATTTTCGTTATTGTTTATTAATTTAAGCCAATAAGTAATTAACTTTAGTTTAATGAGTTCCGCCAAGGGGATTCTGCCTAATTCAGCTCTTACTATGGGGCTGGATGTTGCTGATGGGACGTGTAAAATGGCCTTGTAATAGTATAATGAAGGTAATTCTAATTTTGGTAACTTTTTTAGTCCCCAGATTTCAGCCCCATATAAGAGAAGGGGAGTGATTTTTGTTTCCCCTGCCGTAATGGCTGGGGATACCGAGAGTCCTCCATATTTATGATTAAACCTTAATAATGCTTTAACTACATGATTTGCTTTGGCAATTTGTTCCTTTATATGCGTGTTCCAAAGATTGTTAGAAGAGAGCATTATACCTAGGTATTTGTATGAAGGAACTATTTCAATACGCTTATTTTTATAAAAGATCCTAGGGTTAGTTATTTGCTGACCAAACAACATTATTTTTTTTTTCCAAGTTTATTTCCAAGTGTAAGTTATTACATTTTGTTATCAGTTGATCCAATTTGTTTTGGAAACCTTTGGAAGACAAAGACAAAAGAATTAGGTCATCCACATAGGCTAAAGAATGAAGATGAAAATTCATTATTTTGGGGGAGTCCAGGTAATTACACAAGTCAAAGCTTAGGAGGGAATCTATATAAATTAAATTGTAGTGGCACCAATAGGCAGCCCTGCTTTACCTCTTTATTAGAAAGGAAGTATTCAGAAATGTTTCCCATCTGATCAGATCTTACTGCTGTAGCTGTATCAGTGTACAGGAGGAAAATGGGGAGTAACAGTGAATAGGGGAGAGCACGTTTCACAAGGATTTCCCAGAGGATCCTCCTGTTCACCGAGTCAAACGCAGCTGAGAAATCAATAAATAGAATGTGCAGGTTCATTTTTTTGAATTGGACATATTTCTCCAACAGATGAGCCAAAATAAATATGTTATCAATAGTTGAGAACCCCTTTTGAAATCCAGCTTGAAAGTTGGAAAGGGGACTTTTGGTTTCCACACAATATTGCAGTATAGTTAGTATAATACTTGCAAAGATTTTGCCAACTATATCCAATAGACTTATTGGTCTAGAATTGCTTGGTAGATAATATGAGCCTTTTTTGTGAATAGGAATGATTATGTTTTTTTCCCAAGAAGTAGGAATGGATCTTTCTCTTAAACAGGCATTATACAAATTTACTAAAAAAGGTATCCAGAAGTTTTGATTTTCTTTATAAACTTCTCCTGGAACCTTATCTGGTCCAGGGGCTTTATTATTTGCTAGTTTTGAAATAGCCAGTGCTATATCACTAATTGTAGTAACCAAGGGAGTATATGTTGCTGAGTGTAACCCAAGGAGCATAGTCCTTTCCAAAATGTTGATAGGATCATTTTTCAATAAATTTGAGTAGTAGGTTACCCAGGCTTCCTTAGGGATATATGTAGTCAGAGTAGTTTGATAGGATTTGACTCCCCTTGCAACCATGCTCTAAAAAGCTTTAGCATCATTCGTTGTTATAGTTTGGTGCATGGCTGCCCATCTTTTTTGTATGAACTCATATTTTTTAAGATTTAGGAACTTTTTATATGCCCTACGGGCCTGAGTTAGGTTTACATTACCTGAACTAGAGGGGTTTTTAACATAGAAACATAGAAACATAGACTTTGATGGCAGATAAGGATCGCTTGGCCCACCTAGTATGCCCATTTCCCTACCTACAGGATAGGCCACAGATCCTAGTTAACCAACAGCCTATTTCTTCCCACCCCCCACAAGAATTGACTTGTCTGTCCCATGCATTCTTGAATTCTCCCACAGTTTTAGACACCACAACCTCCTCATGGAAGGCTGTTCCATGCATCCACTACCCTCTCTGTGAAAAAATACTTTCTCACATTGCCCCGGAACCGCCCCCCCATCTTTAAATTGTGTCCCCTTGTTCTTGCACGTCTCTTTTTCTGAAAGATGATACCCTCTTGGACTTTGTTGATTCCACTGAGGTACTAAAAAGTTTCTATGATGTCCCCCCCTCCCTTCTTTCCTCAAGGGTATACATATTAAGCTCCTTTAGTCTCTCCTCGTACGGCTTCTCTTGCAGACCCTGCACCATTTTAGTTGCCCTCCACTGGACTGCCTCTATCCTGTCTATGTCCTTGCAGAGATAGGGTCTCCATAACTGGATGCAGTACTCCAGATGGGGTCTCACCAACTGTCTGTACAGAGGGATAACAACTTCCTGTTTTCTGCTGGTGATGCCTCTCCCTATGCATCCCAGTATACCCCCAGCCCTCCCTACTGCCTTCACACATTGCTTGCTAACCTTAAGATCATCTAATATGATTACCCCCAGGTCCCTTTCCTTTTTTGTTGTTGTTACTACCTCCCCCCATTTTGTAATCTTCCCCTGGGTCCTTGTTTCCCAGGTGTTTTATTTTTCACTTCTTTGCATTGAATCCTAGCTGCCATACTTCTGACTATTCCTCCAACCTTGCCAAGTCCCTTCTCATCCTTTCCACGCCTCCTTGTGTATCAACCCTGTTGCAGATCTTTGTGTCATCTGCAAAGAGGCAAACTTTTCCTTCCAGGCCCTCTGCAATGTCACTTATAAAGACATTAAAAAGGACTGGACCCAGTACTGAACCATGCGGTACACCACTAGTAACCCCTCTTTCTTCAGTGGACTCCATTTACAATTACCTTCTGTGTCCTGTTGTCCAGCCAATGTTTTACCAGGCTACCACCCTGGGACCCACTCCCAGGCTGGTTAATTTGACTATTAATCTTTTGTGTGGGACTGTGTCAAATGCCTTGCTAACATCTAGGTAGGCCATGTCCACAGCCCCTCCCTGGTCTACTACTGTGGTCACCCAGTCAAAGAAATCTATTAGATTCGTCTGACATGACCTTCCCACCATGAACCTATGCAGCCTTGGGTCCTGTGCCCCACTGGCCTCTAGGTACTCAATAATTCTTTCCTTCAGAAGTGACTTCATCACTTTCCCTACTACTGAGGTCAAACTGACAGGTCTGTAGTTTCCTGCCTCTGTCTTGGTCCCACTTTTGTGAAAGGGAATCACATCCGCCTTCCTCCAGTCCTCGGGTACCACACCATCCTCCCATGGTTTATTAAAAAGAGTAGTCAGTGGTTTCACTAGTTCCTCCTTAATTCTTTTAGAATTCTGGGGTGAATTCCATCAGGACCCATTGCTTTGTCCACCTTCAGTTTTAGGAGTTCTTGCAGAACCCTTTCTTCTGTGAAAGGGCTGGGATCAACCCCCCTATCAAGAGTGCTTCTGTTAATTGGATTAGGCACTTCCCCCTCCTCTTTTGTGAATACTTAGCAGAAATATTCATTCAGTATCCCTGCTTTTTCACTGTCCCCCCTCTGCCCACCCACCATTCATTCTATTCAGCCTCACTATCCCTCACTTTGTCTTTCTACGCTCTCTGACATACCTATAAAAGGTTTTATCCCCCTTCTTAACTGAGTTGGCTATCTTTTCCTCAGTTTGGGCCTTTGCTATTCTGACTTCCCTCCCTGCTGCCTTCTGCCTTAACTGGTACAGCTCTCTGTCCTGCTCCTTCTGTGTTTCCTTATAATTCCTGAATGCTATCTTTTTCTCCATGACTTTCCCAGCCACCTCTTTTGAGAGCCATAGTGGCTTTGTCTTTCATTTTGATTTTTTTTTTTTTGCTTCACACAAAGGCTGGTTGCCTCTGTGATGGCAGTTTTGATGATTCCCTATTGTTGCTCCACCCCTACTTCTAACCTATTTGCTAGTGCTTTTCTGAGGCACTCTCCCATCTTGCCAAAGTCAGCCCTCCTGAAGTCCAGTACCCTCACTTTTGTATGACTTGACTCTGTAGCTGAGTTTAACGTGAACCACACTGTTTGATGGTCACTTGTTCCCAGATGGCAACCCACTTCTAGATCTGAGATCCTCTCACTGCCCCATTTGAGAGTATGAGGTCTAAGATTGCTCCCTCATGAGTGGGTTCCAAAACTAGCTGTCTGCGATCTGCCACCTGTAGGGTATCGAGAATGGCTCTGCTCTTGGATGTGGCTGCAGCAAATGTGCTCCAGTTAACATCTGACATATTCAGGTCTCCCATCAACAGTATCTCCCCTTTCTCTGCCATCCTAAGAATGCCTTCTATCATATCCTTGTCCATTCCCTCCCCCCTGACATGGGGATCTGTACACAACCCCTGTGCGGATTGTGGTGCCCTTTCCAGTCTCCAAGCTGACCCACAGTGCCTCCTCTCCTCCCTGTTTACTCTTTTGTTCAGTTGCTTTTATCCCTTCCTTTACATAGAGAGCTACTCCTCCCCCTCTTCTTCCCTGACTGTCTCTCCTGTAGGTTATGTACCCTGGTATGTTAACATCCCAGTCATGGTTCTCTGTGTACCATGTTTCTGTGACTGCTATGATATCCAGGCATCCCTCTTCCATCAAGGCCACCAGCTCAGGGAGCTTGTTGCCCAGACTATGGGCATTGGTACTCATTACCCTCCATTTCCTGATGGCCTTACTCCTTTTTGCCCCATCCCTGTCCTTCTTGCCTTTGTCACTTTCCCCGTTTACCCCTGTCCTTCTCCCTATTGCCACCTCTATGTTGGTGTTTACTGCACTTACTACCGTGATTTTTGGGGGCTAGGATTTCCCTGCTCTTTTCCAGTGCTTCCCCCCTTGGCTAGTTTAAATGCTTGCCAATGAAGCATTTAAACCTGTCATCTAGGATCCTGGTTCTCCTCCTGGACAGATGCAGCCCATCATGCCAGTATAGGCTTGTATCACTCCAGGTGGACTCCCAGTCCCCAATGAAGCCAAATCCCTGAGCTCTGCACCAGTTTTTCAACCACTGATTGAATCCCATGATGTGGAACACCCTAGCCTCTCCTATGCCATAGATGGGCAGCACCTCCGAGAAGGTTACCGTGCATGCTACTTGTCTAAGACCCTTCCCCAATTCCACAAACTCTTCCTGCACTGCTCTAATCCCTTTCTTAGCCAGGTTATTTGTCCCTAGCTGGACAATGACATCCAGCTCCCTCCCCTGTGCAGCTGCTCTGGCAATCCTGAGGATTCACTACCTGTCCCTCCAAGCCATGGTGCCAGGCAGGCACCTTATCTCCCTCTCCCCTTCCTCCCCCAGTTCTACCTTCCTAACAATGGAGTCCCCCACCAGGAGTTTTCCCAACTTCTGTTTTTCTTTCAGGCATTGGGAGTCAAACCAAGTCAGTGGGGTGGATTTTTGTGTGTTATTTACATAAATTTCTGCTGATATGATAGAAAGTAACTCCTCAATATTTTTTCTAATAGCCTGATAAGAAGTATTTGACTGCACTGGATTGATTAGTCCGGTTGTGTCAAAGGAATCAAAAATATGTTCAACCATCTTCATAGTCTTACTATTTTTACAAAGTCAATTTTTCCCTATCAGGACTAATGAAACAGGATAAATTTCACTGTTTGTTCCTATTTTTTTATCTTTTAAAGTGTCAGAACTGACCATTAGCATAGCATGGTCACTTTCTGGTCTTACCATTATCTGAAAGTTCTTTACATATTCAAAGCTTTCTGGTGACATTAAAACAAAATCAATAACACTATTCTCTTTTGGGGAGTAGTATGTATATGTCCCTTCAGGGTCTTCTAGTTCTCTCCCATTCAGAATCAGCAGGTTATTATTAGTGAATTAACTCTTTTAGCTTTCACCCAGCCTTATTTAAGCAGGTGTCTGTAGAATTTCTTAGTTTTAAGTCACCCATATACATCAAAGATCAAATAATTGAGAGATTATCAAAATTTGAGATTCTGGCATTAAAATCTCCACACACTAAGATGATGTCAATATTATAATTTAAATAAATGGAGTCAATAATCTGTGTTAGCTCAGCCCATTGATTTTCCAAAACTTTTTCTGGGAGGTCCGGGGGGCATACACATTCACAACCAAGAAAGTGATTGAGTCCCATTTAATTATATTTAACAGAGAGATATTTTTGAAAGCATTTTGATGGAGAACTTGAATACCATTTCTGATTTTGACAATGGTAGTTAATCCTCCCTTTAATCTACCAAACTGTTTTTCCCCTTATAGCTGGTAAACTAAATGCCTCATAACCACTGAGGAATACTTCAGCAGACATCCATGTTTCTTGGAATAACATTATTTCTGATTGCATGACTAAAACCTTCCAGTGGGTATCATTTAGTTTTGTCCCTAAGCCAGCTATATTCCATGTCAAAAGGCTAACAAAATCAGTTGAGACTAAATGTTTCTGGACTATGCTCTCTTTTTTGCAATAATTGGGTGAAAAGGGATATTCTAAGGTTAATCGTCACCAGCCCTTGTTCTGCTACCGATTGGACTTATTGGTAATAACCAGTAAATGGGATTCAATCAAGTGTATGTGTACTCTGTCTAGTATGTGAGCCTTGGACAATAAGTCCCTGAATAAAAGTGGAGCTTTTATTTCAATGTCTATTTGAGTATCTGTAATTTCTGTATGTGCTCTCTTAATAATCCCTAGCTCCAAAGGGGAAAATTCTATGTTTGTGCAGACTTTAAGAAGAGACCTAATAAAAGGATAGAGTAACTGATTTTCTTCCCCTTCAAATCTTTCGACACCAAACAGGGAAAGGTAGTTTGTTTGAATCCTCCTATCGAAATTCCAGTTTAAAATTGATAAAGTAGAACATATAAGTTCCATTGTAAGAGATGGTGGAGATAAATTGTCAAACCCATACACACATTTCCAAATGGTTAGCCAGTTTACAGGAGAAGAGATTGAAATGTCTAATTTATTTAATAGGCATTGTTTAGCCCACATTTTTTTAGCAGGGTCCATATTTGTTAAAAGTACATACACAGGAAAATTAGAAACTGTTTTATCACGATAGACACACCTAATATTATTTGCTGCTTCTTGGAGTTCTAACTCTGATTGAAACAGATAAGCCATTAGGGATTGAAGAGTATCACTAGTTTCATAGGTTTTTAGGTATATGTTTTCAAATTTGAAGACCACCTCATTTCCTGTGAAAGTTAACTGTTTGGGGTACGGGGAAGTGGAGGAAAATGAGTGCTTAATGGGTTCCTGTAGTAAAGGATTCAAATCTAGTCCTAAATTAGGATTTTCCTTTTTACTTACTGCCTCATGATCATTAAGATTCCTCAAGTTAATTGGTTCATTTATTAAGTGAAATGTTGATAGCTCAACAAGATTGTTCTCAGTCCGTGGTCCCCCTAGGTTCTTGTCATCTAAATTAATATTGGACTTATTGAGAAATTTTCCAGGTTTTTTGCCATATAGTTTTTCCTTTTTGGTTTGTTTAGAAAGTTTCTTTTTAAGTTTATTGGATTTTCCATCCTTATTGACTATAGGTCCCTTTTTGTTCTTATTGGCTCTCTTTTTTTTGTTTTGTGGAGAAGGGATGAAAATGGAGGAGAAAGAGGGTCTTCGCATTGATTTATTTTATTTATTTTTCTCCAGACCTTTTTAATTTTTCATTCAGTTCTGAAATAAAGTTAACTATGAAATGAGATAATCGTTCAATGTGATGTTTTGGGCCATTATATGCCTCTAAAATGACTATATTGGCCATTATTGGGTGTGATAATGCTTTAATCATATATTTTGAAATTGTGTCTGGGCATTGTTTTAAAAGTTCTGGATTTATTTCTATAACTTCTACTTCCATATCTAACTTAGTGAACACTCTTTCGGGAGATCCAGTCAGTATAAGTGAGTCTAATGAGTGATTCAAATATTTATATATACTGCATTTGGATTGCCCGGGGTAAAGAGTTTGATCTGTGTTGGGTACAATGACATTTCTGGCTCTTTGTTAAAAGGGTGATCATTCAGAATTTGTGTAGAAGTGAGGCTGTTTTGTGGGTAATCTAAAGTTTTTTTCTTTAGATTGTGTGTAAAAAAAAATCAGTTATTTTACCTTGTTGTGTGTGTTTGAGTGTTGGGCTTATTCCTTTCTTAACTTTTCTCTCTCCTTTAGTTTTAATTCCAATATTAGGAGTAACTGGGTTTATATATCTATCATTTTTTACTTTCTGCTTTTAAATCAGATTTTAAAGTTCCTTTCAAACTCGGTAGTTCTGAGTTGTCCAAGGTTAAGGCCCTCAAGCTACTTTTCGTGTTTGAATAAGAGCTTTCTATTTTGGGATCATTCACCAACTCCTCCCTAGACTGATACAAAGGTGATGGGAACAAATTTGATTCCGAACGGTCTTTAGGGGTAGATGCTGAAATAACTAATTCCTGTGTAAACACACAGCCATTTTTCTTTTCCATTTGTGGGCCATTACAAGTTTGTAATCCCCTGGTGCCAATAATTTTTTTACTGATATTACCATTGTTACCATCATTATTTTCAGTATGAGTAAAATCAATTTTTCCCCTTCCCCTTCCATTCCCCTTAATATCTTTTTCAACTGTTTTACCACTACGAGTATACATCTTAAAAAAAAAAAGAATTGTATAAGGTGTAAGTCCCCAAACAGTTAAAGGCTTAGACAATAAAAAGTATAAAGAGTTTGTCCTGAGCTGACAAAAAAGTCACTTTTTAGTTCACTTCCTTTATTCCTTAACGAAAGTGAGCTCTTCAGCAAGTCCTTAAAATCAGTCTCTGCAGACCCTCCTGAATGCAATATCACAAACACTGTTTTTATTTTACCATTTAGCTGGAAATGCCTCTAGATATCTCCGCTGAGGTTCCACAGAAGAGGTCAGGATCTCACAATGTGATGGCCAGAAAAAAGTAACGTATTCTGAAGTCCAAGTTCTGTTTTTCAACAAACATGAGAGATCACTTAGTCCCCTTGATAAGTCCAAGAATCCAGGTCTTCAGGTTCCGTAGATCACCGTAATGAATTCTCTGTATGAATAAACGTAAACGTAAACAAAAACATGCAGTAATAAGGAATAAAACTCCTAGGGGTGCAAAACAGGGGAGCAAACCTAAAATCTTATGGTTGAGTAAAAAGGAGTGAGACTGATATTATAATAACTGCAAAGTTGGGATCAAGCATAAATATCTAGTAGGAACATATGGTATGTGGGTTAAAAGAGACGCTTAAACAGAAGGCTCTATGAGTAAAAAATGGCTTAATTATAGAAAAACTTACATATCGGTGATAAAATATGCAGCTCTTGACCTGTGAGTGATATTGTTTATTTACCCATCCGCAGGTTATAAACTTCAGATGATTGTTAAATAGTATAAACACAGTACTCGGTAAAAGAAACGGTAAAAAGAAATGATTAGAAAGAGCGGTAGCTCACAAGCAGCAAACCATGAGCTGTAAATGACTCAGCCAAGGTCGTATGCAGTCACAGGTAAAGGTGAGTTTTTATGCCGTGCGTTCACGTGATAAAAATTAGCATACTGCGGGAATATTTAATAATGTTTTTAAAACACAAAACATAAGCATAAAAAATTCTAATAAAAGTTTAAAGAACAGAAAAGTAAATCAACCAGGTTTTAGTTTTAGATTATAAATATAAAGAAAGTTAGAAGGAGATAAGTCTAAAAAGAAACATCCCTCGTAAACTCCTCAAGATGCAGTTATTAAGTCTTTCACCCAGGAGATTTTTGCTTAGTGGTCAAACTGGACTCTGGTGTGACTTCACTTTTTTGTGATTGGTGTGATGTCCCTACTCCTGCAGTTGTCCGAAGGCTCTCTCCTTCACTGCTTGCGCTCCGGTTCCATGACAGGGGCTCCCTACCCCTGGTCCACCCTCACAGGCCTTCCTCCTGTGGGCAGAAAGAGAACAGGAGAGGAACAGCACATGACCGGAACCAACAATAAGATTTTCTGGGAAGGAAACTAACTAGAAAGGTAACGGTGGCATTCCTTTTGTAAATTTTGGTCAGGCAAAGTCTCCCTGCTTCCCTATTCTACTCCTCAAAATAGGGAGCGCGTAGTTGAGTGTCCGTCACTCTCACCACCAGCTTATGAGAGAGGAGTCAAAGGTGACCCCAAGGTATTTGAAGGTGGGCACCTGTTCAATGGGAAGTTGGGCAGAGGAGCGTATGTCCAGATGAAAGCTACGATGTCAGCTTTGAGGGTGGAGTCCGAGCATGGTCTTAGTTTTCTTTTGATTGAGGACCAGGCAAAATGACGTGAACCAGGCCTCAGCTTGGGTGAAGGAAGTTTGAAGGGAGGACTGGAGAGTGAGGGGGTCAGGGTGGGAGCAGAAAAGAACCACATCATCAGCATAAAGAAGCACATGGGTGGAGCAGGATGATGAGAGGGAGTTAAGACAGAGAGAGAAGAGAAGAGGGCCAAGGATGGAACCTTGGGGAGCACCTAAGAGCTTGGGAAGGCTGGAGGAGATAGTGTCACTGACCTTCACCCTTTGGGAGCGGGAAGAGAGGTAGCTGGCAAGCCAGGATGTGATAGACAGGGAGAGGCCAAGCTCTGGGCAAGGGTAGTAAGGAGAAGGGAGTGACACACAATGTCAAAGGCCTTAGAGAGGTCTAGGAAGATGGCACCAGCCACATGACCACTATCGAGCACTGAGTGAAAGAAGAAGGAGAGTTCAAGAAGCGCAGTAGTGGTGGTATGACCAGCACAAAATCCGTGCTGCTTACTACAGATGAGGTTGTGGGATGCCAGATGCTCCTTCAGCTGGTCAGAGACAAATCTCTCTAAAGCCTTGGGAGAGGGGAATGGAGATTGGGCGGTAGTTATCCAGAGAGGAACGATCCCCACTTTTGTAGATTGTAGTGGCAAGGGCTTCCTTCCAGGTGGATAAGAATTGCCCCAGACAGAGGGAATGGTTTAGGGGCCTTAACATGATGTCCAGTGTGAGGCAGAAGATTTTGTAATCAAGGGGGGGTACCAGTATTGGAGCAGTTGCTGAGAGCTTTTTGGAGATGGGGCCTGACTTCCATCTCCGAGGCAATATGGAATTAGAAAGGGGGGCAGGAGTGATTGACAGGGATACAGGGCAGTGTAGGATCAAAGAAGTTTGGTGGGAGGACAGAGTTGAGGTTAGTAAAAGTGGAGTTAAGGGTGTTTGCAATGCAAGCAGGGTCAGTAGAGAGGGTTTCGCCAGTATAGACTTGTGAGGGAGGGGGTGGTGGCCTTACCATATAGTTCTGCCATCACAATACTATAATATTATTATAGAGGGGAAGGGGATAAGGGGGCACATTAGAAAGCATTTGCTTCAAACCAATGCTCAGTTTTTGCAGAATTAAAAATCAGACCTCAATTGACTTGCTTTATAGTTTCATGGCATATCTTCGTAGGGGCAATAATATACAACAAGGTGTGCATTCATTTTAAGATATATGGCACTCCACTAGTGTGTGCTGTGGCACAGGCCGACAGGTGGAGTGTTCCTCAGCATACACCAAAGGAGTGCTTCTGTCTCCCAATGATAGCAGAGCTCTGGAGTGTGCTATTGCACTTATAAAATGGATTGGTATTATAACTTTTGGCATACAAAATGCAGCAATGTGCCTATCTGAGCACATATTGGCAAGGCAGGGGATGTGGTTCAACCAATCCGACAGTAATATTTGTGGCAGCCATCTTGATCCATTTTATTAACTGTTGTATAAAATGGGCATAAGAAATTGTGCTCTATGAGTGGCTGATGTTTCATTATAAATTATAAATGGCACTTGTTTAATGACTAGTCTATCAGAATTAGTATACAGGCAGCACAAGAGACACTCTTGTACAGCTTGAACTGCCCCTTGTGTGGAGCATACTGTCTCTGTAGCAACCCTCAAGCTCACAGCAGCAGCATTAGCACAATGACAAATGATTGTTTGATATTTAAACAAAACTTCCACCTTGCAGTCAGTGGTAAAATTGACTTAGGAAAACATGAGTGAGATTTATGTTGTGTGACTACATTCCATGGAGCAACTCTTAGAAGTGGAAGAATGGTGTTGCTTGCTTCATCCTTAGTGTGCCACATAAGCTGATCATCACTTCACTGTTCGCTCACCTGAAGAACACACATAGAACATCTCTAATACTTTTAAGAGTGACTTTGGGAGATGTTTTATAACACACTTGGCCATGTATCGAATCCTCAGATACTGCAGACTGTATAAATAAATTGTATATGGTTGCAATATGACAAATGATTATCAAAGAGTTGTATGGAATTCTGTGCCAACAGATAAGGCCTAGTGATGTGTTTTTTTTCCTGGGTAAAAATTGCCTGAAACCCAGTTTTCGCACAATTTTCTTTAACACAAATATTAAAAGATTTGGCCATTTTGGTGCATATTGCTAAACTGAAATTCTGGTGGAAGTCCTCCCTTTGTGTGAAAATTGTGGGGTTTTGTGCAATATTCCTGTGAAAAACATGATTTATGTGTAATTTCAGTGTAACCCCTAGGTGGCGCTATCCCTAGTGTTATACCCCTGCTTACTACCCTGGATAATAGGCTAAGGGGTTTGGGTTCGCTATCTTATAACAAGTTCAACCAATGTGCAGTGCCTTGACTCAGAGTGTGCTTTACGTGGGCTAGCTGTTAACAGATATAACCCCTGAGATGTTATACCACCCACAATTACCATTTACCTTATTCAGACATGACCCAATGGATATTTCCCCACATTTCAACATTTCACATTTAATGACTCTCTCTAATAATATGCTCACACAGTTGATGCTTTTCAAAACAGTAACAGATTTATTTAGGGGACATAGGAATTAGGAATGGGGAAATGGAATAGAGGTTATGCTGATTGGCTATGTACATATGTACAAGGTTTGATTAGCTTTTGTTGGAGAACCCTCCTGCTGGGTGGCTACATTATTAATAGAAAGGCAATCACATTCTCAACTCAACATTAATACTGAGAGCCCTGGCTATCTAAGCTGCTGGATAAAATTAGATGTCACATAACAATTATTTTCCCCACACTGGTACCAGTCCCAGAACAGTATGAAATCCCACAATCTCACACTACACATGGGTACCCAGATACCAAAGTCCAGGATGTTGCAGGCCTGGTGGACGTTGCAGCTGGTTGAGTTGGCTGGCTTTTGATTTGGAGGGAGGGGGCAAAACTTGGAAAGCTATACTCCTATAATGACTGTAGATCCTAAATAAGAGGTAGGCAGGGATTGCCCTGCATTTGTCTGAAGTAGCAGGATTGGCCCTGCTGGTCACAGACAGGCAGGGATTGCCCTGAGTATCACAGAAACCAAATATTCCAGGACAAGTAATTTGACTAGATCTTGGATTTCACATCCTGTACATTCAGCACAATACAAATGAAGTCTAGTTAGATAGCAATACTTTTATCAAGCATTCTTATTCTCAGACAAAGCCACATGCAGTACATTTAAATACCAAAGAATGCATCTTTAATATAAGCGAAGTCTCATCCAATACATTTCAGATATTAAACACTTTTATCAAGCATTCTTATTCTCAGACAAAATCCAGCAAAGTCATAAATAGGTTATTTCCAGGCAAAATGCAGACAAAATTAGCTCTAGGGCCTCCTATCCCATGAAGTGACAACGCGACATTGGCTGGCAACTACAACATGGCAGAAACTAACCTTTAAGGCACAGAAGAATATCAGCACATTTATATGATTAACTACACAACATCTTGATGTACCTGCACTGGGCCATTTGAGCAGCAAAAAACATGCATCTGAACAATTTCCAAACAACACAGTCTCTTGTGGGGTTGGCGGCCCAGACCGATAGCTTCTGAGGCCTCATCAAACGGTTCAAAAGCTTAGCATATTCAGTAAGACGGGCTTGAGGCCCAAAGACTACTTGTAGAACTTCTCCTCTGCACTGGTGGGTACAAAGGTACTCACGCAGGTCCTCCATGGGTGGTGTCTTCAGTCATCTGGCATAACTGAGGATTGATGTCATCTGGTTTTCGGTCCACATCTTTCACCAGTGTAGGAGGGAGGGAGGGAGGGAGGGCTAGCACTTGAGGACAATTCTGGCAACCTCCAGGCTAGCAGATGAAGCAACACTAAATTACTTTAATTTTAAATGAGATAACAAATACCCCCTCCAGGATGGAGGGGCTTAACTAGGATGCCCAGGCCCGGAAGAATGGCAGGAGCCTGAGCCACCACCCCTTTGGGGGGCTCCCAGTAGACTGGAATCTGCTCTCCTCCATCTCGATCTGAAGAAATGCTGGCAGACACTGCCTCCTATAGGGCTCTTTCACGATTCCTGATTGGCTGAGATGGTTGGGCGATTGATCTCCTAATGGCTGTCAAACCTGTCAATCATAATACTTGAGGCACAGTTGGTCTGGTGAATTGGCACCTAAAATGATATCCCTGTAAGACCCCATGTGCACCTGGTGTTTATCCATGAGGTGTTATTAATGCCCCACAAGTCCTGGCTTTATTTTCCTAGCTTTCCAATTGGCTGTGGCTGTTTAACCCACCGTCCCTTATAGCAGAAGAGATACAGTCCTGAATAAAGTTCTGGTGCAGCCAGGAAGAAATAAATATTTGCCCCAATGCCCCAATACCCCAAAGTCGTTTAGCCTTGATGGTATTCTTGCTGTCACTGTACAGATGAAGGGTGTGGCTCAGCTGGTTTTCCTGTCACTACTGCACATATTAAAGCTCCCCTGCACCCTGCAGCAGCAGAGAGGCTGATACACTGAGTCCCAAAAATTCTGGTTCAGCCAGGTACGAAGCACTTATTTTAATTTAAATACTTCCCCCACATGCACAGTAAATTTCCCACATATGCAGCAGCAGCAGTTATATTTAAAATAAAAATACTTTTCTTTCCTTTTCGGCCAAAGCCGAGTACCTACTGCCCTGGAGGCTGGCAGACATATTTATAACTTATTCAGATGACAGGGGCTCAACTCATGAATATTTAAATGAGCCCCAGTCGAACTCCCTCGCAGAACTCTTTAAATTTTAACTGGAGCAGCCCCTCCAGCAGACTGTCTATGGTCACTGGGTCCCAAATAGATGGGAAGGATCCTGGAACCGACTGCACAGTCCCCGAGGCAACCACAAAACTGCACGGTCCAAGATCAAAGGCGCTTTTTGTGCCAATGTAATTCCTGCTGCCCTGGAGACAGCACTAATACAGCAGGAGATAGCAAGCGGTGTTTGGAGCCTTCCTGAAGAGGTTGTGGGGTCTAAAACTGTGGGAGAATTCAAGAATGCATGGGACAGACATAAGGCAATTCTTGTGGGGGGGTAGGAAGAAATAGGCTGTTGGTTAACTAGGATCTGCGGCCTATCCTGTAGGTAGGGAAATGGGCAGACTAGATGGGCCTAGCGGTCCTTATCTGCCATCAAAGTCTATGTTTCTATGTTTCTATGAGGGGCTGGATTTTAGGTTGGGCTGCAGGCTGGGGCACCAGAGGGCAGACACAACACCTGAGGCACCATAAAACTTGTTGGTAAATTCAGGATAAGCCCAGGAGAAACAGCAGAATGGAGACAGGGGGCAGATGGCAGGTAAGCCCAATCAGGCTTTTTAGGAACACTCATTGGCAGGGGGGGTTACACCAGCATTTTCATGGAAATGGACTATTCAGTTTTGGCCATCCCTAGAAACAATTCCCTCAGTTCATTTCAGAAACATAAGCACACTTTTGCATCTTAGCACTCAAATATATAACAATAACCTTACAGTCTTAAAAAAACAAAACACTACTATCATAGACACTTGAACAAATGTCAGTTCACTTTTAAACTGCATTTCAAGCACCTTGATTTTTTTCTTGCATTTTTGGAAAATTACATTCTAGAAATGCAATAAGCAACTTAAAAGCAGGCATTGTGGGAAATCAGTTCACTTCCTGGATGGTCGAAGGCACTGAGTTGTGTCTCATGCCTCATGATGTACACAGGCCATCCATAGGGTTCCCCCAATGCCCACCCTGAGGTGGCTAAATGCTGATATATAGTGATAGCCCTACATTATTGTCAGACCATCAGTTGCAAAATTGCAAAAGCTACCAGTGCCTTCCTCACCGTCCCATCCGAAGAACAGGTCTATTGCCAGATCTAATGACAATCTCAAAAGGCTCTGCAAGGTTCTTGTTACTCGCCCTTAATTAGTGCCTGGGGTAATAGTGATCTCCCCCCAGCAATCCACAATAAAAAAAAAACATATGTAAATCCCTGGTGTCTTGTGGTCCCCCCCCCACCGCTGATCGCCAGCAATTCAGCACACTATGTAAAAATATATATTTGAATTTAAATCCGTTGTGTCTAAAGGACCTCCCTCCTCATCAAGGAGTGCTCCACCAGTGCCACCACCCCATTCCCCCCCAACCCTGACCCAAGTGGGCCACCGTATGCTGTACACATGCGCTCATTCATTGAGAGAGCTCAATCAGGCTGCCGGCCATGGAAATGAGTGGATGGTTGTGCCAGTGGCCTGCTTGGGTTGAGGTTGGGG
The DNA here is from genome assembly GCA_016271365.2 of Neoceratodus forsteri. NCBI lineage: Eukaryota > Metazoa > Chordata > Ceratodontiformes > Ceratodontidae > Neoceratodus > Neoceratodus forsteri. The sequence continues at coordinate 1,869,228,392 of CM057452.1, forward strand.
GGGCTGAAATGGTGGCACTGTGAGCTTGCCTGATGAGGTGGGGGTCTACTAGACACAAGGGATTTAATTCACTTATAAAAAAGCATTGTGACCAGCAATAATTTTCATTGGGGCCAGCAATCAGTGGGGGTGGAGGGGACCACTAAACACAGGGATTTAATTTAATTATTAAAAAAAATTGTGCCCAGTGATCGGCAGCGGAGGGCACTAGATACCAGTTATTTGAGGATTGTGTTGGAATTTGTAACTTTGCCTTGCTTTGGGAGTGATTTAGGTGCAATTTGCACTAAAAAAAAAACAAAAGCAAGGGGAAGTTACACATGGCGAATTATGGCTTCAAAGGACTTCACAAATTGATCTGCGGAGGTGAATTTCTATACTTTGTGGATAATTCACGGGCAAAATAAAACTGTGCTGTATCTCTAATCTGGATATGTGCTGATACCAACTCAGTATGTCTTTACTGATAAAACCTTTGAAATAGGTTATGGGGTGGACTCAGGTACTGGAGGAGAGGGGGTTTCCCTGAATAAGATAGTCAGGGTACAGCTGCAGCTGATCGGCTAATTGGCTGCAGCTGCTCAGACAAAAGAGCTTTAAAAACAGGAAGGAAAAGCCAGCAGGAGGGTTGCTTCAGGGGTAGAGGGCTGACAAGCTGCCTGGATGCGTTCCAGATCAGGAGTCCCATAAGCAACCCTCAGGAGTTTGGTCTCCTGAATTTGGCCAAAAAGGAAACTTTATTTTCATTGTGAGTTTTCCATTTTACTGTTTGTGTTCTTCCAGAAGGTCTAGCCTTCTGGAAAAGGGAGTTTCTAGTTAGGGTCGGGGATTGTTTAGACAGCGCTCCCACCTGGAGCTAGGCCTCTTTATTTCTGTTTTTGTTTCAGTTTCTCCGGTGGGGCTTAAAAAGAAAAGGGCAGAAGCCAAAGTCCTGTGTTACCAACCAGATTAAGGAAATAAAAATGTACCTGGTTGGTTTGATGTTAACAAACTGGTCTTCCTGAGACACCTTACTCACCGCACTCTGATCCTGAGTCCTGTGGCAAAGTCGTGCCTTGTCACAATAGATAGCTAGCTAGCTAGATAGATAGATAGATAGATCCTCCAGGTTCTACCCAAGATTCAGCCCTTGATTGGGTACACAGCTCCTGCGGACCCGGCTCCAGGCCAGGCCAGCCAAATGGAACCCTCTGCCTGCAGCAATCACCAGGTATGCCACCTCCTTGCACAGGAAAGCCTGGCCCAGCCACCACAAAGCCGATTGGCTCCAAGTGCCCGCTCAAGGGTCTCGAAACACGGCACCCTCCAGTCTTGGTGCTCGGTGCCTATTTTGAAATAGCAGAGCTGGAATGCACTGTTTTGGGCCAGAAACTTTTAAACTTGATTTTTTTTACCAGCCATTAACTTGATGTGAATCTGCCTGTGATTTGATTCTTTCACTCACTAAACCTGCCTGCTCTGTGTTTAAATCTTTGCTGGGAACAGTTTGATTAGGCTCTGAACCGCTGTTAATTTTAATTTTATATTTAGCCTGTGAATCGAATTCCTTCACTTGGTATACCTGCCTGTTTTTGTCTTTTCTTTTGTCTTGCTACTTAGAACTGTGCTGGGAACAGTCAGATTAAGCTCTGAAAAGCTGTTGAATTGAATCTTAGTCTTTACTTTAGCTGCAACATAGTTGGCTACCTTGTGATTTTTAGCAGCCTTAAACACTCAGTTCTGTCCTTCTTCTTGTCTCACTAACTGCCTATCCCTACCTCTGCTGTTTTACCTCAGCCCCCCACCCACTCCCTATTTGTTTTTTCAAACCCTTCTCTCTACTTTAGATTGGCACCATTACATCTCTGCGCCTAATCTCTCCTAATTGTGCCTTGTTTACTTCTCTCACTCTTCCCCTTTCTCACCTAGTCCCCTCTGTCCCTTTGTTCTGTATCAAGTAGCCAGCCCCTCTCCCCAACCATCCCCGCAACTGAAGCTATTTTTCTCTCATGAACTGTGCTGTCTCTCCTGCCCCTCCAGGTCCTGCCCCAAGAATCAGCCCTTGATCGGGTGCACAGCTCCTGTGGACCAGGCTCCAGGCCAAGCCAGCTGAAGGAACCCTTTGCCTGCAGCAATCTCCAGGTACGCCGCCTCCTTACACAGGGAAGCCTGGTCCAGCCACCACAAAGCCGACTGGCTCCAAGCGCCCGCTCCAGGCTCTCCATTGGTTGAAATGCAGCACCCCCCTAGTCTTGGTGCTTGGTGCTTATTTTGAAATAGCAGAGATGGAATACGCTGTTTTGGGCCAGGAATATTTTAACTTGATTTTTTGCCCCGAGTGTTCTCCCCAACCCCAGCCTCTATTAAATGCACACTAGCTCCTCCCTCCCCACCTTTCAACCCTCGCTATGGGATGATACTAATAATAACTTGTGCCCATACCCTCTAGGAACCTAACACGGAGAACGACTAAACTCTCTCCTGCCCTGCTCAGTGCTGCAGCCAAGCTCTCTCCACTGTGAAACCCCTCACAATGCCGAAGTGCTTTCAGCTGACTCTCACTATGGTATTAATAGCCTACCTCACAACACACACACATACAGAGGGAGCGGGCTTAACACTACCCTTGTCTTCCCCCCTACCCAGCTACTTCATCAGCAGGAGACGCAGAGCCTAAGGGGCATGAGTGTTGACAACATCCGTCCTCAAGTCCTCCTTGTCCCCCCCAAATTTACAGAGCAGTAGACCCCCCATCATCTCTCTATCTACCCTACTGCACAGCCGCTCACTGACAGCCAACATCCACTATCTTAAGCATACTGGGGCAAAGACCAAACCCAGCTGGGCACACTGGTCCCACTTTGCTCATAAACTTATCCTCCTATTGCTACTGCTATCTGGTAATGTGCACCAGAGCGGGGCTCCTCAGGATTGTATACCTTAACATTGGCAGTCTTCTTCTTAAGTTCACGGAATTTCAGGCATGGATTGAGCTCATTAATCCTGAAATCATAGCTCTCACTGAGACTTGGCTCTCCCCAAAAGTTTCTGACGCCGTTATTTCCCTGGATGGGTACACCTCCTACCGGCAGGATAGGCTGTCCAAACGAGGGGGTGACCATGCACAGCAGTATGATCTCTAAAGATGCTCAAATCCTAACCCTAAAATGCTGCATAGGACAACAGAACAAAGTCCTACTGTTTACTACAGTTTACATACCCCCTGGTCAACAAGTTGCTGGCCTCAAACATTTCGTAAGTAACCAGCAGCTTGTGGGTAAAAACTGGGAGCAGGTAATAGTTGGTGACTTTAACATTAACTGGCTCTCTCAAGGTGAAACATCGGGAAGAGTCCAGATTTCTGGGCTCTGCCTAACCCAGATGGTCACACTAGCCACCCGCCTTAACTACCGAACCAGAACTGACACTCTCATAGATTGGCTTCTTTCCTCCCATCCAGAACACACCTCTGAGGTTTCTGTCTTACTGGACAGCCTCAGTGACCATTCTCCAGTCATGTGCATGTGGTCAAACAAGTTCACAAAGCATCAGCCTAAAGTTTCCAGAAACTACTCCCTGAGAGCCGGACTTCTGGATGCATTCAAGTTCTACCTGAAACAGATTGCCTGGTCCCCAACTGACAGAACCAGAGGTGGTAACCAGGTCCTGGATTACTTCCTCAGGATCTTTACAGAGGCATGTGACATCTTCGCACCTCACAGAATCAAGAAGATTAAAGGAACTACAAACCGCTGGCCCCCTAATTGCACTCATGCATCATAGAGACAATCTTTGGCATATGACCAAGGCGTCTGGAAAACAGGCTGACTTATCTGCCTATAGAATGGCTAGAAACAGCTGCACAAAGCTTGTGCACCAGCCCAAAGCCTCTTACTATAAGGATCACCTCAACAAATTGTGGGGATCAGGCAAGGATTTCTGGCACTCCCTGGAAACACTTACTGGTAAGGCCGCGAGACCACCACCAGACATGATTTCCTCAGCTACTGTTACACTCCTGGAACCCCTTGGTATTGCAAATGCCTTCAATCTGGCATTTACAGATCTTACAGAGATATAACTAGGAGAATACCTTGTGTAACATGCAGAACAGCCCTCTGGCATGCGCACACCCTCACCCACAGGAAACAGACCACCACCTTTCTATTAGAAAAAGATTTCTAGAACTGAGACAATCAAGTACATCAAGCAGATCCTAGGCAAGACCAGGATATGGGGTGACCAAGTCTACCTGAAGCTGGTCGCCTTAACCCTGGATGAATTGGCTGACCCTCTCACAAATGTATTTAATGCCTTCCTTACATTGAGTATGTTCCCAGATGCCTGGAAGCAGACTCATGTCACACCTGTCTGCAAAACTGGAGATAGAACCAACACATCTAACTACAGGTCTATCTCAATCCTCTCCTCCTCTCAAAAGCTCTAGAAAGGGTGGTCTCTGACCAGCTTTCTGACTACCTGGAAAAAGTATGATCTCCTATACTCCCAGCAGCCTGATTTCCATAAAAACCACTCTGCAATTACTGCACTTGTCGAATACACCTCCCAGCTATATGAAGCGCTGAATAAGGGGAAGGCAGTGGGGTCAATATTTATTGACCTCACTAAGGCCTTCGATTCGGTGAACCACCCCCTTCTCCTCTGCAACACGTTACCAACTGGCCTGTCACCTGATGCCATGTCTTGGTTTGGGAGCTACCTCTCCCTTAGAATGCATTGTGTCAGAATAGACAACATTTACTCCAAGCCAAAGGAGGTGAGCCTAGAAGTCCCTCAGGGATCCATCCTTGGTTCACTCCTCTTTAAGTCTTTTTATAAACACCCTCTCTTCTGTCTGCCCTGCACACATAGTACTTTATGCAGACGATGCTGTCATATCCGTCCCTTGCAGAGACCAATACAACATCACTTCTGAGTTGCAGGACAGCTTCAAAAAGATCAAATCCTGGTTTTGTCAGAACAAATTCCTGCTCAACCACAAAAAAAACAAGTGCATGCTATTCATAGTCCCCCAAAATAAAAATAATTTCAGCCCCATGCAAATTCTGAGTCTTAAGGGAGACTTCCTTAGAACAAGTCTTTGTATTTAAATACCTCAGTATATATCTTGATGACACACTCAATTTCTCCAGCCATATTGATCACATCGTCAAGACCTCTGAAATGAAATTAGGTATCTTTTACCACCACAAGCATTCCCTACTATCTGCTGCACTGTAACTTGCCATAAACAGCTCGGTACTAGCCTCCATAGACTATGGGCTACCAATCTATGGAGCTGGCTCTGACACCACCCTCAAAAGAATTAACACTCTACTGAACAAGGCCTGTTACCTAACCCTAGGGCTGATCTCCATACCCACACCTGTATCCTCTATAGTGAGACAGGGTGGATCCCACTCCAACTCCAAGCTCAATTCCAAACCTGCGTGCTAATTAAAAAAGCCACACTTGGGCTTATGCCTGAATCCACAAACAGACTTGTCACAAAGGCGTTACACAACACGATGTGGGGTGCTGCAAAAGGGGGACTCCAGGTGCCTTTCAAGTGCACTAAACTGGCACAGAGATCCCTTTCCTTCCAGGGTTCAATGAGCTGTCCACAGCACTCTTGGATTCTTCCAAGCTCAGACAATTTAAAACTGGGCTTTGTTCCATGCTGGACCTCAAAAAGTCTGTGGCTGCCACATGTAACCCCTGCTAAGGGCACTTCTACTCCATCCACTACCCCTTTGAACATACTACCCCCTGCCACCCCTAGTCTACCTCCTCCCCTTCCCCCATGAATCCTCCAACACCCTAAACACCTACTGGCACAGATTTCACTGCCCGCTCTATCCCCACGATACACTGGCCTCTTCCCTCCTCTCTCCCCTTCTCCCACTCCATCTACTTCAATTGCAAACACTTGACAATGCCCCTCTATGGCTGCACCCCCCCCTTAAGCACATAATCGACAACGCCTACCTTTGTCCACTCCCCCATCCTCTCAGCTTGAACGCCCTATGGATACTGTCCCTAACCTTCTCCTTTGCACTCATTAATAGCTATTTATTGTTCTCAGTATGTGATGATATTTGTTATTTTAGAATCCCTCTGTATTAGTGAATATTAAAGTAAGTGAAACCTTTATGTAACCTTCATGTACGCTAGACAATGTGCAATGATGTACCTTAGTTATTGTACAATGGTGTATGTATGTATGTATTCTGTATGCAGTTTTGTCTGTTTGTTGTCTGACTTTGAACCTTTGAAAGTGAGTCCTGGACTCAAAGGTATTAATCCGAAAACTAAATAAAGATAGATAGATAGATAGATAGATAGATAGATAGATAGATAGATAGATAGATAGATAGATAGATAGACAGACAGACAGACAGACAGATACAGTAGATAAATCTATCTTGTGGGTGCTATTACATCATTTGACATGAAAGAATCCTGACTGACTCAGCGATGTCACAGCACCCATGAGGTGTATAAACCTATGAGACCTTAACACTTTGGTGGGTTTTTTTAATTTTACTAAAGTTGATATGTTTTTAAGCATGTATTCTTGTTCTAGAGAAGGTGAGTTTTTTTTAATATTACCAGAAATGTAATTACTTCAGACATTGTTTTTTTTACTGAGTGATTGTTTGCTTGCATGTATGTGCAAGAAACATAGTGCCACCATATGAATTTTCATAGGTGTGCCTCCCCCACTTCCAATGCCTTGCTCTTTTTTCAGGCATGGCTGCACTGCACCAATGAATGTCTGAGCTGTCTATGACAGTCTTTCAGATGCAGTGGCATACAGTTCTGAAAAAAAACACCGCTACGATCAGTGATGGTAACGTGTAGGCAATTTGCATATTACCGTCAGCAGTATGCAAATTGCCGACATGTCAGCACTCATCTGAACTGTCATAGACAGTTCGTTCCCTCCCCATGAACACCTATGTAGCACACTGGGAACCCACACCTGCATGCTCATGCACTCCCCTCCACCCCCACACACTGTATGACTGACGGGGGTGCTCAATCCCCATTGGCTCCACTGCCCCCCCCAGAAGCAACCTTCCTGGTGCCATGCTGGGAGCTCACCCCAATGTGGCAAAAGTCCCACATCCTGTACATGCTGGGAGCACACCCCAACGTGCTCATGTGCTCCCCTCCACCTCTGCACACTGTGTGACTGACAAGGGTGCCCAATCACCGGTTGGCTCCACTGCCCCCCCAAAAGCAAACTTCCTGGTGCCACGCAGGGAGCTCACCCCAGCATGGCCGAAGTCTGTGGCCCATGGAGATACCCAGTCCCCCATTGGCTCCACTGCCCCTCCCCAAGAAACTTGCAGGTGCCACACTAGAAGCCTACCCCAGTGTGGCAAAAGTCCCATGTCGTTTAAAAAAAAAAAAACCTAGAACAAAAGAAAATGGTCCCTCTTTGACTCTCTTGCCCCCTGAACCCAACCTGCACCCACCTCTGTGTACCCACCTCCCCACACCTCTCCACACCCCCCCTCACCTCAAACTTACCTCCGGAGGCTGGGGCGATGGTCTTCGGTGGACCGAGAACACAACTGCACTCTTCAAAGCCGACTGCGAACTGAAGAAATGACAGTAAGCTGTATAATGACATAAATTTTTTTTTTTTCAACTTTGGAGCATATCTCAGCCATTTTGGGGAATTTTTTTCACCAAATTTTCAACATGGGGTTCTTGGGACCCTACCTCATGAACTCAGCCACTGTCATTTTGTTTTTCGGTCCCGAAAGGTGATTTCATGGTCACTGCATAGAACCACCTTTTGGGACTGAGGTAACAAAATGACAGTGTCACAGTTCATGAGGTAGGCCCCCCAAAACCCTATGTTGAAAATTTGGTGAAAAAAATTGCCAAAATGACTGTTTTACGAGCGTGCGTTGTGTAGTTCCTAAGCACGCTTGTAACTTCAAAAATGTTTACTGTTTTCACTCCAGATTTACAACATTGCCATTGTACCACACCTCCTTATTAGCAGTATAGCTGTCATTTTTCACATCATGCCCAAAATGTGTTTTCGCGCATGTAGCGCACAATGGCGCAGTCAGTGTGCAAAATCAATGTTTAGGACAGATTAAGAAAATCACAGTGACACTGTTCATGAGCAGAGGTCTTAAAATTGCTATGTTGAAAATTTGATGACAAAAGTTTATAAAATGACTGTATTACGTGCGTGCATTGGGAAGTTTCCATGCAGCCTCGTAAGTTCACGAATTTGTAATATCTTCAGTCCAGATTTTCAACACTGGCATTTTTCCACACCTCCTTATGAACAGTAAAGCTGTCATTTTTCACACCCTGGCCAAAATGTGTTTTTGCACATCTGGCGCAAAAATGCGTGGTTGCTGTGGGAAATCAGTGTTTGGGATAGATTAAGAAAATCACAGTGACACTGTTCATGAGTGGAGGTCCCAAAATGCTTGTGTTGACAATCTGCTGTAAAAAAATCCCCAAACTAATTACATTATGGGTGAGCGTTCACCAGTTTTTTGATATTTTCACTCCAGATTTTCAACATTGCTATTTTTTACACCTCCCCATGAACAGTACAGCTGTCATTTTTCACATCCTGTTTGAAATGTGTTTTCGCACCTGTGGTGCCAAATGGCGTAGTTGCTGTGCAAAATAAGCTTTCGGCTAACCAACTGATATTGCTACTGTTCATGAGGTGGGGGTCACAAAAAACCTATGTTGAAAATTTGGAGTGAAAATACCAACGAATGCCTGGGGCATTAGGGTTTCCAACCATAACGCCCCACCCTGTAGAGACTGACAGGCATCAAGGATGTGACTTGGGATTGTCGCCTGTAATGCTCATGCCATTCCAGTCCCACCCACACCCTGCAGCCAGTGACAGGCATTGATGTGTGCCTTGGACTCTTTGGCCCCAAAGTTCACCCCGTTCTCCTATACTGCACCCATCCCACTGTATTTCCTTATGGAATGGAGTAAGCATAAGGCCCAAAGACCCCAAGGCACACCATGACACTTGCCGGTGTCTGCAGGGTAGGGTGTGGGGAAATGGCATGGGTGTTATGCCTAATGACCCAAAGGAACACCCCAATACCTGTCAGTCTCTGCAGGGTGGTGGTGGGGTTGGCTTCAGTTCAGCACTTTACTGCCATTCCTATTATGCATCTCTTTAATTCTTACTCTACCAATGCCAATGCCAGCAAGCAAACATTTGGCATTGATAAATGCTTGTATTTAAAGTGAAAATGCAGCTGAACTTTAGCATACAGCTTTAATTAGCACAACTGTGACTGCAGCTGTGCTTGAGCTTAACATTTTAAATTGGTCCAAACATTCATAAAAAAAGTTGTTCAAAATCAATCTAAAGTTGTATGTTTAAAAGAACATTTTCATGTCACAGAAATAAATGCTGTGTATTAGAATCCATTATATACTATGATTCTGGGACCATCATCTACCCAAGGTATTGAGCTTAGATGAGTATTAGAGGATATAAAGTGCTAGGGGATATAAGCAGTCCATACTGACTCTGAACAAACTGTGCTCTGCATTTAAAGTAACTGGGGGATGGCAGTTACACAAAGTCTAGGATTACAGCTTGCACTGTATGTCAGGAAAAGGGGTGTAACACAGGGAATCTTCAATGAGAAACAAGGTGCCATTTCCTAGAAGTGTGCCATTGTAACACATTGTGTCACAAGAACAGTCCAAATAAAGTACCACAAACTACTCTATAGGTAATTTTGTATTTGTGGTTTTTGATCAGATCAGTAAAGTGCTTTTAGGGGTTTACACCATCATTTTAAGCTGAAGTGCTGTATTTGTTGTCACCTTAGTTCTTGAGTCCCAGTTTGTGAGAGTGCATCCTTAAAGTTTCTGTGTTTGTAACAGTGAGATGATAGGATGATAACTCCAGTATAATTTCTTAAATATATCAGGCATGAAATAACATAACAGAACTATGCACAAAATATTGCTTTCAAACAAATCTGACAGATGCATTTGAAGATTTGATTTGAAATTACTGTAGAAAAGCAAGGTCAGAGTTTTCTAGTTAATTAATTCCATGACTTAAAGGTAAGGTGTGAAAATAATTTCTGGCCCATATTAGTTTTATTCCAGTATTAGTAGCACAGAGGTTCTTAGAGAATATTCAAAATGAAAATTGAGAGTTCGTTTATTTTTCAGTAGACAGTAGTTTCATTATAAATACTTTATACCAAATAAATTCCTGTGTAGGTCTTGAAAAAGCCAGTTTAATGGATTGATCATAACAAAGGCAATGTCATAAAATAGCCAAGGAGGACAAATCTACATACTATGCCCTTTTATACCCAGTCAGTAGTTAACTTAAATCTTTCTGAAGCATAATTATATATAACTCGGACCTAGTTTATAAGCTGTTGTACAACAATGTGCCTTGAGTCAGGGCTTTATCATATTCCAAATCCTTATATATAGTACAGTACCAGTTTTGGATATGAAATCATTCAGCATCATTAAAAAAGCAAAGCCTTGGTCTAACAACATAGATAAACATCCAAAATTCTGAATGTTTTCATTTCTCGGAGAGTGCAGTCTCACGTGGTCATACCAGTGGTAGTCACACAAAAGTATACTAGTATCAAACACCACACATCATTGTGCAGTAGCAGTATACATGTTATTCAGTGGGCACCGCATGTATATAACTTACTAGGGATGTCACTTAATTTATTCTTGACCCAAAAAGCACTATTTTGTATTTTTTTTTATTTTTGTAAATTATGTTTGCTTCCTGACATTCCTGTTTTCTTAAGATTATCTTTTTTTGTTTGTTTTTAGTGCAGACACTAGTTTATCCCTGAATTTTGTATTTGCTAACCTCAGAGCATCATTAGCATGTACAATATAATTTATTCCTGTTAACCTAGATTATTCCCTGTTACACTACTTCTTTAAATCCTGACATAGCCAGCTTGTTATGTTAAATGCCATGTATTTCAATTGTTAAATCGATCTGGATACCTTCCCTATAATTTTGTATGTATTCCCTAAAATATTGTAATGCTGTCTAAAACTTTTTAAGTTGCCAGTTGCAATAAATGTAGGCAACCGATTTTCCAACATTGTTTTTTTCTGCTAATCGTATTGTTATTCTAGTTTCATCCAAGCAATCATGACCTAGATAGCAATATGCACTGCTACCTTGCTCAATATTCTCAGTAACACTCAGCATCTATGTGAGTTCCCTCTGGCATACTAGTACCTTACTGATTTTTTTCTTCAACATGCTGTGGCAATAGTACCTACCCACTGATTAGAAAAAACATTTATTCTTTATTTTGCTGGCTGAGATCTGCTTCTTAACTGCAAACCTTTCCTAAACAAGAGGCTTCAATTGCCTGTAACAAATTGCAGTCTGCATATGTTTGCCCTTTAAGAATTCTTATTCTAAAAAAAACACAACACCCCCTTGCTCTAAATGTCAGCTCAGTGCTCTTCATGGTTTTGAATATTTATTTGACATACACAGAAGAAAGTGAAGACAATGAATAATAATAATAAACCAAACTGGACTACATAATTGTATTCACATATTGTAATACAATATAAAAAATAATACACGGGTTGGTATGTGTAACCAGAATTTTATACACAACCTAGGTATCTGATGCTAAATAAACCCCTAGAGTAAAGCTCAAGAGGTCTATAAATGCATCACTTCACACATTGAGGGTTTTATACAATTCTGGGTTACTCATACTGACCCATATTTTTTTTGTTTTTTTTACAATGATTTGGTCTGACCTTTGGCTTTGACAACATGACAACTTTGTTTTTCTAAAATAATATAGAACTTTGCAGGGCTCAAATTGGTAAATTGGTCTTGCACAGCAGAAAGGCCCTGGTTTCTAGGGACAAAAGATTGGCTGTGAGGGACACCACTGAGAGTTGTGGTGGTGGCATTGAGATCAGGATGCAGTTGATTGGAAAGGAGTTTGGAACTATCAGCATGAAGAATATGATGTAGGAGACTGACCAACTTGGGTAAAGAGAAAAGTTACCCAGGACTCCTCCGGTAGTCTCTGCAGTGCTTCTTCCACTCCCAGGTCCAATGTCATGGGAACAACCAACCTGACTACTGTTACTGCTTGAGAAATGTGAATGGTTATCTCTTGTCCATGCAACAGTAGTGTCACTGGCAACAGTGAAACATGTGACGACACCATGCCACATGGCTGTGCAAGTGCACATTTGATTGACTGGAGTTGATTACACATGGCTTGTTGCAATGGATAATTACAACAAGGTTATGTATGCATAAAAATGATAACCAGTATTTATGTAAGTTGACTACAGTCTCTGTGTTGGTGGCTCCATTAGTAGCCCATTCACTTCTGGTCCAGGAATGTTGGATGGTCATAGGTCAAGTCCCTCACCAAGCACTTGGATAGAAACCCAACACTGACACTGCAGGACTGTACAGGAGTGAATGGTATTTTGTTGGAGGTACTAAACCAAAGTCCCCTCTACCTCTCACTGGTAGCTGACCAGGTGGAAGTGAAAAATTCTCATGACCTTTTTGTGAAAAACTAGTGGAGTTATACCAAGTGTCCTGCTCACTGTTCCCCCTTGGCAATGGAGGGGATTTATTTATTTCAAAACCTACCAGGAAAGACATACTGAGCCAATAATCCTCATTTCCAGATGTGTCCACAGGGAGGGGTATAGAAAATAGTACAAGAAGAGAAAAAAAATATTAATTAACAGCATTACAAAAATAATAGCTACATCCAATCGATACAGTACATCAAAAGGAGCATAATCATAAACATTGCAAGGCAAAAGAGTACAACAAGTTACATGGGGAAGATAAACATTGCGTTTGGATAGGCACTGGAAGTTACCCCTACAGGCATAGCAAGGGAGAGTAGATAGCGATATGGCCAAGGCAATATAAGCAGGGAGTAAGGGTATCAAATAAGATCACGGATAGTTGTGAGTTGGAGTAAAAAAAGTAATGAAGAAGAGACTTAAGGAAGTCAAGAGAAGAGGCAGAGTTGGTTTACAGTGGAAGGGTGGACCAGAATTTTGGAAAGTGATATGAGCAGGCAGCTTGACCAACACTAGATTTCCTAGATGGACTAGAAAGTGAATGGAAAACAGTGCTTTAGCATGGGTATAATAATGGAGGGGCAGAGGATAGAAGGGAGATAAGATAGGAGGGAAGGGAAGCAAACTAGAATTTGGATAAAAAGGAGGTACAGTGGGGAAGATGCCAGACATCAAGAGAGGGGAGGGAGGGGGAAGGCAGAGTAGTGCAAGCAGTGATGGGTACAAGAGAGACAGTCTAAGGGAAAATGACAAAAGGAGTAAAAGAAGGGATCCAGCCTGCAACACTGAATTTAGAAGCTCCACTGTAAACTTTGTCACTATAGTAAAAAATAGGGAGAATCATCTTTAAAACAATCTCATGACAGGCAGGATGTGGGATACTCATTTTGCTCCTACATAGTGCACTAGATTTGGGGTGTAGCTTAGGGTGTATTGCGTCCATGTGTACTGAAAAATCAAGATGGCAGCCCAGCCAGACCCCAAGTTCCTTAAGGGAGGATGCATCCTCAGTTGCAGTACTATCAAGGGTTTGGAATAATGGGAGGGAGGTGAGTGTGGTAAGCCTCTGTTGGGTCCAAATGCCATAGAAACTGCTTTTTGGGGGACATTGAAGGATAATTAGTTTGACCAGAACCAGCAGTGAATATTGTCAAAATCAAGGTGTAGCTGGGTAGTAATTTTATTGGAAGATAAGCAAGATGCCAAGATTATTGCATCATCAGCATACCTGTGAGTGGCTTCAGAGGAACTGGCAGAGGGGAGGACATTCAATAAAATGGAAACAAGAAAGAAGTCCCAGGACAGGCACTTGAGGGATGCCTCAACAGATGAAAAGTAGGGGGACAGGGAGCTTCCTATTTGGGTAGCTCCAACTAACTGAGGAAGCAGAGATGTCTGCTGCTTTAGACCTATCCAGAAGGAGAGGGTGTGAAACAGTGTCAAAGGCTTTAGCTAGATTGACAAAGCTGGTGGAGGTGGTCAGAACATGGTCCATACCTAAAAGGATGGAGTCCATAACCCAGAGAGGAAGGTGGAAGTGGAGTGGGATTTGATAACAGGGAAGCAAGCCTGGCCAGAGTGTACCAAAGGAAACGCCATAACAGACCTGGACCAATCCAGGCAAAGCCAGCTGACAAAGGACCTTGAAAAACTTACAAAAACACTCTGAATTGTTGTCATAAATGAGACAAGCTAAAGTCAAGCTGAAGCCAGATACAGTAGCTGGAATCACATAATCACAGAAATCTGACAGCAGAAAAGGACCTCAATGGCCCATCGAGTCTGCCCTTACCCCCTTCCCCACTTCGCTCCACTCTTACTGACCCTCCACTTCCCTTCACTTCCCAGTCCCATATGTCTGTCCCATGCCCTCTTATATCCCTCTACCATTTCAGCCTCCACCACCACCTCCTCTGGTAGTTTATTCCAGACCTCCGCCACTCTTTCTCCACTCACATTGCCTCTATATCTTCCAACTCCCAGTCTTAGGCTATGCCCTCTAGCTTTCTTTCCTCCTTCCTTCTGAATAAGCTCCCCTCCTTCACCTTATTGATCCCCTTCACATATTTAAAAGTTTCAATCATGTCACCTCTCTCCCTTCTAGTCTCCAAAGGGTACCGATCCAATTCCCTTCACCTTTGTTCATATGGTTTCCCCTGCATACCATGCACCATCTTGGTTGTTCTTCTCTGAACCCTTTCCATCCCATCAATATTCTTGCATTGGTGCAGTCTCCAGAACTGTACCCCATACTCCTCGTGTGGTCTCACCATGGCATTGTAAAGAGGTATTAGCACCTCCCTCCTTCTGCTAGTCATGCACCTCACAATGAATGCCAACTTTCCATTAGCCTTCCAAAACTCCTAGCTACACTGGCTACCCACCTTAAGTTTGATTGATACTATAATCCTCAGATCCCTTTCCTGCTCTGTTTTTTTGATTCCCTTCCCTCCTAGAGTGTAAACTGTTTGTGGGTTTTTGCACCCCAGATGCATCACAGCACACTTTTTGGCATTGAATTTTAGTTGCCAAAAGTTTCCGACCACCCCTCCAGACTCCCGAGGTTGAACTTCATGGCATCTACCCCCCTGGGGTGTATACCCCATTGCAGATTTTTGTATCATCCATGAATAGGCACACTCTTCTCTCCCAAAATTCTGCTATGTCACTGATGTATATATTAAAAGGGAGGGGTCCCAGCACCAATCCCTGAGTCACCCCACTCCCCCACTCATTACCCCCTCACCATGGAATGCACCCCATTTACCACCACTCTGACTTCCACCCATCAACCAGTTTTCCACCCACCCGCCTAGTTATTTTCAGTCCCACCCCTAAGCTTTCCAGCTTATTTATTAGCCTTCTGTGAGGGACTTTGAGGGAATGTTATGAAAAATATATTTCTGCAAAATGCTGTAGAACTATTTATTCTTGTGCAAGTTATGTTTAGCACTTGATCGTAATTGGACACAATTCTGTAAATTTAATTTCATGCGCTACAATTAGCTTCTAATTCACACTCATTGAAAAAATGCAATTTTGGTCAGTTAGCACCGTTTTATTTTCACACAATTATCTCTTGAACGAATATAGCTATAATTATTTTACAACAATTATAACCTGTTCTACATATTATAAAAAGCCTTTTATCATAGCAGCTCTCATAGTATAGAATAGCTAACATATTTCTAACCACAAAAGTGATAAAATAACCTCTCTCCTTAGCAGATTCTACACTTCTAACTACACAGTGGTAAAATGTCTCTTCTCTGACCAAACAAAGGAGAGAGATGAAAATGTGTATGTGGTACTGGTTAGAGCCTGGGTTCTTTCTGAAACTCTGTCTGGAAAAGAATCCCTCTGGAAGATCCCCTCCAGCTAGACTATAGAATTTCAGACTTTTGATAAGATAAGAGGATACTCCGAGCATAATCCTGGAAACAGGCTACTAAGTTGTCTTAGTGGGCATTGGCTAGACCTGATCTCAGGGCCCCATAATGTGGTAAGAAACTGGATAAGCATATTGCCTCTCACAACACTTAGGATATAGTTTTGAGCAAATGCTATGTAATAGGAATACTAACATTGTTAAGTAGATTACTTAGGCTAACTAGTTCCATACCCTAAAGTAGAAGTTTTTGTTAGAAGGCTGCTGGGCGTAGAAAATAGTAATTTTTTATTGTCTTTGCTGGGTAATGAAAATAATGTTTTTGTCATGATATTTATAAGATGAAACTTTCTGATATGAGATTGTGAACATGTTTTCTTATGTAGTTTAGTGGTATGGAAATACCCTAATAATAGCAGTCAACTGAGTTATGCCAAAACACCTCAGAACTGTTCTATAATATACATGCAAATTGAGTACTACTATTGTGTCATATGAATCCTGAAACCAGCATCTGTTTTGGTACTACTTCAGATTCTGGTACTGGTTCTGGTGGCACATTTCCTAAACACAGACTGGAAAGGGGTGAAGAAGGCAGAGGAGTCAACGGAGAGAACTGAGAGACAGCACTGTGTTCATGAAACATACAGTGGCAAGGAGAGCGATAGGATGGAAGTTACCAGGAAAAGAAGGATCACCACCTTTATGGGGCAGGATGACAGTAGCTTGCTACCATGTTTTAGGGAGCACGGCAGAGGAAAGAGACAGGTTAAGAAGTTGGGTAATAGGCATAGCCATGGCAGCAGCTAAGATAAGCAGAAACCTAGGATCAAGACCATCAGGGCTACCTCCCTTGAGAAGGATAAAGACAAGCAGGGCCTTAATGGAAGTAGTTGGAGAGGTTCAGTAGGAGAGAAGGAGAATGAGTGAAGGGGAAATCAGAATGCGGGGAGAGGAAGGGAAGGGTGAAAACTGAATGAGAGAAAGAGAGCACAAATGGTGAAGTAGGCATTCAAGGAAGAGGTAACAGAAAAAGAGTCAGTTAGAGATGAAGGAGAACCACCTTGAGAAAAGAGGAAGAAGACTGGGTCAGAAAGGAGAAAAGTGAATGAATAACTTTCAGAACTTGGAGTGGTGATTAATGTTCTGGAGTGTGGATGCACAATACTCAGACTTCCCTAGCCTGATGGCGTAGGTGTAGGCATTGCAAAGTTGCTGATAGTTGGCCAAGGCAGCATGGGAGCCAGTGATCCTGTAGGATTGCCAGGAAAGGCCTCTGATACAGAGGCAAGCTAACAATTCAGTTCAGGGGATGGTTGAGGAGAATGGTTTAGGGTTGCTGTTTACACATTTTGAATATGTTGGCCCTTTATGAGGTACCATACCACTGATGCATGGCCCGACACCTGTAGCTTGGTGTTGGGTAATGGGAGGGTAGTAGAGGGTGGAGGGGTGGGTGTTACTTTTCACAACCTTTATATCACATTTCCAGACTTTGTAATGTTTGAGTTATTTTGTTTGTTTCTGTGGTATCAACCCCAATCTGCATTAATGCAGTTTTCTGCAATGAATTTCCATAGTTTTTGAGACAGTAATGTGGTAACTTGGTTTGTGCATGGTCGGATGAAACAAGATGAGCAGGGCACATTAGTTCCTGAGTAACAGTCCTAACCTTTTTTGTGCAGGGCCCTGCAGGCCTTGAACAAAGCATGAAATGAAACATAACTTTCTTACAACTTAAGGCCCAATTCTGAAATGCTCCCTTTGAGTGATGCAAGTTGCAATGCTCCAGGGATGTGTCAATACCTGGGTGCACCAGGGACCCTGCTCCAGATTCTGCAAAATATCAGGACCCCAGTACTGAAATCCCAAGCTTTGCCACAACTGAAGATCAGCACGCAACCATCTGAACAGCTGCAGCACATGCAGCATGGATCTGGCCCCCCCTCGCTGGTGCAACACAGGATGGGCCAGCATTGTTGGTGGTGGTGAGGGGGGTTACCACTTGCCAGGAGGGGGCAGGGGTAGGAGTAGCATTGGGGGCATAGGGTGAGTTGTGGTGACAGCAGGGAAGTAAGAGATTGTTTTAGCACCAGGCAGGGTACATACTGTATGTCTATGTATAATATATACAGAGGAATATGCACCCCACCAGGTGCCAAAGCAATCCTTCACTACCCTGCTGTCTCACCATCCCACCATATGCCCTTCTGTGCCCCTCCTTCCCCCTGATCCTACATATAGCTCTCCTCCCACAGTGTCCCACACTGGTGCAAGGGGCTTAAACCACCTCCTGACATATCTAAGTAGAGACCCTTGTTATGGCCACAGCAGGGCTTTTAGAATTCCATATAAGGGGATGTTTCAGCCCCGCCATGACACAAGCCCCCTTGCGACCTGGCATATCCAGATGCAGGTCACAAGGGTAGCTCAGTGCCCATTTGGTGCAGCAGCTTTCCATTTTGATGCAGCCTGCATACCTGAATAGGGAATGCAACAAACTATGATGTAAGGTGCAACTTGCGTCATTGATGTTTGATGCAAGTACCTTGCATCGGCAGTAGTGCTTTCAGAATCAGGCCTTTCTTTACAGTATGTATGGCTTCAGTTCTTGATATCTTAGTTATAGAGACAAAAAAAGGCAGAAGCCCATTGAGATTATCTCCCACCAACAGGTGGATTAATTATTGTATAAAATACGTGAATTTTTTTAAGCCACTCAGATTTTGATCTTTTTCTTGTTTCACAAATTTAATTTGTTTATGTAGGACTAAAAAACCTTTTTATGGTGGCTACCTTCAAAATCTTCATTTTGTTTATTTATCTGTTTACTGGGTAAGTGCACTGATCCAAGGGACCATTTTCAGGCATTCAGCTCACAAGATTTCTTTATGAATGTTTTGTGTTTAATTAAAAATATCTAATTGCAAATTACATTTTTTTTAAATCACATTGTCTCATTACACCCCCCCCACAAACATTAAAGTGTTACTCATAACACTTCTTTATTTAATAATTATCATACATTAAGGGTTTTGTTATAATTTCAGCGGCCAGTCTCTCCAGACTTAGTGTGGCTTATTATGACCTGGCAAGGTGTACCCACCATTATGATCTACTTAGGTCCCTTAGTTGGTGCAGTTTGGATCAGAAGCATATTTTGCATATCCTCATTTTGACACAGAAGTGTGTTAAACAGAAAACTCTATCTTATTTTTATTTTTATTTATTCAAGTCACAAATACCTTTGAGCCAAGGCTCTTTTACAAAGGTTCCACATCATAGGCAAGAGACATGCAGTGGTAGAAATGATTACAATAGTCAACAACACGGCACTACAGTTATGGAATAGAACAAATTAACATTTTAAGGCATGGTTACTAGCTGGGACGGGTAGATGGAGGTGCAACAACGATGCAGCTATAGGCGGTTGCCATGCAAAACAGGGGATAAGTGCTGGCCACAAGGGGGGGTGGAGGGGGGATGGTGGAAGGTAGGTGGAGTGGGGCAGTAGACAAAATAAGAGCATCAGTGGGGTTAGGGGGCAGCTGGATGGGTGGAGGGGAGAGAGGAAGAAGAGTCCCCATGGACATGTCAGCTACAGTCATGGGGGGCAGTCACATGAGCTGGAGGCATTAAGGTGAAACCGTAATCTAGACTTAAAAGTGCCCAGTGTAGGGGCAGTAGAGATGGCAGGGTTAAGGCTGTTCAGCCAAAGAGGAGCTTTGTAAGTGAAAGAACGTTGACCCTGGATGGTGCAACAGTGGTGGAACTTGTAGGAGTTGAGATTTTGAACCCCTGGTGACCTGCATGCTATTCCTGTTATTTTGTAGCAGGGCAGTGACCGCCGGAGGTGTAAGGCCAAGGCTGATTTTCTTGGCCATTGTGCAGGTCAGGTACTTTATGCGATTTGAGAGCTGGAGCCAGCCAGTTTTAGAATACAGATCACTGGTGTGAGTGAGAAGGTGTGCTCCAGAAATGAGCTGACAAGACTTATTGAGGGCAGTTGAGATATGTCTGTGAGTAATCGCTGTGGCAGAGCCATAAATGATGAGACCATAGTTAATAATCGAGACCACGGAACTCTGTACAGTGATCTTCAAGGCTTCTGGGGTGAGATGCTGTCTGTGTCTGTAGAGGAGACCAATTCTGGTGCTCACTGCCTTTGCCACAGAGTCGACATGGGCCCCGTAAGAGAGGTTGGGGTCCAACAATATCCCTAGATATTTGAAGTGTGGAACCTGTTCCAGGGTATTCCCATGCGATGTCACGATAGCCAAGGGGTGAAGCTTGTGACAATTGTGGGAGCTGCAGAATAGTATGGACTTGGTCTTTTCGTGGTTAAGGACAAGTTTATGCTTAGAAAACCACGACTCAACGGTACTGAAGGCAAGTTGGAGATTCCATTGTGAGGCCATGTGATCCTTGTGAGAGGAGAAAACAACAGCATCATCGGCTTAGAGGATGATATTCTCATGATATCTTCAGAAATTGTTCAATTTTCTATCATTTAAAAATAATATTAGATCAGCAACTGGATTTGAAATTGTTGTTCCTATTGTTAAACACTCCATAGAGTGTCAGACCTTTATATATAAAGACTCAAAATACTGGAACTTTGTTCCCTTGCATCTATGTCCTGTTGATGGCCCATTGCCCTAATTGCAGAGTATAAAAACTGGTTTAACGAGAGTTATTCAATCTGCTGTGACTCATGTCAATTAAACAATAATGCATGACAGGGTGCGTGTCATGCTGAGATAACATTACGCTTGGGGTGGTTGGTCATGGGGCTGCAGGCCAAGTGCATCCAACATCCCAGAAGTGACTTTATCCCAGCACAACAGAGACACACAGGGGTGCATTATTTCTATTATATTTTTTGTTATCCATGGTTCTTCATTTTATATTTGTGAAAAAAGAAAATAAAGAGATAAAAAATATTCTTCCAAAAGTATTTTTACCATCTTTTTCTATGCATACATCTACATACATAAAAAAAGTCCCTTGTTACTAGTACTGTCCAGTAGGTGGCAGTGCCTGTATATCCTGTTTCATTCTGTCATGGTTTCAGACTATGCCTGCTGTTTTGCAGTTCCTCTTCTATGCAACTCAGAACACAGTGCTCCCCCCGTGTTTGGTATTTTTTTTCTACTTTGTTTAGCAATTTATACTACAGGCTCTATGAGTGATGTTCAGAGAAACTGCTTAGTAAGGATTATAGAGGTTTCACTGTCAGGTCAGCTGGTGAGCGGAGAGTGCCATTCAGTTTTAGCATGTGTAGGACCTTCATAAAGTGATGTTATACTCAGATAACATCACTGGTGAATGTGAGAATTGATCAATCACAGCCCAATAAATTTTCTTACCATTGTAGAATAGTCATTTTAAAGTTGTGATGCACTTTAACATCTACTGTTTTTTTAGTTATATATGCTCTTTTTTGTTCTATAAATGTATTTGTTTATGTTTCTTTGTATTTATTTTTGTATTTCTGTCTGTATGTATTTATGCTGTCTGTCTGTGTCTATCTATCTGTCTATCTATTTATCTATCTTTCTATCTATCTAATAAATCTGGCAGTATAGCCTAGAGGTTAGAGTAATGAGCTGTGAATGAGCTTGATACATCCAGCAGACCAAACCTTGGTTTGATTCTCACAACCTCCACTTGCATACTGTGTAACACTGAGCAAGTCACTTAACCATCCAGTGCTCCCAGGTCGCCCCTGAAAACAGGAACTTGTGCCTAGTGGGCCTTACCCGGTTACCAAAAGACTAAAATAAATAAAAATAATACATCTATATTTTTAATATTTCTTAAGTGCAGTAGGGTGCTCACCTCCAGTATCACTTCCTTCTTCCCCTCTCCTGCACCTCAACCACTCCCCTTCCTGATATTATTTTGTTAACAGTACTAATTGGACCATGGTGTCCACCCCATACCCCTTCTCTTGCCCCTTCCCTCCAGGTCACCCACCCCTTTTCCTTAACATACATGGTGACACTGGGGTGTCCACACACAGTGCCACCAAAGAATATGTCAACACTGGAGTGCCCAATCCCCAGTGTTAGCTTGTTTTCCCTCTAAAATAAAGAAATCCTTCTCTCATTAGTGTAACCTGAAAAAATATATAACATGGTCCATTGGTGATCTGACCCACTCAGACCCTTACCCCCTCCATCTCAACCTCCCACCACCCCACACCCCCACACACTTTCATCACCTGAACATGTCCCATTACATAGATCTGTTCACTGATTGAAGACATGTCTTGCTGCTGTTACTGGTGACTGCACTATGACAATGAATTTCAATGGGCTTTGAACATGTATTCACAACTTTGTCATTTCTTTATATAATTTTACAATAAATTTTCAACATGGCCTGTCTGGATCCCTATCTCATGAATGAGGGTAGTGAAACTATTCAGATTCATCCCCAAAGGGGAGTTCATGGTCATTGTGTGAAATCACCTTTTGGGTAGAATTTGAAAATTGCCTGTGCCCTTATTCATATGGTGGGGTCATAAGAAGGCTATGATGAAAATTTGGGGTGAAAATATTAAAAAACACAGTTATGAGTGTGCATTGAAACATTTCAACACACACTCATAACTTCAGTAATTTTTGTGTATTTTGACCCCAAATTTTAAACATAGCCATTTGTTCACACCACAATATAACTGTGACAGCTGCCATGTTTCAAATCCTTGCCAAAATGTGTTTTCACACTTATGGCACAAAACTGCATTTCCATCAGGATTTGAGAATTTTCACCTACTGGGTTCATGAGGTGGGGTCATATGAAGGCTATACTGAAAAAGTTGGATCAAATAATAAAATAAAAGTTATGAGCATACGTTAAACATTCTCTACTCTCACTGATAAGTTCAGTAATTTTCAATATTTTGACCCTAAATTTCCAGCATATCAATTTTTTCATATCACCTCATGAACGTGACATTTGTCATATTTTAAATCCTGGCCAAAATGTGTGTTTCATCCTGGGCACAAAATGACATTCTGGTGGAAATTTGAAAATTTTCACCTACTGGGATCATGAAGTGGGGCCATAAGAAGGCTATGTTCAATATCTGGTGTAAAAGTATGGTAAAATGACCGTGTTATGTTGAAAAATTAAATTTGTTGTTACATTTCCACAGCCTGATGCACTTCACATTTGGCACGGTGTCCAAAGGCCATGTGCATCTACATCTGTAGCCACATGGACATGCATGGCCTAGAGGGCTCTGTGTTCCACAGCTAGATGGACTCCTCAGTTGATGCAGGGGCCAGAGGGCCCTGCACATCTGCATCTGTAAGCATATAGAAGTGCAGGGTTCAAAGGGTGCTGTAATTTTGCAGCCTGATGGACTTGACATTTGGCTGCATCTGTAGCTGCACAGAAAAGCAAGGCTTTGCGGGCCCTGTGCTTCAGCAGCAAGACAGATCTGTTCAGGCAGGTCAAAAGGGGCCTCCATGAATGAGGATATATTTCCACTATCTCAAAAAGAAAGGAAATTCATTGCTAAAAACTGTGCTAATTCAGCAGTTAGGATTCAACTTAAAGCAACAAAAGTAGGGAAATGTAGCACCAGGGTTTCCAACCCTAATCCCCCAACCCCAAGCAACAAAAGGACAAGCCCACACAAGCAATTACAGACAGACATTATCAGGTAAGAGAAACAACATACAACTGTTTCGGATGACACGAATGCAGTAGCACTGATGAGCTACTTTTGTAGATCTGTATCTGCAGCTGCATAAGTACAGGCCCCACAGGGGCATGAGCCTACGCAGCCACATCTGTGTGTTTGTATGGCATAGAGCATGTTCTGTAGATAGAAGGCCCCATGGGCCTGCACCTCTGCAGAAAGAGGTAATCATGCACCACACTGCATGAGGTACCTCATTGCTAGACAACATGTTCTGCCACTGCATTGTCTATATGCAGCTGCATAACTGAAAACTTGCTACCTCTTTGAACAATTTCTTGATCTGTTGCTGAATCTATGATACTCACAACAGTACTTCTGTCTGTGTTGCAGCAGATCCCACAGGTGCCTGCCCTTCTGGGGACAGAAGTCAATGTGTATGTCTCAAATCTGGGGGTGAAGAGATGCAAGCCCCTAAAGGGCCTATATTTCTGCAGACAGAAGTGACATTTGTGTAGATTATGAGGAACAAACAGCGTTATGCTCAGTTCACTCCAAGATTTACATATATATATATATATGTTTTGCGAAAGGGGATTGGGCTTGCGATCAAGGATTTTGTCAGCTTACAAATGGAAATTTATAAAATCCTCATTTGTGAGGAAAAATTCTTTGTTCGTGATCCTCCATTTTGTTTTCATTTTTCCACAAAAACAAAATGTTGTAGCTTGCCCCATGGGTGACTTCTTCCACAAATAAGGCATGGGTTTTGTTCAGGGTGATGTCCTCTGCAAACCCTTGCCTTTCATTTCCTTCATTTTGGACAGAAAAATGGTCATTTTAGATTTTTAAATTCTTCATTCATGTCTCACATTTGATTCTCATTTCCAAGGTGACAAAATCCTGATTCAAGAGCCGATCCCCTTTTGCGAGGTAACAAAATACTTGATCGCAGCTTAGGGACCAGATGGCCCTATCTCGCGAACAAGGATCAGCTCATGAACGGGGATTTTGACAGCTTGCAAAAGCAGATCGGCTTGTGAAAGGGGATTTTGTCACCTCACAAAAGGGGATTGTGTTTTTGAATCCCCTTTCACGAGCTGACAAAATCCCTTTTCACGAGCTGTCAAAATCTTCGTTCAAGAGCCAGTCCCCTTTTGTGAGCTGACAAAATCCTTGATCAACATTTCATGATCAGAGAGCCTTTTTGCAAATGATGACTGGCTCACGAACAGGGATTTTGACACCTCACGAAAGGGGATCAGCTCATGAAAGGGGATTTTTTTTTAAATTCCTTGTTCGTGAGCTTCAAAATTCCTGTTCGCGAGTCAATCCCCTCTTTCGTGAGCTGACAAAATCACCTTTCATGACTTTGAAACCAGATGGCCAAAATCTGACGATCAAGGATTCCTCAAGAACAGGGATTTTGACAGTTCATGAATGGGGATTGACCTCGTGAATGGGGATTTTGCCACCTCACGAACTAGGGTTTTAAAAACTTTGCCACTGCACTGTAAATAAACAGTTTGGTATTTTGGCTTGATATTTGCAGAGTATAAAGGGGATGTCCCAAAGATGTGAATTATGCTATTTAGGTGTAAAAAAAAGTTCATGGGTTATAAAGATATGCCATCACAAAGTTGAGATGTTTCCCATATGATAACGTTGTAGTGCCCACAGCGACTTTTGGTGCCCGTATCTCGGAAATGATGTGAGATACGGATTTTTCACTACCTGCAGCTTAGTCCATCAAGCACGCGTGGACATTTTGAAGTCAAGATTACAATTGCAGTGGAATTGTTTTATAGCTTGTACGGTCACTGAGATATTGGCAAACAAGTGTTACAAAGGTTCCTTTTCAGCCCTATAGGGCTACTGTATGGCTCCATTGTTATGTGTAAGTGGGAGCATAGTGCCAGGAGAGCCCACGCTCCCACACACACATATTGTTATGTGCAAATGGGCAGTTTGGTGGGAGTCCGTGCCTGCACTTCCACCAATACATACCATGTACCAGTTACATTACACTTTCTCAAATAGTAAGAAAATTCATTGCAAAAAACTTCATTAATGCATCAGTTAGAGTTAGAGCAACAAAAGTGGGGAAATGAGATGTTAGGTTAGGAGTTAAAAGAGTTTAATTTTATGATGGTATTAATAGCAATCAGGCCACTCTGTCAGCTGTAAATGAGGACAGACTCCATTCGAAAGAGGGACAACAGCAGCAATGGTTAAGTAATTAAAAGGAATTGCAAAGTTATGTGAGGGTAATGTGTATTTATCACAGAAGGTAAAGGTTGTTGGGGAAAAAATGAAATTGCATGAACAGTGTAGAAAATTGTTTTATAACGTAGGAGTGACCTGAAATTACCAGTCATGGATAACCATGGCCAACTTGAATAATTATAAAACTCTAAATATATTGATAATGGTCATCAGTAGTCTGTCCTGGGGCTGTTTACCTTCAGTCTTTGCCATGTAGAACATAGAACGTAATTAAAATCTTGTACAATGCATGACTCACCATGGTCACTGCTTATGTATGTAAGCAATAATACCTGAAAAGGTGGATGGTATTGGCAAATACCAGACTGCCCAGAGGTGCAATGAGGCCTGAAGAAGCAGGCAGAGGACCTTATAGGACCTTATAGCCCTATAGGAAGGTCCAGTATGTCCCATACAACCCACACTGGAGAGTATTATTGCACTTAGAGAATGGGCTCTAAAATAAAAAAAAAGTTCAATAAAAAATTTGTTAATAAACTATTAATTTAATAATGAGGTTTTCTTTTTGGCAGTTTGTCCTATTGGAGACTCTGTAGTTAAAAAAGAGAAAAAAGCTGGTTGTATGCACTTACACCCTCTGTCTGCCTGTCTGACCCCCCATGGAGCACTTTGTTTCCGGTATGAAGTTCGTTTTTGGTTAATGTTCCTTTGTCCCCCCGCCCTCTCACACACGCTTTTATTTATTTACTTTTTAACTGACACATATCATGGACAGTGAGCAGGACAGCATGTGCAGAACAGTTCAGAAGCTCACGAGTGGGCTACCGCTTTATCGAGGAAGACAGTCTCTGGAGAAGCAGCTATTTTGTTTCTTTTTCATGTAATTTCCATACTCCTCTCATTACTGATTAGGACTAGAAAGTTGCAAGTGGAGAGTGGAGTTAACAGAAACTGTGGCATACTGGTGTGACTTTAGTGAGTTCATCTCCCAGAAGATGGAAACAGGGTGCTGGGTTATGCCAAGTAATTTAGCGTACAATGTCTGGGGGGTTTAGGAGCATGAGTAGTAGGGACTGTCGTGGTGAGACCTTGGACAGGTTTCTTTTAGGGGTTTTTTTGTGCTGTTTCTATTTGTATTTTGTTATTTGTCATGCTACTGTTTCCTTTTTTAATGGACAGAAGGGCAGTTTAGACCACCGCATGTAAGTGCCGGTTACTGGCGACTGGTCTCTGAAAATTCGAGGTGTCCAATGATAAGCTGAGTAATGGGGCACCCAGAATTGCCACTTGTTCCTAACAGGGCTCTATTGAGAAATACCCGCCCACTGCTGTGGTTGTCCTAACAAATCAAAGTGCTAGGATTTACTTGCCCATTTTCTAAAGTCATAGTTTAACCATTTACAACCATGATACAAAGAGCAGAGCAGTTGCTCCAGAAAGCTGATTCACTAGCACTGGGGATAGAAATGCTTAACAAATACAAGGCAGTGAAGTTGCCAGAGCTCCAGCAGCTGTGTGTGGAGACAGGCATACAGCATGATGGCTTGAACAGGGCCAAGCTGGTTCAGGATCTAGAAGTAGCAAGTAAGGAGACCCTGGGTAACACTAGTGGCTATGGAGCAAAATATGTGACAGCCTTGCTTTGCAGAAGGGCCAAAAAAAATAGGGAACTGAAGGTAACCAGCTGACAAACAGAAAAAGACTAAGGTAGATACAAGTGAGTGACAAAAGCATCAAGAGACAGTATCAAGACAGTGTACTGCAGAGGCAGAGGAAAGAGAAAACAGTTCAAGGCAGATGCAGAGGTAAAGGAGAGAGAGAACATGAACACCAGCTTGAGATGAGAGACCATGAATTACAAATGGCACCACTTCATCAGAGGCAGAAACCAGACTACGTGAGTAATGGGGTTAATGTGAGTAGCCAAAGCTTGGTATCTGGGTCCATAATTCATGGAGGATATGGATATTGATGAGTTCCTTAAAATTTGAGGATTTTGACGTGAGTCACAGGATGTGTCTAT
Organism: Neoceratodus forsteri; assembly: GCA_016271365.2. NCBI lineage: Eukaryota > Metazoa > Chordata > Ceratodontiformes > Ceratodontidae > Neoceratodus > Neoceratodus forsteri. The sequence continues at coordinate 1,869,256,280 of CM057452.1, forward strand.
TATCGTAGCAGCTCTGCACTTCAGCTCCACCAGGACTGCCATTTTAAAATGATTTAAAAAAAAGGTTTCCTTGCCTTTTCTACAGTCAGTCTGAACCCCCCCTCCCCCCAACATCTAATTACTGTGCAGGATGTCAGATTCCATGGAAAATGTGGATTTTGATAGCCTCTCCAACAACACTCCAGAGCCGACCTCCAACATTGTTGCCTAGGCCCTGGAATCCAAGTGGGCGATACTCAGTGAATCACCCACTTCTCCTTTGACTCCAGCACCTACTGAGCTTATGACAGAGTGCTTCTTCTCAGAATGTACTTCTTTTAAAGAGGCTGTTGTCGCACTGACTGCAGACCCCCAAACGTTTAAACAATCCCTGCAGGAACTTAAATGAGAGTCAGATTCTGAAGCCAGGATTAGCTCCATGGAAGACTGGCAAAAAGAGAACCAAGCCAGAGATGATGGCCCTCTAATACAAGGTCACATGCTTAGAGGATAAAATTGAAGATTTAGAGGGCCATAGTTGCCATAATAATTTAGTGTTTTAGGGGCTACTGGAATCTGAGAAAGATCCGAATATATTGGACTTTGTTTAGATGTTCTGCACCAAAATTGCAGGCCCATTTCCTAATGGCCTGATGTACATAATAGGGCATATCAAGTGCTTCCCCCAATGCTGGCAGCTGAGGAATGGCATGGACCCATAATCTTCAGATTGCTTAATTATTTGGATCAAGTTCATATACTTAAAAAGGCTAGAGACATCCAGACACTACAATGGGAGGGCCACCATATTCTTCTTGTGCAAGATTTGACAGCTCAAGTTCAGATGTGATGGGCGGAATTCAGAGCTATCAAATCTAAATTATGGGCAGCTCACATTAAGCATCGTATGCTTTATCTGGCCAGATTTAAAGTCCACACACCTTCTGGCATGAAACACTTTAATTCCACTGAGCAAATGGAAAGCACTTTAATTCTGCATAGAGCTATGTAAACTTTACCTGAACCTTTTTTCTAATCCCTGGCACTGTTTGGTAAGGCTTAACCTGAATGCTGAGCTTTGCTGTATCTAGGTCTCAGCTGAGTGGTCATATCTGGTTCTCCTTCATTTTTCATTTCTTACAGTGCGGACTAGCTGTTAAAGCAACTGCAAGCATTTTTGGGGGGAAATGGAATGGTACTTTTTTGCTCATGTTTTTATGAATGATTTCATATATTGGAAATGTATACCTTTGCTGTTTTTAACAGCCTGGACACAGAAGCATTCTGTGTCATAGTGGCTATGACACAGTTACTTCATGGCTGGAAAACCGACTAGTGGGACTTCGAAATGTTTAGTTTTGCTTTGACATGGATTTGCCTTCATTTATAAGATTTGGTGTTTGTATCTTCAATGGAAGCAACACTGCTTGGTGTACCATTTTTGTGGTTCCATCAGATATATTTTGATTTCACAGTGAAGATGGTGCAAACCTCATAGAGGGGTGCTGTATGTCAGCTCCAGATTTCCTTTAGTGACTCCTAGAAAGTGCAATCCACTTGAAGGACACATTGGCAAATTGCAATGTCAGCATCAATGGAAAGGAACGGTACCTCACACATAGTGGACAGTGGAGCCACCCTGTTACAATGTGCTTTGTTTTGCTTCGGGTATAAGGACCTTATTTTAATTGGTCTCTTCATGTTATAGTGCCTTAGATCCTTTTGTATTGCATTGCTCTTGGTGCTTTTTACTTTGATCAACACATATCAGGACAGGGCCACCTTTAGCGTACACTGCTACAAACTCATGCGATTTTTCCTGCTTGGTTCACTGCCTAATAAGTGCAACCCTTATATATGTATTAGCAGATGTTCAGATGGCTTTGGGGACCCTTTCCTGTTTTGAACTGTTTCATAAATCTTCAGTTTCATTGTGACTGTGTCCTGATACCATTTTGGACTTGGTCTTCAACCGAGCACTTAGGCTGCTGGATAAATTTGTTTTGTTTGGGGGATTTATGTTTATGTTTTTGACTTGCACTTACATATCTAAGCTATATGCCTCAGGTCCTAATTGTTGGTGTGTAGAAGTTATTTGGGGCGCTACTATTCTTATGTACAGTAGTTCATTTTATGGGACGGGGCGGAGAGAAACACTGCTATACCATCCTGTTATTCTAGAAAACTGTCTGGGGTTACAGTTTTCGTTGTTTGTTACATGCTGTTGAAATACAGTTTGACAGACTAGTATGGATGATACAAGGTGTGCGGCTATGCTTAACAGAACTACCCCACCTTCATTGCTGACAGTGCTCGTCAGTGGTAATGGGCTTATTACCAAGTTGTTCAACAATTAGGTATTCCTGTTCTTTTTAATTTAATGCATGTTTCTTCTGTCTCACTCCATGGTGATTTTAAGCCCGCTTATATAGCTGACAATGTATACTGTGCCTGAGATTAGAATTGGTCTCATGGTTCATGCAGTGCCTTTGTGGTATTGTTCTTTAATGAGGTCAATGTTTCCATCTGTATGATTGGGGCATTCAGATAGGGTCATCTATTGTAATATATAGCATCTATTTGGACTAGGGCCTCCCATCCCCCCTTTTTTCCATTCTTTCTTTTTGGAGCTTCCAAAAGAAATCCATGGGATCCCTGATTGAAACCAAATTTTCTTATGCTGTTTCAGGTCTCCCACCACTTGGGGCACAATGTGCACTGCCAAAAGTCTGCCATTGATGAGTGCTGTTGCTTTAAGCCTGTCATAGAGCTGTCATGCTACTGATATTATACAGTTATCCCTCTCTCATGCTTGGGGAAAGGAAACTTATTTAAATTTTACATTTGATGCACCCTCTCCCACCATTTTGTTCGGCTTCTATTTTTTGGAGGTGACAATTAATATCTCCTAGCAGGGTCTTCCTTATCTAGGGATTTTGCATGGGCAATGTCTGGCAGAGGCTGAACTGCCACCAACTAGTCATGGCCCAGGAGCAGAGGAGTGGGTCTTTGGGGCCAGGGAAAGAATGGTGAAATGTTCTACTATTAACTTTTTTTATGTTCAGGGGATTCATGGGGTTACATGTTTTTTGGGGAGAGGTGAGGGTTATTCAGTTATGCAGGATGCCTGGAATGCTTTGGTTGAGGGCCCCTGTTGTGATCAACATACTAAATTTAGTCCCATGAGTAGTCTTTGGAGACTGATCCCATGGAATGTTAAGGGAGTGCAATCTAAAGAGTAGTGTAATTGTCTCTTGGAGCGTTTGAAGAGGTTGAAAGCATGGCTTGTATTTTAACAGAAAACTCACTTACCCAAACAATGAGTTTCTTTGTTTTGATGTGAATGTGTTGGGTTTATATACTGTATGGCATGGGGAACACTACCAGGCAATGGGGTGTGGCAGTATTAATAGTTAACAGTCCCATTTTCTCTTATAACAGAAATTGGAGATCCTGAAGGGAGGTATATTTTGGTGCATGGTTTATTGGGCCAAGCAGAGATTTTGCTGAGTTCGGTATATGGTCCAAACAATGATTGTCCAGGCTTCTTTCTCAAGCTGGCCTCTGCTCTGGCACCATTGGCCCATGTCCGTATCATACTAGTCAGTGACTGGAATCTAATATTTCAGAAAGACTTGAACCGTACTAATAGAAGTAATGTTGGACTCTCACTGATGCAGCATGCCCTCAGGGAATTCATGGACCATCATGGTCTCAGGGGCCCCTGGAGATTGTTGAACCTGACAGACAGGGAGTACGCATTCTATTCTACCCTGCATAATCCTTTTTCCCATCTATACCACTTTTCCATTACTAGGCAGCTGATTCCCACCTTATACACCAGTATGATCAAGGCCAAAGTCTTCTCTGACTATGCCCCCATTTCTCTTATCGATGTTTTACGGTCCACTGCCAGGGATAAGACTTGATCCTTTAATGCGCAACTGGTGCAGGATGCCTCTGGTAAATAAGCTGAGGCAGTTTATTCAACTTTCTATACAGGACAATCTAGGCTCAAGCACATATTTTGACCAACTCTGGGATGCTTTAAAATCAGTCTGGAGCAGGGAAATCATTAGACTAGCTACAAAACATAAGAGGAATAGGGAGACACAGGCAACCCAACTATTAACAGAAATTCAAGAGATTGAAAAGCACCTTCCTCGGAGGAGGAGATGCAAACTAAATTAACACAATTAAGAGCTAAGTATTCAGGTTATCTTTTAGAACAGGCAGAGAGATCCATCATTAGGACTAAGGCTACTATCTGGGTCAAGGGGAGAAAGCCAGTCATTTACTGGCCCTTTGTCTCTGTCAGTAATATGCTTCGAGATGGATTAAAGCTCTGAGGGACCAAAACTCTGGAGAGCTAGTCATTCACCCAAGACATATGGTGGAGATATTTAGAGAGTATTTTCTCAAATTTTATACTAATGACTTACAAAATTTAAATACAGATGTAGTGTTCACTAGCTTTCTAGAGAATGTCTGTCTTCCACATTTGACTGATGAACAACAACAACTGTTAGAAGGCCCAATTTGAAAACAGGAAGTCAGAGATGCTGTTTTAAGTGTTTTGGTTGACAAAGCCCCCGGGCCAGATGGCTTTTCTATGAATTTCTATAAAACCTTTTTGGAAGAGCTAACCCCTGTCTTAACATGACTGTATAATTATTTACATAACCAGGATTTGAGAAAGTCCCAGCTTTTCTAGGCTAGAATAACCTGATATCCAAACCAGGCAAGAGTGAAACGCTGGCCTGACAGCTATAGACCCATCTCTCTTATTAATGTTGATATTAAGATTGTAGCCAGGGTTTTGGCTGCAAGGCAGAATACAGTCTGGGGAAGTCTGATAGGCATTGAACAAGTTGTCTTTAAGGCCAGGAGACTCTCATCTTCATAAGACACACCATCTAATCTCTGCATCCAGCGGGGCCAACATTGATGTGGTTTTGGTCTCCCTGGATGAGGAGAAAGCTTTTGATAAAGTATTGTGGCAATATTTATTTGCAATTTTGGGCAAATACAGATTTCAAGACACATATATTAGATGGCTTCAAGTTCTTTATTAGTCTCCTTCTGCCAAGATTACTTGTAATGGGGTCTCGTCAGATGTCTTCCCCTTCACATGGGGGACTTGGCAAGGTTGCCCTCTCTCCCCAATGATCTGCTCTTCAACCTGCATCTGGAGCTTTTGACTTTTAAAATTAATGCTACACCTCAAATCGGAGGCATCCACATTGGTTCACAGGAATTAAAAATGTCAACATACATGGATGATATTCTCGCACATCTCAGACTTCTATACCTGAGGTCCATAGAGTGATAGGAGAATTCAGTACATTCTCTGTGTACAAACTAAATATATCCAAAGCTGGTTTTTGTTCCTTTCACCCCATGTTAGAAAGCAAATGACAGCACCTTTTGGCCTGCAATGAGAAACTAAATGCCTCAAATACTTAGGTCTTAAGCTTGCCCTGCATCCTACATCCCTGAAATCCCTTAACATTGATCCACTAATTTGGCAAATAGAGCAAGACCTGTCTAGGTGGAAATTACTGTCTTTCACATTGTGGGATAGGGCTAATATAATCAAGAGGAATGTTTTGCCCAGATTAATGTACCCATTGGGGATGCTAATCACCATTCTCCCTCTAGTATGACTTAAACATCATCATGCTATTCTAAATCAATTTCTTTGGTTGGACAACTTGCTCAGAGATTTATAGGAAATTGGTTAGACCTAAAACCTATGGTGGATTGAATCTTCCACACTTTGTTTGATACTACTTTGCATTACATGGGGCTAAATATTTTCTATTGGGCCAACTTGACAGTGCTCAAATTGATAACACTTGCATCCCTTCATGGCTCAAGACTGAGAAAGAAATGTTTGGTAAATATCATTACTGTCTCCCTTCTTTGCTTTACATTTCTCTGGCATGATTACCCCTCCCACTTTGTCACATCCCAATTGCCTGATTTCTATGAGCTCATGCCCAACTCTATCAACAACTGAAACTTTCTTGCAATAAGGATACTTACCAACCATTATTTCATAACCCCTTTATCTTAACTGGTAAAGAACTGATTAAATCTTGTTTTTGGCAAGGGCTTTCTATATCTACCTTGTACGTGTTAATCACTAATGAATCCCTTATGTCTTTTCATTCTTTTCAGCAAAATGTTAGGGTTCATAATAGAGAGTGTTTTAAATGAGACATAGCATTTCATAATTTTCAGGGCCTCCCCCATGGTACAATTAGGCAGGTTTATTCTTTGACAGTTTAGCAGCTATAGGCCAGCAATCTCATCAAATACTGAACCTGAAAAAGTAATAGGCCAACCCTTTTGGGTTAGTACATCCCCCAAAGCCTTTTACTGGGTGGAAACTCTTGGCATTTATCTCTCCAATGAGTATTGGCAAAGAATATGGGGGAACATTTATAGCTATGTCAAGCAAGACCATCTTCAATTATAACAATTTAATATCCTTCACAACCTCTATTGCTCACCTATGAAACATTTTCAAATGAGTAAAACGAAGACTCCAACTTGCACCAGATATAGTCAGGAAGATGGGACTTTGCACATATGCTTTAGCAATGCTCAAAAATAAGTCCCTTTTGGGACTCTATAAGAACCAAATTGGATCCTTTCCTGGGTCTTCAGGATGCCTTCACTCTGGAGGTTTGTATGGTTGGAGAGTACGGTAATTAACTCTTGGGGCCCTGGAAAGATCACATGGCTTTAATTGCAGTGGTCACAAAATTAATCATTCTTAGTCACTGGTTGGACACATCCACCCCAGCATGGGCTGAATGGCTACAGGAGATGTTCAATGCACTCTATGTAGAAAACTCAAAAGCCAGTTTTAACCATGCCTTGCACACTTATAGGTCTTGCTGGGATGCTTTGTATATTCTGTTACTTACTAAGCTTCAACTGGGGCCACAGCATTTTTCCAGGGAAATTGAGTGTCATATCATTCTATAGTGATCTTTTTTTTTTTTTGTCTTCAGATTTTTTCCCCAACTTGGAGCATTTCCAGGAGTCTTGCATGGGTGTTGGGGGTCTGAGTGGGTGAAGGTGGGAAGGTTGTTTATGTTTGTCTTTATTGTTAAATGGTTGTCAGTTACTTGTTGTGTATTTCTGTGTTTCTTTTTGTTATTGTTGGTTGTTGGAAATTTAATACAATATACTTAATAAAAAACATTGTTTGAGAAAATGTGTCAGAAATACACATTTTGTACTGGAGAACTGTTCCACTTGTTGGACTCCATTGCTCACTGGGAAGGCAGGCTTTATTCAGGTTGTATCCAATTGATAACATTGGGATAACCTGGTGACTGTTATCCATGGATTTGTAATATCATGTCTAGATTACTGCAATGCTCTTTATCTCTGACTTTCTGGAGTTTTAATTTCTTTGTCTCAAGTCAGTGCAGAAAGCAGCAACCCAGCTGATATCTGGTAGAAGCATTTTTGATTATATCATACTGGTGCTGCATCAATTGCATTGAGTACCTGTTAGATGGTGCATCAACTTCAAGATATGCTAGATGGTTTTCAAGGTTCTGCATAGTTTGGGTCCTGATTACTTAAATAGCTCTTACTCCATTATAGGAAGAGGGTATGTTGTTAGTTTCCACTTGCTTGATTAAATCTTCAGGTAATAGGGCATTTTCAGTGGGAGCCGCATGTGTGTGGAATGCTTTACCAGACTAAAGGGTTTGGAAAACACATCTCTTCTCCCTGATATTTGAGGGTTCTTTTTAATAATTTATTTTGATTTCAGTATACAGTGTAGGGGTACTGTTGTGCTTTGATGTACGTAATATAGTGATGTTTTAAATGTCTAACTGATTTGATTTTACTGTATATATAAAGTCATAAGGCTGAGACACTATGTTAAATAAAATTTGCTTGCTTGCTTGCCATGGGAGAATGTGTAAAATCAAGTTCCGGTTTACCCCTGAGGCTGATACACTCAATTTAGACAATTAGAGAAGCAGCCTGGGAGAATTACAAGGAAATGAGTGTGCAAATGAGGACTTCATTATGGTGATGGCTATACTGAAAGAAAGCAGCAACTAACGATTACATTTTTGAAATGATACATATTGAAGAGTTTTTAAAATGTGTGCATGCTGAGCATAAAACATGGTCGCCATATCTTCTGTTCCTCACTTTGCAAAAAACTTTAACCCAGTTTAGAACCTTTATTATTTCTTTGCATAAATATACAGAGTGATGGGCCACAGTGTATACCTGGCTTATTGAAGACCCTCAATACATGATCCTCTCATGCAAGTGTTGAGCGGTTACTCAAAAGGTCCACATAATGCCACAGTAAATGCCCTGCAACACATGTCCCATATATAAGGGCACTTAAAGCACATATATTCATTTTACCATACCCTCAGTCATCAGTTTTCAGAGGATTTAAAATCTAAAGGAAAGGTTCAGTTTTGTAGTGTCTTTCAACAAGGAGGTGCACCATCATTGCCTGTTGTATATTGCTGCTCATTGGCATTGAATGAACTCCACTGTTCCTGGGCGATGTGATTTCTCTGGCTCCAATAACTGTCAATGAAGGTGAGAGTCCAGATTCTCTGCTCTTCAAATCCCTATTAGCTCCAAATGATAGGGTGGTTTCAGCCGTTAACAACTATACTGGTTTAAATTCTGCAAACCAGTTACCTTGAAGGGTCTGTGGAGATCCATCAGAGGAGTCTTGTAAACTCTGACTACAGCTGCAAAAGCATATTTATGGTTAGGCGTGGACTTTTTTGTTGTGGTTTTGATGTCTTGGCTTCATCTGTTGCCATCAATAGTTAGGATGCCTTCTATTGGTTCATAGGCAGGAGAAGGAGAGCTGGAGAGGCCATATTGACAGAAGGGTAGTTCTGCCAATATGTTGTCCATCTGCTATGGCTCTGTGTGCCATATGGCCAACTACTTCATCCCCTAGAGTTGTCCCATCTTATGATGACAAGGACTGGTGAATAAAGGATGCTGCTGACTCTGGGGTCTCAAAATTATGATACGCATGATGTTTAACAATTCTTATCATGGGAAGGTATCTCATACTGAACAGCATCTCCAGGGATGCCACCATCTTTTGGACCTTACTGTACTCTAAGCAAGGTTGTGATAGATCATGAAGTGTTGGAAGTAGAGCTGTGTGGAATGAAAAATTCAAAATGTGTGGAAGTTTGATGGAATTCCACAAATTCCATGAAATTTCATCAGACATTTGTGGAATTTGTGAAATTTATTGATTTCATCATAACTCTGCTGCCAGTTGAGGTAGAGATCTGATGTGTGGCATGGTTACTTGCTAATAAGTGGTCTAACAGATTTCCAAATATCTTGACATTAGAACACATCACCTCAAAATTACAGGTGTCCAAAATCTGTCATTTTATTTTTTGTGGGAAATTTCATGAACATTTGTATCCACATGTAACTCAGGCACCTTTGGAGCTAGAATTATGAAACTAGGTTGTATATAAATATAGTAATAATCCTTATACCTGCAACATTTTGATGAATGTTTTCTAAAATAACTGAAATCGAAGTTTTGGCAAAATGTTTGGCTACCTATAGCACAGCCCCCTTTAAAGTTTGATACTTAAAATGTGGTGCATATACTCATGTTGCATGGTTCTCCAAATCCTGACACTGTGGAGAAATTTGAATAAGAATTTTTTAAATTAGATGGAAATAACTGAAAATCGAATGTTGATTAACTGTTTGGCCAGCCACAACTCATCTCTTTCAATCTGGGACTCTGAAATTTGGTACCCTTATGAAAGCCATTAGTATCTGTATACCTGCCAAAATGTGGTATCATTTGGATGCATACAGTACTTAGACAACCAAATCAAAATAACTGAATTTAAAATTTGACAACATTCAATGGAATTTTTGAAGTTTATTAATGTAGTTATAGCTCAGCCTTCTATTGAGACATAGATCTGAAATGGGACAAGCTTACTTGCTAATAGGAGTTCTAATGGCATGCTAAATATAATGACATTACAATGCATCATCTCAAAATGATAGGTACTCAAAGTCTGTCATTTTATCTTTTGTGTGAAATTTCATGACTGTGTATCTGCATACTGTATAACTCAGGCACCTTTGGAACTAGAAACCTAAAGCTGGTTACATACTGTATATAAATGTAATGATATCCTGTGTACTGTAAAACAGTTGGATGAATGTTTTCAAAATTATACTAAACTAAAATCTAAATGTTGGCAAAATGTCTGGTTACCTATCGCACAGAACCCCATTAAAACTTTAGACTTAAAACTTGGTGCACATAACCATGCTGCATGTTTCTCTAAATCCTGAGACTGTGGAGACATTTGAATAAGACATTTTAAAATTAGATCGAAAAACTGAAAATAAAAATGTGATTAAATCTTTGGCCACCCATAAGTCAGCTCCCTTTCAATCTAGGACACTGATATTTGGTACATTTATGCAAATCTTCAGTATTTGTAGGCTTTCCAGATTTGGTGTAATTTGGATATATATACTATAAAAACTAGACTATAATAACTGACATTTAAAATTTTGCAAATTTCCACCAAAGTTTCATGCAAATGCCACTAAATTCCATAGAATCTGAATGGTAATTCCACAGGCATTCTGCCAGTAGAATGTTATGTTCTGCACAGCTCTAGATGGAAGATATGTCAGTATATCTCAAGAACCTGGCAAGGATCAGGGGAGAGCACTCCACCTGCTTTTGTCTTCAAGCTAGTACTCAGTGGGCCACTCAGTTTCAGCTAGTTGACCTCCCTGTGATTGAAACAAGATAGCTATCACATTGTGTAAGATGAAGAAGGTATCCTGCCCCTTGATGACACCCAGGAAGCCAACAAAGTGGAGATTATTTTCTTCATCTCCTATTTTTGTGGTTGTCAAATGTTTTAATTGTATGATCACCTGATCTTGTTTCCTAATGTGGGTTAGAAGTTTGTCTGTGATGCCACCCATCACTGTGAGCCTCTGCTGTGCTTAGCCATTGACATTAAATGATTATATTGCCATTTATGTGAACAGAAGTAGCCTTCCCATATTCCATATCAGAAGTAACATGACAAACATTAACTTAATTTGCACAAAGCCTGAAAGGCCCATTGCTCCACCTATTACTGCCATTTTTGACTATGGTAATATGGCAGCTAGAGTCATGTATTAACATTGAATACTTCCTACTAAACATAAGGGCTGTTTGAAAAAATGTTTTGATCACCCACAAGAAGACTTGCTAAAATATCTCAAACCTCACCAACTGTCAAACATTAGATGTTTGGGTAAACAGATTGTGGTTGATGTTGGGAGAAGGGGTAAGTAGCTTTAAGTAATGCAGCCATCTTAAGCTCTGATCTGGATTCCCTCTACAGAGTATTTTCTTATTTGCAAACAAAAAAAAATTAAAAAATGATATAATGAAAAGTGTAATGTCTTTGAAATATGCATGACATATTTTGTGTAAGTTTCCACATATAAAATTACTAGAAATTTGACAATATTTTTTCAAAGTTTTAATTTAAAGTACTTAAAAATGCCTATATTGTCATCATTAAGTAAGCTACTTGAGAAAATTCTCTGTACTCAGTTGGTTGAGTATCTCCAGTCCCATGATCTTTGGTCTTCCGAGCAGTATTGTAGGTACAATAGTACTGGCATGGCCTTGGCCAGGTTCACAGACTGCATCAGTAGAGCTATAGATAGGGGGAAGCTTACTGGTGGGGTTTTGTGGACCTGTTCAAGGTCTTCAGTTTAGTTGATCATTCCCTGCTGCTCGGGGGGCTGAGGAGCATTGGGCTGGCAGATTTTCTGTGTGCTTGGTTTCATAGTTATTTAACAAAATATCCCCTTAGGGTACGTTACAATGGTATATACTCGAGTACTGGATCAGGAAGTGCCACAGGGTTCAATCCTGGGGCCCTTACTTTTTTCCTTGTTTGTTGACACCATACCTGCTGCATTAACACATTGTAATACTATCCTGTATGCAGACGATATTATCATATATTCTAGTTCTTCTTCTGTAGATGAAATGAACCAGACACTTAACACAGATTTTTCCACCTTAAATTACTGGCATCATTTGTTGTTCAATAGAAAAAAAAAAAGCTTGTTATTTGGATCTAAACCAAGCTTGTCAAAATGTATACCACTGTCAGTTATGGATGTAATAGGAATTATGCTTGAACAGGTTACAGAACCTAAATACCTTGGATTACTTTTGGACCCAAATGTAACCTTTTCATTGCACACAAGGGCAATAAGCAAACTAACCAAAAATGGGGTGCTTTGTTTAAATGACAGAATTGCTTAACTTTTGAGGCCAGACATACTATTGCACACAGTATACTGTTACCTGCTTTAAATTACAATTTGTATATCTTTTTAAACTGAGCTGTCGCTGATTTATCATTGCTAACCATTACATTTCATGGGATTTGTAGATCTGAGTTAAAGATGCCTTTTAGAACTCATCTTTGCATATTATACACACAGTCTGGTTGGTTACCTTGAGAACTTAGCAGCTTGTATAATTTGTGTTGTATTGTAGGCAATACTTTAAGCCTACAAACTGGTTCACCTCTTTATGCTGTTTAATTTCAAAACTGAAAGTAGACAATTGAGATGCACCGGCAAATATATATTATCCATTCCAGCTATATCAACTGCTATGGGTGAAAGTGTCTTCTCTGTTTGTGCTGCTAAGGGTTGGAATAACTTACCAGAATCGTTACATGGAGTAAAAAGTCACACAGTTGCAATGTAAATGTTGTTTGTAATCATATAGGTTTCTTGTGATTAAGATTATCCTGCATATTGCATGTATGTACTTTGTACTTTATTAACATCTTGGCTGTTTGTAAATGGCCCCATGTCATTCATGAAAAAGGGCCTTTGGCTCATTGTCCCAGATTCACCCATCCACCCACAAACAGGACAGACAACTATATGTTGTTGTGTTCAGATTAGCAGTCAATTTATTCCATTTCACTTTATATTTACAGATTCCATCACCATTCATCATTATTTGTCAAATTTCTTGTTTAATTCTTAATGCATATTATTATCTGTTCACCCTTTAATGCATATAATTATCTGTTCACCCATCCTTTCTTTCTCTTCTTCTCGCCTCCCTCTTTTCTTCTTCTTTTTGGGTAATGGTGAAAACCGAGACTGCTATGCTCTCCTTCTTCTCTCCTCATATTCCTTTTTCATTCCCCCCTTCCCTCCTTCCTCACCCTTTTTCCCCTTTCTTGCCATCCACCTGTGGCAGTCCATCCACACCTGTACCATGCACATTTCTGCCATCCGCCTTTGACAGACCCAACTACCTCCGAATCACTTTTCCCCATCCTCCTTTGATGGGTGGGTGGGAGGAACAAATTTCAGCAAAAGAGGATGAATCTCTCTGCATACAGTAGCTCCCTTTATTCCCAGAATACTCTGCCCCTCCTCTTTCATCACCTTCCAATCCCACTGCTGTTCAGCCTCTTAGTCCTCACCTCCCACCTGCCTTGTCCCTTGTCCTATGGCTCCCCTTCCCCCTTCCCTTCCCTTTCTGAGCAAACCATCTCTGCCACGTAAGGAGGGGTTCCCCAGAACAACTTGGTCTGCCCCTTAAAGGGCCAACTCCATTGTCCCGGATTCACCCATCCCCTCACAAACAGGACAGACAACTGTGTGTTGTTGTGCTCAGATTGGCAATCAGTTTATTCCATTTTATATTTACAGATTCCATCACCATTCATCATTATTTACAAAATTTCTTGTTTAATTCTTAATGCATATTATTATCTATTCACCCATCCTTTCTTTCTCTTTTTCTTGCCTCCCCAGGTGAAAACCTGGGTGACTTCTTCGTTTCAGGTAACGATGAAAGCTGAGACCATTTTGCTCTCCTTCTGTTGCTTCTTCCCTCCTCATATTCCTTTTTCATTCCTCCCTCCCCTCCTTCCACCCCCTCTTTTTCCCCATAGCCTGTCTCCAGCTTGCATTAAATGACTGGCCTTCCCCCTTCTTTCCCTTTTTTTTCCCTCCTTCTATCTTGTTGTCTGTTTTCTCCAGGCCTCAATAAAGCCCATCATCTCCGCATTAAACATGTCTATAGCCTGGTTCAACAAATGCACCCCCATCTGGTCTATAAAAATTCTATACCCACTCTTCTACTCTCCTCAAAATGATGTGAACTCCCATGATCCTTACCAATGTCCCCATCCTCCTAGTCATCTTCCTTCTGGCTCTTGCTACCTCTATGTGGCCGTGTTCATGTCTCCACACTCTCCTCGGGATCATATCTGACCATGCTATGCTTACCCCCAGCCATCTTTGTTTTATTTTTCCCAAATCCTGTTTTAAGTTTAAGTAAGTATCCACCCATAGTTCCCCCCACCAATGTCATTACCCCCAAGGTGTATAATAATTAGATCTGGTGGGTCATTTCTCATTCATCTCTATCAGGGTCGGGAGTAACTGGGCTCAATTCATCCTCCAGATGCCACGCCACACCAGCCTACATTGTCTGACATCCTGGTAAAGCTGTTTTCCCCCAGCCTTCTTTTCTGCTCTCCTTTCTGCCCAGTAAATGTAGGAGTGACTGCAGATCGATACTTCTGTGCTCCTCCCTCCACCTATTGAATCAAGCAAACAATTGTATATCTTAGTCTCTGGCACTGTCTTATCCCAGTTCAATTATTAGAGCCACCTCTCCCCCTCTTTTTTTTTTTTTTTAAAAACCTTCACCCAATCTTGTTTCTGCTCCTGCAAACAATTAAATACCAAGTTAATGTCACTCCTCGAAGGCTCGAATGTACCTTCTGTAACTAGTCAAATGCCAGCATCCCATTTCTAATATTTTGGTCACCGACTCCCCTTCCTCCGCCCATTTCGATGCTGCCCCTATTTGAAAAGAATGAGAGGAATACCTATCTGTGTCCTTTCCCAGGAACTCCTTGCCTTGTTTAAGTATGGCTGTCACCTGATAACCTTTTTTCCGTCTCCATGTATGAATAACCCCCCCCTTCCTTATTATAATGCTCTGCGGTGTAAGCCCACAAAGCCTTTACCGGCACAGGTGTCCTTCAAGGTGTTCCTTTATGGTTACCATACACCCTCTTCCTTCTTGGTCTGTCTTTGACTTCCTAATCATGAGTAGAATCTGCTTTGTCCCCCAGATTAAGTCCCCCATTCTAAACCCCCCCTTCCCCTTTTCTGCAATGTCCTACTGCTTCACTCATTCTCAATGCCCCTGCAAACATCACCAGGTAAATCATGTGGAACAGCTGTGCCTTGTCCTTGGATTTGCATATTGCCGGCAATATCCCCCCCAATTTTCCCTGCAACTGATCTGCTATCGGCTGCCTACAATCTTTGGTCCTTTGTTTTAGCCTACTCCAACTCTGCACCATCCTCTTTATCAGCATCAACTTTGTGGGGTCCCTCCTTTTTTTCAGGCTACACACCAGGCTAACCCCTGCTAGGTATATGCCCATCGTGATGTGACCCATCCCTTTTTGCCACTGTTCCACTGTAAATTTCCCTAGCTGCTCTTCTGTAACTGGCCCACTTACCTCCATATGGTGTGTTTCCCTGAACATTTGAAATGCCTGCCAGGCCCCTTCATAGGCCCTCAAGGTCCATGGTGCCCATAAGTTGTGAAACAGCATCTCGGCTCCCTCTCACCAAAGTCCCAGATGTTCATTGGAATGGGTGTTCTCTGTACCTCTGCTGTTGGTGCCAGCTTCTGGAAATAATCCAGCTGCAGATGGGAAAGGCTGTCAGTGAAGGTATTTTTTTAACCCGTCTATGTGCCTGACTCTGAATGACATATTCAACTGCAAGCTTCTCAACACTAGCTGTCTCAGCACCCACATGACTACCTCAGATCTCACCCCCCCCCATTGTTCAGCACCTCCACCACAAATGTAATTTGATGATTCTGCAAGTACTCCCCCCATACCAGGGTGCAGGCCCAAATTGGCATGATTTCCAACAATGCAATATCCTTTGTCCTACCTTCTCTTACCCATTCTGCCGGCCATGGTTCTGAAAACCATTTTCCTCTCAAATACCACCCTCATTCCAAAACCACCCGCCGCATCCGTATATAATTCTAGGTCTGTGTTAAAAACCCAGTCTTCCTGCCAAAAGGAACAGCCATTATAACTGCTTGGAAATTCCTCCCAAACCTTGAAATCTTCTTTCACTCCCCTGGTTATGTCTACCCAATGATGTGGCCTCACGACCCCCACCATGGCCCTTGCCATCCATCTTGTTAATGCCCTCCCTGGCCCAATCGCCCTGCAAGCGAAATTCAAATGCCCCAATGCTTGCTGCACTTGCTTTAACTGTACCTGCCTCTTGCTAGTGTGCACCTGAATCAGTCCCCTTAGCTTCTGCACTTTACTGTCAGGTAAATGAAATACCTCCCTCAGCACATCTATCTCGAGTCCCAAAAACTCTATGACCCTGCTAGGGCCTTCCATCTTCTCCAGCACCAGTGGCACTCTGAGTTCCTCACACAATTCCTGAAAACTGGCTAACATCTTTTCTGCTTCCTGGTGCCCCTGCCTATTAACAAGAAGTCATCCAAGTAGTGGATGACCAATTTATACCCTGTTTTTTTGTTGGAATATCCACTGCAGGCAAGTGCTAAATTTCTCAAATGTAGCGCAAGCTATGGAACAACCCATGGGCATGGCCTTGTCAAAGTAGTACAGGTTCTCCACCTTGAACCCCAATAAGTCCCTGTCCACTCTTCTAACTGGGAGCAAACAAAAAGCTGATTCAATGTCCGTCTTGGCTAACCATGCCTCTGAGGTCACCTGAATAATCTGTACTGCCTCTTCCAATGTGACATAGGTCACCCTGCTGTACTACTCCCCAATGAAATCGTTGACCATTTCCCCGGCCGGGAATGACAGATGGTCAATAACCCTGTATTCCCCTTCCTGTTTTTTGGGAACCAAACCCAAGGGAAATCCTCAGGTTGTCCAAAGGGGAGCCGGGTCAGTCCTTCCATCCTTTCTGCAGCTTTTTCTTTCTCTATTTTCTTTCTCAACATGTCCTCTTTTTCTTGACTGACACCAAGTTGTTAGCTTCTCTTGCCTGTCTTGCGCCTTTATACTGTAGTGGGAAACCTGTTCTAAATCCCTGTTCTACAAACTCTGCCTTCTTTCTATCTGGGTACTGCCTAAGTCACTGTTCCCAGGCTTCTATCTTGATAGGGGTCTTTGCTGCCTTGAACCGTTCCCATCCCACCCTGTCTCCTGCCCCCAACTACCTCTTCTCCCCCGTTCTGACTTACTTTTTCTCCTCTCTTCAATATGACTGAGCCCCCCTGGCCTCATACCCCCTGCCTCTCGGCCCTCTATTGCATGGCTGACCTCGGTACCCTGGCCCATCTCAAAAGGGCTGCTGGCCTGTAACCTGCCTGCCCCCCCTTGGGCCCCTTGAGACCATGTGCTCCTGCATCTGGACACTGGGTGGGAACCCCCACATCTTGAGCATGTGTGTCAGAACCAACATTGTGGCCATGCACAAAATGCCCTGTTATATCCCCAGCAGCACTTTGGTGGCAGCCCTCCCCTCCCTTTTTCCCATTTCCCCATCTGGAGTGGATTGATCTGTAACATAATCTGTCCACAAGTCCAGCTGTTTCATGTCCCATCTCACATCCTCATACATTGCCATCTTTTGGCAGAAGAATTCATCATTATATATCCAACCCACACCCCCTTTTGCTTTTGCCTTCCATATGATCAGAGAGTATGTAATGAGTGGGATGCCCAACTCTGGCTTCTTTTCCAAAACTATGGCTGAATATGTGGCAAAACCCATGAACCACCCGTCCCATGTCTTTCTCTTTGTAAATTTATCCTCTTCTTTCTTTCCTAATAACACCAAGCCGCTGCCATCTCGCTCTTCCCTATACTCTCTGACTCCTCATATTTTGCTGCCGCCTCCCAACTCACTAAGGCAAATATGTCCACATACTGTCCCTTCCATATTTTTTCCTTCATGACCCATCACACATGCTCACCTATCCTCATTCATGGGGCTCCTATTTCTCTCGTACCTTTTACTATCCCCTCTGCCATCTTTTCCACCTCCCCTTGTGTTGCCTTATCTAACCTGATCTCTGCCAGTGCAGTTTCCATCTGCCCCAAACCCCCTGTGCCCAGGGCTGCAATGATTTGCCCTACGTACTCTTTAATACTATCACCCACAGAGCCTGATACACTACCTGCAAGCCTGTCTGCTCCTTGCGGCCTGATGTCGCTGAGCTGAACTTGTGTGGGTTCTTGTGATGGGACAACTGGCTGAAGCATTGGGAGTAGTGGAACTACCATGGCCAGAATCTCTGGCCTGGGATCCGGTGTCGGAATCTCTACTGGCTCTGGGATAGGTACCAATGGCTCTGGTACACAGGGTTGCGGTGGTACTAGACTGATCACCTGATGGGGGACCACCAGTGAAGGCTGCTGCCTTCCTGGGCTGCGCAGACTCCCTGTTGATCACTTTCCATCACCCCCTTTTCCCTTCTCCGCCTTCCTCTTTCCACTGAATCTCCCCAGTTCCTCTCCCTCCACCAGCTGCCACATCATGTTGGCCTTCTCTGCCAACTCCATGATTGCCTTATAGGCATCCTTCTTCGAAGGTCTGTTCTTCTTCTGTGCCATCTTTCTCGTGAATGCCTATTGTCGATAGACTGACAAAATATCTTCATTAGTGCCACTCAATTTGTATTGCCCTCCCTTGACAGCCATGCCTCACCACTTGTCTTGTTTCTTGCTTTATTCCAATATGTCTCCCCAAGTCTATGTCTCTTGACCTGAACCCCCCCCGTATCCCCCATAATCATCCCCCAAACCGGGCCTCAGGTTTTCCAAATCTACCAAGTCCCCTTTTCTTTGCTCTCAGGCCCGACCACATGGCCTCCTTGTCCCCCCTTTCTATTCTCAGGCCCCACATCCTATCGAACCATCTCCCAATCCCCCAAAATTGAAAAGAAACCAACAAAATGGGAGGGGCATTTCACGGAAGCCCACACTCCAAAAAAAAATAACCTCACATAGCCCTGCTATAAGTAGGCCTTTTACTGGGATCCCTTCTAGCAGCCATCCTACAAGTGTCACAATGCAGCCCTCCAATAACTGGGCCTTGCACTGGGCCTCCATCAAGATCCAGGAGCTCGCACTCCCAGTATTCCAGCACAGCTCCACCCTAATAGGCCTTGCCCTGGGTTACCTTCCTCCCCACCATCTGCTATGAGTCCCTTTTTTTTCTGTTCTACCCCCGATCACAGTAAAGCTCCTTCTTCCCTTTTGAAAACACCAGAAAACCACTGAAAGCTGTTAAATACACCCTGCTCTGTACCTACCGCTCTCAAGTGCTGTAGCCATCCACGATTACCTTAAAAACTCCTTCTTTCCCATTTGAGAAAATTGCCATAAAAAATGCTAAAATAGTTAAATACACCCCCATTCTGTACATACCACATCCAATAGCTGTACCCATCCACCTCTTTCCTCCCCCGCTTGTCCCCCAGTTTTTTAGTGCTCCCTCCTCGTGGCCACTCGCTATGACATCAGATGCCATTTCTTGTGGCCACACTCGCTAGGCCCCCTCTTCATTGGCTGGCCTTCTTCTGAATTTCCTACCCCCTCTTTCCCATCCACCCAACTGCCCAATGTGGACATCTCTCCTGACAAATAATCTTTTCAGGGACTAAGCCCATTACCTCTGATGCCCATAACATACTTCCTACCCAGTGAGACACACAAACTTCCTCTCCATTTCACTCCATTTTCCCTACCATCACCTCTCCTGCCCCAGGCATCAGGGAAAAACTCACCACCTCATTGTACAACTTAACTCCTGAAGCATCTACATGGCAAGGGCCAAACTGTTTTTCTCTTTTTTTTTTTAAACTCTCACTTCTAGCTAACGCGTGCCCATACCAAGAAAACTCTTCTATCGCTTCATTCTCTGCTGTCTCCACTTACGTGATTGCTTCTTCTCTCCTACCCAAACTTCAGTTTCAATGTTGCTCATGAAATGACTCCTAAATCACCATATAAAGTCACTTTTCCTACTCACCTTCTGCAAATCTCCCATTTATTCAGATCCTTACCAAGCTGCTGCTTCTAATTCCAAAGGAAAAAGTAAACCCAGACTACATATATATATATATATATATATTTTTTTTTTTTTAAAGAAACCAATCTGATGTGCTGCAGTTCTAGGAAACAAACTTCAGCGAAAAAGGATGAATCCCTCTGTGCAGCTCCCTTTATTCCCAGAATATTCTGCCCCTCCTCTTTCATAATCTTCCAATCCCACTGCTGTTCAGCCTCTTAGTCCTCACCCCCCCACCTGCCTTGTCCCTTGTCCTATGGCTCCCCTTCCCCCTCCCCCTTCCTTCCCTTTCTGAGCAAACCATCTCTGCCATGAAGGGAAGGGTTCCCCAGGACAACTTGGTCTGCCCCTTAAAGGGCACACTCCATTGTATTTACCTGATGAACAAAAGTCTAAATAAATAAAATAAAATAGTAGTAGTTATTTATTACACAGAAACATACTGTAATAACATATATCATAATGAAGTGCATGTCATTAGATACTTGATTTACAATACAGTTATGGAAAGGTAAATCAATGGGACTGTGTCAAATGTAATAATAAAGGTGTTTTGTTTTTTTCATTAAGAATAGCACATTATTATCTAGGTTATTTTTTTGGTAGTATAATATAATATTATTTTCCTGTTTCTTTCCCCATGGCCCCCACAACAGCAGTTTAGGTTGCCAAGGCTGTATGATTTCTCCAGATGAAATGACAAGTTAGTGAATGCTTTCACTGCCAACCCCAAAACAATGACTGCATTGCAAAGGCCTAAGAGTCAAGTATTTCTGATGCACAGTATGCAAACCCCAGTCTCTGTGTTGACAGCGACACATTCTCCACCACACTACATGGTCTGTCTGTAGACAAATTTTAAAACACTCAGACACATATGGTGCAGGAACAATTGCTGGGTCTCTGCTGGCCAACAGCACAGCTGCAGGGCATTGAACTTCACAGTTCATGTGCCATCAATGGAATGTCCTTGGTGGATACAGATCCATGACAGTCGGTTGACAATTTTGTTGTTGACTGACATTAAAGTGACTCCTTTATGTCAACCACATTTATGGTCAGCATAAAGGGAGTCATTCCAGACTGTGTTTTCTTCAGGGGCTTCATCCCCCAAACCCCACATGTGGGGGGCTCTGCCCCTGTACCCCAGCTACTAAATTAATCAACTTTGAGCTGGAGTTGCTTCAGGGAGGAGGTGCAATACCCCTAGGAAACAGTGCTGGGATCCCCCCACTAATGCTACAGTGACCTGACGCTGTTGTCACTTTAGTGTCAGTCATGGTAAAGTTGTCAACATAGCAATGGCATACCAGTGGATACAGCTGAGTGCAGGGCATGTCATATAAGTGAGAAGCTGCTTGGCTAATAAGGAAGAATGTTCAGATCATTAAGCATTAACACACACTCTGTTAGCCAGTCACAGAGTGGCACTGACCAAACTGATCATTTGTGAATATTCATGATTTATTATGAACAGGCACAACTCAGCTCATAAACAGTCATCAAAAGTAATATACAGCATAGCAAATCATTCAGGAATCGTGGGTAAATAATTAATCACACATCTCTGCTTAGTGTATGACTGCTGATGAATATGAACATTTATAAAAAACCATGAAAGTTCATGCAATTTTGTTAGTGAACTTTCCTGCATTTTCATGGACACAGTAACTTTTAGTGAGCAGAAATTACCTGTTTTTTATGGCTGCATGGACAGAGCCATGCTGACGTGTTGTAATGATGTAGGAGAGAAAAGGGACTGTCGAAGAATATGACTGGCTACCTAGAGTGTCTTCTTCCACATAGTGCTTCAGCTGGACATGACTCACATCTCTCTATGCATTTTCTCTATTTATGTGGTGTGTTTGTGTGTGGACTCTGGCCCCCTTCCATCCCATCCCTGCCTGCACTACATGGCACTTTTTCATTGCTCACTCATCTCTCACACACACACCTCTTCTGTTCAACAAAGCACTCAGTGTTTGTTTGAACTAATGCCTTTGCTCAGACAACTGCATTCTTCCAGGAGTTTAAACTGCATTCTTCCAGGTGTGTAACTCAAGCTGTTTCTCTCTTTCTCTCTCTCTCTTCCAACAGTGTGTGTGTGTGGGGGGGGGAGGAGGAGAGTTGCTTTGCTGAGGGGTTTTATGTTAACCATTTCAGGATCAATCTAATTGGAACACTAAAAACTGAAGGGGAACAAATGTGATACATAAGATACAGAGCTGAGCTGCCATAGAAGGGCTATGTAAAGGTAGCTGCTAAGACATTGTTTGTCTCTCTCTCTCACTCACACACTCACTCTCTCTTACATACACACTTCTGTTTAACAAAACACTCTGCTTTTGTTTAAACTAATGCATGTGACCAGCTGACTGCATTCTTCCAGGAGTTTAGACTGCATTCTTTCAGCTGTGTAACTCAAGGTGTTTCTCTCTCTCTCTCTCTTTCAACAGTGTGTGTGTGGGGAGAGGGAGGGGGGTTACTGTGCTGAAGATTTTTATGTTAATCCTTTCATGACCAATCTAATTACAATGCTCAAAACTGAAGGAGAACAACCGTGATAAATAAGATACAGAGCTAGGCTGCCATACCAGGGCTATGAAAAGGTAACTGCTAAGACATTCTTTGAGAGGTAGGCAGTGCTGCATGCACTGAATCCAGCCACTTGCATTTTTGTAGAACCTTTTTTTGGTTTGGTAAAGTTACCATAATGCAGTGAATGAAGTAGAATTCTTGAGGGTGGAGGTTGAATAAAAGCAAGCAATGTATTACATGGTGTGTGTTTGGGATTTCTTAACAAGAGCTATATGTAGATACATGGTGTGTGTGATTTTATAAAGAGAGCTGTATGCAGATGCAGCTATGCTCATGGAACAGGAATAATGGTATACCACTTCCCAGATACTAGTGCTGTTGATACTAATAAGAAATGTGAACAACTAGGATGTTGTGTCATGCAGTATGTGTATTTATTTATTAATACATACATGTTGACAAAAACATTACAGACTCAGAGATCTCAGAGGTAACAAAACAGAAATCATAGCAGTGTAAACCACAGCACCTAGCTACAGTACCCTTAAAAATGATGCCCCTTCCCATAGCATTCAGTTGGTCCACACAGAGACAAACATATTGACTGTAGGGAGGGGATTATCAAATGAAAATTGTTCAGGAGGGGTTTTTATTTATTTCTAAATGTACAGAACAAAAGCAGAATTCTGACATTTTTTCAAAGGTGACTCTGTGCATTTTTTATATTGACCCAGGCCTTGCAACATGAAGTGAATGCCTTTCTTTATATTTTAGAAAGGACACCTTAAAGTGGCCTTTAACACTGAATAGAATCAGTTTTCTGGTTATGAGAATGATTTTTTTTCAGGTACCCTGAGGACACTCATGGATAAAAATTTCTGATATGGGGCCTCAGCCTTGGGGGACACAGCATCCCGCATATCCTGTCAGTAATTTAAAGGAATACTGTCAACATTAAGGCCTGAATCCACTCCTGGCCTAAGGACTTATTGCCACTCGAAAATGCAGGTCAGATTGTTCTCACAAGTCTGCTGTCTATACATTTCTTTATTATTTGCCACTCTGCAAGTGATTTCCCAAAAATGAATAAAGTGGTAAAAAAAAATTCAAGGTCAAAAATTGTAAGGAGCATTCTTGTCTATGTGTTATTTGTATGTAGACAATGTCTGGATTATAAAAAAAATAATAAAATCCCATAATGTAGCTAATTCAGCATTGGTATACATATGGGTACCTTCATAATACAGTAACGGCATACAATATGTACCTATCATGATGTCACCACTCTACGAGTAGAATATTGGTTCACACTTGTTCGCCTTGATTTTTTCTCCCTAGCTCATTGCATATATTATTGCCCATTTGATTATCGTGTATGTGTAGCATAGTACAACATAAATTATGTGTGCCACACAGTTTACAGAATGGACATTGAGGATATTAATAATTTTACACTGTATCCATTTGAATCATATAACCTGTCATACATAGAAACATCAAAAGTGATGGCACATAATGACCACTGGGCCCATCTAGTCTGTCCATTTTTTAATTATGATCACTTCTGCTGCAGACCCTACTTGATCTATGGCACTGTCTCTTTCTTCTGCTTCCTTCCTGCTATGATTTGCTTGTGTCTATCCCAGGAATTTTTGAAACCCACCACTGATTTTGCCTCCACTGCCTCTAATGGAAGGCTGTTCCAGGAATCCAACACCCTGTCTGTGAAGAAGTTCTTCCTCACATATCTCCTGAATCTGCCCCCTTCCAGATTCATATCATGACCCCTTGTTCTAGATAACCATTTTCTCTGAACAATATCTCCTTCCTGTATCTTATTAACCCCTGTGAGGTCTTATCCCTCTAAGGCAGTCCACAGTCTCCATAGTAGCCATACCTCTCCTGTCTGCACCATTCCTTCTACTATTGCTTGAAGGCTTTGGTGTTCAGCTCCCTCTCCTTCACCATATAGGAGGCAGTATAGTGTAGTGGGTAGGGGCACTGAGCTACAAACCTGGAGACCTGGGTTTGAATCCCATCAGCCACCACTTGCATACTGTGTGACCCTGAGCAAGGCACTTAACTTCCTTGTGCTCCCAGGTCACACATGGAAACTAGCTCCAGCTTAGTGTGCCTTTCCTGGTGAAACAACCTCCCCTTTCCCTATATAGTACAATACACACTTGCCACTCACATTTTAAACACATGGAAAACATAGGATCAACCAGATAAATTATCTAACTTCACAAAAAAAAAACATTTACACATGAAGCTGACTCCAGCAATTCATCTTTACATTTAAATCCATGAAACACCCTCAGCAAGTTAATGCATTAGCCGCCATAATGACTCTGACCAGAGTGTGTTATAAATAAGCAATAATCCACAACAGGGAGTATGGTAAGACAGATTGTAAAGCACAGCCACATGAAGTGATTCACTCAGTCAAGTTCTTCCTTCTTATAACTTTTGTGTTAAAATAATGGAACACTCATAACAAAACCCTGTTTGAACATGGAGAGGTATATTCACAAATCATTTTATTTCTTCTAAGTAAAGCATCAGAGGCAGTTCAACAGTATTCAACTCTCAGTTATTTTTTTATATAACCTAAGCAACATAACTATGGCAATTACATCCTTTTAACAAATTCAGCCTTTTCTATTGAATGTCTTTTATTTCCCATGCATTTTAGAATTAACAATTTTACATTCCTTAATTGAAAGAGTTCTGGTTTTGTGATTATTTATAATAATTAAAGTGACAAACACTGCATTCTGATATGCACATTAATTATGCAAACTGATTTTGCCTTAGTTCACCACAGTTCTTTAGAGGTTCAGCAACTTCTGAAACTTTGTGTTGAAAAACAGTACATTCACATAATTTAAAGTTTGAAGAAGATTCTGCATACACAGCATGAGACTGGAAACTGTCTGGCACCTGAGGATGATGCTAAGTGCTGTGGTAGAAGATCCACATTGCTGCTCACATTGGTCCCACCATCAGCAATTACAGGGTCAGGCAGGATTGTCCACCCCACACTGGCAGTAGAGACTGTATTCTCAGGGCAGGGAGAGAATGATTACTGTTATGGACATTCTCTGACCCTGTACACTTACAGTAAATAGGTGCTTGAACTGAGGACTTAGTCTTGGTGAAATAGGAATCTGTTATTGAATCCTACTCTGGGGCACTAATAAGTTAAAGGAGCAAGTATCACTTCTTGCCAGGTAGGACTCAGATGATCTCTGATGTGGTTCAATAAACATGCAAAAAATATTTTTCCAAATGCAATGGGTCAGATTTGTGTTCCTTATTGTCCAAGGTTGGTCAGTGGTCACTGAAACAGATGGAATGGGAACTGTTCTGCACCTTACAGGTTTAAGAGTGGGCAGGGTGATAAGAGACAATAAATCTGAGGTTTGCACCAGAGAGTTTCTCAGACCCCAAGTCCTCTCCTCACAGTCCCATCGAGGGCAGCAGCAAAAGAAAATATTGCCAAGCCACCCACGTCTGTCATGTGAATCCCCTTCCCTATAATGGTCCAAGTTACTCAAAAATTGGCAAAAAAAATCTTTAGAGATTTTAGTAATAAAAAAAAAGAAATCATGCATGTGTTGTACTAAATCACCCAATGTACAGCATTTCAGTCAGGTAACTTCCTAAGATACTTTGAAGTTTCCTGTGCCAGCATCTCCAAAACAGATGATGAGGAACCTGACATGCTTTTATGCATAACTGTTTTGTGGAGGTGAGTAGCTATCAGCAGAGCAGGGTTGTACAGGCCATATGAGAGAAGTAACAATCTGGTACAAACTGCTTTTGTCACTGCAGCTCCACTGAAAATCAAGGTATAGTATTTTCATGTAAGTGACTCATGCACTGCACTGCAGGGTTCCATCTACCACAGGGTTCCATCTAGCACAAGCTTAAGAATTCTTGACAATCCTGAAAATCAAGAATAACTTGACAATGAAAACTAGCAAGCTGACTTTGAAATATGTCAATTTCACAACTTTCTCAGCAGTTACCAGCTTTTCATTTGTCTCTTGAAAGAATACTTACAGTAGTAAACAATCACTCCAGACCTACAGTACTGTAAACAGGTCGGTAGACAGCCAAGATGCTTAAAGGCCAGAGCAGTTTCCTGGCTAGAATAATTTTTTTGCCCATGCCTGAGGGAACAGCTAATTGTCCATGTAAATGCTGGTGTCAATGAAGTATGCATTCTTTATTCAGCATATACTGCATGTCATCTCTTTCAGTGCAGTGACGTCAGAGCCCTATATCCAAAACAGCAGGAATCATCAGCTACAACACCGTAATTATCAGAAGAACAGAATGAACTAATTATATCTGCAAGCACCGCAGTTTCCTCTTTAACATCAGAAATTGAAGCTCATACATATGTACTGTACCTACTTTTATGAAGGTGTCAATATTTCAGGAAAATATCAAAAAATATAATGAATATATTCTTATTGTTAAGTCTGGTTAAATTCTCCTCCTTCCTTTGAAATAAACCCCACACTTAATAAGCATTTGTCAAGGCTGAACGTTTGAAGCTTTGGAAGATGTTTGCTCCTGCACTTTGTTTATATGCTTGAGGTGCTTGAACATTTTCTGCCCTGTGCCAGACTAGACATCTTCCTAATCAGCCTTCTGTGTTGGTCGGTGTTGAAGGCTTTCCTGAAATCAAGGTAGGTGACATCCACTGGCCCTCCCTGATTTACTTTCTTACTGAGGTATTAGGGTTTCCAATCCTAACGCCAACCCCCACTCCCACCCCGAAGAGACTCACAGGCATTGGGGGGGGTGTTTTGAGGTCATCAGCCATAACGCTTATGCCATTCCACCTCACCCAACCCTGCAAACACTGACAGGCATCACGGTGTGCCTTGGGGTCTTTGGCCATTATGATCACCCTATTCCATAAGAAAATAAACTGAGATGGGTGCAGCATAGGAGAATGGGGTGAACATTAGGGCTGAAGACCTCAAGACACAGCTCAATGCCTGCCACTGGCTGCAGGGTGGGGGAGGAGTGTCATGAGCATTATGGCTGATGACCCTAAGTCACCCTCCCAATGCCTGTTAGTCTCTACAGGGTGGTGGGGGAGCATTACAGTTTGAAACCCTAATGCCCCAGGTGTTTGTAAGTATTTTCTCTCCAAATTTTCAACATGGGCTTTTTGGGACCCCACCTCATGAACAGTGGCACTATCATTTCTTTACTCAATCTCGAAAGGTGATTTTGCACAGTGGTCATGTCATTTGGTGCCACAGGTGCAAAAACACAGCTCAGGCAGGATGTGAAAAAATGACAGCTGTACTGTTCATGAGAAGGTGTGAAAAAAATGGCAATGTTGAAAATCTGGAGTAAAAATAAGAAAAAGTGATGAAGTTATGAGTGTGCAATGAAACTGCACAATGCACACTTGTAACACAATCATTTTTTTGGTATTTTTTCACCAAATTTTCAACACGGGCATTTTTGTATCTCTCCTCATAAACAGTGGCACTGTGATTTTGTTACTCTGTCCTGAAAGTTGATTTCCCACAGCGACTGTGCCATTCTGCACAACAGGTATGAAAACACATTTTGGGCAGGATGTGAAAAATGACAGCTGTACTGTTCATAAGGAGGTGTGAATAAATGGCAATGTTGAAAATCTGGAGTGAAAATATAAAAAATTGGCGAAGTTATGAGCATGCATAGAAACTGCACAATGCAGACTTGTAATGCAGTGATTTATTGGAATTTTTTCACCAAACTTGCAACAGGAGCTTTATGGGACCTCTCCTCATGAACAGTGGCACTGTTGCTTCATTAATTGGTCCAGAAAGGTGATTCCATGCAATGACTACAAAATCACCTTTCTGGCCTGAGTAGCGAAATGACAGTAACAAGTTCATGACGTGGGCTCCCAAGAACCCCATGTTTAAAATTTATGGCTAAAATCCCTAAAAATGGCTAAGAAATCAACCTAAGTTGACCCCCCCCATTGAGTCCCATTATATGGCTTACCTTGAAATCTTCCGTTTGTCTGTCACCTTTGAAGTGTGCAGACATGTCACAGAAGATCGCTGCTCCTGACCTCCGGAGGTAAGTATGGAGTGACGGGGGGGTGGCGAGGGGGTGCTCAGTGGGAAGGTGGGGATGGGGGAGGAGGACCAGGGAGATGATGGTGAACCATTTTCTTTTTTACAGGTGGAAAAAGGAAAAAAAGACTTTGGGGACCATTTTCTTTATTTTACAAGTACAAAAAATTTATACATTTAGGCACACTGGGGGTGTGCTCCCAGTGTGCCACAATGGAGGGGGGGTATGCCGACATGGGGATTGGACACCCCAATGTCGGCAAAAAAATAAAATAAAATACATTTAGGCACACTGGGGTTTGATCCCAATGTGCAGAAATAGTGTGTGCATGTATGAGCTCATGCCGACACGGGGATTGGGCACCCAATATCAGCAAACATTACCAATGGGTTTTGGGAGGAGGGGCAAATCCAACACTGGGAGTGGGCATCCCAGTGTTGGAAGAAAATAAACAATTACTTTGGCACACTGGGGTGGGCTTCCAGTGTGCCACTTCAATGGGGGGAAGGGGATACATGCCGACACAGGGATTGGTCACCCTGATGTCGGCTTTCTGTGGAGTGTGTGTTAGGTGGTAGAAGCCGCCACCTGCTCATTTCTTTATTGAAATGTTTCACCAAGAAAGGTACACATAAGCAAACAAGTTGCTCATGGAGCAAGGCCAGGGGACAGAGTGTTCAGCAGGCAGGCGCTGACCTGGTTGCAAGGGAGGGGGAGGTACTGCTTCAATGATAAAACTGTTTGTGATTGCAGCGGCAGGTTTCTTTTAACTCCTTGGCTGTCTTTGAAGCTGCTGTCATCAGCAGCTTCCCCATTGATTGGTGGCTGTGGGAAGTGCCCAGTAAAGCATCCATTGCATTGGGTGGCAGTGACACAACTCTCATTTCCTGTTATTGTCCCAAAGCGTTTGGTGCGCAAGTGCATCAAACACAAAAAGGACACAACCATACATTTATTAATGTTATCACCAACTGTTGCATCTGTTTGTGATGTGTGGAGCTAGATAATCTCTGATGCACCAACCTAACCAGGGAAAATGGCCTGCGACAACTGCCCATCACCAAAGTGTCGGGAGTGGAAGCTGGGACAAACACCACCACCCTCACTTGGGGGAAGGGCCAATGCAACAGGGAGGAAGGACAGTACCCTCTTGTCTTTTGCTTTGCCCCACTCCCCAAAGCCAAGCTCTCCAAATGCAGGTGGACTGGCAACACCTAGAGGAGGTACAGGCCTCAACTGGTGGAGAGCTGGGTATACCTACCTGGAAAGGCCTTCCCCCCTGATTAATCAGAAGGAGGAGGAGGAGGTGCCAGACCCCATTAACACAAAGCCTGAATTAGACACCAATCACCCTTCCTATTAGCCAGTTAGATGACCAGCCCACTCTCCATGCAGATTCCCCTTTCCTGCATACCACCTGATGAAAGAAAGAAAGAAAGAAAGAAAGAAAGAAAGAAAGAAAGAAAGAAAGAAAGAAAGAGCCTTAACTGGGAAATGTGCCAGGCTGCCTGGAATACCATTTCAGCTGCTTTCCAAGGTAACTGGAAACCTGGAATTCCCAGAAGCACATTACTCTTTCTCTAATGCACAACTTTGCACAGATAATTATATTTTCATACACTTGGGTGCAGTATGCACATCTATGGATCACAAACAAAAGAGGGAAAGAAATAAATGCCTTTGCTGGGACTTGAACCCAGGTCACTTGAAGTACCATTCCAGTTGCACATCTGATACTACATCCAAAATGGTATTCCAGGCAGTCTGGGTTCAAATAAGTCACTTACTTATTTCTCTCTCCTGTTTGGTTTCCATGTATGTGTTTACTCTACCTTTTTATATGGAAAATGTAATTATGAAGTGGTTACCAAAAATCCAGCAACCTGACTGGCTAAGCCCTCTCCTTACCCATGATTAAAATCCACAACATAATCATGTGCAAGAAAAGGTGCCAACCAACAGGCCTGCTTGCCAAGTTGAAATCCGTCCTCCAGAACTTCTGCAACATACCGATCCTCTGACTCCTTGTACAAACCGCAACATAAGCAGTGCTTCCTTCTGCTCATGGAAAACACCAGTCCCACCAGTCAACTCAGTTTTATTTATTTATTTTTTTTACGGTCTTACCCACTGCAACTGCCCCGATCTCCACATCCATTTTTTCTGAAGTTTCCTGTTATGAACAGCCACTTCAAACTTGCTGGCATTACAGCTCCTATATTCATACAGCTTCACAGACTCATCCTGAGTGTACATTCACAGGGCACAGCTTTTGCTTTAAACAAAACAACACTGCATTTCAAAACATGCCCAGTACTGGACAATACTAACTGCCACTACACAGTCAGAACATGGCAACCATCATTCACCATCATTTCATCCCCCCCACCCACACACATGGACACTGCAACCACCACTAACCTCGTGAACAGAAATCAAAACTAAAAATTGAACCAAACTGAAAGTGGCCCACAGAAACAACGAGCCATAACAAATCATCAGGAGGCTTTAAAAAATTAATAAAATCCACTCACTGCCTTCTCTGTCTCTGTGTCCCACCATTGTCACAGAGCACTTACTTGGGGGTGAGACTTTACCTGAGTCAAAGACTCATCAGCTCACAGTACAAGTGTTCCACCCAGTTGTCACACTCAAATAGAGACCTTTTTTAATGTACCCTGCCAAATTAAAAAATCATCAACAAAATAGTTTTTACGGGATTTTTTTTTAAACATTCTGTTCAAAATTAAAACCTTGTCATAATAGCAGCAATACACTCCAGGGTGCAGTTTATCATGGGATATCATCATTTCTTAGGTGCATGAGGCACTCGGCCTGTGGCCTTGTGCCTCACAATGCACCCAAGGTGTGGCAATATCCCATGATATACAGCAACTTGTCTATTATTGTTTAATTATCTGCATCATCAGGTTGTTTATTAGAGAAAGAGTAAGGTGCTTCTGGGAGTCCCAGATTTCCAGTTGTCTTAGTGGTGCACCTGGTAGCACAACTGGAACAATATTCCGGGTGGTAGGAGTTCAAATCCAAGTTAAGCCACTTATTTCTTCTCACTTCTGTTTGGTTGGGTTCCATATAATGTATGTGCACACTGCATCCTTGTATATGAATAAGATAATTATATGTGAAGCACCAGGTTGCGTATTAAAGAAAGGGCAAGGTGCTTCTGGGAGTCCCAGATTTCCATTTGCCTTGGTGGCTCAGCTGGTAGCACAACTGGAATGTATTCTGGGCAACTTGGGATCAAATCCCAGTTAAGGTACCTATTTCTTTCTCTCTTCTATTTGTACTCCATACATGTACACACGTCACCCTTTTGTATATTCTCATGCTGAGATGCAAACAGCTGCAACATTTATTTATTTATTTTATTTCTTTATTTCTGATCTCAGATTAACCATTTGAGCTCAGAGCTCTTTACATAGGTTCCATGTTAGAACATTTAGAATAAGTAGGTGATTATACAGAGGATTGAGACAAACAAGGCAATATAATTAGAATGAGAACATTTAGGTAGATTTGGTCTTTAAACAAAGGAATGCAAAAATACAGCAAAAACTAAAACTGGAACAGTCAGATACATACAGGAACAGACTAAATAACTGTGCCCAAAAGGGAGCCTGTTAGTTGTCAGCAACACAAAGGGGTTAGCACATAGAAGTGCTGGAGACATGGGGTGGAGGGTTAAGCCCCAAGTGCTGGGTGTCAGAGAGAGAGAGAGAGAGAGGTCTAATTGGCAGAAGGGCAGATGGTAGGAGATGTCTTTGCTAGGTGCTAGTGATGGCAGACACATTAACAAACATTTGACAGCCTAGCACCCTTCTGAGGAGGTGAAAACTCTTTAAAAAAACTGTATGTGCCAATTTTAGGGAAAATTGGTAAAAATGTGTCATGACCCCTAAGGTGATCCCTCTTATTAAGGTGAAGGAGTCCCTGCTCTACCTAAACCTGACAGCCTAGCCCTGCTTTTACAAGGGTGGGAGTGGAACAAAATGTGTATCTTAGGAAAGGTTGCAACTAATATAAGGTCCCCTTTTTCTGATCCTTTCCTGACTGTATCTCCACCTACTTGATGGCCTTGATGACAACTCCCACTGGCCAACTGGCATAACCAGTGCTCCTCCTTGATGAGGGGAGTGTTTTACCAGTTCTGCTGCCTGTCCCCTGGGGAAGTAGTTGTCCAATGACTGTAAAGGGGTGAAGGGAAGAGAACTGACTACCAAAGCCAGCTGTTGATGCAATATTTTGCAGACCTGACATTGCTGAGCCACCCCCACCCCCACCCAGTGTGCCATCAGCACAGTGAAACCATTACAGTGATGGCATTGTGGGTGCTGCAACCTTATGATGATCGGTGCAGTATTTCACAGCACCAGCCATAGTTGCCACCATAGGGGTGTGGTGCTCTTTTCCCCCTATACCTCTGATCTGGAGGTGATTATATTAGTTTCTGTGGGTGTAGGAACAAAGTTATAAAAACATGTTATTATATTTTTATTTTGCATTACTTTATAATTATTATTTTATATTCTTTGTAAATGCTTAATTATTAATTAAGGTAATTGGGAAGTCAGACTATGACATCTGGTCATTATCCTTGTCTACATGAGCTACTATAAAGGAAAAACTGTTCACATGAGCTTTAAGAACTGAAATAGGGAAATGCCTGCCGGAGCAGCTTTCAGAGTTGAAAGAAAAAAAAGGCTGGTTAAAACTCTCCATTTAAATTAAGGACTACACCAGAACTGACCTCTTAACAGAGCTTTTGCAAGCTTAGGTTTCATTATGAGCTGCTGCTCAGAAATGATTATCATGAATCTGACCGGTAACGAATTACAGATGGTCTCTCTGTGCTAGTTCGAAGCTGGCACCACCAGATACCATAGGTTAAAACTGAATTATGTTTTTACCATGGAAAGAAGACGTTTGGTTATAGGGTCTGTTCATGAAAAGGGATTACCAAAGTATGACATGAGAGTCAAATTTTCAAATTATTTCTAGATTACATTTGTGATGCATTTGAAGATATTATGACTCAAGTATAAAAAAAGAAACATATTGGGAGATAAAAGCCCCACAGGTTCCTGAGATAAAAGAACTGTATTGTGGTGAGTGTAACAAGTGACACCACACACCATAGTGAATGTAGCATCTGACACAAAACATTTGTTTTAGTAGTAAAAACTTTAATAAACATGTAATGAGTTGCATTAAAACATGAGAAACAAATATTTATAAGAATTATATTACATTAATTGCAAATGTGTTGTTTTGCACCACGTACCGTGGTGAATGTAACAAGTGACGCCACACTTATGTTTCACTTACTAAAACTATACTAAACATGCCTAACAACTAATATACTACTGCCACTGACTGACATACTACTATAGAACATGGAAAAATTTGACAATTGCATTACTGGCAAGTGTGATGCTTAACACCACATACCGTGGGGAATGTAACAGGTGACATCACACATTTGTTTCAGTTTTACAAAGTTTAGTGAACATGCCTAATTTCTAACATGCTACTAATAATAACTGACGCAGTGCTACAAAACCTGGAGAAATCTGACAATAATAACAGTAGTGATAGGTGTGATGTTTGATACCACATACCACGGTGAATGTAACAAGTGACACCACACTTATGTTTGACTTAGTAAAACTGTACTAAACTTGTCTAACAACTAACATACTACTATTACTGACTGACATACTGCTATAAAACATGAAATAAATCAACAATTACATTACTGGCAAGTGTGATGCTTAACACCATATAACATAGAAACATAGACTTTGACGGCAGATAAGGACCGCTTGGCCCATCTAGTCTGCCCATTTCCCTACCTACAGGATAGGCTGCAGATCCTAGTTAACCAACAGCCTATTCAACATGATATTAGAGCAGTGCAGAAGGACTTTGTAGAACTGGGGAGGGGCCTAAGACAAGTAGCACACACAGTATCCTTCTCAGAGGTGCTGCCTGTCAATGGCATGAGTGAGGCAAGGGTACTTTGCACCATGCAGTTTAATGAATGGTTGAAAAAATGGTGTGGAGCACAGGGATTTGGCTTCATTGGGGACTGGGGTTCCACCTGGAGTGACACCAGCCTATACTGGCAGGATGATCTGAATCTGTCCAGGAAGGGAACAAGTCTTTTGAGCAATTGGTTTAAATGCTTCATTGGCAAGCTTTTAGACTAGTCAAGGGGGGAGGCACTGATAAGCAGCAGGAAAATCCCAGCCTCTCCCTACAAAACAGGGTACTAAATGAGAAAAAGACCGAGGTAGAAAGGTCACTGGGGGATGCTGCAACAGAAGGTAAAGCCATCAAGAAATGGAAAGCAATGAGTACCAATGCCCGTAGTCTGAGTAACAAGCTTTCTGAATTAGTGGCCTTGATGGAGGAGGAACATCTGGATATCGTGGCAGTCACAGAAACATGGGTCACACAAAACCATGACTGGGACATAAACATACCAGGATACACTATCTACAGGAGGGACAGAGAGGGTAAAAGAGGAGGAGGAGTAGCTCTTTACATAACGGAAGGAATCAAAGCAACAGAACAAAAGGGAAAACAGGGAGGAGAAGAAGCAATGTGGGTAAATTTGGAGACCGGCAATGGCCCCACAATCCGCACAGGGGTTGAGACAGATCCTTCCTCAGGGGAGGAAATGGACAAGGAAATGATAGAAAGTTTACTTAGTATGGCAGAAAAGGGAGATTTTGCTGATGGGCAATCTGAATATGCCAGATGTTAACTGGAGTGTAGTTGCAGCAGCCACTTGAAGAGTGGGTTATTCTAGATGCCCTACAGGGGCATGCCTTAGACAACTAGTTTTGGAGCCCACTCGAGAGGGAGCAATCTTAGACCTGGTTC
This sequence comes from Neoceratodus forsteri, assembly GCA_016271365.2. Lineage (NCBI taxonomy): Eukaryota > Metazoa > Chordata > Ceratodontiformes > Ceratodontidae > Neoceratodus > Neoceratodus forsteri. The sequence continues at coordinate 1,869,292,004 of CM057452.1, forward strand.
TCTCAAATGGAGATGAAGAGAGGATCACAGATGTAGAAGTGGGTAGCCATCAGGGAACTAGTGACCATCAAACAGTATGGTTCACAATAAACACAGCAATAGAGTCAAGCCATACAAAGGCAAAGGTACTGGACTTTAGGAGGGCTGACTTTGCCAAAATGGGTGAGTGCCTAAGGAATGCACAAGCAACTGGGCAGGAAGGAGGGGTGGAAGAACAATGGGGAATAATAAAAACTGCCATCACAGAGGTAACAAGCCTCTGTGTGAAGCAAATAAACAAAACTAAACGATGTAAGAAACCACTATGGTTCTCAAAGGAAGTGGCAGTGAAGGTTCAAGAGAAAAGACAGCTTTCAGGAAGTACAAGGAATCACAGAAGGAGCAGGACAGAGAACTGTATCAGTTAAAGCAAAGGAAGCTGGGAAGGCAGTCAGAACAGCAAAGGCCCAAACCGAGGAAAAGATAGCCAACTCAGTTAAGAAGGGGGATAAAACCTTTTATAGGTACATCCGGGACCGAAGAAAGACCAAGGGAGGGATAGTGAGGCTTAATAAAGGGGGGAGGATGGGCAGAGGGTGACTGTGAAAAGGCAGAGATACTAAACAAATATTTTTGCTCAGTATTTACAAAGGAAGAGGGGGAGATACCTAAAACAAATAGTAGAAACACTCTGGATACGGAAGTTGATACCAGCCCATTTACAGAAGAAAGGGTTCTGAAAGAACTCTTAAAACTGAAGGTGGACAAAGCAATGGGGCCTGATGGGATTCATCCCAGAATTCTAAAAGAACTAAGGGTAGAATTAGTGACACCACTGACTACCCTGTTTAACAAATCATGGGAGGATGGGGTGGTACCCGAGGACTGGAGGAGGGCAGCTGTGATTCCCTTCACAAAAGTGGGAGCAAGGCAGAAGCAGGAAACTACAGACCTGTTAGTTTAACCTCAGTGGTAGGGAAAATGATGGAATCACTTCTGAAGGAAAGAACTGTCGAGTATCTAGAGGCCAGAGGGGCACAGGACCCAAGGCAGCATGGATTCACAGCAGGAAGGTCATGCCAGACAAATCTGATAGATTTCTTTGTCTGGGTGACCAAAGTAGTAGATCAGGTAGGGGCTGTGGACGTGGTCTACCTAGACTTTAGCAAGGCATTTGACACAGTCCCACGCTAAAGATTAATATACAAGTTAGCTAGCCTGGGAGTGGGTCCCAAGATGACAGCCTGGGTAAAAAAATTGGCTGGAGAAGTAGGACACAGAGAGTAATAGTAAATGGAGACCACTCTGATGAAGGGGGTTACTAGTGGGAGTACCACAGGGTTCAGTATTAGGACCAGTCCTCTTGAATGTCTTTATAAGTGACATTGCAGAGAGACTGGAAGGAAAAGTATTCTCTTTGCAGATGACACAAAGATCTGCAACAGAGTTGATGCACAAGGTGGGGTGGAAAGGATGAAAAGGGACTTGGCAAGGTTAGAGGAATGGTCAAATGAATGGCAGCTTAGATTCAATGCTAAGAAGTGCAAGGTAATGCACCTGGGAAACAAAAACCCAGGGGAAGAGTACACAATGGGGGGTGAGATACTAACAACAATAAAAATAGAAAGGGACCTGGGGGTAGTCATATCAGATGACCTAAAGGTGGGCAAGCAATGTGAGAGGGCAGCAAGGAGGGCTGGGAGGATACTGGGATGCATAGGGAGAGGCATCACCAGTAGAAAACAGGAAGTTATTATCCCTCTGTACAGACAGCTGGTCAGACCCCATCTGGAGTACTGTGTGCAGTTCTGGAGACCAAGTCTTCACAAAGACATAGACAGCATGGAAGCTGTCCAGAGGAGGGCAACTAAAATGGTGCAGGGTCTGCACCGGAAGACATATGAAGAGAGACTTAAGGAGCTTAATATGTATAGCCTCAAGGAAAGGAGGGAGAGGGGGGACATGATAGAAACTTTCAAGTACCTCAAGGGAATCAACAAAGTCCAAGAGTAGCATCTTTCAAAAAAGGTGTGCAAGAACAAGGAGCACAATTTGAAGATGGGGGCGGCTCAGAGGTAATTTAGAAGTATTTTTCACAGAGAGGGTTGTGGATGCATGGAACAGCCTTCCGGAGGAGTTGTGAAGTCAAAAACAGTGGTGGAATTCAAGCATGCATGGGACAGTCATAAGGCAATTCTAGGGGGTTGGGGTAGGAAGAAGTAGGCTGCTGGTTAACTAGGATCTGCAGCTTATCCAGTAGGCAGGGAAATGGGCAGACTGGGTGGGCCAAGCGGTCCTTATCTGCCATCAAATTCTATGTTTCTATGTTTCCTACCCCCCACAAGAATTGCCTTATGTCTGTCCCATGCATTCCTGAATTCTCCCACAGTTTCAGACCCCACAACCTCCTCATGGAAGGCTGGTCCATGCATCCACTACCCTCTCTGTGAAATAATACTTCCTCACATTGCCCCTGAAACGCCCCCCCTTCTATCTTTAAATTTTGTCCCCTTGTTCTTGCACGTCTCTTTTTCTGAAAGATGCTACCCTCTTGGACTTTGTTGATTCCACTGAGGTACTTAAAAGTTTCTATCATGTCCTCCCTCTCCCTTCTTTCCTCAAGAGTATACATATTAAGCTCCTTTAGTCTCTCCTCATACGGCTTCTCTTGCAGACCCTGCACCATTTTAGTTGCCCTCCTCTGGACTGCCTCTATCCTGTCTATGTCCTTGCAGAGATGGGCTCTCCAGAACTGGATGCAGTACTCCAGATGGGGTCTCACCAACTGTCTGTACAGAGGGATAACAACTTCCTGTTTTCTGCTGCTGATGCCTCTCCCTATACATCCCAGTATACCCCAGCCTCCCTACTGCCTTCTCACATTGCTTGCTAACCTTAAGGTCATCTGATATGATTACCCCCGGTCCCTTTCCTTTTGGTTGTTGTTACTACCTCTCCACCCATTGTGTATTCTTCCCTGGTTGTTGTTTCCAGGTGCATTATTTGCACTTCTTTGTATTGAATCCTAGCTGCCATACTTCTGACCATTCCTCCAACCTTGCCAAGTCCCTTTTCATCCTTTCCACACCTCCTTGTGTATCAACCCTGTTGCAGATCTTTGTGTCATCTGCAAAGGCATACTTTCCTTCCAGTCCCTCTGCAATGTCACTGATGAAGACTTTAAAAAGGACTGGACCCAATACTGAACCCTGCAATACCCCACTAGTAACCCCTCTTTCTTCAGAGTGGACTCCATTTACAATTACCTTCTGTGTCCTGTCGTGCAGCCAATGTTTTACCCAGGCTACCACCCTGGGACCCACTCCCAGGCAGGTTAATTTGACTATTAATCTTTTGTGTAGGACTGTGTCAAATGCCTTGCTAAAGTCTAGGTAGGCCATGTCCACAGCCCCTCCCTGGTCTACTACTTTGGCCACCCAGTCAAAGAAATCTATTAGATTCATCTGACATGACCTTCCCGCTGTGAACCCATGCTGCCTTGTGTCCTGTGCCCCACTGGCTTCTAGGTACTCAACTATTCTTTCCTTCAGAAGTGACTTCATCACTTTCCCTACCACAGAGGTCAGACTGACAGGTCTGTAGTTTCCTGCCTCTGTCTTGGTCCCACTTTTGTGAAGGGAAATCACATCCGCCTTCTTCCAGTCCTTGGGTATCACACCATCCTCCCATGATATATTAAAAAGAGTAGCCAGTGGTTTCACTAGTTCCTCCCTTCATTCTTTTAGAATTCTGGGGTGAATTCCATCAGGACCCATTGCTTTGTCCACCTTCAGTTTTAGGAGTTCTTGCAGAACCCTTTCTTCTGTGAAAGGACTGTGATCGACCCCCCTATCAAGAGTGCTTCTGTTAATTGGATTAGGCACTTCCCCCTTCTCTTTTGTGAATACTGAGCAGAAATATTCATTCAGTATCCCTGCTTTTTCACTGTCCCCCTTTGCCCACCCACCATTCATTCTATTCAGCCTCACTATCCCTCCCTTTGTCTTTCTACGCTCGCTGATGTACCTATAAAAGGTTTTATCCCACTTCTTAACTGAGTTGGCTATCTTTTCCTCAGTTTGGGCCTTTGTTATTCTGACTTTCCTCCCTGCTTCCTTCTGCCTTAACTGGTACAGCTCTCTGTCCTGCTCCTTCTGTGTTTCCTTATACTTCTGGAATGCTATCTTTTTCTTCCTGACTTTCACAGCCACCTCTTTTGAGAACCATAGTGGCTTTTCTTTCTTTTGATTTGTTTATTTGCTTCACACAAAGGCGTGTTGCCTCTGTGATGGCAGTTTTGATGATTCCCATTGTTGCTCCACACCTCCTTCTAGCCTGTTTGCTAGTGCTTTTCTGAGGCACTCTCCCATCTTGCCAAAGTCAGCCCTCCTAAAGTCCAGTACCCTCACTTTTGTATGGCTGGACTTTGAGCTGAGTTTAACGTGAACCACACTGTTTGATGGTCACTTGTTCCCAGATGGCAACCCACTCTGTAGATCTGAGATCCTCTCACTGCCCCCGTTTGAGAGTACGAGGTCTAAGTTTGCTCCCTCATGAGTGAGTTCTGAAACTAGCAGTCTGAGGCCTGCCACCAGTAGGGCATCAAGAATGGCCCTGCTCTTGGATGTGGCTGCAGAAAATGTGCTCCAGTTAACATCTGGCATATTCAGGTCTCCCATCAACAGTATCTTCCCTTTCTCTGCCATTCTAAGAATGCCTTCTATCATATCCTTGTCCATTCCCTTCCCTGACATGGGGGTCTGTACACAATCCCTGTGTGGACTGTGGTGCCCTTTCCAGTCTCCAAGGTGACCACAGTGCCTCCTCCTCCCTGTTTACTCTTTTGTTCAGTTACTTTATCCCTTCCTTACATAGAGCTACTCCTCCCCTCTTCTCCCTGCCTGTCTCTCCTGTAGGTTATGTACCCTGGTATGTTAACATCCCAGTCATGGTTCTCTGTGTACCATGTTTCTGTGATTGCTACGATATCCAGACATTCCTCTTCCATCAAGGCCACCAGATCAGGGAGCTTGTTGCCCAGACTATGGGCATTGGAACTCAATATCCTCCATTTCCTGATGGCCTTACTCCCTTTTGCCCCATCCCTGTCTTTCTTGCCTTTGTCACTTTTTCCATTTACCCCTGCCCTTCTCCCTATCGACACCTCTATGTTGGTGTTTGCTGCACTTACTACCGTGATTTTTTTTAAGGGGCTAGGTTTTCCCTATTCCTTTCCAGTGCCTCCCCCTTGGCTAGTTTAAATGCTTGCCAACAAAGCATTTAAACCTATCACCTAGGATCCTGGTTCCCTCCCAGACAGATGCAGCCCATCATGCCAGTATAGGCTTGCATCACTCCAGGTGGACCCCAGTCCCCAATGAAGCCAAATCCCTGAGCTCCACACCAGTTTTTCAACCACTGATTGATTCCCGTGGTGCGGAACACCCTAACCTCTCCAATGCCATAGATGGGCAGCACCTCCGAGAAGGTTACCGTGCGTGCTACTTGACTAAGGCCCCTCCCCAATTCCACAAACTCTTCCTGCACTTCTCTAATCCTTTTCTTAGCCAGGTCATTTGTCCCTAGGTGGACAATGACATCCAGCACCCTCCTCTGTGCAGCTGCTCCGGCAATCCTGAGGATTCTCTCCCTGTCCCTCCAAGCCATGGCACCAGACAGGCACCTTACCTCCCTCTCCCCTTCCTCCCGAAGTTCTACCTTCCTAACAATGGTGTCCCCCACTAGGATTTGTTTCCTTCCCCTGTGGGGTCCCCTGCCACCCTCCTGTGGGTCTCCTTTGTGGAGGTTCCAAGCATCCTCCTTGGTCTCCACTGCGGGTGCCTCCATAGAGGAACCATACTTTGCCAGAATGGCATAGGAATTGTGGAGAGGTACAACTGGAGGGATGCACCTCTGTTCCACCACCCTCACCCTCCCTGAGCCCACTGTGGTCCAACCACTCCTCTTTCTTGGCAACCTCTGAGGCAACGGAAGTGGCACTGGTGGTCCCTGGATGGAAGAGGAGGTCCCACAAATCCTGGCCAACTCAGCCTGGAGGTGAGCAACCTTCTCCCTCAGTCCAGAGAGGTGCCTGCAGATGGGACAACACCACATCCTCCAGAACATCTCCTGGAAGACTGCTACTCCACAGCCAGTGCACTGCACCACTCCAATCATGTCTTATTTCTGGCCCTTTAACTGTTTGCAATCCTTACTCTTTCCTCTGATTTTTTTCTCTCTCTCCTTACTTTCTGCCTGTGTGCCCTTTAAGCTCCTGAGTGTCCTGTTCTGAGACAAGAATATCCTATATTTCTCAGTATACCCCTTACTTGCTCAGAGGCAGACCTCCAGCAGCTAGATGGGGCCGGAGAGCTACTCTTGCCCTTCTAGGATGGTGGGTCTTTGGTGGCTCTGTGATCACTCACTTCCTGTTCCCAAACAGGAAGTTCCTGTTGTCAGTCAAATCTTGTGCCTATAAAAGTAGAACTAGCTTTGTGTGGGAGGGTAGAGGAGAGGGAAGGAGGGCAATATAGTCCCAGTAGAGAAGTCCAGTCACACAGCAGTCCTTTCTCCTGGTGACTTCTGCCAAGCTATTAGCAGAATCTTTCTAAGGCAGTCTTTAAATGTAGCTTCCTTCTAGCTAAGCCACTCCCCCTACTTACTAGATCTTTCTCCAAGTAATTTAAACCTCACAGCTATTAAGTCCTTACACTCACCTGAGATTTACACCTAGATGACTGTTCAGATAACCATTCAGTTCAGTTAACTCAGACAAACACACACTTTTTTTTGTTTTGTTTGTTAGTTTTTTTTACCCTAAATTAAAGGTCCAAGTACAAAAGTTCTTCTTCTCTAGTCCCAGTAGAGAAGTCCTGTCACACAGCAGTCCTTTCCCCTGGTGTCTTCTGCCAAGCTACCACAGCTGCCACATGGTGAATGTAACAAGTGACACCCCACATTTGTTTCAAGTTCTAAAAAATTTACTGAACATGCCTCATGGCTATCACACCACTACTAATAACTGACATAGTGTTACAAAACCTGGAGGAATTTGACAATAATAACAGTACTGGCAGGTATGATGGCTGACACCACGTATCGTGGTGAATGTAACAAGTGACACCACAAAGAAAATCCATTTTAACTCTCCACCCCATATACACTGAATAATCCCTATTACAGTTGATGCCCAGCACTTTCCTTAGACATGCTGTTGTCACTGAAATTTGCTCTCTGAAAATTTGCCCAACATTCAGTGAATGGTGGTAACCAAAATCTACCTGTGGTGAATGTAACTGCAACCCTCGTTGTTGCATGCAGTGCTTATCTTCATGGAATGTAGCCCTACAAATGGAGGAGCCACGTGCAAACAATGGGTTTTAAACCACAACTCAGCTCCTCCCTGTAGGGTTGCTCCTTGGTTCTGATGGGCAGGTTATGACTTTGCAGCTGTCACAAACTGACTGGTAAACGTTGGGCCTGATGTGACTCCAAGTAGAGTGGGGGTCAAAGTTTGCTGTCCCTTCTGTGGGAAAGATAGATCAGGCAGTAACACAGTCAGTTATCACAAGGAGGCAAACTAGGAAGTCAGAAAATCTTTTGAAGTGCTAATAGCACAATTACAGATTTGGGGGCCATGAGGGTGAATGTAACGTGCTGTGACACCAACTGTTACATTCACCACACTAAATACAAAGCTGCATAAATTAAAAATGGAGCATTACAATGGGCTAAAGAGTACAGATAATAAAAAACACAACTCCAGATTAGTAAGTGGACTTACTTTAATAATGGAAAACAGTAAATAAAACTTGCAAAAACAATTAGTAAAACGTGTTTATGCATGTCACACTTTTTCAGGTAAAAAAGACAACAAAATGGAGTGGGACACCCCATCAAAAAAAATGTGGATACCCTAGAATTCTATAGTTATGTTATTTATCTGCACATATACCCAGCATTCAGATTTAGTCAAAAACATGTGCCTGACAGTTCTTGATTTTTAAAAATGTGGTATGCACTGTATGGTGGGCATTGGTAACCCCTTTTCATGATCAGACCCTATAATTGAAAAATGCAAAATGCTGTCAACCTGAGACTTGTACAGGAAAATAAGACTGTCTGGCTCTGTTATCTGGCTAGATCTGGGACATGTGACTTGAAAAAATGGTGACTTATTTGATCGCCTCTTTTGCAGCAAAAGTAAAATTCCCACAGAGATAATGGAAATGATATCTGAAAGCTCGTATTGTTCCCTGCTAAAGACCTAAAATATATTAGTGCAAGAGTTCTGGGGAAGAAACTATTTACCAAAATGTTTTGTGCCAAAACTGCGTGAGATAACCTATTAATGTTGGCATTCTCCTGAGAAGGCACAGCATGAGACATTCAAAAATGTAACATTTATGTACTTTCCTAGTAAAAGAATAAAAGTTATGCCACTTCCAAGAATTCTGCTTTGAAACCTGTTGGAGGATGAGCTGCCAAAAATGAGTTATGGACCAGCCTGGTGGCACTGAGGGTTGAGGTGCTGGGAGCCACACCTCACGCCATGCCGGTGACCCATGTTTGGGAATAAGCACAAGTCACCCGGGGTCAGCAGTGGAGGAGAAGGATCACGCATCCTAGGGACAGCTCTCCTTCTCCAGGAAGGGGGTTGACCAGCGGTCGGTACATGCCTGGCACCTTGCAGTAGCTGGGGGCGGGTGCACCAAAGCTATAGAAATATGGGTCAGAAGCAGGGCAGATGCTTGAGGTGGGTAAATAGGAGCATGTGCAGCACCATCACTGGCATCACTGTATGCTCTGCTCCTGAAGGAGGAGAAAACCAGAGAAATATGCTCACGGTGGATGAAGGGAGAGTTTGCAAATCCTGCCTCTACTAGCCACAGCACTGGCAAATTGGATCCATTCTTGGTGGGGGTGGGCCCCTCCACCAACCCCACCGGGGGGGGCAAGCCCTGGGGGTATAGCCGGTGCTGGCTGGTAGACATTAGGGTGATGGGGCTGGGACTCCCCCAAGAGTGTGAGGGCCATGAAGCAAGGAGCATAAATACTAGTAAAAAAAAGTGAGTTAAGTGCCATGTGGGCAGCTCAAAAGACAAAGAAACTATATATGGAAAAATATCTTCTGCCTTTTTAGTAACTTCTTAAAGTGCTATCTGAAAGAAAATTATATCCCTTTAAACTGCAACAAATGTAGATTAAGCATATGCAAATATTTGTAAGAAATCCACAAAAAATCAGATTTCAATGAATGACTTTATAAATTGTGGACTTTACTATATACTAGAAATACACCTGTTGTGCTTGCTGTCTAAATACACCAGATTTTATGCTGAATCTAATTGAATCTGAATGCAAGGAAGAAAATGGTTTTATACAGAAAAATTGTCTTAAGTTGAGAAGCTTTGAACACAGGGCTGTCCTAAAGACAAGGGAGATAGTCACCCTTACATCATTTGCAAGGACCACTCAAAACTTGTGATGTCACTCTGGACCAGAAATAGTAAAACGGAACGCTGGGAAGTCCTCCAATTCTGCTTCCAGCTGAGTTACTAGAAGGATCTCCTGCTGGTGCTGTGGAAATTTGTTGTAGTTGTCTTACTGTTCGATGTTCCCACCAAAACCAGGACAAAGAACTTGAGATGCCCATTGATGTCTAAACCAAGAGAAGCAAGCTTGCACTGCTGCTTTGATGCCAGAGGAGGTCAAAGTCTGGGGTCTGAGAGTGTGTGGAGTAAAAACAGAAGCTACAATAAGGTCCAGCCACTACAGAACTTTTTATCATCAAGGAGGAAAATAACTCACTACGATTTTAAAGCTAAAAGAAAGAGGACCAAGCCTTACATATGACCAAATGTCTAAGTATTATTAATTAATTTTATAATATTCTAATTTTGCTTAGCTGGGGAGGTGGCCTTGTAAACTTAACTTTTAAACAAAAATCTTGGGTACATAGGTTACATTTGAGTTTAGATTTAAAGGGATATAAACATTTTTGCATGTCATAAAGTATGAAAATAAATGTTATACAAAAGTATAATCCAAGACACTAATGTAAAGACTTTGCAACAATGTTATGCTATATACAATCATTCCCTGTGTTGAATATTGCTGTTTCTTTGTTGTGTTGCTTATTTTCTGAAATATTTGTTTTGTTTGATTTTCTGACACCTTTGTTCTTTTAAGTTACAGTGCTTTTTATTATGGTTACAAGTTTTTATATTTATGCAAATTAGTAGTAATTATAATTATTGTACAAGGATAAATAAAATCTATTTTTTCTACATATGACATGTGGGTGTGACAGAAAAATCATTTACTATTATCCTACAACTTATCCACAATAAGTAATAAAGTAAGATTTGAGCCAGTCTTGCTGTTTGTATGATTTAGGCAAATGTTGTGATGTAAGGCTCAAGGCATGGCTGAGTGCGCATAATAAAAATTGATATTCTGACCTGTTGTTATGACATTTTGGGGTTGTTTATCCATGGATATAATTATTTCGTAAATAACAGTCCACACCCTACTGTGTATAAGAAATAGATATTATTATTATTTGCAAAGTTACTGAATAGCACAAATAATTAAGCAATAATGCACAACAGGGTGTGGGTCATGCTGGGATAACCTCACACCTCAGGTGGTTTTGCATGAAGCCACAGGCCAAGTGCACCCAACACCCAAAAAGTGAGGTTATCCCAGCACAACCCACACCCTGGAGTGCAGTATTGCTGTTATACAATGGCTAGTTTGTAAATAAAATAAAAAAATGGAAATAATATATTATTTAACTTATTTTTGTGTGTGGATATGTACATATAGGAAAAAAGTGAACAGTTTTTCTCTTTGCCACTAGGTGGTGGTGTTGTGTGCAAGAGGCTTTTGTGCCAAGGGGCATAGCCTTTCTCTATTGTTAATCCTCAACTACACTGTTTACTTATCTCCCCTTGACTGTTCTCTTCCTGTTTGTTTGTTTTTTTTCTTTTTTTTGGTTTTCTGTAGTTTAATTTTAAAGTGTGGAGCTGTTTCTTTACTGTAGCACTGAGCCCTTTACTGAGTGGGGTCAGCGAGGATGCTGAAAGCGGCAGGCTTTTTTAGGTAAGTACAGGAGTCAAGACAGACTGAAACTACAACTGGAAACTGTACCATGCTGGAGAAAAGGGGCTGCCTGTAGCTTTGTAGTTTGGAAACACTGTTACTGGACCGTAGAAAAAGGTGAAGTGTATGATTGGAGTCCGAGGCTTGTGGTCAGCAGCTGTATAGTGCGGCAGTTACTTGAGGATGCACTGTGATGCAAAGGAAGACAGAAAAGCAATTTATAGTTATGGCTTTGTTGTGCTTTTCTAGATGCTGTTTGTCTTACTTTGAAATGATTGGGCCACTTTCAATACATTTTAAAAGTAAGTGCATCTGGTGCCATTCTTCCATGCTCAGCGGAAACTGTGCAGGTATTTTGGCAAGAAGCCAATCGTGATGTTGTCCTGGTTCAGTGAATTGGTGGTAGAAAAAATGGGCATGACAATTTCTTTTGTGTCCTTTACTGTTGTACTTTTTGGTCACCTTCATTTCTTAATGGAATTGTTTGGTGTGTTGTAATGTCATTGGGGGGGTGCTGAAGTGGTTTACAGTGGCACGTTGGAGGTGAGCGGTCGTAACTTGTGGAGGGTATATGTGATTCCTGAGTTTGTCATGTGGTCACGTGTGTGCCTGGATATCACACAGTGAGGTTATACTCAGATAATCTCACTGTCTCAGGCACACACTGACCAATCAGAGTCCAGGAGATTTTCTTGCCATTGCCAAGGTGAACTGGGAGACGATAGACAATGGAAAGAGCAGTACACCCTTTTGGAAAAACATATCTTTGAATTAGGAGATGAAGTTAGAGATTTAAAGGCCCCAAAAGGAGGTACCAGTAGTAACAAACTCTGGTCAGAGCCGATATGGCTGTGGAAAGCATTTAGGAATGGCAAGAGCGTTGAAAAGAATATGCGGTGCTCTCACTGTACCTGAGTCAGCTGTAAGAAATACTGCAGTGATTACAGTACTGCACATACATGGTATTCGCACATGTGCAGTTTGCCCTGGAGTCAGCCATGCACAACATGGTGGTGCTGTATAAGTAGGTGTGCATGATAGTCATGCATGCACAGTTTAAGTCAGCACCACCATGTTGCACACAGCGGGCAGCGGCCATCACTTCTGCAGTTGTGGAATGGAAAAGTAGTGTGCCGGGAAGTGGGTATGTTTATGCGGCCCATAGACAGGAAGGGCTGCATAAACCGAATCACTGGAAACTATTCAGGAGCACTGTGGCAGCACATCAGACAGTGGTCCGGTTAAGTGCTTTCACAGTGCTCTTATGCAAATCTGATGATAGCATAACATTCATGGAGCTTGGCTCATACAGCCATAAAAATCAGACTCAGGAGGAGTCTATTAACAAACTAGAGATCTGGTCTGGGACTTGCTCATCATCACAGTCCTTTCTCATTCTTTTCTAAGCAGTAATTTCTGGTAAATGTGCCTTAACCATAAAGATCTCAGTGCTAGTAGACTACTTCTGGTTTTCCTCTGTTTGTATTAGGTGGGAGTAGTAGTAGTCTTGACGTGGTAGCTGGTGGTGGTGGCATGCTCTGAAGAAAAGTGGTCCCAATGCTCATCTGCACATTTTAGAAATTACCCCTTTCCTTGCTTATGCTGTAAAAAAACTGACCCCCTTTAACACAAAAACAAGGAGTCAGTTATGGCATCCACCCCTCCCCCCACCTTTTCACTTCAAGTGAGGAACGTGAATTTAGGTTTGCATCAGATGTACAGTGGCAGCCATAGATGTATAATATTGTCAAACAGTAATCAACTCTATGTAAAAGCTTGTTTTTTTTTGAATGTGTGCTTTCTTAATGTTGTCAAAACCACTCCACCCACTTGTACTCTGCTCCTGGATTTCTGTGAACTAAGTACATTATTTTACATTTTTGCGTTCAGGAAAAAAGGCATTTCAGATGAGGGTAGTCACTAATCTAAATTCTTCATAGTTTTTTAAGTTTCCTTGTATGTGCACAAGAAACATCTTGTGGTAGAACGACATTTCAAAAGTGTGTCAGGGATGAGTCCAGTGGAGCTCAAGCCTGCCTAAATATTACAGAACAGCTAAACTGAGTCCCCTTAATCCTTATGGATGGAGGGCTGCTGCACAGATGATTGCTACAGCCAGTCAGACACCGCCAGATTTAAAACAAGAGCTAGACTATGGCAGGCAGCCTGCCATCTGCTTCTTCCTCCTCCTCCTCCTCCTCCTCCTCCTACACTGACTGATTGCAGCACTTGCCCAGCTCCTTCTATGCTACCGGCACCCACCAATGGTCAGTAGTATTGGTGGGTGGCCCCCGTTGGAGTGGTCAAGTGAGCTCCTCGACTTGTTATTAGCCCCTGCAACTGATAATCTCTTTTGACTTCTTTCTGTGTCTGGCTGCATTTGCTGGTTTCCAAACACCCGATAAACTTTTTCTCTAGTATCTACTTAGATACAGAATATTAAATATAGCAAAATAAAATATAATTGCTTTGAAGGAGATAGAGGCCTTTATTATGGCTCAACTTCAATGTATGGTTGAAGAACGAAGAAATCTCATCTTGATTGTTTTACTTCCTTATTGCTATTTTGTATATTCAAGTTAAATGAAATGTAATAAAACATAATTTTCTTTGAGAATATAGAAGCTTTTATTATGGCTCTTTTTGGTTTGATCTGCGCACACTGAAGCATTGAAGCAGTGAGATCACCATGATTTTGGCAGCCTTGCACCATTCCTCTGATCCTAAAAATATGTATCAGAATGGTTGTATAATCATATGTCTATAGCCATAACAAATGTACCTTTTTGTCACTATTCTTTCAAATGTCTTTAATTCATTATAATTACACACTAAGAAGAATGGTCTTAATGAGTTCATTTAAGGTTCCTTAATTTGGTGAGTACCACATAGAGAATTTTGGTCTGCCTGGTGTGTTCCTTAACTAGCTGCAACAATAGACAGTCAAAATGTTTCAAGCAAGACCTGATTTCTGGTGCTCCAGGACAGTGGAACATATCAATCAATGTCTGGCAGGTTCAGATTGCCCACCAACACGACTTCCTCTTTGCTTTGCCTTTTTCAAGGTCTTCTCTGAGCTCTCTGTCCCTCTCCTCCCCTTACCCTGATGGTCTATAGATCACCCCCAAGCACAGTTCCTTGCCTGAGGCTGCCATGAGTTGCACCCACAGTGATTCTGCCTCCCATTTCTACCCTGATGCACCATCTTCCACCACCTTTATGCCCTCCTTGACAAAAAGGGTGACTCCTCCCCCTCTACCTGTTCCTCTGTCACTCCTTAACATTGAATATCCAGGGACTGACAGTTCCTAGTTGTTTTTGTTTGAAACCCACATTTCCATGACTGCCACAAGGTCCACCTCAGTGTCTGCTATCAATGCTTGAAGCTCAGACCCACTTCCATGTGACCCCTAATCCTACTTTGCTACTACCCTTGTGCTTTTCATGTCCTCTTATCTCCTTGTTTAACTTAGTGCTTGCACCTTCTGCATTCCCCCTCTCTAATGTGCCTTCACCCAGTCCAGTAAGGGGCACAGTTCTCTTTGTACCCACTGTGCTGCTACAAAACCCCAGATGTGGGGGAGTACTAGCTAGAATCTCTTAACTCTCACCTGCCATCGTTGTTTGCTTAGATCCAGTCTCTCCCACAGCCAGTTTAAATGTCTGATGTAGAACTCTTCTGCTACTACCCCAGCATGCAGGCCCCCCCCCGGTCAGGTGAATTTCATCACCCTTGACTAGCCTTCTGTTCCAGAAATCACCCCAGTCTCCCACAAAGTTGCAGCCCTTTGCCTGACACCGTCCCTTAAGCCATCTGTTGAATTCTTCTATTACATCACTCCTTATCCTGTCATGCTTCCCTTCACTGCCGTACATGGGGAGGACTTCAGAAAAGGCCAGGGAGGCTGAGTGTGCAGCTAGTCTTTCTCCAAGTCTATGGAAGTACCACTTCACCATCTCCTGTTACTGGTCACCAGATCATTGCTATGCAGGTGTATCAACATTTCCAGCTCCCCCTGCTCCCTACCCACCATCCTTCCTATCCTGTCTAAATCCCAGATGGCTGATACCTCAGGAAGGCACCAGACCTTCCTCATTCTGTCCACCCCCAAACCACCTAATCATTAAGTCTCTGACCACTAAGACTTTCCTGGTAGATTGCTCCCCTTGGGTGCCATCATGTTGTCCTGCCCTTTTCCACTGACTGACTCAGGGTCCTCCAAGCAGAGTCAGGTGCATGAAACTCCTCCAGAGGTACAAAGTAATTCACAGTCTAGATCATGAGGGGGTGGATGACTCCCTTATGGTTACCACTTCTCTCCTTTCCCCTTGACCTCACCAACACTCTCCATCCCCCCCCCGGACCAGCGTGTCTTTGGGGAGGGAGTGTAGAGTGGGTTCCAGCTGAGCTGATGATGAAGCTTAGATATTTCTACCCTTGATGCCATCAGCTGAGCATCGGGTTCTGCCATGGTCCTGCAGATGGGGTAGCACCCCCTCTTCCAGGACATATCCCTAGATAGAAATGCTCCATAGTCACTACTACTGACTGCCCCCCCTCTGAACCCCACCTAGACTTGAGACCTGTACTAAGCAGACATAGCACAGAAAACATGAATAAGACTAGCATGTAGTGCTCACTAAGATAAGGTGTAGCTGTAAACTTAGCTATATCACAGAACACAAGGATAAAAACCACCACGCAGTGTTCACCCAGATAGAGTGTACTGTAGCTGTAGACATAGCAATAACACAGAAAACAGAGATAAAAAAGTACCGTGTAGTATTCACTCAGAGAGGGTGTAGCTGTACGCTTAGCTATAGCGCAGAAAACAAGAGTAACAAACTCTAGCAAGAGCCAATATGGCTGCAAAATAATGGTATTGTGGGCAGTGAGAAATGTGTAAACTAGCAATTTTTCAACTAATCACTGGGTCACCTAACTGTACTTTCTAATTGTTGTGATACATGCACATGCTGACCAATACATATACACTGATATGCATATATATTCCAGTGTAACATAGCAGTGCACTGTCTACACAGATTTGTACAGATAAAAGAAAAGACATAAAGGGACTGTTTTCTTTTTTTTTTTCAGGCTCCAAAGGACATCGGAGGGTGGGGGGTTGCCACTAGACAACTCATTTAAATCAGCAATGACATGCAAAAGGCTGAAACTGACCTAGATAGTGAGGCAATGTAGACTAGCAATTTTTTTACTAACCACTGAGCCACCTAATGGCACTTTCTACTTATTGCAATACACACACACACACACACACACACACACACACACACACACTGACTATTACATATACATATATATATGCATATTTTTCTCATATAGCAGTTGACAGTTCCAGAAGCAAAATTTGTCTTCCATGGGACAATGGATCTTCACACTGTGATCTGTTCAGGGGATTGAGGGCGTGTGAGGGCATCTGGGGGTTTAGGGTGGCAGGTACTCAGTGAGATGTTGAATTGGAGGTGCATGGGTTATATCAGAGACAGACCTTTGTTTATTATTTTTTACCTCCTTCCATGGGCTCCACGGGAGCTATGACCCCCCCCAGAGGGGGTACATCCTCCAGTCTGACCCCTAGCTTGTCTGCCTCTGAGGTTCCCCTGAAGATTCCCCCTCCATGGCAGGGCCAGGTGGGGGGGTGCTGGCATTTCCCCACTACTCTGGTATGGCAAATCTGATGGTGGGGGGGCAGACTCACTGGAGTGATCAGGCCATCACGAGTCTTGTGGAGCCCCAGCATTTTCTGTTTTCTCCCTCCCTCCCTCCCTTCCAATGTAAGTACATCTGCTTTCAAGCCTCCCAACCTGTACTGCCCTACAGCCACCACCAGAGGGCAGTCAATGAGCAGAACTAGTCCCCTTCCCCTGAGAGGGGAGAATAGTCCTCCAGATGCTCAATTCTCTCTCCCCCGCTGCTGCCCCCTGGTGGCCCAGGCTCATTCCTGAACCTGGGTCACCGGGCTGGTGCAAGGTGTGGCATCCAGCGCCTCAACCCTCAGCGTCACTGGGCCAACTAACAATGGACATTTTTTTGCAGATTTAAAAAAGATATAGAGGAACCATGTTCTTCTTTTCAGGCTCCGAGTGACATCAGAGGGTGTGGAGGGGGTTACCACTAGACACCTCATGTATATCAGCAATAAAATGCATAAGGCTTAAACTGATCAAGATAGTGGGTGAATGCAGACTAGCAATTTTTGGACTAACCAATGAGCCACCTAACTGCACTTTCTAATTGTTGTGACACACACACACTGACTAATACATATACACATATATTCATATACAGTACATTCCAGTATAACATAGCAGTGCACTGTCTACGCATATTTTTACAAATTTAAAAAAGACATTAAGGAATAATTTTGTCTTTTTAGGTTCTGCGGGACATCAGAGGGTAGGGGGTTGCCACTAAACAACTCATGTAAATCAGTAATGCCATGTATAAGGCTGACACTGATCTAGATTGTGGGGGAATATGGACAAGCAATTTCTGCACTAACCACTAAGCCACCTAACTGTACTTTATAATTGTTGTGATACATACACGCTGACTAATACATATACATATGCATATACTATATATTCCAGTATAACATACAGTACTAGTCACATTAAACTGCCCCTCCAACTCACTGGTTTAGCATTTTTCAGTGAGTTGCTTAATGTGGGCACTGCTCACCGCAATTAATTAAAAAAATTTTCCTAGTGGTTTGCTTCAAGCTGCTATTCAGTTTCAGCTTACTGTATATTGCAGCTCTCTGGAAACTTTTATCAACGATGAGCGGGAGCAGTGCACACATTACAGGTCCTCTATCAGCTTTCAGCAGCTATACTGAAATTGTGTGACCAGTGTGCCTGTCATAAAATCTATGGCAAAAAAAACTATTCATGTGCCCCAGTATGAGTAACAGTAAGACTGTTACTTAAATTTAAAAAAAAAATGTACTTTAGTTTGGACCAAGTACATTACCTTATTGTTTGGCTGATCCTTATCTGCCAAATGCCTCTTCTCAATGTAAACATGCATTGAGCATGTGCAAATTGTTGTGTACAGGCCACCAGTTCAGGGGGATGACCTGGATAGAAAGTTGGCAGAGCAGATTAGAAGAGTCTGTAGGAAGGGGGACACCATAGTGATGGGGGACTTCAACCTCCCTGGAGTGGACTGGAACACCCCAACTACCACGTGTGCAAAAGAGCAGAGATTACTAGATGCATTTCAGGACTGCTTCCTGGTGCAATTGGTCTAGGAAGGTAGGACTTTGGAACTGATATTAACAAACGGGGAGGCTGTAAGGGATCTGGGAGTGGAAGACCCCCTGGCTGGGAGTGACCATCATACAGTATGGTTCACACTCAATATGGGAAGGGTAACAGGAGGAACAGGTACCAGGGTGATTGATTTTAAGGGAGCGGACTTTACAAGGATGGGGAAATTCTGGTTGAGCATTTGGTGGGAATTCAGACATATATGAGTGCCAACCAAAAATTGAATATCATTAAGAATGGGCTGTCAGAGGCTACTGACACCTGCACCAGGACATGGAGCAAGAAGGGGAGACACAAGAAGCCGAGCTGGCTGACTCGGGAGGTAATGCAAGGGGTGAGGGCCAAGAGAAAAGCATTACAGAGGCTTAGGAAATTGGGAGGGCAAGGGGATGAAGACGAGTACATGAAGAAGTCTGGAATACATTGGGGTGGGACAAAAATGGCTAACTGGATCACCAACTGATTGAGGAGTTGACACCAAAGGGTGGTGGTGGGAGAACTCTCATTACCAAGGAACGTTATGAGTGGGGTGCCCCAGGGTTCAGTACTGGGACCGGTGCTGTTTGGGATATTCATAGTCAATATCTCAAACAGGATCCAGAGTAGGATCAGTCATTTCACAGATGATACTAAGATCGGTGCAGTGGTAGATGACATAGAGAGGTGGAGGGGGCTGCAGGAAGACCTGACCAAACTACAGGAATGGTTGGAGACATGGCAATTGAGGTTCAATGCCAAGAAGTGCAAGGTAATGCCCTTCAGAGTAGGGAACCAGGGAGGAACCAGGGAGGAAATATCAGTTGGGAGGGGTACAGTTGGAAAGCACAGTGGAGGAAAAGGATGTAGAGGTACTAATAACAGGGAGTATGAACCATTCAGCTCAGTGCAGAAAGGTGGCTGCACAGGCAAACAAGATGCTGGGGTGCATAGCAAGGGGCATCTCCTCCAGGAACAGAGAAGTGATTCCACCCCTGTACAGGTCACTGGCAAGGCCACACCTAGAATACTGTGTGCAGTACTGGTGTCCATTCCTGAAGATGGACATCAGACTGCTGGAGAGGGTGCAGTATAGGGCAATGAAAATGATACAGGGACTTGAGGAAACTCCTATGAGGAGAGGCTGGGAGAGCTGCAAATGTATTCCCTGGAAGACAGGAGGGATGGTGGGGATATGATCAAAACCTTAAAGTACCTAAAGGGTATTAACAGGGTTAATACAAAAGGGATTCTTCAGATCAGAAGGGGGGGCACAAGTGGGCATCGGCTGAGATTGGAGGTGGAGAGAGATTCAGGAGGGAAATCAGGAGACACTTTTTCATGGAAAGAGTGGTAGATAAGTGGAATACTCTGCCCGAGGAGGTGATATCATGTAGAATGGTGGGAGGATTTAAGAGAGGGTGGGACAGAGTGAGGGGGGTGGTTATGAGAAGGGGAGTTGGGGCAGCTGCAAGTTGAGGGGCTAAGCTGCACAATTGAGCAGACTTGATAGACCGTGAGGCCTGTTTCTGCTGGCATTTCATATGTTCGTATGTAAGTAAATTTTCTGAACAATTGCAAGTGATAGTTGAAGCTAAAAGTACATGCTGTTCTGAGAATGAGGATCTTTGTAAGTGTAAGCCCCCCTAATCAGTGGGCTTACTTCAATGCCCAGAGGGCATCTGTGCTACGTGCAATTCCAGGACCCATAGATATAGGCAGGGACCTGGCATCACTATAAAAGGAACCCCATAGTGGGAAAATGGGGTCTTCCATCAAGCCGTGCCATGGAGTCCCAGGAGAGTAGCAGTCAGGGCCATGGGCCTGGGCCCAGAGTGGGACGATAGTCACCCCAGCCCTCAAGACCGTGGGATCCAGTCAAAATTACTGCCGATGTGAAGGCAAAGTGTTCATAAGGCACCCTGATGACATTGTGGGAATCCTAAGATGCTGTGCCATTGCCATCTGGTGGAGACAAAGCTGGGATAAAAACAGGGGGCCCGCACCATGAGTTTGGCACCGGGCAGGCTCAGAATGTTGGAAAGATCAGTGAGGAGGCCTACAGCAATGTTCCAGTGAGTGGGTGGC
This sequence comes from Neoceratodus forsteri, assembly GCA_016271365.2. Taxonomy (NCBI): domain Eukaryota; kingdom Metazoa; phylum Chordata; order Ceratodontiformes; family Ceratodontidae; genus Neoceratodus; species Neoceratodus forsteri. The sequence continues at coordinate 1,869,312,452 of CM057452.1, forward strand.
TGCCTTGGAGGGTGCTGAGTTTCGAAGAGTGAGGGGCCAGCTCAGACAGTCTGTGGCATGGCAGGTTGAGGCCTGTTAGCCTGGAGCCCATGTCTGTGCCCCAGATGGATTGTGTGTCATCTGGAAAATTAGATACTGTGATTGTGCCCACATATCTCACAGAGCAGCAGCGAAGGGAGGCGGTCAGGCCCGGGGAGGCCACCTCTCCAATGGGTCCCGGGGTAATGCTGCACCAAGTTATGCTGACTCCATTAAGGGAGGGGTAGTGAAGCTGTCCAAAGATGGGATCTAGGTCATAGAGCTATGCCCTTGAAGTGTCTAAAAACTCTAATAGCCCTGTATGGCTGTGAAGTTCCAGGAGAAAACATGGACTATACATTGGGCATCCTGCCCAAAAGATTTAGCCCTGTGGTGTTCTCTATCAGCTCGAGATCTAAAGTGTGTTTCTGCTCCATGGTGTGAGGGGATTTCTAGGCAGGCTTTGTGCCCAAAAAGGACTGGTGCCACAGTGTTGTGCCATAGATTAATTGCTGTGGCTTAACAAGCTTGTCCCCCCCAAGGATCCAGTCTGCTGTTCTCTGGTCACCAGAAGCTGCACCTCGACAGAGTTCTTTCGTCAACTGCCCGAAACCCGGATTTCTACTAGGCATGCTTTCCTGTCATGGTTTTTAAACTGGATTGGCTTCTGGACTGTGAACTTGGCTGTAGCACCCACTCCTCAACAAAAATTTTAATCTATCTCAAAACCCCTAGACATGGGAAAGGGGGGCATACAACATGGCACTAATCCAGGATCTGCAACATGGGATGCCAAATAACCTTACCTGATGGGTGCCAGAGAGACTGGGTCACCTGGGGTGATTTCGAAGGCCATGGAGTGCTGTGAAAGTCTTGGAGTTGCCACCATCTTGAACTATGCACACATCATGCACAACACGATGGTATCAGGTGCTTCATTGCATGCCTTGTGCATGCATGTATAATTAGGTAGATGCTTTGGTGAATGGTTGGTGGAGTCTGCACACCCTAGGTGCCCATAAAAGATAGGTCCTAAGAGACTGCAAAAAACCCTTGCTCTCTGGACCTAAAATGAGAGTGGTGCCTTGTGGCTGTATGCAGGAAATTCTGGCTGCGCAAGTGCTGGGAAAAGTTGGATTTAGCCAAGACTGCTGTGGCACCTGCCCTGAGTCCTGGAGGCTGAACTGTTACCATACCGGAGCAACTGCTCAATTGGTCGTGGAGTATGGTATAGAGGAGTAGTGTGGCTGAGTGATGTGTCCTATGTTGACAGGAGGGGACCGGAGTGCTGCATCGGCCATTGTGTTTTCCCAGATCCCGCAGCACTGGTAGGTGGCCTACGATGTCTGGGCCCAGTACTCATTGCAATGGAGCAGCTGGGAACTAGCTGTTACCCCCACAGTGAGTGAAGTGTCAGCTACTGAACCTGCTGAACACTGGGAGGAGATGACAGCCAGTTTGCCACCCGTGGAGCTAAGTGTGCCTACCATAAAGTCCACCCTGCATGAGGGAATGTCAAGGTTGCCGGTGGTGGAGCAATGTTCGCCTGTGAGGAGCCAGTTTGTGCAGCCGAGAAGTCACAAGAGGAGAAGCTAGTGACAGAAAGGCACAGCCATCTGCCCTGCTTTTCCCCACTGCCAGTTGCCCTAGAACCTCCAAGTGGCAGAGGGAGGTGCCATGGGTGGGCTACCCCAAGAGAACCCCCTGGAAGTCAGTGTTAGAGGCATCCAAATGGCTTGGACTAAGTCCCCATGCCTATGGTGACCAGTCCCCTGGCTGCAGTCAAGGGAAGGGATCACCTGCATGTATGAAGACCTGGTTGTGGAGTGGGAGATACCCAAACCATACATCATGCCCTCCTTGGGATTACCAGATATCACCCCACTGCTCCATGATCATTGTCATAGAAAGATCACTGACATGGACTCCTTACAGCCCACAGAGATGAGCTATCACCTCTACAGGGAGGGTAGCTGGCTGCCAAGGGGCCAAGCACCAAGAATGAGCAAAGATGAATACCAGAATGGAGCCAAGCACCGAGAATGAGCATAGATCAATACCAGAATGGAGCCAGGTAGAGAGGTGGGTCCAGAAATATGTGAAGAAGAAATACCCCAGGGAAAACTACCCGTACCTCAGTGAGAGAATGTGGGACATTGTGGTGGTGTGAAGGAGTGACTGGGTATTTTATGAAGCTATGGAAAAGGTACATGCCCAAAACTGTGAGACCCTCTGCCCCGTCTATGACAGTAGCAAGGCTATGAAATACATCCAGGTCCATGTGCACCTCGACAGTGTGGGAAGAGGTCACTCTATTTAAAGTGTTTGCCCTAGTGCAGGATAAGACTGGGAACCAGCTGAAGTATTATGTCACCAGCCAGGACTGCTGGGGCATTGAGTGTACTAAACCTGGCCCATGCCTCTACTTTGCTACAGATGGGGCAGCCAGGTACTCCAAGGCTCCAAGAAAGGAATAGACTTACAATGCCCCAGTGCTGTATTTTGGACTGCTACTGCTCCCTACTGGACTACAATTGGTGAGGTTGTGTTACTGTTAAAATGCTACTTGAATGGTATATTTTGAAAGTTTGAAAACCCAATTGAATAAGAAATCTGAAAAAAAATTTTATTGTGTAAATGGCCATTTCAGTGATTAGAAATGTGGGGTCTTAAGTAGGTAGTAAGGACCTTATGCCCTGGGAAATTGGGGGGTTATTCAACTGCTGTTTAGAAAGCAGCTGTGTAGCTCTAGCCACCGTAAGGGGTTGCCCTGGGACCAAGCCATGGTGAGCTTGTGAATGGACACTGTTATATGGATTCCTGAAAATGGACTTACCCCCACTGCACCCACTAAAAATAGGCACTGTGGTGCCGAGTAGTATTACCTCTTAAGCAGCCATAATTGTTTGGGTATAAGGGAAACAATAGTAGTGAACTGTTTAGAAGTATAGGATGTTAGTGTAGGTAGAGGATAGGCATTAATGTATTTGACTGTGTTGCTTGCCTAAAGGTATAGGAAGTCCAGTAAAAAAAAAGTAATGTGGAAGAAGTAGTAGCCTATGTTCTGTTAATAACATTCCTTTGGATATCCATCTCCACCTTGGTGGTTTGCTGTTAAAGTTTAAAATGTAGAATGTTTAGGATAACTGGTAGCCGGTAGCCTCTGTACCCTCAGCCCCTGTGTGCTGAGCTAGTTCCCCTCACTATTGAAGATGCTACAGGGCAACCAAGTCCCTGGTATGTTTGGGTCCCCTGTTTTGTGCCAAGTGAGGGTGGAGCTGGGTGGAACAATGGGCCTGATGTACTCGGCAATCCATCCAGAGGATGTCAGGCCAGATTGCCAGGGCGAAACCCCCATAGGGTAGTTGGGGCCGCGGAACACTAGGAGACAAGTTGAGTTAAGGTGGATTCGCCCACCAGGGAAAAAGGGATGGCCACTGCATGTGGCCAGGCCAGTGGAGCACCTGGGAGAGGACATCGGGATGCACATTATTCCCCTCATCCACACCTAGAGGTAGCTGTGCCAGCAACTTCACAAGGAGGTGAAGTGTTTTAGTGGGGGGAGTGTGTATACCTCCCCATTGGTTGGCTTACTACAATGCCCAGGGGGCATCTGTGCCATGTGCGATGCCAGGACCAGTAGATATGAGTGGGGACCTGGCATTGCTGTAAAAGGGACCCCGCAGTGGGAAAATGGGTCTTCCTTGAAGCTGTGCCACAGAGTCTGGGGAGAGTAGTGGTCGGGGCCATGGGTCTGGGCCCGGGGTGGGGCTATAGCCACTCCAGCCCTCAAGACAGTGAGATCCAGTCAAAACTACAGCTGATGTCAGGGAAAAATATTTATAATGCACCCTGGTGCAGTTGTGGGAATCATAAGATGCCATGCTACTGCCATCCAGAGGATCCAAAACCAGGGGAGAAGGGGGGGCCCCACATCATGATTTTTGCACTGGGGTGGGCCCAACATGTTGGCAAGATCAGTCAGGAGGCATGCAGCAGTGTTCCAGTGAGTTGGTGGCTGCCATGGGGGAACCCTAGTTTCACAGAGTGAGAGGCCGACTCAGGAAAGCCATGGCATGGCAGGTCATGGCTTGTTAGCCTGGAGTCCATGTCCACCCACCAGATGGACTGTGTGTCATCTGGAAAATTAGAGACTGTGATTGTGCCCAGGACCCCACAAAGCAGCTGCAAAGGGTGGTGATCAGGCCTGGGTATCCACCCCTTCTATGGGTCCCCGGGATAATGCCACATCGAGTCATGCTGACTCCGTTAAGGGAGGGGAAGTGAAGATGTCCAAAGATGGGATCCAGGTCATGGAGCTATGCCCATGCAGCGTCTAAGAACTCTAATAGCCTGTATAACTGCAAAGTTCAGGAGTAAGCATGGGCTGTACATTGGGTGTCCTGCCCAAAATATTTTGCCCTGTGGTGTTCTCCATCAGCCCGAGGTCCAGAGTGTGTTTCTGCTCCATGGTGTGAGGAGATTTCTAGGCAGGTTTTGTGCCAAAAAAGAGCTAGGTGCCACATGCTGTGCCACAGATTAATTGAACCAAATCAAATGTGTCCTACTAGCCCGATGGAGCTTTTTTTTACTGCTTGAGCCTTTTAAGACTGTTTATGTGGGAGACATCTAATAAATCCCATCCTGTTTTGTACAACGAAATCTGCCTGGACAGTTTTCTGTTTAAGCTGCTCAGGTTTTAAAGTTCTAAATGAATTACTGTGGCTTAACAATCTTGCACCCCCCCAAGGGATCCAGGCTGCTGTCCTCTAGTCACCCGATGCTGCAGCTCGGCAGAGTTCTTCTGTTAACTGTTTAAATCCTGGATTTCTATCAGGTACTGTTTTCTATTGTGCTTATTAAACTGGATCAATTGCTGGTTGGTGAACTTGGCTGTAGCACCACATCCCCTGCAAACATTTTATTCCATCTCAAAACCCCTGGACATGGGGGGGCTTACATAAGAATAATGAATGTTGCAAGTCTTACTTTTACCACACTGAAACAGGCCTGTGATCTTAAACATGCATGTCATGTCCATGGCAACATCATGTGCATGCTCAGAATTGCAGTGTTGTTTTTCTAAGTGGTAAAAGTTAGACTTGCAATGCAATTTTTTATTCTTACAAATATTTTGTCTATCTCAAAACAACATCAGACAGCATTTGGCTAGTGGGGCCAGTGCCAGTTTTGACCCCTGTCCATGAACAACCACATGTGGTCCTGAGGTCACACAGATGACAGCACAGGAACAGACAGTCAGGACCACCCTCACAGTGCACACACACACACACACACACACACACACACACTAGAATAGGTAACCTATACAATGAGAAAAAAAATGTGCAAACATACTTGTCAATCAATCAATCAAAATCTTTATTTTGCCAGGTGGAACATCATTGAGACAAGCTCATTTACAAGATGGACCTGGGGCAAAACAATTGCCAGCAGGGTTAAGACATCACAGGTTGAGTGAACATACTTAACAATTACATAGTAATAATAACAACACAATAACATATAACCATCGCATGTGACAAAATATTTGCACCAGAACATAGCAATAGGTTCAACAGGAGGTAGTACCATTTAAATACAATTGCATGGATACAGGTATATGGACATAAGGTAATGAGCTAAAGCTTATACAGTAAACATCATTGGAGCAGTCATAGTGAGCAGGAGTGGCAGTTCCTCTAGCATCAAAGTGTGAAGAAGATTGAGATGTAACAGTTCTTTGATAAGTACTGTAGGCATGGCCTGGCAAGTGGGGTTGAAATGGGAGAGGGGTATAGAGAGTGGGAAGAGAATGTCAGATGAGATAGGAGAGGGTTGGACACGATGGCCTAGGGAGGGAGGATTGTTCGAAGGGAGAACACACAGATGCCATAGGCAATGGTTGTGGTTTAAGTCCAATATTTGAAGCAAAGACAGATCGTGATGTTAGGACCTTGATTTGGACAATGACAGAAGGGAGGACTCAAACAACACCTCAGGCAATGGTTGAGGTTTAAGTCCAGAATTTAAAGCAGTAACAAATCATGATGTTAAGACCTTGACTTGAAACAATGACAGACCTTAGAGAAGGCCCTCAGGAACAAGGATTTGAAGAGGGAGAACGTGACAGGTGAAGCGAGCCTTAAGGTTTTCTGGATCTTATTCCAGAGTGTAGGAAGAGTGAAGCTTATTGAGGCTCTACCAAAGCGTGTTTTAACTTTAGGGATAGCCAGAGATAAGATGGTAAGACTTCTGATAGAATAGGCACTAGGGATGCAGGGAGTTCGGCAGCTTGTGAGGTACTGAGGTAATTTATGAGTGATTGCCTTATATGTCCATAGAATAGCATTCTTTTGCCTCCTGAAGCTAAGGGAGCTCCAGCCTATGGAAGAATAGAGGATGCAGTGGTTCATGTCATAAGGGGCATCTGAAATGAACCTGAGGGCTCTGTGGTATAGGGTATCAAGCTTGGAGACAGCTGTGCTAGTACTATGGCCATATAGGAAGTCCTCATAGTCTAGGAGAGGCAAGAAGGTAGCTTGGACTAAGGAGTTTTCTAGCCTCCTGGGTTAGTGAGTGCTTGATCCTGAAGAAAATACAGAGCCTTTGATGCAGTTTCTTCGTGAGTTCATCAATATGATCAATGGGAGGACAATTTGTAGTCAATCCAGACCCTCAGGTATTTTAACTTTTCCACAAACTCCAGGGCTTCCCCCAAAAGGGTGCTTATGTGAGGAACCTTATCTGGGTTTTTTTGTTTGAGATGAGGGGCCAGTAGAGAGAAAATCATGGTCTTAGTTTTTTTGGCATTGAGCAGGAGTTTCTTGTACTGTACTGAAACACAAGGTGAAACCATATCCAAATATGGCCCCTTATAAACTAATATGAAGCACCATCAAATTATGATAACAATGAGTGCACATTGGCACCTCTGCAGAGCCCCTCCCCACATACATGCAATAAACAGTATGGCTTCATATAGTTCAGAACTGATGAGTACAAAGACATATTAAAAAATATAGATATACAATTTGGGATGCAGCATAGGTCAGTGAGTTGCTATATAATATAACGTAGGGCTATCACAGATAATATAAAGGACTGCAATACCTTTGTGTTGCTAAATAAAATAAATGACCTCTAGATTACACATAAAGCAATGATTAGGTATCTATAATTAAAAGTACTAACCAATCCAAGGTAAGTCTCTGATTTGTGTCTTCTAAATCAGAACTGTCAGTCTCTATGTCAGAATCAGATGCAGCTTGTGCCCCCCTCACATTGATTAACACTGGATACTGTGGGCTCAAATTGGTAAGGTTGGATACCAATATGTAAGCAATAAGACATGACGGGGTGTGCATTACTGTGTTATAACCGCACGTTATAACCGCACTCCTAGGGGCGTAGTAAGGCATGAGTCCGAAGGCCGACTGCCGGTCATCCCTAGGAGTGTGGTTATCACACCATAATGCACAACCCTGGAGTGCTTTATTGCACTTATAAAATGACCCTTTATTTTTAGAAGCAGTTTTTTTCATTTTGAAACACATTTTTAAATAAGTAAAAATGTAAGTGAATCTGTGCTTTTACCATAAAATAGTCCTTCCGCCTATTGGTGCTAGATTAAATTAGTGTTATACAGTCTGTGCCTCCCTACCCACTTAAGCTTTATATTCCCCTGGCAGCCATAACAATTCACAAATGCTGTTGTTCTCATTTTAAGTATGACACATTGCCCCCTTATTTTATTTCATGCTCCTCACTCTGTAGACAAAACTAAAAAGAAGCCATAACAGAGGCTTCTCAGTTCCCAGATGTTGCAAGCATGAGCGTAGTTCAAAACTGCCACATTCACTGACAGCATCATGAACTGCTCACTCTGTCCTAAAAGATAAACAGCAGGGTGAGTCATTTATCACCTTTTCTCTTTGCTTATACAGTATTATTGCTTACTTTCTTCATTCTGTTAATTTTTTCTCTGTTTCCCCATATTCAAGAAATGGAATGTTTACCATGGAATACAGGGATTCAAAATTCTGCTCTGTTCTAAAAGCAGAATGTTCCTCTACTAACATGCTGTACACAAACAACAAATGCCTGTTTTAGAGCCAGATACTCAATTTTCTAACTGTCAGGGCAAGCAGAAGAGATTTCCCTGATGAGCAGGTAAAGATAGAAGGGGGATTTTTCACTGTTAGCAAAGAAACAGTTATAATGAAAACTGTAAACAATGCTTAATATTCATAATTTCTTTATGTGTATAAGGAGAATGTGATGATCTGGTAAACAACATTTAATTAATTTGTTTTATTTTATATTTAAAGTAGTTTTATTTTTAGGGCCCAGTTGAAGGTTTCTACAGTGTAAGGGCAGCAGCCATGTCTGTAGTGGAAGATCAGTTCTGGTTGTAGGGAGACTGATGGAAGATAGTTCTGGTTGTAGAAGGACTGATTTGCTCGTTGTGTGATATGGTTTAGGACCAGGATGACTGTGCATATACAGAATAGAGATTTAATTTATGGTCAGCTGATCTCTCTTGGCCAACGAGATTTCTAGATTTTTTCTTGCCATCTTATAACAAACTTGAAATAACATCTTTATTTTCCTTTACCTCAAACATGATGAATAGTGAGCACACAGGTACAGTAGAGATTATTGAAATCCAAAGGTGAAAAAAAAACACACTCCCTGTAAAACAGCTAACTTAGCTGATCTAAGTTTTCAGGAAGAATGGATATACAGTAACTAGCAAAGACAAACAAATTCCTTTTTTCAGTATGTAGCAACATAATTTCAACACAATTGTAAGATTAAGATGAAAAGTGCACACGAGCAACCCATTTAAAACCTCCACTGTAAAAAAGCTGTAACAAACTCATTTTTCAGTACTTTTACAACAGAATTTCATCAACATGGTAAGTTTTAAGATGAAAAAGTGCATGTGAACAGTCAATTCCAAACCTCCACTGTAAAAAAAACCCAAAAACTGTAACTTGAACTGTGTTTAGGGGTCATCTATCCTATCTTCAGTGAAAGTTGGAAGATTAGATTTACTACATAAACATTCCATTCTGTGACATTTGACGCCATTATCCCAGGGTTGTCAGCTTAAACTTGCTTTTGTGCCTACACCAAGACACTTGGTCTTAGTTACACAAGCTGAATGAAATGTAAATCTCGTGCCTCACTGGGAAACACTAACAGAAAAAAAAATACCGTGGTAAACAGACTACTGAGCGGAGGGATTGCTATAAAAGTCCAATTTAAAGAAGTCCGTTAGGCAATCTGCTGAAGTCCATTTTTCTATGTGACAGTAAAACATCTGCAGAGCTCTGCCCTGCAGCTATAAAAACTACCTTGTAGTGCTCACCCAGATAGAGTGAAGCAGAAAGATTTAAAGAGCTGTTGACGCTTCTTGCCTACCTTTCTCCTTGCTGCTGCAGCATCAGAGTTGCCCAGGAAGCAGAATTGCATCAAGAAATCATTATTTTGATGTGGGGTTGATGTTATATTTATTAAAATTCTGACTGCATGTGAGTACACTTTCCTGTTTGAGCAAAAAGCCACCTATTTGATATGACACATCTCAGTGATACAGAGGCAGTATAGCACAGTGGGTTAAGGCTCTGAGCTGCAGATCTGGAGACCTGGTTTAAATCCCACAGCCGCCTAGGTGCATACTGTGTGATCCTGAGCAAGTCACTTAACTTCCTTGTGCTCCCAGATCGCATCTGGAAACAAGCTTCGGCTTAGTATGCTACTCCTGGTTAAACAATGTTCCCTTTCCCAGTGATTTGAAGTGAGAAATAACAAAGTTATTGTAGGCAGTGTATTACTGGAATCGAGCTTGCTAGGTTTGGTACCTTTTCATCATGGAGTATTTCTATAGTCTTGGATAGTTGAGTTAGAGGTTCTGAGGGTACGATAACTTTTCTCATGTAGTTTATTTGCAGTCAGTTCCAGTAACTTAAAGAAAAAAAAAGTAAATGTCAGTTTTATTGTTTCACCATCATGACCATTTTGAGTCTGTTTCTGCATACTGCATGATGATGGTTATCTGTATCTGTCGTGTAGTGTTCTCATATAATAAAGTACTTGCCTTCATTGTGATTGTGTGATTCATTACTGATCACAGTGTGTTACTGATTTATAATTGTTATTTTTTAACAATGTGATGATATACAAAGTTTTCCTAAAACAGCAGTGAAGCTCCCTTCCCCATCTCAGACAATGTTGTTCAATTTTTGTGGACCTCTGTGAGGAGGTTTCATAAAATACTGGTTTAGGTAACCCCCAATTTTGGTGGTGGGGTGGGTTCCTGTTGTAATCCAAAGGGTTAACTTAGAATAGTTAGTAAACTTTAGAAAATATAAGAAATTGTGGTATCTAGCAACTCTAGAGAACAAGACCTGGGAGTTTCCTCTGGAATGTGAGAAAAACAAGTCTTAACAAGCTTATCACTGTTGATATTAGTAGGCCATCTGGCATAGGAATTATGTCTTTGTTATGTACAAGATAAGGTAGTCAATGGTAAAATGAAATGTTGAGAAAGAACATTTGCTCAGGAAAAACATCTTGCACAATCCACCTAAGGTCAACATTTGTGGAAAATAATGAAGGCCCCATATTCAGAGTCGGACAGACTCATGGCACAAATGGATGTGCCGCACAAAAAAATGGGCTGGCCAGCTCTGATGGCGTATTCAAACAGAATGCAATATCGGAATGGATTGCGCATTCCATTTGAATATCGGACCTTGTATGCTCAGCATATAGCAGGCAGCCACCATGTTCAGCGCAGCACATCCAGGGTCCGGGGCTAAAGATCACCGATGGCAGAATGTGTGGCATGTACCTGGATGCGCAGTTTCCTCCAAGGGTGATATTTAGCCAAAATATGCTAATGAGCTTTGTGGGTATGCATGGTACAAAGGGCATTCATGGATGTCCATTATGGGCCCATTAGCATGGCTGTGCCTGGCCAGCCCTCCCCACTCCCCAGCCCCGATCGCCGATGACAAAAATAATAAACAGTCCCCCAGTTTCCATAGTGTAGTGGACCCCCCTCCCTGCTCTGATCTCCAATGATGAAAGAAATAAACAGTCCCCCAGTTTCCATAGTGTGGTGGACCCTCCTGCCAGCCCTGATCCCTGATGGAATAAAATAAAATCAAAGTCCCTGTTTCCATAGTGTAGTGTCCCACGCCTGTCCCTGATCGCCCACCCAATAGTTATAACATATGTTTCTGTAGTGTAGTGGCCCTTCCCGATCACTGATCTCCCATGTCAAAAACATTTTTTCCACAGTGTAGTGGTCCCACCCCTCACATCATTCCCCGATCCTGAACCATGCAACAACGGAATACCCTGGCAGTCTACTGGCCAGCCCCCCCAACCGGTAATAGTCCAACAACCCCCCCAGCCCAACCCACAGCCAGCAACCAGCAAAGCCCACCACTTACCACTGCAGCTGGCCACTGACTGAACTCCCAATGACCACACAGTACTGTATAGCTTACGGCCCATTGATAGTGATCTGTCAATCACTGTCAATGAGCCATATGCTACACAGTACTGTGCAGTCACTGGGAACTCAGTCAGTGGCCAGGCATGGTGGTGAGTAGTGGGCTGTGCTGGTCACTGGCTGTGGGTCAGACTGGGGGGGAGTGGGGTGGTCAGACTATTACCGGGTTGCAGGGGTGGGCCACTAAACTGCCAGGGTATTCTGCTGTTGCACGGCTTTGTGATCAGGGAAAGGGGTGGGGGTTGGGACCACTACACTGTGAAAAAATGTTTTTGACATGTGGGATCAGTGATTGGGGAGAAGGGAGGGCCACTACACTATGGAAACATATGTTGTGACTATCAGATGGGTGATCAGGGACTGGGGTGGGACACTACTCTGTGGAAACGGGGACTTTGATTTTATTTTATTCCACTGGGGATAGGGGCTGGGAGGTGGTTCCACTACACTATGGAACTAGGGGACTGTTTTATACAGTATTTCATGGGGGATTGGGGCTGGGAGGGGGGTCCACTGCACTATGGAAACTGGGGGACTGTTTATTACTTTTGTCATTGGGAATCAGGGCTGGGAGTGGGGTCCACTATATTATGGAAACTAGGGGATGGTTGTTTACATTTTTCATTGGTGGTCAGGGCTGGGGACTGAGGACCATGTGATCAGCCATGGCCTTTGCATGGGGCACCACCCTGCCCAACACACAGTTATGCCAGGGTTTTGGTGGCATAACTTTTTGTCGGTACATCCGGTCATGTCTTCGTCAGGGGAGGGTTGAATATTGCAATGCAGGGAACATGCATGAGGGACCCCTCATTTGCATGCCTGCATCACAATATTCTGCATCCCAGTGCAGTTTAGTTTGTGTAGTACATCAAGGGTTTCTGAATATTGCCATGCCCCTGACAGCCATAGGAAGTTCAAAGATGCATGGGCACATCTAGGGATGCACCGCACATCTCCTTTGAATATGTGGGCTCTGATGTATATAAGTTAAGACTTTACATGGGTTTTGTACCATTCGGATCCTGAAAAGATATTGCCACCTGTTCCCTGCCGAGTGGTCCAGTTGTGAATATAGGATTTCTTATAACTGTATTAGCTTAGATGACTAGGCATACTATAATACTAATGCTAATGTATATTGTGCTTATAGTCTGTGCACTTGCATTACAGTGGTTCCAGTGAAGGGAAATGCTATGGTAAATATCTGTGTTTGTGTCCGTGCTGTGCCTGTGATATAAGTTACATCATTATTATTATATTATTATGAAATCTAACAGTGCCAGACAATTAATAAAACTGATTTGTGTGAATCTTCAGACATGACAATACTGTGGTGGGTCACCTCCCATTCATGAGAGCTCTACCTTAATCACCGTTGGGATGTAGGGGTGTTGTTTGGTATATGGGTGCATGGTCATGCGATGTGATCAAAAGTGGGTTTGGATGTTGTGGGTCACTACATGACATTCTGCCCCTCACATTGCACTACATATATAGTATTTAGCCCAAGGACTTGACCATGGAAGAAGGTGGTTGTACAGCAGTTAGGGTGTTGTGCATTGGATCTTACTCTGCTGTATAATGACTGTCTTAAGAAATGTGATGTGTATCTCTGATGGTGGTTTGTATACAGGTGCCTTTAGTAGAAGTGAAGCATGGGGATTACAGTTTTTGCCGTCCCTTCACATATGCTCACTAATGCTAAGAGTTGCTTACAACTTCCCTAGCTGCCGGCGATACATATAAATAAAAGCTCTAAAATGTAAGCTGAGCTAATTCTACACACTTTCTCATTCATACATACTGTAGGGCTCAGGTAATGAACTGCCTGCATTGTTATGCCAATATTGTTTAGCACACTTGGATTATGAGAGCAACACTAATGCTATCAATTCACACCACACCACTGAAAGAAAGCACAGCTTGCTCCCACTTGCCTACATGCATTCCTCACTTGACATCATGATGTGTGGCAAGCTGGAGTGAGTAAAGAGCATCAGCAGAGTGCGTGCTGGAGTGCAGGAACACTGTCAGCAAACAAAACACACTAACATTAGACAAAACAACAAAAAGATAAGAAAACACTTTATTAAATTATTGAACTATGCCTCACTACCGATTGAAACCTGAGTACTTTGGCACCTCATGTCAGCAGCTTTTTAACCATAACATAAAACTACCCTGGAAATTAAAGCTATACTAGCTATAACCCAGAAGACAGGTGCAACATTACACTTTACATTAGTAATGAGTATTAACTGTGGTCGACACAGATAGAATACAGCTAGGACCACGTAGCAGTATGCTCCCCAAACAACACTGCCACAAACAATACAGATTATTTTTTCATGTAGTTTTGCCAGGGATGACATTGGCAGGGTTCCTGGCTGCTGGCTCCCTTACAGACAGACTCAGGGCTTGAGAAGATGTCACTGGATTGACTGCCTGTAGAAGAGGAGTTGTAGCCAAAAGCCCTGATGAGAGGGCAGTGAATCCAGAACAGAGCCTCTCCAGCCCCAGGTCCAATGAGTGCTTCTCCACGGAAAATGTTCATAGACCTTTGGTGGCTTCTTCATTTGGCAGTGCAGTGTTGTGGAAGGGCTCCACAGGAGTAAAAAACTGCTAGCCATTGTGTCACTGATAGCCCCTTCTGTAGCAATGCAGGCACAGATGCAGTTGAAGTAAAGCATCCAGTATTTAAGCCCAGGTTCCATTCATGTGCTATGGGTCAGTTAGTTAAGATTAGTGTTACTCACATACCCAGGAGGCAGTACACAATTGCTGAGATACAAAACCCTTGGGGGAGCATTCTGGACTAACTGGGCTCTAACGTAAAACTAACTAGGCAATGTGTATGAAATCAACTTTTATCTTCTCCTCCCAGAATCTTGTTGGGCACCTCCATAGATACCTCATTACAGGTGCATAATCAATTATGCTCTATATTAAAATTGGATAACATTAGAGATGTTTCCCAACCACTGATTGGAAATCTTAATTTTAAAATTGCCAGCCACCTCATTACTAGGTTGTTTTAGCCATACACTGCAGCTAGTAACTTAACACGTGCCTCATCAACTGCTCTCTTTGCCTAGGGAAGGTTCCAACTGCCTGGAAATTTGCCACTGTCACCCCTATCTTTAAAGGTGGCGATAGGACTGTGGTTGGAAACTATCGGCCAATCTCTATTCTCTCTCCTCTCTCCAAGGCCTTGGAAATAGTGGTGGCCTCTCAAATCTCTGACTACCTCTCCACCTACAATGTCCTATGTCCTGAGCAGCATGGCTTCCGAGCGGGCCACAGTACCAACACAGCCCTCCTAGAGTTCTCCAACTTTCTCCACTCCTCCTTAGACACTGGTTCTCTGGCTGGTGCGGTCTTCATTGACCTCTCTAAAGCTTTCAACACTGTCTCCCACCCCCTCCTTCTTGATGCCCTTAGTCTCTTTGGTTTTGCTGCTGGGCCTATCTCCTGGTGCACCAGTTATCTGTCTGACCGCTGCAGCGTGTAAAATTAATGGGACCTACTCAAACATCTGTCCCATCTTTTCTGGGGTTCCCCAGGGCTCCATTCTGGGCCCCTTACTATTCTCCCTTTACCTTAACACCCTTCCACGCTCTTGCTCGGGGAACATTCTATTGTACGCTAATGATGCAGTCATCTTTGCCTCGAGTCGTAACCCTATTGCCCTCCAGGACTCGCTGCAGAAGTCCTTTGCCGAAGAAGCTAGGGCTGGTTCAAGGAACATAGATTGGTGATAAATCTTAAAAAAACAAAAACCGTGTTCTTCACTCATCCTCAGAATAAGTCCTGCAACCTCAAACTCCTCATTCACTCTGGGTCCTCTTTCCCACTCGAACAAGTTTGCTCCTATAAATACCTAGGGATCCATTATGACCCCTTCCTCTCCTTCCATGGACACATCGCTGCCCTAGCCACTGCCACTAATATCCGATTGGGCATCTTACATCAGTATAAACACTGCCTCCCCCCGGAGGCTCTTCGACTCGCAGTCACCTCCTCTATTCTGTCCCTAGTGGACTATGGACTGCCAGTGTATGGTGCTGCTGATCAGACCGCACTCCATAAAAGTCCTTTTCTCTGAATAAGGCCTGCAGGTTAATTACTGGGGCACCTAGGCTAACACACACCTGTCTACTGTACGCTAAATGCTGGTACTTGATCTTGACGAGCGCCTCAAATATCTAACCTGTACCCTTACAAAAAAGACCCTCCTTAGGCTATCCCCGCCAGGATTGACCACCACCATCCGCCACTCTGTCCCACTAGTTCATACTCGGACCTCTGAGAAAACCTCTCTTGTTATCCCTAGAGCTAGGACCTCTCACGACCAAAGAGCCTTCAGCTTTAGGGCCCCCTCGTGGTTCAACACACTGCCCCCCTCCATCTCCGAAGCTCCAACTATATCCTGCTTCAAAACTTCCTTATGGAACCACCTTGTTAACACCCGAAGCTGTAATTGCCACTAGTCAAAGCTGTACTTAATACTTATGACAAAGCTTACTACTAAGTTGCTAAGGACAACATAACTCTGGTATTGTTTGCATCAATCCTACCTGTACCAGCTTGTTTGTATCTATGTCTTAAGTTACTGTTATACTGTTATACTATGTATTTTCGTTTGTCTTACTGTGACAAGGTACCTTTGTAAATGAGCCTATGGCTCAAAGGTTTTCCAAACTGCTGTTTAAATAAATAAATAAACATTTTTACAGGATGATAAACCCCTCTCTTTTTCTACAGCCCAACATAGGTACAGGTTAGCTGTTTCTGGTTGTTTCAAATTTGTTCAAATTACCCATCTGTTAAATTATCATGTTGGTACTAGGACACGGACTGACATATTCGGGTTGCAGATTCTCCCCCTGGCTTCAAATGTGGATGCTCCTCATGTAGTTTCTTTTATGTATAATAAATACTATGATGCTCTCATTCTGCAAGACCCAGACTCAGTATATTATTGGGACCAGGTATCCCCTCTTCACCTGGGACATATAATTGTCCCAAACAGTGGAGTAATACTTATAAATACTTAAAATGGGATAGGTATCGTTTTTTGCAGTTTCAGCTTTATGACAATTTATATTATACACTGATTAAGCTACACAGAATGGGTAAACTTTCTACTCCTACCTGTATCAGATGCGGTAAGGAGATGAGTACATTGCTACATATTCTCTGGACATGTGAGAAGGTGGCTCATTTGTGGGAAACTGTACATCAGAGACTGAACCCCTTACTTGGCCTGGAAATGGCTCTTCTTCCGGAAATTTGTTTATTAGGGGCTTATGAAGATATATTAATTGGGAACCAGCGATTCCACATGGCGTTAATTTCCGCTTGTGCCAAAAAGTTATTCTAAGACACTAGTATGATTCTGCTGTCCCTCAGTTTATGGAGTGGTACAGGTCAATTTTATTTGCTTTGCAGGAGGAACAGATTCTTGCCAGTCTATCAGATTGGCTGGATAGATATAAGACAGTCTGGGAACCAATATATGTTTTATTAACATTATAAGGTATGATTAGTTTTTTGATATTTTTCTCATCAAATAGCCCACGCATAGGGTATGGTTCCCACAATTCAGGCTCACAGTTCTCACACCTGAGAATCTCTCAGTTTATGGATTGAGCACTGTATTGGGTCAAATCATGACTCTATTTGCTCCGGGATTCTGGGTATTCTCCTGCTTTGTGGAACAACATACTCCTCCGGACCTGGGTGGGTGGGGTTTGGGACTTGGGGGAGGGGAAGTGGGGTTGAGTTGATGTGTACAGCCATGGTTAATATTATATGTTTCTTTCCGATCTATGTTTCATTACAGCTTTGTTTTTTCTCTTGATGTATTTTCACTTGAAAACTCAATAAAGTATACTTAATCTTGAAAAAACAAATTTGCTCTTCTCCAGCATTTTTACCACAAAATCAATAAAGCCCCTAATACCTCAGCCTGCAGAGAATGCTACCTTGCCTCACTCACTTTCTATTAAACCCCCAACTAACCCACTGTTAAATCTATCCTTAAACAAAGCAATCAAAAGGCATGATCTTCTAGTTCTCTGTAAAATGGGGTACTCACCAGCAAGTCCTTCACAGGAAAGGAAGAGAGAAAGAGGGATCCTAAATCTTGCAACTAGTCATAAGCCCCCCCCTTCTTGACCCTCTACAGGCCATAGCTCTTCCCGCTGGTTGGCCCTTGATGGCCCCTCCCACCATCTGACTGGTAACCCCCCCCCTTGCTGAAGTGAGGGGAAATAGGAGCTCTGCTGCCTGTTCCATAGGGATTGGTTACCCCTGCCTGAAAAGGGGGTAGTGTGAGAAGGGTGAACCACCAATGCTGACTCCATTTGTAATTCTTCACAGACCTGGCATTGACATGGCTTTTAACTTACCATAAGTTGCATATATCTTTGTAATGATAGTTATGGTAACCATTGTTCCAATTTTTATATATGCATGAACACAGGCACATCTAAGGACTCAGATGCTGCATGTCTTGTATGTCAGATACACCTTTATCCAGGTTTCCCTCACCAGCAAATTTTGCAATAGGTGGAAGTGCTTTGTGGCAGCTTGCATCCAAAGTTGGAAACAATCAGCTGCAAAACTGATGCATGTAAGACAATGATGAATTGGAATGTAGGAATTAAAAATCCCATTTTCTGGATACATAGCCTGTTGCATATTATTGTACACATCAGGACCTGCATTCAGAAACCTTTTAGAAAATCTGCTCCCTGACTGTTGGCCTTTTGTAACAAAAACACTTTTGAGGGCAGGATATTACAGGCCTGTCAGCCTAACATCTGTAGTAGACAAATTGATGGAAACACTTGGAATCCAATGGACTGCAGGACCTGAAGCAGCATGGTTTTACAGTGGGGAGATCATTCCAAACAAATCTAATAGATTTCCTTGACTGTGTAACCAATGTGTTGAAACAGGGAGGGGTGGTGGACATGGGGTTAGGCACGAATTCCCGACATGAGTATGCCCCGACACCCAATTTCCCAACTCCATGTGCCTGACAAACATAATGCCGACAGGTAACAAAAGCTGATTTTTTTTTTTTTTTTTTAATTTAAGTTTATTGATTTTCAACAGATAAAAACCAAAACATACAACAAGACAGTAGTAACAAGCCACGAAATTACATGGTACAAAATAAACCCACCCCTCCATCCCCTCCTCCCCCAAAACACCCCCCACCCTCCCCCACCAGAGTGTGCAAGCCAAGCAATACTTCAGAACTGGAAATACAGCATGTCCATCTAGGCAAACGAGCTTCATCTCCCCATACAGGAAGACGGCCACTACCAAAATCAAAAGGGCATCTGAGCTACAGCAGGCCACAGAGAGAAGGTCATTGAACACTAATGGAGATACACAGAATACAGCTTACCCCATTTTTTCTGAAACAGGTCCATGCGGTTACGCAAGCTAGCAGCCAATTTTTCGGCATTGAGGCACGTGGAGAGTTCCGTCAACCATTCAGCATATGGCAAAGTCAGCTGATCCATCCAATGCCTAAGGACCAGTCTCTTGACCACAGAAGCAATCATCGCCATGTGATAGCGGCATTCTACACTATCAACCTTGGCATAGTTCCCTAAGATGCAAACCTCGGGAGTAAAGAACTCAGAAAGACCCAATAACGGATCTATATTATCACGAATAGAGGACCACAGAGGGGAGACTTTGCCACAACTCCAGAAAATATGCAAAGAATCCCCTTCGCCCTGCATACATCTGGAACAGGTCGGGAGAGGAAGCCTTTTAAGTAGGAAAAGCTTCTTAGGAGTGTAATACATGTTACTTACAATATAATATTGGATAAGCCTTAGCCTGTCCTGAGTATGATACTTATGGAGATCCTTCCAGAGGCGGGGCCAATTCAGAGTGGAGTCTGGAAGAGGGAAGACTCAAGTCCTGGAGCCTACCAAAGGCTCTGAAACCTTGTAATTCAACAGAAAAGAGTAAATTGTCGAGATGGCATGTGGTTTAGCAGCAAGAGTTAGCACCTGAGAGAGAAAGGGACAACTACCGACTCCTGTAATGCGTGCAAACTTACTGGCAATAAGATGTTAATTGGTATACTTTAAAAATATTTACCCTGGGGATAGCATACTTATCTAGGATGTCCGTAGACGAGAGGAGGGACCTGCAACCTTAGAAATGCTCTAGACAAGTCTCTTTAATCTGTGGGAGCCAATCAGGAGTGATCATTGAATTCCCAACCTTAATATTGGGATTAGACGTAATCGGTTGACTCAGATCTTCCTTCGAGAATATCTTAAAAGAACGTATACACTGTGATAGGGACTTGAGGGATAGGAGAACTGTCTGGTCTGTTATCAAGTGTGAGAGTATGGAATGGGGAGTGTAGAAAATAGCATAAGGGTCAACTCCAGAATCAAGCAGAATTGATTTCTCGATTTGGAGCCAGGTCGGGGAAGTGGGATTAGGGTTAACCGGTAGCCACCTCCCTAATTTAGCCAGATGCGCCACCCAGTAGTAAAGCTGCAAATTAGGAAGCCTTGAACCGCCCTTATCTTTAGTGAGATAGCTTAAAAAGGGCATGAACACCCTGCCAGATGAAATTGGAAAACATTCTATGGAACTGCTGAAAGTACGAGACAGGCAACCAAAGATTTAGTAAATTAAGACGGCAAAAGATATGGGGAAGAACATTCATTTTTATAATGTTAATCCGACCCCAGAGGGAAATGGGGAGAGCGGACCACCATTGCAAATCCTGCTGAATATGACTTTTAAGGTCGTCCAAATTAAGCTTTTTAAGTAGGGAAGCATCTGTCGAGAAGTGGATTCCTAAATAGTTAATTGATTTAGGAGCCCACTTCATGCCGAAATTAGCAAGGTCTGATTTAGGTGTAAGAGCATTCAGCGGGAAAATCTCCAATTTGGAAATATTTAATTTGTATCGGGAAAGGGCCCCATATTGCCTGATTACGTCCAACACATGCTCTAATGACTCGGCAGGGTGCGTGACGTGCAAAAGAATATCATCTGCATACGCCGAGAGAACTAACTCCTGCTGGTACACGAGGCACCTCTAATAGCTGGTGAAGATTTAAGTTTAATGAGGAGGGTTCCAAATAAAGATTGAATAAGAACGGTGAGAGGGGCAGCCTTGTCTGGTGCCAGTATATAGCCGGAACTGTAAAGAGAAAAGCCCATTACAATATATCCTAGCCGAAGGACATCTGTAGAGGGTCTGGACCCATTTGAGAAAAGAAGCCGGGAACCCCATCCTAGCCAGCACTGCCCAGAGAAAGACCCAATCCACCGATCAAAGGCTTTCTCAGCATCTAGAGAACAAAGCCATTGGAGTTAGGGCAGTGCCGGCATATTGAGAAATATGAGAGAGAACTCTAAGATGATCCGATGGCGATCGAGAATGGACAAAACCGACCTGTTCTGGACAGAGAAGATGGGTCCAGACCCCCTTCACTCACTCAGCCAAGATCTTAGAGAGTATTTTCATATCATAATTTTGGAGAGATATAGGGCGACAACTCGCTGGGTCGGTAGGGACTTTGCCCGGCTTAAGAATCAGAATAACGGTGGCTTCAAGAAGCGTAGGATCAATGACGGGGGAAGAAAAAAGATACTCATAGAGTTTAAGGAGCATCGGAGCGAGCTCCTTCGAAAACACTTTATAAAAATTGGCAGGGAACCCATCCGGGCCGGGTGCCTTATCCAAGGCCAAGGAGGCAATGACCTCTTCTATCTCAGTGAGAGAGATTGGGGCAGTTAGGGCCCTCTCATGAGCTGGCAGAAGCTGTGGAATGTCAATGTCAGCCAGATATGTATCTATATCTAAGGGAGGTGGAGGGGATATGGGCATACTATATAAATCTCAATAATAGTCCTCGAAAATCTGTACGACCTTCTTAGGGGAAGTTTGAATGGAACCATTAAGTGTTTGCAAGGCCAGAATTAGTCTAGAACCCTCTACAGACCGAAGCCTTAAGGCCAGCAGTTTCCCAGCCTTCTCCCCGTGGTCAATATACTTAGCTTGTGTTTTAATCCAACAGTATTCAGCCTTCTCCTTAAGAAGATCAGTGTATTCACTTTTTAATGCCAAAAGGGCCCCAAGAGAAGACACCAGTGAGGTAGAAGATTGAGCAGCCTCGACTTCCCTGATCCTACTCATTAAGAAAGTTGCTCACGCTTGGAGAGCCCTTTTCCTTGCTGAGGCTAACTTAATTAGCTCACCCCTCAGGTAGCATTTAAGGAACACCAGACCAGATCAAACCTTGAAACAGTTCCAAGATTATCTGCCAAAAAGGAGATTAGAGATTTAATGCGCCACTGTATTAGGGTCCTTAACAGTTAAGATTGAGCTTCCAGGCAGTATCCCATGAAATTCAGGATCCAGCAAGAGTCTAATCCAACACATGCATGATCCGAAGAATTATCGGCTCAATACCAGCCTGAAGGAAACCCGAAGAAGACTCATACTGAGCAGGATATAGTCAATCCTAGACCATGACCTATGGGGCTGAGAAAAATACGAGAATGCTCGAGAGAAGGATTAGAGAGCCGCCAAGGATCACACAAACCTAACAGCTGCGAAAGTCCTGCAGAGCTCTCTGCAGAAGTAAGGAACGGGTACCTTGAGGATCTTTATCTAGGAAGTGGCAGGGTGAAATATTCCAATCCCCCCTAGGATAAGCTGAGAGGAAGCAGAGCACTAATTTTTCTGAGAGGGCCATTAGAAACTCAGGGCTTCCTCCAACAGGGCCATAAATAGAGCCCAAAACTACAGTGTTCCCATTACAGGAACCTCTGACCAAAACAAATCTCCCCTCTGGGTCCTCCACAACCAAGTCTTTCAAAAACAGGACATGTTTTTTAATGAGTATAGCTACTCCCCTACTAGAGCTGGATCCACTTGCCGCATAAATTTGTGAGAAACTGGACCTGGATAGCCACTTATTCTCCGCCCTGACCAAATGGGTTTCCTGTAGCAATAAAACATCTGTCTGCAGCAACACACAATGATTGAAAATTTGGGTTCTTTTGACCGTCTCTCTGAGCCCACTTACATTCCATGACAGCATCTTAAGCGTGCACATAGCCATTTTAAAATTCGTGTTGTAAGAAGAAAGACATATACATATCCAGAGCTAGAGCTAGAAAATGAGCACACCAACCTCCCACCCCATCCCCCAGCTTGCCATCGGAAACCCTTTAAAGGTAACTTGACAAAGCAGGAATTATTATTGAGATACAAAACTGAACAGGATATAAGCAGCAAGCCCCCACCCCTCCCTCCAGAAAAAGACAAGAAATGAGCCCACTAACCCCTATCCTCCCCATCCCCCCAGCTCGCCTACGGAGACTCTTTAAAATTAACTCTAACAAAGCAGGAGATAGTATTAAGATATAACAGTGAAAGGAATGCAACCAGCCAGCCTCCCTCCCCCGAACCCTCCCCACCCAATCTAGAAAAAAAACCATATCCAGAAGGCAATCTGACAGGATGAAAATTTGACAGAAACCCCCTCCCCACCCCGGTTCACCCATCTCTTCACAAACCCCAAACAGACAACTATTTACAACCTGGAGCCAGGACTGGTAAGAAACCAAACCAACATGGAAAACTTCAGCTCCTGGCAGCCAGACCCACCTTGCGAATCCAGAAACTCCCAGCACCACCGGGTCAATTAACAAGGGGAAACCCCAAACCTCAAGCCCCCTAAAATAAAAATAAGACTCAATCCAAAATAAAGAAAACAGTAGTAGCCCGGCGACTGGGACTGGATTGGCCAACCCCCCTTCCATAGGCTCGTAATTCAGCCTCCGCTAGACGCGAGGCCTTAGAGCTAACTACTCCCCCACCTCCCCCCAAACCACCAATTACCACACCAGTTATAAAATAAAATAAAATAATCCCTCCGATGCTACTCCCTTCTATTTAATTAGCAGAACGGTAAACAGATGAATCTAATCCAGAATTAACATCAACTCACCCCTGTCTCAGGTGCCAAAGAGGGGATTCAAAATCGTAACCAGGCCCAGTGTGAAGGACTGATCCCACTTCGGGCCACTTGATTCCAGGGGGCACCAATTCGGTACAGGACCAAGCCGGTCCAACAGTCAGGAGGTTACCCCCGGCAACTGTTACCTTATAAAATGAGTTCCAGGAATAAACCGCAGATCTCATCATCTCGGCCCAGTCCTTCTCTACCCGACCACCCAGGACATCACCCAGCTCCCCAGGCCAATGAGTGTATGCAGCACAGGTAAGAGAGTCAGATAACAGCCGGTGGAAGAGGGAGGCAACACCCGGTATCCCTAAAAGTAATCGGAGAAAAACCAATAGGGAAAACCGGAGAATAAAGCAAAAAAAGGGGAAAAAAAAAATAAAAGGGGAAAGCTCAGTATCTTTTAACAAACCAATTAAAACCAGCCCCTCTTATATAACTGCAGATGCATCCAGTCTCTCAACCCTGAGATTTAAACAGATCGAGAAGTCTGGTAGAGAGGTCCTTATAAGCCACTTCTGGCGAATTGAAACTATGAGTGGTACTACTAATCGAAACTCTTAGAATAGCAGGATACATCATTCTAAAAGGGATGGACGCGGCGATCAACTTCTGGACCGTGGGATGAAAGGCGGCCCCTCTTCTCTCTCGTTTCCTTTGGGAGATCTTGGACAATCCGAATCTTCACCGACCCCCATGCAACTTCTTGCAGGTCCCGAGACCTACCATAAACGTGCTGCCTTTCGATGAAACTTAAGAACTTCATTATGATAGGACGCGGTGGGGGAACCAGGCGGTGGTCAAGGTCTCAGCGACCAATGGGCCCTCTCGATGTGGTAGCTTGGGCTAATCGGCGATGGGCCTACCACCTTAACAAGGAATTTCTGGAGAAAAGCCATTAGGTCGGGCCCTTCCTCCATCTCCGGCAGGCCCAAGATCAACAGATTGTTCCGTCAGTTACGTCCCTCTAAATCTTCAGATTTGGACTGTAGTTTCCGCACCTGTTGGCTTAGTCCAGCCATCTCCACTTCTGCTTTGGCCTTCCATTGCTCCAACGAAAACACTCTGCCTCCGCATCGGATACCCGTGTAGACAGGGAGGAAAGGTCGCTCCCGAGGGACTTCAACTCCGCGGTGATGTCCTGGAGGATGCCCTTCAGTGGAGTTAACTCCTATATAAATTTATCCTCCGTTAGGGGGCTGGACGACTGGATTTTTTCTCCACATTTCTCCGACCCCTGTCCCGCCTGATTCCGCGGCTTCTTGGGAGCCTTTTCAGGGGTCGCAGGCGGCGTATGCTTCGCTGCGGCCTGCTTCCTATCCACCTCCATCTTTCTTTGTAGATGAGATAAATCCGCAGAAACACCCACTCAGGTCGATAATCGGTGTTTAAACGCCCCTTTGGTACAATTTTCAAAAATGTTAATGCCTCGGGGAATTCAGAATCCGGCGATTAGGGCGGCAAGAGGGGAGAGCTCTAGGCCCCAGCTGCCATTCAGCAAGCTGCCATCACGTGACCCTCAAAAGCTGATTTTTTAAATCCCGACAAATGAAGGGAAAAGGCTGTGAAATCCTGCATCCTACATGTTTATTTTGTTCCTGAAGATCAACCTCTCCATTACTTGTAATGGTACATCATTTAAAGTGCATAGATTTGCAGCGACTGGACAATATCAACAATTTCAGCGTACTGCCATGTACTGTATGGAGATTGCTCCCAAAACCCCTTAACATGCAATGCATGTAAAAAAACTAATTTCCATACTGTGAAAAACATTTCCATTGTACGACTCCATTCCTTTTGCTCTCATCACGCGCAAATCCCCTTTACCTGCAGTGTGAATACTTTTAGCACTCAGTCTACTGTAGCAGCACTCTTATTTGGGAAATCAGCATGACAACCATTAAAATTCAGCTTTATTTCTTTCTATTAAAAATCCAGACTTCCAATGTCACCAATCAAGCAAAAAAACACAAATCACCAAGAGCAAAGGATACCCTCTCATGAACTGTAATCAAGCAACCAGAAATAACCCGAAGTGTACTGAAGATGGGCATTTATTTTTTTACTGAATTTTTACTTTAATGGCTGGCAATAGAACTTTACTACAGAGTGGACACATGAGCAGTGCAAAAGGAGTGTGAGGTGTGCAAATGTAAGCTTCTATTTTCCTTTCTGACATCCAACCCCGAAGCAATGTTTGTGTGCTGTTTATTGTTTATTGCTTATTGCTGGTTCCTGAGGGAATACTGATATCTACCGGTGAGATTTCATGCATATCTTGCAAATGTGTACGCAGCTGAGCATGCAACAAGATTTTTTATTCTGATTTCTTGTAAGGGGTTCCATGGGCTGGGGCTTTTTGCAGCTCTGATGTCACTGAGGAAAGATGTTTAAGTATGGCAGTATGGCAGAGATTTGTTGGGATTTTAATGGATGGGCATATCAGAATATGGGATTTAAATATGCAGGATTTAGAATGACTGGATTCAGTATCAGTCAGGATTTAGGTGTTGATCTTTTTGTTGTAAGGCAAAGTAGTGTCAGGAATTAGTACGGAGCCCATGGACATGGTCTATCTGGATTTCAAATGACTGGAACAGTGGTCAAACGTTTGGCAGCAAAATAAAGTGCAAAATAATGCACTTTTGTCACAGAAACAAAGGGGGTGCACTACAAAATGGGGGAAGAGATACTTGCAATGAACAAGCAGGAAAGGGACCTGGAGGGTAATCAAGTCAGATGACCTAAAGGTGGCCTAAATATGAAACAATGCAGTCAGGAGAGCTGGCAGGATTCTAGGGTGTATAGGTAGAGGTATTACCAGGTGAATGAGGGAAGTGGTGTTGCCACTATATAGGTCTTTGGTAAGACCCCACCAGGAGTACTGTGTCTAGTTATGGAGACCACATCTCAGGAAGGACATAGACAGGGTGGAGGCAGTCGAAAGGAGGCTAAAAAGAGGGTACAGGGTCTACATCAAAAGTCCTATGAGGAGAGGCTAAAGGACATAAACAGGTATACCCTGCAGATGAGGGGGGGATATGATTTAGACCTTTAAATACCTCACAGGGGTGAATAAGATGCAAGTGAGCAGTATTTTTTTGAGGAAAGGGTGCTATAGAACAAGGGATCATGATATGAAACTGGGGGGGAGGTTTAGAAGAGGTGTTAGGAAATACTTCACAGAAATAGTGGTGGGTGACTGGAACAGTGGAGATAGTGGGGATGAAAAGAGTGGAGGGATTCAAAAAAGCCTGGAATAAGCATAAGAGAATCAAAAGTGGTAGGAAAAGGGTGGAAGAGGAATAGCTGTGAACCTGGAAGAGTCTGCAGTGAAAGCAGCACAACAAAAAAGGGCAGACAGGATGGGCCAAGCTGTCCTTATCTGCCATCAGTTTCTATGTTTTTGTGTTTCTATCTTCCTCTTTTCAGTAATGAATCAGTATGTGAGGTTCTATGCTCAGCATTCCAGATCATATAATTTGATGAGCTCACAGTGAAATCAATGATTGGATTTACATGAAAGCAACACCCATTGTCAATTGCGCCCCATTGGGGTATTTATAGCATGATGATAGCCAGTGTTATGGCAACACTGCCTGCCTGCAAGTGGCACCTGTCACTGTGCTATAATTAACCCCCAGTTATGGAGTGCAGTCAGTGAAGGGTGTCATTAATGTGTAAACACCCTTAATGTCTCCATGAATGTTTGATAAATTTTCAATTCTCACTGCATGCTCCATACATTTAAGAGCAGTTATGAAACATCAAGCAATTAGTTAATCTGCCCAAAAACTAGAACCACAGGAAAGTTTTAAACAGAAAAGGGCCTGACAGTACATTTGGTCTGTCCTAAGATTCCATACTTGGAGATGCTCTAGTCTCCATCCTCCCTCAAAGCCACCTCTTCCCACCACTTCCCTTCTGAAAACTCCTTTGTATGCTTCCCATTTCCTGAATTATGTCTTTTGTCTATTGTCTTTGCCTCCAGAATCTTGTCAGAAAGTTTGTTTCCAACTATTCACCACTCATTCTGTAAAGTTATATTACTTAATTCCCCCTCCAGCTTGAGTACATTACCCCTTGTGGAAGCAATGTTTGTTACTTTGAACAGACTTGCTGTGCCCACTCGAATCCTTTCATGAAATTGAACATCTCTGTTATAACACTTTCCTTTCTGTTTTCCAGTGAATACATGCTGAAACGTTTCTGTCTCTCATGATAACATTGCACTTACCAAGAATCATCTTCATAGCCCTTCAGTGCTCTGTCTCTAATGTATTCCTGTCCTTCCTTAATTGTGGGCCCCACAGCAGAACACAATATTCCATATTCAGTCGCACCAGCGACCTACAGATGTAATAGCACTTTCCTTCTCCTGCCAATAATACCTTTCATTATGCACCCCAACATTCCCATAGTCCACTTGTATACCCGTTGCACTGATTAACCTACAGCACTTAACGTTATTGCTTATCACCACCACTCCCAGGTCCTTCTCCTCCTCTGTGCTTTCTACCACTATCCCATCGATATAGTACACAGTTATCAGATTTTTCCCTCCTATGTGTATCACTTAGCACTTTTTGGCATTAAATTTCAGTTACTAATTACTGAGTCACTTTTCCAACCTCCTCGCATCCAGTCTCATAATATTAATCCCATCATCATTGTCAACCTTCCTGCTGAGCTTGGTATCATCTGCTTTTTCTTGCTCTGGATAACCTATCCTATGGGCAGATATACATATTTAACAGGACTGGTCCAAGAACTGACCCATGTGATACTCTACTAGTTAGTACCTTGTCCTCAGAGAATTTATCATTTAGGGCCACCCTCTGTGTTCTATCTGTCAACCAGTTTTCAGACCATCTAGTTATTTTTTTCCCTGTCCTCAGATCCCTCACCTTCCTAACCAGTCTGCTATGTGGCACCAAGTCAGAGGGCTTGATAAAATCCAAGTAAAGTATGCCAGTTACATGGCCCTATTCTGCAATTTGTGTGACTACATTAAAAAGTCAATTAAGCTAGTCTGGCATGACCAGCACTTAGTGAACCCATGCTGGTTCCTATCTATTAAACTATTTTCCTAAAGGAATGCAACTATACCCTTATTAATAATTGTCTTTAGAAGTTTCTGCACCATCAACGTCAGGTACACCAGTCTGTAGTTTCCCAGATTTTTCTATCACCTGCTTTATGTAAGGAAAACACATTCCCCACCTTCATCCCTAATGCATAATACCTGTTCCAACATGTTTTTCTCCATAGAGTATTACCAGTGGCTCCGCTAATAATTGCCTAGTTTCCTTTAGCACCCTAAGGTGAATCCCATCTGACCCTGGTGATTTATTGGTGTTTAGGATCTCCACTCCCAAATGTTACCAGCTGGCTGATATGCTATTACATCATTTTGGTACCGGCCCATGGAATAACATACTGTATATGGGACTCAGGTCCTTTCTTTGGCTTTGAATGTACCCACCTTTCATGTTATTTCTCATTATTTTCATAGAGAGCATGAGTTTCTAGCGAATGAAGAAGATCTGACCTTTTACTATTGGGATCAGGATCTACCTGAGTACAGTTCTTCCTGCAATTTGCCTTGTATTTGCAAACGTTCATATAAGTATATAAAATGGGACTGATACCATTTTATGCAGATTCAGGTCCTACATGATACCCCGCTAAAACTGTATAGAATGGGTAAACGTCACTCAGATATCTGTCCCAGATGCAATAAGGAACCTGCCACATTACTTCATATCATCTGGTTCTGTGAAAAGGTGATTTTCTTCTGGAAATCTATGCAATCATGTCTGGACCCCATGCTTGGACTGACTGATGTGTTTGTCCCTGAGATATGCTTATTGTGGGACTATGAGTATAAGCTGACTAGTTATCAAAGACCACACAAGGCTTTAATTTTGGCCTGCACCAAAAAGGTACAGTAATTGTTTTTATTTTTTTTATTTTTCATTTGTTAACCGGGTTGGGACTTGGGACAAGACCATTTTTGGGTCCGACCCAGGACGTACAACAACAACAACATCAATAACAAATAATAAATAAAGATAGTAATCCTCAGACACTGGTCTTCCCGGTACCATGGCTTGGAGGGACAGGGAGCGAATCCTCAGGAACACTACAGCAGAGTACAGGAAAGGGAGCTGGATGTCATTGTCCAGCTAGGGACAAATGACCTAGCAGGGAATGGGATCAAAGCAGTGCAGGTGGAGTTTGTGGAGTTAGGGAGGGGCCTTAGACAAGTAGCATGCACAGTAACCTTCTCGGAGGTGCTGCCTGTCTATGGCATGGGTGAGATTAGGGTGCTCCGCAGAATGGGATTCAGTGAATGGTTGAAAAACTGGTGCAGAGCTCTGGGTTTTGGCTTCACTGAGGACTGGGGGAGTCCACCTGGAAAGATACATGCCTATACTGGTGCGATGGTCTGCACCTGTCCGGGAGGGGAACCAGGATCCTAGGTGATAGGTTTAAATACTTCATTGGCAAGCATTTAAACTAGCAAAGGGGGAGGCACTTAAAAGGAGCAAGGAGATCCCAGCCTCACCCCCCCCCAAAACAGGGCAGTTAGTGAGGCAAACACCAAGGTACAGAAGTCAATAGGGAAAAGAACAGGGGTAAATGGAGAAAAAGGCAAAGGCAGTAAGGTCAGAAAATAGACTAAAAGGGGTAAGACCATCAAAAAATAGAGGAAAATGTGCACCAATGCCCATAGTCTGGGTAACAAGCTCCCTGAACTAGTGGCCTTGATGGAAGAGGGACACCTGGATATTGTGGCAGTCACAGAAAAATGATACACAGAGAACCATGACTAGGATATCAACATACCAGGGTACACAATCTACAGGAGGGACAGGGAGGGTAAAAGAGGAGGAGGAGTAGCTTTTTATGTAAGGGAAGTGATAAAGTAATGGAACTAAAGGGTAAACAGGGTGGGGAGCAGGCACTGTGGGTCACTCTGAAGACAGGAAATTGCATCACAATCTGAACGGGAGTTGTATAGAGACCCCCATCTCAGGGGGAGGATATGGACAAAGAAATTATAGAAAGCATCCTTAGGGTGGCAGAAAAAGGGGAGGTATTGTTGATGGGGGACCTGAATATGCCAGATGTTAACAAGATCGCCTTTGCTGCAGCAACATCCAAGAGCAGGGTCATTCTCAATGCCCTACAGGGGGCATGCCTCAGACAGCTATGTTGGAACCCACTTTGGAGGGAGCAATCTTAGACCTGGTACTCTCAAATGAGGATGGAGAGAGGATCTCAGATTTAGAAGTGGGTAGCCATCTGGGAACAAATGACACCAAACAGTGTGGTTCCTGATAAACACAGCTGTAGATTCAAGCCATACAAAAGTGGGGGTACTGGACTTTAAAAGGCTGACTTTGGCAAAATGAGAGAGTGCCTCAGAAAAGCACTAGCAAATGGGCAAGAAGGAGGGATGGAGGAACAATGGGGAAAATTCAAACGTGCTGTCACAGAAGCAAATAAACTAATTAAAACAAAGGAAAAAAAACACTATGGTTCTCAAAAGAGGTGTTGGGAAAGGTTAGGGAGAAAAAGACATCATTCAGGAAGTATAAGGAAAGAAGTTCAAGTTTATTGACAGGAAGTACTCCATTGAGCAGACTCATTTACAGGGAGGTCCTGAACATACAATGGTAAACACAACATGAGAAACACAGAAGGAGCAGGACAGAAAACTGTCTGGGAGGACAGTCAGAATAGCAAAGGCCCAAATTGAGAAAAAGATAGCCAACTCAGTTAAGAAGGGGGATAAAACCTTTTATAGGTACATTAGGGTGCAGAGAAAGACCAAGGGAGGTATAGTGAGGCTTAATAAAGGGGATGGTGGGCAGAGAGTGCCAGTAAAAAAGCAGGGATACTGAATGAATACTTCTGCTCAGTATTCACAAAAGAAGTGGAGGAGGAGGTGCTTAAACCAATCAGTAGAAGCACTCTGGATAGGGGGTTGATACCAGTCCATTCACAGAAGAAAGGTTCCTCAAAGAACTTCTAAAGTTGAAGGTGGACAAAGCAATGTAATCTAACAGGATTCACTCCGAATTCTAAAAGAAATAAGAGGAGAACTAGTGACACCACTGACTACCCTTTTTAACAAATCATAGGAGGATGTTGTGGTACCTGAGGACTAGAGGAGGGTGGATATGATTCCCTTTCATAAAAGTGGGAGTAAAGCAGAGGAAGGAAAGTACAGACCTATTAGTTTGACCTCAGTGGTAGGGAAAATGATGGAATGACTTCTGAAAGAAAGAAAGAATTGTTGAGTACCTAGAGGCCAGTGGGGCACAGTACCCAAGGCAGCATGGATTCACAGCGGGAAGGTCATGTCAGACAAATCTAATAGATTTATTTGACTGGATGACCAAACTAGTAGACCAGGGAGGGGCTGTGGACATGGCCTACCAAGACTTTAGCAAGGCATTTGACACAGTCCTACACAAAAGATTAATAAACAAGTTAGCCAGCCTGGGAGTGAGTGCCAGAGTGGTAGCCTGGGTAAAAAATTAGCTGGACAACAGGACACAGAGGGTAATAGTAAATGGAGTTCACTCCAAAGAAAGGTGGGTTACTAGTGGTGTACCGCAGAGTTCAGTACTGGGAATGGTCCTTTTAAATGTCTTTATAAGTGACATTGTGGAGGGACTGGAAGGAAAAATATGCCTTTTTGTAGACGACACAAAGATCTGCAACAGGATTGATACACAAAGGAGGGGGGGTTGAAAGGATGAGAAGGGACTTGGCAAGGTTGGAGGAATGATCAAACATATGGCAGCTTAGATTCAATGCAAACAAGTGCAAAGTAATGCACCTGGGAAACAAAAACCCTGGGGAAGAGTATGCAATGTGGGAGAGGTACTAACAAC
This sequence comes from Neoceratodus forsteri, assembly GCA_016271365.2. NCBI lineage: Eukaryota > Metazoa > Chordata > Ceratodontiformes > Ceratodontidae > Neoceratodus > Neoceratodus forsteri. The sequence goes on from CM057452.1 coordinate 1,869,344,953, forward strand.
AACAAAAATGGAAGGGACCTTGGCGTAGTCATATCAGATGACCTAAAGGTAGGCAAGCAATGTAAGAAGGCAGCAAGGATGGCTGGGGTGATACTGGGATGCATCAAGAGGCATCACCAGTAAAAAACAGGAAGTTGTTATTCCTCTGTACAGACAGCTGGTGAGACCCCATCTGGAGTACTGTGTGCAGTTCTGGAGACCCCATCTCCACAAGGACATAGACAGGAAGAAGGCAGTCCAGATGAGGGTAACTAAAATGGTGCAAGGTTTGCACCAGAAGTCATATGATGAGAGACTAAAGGATCTTAATATATATATCCTCGAGGAAAGGAGAGAGAGGGTGGACATAATAGAAACTTTCAAGACCTCAAGGGCATCAACAAAGTCCAAGAGGGTGGCATCTTTCAGAAAAAGAGCTATGCAAGAACAAGGGAGCACAATTTGAAGATAGATGGGGGATAGCTCAGGGGAATTTGGGAAAGTACTTTTACATGGAGAGGATGGTGGCCGGATTGAACTGCCTTCCTCAGGAGGTCGTGGTGTCAAAAATAGGAAGGGAATTCAAAAATGCATGGGACAGACATAAAGCTGATCTGGTGGGGGTAGGAAGAAGTAGGCTATTGGTTAACTAGGATCTGCAGCTTGTCCAATAGGTAGGGAAATGGGCACACTGGGTGGGCCAAGCAGTCCTTATCTGCTGTAAAAGTCTATGTTGCTATGATCAGAACACCCTTCAATTTATCAAATGATACCAGGAAATTCTTTTTGCTATACAAGCTGAATGGCTTATATCCAGTATGACAGATTGTTTCAATAGATATAAGAAAATCTGGGAACCACTGTATGCTTTGTTAACTACAGTATTTGAACATTTTTTATAATTGTTTCTCAAAGGCTCAGTTCTGTTCTGGTGGCACCCTATTATGCTGAATGGTAATACGTTGATTTTTATAGTGCTCAACAATAAAATTGTTGAGTAGATTCCTTGCTGGGTCCTCAAACATCTGTAATTGTCATCATGCCTGCTCTCCCAGTAATTATACGCACTGATACCTCCGGTGGTGGGGAGGGAAGGAGGGGTGGGGTGGCATAGGGGTTCGGGGGGGGCCATGTTTTGTTTCATTATAAAATGTTACGGATATCTGTGTTAATGTACTTGTTCTATTATGTTTATATACTATTATAGGTTTATTCTTGGTATATGGTTGGTATTTGCTTTGAGGAATCTTACTAATTTCTTGTATTAAAGTTTTTTCAATAAAAAAAAAAGATCTCCAGTCCCTTTAGTACTCACTCCCTTTTTATCCTCCACACCTGAAATGTCTGAAGTGCTCGTATCTCAGAATGTATGGTGGAAATGGTCCTCCTCAGTGCTGAAGCACTTATTGCACCATTTTTCTCTCTTACACTAGAAGATGCCAGTGACACTTACCAGCAAGCTATCCCTCCTGCAAGTCACTAGCCAGGTCAGTCAGATTATACATTATCAAGCACCAGAACAGAGAGAACCCTAAATGTATTTATAAGCAGCTGGGTAAATTTTATTATCAGCACAGTTCAGGATGACCAGGTACAGTACAGAGCAAAATCTGCCCCAAAAAAAAAAAAGATGACCTGGAATATTCAGCTTCCCAAACCAAATATCAAATCATGTGCAAACACCTATAGGATTCATAGGATGTACTTTTACAACTGGCTCACAAGTTGAAACTGTCATGTAATTTTGCCACATTTTTCTTTGTTGCATAACTGCTATTTTCACCACAAATGTAATTATTAAGTCTTTTATTTTTGCTTTCTTAGATTTCTTTTCATACTGCCCTAGTTCCTTAAAGCAGCAATGCAACAAAAATGTTTTTTTCCAAAAAGCTAGTTTCAGCTACAATTAATAAAAATATTAGTATACCCACTGAGTATACTTTCAAGGTACTTCCTATGCTGCCCACCATATTTGTTTGTTCTCATTTCTAACCCTTGCCAGGTCTACTCTGCTATCTTTAATCCAAATGTGGTGGCCATCTTTTTTTCTTAAGAAAACATCTAAATGAGAGCATGTATCAAATACTGTACTCACATTCTGGTGGAATTAGAATAATTTGCCACCAAATAAAACTGGAAGGTGGCTAGCATCTTTTATAGTAAAATAAGAAAAAAAATGTAGGCTTACATTTTTTGACTGCTTTTGTTGCACTGCTGCTTTAATTAGATCATTACATGTGGACATAGGGCACATCAGGAGTGAAAGAGGCCAGAGTAGAGAATGGTTACCATTCAATATGCTGACGCAGCTTAATGTAGTGATGCACTTATGCAACTTGATGAATAAATCTTTGTGGCTGATCGCCCCTCGTACCTTTGGAAATACCACCCTGAAGGGATGCCAAAGGCAAGGAACCTCATAGGAGGGTTCCACCCCTCAAGTTGCAATGAGAAGGATTCCCTTAGGCTAAAGGTACCTTAGGAAGGAGCCCCGAGGAGAGAGAGGTGAGCCACTGGAGAGGAGGGGAGGAAGGTGGAGCAAAGAAAAAACATGCTTCTGAGTGAGGCAGGAAGATTTGTCTTTAAATAGTTCAGGCAGGTAACATGGCTAGTTGCTCAGCCCATTGAACTACAGGCACAGCCTTTCAATTCAATGTGCTTATGCAACTTATTGTAGTTAGTTTGGTAGAAATTTATTAGCATAGAAACATAGAATTTGACTGCAGATAAGGACCGCTTGGTCCACCTCATCTGCCCATTTCCCTACCTGATGGATAAGCTGCAGATTCTAGTTAATCAACAGCTTACTTCCTCCCACCCTCCACTAGAATTGCCATATGCCTGTCCCATGCATTCTTGAATTCCCCCACTGTTCCTGATTCCACAACCTCCTCAGGAAGGCTGTTCCATGCATCCTCAACACTCTCTGTGAAAAAATACTTTCTAACATTACCTCTGAGCCATCCCCCCTCTGTCTTCAAATTGTGCCTCATTGTTCTTGCACATCTCTTCTTCTGAAAGATGCTACCCTCTTGTACTTTATTAATTCCCTTGAGATACTTGAAAGTTTCTATCATCTCCCCTCTCTCCCACTTTTCCTCAATGGTATACATATTAAGCTGCTTTAGTCTCTCCTTGTAAGTCTTCTGGTGCAGACCCTGCATAATTTTGGTTGCCCTCCTCTGAACAGCCTCCACTCTGTCTATGTCTTTGCAGAGATGGGGTCTCCAGAATTGCATGCAGTACTCCAGATGGGGTCTCACTAACTGTCTGTGCAGCGGGATAACAACTTCCGGTTTTCTACTGTTGATGCCTCTCCCTATGTATCCCAGTATCTCCCAACCCTCCTTAGTGCCTTCTTATATTGCTTGCCCACCTTTAGGTCATCTGATATAATTAGTCCTAGGTCTCTTTTGATTTTTTTTTTAATTGTTCGACAAGATGTCTTTACAGTATTTAAAATCCATAAAATCTCACAATACTCAAAATCTTACAAGCTACAAATGTATACTTCAGATCATACAAGTCCATAGCCATCAAATATATAATTATACAGAACTACAAGTAAAATTAAGAAGAATGTGCCTTAGATTTAATAGTTACAGCATGATAACCTAGTGCAAGTTAACACTTTATCATTTCATCAAACTACTTAGTTCTCATAGTTTGATAGAAATAAAAAATATGCTTAAACTTTTCAAGATTGTTGTGCATTCAGAGTTAAAGAGCCACTGACGCCTCAAGAAGTAATTTGGAAAACAGTATATTTGGACACAAAGCAGCTTATATTTCTAATTAGCTCTGTGTTGCTTATCCCCATTATTTATTACTGAGGTCACATGCATGAAAACAGGATAGCTGTTCCTTAAATGTTTATCAGCCCCTATTATCTCTTCCCAACCTGATCTTATAGTACTCTGCTTGTGACATCACAGTTATTCCAATGGCAACAGACTGTGATGTCACAACAGAGCATTATGCTTTCAAGTAGACAGTAAGATATAGAGGCAGATGAACTTCAAGGGATAACGATCTTGTTTTTGCGGGAATTTCTTCAGTAATAAATAATAGAGAAGAGAAATCTATAGAAAATACATAGAAGCTATATTGTGTCCAACTATTATGTTTTTTAAAGTTTTCCATAAGGCGTCAGCTGCTCTTTAAATAAAAATAAAACTAACTGTTCAGAGGGAAGACCGAGGGTCGCCAAGATAGGTCCCAACCAATGTTTCCTTTGTGTATGGTAGAGTGGGCAATGTAATACAATATGCTTCAAATCATCTTCTACCTGGTTCTTACAATTACAGAATGGTGTATTTACAGTGTTTCTCCTTTGCTTTAACATAATATAGTTTGCTAGATACAATTCCATCCTAAATCTTGATAAAATTCTTTGTTCATTCCAATCTGTCAGTATTTATAGATAATCTTCCAATCCTTTAGTACTTTTTAGATTCGTACACCATCTACAATTTACTAGCCGCTCTATTTTATTTTGATCGGAGGCCCTAGCAGCCGAGTTTTTATTTGAAATATTATATCGTCAAAAGGCCTGATATAAATCTCATATAATAAGTGCCCTAACCCTAGTGGAAATAATTCCTTTTTAATTGCAACTTATTGTAGTAATGTGCTTATGCAACTTGATGAATAAACCTTTGTGGCTGTTAACCTCTTGTTTCTTGGGGAATACCACATTGTAGGGATGCCAAAGGCAAGGAATCCCATAGGAGGGTTCCATCCCTAGAGCTGCCACAGCAAATATTCCCTTAGGCTAAAGATACCTTAGGAAGGAGCTGCAAAAAAAGTGTAAAGCATAAAGCATTGCAGAAGGTAACAAGCAAGTATCGAGTATTTAGGACCTTAACATATTGTAAATCAGCAGGACAGAATGGGTAATGTGAGGCAGAAGACAATAGGTATTGTGTAGCAACCATCATGTAGGTCTGAAGGTTATAAGAGAATCATAGAAATCTGGTGGTAGAAAAGGACCCTCTGGCCCATCAAGTCTGCCCCTCCACCCTTACTCATTACCTATGTCATGGGACCTCCCCTCCCCCCCACTTGCCAACCCCTTATGTCTGTCCCATGCCCTCTTGAATCATTCCATCATTTCTGCCCCCACCACTTCCTCCAGTAGTTTATTCCAGGCCTCTACCACCATCTCTGTGAAGTAACGCCCCCTCACAATGCCTCTAAATCATCCTCCCTCCAATCTTAGACTATGCCCTGTAGTTTTAACCCACACCTTCCTCTTAAATAAGCTTCCCTCCCTTACTCTATTGATCCCCTTCATGTGCTTAAATGTCTCTGTCCTGTCCCCCTCTCCCTTATAGTCTCCAGTGGGTACAGATCCCATTCCCTCCACCTCTTCTCATATGACTTCCCCTGCATACCATGCACCATCTTGGTTTCCCTTCTCTGTACCCTCTCAATCCCATCTATAGTATATCCTTGCGTAAGTGTATCCAGAACTGGACCCCCATACTCCAGGTGTAGCCTCACCAAGACTTTATAAAGGGGTATCAGTACCTCCCTCCTTCTGCTTGTTATGTGTCTCCCAATGCATATCAACATTCTATTTGCCTTTCCTACCACTTTGCTGCATTGATGACCTACCTTAAGGTTGCTTGATACTAAGATCCCCAGATCTCTCTCCTGCTCCGTTGGCTTAATTACCTCCCCCCAGTGTGTAAGCTGCTTGTGGGTTCCTATGTCCCATGTGCATCACTGAACAGTTTTTAGTATTGAATTCCAGCTACCAAAGTTTCCAACCACCCTTCCAGAATCCTCAGGTCCTTCCTCATGGCCTCCACCTGCCCAGGGGTGTCCACCCTATTGCAGATCTTTGTATCATCTGCAAATAGGCACACCCTCCCCTCCAGCCCATCCACTGTATCATCAATTTAGATATTGAAAAAGGGGGGTCCCAGTACCGACCCCTGGGGCACCCCACTTGTCACTTCATTTCCCTGGAATGTACCCCATTAACCACCACCTTCTGGCTTCTGTCCTTCAACCAGTTTTCCACCTACCTAGTTATTTTCTATCCCAGTCCTATGCTTTCTACCTTATTTACCAGTTTTCTGTGAGGGACGGAGTCGAAGGCCTTCCTGAAGTCTAGATAGGCCACGTCCACCACTCCTCCCTGATCGACCACTTTGCCACCCAATCAAAAAACTCTATTAGGTTCATCTGACATGACCTCCAAGTTGTGAAGCCATGCTGCCTATCATCCTGTAGTCCATTGTCTGTCAGGTAGTTCACAAATCTTTCCTTTAATAGCACCTCCATTACTTTCCCCACCACTAGATTTGATAGCAGGAGGGCATTACTTCCTAAGGAAAGAAGGAACAGCAAGGAGGTCCACCATCCATAACCATCCAACACTGGAATCCTACCTAAGCAACCTAGGGAATCGCTACTAAAATCTAGATATTATGACCTTTTGCATGGAGGAGAGGAAAAAAAAACCCTTGAGGAGGAAACCTCTGGGGATCAAAGGCCTATGTTGCCCTTCCTCCAGGTTTTGGGATATTTTGTTTAGTGATGTCTCTGCTGCTGTAATTTAGAAGGCCAATCCAAAGGGTGGAAAATATTCCAATTTGAGGGAAAACTTTCAATGGTGGTAGGTAATACTGATGAGGGTAGGTACAAGGCTGGGTGAAGCCATCAGCCATTGGTTAGGAAGAAGGAGGCTGTGAATGCCAGTAATTGAATCTATAAGGTTTAGGTAATTGAACTGGTATGATTTATGCATGATTACCTTAAATGCAATTTAGGATGCAAAGGACCAGTAGTAAGATTGGAACCAGTAATTAAATTGATGACGAGTATGCAGGAATATGGCAAAGGAACAGGGCAAAACACATTTCACTTACATAAAAGCATGCTCCTGCTACTTGGAGCCATGATGCCCCACTGTGACATCACAGTCCCCTACTGTGGAAATAACAGAAAAGTCACAAGCTAAGAACCATGAGACCAAACAACTAATTTAATGACTGAAAGTTTCAGTATAGATAGAAATTAGAAGCTTACTGTTTAAATGCCAGCAGCTGTTAGCTGGGCTGACACACCTTGGATCGAATACATAGGCAAAAAATAATGAGAGTTTGATTTATGATTACAAATGCATACAGTCCTGCACATAGGACCAGGACAGCATTGTATTTCTGATAGAGTGTAATTCAGATGGTAGGGCAAAGAAAAAAAATGCTTCTGAGTGAGGCAGGAAGAACTTCTTTAAATAGCTCAGGAAATGCTTCTGAGGCAGGCAGGAAGAGCTTCTTTAAATAGCTCAGGCAGGGGGCATGGCTGGTTGCTCAGCCCATTGAACTACAGGCACAGCCTTTCAAAAATTAAGCAATGAGAATGCAAAGGGACCTTCCAGGATAGGCTACAGTACTACTCAGTCCTAGCAGAGAAAACCTGTGCATAGGGAAGTCAGCAGTTTGGGCTAGGATGCAGATTGGCCTCAGTGGGAGAACTAGTATATAGAGAAAGTCAGCAGAGTGGGTACGCATGCAGCTTGAACCTAGCAGGAAGATATAAGTATAGGTGGAGCCAGGACAATAGGCCAGGTTGCATGGGGACACCATCAAGAAAGCACTCACTGAATAGGCAATCAGTGCCAAAGCAGCCTGACAGTACCTGTAAAACTGGCAATTAGAGCACCTTGTGCTAAACAAGTCAGACAATACCCACAAAATTGGCACCTGGAGAATGTCTGCTACTAAAGCAGCCAGAAAGCAACAGCAGCAGTGGCACTCATAGAGCACCCACAGTCACTTAAATGGCAGCTGTGTTATGGCAGCCAGATACTACCTACATAGTTTCCATAAGGCAGCCAAAGCAAGGCTGCTGCAGACCAAATTTGCATTGTAAAATCACCTACCAGGTGTTCAGCAACTATGAGTACCATCAGGCAGGAGCTGAACACCTGATATCAGCTGGAAAAGGCAGCCAGATAGTCTCCACAAAATTAGCACATGGAGAGTATCTGCTGCTAAAGCAGCCAGAAAGCAACCACAGCAGTGGTACCAAGACAGCACCTGCAGCCACTGAAATGGCAGTTATGCCATGGCCATCACTAGATAGTACCTACATTGCTTCCATAAAGCTGCCACAAACATAATTTACATGGTAAAAACCACCTACTGGATGAGCAGATACTACTGTATCCATCTCACTAGGGAGCAGCAGGGAACCCAATATCATCTGCAAAAGGCCCACAGGCCTATATTTTCAGTAAGAGGACTGCTCACCTGCACAAGCAGTTTATAAATGCTTCACAAGAGAAGGCTTACTGAGTGGAAGGGGGGTGTCACAGGGGAGAAATAGCAGTAAAGATAGTAAAACAGTACAATACAATTAAATGTACAACACAATTAAAATACGGTGGCCCCACAGCAAATAGCACTATACAATAGATAACACAGCATGCTAATTAATGTAATGCTGCTATTGAGTGCTGTTCGAACATGCACAGTGCCCCTGTCTGCCATGCAATGCATATATTAACATAAGGCTGTGGAAGTGCTGAGAAAAGTGCAGAAGTGTACACACTACAGCCCACTGCTGCCAACAGGCACCCAGGAACAAAGAGGGATAAACACATCCCAAATGGGCATAATCCCTTGCTCCTAGCTGCCATATTCAAATACCAGATTGTAATGGTGCTCAGATAATGCTCCAATGAGTCCAAGCAGTGTCCATCAGAAAGCCTCCCTATCTGAACTCCAGATTTGACCCCCATCTGATCAAGCCTGTATTTCAGATCCCAAGCAGGATTTTGGGGATTCGATATCAGATGGAGTCAGATGTCTGGATACATGAATCTGCTCTTTGGATCAGACCTTTGGACACAGTAGTTGTGATCAGATAATCAGATCCCAGACCCCACCATCAGATCCCTTGAATCTGACTGGATACAATGGCTCTAATCAGACCCATTCTTGGGATCCGAGAATATCATATCCATGGTCAAATGCCATCAGTATCTGACAGCATCTTACATCTGTCAAAAACGGTGCTATCCGCTGGTATCCAACTTTGGCATATACTATCCAGGCATGTCTACCAGCTTGCTAATGAACACATAAGGAAAGCAATTTGCTTGGAGGCCTTTTGCATGCTGTCATGTGGCCATTAGCATCTCATTGAAATGCAGTGGCCTCTTTTAAAACAAGGTTATAATTGTATTTGTTTCTGCAGGCCTACTCAGAAATATGATGGAAACTGTCCATGTTTTTGAGTTTGTAGGTTGTCATTTTACTGCTCTTTATGTATTAATATTATACTTATTTATTGACATACAGTATATTGTGTTTTTTGTTATTTGTGATAAAATTATACCTGTTTTTAAAGTGCCCATAGACTGTGGGGTAGGTGCTGTATTAATAAAATTAACACTAGTGTCTACTACTAGTACTGCCACAGCCACACTATAATCAGAGGGAGCAATACAAAACAGATCAGTTCAATGCATGGCTAAAATAAATCACTTAATACCAAAGCCGATTTTATTACTTGCGCTTTGTTTGGAATAAAGCAGTATCAGACTTATTCACTGCAGAAAGTGAGCCAAAATGTGCAAATAAGTTCCAGGAGTTTTGCATGGAATATTAATGGGCTCTTTGCTTCTCTGACACCTGTAGTCGCAATACACATACTTTAGGGAACTCTTAGCTCATATAGACACACAAATGTTTTCTTTTTTAGCAGCTCCTCCATCTGGAAAAATGTTTCAGTTTAGCTTTTGACTGCTCACTGACAGCGTAGATGAGACAGCCTGTGTAAGCAGTAAACTGCATGTTCAGCAGCTCGGGGATGCTTCAGCGATGGCAACCAGAGCAATCTGAACGCCACAGTTGAGCATGCGCTTTTAAAAGAAAAGGTCACATGGTCCAAAGCAACTGCGGGCAAATTCAAAGTCATAAAATACAATTACAATTAAATAAATAAAAGACAAGAATTTGGTGCTCAGCTAAAGCTATAGTGCTCAAGTCTTGCTAATTTATTTTATTTTAAAAATGGCACACGAGCACAAGAACATATAAAAACTAAACTGGAAATTCAAGCAGTGCTCACTGAGACAAGGACACAGAGTTGAATATAAACTGTTTTTAGAAATGGTTGGAATACGTTCCTTCCCATGGGTAGCTCAATCTCTCATAGAGGCTTTCATGTAATGTTACTTGTGATTTACATGGCTCATTGTAACTGTGGTGCATTTCATATAGGCAAGACAGAGAGGGCCTTTAAACAGAGAGTAGGTGAGCACCGCAGAGCTGTGAGGAATCAAGATTTAGCATATGCTACAGCTCTACGTATTAAAGCACATCCAGTAAATAACTAATTCATGTTTATTGCCATTGAGAAGGTGATTCCGAAACCAAGGGGTAGGGATTTCAGTAACCAGGTTTTGCAAAGAGAGAGTTACTGGATATACACCCTGGATGCTTGTCAGTTACAAGGCTTGAATGATAGACTGGATATTACTCCTTATATCAAATACAAGAATTAACTTTATTCTGTGCACTTTTTTCGTATCCTATATTCCCCAGAAGTATAGATTTGAATATAGTAGATTCTATATAGTTTTTAGGGGGATTAGATACAGTTATCGCACATTTATTTAGTGTATTTAATGTAATATTGTAATATATATATATATATATATATATATATATATATATATATAGTTACACATTTCTTCTGTGATTTTATAGATATTTTGTTCTGGATACAAATTGTTCAAGTAGATGGAGCCACCCCCTACTGTGAGACAAAATGGATGTGTGTGATACTGGAACTCCATAGAGACTCTAAGATACCTATTTATTTGCATTAATTGGTGGTCTTTGTATATTAAGTAAAAATACAAATGTTTTTAATATGTGCATTTGGTGTTTGTCTTTTGACAGGTCACTCTGTTTTTTAAGCAATAAGGCATGACCAAGGGTTATGTTAATGGTCTGTTAATCACCTTCTAGGGGTGTACTGTGGCACGAGGTGTAGTCGAGTGCCACATGCCCCTAGAGAGTGATTAATTGACCATTAACATAATCCCTGGGAGTGCCTTATTGCTATTATAATAAAAAAAGTTTTTAAACAGTGTTAAACCTTGTTCAGCAAATGGCTAAGCTCTACATGTATGTTAATAAAAGATTAACATAAGGCTGTTAGAATGTTTGCAGCCAATCAAAAAGCTCCATTTCTCAGACCCTTTTTATAATTATAAATATTTATTCTCTCACTGGACTGTTTTGTTCATTTTAGTTGCAGTTGGATAATGTCACTTACGTGTATATAAGATGCCATCCACTTGACTTTGGCATGTCTTTTGATAAAGGAAGTTTGTTTTCTGATACATGTTAAGACGTGCCACACTGGCTCTTGAATAAAGCTTTTGGCATTTTGGACCTGCAAGCAGCTTTTTTTATTATTTCTGGTGGTGGTGAGTGCGGGATTTTATATATGTTTGATATTCCTTTATGAATGTTTCCATTAATTGTCCAAAACGTGGGGGTCAGACTAATAGGCCTATACTTGGATACCAACTCTCTGCTCCCTTTTTTATGTTCACTTACGCGCATGCGCAAGGAATGTTTTGGGAGAGTAGCACACTTGGAGGTGTGCCTCTCCCATCCAATGCACTGCTCCCTTGAGCAGGCGTGGCGGTCCTGCACCAATGGGTGCAGGAGCTCAGTATGACAGCGGTGTTCCTCTGCTTCAAAGGAAAACACCGCTGCCATACTGAGTGCCACCACTGTCCCCTCTGTCAGGTGCTCTCCCCGCGCCACGCCGCCAAAAGCTTTCTCTGCCACACTGGGAGCCCACCCAGCATGGCAAAAGTTGTTTGTTTTGCTGATGGGGTGCCCAACTCCCGTCAGCTCCACGGCCCACCCTGGGCCATTCCTGCCACCACGCTTGGGAGCCCACTCCAGCGTGGCAAACCGTTTGTTTGTTTTGGCCGATGGGGGTGCCCAATCCCCATCGGCCCTCGCCCCCGCAGAGTTTGCCAACGGGGTACCTAACCTCCTGGCCTCGGCCCCCACACATCTTCTGCCATGCTGGTGCCCACCTAGCGTGGCAAACATCCTTGTCATCTTTTTTTCCTGTAAACAAAAACGGTCCCGCAGCTGCCTCCCAACCCCTCCCACAACCCGCACCCACCCACTGCGCACCCAGTCTCCCACACCCCCCACCCATACTTACCTTCTTGACTCAGTGCGACGACCGTGAACCGGGAACACGCTTGCATTCTTCAAAGCTGACCGCGAACTGAGGAAATGCCGTAAGCAGTATAATGGGCTACATAGGGGGGTTTCAACTTTATTGCATATTTCAGTCATTTTTTGGAATTTTTGCACCAGATTTTCAACATGGGGTTTTTGGGACCCCTTCTCATGAATGATGTCACTGTCATGGTGTTATTCGGGCCTGAAGGGTGATTTTGCAGTCACTGCACAGTCACTGTGTAAACTCACCCTTTAGCCTCAAATAACACCATGACAGTGACATCATTCATGAGAAGGGGTCCCAAAAACCCCATGTGGAGAATTTGGTGCAAAAATTCCAAAAAAATGACTGTTTTACGAGCGTGCATTGCGCAGTTCCTACGCAGGCTCGTAAGTTCACGAATTTTCAATATTTTCACTCCAGATTTTCAACATTGCCATTTTGTCACACCTTCTTATGAGTTTTACAACTGTCATTTTTCACATCTCACCCAAAACGTGTTTCCACCCGTGTAGCGCACAATGGCGCAGTCGGTGTGCGAAATCAATGTATGGAACACATTAAGAAAATCACAGAGACATTGTTCATGAGCAGAGGTCTTAAAATGGCTATGTTGAAAATTTGGTGAAAAAATTCTAAAATGACTGTTTTAATGAAATGCAGCAAGCAGGCAGTTCCCACGCATTGCATCGCTTATGTAATTTTCAATATTTGCACTCCAGATTTTCAACATTTCCATTTTACCACACCCTCATGAGCAGTACAGCTGTCATTTTTCACATCCTGCCCAAAATGTGTTTCTGCCCATGTAGCGCACAATGGCGCAGTCGGTGTGCGAACTCAATGTATGGGACACATTAAGAAAATCACAGTGACACTGATCATGAGCAGAGGTCTTAAAATGGCTGTGCTGAAAATTTGGTGAAAATTCTAAAATGACCGTTTTATGAGTCTGCATTGCGCAGTTCCTATGCACGCTCGTAAGTTTGCGAATTTTCAATATTTTCACTCCAGATTTTCAACATTGCCATTTTACCACACCTCCTTATGAGCACTGCAGCTGTCATTTTTCACATCTCACCCAAAACGTGTTTCCGCCCATGTAGTGCACAATGGCGCAGTCGGTGTGCAAAATCAATGTATGGAACACATTAAGAAAATCACAGTGACACTGTTCATGAGCAGAGGTCTTAAAATGGCTATGTTGAAAATTTGGTGAAAAAATTCCTAAAAATGACTGTTTTACGAGCGTGCTTTGTGCAGTTCTTACGCACGCTCGTACGTTCGCCATGAATTTTCAATATTTGCACTCCAGATTTTCAACATTGCCATTTTACCACACCTCCTCATGAGCAGTACAGCTGTCATTTTTCACATCCTGCCCAAAATGTGTTTCTGCCCATGGAGCGCACAATGGTGCAGTCAGTGTGCCAACTCAATGTATGGGACACATTAAGAAAATCACAGTGACACTGATCATGAGCAGAGGTCTTAAAATGGCTGTGCTGAAAATTTGGTGAGAAAATTCCTAAAAATGACCGTTTTATGAGTCTGCATTGCGCAGTTCCTACGCACGCTCGTAAGTTTGCGAATTTTCAATATTTTCACTCCAGATTTTCAACATTGCCATTTTACCACACCTCCTTATGAGCAGTACAGCTGTCATTTTTCACATCCTGCCCAAAACATCTTTCCCCCATGTAGTGCACAATGGCGCAGTCGGTGTGCGAAATCAATGTATGGGACACAGTAAGAAAATCACAGTGACACTGTTCATTAGCACAGGTTTTAAAATGGCAATGTTGAAAATTTGGTGAAAAAATTCCTAAAAATGACTGTTTTATGAGCGTGCGTTGCACAGTTCCCACGCACGCTCGTAGGTTTGCTAATTTTCAATATTTCCACTCCAGATTTTCAACACTGGCATTTTACCACACTTCCTTATGAGCAGTACAGCTGTCATTTTTCACATCCTGCCCAAAACGTGTTTCTGCCTATGTAGTGCACAATGGGGGTAACAAAAAGATCATACTGACAATTTATTGTGCAAATACCAGCAATCGCACAGGGCATTAGGGTAAAGCACCATACATGCCAAACACCACTGCAAATACCTGCTAGCGAACGTTCGGCATTGACAAATGCTTGTTGTGTATAGAAATGACAAAAGCATTCTTGTAGTCATTCAGAACATCTCCTGAATTATATAAATGTTTATAAATATCACAGATAGGTTGATATATACTCTTTGCTAGATTTTTCAATACCTGTGGGCTTCATTTATCACCACCTGGTGAATTACATTTATTCAGTTTTATTAATTCCTCAAGCACTCTATATTCATTGAATAAGTTTTCATTACCAAATTGTTCAATACTGTTATTCATGGTTACATGCCCAAATGCTATATGTTTGTTGAAAACTAAACAAAAGTAGCAGTAAATAAATCTGCCATGCCTTTCCCATGGCCTGATTTCAAAAGGCATTTACGCCTGGCACAAGACAATTTATGCCAAACCTGATGGCGCAAATCGCACCTTGTGCCAGGCATTGTGCAAATCATGATTCTGAGTCGCGGCTTATGCCATGTCATATGCGAGTTGAGCCAAAGGTGGGCTATGCCACCCACTATGCCTGAAACCCACAACGGCATGACACAAGGGTGGGTTATGGAAGCAACTATGTCTTATTCCAAATGGGTGGCTTCTGTAACCCACCTATGCTATTCCCGGAGCTGCTATGGCACAGTGGAGTTAGAACAGCAGGGAGATGGTCTAAGGGGCATCTGTCCATGCCAAGCAATGGATGCCCACTCTGCAGCACTGTGGCATGCATCTAGCCTGTCTCCCTGTACCCCCCAACACAGACATGCCCCCCAACCCCAAATGTCAGGGACCCCTGTGGTTCATTTCACAAAGAGCCTCCCCAAATGCCAGTTATCTGCCAGCCCCCGCAATGTCCCCTGTTGCATGTGGCAGTGTTCCAGGGGTGGGGCCCAGGGAGGCAGTGTCTGTGGCTGCAACTTGCAGTGCCCAGGTCCATTGTGCCATTTCTGGACGCCTCCTGCAGCCACAAGTCACAGGACACAGGAGCCAGGGACCCTGCCTGTCTTGGAATATGGTGCAGGTCCATGACGGCCAGTATTAGTACAACTCGCATATGCCCATGAGTTGTGCAATGCATTTTGAATTGGGCCCACAATGTCTACAGTCTGAGTATTATTGATTAGTGGTTCAATACTTGGTACATTACTCTTTACCAAATTAATGTACCCATAGTATTCTTTTATGTTTCTAGAGTTTGTGACCAGGTGCTTCTCAAACCTTCTCTTACTTTTGCAAATTGTTTATTTGCATTTCCTGACATATTTTTCAGAGGTTAACTCATTATCTTTTATTTTAGTTTATGCTGTTGTTGTTTTTTTCCTATGCAGTGGTCTGTTGATTTTGTTATTCATACAATTTGGTTTTAATTCTTGTTTGTTATGTTTAACTTTAATGGACACCCATCATTTCTCTAAATGAAGAATTGTGTTTTTTAAAAGCTCCCATTTTTCATTAGCAGTCTTATTTTGGAATTCATTTTTCCAGTCCAAGCTGTCTAGGTGCTGAGTCATTTCCATGTAATTTGCCTTATTGTAATTGCAAAAAATATTTATACATTTCTCCACCTTGTAAACTAGGGTTATGCTTATCATGACGTGGTCACTACTCCCCAGAGGATCCAGCACTTCACATTTGCTGGAAGCCCCTTTTATATAGGTAATGGCCAAGTCAATGATACTGCCCCTTCTTGTTGACTCAGTCACCATTTGGCCGAGTCCAAACTCAGTTACTATATCAAGCAATTTGTTCACTTGTGTTGCTATTTGTGATCATATCCTTCCAGTTTATATTGCTGAAGTTAGAGTCATGTGTTATAATATTTTTTGTTCATTTTTTATATTTTTATCATGATGTTTGCTTTATTTTTGTCACAAATGCAAATATAAAGAGTAAATTACCATTTATCATATACCATTTCCATTAACCATATACTATGACACCCTCTTGAACTGATATAGCACACAAAAGGGGGAATATTTGTATGTTTTTATACATAAAACCATTTCAAACCCATATCATTTTCATAAAAAGGTTTTGATAGATATAGAATATGGTTATGAATATAGAAAAATAAAGAAATATAGTGATTGCCATGCTTCTTTGGTTATACTGTATCTGCTTTCAAAGCTGCAGCTTCAGCGGTGGCTGGCTCAGAACAAAGAAAGTTGAAGCATCCCAATAAAAAATAAAACTTGCAAGAATGTTGTTCTAACAATTCAAAAGTACATGCAGAATGGCAAGGACTTTAACATAACATAAACAGTGTAACCAAAGACAGACACCTATGTAGGTAAAGTGCCTTGAACGATAACTGCTGTAATTGTGGGAGCTAATTTTCTTGCTCACGTCATGTATATATTCTTAGCTGGACACGACATAATAGGCTAACTCATTATTCTAATAATGATTCCATATATTTACAAACATACTTGTGCCAGAAAACAGCTTAACATTTCTTTGAGTGCATCAGAAAAATGGGAATTTGAAACCAGGAAACATCTTTAAGTGACTTAATGGGCTCGATTCTCAAAAGGGGCTTAGATCGATGCAAGCTGCCTCAAACAGCAGCCTACGCCAAAGCCTGGTACACCAGGGACCCTATACCCAATTCTTTAACTGGCCGGATTCCAGCGGCAAAGTCCCTAGGCTTGTGGCAACCATAGCCATGTGCCAAACAAACAGTGCAAAAGGAGGGCTTGCCACATCCCGTGTGGCAGCTGTGTGCCAATCCAGCAGGGCCCCCCACACCACCCAATGCCAGTATGCCTGTTAGTGAGATATGCAATATATTTTACATGGTGGTCTAACGGTCCCTCATCAGACCCAATATCCCCATTAGTGAGATGTGCAATATATATTTTACCCTGGTGGTCTAGCGTTCTCTTTCCCCACCACTATAAGTCCATTAGTGAGACATGCAATATATATTTTACCCTGGTGGTCTAGCAGTTCTCCCCCCCACCCCGATATGCCTGTTAGTGAGATGCACAATATATATTTTACCTGCTGGTCTAGTCCTCCCCCTCCCCAATATGCCAGTTAGTAAGACATGCAATATATATTTTACCATGCTGGTCTAGTGACCTCCCCACCCCAATATGCCCATTAGTGAGACGTGCAATATGTTTTTTTTCTGGTAGTCTAGCAGTCCCTAACCCCACCGCAATATGCATTTTAGTGAGACAAGCAATATACATTTCACCCTGGTGGTCTAGAGGTCCTGCCTCCCATTCTGATAAGCCCATTAGTGAGACATGCACTATATATTTTACCCTGGTGGTCTAGAGGTCCCATCCCCCACCCTGATATGCCCAATGTGCAATATATATTTTACCCTGGTGGTTTAGCAGTCCCTCCCCTTGCTCTGATAAGCCTGTTAGTGAGACATGCAATATTACATTTACCCTGGTGATCTAGTAGTCCCTTTCCCCAATCACCAATTTTCCCAAAATGCAATTATTAAACATACCCTGGTGGTCTAATGGCTCCCTTCCCTGATCCCTGATTTCCCCAAAATGCAAGTATTAAATATAACCTGGTGGTCTAGTTGACCCCCCATCCAGCAGTGCCCTACCACCCTGCACCCCCATCCCATAAAGGAGCCAGTGACTGGCACAGCTCACCGCTCATTGCCATGGCCAGCAGCTGACTGAGCTCTCAATGAGCATGTAATGTATATAGTATGTGCTCAGTGCTTGATAACTCACTGGGCATGTAATATATACAGTACGCGCTCATTGAGCACTCAGTTGGTGTATGGAAATAGTGGTGAGTGGTGGGCCGTGCCAGTTGCCAGCTCTGTTATAGGGTGGGGGATGGGGGATGGTAGGGCACTGCTGGATGGGGGGGTCCACTAGACCACCAGGTTATATTGATTAATTGTATTTCATGGAAATTGAGGATTGGGAAGGGGGGCTACTAGACCACTAGGTTATATTTAATATTTGCATTTAGGGAACCTGGGCTTGGGGATTGGGGAGGAGGGCAACTAGACCACCAGTTTATATTTAATATTTGCATTTTGGGGAAATTGGGGATTGGGGAAGGGGGTCACTAGACCACCAGGTTATATTTAATATTTGCATTTCAAGGAAATCAGGGATCAGGATGGGGATCCAATAGACCACCAGGTTATACTTAATATTTCCATTTCAGGCACTTCAGAGCTGGGGTGAGGGGACAACAGCACATTGCCCCATATAGGTCAACTCTCCAAGAGGTAGGAATGTCTAAGGGTACTTGGAATTTCTCCCTCAGGAAGAGCTCTGAGAAGCACACATTAGGAGATATAGCAGCATGTGTCTTCTGCAAGCCCCCAAGCAACATGCAGCAGTCCATTTATGGACACATGGATGGCACAAGCCTCATTTGGGGCAGGCAGCCTGCTTTTGACATGGGCTGCCATTGAGAATCACTTCCAGTACATCTTTTAATGCAAGAGGCAGTTTGTGCCATTCTTTCTAGATGTAACCCATCTCTGAAGAAGTAATCTTTCCTATTGATGAACGTGTCCTAGTTCCTAATGAATTTAGTTTGCTCTCTTGCTGCCCTCACCCTCAACCAATGATTAGTTTACTGTAATTTATTGTTTTTTGTCCAGCCCTGGCTGGGTACTGGCAGAATTTATGAAAGTACTTCTTTAAACTTTTGTTCCTTGATGTTTTTTCCAGTTCACTAAACTCATGCTGTATTTCATATTCCTGTGATTTTTACATGTCACTGGTTCCCACAGGAATGACCAATGTGTGAGTGTGTGTGGGGGGTGGGGACTTGCAGGGATTAATACGTTTCTCCAGTCAATCTTTCACATGTCTAATTCTTGCTCATGGGAGGCATACTACTTGTGTGTGCTCTTTGTTTCCTTCACTTATGACAGCACCAGTAAATCTAAGGACTGAGTCACTGACTACAATGGTTTCTGTTATTACAGGGCTTTGTAGTTCAACTACCTCATTTCCACTTCCTGCCATGGGAGTATTATCTTCTTCAACATATTCCAATATACTCAAACTTTTGTTTGTCTTGTAACTAATGAGTTGTGTTTCTATATTCCTTTCCCTCTTCTGCCTTTTATTGCCCTTAACTGTGCATCATTCAGGTACTGAGTCATTCTCAGCATTTATTTTCTGTTTTCCTTTGTTTATCACTTTCATCTCTACCTTCTAAGCTTTTAGATATTGTATGCCTTTGTTGCTTGGCTCACTAGATCCTGTCACCTCAATTAGTTTATCCATATATTTTGATCTATTATCTTGAGTATAGTTTCTAGCTTATCCAGCCTTAGTTTCACAGAAGCAATCTCTGTGAGCAGCTCAACATTCATTTTACATTTTTCACATGTAAAATTATTTTAATTTGTGATTAGAATCTACTAAAAGGAGCTAGAAAAGCTGCAAGGTATCGCAGCAGGCTGGCCATTTGTCTAGGCCCCTCCCTCCATGGACCTGGAAGGAATGTAGATATCATGGCAACACCATGAGGGGAGGTCCCACTAGGCTACCTGGAGGCAGTGGCATTTGGTGGAAGGCCAGCAGCTCTCCCTTCTTTCCCCTCTGTTCATTGAACTGCAAACAACTTCTGTGACCAGCAGTCAGGCAGAGGTAAGGGCCTTTTTCTGGGCCTTACAATTGGGGAGGGGAAGACCATGAATTGCCTCTACTGCAGAGCATACCTCTCAACTGCTAAGGATTTTGCACATAGGTTTACTGATATTCTTAATAATGGAAGGGCTATTTTGGAACACACAAACTATTATCTCATTTGATCTAAGCTGATGGAAACATTCCTTAGCGTCATTCTAGCCTTTGCTATGGGCAACAGACTTCTAGAAAAATGTAAAGGGAACTTACAAGCTCAAATGGACAGACTGGGCGGGCCATAGGCACTTATCTGCCAACAATGTCTATGTATCTATGCTATGACTGTGAAGGCCACTGATATGAATATCGCTGCTGAAAGGTTGAGAGGTATGTACTAAGCCCTATGGGGGCTGTGAGTTTAAACACTTCAGGGATAAGTCAGTCACTCAGTGATCAGTAGAGTGGTTCTAGGCTATGAGTGGCTTAGTTAGAAATAGTTGGGTCAATTATTTTCTGATCAGGCAGCAATGGCAGGCCACTGCCCGCATAGCTTCTGATCAGTTGTCGGTCATATTGCTGGAAGAGTATGGTCGGGAGCCATGGGATACAATGGCACTTTGGTTCTTCTGATCACTGCAGGTTCTTTCCTCCCTCCCACCCTGCTACTGTTCCACATCTTAATTGGCCTGCAGTTGTGGGACTTTTGTCGGCTCCTTGGGGCCTCTGGAGGACAGCGCGGAGATGCTGTAACTTGCAGTTCAGCAGTATTTGAGCTGCCAATCCATGTTTTGACAAATAGTAACAGTAGTGGTGACCATGTCATGGTTTTGGCACCCTCAAAAAAGAAAAGAGCTATGAGATCTCATGGTGGGAGCTCTTGTCGCCCCCTCACTCCCCGCAAGTGCACCCATGGCTCCATGACAGCCTCCGACACTCAAGTTGCAGTGGACTTCAGCCTATGTACATAAGTCCTTTGTGCAGTTTTCTGCACTGGAGAGTCAAAGGCAAGAGACATCCGGTGCCATGCTGCCCTCAGCATTCCTTCACCGGTGGGTCCCCTACCTTGGAGGTGCTCCCACAGTTGTGGGACTGTAGTTGCCTGGCTCAGCCCCTCAGGGACTCTGGGGGATGGTGCAGTGACATTGTGGGCGTAAGATTTTAGGAGGTGCAGCACCATTCTCCTTGCGATTCTGACTGCCTCTTAAGGGCAGGGGTAGCAGTGTACTGGGCACCTCATCCTTGGGTGGATGGCCATATGAGTACATGGAGGGGCCCACAGCTTGGTTATTGATTCGCGCTCTGGGGCTGGGTCACTTGCCTCCTTCTCGGCTCCATTTTGGCATGTATGGGGGTGCTTGGCGGCTATCTTTTGATCGGGCAGCTCTGCCAAGGGCTTAGAACAGGTGGTTCAGGCAGGAAGAGTTTGTCATGGGCAGCAGCTTCCTGATCCTCCCATGGGCAGCAGCAGGTTCACAGGTGGGTCTCCTTTCTTTCCTGCAGGCCCCCTGTCTTGGATCCTAGTTACAGCAGAGCTGCCAGAGGTAGTCCAAAGGGGATCACACAACATGGTGGTGGCCTCACAGCCACCATCCTGTGGGTGGCATGTGAGGAATCAGCTGTCTCTGGGCAACAGAGGCTGCCTCAGGTGCTGCAGGGCAGGGTTGCTCTGCTGACAGCTGCCAACCCCATCCCTCTAGCTTTTTGAACTTGGTCCCACACTAAATGGACAGTGTTCCCAGAGAATTCTGCACCCCCCATGAGCTCCAGTTTGGTTGATATGTGATCCAGTATTTTGAAGCTTCCGGAGACCCTGGTACAGTCACCAACAGTATGCAGGTCACTGGTGTTAGCACGATCATAGGGCAGGGGCAGGAAAGGGACCAGGGTTACAGAATTGGAAATGAGTAGAGCCCTGGTGCAAGGATAAAGATTTTGAAATGTGGTCTGTGTTATAAAATACTTAACTCTTCCAGTGCATAATACAGTTATGCTGTGGCAGTTAGCTGACAGCATGGGCTAAATGGCAATGATTACTTTGGTAGACTTTTGGTCCGTAATGGATACATTTGGAGTTAGAACTAGGTCCCTTTCGGGTTTCATTTAACTAGATAGTTATGTATCTGTAATTTACATAACTAGTACTTTATAGACTAACAGTGTTACACTATACAGTTATGATTGCCACTGCAGCCCAGTTGAGTGGTTTTAAAAGTTGCACTTGATTGCACTACCATGTATTTCACTGGTGCTCTGACTTCATTAGAAGTACACGATGACACAAGTACAATTCTAGCACCCATCAGGTACTGACATTAACAGCGGTCACATCAGAAGAAGGAGTGGGCCCTTCATGATAGGATTTAATCAGTTTAAAAAAAATATATATATATACTGTATATATATATATATATATATATATGTTAGGAGCAAAACTCCATTTAATGCATTAGTTGGGTTGTTCCACAATGATGACAAAGTAGGAAATTTGGCAGATTAGCAGAAAGCCCCCTTGAATCCCAGCCCATCCACCAACTGGCATTGAGGTGCGCTTTGGGGTCATCAGCTTCAACTCTCACCCCATCCATGTGAAGGAAACAGGGTATGGGGTGCAATGGGGTGAGAGAAGTTGGGACCGGCTGACTAGCGTGCCCCACGATGCCAGTTGAAGTGGGCAGGAAAATCGATGAAAGTCTTTCAGCCCAACACAATCCTAAACCTTCACTAATGGGACTAATATATTCCATTAAACTAAGATTTTGCCTCTAATTCACTTGCAAGGATGATGAGAAATAGTAGATATATGCGGTAGGCGAGAGTGCAGGGGCCCAAAGTGCCCTGGCGCTCCGCCGCGTATCTTGTGACATAGTGACGGAACAACAACACAAAGAACGCGAACAGTGGCGGCACATTATAGTATAAATGTAAATGGTAAAAGGAAATGTTAACGAAGCAAGCGCAAAGTGATGCCGAAGCGAAAAGTGACGTCAACGGACATTGAAGTGCATACGAAAATGCAACTGGTAATGCAAACAGTGATGGCAGTGGTATTTTAAATGGAAATGTTAAGTGTCGCAGCAAAAAGAATGCGAAAGGGAACAGAAATAGACACGCGAACGCAAGCGCACACGTAAATGCAAACCGTAACGCGCACAGGCACGGTACCACAATTGTAAATGCAAATGGTAAAGTTAACATGAAGAATAATGCCAAAGGAAAGAGAAATGGAAATGGGAACAGAAGCACATATGGAAACGCAAACTGAACTGCGCACGGGCACAGTACTGCAATTGTA
The DNA here is from genome assembly GCA_016271365.2 of Neoceratodus forsteri. Taxonomy (NCBI): domain Eukaryota; kingdom Metazoa; phylum Chordata; order Ceratodontiformes; family Ceratodontidae; genus Neoceratodus; species Neoceratodus forsteri. The sequence continues at coordinate 1,869,368,154 of CM057452.1, forward strand.
AATGCAAATGGTAATGGTAACAACAACAATAACAGCAAAGTAAACAGATGCGCAAAAGGAAACAGAAGCGCATATGGAAAAGCAAACCGTAATGCACACGGGCACAGTAACACAATTGCAAATGCAAATGATAACAGTAACAGCAAGAAGACGCAAAACGAAAGAGAAACGGAAACGCAATCGAAAGGGCTGCCATAAATGCAAATGGCAATGTGCACAGTGACGCAAACAAAAATGCAAACAGAAACAGTAGTGGAAATGCAAATGGTAACGGTAACGAAAATGCAAGCTCGAACGACAACGCAAAGGGTAACGCACACAGTGACGTACACGGGAAAGGTAACGCAAACGGTGACATAAACGCAAGTGGAAACAGTAACTGTAACAGTAACGGAAGCGCATCACCTGTTTTTGCCAAACAGGTGCATACAGAAACACAGTTTGTACAAAGAATGTATGCATTGTAATGGGGATCGAAGCTTAAAACGAGCATTGGAAGTACTTAATTGCTAATATCTCAGCAATCGCACAACACAGAAAAAAAATTTAAATTTCACAAAAATCTTGATTTTCCTGGCTAGGTTTTTATTATTGCATAGCCTGCTGGGCTATGCAACTTGCAACAAAAATTCCGCATCTCACACCGTTTTCGAGATACGAGCCCCAAAAGGCGCGGTGGACACCACCATGTTAGTCTATAGGAAAAAATGTCAACTTTGGAGTACTGTAACTTGGCATCCATGCAATATTTTTTCACCAAACCACCAGAAGGCACATCTGTGAGATGTTGGCTGCCCTCACTCCAAATTTCAGCTTAAAAAACCAAACCGTTCTTTCGCAGCAGGGTAGCAAAGAATTCCTATCATTTTGGCCAAGTCTGAAAAAGTAGTGTCGTAATTTGAGGCAATTTCCACAATTTTGCAAAAGTGTCATGCGTGCGACGCTACTTTGTGACACTATTGGATCCAGAAATTTGAAAAACATATTTCTGGGGTGTTTTACCCCAAAATAAAGACATGGCTAGCATCCTCAGGGTCCGACTAGGTGAACACAAAAAGAATTGTGTCCCTAGAAGGTTCCAAATTTAAATACCAAGCATTTTTCTGATCACCAACTGAAAAAAAAATGGCAGATTTGTGACACTACTAGGGTCATTTGCGACACTAAAAAGTGCATTTGCGAAAGTGTTGAATATTTTAACTTTTCCCATTGACGTATAATGGGAACTTGTTTTTTGAATAACTTTTGAACCGTTAAATATTTTTTCATGAAATCTTCAAAAGGCATATTGGGGACCCTGGCTGCATGTTCCCTGAAGCTGGACCAGTCGCACAAACCGCATGGACTTGTAGAGTAGAGCAAAGAAATCACAAAAAGTGTAATTGCGAATTGGTTGTCGCTAATAACTCTGCAGCTGTATATCTGACTGATACGAAACTTGGCAGATCCCAAGACCTACCATGCCCAATTGTGGTACCAAATTTCAGGTGAATCCATTGAATGGTGGCAAAGTTATTAAGGTGCAAAGTTTGACCCTTTAACCTTAAAGTGCTACTCAACTAACTATGGTAGCTTTTCCGTGCTACCATAATATATATATATATATATATATATATATATATATATATATATATATATATATATTTAGCCTTGCTTGTCTTGGTACCAGAGGTAATGGGTTTGAGTCCCAGAGTAGCTGAAGTTTTGGGATGGACACCAAGTCAAGTCCTGTGTCCAGCTCAGGGTATATTATTTTGGCAATGTTTTTCCTTTCATCTGGTGCCCAGGTACCCTTCTGGGACTCTGTGTCGCAAGCGCCCTGTGGTAGTGTGGACATTGTGGGCCATGTGGTATTCAGGGGCAGCTGACATCAGGATTGATCCTGGCAAAGCCTGCGCAGCTCTGCTGGGTGGGCAGTGCAGCTATTCCTCAGAGTAGTAAGCAGTGCAGGGCACTGGCAGGGCCAGCAGGCTTGGGTCAGGTCCAGGCCTGTTACAGGTATTTTTTGTTACACAGGCCGAACATTGGTGGCTGGCATCATAGCCTAGGGGTGTGGGGCTACCAGCCAGGAATGAGAGGGACTCCCGGCAGACTAGACTTGGTGGTAGCAAGGTACTGATGTCCCCCAGGTGCCCTGAGAAGATTAGGCCTGCAGGCACTATAGCCTGGAGCTAAATAGGCCCCAAACAGCAACTGGAGCAGTTGTGACATAGCTAACATAACTTTATAATGAGGTGATAGCTCTATTGTCGGGGGAATTACTGGTTCAGGTGTATACAAACGGTTGTTCCTTCTAGCACAGCACCCGGCTTGGGAAGGGTGAAAGACAAGATAGGATCTTTGAAAGGGCTAGGCATGGGTGCGACCGTTTGTGTCTTGTCTTTGCATGGATTGCTCGCACCATGGTACAGCAGGGGGCTCAGCAGATTGCCTTCCAGCCTATGATGCATAAGGACCTAGATAGATTCCCAGTGAGCACACATGGGTTTCTAGACTGCCACCTTCCTCTTGAAGCTGGCCACGCAGTCCAGGTGGGGTACCATTGTAGTTATGGTATCTTAGTAGTGCAACATTCAGAGGAAGTCAGGCAATAGACTACTGCTATAATGCCAGGTCAGGCTCTATGTTGTCTGTTTGATGGGATGCAGTTGCCCAAATCAGGTCTGGCCTGTGGAAATTGGGACAGGCGGTAACCCTAGTTATCTTTAAGAGGGTCCCCATATTGTTCAGTGCGTATAGCTACCAGGTTGAGTAATTGCAACCAGGTGATTATTTTCCAGCAAATATTCTCAGTTGTAGCAATTATTTGGACCACCGTGTTCAAGGAGAGCTACTTGGCTCATGGCCCCCTCTTTCACAAGCTAAGCAGCACTTAGGTCAAGTCGGGCGGGCCCACCCTCCCCAGGTATGGCATGGTAAGGGCACTCCGTTTGGTATACAGACAATAAATATAAATGAAATTCATAATAAGAGTAAACAGGCAAATGAATACATATGGGGGGGGGCATGGGAAGCTTGAGCTGGTTTTTGGCTTCAGAAGTCAGCATGCCTCCACCTTGGATTCATATGGTTCAGTAGCTACTGGGCCTCTGAAGGGGGGGTGTGCCAGGGAAGCATGGGTATGCCTGTCACTGGAGGCATCGCCTAGAGAGTCCCCTGTGAAGAAGCATTTCGTGAGGAAGCTGGAGATTGAGTCTGGAAGGGCTGGGGTGGCCCCAGCTGGTCTAGGATCCAACTTTCAGGAATCTATTGGTGGTGCTGCAGTAGGGCAACCACATGGGCCATATTTATTTCTAGTCCATTGGTAGTGGGTTTGTCCCTTATCCGGAAGGAGAAGGGCTTATATCTTGCAAGGGTGGAGGACTTCCTTCATAGGAAGGCCTCACCTATAACCAGGGGAGTAGCAAATAGGTAGTGGTCAAAGGGGCACAGGTGCACTGCCAGAGGTTAGCAGCATCCTTTCGGACTGGGAAAAGTGCCCAGATTGATCTAGCAAAGTTTTTGAGCATGCTGGCTTCTGGGTAATCCAGGTAAGAGGCCAGGCTCTGGAGCAGTGTGATAAGGGGTTCCACGGCAAGGGCTGGATTAGAGTGGCTGAAGGAATACGCATGGGTGGTAGGTCAGTAGGCCTCAAGCACGGGTGCCTGCAGAAAAGGGGGCTGAGTGGCTGGCCCTCATGCATAGCACAAAGGTAATGCAGCCAGCAAGTAGGTTTGTACTGGGGAACGAAGTTTGGTGGGATCCTAGCAGGGTTCTGGAAAGAGGTGTTCCAGCAGCCGCATAAGGCAGCTTACAGTTCCACAGTCATAGTAAATTATACAAAATCATAGAGCTAGCAGCAAGCCAGAACACAATCAGTATTCAATGAAGCATTGAGTTAGGCTTGCTTGAATGGATGAGTTTCAAGCCCCTTCTGGGTCTACTGTAAAGGGGTATCCCTTCCCACCAGCTGATGAGTTTAGGGGAAATAGGGCTCCTAGGGGTATGGGGCAGTTTGGACAGGCCTCCTAGGCTGGGCTGGCACAACGGAAGGTATCGGGACGGCTTCTCCCAGCCCCATAGATACCGGTGTGGATTGGCAGATAGGTCAGTGTGGGCTTCTTGGCACCACAACAGGCAGGTGGTCTCCCAGTAAATGGAACAGGGTGTAATGGGAGAGGCAGAAGTGGTGCATACAACAGCGGCACTTACACTAATTTTTTGTTGTCTCTTACAGGTTCACAGAATGTACCAAGGGTGGTGAATATGGGATGAACAAATCCACTGGGAGTAGCAGGGGAGGCCAACTGGGCTAAGGAATGGGCCCCTAGGGTACTGCCAAAATGGAATGGCACAACACTCCATTGAATGTCCAGTGCAGGACAGCACTCATGTACTTTGGTTCTCCTTTGGAAAGGTTCTCAATGGGTCACACCCAGTGCAGCAAGTATGACAGCCAGGTTGAGACATTGGTGCGGCAACTTGCATGCAGAGGGGGATGGTGAGTTGGGAACCTAAGACTGGGGGGCTGGTGAGAGTCTTCCCACACCACTTAGGATGGTGAGAATGGTAAGAGTGGAATGGACAGCTAGTCAGGAGTTATCTTGGTAGGTGGGTCTTGGAAGTTAATTGGAGCAGAGGCTTGGGGGGGTTGGACTGCATCTGTCCTGTGATGGCTCGGGAGGATCACAGACCCAGGGTACAAGGGGAAGAAGGAGGAGATGAGTCGAATTAACATGAAGGACTTGTCACTTCCAGTCAGCATGAGGCTGGGGACTGCAAGACCCGGACCCAGATGGGGGGGTCATGGTCCAACCTCATCAGGATTATTCATCCGGCACAGTGGCACAAGATGTGGGTGGCTACAAGGGTGCCGGGCCATATGACCTTATCTGCTCCTGTTGGAGGAGTTTTGACACAGGAGGTACATCAATCATTAGGCCCACTCTAGGGTGGCCCAAGAATTGGAGGCAAGAGTGCGTGAGGCCTGCATGTAGGCTGCGTATCCTCCTGGCAGTGCATGCTGCTCCTAAATTAAGGTGCTGATCAATAAATGCATGGCTGTGGCTATTTCCTCCAAGATCTGTGTGTTGTGTGGTTATTTCAGGGGAAGGGAAAGTGGAGGGCTACCAGACAATAAAGAAGCTGCTAGACATCACAGCAGCTGGCCATTTGTCTGGGGCCCTCCCTCCCTGGACTTGGAAGGATTGTAGGGGACCTCCCCATGGTTGGACAGATGTCATGACAATGCCATGAGGGGAGGTCCCACAAGGCTGCCTGGAGGCGGTGGCATTTGGTGGAGGGCCGAGAAAGAGGGATCAAGTGAGCAGAAGGCCAGCAGCTTTCCCTTCTTTCCCCTCTGTTTGTCAAACTCCCGCCAGCCCATCCTCATAAAATCAGGGTGAGTGGTCAGGGAGGCAGGGCCCCCTTTGACCATTATGGGTTACTGCATTAGGGGTTGGGGTGAGTTTTCCCAGTTTTCCCGTTAAACAGGGTTTTTCTGGGTTTTTCGCCTCCTCCGAAGGGTAGTAATATTTAGTGAACAAAAGATAATTGATAATTAAAGAAATAGTTTATTAGAAAAGGAAGATAGGTGTTAAGATAGAGAAGCTGTTCAGACTTGATGATAAATGTGCTACAACTGTCACAGCCATGTGTGGCAGCTTGGGAGGATCGCAGACCAAGTGTACAAGGGGAAGAAGGAGGAGACTAGTCAAATTCTTGCAAAGGGCTCATTACTTTTGGTTGGCATGAGGCTGGGGACTGCAAGACCCAGACTCAGATGGGGGGTCATGGTCCAACCTCATCAGGATTATTTCTCTGGCACAGCAGCACCAGATGTGGGTGACAACAAGAGTGCTGGGCCATATGATCTTACCTGCTCCTGTCAGAAGGGTTTCGACTCAGAAGGTACATCAGTCATCAGACCCACACTAAGGTGGCCCAAGAAATGGGGGGCAAGAGTACGGGAGGCCTGCAGATGGGCTGCGTATCCTCCCTGCAGTGCATACTGCTCCTAAATTAAGATGGTGATCAGCAAATGCATGGCTGCTGTCATTTCCTCCAGGACCTGTGTGTTGTGTGGTTATTTCGGGGAAGGGAAAGTGGAGGGCTACCATACAAATGTTGCAAGTTTGACATTTAATCGCTAGGTTACCATTCAGAGTTGTAATAATAACCATTTCAAAACCAAAGAGTGGTGCTGTCTTACCTAGTACAGGAATAAAATAAGTGGGTCTGGTCTCTGGTCTGCCCTAGCAGGCACAAGCTCTCACAGACGCTCACTTGTGCACCATTAAAATAAGGCCAACACTGCAAGTTGCAGCCCACAGCACTTCTGGTACACTGCTACACAAATTAGCTCCCAAAACCTACAAAAATAGCCTTTCTAAGGCCACAATACATGGCTGAAAACTAGTTAAAAGTTGCTATGTAGCTCGCCTGTCTGAAATCAGCACCAGTATTGAATTACAAAAACAGATCTGCCACTGTACTATGGCAGTCCTCCTTCCCGCAATACAGTGTGCACCCAGAGAGTTAAAGACAGAGACAGGAAAGCATTTTTTTTTTTTTTTTTTTTTTTTTGTTTGTTTGTGTTTTGGTATTGTCCTCAGAAGTATAACTAATTGTTAACTATAGCAGCCAAAGGAATCCCCTAATCTTGAGGATAGATTTCTGATCTAGGGATGCATTCAGCAGTTCAGCAGCTCCTCTTTGCTGTCCAGACCTCCCTCTTTCTGCTGGTGATCACCTCCCTATACACCTTGGCCTCCCACAGACCTTACTCACTGCCTTGTCACACTGGCACACTGTCTTGAGAGCATCCAATAAAATTACTTCAAGGTCCGTTTCCTGTTGCATGACCGTCACAACCTCTTCCTGCATTTTATATGCTACCTCTGGAGTTCTATGTTCTAGGTGTATGATTCTGCACTTTCCTACACTGAAATCTAGTTGCCATACCATTGACCACTCCTCGAGTTTTCTCAGGTTTCTGCTCATTCTCTCCACCCCCTCTTGAGTGTCTACCACGTTGCAGATTTTGGTCTCATCTACAGAGGCATACCTCCTCTTCCAGCTCTTCTGCAATATTACTTATAAAGGCATTGAAGAGGACTGGTCCCAGTACCAAGCCTTGAGGTAAACAATTTATCACTCTCCCCTTCCCCAAGTGAGTGCTCTTTGGCATGGCCCTCTGTCTTCTATCCAACAACCAATTCCATACTTGGTTTACCACCTTTGGACCCACAGCCAAACTGCCCAGTTTACTTACGAGTCTCCTATGTGAGACATGTCGAAGGCCTTGCTGAAGTCTAAGTTGGCCATGTCGACCCCCCCCCCCATCTGTTTTGACCTAGTCGCAGAAATCAATCAGATTCATCTGACATGACTTCCCTCCATAAATCTATGCTGCTTCAGGTCTTTAAACCCACTAGATTCAAAATATTCCACAAGCCTTTCCTTTAAAATCTTCTTTATTAACTTCTCCACCACTGACATCAGAATTTCCAGCCTATAGTTTCCAACCTCTTCCCTGCTGCCACTTTTATTTATTTATTATTTATTTATTTTAAATGTTTTATCAGGAAAGACATACTGAGCTACAAACAGCTCGTTTCCAGATGCGTCCGGGGGACAAGGGGAGATGGGGTACAATGTAGAATACAGATGCAAAAATAAAGATATGTAGAGAGTTAGGTCTGTATATAAACAGAAAGATTTAAGCTATCAGATATTTTGTGGGCTATACAAGCAACACTTGTCAACCGATATAGTCTATATACAAATAATCACATATATAAACACACATTAATGTTAATTGTTCATATATATACCTACTTAACTAATACTCATATGCAAAAACATATACACGAGATTGACTGCTGGCACAAATTAGGTTTAACATTGATGGGTAAAGTGGCTGCAGTCAAGATGCTACTTCTCCCAAGGGTACTATACTTATTTAATAATCTTCCAATACGTCTCTCTCCCAGACATTTTTCCTCATTGGAGAAGATGGTATCCTCCTTTTTATGGGAAAAAGGGGCACACAGATGGGGGAAAGGTAAACTGTGAGTGCACTGGTCCAAAGACAGTTTGGGTGCCCCCTGGTTTCTGGGATACTACCTGGCGAGTATGGTTGCCCAAACCATGAAGTGGTTTGTACCTATGACTGCACCTCCTCCACTGTGGGTACATTTCGAGGCTAATATGGTGGCCCCCACCCCACTTAGGTCCCTGCTGGGACATATTGGCCTGTCGGGGAAGGTCCTCTTTCCAGTCATGTCCCAATCTCACCACGCCTGGCATCACATTATGATTCTATCTCGCACCCCTAAGGACACCTGGGCCCCACCTCTTTGTTATGCGGAATTATGGCATAATACTTTCATTACTTTAGGTGGAAAACCACTAAATTGTCCTTCCTGGGAGAGCAGGGGAATTTGCTATGTGACGGACCTTATGCTACCTGGCTCAGACTCCCTATTATCCTTTACCCAGTTAAAGACCAAATTTGATCTTCCCAACACTGACTTCTGGCGGTTTCTTCAGATACGTAGCCTTATAAATGCCCTCTTCCTCCAAGCTAGGCCACATGACAAGTGGAGCTGGCTAGCCTCCTTGCATAAAGAGTCCTCTGCCAGGGGCCGCATAGGTAAACTTTATGCTATATGACGGGATTCTCAGACCGATCCCACAGAGAAATGTAGAAGGCGCAGGGAGGCTGATATAGGGACAACCATATCTGAGACCACATGGGCCAGTTACTTGCGAGACTCACATAAACTATACAAGGACTCTAAAAGTCAATTAATTCAACTGAAAATCCTGTTGTACTGGTATAGGACCCCAGCGGTTCTGTGCTCCGCAAGAATTGTGCCCCACTCCAAATGCTGGATGTGTCAACAACCTGATGCTCACTTGTTTCACATATTGTGGTCTTGCTCCCAAATCTTATTTTTTTGGTCCATGGTCAGTTGGGACTGTTCTTGGTATGGGGGATTTACAGTTAGAGCCCAAAATGTTGTTGGGTGATTTGTCCGGGATAACTTTCCTGCTGAAGGCTCTCCAGGAATGGGTTATGTTAGCCCTGCTGAAAGCCAAAAGGCTTCTCCTACTGCTTTGGTGGCAGACTGTCAGCCCGGGTATAAACCTGTAGCAGACAGCCCTGGCTCGAATAGCTCTCCTGGAGTGACTAACTTACAGGTATGCCCACAGAGGTCAACTAAAATATTTCCATAAGAAGTGGGATGCCTACCTGAACTCACCACTGTGTAAAACCCCTTCCTCTCTGAATAATCCCCCCCCCCTTCTAGATCTTATTTGGTTTAGCTAGGGAATTTATCCTGCTGGCAAATAGAGATATAATAAGAGTTGTTACAATAATTTGCTCTTTTTACACCTTATCTTGGAATTTGTGTGATCTTTTTAGCATTTTTCGTGATAGTCACTCTGTAACTGTACTGGAGAATGTAAGTTTACTTAATGGCATACTCTTGTGTTTATGCATGGATCGTATGAGATATATATATATATATATATATATATATATATATATATATATATATATATATATACATACATATGGAAGTGTGTTGTAAAACTTGAAAAATCTTAATAAAATCTTCTATGATAAAAAAACATATACACATAGACAGAATAATTGAGATATTACAATTAGGGGTAATTATTGAGAATTTTGTGGGAACAGAAGGAGTGGAGGAGTAATAGTGATTAGAGAGTAGGAATGGGCCTTCATCCCTCTGGGATGAACACCCCGCAAAGGGATTAGGCAGGAAGGGGGGAACAAAGATGGATAAAGTGAGGGACAGAACAGTAAGTGAATTTGTAGGAACAGGGGGAAGGGCATAGTAGGGGACATAATAGTTAAGTGAGAACTTTGTAGGAATAGAGAGGGGAAGCATAGGTGATAGAATAGTAAGTGAGAACAATGTAGGAATAGGGGGAAGGGGGGAGTAGGAGTACATTAAGAGTAAGAATGGGCCTTCACCCCTCTAGGATGCGCACCTCACAAGGGAATTAGCCAGGAAGAGGGGGGAAAGGGGAGGGACAGAGTGAGATACAGAATAGGCAAATGGGAGATGGGTAGATTAAATCGAGGAAAAGGTGGGGGGAGTAAGAAATGGGGAAGGAAGGGGTGGAATGAAGTTGTGAAAGTGAATAATTCAGGAGGAGTGGGAAGATGGGGAAGGGGAGGCAAGCTTTAATTAGCAGAGCAGAACCTCAACGGTAAAAACACTACTCAATGTAAACCAAGGTAGTGCTATAGGCTAATAGCATGCCTAAGGAAGGGTAGGAGGGGGGAGAGCAAAGGACATGGGACAGAAGAAGGGACAGAGATGCATAATGAAGGGAAGGAGGGTTAAGAACAATTGCAGGATGGGGAGATGCAGTGTCGAGGAAGATAGGACAATGAACGAGTAGACGGAGCATAACAGATATCTAAGAGGAGGGAGTTCAAAATGTTTGGGAAATGATAGGAGAAGGCTGCTTTCCCAGAAGTGTAAAACAGGAAGGGAAGGACAGGGTCCTATGGGGGAGCTGAGGAGGGAGTAGATGGGGTTGGGGGGATTGACAGAAGAGCATCAAGGTACAGTGGCAGGGAGCCAAGCCAGAACTTACCAATTAAAGAGGCACTATAGGTAAGGCATCTGGCCCCAAGAAGGGTGAAGGACAGAGTGGTGTAGAGGTCACAGTGGTGTGTTTGTGGTAGACAGACAAGAACAAAGCAAAAGAAGGAGTTGAATAGAGTGTCCAGTCTGGTAAGGGTGGTCTTGGCGGCAGTGCTATAGACAACGTCTCCAAAGTCAAAGACTGAGAGGATCATCTTCTGATTGATCTCTCAATGGGCAGGCAGGGGAAGGCAGCTGTGGTGTCTATACAGAGCTCCTAGATTGAGAAGGAGCTTTTTGTGAATGGCGCCCACTTGGCCAGTGAAGTCAAGATTCCTGTTGAGCCAGAGCCCAAGGTATTTAAAGGAGGAAACATCCTCAAGTGAAGAATCCTTGAGGGTATGGAATTAAGGGGTTACAGTCAGCCTGGCGAGTTTTTGCCTGGTGCCAAAGGTAATAGAGACTGTCTTTTTGGCATTTAATGATGGCTGATTTGTGCGAAACCAGCATTAATCATTATTGAAATCCAGCTGGAAGCTGCTCACCATATCCTTGGGGGAGGTACCGGAGGCATGCAGAACAGTATCATCCATACACATGTGGATGGCTGCAGTTGAGCAGACAGTAGGTAAGTTGTTTAGAAAAACCAAGAATAGTATTTATTTATTTATTTTTTTTATTTTATTTAAACAGCAGTTTGGAAAACCTTTGAGCCATAGGCTCATTTACAAAGGTACCTTGTCACAGTAAGACAAACCAAAATACACAGTATAGCAGTACAACATATAAGTATAACAGTAAATTAAGACATAGATACAAACAAGCTGGTACAGGTAGGATGGATACGAACAATACCAGAGTTATAGTTGTCCTTAGTAGCTTAGTAATAAGCTTTGTCATAAGTATTGAAGATGCGGCTTTGACTAGCGGCAGTTACAGCATCGGGTGTTAATAAGGTGGTTGGCTGAAGGAAGTTTTGGAAGCACGATATAGTTGAGCTCGGAGATGGAGGGGCAGTGTGTTGAACCAGGAGGGGGGCCCTAAAGCTGAAGGCTCTTTTGGCCGTGAGAGGTCCTAGCCTAGGGATAACAAGAGAGGTTGTCCCAGAGGTCCGAGTATGAACTAGTGGGACAGAGCGGCATATGGTGGTGGTCAATCCTGGTGGGGAGAAGCCCAAGGAGGGTCTTTTTGTGTAAGGGTACAGGTAAGATATTTGAGGCGTCATCGAGATCAAGTACCAGCGCTTTAGCATACAGAGACAGGTGTGTGTCAACCTCAGGTGCTCCAGTACTAACCTGCAGGCCTTATCTCAGAGAGTGCGAATTTTATGGAGTGCGGTCTGATCAGCAGCACCATACACCGGCAGTCCATAGTCCACTAGGGACAGGATAGAGGAGGTGACTGCGAGTCGAAGAGCCTCCGGGGGGAGGCAGTGTTTATACCGATGTAAGATGCCCAATCGGATATTAGTGGCAGTGGCTAGGGCAGCGATAGTATTGGACCGAGTACCAAACCTTGAGGGACACCAGTGTTTATGGGGAAAGGGAAGGACAGGGAGTTGCCAGTTCTGACTGATTGGGACCTACCCATAAGATAGGAATGGAACCAGTGAGTGGCAGTCTCAGAGAGACCAGCTGCAGACAGCTTGTTAAGGAGAAGGGAGTGGGCAACAGTGTTGAAGGCTTTAGCCAGGTCGACAAAGATGGCAGAGATGATGTATCCCTGATCCATTCCCAAGAGAATGGAGTCAGTGAGCCAGAGAAGGAAGGTCATGGTGGAGCGGGCCTCATGGAAACCAGACTGAAAGGGGGTGAAGAAGGAGGAGGTGTCCAGGAGAAAGCTGAGTCAGTACCAGGTGCTCTTGAAGTTTAGCAAGGATTGGGAATAGAGATATCGGGTGGAAGTTACCTGAGTTAGAGGAGTCACCGCCTTTGTGAAATGGGATGACAGTGGCAAGCTTCCAGGTGTCAGGGACAGTGGCAGAAGTGAAGGAGAGGTTCAGAAGAGAAGAGAGTGGAAGAGCAATAGCATGAACTGAAAGGAGCAGGAGCTTAGGGTCAAGACCATCCGGGCTTTTCTGCCTTTGTGGGGATAAAGAGCTAAAAGAGCTTTTAGGGTGTCAACAGGGGAGACTGGAAGGAAGGAGAAATGGGGGGAAGAGGAAGTAGGAGGAAACAGGCGGGGAAGGAGCTGAGGGAAGAAGGGATTCTAGAAGAGTAGAGGAGTAGAAGCACAGGTGGTGAAAAAGGTGTTGAATTCGGCAGCTACAGAAGGGGGGTCTGAGATGGTGGCATATTCTACTTTTAGTACAGGGGCAGGAGATTAGGCAGGGGGAGAGAATAGAGTGTGGACTACCTTCCAAAATTTAGAGGGACGGTTGAGGTTTTCTTGGAAGGTAGAATTGAAATATTCCACTTTAGCAAGATGGATAGCCTTGGTGCAGGCGTTACAGAGAGTACAATATCCAAGTAAATAACTAAGAAAACCTGATGCTTTGTAAGTCATCCATGACAGGTCATGAGCCTGCTGACAGGCCAGCAGTTCATCTGAAATGCAGGGTAGGTTTGAACCTCAGACCCTGCTCTTCTTAAAGGGAGCATGCTGGTCCCAAGCATTTAGGAACTGCGTTTGAAGTACTGTAACTCAGTGCTGGGTCAATGGAGGAGGTATAAGCAGTAGGAGACCAGACAGTTCCAATAAGTTCCTCATGAAGGGAGGACAGATCTAGTAACCTAAAGGAGTGAAGATAGTGAATATTTGGAAGGGCTTTGAGCGGGTGGATTTTATGCACACAGCAGACCAAGTGGTGGTCACTGAGTGCATCTGGCAGGATTACTGATGTAACTACTCAGTGGGAGTCTGATGCCAGGACCCAGTCCAGCAGGTTATGCTTATTTGACTTGTGGTTTAGATGGGGTTGGTTCAGAGATTTATTGTTTTAGATTAAGGGAGGAGATGTGGTTACAAAATTTGGATTGGGCCCTGGACAGTCAGTTTATGTTGAAATCCCCAAGGATGAAGAGTTCATCATTTGAGGAGTGGGTGATACAGTAGAGATGAGGTCAGAGATAGAGGGTGAAGGGAGGCTAGGGCAGCAGTAGACACCTCCCACAAAGATAGGTAGGGAGCAGAGAGGGGAACATTTTAGTAACAGAAGTTCATAGGCAGATGGGGAGGAGGTGGACAGGCACATGGAATAATGGATGGATGAAGAGATGTAAATGGCCACTCCCCCTCCCTTGGTTGACCGATACTGCTGAGTAAGGGAGTAACCAGGTACAGAGATTGCAGTGCCAGGGATTTTAGAGGAGAGCCAAGATTCAGTGATTATCAGAGCACTTGGTTTCAAGCTACTCATAAGAGGTTGGAGTAGGTTAATCTTTGGGAGGAGGCTTCTGATGTTGAGGTGGATTACTTTAAGTCCTTTAGGGAGAAGAAGGGGGACAGTAAGAAGGTCCAAGGTTGGATTCAATGTCCACCAGTGTTAGGAGAAATAACAAGATGAGTAGCTTACAGGGGATATATAAGCATCTCTGAGGAAGAACTGACTTCCGAGAATGAGAAGAGAGGGTATAATTAGAGGTGGAGTTGTAGGAGGATAGGATGGAACAAAGTGATGCTAAGTAAATGCCAGGTGAGTCGAGGACAGATGAACCCGGGCACCAGGGTGAGTGGAGGAGGGGGTGGAGACATGAAGATGGCAGAGTGGGGTAGGAGGAAAGAGGGCAGGAGATAGAGTCTGGAATGGCAGGAAAGGAAGTGGGAGTGATAAATGCAGGGATGAAGAAGAGGGGGAGGGTGGTGAAGACAAGGAAGTACATGGTGAGAGGAGAGGAATAGGAGGGGAAAGAGACAAAAATGGAAGAGACAGTAAAAGGAAGAAGGGATGTCAATGGATTCAGGAAGAGAAAAGGTAGGGAGAGGCAGGGGAGAGGAAGAGATTAGTGAAAAGTAGAGGTGAGAGAGAGACAGAGGAGTAATTTTGGCGTAAAGGTTGGGAGGGACAACCTCATTCTCAACCAGCCTCAGACCGCGAGTGCTGTGCTACCCACCAAAAAGTAAATTACCTATGGAAAAATATAATTATTTCTATCAACATACCTTTGAAAGCTATACATACTGGCAAAACATTGAAGACAATATTTACACAGAAGCCTTTATTTCAAGTATATTCTGTATTTAAAAAAGGGTAAAAGTTGCATCCTGCCCAGAAATGACCCACCTTCCCTCTGCCAGTGGGTCCAAATTCATGCACCTATGCTATAACAATATCTGAAGGAAGGGAGCGTGAACTGTTCAGAATTTGCAGTTGATTATGTTTTGAACCATAAGGTTCATCTTTAGACCCACATTTTGCACACCAATAGGTCCAATCAACTCATGTTTTAAACCTCCTAGCGCAGTCACTGGCTGGCAGCTCCTCCTTATTGTGTTTAAAGCAGCAGTTACTGCTGCTAGACCCCAGAGCAGTCGTCGGTAGTTGAAATAGTCAGTTGCAATTCAGTGCAGTTGAAATCAGTTGCAATTGCATTGAATTGCAGTCATAAAATAGTGGAGTTGAAATCCACTGCAGTTGAGGATTCCGTGACCCAGCCAGGTTTGTTTTTGTGGTGAACTGCAGTGAGTTTTCTCTTTTTTTTGCTTTCCTGGGAGCGGGGGAGGTGGGCCACGAGGGCTGCGAATATCTAATGGTCCTAAATGCCGGCACCGAGCCTTACATCCAATAGAATGCACCCCTTGCTCCTGGACATGAAGCATCCACCAATTAGGGTAGACAGAAGGCGGAGCTGGAGAATGACTGTGACTGGCTGCACAAGGTGGCAGAGAGAGTGTGCCTAGGTAGGAGAGGAGACTGTCAGGAGAGGAGGCATCTGTGTTCGTGTGTGGGCAATGGAGATAGCAACATTTTTTTGCAGGGATGAAGTTTGGCAGTTCGGCTTTTAATTTAAAAATAAGTTAACTGTGTTCACTGTCCTAACATGTCCGGTGCCCAGAGAGAGACTAGTGTGTGGCTGTGCAGGTCTCAGTCCTCCAGCAAAGCCAGGCAGCAATCATGTAAAGGCAGGAAGTCAGAGGTCTAGTTGTGGTCAGGATCAGCCCGTGACCCCTCGGGTGACTCTCACTCAGTCTCGGTCAGGTCTTCAGAGTCGGCGAGGAGGAGTGGTTTGTACACTAGTTCCACTGCGTGGAGTACCGGAGTGGGGACGTGGGTCTGAGTTGGGTACTGACTGTGTGGGTTGGGAGGAGGGAGCACACAGCTCAAAAAAAACACCAGCACCACTGCCAAGTATGGCAGTAGCAGCAGCCTGAGCCATGGAGCCACCTGACGCCGACAACTGAATCATCACCCGACACCTGACCGAACTGGCAATAGGCTACTACAGTAAGCAAGGTACTGTATGGGATGTGTAGTAAGGCCTGCCAGGGCTGGGCAGTAGGAAGGAGAAGAATGATCTCTCACAGACTACTCAGTCTGTCTGTGTGTCTGCTGTGTGCTGGGCTGGCTTGTCTGACTGGTTGAGGGCTTGGAGGTTGTGGGGCCTGGGGCTGAACTTGAAAAGCCAAGGTGATCGATCATCATCGATCTACTGCTAGTGGCCCAGCTGGGCTCTCTCTGACTCAGGTGGCATTGTGAGTAAGTCAGACTTCCCACATGGTCGTGGAGCAGGCTAGGCGCAGGTGGTCAGTTGGTGAGTTCCCAGACCCATAGGCCAGAACACGGAGCATGGTCGGTCGGATCCAATGGACAAAATGTTTGTTGTTTGCCACTGTAGGAATCGGATAGTCTAAATATTAAAGTCCTCATAGCAAAATGAATAAAATGTAAAACTCACATTAGTGTACATGCTGAAAGCCAAAATAAGTTCAGAAACTGTGTCATAAAATGTTTTTTTAATACGTATGAGGTTTGTTTAGCTTTAAATTTAAACTATGGATACATCTCAATTCTGGCATACCATACAGGAGGTATTTCTAGGGGTCCTCCCTTAAACTGTTTTTTAGTCTCACAGATTCTACTACTGCTAGTAAACTAACATAAATTGATGGTTAGCTCTGTTTGCAAAAAGGTACCTTCTAGCTTCTGTGGAGTGCTTAAGAGGCCCTACCTATACTGTATTTTAGACTCACAGTTCTTTTTCTAAATAATTAGTATTACTGCTGCTTATTTTTCTGTACCATATACTGTTTTACTGCCCTGCTTCAACTTGTTAGTTTCAAGGACTCAATCTATTTTTTTGCTGTTTTGACTGGTTATTGTGCTTTAGTGGGTCCCTACTGTGTGGGGATTTGTTTCACTGCACTTTGTATTTGCATTTTAAAGAGCAGCCAGTTTCTTAGCTGCTACTGACTAGTTGCTGCTCCCTCCAACATATGCAATACCTCACCTGCACCAGAGTAGAGGGACATAAATAAATCCTTTTGTTTCTGCCCATTTATAAAGTTATAATGCTGCTAAATCCCAAATGCTAAAAACGGAGCTGCTTCCTGATCTTAACCCACCAACACACCCCCACGTAGGCACAAGCAGACCCGTTTTGTGATGTCAGAAGGCAAAGGCTGTGTGTGCACATGCCTCACTGATTTCAAGGGGGAAGGGGACTTTTCCATACATTTTATTAACTTTTATAGTCGAAATTTTAATTAAAAAAAACTTTGAAGTTAAAAAGTACGACAAACTACTACTAAATAAAATTCAGTGATGGTGAAAGTTGAAAAATTGGTTGGATTTTCTTAAGTTAGTTGAAGTCAGAAATGTCAAACTAGTTGAAAAAATCAGTCATAATGTGTGGTAAGTCAGTCATGATTGGTTTTTCAACTGACTCCAGGGTCTAACTGCTGCTTTAAACATATTAAGGAAGAAGGAACAGCTACACTGGTAGTTTTTTTTTAAACAACAAAAAAAGAAATACCCCCAGCCTTTCAATCCCTTCAATTGTCCACAGTGACACCACACACTGTTCATCCACCCACTTACAAGATTTGATTTATTTTTTAATTACTTTAACTTTGGTAACACAGAAAATACTTGCTGAAAGAGACTGGAGTTGCATGTTAGGCTAACCATATAACCACCCACCCCACTAACAACCAGCAGCCCCTACTGAAGTAGACATACAGTAGTCAGGTGGTGCACAGAACTGATGCTAGACAGCATTTGTTAAATCAGACACTGTAGACACAACCAACACAGTAGACCACCAATAAACATAAACACTGCCTACCCTTGACCTTGCAGACTAGAGTCATGTTAGTTCAAGTTGAGAGGTCAGAACTGGCTGTGCTGTGCTAGTCACTGGTACAGCCAGACAATACAGTAGCATAGAAGAGGGAATGTATCACAAATAATTTGCAGCAGGCTTCTTTCCCGGGTGCTCTCTGACTCACATCAAATCAATTTAATGGCCAATAGCATGTGACCCCACCCCTGGTCCCTGATATGGTTGTTGGGGGTATCCCCAGCAGTAAATTCACCCAAGACCCAGAGGTTTCAGTGGGAAGTGTGGTGCAGTGGGAGCCCCCTAGAAGTAAGAAGCCTGACAGATTTAATAATTTCAACACTTTATTTTTTTAAGTGCAATACAGCTGAAATCATTGGCTGGATTTCATTCTGGTATGACTATGAATCAAAGTCCATACTCTTTGTATCACATTCCTTGGCAAGTCTTTGGTTTGACTGGACAGGGGAAGGCACCAGGAGGGAGGTGTCAGTTTGCAGCATGCGCCTAACATCAGCTGTCTTGATCTGGCCTTGTGTAAGGTGGCTTGCGAATGCAGATTTGATTGCCAGTTGCTGTTGTTCAGTAAAGGATTGCAGGCAATGTGGGGACCGTATAGGTGGAGTGTGTGCCCCCATCATCTCTTGGCTTCTGTGGCTGTCCTGTGAGCTAAGTCCCCTTCTTGTTCTTGTTGCAATACAGGTACCTGCTGAAAGAGATGGCCCTTTTCCTGGTTCACCCATGGTGATTGAACTGCTTTCCAGAGTCTGTGAGGGAGCACCTGCATGTGGGCTGATGGTTGTGCATGGGGCCTTTGTGGTTAACTGGCATATTTGTCGGCTCACTCTGATGCTCTCCTCTTTGCTGCCCATCGGGGATAGTATGCATCTGCTGTTGTGGCTCAGTGGCTCATGTGTGATGCAAGCTCATGTCTACCCTCAGGGTGAATGCTGTGAAACTGTGGCAAGAAAGAAAAAGTAAGATACATACTTTGGGCCCATGGCCATGGGTAACAACTAAACCAATGGAAGTCTCCAACTTGGGGGGGGTGGCATCAGGGAGGTCTGAGTCATCACTCCTGTGAGTTTGGGACTGCTAACCCATAGGGAAATGGCCAAAGCAGGCCCTGGAAGTTTTAGGGGGAGATGCCAGCAGGTGTCTCCAGGCTTGGGAGCACCTTCCCTGGGTAAACGATGTGCTTTGGTACCCTAGGTAAAACTAAGTTCAGAATTCCCTGCACTGCAGGGCATCAGGGAGGGGAGGGTCATGACCCCTGGGTGTCTGGGAGTGTTAGAGCCAAGGGAAGTGTTAACAGCAGGACCTTGAAGTTTTAGGGGTTGGGGTACCAGGCCACCCCTACCAGATAGCACCTTCCCTGGGTAAGACATATGCATTGGTACCCTTGGTAAAAACCAAGCCTGTGGAAATTCCTACCCTGGCAGGGCATCAGGGAGATGTGGGCCATTACCCCTGGGAGTCTGGGAGTGCTAGGTCCAAGGGGAGTGTTAACAGCAGGCCCTTGAAGTTTTAGGGTGCATGCCAGCAGGTGTCCCCAGGCTGAGAGCACTGAGTACTGGGGAATCCTGGTGGGAGCTGAAGTCCCTGGGAGAAAGTGTGACCAGATATCCCTGAGTGCTGGTGGGATGAGATGTCCCTGAGAGATGGTATGACTAGATGGCACTGATGGCTAGTGGGACCAGATAGCCCTGGAAGCAAGTGGGAACAGATAGCCCCACCTGTTGCCAGCTGGGATGTCTCTAAATAACTGTGGTCGGGCTTAATAGTTACTATAGGGGAGTTTCTAGAAGGCCTAGCCAGGTTGTGATGCAGGTTGCTGGGCATGGCTTTATGCTGAGTCTGGCTGGCTGATTCTGGAAGTCACCAGGGTACATGCCAGCAGTTCTCCCCAGGCAGAGAGCACTTTCCCTGGGTGAGAGATATGCTTTAGGACCCCGGGTAACAACTAAGCCTGTGGAAGTCCCTGCCCTGGCAGGCCATCAGGGAGGTGAGAGCCATTAGCCCTGGGTGTCTGGGAGTGCTAGACCCAAGGGAAGTGTAAAGAGTAGGACCTGGAAGTTTTAGGGGGTGGGGGTACAGTGCCTGCCCTGCCAGAGAGCCCTTTCACTGGGTAAGATACAGTATATGCTTTGGGACCCTGGGTAACAACCAAGCCTGTGGAAGTCCCTGCCCTGGCAGGCCATCAGGGAGGTGAGGGCCATTAACCCTGGGACTGTGGGACTGTTAGACCCAAGGGAAGTGTAAGGAGCCAGACCTGGAAGTTCTAGGGGGTGTGGGTACCATGCCTGCCCAGCCTGAGAGCATTTTTCCTGGGTAAGAGACATGCTATGGGACCCTGGGTAACAACCAACCTGTGGAAGTCCCTGCCCTGGCAGGCCATCAGGGAGGTGAGGGCCATTAGCTCAGGGTGTCTGGGAGTGCTAGACCCAAGGGAAGTGTAAGGAGCAGGACCTGGAAGTTCTAGGGGGCGTAGGTACCATGCCTGCCCAGCCAGAGAGCATTTTCCCTGGGTAAGAGATATGCTTTGGGACCCTGGGTAACAACCAAGCCTGTGGAAGTCCTGCCCTGGTGAGGGGCATTACCACAGTGTGTCTGGGAGCACTAGACTCAAGGGAAGTGTAAAGAGTAGGACCTGGAAGTTTTTTTGGGGGGGGTACAATGCCTGCCCTGCCAGACAGCTCTTTCTCTGGGTAAGAGATATGCTTTGGGACCCTGGGAATCAACCAAGCCTGTGGAACCCCCTGCCCTGGCAGGTCATCAGGGAGGTGAGGGCTATTACCCCTCATGTGTCTGGGAGTGCTAGATCCAAGGGAAGTGTAAGGAGCAGGACCTGGAAGTTCTAGGGGGTGTGGGTACCAGGTCTGCCCTGCCAGAGAGCATTTTCCCTGGGTAAGAGATATGCTTTGGGACCCTGGGTAACAACCAAGCCTGTGGAAGTCTCTGCCCTGGCAGGCCATCAGGGAGGTGAGGGCCATTAACCCTGATACTCTGGAACTGTTTGACCTAAGCGAAGTGTAAGGAGCAGGACCTGGAAATTCTAGGCAGTGTGGGTACCATGCCTGCCCAGCCAGAGAGCATTTTCCCTGGGTAAGAGATATGCTTTGGGACCCTGGGTAACAACCAAGCCTGTGGAATTCCCTGCCCTAGCAGACCATCAGGGAGGTGAGGACCATTACCCCTGGGTGTCTGGAAGTGCTAGACCCAAGGGAAGTGTAAGGAGCAGGACCTGGAAATTTTAAGGGATGGGGGTTACAGGTCTTCCCAGGCTCAGTGCATTTGGCCTGCATAAGGTGTATGCTTTGGGCCCCAGTGTAACTACTTAACCTGTGGAAATCTCTACCCTTTGATAGCATCATGCAAGTTAAAACTGTCTTACCTGTTGTGGCTTGCCATGTACATAGTATTTCATGTTCTGATTCCATGCCGACTGTGTAGCAAGTTGAGCGCTTGGTTCTGAGAAAATCCTCCAGCATCTTTGTTACTCTGCTGCTTTACTGCCAGTGCAGAGAATGTCAGCTGCTGTTCTGTGAGCCCCTAGTCTTGCAGCTGCTGATTCTGTGACACGCTTTATACCTGGGGGGGGGCGGGAAGGAAGGATGGTCCAGCATCTCTTCCCAGGCTCAGTGCACTGAATCCTGGGTAAACAGTGAACGTCATCCCCCAATGGAAGTATCATTGAAGTCAGGGCTATCATCTCTGTGAGATTGTTAATACTAGCCCCCTAGGAAGTGGTTTAATCCAGAGCTTGGAAGTCAGAGGGGCTCTAGAGAAAATGGTTCCAATAGAGGTGACCTAGATGGTGAGTGCAATGTCTCTGAATCAGGTACCCAGAGAGGCCAGCCTTCTTGGGACCCCATGTCCTTGTATCATAGTCTATGCACCTGTGGCAAAGAATTTCTATCCAGGTTTTTCACTTTAAAAAGGGGCGCCAAGTACTTTTTTTTGTGTCCAAGACCTTGAAGACCCTGGCCCCTGCCCACTGACAAAACTGCCTGTCCGAACTGTAATTCCCTCCCACCACTCCCACCACCTTCTCTGCTGTGTGCCTACCCCGCAGCATGATGATATGGCCCCCCATCCACCAAGCAAAGCAGATCCATCCATTCACTCATCCCCATCACCAGTCACCTCCTACCTCCCTTGTAGTTCAGTTGTAGTCTCAAGCCTCCAGCAGTCCATTACAAGTTAACTTCCAAGTGAGCGTCACAGCAGCATAGCAAGAATAAATCCCCTGATCCCCACTTTCACTCATAGGCACCAGCTAGCTTCATTCAACTCCTGGACTTAGACTCCAACTCAAGCTCTTCAACAGTGGTAGCAGCATTCATTTTTAAGAAAGGCACAGGAGGAGGAGGAGGAGGATGGGAAGTGAAGCATGAGTACTGCAGTTCTCTACTGATGCCAGCAGTCTCCTTCTCATCCTGACTCCTTGCTATTCATGCATGCTTCTGCTACCTCCAGTTGCGGTCTGTCATTTTCTCCCTTCCTGCTGCTGCATTCACTCCTGCTGCTCCAGGTTCCAGCCAGCTTGTGCAGTCCTGGTTACAGCCAGCTTGTGCAGTGATGCCCTGCCACTCTGTCTAACCTGGCTGCACTGCACTTTCAGGTAGTACATCAATAAAACAGAGATAGAAAGTTAGATTTAAACTGCTCAGTGGAGTATTTAACAGGTGGGGTGGAGGAGAGGAAGAGAGTAAGAGAAAAACTAAAAAGGATTGGCAGTAAAGCAGAGATACAGAGACAGAATTATACTGCACAATGGATTAACAATAGAGGGATACTTGTTAGATTAAACAAAACAACCAATAATATAGGTATCCTCCTAGCAAGCAGGAATACTTAAATCAGAAATATATAGGAGAAATACTGTGGAGAAATCCCTGCCACTACAGGTAGAACTACAGGGGAGTAAAAACCTGAAAAACAAAGGATTAACAATATTGGCAAGATTATAAGACTTCTAATTGTGAAGGCAGAATAAATCCTATTAAACTGAAAAGCAATGGTTTAGGCAGGTGAAGTAGGGAAAATTAGCTTTACCTTAAACTACTTTAATGTAGATAAAATCCCCCAGAATAGCTAAGTAGCCCACCTAGCTAATCAGTGGCTACCCAGTATTATCATGGGTAGAAGATCCTAAAAATAGCAAGCAGACCAAGCAGAACAGGGACTGGCCAGTATTAACTGAGACTAATTATAACAGTTAACAGCATGGTGAGAAGCTAAGAAAAATGTTTAAAAGTAATTGATCCTTGAGCAGACACCAATTGTAAGAGCTTACCTTGAACCTAACTAGCCCCAGGTCAGCCAAAAGCCATAAATAAACTGGAAAAAGGCTCACTAATATTAATTATGTTAATGCAATACTAACAGGTAAATCTGTACTGGCACAACTAAATTTAAACTATAATAATGAAACAGTAATTAGCATGTAAATAAGCAAGATAATGCACAGTAATAAGCATCACATGACTCATTGGCTAACAATGTTCCCCCCTCCCACTTACTGCAGACCTAAGGACAGGAACTCTGGGTGGAGATATGTTAAAACATATTCCAAGTATTTAACAGGTGATGGGAGCTGGGGGTGGGTCAGTGGGCCAAAAAGAGTGATCACCAAGTCAAAAGTCTACCTTGTCTGGAGCGATCACCTGCTGTTGAAAGCAATCACCAAATTAAGTCAAAAGTCTGTCTTGTCTCCCCTTGCAAGTAGCAGGAGCGATCTTTTGCTGTAGTAAAATGAAGCAATGTTAAATCAAATAGTTCTGATGCAGAGGGAAGGCAAATAGACAGAAACAAACCCTCAGACCCACTTTCACAGATTCTGCACCTCGACTAATCACAAAGCTGCAGGGCTACCTCTTCCCTCCTCCCCTCCTCTGGAATCGCTCCTTTTTTCAGATAGTTTGTTGAACAGGGCTATAAGAGGTGCAGCCAGAATCAACTTCAGTACCCTTGGGTGTACTCCATCCCTCCACATAGCTTTGTCCTCTTTCAGATATGTAAGACCTTCCAGGATTCTCTCATCTGTGAATGGACTTGTGTCTACCTCCCTACCCCCAATGTTCCTGCTGTTTTTATGTGATCCATCCCACTTCACTTCCACTGTGATGACTGAACAGAAGTATCTGTTTAGGATATCTGCTTTTTCTTGATCCTCCTCTGCACAGCCCCCCTGCCCTTCTTAACCTCATATTCTCTCCCCTTGTCTTCCTCTCTTCACTTACAGTATATACCTATATAGTCTCTCCCCCCCCCAGTTATCCCTTTGGCTATCCTTTCCCCAGTTTGTGCCTTTACACCTTACACCACTTTCCCTGCTTCTCTCTGCTTCTCCTGGTACACCCCCATATCCTCTTCCGTCTACCTCTCTTAGTACTTCTTGAATGCTACACTTTTAGCTTTAACCTTTGCAGCCCCTTCCAATGAGAACCAATGTGGTCTCTTTTTTCTCCTCTTTTTGATCACTACTTTTTCACAGAGGTTTGTTGCCTTCACTGTGCTGTCCCTTAATTTGGCCCAATGTTCCTCTACTCCACCCAGGCCATCCCCTCAGTTGTCTCTGAGGTGTTCACCCATTATTTTAAAAATCTGCCCTTCTGAAGTCCAGGACATTCATCTTTGTGTAGTTTCCTTATATTGAACCACACTGTATGGTGATCACTTGTCCCCAGGTGACCATCCACCTTGACCTCTGCAATATTGTTCCGGTTAGTGTGCATCAGGTACAATATTGTCTCATCATTAGTTGACTTCCTAACTGACTGATAAATGCCCCCTGCAGGAAGTCTAAGACGTCCCTGCTTGTACCTTGACTGGGAGGTCCCAATGTACATCTGGCAGATTTAAGTCCCCCACCAGCAGCAGCTCCCCTTTTTCTGGCATTGTGCTGATGGATTCTCCAAGAGCCTTATCCAATCTCCCCCTACTCATGTTGGAGGTCTTTCTGTCACCCCAGTATTGGTAGTGGCTCCAGCTCCTGTCTCTAGGGCAGTCCATACTACCTCCAACCCCCCTCCTTCTCCCTTGGTTCCCATGTGGTTCCTTTACTTTGATACTCTCCCTTACATACAGTACAACTTCTCCTCCCATTCTCCCCACCCTATACTTCCTGAGCCAAGTATAGCCGGATATGGCCATGTTCCAGTCATGGTTGCCTGTGCACCATGACTCAGAAATGACCACAATATCCAGGTCTGTCTCAATCATGATGGCCTGTAAGTCTGCAGTTTTACTTCCAAGACTCCTTACATTTGCACATATGGCCCTCCACATGTTGTCCCCACTCAGCCTACAACGCCAGTATTCTATTGTGCCCTGCCTCCTTTTCTTCTCTCTTTTTACAACTTTTGTTCCCATCACCCTTGTCTTCTACTTCCTTTCTGTTCCCTTTATCCTGCTCCCTGGCTGATACTCCTTCTTCCTGCCTCAGCAAACAAACAAACAAACAAAAAAAGACTGCAATTACACACAGTGCCCCCCCCCATTGTTTTGTAGCATGGCATCCTATCTTCCTGTTTCTGTGCTCCCACCACTAAACAGCAGTTTTTTTTTTTTCTTTTTAGGGCCACCCCCCCCAATGCCCCTAGTGGAGCTCAGCCGCTACCCCATGCAGACCCACCATGCCCAGGCTTAACCCCCTGGGCAGGGCCGCCAGGTGGGTGCCCGCCCCCATGGTCAATGGAATCAAACCCTGGTTTACCCATCAGGGTGGGGCCATGGGAGCAGGCCCCCCCCCGTAGACACTGGTGGCAGCGGAAGTGGCAGTGGAGTGGGATGTCATGGCTGTGGGACCAGAGAATTTTGTGGCTGTTATCCCCTGGAGGCAGGGCATGCAATGACACCAGTGTCTGTCTCGCTTCCCACGCAAGCAGGCACTGGCCTTTCCCGGCAATTCTCCCAGCCTCTACCAGAAGTCACCAACAGGCTGGACACCCCCCCCGGAGAAGGACAGCCACCCTTCAGGCACTCTATCCTTCTCTGCCCAGCTGGCTCTCCAACTCTCGGGTCCATTCCAGAACCCGGGATGCCAGCAGTGCAGCAGTCACCTTGCTACTGCACTGGTGGGCTGGCAACAGCAAATGTTTAAGTAAGCAGTCCTAGCTCTGCACAAACGATAGCTGATACCATCATGCACCTCACCACAGTCTCACCCCCACCCACATAGCAGTGAACATAGGCAGAGAAAGTCAATCTCTGGGGGGATTTCATGTCAAACAAATCTGACAGATTTCTTTGCCTGGGTGACCATGGAATTGGATCAGGGTGGAGTGGTGGATGTGGTCTACATATATTTCAGTAAGGCATTCAACACTGTTCCACACAGGTGACTCATAAACAAGCTGAAAAGCCTTGGAGTGGGTCCTAAGGTGGTAAACTAAGTGAGAAATTTGTTGGGGGACAGGAGACAGAGGGTGGTGGTAAACGGAGGAAGGGAAGGTGAATGCGGGGTACCACAGGGATCAGTACTGGGACCAGTCCTCTATAATGTTTTTTGTTAGCAACATTGCAGCAGTGCTAGATGGGAAGGCATGCCTCTTTGTAGATGACACTAAAATCTGTCATAGGATAAACACTCCAGGAGTGTGTAACAAAATGAATAGTGATCTAGGAAAGTTAAAGGAGTGGTCAAGGGTGTGGCAGCTGGGTTTCAATGCTAAGAAGTGCAAAATCATGCACTTGCAGCATAGAAACCCAGGGGCAGAGTACAGAATGGGGAAGTACTATTAACCACCACCAAACAGAAAAGGGACCTGGGAGTAATATCCAATGATCTGAAGGTGGCCAGACAGTGTGACAAGGCAGTGGAGAGAGCTAGTGTAATGCTAGGGTGCATAGGGAGGGGGTACCACAGCAGAAAGAGAGAGGTGTTGTTGCCACTGTATAGATCACAGATGAGACCTCACCTAGAGTACTGTGTCCAGTTCTGTAAACAACATTTCCAGAAGGACATAGGGTGGATGAAGTCCAGATGAGGGCAACCAAAATGGTGCAGGGTCTGCATCACAATCCCTCTGAGGAGAAACTGAAGGACCTCAATATGTATACCCTAGATGAAAGGAGGGAGGGGTAAATATGATAGAAACATTCAAATACCTCACGGGTATAAAGTTCAAGCTGGAAGCATCTTTCAGAAAAAAGGATGCTGAAGAACAAGGGGACATGCTATGGAGCTGGAGGGGGTAGACTCAGGGGAGATGTGAGGAAGTACTTCTTCACAGAAAGAGTGGTGGATGCCTGGAACAGCCTCCCAGTGGAGATGGTGGGGGCAAAAACAGTAACAAGCTTCAATAATGCATAGGAAAGGCATAATGGAACCTTAGAGGTAGGGAAAGGGGGGCGATAAAGCTGGAGATCAAGTAGGTTCTGTGGTGTTACAGTAGGTATGGAAAATGGGCTGACTACAGTAGATGGGCCAAGCACTCCTTATCTGCTGTCAATACCTATGTTTCTATGTTTCAGCCCCCACCCTGAGATCAACCAGAAACTTGCACCTCTGGAAGTTTTCATACAGGGTAACGTGATCCATGGACAGATCTAGGATTTCTATGGAGAGGGAACAACACAGACACAGGGGGCTTGGGATACAGAAAAAGTTATGTCATTTTATTTATACAGATGAAGCCACTTAATCGGGATGCTCCGGTGGCAGGCTTTTCATCCTGATTAACAGGCTGTCCTGTTTAACAGAAGCCATTGAAATGGCTTGTTTCACACACGACATACAGTAGATAGCTGCTCTTGAGTTCCTTGTTATAGTCTGAGCAGTAGTTACCATTATACTATACTGTGTTTTAGCTTACAAGTTCAGTTACAGTATGTTTTTAGTTAGACTAGTTAGTTTAGTTAGACTTTCACTTTTCTTCCCACTGCTGCCACCTGTCATGGAACGTCTGGTCTATAGCGTGAGTTTTTTTTTTTTGTTTTTTTTTTTAACAAGCCCTTACTTCTCTGTCACTTTAGATTTCATGTTGGGATGCAAGCAGACCAGTTTGCTTTGGGGATCTGCAGTGGACATTGGATGCTGGCTTTGATCTCCATGGAGATCAAGCACTGGCATGATTAGTTTGCTTTTTTTTTTCTTTTTTTAACAAGTCCTCAACCTTGGTTTAGATTCACATATACAAGACCAGCACAAAACCAAGGAAAGGGTGGTTAGGTTCAGGCAAGGCAGGTTTGGGAGGAGGATAAGAGGAAAGTGAATTCACGGAACAAATATTTATTTTCTTTATGAGGAAGAATATTACCAGTTACCACAGTGTAACACTCAAGCCAGTAGAGGTTCATTAACTAGTATCAACATTGAACACATCATGGAGAGAGGGTGTTAAAGGGCCCACAGGCACTGAAAGTGGATAAATTATGTGACCCAAACAGGACAAATTTCAGGGTGTTGAGAAAGATGCAACAGGCCCTGGCAGGATGGTTTCCAGATCTCTTTCAGTAAAGGAATCGATAATAATATAGTTTATAGTTAGTAGGTTTCCTGGTGGCAAATGTTCTGCAGGACATTAAGCAGCAAGAGTTTACCAATATGAGATTGTGTGAAACTAACTTTATTGAATTCTTCAATTGGGTGTCAAGGGCTATGCAGAAGGGTCTTTCTATCACTGCTTTCTATCCTTTCTGGCAGCACACTAGTAGTTCTCATGCAAAACCTAAGACAAAAGTATAAGAAATGTGATTAAATCTCAGGGAATGAGCTGAGATTGAGCTTTCTATGTCCTTGATTGCTAAATGATCAGAAGAGGTGTGGTTATCTCCTATTTAGCATGCTTCCCACTGATCAGGTGTGAACACATTGTGGGACAGCACTGTCTTTAAAAAAATAAATAAATAAAGCCAGAGAGTGGTTTCCATATACAATATTTAAAGAAAGCAGAGGTATCACAGCTCATATTGGCATGTTAAACTCAAGGAGTAGGTTTGACCTATGAGGGGGTCATCCTGCCTTTGCTGGTTAGGCTGTTCACAACTCAACTGAATTATGAGACCATTACTGTTTTTTTTTTTTAATATAAAAGAATGAAGAAAGTGAGTAAGCAAACAGAATAACATTAAAATAATTCGGAGGCTTCTTTGAGCAGTATTCAGGGGTACTGGATCCCGTTTGTTTCTGATATTGGCCACACACCAGTAGTACACGTTAGAGCTGGATAAAAGTTGTGAATTCTGCTTTGGTGGCACGTTCATGCAATTTCATAAATTTTGCAGAATTTTCTAAACTTCCACCATTGTGGAGATCAGAATCTTCCAAATGAGTTTGGTGGATTTTCACCCTGTTCCACATAATTTTTTTTTGCTGAACTGTGGGATAATGCACATAATACACATGAATGACATGAATGACATTCTGCAGTTTACTATATCATTCCACAATACATACTGTATAATCATTCTGCAATTCGGTGATGATCAGTTCTGCAGATATGGAGCTTGAAAGCTTGTATCATCATTTCTTTCTTTATTATGTTTTGTCATGGTTTTGTTTTGGGGAGTGTAAAATCAAATGTAGAATCAAGTACAGAAATCAAAAGTGCAAAGTGACCCAATTATTACACTTCAAATAAAAAGTAAGCTAGTGAATAATAAAACCATATTTTTATTTTAATAGTAGCTGAAAGGCACAGAATGAACAAATCTAATGAGATATAACTTTTTCTGAACTAGCTTCTGGGGCCCTGTTTTCTCCCTCCCCCTCCTTTAGTTATGTGGTTATGATCCCCCCACCCTACTCCAGTCACTTGAGACCCCTTACAATAATATATCAGACACAAATATTGGTAATATTCCAAATAGTATAACAAGTAGTTTCCACAAATCAGATAGGCCATTAACACATATGGACCATGATCAGAATTCACACTCATATGCATTTTTTATTGGAAGCATTATTTTTATTTAGGGTTGCTTAATCCTGTAAGGGGGGGTGTATGAGTCCCATATGGCAACTCAGGGTATTTTGGTAGAGAATTGGGATTTGTAAATTACACGAGACAATGAACTATTAGAAGTGTTGATCAAACCTTATTTTTTCCCTAAATTTTATAGTCTCAGTAAATTCAAGAGACACCGCATGGGTGGATAGGACATAAATAAGAGAAACTCCTTGTTTAGATGGTTCACTTTATTGTAAGACAAACTATAATAACACCAACAAGATCGTTTCCCCCCAAAAAAATATTTCACACAAGGGGGAGAATTGTGAGGGGTTTCAGATAACAGAGAAGGGAGAATTAAAAGCAAGGGTAGAGACCTGATGTTTTCTCTTTTAATAAAAAGTGGGGGAATGAATAATAAAACCAAACTTTTATTTATAACAGCAACAGAAAAGCAGAGAAGGAACAGAATTAAAATTTGCAGCTTTCTCTGAACTAGCTTCAGGGGGCACACTTTTTTCCTTTCCCTTCCTCCGATTATGTGGTTGTGATCCCCCCAGCTTATTTTGGTCTCTAGAAACTCCTTAAATTCACCATCACTGCCTTTTGTGTTATTTTCCCACCATGACACACTGTTTATGGGTACAAGTTGAGATGACGCTTGCATGTGTATGGTGTAGACAATTTAAAAAAAAATAAAGTTTCACCTATATGCACGATCTGATAAATATGTTTACATTTGCCATCATTTTGTTCCTGTTTTATGCACATTTTAAATTATCAGTGTCATTATATTTTCACAGCCAATATCTGCTGCTGGGATTAGAAATTTGGCAATAAGATCTATGAATGTAAGGACTCGGAATAAGTGATTATCAAGTCATGCATGTAGGTGAAACTTCATTTTTTTTTTAAAACTGCCTACACCATACACATGCAAGCATCATCTTGATTTGTACACTGAACAGTGTGTCATGGCGGGAAAATAACACTCATCATGCTTTCTCTTGATCTGCAAGTCAGCAGCTGACAACACTGATTTGGTGGTAAAATTTCAAGTAGGGAAAGCAATGTCTTCCTTGAACAATGACACCAAAAGTGACATTGGTGTCCTTTTATGCTTGACCATACATGGTGTGGTTCCTTATTCATTTGAATCACTGGCTACCTCCACTTTGACTGGCAATATAGCAAGTTCTCAGTCTCATTCAGGCTCCAGTGAATGAGACAAGAACAATATGTCTGATGGCGCTGCTACCATATCTGTTACTGACTGATAAGAATAGTCAAGTTGGGGGGAGGGCGCTGTTAAGCCTGAGCAATGAGCAGCAAATATTTACAGCTCCTTATAACTGGAGAGGAATCTGCCTAAATTTTCCATTAAAAACTCTTACTCAGTTTTTTTGATCTCACCATCATAAAGCTCGCCCCTGAAAACATCAAGATGGGTAATCCTAAAAAAGATAAATCCTCAGGAGGACTTGGCAAAAGCAAGGGATCGGGAGCATCAGGAAGGCCTGAAGAAGCCATTGTTTCAGCGGAGAGGCCTGAGACAGGAGAGACTATCACCACATTGGGTCACAAACTTCAGACCCTTATAGCTTCTATGTCCATTTTAAGTCAAAAAGTAGACAACTTTAATGGACGGGTCACAATCTTGGAATCGGCGGTAGAGGGTATCAAAGGGGATCTCTGAGATGTCCACAGGCAAGCTGATGCCTCTATGGGTGTGACTACGCTCGTGCTAAAGGAAAATCAATACCTTAAGGCAAGGCTGGAGGCCCTCGAAAATCAAACAAGAGTGGCAAATGTTCATATGCTAGGACTGACGGAAGGTATCGAGGGCAACCACCCAATACTTAACATCCAGGACTGGCTAACTGAAAAGTTAACATTGGGAAGTTTGAAAGAAGCTTGGGAGGTAAAGAAAGCATACCGGGTGAATCTACAGGGCCGATCACAGAACACGGATGAACTGTGAACTGTCATGTTGGTGACCTCGGGTGTTGCAGCCTGAGATAAAATTCTTAAATGTGCTTGCAGAGCAGCTCCCTTATTGCAAGATGACCACCTGGTACATCTCTTCCCTGATATCAGTTATGCCACCAGGCAACGTCGGAAAAATTTGAGGGAGTCAGATGCATTCTGAGAGGCTTGGGAGTTCCACAAAACATAATTTTCCCAGCTAGGCTTCAGGTGGTACACAACAGTAAAGTATATCTATTCTCAGATCCTATAGAGGCTGGAAATTGGGCGGATTGGAGGGCAGCTGAAACTCGTAGAAGAACCGAAGGCGCTGAAGATGAACACGACGAGGCAATACCTTGAAGGCATTCTGAAGGTGACTGCTTAGTACCGAATGGTAACTTTATTTTGCATTGCCCCAGTACTGCTTCGACGTTTCAATGAACTTTAGCTCAATTGAATAAATAAAACGATCAGACTTTTTGTAGATTTACTTTCATATTTACAACGGATTTGAGCTACCTGCGATGTCTTAGTTTTCATGGGGAGTGTAAATTTTGTTTACTACCTAATCTTATTTTAGGTTAGAAATAAAAGAGGCAAAGGTTGTTTAGTTTTCTTCTCCAGGTTTAAGTGGGGTATTTTCAAGCTGTTAAAATGTTTTTTGCTTTAGAGATGTTTCTCTCTTGCATTTAGGTAAATACATGGCACCACTAGCCCTTTTATTTAAAAAAGGGAAATGGCTAATTCTCGGACTAGAATTGCTGGACAATTTATTAACATCGACAAATACCATGTAGTTCATGGGTTCTATACTCAGCACAAACAGAGTAATTTTATCATACTGGCTTAAATTTATTATAGGAATACCCCTAATGTTGTATCAATATATAGTAGATGCAAAGAGCTCCTGTGATTAAGAAAATAATGTTATTTCCAATGGTAATACTGTGATATGATGGACTGTCTGCTGTATGAGAAATGTTTGTTATGAATATGGCAAAATGAAAAAATAAAGTATAAAAAAAAAAAAAAGAATAGTCAAGTAAATATTGCTGCATTTGCCATCATTTTTTTCTGTCATATACACAGCGAAAGTGTAAATTGTCAGTATCATTATATTTGCACAGCCGATATTTGCTGCTGAAATTAGACATTTGTTAATGTTTGACAATTAGATTTATGGATACGAAGGCTTGGAATAAGTTATTACTTGATTGTTTTCACAAGTCAGTGACAGATATGGCAGCAGTGCCCTCAGACACGTTGTTCTCATCATCTGATTCCCTGGAATATGAATGAGACCGAGACATCGCTATATTGCCAGTCAAAGTGAAGGCAGCCAGTGGTTCAAATGAATGAGGAACCACACCACGTACAGTATGGTCCAACATGAAAGGACATTAATGTCACTTTTGGTGTCATCGCCTGAGGAAGACATTGCTTTGCCTACTTGAAATTACCACAAAATCAGTTCTGACAACTGCTGACTTGCGGATTTAGAAGAAGCATGATAACAGCACATTTCAAGTCATTGCACTCAGCATCTGCAGCAGCAAGATCGCAGGGCATGCAACATATGTCACTCTGGCCCTTGGGGAGAAAAAAAGCATTAAAAATGTAATATTAACTTTCAGGATGAAAAATTTGTGGATTTATTCAGCTTTGGAGGACATTAACTGCTTAATTGGTAAATATAATACAGATTTTACTATAAAACATTGCATTTGATCTTGAAAAGTTTCCCTGGTGGCTAGTGGCACCCCCCCCCCCCCCAAATCTTTGATTGCCAGCTCCATAAAAGCTTAAAGTGTGGGTTGCACTAGACACAGGGGAACTTTAAATGTTTATGGAGCTGGCAATCGGAGAGTGGGGGGGGGGTTCCACTAGACACCACAGAAACTTTTTATTCTTATGGGGCCATGATCAGAGGAAACGTTAAACTTCTATGGGGCCAGATTGGGATGGGGTGCCACTAGACACCAGGTAGAGGGAAATGTTAAACTACTGAAAGAAATTCTGTAGAATTGATCTCTGACAATGATCAGTTCTGCAGATTTTTTTTCCCACAGTTCATACATTTTTAACCCACAGTTCATACATTTATTCCAGCATTCTAAGGTTGAATTTCCATGAAAAATGGCAAAATCATTTCCAAACTTTCACAGAAGCAAAAGTCTGACGTTCGCAAAAATTCCCTCAGCATAATTTTTTTTCCACACAGCTCTAGTACACATACAGTATTTAAGAAACATTAACAAGAAGTGTGATAAAATCTCTGTGAATGAGCCAGGGCTGAGCTTGCTGTATCCTTAATTACAACATTGTTCCAGAGACCACTCCCCCAAGAAGGAGACCACACCGAATATTGTAGGTTGGTTGCTCAGTCAGCAACACCTTTTATTCACAATTAACATATCCAAAACATATCTACATATCTGTACAATATTGAGTTCCTTCTTTTCATAGTTAATTCGATTCCATATCAGGTTACATTCACCTTTTGTCTTATTTTTTAATCTCCAAATGTCATACTTTCTGTTTATTTCTAATTGTCTTTCTTCTTCACCCCCAGCATTGAACCTGAGGTGGTCTTGTTCCAAAAACTTCTCTGCTCCCAGATGCAAAACCCGGGTCAATTTCTTCCTTTTTCTTTCTGGGGCAGGTCCATTTTCCTGCCCCCCATTCTCTTACTTACCGAGGTGTCCATACCCCTTCACCTCCTCTTCTTTACCTTTTGTTGTCCTCTACTCCCCTCTTCCTCCCCCCCCCTCTCCTAAGAGGTATCCACCTCTTTTCCTCCTCTCCTATCTCCTACCTCTTAATCCCGGGTGGTGGGCGGGAATAGAAAAATTCCTACCTAGCCTAGCAAAAAGTGGTAGATCTCCTTTGTGCAGACCTTCTTAAACCCCCTTTTTGCCCCTACCTTTGCTCTGCTCCACCTCTCTGTCTCTTAATCTATCCTCACCCTGCCCCTGATGATGTCACCCTTTCCTCCCTAGGTCTCCACCTATTTCTTGTGACATTCTTCTTCTGGAAGAGCCCCCCCCCCCCGGGTCCTTTGGCCTGGAACAAAGGGAGCTGTCCTTACATGGCAACCCTTCTTTTTTTTCTTTTTTCATTTAGTTGTTTAACCAGGTATAGCACACTAAGCTGGAAGCTTTTTTACAGGAGCGACCTGGGAGCACAAGTAGGTTAAGTGACTTGCTTAGGGTCACACAGTATGCAAGTGGAAGCTGTGGGATTCAAACCCACGTCTGGTCTGCTGGATGTCACCAGATTTGCAGCTCAGAGCCTTAGACCACTGCGCTATACTGCCTCCAGGAGGCAGGAGAGGTGTGGCCATGTTCAATTTAGCTAGTGCCCCACCAGCCACATTTGAGCCCCTTATAGGCCAGCACTCTGTCTAAAAAATGAAGACAAAAATTAGTTTCCACATAAGAGATATAGAGGAAGCAGCAGTTTCTCAGCTCATATTGGTATGTTAAAACTGAGAGAGTAGGTGTAGTACCTGAACCCTGACCTACTGTATGAGGGGGTCACCATGCCATCAAGTGGTCAGGCTTATCACAACTCAGCTGAATTATGAGACCAAGAACCCCTTTAGAAATCCTGGAATAAAGAAAGAAACTGAGTTAGAAAACAATAATAATTTGCAGGCTCCTTTGTGCAGCATGGGGGGCGGGGGGCTGCACAGATCTAGTTGGAATCTGATACTGGTCACACGCCAGTAGTACCCTTACAACATTTAAGAAAATAATTTAAGAAATGTGATTAAATCTCAGTGAATTAGACAAGGTTGAGCTTGCTATACTATGTTCTTAATTACTTAACATTTGGAAAGGAATACCTAGAAAACTCTGTGGTGTGAAAGTATTGTTACGTAGTTCTTTTAGTCATATGTTCATTCTTACAGTATGTGTGGTGGTAAACTTATTTCAGCCTTCTCTGAAGCTGCAGTTTTCTACACTAATTCTCAGTCCATTATTGGAGGATATGCTAGCTCTCTTGTACTTTGTGCTTTTTCAAAACATAAGATTAAAAACTGACTTTGTGTATCATACACTTCCCACATTGCAAATACTGGCAGATAAACATAATGCTTGCCAACTAGTGTAAAGATCTTTGACTAGTGAGATATGTTTTGAATAGCTAACAGTATGCATTACTCAAATCCAAAGTGTTATTGTTCTTCTTTACATTGCCAATCTACACGAACCCATGTTTCTTAAACAGCACTAAATGGAAAATGTAATATCCATCAAGATCACTTTTTATTTGATCTTTCTTAAACTTGATTAAAACCCTCATCCATTCAATCATCTGAACATAAAAAATTGCCAAGCCTTGTCACTGATGTCCTTGATACTGGTACCTTTGACGGATTTAATTTATGTTCTCAAGACCTGCATTATTAGTTATGCTGTATCAATGTTGAACTTCAGTCAAACTGAATTAATTTTGATACTGGAAATTGAATTTCAGCTGTCCAGGTTTACTTAATGTTGAATATACAGAGAAAAGAGAAATAAATAAGGCCACATTATATACTGTACATACAACATGCAGTTTCAGGATACAGGCTGCTTTCTTATAGTCATGGGGTTTTTATTTATAATCTAGTGGCATTTTCACAATTCAGTGATCCAAGGACAATTTGATCCTTATATCACAAATGGCAGGCCATGTTTTAACTACAGCTTTAAAACCTTATGGTTCTATAAACTGAAGTAAAATAAATGTTCTGCTCATGAAGCAAGTTTCCCATGACAGTTTAAGGTGAGAAATCCTTAGACCTTAAAGAAAAAGCTTGGCTTGGAAAGGCATAGAATTTCTTGTAGTTCTGATGTTTCCTTTGAACTCAGACAGAAGAGAAAGCTCTGAAATGCAATGATGGAACCCCATGGCATTGAGCAGAGGGGGACAGCTTTGGAATGCTGGCAATCTGGGTTTGCATCCCTAGCCCGGGAGATCGGGAAGAAAGGTCAGCAGAGAGCACTCAGAGCATCATATAGGATGTTCTGCTCTTCTGAAGGGTGGATTGCAGTGCTGGTCACTCAGCAACACCTAGGAGTGACTCTGTGGAGGTCTCATTGCAGCATTGGTGACCACAGGCTGCCTGACACCACATCCTTAGGGCAGTCATAAGCATGCTTGCACAGATGTTGGGTTGGGGGGAGTTAAAGAGGGGAGGAATACACCTCCTGACTGGTGCAGTATTAAGGGGCAAGCAATCACTGCCTTTGTTCACTGGCACTCTGAATGCATGGCCCCTTGACTGAAACTGGCGCACCAGAACAACTTTTCTCTCTCTCTCTCTCTCCCACTTGTCCACAGTTGAGTTAAAGATAAGGAGTAGCCTGGCCATGGGAGATAAACTGGGGACATTCAATGCTCCAGATCTGTCAGGGATTGAAGGGGTCCAGAGGGTTCTATGTCATAATAGTGATCGCAAGATGGTGATCGCTATTATGGCGAGTGTATATTGCCGAAAAGCCAATCGGTGATATACACTTACTGGTGAACCAAAACCCAGCAGACTTAAGTGTTTTTGTGGGGGAGGGGCTCTGCCCCCCTCACTCTCCTGAATTAGGATTCCTAACTCCAGCGGGGTTCATGTCTGGGAGGGGGCACAAATTTTGGCGCAAAAAAAATTTATGTCCGGGAGCCGCTGCCTGTGGCAAAATTTAGTCCTTCCTGTCCTCAGCCCCAAACCCAGGATCTGTTCTGCCAGAGTCAGCCTCCCTCAACACCACACCACATGGCTGGCTCGGTGGTAGTAGGGACAGTTCCTGTACATAACCCCCTTCCCCTTCCCCTTCCCATTCCCCTTTTCCTGTCGCTTTACCCTACCCTTGCAGTAGAACCAATCACTACCCTTGTGGGTAGCCCATTCCAATATCTCCAAATATGGAGTTGCCATTTTGGCGGTTGCCCATATTATGGCGTTATTATCACTGGTGTTACTAGGAGGTTTCCAGAGCAGGATGCTGGTAGGCGGCAAGGACCAGAGGGCAAGCACAAACAGAGGTAATAATAAAGTGTGAATAAAAACCAGAAATCTACAATGTTATAGGTACTCTTATTTTCTAAGAAAGGGTTGGATCATTTGTAAACCTCAAGCCTTGCTGCTTTAAAGAGATGAACAATGTAACCTGTGATGTTTATTAGTATGAGGTAAAAAGCAGTTAGGAAAAAAAGTACAGAGTTTTTTTTTTCTAATGCATAGCAAAACAGATGCACAGCAGTCACTAAATGTGATAGAACCACAATACTTCTTAAACAGCATACCACATTTTTTCCAAGACCTGCTCCAATAATCCCTCATCCCTAATTTACTTGCAACAGATTTATTAAGGCTTAGAGTCTTGTTGTTAAAGTACGTATTAAATCAGTCAGTTAAATGACTGACAGATACAATCAGAAATACATAATACAGGGCCCTGAGATCAATCAGTAAACTGACAGATACAACCAGAAACATTGGCAATATTTAGGTGCATAAATTATGGGTCTTGAGACTGCAAAATACTGAACTCAACAGACCAGGGGTCTGGGGACCCACGTCCATTAAAAATGTTTGGTTCTTCATGCTCTAAGATGCAGTCTGAGCATTTTTAACAAATAATCATGATGTGTAACTAGTTACCACCCCTCCTAATTTTGGCACACTCCATGGCCCATGTCAATGTCTGACAAAGGAGAATCAACTAAAATTTCAGTTTTACAGAAAGTTACTCTGGTGTCAGTATGAGATAGGTATATATGAGCAACCTTCCATTATTTCATGACCTTGAAGTTGTCCAACACACAAAAAAAATTTAGTTTTCCCTAAACTGTGATGCATTCTTGACATATTTTTAAGCATAACATGATGGGTGGCATGTTGCCACCCATCCTAATTTTGGCAAGCTCAATGCCAAAGTCAATATGTGAATAAATGTACGAAGACAGGCTTTTTTTTCTGAAATGTGACTTAGGTTGCAGTGCAGCGTGGTAAGGAAGAAAGACCAGAAAGTAGCAATATCTTTACTTTCACCTGCAGTGCAGGTTGCAGCTTGAACAAAACCAGATTATGTTCAGCTGCTGCAAAATATACAGCAACATTCTTCTTTGTTTCATGCTCTTGAATTTGTCAATGGCAGCATCCACAGGTATGCTTTTTTCAGATGGCTTCTTTTAATATTTAAGACTGAGAGGTGCCTGTGCCTCTCATTAGATACTGTGTTTCTCAACTGTGTTTTGATACATTTTTGAGAACGAACATTCACAAGATGCCAGTGTAGCAGGGAACATATTTAAGTACATGCTGCACTTCATAATATTTGAATATGCTTGAGTTTAGCAACTTTCATAAATGAACTGCAGACCATATGTGATGCAAGACTTTGAAGCTTTAGATCTTTACATACCGACTGTGATTCTGAAATGAGAAGATCCAGAGTGATGTCAAGGTGTGTACTTGAAATGTCTAGAACAGCAAATTTTATTCCTCAATTGTTGAACTAATAAATCCTTTTGGTGTAAAAATGGAAAGTGTTCATATAATTGGGAGTTCAAGGGCCTGATTCACAAAACATCACAAAGTGCAACACAAAATTTTGCATTGTGATTTGCCGAGTTGTAAAAATGTGCTGTTCACAGTTGGATAGCTCACCTTGCTATCCAACAGTGAAAAGAATTAGTTAGCACTGGCGGTAACCACTGTATTGTTCACACCACCCCAGTAGTGCCACCTCAACCGCTACCCAAGTGAATGACCCCACAACTGACAGTGCTGCTGTACTATTCCTGATTCACTAAAGCAGCCATGCAATGAGTCCACTGGGCAGCCAAGGTGCCAGATGGCCATTTTCATGCCCATTATGGGCCCATTTTCACAGGCTGCAGGTGACTTAGTGAGACCCCCAGCCCACAGCCGACATGCTACCACAATCCATGGTGGCAAGTGCCCCCTGTTGCTGATTACCAGCCCCAGAAAAAAAGTCAGATTTCCTAGTGGTCAAGTGGTCCCTCCCCATCCCCAGTCACCAATTGCCATCCCTGTCAGATGAAAAACAGTGTCCCTGGTGGTCTAGTGCTCCCCGTTCCCCATTCTATGATCTCCATCCCCACGTAACAAAATTAATTCCCTGGTAGTCCAGTTATCCCTCCCTCCACCTGCTCACCTGCCAAGTATTTCTAAAAGAATTCTCTGGCGTCCAGTGTTCACCCCCCCTACCCAATCACCTGCCCGGTAGTTCTAAAAGAATTCCCTGATAGTCCAATGGTCCCTCCCCCTTTCCCCATTCTCCCATCATCATCCCCATAGACTAACAAGAATTCTCTGGTAGTCTAGTGGTCTCACCCCCATTTGCCGATCACCATCCCAGTGACAGGAACAAAAATGTCCCAGGTAGTCAAGTGGTCTCCCCACCCTTTCACTTACCCCTCCTTGCCATACATTGAAGATTGACCATGGTGGTTTAGTGGTCCATGCCACCCATCCCCAATCCACCCATATAGGGCACTGTAATGTTTTCCCTGCTGTCTAGTAGACCCCCACACCCCCACCCAGGCAGGTAGTACCCCATCACCCCACTCCCCCAACCTGAAACTGAGCTGGTGACCAGCACAGCTCTCATCTCTCCACCATGGCCAGCCACTGACTGAGCTGTCAAAGGAGCACATACTGTACACATTACGCACCCATTGATTGACAGCTCAGTGAACTGCCAGCTGTGGAGGAGAGAGGAGGGCTGTGATGGTCCTCCACTGTGGTTTGGGATGAGGGGGAGCAGGATGGTGGGACATTGCCTGCAGGGGTGGGGATGCACTAGACCACCAGGGAATAAAATTGTAATTCATGGACTAGGGATTGGAGATAGTGAAGGGTGGGTTCACTAGACCACCATAGATATATATATTTTTTTTAACTATATTGCAGGGATTGGGATTGGGGACTTACAATGGACACCAAGGCAAGATCTCCTGGACTGATCAGGTTGGTGATCAGGTGGGTGGAGGGACCACTGGTCACCTGGAATTCCAGGGATTATTTTTTTAAATATGAAGTGGGTGATTGGGTCGAGGGTGGGACTGCTAGCCACCAGGGAATTAAATTATAATACATCGGTGGTGATCGGCAGCCAGTGGGAGGGGCGCTGGTTGACAACTTAGTGCAGCCATTGATCAGGTGGGAGGAGACACCACTAGCCACTAGGGAATTAATCTGTAAATTGTGTATTATACAGTCAACATTGGGTGGCGATACAGGGCAGACAGAATTTCCATGGCAGTTCAAAAATGTATTTCTGAACTTTCATGGAAGTGAAAGTTTGATTTTCCCTTCAATTACACCCGTGAATTTTTTTTTTTTTTCACACACCTCTAAACTGGACAAATACATTCTGGAGGGGTGGGAAACAACAATACTATTCATAAACCAAGGAGAGAATTATGGGCGAACATCTTTTCTTGCTACTTATATCTTTAGCAGTAAATTTCATAAAATTAACTAAGTATCCCCCACCAGGTGTGAGAAAGGTGATTGACACAAGTGCTCTCTTCCACTGCCAGTTTTCTTCTAGTGAATGACACACCTGCACTTGCTTGCATAGTAAAACAGATGATACTGTGATCAGTGTGATTTCTTGATTTATTTATTTGTCTGTATGTTTGTTTATTCATGTATTTATTTTAATTTGCTTGTTTATTTATTTATTTGGTGACCAGGTGTGTACACTGGACCAGAGGTCCTTTTACAGGCATGAATATGAGCTCAAATGCTATAAAGCAAGAAGTTAACAGAAAGTTAACACAAACTGGATATTTTGATTGCAGAGTGTGAGACAATCAATAGGTGCAAGATTTCCAAAAACATTGCACATGTAGCCGAGCCAGTGGCATGGAGGGCTGAGGCATCACACCTTATTTCCTGCCACATCAACGACCCACGTTCGATGGCAAACACAGGTTGCTGGGGGTTGACTGGGGAGGGAGAGGATTGAGCATCAAGAGAACAGTTCTCCTCTCCTGAGGAGGGTGGTTTGGTAGTCCCACTGAATCATTACCCCAAGGTGGAGGCCTGAGGGTAGTGTGTGTCAGGGACATCAATGAAGGGAGAGCACTGCGGGACCCCACGACCCCACAGCATGCACACGCCTCCACGTACAAACAATGACATGTGTGCCCCAGCAATGGAGGGGCAGTAAAAATTATAAAAAAATCGGAAGAATGCTGACAGGCTACATGAATCCCGAGCATCACTCTCAACATGCAGCCCTGACCAGCAAATATGAATTTGTGTGTACCGGGGGGAGAGAGGATGGCCCTCCTTCCCAGCCCAGCCATGGGGGGAAATTCATGGGGATTCATCAGTATCAGGGCTGGGGTGGAGGGACAGTAACGCTGCTTTCAGGGTGGATGTGAGCTCTCTCATGGAGAAAGCCAATGTCCACCTGCCAGCAGGAGCTGCAGGAGAAAGGCAAGGAAAACAAAAGCAGCAAAAAGTTGCACAAGGGGGGTTTTCCTTGGGCAATTGCATTTTTTCCACATTTGCTAATTTTTCAAAAAGGTCACATTTTTGCAAACTTTCCAACAATTTGAAGCATCATATGCATATTTTTGCACAGCTGTGGAAAAATGTTGCCCCTGTTACCAGGCTTAGCATGTTTTACATAGCTGTAGGCAAAAAGGAAAATAACACACATGCACATAAAATGCTCAAAATAGGATTGCTGCAGGTACACGGATTTTTCCTGCACCAGTGAGTAGCTTATAGGGGCCATCTGAAAGTCTGTCCCCAGTTGTTTTACAGTTCAAACATTACTATGCATCATCAATGAAGAAGAACATTGACAAGGAAAATCATTCATCAGGTAGTTACAAAAACATCCAAATAAGACGTGTCTTGGTGCATCTCACGGAGAGCAAGGGAAGCTTTTCCACAACCCAGGAGCACAGTAAGAAAAGGATCTCTGGCCTATTGCTGAGGAAGGCAAGAGGCTGTTCAATGAAACATTGATTAGCAGATCATCTAGGACTGGGTGAATAATTTTTTGAATATTCAGACAAATGTTCATATTTGTGGTCCCAAATACTCAGAAATACATTATTCATATTCATTATTCTTGTACCTGTGACGGTGGGACAAGATGACAGCACCCACCCTCATCCCCAGCCCAATAGTCGGCCTCTACCTCTCTCAAAAACCCACCATCCACACTTTCCCACATACAACTCAGCCCAGCATGAATATCACCTTTTGGGGATATAAGGAACAAAAAAGCAGTGTTGCAACCAAAGTAAAATTGCCAGTGCGTATTTGTTGTCCTCCCAGCACAAGAAAGTGAGATTTTACAGTAATTGCACGGGATTTAAATCTGTAATACAAAACTATATCCCTCCATCTACTCACCCTCTGCAACAAAGCTCAATCCCACCATCCTCCCCTCAGCACCTACATTTTATAACATGATGAAGCCCCCCCAACTCGGTGAAGATGACTGG
This sequence comes from Neoceratodus forsteri, assembly GCA_016271365.2. Classification (NCBI taxonomy): domain Eukaryota; kingdom Metazoa; phylum Chordata; order Ceratodontiformes; family Ceratodontidae; genus Neoceratodus; species Neoceratodus forsteri. The sequence continues at coordinate 1,869,411,336 of CM057452.1, forward strand.
TGCAACCCACCCTCCTCCATGGCCATCTGCTTATTCTGACTGAACTGCTCAACTTGCTTGCATAGTAAATCAGTTGCAAGCAAGCATGGAGGTACTTCCATTCAGAAGAAAGCGGCCAGGTGTGGAGGAGGGTGGGTTGCACTGGATGCCTTCACCAAGCCTAGGGAAGCTTCATCATGTGAAATTTGGGTGCTGGAAGGGGGAGGATGGTATTAGGCTTTGTTTCAGATGGTGAAGGACAGGGAAATTTGTTCAGATGATTGGGATGGGCTTTTTTAGTGTAGTATTTTCCAAATACGAATAGGCATGAATTGTGTCACTATTTGTTATTCATATTAGGAATGGGAGAACCTCAAAAGGTTCTGAAGTTCTAAAAGGTTCTGATAAGCAAAAAAAGGTTCAGATGCTTATGTGAACCTTTTATAACCTTTATTGTTTTATGGTAACTGCATGTTGAAAAATCATTTTTACACTGCTTTTAATCAACATATCTGTAGAAAAAAGCAATTAAACCACTGTTTAGTAGTAATAAACAGCATGAATAGTGAAAAGAGAGGAGAAGGAGTGAATGATGTGACTGATGATGTACTTACTAGAAGTGCCAGTGCTGTAATATGTACATGCTATAATTCAAAACTGCCACTGACCTCTAAGATGATGATGATGATTTTGTCCAAAGGCAGGCAAGTCCCAGAACTCTGACCAGCCCTTATAGCTGAGTAGTTAAAGCACCAGTGTGAACCATGAAACTCTAACAGCCACCCACCACATACTGTCTGTGGGATTTTGTCAAAAGGCATGTAACTTCCAAAACACTCTATAATCAGTCTTCTGTTTCTAACATTTAAGAATGTAATACGAATGATGTGTATAAGTTATTAACAGTAGTGATTTCTATTTTTCAACAGTCAGTACTGTGAATGTCTTTTAGCTAAGTAATGAAGAAGAAGCTAGAAACACAAAAACAGCACCAGGCCAGAGCAAAGGGCAGTCAGTCAGAAAGCCAGTCAGAAAGAGACAGTCAGCCAGCTACTACTTCATGACTGCAACTATCCCTGCCTAGTACAATCAGGGGAAAACCAGAAGTGGTCTACCAGTACTGCGATCAATATGGTGAAGGCACATTTACCAGAAATGACTGCTTAGAAAAGAATGAGAAAGTGACTGTGATGACGAGCAAGTCCCAGACTAGAACTTTAGTTTGTAAATAGTCTCCTCCTGAGTCTGATTTTTTTAGAAAGGGATAGGTTACCAGTGGGGTTCCTCAGGGCTTAGTTTTGGGCCTGTGGCAGAAATGGGAAGGAAAGAGTTAATGGTTTGGATTCTGTAGGTGCCTTGTTCTTTTAGCAGTTTGAAAAAAAATACACTCAGGCTAAAATCCTATATCCAGCTGCATCCAGCTTGTGGAATTCCTAGCTGCTAGATAAGAGCTGGGTCATAAATCTCGGGTGGACATCTCCACACACACAGACCTGCAGACACATACACAGGGCAGTGTGAATGGGTTGGGTCATTCAAATATAAACTGAAGGTTTAAAAGGGAATATAATTGGTCACTGATAGGTGTTCAGTCTGGTTGGGACAATTAGATACATATATGTTAGATGGTTGGTGCATTCAAAGGGGGAATAGGCACTACCTATTCCCAGGAGAATATATAAGAGACTGAAAGACAATGAAGCTCTCTCTTTTGCTTTGGAAGCTGGGAGGGGAAACATAAGTTTGGAGCCTACCTTGTAGCTATGTCTGTGGGAGCTGGCATTTAGAATAGGGTCCAGTGTCTCTTGTAAGGACAGGGAAGGGTAAGTTTAGTGATAGCATATTTCAGTAATAGCCTTCTTCTTTTGCCATCTGTTATTTAAAAACATTTGTTTACTTTTCCTGTATAAGTGTTATTCTACTGTGTTGCAAATATATATCCTGTGCATGCTCAATGCTCTTTCTGTTAAGTAAAAAGCTATTTATTTGCTCAACAGTTGTGACTGTGATGTCATTTTTCTAAGGTAACATTTGGTTTCCACTAGCTGAGGTAAATTCTATGTAGCATCTGCCACCCGAGAGAGACACTCTACCAGACTTTAACTTGTGCAATTGCACGTTTGATTATTCAAGTTTGTAAACTTGAAGGTTGGCGCTGGACGAATCCAGCTGGTGGCAGCAAATACCCGAGTACAGACACCTCTCTAAAAGATGTTTCAGCACAGAGGGAGAGGTGGTTGTCACAGGGCCCTTTACTATTTCAATTATTTATATCTAGGTTAGGTTGCAGTGAATCCTTATGGATTAGTAAATATGCAGACAGTACCAAACTAGCTAGCATTGTATGCAATGAAACTGATCATAATAGACTTCAAGTGGCACTGGATAATACTAAACTATGAGTTGACTCTGTCAGTATGTCTTTCAACATGGACAAATGTAATATTATGCATTTTGGGGTACATAATAAACAACTGGAATATAAACTTGGAAACCTTTCACTCAAAAAAATTGGTCGAGAAAAAGATCTTAGAGTACTTATTTCCAAAAGTCACCACTTCACTACTACTATCAGGGATAAACAGAGCTAGCAGCATTTTTAATCAATCTGGTTAAGGCACATTTAACTAAATGATCTCCTCAGAATGAGAAAGCAACTGTATGAAAAGAGGGACTTGTTTGCCACAGTTGCTACCAGTACAATCATGTGATGTACTGGCTGCACCTCCCACCCACCCCCAGTATGACAATGCTCCAAAGACAGATAAGTCCCAGATCTCTACTTTTTTTTTTTTTCACTTTATTTTTACTTTTTATCATATACATGACAGATACTGTATATATCATATAGCAGATAGACCATTATAATGCCATTATCACCATTGGGGGTGCAAACAGTCCCCTTAATCAAAGTAGAAGCATGCATCCACTATATAGTGTTACAACATATGGGGGTTCCTACTGAGGTAAAAACCTGATTAAAATTATTCTTAATTATGTGCTGTGATACTAGCCCATGAGCCATATGGCCTTACCTAATGTACTTTAATTGCCCAACAATTTTAACCAAAAATAATCAATGCCCCTAATAAAGGGACTATTGATGCCATATTCATACCTTAATGTAATAAAAATACCCCCTTTTAAATATACTTGCAGACTATTAAAGCTCATCCTTAAGGGGAAAACAATGCCTTATAGTTCCCTGGTTCAAAACACACCAGGACATTAAAGCCCTAAAGTAATATCCCTCAGTTGAAACTTATTTAATAACAAACTGTTCAGAGTTGAGTCCAGAACTGCAAAAATAAGATTAGTAATTCTGTTTCTTCGGAAAAAGGAACTGAACAGATTTTAATGTTTAAGAGTCCCATTATGCTGAGGTAAATCAATTTAGTATAACCAAAAAAAGTAATGTCCCAGAAAGGAAAACTTCAAGTTGCGGCTTCCTCGTCCTCATCATCCGATCCGCTAGCTCTTCTACGCGACTCCACAGCTCTCCGGTCGGCCCATTTACCAGCCTCAATTGGATCCGAGAATATGAACACTTTGCTTTGATGGACAATTCGAAGCTTAGCAGGGAAAATAATTGTGTGCGATATGCCCAACTGCCGGAGGATACTTCTCACTCCCTCAAACTTCTTACGCTGCTGTCTCGTCGCGTAACTAACATCAGGGAATATGTGGATCTGATGGTCATCTTGGAGCAAGGGAGCTACCCTACGGGCACACCGGAGAATCTTGTCTCGAGCTGCAATGCCCGAAGTCACCAACATCAAGGTACGTGGTTCCTCCATGTTCTGTGGGCAACCATGAGGGGCTATTCTGTAAATTTTTTGCACTTCCCAGGTATTATCTGGGGCTTCTGGTGATAACTTTTCGGTTAACCATTCTTTTACGTTTAAAAGTGGGTGGTCCCCTTCCAGGCCTTTAGGAAGGCCGACAATTCTAACATTCGCCACTCGGGCTTGGTTTTCAAGTACCTCCAGCCATGCCCTCAGATGCTGGTTTTCCTTAAGCATTAGTGTGGTCGCACCAGTAGACACATCGGCCTGTTTGCGCACATCATGAAGGTCAACTTTAAGGCCATCCACTGCAGACTCCAAAGTAATAACACGGGCATTAAAATCATCCACTTTTTGACTAAGGGTGGACATGGATTTGATCAAAGTCTGTAGTTTGTAGCCCAGGGTGGTGATGGTTTCCCCCAGTTCAGTCCTCTCTTCAGATATTGTAGCTTCCTCCGTTTTTCCGAGACTGCCCACTCCTTTGCACTTTCCATCTCCTCCTGGTCCTTTTTCTTTTCTAGGATTACCCATCCTAGCTATTTCTGGGCTGCTCTTTCCAATAGTGGGGTCAAAAAGGTCAAATGAAGCACCCAATTTGAGTTTTTAGGCAAAATTCCTTCTAATTGTTTAGGAGCTGTAAAAATCTGCTGCACGCTGCTCAGGATCCACAGCGCCCCCCACCCAGATCTCTACTTTTAACCAGTCCAGTTTGAAAATTGAAAGCTGATGTATCGGTCCACAGATGCAGTAAAGGTACTGCTGTCATAGTCATCTTCTTCAAGATTAGCATCACATATGTAGTCAAAGTTTGACAAGTTAACCTTCAAGAATGTTAATTTCTCCACATTGTCTGGTGTTAATCTTGTTTATTTATCAGTCACTATATCCCCAGCTGAGCTTAATAAACATTCAAAACAAACACTGGAGGGTGGACATCCATTATACTTAGAAACCAGGTTAGCCAGCTTTGGCCGTCATGATTTTTTCTGAAGGGTCATCCTTAATACTAATGCTGGGTTCAGACAGATATGCATATACCATGCATACTACTAAGCATGCATTTTCTCCTTGTGAAATTTCAATGTCCTGCAGTTGGCACCAAGTGTCATCTTCCTCATTGTCTGAGTCTGTACAGTTTTTTGAAGCAGTCTTTTGAATTTGAGGAGGCGTCATTGAAGTACTGCTTCCCAATCCTAACAAAATCTCATCAACTGCATCAGTCAAAAGTTGTCTGTAGCTCAACTCCTCCATATCCTCAGAAACTATGTCAGAAAGGTGTCTGTTCCAGAAACGTGGATCTAGCAATGTTGCTAAGAGATACTCCTTGCTCCATGTCATGGCTGATAATTTGTCATTGTTGGTAAGTCTGGTAAGCATGTTACTGACTAGAGATTGGTTCATATCTAAGTTGTTCCTCATTTTCTCCAACCTTTTTTTCAGACGTAGAATGAGTGGAATAACTTGGCTAAGGGATGCCTTTTCTACACTGACCTATTTTGAAGCACTCATGAATGGTTTCAGAATGTGACACAACTGTTCCAGCACAGACCTTTGAGTAGAATGGAGTACAATGCCCTCCCCGATATCATTGTACATGATATACTCTGTGATTGCTACCTTTTGTTCAAGGATGTATTCAATCATAAAGTAAACTGAATACGACCTTGATGGTACATCCTGAACAAGCTGGAAACAAGGAAGACCTTTGTCCTTTTGGATATCAGCAAGGATGTCATGTGGATTTAATGAATGGTTGAAGAGGCCACACACTTTATGCACTGTTCCCATAGTGGTTGATACTTGTCAGTCATTTTCCAGGAAGCTTTGGACAATTATCTTAAGACAATGTGCAAAACAGCGTATATGTACATAGTTGCCATCACAAAGTGTTTTTTTTAATATTTGAACCATTGTCAACAAAAAAAAAAACAACTTTCAAAACCTGTGAAGTGACCCAATCAGTAATTAGTCCTTCCAGTTCTTGCTGAATGTACTGTTCTGAGTGAATGTCTTGAAAGTGAGGTACATGGAGAACTGACATTTTTTGAAACGTGATGGTTTTTTTGATCTCTGAGAGATAGTAGTGGTAGTAGTAGTACTGGTTGAAGTGGTAGGGTAGCAGGCAGACTGGTATGTGAGGATAATGATTTGCCTGCAAAACTGACCCAGTGTTTAGTAAGAGAAAGATAGGTAATGGCTTGGGTACTGGTCCACATATCAATAGTAAAGTGAACTACCTTGTCTTCAGCCTCTCGGAGACCATGCCTTACTTGAAGTATTAAGCTGTCATAAATCCTAGGAACAGCAGTTACCAAGAAGTATTTTCTAACTGGCATTAAATATCATGACTCTAAGTATCCTATGAGCCTTCTGAAACCCATGTCTTCCACAATAAAGTATGGCTGCAAATCAAGTTCAATCATTTTGCTACTTTATGATTTATTGCCACACTGCTGTGGGATGGTTTTGTGAATATTTAGACTTTCTTACAAAAACTTCTTTTAACTTCAATTGCCTCTTATCGGGGTAAAGTTAGATTTGGCTGGAGGTGTTGTATGACTACATGCCCTACCTGGTAAAATAGAAGACCTTATAGAGTTATCTTGAGGCGAAAGTGGACTTTTGGATCTTAGCTAGTGATCATCTTCCACTGTTTCAGCAGAATGTTCCTGTTCAGCAAGAGCCCTGCTACATTTCCAGGCACCAATATTACACTGTTTATTTGAACAATATGCAACAATATGGTCAATTTGCGAAAGATCTCGCAACATTGCTGTGGCTCCAAGATGCACACATATAGCTTGGCAAACATCTTTGGGGTTTATGTAAAAATGATTTGTAACAGTAGAAGTGGACTGTATGTCTAGTAACAAGATCAGCAGGGGTCGAGTGGCTGGGTTTAAGTGGGGAAGACATATCAGTAGAGGATGCAGGATCATTGGGTGAAACAATCATAGAATACTCTGCAGCACCATTGCCATCACCAGTACTGTCAGACTTTGCTTCACTTTGTGTGGCTTGTGCCTTTGCCTTTTTCTTTTTCCTTTTTGACACTCTACTACTCTATCTTTATCAACATTGTCACTGTCAGAACCAGTGTGCAGTGATATGAGCAAGTTAAATTGATTGTCTCCATTTGAGTGACTCAATTTAACCACTCATAGTTAGAGCGAGTGGTGGAAAACACTGATGAGCTAGTTCAAGTGAGTGTAGCAGTGTGCTGCAGTCACTAGAACAGAATATAAGGATTTGTTTGGCCAAGCCCTACTGAGCTGACCATTTGGCATAGTGGCATTAGCCACCACCCCTGAAGCTGGCAAACCTGGGTTTGGGTCTGGCTGTAGGGGAACATTTCTTTTTATTTTTACTCTTTGTTTTTCTCCCATGTCCACGCCCCCTGTGGAGTTGATTATAAAAATTTTGGGGGGTGCAGGGGGCTTAAAAATTGTTTATTAGCTTTCTGCCATTGAGGAAGTAAGCAACCTTCACTGTTTGTGATAGTCAGTGTACTGTTGCTCTCTCTTTTGATGTTGGGCAGTGTGCGTTCACTCTTTGTGGTCAACGTGGTGAAAACTTCCCCATTGTCACATAAAACCTCAGAATCAGAATGAGACATAGCTAAAGGTTGAGTCACAAGCTCATCATCAGTCACACCATGACCATGGTCATTGCAGTTATCATCATCATCATCATCATCATCATCATCATCATCATCATCATCATCATCATCATCTTCAGTAGAGCTAGCTCTTGCAGTCTCAGATTGAGTTATTCAATATGCATGTGTTGCAAATCAAGCAACTCCACTGTGAGTTGTACCTGTAAGTGCTTTAACTTTATGTATAATTGGAATACCCTTTGTTTCTCAGATGACTTGCTAGTAGATACCTTGGATTCTTTCAAATCTTTGCTGTACTGAACCCTTCTGACAGGGACAGTCCCCCCCTCCATTGCCGAGTTTTCAGTATTTTGAGAGTTAGCCAGCACATTGTCATTGGTAGTACAGTAGTACTAGGCAGATTGGAAAAACAGGTCCGCTCACCAAATATTTTCAAACAAATCTTTCATTTCTCTTATTTTTCATCCAGCCCACAAAGACTTATGTTTTGGGAAATAATAGTTCCCCTTCCTCAGGGAGTCTGGTTATGTAGTTTAATTATAATAAATAAATATACCCATTTTAATATTTGTTCTCAAATGCCAAAAATCTCCTTTAAAAATCAGTAAAATGATGCTGTAACTTACAGTGACTTTATTCTGTCATTGTTCTATTTCTAATCTTCAAACCTTCAAGTGTTTTCGGTAACTGATCTGTAAAAACAATACATATATATGCACATATTAACTTGTACCAATATCTGCTGCTCTTTCATAGCACATTTTCTTCTTTTTTCCTTTTTCACTTTACTGCTACCGCATTGCTTTATTTATTCTTAATTAAGGTGCATTTTAAAACTTGAGACTACTCACCATGGTTCTGTGAGGGTGTTTAATTATCGGCACCACGGCCTTACGTAAAGTTCAAAAAAATCTACAGATATAATATTTTAACCTTCATGTCTAGAGTCTGCATTTAATGCTAACCAATTTCATATACATCATTCAGCATCTAGTGTTTTTACATATCTAGTGTATAATGGTTTAAGGCACGTCCCCCATCACAAAGCTCCAATGCAGTTAGTAAAGAGCATTTATGCCTCAAAGCAGCTTCATTTGTTGTGGAACTCATGTCTGGAATCCAGCAATGATGCAAGCCTACTGGATGCAGTGTGCATCCACAGGCAGATACACCTCACATGCACCCACCTGGGTGCCAGACCCGCTCATAGTAGTCGTACCTAGTGCAGGCATCAAGAAGTACATTTTAAAGATTTTTTTGGTTTTTAAGGCCTTATAATCCTTATACATACCTGAGTTGCATCCTGCAGAACACAAAATGATGACCACATCTTAAACTATCCTAGTTGAATCTATCAAGATAGACATACAGTATATAAGGTTTCCTTATTGTCACTTTTTAATATACAGGTAGAAGTGTTGGGGAGGGGAGGATCATTTTTATCCTTGTTGCCACCTTAAGCTTTTTAAGCACTATTCATTTTTCATGCAGATACCACTGTGAATACGTCAGATTTAGGGTAGAAATCATAACAGTGGCATCCAATCAATGCTATCATTCAGTCCATATTTTGGGTGAGCAGATCCAAACAGATCGATAGTAGAATTTAGAGCTATGAGGATTATAACATTTTGCCTGTGGAATGCCTGCAGAATGTCCATTCCAATTCTGTGGAATTTCACAGAATTTTCATGAAAATTCCATGAAATGTTGCCAAATTCTATATTTCAGTTATTTTTACTATAGTTTTAAAAGTACATGTCCAAATAACACTAAATTTGGAGAATAAACAGTACCCCATGGCATATAAAAGTGTACTAAATTTCAGAGTCATAGGTTGAAATGGGTGGAGTTACGGGCAGCCAAACATTTATTCAAAATTTAATTTTCAGTTATTTTGAGATCATTTCAAAATTTCTTATCCAATTTCTCCACAATGGCCCCATGCACCATTGGGCATAAGGTATATTCCAAAAGCGTGTACCCCACCCACACAACTCTGCACCTGTGGACAGGTGCATACCAGCTGGTATTTAACACTAGCCACACCTGTCCATGGCCCAGCCCCCCTCCCAGCATGCAGGACTATGCAGGGTGGCCAGGAGGGAGTAGCGAACCTGGATGGGCATCCAATAGGAAGCCCATTCCAGGTCCCAGAGTGGATCCCTAATGCAGACAGACATGAGTTCGGGTGCATGAATAGCTTCCACAGGTGCGTAGACCCATGCTGCCAAGCCACCAACCCCAGCAGACCAACGGGCCCATATCCAGACACCACTGATACCCCTCTCCCCCACCACAGCACCGCCGCCTGTTCCTGTCCACAAAAGGCAGCCCTGCCCCTTGCCCAGTGCAGACATGACCCTGACACTGGCCCTCCCCACCACCACCATGAGGCACTCTGAACCCCGAGCCACACTCCATTTGCCAGTGGACCCCCACCCACCTGTGGCACTGGCAACCCCCACCTAATGCCCCATACCATCCTGCCGGTGCTGTGGTCAGAGATGACCAGTGGAACAGCCCTCTGCACTCCTCCACAGCCTCTAGTCATCTGACTTACACAGGGCATGCATCAGCTGCATCCTATGTAAGTTAGAAGACCAGTGGCCATGAAGATGTGTGGATGGCTGTGCTGCTGGCTGTCCAGTTGCCCGGCCCCAACCGACAGGTACTGGTGCACAGGAGGTGGGCTGACAGTTCAAGTGGGGACAATGACCACCAATGTGGGCAGGGGTGTACCCGGCTTGGGGGTAGGGGTTGTTCCAACTGGTACACCATACAGGTGTGCCTCAACATATTCCATACTGTACCATGATGTGCATACACAATGGTGCACCTGTTGGAGGGGCTGTTCCAGGGCTGGGTCATGGGGATATGGGAGGGTTGCATGGGACCTATGAGTCTGGGCAGACTGCAGCCCAGCAGCTATGGGCACTGTGCCATACTATAGGGGCACCCACCAGTACTGCTTCCCCAGACCCTCCAGCAGCACACAGAGCTGGGGAGGGATGGTGAGTCAGTGCATGGTCCCGTCACAACCGGTGAGTCATCTCTGTGGGGTCATACAACCTGTGCTGTAGTCTGCACAGCCCTCCACACCCCTTCAGCCAGCACATCCTGCACTGGTGCATGCCGCTTAGCCCCCAGCACACCCCTCGCCGACCCCCAGTACGTTGCTGTCTGCATGGCTGCATGTAACTATTATTCATCCCATCTATGAATGCCACATGGCATTGAAATGTAGCAGTGCCAACACAACTGGTTTATGCAGCATGTTGGCATTGTGCATAGGGCCCAATGTCAGGATTTAAGGAAGCATCCAGCATGGGTATATACACCATGTTTTAAGTCTCAAGTTTCAATCAGAGCTGAGCTATAAGTTGCCAAACATTTTGCCAAAATTTAAATTTCTGTAATTTTAGTATAATTTTGATAGTATTTATTGAAATGTTATAAAATTTGACAGGTATGCAAGTTATCACTACATGTGTATGTATACTTAGTTTCAGATTACTAGCTTCAAATGAGACTGAGATATATCCTGCCAAACATGTCGCCAACATTTACATTTCAGTTATTTCCCTCTGTTTTTGAAACAACATATCAAAGTTCACCAGAGTTGAAACATTTAAACTACTATACCACATGGTCATTTCTGAAAAAGTTCATATTTGCAGCTTTAAATGGGAGTGAATTAAAAGTAGCCAAACTTGCACAACATTTAAAAATTAAATTTTGCAAGAAATGTAAACTACAAATTTATAAACCTCTGAAACTTTAAAACTAGAGAATGCAATACCATTAAATTTGGCAGGCTCTTAGACCTTACAAGGAGACTATGCATGCCAATTTTATTAATTGCTTGCAGACAGAAATTACATAGATACATAGACAGTGTCAGCAGATAAGGGCCTGTGGCCCACCCAGTCTGCCCATTTGAGCTTGTAAGTTCAGTTTATGTTTTCCTAGAAGTCTGTTGCCTCTTACCCCTGACTGCCAGAATTCCTTTATGTCTATCCCATGCATTCTTAAATCCCGTGATTGTTTCAGCCCCCACCACTTCCTCTCACAGGGTGTTCCACTTGTCCACCACCCGTTCTGTGAAGAAATTCTTCCTCACGTTTCCTCTGAATCGTCCTCCCTCCAACTTCATCACAGGCCCTCTAGTTCTGGAACATCTTTTTTGCTTAAAAATAGTGTATTCCTGCACCCTGTTCCTCCATGTAAGATACTTGTATGTCTCTATCATATCCCCTCTCTCTCTCCTCTCCTCTCCTCCACAGAATACATATTCAGTTCCTTCAACCTGTCCTCATAGGACTTGTGATGCAATCCATGTACCATCTTTGTTGCCCTCCTATGAACCTTCTCTACCTTGTCTATGTCCTTATGTAAGTAAGGTCTCCAGAACTGTACACTGTACTCCAGGTGCGGCCTCACTAGTGTCTTGTATAGTGGAATCATGACCTCCCTTTTCCTGCTGGTGATGCCCCTGCCTATGCATCCCAGCATCCTATTTGCTTTACCTGAAGCCTTGTCACACTGTTTCCCTACCTTGAGGTCATCAGAGATGATAACAACAAGATCCCTTTCCTGCTTGGTGCATGCTATATCCTCACCCCCAACTGATATATTGTGCCAGGGTTTTGTGCCCCATATGCATTATCTTGCACTTCTTTGCTTTGAATTTCAACTGCCAAACCCCTGACCATTCTTCAAGTTTCTGCAGGTCCTTCTCATTCTGTCTACACCCTCTGGTGTGTCTACTCTGTTACAGAGCTTTGTGTCATCAGCGAACAGTGAAATTCTGCCTTCTAGGTCCTGCACAATGTCACTGATGAAGATGTTGAATAGGACCGTCCCAGCACTGATCCCTTCGCACCCCACTGGTCACTCTTCCCTCTGTGGAGTGACAGCCATTTACCACCACCCTCTGTGTGCTGCCACCCAGCCAGTTACCTACCCACCACACTACTGTCCTGCCCACACCCATATTCCCCAGTTTGTGTAATAGTCTTCTATGTGGCACAGTATCAAAGGCCTTGCTGAGTCCAGATAGGCCATGTCCACTGCCTCCCTGATCCACCTCCTAGTCACCCAGTCAAAAATTCAACGAGGTTGGTCTGACATGACCTCCCCCTGGTGAAACTATGCTGCCTTGGGTCCTGTAGTCCATTGACAACCAGATGTTCCACCAATCTCTCCTTCAGTAGTGCTTCTATGATCTTCCCCACTACCGAGGTGAGGCTGACTGGTCTGTAGTTCCCCGCTTCCTCTTTGTTCCCACTTTTGTATAAGGGGACTACATCTGCTGTCCTCCAGTCTTTGGGTGCCTCCCCTGTTTCCAGTGATCTGCTAAACAGGAGGTTCAGCCACCACCTCTCTTAGTTCTTTAAGGACCCTGGGGTGCACCCCATCTGGCCCCATTGCTTTATCAACTTTTATTACTTCCAGTTCCTTCAGGACCCTTTCTCATGTAAAGGGACTTGTGTCCATTTCTGCACCATTCTCACCCCTTGTACTCCCTTTAGACCCATTACCCTCCTCTTCCTCAGTAAAGACTGAGCAGAAATACCTGTTCAATATGTTAACTTTACTGTTGTCATCCTCCACGCGGCCCCCATCCTCCCCCTTCAGTCTCGCTATCCCTCCCTTTGCCTTTCTTTTTTCACTTATGTACCTGTAAAAGGTTTTGTCCCCTCTACCCACTGATTTTGCAACGTGTTCTTCTGTCTGAGCTTTGGCTTCCCTTACTGACCTCCCTGCCTCCCTTTACTTCTCCTGCTACTTCTCCCTATCCCTTTCTGCATGTATCTTTTTGTATTGCCTGAATGCAATCTTTTTGGCTTTCACTTTCTTTGCTACCTCTTTGGAAAACCATAATGGTATCCTCTTCCTTTTCCTCTTGCTAACCTGCTTAATGCATAATTATGTTGCTCCTGTAATCCCCATTTTAAATACTGCCCACTGTTCCTCAACCCCTGATTCCTGCCCCATTCCCCTTAATGCCTCTTTCAAGTATCTCCCCATTTTCCCAAAGTCTGCCCCCCTAAAATCCAGGATACGTGCTTTTGTGTGGTTTGGGTCTGCTCTTTCTGTGATTTCAAACCACAATGACTGGTGGTCACTGTTCCCCAGGTGCTCCCCCACTGTTACTCCCATCACACTGTCCCTGTTTGTGAGCACAAGGTCCAGTATTGCCTTCTGCCGAGTTGGTTCCATGACCAGTTGCTTGAGGAAGGCACCCTGAAGGGAGTCCAGGATAAAACTGACCCTAGTTGATGCTGCTGCTGGGATGCTCCAGTCCACGTCTGGAATATTGAAGTCTCCAACCAGTACTACCTCACCCTTGTCTGCCATCCTTTGGATGGCTAGCATCAGCTCCCTATCTGTTTCTTCCTCCTGGGCTGGTGGTCTATAGACCACACCTGTGTGGATAGCTGGCCCCATTTTCCTTTCCAGCTTAACCCACAGTATCTCTCCCCATTTTGTTCCTCCAGAATGTCTGTGGCCCTTATGTCATTTTTCACATACTGTGCCACTCCTCCTCACTTTCTACCTGCCCTGTCTCTTCTGAATATGTTGTAGCCAGGTATGTCTATCTCCCAGTCATGGTTATCATGACACCAGGTTTCAGTGATGGCCACAATGTCCAGGTCTGACTGCACCATGACAGCCTCCAGATCTTCCATCTTGTTGCTAAGGCTCTTGGCATTGGCACACATGGCTTTCCATGATTTGACCTCCCTAGACTGTTTCGCTGTTCTACTCCAGCCCCTTCCTTGGTTGTCCTTTATCCCTGGTTCTCCTTGCTGTCTGCCCTTCTGCTGAATTTTGCCCCTTTTCTGCCGATCCACCTCTTGGGCGCTGATCTCCATCTTTTGCACGCTGCTTTGTGGCGATAGCCACTCCTCCAGTTCACTGGTTCCACTGCTAGCTGTGGGGGGTGAGAAAGTTGGTATCCTCCTTGCTGGCCTGCCCCCCTTTGCTAGTTTAAATGCTTGTCAATGTAGCATTTAAACTTATCACTGAGTGCTTGATTCCCTCCAGGATGGATGCAGGCCATCAGCTTGAACAAACCTCCATCCTCCAGGTGGGTCCCCAGTCACCAATGAATCCAAACCCTTCCTCACAGCACCAGTTCTTCAACCATGAGTTAAAGTTCCTGGTGCATGCACTCCTATGCTCTCCCTTGCCTCTCGCAGGTAGTACTTCTGAGAAAGTGACAGAAGTAGCTACTTGCTTGAGACCGCTCCCCAATTTCCTAAACTCTTCCTGAACTTCCTTTGGCTCCCCATTTGCCAGGTCATTAGTGCCTAGGTGGATAATGACATCCATTTATAAGGTAGAAAAAAGAAATGGGCAGACTGGATGGGCCTTGTGGTCCTTATCTGCCATCAACTTCTATGTTTCTATGTTTCTATCCAGCTCACCCTCCCGTCTTGCCTTCCCAGTGATCCCCAGGATCTTCCTTCCATCCCTCCATGCTGTGGCACCTGGTAGGCACCTCACCTCCCTGTCCTCCCCCTCCTGTGTTCCTAGCTGTACCCCTCTTATGATGGAGTCCCCCACCAGGATTCACTTCCTCCTCCTCTGGGGTCCACTGCTCTCCCTGCTGAGGTCACCTCCTTGGCTAACCTCCACATCCTTTCCTTCCACTTCTCTGGGTACCTCTATTTGGTTGTCCCCATTTGCCAGTGTGGCATATGAGTTCTTGAGTGGAATAGGATTTGGGATGTGCCTCTGTCTGACTGCTCTAACCCTCCCTGAGCCCACTGTCATCCAAGTGCTCCTCGTTCTCGGTATCCTTTGAGGCAGTTGCATTGGACTGGGTGGTCTCTGGATAGGGGTGATGGTACTCCTGACCCAGTTTACTTCTGCTCTGAGTCTGGCTACCTCATCCCACAGTCCAGAGAGATTCATGCAGATAGGGCAGCACCTCAGTGTCCAGAAGGTCTGCCTGAATATGGCTGCCATGCAGCCACTGCATTGCACCACTCCCCACATTATACTGCAGTTATACTGGTATTCCACTACTTGTCTGTTACTGAAGCTCTCCTAGTTCCCTTTTTATTAATTTACTGTCCTAAAAATCCTGCCACTAATCCTCAGATACTTTTCTTTTCAAAAAAAGAAAATAAACCAATAAATAAATAAATGAGTCAAAACACTTGTGCTGAGGGTGGGCTTCTTCCCCCTTATGCTCCTCCTACTCCACACCCCTTACTATCCCCTGTGTTTAGCTCCTATCAATCAGATTTAACAGGGCATATAATTAAGAGTTGGGGGAAGGGGACAGGGGGGTGAAAATTTGCAGCAATTAAAGGCAGCAAAGAAATACATCACCACTACATTTTAAATTTTCAACGGCCCAAAAACAATTCTAAGTAAAGACAGCAAAGAAATTACAGTGTCACTAAAAGCCCACAATCTAAGTTTAAAAGAAAAATAGCAATTATCAGTTACTGTAAAGCACTGAATTGAATATGTTTCATTCCCCTTCTGGCTTCTTCTGAAAAATTGAAAAAGAAGAATTGCAAAATAACATCTGTACTTAAAGTCAAATCTCATTAGTCTTTGTGAAAATTGTATAATTTCATGAAAAATTCCATACAACTGAAATTTTCTAATTTCACTCAGCCTTTTCTGAGGGATTCTAATTAAAGGATAGGGGTATAAGAGGCAGGTAGTCCAGGGAGTCACCAGGTGTAAGAGTTAGATGCACAGCTTCACCAAGAAATGGACAGCTGAGTTGGGTAGCACAACAGTGGTAGATCCCCAGGTTGGAGCAAGGAAGCACAGAGTTCCCTGGCCAAATGCCCCCCCATTCATTAAAAGTACCACCAACAGCTTAATCTGGTTCAAGGTCAGTTGGCATTTATCTGTATCCCCCTTCCCCTGGGTTGTGCCTGAAAATAGGCAAGAATCTGTCTAGTGCACTTACCCGGTCAACAAAAACTAAATAAATAAAATAAAATAAAATGGGAGAGTGCCTCAGAAAACCACTAGCAAATGGGCAAGGATGAGGGTGGAGGAACAATGGGAAAACATCAAAACTGCCATCACAGAGGCAACAAGCCTTTGTGTGAAGCAAATAAACAAATCAAAATGAAGGAAAAAAACACTATGGTTCTCAAAAAAGGTGGCGGGGAAGGTTAGGGAGAAAAAGATAGGTTTCAGGAAGTATAAGGAAACACAGAAGGAGCAGGACAGAAAACTGTACCAGTTAAAGCAGAAGGAAGTGGGGAAGGCAATCAGAATAGCAAAGGCCCAAACTGAGGAAAAGATAGCCAACTTGGTTAAGAAGGGAGATAAAACCTTTTATAGGTACATTAGTGAGTGAAGTAAGACCAAGGGAGGGACAGTGAGGCTTAATAAAGGGGAGAGTGAGTGGGCAGATGGAGACAGTGAAAAAGCAGGGATACTGAACCAGGGGAACAGATAAGGGGAGTAAAGGAGTATTTTACTACCATTTTTGACTGAGATACTGCCACTTTCTGATTTTAAGAAGTTTTTTCCCACCCTTCAAATTTACAATATGTGGTTCACATATACAAAATTGGCAGCACCATGAGATGCTAACAGCCATGGCACTACACAGGAACCCATAGGGGTGGAGACAGGAGTTGCTCACTGGCTGGTTAGAAGGACTGTTGCAACATGACAATGTTAAAAATAAGATCACAGTATGACTCCACAGCAGTATTAGACAGTCAGTGACTGCAGACATCCAGTGGGATTGAGACTTGGTTAGATGGTGGGGTTACAAGATTGATAAGTGGATGACAGTACTACCATTTGGATGAAAATACCACTAGATGTAAAAAGGGAGTAGTAAATACTTCTGAGTCCTAAAACTTATCTGGACCACTGTACTGAATGGATACTTCTGCCTGTACTATGCTGTTATTCTACCTTCTACTTGTAATATATACTTCTGATGTTCTTATATGGACCCTTACAATGCCTGTTGTTCTTGTATGTACAGTACATTGTAATGCCTGATGTTCTTGACTGTACTTTGTAATCTCCCGGGTCACACCTGAAAATAGGCACGTGGCTGTCTAGTGTGCTTACCTGGTAAACAAAAGCAAATAAATAAATAAAACTGAAGGTGGACAAAGCAATGGGGCCTGATGGGATTCACCCCAGAATTCTAAAAGAACTAAGGGTAGAACTAGTAACACCACTGCCTACCCTTTTTAACAAATCATGGGAGGATGGTGGGGTACCTGAGGAATGGAGAAGGGTGGATGTGATTCCCCTTCACAAAAGTGGAAGCAAAACAGAGGCAGGAAACTATAGACCTGTTAGTTTGACCACAGTGGTAAGGAAAATGATAGAATCTCTTTTGAAAGAAACAGTTGAGTACCTAGTGGCCAGAGGGACACAGAACCCAAGGCAGCATGGATTCACAAAAGGAAGGCCATGTCAGACGAATCTAATAGATTTTTTTGACTGGGTGACCAAAGTAGTAGACCAGGGAGGGGCTGTGGACATGGCCTACCTAGACTTTAGCAAGGCATTTGACACAGTCCCACACAAAAGGTTAAACAAATTAGCCAGCCTGGGAGTGGGTCCTAGGGTGTTAGCCTGGGTAAAGGATTGGCTGGACAACAGGACACAGAGGATAACAGTATACGGAGTCCACTCCAAAGAAAGGGGAGTTACTAGCGGGGTCCTGCAGGATTCAGTACTGGGACTGGTCCTTTTTAATGTCTTTATAAGTAACATTGCAGAAGGACTGGAAGGAAAAGTATGCCTCTATGACACAAAGATCTGCAACAGGGTTGATACACAAAGGGGGAGTGGAAAGGAAGAGAAGGGACTTGATAAGGTTGGAGAAATGATCAAACGTATGGCATCTTAGAGTTAATGCAAAGAAGTGCAAAGTAATGCACCTGGGAAACAAATCCCAGGGGATGACTACACAATGGGAGGGAGGTACTAACGACAACAAAAATGGAAAGGGACCTGGGGTAAACAAGCAGGATACTAGCATTATCCTGCTGCCCTGGTGGTTCTTTGCTACCATTTTTACTTCCTCTCCTCTAAGTCAGCGGTCTCAACACTCACATGCATGTGACAGGCATGTACATGTGCGAGCTGACACACTTCCCCACCCTAATTTGATAGCCACTATGATGTCTCTCACAGTACTGTGGGGGGCATTTATACATAGGCAAAGGCAGCTGCCCTCTCCTCCAGTCAGCCCCTTACCACTCAGGCTCATTTCCAAATCCAAAGTCGCTGGCACCACGAGTGGTTTCACTACAACTGTACCAATGAGTCAGCTAACCTAAACCAGCTTCTTGCTGTATAATTTCAATCTGCTTCTTGATGGTTCCTGCTTATACTCCGAAACATACAGCATGCCCAGCAGCAGTGCATCACTTTGGACACTAGACTTGGGCATAAACTTTGGAGGCTGGTGCTTGGGTGACTGGTTGCAAAAGATGCTGCTGATTGTAGCACATCCCAGTAGGGGATGGCCTGGTGTATATTCTGTAGCCACAGTGACCCCCAGCAGTGGGCCGTGGAGCATGGTACTCCAATAATAGTACAGCAGTATGTGTGAGAGTTGCTGCCAAATGCAATGCAACCCAACATGGGAGGGTCTGGTGTACATTCTGTAGCCACAGTGACCCCCAGCAATGGGCCATGGAGCTTGATACTCCAATAATAGGACAGCAGTATGTGCAAGAGATGCTGCCAAATGCAATGCAACCCAACATGGGATGGTCTGGTGTACATTCTGCAGCCACAATAACCCAAAGCAGAGGGCCACGGTGCCTGCGACTCCATTAATAGGATAGCAACATGTGCAAGAGATGCTGCCAATTGCAATGTGTCCCAGCAGTGCATGGGTTGGTGGTGTATTCTGCAGCTGGACTTCCCTACATAGATCTTTGCTAACTGTGATGTGGGATGACAGGGTTGGTGATAGCCGTGAGTAGATGGGGTGAGGTGGTTGGAGGTCAGCATGGGGCAAATGAAGAAGAGATTAAAAAATAAGCATGTGTGTAGGCTGGGGCACTTGGGGGCAGGCTGAAGGTATAATAGAAGGCAGTCAATGGTAAGTGCCTAAATTATTGAGGTCTGGGGGGTCCAAGATACTGGTGGGGAGGACTGCAGGTTTTCTGCCTTTTTCTATTATTTAAAAAAAAAAAAAACATACTAAACCTGCACAGCTTCACATTCCCAGTTCATTGAGTTACCCCCATGCCATCATACATTGGATGCTTACACAGTATAGATATCTATCTTTGTCTATATGGATACCCAACTGAGATGCAGTATCTCATGTCCAGTGTGGTCCTGCTTCTACACATTTCCACAGCTGGGTGGCCCGCACCACTGGAAGGTTAGGAAAACTGCCCAGAATTGCAGAGTTACAATTTGGCTCTAGCTGGGCAGTTGGGGCTGAGATCTCCTGGTTCATATGTTAGTGCTCAACCCACTAGATCATACCGCCTTACAGACTCCTAATTCTCTCTTACCACACTGCCTCAGAATTCTCACTGGTTAGAGAGCAGGCTTGGGTACCAGTAGCTCAGTTTAAAGTGATGCATATTGGGAAGAAGAACCCAAGAGTGCAATATGAAATGGGTTCAGCAGTGCTGGAAAGCACCATGGAGGAAAAGGGCCTCGGGGTCACGATACAGGAGAGCATAAAAACAGTACAATGTATTACAGCAGTGGGCAAGGCAAAAAGGATGCTAAGGTGATTCTCCCATTTATACTGGTCACTGGTGTGACCACAGCTGGAATACTGCGCACGGTACTGAAATCTGCACATGAGGAGAGACTGTGCCAAAGTGGAAACAGTACAGTGGAGGGCAACCAAGATAGTCTATGGAGTACAGGGCAAGACATACAAGGAGAGGCTACAGGACATGAACATGGACACCCTTGAGAAAAGGAAGGAAAGAGGCAACATGATTGAGACATACAAGTACTTGCACAGGACAAATAGGGTGGCTGTCAAGCAGTGGTCCAGTTAAAGAGATTTACCAGGATACTGATATGCAGCATATATATACATGCCTTACCTCTGCAAAAGGCATGTGCTACATATCTTCCCCAAAATAGCTCTTTAGTTTTCTTGTAAATTCACTCATAAAATTGTCCCCACTGGACCGTTACAACTTCCCAATTTTTATTGCTGCCCATAGCTACGTTAAGATGCAAGGCCAGGGAGTGTGAGGGGATGCATTCCATTATAGTCTATAGGGGGCTGCTTTCCAAGTATTTTCAAATGTTATTATGATCACCTGGTGATTAATCAAGAGCACCAATCAACTAACAAGGACCTTGTTAGTCGATCCATGCCCTTGATTAATCATCAGGTGACCATCATAACATTTAAAAACCCTGGAAACTAGCCCTCCATAGACTATAATGGAGCGCATCCCTGCGCACTCCTTGGCCTTACATCATAATGTGGCACTGTGCTGGGGTGGAGCGTGGGTGGCATTAAAAAAACAGGACTTTGTAATGAGCCGGTGGAGACAATTTTACAAGTGAATTTACAAGAAAACTAAAGAGCTATTTTGGGGAAGATATGCAGCACAAGCTTTTCACAGAGGTAAGGCATGTATATATATGATGCACATCTGTAGCCGGTTAAATTGGTAGATCTCTTTAAAGGTCGTATTTTACACCTGTTTTTTCAATCTGTATGCCTGTTTCAGACTCCTGGGTCGACCCGTCATGACCTGCCCATCTCTCCTGGTAAACTCGCTAAACCCTGAGCTTGTCCTCCATGTCTGCAAAATGAGTCAGTCTGTCAATTGAGTGCTTGCTCACGTCAGTGCTCATTCCTGCCTGGCCCCTCAGTAACTAGTGCGCAGCTGCAGAATGTCTTGTGCATGTGTGGACCATTTGAGCAGGCAGAAAATGAGGACTCTCACCGGAGCTGAGCTTTGTTCATGATGTGTTGGAAAACTGATTGTTTTTATGTTTAAAAAAAATGAAACCGCCAATAAAAATAATC
Source organism: Neoceratodus forsteri (assembly GCA_016271365.2). NCBI lineage: Eukaryota > Metazoa > Chordata > Ceratodontiformes > Ceratodontidae > Neoceratodus > Neoceratodus forsteri. The sequence goes on from CM057452.1 coordinate 1,869,432,721, forward strand.
ATGTCGAATCGGCAACCATGTCTGGCCTCAAGGAGTTGTCATCCAGGAACGAGGCGGTGGGGAGCTTTGAGAAGCAGCAGCCTGGTGTGTCAGGCATTGTGATTCACGTCAAGAGAAGGAAGCGTTCTTGCACCGCCTTTCAGTGGGAGTAGCCCAAAATGTGGCCATGTGTACAGCCAGTCAGGAAACCCTGCAACTTCAAGACTGGTGTTCGGTAAGGCCTGTGGTTGAGGCACAGGTCAGAAAGCATAGAGAAAACCCAGGAGCAGTTGTAAAAATCCACAAAAGTGTTTATCTGTAGTTGCAATAACATAAAATAAAATAAACCTTTTCGAAATAACTATATACAGAAGCAAAATAACATCTCTTGTAAAAAAAAAAAATCTCCCTTGCAGCTCAGCTTACCTGTTTTTATAAGTCTTTTTCAACCCCCACCCTTTGCAAGCATCCTGTTCTTTATAAATTTCAGGAGCTGCGAGAACATTGTGAGCTTCCTGAGGTCCCTCCAGCCTTTGCAAAAGGCTCAGGCATTTGCACTCAAATAACCTCTGGCTTTTTACAGTCATCTCAAGTTATAAATATATATACATTTCAACAGCAACACTAAACATTTTCTAAACAAAAGAGACCCCAATATCAGTTTCACTCCATTGATTCTCATATATTTTATATTAGCTGATATAGATATACAAGGAAGGAAAAATGGACAGCAAGAGAAAACAGAGACAGAGAGAGGCAAAGAATTACGAAACTGTTCGGGTTGATCTAGTCCGAGGTCTTACAGGAAAATTTGGTTGTGCAACCAGACAGAGAAAAGAAAAAAGGAAAGAATACAGATCCTTGCGTTTAAACACTTTCTCCAAAACAAATAGGACAGGGTCCTATTCTACCCTGTCACAAGGCCCGATCGGGCGGCTCACTGTTTTGTTCTAAGTAACAACCCCTGGTGTTTTCAGCACTAAGCTTTAATGGCTACAAGACAAAACAGACTAACTGCACACAGTGTCAGTGTCTCGTAGCCATTAACAACTGCATTTTGGTCTGACTACTTGAAGCGCTTGTGGGAATCAAACCTAGGTCTGCTGGAGTGGGTAGGGTGAGGAGGTTAAGTGACTTGCTCACAGTCACACAGTATTACAAATGGAGCTTGTGGGAATCAAACCTAGGGCTGCACTGCTGGAGTGAGTGGGGTGAGGAGGTTAAGTGACTTGCTCAGACTGAGTCACACAGTATTATTGCAAGTGGAGCTTGTAGGAATCAAACCTAGGTCTGCTGGAGACAATGAGTTGGGTGAGGAGGTTAAATGACTTGCTCAGAGTCACACAGTATTGCAAGTGAAGATTGTGAGAATCATGGAAACATAGAAACATAGACTTTGACGGCAGATAAGGACCACTTGGCCCACCTAGTTTGCCCATTTCCCTACCTACAGGATAAGCTGCAGATCCTAGTTAACCAACAGCCTATTTCTTCCTACCCCCCCACAAGAATTGCCTTATGTCTGTCCCATGCATTCTTGAATTCTCCTACAGTTTTAGACCCCACAACCTCCACAGGAAGGCTGTTCCATGTGTCCACCACCCTCTCTGTGAAAAAAATACTTCCTCACATTGCCCCTGAGCCGTCCCCCCTCTATCTTCAAATTGTGTTCCCTTGTTCTTGCGTATCTCTTTTTCTGAAAGATGCTACCCTCTTGGACTTTGTTGATTCCACTGAGGTACTTAAAAGTTTCTATCATGTCCCCCCTCTCCCTCCTTTTCTCAAGGGTATACATATTAAGATCCTTTAGTCTCTCCTTGTATGGCTTATCTTGCAGACCCTGCACCATTTTAGTTGCCCTCCTCTTGACTGCCTCCATCCTGTCTATGTCCTCGCTGAGATGGGGTCTCCAGAACTGCAAGAAGTACTCCAGATGGGGTCTCACCAACTGTCTGTACAGATGGATAACAACTTCCTGTTTTCTGCTGGTGATGCCTATCCCTATACATCCCAGTATCCTCCCAGCCCTCCCTACTGCCTTCTCACATTGCTTGCTAACCTTAAGGTCATCTGATATGATTACCTCCAGGTCCCTTTCCATTTTTGTTGTTGTTACTACCTCCCCCCCATTGTGTAATCTTCGCCCTGGGTTTTTGTTTCCCAGGTGCATTATTTTGCACTTCGTTGCATTGAATCCAAGCTGCCATACTTCTAACCATTCCTCCAACCTTACCAAGTCCCTTCTCATCCTTTCCACGCCTCCTTGTAAATCAACTCTGTTGCAGATCTTTGTGCCATCTGCAAAGAGGTATACTTTTCCTACCAGTCCCTCTGCAATGTGACTTATAAAGACATTAAAAAGGACTGGACCTAGTACTGAACCCTGCGGTACCCCACTAGTAACCCCTCTTTCTTCAGAATGGACTCCATTTACAATTATCTTCTGTGTCCTGTTGTCCAGCCAATGTTTTACCCAGGCTACCACCCTAGGACCCACTCCCAGGCTGGTTAATTTGATTACTAATCTTTTGTGTGGGACTGTGTCAAATGCCTTGCTAAAGTCTAGGTAGGCCATATCCACAGCCTCTCCCTGGTCTACTACTTTGGTTACCCAGTCAAAGAAATCAATTAGAACCATCTGACATGACCCTCCCACTGTGAACCCATGTTGCCTTGGGTCCTGTGCCCCACTGGCGTCTAGGTACTCAACAGTTCTTTCCTTCAGAAGTGATTCCATCACTTTTCCTACCACAGAGGTCAAACTGACAGGTCTGTAGTTTCCTGCCTCTGTCTTGCTCCCACTTTTGTGAAGGGGAATCCCATCTGCCTTCCTCCAGTCCTCAGGTATTACACCATCCTCCCAGGATTTGTTAAAAAGGATAGTCAGTGGTGTCACTAGTTCTCCCCTTAATTCTTTTAGAATTCTGGGGTGAATTCCGTCAGGCCCCATTGCTTTGTCCACTGTCAGTTTTAGGAGTTCTTTCAGAACTCTTTCTTCTGTGAAAGGACTGGGATCAACTCCCCTAACCAGAGTGCTTCTGTTAATTGGATTAGGCACCTCCCCCTCCTCCTTTTTTGTCAAAACTGAGCAGAAGTATTCATTCAGTATCCCTGCTTTTTCATTGTCCCTCTCTGCCCACCCACCGTCCTTTCTATTCAGCCTCACTAATCCTCCCTCCCTTTGTCTTTCTACACTGCCTGATGTACCTATAAAAGGTTTTATCCCGCTTCTTAAGTGAGTTGGCAATCTTTTCCTCAGTTTGGGCCTTTGCTACTTTGACTTCCCTCCCTGCTTCCTTCTGTCTTATCTGGTACAGTTCTCTGTCCTGCTCCTTCTGTGTTTCCTTATACTTCCTAAATGCTATCTTTTTATCCCTAACCTTCCTCGCCACCTCTTTTGTGAACCATAGTGGCTTTTTCTTTCATTTTGATTTGTTTATTTGCTTCACACAAAGGCTTGTTGCCTCTGTGATGAAGTTTTGATGTTTCCCCATCAAACCTAGGTCTGCACTGCTGGAGTGGGTGAGGTGAGGAGGTTAAGTGACTTGCACACAGTCATACAGTATTGCAAGTGGAGCTTGTGGGAATCAAACCTAGGTCTGCTGGAAACAGTAAGTGGGTAAGGAGGGCAAGTGAATTGTTTAGAGTCACACAGTATTGCAAGTGGAGATTGTGAGAATCAAACCTAGATCTGCTGGAGTGAGTGGGTTAATTCTTTGGTACCCACCAGGTATGACACATGTGTGAGCCTGCGTGAGTAGTAGTGCTCTGCGTTGTGTGGTTGGTAAACAGTCCCCACCCCAACCCCATGCAAGTTGCCTGGCTGTTAAACTAAAATAAGCAAATACATAATCATCTTAATCTGTAGAAGAGTGCCATGTCTGTTTGTATTATTTCATAATTTATATAACAAATGTATTGCTCATCATAAGCTATGATGAACAATACATTTCTCAATTAATGATGAAATAATACAACAGACATGACACACTACAGAGTAACATGATTATGTTCTGATTTGCTTAATTTTTTTTAAACTTAACAGTTAGGCAGTCAGCATTTTTTTTAAATACACAAACTCGAATGTCCAGTGTGCTGCACGTCGTTGTGCACTAGAATAGTGTGACCACGTTACAAAATACTACCTGGTATACGGAAATACTACCAGCTTAGAAAGTTAGGAAGTTTTTACTTCCTGGCCTAAAAAGTTATCTGGAACACTGCTGTCAAGAAACATCTCTCCTTGAGTTCAACTACTGGGATTAGAGGGACCTCATACTCATGGGGGGGGGTCAAAATAGACATCTAGAAGCACATTTTCATATAAAGAGTTGTGGGCAGTGAGCAAGAGGAAGTGGTATGGGCCAGATCAGTAAACAGCTTCAAGAAGGTATGGGACAGGCATATGGAGTTAGTTAGAAAAGGGGGGGCAAACAAAGGGAAGGTGTGGCCACTGCAGAGTAAAAAATGTAGGGTGAACAGACAGGATATGCTGACAGGTCTTTTGCCATCACTGTCTATGTATCTACGGCTCAAAACTTGCTAAAGCCAAATACCCATTACCTGACCAATGCTTCAGTCCACCCAGCCATGTGAATAGGTTGAAAAAGAAACCCTCTGGAAGAAATGAGTTATTGCTGTTAAGCAGGGTTAGCCTATGCAAAAATTTGTAAAATAAAAAAATATATTTAATATTCCTTTACAAAGGGCAAGTCTCTTACCTTGCGATCCAAGTTGTGGAGCTAATACTTGAAGTTGAGTCTAAGGAATGGCTGAATAGAAAAATAATAATTTAGAGTACACAAAAGACCAAGGTGGATCTAAACTATGTGTAAATCAGATATAAAAATATATACAGTTATCTGATAAGTATGGATTTATATCCTCTAAGACCTGTAAAATAAGACACATATTGTCTCGCTTGCACTTTCTGTTGCACATGTCATGGTGGACACCTTGCAGTGGAAGCGCTACAGCAGACAAGAGTCTCGTGTTGCACAAGAGTACAGCTTGGGACTACTCGTGTGCTGCTCGTAACACCACCACGTACTGTCTGAAACTATAAGGGTTACAGGTGGAACGTGTTCCAGCAGCTACTGTCATTTAGCATAGAGGTTAGCGTAGTAGACTGTGGTGGGTAGGTAGTGGAGTGTGATAGTGACAGGATTCGCATCCCACTCTCAGCAGCTTAAAGGACACATAAACAGGTCCTTGAAATATGCCCTGGAAAAAGACATAACATTGTAGATAAGGGGCTTACCTACATAATGCTGGGTTCCCTTGTCCTGGAAACTTGTTTAATCCATAATCGCTAACACATAAATGTTGTGGTAAAATGTAAATAAATCCCAGGATCCCATTTAAAGTTAGCGCCATGGTACCTCTCTAACATGGCAGCTACATCCCTACATGATTACATCATCTGAGCGACAGCGCTTGGATACGGTAATACAGGCTGAATTGGAACTTATGAAATAAGTATGAAATTACCTTTCCAAAATACTTCTCCTACAAATCCTTTACCTGTGCAGGTGTGGCCACCAATTTCACACCTGCACAGGTAAAAGATTTGGAGGCGAAGCACTATGTAAAGATGATTTCATACTTTATTCATAAGTTCCCATTCAGCCCACATTACCACTTATGAACGTGGTTGCTCAGATGATGTAATCATGTTGGGAAGTAGCCACTATGTAAGGGAGCTACTTCAGTGCTAACTTTAAACAGGAGCCAGGGATTTATTTACATTTCGCTGCAACATTTATGCCTTAGCGATTACAGATTAAACAAGCTTCCAGGACAAGGGAACGCAGCATTATGTAGGCAGGCCCCTCACCTAGGATGCTGTCTTTTTAAAGGGCATATATCAAGGACCTGTTTATGAGTCCTTTAATAAACAAAATCCATGAGGTTGTACCTGCAAATCAAAAATGGTCTATAAACAAATATCTTTTTCTTCAATTTGATGCGACCACGGAGTTGATTATATTTGTAAGCCCCCCCAGGGTGTAGATTGTTCAAGCCCTCGTTAGAGGGCTAAATTAAGTTTTTCATTGTGGGACTGCCGAGAGCACTGCAGGGAGACAAAATGGCAGCCCCCAAGAAAAACTACACACTAGGGCTGTTGAGTAACACATAGAGACAGCCCTGAGAGCACCTGGTAAGCTGCAGCCAATCACTGGGAGGCAGCTGGGGGGGAGACGTTTTTTGCCATGAAAGGGTGAGGGAGAAGAGGGAATGAGTTGTAAGGAGAGGGACTGTGTGGTCTTCCAGGCAAAGTCTCCAAAGTGCCTGGTCACTCCAAATCCCCACTAAATTCAAATCTACAAAGCTGAGGGCAGGAGGAATAGCTATTGTTTGGGTAGCAAAAACAGGAACAATTGTTCTCTATCAGCCCCCAGCAGTTGGACAGTTTGAACTGTGAGGAGAATTGGGCTGCTGATACTAAAGGAGCACTGGTCCCCACAGCAGACAACTTGAACAGAGAAAGGACCGTTCAGCCATGGGAGAGACTGGGGAAGCCTGGTTGCCCTGCGCAGGTCATGTAAGGTGGCTAGAGGTGAAACAGAGGCGTTTGCAGGCCTGCCTGGGTGAACTCAGTCTATAAAGGCCCATAGGTGAAGCTAGCAAAGCCAGGCAGGTGAAGATCATCACACGAGTTCCCTCACTTCCAGGTTTACCATCTGTGGTGCACCACAAATGGAGACCCTCCATGGTACCGTGCAACTTATCTGGCTGTGAGCCCCTGTGCAAACTGCAACAAACTGTGAGTACCCTGAGCTGTGGCTCTGGGGAGTTATTAATTAGTTAGATAGGATCCTGAGTGTAATTGCCATACAGGGCTTCCTAGAACATTCAAGTTGGTCAGACCCAGAGAACACGTTTGAAAGGGTGTTTGACAGTGTGTTCCATGTTTATCTGGGCCCCAACAAAAGACCCCAGGCCTACTTCAACAAGCAGTGAGGTACCCACCGTACAGAGACAATCTGACTGCACCCTGGGGGAGGAAGAGGGATTGCTACGGAGACAGTTGTTGTCTAAAGTAAATGTAGCTGACATTTTCCTCAGTGTGCCCCTTCCCAAATAAAGAAAGGTACTGTTTGCATTTAATCCACTGTCCTGTGTTATTGAAAGAGTGCTGCTGGGGCTGAGGGAGGCTACTGTGTGGGAAACTGTTATTGTGTGGGGTAAAGTATTATTGTGGACGCATACTATTTCCTGAGGGGTGGTAACTTGTTCTTTATCCACAGGAGTCCTTGCCATTACCCCAGGTGGAGGCACTGCACCATATTAGCTACCACTGCAGACCCCAGGCCAGCCCTCTCGGAGGTGTGTGCTGAACTACCCTGAGGGCCCCACAGCAGCCAAGGTGAGTAAAGGGACCGCTACATATTTATTTATGAGGGGTGTGGGGGGCAAAGCCCCCCATGTCAGAGGTGCAAAAAAGTCTGACTTATGTTGGTAAAGGTTTGCCATGGACAGACAGATTAGGGCACTCGGCCATATTGTTTCCTGTCCACCATGACACCTGCAGCATAAACTGCAAATGCTACCATATATTAAATAAAGCTTTCTGGGGAAAACCTGAGTTTAGAAAACACAGCAGATGGACTGGTGGTGCAGAGGGGAGCACATTGAGCTACCATGTGGGAGACCTGCTAGGATTCAAGTCAGCATAACTCTGGGGAGAAGAAAATAAGAGGAGAAAATAATGTTACAACGCAAAAGCTGTTTATTTGTGGTGGCCATCCATAACTGTGTGCCCTAGGGCACTTTGAAGCAGGCTGTAAAAGTATTTAATCTTGGAAAGGAACATTGAAAATGAAAAAATGTATTGTCTAGTAAATTGTAACATCTGAAATATCTTATTTATTATAGCACATGCTGAAGTGCAGAGTTGCTCTTTAAAATGAACAGGACACAAGTTGTGAACCAATTAATAATAACAAAACCAGACTCTAACCAAAAATGTAAGCTAAACATACAGTATGTGGCAGAAGGCACACATACAAGCAAGCAAAGCACAAATGACCAATGAAACAGTACAGCAGAATTGTTTCTATTGTACTCTCAGTGATAAGAAACTGTACAGTGCATCAGCTTGATCTGGAATATAGCAAAGCGCCTTTGATATAAATAGCCACATGGACTATCAGTTTAAGGTATGCTTTTCAGAAACAGTAAAATTACACCACACAAACAGAAACTCCACAAGTATACACAAGGGTATTTTCACAATCAACAAATGAATAAAAAAGTACATAGATCCCAGCCTTTTATACTGCTTAAACTAATGTCATTACACATGCAAATTAATCAAATGTAATACTAAAAGCACAGCCTCACACACATATTCAAGCACTCCAGCAGTTAGGAAATACACAGTGTAAAAAAAAAAACTTTAAGCATTCAAGATGAGCGACCCTTCATAACAGACTCAGTCTGAACAGATGTTTCGTTTTTTTAACATACCTACAACTTGTGGAGCTAATGCATGTAATCTCCTAGCCCTCAGAATTCAAAACACAGAGGAAGCTCAACATCTTCAAAAATGCCCCCAACGGCTTTAGGGAGATCACATATCTCTTGGGAGGTACTCCCACCCTAAAGTGGATTTTGGGAGTTGTAGTTTTCTATAAGCAGATATTTAAAGTGACAGAAAAATATTAACAGGTTAGTTTTACAAATTGCCCTATACATTACAGAAAATAAAAAGGGGGGGTGGGTGAAGAGGCAAAGGATCGATATAGGAGTGCCCTCTCAAAAAAAACACTTTTTTAGCAATTTCTTTATCCAGGATAGTCAAACTGAGATATCAGTTTCTCAACTTGGAAGCTGGAAAAGACAGTTGAAGTCTTCAGTTATGATTCAGTGAGTATTCTAAACAAACTGTACTTTCAAGTGCAATGCAAATTTATTTCTGGTCTTCACTTAGTAATAATTTATAGTTAAACAAATAGTTTATTGAATACTTCTTAGAATTTAGTATTCTTAGAGGCTATATTATTCTGTTGATGACTAAAGATGATTAGAAATTACTGTTAATTAGTATTTGAAGACACATAAATGACAGCTAAGGTCTGACCACACATCTTCAAATAAAGGTAAAAAGAGGTAAGTATGAGGAACTTCTAGTACTGTGAGTAGAGATAGGGTGTGGTGAGATACAAAAGGTACAATACAGTATAGGAGTAAAAACTGTTGAGTTTTAGTGGACAAAATAGAGTTAAACTTGAGCAACTTGGTATTACAATAAAAAGCTTAAAAACGTCACGTTTATGCCAACTGAGTTTTAACTTTGTTTTCTAGTTATTTGTTATTTTTTTTTACTTTCCCATGATGTTGATCTACTAAATATAAATGCAGCACTTATTTCATCAAGTCTTTCAAATGTATCTGACTCTCCCCTGCTAACCACACAACTGCTGTCTATGGCTGGCCTAGTGATGCTGGATGCTTTATCTTCTGCCATGCCAGAGACCTGGGTTTGGGAATGGGCCAGGGTTGTTGGGAGCCAGTGGGGGGAGAAGGGAGGGAGTGGGATTGAGCAGCTGCAAGGCAAGCTCTCCTCTCCTGGGGAGGGATCCTGTCACCCCCCCAGAGTTCCACTGCCCCTAGGTGGAGGCCTGAGGGTAGCGTAGGTGGGTGGGCAGCATGGAGAGAGAGGGCTCCATGGGACCGTGGCATGCACGTGCCTCCACATTTGTGTGCTCAGCCACGGCATGGAACGTGGAAAACAGGGGCATGGAAAAACTGGGGACAAAATGAAGATTGAAAAAAAACAACTGTTGTTTGTGACATCACAATCTCATGGTGAGCACTATGATGTCATTAATGAATGCACTGTGAGGTTAACAAGGGAGAGACAAATGTGTTTCAATGTTTTCTTTACAGTCTTTTGAGACAGACTACCAAGATGTGCCGTAAATCATGGAAAGGAACATAGAAAATTAAAAATCAAATTGTCTAGTAAAGTGTAGCAGCTGAAACATTTATGAAAGCACCTGCTGAAGTGCAGAGTTGCTCTTTAGCGCCAGAGTAAAGCAAACACAGATATAGTGACAGAGGACAAAATAAAACACAAAAAAAAAAGATAGGAAACAGGAGCTGATTTCCTCAAGTCCCGACATAGCTGCTGTGCTCCCCCACTCTCTCAAAACAGACGCTATCATCCCAATGCCTCAACACATGAGCTGTGCTCTGCCTCCACCCTCCCAACATAGGAGCTGTGCTCCCCAGCCATCAATACAGGAGCTGTTTTCTTCTGTCCTCCAACACCCAGGAGCTGTTCTCCCCACCAAGGCAGGAGCTGTACTCCCCCCAACACACGCACACACACACACACACACACACACACACACACACACACACACACACACACACACACTGTGCTTTCTTTCCAACACACATAGGAGCTGCGTTTTTACCTAGCCACACAGAAACTGTGTCACTTACACACATGCACACCCACACGGGAGCTGTGCTTCCCCCTACCCACACACACAGAAACTGTGTTTCCTCCACACCCAAACATACACACAGAAACTGTGCTTCCTCTGCAGCCACACATAGAGAAGCTGTGCCCCCCACCCACTCACACACAGAAGCTATTCACCACCCCCACCCACACACACAGCAGCTGCACTCCTGAGCTTGGCTCCCTCTCCCTGCCCATGCTTCTCATCCCACTTAAGAACAGAGAATGACTGCCCTGCTTACCAAGCTGTCTACCCACCCATCCATCAGTCCACCAAATAAACCAACATGCCACAAGTCCACCAACTTTTGTGCTGTGGATCTCGCATCACCATTCCATTCTCCATATGCAAAATGATCTTGCAAAATAACGGTGATAATGATAGTCACTGTTAACATCCATGCTCAATCAGCTTGACCTTTTGTAAGCTTCCTAGCAGAAGTCCCGCCTGCTCCCTCCTGCTCTTCATGGGCTGCTTCTGGGAGGGAAAGGTTGTCAATCACCCCTATACCCGACAGCTGACAACACAGAAATCCAACGCTGAGTGGAAGGCTGTGATCATTATGGCGGTGAAGGATGTGTTCTGCCCAGAAACTGCATCCGGCCATTTGGGGGGGGCAGGGGGGGACCGAAAGTAAAACTCCATCAAACCTTACTGCTGAAAAAAAAGTCCCTAGCATCCATTGGCAAACACCTCTTTCATCCCATTCCATGTAAATTAAGTCCCTGGTGTCCAGCAGCACCCCCTCACTCTCCCCATCTCATATTTAAGAAAAGCAGTCACTGCTGTCCAGTGACACCTAATACCCTGTAACAGACGCAGACACCCCATTACAGTTAACCCACTCAATATAGGTCAAGTAGAAGGTCTTACCTGAGCACTAGGGAGCCAGAGATAGGAGTCTCAAAGGGATGTCATTGGCGTACCTATACAAAAAAGAATAGAAAGGGTGTCACAAAGCATTTGTAGCACTTAGGGAGTAAAATAGGGTGTGAAGAATGGATTAGGTAAAAAGTATACTTATCTGATGGTGAAGAAGTCCACATCCAGTCCAACTGTAAAATAAAGGAAAAAAATCAGTTACCTGGGGGGAAAACACAGTAGTAACAGAAGCAGAAAGAAAAGGAATTGTGGTTTTGGAGGTGGGCTCAGCAAACCCCTTGGTTCCCATTGGTGACCGATTGGCTAGTATTTTACTTGCTAGGTCAGGTGGGATAGTGTGGGCTGTTTTGGGCTAGTAGACCATTTGGCATTTGGTAAAATGAAAAAAAATGGTGCTCCTGTGGGCTTGATATGCTGGGGGACACTATGTAAATTTAGCCCAGGGGGTTTAGATCTCTAGTGGTTGAGGCCAGCAGTTTTTTTTAAATAAATTAGTACCCTTCCCTGGGGTCTAGTGGGGGCTCCATAGGCCCTAGCATAGTGTAGATGCTGCAAGGAGGAGGACATGCTGGGGCTACAGCTGCAGATAGCCCCATACCACGATTGCGATAGAAGCGAAAATGCCTGCAGGCACTTACAACTCCCAGCCCATATGGAGCTCAGGCTGTGGCCTACTCCATACCATTGGGAGAGGGAGAGAAAGGAGCTATCATGAGGTGGATGAGACAATGGATGGAAATGCCTCCCCCCACCTTCCCTAACCACTGCTCTGGCGGCAAAGTTGTTTTTGCCCTAAGGGGCTTGAGATACAGAAAGGGAGTGGAACAGCAAAGAGATGTCATTCCCACAGCAGTAGTGTGGGGGGTGTGCGTGATGAGAGAGAGCTAGCAGAGAGGTCGGCAGCAGAAGGGGCTGCACATTGTAAGCCACACCATGGCTTTTGGCAATGCCCAGCAGGCTTAATTTAAATTGTAAAAGCCTTATGGAAGCAGGCAGGACTAAGCGCTCCTCGAAGGGAGCAACAGGCAAACCACCTACAGCTGTGTGCAAGCCCAAGGAGGGGCTGAAAAAGGAGACAGGGTAGACCAGAGTGCATATAGGGGGATGGGAGTCAGCCCACAGATAGCCACATGAGGGCTTCAACAAAAGTCAAGGAAGCATAAATTAAGTAATTAATTAATTAGTTAATTAATAAAAATATAGTAATAACTGGTTACCTGGATGGGAAGGCAAGCAGTACTCCAGAAAAAGCAAGGCAGGCCATGTTAGCCTGCTGTCTGACACCGACATCATTAGGACGTCTTGACATCGACAGCAGAAGCCAGGATCAGCCAGATAGTAAAGGAAAGTTAAAGTAGCAGTGTTTTTTTATTTAAAAACTCTGTAAACTCACTCAACTGCTGTGCGAGTGTTCTAAACAGCTTGTTTTAATAGAACAGCTGTATTCCACATATTTTCTGTTTCTCAAGTAAGGTAATGCCTACAAGGTGCATACAATCTCGCCAGGTTCACCATTTGTGCTGCCAGTTGGTAGAGATGTCTCCTCCTGGCAGTACCTCTAGAGAAGACTCATTTGAATATGATGCATCTCATGCTCCTCCCTCTGAAGTGCCAATCACATCTTCAAGCTCATTCACGATTTGTGGCAGGAGACTGTTGTCAGTTCAAAAGGGAGACAGCTGCCTCATTTTCCAGTAGTTCCTCAGCAAACTCTGAGTACCTGTCCTCGCTGTTACTGATCGTAACATTTAAAATATACAGTAGGTCTCTAGTCTGAACCTGTGTGTTTGTGGTCACAGCCCAGGACATCCAATAAAGTAGTCGATAACTTCATAAACTGCACACAATCAAGCTAATAACAAATTCCCTGCGACCTTGTTCCTAGCGCATAATCCCAGACAGAATAGTTTATGGGCAATAACACTCATTCCTAAATTACACTTCATTTGCAATGGTATTCCTAAACAGGGGATATAACCAAAATAGTGGCCATCAGGAATGACAATCAAGTAAAAGTTTTGTGGCCTAAATCAGTGTCCGAAGTGCAGCCTATACTGACTGCAAGTACAGCTTCCTTCATGTTGCAGATCAGCAAAAAGAACTCTGACAAGTCATTCCTTTCCTGTATATACAGTACCTACGAAAAATAAATAAAAACCACGCAGTTGTTACTATATGTGGAGACACACATTTCAAGCATTGACTATACTTATAGAGGGTATACCTTTCAGTCGCAGAGCATGAGGAAGTAGGAGAGAAGATCGTGCTGGCAGCGTGTCAATCAATCCATTGAGGGCGAGTGGGTCAAGCTTACATGCAACACGCACATCTCCAGCACAATGTGTTAAAATGGCAGATGTGACTCAAGTTACTAATTTAAAAAAGTTAAAAACCAAGTTAAACAAATTATGGAACAAATGGAGGCAACGACAATCTGCAATCGAAATGTCCATTCTTCATTCCACAACAATAAAAATAGAAGGTCACAACTTTTCATATTCAATGAATACTGCTGCTTTAAGAGGATAACCAGTACTGCCTGGTGAGGGCTTCTGCATGGGCTATTCTGAAAACAGTATGCAGGCTTAGTGCTGCTCTGATGGGTAGTAGACTCAGGAGTATCTGGTGTGTTTGTGTGTGGGGGGGAGGGGTACTTTTGTTGGACATGTTGCAGAGGAGTGATTGGAGTGCCCAAACTGATTTCCCTCTAAAACACTGTTCCCTGGGGCCACTGTTAAATGGCATCCCCAAACACACTAATGTGCCCTTTGGTGGTGGTGCTAGCTGTGAGAAAACAGGTGGTGGGGATACTGGTCAGTAGGCAGCATGGCCCATCTGTAAGTGGGTGGTCATTTAGGGTATGCACATTTGGAGTTTTGCCCTTTTCTCCCCCACTGGGCGTGCTGCTGTGGGATTTCCCTTTTATTGTGAAATGGGAAGTGGGTGCAATGCCACCAATGGAAGGGTGTGGGGTGCAGGTCCATGCATGGGATTAGGCCACTGCGTAGGTATAGAGTTGCATTCCTTTGCACAGGTAGCGGAGGCACAGGCCATTGACTGGGGAGGGCGGTTTCTGCCAGTGCATGGAAAAAGGTAGGGGATTGAAGGCCCCTCGAAGAGGTTCTCAAACACCCTAACAAGACACATCAGTGGATAGCAGGGTGTGGGGGTCTTCCAGCTGCAGGCAGAGTGGTTGGTAGAGAGCAGCCGATTGGCCAGTGGGCAACAAGTGTGTGCTGTGTGGCTCTAGCTGCAGGGAGGGTGATCATCTGGGTAGTATGCAGCTTTGAGTGTTGTGGAGTGATCCAGGGATGGTGTGCAGCATTAGGTGTCTATGTTATTATCACATTTTGACCTTATCTACTCCAGCGCCTGCTGTAGAATTTCTTTTTTACTGGATGGCAAAAGGGGTGCAAGGCCCACGATTGGAAAGGGTGTGCCACTGACAGCTCCTTTCCCTGACAGTACCCCCTCCCTCTATAGTCCCGAACACTACCTCCCTCCCTCCAAGACCTAACACTAAGCCTCCACACCACCTCCTTCCTCCATGTCCCCTCCCCTGACCCCCTATAAACCCTGTCTCTTTCTACAGTCCCCTGTCACCACTACTCTCCCTCCCTCTATGGCCTCTCAGACACCTCTCCCCTCTCTTCCCACCCCCCTCAGACATCTCTCATTCCTCATCCACCAGACACATCCCTTCCTCACTAGACATGCCTCCTGGCCCCCCTTTGGTGCCTTTTGCCCTGGCCTATATTCCTCCCTCCCCAGCCTCCAGGATGCCTCTCTCTCGATAGATACTCATCTCTCCTGTACCCCCAGGCATCTCACTCCCTGGTCCCTGGACACCCCCTTCTTCTTGAACCCCCCTGACACTCCCCTCTGTCCCTCCCTCCCTGGTCCCCTTTCAGGGCCCCCCGGACACCTCTTACCTCCTGGGCCCCAGGACACTCACAATGCAACACTGTATGCCCCTGCTTACTGAACTCTTGCAGCTCCACCTCCTGAGTCCACCACCCATCAGTGTTGGGGGTGACTGGGCTCGGGAGTCTTCCAATAGAGCTGGGAGTGGATGGCCTTGTGAGCCTGAGACAAGAGCTGGGAGTGGGTGAGCTTGGGAGCTCAGTGCTGGGGGTGCTACAGAGCATGCTGCCAAGTCGGCTGCTACTCATAAAGTCCTATGTGCAGAAGCAACACAACCAGTGTGGTGGGGGATTCAGAACACAGAGTAACAATGAAAAATCACACTGAAAATAAATTATAAAATGCAATGCATCTGAGAAAACTCTCAGTTTATTTTGTGCAAAACATGCTAGCACAGCATCAAACTAGCCCTAGTGCTTTAGGTCTGTAACATGGCCTTTCTTCAGGGCCATGACCCTTCCTTGGGGGGCCTCAGAAGAAGGGCCACTCTACAGACCTGAAGCATCAGGGCTAAACTTGGTGCTGTGCCATCATATGATGTTTGTGTTGCTCCATGACTGAGGAGGGCCTCAGGAATCTTGAGTCCTTTTAATATAGTAATATGGATGGGGAGTGGATGTGAGCGCAGTTCACTAGACTACAGGTCTGTGATGGCATGGGCATTAAAGGGCTGCTGACAGTTGCATGCAGATGAGGCCATAATGGGCATGCAAATGGCCCATAGCAATTTGCATGTCTAATGGACTCATTTGCATGCAAGGGCTGAATATGGCCCTTAGGTGCCCTAGCGCTATCCCATTAGTGCTGCACTCTCATACGTGGCTCCTATGGGTCATGTGCAGCCCCATGTTGTGACAGCACAGAGTATAGTCACTATGCACTGTGCTGACAATTGACTCTATATAGTCAGATGGTTTGCAAGCTGAAGTTGGAGTGTGCAAACTCTGAATATTGCACAGAGCAGGACGTGAGTTAGATGCTATGCAGCACTCCTTTCTGTGTGGAAGCAGTGATTGTCTCTGAATATGAGGCCCACCTATTTTCTAAACAACTGTGGCTTGATGTAATGAACAAAAATCATAATTTGTACATTCATATAATCATTAAAGACCTACAGAAAAATTTGGCTTTATGTGATCGTCAAAAATCATCACTTGAAAATAAAGCAAGTCATTAAAATTCACCAAAAAATTGACTTTATGTGATCATTAATAATCATCACTTGACAGCCAACCAAATCGTGAAAAATCACCATTAAGAATTTTAAAATGTTAGTATTTTTGATGATCAGATCACCATCCAAGAAGATCATCAAAAATCATAAACTTGCTTGTTGATCAGATGATGATAATTGGTGCGTGGAAGTCATTGTTCATGTCCGCTAACCAAAGATCATGATTCATGATCTACTGATTCGACTGGGGGTGCTGCCAACCTTGCTGCCTCCCTCTGTCAGTTTAAATTGGGATTTTTACCCAATGAATTCCTCTAACCTGCCATTCAGGACCCTTGTACCCTTCCTGCTTAGATGCAACTTGTCTGTTGCATACAGATTCTTGTTGTCCCAGGTCCATCTTCAGCCAAAATGAGCCCATACCACTCCTTTTTACACAACCTCATAAGCCATCCATTACATTGCTCTATTCTTAACTTCCTTGCTGTACTAGCCCTCAGAAATGGAAGTACCTCCAAGAAGTCTACTGTTCTTTCTGCTTCACTGAAAATTATCTCGGCCTCCCTCTCTTGCACCTCCCTCACCTTACATCATGCAAGGTCATTCATCCTCATCATCCCCGGTGCAATATAATGTGAGGTTTCCCCTCCCCCCAGACCCACTGACTGTGCCGGCAGAGATCCCACTCTATCATCCCCAACATACATTATACTCTCCTATAGCTTTCCCTTGACTATTTCCCTACCCATCTCACCTCCATCACAATTTAATCCCCCAAGATTATCACCCACCCCCCTCCACCCTGGGCCCTCCCACCTCACTGTACAGTCTGCTGTCTACTTTCACCTACAGTACCTCCCTTATCCCCTCCTGTCCCTCGTGCATTCCCTCCAGTCCCCTAACCCATCTATCTCCATTCCCATCCTCTCCTTCCAAGCCTTTTCTCCCCCTGACTCACCCCTTATCTTACATGTTTGCTCACCCTCCCCCATCTGCCCTCTACCCTTCCCATCTGCTCTCCCCAGCCTTCCCCATCATTCTCCCTTGTCCACCACCCCTTCTGTGCTCCTTCTGCCCTCCCCTTCTCACCAGAACTCACTATCTCCCACCCCTCCTCCCTACTGTCCCTGACGTCTCCCACATCAGTACCTATATCCCTCCCCCTTCCACTGTTCCTCCCCATTTAACCAGGTTCCCCCTTCTCCAGCATCCAGTGGGAGGAATCTGTCCCACACCAGCAACTCTGGAGATGCTCTCAGTGGTCCCCCCACCTTACCGTTTCCCTTACTGTTATCCACCCTCTTCCATGAGTCCACTCTCCCACTGGGGTAAGAGGACCCCTGTGACCTGCCTAAGCAACTACTCCTTCCTACTTCCCCTTGGCCCCTTCCCCTCTTGTGTCCATTCTTGCTCACCTCCCCTTACTAGCCTCCATGCCCTGTGTCCCCTCTACCTCTTCATTTATCACCCTATGAATCCCCTCCTGCCTCTGCTGCCACATATCCTCCCTTAGCTGACTAAACTTGCTGCAATCCAGGCATTCCCCCATCTCCCAGAGGGCTCCTGGAAACACCGCTGCTCCACATCCCCTGCACCCCACACCCTTTCCACCCTTTTCTGCCTCTACTGCATCTCTACATACTAAGTTTCTAGGCCCTCTAAATAGTGTACTATACTTAGGTAATCCCCATAACCTTTTGTACCTTCTAATTAGAACTACCTTTAGGCCTGTTTTAGGAATGCACTATATGCCTTACTGCTATATTTTCTGCCTGTTAACTTCCCTGTAGGATGACTCTACATAGGGAGTAGTTGAGATCTGCAAATATCACTGTCAATCTCATCTGCTAATCTGCCTGTAAGCTGACCCTACATAGGGAGTAGCTGAGATCTCCAAATATCACTGTCATCTCATCTGCTAATCCCCCTGTAGGCTGACCCTACATAGGGAGTAGCTAAGATCTCCAAATATCACTGTCATCTCATCTGCTAATCCCCTTGTAGGCTGACCCTAGATAGGGAGTATCTGAGATCATGAGAAAAACAGGAGACCTCACACTCACACACCCAAAAATGTTGCTGAACACCACAGAAATGCAGCATAAAAAATTATTTATATTTCAAAAGGCGCAAAATGGCTTTAAGTGCAGCCCAACATAGCCTCTAAAAAGAACCCAGATGCAATCATACCTGCCCAGATACTTTCTCAAGGGGAGTGAAGATATTGTAACAGCTTAGGTATACTAGCTTAAATAGTATTAGTGATCACGATATCATAGAGTCATGTGACATATAATTTATTTTAAAGTGAGAATGCCAATATAAAAAAAGTTAAATCATTTTCAAAGATCAGTACTAACCATACAAAAAGATTCCTAACTATACAATTACATACCCAGATAAGAATATTAAAAAGTTGCCAATAAATAGCATGTCAGTGGGATAAGAAATATATGGTTCAATTCCCACACTGTAATTCAATACATTGCTTAATATATCATCTTTAGCTGTCTTTAACTATCAAAACATGCAGAGTCCAAAATGTATGTCCAATATATAAAGCAGAAAGACCTGCAGCTTCCTTCGATACAGCCGGGGCCCCCGTCGGACCACTCCCTTGTATGTTGTCAGTTAACTATAGATCCTCCGCTTAGAGGTGGAGGAAGATGGAAACTTAATGATCAGCTCCTTAAAGACCCTAAATTGGTTCGCATTGTTCAGGACCATATAGAGCAGTTTATTCAGCTTAATCAGGGTACAACTCAAAGTTCGGACATTGAATGGTGTGCTTTTAAGGCCTATTTAAGAGGAGTATTCATTAGTTTAGCCTCTAATAGGAAAAAAGCAAGAGAGTAGCAGATGTCCCAGCTGCTGTCCCAAATAAGGATCATGGAAAAGGACCTGTCCCCAGCCACGCCTGATTCTACACTTCATAAGCTCAGCAAATTTAAGGGCGGTCTATCTTGAATTGCTCCGTGAAAAAGCGGAGTATGCTATCTTAAAAACACAGGCGTCATTCACTGACCAGGGGAAGAAAGCAGGACACCTCTTGGCTCATAGAATTAAGCAAATAGAATCCTCTAGGTACATAGCATCCATTCAATCTCAAACGGATGGACTTCTGAAGACCGCCCCTGAATGAAATTATATCAGAATTCTTTAAATACTACACTGACCTATACGGTCCTATGCCTGATCCCCCAACCCAGATTCAACTAGACAACTATTTAAGGGAGGCTAACTTGCCTAGTCTTACCAAGGAACAGCAGAATGCATTAATCTTACCTATTACAAGTAAAGAGATATTTAATGTTATAAGTGCTTTACCCTTAAATAAAGCCCCAGGGATAGACGGTTTCTCAGCTTATTTTTACCAACGGTTTAAGACCTCCATTATCCCTTTGTTGCTTCCCTTATTCCAGTCTATACTTTCAGGAGCTGAGATAGACACTTCTCTCTTTGAAGCATTAATTGTACTTATTCCTAAGCCGGGTAAGGCACCTGAATTGGTCACCAACTACTGGCCGATCTCCCTTCTGAATCAGGACATTAAAATACTGTCTAAATCAATAGCTTGCCGTCTTAATCTAATTTTCCCCACCATTATTGGTCCTGAACAGGTGGGCTTTATGAAGGGCAGATCCTCCTCGGACCACCTCTGCACCCTGGCTCATGTCTTCTCGGCGTCTAGAGACGCTCCCTATCCTCTTGTTATGAATTTCCTGGATGGCAGAAGGCATTTGATAGAGTCAACTGGCAGTACTTATTTCAGACTTTAAAGGCCTTTAAATTTCCTAATACATTCCAGATTTGGATTAGATCCCTCTATCAATCTCCGATTGCGAGAATATCGGGTAGCGGAGTCATTTCAGACCCATTTACTCTTCATTCGGGAACTAGGCAAGGTTGCCCCCTTTTCCCTTTACTGTTCAACATATATTTAGAGCCATTAATCCGTAGATTGCAGGCCTGCCCAGAAGTGCAAGGAATTCGATTCACCCATGTGAGGTCAAAGTCTCCGCTATCCAAACGACCTTCTTCTCCAGTTGCTAATCCCGCTCTTCCATTCCCCAATGTTAAATATCATAAAACCTTTAGCCTAGTCTCTAATTATAAATTAAATGTAAACAAAACAATTGTCTTCCCTCTGAACCACAAGCTTTACAAAACGGATATCCTTAAGTTGGGACTTGCCTGGAAACAGGATTCCCTAAGATATCTGGGTATTGAATTATCAAGACTTACGGGAAGTACTATCAAATTGAATTTGGACTCTCTGCTTCATGTGATAACCCAGGATCTTAATAGGTGGGCCTCCCTTCCAATTTCCATTTGGGGGAGAGTTAACCTGCTCAAAATGAACGTATTCCCACGGCTTTTTTATCCCCTGTCAATGCTTAATATCTGGCTTCCGGTATCATGGTTCAAGAAGGTAAACAGTGTTTTTTTAGAATTTATCTGGGCTAATAAGACTCCTAGGATCGCGTTCCATAAATTAGGGGCACCTAAGTTGAGAGGGGGTTTGCGTTTGCCTCACCTAGGGCTCTATTTCTGGGCTAGTCACACTAATAAATACCTGAGATGGACATTACCCGTAACAACAAGTTATACTCCGTTATGGCTCAAAATAGAACTGGCTCAGATCTGTGAGTGTGGTTTAGACCCAGAAGCCCTCTTGTATATCAAGGAGAATCTCCTTCACAGCAGATTAAAAAATACTCCCATAGCACTGTCAATCAGGGTCCACTCTCAACTATGTCGTTTTCTCAAGTATAATAATAAAGGAGACATAAATCAACCCCTGTTCGGAAATCCCAATTTTAAGATCAATGACAAATGTATCCCCTCAAACTGGTTACCCCAACTAAAGGGTATTCCATTGCATACCTTAATAGGTGAAGATGATGCCTGGTTATCAGGCCAAAGTATAATGCAAAAGTTTAAGATCCCGATTAAATATTTTTCCAGAATCATTCAAGTGAGACACCTATTAATTAAAGTATTTGGGCAAAAGATAGACCCATATGCAGGCCCTTCCCTATTATTAGATTTGATACAACTGGTGGGCCAGCAGAAAGCTGTCTCAAAAATTTACGATATTTTGTTCGACTGGTTATATCCAGAAGGTTACGGTCCGACCCATTATTGGTCCTCCCACTTTCCTGGTCACAATATTAATTGGGCCGACCTTTGGTTTAATTGTTATAAATTCATAACACAAGATAGACTAAGGCTGATGCAAATGCATATCTACATAATTGATATTTTTCCCCAGAAAAAATGTTAAAATTTGGCCTAACATCCTCTTCCTAGTGCGTGAGATGCTCTGAATATGAGGGCACTTTATATCATATCTTCTGGACTTGTCCCAAAATAGTACCTCTTTGGACTGCCATTCAAAACAAGACCAACTCCATTTTGGGACTAGAGGGTCTTTTTAAACCTGAAATATGCATCTTAGGTGACTTTTCTAGCATCAGATTTCCTAATAGGAAATACTACATGGCCTTGATATCCATGCCACTTAAGAAAGCAGTTTTAAGACACTGGAAAGACCAATCTGAAATCACGTATGGAGAATGGTTAACTGAGCTTCTTGCGAACCTCAGAACGGAAAAGGCTATTGCAAGTTTAAATAATAGATTAGGAAGGTTTAAGAAGATATGGGACCCTTTACACACTTTATTCTTGATCTAAGGTTTCTCATAGTGAGGGTCTTTGTACCTAGTGTATTCTGTCAGTATTGAGATGTCTGTGCTGTAGGGTTTGTAGGGAATACGGTTAGATTAAAGCTGTATTAGAGGAGTGGGGAATTTAGTTGTGGGGGGGGTGACAGATTCAGACTGCTGTATACTGCCAATGTATAATGAAACTGTACTCGGATATCTGTCATGTATGGTAAAATTATTAATAAACTTTAAATGGGGAAAAAAAAAGAAAGACCTGCAGCTTCAATTAATCTTTAATCTGACTTTTTTCTTGGTACAGCACTGCTCAGGTTATCATCGGCATCTACGGCAACTTGGAGAAATAAAGCTCCCATAATTCAGATGCTTCATTTCAAATTTGTTAACAAAAAGCAAGGAGAGAGACAGGGAATAATTGGTATCACACAAAATGTGAAACCATACATCTTCTTTCTACAGTATATGCAGTATAAGAGAAATCTATTCCAAATAGGGGCATGAAGGGACAGAGGGGGTAGGAGATGAACACAGGTATAAGATGAAGGAGTTGGAAAGGAAATTAGTGAGTGAAAGGAGGGGATTTATAGGGGGAAATAAGGGTAAATGTGTAGACTCCATCTAGGGGTGCATATTATTATAACAACAGTGGAACATAAAGCAGCAAGAAAATATTCACTTGTATGTTTCACCTTTTAAATTGTAGACAGGGATTGCAGATATAACCAAAATACATAAACATATACTGATCACTCCGAGGTAGACTGTACAGCCTATTACATGAAAGGGGTTATTGTAAACCTTTCATTCAGGCCTGGTGTCTGGTACCCAATTTGAATGTCCAGAATGCTTCTCTTCTAAGCAAGAGATCATCCAAATTTCCTCCCCAGGATCCTAACCGGACCGACTCAATCCTCCCAAAACTCCATAAATGAATGTCTTCTGACCAAGCAAACTTAATATGTGCTGCCAGTGAGTTTTTAGTGTCACCTGTCATGATTTCCTTGTATATTCCCCAATTCTAATTCTTAAAGCTCTAGTGTCTGACATCCCTTACTACCACTGCTACTACCAGCTGCTTACTCCAGAAACTGTCCCTAAATATGGAATATCTGCTACTTTTATTGAACCACTATTTACTCTTCCCTTTCCCTTACTTATCTTACTTGCCTACCCTTGTGCAGCATGGCCTGCGGCCTATGGTACTACCTGCAGATGGCCTGCCAATGCCTCTAAACATCAATTAGATAGACACCACATTTCTGCTTCATGGCAATTATGCTTCAGGGTCACTCACGTGAGTGGTCACTTGGACCTCTGGTAATTACATAGGAACTACAGTCACTCTATTTGTTGGCTATAGTCATGTGGTCTGCTGGGACTGCCAAAGGTGTCAGAATTCAGCCACCAACTTCCTCCTTCAGCCCACTTACTGGTGCCACCCACCCCCCACCCCCAAATCCCTTACACAGCCCTCATATGCAGAGTTTAAACATTTTACAGTCAAACATGTTTAACAATACAGGACTCTTCCCCAATATACTGTAGTCAGATGCTCCACTTATTTGTATGCTGGCCCCCGCTCTTTCCTTCTTGCCCAAGGGCATCTTCCTGCTGTGAGACAGCAAACCACAAAAATAGCTAGTTTTATACTTAGTGAACTACAGCTGCCCTATTAGCTAGCTGAAGTCATGTGGTCCATTGGCACCACCAATGGCACTGGAATTCAGTCCTCCCTCCCTCAACCACCCTCTGGTGCCTCCCCCCTCTCGAATCCCACACACAGCCCCCAACAGCAGACTTTAAAACATTTTACATGCAAAAACATTTAACAATACAGGACTCTGCTGCAATATAATTAGATGCTCCACTTATCTGTAAGTTGGCCTCCATGCTCCACTCCTGTATCTTCCTGCTGTGATACAGAAAAGCATTTTAAGCACATAGCATTTGAGACAGATCGCTCAACAAGATGCTGTTGTTACAAAAACGTTAAATTTCTAGCATTGTACATATTTTTATTTTATTTGAGTAGTCCATAAGGGAGAAAAACCTGGATCCCTTACAGACTTATCAATTAACCATAGAAATTTTCCAAACTCCCTAAAGTATAAGATGAACATTAGCCTAGCATAGGAATTTCTCATAATGGTGAATGGGAAAAGTAGCCAATACAACAAATTGAGAAATGTTGTTATGCACAGTGCTTATGCCACCATTTAGTTTGCAACTTTATTAAAAAAAGAGCATAACAGTCATAATATAAACATAGTAAAAGAGAACTTTTTGCTCTAGCAATTCAATTTCAGGGCCAGGATTCACAAAGAAAACACAAAGTGTGAGCAAATGTTTGTGCTGCACTCCCCGGCTGCGCTGGTGGGCAATGGAACTATCCACAGTTGGATAGCGCGGTACACTATCTGACTGTGAATAGGAGCAGGTGGGGGCAGCACTAACCCAGGAAAACTACCAGGTAGCACAGTAGCCCTGCCCCACAGCTGACCAGGAGAAATGGCTGGCAACAATAGTGCACAGGTACTAAGCACCTATTCACTAAGACAGCCATGCAAATGAGCCCATTGGGCATACAAGGCACTATTGGCCATTAGCATGCCCATTATGGGCCCATTTGCATGGCCCATGGGTGGCTTCCCTAGCAGCTCATGCCCCATGCTGCCACATTCCATGGTGGTCTAGTGCCCCCCTTCTCCCCGATCCAATAATAAAAAAAAAACATTTTCCATAGTGTAGTGTGCCCTCCCTGATCACTGACCTGACAGAACAAATTTGCTACAGTGTAATGGTCCCTCCCCATCCCCGATATCCCACCTGCTGTGTTTAATTATAGTTTCCATAGTGTACTGGTCCCTTCCCCTCTCCAGTCTCCAATCACCCACCCGTTGATTGTTATGACATTTCTATAGTGTAGCGGTCCCTCCTTCCCTCCTTCCTGATCACCAATTTCCATCCCCAATTGGAAAAAATTAAATTCCCTGGTGATCTAATGTCCTTCCCCCCCCTCCCCTGATGTCCGATCACCATCCCTTATGATCCAGATTCCCTGGTAGTCTAGTGGTCCCTCCCAGTGACTGATCCCCCTCCACTGACAACACCTTGCAATCACTGGTGGTCTAGTGGTCCCCCACCCCCACCCTGTCAGGTATGCACTAACCACCCCACCCCCAATAAGGCGCCGTTTGGTGAATAGCACAACCCTGCTTTCACCTCCATGGCTTCCCGCCGACTGAGCTATGAAAGAGTGCATACTCTACATGCTCATTCATTGCTCAGTTGGTGGGAAGCCATGGAGTTGACAGGAAGGTTGTGCTGCTCACTGAATGGGGTCATGATGGGGGGAAGTGAGGTGGTGGGTGCATACCTTAGAGGGTGGGAGGTGGGGGGAGCACTAGACTACCAGTGATTGCTAAGTGTTGTCAGTGGAGGGGAACTGGATACTGGGAGGGACCACTAGACTTACAGGGAATTTGGATCATAAGGGACAGTGATCAGACATCAGGGGAGGTGGGAAGGACACTAGACCACCTCCATGGAATTTTATTTTTCCATTTGGGGATGGCAATTGGCAATCAGAGAGGGTAGAGGGACCACTACACTATGGAAACTATAATTAAACACATCATGTGGGAGATAGGTGATGGGGAGGGACCACTACACTATGGAAAATATCGTAACACACATCGGGTGGGCGATTGGAGACTGGGGAGGAACCACTACACTATGGAAACTATAATTAAACACATTGGGTGGGAGATCAGGGATGGGGAGGACCACTACAATATGGAAAATAAAATACCACTATCAGGTATGATATCGGTGACCGGGGAGGGAGGTGGGGGGGCCACAGTACCTCCGCCAACAACTAGGGTTACATGGATTACCACCAGCTTTTTGGGGGTCGGTACTTTGCTCCATGCAAGGATCTTTGCAAAGGCCCTTGCATGGAGCAAAGCCTTTGTGAATAGAATTGTGGGAATATGCAGGTTCCCTCCTCTTCATTTGCATTGAGGCTCCCCACACTATTTTGCTTAGGTGCAAAGCCAGTTTGCGGGTTCAAACTGGGCTTTGTGAATACCAACTATTCACAAAGCCCAGTTTGTGTCAGGCAAACTGGGTTTGCACCTAGGCAATGTTTTGTGAATCTGCCCCAGATGTTAAGCATTGCTTTAGCCAATAAGCAGCACCCAATTTCTGATGGAAGATTTTACACACATTAGCTACTGTATGCGTTCAGATAATGTTAAATTAGAATCCAGAAGGATTCCTAAATATCTAAAATAAGGATACTTGTTAAAGAGAAATCCTATTGGACTCAAAAATCAGAAGATTAGAATTCAATTTTTATAAGTTTAGGTTTGAGTCGAAAGGATCCATGACACCACAATGACAACTTTTTTTTACGCGATACCACAGCAATGGATTTATGTTGACCACAAGTTGCGGTCGGCATAAATCCGTCAGGAAACTGTCTGTGTTTGGGGAGGCTTTGCTCCCTGAACCTCTCATTTGGGAGACTCTGTCCCCTAGACAACCCCTTTTACATTAGGATTGTCAACTCTGAGTTGGAGTTGATTTGGGGAGGAGGCAAAACCCGGAGAAAGCAGTGACAGGAGTCCCATGGGTACATTACAGTGGCAACAGTGACTTGCCACTGTAATGTACTTCTTTTTTGAAATGTCACTGCAGCATCGGCATACGTAATTGAATTGTCATAGAATTTTTCTTTTTAGAGCGTGTTTGAAGGCGGTAACTAAAAGCCCATTTTGCACAGCTTTGAAATTATTGCTCAAAGTAGACATCCGTAAGAGATTATGGCCCCCATATTCAAAGCAGACCATGAGAGCTGTGCAGACAGGAGTGCTGTGCAGCACATAGTGCATGGCCAGTGCAGGAGCAGTATTTATACAGGTAGTGCATTCTGAATATGGGACTGTGTCAGTGCAGCACATAGTGACTATTCACTGTGCTGACACAGATCCCAGAATACAGAAAATAGTGGGCACCAAACCTTGGAGATGCTGTCACTTACTGATGAACACCGCAGCAACAAAAAACAAAAAACTGGCACTCTCAACAGCATTAGTTTGAATTTTTATTACAGTAACTGCAGATGTATTGCAGTCTCCCCTACATAGTACCTTTTTTGCTTTTGCTGGGATGGTTTGCATCTCAGTAAAAGAGGCGCTTACATGCTAGGAAAAACTTTCGAAGATATCATTGTGCATCCTTTAAACTGAAGAATGTGGGGAACAAGGGTAACAAATATTAAAAATAATAATACATCCAATAACTACAATATCTTAAACTTAAATGCAAGAAGCTTAAACCTAGTAAAATTAGCTGAACTAGAGATTTTCCTAAAAGATAATAATGTGGATATTGTATGCGTTACCGAAACATGATGGGATGATGCCACAGTTTGGAGTAATAATATACCCAGTTTCCAGCTATTTTATAAAAATAGGATAAATAAACAAGGTGGCACAGTGCCTGTTGTTATGTGACAACAGACCTACAGTGCTTTGAATTTTAACTAAACATAAACCACAATACCACCACAGAAGCCTTATCGATTACCCTAAACCCAGCTCATTCTCCAAGATTCTCTCTGGGTATCTGCTACAGGCCTCCAAATAGTGATAACACCTAAAACAATGCACTATTACATGAAATTGAGCTGGCTTCTGAGTTAAGTGATATCCTCGTGGTGGGTGCCTTTAATGCCCCCGGTATAAACTAGAATGAAATGACAGGTAAAACTGAATTTGGAGAAGATCTTCTGGATACTATTACAACATGTGGCTGTGACCAATGAATTCTAGAATGTACTAGAGAAGTTAATGTTCTAGATTTAATAATAACTAACTGTTCTGACTAACTCATGAATCCCCTGTTTATGGCCCCATTAGAAACTAATGATCATAACATGATCCAATGCACCTTAATTGCTCGGAGAACAAAAATATGTGATATCACTAAAACCCCTGACTATAAAAATACTGATTGGACCAAGTTACTAATGGTATTGGATAAAAAACAATGGGATGAAGTACTTATTGGGCATGACGTGGAACATATGTGGACTACATTCACTAACACTCTTTTTGGGGCATTAGAACAACATGTATCAATGCTTAGTAAATACAACAAAAAAGGTGTTATTCCATTATGGTATAATAAAGAAATTAAAAAATAGATAAGAAAGAAACACAAGGCCTTTAAAAGGTTTAAAAAATATTCAACTCCTAGTCACAAATTAAAATGTAAAAATGAACAAATCAAGTTAGAAGAACTAATAAGGAAGGCAAAAATCAAACTTGAATTAAGGCTTTCACAGAAAAAAAGACAATAAAAGCTTTTATGCCTATATAAACAATAACAAATGCATAGTAGATAAAATTACTACCATATTTCATGAAGAGAATGAGATTAGCGACAATAAAGAAATTGCCCAATTCTTTAATAACTATTTTACGTCCATGTTCAGTGTAAAATGTAATATTACATCTACCTCTTGCACTGATGATAGTCCTCAAATAGTTATAAAGGAAAAACAGGCCCTTGGGGAATTACAACAACTAAAAACATCATCATCACCACCAGACCCTGACAATATAAACTGTATCATCCTTAAAGAACTAGCCAAAGTGCTAGCTCACCCATTAACTATCCTATTCAATAAATCTATTTAAACCGGGCATGTTCCTATTGACTGGAGAAAGGCATCTGTTGTCCCTATTTTCAAAAAGGGTAATAGGAAGAGTGTAACTAACTGTAGGCCTATAAACCTTACATCAATCTGTGGGAAACGTATGGAAAGATTACTTAAAATAGAAATTAATGAAGAGATACTGTAGCTAGGTTAGGCTTAATAGATTTTACCCAACATGGTTCTCAGAAAGGCTTATCCTGCATCACCAACCTTATTTCCCTTTATGATTTTGTCAGTGCAAATATGGATAAGGGTATACCTGTCGATGTGATACTCCTTGACATAGGAAAGGCTTTCAATACCTTACCACATGATTTACTAATAAACTTACAACAATGTGTATTAATAAATACATTGTTAGTTGGATACAGAACTGGCTTACTGATTGGAAACAATCAGAATAAATGGAGTCACTTCAGATGAAGGTCTTATGAGCAGCGGGTTTCCCTAGGGGTCTGTCCTAGGGCCTGCCCTGTTTGGCCTCTTTATTAGTGATATGGGCTTGGGATCAGGGAGTGTAGTGTCAAAATTTTCAGATGACACAAATATCGGGGTGTTGTCAAATCCTTGGAACTGCATCGCATCTTAAGTAATGATCTAAAACAGCTTGAAATTGGGGTACTATTAATAAAATAAAATTTAATGAGTCCAAATGTTCAGTTATACATTATGGTTACAAAAATCCCTGTTTTCAATACATACCAAATGGCAAAATTGTAAAAACAACTACAAAGGAAAAAGATTTAGTAATTTGGATTAACAAGGAACTGTCTTCAGTTGATCATTGTTGCCATATCTTGCTAAATACAAATAGATTAATTCGGTCTATTAAAAAATCTTTTGCCACAAGAGATAGAGATTGTTTACTGAAGTTATACAAAACTTACATAATTCCACACTTGGACTACAGGTCTCCACAATGGAAACCCTATCATAAAAGGGATATCAATCTTTTTTAAAACACACAAAGGAAATTAACTAAATCTAATAGAGGCCTGAAATCAACAGCATATAATGATAGACTAATTGACTTAAAACTATTCAACCTGGAAACAAGAAGGAAAAGGGGTGATCTACTTTTATTGTACAAAATCCTACATAACCTGGTATTAATGGGGCAATGTGGAATTAAGTAGAATTGTAGGAAAAACAACCTCAGAGTACATAAAAAACAGTTAAGTGTACCAAGGGCCAATACAGTGAAAAGCTTTATGTTTTCACTGTACGAACAACTAGAACTTGGAACTCCCTACCCGCACATGTGGTACAAGCAACTACCATTGAAACTTTTAAAAAACTATTGGATGAGTTACTGTTATTAACATTCCTTAAACAATAAACCTGCTAAGAGTAGGAGGCAATTAAATGGGCTTTAAGCCTATTTTGTCTAACAAAACCAAGTAATACCCAAGTACCCTACATATGGGCTTCATCAGAGGACAGAGACACTAGAGCAAATGTAAGTGTTTAACCCCTAAGGTTAACATTCCTGGCAAGATGGAGATCCTGGTGATTTAGTCGGTTCATGGGCATAATGGGAGTGCCTCTGGGGTGGCAACAGGACTGGTTCTGGAAACCACCCCATTGATAGCTTCCTCTAGGGTACAAAATCTGGGCATCAAGTGTCATCTATCGTCCAAAAAGGCTTTACCACTTAATAAATGTCACCCGGATTAAACCCCTTGTTCCACCTGAGGACCTGCCTTCACTAGTACATGCCTTTGTTGCATCCAGGCTTGATTACTGTAATGCTCTGTACTTTGGAAGTAGTGGAGGAACCCTCTGCTGGCTGCAGCTGGTGCAGAACACAGCAGCCAGGTTACTGATGGGCCTGTCTAAGTCATGTCATGTGAACCCAGTCCTGTGAGCTCTGCATTGGCTGCCTGTTTGGTTGAGGTTCATCTTCAAGTTGGGTTTGCTCACCTATAAGGCCCTATAGGGTCTGGGCCATGGCTATCTGGCTGATCTCCTGAGTCCTGCCACCTCAGTGTGCTCACTCCGTCCCTCCACCAGGGGCCTCCTTGCTGTTCTGAGGGCCAGGTTAAAAACATCCAGCGATTGTGCATTAGAAGTCACTGTCCCAGCCCTCTGGTACTCACTTCCCATCTCTCTCTCTTGGGGAGGCCCGTGATGGTGGAGGCATTTAAGAGGGGTCTCGAGACTCACCTTTTCAAGTTGACTTTCCTGGACTAACCAGTGTTGTTTTATATTTTTAAGACTGTATTTATTGATTATTATAATTGTACTACATGCCATATTTTAATTTATTTATGCTCCATAATTCATTATTCTGTATTACCCTGCTTGCTACTGTGTAAGGTGCCCAGAGCCTCTGCGATTGGGTGTTACTTAAATAAATGTTACCTACCTTACCTAATACCTACCTTACTAGGGATTAGCTGTGCTTTTTGGTAAGCTTTGTTGATCACCTCAGCCGAGTAACCATGCTCCCTAAACTGGGTCTACAGCATCCCTGCTTTCCTCTTGAAAGACTCCTGGAGGGTAGAATTTTTATTGATGCTAAGGAATTGACAATAGGAAATGCTGTCGCCCAGGGCCCTGTGACGTGAGCTCTCAGGTCTTAGCAAATTATTGCCATAATTTCTTTCTTTTAGGAAACACATACCATGGTGTTATCCTCTCCCATGTCCAATCAAATCAAGATGTTCAATTGACCTGCCATCTTTGTTGAAAGTACACTGCATATTCAGGTTATTTCTATTAAGCCATTCTATGAATGCTGGAACAGAATTTTCACCCCATCCCAAATATAGATGATATCATCAATAAAGCAACACTATCATAAGATGTGTCTGAGGCTGGGGGTTTCCTTAACAGGCACCATTTTTTCTCCATACCAAGAGAGAAAAAGATTGGTGTAAGAGGGCGCTAAAGAAGCACCCATCGTTGTTCCTTGAAATTGAAGGTAGACTTTCTGATCAAGTGTGAAATAATTAGGATACAGTATAAAGGACAGAAGTTGTTCAATTAACTGATTCAGTGCATTTGCCATTTCTGGGTCCTGGTTAAGAAATTCTCCAGTTGCCATGATCCTACTGTATATGGATATCTAGTACTAGTAGACAGTGACTGAATATCTATGGTCAGCTATCAATAGCTGGGTGATCATTGCATTCTCTCTATCTCATTAATAAGATCTATAGCGTCCCTAATATATGTGAAACATTTCAGAATCATGACTTTGAGAAACTGGTCCACAAATCAGGAGGAATGATTGCTGAACAGTCCAATCCTAGATACTGTGAGTCACCCAGGATGATCCCGCACAAACTTGTGGATCTTGGGCAAGACATATAAGGTTGGGTATATAGGGAAATCAGTATGTAGAAAGCCTGCCTCAGCCATATTTATCCATCTCCTTTTTAGTGCCCTGTCAATTACATCATACAGTAGAGTCTTATATGCTCTAGTAAGATTAAACATGAGTCTTTTGTAACACACTGGGTCACTAAGTTGTTTTACTATTTCTCCCAAATATTGTTCCACATCCTGCATAACTACCATCCACCCATATCTGCAGGTTTAGTTATGTAGATTATGATGCATGAACAACCATGCACAGCAAGGCTGTATTTCAATCACAGGGTTTTGATGACATCGTAGGGACCTCAAAAGTGAAGCCTGTGAGGTCTTGGATGTCATGAGAATCCCAAGGTGGAAACACAGCCTAGTTGTGCATGGTTGACTGTGTATTATTTTGTATAGAATATGGTTTGGAATGAAAAAAAGGAATCTGCTTTTTTTCCTTACCAAGAGATCATGAATTTAATTTTTATTACTTAAAAAAACACACATCACCTCCTCAGAACCCACACTGTTGAGGGGTATGTTGTTCAAAACCCACACTGGTGAGGGGTATGTTTCTGTTTCTTAACATGATGAAACAACAAAAGACTTTGTGCATGGAGAATGTATGGGTATTGTCTGTGTGTGTTGGGGGGACTGTAAATCAAATAGCAGGTGGCATGAGTTTCCATTCCAACTGAAAAGGTTGTTGTACCACAGAGAGTACGGCAGCATTCTATAACCACTGAACTGTGATACAGCAGCTTTTTAGCTAGGATGGTAGTCAATGCACAGCAAGGGGTAACCATATATGATAACATGCTCCATGTTCTTTAATTCCTGAAGTGCATTTCTCTCTTCTGCAGACAAGCTGGGGCTATGCAGGGGTAGAAACAATTCCTGCAAATTCCCTTTTAATCACTTTCTAAAAGACTCTTATTGTGGGATGTCTGGCTTCATCTGGGCAATATGTGCTTTTGGCCCTTACTCCTGTTCTGAAATCCCTGGTTATCTGTAAATCATTAACCTTGTGTATCGGTAACACATCAGTTTCACCTGCATTTACCTGATGTATAGTAAGACATTTTCTAATAAAAGTAAAAGATCAATATGATTGGTAAAACAATTACTGTAGGTGTATGTTCTGATAAATGAACATTTGAGTTACTGACAGTCATTTATCCATTACTTCTTTCGTGAAATAATGATCTCTAGTGCAAGTCAGGTTAATTTCAATACCTTGAGCAGGGTTCAATAGTTCCGCAGCTAACAGGAAGCCCATGTTGGTTTGATTGGTTCTTTTTCAATCTTTGAAATGTACTCAGAGGCTATTTTTTCTGTACAATTTAAAAGATATTTACTTCTAGTTGAAAAAATGTCCATATTGTTAAATGGCAAAAAGGACAAACCTTTGGACAGTACTTTTAAGTTGGTTTCAGTTAATTGCACACTCAAAGTGTTAATTACTTGGCAGGCTGACCTCATTGATGCCTTTTGAACATCACCATTTCTCTTTACCCACCTTGTCCTATTCTACCTCTGCCTTTTCTTTTTTCCTTTGCTTTCCTGGGTTTCCTTCATGTCTTCCAAAAAATAATATGTTGTTTTTGGTCCCTGTCTGAATTAACAGAGAGTACTTCTGTTTCATTCTGTGTATCTGTTTTTATTTTTGTTGTTATTAAATCTGTTACGAGACCTGCCTCTGATTTGAGAGCAATGGGTCTTGTCCCAAGAGAAGACACTCTCCTTGTAGTCCTGTTTATCCCTTAAAATGTCAATCTTTTAAGTTCTGGATTATATTTTTGAGGTTAATGTCTAGGGATTTAAAGTCAGGATACTCTTTGTCAGGCATTAGGTCTTGGTGAATCTCGTTAAATGTTAGTTTTCTTTTTTTTTGCTAATTGCATTTATCTTGTTCTACAAAAATCTTTATAAGTTCTTTAGTACAAACAGAGAGGGCAACTTCCCAGCATTCTTTAAGATCAGAGTGTAATGTTCTTGAGGATGGTACAGTATCTTGGAAACTCTAAGGCCTCAAGGGAACATCTCAGTATTGTTGTAGCCTGATTTGTTCGAACCATTGCTGCACTTCTTAGATGAAAGCTTTTTCTAATTTACAAAATAAATCTCTCAACTGATTACTTGATGTGCTACTTGTCTGTGGGTGAGTAAAGAGGTCATTTAGGAGTTCTCATCTCTATGCATGTTCTGCTGCATCTTTAAAACAATAGGGTTTATTTGATGGCATTTGAGAGCCACTGCTGCGGCTGTTTGGCATTTCTATTCCTGGCTCGTGGGCATCATTCTTGCTGGCCACCATCACTGAGGCTCCAACTTGACTCCACTCTGTCCATTTTTAACTGGATCCTAGATTTGTGTGGTGGAGTCTGCTGAAAGAAATGCTGCCAGGTAAAGTTAATTTGCTCTTGGAACACAGTACGCAAACTGGTAAGTCACAAACCAGAGGTTCTCCGTTTAAAACAGCTAGACAGCTGCTTACTTCAAAACTGAATATGCAAGAACAAAGACAGGAGCAGGCACAACCAAATGTTGAAGGTGCTGCTGCTTACTAATGAATGCCACAGCAACAGAAAACAAAAAATTACACACTCTGCAGCATTAGTTCAGATTTTCATTACAGCTACTACAAATGCAGTGCAGTTTCCCCTACACAGCGTCCTACATATGAGGCTTCATTATGGGGCAAAGACAGTAATGCAAAGACATATATGCTAAAGAGCACTTCCTGAAAATTCATTAACATTATGCATATCCACTTAAAGTACATGAATAAGTGCATGTATGAGCAAATGACGTTGGCAAGATACCCAGCCCACACACAGAGCTCCCTCCTGAGCGGACCCACGTGGTGCCCAAGAGGTGGCCACACTACCTCCAGTAGCAGCACCTTCCAAGGGTTAGCCCATCGACACGCTGTGCATGTCGACTACCCCACCCCTCTCCACCACCCACCCACCTCGGCATTTCCTATATAGGCACTGTCTTGTGACATCACTTCCTGTCTGTCGTTTTACTAAGTCCCCACTTTTCCATTTGCAGGTTATACCTGCTAGCCACTAGAGGACCCTCTGACTATACACCTCTGTCTCTCCACCCAATTTCCCTCCTCCTCCTACTTCCTGGAACCCCTCTACCTACATATGCTACTTCTCTCCCCTACGTTCATTTCTGCATTCTGCCCACACCCCACTATCACACCCAGACTCCTAGCTAGCCCTACGTACTGGCCCCCTGCCCTACCACTGGACCCACACCCAGCCTGCCACTAACCCTCAGTGACCACTAGGAGTTGCTATTTCCATCCTGAATTTTTGCCCAAACCCAGCCTGCTCTGAGTCCCCAGCACCTGGATCCCCACTCTTGCCCAGGTCCTAGTTTGACTGCCCTACCAGGGTCTTGAACCTTGTACCCTGTCCACCAGAGTCCGTGACACTACCACTACTCCAAAGTGGTATCCACGCTTTCTGAGGGGCAGCCAAGATACTTGAACCTTTTCTGCCCTGCTGCTACCTTAGACACTATGTTTGTACACCTCCTCCTCAAATGTCTCCCCCTCATTTACATGCTAGTACTCACATACCATCAGCCAGACATCTCCCCTGGCCCACTTGTACCAGCACCCCCAACTCTCCCTGACTTAGTCCAATCCCACCCTACACTGACCATATACCCTGGCCCATGGCACCCACCCCTGGATGCCCCCTCACTGCCTACCCTGGCTCCCCATGGTTGCAACTCGTCCTCACCCTCCCGACCCTTCGAACCCTGCCCATTCCTTGTTTCCCTATGGCCTCCTCCCCATCCCAGCGTACCCCCCGGAAGTTGACATACTACCACCCCCTGGTCAGAGCCTTGGTCTTCCTAGTACTCCTATCTGGTAATATACATCCAAACCCAGGCCCTGCCCCCTCCAGCCCACCTGCTGGGTCCACTGGTCTCTGCATAGCCTCCATGAACATATGCAGCCTACTAAAAAAATGTGATGCCCTCCAGTGCTGGGCCATGTTACATCGACCAGATACCATAGCCCTGGTTGAAACCTGGCTGTCCAAATCCACCCCTGACTCCTTTGTCTCCCTCCCAGGCTATACCCTATACCAGGAGGACTGAGTAGGCAAACACAGGGGTGGCTGTGCAATCTATACCAGGGACACAATCATTGGACAAGTGCTCCCTGCCCCTGTTCTTGTAAAAGGGGCCCAGGCCCTTACCCTCAAACTGACTCCTGTCCCCTCCAGGAGCCCTCTATATCTCACCACTGCCTACGTTTCCCCAAAGAACCAGAACCTGGCGCTGATATCTATAATAGAATATCTTGCCACCATCCACCACAAATCCTAGTGGGGGACCTTAACGTGAACTGGCTCAGCGCCTCTTCTTCCTCTACCCGAGATTCTTTCGCTGCCCTAGACCTGACACAACTCATCTCCCAGCCCACTAGAGTAAACCCAAAGAGAGGAACCAGTACCCTTCTGGATGTAATTATCACCAACCGCCCCCAAAAAATCCATAACATCTAGGTCCTCCCTGACTCCCTAAGTGACCACTCCCCTATCCTATTTCTTTGGGTGGCCCCCACTCCCAAACCCTCAGCCCTGACCACACTCCGCAGGCACCTTTGACCTGGTGGGCTGAAAAAACTCAAACAGTTTCTCGCCCAGATTAATTGGTCCCCCATTCATCATGCACCTGACATAGACACTGCCCTTGCCTTTTTCTCCCAAACCTTTAACAAGGCCTGTGACATCTTTGCACCCCTCACCAGAATTCAATCCAAAAAATGTAATGCACCCTGGGTTACCCCTGCCCTACTACAAATACTCAGAAATAGGAATGACCTCTGGCACCTTGCCACTGAAACGGGCTGGATGGCTGATAGACAGGCCTATAATGCTGCTTGAAACAGGTGCACGTGAGCCGTCCGTAAAGCCAAGGCCGACCATTACCAGGCCACCCTCACCTCCTCCTGGGGGTGTGCCTGGACTTTCTGGGACAATATTAAACAGCTAAATGGGAAGTCACGCTCCCCTCCCACATCCCAGCTCACTATTGATGGCTCTACCTCCACTGACCCTGCCTGCATTGCTATCTGCCTTAACACCTCCTTTACTGACCTTAGCTCTGTCCTCCCTAGTAATTTCTTTGACCATCCCTCCATCCTACCTTCCCCTGTCCTCCAACGCCCCAGCTTCCACCTACGTGAGGTATCTGCCCCGGAAGCCAGACCTCTTCTAATTAAAGCATTAAATAGCAATAGTCCCGGCAGTGACTCCCTGGACCCCAGTATTCTCCAGCTGGTGCTGGATGAAGTCCTTACCCCACTCACCAGCCTACTTAACCTATCCCTCTGCCTGGGGCAATTCCCCACTGCATGGAAAACAGCCATAGTCATACCCATTCATAAAGGGGGCGACAGGTCCTCCACCGGGAACTACCGACCAATCTCCATCCTCCTCCTCCCCCTCTCCAAAGCCCAAGAAAAAATGGTGGCCATTCAAATCACTGAATATCTGACTAAGCATAACATCTTATGCCTAGTGCAGCACGGTTTCTGCGCTGGTCACAGCACTGGCACTGCACTAGTTGAGTTCTCCAATTTCCTACACTCCTTCCTGGATGCCAGCTCCCTAGCTAGTGCAGTGTTCATTGACCTCTCAAAGGCCTTCAACACTGTCTCCCATCCTCTTCTGCTGGATGCCCTCTGCCACACTGGTTTCTCTGCTGGCCCTCTTACCTGGTGCACAAGCTATCTATCTGCTCGCTCCCAATGTGTAAAAATC
Source organism: Neoceratodus forsteri (assembly GCA_016271365.2). Classification (NCBI taxonomy): domain Eukaryota; kingdom Metazoa; phylum Chordata; order Ceratodontiformes; family Ceratodontidae; genus Neoceratodus; species Neoceratodus forsteri. The sequence goes on from CM057452.1 coordinate 1,869,470,679, forward strand.
AATGGGACACTCTCTGAAACTCGTCCCATCCTGCACAGGGGTACCCCAGGGCTCCATCCTGGGCCCCCCTACACTTTTCACTCTATCTAAACACCCTGCCCAGTGCATGCTCTGTCAAAATTCTTATGTATGCAGACGATGCTGTCATTTTTGCCACCCGCCGCAATCCCATCTCCCTCCAGGACACCCTACAACAATCCTACAATGACGCCGAAGCCTGGTTTAAAGAGCACAGACTTGTCATTAATCTAAAAAAAAAAAAACAATGCTTTTTGCTCACCCCCAAAACAAAGCCTGCAACTTCCCACTCCCTATCCTCCCTAGTACCAAACAACCGCTTGAACAAGTCTGCTCCTACAAATACCTTGGGGTTAGTTTTGATGCAGCCCTCACCTACCACACCCACATTGATGCCCTAGCATCCACCACTAATACACGGCTTGGCATCCTCTACCGCTACAAAAACTGCCTCCCCCCTGATGCTCTTCGACTTGCGGTTACGTCTTCAGTACTGTCCCTTGTAGACCATGGCCTGCCAGTCTATGGTGCTGCTGGCACTACTGCCCTTAACAAAATTCACCTCACCCTAAATAAGGCATGCAGGCTGATTACTGGTGCCCCCAGGCTCACACGTACTTGTCAACTCAATGATGAGGCAAAACTACTTAACCTAGATGAATGGCTATGCTATCAAACCTGCCTCCTCACAAAAAAAACTCTACTCGGGCTCTCCCTTCCTGGGGTGACAGCCTTCATCCACCACACCTAACCCACTATCACAACCTGAACCTCCAACAAGACCACTCTACTGGTCCCCAGATCCAGGACCACCCATGGTCAGAGGTCCTTCTGCTACAGAGCCCCATCCTGGTTTAACTCTCTCCCAGCTCCCATCTCCAATGCCCCTACAATCTCCAACTTCAAAATTGCCCTTTGGAGCCAACTGTTTAACACTCGCAGCTGCTCCTGTCTCTAAATGTGGCCCGACCTCTCCACACTTGACAACGCCCACTGGGCGGCACTCCACCTCACCCCCCCACTTCTCCAAGTTGCATCTTGCCTCTGTTTATTTACCAGCATGTGCTCAACTGTATTTACTGTAATTGCTACTAAATTGTGTAAATGTTATGAAACCATTCTGTGTAACTCTACTAAATTGTATAAATGTTATGAAACCATTCTGTGTAACTCTAAGTCAGTGACTTATGCTGTAACCTAAATTTGTTCTGTCTGTCCTCAATGTGACAAGGTACCTTTGGAAATGAGCCTCTGGCTCAAAGGTTGTAAACCGATGTACAAATAAATAAAAATAAATAAAAACTAAATAAATGAATACAGATATAATTTACATGATTTGTAAAAACCTTGTATGAAAGCTTATTATCAAGATTTCCCTCAAAATCTCAAAGGGCAATTATGCTAATTATTCTGGTGTTTCTGAGAGATCAGATGCTTGCTTTTGCTAGGAATTTTCTACAGCTCATATCTCAGTCAGGAACAAGGATAAAAACAGGCTGTTATTTGCAATGCACCAATGTAGACAAAAGAGAATAGGGGGTGTTGGGGCAGGGATTCCAAGTAATGCAGCTGAGTGTGACGGTTTTTATTTTTTGTTACTGACACAGCCCTTAACTGGAAATGGGCCGCAGGACCCTATCAGACATAATACAGCCCAAATGGAATAGCACCAGGATTCCTGTGAGCCACATTCAGCCGTAAAATGTTAATGAACCCATTGGGCATCTCATGCAATGGCTCGCTGTGGTATGAAGATGATAGATGAACTAAGGAAGTTGAATACACACGGGTTGAGGTTGGAGCATTGTTGGAGAAGATGCAGGGCCCAGGAGGACAGATTGGCTTTTGATCTTCATTATGATAAATACCAAAAGGCAATCATGCAGAAGTGGCAGGTTTTCTGTCAAGGGAGTTTGCTGCCAGGAGGAATCAACTGGCTCAGTTCTTTCAGACTATAAATAGATTATTCCATCCAATCTGTTTGGAGTCTATGAGAGTCTTTTCACCTGCTAAATGTGAGAAGCTTGCTGGATTCTTCTCAGACAGTGTCCTTTAGTCAGGCAAGAATCTCCTCAAGTGGGCTGTGGCAACCCAACAGGGCTGGGCTAACACATCACAAATGCATTCAGTTGTCATGGGGAGAGTCCAGACCCATGATGATGGAAGAAGTGATTGGGGTGATTTCTAAGCTGTGATCAACAGTCTGCAAACTGGCCCCAGGCCTTACAAGGCTACTGGTAGCTGTGTTGGGCATCTGGGCCCAGTGTTCACTGGGATTGTCTTGTGCTCCTTGTCAGAGAGGGTCTTCCCAGTTGCATTGAAAGATACTCTAGTGAGGCCTCTTTTGAAAAAGTAATCTTTGGACCCAGATAACCTGAAACATTACTGTCTGGTCTCTGACCTGCCCTCTTTGGACACATTATTGAGAAAGTAGCTGTGTTGAAGTCTGAGGTACACCTCTTAGCCTTTGGCATCTATAAGCTGCTCCAGTATGGATTAAAGTTCATGCACAGCACTGAGACTGCACATGTAGGGGTGTACAATGACCTTCTCATAGTGAGGATTAGAGGAGAATGGTCAACTTTTATTCTTCTTGATCTCTCCCCAGTGTATTTGACACTATTGGATTGGCTGTTGGTGTGAGCCCTATCTCAGGGATAGAACACAGAGGGTTGTGTTAGGGAATTTCTACTTACTCTCCATGTTACTGCCTTGTGGTGTTCCCTAAGGCTCCATCTTCACACCCATGTTGTTTGCAGCATAAATGGGAGGGATCATTTGATTGTCTAGACTGAGTTTTGTTTGATATGCAGATATTACACCATTGTACCTGTCATGTGCACCCAGGACACTAGGTGTGGTGAAGGTGCTTAATAAATGCTTGTCCGAGATCCCAAACTGGATGCCATTGAGCTGGTAGAGACACGACCCTGGCAAGACTGCAGTATTGTTAGGCAATCCAGGTCATGGGGGAGAGTGGTAGCTGCTAAAAAGAACACAGGGTTTCGGCTTCCTCTTATAGGCTTATGGCTGCCACAAAAGTGAAAAATCTGGGGGCCATCCTGGACAAGGGGCTGACACTCTTGGCTCAGGTGTCAGCAGAAGTCCAGAGTGGTTTTTGCCATCTTGGGAACATCAGCCAGATTAAATCCCTTCCTCCCTGGACCTGGTGACACTAGTACATGCATGTTTAACACATTGGCTTGACTACTACTATGCTCTGTACCCCAGGTTCAATGATGGTACTCAATACCATTTGAAGCTGATGCAGAATGCAAGAACCAGTTTACTGGCTGGCCATTCAAAGATGTGTCAGGTTTCCCTGGTGCTGTGTAAACGGCAATGGCCAACAGTTGAGCGGCATATCTCCTTTAAATTTGGTTTACTAACTTACAAGGCCCTAAATAGGTTGGGCCCTGTCTACCTGTTACATCTCCTGCATCCTTACATGCCTTCACACTCTCTTCATTCTACTGAAGAGGCCTTTTTCCTGTGCTGAGGCACAGGCTAAAAATCTTAGGTGACTGGACGTTTTGAGGTGGTTGTCCAGTGCTCTGGAATTTGCTTCTGGGGGGCCATCAGAGAGGTTCTCTCATGAAAGCATTAAAAAAGGGGTCTGAAGGCACATTTTCAGAAAATATATTTCTACATTTATTTAGGTATTTGTGTTCTCACTGCTGCACTTTAATGTGAGGCATCCTGTGCTTCTAGGGAAGGGTGGCATTAGAAATAAAATTACTACTACTACTACATGGTGCTATGGGCTATTTATATATTAGGAGGCAGTATAGCACAGTGGGTTAAGGCTCTGAGCTGCAGATCTGGAGACCTGGGTTTGAATCCCCCAGCTTCATAGGTGCATACTGTGTGATCCTAAGCAAGTCACTTAACTTCTTTGTGCTCTCAGGTCACATCTGGAAACAAGCTTCAGCTTAGTGTGCTACTCCTGGTTAAACAATGTTCCCTTTCCCTTATATTCCCATTATAGGCTTATTAGCATATGTGTGGAGCTGGATGTCCCCACCTCCAATTGCTCATCCTGTATGTTGGCTAAATTCCAAGGTAATCTCACAGTTCTCCAACCTCTGATTGCCCATACTATATGATGTATGTCAGTGGTGTCTATCAGACCCCCACCCCCACTTCCAAGACCAAGTGGCCATCTGCCCCTCCCATCACACCCACTCCGGACCTCCATCCCCAACCCCCTAGCCCCCTCACACTATAGCCAGTGAGCACTCTGAGATGGTGACCAGCACAGCCCCTCTGCTCATCACTTTGGCTGGTCAATGTCAGAATGACAGACAGTAATTGTTCACCTAATGTACAATCTGACTACTTGCACAAAACACCTCAAAACTCTTACGGAAGCTAAATTGTTTGCAAGGCGTAAATCAATTAGCACTGAATGATGAATTGCAATATTGGTACATTAAATGTTAATGACCCTTCACAACATGCATGATACTAACTACTCCTAACCATAGTGTTACCTGGCAATCTACAGTACATGTCATTTTCAAGGCACATTGCTCTGTGTGGTGGAGGGAGTCTGTGAGCTCTGGATTACAACAGAGTAATCCAGTTCCTCATGTGACAAGAGTCAGTTGTCAGGATGCAGCACACCTTTGTGACAGTTAAATCAGTATATTTCTGTGTTTAGGGTCACCACTGTGTAAAATCCCAGTGCTTGTTCAGGTCCACTTCATAATGATATTATACTGAAGTCCATTGTCTGTGCAGGGTTCAGATCAAAGTACACCAGTCCCCATTAACAATACTGTTGAGAACACTAATACAAATGTTTGTCTACCCCCTTGGGTTACCACTGCAGCATGACTGGCTCTTACAGTACATTACTGAGGTGATTTCTGTGGTCTAGGCTATTTGCATGCTGCTAAAACATGTCTTTATGGCTGCAGTTGGCAGAGTCTGCAAATGTCTTGCGATCAAAAAATGACACGGAGTACGAATGAAGAATAATATAGGAGTTCCATCACAGTGTCATCCATGGTCCATGCTTAAAGCACTCCGCTCTCACGATTGACTCCAGCAGTCACACTACTTTCTGATTTTGGCACTTGAATGCAGCCAACCATGCTGAAGATGGCTGCTGGAGCTCAGTGCACATGCGCCAGCAGCTAGTGAGTAAAGTGAGTGCCCTTAAAGCGCAGCTGTTATAGAACTGGAGCTCAACAGTTCCTGCTAAATTTAAAATGTTAGAGCTGTGTTTACTAGTATTGCTAAACTGACCACAAGGAACAAATTCCTGACAGATACTTTATTTGTGTCATTTGTTGCTAATCTTATTCTCTCTTTTCTTCCTGAGTGTTAGTAAAATACATTATTGTAATGTATGTATGTGTTGTCTCTGATCTCCTAAAAAATGATAGTGGCCACAGCCTAGAAATTCTCCCCATTATGTCAGCTTTGGTGGGTGTGTATATGACATGACAGTATGAAATTTATGGGGAGGAGGAGGGGTGATGGTACCTGCCTCATCTTCATGTATTAGTACACGATCAATTGCCCTAGTTTGTAGCAGAGCATTAATCTCTCAGGGGGACTTCCTGGATTGCAGAGGTACAGTAAGAAGTATGCTTCTAAGGCACTTGTGTTTCTGTGAACTTTGCATGTTTTATGTACAGTTATTGTATATGTATTTTACATGCTGCATTACTAATTTTCCTTTCAGAGACGTATCATCAGATTCTTTTGGTATTTTTTATGCATGGCTTCTAAAACTGATTCAATGACCAAACCAATGTTTGCATACATTTTTTCTTACATAGCATGCAACAAATGTTTTTCTGTTATATGAAACTTTTCACTAGACAGAATAAAAAACTCTTTTAACTCATCAGGAGTATCACAAATAAAAGGCATTGACAACAGGCACATGAGGCTTTTTTTTGTAATGTCGCAAATGTGGCGCAGCACTGAAGGCAATTGTGCTTTGCAGGAAAGTCAAGTCCAAAGAGCAAATTCAAAACTGTACAGGGTGCAGAATGCAGAGACAGAACAGTCTACCTTTGATCTGGAACCGTTACCCAGAACTGCAGCTGGATTGAGCTGGAGGAGGTGCACTGCCGAGTACCGACACCAGCCTATACATGTACAGAGTACCATAGAAGAATTTGCCTTTTTGTCTCAAATTTCTCCCATTGCAATGCAGTCACATACAAGAATGTTACTTCCACCTGAGCTTTATAGTCTGCAAAAAGTGGATCCTCATTCTATTTGTAGGACTGTGCTTCATCAACATTTCCATTTGTGTTGTTTTAGAATTACAGTGACGTTGTTGTTCCCATCCTAACCACATTTCAAATGGTTTGTTTTCATTCTTCAGTAAAAGGTTAGTATTGCACCCTAAGGCACATTTCTTACTCAGAATTTACTATTTTTGTATATTTTATCTTTCAGTAACTGTAGCATTCCAAGTGGATTAATTATGTCAGAAGTGGCCACCTGCATGAAGCAGAAGTCCAAGCCTTCATCCCACCTGGGGCACCGAGCCTCCCCCCCCCAAGATGCCTCCAACTCAGAGGACTCCATCCCTGAGTTTGAAGTCTTTGGTTCCTCACAAGAGGTCCACCGCCAAAGCTAGATGGTATAGTGCACTAGAAAATTGGTAGCTGGCTGGAAAAGGGAAAGAATCCATGACATATTGTTGTACTTCCAACCTGTCAACACTAAAATGTGAAGCATCAGAGCAAACAGCCACATGATGTACTATGCAGCTGTTTCTTAACTTATAGAAGCAGTGATGCATGCACCGGTGGCCATCTTGGCCACAGCGAACTATTCCACCATGAGCTCAGCAAGCACTCTTAAAGTGCAGCTGCAGCTGTGTTGGCTCTGACCAGAATTTGTTTTCAGGTGTTAACTAGCCCTGTGAAACAACTAATTAACATTGCCACTGGTCTTCCAATATAACACCGAGCCATTGTGTACAGGTCCACATATGCCTTTGTGCTGATGTGAAAAATGTGTTGTGCCACACAAACTGAGCCTACAAAAATGACCACTGGAGTGCTTAGTACATATCCAGTACACAGTCACAAAGCCCTGTTTGCAAGGTACAAAGCCACCATGCAAAGTTTGAAAATATGGGGCCCACACAGCTAAGAGGATACTAAGAAGAATTTATAAATATGGAGAACAGCAGGTGCCCATAAGTAAATCCCTGAAGAACTTACTACAGTAGAAACATGAGGAGAGTCAGAAATAGTATTCCCCAGGTGAACTTACTGTGCTCACCCCATAGGATATATTTTAAACCATTTAAGAAAATGAACTGAGACTCCTAGTAAATTAAGATTTGATAATAGGATGTCATGTTTGGGGGGAGGAGTCTCAGATGAAATGCGAGGAAACACTTTTTCACAGAGAGGGTGGTGGATGCCTGGAACAGCCTTCCAGCAGAGGTGGTCAGTGCCAAAACAGTCACAGGATTCAAGCATGCACGAGACAGACACAAGGTAACCTTCATAGTAAGGCAAGGGGTGTAGACGACCAGAGATCAAGTAGGATCTGTGGTGGCACAGTAGACAGGGAAAACTGGGCAGACTAGGTGGGCCAAGAGGTCCTTATCTGCTGACAACTCCTATGTTTCTATGATCAACCAGACCAAATGCTGTGATCAGATCCATGAACACGGTACAAGAAGATCATCATTCATTGCCCTAATCACATCATCTGTGAACCTGACCAATGGAGTGTTGGTGCTATCCAAATATTGCAGGTGTCATTTTGAGCTGGTGCAGGCAGGTGCATCTGGCATGAACAATACTCAGGCATAAACAGTAGGAAAACTGGTACACAAAATGAGTAATGCATTGGTGCTCAGCCTCAGTTTCCATCATGACTAAAGATGTCTGGATGTGCTTAGTTTCATTTGGTGTCACTTTTATGTTAACACTACACCTCATCCTCTTCAGGGTTGTCAAATAGTCAGTGAACGGCATTGTACAGAAGCAGTACTGTACATGTGTAAGTCACCATAAAACCATTTAACCTGCAGGCACTAGTAGTCAGCTAGCAAACTACAAAAAAAAAAAAAAACAGGGAAGTGCAATGTAGAGAAGTGTGAAGTCAGAAAACATTGCTTCACAAAATTCTTGGCATAGTTTTCCAGCTTCCAGTTGTGAGAAGTGGCAATTCATGTAGTTATTCACCTAGCAAAGTTCTCACTTTTTGTAGTCTTTGTCAATGTATGCACTTCGCCAGATTAAGACTACACATGGTGGCAATTCAGTCAAGTGCTATTATTCATAGTGGTGTTTTTTCTGTTAAAAAAACACATGACTGATACCTCATCCTTGAAGACAAATTTTGTCCCACCCTCTCCTGCCACGTCCGAGTATACAGTAAGCCCCATCTTACACTTTCATAGGACCCATACCTCCCTTCTTCCCTAATCCCAGTGAAGCTTATGGATATGTTCACCCTTCTACCTGCACCCAAGTTGATTAGTCCCACAGTCTTCCTCCCCAACCCAGCAGCTCCAGTAAAATACAAGAAGATCCTGCCTCACCACATTCTGGCCCCCCCAATATGCTCCACCCCACTCATCTCCAAAGAAGACTATGAAGTCACTGGTAAGTAACCTGTAAAAGAGAAAACCATCCCTTGCTGCAGCAACCAGCCTCGCTCTTCATCAGCTCCACTATCAATAAATGGAACCAGTAACACGCCCTATAGTAACACTTGATAAGCTGAACACAGTGGCTAGTCCAGTGTTACTATAAAGTGGATCATCAGTTTCATTCTTTAATGGAGGCACAAATGAACAGAGAGGCTGGTTGCCACAGCAAGGGATGGTTTTCTGTTTTACAGGTTCCTTACCAGTGACTTGATGTTATCCTTTAGGAGTAAATGGGTGGGGTGTTGCCAGAGGGTAGTGGGGAGAGAGCTGGGTTAGATGGGTAGGGGAGGTGGTTGGTGAGATTATACAACATTGGTAGAAGAAGGGTGATAAAATCCATACATGTCACCAGGATGGGAAGGTACAGGAGCTACAAGGTATAGGAGAGTTACTATATACTTGGGTGTTGTGGGAAGGGATGGTACAATTGCTTCATATACAACATTTTTGTAAAACAATTTTTTTTAAAGTACTTCACCAGGCAGTTTTGGTAAAGTCAGGAAACTTCACCCTGCTAAATGTAGCTCAAAGTTCCCAACTTTGCATGAATTTCACTGGAAACATGTTACTACACTGCATCTTTAGTGCAAAGTGATGGCCTTGACTATTCGTGACTGTTCTTCCCTGACGATACCGACTGACAAATGAGAACCTGATGCTGGCACCACTGCATAAAACAATAAGTGGTACTCACAATGTCAGTCCATCAGCAGTGCTCTAATTTATTTTCCCAGGAACTGGGAAACCTTAACTAGCCATAGGGAAAACATTCAAATGTTTATGTGATGAAACTATGTTGCTCCAGCATAAGCAGTTTATACTTAGTAAGATACTGTAGTCATTTCGTTGAGCAAACACCATTCTTCCCAGCAGTTTACCTAACAGAGAGACTGGATATTAGGCAATTATGGCAGAGGTCCCCACCCTTCCCCCACTACTGAACCTGCACTTCATGTCCCTCATCAGCATACTCACTCCCTCCCCAGCCCATCTTCTCACTTTCTCCACAGTCAGCACAGACAGTGCGAAATACCAGCTGGTTTTGTGTCCCACACCGTGCATACTGACAGGAAAAAATCTATTTAATAGTTCACACTGTAAAATATTTGCTCCACATTTTAATTTTTCTCTTCCCACTTGCCCGCTTTTCAGATCTACTGGCTCCCATTCTCCAAGTCAGTTCATCACACGCCTCCCCACTGGATCAGAGGTTTATTAGCACGCGCTATCAGGATGAACGAACGGAGAGAGACAGAGACTCCACGAGCTGTTGTTATTACCTGTACTATAACCACCAACTTGTATTAGTGCACACTTTGTAGTCTCAATCTCACACCAAATAATTGATATAATTGATTTTTATTATCATAAAAAAATATTCTTTGGCTGAGTGAGTCATTGGATTATTGTTGTGTGTCTGTGGGGCTGGCCCTGGGCCTAAGCTAGCCAGTAAGGGAGGAGAGGAATAAGGGCTGGCTACAGAGTTGACTGACTGAAGTCTGAACCATACCACAGCAGTCAGTATTACTGTTTACTGACACACTGCTATAGGCAGCACTGCAGTGTGTTGCTGTGCAGTGCAGTGCAGTCCATCCGAGTTCTCCCTTGAGTACTGACTGTCTGTACTACACAGTCTGTACTGTAGTGTGTTACATTGCCAGCCACATCACTAATCAAATAAAAATAATACATGTTTAAAAAAACAAGTAGTTGGGCTTGGCTGTGCTTTGCTTGGATTTTTGGGGAATTAAAAACATAGAAACAGAGACTTTGATGGCAGATAAAGACCTGTTGGCCAACCTAGTCTGCCCATTTCCCTACTTATTGGATAAGCTGCAGACCCTAGTTAACCAACAGCTTACTTCTTCCTAACCCCCCACCAGAATTGCCTTATCTCTGTCCCATGCATTCTTGAAATTCCCCACTGTTTTTGACCCCATGACCTTCACAGGAAAGCCATTTCATGCATCCACCACCCTCTCTGTGAAAAAATACTTCCTCACATTGCCCCAGAGCCCCCCCCTCTATCTTCAAATTGTGTCCCCTTGTTCTTGCACATCTCTTTTTCTGAAAGATGCTACCCTCTTGGATTTTGTTGACTCCCTTGAGGTACTTGAAAGTTTCTATCATGCCCACTCTTCCTCCTTTCCTCAAGGGTATACATATTAAGCTCCTTTAGTCTCTCTTTGTATGGCTTCTGTTGCAGACCTTGCACCATTTTAGTTGCCCTCCTCTGGACTGCCTCCATAATGACTATGTCCTTGCGGAGATGGGGTATCCAGAACTGAACGCAATTCTCCAGATGGGGTCTCACTAACTGTCTGTACAGAGGGATAACAACTTCCTGTTTTCTATGCCTCTCCCTACACATCCCAGCATCACCCGAGCCCTCCTTGCTGCCTTCTCACATTGCTTGCTTACCTTTAGGTCATCTGATATAACTACCCCCAGGTCCCATTCTATTTTTGATGTTGTTAATACCTCCTCCCGCATTGTGTACTCTTCCCCTGTTTTTTTTTTTCCAGGTGCATTCCTTTGCACTTCTTTGCATTGAATCTAATCTGCCATACTTTTAACCATTTCTCCAGCCTTGCCAAGTCCCTTCTCATCCTTTCCACTGCCCCATGTATCAACCCTATTGCAGATCTTTGTGTTGTCTGCAAAGAGGCATACTTTTCCTTCCAGTCCCTCCACAATGTCACTTATAAAGATATTAAAAAGGACCTGACCCAGTACTGAACCCTGCATTACCCTGCTAGTAACCCCCCTTTCTTTGGAGTGGACTCCGTTTACTATTACCCTCTGTGCATGTTGTGTAGCCAACTTTTTAACCAGACTACCACCCTGGGATCCACTCCCAGGCCAGTTGATTTGTTTGTTACTCTTTTGTGTGGGACTGTGTCAAATACCTTGCTAAGTCTAGGTAGACCATGTCCACAACCCCTCCCTGGTCTACTACTTTGGTCACCCAGTCAAAAAAATCTATTAGATTTGTCTGACATGACCTTCCAGCTGTGAATCCATGCTGCCTTGGGTCCTGTGCCCCGCTGGCCTCTAGGTACTCAACAATTCTTTCTTTCAGAAGTGATTCCATCATTTTCTCTACTACTGAGGTTAATCTAACGGATCTATAGTTTCCTGCCTCTGCTTTGCTCCCACTTTTGTGAAGGGGAATCACATCTGTCCTCCTCCATTCCTTAGGTACCACAACATCCTCCCATGATTTGTTAAAGAGGGTAGTCAGAGGTGTCACTAGTTCTCTCCTTAGTTCTTTTAGAATTCTGTGGTGATTCCTGTCGGGCCCCATTGCTTTGTCCACCTTCAGTTTTAGGAGTTCTTTTAGAACCCTTTCTTCTGTGAAAGGACAGGTATTGACTCCCTATTGATTGGATTAGGTACCTCCCCCTCCTCTTCTTTTGTAAATATTGAGCAGAAGTATTCATTCAGTCTCCCTGCTTTTTCACTGTCCTCTCTGCCCACCCATCCTCCTCTTTATTAAGCCTCACTATCCCTCCATTGGTCTTTCTTCATTCCCTAATGTACCTATAAAAGGTTTTATCCCCCTTCTTAACCGAGTTGGCTATCTTTTTCTTGTTTTGGGCCTTTGCTATTTTGATTGCCTTCTCCCCTTCCTTCTGCTTTAACAGGTACAGTTCTCTGTCTTGCTCCTTCTGTGTTTCCTTATACTTCCTGAATGCTATCTTTCTCTCCATAACCTTCCTCACCACCTATTTTGAGAACCATAGTGTTTTTTTCTTTCATTTTGATTTGTTTATTTGCTTCACACAAAGGCTTGTTGCCTCTGTGATGGCAGTTTTGATGTTTCCCCATTGTTCCTCTACCCATCCTTCTTGCCATTTTGCTAGTGCTTTTCTGAGGCACTCTCCAATTTTGACACAGTCAGCCCTCCTAAAGTTCAATACCCTCACTTTTGTATGGCTTGACTCTGTGGCTGTGTTTATCATGAACCACACTGTTTGGTGGTCACTTGTTCCAAAGTGGCCACCCACTTCTAGATCTGAGATCCTCTCTCCATCCCCATTTCAGAGTACCAGGTCTAAGATTGCTCCCTCCCGAATGGGTTCCAACACTAGCTGTCTGAGGCATGCCCCTGTAGGGCATCGAGAATGACTCTGCTGTTTGATGTGGCTGCAGCAAACTTGCTCCAATTAACATCTGGCATATTCAGGTCCACCATTAACAATGTTTACCCTTTTTCTGTCATCCTAAGGATGACTTCCATCATTTCCTTGTCCATTGGCTAAGCAAATACAACTTCAGGTTGTGAACTATTTAAACTAGGTACAAAGTGGGGTAGGGGGTAGCCACCAAGTTTCCCGGGCATCAGGAGATATCCCCAAACATCTTATAAAGGATAATGTATCTCAGAACTGGAAATGCCTGTCCCTTAATGCCAGGAGCCTTACAAATAAATTTGATGAACTAGTATGTCTTCTTAATATGGAAAAAAATCCAGATATGTGCCATAACTGAGACCTTGTGGTCACCTAAGGATAACAGGGACCATCATATACCTTGATTTGATCTATAGCATATGGATAGAATCAGTGAAAAGGGTGGAGGGGTGGCCATATATGTATCTGATACAATTAAATCAGAAGCTATTGAACTTACCCAAGTACCAGGAATAGAACATCTGTGTATTAAGGTATTGCCATTAAATGGCACAAAAATCAAAATTGGGGTCATGTATAGACCACCCTCAATTTCCCCACAGAACGATGAGGCTGTTCTTAGCTTCTTGGATTCCCTAGAGTCTACTGAAAGTATTATTCTTCTAGGCAACTTTAATCTGCCCAGCATCAATTGGTCAAAGCAAGTAGCAGGGACACCAAATGAGTTCAGATACCTGGGGCCAGATATTCAAAACTTTGCCCCTGAGCCAAGTTAACACTGCCTGGCAGGCAAACATAGCCCAGAGCACAAAGCAAGCTATATTCAAAGTCATAGCCTGGGGCAAACAACTTCTGAATATAGCATGGGAATGAGGCCATGCAAAATGGACTGGGAGTGCAGGGCAAACATAGCCCTGGAATAAGACAGCACTGAATACAGCAACCAGGAAGTGCAAACCACAACAACAACACAGTGCACAGTGATGTGAGGGTAAGTAGAGATGAACTATGTGGCCAATGTGTGTGCCATAAAATGCGTGGACCCAGTACACTGCAGGCAGCAGCAGATGTGAAAGAACAGCATTCAAAACTGTATAATATTCCCCGAACTGTTAGCGCAGCGCTAACATGTTAGCGTGGCTTTAGCATGGAGCTAAGCTGTTTTCCCAGTGCAAACACATTTGCCCAGTGCTAGGATTTGCCATTTTCAAAGGTGACATGCAAATGAGCCTACTTAGGTAGTCTCTGGGCAAACAGTCAAATTAGCATCTCATTATGCCCTGCTTTGCATGCTGTTTGCCCTATGTTACTGCACGGTCCCACAGTTCCACTGTAGGTCAGTCTGGAAGTACAAGGGCTGGACAGGTCCGACCGCGGCTCCACCTGTAGGTCAGTGAGGCAGTGCATGATGATAGCTGCAGGCTACATGTAAACAGTACAGCATAGCATAGCATATTGTACCCCAGGGGACAACACAGAATAGGCACAGGAGGTGGTGGCGCTGTATGCAGCTGTCACACTGTAGGTCATACTACAGTGCACAGCAGACACTACAGTAGCAAGGGGGACGGTACTGTGAGGGACACGGCAATGCCTATGGTATGTAGGGCAGTGATGACCACTGCACTGTACACAGTGACAGGCCCAGCTTGCAGTTGATTACTGACAGTGGACAGTACTGTGACTCTGTTGTGTGATCCACAGATGCAGCACCTGTGGCATGGGATGCTCGCAGTCACATATACATGGCTGGCTGTGTGTACTGTGGCATCTGTACAGTTGTGTAGTATGTGGCTGGGGGGAGGCACGTAAGATCCGACATGCACACAGGAGGTGGGGTATTCCCACTACTGGCCCATGTGCACTGTATGATGTGTCCCAGCCTTGTGGCCACACCTGGGCTGTGGTGAGGTCTGGCCACCCATACACCCTCCCCTCAATGGCCATCATGCCCACAGTGCTGCATGTGAGTGCTGGCATCTGTTGCTCACCACAGATGTATGGCCTGCAGGTGTGTGCTGTATGGCCACACTACCATGATGTCCCCTGTGGCCCAGATCACCCCTTACTGCCTGGCATGGCTGGGACTGGTTGCAGCTGTTGGCATCAGGTTGGTGCAATCAGTGTGCAGCATGTGTCCTCCATGTCTGACATTTCCTAAGTGTCATACTCATATGTTAGGGTCACGCAAGCCATGCAAACCCCATGCTAACACCGCACAAAGCACCAATGTCATGCAAAGCTGTTTGCCCGGGGTTAAGACCAGCTTTTCCTGGGCGGTAATATGTACCGCGTTAAAGGTTGCGCTAAGTTGTGATAAACACCTTAGCGCTGCGCTAGCCGATGAATATCCCATAGCACCTATATTCATGTTCAGTGTGCCCCTTGCATATACTTATGGTTTGCATAGCGCTAATGGGCTTTGTGCGAGCTAGTTGGCCTTTTGAATATAGCAGACCTGCTCTAATCCCACGCTAAACCCGCACAAACAGTTTGCGCACCATGCAAAGCTTTGAATATCTGGGCCCTGGACTCTTTCCTATTAGCTGGTCTAGATCAACATATAGGGAGTAGTACAAGGGGGGAAAACACACTGGATCTGGTGTTAAGTAATTTGGGGGACTCGATTATACATCGTAGCATTACCTCTCCACTTGGCTCAAGCGACCACTGTATGATTAGTTTTGTACTTAAGGGAGTAAATACTATGACATTTGGTTCAACTGAGGTTCGGAACTACAACAAGGCTAATATTAGTAACATAAGGAGGGAACTCACGGATTGGGAATGGCAAAAAGAGTTTGAAAATAAAACAGTAAATGATAACTGGGTTATCTTGGAGAATAAAATCATAGGCTTGGTTAATAGGTATGTTCCACTTAGGAAGAAATATAATAAAATAGGCAAAATTCCCTCATGGCTATCCCCTAGAATTAGAAAATTGATTAAAATGAAAAAAGAGCTTATAATAAAGCCAGGAAAAGTGGGTGTGCAAGAGACTGAGTGGTTTATAAAAAACTGTTAAAAGAAACTAAAAAAGCAATTAATCAAGCAACCCAAAAATATGAATTAAATCTGGTCATAAAAGTTAAGGATAATCATAAATATTTTTTTAGTTACATTATTAACAAAAAGCAGTGCAAAACTACTGTGGGGCCTATTAAGGATCAGGTTGGGGAAATAGTTGATGACAACAAGGCTATGGTGGAACATTTCTATAACGATTTTGCATCAGTATTTAATTACAAAACTAAAGGTACTAGGGACCATCTGAAAAATTCAGGCTATAGAATTATTTTGAATAGAGGGGTTATTGAGTACAGATTGATCCATTTGGACCCCAATAAATCTCATGGTCCAGATGGGATCCAGCCTAGAGTCCTTAGGGAGCTGGCAGCAGTATTGGCAGAACCCATAAAACCACTATTTCAAACATCGCTGGATAGAGGGGAGGTGGTGGAGGGCTGGTGAAAGGCTAATGTTGTCCCAATGCATAAAAAGGGGTCAAAACAAGAACAGAGCAACTACAGGCCCATGAGCTTGACCACTGTCTTGGGGAAGATATTGGAAACCATTATTAAGGACCAAATAGTGGAGCTCATGAACCTGGCAGGGGACTGTGACAATGCACAGCATGGTTTTATCATGCCAAACAAATCTCCTGGAATTTTATGAGCATGTGAGCAGGGCATTGGACGAGGGTACCTCTGTGGATGTAGTGTTTTTGGATTTTTCAAAAGTGTTCGACAAGGTCCCCCATGGGGAATTAGTGGATGCCTTAATAGAACACAATATACCAGGGTACATCACATGTTGCGTAAAAGCATGGTTAAGTGAAAGAAAGCAGAGGGTCTGTTTGAAGGGTGCATATTCAGACTGGTTAAATGTAGATAGTGGAGTTCTCCAGGGATCAGTACTGGGGCCTTGTTTGTTTAACATATATATACATTCACTGACTGGTGGAGGGGAAGTTTGGGAGACCAAATTTGCAGATGACACCAGGATTGGTGCTAGCATCAAAAATAGTGAGGATGCACAGAAGCTGCAGGATGCATTATATAGGATAGAAAGTTGGGCAAGGGAATATAAGTTATCCTTTAACACTAATAAATGTGCGGTTATGCACTTAGGGAAAAATAACAAAAAACAGATTGTGTTCTAAATGGACATAAGTTGGGTAAGGTCACCAAAGAAAGAGATCTGGGCATTAAAGT
Organism: Neoceratodus forsteri; assembly: GCA_016271365.2. Taxonomy (NCBI): domain Eukaryota; kingdom Metazoa; phylum Chordata; order Ceratodontiformes; family Ceratodontidae; genus Neoceratodus; species Neoceratodus forsteri. The sequence goes on from CM057452.1 coordinate 1,869,487,694, forward strand.
GACTAATGATCTCAAGTTCCATCAACACTATAGCCAAATGATAAGGACTGCTAGTGATATACTTAATAATATCAAGAAACACATTAGGAGTAGGAGGAGGGAGGTGATTGTGCCTCTTTACAGTTCACTGGTGAGACCACAGTTGGAGTATTGTGCCCAATTTTGGTCACCTGGGTTTAGGACAGATGTTAAGAGTTTGGAGAGGGTTCAGAGAAGGGCAACTAGGTTGGTGGTTGATGTTAGGGACAGAGATTATGAGGACAGACTGGAGGATCTGGGGATGTACACACTAGAGTATAGGCGACAGAGAAGAGACCTGTTTATGGTGTATAGATCACTTAAAGACACCAACTTAAGGGGGAAACTGGGACTTACACTTAGGGATTAGTATTATAACACTAGGACGCACACACTGCAGTTGAAGGGGCAACATTTTAAGACAATAAAAAGGAAACAGTGGTTTAGTGTTAGGGTAATTCCAGTTTGGAACAACTTACCTGATAAGGTGGTCACAAGCAGAAACATGCTCGAATTCAATAGGGAGCTGGATAAATACTGTGTAGCAAACAAAATTGGGAGTTACCACAATTAGGGCCTCAGCGAGCACAATGGACGTACGTCTTCTCTGCTCAGTTACTACCTATGAAATCCTCCCCTGAGATGGGGATCTGAATACAACCCCGTGCGGACTGTGGTGCCATTTCTGGCCTCCAGGGTGACCCACAGTGCCTCCTCTCCTCCCTATTTACCCTTTAGTTCCATTGCTTTGATCCCTTCTCTGATGTAGAGAGCTACTTCTCCTCCTCTTCTACCCTCCCTGTCCCTCCTGTAGATTGTGTACCTTGATATGTTGACATCCCAGTCATGGTTCTCTGTGTACCACATTTTTCTGACTGCCACAATATCCAGCCATCCCTCTTCTGTCAAGACCCCCAGTTCAGGGAGCTTTTTACCTAGACTACAGGTGTTGGTACTCATTGCACTTCATTTTTTGATAGCCTTACCCCTTTTAGCCCCATCCCTGTCCTTCCTGCTTCTGCCTTTTTCTCCATTTACCCCTGCCCTTCTCCCTATCAACTTCTCTATCTTGGTTTTTACTTCACTAACTCCCCTGAATTTTTGGGGAGGAGCTGGGATTTCCCTGCTCCTTTTCAGGAGCCTTTGGCAGTTTAGTTGCAACAGTGATCTGGTCTGTCTGCTCTGCAGACACCAAAGAATTTAATTTTTATCATTTACAATAAAAAAAATCTGATCATCTGAGTGGGTTGAGTTGAAATAATTAATAGTTGATTCATCTGAACTCCAGATCCAGTGTGTGTGTATGTGTGTGTCTTGTCTCACTAGGCTGCAGTCCACATTCTCCCCTGTATTACAAGTCTGTACTGTTGTGTGTTCAGTGACAGTCACTACACTAATCAAACAAAAATAAAAAATATATATATATATTAAACAAAAAAAAATTGTTGGGCTAGGCTGCTTTGCTTGGAGTTTTGGGGAATTAAAAACCTTTGGCACTGGCAGTTGTAATGCTGTGAAAGTGAAACATAGAAACATAGTAGAAATTGTTGGCAGATAAGGATCGCTAGGCCCATCCAGTCTACCTGTAAGCCAGTTGTCTGGTCTGTCTGCTCTGCAGACACTAAAGAACTTAATTGTCATCATTTACAAAAAATAAATTTGATAATCTGAGTAGGTTTAAGTAATTAATAGTTGATTCGAACTCCAGACCCAGTGTATATGTCTGTATGGGGCTTGGCCTAGGCTAGCCAGTGTGATGAGGGGACAAAGGGCTGCTGGCTGACTGAATTGTCGGTGATTGCCGACACTAGGCTGCAGACAATCCACATTCTCTGTACTACAGAGTCTGTGGTGTGTTCAGTCGCCACACCAATCAAAGATGTAAAAATATTTAAAAAAAGTAAGTAATAAGCTAGACTTTTGGGGAATAAATAAATATTTGGCAGCAGCAGTGCAGGTCTGGTCTGTCTGCTCTGTAGTCTGTGTGGCTGTGATCACACTTCTGTGTATGTGAGTGTTACTATTTATGGTTGGTGGCACTGCAACCCAACATCACTATTAATGGCATGCTTGCAAAACTGGGAGCATGAAATATCCCTCTAGGGCACTCTCCTATTGATCTTTGCACCTGCTCAGGGATCAAAGAGCCCACAACAGCACCCTGGTATCCTCTGCAGTGGAGTAGTTGTGATGGCAGCATACGCATTCCAAAATGCATCAAAATATCCCCCAAAAATGCACCACAAAGCATTAAAAACCCTATAGCTTCTGGGGGGGCCTAGGTTGCCCCCAGACCCCTGGCCTTTTATAATTACCCTGAGCACCCACAGCATTTTTCAAAACCTGGCACCCCTGGACATTTTTATTTGTTTTTACTCAAGTTTTAAAAACAGAAGCTGGGGATCCCACAGAGAGGAGTTTGCTTACACTGTGATTTTCCTCTAATACAAGTGTTGCATGTTATTGTTTGCCAAGTACATAGTACCTGCATCTTGTAATCATGTCTAAACCAGATGTTACTTTATAGACATCCCCTGTATAGCTCAGATTTTGCTGTAGGGGCCGGATATTCAGAAATGTGCCAAAGGCCGGCGCAACCCCGGTGCAGTACAACTCAACTGCACTATGGTGCAGTGGCTGCTATATTCAATGGTTGTGCATGGCAACATGCGGCAGCACAACACGGCAGAATATTGCAGGGATGCACCATCGCACAGTCAGAGGTGCACCAGGGAGCAACCTGACATGTGCCATAGCGCAACCAAGGATGCACAAGGGGCAGAGGAAGATGCATCAAGGCACAGAAGGACCAGCCACTGGCACAGCAGGGAGAAAGGCACCAGGGAAGAGGGGACAGCGTGGGGAGGTGGTGGAACCAGGCTGGGAACAGTGGCAGGGTTGCACAGCTGGGCCACAGGAGACCACCGCCCATGGAGCTCAGACATGCAGCAAGCCACCCCCCAGCACCAGAGCAGTGAATCCATGGAACAGGCGGCACCTATGTCCAAGGGTGAGCTGCCACTGGCCATCCCCCACTGGACAGGATGCCCCCACCCACCCAGACCACAGCAAGCCACACCCTGGCACACAGAAGCCAACAGACACACCACACAGCCTGTACAGCCAGCCCATGGCCACCCCAGGTCACAGCCAGCAACTGAAGGGCAGGTCACCATCATGCACAGTCCACACAACAACACAGGTACACCACACAGCCACCCACCACACAACTGCAGCATGGCTCCACTCACCAGCTGCATAGCAGACATGGACACAGATGGGTAAGTATGGAATATATGTATTAAACATGTAGAAACTGTATAAAACAAGGGATAGGGTACGTGAGTGAGGGATGGGAACAGGGACAGGGTCTGTACAGTGGGATGGGGGAAGGTAGAGGAAGGGAAGTCAGGGGCAGGAAGGGGGTACGGTGCCCACTACGGACGGCCATGGCCTGCTGCCATCTGGCACCTCCCCCTACACCGGTCCCTCAGCAGACTCCTCTGAGTCTGGTCCATGATCTCCATGGTGGTGGATGTAACGAGGATGATTTGTCGCAGGAGGCAACAATAGAGTGGCAGCCATGATCCCCTCTGGACTCCTATGGCAAAGGAAGGGACAGGTGATCAGTGTGCATCCATAGCACCCAAGTCCTCCCACTGTGCACAGCAGACAGTGGGCACACACACCCCTGGAGTGGCACCCTGGCCATCCACAGTGGGTGGGCCAACACCTGCCACCAACCCAGCATGCCACGACAGTGCACAGTGCTGGACACTGCTGCCCAACATCCACCTGACCACACAGTGGCAGGCAGGTGGCACAGTGCTGCAGCAGAACCACAGCAGCACTGGTGGCAGCTGAACCCACACCCAGCCCATCAACAGCTGCCACACATGTGCAATGGACACCCCACGGTGCCATGCACACCGCACCATGTGCTGCACACAGCTGACATGGCACATGGCACAGGTGGCCATGGCTGTATGCCTACCTCCACTCACCACTCTGTACAGTGTAGAGGGAATGAACAGTGCCTACCTTCCCACCACGGCACTGCATGTGCCAGTCCTGCAGCCACTCTTCCACCACCACTGGGTCCAGCACCCTCTGCTGAAGGGCCTGCAGTGGCCCGCCAGGTGCCTGTGGCATGTTGCCTATCCTCAGGCCCTAGGACAGGAACACAGACAAGCACACATCAGAACACAGCCACAGCATGAGCCCACTGCCCCCACCCCGAAGCAGAGTGTGTCCCCCAGCCGGGCATGAGCCACAGGGCAGTGGTGCAGCACACCCGGTGACTGGCAATGCCACACCACAGGGCACACGATGACAGTGCCCCCCCAGCATGGCATGCAGCCCTGCCAACACCATGGTACATGGTTGTGCACTGATGCTGCATGTTCCCACTTATCTGGCCATGGCACGGCCCCCCTGCGGACACGTGCGTGCAGTGCCCTCAGCCACTCTGGGTCCATCCTCATCAGGTCACTGTACCTGTGGCAGCACTGCTCCCTGGTGCATTGAACCCCTGTGACCTGGACCAGCCCAGTAGCTATGGCCTGCCACAGATCGGTCCTGGCATGCTGCAGGGGCTGCTGCCCAAAAGGACAGCAGCAAGTGGCTCCACCTGAGCCACCAGGTTGACTAGCTCAACCTGGCTCCAATTCCATGCACGTTGAACACCATAGTGTGCCATGCTCTCTGTGCTAGTGCAGAAACAACATGGCGCCCAGTAGAACATGTGCACAATGTGCACGGAATGCGTGCCTTGTGGATGGTTGTGTGGCATCCGGCAATCGTACATCTCTGTAGATGCGTGGCGTGGGTGTGGCACATGTAGCAGGAGCTCCAAGGGGGCATAGGGCAGGGCAAGGGTCAGGGGTCAGCATGCATAATGTAAGCATGGGCACCATAGGGTCTATGTCGCATAGTGCGCAATAGGGCCCATATTGCACCATGCCCTATGGGCCCTATAACGCTTGAGTGCCAATACTGCCCGAGCACCATAGGCCCAATAGTTCCCGAGTGCCACAGGCTCAATAGCGCCTGGATGCTATGGGGTCCATGGCACATTTGGTCCCATGGCCCCCATAGCGCTCCTAGCGCACAGTGCGCAATAGGCAGTAGCATCTGACACGGGGGGGGCACACTGCACTTGTCAAGGCATTGTGCCATGACATGCACTGGAGCAAGTCCATTGCACAAACCAGAAAAGTGTGATCTTCAGCCTTCACATGCAAATGAGCTCATCAGCCTTTCCGCGGTGCACTGGGGATATTAGCGTGTCATTACCATTGCGCAACAGCTCATTTGTATGCGATGCACTATAAAGGTGCCACACAACGGCACAGGCCATGGACCGGTGTTGCAACCATCTGAGGTAAGTTGCACCTGCCATGGGGGTGGCCAGCACAGCAGGATAGATGGAAGAGGTGGGCCACTGCAGCCAGTAACCACATGTCCATGTCCACAGGTAGCAACATGTGTGAGCATGAGGAGGGTGAGGAGCATGGGCCTGCCCGCAAGCTGGCCCAACTTTACAAAGGCGGAGGCTGATGCCCTGTTCGAGGCGTACCTCAACAGGGAGCCATTGCTAAGTGGCGCCACTGGCACACTCCAGGCCAGGGCCTTGGCCTGAGTGGAGGTGAAAGCAGCTGTGAACCAGCAGGGCAGCCACCAGTGGTCTGCACAGGAGTGCAGGAAGAAGGTGGGCACCGACAATCCCCAGATTAAGGAGAAGGTGGCAACTATACTAGCTGCCAGGACAGCCACTGGTGGGGGCCGAGCTGCCATACCACAGCTCATGGCACAAGAGGAGCTGGTGCAGGCCACCATGTGGTGCAGTGCAGTCGAGGGTGTGCTGGGCAGTGGCTTCCAGACTGGAGAGAGTCCATCACTGCATGGTAGGTATGGTGGGGGGTGCACAGCTGATACGGCAGCACTAACACATCTGTGTTCCCTTACAGCACTGGCTCACCAACATGCAGTGGCAGGGGCACCTGCGGCTGCCATGGGGGCATGACCAGCCCTGGAGGACAAGCCATCCACCTCCACGGGCATCCAGGAGCCCGATCGGCTGCAGCACACCACCGCTGTCCAGCCGGATGTCCTGGGTGTGGTGGCAAACGAGGCCCTGGCTGTGTTCCAGTGGGACACCAGCCATGGCGTGCTCTGTGTGGAGACACAGATCAGGGCAGGGTCTGACGCTGATGATGACATGACCATAATCCTGGACAGTGGGGATCTTGTCGTGGGAGAGACACCCATACCACCCACCATCACTGGCTGCACGGCCAGTGGCCTGTTGGTGGTAGAACAGCTGCCCGCAGCTGCCCCTGGTGCCTGTGTGCACAGGCACAGCAGCGCTGGGTGGTGGTGGTGGTGGTGGTGGTGGTGCAATCACCCAGGTGCTGGCCAGTGCACAGGGGCTGGAGGGGTGGCAGCAGCAGATAGCTGGGGACATTGGGCGGCCGGGCACAGCATCCGCTGCTGGTGTGCCTGACATTGACCAACCCCATGGGAACCCTGCTGTGCAGTGCCCACCTAAGTGGGGGGCCATGCAGCACAGTTGTATGCCACTGGTGGGACGGCGACACGACCATGCACCCCTGAGCCTGACCCCTTGACTGAGCACACCCGATTGCTGTGGGCCTTCATGGAGCAATAGGTGCTGCTCATAGCTGGGGTATGTGCACTCCACACAGAGGTGCACCAGGCAGCCAAGCAGCATGAGAGGGGCACTGCTCAGGTCCTGGAGGCCATATTGCATCTGCGGGAGGACACGACCACATGCCTGGACCGCATAGCCAATGCAATCACAGTCAGACTTGCACCACTGGCTGCCACAGGGCGTGGTCACCTGCCACAGACACTGCGGAGTGCAATGTCCACCCCACAGACCTGGCACTGGGTGACTCCCTCAGTATCGATGCTGGGCTCCGCTGTGGGCATCCCAGGCATGCCTGGGGCGGGTCTGTTTGGGTGCCTGCAGACCCCTGCGAGGACCCAGTTGCATTCCCGCAGTTTGACCCCTGGGGGCAGTCACAGACCCCCCTGTGGCTGTTGAGCAGCCTGTGGCTGCTGAGCTGCCATGGTGCAGCCTCCCCTGTGTCCATGGCAGCCATGTGTCCGCACGGCGGACCTGATGTGCGCACCACCCTGGCTGCTGCCACCACCCTGTGTGCACCTGGGTGATATGTGTGTGTGTGTGTGTGTGTGTGTGTGTGTGTGTGCATGACACAGTCATGGCACCAGTGTGTCATGCCACACACTGCTCATGTGCACACCTGCCTGACCACTGGCCCATGTGGCATGTGCATGATGATGGCAGCACAGCACTGGTTGCGCCTGTGTGTGTGTGTGTGTGTGTGTGTGTGTGCGTGTGTGTGTTTGTTGCTGTACAGTGCTGCGTGGTGTTGTGTGTGGCTGTGTGGCATGGCCCCCCCACCCCTGCCCCACACCTGTGTGTGCATGCCCATGGCCATGCCCACACATGCCTGTGTGCCATGCCAATGTGTCTGTTCAGTGCATGGGGATTTGTCCATCTACCTGTGTGCACCGTAGTGCTCCTGTGCCATAGTGTCCTGATGATGGCGTGCCATCCTCAGGAGCTGGGGATCCTGCCACCCGGGGGGAGACTGCCCACCACCCCCCAGCCCATTCTCAATGTCGTCCCCACTGCTGTCCCCTTCTTTGGCCTCGACAACTATCCCATGGTCAATGGCCATGTTGTGCAGCATGCAGCAGGCCAGGAATAGGCCACAGGCTTTCGAGAGTCTGTACTGTAGAGCACCGCCAGACCTGTCTAGGCAACAGAAAAGTGCCTTCAGCATCCCAAACACATGATCAATAATGTTCCGTGTGCTGGCATGTACCTCATTATACTGGTCCTCTGCTGGGGATGACGGGTGCCAGTAGGGGGTGAGCAGCCAGGGCCTAAGTGGGTAGCTACTGTCACCTGTGTGGACAGAGATATGGTTAGCCTGGTGTCCTCTGTTGCTGTGCCTCTTGCCCTTCCCTGGTGCTCCTGCCAGCACATCTGCCTTGCCCGCCCCCTCCCATGCCCTGCTGTACCCAGCTGCCCATGGTCTTGCCATACTCACCCACTATGTGGCCCGTGGGGATGTCCCCACTCTCGAACCTGTGGCACAGTGCTGAGCTGTGCCAGATGAAGGAGTCATGTGCACCCCCGGGGTGTGTGGCACAGACATTGGTTATGCACCCCCTGGCATCGCACACCACCTGGCAGTTGATATTGGGGTAGCCCTTTCTGTTCACATATGCTAGCCCCTGTGGGCCAGGTGGCATGCGGATGCCCACATGGGTGCAGTCGATGACCCCTAGAACGCTACCCTGTGGAACTCCTGCATGGTCGCTGTACACTCTGCCTGTGTGCTGGGGAAGTGGATGTATTCCGCAGCATGTGAAGTGGATGTATACCGGAGTATATGGCATCAGGGCATTGAGGAATTGTGTGAGGAGTCATGATGTGGCCGACTGGGTTATGCTCGTGGTGTCCCCTGTTGGTCTTGGTCTCTGGAAGGTGCCTGTGGCTAGCAGGCACATGACAGCTGTTACCTTCATCTCCACTGTCAGGGCGTGGCTCTGTATAGTGGGTGCCTGCATTTCCTCACTGCACAGCTCACAGAGCTGCCTCAGAATCACCCAGTTCAGGTGATACTGGCCCACGATCTCCATATTAGTGTGGGTCTCAAAGCTGATGCTGGGCCGTTATCATCTGTTCTGGGTGTACCACCTATGGGCCCTTCCACAGCCACGTCGCTCTGCCTCCTGCCTCCTCACACCCCTCATTACGGCCTCCATCTGGAATACTGCACTGGCCATGGCACCTGTTGTCCTGTCACCCCCTGGGCATCCGGCTGGACCACTTGACACTGTGGGGCAGTGCCTGTCGATCTGCCAGGCTCCTTCCTGTGCCACCTGCCCCTGGCTGTCTGTCGCCTGCGACCTGTGTCCCCCACTCCTGTGGGTACCTGTGTCGCTCCCTTCAGGGTCTGGTGGCTCCTTCTCCCTCTAACTCTCTCACACTCACTCTGTCTGTCTCCCTGTCTGTCACACACTCTCTCTCTGTCTCTCTCTCTCTCTCTCTCCCCCTCTCTCTCTCTCTCTTTCTCTGTCTGTCACTCATTCGGTCTCTCTCTGTCTGCCTATCTGTCTCTCTCTGTCTTTCTCCCCTCTGGTGCAAGTGCTGTCCCCCTGCTTGCTCCCTGTTTTTATATGCTCAAGTCTGCTCGGCGCATCTGACCATTTCTCCTCACTTGCGCCATGGTTTGGGGTTGAATATCGCACTGTGCCGCATATTCATGGGTACGCTCCCTGCCCTTCTGCATGCATTCATTACAGTTGCGCATTGGCGCACTGTTACTTGCAGTGCACAATGGCTCCTGCTGGATATTGCCGTATGACGCATTTACGCAGTTGCACATGCGCAACTGCTTTGGATATCCAGGCCTCTGTGTTTTTTGTTTGTCAGTGCTTATTTTATTTGTGCCCCTTACCCTTCCCTGGTGTTTCCGACAGCGCATCTGCCTTGCCCACCCTCCCATGCCCTGCTGTACCCAGCTGCCCATGGTCTTGCCATACTTAACCACTAGGTGGCCCTGTGAGGATGTCCCTCACCTCGAACCTGTGCCAGATGAAGGAGTCATGTGCACCCCCAGGGTGTGTGGCACAGACATTGGTTATGCGCCCCCTGGCATCGCACACCACCTGGCAGTTGATACTGGGGTAGCCCTTTAACTTTAGTATCATTTTCTCTCTGTGTCTCAAAATGTGCAAAATTTAGGCCTACGTTTTGTATTACCCCAGTCTGAATTATTTTCTTATGGCTCTAATTCTGTGCTTATTTTATGGTCAGTACTGTGGGAATTTTACTGTCAACAGAGGAGGTACTGAAATTCTGTTATTTGGGAATTTGCAATTGAACTCTGCCCTGGAGTGTTAGAATGCTGTCTAAAGCCTCAGGGAGGCAGATTTGGTATGGCTTTCTGTTTTCTGGGCTTCATTGAGGTTGCACTTTTATGTTGAGGCATTTATTACAGTCATTACGTCTTCCAGGCTCAGGTCACCTCTTAGGGTTTTAAAAGTGATGATTTGAGGCCTCACCCTTTGGACTTTTAAAAATGTAATTACAGGCTCTTTTTTCCCCATTTTTTTTTCCTGGGGAAGTGGCAGGCAGCACAGCCCCCCTTCCTCGGAGGGGTCACATCTGGTCCTTGCCATCCGCCGGGATCGTCATAGAGCCTGCCAGCTCCATTTTTCCTCCCCCACCCGTGCTGCAGCAGCACCACGCATGTTGAGGCATGCATACACTGTGCAGCACCCACTCGTTCTTGTGTCACTCCCAACCTGCGCTATCCTCAGGCCTCCATCTGCGGGTAGCCGTAAAGTGCAAGCAGCGAGATCTCTCCCTGGGAGTGGAGAGCTGCCTTACGATTGCTCAATTCAACTCCCGTCCGCAAGCCAAACCTGATGACCCCAGCTCATTCCCAAACCCAGGTCGCTGGCATAGCATGAGGTGTGGTGTCCAGCACCTCAACCCTCAGTGCCAACGGGCCGACTTACAGGGTCTTTTGTAGTTAACGTTGGGGAATCTTCACTGAACAGATACTTGTTGTGTATTTTCTTTCTTATTAATCATGTTTGGTATAACTTTAAACTGGTCAGAGTTGGAGTTTCCCCATACCTTTCTTTGGGTTTGCTTAGATACCTGTTACATAGAAACATATAAACATAGAATTTGATGGCAGATAAGGACTGCCTAGCCCACCTAATCTGCCCATTTCACTACCCACCTAAACTCCAGATCCTACTTGGTCTGCAGCTTACCTTCTCTTTCATACTACTATGGTTGCCTTCTGTCTATCCCATGCATTCTTGGATGCATCTATCATTTTTGCCCATATGACCTCTGCAGGGAGGTTGTTCCATGCATCCACCACCCTTTCTGTGAAAAAGTATTTCCTCATGTTACCCCTCAGTCTCCCTCCCTCCCTTCAGCCTCATATCATGACCCCTTGTTCTTGCACATCTCCTTTTCTGAAAGATGCTGCCCTCCCAAATCTTGTTTATCCCCTTGAGGTGCTTGAAAGTCTCCATCATATCTCCTCTCTCCCATCTTTCCTCCAGGGTATACATACTGAGGTTTTTTAGTCTTTCCTCATATAGTTTTTGTTGCATTAATTTCACCATTTTAGGGGGTGTGGCCTTGCTGGGCAACAAGATGGAAGGTTGAATTGAGGGCTCCAGATAAATCCACTATATATCTCTACCATCCTGCTGCAAAACTACTGGAAAACTACGGATGACTACAGTATTGAATGTTCAGATGCCTTTCTCATCGAAATCAATGAAGAAACAGGCAAAACTACATTTTAAAACAGCCGGTGAAGTCTCCATAGCTATAGGCCCTGAAGAGCCTACCACTCGAGTGTCGATGCGATCAGAAATGGCTGACCCGGTGCCTGAGATCTCCCAGGCGATGGCAATAAATGAATACCAGACACCTAAAAGATTAATACAGGACCTCAAATATGATCTGGGCACTCAGATGCAAATGGGCTTTGAAAATGTTACAGCCCAACTCCAACACCTTCAGCAAACCGCCAATACAGTGTTTGAGACAGTAGACATACATGAAGCTAGACTAACTGAATTGGAATCTAGAACGGGGGCACAAGAAGAAAAATGTAATAGACTGTCCTCCAACTTGCAGAGAGCCCTAAAAGAAACAGACTTTCTTAAACAAAGTATAGATGATCATGAAAATCATGAAAGAAGGTGCAACATACGAGTGGTGGGCATACCGGAGGGGATGGAGGGGAAAGATTGCTCAGCCTTCATGCAAAAATGACTACGACAAGCCTTCCAAATACCTCCTGAGGTCTCTTTGAAAATTCAGAGGGCCCATCACTCCCCAGATATGATGCCTTCCCCAGATCAAAGGCCCAGGCATCTCCTGGTGAAATTTTTAAGGTACCAAGACAGGCAATATGTGCTAGATGTGGCGCGAAAACAGGGGACACTCACCATCCAGCGCTCAAGAGTAAGCGTCTTCCCCGATTTCTCGAGACAGCTGCAGCTCCAGAGACAAGCCTTCACTACAATAAAGAAAAAACTTCATGATCTGAATTGTCCTTTTTCCCTGGTCTACCTGACCATCTTAATAATTCGACAGCCAGGAGGAAAACAGAAACCATTCACGAACCCAGAGGTGGCACTAGAGTTTGTTAAAGAACCGGAAGAGAAAAGAAACAACCAACCTGCCTCCTCCTCTGATGGCTAAGGGTGCTCTGGATATTCTTCTCAGGTACTGTTTTTGAACTGAATTGAGCACTGAGAGTGGGGAGACTGGGGGGGCGGCTATTCTTGTGACTCGCAACACCAGTCATTGGTGGTCTAAAATGGCTGAACCACGGGGCACTCCTCACTTGTGTCCTTCCCTGCTGCTCCTCAGATGCTCCATGTAATTTTGGGCCGTCTCGCTCAAGTCCTCATGCAGGATTCCTGTTGAGGTTTTGCCAGCTGTGCTTCATTAAAATAAGGGTGTTCTTGACTCTAAATACCAGCTTCTGGCTGCTCATACACCCATTTTAACCCACAGAGGGTCATGAGGTGATTCATATGGCCTAAAAGCACCAGAAAAAACTCGATTGCTGTATCTCAGCGATGGAAGAAACTCTGATACTGTAAATACCAGAAAGAAAACTTATATATGAACATACGAACATACGAAATTTGCCAGCAGATAAAGGCCTAGAGGTCTATCAAGTCTGCTTGAATGCGCACTAGCACCCCTTATTCTGCAGCTGCCCCTCCCTTCCACCCTTCCCCTTCATTAACCCTCCCCCTTGTCCTGTCCCATCCTCGTTTGAAGCAGTCCACTGTTCTACTGCATACCACTTCAGCAGGTAACGCATTCCACTCAGCCACCACCCTCTCTGTAAAAGTGTCTCCTCATCTCCTCCTGAACCTTCCTCACTCCAGTCTCATATCATGGCCCTGGTGGCCCTCCTCCTTACTTTGAACAGCCCTCTGTACCCGTCTTGTTTATTCCTTTCATGTATTTAAAGGTTTCAATCATGTCACCCTGTCTCTCCTCTCCTCCAGTAGTACATGTTCAACTCCTTCAACCTCCTCTCGTATGATAAGTCCCCCAGCCCCTTGATCATCTTTGTCGCTCTGTGCTACACCCCCTCCAGTAACCCAATGTCCCTCCTCAGATACGGACACCAGTACTGCACGCAGTACTCCAGGTGTGGTCTAACTAATGACCTATACGGTGGCAGAATCACCTCCTCCCTCCTCGAGGATATAGCCCTTGCAATACAACCCAGCATTTTGTTGGCCTTTGCAGCTGCCTTCCTACATTGTGCTGAAGTTGTTCATTGACCCTGTAATGAGCACACCCAGATCCTTCTCCTCCTCTGTCTGGGCTAGCTGCACTCCCCCTAGCTGGTAACTCCTCCTTGGGTTCTTCATCCCAAAATGCAGCACCTTGCACTTTTTGGCATTAAAGCCCAGTTGCCAGGTGTCTGACCTGGTTTCAAGCTTTGCCAGATCATCCTACAACCCCTGCCTTCCCTCTAGGTCATCCACCGCCGCGCCTAACTTGGTATCATCAGCAAACAGACTGATCTTGCTCTTGATGTCCCAAGATATGTCTGCAATGAATATCCCAAACAACACTGGTCCCAGCACTGAGCCCTGTGGAACACCACTCATCACCGCCCTTGGGTGTGAGAGCTCCCCAACCACCACCGCCCTCTGTTGCCTTCCCTGCAGCCAGTTTCCTACCCATCTCACCAGCTTTGCACCCGCCCCTGTGCCTACTAACTTCCTTCCCAGCCTTCCATGTGGCACTGAGTCGAATGCCTTACTGAAGTCCAGATATAGGACGTCAACTGCATGGCCCCTGTCCAGTTGCCTAGTTACCCAGTCATAGAACTCAACCAGGTTGGTTTGGCAGGATCTGCCACGTATGAAGCCATGCTGTCTGCTGTTCTGTAGTCCTGTATATGTCTCTAAACGGTGTTCTTGAGGTGGTTCATTGAGAATTAGTAGGTCAAATTAGTGTTCTTTTTTTTCGTTAATGAAATTGACTTCATAAGTATTGAATATTATGACACAGGTATACTCATGCATTGCTAATAGGGAGATGGGGACCTGGGGTGACATTGTGCTGACTCCTGAAGGTGTAGTCACATAAGAACAAGTGTGAGAAGAGAATCCTTTCTGGGGGCATAAATATAAGGATGGTTGAGCTCTTATGGTCAATCTGAGAGATGCATATTTTATGGTGGGGACTCACCCTTGTCATTCGGGGCAGGGGAGGGGACCTCCGTAACAACCCCCCAGAGGAAAGTAATCAGTGGGAGGCAATTTCTTTTAGCATTTTGGAGACTTTAGAGAATGATTCAAGATAGGGCACCCCCTCTTCCTCTCTAGAGTCTTGACCACCCAGGAGGGTGAAGCTCTCCCTAGCCATCCCCAGACAGGATGGCTATAACATTAGATGTTAGAATACATACTTTATATGGTGGGATACCAGCTCCATCCATGAGAAAGAGAGGTTGAAAATAGTAGGGGATTATGATTCTAGGGGGGTTAAGGGGTTCTTATTAATAGTTGTTAACTTGTTATGGTGGAATTTGGGGGGAGGGAGGTTGTTAGTAGGACCAAAGTTTATTGTCTGTAGGGAAATGATGGGAGGGAAGGGGGAAGGGACTTGTTTGAGAGTGTTAAAAGTTAAAAAAAATTGAAAAGTGTAGTATGCTAAAAATAACAGTAGGCACAAGTAGTAGTGTGGTTAAAAGAAGGCATGTTCAAGGTATGTGTTATAGTGAATTCAAATGAAGAAGTTAAAGTTGGTAACCTGGAATGTTAATGGTTTGAAGACCATGGTTAAAGGAAAACTACACCCAAAACTTGAAAAAATATTTGTTGTGCAGAGTGTTTTAATTTGTATGTGAAGTTCTAGTGTTTCCTTCCCTCTGACTGGTATTAGGAGTTTTTCCTAAATTAGCCTGCTAGCTTTAGGGTAGTTTTACGACCCCTGGGGATCACCATATCAAATAGTTTTATTGCATTTCTTTGTCCTACAGTGCACCTTGTTTCATGTAATAGTGATGTAGCAGAGCCCATAAATCCAGCAGAAAGCATTGCATTACAATCAGTTCACAACAACAGAGATGGCTATATTTTAAAATCTGTAGAATTCAGCTTGGTGACCACCCTCATCCTAAAGGTTTTACTGTCCTGAAAAACTTGCTGCTGGTAATTTTGTGCAGCTTGTAAAGCTTCCAAGATATTTAGTTTGTTTGGCATGCGTGCTGAATGTTGGGTCTCTTACATCACAGTCACATGAGACAAAATGCACTGTGGGAACCAGAAATACAATTACACTATCAGGTATGGAGATCCCCAGGGTTGTAAAACTAGCATAAAGCTAGCAGGCTAATTTGGGAAAAACTCCTAATACCAGTCAGAGGGAAGGAAACACTAGAACTTCACATACAAATTAAAACACTCTGCACAACATATATTTTTTCAGGCTTTGGGTGTAGTTTTCCTTTAAAAGGAAAAAAGTGTGTGCACAAATTAAAACAAGCATTTGTTAATGCCGAATGTTTGCTTGCTGGTATTGGCATTGATAGTGCAGGAGTTAGAGAGATGCATAATAGGAATGTCGGTGAAGTATTAAAGTAACACCAACCCCCTCCCCCACCTTGCAGAGACTGACAGGCATTGGGGATATCCCTTTGGGTCGTCGGCCATAACACTCATGCCATTCCATTTCACCCCACTCTTCAGACACTGACAGTGTGAGTCTTTAAGGTCTGCGCTCTTACACTCACCCCATTTCAAAAGGAAATAAGCTGAGATGGGTGGTGTAAGAGAATGGGGTAAATGTCATTGCCGAAGACCCCAAGGCACACCTCGATGCCTGTCAGTGGCTGCAGGGTGGGGGTGGAATGGGTTGAGCATTATGGCCGACGACCCCAAGTCACACCACCAATGCCTGTCAGTCTGTACAGGGTGGGCATTACGGTTGGAAACCCAAATGCCCTGGGTGTTTGTTGGTATTTTTGCTCCAAATTTTCAATATGTTTTTTTGGGAGCCCACCTCATGAACAGTGGCAGTATAATTTCGTTACTTAATGCCAAAAGGTGATTTCGCACAGCAAGTGTGTCATTCGGCAGCACAGGTGCAAAAACAGATTTCTGGCAGGATGTGAAAAATGACAGCTGTACTGTTCATGAGGAAGTGTGAAGAAATGGCAATATTGAAAATCTGGAATGAAAATATGAAAAAGTGGCAAAGTTATGAGTGTGCATATGTGCATAGAAACTGTGCAACACACGCTCATAACACAGTCATTTTTTGAAGTGTTTTCATCACATTTTCAACATGGCCTGCATACCAAGTAGACTCATTGCTACCCTCCCCCCCATTTGTTTGGGCCAACAACCCCTTCTCCCACCATCCATGCCGTGTTGGTGCCCTCACTGGACACAAGCATCATTTTCTCTGTGTTGTATACCAGCACAGCACACCACTAGCCATACTACCACTTTGGTTACAAGAAGAAGAAGAAGAAGAGGAAAAAGAATCAGCATCTATATAGCACTTTTCATGCAAGTGTATCCCAAAGTGCTTTACAAGCAATGCTAGGATGGTAGTGAAGTGACTGAATGTGTAGTGGCGGCCATATCGCACAACACCCTCACACAGCCTGAGCAATTGCATACAATATTGCATTGTGACAAGCCTCTGTACCACATCAAGGCAGCCAGTCCCACAGAGGTCCATTCACACACCACTAGCCACACCACCACCAACAGTTGTCAGACTAACAGACTGGCCTTTGGTTACAATATTGCATTGTGACAAGCCTCTGTACCACATCAAAGTAGCCAGTCCCATGTGGTGATGTTGTAACACTGAAACATAGCTACATCCGAAAAAATCAATGCATCATCCCAAAAACACATTTGAAATAATATAGCATCAATTGTAAAAACTTATGGCAGCAATTGGAAAATCGGAGCACCGGGGGGGGGGTGGAGTGCCCCCACATAAAGAAATCATTGCAGTAACTATAACAAAATAAAACTAAAATTTTAGGCAACTTCATCAGACCACTCTTTTTGTGGGGGAGCTCTGCCCCCCACCCCACCCGGGTGATCCGATGAAATGTGTAATATTGCCTTTGAGTTACAGCTTCATCGGTACACCTGGGGGTGGGGGGGCAGAGTGCCCCCACAGAAGAGTTATTTTAAAGATTGTAAACCCATTTTCATCCTTTTCTACCACCAACTTAGTATTTAGGTAGGATGGGGCCATGTGTACCCGTGTGTTTCATGTGCTTGAAAGATTTCTTGCATTTTTACCCATACCGGCCTAACTGAACAAGGCAGGCAAGAGTACTGCCCAGTGCCTCAAGCATTTCCTTTCTGCCGCAGTACTACTACTAAGCCAAAGCCATATGCAAACTAGTTGGATGACTGGACACCACACAGAATTTGAACACTGCCAAAGCTCCAAAGTAATGGGGAGAGAGAGGGTATACTGCCCTTGTATAGGTCCCTGGTAAGGCCTCAACCAGAAAAAGGGATTCAGTACTGGTACCAACACCTCAAAAAAGGACATTAACCTGCTGATGATGGCCCAGAGGAGGGCTAGAAAGATGAAAGTGGATCAGCAGGTTAAGGCATATGACAAAGGAGAGGTTGACTGCACTGAGCATGTACTCCCTGGAGAGAGACAGAGAGACAGAGAGGAAGAGAGAGACCTTCAAAAGTATTTGAAAGGGATAAATAAGGTGGGAAAGGGATAAATTAGGTGGGAAAGGGATAAATAAGGTGGATAAGGAAAGTCTCTTTAAACTGAGTGGCACCCATAACATGAGGGGCACAATGTTAAGCTGGAAGGTGGAAGGTTTCAGAGGGAGGTTAGGAAGCACTTCTTCACAGAGAGGGTGGTGGACACTTGGAACATGCTGCTGGAAGAGATGATCATGTTGAGGACACTGGGCAGATTTAAGAGAGGCTGGAACAGGCATAGGGGAATGGTAGTAAGGATCATTGGTAGGGAGGGCAGGGACAGTAACTCAAGTTGACTAGATAAACCAAATGACCTTCTGCTGGCTTCTTCATATATTCATAAAATAAAGACTCTATAACACTGACACAACCTTATTAGGTGCTCAAAAAAACAGTAGAAAAAACACACTTTGCACTCCAGGAGCAGTGCTCAAAGCTACATGTTTTTCTGCTTAGTGAGAATATTTAATGTCCCTCTTGGAGCATTGCTTGAAACCACAGTTCAGCAGAATAAGATGCAAACAAATACGTTCCTCTGGCACTGTCTTCATTCATTTTCAAGAAGTATTTAAAGATAATGATGAACACCTCATTTTGTCTGCCTAAGTTTGCAGCCGTCAGCACCGGGATAATGCTTTGTTAGTGTAACTGTATTAACATGAGAATTTATTTCATAATAAAAAAAGTAATTATTTATCACATTTATCTTAGGCTAATAACCAGGATTTTATGGGCAGCATTAACAGCAGCAGCTTTAATCATAGGCCCTATAAGGTATTACTTGGCATTAAAAGTAAAACAAGCACTTAATTACACTAAAGCATTATCCCGGTGCCAACAACTGCAAAATTAGGCAGCCAAAATGTGTAGTTCATTATTACCTTTGCTTAACATACAATTCTTGACAATGTTAAGACACAGTGCCAGCAGTAACATTAGGGTGCAGTCACAGTGCACAACATCATGGACTAATGATTGCTATCCTTCCCTTCTTGAGGCCTTGACCACCTTGTAGTTATAATTTCATACAGCTGGACTTGTTTGGATCCCCCCCCCAAGGACACCCCACTTACAACAATGAATTAACCCCCTCCCCATAGTCAGCTTATGGAGCCCCTGCCCAAGGACAAGGTTTACCATACCTTGTAGTTGTAGTTATAGTTTCATACAGCTGGACTTGGTTGGTTCTCTCCCCCCAGCGCACACCACTTACAACAATGAATTAACCCCCACCCCATAGTCAACTTATGGAGCTCCTGCCCAAGGACAAGGTTTACCATACCTTGTAGTTGTAGTTATAGTTTCATACAGCTGGACTTGGTTGGTTCTCTCCCCCCAGCACACATCACTTACAACAATGAATTAACCCCCTATAGTCAGCTTATGGAGCCCCTGCCCAAGGACAAGGTTTACCATACCTTAGTGTTGTACTTAATTTAACATTCATACAACTGGAATTGGTTGGTTCTCTCCCTCCCCCCCACAGCACACACCACTTATAACAATGAATTAACCCCCACCTTACAACAATGAATTACTTTCAAACAGCTGGACTTGGTTGGTTCCTCCCCCAGCACACACCACTTACAACAATGAATTAACCCCCTATAGTATAGTCAGCTTATGGAGCCCCTGACCAAGGACAAGGTTTACCATACCTTAATAAAGTTTTGTACAGCTGGATTTGGTTTGTTCTCTCTCCCTCCACCACCCCACTCCACACATCTGAATTAACCCCATAAAAGTACCTGACTGTGAGCTCTGATGGTCTCTTCTTCACTGTCTGCCAGTGACTGATGGAAAGGTCTGTGCCTCAGTGCAGTGGTGCTGGTCTTCTGCAGTTAAAACAAAGCTCCTGGCTGGTAGTGGCTAGACCAATGCAGAAAGTCACAGTGCAGCACGAACGGTACTGGAGATCGACGGGATCCAGGCAGAAAGAGAGAGTCAGGAGGAACTCTGTAAATTCCAGTAAGGCAAGGTGCTGGTTGGCGGTGATGGCGCTCTAGTCTCTCCCCAGACCCCGACTGACTGGTGCTCTGCTTAAGCTCCCCTGGCTGGCCTGGCTTAGCATTGCGGTCCCTCCCAGAGTCAGTTGCACAGCAGATCTGACTAACTCACTTTCTGTGTAGTTACTAATAGCAACTGCAGGCCAACAGCAGTGCCAGTCCAGACACTCAGTGTGAGCTGCTGCTGTACGCACTCTCCTCCGGCTCCAAACTCTGATCTCTCCTCCTGGTCTGCATCTGTTGGACTCATGCAGTGTGGCAAAGCTCCCTAGGCTGCGGTGGCTCCTCGCTCCATAGTACCGTTCCTGCCCCGGCTCACTCAGCCTTCCACAGCTCTTCGGCTCTTCAGCAGTTGACTTCCAGCAGCAAGGAGGATCTCTTCTTCGCAGGCAGGCTCACCATCACTGACTCACTGATTATCCAGTTTGGAAGCAGTAGGCAGCAGAACTACTCCAACCAGGGCCATTTAAAGAGCCCAACCATCCCACCTCTTACTAGCCATGTCACGCCACACCTCCTTTCCTCGCAAGTGGGTCTGATTTAGATAGTAGCATATACTTCTCAATCATGTCCACTGGGCCACCACATCATACAGGTTTGCCAGGTAGACCCCAGCCCTCCTCCCTAAAAAACTTGCAAAGAAATGAGACCAGCTGGGAAAGCCTGCAAAAAAAAAAAAAAAGAAATTTATAGACACGCCAGCAGCTCCTGCTACCCCCCCCCCCCGCTGGTCTGCTGCATACCAGGCGTATTGATGGCCAAGCCCTTGGTGCCTACATGCAGACTGATAAAGGGGGAAGGAGGAGCTGACGCTGCAATGATGAAGCGCTCCCTGATTGCAGTGGCAAATTTGTTTCAAGTTGGTGGTACACTTTAAAACTGCTGTCATAGGCAGCATGCTCACTAATTGGTGCCAAACAGATGAGCCAAAAAAAGCACTGCTGGCATTTGCCACAACACTGAAACACCTCTGAAACCTGTTACTACTACAAGATGTTTCTTGTTCATGCACGCAAGCAAACATAAAAATGAGGTGAGATATTATTTTCTTGCAAGAAATCCACCTAACTAGGGAAGAGTCAGCGTATTTGGTGTCTTAATGGGGAGGATCTCTGCTGGTGTCCCCATTTACTTCAAAGACCAGAGGAGTAGCCATTTGGCTGTGACCTGGCTTGTTACATAAAGTATGTGCGATGGTCTCTGATCCCCAGGGAAGGTATGTGATAGCAGTAGTGGACCTCAGGGGAACAAAGTACACTCTAGTGTCTGTATGACCCAAATTTTGACTCCCCAGATTTCTTTACACCCCTAGCAGTGACTCTTGCACCTAACCCAGATAATATTGTAATGGGGGGAGATTTCAACACCTACTGGGGCCCCCGGATAGACCATTCAGGTGGGAGATCTAGACTACTGCCACAAAGTGTGGCAGCTTTGAAAGATCTGGTTGAGGGAAGGGCAATGGTAGAAGAATGGAGATACTGCCATCCTGACAGTAGGGAATATTCATTTTTCCCCCATGCCCATCAAGTCTATACTAGGCTGGACTATATGTTTGTGTTCCCTGATCTGATGGGGCGGAATGGAAGCCTCATATGGTCCAATGATGATCTCAGATTATGCTCCGCTGGGGGTAACACTGGATCCCCATATGGAACCCCCCCCCACCCACAGTGGAGGATGGATTCAGCGTTACTACTGGATAATCAATATGTAGCCCAGGTCGCTGCAAAACTTAAAGAATTTATAGAAATAAACCATAAGGGGGAGACTCACATTAATACTATCTGGGATGCTATGAAAGCTTTTATTAGAAGAGAAATCATTCCCTATTGTATG
This sequence comes from Neoceratodus forsteri, assembly GCA_016271365.2. Taxonomy (NCBI): domain Eukaryota; kingdom Metazoa; phylum Chordata; order Ceratodontiformes; family Ceratodontidae; genus Neoceratodus; species Neoceratodus forsteri. The sequence goes on from CM057452.1 coordinate 1,869,509,404, forward strand.
TAGCCTTTAAGAAAAAATCTTAAGTGTGGGATAAAGAAAACCTGAGCAGTCAGATACAGGAACTGGAGGGAAGGGCTATGACCAACCCCTGATCACCTGTCACCAAGAAACTTAAAAAGCTTAAAGGACAACTCAGTCAACTGACATCCATGAGATTAGAAATAGATTTACTAGTTACCCACTCACATACTTATTTTGAGGGTGACAAAGCAGGGGAATAGTTGGTGGGCTTGGTCAAGAGGAAAAGGATGGAATGAATATTCTAGGGTTTGAAGGCATGAAAGGAGAGCTTATACATAACCAAAAGGAAATTAATGATATTTTCAGAGTTCTGTGCTAACCTCTACACTTCCCAGGTACCCTCAAATGCAGATCCAGATAGTTTCCTGCAGGGAATTTGCCTACCCCTAATTAATCCGACATTGAAAGACAAATTGGACCGGCCAATAACTTTAGAGGAAATAAAAAAAGTTGCCTGGAACTCAAAGAGGGGGAGGGCACCGGGGCCAGACGGGATACCAACAGAATTTTACAAATGAACATGGGAAACAGTGGTGCCCTTAAAGTTTGACATGATACGGGAAACGCTGGAGGGAGGAGCCCCTCCTAAGTCTCAGCTACTAGCCACTATTATGGTGTTGCCCAAGCCTGGGAAGGATCCCTCTAAATGTGGCTCATATCACCCCATTTCACTCCTAAATGCAGACTATAAAGTATTGGCCAAAGTATTAGCCACAAGAGTGGAGAAGATACTCCCAGGTTTGGTCCATAAGGATCATGGAGATTTTGTAAAAGGGCGGCAGGTGAAACACAACTATAGATGAACCCTAAACATAATGCATAACTGGACAAAGGCAAAGGGGGGGGATCGGGGCCTCTTGGCACTGGATGCTGAGAAGACCTTCGACAGTGAGTCGAATGGCCATTTATGTTCGCAATGTTGTGAACATTTGGTTTGGGGGATACAATTAGAGAATGGCTGAAAATTCTGTACACTTCTCCCCAGCCACAAATTTTAACAAACAATACTCTGTCCATGCCTTTTCAACTTTCACGTGGCACAAGGCAGGGATGCCCCTGATCCCCGTTATTATATGTCCTGACTATTGAAGCTCTAGCAGGCACAATCAGGGAACATGATGACATTCGAGGCTACTATTGGAAAGGAGAAAACCATGTTATTTCACTGTTTGTGGATGACATACTGCTTTTCCTGGACCAGCCAAACAAGGCTTTGCCTGCCTTGACAAGCATTTTTGAAGGCTATGGTCCTATTTTGGGGCATAAAATAAACTGAGGTAAGTGCAAGTGGCTCCCCTTGGGGGAGAGGAAAACCCCCATAACTATAGCAGGCACTACTATACATCCCTCAAAAGATATTAAATAGTTAGGGATCCATCTCCTGAGTAAGTTGTCCCTCAAAGCAATACTCAATTAGCACCCAGCAATCAAAAATGTTAAAGAGGACTGTATTAAATGAAAGGCACTCCCCTTTACCCTCTTGGGAAGGGTAAACCTTTTAAAAATGAGTATACTGTCACAGCTTCTTTATTTATTCCAAACCCTCCCAATATCGGTCCCTCAAAAATGTGTTAAATCTTTGGAAGAAGCAGTAACCCAACTCCTGTGGTGGGGGAGAAGACCTAGAATAAAAAAAGAGATACTCTGGCGCTCAGTCCTACAAGGAGGACTGGGCCTCCCGAACATTCATCTCTACTATATGACCTCCCAGATGGCCTGTATACAGGACTTGTTGAGGGAGGATGGCTTAGCTTCCACCTGGGTCAAGCTGGAGAACTCCCAGGAGTGTCCCATGTACCAACAGAAGTTGATGGGGTCATTGGGAGACATATTTGAACAAAAAATAAACAACCCAAGTACAAGATCCACTTGGAAAGCTTGGAGATGGGAGCATAAATTATTGGGCCAGGGACCATCATTGTCTCCGGAAACAGCCCTGTGTTCTTTTTTGGAAGATGGAAGGGCTATACCAGAGGCAAACACTTGAAGCCTGAAACAGTGGCGAGCATGTGGGTTCACACTCCTGAGCCAGATGCTAGAGGTGGGGAAGTAAAAGAATATGGGGAACTGGCCAGTCGCTTTGACCTCAATGCATCACATTATTTCTTATATCTTAGAATTAAAGCTAAGGTAGAGGCTTGGTCAGAGGAACATATGGATCAGACAATACCAACATGTACACCTCTAGAGGACATTTTTGTGGGTCAGTCCATGACAGGCTCCTTCAAGCCCCTGAGATGTTGCTATAGGTTCCTTTTAGGGGCAATTCCAGACCCTCTTGCTAAAATTAGAAGCAGGTGGGAGGCTGACGTCCAAGAGACTGGCCTGACAGGAGGAGATTGGAACTTCATTTTAAAAAATATACAGTATTAAACTGCTCAGTAAGTAACAGATTGAGAGCTATCCAATACAATATATTGATGCGTACATATTTCATGCCAGTTTAGGCTCATAGAATTGACCCAACAAAATCCAACCTTTGTCCCAAATGCTTGGCTCAGGAGAGTACATTCTACCACATTGTTTGAGACTGTCATAGGGATCAGAGTTTCTGGAGGGTCATTTTATCACTATTGTCTAGAGTACTCCACATACCTTTGATGTTGGACCCTATAGAGACCTTTCTAAGGTTACCAGAGGGTAAGGGAAAGAAACCACAGGGTAAAAAGTTGCTGTGGTCTGGGAGTAGTGGTGGTGGGGATGCACGAACTAGCAAAATATTGGAGATTGAATGATGTTCCAACTACTGCCTCCTGGATAAATTCACTTCTGTCATGTATGAAACTGGAAAGAACTCACTATATGGTCAAAGGGAAAATAGAGAAGTGTGAATTGGTCTGGCTGCCTATGGAAAAGGCAATGCCACAGTACTGGTTCCCTGCCTTCTGAAGCCACCCATTGGCATTCCAAACAGATGATTTTTGATAGAAATACCTAGTAAAGTGAATATAGAGTATTAAAAAGAATGTTTACATGCCTTATAGTAAGCCAGCTGAACTGCCTGCATGACCTTTAGTGTCAGTGGCTCAGTAGGTAGCACACTCGCCTCTGAGGCCGGGAGATCAGAGGGCTGTGGGTTCAGTTCCCGCATCTGGCAATTGGGTTAATATCCCAGTACTGACACTGTAATGCAGCATGAGAGGGGTGCTGCATTTCTGAGGTGCCGTCTTTCGGATGAGACGTTAAACCGAGGTCCCATCTGCCTGGATTGGTGGTAGTTCAGGTGGATGTTAAAGATCCCATGGCACTTATCGAAAGAGTAGGGAATTTCCCCGGTGTCCTGGCCAAATTTCCCTCATTCACTAAAAATACCACCAACAGCTTAATCTGGTTCAAGGTCAGTTGGCATTCATCTGTATCCCCCTTCCCCGGATCGTGCCTGAAAATAGGCAGGATTTGTCTAGTGCACTTACCCGGTCAACAAAAGCTAAATAAATAAATAAATGTACTAACTATATATTGTATAAATTATAATAATAAATGGAATCAAATGTAGAGGAAACTTCATACAGTGTACTGCCTTGGCAGTAGGAAAATGCAACTGAATTTTTCAAAATTAAATGAAGTATACAAAAAAAATGTCACCATTTTCATCACCCTTCTTTGGACCATCTCCATTCTGCCTATGTCCTTCCAGAAATGTGACCTCCTCAGCTGAACGCAGTATTCCAGATGTGGCCTCACCAATTGTCTGTACAGTGGCATCACCACCTCCTGTTTTCTACTGGTGATGCCTCTCCCTATGCACCCAAGCATCCCTCCTGCCTTCCCCAAAGCCTTCTTAAACTGTTTGGCTACCTTTAGGTCATCTGTTATGATGACCCCCAGATCCCTTTCTAGTTTTGTTGTCATTAGTATCCCCCCCCCCATTGTGTATACCTATTCAGGATTCCTGTGCCCCAAGTGTGTGACTTTGCACTTCTTTGTATTGAATTTAAGCTGCCACACTCTTGACCACTTCTCCAACCTGCCTAGGTCTCTTTTCATCCTTTCTGTCCCATCTGGAGTGTCCACTCTATTTCAGATCTTGGTGTCATCCACAAATAGGCATACTTTCCCTTCGAGCCCCTGCACAATGTTGCTAATGAAGACATTGAAGAGCACAAGCCCTAGTACTGAGCCTTGTGGTACCCCGCTAGTCACCCCCTCTCCCGGGATTGAACTCCATTTACCACCACGCTCTGTGTCCTGTTGTTCAGCCATTGTTTAACCCAATTTACTACCTTTGCACCCACTCCCAGACTGGCCAACTTGTTTAATAGCCTCCTCTGTGGGACAGTGTCAAAAGCCTTGCTAAAATCTAGGTAGCCCATGTCTATTGCCCCTCCATGATCAACCACCCTTGTTACTCAGTCAACGAAATCTATCAGATTTGTTTGACATGACCTTCCTGCTGTGAATCCGTGTTGCCTCAGGTTGTGTGCCTCATTGGTCTCAAGGTATGCCACAATCCTTTCCTTAAGCATGAACTCCATTATTTTCCCCACCACTGAGATCAAACTGACTGGCCTGTAATTTCCAGCCTCCACCTTTCTCCCACTCTTGTGTAGTGGTACCACATTTTCCATCCTGAAGTCCTTTGGTACCACCCTTTCCTCCAGTGATTTGTTGAATAGGGCTGTCAGTGGTGCTCCCAGTACCTCCTTGAGCTCTTTCAGTATTCTGGGATGTATCCCATTTGGCCCCACTGCCTTGTCCACCTTTAGTTTTGAGAGTTCCTTTTGGACTCCTTCCTCTGTGAATGGACTGGTGTCCACCCCTCCTCCATGTGTGCTTTTACTGCCCAATTTTGGTCCCTCTCCGTCCCCCTCTTTTGTAAACACTGAGCAGAAGTATTTGTTTAGAATTTCTGTCTTTTCTAAGTCCCCTTCGACACATCCCCCCCCCCACTTAGCCTCACAATCCCTGACTTGGTCTTTTTCCTTTCCGTAATATACCTGAAGAAGGTTTTGTCTCCTTCTTTTACTGATTGGGCTATTTTTTCTTCAGTTTGTGCCTTTGCGCTCCTGACTGCTTTCCCCACCTCCTTCTGTTTTGCCTGATATAGTTCCCTGTCTCCCTCCCTCTGTGTTTCATTGTACTTTCTGAATGCCTGTCTTTCTCCTTAACTTTTCCTGCCACCTCTTTTGAGAACCATAGTGGCTTTTTCTTTCTTTTTGCTTTGTTTACTAGCTTTACACAAAGGTTTGGTGCCTCTATTATGGCTCCCGTAAGTTTTTCCCACTGTTCCTCTACTCCCCTCCCCCCTCCTCCTTTGCCAGGATTTGCTTGAGGTGCTCCCCCATTTTTGCAAAGTCGGCCCTCCTGAAATCCAAAATCCTTACTTTATATGGCTTGACTCTACCCCTGTCTTCACCTTAAACCACACTGTTTGGTGATCGCTGGACCCCAGATGGCTGCCCACAGATAGATCGATTATTCTGTCACTATTAGTGAGAACCAGGTCTAATATTGTTCCTTTCTGGGTGTGCTCCACCACCAAGTGTCTGAGGCATGCCCCCTGCAGGGCATCCAGGATGTCCCTACTCTTGCCAGTGGCCACAGCATGGGTGTTCCAGTTCATGTCTGACATGTTTAGGTCCCCACCAACAACACCTCTTTTTTTTCTGCCCTATTGTGGGAGGTTTCCACTAATAACCTGTCAGTTTCCTTCCCCTGTGCTGGAGGTCTGTAGACAACCCGAGTGTGGATGTTGGCCCCATTTCCTGTCTCTAAGGTGGCCCATAGTGCCATTTCCACTTCGTGTCTTCTCTTTAACTCTGCTGCTTTGATCCAGTCCCTGATGAAGAGAGCCACCCCTTCCCACTTTTTGCCCTCTCTGTCTCTGCTGAAGATTGTGTACCCTGATATGGTAACATCTCAATCATGGTTACTTGTGTACCATGTTTCAGTGACTATGACAATGTCCAAGTCTTCCTCCTCCAACAAGCTGCTAGGTCTGGGATCTTGTTTCCCAGGCTTTGGGTATTTGTACATATGGCTTTCCATGGTATGCTGCATTTGCCCGTACCAGCTCCCTCCTTCTCCCTACATTTTCCCTCTATGCCTCCCCTGACTGTACCCCCCCCATCTGCGGTTTCTTTTTTTCTGATTTCTCAGCCCAAGTATCTGTTTGTTTGTCTATTAACTTGTGTGTTGGGAGGGGCAGTATTTTTTTTTTCCTTATTACATCTGCCACCCCCCTTGGCTAGTTTAAATGCTTGCCAAAGAAACATTTAAACCTCTCACTGAGGATCCTGGTTCCCCCCTCAGATAGATGCAGGTCATCCCACTGTACAAGCTCGCATCCCTCGAGGTGATTCCCCAGTCCCCAATGAAGCCAAATCCCTCAGCTCTGCACCAGGTTTTCAGCCATTCATTGAATCCCTTGGTGCAGAGTACCCTAGCCTCACCCATGCTGTAGACAGGTAATACTTCTGAGAAAGTTATGGCGCATGCCACCTGTCTAAGACCCCTCCCCAACTCCATGAACTCCCTCTGCACTGCTCTCACCTTATCCCCAGCCAGGTCATTTGTCCCCAGGTGGACAGTGAGATTCAGCTCGCCCCCTGTCTTGCTACCTCAGCAATCCTTTGGATTCACTTCCGATCCCTTCAAGCCATGGTACCAGGTAGACACCTGAACTCCCTGTTTCCTGCCTCCAAGACTACCCCCTAATAATAGAGTCCCCCATTAGGAATTGCTTCCTTCTTCTCTGGGGTCACTTGCCATCCTTCTGGGGCTCTCCACTGTGGAGGATCCCTGCATCCACCTTGTCCGCCACTGCGGGTGCCTCATTGAGACAGTCCTGACCTGCCAGAACAGTGTAGGAGTTGTGGAGTGGAACCTCAGATTGGATGCTCCTCTGCCCCAGCTCTCTTACCTTCCCTGACTCCACCCTCATCCAACCATCCCTCATTTCTGGCATCCTCTGTGGCAGCGAGTGTGGACTTGGGGGTCCCTGGGTGGGGGTGAGGCCTCCCAAACCCTGGCCAACTCGGCCCAGAGACAAGCTACCTAATTCTTCAACCCATAGCGGTACCTGCAGATGAAACATAGAAACACAGACTTTGATGGCAGATAAGGACCACTTGGCCAACCCAGTCTGCCCATTTCCCTACCTATTGGATAAGCTGTAAATCCCAATTAACCAACAGCCTACTTCTTCCTACCCCCCACCAGAATTACCTTATGTCTGTCCCATGCATTCTTGAATTCCCCCACTGTTTTTGACCCCACAACCTCCGCAGGAAGGCCGTTCCATGTGTCCACAATCCTCTCCATGAAAAAATACTTCCTCACGTTGTCCTTAAGCTGTTCCTCCTCTATCTTCAAATTGTGCCCCTGATTCTTGCACATGTCTTTTTCTGAAAGATGTTACCCTCCTGGACTTTGTTGATTCTCGTGAGATACTTGAAAGTTTCTATTATGTCCCCCTCTCCCTCCTTTCCTCAAGGGTATACATATTAAGCTCCTTTAGTCTCTCTTCGTATGGCTTCTGGTGCAGACCCTGCACCATTTTAGTAGCCCTCCTCTGGACTGCCTCCATCCTGTCCATGTCCTTCCAGAGATGGGGTCTCCAGAACTTCATGCAGTACTCCAGATGGGATCACACCAACTGTCTGTAGAAAGGGATAACAACTTACTGTTTTCTACTAGTGATGCCCCTTCTTATACATCCCAGTTTCCCCCCAGCCCTCCTTACTGCCTTCTCAAATTGCTTACTTACCTTTAGTTCATCTGATATGAGTACCCCAGGTCCCTTTCCATTTTTGTTGTTGTTAGTAGCTCCCCCCATTGTGTACTCTTCCCCTGGGTTTTTGTCTTCCAGGTGTATTACTTTGCACTTCTTTGCACTGAATTTAAACTGCAATATGTTTTGACCATTCCTTGCTAAATCCCGTCTCATCCTTTCCACACCTTCTTGTATATCAACCCTGTTGCAGAGCTTTGTGTCATCTGCAAAGAGGCATATTTTTCCTTCTCGTCCCTCTGCAATGTTTATTTATTTATTTATTTATTTTATTTAGTTTTTGTTGACCAGGTAAGTACACTAGACAAATCCTGCCTATTTTCAGGCACGACCCGGGGGAGGGGGATACAGATGAATGCCATCTGACCTTGAACCAGATTAAGCTGTTGGTGGTATTTTAGTGAATGAGGAAAATTTGGCCAGGACACCAGGGAAATTCCCCTACTGTTGGCCAGTAGGGGGACAGACTATCTCGCTGTAAGATGACCACTGTAGGAGAGCGTTTGGAGGAGGAGGAGGTGGGTGCAGCAGGTGGAGAGGCCACGCTGCTCGCAGAGTCAGAGTCCCAGATTAAAGTGTTTCTGGAGCTGGATAGCGAGGAGATTTTTCATGAAACAAGTGCAATGAGTGAATTGTTTATTTTGTTACAAAGTTTATCTACAATGAAGAAACCTGATGGGAGTTCCTTTAATGCTTGGACAGCGGAGGATCCTGAGTTTTTGAATGTTATGGCTACCACAGTAAAATCAACACAGCTGACAGCCAGCTCCCCTGTCAAGCAAAGCATTCAGCTTGACAGTGGGGATGCGGAAGTGCAGCCGCAATTTGTATCGCAGAGTGCAGTTGAGCTAAAACCTGAAGCAGTGTCTTGTAACTCACGGGGAGTTTCTTGTGAGGCTGGCAGTAATTTCTTAAGGAACAGAGAGTGCCAAAAGCTGATAACAAGCCTGGAGGAGCCGGTCCCACAATTTAGATTCAATACTGCACCCCCGGTATATCCTGCAGCGGTACCTGTGAGTAGCACCCCTTCTTTGAATACTTTTACTGCAGTGCAATTAACTAAAGAAGCTGGCTTTGTTTTCAAATAAACAGGGGTCTGTAGGATTAATCCAGGCCCACAGACACCGATTAAATATCAGACTGAAGTTAATCAACAAGAAGGGGTGACGGAATTTAGTTTTAATAAACCTATAAACCCTCAAATAACGATGAAACCACCTAAAAACATATGTAATGATGGGGACAAAATTAACTCTAAACAAACTGGAGAAACACTAAAAGGTTTACATGTGGCAACTTCTGACATTCACAATGAGAACTGGTTGGCCCAGAGTGCTCTTCTAGCTGCTGGTTGGGAGAAATCAGCAAATGGGGTATGGTCTCCAGATTTGGAGTGGGATGCCTCGCTCAACCTTCATAGTGATTCCCCAGAGTGGAAACCAGGAAGAAACAAAGGAATTCAAGCAGATGGGAGGACAGAAAAGGGCCCTACTGTAAAGAAGTTCTATGTGGGTTCTGCTTCTACAGAATATTTGGTTTCTAAAAAGATACAGGTCTCAGTAGTAGACCAACTGGATAAACAGCTGCCTGTGGAGAAACCTTTAATGTCTGCACTTTTTACTCAAGCTAAAAGAGAAGCTGCGCCTGGGCGCAAAGCTGTTCATATTAGATATAAAGGTGGTTTGGTAGAAAGACCAGACAGATACTATGTGGGGAAATGCCTTATCAAAGAATCATTGCATTTTACTCCCAGAGATGTGTTTGCTTTTATTAACATCTCCGGAGAGAATTATGATATAAGTTTTCGTTCTGCCTATTTACTGGTTTTATTTTGGGAAAGATATGGTCAAGTAAAGTTCTCCCCAATTTGGACTCCCTTTTTAGTAATTCCCTTGACTAAACCTTTAATTAAAAATGTCACGGTGATGTTCAGGAATGAGGGAGTCCACATTGAGGATATTACTTATTGGTTATCACAAAAATGCAAGGTGCAAAGTGACCCTGAACCTATTCTAGATTCAGTGCAGTTCTGGACAGGGGGGTGGAAGTTTAAAGTGAAATTATGACAGTCAGATTTGGGTATAGAACATATTCCTAATTCTTTTTTATTGGGGAAGGACAGAGGGGTATGTTTTTACAGTGGTCAACCAAGGGCCTGTTATAAATGTGGTTCTAAAATGCATCTTTCAAGCACCTGTGACCAGCCTAGATGCGATAATTGTGGGAAGATGGGACATGTCACGATGCAATGTGCCAACCATACAAGATGTGACCTCTGTGAAGAGTATGGGCATGCTTTTAGGGAATGCCCATGGGCCGCTAAGAACAAGGCCACTTGTGGGAGCCCTGACTTGCTAATTCAGCAGGCCCAGGAAGCGGTGGAGATAACGGGTGGTACTATTATTGATTTGAAACCCCCCCTTACCCCCCAGAGTAGTGGACACCCAAACTGTGACTATCACTACTCATCCTCCTGACCCCCCCGAGTTAAAAAAAAAAAAAACTATAATTGATGCAATGGTACCTAAATCTGATCTGATGGAGCCAGTTTGCTATGTGGATCCAGAAAATAAATCTGCAGAGGTTTCTACTCAACAGTCCCCATTACCTCCAAGAAGGTCAAGTAGAAACCTTAAAACAGTTTCACTCCCCTCAATCAAGCCGATTGAAACCTAGAATTCATATGCTGCCCTTTTTACTGCTTGGGGAGATTCAGAAATGGAGGTGGGGGTCTCTGATTCTCAGAGATCTGTTCAGGATACCCTTGGTATCTCTGCTGAGGATTATAAAGAAAAGGAAAAGAAAAGATGGAATAAATGAGGTCTTTCCTTTTCTAACTGGGTTTTATGGTTGGAAATCTTTGGGGCTCTCTCAATACACACAGTATCTTAAGTAGTGCTAAAAGACAAGCAGTTTTTCAACTTGTGCATGATAGGAACATTTCCATTTGTTTTCTGCAAGTAACCTGGATGTCCTCTAAGGAGCAAATTTCATCCTTCAAAAAAGATTGGCCGTGGGGACCATCTTATTGGTCCTTTGGTAGAGAGAAAGCCGATGGTATTGGGATTCTTTTTAATTCTTTCCAATTTATTTTGTATAAACTAATCGACTTAGTCCCAGGTAGGGTTTTAATTATTGATGGGAAATGGAAATCTAGTATGTATAGATTTATCAACATCTACAACCCCCAGACAAAGGCAGCCAGAATTGCTTGCATGAAGGATATTCAGCCTTATCTGGTCACCTTATTACACATTCTCTGGGGAGGAGACTTTAATTGTAGTTTAAATTTAAAGGGTGTTTTGGCTAAGAAAATATATTGTGATTCCAACTGCTTGAAGACAATTGTGCAAACTGCAGAGTTGAATACATGTAACCTGTTAGATAAAAAGGGCTCTGGTTGTACCTTTTTTAAAGGGAAAGCTGGATCTATGATAGACTATCTTTTCACATCTAAATAACTCCCTGTTACATCCTTTATTACAGTCCCAGTAGAGTTCTCAGATCATATATTGATTCAAGTGGAGGTGGGGGACATTGTTAAACAAAAGGGTCAGGGAAAAAGATGGAAGTTAAATACTTCTGTTTTGCAAGATAAGATAGTCATAAATTCAGTAAAATTGATTCTTAAAGCCAGATTATCAGTGGCTTTCTTATATCCTGATCTTGGGGTATGGTGGAGGGAAACTAAACATGATTGTATAAAATGGTTTTAAAGTTATGGGATATATCAAAGGAATTCCAATTTTTTTTCTTATTTAAAATTAAGATCTCATTTGCAACACTTAATTTCAGTAGCCAATACCTCTAGACAGGATTTTTCTGTACAAATAGATACACTAAAGCAGCAGATGCGGTAATTGCAATATGATAGAGCTAGGACACTTCAAGCACTTCTTAATAATCATTTAAATAAATCGGTTATAGGTGACCCTTATGTATTATGCAAAACTCTTAGAGATTCTACTTCTATAGAGTTTTTGGATCATAATAACAGTAGTGTAGAGGATGTTGATTCCATTAACACTATTATTGATCTGCATTTTCAAGCTTTACATCCACAGTCTAACCCCTCTCGCCAGGATATAAAAGGTTATTTAGGCCCCCTCCCCCCCCTTCTGTGGGATCTATCTATGATTTCTAATATAAAGAAACCTTTTTCCCTACAAGAAATAGAAATAGTAATTAATGGCTTAAAAGATAATATTTCTCCTGGCTTAGATGGTTTATCCAACCTCTTTTATAAAACTTTTCAGGAAGAATTGGTTCTTGGTTTACATTCGGTATTTAACAGATTCTTGGCGGGAGATCCTATCCCAGAGTGGTTTACTGAGGGGCTACAGATTTACATTTATAAATCTGGAGATAAAGGAAACATTAGGAACTGGAGACCAATTACACTGTTGAATTCTGACTATAACATTTTTACTACCCTACTTAATAATAGAATTAAAAATATAGCAAACAAAATTATTTTACCAATTCAGTTTTGAGGGTTACACAATAGACAGATCCAGTCAGCTTTAGCAACTATACATGATTTAATTGAATATTTGATGGTAACTGGGAAATCAGGCTGTCTCCTTTCTCTAGATCTTGAGAAAGCGTTTGATAGGGTGAATCATTTATTTTTATTTACAACACTGGAATATTTTGGAATTCCGGAGGAAATAATTAAACCTATTAAATCACTATATAAATCCTACAAAGTATATCCGGTAATCAAAAATACAATAGGGAGAGGGTTGATTATCAGAACTGGGGTACGTCAAGGTTGCCCTTTAAGTCCGTTATTATATACTTTTTCTTTAGAACCCCTAATTAGAGCGTTAAGTATAATTCCTAAATGGGAAGATTTCAGAATTCCATGGACAGATACATTTTTAACTATTCAGGCATATGCAGATGATGTATGTCTTTTTTTTAAACAATCTGAGCAAATTGGAGAATTTTTTAAAGAATTTCAGCTGTATGTGGGTGTCTCCAATGCAAAACTGAATTATTCTAAATCTAGAGGGCTGTTGATAGGAGGTAATTTTCAGGCCCCCATCATTGCAAGAATATTAAAATATCAAATGAACCGCTTACTATTTTAGATATAGTTTTTGGGTCTCAAAATCTCCCTACGGTTAACTGGGATGGGGTGTTAAAAAAGTGGAATTAAAAATTTCCAGATGGAAATGGTTCCGATTTACAAAATTCAAAAGAATTCTTATTCTACAGCAATTTATTTTACCCTGTCTGCAGTATGTGGCTTTAATTTTTCCCCTGCCATCTCAATTTGAAACCAAACTCTATAGTATTTGCTTTCAGATGTTATGGGGCAATAGACTTAACCCAGTAAAATGATGTTTCACTTATCCGAAAATAAATGGGGGGGAGTTAGAAATGGAAGACCCAGTTGTATTCTGTTCTACCTTGTTTTTTTCCCATTCTTTAAAATTAAGTCTCACTGTTCCAGATAGTAATGAGGGATTATGGTTTAGGGAAGTCTTAAAAGATATTTGTCAGACTGGCTGCATTGTGCCCCAAAACTAAATCCCCATATCCATATACTGGCCTATTTTAGGCCTGCGGCTCAAAAACTATATAAATGGCAAATGACCAAAAGCCAGAGTAGTTTGAGCACACCTCAAAACCTTTATAATGCAGTACTATCTCACATTTATCCCTTAAATCCTGGTTTTAAAAACTGCCCAGAGGCTTGGAACGCTAATATTCTGAATCAGCTTAATAATCCTAGATTACCTATACATATGGGGGAAGTTCAGTGGCTAACCATGTATGGGTGTTTAAACATTAGAGGGACTGCAAAATATAAGGCCAAGGAGGAGAGGAATTGTCCTTATATGGAATGCATTAACCAAGAGGAAATGATGGAATATTTTTTTCTGTTTTGTTCTTATTCTAAAGCATTGTGGGCATATCTGGCAAAAAAATGGACAATGGTTTGGTTAGACAATCTAAGTTATGATATATTAATAATAGGACATTTTCCTCCCAGGTTAAAAATTTATGAGAAAGGTACACTGTGGTTTTTTTTGGCATGTTTAAGATTCTTCCTCTGGCAGATAAGATGCCAATGGGTTCTATATCAACAGAAAATGTCTTTTGACGGGTTTCGCATATATGTCTCAAAAGAATTGCAAAAAGTATACTTAAAGGGTATGCAATTGTTTAACATAGGAAAAGTTAAATTATGGTGGAAAGGGTTTTCACATATTATTAAGTATAAATAAAGGAAGTTATATAACTATTTATAAGACTAGGAATAAGTGTATATGGGTATCATAGGCTGATGGGTTTTTTTTGTGAGTTTTTTTTTTTTAATTCTGTTATAGAGCACTTGATTTCTTGTAACTGTATGGCTTTTTCTTTTTGTCTTTATGTATAATGTGAAATATCTGTATTATGTTCTATTGTAAATAAAATCACCCCTACTCTTTTCAATAAATGCCATGGGATCTTTAACATCCACTTGAACTACCACCAATCCAGGCAGATGGATCACTTATAAATACATTAAAAAGGACCAGACCCAGTACTGAATCCTGCAGTACCCTGCTAGTAACTCCCCTTTCTTCAGAGTGGGTTCCTTTTACTATTACCCTGTGTGTCCTGTTGTCCAGCCAGTTTTTTACCCAGGCTACAACCCTGGTACCCACTCCCAGGCTGACTAATTTGTTTATTTAATCTTTTGTGTGGGACTGGGTCAAATGCCTTGCTAAGTCTAGGTAGGTCATGTCCACAGCCCCTTCCTGGTCTACTACTTTGGTCACCCAGTCAAAGAAATCTATTAGATTCATCTGACAGGGGAGGAGGGAACAGACTGGGGGTGGAGGTTTCAGGAGGAGCAGAGGGAGGATGGAAGTATAAGGAACCTGGGTGGGGTTCGACTAAGGGGATCAGGGATAAAGGGTGGGGGTTGGTGTTAGTAAATGCCAGGAGCTTGGGAAACAAGTTGCTAGAGTTCCAGGCCATGCTGTTCGGAAGGGGTGGATGTGGTGGCAGTCACGGAGACGTGGGCCAACAAAAACCATGACTGGGACCTAAACGTGTGGGGGTACACTATGCTTAGGAAGGATAGAAAGGAGGGCAGCGGGGTGGAGTGGCTATGTTCATTAGAGATGACATAGAAATTGCTAGGGTAGAAGAGGCAGAGGGAAACGTGGAGGCCTTATGGGTCACCTTACGATCCCCAGCAGGAGATAAGGTCAAGCTGGGTGTAGTATATAGGCCCCCCGGGATGAGTGATGTTCTAGAGGATGGTTTGCTGTACAACATCATTGCCCATGTGGACCAAAAGGGGAAGGAGTGGTGTTGATGGGGGACTTTAATATGCCAGGTACAAACTGGGGAACCATGTCCTCTAAGGTGGCCAAGGAGCAGAGGCTGCTGGATGGCTTCCAGGATGTGTTCTTAACACAGCATGTGATGGAGCCCAAAGGGAGGGCATGTCCTGGACATGGTTCTGGCAGATGGGGATCTGGTAAGGACCTGGTTGTAGAGGACCCCTGACTGGGAGCGACCACAATACTGTCTGGTTTCAAATAAGCATGGGGGAGGGGGAGATCTAGGACACTGGCAGTGGACTTCATGGGGCAGACTTTGTGGGCATGGGAAATATTCTCAAGGATCACTTGAAGGGGATTACATCAATGACAAGTGTGGAAAGGAGATGGGAGGTCATAAAACGGGGACTTCATGAGGCAGTCAGGATCTGCGCTAAGTTGAAACGTAAGGGAGCAAGGTCACATAAACCATGCTGGTGGTCCAGTGAGGTACAGGTAGTGGTCAGAGAAAAGAAGGTGGCCTATAAAAAATATAAAACAACAAGAGGGGATAGGGATAAGGAAATGTACCATCTTGCATCTAGAAAAGTCACCCGGATGGCGAGGGGAGCAAAGTCCAGTAAAGAGCAGCAGCTGGCACAGGGGATACATGGAGGGGAAAAGGGGTTCTTCCGGTACATTGGGGAGCAGAGAAAAACTAAGGGCCATCAAAGCAGATTGAGATCAGAAGGAGGGTGTGTAGAAGAGGCGAGGGACCAGGCAGAAGTATTTAATGAGTACTTTGCCTCTGTGTTCACTAGGGAGGGGGATGGGATATCTACAAAGCAAGGCATTATGGAGATAGAAGCGGCAGTGAGTGGGATCAGGGGAGCAATAGAAATGGACCAAGAGGGAGGGAGAGGTACCCCAGGGGTGTCACATCTGGATAAGGATAAAAAGGCCAGTAAGGTGGAGGGGACGAATGATGCTATCTCCGTCAAAAGGGTGTGGTTAGCCCTCAAGGCCCTAAAGAAAGAGAAATCTCCAGGGCCAAATGGCATTCATCCAAGAGTACTACGGGAATTGCTGGATATACTGGCTGCACCCCTGGTGGAGCTCTTCAACAGGTCACTTGAGACAGGGAGGGTGCCTAGGGATTGGCGAGAGGCACATGTGGTGCCAATCCATAAAGGGGGGTTGAGGAAAGTACCAGGTAACTATAGACCCATTAGTTTGACCTCAGTGGTGGGAAAATTATTGGAGAGTATACTAAAGGAATGATTGGGGGTGTACTTGGAGGAGGTGGGAGGTCTGGATAGTCGGCAACATGGGTTTGTGCCAGGTAGATCATGTCAAACCAATCTTGTGGAGTTCTATGAATGGGTAACATCAGAACTGGACAGGGGAAAGCCTGTGGATGTATTATTCTTGGACTTCAGCAAGGTGTTTGACTCTGTCCCCCCCGATGGTCTGGTGGAGAAACTGATGGGGTTAGGAGTAGGCCCTTTGATGGTCAGATGGATTGAAAACTGGCTAGCTGGATACACCCAGAGAGTAGTGGTCTGTAGGGAGCTCTCGAACCCTAGAGAGGTTGGTAGTGGGGTACCGCAGGGCTCAGTCCTGGGTCTGATCCTGTTTAATGCATACATATCGGACATCAGGGAGGGTATAGGGTGTGAAATGAGTCTCTTCACTGATGACTCCAAGATGGGAGCAGTAGTTGAGGGAGAAGAGGGGAGGTTGGCCCTGCAAGGGGACCTGAACACCCTGGAAAGCTGGGCTCACACATGGAAATTAAATTTCAATATCACCAAGTGCAAGGTGTTGCATCTTGGGCGGGGAAACCCTAAACACAGGTACACCCTGGGAGGGGAGGTGCTGGAGGCCTCAACAGGGGAAAAAGACCTAGAGGTCATGGTGGATGCATGTATGAATAACTCTGAGCAGTGCAGGAGAGTGGCTAGCAAGGCAAACAGGATGTTGGGATGCATCGTAAAGGGGTTCACCTCTAGGAGCAAGAAAGTGATTCTGCCGCTGTACAATGGACTGGTTAGACCACACCTTGAGTAATGTGTATAGTACTGGAGAATACACTTGAAGAGGGACATACAGCTCCTGGAGAGGGTACAGAGGAGGGCAACTAAGATAATCCGAGGGCTAGGGGATTTGACGTATGAGCACAGACTTGAGGAGCTCTGCCTGTTTTCATTGGAGGAGAGGAGAGACAGGTGGGACATGACTGAGGTCTTCAAGTACCTCAAGGGAATAAATAGGGTAAACATGGACGGGGATCTTTAGACTAAAGCAGGGAGGTATCACCAGAGGGCATGGTTTGAAGTTGGAAGCTGGAAGGGTGAGGGGGGAAAAGAGGAGGAGGTTTTTCACTGAGAGGGTGGTGGACCCTTGGAATGCACTGCCTGGTGAGCTGGTTCAGAGATCCACAGTGGATGGCTTCAAGAGAGGGTGGGACAGACACAGAAAGTGGATGTATCAGATGATGGCCTTTCCCAGGGGGGTGGGGATGGATGATAGGGGTTTCTGGAACACAAGGGAGGGGAGGAGGGAGGGCCTTGGCACCCAACTAGGGATCTGAGGTTTGAGCAGACTCGATAGACCGTAAGGCCTAATCTGCTGGCAAATAGTATGTTAGTATGTTAGTATGACATGACCTTCCCACTGTGAATCCATGCTGCCTTGGGTCCAGTATCCCGCTGGCCTCTAGGTACTCAACAATTGTTTCTTTCTGAAGTGATTTCATCATGTTCACTACCACTGAGGTTGAACTAACAGGTCTGTAGTTTCCTGCCTCTGCTTTGCTCCCACTTTTGTGAAGGGGAATCACAGCCACCCTCCTCCAGTCCTTAGGTGCCATACCATCCTCCCATGATTTGTTAAAAAGGGGAGTCATTGGTGTCACTGCTGTAGTTCTCCTCTTAACTCCTTTAGAATTCTGGGGTGAATCCCATCAGGGCTAGGGTTGTGCCAACCCCTAAAAGTTCTACCTCGCAAACTTTCTGAGTAGAACCCAAAAAAGTTCTACCTGGTTCTACCAGGTAGAACCCAGTAGAATCAGATTCTGCCAGGTAGAACTGGGTTCTACCATTTATAACCATGTTCTACCAAGTAAAACCAGGTTCTACCAAGAAGAACCAGGTTCTACCAAATAAAACTAGTTTTTACTTAGTAAAAAAAAAAAGTTCTACTAAGTAAAACCAGGTTCTGCATAGTATAATAAGGTTATATATTATATAACTCAAAAAAAAAAAAATTATTTTACATGGTTCTCCTTAATTAAGAAATTCACAAAAGTGTTGCTTTTTGTTTGGGAAAGTACATGTAGTACTAAGAATGGTATATACAGTTAAGCATTGCAAAACTTTGGTGCATAGGATTCTGTCTCAGTGCTCGAAAGCTTTGCAAAACTTACCATTCTTAAAGATGCAATCTTATTAATACATGTATATTCCCAAACGTGCAAAATAAAATATGTGGATTTTTTATAATTAAGTAGAACCAGGTAGAATGTGATTATGTATTGTAGAACCACATGGTTACTCAGTAGATGCTGTAAAATAGTGCTGAAACAGATTTAGCAAGCGATAAAGGTCAGGGATGATATATGACTCATATCATCCCTGACAACTTTAGCTTTTTAAATCTGGGTACAGGCAGTCCAAAGGGTTAACCCCTGAGCTACACCCTGTTACAATAATTTTAAATCTTCCCTCACTGTTAGACCCAGGAACTAATAGAGCCCAGTTCAAAAAGACTGTCGTCCATGATACCTATAGCCTCAGTCGCTTTAGTACCAAATCAGTACATGGACAAAAGTTTAAAGTGGAAAATGTATTTAATCCACACACTGTGGTAAAGTAAAATGCCACACTGCACCAGCGCTTCTGCACCTTACCTTCCTCAGTGCCCTACCCCCCCCCAAGAAAGGTAAGGTGCCGAAGCACTGGGGCAGTGTGGCATTTTGCTTTACCACATTGTGTGAATTAAATTATTTTGCTACTTTAAACTTTTGTCTGTGTAGTAGTTATTTAGTACTATAGCAGCTGAGGCTATAGGTCCCAGGAGAGCCAGTCATGTTGAATTTTTCAGAATTTTAGGGTGGCCCCTTTCTGACTGAGCGGCTCCTTCTTGAAGCTTGGCACAAGTAGTAACCCTCTACTAAACTACTAATAGTGCCTTATGGCTGTGGCCATGGGCCATAAAGATATGCAGGGGTGTTAGGCATCTAGTATCAGTTTGGGGCACTCTGTTTTTCTGAGTAACTGTCAATATTAGTAATATATTACCACCCTTGTTTTCTCCTTTCCCTCTAGTACACTCTTCTGCCCTGATCCCTATACCTCCCTTAGGTAACTAGATCAATATTATTTCATTTGTCCCACCCTCCCAAACACCTGCCCCTTCCTCATCTTTACTCAGAATAATTGAAAAACCCATAACAGTATACCATCTGCAAATTGTCTTTATGATGCCAGGTGTGTGGTTTGGTGTGTAACAATGGAGGGAGAATTGTATTTGTAAGAGGGAGTGTCCCAAGGGGTTTGGAGTACTTGGAGTTTAGGAGGGGGGGACTAGAGTAAGATCAAGTATTTTTTTTATTGTCATGATAGTCAATTAGTGCAGTATGTGGGAACAGCATTTTATAAAATCTATTCTTTTATTTGCATTTTACGGGTTATGATGAAAACAGTTTCTGGTGGATGGCTCCTTCAGAAATTGAGAATGTATTGTAAAGTTGACATTTTACAGCAAAAAAAATTATTAAAGTTAAATCCCCATCTGGAGTCGAATCAGAAGAACAGTTATTTATTTTTTATTTATTTTATTAATGTTTTTGTTTAACAGCCTAAAAGGTATTCATTGAGTGTGTATTTTGTAATAAAAATCCAATAAAAAGAAATGGATGAAGAGCTGTGTGACAATGTGTAGTCATTTCTGGTTGTTTTAGCTGAACTGCCATATGTAGTGGTCCTTCAATTTCTGGTGCTAGCCAGATTGGGCCTCAGTGGTACATGAGAACCAGCAGTGGATGTTTGTTTCTGAAATTAATGGAACTCAAGGAAGAGGATAAGGAGGAGACAGGAGGACCCACCAGTGGAGGAAAGACAGCTGGAAAGGCTAGTGGCTACTAGTGGCAACAGAATCCATCACGATCATCATCATCAGCAGCAGCATGGCGTGCCATCTGTCAACCTGCATAAATTTGGGACAGCATATGTTTTTGAACTGAGGCAGGTTCATTTTGAAAAAAGTGAGCCTCTCTCTACATTCTTCATGGAAAGACATGTTTTTTTGTCATTCACTATTACCCCAGCAGCACTAACAATTCTCTCGGAATATGTGCTGTCGAGTGGGCAACTGAGGTATTCAATTGCAATCTCAGTTAAAGAAGGTCAGATCATTTTTTTCTGTTGCCAATAAAGCAATGGTTCATCACTTGCAGTGAGATGTACCGTCTTCTCCATATAATCCTTAACCATTTTTGCAGCAGGGACTTCTGGTACCGCTATAGCCAACTGAGCCTTCCCAGCTGTCTTTATCATACCAAAGTCTGACAGCATGTCCCACAGTGGTTAGTCCTCTTGTGGTGTAGCAGCAGTTGTGGTTGGTGTTTGATGACCCAAAATGTCAGTAGTGGTGGTACCAGTGGCAGCAGCAGCAGCAATGGCAGACTGTGCTCCCTCCCTCTCCACCAGATTTTGTTCAGAAATTTGAATGATGCACTACTTTTCTCAACTATACATGCTGACACTTTCTCAATTAACAGTTCATGATAGTGTTCCAGGTCTTTAAAGTCATGTGGTTTGAAGAATGTCTCAATTGCATCCTTAAACTGAGGGTCCAAAAGTGTAGCCAAAATGTAATGTTCTGCTTTGCACATATTTACAATGCGCTCATCAACCAGGAAGGTTTATATCATTTTTCCGAGTGATGCAGCATTGATGTCATCATTGTCAAACAACTGTGACTCAAGACACTGCAGTCTCATCCTGAAGAGTGAAATTAAGGGTAGGATCTGGCTTAGTCTGCCACTATCAGAGCTCACCACTTGGGTAGCCTCCTCAAAGGGTTTAAAGAAAAACTGCACCCTCATATCTTCTAAATGTCATTTGTTCCCATGTCAACAGATAGCTCTTTTCATGTAGCTGTTAAAGATGTATGCAACTACTTCAGTTAGTTTTCACACTTCATACTAGGACCTGTCATTGTCCTGGGAGGGTCCATTTCGTGGTTGTTGAAACCTCATTGTCCCTGAGAGCTGCATTAGCATATGAGAATGTGATGTGTAATCAACCTTTAAACTTCCTAGTATGCCTGTCTGCTTAAGTAGTTTTAAAAGAAACAAGCTGCAAGAAGGTGTGAAATACCACATTTACCTTCAGTGAGTTTTACAAGCTATCTGAGTTGTAATGCAGGATTCTTCCCTTTAAACTCCATTCGATTTATGAGTTTCCAGAGAGTTTTTGCAGGGTATTTGTTATTTCAGCATAGAGATACATGATACAAATGGTTGATCTGACATCATGTTCTCATATGCAAATGAAGCTCTCAGGGACAATGAGATTTCAACAACCTCGAAATGGACCCTCCCAGGACAATGACAGGGCCTAGTATGAAGTGTGAAAACTAACTGAAGCAGTTGCATACATCTTTAACAGCTACATGAAAAGAGTTGTCTATTGACATGGAAACAAATAACATTTAAAAGATATGAGGGTGCAGTTTTCCTTTAGGGATATAACAAAGATTCTCCATCAGACGCCACTGATTGGGGTTAATATTCACGTCTCCATTCCTAATGCCATGTTGGACTGCATATTGATGGAAGGCTTTCTGTTGTTCAAGCATTCTCTGCATCATATAGCAAGTGGAATTCCACCAGGGTGGAACTTCCTGAATCATCTGATGGAGAGGAGGCTGTTTTCAATCTGAATCTGCTGCGACAACTTTTGGGTTTTCACAGAATGGCTAAAGTGGGTGCATACAGTGTGGGCAGCTGCAATCAAGTTCTGAACATTTTGGTCCTCACTGATAAAGTCTTTTACCACCAAGTTAATAGTGTGTGCAAAGCATGGTAGGTGTATAAACCTACCAGCCTTACTGCTTTCACAATACTTGAAGCACAGACACTATAAACCCTGGTTGTAAGGACTTTGGAGTCAGCCACTCAGCAAACTTTTCTTCAAGGCCCTCCAAAAGATGTTCTGCTTTGTGGTCTTTTTAAAAAACATAATTACATAAAGCTGTCCGCCTTTGAACAGTGAAATTCCCTTGCTTCTTGCTGCTGCTGCTGCTGCTGTTGCTGCTGCTGCTACTGCAGTGCCACTACATGATGATAATGATGAAGAGGAGGAGGAGTAGGGAGGAAAGTTTACCCAATGGCCAGTCACAGCCATATAGTCAATCATCTGACCACTGGTCCACATATCTGTCATAACACAAACCTTTGTGCCCACTGAACCTTTCAGAGCATCTGACATGCTTTTCCAAACAGTGTCATACAAGTCTGGGATGGCAACACTGGATAAATAGGTCTGGCTGGGGACCTGATACTTTGGCACAGCGATTTCCATTAGTGCTTTAAAATCTGGGTTAGCCACAAAGGAGAATGGGAGCAAGTCGTGGCTATCATCTCCCCAATTGCCTTTGTCAATCGCCTTGCCTCAGGCCTGTTGGGCTTATATTTCTGTGACTGTTCAAAGCAGTCTTTCAAAGAAATTTGATGCCCGCTACACTTGCTGCTATCGCCTGATTTTCTGGGCTGCTTCCCTTGACCTTTACTGCCATGAGGGGTGGATGTTGTGGCTATAGATGGTATATGACTCTGGTTGGGCTGTAGTTGGGGACTCAAAGGGGTGAAGAAATGAGAAATTTTGGATGCTGTGCTTTGACTGGAAGGAAGACTTTCATCACCTCCACATCAGTTACTTCATCACCTTGGTAAACATCCATTACCTCACCCTCCTCAGCTGAGTGCAGAAGTGGAACAACATGTGTGTGATCCTTTTGTGGTTTTTGATACTGATAAATGTGAGATTTGTTCATATGCCTTATCATTATAGATGTTCCCAGCCGAGTACCCACTTTACCATGACTTAATTTTGTTTTGCATAATTTGCAAACCACATGGCTGCCAGATGATTTATCTTGTGTGAAAAAATCCCACACAATGGATTTTACAGATTTTGTTGCACTGCTGCTTATGGGGAGGATATGTTCATTACTACCACTGCCACCACCACAGCCACTACTACTTCCACTATCTCTTTGAGGTCTTTTCATGCCCATCTGTATGTTATGTTGATGCACAGCCTCTCTGGTTGAACTGCATCTCTTTCTTGCCCTTGTGAAGCCTCAGCTTGTCCATCTTCTGTCATCTGTTGTTCCTCTGCATGTGTGGGTGTCTGACTCTTCTTATGCCCCACTATCATTAGTATTTTTTTAACACCACCACCATCATTCTGAAAACTCTTTTTTGCTCTTTTTCTGCCCCTGTATTCCTCCTCTTCATCCCACTCCCCAGAGCTGCTGCTACTTGACATACTGACTATTGCCTTATCTACTACAAACTCAGGATCTGTTCCACTGGTTTCCCCCTCACTCTCATCGGTTTTCTCCTCCTCATCATCATCATCCATCACTCTGCTTACTAAGACTGGCTGCCGCACTATGATGGCCCTTGTGCTCATCCTCTGAGTACCACGACGGGTTACTCCTGCAACATCCTGAATTTTCTGTACTGTTGTTACTGTTGCCTGGATTGCCTGTGGCTGTCAAATACTTTAAGTAGTAAGACACAGGGATGTTTTCTTCCAAACAGGAAAATACAGCACTGCTGACTGTGTCAAATCAAGTAGTAGTGAGACACAGGGATATTTTCTCCCAAACAAGTAAATACAGCACTGCTGGCTGCGTCAAGTCAAGTAGTAGTAAGACACAGGGATATTTTCTCCCAAACAGGAAAATACAGCACTGCTGGCTGCGTCAAGTCAAGTGGTAAGACACAGGGATATTTTCTCCCAAACAGAAAAATAGAGTACTGCTAGCTGCGTTGAGTCAAGTACTTTAAGTAGTAAGACACAGGGACATTTGTTCCTTAACAAGTAAATACAACACTGCTGGCTGGGTCTAGTAGTTGTGAAAAAAACATGGTATTATTATCCCAAACAGGTCAGTAAAGCACTATACTAATTAACATAGGTGTATTGTCTGTACTTGGGAACACAGGATTTTTCACTAACAGGTCAGTAGTACAGCAGTGAAAACTTTTAAAACACAAGAAGAGTTTGACTGGAGGACTCAGTCAGAAAGAACCACTGCTGGACTGATTGCGTGGATGAGAGAGAAGTGATCAGAGACAGACAGCAGAGTACTTTAGGCCCTGTCCACACTACACCCCGGAAAACCCTCTGTAACATTACAGTGGGCCCAATCCATTCCCGCAATGGCTTGCATTTACCCCTGTAATGTTACAGAAGGCATTTTCATAACCGTTGTTGAAAACACATATGCGGCGGTTTCAACAATGGTTACGAAACCGGGTCCGCCTCTGTAATGTTACTGGCTGTAGTGTGGATGCGTGAGCATGTTGTTCCAGCTGTCCTCCAGTGCAGAACGCACTGCATTGTGGGATAGGGTGCCATCTGTAACAGTTCCACGGCACCCACAATGTTAACGGGCTGTCAAGGTTCCACACCGTTACCGAGACTGTTAGCCGGCAGTGTGCACACACTGTAACAGTTACTGTCTGTAATGGTTTGGAACTTTTACAGTGTTTAAGCAGCGTAGTGTGGACAGGGCCTTAGTTTTCACATTTAGCAATCACTTCAAATAAAACCTTACTTTTTTATTTCTTGTCTCATACTTTTTTTTTAGAGAAGAAGACTGCAGAGACTCATGCCCCCGAGTACTACTTGTACAGATTCAAAATGATTCAAATTGTTAGTAGTAGTACTACTAAGTACATTATAGGATGTTGGGGTGGGGGAAACAAGTAGTTTGTTGTGAGAAACTTTACTTTTTGTGTTTTTTGCTACAGCCCTGACTTGTTTTTATTTTATATAAAAAATATAAATGATGCAATTCCAAAGAAGACTGATTGTCAGCTAAAGCAGTGAACTTTGAATGAAGAACCAGAGCAGAGAACTGAAATTTCAATTTCAGAAAAAATATGCTCCTTGAGGTATCCTCCTCCTGATCGTCACTCAGTCACTAACTAATAACTGCTTAGTCTCTCTCAGTCCATTCAGTCAAGTGTCCTTTTTTTATAGGTAATGATATGATTTTTTTTTCTAAAAGACAAACAAAATGAATGATGAATGATTAGACAGTGCCTCCTTTCCTTCCTGTTTACCTTTTAGTTCCATTGCTTTGATCCCTTACGATAGGGCAGCATTGCAGCCTCCAGAACATCTCCCTGAAGACTGCCGCAACACAGCCACTGCATTGCACCACTCCCATCACATCTGTTGTTGACCTTTCCCTGTATAGGCTTTTTTTTTTTTTTTTGTTTAAATGTGTGATTACTTTATACTAAGACTGTTGTTTGCAGTAGTTATTTCCTCTTTGTGTGCCTGTTCCCTGCTGTTTTCACCCTGTAATGGTTTCCTAGGTAATTGGACTTGATTCCTTTCTCCTGGTGCTACACAGGAAACAGTACCTATGTCTTGCCTAGAAAATGTAGGTTGATCCTGTATCTGCCCCTCCTTATTCCTTAGGTCCGCCCTATCCTGGTTGTAGTCAGGAATGTGTCACATGTCTATACCTATAAATGTGGACGTACTCGGGGTGGGTGAGATGCGGGGAGGGGGGCAGGTCTGCTCCTCTACTGACATTCAGTGTGTGAAAAAAAATCAACAAAAACATTCAACAATCAAAAAACTCCAAACCAAGTTAGTTCTTTGTCTTTCCCTAACATGCCCTGTAACAGTAAACAATGTTGTATGCCCCGATTCCCTGTGAGAGCTGCCGACATTCCTCTGTCATGGTCTCTCTTCATTCCTTCCATGCATGCCTAGAAAAAAGAGCATTAGCATGTTAGGGGGCAAACAGAACAAAAATGCAGTGGTTTCAGTCCTTTGATCTGGTTAGAGTCTCCTCCATACCCTCGACTGTCCTGGAAGTGAAGGCATTCTGTTCTAACATTTATTGGAGGGAATCACTTTTAGTAAGAAAATAAAGTGACTGCCATGAGAAGTAGCAAAAAGATGTTGGACACCAATACCATGGGAATTCTTGGGTATACCATCATAACGGCGACTGCAATTGAGAGACTTGAATACGAGCGACTCATTTACAGTGCCTGTTATGTAGGCTACTAAGCAAGGTTTGCGAGCAGGGCAACAGGAAGAAGGGGAAGGCCACAGGAAGGATGGGAGGCAGGGTAGAAAGGGTATGTAGGGGGTTGCGTGGTGGGAGACTGCCAAGCTGGTGCCATGGGGGAGTGGTGAGGGTTGCAGGCTCGAGTGGGTAGAGTGCAGGGTTTGGGGCAGGAAGGATACAATTTTGTTATTGCCACACATGCTCCACAAAGATTTTTCCCCCTTCCTGACTTGCACCCCTTCAGAGTTAGTAATCCTTTAGTAGGGGGATGTGTGGGGTGTGTAGCCCCCCATGTAGGGAGTGCAGGGGAATGCAGCCCCCCACAGAAAAACCTGTTTAGGTTCGTCTATGTTTCTTCACTAGAGTGCACATCACCTTTTTTTTCAGCGATGTGCACTCGCTGTAATGGCGATCACTATTCCTAGATCGCCGTTATGACATGGAACCCATTCTTAACTTAGGCTCCCAAGATCCAAGAATAATAGACAATCAGGAGGGTGCTTCAGAATTGTTTGCTAATAAGGACTTTAATGCAAGGATAGGGAAGCATTATACTATTCCATTGTAACCCTCTGCTGTCTTTACAAAAGGAAGCATTCTACAAGAGCAGCCAGGGATAAAGATGCTAACAGAGATAGGGAATGATTTCTTGATGTTCTGACAGATTAAATAAAACATAGCTATCAAGTAATATCCTCTGCTTGGTCTTTTTATTGAATAAACCTTTGCAATACTCATGTGTATGCTTATTTCAGTTTTTGAAGTTATAATTGGCTTGACAGGCCTTATCTCGGACAGCCCCATCTGGAGGACCCCATCACCCTGATGTCCTCTGGCACGTACCACTGGCCAGTACCCCCATGGCTTGCCCCCCTGGCAGGATGACTAGGATCCCCCAATCTGCTGCTGTAGACCAGATCCAGTAGTGGGAACAGTGAGCCCAGCTAGTCAGGTGTGGGGCCTGTGAGGGTTCTGCATCATTCTGCCACCGAGGTTCCCTTTTTCTCCCCCAAGGAGTGCAGTATACAATGGTGCCATGATGCACAACTCATGTACCCACATGCCATGCATTGGCATCTGCCTGCCTCTCTGCTCACTCTGCGGTAGTCCCCAGGTGCCTTTCCGTTTGCTGTCGCTAGGGGCCATGTGAACACCAGGCTCTGCTATCCCTCCCACCTGAGGAGGAGAGCGATCCTCTGGACTCCCAATCCTCCTCCTGGCTGGCCCTCTGATGGCCCAAGCTTGCTACCGAACTCAGGTCACCAGCATTGTGAGTGGTAATACTACCAATGCACCAGTGGGACGGCTATCTAGTGGGATTTTCTATCCCATGCATCAAAAAAACACTTTCTAGACCAACTTTCTTGGGTTTTCCTGCATCATTTCTGGGGACCCCTAACACACAGCACATGGTCAAACTTTGCTGCAGGCTGCTTTAAAGCAGATCAACAGTCACAACTGTACCTGAGATTATAGAATTAGGAGCAGTCGCAGTATTTGGCTGCAGTACAGCTGTGGCACTGTAAGTGTTTTTTTACTTTTTACTTTTTCCATTTTTCTTTCAGCACATGATGGAATCAAATTGTTAGAATTAATATCTGGTATATCTTACTTACATAGATTGGTATAGTTAAAATTCGGTGCATTGACTATCATCAAAATGTTAGAACATACATCGAGTGTATCGATGTCTATATAATACAGTTTCATTATTCTACATCTATCTGGGGAAATCATTCTTATACCTCATGTTAAGTTTTGTAGATGGAGGGGGAAGTAGGTAGAGAGAGGGGAGGGAAAAGAGACTAATATCAATCTTTGGCCTGGCCAGCTTCCCACAGAATCACCGTTTCACGTGGAGGAGGAGAGGAATAAGGCTGTCCATGTCCCCTTCAGGGCAGAAGACCAGTTCTTGGTTGTGCAATGTATAACAACCAGGGGTTCCAGTAAAACATTAACTCCTGGGGTTTTATCTTGTAGTCTGGCTGTGAGACTTTCCATCTTACATATGTCATAAATAGTATTCTCCCAGGAAGTGATACTAGGAGGTTCTGGACTGAGCCAGAGTCTAGTGATGCATTTTTTTGCTGCAGCCAGGAGAATATTAAGGAGATATTTGTGCTGTTATGTTTAATTTGTCTACAATAGTGCAGAAGTAAGGCTACCTCCAGTGTAAGAGCCCCTAGGTTAATAAAAAATTTTTGATCATGTTGTCCACCCCCTTCCAAAAGGCAACTAGTTCTGAACAGAACCAAAACACATGGCAGCGTGGTGATACTTCAGAACCACACAGCCTCCAGCAGGTAGAATCTCCAGATTCTGAATATTTGGCTATAATTTGTGGGGTGCAGAAGAATCTGACTGTGAACTTCCATGAGAATTCTCTCCAGGAGTATGAGTTAGTTGTTTTATGTTGCCTCCTCCAGATATGCAGCCAGTCTTTTGGAGTAAGTTCGATCAATAGCTCTGCCTCCCATTGGAACTGCACCAGCTCCATGTGTTGGGAAATTGAACCCTGTAGGGAGGAATATGTCTGGGAGATCAAGTGACCTTGTTCATTAAGTTCTGCTAAGTGATAAAAATGCATGTAGAGGAGAGATCCCTATCTGGGATACATCCAGTCTGAGTTTTTTTGTCTAGATAATGTCTAATCTGTAGATATCTGAAGAAATATTGGTGCAGAAGATCATATGTTCCCTGTATTTGGTCAAAATTTTTAAACATGCCTGCCTCATAGAACTGGTGTGTGTATATCAGCCTCCAGCTGCACCATCTACTAAAGGTGGCATCGGTCAGCGCAGGTATGAAGTCAAGGCTCTGTGCCGGGATCCCTATCCAGCCTGCCAGAAAAGTATTTTCCAATAGTGCAAGGAATCTGATCCAACTTTCCAATATTGCTCTGATGAATATACAATACTACAAAAGTTGGTGTGATGTTTACATACAGTGATACATATATTTACACACACACACATGTACACCAAGGACTGAATCACAGTATCTGAGTTATAACAATACCATTTTACTTATTTACTTACTTTACATGCATTGAAATCACCTAGAACAAGATGTCTAGGTGATTCCAACACCAGATCAACCATCAAGCTCCCATGTTCCTGCAAGAGATCACTTCTATACCCCAGAGACCAGTATATGTGAGTGACTTTGCAACCTGTACCCAGCCTACCTTTCACCACCTGCACTCAAATGACCTATCACTCCTGTGGGGTATGCTATCAGTCCCAATGTGGATCTAAAACAGATGGCTACCCCATCCCTCCCTGCACTCACACCTAGAACAATGCATCACAGAATACCCAGGAGGAATGGACACCTCCAGCACAGGGCCAGAGTCATACCCCAACCATCTTCATGATGCATACCAGATCTGCCAAGGCATTCACAATGAAAGCCTCCATCATGGCCATTTTGTTCCTTAGCAGTCTGGTGTTACAAAGAACTGTCTTAAGGAGAGGAGCTGAGCCAGCTGGCCCAATAGCTACCTTCTCAAACAAAATATATATTCTCTTGCACAACATACAGATTGCTCCTACAAGAGAGTAACATATTTGATTTAATTTTCTGTGTATTTTCCATAATGCTGTTTGACCCTGTCACTTACAAATCCTTTTTCTCCCCACCCCCACCTTTTATTTCTTTTGATCTATAATTTTTATTTTTCATTAAATGAAATACAATGTAAATAACCTTAAAATGTACCACAGGATTGATTAAGGATCGTATTCCTGTGTTCTATTTGTTTTTTCCTTTCTCCTTTTTCCATTTGTTTTTCAGCACTATTTTTTTAAGTTAATTTTACTTCCTAGTGCTGTAGCTTTTTTAGCTCTGTATAATTATGAGAAATAATCTATTAATTATTTAAATGGTTAATTGACTCAGCTGACATGAATTTAAGGAGAACAAGTTTCTACTGCATGTATACCCCCTGGAAGACCTAATGTTCGAGGCGCTAGAGTTTTTTTATTTGCTCTGTTTTCTCCTCGCTTTCAATAAATATTACACCACTTACAGTAGAAATTGACTTTTGGAGTGCTGATGTATTACTATTTGGATTATCTGGAGTTGCTTCCTTACTTAGCACCCACCATCCTCTTCCTGTGTGCAACAATAGTCCTTTGTCTCAGTATATGTGAGTGACCTTGCAACTTGTACCCAGCCTACCTTTCACCACCATGCACACAAATGACCTATCACTCCTGTGGGGTATGCCATCAGTCCCAATGTGGATCTAAAACAGATGGCTACCCCATCTCCCCTGCACTCACACCTAGAACAATGCATCACAAAATACCCAGGAGGAATGGACAGCTCCAGCACGGGGCCAGAGTCATACCCCAACTATCTTTGTGATGCATATCAGATCAGCCAAGGCATTCACAATAAAAGTCTCCATCATGGCCATTTTGTTCCTTAGGAGTCTGGTGTTACAAAGAACTGTCCTAAGGAGATGAGCTGAGCCAGCTGGCCCAATAGTTACCTTCTCAAATGCCAGCATCACTGATTGACTGTTGCAGGTTATGTCACTTGCCAATAACTTGAACCTGCTCAGCATGTGCTCCCTGTAAAACGTGCTGCATCATGACATTGAAATGCCCAAGTGCTGGAGGGCCAACTCTCTTAGTGTCAGAAATGCCAGATTTCAGCATGTTCACCCAATGCAAATGTTATCATCTGGTCGTCCTTAGCCACAAGCATCTCTATGTACTAGAACTGCTTTAAAAACACCAATCCAACTGCCACAAGCTAGAGCACAGCCCAATGTATGCCCCACCAGCACGTCTACCGAATTTGTTTCAATAAAACAAACTGCAGTGGCCAAGTCATTAAATGCTTGTACTAAACTGTCACCTACTCACCCAAGTTCTCTTGAATCAGAAAACTTATGGGGGAGATGACGGTCACAGATCTACAGCCATTCTCCATTGTAGAAGTCACTTACTTTAAAAGACTCCGCAATGAAGTGAAGCTCAAATACTGCTTCCCATCATACTTCAGATGTTCTAGGTATGTTTACCCCATTATATTCAAGGCAGCATGTGAAGAGATAGCGACACTTCTGAAGAAAACAGAAGGGGATTATGGGCTTTTCACTAGTGATACCCGGAGCAGCAGTGCAAACCAAAGCTTCTTCAGTCTCACTGTACATTGCACTGTGTCCAAACCAAACCCCACCACAATGCCCATGCCACCTCTAATACCACCAGCCCCTTCAGGAGTTATATTGAAGTAGCCAGCTTTACAAAGGTACAGCAATACTTGTCTTATTTAAAGTGCTGGTCTTGGAGGAAAAGCACAGTAGGGAAAGCATTATGCAGTTTATCCAATTACTACAAGATATCTGGATATTACTTCATGAGTTTAAGGTAAGAATCTTCATGTCAGACAGTGGCAGTAACATGCTGGAAGTGATGAATGATAGGGGTTTTACCTATGCACCTTATTTTGCACATACACTACTATACACATGGTGGTGAGACATGTCCTTGACAAATATACACAGTTAAAAGGAACACCTGACACTGTATGGCACATTACTAGGTATTTCCATTGTTCCCCCAGGTGCACTGTGCTTCTCACTATCTAAAAGTCAAAAGAAGAGCTTTCTTAACGTACACAGGAAGCCAAAGGGAGAAAGATAGGGAGAAGTACAGTGGGGGAGGCAGTATAGTGCAGTGGTTTAAGGCTCTGAGCTGCAAATCTGATGACATCCAGCAGACCAGACCTGGGTTTGAATCCCACACCTTCCACTTGCATACTGTGTGACCCTGAGCAAGTCACTTAACTTCCCTGTGCTTCCAGGTCGCACCTGTAAAAAAGCTTTCAGCTTAGTGAGCTACTCCTGGTTAAACAACTGAAAAAAAAAAAGTACCTGCAGGTAACAAAGTTAACCAGAAAGAAGGTGATGGAAACCAAGGCGGAGACAGAATTCTGGCTGACAATGGGAGTGAAGCAAGGACAAAAGGAATTCTTGTCCTTGCACATCCAGGAAAAGTGGAAGGTCAAAGGGGGTACTGTGAAACTAAAGAGTAAAGACTGATGGAAGGAGGGGGACAAAGAGAAATCTGAAATAATTAATGAATATTTTTGTTTGGTATTTACTAGAGAGAAGAATGGGACCACTATCAGAATATGGGAGTAATAGGGGAAGGAAGAAGAGCCAGGACCTAACAGAAAGGTCCAAAATAACTGAGAAAAGGGTGTTGGAGAAGCTCACCAGGTTGAAAGAAGAGAGAAATCTGAGACGTGATAGTTTACACTTTAGGATGCTTGAGGTAGCAATGGTGATTGCAGGGCCACTTGCAGACAAATTTAACTGTTCAATGGCCATGGAGGTGGTCCCAAGAGAATAGTAGGTGAGGTCCGATGGCATAGGAGTGGAAGGAAGGATGAGCCAGGGAACTTTAGACCAATCAGCTTTACATCTATAATTGGAACAATTCAGGAGTCCATGCTAAGGATAAACATGGGTTTCAATGCAACAAAGTGCGAAATCATGCACTTGGGGTACAGAAACCCTGGGGCAACATGCCAAATGGGAGGAGTGGAATTAGCAGTCACAAAGCAGAAAAGGGACCTGGGGGTAATCATTTTTGTTAACCTGAAGGTAGCTAAACAGTGTGACAAGGCAGTGGAGAAGGCAAATAGGATGCTGGGCTACATAGGTAAGGGAATCACCAGCAGAAGGAGGGATGTGGTGATACCTCTGTATAGGTCATTGGTGAGACGACACCTTGAGTACTATGTCCAGTTCTGGAGGCCCCATCTCTGAATGGACATAGATAGGGTGAAGACGGTACAAAGGAAGGCAACCAAAATGGTGTGGGCCTGCATCAAAAGTCTTACAAAAGAAAGGCTTAAGGACCTGAATTTGTACTCCCTAGAGGAAAAGGGGTAAAAGGGGAATATGATAGAAACATGCAGATACCTTACAGGTAGAAACAGGGTACAGGAAAGTAGTATTT
This sequence comes from Neoceratodus forsteri, assembly GCA_016271365.2. Taxonomy (NCBI): domain Eukaryota; kingdom Metazoa; phylum Chordata; order Ceratodontiformes; family Ceratodontidae; genus Neoceratodus; species Neoceratodus forsteri. Next base: position 1,869,542,748 of record CM057452.1, read on the forward strand.
TCAGAAGAAAAAAGATGCTCAAGGACAAAGGGTCACACTATGAAGGTGGAGGAGGGAGGCTCAGAGGAACTGTAAGGAAGTACCTCTTCTCAAAGAGTGTGATGGACACCTGGAACGGCCTCCTGGCAGAGGTGGTGGAGGCTAAAATGGTTACAGGATTCAAGAATGCATGTGATAGATACAAAGGGATCTTGGAAGTAAAGCCAGGGGGTGAAGACTGAAGACTGAGTAGGGTCTGTGGTGTAGCTGTAGGTAGGGAAAAATAGGGCAGATTGGATAGGTCAAGAGGTCTTTATCTATGTTTCTATATGGTGAGACTTTCTGGAAAAAAATTGGCTGTAGGATCCCAGACAACATAGGCTTCTGAGTGGTATCTATTCCCAGATGAATCTGGTTGACTTTTTCAACTGGGTGACAAGAGTAGCAGATAGGGGACAGGCAGTCAATGTAGTATTCTTGAATTTTAGGAAGGCCTTTGACTCAGTACCTCACTGGAGGATGGTCAAAAAGATAAGGGACTTGGGGTGGAGGAACAATGGGCAATTGGAGTAGAGAACTGACTGCAGGGAAGAACACAAACAAAGGTAATTAATAGGGAGTTTCAGAGATAAGGGGGTTAACAACTGGAGTACTACAGTGGTCAGTGCTAGACCCAGTTCTTATGAATGTGTTTATTTCATACCAGGTCATAATGTTGCTGTAATTACAGGGTAGGAAAAACTGCACTGTAAAAATAGCAACACGTAAAACAGCAACAAGAATAGTACAGCACTGGTAATGTTTGCACTACCCCGTAGCCCTTAGCTGTTGGAGGAAGTAGGAGAAAGCCTGTACTGGGAGGTGTGCTGCTGAGCAGCTGCCATGGTGCAGACGGTAGAGCCACAGGCAGCGATGGTCAGCAAAACCTCTTTGGACTGGGGTTTGAGTCCCATGAGCTTCCCTTCTTACTTTCTCCCTGGTATAAGTGATTTCTTTTTTCCCCCCTCCTGACTTATGTCCTGCCTGTGTCCGCCCCCCCACCCTGCACTTTTTGTCCCCCATCCCCAGTTTTCCTGCTGGGTTCCTCCTCCCCTCTTCAATGACTCACCCACCATGTGGTACCTCCCCATCCCTGAGTTGCCTCCCCTGAAGGTTATTAATTTTAGATTGGGGGTTCAGGGAAGCACACAGGGTAACCATTTGTGTTAAGGTGGTGCTATGGTAATGCTCGGTGTTTTTGCTGAGTGCTGCCATTGCTTTCTGTGTTTTTATTTCATGTTTTTTGCCAGTGCTGTAATTGTTTTCTTTTGACCTAGTGACATTCATTTTTACATAGAGGAAGGCATTAAGGGCAAGATCTGGCTCTTTGTGAGTGACACAAAGTTCTGTGCTAGGGTGATCAGAAAGGAAGGGATATGGGAGCTGATGGAGGATCTAGATAGGTTTTAGAGCTGGTGAAAGATCAGGCAGCTAGGCTCAATGATAAATGAGGTAATGTTATGCACATCAGGAAGAAGAATCCAAGACTGCAGTATGAAATGGGGGGAGGGTGGAATGCACAGTGGAGGAAAATGACCTTGTAGTCATGACACTGGAGAGCTTTAAAACAACTCCAAACTTTTACAGAGTGGTGGGTAAGACAAAGAGGATGCTGAGCTGCATAGGGTGGCAGATAAGCAGCAGAAGCTGGGAGCTGATCTACCCACTATAGAGGACACTAGTGTGACCACACTTGGAATACCACACAAGTTAGGAGTCCACATCTGAGGAAAGACTGCAATTAGATGGAAGCAGTACAGTACAGATCCACCAAAGTGGTCCATGGCCTAGGGAGCAAGACATATGAGGAGAGACTGCACAACTCGAACATACACATGCATGAAAAAGAGAAGGTAAAGGGGTGACATTATCTAGACATGCAAGTACCTCCATGGAATAAATAGGTTGGAAGCCAATGAACTTTTCTATTTGAACTCAAATACAAGGACAAGGAGGAACTTACTGATACTTGCAGGGGGAGATTCAAAAGGGATGTCCACAAGCACTTTTTCATGGGAAGAATGATGGAACAATAGAACAAGTGACCAGATGAGGTGATACAAGCCAAGTCAATGAGCTGCTTTAAGAAGTAATGCAATAGGCATATGGGATTAGTGAGAAATGGGGGGCACAAAAACACAGAGCAAGGACAGCCACTAGGGCCAGCGCAGAATAATTAGGTATAGTGGGCAGACTGGATGGGTAGACATGCCTTTTCCTGCTGTCATTGTCTATGTATCAGTGTAGCTAGTACCAGTGGAAATGCAATGTTCCTCAGCATTGCTTAATTAAAGATATTTCCATAAGGTGGCAGTCTGTTGCTTATATGGTGGAGAGACTTGTTTAACAGAAACTTGTGTTCTGGGCTATGGAATGTGACAATGTGGCTTGTGGGAAATACCTGTCGTGGAATCAGAAGTGTGTTCTTCAAAAGCTTGTTTCACATATACAAGCATACACTGTATATAGTCCTTCAAAAATGTCAGTGAGGAATCAACAACCCTTAGCATGATACTTTCCATGATGGGTATACTTGAAAACCATACACACTGTTATTTATGACCTTCTACAGCAACAAAAGAATGCAATGGTGCATGGTGGTGGTGGTGGCCCTGGTAACCATGACTACAGTGGTGGCTGTTTTGAGGATGACAGCAGAAATGGTAGTGTTGGAGTTGGACAACAGTGCAACTAGTTCATCAGAGCCATCTCAACAGCATCAGGAAGAAATGTGCATTAACAAAGTGGCAGATATGTTTCTGGCAAAATGTGTAGACCAGTTTGAAAGCTTTAGTTTGGAAATGATATGTAGAATGGCTACACTACTGGATCCCAGATATACAGCATAGATGTGTTCATCCTCTGGGACCCATGGACAATATCAAGCAGAACCTGCTGTGTACACTTCAGAGGAAACATCAGAAATTACTTGAAGAAACTGCCAAGAATGTGAATACACAACCTGCTGGTCCTACTGCTCCTTCTCTTTTGCTGACTTCATGTTGGCCAGTGGCAGGCCTCAGTATGACATGGAAAAAGACTTGTATGATGATTATCCTGAGGCAACCAGTGATAATTGAGACCTTTTTACACTGAATGACAGCTCTGTGCTGGGAGGTGTGCTGCTGAGCAGCTGCCATGGTGCAGACGGTAGAGCCACAGGCAGTGATGGTCAGCAGAACCTCTTTGGACTGGGTTTTGAGTCCCATGAGCTGTCCTTCTTACTTTCTCCCAGGTATAAGTGATTTCTTTGTTTTCCTCCTCCTGACTTATGTCCTGCCTGTGTCCACCCCCCACCCTGCACTTTTTGTCCCCCACCCCCAGTTTTCCTGCTGGTATCCTCCTCACCCCTCTTCAATGACCCCACCACCCATCCTGCGGTACCTCCCCATCCCTGAGTTGCCTCCCCTGAAGGTTATTATTTTTAGATTGGGGGTTCAGGGGAGCACACAGGGTAACCATTTGTGTTAAGGTGGTGCTATGGTAGTGCTTAGTGTTTTTGCTGAGTGCTACCATTGCTTTCTGTGTTTTTATTTCATGTTTTTTGTCAGTGCTGTAATTGTTTTCTTTTGACCTAGTGACATTCATTTTTACATAGAGGAAGGCATTAAGGGCAAGATCTGGCTCTCTGTGAGTGACACAAAGTTCTGTGCTAGGGTGATCAGGAAGGAAGGGATATGGGAGCTGATAGAGGATCTAGATAGGTTTTAGAGCTGGTGAAAGATCAGGCAGCTAGGCTCAATGATAAATGAGGTAATGTTATGCACATCAGGAAGAAGAATCCAAGACTGCAGTATGAAATGGGGGAGGGTGGAATGCACAGTGAAGGAAAATGACCTTGTAGTCATGACACTGGAGAGCTTTAAAACAACTCCAAACTTTTACAGAGTGGTGGGTAAGGCAAAGAGGATGCTGAGCTGCATAGGGTGGCAGATAAGCAGCAGAAGCTGGGAGCCAATCCACCCACTGTAGAGGACACTAGTGTGACCACACTTGGAATACCACACAAGTTAGGAGTCCACACCTGAGGAAAGACTGCAATTAGATGGAAGCAGTACAGTGCAGATCCACCAAAGTGGTCTATGGCCTAGGGAGCAAGACATATGAGGAGAGGCTGCACAACTTGAACATATACACCCATGATAAAGAGGAGGTAAAGGGGTGACATTATCTAGACATGCAAGTACCTCCATGGAATAAATAGGTTGGAAGCCAAGGAATTTTTCTATTTGAACTCAAATACAAGGACAAGGAGGAACTTACTGATACTTGCAGGGGGAGATTCAAAAGGGATGTCCACAAGCACTTTTTCATGGGAAGAATGATGGAACAATAGAACAAGTGACCAGATGAGGTGATACAAGCCAAGTCAATGAGCTGCTTTAAGAAGTAATGCAATAGGCATATGGGATTAGTGAGAAATGGGGGGGCACAAAAACACAGAGCAGGAACAGCCACTAGGGCCAGCGCAGAATAATTAGGTATAGTGGGCAGACTGGATGGGTAGACAGGCCTTTTCCTGCTGTCATTGTCTATGTATCAGTGTAGCTAGTACCAGTGGAAATGCAATGTTCCTCAGCATTGCTTAATTAAAGATATTTCCATAAGGTAGCAGTCTGTTGCTTATATGGCGGAGAGACTTGTTTAACAGAAACTTGTGTTCTGGGCTATGGAATGTGACAATGTGGCTTGTGGGAAATACCTGTCGTGGAATCAGAAGTGTGTTCTTCAAAAGCTTGTTTCACATAGACAAGCATATACTGTATATAGTCCTCCAAAAATGTCAGTGAGGAATCAACAACCCTTAGCATGATACTTTCCATGATGGGTATACTTGAAAACCATACACACTGTTATTTATGATCTTCTACAGCAACAAAAGAATGCAATGGTGCATGGTGGTGGTGGTGGCCCTGGTAACCATGACTACAGTGGTGGCTGTTTTGAGGATGACAGCAGAAATTGTGGTGTTGGAGCTGGACAACAGTGCAACTAGTTCATCAGAGACATCTCAGCAGCATCAAGAAGAAATGTGCATTAACAAAGCGGCAGAGATGTTTCTGGCAAAATGTGTAGACCAGTTTGAAAGCTTTAGTTTGCAAATGATATGTAGAATGGCTGCACTACTGGATCCCAGATATACAGCATAGATGTGTTCATCCTCTGGGATCTATGGGCAATATCAAGCAGAACCTGCTGTGTACACTTCAGAGGGAGCATCAGAAATTACTTGAAGAAACTGCCAATAATGTGAATACATAACCTGCTGGTCCTACTGCTCCTTCTCTTTTGCTGACTTCATGTTGGCCAGTGACAGGCCTCAGTATGACATGGAAAAAGACTTGCATGATGATTATCCTGAGGCAACCAGTGATAATTGAGAGCTTTTTTATACTGAATGACAGCTCCCCTCAGACATGTTGGAGGAAGAGATAGACATCTCACCAGCATGAACAGTGCAGGCTAATCTAGCAGAGTCATTATCTAGCAGGATTAGTGACCCAATAACATTCTGGAAAGACTGGCAAGTCATTTGACCCAAACTGTCTGAATTGGCTTTGTATTTTCAAGGATGACATCCAGCAATGAACACTTTATATGCTTCAGTGGAATTGAGGATATTTCTTCACCATATCGCTCAAGGCTAGATCCTGAATATCATGAGTTCTTAGCCATTCTCAAAGTCAACAAACCAAGTAACAACTTTATTTATTCAAATACTGACATGTCCAAGTGACATCCACTACTATGCTTACTCCTATACCTACTTGTGGGAAGTCTCCCTGGACTCCAACTGGCACTGGCTACACACTCTGCTCACCACTTCCAGCAGTAGCAGCAAATTCCTCCTCCTGATAACACTAGAAGAACATTTACAGTGTCCTCACCACAAAGGTCAATGCAATCAGGTGTACCACTCACAGAGAGTCTGTATCAGCTAAATGAGCCCCATGATAGGAGTTGTACAAAGTCAGGAAAAAAGCTTTGCTTCATGAAAATCCTTGCAAAGATTCCTGACATCACACAGTACAAACTGCAACTTTCATGTAATTCTTCACCATGTGAAGTGTCTGCTTTGACCTGTGAAGGCTATGCATGGTGGCACTTCTCCAGTGAAGAGTCTGCAGAAGTGCCACTATGTGCAGTTTATGCTGGCTGAAGTAGTACCTTGCCCATGAATAACTACATGTAGTCGCATACTCACTTCTGTCTTTTTTTTTGTTTTAAATATAGACTTAGAATCCCCACCCTCTCCCACCATGCCATATAATTTGAACCCATATCCCCACCCATCCCTCTGCTATGTCCCCACTTCCCTCCCCCTTCAATGATACCTGTGAAGTATTTCTTGTATTAGACATTCCTTTCTCCTAGTCCACAAACTCCAGTTTCCCCCACCTCCACCACCTCATAACATCAAATTATAAAAGAACCCCCACCCTTGACCATCCTCTTGTAAATAAACCCCTCTACCCTACCAAAACCCTAAAACCCAGATGCACTGTAAACTGCAAAATACCTGCAAAAACGAAAACCATCCCATGTTGGAGTGAGCCTCCTTACATGTCTGTACTGTGATCCCAGAGAATGGTGAGTAACATGTATTCTAGAAATAATACCTGATTTGTTTGGTTACATGAATCTGACTGGATGTTGGCAGGGGAAATTAAAAAAGCAGCTGTACTTGGCAAAGTTGTCTTGATGGGGACCTCAACCTACAAGATGTAGATTGGGACATACAGTACCTGGGGCAATGTTCTTGTTGACATACTTTGGGAATATTTCCAAATGCAGTGGTTAAAGGAGCCATCTCCAACCTGGTTGTTTCAAGCCAAGTTGCTATAGGGAATGTCACAGTGCAAGATTCCCTGTAGATGAGAGACTACAACTCAGTCAAAGATGTTGGTGCCAGATTTCAAGACGGAAGAGTCTGGTAAGACTTAAGGAATTCTTAGGGACATGCTGAGATGATAGGAAAGATAGAGGGGGCAGAAAATGATGAGTTGTCATCAAGAGGGAGATGTTGAAGGCAACAAAATCATGTTGTGGCAAGTTGGGAAAAGCAAAATAATACAGGAAAACTATTTGGTTTTCAAGGGAAGTGAGAAGATAGTCAGGACCAAGAAGGCTGTCTTCAAAAGGTATAAGGGAGACCAGAATGAGAGGAGGAGGTAGGTTTATTTCTACAAGCTGAAGGAACACTGTAAAGCTGTGAGGAAGGCAAATGCAGAGGAACAGCTAATAATCATTGAGGGAGTAAAGAAGAATGACAAGGCCTTGTTTAGATACATATGGAAGAAGAGGAAAATAAAAAAACAAAATCAAAAGATTTTAAAAAAGAGAGGGTATTGGTGAAGAAGTATGAGAAGTCAGACATTCTAAATAAATACTTCATTTCAGTATTCATAGAAAAAGGGGGTGCTTATAGAATGTGGAGTAAACCCCAAAGGGGTACTTTTAAAGAAGTTGGAGATGGGGTAGCCATGCTAGATGGGATGCTCAGTGGACTAAGGGGCCTACCAAAAATAAAAAAGGGTACACACACCACACAGGGGAGGAAGTAAACTTCTTTATTGTGAAATCCTCTCCAGCACTCCAGACACTCCTACATAGCGCCAAATGGATACATCAGGGGTCCCCACCATTTGGCACTATGTAAGGGTATCTGGAGTGTTGGAGATTTCACAATAAAGAAGTTTGCTTCCTATCCTCTGGGGTGTGTGTGTCCACTTTTTACATTTTTGGAATGTGTAGTTCAGATTTCTCCAATTAAGGGGAGCACCTTTAGCAGTGTTTGGTATGTGCAGTGCTGTTTCTCTAACTGGACTAAGGGACTAAAAGTGAACAAATCTCCAGGCTTAGATGGGTTGCACTATATGGTGCTAAAGGAGGAAGGGTATTCACTGGCAGCAGCACTGATGGAAGTTTCAACTGCTTCCTGAAGACTGGAGTGGTCCTGGCTGATTTGAAGAAGGCTGGATATGGTACCTCATCACATGAGTGGAGACAGAATTGACCACAGGTATTTCAGGCTCGTTAGCTTGACCTCACTAGTGGGAAAACTGTTGTAGACTACCATTGAGGGGAAGATAGTGGAGTTCCTTTAGGCTAATGGGCTCCAGGGCAAGATACAGCATGGCTTTGTGAAGGATAGGTGTACCAGATGGGTGTCAGAGACTTCTGTAACTGAATGTTTCAGGCAGTGGATAAAAGCTAAGTAGTGACTATCTTGCTTCTAGATTTCAGAAAGGTCTTCAATTTAGTGTCAAAATAGAAGGATTGTAAAGAAGCAAGGATACCTGTGGACAGGGATAGACTAACTGGGTGGATAGGCAACTGGATAGGGGGAAAGACCCAAAGGACTATATATTAAATGGTGTTCACTTAAGGATTAGGAAGGTGATGAACATTTTACTATGAGGTTGAGTCCTGGGACTAGTAATGTTTGATGTGTTGATGTAAGAGATTGGCAAAAGTATTCAGGTATAAATGTGCTTCCTCATGGTTGACACTGAATTATATGGTGGAGTGAGCACTGAAGAGATTTTAGAAACATGAAATAGGACTTGAAAAGATTGGCAATGTGGTAAAAGATCTGGCTTCACAAGTTCAATGCTAAGGAGTGCAAAGTTATCCATATTGGCAAAATGAATTCTAAAATTGAGTACTGGGTGATAGGCATAAGGATAGATCAGATTTTTGAGGACAGAGATCTTGGGTTTATCATGAGAGATAGCTCAAGTCTACAGTCGAATACAACAAAGCATATGGTAAGGTCAACATGATGCAGGGATGCTTAGGCAGGTGTTTTTTTCAACATTCAGAAAGACGTGACTCTGCTCATCTATAGGTCCGCAGTGAGGTCTCCTCTAAAATCTGGTGTGCAATTCTGGAGGTCTCATCTGAAAAAGAATAGGGACCACATCAAATCAGTCCAGAGGAGGGCAACCTGAATGATACAAGGGCAGCAGAGAAATCATATAAGGAGCTACTAAACAGCATGAACATGCACACACTGGAAGGCAGAAGGGAGAGAAAAGATATTATGTAAGCAATAACCCATGACAGGGTATGGGGTTATGGGGATTTAATGTACACCCGGGTGCATTGTGAGAGGAAGTGCATTAAATCCCCATAACCCAATACACTGGAGTGGGTTATTGCACTTATACAATGGGTTAGCATTTTTACAGCACAGAATACACAAAACTGCTTTTTTAAGGCTCAAAACTCTAATATTTACTATCATTCCATGACAACATTTTTTTTTCTAATTAGCTAAACTTGTTTTGTGAAAACTAGTTATGAGTTAATTCTTTTTTTGGTTTCTTGTAAACATAACTGCTTTGCAGTTTGCAAGAGTGTGAAGTTTACAAAGTACCCCTTCCTATGTCTGTCTCTCCCCATTTCCAGTAGGTGAAGGTCACCGCTGGCTCAAGCCCATCTTGTGGTACAGCCCGCTGCCATAGGCACAAGCTACCTGGTTTTATGCCACATGCACTGATGGGCTCAGGCAGGTGTAGGAGCCTCTGACTGAGAGTCTCACCGCAAATTACATCTGAGTGGTGAGCTGAGCGATTGTGTAGCCTTGCCTGCTGCAACAACAACTTAACTTGTAATGAGCTCATCTCAATTCTAGGGGCTGTAGTACAGACATGCAGATGGAAACAAGAGGAGAAAGTTTATCTTTCTAGCTGTTCACAGCTGTGGTATCACACCCTGAAACAGTAAACAAGCTGCAACTTCTTGGGGATGCAGGACAACTTGAAAAAAACTGTGAGATGAAAAGGGGGACTGGGGGAACATCATGAGACAGATGCAAAAGGTAGTCAGTGGTAAGAGTGAAAAAACTGAAGAACTTAACATTGCAATGAAGTGTAAGAAAGTCATAACCTAGACGGTGGGGGACAATGGCTGACTTTCAGTTTTGAATTTCACTCTCTACAGAGGGATATTGCTTAAGGGAAATGTACAAGAGATTCAATAATTGAAGTAGTTCTGGTTGTCAAACTGTGTATTAAATAGGAGATTTAATCCACAGTCAGGTGATGCTATTTGAGCAATTAGATTATACCTTTTTTACAACCCATTTTACAAAGAAACATATACACTTCCAAGCAAGATCAACAGGGTGGATTGTCAGTACTGTACTTGTTCAGGTGGTATGAGGCCTTAACAACAGGGAGACACAACTAAAAGCTGGTGAGGGAGAATTTAGGAAGAATAAGATTAAGGACTTCTTAATGGTATGTGTAGTGCACAAGTGAGATTACTTTCTTAGAGAGGTGATCAATGTGGAGACAGTAACCGGATTTAAGAGAAAATGGGATGGATTTATAGCTTTGATGAGGACATATTGTATGCAGGGGAGTAGGCAAGTATGTAGTTGGACAGGCAGAGAACAAGGTTGTAGTGCCAATAGGCCACTCAGCCTAATCATAGCAATAAAGAGAAAGATGGCAGATAAAAATGGAAAGGCCCATCCAGTCTTTGTGGGCCTGTCAAATCTTAAGATTGTGCCACTGTCATTCCTCCTTACTTCCCCATCCACGTGCTCCATTTCCATGTGTCGGTCCTATCCCCTTTTGAATACCCACACTGTTTCAGCCCCAGTGACCTCCTCTGGAAATTTTTTGCAGTCTGTCACCACTCTTTCTACAAAAATAACTTTTTGTCACCATTCATAATCCTGCACCCCTCACCACAACTTCACCATTTTCAATGAGTTGTCCTTCATACCCATGTTACTTCTCACTGTGAGCAGCTTGCTGCTCTCTACTTAGTTTATCATGTGGAGGTACTTGAACCTCTCAATTATGTCACCCCTCTTTCTCCTGTCCTCCATCATGTACATGCAGAATCATTCCCTCTTTGGTGGGGCTTACTTTTGTGCTGCTGGAGACTTAGGGCAGACCTGCTGTTCCTGCCTAACAGTTCCCTGACTGTACCTGGTACTGGGACCATTTGCTGAAAAGAAGAAGTGAGCAGATGTTTCTTCAGCACTTCAAGCACCTGGTAAACAGCTACACTGTTGCTGATGAAAGGTGCACTTCTGTGCTTGAGGATGGAAACATTCCTGACATCCGACCAGACTACCACAGATGTTTTTGCTGCACCAGACATCACCATTGAGGGGGCTAGCATTAATGAAATGCTTGCCCATATTCTGGGCAAGAAGTGCAGTAAAAAAGTAACTTTGGAACCCATGATTTGTAACACCATGGGTCATTCATCAGAGACCACTGACCTCAGTAACAGCCAATCTGAAGTCAGATGGTCCCAAGAATGAAGAGACAAGCATTGTGGGATATAAAGTAGTAGTGTGTTTTGGCCCCACACCAACATTGATCACGTGTAAAGTGGTGCGCCTCTGACTGACTGACAGCTGATACAGCCAATGAGGAGGCAGGAAGGTCAGGCCTGCTGCTGGACCTTCCCAGAAGTAAGGTAGAGTTTTGACCTTCCCAGAAACAAGGAGTAGTTTTAGGCAGTCCTGTTTGGACTTGTGGGGGAGACAGACATGCTATGAGAAAGTAGCTGAAGTACTGCTTAGACACACATCAGAAGGTTACTGTTTTGCTGTCAGAAGCTGTCATAGTTCAATTCAAAGTTAACTTGCATTAAAGACTGCTGACTGCAGAGAATTTCCAGAAACTGCTGGCTACTGAAGTTTTCAGATAGGACTGTTACCTTCCACCTCTGCTAACATAACTGTGGAAAAGGTGAGGTCATGGAGCTTCAGTTCTAGATCATGGGGTACTCTGACAGCAGGTGTATTAGTGAGTAGATGCATGGTCTAGGCCTCACCAGAAAATTGAGATGCTGCTGTAACTGCTGAGAGAGAGATAGCCTGAGTGAAAGCTGACTTATCTGTCAGGAAAGGGGCCTGCTTGCTTCCACATCATCAATGCTAGGCTGCATCTGAAGCCCATCTAGAGTGGAGAGCTGCTCTTGTATTACCACCCACTGGTGAGGCCGTAGTCATCTAGACATTTGAGTAGTGGCGTAGCCAGCCAGACATCAGATATTTGAAGCCCAAGTACTTAAAAGTAAAACGTTTCTTTGTTGGATTGTAGTTTTCTTTGTTAGATTACAACTTTCCTTGAAATCAAATTCAGTAAGTCTATTGTGTGCTCGTAAAAGTCACTTGGGTGAAGTTTACTGTTGCTAACTTACAGTGGTTAACTAAAATTGATCAATACAACATCCCAGGTCATCATCACGCCTTTATCTTTTAAGTTAGTTTGGGTGCCGAGAAATTATTTAGAATTGCAGCAATTATTTCCTTAAAAGTAAACTCCTTTGCTGGAGGCTACTTAATACTGTGGGACTGTTTTTATTGTGGGTAGTAGGGCTACCACTTCAGTCAGCAGAGCGACTCCTTGTGTGGTGTTGGGAGGGGCTTATTCTTGTGGAGCCTGAACTGTTAAATAATTGCCCTACTGCATATTATTTGCCACACTTCTAATGCACCTGACCTGTTGTAGGTATTAATAAAGTCCCATTGACATTTTCATACTTTGTGTGTGTCAGCATTTTATTAGTGCTCTGTTCCTCTGTTCCTTCATAAGTTCGGTGAATCCTGTGACTACTTTAACTACCCGAGCCCTGTGTCTTGAACCCTGTATACAACTTGTACATTGTCCTCTCCTTGTACTGTACATCTTCAACATGTTGCACTCTGCTAGTCTTCCTTTGTCCACCCCATTGCCAACCTAGTATCCTCCTCTTCTTAAACACCCTATTGTCCTCCCTTAACTACCTCCCCCTTAACTTCCCCTCATCTCTGACATCTTAGCTCTCACCTTGTCCTACCCTTCACTCCTCCCCCCCTTAACTTCCCCTTACCTGACACCCAGCCCCCCATCCCATAAGTCTTGTTGCAACTGGATATGTATTGTTTATATTGTAAATGCTGATTTGTGTTATTCTGTAAATATTTTTGTTCTTGCCCTATCAATGTTGTATTTGAGTTTTTGAGGTCTACTGTACTGTTAGCCACATTGTATGCACTGTTATTTATGTGTAGCCTATATTTTCTCTACACAGACTATTGTCTCATTGTATTATAGCAACATTTAGCTTATGTGTATTTGTTATGACCAACCCAGATCCACCTTGCAAATGAGTCTGTCTCAATGGTGTTTTGCCTGGTAAAATAAAGATGATTGATTGATTGTGAGCATATTATTCTTGATAAATAAAACTGTGTTTTGGCCAAATTCAAAGGGACACTTTCAACCTTTTTTGCATCACATTATTTCTAGTTGAAACCCAACATTTTATGATTTGTAATCTTTTCTAAAATTAATTGATGCTGCTGGTTGTTTTATCTGCCTCCTTTCTTAGAACATCTGAAAGGCATGCTAGTGGTGTAATTATAATGGACATTGTTTTGTTTTGAATCCTTGATCTACTCTTACTGCATATTCTTGAACACTAGGAACACTCCGGAACTGTGCAGCTGCTTGTGGTGCAGTGGTCTCCTCTCCTCCCATTGCATAGTGAGTGGCTTGGTATTGGGGTGTTCCCAAGTCCAGGAAAGATGCAGTGAGTGTTACTCAAGAAATGTAAGCAAACATGTTTTTGCTTGGTAACACTAGTAGGGTGGGCAGTCTGTTTCTCACTTTCTAAAAGAAAAAGAAAAGCAGAAGTATACTGCCATATATATCAACAGTCTCCACAGAATATGAACAATCATAACATGTGCTTTTTAAATTAGGGACACTTTGAAGCCAAAGGGGGTTGACAGTGTCCCTTTAAGTACTGCAATTGGTTGGTCCCGGGGTGGTGCTTTTAAACTTTGAAGAGGTGGGTTGGTACTGCATCATGGGGTGGGGATACAGCACATTTGACCAGGCCCAGTTACTGTTCTCTGGATGAAAGCATGGCACCATTTTCTACCATCTTCTGGAATTAACCTTACAGTCTAAGGCATCTATAAAGCCCAGTCCCTTCAACCTTGTTTGGAGACCCCATGGGTATGTGGCTGGGTTAATAACCATGAGTAACAGTTCTGTTCTCCTTAAATGTTCCCACATTTCCATACAGTCTCTCGCTCATCAATTAACCCATTTCACCAGTGAACACATTATCATTGCTCATTCAAATAAGTAAAATGGCATTGTTATAACTCAGACACTGTGATTCAGTCCTTGGTGTACCTGTGTGTGTGTGTGTAAATATATGTATTACTGTATATAAACATCACACCAACTTTTGTAGTATTGTATATAAACATAGCACCAATCTTTTTGTATGTAATTGTTTTCTCCACTGCTGTCTGTAATTTCTTTCCATAACCTGATGCACAATAATGATGTTATACAGTATATTACTCATTGCTACTACAGTGTATTCCCTACCTCCTTGGGATCCTCTTGGAAGCTTTTTGATGCACCTACTGTGCTGTTCTGTAAATAAGGCTATTATAGTGCTGACAATTTAAAATAACAAACATATCATTTGACTGACTACAAAAACAATACAAAATCCTCAAAATAAGATACATGAGAACTAAAATTACAGTATGTAATGCTAGTAATAGGAATTTTTCACTTCTAACTTGACATTCACTCAATGAACTTCCCTGAGGCATGGTGTCTAGTTCACTTTGATTGCTTATGTTTAAGGATTGGGCATTTAGATTATTTGCTGAGAAAGCTGAATGGGATCAATATCTCATCTGGTTTGTGCCAATCAGATCTAGAGTAGAAAACAAGGGATACAAACCATTTGTCTATGTAATTGGATAGAAAAAGATTGTATATGAGTGATTTAATGAATATTAGTGTATATCAACAGCTATTTACTATATTCTGTATCATGCATTATCTATAAGATTCAGCTGGCTGGCCAATGTAAAAATCTAAGTGCATTTTTTGGGGTCCTATTCAAAAATACCCTGCATTGTTGCATTTCAAGCACCTCACAGGCTCCTAGCAGAATATCTACAACATGCAGGATGGCAGAGAAAGAGTGTTCCTACAGTCTGTCATTAGTAGAAGTGTCATCTCACCTTTGACAATTGCACTTTTGAAATGTTAGATAAATCAGATGAACTAGATTAGAACTGGAGTATCAGTGACTCATTTCTAATGAAAATCAATCCATAGCTACTGTATATACTAAACACAGTTGTTGAGTGGATTGACAAGTTTATTTCTTTTATTGTTGTATATGTTTTTACTTTACCCTTGCACAAATTAATTAATTAATTTAAATAATTAATTAATTTGGTCTGGTAGTTAAAAAAAACACTAGTTTGGGGACCAGGAGATCCAAGGTTCAAATCCCACTGGAGCCAAATAACCATTTTGTGACCTTGGGAAAGTCATTTAACCTCTTAATGCTCCAGTCTACCCAGCTGCAGACATGGGCAGAATCAAGACCTCAGTAGAAACAAGTTGTTGCATTTCAGTTGTGCTATCCTGTGCAAGTAAATTGTAAAAACAAAATGCCATTCACCTGAACAAAAGGTCCTATGCATTTCTTCTCTAACTCAAAACTCCATAAATAAGCATCACAACTTGCACCATTATACCAAAGTAGCATACAGCTTAGTGGCAGATGTCCACAGTACATACAGTATATCTGTACTGTACGTACAGTGCATTGGAAATACATAATGGGTTGCAGTGGAATAACACATTTATCCCCACTAATAAGTATTAAGGTTCATAACTTACAACTGGTGAAGTTACAAGTTAGTTATGAGGGTCTTTCCACTTGAATAGAGATGCATGTTTTATTGTGCTGCAACTGATTGGAGGAGGCTTGAGGAGCAGTGAGAACACCTAAAAGGAGTCATAGTGCAGGTGACAAGCCAATGCATTAGGCTGAGAAACAAAGGCAAGAGAAGGAGGAAACCACTATGGTTCTCAAAAGATGTGACAGAGAAAGTAAATGCCAAAAGGGTGAGTTTCAGGAAATACAAGAAGACTCAAAAGGAGGAGGACAAGGAGGTATACCTAAAGTGTCTAAAGGAAGTGGGGAAGGCTGTTAGGAGTTTGAAGGTGCAAACTGAGGAAAGGTTGGCACAGACAGTGAAGAAAGGGGACAAGACATTCTATAGGTACATCAGCAGAAGAAGAAAAGCTAGGGTGGGATTGTAAGGCTCAGAGGGGATGAAGGAGAGTGTATAGAGGGAGACCTGCAAAAGGCAGAAATACTTAATAAATACTTCTTTTTACTATTCACTGAACAAGAGAAGGGTCAGGGACCACAACGGGACAACAGATACATTGGGGGGTGGTGAACACCAGTCCGTTTACAGTGGTGAGTGTCCTGGAGGAGTTCACAAAACTGAAGGTGAACAAAGCAATGGGGCCAGATGGCATACACTCGAGGATATTAAAGGGTGTTACCGGGTGGGTTCTTCAGGTAGATACAAACTCACACTCAGAAGCAACAGATAAGGTGCAACCCACATTGGCTTGAGGGATGTTTATTAATATTCATAAACAAGTTCTTCTTGCACCATTTAAGTAACAGAAATATCCAAAGAAAATAATAACAAAAGAAAACAACTATGATAACATAAAGTAAAACAAGGCAAGTCCTTCAGCAGGAACCTTCTATCTCCACTGGTCAGCAGTTACTGACCCTATCTGCCTGATGCTTGTTCAGCTAGGATTTATGTACCTGCCTACCTGAATCAGCTGACACAGCATCATCAAAATATAAAACTATTTTTATTAGCTGCTAACACAATTATCTGCATATCATAACAAGCTCTGACAGATGTAAACAATCTGGGGTTATACTTAAATTGCAAAAATATGCTTTCCTAAGGTTTTATACTTCCAAAAATGTTTTCCTGTGTTTGAGTGACAGGTATTGTCTTATAAAAATAGTCCACAAGGGGCCGCTGATTCCCTATAGTGGCTCTCAGTTAGCTGCAGAGACTGCTAGCAAGCAGACCTTCCCTTGAGGACCAAACTTCGTAATTGACAAATACTGGTCAACCTAGCCTGCACCTATTCTGTACCTGTGTAATCTCTCCCTGTATGGATCCACTCTCATTCTGTTGACATACCACTGTATTGTGTTGTTTACTGAACCCGTTGTCAAACCACTGTAGTGTTTGTCTTCTGTACCTGTATGGACCTATGTAACCCGCAGGTCGCATCTGGAAATGAGCGGACCCCGCTCAGTATGCTTATCTGGTAAATTTCTTAAATAAATAAATAAAACTGCAGGAGCAGCTCGACACAGGGTACAGGTAACTTTCTTATATGGACATAAGTTTCTACCATTTACTAATGTGCAGTTTTATGTAAGAGTACAAAAAGAAAAGGGACTTATAAAACCACTGTATCCTGTATTTTGTTCTTTTTCAAGAGCTCTCTGAACAGGGACAGTTTTGTTTTTAATATCTTGTAGCCTGTTGAAACATTCAGACTTTCCAGAACGCTATCTTCATTTGCACCTGTCCTGCATTACCCAAGACAGACTTTAAAGCACATATTTCAAGTACATTTTATAAATAATCTCCTTTGTACAACATATACAGCACTTTAGTAGAGCTAAAAACCCAGATATATAGAAGTTTTATTAACAGAAGGAACCAATTTCAAAGCAGCAGGACTAGGCCACAATCAAATTCAGACTGTAGGGAAAGCTGTCGGTTTCACTTTCCAAAGTCAAACAGAGGTATTCTTTTTTAGCTAGCTGTACCTCTTATTAGGCCGTTTTACCCTGCGAATTTCAGGAGACAGCTCTTGTAGGTGAGCCTACTGGCAGCTCAAGCCTTCGGTTTTACCAAAGTGATTAGCGCTGCACGCTACACGATAGTACACATGATCACACAGCCCTCGCGATGGTGCGAACCGTCATGTGGCTAGAACTGCTAGCGCTACCACAGGGAGATAATTTTCAACAGGGAAAATGCTATTGCAAGAGATGCATTTCTGAAACCCTGCCGAGGAATAAAAATAACCTTTTTGTTTTTATTAAGACTCCCACACTTACTGACTTAACATAAATGTTGTTCCTTTTCTCTGTCTGAACCAGAACCAGATACAATACTGAAAAAAGAACAATAATCCAGAGAAATAGAGTCTGCATTAACTCATAACTGCAGACAGACTATTTGCTAATTCCATGAGGTTATAACAAAATGTACCCAAGGAAAAAGAGAAATAGAACATGAAGAGGGTAATAGAGATGGGGGGGGGCTGTGTAAGGAGGTGGCCTACCTCCATACAGAAAACACAGGGATAGCCTTAGAAGAGGGGAGGAAAGTGGTTGCAACCAGAGAAAGAAATAAAGGATGGGTACTTTAATTTAGTGGCAGGAACTAACCCTGTCACAAAGGGACTACAAAAAGATTTGGCAGTGCCTCTGGCAACCATGTTCACTGAGTCACTAAACACAGGAGTGGTATCAGAGGACTGGAGGAGGGCAGATGTAGTCTCTCTTCACAAAAATGGCAGCAGCTCTCCTTCCCTGGTAGCCCTGATGACAGGCACCCCAATTGAGTCACCATTTTTGTAGGCACCCAATCGCAGTCACTGAAATCACGGGATACCCACCAGATGGGGTGGAGAAAATGAGAAGGGACCTAAGGAAACTAGGAAAATGATCTGAGGTGTGGCAACTGAAATTCAATTCAAAGAAGTGGAAATAATGCACCTGGAATGCAGAAGCCTTGGCGAGATCTTTAGGATGGGGGGATGAAGTTGTTGACAGTCACCAAGGAAGAAAGAGCTCTGGGGATTATCATTTCTAATGGCCTAAAGTTGACAAAGCAGAGTACAAAGGTTGCAGGGAAGGCCAGTGGCATGTTGGGGTGCATGGGCAGAGGTATCATTAGCAGAAATAGGGAGGTGATGATTCCACTGTATAAAACACTGGTGAGGCGTCATCTGGAGTACTGTGAACAATTCTGGAAGTTGCATCTTCATAAGGAGATAGACAGGATGGAGAAGGTCCAGAGAAGGGTGACAAACATGGTACATGGCTTGTACTAGAAAACATATGAGGAGAGATTAAAAGACATCAATATGTACTCACTGGAGGAAAGGAGGTAGTGGGGAGGCCTGATAGAAACCTCCAAGCACCATAAAGGCATAAACAAGGTACAAGGGGGCAACCTATTTCAATATGGGAGAAGTACAAGAATGAGGGGGCATGATGTGAGGTTGGAAGGTGGCAGGATAAGAGGAAATGTGAGGAAGTTTTTCATCACAGAAAGAGTGGTGGATGCATGGAATAGTCTACTACAGGAAGTGGCGGAACAATCACAGTGGGGAGATTTAAACATGCATGGGACAGGCATAAGGGAACTCTAGGGGTGGGAAGGAGTGGTGAAAGTTGTTGATCAAGTAGGGTCAGAGGCCACTAAAAAGGGTGGGGTTTACGGGCAGACTAGATGGGTCTGGTGGCCCTTATCTGCTGTCCATTTCTCCGTTTCTATGTTTCTATTATTTATTTGGTGTACACCATACTGTTTAGTTAATGTTTTTATTAGTGTTTAACCTTGTTGTAACTTAAAACTCTCTACCTCTTGATTGTACAGTACCTCTTTATCTGGCCTATTTATCTATTTTATTTCCAGATTTGAAGGGAAATATATATTCTAAGTAAAATTACATGTTCTAAGTGAAATAATATGTCCTAAGTCTAAATAAATATCGATCACAAAATAACGTGATTTATAGATCCACCACTAGTGTATATTAGAGACATACTGTATGTGAAGGTATGAAAGGGAAAATGTGTCTATTTGTGGTCGACATCAAACTCTGTGGTGGGTTGACCTTGAGTAAAAAAAACTATGATTTGAGTGAGACCTTGGAGAAGCTTGGGAGGGGGTCGACAATAAAGCTGGTCTTCAATGCCAAAAGTGCAAGGTCATGCATGTAAGAAACAAAAATAAAAGGGCAGAGCACAGGTTGGAGGTTGACAGCTACTATGACTGAAGAGGAAAGAGATCGGGGAGGGGGGCAGTGATCTCAAAATGCTTCAAAACATCAGTTTAATGCAGTAAAGCAATCGGGAAGATTAACAGAATGCTGGGATGCCTTGGTAGGAGGTTGAGCAGCAGGGAAAGGAGATTATACTGCTCCTGTACAAGACCCTAAAGTGACCATAACTGGAATACTGTGTGCATCTAAAAAGCACATTAACAAGGTGGAGTCAGCACAAATAAGGGAAAGCAAAATGATTTGGCGGCAACAGTTGAGGATATATGAGTAGAGAATGAAGGGTCTCATGGTGTAGTAATTGGAGCCCAGAAGGGAGAAGGGAGACATTATTGGAACACTGATTTTCATTTAAAATGGTCCAGTGGCTACAATATATTATTTCATACAACAGGCATGCAGATAAATGATATGCAATAAAACTGATATTTTCGGATCCACTTTGCATGACATCATGATATCTTGCATGTTGGGGATATATTTTACAATAGATATCTAGCAAAGTTGGGTACTTCCCAAAGGAGTACTGAACAAATCAGAGAGTAGCTTTCACAATGCTGATGACATCAAAATATTATAGGGCAGTACTGAAACCAGCTGTTGAAATCAAAGAGACACTGTTAAACCATATACTGCAACAAACAATGTTTATTTTTTTTTCAAAATGCTAGTTTTAGCCATAGTACCATTACTAGAAATATTAGCATGCCTGCCAAATTTACATTTCTAGGTAGCTCCTATGCTACGCACCATGAGTTTTTTTATATTTTCTTGAGTCTAACCCTTGCCGTTGCTACAGTGCTATTTCTAAGCCAATTATTGTAGTCATCTTTTTTCTTGAAAAAAAAAAGCTAAATACAAATGTAGAAAATACTCAGATTTTACTGTAGTTATAAATGCTACTACCAAAATGAAGCTGGAAAATGAATGGAGTCTTTTATAGTGAAAAAAGAAAGTAAGGTCATTTTTTTCCTGAATGTTGTTGCACTGCTGCTTTAAATCTTCAGAAAGTTTAAAGGTTAAAATGAGTAAACTCATATTGTATCAATCAAATATTCAATAGGCTGACTCAGATTATGCAATTTATCATCATTTGTGGTGGAGCAGGACTTTTATAACTTGCTCCTTGCTCTGCCACTTGTGAGTTATGGCTCTGCCTTCCACATGTGTGAAGATTAAATATATTATAGTTACTGTTGTCACAATGGATATTTTTAAGATTACTGTCATCACAGTGAAATACAGAACCAATCAGAGAGAAGTTTTCACAGTACTGATGACATCACAGTGCTTAGTGTAGCACTGAAGCTACCAATAAAATACAATAAAAACTGCAAAATTGTGAAACAAACTGCGGATTTAAAAGCTATAACTTGTAAACTACTGTTGTATATAGCAGAAATTGGTCTTCCTCTCTGCTGCTGTCTTGCTTTTGATACTCTCTTCCTCTCTGCTTTCTGTGTTGCAGGTGTCTTCTGTTTGTGCTCCCCTGCCCCCTCCCACCCATGTTGTTCTGTCCTATTGACTGACTCAGTTCCTTGTTTCCTCCCCACTCCTTCTAGTTGCAGACCTCTGGCTGCATCATCTGTTACCTTTAGGCTTATGGTCTTCATTGTATTTTGCTGCCTTCTTCATGTACTAGTCTTTGTTTTGCAGACTGGATTCCTATGCTGGCCAGCAATTTTTGTGTCCTGCTGTTGTCCAATCATTTGCTTGCCTGTGTGTTCCACCAGCCAGCCAACTCTGCATTTTTTTCCCTGGGCTTAGCCTGCTTTTTTTCTTTATATTGATTTTCTTCTTTAACAGTAATTATTTTCTGTTATTTCAATCACATCATGCCAAGTCTACTGAGGGCACCCTAGTAGTGTATTGCTTCAGTCTTGCCTTCTGTGTTTAAATGCCTTTTCATTCAATCATTTGTCTACTGATCAACTTTGATGAAGCGTGTCCTTTTAATTTTATTCTCTTCCTATGGACCTCCTGGTCTCCCACCAAGGGTGATCAACATACTCCTGCTGCTGTCAAAGCTCAGTCTTGAATGGTGGAGCCCTCAATGAGCAGTGATCCATTTGGCCATGACGACTGACTCAGTGGCACCTTTTGGCATCTGACCCCCTGCCCAGAGTCATGAGGGTAGGGCTTACACCATGAGGATCCTTTTATCTGTGAAGATTGACTCAGTGGCACCATCAGATGCTGCATTTATGGCATCTTCTTCTTGAAGGTGAGATCCCATTCATGGGGGTCTCTTCAGCTATGTAGATTAACTCTATGACACCTCCTGAAGCAACTGACCCTGCATTTGCCTGCAAGTCACCTTATCTCTCTCTGTTCCCTATCCCATTAGTTTCCATTCAAGAATAGGCTCCAACAGTGTTCAACTGGGGTTATCACCTTTCAACTTGTGCTAGTATCCTCAAATCACACCTTATGGGTGGGGTTCCTCTTCAAGAGGGAAGAGGGCCCCTTTTGTCTTGCCCAAATACTCAGCAGCCCATACAGCATTATCTAGTTAGAGGGATAGAGAGTTCTTGTATTGGACATCTAAACTGCAGTATCTGAGCCATCACTAATTTTGCCCATAATCTGGATGGACGGTGACCAAGGCCTTTTTCCCCAGAGGTTTCCTCCACAAGGTATTTCTCCTTTCACCCAAGCCAAAGACCATAATATTGTTTTTCTTTGTTGAGAGCTAGTGCTGGATGGTTGTATTCCGTCTTTGCTTTCAGTTTTCTTTTATTCTGCTAATGTCTTTCCTCTCCTCTCCTCTGGATGAATCTTTTTACATCTGCCACTGTTGTTCTTTTAAATCTTCTTGCCTAAGGTGCCTTTGGTCTCAGTGACTCCATCCCTGCAATATCATGAAAGGCTAGAACTCTTTCTTGAGGGTTCTTGTGTCTGTCCACAAGTAGAGAACTTTACACTATACAAAGCAGGGCAAAGTTTCTCATCTTCACTCCAACTTCGCATGTCCTAGTTTGTTTCTTTTTTTAAACCATGTTAAATTGTTAAACCCACCCCCAACTTCTTACACACAATTCCCACCCACTCCACCCAGACCCTTTAAAACAGCACCCCAAACCCCACCTCAGCATTCACTGGCAAAAACATTCCTCCATCCCCCACAGGCTTGGTGAAGTTGAAAAGTTGTTATATTAAAAAAGGATTTAAGGACCATTTTTCTTGGCTTTCTTTCCCCCATGCCATATCATCAAACACATCTGCTCCCTTCTCCCTACCAGTACTGGCCCAGCATGAAGCAGCAAATGTGTGGAACATGACCTTGAACCAGTAGTTTGGCCTTAGATCCTGAAGATAGGGGATGGGGAGGGAATAGTTGTTAGAGCTAAAAAACCTAATGACACATTTCTTGAGTTTGAAGGGTTTATAAACCCTAACAGATGCATTAATGAAGTTTTCTAAAATTTATTTTTATACATTTTGGGAAAGATATACCTGTATAACAACTGATACCTTCAGCATTCTTTACTCAGGGCCCTGTGGGCCAAGCACAAAGTAGCAGACTCATCGGGCATGGTATCAGTTACATAGTTTGCTTTGCATAGGACCCTGCAGGCCCTATACAAAGCAGCAGACCCATTGGGCATTTTGCTTGACCTGTAACTTTCTTCGCACAGGGCTCTGCAGGTCCTATGTGAAGCAACAGACCCATCAGGCACTGCACCAGATTTTTGAGATGCTTTGCACAGGGCCCTGTGTGCCCTATATCAAGTGAAAGACCCACCAAGTATGTCTAGAAGCTGCCATTTGTGTTCTTGTGATGTTGGTGGTAAGAAGCAAACTCAAAATTCTGGCTTAAAATGTTAATGTATACGGATAGAAAAACTGTGAAAAAACTCTTAAGTCCATCGGCATACTCATTTCATGATTTCTTTTTCCTTTGAGGGTGTTTTTTTCAGTATCCAATATCTTTATTATGTTTTTTTTTTGTTACCAAATTTGAGGTTCAGGGTGTTTGCCACCCCATCCCATGACCCTTTAAGTGTGACACTTGAATTTGGTTCTAAAATATATTTTCAGTGATATCAAATTAAAGGCATTTTTGCTGACAAAAAAATTAAATAAGTAAGTTCCTTTGCATAAAAATGAGTTGTTTTATTTTTAGGACATAATGTTTTAAGCATTAGTTTTCTTTTTCTTTGTAAGTTGATGACTGGTGGCCTGGGGCCAAAGCAGAAGATGCCAACCAGCTAAGGTGGATGGAGGGCCATGCTGGCCACCCACCATGGAAACTATTAAATTGTACAGTATGTACTGGGGTAGGCATGGTGTGGCATGAGTGCTAGAATGTGGGGGGATTATTTTCACATGGGTTCATGGGGAGAAAGATAGCATGGGGACCAGACTATCAAGGAGGGGCCACTAGACTACCAAAGACTACAAATGGGGATTGGGTGAAGGAGTGGGTACCACTAGACTACCAGGGACTGCTAATGGAGATGTGTAAGTAAGGGGGCTGAATGGGTGGGAGTGGGAGACCACTGAACTACCTGGTATTATCTTTTACTGTCACTGTTGCTGACATGGATCTCAGGGATACAGAAGGAGGGAGAACATTTTTGTTATATTTCACTTAGACACCAGTACTGTGGGTAGCGGGTTCATGCTCCACTGTGGGTTCACCCATGTGGGTGTGCAAACAAAGAGTGCTTGGTAAATAAGAATGCAGTCAAAGGGGTGAGATGAGATGGGTGACTGGAAAGCGAGTTGTCCACCACCCAGATCGCGTTACTCACATAGCGATCTGTGACCCTATAATGTCCCACAGAGGGCCCCGGCTCACTCCCCCTCTCCCTCAAGTATATATAAACACCCCCCAGGCACACAGTGGGGAGGAGAACAGGGTGACAGCATGGCACTAACATTAGTGGACAAGCAAAAATAGTGAATTGCCTGCATGCAATGTGCCTTCATGCCTGCACCCACATTCCGGCACCCTAGTTACTGTGTTCTGGCAATGGGATACCTTCCACTGTGAACATTGTGAAAAGTATGGTTTTGGAAGCATTAGATAGCACTGCCAAAGCAATCTTTCTCTACTTCCAAAACTCATTAAATATACCAATGTGCCCTATTTGCAAGTTTCACTTCATTTACATAGGCACGGTGGTGTGATTATTGTGACTACACTAACCACTTAGTGATGTGTTAAGTGCACTTTTGAATATACCAGTGACCACGCTAACAGGCTGCTGGCCATGCTACAGACAGGTAGCACTGTGTTAATTTTTTGACTATGAGACTCACTGTTTTTACAGTACTTCTGAAAGGAGCAGAAGATGGCGTTTACATTATATAGTGTGTGGGTATGCCCTGGGCAGCCAAGGCTGACTAATTTAGAAAGTGGGAGGCAGCCAGCCCACCAGCACAGTGGCAAGGTGTCCGTCTGTGACACTGATGTCCTGGGTTCAGGAACGGACCTGAGAAGTTGGAGGGCCGGGGGGGGATTGAGCATCCCATGGACAGCTCTCCTTCTCTGGGAGGACAGGGGTTGTGTGTCTGGTGCAAGTCAGAACCCTAACAGTGGCTGGGGGTCTTGCAGCAACCAGCACCTAGACATTGTAGAAGTTGTGCAGACACTGGCATCATTGTTTGTAACACCTCCTCCTCCTTCTAAGGGGAAAAACTGATAGCTGCCTCTATGACACCCCTCCTATTCTCTCAGCCCCAGTCCTTGGCCCCTGTCATTTCTGACCAGATGACCTATACTGTTGTCCACTGTATCCCACTGATTCCATGCCCCACCCTGTTTGCAAACCAGGGAGGAAATGCCAGCTGGCACCCTGCCAGCACCCTTCTCCCATCATCACGGATCACACTGGTGAGGTGGCCCCACCCTAGGGGGGGGTGCAATCCAGGGGGTATTGTCTGTTGACAAGTCCTGTGGTGGTAGGGAAGGGATCCAGGGTTTGGTGAGGCTGAGGTCTGGTGGCAGCAAAAAGTAAAGTGAATAAAAAAAAATTAAAAAAAGTGGGTGGTAGGTGACCTTCAGCAGCTGTAGTACAAGTATTGTATACCAGCAGCAAACTATCAGCTGCAGTACTGCTTTTATGTTTGCTTGCAAATGTGTGCACAGCAAACATTTTATTATGATGAACTGCATTTTAGAGGTCTGTCACTTTCATGTCCAATGCACTACAAACTGCAATGGGCTAGACAGTGACAGGCCAATGTCCAGATAAGTTAAGTATGACACTTGTCACTGTTTACTGGGTGGAAACTTTGTATAGTTTAAAGGACTGAAGTGCTCCTAAGAGGGAGAGGTCCAGTCCTTTTTTTTGCATGAAGCCAGCTGACAAGCAGCTAAGCGGCTTTATGACAGACTTTTGTTGTCATGTTGTGTGTCTTTTCTGTCCTCCTCCACATGTCGTCTGACAGGCAACTGAGCTGATCATTTGCTTTGTAATACCAGAATCAGACTCACATGACCATTACTTGTAAATGTGCTAGTTGTCATGCATTGTTGAAATACAGTATGTACTGCAATATTCATCTCCACATCCACAGGTGTAACCCCCCTACAAATGGGGGTTCCCGTAAAGTCTTCCTTGAGCTTGCCTAAATGCTCACTGCCAGGCTGGTGTCTTGCATTTTAGCAGTTTAAATGTGATTGGCAGAGAGTGCCTGTATAGCCTCTGTGTACTGTCTCTTTAAGAGCTGCCTGGATTGCAGTCATAAGTAATCTGAGAGATAGCACTGTTGAAAGTTGTAACTATTTGCTGAAAATCATTTAGAGTGATAATGATAATGTAGTTTGTCTAACCTGCCTTCTTTGCAGCAAGGATGTTTTGTTTATCTCCACTATCTTGGTCCTGGACTGCGAATTGGATCAATCAGTACTGGTGGGACCTAAAATGGAGCCAGACTACAGGAGCTGTCTGCAGTCAGAATCTGTAGGAATTGTAGTTTGGGGCTTTTTGTGCCTTTTTGCACCTGAAGGGGGAGCCATTGTTGTGACTGACAGGAGGATCAGCCAACCAAACCTTTTGGATCATGGGGAATTTCCCAGGCTTGCTGACAGTTGAGTCAGGTCTAAGTTGGGAGCTGAAGAAGCAACATGCTTGAGACAGTCAAGCAGCCGTCTCAGTAGTTTCACAGGGTAGAACTGTGGAAAGGCCTGAGTTGTAGCCTGCATGTCTGCCTGCTGCCCCTGAGAGGGAGAGAAGAGAATTATTTCAGACTAAATCCAAATTTGTGAGAACTAAGTAAGCCACTGATTTTTTACCAGGCTCATAACTGAAGAAGACCGAAGATTTTGCTGAATGCGATTGGCCTGTCAGGATTTCCAGCTGCTTTTGTTTGTGCAGAGACTTTGCGATTGTGACTGGAGAGTGGTTTGCCTGGTACAGTAGAATTTCCTTACGTGTAAATGTGCTGTGTATTGAAAGTGGGTCGTGATTTGGTTCCCTACTGTGTGAACTGTG
Source organism: Neoceratodus forsteri (assembly GCA_016271365.2). Taxonomy (NCBI): domain Eukaryota; kingdom Metazoa; phylum Chordata; order Ceratodontiformes; family Ceratodontidae; genus Neoceratodus; species Neoceratodus forsteri. Next base: position 1,869,570,139 of record CM057452.1, read on the forward strand.
TTCTGTTTGCTGGTACCATAGAATCCTTTACATGTAAATGTGCTATGTATTGAAAGTGGGTCATGATTTGGTTCCCCACTGTGTGAACTGTGTTCTGCTTGCTGGTGCCATTGAATCCTTTACATGTAAATGTGCTGTGTATTGAAAGTGGGTCGTGATTTGGTTCCCCACTGTGTGAACTGTTTTCTGATGCTGCAACCGTAGAATCCTTTACATGTAAATGTGTTGCGCACTTAAAGTGGGTCATGATTTGGCTCCCCACTGTGTGAAATGTGTTCTGCTTGCTGGAAGCTTTATCCAGCCTAATTGGACTGAATCCGTGTTCATCTCCATTCGGCCTGGGCCATGCTACATTGGCCCTGCCAGACTACCCCACTGCAAAGAGAAAGCCATCAACGAGAGACCTGCCTGGGGATCAGCCCCCTGCTCCATGCTTGAACAGGAATGATGCCTCGGCAAATCGTGTGGGCCCTGCTTCTCTTGGCACTCCAGATTAACCACCTGCTGTCTCGATTTTCGTCCGGCCTGTGTCCAGTCTTGGGTATCATGAGTAATTGTCAGGGTAGCTCCCTGCAACAACAGCCTAGTCTAAAAGTGTGTCATCTGATTGTCTTGTTTTCTTTTCATGAACTGAACCATCCGGCTCCAGATTACAAAAAGTGTGTGTAGTGCATGTTGTTTTTATTCTTCCATCACAGAGCCCCAGCCAGCTGCAACATTCCTGGCTAGCCCACCATTCTCCATCTGGGTACCCAGAGTATGTGACTGTTTATGGACCCTGAAGTGCATGCATAACTGTTTGATTGATACAGCCTTTAAGCAAATTAACCTGATTACGCCCCTCCCTTGTTCAAGTCCCTTAAATAAATCAAATCTAACTCTTTTTTGCATTTACCCTGACTGTCGTTCCAGTTTGTGCAAGAGTACTGTACTCCTTTTATTTGCTGTGTATAACCTTGTTTTACAGGGGGGTCCCCAGGGCCGAGCCAGAGGAAAGCCCTGGTGGTAAGTGCAAACAGTGTGGGTACTTGTGTGGTGTATCAGGGGTATTGTGAATGTAATTATTGTGCAGTGCTTAGGTCACTAGCAGGGAAAGAGGGGGGTTACAGTGTCCCAAAGGGCTGTGCCCTGGTTAGCTTGACCACTACCAACTCTGACCTCTGGGTGAAGGCACCCTTTACAGAACCTAGGCCCCTTAACCTGCTACTAGCCAAGCAGGCAGGGGTAGTAGCCCTTGGGATAGCACCACCTAGGGGTTACACAAGCACAAAAGGAAATCAATTAAATATTTTTTTTTCAGAATGTAAAACAAGAAAGTCATTTGTTTTCACCAGAGCAGCTAGATGCAGTATTGCCTCAGACACAAAGGAATTGGGCCAGATGGGATCCACCCCAGGATACTAAAGAACTCAGGGAAGTGCTGGTGGAATCGCTGGCTGCCCTTGTCAATGTGTCACTAGAGATGGGAGAGATACCTGAGGACTGAAGGAGGGCAGATGTGGTCCCTCCCCACAAGAGTGGAAGCAGACAGTAGGCAGTCAATTACAGGCCTGTAAGCCTGACCTCAGTAGTGAGGAAACTAATGGAGTCCTTGCTTAAGGAGAGGATTGCAAAGTTTCTGGAGGATAGTGGGGCACAGAATCCAAGGCAGAATGGATTCTCAGTGGGATGGTCCTGTCAGACGAATCTCACAGACTTCTTTGACTGGGAACCAGCATGGTAGATCAGGGAGGAATGGTGGATATGACCTACCTGGATTTCAGCAAGGCCTTCAACTCCAACCCTGTGGAATTCTCTGCCTCATCGCTTAAGAGAATGCCTGACCATCGATAGATTTAAAACTGATTTAAAAACATATCTATTCAGTTTAACTTATTGATATATTTATTGTTTTAATGTTTTATGCTCTGTTTATATTTGAATGTGCAGCCTTGGTTTTGAAAGGCACTATATAAACAAAGTTTAATTTTATTTTATTTGATTTGATCATCCCGTACAAGAGATTGCTAAATAAATTGCGGAGCCTGGGAGTGGGTACTACAGTGTTAAAGTGGGTTGGGAACTGGCTAAGGGAGAGGACTCAGAGTGTTGTGGTAAATGGCATGACATCTGAGGAAAGAAAGGTGACCAGCAGGGTGCCACATTCAGACAATGTATTTTTGCAGGGGGGGGGCTCTGCCTCTGTACCCCACCCCACCCCCATGCCATAAATAAATATAATCAACTCTGAGGTTGCACAAAATTGAAGAAAAAAAATAAATTATGAATCAGACATTCAGTGGGCAGGAGTGACTGTGAAGCTTTTGTTGATTCAGTCACCTTGGTAACACTCACACAGAATGCAGATGGAGATCGTGGGAATCAAACTCTAGTCATTAACAATGTCCTACTTCACTCACAGTCCATTGCTCTAGCTACTATGCTAAATGAGCAGAGCTGCTGAGACAGCCTCCTCCTCTCAACCTTATAGTGTCACATGGTATGTGATAATCCAAGCAGCGCACGAGTAATCCAGAGTAGTTTTCTCAAGCGGCACAAGACCCTTGTCCACCATATCACTTCCTTTCCAAGGTGTCTGCCATGACATCTGACTGATAAAGTGCAAGTGAGCCGATACCCTCACAAACACACACACACACACATATGCACGCACACATTCACACACACATATTCACCATCTGATTATTTTTTTTCATCAACAAAAATATAAATTTTCCCCAACTGTCTGCATGCACAACAAGGTTACATGACTTGCTCACAGTCACACAGTGAGAAGTGGCAGGTGTGGGATTCAAACCTAGGTCTTCAGGTTCAGAATGCTGTATCCTAACTAAACAGCAGCATTACCTCCTGATTTTAATTAGTAACTGTGGTAATGGTGATAGCTGGGAAGATTGGATTGATTTTTTTCCATTCAATTGGTTACTTTGTGGACCACACTGTGTATAAAGATGTTGCGAAATTAAATTTTGCAGGTGAAATTGCTGCAAAATCAGAAATTTCACCATGTGAAACATTTTGTAAAATTCTGCTATTACCTGAAATTTTTCGCTGGATGCAAAATTGCAACAATAACAAAATGGGTGGATGCGTGGCTTACCTCTAGGAAACAATCAGTCAACATAAATAGGGCCAACTTAGCATGGGCCGAGGTGACGAGCGGGATTCCCCAGGGATCTGTCTTGGGGCCTTGTTTATTCAATACATACATTGCCTCATTGAAGGTCAATAATGGGGTTTGGGTTTCCAAGTTTGCTGATGACACCAGGGTTGGATTTCCAATTAATAACCAAAACGACGCTATAGCACTACAAGAGGCATTGGATACACTGGAACTTTGGGCAGTAGAGAAAAAACTAACGTTTAATGTAGGCAAATGTTGTGTTATGCATTTTGGGAAGGCAAACAAGCAGTTACCCTATATACTTGGTGGTAAAATACTTAGTATTGTCGATCAACAGAGTGACTTGGGAATTATGATTACGAAAGACCTATCATTTAAGACGCACTGTAATGCAGTTATTAAAAAATTGAGTAGTATTCTACACTGTATCAACAAGCATATCACATCAAGAAGTAGGGATGTCTCCTGCCCCTGTATACGTCCTTGGTGAGGCCTCACCTGGATTACTGTGCACAGTTCTGGTCACCCATGGGTAAGACTGAAATAGTGGCACTCGAGAGAGTCCAAAGGAGAGCCACCAGATATATACAAGAGGTCAAAGGCTTAGATTACACAACAAGGTTAAACACTTTAGGTCTGTACTCCTTGGAATATAGATGCTTAAGGGGAGATATGTGTTTAATATATAAAGAAACTATCAATCCAGATTTATGGGAACTACTTGGCTTGAAATACAGGGAACCTATATATAATACCAGATCTCACCCACTACAACTTTTTGTTGAATGTCCAAAAACGAATAAAAGGAAATCCTGGCTCACGCTGAGCCACCAATATTTGGAATAGATTACCCTTGGAAGTAGTAGCTAGTGATACTGTGAACACATTTAAAAACAGATTGGATAGCTTTCTATTCAAATGCAATATCCGGGGTTACTAACTAAATGGCGAGGAAAAAGGACTAACGTCTATATGGCTCTGTATTTACCTATGAGACCTATGCAACATTTTGCCTGCAAAATGCAAATTTTCGCTGCAAAATTCAAAATGTTGCCAAGTTTCACCCAAATGTCACCATGTCACGAGTGAAATTTCATATTTCTCTGGCAAAATTTCACATTTCATGGTGAAATTTCACATTTTGAGGGCGAAATTTCATATTTTGCCCATGGAATTTTTTCATTTCACACCTGCTAAATATTTTGCAAAATGTGTGAATTTCACAAAATATTTTGCGGAACAAAATGTTTAAATTTCACACATCTCTAACTGTTATCTTTTATGAACCCTGAAATTCTTTGAACTTTTAACCTTTTCCCTGCTACAGGAACCCAATGTTTTGTAAGCATTAAACCACAACAGAGCATGGTTCTACTGTGGCATTAATCCATGGTTGGGGTGATTGAGGCACAAGGCTGTAGGTCGAGTGAGTCCAATTAATCAACCATGGATTAATGCCACAGTAGAACCATGCTCTGGAGTGGTTTAATGTGCTTGTAACATGGCAAGCACAGGAATGATTACTATGGTTCCTTAAAAGGTAAGGATGATACGTAATAAATGAAAGACAGAGTCATATTTTTGATTTCCAGACTTGCAATCATTTGCTTTTACTGATAACTTTTTTTACATCTGTATCTCTTTTACATAGTGACTGTTTTGAAAACTTTTAACAAATTTCTAACACATTTCTTTGACATTGTAACTCTGGAAAATACTTTCAGTTTGATTTACTTACCTGTCTAACACAGTTCTACAGCTCCAGCTTGCCATGATAAATGGCACAGACTTCGTCCACTATGGATTCTGGGAAGTAGTTACGGATATAACTGGAAACATGTTTTTAATATGTTCTGCTGACATTTAAACAGTTAAATGCTGCCTTACTTAGCTTACATTTTTACCATTAACTCGGTTGTGTAGCTTCTGTTTTTGGCTGCTATTAACATAAACATTGCCTGCTGTGCATTATGGGAAGAGCCTATACAAATATTACTTGAGGCCCTCATCTACAAAATCATTGGGTATATGACTAGAAAAACAAACAATACTACTTTTCAACACTTAAAACACACATTTTGGGATATTGAAAAACAACCTTTTATCATTGCAAACAACATTTGGAGGTTAAACAGGTCTGTGAGGAACTATGCATTTATGAGGTATGGTATAAAGGGCAACAGTTTTGTACAGATACCTCAGAGATTACCCCTGGATCAACATTTTCAAATGCAATCATGCACAATGATTAATGGCTACTTTAATAATTAAAATGAACATGCCCATTAATAGTAAACTTTTGCATGTTGAATGGGCTGGTACTACGTTTTTTCATTGCTGATGGTGCATTTGATGTACTTGCTTCAACATTTTTGAATGGATTGAAGGCATTGGGAATTTCAGTGTTTACTTCTTCTGTACAGACGTCTGCTTTGTAGTTAGATGGAGCACTTGAAATAGAAGCTTGAGTAGGCACTTGTGTTGTTTTATTTGAGGTATTTGGAAGGTTGCCATTGAGTGATCGTGGAACAGCTGTGTTTATGCCACTAGTGCTTGGTTTTGCATCTGTGTCAGCACGTGAGACACTGTGTTCTGCTGAACTTCAAGAACTGCACTGACTGCTTGATGGAATGGCTCACCACGTCATATGATCAGAGGGAGATGGAGCTCAAGAGGGAGATCCTGGATTGTGCCTGAAATTAGGCAACGTTTCTTGTCTAGTGCACTTACCCGGTACAAAAATGAAATAAATAATTAAAATAGCTTCTTAAGCTGGTCTCACATTTATGGTCAGTGATGCTCATAATCTCTCTGAATGCAAGACCGGCTTCTGACAGCAAGTATACCGCTGTTCTCCTTATGGAGTGATTAGTATAGCACTGGCTGAACTCCGCATAAGAGGAGATTTGAGCCATCATGTCCCCAAATAATTTACTCTCCTTGGCTGCTTCCCATACCACACCTTTTCTTTGTTTAACAGAGACTGAGTCTTTTTCTTGGGATGCAAGTAAAACAAGGGAGCATTTTCAGGGCATCTGTGCACAATCATTGTACAATCCAACTGGGCAATTTGCACTGTCTGGTTGTGAGAAAATTCTGCCTCTGAGAGATTCACGATGTACTTCATTAAGCTGATTGTGGTTTTTAGTACACTCGTTAAATCCCAGAGTCAAATACTCTCTACCATATTCATCTGTCTGTACAGAAAATGATTCATGTGTCAGCTACTTTAGTCCCTCCCATCCCCGTCTGGCAAGGCCCAATTGCAACTCAAACCAGAGTCCGCGTGCAAGGCCATACGCAGACTCTGGGCTCAATTTCTGACAGCTATGAATTTTGCTCAAGTTGGCATCTGTGATGAGAGTTTCATGCACGGCTTTGTCTTGGCTCGCTTTCGGGTACTCTTTAACAATGGCTATAAAAACATTATTTGCTGCCTGAAAGTCTGTATCAGATAGGATGTTGATGTTTCTGTTAAGCTCAACGCTGTTTAAATGTCGGTTTAAGCCTACATGCAATCCAATATAGCAACTTATGCTATACTTGTTGCCATCTGTTCTACATACTGATGCATAAAACCGATGGAGGATTTTTGCAAGTTCAAAAATGGGAATTACTTTTAAATCAGTATCAAGCTGTACTGAATCTAGTCAGTCAGAAAAATCTTTGAGTGACCACATTGTATTTTTATGCATGTTGCGCTTGTTTTTTTAAACTTATCCAGCTCACTATCAGAAAGAACAGTATGCCATTTGTCACTTTCCACTTCACTTTCTGGGACTGTTCTCCTCAGGTTGTTTCTTTAATACTGTTTTCTTTGTATTACCTTTTTTTTCTCTTTAGGTGTTGCAGTAGTAACTGGAGCCTCAGATTTTCCATCGTGATTTTTGACCCATGTTGTTATCCCCATTACATCACAAATACAAATGCTTATATTCATATTCTCCATGACTCAGTGTAATAGGCTGTTTTCCAAAATTTCACGTGTAAATAGTGTCCCACTGGGTGGGTGGGCGGAAAACCTCAGGTTTCTGCTACTTGATTTACTGTGGTTGCTAAGGGTATTACACAAGCAACCATGGTTCTTCTGTGGCATTATTCCATGGTTGCTTTATGGTCACCTGTTGCCAGTCCTCCAATCCATGTTAGGTATTCTGGTCTTTTGTTTTCTGCCATGGTACAATTTTGGTTAGTTGTTTTGCTTGGCAGCAGTAGAACTGCAGTGAGACACAGGGTGGAAATTACATCCTCCATGACACAACTACATCCTCCCCCTACAGACAAATCAACATTTAACACTCCCCTCCCGCAAGCCAGCTCAGCTGCTTGCCCTTTGCTGTGGGACAGAAACTCTTTGGGGAGGGGGTACAGGGTTATCTTTCTCCATAAATGTTATATGTTTTCACTTATATTTACCCATTTGGGGATGGGGTGTATTTTAACACTTCAGCCATCCTTGTACATTTCTCCCCCTTGTCACAACTGGAGCAGTGCTACATTTTAAATAACACTTCAGGAATAACATACATATATACACACACACATGCACGTGCGCACACACACACACACACACACACACACACAAGCACACATGTACACACACTCACACACCATGAAAACCACTGGAAACCTGGACTGGCAAGCCTCTCTGTCCACTACTCGTCAGACCTGTGCTACAAAACCTTGAACTGGTATTAAGGGAAGAGGCAGTTGATTCTGCTTTTAATGCATCATGCTTACTATGAAACTCTGTTAGAGAGGGAAGATAATAGGAATGCAATGAGATTTAACCTAGTGATTTCATGCACACTATATCCCAAAGTGCTTTACAATCCGAGAGACAGAAGAGAAGGTCACTGCCATTTCATATGCACAGGGAGATTAAACAGTTTAGACACAGAGTGAGTTTACAGAGAGCTTAAAGATAATTTTTCATCTTTTTTATGAGCATATTTGTTTCTGTTCTAACCGAGGGTCACCCTATGTTAACAGTGCAAGATTTATGTGCACTAATCATTTGTACTCCAATATATTTAATTTTTCTTGGCACTCCATGACAGCCGAGCTTGTGATTTCTTTTATCAGTGCAGCCCCTTGGACATGCCCCCAGAATCACGTCATGTAAGGGACTGGCCAATCACTGCCACTACCTAAAGCTAGTACAGCATGGGAAATTCATTCAGTGGTAACCGCGAGTATGTAGTCATGGATTCTGTGCATCTCTATCACTTCTGTGTGGACTGCAAAACGTGAGAATAATAAAGATATACAACAGGTTTAGCACATTTTTCAACTGCAAGGCTGCTTTATTTTTTTGTATTTATCTGCTCTCTCTTGCATTGGTGATCACCAGCTGTGGATGTCATTGCTCAGCACTTTGGTTTCCTCCCAAGTTATATTTCTTTTTTATACAGTACCTTCTTCTCATTTTGTTTTGCAATTTGGTGCACACTTCAGTAGTAACAAAGGGTACTGCCATTTTTGTTTCCACTCAACCATCCTTCAAGGTTTCTCTCAGTTTTCTGGAATAACTAGTGTTATGTGCTATACCATTGCATGTTATCGAGGTGTGCACATTGACTTCTTCATTTTCGGTATCTGCTGCCTAATTTAAAGTCAGACTTTCTAAATGTTGAAGACTGGTCACATTTATTCAGTTATATGCAATACAGTCATTCCCTTATAGAAATATGAGTGTGCTGTGTACATGCAGAATGCATGCCACATGCTTAATTGTGCAATATTTGCATGCGGTTCACATACACAAAGTGAACCTAAGCAAACCAGGTCTAAAAAGCAAATCAGGGTCGCATGCTGCAAGCTTGACATGTGTGCAGCAGGTAAGCTGGTGTGAACATCTTCTAATAATCACATCAGGTTTGCGTGTTGCATTCTTGACATGAGTGAAGAGGTTAAGCTGGTGTGAACATAATTTAAAAATCATAGCAGGTTCACATGCTGCATGCTTGCCATGTGTACAGCAACTAAGCTGGTGCAAATCTCATCTAAAAAAATGAATCAGTTTCTAATTTTCATACTACTGCTAGCAATCAGAGCCATTAAAATACATTTTTCATTGATTTCCCATTAAAATTAGGTAAACTCATTAATTCTGATCCTTTTGCAAGTTGTTTAATAATTTTTGTTTTTTTGTCATTTAATTGCCATTCATTTATAAAGTATTGTGCCAGCCCGGCGGCACTGAGGGTTGAGGTGCTGGACACCACACCTCGAGCCATGCAGGCATCCCGGGTTTGGGAGCTGACTCAGGCCACCAGGGGTCAGCATGGGAGGGAAGGGATTGAGCATCTGGAGGACTGCTTTCCCTTCCTGTGGAGGGATCTGGGGCTAGCATCACACCTGCGCGCTCCTGGTGAAAGCCAGGGGCAGTGAAGGAACATGCTGCGCTTGCAGATGAGGGGGTAGAATGTCAGCGGGCATCGGCTCATCAGCGCCACAGATGCTACTGGACATCCACACTCTGAGGGGGTGCAACTTAATGGAAAAACCCTGGAGGACTGGGTAGGTGACAGGGGCCCCAGGGCTCTGGCCCCATATCCCACAATACTGGACCTCTTCTCTGAAGGTCCCAGGCGCCACCCACACAGGATGGAGCCTCAAATATCCTGGATGAGCCACCAGGTAGGTGAGGCAGACCATCCCCTGGTGGGTGATCTAGGGGGCTGAGAAGTCCTGGTGGGAGGGACTAAGGAGGAGGGTCATGGTGAGGAGTAAAGGGTAGATCGAGAGGGCACCCCTGAGAGATGCCCCGGCCCGAAGGCGATAAAATAGAGTTGGAAAAAAAAATTTGTAAAGTATTGTTTGCTTACTGCATTAAATGCCTAGCATATAGTCAGCCAACATCCCCCATTCCAGATGTGCAAAGAGGGACTTCTGTGTTGTGAAGCTGGATCTTTTTGTTTTGGGTCATACAAATTCCCTTATGCATATTTAGTGCTACAAATGTGTTTCTCCATGACTGTTTTGGCTCACTTACTTTCCCTTTGTCATTCTGTATGGAGCATATACACTATGGTCATGCTCAGCACTTTTTGTACTGAGTAGGGTCTTTAACAAAATATAAGGTATGGTGCATGCTTCACTCAAAATGAGGGACAATGAGGGCCATTAACCCTCACGATGATCAGAACACATCCTGAAACATAGAGATACAGTACCTCAGAACACAGTGGAAACCATTGTATTTACTTGTACCAACATTGAGCACCGAGGCGAATTTCCTCCATAAAAGCATAGAGTTGCCATTTAGGTAGGGCAGAGGGGGGCAGTTTCCCCTTCCCTGCATTTGTGCCTAGGTTGTTTTTATAGTGTGGCAATAATGGTATTAAATTTGGATTTAATCTTTTGCGCAATAACTGCCCCCCTGGCCTGTGTGAGCTCACACTGCAGGTGCACTCCTGACTCTACTGTGTCTGTATTGTGTTGTCCATGCTCTCCACCTATTAGCAGCGGTGACATCACATATGACGTGGAGGAGCTCCAGCCAAGCAAAAGCACGAGTCACAAGAATGCAACACTGTCTTTCCCACCACAGAGTAGACAGGCTGCATACTACAGCTTGGAGGAGTCAGTGAGCACTGAACTCTCAATGGCAGTGTTGTGGTGACATATTTTTGTTGGTCTACTCTTAGTGAGTCTCCATCTCCCCTTGTGGCTGAAGGGTCAGAGGGTGAGCCAGAAGCTAACTCGAGATTAGGCTACCTAATTACTCTACTAGGCTCGTCTCACAAAAAAAAAAAACAGCACAGCCCCCCCCAGCCATAGCAGCAAGCTAGGCCTCGCAGCAGTGGTGACAGTGGTGTGGGCAGCCTTCTCAGGCCTTGATCAGTGCAGTGTGGCAGCAGCCATGGCAACAGCCAAGCAAGGAGCAAGCAACACAGGTTGGGTGGGTTCGGTTGGTGAGGTGATTTGTTCGCAGACCATGCTGGGGACCAGGGATGGTCAGTTCTAGCATCCAGCTTCTGGAAGGAGGACGGAGGAGAAGCAGACTTAAAACTGGGCTGGTGGCACATTGGCCAGGCTGCAGGTTCTGGCCAGATGGCCGGATAGATAAAAGTAAATAATTTTTTTACGGGGGATGGGGAAGGAGGAAGGACTAAAATATTGATGTGTTTTTCACATTTCTGCACCTTTGGGTGGCTTCATGACCCATATGGGCTTGGTATTGAATGGCATGGAGTTGGGGAGAGAAATTAGGACAAAGTATTTATTTTTCTGGGGGTTCAGAACTTCAGCCAGGAAAAAAATTGGTTAGTAACTGGGTGGGTTTAAGCCCAGATCTGATGCACTGTTCCAGAGTATAGGCAGATGAATCTTATACATTTGAATTTTTCTTGATTTGCATATCACTTTTCAGTCACAGCAAATAAGTTTTACCTTTTAGAGATGTTTCAGACATTCTAGAGCTTGCCACCTAGGGGCTAACCAGCAGCTGGCCTCCACTGATTGCTTGGCTTCCTCCTGCTGAAATCTGAAATGTCACCCCTGCCATAAAGACTAAATTTACAGGACATGTGTGAGCAGCATATTTTACATGAGGGATGGATGAGAAGCAGATCAGTTTTCATGGGGTAAAATGAGAGTTTTCCCTTGCATTCAGGGACAGTTGAGCGGTATGGTATGCACAGCCTATTGGAGCCCCATTATAGTCAGGCTTATGCCCCCCCTTCCCCAGTGAAACTGACCTCCACATCCCCACACTCAGGCACATTATGATATAGGGCAAGGGAGACTGCAGAAGTGTGCACTATTAAAATGAATGGGGGTATATTTGTAATACTATTTTATACATTATTGATGGAGAGTTGGAAATTAATGAAGGCCACCACTTGACTAACAAGGGCCTTGTTAGTAGAACAGTGGCCTTCATTATTCTCCAACTAGTCATCACAATGTATAAAACAGTAATAAAAAATAACTCCATTCATTTCAAGAAGGTATGCCCCAGCACTCTGACCCTTGGACATCATCTCTTAAAGACTCCTGCCTCTGGCTCACTAGTACTCAGGTAAGAGACTCTCAACTTATATCTATACTTGATAAGTTGTCAGTAGCAGCATGACTGCACCTGCTACAGTGTGTATGCATTGGTGGGGGGGACTAGCCATGTGGGTGGATGTGGAGTTATTGCTACTTTTGTGTTTGTCCCTTAAAGTCTGTTTGCATGGAAGCATTCAAAACTTTGGAGAGAAAATTGTAGGAGTACAGGCCAGACAGAAGTAATTAAGTAGTTTTGTAGGTAAGTGTATGTATTTTGGGTGGGAAGACCCACATGTGTTTCCATTGGTATGTGTGCTACAGTTTAGCTGTGCAGCTGAGATGGGGGGGAGACAAGAAAACTAAAAAGTATAACAATGGCTAAAAGCATGCTGCATGCATGCAGATGTACTGTAGACAGATTTGTATTGAAGTACAAGTGAGCCATATGTGTGAAGGCAGTATAGTTTAGTGGTTAAAGGCACTGATCTGCAAACCAAGAGACATGAAGACCTGGGTTTGAATCTCATCAACCCCCACTTGTATATGGTGTGATCTTGAGCAAGTCAATTAACTTTTATGTGTGTAGTTATCAGAGACCACTTGCTTTTTGCACACATGCCACATGCATGCAGTCTATTCCAATTTCACATAAAAAGTATGTGTTCCATACTTGCTTGCTGCATGCATGCCACATGCATGCAATCAGTTCCAAATTAACACTAAATCGTGCTTGCAGTATGCATATCACATGGGCAGTTTTATGTGCGCAGCATGAAAACATTTCATATAATTATTTCTGTAAGGATTTTCAGCTCCTGCTGTTTATTTCTGCTGTTTTTAAATTTATTTAAATTATGATACCTGGAAACACATACTATATAATAATTGATGTCAGCATATTGACTGAAGTTAGTTGTGAGGAGATGCTGACTAAGTCTGTGGTGTGCATGTATATAGATTAGAGCTACTGTTGGATCACATCTATTACTAGCAAGTTATTACGGCTTCTGGTACACTACACATATATTTTAGCCAAAAGTTTCTAGATTTTGTTTACCCACGTGATGAAGGTGTGTAACTATCCACTGCTGTCAAGATGGTAAATTATTGTGTGGTTGGAGGCTGTAAAAACACACCAGGTGAAAATATTGCAGTGTTAGAGTTCCCAAAAAGGGACAAGTCACCCCAGTGATTCAAAAAGTGGGTGAATTTTGTTCTTGATCATGTCTGGGATGGGAAATCTGCTGCCTCTCCTCATATTTGCTCAGCCCACTTCACTGATAATGATTTTGAGAATATGATGCAGTACTAAATAAAATGTGCTTATTTTTTAAAGCTCAGAAAAAAACAGCAGTTCCAAGTATAAGACCCAAATGTATGGAGCAAGCATCGTCATCTACAGAGAGCCCAAAATGGTCAGCATCAGCAGCGGAGCCTTTCAGAAAACAGAAACACAGCCGTGCCGCAGACAAGCTACTGGTGTCCAGGGTGGGTACATTTTGTTCTGGCTACAGTGTCACCAACTTGACACCACATTCAGTTGCAGCTGTACGGCTCGTATGTATAGTTTTTCTGCATGCTGTCCCCATACTGAGTATCTCTAATGAGGTGTGGCTTTATGTTGGAGGGGCGCCACATGGATTTATTTTTTCCATGTTCTCACACGTAGCCAACTGTTTTGGTGACATGCTGCTGGCCATCATGTCACCAAGTGGTACGGTTTTGTAGCCGGTACTTGGAAGCTGTGTATACAGGTCAGGTGGAGTTTGATCAGGTAGCATAAGTGTTGCTGGTGCTGTGGGACATGCAGTGTCATCCTCAGTGCTGACAGTGTAAACGGTTTGCTGGTCAGCATGTCACCATGTGCTGCACCTTCATGGTTGCACCGGTGGGGATGGAGGCAGGGACATGAGCCAGGTGGTGCTGGGTAAGGTACCAGAGGGGTTTGGGGGCAGGGAGACATGTGCCGGCATCCTCAGTGCTGACAGTGTGAACATGCTGCTGGCCAGCATATCACCATGTGCTGCACCATCAGGGCTGGTCCTGAGGGGGTGCAGGGACACGAGGCAAGTGGTGCTGGGTAAGAAACTAGAGAGGTCTGGGGGGCACGGAGACATGTGCCAGTATCCTTGGTGTTGAAAGTGCAAACACTTTGCTGGCCAGCATGTCACCACGTGCTGCACCTTCATGGCAGGTCCTGGGTGGGGCAGGGATACAAGGCAGGTGGTGCTGGTTAAGGAACTAGAGGGGCTTGGGGGCCGAAAGACATGTGCCATCATCCTCAGTGCTGACAGCATGAACACGCAGCAGGCGAGCATGTCACCATGTGCTGCACCTTCATGGCTGGTCCGGGGGGTGGAGCAGGGACATGAGGCAGATGGTGCTGGGTAATGTACCAGAGGGGTGACATGAACTGCCATAATCAGTGTTGACTGTGGGAACATGCTGCTGGCTGGCATGTTACCATATATTTCACCTTTGTGGCTGGTCCTGGAGGGGGGCAGGGACAGAAGGCAGGTTGTGCTGGGTAAGAAACCAGATTGGTTTTGGGGCAGGGACACACATGCCAGCATCCTCAGTGCCAACAGTGTGAACAAGGATGCTGGCCTGCATGCCACCATGTGCTGCTCCTGCATGGCTGCATCGGGAGGGTGGGGGGCAGGGACATGAGGCAGGTGGTGCCGGGTAAAGTACCAGAGGGTTTGGCAGCAGGGTGACATGTGCCAGCATCCTCAGTGCCGACAGTGTGAACAAGGTGCTGGCCTGCATGTCACCACGTGCTGCTTCTGCATGGCTGCGTCAGGAGGTGGGGGGCAGGGAAACGAGGCAGGTGGTGCTGGGTAAAGTACCAGAGGGTTTGGCAGCAGGGTGACATGTGTCAGCATCCTCGGTACTGACAGTGTGAACATGCTGCTGGCCAGCATGTCGCCATATATTTCACCTTCATGGCTGGTCCTGGAGGGGGAAGGGACAGTGGCATGAGGCAGGTGGTGCTGGGTAAGGAACCAGAGGGATTCTGGAGGAGGGAGACACATGCTGACATTATCAGTGTTGACAGTGTGAAAAGCTGCTGGCCAGCATGTCACCGTGTGCTGCACCTGCATGGCTGCTCCTGGTGGGGGGGGCACGAAACAGATGATGCTGGGTAAGGTACCAGAGGGGTTTGAGGGCAGGGATCCTCACTGGTATCCTCAGTGCTGACAGTGTGAATGCACTGCTGACCAGCATGTCACCATGTGCTGCACCTTTATGGCTGGTCTTGGGGGTGGGGCAGGGACACGAGGCAGGTGGTGCTTGGTAAGTTACCAGAAGGGTTTGGGGCAGGGGACACAAACTGCCTTCATCATTGTTCACTGTGGGAACATGCTGCTGGGCAGCATGTCACCATGTGGTGCACCTTCATCTCTGGTCCTGGGGTAGGGCAGGGACACAAGGCAGATGGTGCTGGGTAAGGAAACAGAGGGGTTTTGGGGCAGGGAGACATGTACCAGCATCCTCAGTGCTGACAGTGTGAACAAGCTGCTAGCCAGCATGCCACCATGTGCTGCAACTGCATGGCTGCTCCAGTGGGGGGGCAGGGACACGAGGAAGGTGGTGCTGGGTAAGTAACCAAAGTGGTTTGTGAGCAGGTAGACACGCGCTACATCCTCAGTGCTGACAGTGTTAACACGCTGCTGGCCAGCATGTCACCATATGCTGCACTTTCATGGCTGGTCTGGGGGGGGTGAGGCAGGGACATGAGACAGGTGGTGCTTGGTAAGGAACTAGAGGGGTTTGGGGGCAGGGGGACATGAACTGCCATCATCATTGTTGACTGTGGGAACACGCTGCTGGACAGCATATCACCATGTGGTGCACCTTCATGTTTGGTCCATGGGGTGGCAGGGACACTAGGCAGGTGGTGATGGGTAACGAACCAGAAGGGTTTTGTGGAAGGGGTACACAAACTGCCATCAGTGTTGTCTGTGGGAACATGCTGCTGGCCTTCATGCCACCATGTGGTGCACCTTCATGTCTTATCCTAGAGAGGGGAGGCAGGGACCCAAGGCAGGCGGTGCTTGGTAAGGAACTAGAGGGGTTTGGGGGCAGGGAGACACGTGCCACATCCTCAGTGCTGACAGTGCTAACAAGCTGCTGGCCAGCATGTCACCATATGCTGCACCTTCATGGCTGGTCTGGGGGGTGGGGCAGGGACACAAGACAGGTGGTGCTGGGTAAGGAACTAGAGGGGTTTGGGGACAGGAAAACATGCACCGGCATCCTTGGAGCTGACAGGGTGAACACTCTGCTGGCCAGCATGCACCTGCATGGCTGCTCGGGGGGGGGGGCAGGGACATGAGACAGATGGTGCTGGGCAAGGTATCAGAGGTGGCTGGGGCAGGGGGACAAGAACTACCATCATCAGTGTTGACTGTGGGAACACACTGCTGGCTGGCATGCCATCATGTGCTGCACCTTCATGGCTGGTCCTGGGGGGGCAGGGACACAAGGCAGGTGGTGTTGGGTAAGGTACCAGCATGCTTCTGGCCAGCATGTCACCAAGTGATTCACCTTCGTGGCTGGTCCTGATGTGGGGGGGGGGAGTATTGCTGAGTATGGAACCAGAGGGGTTTTGTGGCAGGCAGACACAAACTGCCATCATCAATGTTGACTTTGGGAACACTCTGCAGGCCAGCATGTCACCATGTGCCCAGTCAGAAGTCAGTTAGTGCTGGGTAATGTATTGTGGGGCAGAGCACATGCACTGAAGTTTGCTGCTCATCCTGTGTTGACAGTGTTCTTGACAGCACGAGTCCATGTACCGTACCTTGTCAACAGTTAGGTGTACTTTATCATTCTTAGAAGCAGACATGCAATGATATTTTCTGTCACACTGTCACCCTCATGCTGCCATTGGTATATAGCTTAGCTGTCATTTCCTCCAGCTACTGTAGGAGCACTCTGCTACTACAACTGTTGATGCGGTCAATGATGCTTCAAGTGAGGAGCAAGCCATGGAGGCTCTATGATGCCGTTTCAACAACAAAGTTGTTGACCTCCATCACAGCAATGGATTAATCTCGACTGCAAATTGTGGTCGACATAAATCTGATCAGAGACCCCGGCGTGTTGTCAGTATTGTTGTTTTCGCAGTATTGGTGTTGCTGCATGGGGGCATACCGGCATGGACATCAATGTAGCAGCAACTGCTGCAGAGGACCTTGTTGATATTGTCTGTTCCCTGTCCAATGACAATGAAAGTGCATCTATAGATTTTGCTTGCTGTGGACATAGGACAAGATCTACATACATACATTGCTCACTAATCACCTGCAAGAAAGGTGAGCAATAGTGGCCCTCATTTCATACATGCAGTTGTAACATTATGAGTAAACGAGTAGCATATGCTTGCTGAAAATGCTACACATGATGTTTACATTTCAGTACTTGTATTGCCATACCATGTTTCAGACCACACAACTGTGCAATGCACCACAGAGTACATGCAGTCATGTGCACTTCACTATTGTACCTGTGTACTCTGTTTCTATATTGATGTCAAACAAATATTTCCTTGCATTGCAGTGGTCACTTGTTGCTTCACCACAGTCTTACTTTCATTTCAGACTGTACGTAAGGAATGCAAACATGGAGACAAACAAGTTGATGTCACCTGGGGGTGTGGGCCATGTTATCTTCCCTTTCTATTATCTAGTGCAACAACACAAAGCATTGTTGAGCTGTGGAATACCCTGCCTTACCTCTTGCAGTGTTACATGCATATCATACATTGTTACATTGCCTTATCTTTGCCGACTTTAGCATCTATTTAGGTAGGCAGGTGAAAGCATGGATGCATACATATATCGATACAGATATATTGGTGCTATATAATGGCTTAAGACCCACCAACTCTACCCACGTGGACACATACTTTGCTTCCTCAACAGTCTGTTGAAGTAGTTTGCTCACTTCCCCTGACTTTACGGTTTGCTGAACATACAAATGTACGAAACTTTACAGCAGAAACAGCCCTCACATTCTATCAAGTCTGCTGGAATGTACAGCTAGCACCCCTATACTGCAGATGCCCCACTACCATCCTCCCTCTCACCCTCGGAAACTGCTCAGCATTGTTTACCCAGCCGCCCCATCCCATGCGCTTTTGAAACTGCCCACAGTCCTGCATGCCACCACCTTGTGTGGTAGACCGTGCCTCTTCAACGCCACCTTCTCAATCAAACAATGCTTCCTCATCTCCCTGCTAAATCTGCCACCCTCCAGTCTTAGCCCATGCCTCCTCATGTCCCTTCACTTCCTCAGCTTAAACAACCCCTCTGTGCCAGATTTGTTGAACCCTGTTAAGTATTTGAAAGTTTCAGTCATATCCCCCAATCCTTTATCTCCCACAGGGTGTACAAACTCAAGTGTCTCAGCCTTTCTTTGTAGGTTATGCCTTCCATTCTCTGTATTATTTTTGTCTCCCTATGCTGCACTGCTTTGAGCAGCCTGATATCCTTCATCAGATACATACGCCAGTACTGCATGCAGTACTCCAAATGCAGCCTGACCAAGGCCCTTTAAAGTGGAAGGATCACATCATTGTGTCTGGACTAGAACCCACACACAATGCACCTCAGCATCCTATTCGCCTTAGCCACAGCCCTCCTGTACCGATCAGAGTTGTTCATGGTCACTGTCACTATGATCCCTACATCATTCTCCTTTTCAGTGACACCCAACCACACCACACACAACCAATATTCCCTCCTCAGGTTCTTTGCCCCAAAGTGCATAACTTTGCACTTTTTTGAATTAAAACCCAATTGCCACCTTGCCAACCACTTCTCAAGTCTGGTTAGGTCACCTGTAGCTTCTGACACCCCTCTATGACATCCACAACAGCCTCCATCTTGGTGTCATCAATGAACAACTGATCTTGCTCCCATCCCGTGTGCAATATCCAATATATGAACATATGAACATATGAAGAAGCCAGCAGAAGAAGGCCATTTGGTCTATCAAGTTTGCTCGTATTGCAGGGTGCACAGCTTGAGCTAATGTCCCTGCCCTTCCTCCCCACTCCTCCCATCCTCCCTACCCATGATTCTTGCCTTCCCACTATGCCTATCCCAGCCTGTCTTAAAGCTGCCCACTGTCTTCAGTGAGATGACCTCTTCCAGCAGCACATTCCAAGTGTCCATCACCATCTCTGTGAAGAAGTGCTTCCTGACCTCCCTCCTAAACTTCCCAACCTCCAGCTTAAGACTGTGCCCCCTTGTTACATGGTTGCCACTCAGCTTAAAGAGACTCTCCTTATCAACCTTATTTATCCTTTTCAAGTACTTGAATGTTCCAATTATGTCCCTTCTCTCCCTCCTGCTTTCCAGGGAGTATATGTTCAGTGCCCTCAACCTCTCCTCGTATGCCTTGCCCTGCTGACCGGCTATCATCTTTGTAGCCCTCCTCTTTACCTCCTCCAGCAGATTAACGTCCTTTTTGAGGTGTGGGCACTAGTACTGAACTCTATACTCCAGATGCAGCCTTACCAGTGACCTGTACAAGGGCAGTATAACCTCCTCTCTCCTACTACTGATCCCCCTAGCTATGCATCCCAGCATCTTGTTTGCCTTTGCTGCTGCTTTCGTGCACTGCGTGGAGTGCTTCAGGTCACCAGTGATCATCACTCCTGGGTCCTTATCCCCCTGTGAAACAGATACTCGGACTCCACCCAGGTAATAATCTGTCCTGGGATTCTTGGCTTCAATATGCATAACTTTGCATTTCTTGGCATTGAAGCCAAGCTTCCAGATCCTGGACCACTACCCAGCTTTTCCAGATCTTTCTGTAGGTCCCGTATCCCTTCAGCTGTGTCCACTCTCCCAAAGAGCTTGGTGTCATCTGTGAATAGGCACATTTTATCTTTAATGCCATCCCCAGTGTCATTGATGAAGACATTGAACAACGCTGGCCCCAGCACAGACCCCTGTGGGACCCCAATTGTTACCTCTCTGGTGCCAGATAACTCTCCCCCACCACCACCCTCTGGGTTCTGTTCCTCAGCCAGTTTTCCACCCATCTGACCATCTTTTTCCCAACTCCAAGATCCGACAACTTCCTGATCAACCTTTTATGGGGCTGGTAAGCATATATCTTTAAATACAAAAAATCATTAATTTCTCGATGTACACCATGCCCATCTGTGGACAAAGTGTGCAATACACAGTTGTTAGATGGTAGGGGTGGACACCATTGTCCACATGCAAAGCATACACTTAAGGAATGGCCTATGTAGACATTGGTGATTCATGAAAACATAGTTTCAAGACATTGTTGTCAGAGGTCACTCAGACGCAATGTGTGACTCTTGGATAATATGGATTGCAGTGTAGATGCAGCAGTACCATGACGGCGTACTTAGCAAGCATTATTATGTCTCTACAGATTGCACCTGTCTGCATGATACTTCAATGAGAACTTTGGTAATGAAGTTTTGAGGGACAGTTCTGGGAAGGAGTGCCTATCTATATATTTTAGTAAGGCAAAGAAGGGTGAACCATCTGTGCAACATATTAAGGCTGCATCCACATACGGTGAGTACATTTTGTGCTTTCATGCTAATATTGTTGACAGTTTGGCCGCTGATACCATTTTAATCACTATCCCACACCATGTGGGTTGACAGTGATGATCCCCTTGAAACAGTACCTGAGTGTATTCCATGAAACAGTTATGACAGTGCGTGGGTAAACACATCAACATTTGTTCTGCTAAAATGCTGTTACTGACAGTTGACTACAAAATAATCAGGTTTTAAAAGTAGGTGGGAAATGGTTTCAGTGACTCATTCTTAACAGAAAGACAGTAAAACAGTGAGTGACCAAAAGGGTGGTGGTTGGTGGTAATGATGCTGGGTACATAGATTGTGTCAATGAATACTGAAACAGTGTCAAGAGCATTATTCTTTGATGTGACATGGTGTCTGAAAGACACACTGAATGTGGGGTGATCACCCAATTGCTGATCCAATTTAATACCTTGAGACACAGTACATAACCAAACAACTTGTTTTGTAGACTTCAGTCATTGATAGGGTCAAATGCCTGTAAAACATCTAGGTAGTCCATGTTAACGGACACCCCTGGTACCAAAAAACATTTGTGTTTGAGACATACAAATGCAGACTGACACATATTGAGACATTAAAAAAAGAGAAGCTGAGAGGGCACCATTAATGAAATATCAGTGCCCCTTGTTGCCACGCTGAGCCAAGATTTGGGAAGGCTGCAACAGACCTCCATTTGCATTTATAAAGCATAAACAGACCCCAGAGCAAGTTTGGATGTTGCAGTCACTTGTGCTAACAAGTGAATCACCACAATTACCACAGAGGAGACTGGAATACTGGCACCCAGTTGCTGAAATGGGTAATCAGGTGTCCAGCTGTACATGAATTCTGGTGTTGGTGATTATAATTAATTTTCCAGAATGATAACAGTAAAGTGTGAAGCACTGAGATTTATTAATCCCTATTCTTTTTTCTTTCACAGAATATGCACATACACTGATGGAGAGAGTGCACACCACTGTACATTCACCAGAACTGAAAGAAAAGCTGTGTAAACATGCCAAAGAGGTCGAGCAACCACCATCACTGGCATCCATCTTCAAGGACATTGACCACAGTGCTGCAGTGCAGAAGTACAAGAGTCGATTCAATTTCACATGACAGTGATAGTGAACGTATCAGAGAGGGTGTTGATCGAGCAATGGTGACAGTGGTGCATTGATGTAATGGTCATCGGTTCTGTGACTAGCCTTCATTTGTACATCCACTTCGATGTTGTCTCCCCATGTTAGCATTACTGTTTTAATAGTTACTCAGCATGTTTTTTTTAATAACAATGTCATTGTTAGAACAGTTTCTTGGTTGCATAATATGTACAGCAACGTATACACAGAGTGTGTGTTATCATTACAGAAACTGGTGAGCGGGGTGTGTCTTTTCACAAACTGCTTAGCAGTTATTGTCATAGGAACATTGTAAATGATAGGCAGAAACATAGCTGACACTGTTGTATTTTGTTTGGGTGAGAGGGTGCGTGGACAGCTCAGTTAATTCCCTGGAGCAGGAACCCTCCTCTAGTCTGCCGGTGTTGAACTGACAGCATCACCCACACACACACCTTGTCAGTCATTTCTCCTTGCCTCACAATGCTGTTCATCAACCTGGCCATGCCACACTTGAACATGGCTACCATCATTGTGGCCATTATGTCCCCCATCTATGCATTCCATTCATGGACCACCATTTTGGTTGAAGACTTTGTTGTCATTTATTTTTGAAATGTAACCCCAAACTATTTCTGGCCAACAGCCTTTATGGTACACTCGTGTTGTATTTGAAGATGATCCTTGTTGCAAGACTGTGAATAACCATAAAGTGCTTCAGTTTGTGGACAACATCACCCCTATTCCTTTTGTCTTGCACTTAGTACATCTTTAGCTCCTTCAGCTGGTCCCCATATGGGATGTTGCCCATGCCCGGTCTCATTTTGTCTTTCTTCCCACTGTACTCTCTCCTTAACAGTGCAAGTGTCACCCTGCAGACTGCCCATTCCATGATACCTAGCAGCTGGACAATTTGTGCCTTCACCTGGCACACACATCTTACTACAATAGATGCAATCTTTTCCCTGATTTCCTTACTGACATCCTTCCCCATGGTCTTCCATACCATGTAAAAATGTCAACCCATTTGAGGTTTTGTTACATGTGTACACAATGCTATTTGCTTCCTATTCCTGCTGGACCATCCTTGCTCGGTGAACTGCGTGTTTCACTACACTGCTTACCAGAGTAACACTATAGTCCAAATACTTCCGTCATTCTACAAAATGTTTTGTAGCTGATTTGTTGCCTTCTCCTGAATAGTCTTCATGGATTCACCACTTGCACCACTCAGTGCCATGACAACCTGGGACATCACCTTTTTCAACTTTTTCCTGCTCAGGTGCTAAACATCCTCCACACATTATTCCAAATTCACACTTGATCCACTCCATTTTCATACCTAAATTGGCAAAGGTGCGCAGAGAGGCTAGATCACCCTGCTCCCTACATCATTTCACAGAAAGATGGATGCAAAGCATCCATTACATTGATCCTTCCTCCCATTTTAACATTGTGTCCTCCATCCACCATTTTAAACAGAGTGGCTGCTCTCATTTCTGAATTCCTACACCACAACCCCCATCATTATGTGTGACCTATCCTTCCCTTATCTGTGCTGTACAACATATCCCAACAGTCCAAACTGTTTCTTTCCCTCCTCCTTTTCAGTAACGCAATGTGTTCTATGGCTTCCATGTTCCCTCCATTACAATCCCTCCCTCTCATTGCACCACAAACTTCCAAAGCCACAGATGAAATTGTCATCTCTACCCAAAAACCATTACTTTTCATCTGCACCTTATAAACATACACTACTCAGCAGCTACATAGAAGACTCACAATTCCTTCACCTCACATTGACTTCATCTGTCTCCCCCACAAAGACATTGGTTCCTATGGCCCTATCACACCGAGCGGAATTTAGGGGTACTGTATGTTCCTCATTTTACTGTCTTCTGAGAACCACTGTCCACTGTTCAACAGTTGCCTTTTAAAGAAATACCTGGGCATGGAGCCACTAAAAAGTGCAAAGTGCAGCTGAAAAGATAGCGCCATACCCTCCCATTGCCCAGGGGGTGAAAAGTGTTATTCACAATGGGATGGCCCAACACGCTATCTCAATGTGAATAGCAGCAGGTGGGCACAGGTGTAACACAGAGGAAGGACTGGTAACCTCAATAGCACTGCCATCAACAGTCAGCCAGGTTAATGGGCTGTCAGCAATAGCGCTGATGCACTAATGTGCCATTTAGTAGGGAGGCATGCAAATGAGCCTACTGGACATGCAAGGCACTAGCAGCAAGTGGCATACACATTATGGGGTTATTTACATCCCATTAGTGTTGCAGTGAACGGCCGCCACAGTGGCCTAAGACCCATGGAGCTGCATTTCCCCATAGTCAAGTTGTGACTCCACCCACCCCAATCACAGAACTGAGGGTAAAACTAAAATTAAATCCCATGGCATGTGGTACCACCATGAATTCCCACTTGACCAGTTACCCACCAGATAAGGAAAAAGTTTCCATAATATAGTGTCCCCACAGATCCCAGATAGCCCACCTGGTAGTTAAAAAAAACTATTCCCCCAATGTTGTCCACCCCCCAATCCATGATCACAAACCAGATAATTGCAAGAAACCTTTTCTGTAATGTAGTTGTCCCTCCCCATTCACCGATGGCTCGATCTCCAACCGGTTATCAGAAGAAACCCATTTCCATACTGCAGCTTTATCCCTAACCCCTCACCAACAGTGTCAAGCACCCCCACCCCAGTACTGCACTCCACTCACCGAGCAGCACAGCCATCCTCAAACCTCCATGGCTGACTGCCAACTGAACTGTCAATAACTCACAGTATTCTATGGAAGCACAGTGGTTGAGTGTTAACCAATGGGCTTGTAGTGGATACTGTAAGCTTGCATTGACAGATCAGCCTGTGGGCAGCCATGCTGGTGTGAGTATGTCTGTGCTGCTCATTGAGGATGGGGGCAGTCTTGATGGGGTGCCTAATGTAGTGTTTGGGTGGACCACTGTAGTACAGAAACATTTTTTTCTGATAATGGGTGGGTGATTGGGCCAGGGGGAGAACAGGAAGGGTCAACTACATTATTTAAAAGGTTTCTTGCAATTACTGGGTGGGTGATCGGGGATAAGCCGTGCACAACATTTTGGAAATTTTTTTTCAATTTCTGGGCTGATGATCAGAGGTGTGTGGTCAACAAATAATGAAGTTTTTTGTGTTTTACCTGGTGTGCAGTCGGGGACATGGATTAACCAGTACACTATGCCAGTAACTATTTGTTATTGTCACCATGTGGTTACCCTAGCAGTCAGAGACGGTGATGGTGCTGGTAAGCCATTCTACAAAAAATAAGTATTTTAACTGTAATTATGAAGCCAATCAAACTAGGAGTGGGGTGGCTGCAATACCTCCTTAAACCTGCATGGTTTCTGTTGAATATCGACAGGTTATTACTGCCGATAATTTTCTCCATGAAATGTCCTTTTGAGTAGGCCATTGTGTGGAGCAAATGTTTGTGAATGGGATTGCCAAGCTATGCCTGTTCCCCCTCCCCATTCATTTGCATTTCAGCCCCCTCCCTACTTTGCACAAGTGCAAAGTCTGTTTGCATTGGCAGACTGGGCTTTGTGAATGTCAGCTACTCACAAATCTCAGTTTGCACTGGGCAAACTGGGTTTGCGCATAGACAAGGCTTTGTGCATCATGCCATCCACTGGTGGTATTGTTCTTGGTTGACACACACATATTTGCAATAAAGAAGTTTGTTACTGTTGTGTTTCACAATACATATGTTTAAATGCAATGCCTCTCTTCTTCTATTTTGAGTTTTGAAGCATAATTACTTGGGTTCTGTTATTTACCTTGTTTGCTACCGACATATGGCATTGAAAACATATAATTGTGCTACTGTAATATTTAGACATGACTGTGTCTTTCTTCATACATGTTTTGTCCCTGTTAAGTGGACAGCTTGACTGTAAACAATAAATAATGGAAACCACACAATGCAATCATTTCTGTCAGATTCATGTTGTAATGAAACAACAATATCAGAATTGACATACAAAGTAACGTTGCTATCATCAAAAGGCATTGAAGAGGCAAAACAACTGACAAGTGCATCCAAATGTGCTGTTGAAATCAAAGGCAGTAGATAAACAATCCGAGGATGTGTAGAATGTCAGTAGCAGGAAACTGAAGTCATGGGGAAGTATTCTCTCTGGTTTAAAGTGGGTATGTGCTCCAGCATCATTGGGATATCTGTTTCTTATTACGGTTAGTGGTGGATGAAGTGGCAGAAATTTACTCCGCGAAGTGATTCGTGGAGTAATGCAGAATCTGCGATGTACCCACAGTGTGAAGTGGGGTACTTCGCATTATATTGGTGAATGCAAAGTCCATTGAAAACAATGACTTTGCGTTATTCCGCCTTCCCCAAACCACTTCTCCACCAATTTTAAGGTGAAGTACATTGAAATCAAGGTACTTCGACTCACTTCGCCTTGTTTTTGAGCTCCAAAGGTGAATTTTGCAGTGCTTAATGGGATTGCAGGTCACATGGGCTCTAGATTGTTCTCCACAGCCTCAGTTCTGTGTAGTGTGTGTGTAGTGGAAGATGGAGACAGTTTCCTCTCAGAGCTCTGTGACTCAAATCCTCTAAAAGCTGTTAAAAAAGCCCTTTTAAGCTATTTTTTTCTTTGCTCACAATTTAGTACATCAATTGTAAGAAAACCTCCTGGGTGTGACTTTCAAAGCAGTTGTGCATGGCACATATGAGATGCGCTGGCACAGCTGCAGAAATGCACCAAGGAGTGATATTCAGCGGGAGCCAGTGTGCAGCACAAGTCGCAGTGTGCAATGCACAACCCAAATGAATGCAAGCGCAAGGGCAGGGGGCGTGCCCATGAATATGCGGTGCAGTGCGATATTCAATCCCCCACTCATGGCGCAAGTGTGGAGCAACGTCCAGATGCACTGAGCACACATGAGCCTATAAATATGGGGTGCAAGCACAGGGACAGCACTTGTGCCAGGGGTGAGAGAGAGAGAGGGAGAGTGAGAGACAGAGACAGTGCAAGCAACCAGACAGAGGAGGGAGAAAACAGAAGGTCCAAGGGAGAGAGAGCCTGTGAGGGACTGAGGGAGTGGAACAGGCAGTCACAGGGATGTGGGATAGAGGTGGTAGTGGAGTGCAAGCTAGGTGCACAGGGAGCAACAGGGAGAGGCAGACAGTGAGAAAGGCATTGCCCCATGGTGGCAAGCAGACCACAGGAGCCAATTGCCCAGGGGGAGACAAGACAGCAGGGGCCATGGCCAGCGCAGCCTTCCAGAGGGAGGTCGTAATGAGCAGCGTGAGGAGGCAGGTGGAAGAGCATCATGGCCATGGCAGGGCCTGTCGGCAGTATGCCTGGAATAGATGGTACCGTGCATGCACCACCTTAGAGAACTACTCCGATACAGAGTTTGTGGGCCAGTATCGCCTTAACCGGGCTATTCTGAGGCAGCTCTGTGAGCTGTGCAATGAGGAGATGCAGGCACCCACTAGACAGAGCTATACTCTGTCAGTGGAGATGAAGGTGACAGCCATCATGTGCCTGTTCACCACAGGCACCTTCCAGAGACCAACAGGGGATACCACAGGCATAACCCAGTTGGCCACATCATACCTCCTCACACAATTCCTCAATGCCCTGCTGCCACATGCTTCGGAATACATCCATTTCCCCAGCACACAGGCAGAGCGTACAACAACCATGCAGGACTTCCACAGGGTAGCACGGATGCCTGGCGTGCTTGGGGCCATTGACTGCACCCATGTGGGCATCCACATGCCACCTGGCCCAGAGGGGGCAACATACGTCAACAGGAAGGGCTACCCCAGTGTCAACTGCCAGGTGGTGCGCGATGCCAGGGGGTGCATAACCAATGTCTGCGCCACACACCCTGGGAGTGCACATGATGCATTCATCTGACACAGCTCTGCGCTGTTCCACAGGTTCGAGCATGGGGACATCCCCACAGGCCACTTAGTGGGTGAGTATGGGATGGCCATGGGAAGCTGGGAACAACAGGGCATGGGATGGGGATGGGCAGGGAGGGCCCGCTGGTGTGGGCACCAGGGATGGGCAAGGGGCATGGCAACATAGGTCACTAGAGTAACCATGTAATTGTCCACACAGGTGACAGTGGCTACCCACTCAGGCCCTGGCTGCTCACCCTCTACCAGCACCCATCATCCCCAGCAGAGGACCGGTGCAATAAGGCACATGCCAGCACGTGGAACATCATTGAGCATGTGTTTGGGATGCTGAAGGTATAATTCTGTTGCCTTGACAGGTCTGGCGGTGCTCTACAGTACAGCCTCTCAAAGGCCTGTGGCCTATTCCTGGCCTGCTGCATTCTGCACAACATTGCCATTGACCGTTGTATAGCTGTCGAGGCCGAAGAGGGGGACAGTAGTGGGGACAACAAGGGCAATGGGCTGGAGGGTGGTGGGCAGCCCTCCCAAGAGGAAGGAACCCCGGCTCATCGGATGGCATGCCAGCACCGAGACACAATTGCACAGGAGCACTATGGTGCACGCAGGTAAGTGGTGCAACACCCATGCAGTGGCCACACACAACGGTACGGCACACGGGCATTGGCAGGCATGGCACTGTGCATGCACACACAGGAGTGTGGTGCAGGGGTGGGGGCAGCAGTGCCATACTGCCACACACAACAGCATGCAGCACTGTACAGCAACACACACACACACACACACACACACACGCACACACATATACAGACACATGCATCCACATGCCCAGGCACTGGCATATGGCATGGATCAGATGCAGGGTGCTGGTGCACAGGTGCAACTAGTGCAGTTCTGCTCTCATCATGCCCACCCCACACAGGCCAGCAGCTGGGCAGGTGCACACACAGGCAACATGTGGTGCAACACACAGTTGCCATGACTGTGGCATGCACCCACACACATCACCCATGTGCGCACAGGGCAGTGGCAGCAGACAGCAGCCAGGAGGGCATGCACATCAGGTCCGCCGCATGGAACCATGGCTACCACAGACATGGAGGCATCCACTGGCTGCTCATCAGCTACAGGGGGTGTGTGCAACTGGCTCCCAGGGGTTGTACTACGGGACTGTGACCAGGTCTGCACAGGGGTGTGAAGGCACCCAAACAGGCCCACCCCAGGCATGCCTGGGATGCCAACAGCTGAGCCTAGTGTTGAGAGGGAGGGTGTCGCTCGACGCTGGAACCGTGGGATTGACAGTGCACTACAAGGTGTATGCAGCTGGTGGCCATGCCCTGTGGCAGCCAGTGCAGCATAGGCCAATCAAGATTGCATTGGCAATGCAGTCCAGAGATGCGGTCGTGTCCTCCTGCAAGCACTGCATAGCCTCCAGGACCTGCATGGTGCCCCTCTCATGCAAATCAGCCACCAGGAACACCTCTGCACACAATGCATGCACCCCAGCCATAAGCAGCACCTGTTGCTCCACGGAGGCCCGCAGCAATCGGGTGTGCTCCATCAATGGGTTGGTGCCTAGGGGATCCTGGGCTGCCTGCTGTCCCACCAGAGGTGTACGGCCATGCTGCACAGCTCCCCACTCAGGTGGATGCTGCACAGCTGAGTCCCCATGGGATAGGCCTCTGTCTGGTGCCCCGGCAGTGGACACTGCATCTGGCCACCCAGCATCCACATCCATCTACTGCTGCTGCCCCTCTGGCCCCTGTATGCTGGCCAATGCCTAAGCAGATGCACCACCACCACCACCACATGGTACTGCCATGGCTGTGCACACGGTGGCACCTGCAGCAGCGGTGGGCAGCTGTCCCCCCACCGACAGACTACTGGGTGTGCTGCCATTGCTGGTAGTGGGTATGGGTGTCTCCCCCACAACACCACCCATGCTGTCCAGGATAATGGACATGTCATCATCAGTCTCAGACCCCATCCCAATCTGTGTCTCCATGCAGACTACGCTATGGCTGGCATCCTGCTGAAACACAGCCAGGGCCTCGTCCAACACCAAGCCCAGGATGGCGGTGGTGTGTTGCAGCCGATCAGGCCCCTGGATGCCCATGGAGGTGGATTGCCATTCCTCTGGGGCTGAGCCTGCCTCCAGTTCCACTGCTGGTGCCCCTTCCTCTGCATGCTGGCATGCCAGTGCTGTAAGAGAGAACAGATGTGTTAGTGCAGCATTGTTGCACCCCCCCATGGGCATGGCATATGTACCATGCAGTGATGGGCTCCCTCTTGTCTGGAATCCACCACCTAGCACATCCTCAATGGTGCTGCGATGCATGGTGGCTGCCACCAGCTCCTCCTGCACCATGAGCTGTGACATGTCAGCATGACCCCCTCCAGTGGCTGACCTGACCACCCATATGGCTGCCACATTCTCCTTGATGCGGTGTTTATCAGTGCCTGCCTTCTTCCTGCACTCCTGCACAGACCGCTGGTGGCTGCCCTACTGGTTCACATACGCTGCCATCTCCACCCAGGCCACAGCCCTGGCCTGTGGTGTGCCTGTGGCACCACTCAGCCGTTCCTCCCTGTGGAGGTAGGCCTCAAACAGGGCATTGGCCTCTGCCTTTGTAAAGTTGGGCCCACTCTTGTGAACAGGCCCAAGCTCTTCAGTCTCTTCACGCTCAGACATAGTGCTACCTGTGGACATGGACATGTGTGTCAGTGACTGCAGCTGCCCACCCCATCCACCCTGCTATTCTGGCTGGTCCCACAGCAGGTGCAACTTACCTCAGATGGTTGCAATACCAGTCCATGGCCTGTGCTGTTTTGCGGCGCCTTTATAGTGCAGCACATGCAAATGAGCAGTGGCACAGCGATAATGACATGCTAGTTTCCCCACTGCAACATGCATTGGCTGATGAGCTCAATAGCATGTGGTGGCTGAATATCGCAAACTTGCTCCCAGTGCAATGGAATTGCTCCAGTGCATGTCACGGTGCAATGCCAAGACATGCGCAGTGTGCTGGCATGCAGTGCGCATGCATCAGGTGGAGTGCCACCACCTATTGCACACTGTATGCTCAGAGCACAATAGAGGCCATGGCTCACAGTGCACCATGGTCTCTATTGTGCTCTGAGCGCACTGTGCACCAGGTGACCCCTGCCATGATCCTTTGCCCCGTGGGGCTACGCCACCATGTGCTGGGTGGGCCACGCCCCATTCCATGCACCCATGGCGATGCGTGATTGGCAAACACGGTGCATACCAACATGAGCCGCGCATCCCATGCAGGTTGTGCGCACATGCTCCTCTGGCCACCATTTTGACCCAACACCTTGGTGGGGATCATGGCGGGATGAGGCATGAGACATACCCACAAGTGGTCCAACCTGGAGCTGGTTAACCTTGTGGCCCTAGTGTAGCCACGTGCACCAGGGCTGTTTGGGCAGGTGCCCCTGCAGCAGGCCAGGATGGATGTTTGGCAGGCCATTGCTGCAGACACCGGAGTCCCTCAGACCAGTGAGCCATGCCACCACCAGTATGGGGACATGGTGCGCTGGGACCCCAAGTGACTGAGGTGGCTGCAGGCACGCGTCTGCAGGGGAGCCGTGATATGGCCAGGTAAGTCATCACATGCTGCTTATGTGCCTTACTGCTGTACTGTGGTGTTGGCTGGGCTGCCTGACATGCCCTGTGGGGGGGATGCATTGTTGGTGCGTGCACTGCGGTGTGGCATTGACGGCCACCAGTTGCGCTGCACTACTGCCTTGCTGGACATGTCAGGCTGGGGCACATGCTGTGCACAGGGGTGGGGGTGGTTGGCACATGCTGTGGTTGTTCTCTGATGTGTACCTGTCTTTATTCCATTCCTAGGGCCTGAGAATCAGCACTGTGCAAGAGCAGGAGGGGTGTCTAGTGGGCCGCAGCAGACCACTGCGGGTCCAAGTGGTGGTGGGGGATCAGCAGCAGGGCAGGCATGAGTGGCACAACAGTGGGCAGGTAGGCACTGTTGTCTTCCTATACTGAATACCAGGTGGTCAGTGGAGGAGTGGGTGCGGCCATGGCCACCTGTGCCATGTGCCATGTCAGCTGTGTGCTGCACACTGTGCGTGGTGTATGCCACTGTGTGGCAGCCTTTGCATACATGTACCAGCTGTTGGTGGGATGGGTGTGCTCCCGGCTGCCTTCAGTGCTACTGTGGTGCTGCTGTTGCCCTGTGCCATCTGGCTGTGTCTGCGTGGTCGGGTGGCCATCGGGCCACAGTGTCCACCGCTGTGCACTGTCGTGGCATGCTGGGATACTGGCAGGCATTGGCCCAACCACTGTGGGTGGCCAGGGTGCCACTTCAGGGGTGTGTGTTCCCACTCCCCAGTGCGCACAGTGGAAGGGCATGGCTGCTGGGGACCTTGCACCGATCACCTGTCCATTCCTTTGTCATAGGCATCCAGAGGAGGTCATGGCTGCCCCTATATTGCCGCCTCTTATGGCAGCTCATACTCATCACGTCCACGACACTGGAGGTGGCATGGCAGACACACAGGATGGTGCTCCAGGACAGGCTACAGCGGAGGCGTCAGGAGGCAGCAGGCCATGGCCTCTCATAGTGTGTCCCCACCATTTTCCTTTTACCCCTTCCATCCCTTCCCCATCCATCCCCATCCCACTGTACAGTCCCTGTTCCCTGTCCTCTTCCCTTGCTCTCCTACCCTTTCCCACCCCATGCTTTTGTATATCGTTTGGCTTTTGAATACAGTTTTTCTCCTAATCTGCCTGTGTCTGTCTCTGCTTTGCAGTTGGTGAGTGGAGCCATGCTTCAGTGGCTTGGTGGGTGTCTGTGTGGTGTGCCTGTGTCGATGTGTGGGTCATGCACGGTGGTGTCCTGCCCCTTGGTTGGTGGCTGTGCCTTGGGGTGGCCATGGGGTGGCTGTCCGGGATGTGTGGTGTGTGCTTGTTGCCATGGCCCAGGGTGTGGCTGGCTGGAGTCTGGGTGGGTGGGAGCACAGCACGCTGCAGGGGGTTCCTATGGTAGCACTCCCTTGCTCATTGGTGCCTCCTGTGCCCTGCATCCTGTGCCATGGTCTGCTTGGGGGGGCTGGATGCCTGTGTGTGCCCTGCTATTGGTGGTCACCTGTGACCTGCCACTGTGTCTCCCTGGCACTATCCCCAGGTGTGTTCCTCTGCCTGCCCCATGCTTTCCCACTGCTGCTGTGCTCCCACCATTGACTGGGGTTGGTCCTTGTGTGCCCTGGCACTTGTCCCTTTGTGTCCTGGCGCATATCTGGTTGTACTATGGTGCTGGCCTGGTTGCTCCCCAGTGCATCTCTGGTTGCACCATGGTGCTTTCGTGCCATGTTCAGCCATCCTGTGCCGGCGCATGTCGCCATGTGCACCCTTTGAATATGGCACTCATTGTGCCATGGCACATTGGATTTGCGCTGCACCAGACTTGTGCTGACGTTTGGCGCATTTCTGAATATCTGGCCCTCTGTGTTCATATCATTGAGTGTTTATTGTCTGTGTGTGGATTCTGAATGTTAATTTAGAACAGTCAGTCTATATACTGTGAAGTGTGCTTTGGGGGAGGGGCATATCTGTGGTGTAGTAGATTAACTGGGAGAAAATGGCAGCCTTTCTGTTTTGGTTATATTTTTCTTGTATAACTGTGTTAATGTACACACAGTAATATTTTCAGTAATTCTTGACATTTTTTTGCTGATTGTTGTGATGCAGCAGTGCATACTTTCAGTTTGTTTAAAACATTTGGTTATATTACTAAAGGTTTTCAATTTGCTATGCATTACTTGTAGAGTGTGTGAGTCTGTGTGTGATGCATGCCATTAAATCAGACACCTTTTATTGTGCCACAGAGTAACTGCAGCAATGTGAACCTGCTATCCACCATACCAGCACAATTTCTTTATACTACTTTGTGGTATCTTTAGTGGTAGTGGACTGTTACTGCCGTGAACCCCCACCCCCACCCCTGCAAACCGCAAAAGGTATTCTTTTCCAGATTTGGATTTGTGACTTGTGAGCACTAGTTAGGTGTTGTTGTGCCTTTGCATCTGCATCTTTTGAGTGTACAAACAGCGTAAAAAACAGCTCCTCCGTTGGTACAGGTGCTCGAGTAACAAAGCGAGAATCCAAAAGGCAAAACTCAGCACTCTGTGGTAGGCGTGAAGAAAAGCATACGTTTAATAGTAAATGCAAATTGTTGTGCTTCCTGATACATGTGAGGCTTTGTGTTCTTATCTTTTGAGTGTGCAGCGCAATCTTAATCTGTCTGTGCATTTGCAGTACACCATTAATTCTGGGAGACTTTGCATTTCTTGTTACACTCTCATTTCACTTTGTCAGCATTGGGGAATTTTCTGGACACAAGACAGTAGCAATTTGGGGAAGCACATTAATTCTGGTGACTGTCTGTGACCACTGTGCATATAACAGAGTGCACCATTAGTTCTAGGAGACTGCATTTTTTGTTACCCTATCATTTCACTTCGTCAGCACTGGCAAATTTTCTGGACACAAGACAGTAGTATTTTCGGGATGAAAATTTATTCTGGTGACTATGTGTGACCACTGCGCACATGACTGAGTGCGCCATTAATTCTGGGAGACTATGCATTGCTTCTTACACTCTCATTTCACTTCATCAGCACTGGGGAATTTTCTGGACTCAAGACAGTAGCATTTTGGGGATGCACATTAATTCTGGTGACTGTGTGTGACTACTGCATGCATGACGTCTGAGTGTGCCACTAATTCTGGGAGACTTTGCATTTCTTGTGCTCTCATTTCACTTCGTTACCATCGGCACTGGGGAGTTTTCTGTACACAAGATATGAGCATTTTGGGGATGCACAATAATCCCGGTGACTGTGTGTGTGAAGGGCTGCCAATACGGTTGGCACTGCACCTTATTTCACATTAAGGCGGAATGACAATGCAAAGTAATAATTACAAGGTGAAGTGAGCCTTTTGTATTGACTACTCCAAGTAGTGGAGTGACAACGTGACATGGGCACTTCGCTGGTGAAATTTAAATTCGCTGCATCTCTAATTGTGGTCAGGCAGCAGGAGGGGAGTGGCACCCATCTTTCCCCAGATAGTCCCAACACCAGCGTACCAGCTGGCGGTATGCAGTGCATCTGTATTTCCTGTGTGGTAGGAAGAAAGAGCACTCAGTTTTGCAACATTCATGCATTTGCACAACATATATATTGTAACTGACATTTCATTCTGTACTGTAATTAATGTCTGTGTGAGTTCAGAAATGTTCGCAGACAGACAGACTGCAGTACTGAAGATAAATTCTGTGAATTCATGCTAATGTATTCATGGATACATCATGAATGTGCCAGTCTATTATGACACAAATTACACCCTTGTAACATGTAAGGATTTGCAAGAAACTTTACAATGAAGATGGAATTTGTTCTTTCTTGTGACTCCTTAGTGGCAAAGTGTAATTGCTTGCAAATAGTCATACTTGTGCAGTGTGTCAATGACATCCACAGTCATACAACCCATGCAGAAGTACTGCACGACCAAGGACAGTGAAACATGGTCTGGCCCATCTGTGATGTGTTACCACTACCGCTCACTAGGCAGGTGACCCAGGGCTGGGTGCAGGCTTATGTAGTGGGCTGGCCAGCCAAGGGGAGGAAGACACAGCATCCCTTGGATCACTGTCCTCCTACGTGGAGGTTGGGCATGCATCCCTGCAGCAATACTGCCACCTGGGTAATTACCAGTAGAGGTGCATCTTGGATATGCCATGGGCGGAGGGAACGTCTGTGATCTCAGTGACTGATGTTATGTTGTGATGCAATAACATCCCTTGTAGCTCAAAGCATGCCGATGGCAGTGTTCATAGAAGACACTCAGAAACACCACACAGCCAATCATGGGGATGGCCACCAGGATGTACTCCTGTCACTCCAATAGTTACACTGGTCACCTGAGGATGACTTCAAGCAAGGTGGATGGAGCAGTAAGGGGAGACCTTACTCCACCTCCCCTCAGAACAGTAATCCTATACAGCAGTCCCTGTGTGAAGAGGTTGGCAAACAGACAGCCAGATGCCATGGAGACCTCGGGGAAGGTAAGGCTGTGGAGCAGGAGGTGGAATGAACAGCAAAGGAAAAATAAACAGAAGTAGCCAAATCCAAAACACAGACAACAGTGCCATATGTGGCACATGCAGAGCACCATACAGTGCAAACACAGTATGATGTCAGTTATGTATGTGTTCACCATATATGTAGTGCTGCGTGCAGAATGTGCTACCTGCCATGTGTTTCTAAAATGAGCATGACACAGGTTCTGTAAATATTAGTACCAGCATTGAGAACTGTAGTAACTTACTGTGGTCTACTTGAATACTTGACAGTCATTACACGTGTGAGATACAGCATGGTAACATTGAACAAAATATGCAGTTCACAATGTCAGTAGTATATGAGTATGAATTTATTCAATGTACGTGCCCTTCCAACCCAGTCATCAACTTGTCTGCCAACACCAATATCACTCATGAATGCACATAGGTGAAATGTGTTGTTGGTTCCATGTACATTCATACTGCAGGGCCAATGTATTCAGCAATGTCAGTACTGTACATATTGAACATAAGCACAAGAAATATGGAGAGTTGTGCAGACAATGTTGAGACGATGCAGTATTTAAAATGCACAGAAATATCGGATGGCCATTACTTATAACCATGAAAATGTTGGAGGCAGATGCCTTAAAGCTCAACTGTGACGCAAGATGCCTGACACACCACAAGTCCACATATGTCAGTACACATACAGCACCTGAGGATGCAGTACTGGAAGTGAACAACACACTGTCTTAGCGATTGTTATGAAGCACAATGTAATAATTTTCACTGACTGTGAGTGATGCTTCACCATGACTGCATGCATCACAGACAGCAGAGTAATCATTTGTCCTCATGCATACTGTTGGATTACAACAGATTGTATCACAGTTGGTGACAGAGCATTTAATAACTTGAGTAACAGCTTTGGGAAGTATGTGTGATGATAGGTGGATGTGCAGTACTTCTGTGTTTGATTGCTGTTGCATAAATGAGCAGCACTTGCACAGGTAAGTCCGTGTAATGTGCAGCCATTACGCAACAGGTAAAGCAGTGCTATACGCATCCCAATGGACACTGCTGTGATGACAGCTAAGTGTGGCACTTGTAGTTGACATGGTTGTCACTCAAAATACATTTACCATTTATGCGCCCTGTCAATGAGTACTTGAACTAAGTGCACACATTTCACAGTCTCAAATGACAGTAAGTCTTCTTTTTTGAATAAGTAGTGTCTCTACTTACTCCTACAGACTGGGTGGAGCACTACCACCATTGTATTGCTGGTGGTAGTTGTAGTAAGCGGTCTGAAGCACATGGGGATCAAGAACGATGGGCTGAAAACCACTGTGCTGTGTAATGCACTGAGCCTCTTCATCCTCTCTGCATGCTGTAATCCAGGCCAGCTCTTGATAGCAAATGCATTCTAGAACCTCTTCCATGGTGTTGCAGAAACCACAGCGACACCTACAGTATAATTGCAGATAACAGAAGTGTTCCTTAGAAGAATGTCATACTTTTGAATACATTTGCAGCCTAGTGATAGCGAGTGTTAGGACTGAACAGTACAACAACCATATAAAAATAGCCAGGACAGGAAAGATGACATGTCCATTGAAGACTGATGAAAACAGGATCACCTTGTGAAAATAATTGTCACTGACAGACAGTGTGCTCGTTGTGCAAATGCAGGCAATAACGACAGTACAATGGACACCACATGAAAGTATGCTGTAGTTTACCTCTTTCCCCAGTGCCATCCATGTATGCTGACTGCCATGCCAATCATGTCCATAAATAGGCCTGTTCACATTATGCATCCATCGCTATGGATGGCATATGCATGACCCGCAAATGACCTTGCATGCACACTCATGTTTAATGGTGGGTGGCTTCATCGAACCACACTTTTGCCGTGGTGTCACAGTTTTACTCCATATGTGGCAAGGAGTAAGCAGGTTGGTGGTGCAAACAGCAGTTTAGTAGGGCAATGGGTCAAGGGATCAAACAACAAAGTAACAACAACGAAGACTCATTTGTTCCCACAAGTTTCACAGCCTAGGTACATGGATGCTGGCCAACCAGAAACAGTTGTAGATTGATTTTTCAGGTGGATTCACTGTTGGACAGAACCCCAAGCAGAAGGAAAACACATAAAAAAGAACTTTCAATATTGTTTCAAATGACGTGGCAGTACACAATGTGGTAATAGACAGAATCCAGTAGGATTTCATGAAGCTGGTGAGGTGTTGGAGCCTGACACAGGGAGCACAGTCTTACTCATTTTTGGAGATTCTACCTGTCCACAGTAAGGGTGAGGCAAGGACACTCGGCATCCCAAAATTCAACTCCTGGTTGAAGGAATGTTGTTGAAGGGAGGGGTTTGGCTTCATGGTTGAATGGGTCTCAACC
This sequence comes from Neoceratodus forsteri, assembly GCA_016271365.2. Lineage (NCBI taxonomy): Eukaryota > Metazoa > Chordata > Ceratodontiformes > Ceratodontidae > Neoceratodus > Neoceratodus forsteri. The sequence goes on from CM057452.1 coordinate 1,869,608,442, forward strand.
AGGAAGGATGTGATCCTGTATATGGACGATGGCCTGCATCCATCCAGGAAGGGTACCCTAATGCTAAGTGACAAGTATCAATGCTTCAGCAGTATGCATTTAAGATTGCCAAGTGGGGAGAGACAGGTTGCACAAGAAGCTTAGTATTACCACCCACTGCAGACACAGTTAGAAAATTAATGTGACAGCAAAAAAATAATAAATAGTGGTGAGTGGGGCAAAGCGGTATATTTGGGATCACTCAGGAGAATTGGTGCAGGGTAAAGCAGCAGGGGGAAGTAGCAGGGGCAGCAGAAGTAATGTAGGCTGCAAGACATGCAAGCCATGGCGCAAAATGCACACAGCATGGGAATAAAATCACAGACCTGGAGGCCTTGATAGTAGAGGCTGACCTGGACATAGTACTTACAACAGAAACTTGGAACACTGAAAATGGGGGCCGGGGGGCATAAATGTACTGGCTTACATTCTGTTCGTGATGGATTGGGCTGGTGAAAAAGGCTGTGGAGTTGCCCTGTATGGCAGGGATGGTATAAAGACAACACAGATGTAAGGTAGGCAGAAGTAGGCTGAGGCACTGTGAGTCACCATTGAACCTGGTAATGGGACAGCAATACACACAGGGTTGATACACAGGCCTACATCAAAAAAGGAGGAAGTGGACAGTGAGCTACTGGATGCCATGAGATAGCAATGAAAAGTGAAGTTGTGCTGCTGGGGGACTTCAATATGCCGGACATGAATTGGACCACTAAGGCAGCTGCTTCAGCCGGAAGCATAGGCATTCTAGATTCACTACAGGGGGCTGGTCTCAAGCAGGTAGTGCTCCCACAAACCAGACACAGGGTGATTCTAGGCCTCTTAGTGACTAAATAGGACAGAGTCATACACGTCTGGGTAGAAGGACAACTGGTTTCCAACGGCCACAACATAGTGTGCTGGAAACAGGGACTCAATCAAGTCACACAAAAGCAAAGGTTTGACATCTCAGGAGGATGTACTTTGGTGAAAAGGGGGATGTATTACAGTACCCCTGGAAAAGGAGGAGGTAGGAAGGGGGTGTTGAAGAGCACTGTGGGAAGCTAGTATGAGCCATAATTAAATTGACAAAGCAATGCATCAGGTTAGTGTGCAAAGGGAGGTAACAGAGGAAGCCAGTATGCTTCCTGAAAGAGGTGGCAGACATGGTCAGAGCTAAAACAGTGATTTTCAGGAAATATAAAGAGACACAAAAGGAGGAAGACACAGGTATACCTGGAGTGTGTAATGGAAGCAGGGAAGGCTGTCAGGAGCACAAAGGCACAGACTCAGGAGTGATTGGCGCAAACAAGGAGAAGGGTGCACAAGACATTTTATAGGCATCAGCGGTAAAAGACAAAGCCAGTGCATGGATTCTAAGGGTCAAATGGAAACAGATGAGATTGTAAGAAGGTAGATATCGACAAGGCAGTAATAATGAATAGTTTTGTTCAGTATTCACTGAAGAGGGGAATGGTAAGGGACACATGTAAAGAGGGGATGTGAGCTGGACAGCAGTACATTCACAGTGGAGAGAGTACTGGAACAGCTCATAAAACTGAATTCAGACATAGCAATGGGTCCAGATGGCATAAACCAACAGATAATAAGGGACCTGCAAAGGGAACTGGCGGCACCACTGGCAGCAATGTTCACCTAGTCACTCAACATAGGAGTGGTTACAGAGGAGTAGAGGAGGGGAAATGTAGCCCCACCTCACAAAGGCATTAATGGAGAGGAGCTGGGGAACTCTAGGCTGGTGAGCTTCATCTCACTAGTGGGGAAGATCATGGAAGATCATGGAGGTACTGCTCAAAGAAAGAACAGTGGCACTCTTGGAATGCAATGGTGCCCAGCATCCGAGGCAAGATGGAGTCACATGAAGAAGGTCATGTCAAACAAATCTGATAGATGTTCTTGACTGGGAGACAAAGGAATTAAAAAGGGGTTGGGGTGTTGACATCGTATAGCTTGATTATAGCAAGGCCTTCAACATCGTCCCACATAAAAGGATGATTAACAAGAAGGGTAGTCGGGCCATAGAGAACAAGGTGGTAAAATGAGTTAAGAACTGGCTAGTGGATAGGAGGCAGATAGTACTGGTGGTGAATTTGCTACAATTCGTGGAGAGAGGGGGGTGATAAGTGGGTTAACTCAGGGATTGGATCTTGTGCCAGTCCGGTTCAATGCCTTCATTACAGACATTGCTGAAATATTGGAGAGAAAAGTCTGACAGTTTGCAGATGACACCAATATCTGACAAAGGTTGTATTTTCCAGAAGGGATGGAGATCATGAGGATGGTCGTAAGGAAGCTTGAGAAATGGTCTGAGTTGTGGCAATTGAGGTTCAGTGCAAAGTATTGCAAAATAATGCACCTGGGATGAAAGAACCCTAGAGAGAGGAACAAGATGGGTGGGGAAGGCTGACGATCAACAAGGAAGAAAAGGACCTGGGGGTTATTACTTCAGATGACCTAAAAGTGTCAAAGCAGTGTAGAAAGGCTGAGCGGAGGGCCAGTGGCATGCTTGGGTGAATAGGCAGAGATATCAGTAGCAGAAGGAGGGAGGTAGGGATGCCCATGTAATAAAATACTATTGAGGCCTCACTTAGAGTACTGTGTGCAATTCTGGAGGCCACACCTTCACAAAGACATGAACAGGAAGGAAGCAGTCCGGAGAAAGGCAAACAAGATAGTGCAGGACTTGCACCACAAAAAATATGCGGGGAGACTAATGGACATCAATATGTGCTTACTGGAGTAGAGGAGTGAGCCTGGGGACATGATAGAAATATTTGTGAACCTCAAGGGCATGAACGGGGGTGCAAGGGGGAGATATATTCTGAGTTAGGAGTCATAGAACATGGGGGCACATTAATGAAACTGGAGGTAGTCATGGAAAGGTGAGAAAGTATTCTTTCACAGACAGTGTGGTGGACACATGGAATGGCCTGCCACAGGAGGTGGTGGTGTGAGCGAGCATAGTGATGGGATTTAAACACGCCTGGAAGAGGCATAAGGGAACATTACCATTTGGAAGGAAGGACAAAAAGCAGCTGAGCAGATAGGGTCATAGACCATAAACTACTATAGGGTTTACGTGCAGAGTGTATGAGAGTAGCTGTCCTTGGGTGTCATCAGTATCCATGTTTCCATGTTACGTGTATCCCATGCAGTTTCAAATACCCCAAGTGTATTTTCCCCTAATACCTGCTACAGCAGGTTGTTTCATGCCTCTAAAACCCTGTCTGTGAATAATCATAATCACTTGTTCATGGAGTGTCCCATGTTCTCCCTTTGCCTTCTCTAACTTTATTTTGTAAGTTCTTTTTGTACATTCTAATTTTCTACCCTATTTGTAAGCTGAGCACCCTCCCCAGCCTCTTTCTCTGCAAAACACAAACAGGAGTATTGTTTCATGATCCATGCTTTATCCTCATATCATTCCACTCACACTCTCCCCACCCCACTTTAGTGTTGCACCCTGCCCCCACCCCAGTGTTTTGCCATTCAGCAATGTATCTTGTGAAATTCTTAGCAACTTTTGCTATACTATCTTCTGACTTTGCCTTACCAGCCTTGACTTCTCTCCTTCCTTGCCACTGGTTATCTACATTGTGTCCCCTGTCCCCCTTTGTTTTTGTGTCTACTTATTAATCTTGAAAACAAAGTTTTTGGTCATTACCTTCCCATCCACTTGCTGCATAAACCATGGTGGTTTATTGCTTTGTTTAGCCATTGTATTAGTGCCAATTACATGGGTTGATTCCCTCCTGAATATCTCCTTTTAGATAGGATCAATGAGCCTCGACAACAAAAAAATGTTTCTGTTTAGTGGGACAGCATTCTTAAGTCATACTGCTAGGGACTCCCAGTGACATAGCCACGTCCTATTGAACTCCACCCTGTCGAAGTACAGAACACTTGGGTTTGTGTGTGGCATGCACATGAAATTGATTCTATAGTAAACGTCAGTGTCATGTTTAATGAAACTCAGATGTTCTCCCACCTCAAAGTTCGTAATTATATCACTATTGCTCATTACTACGTCCACAATTGCTCCGTCCTGGGTAGGGTCATGCAACAGCTGCTTGAAGCATGCTACCTGAAGGTATTCAAAGATGTTTAGTACCTGACCATGCAAAGTGTACCTACTGATCTGTCACTGGTAACATGTAGTGTGGTCATTCGCATGTGCATCACAGACTTCTGTGACAAGAAAGTGAAGACCAATACTGTATGCATCCTGTAAGCATAGTCAGTGGTGAGAAATAGTCTAATTCAAGTGTATATGCTGGGTCACAGAAGTTGTACTAAGAAAATGATGGCTCAGATGCACCTGCCGTCCAGCACAATGAACAACTGCTCAACCTGTGCATGTTGTAAAAACCACACAGAGTGAAAAGGGTGACACAATACATAAACATAGTAAGGGCACACATCACTCTGCCACCATGGATCAACAATGCCGCACTGCAATTACATTGAAAGCTTCAATTAATTATTTATTGACTTTGGATTTTACACTGCAAGACACACATAGAAACGCACACACAGGTTTGCTGGCATTTGATTACAATGTCAATATAACATTGTGATAAGCCTCTGTGCCACATCAAGGTAGCCAGCATTACAGAGGTCCATTCACGTCAGCACAGACATCAAGAGACACACAGTTACACCAATGAAGACAGGAACAGTCACAGCACACACTGACATACACACAGTCCCACAAACAAACAATGACAGTGACACAACACACACAGATGCACACACAACTGCACCCACTCACACCATCAGACACAGAGGCACACACACGGACACCCACCCACACAGAGACACAAACACAGACATACAACAAAGCATGGAAAACATCATACACACACCACCAGCCCACAACACTCACCATCTCAATCAGAGTATAGGTCACACCCATAATTATGTAAAACTTTCAAGGCAGTGTAGATGCAGGTAGAATTAATAGTCCACAACAAGCAGTGCCAAAACTCGAACACATAACGGTGACCCCTTGACAGTACTATGCAGTTGTGCAGTAACAGTTTTCATAGCAGATGGCTATAAAAAACAATACATCACACATAACAAGAAACAGCAGGCAGTACAAGAGTTGCAATATCATTGTTTTCAGGTTCTTGCTACCAGCCTAAAAACAGTTACCCCAAATGGAATTGCAATACTGTACAAGTGAGAATACACTTTAGAAAGCTAATCACATATATGCCTGTACATTTCACTTATTGTGCTGCATAGCCTGTCAGCTACATTGAGTATCAGCATTGCATATACCACCATACAGTGAACAATAGGAAAACTGTTGCTAATGTACGTACATGTCACTGTGGATACAGAGAGCAGCTGTCATTAACCAGTTTCCATCAGCAGTGTTAAACTAAACAACAGAGTTATCAAAACGTTGACTTCATTGCACAGGCAGGTAATCAAGTACAAAGAAAGGGTCAAATCAAGCCATGACCTTTGACCCGGTAACAAGCCGCACAGAATGTCTGAGCTGCGTGAACATAAAGGAATTTTTCAAATGCCTACGAGGATAGGGCAAACTTATTTGCACAGACATACATGGATCAACATGGCCGTTGTGTATCATCTGCCGTCAGATAAAAAAAGAGTGGATTTATATGCAGTACGTGGCAAAGGCACAGCAAGAACTAAGTAAAAATGAAAGTTAAGGGAATTTTGTCCATGCTGGGTCAGGCAGTCAGTGGTGCAATTATGGAAAGATACTAATATCGCACATCACAAACATCAGAATAATCAGGAAATTTGTGGTGGCTGCAGGGCTTGCAGACAGGACAAGAAACTTACATATAGGGACAAAAAAAAATTTTGTTGAGGTAATTGGGTAGCTAGCAATCACCAACGCAAGGATAGAATCCAAGTTGGAAGGGGCCGGGCTTCATCACCGTACATGTGATGAGTGAAGGTAAAGTACATGTCAGTGAAAACAAAACAGGGGATGTTGACAGCAAAGCACAGAAAGAAATAGGCAATGGTGATAAAACAGCCTGGTGGAATGCGTGACCATTCACAGCAATAACTTGAAAGTATGGTGTAATCTGAACCATACAGCAACTTCAGCAAAAAGGAAGTACTCCATAGGACACTACAGATAAATATATCACACAGAGGAACCATTTCAAAGTGAAAAATTAGATGAGGAATCAGGGGAAAAAAGTACTACTCTACCATTCTGTTTCCCAAACAATGGACGCTCTTATAAGGGGAAGGCCACACAGATTCATTGTCTTGTTCACTTTCCTCTGAAAAACTACTGCTGCTATCAGATGCATACAGTTTGTCTCGGTAGGTGTTTGAAATGTCACCCTGTTCAGCATTATAAATGGAGTCCAAATCGCTATTGACAACCGACAAATTATCATTGCTATCATCCACTGAAGGGAACTCCTCCATACTACTGGCCATCTTTGTTTCCCTTTGATGACGTGTATAGGATACAGTTCACTGCAATGAAGAAAATAAAAGGGGTGGAGCAACATTTCCTGAAACAGAGTTAAAACATCAAAATTTAACACATAAGGGACTGATTTCAAGAAGATTGTCATGCACTAAAACACTTAGACACATGACAACAGTAAAAATGGATTTTATGGCACAAAGATGAAAAAATCACTTTAAGCTCAAGGAGGTTACATGACTTGCTCAGGGTTTTGCAGAGCAGAGTGGTGAGTGTGGGATTCAAACCAGGGTTTCCAGAATCAGAACACTGCCCCCTAACTACACAAACTAATGTTCTCCTGATTTTAACAAACAACTGGTAATTGTGATGCTGTTGGAGTCTGGATTGATATTTTTTTTCTGTTCTGTTGGCTACTTTGCAGACCACTCTGCATACCAATGGCTTTTATCATGTATTTGTCCTGAAATTCTTTGAACGGTTAACCTTTTCCCTGCTACTGGAATTAAAAGTGTTTTGGTTAATTGTTTCTTTACTATCAAATAGTCTTCTGGGGGATGGCGCTGAAAAAATTTAGATTTGCCACTCTGGGTTCACCTCCAGAATCCTTTACCTCTCTGCTCCTGCTTTTGCTGCTCCCTTGCTTCTTTACTAAATCTATTTTTCACCATCTGTCCCATCACTCTGGAAACATGCCACTGTTATCCCCCTCGCTAAAGGAGGTGATCTCCCCTCCGCTGGTAACTACCGATCTATCTCTTTGCTTCCCATTCTTGCCAAGCTACAGGAACACCTGGTATTATCTCAACTCTCATCCTACCTTGAATCTGTCATTTTCTTCACGCCTTACCAGTCTGGAATCTGGAAACATCACTCCACCACCTCCTCCCTCCTGATGCTCTCAGATTCCATACTCACTGGTATGGACCATAGAAACATAGAAACAGAAACATAGAAGTTGATGGCAGAAGGATACCACTAGGTCCATCTAGTCTGCCCATTTGTTTTAGACCTGTTTTGACACTCTAGTTGCCCTTTGTAGTCAGGGCTCCCTTGTGTCTATCCCATGCATTCTTGAATCCCCACACAGCGTTGATCCCCACAACCAGGGCCTTATCTCCTCAGCTATCTTTATTGACCTATCCAAGGCATTCGATAAAGTCTCACACCCCCTTCTACTTGCCATACTCTCTGCTGCAGGGCTCTCAAATGCAGCCAATCCATTCGGATTAGTGATCCAAAATCCCCTCCCCTCCCCATCAGCACTTGTGTTCTTCAGGTTTTCTTGTTGGGCCCACTATTATTCTTTATCTTCCTAAATGACCTTCCAACTGCCTGCCCTCTTACCTCCATCCACATGTATGCAGACGATACCATCCTGTATGCATCTGGCCCCTTCCCCTCTGTTATAGCAACAAAACTTCAGCATGATTTTTACAAAGTTCAGCTCTGGTTTCACTCAAACCAGTTATTTTTAAATGCCAGAGAAGGCAGTCTCCATTACCTTTGGGTTGAAGCAGAGACTCTCAACTAAACGCCTCCCTTCCTTTCACACTCTAGAAGGATCCTTACTTGAGGTCAACTCCTCTTTTATGTACCTTGGAGTCTGGCTTGACCAGAACCTCACCATTTCTGGACACATTGACACCATCCTAAACAAGCTGCACACCAAATTGGGTGCCTTATACAGAAATTGTGACTGTTTCTGCCAGTTCACCGTTTACTGGTTCAGAAAATGATCTTACCTATTTTTGACTACAGTGACGTAGTCTACAGTGCTGCTCCCAAATCTCCTCTAACCAGGCTGGACTCTCTTTTCTACTCCTTGTCCCGTTTCGCTCTTACCTGTCCTCCCAGTACCTGTCACTGCACCCTTATCAGTCTCTCTCACTTCCTTCCCTAGCTGATAGGTGCCATATCCACTGTGCCAACTTTTTTTCTAAAAATTTGGAACACCCTCCCACCTCCCATTCATCTCCATGCCTCCCCTCAGATCCTCAACTCCCACCTCAGAGAACTTCCCCCCTTCCTGTAAATGTGTTTAGTTTCTACCCTCTCTATATTTGCCTTTGTACTCGATTGTAGGTTAGCACTTATTCTATATTAGTCAAGCAACTGATGGGTTTTGACTGTTTTTATAGTTTCATAGCACTTTCTTTTGTTGTTGTTTAGATGGTTATTGAAATGTAATTATCAATGTTATCATACTAGTTGATGTTTTTATACTATTTCCAGTATTCTCTGCTTTATATCTGCTACAGTACTTACTGCGTATTCCCATCCCCTCTCCTCCAGGAAGCATCTGGAAACGAGCATTTTCTGCTCAGTATGCCTTTCCTGGTGAAACTTTAAAATAAATAAATAAAATTGCAGGGGGTTAAAATTATGTTCTGCAGTCACTGCCTGAAGGAGCATTTTACTGGGCCAAATACATTCTTGGACAGCAATTGGCCAGTAGACCACTGTTACCAACTGCTATCCCTGCAACAGTGACAAACATATGCATAAAGATAGAGACTGAAGAGAAGTAATGATTAGCTAATTTTATAATGGCCCTCCAGAACTCTGGCAAGATCAGAATTTACACCTCAGATCAGTACCTTGCATAACTTAAATGATCTCTCCTATGATCCCACTACTTGACTTCAACAGATGTGGGGGCCTGAACTATAAGACAGTAGTACTACTTTACAAAACTTGTCTTCTGTAAAGCACTAGGATATAACAACACACCAAAGAACCACCATTTCCCAGCCACTCACCTAGGAATATAATGAACAAGCAACTCCAGAACAAAATAAAATGGGGAAAAATACTCAACGTGCCTGTAGACTACTCATGCAATTTTTCTTTTCTATTTCACTTTATTGTTTGTAAGTTTTCAACTCCCACTAACATACTGTCATTCTTGAGGGTGCTGAACAAATTGTAAACACATAATTATAGTCAGTTGCTCACTGAAGATACCCTCACAAGCACACAAACACACACACACACACACACACACACACACACACACACACACACACTCAGTGTATACACAAACTGCACACTGCAGCCGGGCTTACAGGAATGTCATTTGGAAATATTTTTAAATCATTAATAATGAAATATTTACTAATAAGCTTACTACACACTGGGATAAAAACCTAAGTAGAGCAACATGTGTCTTCCCCTGTATAACGACTATATATATATATATGCATACATTATCCATAATTTTTTTAAAGCAAATAACTTTGAAAGGATGACTCATGGCCAGAGAGTGGCCTTGAACACCGATGTTAAACAGCCTCTCTCATTTATTTATTCAACAGCAGGAGAACTGCAGTAAGAAATGAAGTGGAAACTCAGTCCTTGACTTCATAACTAAACATCCCCCCTACACACACACAAATCCACATTTTTCTCTGATGATACAAAAAGGGGCGGTGGAGTGTCCCTTTATGTCTATGAAAATATCAAAGCTACAGAAATTCAGAATACACATAAGGAGCCAGAAGAACTGTGGGTCACCCTGGAAACAGGAAATGGGACAGCCATACGAACCGTGGTTGTCTGCAGGCCTCCAGACCAGGGGGAGGACATTACACATTACTGTTAGAAGATATACAAAACATGACAGCTAAGGGGGAGGTTCTGATAATGGGAGACTTCAACATGCCAGATATAGATTGGTCAATACCAGCAGGAACATCTGCCAGAATTAGACACATAGAGGATTCCCTGTGGGGAGGGGTGGTGGCTTCAAACAACTGGTACAACAACCCACAAGAGACAGGGCTATTCTAGATCTAGTACTGACTAACAGGGAAAGGATCACAGATCTCCAGGTAGAAGGTCACCTGGGGGCAAGTGACCATCACATGGTATAGTTCAATTTGGCCACTAGAACTAAATCATCCCATTCCAAGGCAAAAATATGGGACTTCAGAGGAGCTGACTTTGATAAGATGGCCAACAGAGTTAAGCTAGCCCTTGCAAGATGAAATACAGGTGAGGGGGTACAGGCAAAGTGGGCAAGTATTAAGGATGCAATACTTGAAGCAACATCCCATTGTGTTAGAGAGAAAATGAAGTACAAAAGAAGAAGGAAACCACTTTGGTTCTCAAAAACAGTGGCAGAAAAGGTTAGAGCCAAAAGGCTGGCCTTCAGGAAATATAAGGGAACGCAGTGGGATGAAGATAGGGAGGCATACCAAACTTCCCTAAGGGAAGCAGGGAAGGCAATAAGGCAGGCAAAGGCCAAACCGAGGAAACACTAGCATGAACAGTAAAAGAAGGTGACAAGACTTTCTATAGATACATTAGAGAAAGGAGAAAGTCCAGAGGGGGTACTGCTGAGGTCAAAGGGGATAAGGGTGTGTGTGAGGAGGAGGACCATGTAAAAGCATCTATCCTAAATAGATACTTCTGCTCAGTATTCACTGAAGAGAAGGTAGGGCAGGACCAACAGCTCAGCACCATGGACACAGGGGGGAGGGAGGTGTGCACTAGTACATTCACAAAAGAAAGGGTCCTGCAAGAGCTCGATAAGCTCAGGGTGGACCAGGCAATGGGACATGATGACATACATCCTGAGGTACTAAAGGAGCTAAGGGTGGAACTACCAGAGCCAGTATCAAAGCTGTTTAGTGAGTCTCTGAGCACAGGAGAGGTCCCAGAAGGCTGGAGAAGGGCTCAAGTGTTCCCTCAAGAGTGGTAGCAGGGAGGAGGCAGGGAACTACAGACCAGTCAGTCTTACCTCAGTAGTGGGCAAGATTATGGAGGTATTCCTTAAGGAAAGGATAGTGCAACACCTGGAATCCATAGGGGCACAGGATCCAAGACAGCATGGGTTTACAACAGGAAGGTCCTGTCAAACTAATCTCATAGATTTTTTTGACTGTGTAACCAGAGTGGTGGACCAAGGGGGAGCAGTTGATGTCACCTACCTTGACTTTAGCAAAGCTTTTGATACTATTCCACATAGAAGATTGATTAATAAGCTGGGTAGACTCGCGGTGGGCAAGAAATTGGTTAACTGGGTGGCAAACTGGTTGACGGGCAGAAAACAGAGAGTGGTTGTAAATGGTATACAGTCAGAAGAGATGCAAGTCACAAGTCGGGTACCTCAGGGATCAGTCCTGGGGCCAGTTCTTTTCAGGATCTTTATCAGTCACATTGCAGATGGACTGGAGAGTAAGGTTTGTTCATTTGCAGATGACACCAAGATCTGCAACAGAGCAGATGATCCAGATGGGGTGGGCAGAATAAGAAGAGATCTGGATACACTGGCAAAGTGGTAGAAAGAGTGGCAACTGGTGTTTAATGCAAAGAAGTGCAAGATCATGCACATAGGGAAGAGAAACCCTGAAGCCACCTATAGGTTGGGAGGGGAGTTGCTGGCCGTCACAAGGGAAAAAAGAGACTTGGGCATCATCATCACAGATGACCTGAAATCATCCAAGCAGAACACTAAAGCAGTAGGTAAGGCTAGGGGATGTTGGGGTGTATTAGTAGGGGTATCACAAGTCGTAAGAGGGAAGTACTAATCCCTCTTTACAAGACACTAGTTAGGCCCCATCTGGAGTACTGTGTGCAGTACTGGAGGCCACACCATCACAAGGACATCAACCAAACTGAGGCAGTCCAGAGAATGGCAAACAAATGGTGTAGGGACTGCATTAGAAAACAAATGAGGACAGATTAACGGAACTCAATATTGTATACCCTAGAGCAAAGGAGGAAGAGAGGTGATATGATTGAAACATTCAAACACCTTAAGGGCATTAACAAGGTGAAAGAATCTAACATGTTTCAATATAAGAACAAGCATTTGTCAATGCCGAATGTTGTTTGCTTATTTGTGCTGTTTAGGTATTTGGAAGTGAAAGTACCATGCCTAAGAACTGTCAGTGGGTGTCGGAAGCTCATGCTGCCTGACCATAGCCCATTGTCCACTTTTTTCCCCCTTACGGAGTGCAGGCGAGCAATGATGCATAGGCACAGTGTGCCAACATCCGCCACATTCCGCTCCCTTTACTACACCGCTCTAGTAGTGCCCCTAGTCATCACCAGGGGCTGCTACAGAGCAGTGGGTCCCTGGGGTAGGAGAGGAGTCCTCTGGATGCTCAATCCTATCCCTCCCCTGCCGACCCCTGGTGGCCTGGGCTCACGTCCGAACCCGGGTCGCCAGCGTGGCGTTAGGTGTGGCATGCAGCGCCTCAACCCTCAGCTCCAGTGGGCCAACAGTAATGCTGCCTTTAATACTCCCCTCCCTGCTCCAGTGTCCCCTGTCCCCTGCGTACAAGTCACTATTCCCCCTAGACCCTATCCCAGTTAGTCACTAATCCATAATGTTTGGTGTGGCACCAATCCCTCAGCCACTCGTTGAACTCCTCAAGCCTACCCTTCCTCCCCATGTTTGCACATGATACCGGCAGTGCTTCCAAGAATGCCACCGACTTCCCCACCCCCTCACACTGCCTGCCCAACTACTCGAACCTCACCCTCACTACTTCCACAGTGTCCCCCGCCAAGTCGTTTGTAGGCACATGCAACAGTAAATGAGGTTTCTTCCTCCCTCTCGCTGCACACTTGAGCAGTGCCTGCCCTGCCCCTCCTGCAGTCAACCTGGGAACAGCTTCAACTTAAATATGGCTGTGCCTTTCCCCCTTTCCGCCCCATCTCACCCATTTCAGTATAGAGTCCCCCAGGATGAGTGCCCCGATCCCTTACCCCCTTTCCCTTCTAATGCCCCTTCCACCACCCCAGTATTCATTCTTCCCTGCCCCTCACCCCTGCCAGCTGCAGCCTCTGTGACTTCTGTATCTGTTCCCCCTACTTCCACCTCACCCCTTTTCTCTGCCTTGGACCCCTTCCCAGCCTGACTACTTCCTACTGGGCTTCCCATGTCGACCTCTCATCCTCCCCTGCTGATTTCCAACCCCTCTCCTATCCCCGCTGTTGTTGATTTAGCGCCCCCATTCCCTTCTACCCCACTAGTCATGCCCCTCCCATCCTTCCCCCTTCCCGTAGCCTTCTTTCCTCCAGTCACCACCCCCTCCTTCCTTACTAGCCCCCTTCTATCCTTTTGTCTTCCCCTACCTGTTGCCATCCCGCTCATGCCCCGCTTGTCCTCCCCCTTCAGTATGTTTCTGCTCCCCTTCTCTCTCCCATAGCAGAGGTTCCAATCTATTCCTAGTCTATACCCCTCCTACGTCTCTTCCCCTATCGGTTCCCCCCTCCTACTTGTTCCCCTCCGTGCCACCCCTGGCCCCTCCATACCACAGCCATCTGCTCTCTCCCCGGTACTCCTCATGGTCTCTTCCTCCCCCATCAGGAGGCTTCCCCTCGCCTCAGGCACCCCTTCCCTTTTCCTGTCTTTTCTGTTAGTGCCTCTGATACTGGTGTCGGTTTCACTCCCTAGTTGTTCTTCCTGCATCCCCCTTTGCCATCCCTATCCCCCCGGATGCCTACCATACTCATCTGCCTGCCACTTAGACTCCTCCCTAACCTATACAGTTCCTCCCTCAAACTAGCCAGTCATCTACAGACCATACACCCCCCATCCTCCAAGCCCAGTTTAGGATTATAGCGGACCCACTCCCTGTACAGCCCACCACCCTTCCAAAGATGCCCACCCTATTGATATGTGGCACCTGCCCCATTTTGGCCTCCATCTTATGTTACGGGCTCTTACTCCCAGGTTCTGTACCCTACTACAACTGTTAGGCCCCTATTTACTCAAATTCCTGTTCCCCCCCACACTAGTCCCCCTACTGCCCCTTGCTGACCGGGTTAATTCAGCCTCAAATCTCATCCATTAGATACTGTATTACTGTAGCAATCCTAAAGCCTACTTGGCCATTTTTCACCACTCAGCTACTATACTTTTTGTTCTCAGCTTTCATATAGTTTCACTTAGCCCAGTTAGAAATCTTATTGTACTCCATGTATTACTCAGCTCAGTCAGAGAAATAAACAGAACAACTAAATCTATATTATTACAGCAATCTTAAAAGTATCCAATCATTGCTTTGTCTCCACTCCAGAGACCCTGCTGTAACATAGGACCACAGGAGACCCTGGGTGGGAGGGTAGGCAACTCTAAAGTCCTGGTAGAGCTCCATTGTGCTCGCTCACTCCCCCTCTCTCACTCGCTCATTCTATTTCTCCTGACACTGCAGGCTGCCCTTTTGAACTGGGCTTCTGCTTGCGTTGGCACCTTTTTCTGCCCACAATGAAATCCGCAGCAGTCCACTGAGCTCCGCTGAGCTCGCTCACTCCTCCTCTCTGACTTGCTCTTTTCATTTCTCCTGGCGCTGCAGGTTGCCCCTTTGTACTGGCTCCTGCCTGCATTGGTGCCTTTTTCTGCCCACAAAGAAATCCACAGCATTCCCGACAGAGCTCCGTTGAGCGTGCTCACTCCCCCTCTCTCACTCGCTCATTCTGTTTTTCCCGGCTGCCCTTTTGTACTGGACTCCTGCCTGCATTGGTGCCTTTTTCTGCCCACAAAGAAACCTGCAGCAGTCTCAACAGAGTTCAGTTGAGCTCGTTCACTCCCCCTCTCTCACTCACTCCATCTTAATCTGTCCCAAAAACTGATTTCCCACAGAGACCGCGCTATTCTGCGCCAGAAGTGCAAAAACATATTTTGGCCAGGATGTGAAAAATGACAACTGTACTGTTCATAAGGAGGTGTGAAAAAATGCCTGTGTTGAAAATCTGGCGTGAAAATATTACAAATTTGTGAAGTTACAAGGGTGCATGGAAACAGTGCAACGCACGCTTGTAACACAGTCATTTTATGGACTTTCGCCACCAAATTTTCAACATAGGCATTTTAGGAGCTCTGCTCATGAACAGTGTCACTGTCATTTTCTTAATCTGTTCCAAACACTGATTTCCCACAGTGACCGCGCTATTCTGCACAGGAAGTGCGAAAACACATTACAGCCAGGATGTGAAAAATGACAGCTGTACTGTTCATAAAATGGTATGAAAAAATGCCAGTGTTGAAAATCTGGCATGAAAATAATACCAATTCGTGAAGTTACTAGCGTGCGTGGAAACTGCACAATGCATGCTCATAAAACAGTCAATTTTTGGATTTTATTTTCACCAAATTTGCAACATAGGCATTTTGAGAGCCCACCTCATGAACAGTGGCACTGTCATTTCGATAATCAGTCCCGAAAGGTGATTCCGTGCAGTGACCGTAAAATCACTTTTTGGGACTGAATAATGCAATGACAGTGACTGAATTCATGAGGCTGGGTCCCAAGAACTCCATGTTGAAAATTTGGTGCCAAAATTCCCCAAAATACCTGAGATATGCACCAAAGTTTAAAAAAACCTATTTATGCCATTATATAGCTTACTGGCATTTCTTCAGTTTGCGGTCGGCGTTGAAGAGTGCAAACATGTTCCCAGTCCACCCAAGATCATCGCGCTAGGCTCCGAAGGTAAGTATGGGGTGTGGGGGGTGTGGGAGGTGGGTGTGCAGAGGGTGGGTGCGGGTTGGAGGATGGGCCACCAAACTCTGCAAGGAACCATTTTCTTATTTTACAGGTGTTGGAAAAAAAAAAAACATTGCGGGACTGTTTTTTTCAGGGACTTTTGCACACTGGGGTGGGCTCCCAGCATTTCACCTGAGTGTTTTGGGGGGGCTGTAGCTGATGGGGGATTGGGCACCCCCGTCGGCACATACCAGTTGGGGGAGAGCCGAAGGGATTGGGCACCCTTGGCAGACAAGAAATTTGGGGGGTGACATTATGCCAGCGGGGTGGGCTCCCCGTTGGCAAATTCAGCTGGGAAGGGGGGACGGAAGCCAATGGGGATTGGGTACCCCATCGGCAAAGAAAGCTGGGGAGAGGTGGGGCATGATACCGAGGGGGGTTTGGCACCCCCTCGGCATACAGCAGAAACTTGGGTGTGGGGATATTATGCCGATGGGGACTGGGCTCCCCGTTGGCAAACTGGGTAGGAGGCATGCAAGGTATTGCCCTGCAATGACAGGTCACTCCCTCATTGCAGCAGAATGGCTGATGTTGCAATGATGAGGCGGCCCCTGATTGCAGCAGCTAAAATGTTTCAAGGTGGTGGCATGCTGGCTGAGCTAGTGTTAGCAGCAGTGTGCCACCCCATTGGGGAAAGAGGGCCAAGCCTCAAAAGGCATTGGGGGCATTGGCCACAACAGTGCCGCATCTCCACAACCTACTTCTGCAGCAAGCTGCCGTAACATGTTTCTTGCACATGCACACAAGCAACATAAAAATAGCAGGACAAGAGGACACAACATGAGATTAAAGGGAGGCCGATTAAAATGTGAAGAAGTTCTTTTTCACAGAATGAGTGGTTGATGCATGGAATGGCCTACCTCAGGAAGTGATGGATATGAATACAGTGCAGGGCTTCAAACAGGCATGGAATAGGCATAAGGGAACAATACAGATAAGCATGAGTAGATAGGCCATTGACAGAGCAAATGCCAATGGCACATTCATAAGGCAGAAAAAAAAATGGGCAGACTGAATGGGCCTTGCAGTCCTTATCTGCCACCAACTTCTGTGTTTCTATGTTTCTGTGTGCAAATGCCAGTAGGAAATCACATGTGGAGGATAGGACATGCACCCCAGGCAAGCCCCACCTCCCTACCAAAATTTAAAAAAATTACAAACCTCCTTCCAGCAAAAATGTCATCTCTCTTTAATTAATAGAAAATGTAAAATAAAAGTGTTCACTCGAACCACAAACACCACAGAGTTCAGAGAGGAAAAAGAAATCAAAGAACTTTTGCTTTTCCTGCCTTTTCCAGATGCAAACTGTCTGCAAAACAATGTCTGCCCACCCCTTACCAAGAGAGTTCTCGGGAAATAAGGGAACAGCTGACCTGCCAGCAACAGGACAACCTCCCTGATAGCAGTTTGCCCACTTCAGCTTTTTTTCTTTTCCACTAGTCAAGACTGAAGTGGTCAATTTTGGGGAGGGGCTTCAGTTTCTTGAGAAGTTTCCTCTCACTCCTTCCTGATGAAGCTACAGTATGTTACCCCCAACCCCACACAAATATTATCTACTGTTGTGTCCCCTTCCCATTTATATTAGTGTTCTGTATACTCACAACCACTACATTTCTCAGTTCTGTCAGCCACACACGCATATTTTTCCTGGTCAGTTTCATCCCACTCATTACCTGTAATGAACCTACTTTAACAGCCCCCATTTATTTCCTTTTTGCTTGCCCAGTTATAGGTTTCCAGACCAGTTTTCATTCTCACCCCTTCACCTGTAAGACTGCTACCATCCTCCATTTATTTCAGGGTTGTGTGTAGTTCCCCATAAAATTCTCATGGTCAGTTTCCTATATGTAAGCAATAAGACACGATGGGGTGTGCATTAAACAGTTCTAATGCACAGCTAGGAGGACGTAATGAGGCACGAGGCCCCATGTACATTTCTCCTGATCAGTTTCCCATCTCACTCCTTTCCTGTAGAAGATGTTAACTCCCCCCTCCTGTTTTTGAAAGGCTACACCTGCAGTTCAGTGGATGAGCAACCAGCCATGTCTACTTCCTGAGCTATATAAGCAGTTCTTCCCAGCCTCCCTCTGAAGAACTTTCTATTTGCCAGCCAGTGGATCTGTTGGTCTGTCTGCTTACGTTGGGCCTTCTGTGGCCTTGCCTGGGGCCTGCTTCAACCTTGCCCCTTCCCCTTTCCCACTGTCAGTGCTCTGGAACCTGTCTGGTTCTGCTGGATGTGTTTGTGTGCTTCTCCTACTTAGTTAGCATTCGTTTTGCTTCCGGCTGCTGTGTGCTTCCTCCTGTGCTTATTTTCTGGTTTCCTGTGTTTGTTTTGTCTTTTCTTTTGTGGTTTTCATTGCGCTTTGTGTGTGCTATGTTAATCCTGTGTCTGTGCTCAAGCCCCTTTCCTTTTCGGCTGCTTATCGCCCTCAGATTTCCTGCAATTGTAGGTTTCAGCTCCTATTTCAACTTCTCTGCTACTGCTGTTTCTGTTAATTCATTGCACCTGGCCTAGGCTCCTGCTGTCAGTTTGCTGCCGCTCCCTGTTTCAGCTTGCTCTCAGTTCTCAGTGCTAGCTCTACTCTACTAATGCCAGCAGCTTTGCATTCCAGTATGGTTCTTTCTGGCTTATTTACCTCAGCATTTCATTTATTTACTTCACAATTTCTTCCATATCCCTCAGTTTTATCCAGCTCTTTTGGGATTTAAATTTTCTCAACATGTTTATTTGCACTCGGTGGGAATCAAATCTGAATCTACTGCAATTCTATATTACTTTTTCCATGTGATTGAAACCTGCTTAAATGCAATTGTACTGAGCAATTATTATTGTTGTTTCAGTGCATTATTGCCCATTCCTAGAAATTCCTATGCTTGCTCAGTTGTTCAGCTCAGCTACTGCTGGAATCTGTAACTAATTAGTGCTGGCAGCTAGTCACTATTCATACAATCCTTCATTACACTCTGGCAGTCAGCTCAGCTACATCTGTCACTGTAAACTAGTTTTACTATCACTTATGGATAGTGATGGGTGAAGTGACCCCAATTCACTCCATTGAGCGCTCTGCGGAGTGAAGGTGAATTCGCGGAGTGCTCCACAACACAAAGCAGAGTACTTCGCATTACAAATGGGTAACACTAAGTCCATTGAAAACAATGACTTTGTGTTACTCCGCCTTCTCAAACCACTACTCCAACCAATTCTTAAGGTGAAGTACATTGAAAACAATGTACTTCGCCTCACTTCGCCTTGTTTTTAAGCTCCAAAGGCGAATTTTGCAGTGATTCATGGGATTTCAGGTCACATGGGCTCTAGATTGTTCTGCACAGCCTCAGTTTGGGGTAGTGTGTGTATGAAGCTGTAGGAGACAATCTGCTCTGAGAGGTCTCTGTAACTCAAACCTTCTAAAAGCTGTTAAAAAAGCCTTTTTGAGTCATTTTTTTTGCTGGAACTTTAGTTCATCGATTATAGGAAACCCTCCTTTGCTCATATCATCGAGCGTTTATTGTTTGTGTGTGGATTTTGACTGTTAATGTACAACATTCAGTCTGTGTACTGAGAGACAGTGGAAGTGTGCTTTGGGGGAAGGGCGTATCTGCGGTGTAGATAGATTAACTTGGAGAAAAAGACAGTGCTTTCTGTTTTGGTAATATTTTTCTTGTATAACTGTGTTAATGTACACACAGTAATATTTTCAATAATTCTTGCCATTTTTTTGCTGATTGTTGTGGTGCAGGTGTGCATAATTTTAGTTTGTTTAAAATATGTGGTTATATTACTGAAGTTTTCAATTTGCTACGCATTACTTAGTGTGTGTGTGAGTATGTGTGTGACGCTTGTCATCAAATCAGACATCTTTTATTGTGCCACATAATTTCAGCAATGTGAACCTGCTATCCACTGCAGCTGTGTAATTGTTGTACTTCTTTGTGGTATCTTTACTGGTACTAGTACTAGTGACTGTTACTGCAGCAGTGCAGTACACTGCCCCCCCCCCGTGGCCTGCCCTAACCGGCAAAGGTATACTTTTCCAGATTTGAATTTATGATGGTGAGCACTGGTTAGGTGTTGTGCCTTTGCATCTGCATCCTTCAGTGCACAGCGCAATCTTAATCTGTCTGTGCATTTGCATCTCTTTAGGGCCTGATCTCCATCTCTAACTTAAGTCACAGTTGTTTCTTTGGCTTCCCTTCAGAGTACTGGACAGGTGTGGTGCATATTTCTCCATGAACATTGTGCTCATTAATATGCATTTTTAAGTTAGGACCATCATCACGAGTCACTCGTGATACAAATCATGTTCTTCATCATCACGGTCACAAATGCAGTCACAAATCACGATTTATGATCACGTCACGAATCACAGCATTAATTTTTTTAATAGTTACTTGGATGTATTTTTTTTTTTTACTATCTTCTTTATCCCACCTTACTGCCCTCTCACCCTACTCCTTCGGACTTGGTCTATTCCCTTATGGATCCCATCCATGGTTTCTGCCCCAAGAGTGCCCGGCCAACTCCTACCTTCACTCGTTCTCCACCCTCAGAGTGCCTGCACATTGGAGCCTTGCCTGTGGGTAGGAGATCCCAGGGGACCAGTCGTCATCCAGGGTTGAGTGTTTTTTTTCTGGTTTTCTTCCTTTGTTGTCCCTCTACCCCCTGAGGACATCGGCACGCAGGACTGATGTCCAGACAGACGGCGTGCTGATGCACGCTGTTGTCAAGTACCCAGACATCTTCCCCTCCCCAGCTCTTAGTTACCTGTGCCCTGGTGCCCGTGCTTCCACCGGCCCCAGAGCATCGGGTGCTCGCGGCACCCCAAGATCCCACCCCTGGAGTAGGTATTTGGATGTATTGTAAGCCTGTTTTGTAGTATCTCTCCATGCTTCACCACCCCACCATTGTACTCATTAATGTTTCTTTTCAAGTTGGGGAGTTTTGTGCCACACCTCATCGGGGCCTGGGGAAGTACAGCCGTAGGCATTCACATTTCTTCATCATCACGGTCACAAATGCAGTCACAAATCACGATTTATGATCATGTCACAAATCACAACATTAACTTTTTACTAGTTACTAGGATGTATTGTAAGCCTGTTTTGTAGTATCTCTCTAGGCTTCACCATCCCACCATTGTACTCATTAATAAATGTTTTTAAGTCAGGGAGTTGGAGTTGGACAGTGTCTGCAGTACATACGCAGACTGGAAAGAAGACTGACTGCACACATGCAGTTTAGATCCGTATTTATTTATTTATTTAGCTTTTGTTGACCGGGTAAGTGCACTAGACAAATCCTGCCTATTTTCAGGCACGACCCGGGGGAAGGGGATACAGATGAATGCCAACTGACCTTGAACCAGATTAAGCTGTTGGTGGTAGTTTTAGTGAATGAGGGAAATTTGGCCAGGACACCGGGGAAATTCCCCTACTCTTTTCGATAAGTGCCATGGGATCTTTAACATCCACCTGAACTACCACCAATCCAGGCAGATGGGACCTCTGTTTAATGTTTCATCCGAAAGACGGCACCTCAGAAGTGCAGCACCCCTCTCATGCTGCACTTCAGTGTCAGTACTGGGATATTAACCCAAGTGCCAGATGTGGGAACTGAACCCAAAGCCCTCTGATCTCCTGGCCTCACAGGCGAGTGTGCCACCTACTGAGCCACTGACACTGCTAAGAATGCTGTGTCACAAGTGGGACTTCTGGGAAGTGAGTCAGAAGTATACTTGCACTGCTCAGAATACAAAGTGTCACGCATATGGAAGACAACAAAAAAGGGCATAATTACATACAAGGGTCAGGGATGGTGGAGGAATACATTTTATAACACAGCAAGAAAAGTGTGGGGGGGACACATGGTGTGAGGAAAAAAAAGATAATGTGGGATCCCATGGTGATCCAGCAGCAGTTCCAGCATGGACATAATTTGCAACTGATGTCCCTCTATGCGATCCAGCCACTGCTCCACAGCACTCACCCTCTCGTTGTTCTCCTTGACAGCACTCCAAAGAACTGCCAAGTCAGCCTGTGTTACATGCAGTTCTCTGGGGCCCATACGTTCTACAGGCTGACCTGCTGGTGGTGGGGGGGTGTGTGTGCTGGTGGAGCAGCAGGTGCTGCTGTGGCCTTCCTCTTCTTAGGGATGCCACAATGCACAGCTGCACCCTCTGCCACAGAATGGCCAGCAGGTGCAGGCATGGTCCGTTCTGTGGCAGTCCGCCACTCCAACTGCTGATGATTGAGCATATGGGTGCACTGGCCCACAGTCCCAAGGTGAGTCCCCCGTGGGCCACAGCGCACCTCCACCTCACATAGGTGTCACTTGACCACACTACTGTCCCCCCACACAGTAAAAAAACTGCCAAACAATGGAGGTGCGGGGAGGACCAGGCACAGGCAGGGGATGGCCAGATGAACTGGAAGCCGGCTGGTCAAAGTGCTGAACAGGGATGGGATCCACACCTGGGCACAGGGGACTAGGCACATCCTGCTCCAGAGAACCTGGACTTGGTGGTGGTTCAACTGCCTCAGAGTCAGGAGAGGAGGCAGTGCTAGTCCTGCTTCCGGGGGGGACACTCACAACTATCGAGTGGTCCAACAGGAATGGGTGCCCATGCCCTTCACACATGTGCACAGTACAATGCTTACCACTACCACGCTCTCCCACAGCTGCCCCCGCCCCAGACATTCCCTAACCCTTGTCCATTACTCTTACTGAGCTCTCTCAATCTGAGCAATTACTACTCACACTGTCACACAACACACACACACAGTCACACAGACAAACAACTAACTACTTATAAAGGTAAGAAAAATAAAATTTACAGAAAGAACAA
This sequence comes from Neoceratodus forsteri, assembly GCA_016271365.2. NCBI lineage: Eukaryota > Metazoa > Chordata > Ceratodontiformes > Ceratodontidae > Neoceratodus > Neoceratodus forsteri. The sequence goes on from CM057452.1 coordinate 1,869,631,259, forward strand.
ATTAAGTAAAAAAGAGTACAGAAAAGACAAAAAAAAATCAAGCTTTTAAAAAAGCTGTTGGGTCTAAATCAAAGTTTAAATCTCCTCCTCGCTCTGATCTCAAAGTATCAGCAGTTACAAAACACACTACTCTCTCTCCGTCTGCACAGAAGAAAGTAAAAGTGTCTGCTTGTATGACTCACTTTCGTCCTGCCTAGTTAAAGAGCATGTGATGTACAGTACTACAAGCCATGTGATGTGTGTGGGGGGGCTATCAAATCTGAAACACCAAGTGGATCACTTAGAATCATAATGAGGAATGCGAAGTCCATTAAAAACAATGACTTCGCCTTACTTCGCATATCCCTTTAATCAGAAGTGGTAATGACAAGGCGGAGTGAGCACTATGCATTGCCCACTCCACGTAGTGGATTGGCAACGCGAAGTACCCACTTTGCATTCACTTCGCCAGCGAAATTTAAATTCGCTGCATCTCTACTTTTGGGTCACATCACTTTACTGTGGCTTCTTTATTTTTCTTATGGCAGAGGACAGGGGGTTATTGTGGAGAGTCGTGGCCCCATGTGGTTCTATTACCTCATGTTAATATACTGCCTTCTCCACTAAAATCCTCTGGGTATTTATGTCACCTTTAATTGGTGCTCATTGCTGGACTGGTTGGCTAGTATTCCTTCCTCTTTACTTGCATCGCATGACCTATAACATTACAAGGCAAGCACCTTGCACTGAATAAAGGACCAGGTTACCCTGAGCTGTCTGTGCAATATCTACTGCTATCATGCTTCTGCATACTATTTGTTTACCATGCTGCACATTGCCTGTTACTACCTACAGTACCATGTATGGCCTGTTACATTACTAAAGGTGTTTATCATGCTGCACATTGTCTGTTACTCCTGCATTACCATGTATGGCCTGTATCATTACAAAAGGTGTTTACTATGCTGCATATTGCCTATTACTCCCTGCATTTTCATGTACAGAATGGCCTGCTCCATTGCTAAGGGGGAGTAGCTGACCATGCCCATCAACTTATTGGCTCTGAGCTCGCCCTCAGCTGACGGTCTCGCTCTACACCCTAGTTTGCATCCTGAGCATGTGAAACCTGAGTGGGGTCCTTCCTTTCTGGCCCACAGTGGAAATGCCTTACTCCAAGTGGAGCTTTAACCATTCATGTGCAGCGGCTCCTCTTGATATAGAATTTATGACTAGCTGCGATGGGTAGTTACGTGCATTCCCCCTTTGGCTGTAGTATTAGTTTACTACCATGGCATCTTCAATGTTTTTCCTTATGACTGCATCTGGTTCAGCTGGTTTGTATTTTAGATTGGTAAGCTGGCTGAGTGCTTCAGCAGTCATTGCTCTCCTCCTCCAGCCTTGGGGGTGCTTGTTGCATGTGGAATGATAGAACATTTGCAGAGCCACAGAACAGTAGTTGAGGGGGCCAACGTTCAATTCCAAGTGGGGAACACTTTGACAGAGACGTGGTTCAAAGAGAAACACACCTGAAATGTTGCAATCCCAGGTTCCACTCTGTTTAGGAGGGACAGAGAAGGCAAAAAGTGCAGAGGTGTGGCAATCTATGTCAAGGATGAAATAAATGCCACTGAGATCCAGGGCATTAGTAACAATACTGAGTCCCTATTGGTAACCTTCGGTGCAGGAAATAAAACCCCATTATGGGTGGGAACAGTTTACAGACCTCCATTACAAGAAATAGAAAGGGATAATGAGCTTCTTGAAACAATCCTTATGATAGCTGACAAAGGTGAGCTACTGCTTGTAGAAGACTTCAATCTGCCTGATGTGAAATGGGTCTCCTACACAGCCTCATTAGAAAAGAGCAAGAAATTCCTCTTTGTTCTGCAAGAGGCAGGTCTAACACAGTTAGTAGATTCACCAAGGAAAGATACAATCCTAGACCTTGCGTTAACAAAACAGCACAAGCATATCTGATGTTAAAGTAGGAATCAATTTGGGCTCCAGTGATCACAGATCAGTATGGTTAGCAGTCAACAGACAGAGTCACCAGTCACACTAGACTAAACATTCTCAACTACAAAAATGCAAACTTCAACAAGATGAAGTTTGCCTTTTCATGTCTGTATGAAAACATAAAAGATGGAGACATCGAGGAGAGATGGACAGCATTGAGGACGTCAATAAACATTGTCACAGCAAAATACTCCAACGTAATCAGTAAAACCAAAAGAAAGAAAACCTCTCTGGTTTACAAAAGAGGTGGTACTGAAACTAGAATAAAAGAAAAGAAAAAAGCCTTCAGACAGTATTAATAAATAAAGAAAGACTGTGATAGGGGAGAATGCAGGACAAAGCTCAAAGAGGCCGGGAAGGCAATCAGGGAAGCCAAAGCACAAACTGAAGAAAAAATTGCAGAAGAAATTAAAAGGGGAGACAAAACCTTCTATAGGTATATCCTGAAAAAAAGAAAGACGGAGGGGGGGCATAGTCAGTCTAAGAAACAAGGAAGGACAGCAAGTGAAGGATGATGTACAGAAAGCAGAAGAATTAAACAAATACTTCTGCTCTGTTTTTACAAGAGAACAGAATGATAATGGTCCAACACTAGCTACAGATTTCCACATCCAGGAAACAGACACAAGCCCATTTACAAAAGAAAGGGTCCTAGAAGAATTAAATAAATTGCAGATAGACAAAGCTATGGGACCAGATGGAATTTATCCTCGGGTATTGAAAGTGCTTAGGGAGGAACTCGCCACTCCATTGGCCGAACTCTTTAATAAATCACTGTACAGTGGACAGGTACCAGAGGAGTGGAAAAAGGCCACTGTGTTACCCCACACAGGAGCGAAACGTATGAAATGCTAGCAGAAACAGGCTTCATGGTCTATCAAGTCTGCTTGATTGTGCAGCTAGCCCCTCAACTTCTCATAACCACCCCCACTCACTCTGTCCCACCCTCTCTTAAATCCTCCCACTGTTCTACAAGATACCACCTCCTCAGTCAGATTGTTCCACTTATCTACCACCTTTTCTGTGAAAAAGTGTTTCCTGATTTCCCTCCTGAATCTCCCCCCTCCAGTCTCAGACGATGCCTTCTTGTGTCCCTTCCCCTTCTGATCTGAAGAATCCCTTCTGTATTAATCCTGTTAATACCCTTCAGGTACTTAAAGGTTTCGATCATATCCCTCCATCCCTCCTCTCTTCCAGGGAATACATTTGCAGTTCTTCCAGCCTCTCCTAGTAGGATTTTCCTTCAAGTCCCTGTATCATCTTCATTGCCCTATGCTACACCCCCTCCAGCATGTCTGATGTCCCTCTTCAGAAATGGACGCCAGTACTGCATGCAGTATTCCAGGTGTGGCCTGACCAGTGACCTGTACAGGGGCAGGATAGAAACATAGAAACATAAAATTTGACAGCAGATAAGGATCGTTTGGCCCACCTAGTCTGCCCATTTCTCTACCTACTGGATAAGCTGCAGATCCTAGTTAACCAACAGCCTATTTCTTCCTATCCCCCACAAGAATTGCCTTATGTCTGTCCCATGCATTCTTGAATTCCTGCACTGTTTTTGACCCCACAACTTCCTTAGGAAGGCCGTTCCATGCATCCACCACCTCTCTGTGAAAAAATACTTCCTCACATTGCCCCTGAGTCGTCCCCCCTCTATCTTCAAATTGTGTCCCCTTGTTCTTGCACATCTCTTTCTCTGAAAGATGCTACCCTCTTGGACTTTGTTGATTCCCTTAAGGTACTTAAACATTTCTATCATGTCCCCCCTCTCCCTCCTTTCCTCAAGGGTATACATATTAAGCTCCTTTAGTCTTTCTTCATATATCTTCCGGTGCAGACCCTGCACCATTTTAGTTGCCCTTCTCTGGACTGTTTCCATCCTGTCTATGTTCTTGCAGAGATGGGGTCTCCAGAATTGGACACAGTACTCCAGATGAGGTCTCACCAACTGTCTGTGCAGAGGGATAACTTCCTGTTTTCTACTGGTGATGCCTCTCCCTATACATCACAGTATCCCCCCAGCCATTCCTACTGCTTTCTCACATTGCTTGCTAACCTTTAGGTCATCTGATATAATCACCCCTGGTCCCTTTCCATTTCTCTTGTTGTTACTACCCCCCCCCCCCATTGTGTACTCTTCCCCTTGGGTTTTATTTCCCAGGTGCATTATTTTGCACTTCTTGCAATGAATCCAAGCTGCCATACATCTGACCATTCCTCCAACATTGCCAAGTCCTTCTCATCCTTTCCACCCCCTTGTTTATCAACCCTGTTACAGATCTTTGTGTCATCTGTAAAGAGGCATACTTTTCCTTCCAGTCCCTCTGCAATGTCACTTATAAAGACATTAAAAAGGACCGGACTAAGTACTGAGCCCTCCAGTACCCCACTAATAACCCCCTCTTTCTTCAGAGTGGACTCCATTTACTTTTACCTTCTGTGTCCTGTTGTCTAGCCAATGTTTTACCCAGGCTACCACCCTGGGACCCACTCCCAGGCTGGCTAATTTGTTTATTAATCTTTTGTGTGGGACTGTGTGAAATGCCATGCTAAAGTCTAGATAGGCCATGTCCACAGCCCCTTCCTGGTCTACTACTTTGGTCACCCGGTCAAAGAAATCGATTAGATTCATCTGACATGACCTTCCCACTGTGAAGCCATGCTGCCATGGGTCCTATGCCCCACTGGCTTCTAGGTACTCAACAATTCTTTCCTTCCAAACTGATTCCATCATTTTCCCTACCACTGAGCTCAAACTGACAGGTCTGTAGTTTCCTGCCACTGTCTTGCTCCCACTTTTGTGAAGAGGAATCACATCCGCCCTCCTCCAGTCCTCAGGTACCACACCATCTTTCCATGATTTGTTAAAAAGGATAGTCAGTAGTGTCACTAGTTCTCCCCTTAGTTCTTTAAGAATTCTGGGGTGAATCCCATCAAGCCCCATTGCTTTGTCCACCTTCAGTTTTAGGAGTTCTTTCAGAACCCTTTCTTCTCTGAAAGGACTGTAACCGACCCCTCTATCCAGAGTGCTTTTATTGATTGGATTAGGTACCCCCCCTCTTCTTTTATGAATACTGAGCAGAAGTATTCATTCAGTATCCCTGTTTTTTCACTATCCCTCTCTGCTCACACAATGTCCCCTTTTTTCAGCCTCACTATCCCTCCCTTTGTCTTTCTTCGCTTCCTAATGTACCTATAAAAGGTTTTATCCCCCTTCTTAACTGAGTTGGCTATCTTTTCCTTGGTTTGGGCTTTTGTTATTCTAACTGCCTTCCCTGCTTCTTTCTGCTTTAACTGGTATAGTTATCTGTCCTGCTCCTTCTGTGTTACCTTATACTTCCTAAAATCTATCTTTCTCCCTAACCTTCCCTGCCACCTCTTTTGAGAACCATAGTGTTTTTTTCTTTAATTTTGATTTGTTTATTTGCAGCACACAAAGGCTTGTTGCCTCTGTGATGGAAGTTTTGATGTTTCCCCATTGTTGCTCCACCCCACCTTCTTGCCTGTTTGCTAGTGCTTTTCTGAGGCACTCTCCCATTTTGACAAAATCAGCCCTTCTGTAGTCCAGTACCCTCACTTTTGTATGGCTTGACTCTACAGCTGAGAATATCGTGAACCATGTTGTTTGGTGGTCACTTGTCCCCAGATGGCTACCCACTTCTAGAGCTGAGATCCTCTCTCCATCCCCATTTGAGAGTACCAGGTCTAAGATTGCTCCATCTGAGTGGGTTCCAACACAAGCTGTCTGAGGCATGCCCCCTGTAAGACATTGAGAATGGCCCTGCTCTTGGATGTGGCTGGAGCAAAGGTGCTCCAGTTAACATCTGGTATATTCAGGTGCCCCATCAGCAATATTTCCCCTTTCTCTGCCATCTTCAGGATCACTTTTCTGTGCCTGGAGGAGATTCTCCTTGATATGCACCGCAGCATCTTGTTTGCCTTTGCAGCTACCTTCCTGCACTGAGCAGAGTGGATCATACTCCCCATTATTAGTACCCCTAAATCCTTTTCCTCCACTGTGCTTTCCAACTATATCCCTCCCAACTGATATTTCCTCCCCTGGTTCCTTACTTCAAAGTGCAATACCTTGTACTTCTTAACATTGAACCCGAACTGCCATATCTCTGCCCATTTCTGTAGCTTAGTCAGGTCATCCTGCAGCCTGCTCCACCCCTCTATATCATCTACCACTGCACCGATCTTAGTATCATCTGCGAACGGACTGATCCTACTCTGGATCCCGTTTGAGATATCGGCTATGAATATGCCGAACAGCACCGGTCCCAGTACTGAACCCTGGGGCACCCCACTTGTAACATCCCTTGGTGATGAGAGTTCCCCCACCACAACCACCCTTTGCTGTCTACCCCTCAGCCAATTGGTGATCCAGTTGACCATTTTTGTCCCCTCCCAATGTATTCCAGTTTTCCCCTCAGCTTCCCATGCGGTGCCGAGTCAAAGGCCTTGCTGAAGTCGAAATATAGAACATCCACTGCATGGCCTCTGTCCAGTTCCCTGGTAACCCAGTTGTAGTACTTGATTAGGTTCATCTGGCAGGATCTGCCTGATACAAAACTGTGCTGATGGCCATCTTGGAGCCCATTGTCTTCCAGAAAGGTCACTAGCCTTTTTTTTAGGATTGACTGTATGAGTTTCCCCACAATTGAAGTGAGACTCACCAGTCTGTAGCTGCCTGGATTATCCTTCGGGCCATTTTATGAATGGGCACAACATGGGCCATCCTCCAGTCCTGTGGCATGCATCCTGTGTCCAGTGATGTACTGAACAGGTCTGCCAGTGGTACTGCCAGGATCTGTGCTTGCTCCCTAAGTACCTTAGGTTGAATGCTATTCAGCCCCCGGCACCTTTTTCACCCTCAGTGCCCTTAGTCCCTGCAGCACCAAGTCCTCTGAGATTCTGATATCAGTCACACCCTTCCCCCTCTGCCCACTCCACCCTCCCATGGGATATCTGCCCCCCTCTTTCCTTCATGAACACAGAGCAGAAGTACTCATTCAGTGCCTCGCCTGGTCCTCCCCCTTCTCCACCCACTCCCCCATCTTTCTTAATCCTCACAATCTGGTCTTTGTTTTTTCTTCTCTCATCAATGTATTTGAAGAAGTCCTTTTCCCTCTTCCTTGATTCTCTGTGCCAGTCTTCACTCTCTGTGAGGTTCCTCAGGGTTTCACAGGGTTCATTGTTTGGACCAATCCTCATCAATATATTTATCTGTGACATTGCAGAGGGATTGGTAAGGCCCTTGATTCTGTCCCCCACAGCAGGCTTATTAACAAACTGGGAAATGCAGGTGTAAGAGAGAAAACTGTTAATTGTATGAGGAAACTGGCTTCAGTGGAGGACCTAGAATGTTGGGGTTGGTGATCAGCAGGATTCCAGAGGGTTCGGTGCTTGGACCAATTCTGTTCAATATACTTATCTGAGACACTGCTGATGGATTGGAGGGGAAAGTATGCCTGTCTGCAAATGACATCAATCTCTGCAACAGAGTGGACACACAGAAAGGGGCCATAGCAGTGGAATCAGACCTAACAAAACTGGAAAAATGGTCCAGAACTTGGCAGTTGATGTTCAACACCAAGAAGTGTAAGGTCATGCACCTAGGGAAAAGAAACCCAGTAAACAATTACTATCTAGGGGGTGAACAATTTGCCATCACAAACCTAGAATGGGACCTAGGGGTCATGGTATACAATGAACTAAAGGTAGGGAGACAATGTGAGAAGGCAGCACAGAAAGCCAGTAATATCCTCAGTTGCATCAGAAGAGGGATCACAAGCAAAAAGTGTAAGGTGCTAACCCTTCTTTACAGAACCTTGGTGAGGCCACACGTGGAATAATGTGTCCAGTTCTAGAGACCCCACCTTAAAAAGGATACAGACCATCTGGTAACTGTGCAAAGAAGAGCTACAAAGATGGTTCAGAACCTCTACCATGAACCCTATGAGACAAGACTTAAAGAATTAAACATGTTCTCCCTGGAACAGAGAAGAAACAAAGTAGACATGATAGAAACATTTAAATACCTAAAGGGTATCAACTCAGCACAGAATCAGAGTCTCTTCCAAGAAAAATAAGAAGGCATATACTTGAGGTCACAACAGACATCTAATGGAAGGGAGATTTTGGAGCAATATTAGGAAGTTTTTCTTCATTGAAAAGGTGGTGGAGCCATGGAATAGGCTGCCGCAGGAGGTCATGGATGCCAAGACAGTTAAGGAGTTTAAAATATCTTGGGACAGTCATAGTGGAATATTGAAATAAGAGAATATACTTGGGGGAGATTAGGTCAAATAACAGGCAGACTAGATGGATCACGTGGTCCCCATCTGCCATCATGTTCATAAGCTCCAGCCCTTGCAATCCCCTTCACGGCATTCCCATTAGAGGGATAGAGTGAGAGCCCTCCACTAAATCAAAATATTTTTTACCCTTTGAATTGAATTTCAAATGTAGCAGCCAAGCCATCACTAAATTAAATAACCAAAGCCTGGAGGGAAGGTGATCTTGGCCTTGAATCCCCAGTGATTTCCTCCTCAAAGGTTGTTTTTTTTTCTGTCCTTCGTGCTGCAGATCATAATACTTAGTTAGTTTTAGTAATATTCTTAGTAATATTCTTATCCTACTTAGATAGGTTCCGCTAATGGATGGAGATGGATGGTGGCCCTACTAGCCATTCCCTCTCTCCTTAGGAAGCCCCTTACTGTCATCAGCACAAGCCATGTTATTGGAGCTATTCTGCTAACTCGTGCATCTCATTTATGATTCATTAAACTGCCTACTGCTGTCAGTCTGCTTTTCTACTTTCTAGTCATTGATCACTGCCACAGTTCTTTGGGGGTACCTTCCTAAGGTACCTTTAACCAAGGGACCCTTCCCATGGCACCTCTAAGGGTGGAACCCTCTTTGAGTGTTCCTTGCCTTCAGTACCCCTACAGGGTGGTTATTCCTAATGGAACAGAGAATGCAAAAGGCCACAATGTTGTTATATAGTTACACAAGCATAGCATTTAAATCATTGTGCATTCCAACACTAAGATTTTCAAAAGCTAGTTTTTTTCCCTTTCTAATCAATAAAACTATCCTTCAATAAATGCCCTCCTATAAACATATTTGCCAGGTTTTTTTAATAGCACGTTTCAGCCCTACAGTTACCATGCATTGAAGTTTAAATAAAAACATGAATCAACTGTTGTTCTTCCTTGAAGTGCCAATCGCTTACCACTCCCGCAGCATGTCTCCTCCCTCCACCTCTGATGCCAACAATGCTCCCATCTCCACGTGTGTTAAGTAAAAAACATTTTTTTTTTAATTTTCAAATACAGCCCACAAGTTCTCAGAAACATGGTGGAGTGCAGTCAGAAATGCATCTGGTCTGTAACGCTGCTCCCACCGTCACCATCGGGAGATGGTTAAGGTATGGCTGATCCGAGCTGATAGGCTAACACTCTTTGACCTGGAGGATGCCTTTTGCTAACAAACTCCATTCCTATGTTAAACAGGGGAAGGGGTGAGCACTACAGACACTTACTCCACTATGGCCGCATGGTCCGGGGTGTGCAACCTCATGGTACCATAACAACAGATTCCAATAAAGGACAAATGTCCTGAAGCAATACACAGCATAAATGTGGAAGAACTATTTTACTATAACGGCACTAAATTATTTCAATGTATTCATACCAAATTTTTTTAACATAAAAAATGATTTAAATAAAAGGGAAAACATTTTATAAGCACTCTGGGGTGTGCATTGAACAAATCTGACCACACATTCAGGGGCTAAACACACTTGGCCTGCAACTTTGTGCCTTACTATGCCCTTGGGTGTGTGGTCAGATCTGTCCACTGCACACCCCGTTGAGTCTTATTGCTTAAGTGCAGGATAGCTCGTTATACAGTTAGTTAAAACAAACATAAGTCCTTCATCAGAGAATCTGTTTAGAATCTCCAGTTCTCGCTATCTCTAAACAAAACATTGCTCTTTTTTCATAAGATATTTTCCCCTGCCAATTTAATTTTACATTCTGTTCTTGTAAATTACACCACCTGTGTTCCATAAAATGTATAAAGACATTGTCAATTTCTTTCTTGTGAGCAGCCTGAAGAGTACATTAGTCTTCTTAACAGGCACAATCAATTAAGATATCCTGTCCCAGAGCTAGGTTTCTGTTAATAATTTTGCAACAAGCTTGTGGGGGTCAAAATGCAGCTCAAGCTTAGCTTCTTGTGGTCCAGATAAACCCAAATAGTTATCTGTACCATTTCAACAGTGTAACTGTATACATTTGCAAACCAAGGGATCTCAGCTTCACACAGAGATTCACATTTTATGATCACTGGGAAGCAAGGGGAGAAAGAAAGAATAGAAGCAGCAAGTGAAGGAAGGGAGAAAATAGGGAGAAATAGTTGGACCATTGGAGTGGCCAATTCCTAGGTGGCACAAGGAAAATTTGATTGTGCAATCACACAGGCAACAGATAGACAAGTAACAGAATAGATCCTTGTTTTAACTCTCTCTGCATAACAAATGTTGGGTCTTACCCAACCCTGTCATATACCCCCACCCGAGAGAACCTGTTTTCTTTTTTTTTTTTTGTTGTTCTTTTTTCAAGGTTCCAAAACCTTCTTAAATTTCTATTTTAATATTATCTTGTAACCTTTACAGTTCTTTGCATATACAGTGTCCCTTTTCCATAACACTGTTTACAGCAAACATTACAGTTTTGCACACGTTTCAACCTTCTGAATTCTCAATTTCTGAACCATATCTTGACAGACAATCAGTACTGACATTCTCCTTACCAGATTTGTGCATTACTTTGAATTTAAATGGCTATAGTGCCAGGTTACACCTTGTGATACTGAGATCGTATCCATCATTTGATTAAGCCAACAGAGGGGATTATGATCTGTTATAAGTACAAAGTCAGCTACTAGCAAATAAAACTTAAAGGACTCCATTGCCCATTTCACATCAAGACATTTAATAGTGGAGTATTTTTTTCTCTGTGTCATGTAGTTTCATACTGATATACAGAAAGGAATGATCCTTCCCATCTGTATTATGACTTAGGACTGCCCCAGGCCTACCTCTGATGCATATATGGCCGTTCACAACATAAAGAAGAAACTCACCCATCTACCACAGTGAGATCTGTTTTTTAACCCAGTGCAAGAGGAACAAAATTATCCCTAAAGGTTTAACTATTTGGAATCAATGAGAATTTTTTCTGGGCTTTTTTATACATGATATAGGTTTAATAGATTGTGACTCTCTGAACAACTGTCATAAGTCTCTGAGGAAGGACTTGATTGGTCCGAAAGCTTACACATTTTGTTTCATCTATGTTGGTCCAATAAAAGGTACCAAACCATTTGCTTCTAGATTTGTTCTTACAAAGACCAATATGGAAATTGTTATATTTCTGCATGTTTGCCTATAACAGAAACTGTTTCACAAAATCTGGTCCTCTCAAGACAGGAGTTGAACATAATGAGCCTTGATGGCCCAAAAAGCTTCATCATGCACTGGGGACAATTTTACATTATTGAGGTATCTTTTTTTTTCATGAGTTCAGTGAGGGGAGTAATTTACTTTCAAAGTTGGGAACAACTCTCTGATAGTAATCAGCCAGACCTAAAAATTTCCTGACATATTTCTTTGTTTTAGGGACAGTACTGTTAGCAATAGCTTCTATCGTGGAAATCTCTGGCTTTACTTCTCCATTTTCCCAAATCTAACCCAAATATCTTGTTTCCTGTAATTGTTTCCTGCAAGCTTAATGTGCATTTGCTAAGATTAATGGTCAGACTTGCATTTCTGAGAGATTGGATGAACACTTGTAGACATTCCAGGTGGCTCTTCCAGTCTGAACTGTACAGCACAATATCATCCAGGTAAGCAACACAGTAACCAGTGTGAGTAGCTAGAAGTACATCCATGTACTGCTGGAATGTAACATGAGTGCCATGTAAACCAAACAGCATGGAGGTGAAGATATTATCTAACTGGAGTGGACAATGTAGTTTTGTCTATGGATTCTTTAGCTAGGGGAATTTGCCAGTAACCTTTGGTGAGATTGAGGGTACTGATGTACTTGGTATTTCCCAGTCTGTACACCAAATCATCTATACTGGGCACAGGATAGCTGTTAACTATAGACAGTTTATTAAGTTTCCTAAAATCAATGCTGATTATTACACCCCCTTTTTAGGGCTGCAGGTAGGTGGAGTCTGCAGCCCTATTGCATCTGCTCTAAAAATGAGCTATAGGATTCAGACCGTAGAACAATTCCTTTGGAGTATTCAAAATGATCCTTCCACCTCTTTGCAGCCCTTCAATTTAACCCTTGCTGTGCTGCAAACTGAACACCTATCCAGAGCTTAATCGAATAGATTCTTTCTAGTTCTTTCAGCAGCCTAGGAATTAAGTAACAAATGCTCTGGAGGATCACCTCTCCTCCTCAGTTTTGTAGTGTTTCAGTGAGTACACAAAACTCATTTTCATTTGAATCCAACTTGGTAAACAGCTATATCCTTCTACCCTGCCTGCAGTACATAGCACTGTTTCTAGAGCCCCTTAAATAATTGTGCCTCTTAAAAGAGCTTATGACAGTAATGGCTGTAATTTCTATTGAAACATATTCATCATTTCAAGAGCATGTAAGATAAATAGCTATGGAATGGCTAACTTCCAAAAACAATGAAAAGATTATTTTTTTTCAGTGGCACTTCATTTTCTGTACTCTAGCATATTTACTTGATTCTATAGTATATGTGTTGATTTCCTGAAACATGTGTCTTTAAAACTAAGATATTTATAATAATTAGATAGTTAATATAGTTGTGTGCATTTTCTGGTATTTTAATGGTTTCAACTCCCCCGTTCTCAAATTTTCTTGCAATACATTTCAGTCTTAACCTTTGATTATGCTTCTCATTAGTCTTCAGACTTCTTGTGTACTTTTATATACATAAACATTGGCATTTTATTTTCTTCTTCAGTACCATAAAGACATTGTGTTTTTGCAGATTTTTTTGCAAATTCCTTGCCTCTTTCATTTAATTTTTCCGTCCAATGTCCACATCCAAATTTACATCTTTTATTTTGATTTAGTCAAGTTTTGCAGCATGGAAATCTAGCAACAGTGGCAGCTCCAGCTTCCATTTGTTACCAGGTCACTGGCTAGGCATTACAGTTGGAAGCCAGAGGACCTACTGAAACTGGAATGGAAAGCATATGTGCATATTCATGCTTGCTTCTTAGAGTATTTGAACTAATGATGAATGTCATGTTTCTAAAAATTTAAATGCAAATCCCATTTTATTTTTTTCTCAGGTGATGGCCCTGCTTCTCCTGTCTTGGGGGTTGGGGGTACAGATGGCCCGGCTTCTCTTGACTTGGGATGGATGGCTCTGCTTCTCCTGGCTCAGGGAGGAAGGAATGGCCCTGACCCCTGCTTTCTCTAGTAGGAGAAGCTGGGCCACATGACCCAGAAGATAGGGCCACCCCCCCAAGCCAAGAGAAACAGAGAGATACCCTTTCCCCCAAGCCAAAAGAAGAGGAGCCATATTCACTTCCCCAAGCCAGGAGAACAGCCTCACCCCCACCAGGACAAGCAAAGCTATTCCCCTGGGCCAGGAGAAGTAAAGACTCCCCCATCACCCAAACAAGAAGAATTGGCCATCCCAACCCTTTACAGCAGGTATCCACCTATCAAAATGGTCCTCAATGGATTGGCCACCTGCAGTGGCAGGCCAGGAGATTGAGGGCCATGCATTCTCTCTTTTGAGTCTCACCCCCTCTCCCCACAGTACTGAGACATTTTCAAATAAACCCATCCACTTACCTTAATGAAAAGGCGCAAGCAGAACCCTATCACTCTGGTTCTGCAGGCAGTTTCTTTCTTGGCTGTTTTTGCTGCTGGCAGGACTTTTACTTGAGGATCTGAGTCTGTGCTGCAGCTACTGGCTGGGCAGGGTGGCTAGCTGGTGCTGCACTCTCTTTTTACTGACCAGACTGTGCTTTAGCATTTTATAAAAAAAAGCACAGTATAGTACAGCTCTTTTAAGATTAGCTATACTACTGGGTTGGGGGGACTTCTGTGCTGCAGCTTGCAAACAATGGCAATGTAGTTCTGGTTTGGTGGGCATCGTAGGATGGGTGACTCCTGATTCAGGCAGCAAGGCAGTCACCAGGAGCCAAGCCACAGTGCCACTCGCTGGCCCACAACACTGGGTGCCCAATTATGAGGTAGGGTGATAAACTAAAATGAAAGCAAGTAGCCACTTGCTGCAAAACCCTGTTGCCACCAGACTTTGCCAGTTATGACACCAAGTCCCTAAACCTAGAGGCAGACAGTAAATGAAAAAAAGTAAGCAAACAATGACAGCCAAACCCCAGTGCTGCCAACCCTCCATTCTAATACTAGGTGCCCAGCCCCCTGGGCCAACAGTCAATGAAAAAAATTAAGAAGACAATGGTAACACATCTACAGTGATGTTTCAGAAAGAAACATTAGATGTTTTCTGCATTAATCTATTGTAGCATTGCTCCCTGTTATTCATTGTACTATTGCACATTTGTGTACTTGCCACTTGTACATCAAATAAAAAGCAGTCTTATTCCATAGACAGCAGTAAAACTTTAACCCGCTTAATAGAAAAGCATATGGGAATTCATAGGCTGAATACTAAAAACAACAAAAGTGCAATGATTATCAGGGAGCAATGCTATGCCATATTGGGGCAAAAACAACTAACTTTTCACTCCAGAAGCAGAATTTTATCAGAATTAGTAACTTAGTGCAGAAATGCCCTTATATTATCCGTCACTAGGTCTGAATAGCACATGTATGAACAGTGCTGTCAATAACAGCACCTTCCATACAACACTATGCAGTACAGTGGCAGGAACAAATGTGGCAAGTAAAGGCAATGCCACTGGTAGTGGTCACAAAGCACACTGACAACTGGTACCAGTCCAAACACTTATTTTAGTGAGGACTCTGCCACCACCCCCTTAACTAAAATAATCAACTCGGAGTTGGAGTTGGATTACGGG
This sequence comes from Neoceratodus forsteri, assembly GCA_016271365.2. NCBI lineage: Eukaryota > Metazoa > Chordata > Ceratodontiformes > Ceratodontidae > Neoceratodus > Neoceratodus forsteri. The sequence goes on from CM057452.1 coordinate 1,869,646,341, forward strand.
AGAAAAATACTATTTTCAATGCCAGGATCAGATCACTGATCTCCACCACCATTGTGGCCAAGCAGCTCCATGTCTCAGTTCTCTCTGCCACAGGAGCAGCTCATCCACCATTTTCAATTTCCCAGCCCTTGTCTTCTTCCTAGTACTATGGACAGAGACCTGGGTAGTGCTTACTGCACAGCACTATTTAATCCCTGTCTCTGTCTGTAGTACTCCATTCGGACATTGCTGTTTTTACCTTATGCTATATTTGTAGCACTGTTGTAACCAGTTATTATATTATCCACCACCAGTGATGTGTACAAATAAAAAATTTGAAACAATGACTATGATGCACCCTCAGGATACGAGGATTCACTTATAAAACTACAACCGGCAATTAAGGTAATGAAAAGTATATCAAACCTGGTTTAAACTATCCAAAAGGCATATTTTCACAGTTGGTTAGTGCATATAGTTAAAAACTACAATATCAGGAAATATAAACCATATAGAAATCCATTTTGTGGATGTTGGAGTGAAGCAATGAGGACATAAAATTGGCAGGTATTCATTTATATATCACTTCTCTTGAGAGACATTTTCTTTAGAACTCTGGAACCAATGAACTCTTCAGTACAATGATTCCAAATATCAGGAATCTGTACTAAAACATTAGATAAAAGTAGGACATTATTATATCAGATGCTCAGCCATAATGGATCTATATCTTGGGGGCTCGCTATAGCCCAGGTGTGAATGATTTCTATAGATAATCTTTATTTCCTGTATGTAAAAATGGCAAGCATACTTTGCAACAGAAGTGTTTTTTTCATTGTATTATAGTGGTAGTTATTTAAAAGTTGCCTACCTCGAGGTACCACTGAGGTGCCACGGAGGCACTCAAGTTGCAATCTGCATTGATTGTAATGTGATTTTGTCTCATTCTGCCTCAGTATACCTAGGTATACCTCAGTACTGAGACACATTTCTATGTCTGCCACTGTATGATTATGACTAAATGAGCATCTATTTATTTATTTATTTTTTTATTGTATCAGAATTACCAACCTTTGAGTCAATGACTCATTTACAAAGACTCCTCGTCATACACAGGACGGGGCAGGTGTAACAGACAGTGAGTGGAAATAACAGACAACAGTGCATGTACATACATTATATACAGAGAATGTATATGTATCAACCTTTGAAATGTTGTATGGTAGACTACCGAGATGGCCACCAGGTGTAATAAAAGAATCATGGGAAGATAACCTGGGACACAAAAACCCAGGGGAAGAGTACACAATGGGGGGTGAGATACTGACAACAATAAAAATGGAAAGGGACCTGGGGGTAATTATATCAGATGACCTAAAGGTGGGCAAGCAATGTGAGAAGGCAGTAAGGAAGGCTGGGGGGATACTGGGATGCATAGTGAGAGGTATCAACAGTAGAAAACAGGAAGTTGTCATCCCTCTGTACAGACAGTTGGTGAGACCCCATCTGGAGTACTGTGTACAGTTCTGGAGACCCCATCTCTGCAAAGACACTGACAGAGTGGATGCTGTCCAGAGGAGGGCAACCAAAATGGTGCAGGGCCTGCACCAGAAGACATACAAAGAGAAACTAAAGGAGTGTAATATGTATACCCTTGAGGAAAGAAGGGAGAGGGGGACATGATAGAAACTTTTAAGTCCCTCAAGGGAATCAACAAAGTCCAAGAGGGTAGTATCTTTCAGAAAAAGAGATGTTCAAGAACAAGGGGGCACAATTTGAAGATAGAAAGGGGATGGCTCAGAGGTAATGTGAGGAAGTATTTTTTTCATGGAGAGGGTTGTGGATGCATGGAACAGTCTTCCAGAGGAGGTTGTAGAGTCAAGAACAGTGGGGGAATTTAGGAATGCATGGGACAGACATAAGGCATTCCTAGTGGGGGGGGTAGGAGGAAGTAGGCTGTTGGTTAACTAGGATCTGCTGCTTATCCATTAGGTAGGAAAATGGGCAGGCTAGGTGGGCTAAGCAGTGCTTATCTGCCATCAAATTCTATGTTTCTATGTAACCCCACTCAGAAAGAATCTATTACATCTTATATATGTGCACTGAGAAAGAAACTGGCAAGATTTGTTGAAATTGTTCACAGTAACAAGGAAGATCACAGAGTTCATTGGATCCACAGCGCAAGAGAAAATGTCTCTCAAGAGGAGGAATATATATGGATGAACAGCTAAACATGTTATATCCTCAGTGCTTCACCCCAAAAAGTGCAAAATGGACTTCAACATAAATTTATATTTACTGGTATTGTGGTTTATATGTAAAGTTTCTTTTAATACTTTCATCTACTAACCAACTGTTGAAAATATGCCTTGTGGGTTGTTAATACCGGGTCTGATGTTATACTTTTCATTAAGTTTATTGCCAGTTGTAACTTTATGAGCCTCCTCAAATCCTAAGGATGACCCACATGCCTCTCCTGCAACCCTATCGGCTCTGTCCAGATTTTGTTTACATTTACAATCACCGTTGAAGATGATCAAGCAATTCTCAATTCAATGATACCCAATTCTTTCATTTTTTATATATCCTTAACCACATCTGCTCTTAACTACTTCAGTGATCTGTATGTCTTTCATCTGATAGGGCAAGCTCTCTGTCACTATTAGGTGTTTGACCAATTTTGCTCAGCCTGGATATGTAGTAAAAGTACTTCTTAATGTCTTTACCAAGTTGAGAGTTTCTGCAGTTTGTTCTGTGTGTAAGGAAACATTTACCTTTACAGCATCAGAAGTTAATTTGTTCCAGTCTGTCATAAGCTATGGCAATATCCTCTTTAGCAGTTTCTGGTAATACTAACAAAGCAACCTCTGGTGTTTTTTCAACCCATTTCTTCAGGAGGTTAGTGTGGCATATCTTGGTAGCCTTTTTCCTATTGGGGTCTCTATCTCATAGTTTACCGTGCTGGTATGTCTAATCGTTTTATAAGACCCTTGCCACTTCATTAACAGTTTGTTTTCTGTAGTGGGAACCAGTAACAAGACTTTTTCACCTGTCTCAAAAATGCTTTCTTTTACCCCATGGTCGTAATACACTTTCTGATGTTTTTTGGCATTTTTCTGGTTACTATGAACAGTTTCAACATATCTTGCCAGTTTCTTTCTCAGTGCACATATATAAGGTGTAATATATTCTTTCTGAGTGGGGTTATCTTCCCATGCTTCTTTTATTACACCTGGTGGCCATCTCGGTTGTCTACCATACAACATTTCAACCGGTGAAAAACTTGCTGATGCTTGTTGCACTTCTCTCTAAGCAAAAAGCAGGTCACTTCACCTTTCACAAACCTTTTTAACATGCTTTTTACAGTTTGATTAAAACACTCAACAAGACGGTCTGTCTGAGGGTGATAAGGAGAAGTTCTTTTAGCAGTGACAACTAGTAGCTGGTACAGCTCCTTCAGTAATGCAGCACCAGAATTATGACCCTGATCAGTAATAATCTATTTAGGTATGACCACCCTGCGGAACCTTTTGGCAAGTTCTGCTGCCACTTTTGGGATTGTGTCAGTACACATTGGAATTGCCTCTGGGTATCAAGTAGCATAGTCAGATACTATTAAAATTAATTAACTTCCCTTTTTACTTTTGTACAAGGGGCCAGATTCATCCATTTCAATTCTCTCAAAAGGCACATCAAGGGCAGAGGTACCAGGTGTACTGTATCTTTTTAAGTTACTGGAGATACTTTATGACATTCAAAACAAGAACTGCAGTAGGTAGCAACATCCTCATGAATCCCAGGTCAGTTCTATCTGTATAACCATCTGGCAAGGGTGTGGCCCCTCCCCAAGTGACCAGACATAGGATCTGTGACAACTCAGTTCTAGTATATACTACTTTAGTATGACCAATTTTTATGTTTGCTTGCATGCATGTGCAAGAAAAATAGTGCCACCATAGGAGAATGCGTAGATGTGCCTCCCCCACTTCCAATGCCCTGCTGCCTTTTGCAGGAATGGCCGCACCCCGCCAATGAATGTCGGAGCTGTCTATGACAGCCCTTCAGATGCAGTGGTGTACAGCTGAATGCATAAAACTGCTGCAATCAGCGGTGGTAATGTGTAGGCAATTTGCATACTGCCGTGTCAGCAGTATGCAAAGTGCCTGCTCGTCGGCACTGCACTGAATCAACTGTCATAGACAGCTCCTTCTCCCGTAACAAGTAGCATGCTGGGAGACCACCCCAGCATGCTCATGCACTCCCATCCACACACACTGTATGGCCAACGGGGTGCCCAATCCCCATCAGCTCCACTGCCCCCAAACAGCCTTCCAGCTGCCACACTGGGAGTCCACCCAGCATGGCAAAAGTCCTGTGTCGTCTTTAAAAAACATGTCCTGTAAGAAAACCGGTCCCTCGCTGACTGTCTTGACCCCCACCGTGCCCACCCTCTGCACTCCCTGCCTCCTCACACCCCACCTCAACCCATACTTACCTCTGGAAGCTGGTGCAATGATCTTCAGTGGACCGGGAACACGCCTGCACTCTTTAAAGCCGACCGCGAACTGAAGAAATGCCGGTAAGCTGTATAATGGAATAAACAGGGTTTTTTTCAACTTTGATGCATATATGATGCAACTTTGGTACAAATACCTGGGCATCACCTTCGACTTGGCGTTCTCCTTCCACAACCATATCCAAGCCTTATCCTCGGCCATGAATGCCCGGATTGGGCTCCTCTATCGCCACAAAGACTGCCTAACTGAATTCGCCCTATGGCTGGCAATCACTTCCTCCATCCTGTCATTGGTTGACTATGGACTCCCCACCTATGCTGTCGCTGACCTCACTGCCCTCACAAAAATCCAGACCTCTATCAACAAAGCCTGCAGGCTTCTGACTGGTGCCCCAAGTAGAACACACACGTGCCAACTCTACTCCACCACTAACGTACTCAATTTTAAAGAACAGCTGCAATATCACACCTGCATACTAGCCAAAAAGTCTCTACTTGGGCCTTGTCCCCCCGGTGTCACCGCACTGCTTGCGCTGGCCTCCCACTCGGTCGCTACCCGTAGGGCTACCAGTGCCACCTTCCAGGTGCCTAGAGCCAGGACCTCCCTCGACCAAAGATCCTTTCATCATAGAGCACCGTCCTGGTATAACTCCCTTCCCTCGCACATCACTAGAGCCTCTAAAATTGGCCAATTCAAAATCGCCCTTTGCAAACACTTCATTAGCTCATGGAGATGTGTGTGTCTATCTTAGGGCCTACTGTGAGTGCCTTCCAGATTTACCAGCTCCTACAGGATTAAGAATATAACAGTGCTCTTGTTTTGCCTGCCATCAAACTGTATACCACATACTGTATCCTACATGTCCCTCTGGGAACCCAGTGACTTTGTTGTGTGCTCTCTAGAAACCCAAATGTTTAGATGGCACTTTGATGATTCTGTATTGTATGTTGCATGTATATCACCTCTACTGTTCTCCACTGTCTTACTTCACATGTAGATTGTTCCCCTCCCTGCGACGAGGTGCCTTTGTAAATGAGTCTCTGACTCAAAGGTTGCAAATCCGATATATATGAATTAAATAAATTAAATAAAAATAAATATCTCAGGCATTTTTTGGAATTTTGGCTCCAAATTTTCAACATTGGGTTTTTGGGACCCTTCCTCATGAATTCTGGCACTGTAATGGAGTTAATCGGCCCTGAAAGGTGATTTTGTGGTCACTGCATGGAACCACCTTTCAGGAATGATTTATGAAATGACAGTGTCACAGCTCATGAGGTAGGCCCCCCAAAACCCTATGTTAAAAACTTGGTGAAACAATTCCCATAAATGACTGATTTATGAGCGTGCATTGCACAGTTCCTATGCACGCTCATAGGTTCGTGAATTTTTAATATTTTCACTCCAGATTTTCAACATTGCCATTTTACCACACCTCCTTATGAGCAGCACAGCTGTCAATTTTTTACATCTCACCCAAAATGTGTTTCCACACATGTAGCGCACAATGGCGCAGTCGATGTGTGAAATCAATGTTCGAAACAGATTAAGAAAATCACAGTGACACTGTTCATGAGCAGAGGTCTAAAAATGGCTATGTTAAAAATTTGATGGCAAAAGTCCATAAAATGACTGTGTTACAAGCGAACATTGGGCAGTTTCCAAGCACCCTCGTAAGTTCATGAATTTGTAATATTTTCAGTCCAGATTTTCACCACTGGCATCGTTCCACACTTCCTTATGAAAAGTACAGCTGTAATTTTTCACACCATGGCTGAAATGTGTTTTCATACTTCCAGTGCAGAAATGCGTGGTCGCTGTGGGAAATCACTGTTCGGGACAGATTAAGAAAATCACAGTGACACTGTTCATGAGCGGAGGTCCCAAAATGCCTGTGTTGACAATCTGCTGTAAAAAATCCCCAAACTAATTACATTACGGGTGTGCGTTGCACAGTTTCTATGCACGCTCGTGACTTCACCAGTTTTTTTAATATTTTCACTGCAGATTTTCAACATTGCCATTTTTTACATATCCCCATGAACAGTACAGCTGTCATTTTTCACATCCTGTTCGAAATGTGTTTTCCCACCTGTGGTGCCAAATGGTATTGTCACTGTGCAAAATCAGCTTTCAGCTAATGAACGGATATTGCCACTGTACATAAGATGGGGGTCACAAAAAAACCATGTTGAAAATTTGGAGTGAAAATACCAATGAACGCCTGAGGCATTAGGGTTTCTGACCATAATGCCCCACCCTGTAGAGACTGACAGGCATCGGGGTGTGACTTGGGATTGTCACCTGTAATGCTCATACCATTCCACCCCCACCCACACCCTACAGCCAGTGAGAGGCATTGAGGTGTGCCTTGGACTCTTCAGCCCCAAAGTTTGCCCCATTCTCCCATACTGCACCCATCTCACCATATTTCCTGATGGAATGGGGTGAACATAAGGGCCAAAAACCCCAAGGCACACCGTGACACTTGTCGGTGTCTGCAGGGTAGGGTGTGATGAAATGACGTGGCAGTTATGCCTGACGACACAAAGGCACACCCCAATGCCTGTCAGTATCTGCAGGGTGGTGGGGTTTTCTTCAGTTCAGTACTTCACTGCCATTCCTTTTATGCAGCTTTGTAACTCCTACACTACCAATGCCAATGCCAGCAAGCAAACATTCGGCATTGACAAATGCTTGTTCTATATGTTACTGCATCTGAGGATTAATCCAGACACTGTACAGTAGCCCATTACACTTTCCAAACATTGGTTCACCTTCTTTTTGTTGCACCCCCAGCTGCTTAAAATAATATTGGAAAGAAACTGCATTAGTTTTCTGAGAAGCAAAATCACTATCAGTTATCAGTTTTGTTTCAACATTTTCATATATCATCCCCTTATGACCATCAGTCTTTTTTTTGCCACAGTTTTTTTCTATCGTCTTCTTTCTTTCTTGTACTTCCAGATCTTTGAGCTGGGCTCAAATAAGTCCAAGTCAAAGTCAACAAAAGGAAACTAGTCCATAACATCTGATATTTTCTTTGCCTGTGCTCTTGCTCTCTCTGCTGTGACACAACAGGATTTACTCCCTCTGTGATTAAACTTTGCAAATCCTGGAAAGTCATTTCCAATAATCACAAGTACAGGTAATTCTGTATTCTGTCCCCTCACTACCACTCTGATACATAACCTATCTTCAGTAATAATTCAGTAACATATCTATTTCCTGGTAACAGAAGCCATGCGGCCTAGACTCCATTGCCTTGCTCCCTCAGGGAGGAATCCACTTTTTTTATGGCTACCATGTAGTCAGGAGAGGAATCCACAGACGTAGTAAAAACATGGCACTGGGGGAGGAAATGGCACATTTATGTAGTACAGTATATGGGTATTGGTAACCACTAGCTTTTGTTTCTTCATAGCTCTAATGATGGGGCATTTCTCTCGGTTAACTGCACCCACATCTCAAAAAGTGATGGTGCCTGCTTCCCCTTAGTCAGAGGGGTACCTGACACTGCCTGATCAACCATGATATTAATAGCACCACCACCAGACCTCCCCTAGGAGTAGTTGACAGAACAGTAATCTGCAGTCTCCTCTCTCTGACAGCAGCCAGGCAAATGCTCTTCATCTTTTCTTCTGGGCTTAACCCCTGACATCCCAGGCTTGGGGCAGGAACTTGGGTCATCCGCTTGCCAGAGCCAACCCACATCACTTGAAAGAACACAGTCAACTTTACATAAGAAACTGAACCATTCTCAGAATTTGTAATTTAAATAAAGAAATTAAAAATATAAAAAAATACAGAAAAAGACTAGGAATGCTCTTTATACTGATGTATGTCCTTTCATATTTACAAATGATGAATCGTGTTTGAATATTTTCTTACATGGCATTAATGATGCAGGAAGTTCTTAGGTACACCATTATGTGTGAAACTCTTCATTTTCCTTTCACAGCAATTTCACTATTATATATCTCATATTATTAATTTGATAATTTTCCCTAAAAATACCACCAACAGCTTAATCTGATTCAATGACAGTTGGCATTCATCTGTATCCCCCTTCCTCAGGTCGTGCCTGAAAATAGGCAGAATTTGTCTAGTGCACTTACCCGGTCAACAAAAACTAAATAAAAAAACTGCTGCACTATCTTTGCTTAACTGCCACGCAATCTATGCCCAACAATTATGCAGCAAATGCAAGCAAGCAAACATTTGTCATTGACAAATGCCTATTCTACAAATATTGCTAATGCACTGTTCGATGTCTGACAGGGCTAAGTAAATGGCAAGGAGCAAGAGTGAGAGCAAGAGTGGATCTGATAACGTTTGTTTTTAGTATCACTGGATCACATGGTGAAATGCTTTTGTGATACATTCTGATTAGGGAAACATGTTTTTATTGATTGGTTGTGCTGTCTCAATCCAATGGTTATGAACAAGTTTCAACCAGTCTGGATACAGGATTGTTAATACCCATTTATTTTATAAATGGTCAATTGGGGGGTGGAGCCTGCCAGCGCTATCGTGGCAGAATAATTTAACAAGCACCCTTCCATGGAGAGCATCCGACGACCGTCTCAGTAGTCCAGATAACAGTAAGTGATTTATTTTTAGTGCTACAATGAGCCAACAACATAACCAGCCCCTAGATATCCATCTTGATGGCATTGAAAATTGTCAGAGTCTTCTTTTCTGCCCAAGTAATCTGCACAGCACCACGAGGTGTTGGCCACACAAGGCGGGCCAGCTTGAGTTTGATCACCCAGGAAGAAGCTCCAGGATACCCTGCTGGAACAGATTGAGGCATGATGACATCGGCATCCAAATGCGGGTCTCACCCGAGGCAACAGGCAGGTCAGACCAACATAGATATGGGGGCTATCCTATCTAAACTCAACAAAATACTTTTAGACACCGATGACCTTAAAAGGGTGGTTAATAAAACTAATGCTGATCTATCTGCCTTAGCCTCCCGAGTAGCCCAATCTGAACAGGTCACTCAACAGCTTGAGGAAACAGTTCATGCTCACAAGAGCACCCTGATAGATCACAGCAACAAAATCCAGTATCTGTTAAATAAGGTTGATGGCATGGAGAACTGTGCCAGGAGGAAAAATGTCAGGATTGTGGGGGTCCCAGAAACAGTGGAGGGCAGGGACATGCATACTTTCCTTTGTACCATTTTGCCTGAAATATTAAATGATAATAACTGCACCAACCCTAAGACAGAAAGGGCACATCGATCTTTAGCCAATTGCCCTCTGCCAGGAGAGAAACCCAGACCCATCTTGTGCAAATTCCTGTGTTACCCAGAGAAAGAGTATATTCTCATGAGGGAACAGGAGCAAGGCTCCTTCCAATGGAGAGGCCATCGCATACAGCTGTATCAGGACTTCTCTCAAGACCTATCAAGCAGGAGATGGGCCTATGCAGGGGTCAAGCAACAACTTTATAAAATGAATATACAAACCTCATTAAGATACCCAGCCACCCTGCTAATCAACTTCCATGGGGAATACATAACCTTCAGTAGCCCTGCTGAAGCAGAAAAATTCATTAAGGACCATTGCTGTGAACCTGCAGGGCCCCCATCAGGCAGATGTTATCAACAAGATGACTCATAATCTAGAATGGAAGTGAGCCACCAGACGCAGGAGCCAAACCCTGACATGTGCCAGAACTCTCAGGGACCAGGAGGAGAAGCACTGTGGCACACCGCACCACGAGGGAAATCCAAGAAGAAAGCCAGAGGTGACACTCTGGGGAAACCCCAATGCAGAAGAGAATACTCCAGGAGCAGACAGAGATGATTCCTCCCCTCTGACATGAGCAGCTGCTCCCCCGGGGTAATGCCAGTCCAGATGAGCAACAGATATTTACCACTGAGAGATCTCACTCTGGCTCCTCTGGACCTGCGGGCTGAACCTCTGAAGTCACCTATGCAAGCAGGGACTGTAACCACTGCCACTGGGGAATGGTCCCCATTACCAGATGATTGGGTGGACTGTCTTTCACACTGCGACTCAGAGGATGAAAACTCACTGGATAAGCTGGAGGCTCTACTTAATGCCTCAGACAATATTGACCCAATCTTTTTCATGGCTATAGCCAGCCAGGGTTCAGGTATTCCTTCTTGCAATCATTGTTGTACAGTCAGGTGGGGGGGGGAGATGCAATGTGAATATTGTTGTAGCTATAACTTTCCTCTTTTTATCCTCTCTTGCTATGTGCTGGCTATTTATTTATTTATTTATAAGCACATTGGAATTACAACCGTTTGAGTCATAGACTAGTTTCCAAAGCCTCCACATCATGATACAAGGGGAAAAATACAGATAGTAATGAAAATTGAAGGAACAGGTAATACATACGATGGAGAACATTGAATACAATTAGAAGGGTGATAGTGTCATTCAACAGATGAACTTCAGTCCTATATAAATAGTTGCTAGGCAGTTGTTAACATGCCCATTAGCAGAATGAGCTGTACAGTTCAAGTCACAGTAAACTGTTCCCTCAACTCACTGGTGTAGCATTTTCAATGAGTTTCCTAATCTGTGCAGGGTTTAAGTCAATGAATTAGTAACAGTTTAGTATTGGTTTGCATCTAGCTGTTATGTGATATAAGCTTTATTTTCAGCTGAGTGCTTATGAGTTTCATTTCAGAAGGCAGACTAAACAACTCTTAAGGAATGCTGTGATATTTATAAACAATGCTCTTAAGGAATGCTGTGATATTTATAAACAATGCCATGAAAATGCAGCTACTGCCATTTCACTAAACAGTTACATGTGAGCTGAATAGGCAGTGCAGGATGGTTGGAAAATAGTTGAAAGCTTCAATAGTTTGAGTTGCCACTCCAGCAGCATCACAAAATAAAATTCTGCACCAGTGAGTTGATGGAACAGTTTAATGGGACTTGTACTGTAGTCCTATACAATCAGTAGCTAGGCAGTTGCTAACGTACAAGCACAGTAACTTCTTACGAGGTACAAAGTGTGCTGTCTCAGGAGAGACATTGTCAAGGCTGGCTAGGCTCCAGCCCCTGAAGAGAGGCACCTAGAGACCTAGGATAGTTTTGGAAGAGGACACTCACAGTTGCAGGTGTACAGAATGTGATTCTTGAGTGCAACCCTGAAAGGCCTATTTTGGTGAGAGAGGTGATGGCGGGGGGTAGCATTGTACTAGGAAGGTGCTCTGAAGGGAAAAGATCTTTGTGCTAGTGCAGTCCTGACCCTAGGGATCTTCAATATAGTTTTGGAAGCATTGCGAGTGGCAACAGTAAGGGTGGCAGGGAGAAAGGATGTGGAGACCCCAGGGGAGGACATACCCAGGTGTATAGTTTTGGCAAGGAGGCAGGACTGATATTGAAGTCACTCCTCAAGTGTCAGTACGTTGGTTAAGGAATAAAAGTGTACAGGTACGTGTCCATTTATCGGCTCCGGACAGAAGCCGATATGCCTTGTTAATGGAAATTTGGATTTTGTTTAGAGCGGCGGTGTTGGCTTCTGCGTATACTGTGAGTCCATAGTCTACTAGGGACACTACAGGGGAGGTGACTGCCAAGCAGAAGGCTTCGGGTAGCAGGCAGTCCTTAAGTCTGTATAACAGGCCAATGCGTGTATTGGTGGCTGAGGTGAGCGTAGTAATGTGAGAGTGAAATGAAAGTGTAGAGTCAAAAATGATGCCCAGGTATTTGTAAGTGAGCACTTGGTCCAGTGGATGGAGCAAGCTGGAGAGGATCTGGAGGGGGGAGTCCTTGTCTCTGCTTTGGCAACGGGCGAAAAGCAAAGATTTGTTTTTTTTCATATTTACGATAAGTCGGCTGTCCATGAACCAGTTCTCAATTTTACTGAAGGAGTGCAGGACTGGAGTGCAGAGGGATCAGAGTGGGAGGTGAAGAGGACTGCATTGTCTACATAAAGAAGAACCCTGCCTGAACAGAAGCTGGGCAGGGCATTTAGATAAAGTCTAAAAAGCAACAGGCCTAGGATGGAGCCCAGGGGGACACCAGAGTGTACAGGCTGGGTACTGGAGAGGGTGGTGTGAATTTTTACACATTGGGACCTTGAAGAAAGGTAGCTTGAGAACCAGGAAAGGGGTCTGTGAGAGAAACCGAGTTGGTGGAGTGTGTTCAGTAACAGGGGGGTGCGAGCATATCAAAGGCCTTGGAGAGGTTGATAAAATGGCATCGGTGAGGTGGCCCTTGTCTAGGGCAGAGTGGAGGACATCAGAGAATTCTGTGAGGGCAGTGATCATGCTATAGGCAGATCAGAAGCCATGCTGCTCCCTGCATAGCAGGCCATGGGTGTCAAGGTACTCTGTGAGTTGATCGGGCAGTATTGTATCGAGAGCTTTGGAGAATGGAGGGAGGATGGAGACTGGTCGATAATTGTTGGGGGAGGAGCTATCCCCACCTTTTAGTATGGGGGTAATGACTGCCATTTTTCAGGCAGTTGGGAACTGTCCTAGACACAGAGAGTGGTTGAGTAAGTCTGTGAGTGGGGCAAGGATGGAGTCAAGGACCAATCAAAGGAGTCTTGTGTCAAGGGGGTCATTGCAGGGGCTAGTGCCATTGAGTGCTTTGGTTAAGAAAGGTTTGGCTTATTGTGGACTAATGACCAGTAAGTGGAATGGTGGGCAGTGGAGATTAGGCACCTGAGAGGGTGGAGCTGGGTTGCAAATGTTGCCTGGGAGGACTGCACTGAGATCAGAAAAGGCAGTGTTGAGGCAGTCAGCAATGCTGTTTGGCTTCCGGTGACGTCATCAAACCAAATGGTGGCTTAGCTTTAAGCTCTGCGGTGGTGTGTAAAAATCGATGTTAATCTGGTGTTTATAGACATTTAAATGAACTCTTTGCCAAGCCTGCGGTACAACAATGAGTCAGGCAGCGAACTTACGGAGCAGAAGTGCCAAAAAAAACCTAACTAAGTGCTGATTCAGACCTGATCACAGCCCGAGTGTTCCATTATCTAGGGCCTCGGAATCAGCGGCGGGCACTGAGAGAAAGGAAGATGAAGAGACACTCTCAAGGGGGAGTTCCATGGATGGTCGAGCGACAGCCCATATTATGAAAATGCTGCAACGGATTGATAACAATGTCAAAGATATTAAACAAGATCTGAAGCTGTTGGAGAGAAGAACACAAGATCTTGAGTCGGGCCTTGATGAGCTCCACGAGGATTCCTTGCGACTTAGCAGGGCAGTGATATATTTGGCCAGAAGGGAAAGAGAACTAACGGCCAGGGCCGAGGATGCGGAATCGAGGGGGAGGAGGAAGATGATCAGAATTTTTGGGCTTCCAGAGGGAGCGGAGCAGGACAATCTGGTTGAATTTGTTAAATCCTGGCTCCACCAAGAGTTGGATATACCCGATACAGAGCCTCTTGAGTTGGAAAGAGTACACAGGGCCTTAGGCCCCAAGCCAAAGAGCAATACCCCCCCTTGCTCAATCTTAGCTAAATTCACTCAGTACCCAGTCAAAGAGATGGTGCTGCGTAAAGCATGGGGTAAACGAGATCTAAATCTAGACGGGAAAAAGGTATACTTGAACCATGACTTCCCCCCAGTTACTATGCAAAAGAGGAAAAGGGTTCTTGCAGTCATTAAGCAGCTGAGAGAAAAGCAAATAAAAGCCTACCTGAGATATCCGGCAATACTGTTAGTGCAATGGTCTACAGGCAGCAAGTTGTACGACTCCCTTCTACAAGCGAGAAAGACACTTCAAAAGGCTGGAATTGCACTCCCTGACCTGCAACCAGATATTTGGGACCAGACTCTGATGCATTTAAACTGGTCGTCGACAAGCAAGGGTGCAGGGGGAAAAGAGATCAGGATCAAGGGCCCAGATGATCAATTGTGTAAGGACTTATGCCAGCTGGGGAAAGGCCTCCATGTGAAGAAAATGACTTGATGGTGACTGGGACGGACACTTTGGTTTATCTCTCTACCTACTCATTTGAATAGACTGATTCAAAATACTGCACCTGTTTATCAACTAGTTAAGTATGGGGGCTGTATGGCATTTTGCTCGCCACCCTGGGAAACTTAGTACGGTAATTTGAATTAAGAAAGGGCGATTGGTGAGAGGGAGAAAGTAATTAATTTTGTATGGGGTCTTGGACTGAATACCCGGGAAGGTCTCAGGAGTAAGTTAACGGATGGGCCTTTCTCTTGAAAGGGCAGAGCTGGGTTATGTAGATGGCCCTGACTCAGGTACGAATCGTGCTTAGGACCCGATAATCCTTTTATGTATTGCACTGGTTAAGGTGAACGCAAGGAAGTTAAGTATGGTTAAGTGGGGGGGGGTTCCCTGTTCGGCAGTGTAAGCTAATCCTGGAGGATCCGCTGTGATACTGACAGTGGGGCCCAAACGGTGCCGGATGAGGCCACCCCCCTACCCTATCTTATTTTATCCTATCTTATTTTCTCTTTTCTTCCCCCCTCTTTTTTTTTTTTTGTTTGATGCCTGGCTGAACACCGGTTCGAGTGGGAGTCTGGTGGGTGAGGACAGGGTGGGGAGTGGCCTTGTGGTCCTCTCATCAACCTACCAGTCTCGAATGACATAGTTATTACACCACCAACATCGGAAGTAAGTTCAGGGGACAGGTATCCCTGCGGAGGTTGGCCGATCGCGGTCCAGTTATCTGTTTTTCCTGTGGATTGTGCTGACTCTTCCAGGGGCTTAAGCCTTCTTGCTGAAAAATCACCCCGGGAGATCGCCTTCCCTGTACCCTTGGCTAAGAGGGGGGGTCGAGGGCTACATAGCAGCCTATGCTCCTGGGCAGAGGGAGCTTCTCTCCGATCACAGTCCGACTGGACTGCATTGTACATAGTTTACTTTTGGTAATGCAGTTTACTGGTAGGGGTTTTATGTTTGTAGATAGTTTTTTGGACCTGTTGGGATGGGATGATGGGGATTGGGGGGATATTTGTGTTGGGGTGGGACCCATGGTGAAGGTGTCTTTAAGATTATTTGTGGAGTTATGCTCACTGTCCTCCAATGGGTAGGGGGTGAAGGTTGGAGTATCAGGCAGAGGAAAGTGTGGGGACTGATGAAATTATTGAAAGAATTACTATGGGGACCCTAAAACTGGTCACATATAATGTCAAAGGATTGGGCTCTCCTGCTGAGAGGCATAGCATACTGCAGGATTTAGCGAAAGTGCATTGTGATATTGGGCTACTGCAGGAAACCCACCTTTCGGTACCAGAACATAAAAAATTACACCGTATGTGGGTAGGGGAGGTCTATTCTTCATCACATAAGAACCCAAAGAAGGCTGGGGTGGCTATTTTAGTGTGAAAGGGCCTAGGGCTGGTCCCACTAGATTTTCTTTCAGATGAGGAGGGCAGATTGGCGGTCCTCTCTGGGAAGATCGCAGAGAAGGTTATCCATATTGTCAACATATATGCTTCCACGCCTGTTAATCCAGAGTTTTTTAGGTATGTGTTTGGAGTAGTAGCAACGCTCCCAGATGGCCATCTGGTTTTGGGAGGGGATTGGAACTGTATAGAAGAGGCTAGGTTAGATAGATCAGGTAGTCAGGGAGGCAAGGAGAGAGGTGCAGGACCCAGGACATTATCCCACTTACAAATGGAACTGGGATTGGTTGACACATGGAGAGATAGTTACCCCTCCAGCAGGGACTTCACCTTTTACTCTCACCCGCAAGATTCATATTCAAGGTTAGATAGATTCTACATGCCTAAATCAAGGGTGGACTCTATTGTAGACCAGCAGATATACCCTATATACCTCTCTGACCATGCAAAAGTCAGCCTGTCCATTTCTCTTGGAGGGCAGACTAAGCAATCTCTGTGGCGTCTAAATGTGGGGCTCCTCAAGGACAAGAAATTTGTCTCCAAGATTAACGAGGTGATCGGAAACTACCTTAGGGAAAACACAGGGTCGGTGTCAAAGGTGAAGTACCTCTGGGATGGGCTAAAAGCGGTGGTGAGAGGTGAGGTAATTTTGTATTCAACACAACACAAAAGGGCCAGACAGCAACAACAAGAGGTCTTGGAGCAAAAAATTAAGGAGCTAGAGGGGATCCATAAAAAAGGAGGAATGAGTAGTGTATTAAAGGAGCTTCAAGTGGCTAGGGAATAATTGCAGCGCCTTCTTATGCTAAGAACTGAAAATACCCTCAGGTTTACAGCGCAAAAATATTATAGTGGGGGTAACAGAGCGGGTAGGTTACTCACCTTTAGATTAAGGAAACAGGAGGCAGACAGGTTTATTTCTGGGGTGCAGGATCCCAAAGCCCCGGAGACACACATAACAGAAGCCTCCCAGATAGCGGAATGTTTCAGAAAGTTTTATGAAAATTTGTAGAAGTCTGACACTGGGGCAAACCAGCCCGATCTGATCAGGCACTTC
This sequence comes from Neoceratodus forsteri, assembly GCA_016271365.2. Lineage (NCBI taxonomy): Eukaryota > Metazoa > Chordata > Ceratodontiformes > Ceratodontidae > Neoceratodus > Neoceratodus forsteri. Next base: position 1,869,663,229 of record CM057452.1, read on the forward strand.
CTCGAGGGTCTCAGGCTGCCCAAGCTCCCGAGGGATCTTGAAAAAGATTTAGATAGACTGTTCTCTCTACTGGAATTAAGAGAAGTGATTAAACAATTGAAGCACAATAAAGCACCGGGCCCAGATGGTTACATAGCGGAGTTCTATCAAAAGTTCAGTGACCAGATATCCCCTTTACTCCTCGAAGTCTGTAACAGAGCCCCCATTCCTTCAGATGCCCCAGACACCTGTGTGCAAGCCCTAATATCTGTTATCCCGAAGCCGGACAAGGATTTGTCCCCGTGTGGCAGTTACCGCCCTATATCGTTGCTGAACCTGGATGCTAAGATTTTTGCTAGAATGATAGCAAATAGGCTCCAATTGGTGGTGACCCAGCTGGTCTATCCAGATCAGACAGGCTTCATGCCAGGTAGGCACCTCCATGACAATGTCAGGCGGCTGCTCACAGTGATGGCCCATGTCCAGTCGGGGGGGAGAAAACGACAGGCGCTAGTGATTACGCTGGATGCAGAAAAGGCTTTTGATCGACTTGAATGGGGCTATCTTGGTGAAGTCCTTAAGAAATTTGGATTCGGTCCCAAGTTTCAAGCTTGGGTGGGCACCCTATATTCTAACCCCTCAGCTAGGGTCAGATTAAATGGTTTATTCTCTCAACCCTTCTCTATCAGAAGGGGAACGAGGCAGGGCTGCCCCCTCTCGCCCCTTCTTTTTGCCCTAAGTATGGAGCCACTAGCTGCGGCCTTTCGGTCTCATGATGGCATCGTGGGGATTTCAGTGAGTTGGGTGGACAACTGCATTTCTTTGTATGCGGACGACACTCTCCTATATTTAGGTGACCCTCAACGTTCCCTACCAACTGCGATGTATTTACTGAGGGAGTTTGGCTCCATATCGAGCTTTAAGATAAATGAATCCAAGTCAGAATTAGTTTCTTTAGGAGCGGGTGACTCGCCCAAGGTCAGGACTATGACTGATTTAAGGTGGCACACCACTAGTTTTCGTTACCTAGGAGTATATATCCCAAGGGACATGGGCAAACTGTTTCAGGTCAACTATCTGAGATTGCTGGATGGTGTGAGGGAGGACTGTGCCAGGTGGGCAGCCCTACCACTTAGCATCTCTGGTAGGGTGGAATCGGTAAGAATGAATATCCTTCCTAGGATGCTGTTCTTGTTTGACGCTGTTCCTTTAAGTCCCCCGAAAAAATGTTGGGTAGATTTACAAAAGGTGATAAGCAATTTTATCTGGGCGGGAAAGAAGCCTAGGTTGAGTTGGGCCCTGCTGAAGTTATCTAAAGGGAAGGGAGATCTGGGAGTTCTGGATTTTAAGAGGTATTTTAAAGCGGCCCAGCTACAGTACTTAATAGCCTATATGTCTCCTGCGCCAGTGCAGAATTGGGCCAGAATGGATTTACAACTCTTGCATCCGTATTCCCTTTCATCAATCCTCTTTAATAAAAAGAATACCAGGGTAATCCATGGCCTACCTAGCCCGGGGCTTAAAACAATAGTCACGTTCTGGTTGCAGATGGTGAAGGAATCAGGGACTCAGGTTCAAGCACTGGTGTTAAGGCAGGGGAAAATTCTAGAAAGGCCTGAGTTCAAATTAGGGGCATAAAATCCAGTATTCCTGAAATGGCGGAAGCTGGGATTGTGCAATTTTGTACAGTTATTCAGTGGGGATACTGTGAAAAGTTTTGCACAGATTCAACAAGAGTTTAAAATCCCTTCATCTGATTTCTTTGCCTATCTGCAAATCAGACAATATTTGCACGTGGATGAGGGGCAGATAGGGAAGCTTAGGTCTGGTGTCAATGACCCTCTTGTAGAATTGCTTTTAGAGTTAAGGGACTCACCGCAGACGACCCACTTGATCTCTAAGATATACGTGGCAGGTGAGTCAAATGATTCAAAACCTAAGCAAAGGATCCAGACACTCTGGGAAAAGGAATTGGGTCTAAGAGAAGGGGAGGTAAGGTGGGAGGTAATTAGGAGGATGGTACACAGAACTTCGGCATCAATTTCATGGAGGGAATTTAGGTGGAAAGTACTTACAAGATTTTTTAGGACACTAGTGCTAACCAAACACTTTGGCCTAATTTGTTCAGAGGATTGCTGGAGGGGATGTGGGCAGGTGGGGACGCATGAACATATTTTTTGGGGATGCCCGAAAATTAGAAGTTATTGGGAGGGTATTAAACATGGGTTGGAACAGATTTTTCAGGTGGGAAATCTGGACTATCCTCGTCATTTGCTGTTAGAGGTACCCCCACAAGGTCTGACAGGATCTAAAGCCAATTACCTGTTCCCAATTCTATTGGCAGCTGCCCAGAAGACCATTACCAGGCTATGGCTTTCTAAAACCCCTCCTACTGGAGAGCACTGGATGTCATGTTGTAATCAAATTAAACTAATGGAGAGGCTCACAGCGAATTTAAATCTAAAGCCAGACATACATAGATCTCGATGGCTCCCATTTTTCGAATACTTGAGTGAGGAAGAGGGAACCACTATCGTTGATATTCTGGCAAGAGAGGCTCTGGATTAGGAGGCTGGTTAAGGGCCGAATGGAGGATTGCCTGAGGAAACAGGGTATCCTGGATAAAAATAGTGAACCCTAACACAACTTTGGAAGGGTTCTCCTCACCACGGGTCATGGGGAGTGGGGGTGGGAGGGAGTAGTGGGGGGGTTTTAGGGGTATATGTGTGTAGTATTGCTTTTTGGTTTTATCTTATTTGGGCCTTCCCACCTCATTGTTCGGGTGTGGGGGGGTCCTTCCCTTTTCTGTTACGTATTCTTATTTGGAGGCTTGAGGCTAGACTTTGAAGGGGTTATGATTTCAGAACACTGACCTCAGAGGTTTGCCGGGTCATAGTTGAATAGTCACTTAAAATCTGTATTAGTTAAGGAAAGGTCTGATCAATTGTTTTGACTGTACACTTTGTTCTTTTTAAGTCAGTTAAAATGTGTTATGCCTCCATGTGTCTCCTCCTCTTTTCTTTTATGTACCCTGTTGTTACTTGGAAAAAAGATATAATAAAAATTGCAATTTCAAAAAAAAAAAAGCAATGCTGTTTGGATCAGTGGAGGTTGTGTTGTTAATGTCGAGTTGGGATGGGGATGGAGAGCAGGATTTCCCATTAAGTTCTTTTATATTGTCCCAGAACTTGTGGGTGCTCCCCCAGGAGGTAGCCAGATAGGATCTGTAGTATTCAGCCTTGGCTTTACGTATGGCCCAGATGTATCTGTTATGCTCGGTATCATAGGCTTGTCTATCTGTCTGTTTGCCAGAGGTGGTGGCTTTGTGCTAGAGGTTGTCCCTCAGTTGCAGTTGTTGAAGACACATAGGAGTGACCCAAAGCACATTACGCTTCTTGGTATGGGTTTTGACAAATGGGGCAAATATATCACAGGCCTTGTTGAGGGATCTAGTGAAGTAGTTGAGTTCCTCACCTATGTTCTGGGCCAGTTATATGAGGAACCAATCCCAGTAGGCTAGGTAGCATTTGACCTTACTGAGGCTGCCAGGTCATAGACAGTGATGGGAAAAAAAGCTGGGCAGTGGTTTGGGTAGACGACAGGACCAGGTGAAGAGTATTGGAGAGTGGTCACTCAGTGAGTTGGGGAGGACCGCAAAATCTGTGATTCTGTGAGGGTGATTGATTAGAAGGATGTCCAGCAGGGTGTGTGAGCCGCTCGAAGGGCTAGACCTAGTGGGTTGTGTTACCAATTGAGTTAGGTCTAGGGCCACAAAAGTGTCCTTGGCATGGGCGGCTGAGCTGGTGAGTCAGTTTACATTGAGATCGCCCACCAATATCTGTTCTACTTTGTGGGGGAGGCTAAAGAGGTAATCAGAGAGGGATAGGATTGCAGGGGTTTGGTCCCGCGGTGGGATATAAACCACGGTGATAATAAGGGGAGCTCTGGTGGGATCAGGAGTGAGTTTTAGGGAGAGGGCTTGTGCACCATGGTCCAGCTTAGGGGCAGGAAGTGCTTGGCACAGCAAGGAGTCTCAGATGTAGAAAGCACAGCCACCACCATGCTTTCCCACTCTATCCTCCCTGAAGAGGGAGTAGCCAGGGAGAGTGATGAAGGAGTCAGGAGTTATTTGAGAGAGCCAAGTTTCCACCAAAGTCAGTATGTCTGGTTGATGTTGCACTAGCCAGCATTTGAGAGATGCAGTCTTCTTCAGGAGACTGCAGATGTTCATGGAGGCGATTCATAGCCCTGGGGGTGTCAGCAGCTGGTTGGCGGTAGTAGGGCCTGGGTTGGGATGGATGTTACCGGACAGCAAGAGTAGTAGAGAGATTATCCTGAGGAGAGCTGACAGGGATTTATTAATTGCTGGAGGACGACTGTAGGTGGACTTATGGGGAGTGAGCAGGGGATGGGCAGGGAGCGGAGGGCTGGGAAGCCGAGTACAGCAAATGGCAGGGAGTATTGAAGAGAGCAGTGCTGTGGGGAGGGAGGCGGTGGGGTGGGGGGCTGAGAGGGTTGTCAGGGTGGGGGACAGTTGGGTGAAGGGAGGTCCAAGGGGTACATCTGACATGCTAAGCGTGGGAGGCATCGGCGAGCATATGGGTGGATTAAGTTGTAGTAGTAGTGTCACAAGCAGGGCTGGGCTGGCTTTGCATAAAGAGGGCTCATGGTTGTCAGTGGGTGTTGGGTTTGCAGCAGGTACAAGGCTGCAGGGGTGCCTGCCAGAAATTAGGCAGCCACCTGCTGTTTAGAGTTCAATGTGGTGTCTTCTGAGAGTAGAAAGTGAGTAAACATGGGGATGCCTTTAGAATGGGGAGAAATTAGGTTGGTTTAGAGTTCAGTGTGGTGTCTTATAATTTAAAGAGTTAAGATTAACACGATCACGTGTTAGGCCCTATAACTGTATTCTGTATCTTTAAGGGGAGTTGCAATATTAGTGAGAGGGGAAGATGACGATTGCCTAGGGGTGGTGCCAAGGGGGGAGGGAGAGTATTTAATAAAGGCTGGGGGTGGGTGAAAAATTCAAGCAGGAAGCAGAGAAAGTGAAACAAAAATCGGATTATTTGCAGGGCGTAGCTTGCAACTGTGGCATACATGAAACCTGCTCTACACAGAGAACTGTAATACTTTAAAACCTAAACAACCTACATTCTAAAGGATCCTGCACTTCAAACAACCCTTGAAGTGCAAAATTGCTGTAAACAGGCTTAGATTCACATTTCAGTTAGCATTCACAGGACAATTTGGAGAAACTTAACCAGTACTAGAAGCAGTAAATAAAATTAGCTTAAAGTCCAAAAGGAGTAGCAAAGAATTTAAAAAGTGGAGCCGCCAATCAGCAGGCAGAGCCGATGGTTCCGATCAGTCAGCATGAAGATGCCAGAAGTTTCAGCAGCGTACCCTAGATCTGGTGATTGGTGGGCAGTACAATGAGGAAGGCAGCCAGCTGTCAGAGGAGACCCGCCGGGCTGCTTGCAGTAGCAGAGGTACCCGTGTCAAAGGTGAAGCTTCAGTCTAGTGATCGGCCTCCAGTACAGTGAGGAGGGCAGCCAGTGGACAGAGGGGACCTGCCAGGCTGCTTGCAGCAGCAGAGGCACCCATGTCAAGGGTGAAGCTTTGGTCTGGTGATCGGTGGGCAGTACGGAAAGGAAGGCAGCTGGCGAACAGGGGGGAACCGCCAGGCTGCTTGCAGCAGAAGAGGCACCCATGTCAAGGGTGAAGCTTCAGTCTGGTGATTGACGGGCAGTACAGTGAGGAAGGCAGTCGGCGAATGGGGGGACCCGCCAGGCTGCTCGCAGCAGCAGAGGCACCAGTGTCAAGCTTAAAGCTTCATTCTGGTGCTTGGTCTCCAGTACAGTGAGGAAGGCAGCTGGTGGACAGAGGGGACCTGGCGGGCTGCTTGCAGCAGCAGAGGCACCTGTGTCAAGGATGAAGCATAGGTCACAGACGATAAAACAAAAGGGACAAACGTACAATGGGACAGCTGAATTATACTCTGACTGAAAGTGGATGATGCCTTGATAAAGTAAAGGGCTAACGCAGTCAGGGATTACTCCCATACTTTTGTTTGTGTAACTGCATGCCACCAAAACCTCTATAAGGGGCAGTTTGGGGTGCTGTTCAAATGTTGAGAAAAAGTGTACTCATTAGAGAGAGTACACACAGGGCACACACTTTGAGACTTGCTGAAAACTTGTAAAACAACTGTCATCCTCTTTCCTATCCCTGGTGACCCAATCTAGGGGCCCCCTTCCCTAACCTATTAAAGCTGCACTCCCTTCAGCTCACCCAAGTGGGAGAGGCAGCCTTAGCAGGAATGCTATCTCACCCCCCCAACTACTGTCAGGATTTTGAATCTCGGGCCACTCACCTGGCCAGTAGTGTGCTTTTACAGCACTGGACGAATTTATAGATCCAGGTAAGAGGGGCTCATCCCTCTCTCTGTGGAGGCTGCTACTCCACATTTAACTGCTGGCATGTTTTACTGGCAGTACTTTTTCTACCCTCCAGAGAGGGGTTCTAGGAATGTAGGGTCTCACAAAGTTTGGTGGACACCCAATTCCATATTTAGAACCCTATCTCCAGTTCATTTGAAATGTTGCTAAGCTGTAATTTTCTGCATTTTCTTCATGATAGTTGTTAGTAATTTGTTTTTGTCATTTTAGGTACTATATATTTTGGCAACAAACAGTTGGGTTCATAGGAGTCAGTGTGAAACTCCTTCAAAACAGGGTGCAGGGATTAGAGTTGACAATACAGGTTACAAGCACAATATGTAGATATGTGGATACGATCACAGACACTTGCAGGATTGGGACAATGCCCACCCAGTTGGCTCAACTACAACACTCAAAAGGCAGGAGAGGGACCCACAGGCTATGGATAGGCCTGTAGGGACCACCGGTACAAATAACACTCCCCTGACCCAAGACCATGGCTGGCTTATCAGATGTTGCTTTCACTTCATGGAACATCTGAGGACTAAATTCCCCTATCAAGCAGAAAAAAATATTGTCATGCTTGAAAAAGCTCAAATGTCACATAGCCTTTCTTCAAGAAACCAAATTAGACAATCAGGAGGCCCACAGATTGGTGAGGGAATGGGTGAGCAGAGAATACCACAGTACATCAGGGAAATCAAAGAAAGGGGTCTCCATATTGATCCATAAAAAGGTGCAGTGGAAGGAGATTCACCAGGAGGCAGATCCTACGGTACGGTGGATATTGGTCAAACTAGACACTATGATGGGCCCATTCTATTGGTCAACATCTGTGCACCAAATGAAGATGCCTCTGCCTTCTTCAACACCCTGTCCCAAAAGCTTTTGGAACAATCTTTGGACAACCCCAGTATATTGGTGGGGAGAGACTTCAATTTGGTTCTGGACTTCCTGTTAGATAGGTCTAATGCCAGACCAGAGCCTCATTTCAATGCACTTGGAGCTCTCCAGGAGCTGCTTATCCTCCACCAAATGATGGACATTTGGAGGCTTCAACATCCTTCTGAGAAGGACTATTCCTATTTCTCGACAGCCCGAGCTATGGCCAGCAGGCTATACTACTGGCTGACATCGGGGGGGGTTACACCTAGAGTGGCCAGCACCTCTATTGCACCATTTTACCTATCAGACCATGCCCCAGTGATGCCTACACTCTCCACAGACCCCTATAACCCACAGAAATCCGCTTCCTGGAGGCTGGATCTGCTGCTCCTGCATGACACAGATTTCCAGAAGCTGGTCAAACAAAAAAAGGCTAATTTCTTTCTGAACAGCCCTCCAGACTGTGCCTCCTCTGCTATGATCTGGGAAGCATACACATTCACAATGCAAGGGATCATTGTTAGCTTCTCAATGCATAGGAGAAAACAGAGAGACACTGAGAGGGCCCACTTAGAAGCACAACTTAAATTAAAGGAGGATGAATAAAAAATCCAGCCCCTTCATCTCAAGGACTCCAAATAAATTTCTGAGCTGACCAGACTAAGGATAAAGCTGAGCACTCTGGCAACTAGACAGGTGTAACTCCAAATAAGGAGAACCCAGCATAGATACTGGGCAGAGGAAGAGAAAGCTGGGAAACTGCTTGTTTATAGGATAACAAAAAGGCAATCTGATAGCCATATTCAGGGTTTGAAGACCCCAATGGGAAAATTGACTTTAGATCAGCGGAGAATTAATGAAACTATGTCAGACTTCTACTAAAACCTCTATTTGTCTCACAATACATGGGATACAGCCAAATTCAGGGATTTTGTAGATCAGCTATTGCTCCCAGCCCTGACAGAAGCCTAAAAACTCACCTTGGATATGCCAATCTCTGCCTCAGAAATCAGCACAACTATTCTGAACATGGCACAGTACAAGGCCACTGGCAGTGATGGTTAGACTGCAAATTTTTATAGGTTGGTGCACCTGCAGGTGACCTCCCCCATGCTAAGCATGCTACAAGAAGCCCACTTGGAGAAGACATTACCCCCCTCACTCAGAGAAGTCATGATTACCGTCTTCTCCAAAAATGGGAAGGACCACACACTCCCTGGGAGCTACAGGCCCATTTCTCTAATAAATGCAAATGCCAAAGTTCTGGCTAAGGTCCTGGCCTCCAGACTGGAGAAACGCCTGCCCAATATTATCCATCCCTCTCAAGTGGGCTTTGTGAAGGGGAGGCACAGCTCAGACCACCTTTGAGCCCTCATTACCCTGATGCAACATGCAGTGAGCCTCCCATCTCCCGCAGTCATGGTGGCCATAGACTCTGAAAAAGCCTTTGATTCGGTTGAGTGGGAGTACCTGCATGCAGTCCTAGATCTGTACAACATACAGCCTTACTTTTCCTCTTGGATCTGCACCCTGTATAGCAAGCCTATTGGCAGGGTCATTACAAATGCTGCCCTATCCCCTGCCTTTGAATTTCATCGGGGGACTAGGCAGGGCTGCCCCTTTCCCTATTGCTATTCATTTTGGCTATGGAGCCCATATCCACAGCCTTACGCACCACCATGGGCACAGAAGTTCCACTCTCTAATGAGCATATTCTTATGGGGAAGCAACAAACCCAGATTTAATAGAGCTAAACTTTGGGCTGCATGGAAAAGAGGGGGCTGGAACTTATTGGACTTCTCTAAGTATTCCAATGTCTTTCTGGTTGCCAAGATATGTAACAACTTGAACAATAGAGGTGATCAAGCCCCTATGTGGCTAACCATTGAAACTGCGGCACTGGGTGGCACCTCCCACCTCTGTTACCTAGGCTCTGCTCTTCCAAAAATAGCTCAGAGGTGGTTGATGGTAAGGGTGAGCCACCAGGCCTGGTCTAATCTGGGAAAGGCAACACATAAATGTCTGGGCCTGGGCCTCCTGATCCCTCTATGGAATAAACCTTATCTCTGTACTGACCATGCTCCTATTAGGTGGCACTTATGGATGGAGGCCCAGATACACACATTCCAAGACCTAGTTCAGCCGGATAACACTACCTTTGTTTCCTTTCAACACCTGAAAGATAACAACCAATTACCACAGGAGTGTTTCTGGCAATACCTTCAGCTTAGAAGCCTGCACCTCAGCTGGAAAAAGAAAAGCTGCCCCAGACTAACTCCCTCTTCAGGCCTGGTCTCAGAAAAATAAAAGCCTAGTAGGAACTATTCAGGGATGGTTGTGGGATAGTACCCCAGACCCCACAAATTCTGTGAAGGCCAGATGGCCCACTATGCTGAATACACAGATATCTGACCAAGAATGGAGTAGGTGCTGGAGATCTGCCCATTCAGCATGTGTGGACAAGGGAAGCCTGTTAACGCATTGTCTCCTAGCAGACGCCTGTAGTCGTCAGTAAAATACACTGGTGTGTCCTGAGGACGCCTGCAGAAGTTGGCTACTGACTCCAAGTGTGCCCTTGCAGCATCTGGAGAAGTCACTTATATATTTTAATATATAGTGTAACAGAATATAATATATATTTGACTGCATAGCACCGTTGGAAAGGTAATTTTATGCTGAACAACTTTGCCACTCATATTTTGTGTATATCATGTATACTTTAGGAGTTATTCGCATTTGTTTATGGTATGGTGTGTATGGCTTATGTTGCCCTTTTTAGTGAAAAAAATATTTTTTTTTGCTGTTTCAACCAGCATAGAAAAAAAAACTAAATTACATTTTATTATTTCATACCACCATTGGAAAGGTAATTTTATGCTAAATAACTTTGTCACTCATACTTTGTGGCTAGCACTTACAGTTCTTGAGCTATTAGGATTTGTTTGTGGCATGCTGCCTATAGCTTGATTTTGCTTAGAAAGGCCCAGGATTTACTGTTAACAGCATACAGGAGACAAGTGGTGCAACTTCAGAGAGCTTCTGTGGAGGCAATGAGTTAATCAGGAACAAGGTACTACAGCTCTGGTATCACACCCTGAGCCAGCTGAAGAAAATGGGTCTAATAACACAGGACATATGCTGGAGATGCAGCTCCTCCACTGCAGATCTCCTATACATTCTGTGGCAATGTGGGTCAATACACCCTCTATGGACCAGGGTTATCCACTTCTGTTCCAGAATCCTAAAGCTGACTCTTCCCTCTGACCCAGGTTTCTAGTTGCTTGGTATCCCATTGCAAGGGGACCAAATAATATATATATATACTGTATATATATAGATTACTGCTTACTCAAGCCTCTGTAGAGCGCATCAGGTTAATTCTCAAACACTGGAGGACTACAGATGTTCCTTTATACAAGGAATGGTACCAGGCCATGGAATCCCTGGCATCCTACTCTTGAATGGCCCATTTCACAAGAAACACTAGCCAGGACTATCAGGAAATATGGGCCCCTTATCTGGAATCCCTTACTACCCAGTCTCACCTTCCACCTGTCACAAGATCTAAAGACCTATTGAAACCTCCTTGAACTGTAGTTGTCTTCAGGATGGATTAAACGTGATGTAATGAAAATAATGAATGTCTGTGTAACTATGTCTTTTCCGACTATACCTTTGTACTGTAAATGCATCTCAGTAGAATGTATGCTGTACTATGTCTGTGTATAACTGTGTCTTAAAAACAAAACTGTAACACCCTTCCCCTATATAAAAAGATTAACTGCAAAAAAGATCAATTTTCAATTAAAGACATCAGGGTGTACATTCACTGGGAGATATATATGCATGTCTCTGGTGTTTACTGAGGCCAGAGGATGCAGGCTGAGGCCTGTGCAGTATCCCTCAGCAAATGAAGAACCCTGTAGAATGTTGTTTGATTCATTAACTGTTAGGCTGTGGTATAACACAAAGCTGTGGCAAAGCATATGTACTTTGTATATCTTGCTTTTTAAAGAGTATATAACTATTAAAATTTACTGAGGTCTGGGCAGTGTGGAGTGGAGGGGCTGTCTCCTAGGAACCAGTGTTAGGTAGCATATTGTTGCTTAGTGCAGACTGGGATACATAGTCTGTGAGACACACTCACAGAACTACTAAAGGATTTTGCTTCTTTTTTATCTGGAGGTGCTATGAACCTCTTTTACTGTATATAACGGTGCACATGTAAACGGGCCTTTATTTCAAATATGTTAAGCTATTTGTACAGTGGGTAGTTGAGCGCAGGTCATGTGACACTTGACTTACTTCCAGGTCGTGGACCTTAAATTGAGTGCTCCAAGTGAACAGGGTGAGCTCGAGCGGGTGAGTGCACATGGAGACACATATGTCTGCATGTGTCTGCTGTGTCCACCGGGGACATAGGGGACTTAGGCCTGGCCACTTATTGTGAGGAAGTAATGTAAGAGTAAATCAGTGTCTGCTATCAAATTATACATTAAGTAGTGAGTGTGATAATATGGCAGAACCAAATGAACACTTATTGGAGATATTATGCAGTATAGGTTCTATAGTCATGCTGTAACATGTATGCTCCAGAGGAAATGGATACAGGGTGGACAAATTTCACATGCACTAGATGTATGGAGCTTCAAAAAATTAAAACTGAACTAATGACATTAAAAAAGGTACTGGATATCACTGGCAAACCAAACAAAGCACAAATGGAAAAAAGGAAATTGGAAGGAGAAGGGCCCAGTACAGTGACCACAAATGAAAATCAGATACTACATGAAGAGGAGAAAGGTTTATGGGAATCAGTTAACAATAAGAAAGCAAAAAACATAGATGGGCACTGGGAAACACTTCAAACATATCACATGAGTCCCAAAATAGATTCTCAGTCCTAGAAGAGCCAACTGAATGTACAACAGAAGATAGTTTAAACATGGATACAACTTCAAAACATTGAACATTAGTAACAAAATGTTCCAAGCAAATTAGAGTTTGTTATAGGGATTCCATCTTATGGGACTGTGATACTTGGTTCTACAAAAATGATAAGGAACACAAAGAAGTTTGTAGCCTCCTGGGGGCAAGAATAAGAAATATGAAAGACATGCTAAGCAAAATACTAATCACAAATCAATAAGTTACAGTATAAAACAGTAGTGGTACATGCAGGGATAAATGACCTAGGAAAAGAGCATCAGAAAGATATGGTACAAGATTTAATAGAGGTGGGGAATCTACTGAAGGATACTGGGGCAAGAGCAGTTATCCCGGGTATTCTACCCTTACAGAAATGTCACCCAGAGAAAAATAAAACTATACAGAAAACTAATGCAAGACTGGATTATAGGGCACAGCAAGAAGGAACAAAGTAGCTAAACACTTGGGATCTCATGAATAAGAAGGGTCATCTGTTCTCAAAAGATGGCCTACATTTAAATAAAGCTGGATAAAGCATACTGAGTAGATATATTATGACAGCACTTGATAAGACAAAAGCAGGTACACATTTAAACTAAATGCTAGGGGGAGATTAAAAATGAGCAGGATAAAATAAAAGCCCTATTAGTAAATGCGAGAAGCCTAGCTGGGAAAATAGAAGAGCTATGATACCTACTAGCATCGGATGGAATCCAGCTATGTGGAGTAACCGAGACATAGTATAGGGAGGGAAATTGGAGTATGGATATCTCAGGTTACAAACTATATAATGTTCATAGGAAAAAACCAAAAGGGAGGAAAAGGAGCCCTATATGTATCAAATTAACTAGATTCATGTGAGGTCAAAAATACAAGTACTGAAGATAATATAGAACAAGTGTGGGTAAACATTTATCCAAAATTCAGTATAAACATCCACATTTGTATCAGTTATAGGGCACCTGTTCTTTCTGCAGAGGATAACAACAGCTTTTATGACTGTCTCCAGAATATAGAACTGGGAAGTAAAATTCTTATAATCTGTGATTTTAACTCACCTGCTGCTGACTGGAAAAATAAAACTGCTGAAATAGTAAATGGAAGGAGATTGCTAGACTTTGTACAACTACATAATATGCAACAACTTGTCCAGAAGACAACAAGAGGAACAAATATTTTAGATATTATAATGACTAACATAGAAAGCAGCTTATTACATTGTATGGTAAGAGAACCCTTGGGCAACAGTGAACATAGTATGGTTGAGTGCATCATTAAAACACACTGGAAGCCCCTAGTAGGACATCTATAGTATGGTAACATGTTAAGGCATAGTGGATTATACCAAAATGGAGCAATATGTCAGAAACTAGAACTGGAGAGATACTTTTAAAAATCAAACTGTTGAAGTTAAATGGCAAGAATCAATGAACATCACAGATCACTGTACTGAAAATCATGTGCCAGTAAGATCAAAATATAATAAAAAAGGAAAATTGCCATTTAGTTCAATAATAAAATCAAAAAAACTTATAAGTGTACGCAATAAGGCATATTGTAAGTACAAAAACAATCCTACACAAAGTAATCATGCTGCTTATAAATCCAAAATTAAGGCATGTAAAAAAGAAGTCAGGTCCAGTAACATAAACTATGAACAGAGACTGGCATCTTCAAAAAATTAAAAAAGCCTTCTATAACTGTATAAACAGTAAGCGAAAAGGCTGTTCAGTACTGGAGCCTCTTGAGGTAGACGGGTAGCTTATTAAAGATGAAAAAGATATGCCTAAGTTCTTTAATGAATATTTTGCCAGCATCTATAAACCCAAACAAGCTGTCTTTTGTGAAGTATTGGAAAACAATACAGGATAAAAACACACATAAGGGAATATAATATTACTGTGGAAGAGATTAAAAGCAGACTTAAAAGATTAGAGGCATATAAATCAGTGAGCCCGGATGATCTGCACCCAGCATCATTAAAACAAATAGCAGATGTAATAGCCACGCCACTAGCAAACATCTTACATTCCTCCCTAGCTCAGGGAATAGCAGTCTCATCATGGAAAACTGCTAATCTAATTCCCTTCCATAAACAAACTCTGGCCAGAGCCAATAGTGCAGCAGGTGAGGAATTTGGGCCACACTGGTTCCAATGTAGGATAGTGGTCCCTTGTGAAGCAACACAACAAACAAGTTGCCAAACCCGAGCGATAGGAAAGAGAACAAAGCCAGAGATCAAGTAGGGTCTGTAGTTTCTGCAGCAGGTAGAGAAAATGAGCAGGCTTGGTGGGCACAGCGGTCCTTATCTGCCGTAAATTTCTATGTTTAAAGTGTGAAGCTTGTGATATGCAAAATGCAAGGATCCTGATAAAAAAGTAAGATGCAATCGTATGGTTAAGTCTGCTTGTGTGACTATAACTGAAAGCAAACTTGATGCATAAAAACCTGATTAAACAGTACTATCCAAGAGCCTCCTTTGTAAAGCAAAGCATAATAATAAAGGATTTATTCTCAGAATGCGCCTTTATTCACAACATTGGGGCTATGTTTTTAAGGGTCTTGAGAGAGCCTGTTTTGTGCAATCCTCAGGATGGATGGATTGTTTACAGCCTAAACTCCCTTCCACAAGGGAAGTGTGAGGCAAGAATGCAGCAGTTGGTGTTCATCATCTTCAAATATTTTCTATGGCAAGCACAGTGCCAAGCATCTCTTATACTAACCAGGAGGTGGCACCTGAAGTCATGGTTGGACAATTTTAAGTCTTAATGAGGTTCACAGAAACAAAGAATTGTAATTGATGAGGATGAGATGGCCCATCAAGGCCCACCCCTTTCACTAATCCAAAGCCAGTGTTCATTATCTTTGTTTAGGAGAGAGTAATGACTATTAACCATTTGCTCCAGAGCAAGAAATAAATTCAAGTTGCAGAAGAGCAGTTTCATTGTTCCTCCATTAAGGGGTCTTGATCACAGACAGGAAAGACAAGCTCTAGCCAGAGCTAATAGGGCTGTGAAAAGCTACCAAATTACCAAAGTTACACATGTGCATAGAAATTGTGCAACGCCCAGGTGCGACGTTGCCATTGTTTGGAGGTGCTGAAACAAATTTTCAACATGGCCTTTTTGGGACGCCTCCTCATGAAGAGTGCCAGTGTCATTTTGTTCACTTGTCCCAAAAGGTGATTTCACAGAGCGGACATGCTATTCCATGCCACAGGTGCAAAAACATGTTTTGGGCAGGTTGTGGAAAATGACAGCTGTACTGCTTTGAAGGAGTTGTGCAAAAATGGCAATGTTGAAAATGTGGAGTGAAAATATTAAAAATTGGCAAAGTTAGGAGCGTGTGTAGAAACTGCACAATGCACACTCATAATGCAGTCATTTTTCAGAACTTTTTCACCAAATTTGCAACATGGGCTTTTTGGGACCCCATTTCATGAACAGTGGCACTGTCATTTCATGAATCAGTTCCAAAAGGCGATTCCACGCGGTGACCATGAAAGCACCTTTCAGGACTAAGTAACAAAATGACAGTGACAGATTTCATTAGGTGGTGGGGTCCCAAGAACCCTATGTTGAAAATTTCAGGCAAAAATTCAAAAATATGGCTGATTGATCAGCATAAGTTGAAAACCCCATTGAATGGCATTATAGCATGCTTACCTTTGATTCTTCAGTCTGTGGTTCGGCTTTGAAGAGTGCAGAGGTGTCCAGGTCCAGAGAAGAAGACAGTGCCAACCTGCGGAGTAAGTATGGGGTAAGGGGGATGGGGATGTGGGTGCTGAGTGGGAGGGTGGGGATGGGGAGGGAAGGGAGACTGGAGCAATGACAGGGATTGTTTCCTTTTACAGGGAAAAAACATGACAGGAGTGATGACAAGAGACCATTTCTTTTACAGAAAAAAGAAAACATTTGAGCACACTGAGTGGGCTCCCAGGTGTGCCACATGACTGGGGGATTGCACATTATGTGGACACAGGGATTGGGCACCCGATGTTGGTGGGGGGGTCGGGGGAAGAAAAAAGCAACAGGCACACTGGGGTGGGCTCCCAGTGTGCTGCATGAGTGGTGGGGTGCATGTGAAAGGTTTAAGTGGGTAATAGATGGACACATCAGCCAAGTGGAAGCTTAAGTTATTTTTCTTATTTACAGAACAAAAATTAGGTGGACTGGTAACATCAAAATGACAAAATAAAATAACAACTAAAACATGGCTTAACTTCAGCAAAGAAAAAAAAAATACTTCAAAGTTAAAGGTCCACAGGACTAGAAAGCACTAGTCCCACTGAGTGCTGTCCCTTCAACACTCCAAACGAATCTGATCTGGCTTGCCTTAATACAGTTCATTTAAAGCCAGTCAGAGTTCATGATTGGTCTAATTCAGTTGTCACTCATACCTCATGTTTAATATACAATTTTTAAGATACTTCATAGTTCTTTTTATTCTATAAACAATGACAAATTACACTTCCCATAATGACTGCAAGCTTGCTTTGATGCAAAAACCCTTTTTCTACACTGGATTCAGTTTAAAATCTAGGAGGCATTCTGCTTGTCCTTCCTTCAGCTGGGCTCCACATAAGAATAGTGAAACTGAGGCCGGCTGGCTCTTAAAGCACCTAGCTGAATGTAGGAACAGCAGAAGACTCCGTTTCTCTTTTATTTTAGGTAAGCCTGGATTTACACAAAAATATACTGTTATCACAATTTACCAGAAAGATAATGCAGTTCCTTGTAAGATACAGTATGTTTAGCATATGTTTATTTGTTCTACTTGCAAGTACATCCTTCTTAGTGTTGTGAACTTTAAACAGACCAACTATCTCTTCTGAAGCGGCCGTTGTGATTGTGCGGAGCTTGCAACATCCGCACAATCGTGAAGGAACGTACTTTCAGAATGGAACCTAAAAACATCTAGTAAATCAGTACAGCAGTAAAAACACAAGGCAGGGTTCTATTTTTCACAACTTTGTACCATTAACAGGAGAACTGTGCGCACTTGCCTTACAATGATGTCTATCTGTTCTCAGTTCCCCAAACATCGGCGCTAACAGCCAAATGCAATTTAAAATGGCCTGACCTCCTTTTCACTGCACTGTAAACAGGATGATTTTAGTGCTTCCAAGATTTTGACATAAATAACACAATTATGTTATTCCTGCTTTTGTAGAGGTTTCAGTATATCTCCCTTTCACAAGCTACTGCCCAGAACGGGGGTGGGGAGCCGGATTCCACAGACACCAAACATGAAAATAAAAAAATACATGGGTGGCCAGTCCATGTAAGACAAACATGTTAGGACATACAAAGGACAAATACAAGAAAGGGAACTCCTCCTAGGCAGACCCAGGGGTTATATAAGGGAAACCTTTCACAGTGCACACAATGCCGATACGGGATTGGGCACCCAAAGTTGGCAGGTAAAATGAAAAATCTTTGGGCACACTGGGGTGGGCTCCCAGTGTGCCACATGAGTTGGCTGAGGGCCACAGAATGTGATGGAGCTGGTGGTGGTGATGCAGCTGCGCATATGTGGCACTCACATATGCACAGTTGCGGTGAATGGCAATTTGCCATTCACAACATGATGGCACCAGTGGAACAGCACATGCTTGCGAGTCTCTCATGTGCAGTTCATGCATGGAAATGCAGAAGTAACAGCCAAAATAGTGCGGCTGTTATTCCGTAGTGGCCAATCGTGGTGGAGGGTTTCAAGCTCCATTGGACATTCAGAAGGATACTTCCAAATGTCCAATGGAAGGTTCCATGATCGGACATTTTTAGAGCTACAATCTGATTCCAATAGGGATGTAGGCTCTGCCCACAGCCCTAAAAATGCAGGAGTGGAGGCACCAAGGTTTGGCACTGGGTTTCAGAGCTATGATCTAAATCCGCCTCAAGTTAGTAAGAGTCTAAAATGTGTATTTTCTTGATTTTTATTATGAATGTAATGTTTATGAAAGAGATCAGATTGACAGCACCAAAGCATTGAATGGTCATTGAGTACAAATGACCCCCTTAACCACTAGAGGTGGTATCTCCCACAAAAGATTAAATGCTGGCACCAGACTCTGGGCTGCTGGAGGTATCTGACTGGATGGAAGCTGGTGGTGGCTACAGGCTGGTGGGTGGTGGCTACTTACTTCAAGCTTCTTGTACATGGATCTTCGATCCTCCCTCACCCTGCCAGCCCCCAAGCAACCTGAGTCCATTCCCAACCCTGGGTTGTCGGTGTGGCAGGAGGAAGGTGCTCAGTGCCTCAGCCCTCCATGCCACTGGGCTAGCAGGCTAGGTGCACTTGAGGACCATCAATCTTAGGCTCAATAGAGAGATGGATCACAAGTAATTCAGGGTGCTAGCCACAGGGCAAGAGAGGGGGCTGAGCTCCCTGCCCTGGCACCAAATGGAAAAAGTGTTTCCATTTGAAAGCATAGCACTGACAAGTTGACTCCTTTTGAGAGGCCTCTACAACATGGAGGACCTTACTGGATTTACTGAATTTTGTAGGACAAAAGAAGGCTCATGGCTCATTGTGATTGTCCCCCACAAGTGTGGGACATTAACTAGAAAGATAAGATTCGTGTAGCCATGTATCAAGATTTAGTTTAAAGGTGTCAAAGTCAGTATGATTAACTAGTTCCTGGGGTAGTGCTTTCCATCTTTTGGTTGCTCTAATGCCAAAAAAGTTATTCCGCTTGTTGGTGTTAGCCCATTCGATGACCAGTTGCTTGTTGTGTCAGTGAGAATCAAAGGCTGGAACTCTAGCCACTCTGGAACCAGTACAAATGGCAAAAATGGCAGACTCTAGGTAATTGCAAAAGATGCAAATCAAGTGATATAGTCCTATCTTCACCTTTGTGTTCCTTTGTTGTTAAGAATAAGAAAAACTAGTGATATTTGGTGTGTATGTTCCCTTCAAATTAGCTCTGTTTTAATGTGGCTCTGTAATTTGCAAGCTGTAGTAAATCATAGCACTCACTATCAGACAAAATGGATTACAAATACTTACATCTTCTGTTATTGCCTGCTTGGTGTTTTCCTCTGTGCTAGCTCCTCTTCCAACCATGCACATTTAATAGAGGTCAAGGCCAGGGTGCGAGGGTGGGAAAAACAATCCACTCTCCACCAACTCTGGCAGCCTGTTCTATGGCTACTGCTCTGGGTGGTCTCTCTCTCCGATGCTTTCCTTCAGTTCTTTACTGAGAGTGTCATATCAAATAATTGTATTCTAGTTATACTAGTGATAGTTGGTGTGTATCTTCCTTTCAAGTGAATTAGTTATTTTAATGTGGCACTATAATTTGCAAGCTGTAGTAAATCATAGCAATCACAATCAAAACAAAAGGGTTATAAACACTTTTTACATCTTCTGTTACTACAAATCCTAGAATCTCCTGCAGATGGCCTTAGGTCAGTATGCAGCAGTGAGATGTTCAGTAGCCTGCATTGTGTGTTAGAGTTTATGTAAGTTCTGATATTTTGTTTGCTGGTCCTGTCATCCTCCCTGGGCCATGTACAGTCACACAGGGCAGATCTAACTGGTGATTAAACAAAAGCTCTATCATGCACTATAGACTGCTGGATCTCTCACTGTTGCCTACTGTTCTCATGTCAGCTGCAGGGGATTCTGGAATTTGTAGTAACAGAAGATGCCGACCGAGAACTAAAGAGAATTAGATTGATACAGTCTATTATGCTACAATAAACAGTAAACAGTAACATGTTGTCATTTTTATTTTAAAAAGAGGCCTACAGTAGTTAAACAGTGTATCATTTAAAACATATAAAATATGCTTTTTTTTTTTTTTTACAATTTATTTTTATCCAGCATAGTCCAACTGAAAAACAGCATCTGATTTCCAAGGGGATCCTGCTTTTATCCATTTCCACAGCAGGGTTGATGGAGCAGTGTGGGGTTTAGAATGCTTTTAAATCTTTTGTCTGTATAAAGATTTAACTGTTTCTCTTTGATTTCATCTGTTGGCTGCATTGTTGCACGTGGCTATTGCGTAAGCTGCTTTCTGAAAAGTTTAGTATCATTGTGACAGAACCAACTTTTCTGAATATCAGCTGTGGCATTCCCACAATGTGAAATACAGTATCATGTCATCTTGCAAAGTGGGTCTAAAATACTGGCTTTTTTCTCGCTACACCTTTTATGTAAATTGATATCCTGCCCCTCTAGACCACTAAATTTGTACATTGGAGAAAATGTACAGCAACCACATGAAAGTGTACAATAACCACAATGTCTGATGTGGAACCCTTACAAAAGAACCTCTGATTCAAAGGTACTTGTAATCCTAGGTCTCAGTAAATAAATACATAAATAAATCAATAAATGAATAAATAAACCACTAAATCTCTACAATGGAGAAAATGTACAACAGACCATAGGATTTTTCCCTGCCTATCCTATAACAGTGGAATTATTATTTTTTTTCATTTATTTATTTAGGGATTTAGATCATACCTGTGAGCTCAGAGCTCTTTTACAAAGGCTCCATGTCAAACAGTGACAATGTCAACAATAACAAACGGTTTATATACAATACTCGAACAGTAGGTAGCTAGTATACAATAGGGTTACAGTGTCATTCCTAGTACCAATGGTGATAGTACAGCATCAAGAGCATTCAAGTAGGGTAAAGGACAGTGTTTATATGTAGCAAAGGAGATAAAGAGGTGTGACACCTAGTGTGAAAGTCCGAGGAGGAGACAAGGTGAGGGGGAGGGAGACCGGGGGAGTGAGACAGCCAAAAGAAGTGGCTTTGTTTAGGAGGTTGGGAGGTAGTGGTAGGCTGTTTATAAGGTTGATCCAGTGCGGGGAAAGGCACAGGGGGGAGAGGAAGACAGAGGGATAGGGCAAGGGGGAAGAGTGGGGGTAATAGAAAGGGGAAGGAGAGTGTGGGTGAGTGGGCATTATGGGTGTTATAGTCCTAGTGGCAGTCACAAACTGTCCTAGTAAGAAGGTGTTGCCTTAGGCCATTTTTGAATTGTGAGATGCACTGGGGATTTAGAATGTACACTGGGTTTTCAGAGAGCCATTGGGGGCCCTATAGCTGAAAGCACGCTGTCCCTGCACAATTTGATGGAAAGGTGTTGATAGGGCCCCCCTCATCCTGCCTCTGGTGGTACAGCTGGTAGCACTTGGTGTTAGAATGCTAGAAATGCATGGGGGGGGTACCCATTAGCACCTTTTTTCCAAGGAGACATGTTTGGAATATAATCCTGTTCTTTGGTGGCAGCCAATTGGTTTGCTCGTATAAGGAGCAGGTGTGGGTATTTCGATCTGCAGCCGGTGTGAGCCTACATGCTTTGTTGAGGGCCATGTGAATCCTTTTTAGTGCAGTGTCTGTTGCTGTGCTGTAGACCACCAATCCATAGTCGATGGTAGAAAGGATGGAGCTGGAGACTGAGAGATGGAGGGCCTCTGGAGTGAGATAATTTTTATGCCTATAGAGTACACCTAACTTGGTGCTCACTGCCTTTACCACTGTGTCGATGTGTTGGGTGAAGGTGAGGGAGTCATCAATGGTGATGCCCAGGTACTTGAAGGAGTGAACTTGTTCTAGCAGCTCACTGACTTTATTGGAGATGGTGAGGGGAGGAAGCTTTATTTTGTACTGTGGGCTGACTGTGAGCATCACCCTGGTCTTTTTGTAGTTTACTAGAAGTTTATGGCTACAGAACCAGTCTTCCAGCTTGTAGAAGGATGCCTGCAGCTCAGAATGGAGGGTGACTATTGATGAACTGCTGGTGAGAAGTACAGTGTTGTCTGTGTAAAGTATCAGTTTAGTGTCACAGGCTTCAGGAAGATTATTTAGGAAGAGGCTGAATTGTAAGGGCCCCAGGATTGACCCCTGTGGGACCCCTAAAGATACCTCATTGGAGCTAGATACTGTGTGTCCAATTTTCACATGTTGGCTTCTATGTGTTAGATAGTCCTTGAACCAGCAGACAGCAGTGGTTGCAACCTCCAGGTTCTGTAGTTGAGTCAGGAGGAGAGAGTGATTGACAGTGTCGAAGCCTTTGGTGAGGTCTATGATGACTGACTCCACCAGTTTTCCTTTGTCTAATGCTGTGTGCAAGTAGTCAGTGTAGTCCAGCAAGGCAGTGGAGGTACTATGATTCTGCCTGAAGCCATATTGGTTGGGACATAACAGGTTGTATTTGTTGAGGTAATCTGTGAGTTGGGTGGCCACAATCTTTTCCAGGGCTTTAGATAAAGGCGAGAGGATGGATATTGGCCTATAATTGGCGGTGCATGTCATATCACCATTCTTGTGCACCAGCATCACAAGAGCCTGTTTCCAGTTCCTGGGGTATTGTGCAAGAGCAAGTGATTTGTTAAATAGTTTTGCAACTGGCATGATGATGACATCCAGTGTTAGGGATAGGAGTTTCATATCGACTCCATCACTCCCCATTCTGGTCTTGCCTAGTATTTTTTTTTTGTGTGTTTGTAAGCCTCCTTCACTGACACTTTTTCAAAGCAGAAGACAGGTATTGAGCCCCCTTGAGGCATGCAGTTGGTTTGTTCCCCAGCAGGGTGCAGGTAGTCGGGGGGTAGCACTCCAGTCAGGTCAGTAAACACTGTGTTGAGAGAATCCACGATGTGCCATGGGTCAGTAATCATGGC
This sequence comes from Neoceratodus forsteri, assembly GCA_016271365.2. Lineage (NCBI taxonomy): Eukaryota > Metazoa > Chordata > Ceratodontiformes > Ceratodontidae > Neoceratodus > Neoceratodus forsteri. Next base: position 1,869,686,103 of record CM057452.1, read on the forward strand.
GTTGTTGATGTTGAGCGAGAGTGAGATCATCTTCTCATCCTTCCCAAGAAGGTTTTTGATATTTTCCCAAAAACTCTTCCCATTGGCCCAAGTTTTATTAAGCTTCTCCCTGTGGAAGTTGGCCTTTACTTGGCGGATAAGGTTGGTGCAGTGGTTTCTTGCAGCTCTATAGCATTGGAAGTTGTGTTTGCTGCAAGATGACCTGGCTTTTTCCCAGAGGTTGCCCCTTTCCTTCATCTGGGCAAGGAGATCCCATGTGATCTAGCCATTAACTTGTCCCCAAATTTTTCTTTTCATCAGTGGTGCAAAGATATCATAAATTCGTTGAAGCCCTCTATAAAGAAACTTAGGGCCTGGTCAATATTAGACGCATGATTGATGGGGGGCCAGTCATGCTGGGGGAGGGCAGAGGAGAGGGCTCCAAGCTTGCCCTTCCCCAAAACCCTACTATTAATTATGATAGGTGGGGGCTTGCTCAATTTGTTTGACCATGTGAAAGTGACTGGGGAGTGATCACTTAAGGTGTCAGGCAGGACCTTAAGCTCAGAGATCTGAGAAGGGGAACTTGAGACATGCCCATCGAGGAGGGTGTCTTTTCTTGTTTTGTGGTTCCACCTTGTTGGGCTGTCTACGAGTTGGGTCAGGTTGTAAGTAGCGACCATGTCCTTGAAAGGCAAGGATTCCCTGCCCTCCCAGTTGATGTCAAAGTCACCTGTTATGAGAAGCTCTGTGCCCATAGGAAGGGAAGCAATTATATCCAGTGTTTCTGGGAGGCCATCCCTGGCTTTAGTGGGTGGAAAATAAACTGAGGCTTAGATTAGAGATTTGCCATGCCATCCAACCTGTGCTTTTATTGCTAGTAGTTCATGATCATCCTCGACCCTGGTAACAGGGAGGACCAAGCAGCATAGGTAATCCCTGGCATAGATAAGGACACCTGCGCCTCTCTTGCCACACCTGCCTTTCCTGAATGTTTGATATCCCGGGAGCATCACTTCATTGTCTTTTATCTCACTTGACAGCCAGGTCTCGGTCAGACAGAGAATGTCAGGTACATGGTGGGACATCACACTTGGAGTAGGTCAAACTTTGCTGTGAGGCTGCAGATGTTCAGTGCAGCTACTTTCAGGTCTTTACTCGTATTTCCCCTGCGTTTGACACTGGTGGTGGGCCTGGATTGGCATGGACATTACCTGTTAGAAGAAGAAGCATGAATATTATTTTCCTGGCTGAGAGGTTTATGCTAATGGTGGAGCGTATCTTGTGCCTCCTGCTCTTGCAATGGTAGAGGGAAGCATTCACCAGGGTGATCTTTATGGGCATGAAAATGGTACTGTTGTTGATAACCGTGACAGGTGTCGGGGGCCCTGGGCTAGCAGGCAGGATGCAGGTGGTGGAAAGCTGGAGCTCCCTTGACACAGTTGGCATTGGGGTGCCATAGAGTCCATTTTTGTCAAGAGCAGGTTCTCGCAGTGGTGGTAGTAGTCCAGCTTGACATCTTGGGCCTGTAGCTCCCACAGTGAATAGAAGAACTAGGAGGATGGAGTAATCCATGGTAGAGCAGAGGTGGCAGCACTTTAGTTGGCTAACCAGCACACCAGAAGGAGATGGCAAAGGAAAAATGCTGATGGTTAATTACATCCAGAAGAAATGATGAAGTGTTGAGATTCAGGGTCACATAATACGTTAAAATTCCTGAATGGAGACAAACTATGGCCTGGGTATATGCAACATGTGAAATCCTTTTGTCTGTATGTTTCCTTTGATCTTCAAAGTTCTCAGAGACAAGTACAGTACCTTGGGAAAAGGTCAGACAAAAATGTTGATTCAGTAACAAAATGTGTTACAATTTATTTGTTCTTTAAAGTCCACAAGTGCAGCTGCTTTAGGAGTGGTCAGACGAGAATGTTGAAAATGTTGATTCAGTTGCAGGACCCAACATCACCATGTCTGTAAGACTGGTTGCAAGACATATGCTTCCTTGGGGAGGCTTCAAGAAAGTTGATTTAAAATTAAAAAGCTGATACCTGGTGATGATGTTTTGCAGAAATTCAGTCCAGGAGACTTTCACCGATGTTGTGTGCAAGAATGGCACAGTGTATTCCAAGCACAAAAACATGTAAATGAACAAAAATTAACCTACAGACACAGACAAGCACAAACAGCCACCCCCTCAGCCCCAGGATGAGGAGAATTATACTTTGTAGAGATAGCTAACTTTGGTCATAAACACTGATTCATTACTTTGATTGGCTGTCTGCATTTTTAAACAACTTTATAAATCAGATATCAGAAACAAATCTTAAACTCTAACATGTTGTAATTTTTATTTTAAAAGGAGGCACAGTTAAACAGTGTGTCATTAAGAACAGATAAAACCTTCTTTTTTTTTTTTACATTTCTTTTCCCCAGTATTGACCATCTGAGAAACAACATCACATTCCCGGGCCTGCTTTTATCCATTTCAACAGTTGGATTGATGGGGCACTGTGGGGTTTAGAATGTTTTTGAAAACATTATTATGGGACTCAATACATTAGTGTTGCTACTCTGCAATGTTTGATAGCAACGTGATACATCTCTTGACTATATTAATGTCGAATCAAATGGTTTTATAGTAGTTTTACTAGTGACATTTGGTGTGTATGTTCCCTTTAACTAAATTAGCTATGTTTTAATATGGCTCTGTAATTTGTAAGCTGTAGTAAATCAAAGTACTCACCATCAGTACAAAAGGGGTTACACATCCTTACATCTCCTGTTATTGCAAATCCCAGAATCTCCTGCAGCTGGCCTTAGAGCAGCAGTGAGAGATTCAGTAGCCTGCATTGTATGTTATAGTTTTTTATAAGTTCTGATCTTTTGTTTGCTGGTCTTGTCATCCTCCCTGGGCCATGTACAATCACACAGGGCTGTTCTAACTGGAGATTAAACAAAAGCTCTATCATGCACTATGGGCTATTGAATCTACCACTGCTGCCTACTGTTCTGATGTCAGTTGCAGGGAATTCTGGAATTTGTAGTAATAGAAGGTGCCAACCTAGAACTAAAGAAAATTAGTCTGATTCAATCTTCTATGCTACAGCAAACAGTAACATGTAGTGGAATTTATTTTGAAAGGAGGCATAATTAAAGAATGTATCATTAGGCACAGATAAAACATACTTTTTTTTACCTAGCATAGCCCAGCTGAGAAGCAGCATCTCATTTCTAGGGGGTCCTGCTTTTAACCATTTCCACAACTGGGTTGATAGAGCAGTGTTTGGTTTAGAATACTTTTAAATCTTTAGTTTGTATGACGGTTTAACTGTTTCTCTTAGATTTCAGCTGTTGGCTGCATTGGCGCACGATTATTGTTAAGCAAAATCTGCTCTCTGATAAGTTCAATACTTCATTGTGGTGGAACCAGCTTTCCTAAATATCAGCTGTGGCATTCCACACAATGCAAGACACAATGTCATGACATCTTGCAAAGTCGGTCTAAAAATGCTAGTTTTTTTTTCTCTACACCTTTTATATAAATTGATATCCCATCCCTCTGGACCACTAATCTCTACATTTGGAGTAAATGTACAACAGACCAGTGGATTTTCCCCTGTGTATTCTATAACTGTGGAATTATACTTTGTAGTGATAGCTAACTTTTGGTATAAACACTGATTTATTAATTTGATTGGATGTCTGCATTGTTAAATATCTTTATAAATCAGATATCAGGCACAGACCTTGCATTCAAACATGTTGTAATTTTTATTTTTAAAAGAAGGCACAGTTAAACAGTGTATCATTAAGAACAGATGAAGCATGTTTATTTTTTTTTTACATTTTTTTACCCAGTCTAGCCCATCTGAGAAGCAGCCTCTCATTTCCAGGGAGTGGGGAATCCTGCTATTATGCATTTCCACATCTGGGTTGATAGAGCACTGTGGGGTTTAGAATGCTTTTTAAAAACATTATTATGGGACTCAATTCATTCCTGTTACTCTTCTGCAGAGTTTGTTAATAATGTGATACATCTCTTGACTATATTAATGTCAAATCAAATAGTTTTATTCTAGTTTTACTAGTGACAGTTGGTGTGCATGTTCCTTTTAACTGAATTAGCTATGTTTTAATGCAGCTCTGTAATTTGCAAGCTGTAGTAAATCATATTTCATTTTAATGTAACCAGCTTTCCTAAATATCAGCTGTGGCATTCCTCACAATGCAAGATACCGTATTCTGACATCTTGCAAAGTGAGTATAAAAATACTAGTTTTTTTCTCTCTACACCTTTTATTTAATTTGATACTCCACCCCTCTAGACCAGTAAATCTCTACATTGGAAAAATGTACAACAGACCACAGGATTTTTCCTTGCCTATCCGTCAACTGGGGAATTTTACTTTGTAGCGATAGCTAACTTTGGGCATAAACACTGATTCATCAATTTGATTGGCAGTCTGTATTTTTAAACAACTTTATGAATCAGATATCAGGCACAAATCTTGAACATGACTTCTCTCCTGCCTGGCTTGAAATGTGTCTTTTCCATTAATTCAGTGAGAAAGTGAAGTAAAAGTCTAAAAAGGTGATTTTTTTTTATCATTCATTACATGTTTTGTTTTTTAACATGTTTACTTCATTTTTTTTCTGTTGAGTGTTCCCCACCTTCACAAACTGTGTATGGGTTTCAGCTTTCAAATCACCCCAAAATGTGTGTTCAAAGCACATATATGGCAAACTAGATTGTAGATAGAGTAGATGGAAGATGACTGCCACACTGGGCCAGCTGTCGAAAAAGCAGCTCACTGAGTTTTAATTTTAGCATGTTTTTAAAGTGTGGAGTTCTTTTATGTACTTTGTTTAAATTAGTTTTTTCTGTTTGTGTTTTGCGTTCTTTTCTTATATTTATTTTGTTATTACTTTTACACATTTTAATTCATTTGCTTTTAGCGGCAGTAGTACCAATTACTTCTTATTTTTCTGCAGCTGAAGAGTTCTGTTTCTCTCTGGCTTCTTGGATTTTAAAACCAGACTTCAGACTAGCTTTGTTTTTAGCTTTACGGTGAGATTGAGTTTCTGTGTTACCTGTGGTGCTTTTGTATGGGAATCCTACTGTGGGAACAGTTTCTGCAGTCCTTGCTGGTTGTTGAATTTAGGAGGAGGTGGATGAGCATCGGCTGGTGGTGAACTGTTGGTCTCAATCCCAAGACTGTGCTGACAGACAGAGGAGGAGGTTGGGAAGCGCTGGCTAGTGGTAAATTTTGGACCCAACCCCAGGACTGCATTTTTGCCAAATGGAGCTGAGCTAGGCCTGCTTGTGGGTTGTGTTCAGTGGCAGACTAGAGCCAGTGGTTGGGAACTTGAATCTGCCTCGGTTCTGGAGGTCTGGCATCTTCTGAGGGGAGCAGTTGCCAGGAAGGACTAGTTGTGTGCATGTCAGTCTGCAGGAGTCAGGAAGGTCACCTCGTGTGGGGCACTTGGTCAGGGGTTTTCTACTGGGGGTTCAAACTATGCTGGCTGGAGGGTTGGTGCTTTCTAAGCTGCTCTTGGGCCACTGGAGTTACTGGACAGAGGTCGGGATACTGGTGGCTCTGAGTAGGGGGGAGCACCAAAGTGAAGTACCCTGCATTGGGGGAGGCCTAACTGTCTCTGTAGTCTGTGGCACTGGCAGTAAGAGTGCTGCTGCAAGAAGTTCATTTTCCCATGGAGTACTATCTGTGGATTCTAAAACAGAAAACTGAGGAGGACTGGTAAAATCTTACACATTATTACAGTGAGGACTGGTAAACTGGGATATTATAACCTTGAACTCTGGTAACTGTATACTTATTTTATTTATTTATTTTTTTATTGAAAATCTCGGAATTACAAACCTTTGAGTCAGGGACTCTTTTTTAAAAGCTCCTCATCAAAAACAGTGCAGGCAAGAACAAACAGTGAAAGATTGGTTAGGTGAATAGGAAACTGTCTAACTGGGCAGTTTTCAGAAGGTAGTGGTTGGGGGGGAGGTACCATTTCCTAGGAGGGTCATTAGTGGGGTCCCACAAGGGTCAGTGCTGGGTCCACTCCTGTTTAATGCTTATATCTCAGACATCAGGGATGGAATTTGGAGTGAGATGAGCCTCTTTGCCGATGACTCAAAGCTGGGGGTGGTGGTGGATGGGGAGGAGAGTAGAAGAGCCCTACAGGGGGACCTGGAGACTCTGGAGAGGTAAACTCATGCACCTGGGAACTGAGGTTTAATGCCAAGAAATGTAGTGTGCTCCACTTAGGGCTTAGGAACCCAGCTCATGAGTACTGTTTGGTGGGGAGAAACTGCAGGTTTCGGGAGGGGAAAAGGATCTTGGGGTAACTGTGGATGCCAAAATGAATAACTCTGAGCAATGTAGGAGGGCTGCAGCTAAAGCAAATAAAATGCTTGCGTGCATTGCCGGGGGATAACCTCAAGGAGACAGGAGGTGCTTCTCCCACTGTATAACTGCCTGGGTAGACTGCATCTAGTGTAGTGCATGCAGTTTTGGTGCCCGTACTTGAAAAAGGACATTGCACTTCTCAAGAGGGTCCAGAGGAAGGCAACCAGGATGATACGGGGTCTGTGGGAAAGATCCTGTGAGGAGAGACTTGAGGAGCTCAACTTGTACTCCCTGGAGGAGAGGAGGGATAAAGGGAATATGATCGAGGTCTTTAAATATCTAAAGGGAGTAAATAGGGTCAGCCTAAATAGGGTGTTCCAGCTAAGGAAGGAGGGTCCACCAAGGGGCACTCCATGAGGCTGGTTGGCAGGAGGCTCAGGGGGGAGACTAGGAGGCACTACCTCACTGAGAGGGTGGTGGATCCCTAGAATACACTGTCTGCAGAACTAGTGGCAGTTAATACAGTGAAGGGATTCAATAGGGACTGGGACAGGTATAAGGGGAAGTTAAAACTGAGTAATACCAGAGCTGGAGGTGTAACTCCAATGGTGGATGCGGTTGGGGGAATTTATGGGACAGGTGGGGAGGGCAGCAACAGTGTCCTGACCGGGTGCTAATTTTTGAGCAGACTCAATAGACCATTAGGCCTACTCTGCTGGCATCTTAGTATGTAAAATAAGGAGATAGGATATGCTACAATCATAGTGGTAAAAATACAACAGTGCTTCAGTACAAATTAATATACAAACAAACAATATGATGAAACACAACTAACGAAGCAAAATAAATCAAGAAATACATATAAAACTTAAGAGAGATTTTGGAAGAGTGTAAGATATTTAGATAAGACAGAGGCAGAAGGCAGAGCTGGAAGAGAGTGAGAATAAAGATAGGGCATGGGGGTTCTGAGACACAGGACCGGGGAATGGCTCTGTTGTAGCAGTGTATCAGTAGAGTAGGCAATCCAATAGGACATTGTCAGGCAGCCTGAGCAAGGTGGGGAGATGCAAGAGGGTGAGGAGAAAAAGTCCTAAAGGGAAAAGGGCAGGAGAAGGAAGGAAGGAGGGGTGGGGGTATGGAGGTAGAGAGATGGGGGAGGGGGAGCTAGGAGAAGGGACTGCCAGATCAAAGATAGAGAGGGGAGGTAAATAGCAAGAAGAGTATCTGGAGAACCTGTAATGGGTAAAGGTGAAAGGTGGCACTAAGAACAGTCACAGCAGTTTTTAGAACGGAGATGCTCTTACTGTATAAAACTGACTGGGACAGGCAGTGCGAGGGCCGCTTTATATTTTTAAAACTGCACCTGCATTAAGTGTAATAAACTGGCAGTGGCAGTGAGAGGGGGCCACTGAAGCTGGACAGATTTGATATTTATGGAAGTTGGGGTGGTGACAGCCCCCTCTCCACTACTTGAACATTATTTGGATGTTTTTTCAAAGCTGTGGCTAGTAGTTGTAATTTGGTGTTATTGCTATTTTGTATTACTGGCTTTTATTGTGGGGTTTGATTTTGCGGTGTTTTTTTCTTGGGAGAGGGATTGTGTGAGTGAGAGAGTGGGTGTATAGGATTTTATATATACTTGGTGGCTGCTTGGTCCGGACAGCAGTATGTCCTGGCAGAAGGCTTCGGCAGTGAGGTACTACTCCCCACCTGAGCTTTGGGTCCTCTGCACTTTCGATTGCCCCCCGCTACCAGTAGAAGTATATAGGTGCTGCCACGCCTTGGGTATAGCTAGGGGGCATCGCGGGGGAGCACAGACTTGGTGGAGGGAGGAACGGGGCAGTCGGATTGGAGTGATGGTGTCAAGGAGACACCCTGGGGTGAAATAGAGCCAGGAGAGAGGTTCACCCTGCCTGGTATTCATACCCAAGGGCTCCACTGTTGGTGGGAAAATAACGTGTTCAACCTCAACTGCCCATTCAACTTGGGCAGTGATATGCAATGCCAGGTCAATTAAAACCAAGACAGCATTGATTGCTGATCTTGTTGAAACATCCAGCCTGGCATACATCACTGAGACCTGGCTGGATGAAAACACAGATCCCATATTGGAGTCAGCGGTACCATTTGGGTACTCAGTGATACATCGCCCGAGATCGGATTGTAGGGGGTGGGGGAGTAGTCATTTGTTTTAAAACCAAATTGGGCCTTATAGATATGCCAGTTGGGCCTACTATATCTTTTGAGTGTATCGTGGGCTGCAGGATAATACTCATCTACCATCCACCAGGGTGTGAGAAGTATTTTCTACAGGAAGTCAGACTTCATCATTGACATGGTGATGGAGTCTCCCAGTTGTTTGGTTCTGGGAGACTTCAATGCCTGGGTCAATGATGAACTCTCGCATTTTGGTCAGGACTTCCTCCAGGTGATGATTTCACTGGACTTTACACAGGTGACTACCACTGAGACCTGTATACAAGGTCACTCATTGGATCTGATATTCCATCTCGGGATGGAGATCTCTGACGTGGTGGTGGAACCCATCAGCTGGTCTGATCATCACACTTTAGGGTTCAGTTTCAAGGCCCCCTTATAGACCTGGCCCCATGGAGATGGTCCAATACCGCCCTTTATGGAGTTTGACCCCGATGGTCATATGGTGGTGCTGGACCTATCGAGCAGATTGAGTGTAAGCGCTGATGCAGGGCAGCTGCTACTAACCTATAATAAAGCAGTGACAGCTGCCTTGAATTCCATAGCTCCTGTCCACAGTTGCCCCTTCACTCTCCACCCTGAGTCCTCCTGGTTTGATGAGCAATTGAGGGAGTTGAGATGAGTGAGCCAAAGGTTGGAATGCTGCTGGAGGAAATCTGGCCTGACAGAGGACAAGCTTAGTTTGATGGCTCATTATAGGAGCTATCAATAGGCTATCTCTTGTAAGAAGGCAGAGTTCCTGTCCAGGGAGATCACCACTGTGTGAAATCGACCGGCTTAGCTCTTCCGTACTGTGGAGAGACTGTGCAATCCAGTCTGTCTCCAGCGTCAGGGAGCCTCTTCACAAGATAAGTGTGATGAGTTTGCTCGCTTTTTTGCAGATAAGATTGCCACCATAAGGTCAGGAATCTGTACAGCACGTTCAAATGGGTCGCGCTATGATCAGTGTGGGGTTGCAGATGCCCAGTTTGTCTAGTCCAGCTTTGACCAGTTCACAGTCATGGATGTCATGAAGATTGTTCGGAGTTTGTGGCTGACTTACTGTAGTTTGAACCAAGGTCCAACATGCCTCCTGGTAGGGTGTGCTGAGGTTATTGGACCAGTTTTGGCTGAGATTGTTGGGTATTCTTTGGAGACTGGGGTGTTTCTAGACACTCTGAATGATGCGGTTGTCCGCCCCTTCTGAAAAAGTCTTCTCTCCACCCTGACTGTCTTGCAAACTACAGGCCTGTCTCTAATCTGCCCTTCATCAGCCAGGTTATTGAGAAGGCAGTCATGCTGCAGCTCAAAGACTATCTTACCACCCATGATATCTATGATCCTCTCCAGTCTGGTATCAGAAAGAGGCATAGCACTGAGACGGTGCTGTTCAGGTACTTAATGATCTCCCAATAGGGAGAGATTGTAGGACCCATTTAATCTTGGTCATCCTTGATCTGTCTGTGACATTTGATACTGTAGACCATAGTGAGTTGTTGGAGCACCTGAGGCTGATGTGGGGTCTGTCTGGGACAGTCCTTAGATGGTTTCATTCTTTCTTCACAAGCAGGCTATAGAGAGTGGAGTTTTTTTTTCCTCTGCCCCTTTTCCTCTGTCTTGTGGGGTACCACAGGGCTCTGTACTTTCACCCATGTTGTTTGCAATGTATATGCTGTTGTTAGGGGACAGTATAAGGCAGTATGGACTGCTTTTTCACTGCTATGCAGATGATACTCAGCTGTACATGTCCTTTGTGCCCGAGCAGGGTGATGCTACCTTGGTGTTTAATACCTGCCTATCTGAGATTCAGGACTGGATGAGTGCCAACTGGCTGACGTTGAACCGGGATAAGATTGAGGTGTTGGTTGTGGACCCAGGTCATCAGGTAGGGGGGTTGTCTACTGGGCAGCCATCCAGGCTTTGGTTGGGAAGCAGCCAGTTAGTGACCTCTGACCAGGTGCAAAAGCTGGGCATTATCTTTGACGATGGGCTGACGCTTAAGTATCAGGTATCAGCCGTCATGAAGACCTCATTTTTCCATCTGAGGAATATCACCTGGATTAAGCATCTGGTCCTACCTGATGATCTTCCAACATTGGTCCATGCCTTTGTGACCATGCACCTTGATTATTGCAATGCTCTATATCTAGGATTACTGGGGGTGGACCTCCGCCACTTCCAGCTAGTACAGAATGTGGCTGCCAGGTTGTAGACTGGCTTATTGAGATCTTGCCACGTCACATCTGTGCTGCGCAGCCTGCATTGGCTGCTGGTTCAGTGGAGGATTACCTTCAAAGTCGGGTTACTGACCTATAGGGCCCTACATGGACAGGGGCTGTGTTATTTGCAAGATCTCCTCTGCCCCTACTGCTCCCTCCACCCACTCCATTCCACTGATGAGGGATTGCTAGAGGGTTCCAGGGTCCATTTGAAGGCCTCAGGAGCTAGATCTTTTGCTTTTGCAGCTCCGACCCATGGAATTCTCTACCTTGTCATGTAAGAGAGTGCCCAACCACTGAGATGTTTAAATCTGCTTTAAAACCCTATCTCTTTGAGTTAGCCTTTAGTGAAGCTTGATAACATTTTTGTTTATATTTAATACTGTTTGGATATGTCTTAAATTGCTGAACTGATATGTTTTTAATACTATATGTGATGTGTTTTGTAGTACTGATATACGTAAAAGGCTTTGATAATTTTTAATTGCACTATACAAAAAATAAGTGATTCAATGATTGATTGAAACTCACATTTCAGTGTTGATCTGAAAGTTAATACCCATAGGGTTTGTGAGCATGAAAGGAAAAAAAACACTCAACAGGAAATAAACGTGATAATATACAGTGAAGCCCACCAGGATGGCACACAGTTACTACAGTAGACAATGCAGTTTCAATGAGAGTTAATCCCTTTTGCCATGCAGTAAACCTAGCACACTGTACTTCATTCTGGTAGGCTTCACTGTATATAAATATAAATATATATACATATATATGCATATATTAATTGTAAAAACCTTTGTTAATGCATCAGTTAGGGTTAAACTGATTAAAAGGTGAAATGAGACATTGGGAGAGCCCTAACCCCCCTTGCCTCCCCCCATCCTCCTACAGACTGACAGTCGCCATGGGTGTGCCATGGGGTCGCAAGGCCCAACTCTCACCCTATTCCATGTGTTAACAGGTTGACATGCTATAGTAAAGGAGAATGGGGTGAGAGTTAGACCTCATGACCCTATGGTACAACCTGGTGTCTGTCAGTCTGTAGAGGATGGGGGGTGGGGTAGTTAGGGGCTCTACCTTAATGTCTCATTTCCCCAATATTGTTGGTTTAACCTGAACTGATGCATTAACAAAGCTTTTTGCAATGAATTTCCTTACTTTTTGAAAAAGTGTAATGTAACTAGTAAATAGCATGTGTTGGTGGGGCCCCGGCCTCCCACCAAGCTACCCATTTCTGCATAATGTATTGCATCTGTGGGAGTATGGGCCCTCTGGGCTCTGTGCTCCCACTTACACATAATTATGGAACTTAACAGCAGCCCTATAGGGCAAGGAACCCTTGTAACACTAATTTGCCAATATCTCAGAACTGTACCAGCTATAAAAAAAGATTCAAGTGTCATTGTAATCACGGCAGTGAGACCTCCATGAAAGATAAGTCAACAAAATTTGTATCTTGCATAATTTCCCAGCTACAGGCACCGAAAAAACTCCTGACACCCCAATGTTATCCTATGGGAAAATCTCAACTTCGTAATGGCATATCTATGGAACCGATACATTTTTTTCACACCAAGTAGCATAAATCACATCTCTGGCACACCCCCTTTATTCCATGCAAATTTCAAGCCAAAAAACCAAAATGTTTATTTACAATGCAATGTACCTGGTAACTGGTATGTGTTGGTGGGAGCCCAGACACTCCGGACCCCATGCTCCCACCAAACTGCCCATTTGTGCATAATGATATGCATCTGTGGGAATGCAGGCCCTCCAGGTCCTGCACTCCCACTTACACATAACTATGGAGTCATACAGTAGCCCAATAGGCCTCAAAAGGAACCCTTGTAACACTAAATTGCCAATATCTCAGTAACTGTACAGCCTAGGAAAAAAAATTCCACTGCAGGTGTAATCTATGATTTCCAAATTTGTCCCAAGGTGAGCTAAGCCTTGGGTAGCAAAAAATTCATATTTCGCTTTTTTTTTGAGATATGGGAACCGAAAGTCTCTATCGGCACCTATGTGAAAAATCAAAACTTCATCTATGGAATCAATTAACTTTTCAACACATAAACAGCATAATTCACATCTCTGGGCATCCCCTTAATACCCGGCAAACTTCAAGTCAAAAGACCAAACCATTGATTTACAATGCAGTGGGAAAGTTTTTAAAAGTTTAAAAATTCCTAGTTCATGAAGCAGCAAAATCCCCAACTGCAAGGTCATTCCCCATTTGCTAGCTGTAAAAATCACCATCTGTGAGAAATCCTTGCCCATCAGATTTTGGCTATCTGGTCACAAAGTGACGGTCAAGGATTTTGCTGCTTCACAAAAGGGGATTGCTGGGAGAAGGGGATTTTGTCAGCTCACAGATGGGGATTTTGTCAGCTCGTGAAAGGGGATTCAAAAAACCAATCCCCTTTCCCAAGCTGACAAAATCCCAGATCGTGAGCCGATCCTCTTTTGTGGGGCTGCAAAATCCTTGACCGTGAGTCAATCCTCGTCCATGAGAAGGGCCATCTGGTCACAAAGTGATGGTCAAGGATTTTGCTATCTCACGAAAGGGGATCGGCTAGTGGACTGGGATTTTGTCAGGTCGCGAAAGGGGATCGTAAGCGAGTCGCAGATGAAGAATTTCAAAATTTGAAACAGATGTTTTTTGGCCAAAATGAAGCAAAGCAAATGTATAGGTTAGTAAAGGGTGTCGCCCTGAATAAAATCCATGCCTTATTTGTGTAAGAAGTCACCCATGGAAGAAGCTACAACATTTTGCTTGGGGGGAAAAATGAAAACAAAATGGTAGCTCACAGACGAGGAATTTTTTCTCATGGTCAGGGATTTTTTAAATCCCCTTTTGTGAGCTGACAAAATCCTTGACTGTGAGCCCAATCTTCTTTCCCAAAACATACATATAAATCTTGGAATGAACTGAACATGCTCAGAACCCCAAAATTAAAAATTAAATAACTTTTGAATGGATTAATATTTTTTCAACAAATCAATGCTGGATTGTTCTTTTAATCAAACTATTTCTACGTTCCAAATTTCAGGCCAAAACACCAAATCGTGTGGTGACAGCATGATGGGAAAAAACCTTGTCAAAAGTGACGAAAAACATGTTTTTCAGCACTTCACTGCGCAGAAACCGTACGTCCAACCAAAACACAACTTGGAAAATCAAGAGAACTACCATATGAAACCATGCATTCCAAATTTCGTGCAAATTCATTGAACAGTTGCAAAGTCATTAACGCACAAAATTTGGGGTTTAATATTAAATTGCCTACTCAACCCTAAATATAGTGGTGCTATCGCGCCACTATAATATATACAGATATATATATACATTGCAAAAAAGTTCATTGATGCAGCAGTTAGGGTTGAAGTGACAAAAGCAGGGAAATGAAATGTTAGGGTTGAGCCCCTAACCCCTCCACCCTACCATCCCACCGCCCATCCTCCACACACCAACAGGCATCGGGGTGCGCCATGGGGTCATTAGGCCCAACTCTCATACCATTCCATGTGTAAACAGGCTGACATGGCACATCATAGGAGAATAGGGTGAGAGTTAGGCCTAATGACCGCATGGCACACCCTGATGCATGTCGGTGTATGGAGGATGGTGGGTAGGGTGGGGGGTTAGGGGTTCAACCCTAACATCTCATTTTCCTACTTTTGTCACTTCAACCCTAACTGATGCATTAATAGAGTTTTTTCAATGAATTTCCTTACTTTTTGAGAACGTCTAAGGTAACTGGTAACAGGTATGTATTGGTGGGAGCGTGGGCCCTCTGGACCTCATGCACTCTTCAAGCTGCCCATTTTTGCATAATGACATGCGTCTGTGGGAGCGTGGGTGCTCTGGGCCCTGCGCTCCTACTTACGCATAACTACGAAGCCATACAGCAGCCCTATAGAGCTGGAAAGGAACCCTTGTAACTCTAATTTGCCAATATCTTAGTAACCATAGCAGATATGAAAAAAAAAATCCACTGCAGTTGTAATCATGACTTCGAAACCTCCATGCATGCTTAGTTCAAATAAAGGTGAACTAAGCTGCCCGGATTGAAAAATCCATAACTTGCATTGTTTCCAAGGTTTCCCAGCTACAGGCACCAAAAGGTGCTGTGGGCGCTGCAATGTTATCCTATGGGAAAAATCTCAACTTCCTAATGGCATATCTATGGGACCAATTACATTTTTTGCACCTAAACAGCATAAATCACATCTCTGGGACACCCCCTTTATATGCTACAAATTTCAAGCCAAAAGACCAGACTGTTTATTTACAGTGTACTGGGAAAGTTTTTAAATTCCTGGTTCATGAGGCGGCAAAATCCCCATTTGCAAGGTCAATCCTCATTCAAGAGCTGTCAAAATCACCATTTGTGAGAATTTCTTGTTTGTCAGATTTTGGCTATCTGGTCTGGAAATCACAATCAAAAATTTTGTCAGCTTGCGAAAGGGGATCAGCTCACAAAAGTGGATTTTGACAGCTCCTGAAAGTATTTTGATGAGCTACAAAGGGGATTAAAAAATCCCCTTTCATAAGCTGTCAAAACTCCTTTCACAAGCTGATTCCCTTTCATAAGCTGAAAAAAATCCCTATTTGCTAGCCAGTTCTTGTTCGCAAGACAGGGCCATCTGTTACAGAAATCATGATCAAGGATTTTGTCAGCTTGCAAAATGGGATCGGCTTGTGACAGGGGATTTTGTCACCTTGCGAATGAGGATCGGAAGCAAGTGATGAACGAGGAACTTTTAAATTTAAAATGGCCATTTTTTTTTTACCAAAACGAAGCAAACCAAAAGCTGTGGGTTTCTAGAGAGTATCACCCTGAACAAAACCCATGCTTAGTTTACAAAAGAACACATCCATGGGGCAAGCTACAACATTTTGTTTGTGGGTAAAAAAGAAATCAAGATGGTGGCTCGTGAAAGGTGAATTTTTCCTCAAGAATTGGGAATTTATAAATCCCGATTTGCGAGGTGACAAAATCCTTAATCATGAGCCCAATCCCCTTTCGCAAAACATACATATAAACCTAAGACTGAACAGAGCATGCTGAGAACCCAAAAATTCTAAATTAAATAACGTTTGAACAGGTTAATATGTTTTCACCAAATCAAAGCTGGATTGTTCTTTAGGCAAACCTCTTTCTTCCCTGAAAATTTCAGACCAACATTCCAGATGGTGTGGCCACAGTGCGATGGGCAAAAATCAACAAAAATGGGCAAAAAAAAAAAAGTGAAAAACTGTTTTTTTGGTGTTTTGCTGCACAAAAACTGCAAATCCGATCAAAACACAACTTGGAAAATCAAGAGATCTACCATACGAGATGGCACATTCCAAATTTCAGGCAAATCCATTAAACGGTTGCAATGTTATTGATATGCAAAATTCGGGGGTTTGGGCCGGCCCAGTGGTGCTGAGGGTTGAGGCGCAGGACACCCCACCTCACGCTATGCCGGTGACCTGGGTTCGAAAACAAGCCCAGGCCATCGGGGGTCAGCAGGGGAGGGAGAGGATCAAGCATCCAATGGACAGCTGTCCCCTCTTGGGAGGGTGGGGGATTTGTGCTTGGTGCATGGATGGCCCCTGGTGAAGGCCTGGGGATTTGCAAGCATGCAACTAGCTTGGGGGCAGAGGAGTGGCGATGTCAGCAGTGATGCCATGACATTGGTTGAAAGCCACTCCTCCACAGAAAATGGAAAAACAATGTACGGTCTCCTAGATGATGGAGCACCACAGTGGAGATCCTGATAGCCCACGCATCTGCCTGACTACCCGGAGGTCCGATGAAACTCAGAAGTATTTGGGGCATCCCGCTCCATACCCACCGGAGGGGGTACAACCAAGGCTCCATGGGGACCAACTGAGAGATCAGGTAGGCCATGTGTGTGGGGATACCACATTGTGACTCCCGAGGGAGTGGAGACCATACATAGGGGGAAGGAGTAAAAAAAAAAAAAAATTGGAGGTTTAACATTAAAGTGCCCACTCAACCCTAACTATAGTGGCTATATAGACACTAAGGCCAAGATATTCAAAAGGGTTGCACATGGCGCAACAGTATTGCACCATGAGCAACCCACTGATGCACCCCGGTGTGATATTCAAACAGGAATTGTACCTGGCACAAATCTGATGCATAAAACGCATCAGTAGTATCTGCGGCGCAGGTGGAGAGGTGTGCCCATGCATATTATGCACATCCGATATTCAACTCGGATGTGCTGAATTCATGCATGTGCAACCCCTACTTGTGCCGCACACAGTTGATCCAAAAAAATAAGGAACAACGGCTGGCCACCCACAGGTGAGCTGCCATATTGCAGGGCGCAACATGGCAGCTGCCGCCTGTGGGTAGCCACCCAAGTTTCGGCTGCATCTGGTGGCGCCCCCCCATGCCCGATTGTGGGCATTTGTAGTAATAAAATGGGATCCTATATCCCTGGTGGTGCAGTGGACCACTGCCAGCCCGATCACAGGCATTTGTAGTAATAAAATGAGATCCTATCTCCCTGGTGGTCCAGTGGACCGCTGTCAGCCCGATCACAGGCATTTGTAGTAATAAAATGAGATCATATATCCCTGGTGGTCCAGTGGACTGCTGTCAGCCCGAGCACGGGCATTTGTAGAAATATAATAAATACCTATATCCCTGGTGGTCCAGTGGACCATTGTCAGCCCGATCGCGGGCATTTGTAGTAATAAAACGAGATCCTATATCCCTGGTGATCCAGTGGACCACTATCAGCCCGATCACAGGCATTTGTAGAAATATAATAAATTCCTATATCCCTGGTGGTCCAGTGGACTGCTCACAGACCGATCATGGGCATTTGTAAGAATAAGGTCAAGTCCAATATCCCTGGTGGTCCAGTGGTACCCCCCTCCCCACCGCCCACTGAGCCCCACTGCCCGCTTCCTCCCGGTCAGCGGTGGCGGCAGCACCCATCCGCCTACTGCCGCCACCCGCCGACTGACACTGTAGGTAGGGCTGTATGCCCATTGGTCCTGAGCGTGAGTCAATGGGCATGCAGCCCGCACCAAGTGCAGCCCATACTGATGGAATGTGGAATGCAGGCTGCCGCCCAGTGGCTCACACTGTGGACCAATGGAGTGTACAGCCCTACCTATGGTGTTAGTCGGCGGGTGGCAGGGCAGCAGGTGTGTGGTGCTGCCGCCCGCCGCTGACCGGCGGCGGGGCAGTGAGACCTCGGTGATGAGAGGGGTACCACTAGCCACCAGATATTGGACTTAACCTTATTCTTACAAATGCCCGTGATCAGCTGCGGCGGTCCACTGGACCAGCAGAATATAGGTATTTATTTTATTTCTGCAAATGCCCGTGATCGGGCTGACAGCGGTCCACTGGAACACCAGGGATATAGGATGCAATTTATATATACTGAAGCCCGTGATCGGGCTGTGGGGCACATTGCTGCACTGTGCAGGGGGCATTGGTCCCTGATGGCTGCTGACTGGCAGGGCGCCAGGCACACGTCGCTGGGGATCGGCGCACCTGCATGCAAATAGGGCCATAATGACATGCAAATGGACCCATTTGTGTCTTGCATACATTATGGCACATTTGCATGTGCACTTTTGAATATTGCAGTTGCTGCGCGTAGCGCAATGGAACTTGTGCTAGAGCATCCCCCTGCTCCACTCTGGCCATGTGTGCTGGAGCAGTGCTACTGTGCCATGCGCACTGTGGGTGGCTAGGGTGCATTATTCAACGATGCTGTGCCATGGCACAGCTCCGTTGAATATCGCCCAGTCAACACCCCGTGCAGCCAAGTTGCGCTGCACCAGGCTTGCACCATAGCCTGGTGCAGTTTGAATATCTGGGCATATATATATATACACATATATGTGTGTGTGTGTATATATATATATATATATATATATATACTGTATATATATATATATATATATATATATATATATATATATATATATTATGGATGCACGTAGTGCTACCATAATTAGGGTTGAGAGCCATTTCTATGTTAAACCTAAAATTTTGCACCTTAATAACTTTGCAACTGTTTAATGGATTTACCTGAAATTTGGAATACTTGATCAAGAACCATAGGCCTTAGGATCTACCAAGTTTCGTACCGGTTGGATATACGGCTGCGGAGTTATTAAGCATGATCTGCGCGTGTGTTTACGCTTTTTCTGGAATTCTGCTGTCGCGCCTACAGGTCGCACGGTTTGTGCGACCTGCCCAAAATCTTCAGGGAATGTGCAGCAGGGGTCCCCGATATGCCTTTCAAAGATTTTGTGAAATAATATTAAACGGTTCAAAAGTTATTCAAAAAACAATTTCCCATTATAAGTCAATGGGAAAAGTTAACAAAAAGTTCGACAGTGTCGCAAATGCACTTTTTACTGTCGCAAATGGCCCTGTTACTGTCACAAATCCACTATCTTGTTTTCAGTTAGTGATCAGAAAAATGCTTGGCGTTTAAAATTGAGACCCTCTAGCAACCTAATTCTTTTTGTATTCACCTAGTTGGGCCCTGAGGATGCTAGCCATGTCTTTATTTTGGGGTAAAACACCCCAGAAATATGTTTTTCAGATTTCTGGAAAAAGTACTTTCGCAAAGTAGTGTCGCACTCACGAAAGTGTGGCAAATTTTTGCGAAAGCTTTTGCAAATTGCGACACTACTTTGCGACACTATGATCAAAATAACAGTAATTCTTTGGCACTCCGCTGCAAAAGAACGGTTAGGAGTTTTGGGCTGAAATTTGGAGGGAACGCAGCCGACATCTCACAGATGTGTCTTTCAGTGTTGTATTGAAAAAATATTACACGGCAGCAAAGTTATGGCACTCCAAAGTTGACATTCTTTCCCATAGGATAACATTACTGCGCCCAACGCATTACAGGAATCCTTTGGCACCCTGCTGCAAAATAATGGTTTGGTCTTTTTTCCTGAAATTTAGAGGGAAGACAGCCAACAGCCCACAGATGCTCCTTTCAGTGGTTTGGTGAAAAAATATTACAGGGAGGCAAAGTTATGGCACTCCGAACTTCTCTTTTTTTTCCCATAGGATAACATTACGGCATTCGCCACGCCTTTCAGGGCCCGTATCTCGGAAACGGTGTGAGATTCGGACTTTTCGTCGGAAAAATACTTAAACAAGACTAGCCAGGACAGTCATAAATCATATGACTTTTAATTTTTTTTTCTACGTCATACGGTTCCTGAGATATAACCTATTTAGTATTCCAAGTCCTCATTTTCTGCTCCGATACCCATTATTATGCATACATTCTTTGTACTCACTGTCTTTCTCTATGCAGCTTTTGGGGAAAACCAGCCTGTGCCCTTACATTACTGTTACCATTGCCCTTTACGCTTGCAGTTCTGTACCCGTTTCACTTACCGTTGACGTCTACGCCACCATGTGCGTTATCCTTTGCGTTTTCATTTGCGCTCGTGTTTCTGTTATTTTTGCCATTTGTGTCTACAGTACTGTTTCTCTTCTGTTTCACTTTGCGTCACCATGCCCATTGACATTTCTGTTTGCAGGCACCATGTTACTATGTGACAACAAATCACGTGGCAGACCGTTCCGTCTATGCCACCATGTCGTTACCCTTTCTGTTCTCATTCGCGCTGCATTACCATGTGCGCCACTGTTAACACTTCTGTTTGCATTGCTGTTCCTGTTACTATGCCACAAGACATCACGCACTATTTCGTTATCATTCTCAAAGAAGGAGATTAGAGGCAAAAAACTCCATTTACTGCATTAGTTAGGGTTGTTCCTAGCGACAAAGTGAGGAATTGATTGTTGGGTTGAAAACCCCTTGGACCCCACCCACCCCCAACCGGAACTGGTGCGCATTGGGATCGTCGGTCTAACTCTCACCCATTCTCCTATACTTCTGCTGCTTTACACATGTCATGGGGTGAGAGTTGGGCTGGCGATCCCAATGCGCACCCCAATGCTGGTTGGGGGTGGTAAGAGGGTCCAAGAGATTTTTCAACTAACATAATTTCATATGTGGAACAACTCTAACTAATGCAGTAAACGGAGTTTCTTGCCTCTAATATATATATATATATATACAGTATATATACGTGTGTGTATACAGTATATAGAGCAAAAATATAACGAATGATCATGAAAGAACAACTTTTTGGACTCAGAATTTCTTTGAACTTTTCAACTGAAGTGAATGGGAAAAAGTCAGATTTCAAGCAAAGCAGCCAGATAGTAGAGTCAGGGCTGTTGTTGTCTGGCTACCTATCATGGGATGATGGAGTGGTAGGTTTGAAGGTAATGAGTGGGTGGGAGGATTTGAGGGTTTTAAGACTGAAGAGTGCAGATAAGATCCACTCCTTTCTAACTATAAGTCAGATTATTTTTAACCCTGTATTTGTTGTGAGATTATTAAGGCAGGGTCCTGCTCGACAGCCTGTTTTTCTGCTGTTTTCTCTTGCTAGCATTTCTACAATTGTCACCAGATGCTATTTGATCTGACCACCAGAGTGAGACTAACAATAACGAGTAAAGCAAAAAAAAAAAAAAAACAGCATTAGAGTTAAATTTTTCCTCACAGGCAGGATACAGAGAGAGGAATCAAGTTTTTTTTCCTTGGCCCCTTTCCTTCTGTCCTGTGGAGTGCCACAGGGCTCTGTACTTTCACCCATGTGGTTTGCGGTGTAAATGCTGCCATTAGGGGACATTATTAGGCAGTACAGAGTGAGTTTTCAGTGCTATGCAGATGATGCTCAACTGTACATGTCCTTTGTACCCCAGCAGGTGACGCTATCTCAGTGTTTAATAACTGCCTAGCTGAGATTCAGTACTGGATGAGTGCCAGCTGGCTGAGGTCGAACCTGGATAAGACTGAGGTGTTGGTTGTGGTCCCAGGTCATCAGGTAGGGGGGTCGTCTACTGGGCAGCCATCCAGGCTTTGGCTGGGAGGCAGCCAGTTAGCGACATCTGATCAGGTGCAAAATCTGGGTGTTATTTTTGATGATTGGCTGATGCTTAAGTCTCAGGTTTTGGCAGTCATCAAGACCTCATTTTTCCATCTGAGGAATATCACACAGATTAAGTGCCTGGTCCCACCTGATGAGCTTCCAACGTTGATCTATGCCTTTGTGACCTCGTGCCTTGATTATTGCGATGCCCTATACTTAGGATTACCGGGGGTGGTCCTCCGTCACCTCCAGCTAGTGCAGAATGTGACTGCCAGGTTGTTGACTAGCTTATTGAGATCTTACCATGTCACACCTGTGCTCCATGGCCTGCATTGGCTGCCAGTTCAGTGATGGATCACCTTCAAAGTCAGGTTACTGACCTATAAGGCCCTACATGGACAGGGACCATGTTATTTGCAAGATCTCCTCTGCCCCTACGGCCCCATCCACCTGCTCCATTCTGCCAATGAGGGATTGCTAGAGGTTCCCAGGGTCCATTTGAAGATCTTGGAAGTTAGATCTTTTGCAGCCCCAACCCTATGGAATTTTCTATCTCGTCAGGTGAGAGAGTGCCCGACTGCTGAGCTGTTTAAATCTGCTTTAAAAAAATATCTTTTTGAGTTAGCCTTTAGTCAGGTCAGATGTATCTGTTGTTTTATATTTAATACAGTTTGGATATGTTTTAAATTGCTGAACTGATATGTTTTTAATACTGTGTGCAATATGTTTTGTGGTACTGATATATGTAAAGTGCTTTGACAATTTTGAATTGTGCTATACAAAAAATAAATGACTGATTGATTTAACCTCCCATTTCAGTGTCGATCCGAAAGTTAATACCCATAGGGTTTGTGAGTGTGAAAGGGAGAAAAAGCACCCAAGAGGAAATAAATGTGACTATATATATGTATATATGTGTGTATATATATACAGTATATATATATATATATATATAGCTAGCTAGATAGATAGGTAGGTAGGTAGACAGACAGAGCAAATTTATAATGAATGATAAGAAAATAACAACTTTTTGGACTTAGAATTTTATTGAAGTTTTCAATTCAAATGAATGGGGAAAAAAATCAGATTTCAAGCAGGCAGCCAGTCAGGGCTGTTATTCTCTAGCTGCCCAACATGGGATGATGGGGGGAGATGGTTGAAGGTAATGAGTGGGTGGGAGGATTTGGGGGTTCTAAGACTGAAGAGTGCAGATAAGGTCCACTCCTTTCTAAATATAAATCAGATTATTTTCAACCCCGTATTTGTTGTAAGATTATTAAGGCAGGGTCCTGCTAGCCAGCCTGTTTTTCTGCCACTGTCTCTTACTAGCATTTCTACAATTGGCACCAGATGCTGTTTGATCTGACCACCAGATTGAGACAAACAAAAACCAGTAAAGCAAAGAAAAAAAACAGCAGACAAGAAATGAACCCAAGCTATTGTGCCTTGATTAAGTACAAGGATGTGGGATGCATTATCAGCATACAATGCGTCTTATTTTGGAAAGATATTTGGAAGAAAACTAATTGAGGACTATAAATCATTTCATGATAGAAGTCAGATTAGGCTAATGTTATTCCCTTTAGTTCTTCCATCTACAACTTCAATGGTCAAGCCCCAAACCTAGCTGATGCTGATAATGCAAACCCCCCCCAACATACACACACACACACACATATCGCAAAGGCATTCACAGCAGTTGTGTTATCATCAGTATACTTGCTGGAGGAGTTACTTCAAAGAAACAGGACTTGATTCTGTGTTTTTTTTTTCCCTTTCTACTTATTCAGCACCAATTGAAATGAATGGGAAAAGAGTCACGTTTCAAGCAAGGTAGTCAGGCACAGTGGGTGGAACAGTCAGTGGAAACTTATGAAATATATGAAGACCTTTACACATTTCAAGCAAGGCAGTCACACACAGTGGGTGGAACAGTGGGTGGAAACTTAGGAAATATATGCAGATCTTTACTCATCCTAAAAGGTCTGCAGGGCTACGCCCACTGCAGCCCTAAAAAGGCTTCAAAAAGTTGCTCAAATTTTAGACCTATTAGTTTAACTTCCATTGCAGGAAAGTTAATGGAGAGTATAATAAAAGAGATAATTTGAGATCATATAAAAAGAATGGGGTTAGTAGATGTGTTTCAGCATTGGTTCACATGGGGCCAGTCCTGCCTAACAAATTTGATACAATTTTTTGATCCGATGACTAGTGCACTTGATTCAGGCCTACTAGTGGATGTCTTGTACTTGGACTATTTTTAAAGCATTTGATACCCTGCCACATAATCATCTTATTGAGAGATTACTGGCAAGCACGTGATGCAGCGAGCCTAAGAAGATGCCTTTTTCAGCCTCTCCTGCCTACTGCTGCTATTTTTACATATTTTCTTAAGTTAACCTACGTTGAGAGCCCAATCAAAGTTACTAGGTGGTGTGGAAAGTACTGCAGAGCTGCACTGGAGTGGTTTGGGAAGAATGGAAGTCGATATGAAAAAGCTACAGCCCAAACATACACCCCCTGCCACCCCAGAGAAGGCCCCTAAAAAGCCATGAGCCAACACTGCGGTGACCGAGCAGACAACATCGCACCCTAGTCCAGAGCAAGATCCTTTAACGCGCGCTGGTTTCCTGGCCGAATTTTGCCCATTTAAGGATGAGCTGAAAATCTCACAAGTGAAATTAAAACCATTTCCCAGGTTACCGAGGATATAGCGCTGAGAACTTCGGATACTGAGGCTCGACTTACCGAATTGGAGAGAAGGGTAGATAAGCAAGATCCTGAAGTGGTCCTAATTAAGGAAAAAATCAGCAGAATGGAACAGAAATTGGAGGATCTCGAAGGTCGCAGCCACAGGAATAACGAAGTGATCATTGGGCTCCAGGAGTCGGAAGAAGGACAAGATGCTGTTTTATTTGTCCAGAAATTTATCAAAAAGATTATCGGTCCCTCTCCTTATGGCTCCCACTATATTATAGAGTGGGCCCACAGAGCACTGCGACCTAAACCTCTGATAGGGGCTCACCCTTGACCTCTAATTTTCTGCTTCCTAAATTATTTGGAGAAGCAGAATTTTTTTGTTAAATTGAGGTCCATTCAAGAGCTGCAGTGGGAAAGAGTGAGAATCAGAATCGGCCAGGACTTACCGCTGTCAGTCAGACAGCGCAGAGCCACCTTCCACCCTGCAGTCATGAAGCTAATCACAGCTGGTCTTAAATTCAAGATGCTGTACCCTTCCAAGCTGCAGGTGCAGTTATCGGGACTGTGGCATACCCATGAGGATTTGGACTCAGCAACCGCAGACCTTAAGAAAGCCATGCCTGATCTTTTTAAGGACACTTGAATATGCCTAGGGTTTTATTTTTGGAGTCCATTCTGGAAGCAGGAGTGGTGATGGAATGCATGGAATTTTCCTAGGGAGGCTGGGCCTGAGATGTTCGGAGTTGGGCACTGTCCTCTAATCCAGACCGGACTTCTCATTATTGCCCCTCCATTGAGGGCTAGAATTTGAATGTAGCCATATTTCTATAGTTCTAGTTATTAATGTATATCCCAAATTTGTTGTAGGGCTAGCATGGGGTCTGGATAGAGCATCATTGCCTAGGGGTATATGGGTACGGTTGCCTGTATTGTTCAGGGGTTCCAACCTGGGTGATGGGCAAGTCTCGGTGGGTTTGTAGGGCACTCTCGATTTGAGTCCCCCATTAGGATGCCCTGTGTGTAGAAGTGAAGCCCCATGTTAGGTCTGAGTTGGGCTTTGTTTATGGATAGCACCACTAGTGTTAGTCCCTATAGGACAAGCTCCTCCCTCCTTCTTCTCTTTTTCAACCAGTTTATGAGCAGGGGCCCCTTCTCAGATGTTGGCACACACGAGACTATGCCAGGATGTTAAGGGGTATACTGGGTTGGCAGGTGGCTGGTATTGTTTGTCGGGGGGGTGCGTTTGTGGTAATCGGGGGGGTTATGTGTAACATTTCCCTGCCGGTGCCTCCCCTGCTCTCCCAGTGCTCACTCGTCTCATTTTGGGGCCATAGGATATACACATGGGGGGAAGGAGTAGACGCTGTTGCGTTCAACAGCCACACAAGGGGAGTGTTGCTCTAATATTAGTAGCTCTCATTATAAAGCTGAAGGGCTTCCCTCGTATATGCGATTCTTTAATGGCGCCGATCTTGCAGCAGCTGGGACATGGTCAGTTGCTGTTAAAACAGCTGCTGTATTGGGGAGAAGCCTGACTTCTCTGGCATATCTTCCCTTCGGATAGCCACATATGGTGCGCTTTCACCGGGCGTATGCAATGCTGTAATACTGGTAGGAGCACCCTGGTCTTATGTGCTGCCAGAATTAATAGAGACCCATTCATTACTTCTTTTTTCCTCGTTAATAATCACAGGGAAGGAATTTTCTGCTGTACAAGCATGTGGGTTGTTTATTAATCCACTATGATAATGTGGATTTGATGGGAGGTAAAATAAAAGGGGGCACATAGTAATAGGAGGGTTCTCTAGTGTTGGATTTTACAGAACTAGGGTTAGGAATAATGGAGCTCACTCGGGATCAACCTAGTGGTTTTAATAGGGATCTCATAGCTAGTTTAGGTAGATAACTTTTTTGAATTATATATTTTTATGGAACCAGCCTTGTTCCTCTGTTCCTTTACATATAGGACTAACAGGGATGTAATGGAAGGGGGAGGGCAGGAGGGGAAGGCAATTTTGGTGGAGAGCTGCTAAACGAAGTGCAGGAAAGGGGGGAGGGTCGGGTCGGGTAGGATTTAAGGGTATTATGCATTGGGGTTGTCTTGTTTTTTGGGGTAATTTAGATGATGTTTTCAGCAGGGTGAAGGTTTGGGGATTATGGGGAGGTGGGGAGGGTTAGGGGGGCACAGTCCGCTGTAGGCAGGCTGACTGTTTCACTGTAGTTCTCGACATTATGCACTGTTTTCACTTATTGAAACTGTATGATGGCTAATGAGCTTTGTTTTTCAACATGGAATGTTAAAGGGGTCTGTAAAAAAACAAAACAGTATAAGATTTTGAAGCATTTGGATATTCTACACACTAATATCGCTTTTATCCAAGAATCTCATTTACTGGACTCGGAAGCCATTCAGAGGAGACAGATGCAGACAGGGCAGGTCTTTTCAACACAAGGAACTTCTAATAGTTGTGGGGTTTTAATCCTTATTAACAGGAGTATTCCATTCCAGGTCATACAGGAAATAAAGACCCATATGGTAGATTTATTTTAGTCAAGGGTACTATGTACTCCATAGATTTTTGTGTTAGGTAGCATTTATGGCCCTAACAGGGACGACCCTCTCTTCTTTACGAGACTCCTCAACAATATTCTCTTCTTATTACCCTCCACAATAATTTTCGGGCGGGGGGTTGGAATTTAGTGATGGACCCGGGCAAAGATCGTATTGATTCACTCTCAGGGTTACTTTCCCCAGCACAGCGGGTGGTACACGAACTAATGGATAGGCTGGGATTATGCGATATATGGAGGGCTTTACATCCCGAGAATAGGGAATACACTTTTATATCCCCTGTTCACAGGTCTTCATCCCGCATTGATTACCTGCTACTATCTCAGGCATTGTTACCAGGAGTAACATTCTCTACTATTCAGCCAGGCCCGCCCTCTGATCACTCCTTGATGCTTTGCAAGTTGTCTCTCACCTCTTTACCCAAGCGCCAATCTAAGTGGAAACTGAATGACCAACTGTTCAAGGACTCTAACAGTAGAGACCATATTAAGGAGCAAATTAAACAATTTTTTGATCTGAATTCTACACAGGATACTAGGCTGGACGTTCTATGGTGTGCCTTCAAAGTATACCTTCCGGGCATCCTAATTGTGATGGCCTCTGTATGGAAAAGGGGATGGGAGGTGAAACAGAAGGTGGTGCTAGCCCAGATCAGAGCATTAGAGAGTAACTTACAATCAAACCCATCTGATGAAACTAAACAAAATCTTGCAGAATTGAGGGATTCCTATATAAGCGTACTCAACGAAAAAGCAGAATTCGCTATCCTATGCACAAGGGCCTCCTATATAGATCATGGGGAAAAAGCAGGAAAATTGTTGGCCTAGAGAATTAAGCAACTGGAGTCTGCCCGATTTACCCCTCCCATTCACTCTAGAATAGACGGAGCTCTGAAATCTTCCTCTCAGGAGATTGTCTCAGAGTTCGTCAGTTATTACAAACATTTATATGGAGAAATGTCCAGTCCGCCTTCTGTCTCTACTGTCTCCTCCTATGTAGCAGAGGCCCAGTTACCTCACCTCTCCGAATCTCAGTGTAGGGCGCTAGTAGCCCCTATCTCTACATTAGAAATTTTGGAGGTGATACAGGGCTTGCCCTCAGATAAAACACTTGGAATTGATGTTTTTTCAGCCAACTATTATAAATGTTTTAAGGAACAAATTACTCCTCATCTTCTCTCCCTATTTCATCACATCTTAACAGGTGCGCAAGTAGATTCTACTCTATTTGAGGCCCTTATTGTACTGCGCCCGAAGTCAGGTAAAAACTTAGAATGTGTTGAGAGTTACAGACCCATCTCATTACTGAATCAAGTTATACAAATCTTAACTAAAATACTGGCTGATAGGCTTAGTTTGGTTCTTCCTGACCTAATCGGTACACATCAGGTGGGTTTCATAAGGGAAGATCGTCCGCAGATCACCTTCATACTCTCTCCCATGTCTTCTCGGTGTCCAGGGATGCCTCCTATCCAGTGGCGCTGGTCTCCCTGGATGCCGAGAAGGCCTTTGACAGAGTTAATTGGAGCTTCTTACTCCAAACTTTAAATTTCTTTGGCTTTCCCCAACAATTCCAATTGTGGGTAAAGGCTCTTTATCAGAATCTGACTGCCAGAATTTCTGGGAATGGTGTTATCTCTCAGGCCTTTACCTTATATTCTGGCACAAGGCAGGGCTGCCCTCTCTCCCCCCTACTTTTTAACCTTTACCTGGAACCGCTAATCTGTAAACTAATCCTATATCCAAAGGTTCAGGGGCTTACTATTCTCGGCACCGAACTTAAAGTCGCTGCTTATGCAGATGATTTGCTTTTACAGCTTTCTTACCCAGAAACATCTATTCCTGCCATGTTAGGCATTATCAAGCAATTCAGTAAACTATCGAATTATAAGTTAAATGTCGGAAAGTCTATCATATTTCCCTTAAACCATAAAGTCTTTAAGAATGATATTATAGCCTTAGGTCTACTGTGGTCCAGAGATTCCTTGTGGTATTTGGGCATTGCATTAACTAGAGATACGCAGCTTACTATTAAGTACAATGTGGAGGCATTATTGATCTACAGTGACCCATGATTTAGCCAGATGGTCGGCCCTACCCATTTCTTTGTGGGGAAGAGTAAACCTGGTTAAGATGAATGTTCTGCCGTGTCTACTATACCCTCTTCAATTGCTCAATATTTTTTTCCCGGGTGGTTGGTTTAAAAAAGTCCAGAGTTTATTAGTTGAATTTATTTGGTCTAAAAAGAAACCAAAACTAGCTCACTATAAGCTTGTAGCACCTAAACTTAAAGGCAGTTTACAGCTTCCATACCTATGTATGTATTACTGGGCCAGAAATGCTGCTAAATACCTCAGGTGGCTGGACCCTAATCCCTAATCCCTCCACCTATCTTCCCTCATGGCTCAGAATAGAACTCGAAATGATTCGATCTGTTAAAATAACTCCTTCCGCATTATTATTCCTAAATATTGCCCCTTTACCAAAAAAATTCAAAGATACCACAATAGCAACTTCCATGAGGATTCACTCACAGCTGTGTCTATTCTTAAAATATAAAAATTGTTTGGATGTAGCACAATCGATCTAGAATTCCCCAGCTTTTAAAATAGACAATAAAATGCTATCCCCTAGGTGGCTACCTAGATTGGGAGAGGGGAGTTTGTCTTCATTTCTTAAGGAGGATGACACATGGCTATCTGCTGAAGACATCATTGCGAAATTTAGGCTACAAAAAGGCTCCTTACGTCACATCTTTTAGGAATGTCCCAAGAAAGCTCCCCTTTGGAAGACTATCAAGGACAAGGCTGACCCGCTGCTTGGACTGAAGGAATTATTTACCCCAGAGGTTTGTCTTTTTGGGGATTACTCACAGATTTCGATTAACAAGCGAAAGTACCATATTGCTTTGATCTCTATGTCAGTTAAAAAGCTGGTGCTTAAGAAGAAGAAGAATCAGAATTTATATAGTGCTTTTCATACATCCAAAGCACTTTACAAGCTATGCTAGACTGGTAGTGAAGTGACTGAATGTGTGGTGGCAGCCATATCACACATCATCACCCACACACAGCCTGGATAATTGCATGAACCAGTTTATGGGAAGGAGAATGTTGGCCAGGACACCGGGAATGTTCCCTACTCTTTGCAAAGAGTGCCCTGGGTTCTTTTACTTCCACCTGGACAGGCAGAAGGGACCTTGATTTAACATCTCATCTGAAGGACAGCACACCCCAGCAGTACAGCAACCCCCAATACTGCACTCAGATGCCAGCAATTTTTAGGTACAAGTCCAATCCCGGTGTGGGACGAGAACCCACGACCTTCTGGTCCAGAGGCAGATGTGCTACCAATTGAGCCACGCTGACACCTAAAACACTTGATTAAAACACAGTTAAACACTGGAAGAGTACTGATGCAGTCTCTTATTCTGAATGGCTTAACAAGTTATTATTTAATCTTTGAGTGGAGAAGTCCATTTTGAGTATTAACAATAATAAATCTAAATACGAAAAGATCTGGGCCCCATTACACAAGTTATATTCCATTTAGAGTTTTCTTTGCGGGTAACCATATAGTCTGGATTGTCATACCTCAGAACTGTGTGTGGGGAGGGTGCTTTTTGGGTGGTGTCGGGGGGGAGGGGGACGGGGTCATGTAACCTGCCTTGTTATACGTCTAAATGTCTTGGATATCATGATCCTGTCTACTGTATTTGTTGAATTTTCAATAAAATGTATATGGAAAAGAAGAGAGATTACTTGACATTGGTTTAGAAACAAACTTTATCAACTGGGTTAGGTCCTGGTTGGAGGGGAGGAAGCAAAGGGGATCTATGTGATAGCGGCTAGGGCACTTCGCCGAAAACATATTTTGGCGATGTACTCCATGGTACACAGCAAAACAGCACTGGGGAGTTGGGATTTTCTGCTTAATGTGGTGGGCTATGCCCCCGCAACCCCTTACTTAAGGATTCTCAACTACAGGAGGGTGCATGTCAGAGGGGTGAAAATGTGGAAAAAATTAAAATTCAGGCCAGGAGCAACAAAAAGTACCTGCATCTGGACTCGAACTCAGCACCATTCCCACCATAGCCCTGAACCCACCCATCATGCCACAGAAGCAGCTCAATAGCATGCCATGGTGCCACTTCCTACAGCCACTCCATACCTTACCACCCCACGCTCAGTGTGCCCCCCCCCATGTGTGTAGGAATGTGGCGACAGGATGTTGCTATTTCGCACACACATCCATCCGGTCACCTACCTTCCCCAGTCACCCAGATGACAGGCACCACAACTGAGTCGCCCTTTCGGTAGGCACCCAATCACAGTCACCTAAGTCATGGGATACCAGCAAAGGGTAAGCGTTACATGCCATTACTCAACGTGGACTGATATGACCAGCGGTGTACCACAGGGTTCAGTGCTGGGACCCACTTTATTTATGTAACCCCTAGATGGCACTATCCCAGGGGCTACTACCCCTGCCTGATTTGCCACTAACAGGTTGAGGGGCCTGGATCCAATGGCGGGTGCCTCCACCCAGAGGTCAGGGTTTGCAATAGTTAAACTAACTTGGTCACAGCCCTCTGGGACACTGCAACCCCCCTTTCTTCCCACTAGTGGCCCACACAATATATCAGAATTACCTTCACAGTATACACTTACCCCAGGACTGGTTCCGCACTGGGACCTCCTGTGAAATAAGATACAGTGCAACAATCACAGTACAGTACTTTAACATAGACAAATACCTCAGGCAGTATAACTTTGCTGAAACAAGCAGCTCTGATTTATTGGGGGGATATAACAAGGACAGGGAAATCAGGTTAATTAGCTTATCACTCTACTCATCTACCTATGGCTCTGTGCACAGGCCTATCCCTATCAGTTACTGTCCCTAGGTACCCAAGCCCTAGTG
The DNA here is from genome assembly GCA_016271365.2 of Neoceratodus forsteri. NCBI lineage: Eukaryota > Metazoa > Chordata > Ceratodontiformes > Ceratodontidae > Neoceratodus > Neoceratodus forsteri. The sequence goes on from CM057452.1 coordinate 1,869,718,016, forward strand.
GCTAGTCCAACCGTGGCAGCTGGTAGGGCCCTTTCACACAGAGAAAAGGAAAATTAAACAGTCAGCAGTACAGTAATTCCATTTGGATTTAATGTGGCAATTCAACAGGAGCGACCCTGAATTAGTACTCACGACCTCCAAACAAGATAGGGTCCTTCAAGCGTCAGCAGGCTACTCTTGAGCTCCACGAGACTCTTCACACATTTATGTGGTAAAAGAAAGTACTATACCAGGCAGGCTGCTTCTGTATCCCGATCAATTACTGCACAATACCGGGAGCACACAGCAGATTCAGTTCCTGACAGACCGAGTGCAATTCCTAATTCCTCCAGTCTTCTACAGGGTGAGCCTGGTTTCTACGCTTCAGATATCTTTGATTCTCTTCACAGGACAGATTCAGTCCTAACAAGCAGTTACACAAGCTGCAGACGGAACTCTGGACCTTACATCATTTTTTGACTAAAACTGTGCACTGAAGGAGCATAGGTTCCTTTCCTTCACTGCCAGAGCTAAACTGAAACTCCAACAGACAAAACCGGGCACTTCCTTTGAGTTCCTCCCAGTTCTTGACTGGATTGGCTGTCACTCACAATAGACTGCTGCTGTTGGTCCAAAAGGTGCGAAGTCTAAACTACATCTCCCAGAGTCACTGCCCATACAATCCTCTTGTGGCTGGCTCAGATTATGAGTCCAAGTTCTGATTCGTCCAAGGCACCATTTTAGAGCTAACTACCCACACTGATTGGTCCAGTTCAGCAGTTCAAAACCAGAATGGGGAACTAGGCAGACACAGTTCTGACTGCAAAGAAAGCAGGTTAGACAAACTGTAATTTCATTATTACTCTAAATGATTTCTGGCAAACAGTTACATCTTTCAGATGAGTTCCTTTGCACTCTAGTGACTGCAGAAATGGAGTGAATTGGCAGCAGCTCGAGTGGTACTCAAACAGAGAAGCACACAGTCCCCCATACAACTAATTATGTCTGCAAGCAGACAGCTCTTAAAGAGACAGTACCAGAGGCTCTAAAAACACTCACTGATAAATGGCTTAAACGCCAAACACCATTCAGGCTTGGAGCATTCAAGCAAGCTCCTGGAAGTCTTTTGGGAACCCCCATTTGCAGGGGGGTTACATTTAGTATTTATGTGGCACCCATCCAGACTAGTTTCAGCACTTGGATTACAAAATTTGTGGATGATATAAAAATAGCCAGTATACTAAACAATGAAAAATCTTTTCAAAATTTTCAATTAGAGATCAATAAGATCAGAGATTGGGTATATAAAAATAAACTATCTTTGAATAAAGCAAATTGTAAAATTATGCACATGGGCAAAAATAACAGATGTGCACCATATACCCTTTATGGAGAAGAGATTTCAGTATCAGTACAAGAAAGGGATTTGGGGATAACAGTGTCAATGGACCTATCTCTCTCAGAGCACTGTAAGGTAGTAGCTAGCAAAGCAAATCGCATCATGGGATGCATACTGGCAAATATTACAAGCCGATAGAGGGATGTGATAATGCCTCTGTATATTTCCCTAGCGAGGCTGCACATGGAGTACTGCATTCAGTTTTGGAGTTCCCATAAAAAGGGTGACATTGGCATGCTGGAGAGAATCCAGAGATGGGCTACCAAAAGTATAAATGGGCAAAAGGGTGTACCTTATAGAGTAAGGTTGAAAAACCTTAAATTATTCAGCCTAAAATACAGGAGACTCAGGGGAGATTTATGTATGGTAAACAAGGCACATAGAAATCAAGATCTATGGGAATGCATGTGTTTCATAAGTAACAATGCAAGAAGAAATAGATATCATGATGTGCAGTTACAAGGAGAATTTTTTGAAGACAAATCTCAGAAAAGGCTGGATCAATCCGAGGCTGGTAGAGACATAAGAACTCAAGAATACATGAAAATGCCAGAAGAGACAGGTTGCTCACTCTATCAAGTCTGCTCGATTGTGCAGCTAGCCCCTCATCATGCAGCCGCCCCACCCACCCCTTTTCTCTTCCTTCTTACCCCCCCTCACTCTATCCCATCCCCTCTTAAAGCCATCCACCATGCTACAGGCTACTACCTCCTCAGACAGAGTATTCCACTTGTCCAGCACCCTCTCTGTGAAATACTGTCTCCTGACTTCTCTCCTGAACCTTTCCCCCTCAAGTCTCAGATGATACCCCCTTGTGACCCTCCCCCTTCTTATCTGGGGGATCCCTTCTGTACTAGTCTTGTTTATCCCCTTTAGGTATTTAAAGATTTTGATCATGTCCACCCTATCCCTCCTCTCTTCCAGGGAATACATGTTCAACTCGTCTAGCCTCTCTTCATAGGAATATCCCTCTAATCCCTGTATCATCTTTGTTGCCCTATGCTGTACACCCTCCAGCAATTTGCTGTCCTTCTTCAGGAATGGGCACCAGAACTGCATGAGGTATTCCAGGTGCAGCCTGACCAGTGACCTGTAGAGGGGCAGGATAACCTCCCTATTTCTAGAGGAGATTCCCCTCACTATGCATCCCAGTATACTATTGGCTTTTGCTGCTGCCTTTCTGCACTGAGTTGAGTTGTTCATGCTCACCATTATGAGCACCCCTAGATCATAATCCTCTTCTGTGCATACCAGCTGTACCCCCCAAGCTGATAGCTCCTCTCTGGGTTCTTAACCCTGAAGTGCAGTACCTTGCACTTTTTGGTGTTAATCCCCAACTACCATGCCTCTGACCACTCCTGTAGTTTGGTCAGGTCCTCCTGCAGCTCCCTTCACCCTTCAATTTCATCTACCTCTGCTCCCATCTTTGTGTCATTCATGAACAGAATGATCAAACTCTGGACCCCATGGGAGATATCAGCAATGAAAATCCCGAACAACCCCAGTCCCAACACTGACCCCTGCAGCACCTCGCTTGTCACATCCCTTGGTGATGAGAGTTCCCTCCCACCAACACCCTTTGCTGCCTACCCTTCAGCCAATTGGTGATCCAGTTCACCATCTTTGTTCCCACCCCTATATATTCCAGTCCCACCCCCCCAGCCTCCCATGTGGCACTAAATCAAAGGCCTTGCTGAAATCCAAATACAGGACATCTACTGCATGGCCTTTGTCCATTTCCCTTGTTACCCAATCGTAGTACTCAATCAGGTTTTTATGACAGGATCTTCCCAAGACAAACCTGTGCTGTTGACCATCCTGGAGACCACTGTTCTCCAAAAAGGTCACCAGCCTCTCTTTTAGGATCATTTTCATCAGTTTTCCCACAACTGATGTGAGGCTCACTGGTCGGTAGTTGCCTGGTTCATCCTTGGGTCCACTTTTGTGAATGGGCACCACATGGGCCATACTTCAATCCAGTGGTGTACATCCTTTGTCCAAGGAAGTACTGAACAGGTCCACTAACGGTGCCATCACTATCTCAGCTAGTTCTATAAGTACCCTAGGGTGAATGCTATCCGGACCCAGTGCCTTATCCCCCATCAGTGCCCTTAATCCTTCCAGCACCCTATCCTCTGTGAACCCTGTATCAGTGACCTCCTCCCTCCACCCACCCCTCCTCTCCCAGTTGGTGCCTGCCCACCTCTCTCCTTCATGAATACAGAGCAGAAGTAATCATTTAGTGTCTCTGCCTGGTCCTTCCACTTCTCCATCCAGCTCCCTTCCTTCTTTATCCTCACTATCTGATCTTTGTTTTTCCACCTTTCCCTGATGTATCTGAAGAAGTCCTTCTCTCCATTCTTAGTGCCTTGCACCAATCTCCACTCCCTGGAGGCCTTGGTCACTCTGACCAGCATGGTAAACTCCCTGGACTTTGTCATATACATCTCCCTGTTTTCCTCCCCTCATGATTTCTTGAGTCTCAAAAAGGCCTTTTCCTTGGCCCTCACCCCCTCCATGATCTCCTGCATCAGCCAACTGGGTTTTTTGCCCTCCCCTTCTTTCTTCTTGTTCTTACACATGCCCCAGTAGCCTCCACCGCCCTCTTCTTAATAATATCCCATTTCTGGCTAGCATCATGCATGGTCAAATACCCACCAGATGCCTGCCCACAGTAACCCACATCCTATTAAAGTCCACCCCCTTAAATTCAACCACCTTGGTACTTGAGCCTCCTGATTCCCTGCCCATACTGAGCGTGAACCATACCGTGTGGTGGTCATTCTCAGCCAGAGGGTCCTCTACCTCCAAATCCCTTACAACCTCCCCACTTGGCAGGACTAGATCTATAGTCCTATCCAATCTAGTTGGCTCCAGACTAACTGCACCAGAAAGCTGTCCTGGAATGCCTCTAATATGACCTGCTCCTTTGCACTTGTGGTTTGGGTGCTCCACTCGACCCCTGCTAGGTTGAAGTCCCCCACTACCACAGTGCTCCCTTTCCTACGGACCTGTCTGATTTGCTCAACTAACTCCTTATCCAAATCAAACCCCTGAGCTGGCAGCCTGTACACCACCCCCTCCTCAGTGTCCTACTTTTTAAGTCTTGGAACTGCATCCAAAAGGCCTCTGTTCTGCTTTCCTCTCCCTCCTCCCTTATGCACCTTATCCCTTCCCATATGTATACTGCCATGCCCCCTCCTAGTCCCTTTGCTCTGTCTTTCTTGAACATCTTACACCTTGGGACCATCAAATCCAAATCCTGGTACTGGGTGGCCCATGTTTCTGTGATGGCCGCAATGTCCACCCTCCTGATTGCCAATAGAGCCTGTAATTCTGCTGCTTTATTACCAAGGCTCCTCACATTCAGAGACCACCCTCCAACCTGCCCCTACCCCCTTCCGTCTCTGGGATACCCCCTTTTTAATCCCCCTGTGCCACTGCTCCAAGCACCTTCCTGCCAGCCTGGGGGGTAAGCTCATTTGGCTCCCCTCTCTGGAAGCCACGCCTACCATCTGTTTTCTTGCCACCCCACCCTGGTTTAAATATATCTACATGGCTATGTATTCCCCTACCTTCCATTTTAATACCTCCTTTCCCACCCTGCTTAAATGTAGCCTATCCCCAGCATAAATTTCATTCTTGTCCCAGAGTCTGTCCCAGTCCCCTAACAACCCATATGACCTGGAATGACACCATTCCCTCAGTCATGTGTTGAACTCCCCAGTCCTTACCTTCCTCACTGTGTTAGCACAGAATACTAGGAGCACCTCTGGGAAGGCCACCGTTTCTCCCAGTTCTGCACACAGCCCACCCAGATCCTCGAACCTCCCCCTTACTACATCCACTGTCTCTCCTGCCAGGTCCTTCGTACCCACGCGCACCACAAGCTGTGGTTTCCTCCTACCCCCCAGCACACTAAAGAATTGATTGCCCCGCCCTGTCTGCAGTTAAGCCAGATATGAACTCTACCCAGATGCAACTATGTCATTCCCCCTTGCTGTCCCATCTTATCCCTTTTCAGTATTGAATTCCTCAGCACTAATAATCCCCCTCTCCAGACCTCGTCCCCCCTCCACCCTTTTACCTTGGTGATTACTGCTAGAATCTGCCTCAGCTGAAGCCCTCCCATCCCCTCCTGCAGATCTCCCCCTCCACCCCAAACCTGTCTCCGCTCCCCTTAATGATCCCTCACAATCCTCCCTCCTTCCTTTCCACCCCTGTCCCCAAGTCCCTACATTTTGCCTCTGTAGCCTTGGTCCTCTCCCATTTATCCCATCTCTCCTCTTCCATTTTCCCAGCTAGCCTTCCTTACTGCTACCACCATCTTTTGCCTGACTCCTGCCCCGTTCCATCCTCTTGTTTCCCATTACATACCCCCTTCTGGAGATCCCTCACCTCCCCCTCCTCCACCTCCAATGTTGCCAGCACCACAAACCTGTTACCTGCCCTCCCTGCCATGCTAGGTGTGGGCTTCTTCCTCCTGCCTCTACCCCCTCTCATGCTCTGCCACCCATTTGTACTGCCCCACCCCTCTTCTCCATCCCCCAAATCTTTGTTCCACCCATGTAGTCACCTCTTGTTGCTCTCTGCTCCAGCAACTCCCCCTTCCCCCAACCTCCCCAACCATCTACCAAGCCACCACACTTCATCCTTTAGTCTCCTCAGCCTGTCAGAGATCAGACACCCTTCTAGCTTCCACAATACATTCATCCAAACTGCCATCCCACATCCATTGCAGCACACTATTCTACCCCGTATGCTCCTCTAGCATCCTGCAGCCCCGTACACCCTCCACTGCTGACCCCACAACTTCCCCTCATCCTCGAGTGTGTCCTTCCCTACCTACCTCCATTTACCCACCACAGGATCCCTTAATTCCTGAAATACCCCCATTATGTCCAGTGTGTCCCTTAACAAACCCCTGCCCTGCTTCCTGCCAAGATCATAGATCTTAGTACCTCTCAATCATGCAGCACCTACAATTAAATTACCCCATAGAACAACAGTTACAACCCCACCACATGTCCTACACAATCACTTTAAGTTTCCCTTAGAATTAGAACCCAAACAGCTTTAGCCTTCCTCAAGTGTCAAATCCAACCACAGTATCCCCGTTCTGAAGCAACTCCTCCAGAAATGGACAGTCACAGTACTTCTTTCAGATATAGCCCCAGTGCTCCCAACCCTATAACAGTACCACCAAAAAACTGAAAAGCCACAGTACCTTGGTCCAGTAGCAGTACCATTCCAGCAGGATGTATCCCTATCCTCCAGGTCACCCAGGGTCCTCGCCTTCCAACGAGCTCCTCCTCCTCCTCCTTCTGCCCCCTCTGATAGGTCCTCTTCACCACTGGGAGTGGTTTACCTCAATCCCCACAGCCTGAGCTCCACTGGATGTGATCAGCTCTTTCTTGACTGTTTTCCTCTTCTATTGTCAGTCCATCCTCTAGAGGGTGGTACCCTCCTCAAACCTTCCTCCCTTGACTGGTGAGTCCCCCAGGAGATGGATCGGCATTTAATAGTGGTCAGGGCTGGTGTGGGTAGGCAGGAGAAAAACCCAGCTCAGACTTTGGGCCCACAGCTGCTTCTACCCCGATCCTCCTCCTCTGCTCCAGTGAATGCCTCCCAATCCCCTTCCTGGACATGGAACAAACTTCCAAAAGAGACTGTGACAAGTCCTACCCTTGATGCATTTAAGTCATCCCTCGACGATTACATGGGAGATATGAAATTTAATGTGCCTCTTAAGGTACATTGGTAAAGTCACTATGGCCTACGGCTATCGATTTGTAATATTCTATGAATTTATGATTTCTAAATTGGCCTGGCATTGAACATTTTAGCTTATAAAATATAGTTCTTTGTGGAAGTGAGTACATATAGGCACATCATTCCACATGCAGTATTGTGGAGCCATCTTGGACCATTTTATAACTCTAGTCTAATTATTAAAGGTAGTTGTCAATAGGAAAAAAATTTAAATAGTGAAAAAAATAACACAACTTCTCTACCTAGCTCTCCCAGTCCTGTGGTCTGTCACCTAACCCCAGTCATTTACCTGCTCCACCCATCCCCCAATTTTTCCATATGGAGATTTTACAAAATGTTGTGCTCCTGACTGTGCCAGTATCCATCAGCATGTTTCCATAAAATCCTCTCTCCCTTGTCGAACACTCCTAGCCAGAAAGAGACATTTTTCAAATATAGACCCCCTTCCCGACCTATGATTCATTATTTGGCGGGTTGCATTAGTAGCTAAAACCCAGGCTAGTCACCTTGCACTTACAGTGTGACATTCCATTTACTTGTATACCATCAGTTGACTGTAGAGGCAAGACAACCAGAGCAGCGGTGTGCAGTTTTGATCACACATTGCAGATTGGTTGGTCACTTGTTTAGTTTGGAGTATGGTCTAATCCCTCTTTAACAAATCAGATTGTAGCTGAATAACTCTTTTTTTAAAGACAGACTGAGAAATTCAACTTCAAAATAGATCCATTTAAATGAATTAATGCATTCTTTATCTTCAATAAATAGCATGGTTTAACAAATTACTTTGCTCTGTATAAAGTATTGAAAATTGCTCTGGATGGAAGGGAACAGCTGATGAATAATGGTAACTGCATGGTGTTGGCTTTCCAGTGCTGTTTGAACGTATACTTTATATGATAATTTCTGCTGCTGGATTCTATGTATGAGTAACAACCTCTGAGCTTATACTGAAATTCATTGTTGGCCTGGAAGTGGAAGTGATGTGGATAAAAGACTTTTATTAGTGGAGAATGGGTAATGTTCTGGCTGTAACACTAGCAATATACTGGTGTTTTTGACAGTGATAAAAGGAATGCAATCAGTGCTGTGTGGCCATTTTCTGGAAGAGCTGGCTGCAGCAGTAGTTCAGTAATTGAATCATACATACTGTAGTAGCATAATTTAAAGAGCTAGCTGTGTCAAAATTGCAGACAGAATTTTTTCTGTTTCTAATTTTTTTTTTTGCTCATTAGAAAGTTTTCTGCCTAATACTGTCATGTGTAATGTCACGATCAGTACATTAGCTGGAGGAATCAGAAATGTTAGTCCTATTCCTTTCCATACCTCATACATACACTCATTCTGACATCACAAGAAAACCAGCCTGACATAACACGAATGTCTATTGTTGGTAAGCTGTGATGTCACAGTCAGTGTGGTCACCAGATGTGTTAGCTTTCAGGTAGAATACTGTTCCACATATCACATCTAATAATGTCAGGTACAAAATCTTATTAGTAAATAATATTTTCTTAGTTCACACTAGAAAATTTGAAAATAAAAACACTTTAGCTATAAAAAGTAATAGTTGACTACTTTTTAAAGTTTATATTAATTGCAGACAGGTTAGAAGCTTTTTAAGGTTTGAAGGGATTCTATGGCCGTCAGGTCCTCTCTTTCATAATCAGGAATAAATAAGTATGATGTGTAAATATATAACTGTACCACCTATCAAAACAAGGGTTACTAGTGTTTCATATCCATGTGCTAGGATGTAAAGGGTTAACAGTTTTCAATCAGAAAAGACAGAAAAAGAAATGCTGCAGTGCTTGGTGTTTACTGTTTTGCAGAGAGATTTGTGTTCAAAAATGTGTAAGTTGTTGGTTCACCCTATCCTTGTTAACTCTGCAAGACTCCGTGCTGTCTGAAGTGCCATCGCTCAAGAGGATATTAATAGAACTCACCAGGCAGAGCAGTTCCAGTGTGTGATCAGAGGAACAGCTAACAATCTTAGTTCCAAGCTAGTTAGGGTGGCTGGAGGGGGCCTGCTAGGCCTGGGATGCTGACAGGGTCCTGGCTCTGGGGTGACGTGGCACCAGTATCCTCTAGCCTCTAGTTGCCATGTATCATTGGAGAAGGGAAGCTCTATGTCTCACTTTGGGAGTTCCTATGTGGTCTGAGAGGGATTTTGCATCCATGCATTTGCAATGCTGGATCAGTTTGGAGCCTTTTGGAGTGGGGGGGGCACAATCAGTGGTTATCTGATGCAGGCACATCTTTGATGGGCATCAGGGGACCACCTCACTGGTTCTCATGTTTTAGTTCCATCCCCTTGGGCAAAGGTTGTGGGTCTTTAGATGGCACTGGTACTGACAGCCTGGGCCTCCCAGTAGCTAGAGTTTGCAGGACAGAACTCGGACAATCTGAAGTTCTTCTGTCTTATTGGATTTACAGAGTGAATCAGTACCTATGGGAGCTATTTCTCTACCCAGTGACCAACTAGAGGGGCTTGTGGTCTCAGGAATGATGGCAGGGTCCTGGGTCTGAGTTTCACTGGCACACTCCACTGTGAGTCTCCAAAGGCTCAGCTCTGATCTGGGGTATGAAGTTGGGGACAGGTGGGGCCTGTTTGGGTCTCACCCTCATGGAGGGCTGCCCAATGGCTTCCACAACACCATTCCATGCTTCAGCAAGAAGTAGACTAGAGAGTTGTTCTCATGAAGGCCTGCAGCCCAAAGGAACTGTGTAAGGAGCTGTGCATCAAGAATGTGTCAGTGTAGGTGGCATGTCCCAAAGATCTGAACCTGAGGACAAAGGGAAGGATGTGGTGACCCTAGCAAGCTTCTGCAGCTGTAATACCTGTTTACCACCTCAGTTTGCTAATGTCTGAGCTGGACACTCGAATTAACCTGGGAGGGTATACCCCTCCATTGTTGACCTCCACTGAGGCAGCAAGTTAAAGCTGAGCCTCACAAGGCTGGGTAGACTGTGAGTTCCCTTTTTCTACTCATGGCTGCGTCACAGCTATGAAGGGACTACTGACTGACTACCCAAATCATATCTCAAGTGCAAATTGTAAATGTGCAAAGTAACGACACTGCTAAATGCGTACTCATGGGTAGTTTGGTACTTGTATCGTACTGCTGATTGATGATCCTGATTATGACTGGGCCCTTGATGGGGTTTCAGTTGGGGTGTCGGCCATGTAGTAAGCTCCTCTTGCCAAGCTGGAGTGTGATTAGTACTGCAAATAAATTGTTTTGTTTGAAGCAATTTCAGTTGCAAGTGTTGTGACCTACATCCTGAACTTACCAGTGTAGGAAAGGGACCAGAAACTGTTTACAATAGTATCGGACTTGCCTCCAATAGACCTTAATCTTTATTCTTGTGCCAGTGTTTGATTTATCTTGGATATACCTATGCCAGACTTGTGTACCATAGAGAGTTACTGCTTTCTTGCTCAGTAGGTTCAGTGCTTGAGTGTCTTGGGGCTCTCTCTCTCTCTCTCTCTCTCTCTCTCTCTCTCTCTCTCTCAAAATTTCCCTAGGTAGAAGTACTGTGCTATTTATAAATATGTTTTCTGTATTCTTAAGAACTGTTCAAGGAACCACACTGGCCCCCTTGGTGTAAAGGGACGCACTGTTCTCTGAAGGCCTGGTACATCTGCCAACAGACTGCCCACCACCACCTCTACTAGCTGTGTGGGTACGTGTGCCCACAACTCCTATAAGCAGTGGCAACTCAGGCCACCAGATATACAGAATATGTATAGTAATCTATAAGGCTTTCCAAAGCAACCTACTCCCAGAATACCCAGTGAAACCTTTGAAATCATACATGTATCAAGGTTTTTTCTTAAGGGCCTGTACTGTCTTGATATCCACTACCTCAGCTGACAGGCTGCTCCCTAGGTTCACCAGTCCCTGGGAGAGCCACCTCTGAATGTGCCACCTCTGAGCTTAAAGTGTAACACTCCATTATAATAAACTCAAAAACACTAGATTTACACTGTGTGTTTTAACTTTATTTTCTAGTATTTTTTTTTACTTTCCCCCGTTGTTAATCTATTAACTATTGTAGATAACACAGTAATTATTCCACTGAGTCTGTCAAAAGGTATTTGACTCTCCCCTGCTAACCACACAATTTCTTTTTGTGACATCTGTCTGTTGTCAAGGTGAGCACTATGATGTAATAAACAAAGCCACTGTGAGGTTAACAGGGGAGAGGCGAATGTTTTAAGATGTTTTTGTACAGACTGTTTAGATGGACTACCGCAATGTGCTGTAAATATACGAAAGGAACATTGAAAATTAAAAAAATATATATTCTCTAATAAATTATAACAGCTGAAGTATCTGATTTATGAAAGCACATGCTGAGGTGGAGAGTTGCTCTTCAAGTCTTGTCCTTGTGTCTTGCTGGAGGACACTTGGATCAATCATCTCCCTTGGTGCTATTTTTTCAATACCATTGATATGGAAAAATGTGAGATCATGTCCCTCTTATCTCTCCAGGAGTCCAACCAATTATCCAGACTGCCCAGGTGCTCATGAGATTTGTCCCTTTTCTTGAAGTAGCCCAGCATGCTGGCCAGCTTGGTGTTATCTGCAATTATACCACAGGTATCTAGTGTCATAGAATCAGAACACAGGAAAACTGACAGTTATTTTCCCGCAAACTACCACTTACATGCCCACAGTAGATTATCCACATGTTAACCATGCCCACAGTAAGTTATTTACCTGTGACCATGACCACACTAGGTTATTCATCTTTGAACATGCCCACAGTATGTTATTCACCTGTGAGCACACCTATAGTAGGTTATCCATATTCACTTCTCTGTCTGTCCACTCACACTCCAACACACTGATTCTGATTCAGAGACACTGTCAGCCTGTGGGACTGATTGTAAAAAGTTGACAGTGTAGGTGTCTGATGCAAGGTGTAGTTATATAACATGTCTATCCAGCCCCTGATTTTATGGCAGTGCTAGAAATTTATTTTTTCTCCAAACGTCTAATTTAACTTGGACTGCCCGTAATATGTGCTCCATGCATCCGTGAGCTGTAGTGGCATGGGAGCAAGTAGAAACTTGTTTATGAGTAAATTATGCTTTTGTGGTCTTACCTGTAAAAATGGCAACATCGACACTTGCTGCCACACAGATTAGTTGAAAGTTGGTCCCGTCAAAAACCAAGAGCTGGAACCCTTTTTATTTTGTGTTACTAAATCAAATCCATGATTCTGGACATGCTCATTACCCCAAGCCTGCTGGAGGAGTAGTAGTACTATAAGCAGTTTGGTGAGGATAGTTAACTGTCTCCTAAGCAGGGATGGCAGGTGAATGGGAGTGATGGTGGCTAGAATAGAGGAGCTACTGTAAGGAGATATAGATTTACAGAGGGATGCTAGGAGAATTCCTGGAGAGTGGAGGAAGGACACGCCTGGGCGCCAAGGGGAGTGGAGATGGGGGGAGTCAGAAGGATGGGAGAGTGAGGGAGGGGGAAGGAAGGCAAAGGATAGAAATTGGAATGGCTGGAATGGTGGAGGGAGGGAGGGACTTTGGGGTGAATAGGAGGAGGAGGTAGGCAAGAATCAGAAGGAGCATTTTGTGAGCAACTTGGGAAGGCAAGAAAAGGGGAACACAAAGAAAGAACAGTGTAAAGAGACATGCTATAATTCCATACAAATACAGGCTCAATAAAGTTAAGTGGGTAACTTTGATTTAAGGCAATTGTGACCCCTGGGGTAGCCTACTGGTTAGAATTACTGACTGTGGTGTAAAGGGTCATGGGTCTGAATCTAGAGACTGGGGGGAGGAAAATTAGTAGATATGGAACTGATTAGAGAGGGCTGTGGTGGGATAGGAGTATCTATCCACCTTACTCACTCAGGAACATTGATTCTCAGCTACTCCACAGGCCCACCAGGTCTGGGCAGGCTGCTTTTAGCTTCTGGATACCTAAGTTATGGAACTCCCTGACAGCTGATATTAGACATATTTCCAGCACTCCTCACCGCAATGCTCTATTCAAGACTAAATTCTCCACTACTTGCTCATGCATTCCGGCCCGCTGAAGCCCTTGCAGCCTTGATGGCAGCTGTTTAGTATCCTTGTTAAATGTTACCCTGCTGTTGCCAACCCTGCTTATTGTTATGATATTGGTTGTTGTGTAATTATGTAATTATGTGAATATAGCCACCTTGCCTGTACTACCCTGTGGTATATTTACTATTCATTTATATGTATTTGCCTATTTTGTCATGTCTGTACTGGTGTAATACGCACATGTGTAGAATTCTATTAACTCTGTATCATGCCTATCCCCTATACCCCTAGAGCACATCTGGTATCGAGCGATACTCTGCTCAGTATGCCTTCCTGGTAAAACTCTTAAATAAATAAAAAATCTACTAGCACTGTGGAGGTACGTTATATTAGGGTTGAGAGGAGGGAGTGAATGAGGAAACAGTGGCTCTTAGTGGTCACAGGATATCTCCTACAGCAGAGTCATTAGAGAGATGGAACAGGGGCAATGTGACTTTTCCTCAAAGTGTCTCATTTTTATGTTCTTGTAATTTCCTGCTATTTATTTGTGTTTATGTATGTATGTATAGTATGTAGATAGACAGACAGACAGACAGCTAGATAGATAGAAAATCACTTGTAAAATCACTTTCTTTCTCCTCTGAGGGCCTGCCTGCCTTTGACAGGCATCCCTTAAAGTCACTAATAACTTTGAAATTTCCTGTTTTATTAGCCATAAATTTAAGATACATGTTCCCCAAGGTGTTCGCCAAATACCACCAGAAGTACCTGTTGCCACACAAAAAGGTAAAGTGTTTTTTTTTGGGGTGGAGGGGGGTTATGTAATGACTGCTAAGATTCTAATCAAGTTTTCTCCTCTGAGTGCATGCTTTTGTTTAGCAGACATCACACAAAACCATTGAAAACATTGGCATTTCTGGTTATATTAACCACAAAATCCAGATACTGTACCTGTTTCCCAGGGTTTTCACTAAATACAACGAGAAGCAGATGTTGTCACAAAAAGGATAAGCCAAGATCCTGGATGAATTTTCTCCTTTGAAGGCATGCTCTTGTTTGGCAGACATCACATAAAATCACTAATAAGTTTGGCATTTCTGGTTGCAGTATATTAACTTGAAATTTCAGATACAGTACATATTCCCCAAAGTGTTCCTTAAACACCACCAGAAACACGTTGCCACAAAATGAGTAAGGTGGTTTTCAGAGGAGTGGTTTTATGTGATGACTGCCAAGATCCAGATCAACTTTACAGACATTAATAATGACACACCCCTTTGAAAATGTGAATGGACTGCTAGGGCTACATACTGTATGGGTGAGAACTAGACAGCATCTAAGTATCAGCATCCCCACAGCACAAAATGGTTGACACATCACTGGCAGCCGCAGAATGCTGCAATAACACATGATACATGAAACAACAGAACACAACATCACGCTGGGCACAACTGTACTTCTTACAGCTTCTTATACCTTGCCCCCACTATGGAGGAGGCCTCCCTGTTATTCTAGGACCTTGTCCTGTGTGTCGTTAATTGTCACGCACCCATTGTAAAAGTTTGCATGAAGAGAAAGTCTAACCCTTGGTTTACAACTAGCCTAAAAGCAGCCTTGCTTAACAGGGACTTTCTGGAAAAAAAGCCAGGAAGTCTAAACTTGATACCGATTGGACAGCTTTCAGGGTTGCAAGAAACCACTGTACAAAGCTTATCAGATCTGAAAAAGCTAAATACTTCTGCAACAAACTGGACTGTTCTACAAAGTGTTCAGCCAAATTTTGGAAAACGTTAAGAAAGGCTGAAGGTCATGCCCCTTCAAACTCCCTTCCCACCAAGATCTCTTTCTCAGTGACTCCGTCACTACGGATAAGCAGATGATCCTTGACCTTCTCAACAACCATTTTGCTTCAGCTGGGTTGGCTTTTGACTCCTCACCTGCCAACACCCTTAGGGTCCAGCTTTGTACCCAGGCTTTGGGAGACACCCCCACTAACATCCCTGCACATGATTCAGTCTTTTCCTTCTCTTCCATTATCCTGAATCAAGTGGAAGACTTACTGCTTGACCTTGATATCAGAAAGTCAGGTGCTGATTTAATTGAGCCATATTTCCTAAAACTTGGCTCTTATGTCTTGTCTGCCCCAGTCACTCACCTTTTTAACTTGTCTTTGGCCCAGGGCTTCATCCCTTCAATTTGGAAAACTGCCCACATTATACCCCTGTTCAAGTCTGATGACCCCAGCGATTTAAACAATTACAGGCCAATATCCCTGCTTCCTATCCTTTCTAAGCTGTTTGAGAAACTGATTGACATGCTGGGCTGGAAGTATAGCCCAGAGGTTAGAATAATGAGCTGTGAATGAGCTTGGTACATCCAGCAGAGCACACCTGGGTTTAATTCTCACAACCTCCACCTGCATACTGTGTGACTCTAAGCAAGTCACTTAACTGCCTAGTGCTCCCAGTTCGCCCCTGAAAACAGGCACTTGTGCCTAGTGGGCCTTACCCGGTTACCAAAGACTAAAATAAATAAAATAAAATCAACATCTAGCTTAGGAATCACTTAGAGTCTTTTAACCTTTTAAACCCAGTGCAGTCAGGCTTCCATCCATGCCACAGTACTATATCCACACTTACTAAGGTCACTAACAACTGGCAGAAGGCCCTAGACTCCAAGAACTATGTTTGTGCTTTATTTCTTGACCTGAGTAAGGCATTTGATACTGTTGACCATGAGCTGCTCTTGGACACCCTTAAAAACATTGGCCTGGACCCTCTGGCCTTAAAGTGGTTTACCAGCTATCTTACTGGTAGGCACCAACAGGTTAAAACAGATGGAGATCTCTCACTGTTGAAAGCCTTGTTGAGGGGTGTACCACAAAGGTCCATCTTGGGACCTCTACTCTTCGCTATTTATATCAACAATATAAATTCTGGTGTCAAACTATCCAGTGTCCAACTCTTTGCTGATGACACAGTTCTTTATATTGACAGGTCTACCCTAGATTTAGCATATAAGGACCTTCAATATGACTTCAGTCACTTGCAGTTAAATCTTCTGCACCAAAAGCTACTGCTTAATGCTACAAAGAATAGCCTTGGGGCTATGCTCCTTTCCTCGTTGTTAATGTTCCCAATCCCTGCTTCCTAGGCCTTGTTCCTCAAATTATTATGATCTTAGGTGATCCCACAGACTTTGTGGAAAAATTCAAATATTTGGGGGTCTGTGTTGACTACAGACTATCCTTTGTTGATCATGTAGATGAGCTTGTGAAGAAACTTAAACAGAGGCATGGATTGTTCTTCCAATTAAGGCACCTACTCACCCAGGATGCCAGAACTAGGCTTGTCTAAACTACTTTCATTCCCCTATTGGACTAAGACAACTTTCTATATGGCCAAGGCCCTAGTTCAATTCTTTCTAAACTAGACACCCTCTATCACCGGGCAATAAAATTTATTACTGGCGCCCCTGACCTCACTCACCATTGCACCCTTTATTTCATGGTTGGTTGGACATCCCTAAAATTTAGGAGGCAAAAAATGCTGCCTTTTTGATGCTCAAAGCACTCTCCAGGAAACTCCTCCCGTACATTTCCACTAGCCTGCCCACCTGTGCTATGGGCAATTACTCCCTCCGAAGCCATGCATATACCGCACTTAGTATCCTCAAAGTTAACTCACGCTTTAGCCATGCGGCCATAATCTATGCACTCCCACTGCTGTGGAATACATTACAAAAAACCTTGAAAATTATACTCCCCATAAATCTGTCCACTTTCAAATTACTATTCCCATGCTCCTTTAATGAATCCTGTAACTGTTTCCCTAGCTAACCACTAACCGGAGGGGTGTGTCATCTCCCTTCTTTCTGCTTCACCCTGACCTTTTACCCCTGGAACCCACTTCTATGAATTGTCCTTGTAATTACATTCTTTTGTTGAACATTTGTTGTAGATTGTATTTGATGTACATTTTTCTATTGTACATTTAAATTATGTTGTACTTCTGTTCATCTTTGTACCTTTACCAACACTTTGTTATGTATTATGCCCAGGTCCACCTTGTAAATGAGTTTTTCTTAATGGTGTTTCACCTGGTAAAATAAAAATTGATTGATTGATTAATTGCTTGATTATACAGGTAAATGACATCTCTCTCTCTCTCGCTCTCTCTCCCCCTATTAAAAAATTGTAAATACCATAATGCTGCTGATTATAGGGATATAGTGTACAGTGCTGCAGGAGACTTTCTTCAAAACAAACTACAATAGATGTGTTTGCCAACAAGATGAGCAGAATTATACTGGCTGATCCGCACAGGCAACTTTCTTCTTTACATCTGACCACTTGGTTAGCCAGAGCTGCACTGTTAATGTTGATCACTCCCACCTAAAGTCCCTCCTGCTAATGGCTGTAGTTCAAAGTTGGGCCAATCTCAATACCACATGGAAGAATAAAAGTGCTGGCAGCAATATAGTGCAACAGTGGAAGCTCAGCAGTTCAGTTCCTCAATGCAGCACATTTGTGTGCTCGTGGAAAAAAAACATGGTGGAAGTGACCATTTGCTTCTGTGCTTCCCTCACCCATTCACATGGCAGCCCACACAAAGGGGCTTGAACATAAAGAAAGCTGCTGGTATATATGGAGAAAATAATACAAATATACTGTATTAAAAAGGCAGTTTGGAGCACAGCAAAGAAAAGGAAGAGCAGGAGAGGTAGAGAATGTGTAGGAAAACTCCAGGTCTACTCCACTCATCCACACAGTGACAACTGTGACCTCTGATGGCAGAGGCTCCACACTGAAGTCCAGTAGGACTGAACAGGGACAAAGCACAGTGACAGTAGAAACAGCACCATCTGGAGGAGGAGGAAGCTGTCAATTGCAGCCAAACCTGTGCTAAGAAGGAACAAGAAAACTACTCCCCATGCACTGCATACTTCATTTTCAGACATTATGCAATTGCTGGAATGCGTAGTATATACAGTATGTACCTAACCTCTACCTGAAAGTATATATGGGACACCATGTTATTTGTAGTTTCTGGCACACAGGTACTATGAGTCTATGAGGTACTTTCTGTCATGTATGTATTGTACTTGGGTAGCTGAGTTGAATAAAGATAGAAACTAAAATTGCAGCTCATGTGTGGCATTGTGTGTTACCTCATAGTTTACAGAAGCGCCACAGAATGTCAACAGACATTCGGCCAACATCCCTCACAGTGACGGCACAATGCCAACACTCAGCATGGAGCCGTCAATGTATCAAGTGTTTTTTGCAGGGCACTGCCCCACCTGCACCCCCCGAATTTAAATATAATCAACTCTATATTGGAGTTGTTTCAGGGAGGGGGAAGAATACCTGGAGAAACTGCATCGGTGAAACTGGACCGTTACAGCGACTGTCACTGTAATAGTCATTTTTTTGAGTTTCGCTGTCGTGGTGTTGATCTACTGTGGATCACAGATAGTTTACTACACCACCACCATTTTGTGGTCTACATTACCACTCCATCAGGGTGCACTAAAAATCCTGTTATATGGTTATATGCATGTGCATAGTTCTCATGTACTGTATATTTACAAACTATAATAATTTATTATTCAGAGATCCGGGTCTTAAAGTGTAAGTCCTCCATTTCACTTTCTTGAAACAAACATTACATGACAACCAAAATGTTAGGAATGTTATGTTATACTGTCAACAGTAACTAGCTTTACAGAATACCTTGTCGATATTCTTAACATGAAAGATTCATATATAACAATAAATGACAATCAAGAAATAGCACTGAGGTCCTATCTTATTCACTGCTAAATCTTTCTAATATATGTGTTCAGTTATGAAAAAAATCACATCAGTTCAACTGCAAGGTCCACATTAGTAATGAAAATGCAACTGCAGGCATCATTGTGAGGAAACTGTCTTATGTCTTCCATTACAATAACCTATGGGGATCGGGTGATTTATGAACATGGGTGAAAGCAGTGGTGGGAGACATTCTTTCACAAGGCCTAGGGAACAGATGACTCAGAAAGGTGTCTAGTCTGCAGATACTGCTCTAGAAGCAAAGGCAGGGGAATCACAGCCTTGGGCATCATTACCAGGGCCACCAATATTATCACTGGAGCCCGCAGGGACAAGGAAATTGGAGCTGGTGGCCAGAGGAAGAGGTAGTTAGCCCATGGTAGTGTTACAGATGAGCTAAACCATCTTCTGCCACAGCACCCAGTTGATGTTTACTTGTATTTCATAATTAATGTCTTACTGTGCTAGTCTGAGTAAATATTTAATATCCCTGTGCTTAGTTCTCATTCTCTCTGTTTCACCCTGACCTTTCCTTACACTATCAGTGTGTTCCTAATGGCTGCTGCATGCTGTTCATGGTTTGTAAAGAACTTTTGTGATTCAGCATGCATGGAAGCTGTGATACGAAACTACATTCATTTCCTTTACCTACAGTATCAGTAGGCTAAAAGCCTGTCAGCTGATACCTACCCTTTTGAAGAGTGAAATATATCAGCTAGCAATTAAATTTCACTGCAACTACTACTGCCAGTATGAGGCAACAAAGACTACCCTTTCCACAACCAGCCAGATGATAATGTTCACAACTGGGTCAGCATCATCCAGGTCAAGGTAGGGCCTGTTATTGCCACAGATGGAGCTGGGAATCTGCAGTAAACTATTAAGTAGGGGTGTGTGAGTAACGAATATTAAATCCTGAATACCACGAATAATACGGCATTCGGTTTTCAGGAGCCTAATATCACAGCTATTCGGTGATATTAGGTATTCGATGTTGGTATACACCGCCAACAGAGACATTTCAACACCAGGGTCCCCTACACGTCAACAGCATCATGTTGCTGTAGGGAACCAGCTGGAACCCAGCACTGTCTGTCAGGGGTCCTGCACCCCCCCTGAATAAGCTCCAACCTGGAGCTGAGAATACTAAATTGGGGGGTTGGGGTGAAGCCCCCTGAAGAAAACACTTGTTTTTCTAAGAAACCGGCAGCTGACTGCAAAATGCAGTTGACCGACCGGTTTCGCTATCTGGCCATTCGACAAAAGTTTTGTCGACGACCAGTCATGGATCCTTGGGTGTTCCCGTAAGATTTCAAAATCTCGCAGGACTTGCTGGCCAATCAATGAGCATTTGCCAAAGCTAGATCATGTGACAGTTTGACATTGCTGCGTAGTGGAGAGAGAGATCATAGTGGAGAGTGACGAGAGCTCTGTGTCAGCAGAGATTAGAAGTTGCAAAAAAGTACAGTTACGTAAGAACTTACAGAAAAAGTAGATCTTCGAGAGAGGCTCTTGCAGTAGGTAATAACCATTAAGACTAGACCGACCAGGCACTAGGACCACATGGAAAACATTTGCTAGCAGTGTCTGGTGGGGAACCATCCACCCAACTTCACATGACAGATGTCCGTGCGATGCTATATAGTGGGCGGTCTCCATGCCCGGCCTCCAGTTCTCCCACCAGAGACCTAAGAAGATGCCACAGGAGAAAGGAGTGGGCTCCTGGAGCCAAAAGAAAGTCTAGAAAGAAATAGCTGCAGAAGCAGAGGGAAAGTGGTAGGGAAAAAGGTACCTACTACAAGAGCCTCTATCAAAGATCTACTGTTAAGTTCTTATGTAACTGTACTATCTTACTTTGAGAGGGCTCTTGCAGTAGGTAATAACCATTAGGACTGAGCACCAAGCAGTAGAAGTAAGACAAAGACTGAGAAACACAGGAGGTAGGAAATGTCTGCAGTAGGTACATAATTAAGAAAGAAGGCCCTGAAGGACAGCTAGTTCAAAGCCTGCCCTGCGCCTAGAAGCAATAGCCACATTGTAATGCTTAGTGAAAGTGTGGACAGAGCTCTAAATGGCTGCCGCACAAATGTCCATGGCAG
The DNA here is from genome assembly GCA_016271365.2 of Neoceratodus forsteri. NCBI lineage: Eukaryota > Metazoa > Chordata > Ceratodontiformes > Ceratodontidae > Neoceratodus > Neoceratodus forsteri. The sequence continues at coordinate 1,869,739,117 of CM057452.1, forward strand.
AAACATTTCTGAAACAAGCAGTAGATGCAGCCATGCCTCTGAAAGTGCCCTTTAGCTTACCCTGGGAGTGGCTTGTTATACTTCTGATAACAAAACAAAATGCAGTTTGCCAACCATTTGGACAAACACTGTTTTGAAAATGCAGCGCCCTCTCTTGGGTGCAAATAGGAAATGAAAAGCTGATCTGTTTTGCGGACAGATTTAGTCCAGTTCTTACAGTAACGTAATGTTCTGTGCACATCGAGAGTGTGCAGAATGGCCTCCCTTTGGTTAGAGTGCTCAGGGCAGTACATTGATAAGTGTATCGTCTGATTCAAAGTAAACTCAGAAACTACCTTTGGTAGGAACTTAGGATTTGTATGCAGGGCCACCCAGTCTCTGTGGAAAATTAAATAAGGCTCCTTACACATGAGGGTCTGAGGCTTGGAAATCCTTCGAGCAGAAGTAATGGCAATAAAAAAAAATGCTTTCCAAGAAAGCTAGCATGGTTGCAACTCATAGCCGGTGCAAAGAGAGGTAAAATGGGTTTTTTGACAATAAAATTCAGATCCCACAGAGGAACAGGGTTCCTGACTGGGGGTTTCAGATGGAGAATTCCTTTCAGAAAGGTTTTGGAAACCTCCAACTGAGCCAGGGTTTTGCCATCCACTGGAGTGTGGTAGGCAGAAATGGTGGACAAATGGACCTTCAGAGAAGAATAACTAAGGTCAAAGTCAGAGAGGAGCAGCAGGTACTCAATGACCTGTGGGACCAGGCAGGAGAAAGGGTTGCAACCCTTGGATGTTGCTCAAATAGAAAACCTCTTCCATTTCATAGCATATGTGGTTCTTGGGGATGGCTTTTGGGCCTCTGCAAGGACCTGTGCAACTCTGGAAGAGACTCCAAAGCTATGTCAGCAGGTGCCATGCATGAAGGTGAAGGGACTTGAGACCTGGATGTAGTAACTTGTCTTGATCTTGGGTCAGCAGATCCTGGCAAAGGGATAGTGGTACCGGAAGGTCCCCTAGCAACTGCTGGAGCAGAGGGAACCAAATTTGGCAAGGCCAATGAAGGGTAATCAGAATCATGTGAATCCCTTCCACCTGTAGCTACAGAAGTACCTTCTGCAGAAGCAGGAAGGGAAGGAAGGCATACAAGAACCTCCCTGTCCAGCAGAGAGATAGCGCATCTCACCAGAAAACACCAGCCCAGGATCAAGCGAGCAGAATCTGGGCAGTTTTGCGATGGATGGGGAGGTGAATAGATCCAGTTCTGGATGACCCCAAAGATCAAATAGCTCCTCAACTACTAATTGTCTCAGTTCCCACTCATGTGCCCTTACCTGAGTTCAGCTGAGACTGTCCACCAGGATGTTGTGAACTCCTAGGATGTGCACTACCATCAGCCGGAAGCTGTACTGAACTGCCCAATACCACACTCACATTGCTTCCCTGCAAAGGGGGTATGGTATTGTGCCTCCCTGTTTGTTCAGGTACCACATTACTCTCATATTGTCCATCTGGACAAGGATTGAGCCTGAGCAGAGGAGCAGCTGAAAGACCTGAAGGGCATACAGCACTGCACGCATCTCTAATACACTGATGTGCAGAAAGAGCTCCCGTTGAGACCAGGATCCCCGAGTCCTGTGATCCCCCAAGTGAGCTCCCCAGCCCTGGTTGGAAGCATCCATTGTCAGGGTCTGGGTAGGGGAAGGAGACCGGAAAGGAGCCCCTTGACAGAGATTGCTCAGATCCTGCCACCATAGGAGGTCCCGACGCATGGGGTTGGATGCCAGGATTCTGTGATCCATGTCATCTGATCTCTGGTCCCACTGTACTCTCAGTGTCCACTGCATAACTCACATGTGGAGCCTGGCTATAGGAACAGTGGGAACAGCTACAGCCATGAGACCCAGTATGCATAAGACAGACTGGGCCATGGTCCATCGGCTGGTTGCCACTTGGTTGGCCTGTTGTCGCAAGGTCTCCACCCTGACCAAGGGGAGGAAGGCCTAACCCTGAACTGTATCCAGCACTGCCCCAATAAATTGGAGGTGCTGTGAAGAAATAAGGTGGGACTTGAGATAGTTCACCATAATTCTCTCCTCTTGCATACAGGCGCCTCTCTCACTGCACAAATTTAATTCAATTCAATTTTATTTTAAACCAGGAAATACACCATTGAGATATTCATTTGCAAGGTGGTCCTGGGGGGACACACATAGTATACACACAATACAGTGGGTAATACATAACAAGGTACAGTCAGATTACTCAGATTTTTGCATATCTACACAAGTGCAAGCAGCTAACTACATAATATGATTGGAATGGAAGGAGGTAAGTGGGAAGGTAGAGCATGAAGACAAAATTTATCTCTAAATTCTGGTTTGGGGCTCTCCCTCCCTACCTATTCACCTCTCTATGCACCCCTCCTCCTCATATCACTCACTTACATCCACTGACGCTCGTACTCTGGCAGTCCCACGATGCTCCACAAATACAAGACAAAACACTCTCCCATTGGTTTCCTAGGCTCTGGAACTCCTTCCCTCACCAAATTCATCACTCATCCTCCCTTGCCTCCCTATCCTCTGCTCTACACAACTTCCTAGCATCTAACTGCACCTGCCCTTAACTTATCACCTCTCTACCTACAGTTTACACCTCTACCTCATATAATACTACCTCTATGGTCCCCACTAGCTCTATTTACTGCTCAGTTCACCTTCCATAGCTGTTACCCTTGCACTACTGAACTAGCGTTACCTTGTACTATTGAGCACTTATCAGTTCTTTTGGACTCGACCTATTTAGGGCTTAACTTTACTTATTTCATTTTCTTTCCTTTTTTTTTTAATCCCCTTCCCTCTGCTCTGTGCCGATCCCTCTATCAGAACCCCCAAGCACTTCATGCCATTCGAGGACCAGGTGGTCTGTTCCTAAGGTGTGCCACTTCACTTTTACCTCTAGAGCACCCGATAACCCCCGGGCAGGGCGGGGAGGACCCCAATCTTTCCTGAATCATGATCCCGGAGCATGCACTGTGGAATCTGCCCCCGGTTCCTCTGTAGTCGTGGTGCCATGGGTTCTTCAACTGGAGTGGGCACTGAGAATTTTTGCTTGTTCTGTGGTCTGCCCCACTCAGAAGTCAGCATGCAAGGAAAACCAGTGAGACAGATGCACGCTGAGACATGCATTGCTCTGGTCCTCAGCTGATGTTGGCCCCTCCCTGCTTGCCTACTTCCCCATCCACACTAGCACTGCCTGAGGTCACCCAGGCAGTGGTGGTATAGTGGTGGGGCAAGCTACCCACCCAACCCAGAAAAGGAGAGCAAGCCATCAGGCGTTCAATCCTTCTCCCCCTCAACCGACCACCGGTAGCCTGAATCTGTTCCCGAACTCAGATCACCGACATGACGGGAGGTGTGGCATCCAGTGCCTCAACCCTCAGCACCACCGGGCTGACTACTTATTTCATTTTCTGTATGTATGATTGTTCTACCACAGTCTATTGTATTCTGTAATGTATGTTGTATGGAATTGTATGTGGTGCTCTCCTCCCACTCCCCCCCCCTCAGATGCACCGAGAGATGAGCAAGTTGTTGCTCAGTGTGCCATTTCCTGGTAAAACATTTCAATAAATAAATAAAATAGATAAATAAATTCCCACCTGCTGAAAAAGGTCCTGGGTGATGGACAAAGAGGCTACCAGGCTGTCCCTTAACGGTGCCGACAGAAGCCAGTCATCAAGGTTCAAGAAAACATACAGGCCATGGCAGCATAACACCACTGCCACCACTGCTAGGCACTTGGTGAACACCCTGACAGCCGAGGAATGGCCAAAGAGGAGCACCTTGTACTGAAAATGTTCAACTGGAAAGTAAACTGGAGGAAGCGGCAGGTGGAGGGAAAGAATGGAATATGCAGATAAGCATCATGCATATCCAGTGCACAGAGCGAATACCGCTGGTGAAGTAGTGGCAACAGACCTGGCAGAGTCGGCATGTGGAATCTTTTGTACTCTACATACAGACTGAGTATGCTGAGATCCTGGATTGAATGGAGGTCCCCCGTCATTTTGGGGACTAGGAAGAAATGGTAGTAATATCCCCTTCCCACCTGGTTCTGGGGAATGGGCTGTATGGGGAATATTTGCAGAACAGCCTGTATTTCCTCTATGATGAAAGGAATGTGACCTTTATGGTAGTGAGAGAGACCTAGAGGATTTGTTGGAGGTCTTTCTGTGAATTCTATGATTTGGCCTTGAACGACTAGCTGGAGGACCCAAGAGTCTGTGGCGATCACCTCCCATCTTGTTTGATGTTTGGTGAATCTGCCCTCTACCAGTTCCTCCAGAGCTAACAGCAGGGGCTGAGGGCCCTGCCACAAGTCAGGAGGTAGAGGGGGTTGGGGAGTGGGGCCCCTGAAACCCACTGTGACTTGGCTGGAGAGGTGGCTGCTGCTGAATGAGACCGATGTTTGGTCTGATGTTGGGTGGGCTGTTGCCTGTTTTGACACCTTTGCTGGCAACAAAAAGGCTGCTTAGGCTTGGAGTTGGAACGATATAAAGACTGGACAGAGCACAAGGCCTTGCCACTGTCCTGTAGCTCAGTTATGATGTCTTTGACGTCACCCCAAAGAGAACTGGACCTCAGAAGTGGGCATCCTAAATGGCCACATGGACTTCTTGGGCCAAGCCACATACCCGCAGACAGGAGTACCGATGCATGCTAACAGCAGTAGTGGCACTCCGGGTAGAAGTTTCTAAGGCATCATATGTAACTCTTAAGGAATGATGGCAGGAGATTTCTGCTATTTGCTGTCCAGACCATTTGGGCAATCTTAGTTTTAGCCTCATAGTCTGGCAATGCCTCGAACTCCAACTTAAGCTGACATAGGATAGATTTCTGGTACACGATCATGCGTCGGAGAAGACATGCACAAAAAAGATTTACTTTTCTAGAAATACAGAAAATAAAGAAAAATGGTGAAATACTCATCTGAAAATGGCCTTCGACTGAAGCAGCATTCTCCGCAAGGTCCAACGTGTGCAGGTCGATAGCCAGAAAGAACAGGAAGGTGGGCTTGGGGACCGCCCACTACACAGCATCACGCAGACATCCATCATGTTACATCGGGTGGGCAGTCCCCTGCCAGACACTGCTAGCAAAAGTTTTCCGTGTGGTCCTAACACCTGGCGGCTTTAGTCCTAATGGTTTTATCTACTGCAAGAACCCTCTTGAAGTAAGATCTAATATTTTCATCACAAAACCTTTATTTTCTTGTTCTGTACCATATGTCTTTAGCACCTAGTACTAGTGGGAGCACTGGGAATTTGTTTTTGTGGCTAATTTTTTTTTTGTTAGGAGCTGCAGAGAAACTAGTATACATTCATTTCAGGGGCCTCTAGTAACTGATGGAGAGATTGTAGTGGAGAGTGGAGACAGAGCTCTGAGTCAGCAGAGATTAGGAGATGCAAATAACTAATATTTTCATCACAAAACCTTTATTTTTGTATTCTGTACCATGTCTTTAGTGCCTAGTAGTAGTGGGAGCACTGGGAGGTTCTTTTTTCCTGGGTAAATCATCTGATGCAGTGATTTTTTTTGCAAGGAGCTGCAGAGAAACTAGTATACCTTCATTTCAGGGGCTGCTAGTGGTGTGCGGCTTTCTGAATTTCCCCCAGAGAAATTGTCTGATGTATTTTGCCAGGAGGAGCTGCAGAGAGACTTAAGTTGCAGTTTGCCTCCTTAATTACAGTAGTTCTAACTTCTACTTTGACTACGCTAATGTACAGATTTAAATAAAAAAGTCTTCAATTTGCTGGTGTAAATAATAAGTATTTCTGGGGGGGGGGACTCAGGTTTCGGAAAACAAAGTAGAAGCCTAGCCAGAAATCTCGGAGGGCAGTCGCTGACTGCACGCCCATCAACCATGGTTTAGGGCTAGGTAGCGATGCTTGCAGTGTGCGCACACCCACTCCTGCCCTGCATGTGTGCTGTGTGCACTAGTTTTTCTGTGCCAAAATAAAGCAGTACTACTGCTTGCAACTATTGTTTTGTACTGAAATACAGCAGAACTTGTGTGCATTTACATGTAAAAAAACTAAGTGAATTGCAGTAGTTCTGCAATAGAAATATCTGTAAGAAATATTTGTGATGTAGTCTGAGGTTCAGTTGGGGTTTCAAGAAAGTCAGTAGCTGCCAGCAGTCTCAGAGGTCAGTCGACTGACTGCACTCCCATACCCCACGGTTTAGGGCTAGGTAGCAATGCTTGCAGTGTGCACACACCTTCGCCTGCCATGTGTGTATGCTGCTTGCAGTAATTTTTCTGTGCTAAAATAAAACAGTACTGCTGCTTGTAGCCCTTTTGTGTATTGAAATACAGCAGAACTTGAGTGCATTTACAAATAAAAAAAGTGAATTGAAGTAGTTCTGCCATAGAAATCGCCATAAGAAATATTTGTGGTGTAATCTGAGGTTGGGCTGGGGTTTCCCCAAAGTCAACAGCCACCATCAGTCTAGGAGGGCAGTCAGCTGACTGAACTCCCACCCCACATGGTTTAGGGTTAGGTAGCAATGCTTGTATTGTGCACAAACCCTCACCTGCCGAGTGTGCGTGCTGCTTGCAGTAATTTATCTGTGTGAAAATAAAGCAGTATTGCTGCTGCAACCATTTTTTTGTACTAAAATACAGCAGAACTGTGTGCATTTACAAATATAAAAAAGGGAATTTCAGCAGTTCTGCCATAGAAATCTCTGTAAGAAATATTTGTTTGTGCTGTAATCTGAGGTTGGGTTGGGATTTCACAAATGTCAGTAGCCGCCAGCAGACTCGGAGGACAGTTGGCTGACTGAACTCCCACCCCTCAAGGTTTAGGGCTAGGTAGTGACACTGCAGTGTGTGCACAACCTAGCCTGCCCTGCATGCGTGCTGCTTGCAGTGATTTTTCTGTGCTAAAATAAAGCAATACTACTGCTTGCAGCTATTGTTTTATACTGAAATACAGCAGAACTTGAGTACATTTACAAATATCAAAAGTGAATTGTGGTAGTTCCGCTGTAGAAATCTCTGTAAGAAATATTTGTGATGTAATCTGAGGTTGGGCTGGGGTTTCACGAAAGTCAGTAGCCGCCAGCAGTTTCAGAAGGCAGATGACTGACTGCACTCCCGCCCCTCACGGTTTAGAGCAAGGAAGAGACGCTTGCAGTGTGTGCACACTCTCGCCTGCCTTGCATACGTGCTGCTTGCAGTGATTTTTCTGTGCTAAAATAAAGCAGTACTACTGCTTGCAACCATTGTTTTGTACTGAAATACTGCAGAACCTGTGTGTATTTACAAATAAAAAAAACTAAAAGTGAACTTGAAGTAGTTCTGTCATAGAAATCTCTTTAAGAAATATTTGTGATGTAATCTGAGATTGGGCTGGGGTTTCAGATCAGAAAAGTCAGTAACCACCAGCAGTCTCAGAGGGCAGTCGACTGACGGCAATCCCAACCTCCATGGTTTAGGGCTAGGTAGCAATGCTTGCAGTATGTGCATTCCCTCACCTGCCCTGTGTGCGTGAAGCTTGCAGGAATTTTTCTGTGCTAAAATAAAGCAGTACTCCTGCTTGCAACCATTTTTTTTTACTGAAATATAGCAGAACTTGTGTGCATTTACAAATAAAAAAGTGAATTGCAGTAGTTTCTCTGTAGAAATCTCTGTAAGAAATATCTGTGGTGTAATCTGAGGATGGGCTGGGTTTCACGAAAGTCTGTAGCTGCCAGCAGTCTCGGTGGGCTGTTGGTTGACTGCACTCCCACCTCCCATGGTTTACGGCTAGGCAGCGATGCTTGCAGTGAGCACAAACTCTCACCTGCCCTACATGTGTCCTGCTTGCAGTAATTTTTCTGTATGAAAATAAAGCAGTACTGCTGCTTGCAACCATATTTTTGTACTGAAATGCCGCAGAACTTGTGTGCATTTACAAATAAAAAAATTAAAAGTGAATTACAGAAGCTCTGTCGTAGAAATCTCTGTAAGAAATATTTGTGGTATAATCTGAGATTGGGCTGGGGTTTCACAAAAATCAGTAGCCACCAGCACTCTCGGAGGGCAGTTGGCTGAATGCAATCCCACGCTCCATGGTTCAGGGCTAGGTAGCGACGCCTGCAGCGTGTGCACAACCTAGCCTGCCCCGCATGCATACTGCTTGCAGTAATTTTTCTGTGCTAAAATAAAGCAGAACTAATGCTTGCAACCATTTTTTTGTACTGAAATATAGCAGAACTTGTGTGCATTTACAAATAAAAAAAGTGAAGTGCAGTAGTTCCGCTGTAGAAATCTCTGTAAGAAACATCTGTGGTGTAATCTGAGGATGAGCTGGGGTTTCACGAAAGTCTGTAGCCGCCAGCAGTCTCAGAGGGCTGTTGGTTGACTGCACTCCCACCCTCATGGTTTACGGCTAGGCAGTGATGCTTGCAGTGAGAACAAACTCTCACCTGCCCTACGTGTGTCCTGCTTGCAGTAATTTTTCTGTATGAAAATAAAGCAGTACTGCTGCTTGCAACCATATTTTTGTACTGAAATAGAGCAGAACTTGAGTGCATTTACAAATAAAAAAATTAAAAGTGAATTACCGAAGTTCTGCCATAGAAATCTCTGTAAGAAATATTTGTGGTGTAACCTGAGATTGGGCTGGGGTTTCACAAAACTCAGTAACTACCAGCAGTCTTGGAGGGCAGTCGGCTGGGTGCTCTCCCACCCCACTGATTTAAGGCTAGGTAACGATGCTTGCAGCAGTGTGTGCACACTCTTGCCTGTTCTGCATGTGTGCTGCTTGCAGGTATTTGTCTGTGCTAAAATAAAGCAGTACTGCTGCTTGCAATCCTTTATTTGTACTGAAATACCACAGAACTTGTGTGCATTTACAAATACAAACCAGTAAATAGCAGGAGTTTTGCTATAGATATCACTGTAAGAAATATTTGTGGTGTAGTCTGAAATTGGCCTGGGGGTTCACAAAAGTCAGTTGCTGCCAGCAGTCTGAGACAGCAGTCGACTGACTGCACTTCCACCCCACAGTTTATGTTCTAGGTAGCAACACTTGCAGTGGCGCACACACCTGCCCCTGCAAAAGGTGTTGCCGGTAGTAATTTTCTGTGCTAAATAAAACAGTACTCACTGCTTGCAACCCTTTTTTTGTACTGAAATACAGCAGAACTTGTGTGCATTTACAAATAAAAAGATAAAAAGTGAACTGCAGTAGTTCTGCCATAGAAATCTCTGTAAGAAATATTTGTTTGTTGTGTAATCTGAGATTGTGCTGGGGGTTCGCGAAAGACAGTGGCCGCCAGGAATCTCAGAGGGCAGTCGGCTGACTGCATTCTTACCCCGACAGTTTAGGGTTAGGTAGCGATGCTTGCAGTGTGTGCAAAGCCTTGCATGCCCTGCGTGTGTGCTGCTTGCAGTAGTTTTTCTGTGCGAAACAAAAGCAGTAGTTCTGCTTGCAACAATTGTTTTGTAGTGAAATACAGCAGAACATGTGTGCATTTACAAATAAAAAAGTGAATTGCAGTACTTCTGCCAAAGAATTCTCTGTAAGAAATATTTGTGGTGTACACTGAGATTGTGCTGGGGTTTTATGAAAGTCAGTAACCGCCAGCAGCCTTAGGAGGCAGTCGAGCGACTGCACTCCTTCCCCCGGTTTAAGGTTAGGTAGTGACGCTTGCAATGTGTGCACACCCTGGCCTGCCCTGCATGCGTGCTGTTTGCATTAATTTTTCTGTGCTAAAATAAAGCAGTACTGCTGCTTGCAACCCTCTTTTTGTACTGAAATACAGGAGAACTTATGTACATTTACAAATAAAAAAGAGTGAATTGCAGTAGTGCTGCCGTAGAAATCTCTGAAAGAAATATTCGTGGTGTAATCTGAGGTTGAAGTGGGGCTTCACGAAAGTCAGAAGCCGCCAGCAGTCTCAGAGGACAGTCGACTGACTGCACTCCCACTCCCAATGGTGTAGAGCTAGGTAAGAATGCTTGCAGTACGTGCACACCCTCACCAGCTCTGTGAACATGCTGCTTGCAGGAATTTGTCTGTGCTTAAATAAAGCAGTACTGTTGCTTGCAACCATTTTTTGTACTGACATACAGCAGAATTTGTGTGCATTTACAAATAAAAAAAAATAAATTACAGTAGTTCCACTGTAGAAATCTCTGTCAGAAATATTTGTTGTGTAATCTGAGGAAGGGCTGGGGTTTCATGAAAGTCAAAAGCAGCCAACAGTGTCTCAGGGCTGTTGGCTGACTGCACTCCAAACCCCACGATTTAGGACTAGGTAGCGATGCTTGCAGTGTGTGCAAACTGTCAAATGCCCTGAGTTTGTCCTGCTTGCAGTAATTTTTCTGTGCTAAAATAAAGCAGTACTAGTGCTTGCAACCCTTTTTTTGTACTGAAATACAGCAGAACTTGTGTGCATTTACTAATAAAAAAACAAAAAGTGAATTGCAGTACTTTTGCCATAGAAATCTCTGTAAGAAGTATTTGTGGTGTAATCTGAGGTTGGACTGGGGTTTCACGAAAATCAGTAGCCACCAGGAGTCTCAGATGGCAGTCGGCTGACTGCACCCCAACCCTCACAGTTTAGGGCTAGGTAGTGACACTTCCAGTGTGCAAACACCCTTGGCTGCCCTGCATGCTTGCAGTAATTTTTATGGGGAAAAATAAAGCAATACTGCTGATTGCAACCCATTTATTTTGTGCTGAAGTACAGCAGAACTGTGTACAGCTGCTCATTCATCCTGCCCCTGGAACTGATTCCCCTGCTGCTTGTCTCAGAAGATCTACCTGGCGGAGTGACAGGCTGTCCAGAGGACTGCTGTGTTATGGAACTCAAACTGCTTACACTGTTTTTGCTAAAATTGCATGGTCTGTGAGCAGGGGGTTCATGGGAGCCAGCTACTGATGTCGCAAAATAGGCAGGGAATGTTACCATTTAAATCCTCACGCTACTTGCTAGCGCGAGCATAGCGCGAGTGGTAGAGAGTGGAAACAGACTTAGAAACTGAACAGGAAGGTAGAATAACCCCAGAGAGGAGAGGTAACAATCGATGTATGTGTAAGCTATATTGCCTTTCATGTGATTGTCATTGGGGGGGAATTGGGATGGGAAATGTATTTGGCTTGAGAAGACCTTCATAATTAAAAGGTTCCCTCAGAAGCTTAAGTAAGATCTTTGGGGTTTGGTAACTGAATGAGAGTATAGTTGTATTGGGGAAAGTAAATCGGTTAAATATATAGCCTTAAGGTTTTTTTTTTAATGATATTTATAAAGTAGTTAAAGTTTTTATTAGGGGTAAGTTTTTAAAAACTTGTTTTCTAACAAAGGGGTATAAGAACAGGATAATAGTTTACCTACATTGGGAATTTGGAAAAGGATAAAAATGAAGGCTACAATAACAATTCGCTGTGTGCTACTTCTGCTTTTGATTAAACAGACGGTGAATTATGGTACATCTTATATAAACTCATTACAAGTAAAGGAAGTTATAAAAGGAAATATAGGGAGGAAGCACACATGGATTTTACTGGCCAAATGGTACTATGTGGGACAATACAGGAACACAAGTATCCACTTGCAGGTAAGGAGAAGAAATTTCTTCTCCTTTCAGTGGAATCTTTATAAAGTAGGGTATATTTCTTGGAGACCAACTTTGCAAAAAAAAATGGATCCCAATATGCAGACTATTGTTTATTGCTTTTGGCTGCAAGTGGGGACATAGAGACAAATCCTGGGCCACAACAATTAGGGGGGTTATTAGTAACACATGAAAATGTATGTAGTTTGATTAAGAAAATAGATTTGGTAAGATTATGGGCTGAAAGTATTTGCCCAGCTATCATGGGCTTTTCTGAGTCCTGGCTTCAGAAGAATATCCTTGATAGAGAGGTTATGGTTGAGGGGTATGGAGTAGCTAGACAAGACAGAGGTAAATGTGTGTGTGTGGGGGGGGGGTTGTACTTTACATAAAAAATAATCTGGGACCATATAGGACCAAATATGCAGAAAACATAAATGGTATGGATTGTTTGGTAGTAGAACTGATATCAAGTAAGCTTATGATAGGTAGAGCCTATGCACCCCCCTAAAACAAAGCTGACCTCTTTTGATAAGTTCACAGCTATAGTTTTAGAGGTAGTAAAAGGGAGCAGATTTGATATTAATAGGGTATTTTAACGCTGATTGGAATAAGGGCAGGGGAAAAGACTAGAAGAAAGCATTGGTATATTAGGACTAAAACAGGTAATACATGGAACTACCAGAAGTACAGGCAATTCAGAATGAGGGTCCTTGCTAGATTTAATGTACATTTCTAAACATCTAATAGTAACTGCTGTAGATATGATGCCACTAAATATGAGCGATCATTGTCCAAAAAAATGTATATCTGAGTGGGTAAATCCAGTGCAAGAGCGTTCGGAAGAAATACAGTATGGGTTACAAACTGGAAGGTTTTTAGAGCAAAGGCTTTCAGGAATAGTCTAAGCCAAGAAAATTGGAACTGAATCACACTTATACCAGATATAAATCTTGTAGTTCAGGATTTTTCTAACATGATGGTTAAAATTATAAATAAGCATGCTCCTAAGATTAGAAAGGTGACAGGAAAGAAACAAATGCCATGGGTTAATGAAAGAATAAAAAAATACCATAGAATAAAAAACTGATAATGGAAAAAAAAATAAATAAATAAATCACCAGAAGATTGGGTCATCTCTAAAATATGGTGAAATAAATATTCTAATATGGTATGAAAGGCTAAAATTCAGCATTACAAATCTGGTTTAGAACAAGCTACTGATCCTAGGAAATTTTGGCAATATGTAAAAAAATTACATTCTCCTGTAAATCACAGAAGAGCCATACAATTAATAGATAATCATCTGTTAGTGGAAAATGATAATAAGGTGGCTGTAATGTTGAATGACTATTACTGTATATAGATCTTTCTGACCTGGACCTTGCGACCCCAGATTTGAAAATGGTAGCCCCTGACTTGGAGCCTAAGAACGGGGTATGGCAGGATCAGGGGGTAAGTTTGGTGAAACGGACTGGTGAAGGGGTGACAGGAGAGGTTTCAACAGGCTCAGGAAAGAAATGTGTTGGGGGACACATGACCCAGATTCAGGTTTTGACCACTAAATGTATATTAAGTGGAAAAAGAACTAAATAGGTTAAAGATTGGTAAAGCAGGAGGTCTGGACAATATTAGTTCAGAGTTCCTAAAACTAGGAGCTGATATTTTGGCCCCTGTAGTTACTTACTTGTTTAATTGGAGCCTGAATTCTGCTATTTTCCCTGAGCAATGTAAATTAGGGAAGATCGTTCCAATACATAAAGGAGGGGACACCACCTCTATGACAAACTACAGACCCATCGCCTTGCTCTCTATGTTATCTAAGGTGCTCGAGAGATTTGTTGATAGGCAACTCTCTGAGCACCTGGATCAGTACGATCGGATTACAAATTGCCAGCATGGATTCAGGTCAGGGGGGTCCACGGACGTGGCCCTTATTGATTTCAATAATCTCATAGCTATATCTATGAATCAGAATTACAGCACAGGGGCCATGTTCATGGACCTCAGTAAAGCCTTCAACCTGGTAGACCATGGTAATGTTTTAAAAAAGTTGCAGGATATTGGACTGCACGAAAGTTCCCTATCCTGGTTTAGATCATACTTAGCACAGAGAATGCAGTGTGTAGCACTTGGTAAGAGCTTGTCACCATTAAGGGAAGTGGGGGGGGGGTCCCCAGGGATTGATCCTGGGTCCCCTCTTATTTAATATTGATGTAAATGGTCTCCCTGATGTTATAAGAAATGGGGATGTACAGCTGTATGCGGATGACATCGTTGTGGTGGCATCCGCATACAGCCATTGCATCATGTAGGCCAAATTACAGGAAGATATGGAAAACTGGTTTACAGGGGAAGGTTTAGTGATGAATCTTAAGAAAACACAATGTATGACATCTGAGAGGAAGACCAGAAAGCAGATTGGTGAGGAGTTAGAATTGTTTTTTATTAATAAACTGCAGGCACCCAGGACTAAAGTTTATAAATACTTAGGAGTGTGGATAGATAAGAGGTTAACTTATGAAGAACATGTAAATTTAACAGTAAAAAAGTGCCCTATGGCGGATATCTTCCACCTTTGGGAAACCAACCAGGATTAAACTAGTAAATCAACCCATACTTCCTGTTTTGAATTATGGTGCACTAGTTTATAGAAAAGTCCCCAAAAACTTCTGATCATAGGAGACTCCATGATTCGGGGAGTTGATACCTATCTCCAGCCAGAGGTAATGGTCAGATGTCTCCCAGGCACATCAGTGTGGAGAGACACTGACCGCATTGCTAAAATTGTTCAGGAAGCAGGGGAAAACATTGACGTCCTGGTACACATAGGGGCTAATGATCTTGCCAGCCGGTCAGTTGTGGAGACCAAGGAAAACCTGACCTGGCGGGGTGACAAACTATCATCCATTTCATCCGGCATCTCCTTCTCTGAGATCCTGCCAATCTGGGAAAAAGGACACAAATTTATAGGGAACTGGCAACAGTTTTGGGAGCGAAAGTTCTTTAAATTTGATGGACTGCATCTGACTAAGGAGGGATTCAGTGCATTGGGGCAGAAGTTTGACGTCTTTGAAGAATATTTAAACTAGCAAATGGGGAGAGGGGTGCAGAACGCCATATGTCGAATGGGAAGAACACCCCTCCCCCCTCAGCTAGTGGTCAAACAGGAGTTCAGCATGTTTGCAGTTCATTTGCACCACCAGGTAAGGAAAAAGGTCCGGCTCCCCATATGACACACAGGAGAAATGCCAGACCTCACCCAACAACTAACACACTGAAATCTGGACAATGGAAAATCATGTACACAAATGCTTGCAGTCTGGGAAACAAGATCCTAGACCTACAGGCAATAATGACAGAGGCTAAACTGGACATAGTAGCGATTAACGAAATGTGGTTTACCGGTAACCACACTTGGGAGACTTCAGTACCTGGCTATGTACTGTTCAGAAGAGACTGGGGTGCAAAAAGGGGGGTGTGTGGAGTGGCCCTGTATGTCAATGAAAATATCAAAGCTACAGAAATTCGGAATACACATAAGGAGCCAGAAGAACTGTGGGTCACCCTGGAAACAGGAAATGGGACAGCCAGAAGAACTGGGATTTGTCTACAGGCCCCCAGACTAGGGGGAGGACATAGGCACATTACTGTTAGAATATATACAATACATGACAGCTAAAGGGGAGGTTCTGATAATGGGAGACTCCAACATGCCAGATACAGATTGGTCAGTACTAGCAGGAACATCTGCCAGAATTAGACACGTGGTGAATTTCCTACAGGGGGAGGGCCTCAAACAACTGGTACAACAACCCACAAGAGACAGGGCTATCCTAGCTCTAGTACTGACTAACAGAGAAAGGATCACAGATCTCCAGGTAGAAGGTCACCTGGGGGCCAGTGACCATCACATGGTATGGTTCAGTTTGGCCACTACAATGAAATCATCCCATTCTAAGGCAAAAATATGGGACTTCAGAGGAGCTAACTTTGATAAGATGGCCAACAGAGTTAAGCTAGCCCTGGCAAAAAGAAATACAGGTGAGGGGATACAGGCAAAGTGGGCAAGCATTAAGGATGCAATACTTGAAGCAAAGTCCCATTGTGTTAGAGAGAAAAGGAAGTACAAAAGAAGAAGGAAACCACTTTGGTTCTCAAAAACAGTAGCAGAAAAGGTTAGAGCCAAAAGGTTGGCCTTCAGGAAATATAAGGGAATGCAGCAGGATAAAGATAGGGAGACATACCAAACTTCCCTAAGGGAAGCAGGGAAGGCAGGAAGGCAGACAGACGCCCAAACTGAGGAAACACTAGCACAAACAGTAAAAGAAGGTGACAAGACTTTCTACAGATTCATTAGTGAAAGGAGAAAGTCCAGAGGGAGTATTGCTAAGATCAAAGGAGATAAGGGGGCGTCTGAGGAGGAGGAACATGTAGAAGCATCTATCCTAAATAGATACTTCTGCTCAGTATTTATTGAAGAGAAGGTAGGGCAGGGCCCACAGCTCAGCACCATGGACACGGAGGGGGGGAAGGAGGTGAGCACTAATCCCTTCACAAAAGAAAGGGTCCTACAAGAGCTTGAGATGCTCAGGGTGGACAAGGCAACGGGATCTGATAGCATACATCCCAGGGTACTAAAGGAGCTAAGGGTGGAACTAGCAGCGCCATTATCAGAACTGTTTAGTGAGTCCCTGATCACAGGAGAGGTCCCAGAAGACTGGAGAAGGGCTCATGTGATCCCGCTCCACAAGAGTGGTAGCAGGGAGGAGGCAGGGAGCTACAGACCAGTCAGTCCTACCTCAGTAGTGGGCAAGATTATGGAGGCACTCCTTAAGGAAAGGATAGTGCAACACCTGGGATCCATAGGCACACAGGATCCAAGACAGCATGGGTTTACAAAAGGAAGGTCCTGTCAAACTAATCTCATAGATTTCTTTGACTGGGTATCCAGAGTGGTAGACCAAGGGGGAACAGTTGATGTTGCTTACCTTGACTTCGGCAAAACATTCAATACTGTTCCACATAGAAGATTGATTAATAAGCTGGGTAGGCTCAGGGTGAGTCAGAAGTTGGTCAACTGGGTGGCAAACTGGTTGATGGGCAGAAAACAGACAGTGGTGGTAAACAGTCAGAAAAGATGCAAGTCACAAGTGGGGTACCTCAGGGATCAGTCCTGGGGCCAGTACTCTTCAATATCTTCATCAGTGACATTGCAGATGGACTGAAGGGTAAGGTTTGTCTGTTTGCAGATGACACCAAGATCTGCAACAGAGTCGATTATCCAGATGGGGTGGGCAGAATGAGAAGAGATCTGAATAAACTAGCAAAATGGTCAGAAGAGTGGCAAATGGATTTTAATGCAAAGAAGTGCAAGATCATGCACATAGGGAAAAGAAACCCTGAAGCCACATATAGGCTGGGAGGGGAGTTTCTGGCAGTCACAAGGGAAGAAAGAGACTTGGGCATCATCATCACTGATGACCTGAAATCATCCAAGCAGACCACTAAAGCAGTAGGTAAGGCTAGGGGGGGGTGTTAGGGTATATTAGTACAGGTATCACAAGTCAGAAGAGGGAGGTAATAATCCGTCTTTACAAGACACTGGTTAGGCCCCATCTGGAGTACTACGTGCAGTACTGGAGGCCACACTTTCACAAGGACATTAACCAAACTGAGGCAGTCCAGAGAAGGGCAACCAAAATGGTGCAGGGACTGCATCAGAAAACATACGAGGACAGATTAACGGAGCTCAATATGCATACCCTAGAGCAAAGGTGGGAGAGAGGTGATATGACCAAAACATTCAAACACCTTCAGGGCATTAACAAGGTGAAAGAGTCTAACATGTTTCAATATAAGAAAAATAGCAGGACAAGAGGACACAGCATGAGATTAGAGGGAGGCCGATTAAGAGGTAATGTGAGGAAGTTCTTTTTCACAGAAAGGGTGGTGGATGCATAGAATGGCCTGCCTCAGGAAGTGGTGGATATGAATACAGTGCAGGGCTTCAGACAGGCATGGGATAGGCATAAGGGAGCAATATGGGTGAGTTTGAATAGATAGGCCATTGGCAGAGCAAAGGCCGATGGCATATTTATAAGGTAGAAAAAGAAATGGTCAAACTGGATGGGTCTTGCGGTCCTTATCTGCCCTCAGCTTCTATGTTTCTGTGTTTTTGTACTGAATTGCAGCAGAACTGTGTGCATTTACAAATAAAAACAGTAAACTGCAGTAATTCTACTATAGAAATCACTGTAAGAAATATATGGGGTGTAATCTGAGGTTGGGCTGGGGTTTCACGAAAGACTGTCGCCGCGAGCAGTCTCAGAGGACAGTAAGCTGACTGCACTCCCACCCCCATGGTTTATGGCTACGTAACGACGCTTGCAGTGTACACACTCCCTCGCTTGCTCTCTATGCTTGCAGCTTACATTATTTTTTCTGTGCGAAAATAAAGCAATACTGCTGCTTTCAACCCTTTTTTTGTACTGAAATATAACTGAACTTGTGTGGATTTATGAAAAAAAGTGAATTACAGTAGTTCTGCCATAGAAATCTCTGTATGAAATATTTGTGGTGTAATCTGAGGTTGGGCTGGGGTTTCATGAAAGTTCAAAGCCGCCATCAGTCTCAGGGCAGTCGACTGAGGTCGACTGACTGCACTTCCACCCCCAATGGTTTAGTGGGAGGTAGCGATGCATGCAGTATGTGCACACCCTCGCCTGCTCAGTGTGCATGCTGCTTGCAGTAATTTTTCTGTCCTAAAATAATGCAGTATTGCTGCTTACATCTACTTTTTGTACTGAAATGCAGCAGAACTTGTGCGCATTTACAAAAAAAAAAAAAAAAAACAGTGACTTGCAGTAGTTAAGCTGTAGAAATATCTGTCAGAAATATTTGTGGTGTAATCTGAGGTTGGGCTGGGGTTTCACAAAAGACAGTAGCCACCAGCAGTCTTGAAGGGCAGTTGGCTGACTGCATTCCCACCCTCCATGGTTTAGGGCTAGGTAGCATCGCTTGCATTGTTTGCAAACCTTCACCTGCTGCTTGCAGTAATTTTTCTGTGTGAAAGTAAAGCAGTAGTGCTGCTTGCAACCATCTTTTTTGTACTGAAATGCAGCAGAACTGTGTGCATTTACAAATATAAACAAAGTGAACCACAGTAGTTCTGCCATAGAAATATCTGTAAGAAATTTTTGTGATGTAATCTGAGGTTGGTCTGGGGTTTCACGAAAGTCAGTAGCCATCAGTAGTCTCGGAGGGCAGTCGAGTGACTGCACTCCCACTTCCAAAGCTGTAGGGCTAGGCAGCGATGCTTGCAGTATGTGCATACCCTTACCTGCCCTGTGAGCACGCTGCTTGCAGGAATTCTTCTGTGCTAAAATAAAGTGGTTCGAGATGCAGCAAAATTAAATTTTGCTGGTGAAATTCTGGCAAAATCCCCAATTTCACCACATGAAACATTTTGCGTAATTGTGCCCTTGTGGCAAAATTTTGCCTGTAAATTTTGCCTTTCGACTGCACATTTTGCCGCATGTAAGTGACAGTGAAATTGGGGAAAAAAAGCTTATCACATGACTTTCTGTCTAGCAGACTGCTAGTCACATGGGTGACTGCACTTAGGCAGGA
Source organism: Neoceratodus forsteri (assembly GCA_016271365.2). Classification (NCBI taxonomy): domain Eukaryota; kingdom Metazoa; phylum Chordata; order Ceratodontiformes; family Ceratodontidae; genus Neoceratodus; species Neoceratodus forsteri. The sequence continues at coordinate 1,869,758,349 of CM057452.1, forward strand.
AGCCAGACTAAATCTACTTCCTTTAGAGCTGTTTCAGGTAGGAAGTAGGAGAGGAGAGAGACTAGGAGAGCTAACTTCAGTGAACAATTTGTGGATTGTGTGTGTGTGTTTGCATTGGTAGCTTATTTGATTTCTGATCTCTGTTCCCCATTAGTTTAAAAAGTTTATATTTTCAGTTAGTGGTTTTTCTTCGTTTTTATAGTTCTCTATCTTTTGCCGTGTGTGTGTGTGTGTGTGTGTGTGTGTAAAACTCCCCTTTCTTTTTTCCTTTTGTTTTGGAGGGGAGGAGGAGGAGATAGAGATAAAAATGATGGAGACTAGTGGGAACTGGAAGAAGGCAGCTGGACCACCCCGACCCAGTATCCATATTAAAAGGAGGGTCATTTGTCTGTGCCCCCCCAAACAGAAGCAAGAGCATTTGCCCCCCACCCCTAGCAGGAGAATGTAGCCCCACTCTCCAGGAGTAGCATGAGCCTCTTGCCCCATCCCAGCAGCAGCAGCAGGATCCTTCTGTGGACCCCACCCCAGGCAGCAGCAGGCCCCTCCAGATGCCATTCCCCAGCTGGAGCATGCACCCCCTGCCTCCTCTGAGCAGGAGCATGATATGCCCACCAGCCCTGGGATAACAGCTGTTGCCCTCTCCCTCACAGACAATGTCATCTGCCGTGTGGGTTTTTTTTTTTAGGAAAAACTCAAATGACAGCTTCATCATGATCTGCACCTTGTGTGGCAGATCAGTGAGAAGGGGCAAAACAGGGGATCATTTTTGGACTGGTGGGCAGAGGAGCCATCTGCAGCACCATCATGCTGCAGACTGGCTTGAAAAACAAAAAGAGGTTGTAGCAGGTAGAGGGGCCCAGGGAGCTGTTGAGCTTGTAGTAGAAGGTGAAGGCCAGCAGGAGGCAGGGGCCAGTGGTGGGCATAGGTGCCACAGCAGAAGGCAGCAACAGAAAGAAGGTGCAGAGCCCACATCACCCTCACCCCAGAGACAGAGGCATCACCGGGTTCATGGTGGGGACCCAGCACAGCCTGCAGCTGCCCCAGTGCCAGCACCAGCAGCAGTGAGTGATGACCTGAGAGCGCTGCGCACAGAGGTGGGAGCTCTGCGCAGTGAGTTCAATGATTTTTGAGAGGAGGACAGGAGGGACGTCAGGAAACTCCTTCAGGAGCAAGACAAAATGTTTGAGCTTCTGAAGGGGTTGCGTGGTGTGGCACGTCAGAAAGTGTACTTGGCGCTGGTGCAGTGTAACGGTCAGCCTCCAGACCAGTCAGCGCTGCACTGGCAACAACCTTTTTTTTTCCTTTCTCTTGTCCTTGCTTTGCTACTGTCACTCTTCCCTCATCTGCACCCTCTAAAAATAACAAAAATTAATATATAGTCTGTCCTCTTCTTCTATATCCTTTCATTTGTTTCTGTCCTCTTTGTCTTTTGATCTGTATCCTCTTGTTTATTTTTTCTTTTCCAGTTGGTTTATGCTCCTTCCATTTCCCATCCCCTGTCATATATGAATATGAGTAAGTCTGTCCTTCTCCTGACCATGCAGGTCCTCATTCCCTGGTTCCTGCCTCCCCGTCCTCCTGTTGTACTTGTAGTACCATGCCCATAAATTGTGTACCTCCCTACTTTTATTTTACTCCATTTTTTTATATGTTTCCTCCTTGCTCCTTCTACCCTATCCACAAATGTCAAGAATAAGCACTTTACTATGAACAAACATATTTTCCAAAGCTTTGTGAGAGTGAATCTTGACTCTGCTCATGTAAAACAGGGCCCTCAGGTAATGAAGTGCTTCCCAAAAAATGCGACATCAAACTGAGACTGAAATGCGCTGTCAGTACTGATCTTTTATGGTGCCCCACCAGCAACCAGATATTAAAATGCTGTTTTGGCCGCCATTTACTATGGTCTTTATGCCCTATCTTGTTTCTGCTACTGCAGCACAGGCAGTAAATGTCCAGAAATGTTACAGAAAAAACGGTACATTAAATTGGAAGTGGAATCTGGTTTCAGCCATTATGTTTTAGGGTGCCTCCCACCACCCTGACATCAAATAGCTGTTTTAGGGCCTGTTTACACAATATTTCTGCCTGAAACTGACTCAAATCATGTCCCACATGTTCAGAAAAGTTGCCATAAAAATTGCTCAGTACACTGAGAGTGAAATCAGGTCTGAGACACTCAGTTACAGGCTTACATCCACCCTGCGGACCCAAATGTGCTGTTTTCTGCACGTTTTAAATGCTTTTTGGGCCTAAGTGTGTGGCTACATATTCAAATCATGTCTCACATGTCCAGAAATGTTGCCAAAAAAATTACAGAGTGCATTGAGAGTGTAATCAGGTCTGAGACATGCAGTTACAGGCTCACACCCACCCTGCCGACCCAAATGTGTCGTTTATTTATTTATTGAATGCTCGGATTACAACCTTTGAGCTACAAGCTCATTTGCAAAGGTTCCACATCAGGAAAAAATATGAACATACACTATGAGACACACAGATACCATACAGGCTAAGTTGGTACTTCAGTAGTAACTAGAAACAGAGAGGGAGCAGGAGGAGGCAGGGTAGTTCAAGACAGTAGGGAGAGATGGTGGAATGGAGGGGGTTTTAGCTTGCAGTAACCTCTGGCTAGGGGTCACCTTGTCAGAAAGGGTAGTGGAGAGGAAGGACAGAGGGTTCGGAAATTGGTAGGGGGGGGCTGTGGACCACAGGGGAATAGAGAATAAATGCTTTTTGGGCCTAAGTGTGTGGCTGCACATTCAAATCATGGCCCACATGTCAAGAAATGTTGCCAAAAAAATTGCAGAGTACATAGAGAGTGAAATCAGGTCTCTACCATGATATTTTATGGTGCCCCACCACCACCCGGACCAAACGGTGGTCTTTGGTCCACTTTTACAATTGTCTTTAGGCCCAATCTTGTTTCTGCCACTGCAGCACAGACAGTAAATGTCCAGAAATGTTGCAGAAAAAATGGTACATTAAATTGGAAGTGGAATCTGGTCTCAGCCATTATGTTTTAGGGTGCCCCCCCCACCCAGACATTAAGTAGCTGTTTTAGGGCCTGTTTACATAATATTTCTACCTGAAACTCACTGCTGCTGGTGCCAAACATGGCCTACAAGTCCAGAAATGTTTATCCAAAAATGTGACATCAAATTGAGACTGAAATGTGCTATGAGTCCTGTTTTATGGTGCCCCATCACCTCAGGGACCTGAAAAGGGGTGCCATCATGCAGAAAAAAATGAATTCCTCCTGCAAAATGCTGCTGCTACTTTCAATTCTTTCCTGCTGCTGCTGTGTTTCAATTGATTGACATAGAAATGCAGAAGTATCATTTCCCTATCCCTGTGCTGCTGTACTGATTGTCTAGTTGTGTTGACTGACTGTCTCTGTGGTAGTACCTTGCGTGGCGGTGGGGTAGTGAATGAAATTTTGGGGCACTGTAGCTTGCTGCCTGCTGCTCTCTCTGACTACTACTTTCCAATGTGCCACAAGAACTACTGTTCTGGATGGTTGATGCCTGGTGGATTATCCTCACACAGTCCATACTGCTGCTGATGAACACATAAGTATCTGTCTTCATTGTTTTTTCTGTGCAAGGTTAGGGTGTTGGTGGGTTGGTATTATGGCATCTTGAGTTCTATTATGCTTGTATGCTCTTATATTATTTTTCAGTGTGCTGTGGATGACACCATGCCAGGCCATGATGGAGGGAAATGTCAGATGTATGGATCTTCCCAATTTCCCAACGCAGATGGTAAGTATTGGAATTTTCATACAAGTGTGGTATGTCTGTTACTGCCATATGGTTGTCTGAGCTTGATAGCAATTGTGTTATTTTTTGCTTTTTTTCAACATCAGGAATTCAGGCGAAGTTAAGTATTTTTCCATCCTGCTGCTGCTGGCTGCCGAACCAGGTCTGGGGGATTTATTAAAGTACACCCTTGCATGATGGTTCCACTTTCACAGTTCTTGAGGTAAGTATGTCTTCATTTTTTATGGTTCTCTGGGGTGGGGGAGGGGTGGATGGTCAGTCTCATGGGTGGTGGGGGGAATTTATAACAATCACCAAAATTGTTCTTAATTTTTGTCTTACTGTATGTCAAGGTACGCAATGCTGATAGAGGAAGGGGGAATGCCTACTAGTGCTACTGTGGTTCGTCAGACCTTGTCTGGATTGGAATTATATGCCCCGCACAGCATGTTCCTCTGGGGAATGTCCTCAGTTGAATGACATCACATCACGGGGTATGGCAAGTATATATTTTTTCTCTGCTTCTTCTTCCAACTTGTTAGGTAAAAGCAGGTATGCATGTTGATTAATATCCTACATTTTTTCTTATCTTTGCTGTTGCTTTGGTCATTTTCCTCTGTTGAGGTTTCAGTATGTCATATCTTGATGACACATGATCAATCCAGACAATGCAGGAGCAGGAGCTGTGTTGTGTCGTTGGAAGACAGGGGTGTTGCTTGAACTGCAATGTTGGCCACTGGACTGGTGTCCATACCATTACCATTAATGAGTAATCACCACTGCCACCCGCATACAGGGAGGAACTATATGCCATAATGTGAACACAGATGGTTGATATGGTGTTTAGTAAATAATTAGGTGGAGGGGATTAATGTCTTGTCTACTCAATGGGGATTGCATAGCTGCAGTAATCATGAACATTTTTAATCCATTCAAAAGTGAGGACAGCAGGACACTCACCCTGCCCTGAGTTGACCCCAGGAACCATTGCGATTTTGGTGTACCTTAACCTGGTACTGTAGAAGTATCCTTTTTGGGGGAATTTGATGTTGTAATTTGCTAAGCCTCTTCATGATTACTTTTGTAATTAATGACTCACATATTAAAGATGGCCACCATTCGCAATTTTTCAAAATGTTTTCAACTTGGTGTTAACTGTTGAATTAGCATGTTAGAGTCATATGCTACTTGCACACTTGTCTAGGAGCCAGGGTTCTTGTACATGTTACCAATACTAAGTGGCAGAAACATTTTTTTTCAGTACCATGGAGTGCATGAGTGTGTCAGGTCAGATAAGGTGACGAGAGGGGGCAGTGGGGCAGTGTGAAATTTGCCAACCTGGGCACTTTTAAGGACATCAAGACAACATATCTTGCTGTAAGATGATGATGTGTTGATATAGTCAGCATGAACAGTAATACATTTTTTGAAGAAAAACATCAATCATGCAATTGCAAAATATTAATGGTTATGGTAATTACATTGCTGCTGCTTTATATAGGCTTGTGGCCTTGGGGGACTGGTGGAGGTGATGAGGTGACCAGTCAACAGGTTATGGCAAAGGGTGATGACATGAAACTTATACACACTGCAGGCTGCAGCACATAACAACATATTTCCATGACCAATCCAGTGGTACATAACTAGAAATAAGGTGTAACATACACGCCCCAGCAACCATACTGAGTTGAAAGTTGTTGTTTGGAAGGGGCCTTGGAGTAAACTCAGCCTTTTTCAACTTCCAATTCCACATCATCCAAGAAGCACCCCTCACAGTCTTCAAGACTGGAATTCTCATCAGGTGGGAATTCTCTCAACATTGCAGCCTCATCCACCTTGCTGCTGGTGGCTGCCTTACTCAAGGGAGTGTCGGCATCCTCATCAGCGAGACACAGTTCCTGTGGCAACACTACTGACATCACTGTACGGTGTGGAATGTGCCTTTCATTCATTTTAATGAATGTTAGCATGGACACATTCTTGGGTGACAAATTGGTCCTACGGTCACTCACAATTGCCCCAGCTGCACTAAACACTCATTCCACAGTGACACTGGATGGTGGGCAGCTCAGGTATTTCACAGCAACCGAGGTTAGTGCTGGAATTCAGTCATTTTACTGCTCCAGTACAGCAGTGGCTCATCATTAATGGCAAGGTGCTTTGGGTCCCCCATGCAGTCCTCCACCATTCATTCTGCTGCCCGGAGTCCAGCTGCCTCATCTGTCTCCTCCTCCTCCTTTTCCTCCATATCTTCCACTCCCACCTGAAAGACAACATCCCAAATGGGATTGCTTGCTGTTTTCTGCTCTGTCTTGCCCATTTTCTCTGATTGTGTTCCCTGTGAGCTGCTGGTGATGGTAGCAACACCCGTTTTTGATGCAGTGCATGCATTTTTCATTTGAACAACATGTACCAATCTAAGGAGGTTCTCTGTCAACTGCTGTACTCATTGACAACCTCTATCAATTATTGAGGGCAGGCCACATTTGTACTGTGGATCCAGCATGGTGGCGATTGCAAACTCAGCTGACTGTAAAATGCCAGATACACGGGTATTTGTGTCCAGCACATGGAGCATGTGATCCATTAGATCACAAGTGCTATTATCACCACTTGCCTGGTGTCTCACATTCACTAGTGTCTGCCTCAACACACGTATGAGAGGTATGGACTGACTTCTGCAAGCAGTGTCCCCACTCACTGCCTGTGTAGCATGCTCAAATGGACGGAGATAGCCCATCAATTTGGTGCCACTGCTCTGTTGTTAGAGCGATAGACATACCAGCACTGTCATGGGTGGTGTGCAGCAGCAGGTATTCTGACACAGCCTTATACAGTTCATACAGCTGGTCAAGCATGTTCAGTGTGGAGTTCCACCTGGTGACAACATCAAACTTCAGCCAGTGCTGAGGCAGATTGTTATTGCACTGTAGCTCATGTAGATGGTCACGGGCCTTTGCAGAATGGGCAAAATGGACACAGATGTGACGGGCAACAGTAATCATTTCCTTAATGTCCACATGGTTGAGAAACTGCTGAACAAGATTAAGGCAGTGTGCCAGGCAGGGAACTCTGAAAAACCCACCATCGCTAATGCACTTCACTGCATTGGAGCCATTATCACTTGTGATGAATCCTGCTATGAGTGACTGTGTGTGTAGCCACCCATCAGTCTCATTCAGCAGAACATTAAGAATTTTCACAGCCATGTGCAAACCTGTGACACTTGTCATAGTCAGGGTTGCATGCTGCTGAATATCAGGTGTGTTGCTACCACCACAATTTTGCTTCATGCATGTTTGCCAGGCTCAAAATCAAGTACTACACCAGGCAACTGTGCCCAGTGTGCTGTTATACACAAATACAAGCTTGCTGCTGTTTGTCCACTGGTCCACATATCCATGCTAAGATGGATATAGTGTGATGCACTATGCTTCAATGCATGTCTAATGGAATCAGCAATTCTACTGTTCAGCTCTGGCATGGCACGCTTACTAAAATAGGTTCACGATGCAACTTGCCATTGGGGACAGGCACGGGACATCAACCTGCAGAAACCAGCATTCTCTATGAATGAAATGGCAACAGATCGATGGCCAGCATTTCAGCAGTGGCAGCATTTAACTCTCATGCAGCAGCATGATTGGGTGGGTACTTTGTCTGCCGCTCAAGGATGGTCTTCAGAGTGGGCTGAATCTTTGGGGCTGTCCAACCAGAATGCTGTACTTGTGTCAGCAATGATTTTCTTTTAGGAACAACAATTTACTCTTGGCTGGGCGGTGGAGACTGCATGAAACCAGTTATTTTGGTTGCTTGTGGGCATGGGGGTGGTGTACTTTTAAGACTCATGGGACTGGGCCTCACACTGCCACTGCTATGCCCACTAGTAGAGAGAGCAAAGGATTGCACACTCTCCTCCTCCACCACTGACCCACTCTGCCCTCCCTCCTCATGTTCTTGCTCTATAACATGCACCTTGCTACTAACAGCTCTGACATCCATCTGGTGTTGATGCCATCTCAGCAGGTACTTGTTTTTCAGGTGGGCATGTTGGCCACCAGTGCCTAAGTGGCTTCTCTTTATCCCCCTGACTAACACGGGCTTGACAAAGTTGACATATTGCTGTGGTCTCATCAGCAGGATCTAGCAGATAAAAGTCCCAAACTAGGGACTTTTGACCTCTGGACTTCAGATGCTTCTGGAACTGGGATGATTCAGAAACAGGTGTGGAAGTGTGTATTTTTTGAGCTAACATGTCTTAACACTACTTTTGGGAGGGGTGGTTACTTGACTGCTTGGAGGTGTGTTTATAGGATTGGTGACAGACCGACCCACCACGGGCTGTACATGTAAATGGCCTACATCACCCTTGACCTTTTTTAACTCAGGCTCCCGTATGGGATCATCCCAGTCATCATCATCATCACCACCAATAGCGATGATATCCTTGTCTTCCTCCTCTTCCTCCCCCATCACTCTCTACTTGAAGGATGGCACCTTTTTTTTTCTCTACAACTATCTTAGAGGGCTGACTATCCTTATCTCTAGGACTGTCAGACTCTTGTTGAACACTATCATCACCAACTCCTGCAGGAACATGGACAGTCACACTGAGAGACTTATTATCTCCCTCCTCTGACTCCTTGACCACTGTTCATGTGCTGGTGTCAGTGCCTCCCTTCTTCTCACTGTCAGCATCCCCCACTAGCATGGCTCCAACACTTTGAGCTTTAAAACAGTAAGACACAGGTATGCCTGACCCAGTTCAGCCATCAACTCCTTTGCTGGTTCCTGCCACACCACCTGAGCCCACATCAGAACTTAAAGACAGTGATGCAGACATACCTGTGCTTTCACTGCTATGGGAATGGAAATTGAAATTGCACTTTTTTCAGCAGACTTCTTAGCTCCCTCATCCCCCCTGCCATGTTTCCCCCTGTACTTGGTCACTTCTTACCAGGCATTTTTGCTGACTGCTGCTTCGGAGCTTTGCCTTTCTCTGGGAGTATTTGAAGAAAGGATGTATTACTACTACTAAATTTGAGAATAATATCTCATACGTGAATGATGACGTCACACCGTCACACACCTACAGTACTAGCTTCCTTAACAGTCCAAAAACAATCAGAACAGGTACCAGCACTTACAGTAGAACTAATACTGTATATGGAAGGCAGCCTAGTGTAAGAACACACAAAAAGGTAATGTTTTCTCCCAGACAGGAAGGAATTAAAGAAACACAAACAGGGAAAAAGGACACAAGTGGAACATTTTAAATACAGATCACCTGTGTCTCTCAGTCTCTGAAAAAATAAAGTACTGTAATGTGTTATGTTACTAGGTACCACAATTTGTTTTTTATATGCGGGCAGAGACAACCATAAAACAGCAACAAAGGAAATTAGTACCACACAATATGTTAGTGGTCTGGATGGGAGGGATCAACAAGAAATGTCTTGAAAAATGAGTATTTTAATATATATACTGTTTTATAATGTGTGCATCAAGTGAGACACAGGCAATGCTAGAACAGAGAAAGGGTAATGTATGTAAGTTAACTAAAACAGGAACACCACGCAGTATGCAGAGTCGAGCTCCAGCAATAACATACAGAGGAACAATTCAACAATGCAGTGCGATTGTAATAGACAAGTTCAAGTGATTGAGTAGAAGTACTTTACAAGTGTTGAGTTTCACAATTTTAGTAACAAACAAGTTAACACTGCAACTAACAGAACTAAGCACAAAAAATAAAAGAAAGGATCAGCTCTGTGTGTTTAAAACTTTAGAATTCAAAATCAATTCACAACTAAAAGCAGAAAAATTGTATACATAACACAGCAAAACGAGGCAGGAACTCTCTCAAATAGGACAGAGAAACTTTTCAGTGAAAATAAATTGCAAGGTATAACAAAATTAATAAGAAATAACAGTAAATAGATAACTCACAATTGTGAGTAAATATACCAATCTGCTTGGCTAGAAATAGCCTGCACTGCTTTACATTCCTACCCTACCCCACACAACTCTTTCAAAAACAGCTGAGAAAAATAAACCTAATTCAAACTATGTATTCTATAAAAATTCACAAAATTAGAAAATGTTCCCTAGTACCAGGCACTACCAGCACAGCAACACTAGGAAAACACTTTATATTTTCCAGCAATTAGCTCTCAAAAACAAGTTTTTCAAAGGCTTTATTGGCGCTGATGAACCACAACACACTGCTCTCCAACTCAACATGCAGCAGAATAAGCTGGAAACAAGCTACATGTGACTTTTGACCTAATTACCCACAATGCATTGCATAGTTTGCTTTTGTACCAACATTTCACCGGCGAACTTCCACCACAAGGCGAAATTTGGATCTTCAGTGGGAGAAATTGTCATGGTAAGTGAAATTTTGCCATTACGCAAAATCGAGAAAATAGGCGAAAATTTTGTGTAATTGTGGAATTACATGAAACATTTCATCAGGCGAAATATTTAAATTTCACATGACACTAAAAGCAGTACTGTTACCTGCAACCATTTTTTTGTACTGAAATACAGCAGAACTTGTGCGCATTTACAAATAAAAAAAGTGAGTTACTGTAGTTCTCCTGTAGAAATCTCTGTCAGAAATATTTGTTGTGTAATCTGAAGAAGGGCTGGGGTTTCATGAAAGTCTGTAGCTGCCAGCAGTGTCGGAGGGCTGTCGCCTGACTGCACTCCCCCCCCCCCACGGTTTAGGACTAGGTAGCGATGCTGGCAGTGTGCGCAAACTCTTGTGTGTCCTGCTTGCAGTAATTTTTCTGTGTGAAAATAAAGCAATACTGCTGATTGCAACCCATTTATTTTGTACTGAAATATGGCAGAACTGTGTGCATTTACAAATTAAAAAAAGTGAATTGAAGTAGTTCTGCTATAGAAATCTCTGAAATAAATATATGCGGTGTAATCTGAAGTTGGGCTGGGGTTTCACGAAAGTCCGTAGCCGCTAGGAGTCTCAGAGGGCAGTCGGCTGACTGCTTTCCAACCCCCATGGTTTAGGGCTAGATAGCGATGCTTTCAGTGTGCAAACACCCTTGACTGCCCTGCAAGCTTGTTGCTTGCAATAATTTTTATGGGCAAAAATAAAGCAATACTGCCGATTGTAACCCATTTATTTTGTACTGAAATACAGCAGAACTGTGTGCATTTACAAATTAAAAAAAGTGAATTGAAGTAGTTCTGCTATAGGAATCTCTGAAAGAAATATGTGTGGTGTAATCTGAGGATGGGCTGGGGTTTCATGAATGTCAGTAGCCACCAGCAGTCTTGGCGGACAATCTTCTGACTACACCCCCACCTCCCATGGTTTAGGGATAGATAGCAATGCTTGCAGTGTGTGCACAGCCTCACATACACTGTGTGCATGCTGCTTGCTGTAATTTTTCTTTGCGAAAATAAAACAGCACTGCTTGCAACCATTTTTGTACTGAAATACAGCAGAACTTGTGTGCATTTACTAATAGAAAAATAAAAAGTGAATTGCACTAGTTCTGCCATAGAAATCTCTGGAAGAAATATTTGTGGTGTAATCAGAGGTTGGGCTGGGATTTCATGAAAGTCAGTTGAAGCCAGCAGTCTTAGACGGCAGTCAGCTGACTGCATTCTCACCCCATGGTTTAGGGTTAGGTAGTGATGCTTGCAGTGTGCGCAGAGCCTCACATGCCCTGTATTTGTGCTGCTTGCAGTAACTTTTCTGTGAGAAAATAAAGCAGTAGTTCTGCTTGCAACGATTGTTTTGTACTGAAGTATAGCAGAACTTGCTAGCATTTACAAATAAAAGAAAGTGAATTACAGTACTTCTGCCAAAGAAATTTAGGTAAGAAATATTTGCAGTGTACTCTGAGATTGGGCTGGGGTGTCACGAATATCAGTAGCCAGCAGCAGTCTCAGAGAGCAGTCAAATGACTGTACTCGCGCACACACCATGGTTTAGGGCTAGGTAGCAGTGCTTGCAGTATGTGCATACCCTCACCTGCCCTGTGTGCGTGCTGCTTGCAGGAATTTTTCTGTGCTGAAATAAAGCAATATTGCTGCTTGCAACCATTTTTATGTTCTGAAATACAGCAGAACTTGTGTGCATTTACAGATAAAAAAAGTGAATTAAAGTAGTTAGTTGTGAAAATCTCTGTAAGAAATAATTGTGGTGCAGTCTGAGGATGGGCTGGGGTTTCATGAAAGTCAGAAGCCACCAGCAGTCTCAGAGGACAGTCGGCTGACTGCACTACAACCAACATGATTTAGAGCTAAGTAGCGATGCTTGTAGTATGTGCAACCCTCGCCTGTCCTGCGTGTGTGCTGCCTGCAGTAATTTTTCTGTGAAAATAAAGCAGCACTGCTGCTTGCAACCATTTTTCCGTACTGAAATACTGCAGAAGTTGTGTGTATTCACAAATAAATAAAAAAGTGAATTGCAGTAGTTCTGCTGTAGAAATCTCTGTAAGAAATATTTGTGGTGTAATCTGAGGTTGGGCTGGGGTTTCTTGAAAGTCAGTAGCCACCAGCAGTATCAGTTTGCAGTTGGCTGATTGCAGTCCCACCTCCCCCGATTTAGGGCTAGGTAGCAATGCTCGAGGTGTGTGCACACCATCACCTGCCCTGTGTATGTGCTGCTTGCAGTAATTCTTCTGTTCCAAAATAAAGCAGTACTGCTGCTTGCAACCATTTTTATGTTGCTTGCATGTATGTGCAAGAAACATAGTGCCATCATCGGAGATTTCGGGGGTGTGTCACCTCCTCCTCCAATTCAGTCAGTGAGCTGGCAGCGCGGCCTGTAAGCCAATGCACATGGAGCTGTCTGTAACCACGCTCCAAAATGCAGTAACACTCTGATTGAAAGAGAAGCCACTGCCAGTGAGCAGCGATAAGAATGGTGGCCTAAACCCGGCTTCAGTCCATCCTTCACAGATCAGTTTGCCGATGGGGAGCCCACTCCCCATCGGCATAATGTCCCCACCCCCACCCCGATTTCTGCTGTGTGCGAGGAGGTGCCCAATCCCCCTCGGCATCCTTGCACCCCTAACCCATTTTTGTGTCAATGGGGGCCCAGTCCCCATCAGCTTAGTTCCCCTCCCACATAATGCAGGTGGTACACTGGGAGCCCACCCCAGTGTACCAAACAAAACTGTGAAAAAAGAAAACCAACTTGCATTGTCAGTTTTTTCCAGAAAAAACAGAAAATGGTACCTTGAAGTGTTCTGATGCCCCTCTCCCCAACCTGCACCCACCCTCTGTGTACTTTACACCCCCACGCCCCCCTTCACCCCATACTTACCTATGGAACTCGGCACAATGATCTTCTGTGGACCGGGAACACGTCTCCACTCTTCAAAACCGTCCGCGAACTGAAGAAATGCAGTAAGCTGCATAATGGCATAAATAGGGTTTTTTCAACTTTGATGCATATCTAGGGCATTTTGGGGAATTTTGGCACCAAATTTCAACATGGTTTTAATAGGACTCCTCCTCATGAATAAAGTCACTGTCATGGTGTTATTTTGTCCAGAAAGGTGATTTTGCGGTCACTGCGTGGAACCACCTTTCAGGACCGATTAATGAAATGGCAGTGCCACTGTTCATGAGGTAGGCTCTCAAAAAGCCTATATTGCAAATTTGGGGAAAAAAATTCAAAAAATTACTGTTTTACGTGCATGTGTTGCACAGTTTCCATGCACGCTTGTAACTTCGTGAATTTGTAATATTTTCACTCCAGATTTTTGACATTGCCATTTTCCCACAACTCCTTATGAACAGTACAGCTGTCATTTTACACATCTTCACCGAAATATGTTTTCACACTTCCGGCGCAGAATAGCGTGGTTGATGTGGGAAATCAGTGTTCGGGACAGATTAAGAAAATGACAGTGACACTGTTCATGAGCAGAGGTCCTAAAATGCCTATGTTGAAAATTTGGTGATGAAAGTCCATAAAATGTTACAAGTGTGCGTTGCGCAGTTTCCAAGCACCCTTGTGACTTCGCAAAATTTGTAATATTTTCATGCCTGATTTTGAACACTGGCATTTTTTCACTCCTCCTTATGAACAGTACAGCTGTCATTTTTCGCAACCTGGACAAAATGTGTTTGCACAGTTCCTGTGCAGAATAGCGCATTCGCTGTGGTAAATCAGTGTTTGGGACAGGTTAAGAACAAGCAAGTGAAAGAGGGGGAGTGAGCGAGCTCAACGGAGCTCTGTCAGGACTGCTGCTGATTTCTTTGTGGGCAGGAGAAGATGCCAATGCAGGCAGGAGCCCAGTACAAAAGGGCAGCTTGTAGCACCGGGAGAAACGGAACGAGTGAGTGAGAGAGGGGGAGTGAGCAAGCTCAACAGAGCTCTGTCGGAACTGCTGCAGATTTCTTTGTGAGCAGAAAAAGGTGCCAATATAGACAGAAGCCCGGTACAAAAGGGCAGCCTGCAGTGCCAGGAGAAACAGAACAAGAGAGTGAGAGAGAGAGAGTGAGAGAGCTCAACGGAGCTCTGTTGGGACTACTGCAGATTTCTTTGTGGGCAGAAAAAGGTGGCAACGCAGGCAGGAGCCCAGCACAAAAGGGCAGCCTGTGGCGCCGGGAGAAACAGAACAAGTGAGTGAGAGAGGGGGAGTGAGTGAGCTCAACAGAGCTCTGTCAGGACTTTAGAGTTGCCCACCCTACCACCCAGGGTCCTGTGTGGTCCTCTATTACAGCAGGGTCTCTGGGGTGGAGACAAAGCAATGACTGGATACTTTTAGGACTGGTGTAATAATAGAGATTTAGTTGTTCTGTTTATTTCTCTAACTGAGCTAAGTACTGAGCTATGCTGTTTGGATTGCTGTAATAATACATATTTATTTGTTCTGTTTATTTCTCTAACTAATACTTGGAGTGCAATAGGATTTCTAACTGGGCTAAGTGAAACTATATGTGGACTGAGAACAAAAAGTATGGTAGCTGAGGGGTGAAAAATGGGCAAGGAGGCTATAGGATTGCTACAGTAATACAGTATCTAACGGATGAGATTTGAGACTGAATTAACCCGGTCGCAAGGGGGCAGTAGGGGGACTAGTGTGGGGGAAACAGGAATTTGAGTAAATAGGGGCCTAACAGTTGTAGTAGAGTACACAAACTGGGAGTAAGAGCCCGTAACCTAAGATGGGGGCAAAAATGGGGCAGGTGCCGCATGTCTATAGGGTGGGCATCTTTGGAAGGGTGGTGGGGTGTACGGAGTGTGGGCCCACCATGATCCTGGACTGGGCTTGGAGGATAGGGGGGTTTATGGTCTGTATACAACTGGCTAGTTTGAGGGAGGAACTGTGGAGGCTAGGGAGGAGTCTAAGTGGCAGTGCAGATGAGTATGGTAGGCATCCTGGCTGGGGGGGAATAGGGGATGGCAAGGGGGGATGGGGGAAGAACAACTAGGAACTGAAACCGACCCCAGTATCAGAGACCCTAGCAGAAAAGAGAGGAGAAGGGAAGGGGTGCCTGAAGCAAGGGGCAGCTTCTGGATGGGGGAGGAAGAGACCATGAGGAGCACCAGGGGAGAGAGCAGATGGCTGCAGGTAGGGAGGGTCCAGAGGGGCATGAAGGGGAACAAGTAGCAGGGGGGAACCAATAGGGGGAAGAGATGTAGGAGGGGTATCAACTAGGAATAGATTTGAGCCACTGCTATGGGAGTGAGAGGGGAGCAGGAACATACTGAGTGGGGAGGACAAGCGGGACATGAGAGGGATGGCAACAGGTAGGGGAAGAGATAGGGGTACTCGTCTGGGGGGATTCTGTACTGAAAGGGGTGAGATGGAGCAGAAGAGGGTAAAGGCACAGCCATATTTGGGTTGAAGCTATCCCCGGATTGACTGCAGGAGGGGCAGGGCAGGCACTCCTCAAGTGTGCAGCGAGGGGAAGGAAGAAACCTCATTTAGTGTTGCATGTGGGTAGCAATGATTTGGTGGGGGAGACTGTGGAAGTAGTGAGGGGGAGATTCGAGGAGTTGGGCAGGCAGTGTGGGGGGTTGCGAGTCGGTGGCATTCTCAGAGGTACTCCCAGTACCTTGTGCAAGCACAGGGAGGAAGAGTAGGATCGAGGAGTTCAATGAATGGCTGAGGGATTGGTGCCACACCAAAAATTATGGGTTAGTGACTAACTGGGGTAGGGTCTGGGGGAATAGTGACTTGTACGTGGTGGACAAGCTACACTTGAGCAGGGAGGGGAGGGGAGTATTGAAGGTGGGATTAGAGGGGTATATCTCTACTAAGATGGATTTAAACTAGTGGGGGGGGGACCAAAAGACTGAGGTTGGTAGAAAGGTCTGGACAGGGGAGCCTAATGAGCTCACCTCCCTAGATATAGGTAGAGGCGGAGGCATAGTAACCCTGGGAGGGGATGGGTAGAGTGGTCTGAGTGTAATACAGAAGGCACCACCGCCTGGTAAGAATAAGGAGGAGAAAGGGTGTGGACTACCTGGAAGAGGGACACAGACCAAGGAGAAGAGTGAGAAAAAGGAGGGGAATGGGTGGAAGGTGGTCTCTCTCAAAGCAAGAAGCCTGGGGAACAAAATTGTAGAGCTTCAGGCGCTCCTTTCAGAGGAGAAGGTGGACATTGCTGCCGTGACAGAAGGCCACAGAGTACCATGATTGTGACTTGGCAATCCTGGGATACAGGATATACAGGAGGGATTGGGGGTTGGAAGGGGGGGTTGCACTCTATGTGAGGGAAGGAATCAAATGCATAAGGGGCGAGGGAGAAGAGAAGAGAAGAGAAGAGAAGAGAAGAGAAGAGAAGAGGAGAGGACAGAGGTGCATTGGGTGCAGCTCCTGGACTCCAAGGGCAGAAAGCTGAGGCTGGGAGTGGTGTGCAGACCACCAGCCCAATCCGGGGAACTGTATGGGGAGTTCTCAGAGCAGATAAGGAGGGTGTATAGAAGTGGGAGTGTGGTGATCGTTGGGGGATTTTAACCTACCAGGGGTTGACTGGAGCACCCCAGCCACTAGCACTGCCAGGGAGCATGTGCTCCTTGATGCATTCCAGGAAGGCCTTCTGATACAGTTGATAAGTGGGCCTACAAGGCTTGGTAGCAGTCTGGACCTAGTACTGGCAAATGGGGAGGAGGTGAGGGAGGTAAGGGTAGAGGACCCACTAGCTTGTAGCGACCACCAAACAGTGTGGCTCATTCTTGCACTGGTCAGGGAGACAGGAGGCACGGGCGCTAAGGTGGTGGACTTTATTAGGGTGGACTTTGGGAGGATGGGAGCAATACTGTGAGGGAAACTCCAGGATATAAGGCCGGGGATGGATGCAGAACAAAAGTGGGGAGTCATAAAGACAGGGCTAACAGATGCCACAGTAGCCTGCACCAGGGCCAGGAGTAAGAAGAGCAGAGCCAAGAAACCATGCTGGCTGAGCAAGGAAGTGCTACAAGAGGGCAAAGAGGGCTGCATACCAGCAGTACAGGACAACAGGAAAGGGAGAGGATAAGGAGACTTATGGGAGTTGGTCAAGGGAGGTGGCCAGGAGGGTGAAAAAAACTAAGGCCTCCAAGGAATTAAGGTTAGCACAGGGCATAAAGGGAGGGGAAAAGGACTTTTTTAGGTATGTCTGGGAAAAGAGGAAATGCAAGGAATATATTACGAGGATAAAGTGGTAAGGGGATTGGGTGGAAAAGGGGGAGGAGCAAGCAGAAATTCTAAAAGAGTACTTCTGCTCCATTTTCTCTAAGAAGAGGGATGATCCACTACCAGCATGGACTGGGGAGGTGGGGAAAGGAGGGGAGGAGGTGACACACAAAGTGATCACAGAGAATAGGGTGCTAGAGGGGCTGAGTGCAGTAAAGGTAAACAAAGCTCAGGTCCCCATGGCATCCACTCCAGGGTGCTGAGGGAGATGGCAGAGCTGTTGACTAAGCCACTGGCAGATCTGTTCAACACCTCCCTGGAAACGGGGTGTGTATTCCCCAGGATTGGAAGGTGGCCCATGTGGTGCCTATACACAAGAGTGGGCCTAGGGAGGAGCCAGAAAATTATCGGCCAGTCAGCCTCACATCCATAGTGGGTAAGCTTATGGAGGCAATACTGAAGGAGTGGCTGGTGGCATTCCTAAAGGGTAATGGCCTCCAAGATGGGCGGCAAAATGGGTTCATCTCAGGGAGGTCTTGTCAAACCAACCTAATAGAGTATTATGACTGGGTGACAAGGGAGCTGGACTGGGGCCATGCGGTACATGTCCTGTACTTGGACTTAAGTAAGGCCTTTGATAGTGTCTCATGGGAGACTGGGGGGGGGGAAGCTGACAGCAGTGGGGGTGGGAAAAAGCCTGACTAAATGAACAGAGAACTGGTTACAGGGGAGGGTGCAGAGGGTGGTGGTGATGGGGAGCTTTTGGAATCCAGAGTAGTGACAAGTGGGGTGCCGCAGGGGTCAGTGCTGGGTCTGGTGCTATTTGGGCTCTTTATCTGTGATATAACACTCAGAGTGGGGAGCAGGGATAGACTATTCACAGATGATACCAAATTGGGGGTGGTGGTGGATGAAGAGGACAGACGGGAAAACTGCAAGGGGACCTAACCAAACTAGAGACCTGGTTGGTGAAGTGGCAGCTAGGATTCAATGCAAAGAAGTGTAAGGTGATGCCCTTCGGGGCTAAGAACCAGAAGGGGGAGTATTGGTTGGGAGGGTGAGCTTGTGGATCACAGAGGAGGAGAAGGACCTAGAAGTGTTGATAACTGGGAGCATAAACAACTCAGCCCAGTGCAGGAGAGCAGCAGTGAAGGCAAACGGGATGCTGGGGTGCATTGCAAGGGGGTTCTCATCCAGACACAGGGATGTGATCCTACCGCTCTACAGATCATTGGTCAGATTGCACCTGGAGTACTGTCTGCAACACTGAAGGCCATACCTGAAGGCAGAGATAAAGTTACTGGAGGCAGTGCAAAGAAGGGCAACAAAAATGTTAAAGGGGATGGAAGAAAAGGAATATGAAGTTAGGCTGAAGGAGCTGAACATGTACACACTGGAGGAGAGGAGGGATGGGGGGAAATGATTGAATCATTTAAATATCTGAGGGGGCAAATAAACCTAGCACTGAAGGGGTGTTTAAACTGAGGAGTGGAAGAGAGACGAACAGGCATGGACTCAGGTTGGAAGGGGGACGTTTCAAGGGGAAAAATGAGGATGTTCCCCTGTCGGCAGATTGAACTAGGAATGGGGGGATGGAAGCCAATGGGGATTTGGTTCCCCATCGGCAAAGAAAGACTGTTGAGGGCACATGATGCCGAGGGGGATTGGGCTCCCCCTTGGTGCACAATTGAAATAGGAGGGGGGGCATTATGCCGATGGAGAGTGGGATCCCCGTCGGCACATAAACTGAGTTGGGGCATGCTGACAGGGGGATTGGGCACCCCTGAAGTCGGCATTGTGGCAGGCGGTCACAGCTGCCATGTTTACTGGAATGCTTCACCAGTAAAGGCATGTCAGAAGGCATGTTATTGTGCCGCTGCATGACGAGCTTGCCTCTCATTTCAGCGGCACTTTTGTTAGATGTGGTGGCCACTTTACATATTAGTGGTGTCAGCGCCTGCATGCTGGCTCATTGGGGAATGAGGAACACACCTACTGATGTATTCCCTGCATTCGCCCACAGTGACTGCACCTCCAAATCTGCTACTACTGCAATATGTTGGCTGGCGCGCAAGTATGAGCCAACATAAAAAGGTGAATTGCAGTAGTTCTGCCATAGAAATCTTTGTCAGAAATATTTGTGTTCTAATCTGAGGTTGGACTGGCATTTTAGGAAAGTCAGTAGTCACCAGCAGCCTTAGAGGGCAGTCAGCTGACTGCACTCCCTCCCCCATGGTTTAAGGCTAGGTAGTGACTCCTACACTTTGCACACACCCTCACCTGCCCTGCATGCTTGCTGATTGCAGTAATTTTTCTTTGAGAAAATAAAGCAGTACTGCAAAAAATAGAACAGTACTGCTGCTTGCAACCATTTTTTTGTACTGAAATACAGCAGAACTTGTGTGCATTTAAAAATAAAAAAGTGAATTGCAGTAGTTCTGCTGTAGAAATCTGTGAAGGAAATATTTGCGGTGTAATCTAAGGTTGGGCTGGGGTTTCACGAAAGTCAGTAGCCACCCAGCAGTCTCAGAGGGCAATCGGCTGACTGCACTCCCACCCCAAAGGTTTAGGGCTTGGTAGCTACGCTTGTAGTGTGTGCAAACCCATTTTTCTGTGCAAATATAAAGCAGTACTACTGCTTGCAACCCTTTTTTGTATTGAAATGTAGCAGAACTTGTGTGCATTTGCAAATAAAAAAAATGTGAATTGTAGTAGTTCTGCTGAAGAAATCTCTGTAAGAAATATTTGTGGTGTAATCTGAGGTTGGGCTGGGGTTTTACAAAAGTCAGTAGACGCCAGCAGTATTGGAGGGCAATCAGCTGACTGTATTCCCACACCCACAGTTTAGGGCCAGGGAGCAACACTTGCAGTGTGCGTACACCCTCACCTGCCCTGCATACTTGCTGCTTGCAGTAATTTTTCTGGGTGAAAATAAAGCAGTACTGCTGCTTGCAACCATTTTTATGTTTGCTTGCACGCATGTGCAAGAAACATAGTGCCATCATACGAGTTTTCCAGAGGTGTGTCAGCCTCTTCCAATTCAGTCAGTGTGTTTGCAGCCATGGTCGCAGAGCGCCAATCACTGCTCAGCTGTCTATGACAGCTGAAAATGCAGTGGCATACAGCTGAAAGGAGAGCTCCGCTTGGTGGGCAGGCTCTCCCCCACACACTGCACTTACACGTGCACACTGCATGCTCATGTGCCCCCTCCCCACACTGTACGGTTGACGGTGGTGCCCAATCCCCGCCGGCTCCACTGTCTCTCACCCTCCCCAAGAGCTCCAGGTGCCACGCTTGAGCCCACCCCAGCGTGGCAAAACGCAGCATATAGCTGACGGGGTGCCCAATCCCCCTTGGCTCCAGTCCTCCCAAATAGCTTTCAGCTGCCACACTGGGAGCCCACCCCAGCGTGGCAAACATCCTCGTTGTCTCTAAATAAAAAACACCTGTAAATAGAAAAACTGTCCCTCGGCGCTTCTCCTGCCCCTCCCACAACCTGCACCCACCCACTGTGCACCCTGCCTCCCCACACCCCTCACCCCATACTTACCTCCGAGCTCGGCGATGATCTTGGCAGACCGGGAACACGTCTGCACTCTTCAAAGCCGACCGCGAACTGAGGAAATGCCGGTAAGCTGTATAATGGAATAGACAGGGTTTTTTCAGCTTTATTGCATATCTCAGGCATTTTTTGGAATTTTAGCACCAACATGGGGTTTTTGGGACCCCTTCTTATGAATGCTGTCACTGTCATGGCATTACTCGGGCCCAAAGGGTGATTTCGCATCCACTGCACGAAATCACTTTTCTGGAATGATTAATGAAATAACACTGCCAGTGTTCATAAGGTGGGCCCCAAAACCCTATGTTGAAAATTTCAGAAAATTCTAAAATGTTGATTTACGAGCCGCTAAGGCCAGTAAGTCTTTGTACGCACGCCGTAAGTTCACGAATTCTGAACATTCTTTCACTCCAGATTTTCAACATTGCTATTTTACCACACCTCCTTATGAGCAGTATAGCTGTCATTTTTCACATCTCACCCAAAATGTGTTTCCGGCCATGTAGCGCACAATGGCGCAGTTGGTGTACGAAATCAATGTTTAGGACAGATTAAGAAAATCACAGTGTCACTGTTCATGAGCAGAGGTCTTAAAATGGCTATGTTAAAAATTTGTTGACAAAAGTCCATAAAATGACTGTGTTACGAGCGAGCATTGCACAGTTTCCACCCACCCTCATAAGTTCATGAATTTGTAATATTTTCTGTCCAGATTTTTACCACTGGCATTTTTCCACACTGCCTTATGAACAGTACAGCTGTCATTTTTCACACCATGGCCGAAATGTGTTTTCGCACTTCCAGCGCAGAAATGTGTGGTCGCTGTGGGAAATCACTGTTCGGGACAGATTAAGAAAATCACAGTGACACTGTTCATGAGCGGAGGTCCCAAAATGCCTGTGTTGACAATCTGCTGTAAAGAATCCCCAAACTAATTACATTACGGATGTGCATTGCACAGTTTCTATACACTCGTGACTTCACCAGTTTTTAATATTTTCACAGCAGATTTTCAACATTGCCATTTTTTACACTTCCCTTGAACAGTACAGCTGTCATTTTTCATATCCTGTTCGAAATGTGTTTTCACACCTGTGGTGCCAAATGCCGTAGTCACTGTGCAAAATCATCTTTCGGCTAACAAACTGATATTGCCACTGTTCATGAGGTGAGGGTCACAAAAAAACCATGTTGAAAATTTGGAGTGAAAATACCAATGAATGCCCGAGGCATTAGGGTTTCCGACCATAACGCCCCACCCTGTAGAGACTGCCGGCATCAGGGGTGTGACTGGAATTGTCGCCTGTAATGCTCATACCATTCCACCCCCACCCACACCCTGCAGCCAGTGAGAGGCATCAAGGTGTGCCTTGCACTCTTCGGCCCCAAAGTTCACCCCATTCTCCTATACAGCACCCATCTCATCATATTTTCCCATGGTATGGGGTGAACATAAGGGCCAAAGACCCCAAGGCACACTGTGACACTTGTCCGTGTATGCAGGGTAGGGTGTGGCGAAATGGTGTGGCCGTCATGCCTGATGACCCAAAGGCATACCCCAATACCTGTCAGTATCTGCAGGGTGGTGGTGGGGTTGGCTTCAGTTCAATACTTCACTGCCATTCCTATTATGTAGGTCTATAACTCCTACACTACCAGTGCCAATGCCAGCAAGCAAACATTCGGCATTGACAAATGCTTGTTATTGTACTGAAATACAGCAGAACTTGTGTACATTTACAATTAAAAAAATGTGAATTGCAGTAGTTCTGCTGTAGAAGTCTCTGTAAGAAATATTTGTGGTGTAATCTGATGTTGGGCTGGGGTTTGATGAAAGTCAATAACTACCAGTAGTCTTGGAGGGCGGTTATCTTACTGAACTCCCACCTCACAAGGTTTAGGGCTAGACAGCGACGCTTGCAGTGTGTGCTCAGCCTCATCTGCCCAATATGCATGCTGCCTGCTGTAATTTTTCTATGTGAAAATAAAGCAGTACTGCTGCTTGCAAGCATATTTTTATTGAAATACAGCAGAACTTGTGTGCATTTACAAATAAAAAAAAAAACTAAACATGACTTGCAGTAGTTCTGCCATAGAAATCTCAGATAGAAATATTTGTGTTGTAATCTGAGGATGGGTTGGGGTTTCTCAAAAGTCAGTGACTGTTAGCAGTCTCAGAGGGAAGTCAGCTGACTGCACTCCCAGCTCCCATGGTTTAGGGCTAGGTAGCGATGCTCAAAGTGTGCGCACACCCTCACCTGCCATGTGTGTGTGCTGCTTGCTGTAATTCTTCTGTTCTAAAATAAATCAGTACTGCTGCTTGCAACAATTTTTTTGTACTGAAATACAGCAGAACTTGTGTGCATTTACAAATAAAAAAGAAATGAATTGTAGTAGTTCTGCCATAGAAATCTCTGTCAGAAATATTTGTGATGTAATCTAAGGTTGGGCTGGGGTGTCATGAAAGTCAGTAGCCCCCAGCAGTCTCGGAGGGCAATCGGCTGACTGCGTTACCACTCCCCATGGTTTAGAGCAAGGTAGCGATGATTGCAGTGTGTGCAGATCCTCACCTACCCTGTGTGCATGCTGCTACCAGTCCCCACTGTTTCGGATAGGTAGCAATGCTTGTAGTCTGCTCAAATAGTCGCCTTCCCTGTGTGTGTGCTGCTTGCAGTAATTTTTCCCTGTAAGATAAAGCAGTACTGCTGCCTGCAACCATTTTTATGTTTGCTTGCACGCATGTGCAAGAAACATAGTGCCATGAACGGAGATTTCGGAGGTGTGTCACCTCCTCCTCCAATTCAGGCACTGTGCTAGCAGGCGCGGCCCCTGGCCAATGCATTTTGGAGCTGTCTGTGACACGCTCCAAGTGAGTCACTCTGAAAGTGGGAGCTACACTTGGTGAGCAGCGATAAGGAGCTGCTTTGCCCAGCTCCCAGCCGGCGTGCGTGCCCCTTGCGCAGGCGTATAACCGGCAGGGTGCCCAATCCCGTCGGCTGAACTGTTTATCCCTCCTCCTCCCAATAGTTGCTGCCACACTGGGAGCCCACCCCAGCGTGGCAATCCAGTATATTGCGACAGGGGTGCCCAATCCCCATCGGCTGGGCATGACCCCTCCCCCAAAGTCATTGTGCCACGCTGGAGCCCACCCAGCGAGGCCAAGCGGTCCCTGCGTTTTTTGTTTTTTGCTGGCGGTGCCCAATCCCCGTCGGCTGAACGTCTCCCCAAAGTCCTTGTGCCATGCTGGGAGCCCACCCCAGCGTGGCAAGCGGTCCCGTGACGTCTTTTTGTTTTGTACCCTGTAAAACAAAACTGTCCCACGGGCGCTCTCTCGAACCCCTCCCACAACCCGCACCCACCCACTGCGCACCCAGCCTCCCCACCCCCCTCACCCCATACACCTCCGGACTCCGCGCGACGATCTTGGTGGACGGGAACATGTCTGCACTCTTCAAAAGGCGACGCGAACTGAGGAAATGCCGGTAAGCTGTATAATGGGCTAGATAGGAGGGGTTCAACTTTGTGCATATCTCAGGCATTTTTGGGAATTTTTGCACCAAATTTCCAACATGGGGTTTTTGGGACCCCTTCTCATGAATGATGTCACTGTCATGGCGTTA
Source organism: Neoceratodus forsteri (assembly GCA_016271365.2). Lineage (NCBI taxonomy): Eukaryota > Metazoa > Chordata > Ceratodontiformes > Ceratodontidae > Neoceratodus > Neoceratodus forsteri. Next base: position 1,869,782,905 of record CM057452.1, read on the forward strand.
TTCGGGCTCAAAGGGTGATTTCGCACAGTGACTGCGCAGTGACTGCAAAATCACCCTTCAGGACTGAATACCACCATGACATTGACATCATTCATGAGAAGGGGGCCCAAAAACCCCATGTTGAAAATTTGGTGCCAAAATTCCAAAAAATGACTGTATAACGAGTGTGCGGTGTTCCTACGCAGGCTCGTAAGTTCGCGAAATTTCAATATTTTCACTCCAGATTTTCAACATTGCCATTTCACCACACCATCTTATGAGCAGTATAGCTGTCATTTTTCACATCTCACCCAAAATGTGTTTCCACCCTTGTAGCACAGAATGGCGCAGTCGGTGTGCGAAATCAATGTACGGGACAAATTAAGAAAATCATAGTGACACTGTTCATGAGCAGAGGTCTTGAAATGGCTATGTTGAAAATTTGGTGAAAATTCTAAAATGACATGTTTTATTAGTGTGCGTTGCACAGTTCCACGCATGCTCGTAGGTTTGCGAATTTTCAATATTTCCACTCCAGATTTTCAACATTGCCATTTTTCCACACCTCCTTATGAGCAGTACAGCTGTCATTTTTCACATCCTGCCCAAAACATGTTTCTGCCCATGTAGCGCACAATGGCGCAGTCGGTGTGCAACCTCAATGTATGGGACACATTAACAAAACCACAGCGACACTGTTCATGAGCAGAGGTCTTAAAATGGCTATGTTGAAAACTTGGTGAAAAGATGCCTAAAAATGACTTTTACGAGCGTGCGTTGCACAGTTCCTATGCATGCTCGTTAGTTTGCAAATTTAATATTTTCACTCTAGATTTTCAACATGTCCATTTTATTAAACTTCCTTATGAACAGTACAGCTGCAATTTTTCATATGTCACCCAAAATGTGTTATCGCACATGTAGCGCACAATGGTGCTGTTTGTGTGCAAAAGCAATGTTTAGGACAGATTAAGAAATTCACAGTGACACTGTTCATGAGCAGAGGTCTTAAAATGGCTATGTTGAAAATTTGGTGACAAAAGTCCATAAAATGACTGTGTTACGAGTGAGCATTTTGCAGTTTCCACGCATCCTCGTTAGTTCATGACTTTGTAATATTTCCAGTCCAGATTTTCACTAGTGGCATTTTTCAACACTTCCTTATGAACAGTACAGCTGCCATTTTTCACAACATGGCCAAAGTGTGTTTTCACACTTTCAGTGCAGAGATGCGTGGTCGTTATGGGAAATCATTGTTCGGCACAGATAAAGAAAATCACAGTGACACTGTTCATGATCGGAGGCACCAAAATGCCTGAGTTGACAATCTGCTATAACATATCCCCAACCTACTTATATAACGGGTGTGCGTTGCACAGTTTCTATGTACGCTTGTGACTTCACCATTTTTTTAAATATTTTTACTACACATTTGCAACATAGCCATTTTTACACCTCCCCATGAAAGAGTACAGCTGCCATTTTTTACAGCCTGTTCGGAATATGTTTGCATCTGTGGTGCTAAATCCTGTAGTCACTGTGCATAAGCAGCTTTCGGCTACCACACTGATATTCCCCCTGTTCGTGAGGTGGGGTCACAAAACAAACATGTTGAAGATTTGGAGTTAAAATACCAATGAATGCCTGAGGTATTAGACTTTTCAACTAAATCGCCCAACTCTATATAGAATGACAGGAATCAGGGGTGTGACTTGGGATTCTTGCCTGTGATGCTCATACCATTCCACATCCTGCAGTCACTGAGAGGCATCGAGGTATGCCTTGGACTCTTCAGTCCCAAACTTCACCCCATTCTCCTATATGCACCCATCTCACCATATTTCCTAATGAAATGGGGTGCGCATAAGGGCCAAAGACCCCAAGGAACACGTGACACTTGTCAGTCTCTGCAGGGTGGGGTGTGGTGAAATGGCGTGGCCGTTATGCCTGACGACCCAAATGCACACCCCAATGCCTGTCACTCTCTGCAGGGTGGTGGTGGGGTTGGCTTCAGTTGAATACTTCACTGCCATTCCTATTACGCAGCTCTGTAACTTCTACACTACCACTGCCAATGCCAGTAAGCAAACATTCGGCATTGACAAATGCTTGTTTCATACTGAAATGCAACAGAACTTGCGTGTATTTACAAATAAAAAAAAGTGAATTGCAGTACTTCTGCCATAGAAATCTCTTTGAGAAATATTTGTTGTGTGCTCTGAGTTTGGGCTGGGGTTTCACAAAAGTCAATAATGGCCAGCAGTCTTGGAAGGCAGTCGGCTGACTGCACTCCCAGCCCCCTGGTTTAGGACTAGGCAGTGACCCTTGCAGTGTGTGCACACAATCACCTGCACTGCATGCCTGCTGCTTGCAGGAATTTTTCTGTGCTAAAACAAAGCAGCACTGCTGCTTGCAACTCTTTCTTTATACTGAAATACAGCAGAACTTGTGTGCATTTACTAATAAAGAGTGAATTGCAAAAGCTCTGCTGTAAAAAATCTCTGTAATAAATATTTGTGGCATAATCTGAGGTTGGGTTGGGGTTTCATGAAAGTCATTACATGCCAGCAGTCTTAGAGGGCAGTAGGCTGACTGCATTCTCACCCCCAGGGTTCAGGGCTAGGAAGCGACGCTTGCAGTGTGCATACACCGCCACCCACTCTGCATGCTTGCTGCTTGCAGTAATTTTTTAGGATGAAAATAAAGCAGTACAGCTGATTGCAACCATTTTTATTGTACTGAAATATAGCAGAACCTGTGTGCATTTACAATTAAAAAAATGTGAATTGCATTAGTTCTGCTGTAGAAGTCTCTGTAAGAAATATTTGTGGTGTAATCTGAGGTTGGGCTGGGGTTTGATGAAAGTCAGTAGCCCCCAGTAGTCTCGGACGGCAGTTATCTTACTGAACTCCCACCTCTCAAGGTTTAGGGCTAGGTAGCAATACTTGCAGTGTGTGCTCAGCTTCACCTGCTCAATGTGCGTGCTGCCTGCTGTAATTTTTCTGTGCAAAAATAAAGCAGTACAGCTGCTTGCAATCATTTTTTTGGTACTGAAATACAGCAGAATTTATGTGCATTTACAAATAAAAAGAAAAACTAAATGTGAATTGCAGTAGTTTTGCCGTAGAAATATCTAAGAAATATTTATGGTATAATCTGAGGATGGGCTGGGGTTTCTCCAAAGTCAGTAGCCGTTAGAAATCTCGGAGGGAATTCAGATTACTGCACGCCCACCTCCTATGGTTTAGGGCTTGGTAGCAATGCTTGAAATGTGCACACACCCTCGTCTGCCATGAGTGCATGCTGCTTGCATTAATTCTTCTGTTCTAAAATAAATCAGTTCTGCTGCTTGCAGCCATTGCTTTGTACTGAAATACAGCAGAACGTGTGTGCATTTACAAATAAAAAAAGTGAATTACAGTAGTTCTGCCATAGAAATCTCTGTAAGAAATATTTGTGGTGTAATCAGAGGTTGGGCTGGGGTTTCACGAAACTCAGTAGCTGCCAGCAGTCTTGGAGGGCAATCAGCTGACTGCACTACCACCACCACCACCCCCCCCATGGTTTAGGGCAAGGTAGTGATGCTTGCAGTGTATGTAGAATCTCACCTGCCCTGTGTTCATGCTGCTTGCAGTAATTTTTCTGTTCTAAAATAAAGTAGTACTGATGCTTGCAACCACATTTTTGTATTGAAATACAGCAGACCTTGTGTGCATTTACAAGCAAAATAAAGTGAATTACAGTAGTTCCACTGTAGTAATCTCTGTAAGAAATATTTGTGGTGTAATCTGAGAATGGGATGGGGTTTCACCAAAGTCAGTAGCTGCCAGCAGTCTCTGAGTGATGTTGGCTGACTGCACTCCCAGCCCCCATGGTTTGGGCTAGGTAGCGATGCTTGCAGTCTACGCTAATCCTCGCATGCCCTGCGTGTGTACTGCTTACAGTAATTTTTCACTGTGAAGATAAAGCAGTACTGCTGCCTGCAACCATTTTTTCATATTAAAATGCAGCAGAACTTGTGTGTATTTACAAATAAAAAAAGTGAATTGCAGTAGTTCTGCCATAGAAATCTCTTTAAGAAATATTTGTTGTGTGATCTGAGTTTGGGCTGGGGGTTCAGAAAAGTCAGTAATGGCCAGCAGTCTTGGAAGGCAGTCGGCTGACTGCTCCACCCAGTTTAGAACTGGGTGGTGACCCTTGCAGTGTGTGCACACCATCATCTGCACTGCATGCCTGCTGCTTGTAGGAATTGTTCTGTGTTAAAATAAAGCAGCACTGCTGCTTGCAACCCTTTCTTTATACTGAAATACAGCAGAACTTGTGTGCATTTACTAATAAAAAAGTAAAAAGTGAATTGCACAAGGTTCTGCTGTAGAAATCTCTGTAATAAATATCTGTGGTGTAATCTGAGGTTAGGTTGGAGTTTTATGAAAGTCACTAGACACCAGCAGTCTTAGAGGGCAGTCGGCTGACTGCATTCTCACCCCTATGGTTCAGAGCTAGGTAGCAATACTTGCAGTGTGCACACATCCTCGCCTGCCCTGCATACTTGCTGCTTGCAGTAATTTTTTTGGATGAAAATAAAGCAGTACAGCTGATTGCAACCATTTTTATTGTACTGAAATATAGCCGAACTTGTGTGCATTTACAAATAAAAAAAAGTGAATTGCACTAGTCCTGCTATAGAAATCTCTGTAAGAAATATTTGTGGTGTAATTAAGCTTGCCATTAAAAGGCAAGCCAGGTTGTCCTGAGACCCAGCCAGAAAGGACCAAGGGGGGGGGGTAGGGAGAGGGAGGAGTCAATGAGAAAGGGGAGGGGCTATGACCTCTCAGGTGTATCCTTTGACCAGGTCTGGGGGCTCTCTGGTTATTGGCCAAGGGAAGGAGTCACTTGGGGTCCTGATTTTGGTCCTTAGGGGTTTCTTAAGGGCCTGCAACCATCAGAGAGCCCTCTTTCTTGCCGTACATTTCAGTGACTGATCTACAGCACATCGTTGACAATTTAAGGTAAGGCACTAAGGGGCCGGAGCCTTAGGGTAAGGCAACAGACAGGAGGTGTTTTGGTTCTGTCTGTTATTTGTAGTTTTTGTGGTGGTTTGATGCCTTGGCTGAAGTAAGTGGAAAAAAAAAAAAAAGAATTGAAGGTGAATTAGTTGATATGCGGTTTTACATGCTGAACAATGCTGTCTGGATGTATTACTGTGATTGAGAAGGTTTAGCACAACTCTGCTGGCAGGTTGTACTTTTTATAAAAGAAGCTGTGCTTTGTGATGGATTTCTAGGCTTGCACAGAAGTTTTGTACTTCCTGGCTGGCAGCAGAGTGTTTATGGTATGGGCTGGTGCTGTTTGCAGTGAGTTTTGTAGGGGTTTTTGTGCGAGTCCTGTTGGCGGTGAGGCCCAGTGACTGAGCATAGCGAGGGGACATGCCCACACGGTGGGCTAGCATGCAGGGTGAGTGGATGGAAGGCCAGTTTTGTCGGTGATGCTGCAATAGTGTTTTTTAATGGTGCACTTGGTGATGGGGGCCAGGGACTGTGTAAGCCCCCACATGGAAAGGCTAGTACTGGGATGGTGCTGCTACAAGCAGGGCAGTAGCTTGTGATGCTGCTTGTGGTGTGATCGCACAGCGTGACATTGTAACAGTGTGTTTTGGCCATGGGGCCATGCATAGGGCTGATGGGGCAACCTAGGCCCTAAGTAGGACCGAGAGCGTGGTTAGCAGACTCGAGCTTGGGACAAGCAGCAGACCTGGGCTTTTGGGTTCTTACCTGGAGGGATGCAAGCTGGCTAGCTGCATCATGGAGCTGCAACAGCACTAGAGCTGGGCCCGGTGGCCCATTTTCAGGGTCCGGGGCCATGGAAGGCATAGCCACATGGCTCGGCCACCATTTTAGGGCTGCCCCGAGACAGCAGCAGGTGTTTTTGAATCAGTTTGGGGGGCATCTCAGCCAGGGGGGAGCGCAGGCTCTCATGAGGCCTGTGACAGTGCAGAGGGCCATGGAAGGCACAGCAGTGTGGTGCAGCCACGTGGGTGGCCACCATTTTAGGGCCATGTGATCACCAGGAGGCAGTACTGGGTAGTTGGCAAAGGCCTCAAGAGACAGGTTGGCCAAGGGGGAGCATGGGATCACACGAGGCCTGGCAAGGCCCAGGAAGTGGGTGGGGGGGTCGATGTCAACCGCCCTTTGGGGCGGGGGTTGGCAGGTGCATATGCTTAATGCTTGGCAATCCCCATACTCTCCTAATAGATTGCATCTAGGTCCCTTTATATTAGTGACTAGCCAGGTTGAGACTCAATAGTTTGTATTGCAATTATATCATGGTCCCTTGAAAATTGATGTACACTTGTTTAATAGAGTGCTCATTTGGAAAGGGGTTTCAGAATAAAACATCCGGATGGGCTGTATGCCAGAAGCAGGCATGCAGTTGTGGGGGACCGCTGAGGCCTGTAGGGACAGCTGCATGGACAAGCAGCCACGCCGGGTGGTGCCAAGAAGGAGCTAGGGCTGATGGGCCTGAGGGGCAAAAGGGAGGCTGCAGAGGCCTAGTCTTATGGCATGGCCACCTTTTTAGGGTTCGATATGTTGGGGGTCAATTTCCAGCCCAGACAGCGGGTTCGAGGCTTCAGCGGCAGGGTTGGGGGCAGGATCGCTGCAGGCATCGGGTTTTCCAATGGGCCTGAAAGGGTGGGAGGCTGGCCGAGGCATGCAGCCACCATTTTGCGGTATGATGCCTCGGTGGCTTGAAAGGCTGGTGGGGGAGGGACCCTTGTGCTGGTTTGCCCTCTGACTACAGCAAACCTGGGGGGCCATCCAGGCAGCAAGCTCACCCAGTTTTTGCCAATCCAGGGCACGGGTCAGGCCGGGGGGGCAATAGGGCCCCTTACACCCACAGGCACAAGGCAATAGGGGGCCCAGAGATTGGGTGGGGGGCTGGAGCCCTCAGAGTGGTGGGAGAAGCGACAGTTTTTGCAATGTCATTTTGTGTTCACTTGTGCTTATTATAATTTAGTCACAAGACAGAGGAGATGGCACCCAAGAAAACTCCAGTGTCAAGTGCTAAAGTGATGGCAGAGGCAGCAAAGCTCATGACCCAGATGACGGAGCTGGTCAAAGCAGCAAAGAGAAGGGAGGCAGAAGAGGAAGCCCAGAAGAAATGGAGGAGCGGGATGAACGGACAAGCACAGGGAAGGTGAACAAGAGGCCAAAGAGGGTGGGACCCAGCCCACCAGCGGCACCTGGGGCAGAAGCCGAGCCAATTCCAGTCCTGTCGGGACCAAGGCCAGACAGCAGTAAGGATGAGGTGGATCTTAACAATGAAGTTAATTTGAAGGAGTACATGGAGGGGCTGCTGAGGATTTGGGGAGGAAGGAGTAGAAGAAGATGGGCGGGCCCAACAGGCCATCAATGAGGGGACAAAAAGGAGAGCGTGGGAGCAGGGGAGCACGGAAGTTGTACAACAGACCACCGGGTTTCACTCTGGGTGACCATTTGCCAGCCTCCATCAAAGAAAAAATATGGAAGGGGGAGTACATAGACATTTTTGGCTTGATTGATATGGAGACGGCAAAGAAGTATAAGCAGAAAGAGTCAGTGGGCAAGTCAGAGATGGCTGTGGCCCTAGTGGTAGTGGGGCACAAGGCAGAGGAAGTAAAATTCAAGGGAAAGAGCATCGACACATGGCAAGCCAGTTTCCTGATATACAACACACTGGTGCTAGAGAAATGGCCGGACCTGGCTATCCCGCTTCTGACTTATATGGTGATCATCAGAGATGCGTATAAGGTAAAACTGGGTTTCGGGTGGCTTAAATATGATGAGGCATTTTGGAGAAGAATCGTGGTGAGAGGGGATCTGAGGTGGGATTGCACCCACTCGGAACTATGAATAAGGACCCTCTCGGGGCCAGCTGTGGGACAGGTAACGGAGCAGACAATTAGGATAGTGCCGGCCAAGGGTGCCAAGGCCTGCTGGGCCTTTAACAGGGCATAGTGCGCGTGGCCTAGCTGCAAGTTCAGGCACATGTGTGCCTGTTGCAGGGGGTCACACCAGGCAATGAACTGCAGGCAAGGGGGCAACAAAACTGGGCAAATGGGAAGACAGCTCTGAGAGCAGCCCTTTCAAGGGGGAAGGGGGGATCAGGGAAGGGCTGGGGAGACCCTGGGAGGGGGGATATAATTCCAACTATGGATTGAATTAGGAAGGGACAGGCTGATGGGAGGTGGGGCTACCTGCTGGCACACACCCCCTTCAAGCTGGAGGTGGTAAGGGCATGGACAGAGGGATGCTCCAATCAGAGAGCAGCCAGGCTGCTGAGGGAGGGCTTTTGGGGAGGTTTCCCACTGGGTTTTGAGGGTGAACAGGTGGAGATGTGGGCAAAGAACTGGGTCTCCGTAAAAGAAAAGGAAGATATTGTCTAGGCAAAGATCCAGAAGGAAATCAGGGTGGACAGAGTGGAAGGGCTGCTGCAAGAGCCCCCGTGCAAGCATTTCCGGGTGTCACCCCTTGGGGTGGTGCCCAAGAAGCAAGCGGGGGAGTTCAGGCTCATATACCATTTGTCCTACCTGGATGGGGGTCAGTAGATGAGGGGATCCTGAATCACTGAGTATTGTCTCCTACACCTCTCTAGAACAGGCGGTAGAGTTGATCCAGGTGGTGGAGGCAGCCTGGCTGGCGAAGACGGACATTGAGTCTGCATTCCACTTATTGCCAGTCCACCCGTCGGACTGGAACCTGCTAGGTTTCCAGTTTGAGGGTGGATTGTACTTCGACAAGGCCATGCCCTTGGGCTGCTCAGTGGCGTGCTCAACCTTCAAAACTTTCAGTTCAAGGGTACAATGGGTGTTCGAACACCAGTATGGGCACAGGAGGGTCATCCACTACCCGGATGACTTCCTTTTGATCAGAGCCAGCCAGTCCGAGACCCAAAGGATGTTGAGGGACTTCCAGGACATGTGCAACACCATGGGGACTCCTCTGACAGCAGAGAAGATGGAGGTCCCAGCCCGAAGGCTGGAGTTCCTAGGAATTGAGGTGGATGCTGAACAGGAGTGTTTCTGGCTGCCTGGAGACAAAGTGGCATGACGAAGAGGGCTGCTAGCACTAGTGGGTGGGAGAAGGAGGGTGCCGCTGGTACAGGTACAACAGCTGCTGGGGCACCTTAATTTTTCCTGCAAGGCCATAAGCCTGGGCAGGGCATTTACCAGACAGTTTGGGAGGGCCACAGGGAAGGTGAAACAGCCCCACTATTGGGTGGACATCAACAAATGGGTGAGGAATGATCTCCAAGTGTGGGAGACCTTTCTAGAGTCATACAATTTGGTGACATTTTGGCAGAAAGAACGGGCCTACAATACAGACATGGAGCTGTACACTGACGTGGCTGGGCATTTCAGGATGGGGGCATACTTTCAGGGGGAGTGAATTTCTGAAGCATGGCCAGCACAGTGGCAGGAGTGGGGATTGACCAAGGACATCACATTTTTGGAGATCTTTCTGATATGGGTAGCTTTGGAGATATGGGGAGACTGGATGACAGGGCGACACATTCTATTTTGGTGTGACAACTGGGGCATAGTGGAGGTGATTAATAGGCAGAGCGGGAATACAGATTCAGTAGGGCAGGTCCTAAGGTGCATGGTGCTACTGGAGCTGTGTTTGAACCTGTCCTTCAGGGCACAGCACATTGAGGGGATTCGGAATGAGGTGGTTGACTGTCTTTCTCATTTTCAGATGGAGTGGTTTCGGGAGTTGGCGCCACACACCGCACCTGCCCAGACCAAAGTCCTGGACTGCTTGTGGGAGATTGGAGGGAGAAAGCCAGGGCCCTGTACAGAGCGTCATGGTTGGCCAACATCTTGAGGGCCTACAAGGGGGCTTGGGTGGTTTTCCAGACATTTCAGTCCAGAAGGAGATATGTGAGGTGTTGACATGGCTAATTTGTGTTCCTTTTCTCTTTCCGCAGTGGGATCCAAGAGACAGGTGTGGATCGTGGGGAACTCATTCATCTACTGGGTGGAGAGATTTGCAGCCACCTCAAGCAGAGGGAAGCAGTTGTGTCTGGAAGCAGAGCACACCACAGTATGGTGTAGAGGGATGAGCGGCATGAGGTGGTCGCAGTTGCTTCCACTGCTGGATGAGCTCTGGGTGTGGTGGACCAGGCCCGACTGCATCATTGTCCATCTGGGAGGTAATAACATAGGTACATTTCTATGGGGGTCTCTGATGAGGGACATTATCTCGGACTTTGAGAAGATAAAGAGTTAGTGGCCGGGGTGGTGATCGGCTGGTCTGAGATCACATCCCGGAGGGTGTGGAGGGGAGTAAAAGGGGTTAAGACCAAGGAAATGGCACGGAAGCACCTGAACAGGAAGGTGGCTAGGGCAGCGATTAAAATGGGGGGGGGCTGCACATCCAGCATAAGGACATTTCCTACGAGCAGGTCGAGGTGTACAGGGCAAATGGGGCGCACCTGACAGAGTTTGTCATGTGCCTGTTCCTGCACCTCTTTGGGGAGCTAATGAGGAAAATTAATAAAAAAGACCTGAGATTTAACATGTGGAGGGGAGCCCCATCTTCCATCATAAGCTGGAGATGGGTCAGTGGAAAAGCCTAGGAGCAAGGGAAAAGGGGGGCAGATAGAGGGAAGGGGGGTATGCACCATGGGATGGGGACAAATGAACTCAAGCATGGGAGTAACGCGGGAGGAAGGGATATAGAGCTAGGGGGCAGATCACTGTGGCCGCACCTAGTGGGGGGAGAGAGGTCCAGGTAAGTGTGGCAACCCGGTTATGGTGAGAAAAAGGGGGTGGCAGATCAGTGTCTGGACTCCGAGAAGCAACTTAGGACAAGGAAGAGAACAAGAAGGAAGAATCACAAGAGGAAGACTGGACTGCTATGTCCTATTAACATAATATTGGATTGATACATCTGAATTAAAAATATTGATTGTTAGAAATGCCTTTAATAAATATTGCAGCATCCAAAAGTGACAAATTAGTAGCCCGATTTATTTCTGGATAGGGATCCTGGGACATTTCAGCTTGCCATTAAAAGTCAAGCCAGGTTGTCCTGGGACCCAGCCAGAAGGACCAAGAAAGGGGGTAGGGAAAGGAAGGAGTCAAGGAGAAAAGGGGGGGCTATGACCTCACTGGTGTGTCATTTGACCAGGTCTGGGGGCTCGCTGTTTATTGGCCATGGGGAGGGGCCACTTGGGGTCCTGAATGGGGTCCTTTGGGGCTTATTAAGGGCCTGCAATCCTCTTTCTTGCTGTACATTTCCCCACCCTCCCTCCCTGCAAGAAAGGGAACATGGAAGAGGCACTGGAAAAGGGAGACAAAGGAAGATGGTGGCCTCCAATGAGGCCTGCATGGCCAGGTGGTGCTGCAGAAGGGCAGCTGGTGAGAGGGGCTAGGTGGAGCCAGGCTGGTGGGCTTCAGGTGATGGGAGAAGAAAAGAAGAGGGTGGAAAAGCCTGGGGCAAGGGAATAAAGGGGGGCAGAGTAGAGGGAGGGGTAGACACCATGGGATGGGGACAAAGGAACCCAGATGTGGGAGTAATGGGGAGGGGAAGGATACAGAGCTACATGGTGGATCACTGTGTCCACACCAAGTGGGGGAGAGAGGTCCGTGTAAGTGTGGTGACCTGGTTATGGTGAGAAAAGGGGGGGGGTCTGGATCAAAGTGTCCAGACTCCGAGAAGCAACTTTGAACAAGGAAGAGAAGAAGAAGGAAGAACCACAAGGGGAAGTCCGGACTGCTATGTCCTATTAACATAATATTGAACTGATATGTCTAAATTTAAAATATTGATTGTTAGAAATTTTATTTATTTATTTATTTATTTATTTAATTCATAAATCGGATTTACAACCTTTGAGTCACAGACTCATTTACAAAGACACCTCGTCGCAGGAAGGGGAACAACAAATAGTGAGGCAAAATTGGGATGTAAAAATATATAAATTGTGCCTTTAATAAATATTGCCAGGGAGCATCCAAAAGTGACAAAGTCGTAGCCTGATTTATTTCTGGATGGGGGTCCTGGGACAATCTGAGGTTGTGCTGGGGTTTCATGAGAGTCAGTAGCCACCGGCAGTCTCGGTTAGCAGTTGGCTGACTGCACTCCCACCTTCCACGGTTTTGGGCAAGGTAGCAATGCTTGCAGTGTGTGCACAGCCTCACCTGACCATTGTGTGTGCTGCTTGCAGTAATTTTTCTGTGCAAAAATAAAGCAGTACTGCTGCTTGCAACCTTTTTTTCATCTTGAAATACAGTAGAACTTGTGGGCATTTACAAATAAAAAAAAAAGTGAATTGCTGTAATTATGATGTAGAAATCTCTGAGAATGGGTTGGGGTTTCTTGAAAGTCAGTAAAAACATATAAACATAGAAGCTGAGGGCAGATAAGGACCGCAAGACCCATCCAGTCTGCCCATTTCTTTTTCTACCTTATAAATGTGCCATCGGCCATTGCTCTGTCAATGGCCTATCTATTCATACTCATCCATATTGCTCTCTTATACCTATCCCATACCTGTTTGAAGCCCTGCACTGTATTCATATCCACCACTTCCTGAGGTAGGACATTCCATGCATCCACCACCCTTTCTTTGAAAAAGAACTTCCTCACATTACCCCTTAATCGGTCTACCTCTAATCTCATGCTGTGTCCTCTTGTCCTGCTATTTTTCTTATATTGAAACATGTTCGACCCTTTGTCACCTTGTTAATGCCCTTAAAGTGTTTGAATGTTTCAATCATATTACCTCTCTCCATCCTTTGCTCTAGGGTATACATATTGAGCTCCTTTAATCCGTCCTCATATGTTTTCTGATGCAGTCCCTGCACCATTTTGGTTGCCTTCTCTAGACTGCCTCAGTTTGGTTAATGTCCTTGTGAAGGTGTGGCCTCCAGTACTGCATGCTGTACTCCAGATGGGGCCTAACCAGTGTCTTGTAAAGAGGGATTATTACCTCCCTCTAACAACTTGTGATACCCCTACTAATACACCCCAACATCCCCCTAGCCTTACCTACTGCTTTAATGGTCTGCTTGGATGATTTCAGGTCATCTGTGATGATGATGATGCCCAAGTCTCTTTTCTTCCTTGTGACTGACAGCAACTCCTCCCAGCTTAGTAGCTTCAGGGTTTCTCCCCATGTGCATGATCTTGCACTTCTTTACGTTAAACCCCATTTGCCCTCTTCTGACCATTTTGCCAGTTTATCCAGATCTCTTCTCATTCTGCCCACCCATCTGGATCATATACTCTGCTGCAGATCTTGGTGTCATCTGCAAACATACAAACCTTACCCTCAGTCCATCTGCAATGTCACTGATGAAGATATTGAAGAGCCTGGCCACAAACTGATCCCTAAAGGTACCCACTGTGACTTACATCTCTTCTGACTGTATACCATTTACCACCACTCTCTGTTTTCTGCCTGTCAACCAGTTTGCCACCAGTTGACCAACTTCTGACCCACCCCGAGCCTACCCAGCTTATTAATCAATCTTCTATGTGGAACAGTATAGAAAGCTTTGCTGAAGTCGAGGTAGGCGACATCAACTGCTCCCCCTTGGTCCACCACTCAGTTTACCCAGTCAAAGAAATCTATGAGATTAGTTTGACAGGACCTTCCTTTTGTAAAACCATGCTGTCTTGGATCCTGTGCACCTATGGATTCCAGGTGTTGCACTATCCTTTCCTTAAGGCATGCCTCCATAATCTTGCCCACTACTGAGGTAAGACTGACTGGTCTGTAGTTCCCTGCCTCCTCCCTGCTACCACTTTTGTGGAGTGGGATCGCATGAGCCCTTCTCCAGTCTTCTGGGACCTCTCCCGTGCTAAGAGACTCACCAAACAGTTCTGATAATGGCTCTACTAGTTCCACCCTTAGCTCCTTTAGTACCCTGGGATGTATGCCATTAGGTCCCATTGCCTTGTACACCCTGAGCTTATTGAGCTCTTGTATGACCCTTTCTTTTGTGAAGGGACTAGTGCACACCTCCATCCCCTCTGTGTCTATGGTGCTGAGTTGTGGGCCCTGCCCTACCTTCTCTTCAATAAATTCTGAGCAGAAGTATCTATTTAGGATAGATGCTTTTACATGGTCCTTCTCCTCACATGCCCCCTTATCCCCTTTGATCTTAGCAATATCCCCTCTGGACTTTCTCCTTTCACTAATGTATCTATAGAAAGTCGTGTCCCCTTCTTTTACTGTTCATGCTAGTGTTTCCTCGGTTTGGGCCTTTGCTGGTGTAACCCCCCTGCAAATGGGGGTTCCCAAGAGTCTTCCAGGAGCTTGCCTGAGTGCTCCAGGTCTGGGCGGCGTTCGGCGAAGTGCCGTTTAAATGTGGGTGCCGTGAATGCTTTCAGAGCCTCTGCATACTGTCTCTTTAAGAGCTGCCTGCTTGCAGACATAATTAGCTTGTATGGGGGGACTGTGTGTTTCAATGCCTGAATCCCACCCGGGCTGCTGTCTGATCACTCCATTTCTGCCATTGCTACTTGTGCAGAGGAAGCCCTTTGGGAAGATGTAACTAATTATTGCTGATCCATTTGAGCAACAATGAAAAACTTAGTTTGTCTAACCTGTTTCCTTGCAGCATGGACTGAGTCTGTTGTGCCCACCATTTTGGTCCTGAACTGCCGAACTGGACCAATTAAGTTGGGGGAGCCCTAAAATGGAGGCTACTTGGGCCAATCAGGAAAGGAACTCTCAGCTGGAGCTTGTTACAAAGGGGGCTAAATGAAAGGAGCCACTGGGAAGTGTAGTTCTGGCCCAATGGCGCCTTTTTTGCACCTATAGAGGGAGCCCTGCTGTGACAGACAGTTTCATCAGCCAACTGGACTCTAGTGGGTCTGAAGGAAATGCCCTGAATTGTTGCTGGCAAGCCAGATCTATGATGAAAGTTAAGAGACAAAGAGCCTTGTTGTTCGAGCAGCGAGTAGTTCGCGCGGGAAGCGCATGTGTAGGCCCCCAAGTCAGTCTGCAGCCGCTAGTAATTGTAAATCAGACTGAATCCGAGTGTTTGAAAAGGAAGAAGAAGCAGAAGTGTAGGAACCAGGCTTAACCTGAAGAAGTCCGAAAGTTTGCTGAACGTGATCAGCCTGCCAGGGACTGCTGATGCTGTGTATGCTCCCAGGTTTTGCAGTAATTGCTATTGGGATGTTAGAGCAGTCTGCTTGGTACAGTACTTTCCTTTACATATAAATGTGTTTTAAACTGGAGGGAGATTGAAATCTTAATTTCCCTCACTCTGCAGTGTGTGCTGAATGCTGGAAACCCAGAAACAATACCATCCATCCTGTAATCTGTATTGGGTATTGTGAGTACATGTCAGGGCAACCCCCTGCAACAATTTACGAATATAAAGTATGCCATCTGATTTATTTGCGCTTTCCTTTTCTTGAACTGAGCCTCGGCTCCGGATTGCAATTTTGTTGTGCATGCCTTTCTTTTCTTTAGGGCCCCAACTAGCTGCACCAGCCAGCCAACCCCGGGCAACGGACCTGACTAACCCTCCCTCCCATCCTGGGTACCAAGAGAGTGTGACATTTGGACCCTAAATTGCATGCACAATACTGTGATTTGTGTGTTTACTGCCAATCAACCTGATTCCCCTTCCTTGTTACTTCCCCTGAATAAATCAGATTTATGGTTGATGAACTACATTCTACTTGTGGTGTCAGTACCTATAGCAGAGAGAATTGTAAATTTGCTGTGACATTGCCTAACCTTATTCTATAGGGGGTCCTCAGGGACGTGCAGCAGAATCAGTCCTGAGGGTAAGTGGGTACTGTATGTGTGACAAGTGTGCATTTGTGGCGTATTGGGAAGGTAACTCCCGTGTACTGTGTGGGCCACTAGCGGGAACAAAGGGGGGGATCACAGTGTCCCAGAGGGCTCTGCCTAAAGCTAATTTAACCACTACTAACCCTGACCTCTGGGTGGAGGCACCTGTCACTGGACCTAGGCCCCTTAACCTGTCACTAGCCATACAGGCAGGGGTAGTAGCCCTTGGGATAGCACCACCTAGGGGTTACATCTTGGAGGCACCACTGGGATTAGTGTCCCCTAGTGGCCAAACTTATGATTTGCTGTTAAAAATAAATGGCTGCCCCACCATAAGTGGTGGTGCACCAGTTAGTGGGATGGTGTACTTGACAAGAGATCGACCCCCAAAATGCTATGCTTATCCTGGATATCCCCCTGGGTACCAATAAGGACACTGTAGAGGGAGTACTTTCCAAGGTGGAAGGTTTACAAAACCCTGTGTTGGTGGGTCGACAGGCTAATCTGCTAGCCCAAACTTTCATGGCCCTAGTAGATTGTAAGGACACCATAGACAGTTCCAAAGTGCCACAGACTATTTCCCCAAGAGGAGCCCTCACTGCCTGGAGAGTGATAACTAAAGACAGTAAAGACGCGAGGGGGGATGAGCCCCCCCTTATTATCTGAGATTTTGAGGAGAAATTTTAAATTATTGCTGGAGGAAGGAAAACTGTGGAGGACTTAAAGAAACTTTCCTGCCACCTGGGTGTTCCTTCCCCAACACCTCCTGCTCCAGTACCCATTATTGCTCCTCCTTCTATGCCCGTGCCAATGCTGGCCCCATGTCAGTACCTGCCATTAGTCATGACTCTTACAGAAGGTTGAGAATCATCTCGGGCACCCTTCCCACTCCCCAGGGGGAGGATGACTGGGAGACATGGATAGACTACGTTGCCCCTCTAGTATTGAAATGGCAATGCTCGGAAGCAGAGAAGCAAAAGAGGTTAAGTGAGAGCCTCCAAGGTCCTGCCCTGGCTACCATCCACGTCAAACAGGCCAATAACCCTGAAGCGACTGCACAGAACTATCTTGAGGCATTAGAGAATGTTTATGGAAGCCTGGATTCAGATGAGGACCTGTGGTGGAGGGTAAGAAATGAACAGCAGTACCAAGGGGAGTTGTTGTCTGTGTATGTATCTCAACTAGAAAAATTGTTGCAAGAATGCCTCAGAAAGGGTAGTATGCCAGCAACTGAATTAGACCGAACCAGACTGGACTGGATCCTTAAGTCTGCCCCCTTTTCAGAACTATTGTTGCTTCAATTATGCCTGGCCAACTGACTGGAATCACTACCCTCCTATGATGAGCTAATGAGAGAAATTCGAGGGATTGGGAAAAGGTGACCCTGGGGCGAAATTGCACCAATAGCTGCTGCTATGACACGAGTGACTGAGGGTGATCCGTCAAGAGAGGTTCAGGGGCAAAGATTGGCAGCTAGTGAGTGCTCTGAGAAGGAAAAGGACTTCCTACCCTGGGTCCAGTTTTGGAAAGATGAACTATTGAAGGAGTTCCAAGAGTTGAAGGCAGGCGCCCCTGCAAGGACTTCCCCTGTGGGACCAGATTCTAATTCTGCTCAGGCCGTGACTGCCATGGGGGTGGGGGTGCCCCCTCAGGCATCTAATAACAAGGATGGCCCTCTGAGTGAGATCAAAGAACTGACTGCCACTTTGAAGGAACTGTTGAGACACATTGCACCCCTCTCACCATCGCCAGGAAATAATGGACCCCACCCATTGCTAATGTTTCAGTTCCTCAGGCAATGTTCTCTCCAAGGATGACCCAGGAGCCTATCATGTGTCATAACTGTGGAAAACATGGCCATATGAAGAGGGAATGCCGGTCTCAGAAAGACTTAGATAGAGTGGTGAGCCGGCTTCAAGGAGAGCTTTGGAGAACAAATCAGTGGTGGAGGGGTGCACAAAATGACCACCGTGAAGGCCCGAGAAACTCTAGCTCCAATTTCTATGTGGTTAAATCATCTGTCCAGGCCCCTTCTGCTATCCCTCTGGAATGGTCCATGGTGGTGGGTCCCTCCATGGAGACAACAGTGAAATTAAATGGAGTGTCTACTAGGGCTGTGCTGGACAGTGGCTCCCAAGTAACCATCATGTTCCAAGACTGGTATCAAGAACATTTATCTGATGTGCCCTTACAGCCTTTGGAGGGACTGCATGTATGGGGGGTTAAGTGAAAAGGCATAACCCTACACCAGCTACATTAGAATTTGGCTGTCTTTTCCTACCTCGATAGCTGGCGTGGCTGAGCAAGTGGAAACCTTGGCATTAGTGTGTCTCCCTACTGGACTGTATGATGGAGTTCCTCTACTGATTGGGACGAACGATCGTATGTTTGGATGGTTGGCACAACTCTGCTATGAAAAACAGGGGCAGAGAGCTGCTAGAGCTTTGAGGATTCCTGCCTTGATCAAGAAGGTTTATGAGTCACAGAAGAAAACAGAAGAGATTGATCCAGATGAACTGGTTGGGGTCATGTGGAAGAAGGATCCTGACTCCCTGATCCTGGCGCCAAATGCCCAGTATACCTTACAGGGGGGAGGTCTGTATCAGAAAGGATGTCAAGAATAAAATACTCATGCTGGATGCACCAGGTGATGGGAAATTGCCAGAAGGACTGCTGGTCAAGCCTAGTATTTTTCCTGCCAGAGCCCATGCTTATGCTAGATGGGTAATGATCCAAGTTCATAATGTGTCTGATAGAGAGGTTCGAGTAAATAAAGGTTGAACCCTGGATAATGTACATTGTGCAGATACTGCAGTGTTATTCAGTAACAAGTGTTCAGGGAAGAATGACAGGGTGATGCCCGACTTGTTCGATTTCAGTGATTCCTCTTTGCCAGCTGTATAGAAAATGAGGATCAGTGAGAAGCTTGCCCAGAGAGACCAAGTGTTTTCTTTAAAGGAATGGGATGTGGGATGTGTGCAAGGGGCTGAGCACCATATCCAGTTGCATGATGAAATGCCATTTCATGAGAGGTCTCGACGCCTGGCACCTGCTGATATAGATGATGTAAGACGACATCTACAAGAGATGCTTGCTGCTGGTGGGATACAAGAATCCAGAAACCCATATGCTTCACCTATCATGGTAGTGATGAAAAAGAATGGGACAGAGAGAATGTGTATGGATTATCGCACCTTGAACCGGCGGACCATCCCTGATCAGTATACAATGCCCTGCATTCAGGATGCTTTAGACTGCCTGAACAGTAGCAAGTGGTTCTCAGCGTGGGATCTTCACAGTGGGTACTACCAGATCCTGATGGCCCTGGGAGACCTTGAGAAGACAGCCTTTATCTGTCCGCTTGGTTTCTATGAGTTCATGAGGATGCCTCAAGGGATTTCAGGTGCCCCAACCACTTTTCAATGACTGATGGAGCATGCAGTAGGGGACATGAACTTATTGGAGTGCCTGGTATACCTAGATGATGTTATTGTGTTTGGTAGCTCCCTGGAGGAACATGAGAGCAGATTGTTCAAGGTGTTGGACCGACTGGAAGATTTTGGCCTTAAACTATCCATCCACAAATGTCAGTTCTTTCAAACCTCTGTAAAGTATGTGGGACACATAGTGTCCACCGAGAGAATAGAAACAGACCTGAATAAAGTTGAGGCTTTGACCAACTGGCCACAGCCCCACAATTTAAAAGAGCTGCAAAGATCCCTGGGATTCTGTGGCTACTATCGCCGGTTCATCAAGAACTATTCAAGAGTGATTCGTCCTCTACTTAATCTCACTCAAGGTTTCCCTCCTACTAACAAAAATATAAGATGTTGGCTTCCCCTGAGGCTGACAGAGTGTATTTCTGTCCCAACTAAGTTTTTGGGGCATGATGGACACCTGATTGTGAAGCTGCTTTCCATGAGATTATATACCAACTCACTCACACTCCTGTCCTTGCCTATGCAGATTCAGCAAAACCCTATGTCCTACAATCTGGTGCTAGCCTGCAAGGTTTGGGGTCTGTGTTGTACCAAGAGCATGAGAATGGCCTGAAACCAGTGGCCTTTGCCAGCAGAAGTCGGACCCCGTCCAAAAATAACTATCCTGCATATAAGTTAGAGTTCCTAGCTTTGAAGTGGGCCATTGTTGATCAATTCCATGAGTACTTGTATGGGGCTAAGATACTGGTAAAAACTGATAATAATCCTTTGAGCCATGTTGGATGCTACTGGCCATAGGTGGCTTTCTGCATTATCTCCATAGGATTATGCTGTTGAATACAGAGCAGGCCTAAACCACGTAGATGCTGATGATCTCTCCCAGAGGCCTGTTTCCTGGAATGACTGGGTCAGACTGTCAGAAACTGATATTCGAGCACTCTGCCAGAAATTTGACAGGGAGAAACCAATGTCCATGGATGCAGTGGACTGGTGGATTGTTTGGGGCCCTCTGAGAATTGCATGCCTGCTGCTTATTGCCACTTTTCTGCATTAGATATTGTTGCACTGCCTCAGCTTGACAATGACAGTCTTCAGCGGGCTCAATTCCGAGATCCTATGATTAAATCAGCTCTAGAAGCTCTCTATGCAGGGAAAGATGTGTCCAAGTTGCGCTCCACTGTTTTGAGAACTGCATTGTTATACAAGGAAGGTCCTAAGCTGAAACTGATTAATCGACTGCTATACAGAGAAACAGTAGACCGGGGGGGCAAATAGACAAGCAACAGTTGGTCTTGCCCATTGCTTTCAGAGACTTAGTATTGAGGTCTTTACATAACCATATGGGGCACCTTGGTATAGACAGAACACTTGACTTGGTGAGGTCCAGATTCTATTGGCCTAAGATGGGGGCTGATGTTGGGCAACACATTTGAACCTGTAGTAGCTGCTTACAGAGCAAAGCTTTGCCCAGATGGATGCCCCCCTTGTTAACATCACCACCAGCGCCCCCATGGAGCTGGTTTGTATTGGCTTTCTGAGTTTGGAGCCAGACCAAAGAAATATTAGTAATGTGCTGGTGGTCACTGACCATTTTATGAGGTATGCCCAGGCTTTTCCCATCAAGGATGAAGGCATCCACCGTGGCAAAGTATTAGTAGCTTTTTGTTCACTATGGGCTCTGCAAGAATCCATTCTGATCAAGGAGAGACTTTGAAAGTCATTTGATCAAAGAGGTGCTTTCTCTGTGGGGTGCGAAGTCCAGAACCACCCTTACCACCCCAGGAACCCACAGCCTGAACGTTTAACTGCACTCTGCTGGACATGCTGGGCACACTCCACCCAAAAGACAAGCCCAGATGGAGCCACCAAATTAGCACCTTGGTACATGCCTACAACTGCACCAAAAGTGATGCCACTGGGTTCTCCCCCTACCGCTTGATGTTTGGAAGAGAAGCCCGACTACAGGTAGATGTTTGTTTCAGAGTTTCTCCTGATGGGGTCCAAGCTGATAATTATCTTCAGTATGTGCAAAAATTAAAGGCCCAGCTGAATCATGCGTACCAACTGGCTCAAACCATGGCTGCCAAAAGAAATCTAGCCAACAAAGAAAGGTATGATAAAAAGGTGAAGGCACAGGAACTCCAGGAGGGAGATCATGTATTGTTAAGAAATCTGGGACTGCATGGCAAACATAAAATTGCTGACAGGTGGCATCATCTCCCTCACATTGTAGTGCGTAAACTGGATGATCTGCCTGTATACAAAGTAAGGCCTGAAAATAATTCAAAAGATGTTAAGACAATGCATTGAAATCATTTGCTGGCCATTAGCCAAATACTGATTGAGTCTGAACCCCCAGAAAGTGCTCCCCCTGGACCGGTGGCCAGAGCTGCTGCTAAGCAAAGGCACAGAAAGTCTGCACCTACAGTTGCTGAGTTAAGGTTTTCTCTACAGCAAGCCCCAATTGAAAATGACTGTCAGTCTACTTCAGAAGAAAGTGAGTGCAACCTTGGGTACTACCCCTCTTATGAACTAAGTCAGTTGTTTCAAGGTAATCATCTAGTCAATTATGGAGATGAAGCTGGACCTTCTGGACTGCCTAAGCCCCCAGCTTTGTCCTTGGAGCCAATACTCCCAGAAAGTGATGTGCATAGTGTTAAGTCTGATGATCTTGAGTCACTGTGCATGGTGGAACTGTATGAGCTTTCAGCGGAGGAAAATGATGAACAGGGACAGACTGGTGATATACCAGAGCAAGACGAGTATTTCACGTGCCCTGATGGTTCACTGCCAGTGCAGAGAGCTCTCCCTGTAAGCCAAGTGTTGTGACCTCCGAAATCGCAAATCCTGGGGCTGAAAGTGCCCCAAGTTTCAACCTTTCTACCTTGATGGAAACTCTCCTGGCAAGTAAAGACAGTGCTGAAAGTGAGGCTAAAAGTGCAGAGACTGTAACAGTTCCCCCTAGAAAGACTGGTAGAGCTGTGAAGCCTGTAGTGCACCTCAGCTGTGATTCCCCTGGGAGGCCTGTGGACTTGCCTCTCAGTCTGGTCCATAAAGGAGTGTATGTTTCCCAGAGTTCGCTGCCCAAACTGAGCATAAATGCTAACTCCAGGTTAATTGTTCTGCCCTCTAGGTATGGTGCCGCTGCCCCATCTAGCCCCAAGGTAGCTGATAGGAAAGGGCCCCCGTTTTCCAAGTTTTATGTGCAGGAGGTAATGACCTGAGTTCAAAATGCAATGAATGTATAATATTGTGAAAAAGTAATGTGCTGAGAAGAATTAGAGATGTGTGTATAGCAAAGGTAAGATGCTGAATAATGATTAAAGGTATAAGCTTAATATGATAGAGTGTAAATGTACATGATGGTTTTGTATTGAAATTTATGGGTGTACTTACTTGACGTGGATGCCAAGTTTTTCCAGGCCAGGAAGGGTGTAACCCCCCCCTGCAAATGGGGGTTCTCAAGAGTCTTCCAGGAACTTGCCTGAGTGCTCCAGATCTGGGCAGCATTCAGCGAAATGCCATTTAAATGTGGGGGCCGTGAGTGCTTTCAGAGCCTCCGCATACTGTCTCTTTAAGAGCTGTCTGCTTGCAGACATAATTAGCTTGTATGGGTGGACTGTGTGTTTCAATGCCCGAATCTCTCCTGGTCTGCTGTCTGATCACTCCATTTCTGCCATTGCTACTTGTGCAGAGGGAGCCCTTTGGGAAGATATAACTAATTATTGGTGATCTGTTTGAGCAACAATGAAAAACGTAGTTTATCTAACCTGCTTCCTTGCAGCATAGACTGAATCTGTTGTGCCCACCATTTTGGTCCTGAACTGCTGAACTGGACCATTTAAGTTGGGGGAGCCCTAACATGGAGGCTGCTTGGGCCAATCAGGAAAGGAACTCTCAGCTGGAACTTGTTACAAAGGGGGCTAAATGAAAGGAGCTGCTGGGAAGTGTAGTTCTGGTCCAATGGCACCTTTTTTGCACCTATAGAGGGAGCCTTGCTGTGACTGACCATTTCATCAGCCAACTGGACTCTAGTGGGTCTGAAGGAAATGCACTGAACAGTTGCTGGCAAGCCAGATCCAAGGGGACAGTGAAGAGAGAAAGAGCCTTGTTTGAGCAGCGAGAAGTTCACGTGGGAAACGCATGTGTAGGCCCCCAAGTCGGTACGCGGCCGTTAGTAATTGTAAATTGGACTGAATCTGAATGTTTGAGAAGGAAAAAGAAGCAGAAGTGTAGGAACCAGGCTTAACCTGAAGAAGACCGAAAGTTTTCTGAACACGATGGGCCTGTCAGGGACTGCTGATGCTGTGTATGCTCCCGGGTTTTGCAGTAATTGCTATCGGGGTGTTAGAGTAGTCTGCTTGGTACAGTACTTTCCTTTACATATAAATGTGTTTTAAACTGGAGGGAGATTGCAATCTTAATTTCCCTCACTTTGAAGTGTGTGCTGAATGCAGGAAACCCAGAAACAATACCATCCATCCTGTAATCTGTATTGGGTATCTTGAGTACAAATCAGGGCAACCCCCTGCAACAATTTGTGAAAAAAAGTGTGCCATCTGATTTATTTGTGCTTTCCTTTTCTTGAACTGAGCCTCGGCTCCAGATTGCAATTTTGTTGTGCATGACTTTCTTTTCTTTAGGGCCCCAACCAGCTGCACCAGCTGACCAACCCCGTGCAACAGACCTGGCTAGCTCCCCCATTCTGGGTACCCAGAAATTGTGACATTTGGACCCTAAATTGCATGCACAGTACTGTGATTTGTGTGTTTACTGCCAATCAACCTGATTCCCCTTCCTTGTTACTTCCCCTGAATAAATTAAATTTATGGTTGTTGAACTACATTCTACTTGTGGTGTCAGTACATATAGCAGAGAGAAGTGCATAGTTGCTGTGACATTGCCTAACCTTATTTTATAGGGGGTCCTCAGGGACGTGCTGCAGAATCAGTCCTGAGGGTAAGTGGGTACTGTATGTGTAACAACAAGTGCGCATATGTGGTTTATTGGGAAGGTAACTCCCGTGTACTGTGTGGGCCATTAGCGGGAACAAAGTGGGGGTCACAGTGTCCTAGAGGGCTGTGCCCAAGCTAGTTTAACCACTACCAACCCTGACCTCTGGGTGGATTCACCCGTCACTGGACCTAGGCCCCTTAACCTGTCAATAGCCATACAGGCAGGGGTAGTAGCCCTTGGGATAGCGCCACCTAGGGGCTACACCTGCCTTACTGCCTTCCCTGCTTCCCTTAGGAAAGCTTGGTATGCCTCCCTATCTTCATCCCACTGCGTTTCCTTATATTTCCTGAAGGCCAGCCTTTTGGCTCTGACCGTTTCAGCTACTATTTTTGAGAACCAAAGTGGTGCCCTCCTTCTTTTGCACTTCCTTTTCTCTCTAACGCAATGGGATGTTGCTTCATGTATTGCATCCTTAATGGTTGCCCACTTTGCCTGTACCCCCTCACCTGTATTTCTTTTTGCCAGTGCTAGCTTAACTCTGTTGGCCATCTTATCAAAGTCAGCCCCTTTGAAGTCCCATATTTTTGCCTTGCAATGGGATGATTTAGATGTAGTGGCCAAATTGAACCATACCATGTGATGGTCACTGGCCCCCAGGGGACCTTCTACCTGGAGATCTGTGATCCTTTCCCTGTTAGTCAGTACTAGATCTAGGATAGCCCTGTCTCTTGTGGGTTGCCGCCAGCAGTCTCTTAGGGCAGTCAGCTGACTGCACTCCCACCTCCATTGGTTTAGCGCAAGGTAGCGATGCTTGAAGTGTGTGCACACCCTCACCTGAACAGTGTGTGTGCTGCTTGTAGTAATTTTTCTGTGTCAAAAATAAAGCAGTACTGCTGCTTGCAACCATTTTTATTGTACTGAAATACAGCAGAACCTCTGTACATTTACAAATGAAAAGTGAATTGCAGTTGTTCTGCTGTAGAAATCTCTGTAAGAAATATTTGTGGTGTAATCTGTTGGGCAAGAATTTCATGAAACTCAGTAGCCACCAGCAGCCTCAGAGCACAGTTAGCTGACTGCTCTCCCAACCCCCATGGTTTAGGACTAGGTAGCGACACTTGCAGTGTGTGCACACCCTCACCTGCCCTGTGCGTGCTGCTTGCAGTAATTCTTCTTTTCTAAAATAAAGCAGTACTGCTGCTTGCAACCCACTTTTGTACAGAAATAGAACAGAACATGAGTGCATTTACAAATAAAAATATAAAAAGTGAATTGCAGTTGTTCTGCCATAGATATCTCTGTAAGAAACATTTGTGGTGTAATCTGAGGTTGGGCTAGGGTTTTACGAAAGTCACTTGTCCCTAGCAGTCTCAGAGGGCAGTCGGCTGACTGCACTCCCACCTCCACGGTTTATGGCTAGGTAGCGACGCTTGCAGTTTGCGTACACTCTTACCTGCTTTGCATGCTTGTTGCTTGCAGTCATTTTTCTTTGCAAAAATAAAGCAGTATTGCTGCTTGCAACCATATTTTGTACTGAAATAGAGCAGAACTTCTGTGCATTTACAAATAAAAAAAATAGTGAATTGCAGTAGTTCTGCTATAGAAATCTCTGCAAGAAATATTTATGGTGAAATCTGAGGTTTGGCTGGGGTTTCTCGAAGGTTAGTCGCCACCACCAGTCTCGGCGGGCAGTCTCTGACTGCACTCTCATCTCCCATGGTTCGGAGCTAAGTAGTGACGCTTGCAGTGTGCGCACAGCCTCATCTGCCCTGTGTGTGTGCTGGTCGCACTAATTTTTCTATGTGAAAATAAAACAGTACTGCTGCTTGCAACCATTTTTTGTACTGAAATATAACAGAACTTATGTGCATTTACAGATAAAAAAAAATTAAAAGTCAATCGTAGTCATTCTTCCTTAAAAATCTCTAAGAAATATTTGTGGTGTCATCCAAGGATTTGCTGTGGTTTCACAAAAGTCAGTAGCCAGCTGCAGTCTTGGAGGGCAGTCGGCTGACTGCACTCCCATCTCCCATGGTTTAGGGCTAGGTAGCGATGCTTGCAGTGCGTGCACAACCTCACCTGCCCTCTGCGCTTACTGCTTGCAGTAATTCTTCTGTGCTAAGATAAAGCAGCACTGCTGATTGTAACCATTTTTTTTGTACTGAAATACAGCAGAACTGTGTGTATTTACAAATAAAAAAAGTGAATTGCAGTAGTTCTGCCATTGAAATCTCTGTAAGAAATATTTGTGGTGTAATCTGAGGTTGGGCTGGGGTTTCATGAAAGTCAGTAGCCTCCACCAGTCTCGGAAGGCAGTCTGCTGACTGCACTCCCACTCCCCACAGTTTAAGGCTCAATAGTGATGCTTGCAGTGTGTGCACACCCTTGTCTGCCCTGTATATGTGCTGCTTGCAGTAATTTTTCTCTGTGAAAATAAGGCAGTACTGCTCCTTGCAACCATTTTATTGGTACTGAAATACAGCTGAACTTGTGTGCATTTACAAATAAAAGAAAACTAAAAGTGAATTGCAGTAGTTCTGCTGTTGAAATCTCTGCAAGAAATATTTGTGGTGTAATCTGAAGTTGGGCTGGGGTTTCACGAAAGTCAGTCACCACCAGCAGTTTCGGAGGGGCAGTTGGCTGACTGCGCTCCCACCTCACACAGTTTAGGTCTAGGTATCAGCGCTTGCAGTGTGCACACACCCTCACATGCCCTGCATTCGTGCTGCTTACAGTAATTTTTCTGTGCTAAAATAAAGCAGTATTGCTGCATGCAACCATTTTATTGTGCTGAAATACAGCAGAACTTGTGTGTATTTACAAATAAAAAAAGTGAATTGCCATAGTTCTGCCATAGAAAACTCTGTAAGAAATATTTGTGGTGTAATATGAGGTTGGGCTGGGATGTTAAAAAAGTCAGTAGCCTCCTGCTGTCTCGGAGGGCAGTCAGCTGACTGCACTCCCACACACACAGTTTAGGGCTAGGTAGCAATGTTTGCAGTGTGCACATACCCTCGCCTGCCCTGCGTGCATGCTGCTTGCAGTAATTTTCTGTGCTAAAATATAGCAGAGCTGTAGTAGGTGCCGCTTGCAATCATTTTTTGTTGCTGTAACAGGGAGCCCGTTATATGTTTAAATCCTATCATACATATGAATATGTGCAATCCCCCCCAGTTTTCCTTTCACTCTTTCAAGTCCACTTATCTTTTATGTCTTTTCTTTAACTTCATGTCAGGGTGGCCAACCTGGCAATCTCCAAAAACTCTTTGCTGTCCCTTATTCTCTTGACCCCCTCTTTATGCACACAGTGTTATGTTCCCAATTGCAGAGATAGGAAATAGCGCAAGTCACCCTTTATTGTCAATGTCTGGTGCCCCTTGGTTTAAGAAGAAGGGTAGTGCCCGTTTCTGGGGTGCCAAGCTCTGAAACCCCTTCTTCTGCTGAGTGCAGCTCCTTTGACTTATGCAGCTGTGGTGCGAGGGACAATGCTGGTCTCCGAGTGTGACCGAGCAATTCTTTTTTTGGGAGTGGGTTGCTCTATGTTGGTATAGCCGCATATAGTGGCTGATTGTATGCTCCTGGTGTTAGCAGAGCTTATTGCTGATTTCTGCAGGGGTTAAAGACTCTGAGAAAAGATGCCCTGCATGTAAAAATGGAAACCCCCTAATTATACGATGTCACGGCCTATGGAAATTCCCCAATTATGTACTGTCATGGTCTATGGAAATTCCCCAATTATGTGATGTCATGGCCTATGGAAACTCCCCAATTATGTGATGTAATCACAAGGAGTTATAGAAAGAGCTCACTACTACGGGAATGTTGGATAGTCGAGTCAGTCTAGTGCTGACAGTGAGTAGTGTAAGACCTACAGTTGGTGTGTGTGTGGATTTCACACGTTACTTGAGAAAAGTATTCACTGGATTACCTGGGCTGAAGCATAGCTGCAGACTCTGCAGAAGGAAGCAGAGGTCTGAATTTCTTTGTGCAGGACTAATTATTTGATTTTTTTTTATTTATTTCAATATTTGTATTCTTCTGAAAATAAATTGATGAACACATTCATCCATTTTTTATGCACTTGATTCCTGCTATACTGTGTCAGTTATTATCCTACACGTTCACACTGATGTCAGAAGTGGGATACCTGGCTTGTCTAGGCTGTCTGGGAGATGCTACCAGGAGGGTATTGTTCAGTACCTGACACATGTGCTGAGTAAAAAGTGTAAAGTCAATGAAAGTCCAGTGGACTTGAGCAATGACTAAAAAGCTTGGGTTGAAGACAGTGCCCGGGTTGGACCCTGGTGCCCAGCTGAAGATTGTGAAGAAAGAGTGGGAGAAGGCCACAGGTGAAGAACCCTTGGAAGAAGAGGATGGGAAGCAGATGGAGGAGAGTGCACTGGAAGACCCCAGTGACCTGCTGTGTTGGCTCTGTCTAAAACAGTTGGAGATAGAGCGTGAATGAGCAGAGGATCAACCACAGTGAGACAAGGACAGGAGACTACAAGAAGAGGAAAGGAAGAGACAGGATGAGAGATGGTGGGATGCCTTGCAAGCCATCCATGCCGAGTCCTGGGCAACCTTACCAAAATGTACCCCTGTGACATAAAACTAACTAAATTGACAAAGGCTGATGACATAGAAGCCTACCTAACTACATTTGAGCATGTAGCTCAGACATGTGCTTGTCCCCAAGACCAGTGGGTCGTCAGACTTGTCCCTTACTTATCTGTACAGGCCCAACTGGTGTATAGTCACCTTACTGCCCCTGACTCTAATGATTACAATAGAATCAAGGAGGAAATCCTCCATCAGTGTGATATCAATGCCAAGACTGATATACAATGATTCAGGTACCAAAAGATGACGGGCCAAGATACCCCATGGGAGACTTTTGCCAGTGTAAAAAGTTTGCTTCTGAAATGGTTACAACCAACAGTCAAAACCCTTGACCAAATCCTGGATCTGATAATTATAGAGCAATTTATCCAACTATTGTCTCAAGACATCCAGGTATGGGTAAAGGAGCACAGACCCAACACAATGAAGAAGACCATCACTCTGGCATAGTACTACCTGGTGGCCAGACCATCAAAGTCCAGAGGATAACAAGGCTCTTCACCCCAACCCATGACAAAGGTAAGACCTTTTGAAACTACTTATTCCAGACAGTCAAATGTTGGGGGAAGTAACTTGCACTGGGATCGAAGGTCAACGCCCTATTCTGCAGACACTATTTGTCACAGCTGTTTGGGAAAAGGATACATAGCCTGTAACTGCCCCAATAGAAGAAATGAAGCTGCCCACTTGGCAATGGCTAATTTGGGGTATGTTACCACAGTGAGGATCAGCCAGGATGAAATAGTGGGATTGCTGGATTCAGGAAGCAAAAAAACCTTAGTGGGGGTGGACATTTTAAAGAACCACTGCAGTAAAGGGCTGGAGGCAAAGGTAATCTGTGTCCATGGAGATGTCCACTAGTATCCTACTGCCATGGTGGAAATGACAGTAGGTACAGGATAAACAGATCATCTCTGTTGGTTTGGCACAGAGACTGCCAGTTCCCTTTATTATCAGCCAGGATTTCCCTAACTTTGACCAGCTGATAACAAATCAAATGACCTGTGACCAGCTTGTGGCAGTAACCACTCAGGCCCAGGCTAGACAAGAACAGGCACAGTACATTTTTCCATTTCATGAGGAGGTATATTGAGGTATATGAAGTACAGGGAAAACAAGGAAATCAAGAAAGGAGAAGAGGGACAAAAAGAGAAAATGGAGTGATATCCATCAGGAAGGAATATCTGATGCTGGGTCTGATTTATCTGGGATTAATATGCTGTATAACAGAATATGTTTGTGTCTGCTAATATTAGTGCTAACAGTTTCCCAAACTTGTTCGTGCCCGAATATTTTTGCGGTTCTGCTACAGGATGCAATTATCACTCTATAAGTAAAAAAACAAACAAACCAAAGCTTAAATGACCAGCCCGATAACAGCTCTTTTGTCTCTGTGTGCCTAAGTTGTTGTTTAGTTCAGCTGTTAATTGTAGCAATCAGCGAGCTGACATGCAGTAACACCCTGTAATTGCCCTGTAATTTCTGCATTATTTCTGACCTACAGTAACCCGTATTAATTGCAGCTGTATAAAATGTTCTTCATCTTCAGCAGGCAGTATAGCGCAGTGGTCTAAGGCTCTGAGCTGCAAATCTGGTGACATCCAGCAGACCAGACCTGAGTTTGAATCCCACAGCTTCCACTTGCATACTATGTGACCCTGAGCAAGTCACTTAACTTCCTTGCACTCCCAGGTCGCACCTGGAAACAAGCTCTGTCTTAGTGTGCCTTTCCTGGTTAAACAATTTCCCCTTCACTGTCCTACCCAACATGAACATGAACAGCACACAAACCGACAAGCCCACCAGTATGTTGATTCTAAAATGGATTGTTTTACCAATTGGTATGCTGGCCTCATCTCAGAGCAGATTTCTGAGGAGCAGTCAGTAACATATCAAACAGAGAAGGGATGCATGTGTCAGTGGTTTTGTTGAAGCGTGGATTTCAGAAGCTGAAAGTGAGATGTCACAATCATTTATTTTCTTTTGCACTTTTATTTGCTGGGGTTTGCTATGTCCCCCTCCCCCCCAAATGCCCACAACAAAGTGTTACTATATGCAGTCTCCTGTACTGACCACTTTCAGGATTTATTAGCGATCCTTTTAAATTGGCGCATTTTCCAAAAAACGTGAAGATAGCGAATATAAAAGGATAGCGAATATTTCCTGCTATACAGTTCTGTAACAAGCATTTGTCAATGCCGAATGTTGTCTCACTGGCATTGGCATTGGTAGTGCTGGAGTTAGAGATGCATAATAAGAATGGCAGTGAAGTATGGAACTGACGCCAACCCCACCCCCAACCAGCAGAGACTGACAGGCACCGGGGTGTGCCTTTGTGCCGTCAGCTATAACGCTCATGCCATTTTACCTCACCCTACTCTGTAGACACTGACAAGTGTCGTGGTGTGCTTTGGGGTCTTTGGGCCTTATACTTACCCCATTCCATAAGGAAATATGCTGAGATGGGTGCAGTATGGGAGAATGGGGTGAATGTTAGGTCCGAACACTCCAAGGCACACCTCGATTCCTGTCACTGGCTGCAGGGTGGGGGTGGGGGTGAGGGTGGAATGGCATGAGCATTACAGCCAATGATCCCAAGTAACACCCCTGACACCTGGCAGTCTGTACATGGTGGGGTGTTACACTTGGAAACCCTAATGTTGTAGGCGTATTTTCACTCCAAATTTTCAACATAGGCTTTTTGTGACCCAACCTCATGAAGAGCGGCACAATCAGTTTCTTAGCTGAAAGGTGGTTTTACACAGCAGCTATGCCATTTGGTGACACAGGGATGAAAACACATTTTGGGCAGGATGTGGAAAATGGCAACTGTATTGTTCATGAGGATGTGTAAAAAAATGGCAACGTTGAAAATCTGGAGTGAAAATATGAAAAATTGGTGAAGTCATGAGCATGCATAGAAACTGTGCATCACACGTCCATAACCCAATTATTTTTGGGAGTTTTTTAGCCACATTTTCAACATAGGCATTTTGGGACCTCCCCTCATGAACAGTGGCACTGTGATTTTGTTAATCTGTCCCAAAAGTTGATTTCCCACAGCGACCGTGCCACTGTGTGCCACAGGTGCAGAAACACATTTTGGGCAGGCTGTGAAAAATGACAGCTGTACTGTTGATAAGGAGGTGTGAAAAAATGCCAGTGTTGAAAAATCTGGCATGAAAATATTGCAAATTTGCGAAGTTACAAGGATGCGTGGAAACTGCGCAATGCACACTTGTAACACAGTCATTTTATGGCCTTTCGGCACCAAATTTTCAACATAGGCATTTTAGGACCTCTGCTCATGAACAGTGTCACTGTCATTTTCTCAAACTGTCCTGAAAACTGATGATGCACAGCGACCGTGCTGTTCTGCAGCGGACGTCCGAAAACATATTTCGGCCAGGATATGTAAAATGACAGCTGTACTGATCATAAGGAGGTGTGGAAAAATGCCAATTTTGAAAATCTGGAATGAAAATATTACAAATTCATGAAGTTACGAGCGTGCGTGGAAACAGTGCAATGCATGCTCGTAAAAGAGCCATTTTTGGGGTTTTTTGTTCACCAAATTTGCAACATAGGCTTTTTTAGAGTCCCCTCATGAACAGTGGCACTGTTGTTTCATTACTCAGTCCCGAAAGGTGATTCTGCGCAGTGACCGCGAAATCACCTTTCAGGACCGAATAATGCCATGACAGTGACTAAATTCATGAAGAGGGGTCCCAATAACCCCATGTTGAAAATTTGGTGCAAAGATTCCAAAAAATGCCCGAGATATGCACCAAAGTTGAAAAAACCCTATTTATGCCATTATACAGCTTTTCGGCATTTCTTCAGTTCGCGGTCGACTTTGAAGAGCGCAGACGTGTTACCGGTCCACCGACGATTGTCGCACTGGACTCCAGAGGTAAGTATGGGCTGAGGGGGGTGTGGCAGGCAGGGTGAGCAGAGGGTGGGCGTGGGTTGTGGGAGGGGCAGGGAGACCGTGAGGGACCATTTTCTTCTTTCACAGGGGTAAAAAAAAAACAAACATTGCGGGATGGTTTTTCTTTTTCAGGGGATTTGGCATGCTGGGGTGGGCTCTCAGCATGACACCTAAATATTTTAGAGGATGCTGTAGCTGACGAGTTGAGCACCCCCATGGCACACACGAAAGGGCAAGATCCAAGGGGGATTGGGCACCCCCTTGGCACATAACAAATGGGGGGTGCATTATGCCAATGGGGAGTGAGCTGCTCCATTGGCACATACATTGGGTCAGGGCATGCTGACAGGGGGATTGGGCAGCCCCAAAATCGGCATTACGGCAGGCAGTGTGCCGCCATGTTTAATGTACTTTTTCACCAGGGAAAGCACGTCGGGAGGTGCCGCTGCATATGATGAGCTTTGTTCTCATTGCAGCGGACCTTTCATTAGATGTGCTCGCCACATTATGCATTCATGGTGTGGTGCCAGCATGCAGGCTTATTGGGAAATGAGGGACGCACCTATTGATGTGTGCCCTGCATTCGCCCAACAGTGACCATGCCTCCAAATCTGCTACTACCGCAAGATTTTGGCTGGTGCGCAAGCGTGAGCCAACATAAAAATGGTGCAAAAGTTGGATGAGACTTTGAATCCCTTTTTCTTACAGGTGGACCAGGTGGTTGTAGAAGGGCAGTCACAGTATGTCATAACAAATTATATTTTATATCGAGTGTGTACTAACCCCACTACGGGGGAATGTATAACACAGATGATGGTACCCCAGAAATATAGGGATAGACTGATGTACTTAGCCCATGATATCCCTATGGCTGGCCATGAAGGATGAGATAGGACATTAGGCAGATAAACTTATTAGTTCTTCTGGCCTGGGATACATGAGAATGTGGCTGAGTATTGTCACACTTGTCCTGGGTGCCAGTTGGTAGCCAAAGGTGGAAAGGGGATAAGGGTCCCCTACAGCCAATACCTGCAGTAATGTCACTATTTGAGAGAATAGCTATGGATGTGGTAGGCCCCCTAACAAAAAGTTCAATAGGTAACCAGTATATTTTGGTGATTTGTGATTATGCGACCAGGTATCCTGAGCCGATGCCCCTTCAGACTGTGACAGCCCCTTGGATTGCTGAGGAACTGGCTAAAATTTTTAGTCAATTGAGTATCCCTCAGGTCATTCTCACAGACAGTGGTACTAACTTTACCTTAGTACTCCTCAAGGAGTTGTACAGATTGTTAGGGGTAACTGCAGTGAAAATATTTCCCTACCACCCCCAGACTGATGGTTTGGTGGAGCATTTTAAAAAGACTCTAAAACATATGCTCCAGAAGTATGTACAAGAAGAAAGGCAGGATTGGGACAAATATCTACCCCATCTCTTGTTCGATTACTGGGAAGTTTCCCAAGGCACTACAGGGTTGTCACCCATTACATCCTTATATGGAAGAAAACCCCAGAGGTCCATTAGATGTGGTGCGGGAACATTGCGAAGAAGGGAAGGCTGTCTGCTATACAAATATTGTAGACTATATGACCAATCTTAGGAAGAAATTGGTGAAATTTGTTACTCTAGCACAGTAGAATGTTGTCCATAGACAGGCAGAACAGAAGGAAAGGTATGACGAAGGACTGAAAAGTAAAATGTACCTTCCAGGAGATAAAGTACCATTATTGTTGCCATCTACTGAAAACAAGTCATTAATGACATGTCAATGTCCATTTGTGGTTAATAGGCAAATTGGGCAAGTACATTCTGAAACTGAAATGCCAGGAAAAAGGTCATAAAAGAGAATTTACCACGCCAACCTGTTGAGGAAATGGCTTGTTGGGCAAGACCCAGTACCCAGTCTTTTCATATACCCTGAGTAAGAGAACACTCAGCTTGAGGGGGCAATAAGAAATTGGATAAAGGCACAGAAGTGGTGGGGATTCAAATCAGTCCTGGGTTGGATGCAGCCCAGAGACAGGAGATTGAACAACTACTGGGATATTATGGGAAGACCTTTACTAACACCCCAGGGAGAGCAAAATGGGTAGTTCACACCATAAAGGTAGTGCACACCGTAAAGCTAGTACAAATGAGACCCATACGCCAGAAACCCTACTGGCTGCCTGAGAGAGTTAGGCAAGAAGTCAAAGAAGAGGTGAGGAAAATGGAACATCTTGGTGTTATATTACCACCAAGAAGTGTTTGGTCCTCACTGGTAGTAGTAGTGCCCATAAAGGAGGGGGTAGGTATTCAACTTTGCTTGGATTTCAAGAAGTTTAATACTGTCTCCACCTTTGATGGGTACCTCATGCCCTGTGTAGATGACTTACTAGACAAAATAGGGAATGCCAAATACATAAGCACCCTTGACTTAACAAAAGGGTACTGGCAGATCCTGCTCTCATTACATGCACAGGAATTGACTGCCTTCAGCACACTGATAGGCCTTTACCAGTTCACAACCATGCCTTTTGGACTGCATGGTGCCCTCACAACCTTCCAACACTATATAGATCAAGTTTTGCATGCCCATACACACAGTACAGTGCCACCTACTTGGATAAATGTTGTCATCTTCAGCCCTGACTGGCAGATGCACCTAGTACATCTTAGTGCAGTCATTCAGTCCATTCAAGACTTTGGACTAACCATAAATCCTACCAAATGTGCCATTGCCAGGACTGCGATCAAATACTTAGGGTTCACCATTGGGGAAGGTACAATCAACCCAGATATCAGCAAAATTGAGGCAGCAGCTAACAGTCCCATCCCCCTGACAAAGAAACACATACATTCCTTTTTGGGACTGGCTAGTTATTACTGCCGATTTGTACCTGATTTTGCCACCATAGCAATCCCACTGACATATCTGACCAAAAACAAATGTCCCTATAAGGTGGACCAAGGAATGTAATGAGGTCTTTCAGAACAATAAGTGATCCTTCGTTCATCCCGTCTTGATCAGTCCTGAATTTTCTCTCCCATTTGAAGTGCACACTGATGCCTCTGATACTGGCATTGGTGCAGTCTTTTCTCAGACAAGGAAAGGTGGGGAACACCCAGTCATATACAACAGCTGCAAACTTCATGAGAGGGAGAGGAAGTATTCAACAGTGGAGAAGGAATGCTTAGCATTAAAATGGGTGATAGAGGCCTTGAAATATTATCTGTGAGGTGCAGAGTTTAAGGTTCTCACTGATCATAACCCTCTGTGCTGGCTCTGACAGATGAAAGACAAGAACGAATGGATAATGCATTGGTATCTGGCTTTACAGCCTTACTGCTTTACCATTCGGCACACAGCAGGGGTGAAACACGAGAATGCTGACTTCTTGTCTCATTATGGGGCCCATGCTGATGAAACTTGAGGAAATGTTTTGATATGATGTGTTTTTCTTTCTGTGATAATGTTGAAATGTTTTCCATATGATATATGAGATATGGATTTGTATTAAACCCTTGATATTACACCTCAGAGAATAGATAGGTATCAGAGATATATTTAGGTATGTCTGATTATAGATAACGATTCAGTTTATAAGAGTTCCTGAGGTGGAGCTTCTGAGAGTGGGTGGGTGGAAGCTCCAACCCTCCTGGGGTTCAGGGAGGGTATTACTGTTGCCTCTTGGTGAGGGGTGTGTGTAACAGGGAGCCCCCATTATGTGTTTAAACCCCTGTTAAAAACATGAATATGTGCAATCCCCCCCCCCCCCTCATTTTTCCTTTCACTCTTTCCTGTCTGCTTATCTTTTGTGTCTTTTCTTTACATTTTTGTCAGGGTGGCCAATCTGGCAGTCTCCAAAAACTCTTTGCTGTCCCTTATTCTCTTGACCCCCTCTTTATGCGCACAGTGTTATGCTCCCAATTGCAGAGATAGGAAATAGCTCAAGTCACACTTTATTGTTTATGTTTGGTGTCCCTTGGTTTAAGAAGAAGTGTAGCGCCCTGTTTTGGGGTCACCGAGCTCTGGAACCGCTGCTGCTGAATGCAGCTCCTTTGACTTATGGAGCTCCAGTGTGAGGGACAATGCAGGTTGCCAAGTGCAATCGAGCACATTTTCTTTTTTGGGCGGGTTGCTCTGTGTAGAGATGTTGTGAAGTTTAAATCCGTCTGGCAAAGTTCCCACAAAGTCATCAAATTCACCCCGTGAAAAACTTGGTGAAAATAACCTCTCTGGTGCCAAAACTTCACCAGGAAACTTCGCCGGTTAACTTCGACTTTATTAGAAACTTCTAAATTAATGAAAAACATGGTTTTTCACATGATTCACTTACTGCATGTCACATGGGAGATTCCAGGCAGGCAGAAAGTGAAAGTTTCACTTTCATTTCAACAGTTGTAGCTGAAGGAGAGTGGAGACAGTGTGACTGACTCACAGAGCCTAGGAGATGGAGCATTTTACATATTCTTGTTTAGAGAGTTGAAAATTGTACTCCTTTTTTAGTTTTACTGTAATCCATATCTTTCTTTACTGTACTTGTACTTTCTGATCTTATAAATCTTTTTAGTGTATATTTCTTTTTTCTGAGTTCTGTCTTTTTCTTTCATTTTCTTTACATTTCTGTTTGTGATGGATGGACAGCGTCCGGACTTGGCTGAGTCCAGGCCGGGTAGTGCTGGAGCACCAGTAAGCCACCCACACCTTAGCAGGCATGTTTTTTTAAAAGGGACTGTGACCCCCTCCAGCTCAAGAAGGGAGTTCTGCTAGCAGCAATAAAAAGATAAACTGCAGCAGTAGGAACAACAGCAACAGCTGCAACCACAAGTTCCTCCCCCCCCCCAACAGGAGCCTGCCACCTTCTCTTCTGGTGCTCCTCCAGTCCCGCAGTGCTCTGCAGTGTGGGATTTCTTTGATATGCACTCTGCAGATGAGACGGGGCCATCTGCAAGGTGTGCAGGTGGTGTGTGAGGCATGGCAAAAAAGAGAGCCATCTTGGGACCAGTGGCCAGAGAACGCACCTCTGCGTCCACCACCTCACTGAGTGGAGGGCCAAAGAGCATGATGTGGCTGCATCACATAATGCTGGTGGTGGTGGTGGTGGTGATGGCCCTGTGGGAAATGTGGAGCAGCATGAGTTCAGTGGTGCTACTGCAGTGCCAGCAGTGAGTCATCAATGACGTGGCAAGCATGATGCGAAACGCAGCAGTACTGCTGGTGTACCTCAACAGTGCCGTTATGACAGAGGCAGTGATGACCTCATGGCACCGGCCACAAAGGCTCATCTTGTTTTGTGGGCAGAGGTGAATGATCTGCACCAAGAATTGAACACCTTCTGGCAGGAGGTGATGGATCGGTTTGACAGTGTCACATCCAGCCATGAGAGGAACCTCGCTTTCCTAACCGAGCTGCGTGGTGGTGGTGGTGGGCATGGCTCATCTTCCGGCAGTGCTGGTGAGGTGGTCAGAGTTGTTCTGTTTCAAGTTTTATTTTAGTTTATATGTAGTTATTCTGTCATCTGTGTTCTTAATTTCTCCACTCTGTAGTCCTCCATTAAAAATTAAAAACACTCCAAAAATATAAAAAGTAAAACAAAAAGCTCTGTTGTTTTTAAGGTCTGTTTTCTCTGTCCTCCTTTTTAGTATTGTTTCATTCGTGTGGATGTCCCATGCTTCTTCTGTTCTGTTATTTCTTTAATTCTTTTTACACATGATGAACCACATTCCTTCCTTTCATTTTTGTCACTGGTTCGTCAAGTGTACTCACTCCTTCTAGCCACAAATGTCAAGTATTTGCCACATTACATAAATTGTGTCCCTATGGTATGTGATGGTGCGTAACTGGTAGCTGTGTTGTGTGCAACCGCCAACCACCCAAAGAGGTGCAAACCATAACACAAACATGAGCTACTCTACTGAGAAGTTAAACATAAATCTGTTTTAAGCACTTAATATGTTTACAGTGTTTGCTAGAAAAGTGAATGCAAGGTTGTGTCCCCAGAGAGAAAACACATCTTTTGAATCAAATACTGTTGCTGCACACACCAGAGAAGGCGATGCAAAGCATATGTGAAGCTTGCAAGCGAACATAAACATATTTATCTTACTAAGCATTTTTGGGCCTGCTACCCCACCACCGCCACCACCATCACCAGCACTTTGCCAGAAATGTGAAGTTGTGTCCCCAGAGAGAAAATGCATCTTTTCAGTCAAATACTGTTGCGGCACATACCAAAGAAAGCAGTGCAAGGTATATGTGAAGCTTGCAAGAGAAACACTATAGCATGGAGAGAGTGCTTTGATGCTGCTGCGTGCTGCTGTTGTTCCAAAGTCAGAGAACTGGCCTCTTGCTTGGTGTGGTCCTGGATTCATGATGGCATAAAGACATACTGTACAGGTAAGTACCTTTGTTTTATTTTCATTATAATGGAGGGAGGTTATTGCTACTGTTCAAAGCCTATATATTTGTAATTCTCTGTCACTGATTTTCAGTTATTTGTACATATGACATACTGTTGGACAGATGCAACATAGATACTGCTGTCTGACTCATACACAACATTGCTCAACCATGAAGGTAAGTATTTTGGGGATTTTTTAGGGTGTGGCGAGTCAACTTGTTTCTCTACCATTATTTACAAATGAATTTCATTTCTTAACCACTGACTCTGCTGTCCTTCCTTATCTTTACAGGTATTCCTTGTGCCTGAATTTGTTGGAACGACATGCTTGATGATTCACCAAGCAAATGATGTCAGTCCACAGGGAGCACCTGGAAAACAAGAAAGGATTTTTGTGAATGAAAGTCGGGGAAAGAAAAGGTAAGGAAAGGAACCTAAAAGAAAGGAAAGGAAATTAAAGCAAAGGAAAAACATTAAATCACAATGATACTTACTGTTAGATCACTACTGCTGGCTGTGCAATTCTGTTTTGGTATCTGTGTTCTGTAGTAGAACCAGCAAAACCTGCATGAAGAAGATATTACAGGAAAACAGTTTAATGCTGCCACGAGTCTCATCAATCATGGTCTGATTTTTTGCCTCTGGTAGGCTTATAGAAGTGCTGCAGTGTCTGAAAAAGAGTGTAACTGTCTCACCAACAGCAGAAGAAGAAAGTCCTTGATGTAGTGTAGTTGCATTCGCATGATGATGCCTTGCAGACTTCAGTCAGTGGTTTGATGGAGGAGGAGGACCAAGATTAATCTGTCAAGAGGAGAGTCTTGAGGAGGTACAGGAGGCGGTTCTGTTTCACATTGGTGGCAATGAATCATCAGTCACTATGATGGTGGAAGTGGTAACCAAGCCAGTGTTGTTTCTTAGTTGATGTGATTGTGAGGAGGAGGAGGAGGACATAGCTGAAGCAGCCCAGGGAGTACAGAGGAGGTAGAGGAGGTGGTTCTCTTCATCACAATCGACTGCCTACTACATACCAATTACTGATACCACTGGTGGTGGAAGTGCTGTGCCATGCTGTTTCAGCCTGTTTTGGAGGAGGATCCAAGGCATACAAAAGATAATAGGAGGAGGAGAAGGGTGAGGTGTTGAGGTCACTGCTGCATGGCTGCGGTGTTTCCTGCTGGCTAGAGTGGGTGTTCTATTCAATAATTCGTAAGTGGCATAGTGCATTGTTTACAGCTGTTCAATTTGATGCAATTAAGAAGAAACACTAATTAATAGTTGTTGATGTATATCTCAGCACCAAATGTGATACATTATTATTGTTATTATTTATTTATTTAATTAGTATTTCAGAAAGACCTTTGAGCATGAGCTCTTTTACAAAGGTTCCACGTCAGGGTGGACAATAAGACAATACATATATTCAGTGGTCACAGAGGCCTGATCATTAGGCATTAAAGAGCGATTACATGACAATTAGACAAATAGGAGAAAAACAGAGCACTTGTAATAGAATACTAAGCTATTTCTAATTGGTTGCCTAGGTAGCACACCCCTTGAAACCTCCAAATCCATTGATAGACTATGGCAGAGTAACTGCATAGGGTTTAACGCTGTCCCAGATGGCGAGAGGCTGGGTGACAGTGAAACAAGGTGGATTGGGTTTGAACCTACCGCAGAAAGTGAGAGGTGGGGGGATAGTGAAATGAGGGGCTGTGATGGGGGAGAGCAGCTCCTGAGGTCTTTGTCTAGTAGGGTTTGTGTGGTGGGGGTTAGGGAGGGGCAGTACCCAGAGCGTTTAAAGAGGACTGATAGCTTACTTAAGCCTTGGCATTAAGTTGACATCCAGGAGTACATGGTTGTGGATGGTGGGGAGTCAGGGATGTGGAGGTAGTAGGAGAAAATAAATAGTCGAGTTCATTATTCTTCCACGTCCTCCAGGAAACATCCCTCATTGTCTTCAATACTGGAAGTGTCACCATATGGGAACTCCCTCTTCATCACTGCTTCATCCATTTCAGTGTTGCGAGATAATGATGAGGTACGTCCCGGTCTGCCTAAAGCATTTTCCTCATCATCATCTTCACTGTCAGTAGGTGCTGTTGCCATGGACATTACTCTTTTTGAGGGTATGTGAGCCTCATTTATTTTGATAAATGTCAGCTTGCCAACATTTTTAGGAGATAGATTTGTGCACCTGTCATGCACATTGGCACCCGCTGAACTGCACACCCATTCAACGCCTACACTGGAGGATGGGCAGCTAAGATATTTCCGGGCAACCACTGTTAGTGCTGGCCAGTCGCCGATCTCCGTGCCCCTGTATAGTAATGGCACATCTTCAATGGCAAGGTTCTTTGTATCTGCAAAATGTGCATTTACTATGCGTTTGGCCAGTGGAAGACGTGCAGCATGATCATCTTCCTCAGCCACCTCATCCTCAGTTTCCTCTATGTCTGTGACTCCCAGCTCACTAAGGGCAGCCCACATGGGATACAGCATAGGTTCCTTTACATTGCATTGCTTTTTCTGAAGTTTGATATCCTGGCTGAGATGAAAAGAAGTGGGTGGCAGTAACACTGGATTGCTGTGCAGTACCATCATCTTTACTTCCTGTACCCGTAGCAGCAACTGTGCACCACTTACCCTCTGAATAAGTAGTTCAGTCAGTCTCTGCAACTCATGATGCTCACCTTGTAAAATGGCTGCCAGCTCATGTTTATAACATGGGTCGAGCACTGTTGCAATTCCAAACTACATAATATACTTTATGTTGGTGTTGTAGTCTAATGTGGACAGCATGTGTTCCATTAATGAGCAAATTGCTCTGTCACCACCTGCCTCCAGCTGTTGCTGCACGTTCAGCAGTGTCTGCCTCAGCACCTGTAGCAGAGGAATGGACTCACTGATGCAGGCAGTGTCCCCACTCACTGCCTGTGTTGCATGCTCAAGGGTCTCAGAATCGAGATGAGCCCATCCATTAGGTGCCACTGTTCTGTTGTGAGACACATGGATGCCCCACTGTAGTCACGACTCGCAATAATTAGCAGATACTCAGATATAGCCTTGTATTGCTGGTATAGATGCTCCACCATGTACAAGGTGGAGTTCCACCGGGTGACAAGGTCGGACTTTAAACGGTGCTGAGCCTGCTTGTTCTTTACCTGCAGATCAC
Organism: Neoceratodus forsteri; assembly: GCA_016271365.2. Taxonomy (NCBI): domain Eukaryota; kingdom Metazoa; phylum Chordata; order Ceratodontiformes; family Ceratodontidae; genus Neoceratodus; species Neoceratodus forsteri. The sequence goes on from CM057452.1 coordinate 1,869,825,188, forward strand.
AGAGATGGTCACATGCATGTGCTGAATGTGCAAAGTGGGCACAGATGTGTCGGGCAAAAGCCAAAACTTCTTTTATGTCCTGATGGTTAAGGAAAGCCTGCACCACAAGGTTAAGGCAATGTGCCAGGCATGGCACCCTGACAAATCCCACACCAGTGATGCATTTCCAACACATTTGAGCCATTGTCACTGGCGATGAATCTAGCTTTCAGTGCATGGGGGTGGAGCCACTGATCGATCTCAGTTAGTACGACTTTCAGCATCTTTTTTCCAGTGTGTGACCTGGAGATACTCTTCATCATCAGGCATGTTGCAACCACCACAGTTTGTCCTGGTGTAATTCTCACCTCTCCCCCAATCAGCCAATTCCCCAGGTACCTGTGCCTAGTGTGCTATAATGCACAAGTAAGAGCTACCAGATGTTTTCCCACTGGTCCACATGTCCATGATCAGATGGACATACATACCAAGGAATGCTTCAGGGCATGATGTATCACGTCACATACATTACTGTACCATTCAGGGATGGCATGCTTTGAAAAGTATGTACATGATGGCACCTGCCATTTCGGCAAGGCACGGGCCATGAACCACCTGAATCCCACATTCTCTACAAAGGACTATGGCAACAAATCCAGAGCACTCATTTATGCACATGCTGCATTCAACTCCCATGCTGTACCATGATCAGGCGTGAATTTTTTTTGCCTATCCAAAATGGAAGTCGGAGTCGGCTGAATTTTTCTTGATACTGCTGCCGTCAGTGATACACCTGGTGGTGTGCCAAACAGTTTACCTCATTGCTGTGCTAGTAAGGGGGGGCTCCTTGCCTGGTGGCTGCCAATGGTACTCATGGCCTGTGGTGATGCATGACACACCTCAGTGGCTTTTTGGTTTTTCATAACTAGTGAGGTAGCAATCACATTTTGGGTTAGGGTGGTACTCCAGATGCTAGGACCACTACTTTGCCCACTTTCAGAATCTTCCTCATCCTGTACAACAACAATGTCCTCCTCCTCACCTGCACTTCCATGTCCCTGTAGTGGTGCTGTGTGTATTTTGCTTACATTGTCCTCTGATTGGGATGTACCAGAACCACTGGCACTGGTTGCCTTCTGGTGCTGATGCCACCGAAGTGGGTGCCTATTTTTAAGGTGTGTGTGTGTGTGTGTGTGTGTGTGTTGCTCACCTGTGCCGAGATGACTACCCTTCTTACTCTGACTTACTCGGGTTTGACACATTGGCAAATTGCCACTGTCTCATCAGATGGGTCCAGTACATAAAAATCCCACACTAGGGATTTATGGGGCCTTGTATTTACTTGGTGCCAAGATGACTGTGATTGTGATAGCAAAGGAGAAGATTTGCTCTTTGTTATGTTGTGGGGTGACTGGAGCAATGTAGAAAAAATGGGAGAAACTGTGGTTGGGGTGACCTTGTCCTTGGTGGTTTTAGCAGCAAAGGCAACAGGAAAGACGCTGTGTAACACCCTGTTTTGCCCTTTTCTTTTCTGGCTCTCATGAGGGATCCATGTCACCTGACACATCATCATCATCATCCACATCATAGTCTGGAAAAAAGCTGGGAGTCTCATCAGCCTCAGCAAGTCTGTCTGCCTCAGTAGCAAGTGCCACAGGCTCTGAAAAATGCAGCTCCTCTTCATGACTGTCGTCCTCATGTTGCTCCGCATGTATCACCACCTCACCCTCACTCACTGGACACGGACACACATTATCTGGCTCCGCCTCCAACCTACCATCACCAACAGCACCACTTTCAAACTGCACTTCAGCACCAACAGCCTCCAAACCCAGTTATTTGTTTGCTGGTGGTACTGCTGCTTCCTCTCTCTGTGTCAGTTGACACTGAGACATCCATCAAAATGTCTGCCACAAATTCTGCAGAGAAAAACTTAACTGCAGGAAAGCCACCACCAGGACCATATACTTTGCTACTACTGTTACTGCCTGCCACAGAGTCATCTGAATGCTGTCCTTGTGGTCTCACAGACATGTTTCTGGTTCCTGCACCACTATTACGATTAATATTAGGAACCACAAACTGGGAAATGTTCTTTGTGGCTGCTCCACAGCCTCTCCCTTTAGTTGCCCTTTTCTTCTCAGTCATTCTTTGGCACACGCAAGGACACAACAATCACTCAGCTTGAATAGCTGTCTGGAAAACAGTGATTTTTTTTCCTAAGTACAGTTGTGCATGCAGGGATACACCAATCGCTCAGCTTAAATTGCTGTCTGGAGAACAATAATTTTTTTCCTAAATACAGGTGTGCACGCAGGGACACAACAATCACTCGGCTTAAATTGCTGTCTGGAGAACAGTGATTTTTTTTCCTAAATATAGGTGTGCACGCAGGGGCACAACAATCATGCAGCTTAAATTGCTGACTGGAGAACAATGATTTTTTTTCCCCCAAGTACAGTTGCGCATGCAGGGATACAACAGTCACTCAGCTTAAATTGCTGTCTGCAGTACAGTGATTTTTTTTCCTAAATACAGTTGTGCATGCAGTCACAAAAAAATCACTTGGGTTAAATCACAGTCAGAAGGACAGTGATATTTTTATTAAGAAAAGACAGGGTACTTGCCAACTGATTTTGTTCAGAAGAAAACTGTGCCTTCTAAACTGCTCCTACCCTCCCCCAGCCCACACAAGCCATCAAACCACAACTTCTAACATAAAACTAAATACTGCAAAAAAAAATACAGGATGGAGAAAAACAACACAAAAAATCATTGCTTGTGCAAAGAGCACTCACAGTAACAGTTCTGAAGCAATCTGACAAACAAAATGCTCTTTTATATAATGTTTTTAGATTTGACTCTAAGCTGCAGCACAAGCTCTGCTCTCTAAGTCTCTTTCAAACACACTACACTCACAGAATGAGAAAATTAGTTTCTCATTGGCTGTTCAGCAACATGTGACCTCATATCCCATGGTTCATTGCAAACTTTGACTATTTTGCTGAACTTCACCTGTGAAGTTTAAGCTTCACGAATCTGGGACACCTGTACCATTGACTGTAACAGGAATCGAAGTTTATGACTTCAAAATTTCGTGAATCCACCCCAAATACTTCAAAGTGGGACTCTGTGGAATACATGAAAGTTTTATGCGAAGTGAATTTTGACAACTTTGCGTACCTCTATCTCTGTGTTGGTGTAGCCACATATAGTGGCTGAATGTAAGCTCCTGGTGTTAGCAGAGCTTATTGTTGATTTCTGCAGGGGCTAAAGAAACTGAGAAAAGAAGCCCCTGCATGTAAAAATGGAAACTCCCCAATTATGTAATGTCATGGCCTATGGAAACTCCTCGATTATGTGATATCATGGCCTATGGAAACTCCCCAATTATGTAATGTCATGGTCTATGGAAACTCCCCAATTATGTGATGTAATCACAAGGAGCTATAAAAAGGGCTCTCCACTAGGGGAATGTTAGATAGTTGAGTCAGTCTTGTGCTCACAGTGGGTAGGGTAAGACCTACTGTTGTGGGTGTGGGTGTGTGTGTGTGTGTGTGTGTGTGTATGTCACACAGGTTACTTGAGGAAAGTATTCATTGGACTATCTAGGCTGAAGAAAGCAGAGGTCTGAATTTCTTTGTGCAGGACTAATTATTTGATTTTTTTATTTCTGTAAATATTTGTATTTTTACTGAAAAATAAATTGATGAATGCATTTGTGCATTTTTTATGCACTTAATCCCTGCTTTGTTGTGTCAGTTATTTCCCACATGTTCACAGGTGCTAAAATAAAGCAGTACTGCAGAAAGTGCTGCTTGCAATAATTTTTTGGTGCTAAAATAAAGCAGAATGTTTGTACATTTATGAAGTATTAAGTACTTGAGAGTGTTTAGAGTGTTTAGAACTTGTTGGCATAGGCAAAGACAATGCCAGGTAGAGGTGGGAAAAACATACTTGGTCCAGCCCAAGAAAATCTACAATGGAGGAACAGGTTGGTGATGCTGAACCTGAATTTGAGCGACTATCAGCCCGTCTTTGATGCCCAAAATTATTCTTTACCCCTTCCAGGCCTATGTCTTCCAGCAACAATAGTACTGTGTCTGGCACAGGACAAAGTGATACAAGAAGCACAAGTAGAAGGACACTTGTTCTTGACGCCCATGCCACAATCTCCAATGTTTCCCCATTTCTCATCAGTACCATCATGACTCCCATCCCACCACAACCACCAATGTGTCCCCATCTCTCACCAGTATCACCACATCTGTCATTACCACCACCACCACTATAGAGACCCTGTCTTCTTCTTCAACAACAAAAGGCTGCATGATTACTACAGCCAGCCCTGCAACAGTGACTGTCACTCCAGCCACTACTGCCACTATGAACCCTGCCACTACTACCACTGCTGTAACACTATCACCACAGTCTGGTATCCCAGCCACAGTGCATATTACTAGTATGACTGCTACAGTTGATACAGTTATGCCTGCTGCTTCTCAGCTTCTCAGTACTCCTGAAAATGTTGCAGAGGATGACCAGTCATCTGATTCTGAGTATTTCCCTACACATGATGAATCGCACATTAACACATCATCTTCTTCACCAGAGGCACATGTGAGTTATTATGAAGATGAGGCAGAGTATGCTATGTACCTTGAGGGCAGAAAAAAAATGTGACTGACAAAACAGCCTCTAGGTATAGCACTACTAGTGAGGGTAGTTGAAGTAGCAGTAGAGGTAAGGGACCCCTCCCTCTAAGAAGGCCAAATAAGCAACACTAATGTTTCTTTGGCAGGCTCCGACACAGCCTGAAAGACAGCCAAGTGATGACAGCAATGTCATGGCACCATCAGGGGGTAGTGGTCACAGGGCAAGAACATCAGGACAAGACAGGCACATTGTTTGAATAAACAACTGGGATGCTAACAGAATCACTAGTAACCACAGTGTTAAAAGATGTGGTGTGGCTACATTTCACTGTGTTAAAGGAGAACACAAGGAAAGCAGCCTGTTCTTTTTGCAATGTCACTATAAGCTGAGGGAAATCACTCTCTAACTTAACCTCAACATTATTACAGAACCACTTTAAGCTTAAGCACCCTCAGGTGTATCAAACCTCATCTGGGTCTGGATCAGGACCCTTGGTTTCACCAAGACTAAACCCCTCCAGTGAACAGGCATGCACAGGTGGCAGTGGTGGTGGTACTGATGACAAATCTGATTTACATCAATCCAGTGGTCATGGCACTCCTTCCCCCTCATCAACACAGAGTCTAGCCTCTAATCTGGTGGTCACTTCTGACACCACTGATACTACAAAGCAGAGACAGCCATCAGCACTTTGCACACCACCGTTGTTAAAGCAGTCCACATCAATGTCTCCCTTGGCACTTCCAATAATGGATGCTCTACAAGCATGAACAAAGTATCATGCCTCACATCCAACAGCACAGCAAATCACACAGAAGATTGCTGAGATGATAACATTGGATCTCCAGCCTAGGTCGGTTTTGGAAGATACTGGCTTCCAGTGGCTTCTCAACTATTTACACCCATGTTATCAGATCCCATCTCTTACTACATTTTATCAAACTATATTGCCACGACTGCATGACAGCGTGTGATCTGCTGTTGCTGCTCTGCTTGCAGAAGCTATTGGTAGTATTTTTCACTGCATATCAGATCTCAGGACTAGCCATAACTACCTGCATGTCTACCTCTCCTTAACTGCATACTGGTGTGTGCAACACCCTACTGCTGCTGTTTCTTATGCATCACCTTGTGGCTCACCCTTGCCACCCCACAATCTGATAGTTTCATTAGGTCAGCTTTGCTGAATGTCAGACTCATGGAGGAAGGTCACAGAGCACATGATATTCTCATGTTCCTGCAAGACATGTTGCAGTCTTGGACAAGTGTTAACACCAATGTAAAAGCTGGCTTTTTTGTTACTGCCAATGGCACAAACATGGTGAAATCCATCAATGACGGTCATTTTGTATGTATTTGTTGCTTTGCACACACACACTAAATTTAGTGGTGACTCATACACTGCATAGCAGTAGTAGGATCAACAACATATTATCCACAGCCTGTTCCATCTGAAGCCATTTCCATCGCTCTGTAAAAGCCGCTAACAAATTACAAGACATTCAGGAATACCTTGGTCTACTCAATCATCATGTAATAAAAGATGTTAGCACTAGGTGGGATTATTCATAACTGATACTTTCACGACTCTTGGAGCAAAAGCGGGCACTACATGAAATGTCTATGGAGGCAGAGATCAGAGGAGTCCTAGGACATCATGATTGATTAGTTCTTGAGGGCAAGGTGAAGGTTTTCATGCCATTTGAGAGGAGTACATGTGATCTAAGTGCTTCCACAGCCTTACTAAGTCAGATTATCCCAGCTGTGCATTTTCTCAAAAGATCATTACAATGATTTTTGGCTGACAACACACTCAGTACACAAGAGGTTACTGACCTTGTTAATCATCTCAATGCAGAACTTGATGCAAGATTTGTCACAGTTATGGATACCTGCCAACATGTGTTTGCTACCATGTTGGACCCTAGGTTCAAATGCGAGATCCTTCACATAGCCATGGACACCCACAGGGTGACTCATTTTAGGCAACCGCTCAGTGAAAAGTTAAATAGTGCAATGCAGGCAGTCAGACACTCAGAAGGGGAGGAACATGCTCCAGTTCAGGTTCCTGAGGGAGACAGACACGTGGTGGTTTGGAATCAGATGATACTGGTGGAGATGGGGAAATACGCCATAATGGCAGTGTAGAGTAGAGTGACATGGCATTACTCAGCACATCATTGCATCAACAGCAACACAGACACTCATAGTCTCAGCCTCTCTTTACAGACAATTTACTTAATGGCTACTTTGCAGGATGAATTGAGTCATTTGATATTGATCCACTGGGCTACTGGGTCCAGAAAATCAACTCCTCTCCTCATCTGGCAGAACTTGCTTTAAAATACCTAAGCTACTGTCCTACAAGTGTGCCATCCAAGAGGACATTTAGCACTGCTGGTGATGTTGTTGAGCCACACCGTTCCAAGCTGGACCCACAGCACTTTGAACAGCTAGTGTTCCTTAAGCTAAACTTACCAATAACTGGCTACAAATATGATCTGTCCACATAAAACTGGTGTTATAGTACAACTCTCAATCTTCCTAATGTTATGAAAGTGTAATGTTACTTTTTTTGGCTCACCCTTTCTTTTTTCTATCAGATATATTTAATTCAAAGGGTAACTGAGTTTCTACTCCCTGGTATTAACTGCAGGACCACTATGAGGCCCTGTTAAACTAGAAATGTTTAACAAATTTATTATTTTTTACTGACCTTATTATTGTGTACTTTAGGTTACCAATTATCTGCTGGAAAAGGACTGCTTGGCCCACACAGTCAGCCCAGATTGTCCATCCCTACCTTATTGGTCTCATCTGTAGATCCTAAAGCAAACCTGCTTCCTTCCTACCTGTTTTCAAATAGACCCCAGCCCTATGCCTATCTCACATCAAGCATGCTTGAAGCCCCACAGAGTTTTCAGTGCCATCACTTATGCCTGCCATCCCTGTCAGTCATCTACCATACCTTCCATGAATATTTCTTCATTTCTGTCTTGATGAACTCCCCCTTCAGCTTCATCACATGCATCCATTGCCTCTAGTACTTGTGCTCATTCTCATTTGTGGTGAGACTCCCCTTATGTGCCTTGTCTTCACACCATGAGATACTGTACTTGTATATGTTTCTATCATGGCACATCTCACTCTCCTCTCTTCCTCTCTTCCAGAACAGACATACAATGCACTTATACCAGTGCAGTTTTAGTAGCTCTTGGCAAGACACAAGTCGTCACCTCATCTGTGGCCTTTGCTCAATCTATGATGACCATGTGTCATCTGACCACTGACCAGTGCAGTAGTTAGTTGCATGTTTGGATACCTGAAAAGCTGTTGGGGAGTGTTCATGGCAGGATTGCCTAGTGTACATCAAAAGGGAAGGAAGTGGTGGACTTTAACACTATTACAATGTCTTAAAAAACAATTATCTGGGGAATCGAATAATGAATATCTGGTGCCCCGAATATGAATATTTGTCTGAATGTTTGAATTAAGGTATTTGCACACCCCTACTATTAAGAAGTTTTTTTATTTATTTTTTTTTTTTGCAGCAGAGGATTGAACCGTCTTCTATTCATTCACTGACAGACCTGTTCCAAACTGGACCCACTGATTCTGTATGAACTTTGGTAAACTCTAGCAAAGATAGCCAGAGGCTAAATGTTCATCCTGTGAATGTTTAGAACTGTTTGCTTTACTTTTCTGACAAACTGAGATGATGTTTTTGTTGTAGCTCTGCTACAGAAGTGCTTTTTTTTAACAGGTAATAAAAATGAATAAGTACCACCAAAAATTGACCCAAATATCTAAATATGGTTTAAATTCCTCAAGAGTGATAAGAAATCTCAAATGAAAATTTTTGAAATCTGATAATAAAACTATATTATGTATCAGCGTATAATGTATAGTATGGGCTGTTTTGGAGGTACAGTATAAGAAATTATTTTGTTGATTTCAGGTGCTGACTGAGTACAATTGCTAGCCTTTACTTCTGATGATTAGAACATGCAGTGAAAATACTACATCAGAACCCCTAACTGGATCTGAATAAGCACACTGACTCTCAGGGCCATATTTAACTTTGAATCCTAGCATAACCAGATAACTTTAGTAGCACCTGATAAAGATATACAAATGGGGTTGCTTTAGAATATCTTCATTACCCTGTTGAACTTCCTCAAGCAATGCCTAAGGAATTATATTGTTTGGTTTCCCAATCAAATAGCCCTTGTTTAAAAATAAATAACTCATTACACTGGATACTAGCCATGGCAGAGAACAACAGCAACTCAAATGAAGCACATCCAGTGCAGATATTTAACTTTAATGACACAAATGTTTCTTACAATAAAAAGGAAAACAAGTCTCTTGTGAATGTTTGATATATTGGATTTTATGACAAATGACACTTCATGACAACTCTCCAAGTAGAAAAGATACCAAAAATAAGTTGTAAACCAATTCAAGCTCCAATTACTGCTGTACTCCAATGTCAAGCAGTAGTACAAACGAAGGTGGATGGCTTGCTGACAGCTACCTCCTAATGATGCCCCTGAGGTGGACTCTGTTCGCAACTTACAGAACAGCAATTTAATACACAGCTAGGAACTGGTCTGGTTATACCAGAAGCATGCATGTCCAAACTTTTCCCAAACCTCTAAAAAAGTTTTCATTTCCAGTCATTAGGACATGTAGTTTATAGGCTTTTGTTTTATATAATTAAAAGAGATATAGTATACTATAACAGTATAATTCTGCAGTTATGCATTACTTTGATGTGTAAAACAAAATATACCAAGGATCAAAGTTAGCATTTCATGTGCTTGATTTCCTTAAGGATTCCTTGCAGTGAAAATTGTAGTACAGTATGGGAACTGGATAAGTACTTAACTAAATGTTCTGAAATAAAAATTACTGGCAACATTCTCAGAACAGATCTATTTCGTATCTGCCAGCCCTTTTTCACGTGGATTTCTGTTCATATGCATAGAACATCTATTAGATAGCTTACTCATATTTGCAGCACAGATGCAATTGTGCACATTTAATTGTGGTTGTGTTAAAAAAAAATCCTACTCCTACATCTGCATAAGACCCTTTGAAAATGCCACCCTGACTATTTTTGTGGAACTGATTTCAGGTTATGACCTTTGTGAAACATTTTCAGATATGGTATTAGCAGGCTGTAGATAACAGAGTATTTTTTGCCTGAAATTATTAATTTAATTAGTAGCTTGATGCTTGCAAATATACATAGAAATAATAATAAAATATAAAAAGAATATTATAGCCGTAAGGCCTTTTTTTCACAAATTGTATGTTATAGAAACAGTAAAATCCCTTAAGGCATCATTTTTTCTCATACAAGGCAACTCAGTATTTGCACATATAACTGTGTGGCTGAAATGGGACGTGTAAAGTTGTAGAAGAATGTCCAGCTGAAGTGAATAGAGACCAGTGTATGTAATAAAGGTTTTTAATTACATTGACAAGTCTTAATGAAAGCCTGACATCAGTAGTAACATGTTGGGGATGCTTTTGTCAGAGACCCAACCAAGACAGATCTTAAGCAGTTAAAGGATATATAAACCATTTAGCTCTGAACCCCATGTTGTTCCATAAGTACAGGCACATAGGTGGCATGCCTGACCCTGTCCATTTCCTTGCCAGGAAAACAATCTCTGTCCTAGAAGGCATGGGTAGCCAGAGGTCAGAATCTAGCTGTATACAATGCTTGGAATTAAAATCCCCTTTAAATCTCCAACAGGATCACCTGCTACACAGAAACAGAAGACTTTGAGTTGCATTAGTCTGCATCCAGAGCTGCCATTTTCACAGAGATACGGTTTGTTTTCAATGAAAAGACTCTCCTTAGTGGTGTCAACCCCAGGCATCTGTGCCAAGGAACATGAAAAAGTACAGTAAATTTTTATTAAACAAATGATCAAAAGACTATAGCATACATACGTTGACAACAAAATTAAAATTCACAAAGACATATTTATTACAAATATAATTTTGGTTAGAAATATGTACACTAGTTCAAAAACTTTTGACAATACATAACTATACCTCTGTTTGCCATATTACATGCATTGTACAAGTATCCTAAAGATTATTGTGCAAAATTGGAACAACATTGGGAAAGAGAACATGACTTTATGACACAGCAGCTTTTTTTGAAACAGTAAGAAAAAGATGACACAGAATATGGCATCAGTAAATTCACTGAAGAAAAAAGTCCATGGAATCTGTCAACATCAATATGCTGACCATTCCCTAAATTTAGAAATCCTAGCCATTTATTCCTTCAATAGTCTTGGTTTAGAAATTATAGCCATTTTTTCCTGGAATACACATGGTATGGGCATTGCAAGACATAGCAAGCATCATAATTTTTCCTTTATAACCACAGGGATGATAAATGTAATCTTCAAAATGTTTGATCTAGAGCCTTCCCATGGAAAATAGTGCTTTTAAAATGTGGGGCCGAATATTCAAAACCTTGCCCAATGGGCAAACAGATTGCATGCACTTGTGCTATATCCAAAAACATGATTAGCATGGGCAAAACAGAATAGTGCCATGCAAATGGATAATGTATGCTCCGGGCAAAGAGAGGGGCATGGACATGAATACAAGCACTATGCTATTTTTTTTTTTTTTATTTATTTAGTTTTTGTTGACTGGGAAAGGAGGACTAGACAATTCCGCCTATTTTCGGCCTCGTACAGAAGGGGATACAGATTGATGTCAACTGACATTGAACCAGATTAAGCTGTCAGTGGTATTTTTACTGAATGGGGGGAATTTGGCCAGGGCGCAGGAGAAATTCCTCCTACTCCTTGCAGGGGGTGCTTCTCTCACTGCGAGAGCATGGGGGAGCCCAACCCAGAGGAGGATGAGCAAGGGGAAGGTTCTGCCCCTATGCCAGAGCAGTCACAGCAAGCTATGGACTCAAATTCTATGGATATTTCTGAACAAACTAGTGATTTCAAGCAGAGGAAATTGACATCTCGGAAGATAAGCAAAGACTACAAAATGAATTGGAATCTAAAAGGACTTATTTACTGAAAATGTTGACAAGCTGAAAAAGAATTTGAACTTAACAAAGGTAAATTAGAGGAATAAAAAATAGAAAGCATTTTGTTACGAGCCTGACACCAATGTCAGTAAAAAAAGGCAATTTTGCAACACCAGGGTTCCTCACAGGGTACTCAACTAGAAACTAGAAACTTACAAGACTTCTCACTCTCTGCTGGTAAAGCAGCATGGTCACCTGTGGATGCCCTTCAAAATGCTGGCTGGATATTTCAAAATGATGAATAGGGGCAAGATCCAAATATTCCTATTCCTAGGACACCAAAGAGATGTCGCAGGGCCACATTTCCTATATCAGATGAAACAGAGATGAATATTGATGTGGAGGGTCAGAGATTAGAGGTAACAGCTGCTGGAGCCATACAGAATGGTGAGACAGCAGGTATCTCTGCAGCAACTACGTCAGACATTGCAGAACAGCATACTCCTATAGTGGCTGGAGAATTGAGCAGGACTGCACAGGTATTTACGAGTTTGCAGGTTCCTGGGACAGATGATATACCTCAGGGAACTGAATAGCCGACTATATCTGCAGACACAGGTATGACAATACTGACACAAAATCCAAATGATGAGGTTTTAGATCTCACACCTATTGATAATGATGAATAGACTGCCCCACTGAGACCAGTTAGCTATGCCAGTTTATTTCATAGGCTGGCTGAAGCAACCAAATGTAGATATGTTGTCCGGCTATGTTACAAAGGGGGTCTAGACATGCCTTCTGACTGTAATTATGTGGGCAAGGAACTAAGAACATAAAAACATAAGAAAAATGTCATCAGATGGGGACTGTGTGATCCATCTAGTCAGCTCTAAAAGACTACCCCCCTACGTTGCCTGCAACCTAACCTGTCTGCAATGACTATCCCATGCAAGTTTGAAATCTCTAATCGTCGTTGATGCTACTAGCTCCTGGGGCAGGCTGTTCCATGGTTCCAGCACTTTCTCCATGAAGAAGTACTTCCTGAGGTTGCTTTTGAACCTACCTCCCACCAACCTCAAAATATGGCTCCTTCTACATGCTGTTGTATTGTGCTGAAATAGATTACCTGCCTGAGTTGTGTTTAGCCTCTTCACATACTTAAATGTTTTGATCTTGTCACGTCTCTTTCTTCTTTGCTCGAGGGAGTATAAATTTAACTCCCTTAGTCACACGTCATATGTTTTGTGGTGTAGACCCTGCACTATTTTTGTAGCTCTTGTTTGCACCATCTCCAAATGATCAATGCCCTTTTTGAGGTGAGGTTTCCAGAATGGACTGCAGTATTCCAAGTGTTACCAAGGACTTGTAGAGAGGCATAATAACCTCTTGCTTTCTACTAGTAATGCCCCTACTAATACAAACATACGAATGTGCCAGCAGAAACAGACCAACCAGTCTATCTAAGTCTGCTCGAGTGTGCAGCCAACACCCCCAGTTTGCAGCTGCCCACCCCTCCCCTTTGTCATGCCACTGCCACCCCATCTCCCCCACCCTCACTCTCCCCTGTTCCCTGTCCCATGCCCTTTTGAAGCATTTCACAGATTTACATACCACCCATTCTGGTAGGACATTCCATTTTGCTACCACCCTCTCTGTGAAATACTGTCTCCTCATTTCCTTCCTAAATCTAGTCGGCTCTAAAATACTACCCTCCCCCCTGCATTGCCTACAACCTATCCTGCCTGCAATGACTATCCCATTCAAGTTTGAAATTTCTAATTGTCTTTGATGCTACTAGCTCCTGGGGCAGGCTGTTTCATGGTTCCAGCACTCTCTCCATGAAGAAGTACTTCCTGAGGTTGCTTTAGAACCTACCTCCCACCAACCTCAAATTATGGCCCCTTGTACATGTTGCTGTATTGCACTGAAATAGATTACCTGCTTGAGTTGTGTTTAGCCTCTTCACATACTTAAATGCAGCCGAGGATGCCATTTGCTTTCTGTGCTGCCTTCTCACACTGTTTTCCTACCTTTAAGTCATCAGTGATCACTGTGCCAAGATCTCACTCTATCTGTGTTTCTTCGAGTTGATGTCCTCCCAATGTGTACTTATTTCTTGGGTTCCTCCTACCCAAGTGCATTACCTTACATTTTTTGGCATTAAATTTTAACTGCCAAGCCCAGGACCATTCCTCCAACTTTCTAAGGTCAGCTTTCATGTTTTCTGCCCCTTCCTGTGAGTCTACTCTGTTGCAGAGCTTAGTATCATCTGCAAACAGGCAAACCTTCCCTTTCAAATTATCTATGATTATCTAAGATGTTGAAGAGGATAGGTCTCAGTACTGACCCCTGCGGGACACCACTGATTACACTACCTTCCCTCGACAGAGTTCCATTTACTAGCACTCTCTGGGTCCTATTGTTTAGTCAGTTGCTGATCCAATTAACTACCTTTTGTCTGACTCCTATAGGTTCCAGCTTGTTTGTTAGCCTTCTGTGAGGTACGGTGACAAAGGCCTTGCTGAAATCCAGGTATAAGTCCACTGTCCCTCCCTGATCCACTATTCTGGTGACCCAGTCAAAGAAGTTAATCATGTTGGTTTGACAAGATCATCCCACTGTGAAGCCATGTTGCCTTGGGTCCATTTTTCCGGTGTCTTTCAGGTATGACACTATCCTCTCCTTTGGCAATGACTCCACAATTTTCCCTATGACTGAGGTCAAACTGACAGGGCGATAATTTCCTGCCTCCTCTTTGCTCCCACTTTTGTACAATTGTTGCCCTTTTCCAATCTTGAGGTATTTCCCCACTGTCTAGTGACTTGTTCAAGAGCTCAGCCAGTGGTGTGGCTAGTTCCTCTCAAAGTTGTTTTAAAACCCTAGGGTGTATGCCATCAAGTCCTATGGCCTTGTCCTTCTTGAGTCTACTCAGCTCTTCTAGGACCCTTTCTTTTGTGAAGGGGCTAGTGTCCACTCTCTGACCATCATTCTCTGTCTGACCTAGCATGGGACCTTTGCCACTGTTTTCTATAGTGAAGACAGAGCAAAAGAACTCATTTAAGGCTTAGTCCTTTTCCTTGTCCCTCACTGCCATCTTGCTTTCTTTGGTTGCTATTCGGACTCTTCCTCCCTTAGTTTTAATTTTCTCCATTATGTATCTGTAGAAGGTTTTGTCTCCCTTCTTAACACCCTATTCTATTTTCTCTTTGGTCTGCACTTTTGCCTTTCTGACTACCTTCCCTGTGTCTTTCAGTTTTTTTCCTGTATTCTTCTCTGTCTGCTTCTTGCTTTGTTCATTTAAATTGTGTGAAAACCCTTCATTTCTCTTTGATTTTGGTTGCTACTTCATTTGAGAACCAGAGAGGTCTCTTACTTCTTCTGGACTTGCTGGTCAGCTTTGTGCATTTAGTTGTTACTGTGTGCAAAGCAGTCTTTAGGGTATTCCAGCATTCCTCTACATCCCCTGAGTTTCTGTCTTCCATTATGGATGCGAACATAGTTCGTATCTTGGTGAAGTTAGCTTTTCTGAAATCTATTACCTTGATTTTAGTGGGACTAGTATTTTCCTCCTGGTTTACAGTTAACCAGATTTACCTGTGGTCACTAGTCCCCAGATTGGCTCCTACTTGAGCTTCTGAGACCCTAGAGTTGTTTGTGAGCACTAGGTCCAATATTGCTCTGTCTCTGGTGGGTGAGTTCACCAGTTGACGTAGACCCACTCCCCTCAGTGCAAAGAGGAAATCTTTGATTCACTGCATTTTTCTCCAGCAGAGGTATACGCTTTCATACAAGCCTCTGGGGACCAGAATTTCAAAATTAGTTTTTGGTCTGCAGCATTATTAGATACATTTTGGGCTGCCTATTACTCAGTAAAAGACATTCCATTATGGAATCCTTTTATTGCAATACCCATCACAAAATCTACTTTCAAGAAAATCACGATTCTATTTAGAAACAAAGGTGTTAATGTCAATTACATAATCTATTGGCTGGAAAAGAAATGCACAGTGTAAGGTACACCTGAGGCATTACTGGATGATAATGGCTTCTGGACCGGGTGTGTGAAAATTTTGCATACAGCTCAGACATACTGAAGAAGGCATCCAATACTTGCCTAATTGTTTTTTTCTCAGACGCGACCGTGGTATTTTATTTTATCAAGGTCAGCCATGCTCATGCTACAGATGTGGGTGTTTGACACATTTGAATACATACTGTGCAGAGTTAAAATGTCTTTCTAGTGGAGCCCTAGGTCATGTGGCAGCTTGCTGTACAATTCCACTTGTCTGTATTCTTTGTGAGGTCGATGACCATTCCTTTTCTTCCTGCCAATGAGCAGCACGCAATACTACAGATTATACAGAACAAGATTTCTATGTCAATAAAGCTTCCAGGACTCAAATGGGGAGTGCTCAAAAACCAAGACCCCCCCTCCCCCTCCATGGCCCAAAAGAGGTCCTGTAATAACAAAAGTAAGGGTACCGCAGGAAGGGGACAAAACTGATTCTGCTCTAATTATCATGAAGCAGTCACAAAATATAGGAGCTACAGTTCAATCTGAGTCACAAGGAAAACACATGGAGACTGTAGTGCAAAAGGGCACAGTGGTAGTAGCATTTGTCTCTAAAGAAATGCCCCCTGCACCATCAGAATTCAACCTGCAAACACTAGTTGCATCTCCTATTACTTTAAATGAAGACCTTTCTTCCTTTCAGACTTTGCAAGCATAAAAGAAAACAGGTACTAAGGGGCTTAAATCAAGACTACCTGATACCTTACAAACAGAAAATTGCTATGAAGTCTTGCAATTTTTTTTTAATTCAATATATTTTATTGAACTTTTTTAACATAACATAACCTCATAATGGTCTTTGGGGCTAGCACAATATTCTGGATTAGGCATATGTTTTAAATCACCAGATATAATTTTCAGAAGTTAATAGAAGTAGAGTTGGGTAGGGCTCTAATACTCAGCATTATATTTCAGGGCCTGGCCTGTAGATTTATAAATATTTATGGACTTCAGACTAAGTCATTATGAATAGAGCTGTTGAAAAAAATGTAGCCTTTTTTGTTTACAAGCAGACAGATGTTATGGGGGGAGATTTCAACATTTCTTTATCGAAAGTTAAAACAGTATCAACTCAAGCAAAAATGTATTGTGATGTTTCTTATTTACGTAATATTTATTTATTTAAATGTGATTAAATATGATAAAACAAGCATCTTTAAAAATGTGTTTGGATGGGGTCATGTTAATTATTAACAGAGGCATTCCCTTCATCTCCACGCAGGTCATTAAAGATCCAGGGGGCAGGTTTGTCCTAGTTCAGGGCACTCTCTGGTCAGTACCACTTTTACTTTGCAGTGTCTATGGGCCTAATTTGATGACCCAGGTTTCTTTATGAGGCTGATAACTATTATTCTCCCAATGCGTCCCATTATGATTATTATGGGTGGTGATTTTAATCAGATTATAGATTCCAATTTGGACAGATCAGGTAGTGGACTGAGGCGGCTGTCCCCAGGGCAAAGGGCACTTAAGGACTTAGTAGATCAATGCGGGCTTTGTGATATTTGGCCCGTGTTGCATCCTAATTCCAAGGAGTTTACCTTTAACTCGATGGTGCATGGATCGCAGTCTCGCATTGACTACGTATTTATCTCTCAGGGGCTTTTGCCCGGGGTTATGTCCACCTCGATCCAGCCTGGCCCTGTTTCCGACCACTCTCTCGTGGTATGTAATCTGGCTTTTCTTAACACACCCAGAAGGGAGACCCAGTGGAAGCTTAACGAAAAGCCACTAAAGGATGCCAAGTATTGTAAGCTTATAAGAGAACAAATTGAGTTCTTCTTCTTATCTAATCCTATTGATAGTGCAAAACCGGACATCTTATGGGGTGCCTTTAAAGCCTATATGAGGGGAGTCCTTATCAGTTTAGCATCGAATAGGACAAGGGCACAGGAAGAAGAGTTACTATCATTATTGTCTCAAATTCAGTCCCTTGAGGCTAATCTCTCTGCCAGCACTTCCAGTGAGAACAGAAAGAAGCTTCTGGTGGCCAAAGACAGATACCTAGATCTGTTAAGGAAAAAGGCAGAATTAGCTATTATCCGAACCAGAGCCAGT
Organism: Neoceratodus forsteri; assembly: GCA_016271365.2. NCBI lineage: Eukaryota > Metazoa > Chordata > Ceratodontiformes > Ceratodontidae > Neoceratodus > Neoceratodus forsteri. The sequence goes on from CM057452.1 coordinate 1,869,842,980, forward strand.
TATACGGACCAGGGGGAGAAAGTGGGGCATTTGCTAGCATTGCGTCTAAAACAACAGGAATCTGCAAGATTCATCCCCCCAATTCGGGCACTGGCAGATGGGTCCCTGAGAGTATCCCCTTCTGAGATAGTGCAAGAGTTTGCACTATATTACGAACAATTATATAGGGATATGGAGAGCCCTCCTTCTCCAGAGATTCTGGAGGAGTATTTAAAGAACTCCCATCTGCCCTCCCTAACAGAACAACACAAGAGTTTTCTGGCTTCTCCTATATCCCAGGAGGAGATCTCAGAAGTTATAGGAGCCTTGCCATTGGTCAAGGTCCCAGGCCCGGATGGGTTCTCCTCATTATTTTACAAAGTTTTTCAAGAACTTATACTGCCAGTGCTTTATCGACTATTTCAGCTTCTTTTATCCGGGGTGGAGGTGGATGCTTACCTGTTTGAAGCCCTGATTATTGTTGTCCCTAAACCGGACAAAGACCCCGAGCTAGTTCAAAGTTGCAGGCTCATATCTCTTTTAAATCAAGGCATCAAAATTCTTTCAAAGATACTGACCGATAGGTTAACTGTGGTCCTTCCAGACCTAATAGGTATGATCCAGGTTGGATTCATGAAGGGTCGTTCATCCTCAGATCATCTGCACACCCTTTCACATGTCTTCTCGGTCTCCAGGATGCTGCTTTTCCTGCTGGGCTGGTCTCCCTGGATGCTGAGAAGGCATTTGATCATGTGAACTGGAATTTTTTGTTCCAGGTCCTCAAGGCCTTCCAGTTTCCTACTGTTTTTATAACCTGGATTCGTGCATCATACAGAGCCCCCCTCAGCAAAGATCTCAGGAAATGGTTAATTTTATAAGTCTTTCTCATTATATTCAAGTACTAGACAGGGTTATCCCCTTTCTGCCCTTCTGTTTAACCTGTATCTGGAACCTCTCATTCAAAATATTCTCAGCAATGTGGGGATACAGGACATCTGGGTGGGGTGTCATGAGGTTAAGATTACTGCATACGTGGATGATCTCCTTCTGTACTTATCCCACCCGGTGTCCTCTGTTCCAGCTTTGTTGGGTGAAATTGCTAAATACAGTGCCCTCTCAAACTATAAACTAAATGCTAATAAATCCTCCTTTTTTCCCCTGAATCACAAGATCTTCAAGACTGATATTACCCCCTTCGGTTTATGCTGGGCTCCTAGGATACTGAAATACTTGGGCATCAAACTAGCTTGTAATCCCTCAGCATGGTTTAAGGAAAATCTGGAGCCCCTTTCCCAGCTTATAATTCAAGACTTTGATAGATGGTCTAAACTCCCGATTTCATTATGGGGCCTGATTAACATAATCAAGATGAATATCTTCCCAAGAATTTTCTACCCTCTATCTCTCCTTAATTCATTTATTCCTTTATCCTGGTTTCAGAAAATGCACGGTATCTTTACCAAGTTTATCTGGTCTGACAAATACCCCTGACTGGTTTATTATAAGTTGGCCGCCTCTAAATTTGAGGGGGATTGTGGATCCCTCATTTGGCTATATATTATTGGGCTAGCCACCTGGCAAAATGCCTGAAATGGGTATGCCCGGGTCCTGAAAATCTACAACCGGCATGGCTCAGAATAGAGTTGGATTTAATCTGGTCTATGACTACGGATCCCCTAACTTTGTTTTATGTAGAAGTGTCCCAGTTGCAAGGCGCCGAGAAATGTCCCACTTTTATGATTTCCTTGAAACTATATGCGCAGCTTTGCTCCTTTTTGGGCTATCCCCCCCAGTTAGACCTGTCCCAATCCATCTGGAACTCTCCATCCTTCACCATGAATAAGCAGCAGATTCCCTGCACATGGTTGCCCCAACTGGGTGATGGGATAGTATCCTTCTTCCTGGATGATGAAGGAAAATGGCTGTCAGCAGATGATCTCATTCAGAAATTTAGTATTCCGGTGTACTCACACTTCAAAGCAGTGCAATTAAAGCACTTACTTATAACAGTGTTTGACAATACCCTCTGCTGCCAAACGATTAGGGCCCTGATCCCTGAATCCTCCTCCCTACTATGTTCCTCGGGTGTCATTTCTAAATTATATCAAAACTTGTTTCATAGAAGGTACAGGGACTCCCTTGGACTGACTAGGTTCTGGAGTTCTATATTTCCCCAATATTCCCCCAACTAGCAGGCCTTGTGGAGGTTCTGTCATAAATATGTGTCCCAGGATAGATTGAGCCTTATGCAATACCACATTCTGCACAACATGTACTACACCCCGGTTAAGTTAAAGAAATGGGGTCTCCTTGACTCAAACATATGTGTTAGATGTTATCAGGGAGAGGGAACACTCCTCCATATATTTTGGTCTTGTCCTAAAATATCCTTTTTGTGGGACTCTGTCAAAGCTTTCCTGGACCCATTACTGGGTCTGCAGGAGTGTTTCACACCTGACATTTGTCTCCAAGGGGACCTGTCCTCCATCAGGGTCAAAGTAAGAAGGTTTCATATTTCTATGATTGCACTATCTGTCAAGAAGCTTATTTTACACCATTGGAAAGATAAGATCACTCCGACGTTACAGGAATGGGTGAATGAAATCCTTGCTAATCTACGTACAGAGAAAGCTATAGCCAGCCTCCGTAATAGATTACCTGTCTACACACATATATGGGATCCCCTTCACTCCTTAATAATAGCTACCTGGATATAAGTATTGTTTCATAGTAGGTAGCTCTGTATACTTATGTATAATGTCTTAGAACCTATGCTGTAAAATGACACAATACTGCTGTATTGGGGGAGGGAGGGGAGGAGGGGCAGTTTTAGCAGAATATGTTATTGCATTTTTGTTTTATTTCTCATGTTAACTGCCTCTATTGTTGTGGAAAATTCTGTTAATAAAATTTGAATTGAAAAAAAATGTGTTTGGAGATCAAATGCAAAATCAAAACAACACTTTTTTTAAAGATAAATTAGCTATAGTAATCAATTATTGACTAGTCACAGTAACATTATCAATTCATAGAGCCAAAGTCAAGTTGACAGAAACATCAGATCATGCACTACTGAAACTTCAAGTAGCCTCTCACCCCCCTAGAGTGCCAGGGAGAGATATATGGAGATTAAACTCCAGTTTATTGCAATAACAACAGATACTGGAGGACATAAAAATGATCTTGGAGGATAGGAAGTCATTTTTTTTTCTCTATGAATCCCCAGTTTCATGGTGGGAATACACTAAGATTTATTTGATTGATTTTTTTTTCAATAGAACTCCAGGAAACATTCCCAAGATAAAAAATAAGCAGTATTTAATACTTTGGAAACAATTATATGAGCTTATGACAGCTCAAATAACTAAAAGACAGGATTTTTCAAATGAAATATTAGAGCTAAAACAATGTATGATAGATTATCAGCATAACAGACAATCTTCCTTAGAGAAAGAGCAGTGTTTTGGCATGCAAGAGAGAAAAGAGCATACCAACCCATATAAAGATTGTAAATATTGGAGTACAGACAAGACAAATTTTAACATTATATGATGAGTCAGGAAACACAGTGTCTGATAACGATAGTAAAATTTTGATTTCAGAAACCCATATTCAACAGCGATTCGGGTATCCAACAATAGAAAATGAAGGGATGGGCACTATTTTACAAGCAGCAGCACCACCATGCTTAAATAAGTCACACATTAAATAAATTAATTCAGGATTTTACTGCCACTGAATTAGAAATTGTTATTAAATCACTAAAGATAAACACTTCACCTGGGTCAGATGGGCTTACAGGAGAATTATATAAAGTGTTATGGGAATGGATCCTGAGGGAATTAGTGGCACTATACAATGCATTTTGACAAGATGATGGGATTACTAAAAAAATGTATGAAAGCCTGATTGTTTTTTTTTATTTAAAAAAGGAGATTGTGCAGAAATTAATAATTGGAGGCCTATCACATTGTTGAATGTTGATTTTAAAATGTTTGCAAAATTACAGTGTAATCGCTTGTCACAGGTACTAGACACTTTAATTCATCCAACACAATTTGGGTCTGTATCAGGGAGAAATACAACTGATGCCCTCATTCTCCTTAGAGAACTTATGGATAGGGATCTAGAAAACAAGCTGAAGGATACATAATGAGTTTTGATCAACAAAAAGCATCTGATTGTGTGCCTCATGGCTTTGTATGGTTAGCACTGTCTAGTTATGGTATTCCAACAGTATTTATTCATTGGTTACAATTGTGCTACACCTTGGCTTATATAAGACCATATGACAATGGTAGGTTTGGAACAAAATTCCAAATATTTGTAGGGGTAAGGCAAGGGTGTCCTCTAAGCCCCTTGTTATATTTATTTTCATTGGATCCAATTATTCTCATTATTAATAGATCGCCATACATATGAGGGATTAGGACACCGGGGATCTCTGTGAGAGTCTTAGGTGGGTACAGATGGACACATATGCCAAAATGCGAGTTCAAAAAAATATCTTTCTTTTTATTTACTTACAGAACCAAAATTAAGTGGACTGGATTCGTCAAAATAAAAAAAATAATAATAATAACAATAGGAATAGTCAGTAAATGAAATAAGGCTTAACTTCAGCATAAACTTAGTCCCAGATGAACAAAGGAAAAACGTCTTCTTTTGACCAGCAAGCTCTAGTCCCATGTGAGTGTTGTCCCTTCAACACCCCGAACACATCTGAATTTCATCAGGTAGAGTCATTACATATATAGCCTGATGAGGCTCAGGATTGGCTCAATTGTCTGTCAATTAGAGGAGGTTACATAATCTTTTTTCTAACTTTGTTTAAACAGTTAAATTTCCTACAGTCTTTGTTGCATTGCCTTACATTTCTTAATAATCATACAGAAAAAACAGCAGAGCTTGTTTTTATCTTTTGGGAAAGAAAATAGCTTAAAGAAGCACTCTGCTAGTTCCTCCTTCAGTTAGGCTCTGTATAAAAGTAGTGTTGTAATGGCCGGCCAGCTCTATAGAGCGCTAGCTGCAGTGAGGAAAGCAGAGAGGCAAGCAACACCCATGTTTCTTAAAGGCACCATTCTCTTTTGCTACTTGAAATAACAACACCATTAGAGCTTTATGTTGGCTCTTTTTTGTAGAACATGTGCTTATTAGTGCCTCCAGTTTAGTTCTTTAATAACCAAACAGTAAAAGAAACAAACTCCTTGTGCAGAGTGTAAGTTTAAAGTGGAGCTTAAAGCTCTTCAAAGCAAACATTGTTCCTCTGTAACCCTCTGGAGTTTTCAAAACAGCATTTTCTTCAGGCATTAACACAGGAGGCAAACCAAAACCTAGGCTATTATTTCTCAAGCTTTTCTTTTAACATATTTTGGATATTAATCCATTCATATACTTGCAAGTTTCCAGCGTTTTAAACAACCAGCTGCCAGGAATGGGGGTCACAGGACAAATAGACTTCACACACAAAAAAATAAGACACATGGGTGGCCAGTCCATGTGAGACATACATATAACATATAAAACAAAACATGAAAATGTAAAAGGACACAAAAGGGAAGTATTCCAAGGCAGGCATATTAGCTTCAGGAGGGAACCTTCCACAATCCCAATGGTAAAATCTATCACCTATGTGGACGATTTATGTTTGACTGTACAGAACACTACCATAGGGAAATTGTCCTATTAGGTCTTACAGTGTTTAATGTGTGTAATAGGGTCAGTCATCAATCCCCTAAAAGTTTATGACTTAATGTACAGCAAAATGGAGAGACAGAGCCTGATATTGGAGATATCCAGATCACTTCTGCCCCTTGTAAAATTCTGGGTCTTTTTGTGGTATGGGCATATGGCACAATACAACTGGGAATTATGTTTAGCTAAATGTCACGCGTGAGTCAGTAGATGAAATTCATGGAGAATCGGGAAATTAAAAAGAATTTATATTATTAAAACCTTATTGGTACTAATGTTTTTGTTTGTTAGCCATATTTTCCCACTTCCCAAACTATTAGAAACTAAAGTATTTGAATTGTTTTTATACTTTTGGGGCAGTAGACTAAACCCCATTAAATGTACTGTCGTATATTAAGAAAGGAAAGTGGCCAGCTCAGTGACACTGAGGGCTGAGTCACTGGACGCCACACTTTATGCCATGCCTGTGACCCATGTTCAGGAGTGAACGTGGGCCACCGGGGCTTGGCAGGAGAGGAGAAGGATCAGGCATCCCTGGGACAGCTCTCCTTCTCTGGGGAGGGGGGTGACCAGACCTTGGTACATGCCTGGCCCCTAGCAGTACCTGGGGGCTGACACACCGATACTGCATCTACAGGGGTAAAGGTGGGGAAGATGCCTAATGGTGTGTGCGTATGAAAGCGTGCACAGCACCATTGCTGTTGTCATTGTACACTCTGCCTCTGGAGACCATGCAGAACAAGGAAAAATAGCTCCTGGTCAGACAGCATGAACTTCCATCCTCGGCAGCATGAGATTCCATCCTCTGCAGCCTGACCCCAAATGGTGCTTCTCCCAGTCTGGATTTGTTCAAGGTGAGTTGAGTTCGGGAGGGGGGGGTCCTCACCACCCTGCTATGGAGGGCAAGCCATGAGGGATATGGGGGAAGTTGGTCTGACATCAGGAGTGTGGGCCGGGACAATGGTCAGGATGTACTGCCGACCAGGAGCCAGGAAAGAAAATAGTAGCTAAAAAAAAAAAGGAAAGATGGAGGAGTAGAGATGCCAAACCCCATTGTTTTATTTTTTACAACTTTCTTTTTTACAGATTTAATTCCCTTATTACAGAAAAATAAAAAAAAATTGGGGCTTATGGATATCCCTTATGTTGGCTGATATATGACAAGAATGGCAACATGATGCGTTTATCCATAAAAAACAAAAGACGATATGTGATAACCTCTTTATGCTCTCACATTTTTGATTATATGAAAAAATGGGGAATTAGGTATGGTGCAGCTCTGACCTGGACTCGGAAACAGCTGTATGTTCAAATTATGACATAGTGGTTCACACAACAACCCTTTTTGAATTTTACAGTTACTGGAAAAGACAACATACAAAGTTTATTAATAGACAAAAGAATTCCAGGAATAATGTGGGATTTGGTTTGGCTGGGGGTTCATGGCAGGATAAATACCAGGGGACATCTTAAACATAAAGGTCTTAAAGAATATTATTGTCCTAAGAATATCTGTGTGGTACAGATTGATACAATGGATCGTCTTTATTTTATATGTCCATATATATTACAGTTTTGGGATGTTCTAAAAGGAAAATGGAAAACTGTTCAGTTCTTAGCCTTAGATACTGTACAGCTGTGTTATGGGATTTATCACACTGTCTGGAGTAAGTATTCATTGTTCACTATACATTTTTTTATGGCATGCTTTTTGTATTGGATATGGCAAGTACATGGCTGATTAACTTTTCAACAGCAAAATATTTCACCAATGGAGCTTTATTTTATTAGTTTGAATGAACTACAAACTATCAGACAGAAGGAACAGAATAGCCTAAGTCAAATTCAGTGGGACAATTATTGGAAAAAATGTACCTGGTTATAATGAAAAGCATTAACTGTTTTCATGATAATTTGCAGTAGCTATTATATGATTTTTTTTTCACACTTGGGGTGAGTTCTTTATGGGGGGAAGGGTGAAGGGTCCCCCCTTTCCTTTTTTTCCTTTTCCATTTTCCTTTTCTTTTCTTTTGATTCCAAATGGGTTTATATCATTTGGTTTAGTTATAGGGATAGTTTTCCTTTTTGTTCTCTAATGCACAAATCGTTGATTGTTTTTTCTGGTTATTCTATCTATTCTGTATTTAAGGTCTTGCTATGATGTTGTATATTTGATTGTTCTGTCATATTAATAAAACAAATCCCCAACTCTTTTTGAGAAGTGCCATGGGATCTTTAACATCCACCTGAACTACCACCAGAACAGGCAGGTGGGACTTAGGTTTAACGTCTCATCCGAAAGATGGCATCTCAGGAGTGCAGCACCGCCCCCCCCCCCCAATACTGCAGTACAGTGTCAGTATTGGGATTTAACCCACGTGTCTGGTGTGGGGATAGAACCCACAGCCTTCTAATCTTCCGGCCTCAGAGGTGAGTGTGCAACCTGCTGAGCCACTGACACTGCTATATTCAGCACATTAGCACTGCACAAAGTGAGTTTGCACAACACCATTGCGTGGCGCAAATATCACCTATAAAAAGGTTGACTTACTCTGGACAAACCCTAGACATGGGCGGTGACAGTGCAGCCAGTGCGGAAATGTCTGTATTCAACACTCACATGTTATACCTATTGGAACAGGCCAAGGGGGAGGAGGAGGAGGAGGAGAAGGCAGAAGGCCACACAGGGCCACTCCATAGGCTACGGAGGTGATATGCTGTGCACAGATTGTACCAACCATAAGTCTTCTTCAAGACCCTCACTGAGGACCATCTGGTGGGCTGGTATAATCTCAATAAGGCCATGCTGCCAGAGCTATGCAAGCTCCTGCATGAGCAGCTGTGTAGTGACACCCAGCGGAGTCATGCCATGCCAGCTGAGCAGAAGGTGATGGCTGCGATGTGCATCCTAGCCACCGGGTTATTTCAGACACTGGTGGGTGATACCATTGGTCTACTGCAGTCTGACACATCTCACTTGCTGGCCCAAGTTCTTGATGCCCTGCTGGTGAGTTCATTATATTCAAGAGGTCATCTCTTTTAGGTTAACACCTAGCTTATTGCAGCCAAATATGAAGGCATCCAAACAGCAAATAACATCTGATGAAGCCTCCATTGGGAAGTGAAACATAAGATAGAGCCTTGCCCTATATCCTGTTGTTTGCTGTTTGGATATCTTCATATATGACTGCAATAAACTAGGTGTTAACCTAAAAGAGATTGCCTCTCGAGTCCTTCATACATTGCTGAGTGCACTTTTCTACTCATTTAAAAAGATATAAAAACTTAAAGGTAGCACCACCATCCTAGTGCACCCTCCTTGCTTGCATAGTTCATTATTTTCCTCAGTACAGCAGCTGAGCACACAGAAACCATGCATCAGTGCTATTGGGTTGTGTGCCTACCTGCAGTACTCAGTGCCATTAAATACATATTGCAATCCAGGCACTCACTGGTGATGGAGTGGATGCCTACCTTAGTAGGAAGAGATACCGCTCCATCAACTGCCAGGTGGCATGCAATGAAACTGGGTGCATCACCAATGTCCTGGCACGGTACCCTGTCAGTGCCCATGATTCCATCATATGGCACAGTTGGAGATTATGTCAGGCATCTGAAGGCAGCCAAATACCCAATGGACACATTGTCAATAGGTACATGCCACACTACCCTCAACCCCCCTCCCATAGGGGGTACACTGCCATAACACAGCACAGTCATACCTCACTGAGGGAAGGAAGGGATGGTTAGTAGGGGAGTGTGGACAGGTCAGGTGCACAGTATGTACCAGACAATGGGCTGTATGCAGATGCAGGGAGCTACACTCTTTCAGGTGACAGTGCATATTCCTTGCACCCCTGGCAACTCACACCAGTCCTCCAGCCCTCAAACGTGGCCAAGGACAGATACAGTGTGACAGACACCACCACATGCAACATCATTGAGTGCATCTTTGGCATGCTGAAAATGCAAATTCAGTGCCTGGACCATTCAAGTGGTGCCCCACAGTATAACCTTCACAAGGCATGTGGTATATTCCAAGTTTGCTGCATGTTACACAACTTGGTGCATACTCATGGAATAGGCATGCCAGTACATGAGGAACACAGTGAGAGTGACATGGAGCCAGAGGTGCAGGGGATGCTGAAGCAGCTTGACAGGCATGATCCCACATGGCCAGGAGGGTCCAGGAACACAGAGTCCACATCATTAGAGGTCTCACAGAGAGAATCAGGTAGGCGCAAAAATAAAAGGATACTGTTGTAGATTTCGAAATTGAAATGTAAACACAAAATGCAAAGTAAAAATGCATAAAAAGTGCAAAATAGAGCAGGAGATTAACAGTGTATGCAACAGGTGGAACAGGGATAAAGCTGGAGGTGATGCCTGTGAAAACAGAACTGGGACAAGGGAAGGGAGCAGGGGATGAGTAGAAAAGCAGGGGTGGCCTCCAAACTCAAGCTCTCCGTCCACCGTGAGTGAGCAGGGACTGGCTTCTGGGACCCTGTGTGTAGGGGGTCTTGGGCCATGGGGTGGGGAAGGGTGATGTTCATGGAGATGGGGTCACCCTGGCCCATACACAGTCACACCTCTAGCTGGACAATAGAATGTCCAGATCATGTTTAGGGGTTCAAGGAGTGCCCATGGATGACGGTGTTGCTGGTGTGTTGCCTGACACCAATCTTCCATTCTGTGGGATTGTTGTACACCATGGCATTGCCATTACTCACACTGTGCAGCTGGCAGCAACTCTATGGCAGACTGCAGAAGTCTGCCTCTGGGTACACTGTCCTGTGGGACAGTACGTACTGTTTGTCATGGGTTCTGAGTAGGGAGTGTGTGCACCACATCCAGAGTGGGTGGTGGAGGTGTCAGGGCCTCGGTGGATGTGGTGGCACAGGGTGGGTGTGGGATTGTGGTTATCCTGGTGGCTGCCCATGTCCACTCATTGTGCATAGCAGGTGGCATGGGAGGTGGAGGATGTCAAGGCCACCCTATTGGTGGTGGTGGTGGTGGTGGTGGAGGTGCTGGTTGTCCCCTGGGACATTGTTGTCCCTAGTATCACAGTCCAGCTGCCAGAGGTGTGCCTGTCAGCAGGTGGGTTTATACTGTAGGGAACCACTGGCTGGACAGGGAGGTGGGTGGGGCTTAGGGTTGGCAAGACCCCCCGGGGTAGCTATGGCCTCCAAGTATTGATGTGTTGGCACATATGTGTCCTCATCGCTGTCCTCCATTTCCTCCACAAACAAGTGGATGCAATGAATCAGCCTTGAGCCAGAAATAAATATTCCAAGGATGCTATAGCAAGTTATTTCAAATCAAGAGTGATATACCACCATGTCTGAGGAAATAGATTTAGTTCACAAAATGTTGCTCATTGGTGGAAGCAACAAATACATATTGTTAAATTTATTGGGAGTTGAGCCTTCAGTATTTTTGCTGAAGTTATGGGGCTGCTACATGAAGGACTCCTCTGCATAACTGACTTTTTGAGCCCATTATGGGCAGTTGGCATTCTGGAACTTTATTTATATTTTACTCTTTCTATATTGCCCTGCTAGGTGCCAGATACTGGCCTGGTAATTTAATAGGTTACCTCAGTGACTTATTTATCCCCTCCTCCAATCCCTCCTATCTTGTCTGGTCATAGGACGGCAGTAGACTTCAAATTCCTTGGTGCGGGTATAATGCTGGTCAGGACTCAGTCATGTATAGACTTGCAAACTTATGGAATCACCTTCCCCCACTCTAACTACCTACTCCTGTTCTGGTCCATAAAGACCTTGATAAAGGAGCATTTCAAGGCCCCTTTGAGATGTCACAACTGCCCTGGAGATGGTCACTAGTTCTTTCTATGTGGGTCTCTTAATGATTGTAGCCTGGCAACAGGTCCAGACCTGGCCAGGCCCCTGGTGTTGGGAATGGGCATTCTGTCCAGGTATATGATACTGTCTTAGGTATAATTGTATACTTTAATATGTTTCAGTATTGAGTAAAGGCCACCACATAGTGTATTTTCTATTTTGTCCCTTTGGGGCTTTTTAAATAGACCCCTTTGTAGCATTTCTTGGTATTCACTGTATTGCTCATATTCACTGTACATTCTGACTCTATATAATCGCTGCTGTATTTGTTTGTTTCTTACTCTGTATTGTATTGTTTGTATTTTGTTTTCCTTAAAAATCTCTGCCCCCCCCCCCAACCTCTGGTCAAAACTGGAGACAAGTCTATTAGGACTCTACTTACCTGGTCAAATATGTTTAAAGTAAATACATAAATACAGTGGGTAGCACCATAAAGTGATGATTTTTACCAAATTATTTTGGTAGCTAATTGTCATGACTTCTTTAGCTGAAATAATATGAGCTTTGCTTGATTACTATCAATCATGTCAAGAACAGAAGGAAAACCATGCCTTTCTAAAAAAAAACAATTCTCTGTAGAGTTGAACCAGGAGAAAATGGTTCATACTGGCCTGAAACTTTTGCCAGCATAAGAATGGAAACCTGCAGCATGATTTGGCGTTTTTAAGTAGGAAAGAGCTCTAATAATTGTAAAATTTTCTATCAAAAGTGTCCCAGTTTTAGCACATTACAACACTTTAAGTGTTTTGTTGCAGTCCATAAAGCATTCTTAATAAACTATTTTGGGATGGCTCCAGTGTCACTATATTTGAGACCCTTACCAGTGCATCATAGAACAGTTGTCTTCTTATTTTCATTTCCAATGCTTTTTTTTAAGAGCGATATATGAGTTACTGGCAAATCCATCTCAAAATCCTTTACCCAATATACAATAAGGCCTGATTATTACTTTATCTGGATACACTGAGGTGCTGATTCCAAGATCTGGTGTTATTAGAACAGACTTTTAGATGTTTATATTCAGAGACCATTTCCAGCCTGTGTCTGTCTAAAACTTATCTGTATTCTAATGTTTTCATCTTCCAAAAACTAAAAGTTTTGTTTTGCTGGCATTCATCTTTAGGCCCCTTCTTTTAATTTACTTTCAGCTGTACACTGTGCTCTCTGAAGGCCAGTTGGAGTGGGGTGAAGCACAATAGCATTGCAGCATATAATAAAATAGGTATACTGGTATTAATGGTATTTGGGAGATGAAACTGTGCAATAGGGACTGCTGAACATAATCTGTTTATATAAAAATCAAATGAATTCAGAGTCAGGATGCATTCCTGCTTTACTCCTGTCCTACTATTTAGTAAAACTATTTTGAAAGTTGACTTTCTCTGCCCACTCTTACTCTCCTACAGTGTTTTCATGGAGTACTTTTAGCAGTTCAAAGAAACCTCATGTCAATTCCTTAGCTGGACACTATTTCTCATACTTTAGACCTCTTGTTAACGGAACTGAAAGCTGCTTTAATAGCTGTAAATGCAGCATAATGACCATTAGAGTGGGCAGTGGTATATTTTGTTACTTAAGTAATAAAATATAAATCTACTGTACAATCAATCCTATGCCAATTTGATCAAAAGGAAGCTCAAGTTTTATTGAGAATTTTCCTTAATTGTATTCAGTCATCTAATTTTTTCAGAACATAGAGACTATCACGGCTGAGCTCGCCTGTATTTCATGGCCATAAAAGAGATGTGCTGCATGGATAGTCACAAGTGGAACATGGCCATACTGAGCTACATTCTGTTCAGTAGAGATGGGAACGGGAGGAGGGGAGGAGGGATTGTACTATATGTGAGGGAGGGAATCAAGACCATGGAAGTAAAGGGGCACTCAGTGGAAAACAGGGGTTGAGGGGCTGTGGGTCATCCTGGAGCCAGGTGCTGAGGTTGCTGTCCTACAGGGGTGGAATAAAAACCTCCAGCACAGGTAAAAGAATTGTATAAGGCACTTGAGGAAGGCATCAGGATAGTAAGTAAGGGAGAGGTGTTGCTAGTTGTTGAGTTGAATCTGCCCGATGTGTACTAGAGCCTTCTGACTGCAGCCTCAGCAAAGAGCAGCGCCATTCTTGACTCCCTTCAAGGGACTTTTCTCAGGCAGCTAGTCAATTAACCCACTAGAAATGGGGCAGCGTTGGATCTGGTGCTTTCAAACAGGGATTGCATTGCAGACAATGCAATAGACAGTTCCCTAGATACCAGTTAACAATCTACAGTGTAGTTTAACAGTAAGATTGGGACAGAGGCAAACTACACAAGGATGAGGGTCCTGGACTTTAGCAGGGTGGATTTTGAAGAAATAGGAGACTGCCTCAAAAACTGCCTTGTGGGGGGATTGCCATGGAGGGGTAAAGGTACAGTGGGGAAAAATAAGAGAGGCTATAGTTAAGGCAACCAGATTCTGTGTGAAGGAAGTGAGTAAAATCAGAAGGAAAAAGAGACAATTATAGTTCTCTACAGAAGTGGCCAATGTGGTGAATGAAAAGAGGATGGCATTAAGAGGGTATAAGGAAACATAGAAGGAGGAAGACAGTGTGGTATACAGTACCAAGTCAATCAGAGGAAAGCAGGAAAGTCAGTGCAGGGAGAAAAGGCACAGACAGAGGAAAGGATCACCAAGGGGGCAGCTAAAGGAAATAAGACTTTCTTTAGGTGTATAAGTGAGAAGAAGAAGAAGACAAAGGGGTAGGGTACAGGAACCCAGGAACTAAGCAGGGTATAGGAACCCAGAAACTGAGTATAAGATGGAGGGTACTGATAGTCACTAAGCAGAAAACTGACCTTGAGGTTATCACATCTGATGACCTCAACGTGGCAGTGAAATGTGACAAAGCAGTTGGTAACGTCAGTGAGATGCTGGGATTCATAAGTATAGGTATCTCCAGCAGGAAAACGGAGGTGGTGTTGCCACTGTATCATTTTCTGGTGAGACCCTACCAGAAGTATTATGTCCAATTCTGAAGGCCACACATTAGAAAGAACATAAAGAGAGTGAAGGCAGTATGGAGGAGGGCAACTAAAATGGTGCAGGGGTCACACCAAAAGCCTAAGAGAAGAGATTGAGGGGGTCTCAAAATGTACACCCTGGAAGACAGGAGAGCAGGAGGGGACATGATGAAAACCTATAAGTACCTCACAGGGTAAACAGTACAGGAGGGGAGTCTCTTTCAAATTAGAAAGAGCACCAGGACCAGAGGGAATGCGATGAAGCTGGGGGGGGGGGGTCAGATGGATATGAGGAAGTACTATTTTACTGAAAGAGTTGTAGATGCCTAGAAAGACTGCAAGTGGAAGTAGTCGAGGTAAAAATAATAGGGGACTGTAAGCACGCATGGGACAAGCATAGTAGAATATTAGTCAACAGGCAGGGAGGAGGGAGGAGGGAGGGTCACCAGCGACCAATTAGGGAACACAAAAAGGAACTGAATCCACAAACAGAGAATAGCAGTTCCTGCCCAGATAGAATGAATCTGAGCAAACAATGGTGACTGGCACCTGCTGGAAGCTCGAGGCAGATATACTGGTATAAATAATTAAGTGAAGCAGATATTACCTTCAACCAGCAGAACATGTCTTTATTCTGGTGCAAAATGTGCAAGAATCAATACAACAGCAAACAATTTTCAACAGACAAAATCTCAGCATTAGCGACAGTGCACTTCCTGAAATCTGCTTCTTATGATGACATCACCACACCTGTTGTGTTTTACGCATATGTGTTTTTTCAAAGGCTAGACTAGGCAGGGACTATTTGGACAGACCTGGAGGGAGAAGTGGTCCATTTCTGCCAACAAATTCTATGTTTCAGGCAAAGTAAAACAATGAACCAGAAATTCTTGTATAGAAGGTACCTAAATTAGTATAATGCCAACACTGTGTTCAGACCCCAAAGAACACCACACCACAGATTTACCAAGGTTCCAGGGACCTTTTAGCCTAATGTTTAATTTCCTCCTCTTTTTATACCTTGCCACCACATTAATACCTGCATTTACATCATTTTTTTACAATTTATATACATATGCTTTGCAAAAAACTGCATTAATGCATCAGTTAGTGTTCAACTTAATGCCACAAACATGGGGAAACGTGGCATTAGGGTGTCCAACCCTAACTCCTCATCCCCACTCTCCAATCAGCAAAAGGAAAAAAAAACATTAGCATTTTGGGTCTCCAGAGTCTTGGAAAGTCAGTGGTAGGGTCTTCCTTGGAGTTGTCAGCCCTAATGGTCACCCCTCCTCAGCCAATAGCCTCCTCTCTGAAGCATAAGGTACAGCTCCAAGGCAGAGTTATTTAGTGATGTAGTTTTCAAAGATAAAGAAGTATGTCTCACCACATGCTAGCAACACAGTATGTTATTGCTTTCATCATACAGGGCCCTGTGAGCCCTGTGTGAAGAAAATAGATCACATCTGGGCCCAGATATTCAAAAGGGTTGCACATGGCGCAACGGTTTTGCACCATGCACAACCCACTGATGCGCCCCAGTGCAATATTTAAAAGGGAAAAGTGCACTGCACAAATCCCGATGTGCCGGGGCGCATCAGTAATGTATGCAAGCACAGGTGGGGGGGCATGCCCATGCATAACCTGCACAGCCCGATATTCAGCCTGGGTCATGCAGAGTTATGCATGCACAACCCCTACCCGTGCCTGCACAAAGTTACGTCTAAAAAAAAAAGGAACAAGTGATGGCCTCCCACAGGTGAGCTGCCACATTGTAGGGCACAACACAGCAGCTGCCACCTGTGGGTGGCCATCACCTGTTCCTGATGCACCTGGCAGTGCCCCCATGCCCGATCATGGGCACTACACCTCCCAAATCCAACATCCCTGGTGGTCCAGTGAATGAGCTAATCGCGGGCATCACTGTATCCCCTCCCAAGTCCAATATCCCTCGTGGTCTAGTGGACCGCAAGGAGACCCGATCGCTGGCAGCATTCATCACCCCAGTCAGTCTCGGTGATCTAGTGACTTACCTCACCTGCCCACTGAGTCCCACCACCACCTCCCCATCTGTAGGTGGCAGCACCCACCTGCTCTGCTGCCCCACTGCTCGCCGACCGACAGCTCAGTAGGCTGTACGCCGAGTTGTCTGTGAATGAGCCACGGGTGTGCAGCCCATACTATACTAGTCAGTCCAGATATGTGAATGAATTCATTCACATATCTGACTGACTAGTATGTAGGCATGACCATTGGCCATGTTTGAACCAATGGGCTTGCAGCCCTACCAAGCTGTCAGTCAAGTAGTGGGAGCAGGCAGGCAGGGGTGCTGCCACCCGCCAGCTGACGGGGAGGTGTGGTGGGACCCAGTGGGTGGGTGGGGTGGGGGTCCACTAGATCACCAGGGACATCGGACTGGGGAGTGATGAATGCTGCCTGCGATCAGGCTCCATGTGGTCACTGGACCACCAGGGATATTGAACTTTGGGGGGGATACAGTGATGCCCGCGATTGGACTCTGTGTGGTCCACTGGACCACCAGGGATAACGGACATTCTTTGTCCCTTACAGGACATCCCATGATCGGGATGCAGGGGGCGTTGGTCCCCGATGGCTGCTGCCTGGCAGGGCACCAGGTGCAAGTCATAGGGGATCGGTGCACCTGCATGTTAATGGCATGCAAATGGGGCCATAATCAGATGCAAATGGCCCCCTGTGTGCCTTGCATAAATTATGGCCCCATTTGCATGTCCTCCTTTGAATATTGCAGATGCTGTGCATGGCGCAATGGCACTTGCGCCACTGCATCTCAATGCTCCACTCTGACCACTTGCACTGGCGCAGTGCCACTGTGCCATGCACAGAGGGTTGACCAGGGTGCAATATTCAAATCAGTTGTGCCATAGCACAGCTCCATTGACTATTGCCCTGGCCACACCCGTGCGCAACAAAGTTGAGCTGCGTCCAGGCTTGCACCACAGCCTGGTGCAGTTTGAATATCTGGGCCCTGATGTTATTTGCTCAATGAACAGGGTGGGTGTTAGAGTGGACAACCACAAGGGAGGCATCACAACTGATTCGCCAAGAATCTGGAGACCCAAAACCCTAAAGTTTCTTTTTCCTTTTGCTGACTGGGGGAAGGGAGTGGGGAATTAGGGTTCGAATCCCTAATACCACATTTCCCTACTTTTGTAGCATTAGGTTGAACAATAACTGGTGCATTAAAACAGTTTTTTGAAAAAAATGCCCTTTCTTTTTGAGATTCATTTTGAGATAGTGGAATTGTATCCTCATTCATGGAGGTCCCTTTGGGATCCTCATGTACTGTTGCAGATGTGCAGGACCATTTGGGCCCTTCACCAAGGGAAGACTGTATCTGCTTATGGAAGTACAGCAATGGATGTCAAGGATTCATGGGGCTGTCAAGTGGGCTGCAGAAGCACAGGGCTTTCTGGTGCCTGCGCTTCCACATGGCTGAAGATACAAACACACAGGCAAAGCATCCATCTGTCAGCCAGTGCAAAGGACCCTCTGCCACCCTAGGTGAAGAGACTGAGGGCACTATGCCAAGAGGACAGTTATCTTTGCCATATGCTACCTGAGTCTGTGCAGACAACCATGTGGCTTTCATTCCCTGACTGTGGGGGTCACACAAGAGCACCATCCCTGCATCCTCTTCCTCTCCAGCTGGGTCACTGAGCTGCTCCCCAAACTCAGGTAACTGGCATGAGATCACAAAGCATACCCACTGGAGTCAAGACTGGTACAATACACAAACTTTCTTAACAATTATATATAATTTCTTTTTAATTTTGACTCCAAAATTTCAAGATAGACATTTTATGACTCCCTTTATTAACATGACATGTAACATTTACAGTAAATCGGCTGAAATGTCATTTTGTACCAAAAGTGTGAAAACACATCTTGACCAGGATTTAGAAAATGACAACTCTCGCATTTATTAGGTGCTGTGGAAAAATGTCTATGTTGAAACTTTGGAGTCAAAATATTGAAAAGCAGTGAAGTTATGAGGAACATTGAAATATTACAACGTTCACTCATAACCTGGACATTTTACCATATTTTGTGCACCAAATATTCAGCATAGCCTTCTTAGTACCCCACCTCATGTACCCAGTAGGTGAACATTTTCAAATCTCCACTGAAATGTAATTCCATGCCACCAAAATGACATTCTGCACCACAGGTGCGAAAACACATATTGTCCAGAATTTGAAAAATGGGTGCTGTCACATTCATTAGGTGGTGAGAAAAAAATGGCTATGTTGAAAATTTGGGGTCAAAATATTTAAAATTAACACAGTTATGAGAAAATGTAGAACAATCTCAGTGTATTCTCAGCACTTTATCATTTTACATATTTTGACCTCACATTTTCAACATAGCCTCTTATGACTCACCCTCATGAACAAGGGTGGTGAAAATGTTTTAAATCTCACCCAAAATGTGATTTTGCCAAGGGACCACAAAATTGTCTTTCAGGCATGATTTGCATAATTTCTCTTCCATTGGTCATGTTGTGGTGTCCCAAAAAGGCCATGCTAAAAATTTGGGGTGAAAATATGCAAAGATGCCAAACTATGCATCAAAGTTGAAAACTCCATTGTAATGCATTGAACCGCCATTACCTGAGTTTCTGATAATGCACTTTCCGGTTCCGGCAGCAAGATGTGACTTTGTTCAGAGAGTGGATCTTCACCATAGGACATGTTCAGGTAAGTAAAGGGGTGTAGGGGATGTGGGATGGTGGGTGCTGAGTGGGACATTGAGGTGGGAGGACAGATCAGCGAGGGACTGTGTTCCTTCTGCAGATAAAAAAAATCAGCAAGGGATGGTTTTCTTTTTTCAGGGGATAGTGACATTCCGACACTGGGGATTGAGCACCCCAATGATGGGCTACTGTTTGGTGGCACTGGGGGTGGGCACCCCAGTGCTGCCATGTATTTAACTGGAAGGTGGAATGCACCTTTATGGTTCTTCAAACAGCACTACCCACAAATAAAAAATGATTACACCATTGATTTCTGCTGGATTAAATATGTGGGCCAGTGTCCATATAGAGCAGTATTCATTCATTACAGGGGCATTTTTAAATGGCAGTAAAATTAAGCAAGTGGAGGTTGATGCCTGGTGAGAGGTAATTGACAACTTGAAGAGACTAAAGATCATACTAAGGATGCATATGGAGCCAGAAAGCAGATTGCCCATGAATGCTCCGCTGATACATTATTCAGTGTAATAACTAAGTTTTTCACCTGACAAAACGTACTTATCCAATTTATTTTTGAACTCCATTTTTGTTCTACTAATTACAATATGGGTGGCTAGTTTGTTCCATAGATTTACTATTTGTTATAAAGGTGTAAAAATACTTTATCCATTCTAAAAATCTTTCCTATGATACGCAGTGGATGCCCTCTTGTTTCCCTAATTGAGTTCCTAAGATCAATACCAATCTCAGCTAGAAGGTAGAGGTCCCCAATAATGTCAAATATTAGAAGTAAGTCATCTAGCAATCTTCTTCTAGCTGATGTTTTAAATTTAGACATTCCAAATGTTCTTCAAATGTTTTATCCTTTAGGTGAACTATACTGAAGGAGTAATGCATGACAGGGTGTGTGTTGTGCTGGGATAATGCCATGTCTGAGGTGCTTGGGTACGAGGCCACAGGCCGAGTGCGGCCAATGCTCCAGGCGTGGCATTATCCCAGCATGACACACAACCTGGGGTGCATTATTCCTATTATACAATGGTTCATTTGTAAAGAAAAAAAAAGAGAGAAAAATACTTTATAATAATTTTTTTTTCATTTTTAGGAATGGGTAGGATTACATATTAAGAAAATAATGCATATTTCTTATTTAGTCAATAGGTGAAGCTGCTGTGTTTTTGATAAGGTTGTCCCCACCCCCAGACACCAACTCGCTGCTGAAAAGTTGAAAGAATGAGGTAGAAAAATATTTCATGTCATTTTTACTTGTTTTTAGTGAGATAGTGACTTTAGGAGAGAGCGAGCACTGCACCATGACAGTCTGAAGAGGTGGTTGCTCACTGAATGTGAATTTGGGTGATCTCTAGTCACGGGATGGACAGTTTCGCCTCCTGCCTCACTTGCCACGGTTTAGTGAAACATTTGTGTTTTTGGCAATAGGAACCTTTCATTTTTTTTTTTTTTATGTGGGATGGCTGTTACTTTGGGAGGTGAGTGAGGAAGAAGGTAAATTATGGAGCAAGTGAGCGAGAGCCCTGCAGTGACTGAATATGTCTGTCTGTCTGTCTCTCTCTCTCTCTCTCTCTTTCTCTGTCTCGGTGTCATTGCTGGGTGCGCTCACTCCATGAAACTCAACTGTATTAGTGATTTCTGTTTTTTAACAAGAGGAACATTTGTGGTTTTGTTGTAAAAGGGTTGTGGGTGGGTGTCATTTTATTTACCATCTGTGATTGTGTGCCATTATTGTTTGTCAGGAATCGGGAGCAGAGCAGCTACGTGGGTACTGTTGAAGCTGCTTGTAGGCAGCGGAGCAATGTTTTTTTTTTCCTTTACATGCGGCCACTTCTGTAATGGGACTAGATCCACGGTGTTATGCCAGGATAACACCACGGTCCAGTCTCATACTGACCAATCACAGCCTGAGACTTCTTCTTGCCATTGTATAATTTTAGTTAATCATCTTTGTATACTTTCTAGATTTTTATGATTTTCTTTTTTTATTGGGGCACCAAAGCTGTGAAGCATATTCAAAATATGGACTGATATAGGCCCTGAATAATGGTGTTAATACCTAATCATCTCTTCATACAATGTTCTTCCTAATAGACCATATCATTTTCCTAGATTTATTAATAGTTTGATTGATGTGATGTGTGCTTCCAAAGTCATTTGATATGGTTATTTCCAGATTGTGCTCCTTAACGGCTGTCATAAATTCTCTACCACTCAAATGATATACATTTTTAGGATTTCTGCTGCCAAGATGTACAAGTCTACATTTGTCCAAGTTTAGTGTCATGCCCCAATTCTTGACCCAGGCAGTAATCTTATCCAGATCTTGCTGAATGTCCTCAATGTTGGTCTGAGAATTACAAAGGCCCCCAAATTTTGCATCATCTGCAAATATCACTGTCCCAGAAAGTAAATTATCTGACATATCCAATATTAAGATTAGGAACAATGATGGGCCTAAAACGGAGCCCTGAGGGACCCCACTCATCACTTTACCCATGCCAGATGCATACCCATTTAAGACAATTCTCTGGGTTCTCTCAGTCAACCAATTTACAATTCGGTATATTATGGAGCGGTTAAAATTATGTTTTGCATGTTTGTCAATCAGAGCCCAATGTGGCATCAAATCAAATGCCTTGTTGAAATAAAAAAAAGCAACATCACATGGCACAGAATTGTCCAGTAACTTACTAATTTCTATTTTTTATAGAAACAGATTAGATTAGTCGTGGTGCTTCTACCCTGTCTGAATCTATGTTGTTCTGACATTATGTCATTTATTAACATCTCCAGAATTTTGCATATGGTAGAGGTGAGGCTGATAGGTCTACAATTATTAGGATCTTGCTTTGTGCCTTTTTTATAGATTGGTACTATGCAAGCAGTTTGACAACCTGATGGCATCACTCCTTTGTTTATATAATCCTCAACGAGATGCCACTGACTGGAGTTCCTAGCCTAGGTGACTACATGAGGAGGCTGTGACAGGATACATCCCTGCCACTGTAGTAGGACCCCTTTATCTGTTCTATGGTTGCAACCACTCCATATGACTTTCTGCTTAACGCTATCCCTTTCTTTCCATCTGGAGGAAGGCCATCTCAAGACAACCCTCAGTCGTCCACTTTATCTCTTATTTCCCTTCTTTCTATGGGTCTGTTTTGAAGAAGGTCAACTCAACTTGCAGTGACCCCTTGGTCTCAGATTAGCTGGGACACCACTAGCGGTAAAGTTAGATAGCCAAAGATTGACTTACATGGTCAATTCAGCTTGAACAAGAAAGGCATTAGCTGTATAAATAAAGTAAAACAAAGACCCTTAATAAACAAAGGGTTACATTATGAAAATATGAATTAAATATGCAGTTAAAGAAACACAGTACTATGCTATGTAATGGTGTACAAAAAAACGGCAATCCCTTTCCCCTTTTATTTTCTGTATCCCTATTGCTGCCGCAAGTATAGAAAGTAAGTAGTAACATAACAAAAGGTGGTTATGTGAAATTAAACAAAGTAAAGAGGAATAGAAGCATATGCTGTGCCAGCATGAGCCTTTCAGTGTGGCTTCTCCCTGTTAGCAGTGCCTATCACTATCCTTAGCAGCTTAGAAGTGGAAGTGATCCAAATAGTACCTTATGGGAAAAGTCCAGCCCAGAGAAGTTAAGGTCTTGGTTTATTTTGTACTCGCGGTTGCGAAGTACAAACTCTATCTCTCTTTTTCCGACTTGCAACTTGCGCAGTTGCGAGACAGACCCTCGCTGAACCCGAAAGGAACAAAGAGTTTCTGGTATCTAGTCCGGGTAACTGGTGTGCCTCCCTATGTGAGCAATGTAGATTATGCAAAGAAAGGTAGAACAGTGTACAAAGGTCTGAGGAAATGTCAAGCCATCAGCTTGATATTTCAGCCATTAGTGGCCCAGTCCTGCATTTAAAAGGGATTTTACAGGTCTTCTTGCTTTCTAAACCTGTTTGTTATGCGCTAAAGGCATGAAAGGACACATCCAGCATTTAATTTAAATGATTATACCCTGTCCCAGAAAAGATATTAAACTGAAATATTTAACATTTCAGTACAGGCTAAACAAGGATAAAGATGTAATATTGCTAGGTTGTCCCAGAAGGAAAATAGAACCGAAGACCTTCTGGAGACCTAAAGAAATATAATGCTATGTGGGCTAAGTGAAACTTATAATTTTTAAGTAGTCCATAAAATGGGTCTGCTCTTACCAGAATCTGGATATTGAATGGGGATGTCTATAGAGAAGCAGCGGCCCCTTGTGGCCCCTTTTGATAATCAGCTAGCTGTCAATCATTACCTGGTAGAAAACTTTCCAACTTTTCTTAGATATATTTTCACACTGGGCAGGACTTTTAATAAAATAAAAGCTGATTCTGCTAGTAGAATTGTATATGAAGCCAGCTAGCACTGTATAAAATTAAAAGAATGGCTTAGAAAAATGTTTGTATCTTGTGTGATGCTTGGTCACCTGATCCAGGGGGTGAGTATAAAAGGACTACCTCTGACAACAGAAGTCAGATAGGGTCAGTTTCTTCTGAAAGAGTGTAGGCGAAGGACTTGGAGAGTCTGATGCTACACTAAATTGAGAGTGAAACTAAATAATTTACAAATCCTTTTATTTTGATGTATTTTGATTGTTTTCTTTTATTTTTATGGTGCAGAAGCTATACACTGTTTATGACAAAAAATAAACATCCCGGTAGGAAAAAGTAGGTTGCACCTAAAATGACTTGTGTTGTGTCCATCTGTATTTCCCACTCTTTACAAGTGGTGTCAGTGGTGGGATTTACAGTTGCTAGTGTCTTGCCAGGGATGGGAGACATTGCAGTGGATACCATCCGATATCCCAGGTGGAACATGGCAGAGGGTGTCCATGTGACTGGCACCCTTACGAGAAAGATGACTGCCCAGCAGGGAACACTGCTCCTACCAGGTCTTCCATTGGATACCAGGCCAAAGGTGAAGAAACAGCCTTCAGAAGATGATGACCTCAGTGACAGAGTGGAAGAGGATCCCATAGATACAATCCCAGGACTGAAGAAGGTGAAGAAGATGTTAATACCTCTTGTCTGGATCTGGAACATGCTCCACAGGAAGATGTTGGGAGTTGTTAAAGTGGCTTTGTGTCTGCCAGGTACAACTTGACAGGGACAGAGAGGTGGAAAGACAATGACAAGATGTGAAATGGGCTGATACTATGAAAGTACTATAAGTCATTCATGCAGGTACAGCAGACTGTAATCATAGACCAAGGGACATTAAACTAGCTTGACTACAGGACAATGATGATATAGAGGCCTATCTAACAACTTTTGGAAGGTAGCTCAAACATGTGGATGGCCAGGCGACCAGTGGGTAGTTCATCTAGCCCCTCAGCTGACTGGTAGAGCTCAGGTGGTGCACAGTCACTTACACATAAAAGTGGCTCAGCACTTTGAACATGTGAAAGGGACAATATGATATAAATACTGAAACATATCGACAGTGCTTTAGGTATCTTAAATGCAAGCTACAGATATCACAAGAGAGATATTTGCTCACCTTAAGGACCTCAGTTATAAATGGTTGTAGCCAGAGACGAAGACGACTCAATGGCTCATGGAGGCCATTGTAAATGAGCAATTTATTAAAATACTTCCCCAAGATGTCCAACTGTGGGTGAGGGAACACAAACCCTAAGGAGCCAAAAAATTAGTGCCCTAGCAGAGGAAGTCTTGGTGCAGACCTTCAAAGGTGAAGAATATCCATGGGGCCCATCATTATCCACCTCCACAAATCTGGTAAGACCTTCTAATCCTGTAAATATTATTAGAACTGAATGGAGACAGGATCGAAAAGGAGGTTGCCCTGCTCTAGAGATTATTCGCCATGGATGCCAGAAAAGGGGCACTTCATAAGGAACTGTCCAAATGTAAAAGAGATTATGGAAATGTAGCACTGGTAAACTGGGCACCTTATTTAGCAACAGTGGAGGAAGTGGGTACTCTAAAATTCATGGGCCTTATTGACTCTGGTAGTTGGTAGACATTTATTTGTGCTGATTTGGTGGATGTAAATAATAAAACTAGAAAAGGAACAGCAGTGACTTCTGTTCATGGAGATATCCATTGCTATCCTACTATACCTCTTGAAATGGCAGTAAAAGGTAAAACTCATGAATTAGAGGTAGGATTGGCACCACAACTGCCAGTCCCCATAATCATCAGCCATGATTATCCATACTTTTCTCACTGTTGGAAAGTAATGCAGGACAATCAACTCTGGTGGCAGTTACTACCTGAGCCCAGGCCAAGCAACAGGCATAACTTTCTAGTGTCTTCCCTTTTTCTGAGGAACTGTTTGTCCAGGAAAAGACAAAAAAGAGAAAACCTTAAAGAGGAAAGAAAAAAGAGACTGGCAAGAAAAACAGGGGAACATGAAATTATTGAAATGTGAAGAAGGGACAATGCAAATGGAACAAAAAGTGAATAAAACTTTAAACCCTTTTTATGTTGATTGCACGCATGTGCAAGAAACATGTTGTGGCAGCTTTCTCCACAAGCAGGTTGTGGAGGTATGGCACTGTTGTAGCCAATGCCCCCACAGCATGCAAAGGCTTGTCCCGCGTCCCCCAATGCCATGGCACGCTGCTGCTGACACTAGTTCAGCCTGCATGCCACAACCTTCTAAAACATCAGCCGCTGCAATCAGGGGCCACCTTATCATTGCAGCATCAGTCACCCGCTGCAATGAGAGAGCGACCCATCATTGCAGGGCGGAATGCAGGAACCCTGATATTGTTTTTGAACATGGCGGCAGCTTGCCGCTGTGTTCACAAACAATATTACCACCCCACCACGTTTATTTGCCGACAGGGGAGCCCACTCCCCATCGGCATAATGTAACCCCCTCAGTTTTATTGTCTGCTGACGAGGTGCCCAATCCCATTGGCAGAAAGGAATTTTGTTGTTTGCTGACGGGTGTCTAATCCTGCGAAGAAAAGGAATTCCCACGCTTTCTTGTTGTTTGCTGATGGGGAGCCCAATCCCCATCAGCTACAGCTGCCTCCCAAAGCAAGATTTCGTGGCATGCTGGGAGCCCACCCCAGCATGCCACATGCCCTTTGTTGTTTGGGTGGGGTGCCCAATCCCCATCGGCTACAGCTGCCCCCAAAGCAAGACTCCAGTGGCACGCTGGGAGCCCACCCCAGTGTGCCACATGCCCCTGTAAATAAAATGGTCCCGTGATGTCTTTTTTTTTACCCTGTAAAAAGGAAACTGTCCTGGAGATCTCTGTGCCCCACCCACAGCCTGCACCCACCCACTGTGCACCCTACCTCCCAAACCCCTTCACCCCATACTACCTTGGAGTCCGGCGCGACGATCTTCGTGTGACCGGGAACACATCTGCACTTTTCAAAGCCGACCGCGAACTGAGAAAATGCCGTAAGCTGTATAATGGAATGAATAGGGTTTTTCAACTTTGATGGATATCTCAGGCATTTTGGAATTTTAGCACAGATATTCAACATGGGATTTTGGGACCCCTCCTCACGAATTCTTGAACTGTCATGGCATTAATTGGCCCCGAAAGGTGATTTTGCGGTCACTGTGCGGAATCACCTTTCGGGCTGATTAATGAAACGACAGTGCCAGTATTCATGAGGTGGGCCTCAAAAGCCTATGTTGCAAATTTTGTGGAAAAATCCTAAAATTACTGTTTTATGAGCACACGTTGCGCAGTTGCTACGCATGCTCGTAACTTCATGAATCTGCAATATTTTCATGCCAGATTTTTAACACTGGCATTTTGTCACACCTCCTTGTGAGTAGTATAGCTGTCATTGTTCACATCCTGGCCAAAATGTGTTTTTGCACTTCCAGTGCAGAATAGCGTGATCGCTGTGGGAAATCAGTGTTCAGGACAGATTAAGAAAATGACAGTGACACTGTTCATGAGTAGAGTTCATAAAATGCCTATGTTGAAAATTTGGTAACGATAGCCCATCAATTGACTGTGTTACAAGGGTGCGTTGCGCACTTTGCACGCACCCTTGTAACTTCTCAGATTTGTAATATTGTCACGCCAGATTTTCAACAGTGGCATTTTTCCACACCTCCTTATAGGCAGTACAGCTGTCATTTTTCACATTCTGACCGCATGTGTTTTCACAGTTCCAGTGCAGAATAACGTGGTCACTGTGGGTAATCAGTGTTCGGGACAGATTAAGAAAATTACAGTGGCACTGTTCATAAGCAGAGGTCCTAAACCTATGCTTGAAAATTTGTGACAAAACCCATAACATGATTGTATTACAAGAGTGCGTTGAACTGTTTCCACGCACCCTTGTAACTTCACAAAATTGTAATATTGTCACGCCACTTTTTCAACAGTGGCATTTTTTCACACCTCCTTATGAACACTTCAGCTGTCATTTTTCACATCCTGGCTAAAATATGTTTTTGCACTCCTGCCGGAGGATAGCATGGTCACTCTGGGAAATCAGTGTTTGGGACAGATTAAGATCGACCGAGCGAGAAGGGGGAGTGACCGAGCTCAACTGAGCTTTGTTGGGACTGCTGCAGATTTGTTTTGTGGGCAGACAAAGGCACCAACACAAGATCACAGTACAAAGAGGCAGCCTGCAGCACTGAGAGAAACAGAACAAGAGTGAGGGGGGAGTGAGCGAACTCACCGAAGCGCTGTCATGACTGCTGCAGATTTCTTTGTGGGCAGAAAAAGGCGTCAGTGCAGGCAGGGGCCCAGTACAAAAGGCCAGCCTGCAGCGCTGGGAGAAACAGTACCAGCGAGTGAGACAGGGGGACTTACTGAGCTCAACGGAGCTCTATCAGCACTGCTTCAGATTTCTTTGTAGGCAGAAAAAGGCGCCAATGCAGGCAGGAGCCCCATACAAAAGGGCAGCCTTGGCCAGGACAAACAGAATGAGCGCATGAGAGGAAGACTGAGCGACTCAACTGAACTCTGTTGGACAGCTGCAGATTTCTTTGTGGACAGACAAAGGTGCCAATGCAGCCAGGAGCCTCATACAAAAGCGCAGTCTGCAGCACCAAGAGAAACAGAATGAGCGAGTGACAGAGTGGTAGTGAGCGAGCTCAACGGAGCTCTATTGTGACTGCTGCAGATTTCTTTGTGGGCAGAAAATGCAGCAATGCAGGCAGGAGCCCAGTACAAAAGGCCAGCTTGCAGCACCAGCAGAAACGGAATTCATGAGTGACAGAGGGGGAGCGAGCGAGCTCAATGGAGCTGTGTCGGGACTGCTTCAGATTTCTTTCTGGCCAGAAAAAGCTGCCAATGCAGGCAGGAGCCCAGTACAAAAGGGCAGCCTGCAGTGCCAGGAGACACAGAATGAGCGAGTGAGGGAGGAGGAGTCAGTGAGCTCCACGGAGCTCTGTTGGGACTACTGTAGATTTGTTTGTGGGCAGAAAAAGGCAGCAATGCACACAGGGGCCCAGTACAAAAGGGCAGCCTGCAGTGGCAGGAAAACCAGAATGAGTGAGTGAGTGAGCTCAATGGAGCTGTATTGTAACTGCTGCAAATTTCTTTGTGGGCATAAGAAGGCAGCAACGCAGGCAGGAGCCCAGAAGAAAAGGGCAGCCTGCAGCACCGGCAGAAACGGAATGAGCAAGTGAGAGAAGGGGAGCGAGCGAGCTCAACGGAGCTTTGTCAGGACTGCTGCAGATTTCTTTGTGGGCAGAAAAAGGCACCAACAGAGGCAGGAGCCCAGTACAAAAGGGAAGCCAGCAGCGCCAGGAGAACCAGAATGAGTGAGTGAGATGGGGAGTGAGTGACCTCAATGGAGCTCTGGCGGGACAGCTGTGGATTTCTTTGTGGGCAGAAAAAGGTGCAAATGCTGGCAGGAGCCCAGTACAAAAGGGCAGCCTGCAGCGCCAGGAGAAACAGAATGAGCAAGTGAGAGAGGGGGAGTGAGCCACCTCAAGGGAGCTCTGTCGGGACAGCTGCAGATTTCTTCCTGGGCAGAACAAGGTGCCAATGCAGGCAGCAGCCCAGTACAAAAGAGCAGCCTGCAGCACCGGGACAAACAGACTGAGCCACTGACAGAGGGCCACTGAGCGAGCTCAACAGACCAACGCAATCAACATTCGGCATTGACAAATGCTTGTTTACAGGTGGGACAAGAACAAAGTGTTGGGCCCCTCAAGTATGTGGAAAGAAATTAGAAATGAGGCAATAGCAGCCCAGTTACTAGTACCAGAAAAGTACAGAAATTATGTGATCAGACTAGCACATGATATTCCTTAGTAGGGCACACTAGTAGAGATAACACCATGAGCAGGATACTTAATTTTTGGGCCAGGGATTCACGAATGTTGTTGAGTATGTTTGTAGCTGCCCTGACTACCAAAAAGTTGCCCAAATAGGAAGAAAGGTCATGGTGCCCCTACAAAGTATCCCCATAGTCACACAACCTTTTCACCGTATAGCTATGGATGTGGTAGGCCCCTTAGAAACCAGCCAAAGGGAAACCACTTCATCCTAGTTATATGTGATTATGCTACTTGTTATCTTGAGGACATTCCCATGAGGACAGTTGTAGCCCCTAGACTGGCAGAAGAATTGGCGAACGTCTTTAGCTATATGGGAATTCCCCAAGTAATTCTCACTGATAGGGGAAGCAATTTCACTTCTGTAATGTTGAGTGAGCTATATTGCTTATTAGGAAGCCATGCAATTAGAACCTCTCCATACCACCCCCAAACAGATGGTCTGGTGGAGAGAGTCAACCAGACAATGAAGAAAATGTTACAGAAGTATGTCAATAAGGAATGCAAGAACTGGAACACATTTCTACCTTACCTTCTCTTTTTCTATAGAGGCATCTGTGGGTTTTTCCCCCTTTTCCTACTCTATGGATGTAATCCCAGAGGACCACTAGATGTAGTCAAAGAACACTAGGAAGAGAAGAAGAACATTGGGCATAGAGGGGTATTAGAATGCATGACTGCGCTTAGGAAAAGACTGATAAAATATATAGGATTGGCACATCAGGCATGAAAAAAACCAACAAAATCAGCAAAAATACTTTTACGACAAATGGGTGGGGATCAAACAGTTTAAGACAGGTGATCAGGTGTTACTCCTACTCCCCGCAACTGAGAATAAACTCCTGATGAAGTGGCAGGGCTCTTACAATATCAACTGAGAGGTATGCCCTGTAAACTATGAGATTGAAATGCCAAATGGGGGGCACTAAGCAGATATACCATGCAAACCTACTTAAAGAATGGCATGAGAGAAAACCACAAGCCATCCTTGGGTGTTACATTCACACAGAAACCCAGGAAACAGAATTGGACATTGCCTACCAAATGCTAGAAAAACCCAAACATATTCAGGAGGTAAAAAGCAACCCAACCCTTACAAACACACAAGCTAAACAAATTCAAGAGGTTTTAAAAAAACATGCTGCTGCTTTTACCAACATTCCAGGGAGGACATTAGGGATTGAGCATGACATCAGGATCACACAAGACAAGCCATTCATCAGAAGCCTTACAGATTACCCATGCATGTAAGGAGGAATTCATACAGGAGGTGAAAAAGCTAGAAAGTTTGGGAATAGTAGTACCTTGAAGAGTGCATGGTCATCCCCATAGTAGTGGTTAATAAAAGGAGGGGGAGTATCTGCCTTTGTTTAGACTTTCAAAAGGTAAATGCAGTCTCCTTTTGATGGGTACCCATGCCCTGTATTGATGACATTATAGATTGTTTGGGTAATGCTAGATAGATTTCCACATTGGACTTCACGAAGAGTTACTGGCAGATCCCTTGACACCAGATTCCAGGGAGAAAACAGCTTTTAGTACCCTGCTAGGCTTATTCCATTTTGTTACGATGCCATTTGGTCTCCATGGGGCACCTGTAATCTTCCACTGTTTCATGGACCAAAGCTCAGACCTCATACAGACTTTTGTGCCCCTACCTGAATGATGTGGTGGTGTTTAGCCCTGACTGGGAAACACATTTGCAACACCTTGACAAGGTGATATCCACCATCTGGGAGGCAGGAGTTACCATAAACCCACAAAATGTGCATTAGCAAATACTGAAACAAAGCATTTAGGATTTACCATAAGAAATGGAGTAATAAAGCCTGAAACAGACAGTGACTGCTGTGGCAAACAGTACTGTTACCACAACAAAGAAACAAGTGAGAGCTTTTTAGGGTTAGCAGGATATAAGAGATGGTTTATACCAAATGTATCTGCTATGGCATGCCCCTTGACAGACTTAACCAGGAAAAGATGTGCTAACAAAGTACACTGGACCCCGAGTGATGTGGCCTTTAGAAACATTAAGGCTAGTTTATGTTCATACCCAGTGTTATGAAGACCAGACTCTAGCACACCTTTGAAGTACAAACCGATGCATCAGGGGTGGGTATTGGCAGTACTGACCAGCACATCCAGTGGGAGGAACATCCTATAATATTCATTAGTAAGAAATCACACAGAGAGAAAGGAAATATGCCACTGTTGACAAGGAGTGCTTAGCACTCAAGTGGGCAATAAATTCACTGAAGTACTATCTCTGAGGGTATTAAGTCTCAGGTAGTGACAGACCACAACCCTCTGTGTTGGTTACAGCAAATGCAAGAAAAAAATCCACACATTATGCGTTGGTACCTGGCTTTACAAACCTATCGCTTTACTGTTACCCATAGGAAAGGTACTGAACATACCAATGCTAACTGTTTGTCATGATATGGAACAGGAGTTGAAGACATGGACACTGAAACATAATAATGTATGCTGTTTTGATGGATAGTAGTAAATGAGTACATGATATGATTTTAGATCCCAGGATAAATAAATGTATGATTGATGAAACACAGTATGTGGCTACACTGTATGGGTGATTAATTAGCCAAATTATGTTATTTGAAATGGGACCCTGGAACCCTGGGACAGAACTTGAGAGTGGGTGGGTGGAAGTTCCACCCTTCTAGGGATTTTGGAAGGGTAACTTGTATTCCACAGTTCCCCTCATAAAAAGGGGGGTAAGTGTGACAGGGTATGTCCCTGCCACTGTAGAAGGACCCCTTTATCTGTTCTATGGTTGTAACCACTCTATATTTCTTTCTGCTTAATGCTATCCCTTTCTTTCCATCTGGGGGCAGGCCACCGCCAGACAACCCTCAGTCCTCCACTTTATCTCTTATTTCCCTTCTTTCTATGGGACCGTTTTAAAGGAGGTCAACTTGCAGTGACCCCTTGGTCTCAGATTAGCTGGGACACCACTAGTGGTAAAGTTAGATAGCCAAAGATTGACTTGTATGGCCAGTTCAGCTAGAACAAGAAAGGCATTAGCTGTATAAATAAAGTAAAACAAAGACCCTTAATAAACAAAGGGTTACATTATGAAAATAAAAATTAAATATGCAGTTAAAGAAACACAGTATTATGCTATGTAATGATGTACAAAAAAAGTGGCGACTTTTCTGTATCCCTATTGCCACTGCAAGTATAAAAAGTAAGTAGTAACATAACAAAAGGTGGTTATGTGAACTGAAACAAAGTAAAGAGGAATAAAAGCATATGCTGTGTCACCACAATCTTTTCAGTGCAGCCTCTCCCTGTTAGCAGTGCCTGCCACTATCCTTAGCACGCTTAGAAGTGGAAATGCTCCAAATAGTCCAGCCCAGAGATGTGAAGGTAATGCCCCCCCTAGTCTGAGTGGCACCTTAGCACTTAAACAGATTGGAAGAACTTTAAGGTCCTCCAATCGGCAGCTCCTCCATGTCCCCAGAGCCCGGACATCTCAAGGGCTCCGGTCATTCGCAGTTTATATACCGTCCCTCTGGAATGACCTTCCTAATAATCTCCAAGAGTGCAGCTCCTTTGGAGGCTTTAAGAAAGGCCTCAAGACCTACCTGTTAGGGCTAAGCGTCTTTGCATGCCACCACTGAGCATCAGAACACTCCAAAGGGCTACCTCTGTAGCTATTGACAGCCTCCTGGCATGTCATTACTCCCATACTGGCACCCTTACAATTTTTTTGATAAGCTATGAGTAACTGTTTTTTGTGAAACTGCTTTACTCCTCATGATAATCATCAATTGTACCTAACCTGCCTGTGTATCATCTATCTTGTCTTTATTGTAATGTCTGTATTATTCCATTTGCTTTGAGTTGTTCTTGCTGTTTGTTCTTCTGTTGTCTGTAATTAATCCTGGGTCGCCCCTGAAAAAGGGACTGTAATGGTCTCAGTGAGCTTACCCAGTTATCAAAATTTAAATAAATAAATTCTGTACTTGCAGTTGCGAGGTACAAATTCTCTCTCTTTTCCTGACTTGTGACTTGAGCAGTTGTGAGTCAAACCCTCACTGAACTTGAAAAGAACCAAGAGTGTCTGGTATCTAGTCCAGGTGTCTGGTGTGCTTCCTGTGTGAGCAATTTAGATTATGCGAAGAAAGGTAGAACAGTGTATAAAGGTCCGAGGAAATGTCAAACCGTCGGCTTGACATTTCAGCTGTCACTGCACCAGTCCTGCATTTAAAAGGGGAATTTACAGGTCTCTCTTCCTTCTAAACCCACTTGTTATGCACTAAAGGCATGAAAGGACACATCCAGCATTTAATTTAAATGATTATACCCAGTCCCAGAAAAAATGCCGTATAGCAGAAAGAAAAAGGAGAACTATGTACAGGCTGGTGAATGACAGCTGCGAAAAGGGAAGTCAACTTTCATTTGGTATTACCAGCCTTTAAGGCCTGGGGCACCAGGGGAGTGTCCATACTGAACAGGAGCTGTTCTTATTTCAGTTTCTAATTGTGGCATAAGAGTCCCATGTGAGTTGTCCAGGGAGGTTTTGCCATGTTGTAGCAGATTTTTAAGATACAAACTCTGGGTCTGTTTTCAGGGCAAAGCCTTAAAGATATGGAAATACTGATTCTTCCTAAAAGTAATTATTTCCATACCGCATACGTTAAGGACCAGCTTATGCCAGTTAGATAGAGCCAGAATTGATCTTTTTGAATGGCATCCAGTGAAGCTAGAAGCTGCTTTCTTCTTTTTGTGTCCTTCAAAGATCTGGGAGACATGCTGAAAATAAGCACAGCAAGGCTTCATTCTACCAATTTCTCACTGTTTTCAGTAGCCCAAGATTTTTGGATAGGACCGTATTATGTATGTGTGGTCTGCACTCTGTTCTCCTCAATCCTCTTACATGTACTTTTCCTGACTGTCATCAATTTAGACTGTATTACAGGCGTACAAAAGAATCTCATGAGGTGCTTTCACTGATTCCTCTGTCATGTCAGCACACTAGTCATTTATGCTGATGCAAACTCTCAGCTTGCAGCCTTTGCCAGGGTGAAGAATCTAGGGATCATTCTGGATGATAAGACCGTCACTTGAGGCTCAGGTGTCATCTATAGTCAGGAATGGCTTTTACCATCTCAGGAACATTATCTTGATTAAAGCCTTGATCCTGTTCAAGGACTTGCCCTCAATAGGGCATGCTTTTGTGACTTTCATAATTGACTACTGTAACACTCTACATCTCAGGGTTAGTGCATGGATCCTGCATCACCTGCAGCTAGTGCAGAATGCAGCATCCATGTTGATGACTGGCCTTCTGAGGTCCTGTCATATGTCCCAGTCCTGCATGACCAGCACTGTCTGCCAGTGAAGTGAAGAACCACCTTCAAGGTTGGCTTACTGACCTATAAAGCCCTATACAGACTGGGCTTTAGTTATCTGAGTGACCTTCTGACTCTTACCATACCCATTGCCCTCTCCGATCCTCTGAGGTGGGCCTCCTAGCAGTTCCCAGAGCTAGGCTTAAATCATCAGGTGGTCTGGCTTTTGAGGATGCTGATCCAGCCCTGTGGAACTTCTTCCCAAGATCTTGAGGGAGGCCTCTTGGTGGAGGCTTCAAAGGGGCTGAAGTCTCACCTGTTTAGGGAGGCCTTTTGGGTATAGTTAAGGGGCCTTCTCACACTGGCTGCTGTTTTATGTTATTTTACTTTATTTTATTTAGTATTGTTTTATTAGTGATTTAATTTGTTTTATTATATAATGTGTTTATAGATATGGTTTTATTCTTTTTGATTCAAAACACCCTTTTCCCAGGCTGCTGCCCCTGCCCAATAGTCTCTATCAGCGATAAGTGGATATCTGAAGCATAGGGTAACACAATAGCTTCTTGTGGAAGAACAGTGGCTGTATCAAGGCTATGATCTACATACAGTATGAGTGCTGAGGTAGGGGGGTGCCTTCATGTGGAAGGACAGTGGATATACCAAGGCTATGATCAACATATGGATCATGAGGCAGGTAGCCAGGCCTCCCCCAAACACCAGAGAAGCACCAGGGAGACAACCCCCCCCAACCAGATCTCAGCTCACCTTATTCTACATCCTTGTGCTCTGAGGCCTGAAAATCCTATGCTGCTGCTGTTTGGCCCCTGAGGAGCATAAGTAGTGGAGAGAGACTTTCCATGCTCACCATAGGCCACACAACCTAGGAGTAAATGCAGTAGGTTCTGTCCTGAAGTATGCTCCGTGGTCCTTAGAACTCCACCAAAGCCCCCGGCTCCAGCCTCACCTCAGCAAGCTAGTTAAACAGACACAATTCAATTGAACTTAATTACATTTTCTAGAGTCACACCATCAACCCTCTGCTAGCAGCCCTGGTACTTGTACATGAGCTCCAAAATCCAGTAAATCATGAACTGTGCCTCTGTCCTTTGAATCATAGACTAGGTCTGATGTGCTGGAAGCCTGCAGAGGAGTGTGACTGTAGAAGGAGTTAAGCAAGCTTTTGATATCTTGTTTTACACTGTCCACATGGCACCTTCTTTGCTCCCACTTATTCAGTGCTTACTGACAGCTGGCTGTTGCATTCCAATGCAGAAGAGACTGTAGCGGACCTTGATGCTTTGCATGGGGCCTTTGTAATGCTCAATTTCTGAAGATCCATGGTGGCTTCAAATAGGGAATCGTAAGTCCTTGACCCTTGATCCAATAGGGAGCTGTACTGATGGGCATGCCAGGTAAGGAGTCTGAAATGTAATATCTTGTTCCCTCATGGCTTTTTTCAAGGCATTATACAGCTGTCTTTGCTCCAGTATATCCTGT
This sequence comes from Neoceratodus forsteri, assembly GCA_016271365.2. NCBI lineage: Eukaryota > Metazoa > Chordata > Ceratodontiformes > Ceratodontidae > Neoceratodus > Neoceratodus forsteri. The sequence continues at coordinate 1,869,879,382 of CM057452.1, forward strand.
AGGTAAAGTAGCCATGGGCCACCACTAACCTGCAGTTTTTATAGTGTAAGTCCCTCTGCTTCTAAGCCCTATTGATGATCTCTCAGAAGCTCTGAAACTGAAGACCTGTTGAGCATGGAATGGCATTCGAGTTTTAGGTCTTGGTATGAGAGAACAATGAGCCCATTGTACATTCAGCGAGAAGTCCGAGGCTACATTGAGTTTCTAGTAAGACTTGCTCTATGAACTCCATCAAGTTAGGTGTTTATAGGCCTTCCTTCAAGCCATAGATGTGGATATTTCTCTTCCTCAACCTACCTCTACATCGAGGCATTTTGGTTTCAGCTTGCCTGTCCCCTCCAACAAATGCCCAGCAGCCACTAAGTGCATGAGTCTGTGTCCTCAGGCACACATTGTCCCAGAGTGTCCACTCCAGTTTCAGTTTTTGTCAGGTCTGCTCTTATGTCACCTAGTGCCCGTCAGTTTTCATTAAGGATTGCCTGGAGCTCTTGAAGTAACCAGAGGAGATCTCCTGAGATTGTCATTGACTCAGCAGTGTTAGGCCGTCTGGCTACGCCACTCTCTGTGCTACCCCTGCTAGACTCGTCATTTAATCCTGCACTATTCAGAGGCAAATTACGCATTTGGACCATTCCAGGATATGAGAGGTAATGTCCTTCCATGTTGTGAGCTGCTTTTAATTATTTTGTTGCTTTTTGAGTTAAGAGGGAGTTTAGTGCTGTTTGAGGTGAGCATCAGTGATCAGCCTCTTGCCATAATGGCGATGTCACCAGAAGTGACACTTTTCATTCCTGAACATGGATTTGAAGAAACTAACAGGTGTTCTTGCTGAAAAGACAGTGTGATCTTGTTGTTAGAGTACAAGCTTGAGGAGTAAGAGAGTCCAGGTTCAAATCCCAGAACAACTACTTACGCAATGTGTACCCCTAAATAAATTACTTAAAGGGGCATGCCCATGTACAAGGAAAGGTATTAATCTTATTGTAATATCTTCAAATAAACTATTGTTCCAATCTCTAACTCTTTTATTGCCAGAAATATAACACATTTACTGCAGTTCCCCTTCCATTACAGCTGCAGGCATTCATTTTCTAAATCGCTAGCACAGAAAATTACATTGCATTTGAGGAAACTAGAGGTAAAATACAGTGCTGACAGTAATTCCTAGTAAAGATTTCCTTAGCTTCACATTTCTTAGTGTCATTTCTGGTAACTTGTGCTGATGGCATTTTCATGCACTAGAACTCTTCTGATCTTGTAAACTTGTAAAGCCAGTGTTTCAGGGAAATACATTTGCACCATTTTTGGGGATTTTTTTTTTTTGTGCAAGTGCCACCAGTTTCCTAAGCCTTTTGCAGTTTTGTTGCTTTGCTTTATGGTTTGTAACATCCTGATTTAGTAAACTATGGTGTGCCTATGTGGTTTGCAAAATTTCTTTGAGCTAGTGCCATTCTAAGTCATGGTTGCGCCAGTTTACATATTTTTATACTGGTACTGCTTTGTGCACTCTATTTACAGCATGCACACGATTTTGCATAATTATTCTGTTGTTCTTTTGCATATATTTGTGCAGCATTTCTTTTTTGCACACTTTCTTGAGGCAGGATCATATGGAGCAAATATCATAGGCATTAAAATCATCAACATTTATGTATTTGAAAAACAGTTACCAGGAAAGGCACACTGAGCCAAGGCTCGTTTCCAGGCGCAACCGGTGGTGGTGGGGGGGATAATTGGAGAAATGGTCAAGGCTCAGGTCAGGGAAGTGACAGTAGGAAGGATAACAGGAACAGTCAGGGTGGGGTTGGAGTTTCAACTGGTGCCTGAGGGAGCTAGGAGAGGAGGACAGATTGGGGGAGTTGGTTCCAGAGTAAGTGAAGGTGATTGGAGAAGGCAGATTGCCTAGTGAAAGGGTGGGGTGAGGAGTAGCAAAAGTGTAATAGTCTCTGGAACAGAGGCAAACAAGAGGCAGAAGGAGTCAGGAAAGGAAAGAGGAGAGGTAAGAGGGAAGGGAATATTTAGATATGAAGGATGTACAGTGAGCCTGACAATATGAGGGCAGAGGGAGGATCGATAGGGAAGAAGAGAAAGAGCAATTGTAGGTACAAGGGGTGGGAGTTTGCCGTAAAGTGGTCTAAGGAGTTACAGAGGGTTTTCAGTCTGGCATTACAGAGGGTTTTCAGTCTGGCAAAGGATATGGAGGGGGTGGTGGAGCTGTACACCACATCCACATAGTCAAAGATAGGGAAAACCACTCTGGTAACAAGATTCCTGTGGAAAGAGAAATAGTCTTTCCTTCGATACATGGCACTGAGCTTGGGACAGAGTTTTTTTTTTCCTTTATCTGTCTGTGGCAGAATGGGCAGCTATAACAGCCCTTCCCATAGTCCCCAGTTGTCCCAAGTCTCCATCCACTTCTCAAGACTGGGTGGGCCACTGGTGCTAGTGGGCTGGGCTTCATGAATCCCAACCTCCATTTTTCCACCAGATTTTCTCCCTAAGGGCAGTGGACATGCAATGAGTGCGCAAGCATGCTCTACCTATGAGCACTCCAGCACTCCAGACAGCAGGTGGCAGTCAAAAGGGGAGACACGTGATCTCCCCTCCCAGAGGGAAGGGAGCAGTCATTTGGACACTCTATCTTCTCTCTCCAAGCCAGGCCCCAGAATGATCCAGGTCCATTCCCAAACCTAGGTCACCAATGAGACAACAGGGAGGCATGGATGCTCAACCCACCATGCCACTGCTCTGGCATTTTGGGACAGTTTCACATGGATGGCATCAATGGCATCAGTCTAGGCTAAGAAGTCAAGTGTACTGTCAAACCACACACTGAAGTATTTAAAGGACTGATCTGCTTTCAGGGGGATTCCATCCAGTGTGGTGAACACCAAAGAGAGATCCAACAGCAGCTGCACTCACAGATACTTGAAGTAAATGTTCAAAGTTCCTAGTAGTCCTGTGGCAAACTTGCAGTGTACAGATAAGACAACCCTGTTCGGTAGCTTCAAGACCAAGTCTCTTCATCAGGGTGCTTGGTATCAGAGACATTACGTTTTTTAAATACCCCAATCATTATTAATATTCATGAGTATGGTATTACATCATGTGGTTGCAAACAGTAAAAATTTATTAACAAACTAAATAAATATCTGGATAAATTAAACAGCAAATCCATACTACTATTAAGGGGCTCAGCCTGTCCTCATTTTCATAAACATTGCCTTTTAAGGAGACTATAGCTGCATTACTGCACTGTCCAATACACAGTTTACATGGCTGCTGAAGAAGTAATAATAGGCAGAGTTTGTGTGGTATAGATTAGCCAGGTTCTGGAAATAATAGACCCAAGGAGCGCAGTATTGTGCATGTTTACCACTGGACTACCAGAAATAGAGCAGTATTGAATTTTCTTTCACTTTGGTGAACTTTTATTTCAAGTATCCATGAGTGCGACTGCTGTTGGATCTCTCTCATTGTGGAATATAGGTGGCTACCTGTTTCAGCACGTACCGGCTCTGCTCTGCAGTCCATAGTTGCAACCTTCTTCTTGGTGAACACCAGAGTGGCTGAGTCTAGCTAGTTTCTGACTGATACCAAAGGTCATAGACACCATTTTTATGTTGGCTTGCGCTTGCGTGACAGCCAACATACTGCAGTAGTAGCAGATTTGGATGTGCGGTCACTGTGGGTGAATGCAGGGCACACATCAGTAGGTGTGTCCCTCATTCCCCAATAAGGCAGCTGCAGGCGCTGACACCAGCAACATGTAAACTGGCCAACAGATGAAAGAAAAGGTCCGCTGCAATGACAGCCAAGCTCATCATGCAGCAGTGTGCCTTTCCTGGTGAAGCAGTTCAATTAATATGGCAGCATTGACTGCCGCCGTGCAGATCACCAACTTCAAGGGTGCCCAGTCCCCCTGTCAGCATGCCCCGACCCACTTCATTTGCCGACAGGGGAGCCCACTCCCCGTTGGCGTTATGCCCCTTCCCTCCAATTTTACATGTGTGCCGTTGGTTTCAGTCCTGTCTTCCCCATTTAATTTGCCAATGGGGGAGCCCACTCCCCATCAGCATAATGCCCCCCCAATGCTTTTGTTGTGTGCCAAGGGGGGGTGCCCAATCCCACTCGGCTCTTGTTCCCCCCACTTTGGTATGTGCCGATGGGGGTGCCCAATCCCCCGTCAGCTACAGCACCCACCCAAGACACTCAGGTGGCATGCTGGGAGCCCACCCCAGTATGCCAAATGCCCCTGTAAAAAAAAAAGTCCCGCAATGTTTATTTTTCTTTAAAAAAAAAACCTGAAAATCAGAAAATGGTCCCTCGCTGTCTGTCCTTCTCCCTCCCTCCCTCAACCCACACCCACCCTCTGCATACCCCTCTCCCCACACACACCTCTCACCCCATACTTACCTCTGGAGCCCAGTGCGACTATCTGCTTTAGATCGGGAACATGTCTGCACTCTTCAAAGCCGACCGCAAACTGAAGAAATGCCGGTAAGCTATATAATGGCATAAATAGGGTTTTTTCAACTTTGGTGCATATCTCAGCCATTTTTGGGAATTTTGATACCAAATTATCAACATGGAGTTATTGGGACCCCTCCTCATGAATTCAGTCACTGTCATGGTGTTATTCAGTCCCGAAAGGTGATTTCGCGGTCACTGCATGGAATCACCTTTCGGGACCAATGAACAAAATGACAGTGCCACTGTTCATGAGGGGGCTTTTTAAAAGCCTATGTTGCAAATTTGGTGACAAAAATCCAAAAAATTGCTGTTTTACAAGGGTGCATTGTGCAGTTTCCACGCATGCTCGTAACTTCATGAATTTGCAATATTTTTACTCCAGATTTTCAACATTGCCATTTTCCCACACCTCCTTATGAACAGTATGGCTGTCATTTTACATATCATGGCTGAAATGTGTTTTCGCATGTCCAGCGCAGAATAGCACTGTCACTGTGCGAAATCAGTTTTTGGGACAGTTTGACAAAATGACAGTGACACTGTTCACGAGCAGAGGTCCTAAAATCCCTATGTTGAAAATTTAGTAATAAAAGTTCATAAAATGACTGTGTTACAAGCATGTGTTGCGCAGTTTCCACGCACCCTTGTAACTTCGCAAATTTGCAATATTTTCAAGCCAGATTTTCAACACTGCCATTTTTTCACACCTCCTTATGAACAGTACAGCTGTCATTTTTTACATCCTGTCCAAAATGTGTTTTCGCACCTGTGGCGTACAATGGCATGGTCGCTGAGAGAAATCAACTTTTGGGACAGACTAAGAAAATCACTGTGTCACTGTTCATGAGGGAATGTCCCAAAATGCCTATGTTGAAAATGTGGTTTACAAAACCCCAAAAATAATTGGGTTACGGACGTGCATTGCACAGTTTCTATGCATGCTCATGACTTCACCAATTCTTCATAGTTTCGCTCCAAATTTTCAATGCTGCCATTTTTATACCTCCTCATGAACAATACAGTTGTCATTTTCACATCCTGCACAAAATGTGTTTACGCACCTGTGACACCAAGTGGCACAATCACTGTGCAAAATCACCTTTCAACTAACAAACTGATACTACCGGTCTTCATGGGTGGGGTCACAAAAAGCCCATGCTGATAATTTGGAGTGAAAATACCAACACCACGCCTAGTGGTAGGGTTTCCAAATGTTATACCCACCTTGTGAGAGACTGACAGGTGTCAGAAATTGTGACTTAGGATCATCAGCTGTTGCTCCCACCATTCCACCCCACCCTGCAGCCACTGGACAGGCATTGGAGGTGTGCCTTGGAGTGTTCAGCCACAAAATTCACCCCATTCTCCCATACTGCACCCACCTCAGTGTATTTCCTTATGGAATGGGATAAGTATAACACCCAAGGACCCCAAAGCACACCACAACACTTGTCAGTGTCTACAGGGTAGGTGAGAAAATGGCATGAGCATTATAGCTGATAACCCAAAGGCACACCCAATGCCTGTCAGTCTCTGCAGGTGGTGTGGGGTTGGTGTCAGTTTAATACTTCACTGCCACTCCTATTATGCATCTCTAACTCCTGCACTACCAATACCAATGCCAGCTAGACAACATCTGGCATTGACAAATACTTGTTTAATGTTGACTCTGAGTTGGTTGGATTGGAAACAGTACAGAATGTTGCTGAAGTCATGCTTGAGCAGGTCTTCCACAGCTGCGGTGTATGGACCAGAGGTGAAGATGACTATGTCATCTGCATTCATGTGAATATGTGAGTTGGCACAGGCAGAGGGGAGGTCATTCAGTAAAATGGAGAAGCGAATGGGACCCAGGATGGAGCTCTGTGGGACACCAGCCCTGATGGGTAGTAGAAATGACAGGACACCTCCTTTCTGTACCAATTGTTAACAGCCCATGAGGCATCAATGGAACTGATCAACAACAGGAGCAGACAGGCCAGCAGAACCTCAACTTGTGGGTCACCAAATTGAATGCTTTGTCAAGACTGATGAAACTGGCAGTCATTATGTGCTCCAATCCATCCCAGAGAAGATGGAATCAATGACATGTAGTAGAGAGGAGGCAGTGGAATGGTGTTTGTGGAAACCAGACTGGAAGGGTGAGAGGAAGTTGGAGGATGAAGGGAAGTCAAGGCATCTGGAATGGACCTGTTTCTCTTGCAGCTTACAAAGTGAGATGAGTAATAGTACTAGTGCATAGACTTCTTTGAAATAATTAGAGTAAATGGAATGTTACCATGTGCCAGCTGGCCCATCAGTGCAGCAGTTGGATTAATGCTTGTGACATCAGTGACCCAGGTTCGGGAACTGGAGGGCTGGCCAGGGAGAAGGATGGAGCATCCTACGGACTGCTCTCCTTCTCCGGGGTAAGGGACGGGGTATTGCCCAATGATCAAGAGACCCCTAGTGGAGGCTGGAGGACTCATGAACCAACTGGCACTCACACATTGACGGGTGGGGTGGACGCTGGACGTCATTGCACATCCCTGTCCCTGGGGCCTAACAAGAAAAAATCAGTCCACCTAACTTGGTGATGCCAGCCTTGTGGCTGTGATCAGCTCTCCAGGCCGACTGTCATCCTATCCCATTGACTGTGGTACACTTCAAGGGGTTCCGGTGCCATGGCCCCACCCTGGGGGGCAAGCCAGGGGGTCCCGGGAGGGTGGCCAATATGGGGGAAGCCGTAGCATGGAGTCCATGACCAGGCAGATGGACAGCAGTGGTAGGGCACAAAAAAGTATAAATAAAAAAAATAAAGAATGACACCATGTGAAGGGATGTACATCGTTCCCCAAAGTTCAGCAAACATCCTCCACCCAAGTGTACATTAGCAGGATTGGCAGTAAGACAGCTAACTGTGTTTACAGCAGGAAAACCACTCATAGGCTGCAGTATATCAGTCCTGTCATGGAAATCCCCTACAAACAGTGCTACTGCCTGTGACACCGGTGACCTGTGTTTGGGAGCAAGCCTAGGTCGTCAAGAGCAGGGTGGGGGAAAGAGGTCTGCGAGTCCCATAGAATGCTCTCCTCCACTTTGGGGGGGGGGGCTGTCACATTGCCCTGTTACCACTGCCTGTGGATGCTCAGGTGGCGGTGCTGGACTCGGTGTGTGGGGGGGAGGATGCCATTTGGCACTTGGCTGAGACATGCATCCTTCATGCTGGCATCCTTGGGGTGGGGTTTCAGAGAAAACAAGCAAGCTGAAAAAAAAACCAATGCAAATGCCCCCAGAGCTGAGTAGAATGATCCCCAACAGCTGGAGGGGGGATGGAGTATGGCTGATCAACAGAACCGCCACCAAGCTCTGCTGGCTATGAAAGAGACATACATATGTTATAAAAAAAAAGTGTGAATCTGTATAGCAGGCATCTTACAAACAGAAACCAACCAGAGGCTTAAGCCCTGTTATGTGTAAGTTGTGCCAATTTTAGCCAGTTTGGCTGAATAAATTCTTTATGCAGTATTTCATCTTACATAGTCCTTGCTTTCTGAGTGCTCTGGTTCCTCTGGTTGGTTGGCATTTTCTAAGGGATTTAGCACAGCCATTATCTAGGAGCACCAGGGACTGTTTGTGCTGAGCAGTGTCCTTGTTTAGTTTGTCATGTCGCTCAGGCACAGATAAACTCATTGTTATAAGGTGCCCTACAGGGGCATGCCCAATGAAGAGCTCCATTTCTAGGGGCAGGTCAGCAGCAGGCGAATCATTAGGCAGGCTGGCAATGACTCACTTTCAGCTGTTCGGGCTGAGTCGGACAACTTTTCAAAGGATGGAGCTGCACCAATAGCAGTGAGGCTCGGTCCTTTGGAGTTGCATTCCTGCATTGTATTCCTGGTTGCGTGTTCACACTGCTGTAGCTTACACTTCCCATCGGCATAGTGTCCCCCCCAATTTGTTGTGTGCCGAGGCGGATGCCCAGTCCCCCTCGGCTCTTGCCCCCCCCCCCACTCAGTATGTGACGACAGGGGTGCTCAATCCCCGTCGGCTACAACCCCCCCAAAAAAAAACACTCAGGTGGCATGCTGGGAGCTCACCCCAATGTGCAAAAAGACCTGTAAGAAAGAAAACCTTCCCACAATATGTTTACATTATTTTTAAACCTGTAAACTAGAAAACAGTCCCTCATTGAGTCTCTTGCTCCCTCCCTCAACCCGCATCCACCCACTGTGCACCCCACTTCCCCCCACCCCCACACCCCATACTTTCCTCCAGAGCATGGCACGACAATATTCGGTGGACCGGGAACATGTCTGAACTCTTCAAAGCTGACCACAAACTGAAGAAATGTTGGTAAGCTGTATAATGGCATAAATGGGTTTATCCAACTTTGGTGCATATCTGGGCTATTTTTGTGACTTTTGGCACCAAATATTTCAGCATGGGGTTCTTGGGACCCCACCTCATGAATTCAGTCACTGTCATGTGGTTATTCAGTCCCGAAGGTGATTTCACAGTCACTGTATGGAATCACCTTTCAGGACTGATTAACAAAACAACAGTGTCACTGTTCATGAAGTGGGTCCTTAAATGCCTATGTTGAAAATTTGGTGACAAAATTCCAAAAATGACTGTGTTACCTCGTGCATTGTGCAGTTTCAATGCATACTTTTACGTTGCAAATATGTAATATTTTCATCCAGATTTTCAACATTGGTAGTTTTACACCACCTCATGAACAGTATAGCTGTCATTTTCAACTTCCTGGCCAAATGCATTTTCACATGTCTGGCACAGAATAGCGTAGTCGCTGTAGGAAATCAGTGTTCAGGAAAGATTATGAAAATCACAGTGACACTGTTCATGAGCGGAGGTGTCAAAATACTTATGTTGAAAATTTGGTGACAAAAGTCCATATAATGACTATGTTATGAGCATGCATTGCGCAGTTTCCATGCACAAATGTAACTTCATGAATTTGTAATATTTTGACTCCAAAGTTTCAACATTGGCATTTTTTTACACCTCCTTATGAAGAGTACAGCTGTCATTTTTCACATCCTGGCCAAAATGTGTTTTTGCACTTCCGGCATAGAATTGCGTGGTCACTGTAGGAAAACAGCATTCAGGACAGATTAAGAAAATCACAGTAATACTGTTCATGAGTAGAGGTCCCAAATGCCCATGTTGAAAATTTGTGACAAAATCCATAAAATAACTATTTTATGAGCATGCATTGCGCAGTTTCCACGTTACACTGCACGTTGAGGGATTTGTAATATTTTCACTTAAGAGTTTCAGCATTGTCAGTTTTGCACACCTCCTTATGAACAGTACAGCTGTCATTGTTCACATCCTGCCCAAAATGTGTTTTCACACATCTGGCACACAATGGCATGGTCACTGTGGGAAATCAATGTTCAGAACAGAGTAAGAAAATCATAGTGACAGTGTTCATGAGTAGAGGTCACAAAATGCCTATGTTGAAATTTTGATGAAATTATTCCACTAAATGGCTGTTATGAGCTTGTGTTGTGCAGTTTCCACATACGCTCATATGTTTGAGCATTTTTAATATTTTCACTCCAGATGTTCAATACTGCCTTCTCTTCACACCTCCCTATGAATGGTACAGACATAATTGTTCACATCCTGCCCAAACTGTGTTTTTGCACATCTGGTGCAGAATGGCGTGGTCACTGTGAGAAATCAATGTTCAGGACAGATTAATAAAATCACAGTGCCACCGTTCATGAGCAGAGGTGCCAAATGCTTTCATGAGGTGGGGGTCATAAAAGACCATGTTGAAAATTTGTAGTGCAAATACCAACAAACGCCTGGGGCATTAGGGTTTCCAATCATAATGCCCCCCCAACCCATGGTGGGGCTCCAGTGCCCTTATCTTCTCTAAACCGCAAACAGATCATCACTCTTCAAAGCCATATCACGAATTGAGGAAATAGGTATGCCTTTCACTGTATTTCAACAGGAATGTGAACTTGGTGGCATAGCTTGTTCTTTCTGCTGCAAACTGTAGTCCACCAATCGGTGCATACCAACAGCAATCCTAGCGACGAACTCCAGCATTGACAAATGCTTGTTCTGTTTTGTATCTTACAGACAGGACAGGTAAAGGCAAAGAAAAATCTTTTTTCTGGTTCCTGGGGATGTGAATTTGAGGCTAATCTCAGAGGTTGGGCCAGTTGTTAAGCTGGTTAGAAACAGCCAGCCACTTAATAATTTAGCAACTGCACCTGAGAGGCCAATGAGCTGATAAGGTCATGTCTCAAGGAGAAGAGGAGGATTGTTGTAGATTTCAGGCTAGTAAAACAGACCGGAGCCAGAGTGATCAACAGACTGAAAAAGCTGCACTTGCAGCTGAAACTAACAACTATTATTTTTTGTGTATTTTGCTTAGAATGCCTTCTTGTTTTGTTTGAAAAAAGGCAGTGTTAAAAAAAAGCTTATGTATTTTTAAACCTTCAAAAGGGTCCACTATTAAGTGTTTCCAAAATCCCTTACTGTATATAGCAATCATTTTATTTTTTTTACCCAAGACAGGCCAGCTGAGAAGTAACATCTAATTTCCAGTGAGATCCTGGGTGGGATTTTCAAAAGTAAAAATTAGGCAAATGTCCGAGCTACACCAAGTTGGATTTTCAAGTTATAATATGGGCTATTTTGAAAAGTTTGACTTACCTGCAGAATTTCTAGCAGTTTTATGGTAATATAGATGCAGTGTTTGAATAACGAAATGCAAGAGATAGATGTAAATGATAAATCAGCTTACACTCGGACTAAAAAATTGTACCCAGGGAATTTTTACATGAACTTTGCAAACTTCAGATAGCTAAGTCAGAGTTTAGGAAATTGGACATACAGTACCTATGTACTAGCTTTGAAGAATCAGACATAGTGACAATTCTGCTTATATGCAAAGTTGTACAATAGAAAACTGCATGTAGACATAGGCTTTGCCTCCCCCACACACACACATCTACCCATTTCTGCAGCTGAGTGGACTGGGTCACTGGAAGGTTAAGTGACCTACCTGTTAAGGTAGTGAGTATTTGGCTCTTTTGAGTCCTGTGAGAAAACACAGCATGCTGTTATACACAGCGTATTTTAAGTTTGGGTTGGTTGGTTGTTGGCAGCATTACTGCATATTGTGTATTTTTAACACTGTGCAATTTTAAGAGAGCCCTATCTCCCGTCTGGGCTCTCACATTTAGTCAGGGACTGCAAAGTGCATGGCACTACAGTGTGACCTTCTACCTTGGCTGTGCTGTGTGAGCCTGGAATGAGCAGGTGTGAAAATAATACATATCCCTAACCAACAAGGGGCAAACTCATTTTGATTTGCACTATATTGTGGTTTTAACCAGGTGTTCTGCACTTAAAGTAGTAACTCCAGACTTTAGTAGGAATGGGAGTACCAGAAGTCAGCTGGGACCTGATTCCGGTCCCCCACTGCTTAAAGCTGGTGTCTGTGCGAGTGGCATCTGAGAAAGCAGAGCAGGCTGTGATACACAGCATTTTACGTGTTTTATTTTAAATCTGGGCTGTTGGCCCCATAGCTGCATACTGTATATTTTAAATACTCTGCTATTTTAAGGATAGGCAACCCAGATAGGGAGCCATATCTCCCATTAGGGCTCTGTATGCTTTTAGTCAGAAAATACAAAAGTGCAGGGTGTGACAGTGTGTGACCTTTAACCTTGGCTGTGCTGTGAGAGAATGGGATGAGCTGGAGAGAAAATAATACATAACCCTAAACAGCAAGAGGCATGGTCATTTTGATTGACACTATACTGTGGTTTTAACCGCAGTATGCTGCACTTAAAGTAGTAAATCATGACTTTTGTGGTAACAGGACTTCTGGGAGTTGGCTAAGACCAAATTCCAGTCCCTCCACCGATTAAAGTTGGTACCTCTGCAAGCGAAGGTGAGTCCAGAATGGAGGTTACATACAAGTAGAGGCACATGCATCTGCCTGCATCTGCCAAAGATGGCAAATATGTGAATAACTCTTTTCAAGGTAATCCTTTTGTCTTGCGTTATAAAAATTATATATTGTTGAATAGATTCTGGACCTTCTATCTAAAGAGGGAGGACTAATAAAATGCATTAAAAGTCAGATGTTCACCCTAAAACCTACATATAACATAGGAGTTTGTATATGGCAAATGTCTGGTGTTCTCTTTACTTGGTAAAGAATTAGGCAATCTTAAGGGTTATCTAAATTACAGGAAATAAATAACATTGAGAGTTTTGTAATGGAGCTAACAAACGTAAACCTGGAAATAAATGAACCAAAATCTCTAAACAGAAAAAGGGCAAAGGATACTTCAGAGGAAAATGAGCCCATGGAAGATGTGGGTAGTGAAGCAAAATGAGGCAGGGAGGAAACACAGACTACCATTAACTTTGAAAATAATAAATGTTGTGTGCTCACCACTAGAAAAGGAGGAAAGAGGGGTAGAAGAGCTGTGTGCCCTGCCACAGACCCTGAACAAATCCCACTTACTAACTCCAGCCCTCTAAATACTGTTCAACAAGCAACACCAGAATCTTGAACATCAGGGCTACCCAGTAAATACAGTATGGTTGAGGGAAACTCCATTGTAAGATTCACTGTCACCCTTCTATGTAATGAAAATAAAGTAACAGTCATTGTGTGCTGTCTTCCTAGAGCCAGAATATGGGATAGCAATGCAAGAAGTACATTTATTGGCAATAAATCACAGGACACAGCCATAGTTTTGCATGTGGGAGCAAATGACATAAGTAAAAGTCATGTAAGGATGTATGCCACAAGCTGTTAGCATTGGCAAAAAAAAAAAATTAGAGTCAAAATTAAACACAGCCATCTCAAGCATTCTCCTGTTATCCAAAGCATACCTTAAGAAGAATGACACAGTAGTTCTTATAAGTAGCAGATTAGCAAACTGGTGCAGTAAAGAAAACATTGTATTCCTAAATCATCGGTAAGGCATTCATAACAGCTATAGAGCAAACTGGCCTAATAATCTCTATCTTAACCACGAGGTACAAAAATATTAAGAAATCATTTCAAGTGCACTTTCAGAAATTTGAGTTTAAACTAAAGACACAGAGGGAAGCAACTACTTATAAAATCTACATCTCTCCTTGGCCAATTGTAAAAGTAATAACAAATTACAAAAAAAATAATAGATGAAGTGCTGTTTAATAAACTCCCATAGCTTGCAAAACAAGGTGTCTGAACTTAAAGCTTTAATCAGCATTAAGGAATTTTCTATTATTGCTATTAATGAAAATTGGTGGAATGAGCACAGTATTTGAGGAAAAGAGATGAAAGGATATATGAACATACGAAACTGCCAGTAGATACAGGACATATGGTTTATTAAGTCTGCGCGAATGTTTAGCTAACAGTTCATTGCAATGCAGCTGCCCCTATGCTCCCATATGCATTATACAACCACAACAGAAGCCACAAAATTGTTGATGGGGTTGTTATCTATATAGGGAGGAATGTATCGCATTAGATATTAGTAAGAAAATAAGAAAACCAAATAGTCACACTGAAACATTTTGGGTTACAGTTAACCCCAACAACAACAGCAAGTCCTCCATTAACTTTGGTGGATGCTACAGACCACCTAATACACCAAAGTATATAAATTCTGACCTACTTAACAAAATACAGAATGCCTGTGAACTCGGAGATGTAGGATCCTCAGACTTTCCAGTTCACCTGGGAACAAATGATTTAGAAGGAACAGTGAACTGGAGATACAGGCAAGATTCAAGAATTGGCCAGGGTTTGTCACTCTATAGGATGCTCAATCTCCTTTTCTGAGATACTGCCAGTACCAAGGGCAAGCAGGGAAAATAAGCAAAACTTAGGGGGTGAACCAGTGGCTCAGGGATGGTGCAAGTCAGAAGGGTATGGATTGATGGGAGACTCGGATGATACATGGAAGACAAGGGCTATATGCTAGGATAGGCTGCATCTCAACCTGAGGGAGGGAGATCCATAAATTAAAACTTTTGGATTCATTGGTGATAAGTGGGGTTTAAACTTGTAAAGGGGAGGGATAGAAAGACTGAAAGCCCCAGCGAGGAAGCTTGAGGTTCAAGACTGATTGTGCAAAGCGGACTGCGGGTACGGTTAAAAGACTGGGGGAACTGAGGAGGTAAGATTGATGGGGGGATTGCGCTGGGCTGAGAAGTGGGCTGAGAAGAGTGGAGAGGGGGGAGAGGGTTGGATGGAGGATGGTCCTGATCAATGCCAGGAGCATGGGCAATAAAATGCCAGAGCTCCAGGCAATGCTAGTTGAGGGTGCAGCAGACTTGGTGGCAATTACTGAGACATGGGCCACACAGAGGCATGATTGGGACCTAAATTTAGAGGGATACACAATGTTTAAGAAGGATAGGGAGGTGGGAAGGGGGGATGTGTGGCATTGATAGTCAAAAATGACATAGTAGTTGGTGGAATCGAAGAGGCAGAAGGAGATCTGGAGGCAATTTGGGTAACCCTACAGATGAAGGGGGGGTTAAAGATTAAAAATAGGGGTGGTGTACAGACCACCCACAATGGAAGCGGAACTGGAGAATGATCTGGCTGAGAACATCAGGGGTCACTGTGGCCTTGGAAAGGACAGGGTGGTGATCATGGGTGACCTGAACATGCTGGGGGCAGACTGGGGCACTATGACATCCTTGGTGGCCAGGGAGCAGAGGTTAATGGATGTCTTCCAGGATACCTTCCTAGTCCAGCAAATGGGAGAGCCTACTAGGCAGGATCAGATCCTGGACATTGTCCTAGCAGATAGTGACCAGATAAGGAGCCTGGAGGTGAGCAGCCCGTTGGCAGGCAGTAACCATGCCATGGTCTGGTTTCTTACGTTCCTAGGGGGAGAGGAAATTTGCACTAACACAGAAGTAATAGATTTCAGGGGGGCAGACTTTGAGGGCATGGGAAGGATTCTTAAAGGTTGCTTGGATGAGATAAGGCCAGATATGGATGCTGGTAGCTTGTGGGAGACCATTAAGAAGGGGGTGCAGGAGGCTTCGAGGGCCTGCACAAAGGTAAGGCACAAGCCATGAAGGGCCAGTAAGCCTTGTTGGTTGACCTGGGAGGTGCAGAAGGTGGTGAGGGTGAAAAAGGCTGCCTATGCACACTTAAAGCACTCAAGGGGGGCTAAGGAGTAGGGAGAGTATGATTTCCTGGCTAAAAGGTTCACTAGGATGGTGGCAAATAAGGCGAAGAAGGAGCTTAACTCTGGCCAGGATATCCACAGAGGGGAAAGGGGTTCTATAGATACATAGGGAGAAAAGAAAAGAAAAGTGAGGCACAGATCAACAGGATTAGAACTGGTGGGAGATGGGCGCAGGAAGCTGGGGAACACAGCAGAGGTGCTAAATGAGTACTTTGTCTCTGTCTTTACTGGGGGAGGTGGGGGATCTTTCCAACCCGATGGGAGGGTAGAGGAGCCCACTGAACCAGGAGGTCAATTGGAGACTGAAGGACTGGATAAGACTAGGGCAGGGGATGGGTCGTATCTAGAAGGGAAAGGGAGGAGAGGATACATAAGGAGGGGGGATGGGAGGGCAAAATCACAGTGGATAATGTGAGAGAGGCCCTCCAGTCACTAAAGACTGAGAAGGTGCCAGGGCCAGATGGGCTACATCAAAGGGTGCTGAAGAAACTGGCGGATGTGCTGGCAGCTCCACTAGCCTCACTCTTCAACATCTCCCTGATGACAGGGTGGGTGCCTCAAGACTGGAAGGTGGCTCATGTGGTGCCTATCCACAAGGGTGGGGGGGTCCAGAGAGGAGATGGGGAATTATAGGCCCGTTAGCCTAACGTCTGTGGTAGGCAAGGTTATGGAGGGCATTATCAAGGAGAGGCTGGGAGGGGCAGCTGG
Source organism: Neoceratodus forsteri (assembly GCA_016271365.2). Classification (NCBI taxonomy): domain Eukaryota; kingdom Metazoa; phylum Chordata; order Ceratodontiformes; family Ceratodontidae; genus Neoceratodus; species Neoceratodus forsteri. Next base: position 1,869,895,752 of record CM057452.1, read on the forward strand.
AGAGGTTGGGGCACCTGGATGATGGGCAGTATGGTTTTGTTACAGGGAGGTCATGCCAGACTAACCTGGTGGAGTTTTATGACTGGGTGACGGGTGCCATGGACCGACATAGGCCAATGGATGACCTCTATCTGGATTTCAGTAAAGCATTTGATTCAGTACCCCACAATGGCCTACTAACAAAGCTGGGGGATGGGGTGGGTGGCAGTTGCTCAGGTAGGTGGAAACTGACTTACAGGGTGAATACAGTGAGTGGTGGTTGGAGGGATAGTCTCCTCCCCCAGGAGGGTCATCAGTAGGGTCCCCAGGGTTCGGTCCTGGGGCCACTCCTGTTCAATTCCTATTTCTCAGACATAGGGTGTGGTGCTAGGAGTAGGTTGAGTCTCTTTGTGGATGACTCAAAACTGGGAGCACTGGCAGACAGGCAGGAGGGGGGAGAGAGGCCCTGCAGGGGGATCTGGATACCCTACGGCGGTGGGCAAGGAAGTGGGTGTTGAAGTTCAATGCAGGGAAGTGTAGGGCGCTGCATCTGGGGGTCAGAAACCCGGGACATGCATACACCTTGGGTGGGGAACCACACTGCAAGTCACATCTGGCAAGAGGGACTTAGGGATAGTGGTGGACAGCAAAATGAATAACACAGAGAATTGTCGAAGAGCTGCAGCAAAAGCAAACAGGATACTGGGCTGCATAACCTCCCTCTGTATAATGCCCTGGTTAGGATGCATCTTGAGTACTATGTGCAGTTCTGGAGACCCCATCTTAAGAGGGACATAGCACTGTTGGAGAGGGTCTAGAGGACGGCAACCAGGATGATTCAGGGCATGGAGGGTAGGACCTATGAGTAGAGATTGGATTAACTCAATCTGTATGCATTGGAGGAGAGGAGGGACTGAGGGGACATGATAGAGACTTTCAAGTAGGTAAAGGGGATAAATAAGGGCAGAGCCAGGGAAGTGTTCAGGCTTAAGAAGGGGGGAACTACTAGGGGCACAAGTGGAAACTGGAAGGGGGAAGTACAGGGAGAGCGTGGTAGAGACACTGTAGAGAGGGTGGGCAGAACCATGGAATGCACTGCCCAGGAGTCTGGTGGAAGAGATCACAGTGAAAGGATTCATGAAGGGCTGGGACAGGTACAGGGGAAACTGAGGTCAGGAGGGCCACCTCAGGGCTGGGGTTGTGGAGGAGCGAGTTCTCAGTAGGAGGCTAGCTTGAGCAGACACAATAGACCATGGGGCCTATTCTTCTGGCTTTTACTATGATACCATGATACTATTGATGGGGGACATTAATCTCTGAGATATAGAATAGCAAGGAAACAAGGATTTTTCCACATCAGGGAATCTATTTATAAGTTCAGTAGAACAAGTTTCCCTACAACAACATGTAAAAGAACCAACCAAGGACGGTAAAAACCAAGATTTTGTCCTGACATCTGAGAATGTAAGCATCAAAAATTGTCAAGAATTATTGCCTTCCTCAGATAGTGACCATAATACCGCAGCTTTCAAGATAGTAGCCAACTTAATGCTGAACACAGGGAACATGAAAATTCCAACGTACAAACAAGCTAGTGTTAAAGCAATTCAAACAGAATCTTTCTTTCTTTCTTTCTTTCTTTCTTTCTTTCTTTCTTTCTTTCTTTCTTTCTTTCTTTCTCTCTTTCTCTCTTTCTTTCTTTCTTTCTCCAGGAAGTACATACTTATGAGTACTGACTGGAATATGATTTTCAACTATAAAAATGCCAATGAAATGTGGGGCACCTTTAGAGATATAACGCACTCTCTCTTTACCAAATACATTCCTAGCAAAGGTAAATATGAACATTCTGGAATGAAATATAAATGGCGAATAAGAGATGTGAAGAATGCAATAAACAGAAAATATAAAAGTTACAAAAAATATTTAAAATCCCAAACTGACACAATTCCAAAAAAAAAAAATAACTTGAAACAATATAAATAAAAAAATTAGGAAGCTAAAAAGCATACTGAACTATCTCTGGCTCTAGTCTGGCTGTAAATATGAAAAAGTCTATAACACTGTTTAGCTGTATAAATTCATTAATGAAAAATATTAAATGCAAAACAGGACCAACTGAATATAACAACAACGTTTTTACTACCCCTTCTGAAATGGCTGAAGTCTCTAACACTTACTTTCTATTTGGTTTATGCACACTTGAAAATAAATTCCCTACCTGTTCTGTTACCTGCTACAATAAGTTGGAGATACAGGTAGAGGAAATTAAAAACAAAATTGTTAAATTAAAACTAGACTCTTTGCCTGGTCTTTACTTGATATCACCATGCTTCTTGGAGATAACCCATGATCAAATCACATACCCATTAAAGTACATCTTTGAGGAGTCTCTCATCTCAGGTATTATCCCAGATGATTGGTGTCAGGTTCATGCTGTTTTGATCTTTAAAAAGGGGGATAAAACAAACCATGGTAATTGCCAACCGATTAGCCTCACTTCAGACTGTGGGCAATTATTAAAGGGCATCATTAAAGATTAAACTCAGGACATTACTGCACTTAGATCCCTGAGCAGCATGGATTACCCCAAGGGAGGTCATGCACCACTAACCTTATCTGTTGCTATAAAAATTCAATCACTTACTTGATAATATGATCGACTATGCCATCATATATTTGGACTTCAGTAAAGCCTTTGGTCCAGTGCCTCACTGGCCATAGTCAAAAAGATGAGTGATGTAGGGACAGATTATACATGAACATACAAAAATGCCAGCAGAAACAGGACATATTGGTCTATCATTATCAAGTCTGCTCAGTGCAGCTCACAGTCTATTTCACTGGTGCTGCCCCCTTCCCTTTATCCCTGGATTTATCATGCCCCACCCACTTTTCCCCACACCATCCTCCCTCCAGTTATGACTCTCCTTTTACCTTGTCCAACCCCTTCTAAAATGCCCACTTTTTCAATGAGACAATCTTCTCCAGCAGTTCATTTCACTTTGACACCACCCTTTCTGTGAAAAAGTGCCTCCTCATTTCCTTTTTAAATCTTCCCCCACTAATTTGAGACTGTGCCCTTTGTGGTCCTCTCCCTTTTTATATTGAAAATGCCCTCTGTTCTAATCTTGTTCATACCTTTTAGGTACTTGATAGTTTCTATCATATCCTCGCTCTCCATTCTGTCCTTCAGGGAATACATAATGAGCACCCACACTCTCTCCTCATAGGGTTTGTCCCCCAGGCCCTGGAACATCTTGGTTACCCTAAGCTGTACCCTTTCCAGTAGTTTGATGTCTTTTTTTCAGATAAGGGCACCAGAACTGCACACAGTTCTCCAAGCGCAGTCTCATCAGTGACCTGTACAAAGACCGAATGACTTCTTCTTTCATAGAGGTGATTCCTCTAGTGATGTATCCTAGCATTTTGTTTGCTTTGGCTGCCACTTTTGGTACTGCACAGAGTGTCTTATGTCGCCCTTGACTAGTAGCCCTAGATTCTTTTCATCCTCAAACTGGACACCTGTACACCCCTCAGCCAGTAGCTGGCCCTAGGGTTCCTAGCTTCCAGGTGCATGACCTTGCACTTCCTGGCATTGAACCTCAATGTCCAGAAGCCTGACCAGTTCTTGAGCCTAGCTGATCCTCCCTGAGCTCCTGTCTCTTTCTATGTCCACTCTACACACAAAGCTTAGTGTCATCTGCGAATAGACAGATTTTACTTTGATCACATCCTTTATGTCACCAATAAAGATATTAAATAACACTAATCTGAGTACTGAGCCCTGTGGGATCTCACTGGTTAGAGCTGTAGGCTTTGATAACCCCCCCTCCCAAATCACCCTCTGGTTACTGTCTTACAGGCAGTTCTTGACCCACCCCACCAGCTTTTCCCTAACTCCCAGGTTATTCAGTTTACTGAGCATCCTTCCATGTGGCACTGAGTTGAAGGTCTTGCTGAAGTCCAGGTACAGGACATCCACTGCCTGGTCCCTGTCCAGTGACCTTGGGACCCAATTGAAAAAGACTATCAGGTTGGTTTGGCTGGATTTCCCGAAGACAAACCCACACTGCCTTTCATCCTGGACACCATTTATCACTAGAAAGTTCACTAGTCTCTCCTTTAGAATGGTCTCCCTAATTTGCCTACACAAGGGGGTAAGACCTGTAATTACCAGGTTCATCTCTGGGTCCACTTGTGTAGAGGCACCACATGCCCATTCTCCAGTCCTGAGGCATGCACCCTGTCTCCAGCAAGGTGTTAATCAAGTGCACCAGGGGGCCAGCCAGGACCTCCACCAATTCCTTCAGGACCTCGTGCACGCCTTCTGGTCCAGAAGCCTTGTCCACCCAAATGGCCCAAAGACCTTTAAAACCTTGTCCTCCTGGATTTCCCCATCTGTTTCATCCTCTCCCCCTTTCAAGCTGCTATTTTATCCTGTGGCATAGGTCCATCCTTTTCCAGAGAGACAAACCAACTGAAGTACTGATTTAGTGACTCCGCCTGATCCTCACTACTTTCTGTCCATCCCTCCCTCTTAATCCTGACAATCCCATTCTTACAGCTTGTTCTCTTTCCTATATACCTAAAAAAGTTATTTTCCCCTTCCCTGATCCCCTGCACCAGCCTTAGTTCTCTTGCAGCCTTAGCTGCCCGGACCACTCAGCCTGCCTCTCTGGATTTCCCTGTATAATCCTCCCTGTCTTCCTCTCTCATAGTACATATGTACTTATGAAAGACTGCTCTCTTTTCCTCCTTTTCACTGCCACCTCATTGCTGAACCAGTCTGGTTTTTGGTCCTGGATTTTTACACTGGATCTTTGCACACGTGTTAGTAGCCTCAATTAGACCCGACTTAATAATGGACCATTTCTGAACTGCAACTATCTCTGGACTGATTTTGTCAAGGTGCCCTACTAGGATGTCACCCATCCTACAAGGTACACCCTCCTGAAGTCCACCAACCTCGTCTTAGTGCTGGCTGTTTCCTTGTCTATACTGAGGTAAAACCACACCATGATGTGCTCACTGCCTACCAGGGGGTCCTCCACTAATGTTTCCCGAACATGCTGTGTGTTCGATAGTAGTAGATTCAGTATGGTACCATCCCTAGTTGGCTCTGTGACTCTCTGCACCCAGAAACAATCCTGGAAAGCTCCAGAAAGACCTGTTCCTGGATCAGGAGGTAGCTGGTTCTCAGTCAACTCCAGGCAGGCTGAAGTCATGACAATGTTTTCTCTACTACAGTACTTAGTTTTCTAATCTGCTCCCACTGCTCCCTGTCCAACTCCTTGTTCTATGAGGGTGGTCTGCACACCATCCCATTTGAACCTTTCTCCCCTTGGTGTTTTGAAGCTGTGCCCATAAGGCATCAGTCCTACCCTCCTCCTCCTCTTCCCTGGTGCATAAGATCCCTTCCCTTACAAATAGAGCTACACCTCCCCCTCTCCCTTCTCTCTGTCCTTCCAGTACAATCTATACTCAGGGATCACGAGGTCCCAATCATGATATTGGGTTTTTGTCTTTGTGAAGGCCACTATGTCCACCTCTCCCACAGCCATCAGTGCCTGAAGGTCTGCTGTCTTGATTGCCAGTCTCCTTCTATTGAACAATATCACCTTCCAGCGTGACCTTGTACCTCTTGCCTCCTACCATCCCTCTATGTCCCTCCCCTCCTGTGTCCCCTCACTCTCCCCTTCCTCTTTTCCCTTCCTTCTGTCTAATGACTTACTGAGGAGAGGCCCATCGGTCTCCCTTACTTGTGACTATGATTGTGCACACCTTATCGACTTCCTCTTCAGTTTAAATTAAGTTTAGTTAATAACTATTCCTCCAGCTTATCTTTCGGGAACCTGGTGCCATCTTTATTTAAATGCATGCTATCCAGTGCATATAGGTCCTTATTCTCCCATGTCCAACCCCACCAGCCCCCATTAGACTTGCATGCCCCCCAACCATCTGTTGAGTTCCTCTGTTTCCTAACAGTACTCATCCTAGGGACTTAGGGTTGCCACCTTTGGATGAGGCAAAAACCGGATCCTAAGCTCCGCCCCTAGCCCCACCCCTTTTCATGACTCATCATGCACTGTTCCTCCAATAAAAGACAACACTTAAAACAGCAGTAAAATACAAATGTTAAGATACTGTACTGTGCCTGTTAAAGTTACTTTCCCAGGTTCTTCCCAATTATTTATGTATTTATTTATTGACATTGGTTAACCAGATAAACATACAGATATAAGAGAAATCTCATTTACAGATATGATCTAGGGGAGACGTGGGAAATACTGTAAATAGCATACAACAGTATACATACTTTATATCTTTTTCTGCCTCCATTTCCTGTTCTTGTCCACAGTACTATTTCAAAGCCAAAGAAGTGACCATACTTTTTTCTTGTGGGGAAAACAATTTACAACATTTAAAAATGCCCTAATTCTGTTAGAGATGAAAATGTTTACTAGCAAATGAAAGTGGAGGACAACTGGCTCTGTTACTGTTACAAAAGGTGGGAGCAGCTGTGCTGCCATGCCACTTTAGGATGCAGTGGAAAGATTAGGTTAAGTAACGCTAATGGTGTTAATGGCCATACTTTACACCTCCCAGGGTGACTGCATTCACAAACAAAAGGCTACACTGACAACAGAACTTGTTTGTAACCTGGACATGCAGCTGAAATAATGAGTGATATGACAAAATGTGTTTCAAAAGTATGTGAGCACTCAAAAAAAAACCTGACCAGCACAGAGCAAAACCGGATTACCTGATAGGGACCCTGAAAACCTGATCACCAGGTAAAAAACCTGACAGGTGGCAACCCTATAGGGACTGGAAGTTGAACTTCCTGCCTCACTGCAGATTTTTCCCACTTCCTAAAGCCTCTCCTGCACCACCTCTACCTTACACTCTGCAAGGTCATTTGTACCCAGATGTAACACCATATGCGGTTTCTCATGCTCCTGCTTCACACATTTAGGTATGAAAGGACCCACCCTCCCTGCCATCACGCCTGGCATACACTCCACCCACCTATGGCTATTCCTTGCACCCCTTCATCCTGTCTCACACTTTTCAGTACTGAATCTCCCAGGATAATGACCTCTCCCTTCTCATGCCCCCTTCTCATTCTGCCTTCTGTTATATCCACAACCCAGAGCCCTCTCCTCCCATAAGTCCAGCTTCCCTTCTCACTTATTTACCCTGTGTTGCCTCTCCCTTGTGCCCCTGCCTCCTCCCACCAGCCTCCCCACCTGAACTATCCCTCCACTCCTGTATATCCCCCTCCACTCACCCCTGCTTTTTTTCTCATTTCTTCACCCTCCTTCCTCTCTTTCCCTTCGCCGTCCTGTCCTCCCACCAGTCTCCCCACCTGACTAGCCCTTCCACCCCAGTATCACCCCTTTGTACTTTTCTCCATCCTCCTTGCTCTGAATCCATTCCCCTGCTCCTACTCTTTACCACCTGCCACTTCCCCACCCTGGTTCCTCATGGTCTTAACAGTGAAGATGTCCCTGGACCCTTTGGCATCCTCCCTTGTTCTGTCCTATGTCTACCTGCCATGCTGTCTGGAGGGCCATCCCTATCACCCCACCCTTGATCTGCTGCCCAGCCCCCTTCCCAGCTCCCATTTCAGCGCCATATCTCTTCCCTGAGTTTCCCTAAGTTGCCTATACACTGTACAGCCCCTGCTCGCCACACTGTTCCTAGAAAGATGGCAGCCCCACAACCATTGTAGCAGACCATCCTCCCGACTGCCCCATGCCTTACAACCTCCATCTCTTCTCCATCTCCATGTCTCCCCACTGTGTTGCTGCCTCCTCCAGCTTCTATGATCCCACATCCTCCCTGGTTAACTTTTTTACCCTCCTTCAATATCCATGATTTCTGATATTAAATCTGCAATTTAGGCTGACCCGAGATAGAGAATTAGCACTATACCCTGTTTATATGTTGGATCCCTCACTTTGCACTAGCTAGAAAGACTCATACCTTCTGTTAGGTAGACCTACCTACCTTGTGTTGTCTACTCACCCCTTGTGCCCTGCCCAGCATATTGTTATAGACTTATAAACTGGACAATTTGGTGGCTAAGAGATAGAACACAGAGGGTAGTAGTAAATGGCCATTTATCAAAACCTGAGTCTGTTAGCAGTAGAGTTCCCAGGGCTCTGTTCTTGGTCTGCCTCTTTTTCAAATATTTATTTCAGACTTAATGTCTAGTCTAAAAAAATTGGTGCATCAAATATGCTGATGACACCAAGCTTGGTGGTCTGAGTGACACAAACAAACAGCATCACTCACTACAGAAAGTCCTTGATTTTATTCATAAATGGGCAAAAAGGTGGGAAATGAGTTTCATCACAGACAAGTGCAAGGTTATGCACCTGAGGGAACATAACCCTTCCCTTGTCAACTTTACACGTTAGGTAATAAGAGTCTGTCCCCATCTGCATGTGAAAAAGATTTAGGGGTTAATGTAAGAAGAGACCTGATGCAATATGGCTATATCAAGAACCAACAGTATCCTCTGGGCCTTCAAAAGGAATATCACATCCGGAGACAGTAAGATCATTTTCACCTGTACCAAGCCTATGTACAGGCCCACCTTGTTTATGTCACGCAGTTGTTGTGCCCATATAAGAGAACAGACATTGGTGATGAAGAAACTTAAACTTATGTCCCCAGGAAACTGTCAATTAAGGAGTGACTAGCTGCTCATGTACAATGTAAACAAGGATGAATACTTATTTCATGAAATGGGATTTGTCTTTAACTCATTGTTTCTAATAGCTTCGTATGAAGTCCGAACTATCCATTGTTTACCTGACACAAAATGCCGCCAAGGTAATAATGAGTATGTGTTAGTAATATCAGGGTCTTCCACTTCAAATTTCCAGAAAGTGATTTAAAACAAAGAAGAAAAGCATTAGTCAATGCCAGATGTTCACCGTTGGCATTGCTATTGTACTGGGTCTTGCTTGTATGCATTTTTGCTACCATATTTACTCAGGAGAGAGCAGACGAGATGCAGTGTTTCATTTTCAGTGTTTTCCTGCTTTGACACATTGTTGGATTGTAATTACCCAGGATAGGGCAGCTGAGAGGCAATATCTACCCCAAATGTCCAACAGACTTTTTATGATCTGACATTATGATCAAGACAGGTGGACTTTTTTAAATCCTGTCTGAAAGGTAATTTCGCTGTGTGGCTATGGAAACATGTTTTGAGGGGATATGAAAATAACATCTGGCATGTTCAGCAGCTGTGGTAACACAAGGATATGTTGAACATTAAGGGTCAAAATTGCAAACGATAAAGTAATGAGTAAAGGTTGGAACAATTTGTTTCATAACTTCATTGGTTTTTCAAATTTTACCCCAAACTTTCATCATAATCTTTCTATGACAACTCCTTCTGAGAACGACAGGTGTCATTTATAAAACAATGGCTAAAACATCATTTTGCTACACAAGAGTTAAAACACATTTTGAGTAGGGCTTGAGAAATGACAGCTGTCATATTCATGAGGTGGTATGAAAAATGGCTATGTTGAAAAGTTGAGGTCAAAATATTGAAAATTACTGTACTTATGAGTGTGCATTGAACAATTGCAATGTTGACTCATGACATTGTTATTTTCTCTGATTTTACCACACATTTTCAACATAGCCTTCTCATGACCCCACATAGCCTTGTTATGAGCCTACCTCATGAATAAGGGTGGAGAAAATGTTCAAATCCTGCCCAAAAGGTGATTTTGTGCACAAGTGTGAAAACACATTTTGGCCAGGATTTGAACAATGACAGCTATCACATTCATGAGGTGCTGTGAAGAAATGGTTATGTTGAAAATTTGGGTCAAAATATTGAAAATTACCAAGTTATAAATCTACATTCATAAATTTCAATGTAGGCTCATAAATGTGTTGTTTTCATAATATTTTTACCCCAAATTTTCAACATAGTCTTCTTATGACCCCTCCTCATGAACAAAGGTGGACAAAATGTTTGATTCCTGCTCAAAAGGTGATTTCCCACAGCAACCACAAAATCACCTTTAGGGACTGATTTGCCTAATTTCACTGCCATTGTTCATGAGGTGGGGTCCCAAATAAGACATGTTGAAAAATAGGACAAAAAAGTTCAAAAATGACCAAGTTATGATGACAAGTTCAAAACTCCATTGAAATACATTGAACTGCATACCTGATTTCCTCAGTTCATGGTTCAGTGCTGAAGAATGAAGGTGTGTCTGCATTCCAGGAGGGATTATGGCATTGAACCTCAGGTAGGTAGGTAAGAGTTTGGGGTGATGGGTGCTGAGTGGGAGGGTCAGATGGGGACAGTAATGGTGGTGGCAGCAACAGAAATCAGTGAACTTTTTGTCACAGGATATATTTTAAAAAACTAATAGGGATGGTTTTCTTTATTTCAGGTGGTGACACTGGAGATTGGGCACCCCAGTGCTGGTGTTATGTTTGTGGGGGTTGGAGTGGTGGGCACTGATTGGGAGGGTTGGGAGGGGACAGTAATGGCAGTGGCTGCAATATATATCAATGACCGATTTTCTTTTTACAGGATATATTAAAAAATTATGAGGGATGGTTTTCTTTATTGCAGGTGGTGATACTGGAGATTGGGCACCCCAGTGTTGGTGTTATGTTTTTTTGGGGACTTGGAATGGTAGGTGCTGAGTGGGAGGGGAGGGTCAGGAGTCAGTAATGGCGGTGGCAGCAACAGACATTGATGGACGTTTTTCTTTTTTACAGGGTATATTTAAAAAAACAAAACTACAAGGGACAGTTTTCTTTATTTCAGGTGGCGACACTGGGGATTGGGCACTCCCAGTGCCTGTGTTATTTTTGTGGGGGTAGGGAGTGCTGAGTGGGAGGGTCAGGTGGGGAGACAGTAACAGTGAGGCAGCAACAGACGTTGATGGATGGTTTTTTTTACTGGGTATTATGTTTGTGGGGGAGTGGGGTGGTGGGTGCTGAGTGGATGGGTCAGGTGGGAAGACAGTAACGGTGTAGCAGCAACAGACATTGATGGACAGTTTTCTTTTTTACACCGTATATTTAAAAAAAATATGAGGGATGGATTTCTGTATTTCAGGTGGTGACACTGATGAATGGGCACCCCCAGTGTCAGTGTCATGTGTTTGGGGGGTTGTGGGTGCTGAGTGAGAGAGTCGGATGGGGGGACAGAAAAAGCATCCACAGCAACAGACATCGATGAATGTTTTTTTTGCAGGGTGTAATTCAACCTACTAGAGATGGATTTCAGCTGGCTGATCATGATAGATCAGCTGTGCTTGCTGGCTGTAATTATGTAGATCAAAGGAAATAGCTAATCTGTGATTGGATCGGCCCTCTCCTTTGAACCACATGAAGTTTTCACCAAGCAAGACAGAACTCTGTCATGATCACACTTGCTGATGACTGTTGTGACATTGTCATTCCCTGTGGACCACTTTGCTTTGACTGACAGTGTCACACCTCTCCAAACCCAATCTCATAGCAAATGTTCTCTGTGCATGCATAAAAAGGCAGTACTTCCTTACCCAAGGTGGTCAACCTGTGGAATGCTCTCCCTTAGAGGTGGTCATTAGTAAGAACAAATCTGACTTCAAAAAGAGACTTGATACTTTCTGGGTGAAAATAATACTCTAAAGTATTAACTCTAATGGAGCAGTATGGGTTACTAGCCTCACCAGCTCTGAGTCCTAAGCATCTTTCTATAAACCTCTGTATGAACTGTGATCACCTAGTTTCCAAGCTGGTACTCTAACCCCTAGACCAAACTGAACAACAAATTGTACTAAACTGCATCACAGCAATGACACATGTAAATGGCAATTGCTTAAAAGTGATGTAGAATGGTACTAACAGAATTAGTTTTTACCAACCACACAAGCACACAAAACATTATCTCAAGTAACAGGGCCACAAAAAGTTTTGAAAAAGGTGGCACTGAAGGCATAAAATATTTCTCAATATGGTGCAGAATTTAGTTCTCTAAAATAGTGGCTTTACAAATTTTATAGACTGCAGGAGTGCTGGTCCCTAAAAAAATGCAATTAATACAAGTTACCAAACAATAATATACGTAGCTGTGGAGAGCAAAAAATCTTCACTAGGAATAACTGGCAGCACTGTATTGTACCTCAATTTCCCCCATATGTGATGTCATGTCTGTGTTAGTGATTTAGAAAATGGATGCCTGCACTTCTAAACATAGAAACGCAGAGTGTGATGGCAGATAAGGTCTTTTTGGCCCACATAGTCTGCACATTTTCCCTACCTACTGTAACACTGCAGACCCTACTTGATCTTCAGCTTTACCTCCTTTCCTACCACTAATGTTCCTTTTTGCCTATCCCATGCCTTACTGAACTCCATTGCAGTTTTTTCCCCACCACCTTCGCTGGGAGGCTGTTCCAGGTGTACACCACTCTTTCTGTGAAGAAGTACTTCCTTTACATCTCCCCTGAGTCTAACCCCCTCCAGCTTCATAGCATGACTCCTTGTTCTTGAGCATCTTTTACAGTACTCTGAAAAAGGCTTCCTTCTTGAACCCTATTTATACTCTTGAGGTATTTGAAAGTCTCTGTCATATCCCTCCTCTCATTCTCTCCTTAATTCAGGGTAATATTGAGGTCCTTCAGTCTCTCTTCATAGGGCTTTTGATGCAGATACTGCAACATTTTAGTTGCTCTTTGACTGCCTCAGCTCTGTTTATGTCCTTCCTAAGATGTGGTCTCCAGAACTGGACACAGTGCTCTAGGTGAGGCCTTTACCAGTGATTTATACAACGGTATCACCACCTCCCTCTTTCTGCTGGTGATACTACTCCCAATGCACCCTAGCATTCCACTGGCCTCTCTCAACTGCCTTGTCACACAGTTTGGTCACTTGTAGGTCATCAGATATGGAATCTGGAAGAGACAGACTATGACAGCAGGCTGAGAGACCTGAATATGTACACTCTGGGGATAGAAGGGACAGGGGGACATGATAGAGACATTCAAGTATCTGAGGAGAATCAATAAGGATGGGGCAGATGGGGTCTTTAAGTTTAGGAGGGAGGGTCACCAGGAGGCATGTGCTAAGAATAGAGGGGGGAAGATTTAGGAAGGAGATAAGGAGACACTATTTCACAGAGAGGTGGTAGCAAAATGAAATGCCCTACCAGAATGGGTTGTATCATGTAAATCTGTGAACAGTTTCAAAAGGGCATGGGACAGGAACAGGGAGAATGAGGATGGGAGAGGTGGGGTGGCAGGGATGACAAATGGAAGGGGGTAGGGCAGCTGCAAACTAGGGTGCTAGCTGCACACTCGAGCAGACTTAGATAGACCAGGTGGCCTATTTCTGCTGGCACATTTGTATGTTCGTATGTTCGTAGATATGATTACCCCCAGGTCTCTTTCCTGTTTGGTGGTTGCCAGTAACACTCCCCCCATTTTATACTCCACCCCTGTGTTTCTGCACCCCCAGTGCATGATTTTGCACTTCTTTGCATTGAAATTTAGTTGCTACACTCTTGTCCACTCCTCCAGCTTTCTTAGATCCCTCTTGGTTTTTCCACCCCACCCCCCGCCAGAGTGTCAACCCTACTGCAGATCTTAGTGTCATCTTTAACAAGGCATAACTTCCCTTCAAGTCCCTCTGCAATATCACTAATAAAGACATTAAAGAGGACTGGTCCTAGTACTGATCCTTTTGGCACCCCACTGGTCACCCTCCCTTCCTCAGAGTGAACTCTGTATAACACCACCCTCTGTCTCCTGTCTCCCAACCAATTTCTTATCAGATTTACCATCTATGGATCCACTCTTACATTACCCAGCTTATTTATGAGTCTCCTATGTGGAACAGTGTGGAAGGCCTTACTGAAATCTAGGTAAGCCACATCCACTGCTCCACCCTTATCCACTTCCCTGGTCACCTAGTCAAATAAATCTATTAGACTTATTTGACATGACCTCCCCCTTATAAATTGATGCTGCTTCAGATCCTGTAAGCCACTGGACTCAAGATATTAAGCAATCCTTTCCTTCAGTAGTGAGTCCTTGAATTTCCCCACCACCGAAGTCAGGATGATTGGTCTATAATTGCCAGCCTCCCCATTGCTACCACTTCTGTGAAGTGGGACTACATCTGCCCTCCTCCAGTACTCCTGTACCACCCCCATCTCAACTGAGTAACTGAACAGGACTGTCATAGGTGCAATTAGCATCTCTGTGATTGAGCTCCCTTCATATCCTTGGATGTATCCCATCTGGCCCCATTGCCTTGTCCACTTTCAAATTTTCGAGTTTCTTTAGGATCCGTTCCACTGTAAATGAACAAGTGTCCATCTCCCTAACATTGATACCCCTGACACTTAATGTGTGGACCCTCAACTTCCTCTTCTGTGAACACTGGACAGAAGTATTTGTTCAGGATGTCTGCCTTTTCCTGGTCCCCTTCCACACACTCCCACCCCCTTCCCTCATTAGCATTATGATCCCTTCTTTGGTCTTTCTCCTTTCGCTTAGATTTTTGTCCCCAGATTTTACTGCCCGTGGTATTTTCTCCTCCATTTGTGCTTTGCGCTCATGTTTTCCCTGTCTCCCTCTGCTTCTCCTGATACTCCACCCTATCCTCCTCACTCTGTGTCTCCTTATACATCCTGAATGCTAACATTTTGACTTCGACCTTTACCTTCCCAGCCACTTCTTTTGAGAACCATAGTGGTCTCTTTTTCTTCTTGCTTTTGCTTACTTGCATGATGCGGAGGTTTGTTGTCTTCATTATCCTCACTTTTAGTTTCACCGACTGTTCCTTCACTCCACCTAAGTCATCCCTCCTGCCATGACATGTCTAAGGCATAACCACCATCTTTGTAAAATCAGTCCTCCTGAAGTCCAAGATCCTTGCCTTTGTGTGGTTCACTTCTGCCATATTCTTTATCAAACTGCACCACCCTAAAGGGCAGGAATTACATGTCTCATAGTTCTGGCTGTAGGTGTTGTAAATATTTAAAATAGCTTTCCTTGGTGACAATACTGGATACTTCTTTGTACATGGGCAGTCCCCTTTAACTGGTTAGCTGCCATTTTTGCATTTACCGTGATGCAAAATAATTACAGCTGGATGACCCTGTCTTATGCCATACAGCACACTTTATCATCCTTTACTGAACTGAAAGTGAATCAACATGCTGCTTTCACTTTCAGCCAGCAGATTACATGAAGAGACTTTTGACTTGGATCAGCTCAGGTGATCAGGGACACTCCAACAACAGAATGATGTTGCCGTGCAGGGTACTGTGAGTTTGGATGAGGCCCCTGATGAAGCTCCTGAAGTGTAGTAAAGTGCTGGTGGCAGGTAGCCACCTTGTTTTGCCAACTTATGTCTGCTGTTTTGACACCAGTAATACACTGACATTCACTTAGAGCACTGAATCATTAAGTTGTGTGTTAAGGAACTGCACACTGAATGTCTGCTGTTGAGCACAAAGGCTTTTCAAAATAGATTTATTGGCATCTAAAACTTTCTTTTGATTCCATCATCCCTTAAGTGTGAGTTCACTTTTTTGTGTTGACAGGTGACTGGGGACACCTGACCTAAGTCTAACTAAAACACATGAACTAGACACCAGGGTCCAGATTTTCAAACCAGCCAAAAATCATGCATGGGTTCTAAAACCCATGCACAAGGGAGGCTTCCCTTGTACACCAGCAGGTTTTGCCACATTTGCTGCAATTTCATACATGGAGCTAGTGTGTGACTGGTTCCATGATTTATGGCTACTTGTGGATATTTTCCATGTGCAGCGTCTGTATCTCCTATGATTGGCAGGGCCAAGTGTAGCATTTCTGCAGTTGCACATGCCACATGTGCACAATAAGCTGAAGACTGGAACGCCTGCTGGTGCAACAATTTTTTCTGCACCAGTGGGTTGCAACATAGGACTTAGCCCCTGGGCTGAATTCAGTCCTTTAAAAATCCAGCCCCAGGGAGGTATCTGCATTAAGCTGCACAAGTTAAAAAGCTACAATCAGAGGCTGCACATTATTTCCATCAGGACATCGCTGAGGAGCTGAAGCAACATTGTTGCATAACTAGCAAGGTATTTCACCCATTTGACAGCAGGATCTGTGATATATTTGCAAGAAAAGGATATTTTTGTCAGTTTCCACTCAGGTTTTGTGCATTATATGAAATTTACCAGCAAGAAAGTTATGCTCTAAAGAGCTAAGAATCTGCTATCAATAGTCAAGTTTATTGAGACATGTTGCCTCAATGGTGACAAGTAAATTTAAACATTTAAAATAACACAGTGTATTTTTAATTACTAGCACTAAAATGGCAGATAGCCTTAGCAATGAGAGGGTTAACCTCTCAGTGCATCAGTCTACCTAGCCGTAAAAGCAGGTAAATCTCTACAAAAAATGAGAAAATGCAACAGTGCATCTCAGCTGGATTTTTCTGAGTAAAATAAATTATTAAGGAATGACACACAGTACAAGGTTGGATTGATCAAATCCAGCCAGGTTTTATTGTGGGTAGCTAGACGGGTGATCATATAAAGAGATCAGCCATCACATAACAGTAAGTAGTAGAAAATGGCTATGCATTTGACGGGCCCAGATGTAGAAAAAGGTAACTCATAGGTAAAGTGGGAGTCTATAGTATTAAAGACAAGAAGAAAATTAAATTTTCAGCAAATATTGTAGGTTGGATTAAAATAATATATACCAGTCCTACAGGTATGGTAAATGTTAACTGAGTATCCCCAAGGTTAAAAATTTAAAAGCGGGACAATGCAGATATGCTCTGTATACCCATTAGATTTAATAGATGGCAACACATTGGCTTCATTGAGAGACTGCAAAGGTATACTTTTGGCAATGAATAGAAACCATGAAAATACTCTCATTCTTAGTGTACAGTAGTTAAATTGGTTGCTTAAGAAAATAGCTTTGAACACAGAAAATGTTTCAGGGCAATATGTAAAAGTGGATAAGACATGAGTATAGAAAATACATTAAAATAAGAACTTATTTACTGGATGAGGCAATTGTTTTATCTTCTGAAATGGGTGTGCAATATATCAACTGACAAAATCAGTGAAAATACTGTAGCTAATCAGACATGCCAAATATAATATGTGTGTTGATCATTTGCAATAACATGGAAAGGTGCAAAAACATAGTCAAAATCTATTTAAAATGATTTAATATCATGTTGTTAACGTGCTTAAAGAAGTCAAAACAGAAAAGGTTGATCATAGTCAAGGCCCCTACTTTTCTGCGGCACATTGGGATCAAGTTCTGCGGCAAGATTACCATTTACCGCAGAACTCCTGCGGCAGTGGTTTGTAATTTCTGCAGAAGTTCTGCGTCACTAATGAACTACCACATCACAGTATCAGCTTGTCATCCTGACTTCACATCCATGGCATTGGTTATAGCAATAAGGAGAGGGGAAAGCACAGTAACACTAGTTCAAAAAATAACAGAATTACAGAAATAATTTTATGTCTAAAAGGCAAAAAAAAAAGTCTATCCATTAAGGTCCTAGCCTTTTGCATAAATGAAATATGCAGAGGGGACATTATGTGATAAATAAGACATTTCAATACTCGCGCTGTCTATACCACTAATGAGGTCCCCACTGTGTATCACTTAAATATGAATATGCAGTCTGTAACATATATATACAAGTGTGTATGTGTGTGTGTGTGTGTGTGTGTGTGTGTATTTTAAATTTCCATGAAGCTGTATCCTCACTCATACAGGTCCCTTTGGAAATGGAATAAACAGAATAGAGGAGATACTGCAAAACTTATTTTTCATGCCAACCCACTTCCCCTGACACATTATGTAACACCATCAGGCCATGACATGCATGTGAACCCAATGTGAGATAAAGCTCTCCAGCCTATCACAATGTGTCCCCTGTGTGATGAAACACTGTGCCATACCTTTCCAGGCTCAGAGCAGTGGTGTGCTCCCCCAATCATTCTGCTGCCCAGCCAACTCCCAGAGCTCATCTCTGAACCTGACTTGCTGGCATAGAAACACAGCATGCTACCCTCTGGTCTGACAGCTGGCCTTGTGCACAACATTTCTCCATACCTTTAGGTGATGCTATCAGCCAATGACAATATATAATCAATAACCCTGGCAAATATGTGTACAGTGCAAATATTTATTTAACAGGGCTAATCTTTCAACAGGTCCACACATTATTATATTCCACTTTTCTGGACATAATTACTTTATTTTTCTTAAAATGACAGGTTAATTCATTTTACCAGTTATTGATTTCAGATAGCATCTCTATACCTTAGAAGCACAAATATGTTTGTACAAGTCAAGGTATAGACATAAAGGGTCTATGCTTTTGTCAAGGTTTTGTTTAAGTTGGTCCTAGTGTAATAACATATGACTGAAAATTGTATTAAACTGTAGTGCAGTTTGCATAAATATCACCATACCTGATGTGCTGTGCCATTGTCTCTGGCAGTGGGAGCTGTGGAAGATAAGTGATTATTCATTTTTGTGGTAGAATGCAGCCATTTCATTAGCTAATGTATGAAGTTATAGTTACTATAACATCACATTCTGAGCATACAGAGATTTGGGGTATAAAAAGAGAGGAAGAGAACCAGATTCTATGGATAAATGGAAATATTAATAAAGAATTACCAAGAAACAGTGAATTCTGAGGCACTGCAGAAGTTTTGAGGTAGGTTGCAAGTTCTGAGCAAACATTTGCAGGAATTCTAGAGGCCTTGATCATAGTGATTGTGTTACCACCATTGTAAACATAAACTCAAGAAAACAAACACACATCATACACACACACACACACACACACACACACACACACACACACACACACACATGCACCAATGCCGCTAGGAAAACAACAGAAAACACTTACTAGTTGATTACATCAAAGTGCTGGTTATTTGACAAAGTGCAGCCATGTGATGCTTGAGAAAGGCCTATTTGCTAACAGGGATCAGAAAAACAAAATTACTTTTCTAAAGAAATATAAATATGTGAACATCATCTGTGAATAGGTTGCTTTCTGCTAGATGAAATACAATAGGAGCTTTGTAAAAGACATGCCTTGTACTACATAAAAGTTCAGGATAGACTGATGATCCTTGAAGTACCCATAAACTACAGAATCTTAATGAATCTTAGCAGAAGTTAAAATAGGCCTTTGCAAACAAAGATAAAAGAGAGAGAGAGAAATGATATACCATGATAAAAAGATCACACATTTGTAGGAGGCAGTGCAGTCTAGTTGTTAACGAACACGGACAAAGAGCTCACAAGTTCAAATCCAAGTGGAACATGTGAAGGTACAAAGGACAGTAACCAACAGGATAATGAGCTTAAAAGAGATTATGAAAAACATCAGCATGGAACCAAGAGATCACAAGTTCAAATCCAACTGGAACATGTGAGGATACAAAGGAGAGCAACCAAAATGAAAATGAACTCAAAAGAGATACCTTATGAAAAATGCTTATCTATCCTGGGGCTTCATAGTCTTCAGAGTTACAGGATAAGGGAAGACCGTATCTCTTTATATTTAAAATAATTGATGACAGGGAATTATTAACATCTCTCAGATTAGAAATGGAAAAAAAAAAGTGATGCATGTTCCCAGAGGTCATATAAAACAACTTAAAGGACACTCAGTCCTTTTGTATTATACTATTTCTGTTAAAACCTTAACTTTTGATTGCTTACCTCTCTAAACATTGTTGATGTTGTTAGTTCTTTTACCTGCTTCCTTTCTTAGTAGAACTAAATGTATGCTGATTGTGCCATTATACCTAATTATATTTCTAATCCTTGATCTTCTTTATTCAAGTCAATCATTCGATCACCTTTATTTAAAACGCTGTTCCAAAAGACCACAGCTCTACAATTATATAACAAGACTTACAAACAACATAAATCAACATCATACGATTAAAATAAATGAAGTATAAAACAACAATACAGCAGAGCAAAATGACAACAGGCTAGCTATTGTTAGGTTCTGATGTTAAGCCAAAAAGATAAGTTTTAAGGCAGTCTTAAAGCTCGACAGTCAGGTAAAAGAATGAAGAAATCAGAATCAAACTACCAGCTACATCAGCAGTCCCTATGGAATGTGACCAATCATAACATGTGCTTTATAAACTGGAAACACTTTGAGGCCTAAGGGGTTGACAGTGCCCCTAATAGTTTTAAAACCAGTAATAGAAAATACTATTTTACACAAAGAATAGAATACCTCTGGGATTCCTTGCCAAACAACCTAATAGAGAGTACAGATGTTGAGTCATTCCAAACTTGTACTGGAAGGAAAAGTATGCCTCTTTGCAGATGACATGAAGATCTGCAACAGGGTCAGTACACAAGGGGGGGTGGAAAGGATGAGAAGGGACTTGGCAAGGTTGGAGGAATGGCCAAAAGTATCGCAGCTTAGATTCAATGCAAAGAAGTGCAAAGTAATATGTCTGGGAAACAAAATCCAAGGGGAATAGTGCACAATGGGGGAAGTACTAACAACAACAAAAATGGAAAGGGACCTGGGGTAGTCACATCAGACAACCTAAAGGTAGGCAAGCAATGTGGGAAGGCAATAAGGAGGGCTGTGGGATACTGGGATGCATAGGGAGAGGCATCACCAGTAGAAAACAGGAAGTTGTTATCCCTCTGTACAGACAGTTGGTGAGACCTCATCTGAGTACTGGTGCAGTTCTGGAGACCCCATCTCCACAAGGACATGGACAGGATGGAGGCAGTCAGAGGGGGCAACTAAAATGGTGCAGAGTTTGCACCAGAAGCCATATGAAGAGAGACTAAAGGAGCTCAGTATGTAAACCCTCGAGGAAAAGAGGGAGGGGGGGACATGATAGAAACATTCAAGTACCTCAAGGGAATCATCCAAGTCCAAGAGGGTAGCATCTTTCAGAAAAAAGAAATGTGCAAGAACAAGGGGGTACAATTTGAAGATAGAGAGGGGACACTCAGGGGCAACATGAGGAAGAATTTTTTCATGGAGAGGATAGTGGATGCATAGAACGACCTTCCTGAGTGGGTCGTGGGGTCAAAAACAGTGGGGGAATTCAAGAACGCATGGGACAGACATTAGGCAATTCTAGAGGGGTTAGGAGGAAGTAGGCTGTTGGTTAACTAGGATCAGCAGCTTATTCAATAAGTAGGTAAACGGGCAGACTAGGTTGACCAAACAGTCCTTAACTGCTGTGAATGTCTAAGCTTCTATGTTTCTATTGTCTTAGGCATCTTTATGGATAAGGGAAACTGTGATAGTTATTTCCACTGAGCAGTGGAGGACAGCACCTATGTACAATTTTCCTTTTGCTGCCCTAATTATCCAGTATGAAATCCAGAGTGAAAATACACCTCTCTGAATGCCCTTGAGCAAGCCATTTAACCACATAATGTTGCTGTCCACTCGGCTGCACAAATAAGTGAAACCGTTAACCTTTGCAAACAAGATGTTGCATCTCTACTCAGTCACCCTGGATCAATACGTTTTGGGGGGAAATCTCTGAGGCATTCCACAGACATGACATCTAGCATTTGTGTTCACCTGATAGGTTGCTAATACACATGTGATTTCAAAGAAGTCTGACACATCTTGTTCTGTAACCTGATCAGAGTAGCTCAGTTTCAAGTGTGCATCTAACCTGGTTACAGTATGTGATCTCAGCTTCTGATATCAGCAGGATTTTTTGAAACCATCTTCACTGAACTAGCAAAAAAAATATTCCTAAGGTATGTGAAACTGTTGTCTTGTGATTTTATCAGGATAGAGACTTTCCATCTGCTCTGTAATTTCTGGGGCTTTTGCTTATTAAGGGCTGGTTCTAACTCCCAGAAGCAACAGTGTTTTTTTGTGTCACGAAGGAAGCACTATTCACGAGCAATATGTATTGTAGGCTAAAGCGTTCCAGTTAGAAAGCAGTTTTCATTTTCTTGGCCCTCTAAGAGATATTTGTGCTGAGCAGCTTCCCTCTGGCACTAATTCTGTGGCTTCCAATGGCATACACACAATTATACATGGAGTGCTCCTACACCTCTGTGACCCTCACATAGCAATCACATGGAGTGTCTCATAGCTGAAGGGAAGATAGCTCACCTGCTAGCGGGCTCTGAAGTGTTTCCAGCCAGTGAAGTGGTGCCTGAAACCCCGCCAGCAGTTCTAGGGTTAGCTGCTGATCAATACATGCCAAACTATGTTATTTTGCATGAATGAGTGCCCAAAACAGCTTTTCAGGCTGAGTTAATGAAGTTTTGACAGGAGAAAGTTTGAGTGGCAAGTGCTACTCATGGCCAGCACGCGGGCAACCCTGCAAAACAATGTAGCCAAAATGGTGACCCCTCCACATGGCCAACTTTCTCCCCTCTTCTCCTGATAGTTTTTTGTTAGCCTTGCTCACTGCCAGGTAGTAATCCACCCCTTCAGGTCAAACCTGCAATCCTATTGAAGTTCCCACTGTGGCCAATGCCAGGCAATATACAAAAGAGCTCATGCATATGTAGTAAAACCTCACGGTTTCACGCATGCACACTGTCAACTGCAGCCATATTGTTCATGGTGGACTCAGCAATACCCTACAGTGCAGCCAGCCAAGACAGAGTTCCTGCATAAAATAATTGCTTTTCTATGATGTCATAATTCAAGGTGCCACTCTACCTGGCTATCCCTCATACAAATGAAATGAAGAGGATTCTTGCTCAGAGAGCATTTGGCAGGACCCAAGTCACTGGAAGTGATCTGTTTTGCATCCCTTCTGGTAGCCATATTGTTAGGAGCCAGCTCATACAAAATATACTCACCTGCAACACTGGTCCCATGACACACTTCTGGGAGCCATCTTGACTGGGCATACAATACTATCCCTAAAAGGCTAACAGATGCATACACCAAACCTTTTTGGTGCAGGTTATTGGGGACCACATGCTATTTCTCTCCCTATAACAGTACTTAGCAGCCCTGTGTCTATACGTATTAGCCCTGCTGCCATTTTGAGCAATTATGAAAACTGAAGTAATGCACTTGTTCATGCACTCCCCCCTTTTTTCCTCTGGTTCTATCTCCCCATAGAGCAAACATGGGCAAAACAAAGTTTTGCAGTGACTGTAGAGTCCCAATCCCTTCAGGCCAGTTAGGCCGACTCTGTTCTTTCGTGCGCTGAAGAACCCTCACAATTATCTGTGGAGGAACTTGGCAGTGATGACTCCAGAGGACCATCCCCGTGTCAATGTCCATACCTCAACCAATCACCCTCACAATTATCTGTGGAGGAACTTGGCAGCGATGACTCCAGAGGACCATCCCAGTGTCAATGTCCATACCTCAACCAATCATCTCAGACATCACGGTTCCTGAACCTGGCCAAATTACAGATGCCGCTGCCTTCATCTTACAGAACCAGCAGGTCATCCAGGCAGAATAACAGTTCATGTCAGCCATCCTAAAGCTGTCAGAAATAGCAGGTCCATGTTTCCCCACCGGCTAATCCAACTCCTACCCCACCACCCTCAGTACCACTTACTCCCACCTGAGCAGACCCTAAACCATAGTCGCCTTAGACCAACTCCAGGAAAGGAATCTGGGAACGAGAAGGACATGGAGGTAGACCAGCATCCCTCACATCAAAATGGTGCTTCTGGACCAAACTGCAGTGCTAGTAAGCAATATCATGGCCATGGTAGGGTTTGATACTCCTGCCCTCCACTGCAATCAGTTATGGAATGCAGACAATGGGCCCAATTCTCAAAATTCGGCACACCAAGCAAAAGGTGGCTTGCGCCTCGCCCAAGCACCACGGAACCTGTACCTGATTATCTATTGGCAGTGTCCTGGTGGCAATGTCCTGTGGCTTGCAGCAACCCTAGCAGTGCACCAAACAGATGGTGCACCTGGACAGGTTGATGCAAGCCTGTGGCAATATGCAGAAATGTGCATAAGCACACCAGGTCTAGTACCCCTCAAGCCCCGATCACCCATAATAATATATAAATAACCCTGGTTGTCTAGTGGCCCCTCCCCAATCCCAGATCATTGTTGAATAAAAATAATTAGCACCTTTTCCTTGGTGGTCTAGTGGCCCACCTCTCCTGATCCTTGATCATTATTAAATTAAAAATTATTAGCCCTTTTCCTGGTAGTCTAATAGCCCCTCCCCAATCCCAATGTCCCCAAAAGTAATGTATAAAATAACACCTGACAGTGATTAATACAAAGTAGAACTTGGGGAACTAGTTCCCATGCATCCCTTCATAGTACTCATTAGGGAACTTGGAGGAATTCATAGGTGCCCACAAGCAGTTTTCCAGTCATTTTTTAAAGTGTGCTTGTCCCTTGGACAGGCAGTTTATTTTCCCCATTGATGATACATTTGCTGCACACTAGGACCCAGCGGAATAGTTGGAGGCAGAGAGAGAGGATCCTGACACCGGGACATTGGCGTACCACATCCTGCCCTGCCTGCCCGCCGCTACCACTCTGAGTCTGGTGACCAGGGGATCACAGATTGACTGTGTCATCTGACTCAGCGGCAATCTCAAGTGGTGGCAGGCAGGAAGAGGCATCCAAGAAATGGTCAACCACACATGTCCAGATCGTCATTGCTCATGTACAGTTGATGTATTCTTGCTTGCTTAGTTGCTGTACTCATTCCTTGGTGGACTATGCTGTCAGTGGTTGCTTTCGTCTCTCAAAATCCCTAGCCTTAGCTGCACATGTTCTCATTCAACAATCAAGAGGAGTCTAAGCAAGCCAAAAGCAAAGCTCTGGTGTTGTGTAAAATACAGCAGCACAAGCACTACAGCACATTCTGTATAATCTGGACAAAAGGTACTCACTGGACTGTCTTCGTGGAGAGTGAGCCTTTGAGAGAGGGGGAGGGACAGGGACTGTGCATTCCTCCGAGTCCTATTTGTTCAGTCAAACATTTAAAGAAAAAAAAAACAGTCCTTTTCAGGGCTGTCATGTAGAAAAATAAAAAAAAAATGACAGATAACGCAGGGCTGCCTTGAGGGCTGCAGTATCAACTTGGCTCTCAGCAAGTGGAGGGGAGAGGAAGGGCATTGAATAGAGAGTGGCAGGCACTGGGCTGTTTGTTTTGCAGACAGCCTTTAAGTGTTTGGGGGACAGACTAGATTAGAAAGGCAAGGAAATAAACTGCAATTTAAACACAAAGAAAAGCCAAAGAGGGCAGGAAGGAACAACTGTCTGAGCAAGTGGGAGAAGAGGGAAAAAAAGCCAGAGATAGCAGCCAGTTATTTAAGTACCTCAGCATTCTGCTGCCCTTTAGTAGGCTGTCATGAAGCTATGTCACACTCTACTAAAAGCCACCAAAATGCACCAGTTGGCATCAATTTTTAAAACTTTTTCCTGGACAGTGTGCCCTGGACCCCTCTAGGGAGTTTAGGATTCTGTGTTCTGCCAAATTTTCTGACTGCATGACACTCCTGTTGGTGCCCCTCTGCCTATAGAGGTCCCCCTGTTATGAACGTCTACTTTAACCACTGTCACCTGGTGGTCTAGTGGACCCCCCAGCTGGCAGTGGCCTACCAGCCTGCTCCCCCAACCCATAACAGAGTCAGCAACTGGCACAGCCCACTGCTCACTGCCACAGCCAGCAACTGACTGAGCTCTCAATGAGCATGTACTATATATTGTACGCACTCAGTGAGATGTCAGTCACTGAGCACGTACTATATGCAGTACGCACTCATTCAGAGCTCAGTCAGTGGCTGGCCATGGTGGTGAGCAGTGGTCTGTTCCAGTCACTGGCTGCATTACAGGCTTGGGAGGTGGGGTGGTAGGGCACTGCCAGGTGGGGGGTCCACTAGCTCGCCAAATGTTATTTTATACATTAATTTCAGGCACATCGGGATCAGGGAGAGGGGTGCCACTAGACTACCTAGGAAAAGAGGCTAATTTATTTTTAATTTTAACAATGATCTGGGGGGGGGGGACTAGATTACCAGGGAAAAGAGTCTGATTATTGTTTATTTTAGCAATGATCAGGGATCAGGGAGGGGAAAGCCACTAGACTAACAGGAAAAAGGGGCTGAATATTGTTTATTTATTTATGACTTTGATAACCAGGCGAGTGCACTGATCCAAGGGACCTTTTCAGGCATGACCCAGGCCATAACACATGGCGCAGGGTGACAGTGGAGTACAAGGTAACAGTAATACACATGAAACAGGTTTGATACAAGCAACAATAGTAAGCACAATATACAGGCTTGATGCACGTTTTATACATTATTTTAACAGTAATCGGGGATTGGGGAGGGGACCACTATACCACCATGGGGGATTATGTTACTGTACTTTCAGGGACATCGGGGAGGGGGACAGTGATACATTGCCACTACTAGGTCGATCTCCCAGTGGTAAAATGTCTAAGTGCCCTTATACCAGTGTGCCATTCGCATAGCAAGCACACGGTGGAAATCCTCACAGCGACAATCTTGACAGGTTTGGAGATTGTCACTGTGAGGGACCTGAGTGAGGGGAGGGACAGGGACTGTGCATTCCTCCGAGTCCTATTTGTTCAGTCAAACATTTAAAGAAAAAAAAAATAGCCCTTTTCAGGGCTGTTATGTAGAAAAATAAAAAAGAATGACAGATAACGCAGGGCTGCCTTGAGGGCTGCAGTATCAACTTGGCTCTCAGCAAGTGGAGGGGAGAGGAAGGGCATTGAATAGAGAGTGGCAGGCACTGGGCTGTTTGTTTTGCAGACAGCCTTTAAGTGTTTGGGGGACAGACTAGATTAGAAAGGCAAGGAAATAAACTGCAATTTAAACACAAAAGAAAAGCCAAAGAGGGCAGGAAGGGAACAACTGTCTGAGCAAGTGGGGAGAAGAGGGGGAAAAAAAGCCAGAGATAGCAGCCAGTTATTTAAGTACCTCAGCATTCTGCTGCCCTTTAGTAGGCTGTCATGAAGCTGTGTCACACTCTACTAAAAGCCACCAAAATGCACCAGTTGGCATCAATTTTTAAAACTTTTTCCTGGACAGTGTGCACTGGACCCCTCTAGGGAGTTTAGGATTCTGTGTTCTGCCAAATTTTCTGATTGCATGACACTCCTGTTGGTGCCCCTCTGCTTATAGAGATCCCCCTGTTATGAATGCCAGGTGGGGGGTCCACTAGCTCGCCAAATGTTATTTTATACATTAATTTCAGGCACATCAGGATCAGGGAGAGGGGTACCACTAGACTACTTAGGAAAAGGGGCTAATTTATTTTTTATTTTAACAATGATCTGGGGGGGCACTAGATAACAAGGGAAAAGAGTCTGATAATTGTTTATTTTAGCAATGATCGGGGATCAGGGAAGGGAAAGCTACTAGACTAACAGGAAAAAGTGGCTGAATATTGTTTATTTATTTATGACTTTGATAACCAGGTGAGTGTACTGATCCAAGGGACCTTTTCAGGCATGACCCAGGCCATAACACATGGCGCAGGGTGACAGTGGAGTACAAGGTAACAGTAATACACATGAAACAGGTTTGCTACAAGCAACAATAGTAAGCACAATATATAGGCTTGATGCACATTATATACATTATTTTAACAATTATCGGGGAACGGGGAGGGGACCACTATACCACCATGGGGGATTCTGTTACTGTACTTTCAGGGACATCAGGAAGGGGGACAGTGGTACATTGCCACTACCAGGTCAAGTCTCCCAGTGGTGAAATGTCTAAGTACCCTTATACCAGTGTGCCATTCGCATAGCAAATGCACAATGGTGAAATCCCTTACAGCGACAATCTTGACAGGTTTGGAGATGTCACTGTGACGGACCTGAGGGTGAAATTTCACCCTTTCGCCATCTTTCACCCCCCCCACTTTGAACCAACTCTGACTCAGAGTTAGTTATCTTAAGAAGGAGGGTTTGGGGGGGTGCAGCCCCCCCAATAGAAAACACACAATGTCTGACAAGCGAAATTTCACCTGTCGACATTGGGGATCTCGCCATGCCAACTTCAACAAGCATTGTTGTCATTTTGGCATGGTAGAAACTCTTAGACCAGCCCTGACTGGTCTAAGGGTACTTAGAAATTTCACCACTGGGGTAGTTTTTGTGAATCGTGACTCAGGAGATTTGGCAGCCTGCATCTGCCGCAGCCCCTGGTGCCATGCCATAGCACAGTGTGTGGTGCAAGGGTGGTGCAAGTGCTAGGGTGCAGGCTGCATGTAAGCACAGCCTGCCTTTATGAATTGCTCCCCAGGCATCGTTGGTGCAAGGGCACTTTGTGCCAATCATTGGGATGCAAGCCCTTGCACCACCCGGAGCTTTGAGAATTGGGCCCAAAGAATCTAAGACTACGCTTACATAAGCTCCTGTTCAAAAGGTCATTACTGTTCAGGGAGGGGCTGGAAAATTACTTAAAGGGAAAGAAGGCACCAAAATACTGGGAAAGGAACAGTCCAACAGGTCCACACACCTCCCCGCCACACAGAGGTTTTGCTCAAACTCCTGTCATGATAGGAGAAGAGGCCACTGTGGCAACAGGGGAAACAACTTCTGACCTTCATAACCCCTGACCAACAACTAAAACAGATTTAGAAGTTGAGAAGGAGCCAGCAGTGGCAGGTTCTGAGGTAGCCCTATCTGCACACCACAGACTAGGCAATAACTACTGTATATACTGTATTTTGCCAACACTCCCATCACAAGCCAATAGGAGCTCTCTCTTGCAATTTGCTGAAGAATGGAAAAATCGACAAAGGAAAAATGGGTGTTGGAAACAGTGAAAAGGATATGCTATAGAACAGATTGAGATCCCAGAATGAACAGGCTAATCATATTGCCAGTCTTGAAAAACAAGGTGCAACACACATCCATCAAATCCTAATGGACTTGATACACAACAAGGCAATATCAGAGGTGCCGTTGGAAGAAAGAGGGCAAGAAATATATTCCAAATTCTTTACGGTACCCAAGAAAATGTGAGACCTTCTGCCAGTGCTAGATCTCAGTTCTTAAATTTGCTTAATACAACACAAGCCATTCAAGATGGAAACAATCAAGTCCACTCTGAGACTCATATGCACAGGGGACTTTCTAACAGCAATAGATCTGAAGGATGCTTACTTGCATATCCCCATAAGACCATCTCATTATAAATTCCTCATATTCCACATCTTGGGAAGCACTGTTAGTATTGTACCAGGCACTACCCTCTGGCCTGGCATCAGTTCCTGAGTCTTCACAAAGGTGTTCATAGTCCTAGAGGCCAAAATGAGAGAACAGGGCATCCAAGTGATACCCTACCTTGATGACTGGCTCATCAGGACAAGATTTCCATAACAATAAATAAGAGATACAGGAACCATGATTCAATGCCTGGAGAAACATGGTTGGGTAATCAACTCATCATAAGAGCAGCCTCATCCTGGCCAGTCAATAGAACATCTGGACACCATAAATGACACAGCAGCAGGTCTAGTACTCCCACTGGACAAGCGTGTCAACAGTCTAGTAACACAAGTATCCAGGCTCCAGAGGCACAGGTGACATACTCTAGAGCTAATCTCGCAGGTGCTGGGGTTAATGATGTCATGTATAGACCTGGTCCTAGGAGTCAGGTGAAACATGAAGTGGCTTCTGTCCTTTGCCATAAAGCATGGGGGACACTACACAACCATGACCTCACCAAGACCATAACCATACCTGCACAGGTATCTCACTTACTGATATGGTGGACGAGCAGTGACAGCCTGTCCAAGGGAATGCCTCTAGACATTTAGTATGAAGCAATAATTGACACAGATGCCAGCCTAACTGGATGGTGTGCAGCTACGGAATACTCGTCCGACCAGGACAAATGGTCCTTAACTGAATTATGATTACTGATAAATGTCCTAGAGATGAGGGCAGTCTTTTTAGTGCTACTGCACTTCAGCCAACTAATCAAAGGCAAACACATACTCATCAGATCAGACAGCCAAGTGGCAGAGGCTTACATTAACAGACAAGGTGGGACAAAGAGCAAAGCAAAGTAGAAGAAGAAGACCATGAAGGTCCTATCCTGTGCCCAGGACTACCATGCCAGCATTTCAGCCATACACCCGGCAGGCAAACTGAATACAACAGCAGACTGGCTGATCCACCAACAGATCCACCTAGGTAAGTGGAGGCTCCAGTCATGCATCTTCAACTGCATCAGCAAGTGCTGAGGACCATTGCAAGTGGACCTTATGGCAACCAGCCAGAACACACAATGCATCAAGTTCTACTCCCAATTCAAAGACAAACAATCCATGGGAGCAGACACTCTGTCATCAAACTGGTATTTTGATACGGCATATATATCACTCCTTACTGGGCCAGGAGGTTGTGGCTTGCCATGGTAGTAGCCATGGCACTGGAACACCCATGGAGATTACCAGTCAGACACGACATCCTGTGACAGGGGCCAGTATGCCACCTCAGCCCTCACAACCTCCAGTTGACAGCCTGGCTCCTGAAAGGAAGAGACTGCTGGGAGCTGGCTATCACCCATCAGTAATAAACACTCTGGTTATGTCCAGAAAGGGATCTATCACATCAGCATATAAGAGACAATGGTCTCACTTCATAAACTGGTGCTCCCATTGAGCATTAACCTCACAGAATACCTCCATAGCAGACACACTGTTCTTCCTCCAGGAGGTCCTAGATAAGGCCTTTCCCCATTGTTCCTCAGGGTTCAGATGGCAACAATAGGAGCAGCATGAAAGCAAATAGATGGAACAACTCCAGTGGACCATCTGGACATCCTCTGCTTCCTGAAAGCTGCCACCAATATATGACCTCAGGTTAACAGGTAACAGCTCCCTGGAACCACAATCTAGTACTGTCGACAGACTGTGCAACCCAGTCTGTCAGCAGATCCGTCAAGTTTTTACACAGATTGACTGTGAGGAGATCGCTCGGTTCTTCGTAAATAGGGTGGAAGACATCCGGAGGCAGTGCCCCCGACCCCACTCTAAGGCTGTTGCAGTTGATCAGTGCTTTGTCGCGGAGCCTGGAATTTCCTGGAGTACTTTTGATCTGCCGGATTTCGTTGACACTATGAGGATTGTCTGTGAGATGCACCCAACGTGCTGTAGGTTGGATCCGGGTCCTACTTCCCTGATTTTGGGTTGTAGTGAGTTTATTGGCCCGGTCCTTGCTCAGATTATCCAGTGCTCCTTGGAGACGGGAGTTTTCCCTAGCTCTCTGAAGGAAGGGGTGGTGACTCCCCTTCTGAAGAAAACTTCCTTGGACCCGAATGACCTAGCTAACTACCGTTCGATCTCTAACCTCCTTTGTAGGAAGGTTATTGAAAAGTTGTGGCGGCTCAATTAGACAACCATTTGACCATCCATAGTCTATACGAACCTCTCCAGTCTGGTTTTTGTAAAAGGCATAGCACCAAGACTGCTCTGGTTCAGGTGCTCAATGATCTCCTGATGGCGAGAGATTGGAGACACCATTCTATTCTGGTTCTCCTTGATCTGTCATCAGCCTTTGATACTGTGGATCATGGGGTTTTGCTCGAATGCCTGGGGTCCATCTGTGGACTTTCAGGTATGGTCCTCAGATGGTTGTCATCTTACCTCGAGGGGAGAACGCAGAGAGTGGTCTCTGGATTATATTCTTCCAGGGCTTTCTCTCTGCCCTGCAGGGTACCACAGGGTTCGGTGCTTTCCCCCATGTTATTCGCAGTATATATGCTACCCCTCGGAGACATTGTAAGACGGTATGAGCTGAGGTTTCACTGCTATGCTGATGATACCCAGATCTACCTGTCTTTTGCACCTGACCAGGTTAGTGCTGTCTCGGTGCTGAATCAGTGCCTTGTAGACATCCAAGACTGGATGAATACCAGCAGTTTAAAGTTGAATCCGGGAAAGACTGAGGTTATAGTTGTGGACCCCGGCCACAGGGTTGGGGGTTTGGGGTGGGGTCCCCTCCGGAATAATTCTGGGGGGCCAGATCCCATGTCTGGACAGGTGCGTAACCTGGGTGTAGAGCTTGACACAGAGTTGACCCTTCATTATCAGGTGTCTGCTGTTGTCAGGACTGCATTTTCCATCTTAGAAACTTCTCCAGGATTAGGCACCTGGTTCCTCCGGTGATTTGCCAGTTTTGGTCCACACTTTGTGACATCTTGCTTGGATTACTGTAACTCCCTGTACCTAGGGCTTGCTGGGGTTGATATCCACCACTTGCAGTTAGAGCAGAATGCAGCAGCACGTCTGTTGACCGGGGTTTCAAGAAGATCCCATATTACCCCAGTGTTGCGCTCTCTGCACTGGCTGCCTATACAGTGGTGGATCACCTTTAAAGTGGGTCTTTTGACCTACAAAGCCCTACATAGGTATGGTTCTGACTACTTGAAAGAGCTTTTGTTGCCTTACACCCCTGTAAGACAGTTTCGCTCGGGTGACGAGGGGTTGCTGGAGATTCCGAGGGTTAATTTGAAGTCTTCTGGAGCTCGTGCTTTTGGTTTCGTGGCTCCATCCCTCTGGAATTCTCTACCCCGTCCACTCCGAGAGAGTACAACAGTGGATATTTTTAAAAGGGCTTTAAAGTCCTTTTTATGGAATAAGGCTTTTCCATCTATATCGTAACTGATTCTATTAGTTGAAATTGTTGTTTTGTTTTATTGTATTTTGATGCTTGGTTTTATGAATTTTTGTACAGCGCCTTGAAAAATTGAAAGGCGCTTAATTAAATAAATGTTATTATTATTATTATTATTATTATTACTCAGGAATATGACTTCTGAACCATTTGAACCTCTGGCCATGGTAGACATCAAAGGATGAAACTCAAAATGTTATTCATGGAGGTGGTCTGCTCAGCTAGATGGACAGGTGAATTGCAAGCATTCTGTACCCTGCAGGAACCATATCCTGATATTCCATGACACTAAGTAATGCTAAGGACAATGCTGTCTTTTATATCAAAGCTGGCCTAAAATTTCATATTAGACAGACTATTGTACTGCCAGATCAAATACCAGCATCATAAATTGCATGGGAACCTCTGCTCCATATTTGGGAATGAAGATAGTTATTACCACCTACACCAGCAGAATGACAGACATACAAAGACTGAGAGGTTATTTGTCATCATCCAAGGACAGGGGGACACCCATTATCACACTCCACGATGGCATCCTGGCTCAAGACAGCCATCCTAGAGTCGTACAAAGCAATTGACAAAGATCCACCAGCAAACCTTAAAGTTCATTCTACCAGAGCAGTGGCCACTTCCTGTGCTGAAAGAAACTTTGCTACAACAGAGGAAATCTGTGCAACGCTACATGGACATCAATTCATACTACAAGACACTAGACTTGATGTAGAACATGATACCAAAACCAGCTTCAGCCACTTGGTGCTCAAATCAGCCAATCTTTGTCAGTCAGAACACAACTTGTCTACCCCACCCATGGAGGAGGGTACTACTGTTTAGAACACTAGATGTAATGACTGCAGAATTCCTAAGAGATTATCCCCCACAATGATAGTTTACTCACCTGGTAAAGGTGATTGTGGGAGTATGGGTGTATCACCTCTAAGGCACTCCGCATACCACCTAGAAGATACTCGTATTTAGACAGCCCAGGACAGTTAGCCAGCATGCTGCATGGGCGGGATGAACATTAGATTGTATGAATAGGAAATACCATTGTCCATGCTTGAACTAATCAGCTCTATCAGTAGTGTAGTATGTGATCACAAGTCGGCAAATAACCTGCTTTATTCTACATACAGCTTTGAAAGACATCAAAACTGAGCTACTCTGTTCAGGTTACAGGGTAAGATAGGTCAGACGTCTTTGTAGTCACATGTGCATCAGCAGCCTAGCAGATGAAAACACTAGATGTAATGACTGTGGAGTGCCTCAGAGATGTATAACCCCACAATCACCTTTACCAGGTGAGTAAACTACCACTGTAAAATAAAATACAGGAGCCATACACAATGATCTCTACTTTTTGATGAAATCCATAGTGTTTCTATAGTTGTTTATTACATTTCAGCACTAACCATCATAAACTGAAACCAAATTCTCCATGACAGGAAAATGTGTCTGCAGGATGCATCCTTATTTTGTATACCTTACAAAAATATCTTAAAAATGGTAAATAAAAATGGAGATGTTGCATCAGTGAAAGGGTTGCAAACTATGTAAGCAATAACTCACAATAGGGCATGTGCTTCTAGAGAATTAATGCACATTGTGGGTAAATTGGAAGGCATGAGGCAAGTCTCAGAAAACCCATACCCTGGAGTGGATTATTGTGCTGATAAAATGAGATTTTATTTTTATTTTTTTAATGGAAATTAGTTTTATTTTCCTTTAGTTATGTTGTTGCTAGGTAGAATATGAGACTTTGGTAACATAAGCCTAGTGGCTTGTTCCTTTGACTGAACACAGGAAATGCATTTATTTTGAAGATACGTATGCCTTGTTATGAGTCTTGGGGACAGATATATTCAAAATGCAAAGCAAAGTGTAGAAATATAAAGGCGCTTTGTGATAACCTGGGTGCCCAAAGATGCTGTCTTCAGTGGAATAGCTCATCAGTGCTATTTGACTGAATATAGAGCCATGTCAGCCCAGCGTTAAGCCACCTAGTGCTGCGCTGACATGTCTCCTGAAATAGTGCACCATTGCCCCTGCAAAATTTCCAGTACTCAAACAGCCCCATAGACATTAGCCCATTGGGCATGCAAGGCACTAAGGGGTCATTTGCATGCCCATTATGGGCTCATTTGCATGGGGAGTGAGGCTGGTTTGCATGGCATGCACCTCAATTGCCCAGTCCCAGAGGAGCTGTCCCTGGTGCTAGTGGTCCATCCTCACCAGCCCGCGTGCTCGATATTAAATATCAAATTCCTTGGTGTCCAGTTATCCAGCCACCACCTGATGCCTGCCTGATGTATCATAGATGTTTTCTTGGTGTCTAGTGGTCCCACTACCCACCCGATGCCAGCCTGATGTAAACATATAATGTTCCCTGGTGACTAATGGTTCTTCCCCACCTGATGATCACCCGATATAAAAATATAATGTTTTCAGGTGTCCAGTGGTCCTCCTCCCACCCAATGCTAGCCCAACGTAAAAGTGGTAATGTTTCCTGGTGTCCAGTGGCCCTCCCCGGTCTGATCCCCATCCTTGTCAAGGGAAAGCCCACCCTGGTTTGACAATTTAACCCCCACACACAAAGCAATCACTGTCCATCCACTGTCATGATGTTACATATGACAAAAATAAAACAACAGCACATAGTACAATGCCATAAGCACAACAAAAATAACACTTAAAACAATCACATTTAAAAAGCTAAAATAATGTTTCTTAAGTAACTTTTAAAATAGGCATGCCCTGAGCTTTGGTGTCAACACAATGGAGATTATTCCAATGAGTAGGGCACTAGCATGTGTTTCCAGCTTTGTGCTAACATTAGGAACAGAGACTTTAAATGAGACACAGGAGCGTAAGGCCCTATTAACTATCCTAAGATCTAACATAGAAAATAGAGGGGAATCGGGCCCTAATCTTAAAACATTATAAGTCAGACAGTTTAAATAATATAAATAGATTAAGTTGGGGGGGTTAACATTGTTTTAATAGCAAAAAGTTAGGATTCTGAAGCTCATTTTATAAAGTGAAATGTATTGTATGTTTACAATCAAAACAAAATTTAAAATTTTAGTATTTCAACCAGGATGCCTCCTTCAGGAAGACCTATAAATGAAAACAGATTCATAAAAACTTAGGTCCTTACAGTGAAGTCTTAATTAATAGGCTGCAACAGCTTTGTTTCCAGTTGTTACAGTATCATAAGTATTCCCTGCACATATGTCCTTGACTTTGCTTCCTCACTTGCTCAAGCATTCTGGAGTTTAAGGTAGATTCCACTGGGAGAAGCTGGCCCCTAGCAATAATACTCGACAGCTGTAGGGTTCTTCTCAATTCCTGTCTTAAAGAAACTTACTTGATCTATGTGCGATCGTAGTAAATGTTAAAGCATTACATAAACCAATCAAAAGTAATTTAGTATTGTTCTTGGACAAGTCTTCACTCACAAAATAAATTGAATATTTTAGCTCAGTTTTTAGTTTTGATTCATGTCTGGTGCTTGTAGAGAGTGACTAGCAGCCTTATAAACTAATAGTTCTTCAGCAACTGATGCATCAAAGTCTAGTCTTGGCAGATTACTCTGACAATAATACCAGTCTAAATCTGAAATTCTGAAATTATTTCTATAATCCCCCTTCTACTTAAGGTGTTTTGTGGCTCAAGGGGGGTTACAAGGAGAGTGGGTTCTACATGTGCTTTTACAAACACCTCCCTCCTGCTTTTCAAACTCTAACATACAGTACCACAACCAGTTTGGAAAAATATTTTTTATTTGTAATGCATCTACACATTGAAAAAGTAATTTCATTAAAGGTGGTAGATTAATTCAGCTCTGGTGGCTTCATGGCCATGATTACGATTCATTGCACTGAGAACTGTCACTATTATCTGCAAACAATATATTTGTGGATGTAATTTCCTTGGAGTTTATTACTGTATTAATATCAAATGATAGTTTTGATTTCTTTTTTTGCATTATAAATACTTTCTGTGCTATATCATTTCTGCTGAATAATTTTGGCAACCATTCTGTAATTTTTGCTTGTACCTAGGGTCTTTGAAAAAAGCTGTGCTTAATCGCATTCATTCCGTAAAACAGAAATATAAAATGAACAACACAGGGTTCTTTCTACTTCATCTGTTGTGGTCTCCATCCTCCCCCAAGATGACAATCCAGGTTCAAAGACTCACTGGTCACCTTCATTGAGGACCCCCCTCCGTGAGGACCCCCCACACACACACACACACTACTACCACCACCACCGGCAGCGTTCTTCAGTTTTGGAGCTGTCTTGCAAAAAGCCTGGAACCTTTTACACTGAGCCTTTTGTTATTGATGCCCCAACCCAAAATGTGGACCCCTTGGAGCTCCCCACTAATATAATGAGGCCCAAGGAAGACTGGGAGATTAGGGGTATTAGTAACACAAGCACTCCCTCTAGAGAAACATGGAAACATAGAATCTGAGGGCAGGTAAGGACTACTTGGCCCTCCCAGTCTGCTCATTTTTCCCCACCTTCATTTTTGCTGCTGACCCTACTTGATCTATAGCACTTTCTTCTCCAACTCCACCCCCTTACCTCTAAACTTGCCATTTTGTAACCCCACCACTGCCACTAGAAGGCTATTACAGGAAACCACCACTATTTCTGTGAAGAAGTACTTCCTCACATTTCTCCTGAATCTATCCCACTCCAGCTTCATAGCATGTCCCCTTATTCTAGAGCACCATTTTTTTCTGAAACATATTCCACTTCTATACCTTATTTACCCCTGTGAGGTATTTAAAGGTCTCTATCATATTCCTTCCACTCCCTGCTCTCTTCCAGGGTGTACATTTGGAGCTCTTTTAGCCTTTCCTTGTAGGGCTGTTGATGCAGACCCTGCACCCCTTTGGTTGCCCTCATCTGGACTGCCTCCAGTCTGTCTATGTTGTTCCTGAGATGTGGTCTTCAGAATTGGACATGATACTTAAGGTGGGGGTCTTCAGTGATCTATAGGGCACCTCCACCTTTCTGCTGAGGTTTGTTGCCATCACTATGCCCTCTTTCAGTTTAGCCCACTCTTCTTATACCACCCCAAGTCATCCCTGTCAGGTTGTCCCTGAGGCATTCACCCATCTTTATAAAATTTGCCCTTCTGAAGTCCAGGATCCTCACCCTTGTGCGGTTTGATTCCACAGCCATCTTTATGTTGAACCACACTATACAGTGATCAGTGGAGCCCAGATGGCTTCACACCTTGACATCTGCAGCACTGTCCCTGTTAGTGAGAACCAGGTTCAGTATTACCCCATCACAAGGGGTTTCGCTGAATACCAGGAAACAGAGCCGCTCAACCAGGACTGGGTTCTCTGTGACAGAAACCAACACAGACAGTAGTAGAAGTCACAGAACTCACTTCCACAGGCTGAAATTAGCAATAAACTTGATGTACAGGCATCAAATAGCTTCAACTCATACAAACTCTATTGCCATAAACACTCCACAGCCATTTTGCCGATTGCTTCTAACATTTCTTTTCTATCTCCTCCACCTGTACTGGAGACCTGCAGGTCATGCCTGTATGAATAGTGGCTCCATTTCCTGACTCAAGAGTAACCCACTGTACATCTGCCTCCACCCAATTCCTTGTGTCTCCATAGCTTTTATGATTTCCTTCACATAAAGTGCCACACCCCCACCTTTCCTTCCCATCCTGTCCTTTCTGAAGAGCATGTAGCCTGGTATGGCCATGTCCCTGTCATCGTTGTCAGTGCACCATGAGTCAGTAATAGCCACAATATCCAGGTCAGCCTCTCCCATGATGGCCTGCAGGTCTGGTCTTACTTCCCAGACTTCTAGCATTACACACACAGCATTGCAGATTTTATCTCTTTGCTTGTTGCACCACCTTTTTCATTTTGCTCCTCTCCTTTACTCTTCTCTTTGGACTGCTTCTTTCCCCTCTGTGTTTTACAATCAGCCTGCTTCTCTGACTAACATGCACCCTGGGGATTCTCTCCTTCGAGAACTCCCTACTTTCTAACTTGTGGGAGGGCAGTTTCTGCCTCCTCAATTTCTTCCACCACCACCCTCTGCTAGTTTAAATGTGCATTGAAGTAACACTTGAACTGTCCACTGAGGACTGAGATTCCCTCCTTGATGGATGCAGACCATCACCAGTGTATAGGCCCTTATCCTCCCAGGTGGGCCCCACCCCAATGTAGCCATACCCTTCCTCTGCCATTTCTTTCACCATGAGTTGAAGGTCATGGGGCAGAGATTCCTCTCCTTCACCATGACACAGACAGGTAGCTTCTCAACAAAACCTACTGAGCTTGCTACCTGTCTAATACCACTTCCCAGTTCCCTAAACTCTCCCTTAATATCCCAGCCTCATCCCTAGCCAGGTCATTTGTCCCCAAATGGATAATGACATCCAACTCCTCCTTCCTCCCTTCCTGTTGCCCTAACGATCCCTGTTATATGCTTCCCATCCCTCCAGACCATGGCACCACATAGGCTCCCAACCTTCCTCCCCACCCCCTTTCCTATCCTCAGGTCTGTCCCCCTGAAAATTGAGTCCCTCACCAGAGGTTGCTTCCTCTTCTCCTCCTCCTCCTCCTCTGGGGGTTTCTCCCCCCATCCTTGGGGTGCTCCCATGGAGGTCCCCCACATTGTCCCTGGTCACTATCATAGGTGTCTTCTCTTGGCACTTCCACTCCCACTAGATTGGCATAGGAATTTTGTAGTTGTACTGGTTGAGGAATGTGTCTGTACCCCCCAGTCTTCCAGAGTGAACCACCCCTTCTCTTCTCAAGCCCACTGTAGTCCAGCCACTCCTGCCATCTGGCATCCTCTGAGGCAATGGTGTTGGACTTTGTGGCCCCTGGGAGGTGGAGAAGGTCTCCTGACTCCTAGCCAACTCAGTCTCGAGGCTAGTGACCTTCTTCAACCCAGAGAGGTGTAGCAGGTGGGGCAGCACCACAGTGTCCAGAAGGTCTCTCCGAAGACTGCCGCCCCACAGCCACTGCACTGCACCACTCTGCACATTCTCTAGTCCTGTTCTCCCCATGATTTTTGTACTCCTCTCCCAGAACCCAGGATTGGTGAGCTGTATGAGTTCATAAAGGGCAAAACAACTCTGTAATAGACACTAACCAAGCTATGTCATAGATCCGGTATGAAATAATTTTTTTTTCTTTCCTTACATAAGCAATAGTGTTAACTGTTGTAGTACACTATTTACCTGCAGTACCACTGAGTTAGACTTAAGTTTGGAGAGGTTAGCAGTTTTTCTCTAAACTCTTCTCCCCAACAGTACAGTATTACCTGGGATGCGATGGGCAGGGTTTTTGGTTGTTAGCTGTCTCTTTGGAGGA
The DNA here is from genome assembly GCA_016271365.2 of Neoceratodus forsteri. Lineage (NCBI taxonomy): Eukaryota > Metazoa > Chordata > Ceratodontiformes > Ceratodontidae > Neoceratodus > Neoceratodus forsteri. The sequence goes on from CM057452.1 coordinate 1,869,935,795, forward strand.
CTCCGGCAGACTCCAGTCAATTTGTTTACACTCATCCATAGTGCAAGGACTGCAAGTGGAAGGGCAGTGGATATTGTTAAGCAAGCCTCTGCTCCATTCCTCCTTCCTGCCTCCCTCTGATTGACTTTTCCAGTCACGTAGGCACTGGCCTCCCAGTAGTCTTCCCAGACTACTAAAATTACCACCTGCTGTCTTCCTGATTGGGCCCCAAAACCCTCTGTGTAAATTACAGCTTTTTGTGAGCTGAGGTGCACTATTTCACCAATCCTCACCTGCAGCACTATGGTGCCGAGTCCTCTCCACAGCACATCCCTGCCTGGTAGTGCCACCAGTGTCCCTTGCTCTTGCCTGCTTTTATGCAGGTTTCCCCTCTGTTCCTTTTTCCTGCCTCCCTCCAATTGGCTTCCCCAGTCACATGGGTGCAATCCTCCCACTAGTCCTACTAGATTACTAAAATGGCCAGCCACCCATGCTCTTCTGGTTTGGGTACAGAAGCCCTCTGTGTAAATTACAGCCCTTTGTGAACTGAAGTGCGCTGTTCTGCCAATCCTCCTTTGGAGTGCTGTGCCACCAAGTCCTCTCCACAGCGTATCACTATTTGCTAGTGCCAGTGTCCCTTGCTTTTGCTGGCTTTTATGTAGGCCTCCCCTCCATTCCTCCTTCCTGCCTCCCTCCCTCCTTCTTGCCTCCCTCTGATTGGCCTCCCCGGTTATGTGGGTACAATCCTCCCACTAGTACTTCTGGACTGCTAGAATGACAGCCCGCTCTCTTTATGTTTGGACCCTAAGGCCCTCTGTAAATTACTGCTCTTGTTGAGCTGAGGTGCACTATTCATCTGATCCTCCTTAACAGTGCTATGCTGCCAAGTCCTCTCCACAGTGCACCCCTGCCTGTTAGTGCTGTGTCCCTTGACCTTGCCTACTTTTATGCAGGCCTCCGCTTTGTTCCTCCTTCCTGCCTCCCTTCGATTGGCTTCCCCAGTCATGTAGTCACTGTCCTTTACTAGTCCTCCTGGACTATTAGAATGGCTGCCCATTCTCATCCTCTTTGTGCCCAGAAGTCCTCTGTGTAAATTACAAGTCTTTGTGAGCTGAGGTGTGTTATTCAGCTGATCCCCTTCTGCAGCCCTATGCTGCCGGTCTTCTCCACAGCATGTCCCTGCCTTCTAGGAGGGGAAGGGTGTGGTACATGATTCCCATCTAAAATGATTGCCATTCCCAACAATCATGGGGGGGGGGGTACAATGCACTGTGACCCAGTCAACAGTCTGCATGTGGTATAAACCTGCACTCTGGTCAACAACCAACACAGTCAAACTGTAGACAGGGATGAGAATCCATTGCTCTTGACTGGACCTTCTTTGGAAAAGACTTGATTATTGATGCCTAAAGCATTTTACAGGTGCCCTGAGGAAGAATACTGTACATAGAGCACAAATGAGCTAAACTTTTGCAATGAAATACATAAGCTCTTACTGGCTATCTGAGTTGATCAATGCCACCACATATATACTGAGGATCCCCCGACATGGACCAGACATTCTACACCACTTCCTCTCTAATACGGAGTGAGTGGAAATTCTGCCATCTATCCACTATATGAGACAATCACCACAAACTTCTCCTTTGTGTCACAGCTCACAGCTGGTGATTCCACCCCAAGTTCTAGCCCTGGGCACTACAATGCCATGTCCATGCTCCAAGACTAATTTCCTGAACTCTAATATACTCCCCCTCGATAAAATGGTGCTCACTGCCAGCTTCCTTCTTGTTTAGTCATGTCAATTAGCATTTTTGGGCCAAACTGCCAAGAATGGACAGAGACATCATTACTAATCAAATAATTACCATGTATTTCCTATCACTATATCCAGTCATTACTTAGGGCATTTTGACAATAGTGTCACAACATGACTAGGCAAGAAGGAATGTGACACTGAGCATAACTGTATATTTGCATAGCGCACAGATTTATTTATTTAGTTAGTTAGTTTTTGTTTACCGGGAAAGGTGCACTAGACAAACATTTGCCTATGTTCCGGCATGACCTGGGAGAGTACAAACATTTACATTTATCAATGCATTCCAAGTCAAGCACAAACATAATATCAGCCATGATATACACAAACATTTGGGAAGCAACAAGAACAGAACAATTATCAATATGGTACTCTACAAAAACACATAATATTATCCACGATGACCCAGCCTTGCACCCTGATGTTGAAATTTATTCACAAAGGGTCTAGCACCCTTACTAACATATTAGGGTTCTGTAACTCACATTACCAGTGGTTGATTACTACTACAGCCCAGCCTGGAAGAGTACTGCCAAAAGCAAATGGTGCACATTTGTGGAATTTTTATATACACATTAAAAAAGGCGCTGAAATCTTGGGAATGGAATTAGATAATTATTTCCAAGTACACGCATCCATGATTACATTGCCAGTGTCTCTGAGGTAGCTTAGAGTCCCTGGTCAACTGGCAAACATCTCCACCTGAGGGCATCAGGCACTCCAACCCTTACCCTACACCAGCTTTGTCCTCAGGAGTCTGAAAGACATAAAATAAAAACATACAAATGACACAAAAACATAGACACACAGGCACTGCAGAAGAAAAAGGCCACTTGGCCCACCGTGTCAGCCCTGTTCTATCTAATATGGAACGTAAGAGCCCTAGAGGATCTTCACACCTCCCACACCACCACCACTTTTGATGCTGTATTTACCAAGTCATGTTTCTGCCCCACCCTTGAATGCCCTCTCTGTTATTGTACTGACTGCCACTTTTGGCAGCCTATTTCACACTTTCTGTGAAGCAATATTTTCCATTAGAAAATTGACTTTTTATTTCCTGGCATCTGATTGGCTGGTACCCTTGTCAAGGGGATAGATTAGCTTTCAGTATATTTCCAGGAAATAAAAAGTACCAGCCACACTGCCCCTTTACTAACAGTGGTATCCTTATGCCTGACCACATACCATAACTGACCACTGACCAGTTCAATAGGTGAGGCCAGTAAATGTTTAAAAACAAAATGTCAAGTTATCTGAGAGTGCAATTCGATATGACAGCCCTGGTAAGCATGGACACAATGTTTGCTAGTGACAATGTGACAGAAAAAACACATAAGAAACACACACAAAAGGAGAAAAATGTAAGTGAGCAATTTCTTTCTGTTGGTAACATTGAGTTAGATAAAATAGAAAGTGAGCATCAAGAAGAAAACATTCAAAAGAATACTAAATGAGCAGTAGGTGTATTCCGAGAATGGGAAACGAAAATAATACATACAAGGGAAAAGAATTGCCAGCTGGAATTTCTTTTCCCTGGCATGCCTTATCATCCACCCATCAGAACCCAACTGAAAACCAAAGATATCGGGAGGGAACCCACATTCCTTGGATTTGCTAAATGCATAATAATATTCACATTGACTGGCACAATGACAGTTTAGAAGTTTAAAACAACCACCTTGGCAAATTTTATTTGGAGGTGGGAACAAGCAATGATAAAGAATATTCCATTGCGGGCTACTGCACACTGCATGCTGGAATTAACCGACACCTAAATATTATTGAAATAGGATGGAACACCAGCATAATAAGCGACCCCACGTTCTGGTCCTCGAACAATGTCCTCCAGTCTGTTTTGAAAAAATGAGAAATCAACAAAAAGACATCTCCTGCCACTACCCTGTGATAACTGCTACAGATCTTGAGAAACTGAGATGCAGCTCTGGGCTTTCTCCCGAGACCATGATGCGCCTTGTACAGAAGGTCTGGTTCAAAATTCAATTACATATGGCCAGGCGCAGACAAGAAGGACTGAGAGAGCTCAAGAGGAACTTCTTCAAAATAAAAAATGATGAGGCAGGCACCAAATACTTTTCGCTAACAAAGAACCATAAAAATCCCATGGAAATAAAGAGAACACAAGGGGTTTCATGTTCGAGGACCCAGGCAGTCCTCTATGTCCAGTAAAATCATATGAAAAATACCTTTCAAAAGTGCCTCTAGAAGTGAAGGCTTTCTATGTCCACCCACGGTGTCTTCCTCAATACTACCTAGACAGGGATCTATGTGATAATGGTGATTGCACAAAGGCGATCGCTGTTAAGGTGAATGTACAGCGCTGAAGTTTCTCCAATGTACACCCTGGCGCATGGTAAAGGTGCAGGGACTTGTATTTTCTATGTTCATGTGTGTATGTGCCCCTCAAGACTTCTGTGGGGGGCTTCATCCCCACACCCCCTCCACTAAAGGATTCTCAACTCTAGGGGGGTGAATGTCGGGGGGGGTGCAAATTTTAAAAAAAAATTGGGGGGCGTGCCCAGACCCGGACCTGACACCCTGGCAGCTGTAGCCTGCAACCCATCCACCACACCACAGGGCAGCTCAGCAGCTCAGTGCCACAACACACCACATAAACCCTCCCTTCCCTTCCACCATGCTCATTCCCCCCTGCACGCATGTGCATATATAGCAACAGGATGTCACTATATCTGCAGTCGCCCACCCATCCAGTAGCCGTCTGACAAGATGCCGCAATTTAGTCGTCCTTTTTGTGTGTACTCCATAGTGAATGCCCTTATTATGGGATATCCCTAGACAATCAGACCTACTGGTACAGTATACAAATGAGCCAATGGGTAAAAATTACCTCGGCTCCCTGATGGCTAAAATTAGCACAGAAGCACAATTGTGAATACAAGATACCAACCATAGCATAAGAGCCACGATGGTCCAGTTCCTTTCTAATGCTGGTCTGACAAACCAGGAAATTACAACAGCCACTGGGCACAGATCAGAAACAAGCTTGGAAACTTACTGGAGGCCCTCTACAACTGATAGGAAACATTGAAGCTCTATCCTGGGGACAAGCAAGACTAAACAAATCAACAACAGACCTCAGCAGCATGAAAAGAAGATAGTGCAGCAGAGCCAGCACAGTGCATCTAAACACAGGCTGCCACGAACAGGACAGAAGACTGTAGTCACAGAGAAATCCTTTTATCCAACAATTGTACCTTCAACTGCTCTGTCAGTTTTATCACATAAAAAAAACAGTGTCCTCACATTTATATTTTGCCTATCCCCAGATTTTACAAAGTGTTACAGTGGGGTTTGCCAGCATTTAAGTTATTTCTTTCAGTAATCTCAAAAAGGGACAATTTTTTTCCTAAAGTGTTAAAAAGGCAATCAGTTTCATGGGTAAATTTTTTGTTTTTTTATACTTGCCCGGATCCCACGACTTTTGGAGGAGACCTTGTACACCCTCCTACTCTGTCCACCTGGGCATCCTCTAGGCAACCCTACCCTGGTTTCATCTGTGCATAGGGAGCCGGAGTGTGTACATTTTTTCCCCATTTTTCTCCACTTAGACGCCCCCGAGGCTGCCGATGCAAAGGACATATATCCTAGCAGATGACATGCTGACGCACGCCATCGCAAGCACCCACAGCATCCTCCCCTTCCCGGCTCCTTGAAAGAGCCACCGGTGCCCCCAAAATCCCATGCTTCCACTGGCCCCAGGAGTGTCGGGGGCTCAAGACACCCCCGGTAGCCCACCCCAGGAGAAGGAGAGCATCTGTTGGGATGCTCAGTCGTCCATCCCCCCACCAACCCCTGGCAACCCAAGTCTTTTCCCGAACCCAGGTCGCCGGCTTGGCTCGAGGTGTGGTGTCCAGTGCCTCAACCCTCAGCACCACCGGGCCAGCTATGGGTTTAATTTTAAAAACAAACACTTGCCTCGGTGTCTTTCTTTACTACTGTAGGTAGCCCATTTTGTATTGCAGTAATACCCTCCAGGGTGGGAAGTACTGGGCAATACCAGACCTTCCAGGGGCTATAAGGCCCTCTGCCTGTGGTGTTGGGCCTCATTACACCCCTGAGTAGTCCAGTATTGAACAATACTGCCCACCCTGTTGGGTATTATTGCTTCCTTATCCCTCTTAAATTTGCCCCCACCCCCACCAGCTTAATGGAGTTTCCCCTTGGTGTTTGAATTCCCACTCAGTTTGAAAAATACCCCAATATCTACCTTATTTATCCTGTAGAGGTATTTGTTTGTCTCAGTCATGTCCCCTTTCTCCCTTTTTCATCTCCAGCGTATACATGTTTAAATCTCAATCACTCCTTGTAAGTCAAATTCTGCTGTCCCTGGATCATCTTAGTTACTGTCCTCTGCACTGCCTCCACTTTGTTCCTGCTCCTCCTGAAACATGGCCTCCAAATCTGCACATGGTATTCAAGGTAAGGATGAACCAATGACCTATACATTTGTTAAAGCACCTCTCTTCTCTTGCTGCTTAGCTCCTGCCCCCCATGCACCCCAACATCATATTTGCATTTCCCACTGCTCTTTTGCATATGCTGCTGTTTACAGATTGTCTGAAATTATTTTCCCAAGTCCTTCTCGTCTGTTGTGCTTTCTGCTACTACCTCCATCATTCTGTATTCAATTTTCAGATTTCTTAACCCAATGTGCATTGCCTTTTTAAAAAAAAATATATGTTTATTGAGTTTTAAGTATTTTCCATCATGATGTAAAATCTGATATTTTTAGGGAAACATTATGTTCAGAAAAACTGTGGAGCCACTCATTGTACTCTAGATCATCTAAGTCAGGCCAGTTCCATTTATTTTTTATTTGCCTTTTTAATGCCATGGATGCAAGTGCATATATTTTTGTTTTCCATTTTGGAAACGCCAAGTCCTTCTAAATCATTTAGTATATGGAGACTCAGTTTGAATGTAAGTTTTTTCCATAAAAATGACTTCAAGTTCTTGGTGAATACTATACCACCATTTGTTTATCTTATCAAGTTCAAGTTCAAGTTCAAGTTTATTGCAGGAAAACTCCATTGAGCAAGCTCATTCACAAGGAGGTCCTGAGGCATGTACACAGATAAAGGACATTACATAATGCAACACTTGACAGAGCAATACTGATTACAAGTATTTAAAGTGCACTCATAGTTCAAGAAAGATATTACATAATGGTATATAGCATCAGAAAACAATGAACAGTGAAGGAACATTTGGTTCATAGTGTGCAAGCAATACAAGGTAGCATGCAAGCAATACAAGGTCGAGTATATAAGCTTAATACTGGTGTTTGCAATAAATACTCTTAGTATATTGAGCAATGACAGGAAAGACAGGATAAATAAGGTAGGCAGGGTTGAGGCAGAGGGGGACAGTTGGCAAGAGTAAGGGAAGTATTATATACAGTAAGTAGGAAGCCAAAAGTAGGAAAGGGAAGAGGAGCAGGTGTGGAATTCTTGTAGTTTTAGTCACGGAGTGCAAATTAGTAGCTACGAGATTACAGTTATGTCTAGCTGTAGTGCTAAATGTGGACAATAAGCATGAGGCATGCATAAGGGTGGGGAGGGGCTTAAACATAAGTGTATAAGGCACACATAAGGGTGGGGAAGGGCTTAATAACAGTTGCAAATATGTTTTATTTTAGATGCACTTAGCACTTTATAGAAATTAACTGAGACAATGCTAGTCAGTTTCAGTACTGATTGGAGTTGGTTCCAAATAGTAGGAAGAACATGCGCAATAGCTCGTTTACCAAAGGAGATACGAGTCCTGGGTACGTCCTGTAGAATGAAGTCAGATTTTCTGAGAGAGTAAGCACTGTGTGAAATGCAGATAAGAGATGATAGGTAACTCGGTAGTTTATGCAGAAGCAACTTAAGGGTCCAGAGACCAGCGTGGAGCAGGAGTCTGATGGTGAGAGATGTCCAGCCAACAGCTGCGTACAGATCACAATGGTGTGAATGGTGAGGGCAGTTGGTAATGAATCGTAACGTGTGGTGATAGAGGATGTCCAGTTTGCTTAGGTTTGCAAGAATGGTGGAAGTGTAAATTGCATCACAGTAGTCAAGTAAGGGAAGGAATCTAGCCTGCACTAGCCTGTTTCAAGTTTCGAGGGGGAGAAGAGACCTATTTCTAAAAAAGGATCCTAGCCTGGCTTTGAGCCTCCTTGATAAGTCCTTGACGTGGTCATTAAAAGAGAGCTTATTATCTATCCAGATACCCAGATATTTAAATTTGTTAACGACTTCCAATGGTTCAATTAGAGAAGTAACAATAAAGTCTTTTGGCAGGGTAGAGGAGGTGCCTGAGGAGGTACTACGAGAGAAAATCATTGCTTCGGTTTTCTTAGCATTAAGGAGAAGCTTGGCCTTTATTAGATTATTTTCAAGCTGGGCAAGGTCAGATTGAAGCACTCTCCTAACTTCAGATAACATTGAGCCAGAGGTATACAATACAGTGTCATCCACAAAGAAGTGCAGATTGGATCTAGTTATGTTGGAATCAAGGTCATTAATGTACAGCGAAAACAAGATAGGGCTTAGAAAGGAGCCTTGGGGGACTCCTCTGGCTATCAGCAGTGAGGCAGAGAATAGACCATCAACTTTGACTTTGAGTTCTCCCTGTTAGGTAACTGGTGAACCACTGGGTAGTGGAGGAAGTGGCATTTAAGTTAGTGAGGCAAGTGACTAAGAGGTTGTGGTCAACAGTGTCAAATGCTTTACTAAGATCTAAGAAGACTGCTCCAGTAATCTTCTTAGCATCCACAGCAGAGACCCAGTCATTAGTTACTTTAGCCAGAGCAGTGATTGTGCTGTGATTTGCCCGGAAACTGGATTGTGCTGGGTTAAGGAGTGAGAAAGTTTCAATATGAGTTTTTAGTTGGTTATAGATCAGTTTTTCAAAGACTTTTGAGAGGATAGGCAAGATGGAGATAGGCCTATAGTTATTAAAATCACAAGGGTCCCCAGATTTGAATAGGGGAAGAATATGGGCAGATTTCCAACAGGAAAGAACAGGAGCAGATGTAATGGAGAGATTGAGGATATGAAGAATGGGGGCAGTAAGGTGGGCATGTCCTAGTCTTAGGAAAGAAAGGTTCTAGACCATTGTCCCCTGCACTTTTTCTGATATCCAGATTAAGTAGTGAATCTTCTACTTCTTTATAGTTGAGATTATGCAGTTGAAAAGGGCAAGATGTGGTGCTGGATAACGGTGGGGGGGGGAGCTTGGTTGGCTCTTCGCAAGGCTAGCATAAGGTGAGGAGTCAAAAGCTAGGCCAGCCGTGACAAAGTGGGAGTTAAGTTCTTCGAGGATTTGGGAATTACTTTCCACCACCCTACCATTGTAGACTGTCTTAGTTGGAATGAAGGGGGCAGCAGGCCCCTTTCTATAGATTTAAGCTTCCTCCAAATTTTGTGAGAGTTACGTTTTGCTTGTTCAAGGGTAGAGATAAAGAAGTTTGCTTTGACAGAGTGAATGCTTTTTACACAGGCATTCCTAGCTGCTCTGAAAGCTTGCCAATCTGAAGGTTTCTTGGAATGCCTTGCTTTCACCCCGATCTTGTCCTGGGTTGTATGAGCTGCCTTAAGATCTGGTGTAAACCAGTGGTGAGAGTTGTTGCATACCCTAACTTTGATAAGGGGGGCATGCTTATTTGCCAGACTGGAGGAAGCTGACGTTAGGATGGAGACTGCCTCATTGACATTTTTGGCAAAGTAAAGATTTTGCCATCTGACCCTACCTAAGTCAGAAAGGAAATTTGCTGCATTGAACTTGCGAAAGGACCATTTTGTTATAAATTTGGGCTGTTGACGGGCCTTAATTTGAGATCATATGCAAACAACAACCCTGTGGTCATTCATGTCATTGTGGAACACTGCTGAATGTGAAATTTTATGTGGATGAGTGGTTAATATAACATCTAAAAGGGAGCTATTGGCAATGTTTAAGATATTGTTCCTTGTGGGTTTGCTAACTAATTGCACTAGGCTGAGCTCATCACAGAGAGATTTAAAGCAGTGTGATTTTGGGGTTAGCCAATCCATATTGAGATCCCCTAGGAATATTGTTTCTGTATTTGCAGCAGAAGTTAGGGATTTCAGTATATTAAGGATTTCAGTGCCTCCAGATGGAGGGCTATAACCACCTATGATAGTAATGCATTCCGAAGAAGGAAGGTGAAGCTTCATCAAAACAATCTCAAATTCCTTGGGTAAAGATTTATAGCTAATATCAGTAACTGAGTACTTGGTTTTGGCATAGACGACCACACCCCCACCTCTAGATGCCCTGTCTGCCCTAAATTGTTTGTATCCCAGGAGGGAGATTTTTTGGTTGGTATTAGCTTTTTTAAGCCAAGACTCCATAATAATGATAAGATCTGGGTTAATATGTGCATCCCATGCTTGTAATTGGACAAATTTTTGGGTCAGGCTTAGCATAGTGACCAACATAATTTTAAGCCCTGGGGCAACTGCGAAATCTGACAGAGAGATGAATTGCAATGGGGGGCCAGGATTTAGCTCCACATTACCTAAGCAGAGAAGGAGCAACAATAGCAATTTCTTTAAGGATCTCATGAGGAAGGATACGGCTTTTTTCCTTTGGGACCACCCATGATACATTGCCAGTGAAGTATGTTTTGTGCAGGAAAGGGTATCACTGATGTGACAGTTTAATGTGATCAGGGAGAGTGCTCGAATAATCATAGGTGAGGTTAGTAGGAAGGGGATGAGGGTGTAATGGGGGGTATAGGCCAGGGGAAGGAGGGTCAATGAAAAAAGGGAGGTACAGTGGGCAGGAGCAGCATAGAATGTAATATTGCAGACCAGGACTGGATTATATCATGGTACTTCGGAGTGTACTGCATCATAATGTACACTGTATTCTAGCATTGAAGCATGCCATAATTCCAAAGAGTGAGGACTGAAGGTTAATAATGGTTGGATGCTTTTTCTGAGTTGGGAACAGGCCCACATACAGACACCCTCTGGGCTCTATATGGAAGTGTGGAGAGCCGGGGGAAAAGAGAAAAATAAACAAAATAAAATAGCTGGCTAGGAGCTGCAATGCTGCTTCCACGAAGAACGGGCTAATTGGCTCTGCTCAGCTACCAATATCTGAATGATAGCAGGCCAGTATAAGTCAATAGGGTGGCAGAAGAACTAGGGAGGGTGGAGCAGAGTTGTATATAAAGGAGGCCTGGGAGGGGGTGGGAGTAAGGGAGAAAATTTTGATCAGAAGTTAGGAGCAGAGAGGCAGTGCAGGGAATGCTGTATAAGTCTATGGGGATGGGAGCACCAATTGGAGTGTAGCTGGAGAGTGGGCGAACCAATCAGTGTCCCGCTGTGAGTGCGCCACACCAATCGGGATCAACTGACCGTGCTGACTCCAGGAAAAGCTTAGCGGTCATACCTGGCAATGGTTCCATGTCCCAAGGTCCGAATTCTGGCAAGGACTGCTGAGAGGGGCTGGGTGGTGGCCATAATAATGTCTGGTGCTGGCCGCCTTGATTCCGGTGCACCGCTCACATTGCCATAACATGTAGAGATGACTACCTGCTCCTCCACAACATTTATTTCCTGTTTGGTAAAAATGAGATGCTGTTGTAGGGGTTAAATATGCCCTATCCAAAATCTTATGTAACACCCCTACAAATGGGGGTTCCTGAAAAGTCTTCCTTGAGCTTGCCTAAATGCTCACTGCCAGGCTGGTGTCCTGCATTCTAGTCATTTAAATGTTATTGCTAGAGGGTGCCTGTAACGTCTCTGTGTACTGTTTCTTTAAGAGCTGCCTGGTTGCAGTTATAACTGAGCTGGGAGGGGGGCTGAGTGTTTCCATGCTCGAGTCCCACCTGGGTTGCCTGATAATCTCTCCGTTTCTGCTATTGCTAATTGCAAAGAGGGAGCCCTGTTAAAAGGTGTAACTGTTTGCTGATCATTTATTAGAGCAGTGAATATATTGCAGTTTGTTCTAACCTGCCTTTTTTGCAGCAAGAACTGTTCTGTCTATCTTCACCATCTTGGTCCTGAACTGCCGAACTGGACCAATAAGTACTAGTGGGACCTAAAATGAAACCTGCCTACAGGGGCTCTGTGGAGGCAAGACTTGTAGGAATTGTAGTTTTGAGACATTGGCTCCAAAATGCAACTGAAGGGGGAGCCCTTGCTTTGACTAACAGAAGAATCAGCCAACCGAACCTTTTGGATCTTGGGGAAATTCCCAAGCTGCCTGCTGTCTGGGTCAGATCTCAGTTGGGAGTTGAAGAAGCAACAGCTCGAGATAGTCGAGCAGCCGTCTGCGTAATTCGCATGGGATAACTGTGGAAAGTCCTGAGTTTTGGCCTGTATGCCTGACTGCTGCCCCTGAGAGGGAGGAGAGACTTATTTCGGACTGAATCCGAGTTTTGTGAGAATGGAGCAAGTCGTTGAATTGAGACCAGGCTCAACCTGAAAAAGAACAAAGATTTGCTGAATGCTATTGGCCTGTCAGGATTTCCAGCTACCCCTAAACTCCTGGTGTGTGCAGAGACTTTGTGATTGTGACCGGAGAGCAGTTTGCCCGGTATAGTAGAATCTCTTACATGTAAATGTGTTGTGTGTTGATAGTGGGAAGTGATTTGGTTCCCCACTGTGAGAATTGTGTTCTGCTTGCTGGAAGCTGTATCCAGCCCAAATGGACTGAATCTGTATTCATCTCCTTTCGGCCTGGGCCTTGCCACACTGACCCTGCCAGACTACCTCACTGCACAGAGAAAGCCATCGATGAGAGACCTGTCTGGGGATCAGCCCCCTGCTCCACGCTTGAACAGAAATGATGCCTCGGCAAATCGTGTGGGCCCTGCTTCTCCTAGCACTCCAGATCAGCCACCTGCGGTCTCTATGTTTGTCCAGCCTGTGTCCAGTTTTGGGTATCATGAGTAACCATCAGGGTAGCTCCCTGCAACAACAGCTTAATCTAAGTGAGTCATCTGATTGTCTTGTTGTTTCTTTTCTTTCACGAACTGAACCCTCTGGCTCTGAATTACAAATAGTGTGTGTGGTGCATGTTGTTTTCTTCCATCACAGGACCCCAACCAGTTGCGACGCCGGCCTACCCTGGGCAACGATCCTGGCTAGCCCATCTCTTCTCCACCTTGGTACACAGAGTGTGTGACTGTTTAGGGACTCTGAAGTGCATGCCTAACTATTTGATTGATACAGCCTTTAAGCAAATCAACCTGATTACGCCCCTCCCCTGTTCAAGTCCCCTCAATAAATCAGATCTCTTTTTGCATTTAACCTGACTATGATTCTAGTTTGTACTCGAAGTATTGTACTGTTGCTATTTGCTTTGCAAAACCTTGTTTTTACAGGGGGTCCCCTGGGTCAAGTCAGAGGAACCAGCCCTGGTGGTAAGTGCAAACAGTGTGGGTACTTATATGGTGTACCAGGGGTATTGTGAAAGTGATTATTGTGTATCGTTCTGGCCACTAGAAGGGGAAGAGGGGGGTTACAGTGTCCCGGGGGGCTGTACCCAGGTTAGCTTGACCACTACCAACCCTGATATCCGGGTGGAGGCACCCGTTTCAGAACTCAGGCCCCTTAACCTGCAGCTGGTCATGCAGGCAGGGGTAGTAGCCCTTGGGATAGTGCCACCTAGGGGTTACACTTATACCGAATGCTTTTATTTCTTGCAAAAGTATATAGTTTATTGGCATTTATTCTTAATAATTTCCAATTTTGGTCCTAGATTGGTTGTATTATTTCTTTTTCCCATTCACTTTAGTATTTATTAATTTTAGCTTTGCATTTCTGTTATCCAGATTTTTAAAAGTTGGATGTATATTTGTACAATAATGCTAGACTCCTTGTTTAGTTCACTGTTTGGGCAGATTTCTGAGTTACTCTTTATTATATTTTTCCCAATCATTTTTTTAATATTTTGGAATTTAGATAATAGAGTGTTATATAAATACCAATTATTTTTTAGTTTATTTATAAATGGAAGCATTCTATATTTTTCTAAAGGTATAACATTTCTGTTCACTGCTAAATCTAACAAATGTATAATTTTGGAGTCCCTAAGTGATTTTTCCCACTCTTAATTACTATTAGCCTTATTTTGAGCTTTCCAACAGGTAACACACTATAATGCAATAGGTATTTTTTGATTGGATTTTGTTTGTCCAAATTTCATATTTTATATTGTATATGCAAGTGCCACACTTATAACAATTGTGTCCATGTTCAAATTCAGAAAGGCATTATTGATTTAAGATAATCTCCTGAATCCTTAAATTGTTATCGCTGTCATTCAAGAGACCTTGTATTAAAAAAGTACATTTACCTTCATTATATACCTCCAAATTAGTTTTGCCTGACCATTTAAATGCAGTTTTTATTTTAGTAGCCAAATAGTAAGTGCAAGGGTCAGAGCATTACATTCCTCCATGGCATCTAGGGATTTGTTAACTTAGCCCAAGCAATCCGTGGTGGTGCTACTCTCCACAAAAAACTTCATGAACATTCTTTTAACTAGTGAAAATAATTTTTCTTGTTATTCACCTTGTACTGCCTGATAAAGATACATTAGATGAGGCATTATGGACATGTTTAATGTCTCAACTCTTCCCCAAAGGGAAAAAGAAAAGTTCTCCCAACTATCCAATCATTTCTTAATTTTAGTGTATGTGTCATTTAGACTGATATTTATACAGTCACGTGTTTTCCCAGCTAGTATTATTCCTAAATATGTAATATTTTGTACAATTCTAATAGTGGCAAGGACTAATCTCATTTGATCACTTAATGGTGTAATTTGTAGAATTAAAGATTTAGTCAATTTCTACAATAGCAACTGGCCAAGATACGCTAGGGTTTTTCATAACCAATAATAAATCATCTGTGTATGGATTCATTTTAATATTAGAATATGTTCTAAACATAAAATAAATAATAGTGGGGACAGGGAACATCCCTGTCTAACATCATTAGTGATTTTTTTATAGACTCAGATATGTGTGAGTTAATCTTCAGTTTAGCAGACGCGGATGAATAAAGTTTTTTAAGTAGTGTCATTATCATTGATGGGAATCCCCACCAGCCAAGTGTTACAAATATATATTCCCTAGATAAGAAATCAAATGCTTTTATTGCATCCAGTACTATCATAATCTTTTCTTCTGTCTGATTTATCTGTTGCGTTGTCCATTTTGCAATACATCTCTGCATTTGTTCAAGACCATTGAATATGTTTCTCCCTTTGATAAATCCCTTTTGTTCTGTCCCTAATTTTACAGTAATCTATTCTTGTATATTATTCACTGTTAATTTAGTAATGATTTTATAATCCAATACTTAACAAAGATATGGGATGATAGTTCTCTGCTTTATTTGCATTTTTATTTTCTTTTAGCAAAAGAATAATAATGCAGTCATTAATTGAAGCTGGAATCCTATTTGAGTTTATTTCCTCAATCATAACCTTTAATCATGGTATTAATTGTTCTTTTTTTTTTTATATATATATAGCTCGTTGGTCCCTGCCACCTCCTCCCACCAACTGGCGATGGGGACGCATATGCATTTTACTGGTTTTCTCCCTGACCTCCCTGGTGTCCCAGTACATGGCCATGTGAGCATGTGGAGGCATGCTTTGCACCCCATAGCACCAGCTCAGCCCCTTCCACCTCCTGATGCTTTTGCCACCCCTCTCCGACTATGCTACCCACCAGACCTCCACCCGTTGGGAGTGGAACTACGATGGGGGGTGCCAACCCACCCCCTCACCAACCTGAGGAGAGCTGCTTACCAGCATGCTCAATCCTGCTCTGCCCTCCCCCCTTATGCTGGCACCCAAACAACCCAAGGTAGTTCCCAAACCTGGGTCGCCGGCATAGTGCAAGGCAAGGTGCCAGAGCCTCAACCCTCTGCACCACCAGGCCAGCAGTATTAATTGTTCTTTGAAAGTAAAATAAAATTCACTAGTGAAACCATCTGGGATGGGTGTAGAACCTTTTTTTGTCCAATTATGGCCTGGTTTATTTCTAACAGGGAAAAAATGTCTTGCTTGATATTTAATTTTGTTTTGATAGTACTCAGTATATATTCTTTTATGGAATGATGGGGTTATCATAATTTTTATTAAAGATTGATTTAAGTTATTTTGTAAATTCTACTGCAATTAGTTTATCTGTATAAACTTCTTCCTTGTTTTTGGTTTTTATTAATGTAATTATATTCCTTCTCTCTGTTTTTTAAGAGCGTAAGAAAGAAGTTTAGCCATTTTATTCCCCTGAAAATATGACTTATTTTTAATTTTCCACAAATCTTTTTCCATGGATAACACTATAAGTTCATCTTTTTTATTTTTCAGTTATTGTAATTTCTCCCTTATCTGAAGGTCACAATTTGGAGTACCGATCTCTTTTTCTATTTTTTTATTTCTTCTTCTAGCAATTAAAGTTTGTTTCTTTGCTGTCTTTTTTGATTTATCTGGTATAAAATAATTATACTTCTTATACTAGGTTTTCATGCATCCAATTGAGTAGCTATTGACAAATCTGGTGTGTTATTCCTCACCCAGTATTCCTGCAATTCTTTCTTGAGCACGTTAACAAATCCAGACTTATTCAATAAAGAATAATCAAACCTCCATTGAGTAGAATATCTCCTATTCAGTGTTGATATCAATAATATGGACACCATAGTATGATCAGAGACTGATATGCCATAAATGTTAGTACTTTTTGTTCTCTTTGCCAAATTCTTATTAATCAAAATGAAGTCAATTCTACTAAACATAAACGTATGAAGATCTGAATGTGAACTCTCTTATCATAGAATGTCTTTCTCTCCATATATCTGTTAATTGGTTTCTTTCTATAAAGTTTTTAAGTATAGAGACATTATGGTAATCATTAGAATTTGATTTTGAAGTTTCATCTAGTACGAGAGTCTCCTCCCAGTACAGTGTCCACACAATTCAATGCAATCATCTCTTCCTTAATTTTCTTAAGAAAATTCTCATATTGAACAAATGGGGCCCAATTCTAGAAAGTATATGCCAATGCACAACACAGATGTGCCAAAGAGAATGGCACAAGTTGCAAATACATCCGGCAAATAAGCCAAATGCTATTCTACATTGTGAGATGTGCATTGTCGCAATGCAGTACACCAATGACGAGTTACGCCACAGTTGCAACAAGCCCGCAGGTAGGCAAATGCGCAACTGAACATACGCCAAGGAAATGGCAGAGAAATGCCAGGGTGGGATTCTAGAAGCAGCAGTGCCACAACATACACCAAGACCAGATGGAACAACATAAACCAGGTGTAACATACACAGCAAAGAAAGGAGCAGGGCCAGACAGGCCAGCCACACAGCAACACACATGTCAGATAGGAAAAGAGTGACCAAGGAAGGCAAGCAAACAGGGGCAGTGTGACACAGAGTACAAAGGGAGCACAGAGGCCACAGGCACAATGCAGGGACGAAGGCACCACCAGGTACAATGCCCCTGCCATGGCCACTGATACATAGAAACAGTGCAACCACAACAGGGACACAGCACCGGGTGGCACAGACTAGTGGACAGTCGGTGGCGAGACACACCAACATCTATGCCAGTGGTGCCACCTGCAGGGAACCATGACACCCTGAGGTGGAAAGGCGCAGCACAGGTACCATGCCACCACACAGCTGGGAGGTACAATCAGAAGTGGCAAGGACACCAAAGCATGCAAGGTGACCTGCAGCACACAGAACACCATGCAGATGTGGCATGGGGACAGTGGCCTGTGCTGGGGGCAGCACAATGGCACACCAACCTGATGGACAGGGAGGGAACTCTGGGGACAGCAGGCACCAACACCAGTGTGCACTCCTGTGCATAGAGACAGGCACACACACACACACACACACACACACACACACACACACACACACACACACACACACACACACACACAGAGCCAAGCATACCAGTAACAGACACAGAGATAATGTGTATGGCAAATGTTTTAATGTTTAAAACAAAGGGACAGGGATACAGGGTAACAATGGGAGGGGGATGGGGATCAACAACAGGCAGCAACAACACAGTGAAACAGCATAGGAAACCCAAACCCAGACAGCCACCCCAAACACCAACCTGCCCCCATGCACACCCCAACACAGGCCGACCACCCAAACAACAGTCCCACCCACAAACAAACAGCAATAATCAAACCCACCCACAAACAAACAGCAAAGACCCAACCCAACCACCCAATGTATACCCACAACACCCAAACAGACCCAGCAAAAACAACCACCCCTATATACATTCCCGCCCATACGGTTTACCCAACCCACGACCGGCTGTGGCACACATGGCCACTATGTGCACTGGAGTTCGCCCAGGAGGGCGGCCACAGAACCATGAAGGAACCCAATGTCCTGGAGGATGGCAGTCACAATTACCACCAGGCATGCTCGATCTTGGCCCCCACCCTTCACATGTTCTGTGGAGGGTCCTTCATCTGCCATGGGCATCGGCTCCTCCCATTGCAACACGGGCATGGCCACCTCCTGCTGCAGTCCAGAGTCCCCAGCAGCAGGGACAATGGGGCAAGGCACAGTGTCTGTTGGTGGGGCATCCATGGCCACCCCTGCTGTGACATCTTCAACTGTGTCCCTGGTCGGTGGTACTGCAGATGAGGATGGGGCCTTGGCTGCGTCACTGCACACCCTATCATGGCTGAGCGACTGTGGGTCATCTGGGTCCTGAAGTCCACCATCAGTGGGGTCCCCCTGGACTGGCCATGCCTCCAATGGTTCCTGGTCCCCGGTGTCGGCCACTACTGTGGAGGAGGTGGAGGAGGGAGAGGTGTAGGAGGAGGAGGATGAAGTCAATGGTAGCACCCTGGCCCTCCGTTACCTGCGCCTTGTGTGCAACCTGTACTCCTCCATGTTGCTGGCCTTGACAGCCGCCATCGCCTGCAGCAGGACCTCTGTTGCTGAGGCAGCCTGCTATGGACACCTGTAGGGATGTAAAGGATGCAGTCAGTGCTGGGACCAGACAGAGGCGCACACACAAATAGGCAAGCAATGTGAGGGTGCAGCACAGGCCACACAGTGTCCACCGGTCAAGGCCACGGCCTATGGAGTCCATGGAATGTATGTATCTGACCTCCACTGACATGCCTCCTGTCTGAGGCTGGTGAGGCATCTCTGTTGCATGGCGTATGATGTGCCAGCGGAACCTGTGGGGGTGAAGGGACAGGTGAGTGTGTTGGAGGCACCACATGCCATGGAACCAGGCTGGCACTGCAGCAACAGACGAACAGCTGTAGGGCTACATACCAACTCCGGGGTCCTGCTGAGACCGCATCTCCACATCCCTGTGGAGGGCCATGCTTATAAGACACTACAGTACACCGGCATCCCTGAGCATCAGGTCCTGCCAGCGGTGTGTAAGCTGGCCGATGGGGTGTTGAATCCCAGTAGCTGCCGCTATGCAGGCAGAAATGGCCGTCCAGGCCCGCTCACGGTCAGCTGCATTGCTCCTGTGGCACCCAGGTTGCAGCAGCATCCGGACCCACTGCTGCACATAGTTAACGAGCATCGCAGTCTTATGAGGTGTAAAGTTTGGCGCCCGGCTGCTGAGGCTGAGGGAAGAGCCTGAGGACATCTTGGCCTGTCTACTGCATGGCACTTGTAACTGGGGAAAGAATGGCACATGCATCACTACAGACATCCACCTTGGCCATGCACACCACCCCCCACCCACCATGCGCAACACCAGACACCAGCCATGGGATATGGTTCGGTGCCTGGCCACAAGCCTGCAACTGTGGCCCTACCCCCATATGGCACCATTGCACCACTGCCACACACAGCACGATGTGTGTATATGAGGAGCCACACTATGCAGGGGCCGGACACACAGGGCTGCGCACAGTGACCACAGTGCACCACCACGGCACCTGTCCCCTGCAGAGGCATGCTGCGGTATGGCCCTGCACAGTGTGGGTGCGGGGCGCCACATGCAGCCCTGCCACATGTCCACAGCAGCACCCCCATGTGGAGGTGCATGCAGCCACACCCACCAGGTGGATAAGGGGCTGACACAATGACGCCCGTGGGCGCCCGGCATGGGGACAGACAGTTACCTACCTGTGCTGTGCACCATGGAGTCTGACATGGGTGTTGCTGACCAGCCTGAGCACTCCTGGATGGGTAAAGAGCAGGACAACATAAGCCTGTGACACAGCAGGGACCCCAGAGAAGCTGTGGTGTGGCAGTGTGTGCCTACCTAGACCAGTGCAGTGGCGCTGGAACCTACACAGGGGACAAAGAGAAACATTGTCAGGTACACAGTGCTGGTCAGGCAGTGGGAATGTGTGCATTGAACAATGCTGAATACTCACCAAAGTCCTGTTTATGTCCACCGTGAAGCTATGGAGGGAATGGACATGGGTTAGTACACAGCCGGATGTGCCCCCATGACCAGCAGCCTCTGGATGCCACAATCCCCCCCCCACCGTCGCCATCCCACAGGCATGTACCGGCGCAAGGCCCAGGAAAGCCCCCAGGACACCCTGCTATGATCATCCATGCACAGGATGGGGTGGTTGGGTGTGTAACATGGCGGGCGTTGCACAGGGACGGTGCCACACAGCCATCCAGCCAGGTGGCAGTGCACCTGCGTAAATGGCACAGGCAATGTCCTGCAGAGGCCATGCCTGGCACAGCCTGGGCCACGGCCGGCTGCACATGGCCCCAGCCATGCGGGACAGCCGGGCATGGTCCACCACGTGCTACACACAGGCATTGATGACGCTACAAGGGTAGACGGTGCAGCATGACTGGATACTGTGCACTGGCCTGTGGGTGGGCCAGCCCACCACTGCAGTGACACACCCCCACCAAACAGATATGCCTCCAAGATGCACCAGCACAGTGACACTGTGCCTGGGCCATGGCAACGCCTGTCTGTACCGGTACGGGTGATGGGTTGGCAACACAGCCGTGACACCTGTGACTGTTACCAGACACACTGTGCACCCATGGTGTGGCCACTGGCACACTGTCCGGGCATCTACGCCTACAACACTTGTGTTCTGAACCTCGCATACTGCACAGTCCGTGACACATCTATGTGACCCTGTGGTACACCATACCACCAGGTGTGCACTGCAGTACCCTGTAGTGGCCTACACAGCCCACACAATGCATGCATGGCGATGTGTGTCCCAAATATCCACCCAGCTGTGGCAGCAATGCACAACACATGTGGGCTGCCTATGTGGCCCTGACTGCAACAGGCACAGCCCTGTACTGCAGGGGCCGATGAGGGAAGTGACCATGGCCTGTGCAGTGCAGGCATGCTGGCATGTGCCATGGTCAGTACTGCTGGGAGGCCCATGGGAATGGGGGCATACCCCCATATGCCTCTCAGCATGGGGGCCATCCCACCACATGCACACATGTCCCGCCCCAGGGCCTTAGCCCACTGCTGCCTCACATCAGCAGGGTGCCACCCACACAGCCACTGTGCAGTGCCTGCATGCCGCTGGCCAGGTGTCATGTCCATTACACACCCATCACCGCTGTGCACGGCATGCATACTACCAACATGGGTGCCACAGTGGTCTGACCATGCAGCCCACTGCCTAGGGTTGCGCCCCCCAACCCGAGAGTCACTGTCCCACAATGGCCCCAGGGGTGGGAGGGGGGCCGTGTGACCCGTCCGGTTGGGGACAGTGCCATGGGATGCCTGGCCCCACCACAGGCATGGGGGAGGGCCTGCCTGGCCTAACCGCATGGGTGAGTGTAGGACCACACAGGCAACATGTCACTGTACACATCTGGCAGGACCAGTACACCGCTCACTACACAGTGGTGTGTGGCTGTACCATACCCCCCATATCCCTGCCCACCCCCCACAAGACAGCCCTTGGTACTGTCCACAGCCATGGCACATATGTATCGGTTCCTCTGGCCCACCACCATTGGGAGGGCCATGCCTGCATGCCACCAACTCATGCCACAGTATGGGGACTGTACCTCATCACACCGTACAGGGGCATCCTGTGCCACACTGCGGACACCCATGCTGCACACATTGCCAGCCTACGGGTGCAGCACCCCATAGGACAGGCTGCCTGTCACTATGACTGTCACCCAGAGACAGGCATGTGGAACATGTACAGGGGTGCATCCAGACAGTACTGTATTGGCAATGCCAGTACCATGTCCCCCCATCCATGACAGTACCCACCCCCCAAATGCACCCCTTACCTCCCATGTATGACTGCTGTCAGATGTCCCCTCTACAGCCTACAGGGGGCATACATGTGACTCCCTTACACAACAGACGGCTGTACAGCGACATCCAGCAGTGGCCTACAGGAACAAATACTACGCATCAGAGTGCTAATGCAATGTGAACAGCATATGGGAAATGACAGGCACCCCACATGGCTGTACACAACTGTCTACATTGCAGTTGCCTGCCTACACCCCTGTACATGTCTGCTACTGTACAATAGTGGTCTGTGCTCCACGGCAGGGTGTTACATGACTGTAATAGGTGAGTAGCGTTCTGCTCATACCGGTCCACATACACTGTGAAACTGCATATCACCTGCCTCACTGTGTTAAGCAAACATAACACTTCTAGAATCCCTATATTACTGCTCCCTGTACAGTTAGTATTGTCCCAAGGTAACACCTGCTAACCACAAATATATTACCCTGCCACGGTGTTATTGGTTGCAATACTCCACATGCAAGCCATGGGTCCCACAGTGTGACAGGTACTGTGCAATGAATGGGCTACAAATGGCACAGAGGTATGCATGCCTGTCCCAGTCCCTCCTGCCAGTAACAGATGTAGTAGGGGTATATGGCGGGGGGCTGCTGTGGCCCAGTACTCACCTGTCTGCTGAGGATCTGTCACTGTCCTGGTCTGGCTGGCTCTGTAGACATGCAGTTCACTCCAACACCCAGGTCTGCAATCCTTCTACTGCTACACAGTGCCTGGGCCTATCGACTTGCAACCGCATGTGCCCCATGTGCTTTTTGCATGTGGATCACAGATCGCACATCGCAGATCCACATCTGCGGCATGTAAGACGGCAATCACGAGGCACATAACCGCTGCGTGGCATGGCAATTGCGTTGTCTGGATGCGGCCTGCATGATGTCCCACATATGCGTGTGCATTCTGCGGCCGCAACGCGGTTGCGGTATCTGTGTTGGAGGCCCTGCCTCTCTGGTACCTCTGTCTGCAGGGCTCCATGTGTGTGTGAGTGTGTACCCGAGGGGGGGCATGGCAGGCGAGTGCCTACTGGCCATAACACGCAAGGAGCAGTGTTGCACCTGGGGGCACACCCTACCCAACATGGTCCCAGTAAGGCCCTAGCACTGCAATGACACAATGATGACACAGCATAGGGTTGGGGTGCAAACATGTTTATTCAGACAGTGCTCATTATACACATGTGCACATTGCCCAGTGCACCCCAGTTCCGCCCAACACGCAAGCCCAAACTTACCCATGCACACAGTCATGCAAATACACACACTCACACACATCATTGTGCCTGCACAGTGCCCCCCCATGGACATGTGCCCCCTGCCATGCATATAGCCCCACACACCCATTGCAGCCCCACCCACCAGGTCCCCAACTGCACAGGTTACCTGGGCGACCCACAGCCATCTGCCACACACATGTCATCCTCGCACCAACCCCTCCAGTGCCGGGTGCTGGGCTGTGGGGGACCCTGCCGGTCTGGCCGGCTGGGCAGTGCCCTGATGGACAACACCAAGCATTGCACCCTGTGAGCCTGTGTGTGCCCCCATAGTTGGGCTGCTATGCCTTCGTCCATGCAAGCCTACATGCCTGTGAGCCACGTCTGGTGGCGGCTGTGCCAGGGCTGCAAGGTGTGTTCCCCTGTCCTGTGCTGAGTGCCTCAGGCCCTGTGCAGCCTGTGGGACACCCTCTTTGGTGTGCCCACCCCCCTGTGCATGCCCCGTGACTTAGCCTGTACCTGTGGGACTGTGTGTGGTGCTCGGTCTAGCCTGCACCTGTGTCACTGGCACTCCTGTGTGTGCCAGCAATGTCGCACCCTGCTGCTGTCCTGTGTCTGGGTCTGTGTGGGGTCGGGGCCCGGCTGTGTGTGGGACACCGGCAGCATGACTGGCGGGAGAATGGATACTGACGTCTGGGCCAGGGGTGGAGGAGGGGGTTCCACTGGCTCCGGCAGCTGTGTCTTGGTGCTGGACTGAACAGTCACCGGGGGTGCCGTCCGCTGGGCCAGACCTTGCAGGTGCTGCAGTGGCAGCAGTGTGCATGCTATGGCCTGCATGGCCATGGCCATGGCTGCATCCTGGTGCTGCTGGTGTGCCAGCATGTTCTCCAGACCTGTGCTGAGATGGTCCATGATGACCGTCTGGCGTTCAGCATAGTGCCGGATGCCCTGAATACCATCCCAGAGGCCAGACATGCATACCGCTGTGTCTCTTGTGAATGTCTGCAGGGTGGCAGCGATGCTGGTGAGCTGCAGCTCCATGCAGGTGTGGTGTTCCTGCATGCCCTGCCGTATGTTTGCAAGCTCCTGCCTGCAATCCGCCTGGCTGGCTAGCACCGACTGGCAGTAGTCCCCAATGTAGGCTGGTGGGGATTGCTAGGCCTGCAGCACCTGAATGGCCTAGTCCAACTCATCCTCAAGTCCATCTGCTCTCATCGGGCTGAGCAGCCCTATGCCAGTGGCCTCAACCACCAGCCGGTCTTGGTCCGACACCTCCTGCTCGACCATAGGTGTCTGTACCGCCTCCACAAATGTGGCAGCATTGCTGGTGCTCGGTGGTCCCCTGCTGTTCCCATGGTGGTCCAGCTGCATCCCCCTCACTGCTGTCCACTGCCTCTTCAGACATGGGGCTGTCACCATCCCCACTACCCTCAGACTCAGACATCGGCTCCGGTGTTCCCGCCACAGGTGTGCTGGTGGCAGGGCTGCCTCCAGCATCTGTTGGGCTGCCGTCATCATTCAACATGCCAGTGGCCAGGGCCGTGCCAGCTCCTTCCAGGCCCTGCCGCTGCTGCTCCCACCCTCCGACTCCGCTGGGGCCAGCTGCGCCAGCTGCCACTGCACCTGTTGGATTGGAAACATGTTAGTGTGTCCCTGCAGCACAATGTGCCCTCACTTGTCTGAGTGGCATTTCCTTCACTGGTCTGCATAGTCATGGCACTCTGGCATTGCGCCCACCCCACCCCTGTGCTGTCCCACCTAGTGTATTCCTCCACTCTACATGCATCCTGCACCGATGGCATGGACCCTCACCACTGCTGCCTTTGATGTGCTACCCAGCCTGGTACAGTGACCCCAGCTGTCCCACGGTCACCCAGTACAGCTCCCCACTACACAGTGGCACCATGCAATGGCACAGCCATGGGGCCTCATTGTGCTGCAGGGGCCTGCACCCCTGGGTGCCTGCACTTGCCATGCCAGCCTTGCACAGCCGCTGTGGCCCTCATCTGCAGTCAGCAGGCACTGGGATGGTGACCAGTGCCCCATCCCTTCCACCCAGCCACCCCCTCCCATGTATATGGTGCAGGTCACAACATCCCCTGGTGCAGCCCAGCCCATCTCTCAGCATGCCCCCCCCAACAGTTCACAGTGCAGGACACAGCAACACCCAGTGCAGCCCAGCCCATTCCTCAGCATGCCCCACCCCTTCCAGATTTGTGACCCTGTGCCAGCCCCTCCACAGTTCACCATGGGTCATTCCTTTACACTGCTGCACATGTCAGCTGCACACATGCCTGTCCCTAGCATACGCCTCACCATTTTCTGGTTCCCTAGGCCCACTCTGTGGCTGGCTGTGGCCATATGGCAGTCCTGTGGCATGCCTCCCCACCATTGCAATTGCCTACACAGTGCCTCCCTACTCCCCCCATCTATGTCGTTGGATTGTGTGCTGTTGCCCTGTCTGGCCTGTCCCATACATTGCTGGTTGTTTGTCCCTACCTGTGGCCATCCGCTGTCTGTATGTGTCCAGCTGTATGACACCAGCAATGCTTTGCTGGCTGAGATGTGTCGCTGTCCTTCTCTCGATAGTGCTGAGTGGCTCCTGCTGGGTGGGTCTGCCCCCTGTGCCCTGTGCACTGTGCCTATTCTGCACCAGCTTGCACTTGACCAGGCGCTTGAGGTCATTCCATTTTTTCTGCACATCCCTCACTGTCCTTCGCTGTGCAGTAATGGCATTGACCCTGCATGCCACCCTGTCCCAAGCCCTCTCCTTTGCTCCTTCTTTTTGGCATCCCCACCATGGCCCATGAGGAGTGCATGGTGGCGATCTGTCTGCTCCACCAGGGTGTTCACCTCCTCATGGCCAAAGTTCTTCCTTCTTTGCCGTTCTGCTGCAGCTTGTGCCATTACTGTGGCGTACTGCTGGTGTATGTTGGGCCACCACTGCGTGTTGCACACTTTTATGTGGTGTATCTTGCATGTCGTGACTTACGCAGTTGCGTTTGGTGTATTCTTGCATGTTCTAGAATCACACATATCTCGCATGTCGCAGTTGCTGTTGCATATCTTTATGCACACGTGTTTCTTACATCAGGCATATTTCTCTTTCTAGACTCGGGCCCATGGTCCATATATTGCACCTCAAAATGTCAGCCCCATATAATTCTCCTTTACAAATATGTATCAACCTTCCCCATCCTTTTTCGCTGTAGACATTTAAAATTTGTATCTTTAAAGATCAGGACAGCCACTCCTCTACTATTATTAGACCCAGAGGCATGGTACATTTGACCAAGCCATAATCTTTTTAATTTTTCAGTGTCCTTCTCCTTAAATGTGTTTCTTGAAGGCATAAATATTTTATTTGTTATATTTTCATGTATTCCAAAACTTTATTTACTTTTTTATAATTATTTAAACCATTTACTTTTAAGGATGCTATCCTGACATGCAAATGTTTATTAAATGAAGACATCAAATATCTGGTCTCACTTTTCTCCCACTTTTACATTGTCTGGAGAAAAACAAATCTGTGACTAAAATACCAAAAGAGTGATAAAAGTCCCATTACCCCTGGATACTTTATAGTACATTTATACTAGTGGAATACTTTCCCTCTGAGATACCTGGCATTTGTTTTTGCTTGGCGTGCTCATCCCACCCCCACCCGCCCACCCCCGAGTTCCTATATCAGTCATACTCTAAGTAATACATTTTTTAGAATTAAACAAGTCTGGTATTATTTGGTGGAATTCCTTATCTGCTTGTTCAGCCGTAGAAAAGAAATGTGGCTTGTTACTAATAAGCACACAGAGTCTGGCTGGTACCAACATAGAAGATTTGTAACCTTTTTGCCACAGCATTTTTTTGATGTAACCATATTTTTTCCTTTCATTAATAGTCTTGAAGGGTAGATCTTGATACAGTATTTGGCAATATTAGCACCCTCCATCGTGATTCTTTTGTTTTTGGTACACAGCATTCATGATTCTATATTTATCTTCTGATTTAAATAGCTTTACAATCACTGAGCAAGGGGGTAGCCCATCTTCAGGTCTGGAATGTAGCAGGTATATCCATACATGTCTCGAACACAGAAAGTACAATTTCTTTCAGGTTTTGTGTTTGTTCCCATGTTTTTGGAATATCAATAAGTCTTAAACTGTTTTTCCTTGATCTCAGTTCCATATCTGTAATTTTGTTATTTAATGTATGTCAGTAACGCTATTTTCATTTAGTGCTACTATGTCCTCAGTTTCTGCAATTCTAGTTTCCATAAATGGCATTTTCAAGTTGACGACTTCAATTGATGATTCAAGATGGTTAATAGACAGTTTTATATTTTCCATTTCATTTATGATTGTATCTACTCCATCTGCTTTTTTTTTACAAAAGTTAAGTGGTCTTTAATGGCTTTTAAGTCTCCCAGTAAGGCTTCCACCCATGATGGCAAAGGTTGTGCTGTTTTTTTCTTGCAGTGGCTATGTAGGTACTTCTTCTCTAGGTTGTAAATCCAGGCCATTTGTTGTTTGAGTTATTTTCTGGTTAGTTGTGTTTTTATTTTTCCCATACATTACTTGAGTATCCATTTCTCCTTCCATACTTGGTCGATCTACTTCTGATTCTGCTGATAAGAATTCACCCTCTTGTTGATTAGGCAATTTTATTTGTAGTTTATTTACTTCATTGTCCATTTCTTCAGTTAGATTCTTGGACTCTCTAGAATTAGTTCCTTTTCTCT
Source organism: Neoceratodus forsteri (assembly GCA_016271365.2). NCBI lineage: Eukaryota > Metazoa > Chordata > Ceratodontiformes > Ceratodontidae > Neoceratodus > Neoceratodus forsteri. The sequence goes on from CM057452.1 coordinate 1,869,963,876, forward strand.
CTAAATCTGAGTCATTGTACAGTTCTTCACTTTCTTTATTTGCTACAGTTGCAGGAATGCAAGTTTCATTATTTTCTCCATTTTTTTTCCATCTTTCCCTTTAATTGTAGATCCATAGGTGATATAATAGGACTTAATGGATTTGTAATGTTTAAAGTTGGAATTTTACCAAAAAAACTAAATAGGTCTTGTTCTGTTTGATTTTTTTGTTTGTTGTGTTTTAATTTTCATTTTAGCCATATCTTTGTTTAACTTTTCCTGTTTGCATTCTGCTGCTTCTGCTGCCAAAACTTTTTCTCTCCTTTCTCTTCCGGATGACATCTTACTCACTATTATTGTTGAAGTCCTTTTGCCAATCATTTAGATAAATTTTCAAACTCAACACAGTGGCTCAGCAGGTAGCATACTTGCCTCTGAGGCCGGGAGATCAGTAGGCTGTGGGTTATAACCCCACACCAGGCACTTGGGTTAATATCCCAATACTGACACTGTAGTGCAGCATGAGGTGGGTGCTGCACTCCTGAGGTGCCATCTCTTGGATGAGACGTTAAACCAAGGTCCCATCTGCCTGTTCTGATGGTAGTTCAGGTGGATGTTAAAGATCTCATGGCACTTCTCGAAAAGAGCAGGGGAATTTCCCCGGTGTCCTAGCCAAATTTCCTCCATTCAAGAAAAATACCACAAACAACTTAATCTGGTTCAAGGTCATTTGGCATTCATCTGTAGTCCCCTTCCCCTGTTTGTGCCTGAAAATATGCAGGATTTGTCTAGTGCACTTACCTGGTCAACAAAAACTAAATAAATAAATAAAACATCTTGTGGGGTCTAATTCAAATGAAGCATCACTATAAACAGCAACTCAGTAACCTGTTACGGTCAACAACTTTCTGAAACTTGGTATAGAAAAGTAAAGATGTTTGCATTACACTTAAAATTCAGGTTCCATTTACTTTTGCAAATATTTAGCTCTAATGTTGCAGCTCACTCTTTTACCTGTGTTCCAAGCATTATTTCGCAAAATTCGCTCCACTTTGCCAGTTAATTCTACAGGGAAATAGTGGCTTCAAATTGCCCAACCTTTTGGTATCTCTCCGCACTGTTTATTATTCATTTGGTTATATTTCTGTCCCTTTGTGCAAATCAGTACAAGGCAGCCTTTGTTAGTTTTATTTACCACTTGCTCACCTTTTAATAGGTGGGTTACAAACATGGTGACCTTGTGGAAAGACTTCTCCTATTCGGACCAACTGCTCACTGCTTTCTTTTTCAGTTTATTGCAAACATGACAGTGTCAACTGGTTCTTTTACTTTTATATTGTCTCACCATCCCTTTTTGTATCAACATGCACTATCCTATTCCTTTCTTGTTTTCTTTTTTTAATCTATAATACACATTTTCACACAGCTGCCACTCTCTTCTGTAGTACAACACATTTTACAGTATGTCTGTATTGTGCTATTTTATACTGGAGCCTGCAAATTTCACTTCTTTCTATACAACTGCTGCAGTAGTTGTCTTTTTTTTTTAAAGGTGGCACAGAAAGTTTCCAAATATGTTATATTCTATATTTTTTTAAATTAGTTTAGTTATTCAGCACTGCAGGAGATTCAGCACAACACAATGTTTAACTTTACAGAGTACCTTAAGACATTTTTACAGGTCGGTGTCCTCTGCATCTTCAGAACTTTCCTTTTTTGGACCAACCAATAAACTTCTGGATTTAGTGTCACACAGAGTCATTCTTAGTGCTGTAGATATTTTTCTTCATTACAGTGGTGAAAGCTTAAACTTTCTGTGAGAAAATATGTTCTTTTTCACCTCGGTGTCCTGAGAACCACTCCCATTCAGACCAACTGTTTCTCCAGCAGCTCAGCGTTTCAGTTTCTCTCCATCCCCAAACACCTGGACTAACTGCGGCAGTACTGTGGTAACAACTACATTTAAACTGATTTCAGGTACGTCTGTTCCTTTCACTCCATTTATCTTGTGTCACAGTTTTTTATACCATTGTCAGTTTAACAAACATTTAACTTGGAGGTTGTCTTGGGGGAGCATGAGGCTCACACACCACCTCCTCCACACAACACTGCACTACACATGTCCTGCCTCTATGAATCCAGTGTGCATTGCTTTTCTTGGTGTTAATTTTAACTGCCATACTTTTGACTTCCTCTCCAATCAACCCAGATCCTCTTTCACAATTCTGAGCCCTCCTCACTAACCATCCCGTAACAGTTCTTACTATAGAGCCTTAGAAACATAGAATTTGTTGGCAGAAAAGGAACACTTGACCCGCCCAGTCTGATCAGTTTTTTCCCCTGCCTGTTCTGTCCCAGCAGACCCTAACTGGTCTCCAGTGACCCCCCCTCTTTTCATTTACTAGTATTCCACTATACCTATCCCATGCATGTTTGACACCCCCACACCATGTTTGACCCATTACCACTTGTGGCATGCTGTTTCAGGCATCCACCACTCTTTTGAAGAAAAAATATTTCCTCACACCCCTCTTAAATTTCCCCCTTCTATCTTCTTGCATGCCCTCTTGTTCTGTTGCACTTTTTCATTTGAAACAGGCTCCTCACCTGTGCCTTGTTCACTACAGTGAGGTGCTCCTAGGTTTCTGTTATGTCTCCTTTCTCCCCCCTCTTCTCCAGGATGTGCATATTGAGATTCCTCAGTCTTTCATCATACTGCTTGTCATGCAACCCATGTACTATTTTAGTTGCCATCCTTTGGACTGTGTCTACTCTGTCCTTGCATTTTCTGAGATGCAGTCTCCATAACTGTACACAGTATTCCATGTGGTATCTCACCAGTAATCTATACAGTAGTAATATAATTTCCTTCCTTCCTTCTGCTTGTGATACCCCTCCCTATGCATCCCAGCATTCCATTGGCCCTGCTCACTGCCTTGTCCCACTGATCTGTGACTTTGAGGTCACTAGATATTATAACCCCAGGTCTCTTTCTTTCTTAGTCACTGACAGTACTCCGCCCCCCCCCCCACACACACACACACTTCTCATTTTATACTAGGATCCTGGAATTCTATGCCTCAGCTGCATGAGTTTACTCTTTTTGGCATTGATCGACAGCTGTCATACCCCTGACCACTCTTCAAGTGTGCTAAGGTCCCTTCTCATTTTCTTTACCCCCTCCTGAGTATCCGCTCTGTTGCAGATTATGGTGTCATCTGCTAAAAAGGTGTACCTTCCCTTCAAGCTCTTCTGTGATGTCACTTATGATGATGCTGAACAGAATGTGCCCCAATACTGAACCCTTTGGCACCCCACTGGTCACAATCTCCTCATTACGGTGAGTGCCATTTACCACATCTCTCTGTCACCCTTCCATAACCAGTTTTTTACCCAGTTTACAACTTTGGTTCCCACCCCTTGACTGTCCAATTTCTCAATCAGTCTCCTATGTTGTACAGTGTTGAAGGCTTCACTGAAGTCCAAATATGCCACATCCACTGCCCTTCCCTCATCTATCTCCCTGGTCATCTAGTCAAAGAAATATATCAGATTGGTCTGACATGACCTCCTACTCATGAATCCATGCTGCCTTTGGTCTTGCAACCCCATGAATTCAGGATACTCCACTAGCCTTTCTTTTAACAGGATTTCTAGGAATTTCCCAACCACTGATGTGAGTCTGATTCATCTATACTGTAGTTGCTAGCCTCCTCCCAACTACTGCTGCTTTATAAAGCGGAACTACATCAGCTCTCCTCCAGTTCCTTGGCACCTTTCCTGTTTCTAGAGATATGTTGAATGATGATGCCAGTAGTGCAGCAACTCCTGCATGAGTTCCCTTAGCACCCTTGGATGTATCTCATCCGGTCCCATGGCCTTGTCCACTTTCAGGTTTGCAAGCCCCTTCAAGACTCTTTTCTCTGTAAATGGACTCATGTTTACCTCCCCCTTCTGTGTTCTTGCTGCTCGTGGTTGGTCTGTCCCCCTTCCTCTCCACTGTCAAGACCAAACAGAAACATCTTTTTAGGATGTCAGCTTTTTCCTGGTCATCCTCTGCACAATCGCCATCTACCAAATTCCCTATCCTCACTATCACTCCCCTGCCTTACTCTTCTGATTTATGCACCTGAAAGTCTTGTCCCCTTCTGCCACTCCTTTGGCTATCCTTTCCTCTGTTTGTGCTTTTGCTTGCCTCACTGCCCTCCCTGCTTTCCTCTGTTTTAACTGATACTTCTCGCTATCCTCCTCCCTCTGCGTTTGTTTGTACCTCCCTAATGCCTTCTTTTCCTTCACTTTCATGGTCACCTTCCTAGAGTACCATAATTACCTTTTTTCCTCCTGCTTTTACTCACTTATTTCACACAAAGACTGGCTGCATTCACTATACCTGCCTTAATTTTTTCCATTCCTTGCCTACTCCACCCTGACCATTGCAAGGCTGTTTCTAAGGCAGTTTCTGATTATTTCAAAGTTCACTCTTCTAAATTCCAGGGACTTTCACCCTCATGTGGTTAGCTTCTTTTATGCATCTTGACACCAATCCACACAGTAGGGTGATCATTGACCTCCAGGAGGCTACCCACTGTGCCATCCATAACTCTGTCTCTGTTAGTGAGTACCAAATCCAGTATTGCCTCTTCCCTAGTGGTTCATTCACTAACTACCTGAGAAATGCTCCCTGTAAAGAGTCTAGCATTGCCTTGCTTCTAGTTGAAACTGCTGCTGGAAGTCACCAGTCCACATCAGGAAGCAGCACCTCTCCCTTATTTTCAGTCCTGCTGATGTTTACCCCTAATGCGTTGTCCAATTCCTCCCCCTGTGCTGGAGGCCTGCATACTACTCTCATGCTCCTGTCTCCAGTGTGACACACAGCACCCCCAACCCTTCTCCTGCCTCTAGGTTGTCTTGCACTTCAAAAGCCCTGATGCCCTCCTTCACATACAGGATAACCCCTCCTCCCTTTCCTATCCCTTCTGAATGGAGTGTACACATCCAGTTAGTCATTACAGCACTCCAACAAGGTCAGCGATGGCTTTGATACAACATTTTGGTGAATTACCCAGTGTGCTCACTGGCCACTTACCTGCCCTGGCACTTATGGTCTAAACAACCCTTCATCAGATGTTGTGGTGAATGGGAGATGGCAACATTCATTTTTATGTTGCATTCAATTAATACATAATTGATTAATCAGCAAATTAAACAATAAAATAAAGAACTCAAATGATACTTATTTACAAAAAGTAGAAAACAGTGCACTTCATTACTGTATATTCAAGTCCTAGACCTGATCAAGCATTCCCTTTGTCTTAAAATAACCCCCTTCCTCTTCTTCTAGAGAAGTTACAGAGAAGGGCTACAAAGATGATAGCTTGTCAGCAGGGTAAGGCATATGAGAAGAGGTTGAGGGCACTGAACATGTACTCCCTGGAAGACAGGAGAGAGAGAGAGAGGACATTCAAGTACTTGAAAGGGATAAATAGTGTTGATGAACTAAGTTTCTTTAAGCTGAGTGGCAATCATATTACAAGGGGGCACAGTCTGAAGCTGGAGGGTGGGAGGTTTAGGAAGGATGTCAGGAAACACTTCTTCACAGAAAGGGTGGTGGACACTTGGAATGTACTGCTGGAAGAGGTCATCTTGTTAAGGACAGTGAGCAGCTTTAAGATAGGCTGAGATAGGAACAGGGGTAAGATAAGAATCATGGGTATGGAGGATGGGAGGAGTGAGGAGGGAGGGCAGGAACATTAGCTCAAGCTGTGGGCCCTGCAACATGAGCAGACTTAATAGACCAAATGGCCTTTTTCTGCTGGCTTGTTCGTATGTTCATATGTATGTATGTCCGTGTGTGTATATATATATATATATATATATATATATATTTACGTATATATATATATATATATATAGTAATCATTTATATGGTCACAGCATGTTCAAATAATGTTCTACTTTTCAGCACATTGCTTTTCTTAACATTCTAAATCTCAACACAATACTGTTTAATTTGACTACTATAATGCCCAATATGGGGGGGGGGCAGAAAGTTAGAGGTAGGGACAGAGAAAAAAGGAGCAAGTGCTATGATCTGGCATCCTTGGTGGTCTTCACATACACAAAATATCCAAAGAAAAGAGGGGTAACTGGAGATAGACCTGAAATAGAACCAAACACAGAAAAATTATATTAGCTTATAGAGATATCAGTCAAAAACCGGTAAATTCAAATATTTACAAATATCAAAAAAATCCTAAAATAATTTTAACTTTTCTGTCTTAACTCTTATCGAATGCCCTCTTTAAGACTATCAAACAAATATCCAAGAACAATGGAAAAACAAAAATATAGTGTTTTTTCAGGGAGACTATGAAAAAATCATAGCATACACATATGGGAGCCAATCTTAATACCAATTACTGAACTTTCAGCAAAAGATGGCAGAGAGTTAATCTCTGAGATATGGACTAATATCACACTGGTCATTTAGCCCTATTGGTTTCACACTTTTTAATATATAGATCCAGCAGCTCTCTCTTTTCAATAACTGATTGGATCTGTTACCACCTTTTCTGAGTGGAGGAACATGCTCATTTCCCATAAATCTCAAATTTTCAGTGTCTGATCTATAGTGTGTAAAAATGCATGCCTACTGGTGTGTCTTGTTTCTCTTTTCTATAAAAGCAATGTTTATAAAATACACTTTGGGGGGGCCACTAGACAACCAGGAAATTGCAGATAGTTATATATTTTACTATGATGGGGGGGCACTAGACTACCAGGGATATGAATTACAATTACTATTTTATACACATCGTGGGGGGCACTAGACTACCAGGGATATAAAAAAAAATATTTATGAACATTGGGGGTTCACTAGAGATTGTTATCTATTTCTTTATGATGGGGGGGTGCTAGACTACCAGGGATATTTAAAAATTTATTTTTTTCATTCAGATGGGGCAGAACGAAGGCCCCTGAGCAAAATCCAGCCTCATTTAACTTTATAGGGCATTCCTGGGCTGAGAAAATAGATTTTTAAATCTGGCCATCTCGTTCCTCACTCTTTGTTTGTGAGCGAGCAATTTCTTTGATCACGAACCTGCAAATTCTTTGATCGTGAGATTCTTTGATCGTGACCATGCATCATGAGTGAGGGACGAGATGGCCAGATAAAAAAATCCATTTTCTCAGCTTAGGAGTGTCCTAGGAAGACAAATGAGGGTGGGTTTTACTCAGGGGGGCTTCATCCTGATGAACCATGGCGGTGGTTTACTGCAATTCTTTGAATTTTTTAAATTAGAAAGTTTTTATTCTTTGGTCATGACCCTGCAAATTCTTTGATCGCGAGGTTCTTTGATCATGACTGCACGTGTTTAGGACGAGTACAGATAAAAATTTATTTTCTCAGCTTAGGGGTGTCCTAGGAAGACAAATGAGGGTGGGTTTTACTCAGGGAGGCTTCGTTCTGATGAACCACGGTGGTCGTTAATCTCAGTTCTTTGAATTGTTTTAATTAGAACAGTTTTTATTCTTTAGTTGTGACCCTGCAAATTCTTTGATCACAAGCCTGCTAATTCTTTGATCATGAGATTATTTGATCGCCATCTTTGATCGTGAGGGAAGGACAAGATGACCAGATTTTTTATAATGGAATAGGTAGGGAAATTTTACCAATCTTTAAGATCGAATATCTCGGCAACGGTTTGGTCTTCTTACTTGAAATTTGGAGGGTGTTTATGGCATGTAATGTAGATGTGAAGTATGGTATTTACGTGTTGGAGTATTTTTTTTTGTGGAGATATTGCATGATGCACTTTACGTGTTGTGGACAGTGTTTTGGATTGTGCTGGTGGCTTGAAATTGATAGGGTGCCTAGCCTTAATGTCATGGATGTAGTTTTCAGTTATTGTGTGTGTTAAATGTCAACAGGTGCAGAACTGTGTCACTCTAACAAATTAAAATTTCTAATTTTGACATGTTATATGACACAGTTTGGTCTGAGGGCAGCCTAAAATCATACTGGGCACCCATGCTACACGATAGAAAAAACTGGTCAAATATACTGGCTGGCACAAGCTCATCAGACTGCCAACCAGTACCCAAATCCACAGATTTGCCCCAAACCACCGACGTTCCCAAGCAAACAGCAGCCGAACCACCACAGAGCCCTGTGTACACTACCATGGAGCAGCAGCCCGCCTTTTCCAAGATGCTGGAAGCTAAAACACTTTCTCCTACAGACATACTAGACACGTCTCACAGAGCAACAGAGGACACACAAACTCATCCCATCCAGACAAATACAGAGTCTGAAGACTATGAAGCAGATTTCCCCACAGAGTCCGAAGACTACGAAGCGGATTTCCCCACACAAAATGCACCCGGAAGCTGAGTAGAAATCACCGTGCAGGGATCACGTGATGTGCTAGTGCCGTGAAGACGTTCGGAGCGCTACTCCCGGGCCGACTCAACCTCTAAACTAGTTCAAAAATCCCCGATTAGCGTTAACGGGCTGACACTTCTCAATAGAACTGGCAGCTGATTGTTGGACTTACCGAAAAGTCTTGCCGGTTCGGGTATTCCACTTGGCAGCGAGTGAACCCTCCTGTGCTGCAGCGAGATGGAATCAGGAAGCCCTTAACTGTCCGACGACGAGCGCTTGCCCTCCAACACCAAACCCCTCACCAGTGCCAGAAGACCAGGAGGCATGTTTGGGTGTGGAGGAGAAGGCCAGATCCTCGGATGATCTAGCTGAAATTAAATCGCTCCTCCGAGGGCTGGTAGCCAATTTGCTACTATTAAACCTACTCTTAATGTTCTGGCACAGAGAGTAGGGGATCTGGAAGCTAGAGCTGCCTCAAGACAGGAAAAACGTCTGTACATGAGCAGGAGTTGGTGGCCTTAAGGAGACAGGTGAAAAAATTGGAGGAGAGAGTAGATGATCAAGAATCTCGCAGCAGAAGGAATAACTTGATTCTGGCTGGTCTACCAGAGCGCTCTGAGGGTGCGGACTGTATCACCTTTATTCAGGGGCTGCTTTTAAAGATCCTGGGCCCTACACCTTATGGAGAGGCATATAATATTGAGAGGGCACATCGGTCTCTGAGAGAGCCCCCAGGGGCTCGACCCAGGGTTATCATAATGCGCTTCCTGAACTTTAGGGAGAAGACCCACGTTCTTATGAGAGCGAGAGCCCTTAAAACTTGCATTGGAATGAGCTGCAATCTGGCTTTTTCAGGATCAGACACCTGCCATCCGTGAAAAACAGAAAGAATATATTGACATTAAAAAGAAGCTTTATTAGCAGGTGTGAAGTTTCGAAGCAACATCCAGCTACTCTGGTGGTCAAGTTGCAATCGGAGACCGGAGGTTTTGACAGCGAGGATGCAGCGGAGGGGCTGAAAGCTGAACTTCCGGATCTGTTCAGGCGGCAACCTGAATCTATGTCTTGGGAGAAGTCTGTGGATGTGGCTGAAGTCTGTTTTTCCAGTTATGTTACTTTGGAATAAGGCCTTTATTAGTGCTATAGTACAATGCTCCCTGAGGATCTTGGAGACTGTGACTTTGTTTTAAAGCCTTAATGAGGGTGGAGTTATGTGTTGGGACCACAGAAGAAGTATGGGGGGAAGGGTTCAAATAAAAATATTGATTTTCCTGGTAATGGGAATAGAAGCTTGACTTGGGTTATTTCGGGGTTGGAGGGACTAGGAACGTGCTCAGTGGCTGGCTCATCTCGCTTTCGATGGTGGTTAGGAGGATGATCAGCGATTGGGGTAGTGCCAAAAGAGGTGGGGGTTGGGGGAGGGGAAGAGAGAGTCCAAATTGCAGACTTTGAATGTTTCTTCCTTTTTTTTTCTTAGCTGGCAGCGGGCTGGGAGGTATGGGTGTAGTACATTAATATGTTTATGGTCAACATTTTATCTTGGAACGTTAAAGGCCTTAGAGGGAGGAAAAAGAGACTAGTGATTCTAAAATATATTTCACAGATAGGGGCTCAAATTGCTTTGCTGCAGGAAACCCACCTGTTAAAGGAAGAGTTAATGCTCTTGAGAAGGCTTTGGGTGGGTCAAGTTTTTGGAGAGGGGCACGCCAAAGCTTCAGGGGGCATTGCGATTTTGATCGCAAAGAGCTGTCCGTTTGTTCCCTTGCAATATAAAATACGGGAGGATGCGTGGGGAGTCTTTGTCACGGGTACTATTATGGGGAGGCTAATAACAATTACTTCTGTATACGGGCCAACTCCCCCTAACCCTGATTTTTTCTCCTCCCTGGAATTAGACCTCACTAGCTTCTCAGCTCACCCCCTAATTATGGCAGGGGATTGGAATCTCTGCTTTAGTAACCTGGTGGATAGGAACCCCCCCTCTAAAAAACCGCCTTCTAGAGCGCAGGTATCTTTGGCCAGATTTCTGGAGGTGGCAGTATTGACAGATCCCTTTTGGAAGTTTAAACAAGGAGATGGTATTATGACCTTCTATTCAGGGGTACATAAAACTCAAACACGTATCGATTTCTTCTTGGTTAATCAGGAGGCCCTACGAGGGGTTAAGAAACTATTTACTCATAGTAGAATTTTGTCTGACCATTCTCCATTACAGATGTGTTGGGTATTGGAGTCTGTTCTGACAAAACCGCCTCAGGTGGAAATTGGATGAATCTCTTTCTTAGAAGACAATATGTTATCTCATCTGGAGGAATCTCTTAGGGATATTATTCTGACCCAGATCCCTACCCTGGACAATAAGAATTTAGCATGGCCTACTTGTAAAGTCCTATATACCAGTATAGCTCAGACCTCTCCATTAGGAGGAATAAGATGAGGAAAGCAAGGGAGGAATTCATTGGGGGTGCTATTAATTCACTTGCCCCCCTTGAGGGAACTGGCGAGGAGGTGGATAGGGAACTTCGAGAACTGAGGGACGAGCTGACGGACATTATGTACTACAAATTGGAGGCTTGGACTGAAAGGCTTCAAGCTGAATATCTTTTGCAAGGGGACTTGCCCAGTAGGCTTCTTGCAAGCAGGGTAAGAGAATGGGAGGCCGCTCGCACGATACCATATTTGGAATACCGGGGGGAATTGATCACAGACCCACAGGATATGGCAGATGTTTTTGCTGATTATTTTACAGATTTATATCAGGGGGCATCAGGTAGCACTGAGGAGTATGTGCGGGAGTTTCTGGAGAGTATTGCCTTACGAAGACTGGAGCAAGAACAAGCCCAGGCCTTGGTAATACCTATATCGGAGGCTGAAATATGTGATGCAATTAACACCATGCCTAGGGTAAGACTCAGGTCCAGATGGTCTTTCAGCTGGGTTTTATAAAGCCCACTTGAAAAGTCTCATACCTTTACTCCTTGAGCTTTTTTCTGGTATTTTGTCTGATGGAGTCCCCCATTTGCCGCTATATCAGGCTTATATTACACTTATTCCTAAACCAGATAAGCCCCGAGAAACACCAGGGAGTTATAGGTCTATTGCCCTCTTGAACCAGGACATCAAATTGTTATCTAAAATATTGGCTAATAGAATTTTAAAGATAGCTCCTCGGATTATTAGCCAAGACCAGGTTGGTTTTTGCCGGGCAGGGGGGTCATGATGCCTTATGAAGCTTCACCATGTCCTTTTGGAGGCCTCCAGCTCTTGTTTGATATGGCGCTTTTTCCTGGATGCTGAGAAGGCCTTTGACCGGGTCTCCCATTCCTTTCTATTTGCCACCATGGAGAGGATGGGCTTCCCGGAGGGTCTTCTCAGGGGTATTAGGAATCTCTATGCTATACCTACGGCCAGGGTCCTTTGTAATGGCTTTTTGTCAAAGGAATTCCATCTCGACAATGGGACCAGGCAGGGTTGCCCCCTCTCCCCAATTTTATTTAATATTTACCTGGAGCCTCTTTTGTGGGCGATTCAATCGGACCCTGAAATACGGGGGATTGTGGTTAAGGGGAGGGAACTGAAGTTTTCGGTTTTTGCAGACGATATTCTTCTGCATCTTTGTGACCCGGTGAAGAGTTTTGATAGGGTTCTGGAGGTTATAAAGAGATTCTCGGTAGTCTCGAATTATAAGTTAAACTTGACTAAGACACAGGTCCTCCTCCTTACCTCACATGTATTTAAGGCAGACTTTGACCACCCCCACCTAAAGTGGGCTCCAGATGATATTGACTATCTGGGTATTCGGGTTACTCCTAATTTTCAGCAAGGTGTAGAAGCAAATCTGAACAAAGTATTAGTAGCAGCTAGGGCTGACTTGGATAGGTGGAACAAGCTCCCCTAAATTTGACAGCTAGAATAGGATTAATTAAATGAATCTATTGCCTAGATTTTTGTATCCTATATATTTGTCCCCTATAATGTTCCTAAGTCCTGGTTTATTAGAATACAAAAACTTTTTCTAATTTTTATGGAATTCCAAGCCTCCGGAGGAAACATGTGGTTTTAGACTTCCTTTTAGTTCAGGGGGGCTCAAAATTCCAGACCTCTACTTATATTATGTAGCTGGGCAACTATCGATAATGACCCAGTGGAATAGCACTCAGGAGGGAGAGGGCTATACGCCAACTTGGTTACATATTGAACAGCAAATTTTGAGAGATAAGGGTATCTCCCCTGATTCATTGCTCTTTACTAATCTGGGATCTCTCCCTGATGTGGGTAATGATTCCCCAATAGTTAAGACAGTCCTGGCTTGGTGGGCTCTTTTGTCCCCACTCCGTGAAGCTCCAGAAGGGCTGTAGAGGTCACCTATTTTAGGTAATCCTAACATGACTATTGGTGGCCGACTTATTAGGGACTCCTGGGCTCCACAGTTAGTTAATTTTGTTTGGTCAGACTTGATTCTAGACGATAAAGTCATGTTTCCACCTCAATGTAGTGGTATCAATTTTTTCAAGAAGATTCAGATTACCAAAATGTTACAGAGAATGCAGAGGGATAATATTTGTTTAGCAGGGACTCCATTTACTTGGGACAATCTTAAGGGAATTAACTGTGCTCGTAAGCCTCTGTCAATGATGTATAAGGTGCTTCTCGACTTCTTTAGTAAGGAGGTTTCGGCCAAGGTGGCCTACTGGGAGAAGAAGGATACCCTACTGAGGCCGGACTGGGAGACAATATGGAAAAGTGTGGCTTACATACCTATACCCAAATTTAGAACTATGCAATTTTTCATTTTTTCTAATTTGTATTTTACCCCACCAAACTTTGTGCTAGGAAGCTTGGACAGACAGATCTATGTTTTAGGTGTGGTTTGAGTCCGGGAGATACACTACATATATTTTGGGACTGTCCTAGGATATACCCAATCTGGGTTTTAATTAAGCAGAATATGGACCCCCTTCTAAACTATGTAGACTACATCTCACCTAAGGTCTGTATTTTGGGAGATATGACTCAAATCCCGGGATCGCATGATCAAGTATCATATTGCCCTGATGTCTGCCTGGTTAAAGCTTATGTGCTGAGGCACTGGAAAGTGACTGTATTTATTTATATGACCGCTGGCTAATACGAATCTTCTGAGGGTACTAGGGAGGATTAAGCGCCACTTGTCTCGGAATGGGAAAAGGGAACATATGATAAGAGGTGGCGAATTTTAGAGGCCGCTCTACTGACCCAGCTCTAGCCTCCCTGCCATTGGTCTGTCTGTCTAAGTGTAGCTTTTGAAGCGGTGTATTCATGTTATCTATGATTGAATATTTACACTTGGAGTATCCTTGTTTTCTTTATCTCTAGGTTTAGAGATCTGTATGTTCTAGAACTAATTTCCCTTCCTCTTTTTTTTTTTTTTCTTTATCATTGTACATAATTAGATAGGACCTGGACTGCCAAGCAAGGGGTTTTATTTTTCTTTTGGGGCTCTCTCTCTTTCGGACACAGCTGGAACATCCTCCTCTGACTAGAGGGTTTTGGGAACTATAGGACTGGTGGACTAATTCCAGCCTTTACACTTTGAGGTTCTCTTTTTCTTTAATACCCAGTCCCAACTTGGTACCTTCTTGTTCTTTTTCCCTCAATGTGGGTAGTGGTGACCTGTTTTTTGTGTCTGGATAGGGGCTGGCGGTTCTCTGCAGCTGTGATTGTGTATTGTTTTTGTACATAGTTTGCCTACCCAGTTTTAGGGGTGGGCACCCGGGATCCCGGGTTTGTTGTGTATGTTTGTTTGTATGTTCATGCAAAATACAATAAAGATACTTAAAAAAAAAAAGAAATCACCGTGCAGCCCCAAACCGTAGCAGTCCTCCAACCGTCGCTCAGAGACCCACCACAAGCGCTATAAAAGACGTCCAGAAAAGCAACACAAAGCAGTCCAACAAAAAATGAAGAGCCTCAAGCACTCCCCCATCACTTACCTGCAGGACCGCATCCACTTGCACCATACATGCAAAACGTCACGGTACACGTCAACCTGCAGTTCAACATCTATTACAAATAAAAAAGAACTAACAACCAGTTCAAATAAAAACTGCAAACCTTTCAGCTAAAATTTCAGCACTTCTTGCACTCGAAGGCACTGTTCAGCACACGTTGTCTTTACAAGATGAACCACTCTTAAAGTGACAGTATTCAGTTACAGTTAATGTTTAACTCTTAAAGCCACAGTACCTTACCTACTTGAAATGGTAATGCTATACATAACCACTGGTTCTCAGCAAAGTTAAACAATATACACTTCCACTGTTGTTCTGTTCAATGTTTATTCATTAAAAAAAATTCATATCAAACAGCCTATTCTGTATTTCTTTCACCTTATACCATTTCCACATAGCACTATTTTATCACAACAGGGGCCATTTTATAAGATAGATAACCCACTCTTGGGTGTGCAGTCGCGTTCTGATATACGCACGCCTTGGGTGGTTGAACGCACTCGGCCTTCTGCCTCGTGCGTCACTACGCACACCAAGGCGTGTTGGACCCCGGGGGTAACAAACCAAGGTGTGCCTTCTTGGCAAGTAAGCAGGTTTGATATTGGATCCGGCTGAATAATTGAAGCCACCCAGTCTGAACATATAGATCAAACATGTGTGTGAGGCAGGCAGCCCCAGTAAGGAGTCTGCATGCTTTGTTAAAAGCAACAGTGATCCTGTGTAGGTATGTAGCAGAGGCAGAGCCATAAACAACCAGCCCATAGTTGGTGATGGTAATGACAGAGCTGGAAATTGCTATTCTTAGTGCCACAGGAGTGAGGCTATGCTTGTGCCTGTGGAGTAGGCCAATCCTTATGTTGACAGCTCGAGCTATGTTATCAATATGTTGCAAGTAGGTGAGTGAGCTATCAACAGTGACCCCCAGATATTTGAAGGAGTGGATCTGTTCAAGTAGGGTGCCAATGCAGTTTGTGATGAACAAGGTTTTGGACTTGTGTTTCTTATGGGCATTGTTGAAAAGCATCACTTTGGTCTTTGTATAGTTTAGCACCAGTTTTTGAATGCTGAGCCACTTTTCCACTTCTAAGAAACTGTGTTGAAGTTTATCCTGGAGGCTGTTAGGGTCAGGGTTACTATAGTAGATCATGACATCATCCACATAAAGCAGAATCTGTTCATGACAGGCTCGTGGGAGGTTATTCAAGTAGATACTGAAGAGAAGGGGCCCCACTATAGATCCCTGAGGCACTCCAGAATGGACTGGCCTCCTTTCAGAGAGGACACTGGTTATCTTGACCTGCTTTGAATGGTCTTCTAAGTAACTTTTGAACCAGCTGACAGCATCATTCAACACACCTGTCAGTGATAATTGCCCAAGTAGTAGTGAGTGGTTCACAGTATCAAAGGCCTTCATCAGGTCGATAAGAGCAGCCCCAACCAGATGGCCTTGGTCGAGTGCGTTATGTATGAAACCAGTGAATTCTAACAGTGCAGTGGTAGTATTATGACCTTTATGAAAGTCATGCTGCTGGGGACATTGGATATTGTATTTGTCCAGGTATTCCACAAGCTGATCTGCAATTATATGTTCTAGTGCTTTCGATAGAAGAGGTAGAATGGAGACTGGCCTGTAGTTTGTGTGCTGTGCCTATCTCCACCTTTGTGCACCAGGGTTACTAGGGCTTGTTTCCATTGGGGGGGGGAACTGCCCAGCCTTAGAGAAAGGTTCAGAATCTTGGTAAGAGGTGTTAGAGTTTCCTTGAGGGTGAGGACAAGAAATTTGAGATCTAGATTGACCCCATTGAATCTTGCTTTACAGAGTACTTTGCGTACGTACTTTCTAGCTTCATGCTTAGTAACCTCTTTGAAGTAAAAAGGAGGTGAAGACTGCCGCTGAGCATCACAGACTGGGGGGGTGGCGGGGCAGAGACAGTGAAAAAATCAAGGGGGATGACACTGCTGAGGTCTGTAAAGGCATTGTTAAAAATATTGGCTATGGCCATTGGGTCAAGAGTCGGGCTTTTTCCATCAATGTTAAGCATGGTGGGTGCTCTCTTGAGGTCTTTGCCAGTGACTTCCTTTATGTTGCTCCAGAAATGTTTACTGTCACCCCATGAGTTGGAAAGTGCCTCCCTAAAGTATTGATTTTTTGCAGAATGGATGGCTCTGGTACAAACATTTCTGGATTTTTTTATAAGCCTGAATATCTGCTTGCTTTCCTGTGGCTTTGGCCCGGTGCCAGAGGTGATCCCTAGTCTTCATGAGTCCCAGTCGTTCAGGTGTTATCCAAGGGTTGCACATCCCCTTAACCTTCTGCTTGTGTGGACATCACATGCTGCATTAAAGTGGTTGATGAAAAAAATCAAGTGCCTCATCAATGTCATTGGTAGAGTCCAGTGGAGATCAATCCTGGCTTTAAAGGTGTGATTTGAGTGGTTCTAGGTGTTCTGGAGTTAGGACCCTACTGAGAATAACCTTAGGTGGAGATTTGCTGAACTTGTTGGACCAACTACAAAGTATAGGAGAGTGGTCGCTTAGGGTGTCAGGGAGTACAGAGATATTTGTGATTCATTCAGGGTGACTAGACAGAACCCAGTTCAGTAAGGTACTTGATCCAGTTCTACAGATAATTCTGGTTGGGGTGTTAACTAGCTGGGTAAGGTGCAAGGCAGATATGGTATCCTTAATGTGTCCAATGTCAGATGAGAGCCAGTTTACATTGAAATCTCCCAGTATTATGGTTTCAGTGTTCCGAGGCAGACTTCGAATATATTCCATGAAGTTATGAATGTCAGAGGCAGATTCTTTGGGTGGTATGTAAACAGATAGCACAGGTAATGTTTTCTTTTGGACCCCTAGGAGTACCTTGATGGCCATGGCCTGAGAGGAGTTTCCTATACAGGGCAATTCAAGGGCGGTGACCCATTAGAGTTTCTTTTAAGTAAATAACACAGCCACCACCTCTTTTAGTGAGCCTATCCTGCCTAAAAATAGAGTAGCCAGGTATGGTGATAGCAAAATTAGGGATTTGGGGTGACAACCAAGTTTCTACAACAGAAAAAAACATCAGGGTTGTGTTGTGTAATCCATACCTTGAGGTTGTCTAACTTACATAGAAGACTACATATATCGATAGATGCAAGGGAGAGCATACAGGGCATTTTTGTGCTGCAATGGTCCATTGCCCTAGCAAGGATCATTGCAGTAGGTTTATATATAGGCAACTCTGTCAATATCTGGAACAACATAATACATTGACTGACATGCAACATTGTTTTTCAGTTAGGGAGGTCCACTGACACAGACCTAGTGGATTTTAGCAACCCGGCATCAACATCTATGAACTTAGGTTTGAATACTGGGGCTGTGTTTGTGGACCTTGTATCACAAGGATTAACCATATCAACTTTAAGAACAGTAAAAAAAGGAGTCCTTCAGGGCTCTATTTTAGGCCATTTGCTCTTTAACATATATGTTAATAAGCTGCCCAGTATACTGGGTAACAGTGAGGTCCCCCTCTATGCGGGCAACACTATTTTAGTGGCGTTGGCTGGCAGTCGCACCTCACTGGAAAATAAATTACAAGTGGATCTTTCTAAAATGGAAACATG
This sequence comes from Neoceratodus forsteri, assembly GCA_016271365.2. Taxonomy (NCBI): domain Eukaryota; kingdom Metazoa; phylum Chordata; order Ceratodontiformes; family Ceratodontidae; genus Neoceratodus; species Neoceratodus forsteri. The sequence goes on from CM057452.1 coordinate 1,869,981,842, forward strand.
GTTTGTGGAATCATGTTTATTATTAGATAACAAGAAAACCCAGAGTGTTAATTTTTCGACTGAGAAAAAAGAAGCATTGGATAGGATTTTGAAAATAAATTTTAACAATGGGCAGCAGGTAGCTAATATAACATGTTACAGATCTGTGGAGGTCTTGGCTATAGGAAGCTAGCTTATAAAGAACATACTGTATAGAAACAGTGGTAAAGAAAATCAATCAGAGGTTAGGTGCTTTAAGGAGAATTTCCACTTGTCTTACAAAAAAATGCTCGAAAGAAATTAATATAGCAGTTGTTAATTCTGGTACTGCAATATGGTGAGTTGGTATATAGGAATGCAAATAAAACATACTTAAAGACATTGGATCGGGCCTTCTATAGACTCACTAGTTTTGCAAACCAAAGTAAACCTGGTACCCACCATTGCAAGATATATCAGGACTTGGGTTGGCTTGGGCTGGGGGAGAACAGACTATACAACTGGTTTTCCTGGTGTTTTAGATTATGAAAATCAAAACTTCTCCACCCATATCTCTGGTGATATCTGAATCACCCAGAGACAAGAAGTACAATTTAAGATCAAGTGTTTTGGATTTGCCTTACCCTCGAGTCTAGAATAGGTTCAGTGAAGCAATGCTGCAGGCTAGTTTAGCTAAGTCTTGAAATGAGGTAATGGTAAAAATAAGGCAAAAAATTCTATAAACGAGTTTCAAACTGCACTGAGGAATTCATTGCAAAATCCATGTAATTGTTATGGATGAAATTAACAATATTCGTATTGTGCTCCAATGTATTATGTGTTTTTGTATAGATTTTAATGTAACAGTTGCGTATCTGTGAGTTTTGTGTATTGTACAGGGCATTCTTTGAAATGTCTGTACCTGTATAAAAATAATTTTTTATCAATCAATCAATATTAATACCATATATTATAGCGGTGCTGTGGCACCACTATAGTTAGGGTTGAGTAGGTTGTTCAATGTTAAACCCCTAACTTTGCACATTAATATCTTTAGCACCATTTGACAAAATGAGTTGAAAATGTTCACGTGTTGTCTAGGAGGTAAGGTTTTGATCTGTGGAAATTTTTGTGATACTAGCTTGTGTGGTTTCTGACATGTGTATATATCATTTTTCTGTTGAGGGCTCATTTTTTTCCTATACTAATTTTTTTTGCTCTTACCTACAGCCTACATGGAATATAATTGTTTCCCCAACCTTGCAGAGTTTGTGACATATCCTAAATGTACTGCCTTTGATAGGTCTGGTGAAAAAAACAAATTCAATGGTTCCAGAGCTATAAGGCTTTAAAGTTTTTTTTTATCCATTCTGAGCATGCGCAGTAGGGTTTGTTTTTGAGATAACATTCTGGTGCAAAATGAAAAATTGGATGTTGCCAAAACCTTTGTTATTTCTCACCACTTGTTTCTCATTTCCCAAAACATTTTTTTTTTTTTTTTTTTGTGTGTCGTGAGAGCCACTGTCTTATATCTTTTCCCTTTGAAATAAAACATGGAAAATACATAAAATGGTGTAATTTAAAACAAACAAAACACATGAATCTAGCTAAACTGGACCCATTTAGCTAGATTCTGATGTTTGTTTTTTAACATATTGTGGGCACACCAAAATCCAGGTGGCCAGCTTAGCTAGAGGAACCGTTCAACCGTGTTCTCTGTATGAGAACAGCGGAACTTGCTTGAATGTTGAAGTGGCAGCTGGCAGCTGAAACAGTGAGCTGCTACACTGAGTGGGCTATTAGAAGAACAAATGAAGCAATAGTAGTAGCAGCACAGTGATTTTCAGTAGCCAATATCCAGAGTGGAGGAGGACTAATACAACTAGTGCCATTGGCCCAGAGGGGAACAATGCAGCTGATGTCATCATGCACCTGGCCAAGGTGGTGCAGGATAATAACTTCTGGAGCACAGTGTTGGAGTTCCTCACCCCACCAGGCTTCCCTGATGGCCAAGTGGAGCACTGGGGTCAGGTGGTGAGGGGATTACAGGTCCTTTTTCTGGGGTTGAGCCGTTGTTGGGCTCCAAATTAGCTGGCCCGGCTGTGGGACATTGATAGCAATGGCCGCATCCTCATCATCTGTGTGCACTATGGCATCAATGCAGAGCAGATTGCAGGTGAGACACTGTCTTTCTATCTCTCCCAGTTGCTGAGCATCCACAATGTGCCCCCTGGTGGTGCTGGATAAATGATAAATTGAGGGCAGTTAGTCACAAGAGTCAGGATCATCCTCTGAAGGAAAGGGATAATATCAGGTACCACGAACCTGTCCTGCAGGCCCACTAATCTAAGGTTATTGCAACTTGCTTAATTTTCTAAGTCATCAACTTTCAAGAGCAGGTACCTGATGCATCGGTCCTGTTCTCGGAGTTGGGCATGCACATCAAGCCCCTTTCCCTCCAGTTGTACTGAGCAGTGTTCAGTACTCTCTACCCTCAATCCCAACTGCATTACTTCTTTATTTGTCTGGGCTGCAGACTGCTTGATGGTCACAATATCTGTTAAAATCCTGTGAAGCATTTCTGTGATGTGGGCCACATTAGGAGGGACCACAGCTGAGGATGCCATTGTGAGATAAAGTTTCACCTGCATCCAGGCTGAGTGCTCCAGACACTCACTGTGTGTACTTTTGTTTTCTCATTCTAAAACATAAGTACTGGAAAAATGAAAAAGTTTAACTTGCTGTATACTGCATGTAGCTGCTAAACAGAGGTGTCAGCTGAGTCAATGAATTGTGGGCTCTCTATCTCTGCCAATCTGGATGACAAATTTGATCGATTGGTGGTTGGATGTGAAGCAAGTCTCCCAGAGGGAGCAGCAGCTATAGATCAAAGCTGCCACCTTGCTGGTGGCTAGCCATCTCCCCACCCCCATCACATAAAATTACAAAAAAAAAGTAATCCACACACAGATATATGCTAGAAGGTTTTGATTTACATGCTGCCATGAAACTTTCATATTATATATTTATACTAACTCTTCAAAGTTATTCTTTATCAAGGAAGTGTCACAAACTTTATTCTGTAACCAGTTGTGACATGTTAATTAATAATAAATAAATAGTAAGAAATGTAATATGTTTAAGGTATTTTTCTTGTATGTCATTTTCTATTTGCCCATACCAGGGGTATAGTCACTACATGCTGTACATCACTTGTGTGATGTTGTTTGGCAGGTGGCGGATCACTGTAGTATTTCATTAATTGCATGGAATTTTGACAGCAGACAGGGAGTTACTCAATACTCAGCAACCTTCAAGGTTGTTCAGAACGTCCACTTCTAAGATGAAAGAGTAGAGGACACTGATGAAACAGTTTGGTAGAAAGGAACTCTCAGTGAAATCATTACTCCAAAGAACATTAAAATATGTGCCTTATTTGAATAATATCTTATATGGTCTTTGCAAATCATGAACAATGCATACAGATTGCCTACTTTAGAATTCTGTTTCTGCACTGCTGAAATAAGTGGCAGTTATAGTGTTGAGGCACACATATGTTCATTTCCAAGGTAAGGTGAGAAATGTGAGCACCTGTCCTGTCTGATTTTCTCCACTTCCTTCATAAGCTCTGTAACATAACCTATTGACAAGCAATATGGTTAGTTAATGTGTACATATTTAAACCTGCACTCTTTAGAGAAAATGTGTTTATTATGCCCTTGGTACATACTGTAATGTGAGACGAGGCATAGCAGAGTGTTGTACTGCCCTTCTGACTAGCTGACTGTTACCATGAATGGCAACAAAACAATGTTCTGATAGTGATCACCCCACACTCTCATCAGCACAAACAACCATGTTGAATATGGATGTACTTGGAGGGTTGTACCTCAGAAGTGTACTGTTAACCTGGTTGTGGCACTGTGGCATCATCATGATTTTTTTTAAACTTGCAAAAAAAGAAAATGATCCCTCGCCGATCTGACCACTTTAACCTTACCCCTACCTCCCACTCAGTACCCATCACCCCATGCCCCCCAGTCCACTGCCACACACTCTCATTCACAAGAACAGGTCACAGGGTGAAGATCCACTCTCTGATCGAAGACATGTGTTGCTGCTGGAACTGAAAACTGCAATATGAGAAACTAAGGTAAGTGCGGTTCAATGTATTTCAATGGGGTTTTCAACCTTGTGGCATAACTTGGCCATTGTTGCATATTTTGACACCATATTTTCAACATGGCCTTTTGGGGACCCAACCTCATGAACAATGGTGGTGGAATTATGTAAATCTGACCTGAAAGGCAATTTTTTGGTCACTTGGTAAAATCACCTTTCGGGCAGGATTTCAAAATTTTCACTGCCCTTGCTCATGAGGGTGGGTCATAAGAAGGCTACATTGAACATTTGGGATCAAATATGTAAAAACGGTAAAGTTTTGTGCATACATTGAAATTTTACTATGCTTGCTCGTACCTTTGGTAATTTTTAATATTTTGATGCCAAATGTTCAACATGACCATTTTTTTACACCACCTCATAGAAACATAGAATTTGACGGCAGATAAGGACCGCTTGGCCCACCTAGCCTGCCCATTTCCCTACCTAATGGATAAGCTGCATGAATGTGAAAGCTGTAATTTTTCAAATCCTGGCCAAACTGTGCTTTTTCACCTGTGGCATGGAATGACATGGTGGCACGGAATGACAACCCCCAAGGTAACCCCACCACTGATTCGCCAAGACTCCGGAGACCCAAAATGCTAAAGTTTTTTCCTTTTGCTGCTTGGGGAGGGGGGCATTGGAAACCCTAATGACACATTTCCCCTACTTTTGTGGTGTTAAGTTACCCTAACTGGTGAATTAACACAGTTTTTTGCAAAGAATATATATATATATATATATATATATATATATATATATATATATATATTATTGTTTTGGTAACTGGGTAAGGCCCACTAGGCACAAATGCTTGTTTTCAGAGGTGACCCAGCAGCACTTTGGAAGTTAAGTGACTTGGTCAGAGTCACACAGTATGCACGTGGAGGTTGTGGAAATCAAATCTAGGTCTGCTGGATGTACCAGGCTCATTCACAGCTTGTTACTCTAACCCCTAGGCTATACTGCCACCCTCTTTTTTAATTTCATTTTTGGTTGATCACTGCACCTTTGTACAGTTGTTCACAATTGCTGTGTGAATTCTCACTACCACTCCTGGAACTTTTCTTTTCTCTCTGTCTCTCTCTCCTCCTCTACTTTATGGCATCTGTATGCTGTGGCTGTGACACTGCAAAGTTTAGTACTTTGACACAAAAAGGCACCCTCAGGAAACTGGTCTGCCTCCACTCACACAAAGAATGCTGCTTACAGGCACCCTTCACAGCTTCAGTCACTCAAGGACCACCCTCTCTGCTGGGCTGCACAACAACTCCATGCCTTTTCCTTGTAATGTGACTCTTGTAGGCACCCTTCCATGTGTGGAGCCCAGTCTCCTCTTACTAGACAGACCAAAGAGTAGGAGGACCACCACTGCCAAAACCAATGGCAGGTTGATTGGGGCATACAAATGTAATTCCCAACCTTCCATGTGAGTCTGAAGCCAATATTTGCAAACTTTTTGGGCCAACTGTGCTCTTGCACTATCCTAAACATGGTATGTGCATGTGAAACAAATTGTATAATGGTGCAGCTTTGTTTTTCCTTTTGCTTAAACAGGTTTCTGACCACAAGTATGTGCTGCAGTCTGACCACATTGTCACATTAGAGCCTAGATGATCCTTCCCTTGAAGCCCCCCCCCCCAACCACCCATCTGGGGTGTATTGTGGCTGAAGGGGAATTACAACATTATATTTAGTCTTTTGCAACTAGGGTCAACAACTGCTGCAACCAGTATACACATACAACAGGTTTACAATCTAATAACAGAGCCTCTAGAGTCAAGGACTAGTGCACACATTAATCTTTTCTGATGTACTCAGATGAATTATTAATATAGACAACACTCAGCTGATCACAAGATTTATTCACACAACATCACTTGAGCCCCATGCCCATAATATGACACATTTACTTCCATGCTCCAAACTCATTTACTTTGTAATGGTCCTTACAACTGCCATAACACAGAAACATGTGTGCCTCGGGTCCGAAGACCAGCCATGAAGCTCTAAAACTCTGCAGCTACTGGTGTCTCTGAGTATCGACCTCCACAGACCATCACATCTGTGATTTTTGTCCCCACTGGTGTCTTAAACCAAAAGCCTAATGAGATCATTCCTCCATTGCCCTGGTCCCCTAATGTCATGAATGACCAGATGCTTCTCAAACTTGTCCTAATTCTATATGGTAGAAGAATCTTCACAGTTCAGATATTACAAATGCAGTTCATATGTCACCAATCTTTAGTTCTTACATGGAGGTCTTCGTGCTCCTCCAGACTGCAATCTATTCCCAAAGACCTTCAGATGTCCTTCCTTGTAGGAAGAACCATCACAGTCCTTCTTCTCCTTGTAGCTACATCTTGTCAGAATTCTGCAAAGAAAGCACCCCCAAAGCAACATTTAAAGAAAAGGGCTACTAAACAGGAAGGGAAAGAAGAGAAGGATATGGTAGCAGTGGTTTCAGAGAGGCAGGGAAGTACAGCAAAGACAGAGTAGTTGTAGCTGTAGGAGTAGACAAACAAGAGGAAGGGGGAGTGAAAGGAGGAGGAAGAAGAATGACAGTAGAAGAATGAGAAGAATTGTGACAGGAGGAGGAGGGGAATAATAGCTGGGGGGAGCAAGAACAACAGGAGACAAAGAATGGGAAGAGAAAGAAGAACAATGTATAGGTTCCCTAAGCTCTGGAACTCAATGCCTCATCAAATCAATCACTCCTCCTTCCTGTGGTCCATCTCAACCTCCCTCCTCAACTTCCTCTCTCCATCCTGCAGCTGCTCCTAATTTCCCCTCTGGCTCCTCACTCCTCCTAATTTCCCCTTTGGCTTCTCTATCCCCTTTCCCAGCCTAGTAATTAACGTGAGGAGAAACCAATGTACTTTATTGCATTTCCTTGTCCTCATTGTCTTCAGTGCTGTTAACTTGCTCCTCCCTCATCAAATCCCAATGTTTATCTAATGCTACTAACTGATGTATTTTTTTTTACTCTGTTGCTTCTCTGTTTTATATTACCTTTGGAAATGTGTTGTTGATTATTGTACATATATACTTTTATATAATACTGTATGGAAATGTGTTTTGATAACTGTAATCCCATGTTGCCCTTCCCTCAGGACGCTCCATGAGACAAGCAATTTAATATTGTTTAGTGTGATTTTCTTGGTGAAACTTTTCAATAAATAAATAAACAAAAAGAGACTAAAAGTGTGTCCTCTACAACACCACTGGCCAAGGACTCTGGCATTAAGGATTAGAGGCAAGCCCTTAAAAGGAGGATAGGGAGAAGGGGGAGAGATAATTAGCAAAAGATCTTCATCAGTGAAGGAAATCTCAAGACTACCCACCTCTTCACTTGCTACCTGCATATTGTTGTATTTCTGCCCAGCTACCGCAATATAACTCTTCTTGAACAAACAGTACCCTTGAAATCTACTCACAGTCACTGCCCAGTACCATTACAAGAATACCCCCACTCAGAGGACATTGACAATGTTACCAACAAGACAAGGATATTTTCCTCAGTTTGGAACTGTTGAATGCACTGCCCACAGATCCACATAAACACATTTCAATGAGTGTGGGTTAGTTTGTTAGAAATTAAGGGACAACTGTTCTGGACAATTGTTTAAAATTTGAATATTACATCATACTACTAACAGCAGCCTTGCCCAACCAAGGTCAAAGCTAGTCGAGCATGGGAATTGTGATAAGACCTTTTCTTCAATTCCAGCAACAGAACTCAAAAGATGTGCTCATAGTTTCTTGTGTTTCCTAAGGAGTCTGATCACAGCCAGCCTGCAGTGCTATTGTAGCTACAAAGCTACACTATGGAGCCATTCCAGATCTAGAGTAGATGTCCACATAATCACCAAAGTTCTGCATGAATAATACAACTCATTGATGAGATAAGGGTCCTTGATCTTCAGTCAATCTCCACAGTGGAAGGTATTAGCTATAGATGGTTCTTTGAGCAACTTAAGTGAAAATATAAGATTTCATAACAGTTCATTTTGTCCTAGCATATTATCCCCATTCTGTATGATATTGTACATATCAAGATATTAGTTATGAACAAATCAGAGGGAGTTTATATGTGTTTAACTAGTAATATTTGGTCAGTAGTATAAATCTTCATGAGTCTAACTGCCCATTAGGATGTCTAGCAGTGATCAGAAAAACTACGTAATGTTTTGCTCACTGTGTTTCACCTCCATCTCTACCACATTAAGTAAGACAATTTCTCTATTGCTGTGCTCTGTGAGGTTGGCTGCTTTAATACTCCTTCAGGTGATGTTGTTGGTGGTTGAGCTGTCATGGTGGTGGTGGCACATTATTTGGTGACATCTTAATGGTGATGTTTTATTTTGTCTGCAAGTCCATTTTTCTCTAGAATGTCCAATACTTTTCCTTAATGATTGCATCCATCATTTTCCCTACTATTGATGTGAGACTTACTGGTCTAAAGCTAACAGGGTTGTCCCAATCTCCACTCTTGTGCAGGGGGAACTATATTTGCAGTCATCCAGTCTGTTTGAATGATCCCAGTGGTGACTAAGTCAGAGAAAGTTCTGCTACAGCTGTCACCAGAGTCTTAGTCATCTCCTTAAGTGATACTGGGTGCATTTCATCAGGTGCTGCAATTTCATTACATTTAGCTATTGTCATACTTTCAGAACCAATTCCTCTGTAAAGTACTTAATGTCTAATCAGCATTTTTCTTTTCCTTGTTACTTAGTTCTGCTTCCACTGTTGACCCATCACTTTCAACTCAAAAGTTTACCTCCAACTGAAAGGATTACTATGAGAGTTTACACTCTTATTTTCAATGTCTAGAAGTCAAGGGTCCAAAATAACTTAACAATAATATCCAAGAATGACTACTGGCTTTCATTGCAATAGCACAGGCCATAGGAGAAAAAGGCTGCACACAATGGAGCTGAGGTACCAGCTTATTAATTTATTGCATGTGCAGATAACCTTACAGGCAGCATGCCTGGAACACCTGTATGTATCACCAGTTATGACTTAATCAGAGGGCGAGTGTCCAAGGTACCGGGTGAGTTTAAATGGTGCACCCTCAGAAAAGTTCAATCAATTACAGTGACATCAACTCAAACCAGAGCAAAAATGCAGAAAGTGCTAAAACAGTGCAATATGATTCAAGTACAGTATCACAAAAAAAAAAAAGAAATTGTAAAGTGCCCAGTGAATTTAAAACTGATGAGGTGAACATCATTATGACAGCAGCACAGTATCCACATTTTTTAGTTATTAGTGCACATATACCCAGGCTGAGACCAAACCATTCACAAATTGACCTGTCTTTCACAACATACTAAATGGGAAATATCCCTAAGTTAGATGTCATCTCGAATGATACAATGTCAGTGAATCATATCTGTAATACAGCAAACTCCATAGCATAAATCCTTAAATATAGCAACTTGACTACCACCAGAGCCACTAGTTAAAAGCAGGCATTGCTACAATCTATCAGAATCTCGTGGGGTAAAACTTATATTTATGTGTAGTAGACCAACAAAAATTAATTAAGGGGCATACTCTGTGACAGGATATTGCAATAAGTCAACTTTGACTCCCACCAGAGCCGATAGATGCATACAAATGAGACTGCTTATTTTCAAAGACTGTGTGTTCAAAATGATACTTTCAAATGACTAACATTATGGTCAGTTTGCAAAGATATCAAGTACCCTGGGTGAGATGAAACCAGAATAACATAGAAACATGGAATGTGATGGTAGATAAGGACCGCCTGACCCACCTAGTCTGCCCAATTCCCTACCCTAAGACTGCAGATCCTAACTGATCTGCAGCTTGCCCTATTTGTTTTCCCCTACCTCTATGGTTGCCTTCTGTCTATCCCATGCATTCTTGAATTCACCCACTGTTTTGCCCCCATGACCTACACATGGTGGTGTTCCATCCATCTACCACCCTTTCTGAGAAAAGTATTTCCCCACATTTCTCTTGAGTACCCCCACACACACACACACTATCCTCATATTCTGACCACTTGTTCTTGCATATCTCTCTTTTGGAAGATGCTGCCCTCCAGTACCTTGCTTAACCCCTTGTGGTACTTACATGTTTCTATCATATTCACCCTCTCCCATGTTTCCTCCAGAGTATACATATTTCAGTCTTTCCTCATATGGTTTATGGTGCATTCACAATAGATGGAGAGAGTCTGGGAAAAACAAAATAAAATCATAACATCTAATGTGGGTAACTGCTCTCATGAAAATATCCAGTCCAGTTTTGCTTGGCATGACAACATCTGTCTGCTTAATTGCAGAACAAGGTAGGGGATGGGGAACCACTATCACTTTTTCTGAAAAAAAAAACTTGGAAAAAAATCAGCCCTCATACTGTAGTTCCTTGGTCTCTGGATTTTATTATAACCTGCTCCAGTTTTTCACCCTGCATCAAGAGGCTACTTCGGTGAACTTAGTTCTAAAAATAATAAGAAAATACATCTGTTTACTATTTAATGTTGAAACCACATTGAGGGCCAGATATTCAAAACTTTGCCCTGGGGCTAAATTAACACTGCTCGGCAAGCAAAAATTGCCCAGACCAAATAGCCCATCATATTTGAAAGGAATAGCCCGGTGCTAATGCTGCTTAATAAAGCATGCTAAGGAAGCCGGGCAAATTGGTTTGGATGTGCAGGGCAAAAATAGCCCGGGAATAAGACAGCACTGAATATGGCAACAGGGAAGTACAAACTGCAACAGAAGCCCAGCAGACACTGGAGCAAGCCAGTGCTGCAGGTGAAGAACATTGTGTGCGATTGCACAGAGATGGCGCACAATAGCCCGGTGCAAACTGGTTAGCCCGGGGCAAACAAGAGCTATAGTCAAAGCTCCCATGCAAATAAGCCTACTTAGGTAATCCGTGGGCAAACAGGTACATTTGCATCTCATTATGTGCTGCTTAGCATACATTACCATGCTGTTTGCCCAGTGCTACTGCTTGGAGCACACAGCTCCACCTTTTGGTTGGAATGGCAGTACAGGCTGGACACTGCAGGCCAAGGCATGCCCACAGCATCCCCTGTTGATCAGAAAGGAAGTACAGGCTGGAAGCAGCAGGAACTATGTGCTGGCAGGTACAAGCAGTGCATACAACATACCCATGCAGCACTGCAAGCAGTACATAACGCTGTGTAGATATATATATATATATATATATAAATACATACATATATATACACACACACACACGTAGATCTGTATCTAGCTATCTATAAATCTAGATAGATAGATACAGAGATACATATATATATATATATATATATATATATAGATAGAGAGAGAGAGAGAGAGAGATAGCTATACACACACACACACACACACAAACACACACACACACACTACCTATGGCCACACATGCCCTGGATGATGCCCCCCACCCCACACCAACAGAGGTGGCCCAGAGCAGGTATGGGTGGAAGACAGTGGGGGAACACAAGTATGCATGGGGCAGGCATAAGAAAAACATGGTGGGGGTGGGAGAACATCAGCTGTAACTTCACTGGGCTGTGCAGCACATCCATCCAAAGTATAGGGACCTGAGCAGACAGGCTGGGCCAGGCAACCCTTCTCAGCTGTCATGGTCCCTGTTCCCACGTGTGTCTTTTCCACTCACTCATAGTCCAGTGCCCCCCCAGCACAATCCCTGACCTCTGTAGCTGCCAGAAAATCCCCCTTTCCATGGTGGTTTAATGATCCCCCTACCCCCAGCATGATCCCCCACCCGTGTTACCATGTGCAGTCAAATAGTCCCCAGTCGTAGACAGCATGTAGCGGTGATTCAGTTGCAAGGACAAAAGGTAACGGTCACAATAGCCATGATGCATGTTTGGTAGTGGACAAAACATCGCTGCTACCAAACATAGGCCAGGACTAGGACTGTCACAAGTTCTGAATTGGCAGTCCTACAGTTCTTGATAACAGGGATGACAGTACACAGGCAAAGCTACCAAAGAATGGCAAAGGTATCAAAACAAATATGTCAGGCTTAGAAGTCACAGGAGTGAAAGTTCTTACCTTAATCCCATGGTTTTATTAAAGTGTGTCAGTTCAAGCTCCAGTGGAGATACACAGGCTTTTCTAGCTCTTTGTCTTGGCTCATTTGTGACCACCCAACATGGGAAGCGGGAGGGACCCCAGAACAAAAGAAACTTGCCTGCCCAGCCACCATGTTCCCCCTGTGTGCCATGTAGCCTCGGACTCAGAGGTTCCCACCGCCAACATTTCGGGAAGGACAGGCAGTGGGATGTGACCAGTCGAGGGAGGCGGGGAATTGCTGTTTGTGCTGGGAGGAAGGGGAGCCGTGGGTGAGCAAGTGGGTGTTGCATCTCTGAAGCCTGGGCACAGCCGGGCTCATGGGCAGCAGCACCGCCCAGGCTTTATTTTTGCTCCCTCAGGCCCCTGAGGATTTGGACTATCAGTGGGAGCTGAATCACAGTTAGCCCCAGAATTTAATCAGCACCTCCTGCACCAGTGCCATGATAAGGTAAATGTTGTGTTTCAGTGCCTGGTAGACAGAATGTTGCAGTGAGCATATGCAACATTCCGTCTGCAACAATTAAGTTGGCGACTGTTTAAGCATCACGCATTTTGTCCGCAGCAATGTAGCCGCTACATTTTTGATGGCGACATTCTGTCCATGTAACCCCATTACAGCTGCACAGATGCATTTTCCCTCATAGTCTAATGGTCCCCCACCCGGCACTGGTGCCCCCACTCCTTCCAATAACTCCCCACAAAAGGAGCCGGTGACCGGCCCAGCCCTCCTCTCACCACCACGACCAGCCGCTGACTGAGGTACAAATGAGTGGTACTGTAGTAACGCTCATTCGTACCTCAGTCGGTGGCCGGCCATGGTGGTGAGAGAAAGGCTGAGGAGGTCACCAACTCCTTTCGTGGGGAGTTATTGAGAGGATTGGGGTGTCACTGCCGGGAAGGGGGACCACTAGACACTAGGGAGAATGCTTCTTTGAAGCTGTTATGGGGTAGGGAATCATGCTGAGGGGTGGGGGACCACTAGACTACCAGGAACAATGCTTCTGTGAAGCTGTAATGGGGGTCAGGAATCGTGCTGGGGGGGACCACTAGACTACCAGGGAAAATGCTTCTGTGAAGCTGTAGCGGGGTCGGGGATCATGATGGGGAGGGACGACACCACCGCATTACCACCAGCTTTTTGTTGGCAGTATTTAGTGCCACGCTACAGGTCATGCTAATGCCTGTAGCACAGTGCTGTGTGTTTAATAGGCCATGCTGCCGGTATTCCTGGCCACTCCCCTAACCCTCACCCCTGCATACACTTATCTTCTAGCGTCAGCACTACCACAGAGCGCCGGCACTATTAGGGCTTTTGAATTTTGCAGGCTGGCACAAATCCAGCACTATTCCAGCACTATGGATTTCCACCAGGTGCATAGCTTTGAATATCTGGGCCTCAAACTCCTCACTAAAAAGTGCTAAAAATATTCAGCTTGTAATAGAATATAGTATTACCCAGTTATATTTCAATATTATGCTGCCTTCTTGTTGTGGATTTTAGCCATCCTTTTTTATTTTATGTTTTTCATTTTAAGGCAATCTAGTGTAAAAAATGATTTTGTTTGCCTCATGTATATTTTATTATTCCCATTATCAAACTGCTATGCATCTCCACCCATTACTATCTGATTTCTGAACTCATATTATTTATATTCACATGATGGCTATCAGCTATTTCAAACCTGTCGTCAGTTCTTCATCCAAGGAATTTTCTCCTTTTTAATAATGTCCAAATTTATTAATTTTTTTTGTGTGTGCAAATTATACATTTTTATTTACATGCAATTATATCTTGTTCTTGCCCCACTGATATTTGTTAGCTTAAATTTTCTATTAATATTAGTCAGGTTTACTCTCCAATTGTGTGAAATATTTTTGTTTCAAATTAAATTGCATAAGGTTTGGCACGTAAAGATATTGTAAAACAAACCTCTGGATGTTGAACATGATCTGTCCCACCCCAGACTGGATGTCTTGCTGGTGTTCACATATAAAAATGTGAACATGGCACCCATATTTCTCCTACAGAGTATGGGATGGGTTGAAGCCTTGACCCCCATGCATCAGCTTGCATGCATTATAATTGCAGGACAAAAAATGCATGAATGGGCTGATACAGGTCACCCATCCTGTGGGTACAAGTGTGCTATCTAAAGAGGATTTGTTGTCTTTATAAGGCATATTGTAATTATGCACTTCCCCCACATATGGCAACACTTCTCATATCACATCTCATAATTCTCTGTATTGTATACCATATTCTGAATCTCACACTCGTCTCTTAAAAAATTTCTGTACATTCTTGTTACTTTACTCCTTGTGTAAGACCTGTCCATCTTATGCTAAACCTTCCTAAGAGTTATTTTCACAATCAGCATCTTAACTACATTTGAAATTCAAAAGCAACTCCTACAATGTTTTATATCTTCCTGACACACTTGGCCAATTTCCTCATAATAGTCTCCCTCAGTGTTTGAAAGTTTCTCTCACTTTTGTGTACATTGTTTTTATGTCATCTCACTTACCTTAACTTTCAATTTCAGAGTCAACAAACTGGGACATGACTAGGTATGAGACCATATCTGGATTAGGGGTTTGAACATTGACTCAGAATGGGAAAGGGAAGTCAAGAGGGGGTTAGTGACAAGGGAAGCCTTAAGGCAATGGAAAGAAAGGGAAGCAAATTGTCAGAAGGATAAGCAAATCATCAGGTATGGAAGTGGTGCAGTGTAATGGGTGTGGAGCCACAATCTTCAAAGACATGTTCTGAAGAATGAGGAGTATCCCCATATGCAGGCACTTCTCTGGGTTGAGAGCAGAGGTCTCTGGACTCTGAGCTGAACTGGCATGATGACAGGGCATCATCTACTTCACCCAGGGGCCACCTAGTTTGATGCCGCTCCCTCAGTGGATACCAGCAAGGAGACAGAGTGGCTGGGCCTTTTGTGGGCCCAGAAGGGTGGGGGAGAGTAAAGAGGGATAGCACCCGTCAAACTACAGCTGCGCAGTTGCTTCACCATTGTGGTGGGATGGGGAAGCCAAAAGGATGCACCCAAGGCAGGAGTAAGAGAGGAGGTGGGGGTCCTCAATGGAGCAGGTCGCAGGAGGGTGAGAGAGTCTCCTGGCCAAGGAGGAGGCAGTTGGTAGTGGGGACTCCAAAGTTAGGGGGATTGAATTATGGGCAGGGGAAAGGAGAACAGGGTAGTACAGTGCATTCTAGGTACTTCAACAGGTAGGACTGGAGGGTGGATCTTGGAGATCGCCAGGGAAGAGAGGGTTGGGAGGGAGCATTATGTTGTTGTCCTCCTGGGAATGAATGATCTAGCAAGAGAAGCTGTAGGGTAGTGCATGATACATTTAGGGAGCTGGGGAAAGGCCTGGAGCAGATAACTTCTGCAGCGGCCTTCACTGAGGTGCTACCCGTGGCATAGTTATGGGGAAGGCTACAGAATTCTACGCCAGGTCCTTCAATAGGTGGTTGAAGACATGATACAAGGCTTTAGCAACATTGGGGACTGTGGTCACAACTGGAAGGATGGAGGCCTGTACAAGGGAGGCAGACTCTATCCACTCAGGAAGAGGACAGCAGTCCTAGTTGTTTTTTGTGGGAACTGGTTGGCTGGTTTAAATGCCACTTTAACAAGCATTTAAACTAGCAAAGGATAGAGGAAGAAAGACTGAGGAAGGCAGAGACTACTCCCACAGAGACTAGTGCAACAGGGAAGACTAACCCAAGGAGAAGATATTTCCCAGAAGTTGATGAAAGCAAAGAGAAGGGCAGAGTAGGCAAGTCTGGAGGAGGAACTTCAGCTGGAAGAGAGGGTAAAGAGGAAAGGCAGGGAGACAACGTAACATGGGAGGGCAGAACTGAGGTAATGGGGGGGAAGGGGAGAAGCAGAAATTGGAGGTAGTTAGAGAGAGAGAGAGAGAGAGAGAGAGATGAAGAGAATGGAGGGCCAAATGTCCAACACAAGGAGTCTGGGAAACAAAATTCCTCACCATGAAGCAATCATTGCAGAGGCAGACCTAGATCTAGTAGCCATAACAGTGTCGTAGTGCATGAACAACAACAGCTGGGATGTGCCATCCCTGGCTATACTATGCTCCAGGATAGGTCAGGATAGAAAGGCAAAGAGGTTGTTTTATATGTGAAGGAGAATATAAGGAACAGTAAGACAAAGGGGCAACACGGGATAATGAAGGGCTGGAGGTACTATGGGTTGCCACAGAGAGGGGGATGGGGGCCATTATTCACATGGGGGTTGTTTACAGGTCTCTAACATGGGGGATTTAGACAGAGCCCTGAAGGAATCCATTAGCAAAATGGCCAGCAAGGGGGAAGTTTTTATTATGGGGGATTTTAATCTGCCAGCTGTAAATGGTGGCATTCTGACCACAGTTAAATCAAGAGGCAGGGTCATCCTGAACTCCATAGAAGGGGCACTTCTCAGGCAGTTTGATTGAGAACCCACCAGGGATGAGGTAGAGCTGGGATGGTATTTATAAACAGAGACAACATTGCTGATGTCACAGTCGGTAGTCCCCTGGGTACAAGTGATCACTTTTCTTTGTAGTTTGGCATACGGACAGAACTGGAAGAAAAACACACTAAGACAAGAGTCCAAGACTTCAGGAGGGTGGATGTTAAAGAAATGGGAAACTGCCTCAAAGAATGCCTCAGGGTGAGGGAGGCAGATGATAAATGGAAGCTCAATGGAGAAAGATCAAGGATGGTATAGCCCAGGCAAAGGCATGAAGTTTGAAGGAAGTGAGTAGGGGAAAGAAGAGAAAGAGGTCATTATGTTTCTCCAAGGAGGTGGCAAAGGCAGTGAAGGAGAAGAAAACAGCCTTTAGAAAAAGGAAAAAGTGACCAAGAAGGATGAAGACAGGGAAGTATATCTGGTCAAACAAAGGGAGGCAGGAAGGAGGTTGAGGGTTGCTGAAGCAGTAACAGACGAGAGAACTCCTAAGGAGGTCAAAAAATTGAACAATAGGAGATAGAACCTATGCAAATTTTAGAATATGGACTGTAGATAAACCACCCTGGCCAGACTGGATACCCTCTTCAACTCTTTCTGTCACTTTGTGCTTTCCTGTCCCCTCCATACTCACCATTGTAACCTGTATAAAGCCCTGTCTTTCCCATCCTTGGAGTCCAGACATATCGCTCACACTGACACTTTCATGGCCAAATTCTGGTCTGGTAATCTCCCCTCCTGCCTATCTTCTGTTGTTTGCGCTACCTCCCAACACACTTATTCCCTTCGTAACTCTGAGCTTCGATCTTTCGCAATCCCCTACTACTCTACCTCCACCGGCCAATCTGATTTCTCCTTCTGCTGTCCTAAAATATGGAATGCCCTCCCTTCCTCAATCTGCAATGCTAATTTTCCTTATTTCCTTTCCTCCCTTCTAAGAGATTTCACAAATCCTACCTGCTCTTGCCAAATCCTCTCATCTCTTCACCCTTCTGTTGCTCCTGCCCCCCTCATTCCTAAACCTTCAAATAGGCTTCCCATGACAAGGATAACCTAGGCACAGTCACTAGTTGTCCCAATCTGCTTATGCACTTGTCTTCTCTTTCTCAATAGGCCACCTACACAGCACTCACTGCCATATTCTCCTCCCTGCAACTCAATTTTTATCATTTCTATACCATACACATATTGAGTATTGTTCTTACACCTGTCTACACCTGACCCATTTCATTGTCAGCTACTCCCAGAGTGCTCTTTTACATATCATAGCACAGTTTTATACCTGCAACACTGTATTACTGTCCTTACTATCTGCTGCCCCGCACACAGTGTACCTACTGCACTGCTACTGATATACAGTAGCTCATCCTTGTAGCTACCTAACTCTCTCTTAGTACCAAATGTGTTTATTATATCTATTTCTGTTCTAACTATTTGTAGCCCAGCTCACTAAGTATCTACTGCACTGCTTCTATATTGTTCAAATCTACAAATGGCCCATTGCATTGTACCAAATATGATTATTACATATTGATTTAGGTCCTTGCTACTTGCTGCCATCTCATAATGTACTTATTGCTCTGCTACCTGTTAATTCACTGCTTCTGATGTTGTTAACTATGCAACTGACTATTTCATTGTATATTAAATGTATTCTACTGTATATCTATTTGTTGTACTCCTATCCCCTTCCCCCCAGGATGCATCTGGAAATGAGCTTCACTGCCCAGTATACCTTCCTGGTGAATCTCTTGAATAAATAAATAAAGTAGGTTCAACCTCTGCATTCATGGCCATTGCTCAGATCTATGTCCAAGCCAGAGTGGAGCAGCAGCTAGTGAAACTAGCTAAAAGGCCACAAAAAAATGGAAAAATGTTATAGAATTTTTAAGACACCAAACAAACTGAAGCAGATTTATTAAATGTTTACCATATAAACAATAACAACAAGCTTACAATTCTAGTAACTACAGGACAATACTAATGCTCAAGCAAAAGGAACTCATACAGTACCTGTGTGAACCTATTTCAAGTTCTGGAAGGGGAGGCAGTTAGAGAGTGTAAATACAGGGAGTGGTCCCTTAAGAAAAAATATTTCTACAGAGACATTGTAATACACCACAGGCAGAGCCAAAACTGTTTGAATATGTCTCTGCTCCACCCAGGATTGTTTAAAGGAGCCCTAGAAACATAGGGGACAACATGACACAGAGTATTTAACCAAATCCTGGTACAAGAGCCTGGTTACACAGCTTAGCATTGGCCACACATCACTGTGGCAATTGTAAGTAATGCAGTGTGATTAACAGTACTACTATCTATCACTGAGGAAGAATATTCCATTAGAAAGTTCATTAATTGTGACACTACATTCATTGTGAATCTGGCTAATTGCACCTGTGGTGCATACTACATTGGTCAACCCAAATGTGAGTTCAAGGAAAGGAACTGGTGAGCAGATTAGGGTGATACAGAATGGCAATACAGGGTCTGCCCTTGCCACACATAACCTTTCATTCCAGTCTGATACACATAGCTGGATGTTTCAAAGGGAGGAAAAAAGTCACATTGGGACACAGGGGAGGAGATCAAGAAACCACCTTAGCTCAAAGGGATATTTTTTGGAGTTTTAAATTAAGGGCTACATTTTCTCCAGGCTTAAATGACATAATGGAAATTGTGTCATTTTTGTAAAGGCTGTTGATATTATTTTTCTGTGATTGTTCTCTGCACTTTAGCTGCATACTTATACTGTAGTTAATGCCTTGTTGTTTCAGAGTCCAGATTATGGTGACTGGGATTCTATGCATAACCCATGCATTGTCACTGTGATTGACGTGAATTGAATGGACTTGCACCAAACAAACCAGACTGCATCTGGCAGTCTCCCAGCATGAAAAGGAAACAGTTTGAAACCATTGGCAGCAATTCTAACCCCCACTATGCCATTGGTATTTATTTTGGGAGCATATGCTTCTTTTAGGCACACTAGCCATTATCACCAGGTGGTGGCTGACCTTGGCATCTTCTGTCTCCCTGGGCACATCCACCTCTGTCAAGGGGGTAGTTACAGGGGAAACCACACTCTGGAAGACCCCCTTGCTAATGAGCAGCATGAAGTCTGGGATCTTTGTGGGGACCCAGCAGGCTGATGTGGGGTCTATCCCCAAGCCAAAAATAAAGAGAATAAACAGATGCATAAAAAATATATAAATATATGTATACAAAAACATCCATTTATTTATCTATTATAGAGGTAGGAAACGGTGAAAGGGTAATCAAAACCAACTGGAGGAGTAGGAGGCATTAGGCAGAAGGGGGGTTAGCTCATGGGATCTGAGAATGTCCAAGGAACACATGGGCAGACTAGATGGACCCTTGGTCTCCTTCTGTCACCTTTTTTCTATGTTTTTTATGTTTATATTATCTAGCTATCTGGATGTCTATCTGTTTGTCTGTCTGTCTGTCTGTCTATCTATCTATCTATCTATCTATCTATCTATCTATCTAGTTAGCTATCAGTCCTTCACTCAGTTCTCAACAGTCTCCACTCTCCAACACACATGCTATGTCTCCCAGTCTCACACTACATCTTCTTCCTGCATTCTGACAGGAATTGCATCATGCATTTTCACAAAAAAGGTGCAGTTTCAAAAATACACTGAAAGTGCTCCTTTTCTAAAAACTAAATAAAAATTAAAAAAAAATGCTATTTAAAAAAGTGTATACTTTTTAAATTGTTTCATTTCAGATTTTAAAATAAAGCACAATCTCAAAGAAAAATCACACATTTTCACCAAAATGCATCCGGTACATTTATTTCAGATTTTGGTCCATTTTCACAAAAACATCTCCAAAGCAAAATTAGCAAATTCATGCCATTTTGCAAGAGAACTTGACATTTTGCCCAGCAACAGTAGAGATGCATAGCAGTCTGATAACAGGAATAAAGAAATATGAAAGAAAAACAAGTTGCAGTTTTTTTTAAATTGTATTATCTTTTTTTTAACACTAGAGCACCCTATGACGAAAACCATAAAATAAAAAAAAGAATGGATAGAACCCACAGCAAGATGCCAGCAAAATATTGAGGTATAACTGGACTTCACTGTATTGTATTTTGAGCATCTTTTAGGGTGTATTTTAAATGTGGAATCAACATTAAATAGTAGACAAATATATTTTCTTTTTATTTTTAGAAATATGTCCCCAGAAGATGCCCCTTAATGTGGGGCAAAACATTGGGGCAGGGATTAATAAAATCAAAAGACCAAGGAACTAGTGTGACAGCTGATGTTTTTGGGTTTTCCTAAAACAAAAAAAGGTAATACCCTTTTCCTTGTTCTAAAAACAAAGTGTATCTGGAAGCAAATATATCATAAATTGGTGTGTGTAAGAAGCTCATGCAAAAAAGTTAATGGCTCACCAAGTCAAACCTCCCAAAAGAAAATAGTAATAAACCAGGGGTGATGACTTAAAAATCTATTGCAAATTGCCAAGCATTAAAGCCAATTAGGATATCTTATTAGATGCTTGAAATGCCCCCCCCCCCCAAAAAAAAATGTCCGGGGGTGGGAGGAGATCAATAAATGGAGGGTACCATTCTCTGTCCCAATACTCCATCCTATAAGAATTTTAAAGGTGGCTGGCAGGATAATCGAAAAATAATGTATTTGAGTCCATAAACATACTACATGTTGAATATATCCATTCAAGAAGTTCATAAGAAGGGTTTAAAGTCCATGTCCTGATTGAGTTCTTTTAGTGACATTGTACTAGGTCTATGAATCTGCTCTGTTTCTTTTCATAAATGTTTCTTGAGTCTATCACCTTCCCTATCAAATTCAGGACTGTGTTCCAATACCTGGAATTGAAAGCATTGGGGATTACAATTGGGATGTCTTTTACTGTGCACTCCAAATGCATTTTCTTCATCCCCATGTCATAATGCTCCCACATGTTCTTGTAGTCTCTGTTTTATAACACGAATAGCCCTTCCCACATACCATATAAGCAGTTAAAATTGCAACAAGCTACATACAGTAGATATGAAGTTCTATAATATGCCTAGCATTTCAATTCATAATGCACACTGGTTTCTGGATGAACAAAAGCTTGCCCAGTTTCTACATATTTGCAAGTATTACATTTGTGACATCTGAAGAAAACTCATTGCAGTGAGGCAATACTCCCTGATCGTGTCTCTTAAAACAATTGTTAGTAAGTCTGACAGACTTTGGCCTTTCCTAAAATGAACATGAGGTGTCACATCTACATTCAATCTAAGCTCAGAATCAGACTGTAAGATGTCCAGTCTGCACTTAATGATTTTATAGACATCATTTGCTCTTTCACTAAAATCAATTACAAATGTTATTATATGTACATCATTTTTGTTTCAGTTTTTAAGAATTTATTTTTTTCTGTCAATAGTTTCCACTTTCTCCCTGGCTTTTGCCATTATTTGGGCAGAGTAACCTCTCTCACAAAACCTTTCTACTAACATGACAGACTCAATTTCAAAAGTGGCATTAAGAGAGTAATTCATTTTTATTCTTATAAACTGACTGAAAGGGATGCTTTCAATTAAATATCTTGGATGAGAGCTTTTCATCCTAAGTAGTGCATTCCTCAAGACTGGCTTCCTACAGCAAACACACTGAACAGTGGTATCCTCCCCTATAAAGAATCATACATCCAGAAACTATAGGAATTGGCATTTACATTGTGAGTACATCTAATGTTAAGGCTATTTGTATTCAACCGCTTAGTAAATGCTGCAACTGACTCCTAACCCCCATGCAAGACACACACAATACCACTGATACAATTATACCAACGCATTATGTGTCTGAGGTGGGGGTTCACCTCAGTGAAGATCACCTTTTTCTCCCACCAAGCCAAAATGGCTAGTATATGAAGGTGCTAGTAGTGCATGCACTACATTTCCCTGAAACTGCAAATACAATTTGTTTCAAAGGAAAGTAATTATGATTACAGTATGCACAGATTCTAAAATGTCTAAAATAAATCTTTGGGGTGCAGCAGAAAGCACAGGATCAGATGTTTTTAGTGGCTCTCACTCCATGTGTGTGTAAATGCATATGTACAGTGAGGTGTTATCATTCTTTTTTTTATTTTGTTTATTTTACAAAACAGAAAGTAAACACCATTGTATACAGTACCATATACAAGCAGGAAAAGACAATAGTAAACACTCTGAGTTTTACATTGATGGATATAGAGATTATTTCCTGCTGTAATGTTTTTCCATGGTTTTCAGTTTGGTACCACTTCAAATTTCATGTTTGTAAAAGAATGTCGTTGTGTCATCCCAAAATAGGTAAACAATAGTTATGAGTTCACGGACCAGTATTCAAAAGTCAATGATGTGCGATGGTTGAATTAATAAGGGAATTTCGTTCAAGTTCTGAGACTGAGGCATCTTGTTATGGTTCATTTTGTATACTGCATACTATGAAAAGAGAAAGAGATAGTATAGATGAAAAATCAAGAGGTATAGACAGCAGCAAAATTAGTGGTGAAATAGACCAAAATATATAAAACAGCAGGTTGTAATATAAAGTACCTTTGACTGGGGTTCCTCCCATTGGACAAAGTCTGTGTAATGGTCCAGTTGGTGAAGCACCCACTTCTGCCAGCTAATCTCAAACTGAGGGAGCTCATCCAAGTGTCTGTAGGTCATATGTTCCATGCTGTAGATGTCCACCATTATGGAACACCACTCTTCAAGGGTAGGAACTTTAGGTGTATGCCAAAACGTTGTGATGGCTTTTTTGGCCACTATAGCAGAGGCCAGAAGCAATCATAGCATCACTTGATCCAGGCCCAGTCCCACTGGTATGATTGCCAACATGAGCAATGAGGGAGTTATAGCCCCAAGGCAATTGAACATTTCCTCCAGAAAGGCTGTAGGACTGGGCATGATCAAAAGACGTGTGTTGTATTTGCAGTTGGGTGACCTCAGCCTCTCCAGCATACAGCTAGGTTTTCCCCCACATACTTGGTCACTATATCAGGTGCTCTGAAGAACTAGGAACAACATTTCCAGAAGAATTCTCTCCAGTACATTGACGAAGTGAGGCACTACAGTCTCAAAGTGAAATTGCCCCATTCCTCTAATGTGTGTGATAAGAGTAATTCACTGTTCTGTTTATTTAAAATAGATAAGGTGGTGTCTGTGGGAGCTTCCTGGATTGCTTTGTATGCTCGTCCAATAAGGTGGGGTAGGGTATTGCCCTGTATATAAGCAATAATAAGTTGGGTAAGCAGGAAAGATGTGGTTGACATACTGTTGTATGACATCAGGAGAGTTCTCACATAGGAATGAAACTGAAGGTATTTATAATCATCTGAGTATCGAAGGTGGAATGATTTTTGTAAGTTATTAAAAAGGGTAACTCCTTGTGAGTCCATTATTTGAAAATGGAACCTGAGGCCCATCCTGGCCCAGATCCTCATTGCTCCATCCATAAGATTTGGCCCATAGCCCATATGGTAAGCCATAGCCCTTACAAAATAGGCTTGAGGTGGCAGAAGTAACTTGTAGAGCTGTAGCCACTGATTGAGGGTGGTGGCTGTGTATTGGTAAAAACTGGAGAGGAGAATGCAATCTGGAGGATTGCTCAATAGATAGGAGTCATATTTATGCCAATAATTTAAGACAAATTAGATTTGCTTCCAGTAGGGTTGAAGGTAGCGGGTGATCCAGGTGCAGACTGTTTGTAGTTGGGATGCCCTGGCATACTGTAACTGATGAGACTTAGCAGGTTTAATCCTCTATGGTGTCTTGAGAGTTGAAGTATTGAATATCAAATTCATGGGGTTTTGAGGTCCCAAAGGAGTCTAGAGACAATCCAGTCCCAGGCCCTAAAATATTTTGTTCGACATAAGGGGAAGTGAAAGAAACCTAAAAATTATTGGGATCAATGAGAAAGGTCTTCTGTAATTTGTTGCATTATCGGCTCAAAGTTGTGGAGTTCTGAATGGTCTAGGTTCTAGGTGATTTTGATTCCCAGGTAATGGAAGGCAGATCTATACCATTTAAAAGGGAACATAGATTTTATTTGGGAAGAAGGGGCATAGTTGTATAAAATTACATCAGTTTTGGTCGTGTTAAGTTTGTAACCGATACTTTTCCAAACAGTTGGAAAATCTTCCATAACTTCAGTATCAAACTTTCAGGGGAAGTCACTGTGAGTAGTAGGTCATCGACAAGTAGAGATACCTTGTATTCTCATCCACCTAGTGGGATATCTGCAACCTCAGTGTTCTGCCTTATATGGCTGGCTAAGGGTTCCAAATATGAGGCAAAAAAGATGGAAGATAAGGGACAACTCTGTCTGGTCCCTCGTTCCATTCGGACAGGATCCGACAAAGAGCCATTGAGTTTTATGTAAACCTGTGAGGCAACATACTGTATATGTTTTGGAGAGCAGTAATAAATGCTTCTGGGAGGCCAAATGCCAGCAGGTTGGCCCACATAAAAGGACAGGCCACCATATCAAAGGCCTTCTCCACATCCAAACTCAATAAGGCATGGAGACTTTTGCATGTGGATGCATAGTCTAATAATAGAAAAGTTTTTCTTGTATTGTCATGGGAAGTTATGAACAAAGCCCACCTGGTCTGGGTCTTTCAAGGATGGTACATGGTTTTCTAGTCTATGAGTTAGTATAGTCATATAGAGTTTGTAGTCAGAATTTAAGAGGGAAATGGGTCTATAGGCTGGGCATATCTGGGATCTTTATTAGGTTTCAGGAGGACTGAAACAACCGCATGGTGCCAGGTGTGGGGGTAGGTCTCCGTCCTGAAAGGTTTGAAAGACCAGAACAAGTAGAGGGGTTAGTTTGGTTCACAATGTTTTATAAAATTTGGTGGGGTAGCCATCCAGACCTGAGGATTTCCTTGATTTAGCATCTTGGATAGCTTGCTGAATTTCCACTGCTGAAATAGGTGCCTCAAGGCGCTGCATCCCATCTTCGCTGAGCTTTGGTAGTATTAGAGAGAGGAGGTATTCCGATATTTGTTGGGGGGGGGGTAGTTTCATGTTCCTTAGCATAAAGATTTTTGTAATATTTGGCCAGAATATTTCTGATGACTGAAGGGCATGTGGCAAGCTCACCCGAATCAGCATCAAACATCTGGGATATGCACACTCTGGATTTTTGTGTTCTCAATGTTCTAGCTAGGTTGCAAAATTCAGATGTCCAGTGGAATCACCCAATTAATCAAGAAAGTTCAAGATTTGTATTTGTGGAGCTTGCCATATTTTCAGCACGTAGAAATCCAAAGAGAGAATCTGGTCTGCTCGAGTGAAATGATGTTTCTACACACTGTGCTCAGTAATAAGATATATTCTTTTATTTAAATAGTCCCAACATTTCACCAAATAATAGGCTTATTCTGGGGAACTGTAAAAAGATTTCAAACAATTTCAAAATGAGTATATTCCATATCCTTTGAAAAAACAAATTTATATACACATTCTTTCATAAAGTGACCCTGCTAGTCAAAAAACTGTATTGGTCCTATACTTATAATAAAACACAAGTTTACAAAAGTTATTAGCAGTAAAAATTAAACCAAAAATAATGTTTTATTCCCTTAATAATACCCATCAAAATGCCACCAATTGTATGTGCATGAAATAAATAATTGCCTTACTTTTTTTCTAAGTCAACAAGAGCCAAGAGAACTGCCACGCTTCCTTTAAATCATATACATGGTAGATGCCCACTTAAAATAAGATAAAACAAAAAGTGTAATTTAATAATTATCATCTAAATAAACATATATTTGTTGTATCTGTTACTATTTTTTATATTCACCTTGATTATTATTTATTCTCATGCTAGATTTCCTTCAAGGTTATTTTCAAGATTTCTTTTCTTTATGCTTCTTTAGTATGAGAAGAAACTAAAGAAACAACAACAATATAAAAATAGGGGGGAATGAGTAAACAGAAATTAATATAAATGAAACTACACAGCATTCCATATTCATTCATTACAATATCTAACCCAGATTATATACCACTACAGTTTCCATGTTGCACTAGCTCTTTCAAAGCGTGAATCTTGATAAATGTTGAACCCTAAACAGCCATTATTGTTTATATTTGTATGCCACCATGTGCTGCTGGCGTCCAGCATCTGATGCACTTGCTGTTGTTCGCTATTTTTTTTTTGTTATTTCCCTCTAGATGCTCTAAGGCCAATAATAATTCCTAAACTTAAAATCTTTTAACTAGAAAAAGCATTGTGCAGTATCCAAACAAGCCAGTTGTTTTGAATAAACTCTAATCTTTCTGCTTAAGCTAATGAGTACTTACGGTATGATAAATGGGCTTATACATAGAAAATTCAGCCTCAACCTTTTTACCTTTCTGGCATTCATTTTAAGCATTTTTATCAATTTGCTGTAAAAGCCATTCTTCATCCCCATTGTTTCTAAAGATACAATTGCTCCCTTGTTTATAATCTGAAGCACTCATTATAAACTCAAAGTTTAAACTAATGCAGAAAAAGGAGCTATTCATTTAAAATCCTTAGCTAAACCAGGATTAGTTCACTACTTAATAAATTCTTTTCAAAGCCTTTTGCATTTACTGGTGCTCGTAGTGGTTTCTCTATGAGGACTGGAAGCATCTGGCTACTTCGTCGGCTCACCCTCTTTAGGTCAGGGATAGTAGTCGCGTGGTAATGTAAAAACGTCTTCACGCCTTGCCTAAGCAAGTAGGTCACCATGATGACCTATGTTTTTTCTCCTTGACATATGTTCGGCATCGTGGAGAGAAATGCCCCCATCCAGACACACTTAAAGTGATAGTATCAAATGTGCTTTGGATATTCTAACTGGACAAACTTAGGTTAATTTTATGTGTTTTCTATTGCTATTGAAACAACTCCTTGCTTTTTAAGCTGACTATTTATACTTAATTATGTTATTTACTCTATAATTTTTAATTAAAAGACTACATATTAGATTATCTATAACTGGAAAGATAATTTGTTATTCTTTATTGTTTTATCTGCCTCTTATTATTCCCACAGTAGATCCACTAATGTCATTGCTATTTACAAAGAACAGTTTATCTGGATTATCTACAAAGAAACCTAAAAAACATAAGTTCTTAATTGAAGTTTTCATTCTGTTTTGAAAATGAGGGGGGAAGGAAGATGGGGGGAAGAGAGAATATTTTTAAAGAATATATATTTATATCAGTAAGTCACTCTGTCCAAAAAAACTTGCCACTTTGCTTCTTCATTTAAACTCCATTTTTCATGGATAAGGCCTAGTTCATACATCCAAAACATTTCTCTTTTTTTCTAAGATATCATTATAACAACCACCCCTTATTGGTTCAGGGACTTGTTCAAGTCCCCAAAATCTAATTTGAATAGATGAAGTCCTCTCTCATTATAGTGTCTCACCAAAGGTGAGTTTTCATCTTTATTCCGAATTCTGCTTTTATGTTCAGAAATACGTGTCCTTAATTCCCTTAGGGTTTTATCAACATATAGTTGGTCACATGGACATTGAATCAGGTACACCACCCCTGTTGTAGCATATGTTATATGTGATTTAATGTGGTATTCTTTACCTGTGTGAGGGTGTTTAAACATTGTTTTACATGAGGTATTCCCACATGCTACACATTTGCCACATGGATGCATCCCATTTTTTAATGGGCCCAATAATAATTGGGACTCTTTCAATATCTCTTTCCAATGTTGTGCATGTACTAATCTGTCCTTAATTGTGGGTGCCTTTTTAGAGACCACATATGGTCTATCTTGGAAAATTCCTGCTGTTGTAGGATTTTTTTGCAGTATATTCCAATTGTTCAAAATAACCTTTTTGAGCTTGGGCATAATAGTATTATGGACCATACTGAATACAGGAGGGCTCCGATTATCAGCTGTTGTTGCCGTGTACTCCTTTGGTGTAAGCAATTCTTGTTTGGATTTAGTTGCTACCTTAACCTGTGCTTGTATTACATTTTCCTTGTTATATTGTCTTTCTTTTAAACCTTTCTTCAATAATTTTCTGCTCTTTAACATATTCTTGATCAGTGCTGCAGTTACCCCGAGCTCTAAGGAACTGTGAGTAGGGAATACTTTCAATCAATTTATTAGGGTGGAAACTTTTCCTATGTAAGGTAATGTTTCTATCAGTAGATTTTCTGAACAATTTTGTTTCCACTCTTTGTCCTTTTTTGTAAATAGTGATGTCCAAAAAATCTATTTGACTTTTATGACTAGTAAATGTAAAACACAAATTTGAGTCCCAACTATTCATAAATTCTTGAAACTCTCTTAATTCATCTAAGTTTCCTATCAAAATTAATAATATATCATCAATAAACCTCTTCCAAAAAATAATTTTATCCTTGAAAGGATTCCCTGCTGCAGCTCCTGTTACAAACGTATCTTCAAATCATGCATAGCTAGGTTGCAAGCTCCCCATGGGCCTCCCTCATACTAGTGGTGTTTAAGATAGAGAAGTGATTGCTCCACCTTTGAGTCAATTACTTCCTGTAGGTCTTGATTGACCTAGTTTTGCTGAAGCAATATTGATTTGTCTCCTTGTTGATAGAGGGATTGTAGGGTTGTGAGCTGGTAATTAAGTTCTGTGAATCTGCATTCTCTGTCTTCTTTTTGAAGCAGAACACTTAATAAATTCTCCCTGGAGGACAATTTTCATGGTGTCCCTTAATATAGACTGGGGATGGTAGGATCAGCATTGTCCCTTAGAATTTGTGGGATTGTATCTTTGGGAAGCTGTATAAATTCTGGATCCTTAAGAAGAGCTGCTTAAGCCACCAATGAGCATGAGAAGGGGGTTTGCCCAGATCTAATTTGGCTTATACTGGGGCATGGTCCAAAAAAAGTATAGGGCCAAGGGTGATGCCTTGTATAGAATCAAGGTGTTCAACTAGAGTAAATAGGTAATCCAAATGTGGAAGTTCCATTTTTATGGGAGTGAATGGTGTATACTTGAAGTGTTGGGAAAAAGTGGTGAAGCAGATCTGTGAAACCTAAATGAGTTAATGTGGCATGCAGGCATTTTGCAGCCATGTTGCTCTATGTTGTGGAGCTCCCATAGTGTCTAGGGTGGGTGAGAAGGTGGTATTAAGATCCTTACCCATAAGCAATTTTCCTTGTAACATGGGCAGCAGCTTATTAAATAAACATTGTGTGAGTATGCTATCACGTGGGAAGTATACATTAGCCAGAGTTACCTGAGCTGAGTATATCTGTCCCACTGCCACAATGAAACAACCTTCAAGGTTTACATATTGTTCTTTCAAGATGAAGGGGTACATGGCATGGGATTAACACTGCTATACCCCTGTGACAGCCTGATTTGTGAGGTGGCTATCACGGTTGGATAACCCTTACTTTGAAATTTATCATGCTCCAGTTGAGGGAGATGTGCTTCCAGTAGGAACACAACATCGGGTTTCTTCCATTCAAGATGTTGTAATATTATCATTCTTTTGATCGGGCTGTGGATGTTGTTTACATTCCAGGATAGTATTTTAGATGAAAGAATCATTTTAGTACTTTAGAAATAGGGTGGGGTGTATATGGCGGTGGGGGTGGGACTCCACTCTCACTTTAAAAGTACAGATATTACAACCAGGAAGAGAGCATTAGTGTGGAAAAAACACATAAACATATGTAGAGGAGAAAAACAGTGGGTAGAAAGAGAAGAATAAACAAAGAAATAGGAGTTTGGTAGCCCATGAATACCCAATCAAAAACCAGTAGCTGGTGAAGTAAATATTAAATAGATGTCTATTAAACCGGTCAAGAACTGTAAGCTTACAACACTTACCAAAAGGGCAAATAAAAGAGCACTTGTAAGCAACATGATGTTTGGGAAGAGTACACAATTGGGGTGAGATACTAACAACAACAAAAATGGAAAGGGACCTGGGGGTAGTCATATCAGATGACCTAAAGGTGGGCAAGCAATGTGAGAGGGCAGCAAGGAGGGCTGGGGGGATACTGGGATGCATAGGGAGAGGCATCACCAGTAGAAAACAGGAAGTTATTATCCCTCTGTACAGACAGTTGGTGAGACCCCATCTGGAGTACTGCATGCAGTTCTGGAGACCCAATCTCCGCAAGGACATAGACAGGATGGAGGCTGTCCAGATGAGGGCAACTAAAATGGTGCAGGGTCTGCACCAGAAGACATGTGAAGAGAGACTTAAGGAGCTGAATCTGTATAGCCTCGAGGAAAGGAGGGCGAGGGGGGACATGATAGAAACTTTCAAGTATCTTAAGGGAATCAACAAAGTCCAAGAGGGTAGCATCTTTCAAAAAAAGAGGTGTGCAAGAACAAGGGGGCACAATTTGAAGATAGAGGGGGCGGCTCAGAGGTAATTTAAGGAAGTATTTTTTCACAGAGAGGGTTGTGGATGCATGGAACGGACTTCCGGAGGAGGTTGTGGAGTCAAAAACAGTGGTGGAATTCAAGCGTGCATGGGACAGTCATAAGGCAATTCTAGGGGATGGGGGTAGGAAGAAGTAGGCTGCTGGTTAACTAGGATCTGCAGCTTATCCAATAGGTAGGGAAATGGGCAGACTGGGTGGGCCAAGCGGTCCTTATCTGCTGTCAAAATCTATGTTTCTATGGTAATAGTTACTTTTTCCAGGTAACAAAAGAAAATTAAAATAGTGAACTGACTATGATAGGCAGCCAAGAGAAATGGCTTTGTCAGGTGGTAGGTGTATCGTGGTGGAGGTGGGGGATAGGGGATAGTCCATGTAGGAGTGAGGGGGAAGCAAAAATAAGATTAGAAGGTTGTGGTGGTGTCTGAGCAGGAGAAGGAGATAGAATAGTGTGAGGGAGGTACCTTATTCTGCAGTAGACGACCACCAGTGTTCAGGGTAAAATGTATCTGTGGGCAAGCAGGCCAGAGATCATGGGATGCAAGCCAACAGAGGACAGTATGGGGGCAGAGTGACTAGTGAGAGGAGGTGTGGAGGATAAGACAGTTGTCCCGCAAGAGCACCGACTCTTGTCTGTGAAGTAGTCTTTCAACTCAGATTTGAAAGAGAGGAGGCTCCTCAGTTTTATTAGAGGGGCAGGGATTTCATTTAGCCATAGCGGAGCTCTGTAAGCAAAAGATCGTTGTCGCAGGGATGTTCTCCTGAAAGGGACCAGCAGGGGTCCATGGTCCATACCCCTTGTTTGGTAGCAAGAATGAGTATTTTGGAGAAGATCAGTGATACATGGAGGAGTCTTACCCAGCACTGACTTTTTGTCCAACAGACATGTCTGGAACTTTATCCTAGATTCCAGGTTCAACCAATTAGCTTGCTTATAAAGTGTCCAGGAGAGCTCAAATCTGTCTGCCCCAAGTGTGAGTTTACAGGCTTTATTGAGGGCAATTACCACCATCTGAAGTGCAGTTTCAGTAGCTGCTCCATAGACAATCAGTTTGTCGTCTATGATTGACAAGACTGAGCTGGAGACTGTCAGCCTGAAGTCAGAGGGTGTAAGATATTTTTTATGTCTGTGTAAGACACCTAGCTTGATGTTGACTGCTTTTACAACCAATCCAATATGTTGAGATAATGTTTGTGTATCATCAAAAGTGCTCTGCAGCAAGGTGCTGTAGCCCTTGATTGGGCTGGCTCCCTTGGCTCGAACCACGGCTGTGTTCAGTTTAGCCTTGATCCTGCATTGAACCAGGAACTGCAAGTTTTGCTCCAAAGGGAGCAGCACTCTACACCCACCCCCAGAAACTCTGCCTTCAGCGCTGGAAAGTGCACTCCACAGCAAGGCACTGTAGCCCTTGATGGGACTGGATCTCTTGACTCGAACTGTGACTGTGGTTCGACTTAGCCCTGGTCCTGCATCGAACCAGGAACTGCAAGTTTTGCTCTGAAGGGAGCAGCGCTCTACACCCACCCCCAGCAACTCTGCCTTCGGCGCTGGAAAAGCACACTCTGCAGCAAGGTAATTCCCAACAGTCTGGGACCTGCTCTGACTTCCTTTGTTTGACTCTTTGAACTTGGCACCATTTCCTCTGGAGACTCTGATTGGGTCTGGACTACCAACATAGCTTTTGCCATGTAATGACAAAATTTTAAAAAGTCAATGCCCAGTGCTGAATGTTATACTAAAAATAACTTGTTAGCCAGAGGAGAAATAGTCTATTTGTTGCCAGTTAAAGGTTGATTGTAAAGTTAAACTGAGTTTACTGATTCAGAGAAGGGAAAAAAAAGGAACAAAAAAACAAGTTGTGCACTGTTGGATGCTGAATGTAAAGCCATGTTTGTATACTGATTAGATTGACATCATATGGTCACCCTTTATGTTTTTATTGCTGTATTCTTTGAAAGTTAGAGTGCAGTCCCAGATAAAGAAAAAAGGGGGAAAATATTTCTTACATTTGGCCTTGGTAATCAAACCTCCCTCTCTTGAATCTCTCTGCTTAGAATCCCCCAACTCACACTTTCGCACCCTCTGGGATAGCTCTTTTGTCTTGCAATCCCTCCCACTCCAAGTCGCTGTACTTTAAGGCTATCTCTTTCTGCTCTTTCCCCCTCAGGCACTGTAGCCCTTGATCGGGCTGGATCCCTCAGCTTGAACTGCAGCTGCGGTTCGACTTAGCCCTGGCCCTGCATTGAACCAGGAACTGCAAGTTTTGCTCCAAAGGGAGCAGCGCTCTACATCTGCCCCCAGCAACTCTGCCTTCGAAGCTGGAAAAGTGCACTCCACAGCAAGGTAATTCCCAATGGTCTGGGAACAGCTCTGACTTCCTTTGTTTTCCCCATTGCAGCTGTGTTGCAGCTCCCCACCCTCCCCCCACCACTCCCACCCTTGGCTGGCCTTAGATATATAGTGCTCTGAGGGTCAGATGACTAAGTCCCTGATCTACCATAGGCAGGTTATACCAATACACAGCTAGGGGGTGTGGGATCCTCTACTGTAATGTATAACAACTAACTCTGGCCACATGATACTTCCAATTTTGCTAACTCCAATTGGATGTAAGTACGTCTGTTCTTCTGGGCAGTGAAAGAGCTTCACATTCCTTGAAGGGTTCACTCCAGTACCCCTCAGGCACACAAATCACTGTCTCTTGTAACAAGACAAACATCTTTTTCATAGTTACTCTCATAACTAGCACATTACCTGTGGGTACGTCAAGGGTTCACTGTACTAATTTAGACCCATCCCAATGCTCTGAGCTACAACTCCTACTGGTACTTGCTACTGGTTTGATCCCTCCCCAGCAAATTGCTCATTGCTCCCAGTAACCCCCTCCTCCTCCTCCTCTCTATCCTACCCTTCACCACCTACTGCTACACCAATGGACCAGCATTTCCCCATGGCGGTCACTAGTTCCTTATTTGGTGGCCTACCCTACCTAAGCTAGATCACGTTGGACTGCTGACATTGTTCAACAAAATTTTCACAACCTGCCTCTCTAGCTTGACTTGCCTGCTCCTGGTTCCATGCAGCAAACCTGATCTTTCTGAGTGAACTTCAGTCTAGCTCGGGTGCACCAGCACTAAACATGGCATTCTACTATGTGATATCTATGGCTTTTTCCATTGCTCTCCTTCCTCTTTTGGGTCAGTGGCTCCTCTTCCTCCCACAAAATGACCCTGGGTCACCCATAGCCCCACACTGCTGTGGTGATCAACAAACAGGCACAATGTCCATTATCTTTAAGAGGAATCCTCCCTCTCCACCACCAATACATCACAACCTATTCTCTGCTCCCAGTAGCATTATGATCCTGGCTAAGTTGATTACCTCTACTGGAGGGCATATGGGCTGCAGCCCCTTAACAAGGGGCTACAACAGAAGTGAAAAGCATGTATTTAAACACTAACATGCAACCAGAAAATTCATCTTTCTTCTACTACTACTACTATCAGGGGATGTGCACCCCAATCCTGGTCCAGCCCATGATAATCCAATTAGGTTGAAAAAAGAATTTGGCCTAAAGATAGCCAAGTTAAGTCAATCTTTATTTATATAGCACCTTTCAATATCAAGGTGCTTTACAGAGTATAAACCACAATGTACAAACATACAACATAAAATTTTAACATTTAGTCTGGGAATGCCAGAGAAAATAAATAAGTTTTTAAAATGGATTTAAAACTGCTGACGGTCAGGCATTCTCTGAACCGATGAGGTACAGAATTCCACAGAGTTGGTGCTGCAAAGGAAAAAGCATGAGCTCCAGATGTTTTTAGGTGAACCCTGGGAATCTTTAGCAATCCCTCGTCGGCAGATCAGAGAGGACAACTGGGGGTGTAGGGAGTCAGAACATCTTTCAGGTAGTTGGGTTCCTGTTTGTGTAGGTCTTTAAAGGTAAGCAAACCTACCTTGTAGGTGATCCACCACTGAACTGGCAGTCAATGCAGTCTGTGCAGCACAGGCGTTATGTGACTGGACCGAGAAGTACCAGTCAACAACCTGACTGCAGCTTTCTGCACCGGCTACAAGTGGCAGATATCAACCCCAGACAGTCCTAGGTAGAGGGCATTGCAGTAATTAAGATGGATGGTAATGAAGGCATGAACCAATGTTGAAAGGTCACCCAGTGGAACCAGGTGTTTCACCTGGGTGATATTCCTCAGATGATAAAATGAGGACTTACTGTAATCATGGTTGACACTTGAGATTTCAGGGTCAGACCGTCATCAAAGATAATGCCTAGGTTCTGCACCCTATATGAGGTAGTGAGCTGGACACCATCAAGCCATAGGCCAGAAATGTACCTAGCCCCCAAACTCACTTCTGGGTGACCCGGGTCCACAACTAACACCTCAGTCTTATCCAGATTCAGTCTCAGCCAACTGGAGCCCATCCAGGCTTTGATCTCGGAGAGGTAGTTATTTAGCACAGAGACCGCGTCAACATGTCCAGGCACAAAGGGCATATATTGCTGAGTATCATCTGCATAGCAGTGAAAACTCAAGCTGTAACATAGCCACTATGAATATCCTTAGCCTGCTCCCAAAATTCACACCATTCCAGGCATGGACACAACTTCACTGTCCAGACATTATATGCCTTACTGAGAAGACCTGGCTTACTCCAAAGGATAAGGATAACTTAATAGCACTACCAGGGTTTAGTACCTTCTGGCTTGATAGGATGGGGAAAAGGGGTGGGGGTTGCCTTATCTACATCAAAAAATCCATCCAGGCAGTGTATTACCAGTAACTGGGGTCACCTGTAACTATGACTTGTTCGCAGTTCGTCTCCTGCTAGGAGGACACGGAAAGACACTATCCATTGCCTCTGTCTATCTGCCCCCTCACAAAGCAAAGCTGGGTCTTGGTCAAGTCATGGAAGTTATTTCTCAGGCCAAAAAAAAAACTCCGAATTCATTGTCACAGGGGACTTTAACATCAACTGGCTAAGCAAGGACAGAGATGCACTGAAGGATCAGGTAGCCAGTTCATATCTCACACAGGTGGTCGCATGAGACTACCAGAATGAACTATAAAAAAGGCACAGGCATGCTCCTAGACTGGATCCTGGCAAGATGCTCCTCTAGGATTAAAAGTGCTGAAGTGCTATCTGATTGCCTCAGTGATCACTCCTCAGTAATCGGCAGATGGGTCAGCAAAGAGAATAAAGCCTCACCAATCACCATACGTAGCAGAGTGATCAAGAGAGGGCAAGTTGGCTCTTTCAGAGCAGCTCTATTCTAGGTGGACTGCTCCCCAATAGATGAGGCACAGGATATTGACAATGCCTTGCAACTTTTCGTGGACAAGTTTAATAGGCTGTATGATATCTTCACTTCCGTGAGGAAAAAGGAAGATTAGAGGGTCCCCTAATGGGTGGATTACCAGTGTCCTTCAGGATGAGATGAGAATCAGGGATAATCTGTGGTGTAGGGCCAGAGATTTGGGAAATGCAGCTGAGTTCCAGAATTATAGGGCTGCAAGAAATAAGAATACAAACCTCACTAGATGGGAAAAAGCAAAATACTACAAATACAAGATGGTCAGTAGTTGGGGTAATGGAAAAAAATTCTGGAATAACATAAATGATCTGCTCAGCCGAGATGACAGAAAACATCCGACAATGCTAAACTTGAATGGCACCCCCACTCAGGGTCCCTTCATTATCACAAAAGCATTTAACTCAGCATTCACGGATCTGAGTACTCTCCTGCCCCCTGAGTTCCTAACTCCTGTTGATCAGACACAGCCCAAGGCAGGACCCAGCTCCACTCAACCCTGCTTCTGCTTCAAACATGTTACTGTCAAGGAGGCTCAATCCTATGTCTCAAGGGTCCTAGACAAAACTAGACTTGGCAGTGATAGTAATGACATGAAGTTGGTATCCACAGCAATTAATGAAGTCATTGCCCCTATCACAAGAATCTTCAATAAATCAGTCACCCTGGCAAAATTCCCAACTATCTGGAAGCTAGCACTGGTGACCCCAGTACTCAAAAGTGGGGACCACTCCAGCACCACCAACTTGTACCGACCTATTTCAATTTTATCCCTGCTATCAAAGGCACTAGAGAGAATTGTAACAGACCAGATCTCTGAGTACCTGCAAAAATATAATCTTCAGTGTCCCCAGCAGCATGGATTCAGGAAAAACCACAGCACAACTAATGCCCTGGTAGAATTCTCTGAATACGTGCATACGGTGGTGGACAGAGGCCAGTTGGTGGGATCTATCTTTATTGATCTCACCAAGGCCTTTAACACTGTTAACCACCCAATCCTGCTTCAGGAACTGGTATCGCTAAGGATGGCCTCTGAAGTAGCCCTTAGGTTCAAGGACTATTTGTCCTTCAGGTCCCAAAGTGTCAAAATAGGAAACTCAGTATCTTCAACAAGGAAAGTCACTCTAGGTGTCCCACAAGGGTCCATCCTTGGTCCTCTACTGTTTAGTTTATTTCTAAACAACCTTCTCCTTGCCTGCAAAAGCAAAATTATCTTGTATGCGGATGATGCCATTATCCTGAGTAGTAGCTCACAGCCTACTCTGCTCCAAAAAGAGTTACAGACTACCTTCAACCTGCTGGAGCAGTGGCTTTACTCGCAGAAACTACTTATCAACTACAAAAAGACTACAACAATGCTAATCTCAAGTCACCAGCACAAGAAAATCCACCCAGATCTGACCATCTTCAACAATAACGATGTCCTGCTGCAACAGGTACAGTACAAGTCACATTAAACTATTCCACCAATGAGTTGGTGTAGCATTGTTTTTTATAGTCAGTAATGCACTGGCAACTCATACTGCATTGTTTTGCAATGCTCAACCAGCTCATGAGCAAATGTTTGCACAATGTTTTTGCAGCTCAGTTGGAAAGCATCTGTAGTCCAGTCACAATGAAATGAAAAACTGCATTTCCATTCTTAAGAAACAATTTGCACAGGGCTTTGTGCTGGCTCCAGCAGCACTTATACAACTCAGTCAGAAATGCTAAAACAACTCATTGGAGGAGCAGTTTAATGTAACTTGTACTGTACACTCCTTCAAGTACCTTGGAGTCACTTTTGATGATACACTAACATTCTCTCAGCATATTTCTGCTTATAGTCTGCCTCAGCCTGCTGTTTCCATCTGTCTTGGTGCTCAGCTGCTTACTGCATGGCAGTCTTTCTGCTCCTCCTCCAACATAACAGGACATGGGGAGGAGTAGATAATAATGACGCTGGGGTAAAAGGATGAGGCACACACAAGTAGTGCAGTCAGCAAGATTAGCAAGGGTGACTGAGGCAAAAGTGGAAGCAAGGCTGGAAGTATAGCAGTCAAATCCTCCCTCACCCCCAAACTGAATCCTACTACCCAGGGTTAGGGTAATACATCACACTGCAACCCTTGACTGCTGCAAGAGCTAATGGGAGAGAGAGAACCCAATCATTAATGGAGGGGCCAACAGAAAAACTTAACATTAATTTTGATTGTTAAAGGGGGAATATGACATTTTCCATGGGTAACACTATAAATTGGAGAATATACTGGGTTCATTATTCTATCTTTATCAAAGAAATATGAATTCATAGCAGAGCACATTTATGAGGAAGGAATACTGTAACTGTAAGCCTATAAAAGATTATTCTCTGATGTATTAAAACTTGACAAGTTGCTATTCTCCCTGCAAACTGTCCCCTAAAGATTTGAGCCATCCTGCCTGAGCAGACAGCAATGGGGCCGGGGGAAGCCTCAGAAGGCCAACTGCTTTCAGTGCTAGCAAACTTTCTCCAATAAATTGAACCTCAGGAAATTGTTGGCTGCCTCATTAAATTTTCACTGTAAATTTTTTTTTTCCATTAACATTTTATTCACATTTTATGCAGAGACAGCATAACTGAGAGAAAGATTTTACAAAATAAATGCAATATACATTAAACACGTTACAGAAATGACAGAACATTTTCTCTGCTATAATCCCTAACCCTAAAATCCTACAATACTCTAAAAAAAAAAAAAACTTCCTCCGCGATAATACTCCCCAGGCATAGGACTCAAAACATTGTCATATAGGGTAAGTTCACAGATCACAATGTATAGATAATATCAAACGGGGCCCAGATCTTCTCAAAGCGGGGT
This sequence comes from Neoceratodus forsteri, assembly GCA_016271365.2. Taxonomy (NCBI): domain Eukaryota; kingdom Metazoa; phylum Chordata; order Ceratodontiformes; family Ceratodontidae; genus Neoceratodus; species Neoceratodus forsteri. The sequence continues at coordinate 1,870,021,146 of CM057452.1, forward strand.
AATTGATTATGTAAAGTAGCAATCATTTTCTCAATCCTGAGAAAAGCGAGAAGTTCAGCCAGCCATTCAGAATAAGAGAGCATAACCCGATCCTTCCAATGACGGAGAACCAATTTCTTAACTGTGAGTGAAATCAAGGCCATGTAATATTTTCTATTCCTAAATGAAAAGGTGGACATATCCCCCAGCAAACACACCTCAGGCTTGAACATCTCCTCCAATCCCAATAGGGGGTCCAGCTTATCCCTAATTTCTGACCATAGAGGAACTACCTTGGGGCATTCCCAAAAATATGCAAGAGGTCCCCTCTATCCTGATTATACCTGTAACATTTGGATTCTTTTAGCAGATTCAAATCCATTAATTTCTGAGGGGAATAATAAATATTATGTAGCACTTTAAACTGTATAAGCCTCAATTGGTCATGCCTGATAAAACTGTGACATGTAAGCCAACTCTCCTTCCAATCTAAATTAATATTAGGGAATACAGAGGCCCAATAAGAGCAAGGGGCAAGATTGACAGAATAGGCCCACTGAAACAGGACAGAATAAATCTTGGAAATTGCCTGTGGGTTCCTATCAATAGCAATATATCCATAAAAGCAGGACTTTAGGAGGCAGTACCTTCTCCCTACCCAACTTCTGAAGCAGTACATGACGAAGCTGGTATATTTTGAAAATATCTTTAGTAGCTAGATTAAATCTATCTATCATCCCCAAGGCCGGAGCCAATTCCCCCTCCTCGGTAAGGAAATCCCTCAAAGAACAGTTGACAGGCAATTTCAACCAATCAGGCCTGATAGTAGTATTACCTATCAAAAACCGTGGATTACCCCAGATCGGTTGATCCCAATCTTTGGTCAGGTCATATTTAATAAAACCACAAAGCTGATTATGAATTTTAAGCATTACTCCAATGGGAGATTTTTTCAGCAAAGAGGGAAGTGCTTTAGGGGCTAAATAAAAGAGAGCCTCGGGGGTAATACCATATTTTTAATGAGGTTTATTTCTAAATTAACCCATAAGGAACATAATTTGATACTAATGTTGGAGCATTTGCACAGCCATCTGCCGTACTTACTCAGTTGAGCTGACCAAAAATAAAGGCCAAAATGGGGTAATCTTAACCCTCCCAATGACTTAGGGGCGGCTAACTTTTGATAGGCCAACCTGGCCTTTTTATATCCCCAAATGAAGTCCGCAATCATACTGTGGAGTTTTTTAAACCACGATAAAGGAAGCCAAATATTTAACATACTCAAGGAGTAAAAAAGTCTGGGGAATATGTTCATTTTAATTATGTTTATCCTTCCCCATAGTGAAAATGGGAGTTGGGTCCACCTCTTGAGGTCCAGTTCAATAGTATGAACAAGAGAGTCCAAATTTAGCAGATGCATCCTTACAGGGCTGTTCGACAAAGAGAGACCAAGATATTTAAGAGAGTCAGAGTTCCACCCTAGGCCTAGTTCGGTAATTTCTTGTTTAAATATCCTATTATTAAGAGGGTAAACCACCGTTTTATCTTGGTTTAATTTATAATTAGCTACAAGACTAAAATTCCTTATTAATTTTAGCAAATTTGGAATAGACTTGGTAGGACTAGAAACATAGACCAAAAGATCATCTGCGTATGCAGTGACTTTTATAGTTTAGCTCCATATTTTAATACCTCTATTTCTTTACTATCAACTATACTTCTTATGAGGGCTCTAAATATAAATTAAATAAGAGTGGTGATAAGGGCATCCCTGTCTAGTACCCACATATAACTGAAAGGGTTAGAGATGGCCTTACAAGCTACTCTAGCTGAAGGATTCGAGTATAGTGTTCCAATCCATTCTAGGAACTTCACAGGAATCCAAATTTCTTCATAGCTGAAAATAGAAATTCCAATAGACCCTATCAAAGGCCTTCTCGGCGTCCAAGGAGACCAGCGCCATCGAGGTTGGACCCTCGGAAGCCGAGAAGACATGTGTCAAAGTCCTAAAATGATCGGCCGAGGACCTACCCTTCATAAATCCAACCTGTTCATTGCCTATCAATTTAGGTAATACTCTATTAATTCGTTCTGCCAATATTTTAGCCAAAATCTTTATATCACAATTTAACAATGAGATAGGCCTATAACTAGCCGGTTTTTCAGGGGGTCTATTCGGCTTAAGAATTAAGATTATGAGCGCCTCTGAGAAAGCTCTATCCACTTCCTGGCCAGAGAGAACGTACTGAAATAACCTAAGAAGCATAGGCGCCAGTTTCTGGGAAAATTTTTATAAAAGTTGGGCGAATACCCGTCAAGGCCCAGTGTTTTATCTGCGGAAAGACTCTTGATGGCTAGCTCTATTTCCTCCTGGGTTATATCTGCTGTGAGAAATAGCCGATCGGATTCATCCAGCATAGGAAGGTCCAAACCCTCCAAGAAGAATGAAATTTCTGAGCTAGTAGGCAGGGGATCCATCTTTTTATATAAGGTTTCAAAGTATTGATGAAAAACCAGAACCATTTCATCCGGAGAAGTCTTAACACAACCCTCCTCTTCAGATAGGATCCCTCAATAAGCAGAGAGGATTCAAGTTGTGCGATACGTCTAGCCAAGAGTTTCCAGTTTCTCCCTTATCCACATACTTGGCTCTAGTCTTGATTAGAGCTAACTCCGCCTGCTCTCCTAAAATTCTAAGATAAGCGTCTCTTGTTTTGACCAACTCCTCTTTATCCCCCTCTTGTGGATGTATGGAAATCTTAGATTCCAAAGACCTAATGCGGACTAACAACTGAGACATAGTCTGCTCCTTTTCCTTTTTCTTTTTAACAGCTATACTAATTAATACTCCTCTTAGATAAGCCTTGAATGCCCCCCAAAAAATGTCTGGACGGACATTCCCAACTAAATTTTTAGGTAAATTTGTCTATTTGTTCAGATATGAATTTGGTAAACTTAGGTACCCTTAGAATTTGATTGTTCATCTTCCACCTATTCCCTTTTTTCAGGAAAGATGGAAATGAAATTGATACAGCCAACGCCGCATGATCCGAAATAGCGCCTGCAACGATATCCGATTCTAAAACCCCTCTAAGAAGAGATCGAGAGAGAAATATATAATCGAGCCGGGATGCTGTCCCATGAACTGGGGAAATGAAAGTATATTCCTTAGATTCTGGGTGGAGGACTCTCCAGACATCCTCTAACTCTAATCGATCAAGAAGTTCCCCTATAGCTCGAGAAGCGGGGGTATGGCATACATGAGATCTAACGGATCTATCCACTAAAGGATCCAGGGCTAAATTAAAGTCCCACCCAGAATCATAGGAAGCTGAGCAAAGGTAAAGAACCTCAACAGGTTCACCAGAAAATCCTGACTGTCCACATTGGCCATAAATCGAACCAATTAAAATTTGGTATTCTGTAATTTCCCTCTAACTAATACAAATCTGCCCTCCTTATCCTGAACCACTTGTACTGGAGTAAAAGATATGAGCTATGTATTAGTATCATTACACCTCTACTCTGGGTGTTACCCTGAGAGGAGAAAACCTCTGCAATTTGTAATCTCCTCATGGAATTAGCCTCCAGTTGAAGTAAATGTGTTTCCTGTAAAAATACAATCCCTGCCTTGAGAACTTCAATATGTTTCAAGATTCTGTATTGCTTAGTTTTAAGCCGTGCACCCTTCACGTTCCACGTAAGAAATTTAACCAGTATATCTGTCCCCATGCTTATTCAAAAAGGGCCAAAATATAGTATGCACGCCCTAATTCTATACTCAAAAAGGAAAGAAAATTCTCTAAACCTAAGAACCAGTGAACTAACCCTTGTGATGCCTCGAAACCCAACTTTCAACCCTCTAAAGCCCCCAAATACCCACCAGCCCCACCCATCCACCTGCGTCCCCAAAAGCGGCCTATCCCCCCAACCCCGCCCCAATCTCATCTCATGGCCCATGACAACAGCCCACTAAGCTCATCCGCCAGCCCACCCTACCACCCCCAACCTTCTAATAAAACCCCGATTTTGCATATGACCTCATTACACTACTTATTCCAACCAATATCTGGAAATTAATGGAGAAGAAACCCAGGATCCCAAATACCCCATTCTTACCCGCGGTAATTAATACAAGCCTAAATGAGGCAGGAGTGAAAGAGAGAAATGTAACAGAAAAGAAGCGAGTGTTTAGATCGCTTCATAACCAAATATCGAAAAAGAAAACCTCCCAAAATAAGTCCGGGGCAAAGATTAGAGCAAGTTGGGGGCATGCCCCCTTATTTGAGACCCCAACAAGGCCATTAAAATAACTAAGTCGTTTCTGGACTATACTATCAATTATTCATTCTATGTCAGCATGTTAAACTTAACACAATTCTCCATCACGCCCTCTTGTGGTCAACGTAACAAAATAGGGCAGGTTTTGTCCTCCCAGCTGGTATTTGATAGTGTCCAAAATAAACATGAGTCCAGCCCTGGATTTGGTATGGCCTAACCTAAAAGTAAAAATTAACATCGTTTACTGCCCACAATAAAGTAGATCAAATAAAATAATATAACAAGGATAGAGAGCTTCAGAGAGTAATATCAGACTTGGAAATATAGGGAAGAGATCCCACTCAACCCCTTATTATAAACCAAGTTGCTGCACATCAACTCGATGCTAAAATATAAAGTAACTTATTCAGTCCATTTAGTCCCAGAGCAGCATCTCAAAAGGCAGATCCAAAGCTGATTTACAACCCTTGTTACAAAGTCTGGTATCCTCCTGGGCCGTAGGTCCGCGATGCCCTCTTATGGCAATAGAAGAAAGTAGGACAGTTTTTATCATCTGAGTTGATACCAGATACAGTCCCAGGATTAACATAAATTTAACCCTTAAAAATATGAAACCCCACATAAAGACGGCAATTTAGAACCTCTGCTCTTAATTAAAATTAATGAAACAATACATCAAGGATAGTTAGGCCAATAACTATAACATCAAATAAAGTGAAGCGGGAAACATTCCACTCCACTACTTATATTAAATCAGTTCTCCAACCATCAGCTGCTTGCTGAGAGAAAATAAAGTTTCCGGGTTACACTTAACTCCAGGATCATATTCCGAGGACAAATCCAGAAATGATTCCACGACCTCATTTGACAGCTCCCATATTCTTCCAGCCCTTCAGGTAGCTTTAAAAAGAGTAGGAAGGCCAGTTGTGCACGCTGCAGGAGTCATAAGAATCAAATACTTTCCACTCTTCTGCGATAAATACCTGGAATTTCGCCGGATAGCCCATGCGAAATTTAATATCCACGCAATCAGCTTCTTAATCAGCGGGTGATACACCACCCGTTTTTGCCGGATGGAGAATGACAGATCTTGGGCTACTCTGATTCTAGAACCTTCCCAGTATAATTCTTTATCCTCTTTTGCCTTCAGGATAAACAGCTGCCTCTCCTGGTAGTTAAGAAAACGAAAAATAAAAGTTCTAGGAGGTGCATTTGGAGGGGGTAAAGGGCGCAAGGCTCGGTGCGCCCTCTCGATAACATAAGAGGGTCCAAATGGTGAGGGTCCCACTATTTTCTCCACCAATTTTTGAGCAAATTTAATCGGATCATGCCCTTCAGCCTTTTCCGGTAGCCCAATGACTACCACGTTATTTCGGCGACTTCTACCCTCCAAGTCCTCAATCTTTGATTCGAGCTTGCTAATTTTCTGGCTTAGTTTATTCACCACAGGGTCCAGTCACTCTCTGCTCCCCTCCAGAGATTTAATGGCGCTTCATTATCAGCAGCCTCCGGTAGATCTTCCAAGGTGGTAGTACACATTTGATCTCGTTGCGCCATATCCTGAATGTTGTTTTAAATGGGTGAAACTCTTCTAAGAACCGAGATAGCGTTAGGGTTCTTCCTCCTGACAACCATCCCTAACCCTTGAGCCGACAGGAGGCCGAGGCCTTAGATTTCTTGTGACCTTCTCTGAATTACGCGGAGCATGTGCTTAGGAGGAGATTTGCTCATTTCTGTCTCCATATAAAATGAGCACACCGGTTCTCCACTGCATCCAATACCAAAAGAACCTTAGCAGTACAATTTTAAAGGGGCATAAAATTGCAATCGCTGGGTGGAAGGACGGAGCGCTCGGAGAAAGCAGCTACTCCGTGCGCTGCATCATGTGACTCTCCATTTTCACTGTAAAATTTTAAAGAGCTCAGGCAGCAGATATGATGTGAAGAGATCGACCGTCAAGGCGCAAAAAAATTAAAAACAAACATACCTGAGTATGGTGGCTGTGGGTGTGCTGCTTCTCTTAGACTGTCTCTGTGACTGTCTGTGCTGCTGTTCTTGTCCTGCTGAAGCCTTGATCAAGGATACCACCTCCCTGCTGCTGTGATCTCCTTCTCTGATGATTCTGACCACCAGATCCCTCTCTCTTGCTGGCTGGCCTGACCAGACCATGGTGCTGCCAGCATGTGTACTACTCTCTGAGTCCTCCTGAGGTCACTGGACTGCTGCAATGATCAGGATCAGGATCATGACTAATGGTCCCCAGGGCATCTCTCCACCCACCAGCCCACCCGATGCTGATGGCTCCCTCTCTCAGGCTGCTACTGGACTAGAGAGCCCTCTGCTCTGACTCTGAGATTGTCCTCCTCCTCCTCAACTGCTGTGCTGGCTTACCTCTAGCTGGTGTCTGCATTCAGACTGGCTGCTCCAACAGTGATCGCAAATAAAATTGCACTGTCTCACACTGTCTATGCTGGTGCCATGCACCAACAGTCAGAGTGTCTGCGGTGCACCACTGTCACCCGTGGGGTAACGTAGCTGAGCTGATGACCCTTGATAATTGGACAGGGACATGATCGTCACATGGGGGAGGGAGTGTCCATAGGGAGACTCAGACTGTCACTTGATTGGGGGGGTTGGGGTCTGGGGCAATGCCAGGGACAGCATGATGAAAGCCAGCCCCACAGAGCCAGTTTAGTGCCCAGCTGGCAGCAGCAGCTTAGCTACTAGCATTAGAAAATATAAAAAACAAACAAACTAGGCTAAATTAAATGTTGCCTGGGGGCTGGGGGGCCCCTAGGGGCCTGAGACCCACCGGGAATTTTCTCTGTAGCCCTGTGGGCCAGTCCAACTCTGTGTGGCAGGATTCATGGGGATGGAGATCATGGCAAACAAATCTGATAGGTTTCTTTAAGTAGGTGAACAAGGATATAGATTAGGGGAGAGCAGTGGATATGGCTTATCTGGAAATTACCATGGTCTTTAACACTGTTCCAGAGACAAGGCTAACAAAGAAGCAGAACAGCCTAAAAGTGGGATCCAGAGTGGTGAATTACATTAGGAACTCTTAAACCAAAAGGTGACAGAGGGTGGTGGTTAACTGCCCATAATCTAATAGTGGAAGAGTGACCAGCGGGCTACTGCAAGGCTTGATAATGGGACCTGTCCTCTTCAATATCTTCATAGGGGACATTGCAAATAAACAGGAAGGGAATTTATGCCTTTTTTGCAGATGATACCAAAATCTGCAATAGGGTGATAACTCAGGAGGGTATGGAGAAAATGCACAAGAATCTTGGGAAACTCAATGAGTGGTCAAAAACATGGCAGTTGAGGTTCAATGCCAAATAGTGTAACAATATGCACCTAGGGTATAGGAACCCAATTGCTGAGTATAGGATATGGGGTACTGACAACCACAAGACAGGAAAGGTACCTTTTGGGTATCATATCTGAGGACCTCAGGGTGGCAGGGCATAGTGTCAAGGCAATGGGTAGCGCTAGAGGGATTCTGGAGTGCATAGGGAGGTGTATATCCAGCAAGTGGAGGAAGGTACTGTTGCCACTGCATCACTCACTGGTGAAACCCCACTTGGAGTCCAGTTTTGAGACCGCATGTCAAAAAGGACCTTGACAAGGTGGAAATGATCCAGAGGAGGGCCACTAAAATGGTGCAGGGTTTGCATGAGTAGCCCTATAAGGAGAGGCTGAGGAATCTCAACATGTACTGTACACCCTAAAAAAGAGGGGAAAGAAAGAGATGTGACATGACAGAAACAGACAAGAACTTCATGCAGGTAAACAGAGTGCAGTGGGAAGTCTCTTTTGAATAAGAAAGAGCAACAGTACCAGGGGGCATGCAATGAAACTAGAGAGAGGGGAGTTCAAGACAGATATGAGGAAATATGTATTCACTGAAAGGGTGGTAGACACCTGGAACAGACTGCCAGTGGAAGTCAACACCTTTAACAGACTGTCAGCAGAAGTCATCTAGGCTCAAACAGTGGGGGCTTCAAGCACGTGTGGGATAAATATTGGGGTATATTAAAAAAGTTGCATGGAGGTGAGAGGGTTGCCAGACACCAGATATGGTCTACACAGACAGGTTAGGCAGGGGACATCTGGGAATGCTGGGTTGGCCAGTCAGTCATTTCCTGCTGACAAAGTCTATGTTCTATGCCATTAAAGGCAGCAATACTGATTTTCTCATTGCAAGTCTGTTTAAATTTATAGGTCGAGTTGGAGGTTAAGGAACGATAACAATCCCTATCTGGGATTTATTTTTTAATCTCAGTCACATACTTTTTTAATAAAGGTTTTTATCTCTCCTTGGGCAGGCAAGGTGGCTATACAGCCTCATCTCTGGGCTCCATTTACTGTCCCTTATCTCCTTCTCTTTATCCAGGGTTAGGTTCCTACGCAGATTTCCCCCCATCGTGGGGCCAGGGGGAAGCCTATCCTCCCCAGAGGTTTCCTATTCAGAGTGGCCTCTGGACCTGAAGCAATAAGGCAGGCTGTGGTGCCTTGATCCCAAATCCACCATTGTTTCCTCCTTTTTTCCACCCAGGTTCCCAGAACTGCAGCAGTATGTAGAAGACATGCATGTTAAGGTGTGCATGTGCTCTTGAACCACAGCTCCATTCACCCTTCCTGACTGCCATCAGCCTCTTGAATGTTGGCACTACCACTAGGCTTCCACCTGGTGGCAGCTAAGAACTGGGAGGGCTTACCACCCCAGTCTGGGAGAAGAGAACTGCCAAGTAGACACTCAATCCTCTTCCAGCCACCCCTTCCCCAATCTCCGGTGACTTGAATGCATTCCCAAACTAGGGTCTCTGGCATGGTGAAATGCTTACAGTACCTCAGCCCTCTGTGCCACCGGGCTGGCTTTCTCATTCACATACTTGTCGGTGTCCTGCACCCCCACCAATCCATCCTAAGTGACTTGTTTAATGATGATATGATTCATATTTTGTAGCTCCTTCACTGCTTGCCATTCACTAGTAGAAAGGATGTGAAAATGGCCTGGTGCAAGTTTACCGTACCAGTGCTAAACGTTCTGTCTGATCAGGTGCTCAGACCGTGTAATGATATTACACAAGAGGTCATTAAAGAAGACAAAGAAAAGTAGTAGGCCAAAGACTAAACCTTGTGGGACACCAGTACTGATAGGAATAGGGGAAGAGAACCACCAATCCTGACAGACTGTAATCTACTCTGGAGGTAGGAGTGGAACCAATTAGTTGTAGAGTCCAAGAGCCCCGCTGACCTGAGCTTGTCAAGGAGGAGTGGGTGGGCAACAATGTTGTCCATCCATAAGTACACAGATAACACAGTCATATTTGCCTCTGGTTCCTCCCCCTCTGAGATGACGGCCAGACTTCAGCTGGATTTCAACATTATCCAGCACTTGTATCTGTCCAATCTGCTCTCCTTAAATGCCATGAAAATGGTCTCTATGACCTTTGACACTAAGCAGAAGCTTTCCAGACTTACCTCCCTCCCATCCTTCCACATCCTAGGTGGAGCAACTCTCAATGATGTTCCCTCATTCAAGCACCTGGGGGGTCTGGCTAGACCGGCACCTCAACTTTTCAGAGCATGTGGATGCCATTCACAAAAAACTCCACCCTAAGCTCGGTGCATTATACAGAACAAAGGCTGCATCCCTTTTCCTGTTTACCAAGCTATTATCCAGAAAATGACCCATCCTATCCACTCTCGACTATGGTGACATCATCTACAGTGCCGCATCAAAGAAGAATACCCTAGCCAGACTGGACCCTTTCTTTCACTCCTTCTGCAGCTTTGTTTTGGACTATCTGATCCACACTCACCATTGCTCCTTATACTCCTGTCTCTCCTTCCCTTCCCTTGAAGCTAGATGCCTCACTCACTGTGCCTTCTTTATCTCACAGTTCTGGCTGTCCTCCCTCCCCTTCTACCTTACCTTTCTCCTCACTTTTTCATCGCCTTCCACTTACTCCCTTTGTAACTCTAGCTCTCGATCCTTCACACTCCCTTCATGTAAATCCCTCACTGGCCAGGTAGTTTTCTACTACCTCTTCCCCAAACTTGGAATTTTCTCCCACTAGCTATTCGCTCCACCTCTTCCCACCTCTCTCTCTCTTTCTCTCTCCTCTCTTCTCCATGACATTACTACTCACTCATGCAATTGCACCTGATTCATCTGCCTCTTCACTTCCAGTTGCCCCCCATTATTTTATCTCTCTTCCCCTGTTTCTCTCTTGTGTAAACCCTCCTTCTCTTCATTCCCCTCACCGAGCAACCTAGCCCTACATTGCTTCCGCAGTCTTCATAAACCCACTGGGCAGATCCCAGCCTGTTCCTTGTATAATTTGTGGGTGTATGTATATATATATATATATACATATATATATATATCCATTGCAAAAAAACTTTGTTAGTGCATCAGTTAGGGTTCCTTCAACAGCGACAAAAATGAGGACATTTGACATTAGGGTTTTCAACCCTAACTCCAACCCCCACACACACACACAAACACAAACACACACACACAAAACACAAACATACAAGCAGGGGATGGTACAAGGCAACACAACCAATCAGAAACAGACACCATAAGGTAACAGAAAGAACATACAACTCTGTAAGCATATCACAAGAGGCATCCATTATCATGTTTCAGCTACTGTATCACTTCTGCTGCCATCCCAGTGTCTTGGGTGGGTACGCCCACATGCTGTGCAAACACATAAGATGGCCACTGCATGAACTGTATATCTCTACACAGAGAGTACAACAGTATCCATAAGTCATGGTAGGACCACATGGTGAGTTGGACCCTGTCCTTCCATCCTTCCATTGAGATATAACAACACTCTACATATGTCACAGAAGTACCGCAGGGTGCTATGTACTCTAACCTACCATCCCTGCATTAGCATACTACAATACTATTTATGTGTCACTGTGTCCTTATGTCAAAGTGTCACCTCATGGTTGTTCAGATACTGCACTCCCATCCCTCCATCAAGATATAAGTACAATGCAATGTATGTGTCACATTATGCATATGTTACAGTGAGAGTACAGGTGCTTCATATTCTGCTGTCCCATTCCTCCATCGTCATACTACAACACAATACATACGTCACACTACCTATATGTCACAATGAGAAAAGTGCAAAATATGGCTAGAGTAAGACATGGATTATGTTGTACTATTTCAATAGAGGTATGGTAGTGTACAGTCCAAGCTATGCTGTATTCTCACTATGACATATGTACAATGTGACATATGGATAGTGTTGCACTATCTTTATGTAGGACTGGAGGGCAGGGTGCCACAGTGACATACGAACACTGTGTTCTATGGATTCTGACATGCTATGTCAATGTACAGATAACAGTGAATGGTGCAAAAGACAATGCACTCCCAGCCCCACATTGACATAATAGAACAGTGTCTTTGTGAAATGTTGGGAACATAATTCCTCCATGTAGGTACTACAGTAGTCTGCATAGATCAGGTTTGGAGTGTGGAGTAGTGGTGGGCAAAGTGGGCTCAATCTGCTCCGCGAAGCATTTCGCGGAGCACAGGCGGATTCGCGGAGTGCTCCACAATGCGAAGCGGAGTACTTCGCATTATAATGAGAAACGCGAAGTGCATTGGAAACAGCAACTTCACGTTACTCCACCTCCACTGGTCACTACTAGAGCTGCAGTGATTATAAATCTGCCCGCATAGAAATTGGGCGCCAGTATTGCCGCATCCATGGAGCACAACCACAGGGGACCCTGTAAGTGCTTAACGCGTTATCATTACCACTGACATTCCCATTATGCCTTAACGCTAAGCAAGGTGAAGTGAGAAGAAAATAGAAAGGCACATCACATGGCCTGCAGCATGTCACATGCTTTTAGCCAGCAGAAAGGAAGTGAGTCAGAGAGCAGTTTCACTTTCTCCTTTGTATTTGTACAGGGAGAAAGCAAAATTGTTTTGTGAGAGGAGTTTGCTTGGCTCTTGGATTTGTTACTGCCAATCCAATTCAAACAGCTTTTTTAAAAGCTATTTTATTTAGTCTTTGTATTGTGTTAGTGTTTTTTTGGTTAGTGAATTTTTTTGTATAAGTTTTGTTTTTGTTTTGTGTGTGTGACTGACTGACTGTGTGAGTGTGAGTGTGTGTGTGTGTGTGTGTGTGTGGTCCTGTGGACCCAAGAGGATGGAGGGTCAGGTTGGAGTCAAGGAAGGTTGAGTCGCCAGCATGTGGGGGCATTAGGAGGGGAGGAGTGCGAACCTGTGGGGGGTGGGGTGGGGTGGAAGTGTTATGTTGGACTGCTCCAGACTCCTGGCCAGTGTTGCTTCCCCCGTGAAAGCAACAGGAGCAGCAGCAGCACCAATGCCACCGGTGGCAGTTGCTCGTCCACCTTCTCTGCCACCACCACTAACAGAAGCTGTTGGGGCTCCAGCAGCACCCCCTCCACCACCTCCACAGCCACAGGAGGTGGCAACGGCAATAGTGGGTGGTGGTGGAACTCGTGCCCACCAAGTGCGCACAGTGTCTGGTTCCCCCCCTGCAGCTCCCCAGTGTGGGAGTTTTTTAACTGTGTGGAGGGAGACAGCACAGTGGTGGAGTGCCATGTGTGTGGTGTGCTGGTGCACCATGGTCCCCCGAGACACATTTGGGGACCAGTGGCCAGTGCACCCACATGATGAACCACCACAGGTCAGAGTGGTAGGCTGCCATGGAAGGGGCCATGCGTCCACCTGCTGGCCCTTCTGTGGCAGTGGCTGAGGGTGCTGCTGGGGTGGGAGATGTGCCTCACAGCAGTCACCACCACAGCAGGAGGAGGAGGGCTACATCAGGTGCTCCACCACCACCACCACCTCCACCAAAGCCACCAGCACCACCCTGTCCACCACCAGCCCCACTTCTTGGATTACCCGCTGCAGTAGACCCCGGCACAGTCCCTGTTAGCCAGTCTGACCTCCTCCTGGGGTGGGCAGCACTGGAGGAAAACAACAAGCGTTTCATTAATTTGGAGCAGCAGGTTACCAGAGTGGAAGCACTGCAGCAGCAAATACTTTCAGTGCTGCACCTGCTGCTGGACCACCATGGCATCCCACAGCCTTAGTAAGTCCAGGTATTGTTTTCTGCAACCCCACCCCCTGACCCCACTCCTCTACTGTGTTGTACTTTTGTTGTGTGTTTTTTGTTTGTTATTATTAAATCATACACATTTTCCCTTCCAGGGGAATCTTTCTTGCACCACATAGTGCAACACATTTTTTGAAAACAATGCGTAAATGCATTACATTGAGTCATGTGTGTGACAGAGACATTCCCATTCTGAAAATGTGCCCACCTTCTGCCTCCCTTCTCAGCAACATTAGGACATGATGGCAGGGTGAGTACGTGAGCGTGCTCCTTACCAGTGAATATCAGAATGTGCAGGTTTGCGAATGTTTCTTTATGTTAATGGTCAGTTTGTTGTGAAATGTGTGGCCACGTTTCCTGTAAGAAGAGCCTTGGTAGCAGAAACATCCCACATTTCACCACAAAGTGAACCTTATAACATTAGGAAACATTGCTTGGGATAGCTGCTGGACATTCAGTATAGTGGAGCAAAACACTCCGCGCCCCCCCGCCACTGTTCAACGTTGTTGAGTGAAGTGTGGCACAAATGTGGGTTTCTTTTCAGATTGTTAATTCCTCCATCATGTGACTCACTGTAATGAAATTATGGGTGGTTTTCACAGACATATGTTGCACTCTGTGGAGCAAGAGATATTCCAGTGGTAGTAATGCCCCCACATATTAGTTTATGTGCATCACCATAACTTTGTTAATGTGGTGACTGCCTGTAAAGCAGCAGAGCAACAATCTGTTGATAACTCTGACCTATATTTTTTAATGCTATGTTACAACTTCCTTTACTTACATCCTGACTGACTGGAATGATACGATAATTTGCAGTAGTTGAGTGTGCTGTACTACCCTTTTTCATGTATAAATAATGAAAGGAGCATTCCTTTTAAATTGATGCTGCTGACAGTGAGTGTGACCAGGTCTTTGTCATTGTTTTCCTCTGCTTCTCTCCATCACATCAAGTAGTTGTCATACATAACTTCTGCTGCTAACTGACAGTTATGCATTAGTCAGTGTTTTATATGACACCACGGAACAATAGTTATTCAAAAGCAGCTGCAAATAAATGCAAAGCTGGTCAGAACAATATCAGAAGACGTGCTAATTTTGTTTTCATACATGAAAAAAGTAGGAGTAAGAGAAACAGACATAAATTGTGAGAAGAATCATACAATTCAAGTCACTGATGACTCGCACGTAAGTAGTGGTTGCTGTGGCAATTAAAAGTAGCATAAAAAAGTACAGTTCAGAACTGTGAAGACAGCATAACAAACATGAGTGCACATACTCACTTTATGGATTAAATATTAAGAAGCTGGTGGTGGCGGTGCATTGGTGGACTGGTGGTCCATGGGAGGCAGACAGACTCTTGGTGGCAGACTTGCATAACATCAGTCCCAGTGGTGGTGGTGGTCCGTGGGGGGTAGACAGACTCATGGTGGCAGCAGACTTGGATAACATCAGTCCTGGTGGTGGCGATGGTCCATGGGGGGCAGACAGACTCATGGTGGCAGCAGAGTTGCATAACATCAGTCCCAGTGGTGGTGGTGGTGGTCCGGGGGGGCAGACAGACTCATGGTGGCAGCAGACTTGGATAACATCAGTCCTGGTGGTGGTGATGGTCCATGGGGGGCAGACAGACTCATGGTGGCAGCAGACTTGGATAACATCAGTCCTGGTGGTGGTATGGGGTCCATGGGGGGTAGACAGACTCATGGTGGCAGCAGAGTTGCATAACATCAGTCCCAGTGGTGGTGGTGGTGGTCCGGGGCAGACAGACTCATGGTGGCAGCAGACTTGGATAACATCAGTCCTGGTGGTGGTGATGGTCCATGGGGGCAGACAGACTCATGGTGGCAGCAGACTTGGATAACATCAGTCCCGTGGTGGTCCGGGGGCACACCGCTTTTTAAAAACTGCGTTAAAACCCGCCAACATTAACCACATCATCATCCTCATAAAGAAAACTGCCCTCACAGTCATTGATGTCTGAAGTCTGACCACTGGGAAATTCTTTTCTCCATTGTGTCATCATCTACGTCAGTGGTGGTCCGTTTCAGGCAGCCACTGCCAGTGCCACCAGGATGCTCCATTTCCACATCAGCAAGACCACCATGACTAGGCTGGGGTACAAATACCGAGGTTGCAGTCTGTGCTGGTATGTGTCTCTCATTCATTTTAATGAATGTTAGCAAACTAACATTTGCAGGAGATAGGTTTGTCTGATGATCCCTGACTATTGCACCTGCTAAGCTGAATACCCTCTCATCACTTACACTGGAGGGTGGGCATGTGAGGTACTTCAGTGCCACTGCAGTCAGCTCTGGCCATTCACTGACCTTTCCACTCCAGTACAAAAGAGGATCTTCACTTATTGTCAGATGCCTGTTTTCAGACAAATATGACTCAACCATTCTCTGTGCCGCACTAAGTCCAATTGCTGATGCATCAGCCTGTTCCCCGGAATCACTGATTTCACAAATACCCACTTAGGACAAAGCCTCCCAAAGCGGGTTAACGCCAACCACTTTGGATGACACACCACCAGGAACTACAGTCCCCTTAGCCTTGTAGGAAACCCTCCTGTGCTCACATCATTGAGCGTTTTTGTTTGTGTATGGATTTTGAATGTAAATTTACAACATTGAGTGTGTGTGGTGAAAGACAGTGAAGTGTGCTGTGTGGGGGAGCGGCGTATCTGTGTGTAGGTAGATTTAAGTTGGAGAACTAGTGATTTCTTTGTGTTTTGGTTATATTTTTGTTATATAACTGACTGTGTTACTGTACACATAGTAAAATTGTCAGTAATAGTACAAATGTTTTTGCTGTTTGTTGTGTGAATGTGGTGCAGCATTTCATAAGGTCGGGTTGTTTAAATTACAAATTTACATTGTGATTGGTTGGCATCTCATGGCACTCCAGACATTACCTCATGGGTTACAGCCCACCTGATAGGCTAATGCACATGACCCAGATCAGATTTCCAGTATATCCAGGTCCCAGGAACCACTGCTCTCCAGTTATAATTTGTGCATCTGAATAGGCAAGAAGCATCCAGAGAACCCCTGTCTGCTATTATCTTTAAGGTAGGAAATGTCTTATTTAACTTTTCATGTGCTGTTATTCAGGAAGCTGTGAGAGCATTTTGTGATTATGGTTTAGGTTCCAATTGTTAGGTGATTCCTGCCTGATGCTTTCCTCGCTCCTGGAGGTCTCTCCAGGTGTTCTGAGCCCCTTCCTGATGAAATCCATCGTTTCCCTAGTGGGCCCTTCAGGCCAAACAGCGTGCTACCTCCCCGTGTAGCCACGTGGCAGCACACGTCCCCACTAGCAGGCCTAAGCCACCAGGAACGCTCCGCGAGTCGCCTCTCTTCCCCGCGACTCCGTGGTCCTATCTAGGCCTACACTCAGAGACCTTCTTCCTCATCCCGCCGTGAGTCGCCCTTTCTCGCGACTCCGCAGCCTATCAGTACCCCAGTCGCCTCTGTCCCCGCTACCCGCGGTTCCCGTTCCCAAGGCCGCCAGCCACCGCTTGTCCACGGCCGGTAGGTCGGCCCGCGAGTCGCCTCTGCTCCCCGCGACTCCGCAGCTGCCTAGACCTCCACCGGCGTTTAAGCTGCCTACTGTCGTGCCCGCGAGTCGCCTCTGCTCCCCGCGACTCCGCGGATCATCCAAGCACTTATCCGGCTCCATCAACGCACGACTCGAAAGCATCTCCCCGAGCGATCTCCGCCACGAGGCCCCTTCAACTACCAGATCGCGGGTTTATCCTACTGCCAGTCGCCTCTGCTCCCCGCGACTGCGAGATCTCGGACACCCTCCGGCCGCCTGATTCCCCAGGCCTCGGCCTAATCCTCAACCGTGAGTCACTTCTGTTCCCCCTGACTCCACGGCACCTCCTCTCATCGACCGCAAGGCCCAACTGGAAGGGGAGGAGGCCTGCGTGACGATCCTGGCCCATCGGCCCCTCGGAGGGAGAACGGCTAGCGACGAGGAGTAGAGTGTCCTTGGGGCACCATTCCCTTCTCCCAGGCCTCTAGCAGAGCGAGGCCCGGGGACGAACTCAGGGAATCTATCTTTGCGGGAAGCATCCACCTCGAGAGGGCCCACGCCCACGCAGGCCCAGCCCTAAGCACTCTCAGTTAGCTTCCCCCAGCCTCCTGCTACTCAGGAGGGAGAAACAACAGCAGCGGGGGGGCCCTCCCAGAGAACAACCTAGCCTCTAGGGGCCTCACGCACTCCTCTCTGCTCCATGGAGGCAACGAGTCAGTGGATAAAGATCTAGGCTATGATCCTGGAGAGCTGGGTTTGTATCATAGCCCTCAACTTGCTATAAAAAAAAAAAACAGACAACTGGGAGACTCCACGGTCTACTCGGGTCCCTCTCATAGCGACCCCAGTAGGACACCACAGAGCCACTGCCCGGGTACCTCACACAGCGACCCAGGCAGATCCTGCGATCCCCATCCCCATCTTGGGGGGTCGTGGCCCCCTCCCACAGCGGGCCCGCCCTTCCAAACAGAATGGCATGTCTGGGGATGGTGAAAATGGTTTTAGACAGAAGTCTCCACCCTCACGGCTCGGGCTAAGGGCCCTCACATAGCGCCCTTACCACAGCAGCCTCCTAACTTGGTCTAGGGGGGAGAACACCGGAGTCTTTTCCTCCGCTCAGACCTCTCTCTCTCTATCTTGCAGATGGTTAAAGCAAAGAAGTGCACCGCATGCAGCACCGCCCTCCTCCCTCAAACTCCAGGCCCCTATGCAGCCTGCCTCATGGACTACGAGCTGTCTTCAACGGAGAGAACCCCACCGCTAGCTCTCTCTTCCCGGCCCCAGCAACTCGACGGGTGGACCCGGCCTCTACTGATTCAAAACCAACAGGCGGTGGTGGCCATGATGGAGAGCAGCAAAACTTCATGCTGAAGATCATGGAGAAGCTGGAGACACTTACACAAAACCGAGCTAGACCATCCAACGCGGAGCCTCCCCGTGAGAGAGACCCCAGAGGAGCTACCGGCACCAGAGGCACCGCCCCCCAGCATTCCTCAGGATGGCAACACTGAGGAGAGAGAGAAAGAGGATGAGTTCGACGAGGAAGACGAGGAGGAGGAGCATGGCATGGATTCAGACTTAGAGAACCTCGACCGACAGGCAACTTCGTCCCTGACCTCTACACTGTGCGCATTCGACTCAATTCCCGGCCTCATGAAGGTCATCAAGGCCACCATGGGCCTTGCCATGGAGGAACAAGAAGACGAGAAGAAGGAATCCAAGCTAGACCCTATGATCCAGCTAAGGACCACCACCCCAGAGACCTTCCCAGTCTGCCCGGCCATTGAGGAACTGGTTCACACAGAATGGCAATCCACGGATCCGGGCAGAATGCCGAACAGAAGGAACTTACTCAAAATGTACCCGATTCAGGGCGACAAGTCCGACGCCTGGTGCAAGGCCCCCTCCATCGACCCCCAAGTGGCAGCCTTGAGTAAAAAGACTGTGCTGCCATGCAGCACCATAGTACTCAAGGACCCGACCAACAAGAAAATTGAGGACATGTTGAAAAAGACTTTTGAGATCGAGGGTACCATGGCCAAGGCAATGACAGCGGCGATCTACACCTCCAGGGCACAGATCCGCTGGTTGGAGGAACTGCAGGAGCAGGCAAGTCCAAAGTCGAGGGAGGCTGAACTATTAGACTGTACCCTCGACGCAGCCAAGTACCTCGCGGACATGGCAGTGGACTCTCTACGCCTCCAGGCCAGGGCGGCCGCCATCATAAATCGGGCCCGCAGAGCATTATGGCTAAAACTCTGGGATGCAGACTCAGAATCTAAGACTTTACTTCAAAATTTATCCCTTAAAGGGGGTCATGTATTTGGGGAAGGCCTACAGGCTTATCTGAAACAGAGGGAAGAGGGTAGGGACCTCTTAAGGAACAGGTCAAGACCCGCACATCTACCAGCTGCTAGACGCAGGTTTCGGCCCGGAGCCACGAGCCAAAACCACAGGGAACCCTACTCGAAAAACCACTCCTTTCGGAGTAGGGTCCCCACATCCTTCTCACGCAGTCCCGCCTTCAACAGCTACAAGTCCCCTTCCTCCTTCAGACCCCGAGGTCAAAGGTCCGGAGGCCGTGGAAGAGGATTCAGGGAAAACAGTGACTCCGTTTCCCCGAGGATCCCTCAGTACCCTCCGGTCGGCCAACGGCTGGCTCTGTTCACCCACCGCTGGGAGGCCACCACGTCGGACAGGTAGGTCCGGGACGTGGTCTCCAGGGGATACACCATAGAGCTGACCCACCAGTCCATATCCCAATGGTTCGTCTCATCTCCCATCTCCAAAAGGAGGGCCTCACCACACCAGGTACAGGGTATCCTGGCAGACCTGATCCAGAACAGGGCCATTCAACCAGTCCCAGTTCAGGAGCAGGGGGAAGGCGTGTACTCCATCTTCTTCCTAGTGCCAAAGAAGTCGGGAGACCTCAGGCCCATCCTGGACCTAAAACACCTGAACAAGTACGTGATCCCACGTCGGTTCAAAATGGAGATGGTCCGATCCATCCTAAGGGGAATCAGGGTAGGCGACTTCCTAACCTCAATCGATCTAAAGGACGCCTACCTACATATCCCCATCATCAAGAACCACAGAAGGTTTCTACGCTTCCACATCTTGGGCCAGCACTTTCAATACCGGGTGCTTCCATTCGGCCTGTCTTCAGCCCCCAGGGTCTTCACCAAGGTCTCCATCACCTTGGTGGCCAGACTCAGGGAACAAGGGCTGGACATAGTCCCGTACCTGGATGACTGGCTCATACGAGCACGGTCCAGGAATCAGGCGCGAGCCCACACAGACTTCGCCATACGGGCACTCAGGGACCACGGATGGGTGGTGAACGAGGAAAAGAGCCACCTCCACCCAACCCAGCAGATCGAGCATCTTGGGGCCACCATCGACTCAGCAGACGGCTGGGCAAAACCGTCCCCCGAGCGGATCCGCACCCTCCGGCACCTGGCTGGTTATCTGAGGTCACACCCATGCACCACAGTAGCAGAGGTCGCGAAACTCCTGGGCTTCATGGCCTCCTGCATCGAACTCGTCCCATGGGCCAGGTGGCACATGCGCCCACTCCAAAACTTCATCCTGGCAAGCGGAGCACCAAACGAGTTCAACCGACACCACCCGGTACAGCTACCGGCAGGAGTGCGATCCTCCCTGAGGTGGTGGACCACCCCGGGAAATCTGACACGGGGGGTCCCACTGGAAGCACCTCCTCTGATTCCCATCGAGACGGACGCGAGTCTCTCTGGCTGGGGAGCCTGCCTGGGAGATGAGTCTGCGCAGGGGACCTGGTCCCCAGCAGAGGCCCTACTTTCTATAAACGTACTGGAGATGAGAGCGGTGTTCCATGCTCTCCAGGCCTTCCGCCACCTCATCCACAAACAGCCGGTTCTGATCAAATCAGACAACCGCGTGACGGTGGCATATATAGCAAAACAGGGGGCACCAGGAGCAAGGACATGTCACGCGAAACCGCGAAAGTGATGAACTGGGCCCAAATCCACCTGAACCACCTGGGGGTGGTCCATTTAGCTGGGAAACTGAACATAAGGGCGGATTGGCTCAGCCACAACAGATTCACCCGAGAATGGCGCCTACACCCAGACCTGTTCCGCCTAATCCAGACGACGTGGGGCCCAGTGTCCATAGACCTAATGGCCTCAAGGGACAACACCCAGGTGGACAAGTACCTGTCCAGATTCAGGGACGCGACTCCCAGGGCACAGGACGCTGTCTCAGGGAGTACCCTCGCAGAGGCGCATACGTGTTCCCCCTCTACCTCTCATTCCTCAAGTCGTGGAGAAGATTCGAGATCCCAAGTCACGGTCACCCTGGTGGCCTCAGATTGGCCCGAAGAACGTGGTTCGCAGCATCACAGAGATTGCTCTGGCCAGCTTCCGAATCCCGACCCGCCAGATATGCTGTCGCAGGGTCCCGTGCTGCACCCGGCCCCTCTGACCCTGAAGCTCATGGCCTGGCTCCTGAGAGGGAACAGCTGTCGGCTCACGGGTATCACGAGTCGGTCATAGGCACACTGCTCCGATCTCATCGCGCCTCCACCACCTCCACATACGAGAGGCAATGGGCCGTCTTCGCACAGTGGTGCCACCGCCGAGGCTCGATACCAGAACAAGCGGATCTTCCCACTATCTTACTGTTCCTGCAACAAGGGGTGGATAAGGGGTTGGCACCCTCCTCCCTGAGGGTGCAGCTAGCGGCCATAGGGGCGGCCAGAGGCCTGGTCGATGGGCACCCTCCAGGAGCTCACCCGGATGCTATCCGGTTCCTACGGGTCAGGATCTCATGCGACCCAGGACCAGACCCGGGTCGCCTTGGGACTTACCCCTGGTGTTGGACTCTGACGGCACCACCATACGAACCCCTCGCAAGCAGACCTTTTCTGGGTAGGCCTGAAGACCGCCTTTCTTGTGGCCATCTGCTCAGCCAGAAGAATCGGAGAGCTGGGTGCACTGTCCTGCGCACCACCATTCACCACTTTCACCCCCCAAGGAGTACGACTTCGGACCATCCCGGCATTCCAACTGAAGATCCCCACCAAGTTCCATAGGGAACAGCCAATAGACCTACCCACCCTGACCCGTCCTTCCTCCCAAGAGGGAAGTTGCACCCGGACCCTCTAGACGTCGGATCGACACTCTCAGTCTACTTGGCCAAGTCTCAGCCCATCCGCAAGATGGAGAGACTTTTCATCGTCGCCAAGGGTCAGCGTCAGGGGCTAGCAGCATCCAAGACCACCATCGCAGGGTGGATCAAACGGGTCGTGCTCCATGCCTATAAGGAATCTCATCTGACCCCGCCGCAGGGGCTCAGAGCACACTCCACTAGGGCGGTTTCCACCTCTTGGGCAGAACGAGCACTGGTATCCTCTGAGGACATCTGTAGGGTGGACACTTGGAGCTCCCTACACACCTTCACGAGGCACTACAGGCTGGAGCAGCTACAGGACTTCAGACCAGCCTCTCCTGCCCCTCGCCAGAGCGCCACACATCTCGTCACTCCGACACACCCAATCCCACCCGGAAATTGAACTGCTTCTTATCTCCCATGAGGTAGTGTCTGAGTGCCATGAGATGCCAACCAATCACAATGGGTGTTTACTCACCTGGTAAAGGTGATTGTGTTGGTTGGCATCCATGGCACTCCAAGGCCCTCCCTTGGGCATGATCGGAGCTCCCACAAGAAAAAGAAAAGGAAAGAAGCTGGAGGTCCCTATTCCTGCAACCTCGCCACGGCATTAAACGGAAGTCGAACCTTGGTTCGAGGTAGTGTGTACAGAATAGGCAATAAACTCAAGCCTCCGGCCCCATTATTGTACCTTGTCGTTGCATGTCCCATTTTTAATGATATCTATTGTGTGCTTTGCTTGTTTGTGTTATACTTTATTCCTTTCAGCTATGGAAAATTCAAACTGGAGAGCAGGGGTTCCTGGGACCTGGATATACTGGAAATCTGATCTGGGTCATGTGCATTAGCCTATCAGGTGGGCTGTAACCCATGAGGTAATGTCTGGAGTGCCATGGATGCCAACCAACACAATCACCTTTACCAGGTGAGTAAACACCCATTACGTGGCAGTACACTGAACTTTTGCATTTGCATTGCATTCCTCATTCAGCACAGTACACAAAGTGTTCTGTGGTGAGTGTGCAGTGTTGCGTGCATCAAATATAATACACCTTTTACAATTTGTGACACAGATTAGTGTAAGTGCAACTAAGCGCAGCAGTGTGAACCTGCTATCCACTACAGCTGCCTGATTTTGTACTGTGATCGTGTTCTCTAATCTTAGTTTTGCTGCTTATAGTGCCGTAAAAATCAGCACTGTCTGTATTCGGTGCCCCACCCCACCCCCACATTGAAAAGGTATTTTTTACAAGACAGGATTGTTTTTGTGACCCCATCAGCACCACTGGTTACTGAAGCTGTTTTAATTCCATGACAGTGTCACAACACAGTAGTTCCTTATCTGTTGCTGAAGCCACAGTTGTTTATTTTGCTTCTCATCCAGCCAGCATCCCTCCAGTCAGAAAGTGAACGTATCAAAATCTGAATTTGGTAATAATAATATTTGTAGTTGATCCCCCAAAATGCCTGCAAAGAGATGTGCAAGTAAAGCTGTTTCTGGCCATGGCAATGTAGGCAGTAAGAGGGTCTGTGGGCGAGGAAGTAGTACGAGGACGGAGAAGTGCATTGCTGATGTGAGGAAAGGTATTTCTCCTGCAATGCTTTTTACAGCCCAATCAGTAGCTTCACTCATAGTTGGAGGAGATGATGTTTTCCCAGCCAGTGGTGTTAGTGTTACTGGTGTTAGTGGTGGTGGAGGTAGTATTAGCAATGTTGCGTCAAGTTCTAATTCCGACCAGTGTACCATATCCAAACATATTGAGTGTGAAGCAGTGCAAGTGAGTGACAGCGTAGATGATGTAATACTTCCCAGTAACATCCCATTAACTGAACCTGATTCTGATGATCATGTCAACGATAGCATACAATGTGATATTCCATCTACCGTGGCACTTAACGTCACGCATTTTCCATGCAGTGTGGTGAAAAAATATCAGGTGATGGTGGTGTAGATGCTGATGATGAATGTGATGATGATGATGATGATGATGATGTTGCTGTTGTTGCAACATGCAGTCCACATGTTAGCATCCAAGCAGAAGATGTGGATGTGTGTGACAATGATGTTGATGAATATGATGAAGATGTAATTGACCCCAGCTGGGAACCGGAGAAAAATAAATGAAAAGTGGCTGTGTCTGAATCTGTTTGCAGGAATTCCCTCCTTCCTGTAAAAACTTGTGATTTACCGGTTTTAGTGGATGATGATGATGGTGATGACGACCCAGTAATCAAAATGATAGGTAGTCATGGTGGTCAGTTGCAGTCCAGGTGTGCAGTGCCCAAATCATCACGTGCCCCCCAACTTCAGTGCTTAAAATAACAGACTTAAATAAGCCACATCATCATGGACATGTTAAAAGCAGAGCATCACAGTCCCTTGTTTGGGATTTTTTTATTCAAGATGCAAATGATGATTCAGTTGCAATCTGCCAGGTTTGCCATGTGCGTGTCAATCGAGGTAAAAAGGGGAGCCATCTTGGGACAGGAGGACAGCATATGCATCTTAAGATTAGGCACTTGGCTCTGTGGACCCAGCACAAGCTGGCAGCTAATACCGGACTGGGGCATTCACCCATATCACCAGCAACCATAGCCAGCATGTTATCCCCTTCCATGACTGTTAAGCCCAGTAGGAAATTAAACATGTGCAGTAGTACAGTAATAAGAGAAGAGGATTACTACAGGCATGATGAGGTGGAGGACCATAATGACTTTGAAATGTTGTCCAGTGCTGGTAAAAGTAGCAGTTTTTGTGGTGGTGGTGGTGGTGGTGAATGCAGTATGTCTAGTGCAAGTGGTACATCAACCCCGGTTGGCAAATCTGGAAAAATAACATAATTTCTGGGTTTGTCATCATCACCTGTGTGACCGTCTTCATCAAATGTCCACACTCCACCCCCTGCCAATGCCATTCATCACAGAGCACAACCATTTGTGACCAACAACACACCTCACGTAAAACGTTTAAGTCAGCCCATGTTACAGAGTGTTTTTGTGCATAAGCTGAAGTACCCCCCCAATCATACAGTGTCACGTGAACTTAATGCTGCTGTAAATGCTGCAGAAAAGCTGGCAATCGATCTTTTGCCCTTCTCCTTTGTGGAGAATTCTGGGTTCCGGCAGTCTGCTGCCCGTGCCTGTTCAAAATGGAAAGTCCCATCCAGGACACACTTTTCTACCCTCGCTGTTCCTGAGTTGTTCCGCACTGTCTCAGACTCAGTAAGACATACCTTTCAACATTCCTCCTCTCCATTCATCCATTTAAGTATGGATATGTGGACAAGTGGCAAAACAGCGGGGAGTTCATATCTGTGTATAACTGCACACTGGCACAGGTGCCGGGGGTTGTTTGTGATTCTGGTTGTGTGAATAATCAGTGTGGGAAGGTGGATTGTCACGGTAGCAATCTTCCTGGAATTCGCCAGCATGCAACAATTGCTATGCGCAGTGTGTCCTGTTCACACACTGGTGAGAACATGTTGGACATGGTACTGACTGAAATTAACAGATGGCTAAACCCTCTGTCCCTGAGAGCTGAGTTCATAGCAGTGACAATGGGTCAAATGTGGTGAAATGCATCACTTAATGGTGTTTTTTTCATGTTCCACGATGGCCCACTGTTTAAATCTTGTGGTTCAGGAGTTTCTGCAGCACCTGACATAAAGGAAATGCTGACCATTGCATGACGTATCTGCTGTCACTTTTTAAGATCTGGAAAGGCCCGTGACCAACTGCGGCAGTTGCAGATACAAAACAGCCTGCCTCAGCACCGCTTGAAGCTGGAAGTTGTCACTCGATGGAACTCCACCTTATACATGGCAGAGAGGTTGTATGAACAATACAAAGCCATCTCAGAATATCTTGTTATGCACACTAACCGTGACAGTTCTGGGGCCTCCATGTCTATGACGACTGAACAGTGGGACCTCATGGACTCTATAATAATTTTGAGGCCTTTTGAACATGCCACACAGGCAGTGAGTGGCGAGTCTACCTCCATTAGCCAATCAATTCCACTGTTGCTGGTGCTGAGGCAGACATTGGTGAATGTACAGCATAGCCTTGATGTTGCCAGAGACGGTGGTAGCTATATGTTCCTGCAACACATGCTGACAGTATTCGACCAGAATTGTCACATTGTGCGCATTCAGCGTAGTGACCCACGATACCAACATGGAATTGCATCAGTACTGGAAGGAGGGCCTGAGCAGGTAAAAAATATCAGTGGTCAACTAGTTTGCTTGGTTCATGGGGCACAGAAGTCACGTGCCAAGGTTTGCAAACCTCAGCAGCATAATCCAGCTGAAGGTGTAGCTGGAGGACCAGCAAGCATATCATGCAAGGGTAAGGGGACTGTAGTTCCTGGTGGTCTGTCATCCAAAGTGGTTGGCGTCAATCGACTTTGGGAGGCTTTGTCCCAAGTGGGTATTTGTGAAATCAATGATTCCAGGGAACAGGCTCATGCATCAACGATTGGACTTAGTGCGGCACAGAGAATGGTTGAGTCATATTTGTCTGAAAACAGGCATCTGACAATAAGTGAAGATCCTCTTTTGTACTGGAGTGGAAAGGTCAGTAAATGGCCAGAGTTGACTGCAGTGGCACTGAAGTACCTCACATGCCCACCCTCCAGTGTAAGTGTTGAGAGGGTATTCAGCTCAGCAGGTGCAATAGTCAGGATCGTCGACAAACCTGTCCCTGCAACAAAGAATTTGGTTAACATTCATTGAAATGAATGAGAGGCAATACCAGCACAGACTGCACCCCGGTATTCATACCCCGGCCTAGTCATGGTGGTCTTGCTGATGTGGAAATGGAGCATCCTGGTGGCACTGGCAGTGGCTGCCTGAAACAGCCCACCACTGACGTAGATGATGACACAATGGAGAAAGAAGATCCCAGTGGTCAGACTTCAGACATTGATGACTGTGAGGGCAGTTTTCTTTGTGAGGATGATGATGTGGTTAATGTTGACAGGTTTTAACTGCAGTATGTAAAAGGCGGCGTACCCACCCACCCCGGACAACCATCACCGGGACTGATGTTATCCAAGTCTGCTGCCACCATGAGTCTGTCTACCCCCCATGGACCACCACCACCACCGGGGCTGATGTTATCCAAGTCTTCTGCCACCATGAGTCTGTCTGCCCCCCATGGACCACCACCACCACCACCGGGACTGATGTTATGCAAGTCTGCCACCAAGAGTCTGTCTGCCCCCCACGGACCACCACCACCACCGGGACTGATGTTATCCAACTCCGCTGCCACCATGAGTCTATCTGCCCCCCATGGACCACCACCACCACCGGGACTGATGTTATGCAAGTCTGCCACCAAGAGTCTGTCTGTCCCCCACAGACCACCACCACCACTGGGGCTGATGTTATCCAACTCTGCTGCCACCATGAGTCTGTCTGCCCCCCACAGATCACCATCACCACCAGGACTCATGTTATGCAAGTCTGCTACCAAGAGTCTGTCTGCCCCCCACAGACCACCACCACCACCACCACCAGGACTGATGTTATGCAAGTCTGCCACCATGAGTCTGTCTGCCCCCCACGGACCACCAGTCCATCAGTGCACTACCACCATCAACTTCTTAATATTTAATCCATAAAGTGAGTATGTGCACTCATGTTTGTTATGCTGCCTCACTTCCTTAAGTTGTCTGTTTTGTTTTCTGCAGCTTTTCAGAGCCGCAGTGGCAAAACACATACAGTACACTTCTTTTGTTTCTTTTACAGGAGAACAAAAACAGGCTCCATCGTTATTACATATTGGGAAAGATGCTGTAGCTATACCGTACAGAGAGGAACCGATGTAATGTCCATGTGAAATCCATTCTGGTAAGTATGAAGGTTTTTTTTCATCTGTTTCATTGCTTTGTAAAGACTGCTGCAAATATTGCACACAACAGGTTGTCTTAGTAGTTGACAAGATGTGTCTCTGAAATGTAACTTAACAATAGGGATTGAGATTTGAGAACCAGGGAGGGACACATAACAATGAAGTTGTAACTTTTAAGAAGTCATTCATTTCTTTTTTTAGGAAAATTCATGATACTTTGTTGTTCTGTCAAAGTGGCCTTATCCAAAAAAGTTTTTCAACATCAGGCACACCCCTCCCCCGACCCGAGCTTGGGCACACATGCAACACACAGAAGTCGTTTCATTCGATGACCATGACCATCATTAGAAACCGGACTCCAGAAGGATGCTGATGAAATCTGTGAAGAAGTGAAAAAAATAAGAAACCATTACAGACAAAACTGAAAATATGATTCCCCACCCCCTAAAAAAAAAAGAAATACTTACCTTCATGTGCTTGAGAGTTATCCGTTTCCATTTAAGTGCAAACAATTCTCATTGAGCACTGGAATGTGCACAGCAACAGTTTGGAGTCACCTGTGTGATGCAGAACAATAGCATGAGTACATGTCCATGCCAAGTTCAACCCCCCTCATCATCACTTACAAAATACACAACCATATATCTATATATCTACTCACCAAGGCTATAATTAGTGTACATCCAAAGAGCACCTTTCAATCCAGTTGAGATGATCACATATCATTGGGTGGAATCGTCTCGCACAACACATTGGACCAGCAACATGAACCTCACAGTCGTCATTTTATACTGGGGATGGGGTATGTGCGGAAACAGTCCCTTTTCACTTCGTTACCACTTGTCAATGTTCTGCACACAAGGAGGACGATATGGGCTGCAGAAAAATCTGGGGACTCTGTGCCACCACTGCGCGCATGACTGAGTGCACCATTAATTCTGGGGGGCTTTGTATGTGCTGAAACAGTCTCTTTTCACTTCATTACCACTTGTCAATTTTCTGCACACAAGGAGAACACATTGTGGGCCTGCAGTAAAAATCTGGGGACTCTGTGCCAACACTGCGCGCATGACTGAGTGTGCCATTAATTCTGGGGGACTTTGTATGTGCTGAAACAGTCTCTTTTCACTTCGTTAACACTTGTCAATTTTCTGCACACAAGGAGGATGCATTGTGGGCCTGCAGAAAAAATCTGGGGACTCTGTGCCACTTTTGTGTGCTCTGTGATTGTTGCTGTGAGCTCATAGTCATGATGTCATAGTGACATTTTTACAATTAAAGCAGCATTGCAAGAATGTCCTCACAGTTCTGAACTGTACTTTTTTATGCTACTTTAAATTGCCACAGCAACTACTTACATACAAGTCGTCAGTGACTTGAATGATATGATTCTTCTCACAATTTATGTCTGCTTCTCTTACTCCTACTTTTTTTCATGTATGAAAACAAAATGAGCACGTCTTCCAGTATAGTTCCAACCAGCACTGTATTTATTTGCAGCTACTTTTCAATAACTATTATTCCGTGGTGTCATATAAAACACTGACTGATGCATAACTGTTAGTTAACAACAGAAGTGATATATGACAACTACTTGATGTGATGGAGAAAAGCAGAGGAAAACAATGACAAAGACCTGGTCACACTCACTGTCAGCAGCACCAATTTAAAAGGAATGCTCCTTTCATTATTTCACACATGAAAAAAGGGTAGTACAGCACACTCAACTACTGCAAATTATCGTATCATTCCAGTCAGTCAGGATGTAAGTAAAGGAAGTTGTAACATAGCATTAAAAAATATAGGTCAGAGTTATCAACAGATTGTTGTGCTGCTGCTTTAGTCACCACATTACATAGTTATGGTGATGCACATAAACTAATATGTGGGGGCATTACTACCACTGGAATATTTCTTGCTCCACAGAGTGCAATATATGTCTGTGAAAACCACCCATAATTTCATTACAGTGAGTCACATGATGGAGGAATTAACAATTAAAGCAGCCCACATTGTGCACACTTTCTCAGCAACGTTAAGATGTGATGGCAGGGGAGCAGGTGCATGCTCCATTATACTGAATGTCCAGCAGTTATCCCAAGCAATGTTTCTACCGTTATAAGGTTCATTTGTGGTGAAATGTGGGATGTTTCCACTAACAAGGCTCTTCTTACTGGAAACGTGGCCACACATTTCACAACAAACTGACCATTAACATAAAGAAACATTCGCAAACCTGCACATTTCCGATATTCACTGTAAGAAGCACGCACACGTGCTCACCCTGCCATCATGTCCTAATGTTGCTGAGAAGGGAGGCAGAATGTGGGCAGATTCTGAGAATGAAAATGCCTCTGTCACATGACTCACTGTAATGCATTTACGCATTGTTTTCAAAAAATGTATTGCACTATGTGGTGCAAGAAAGATTCCCCTGGAAGAGAAAATGTGTATGATTTAATAATAACAAAACAAAACCACACAACAAAAAGTACAACACAGTAGTGGAGTGGGGTCAGGGGTGTGGGTGTGGGGGGGCATAAAACAATACGTGGACTTACTATGGCCATGGGATGCCGTGGTGGTCATAGAAACATAGAATCTGACGGCAGATAAGGACCACTTGGCCCACCTAGTCTGCCCATTTTCTTACCTAACAGATAAGCTGCAGATCCTAGTTAACCAACAGCTTGCTTCCTCTTACCCCCCACTAAGACTGCCTTATGCCTGTCTCATGCATTCTTGAAGTCTCTCACTGTTCTTGACTCCATGACCTCCTCAGGGAGGCTGTTCCATGCATCCACAACCCTCTCAGTGAAAAAATATTTCCTTACATTACCCCTGAGCCGTCCCCCCTCTATCTTCAAATTGTGCCCCCTTGTTCTTGCACATCTCTTTTTCAGGAAGATGCTACCCTCTTGGACTTTATTAATTCCCTTGAGGTACTTGAAAGTTTCTATCATGTTGCCTCTCTCCCTTCTTTCCTCAAGAGTATACATATTAAAGCTCCTTTAGTCTTTCTTCGTATGTCTTCTGGTGCAGACCCTGCACCATTTTGGTTGCCCTCCTCTAGACAGCCTCCACTCTGTCTATAGAAACATAGAATTTGACGGCAGATAAGGACCGCTTGGCCAACCCAGTCTGCCCATTTCCCTGCCTACTGGATAAGCTGCAGATCCTAGTTAACCAGCAGCCTACTTTTTCCTACCCCCATCCCCTAGAATTGCCTTATGACTGTCCCATGCATGCTTGAATTCCACCACTGTTTTTGACTCCACGACCTCCTCTGGAAGGCCGTTCCATGCATCCACAACCCTCTCTGTGAAAAAATACTTCCTTAAATTACCTCTGAGTCACCCCTCTATCTTCAAATTGTGCCCCCTTGTTCTTGCACACCTCTTTTTTTGAAAGATGCTACCCTCTTGGACTTTGTTGATTCCCTTGAGGTACTTGAAAGTTTCTATCATGTCCCCTCTCCCTCCTTTCCTCGAGGCTATACATATTAAGCTTCTTAGTCTCTCTTCATATGTCTTCCAGTGCAGACCCTGCACCATTTTAGTTGCCTCCTCTGGACAGCTTCCATCCTGTCTATGTCTTTGCGAAGACTGGGTCTCCAGAACTGCACGTATACTCCAGATGGGGTCTGACCAGCTGTCTGTACAGAGGGATAATAACTTCCTGTTTTCTACTGGTGATGCCTCTCCCTATGCATCCCAATATCCCCCAGCCCTCATTGCTGCCCTCTCACATTGCTTGCCCACCTTTAGGTCATCTGATATGATTCCCCCAGGTCCCTTTCCATTTTTGTTGTTGTTAGTATCTCACCCCCATTGTGTACTCTTCCCTGGGTTTTGTTTCCAGGTGCATTACCTTGCACTTAGCATTGAATCTAAACTGCCATACATTTGACCATTCTTCTAACCTTGCCAAGTCCCTTTTCATCCTTTCCACCCCACCTTGTGCATCAACTCTGTTGCAAATCTTTGTGTCATCTACAAAGAGACATATTTTTCCTTCCAGTCCCTCTGCAATGTCGCTATAAAGACATTGAAGAGGACTGGTCCTAATACTGAACTCCTGCGGTACCCCACTGGTAACCCTTCATCAGAGTGGACTCCATTTACTATTACTCTCTGTGTCCTATTTTCCAGCCAATTTTTTACCCAGGCTGTCATCTTGGGACCCACTCCAGGCTAGCTAACTTGCATATTAATCTTTTGTGTGGGACTGTGTCAAATGCCTTGCTAAAGTCTAGGTAGGCCATGTCCACAGCCCCTCCCTGATCTACTACTTTGGTCACCCAGTCAAAGAAATCTATCAGATTTGTCTGGCATGACCTTCCTGCTGTGAATCCATGCTGCCTTGGGTCCTGTGCCCCTCTGGCCTCTAGATACTCGACAATTCTTTCCTTCAGAAGTGATTCCATCATTTTCCTACCACTGAGGTTAAACTAACAGGTCTGTAGTTTCCTGCTTCTGCCTTGCTCCCACTTTTGTGAAGGGGAATCACATCTGCCCTACTCCAGTCCTCAGGTACCACCCCATCCTCCCATGATTTGTTAAACAGGGTAGTCAGTGGTGTCACTAATTCTACCCTCAGTTCTTTTAGAATTCTGGGATGAATCCCATCAGGCCCCATTGCTTTGTCCATCTTCAGTTTTAAGAGTTCTTTCAGAACCCTTTCTTCTTTAAATGGGCTGGTATCAACTTCTGTATCTAGTGTGTTTCTGCTGTTTGTTCTAGGTACCCCTTCCTTTGTAAATACTGAGCAAAAATATTTGTTTAGTATCTCTGCCTTTCACAGTCTCCTCTGCCCACCCTCCCCTTTATTAAGCCTCACTATCCCTCCCTTGGTCTTCCTTCGCTCCCTGATGTACCAATAAAAATACCCTTCTTAACTGAGTTGGCTATCTTTTCTCAGTTTGGGCCTTTGCTGTTCTGACTGCCTTCCCAGCTTCCTTTTGCTTTAACTGATACAGTTCTCTGTCCTGCTCCTTCTGTGATTCCTTGTACTTCCTGAAAGCTTTCTTTTTCTCTTGAACCTTCACTGCCACTTCCTTTGAGAACCATAGTGGTTTCTTACATCGTTTAGTTTTGTTTATTTGCTTCACACAAAGGCTTGTTGCCTCTGTGATGGCAGTTTTTATTATTCCCCATTGTTCTTCCACCCCTCCTTCCTGCCCATGTGCTAGTGCATTCCTTAGGCACTTACCCATTTTGGCAAAGTCAGCCCTCCTAAAGTCCAGTACCTTTGCATTTGTATGGCTTGACTCTACTGCAGTGTTTATTGTGAACCATACTGTTCGATGGTCACTAGTTCCCAGATGGCTACCCACTTCTGCATCTGTGATCCTCTCTTCATCTCCATTTGAGAGAACCAGGTCTAAGATTGCTCCCTCTCGAGTGGGGTCCAATACTAGTTGTCTAAGGCATGCCCCTGTAGGGCATCTAGAATAACCCCACTCTTCGAGTGGCTGTGGCAACTGCACTCCAGTTAACATCTGGCATATTCAGATCACCCATCAGCAATATATCCTTTTTGCCATACTAGTATACTTTCTATCATTTCCTTGTCCATTTCCTCCCCTGAGAAGGTTGGTTCATACAACCCTGTGCGGATTGTGGTGCCATTGCCGTCTCCAAATTTACCCACAGTGCTTCTTCTCCTCCCTGTTTTCTCTTTTGTTCTGTTACTTTGATTCCTTCCCTTAAGTAAAGAGCTACTCCTCCTCCTTTTACCCTCTCTGTCTCTCCTGTAGATAGTGTATCCTGGTATGTTTACATCCCAGTCATGGTTTTGTGCGAACCATGTTTCTGTGACTCGCCACGATATCCAGATGTTCCTCCTCCATCAAGGCCACTAATTCAGGAAGCTTGTTACTCAGACTATGTGCATTGGTACTCATTGCTTTCCATTTTTTGATGGCTTTACTTTCTGTTGCAGCATCCCCCACTGACCTTTCTACCTCGGTCTTTTTCCCATTTAGTACCCTGTTTTGTAGGGAGAGGCTGGGATTTTCCTGCTGCTCATCAGTGCCTCCCCCCCCTTGACTAGTTTAACAGCTTGCCAATGAAACATTAAAACCGATTGCTCAAAAGACTTGTTCCCTTCCTGGACAGATGTAGACCATCCTGCCAGTATAGGCTGGTGTCCCTCCAGGTGGAACCCCAGTCCCCAATGAAGCCCCAGTAAAGAGCTCCACACCATTTTTTCAACCACTCATTAAACTGCATGGTGCAAAGTACCCTTGCCTCACTCATGCCATTTACAGGCAGCACCTCTGAGAAGGATACTGTGTGTGCTACTTGTCTTAGGCCCCTCCCCAGTTCTAAAAAGTCCTTCTGCACTGCTCTAATCTCATGTTGAGCCAAGTCATTTGTCCCTAGGTGGACAATGACATCCAGCTCAGACTCCCGTGCAGCTGTTCTCGTGATCCTGAGGATGCGCTTCCTGTCCCTACAAGCCATGGCACCAGGCAGGCACTTTACTTCAGTTTTCCCTGCTCCCCCCAGTTCTATCCCCCTAATAATTGAGTCCCCCACCAGGATCTGCTTCCTTTCCTTGTGGCATCCTCTGCCTCCTTCCTGTGGGCCTCCCTTGTGACAGGTGTCCTCAGCCTCCTTAATCTCCTCTGTGGGTGCATCCATAGGGGAGCTGTGCTCCCCCAGAATGGTGTATGGATTGTGGAGTGGAACAACTGACTGGGTGTGCCTCTGTTCCACCCTCCTCACCCTCCCTGAGCCAACTGTGGTCCAGCAGCAGGTGCAGCACTGAAAGTATTTTCTGCTGCTGTGCTTCCACTCTGGTAACCTGCTGCTCCAAATTAATGAAACGCTTGTTGTTTTCCTCCAGTGCTGCCCACACCAGAAGGAGGTCAGACTGGCTAACAGGAACTGTGCCGGGGTCCACTGCAGCACATAATCCAGGTAGTGGGGCTGTGGTAGACAGGGTGGTGCTGGTGGCTGTGGTGGTGGTGGAGCACCTGATGTAGCCCTCCTCCTCCTCCTCTTCCTGTTGCGGTGCTGACTGCTGCGAGGCACATCTCCCACCCCAGCAGCACCCTCGGCCACTGCCACGGAAGGGCCAGCAGGTGGACGCATGGCCCCTTCCATGGCAGCCTGCCACTCTGCCCTGTGGTGATTCATCATGTGGGTACACTGGCCACTGGTCCCCAAATGTGTCTCAGGGGGACCATGGTGCACCAGCACACCACACACATGGCACTCCACCACTGTGCTGTCTCCCCCCATGCAGTTAAAAAACTCCCACACTGGGGAGCTTCTGGGGGGGACCAGACACAGTATGCACTTGGCGGGCACAAGTCCCACCACCACCCACTATTGCCATTGCCACCTCTTGTGGCTGTGGAGGTGGTGGAGGGGGTGCTGCTGAAGCCCCAACAGCTTCTGCTAGTGGTGGTGGTGATGGAGAAGGTGGACGAGCAACAGCTACTAGTGGCATTGGTGCTACTGCTGCTGCTGCTGCTCCTGTTGCTTCCGCGGAGGAAGCAACACTGGCCAGGAGTCTGGAGCGGTCCAACATAACATGACTGCCCCGCCCCCCATGGGTCTGCACTCCTCCCCTCCAAACGCTCCCACATGCCAGTGACTCACCTTCCCCGACTCCAACCTGACTCTCCATCCTCCTGGGTCCATGGGATCACACACACACACACACACACACACACAAAACAAAAACAAAACTTATACAAAAAAATCACTAACCAAAAAAACACTAACACAATACACACGCTAAATAAAATAGCTTTTAAAAAAGCTGTTTGAATTGGATTAGCGGTAATGATTCCAAGAGCCAAGCAAACCCCTCTCAAAAAAAAATTTTACTTTCTCCCTGTACAAATGCAAAGGAGAAGGTGAAAATGCTTCTCTGACTCATTTCATTCCTGCCTGGCTAAACCATGTGACTTACAGTACTGCAGGCCATGTGATGTGCCTATTTTCTTCTCACTTCACCTTACTTCGTGTTAAGGCATAATGAGAATGCGAAGTGGTAATGATAACTCGAAGTGAGCACTTTACAGGGTCCACTTCGCGTTGTGCTCCGCAGATGCGAAGCGGTCACTTCACATCCACTTCGTGGGCGGATTTATAATTCGCTGCATCTCTAGTGTGGAGTTATTCACCATACAGTCACATCCCTACATGCAGACAGTAGAAGAGTGTTCATAGCTAACAGCAGAACCACATGATACTTCACATCCTGTGCTTCCATACCTCCATCTACACAAAACAACAGTATGTATCAGTCACAATCACACAGTAGGTTGGTTTACACCCTGCACTCCTATCCCTCCACAGGTGGACATACAGTATGCATCCATCTGTGGAAATATAGTAGAGTGTGGCCCATATACTTCAACTCATTAAGTTAGGGGCAGGTGAGGCAAACTAGTATGAAATAGTCATAACCATCTCATTTTAAAGAACTTTCATCTAAAAAGCCTTCTTAACACCTACCCGCATGTGTGCACAGCATGAGGGTGTACCTCCCTCCCAAGAAACTGAGATGGCAGCAGAGTTCATACAGTAGCTGAAACATGATGATGGATGCCTCTTGTAGTATGTTTACAGAGCTGTATGTTCTGTTACCTTATGGTGTCTGTTTCTGATTGGTTGTGTTGCCTTGTACCATCCCCTACTTGTATGTGTGGTGTGTGTGTGGGGGGGGGTTGGAGTTAGGGTTGAAAACCCTAACGTCGAATTTCCTCCCTTTTGTCACTGTTGATGCAACCCTAACAGATGCATTAACAAAGTTTTTTTTGCAATATATATATATATATATATATATATATATATATATACACACACACACACACACAAAAATTATACAAGGAACAGGCTGGGATCTGCCCAGTGGGTTTATGAAGCAACCCTAACTGATGCATTAACAAAGTTTTTTGCAATAAATTTCCTTACTTTTTAAAAAAGTGTACTATAACTAGTAAATGGTATGTGTTGGTGGGAGCGCAGGGCCTGAAAAAGCTGCTCATTTGTGCATAATGATATGTGTGTGTGTGTATGGGCCCTCTGGGTCTTGCACTCCCACTTATACATAACGACAGAGCCATACAGCAGCCCAATAGGACAAGGAACACTTGTAACACAAATCTGCCAATATCTCAGAAACCGTAGCAACTACAAAAAAAATTCAAGTACCATTGTAATCATGACAGTGAAACCTCCATGTGAGATAAGTTGATGAAATCGTTAACTCACATCATTTCCGAGATATTGGTGCTGAAATGCACTGTGGGACCTGCAATGTTATCATGTGGGAAAATCTCAAGTTCATAATGGCATATCTATGGAACTGGCAAAAGTTTTACACCTAAGCAGCATAAGTCACATCTCTGAGACACCCCCTTTATACCCTGCAAATTTCAAACCAAAAGACCAAACCGTCTATATATAGTGTAATGTACCTGATAACTGGTATGTGTTGGTGGGAGTGCGGGGCCCAAAAAACTGCCCATGTGTGCATAATGATATGCATCTGTAGGAGCATGGGCCCTCTGGGCCCTATGCTCCAACTTACACAGAACAATGGAGCCATACAATAACCCTATAGGCCTGAAAAGGAACCCTTGTAACATTGATTTGGCAATATCTCAGTAACCGTACAACCTAGGAAAAAAATTCCAGTGCAGGTGTAATCTATGACTTTTAAACTTCCTAGTATGCTTAGCTGTGGGTACTGAAAAATCCGTATCTCACTTCGTTTTTGAGATATGGGTGCCAAAAGGCACCGCATGTGCCGCAATGTTATCCTATGGGAAATTTCTCAAATTTAGTATGTTATAACTATGGGCCCGTTGCATGTTTTTGGACCAAACCACCAGAAGGCACATCTGTGGGACCAGAGCTTGCCACCCTGCAAATTTCAGCCCAAATAGCACAATCAACTTTGGCACAATCAAGTGACAAAGAAAACAACACATGGGACAATGCTGTGGAGTATTACTGTTGTGGCAACAAAAATGCTTTCACAATAACAAAAATGTTTTTGTGATTCCTTATATCTTATAATGGGATGTTGTTGTGCACGAAAAAATGTTGTCATGCTCAAAAAACTGTTTTTGTGAAAGTTTTCACAATGCACATATAAATTTTCCCATAGGCTATAATGAGACATGAAAAGCTTGAATAGCTTTTGAATGGAGCAATATTTTTCACTAGATCCTCAAAACGCACCAGCTCAACCCAGGCCACATGTAGACAAACAAATTTGAAGCCACTGAAATGCATTCTTCAGTCCATTATGGCCAACTGAAGAAATGTGCAAAGGTTGACCCTTTTACATGTTTTAAATGCCCTACGGTTCTGTAACTGTATATCCAGCAGGAATAAAACTTTCCAGCTCCAGATATATATGGCTGGCAGTTGTGCCTGCAAAATTTCAGGCAAATCAGAAAAACGGTTCCAAAGTTATTAAAGTGCAAAAATTTGGATTTAACGTGCCCGTGCAACACTATACTGAGCCTACCGGGCCAATATAATATATATATATATATACAGTATATACGTGTGTCTATATATATATATATATATATATATATAATGGTAGCACTTTAATAACTTTGCAACTATTCAACGGATTTGCCTGAAATTTGGAATACATGATCAAGAACTATACATCCTGAGATCTGTCAACTTTTGTACTGTTTGGATATACGGCTGCAGAGTTATTAAGCATGATCTACGTGCACATTTACACTTTTTTGCAATTCTTTGGTTGTATCTAAAGGTCACACAATTTGGGCAACCAGTACGAAATCTTCACGGAACGTGCGGCCGGGGTCCCCAGTGTGCCTTTTGAAGATTTTGTGAAAAAATATTAAATGGTTCAAAAGTTATTCAAAAAAACAAGTTCCCATTATAAGTCAATGGGAAAAGTTAACAAAAAGTTTGACAGTGTCGCAAATGCAGTTTTTACTTTTGCAAATGGCCCTTTTACTGTCGCAAATCCGTCATTTTGTTTTCAGTTGGTCATCAGAAAAATGCTTGGCATTTAAATTTGGGACCCTCTAGCAACCTCATTCTTTTTGTGTTTACCTAGTTGGACCCTGAGGATGCTAGGCATGTCTTTATTTTGAGGTTAAACACCCCAGAAATATGTTTTTCAAGTTTCTGGAAAAAGTACTTTCGCAAAGTATTGTCGTACTCACGAAAGTGTCACAAATTTTTGCGAAAGCTTTCGGAAAGTTCAACAGTACTTTTCCAGGCTGTGGGAAAATGACAGCAATTCTTTGCCACCCTGCTGCAAATGAATGGTTTGGTCTTTGGAGCTGAAATTTGGAGAGACCACAGCCAACATCTCACAGATGTGCCTTTTGGTATTTTGGTGAAACAATATTACAGGGCGGCAAAGTTACGGCACTCCAAAGTTGATGCTTTTTCCCATAGGATAACATTACGGCGTCCGCTGCATTACAGGAATCTTTTGGGGCCCTGCTGCAAAATAACGGTTTGGTCTTTTGGGCTGACATTTGGAGGGAAGAAAGCCAACATCCCACAGATGTGCCTTTCAGTGATTTGGTGAAAAGATATTACAGGGAGCCAAAGTTATGGCACTCTAAACTTCTCTTTTTTTCCCATAGGCTAACATTACGGCGTTCACTGCCCCTTTCAGGGCCCGTATCTCGGAAACAGTGCAAGATATGGACTTTTCGTC
Source organism: Neoceratodus forsteri (assembly GCA_016271365.2). Classification (NCBI taxonomy): domain Eukaryota; kingdom Metazoa; phylum Chordata; order Ceratodontiformes; family Ceratodontidae; genus Neoceratodus; species Neoceratodus forsteri. Next base: position 1,870,060,787 of record CM057452.1, read on the forward strand.
AGAAAAATGCTTAGCCCCCCCACTAAGTACAAAACTGGCCAGGAAAGTCATAAATCATATGACTTTTAAATTTGTTTTCTACGTCATACTGTTCCTGAGATATAAGCAATTTAGTATTCCAACTCCTCATTTTCTGCTCCGAGACCCATTATTATGCATACATTCTTTGTATTCACTGTCTTTCTCTATGCAGCCTTTGGGGGAAACCAGCCTGTGTGCTTACATTACTGTTACCATTACCATTTCCGCTTGCAGTTCCGTACCCGTTTCACTTACCGTTCATGTCTACGCCACCATGTGCGTTACCCTTTATGTTTTCATTTATCCTTGCGTTTGCGTTATTTTTGCCATTTGTGTCTACAGTACTGTTTCTCTTTCTGTTTTGCTTTGCCTCATCATGCGCATTACCATTTGCATTTGCAGGCACCATGTTACTATGTGACAAGACATCACGTGACGGGAGCATGGGGCCCAAAGGGCCCCCGAGCTTCCACTGCTGCATTACATTCACTATTTCTCGTTATCATTCTCAAAAAGAAGGGAAATTAGAGGCAAAAAACTCCATTTAATGCATTAGTTAGGGTTGTTCCACAGCGACAAAAGCAAGGAGATTCAGTTGTTGGGGTTGAAAGCCCCCCAGGACCCCCCCCACCCCCAACCGGCATCGGGGTGCACATTGGGGTTGTCAGTACTAACTCACCCCATTCTCCTATACCTCTGCTTCTTCACACATCTGATGGGGTGAGAGTTAGGGCCAGCAACCCCAATGTGAACCCCAATGCTGGTTGGGGGTGTGGGCGGGGGGTCCTAGGGGGGCTTTCAACCCTAACACCGAATTTCCTCACTTTTGTGGCTGTGGAACAACCCCAACTAATGCATTAAACTGAGATTTTTGCCTCTAATATATATATATATATATATATATATATATACACACACACACACACATATATATATCTCTCTCTCTCTCTCTCTATATATATATATATATATGTACACAAACGTATCACTCTTCTCCTCCCTCTGGCTTTGCCCCCTTCCTCTTTCTACTCCCCCTTCTCCTTACCCTTTTCTGCTGCATAGGTTCCTGTTGCAGCTAATGTACATAGGTTTTTGTACCATAATATGTATGCTACTTTCATTTAAGATATGTGCACTTTCTCCTTGTTTACACTAGCATTACTGCATGGTATGAATACTAATTTGTTGTAACACTGTATATATCCCTGCCCTGTACATATTGTGTATTTACTTTCTTTTTTTTTTTCTTTTCTTTTTTTGAATTACTGTGTTGTTAGACTCCCAATGGTTGTATCATTGTATATACTGTTGCCTGTACTTATATACAGTATGTAAATGCCCAGGCTCATCTTCTAAATGAGTTCTTCTCAATGATGCTCACCTGGTTAAATAAAGATTGATATATGTGTATATATATATATATATATATATATATATATATTATTTGCAAAAAACTTTGTTAATGCATCAGTTAGTCACCCTAACTAAGTGACCATAGTGACAAAGTAGGGAAATAAGGTGTTAGGGTTTCCAACCCAACACCCACCCCAGAGTTCCCACCCCTACCACCCCGCCCCATCCCCCCACCGCCACACACCAACAGGCTCAGGGCATCTGCTCTGGGGTTCTTTTGTAGTTCTTTTCCTTCTGTATTCTGGGGTCCTCATGACCCAAACAAATGACATCCCCCTTAGGGGATGGCTGTCTCTCTCTCCCCCTGAGCTAAGACACAGATATGGCACACTGATGAGTCCAAATGAGGACAGAACACATGTATGTGTCTGCTGTTCTTAGCCTTTGCTCATTGCACTGTGAGGCCTTCTGGCACCATGCAGTTCTGCTTAAAGCAGAGCCAGTCCAAATTCTGTCATGGGGATTTGCATATGTTTCCCATGATGCTTTGCATTATTGGGGTATGTGCAACTGTGGTTCTTTTAAAACTTGACTATATGGCCAATATCACTTTGGATAATCCATGCCTCAAGGCATTTGCTCTCAGGTTCTTTTGTAGTATATATATATATATTAGAGGCAAAAAACTTTGTTTAATGCATTAGTTAGGGTTGTTCCACAGCAACAAAAGTGAGGAAATTCGCTGTTAGGGTTGAAACCCCCTACTCCAAATTCACCCCCCCAGCACCACACACACACAGATACACACACACACATGCAAGTATGGGGGAGGACCAAGTCAACGCAACCAATGACAGACATCCAGCAGCAGATGACAGAAATAACAAACAATTGTCTAAATGTACTACAAGACATCCCCACCCACCTGACCAGGTACTGCATGCTCAGTGGAGATCAACAGCAAAACTGAGGCCATGTACACCAAATGTACACATCCCTGATTGCAGCTGCACACAATGCACCACACTTAGTAGTTGCATGGCCTTACCTACCGATGCCCCACACCAGATGACACCACATGTGATGGGCCACCTGAGCAACAGAGTTGAGCAAAACCAAGGAATTGTACTGGTATAATATCTCTGATTGTAACAAGGGTTTGAGAAATGCAGCTTTCTAATTGACTGTAAACATTGTAACAGCCTTATGTTTAGTTTTTATTAACATACATGTAGAGCCTAACCATATGATGAACATGCTTTAATGTTGTTTAAAAAAACAGTTTTATCATGATAGCAATAAGCCACTCCCAGGTATTATGTTAATGGTCAGTTTATCACTGTCTAGCGACATGTGGCACTCGGCTACGCCTCATTCAACATTAAACCCCTACATGGTGATTAACAGACCATTTAACATAACCATTGGTCATGCCTTATTGCTTAATTGTCTTTATGACTAGATCCTCTCCCTCTGCTAGGCACAGCAGGAGTTTTGCAACACAGTGTCACACCCAGTTACACCATACTCTGTCTACTTACTGGAGAATGGCTGTGAATATGAACTCATGAAGATGAACAGTGTAACTTGATCATTACAGTCATCAAAACCTTAGTGTGATTATAACTGACAGTCAGTGACAGAGAATAACCCTTGCCGTCCTAGTACACTTATCCCATTGTGAGTTAAATCAATACTAAAAGACATTCTGTTTATATCTACACTATACCTACTTGATTGCTGTTGTACCACAATTGACATAGTTATCACTTTGATAGCATCAGTGACAGAAGTGTGGCAAACCCAAACACTACGTATACAGCCTGAGTAAGAAAAAACTGTTAAAAAAATTACACTGTGTCCATAAGTAGCATAGATCACTCATTGCAACAATAGTAAATGTATCACTATTTGAATAAGTTAGTCATCACAGATGCAATAAGATTGTCTTTATCAGGTACAACATACTCAGTAAGTGCCTACAGGAAAATCTATCCTATAGAAATCTCTGATACAGGTATGTCATTGTTGGCTCAGTAGTCCTATGATATTTAGAAGTTGCTTGGCCTGATCCATGCAATTAAACTGTTTCTTACAAAGAATACTTACTGCATCTTTAGTATAGAAACACACTGAAGGTCTATGTATGTACATTAGCAGTACAGCTTCATTAGTAAGAATGCATCTGATACTGGCAGTATGAATTTCACAGCATTGAACAGGCAATGCTTTTCCATACGTTTACATCAGCCTCTCTATCTTCAGTAAACAGTTGCAGTAAATGTACTACTATGAAAATCACATACTAAATGTAACACTACTTTTATCTTGAGCATGCTAGTGTCTTGTAGTTAATTTATGTACTTCTCTTAATTAATGTGTACTCACTAGTGTTAAAACCTTTCTACAACTGTGATTATGCACCTTTAGCATTTATATTGACTAACGGCACAGCACCAGTTGTGGTGTGGTGTGGGGCATCATTAGGTAAGGCCATGCAACTACTAAGTGTGGTACATTGTGTGCAGCTGCAATCAGGGATGTGTACGTTTGGTGTACATGGCCTCATTTTTGCTGTTGATCTCCGCTGAGCATGCAGTACCTGGTCAGGTGGGTGGGGATGTCTCGTAGTACATTTAGACAATTGTTTGTTATTTCTGTCACCTGCTGCTGGATGTCTGTCATTGGTTGTGTTGACGTGGTCCTCCCCCATACTTACATGTGTGTGTGTGTGTCTGTGTGTGTGTAGTGCTGGGAGGGGTGAATTTGGAGTTAGGGTTTTCAACCCTAACAGCGAATTTCCTCACTTTTGTCGCTGTGGAAAAACCCTAACTAATGCATTAAATGGAGTTTTTTGCCTCTAATTTCCCTTCTTTTTGAGAATGATAACAAGAAATAGTGAATGTAATGCAGCGGCGGGAGCACAGGGCCCTTGGGGAACACGTACTCCCGCCACATGATGTCTTGTGGCATAGTAACAGGAACAGCAACACAAACAGAAGCGCTAACAGTGGCACACATGGTAACACAAGTGCGAATGAGAACAGAAAGGGTAACGCACACGGTGGCATAGATGGAATGGTCTGCCACGTGATGTGTTGTCACATAGTAACATGGTGCCTGCAAATGGAAATGTCAGTGGGCATGGTGACGCAAAGTGAAACAGAAAGAGAAACAGTACTGTAGACACAAATGGCAAAAAATAACAGAAACGCAAGCGCAAATGAAAACGCAAAGGATAACACACATGGTGGCGCAGACGTCAACGGTAAGTGAAACGGGTACGGAACCACAAGCAGAAAGGGCAACAGTAACAGTAATGTTAGCGCACAGGCTGGTTTTCCCCAAAACCTGCATAGAGAAAGACAGTGAGTACAAATAATGTACGCATAATAATGAGTATCGGAGCAGAAAATGAGAACTTGGAATACTAAATAGGTTATATCTCAGGAATCATACGATGTAGAAAAATGTAAAAGTCGTATGATTTACAACTGTCCTAGCTAATTTTGTACTTAGCCCCTGCTAGAGGCTACGAAATTTTCTGACGAAAGTCCATATCTCGCGACCGCTTCTGAGATTACGGCCCTGAAAAGGCACGGCGAATGCCGTAAATGTTATCCTAAGGGAAAAAAAGAGAAGTTCAGAGTGCCATAACTTTGCCTCCCTGTAACATTTTTTTCACCAAACCACTGAAAGGCACATTTGTGGGCTGTTGGCTGTCTTCCCTCCAAATTTCAGGAAAAAAGACCAAACCGTTATTTTGCATCAGGGTGCCAAAGAATTCCTTTAATGCGTCGGGCACCGTAATGTTATCCTATGGGAAAAAACGTCAACTTTAGAGTGCCGTAACAATGCTGCCATATAATATTTTTTAAATACAACACTGAAAGGCACATCTGTGAGACGTCGTCTGCGTTCTCTCCAAATTTCAGCCCAAAACTCCCAACCATTCTTTTGCAGCGGAGTGCCAAAAATTACTGTTATTTTAGGCATAGTGTTGCAAAGTAGTGTCGCACTTGCTTAAAGCTGCTAGTAAATTTTGGCTACATCTTCGTGAGTGCGACACTACTTTGCGTAAGTACTTTTTTCCAGAAATCTGAAAAACATATTTCTGGGGTGTTTTACCCCAAAATAAAGACATGGCTAGCATCCTCAGGGCCTGACTAGGTGAATACAAAAAAATTAGGTTGCTAGAGGGTCTCAATTTTAAATGTCAAGCATTTTTCTGAAAACAAGATGGAGGATTTGCGACAGTAAAAAGTGCATTTGCGACACTGTCGAACTTTTTGTTAACTTTTCCCATTGACTTATAATGGGAAATTGTTTTTTGAATAACTTTTGAACCGTTTAATATTTTTTCACGAAATCTTCGAAAGGCACATTGGGGACCCCGGCCGCACGTTCCCTGAAGATTTTGGGCCTGTCACGCAAACCGCGCAACCTGTACGTGCGACCATAGAATTCCAGAAAAAGCGTAATGTGCGTGCAAATCACGCTTAATAACTCAGTAGCTGTGTATCCGACTGGTACAAAACTTGGCAGATGCCAAGGTCTATGGTTCTTGATCGTGTATTCTAAATTTCAGGCAAATCCATCAGATGGTTGCAAAGTTATTAAGGTGCAAAGTTTTGGGGTTTAACAAAGAAATGGCTCCTCAACCCCTAACTATGGTAGCACTACCATGCTACATATATATAAATATATATATAGAGAGTTGAGCATGAAGAAACTCCCTTTGCTCTCCTTCAACTGAATCAAGATTAGTCATTGTCTCAAGTGTCACCCCATCACATGTAGAAAAAGCTGAGGAATAGGAGAATGGGGTGACAGTTAGGACCAATGACCTCAATGCAAACCCTGATTCCAGTTGGGGGGATGAGCTGGAAGGGTGCAAAGGGGGTTTCAACCCTAACATCGAATTTCCTCGCTTTTGTCGCTGTGGAACAACCCTAACTGATGCATTAAACAGAGTTTTTTTCCTCTAATTTGTCTTCTTTTTGAGAATGATAATGAGAAATAGTGAATGTAATGCAGCGGCGGGAGCACAGGAGTGATGTCTTGTCGCATTGTAACATTGTACCCGAAAACGCAAATCGTAATGCGCATGATGACGCTAAGCGAAACAGAAAGAGGAACGGTACTGTAGACAGAAATGTTAAAAACAACGGAAACGCAACCGAAAAAATGAAAACGCAAAAGGTAACGCACATGGTGGCGTAAACGTGAACAGTAAGTGAAACGTGTACGGAACCACAAGCAGAAATGGTAATGGTAAGAGTAATGTAAGTGCACAGGCTGGTTTTCCCCAAAAGCTGTATAGAGAAAGACAGTGAGTAGAAAGAACGATGCAAAATAATGACTCTTGAACACAAAATCAGTAGTTGTAATAGTAAATTGCTTATATCTCAGTAACTGTATCGACATAGAAAAAATTTAAAAGTCATATGTATTATCACTTTCTGGCTAGTTATATATGTAGCCCCATGGGGGCTAGAATTTTTGACAAAAACTCCGTATCTCACACCGTTTTCAAGATACAGGCCCTCAAAGGCGCAGCGAACACCGTAATGTTATCCTATGGGGATAAAAACAGAAGTTCGGACTGCCATAACTTTTGAACAGTTTAATATTTTTTCATGAAATCTTCAAAAGGCACATTGGGAACCCTGGCCGCATGTTCCCTGAAGGTTTTGGGCCAGTCACGCAAACCGTATGACCTGTAGGCGCGACCGTAGAATTCCCGAAAAAGTGTAAACATGTGCGCAGATCACACTTAATAACTCCACAGCCATATATCCAACCAGTAACAAACTTGGCAGATCCCAAGGCCTATGGTTCTTGATCGAGTGTTCTAAATTTCAGGCAAATCCATCAAATGGTTGCAAAGTTATTAAGGTGCAAATGTTTGGGGTTTAACATAGAAATGGCTCCTCAACCCTAACTATGGTAGCACTACCATGCTACCATAATATATTCAATGTTAGGGTTGAAACACCCTTTGCACCCCTCCAGCCCACTCCCTCAACTGGAATCGGGGTGCGCATTGGGGTCATTGGCCCTAAGTGTCACCCCATCACATGTGGAAAGAAGCTGAGGAATAGGAGAATGGGGTGACAGTTAGGACCGATGACCCCAATGCACACCCTGATTCCAGTTGGGGGGGGCTGGAGGGGTGCAAAGGGGCTTTCAACCCTAACATCGAATTTCCTCGCTTTTGTCGCTGTGGAACAACCCTAACTGATGCATTAAATGGAGTTTTTTCCTCTAATTTGTCTTCTTTTTGAGAATGATAATGAGAAATAATGAATGTAATGCAGCGGCCGGAGCACGGGGATGATGTCTTGTCGCATTGTAACATTGTGCCCGCAAACGCAAATCGCAATGCGCATGATGACACAAAGCGAAACAGAAAGAGGAACAGTACTGTAGATAGAAATGTCAAAAATAACGGAAATGCAACCGAAAAAAATGAAAACGCAAAGGGTAACGCACATGGTGGCATAAACGTGAATGGTAAGTGAAACGTGTACAGAACCACAAGCAGAAATGGTAATGGTAAGAGTAATGTAAGCGCACAGGCTGGTTTTCCCAAAAGCTGTATCGAGAAAGACAGTGAGTAGAAAGAGTGTATGCAAAATAATGACTCTCAGAACACAAAAATCAGTAGTTGTAATAGTAAATTGCTTATATATCAGTAACCGTACGACATAGAAAAAAAATTTAAAAGTCATATGTATTATCACTTTCCTGGCTAGTTATATATGTAGCCCCCATGAGGGGCTAAAATATTTTGACAAAAACTCCATATCTCACACCGTTTTCGAGATACAGGCCCTCAAAGGCGCGGCGAACACCGTAATGTTATCCTATGGGGAAAAAAACAGAAGTTCGGACTGCCATAACTTTTGAACAGTTTAATATTTTTTCACGAAACCTTTGAAAGGCACATTGGGGACCCTGGCTGCATGTTCCCTGAAGATTTTGGGCTGGTCTTGCAAACCGTACGACCTGTAGGCGCGACCATAGAATTCCAGAAAAAGCGTAAACGTGCATGCAGATCATGCTTAATAACTCCACTCCTGTATATCCAAACTATATGAAACTTGGCAGATCCCAAGGCATATGGTTCTTGATCGTGTCTGCCAAATTTCAGGCAAATCCGTCAAATTGTTTCAAAGTTATTAAGGTGCAAAGTTTTGGGATTTAACATAGAAATGGGTCCTCAACCCTAACTATGGTAGTACAGTAGTGTACTATAATATATATATATATATATATATATATATATATATATATATATATATATATATATATATATATATATATATATATATATATATATATATATATATATATATATGTGTGTGTCAAGCCAGAATGAAATGCAGAAATGCTGCAGAATATCACAGAATACTGCAATTTACTGCAGGAGCTATTGTAAGTCAGTGGCAATTAAACCCTTTTGTCATGCAGAATTCTGTGACATGTCATTACCACAAGTTACTGCACTTCATCATAACTGACATATATTTTTATTTATGTATTGTTTATATTGTTTATTGCCTGCTCTATATATTGCCTATTGTATATTCTGCCTATTGTGATTGTTTAGCCCTAGTGCTGTATATATTTATTATTTTTATACTGTTTGTTTTCTGGCATTCCTGATGAAAATGAGCTGTTACCAGCTCAGTATGTCTTTCCTGGTTAAACGTTTTAAAATATCTAAAGAAATAAATTATTCTTTGGTGTGTCAGATGAAAACTTACTTTAAGCACCAACATCAATACTCATTCTAGGGTCAATTGAATTTCAGATATATTCACATTAGAATTGCATTTTTCTGTATTCAACAATCTGCCTGTATCCCCTTCACTCATACTGGATCCTGAATCATCATTTTTAGATACTGGCATTGGTACATCATCTGAAGCAATATAAATACATTTCAAGAGGATTTGAAAATGTATAAGGTGAAAGAAACAAAAGAGAGTTGAGAGGGATTATTTATCTGGACAAATTTATAACTGGCAACTAACCAGGAACAGAACTGAGAGAGAACCCTTTACGTACAGTACAAAGGGAGAAACAGATTTTGGAACCTAAATTTTGCATCCTCATCAGAGAGCGAGGCACAGCAAGAAACAGAATCAGCACATCAGGGAAGGCTTTTTAGGAGGAGTGGGGGAGAGAACACCTCACCTCCACCTGGCCCAACAAAACATAACAGAACATAACAGAACAAGAAGGGGCAAGGGGTGGAAAAGGCAGCAGAGGCAGAGGGCCAAGGCACTGGCAAAATTCGGGCCCCCACGGAGGTCAACACGACCTAACAAATGATGGTCACAAACATGACTGATGAACATCTGACCCCTATACAAGAATTTATCTTACAAATGGGGCTATTCTATGTGCCTGACAATGGCATGAACACCTTGAAAATAAAAGTAGACCTGTACAAGTTCTATAGGAATCTAATCCAGAAATCTTATTATACAAAAAAAAACAAATGTGAATACCACTAATGTGACTGTGACAATCAGGACCACACCTAATTCAGCCCAAATGGATGATAAGGATAAGGATAGGGATGAAATTCAGCTTACCAGGGAAGTGACTCCCTTAGAAAAAGTCCACTTTTTGCCCTGTAACTACACAAAATGGTGCCAATTCTATATTGTGCTTTAGTAGATGATGAGATAGAGAAAATCCTTAAGAATATTGATAACAAGAAATGTAAAAACCTATCCAAGAGTGAAAACCAAGCACAAGTAGAGTTATAGAAGGATAAGGATTTCAGTATTAAGCCAGCAGACAAAAGCATGGTCATCATCCTCTGGAAAAAAGCAAAATTATTCAGTGAAATGGAGAAACAACTGGATAATGAGGTATTTTACCAAAAACGACCAAGTTACTCTACCGCAATGATAAAAGAGAAGGCCAATGCACTTATTAGAGATGCATTTGGAAGTAAATGGATAACTAAAAAAAGAACAGGATTTTCAACTGTGATGTATTCCATTAATCCAAAGGTATACTTACTTCCCAATATCCCCAGGAAGGCCAGCTGTAGCCAGTACTGGCTCCAATATGGAGCCTTTTTCCAAGTGTGTGGATTTATTTATGAGACCAACTGGCGAGCAAGTTACCATCATATTTAAAAGAAATTCAAAATGTCTTGAAGTTACCGGCCCGGTGATGCTATGGGTTGAGGCACTGGATGCCACACCTTGCGCCATGCCAGCGACCTGGGTTCAGGAACGGACTCAGGCCACCGGGGGTTGGGAGGGAGGAAGAAGTATTGAGCACCCAACAGCTTGCTCTCCTTCTCTGGGGTGGGATGGGAAGCTTTTCCCGCAGCAATACCGGCACCCACTGGGGAACTCAGGGGATGACGGTGCAGCAGGGGGATGTCACAACATTAGGGTTGATGCTGGTAGAGGACTGGAGCAGGACATACATCTCGGCATGCATCTGACTCCTTGTTCCTCATTGCACGCCAGCATCAGGGATGGAACCTGGCAGAAAAACATCTCTCCAATCCTCCTAGATGACGACCGCCGGAACCAGCTTCGCCACCCACTGACTGAACAGGACAGACCCTGCTGTGCAGCTCACTCTTGGAGATAGAGGGAGGTAAGGGGGGCTCTATCCTCACTTCACCCGGGGGGGTAATCTGGGCCATCAAGGGCTCCGAGGTTAGTGAGTGTGGCACTCTAGGAGCAGACCCTGGAAGTTGGTAGGGTTTGGAAGCAGTGTTCCTTGGAGGCCAGAAGGAGTGGAGGTTGGGAGACACTAGAGGCACAGAAAAATAGAGTAAAAAAAAAGTCTTGAAGTTAATGAGCAAAACAATTCAATCAAGTCCAAAACTCGCCAACCCCTATCTCATCCAAAGGACCTGTGACCTTCAGTGAATTTTACACTGAGCTTTATGCTAAAGAGCCATCTGTGACTGCACCTAAGATCCAACAGTTTCTTCATTCATAAGGCACGTCTCCCTAAGCTTGCACCCAAACACCTTGAAAAACTGGGTGCCCCCATATCGAAGCATGACATTAAACAGGTTATAGCTTCTCTCCTGCCTGCAAGGCACCTGGGCCAGATGGAATCTTCCTGAATTTCTACAACGCTCTGGCACAGGACCTATCCAATCTCCTCATTCTACTTTTTTAATGAAGCCAAGTCAAATGCAGACTTAGATCTGACCTTACAGGAAGCCCTCATAACCTTACGTCCTAAGCCTGACAAAGTTATGACACTAATGGGTAGCTGTAGACCTTTCTCAATCCTTAACATTGATTTGAAAATCTTAGCTAAAAATCCTAGCTACCAGAGTGAATGCTGTCTGAAGTTCTCTGACTGGCCAACAACAACTGGGCTTCATGCAAGGCAGACTTGCTGCTGACCACCTGCAAAAACTGGCCCATATTCACTCTGCACCCAAGGACTCCCAAACTCCAGCTGTGCTAACTTCCCAGGACACAGAGAAAGTCTTTGACTGAGTATCATGGACCTTTTTCTTTGAGATCCTGAATGAATCTGGTTTTCCATCCTCATTCATAGCCTGGGTCAAATTGTTAAACTCACATCCCTCAGTCAGGACATTCTGTAACAGTGTTCTTCCCCCACCGCTTAAGTTACAAAAAAGCACTAGACAGGCATGTCCCCTTTCTCTCTACCTCTTTAATTTATATTTTGAACCACTAACAAGAAGGATCTTGGCTGATGATAACATAAAGGGTATCACAGTGAGGGATTTCAGATATAAAATCTCCACCTATGCTGATGATGTGCCTCTACGTCTTGAAGACCTGGCCCACTCAGTTCCAGCAGCATTTACCTTGCTACAGGAATTTGGGCATCTCTCAGGGTATAAATTGAACCTCATCAAAACTTGCATAATGCCATTCAACCATCATATACTCAAAGTGCAGGCAATGCAATGGGGGGGGAGGTCATCTGGTGCCCTGACTCAATGAAATAGCTGGGCATTTTTATTTTTCAGAGCAAGCAGTCAGGGTTCTCCAAAAACCTAGACTACATCCTTACTCAGATCAAACAAGACTTGAAACGTTGGATATCCCTTTGACTCTCTGAGGTAGATTTAATGTTATAAAAATGAACATTCTTCAAGGGTTGTTATATCCTCTCAAGATGATAGGTTATGTGCTTCCAAATGCCTGGTTCCTTCATCTTAAAACTGCCCTCTATTGCTCTCTTTGGTGTGGTAAACCCCATGCAGGGCCTGCCTCAAATTAACCTCTCTAAAAGAATAGGGTGGGCTACTGCTCCCTGACTTCAGACTATACTATCTTCCCATCCATGCAGGTCAATTTCTATGGTGGAGAAAACATATGAAGCAGGCAGATGCCCTAACCTACCTTCCCCAGTTGGAAGTTATGTAGTTAAATCTATGCAAACAAATGGGCATACACATAAAAGCCCTCCTCAACATCGATTACAATGAGCTCCTGCAGCTCCTGAAAACTACCCCCATTGGTACCTCAGTCTTGATTAGCAAACAGCACCATAGACTACTGGTCAGAAACCCCTGCCTGGATCCTGAACAACACTTAACAGGTAATCCAAACTTTAAAATACAGCAAAAACCCTTTCAGTGAACTTTCTGAGTGCTGTTGAGTTACAGTGAGGCTCGCCAGGATTAAATCCAATTCTGCAGTTTTCTGCAGCATGCTGCAGCAGAGCTACTGCAGTAAACAATGTAATTTCAATGGGAATTAGTCCCTTTTGTCATGCAGGAAACTGTGACATTGTGCTTTATCCTGGCAGTGTCACAGTTTCCTGCATGACAAAAGGGAATAGCTCCTACTGAAATTACATTGTGTACTGCAGTAACTCTGCTTCAGCATGCTACATAATGCTTCAGAATTGGGTTTAATCATTAGCTTGATGGTGCTAAAGATTGAGGTGCTGGATGCCACACCTCGCACCACACCGGCGACCAAGGTTCAGGAGTCAGCATGAGCTGCTGGGGGGTGGCCAGGGGGGAGGGCGAGAGACGGATTGAGCAGACAGTGGGCAGCTCTCCTCTCTTGGGAAAGATGTAGGGTTTCCTCGGCACTTAGCTGCCACCTAATAGAGGTTAGGTGGTAGTGTCATGTCATGGTGGGAAACTGGCAATAGACCGGGAGGGTGGAAGGGGCCATCACCAGAGCCACGGTGCACATGCACACCACCACATGCATGGGCATTCACATACTGGGGTCCCGTGGACAAGGGGAGAAAAACGGAAAATCGGGGTCTGCAGCTGGATGAAGCACACCGCATCAGCTCCGATGGTTATGCTGGGTAGAGAAGAGAGTACCTGAATGACTGTGGAAGTCCGGTATCAGATGGCTGACATGAGCCGCCACCCACTGGGTGGATAAATAAAGGATTGAAAAAAAAAAAGAATTGGGTTTAATCCTGGCAAGCTTCACTGTACATAATCTTAACATGTTAATGGATGGGAACTCCCTAGTATCCTATAACAAGTTTAAACAAACTATGGCGCACAGTCACATACTGGTCTTCCTCTTTCTCCAACTCCAACAAATACTTGCTTCAGCCCTAGGCCCCAGACCCTGGAAGACTGGGAACTTTGACAAATGGGATGAGCCAGGGACTTTGACGGAACAATAGCATGCCACCTCCCTAATATATAAAAAACTGTTGTCTTTCACCACCACTCAACATGCTTCCTGCTTATATTAGCAGTCTGAGTTCCCTGAACTCACCACTCCATATAACATAACTGCTTAGTGCAAATGGCTTTATAGGTTTCTTAAATGTGATAGCCTACGATTAATGCAGTATAAAATCAATCACAACCTATACTATGCCTCAGTAAAATTATAGGAAATGGGGAAGCTCAACTCTGATTTATGCTCTAGATATATAAGAAGGATAGAGGCATGCTGAAACATATCCTGTGGGATTGTCCGAAAGCTAGACCCTATGGGACCAGGTCAAACCCCAACTGGATCTTTTATTGGGATTGGAAAATGCCTTTACACCTCAAATATGTTTACTAGGGATAAATCTAGACACTGTTTTCAGCCAAAAGAAATATCATATTTCCCTTAGCTATAGTGAAAAAGCTTATTCTTGAACACTGGGTGGATGATGTAGTGCTTACATATCATTAATGGCATAACTCGATCCTGGAGGCCTTACGAATAGAGGAAATGATTTGTCACATGAGGAATGCACTGGCACTATATTAAAGAAGATGGCGGATGTTGGACACTCCACTCTTAACTGTAGGAATGTACTGCATGGTGCATGCTAAGTAGATCCCTGGTATGTTTGCTTACTGCATGCAGTCTTGAATCTGAAATTATTTTCTATGTATAATTTTCTGCATCCACACCCTTGCAGATATGCCTGCTCCCTGAATGTTGACGTGTCAAGCAGACAGTCTCCCCAGTTGTCTGCTCTGTTCTGTGTTAACATTTTGTTATACATTTTCTAAAAACCAATAAAGTTTCCTATTTTCAAAAAAATGATGGCTTGAACTTGACACAGAAGATCAATGAGGACCAGATATTAGAGAATGTCAAAATGATAACTTTGGTCATTGAAAGCCTGTATACTGTATGAATATACCACACAGAGAAGGGCTCAGAGCAATGACTTACTATCCACTGAAGAGAAATTCAGAAAAAGTACCACCAAATAAACTGATATTAAGTATGGCAGAGATGTGGAAAGCAACTATTTTACCTTCAATCAAACCCACTATGTTCAACAGAAGGGCATGGTTTGGGGTATGACCTTTGTCCCTAGCCTTGTTAAGTTATATGTAGGGCCATGGGAAGAAAGGTTTATATCTATCAAATAGAACTCAAATTGTGAAATTCAACTCCTCTTTATCTGATGATGCTACCATCAATATTGGTGATTCTACTACCATCAATATTGGGGTTCCCCAGGGCTCTATTCTGGACCTCTTCTTTTCTCACTTTTTATCAATAACATAGATGAGGTTTTTCTTTCTTGCTCATCTATTCTCTATGCAGATGATCTTGTACTCTATTCAAGCTCTGATAAGGTCGCCAGCATAAATGCATCCCCTTCTTCAGATTTCACAAATGTCCAAAATTGGCTTTCTGCACATAAGTGTGTACTTAATGCTAAGAAAACCCAAGCAATTTTACTTGGATCTGCCCCTAAACTTAGGACATGTCAAACTCCCCTAGTGGTGCAAGACTGCAGTGGCACACAAATAGAATGTGTTACATCTTTTAAGTACCTGGAAATTCTGCTGGACCAATCCCCGGACTTCAGCCTGCATATACAATCTGCCTGCAAGGCAGTGAATGATAAACTGGGGGTTGCTTACAAGTCCAGTTTCATGTTGACTCCCTCTGCTAAACTTGCTATTGCCAGAGGCATATTACTCTCTGCCCTCACCTATGGCATGCCGACCTTTGCTGCCACACACAAAACCATCCTTCATAAGTGGGATGTCACTTATAAAATACCTGTCGATACGCCTCCTCATCACCACGGCTTAAGCACCACTGCCAACTGTACAGGGACCTGGGCTGGTTATCCCCCTCAGACTGCTGTCAATACTCTCTTGGCTCCCTGATTGACTCTGTATTCAGAAACCAGACCCCTTCAGTGCTTGCAACATTGCTGGTACCTCAGACCTCCTCCTATAGACTGCGATCGGTAGATAAATCCCTGCTGAATGTACCTAGATGTAAAACATCAAAAGGCTCTGTTGCCTTCAATCACTCTGTTCCTAAGCTTTGGAACTCTCTCTCCCCCAAGCACTTCAAATATCTGGATCCCATGACAGCTTCAAAAAGGAGCTGCACTTACATCTATCCCGTGCTGATCTCTGCACTTGTTTTAATCCTCCCTAATCCACTCACCCACCAGATGCTGCCTGGCCTAACTTTAACCTCCCCACCTCATAGCACTTCTTACCCTTACTATCTTCTTGACAGCTAATCTACCACAACTCCCCCTCCCCCACACCTGAGTCTTGTTTCAGAGGTCGTAAGAATGCATCCTGCCCAGTCAGGAATTTGCTGTTGCCTTGTTTCACTGCCTATTTGAATCTTCATTGGTGTGACTAATTTGAACAATATTTCTTTGCTGCTATGTTGAGGTGTCTCTTCCTAGACTGTGTAGGTTTTCTCTGCCTAAAAATTTTATGTGAATTGCATTGATTGTTATTGTCCTGGCTGCATGTATTCATTACTACTAACTGTTTTGACCTATGCTATTGTAATTTCATTGTACTTATACTATGTACCTGTCTTTGATTGTTGTACTTTCCTGGGTCATGCCTGAAAATAGTCACTTACATAGTTAACAAAAACTAAATAAATAAATAAATATGGGGTAATGACAACAGATACAAGGATTCAAAGATTATTTGAAAGTGGTACATGCATGACTGCTTTTTTGCTGTGGAGTGGAACACAAACTGACTTAGAAATGTTCCTTTAATATGTGAATAAATGTGACCCGAATCTTAAATTATGTGGACTATCAGTGACTTACAAGTTGAGTTTCTTGATCTGACAATACAAAGAGATGGAGGGTGTCTTAACACAAATATTTATCAGAAACCCTTGGAATAAAACTCAGTATTGTAATTTACAAGTAGCCACCTGATGCATCTCAAAAGGAATATCCCTTGAGGCTAAATGTTGAAAGTAAGGCACACTTGCAACAGGGTGGATGATTTTGCTGTGAAAGCAAAAGAAATGGGCAGTAGATTTATAAACAGGAACTATGACCTTGTTGCCATAGAAACAGCCTACTCAAAGGCATTGGGAACAGACAGGATGGATCTATTGGAAACGAAACTGAACAGGGAATTAGGGGAGAATGAAATTACATAAGAGACAACATACTCAGGAAGAAGTGTGGAAAATATCACAAGTAATAAGGAAATATTGGTATGTTGTACAAATGGATGGAGCTTTTAAAAATACACAAGTACTGAGGATAACTTATTGAAGGGGACAGAACATAAAGGATCATGTTGTACACTGCTTCCATAACAAGCTACAAATCAAGACTTGGCTACCCAGCCTACTAAATGGTAACTACTGGTAAGAAAACTGCTTGTGCTGTAGGAATACCAGAGAAAGCAGGGTGTTTAAACATTCAAGAGCTGGCAAAGACATTAAGATCAACATTCAGTATGTCTTGAGTGGGATTAAATACTTGCTGACGTGCCCTTGTGGTATGTCAAACATGGGAGAAACCAAGTGCTATCTGAAACAAAGGATAGGAGAACACGAGTCAGCTAGCAGGACTAATAAGTTGAATAATTTCATGTCCAGGCATTATATGGAAGGGGAAATGGTTCCCCTGAATCATTGTGGGTTACTGGGATGGAAAAAGTAGAGCCTCATGTGAGACAGGGAGTCTTTAAAAACAAGCATTTGTCAATGCAGAATGGTGCCTTGCTGGGATTGGCATTGGTAATTCATGAGTTAGAGAGAGGCATAATAGGAATGGCAGTGAAGTATTGAACTCATGTCAATCCCACCCCACCCTGCAGAGACTGACAGGCATTGAGGTGTGCCTTTGGGTCGTTGGCCATAACACTCATGCCATTTCACCTCACCCTACCCTGCAGATTCTGACAAGTGACGAGTTGTGCCTTGGGCTCATCGGGCCTTATGTTTACCCCGTTCCATAAGGGAATACATTGAGGTGGGTGCAGTATAGGAGAATAGTGTGAACTTTGGGGCCAAAGAGTCCAAGGCACACCTTGATGTCTGGCACTGGCTGCAGGGTGGGAGAGGGGGTGGAATGGCTTGAGCATTACAGCTGGCAATCCAAAGGCACACCCCTGACACCTGTCAGTCTGTACAGGGTGGGACATTATGGTTAGAAACCCCTAACACCCAGGGTGTTTGTTGGTATTTGCACTCCAAATTTTCAACATGGGCATTTTGTGACCCCACCTCATGAAAGCATTTGGGACCTCTGCTCATGAACAATGGCACTGTGATTTTGTTAATCTGTCCTGAACGTTCATTTCCCACAGTGGCCACACCATTCTGCGCCAGATGTGTGAAAACACATTTCAGGCAGGATGTGAAAAATTACCACTGTACCGTTCATAAGGAGAAAATGGAGTGAAAATGTTAAAAATTCTCTAAGATTTGAGCATGCATGGAAACTGCGCAATGCATGCTCGTAACAGTCATTTTGTGGAATCCTTTCACCAAATTTTCAACATAGGCATTTAGGGACCTCCGCTCATGAAAAGTGACACTGTGATTTTCTTGATCTGTCCCGAACATTGATTTTCTACAGCGACATCACCATTCTGCACCAGATGTGTGAAAACACATCAAGCAGGATGCGAAAAATAACAGATTTACTGTTCATAAGGAGGTGTGAAAAAAGGGCAATATTGAAAATCTGGACTGAAAATATTAAAAGTTCTCAAACTTATGAGCATGCGTGGAAACTGTGCAATGCATGCTCTTAGCACAGTCATTTTTTGGAATTGTTTCACTAAATTTGCAACATAGGCTTTTTGGGAGCCCACCTCATGAACAGCAATACTGTCATTTTGTTACTCAGTCCCAAAAGGTGATTCCAAGCAGTCACCATGTTCACCTTTCGGGACCGAATAACAACATGACAGTGACTGAGTTCATGAGGTGGGGTCCCAAGAACCCCATGTTGAAAATTTGGAGCCAAAAGTCGCAAAAATGGCTGAGATACCCACCTAGGTTGAAACCACCCCATTTATGCCATTATACAGCTTACCAACATTTCTTCAGTTTGCGGTCAGCTTTGAAGAGTGCAGGCGTGTTCCCGGCTCAACCCGAAGATCATGGCACCAGACCTCGGTAAGTAGGGATGGGTGGGGTGTAGGAGGTGGAGTGCAAAGAGGGTGGGTGCGGTGGGGGCCCTGCCAACAGCGAGTGACCATTTTCTGTGTTTCAGGTTCTAAAAAATAAAAAGATCAGCGTGGACCATTTTCTTTCTTCACAGGTGTATGACAAATGTTGGGGACACTGGGGTGGGCTCCCAGTGTGCCCCATAACTTTGGGAGCATGATGTTTGCCACACTGGGGTGGGCTCCCAGTGTGTCTCACAATGGGGGTGGGCAGGGACAGGGAAATGCCGATGTGGTCAGCTTCCGAACATAGAAACACACTGGGGTCGGCTTCCAATGTGCCACATAATCTTGAGAGGGGGTGGAGGATTATAAACATGCCAACAGGGGGATTGGGCACCCCCAAAGTTGGTTTGCTGGGGATTGTAAGAGGCAGATGGTGACAGCCGCTGCCATGTTTATTGAAATGTTTTAGCAGGCAAGGTATGCCCTGCAAAGATGCGGCGCTCCCTCATTGTAGCGGCAAAAACCTTTCAAGTTGGTGGCACACTTCTGAACTGCTGTCATAGACAGCATGTTCATTCATTGGTGCCGCAGAGACCAGCCCAAAATAGCAGTGGCACCAATGGCCACAACATGGTCGCACCTCAACAACCTGCTGCTCCAGCAAGCTGTCACAAAATGTCGCTTGCGCTGTGCAAGACAATAGAAAAATGGGCACAAAGAGAAGCCTGCTAGATTCTCACTTTGGAACACACTGACCCTTGTGAGACTTAATGATGAACTTCCATTGAACTATTTTTATGAACTCAAGCATTTTGTTAATTGTTTTCTTTTTTAACAGGAATTGAGCAGACTGCAGAAACAAAAGTCTGGTTTCCATTCATTTTTCTTCCCTTTCTCGGTGCCTACTTGGAATATTGCTCACTCATATGAGTGTTTAATTTTAATTTATTGCTTAATACTGATGGTCTAGTGTAGATTTTGCTGTTTATTTCTCTCTTCTTCTGTCCCCCATCATGTTCTGTCTTTAGCAGTTTTTCTGGTTAATCCCCTATTTCTCAGGGGGTTTCTTTGTCTTTTTGTTGCTCTCCTGCCGCCTCCCCCTTGTTCTTTTTTGATGCATCTTATCCTGTCTGTCTAGTTGTTTGTTTTTCTGAGAGGCTATTAGTTATGCATGATGTTAGGCATGCTATTGCATTTTGGGTATATGACAACATATTTTAAGATGATCATTTGTACAGTGTATATGATGATGTTAAGTTGTTATTAATGTGTATTAAATGACTTGTATGTATATAAGTTGAGATTTTATAGCCATGGTTGCCTAGGTTACCACTGGCATGTCTGATCGCTATAAATTAAATCTGACTGAACTCAGAGGCATGGCTCTAATGAAGGCATGGTCTGAAACCCTATTACAGATTTTGGTGTCATCCACAAGAGGCAGGCCTTCACTTCCAACTCCTCTGCAATGTCATTTACAAAGACATTAAAGAAGACTGGTCCCAGCACTGATTCCTGAGGAACACCACTGGTCACCTTCCCTTCCTCAGAGTGAACTCTATTTACCACCACCCTCTATCATCTATCCACTAACCAATTTCTTATCCTGTTTACCACCTTTGAACCCACTCCTAAGCTACCTAGCTTGCTTACTAGCATTCTATGTGGAAAAGTGTTAAAACTCTTATTGAAATTTAGGTAAGCCACATCCACCACTCCACTGTAATCTAAATCTGTTGTCACCCGGTCAAAGAAATCTATCAAATTTGCTTGATATGACCTCCCCACTGTGAAACCATGCTACCTCGAGCCTTGCAACCCACTGCATTCAAGATATTCCAAAGTCCTTTCCTTCAGCAGTGATTTCATTAACTTTCCCATCACCAATGTCAAGCTGACTAGCCTATAATTGCCAGCCTCTTCCCCGCTACCACTTTTGTGTAGTGAGCCTACATCCACCCTCCTCCAGTCCTCTGGAACTACACCTGTTTCCAGTGAGCTGTTAAACAAAGAACTGTCAGAGGTGCAACCAGTATTTTCCTGGGCTCCCTCAATACCCATAGATGCAACCCACCTGGCCCCATTGGTTTGTCCACCTTCTGATTAGAGATTCCTTTCAGGACTCTCACCTCCAATAAGGACCAGTGTCCTCCTCCCTCTCTCCAAAGCTTCTGCTACTTTCTCACCCCCCTGTCCTTCCTCTGTGACCACTGAACAAAAGTTCAGGATGTCTACCTTTTCCCAGTCCCCTCTGCACTGTCCCCTTTTCATTTTTAATCATACAATCCCACTCCTGGTCTTTCTTTTTTCACTTGCATACCGTAATAATTTCCTGTCCCCTTTCTTTACCTCCTGGGCTATTCTTTCTTCAATTTGCACCTTTACACTCCTTACTGCTT
This sequence comes from Neoceratodus forsteri, assembly GCA_016271365.2. NCBI lineage: Eukaryota > Metazoa > Chordata > Ceratodontiformes > Ceratodontidae > Neoceratodus > Neoceratodus forsteri. Next base: position 1,870,082,402 of record CM057452.1, read on the forward strand.
TCTCTGCTTCCTTCTGTTTACCCTGATACACCTCCCTATCCTCCTCCTCCATCTGCATCTCCTTATCCCTTCTGAATGCTATCTGATTAGCCTTTACCTTTTCAGCCACATCCTTTGAGAACAATAGTGAGAACCACGAGCAGAGACTTGAGAAAACTCAAGGAGTGGGTAAGCATATGGCAGCTGGGTTTCAATGCAAAAAGTGCAATGTAATGTACCTGGTGCAGAGAAAAGAACAGGAGTGATACTGATGATCTCAGGAATGACACCTGGGGGTAATCATAGCACATGACCTAAAGTAGGTCAGATAGTGGGACAAGGAAGTCAGGAGGGCTAGTGGGATACTGGTGTGCATACATCAGGGTACCATCAGTAGAAAGAGGGAGGTGGTATTACATCTGTATAGATCACTAGTAAGACTGGAGATGACATCACCAGAAGGACATAGACAGAGTGGAAGTGGTCCAGAGGAGGGCAACTAAAAAGGTGCAGGGCCTTCATCAGAAACCCCATGAGAACAGACTTATGTACTCTATGGAAGAGACCATTAACCTCACTGGGTTAAATAAGGTACAGGAGGGAAGTATTTTTCAGAAAAAAGGTGCTCAAGGACAAGGGGACACAATAAGAAGCTGGAGGGGTAGATTCAGGAGAGACGTGAGGAAGTACTTTTTCTCAGAAAGAGTGGTGGATTCCTGGAACAGTCTTCCAGGAGAGTTGGTGGGGGGTGAAAACAGTAGTGGGGTTCGAGAATGCATGGGATAGGCAAAAGGGATTCTTAGGGAAATGGAAAGGGGGTGGGTGAATGGGCCAGAGATCAAGTAGGATCTGTGGTGATACTATAGGCAGGGAAATATGGGCAGAGTGGGTGGGCCAAGCAGTTCTATCTGCCAGCAAATTCTTTTTTTCTATGAACTGTTTTATGGTCATTTTTACCGCGTCTGTGACCTGAATTCTTAAAACAGCACAGAGGGAGTGGAATCTCTCTGCATCCTCCGACTCACTATAATCTGACCGGAATTCCTAACTCATTAATGCAGAACAGCTGTGTTGTTACAAGGGGGTGGAATCTGTCAGCATCCTCCCATCCACTACAATGTATTTCCTTCCTCTCCCCTCTCCCTCCCCCCAGTGCACTATTTTATTGTGTTAATGCATCAGTTAGGATTGTTACAAAAGTGACAAAAGAAAGAATAGTGGCATTAAGGTTTCCAACCCTAACACCCCACCCCCAACCTGCAGACACTGACAGGCATTGGGGGTGCCTTGGGGTTGTCAGTCATAATGCTCCCCCATTCCATAAGTAAATAAGCTGAGATGGGTACAGTATAGGAGAATGGGGTGAAAGGTTATGTCTGATGACCCAAAGGAACCCCCAATGCTTGTCAGTGTCTGCTGGGTGGGGGTGAGGCGTTAGAGTTCGAAAACCCTAACGCCACATTTCCCTACTTTTGTCACTTTAGTAACAACCCTAACTGATGCATTAATGAAGTTTTCTGCAAAGAAATTGCCTTACTTTTTCAGATAGTTTACTTGTATCCATATTTGTCTGTCCCTCCATAACTGTCTGGGAAACTGGCAGCCCGCGTGCTCTGCAATTTTCCTTATCTTACTGTGGAATTGCAGGGTCCTTTGAACCCTGTGCACCCATCCCTCTGTAGATGTGTCACCAAATTATCAGCATAGCCATATTATTTCCTCAGGACATGTACCCGGTAGAGAAAATGTTCAAATCCCCGTCAAACTTAATTTTGCCCAACTACAACGCCATTCTGCACCACAGGTGTGAACACACATTTTGACCAGGATTTGAAAAATGATAGCTGTGATATACATGAGGTCTGGTAATAAGAAGGCTACGTTAAACATCTGGGGTCAAAATACTTAAAATGTCCACAGTTTTGAGCAGGGGTACCAAAATTGCAATGATTGGCATTTATTCATATTTTGACCTCAAATTTTGAACATGATCATCTTATGACCCCACCTCATGAACCCCATAGAAGAAAACTTTGAAATCCTTGGAAAATACCATTGCATGCCACAGGTGGTAAAACACATTTTGGGCAGGATGTGAGAAATAACAGCTGTACTGTTCATGAGGCGGTATCAAAAAATGGCTATGCTGAATATTTGGAGTGAAAATATAAAAAATTACCAGTGTTTCACATGTGCATAGAAAATTTCAATGACTGCATGTAACTCAGCCATTTTTAGGAATTTTTCCACCAAATTTTCAACATGGGCTTTTTAGGACTCCACCTTATGAAAACTGGCACTGTCATTTCATTAATTGGTTCAAAAGGTGATTTTGCACAGCGACTGTGAAATCACCTTTTGGGCCCGAGTAACAAAATTACAATCACAGTGTTCATGAAGTGGGGTCCCAAAAAGACCATGTTGAAAATTTGGTGAACAAAAATACCGAAAAATGACTAAGATAGCAACACAAGTTGAAAATGCCATTGAAATACATTATAAGGCAAGAAAACATAAACTTTGGCACATATTGACGCCAAGACAGATGCATAAAAGCAATTGTCTTTTATTTAAATACAGCTCACCCTCACAGCAAACACACGGGTAAAAACCCCAACGTTTCACGCAGCCACACCTGCGCTTTGTCAAGAGAATGAGTTGCTAAACAACCATACAATCTTTATAGTACACCCTCAGGTGTTACATATTAAATGACTAAACAACATATGTAAAACACACTAATCAGAAAATGAGGAGGAAGGGGGGAAGGGGAAAAAAGGCACCATGAGAATACTAATCAGCATTCACGTTTAAATTATTAAAGTGCATCCAATATGAAGAAAAGTACATTCAGATGACATCATATAATGCCATAATTAATACTCAAAAAATTCAGAACAATTTATAAATGATGTTGTAATTCAATTTTATCATTTAAATCAAGCATAGACAAGGCTTGTAATTTAAAAATCCAGTAGTTTTCCTTACGTGCTAGAACATTATTCACATCACCCCAAGGTCCTAATTTAACTCTATCAATCCCTAAAAAAGTCCAATTATGTTGTGTTGGTTCCAAACTTCCATGTGTATGAATGGCGGTAGCATAATCCAAATTTTTATTTGCAACTGCTCTAATATGCTCACTCAACCTTTCTTTTAATTTCCTTTTAGTCCACCCAACATAATAAGCTCCACATTGGCAAAAAACACAATAAATAACAAAACAGGAATCGCAATTAATAAATGTTCGAATTTCAATCTCTCTACCATCTACTGGACTTTTAAAGCTTTTAACAGCCTGAATGTACTTTCAAAATTTACATCTTTGGCATTTAAAACAGCCTAACAGTAATGGTGGCAACCAATTTTTACACACTGGATCTCTTAATTTACTTTGTGCTGGATTATTCATAGAGGACTGCGAATCTATATTTGTTTTACTAGTCTTTCTCAGGGAACTTGCAAGCTGGTAACTACTAGTTAATCTGTCACCTAAATTACTTGGTTTTTTATATACCATTCGTGGAGGCATCTTAACAAATGATGATATATTTGGCTCATACAAAATATGCCAGTTCTGTCTAATGATAGTTTCGATTTCTTTAGACCGTATAGAATACGTAGTAATGAAATTAAGTCTCTCACTTTCATTCTCAATTCCCACTATATCAGAGGAACAGTTTGTTTCCAATAATTGTTGTCTTTGTAGTCCAGTGGCATGCTCTCTAGCTATTGTTACTTCACTTGCTGCATAACCCTGTTTTAAAAACCTCTACTCCATATCATCAGCCCATTCTTCAAATCCCACCTCAGTGGAACAGTTTCTTCATGCATGTATAAACTGTCCTCTCAGTATGGATCTGACAATGTTCTTAGGATGACAGGAACTAGCCAAAAGTACCGTGTTTTTATCTGTTGGCTTTCGAAACAAAGTAGTACTCAAACTGCCCACTGTATCCTTAGAAATTAAGATATCCAAAAATGGTATACATGCCAAATTCATATTGACAGTAAATCTCAAATTTTTATGTGTGGATTGCAAATAATCTACAAATGACATCAGTTCACTCTCGGAACCCCACCAAATCAAAAAACAATCGTCAATATAATGTTTATAAATAGAAATGTACCGAAAAAAAGGATTAACATCCAAATCATATATAAACTGCTCTTCCCATTTCCCCATATATAAGTTCACGAAATTAGGGGCAAAAGTTGCCCCCATAGCTGTCCCATTTACTTGAAGAAAATAAACCTTTTGGAAAAAAAACATTCTTTTCCAAAACATGTCGTGACAAATCTAAACTAAAATGTTTATGTTCTAAACTAAGAGTGCCCTTATCTAAAAAAATAGCTTAATGCCAAAAGGCCATCCTGTTGTAGAATATTAGTATAAAGAGACTCAACATTGAGAGTCACTAAAAAGTCAGAACTCTCGACACAGAGCTCTTCAAAAATTCTTAATGCATGTTTTGTATCTTTAATGAAAGACCTTAATTGTGGCACAGACTGTTTAATGTGAGCATTGACATATTGGCTCAATGGTTCTGTTAGTGATCCGATGCCCACAACTATCAGGTGCCCTGGGGGGGACTTTAGCAGTCTTATGTACCTTGGGGAGAAGATAGAGTGTGGGTCATATAGGATTCTTAACTGTTAAAAAATTGATGTACATCATCATCAATTACCTCCTGTTGTCGGGACAAATCCAATAAAGTGTCAATTTCTTTCTTAAAAGATAATGTCGGATCACTACTCAACGGTTTATAATATTGTTTGAAGGCTAATTGTTGCTCAACTTCTCTGACATAATCAGTTGTGTTTAACACTACTACACTACTCCCTTTATCAGCCTGTTTTATTGTAATCAACCGATTATTTTTGAATCCCTTTAGGGCTTCCATTTCTGCCTTACTCATATTGACAAATCTCAGATGTTTCCCAGTATTCTCTAATTGTTTAAATTCCCTTTCACAGGCTTTCATAAAAACCTGTACCACATAATTCTGTGGTGGCAAAAAAGTTGATTGGGGCTTAAACTGCATATGACAATCCTTAAACTGTGTCCCACACAATTCATCAATTGACTCATTAACTGACTCATTAGAATTAATTTACATTTGTGTTAAATTAAAAAATTTTTATATTCTGTGCAAAAAAAAATTCAGTTTCCTAACAAATTTATGTAGGTCTATATATAAGTCAAAAACATTAAATGTTTGTGTTGGAACAAATTTTAAACCTTTATTAATTACACTGATTTTAAGTTCTGTAAGCAAATGATCAGACAAATTATATGACACTTGCCTTAATTTCTCAGTTTGCAGTTCAGCTTTGAAGAGTACAGACATGTCCCGGTCCACAGAAGATGAGAACAGACAGCCTCCAGTAGTAAGTATAGGGCAAGGGGGAGGAGTGCAGTGGGGGTGCTCAGTGGGAGGGTCAGGATGGGGGAGGATGATAACAGGGATGACGAGGGACCATTTTCTTTTTTGGGGAGGTAAAAATGAAAAAGACATTGAGGACAGTTTTCTTTTTTACAGGGTAAAAAAAAGACATGTTTGGGGACTTTGGGAATGGGCTCCCAGTGTCTCACACTGGTAGGTGGGAGTAACATGACTGGGGACACTGGGAGTTGTTTCCCCAGTGTCCTGCACTTCTGGGGATGGGGAACCTAACTAGGAACACTGGAAGTGGGCTACCCAGTGTCCCACACTGCTGGGGGGATGTGACCCGGGACATTGGCAGTGGGCTCTTCAGTGTCCCACACTTTCAAGGGGATAACATGTGACTGTGGACACTGGGAGTGGGCTCCACAGTGTCTCATACTGCTAGGGGGGAGAATGGATGTGAGGTGCCACTAAGCAGCATTGATGGGGACAGTGATTGGCAGGTGGGGGGTACCACTGGACACCTGGGAAACACTGGCTCATGCATGAACCTGCAGCCAACAGCACAAGTTCCAACTGCGGCTACAGGACTCAAGAAAATACTGCAGTTCTCATGCAGAGAACAATGCAGAAATAGTTATTTTGCAAATCTTTGCACCCCAGATATCAGATGTTAAAAAAACAAACATCAGAATATAGCTAAATGGTCCCCGTTTAACACAATTCTGATGTTTGCTTCTTCAGTTAGAACCATTTTGATATGTTTTCTTTTCTTTGTGCTTGCTAATGGGAAAACAAGATGGCAGACAAAACTGTGCTGTGCAAAAATACAACACATTCCTGCAACATTATGTCACCCTGTCTACAAAAACAAGACACCCTCCCTCCGAAAACAAGATGACATTCCTCCTAACACAACACAGCTCTGCGAAATTACACCAGGCTCCATGCGACACTATGTGATTGTGACCCTGTCTGCAAAAACAAGCTACCTCTCTGCAAAAAACAAGCTTGTTTTCATGCAGGACACACTACTTTTCCCATTGGAAATAATGAAAAAATTAACAATTGAATAACTTTTGAATGGAATAATATTTTTTCACCAAACCTTCAAGAGGCACAACTGTGACCCAAACGCTTTCTACCCTGAAAATTTCAGACCATAACACAAAATCGTTTCTAAGATAGAGCTGCAGAAATAAAAGGAAAAAAACTGGTAAATTCAGGATTGTTTCACACTTTCTGTCTCAGAAGCCACACAACATATTCAAAAGAGATCTACCTGTAGAGATTATGCATGCCAAATTCCATATGATTCTGTTCAACAGTTCCAAATGTATTAAGGTTCAAATATTCAGGTTTAACATAGATGTTTGCACTCAACCCTAACTATACTGGCGCTACCGCATCAGTATTTTACATTTATATATATATATATATATATATATATATATATATATATATATAATAAGAGTGTAGCTGTGCTCTTATAATTAGGGTTGAGCAGGCAGTTTAATGTTAAACCCCAAATTTTGCACATTAATAACGTTACAACCATTGAATGGATTTGCACGAGATATGGAATACACAGTCTCAGGTGTAGATTTCTTTATTTGCCATGTTGTGTTTCGATTGGATTTGCAAGTTCTGCACAGCGCAGCATCAAAACAATTGTTTTTCACTTTTGGGGGGCAAATGTCAGTGTCATTGTTCGGCATCATTCTGCACACATATCATTTGGAATTGTGGCCTTAAATTACTAGGATAGAAAGGGGATATCCTAAGGAACAATCCTGCATTGGTTTGGTGAAAAAATATTAATCCTTTCCAAAGTTATTAAATTTTGAAATGTTGGGTTCTGAGCATTCTCAGTTCAGTCCTTGGGATAGATGCACAGTTTCAATCAAGGATTCCTCTTCGTGAAGGGCTCATGAACAGGGATTGTGAAAAGGGACTGGTAAACCTCAGAAAATCCCTTTTTGCGAGAAAATCCCTGTTACTTGGTCACCATTTTGTTTTCTCTCTTAGCGAGGGGAGAAAACAAAACCTTACAACTAGCCCACAGAAGTCTTTTTATAAAATGTTGTGAGGGGACATCCTCTACGCACTCCATGCCTTTGTTTTATTGTAACATTTTTTAAAAATGTTTTTGACATTTAAAATCCTTTTCACAATCCCTTTGTTAGCTAACTCTTTCGCAAGATCAGCTGGCGAAAATGGATTACAAAGGATTTTTGATGCAGAATCTGCATTGAATGGCCATTTTTCGATGCAGAATTCTGCTTCTAACTTATTTGCTGACTTCAAGGTGCCCAATCCCCATATCAACATTATGAAGACCCTGCCAAGCACTGTGGAACACTGGGAAGCCCACTCCCAGTGTCCCAAAAGCAGTCCCCCAACATTTTATATTATTGTTAATTAAAACCTGAAAAAAAGAAAACAGTCCTTCATTGTGAGACACTGTGGAGCTCACTCCCAGCATCCCAACATGTATGCCCACCTCATAATGTGGGACACTGGGGAGCCCACCCCAGTGTCCCCAAACATAATGTCCCTGAAGAAAAGAAAACTGTCCCCTGACATCTTTTTTTAATAACCCTAAAATGAAGACAACAGTCCCTTGTCATCTCCCCATCCCCCATCCCAATGCTCCTTCTGTGCACCCTCATCCCCTCATACTCCCTTACTCCATACTTACCCTCCAGGGTCTGCGGCTGCTATTTTCTGTGGACTGGGAGACATCTGCACTCTTCAAAGATGAACCATGAACTGAGGAATCCAGATAAATGCTGTATAATAGCTTGCAATGGTATCCTGTGATATGGGCAGAATGTAAGTGTGCACCTGCCGAAACAGCGACCCACTTGCAGTAACTGCCATGATGGTGAGGGTGTGGGGATGGTGACTGGATGGGTAGGATCATGAAAAGGTGACAGGATGTCACGCATATATATGCGTGCGGAGGGGAGCGAGCCCACTGAACGTGGGGCAGGAGGGTTTGTGAGTGGTGGTGCTGTGGGTTGCTGGCTGGCTGGTGTTGTGGCATAGTGGGGGTGGGTGCTGGCCTGGGATGGCAGAGATGCAGGGTTTGGAACTGGGCACCAGTAGTTTTTGTTGCACCCAGCCTGTGACAGTGTTTTTCATTTTTGTATGCGATTTGCACTCCCCGACATGCACTCCCCTGGAGTTGAGAATCTTAATTTAGGGGGGTGTGGAGGATGAAACCCCCATGGAGGGGTTGGGGCACAGCCCCCCACATAAAAGCAATAAAAATAGTTGTTTTGCACCACTTTCACTGGCGCCAGGATTCCACATCAGCAAAATTCAATTTTGGCGATGTGGAATTGCACTAAGGGCATTCGGCATTCCAAATTCGCCCTTATTACATGGAACAGCTTGCAATGGCAGTTTCAACTTATGTTGAAATCTCGGCCATTTTTTGGAATTTTTGGCCCAAATTTTCCACATGTCCTTTTTGGGACCTTACCTAATGATCACTGGCACTGTTATTTCAGTACTCAGTCCCAAAAGGTAATTTTGCAGTCACTGCATGGAATCACTTTTTGTGACCAATTAACAAAATGACAGAGCCAGTGTTCATGAGGGGAGGTCCCAAAAAAACATGTTGAAAATTTGGTGCAAAAAATCCCCAAAATGACTGCGTTACAAGCGTGTGTTGAGCAATTTCTATGCACACTTGTAACTTCACCACTTTGTAATATTTGTGCTCCAGGTTTTCAACTTTGCCATTTTTTCACACCTCCTCATGAACAGTATAGTTGTCATTTTTGACATCCTGCCCAAAATGTGTTTTCGCACCTGTGGTGTAGAATGGTGTGTTCGCTCTGCAAAATCAACTTTTGGGATGGAGTATCAAAATCACAATGCCACTGGTCATGAGGAGGAGGTCCCAAAAAGGCTGTGTTGAAAATTTGATGCAAAAATACCCAAAAATGCCCAAGTTACACGCAGTCGTTGAAATTTTACTCTGCACATGCATAACTTTTACAAATTTTAATATCTTCACTCCAAATATTCAACATTGCCAGTTGTTCACTCCACCTCTTGAACAGTACAGCTGTCATTTCTCACATCCTGCCCAAAATGTGTTTACACAGCAGTGACATGGAATGGCGCAGTTGCTGCAAGCAATCACCTTGCAAGACTGAGTGATGAAATTTATTTATTTAAAAGTTGAGAACTTGGAAAAGCACCATGAGCAGAAGACTGTTTCCAGATGTGACCCAGGGGAGGGGGGCAGAGACATCAGACAGAATTTAAATTACAAGAAAAAAAATAAACAATTAAAATCCTGACTAGGAAACAATGTACAAGCAAAAACCAAAACAAGGAAACTATATACAATAAATACAATTAGGCAGTCAAGACAATGTACAGTGATATACAAAAGGAGAAGTTTATGGCAAGTTATGGTCAGTGGTGGTGAACTCAGAGGGAGAACAGATGCAGGAGGTGACAGGTGGTACTCTGAATAAGTGCTTAAGAGAGGAGAAGGAGGGGGAAGAGATGGGTAGGGGAAGGCGATTTTAAAGGGAAGGAAATTTGTAGAAGAAAGAATGTTTGCCAGCTGAGGTGCAGACATGAGGGACAGAAGTGTATGGGCACAGCTAGATCATGAGTTATAGGGTGAGGGACTAGCGGGGGAGAGGAGGGAGGCAAGGTATGATGGAAGTGACCCAAACCAGTATTTAGCTATGAAGGTGAGACAGTGGGAGGAATATCTCTGAGTCAGAGACTGTATAGAGAGGGAAGACTAGAGGTCACGGTGGTGAATTAGTGGGGGGAATTGGAGGTGAACCTAGAAAAAGCATGAAGTAGGATGTCCAGCTTGACAAGTGAGGTAGCTGGGGCAGCATTAAAACTATGTCAGCATAGTTAAAGGCAGGGAGGATCCATTTGACCAGTAGACCATGTCTTACTGGGAGGGAAAGGTTAGGTTTATGTTGATAGAGCAGCCCAAGTTTAGAGTGAAATTTGGTGTGGAGCACACTGAAATGGGTGGAGAAATCAAGGGAGGGGTCAAGCCAGACACCAAGGTAATTGTAAGTGAAGACATTGCCTAGTGGGGTGTTTGTTGCAGAAGAAAAGACTGGTAGTAAAGGACGTTTGGTGAGTTTTTATTTAGACCCAAAGGCCATGGCAACAGTTTTCTTTGTATTCAGTCTAAGATAGTTGCCATCAAACCAGGCTGTGACCGCTGAGAGGTCATTTTGAAGGAGGGGTTGGACTGCTTGTATGGATGGGCCACAAAGGAAAAGGACAGTATCATCCATGTACATGTGGATATATGAGTGGGTGCATACAGAGGGAAGGTCATTGATGAAAAGAGAAAAGAGAATCGGCCCAAGAACAGAGCCCTGGGGCACACCAGCAAGGATGAGGAAAGTGGGAGATGATATATTGTTTATGGAGACTGACTGGGAGCGATTAGTTAGATAGGAACAGAACCAGGACACTGAGGCAGGGGATAGGCCAGTGGAGTGTAGTTTGGAGAGTAAAAGGGGGTGGGAGACAGTGTCAAATGCTTTGGTCAAGTCGATGAAAATAGCTGAGGTGATATGACCAAGATCCATGGCGGAGTGAATGGTGTTAGTAAAGCAAAGGAGGGAGGAGGTGGTAGAATGAAATTTTCTGAAACCAGACTGGAAAGGAGAAAGGGTATTAGTAGTGGATAGGAAAGTGTTGGGCCTGGAGAGGATAAGGGGTTCTTGGACTTTAGCAAGGGCAAGGAGGAGGAGAAAGATGGGGGTGGCAGTTGCCAGGGATGGTGGGATCACCACCTTTGAACAGATGGAGAACTTTGGCAGACTTCCAGACTGTGGGAACTATGGCAGTGGAGACTGAGATTTAGGATGTAGGTTAAAGGAGTAGTTATAGATGGTTTGGAGATTTTGAGGAGCCTAGGGTGCAGGCCGTCGGGGCTGGACTCAGAAGGGTTTAGGGAGGTGCGGTCTCTCTGGACCTCTGAAGATAATATTGGTGACAGTTGAAAACCTGAGAGCTGTGGGGAAGATGGGGTGCCGGAGGAGGGGGAGAGGTCAGGGTCTCAGGTGGAACGGTGCAGGATGTGAAGTACTTATTTAGGGCTTCAGTGACATTGGAGGGGTTGGAGATAAATGAGTCAGACTATTGTATTGAGGGAGGGGGGAATTAGTTTGAGTGTGCAGGAGAGAGTGGAGGTCTTGCCAGAAAGAGGATGGGGTATTGTTTGAGGGGTGCAGATGGGATTTAAAGAATTCTGATTTTGCACAGAGGATACTTCGGGTGCAACTGTTACAGAGGGCACGAAAGGCTTGGTCACATGAAGATTTAAAAAGGAGCCAAGCTCGGTCACGAGCTCTGCACTTTGTAAGAATGTCAGGGATGGTCTAGGGATGGTGGGCATGTTAAACTCTAGATGCTTTTAATGGAGCATGTGCATCCCAGATGCTTAGGAAGATGGAAGAGAAGTGACAGAAGGCATTCTCAACCAACAGCGAGCAAAGTACTGGGGACCAGTTTGCTAGGGCCAGGTCTTGAAGGAGTTTGTTGAAGTTGAGGGATTTGAAGGGGTAATAATGGATGTATTTGGGAGGGATAGAAGGGGGATGTCACTTCCTGACATAGAAGGTAGGACAGTGGTCACTGAGTGCATTGGGTAGGGTACCAGTGGAACAAAAGAAGGGGGGTGGGATGAGAGCACCCAGTCAAGAAGGGAATTTGAGTGACCTCTTGGATTGGGACAGGTGGGTTCTTTAACCAGCTGGGAAAGGTTTAAAGTTTCAGTTTGCTGGCATGAGCTTAGTGATGAGGGGGAGAGCCAGTCTAAGTTGAAATCACCAAGAAGGATTAATTCATCTGAGTTCGCTAAGGTGGAGATGGCAGAAATGCAAGAGACAAGAGATGAAGGGGGAAGTTTAAGGGAGGTGTATAAACCCCCACAAAAAAGGGAGATGAAGAAGGAAAGGTAACATTAATTAGGAGAAGTTTATGGGAGCGAGGAATTGCCTCACGGTGGATGATAGCACAGTTTAAGGAGTTGCAGAAATAGATGGCCACTCCACCACCTTGTTTCCCCCTATCTTGATTGAGAAGGCTGAAATTTGGTAAGGCCATTTGGGAGTCAGGTATACAGGAGGATAGCCAGGTTTCTGAGATGCAGAGGATGTCAGGGGAATGTAGAGTAACCCATACTTTCAGTTTGTCAAGTTTGGGGAGAAAGCTAGGTACATTAATATGAAAGATTTGCAGGCCTTTTGGGAAGAGCCTGGAGAGGGGTGGTGGTGTGGCTGGTTGGACCAGGATTTGTTTCACTGTCCCCAGCTAGTGCAACAAGAGGACCAGGAGGTGTAGGGGTGAGCCATAACTTTTGCATTTGATGAGGCCAATTGGGTAGGGTACACGAGAGGGGGTGGGGGAAGGAGTTGGCGGATGTGAGCTAGGTTAAGGAGAGAGTGGCTGAGTAGCCCTGGGTGGGTTGTGATGAGTGGGGAGAGGGTTGCAGAGGTAGGAAGGTGAAAGAGAGACAGTAGTAGGAGTTAGGTGGTTGTGAAGTGGGGGGAGGATAGGGGAGGAGTTAAGGTTAGGAAGGGGGTTGGCAGGAGGGGCAGAGGGAGGGAGGAGGAGAAGGAGAACTTGGAGGGGGAAGGGGAGGACTTGAGGGGACCTCATTGGGATGGTGTAAGATAAGAGGGATAAGAAGATGGAGGCAGACAGTGTCAGTGTTCATGAGGTGGGGTCCAAATAAGGGTATGTTGAAAATTAGGTGCAAAAATACATAAAAATGCCTGAGTTACGCACGGTCATTGGAATTTTTCTATGCACATGCATAACTTTGGCAATTTATCATATTATATTTACTTGATATTGTTTATCACCAGCTGGCAGTTTCTGACAAACTCTGTTATTCACACGTGGTTATAATAAGTTTGCCCAAGCACTTCTCACTGCCACAAGCACCTCTCTTTGCCAGCAGGTGATAAACAATATCAACCAGTAAAGAGATGTCCAATCACCATGGTGTTGTGAGAGAGAGAGAGGACGCAGGCCAATAACAGTATCTTGGTGCGGCAGTCCGAAAGTGGTATGGCACTTCCTGCTTCTTCCAGTAACACAGCTTGGGCTCTTCCACCCTTTTGTTATTTTGCTGCTTGTTTTTTTTTAAGTAAATCTTTCCAGTCTCCCGGTGTCAGCATGCTGAAGAGCTGTATCTGTGGAGAGCCTCAGTCCTGCAAGAGTGAGTCGGAGCATTGGGCATTCTAAGGCCCCTTTTGCCATCTGCTCCCTTGTATGCAAGTCTCTCCCTCTGCCACCACCTCCCACCTCACAAAGCAGTCTCCTTCACCCTGGGTTGGGGTGGGGAATTGGTGGCAACACAAGAGGAGTGCTATCTGCCTGCAACTTCTTAAAGAAATATTTTTTTTTCTCTTCCCTTACCCTCACCATATTTCGATCTGATGATAAACAATATCGCCCAGTAAATATAAAAAATAAAACAAAGGGAATGTGTTTAAATGAGGATTTTATGCACACCCTCAGTGTGCAAAGCCCTAATAAATCCCTCAGGCTTTGCCCTTGGGATTTATGGGGCATTACACACCTCAGGTGTGCATAAAACCTCGTTAACCACACTTTCCATGCACTATTCTATATTTCTCTCCAAATTTTCAGCATTGCCATTTTTTCACACCACCTCATGAACAGTACAGCTGTCATTTTTCTAATCCAGTGAAAAATGTTTTTCTGCACCTGTGGCACAGAATAGAGTTGCAGTTGCACATAAATGCATTTCAACAGGAATTTGAACATTTTCTGCACTGGCTACTTGCAGTCGGGTGATAAGAATGTTATGCTGAGCATTTGTGGTGAAAATTATTTAAGATGGCACAGTTATTACTATTTGTTGCAATTTTGCTACACCTGCTCATAACTTAATGTGTGGAAGTGCAGGACACAGAGATACCTGTGTTTTCACAGCTAGATACATATGTGCATCTGTTCGGACCCTTTGCTCCCACAGTAAAATAAAGATACTAATATACTATCTCAAAAAATAAAGAACTACATTGCAAAAAAATGTGTTAATGCATCAGTTAGGGTTAAATAAAACAAAAGGCAACTGATGATAGCTATCTGTTTACTTGTGATTGTTTGAACTAGCCTATCAAAATGTAGTATTTTCCCACCTAGAAACATTGCAACATTTCTGCTTGACAAGAGCTGCACCCATTCAGTGTAGTCGTAGTGCATGCATCCACTGTATTGGTTAACCATAAGAAAGCATTAGCCAATTATTAAGTTTTTTCCTGTGTTTTGGGACAGCCCACCAAAGCAATATTGAAGCAGAGAGGGAAATATCAGTTTCATATTCAGTAGTGACTAGACATTGCAGGACAAACACTGATTTTTTTTGATAGCTCTCTGCCCACTTCTCAGTTTAAAAGCTTAGAATGGCAGAAAACATCAAATGGACTGTGTGGGTTATTGGCAGCAGCATAGTGCAACGAGCTTCAGAGTATGCTCAGGGAAGTCATTTTGGTAAAGACCTTCAGCTTCCAAATTGCTCTGTAAAGTGGTTTGGCAAGGGAGGCATGAGGTGGGAGCACCTCATGCCAACAATGCACAGACTACTGAGCACTCAAGCTCGTCCGGACATACTGCTGATTCATCTCAGAGGCAAAGATTTAGGCACCAAACGATGGATAGATTTAGTAGCAGAAGTAAAATTGGACCTTGCTTCTATTATGAATATGTTACCTGCCTGTAAGATCATATTTTCAGATATTACAGAGCATAGGGTCTGGCAAGCAGAACAGCACATGTACCTGCTTAACAGGGCACGAAGAAAGGTAAACATACAAATTTCTGGATATCTGTGCATGTCTGGGATGCACACCATACGTCACCCTGAAATTAAGTATCGTAATGATTGGCTATACCTACCAGACAGTGTGCACTTCTCTCATACTGGCAATTGACTTTTCCTGGGAGACCTTCAAGATGGAATCCTCACAGTGCTCTAAAAATATCAGACTGTTAAAATGTACCCCTTGAAAATACGGTTCTTTAAAGAGCCACAAAACCTTGGTCAAAAAATAGACAAGCTGCATACATAACACACAGAACACACACACACACACACACACACACACACACATATGCAACCTGTGCAGCCACAGTACTTTCACAGATAGTAACTAACAAGTTGAACTATGACACATAACATCTTCTCTGTGACTGTGCACTCATGTCACAATATGTCTCCTTGCACTGTCACCACTGCCTTGTTGACACCATGCACACCCTTACTGTACTCAGTTAAGTGGAGGTGTCACCTGACACATGTAGCATTAATCTAAATCAGTCTTTATCAAATGTGACACTGTCATTACACAGTATCTGTAATTCTGTTTTGTGACAAAAAAATAGTGCATGTTGGCAGTCAGCTGTTCATTAACCAGCCTACCCTTGAGACTTGTACTTGGACTATGGCCATGGACTGTAGTGTAAAGTGTTATATTGGGAGGGGGAGTGGGGGGGGAGAAATTGACTGTCTATGTGACTTACTGTAGCCATGAATGCTGTAATATTTTAAAAAACTATATCAGAGATGTTCAATCGTTCTGATCATCTCTGTCCTCACAAACTGTGTAAAAAATGTAAAAACTCAATCTACCTAGCCTCAGAAAAATACATATACAGACACATACTAAATCACTATTATCTCTCTCCCTATTTATTTCAGCATTAAAAGAAGTCTTAAAAAATCCAAAGATGAGAATCTGGAGTATGAGGGAGGTGTGCTGTCTGGTCGAGGTGGCACAGACAAAAGGCAATGCAAAGGTGCTCATGCGGAGCACCAACCAGAAGCTGGATGCCATGTGGAGGTGCATAAATGCACATCTCAGCTACCGGTTCAAAATCACGAATAAAACAGCTGAGATGTGCAAGAGGACGTACTAACTTCGGCGACAGCATTTCTACATACTCAGACAATGTGAGGAGATACTGAACAATGATGTCGTCTGGTACTACCTCACCCACGAGATGTAGGAATCTGCTGGGAAGCCTGCAGCTGGGGAGCGCCAACAGCGTCGTAAGTATACAGAAAACTTAATACTAAATGCAATATGTTTAACAGTCGTAACAATGCTGCACAGTCACATTTGGTAGCAATGTCAGTGATTCCACTGTTGTAGTTGAGCTGTAGCGTTCCATTCAGGACCCAGTACCTCGTCTTGGGTGGGGGGGGCATTGCCTGGCTGAGGCCATGCAACTCCTCACTGTCCTAACTAGTCTGTAGCTGCTGTCACAAAGGTATACCGATGAAGTCCATGGCCTTAGTTGAGCTGTAGCTCTCAACTCAGGATCCACTACCTGGTCGGGGGGGCATTGCCTGGCCGAGTCCGTGAAACTACTCAGTATCCTAACTTGTATGTAGCTGGCATCAGAGACCTATACCGATAATGTACATGGTATTAATTGGGCTGTAGCTCTGCACTCAAGATCCAGTGCCTGGTCTAGCGGTGAGGGGGCATTGCATGGCTGAGCCCATGCAACTCCTCTGTGTGCTAACTTGTGCACAGCTGGAATCAGGAATGTATACCATCAATGCCCATGGCTTTAGTAGTGCTCTGGCTCTACACTCAGGATACAGTACCTAGTCGGGGGGGCATTGCCTAGCTGAGTCCGTGCAAGTCCTCAGTGTCCAAGCTACTGTGCAGCTGGCATTGGAGACATATACCAATGATGTCCATGGCTTTAGTTGGACTGTGACTCTGCACTCAGGATCCAGTACCTGGTCTGGGGGGAGGATTGCCTGGCTGAGGCCGTGCAACTCCTCAGCATGCTAACTTGTGTGGAGCTGCAATCAGGGTGGTTTCCCGTCGATGTCCATGGTTTTAGTTCTGATGTGGCTCTGCACTCAGGGTCTAGTACCTAGTGTGGTGGGGGCATTGCATGGCTGAGGCCTTGTGCTGGATTATGTTTAATTAAATGTGACTGAAGAAACCTCAGTATAGTCTTAAGTACTAAACAAAGAGTAGTATACGGGTATCGAGAAACTAACAGAAGAAAAAAGACATGAAAATTAATAATTTATAGAGAATATTAGCAATAATTTAAATCAATAATTTAAATCAATATATACTGAAATGCACGGTGATGTATACAACACTGTAAATATGTATTATTATTCATTGACAGAATATCGTAGGTGTTCTCCACCTCAGGCCGAGGTAGTACCGGCTGCGACGGAAGCTGTGGAGGGCCATGACTCAGAAGAGAGTGTCATTCTCGTCGAGTCAGAAGGTAAGAGAAATTCATAACTACAATACCAATAACAGATAACCACATGGATGTGAGAGGGGAGATATTTCCTTAATAAGTTAATACAACTCAGCATTACCTCAGCACAATAGGTTCTGCATGACTGGTATCAGTGACATATTATATAAAAATACATGTGTTAAATTGAACTGTGTCAACACTTAGTTTCCAATGACTGGTCAGTGGTGGGGAGGGGGGCATTGCAGACTCTTCCTGTGCAAGTCCTCAGTCTACCAACCTGTGCATGGGTGCTCTCAATTAGCTACGTCATTACTGTCCATGAGTTCAGTGGATCTGGATCCAATAGATGTTCTTCAGGTGGGGGGTGTGGGTGAGGGCGGCCACTGGTTGACTAAGGACATAGAACATGGTAGTACCGTAAACTTCGAGAGGGAAGCTCGAGACATCCATGCTGTTATCTCAACCCCGAAATGTTAACACATGCTGAGTTGTGTGCTGCTGACCATATTCTATTTGTCAATAGTATATAGTTTTTTACACTGGAGTGACAGACCCCCCCACTGAAGTGAAAACATAAAATCTACCCATTTCTTTGTTCTACTCACATAGAAAAATCTAATTTCCATACTTTTGAAAGGTAAAGGTAGGACTTTCAGCACTGGGTGGTTAATAACTAGCTAGGTGTAGAATAAATGAGAAATTTAAAATCGTATGACCTTTGAACTGTGCATGATAACTGTTTGGAATGCACATAATAACACTTTAGAATGTGCATACCAGTTTAGAGTGTGGTTAACAAGGAATTTGAGCAGGCTGATTTCTATACATAACAAAGGATAGCCATACACTATATGCTCTTTTTGGGGTTTGCTGGGGATTGTCTAGCTGACTCCATTCAACTTCTCAGTACACTACGATCTGCACAGTTGGTATAGTAAGGTTCACCATTGCTATGCATGAGTTAAGTTGTTCTGTACCTGACCATTCAGGTAACAAAACCTGTTGTGTAGGGTGGGGATGGGAGGGTGTTACATTGCCTGGCTCAGCCCATGATACTCCTTACTATCCTAATGTGCACGCAAGTGGTATCAATGAACTATACCACGCATATCCATGAGTTTAATCTACCTGCGGCTCAGCATCTAGGATCAAATACCTAATGTTTCCAGGGTGTGTGGGAGTGGAGTGGGAACAGCATTGTTTGGCTAAGGGATAATGTTGCACAATAGCAGACTTGTGGACAGACAGTATCAGGTATTCATTACAGTGTAATAAATTAATTCACTTTGGCTGTGCATCAGCACTCTGGACACAGTGGCCCAGATATTCAAACTGTGCCAGGCTGTGGCGCAAGCCTGGGCTCAACGCAACTTGGCTGCACAGGGGCGTGGACTGGGTGATATTCACAGCGTGAGCCAATGGGCGTGCAACCCATACTGTACTACCCCATTCACATATCTGGAGATGTGTGGCAATGCGGTATGGGCTACCGCCGATAACGCTAACGCTGTGGACAACTCGTACAGCCCTACCAACTATGTCAGCCGGGCGGGCGGCAGGGCAGCAGGTGGTGGTGCCGCCACCCGCCGCTGACCAGGGGGGAGCGGGGCGGTGGGGATCAGTAGGCGGGTGGGGAGGGGGGTCCACTGGACCACCAGGGGTGATGGGTTTCCTTTAATTCTACTTCAGCCCACAATTGGGCAGCAGTACACTGGACCACCAGGGACATTGGAATTATCTTTTATTCACTGAAGCCCAAGATCGGGTGGGCAGCAGTCCACTGGACCACCAGGGATAGCGCTTTATTTATTTTTACTACAGCCCGTGATCGGGCAGTCAGGTCCACTGGACCACCAGGGATATTGGGAATATCTATTCTTTACTCAGCCTGCGATCAGGTGGGCAGTGGTCCACTGGACCACCAGGGATTTAGGATTTATCATTTTATACTGATGCCCGCAATCGGGCATGGGGGGGTGGGTGCCACCATGGAGGTGCAGCCGGAACTCGGGTGGCCACCCACAGGTGGCAGCTGCCGTGTTGCAGGATGCACCTGTGGGTGGCCAGCCCTTGCTCCTTTTTTTTTTTGCTTAACTTTGTGCTGGCGCAGGTAGGGGGTTGTGCATGCATGGCTCTGCACATCCCGGGCTGAATATTGGGCTGTGCAGAGTATGCATGGGCACGCCCCCCCCCACCTGTGCCTGCATACATTACTGATGTGCTCCGGTGCATCGGGATTTGTGCCACACACTTTCCCCTTTTGAATATAGCGCCAGGGGGCATCAGTGGGTTGTGTATGGTGCAACACTGTTGCACCATGCGCACCCCTTTTGAATATCTGGGTCAGTATCTGTACATTTTTTGCAGGGGAAACAGCTGCATTTCCTTCTTTAACGCATGAAACTAATAACTATTGTAACTTGTGTTCACCTGCTATCGCAAAAGAGTAATGTTAATGTCCAGTAGTTTACTTGCCTTATGTCTCACTACTCAGCATGTAGCACATAGTCAGGGGAGGGAGCTTGGAGAGGTCATTGCCTGGCTGACACCATGCAACACACCACTCTGCTATCTAGTCTGCAGATGATATCGTTAAGTAATAGGGTTCAGATCCATAACTTCAGTTCACCAGCATCTGTACAATAAAGATACAATTCTTTTTTTTTTTTAACTGTGTGTACATTGCCTGCTATGTCCACTTGACTGTCACCCTTCACTGATGTATAAACACTGTTCAGCGTGGCACTTGTGTACATCTACTTCTACCAATGTACTGACATAACTTTTGTACGCATATGAAACAACAAAACAAATCTCACACATTGCTATGACAGTGTTACTAATTATGGTTTATGGCATAATGTTATAGTATAGTACAAAAAACATGAAAAACAATACCAGTCTTAATAAACATAGAGATAGCAATAAGATCTGTTATCAAAAATGTATTTATTTTTTTCCTATCAGCCAGGGAGACTGGACCAGATCAGCCGCTGCATGTGGTGAAGGAAGAGATAGCTGGCAGTGCTGAGCATAAGTGTTGCAACATAGTACACACATTAGTGATATAAAGCAGAAACAACACTTCCACATGTCCTTCTCAATAAACTTGTGCACCTGGCATCAGAGGCGTATACCGATGACGTCCATGGCCTTAGTTGGGCTGTGGCTCTGCACTCAGGATCCAGTTCCTGGTGGTAGCAGGCGGGCGGGGGATTGCCTGGCTGACGCCATGCAATTCCTCAGTGTGCTAACTTGTCTGCAGCTACAGTCAGGGAGGTAAAACGTTGATGTCCATGGCTTTAGTTGTGCTGTGGCTCTGCACTCAGAATCCAGCACCCGGTCTGCGGGGGGATTGCCTATCTGAGACTGTGCAACTCCTCAGCATGCTAACTTGTGTGCAGCTGCAATCAGGGAGGTATACTGTTGATGTCCATGCTTTAGTTTTGCTGTGGTTCTGCACTCAGGATGCAGTACCTGGTCTCGGGGGGGGGGGGATTGCCAAGCTGAGGCCATACAACTCCTCAGTGTACTATCTTATGTCCACCTGGAATCAGAGAGGTATATCATTGATGTCCATGTCTTTAGTTGTGCTGTGGCTCTGCACTCAGGATCCACTACCTGGTCTGGGGGGTATTGCCTGACTGAGGCTGCGGAACTCCTCAGTGTCCTAAGATGTGTGCAGCTGGTATCAGACAGGTATAACGATGATGCCCATGGCTTTATTTGTGCTGTGACTCTACATTCAGGATCCAGTAACTAGAATGGGGGGGGGGGCTTTGCCTGGCTGAGGCCGTGCAACTCTTCTGTGTGCTAACTTGTGTGCAGCTGCAATCAGGCAGGTATTCCGTTAATGTCCATGGCTTTAGTTGGGCTGTGACTCAGCACTCACGATCCAGTACCTGTTCTGGGTGGTGGGGGGCATTGTCTGGCTGACGTTATGCAACTCCTCAGCGTCCTAACTTGTGTGCAGCTGCAATCAGGGAGGTATACCATTGATATCCATGGCTTTAGTTGTGCTGCGGCTCTGCACTCAGGATCCACTGCCTGGTCGGAGGGGGGGCATTGCCTGGTTGAGGCTGTGTAACTCCTCAGTGTCTTAAGATGTGTGCAGCTGGTATCAGACAGGTATAACGATGATGTCCATGGTTTTATTTGTGCTGTGACTCTACACTCAGAATCCAGTACCTAGTCTTGGGAGGGGCTTTGCCTGGCTGAGGCCATGCAACTCCTCAGTGTGGTAACTGATTTTTTTTTGAATCCTATATATTGTTTTCTTTGTCTGTGAATGAGCTTGCTCAATGGAGTTTTTCTGCAATAAACTTGAACTTGAACTTGTGTGCAGCTGCAATCAGGGAGGTATTCCATTAATGTCCATGGCTTTAGTTGGGTTGTGACTCTGCACTCAGGATCCAGTGCCTGGTCTGGGGGGGGGCATTGTCTAGCTGACGTCGTGCAGCTCTTCCGAGTGCTAACTTGTCTGCAGCTGAAATCAGGGAGGTATACTACTGATGTCCATGGCTTTAGTTGTGCTGTGACTCTGCACTCAGGATCCAGTACTTGGTCTGGGGGGGAGGGATTGCATGGCTGAGGCCGTGCAACTCCTCAATGTGCTACCTTGTGTCCACCTGGAATCAGAGAGGCATACCGTTGATGTCCGTGGCTTTAGTTCTGCTGTGGCTCTGCATTCAGCATCCAGTACCTAGTCGGTGGGGGGCATTGCCTGGCTGAGGCTGTGCAACTCCTCAGTGTGCTAACTTGTGTGCAGCTGCAATCAAGGAGGTATTCCATTGATGTCCATGGTTTTAGTTGTGCTGCAGCTCTGCACTCAGGATCCACTACCTGGTCTGGGGGGGGTATTGCCTGGCTGAGGCCGTGCAACTCCTCAGTGTCCTAAGATGTTTGCAGCTGGTATCAGACAGGTATAATGATGATGTCCATGGTTTTATTTGTGCTGTGACTCTACACTCAGGATCCAGTACCTAGTCTGGGAAGGCTTTTCCTGGCTGAGGTCATGCAACTCCTCAGCGTGCTAACTTGTGTGCAGCTGCAATCAGAGAAGTATGTCATTGATGTCCATGCTTTAGTTGTGCTGCGGCTCTGCACTCAGGATCCACTACCTGGTCTGGGGGGGGGTATTGCCTGGCTGAGGCTGTGTAACTCCTCAGTGTCCTAAGATGTGTGCAGCTGGTATCAGACAGGTATAACGATGATGTCCATGGCTTTATTTGTGCTGTGACTCTACACTCAGGATCCAGTTCCTAGTCTTGGGTGGGGTGGAGGGGGGGCATTGTCTGGCTGATGTCATGCAACTCCTCAGTGTGGTAACTGTGATTTTTTTTTTTCTGTATCTTGTGTATTGTTTTCCTTGTCTGTATACATGCTCCAGGACCTCCTTGTGAATGAGCTTGCTCAATGGAGTTTTTCTGCAATAAACTTGAACTTGAACTTGTGTGCAGCTGCAATCAGGGAGGTATTCCGTTAATGCCCATGATTTTAGTTGGGCTGTAGCTCAGCACTGACGATCCAGTACCTGGTCGGGGGGGGCATTGTCTGGTTGATGTCATGCAACTCCTCAGCATGCTAACTTGTGTGCAGCTGCAATCAGGGAGGTGTAACATTGATGTCCATGATTTTAGTTGGGCTGAGACTCTGCACTCAGAATCCAGTACCTGGTGGGGGGAGGCATTGCCTGGCTGAGGCTGTGCAAGTCACTAGTGTGCTAACTTGTATGCAGCTGCAATGAGGGAAGTATACCATTGATGTCTATGGCTTTAGTTGTGAAATGGCTCCACACTCACGATCCAGCACCTGATCTGGAGGGGGGATAGGTATTGCCTGGCTGAGGCTGTGCAACTCCTCAGTGTGCTAACTTGTGTCCACCTGGAATCAGGGAGGAATACCATTGATGTCAATGGCTTTTGTTGTGCTGTGGCTGTGCACTTAAGATGCAGTACCTGGTCTGGGGTGAGGGGGGGGACATCGTCTAGCTGATGTCGTGCAACTCCTCAGCATACTAACTTGTGTGCAGCTGCAATCAGTGAGGTATACCATTGATGTTCATGGCATTAGTTGTGCTGTGGCTCTGCACTCACAATCCAGTACCTGGTCTAGGGGCACATTGGCTGATGCCATGCAACCCTCAGCATGCTAAGTTGTGTGGAGCTGCAATCAGGGAGGTATACTGTTGATGTCCATGGCTTTAGTTGTGCTGTGGCTCTGTACCCAGGATCCACTACCTGATCTTAGGAGGGCATTGCCTGGCTAGGCCGTGCAACTCCTCAACGTGCTAATTTGTGTCCACCTGGAATCAGGGAGGTATACCATTGATGTCCATGGCTTTAGTTCTGCTGTGGCTCTGCACTCAGTGTCCAGTACTTAGTCAGGAGGGGGGCATTGCCTGGCTGAGGCCGTGCAACTCCTCAGTGTGCTAACTTGTGTGCAGCTGCAATCAGGAAGGTACACCGTTAATGTCCATGGCTTTAGTTCTGCTGTGGCTCTGCACTCAGGGTCAAATACCTAGTGGGTGGGGCATTCCATCGCTGAGGACATGCAACTCCTCAGTGTCCTAAAATGTGTGCAGCTGGTATCAGACAGGTATAACCATTATGTCCATGGCTTCATTTGGGCTGTGGCATGGGCGGTGCTATGCATGGTTACAATATGCAACTACTCACATTGAACTATTTACCATACAAACATGTCCTCGTTAATGTGATTGTAATAACATCTACGACAAAAGTGCACTTATCAATGTAGCGTATTAATTTGTCTATTTTCTGTTCACCGGTCGTATAACAAAAGCATCGCTCCATGAGCTCTTTGGCTGTGTAGACAGACTGGAGCAGAAGGTCGACCATCTGCTTCAGGGACAGGATGAAATCCTGTCCCTGTTGCATGCACAACAGGGGATGGTCAACCTCCTGCTCGAGCCTGTCAACACGGTCACAGATGCCATGGGGCAGGCCAACACCGCCCACCGCATGCAACAGAATCCAGTCTCCCTAGGCAAAGCTAAAGGCCCTCCACAGGAATGGTATCTCCTCATGGAGCAGCAGTTTCCACCTGCAGTGCACCTCCACATGGCTCCAGTTTCCTGGTCTGTGCCACCTCGACCAGAAAACACACCTCCCCATCTCTCAATTTTTCTATTATTAAAATCTTATATTTTTGTATGCCTAACAAACTATTTCTAAACATTTTATTTTTATATATTTTTTCAAAAAAATAATTGATAATTTCTTTTATTTAAAAATATTTTAATATTGGAAAAGAAATTGTATAAATATTTTTACTAATTAAATGCGCATAGTGTGTTTATTATCAGTATTCAATAGTTATGATAATTTGTATACACTCCTAATTTTTCTTCAGCTGTTGTCAGGCAGGTTGTGCTGTGGCTCTGCACTCAGGATCCAGTACCTAGTCTGGGGGGGAAGGTGGCATTGCCTGGCTGTGACCGTGCAACTACTCAGTGTGTAAACTATTGTGCAGATGCCATCGCAGATGCATACCAATGATGTCCATGGCCTTAGTTGGGCTGTGGCTCTCCACTCAACATCTAATACCTGATTTGGGGGGGGCATTGCCTGGTGAGGCAGTGCAACTCCTCAGTGTGCTAATTTGTGTACAGCTGCAATCAGGGAGGTATTCTGTTAATGCCCATGACTTTAGTTGGGCTGTGACTCTGTACTCAGGATCTAGTACCTGGTCTGGGGAGGGGGGGTATTGCCTGGCTGAGGTTGTGCAACTCCTCAGTTTGCTAACTTGTGTGCGGCTGCAATCAGGGATGTATACTGTTGATGTCCATGGCTTTAGTTGTGCTGTGGCTCTACACTCAGGATCCAGTACCTGGTTTTGGGGGTTGGGGCATTGCCTGGCTGAGGCTGTGCAACTCCTCAGTGCACTACCTTGTGTCCACCTGGAATCAGGGAGGTATACCATTGATGTCCATAGCTTTAGTTCTGCTGTGGCTCTGCACTCAGCGTTAAGTACCTAGTGGGGTGGGGGGGACCTTGCATGGCTGAGGCCGTGCAACTCCTCAGTGTCCTAAGATCTATGCAGCTGGTATCAAACAAGTATAATGATGCTGTCCATGGCTTTATTTGTGCTGTGACTCCACTCAGAATCCAGTACCTAGTCTTGGGGGGGGGGGGGCTTTGCCTGACTAAGGCCATGCAACTCCTCAGTGTGCTAACTTGTGTGCAGCTGCAATCAGGGAGATATACCGTTAATGTCCATGGCTTTAGTTGGGCTGTGACTCTGCACTCAGGATCCAGTACCTGGTCTGGGGGGGGCATTGCCTGGCTGAGGCCATGCAACTCCTCAGTGTGGTAACTTCTGTACAGCTGCAATCAGGGAGGTATACCATTGATGTCCATGGCTTTAGTTGTGCTTTGGCTCTGCACTCAGGATCCAGTACTTGGTCTGTGGAGGGGGGGCATTGCCTGGCTGTGGCCATGCAACTCCTCAGTGTCCTTAGATCTGTGCTGTTGGTATCAGACAGGTATAACGATGATGTCCATGCCTTTATTTGTGCTGTGACTCTATACTCAGGATCCAGTACCTAGTCTAGTGGGGGGCTTTTCCTGGCTGAGTCTGTGCAACTCCTCAATGTGCTAACTTGTGCGCAGCTCCAATCAGGCAGGTATTCCGTTAATGTCCATGGCTTTATTTGGGCTGTGACTCTGCACTCAGGATCCAGTACCTGCTCTGGGGGGGTGCATTTTCTGGCTGACGCCGTGCAACTCCTCATCATGCTAACTTCCCTGCAGCTGCAATCAGGGATGTATGCCATTGATATCCATGGCGGTAGTTGTGCTGAGGCTCTGCACTCAGCATCCAGTACCTAGTCGGGGGGGTATTGCCTGGCTGAGGCCGTACAACTCCTCAGTGTGCTAAATTGTGTGCAGCTGCAATCAGGAAGGTATACCGTTGATGTTAATGGCTTTAGTTGGGCTGTGATTCTGCACTCAGAATCCAGTACCTGGCCTGGGGGGGAGATTGCCTGGCTGAGGCTGTACAACTCCTCAGTGTGCTAACTTGTGTCCGCCTGGAATCAGGGAGGTATACCATTAATGTCCATGGCTTTATTTGTGCTGTGGCTCTCCACTCAGGATCCAGTACCTGGTCTGGGGGGGGGATTGCCTGGCTGAGGCCGTGCAACTCCTCAGTGGGCTACCTTGTGTCCACCTGAAATCAGCTAGGTATATCATTGATGTCCATAGCTTTAGTTCTGTTGTGGCTCTGCACTCAGTGTCCAGTACCTAGTTGGGGGAGGCATTGCCTGCCTGAGATCGTGCAACTTCTCAGTGTGCTAACTTGTGTGCAGCTGCAATCAGGCAGGTATACCATTAATGTCCATGGCTTTAGTTGGGCTGTGACTCTGTACTCAGAATCTAGTACTTGGTGGAGGGTTGGGGGGCATTGCCTAGCTAAGGCTGAGTAACTCCTCAATGTGCTAACTGGTGTGCAGCTCCAATCAGGAAGATATACCATTGATGTCCATGGCTTTAGTTGGGCAGTGACTCTGCACTCAGAATCCAGTATCTGGTTTGGGGGGATTGCTTAGCTGAGGCTGTACAACTCCTCAGTGTGCTAACTTGTGTCCACCTGGAATCAGGGAGGTATACCATTGATGACCATGGCTTTAATTGTGCTGTGGCTCTCCACTCAGGATCCAGTACATGGTCTGAGGGGGGGACTGCCTGGCTGAGGCCGTGCAACTCCTCAGTGCACTACCCTGTGTCCACCTGGAATCAGGTAGGTATACCATTGATGTCCATAGCTTTAGTTCTGCTGTGGCTCTGCACTCAGCATCCAGTACCTAGTTGGGGGAGGCATTGCCTGCCTGAGGCCGTGCAACTCTTCAGTGTGCAGCTGCAATCAGGCAGGTATATTGTTAATGTCCATGGCTTTAGTTGGGCTGTGACTCTGTACTCAGAATCCAGTACTTGGTGGAGGGTTGGGGAGCATTGCCTGGCTGGGGCCGTGCAACCTCTCAGTCCACTACCTTGTGTCCACCTGGAATCAGGGAGGTATATCATTGATGTCCATGGCTTTACTTCTGCTGTAGCTCTGCACTCAGCGTCCAGTACATGTTCTGGGCGGGGTTATTGCCTGCCTGAGACCGTGCAATTCCTCAGCATGCTAACTTGTGTGCAGCTGCAATCATAGAGGTATACTGTTGATGTTGATGGCTTCTGTTGTGCTGTGGCTCTGCACTCAGGATCCAATACCTGGTCTTGGGGGGGGTCATTGCCTGGCTGAGGCTGTGCAATTCTTCAGCGTGCTAATGGGTATGCAGCTGCAATCAGGGATGTTTACCATTTATGTCCATAACTTTAGTTGTGCTGTGGCTCTGCACTCAGGATCCAGTACCTGGTTTTGGTGTGGGGGGCATTGCCTGGCTGAGGTTGTGCAATTCCTCAGTGTGTTACCTTGTGTCCACCTGGAATCCGGGAGGTATAACTTTGATGTCCATGGCTTTAATTCTGCTGTGGCTCTGCACTCAGCATTCAGTACCTAGTCAGGGGGGCATTGCTTGGTTGAGGCCGTGCAACTCCTCAGTGTGCTAACTTGTGTGTAGCTGCAATCAGGGAGGTATAATGTTGATATCCATGGCTTTACTTCTGCTGTGTCTCTGCACTCAGGATCCACTACCTGGTTCTGGTGCAGGGTGGGCATTGCCAACTCTACCAGAAACACAAACAGTAAGGCCAACACAAACGCAAACAGCAACGAACACACAAACAATAACAGTAACCCAATTGGGAAATGGAAACAGTTACAGTCACAGCAACAATGATGCCAAAGCAAACAGTAACGCAAACGCCAACGCAAGCGCATATGAAAACACAAATGGTAATGCACACCGTAATGTGAAGTGAATCACAAACAGAAACAGTACTGGAAACACAAATGGTAGCAGAAATGTAAACATAAGCGCAAACAATAATGCAAACTGACTCTGCACTCAGGATCCAGTACCTGTTCTGGGTGGTGGGGGGCATTGCCTGCCTGAGGGCATGCAACTCCTCAGCGTGCTAACTTGTGTGCAGCTGCAATCACAGAGGTGTACTACTGATGACCATGGCTTTAGTTGCGCTGTGGCTCTGCACTCAGGATCCAGTACCTGGTCTGGGGGGGGTCATTCCCTGGCTGAGGCCGTGCAACTCCCTCAGCATGCTAACTAGTGTGCAGCTACAGTCAGGGACATATACCATTTATGTACATGGCTTTAGTTGAGCAGTGTCCCTGCACTCAGGATCCAGTACCTGGTTTGGGGAGGCATTGCCTGGATAAGGTTGTTCAACTCCTCAGTGCGCTACCTTGTGTCCACCTGGAATCAGGGAGGTATACTGTTGATGTCTATGACTTTAGCTCTACTGTGGCTCTGCACCTGTTCTGGGTGGTGGTAGGGGAATTTCCTGCCTGAGGGCGTGCAACTCCTCAGCATGCTAACTTGTGTGCAGCTGCAATCATGGACTTTGATGTCTATAGCTTTAGTTGTGCTGTGGCTCTGCACTCAGGATCCAGTACCTGGTCTGGGGGGGGTCATTGCCTGGCTGAGGCCATACAACTCATCAGCGTGCTAACTAGTGTGCAGCTGCAATCAGGGACATATACCATTTATGTCCATAGTTTTAATTGTGCTGTGGCTCTGCACTCAGAATCCAGTACCTGGTTTTGGGGAGGGCATTGCCTGGCTGAGTTTGTGCAACTCCTCAGTGCGCTACCTTGTGTCCACCTGGAATCAGGGAGGTATACCATTTATGTCCATGACTTTAGTTGTGCTGTGGCTGTGCACTCAGGATCCAGTACCTCGTTTTGGGGGGGCATTGTCTGGCTGAAGTTTTTGGATCAGTCACGCAAACCGTGTGACCTGTACGCGAGCAAAGAATACACAAAAAAGCATACATGCACTACGGAATGCCGCTTAATAACTCCACAACTGTATATCCGACCAGTACGAAACTTAGAAGATCCCAAGAGATATGCTGCCACTCTATGTCTGCCTAACTTCAGGAAAATCCATCTTACAGTGGGAAAGTTATTAAGGTTCAAAAGTTCACACTTTAACCTTAAATGGGGTACTCAACCCTAAGTATAGTGGCACTACCGTGCCACTATAATATATATTCATGGCAAAATGACATTTAATGCATCAGTTAGGTTGTTCTACAGTGAAAAAGTGAGAAATTGATGTTAGCTGAAAGCCTCCCTAGGCACACCCCACCCCGCCCCCAACCGCATCGTGTGTTTCGGGTCATCGGCCCTAACTCTCACCCCATGCATGTAAAACATGCTGAGATGGTGAAGTATAGGAGAATGGGGTGAGAGTTAGGATCAATGACTCCAACACACACCCCAATGCTGGTTGGGGTGGGTGGGGGTACGTGGGGCTTTCAACCCTAACATCAAATTTCCTCACTTTTATCACTATGGAGCAACCCTAACTGATGCATTAAACTGATTTTTTTGCCATGAATTTCCCTTCTTTTTGAGAATGAGGACTATAAAAAGTGAATGGAATATGGTGGTGGGAGCACAAGCCCTTTGGGCCCTGCACTCGCACCACATGATTTTTTTTTGTCACATAGTAACAGTAAGTGCAACGCAAACACAAGTGCAAATGGTTACGCACATGGTGATGCAAACGTAAATGGTAATGCAATCGGTAATAGAAATGCAAGCACAAAGTAATACCAAAGCAAACAGTGAAGCAAACGGAGACACATGTGCAAGTGCGTACAGAAATGCAACTGGTAATTTTCACAGTCATGGTACCGCAATTGGAAATGCAAATGGTAACGGTAACAGCAACAATAACGCCAAAGGAAACAGAAACAGAAATGAAAAAACGCAAGCGAGTATGGAAACGCAAACTGTATCATGCACGGCCATGGTACTGCAATTGTAAACACAAATGGTAAAGGTAACAGCAACAATAATTCCAAAGGAAAAAGAAACAGAAACGCAAGCGCATACAGAAAAGCAAACTGTAATGCACATGGTCAAGGAACCACAACTGGAAATGCAAATGGTAACGGTAACAGCAACAATAATGCCAAAGGAAACAGAAATGGAAAGGCAAGCGTATATGGAAATGCAAACCGTAATGCGCACAGTCATGGTAACGCAATTGGAAACACAAATGGTAACGGTAACAGCAATGATGATGCAAAACGAAAGACAAATGCAAACAGAAGGGTGGCCGCAAATGCAAATGGTAATGCGCACGGTGATGCAAATCGAAACACAAACAGAAACAGTAGTGGAGATGTGAATGGTAACAGTAATGCAAATGCAAGCACAAATGAAAACACAAAGGGTAACGCACACGGTGGCGTACACGGAAATGGAAATGGGTACGGAAATGCAAGTGGAAACGCTAAGTGTAACAGTAAGTGGAGCGCACACCCTGGTTTTCCCCAACAGCTGCATAGGGAAACACAGTGACTACAAAGAATGTGTCCATAATAATGGGACTTGGACCAGAAAATAAGCACTTGAAATACTAAATTGCTTATTTCTCAGGAACTGTACAATGTAGAAAAAAAATTTAAATTTCATGTGATTCATGACTTTCCTGGCTAGTTTTGCACATAGCCCTCTAGTGGGGGACTAAGCATTTTTCCAACAAAAAGTTCGTCTCTCACACCATTTCCGAGATACGGGCCCCGAAAGGTGCGGCGGATGCCGCAATGTTAGTCTATGGGAAAAATAATAGAGCTATAAGCATGTAGCCTTGGTTCAGTGGGAGGAAGCCATCCCAGGTCAGAATAGAAGAGACAGTTGTGTTTCAGCCGATGTGAGGAGGAAGCATAGTGACAGATGTTGTTATATGTAACATCCCATTTCCTAAGGATTGATTTGTACACAGAGGCATATGTTGCAGCACCATAGGTAAACGATGGTAGGAGTATTCCACGGGCAATGGCAAGCCTTGCTGAGGGAGTGAACATATAGCTGGTTTGGTAGGCTATTCCAAGTTTGGCATGTACCAGTTTGCAAGTCAGATTTATATGTGAGTTGAAATTTAATGATGGATCAAGGGTGACGTTCAGATATTAAAATGAAGTTACTACCCCAACTACTGACCCATTTAAGGAGGTGACTTTAAACTTTGGATGGGCATGCTTGAGCTTCGCATTTGATCCAAAGAGCATGGCTTGGGTTTTAGACTCATTTAGTTCAAGTTTGTGGGTTAAAAGCCACTTTTATATTAGTTGGAAGTCAAGAGAGAGTTGTTTGTTTAAGTCATCAATGCTTTTAGCACTAGCATACAGCACAATGTCATCAACATATAGCAGGGAGGCTGTCCTGAGGAGGTCAGCGGAGATGTTATTTATGAAAAGAGAGAAAAGTAAGGGCCCAAGGATGGAGCCTTGCAGCACCCCGATATTTATAGTGGTTTTGTCCAAGAGGGTAGAGTTGTATTTCTATCTGTTAGGTAGTTCCCAAACCAGCTAACAACATTAGTTGAGAAACCTAGTGATCCCAGGGTATCCAGAAGGATGGAGTGATCAACTAGGTCAAACGCCTTAGTCATGTCAATGAAAACTGCACTGGTGAGGAGACCAGAGTCCATAGCCATTTGAGTATCTGATGTGAATTTGAGGAGAGCAGTAGTGGTGATATGGCCTTTGCGAAACCCATGCTGGGCAGTGGTGCGTAGATCATGCTTCTGTAAGAAGTGAATCATCTGGGCAGCTACAAGCTTCTCAAGAATCTTGTTTAGGACAGACAGGATGGCAATGGGCCTATAGTTTGAGGGATCTTTATGATCTCCTTTTTTAAAAACTGGAGTAATCCTAGCTGTTTTCTATATGTCGGGGATGTATCCCTGGCACAGGGAGAGCATGAAAATCCTGGCATGGGGTGCAGCAATGAAAAGGGTTACAATCTTTAGGAGCCTGGGCTCTATATTGTCTGAGTTGGCTGCTGTGCAGTCCAAGATACTGTTTAGCAATCTAAGCACTTCGCATTTTATGACTGATTTGAAAAAGAACTGAGGACCATTTGCAATAGGTTGGGTGGATATACTTGGTTGGGCAGGGAAAGAGGAGGTGTAGTTGGTTAAGTCAGAGAATTTATAGTTGAAAAAGTTTGCAATGGTTCTAGGATTATTACAGTGTACCCATCAAGTGACATGTTGTTAGGAGTGGAAGCCAGATTAGAACCATGAAAGAATTTAATATGTAACCAACACTTTTTGGGTTAACCAGAGGAGTTGGTCAGTAGAGCTTTGCAGTACGAGCTCTTGGTTTTTTTGATGTCCTATTTGCAGATATTTTGTATAGCCCTGTAATTATTAAGGTCAGAGGCTAGCCCTGAGTTTTTATAATGGAGCCAGCTTTTGTTCCTTAGCTTAAGCTTAGCAAGTAGGTCAGCTTTCAACCATTGGGTTTGTCTATTTTTTACCTGATGAGTTATGGGTTTGCAGTGCTTATCCTGGAGCACTAGGAAGTGTTTCAAGAGCAGGTCCAGGGCAGTCTGTGCATCATTGGATAAGAGAATGGGGGACCAATCAGTCAAGGCAATGTCATGCAGGAAAAACTGAGAATTAAAATTTGCATAGGTGTGGAAGAAAATGAAGTGAGGTTCCATCTGGGTAGGCCTACCTTTGCCCCAGATACAGTACGTTGGGGAGTGATCAGTGATGGCACCTGGTAGTGTCCAGAAGCAATTACATTTTCCGGGAGATTGGTCGTTATCCAGTCTAGTAGCATGTTGGAATGAAGGGCATTTCTAGTAGGTCCATCTATAAGCTGGTGCAGGTTAAAACTCTGCAACTTGGTCATTATTGTGGTTTGGTTACTCCCCATCCAATTTATGTTTAGGTCCCAAGTATATAACCTAATTTCTGCTGACAAGGCAAGCGATTTGTTCCAGTGACTCATCCAGCCCTACTTGTCCATTTGTTGAGGAATTGTAGATACACACGATGTGAAGTTTTTTGGTACCAAGAGTGAGCAAGGCATGAAGTGCCTGACAGTGGCATAGGGCAGTTGTCTTTACTGCAGAGACATCAAGGTGATCTCTAAAGTAGACAGCTGTTCCACTCCCTCTTTTGTGTACACCTCTGTCAAGTCTCAGAAAGTTATAATGGTGAAGGGGGCATTGAGAATCAGGTATGGAAGGTTTTAGCCATGTCTTGGCTAGGCATATAACATCAGGCTTGTATAGGGTGGTCCAAGATTCCAGCTCAGTAAGATTGTGAGCAAGGCTCCTGATATTGTGATGTGCTATGATGAGACCTTTGGCAATGGTAATAGTATCAGGTAGAACATTGGTTGGTCCTGGATTTAATTGAACATCGCCGGAGAGCAGGATAGCAAGAAGGATAAAGTACCAGAGCTTGCAGTGCAAAAAAGAACCACGGGCATGCAGGTGTAGGTTGCATTTCTTATGTACATGGTCAACCAAGTGGATCCAGATCCTGTTTAGAAGCACTGGGGAGAGGTCATAGCAGGAGTTAGGGTTAAAGTGACAAAAGTGAGGAAATGAGATGTTAGGGTTGAGCCCCTGACCCCCCATCCTCCACAGACTGATAGACACCGGGATGTACCATGGGGTCATGAGGCCTCTCACTCCATTCTCCTTTACTATAGCATCTCAACTTGTTTACTCATGGTATGGGGTGAGAGTTGAGCCTCCTGACCCCATGGCACTCCCCAGCGTCTGTCGGTCTGTGGAGGATGGGGTTGTGGGTGTGTGGGAGGAGTTAGGGGCTCAACTCTAATGTCTCATTTCCCCACTTTTGTCACTTTAACCCTAACTGATGCATTAAACAAAGTTTTTTGGAATGAATTTCCTTACTTTTTGAAAAAGTGTAATATAACTAGTAAATAACATGTGTTGATGAGAGCATGGGCCCCACCATGCTGCCCATTTCTTCATAACGATATGCATCTGTGGGAGCGAGGGCCCTCTGGCCCTGCATTCCCCCCTATACATAGCTAAAGAGCCATACAGCAGCCCTATGGGACAAGGAACCTTTGTAACACTAATTTGCCAATATCTTAGGAAATGGAGTAGGTAGGAAAACAATTCAAGTGTTGCAATCATGTCAGCAAGACATCCACAAGAGATATGTCAGTGAAATCTGTATCTCACATCATTTTCGAGATATGGGTTCCAAAAATCACCGCAGATACCACAATTCAACAGACACACGTAACTCGGGCATTTCTAGGATTTTTCCCACTCAATTTTCAACATGGCATTTTGGGGACCCTACCGAATGAACAATGTCACTGAGATTTTATTAATCTGTCCCAAAAGATGAGTTTGCACAGTGAATGTGCCATTCTGTGCCACAGGTGCAAAATCATGTTTTGGGCAGGATGTGAAAAATGACAGCTGTATACTGTTCATGAGGAGGAGTGGAAAAGGGTAATGTTGAAAAGCAGGAGGGAAAATATGAAAAATTGGTGAAGCTCCAAGCGCACGTAGAAACTGCACAACGCACGCTCGTAAAATAGCAATTTTGGGGAATTTTTTAACCAAATTTTCAACATGAACTTTTTGGAAAATCCCCTCATGAACACTGGCACTATAATTTTTTTAATCCATCCCAAAAGTTGATTTTGCACAGTTATGCGCCATTCTGTGGCAGAGGTGTAAAAGCATATTTCAGGCAGAATGTGAGAAGTGACAGCTGTGCCGTTCTTGAGGAGGTGTGAAAAAATGGCAATGTTGAATATCTGGAGTGAAAATATTAAAAATTGGTGAAGTTACAAGTGTGCATAGAAAGTGCACAATGTGAGCTTGTAACATGCTCATATTTTGCATTTTCTGCCCCAAATTTTCAACATGGGTTTTTTGGGACCTCCCCTCATGAACACCGGGACTGTAATTTTGTTAAATAACCCCAAAGACTGCTCTGGGACTAAATATATACATCAGTAAAAGCTGCTCATGAATATTAATAAGCTACTTATGAATATCAATGGTATAGTCATTAATACTGATGAACTGCTCATTAAGATTAATGATTCCCCCATTAATGAGCAGCTTGATATATATATATATATATATATATATATATATACATATATATATATATATATATATATATATCATTTATTGCAAAAAAAACTTTTAATGCATCAGTTAGGGTTAAAGCAACAAAGGTGGGAAATGAGATGTTAGGGTTGAGCCCTAACCCCCACCCCACCACCCATCCTCCACAGACTGATAGATGCCAGGGTGGCATGGGGTCATGAGGCCTTACTCACCCATTCTCCATTACTGTAGCATATCAACCTGTGTACACATAGTATGGGACAAGAGTCCGCCTCCTGACCCCATGGCACAGCTGGTGTCTGTCGGTCTGTGGAGGATGGAAGGGTGGGGAGTTAGGCTCAAACCCTAACATCTCATTTCACCACTTTTGTCACTTTATCCCTAACTGATGCATTAAACAAATTTTTTCATAATGAATATATATATATATATGTGCTGTATATTCTTGTACCTTGGAAGTAGTTTTTGTTTTTCTAAGTTAAAGGCCCAGTTGACTGATTCTCTATTCTTACTTACTTGGTCTGAGTATGGAATGGCAAACAAATTCAGGGCTTTACTGAAAGGATGTATTGGAATTGAGCAGCCTCAACTAGTGACAATGTCCATCCTATATCCACACAGTAAACCACTATGACCTCCCCATGAACTAATATCTTGACTCATATCATTAACGGTCTCACCGACTTGGTGAAATGTAATAAAATTGTGACATATATATGACAATCAAAAGCTGATTTTATTTTATTGCAGGAAACCTACTTATCAGATGTAGAGGATCAGAAACTGGCTAAGTTTGGTAATCACCAAGTCCATTACTCCTCCTGTACAGCTGAACAGAGCAGAGGTGGGGCTATCCTGGTACTGACCATAGTCACTTTTCAGACCAAAGTGGGACACACTAATAAAGAGGGCAAGTATGTTTTCTTGAAGAATTTATATGATAATCAACTTCTCATCCTAGTGTCTATGTCCTTCCTACATCAGACTGTACCTTTTCTAGAAAACTCTTAGTGTTTGCTGAAAAGGGAGAGGGAGTGGTCATTTGTGGCAGAGACCTTACTGTCACCCTGACCCCTCAGGTTGAAAGCACATTGCAAATTCTTAAGAAACGGCATGCTGTGGCTAAAGGAGTGAATGGTATGATGGGAGAACTGGGCATGGCTGATGCCTGAAGGTATCTCTAAGGGCAGTCAGAAGGTTTCACTTCTACTCAGCTGCCCAAAAGATGAACTTTGGAATGGATTTATTTCTTGTAGCTGGAGAATATAGTGATAACATACACATTTATAACATCAGCCCCATTGGGATTTCTGACCATATTCCGTCTTCTTCCTGCTAAACTTACACATGCAGAGAAAATCAACCTTTTGGAGACTGTATGTCTCCTTGCTCCAGGACCAAGAGGTTTAGGATTAAATTCCTAAACTTATAGAATAGGCAGCCAGAAAAATCAGACTCTGGACATATCCCTGGGAATAGTCTCAGATATGGTGAAAGTGACAGTCAAAGGGCAATTGCTAACAATAGCAGCAGGCAAGAAGAAGGCTCGTGTAGAGAACTAGAGGGCACTGGAAAGTCAAATGCAAGAATTAGAGCTTTTACAGAAGATCAAGTTGGGTAGGCAGAGAGGCAAGGAATTATTAAGACTTGAGAATGAGCTTAACCGTCAGGCCCGGTGGCTCTGAGGGCTGAGGCGCTGGACGCCACACCTTGCGCCACGCTGGTGACCCGAGTTCGGGAGCAAGCTTGGGTGCCGGGGGTCAGCAGGGGAGGGACTGGATTGAGCACCCACTGGGCTGCTCTCCTATCCCGGGGAGAGGGCATTGGGGAGCACGGCACTCTGGTGGCCCCTGGTGGAGACTGGGAGGCGCTGCAGTAGCGTGGGTCTACACATAATAGCAAGCCTGATGCTGGCAGGGTTGCCGTGCACCATAGCATCAGGGGGTGCACAAAACCAGGGATAGTGGAGGGCGCAACAGAACATAGGAAAATCCTGGTTCCAGGGGTAGGTGACAGCACCAGTCCCCATGTCCACGACTGGGTCCAACTCGGCAGGCCTTCATAGACCCTCCGCCCAGAGGCCCGCATCCGCAGCTACAGTCTACAAATTGAATAGCGCCCAGTTAAGCTGGGGGTGTCAGCTGTGAGGCAGGGGCAGAGGAGAGGAAGGCTCAATCAGGTGGACTTCAGACAGGACAGGACAAGACTGGATGCCTGAGAGAAGCTCCTGGATCTGTGACTGGAGGGAAAAAGAATCGAAAAAAAGAAAAAGATGAGCTTAACCAAATCTTAGACTACAAGGTGGAACAAACTTTAAAATATCTGAAGCAAAGATATTACAATGGAGGGCCTACAGCCATAACATTTTTTGCCTGTAGCCCTCAAGCACATCGAGCTACAACACATATTGGTAATATAATGCACTGGGACATAGGGCATAGGGTAGACTACTGGAAATATTGGTGACCTCCAGCACTATTATCAAACATTGTATGAGGCTTGGCCACTCCAATCAGTAGAAGCTATAGATCCATGCCTACAGAATCTCAGTTCCACTAGTCCACAGCGACAACAAAGTTGTCGACATCCATGACTTTGACAGACACAATGCCAACTGTCAGCATTACAAGTTACCCTGTGTGCAGATGGTGTGCTGCTGTATTTGTCTGACCCCCTTCCTCATTGTCTAGACTAATGGATGTAGTTCAGGAATTTTCACGCTTTTTGGGCTAGATACTGAATAGCACAAAAACTGAAATACCAACACTGAAGTATACTCCCTCAGTATCTTTGCAACAACAGTTTCACTTGAAACTGAGCTTCCTCAGAATGAAATCCCCAGGAATTTATTTGAGGGTCACAACAAATTCTCTATAGTAAGATAACATTGTCCCCTCAGTGCAAGCCTTGAAAAAAGACATACAGATGTGGATCTTGGGGCCCTTGCCACTACACTCAAGAGTATAGGTAGTAAAGAAGAATATGCTGCTGAAGATATCTTTACCACGCTCAGTGTGGCCAGATGAGCCTAAGACATGGTTCTCCCAGGCCAAAAGGCATTTTTTGAAATTTGTCTGGGCTTAACACGAAACCAAGGGTCCATGGTGGAATTTTATTGTCTAGGAAGTAATGGGATAGGTGGATGTTGCCAGCCCTGGAAGAATATTGGTTGGTGGCACAGATGAAATTGACACTACTTTGGAGGCACTGTATCTATGTTGCCCAGTGGAAAATCTTAGAATTAGAGATGGAAGATCACATCCAATTGCCAGCTTTGTGTTTGACAAACAGCTTAGGGGTGCAACAGGACTGTAGTCATAGCAGTGCTTGAATGTCACATGGGAGGCGTACAGTAGGAAAAACACTGCAGAACCCCAAGCATTTCCAAATATTCTTTGCTAAAATCTTTGTTAGCGCACCAGTGAGGGTTCTACTTAACACCACAAAAGTAGGGAAATTTGGCATTAGGGTTTCCAACCTTAACTCCCCATCCTCACCCCCAGCAGCAAAAGGAAAAAAATTTAGGGTTTTGGGTCTCCAGTCTTGGCCAATCAGTGGTGGGTACTTCCTTGGGGTTGTCAACCACAATGCTCAGCCCTTCCTTCCAACCTGTAGCCTCCTGTCCAAAGCATAAGGTACAGCTTCAAGCCAGTGCCTCATAGTGATACAGTCTTCAAAGGTAGAGAAGTATGTCTTGCCATATGTTGCCAACAACAAAATCTGTTATATCATTCTTCACACAGGGCCCTGTCGGCCCTGTGTGAAGTAAGGAGACCACATCTGATGTTCTTTGCTCAGGGAACAGGGTGGGTATTACGGTTAACAATTTTTTTCGTTTCTGATTTAGTGGAATCATATCTTCACTCATGCAGGTCCCTTTCCCAAGTGCAGAAGTGCAGGGCCCTATCCCAAGAGAACATTTATCATCAATATATGGTACCTGGGCCCTTGTAAACAACCCTGCTGCTTTCATTCTCTGGCTGGGGGTACCACATAACATACGAACATAAAAATTTGCCAGCAGAAGCAGGCCATTATGGTCTTTTGAGTCTGCTCGAGTGTATAGTTCAGTTAATTCCATGGAGCTGCCCCCCTCCTCTAATCCTTTTGGAGTCATCCATCTCCAACCCATTTCTCTTTCCCCTTCCACTTCCCAGTAATGCCGTCTCCCATCCTAATTTTCTTCGTCACCCTGTCCTACCCCCCCTTGAAACTGGCCACCATCTTTGCCGCCACTACCTCCTCCAGCAACTCATTCCACCCCTTCACCACCCTTTCAGTGAAAAACTGCTTCCTCATTTTCTTCCTGAATCTACCTCCCACCTAATTTCAGGCTATGCCCCCTTGTTGTACCCTCCTTTCTTAAGTTAAAGATGCCCTCTGTACCAATACTGTTTATGCCTTTCAGGTACTTGATGGTTTCTATCACATCCAAAGTTCCCTTAAGACTCTGTCTACCCCATTCTCCCCCTCACATTCCTTCTCCCCCTCAAGTTTCCCCCAAGTCTTCCACTGTGGCATAAGCCCATCCACTTCCCAAGTGAAAACTGAGCAAAAGTACTCATTTAGTTCCTCTGCTTGATCTTCACACTTTTCTGCCATCCTCCTTCCATCTTTATCCTAACTACTCAGTCCTTTCTGCTTCTTCTCTCCTTAATGTACTGAAAGAAGTCCTTCTCCCCTTCCTTAATCCCCTGCACCGGTCTTAGTTTTTTCTCAGCTTTGGCGGCCTGGATCTCTCTCCCTGCTTCATGAGATTTCTCGGCGTATACCTCTCTGTCCTCCTTCGAGGTACGCTTGTACTTCAGGAAGGCTGCCCGCTTTTCTTTCACCTTTTCAGCCACCTTCCTGCTATACCAGCTAGGTCCCTTGATCCTGGAATTCTTCTTATGATCCATTGTACAAGCATCAGTGGCCTCAATTAACCCCTTCTTAATAACGGATCATTTCTGGTCCACATCCATCTCCGGTCAGAGCTTTACCAGGTGCTCCTTTAGTATGTTCCCCATCCTATCGAAGTCCGCTTTCCTAAAGTCCACCACTTTAATTTTTGACATGGATGCTTCTTTCCCCATGCTGATGGAAAACCACACCGTGTGGTGGTCACTGCCTCCAAGGGGATTCCTCACTTAAACTTCCTGGACTTGCTCCCCATTCGATAGCACTAGGCCTACTATAGCCTCCTCCCTTGTTGGCTCTGTGACTCCCTGTGTCAGGAAGCACTTCTGGATAGCATCCTAGAGGAAGTGTTCCCTGCTACAGGAGGTAGCCGGGGTGCTCCAGTCAACTCCAGATAAATTGAAGTGTGCTAGTATTACAGTGTTTCCTCTACCCCCTACCCTCCTGATCTGTTCCCCCAGCTCTCTATCCAACTCTATGCCCTGTGAAGGTGGTCTGTATATCACCCCCAAATGAATCCTTCTCCCAGCGGTGTTTTGGAACACTACCCATAGGGCTTCGACTGTGTCCTCCTCCCCTTACTCCCTGGTACACATTATCCCTTATGTGCAATGCCACTCCAGCCCCCTCCACTTGTCTCTGTCCTTCCTATGCATTTGGTACCCAGGGATCTTGAGGTCCCAGTTATGGTACTGAGTTACCCATGTCTCTGTGGTGGCAGCCATGTGCACGTCCCCCTCTGCCCTGAGTGCTTGTATGTCTGCTGCCTTGTTAGCCAGACTCCTTACATTCAAGTACACGACTTCCAGTGTGACCTCTGCCCCGCTTTGCTCCTGATCTTTTTCTGTCTTTCCTCTCCCTTATACCTACTATCCCCTTCCCTTGTCCTCCACCTTTCTTTTGGTGTCTTACTGTGGGGGTGGTGCCTGGAGGCCCCCTCAACCAGTGCCAAGTAATTTGCTTTCTGCTGCCCCCTTCCTTCTTCAGTTTAAATTCAGCTTGTCTTCCAAATATTTCTCCAGGTTGCCTTTCAGGGCCATTGTGCCCTCTTTACTTTGATGCAGCCTGTCCTGTGCATATAGATCCTTGCCTTCTCATGTCCTACCCCACTATCCACCATACCCATTTGCTTCACACCATCCTGCTAGCCATGAGTTGAATCCTCAGCTTTCTAACAGTGCTAGCCCTCAGGACTGGCAGTACCTCCACCCCACTGGAGATGTTTCCCAGAACTGCGAACCTTTCCTGCACCACCTTCACCTCGTAACCTGCCAGATCATTGATGTCCAAATGAGCCACAATGTGAGACTTCCACTACTCCTGCATCCCACATTTTGGTATAATTGCTCTGACCCTCCCTGCTATCATGCTTGGCATGCACTCCTTACTCCTTTTGCTTTTACTTGTATGCTTGTAACCCCATCATACTCCCTTCAGTCCCCTACTATTACAACCATCTCCTCCTTTCCTAATTCTTGCCATCATAGTGCCTACACTGATTATCCTCCTTCACATATTTCCCTCCATTATGGCTACCCCCCACACTGAGACACCTCTTTTCTGTAACCCAGCTTCCCCTTTTCCCATGCTTACCCCCTGCTTTGCTCCCTCTTGATTTGACCTTCCCCCCACTATGGACCCCCCCAGAGATGTCCTTTCCTTGCCCATGCCTCTCTCCTTCCTATCCCCCCTGCCAATGTTTGTCTTGACCTCCCCTCCACCTGACTCATCTGCCTTCCTATCCCTGTTTCCTATCCTGTCCTCTGTCCCACCCCTTCTCCCCTGTGTCCCTTTACTTTGTTCAGCCTCTGCTTCTCCCTGCTTCCTGAACTCTTCTCCTTCCCCTGGTCATTGAAACCCTGCAAAACTGTGAACCTGTTTGAGGCCTTTTTCCTCTTGTCTGCAGTGTTTTCTGCTACCTTCCTCTGTTCTCCTATCCTACCTCTTTGACCTGACTCTCCCCCGCTGCATCCACTCCCCACCACCTTCCATTTCCTCCCCTCATTCCCCTCAGTCCTCATGGCTGTGGCATTCCTTGACCTTGAAGTGTCCTCCTAGATTTCCGCATTGGTCCACTCACTGACCTGCCCATCTGGGACATCCCCCATCCCTCCTTCCCTGCCCATCTGCCCAACCTCATCCCCTTCTCCTTCCCAATTCCCAGCTCAGTCTCTTTATTTCCTCCTTAAGTTGCCCAAGCTGCCTACAGACTAGACATCCCCCTGCTATCCATGTTATTCTCAGGAAGATGGCTGCTCCACACCCATTACATCTGACCATCCTCCCATTCCCCCCTGTATCCTCCATCTACTATTCCTGCCCCACTAACCGTGTTCCATGCTGTTTATCTGCCCCTCTCATCCTTTTGGTTGCCACATCCTCCCCAGTATCTATGCTGCCTTAGGTATCCCAATTTTCCCTACTGTTATCCCCCCCTTTTACTGCCCTGCCCAAGCATGGCCTGCAATGCTCCCTGCAGACTCCCTGCAGATGCCACCTAGTCAGATGCCACATTCCTGCTTCATGGCACTCATACTTCAGGTTGTGAGGATCGTTAGGCCCCCTGAGAGATATATAGTGACTCCAGCCACCATGTTGCCTGACTGAGTCATGTCACCACCATCTTCCTCTCCCTCAAAACCCTCCCTCACCCTCCCTCTCTCAGCTTCCTCCCACCTCTCAGTCCCTGTAAATCCCCCAAAAGCCTTGTTATTCAGCCCCACATTCGATTCTTTTACCACAGTGCAATTAGAAAATGCCCAGGAAAAAACACCTAGCTGTCCTTGAGGTCCGTTCCCTGACCTGCTTACTCCACTGCAATGACACACTCTGTATGGGACTACAAATATAGCTCCTAACATAGAAACATAGAAACAAGCTTAGACTTTGATGGCAGATAAGGGCCGCTTGGCCTACCCAGTCTGCCCATTTCACTACCTATTGGATAAGCTGCAGATCCTAGTTAACCAACAACCTACTTCTTCCTACCCATCACAAGAATTGCCTTATGTCTGTTGCATGCATTCTTGAATTCCCCTACTGTTTTAACCCCATGACCTCTTCAGGAAGGCCATTCCATGCATCCACCACCTTCTCTGTGAAAAAATACTTCCTCATGTTGCCTTTGAACTGTTCCCCTGTATCTTCAAATTGTGCACCCTTGTTCTTGCACATCTCTTTTTCTGAAAGATGCTACCCTCCTGGACTTTGTTGATTCTCTTGAGGTACTCAAAAGTTTCTATCATGTCCCCCATCTCCCTCCTTTCCTTGAGGGTATACATATTAAGCTCCTTTAGTCTCTCTTCATATGGATTCTGGTGCAGACCCAGCACCATTTTAGTTGTCCTCATCTGGACTGCCTCCATCCTGTCTATGTCCTTGAGGAGATGGGGTCTCCAGAACTGCATGCAGTACTTTAGATGGGGTCTCACCCACTGTCTGTACATAGGGATAACAACTTCTTGTTTTCTACTGGTGATGCCTCTTCCTATACATCCCAGTATCCCCCAGCCCTCCTTACTGCCTTCTTACATTGCTTGCCTACCTTTAGGTCATCTGATTTGACGAATCCCAGGCCTCTTTCCATTTTTGTTATTGTTAGTACCTCCCTCTTTTGTGTACTCTGCCCTGGGTTTTTGTTTCCCAGTTGCATTACTTTGCACTTCTTTGCATTGAATCTAAGCTGCTATACTTTTGATCATTCCTCCAACCTTGTCAAGTCCCCTTCTCATCCTTTCCACACCATGTATCAACCCTGTTGAAGATCTTTGTGTAGTCTCCAAAGAGGCAAACATTTTGTTCCAGTCCAAATTTAAACAGCAGTGACTCCAGACACCCTATTGGCCCAGCCGAATCACTTGACTGCCATCTTCCTCTCCCTCAAGTCCATCCCTCCCCCTCTTGGCT
This sequence comes from Neoceratodus forsteri, assembly GCA_016271365.2. Taxonomy (NCBI): domain Eukaryota; kingdom Metazoa; phylum Chordata; order Ceratodontiformes; family Ceratodontidae; genus Neoceratodus; species Neoceratodus forsteri. Next base: position 1,870,126,900 of record CM057452.1, read on the forward strand.
TCATAGCACCATCCCCCCCTGACCCTCAACCCCATCCCCCCCTCACCCCATCCAGACAGGTCACTGAGCTCACCCCCAAACTCAGTTCACTGACGCAGGATCACAAAGCATACCTACTGGGGTCAACAGTCATTGGCACTACACACAAAGTTTTCAACAATTATATATATATATATATATATATATATATATATATATATATATATTTTTTTTTTTTTAATTTGGATCACATATTTTCAAGAAAGTTTTTTATTAATCCCCTTATGAACATGACATGTAGCATTTATTGTTTATGGACTGAAAAGTTATTTTGCACCAGAAGTGTGAAAAAAACATCTTGTCCAGGATTTAGAAAATATCACTTGTCGCGTTTATGAGGTGGTGTGGAAGAATTCCTATGTTAAAAGTTTAGAGTCAAAATATTGAAAATTAAGGAAACTATGAGTGAACGTTCAAATACTGCAATGTTCACTCATAACCTGGGCATTTTACCATATTTTTACACCACATTTTAAGCATAGTTTTCTTATTACACCACCTCATGAACCCTCTGGGTGAAAATTTTCAAATCTCTGCCAATGCATCATTCTGCACCACCAAAACATTGTTCCATGCCACAGGTACAAAAACACATTTTGGTCAGGATTTGGAAAATGACAGCTGTCCCATTCATAAGGTGGTGTGAGAAAATGTGAGAAAATGGCTATGCTGAAAATTTGGAGTCAAAATATTTAAAATGAAAAATTTTATAATCAAGCATAGAAAAATGTCAATGTACTGTACTTTCATAACTTTGCCACTTTCACATATGTTGACCCACAATTTTTAACATAGCTTTCCTATGACCCCACCACATGAAAAAGGGTAGTGAAAATTGCCAAATCCCACCCAAAAGGTGATTTTTTTAAAGTGACCATAAAATTGACTTTTGGGCCACACTTCATAATGCCACCACTGCTGGTCATAAGCTGGTATCCCAAAAAGTCCATGTTGTAAATTTGGGGTCAAAATATGTAAAAATGAAAAAGTTATGCATCAAAGTTCAACCTCACATGAAATACATTTTACCGCACTTGCCTGATTTTCTCATATTGCAATCACCAGTTCCAGCAGTAAGATGTCTTCAATCAGAGAGTGGATCTCTGCCATGGGATGTGTTCAGGTGAGTGAGGGTGAGGGTGTGTGTCCAGGTATGGATAAGGTGTGGGATGGTGGGTGATGAGTAGGAGGTTGGGTGGGGTGTGAGGGGTTTGTGTGTGGGGATGAGATCAGCAAGGGACTGTTTTCTTTTTACAGTGTAAAACAACAACACATCAAGGGATGGTTTTCTTTATTTCAGGTGTTATTCCAACACTGAAAATGTGGCTCCCCTTTGTTAGGTTAGTATCTGGAGCACTGGAGGAGGACACCCCAGTACCAACACATGCACTGGGGAATTGGGGTTGGAGACCTGGAGAGGAGGGGGTATCAAGAAAAGCAGTGGTGTGGTGGCTATCCTTGTCCTCTTATACATTAAAAAATGTATTTAAACATTGGGAAGGGCAGGGGGATGACCTGAAGGGAAGAAGGGAGAAAGAAGTGATACAGGGGGTGGGAACAATGGTCCACATAATAAATAAATGGATAGACAGATAGGCAGACAGACAGATGGACAATGATAGATAGATAGATAGATAGATAGATAGATAGATAGATAGATAGATAGTCAGACAGACAGACAGACAGAAAGATGGACAGACAGGAAAAGCAGGGGATCACTAGCTCTCTGCTTGAATTGAAGATGGCAGCAGGACTCCAGCTGTGGCTTCGTTATTCAAAAAGCTCCACTGTTCTCATACAGAGAATGGGGGAGAATGTCTCCTCTTGCTAAGCTGGGCACCCTGGATTTTGGGGGTGCCCAGAAAGGGTATTTCCATAGCAATTTTCAAAAAACAAATACCAGAATACAGCTAATAGGGTCCCAGTCAGCTATGTTCAGGTGTTTGTGTGTTTTGAAAATTAACTATTTTTATGTATTTTCAATGTTTGTGATTAAAAGAAAAAGAAAATGGTGGCCGTCATGATCAGTATTTTTTTTAAATGATGGATATTTTTTCCACATGATCAGTATTTTTTTCCCCACACGGCAAGTAAATCATGAAAATAAGCATTACTGATAGGTTGTTCTTTTTCTTTACCATTCCCATTTGTTGGTTATCTCAAAAATCCTTTTAACTCTGAAACCCTGTATTTATTTTTTCAGAAAACCTTCCCAAATACACACCCTTGGCACAGAACACTTCAATCCTAAAAATTTCATGAACAAAATTCCACACCATCTAAGCTGTAGGTGAGAGCAAAAAATATACAGTGTTAAATACAGAGAAATCAAACATTTTTCTTCTGTTTTTTGGCACTCTGTATCTCAAAAACTGAACCAGACACTGTCACAAAACTTTTCATGTCTTGAGACTCTGACAGCCAGACCACACAGGCCCAATTGTGTGCTATTTCCTAAAGTGACACCAAAGTTATTAAGATGCAAAAATGTGGGTTTATCATTAAACAGCTGACTCAGTCCTAACTATTGGGTCGCTAACACACCCATATAGTATAGTATAGTATGGTATAGTATAGTATACAGTATGGAGAGTACACTGGCTAGCTTCTGGCAACAATTTTCACCCAACTATAGAGCCATGCTATGGAGGGTAGGCTCAAGGAGGCCTCCAATACCCACAGCAAATGCTGGGGGTACAATCATCAAGTCCATTGAAGAGTGCAGTAATGAGTTTGGCTGGACCATAATGGACTGCTTCCATTACTTTCAGATTAGGGATTATGTGGCAGGGCACTGGTGTAAGGAACAAGGAGACAGGCAGGAAGTCACCCAGGCAAAGATGACCCTTCCTACACTACTTAATACCATTTAACAAAAGAGGGCAATATCTTCCTTCTACAAATTTCAACTTCAGGGCAAAAAAAACAAGTTCAATACCTAATTGATAAATGGCAGACTGAGACCCGGATTCAATTAATGGCAAAAGAGTGGAAGAAAGTTTGCTTGGGGACCTGCAGAACTGCTTCTTCTCCACAGTGGTGAGAATTTGTTTGGAAGGTCAGGACCAGATATTTTATTACTCCTGTGATTAAGACCAAATAGGGCAACAGTTCCATGGCAGAATGCTGGAGGAAGTGTGGGGAACCCAGGGCTAACCATTTACATATTTTCTTGGACTGCTCTGCACTGCAGCGCATTTCAGAGACAATAGTGAATATGCTTAAAAGAGTATTTATCATTGGGGAAACCCCTCTTAATTCTGAATTTAGCCCTGGGCCTTACCCCAAAGGATGTAAGAGGTAAAGAGGCACTGGGCCTGGTTTCAAAAAACCGAATATTTATGCAAAGTGCTTGCATCAAACAGAAGGAATTCAATGAGTACTTTGCTTCAGTAATCCCAATGTTTGAATACAGGCTGCATCTAAAATAGAAGCACTTGCACTAAACTAGCCCAACACCACCCCTGCACCCAAAATGGGGGTGCATCATGGCAAAAGAAGGCTTGTGCCACAGTGGGACTGCTGCATCCCCTAATCTGTAATTGTCAAAGCCCTGCTTAGGCCACAAGCGCTGGCTGTGGTTAGACCAGCTATGAGTTAGTCTAATGTCCCTTGCACCAAGGTAAGGACACAGAACTTCAGAGTGCCATATAGGCACGGACCCTGCCACCAGCTGCATGGGGGTTGGCAGTGTCTGGGCAAGACACATGGATATCTGCACCCTTTCTACTGCTGTCTACAGTGGCCAGGAGGTGCTGCTGCCCTAATACAGGTCAGACCCAGTGATAAGGCTGAGACCCAGAGCATGCAGTAGTGCTGAGTGCCTACATCTGCCAAATGCAACAGGCAGTGGTAAAGGCATGTCCTGTATGAGGGGTGTGGGGGGCATAAGGGTAGGTAGCAGGGCTGTGTCTGGGCTGCCTAAGTAGCCTGGTGGTCAATGCCCCTCACTACAGTGAGGTATGGACCTGTGGGCAGCACCCTACATGTATGCAACTCTATGGGTGCAAATGGGAGGTAGAACATATTTTATCACAGCAGATGTCAGACTTGTATCAATATTTAGAACTTCCTGTTAATCTGCTTTTCTGTGGCTTATTTCATGTGTTTCCTAAGAGTCCTTACCAACACATATTGTAAGTGCATAGTGGGTCAGATTAGCAATGGCCAGGGGATGATGGCAATCTCTGTCACTCCCCTCCAGTGCACCATCAGTTCGGTGCAGGACAGTGCTTGCAGAGAATCTGGAGACTTTTGCACCGGGATTCCTGTTGTACCAGAATACAGCGCAGGGTCCCTAGTGCACCTGGAGTTTGCCACAAGCAGGAGTTGAGTGCAACTTGTGTCGATCTAAGAGGGTTTCGAAAATTGGGCCCACTGTATTTATGGAGCTTACCTAAGTGTGTAGCAACAGTCACCAAATCTATAACTACGAGATGGTTGCAGAGCGACCCCCTGACTTTACAGAATTGGGAAGAGGTGATGTCACAAATTTCAGATATGGATTGATTCACAGTTTAGGTGCAGCACAGAATGCAAGCAATCATTCCTAGGCAGACTCACCAAGAACTGTCTCAGGAAGTAGGGGGAAATGCAAGGGGAGGGAAAAGGAGACAACCCCATATGAGGCGGGAGGACAGACAGCTGGGACTCTACTGTTAACATGACTGGAAACTGCCATTCATGGCTTACAGCAACACCAGGTAGTTCAGACTGTGGGACTAAAGGTCTGGGGCACCAGAATCACTTTTAGTTCCTCCTGGTGGGGGTAGGTGTTGGAGACTTGTTTAGGCTGCTCACCCTTCTATGAACTTCTGGATGTTTTTACTGTAACTACTCACAGTAACATGAATGGCTACATTTATAGAATGTTTTATGGACCATTTGACTGACTAGGAATAATTGACTTACATTCCATTAGTTCAAGCTGTTAGGTTCTTTTTACTTAAAATTTTTGATGAAAAATGCATAAATTGAGAAGAGAGTGCAAACATTTCTCACTCCACAGTAAACACCATGCCGAGTCAAAAAGTTAAATCCATGAAACACAGAAGACTGGCACCAATATAAGCCACAATCAGATTTATTACTACAAGAAATGTAAAATCTCAAACAAAGCATACTCACAGTGGGCTACACTAGCAGTAGCAACTACAGGGAAAAAACGCTGCAGTCCCCTAACTGGTTTTGTCCTGAGGTTTCATCGGGGAGCGGGGTCTGTAAGCTGCTGTTGTGCCAATTAAATGTATTTATTTCTTTAGCTTTTGTTTACCGGGTAGGCACACTAGGCAATTTAATGACTATTTGTAGGTGCGACCCAGGAGAGCAAAACCAAGCACAGTCATGCAGTCTGCTGTGTTATGGTGGGACATGCTGCCACATTCTGCTACATTATCACTGGTCCATCGTTATTTTGTTTCTGAAGGGCTGCAAATGACCAAAATGAATGGATACCAGTCACCATACCATGTCATACAGTATGTGGCTGTGCTGGCTTTTATGTGCTTTATAATGCTTCACATGCACCCCGCTGGTTGCAAGTTCAATCATAGTCATTCACGGTTGTCCCACCTTCAACTCATCCCTTGCAACCTCCCCCATCCTTTATGTCCCCTTCCCCTCCTGTGGTGCACAGTACCCACACCACCATCCCACCCCGCATGTGTTGTATGGGCAGGGGATTTGGATCCTTGTGGCACAACCCTATTAGGTACAGATTGTGGCTTGTGGCAAACCCAGGGAGTTTGATGCCAGGACCCAGATTCTTACAGAATCAGCTGCAAGGTCCCTGGCACACCTGGAGTTTGCCGCATCCCTGGAGGGATGCAACTTGTATTGCTCTCAGTGATCTTTGAAAATCTGACCCTAGGTGTTCACTTGGTTTAAGAATAAAGATAGAGGCTGTAGTATGAGCAGAAATTGCCAAAAGTCAATCCTAAAGCAAAGCAGCTCTCCTTCTTCAAGCTATTGCTCAACAAGCAATTCTGAAGCAGACAGTACAGGTCCTCTTTCAGACCCCAGTGAACAAGCCCTGATACAGCAGCCCCACCATAGCCTGAGAACAGTAACTTTTCAGGACAAAGCAACTGTACAAGGTGGAGGGGGGCAGAGGTCATTGCATCAGTAAATGCAATAGATAAGAGGCAGAGCAGCAAGAAAACCAATAAATAAATAAATGTAGTTAACACCTTTTCACATATGCTATCCAAACACAAGGCGTCGTTATTGAATAAAGATCTCACTTTTATCCCTATGCAAGAAGTACACCTGGGAGTGGCTCTGCTAGGCAGCTCAGAGGGAGGCAGCATTTTTAGAGAGCTCCTTTTTAGTATTTAAATTAAAAAGTTACCTTTTTGGTGCTATTCTCTCATTTTCTTGCCCTACTGGGTCTAAATAGCCTGCAGAGATGAGCCATGGGGCAAACAAAGGGCAAAGCATTTGCATCTGCCATGTTCTTTGCGCCAAGAGGCAAAAGAGATGTAGGGCCTCCAACAAACAGTGTGACAGGGACTGCTGGTTCTGGAGACATGGGAGAGGTCTCGCTTGCCACGGTGAACACAACTTTGATGCAGCTTGTGCAGTTGGTACAAGATCTGAATAAAAAGTTCAACGCACTCACACATGAAGTGGTGGATCTGGAGACTAAAGTGGCTGTGGCAGATCTGAAATTTGTGAAAATGGAAACTAACCTGAGCAAGACCATGGATGTTTCCACCAAATTAATTAAAGATATCACGTGGCTGAGGCTAAGATTAGAGATGGTGGAAAACCAAGTTTACGCATTGAATCTACGAATTTTGAGGCTCCTGAAGCAGCTGAGGAGGATGACCCACTGGAGTTTGTGCGGATGATTCTACCTGGCTTGTTGGGTTTTGGCAAGGAGAAACCACCATTGTCTCTGAAAGGGCCTACAGGCTTACCTCACGTAGAGGTTTGTTAGCGATGTCCAGGCCTCACACCATGACTGTTGTCTGTTTTGGAGTTGGAGACAGGGACAGAGTACTGGCAGTGGCGAGGAGAAGAAGGCAGCTATGATATGTGGATGCCGAGCTCTTTGTATTTCCTGACCTCTCCTATGGAACTTGGCAGAGGCGTAAAGCGTATGATGAAGTGTGGAGTTGCCTACTCCTGCTGCAGGTTCCCGCATCAACTGCTATTTCCAGCCCACCTCAGAATAGTTTGGCAGGGTAAAGTCTACATGTTTCGGTCTCCAGAGGAGGTGGAGAAGATCTTACTGATTATCGAGCAGGGGACTGACCGCATACAGGATGAGGGAGAATGAAGGGATTATAGCAACTGTAAAATGTTGCAATGAATAATTGTTAATTGCTGCTTATATGTGATGGGATTATTTATTCTTCTACATGTTGGGACTGAGGGTGAGTGGGAATCTACAGTGCCTGTTTTTTTCTTTTTAAATTGTGGGATGTGCCCCAGTTTGTAAAACATGTAGCTGAGGACTGAAGGAGCTAACTACTAGAGACTTGAAACTATGGTCCCTCCAGACATTGGCTGGGCAAGTCATATACCCTTTCTTTTTTCTTATTATCAGGATGATTATCTGGGTAATTCTTAAGGTACAGTAGTAAACACTTAGTATACAATGGCAAGAAAAAATCCTGGACTCTGATTGGTCAGTCTTCGGCTGGACCTGTGATGTTATCCCAACATCACGGATCCAGTCTCAGTCTCACTGTGAACCTGCAGATGAGCATTTTCTGGAGCATTTTCTTGATTGTTTCATCGTCTCTTAAAAAACCCAAAAAATCTTTTTCCACACAAAAACATCTTTAAAATGATTTTTTTTATTCTGTATAACAACGAGCCATTGTATAATAGCAATAATGTACTCCAGGGTGTGTGTCATTTGGGATAACGTCACGCCTCAGTTATTGGACACACTCGGCCTGTGTCCTCGTGCCCAATCACCAGAGGCATGATGTTATCCCAGCACGACACACACCCTGTCGGGCATTATTGCTTAAATGAAATACGGACCATACTAAAGGAATAATGCACAACAGGGTGTGTGTCGTGGTGGGATAACGCCAGGCCTGGGGAGGTTAGGCACGAGTCAGCAGGGTCAAAAGCGCCCAATGCCCAGGCGGGCGTTATCCCAAATGACACATACCCTGGAGTACATTATTCCTATTATACAATGACTCATTGTTATACAGAATAAAAAAATCATTTTAAAGATGTTTTTGTGTGGAAAAATATTTTTTGTTTTTTAAGAGAAGATGAAACACTTAAGAAAATGCTCCATCAAATGCTCATCTATAGGTTCACAGTGAGGCTGAGACTAGACCAGTGGCGTCGTGCTGGGATAACACCATAGGTCCAGCCCCAAACTGACCAATCACAGTCCAAGATTCTTACTTACCATTGTATAATATATAATATTAAGTTTATTTTCTTACTGGCCTAGTACTTGCTAAAGGTTGGGGCATGAATCTTTTTACATTTATTGTTTCTAGAATAATGGGAGGTGGTTTAAGGTAACTGTTTGTAGAGGTAAATTTGATTGCAAAGTTGAAGTTTTAGGGAAGATATTTTCTGGGGATTAAGTCCACAGGGGGGTGTGGGTCATCTGATCTATGTTGGATCATTTGGCTTACTTGCTGGCTGGCCTGCATAAAGCTGGCCGGTTAAGGTATTCCCTTGCGCAGTCCCAGGGCTGCATGCTTTTGTTACACTTCAGATGTTATTTTTATTAATTGGTACTTCCCCCAAGGTGGAGGTGTATTGTGGGGTGTCTTCTAAACCTGTGTAGGAATGTAACCTAATCTGTGTATGGTTAATTATGTGTAATGTACTCACCTGTGTAACACTGCTTTTGTGAGCTGATTTTCTTGCAAAATGCTCAATAAAAATATAGTGCAAAAAAAAAGAAGTACAACCTCTTGATTTATATTGGGGTATTTATTACCTCACTAGATGCCTCAGTCTTAGGTCATTTTTCACAAACGGTTTATGAGCGGACAGTGTGAAAACAGATTTGGACCTCATGATGGAGTTAGGATAGAGTGACAGTCCATACAACTTAACATCTGTAGTCAAGATGCTAGTGACTCATTGGATTCCTTTATGGTGGATATGGAACTGTGACACCAATGGCACCAGTGCAGATTTACTGTCAATCTTTTGTGCAGCATCTACATTCAACCCTCCATACAATCAGACTGTTGCCATTTTTGAGCGTCTATGTGAAGAAGATTTCAAACAGCTCTTAGCTAACCAGAAACTGTCTCCTTTTATGAATATCAGTAAACAAGAACAAGAGACACTTAGAAGACTGGAACAAGAAAAGACATTAACCATCAAGCCAGCAGATAAGGGAAGTTTGGTGGTGGTAAGGGACATCACTTATTATACTGAGAAGGTTGTCAACAATTGACAAACCCTAATTTCTACAAAAATTTGCCATCTGATACAACTTCTAAGTTTAAAAGGAAAAGACAGTGTTCTGCTTTCTAGCAAAAGAAATGGGGTAATACCAGAACATGTCATGAAGTTCTTAATGGTGAAACACTCAGAACAGGCTACATTGCATCTATTTCCTAAGATGCATAAAAATCTTCAACACCTCCCTGGTCATCCAGTTGTGTCTGGGATTGGCTCCTGGGTAGAGCCACTCTTCATGTTTGTGGATGACCATATTACGGAGCTGGTAACATCCTTGCCTTCAAATGTCCTCGATACGGAACAGATTTTGAATGGTTTGGGGATATGCAAATTGAGTGAACTTGGTGGCTGGTATCATTGAACGTTGAGTCCTTGGAGGCACTCCATCATTACCTGGATACCGGCACCAACTACAGCCAGGATTTAAAGGAGTTTTTGATTCATTGCACCCACCTTGTGGTAACCTCTAATGGTTTCAGATTACAGGTACAGCAGTGGGTGCCACATTTGCATCAAACTACAATAACCTTTTTGGGAGTAAATTGAGAAAAATAAATTGTCTATGATCCTGAGATGAATCCATTCTATGATAGGACTGACTTACAGTAAAGATATATAGACAACATATTGTTGGTGTGGAGGGGTGACACAGAGGAGTAAGACCGGATTGTTTCTTATCTGGAAAATAGCAATTAACATTTTTGGTTTGCAATACATGCCAGTCAGACAAGTATCACTTTTCTGGATCTGAGAGTGACCAAATTGCAGGATGGTACAATTGGCACTGACCTTTATAGACAAGGGCCAGGATATTCAGACTGTGCCAAGCAGTGGCGCAAGCCTAGGTGAGGTGCATCTGTGATGCACCAGAGCCAGGTCCCGGTGATATTCAACGGTGCTGCGCCATGGCGCAGCATCATTGAATATGGTTTAGGCAGTGCACAAACTGTACATGGTGCCTGTGCATGGTGCAGTGGCACTGTGCTGGAGCAAGCCACTGATAGGGAGCATGGGGATGCGCTAGTGCAAGTGCAGTTGCGCTAGGTGCATCACCCATGATATTCAGCAGGGAGTATACAAATGAGGCCATAAAATATGCAAGGTGCAAATGGGGCCATTTGCATGTCATTATGTCCCCATTTGCATGCCTTACACAGGGCAGACCGGTGACTTGTGCCTGGCACCCTGCACAGCATGACGTGTGCTATGGGGATCCTGGAGAATCCCCCAACCCGTAGCCATGATCGTGCAGTAAATGTATCTAAAGATAGCCCTGGTAGTCTAGTGGCCCCCCCAGTCCCCGATTCACCGATGAGTATACAACATGACCATCCCTGGTGGTCTAGTCATCCCCCTCCCACCCAAGTCCCCAACGCCCTGATAAATGACAATATGACCTCCCTGGTGGTCTAGTGGAAGCAGCTCCACCATTGCTGTGATCATGGTAACATCTCGTATTGCAACACCCTGGTGATCCAGTGGCACCCACCCACCCACACAGAACCCCTTGCCCACCCCTCTTTCCCCCTCATTGGTGGGCAGCCCCATCCTGCCTGCACACTGCCCAGCCACTCGCCAAATGACAGGTGCAGTATGGGCTGTAAGCCCATTGGTCCCCAGAGTGAACCAATGAGCTTGCAGGGCATACTGTACTAGACAGTCCCAGATCTGTGAATAGCTCCATTCACATATTTGACACCCTCTTGTACAGTATGCCCTGGAAGGCCATTGGTCCACACTGGGGAGCAATGGACCTACAGCCCATACTGTACCTGTCATTCGGTCTGCAGGTGGGATGCAGCAGCCTGCAATTGACAGGGGGGGAGTGGGGTGGGCAAGGGGTTCTGTGTGGGTGGGGTGGGAGGTGCCTCTGGACACCAGGGTGTCGCAAGATGGGATGTTACTGCGATCACAGCAATGGGTGGGGGGTTCCACTAGACCACCAGGGAGGTCATATTGTCATTTATCTGGGAATTGGGGACTCAGGTGGGAGGGGGGACCGCTAGACCACCAGGGATGGTCATGTTGCATAGAGATTGGGGACTGGGGGGCCACTAGATGACCAGGGATGTGAGTGCTTGCGGGCGGTGTTCTGTGCAGGCGGTGGCCACCCACGGTTGGGCTGCTGTGCTGCACCCTGCAACACAGCAGCCCACCTGTGGGTGGCTGAGAGTTGCTCCTACTCTGCAGGGGCTCAACTTTGAGCCCCCCTATGTGGTGCAGTGCAGGGGTGTGCCAGCATATGCGCTGCACATCCTGGGCTGAATATCGGGATGTGCCACATATGCATGGGCATGCCCCCTGCATCTGTGCCGCACACATTATCATTGTACCCCGGCACATCGGCATTTGCACTGCACCAGGCAGCCATCTCAATATCTTGATGGGGTGCAATGTGGGGTTGTACCGAGGCAACTCCATTGTGCCAGGAGCAACCCTTTTGAATATCTGGGCCATGAAACAAAGAGAAACATGCTGCTCCACTCCTCTAGCCATCACCATACCACATGATCGATAATATTCCACAATTCCAGTTTCTAAGAGTGTGTCATAACTGAAGCAGTGATTTTGAATTTGAATTGTATAGTGCTGAACTTTCCAACAGGTTTAAAGCAAGGGGTTACAAGAGTGATGTTGTGGAGAGGGCATGGGATAATACTAGGAACAGTGACAGGACCACATAATTGGAACCTAAAGTGGGCAATAGTAGCCGGTCACATTCACAGTTTAACTTTGCTACTACCTATTGCAGACAAAGTGGGAGCATTAGAAATATTATCAATGAGAACTGGTCCATCTTGAGGTCAGATCCCATACTAAGAAACTATGCACAAGACCCCCCAAGAATAGCCTTTCAAATGGAAAACATCAAAAAGTGCTGAAAGTGCTAGTAGGTAAATATCTTCCCCACCTTCACACTGCTTGCCCCAGAGCTTTGGTGATTACTTTCATCTGGGGGTGAGCAGTCAGAGTGGGGTGAAAGTATTTATCTATTAGCACTTTCTGCACTTTTTGTACTTTTGAATTTGAAACAGATGACTTGAAATAAATTGAGTCATCAAGCTAAATGTGTGCAGTGTGCTTTTTCAGCCCTGATGTCTGGGTGCACTTTATTTTAACTGTGTCACAGCTACACAAGCCCGCAGCTCAGACTATCCTCACCTGTCATGTGCTGTACTTCCAGTTAGCCACAATGGAAAGAATGTGGCATGCACTAAACATACTGTACACTCATAACAACTATGCTATGCAATAAATTATATGTTGTTTGTGTTTGTTTGTGTATGACAAGAAAACGCATTGGTAGCATACTGCAGTCTGCAGATGTGTCAGTTTTTTCATCCATTGAGCAAAGTGGAGAAAACTTCCACTCTTACTTTTCAACCAGTGGTGTAGTGTTTGCCTTTCTTGATTTGAATACCAGCATGTGACCCTTTTTTGCACTTCGCCGCCCAATGACTTTTTCTGTTTACACTCAGAGGATGTGATTTGTCAATGCAGCCATTAGTTCCTCTTCCAGTATACCTTTAGACACACACACACACACATATGCACACACACAACAGAGACAACTCCTTTGAGGCTCCCTGTGTCCCTTCCTCCCCACACTTCTGCCTTATGTACACATAGCTGTTAGTAATTAGAAACTATTTATTGTGGAGAGAAAGAGACACAGCTAGAGGACCAGATTTTAAAAAGATTTGTGGATGCCACATGTCCCTGGTCCGCCGAACATACGGTGCAATGAGCCTGCGGCATTCCTGTGGTGCCAATCATGATTTTCTATCAGGTGCACCAAATGCTGCAAGCTAAACTAGCTCCCCCCCCCGGTCTAACTTGTGCCATTTGGAGGTCCCTTTCTATGGGGCTTGAGCCAAACATTTGGTGCAAGCTGCCATAAATTGTGGAAATTGTCGCAAATACGCCCAATGTACTAAAACTGGGCACAGTTCCACCAGACGAGTTTGGCGCAGTTGAACAAACATTGCAGTTGATGCAGGGCATGATGCAAGCCCTGCATCGACCTTTGAAATTGGGCCAGAGACTAGAGAAGTAGTAGCTCAGAGTTCTGTTCTTTCTCATAAGAATTTGAACCTTACCTATTTCACCATTAACCACTGCTTGTTGTATAACTGTATTAACTTGTTTAAGTGGACTTTCAACACCATGGGAATGAATTTGTAACTCTCAGTGTATCTTTGAGGATGTTTAACACTGCAGCTTGAGCAAGATGTTTTGCTGTTTCTGGTGTACCAGTTGTTGATTTCACATTCTTGATAACAACAGTTTCAGTATTCGCAGTGCTCTCTTAATTACAGTAGTTTGTATAGAGACAGATTCCTGCAGCAACTGGGTGCTCTAATCAATAATCTGTAGAGGATCTTGGATGATGTTTGTACCTTCACTTTTAATGTCAGTTATAGTTTCTGCATCAGTGTTAAGCAGCAACTGTCTCCAAATTGTCTAAGGAACATGTTCAGAATCAGTACATACAGTACTTCATACGACCAAGCAGTGACAATATTGTGTGCTGCAAAGTACAGTAATAAACCTTTGCTATGCAGCACATCATGTAAATGTCTGCTACATTGCACAGCTATTTATGTAGTGGGATCTAAAGCTAAATGCAACTTCACCAAGTGAAGCCTGTGCAGAGTGAAGTTTTTCCCACAAAGTGCCACTTTGTGTAATGATTTCAATTGTTTTTCAATCACCCTAAAATGCTCCATCCCCCACACAGCACTACCCAATAGTAAGAATAAAGGCCCCTTTAACCCTCCTCCTGAGCAGTACCCCGACACCTCCACTCCCACAGTCCCAGCAAAATTATTGAAAGGGTTCTTCTCCCACCTGCTTGCACTACCCTATCCCAAACTCTTGGTCCATAGCCAAGGTAAAAAAAAAAAATTACAAACCACCCCTCAGCCTACCTACATAGCACCCATCCATCCTCCACCCTCCATTCCAACCCAAGACAGAGTACAGGTCCCGTTCCAGTTCCTAGAGTACATATTCATCTGTTTGATGTACTGTATATAATAGAAGAATACCAATTTGTTAACATTAAATGGATGCTATTTTTTGCAGAAATAGATGCAGTAGCTTTATAACTGTTTAAACTATGTATTATTTATTTGGTCATTCATTTCTGATGCTTTGTTCGTCAGTTTCTGAGGGTGCGTAGGAGGTAATAACATCACTGGTCTAACCATAGTTTCAAGTGGATGAAGAAAGATCCATCCTGAAAAGGTCTACAATATTCAGAACAGTTAAAGGGTTTTACCTACGATAGACTCAACAAGAAACTGACTGCTGCTAAATTATTCAATGGTTACAAAAGACAGTGGTGCCCTATGAGCAGAGACAGGTAATGCTGCTGAATTTCATGCATTTTTTTGACACCTTTGCTTTGTTAAGAACCACAATCCATATAGTTATTCAAATTGTCCAGATTCAAGTATGGAACTATGCTTACTGCCATTTTGCAGGCAATTTAGCCAATTTGCATGCATTTGTTTGTAATTCACCAGTGAAACACACAGCATGTGAATAGTGATCCTTGCAGTGCATGAAATAACTCCCACTCCCATTGAATTTTAGCCAATCATGCTTTACTAGGAGAAAAGAAGTCTCCCTTCACATGTGCCAGCCTAGCATAATTGCTGAGACAGACGCTAAACAGAACAGATACTCTACACTGGGGGACTGTTTTCTTTATTTGCAGGTCAAAGAGAACTGATTATTTTTCCTGGATGCTGGTGGGGGGAGAAGGGTGATGGGGTCAGAGGGGGGTTGTATGGAGAGGGGTCCTGATGTCAATTTGGTCTGGTGACTGGTAGTGTGGAGAGAGGGGGTGAGTGTTTCTCACGGAGGGAGGGGTATTTTGAACAATACAAACTTTGAGTGCAGTATTACACACGACACTTTACCTGGCTACCATTAATTCCATTTAAATACTGATGACTGACATTGATAGTGAAATTCTCCAGGGCAAAAGGGAGCAGTGTGCTAGTAGGGGATGGGAGAATGGTATGGGAGGTGACAGGGGTGGAATTACAGCACAGTGGGTGAAGTGAGGTATTTTATGTAATTTGAGATTTTTTTTTTGTTTGTTTAAATAATAAATTCATCAGCAAAGGGGATGCCCCCTCTGGGAAATTCACAAACCTTTGTGAATTGTAATTTTTTCAAATTCATGCAAACTTTGCCGATAAATGAAAACTCTGTAGCATCTCTACCAGCAAGTCAGACATGATGTGCTTATACAGTGTGCTGCATTGTTGCTTGAATGGTTTGTGTTCCCTCTGTACATAACATGAAGATAAAATGATCTCTAGATTGACATCCTTTCTTCAGTCTTAGTAACCACTGAATGTCAGATAAATTGAGAAAAGAGCAAGCACTTTTTCTAGTCTGAAACATAATGATTGACCTTTTGGTAACCTTTAAGAAAAAGCTGTTAAATTCCAAGCTGTAGACAATCTATATTTTTGAAGTAATCCAGTAAAAGGGCTAAATGACTTCAGAAAAATGAACAGAGGTGAGATAATCATTCTAGTTCATATGTTTTTGAACCTGCAGTATATTCTAGCACGTTCATAGTGATTTCTGTATAACCACCTTTGAGGCATTAACCTTCCCATGGCAAAACAGTTTGTTTGTGCCCATGTGTGTTATGTAAAACTATTCAGGGCTTGTGTTTCTACTTACCTTTATTGCATAGAAAATTCTCTTGTCCCTGATAGTTAGCAATATTGTATTTGTATGACTGTTTTTGTGGAATCTCTAAGTTTGACTATAACACATTAATTTATTTAGTTATTTCTTTGAAAACTAGTGAATGGAGAGGCATACTGAGGCAAGGCTTATAGGCTGTTCCATAGGCTCACCATTATCTGGGAGAAAAAGTGCCTCCTAGTGTTACCCCAGAATCTACCATCCCTTGCATTCAAGGTGTGTCCTTGCATCCTGCTGCAGGATATCAGGTCAAACACCCTTCACTGTTTGATCTTGATACTCTTGAGAATGCAAAAAATATATATAATGTCTCCTCTCGCATCCTCTTTTTCTCCAGAGTGATCATGTGAAAGCCACATTTATCACATAGAAAACATGCTCAAGTGATTAGAAGGTGATGCAGCCACAGGGGTGGCTATCCCCATCAATGGCTACTACAAATAACAATGTTTTGCAAAAGCCAATATGGTTGCAAAATAATGGTATTGTGGGCAATGAGAAATGTGTAAACTAGCAATTTTTGCAATAACCACTGAGCCACCAAACTGCGCTTTTTAATTGTTGTGACACTTACACTAATACATATTCACATATATGAATATATGTATTCCAGTACAGTATAGCATTGCACTATCTAAACACATTTTTACAGATTGAAAAAAAGACATCAAGGGACATCGAAAGGTGGGGCGGGGTGCCACTAGACACTTCATTTAAATCAGCAACAACATGCGTAAAGCTGAAACCGACCTACAGTAGATGGTGGAGGAATGTAGACTAGCAATTTTTGCACTAACCACTGAGCCACTTAAATGCACTTTCTAATTGTTGCGATACACACACACTAATACACATACACATATATCCATATATATTCCAGTATAACATAGTGGTGCACTGTCTACACACACACACAGAGCATTGCCCCCCCCACACACACACACTAACACACATCCCCTGCCTTATATTGCATTTATTTACTCATATGTTTAACCCTAACATTTACTGTATTTAGGATAAGCACTGTGTTTTGCAAGAACTCATTGCACTAATTTATGGCATTACTGGGTAACTAAGGTAGTGAACCAAGGAAGTGCAGTAGATGTGGTCTATCTGGACTTCAGAAAGGCCTTTGACACCCTCCCCCATGGAATGCTGATTAACAAACATGCTGTTGCCTGGGCCAAATCCTCCTTAATTTTTTTCCATTGAGCTCCCACTCCCCCTCTGCCTCCCCTTCCCTTCAAGGCATTCTTTGAGTCAGTTTCCCATTTCTTTATAATCTGCTCTCCTGAAATCCAGGCCCCTCATCTTAGTGTTTTTTTTTTTCCTGTCTTATCCTTGCGCAGAACCACACAGTACAGTGATCACTTGTATCCCAGGGACTACCCACTGTGACATCATCAACCCCATCCTTAGTGGGCCTCAAAACCAGCTGCCTGAGAAATGTCCTTTGTACAGAGTCAAGGATGACCCTGCCTATTGATGTAGCTGCAGCAAGAATGTTCACATCTACATCTGGCAGATTAAAGTCCTCCATTCTCAAAATGTCCCCCTTGCTTGCTATTTTGCTAATGGTTTCCCCAAGGGCTCTGTCTAAAGTGTCAGTGGCTCAGCAGGTAGTACATTCACTTCTGAGGCCGGGAGATCAGAAGGCTGTGGGTTCTATCCCCACACCAGGCACTTGGGTTAAATCTCAATACTGACACTGTAGTGCAGCATGAGTGGGGTGCTGCACTCCTGAGGTGCTGTCTTTCAAATGAGACATTAAACCGCGGTCCCATCTGCCTGTTCTGGTGGTAGTTCAGGTGGATGTTAAAGATCCCATTGCTCTTCTCAAAAAGAGTAGGGGAATGTTTTATTAGAACTTCAAAAAACAAATATTCATAAAAAGTGTTAATTCACACAAATAATTATATGGATAAAAATTACAAGAAATCAAATAAGCATTTCAGTCATACCCCCTTCAGGTTGTTTTCAAATAATCTTTCAAAACACAACAACATTTAGGTTATTAAATTAAAATTAAAATTATCCCCCCACTAAATGAGCAGGGGAATTGGTCCATTTATGATATCAAAGGAAATCAAGCACTACATGTTGTAAATCACATAAAAGGAAATAGAACACAAATGCTGATAATGAAGGAAGTATTATAGTCATACAAAATTCAGAAACCATATTCATACTGCAGAAGGAGCAAAAAAGAAAAGGAAAGAACCTGCTATACTAAATCAGAACATCAAAAACTTTACTTGTAGCATGAACAAAGGAAAAAAGAAGACTAAAAAGAAAACTTTCAGCTATTTACATACACTAAACATGTTATCCTTTCTATATATACATGATTATATCCTAATATCTGATCTCTATGTGTTAAATTTTAAGGAGGCATTAATAAAGATCCCCACCATTCTTCTATTTTCCCATGAGGGTATTATCTTGTTTCCTTTTCCTTGATGGATTGGGAAGAGCAGGGTCATTCTTGATGCCCTACAGGGGGCATGCCTCAGACAGCTAGTATTGGAACCCACTCGGGAGGGAGCAATCTTAGACCTGGTACTCTCAAATGAGGACGGAGAAAGAATTTCAGATTTAGAAGTGGGTAGCCATCTGGGAACAAGCGACCACCAAACAGTATGGTTCACGATAAACACAGCCATACAATCAAGCCATACAAAAGCAAGAGTATTGGACTTTAGGAGGGCTGATGCTGGGAAAATGAGAGAGTGCCTCAGAAAAGCATTAGCAAACAGGCAAGAAGGAGGGGTGGAGGAACAATGGGGAGTAATCAAAACAGCCATCACAGAGGCAACAAGCCTTTGTGTAAAGCAAATCAACAAAACACAACGAAGGAAAAAAAATGCTATGGTTCTCAAAAGAGGTGGCAGGGAAGGTTAAGGAGAAAAGGATAGCATTCAGGAAATATAAGGAAACACAGAAGGAGAAGGACAGAGAACTTTATCAGTTAAAGCAGAAAGAGGCAAGGAAGGCAGTCAGAATAGCAAAGGCCCAAACCGAGGAAAGGATAGCCAACTCTGTTAAGAAGGGGGATAAGACCTTTTATAGGTACATTAGGGAGCGAAGAAAGACCAAAGGAGGGATACTGAGGCTTAATAAAGGGGAGGGAATGTGGGTAGAGGGTGACAATGAAAAAGCAGGGATATTGAACGAATATTTCTGCTCAGTATTCACAAAGGAAGAGGAGGGGAAGTACCTAAACCAAGCAAGAGAAACACTCTGAAGACGGGGGTCGATACCAGTCCATTTACAGAAGAAAGGGTTCTGAAAGAACTAATAAAATTGAAGGTGGACAAAGCAATGGGGCCTGATGGGATTCACCCAAGAATTCTAAAAGAACTAAGGGTAGAACTAATGATACCGCTGACTACTCTCTTTAACAAATCATGGGAGGATGGGGTGGTACCTGAGGACTGAAGGAGGGCGGATGTGATTTCTCTTCACAAAAGTAGGAGCAGGAGAGAGGCAGGAAACTACAGACCTGCTAGTTTGACTTCAGTGGTAGGTAAAATGATGGAATCACTTCTGAAGGAAAGAATTGTTGAGTACCTAGAGGTCAGTGGGGCACAGGACCCAAGGCAACATGGATTCATGATGGGAAGTTCGTGTCAGATGAATCTAATAGATTTCTTTGACTGGGTGACCAAAGTAGTAGACCAGGGAAGGGCTGTGGACATGGCTTACCTAGATTTTAGCAAGGCATTTGATACAGTCCCACACAAAAGATTAATACACAAGTTAGCCAGCCTTGGAGTGGGTCCCAAGGTGGTAGCCTGGATAAAAAATTGGCTAGACAACAGGATGCAAAGGGTAGTAGTAATTGGAGTCCACAGTAAAGAAAGGAGGGTTACTAGCGGTGTACTGCAGGGTTCAGTACTGGGACCGGTCCTTTTTAATGTCTTTATAAGTGACATTGCAGAGGAACTGGAAGGAAAAGTATGCCTCTTTGCAGATGACACAAAGATCTGCAACAGGGTTGATACACCAGGTGGAGTGGAAAGGATGAGAAGGGACTTAGCAAGGTTGGAGGAATGGTCAAATGTATGGCAGCTCAGATTCAATGCAAAGAAGTGCAAGGTAATGCACCTGGGAAACAAAAACCCAGGGCAAGAGTACACAATGGGGGGTGAGATACTGACGACAGTAAAAATGGAAAGGGACCTGGGGGTAATTATATCAGATGACCTAAAGGTGGACAAGCAATGTGAGAAGGCAGTAAGGAAGGCTGGGGATACTGGGATGCATAGGAGAGGCACCAATAGTAGAAAACAGGAAGTTATTATCCTCTATACAGACAGTTGGTGAGACCCCATCTGGAGTACTGTGTGCAGTTCTGGAGACCCCATCTCCGCAAAGACATAGACAGAGTGGAGGCTGTCCAGAGGAGGGCAACCAAAATGGTGCAGGGTCTGCACCAGAAGACATATGAAAAAGACTAAAGGAGCTTAATATGTATATCCTTGAGGAAAGGAGGGAGAGAGGGGACATGATAGAAAATTTCAAGTACCTCAAGGGAATCAACAAAGTCCAAGAGGGTGGCATCTTTCAGAAAAAGAGATGTGCAAGAACAAGTGGGCACAATTTGAAAATAGAGGGAGGACGGCGCAGAGGTAATGTGAGGAAATATTTTTTCACAGAGAGGGTTGTGGATACATGGAACAGCCTCCCTGAGGAGGTCGTGGAGTCAAGAACAGTGGGGGAATTCAAGTATGCATGGGACAGACATAAGGCCATCCTAGTGGGGTGTAAGAGGAAGTAAGCTGTTGGTTAATTAGGATCTGCAGCTTACCTGTTAGGTAGGAAAATGGGCAGACTAGGTGGGCCAAGCGGTCCTTATCTGCTGTCAAATTCTATGTTTCTATGATTGCAGTGTAAGTCTGATTTTATAATGTAATTGATCTTGTGAGATTTCTATTTCTTGTGAAGTTAATTTACATTTAGTGTTCCAAATCCTGAATTTTATACATGTCAACACTTGTCTGATTGTACTTGTATTCAGTTTCTTCCATGTAGAGGATATAATCCCTAAAACAAAACATCAGAAGGTATGTTGTAAAAGGGAGATTGGCTCCACTGGCATTTCATTAATTATCAGAGTATGGTTAAATAGGAATATTCATAATATAAATGATCCATAGTTTCTAAAATGTTCAAACCGCTGTCTCTAGGACAGTATCTGTCTTTCTGTTCCTTATGCTTTAGGTTATTTTTAATGTTAAGTTTCCCGTAAGCACACAGGCATACAGAATCCCATACATGTTCTGGGGTTTGGAGGTTTAACAACATCTGGCTAATCTGTATGAGGTCTTTCATTGTGTTAGAAAAAAAGGGGGATACTACATGTTTGTTTTGGATTGTGTTGTATAATTCTTTCTGACTTTGCAGAATAATGGATGTTTTTGTGATTTTCCATTGTCTGTTTTTTTTAAAACAATACTGTAGATAGAGTGCTATAAGGATTTTTGTTTGTGTATTGGAGAGGCCAGTTCCCAGGTTGAAAGAATAGGAAAATGGCATCATATATCCAGTGGGGTCTAACATAAGGTTATATTCATAAGAACAGATGTCAGATTAGTATGTATGAAGATCCTATGGAAGAAAGCTATTGGGTTGATCATATTGATCCCTACTTTTGAAATTAGTAGGTAAGTAATGCTGCCTTGGATGGGATTTAATCTGTTTCCCCAAATACAAGAAAAAAAGCAGCCTAAAAGTTTGGTTTCTAGTGTAATTGGCAGTGGTAGCCCGTGATGATAGCGCTTATAAATGGGAGACTGTAGAAACAGTGACTCATTTATAGTGCTATCATGATCCGCTACCCTGCAAGGGTAGTGATAGAATAGCGTATAGAGCGACTCGAAGAGGAGGGATAGGGAGCTGTATGGGAGGGATAGAAACACAGAAGTTGACAGTAGATAAGGACTGCAAGGCCCATCCAGTCTCCCATTTCTTTTTCAACCTTATGAATGTGCCACCGGCCTTTGCTCTGTCAATGGCCAATCTAGTCATACTCATCTGTATTGCTCCCTTATGCCTAACCCATGCCTATTTGAAGCCCTGCACTGTATTCATATCCCCCACTTCCTAATGTGGGCCATTCCATGCATCCACCACCCTTTCTTTGAAAAATAACTTCCTCACGTTACCCCTTAATTGGCCTCCCTCTAATCTCATACTGTGTCCTCTTGTCCTGCTGTTTTTCTTATATTGGAACATGTTAGACTCTTTCACCTTGTTAATGCCCTTAAGGTGTTTGAATGTTTCGATCATATCACCTCTCTTCCTCCTTTGCTCTAGGGTATACATATTGAGCTCCATTAATCTGTCCTCATGTGTTTTCTAATGCAGTCCCTGCACCATTTTGGTTACCCATCTCTGGACTGCCTCAGTTTGGTTAATGTCCTTGTGAAGGTGTGGCCTCCAGTACTGTATGCAGTACTCCAGATGGGGCCTAACCAGTGTCTTGTAAATAGGGATTATTAGCTCCCTCTTCTGACATGTTATACCCCTACTAATACACCCCAACATCCCCCTAGCGTTACCTACTGCTTTAGTGGTCTGCTTGGATGATTTCAGGTCATCAGTGATGACGATGCCCAAGTCTCTTTCTTCCCTTGTGACTGCCAGCAGCTTCACTCCCAGCCTATAGGTGGCTTCAGGGTTCCTCTTCCCTATGTGCATGATCTTCCACTTCTTTGCATTAAACCCCAGTTGCCACTCTTCCAACCATTTTGCTAGTTTATTCAGATCTCTTCTCATTCTGCCCTCCCCATCTGGATCATCTTCTCTGTTGCAGATCTTGGTGTCATCTGCAAACAGACTAACCTTACCTTCCAGTCCATCTGCAATGTCACTGATGAAGATATTGAAGAGGACTGGCCCCAGGACTGATTCCTGAGGCACTCCACTTGTGACTTGAATCTCTTCGGACTGCATACCATTTACCACCACTCTCTGTTTTCTGCCCATCAACCAGTTTGCCACTGAGTTGACCAACTTTTGAGCCACCCCGAGCCTACCCAGGTTATTAATCAATCTTCTATGTGGAACAGAATCGAAAGCTTTGCTGAAGTCAAGGTAGGCAACGTCAACTGCTCCCCATTGGTTTACCACTGGTTACCCAGCCAAAGAAATCTATTAGATTAGTTTGACAGGACCTTCCTTTTGTAAGCCCATGCTGTCTTGGGTCCTGTGCTCCTAAGGATTCCAGGTTTTGCAGTCTTCTTTCCTTAAGGAGTGCCTCCATAATCTTGCCCACTACTGAAGTAAAACTGACTGGTCTGTAGTTACCTGCCTCCTCCCTGCTACCACTGTTGTGGAGCGGGATCACATGAGCCCTTCTCCAGTCTTCTGGGACCTCTCCTGTGCTCAGAGACTCACCAAACAGTTCTGATAATGGCTTTGCTAGTTCCACCCTCAGCTCCTTTAGTACCCTGGGATGTATGCCATCAGGTCCCATTGCCTTGTCCACCCTGAGCTTTATCGAGCTCTTGTAAGACCCTTCTTTTGTGAAGGGACTAGTGCACACCTCCATCCCCCCATGTCCATGGTACTGAGCTGTGGGCCCTGACCTACCTCCTCTTCAGTAAATACTGAGCATAAGTATCTATTTAGGATAGATGCTTTTACATGGTCCTCTCCTCACATGCCTCCTTATCCCCTTTGATCTTAGCAATACCCCCTCTGGACTTTCACTTTTCACTAATGTACCTATAGAAAGCCTTTTCTCTCTAACACAATGGGATGTTGCTTCAAGTATTGCATCCTTAATGCTTGCCCACTTTGCCTGTACCCCCTCACCTGTATTTCTTTTTGCCAGGGCTAGCTTAACTCTGTTGGCCAGCTTATCAAAGTCAGCTTCTCTGAAGTCCCATATTTATGCCTTGGAATGGGATGATTTTGTTCTAGTGGCCAAACTGAACCATACCATGTGATGGTCACTGGCCCCCAGGTGACCTTCTACCTGGAGATCTGTGATCCTTTCCCCTGTTAGTACTAGATAGCTCTGTCTCTTATGGGTTGTTCTACCAGTTGTATGAGGCCCTCCCCCTGCAGGGAATCCACCATGCGTTTAGTTCTGGCAGATGTTCCTGCTGGTATTGACCAATCTGTATCTGGCATGTTGAAGTATCTCATTATCAGAACCTCCCCTTTAGCTGGCATGTTTTGTATACTTTCTAACAGTAATGTGTCTATGTCCTCTCCCTGGTCTGGAAACCTGTACACAAACCCAGTTCATATGGCTGTCCCATTTCCTGCTTCCAGGGTGACCCACAGTTCTTCTGGCTCCTTGTGTATATTCTGAATTTCTGTAGCTTTGATATTTTCATTGACATAAAGGGCCACTCCACCCCCCTCCCTTTTTGTACCTTGGTCTCTTCCGAACAGTTCATAGCCAGGTACTGAAGTCTCCCAAGTGTGGTTACTGGCAAGCCATGTCTCGCTAATGGCCTCTATGTCAAGTTTAGCCTCTGTCATTATTGCCTGAAGGTCTGTGATCTTGATTCTCAGACTGTGAGCATTTGTGTACATGATTTTCCATTGGCTAGATTTTGGGGTGTTAGTTGTTGGGCGAGGGCTGGCATTTCCTCTGTGCATCATATGGGGAGCCAGACCTTTTTAAGCACCTAGTGATGCAAATGAACTACAAACATGCTGAACTACTGTTTGACCACTAGCTGAGGGGGGAAGGGTGCTCTTCCCATTCGACGTATGGGGTACTGCACCCCTCTCCCCATTTGCTAGCTTAAAGATAGATAGGAGGGAGGGAGGGAGGGTTTAGGAGGATAGCTGAACCTGCTGCAACTGAGCCAGCCCTGTGGTATGGTGTGGTGATGGGGGGGCTGGTGACAGTGCAGTAGGCACTGGGTTCGGACTTGCTGGGGTAATGATTTTGTTACTGCTTGTGGCTGTGTAAATTTTTTTTTTAAAAATTTTGCCCCTTCTCAAGTTACACCCCTGGAGTTGAGAATTCTAGTAAAGGGTGCGGTGGATATCGATTTGCCTTAGAATGTATAGCCGAAATACATTCACGATGATAGCGGTCGCTGTTTTTCTCTATCATCACATGTAACCATTGGCAGTGGGTATACATGACTAATAAGAAAGTCTTAACCAGATAAAGTCTTTTCTTTTTGCCCATATACCAAGAGTTCTAAGTTTTAACTCTAGTACATGCTTTCTG
This sequence comes from Neoceratodus forsteri, assembly GCA_016271365.2. Classification (NCBI taxonomy): domain Eukaryota; kingdom Metazoa; phylum Chordata; order Ceratodontiformes; family Ceratodontidae; genus Neoceratodus; species Neoceratodus forsteri. The sequence continues at coordinate 1,870,152,287 of CM057452.1, forward strand.
TAAAATAAGATATAGGGTTAAAATCAGTTCCCAATTAATAAGGGCCAAGTCGTATGCCTAATACTTTGATTAGTTGTGTTGACAGTTGTATTCCAATAATTTCCTCATCTTCTGGGCATTTAGGTCCTATCAGGATCCCTGTGTTTTTCTATTAATTTTATGGAGGAATCTGACATCACTTCATAGTTCTGCATTATTGTTTTGGCTGTATCAGCTGACACTTTATCTGCTAAGATGAGTTTCAAATCATCACCTTATGCTAATGTTTTTATTTCAGGGTCTGAACATGAAACTGAAAACCCAGTGATGTTTTGGTATGATGTACTATAGATGCCTGATCAAGGGGTCTAGAGACAGCATGTGTAGAGGACTCATTGGACATCCTTGTCTTACCACTTGTTTTATGGGGCATGAGTTCCTTACCCATCCATTTATATAAGGGGATACTGAGGTTTTAGAATAGCATGTCTTTATCCATTCAATAAATGTATTTGGGATATCGTAAGCTTTCTTCATTTCCCATAGGTAGTGGTGTCATATGGAATCAAATGCTTTATGTTGGTCCAGGCACATCATGTATCCAGTGATTTCTTCTTCATTCCTTTATTTAATACCTCCTTGAGCAGAAATAAAATATCTGTCATCTCCCTACCAGGCATAGAACAAATCTGGGAGAGGTGAATCAAATATGGTAATCCTAGAGATAGTCTATTACTTAGAATTTTTGTTAATATTTTAAAGTCACAGTTCAAGAGGGTAATTGGTCTCCAGTTTTGTAATTTCTTTTCTTCTCCTTTTTTATATATAAATATCAGAAGGCCAGTCTGAATTTCTTTGGATGATAAGATATGATTAGAAACTCTGGATAATTCGGCAGCTAATTCAGTGCTTATATATTTATAGAATTCTGCTGTAAGGCCATCCTTGCCAGGTGCCATTCCTGTATTTAGTTGTTGTATAGTGGAGATAATTTCATGTTTTGAAAAAGACTGAATAAATGTTTGTTGTACGTCTTTGGGTAACCAAGAGAGTTGGATTTGATGTAACCAGGATGCTATATTTTGGCTACATGATTTTTGTTGACCCAGTGTTTGGTTCAGGTAGGTTTCCACTATTCTAAGAATGCTTGGGTTGGAGATCATGTGATGTGCATGGCCAGCTAGCAGCACCTAAGTCAGCTCCTGCTCAGAAAACCGCAGTTTCGGGAGAAACGCTATCTTTTTTAAAGCATTACTTCACTGAAAAGTGATTGATTTAGCGCTCGGTCCAGTGCTGAAATGACTGGAAGCACAAATCTTTACTAAAAGAGAAGTACTACAGCAACTTAACGGAGAGTGGTCTACGAGGCCTACCTTCCCGATGTAAGCAGAGATGCGCCAGGTGCCCCCTTCTCATACTCATCCGCAATCACCAGAGAAAGGGCTGAAGAGGTCAAAAAGTCAGACCGGGGCAATAGCCAAAATGCAAGCTGCATCGACTTCAGCGTCTATCTCACCACCTCTTACAGAAAAAAAATTTATGGAGGAATTACATCCCTTTAAAGCAGCACTGCAGGAAATTACTGCAGAATTAAAAAATATACATGGGGAGCTGGCAGACACCAATAGAACCATTGCAGATACAGCAACTAGAGTATCATCATTGGAAGGCTGGAAGGCCACTACGGAACCAGAAATTACCTTGCTAAGGCAACGAGTCCACAAAATAGAAGGGAAGCTAGAAGACTTAGAAGGTCGAAGTTGAAGAAACAATGTCATTATCTTCGGGCTACCGGAGGAGGCAGAAGGGTTGGCACCTATTCTTTTCTTGCAAAAGATGTTTACCAAGATTGTGGGCCTTTCTCCTAATAATATCACCTATGTTATTGAGAGGGCACACCGCTCATTGAGGCCAAAACTGACCCCTGATCGACCACCTCGACCACTAATAATAAAGTTCTTGAATTACCTAGATAAGATTCATATTTTGGGGAAAACCAGAGATATGCAACAAGTGCTTTGGAAAGGTCAGCAGCTTCGTTTTGCACAGGATCTGCCTGCCACAGTCCAACAGCATAGGGTGGAATATCATCCTTTGGTATCCAAACTAATAGCTGCAAGTATAAAATACAAAGTGCAGTATCCATCAAAATTAGCAGTATTGGTCTCTGGAGTTTGGTATAATTACGAGTCTGCACAACAAGCTATACCAGCGCTGCATTCTCTACTCCCAGATCTTTTTCCCTCTCGATGAAGATTACAGGGACAAAAAAGAAAATATTGAAGAGTAATGGAGTGTGTTATTAAAGTTGGCAAGTTTAAACTTTAAATAGAAGAAATGAAGTGGAACTACATCACGACCACCAGAGGGCAGCATAATGTTAAAGATTGACTGCACGGCTCCAGTCTCTTCAGTTCTAATTCCATTTTGTTACTTTTATTTAATTTGGCTGGACTGAAACAAAAAACACCACTCGGGTCTGCACTATGCGGGGAAGTAAAAGGGTTCTAGTACATACTGGTTAAATGGAGGCTAAGAAGGGGTTATTACTTATCTTGAGGAAGGGGAATGGCTCATTTTTTTTCTTGGAGCTAAGGAATGTGCTACTGTTTTGTTTTTGCAGTGTTAACTGTTTAAACTTGTTTAAATTAGGCTGGTTCCTGGAGCGGGAGCCGATTGGTAGTTGTTGAAGGGCTGCAAAGCATTACGTGCTATATAAGAGGGTGGAGGGTCGCCACAGCTAGTTTCTATATAAACTACTGGACTTTGAGTATTACTGTGTTCTCTATTAAAGGACCAACCCCGATGGTCGATAAAAGGCTAGTGCAACCGAAAGAAGGTTCTCATTATTTGGCTATGGCCAATTATACAGATGTGATGCACGCATATTTTTTATTTTCAAATTATGTTGGGTTTAATTTTATATGGCAAATCTCGAGGGTTGGTGGACTCCTATTGCTACTGAAGGAGGATTTCTACTATTTGGCTGTGGCTAAAGAAGGGGAGAGGAGGATAAGGGGAAGGGGGATAGATGGAGTGAAACATGGGGCTTTTCATATTCAGGATTATAAACATCGGTGGGGTTTATACACGGGAGGGGGAGATGTTATAGGAAAGGGGATACGCGGGGATCAGGGTACACACATTTTGGCTTAAAGGGTTTAAATGGGGGAGAGAAAGTGATAATAATGTTACTTATCTTATGGAGGAATTCTCAAAGTGGCTGAGTTTATATGGTAGTGTATAAAATATGTTCTTGGAATGTGAGGGGTGCCCAGGCTCCAACAAAGAGAGCAAAAATACTTTTGCATTTACCAAAATTAGAAACAGACATAGTATTTCTTCAGGAGACCCACTTACCTCCTTTCCAGGTGCTTCTTTTTAGGAGGATTTGGGTGGGACAAGTTTTCGGAACAGCACCTAATTCTCGTAGTGGCGGAATGGCTATACTTATATCACACCATCTACCATTCCATCTACTTGATACAATAGTAGATGGGCATCATAGATTTATTATAATCAAAGCTATAGTAGGTCACTTTGAAGTGGTAATGGGCTCAGTCTATGGACCAACAACGGACGACCCTGGGTTTTTTGCTTGTCTTATGTAAAATTTGGTAATGTGGGCAAAATACCCAGTGCTGCTTGGGGATGATTGGAACCTGGCTTTTTGTAATATACTAGGCAGGTCTGGGATTGGTAGTCCCACCCTTTCACAGGCACAAATAGCCATTCGGGAAATGATGGACACTCTGGGATTAATTGATCCTTGGAGGGCTCTTTTTCCCTCCAAGAGAGAATACTCTTTTCACTCAATACCAAATAATTCATTTTCTAGGATAGATTACTTTTTGGTGGATCTTGGGCATCTTTCCTTGGTTTCATCTTGTCTATATCTGGCTAAGGTTATCTCAGACCACCATCCTGTTTTGATACACTGGGACCCAGGGCTTAATACAGTCCGAGATAAAGTATGGAGGTTTAATCACCAGCTGTTAAAATCTAAAAAGCTTCATTCTCATCTCCAAAATTTCTTTTCAATGTTTATCAAAAACAATAGACCATCTTTGCCTAAATTAGATATTATGTGGGGAGCATTAAAGTGTACTCTTAGGGGGAGATAATTAGACTAGCTACTATTAAAAAAAAGATAAATGTACAGGTACATCCCGTCTTCTCCAGGAAATAAGATCTGTGGAATTATCACTTCCTTCTTCCCCAGATCAAATTTCCCCTTACCAATTTGGAAATCCTCAGGGATCGATACAACTCCTTATTGACAGATAAAGTGGAGTATCTTTTACAGAGATCCAAGATCCGTTACTTCGATCAAGGAGATAAAGTGAGCAAATAACTTGCTCTTCGTTTAAGAGCGCAAACAGCAGATAAAATACTCCCTTCTATTTACAATGCCGCTGGCTCCTTGGTTACTTCACCACAAGATATTCTTTGTTGTTTTCAGCAGTATTATGCCGATCTGTACTCCTAATCGGGTGCCCCGTTTGATTCTACAGATGTGGAGCATTTTTTACAGAAACTAACACTTGCCTCTCTAGATAATCAACAAGTGGAATATCTATAAACTCCTATCTTGGTGTCAGAAATATGCTGAGCTATTGATGCATTACCATTGAACAACACTCCGGGTCCGGATGGATATACCACAGAATTTTACAAAGCCTATAAAAGTCAGTTAGCCCCTACTCTTTTAGAAACTTACAATTATATTTATGAAAATGGTGTTACAGATTACTTCCTTACAGAGACCACAGTGGTAGTTCTCCCGAAACCAGGAAAAATCCTCTATTTGTAACTAATTATCGACCCGTTTCTTTGATAAATGTTGCTCTAAAAATACTGGCAAAGATTCTAGCCAATAGATTGGTGAAAGTGTGGCAAGGTTTAATAAGCCCAGAACAGGTAGGATTCATGGCCGATAGGCACTCCGTGGATCATATACGGAAGTTAAGCCATCTCATTTCTGCATCCAGGGACTCTTCAGTACCTGCTGCTGTGGTGTCCCTGGATGCAGAAAAGGCTTTTGATTGGGTATTGTGGGACTACTTGTTCTATCTCATGCCCAAATACAATATCCCTCAACAATTTATACAATGGATGAAGGTCTTGTATACCCGACCGACAGCTCGGGTTCTTTGTAATGTAATGCTTTCTGAAGCTATGGAATTAAAGCTAGGCACTAGACAGGGTTGCCCCATCCTCTTTTTATTTAATCTTTATTTAGAACCACTTATTCATTACATTAATCTTTCCCCTTCAATACAAGGTATTAAGGTTGGGCCTCACCAATATAAACTATCAGTTTATGCAGATGATATTCTTCTTCATATTCTACATCCCTCTTCTTCAATAAAATTGACTTTAGCTGTTATCGAACAATTTGGAAAATTTTCAAATTATAAGCTTAATACAGTCAAAACAGAAGTGATGCCTTTAAATAAATATACTTACTCAGTGGAAATATCCCAATTAGGATTAAGATGGGTTAAAGATAATATGAAATATTTAGGGATATGTCTTTCAATGGACTGTTTACAAATGAAACAAAACAATTTAGATAAAACTCTTGCCCAAATTAGTAAAGATCTTAATCATTGGAGTACACTCCCTCTCTCCTTGTGGAGAAAGATTAATGTAATAAAAATGAATGTGCTTCCCCTGTTATTATATCCCCTTTATATGACTAATTTGTTCCTCCCCAAATCTTGGTTCTCACAGGTGAATTGTATAATAGCTAATTTTATTTGGGGTAAAAGGAAACCAAGAAGAGCTATAGCAAAACTCCAGTGTAGCAAGGCAAATGGTGGTCTGCAGTTGCCGGATTTTCTTCGTTATTATTATGCAATTACATGTTCGACAATACGTAGATGGAGCTGAGGGACGTGGATAGAGGAACATCACAATTATGTTCCACAATGGCTCCAAATTGAAAGGATATTGTGTGCCTCCCAGGGGATAGATATAGGTACACTTAGTTATGTATCTCTTAAGAATATTCCTAGAGCTTTATATGATACTTCAATTGGGATTACTCTCTGGGTTTTTAATAGGATAAATGCTAAACTCCAGATATCTGTGGAGAAAGACATCTCACAACCAATTCTCAGAAATCCCAATTTAAAGATTGGCTGTAAACCTTTAAATAAGATATTCTGGCCTTTTAATCGTATAGTTAAAGTGGTTGATTTAGTAAGGGATCATCCTTTATTGACATTTCAGGAAGTAAAGGATAAGTATCAAATACCGGTAGAATTTGTTTTTAAGTATTTGCAGTTGTCCCATATGCAGTATTCACATTTTGGGGTGGGTCCCTGGGATCAGTATTTAGCCGGACCGGTGCTACAATCTCTCTCAACACCACCCGCTTCAAAGTTCATCTCTTATTTTTATCATAGTTTGAGAGATCATCTCGAGCTCCATAAATACCACCCACAGTATGTGTGGGATCAAGTAATGCCTATCTCTACTCCCGAAAAAAGGTCTTGGGATAAGATCTGGCAACATTTATACCGAGATGTGAAGTGGGATAGATATAGATTACTACATTTTATTGTTATTCATGATCTATATTACACCCCGGTGAAATTATGTAAAATTGGGCTACTTCCTTCAAATTTATGTTCCAGATGTGGGAAAGCATCCAGTAATCTTTTACATATATTATGGGAATGTAATAAAGTGGTACCTTTTTGGGCAAATATTAAAAATAATTTGGATCCCCTGTTGGGCCTCTCCGAAGCCTTCACAGCTGAAATCTGTATTCTAGGTAATTACTTGGGAAGCAGTGTAAACATATAGCTATGATATCTCTATGCACAAAAAAAATTATTTTACGACATTGGCTTGATCAAGCAGTACCTTCCAGGACTGAATGGATTAAAGAGATTCTGTTTGCCTTACAGGCTGAAAAATTATAGCCCAGATGTCGGATAGATTGCATTATTATAATGAAGTTTGGGCCCCTCTGCATACTTTGTTAACAATATAAATCCTTTTACAATATGGATAGTTGAAAGAGAAGATGACACTTCCACATTAATCTGAGCAGTGGAGATGTACCTGGGGGGGGGGTTATAGGGTGGTGGGGAGGAAGGGGGGGAGGGAGGAGTGGACAGGAACAGTTACGTTATACTATGTGTTATTAGTATTAAGTGGGTCTTTCTTGTTATCTTTTCCTAGTTTTATTATAATAAACTAGAAGATGGTGGACATTGGGTGGAATGCTCAGGATACTGGATGCAAATAATATTTGTAATTCTTTTATCCATATCTATTTTATATCTCCTCACTGTTTTTTTTTTCCTTGTTAATTCTCCTCTCTGTAACTGAAAATGTTATGAATATGCCTTATGAGGATATCAGAAAAAGCAATAAAGTTTACTCAATATGAAAAAAAAAGAATGCCTGGGTTGGTAGTTTCTGAGGTTCCTTGATCGGAAATTAAACAGTCTATGTGTCTTACTTTCCTCCTGTTACAACAGCTTTCAAATGGATTAACAGATGGGGCTTTGCCTTGAGTGCCACATTTTTGTTCTTGAATAAGCAAATTCATTCTATTATATTGATGGTTTGCCATTTTGTGTTTGAGTTCTGCAATTTAACTGGAATAAACAATTTGTGTGGTATTATTCAGGGAAATGAGTGTATACAGCTTATCCCTGAGCATATTATATTGAAAATTACTAAGTTTCCCTTGTAGTCACCCAGCTAGTTTTAAGAAATCTGAAGAATCCTTTTTACCATCTTGCCACCATAACACGTGTGAGTCATATAGAAATGTTACTGATTTCCCAGCTGTAATGATGTTCCATTAACCATCCTGTATTAAAGGGTTTGTGAGCAATGAGTTATTTAGTTTCCAGTATCCTTTACCTGAACTGATTCTTTGAAATCTGCAGTTTTAACCCCTATAAGATCATGGTCTGATGTGGCCATAGGCCATGACTGGACTGACTCTATGGGTAAAGATGGGGATAGCATAATGAAATCTGTCCAGCAAGTCAGCTTCCCCCTACGGTATGTATGAATGGGCTTTATTTGGTGCTGAGAAAAGCCATCCAATAAACCTGTCTGAAGTAATATTGTGTTAAGGCAAACCGTGTCACAAAATATTTTAGTGGTTTTGCACCCAGTATCTGTTCTAAGTCTCCCACAATTAAAATCTCCAGCTCATATTGTTGTTTAATGCAAAGAAGTGCAAGATAATGCACATGGGGAAGAGAAACCCTGATGCTACCTATAGGTTGGGAAGGGAGTTACTGGCAGTCACAAGGGAAGAAAGAATCATTGGCATCATCATCACAGATGACCTGAAATCATCCAAGCAGACCACTAAAGCAGTAGGTAAGGCTAGAGGGATGTTGGGATGTATTAGTAGGGGTTTCACAAGTCATAAGAGGGAGGTAACAATCCCTCTTTACAAGACACTGGTTAGGCCTGATCTGGAGTACTGCGTGCAGTACTAGAGGCTGCACCTGCACAAGGACATTAACAAAATGGAGGCAATCCAGAGAAGGGCAACCAAAATGGTGCAGGGACTGCATCAGAAAACATATGAGGATAGATTAACGGAGCTCAATATCTATACCCTAGAGCAAAGGTGGGAGAGAGGTGATATGATCGAAACATTCAAACATCTTAAGGGCATAAACAAGGTGACAGAGTCTAACATGTTTCAATATAAGAAAAATAGCAGGACAAGAGGGCACAGTATGAGATTAGAGGGAGGCCTATTAAGGGGTAATGTGAGGAAGTTCTTTTACATAGAAAGGGTGGTGGATTCATGGAATGGCCTACCTCAGGAAGTGGTGGATATGAATACAGTGCAGGGCTTCAAACAGGCATGGGATAGGCATAAGGGAGCAATACAGATGAGTATGAATAGATAGGCTAATGACAGAGTAAAGGTCTATGGCACATTCGTAAGATAGAAAAAATGAGCAAACTGGATGGGCCTTGTGGTCCTTATCTGCTGTCAACTTCTATGTTTCTATGTCTCTATATTGCTTGTTTGGACATAAAGAGATAAGGCTGGATAAGTTTGAAAAGTTCTACCCTCTCATGTTTAGAATGGAGAGCGTAGATGTTAATAGTTCTAAATTCATTCTCTAAATACATCATATCAAGCATCACAGCATGCCCTGGAAAAATATCTGTAACATTCTATAGGATAATTTTCTCATTATTAATCCCAAAACCCAAGCCACAGCACATATCATCTCCCACAGACCATAACCTTCTACCTCAAAACCAGTCTTTGGTTGCCGTTTGAAGTTTTACGTCTGAGTGCAACCTGATATCCTGAAACAACACCAAATCAAAGTAATGTTCTTCAAAATAACTTTAGGTAGCACCCCTTTTTCTGCATGACTTGATGCTATTGGTATTAAGGGACGCTACTGTCAGGTGGCAAAGATCCATCTATGTGGTTGGTGTCAGGTCCTGCTTTTTTGCCTGAGATCTATTGCCCCATTTCTTTTTTGGTTGTTTTTGTGTTGATTTATCATTATGAGCAACTTTTGTGTCTGATGGTATGTCTATTTGAGAAGATGCTCTGGAGGAAACTGAAGCAGAATCAGATTCTTCCTCCATTTCTGTGTCTCCTCACTGTAACACCGTTTAGCTGTTTTGAAGAGGTAGCTTATCTGTAGTGGTGACTACAGGTGGAGAGGTTGTTTTCCTTCCTTTCTTTACCACCTGAAATCTCTCTGTGTCCATATCAGAGGGATGGAGGAGGCATCTGAGTTAATGAATTAGTGGAGGTTTCCAGCCATGTAGCAGAGTTTACTATGTCAGGTTCTCTATGTTGAAAGGTTTGTTCTGTTGTATTGTTTGCCTTCCTGCTTTTCTCTTGACCTGGTGGAGGTCTATTAGCAGTAGTGGCATGCGGCCCTGGGGGAAGGGGGAGGCTGATGCTGTGCTCTGGCTACTTTATTAATATAGAAATCCTGCTCAGTGTAGTCAACACTGGCAGAATTATGGGCTGCCCAAGGACATGTAGTAACTAGGTGACCCTCAGCATCGCAGAGATTACAACTGGGAGTTGCCCTACAATGATATCCTGCATGGCCCATCTCCCCACAGACTGAGCATTTGATCTTTTCACAATTAATACTAATGTGTCTAACTGAACCACATTTGAAGCATGATTTAGTCTGTCTGCAATAAAAAAGGATGCCTTTATGTCTCCCCCAAAAAAAAGCAGTTGGGGAGATGTTGAATGCCTGTCCCATTTTGCCACAGTTTTACCTGAACTTTCCACCCTCCTATCTAGAATCCCTCCCGGTCGATTATAGGTTCTGGTGTTCCTTTTATGTCACAATGTTTCTCTAGCCAGTAAGAGATGTCAGCAATGTTCACTTCTTCGCTGCAAAAGAGTGAAGTAACAACTGTTATTGTGGGCTTAGTAAGCAGTATCACCTGAAAACTTTGCCATTCAGGATCTTGTTTTTGTTGGTTAGGGAGAGACCAGAACCTATTAAGGATGTTTTCATTCCTAAAATTTATGTTGAAAGTTTGTTTGCCCATAGCATGGATAAGGGCGTAGACTTCAGATGGAGAAAAACCCATTTTGTTTTTAATAATGTCATTACACCACAAAAAATCTATCTGGTGGGATGGCCAGGCCCCCCATGTACCTCAATCCAACCGCATGTTGACGTTTAGCATTTTCCACAGGTTTGCATAGTAAACTAGAATAGGTGGTCTTTTGCTGTCTTTGATCATTATCAGTGTCTAAAGAATTATTTATATCTTTCTCTATGGCAGTCTCTTGGTCAATATTGCCAGTGCTAGTGCTTTCTTGGTCATTCGTTATTTCAGAAACAGTTATTTCAAGTTTGTGTAGGAATTACATTTGCAGCTTCATAAAATACATCTCCTGAGATATCCTAATCATTTTTATCCATTGTACCTGTATTATTTTGGGTATCCAGTTGTTGGTCTGCTGTTTGTCTGATGTGTCGGTCACTGCTGATTCTGCTTAAAGACATTGTGGTCTCCATTTAGGGGACCCTGACAAAGGAATGTTAGGGTCAGGCATCCAGATACCTTGAGAGTTCAATGTCCAGCCTGCATCTTGAAGAGCAGAGGCCATGTTCCACTCCAACAATTCCTCATTTTCTCTAGGTTGCATAGGGTGTCCTGCGATGCCATTTGGAGAGTTTGGTGCAGCGCCAAACTGAAATACCATAGGGTGTGTAGATCTTTTTCCTGGATTGTTCAGAGAAGAGCTTTGTAAGCGTTTATATTTCTTTTCCTCTTCTAACTGTTTTTAAGTATATTTAAATTCTTTATGAGCAGCTTCCATTTGTTTCTTTAATTTATTTTCTTTAGCTTCCAGGTTTTGTTCAATGGTCTCCATACTATCTGTCAAAACATCCATGGATGTAATATTATTAGAGACATAGTGTCCGTGATAGTAATTTTTCTCTGTATTATCTGATTTCTCACTCTGATCCACCTGCGGACCTCATGGGTCTTGAACATCCTACTGGTTCCTGCATAACTGAATCCTCTAGAACTCAGCACAGCACCCCCATCAGCAGAGTAGGGGAATTTTTATTGAGAGGAGGACTCCAAACAATATACAAAACAATAATAGAATAAAAAACAGAACATCACCTCAACCAGTTATCACAATTCACCCATAAAGAAGAACATTTAGCTTGGCCATACAATTTCATATCCAAGCTATATATTGTGTGAACAGAATTGGATATATTACAGAAAAGTTCATCAAATGAAACAATATGCTGTTGAGTAGACCAAAAGCATCTAGATTGCCAAATATAAAAACGAATAACAAAGAAAACTAAAAGTAACGTCTCAGCAGGATACTTGGACCATTCACCCCTATTTGTACCATACATTAAAATCTCATAAGAAATTGAAGAAAAAGAAGGCTCTTTTCATTTGTTTGCCAACCAAACCCAGAATGGTCTAATATAAGAACACTCTAAAAAAAGATGTTTCTGCGTCTCCAACACCGAGACACAGTTTTCACGAGTACACCATCTATCACTAAGTTGTTTGTGTTTATGTGTATTACCCACAGGTAATCTGCCATAAGAACTTAACCAAACACTATCCCATATAAAGGCTGGAATACGTTTATGGGAGAGCAATATTAAAACCCTTTCTTGAGACTGAGAAGAGCAATCAGGGAAAATCAAAGGTTCTGAAAAATCTAATGAAACAATAGTACTGTACAATTGCTTCCTATTCAATGTTTCCAAATTTGAAACTGTTAATTTCCATCTTTTCAGTAGACAAAAACTTCTTTACCATATTTGGGAATATTAGGAATCTTATGCAAAGAAGACAAGTTGTCTTTCTTCCATAATGGTAAACCTAACAAAAACCATAATTTTACATAAGGAAACCAAATTTTCATACCAGGCCACAAAAGATGACTAAAATTATAGGAAAGAAAAATACTGAGAATAAAGGCTATAGGGTGGACCATACCAACTCCACCTTGTCTAACATTTCTATACGTGAAACCCCTTTTAATGGGATTCAGTCTGCTTCCCCAAAAGACCCGAAAGAAAATACTATATACAGAAGTAAATAAAGACAATGGCAGAGGAAACACATAACTAATATACAAAAAGATCAGTAATAATAATGTTTTGATAAGTAAAACACGTTTACGTTTAGCTATTTGCTTTCCTTTCCAATGTGCAACCAATGACTGAGCCAAATTCAATTTATGAGACCAGTTCATATACATCATGTCTTCGTCCCCAAATTTAATCCCTAAAATGCTTACTGTATCTTTAGAAATGGGTATACCTGCAAGAGTGCCAGATTCAGGAATAGGGGAAGAACCAAAATGAAAACCCTTACTTTTCTCATAATTAATCTTAGAACCTGAAGCCTTTGAAAACAAATCTAATGCAGAACTAATCGAGGATTCTTCATTAAGTGAAGATAAACAAACAACTAAATCATCCGCATAAGACAAAATTTTAATAGGTAATACATTCTCAGCTAGACGTACACCTTCTAAACCATTATGGACACTCACCATACGAATGACTACATCAATAAAGAACACATATAATAGCGGGCTCAACAGACAACCTTGCCTGACGCCTCTATGTACAGCCACTGGAGAACCACACCAACCATTAACATTCAGAATAAGAGAAGCAGATCGATATAACAACTGTATCCAGTCAATGAAACCTTTAGGCAAACCATAAGCATTTAGTACCGGAAACAGAAATTTATGTGAAACTCGATCAAATGCTTTTTCCTGATCCAAACTAAGCAGATAACCATTTAAACTACCTGACTGAGAAGCTGTAAAAAGTTCCCGTATTATCAATAAATTATCATTTTGAGTTCTGCCTGGTAATGAACAGGTTTGATAAGGGCTTATCACCGTGTCCACAATCGGTGTTAATCTACATAACAAAATTTTGCTTAGAATTTTTAAATCTTTATTCAATAAACTTATCGTTCTCCAATTCCGTAAGTCAGTTTTCAAACCTTTTTTATACGGTAATATCACTAAAGCTTGATTCATTGAAGGCGCTAACCGAGCCGAGGACAACATACTATTAAACAGAGAAGTCAAAAGTGGGACTAAATCACTATGAAAAGTTCTATAAAATGCAGCACCAAAACCATCCGTACCAGGAGCAGAATCAATGTTTAGAGAAAAAAATAGCATCTTTTACTTCGGCTTCAGAAATGTCACACAACAAACGTAGACTTTCCGCTGTATTTAAGTGAGGTAACTGAAGGCCTTCAAGGTCTAGTAACTCACACTGAACATTGTCATCAACATGATACAAATCAGTCAAGTAATTGACCACAACTTCCAATAAAGCAGACGGAGTCTTTACTAAGTCTCCAGAGACAGATGTCAATTCTGTGATAACACGTTTAACAACCCTATTTTTACAGTCATTAAATGGGTCCAACGCACCCTTATGTAACTTCAAACCAAACCTATGTTCAAAGTCTAACGATTTAGCCCTGTCATATCTATACTTAAACATAAGGTCTTTCACCCTACTGATTTGAACAATGTAATCTAACCCTTCTGTTTCAGTTAAAGAGATTAACTTTTGCAGCTGTGCTCTCAGTCTTAAATATTCCAAATATTGTAAATTAATCTTCACACGAGACTATGATTGGAAAAAAACTTTCCAATCCCTTTTGGTATCCTCCCACCAAGTAGCAACATCATCATAAAAGTCCAGAACTGACAATCTAGCATTCAATTCTGACAACCACACTAATTTAACAGATTCATCGGTCAATAAGGAGGCATTTAGTCTCCATAAATTCTTTTTACAACGCGGAGCACCGTCCCATGACAAGCAGACAGATAAAGATTTGTGGTCAGAAAATTCACAAACTCTCAAATTAACATTAGTTACATGTAGAGAAACAGAAAGAAAAATAAAATCTATCTGAGTAGATAACCTATTTTTAAAGAACATCCTACCACCCTCCGAGTAAATGCTGCAATAAGCATCTTTAAGTTGAGCAGTATCTAAAATTTGATTCAATTTTTGAGAATCACAAAACAATTTGGATGTCTTCATTCCCCTATCATTAACACTAAGAACACAATTAAAGTCACCAGCCCAGATAATTAAATGAGAAGTGTACAAATAGGGATGAATGTCATTCAGGAGTGCAACTCTAAGAGCTTTGGTCTGCGGTGCATATATAGTAATTAAACGAAATCTTTCACTCCCAAAATTAATATCCAGTAATAGAGCACACCCTGGACAAATGTCCACTATCTTAGATACTCTTAAAGCTGGATTCAAATAACACCCCAACCCCTTCACAAGGGGTTTCTCCATTGACCAAAAGACATTCCTAATGACCAAAGATTCCGAGCTTGTTGCACTTCATAAATAGTTTTCAACCTCGTATCCTGAAGACAAATGACATCACTATTTAGGTATTTACAAACATGACAACTAACCATCTTTTGTGACATTTCATACTATTAACATTAAGAGTGGTTATTGTTAAAGAAGCCATTAAATTATTTAAACAAAAATAAAAGAAAAGAAACTCCAATTTAATACCCATTTAAGTAGATATCAGCAAATAACTTTAGAAACTCGTCTTCTCTGTGAGCATCTAGGAAAACTTTCAGCTTGTACCATATCCCCTTCATCCCCTTCCGAAAAAGTGTCTGTAACCACTGAGGCTTTAGAAGAATGGTCAGATTCTTCTCCCTTAGAAACCTCTTTCAAACCCAAAACAGCATAGCTGTTACCCAACTTCCATGACTCAGAAGTGTCACCACTAGTAGAGGCCTTAGGGACCTGCTGAGATGGAACCGGCTTTCCTGACCTGTGGCGTTTTTTTGCTGTCACCTTTTTAAAAGGAATTACTTGGGATAAAGGAGGGGGCATCTTGGAATCCTCGAGTTTATCAGATGAAGTAAGATCAGGCTTAGAGGACAAAGAAACCTCTGAGGTACCCTCCCCCAAAGGGGATTTAGGCACACTTTCTTGCATGTCAACCGAAGCAGAAACATCCAGATCAGCTTCTACAGCTGAACTAGATTCTGCACACTGAAAAAAACACTGAGATGGCGTGGAGACTATGTCGGGGGAATGTGTCGGAACCAAATCATCATGCTGAGCACCCATAATCAACCCTTCATGAGAGGGACAATTATCCCTATTATGTGAAGCCCAAGGACATTTGGCATATCCATGGCCAGTCTGTTCACATAAATTACATTTGAATAAATTTAAACACTTAGCAGCTAAGTGACCAAATTTGAAACAATGAGAGTAACGGGGAGTGTCACAGGCAGTATTCAGATGAGTTCTAGAACCACATTTAAAGCACGCCTTAGGTTGTCCAACATAAAACAAACAACCCCTATCCCTCCCCAAAAAGAAACTATTTGGTAGATGCTGAGGACCATTATTAGAAGAAAACAATTTAACTCTCACTTTCCAACCCCCATTCCAAATTTGTTCACTATCTAAGATAGGAACAGGTTTATCCAGAACTTCACACCTCTGCACAACCAAAAAGAATGTCTTCTATATGAACCCCATTCTGAAACAAAATAGTAATTAACTTTACTGATGGTTTGGTAAGACCGCAAAACGGAATCCAGTGAGGGAGTTTTATCTACCTGAAATACTGACCAAAACGTTCCAAACCTGCTGGGATTTGAAACTTATGTCATAATTAGCATTTCCCAAGTGAATAAGGGCATAAATGTCTGAGGACACAAATTTCATAGAACCTTTCAGTAAAACTCTAGATATATAGAGCCTATCAGGAGGTCTTCTAAACCTCCTTTATACAGTAATAACCGCACCGCATTCCTATGTGGTGCAGGCTCTCCCTTGTTAGAGAATAGGTCAGAGAGTTTAAATTGGGGGGGGATCCCCTTCAGTCAGTACAGGTTTCAAACTCGAAGCTCTAGGCGGTACACATATAGTGGAGTGTTGACCAGAAGAAAGAGTAGCATTGGAAATGCTTTCAGTAACACTGGCTTGTGTCGGCGCGTCTGTTCCTGAAGTGGCACTTTGTAAAGAGTTAGAAGCCACTGAGGCATTGGCAAGCCCATTGTACCTCTGCACTGTGGCATCTGTAGGATCAGGTACCCAATCCCCGGATGGCATTTGCTGCCACCCTGCCTCAGCAATCTCTTTTTCAGGAGACCAGCTGTTTGAAACCGAGGAGGTCAAAGAAGGACCAATAGCCTGAGCAGGAGACAAACAGCCCTCTGCAAAGGACCCAGGAGAGACCAACTGTTCAAAATGAGTCTCAATACTTCGAGAACCAATTCCATCTTCCCTACTGTTAACACTTCCTTTCTCTGCTGAGTTCAGTCCATTAGGACCCAATGAAACTCCCATTACAACTTTTGTTGACAAGCCCAAACATGTTTTAAAATGCAAAGCCTCCGACGAACCGCTACTCTGGGGTTCTATCCCTATTACAGTTCGATTACCCTCCTGCAAAACATGGTTAGCAGAACTTACGGTTTTTGTTACCAGAGACAATTCAGGTGCAGCAGGCATACAATGGGAGGCAGATGAAACTAGTGACTCTCCAGACGTCGCGTAAACCGCATGCGACCAGGAAGTACAGGCAGCCGAATTGGACAACTTTGCTACATCAGACCGCAAGGCTGCGATTTCTCGTATTAACTTTTCTTTCCGATTAGTACAGCTCTCGGCCTCATCAATTACCTCATTAAGCAAAGCGTTCTTTCTGCGATAAAATATCAGTAGATTCAGATGAAAACAACACATCAGGCTGTGCAGACTCACTGTTTAACCCCACATCTTTTGAGGCAAAAATTCCTGAGGCAAAGAAGCATCTTGCATATCAGCAACATATTGTCCTCCCAATTCATCTGGTGCGGGAGAAGCCCACTTTCTCTTCTCAGTCACATCCATCATCTCCAAGGTTGGTCGTAGTGGCCATCTTGTGTCCAGATCCCAAAGGTTCCCCCTCCAAAGAGTAGGGGAATTTCCCAGGTGTCCTGGCCAAATTTCCCCCCATTCACTAAAAATACCACAAACAGGTTAATCTGGTTCAAGTTTAGTTGGCATTCATCTGTAACCCCCTCCTCTGGGTCATGCCTGAAAATAAGCAGAATTTATCTAGTGCACTTACCCGGTCAACAGAAAATCAATAAAATAAATAAATCCTCCCCCTGTGCTGAAGGCCTGTACACCATCACCATGTGAATAATGGCCCCCAACCCTGTCTCTAGGCTGACTTATTATACCACAACCCTTCATTTTCCCCCATTGTTCCTGTATCTCAGTGGCCTTATACCCGCCTTCACATTTAAACCAACTCCTCCGTATTTCCTCCCTGATGTTGCTGTTATCACTAATGAAGAGTTCTCCTCCTTCAAGTACTTCGGGGTCTGGATGACTCACCACCTTGATTTTTCAGTTGTTGTGGTTGTGGATGCTATCCACAAGAAGCTCAACCCCAAACTTAGTGATTTTACAGAAATAAGGGAAGCATTCCACTTCCTGTATGGAGAAAAATACTCACTAAGATGATTCTTCCAGTTTTTGATTATGAAGTCAGTCTTTACAGTGCTGCTTCTCCTGAGTCCACTTTGGCTAAACTGGACCCACTCTTTCACTCCTTCTGTTATTTTTCCCTTGATAACACCCTGTGTACTCATCACTGTTCTTTGTATACATCCCTTTCCCTCCCCTCTCTTGATGCCAGATGCCTTACGCAATGTGTCTCCTTTATCTCCAGACTTTGGTTTGGCTTCCTCCCTCCTATCTTACTTCTTTTCTCTGCTTCCCCTTCTACCTCTTACTCCCTTTGAAATGCTTGCTTTCACTATCTTGCTCTCCCACCAATGGAATCTACTGCTGGCCAAGGTGCCTTTTTTGTTTTGCTTCTTTGAAACTACGGGGCTCTCTCCCACCTTCAATTCAGTCTGCTTCTTCCTTTAACTCTCTGAAAGCTCTCCTCTGGGATTTCTCTACTCACTCCTGTAGTTGTTTCTGGTTGGGGTAGACTCCTACCACCTGCCTTCCACCACACACTAACACTTGTGCTGCCCTTCCCTGCTCATTTCATCAGTTGCTATTTCCTTCCTCTCGTATTGGGCCCTATGCATGAATGATATGCAGCGTGCACACTGTGCGCAACATGCGTATGCATATGTGTACATACGTGCAGAATGCACGCACAGCATGGCCGAGTGGCATGCATAAACTGCACATGACGGCATACGTAGGCTGTTCACGTGTAGCTGTGCATCCACTGTGGGATGCACATGCAGGGGTATGTGGCCATGGAACAGCATGCGCTTCACTCCCAGATGTGCATGCACTAAAGCAGGTATGTCTTCCTGTAATAGGACTGTGGGTAAGGATAACACTGGACACAGTATATCAGGTGCAACACACCTCGGTGTGGCTTTATTTTATACAAAAGTATACAAATAATAAATAAATGTAATAATTTTTATGAAACAAATAATGAAAAATAATAGCACAATGCTATTTCCTTTAAGTAGATTCACTTTCCTTCAGGTTTCAAAGACAGTTCAAAAAGTCAGTTCAGTTTTTCCTGCTGTGTTGCTACCAGTACCTATCCAGGTACCGGTTCTTCCTCTAGACTTACTTCAGACAAGTGAGACCATCTTCTCAGCTCATCTGCCTATGCATGGGTTTGGGGGGTTTATATAGTCCTCCCACTTAATTTTAGGCTCACCCACAAAAGGCAATTAAACAGTTTGTCTCTCTAGAGGCTCACAACTAGGCCTATGCAAAAAGAAATAGTTGTTTCTAAGCCTGGATTATAGAGAGCATTCCAACAATATAAACTAATGCAAATAACCATTTTTCTGGCCAGAGTAATTACCATTTTAAACATAAGGGTCCTTTACGTAAGTAAATTCACACCCACCACTACGATCTTTATCGTGCCCTATCCTTCCCCCTCTTACAAATTGCCGACTCTCTCACTGTGCTAAATTCACCTCCAAGCACTGGTTAGGTGATCTCCCTTCCAACCTAACCTCCTCCTTTATAACACCACCCCAACCTCCCATTCCCTTAGATCAACCGACTCCCAAACCTTGGCATTCCCCAGCAGATCCATCCTAATCAGCCAATCCACTTACTCTCCCTGCCTCCCAAAAATTTGGAATTCACTTCCCCCTCAAATCTGGCACTTATCATCCACCTACTTCATCAGCTCTGCCCTCAAAAATTACCTTATGCCTAGCTGTTCCTGCCATGTCCCTCCCTAATTCCCTCCTATAAGCCCCGAATAAACCCTACCCTTCTACCATCACCTTCATTTTACCCTATTCACCTTCACCCACCAAATTTCTAGCTCTCCTCTTCTTCCCCCAAATTGCTCCCCTTTACTGGCCTCCCTTGATCTCTCACAGAATGTAAGGGAAACCAAATGCTCACCATGGATCCCTCTCCTACCCTCCAGGGGCTTGTATCTCTCATCTACTCCTCTTCCCCTACATCCCTCCACCTCACCCCTCCCTCTCCTTTACCCTTTCCTTTAACGTAAGCACTTGTTTACTTAGTAACCCCGCATTTATTATTGTTCACTTTTTCTACATATTATGCACAACTCTGTTTTAACACTGTTTGCAACTCCTGCCTTGCAACCGTATGTTAATGTTGATCTTGTAACTTGAATGTAACTTGAACATGACTCTTCCCCTTCCCCACCTTACCCCTCTCTCTCCTTTCCCCCCTCACCACCCCCCTTTTCTTTTCTTTTCATTTAGTTTACGTAAGCACTTGTTTACTTGTTCACCTGGCACTTATTATTGACCACTCTTTCTGCCTATTATATGCGGCTATTTGTACCAATTAGCATAGCTTTTACTGCCTTAGCACTGTATGTTAATGTTGATCTTGAAATTTGAATGTTTAATGTTTCACTCCTATTGTACCCCTTCCCCCCAGGCTGCACCGGGAAACGACCGACTTGTCGCTCAGTATGCCTTCCTGGAAAAACATTTCAATAAATAAATAAACTCCTCCCATTGGTCAGCATGATTATGCAACAATTCATTATAGATATAGGCCACTAGGGGCCACTATCTACCTATCTACATGTCTGGACATGCTGTTTCATGTCTGAACATGTTGTTTCAGGGGACTTCCTGGTTCAGTCATTATTTATTAACCCAATAACATTTTAAATGCTCATATGCACTTTATATTGTTCCAAGTGCATTTTAAACAGTTCTAAACGCACTTTTATTCATTCATAGACATTTTATGCCCTACAAGCACCTTAGTAATTTTGTTGCCAGCTGACATGCTGGACCTGGACGTGGTGCTACATGGGAATGGTGTTGA
This sequence comes from Neoceratodus forsteri, assembly GCA_016271365.2. NCBI lineage: Eukaryota > Metazoa > Chordata > Ceratodontiformes > Ceratodontidae > Neoceratodus > Neoceratodus forsteri. Next base: position 1,870,173,118 of record CM057452.1, read on the forward strand.
GGGATGGATAAATGAAATAAGAAAAATAAGGTAGTAGGAAAAAGGTACGGAGAGAAAGGAAAAGACTCACATAGATGGTCGACCTATGTCAGGGCTAGAAAAAGGCAAAGGACAGGGTAAAGAAGTACTACCACACAACAGATTTATAGTAGGAAGAAAAAGATGATAAGATAGCTATCCCTCCACTGGGGTACAGGGCCTGGCAGAATGCAGTTCAGTTACACTTCCATGCGCATACCATGAGGCGCATACAACTACAGCAGGTGGAGAGCTGCTGTAAGCATCAGTGAACTGTGGCAGGTAGCAGCACCCTCATAATGGTGGGTGACAGGGATGGGGACCACACCACTCAACCATCTGCCACAGACATGGAGGACACAGACACACAAAAGGAGGGACACTGAGGGACACCGGTCCATATAATGAGGGACATATCCGCAAACATGGCAATACAAGCCCAGAGCACTGTTTAAACTCTTATGCAACCGCAGAAAGCGTAGCTGTGACCTAACATCCTAGAACCATATGAATTCCAGCTGGACAGGCTGACAGCACTGCATATTCCATGAGTGGATAGTACCTGTCCCGCAGGAGAAGGATGTGGGGCAGAGCAGGTTTGAGGGGTAACATGAGAGATGCCCCTCATATGTAGAGATACTGGTGAGCTATGATGGGGACAGATGTGTGAACACAGTGGCAGAGAATATCATGGGTAGTGCTATTGCTCACTGCTGACCACACTGTGGGAAACAACAGCAATGGACACCTGCAAACAGTACAACTATGTGGCACTGTGGATTGCACGTGGACATGGCTGCACCACCGGCCAGACACACAATGGCCATGGCCACAGCATCTTCCCCACACAGTCCACATTGCAGTCTTGCCCCACTCATCCCCCAGCCACACTACAATCCCCACATCCCCACCCCCAGCAACACTGCATTCCCCCATACCCATACCCCCTGTCAGGTACAGTAGTCTGCCAGCAGAAATGTATAATGCATCCCCCAAACCCCGATGCACAAAACTGCTGGAAAAGATGAGTACACCAGTATATGCAGAACAGATATCTTTAATGATGACAGAGATACTTTATACAGCACAATGGCCACACAGGCTGACAGAATTACAGTGACCACTGCCCCCCCCAGTCCTCCTCATCCTTGGTGTCCCCACTGGAGCCTGGAGGGGTGGTGTCAGTGTCTCTGGAGATGTAGCCCCAGGTGCTGCAGTGGTCCATGATACCCTTGGAAGAGAAAGGTGAGAAGACAGCCATGAGTGATGGGAACACAGCGGGACAACACTGACAACAGCAGACACACACATGCACCACAGTCACTGACACAACATACCTTGGATGGTTCAGCAATGGTCCACATATCCCCCACCTCAGTCTTACAGTGGATGTCACCAACACCCAAATTCCAAGACAGATGGTATGGGAGGTTAAGAGGTACCTTGTGCCACCGCAGCACCATCACGAGTAACACAGCCACACCCAGCTGCACCCACCACTCCATGACAATGATGTTCGGCCACCCTTGGAAGTCCTGAAAAGACACAAAGGGAGACCAAAAGGTTAGCAACACAGCAAAAAACACCCTGGACACACACAGACACCACTAGTGGGAGAAACACACAGGGCACAGAATACTGGGGCAGCTATGGTTGACAGCACAAGGACAACACTGCAGGTGGGTGTGCAAAAGCTAGCAGGTGTACACACCACAGGTACCCCAGATGTCCAGGACCTGTGGGATATGGACAGAACAGGAAAGTAGCACACAGTAGAGTAAGAACACACCCACTCACCTCACCAGGCTCTGTTGCCTCCCAGAGGGTCCCACTGTGGGATCATCAGTGTATGTGGTTGTAGACACTAGCACAGTTTGCAGGGGTATATCCTCAGCTGCAAGGCCTCAGGCACATACACACCCCTGTAGTGTGAAAGGCTTGCCATGTTTGGATGCAGAATTTATTGCAAGGTGGTGATACCCAATGATGTCTGTGAGCCCATGGGCATGTCAGGTCATGGTCCATGTAAAAGGAGAACTGTGGCTGTGGTGACTTTTCCTTGAGGTCCTGTCCCATGGCATTGGATGACCGGCTGTGTGGTGGCTGCAGGGTTGGTTTGGAACAGGGGGGCATTTGCTTGCTCCTGTCAGGTGGCTGGGCAAGGTCCTGCATGGCCTCTGGCATACCCCAGCACAGTCTCAGAGTCATTGTTCTCTGTGGTGCCCATCTCCTATGTCATTTCCTGTGTCCCCTGTATTGTCCTTGCAGATAAGGGAACATTGACTGGTTACATACAAGTGCATTGGCATGCAGTGGCATATGTTCAGCAGGCCACAATGGGGACCATATACCTACACAATTCATGTCTGTGTCCCCCTGTGAATCCTCTTCCATGGTAGTCGCTAGTGGTGCATGGATTCTGATCACATTCTCCTGATGTGCAGGGTGCAGGATAGGAGTGTTGGTTATGCAATTCAGTCACATACCCCCCTCCTTGTGTCCCCTGCAGTGTGCTTCATACCTGGCATGATGTCAGTGCCCTCCGTATCCCCATGTAGGATGACCTCAGAGAGGATGCTGATCACCATCCTCTCGATGGATGACAATGTTGGCACCTGTGTGGGTGGTCTCCTGCCTGTGACATGCTGTGCCCATTCCATGGTAGCAAGCTTTCATTTCATGGCCAGCTGGTTTCATGCCACTTGTGCTTGTTTGCTGCAGGTGTCCATGCCTCCGGCCTGGCCACATTGACAGTGGCCTGGATTGCAAGCCATATTCTGGCCTTGACCTCCAATAAGGACTTCAGAGACTCCACTCCATACAGCCCCATAGTTGTCTCAGATGTCCGAGACCATGGCTGCCACCTGGCCACCAATGACATTGCTGGACTGGACCCTGGAGGTACCCAATGAAGTCTTCCCTCCACAGCCCTAGCCCATCCCCGCCAGGGTATGTGACCTCTTGCGGGGGTGCATTTGGCACTGGTGCAGCACCTCCATCTCCATTCCCCCCTGTTGTGGGCTCGCCGTATTGGTATTCACTTCCATGTGTCTGTAGGGCGGTGCACATGCCCATATATAGTTGGGTCAGGGGGCAGGGACACATATGTTTGGGATTCCCCGCTGTCCCTGCGTGCAGCACAGTGCACCTCCATTTGCCACGCCTCTACCACAGTTCTTGCTGCATATGCCCTTGTGAATACCACATGTTTTTTTGGCCATCCTAGGCATGTAGTTGAGCACCTGCTTTTCATCATTTTTCCACAAAGTTTCTGCAGTATCTTGAATAGGGCCCTTTATTATTGCTGCTCACTGTTTTATGTTCTTTTGTGTGTTCTGCAATTTACTGTATGGTAGTTTACTGTATGGCAATTTTATTCTCACGCATTCTTGTAACTGTATATTTTGCTAGTCTTATTTTCACATTGCTGTAATAATTTTGTACATTGTATTTTGCATCTGTTCTGTTCTCTTCTATTCCTTCTTCCCCCAAGACACATCTAGAAATGAGCTGATACCAGCTTAATATAACTTTTCTAGTAAAAATGTAGAAATAAAAAAACAATGCACTCTTCTGTGATTCCCTTTAGCACTTGTGTCTCCCCGTCCCAGTCCCATAACTCTGGCATCTCCTTTTTTTTTGTAATTAATACTTTTTTGAATTTTAATATTTAACAAACAACAAATATTTCCATCAACAGCATCAACATTGTACCTACCTGGAGCATTTATCACTCCATGGAGTTACAGTCTAGTCAGAACAGAAGTCAATACAATGTACAAAAGTAAATGATGAAAATATAATACCCACCCCCTTATCTAATGTTGAAACTAGCAAATCTCCATGAACAAGCAATAACCCATAATCTCACAGTTAAGTGATAGTTAATTAGGTACCTGTTCAATACATATGTATACTGTTCCCCCTTCAACTATTATTATCCCACCAGGATTCAATATCTATATAGAAATGAAACAATATCCCTTACATGAAAATAAGTCAGGAAAGCTACCTCAGCTGGGTTCTATCAAAATTATAATAAATTTAATAACAGCCTCCAATAACTATGACTCAGAACCAAACAACTATAAACATACACTGCTGTCGAAAAGGAAAAAAACATGGAAAAGGCAGGAGGAAGGCGGCCACAGCCCAAAACCATCCATATGAATACATACCATCTTTTGCTCACTCCATATATGATTAATGCTTCAACAAACAAGGGAGCTATCCTGTGCAGAGTGACACAAGAAGCATCCCAGGAATAACTTCAATCCCAAAGTGCAGTAGAAAAGGCTGCCACATCTGATAAAATCATCTTACTTTACCTGCTGCTATGTATGACAGTCTTTCATATCCTGTTAGCTGGAGCATACCATCTACCCAGTCAATAAATAAGAGCACATCAGTACTACACCACCTGCATCACAGAAGCTGCTTGGATTCCATAGTCACAGCTATAAACCAATCTCACTGGGCCTTAATAGCTACTGGGAGTTTATAAGTATTACCTAACACCAGCAGATACGCAACCCTTGGAATTTTGTTCTGCAATACTAAGTCTAAGGAAGAGAGTATCTGAGTCCACCTTGTTGAAATTTTAGGACAGTCAAACAAAAGATGGAGCAGAGTGCACTCATCCTGCTTACATCGCCAACACCAGGGATTCTGCACTAGCTGCATTTTATGCAACAGCACTGGTGTATAGTAGCACAATGACAACATTTTCAGTTGCATCAAGCAACCTGTTGTATCCTTACAAATGCCATAGGCATTAGCCCAAGCCCTATTCCATTCCTCTTCTGAAAGCTAACTCTGGCATCTCCTTGGATCACAACCCTTCCTCTCCACCTACCACCTGAGTTCATTTCACTCTATGCTCCTGCCTACCCTTCTTCTGCTGAGCCTCCTCCCTCCCATCTGATCCCCACTCTGACCATCTGCACTCCTGTTGCATCCACCCATTTTCCCAGTCTTTCTTCATCCACTGGGGCCTTTCTCTGCTGTCCCCATCCACTACATGCCATACCCTCTCTGCTTACTCCCCACCCATTCCCTTTTTGACCACCCTGTGTACACCTCCCATAGTCCTCCTATCTCTTTCTTGTTGCTACTTTCCCTTTCCCCATCACCCATCTTCCCTGCACCTTCCCTAGTCAGTGTGAGGAATCTGTTCTTCCTTGACACCACTGGGCATCCCTTCTTTTTTTGCTCTCCCTGTTCCTCTTACTAATGTCCATTCCTCTCCACCAAATCTTCTTTTCCACTGGTGAAGAGACACCTGGGGAGCTTGTATTAGTCCCTCCTCCATTCCTCCCACCCTGCCAGTTCACCTACTCAGTCTGAGCTCCATCCCTTAACCCCCTCACCAGCCACCCCTCCCCTCACGACCCACACCCCATTTCGGTTTACCCTTTCTACTAGCAGTACTAGGTCCGGTGTATGCTGCCACATTGACACCCTCAGATGATCAAGGCTCCTGCAAACCACCTTCAAATATGAGCTGCTCAGAGGGCCAGCTGGTTCTGCAGACCAGGCACCCCTCTAACCTCACAGAGATATCCTAGGAAAACTGTTCCCCACCCCTGCCTCATCCTGTCAGCTGCCCCCCTCTACACATTATTTATGCCTTCCCTGACAGTGTATCTGTAGTGTCCTTGCACCCTCTGTGATTTTACCATATATAGGGTTTTGCTGCTATCCCCACTGAATCCTCCAATCTGATCATAGTATTTTAACTCAGGTGGGAATGAATGAAAAGCTGCAACCATTAAATCTTTAAGTCACCTAACCAAGTACCCTATCTTAGGTGGGGATTGCTGAAAAGCTACATTCCCTGCAAGATCACTACTAGACATTTAACGTATATGGGAATAGCTGAAAAGCTGCAGTCCCAAAACTAGGTTGTTCGCTGACCCTAGATAGGAACCGGCTACATTCCCTATAAAATCACCCTTTACCAAGCTCCTTGTAGGCTGATCACAGATAGTGTTCAGCTGCAACCCCTTTATAAGGCCTGCCTGCTACCAAGTGCCCTTGCCTTACCTGGCCTTAGTTAGGCAGCATAGCCTGCAGCCTGGGTCTACCCTGTGGACATCCTGCTGATGCGTCCAAATGACATATAAATAGATGCTATACTCCACCAATGTTTCAGGGCCCTCACATCAGGGGTCATTAGAGATCGGTGGAATCATATAAGAACTACATGGCCTTTTGGGTTCAGCGACCATATGGTGTGGCATGCTTGCCAGTTGCACAAGCAAATCCTTCCTTAGAACCCTCCCTCTGCTCTTCACCTCCCTCCTCCCAAAGCCCCAGTCCCTACAGTAACACAGTTAAATTGCCATCCTGCTACAGAAAAAATAAAACAGTTTCGAGCACAGTGATTTTTAAAATTGTAGCACTTAATTTAATTCAGGCTTCAGTTTGCCCCGCTCCCCTCTGATTGTGCTATGGCAGTCACTGTAGGATGATAGAACCAGGCCCTGCACCCCTACACAACTCTCCCTAGTTGCTGTTAGAGGACAGGAATTTGTTTAAATAGCAACTTTCATACAATTGGTATCCCATAGCACTTTACAAACAGCAGAAAGGTAGATTACAGAGAAGTTAAGAACAGGGAGGTTACATAACCGTAGCACAGTAACTGAAATTCAAAAGGGATTCTAGGTCTATCATGTCCCCCACAACTTTACGAACAAGGATGAAATAAATATCTTGTGCAGGCATAGACTAGTTTATCGTAACTTGCTTAGGGTTGCACAGTGAGAGGCAGTGGTGGGTTTCAAACCTGAGTCTTTAGGTTCAGAGCTTTGTGCTCTAGACCACTAAGCTAACACACCCTTCCTCTGCACCACCCAAACAACTCCCCAGCACATAATCAGCCAGAAATTCTAACAACTTTCTTGTCCTGCATTTCTCCTGTCTTGACTTCAGGGGGGCACTGCCATGTGTGGCCCTCATCCATCCCATGGCAGAGGCCAGGGGTCCATTGATTTACATTATCATTGGGCAAGTCACTGCCTGTGCCACCATCTTATTTTTACTAAACTGTACGACAATGGTGCCCATAAGGACAGGGTAGAGAGGGTGGTGGGCTGAGAAGGGTGGGCGTGTGGTTTTATTGATACGTGGCATGGAAAGAAATACATGGGTTTAAATGCCACAGACAGCATGAATGCTTGCCAACAGTTGTGAATTAATATCCTTTTAGCCAATTCATTTATTTTTCAGCCAAATGGTGAGGTGGAGATAACAGCACCAACGCTGTCCTAGCCCCTGCATTTCTAGTTACATCCTTTGAAAGAAATTATGAAGAATCAGACAAACGGCCTACCTCAGGAAATGGTGGATATGAATACAGTGCAGAGCTTCAAACAGGCATGGGATACGCATAAGGGAGCAATACAGGTGAGTATGAATAGATAGGCCACTGACAGAGCAAAGGCCGATGACACATTTATAAGGTAGAAAAAGAAATAGGCAGACTGGATGGGCCTTGCGGTCCTTATCTGCTGTCAACTTCTATGTTTCAATGTAAATCAATCCTCGATCATAGTAGTCACTGACAACAAGATGACAGGATGGTCTGAGATGAGGGAAATGACTTGAGGCACTGAAGACAGACTAACAAACAGGGTTGGACAGAGGTACAGGAGGCCCTTCTGGAAAACTCATATTGGAGGCCCGTCTGATAAAGTAATAGGGTGGGCCCCAGGGTGAAACACTCAAATCAGCATTCATGGTACATTTTGAACAGTGGCTCTGTGTTTCCATTTTCTATTTACTTGCAGTGATCAGAAAAAACATTTACTGTAATTAGAAAGTAGATGATATATGCAATGATTTTCAAAGTTTGGATTTTGGTGACAAACTCAGCTGGGGTGGGGGGTACCTGGAAATTATCAGGTATCCAGGTGGGCCAGTCTAAGTCTGAAAGCAAACCAGTACCCAGGGCACAGAGTGATGGACTGAAGAGACAGGAAAAATGAACTGGTACCAGGGGCATGGCATGACAAAGCTACCAAACGCAGCCGACAGATCCATCCCAATTCAGCCATGGAGATATGGACTGATAGGCAAGAGTCAATGACATAAATTAACCAGTTTTAAGCCTTTTAAGCCTCAGTGTACAAAAACACTGCACTATGGTCAGCAGAAGAGAGGTGAGGGTAAACACTGTCTTTTACTCAGGATGTTAGATGCATCAGCGCTGTCTGTTACCTGGCATGCAGTACGAGGGCAGTCAGACAACATTTAGTGCTAGAATTTATTTAGTACTAAACCTACCCACCTATTAGATTATTAGATAAATTAGGAATCTGTAACCTTTATAGAAAAGATTTCCATAACTACAGGTGTTGTGTGACTAACTGGCCTGCTATCGGTCCCGGTAGCTCCCCTCTTAGTCATTTTTTACTTGGTCACTGACATAAAAAGTACAGATATTGTCTGACTGCCTGACCTGCTATTTTTCTCCACAGCTCCTCTTTTTGCCTTTTCTATTTTTTTTTTTTATCATAAAATGATTTTACTGAATTTTAACAAGAAACAGCTCGTGGAACAACACATAACATGTATCAGGACATGCCAGTATAAGCAAACATATTGGAAGCAAAGTCTTACACTTACATGTATTAAGAAAAAATCCTATCTAGACACAGAGCAGAGAAACACCTCCAAACATGGCATAGGAACAGGCCGGTAACACAATCTCACTCTAACAGCTAAGGAGAAAGATAACAGAGGAGTGGCAGATAGAATCTGGTAAAGTGGTGGTGCTGAGGGTTCAGGTAGGAGGGTTACTATATGGGGGAGGGGTTTTACACAGTGATGAGTGCAGGCAGGCCCCCCATTTGGCCATGTATTGGACCATTCGTCCATGATGAGTATATGAAAGGCATTCAAGCAAGGGTAGCTGGGCCAATGCTGCATGCCATGCAGCTCGTGAGGGCAGAGTCATTTGATGCCAATGTATTAGCAAGAGTCACTTAGCCTCCAAAAGGGCTAGTATTAACCATTCACGATGTGGTACCACGAGGGCCCCCAACAAGGAAGTGTCACCAAACAGAAGTTTAGAATCTGCTACAGACACAGGGGAGCCAAGCACCCTGGAGCAATCTTTAGCCACCGATGACCAGAAGGGCTGGAGTTGAGGGCAAGTCCATAAAACATGAAGCAAATGGGCTTCTGACTGGCTGCAACACCAACACTTAGAGTGACCCAGTAAGCCGCAAGAGTGGAGGACAGCAGGAGTACGACACCAGAGAAGCAGCACCTTAAGCTGAAGGAATCGGCTCCTGGTGTCCTTACATAACAAATGAGCATCACACAAATATCGTGTCCAGGAGCTCTCAGGAATGTCGACACTGTGGTCAGCCATCCATTTCAATCTGTTAGAAGGGAAGGGGACCAGCTGCGCATCTCTACAAGTCCAACAGAAGTGGACAATCAGGCCCCAGAGGGTAGAAGACTTATGTATGGAAGCCATACAGATCCAGTTGCGTTCCACACTGTACTGGGTTGAGAGATAATGAACAGCACTATGCAATTGGAGGTATTTTCAAAACTTCTTGAAAGGGAGCTGGAATTTTATTTTCAGTTGCTGAAATGACATCAGGATGCCAGAGTCAGGTAAACACACCTCCTGCACGCACTGTATGCCCTTAGATTCCCAAGTGGGCCAATGTAGGAGCACTCCACCCACAGTAAGGAGCCTGTTGCACCACAGTGGGATGTGCCTAAAGGGGGAGGGCCAAACTCTGCAAGGCGTATGGAAGAGGAACATTAGTTAGTGCCACGCTCAGCGGGACTCTAACACGGTTGGAGAAAGGGATGGGCTTAGCCTGGTCTCTGAGCTAAGCAGTGAGCACAAGGTATTACCCTGAGCTAAACTTGCCTCCAAATGTACCCATGGCAGAGAGCAGTATGTGCCAGGGACGAACCACCTGGAAACAGAGGTGGCCAGGCAGGCCAGGTGGTAGCCCTTAAACCAGGGAAGTCCCAACCCCCCATGGGTCCAGTGGGCCCTCAATTTATGTTTGCTCCATCTTGGCATGTGCCCCTCCCAAAGGTACTAAGTTACGAGATGATCCAAGGATATGAATAACTTAGGGGGAAGGTGGATTGGCAGGTTGTTGAAGAGATACATACTCCATGGGAGAAGTAACATGCAGACTGTGGCAACTCTCCCAGGCAAAGACAGTTGGAATCTATGCCACCTCTCTACTTAACATAGAAACATAGATTTTGATGGTAGATAAGGGCCGCTTGGCCCACCCACTCTGCCCATTTCCCCTACCTAATGGATAAGCTGCAGATCCTAGTTAACCAGCAGCCTACTTCTTCCTACCCCCACCACCTAGAATTGCCTTATGACTGTCCCGTGCATGCTTGAATTCCACCACTGTTTTTGACTCCACAACCTCCTCCGGAAGGCCGTTCCATGCATCCACAACCCTCTCTGTGAAAAAAATACTTCCTTAAATTACCTCTGAGCTGCTCCCCTTCTATCTTCAAATTGTACCCCCTTGTTCTTGCACACCTCTTTTTTTGAAAGATGCTACCCTCTTGGACTTTGTTGATTCCCTTGAGATACTTGAAAGTTTCTATCATGTCCCCCCTCTCCCTCCTTTCCTCGAGGCAATACATATTCTGGTCCTTAAGTCTGTCTTCATATGTCTTTTGGTGCAGACCCTGCACCATTTTAGTTGCCCTCCTCTGGACAGCCTCCAGCCTGTCTATGTCCTTGCGGAGATTGGGTCTCCAGAACTGCACGCAGTACTCCAGATGGGGTCTCACCAACTGTCTGTACAGAGGGATAATAACTTCCTGTTTTCTACTGGTGATGCCTCTCCCTATGCATTCCAGTATCTCCCCAGCCCTCCTTGCTGCCCTCTCACATTGCTTGCCCACCTTTAGGGTATCTGATATGACTACCCCCCGGTCCCTTTCCATTTTTGTTGTTGTTAGTATCTCACCCCCCATTGTGTACTCTTCCCCTGGGTTTTTTGTTTCCCAGGTGCATTACCATGCACTTCTAAGCATTGAATCTAAGCTGCCATACATTTGACCATTCCTCTAACCTTGCCAAGTCCCTTCTCATCCTTTCCACTCCACCTTGTGCATTAACTCTGTTGCAGATCTTTGTGTCATCTGCAAAGAGACATACTTTTCCTTCCAGTCCCTCTCCAATGTCGCTTATAAAGACATTGAAGAGGACCGATCCTAATACTGAACCCTGCGGTACTCCACTAGTAACCCCCCTTTCTTCAGAGTGGACTCCATTTACTATTACTCTCTGTGTCCTATTCCCCAGCCAATTCTTTACCCAGGCTGTCATCTTGGGACCCACTCCCAGGCTGGCTAACTTGTATATTAATCTTTTGTGTGGGACTGTGTCAAATGCCTTGCTAAAGTCTAGGTAGGCCATGTCCACAGCCCCTCCCTGATCTACTACTTTGGTCACCCAGTCAAAGAAATCTATCAGATTTGTCTGGCATGACCTTCCCTCTGTGAATCCATGCTGCCTTGGGTCCTGAGCCCCTCTGGCCTCCAGATACTCAACAATTCTTTCCTTCAGAAGTGATTCCATCATTTTCCCTACCACTGAGGTTACACTAACAGGTCTGTAGTTTTCTGCTTCTGCCTTGCTCCCACTTTTGTGAAGGGGAATCACATCTGCCCTTCTCCAGTCCTCGGGTACCACCCCATCCTCCAATGATTTGTTAAAGAGGGTAGTCAGTGGTGTCACTAGTTCTACCCTTAGTTCTTTTAGAATTCTGGGATGAATCCCATCAGGCCCCATTGCTTTGTCCACCTTCAGTTTTAAGAGTTCTTTCAGAACCCTTTCTTCTGTAAATGGGATGGTATCAACTTCTGTATCCAGAATGTTTCTACTGCTTGTTTTAGGTACCTCCCCCACTTCCTTTGTAAATACTGAGCAAAAATATTTGTTTAGTATCTCTGCCTTTTCACAGTCACCCTCTGCCCACCCTCTCTCCTCTTTATTAAGCCTCACTAGCCCTCCCTTGGTCTTTATTCGCTCCCTGATGTACCTATAAAAGGTTGTATCCCCCTTCTTAACTGAGTTGGCTATCTTTTACTCAGTTTGGGCCTTTGCTGTTCTGACTGCCTTCCCAGCTTCCTTTTGCTTTAACTGATACAGTTCCCTGTCCTGCTCCTTCTGTGATTCCTTGTACTTCCTGAATGCTTTCTTTTTCTCTTGAACCTTCGGAAGACACTTTGGTCAAGACGGGAGAGAAATTGGATGACTCCAAATCTGCCTGCCTATATGGGATATAGATCCCAAGGTACGAAAATCCCTTAGCTGCCCATGACAGTTCTGTGCTGCTATGGCTGTCTCTGGAGCAGGCTGCATTCAGTGGAGCAAGGATGGTCTTCTTCTGGTTGGCACAAAAACCCAATAAGTAGGCAAAGTTCTGGAGTATAGAAAGGACTGCTGGTAGGGACTGCTGAGGGTGGGAAATGGTGAGTAGAAGATCATCAACATAAGCAACCACAAGGTAGGGGGTGCCATCCACAACCAGACCCATGATTAACTTCGAAGCTATGAATGCCCAGACCAAGGATCCAAGGCCACCAGAAAAAGGAGCAGAGAGAGGGGACACCCTTGCTGTGTCCCTCTTTACAGGGGGAAAGGTGCAGAGATAGTAGCATTGGTCAGAATCTGGGCAACAGGGGGACTATATAGGGTAGTAACCCACTGGCGAAATTGCGGGCCAAAGCCATACAGATGGAGTACTGCTTGCAAATAATTCCACTCAATGGAATCAAGGCTTTAGTGAAGTCAATGGCGAGTGCTGCCATAGGCAGAGCTGACCGAGTAGCTACCCGCTTGAGGTTTAGCAGTAACCTGGTGTTGTCTATGCCAGATTTGCCCTTCATAAAGCCAGCCTGTGCCGGGTGAATAATGGAGGGTAGGACATCCAACAATCTACTGGCCAGAATCTTGGCTAGAATTTTTGTGTCTACCGACAAAAGGGATAAAAGGCGGTAGTTTGTACAGTCCAGGGGGTCATTGGATTTCTTTGGAAGAAGGGTAATGAGAGCTTCTCACATAGTTGGAGGGAGAGAGCCAACCTTGTGAGCCTCCCGGAGGGCTAGAAGCAATGGTCATGCTATATGAGCTCGCAGCATGCGGTATAGCTCAACCATCATGCCGTTGGGGCCAGGGGCTTTCCCAGACACCGTATGGGAGAGAGCCTGGCTTATTTAAGCCCCTGAGATTGAGGCATCCAACTCAGCTACTTGTTTTGGGGGTGATAACAGGATGAACATAGTTCAGGCAAAACTTGTTCAGGCCTTGTTCTACCTGAGAAGATGACAGGGAGGAATGGAACTGATAAAGGGTTTCGTAGAAAGATTGCATAGTGTCATTAATCTCCTTGGGCCCGCAAACCACCCTGCCTGATTTCTCATGAAGGGCTTGGATGCAAGAGGAGGCTTGTTATTTACGTAGCCTGAAGGCCAAGAGTCTGCCACTTTTCTCACCCCCATCCCAATAGACATGCGTGGACCATAGAAGGAGCCACTTTGCCTTTTGATGAAAGATGGTGTTAATTTGATACTTCAAACCCACAATCCAACAATAAAGAGAGATGTCCATGGAGGGGGGTTGGAGGGACTTAAACTGGGCCTCCAGGCTGGCAAGCTCAGCTTGTAATGCTGCCAGGGTGGCCTTCCAAACCTTATTTTTTGAGGCAGAATATGCAGTGATGCATCCTCGAAGTAGGGCCTTGAAGGTTTCCCAGACCGTACCAGGAGAGACTTCGCCATCCAAATTTAGAGAAAAGTAATCCTGGGCTGTCTGGATGATCACACAGCACAATTCAGGGTCTTTGAGAAGTAATGGGTTGCACCGTCATTGAGTGCCAGATGGAGACTGTCCAGGTGGGGCATAGGTGGTCAAGACAGGAGCGTGGTCTGAGATAAGAATGTTCCCTATTACAGTATCTGAAATCCCCTGAGCCACCATTATATTAGCCAGCCAAAAATTAATGTGGCTATGAGTGGAATGAGCATGAGAGTAAAAAGTATAATCTCGTCCTGTGGGATGATCACGTCTCCACATATCCACCAGTCCCCATTCATCTTGCATATCCTGCAAGGCTACCCTAGCTTTGAGGCTGGCTTGGAGGTAAGGCTTAGACTTTTCGAGAAAGGTGTCCAACACCAACTTGCAGATGCCTCCCAGTAGGATTGGGATGGGTGGCCTTGCCGGGATCAGAGAAGATATGGCCTGGCTAATCGCAGGGAAGATGTTGGCATGGTCTATATTAGGGGTGTAAATGTGGCCGATGATTAGACACCCACCTGGGGAAGACAGCTTGGCTAGTATCCACCTACCTTGAGAGTCTTTTCTCATGTTGTCCACTACCCAGGGGGAGAAATGGCATATGAGAATGGCCATCCTTTTGGACTTGGATGCAGCAGAACTGGCGTGTACCACCCCCACCCAAGATTTCTTTAGCCAGGGCACCAACTTGCTCAACAGATGTGTCTCCTCTAGCAATGTGATGTCTGTGCTAAGGGACCTGAGGTGCTGCAACACTTTCATGCACTTTATGGGGTGATTAAGGCCCTTAATATTCCAAGACACAAGGCGAAGCCCGGAGAAAGAGGGGCTCACAATGCCTGCCATTCTGATGGGGGAAGAGCAAAGGTAAACAGTACTTACTCACAAAAGTGGTCACTGAAATCGATTGAGGAAAAGGGGAGCCAGCAACAGGAATACCACTCCAGGGAGCTCCGAAGCTCGAGCCCACAGCACCAGACAGAAAAGGTAGCAAGTATGTAAAAGTAGAGGTGTAATAACACTCACACAGGAGTTGAGCCGAAAAGAGAGAGAGAAGAAGAAATATGTGAACCAGCTGTAATAACTAATCTACAATAAAACATCAGCACAATAACACAGTTTGTTATGGAGGGCCGCATAGGAGCCCAGGCAGTAATGCGTTAAAGCACAACACCAAGGATAAACTATAACAGAGTACTCTAATAAAGAGAAACTGATGCAAGCGTAAACATGCTAAGGGTTTCGGAGCTAGGGCGAAAGAGGGTAGCTGCAAAGAGCTATCCTCAGCTACGCAGACTCCAAAAGCCCAGAAAGGGGAGTATAACAAGCCAGCACTAAGCGAGTCCTCCTAAGCTGGAGACATTCCCTGGGCTGGTGCTGGGACAGCGGGAGGGGAAAAGTCAAGGAGGGTAATGGGGCCTGGGCATGGAAAGGGAACTGTTGGGGGGGTCGGGCAGGCATGGGAAAGAAGGGATGGGGGGACAGGGTCGAGGGGTAGCAGGGTAACCAATCTACCATATTGACCATAGGCCATCCAGCACAATATGGCATACCAAATGTGAGAAAGTGCAGCCCCCTACAGACTGAGCTAACCCAAGTGTGAGACCCTAGCGGGTTAATCGTGGAACCCACCAATGAGTATATGCCCACAGCCACCAAAGTGGTAGGGAGGTTGTGTCGGAGGGGCAGAGCTCTAGCGTGTGCACAAAGGGGTCCTAAGGTCTGCTGTCGGGAAAAAACAGGCAAGCTGGCCCTGTGGGGCAGACCAGGGCTTAGGATCACCAAAAGGATAGAGTGAGATAAAGGAGGGGGCGATTCATGGAGGAGGAAATCACAACTCAGTTACCCCCACCCACATTGATTCCCCTCAAGTAGTGAAGAGGGAGCAAAGGCAGGACAACAGTAACCACCACCAACTGAAATTAGCCCCCACGATTCAGACCTGACTGCCCCAACAAATAGAGTAAAGTTAAAGAAAAAGGGTTGCTTGAGTCCAATAGTTAACTAGGGAGTCCTTCTGCCTGCCCAGATAACCTCCGGGGGGTTTCCACAGGAGTAGGCAGCCTTGAGACAGCAGTTGCTGCATAGCTTATAGGGCCCAGTCTCACCGGGACAGACAAATCCACGGTCTCCAATAATCAAGTATCAGGGACATCAGCCCAGTCTGAAGGGGGAGCAGTATACATAGCCAGGGAGTCATCCAGATCGTCAGTCAAAATGGCTGCGGTGGAGTTGTCGTCGTCTCTGGAAATTTTAGCAGGAGGTGCGTTTAGATGGAGATCAGGAGTCGGAGAGCAGCCGCTTCTGGCACATTGGCGGGGCTTGGAGAGGAAGCGGGCAAGCACTGGGGCAACTGTGGAGAATTGGAGGCAGTAGTAGGTACAGCAGGCTTGTGGGTGGTATGGACCTCAGCAGCCAGCCCAGACTTCATGGGGGAACTCAGAGCGGGTGGCACCAGTCCTGTAGAAAATCTGTTCCCCGGAGCACGTTGTCCACATTATAGTTCCTGGAGGAAGGTGGGGCTCTAGCTGACATCCAGAGCTTCCTAAGACTTATAGTCAGAATTTGGAGGTTAGGCCAGAATTTGCAAAGCCAGTGCTCCACTTCACTGAGGTGTTCAGCAACTAGTTCTCTCTCCTCCTTGGAAACCAGCAACTTGGTGAGTCCCTTAAACTTAAACTTAGAGGAACTTTTTCAGAGGCCCAAAAGCTTGTCTTCTAGCTGCAGTTTCCTGGGAAAAATCCTGATAAAATGAAATTTGTGTCCCCTGCCATTTAACCTCTCCCAAGTCTCTGGCTGCCCTCAGGATTCATTCCTTAGTAGAAAATCAGAGAAAGGCTACACTAGGCCTCGGAGAGTGAATTGTTCTGCCCTTCCTGCCAGTCACTCTGTGAACCCTTTCCACATCCACCGAGCCCCTCCAACATTCCCCTAACATCATCAGGATAGCGTCATTGAGGAAGCACTCCATGGACTGCCCCCTCAGCACCTTCAGGAAAAATGATAATGCGGAAATTGTTGCACCACCCCCTGTTCTCTTGGTCCTCAATGCTGGACCACTGGATTGCAAGCTGCTCCTCGTGGGATTGGACTCAGTGCCACAACTTTCCTTGTTGTCGCTCACAGGGGTCCACGCGCTGCTCCGTAACGTTCATCTTGTCCTGCAGCTGCCTGACTTCGGCAACTGTACCAGAGAGGGAGAGGCTGATGTCATCAACTATGGTAAGAAGGGTCTCTAGCATATGAGTAATATATTGAAGGGAGTCTCCAACCGAAGTTACCAG
The DNA here is from genome assembly GCA_016271365.2 of Neoceratodus forsteri. Taxonomy (NCBI): domain Eukaryota; kingdom Metazoa; phylum Chordata; order Ceratodontiformes; family Ceratodontidae; genus Neoceratodus; species Neoceratodus forsteri. Next base: position 1,870,190,236 of record CM057452.1, read on the forward strand.
GGGAGGAGGTGGAATCCAGGACAGTGGCTGAGTAGAATGGCCTTGGGTAGCCATCTCCCTTAAATGAATAATTGCTGGCCATCAAGATGCAGCTGAGATTACAGAATTGAGGTACCCTGCGTGATCGCATTACAATAATGAAATTGCCAGCATAGAAACATAAACTTTGATGGCAGATAAGGACCACTTGGCCCACCTAGTCTGCCTATTTCCCTACCTACACGGTGGCTGCAGATCCTAGTTGACCAACAGCCTATTTCTTCCTACCACCCACAAGAATTGCCTTATGTCTGTTCCATGCATTCTTGAATCCTCCCACAGTTTTAGACCCCACAACCTCCTCAGGAAGGCTGTTCCATGCATCCACTACCCTCTCTGTGAAAAAATACTTCCTCACATTGCCCCTGAACTGCCCCCTCTATCTTTAAATTGTGTACCCTTGTTCTTGCACGTCTCTTTTTCTGAAAGATGCTATCCTCTTGGACTTTGTTGATTCCACTGAGGTACTTAAAAGTTTCTAGCCACGGAAGGTATTAGCAGGAAGGGGCTGCACAAATTATGATAGCAGGGAGAGGGCCTATGCGGCCTAACAGCTGTGGCATGGATTAGAAAGTACCAGTGCTACAACCATGGTAAATAACATTGGAGTCAACTTCTACTAACACCATATGGTAGATGTGAGGTCACCTGCACATATGATGTACTGTAGGGGTCTCAGTGTCCCAGGATCACATCGCCTGAGCTGGGATTGTAGCTAGCATGGAGAGAGCTCTGAAATTAAGTGGCCATCATGCTGACGGCCAAACCACACCCCCCACTTTTTGATTTTTCTATACTCTTGGCCCCAGCAGGGTGTAGGGGTTCTCTGTCAAGTATCTGAAGAAAGCTTGGAATAGACACATTGACACCATTACAGCTTATGCCACCTAGTATAGAAAAGCAGAGGTCACATTTATTGGACACTGGCTGAGCCTAGAGTAGGGGTCTCATCACATATAGAGAGGTTACCTGCAAAATAAAAATAGAGAAATGGTCACAAAGGATCTGTGGTTCTTTGGATGAAAACTAAAAGAAATACTGTAGATAATGAATAGATGGAAACCTATGCTTGTTGAACAGGCAGGGGTTAGTGCCCTCCATCCCCGCCTGGTGAAATTAAGGGAAAAAATAGGTTCGATAAGCAGGAATTGCCAGTAACATGTAGAAAAATAGCACAGAGGATGAGAAAAGAAATAAGAAAAGTAAGGATGAAACAATGAAAGTGGAAAGAACATCAAAATAGAATAAGAAAGGAGTAACTTCATGGTGGATGTAGTTGACCTCGGCACCTTGTGGTGCATGTGGGTAAATATAGAAGTTCATGCAGTTGGTTACAAAAGTGTGTCCCTAGTGGCCCAGAAGGTTATGGAAGTTTGTCTCTGGTAGTCTTTTAAAGACCCACATATCCCTGATGTCCAGAGAGCCCAGGGAGGGCTTCTCCCACCCCAGGCTGCTGAACCCTGGTGTATGCATCTTCCCAGGGTTATGTGTAACTGATGGAGGAGGTGGCTCTACTGCCACTGTGTAGAAAGGTGCATCTTTGTTTTATATCCCAGAGCCATACAGAAACAAACAAATCTGAGCTCACCCCAATATAGACGTTTCTTCAATCAAACTCTTATTATCATGTGCCACATTTGAACAGGTATAAGTACATTTTGTGGACTAGTACCACATCGTCAAGCCCACAAAGAGTGGTGACCTGTTAAATAATTTAATTACCAAGATTATAGGGAACAGAACTCATTTAGAAATTCTAAAGAGCTGCCTCTGCAAAACTATAATCCTCTCTAAAGTTCAGGATTCACACTATTCTTTAAGTTTGTGTGTATTTAATAGTCACTGTATAGTAAATGTGACATGGCTCTTACCATACTATATGTACATTTCGATGAAACAGACAGAAAGAACTGGGTGCATAGAGTGTTTAAAAAAATATTTTTTATATAATTTAGTAATAGTCATTGCTGTATCTAGACAAGCTAACACTATTCATGTGGCAGTTTCTGCTATGGTTTACTTCTGTCCTTTAAATAAACACATATTCAGTAATGAAGAATTTAAATATCTACTGAATGCTTTGAAACAGCAATTGTGCACTGAGTAAATTGCTCTTCTAATTAAGGTCTATGTCAAGCATTGCAATATAAATTAATATGTATGCAGTGGTATTTATAACTGGTTTAATCATTATGCCACGCTTATTGGAAGAATAATTATACCTCACACAATTCTGGCCTTTCTAGTTTGATCCCTTTGAACCACACATAGGCACTGGGTTGTATGGGCCCGTGGGGCATGGGCCCCATCAATATTTATTGAACTGGGCTGAGCCCCAGCAATATTTTGCTATGCTTGCTGCTCTGCTTTTCTCCCCTTTGGGCCCTTGCCCTTTAAATTGTGTGATTAGTGTGCACGCAGCGCATGACCGGCATGATTCGCCTGCCACCACCACCACCCCGCCATTTAATTGTTGGTGCCACCGCATTGGTCTGGGTGCGCTAGCCTGCTGGCATTATTTAAAATTTGCACCACTGGCGCAGGATTAGGTGTTTACTTGGACCCCCCCAATCATATTACTGCTTTCTGGTTGGGTGGCGGCTGGTGGCATTTTCTAATTTGCCAGCACCGCTCCCTGTGATTGGCCACTGCAGCAGGGTTTATTAAGCGCCATACACGTGTGGCCGGGGTCTGATTCATGAAGCATCTCAAGTGAGGAGTCGGCATATGCAGAGCAGAGCAGCAGAAGAAATGACCAGTCCGAGAGGAAGGCGAGAGAGAGCCGTGGACGAGTTACCTTTCCCTAAGTTCCCTTCCTGACTTACCGCATCTGCGAGACTGTGACAGAGTAGTACTTCGGTTCGGGTTCAGGTCGGGAGTCGGGACCGGTCACCGGGAGAGTGTGGCGATGAGATCAGTAGCTGGGGCGACGGTGGCAGAAAGAGAAAAAGGCTGCCCAGTCAGGCTCCGAGTCCACTCCAGATTCCAGCCTCCAGGCAGCAGGCACACATGAGCAACACAAGTTACAACTTCACAAGGTGAACAAATGGGGTTGAGGAGAGCTTTGCCATACGCTTTATGATTGCTTCAGCTTGGGCTAACTCAACAACATGAGCCTTCCTAGCTCCTATTACTAAATTAGAATTGGAACGGGTTATTTGTGGGTTAACGTTGAACACGGCTCCTGGTTCAGACAGTCTTTCTGGGATTTTTATAAAAGGTTGTGTGGCCCTATTTCCCTGCCAAATTAGTGGCCTTGTTTAATGCTTTACTACAAATTTATAGAGTGCCTGATGATCTGTGTACTGTTTTTTTTTTCTTTTTAAGAAGGGTGATCAGACAGTGTTCTGCAGTACAGTTACCATGTCATGCCTGCGTTTGCCAATGAAACGGTTATCTGTAAGGTCTCGCTGTGGTTCTGCAAAACATCAGTTTTAGTCTGAGTTATCAGGGTCTCAGTGTGCCTTTCTGTCTGTCTGCAGTCTGCAGATTTTAAAATAATTTGATTTTGTATTGTTTCCATGCAGTTCTTTTCTGCCTTCTATTTTTCCTCTTCCTGGGGCTACTCCCCACTGCTCCACTGAGTTTAACTCCCATGCCACCCCAACCCTGACCAGCACTCTGTGGCATCCCTGTCCACTCCCTGTGCTGGGACATGTATATGGAGTCCTGCCAGGTTTGAAGGCAGTATTGACACTAGCGGCTACCTGAAAGAAGACTTCCCCCTCATCCCACGACCAGTCATTGATGCATGTGTGTCCTTTGTGTCCCTACTCTGACCCACTGTGTCTCTCTTCAGCTGTAGGTACAGCTTATAATGTGCCATGTGCTTTTCGATCCAGCTGCTGGGGTCACTACCAGCATAGAGTATCCTGTGTCCCCTCGATTCAGACCCAAGTTCCCAACTTCCCAATATTGTCAAGGTGTTCTTTTGTAGAGGATCCCTGAGACACTCTGGGAAAACAGCCCCCACATCCCTTGTTGTTACACTTTGGTCAATAAAATATCCCTCTATACTTGAATACTCCCAAATCAAGCTTCTCCTCCAGATCAATGTGGTAAGAGCCCGTTGAGATATTCTGTGTTTAGTTTAGACTGAGCTGCTGGGTTTTACACAAAAGAGGCCTTCTGTCAACAGACCCTATCCACAATGAGATTGCCAATACAGATGGCCAAATAAAACAGTAACAACTTGTTCTTCACATCTGTTTAATGTTTTGAAAGTGCCTGCCTAACTTGAAGGATTAAAGCCTGATTCTTTTATCAAGATCTCAAACAAAAGAAGAGGAAAGGATTCAGCTACCATTATGGAAGCAAGAACCCAAAAGATATGTGGGCTTTCATTGCTCCACAGGGACTATCAATACCTCTTGTTACTGCTGGTGCAGGACTGTGGCTGGGGGATTGGACTTTGCTGAAAGGCTTCCATCCTTCAGAAGCCTACAAATTGTTAACACGGTCTTAGTAGTTGAGTGATCTGCTTTTCAGGGAACAACCTCATGGTTTTGAAGGAAGTTCACAGATAAATCAGCTTACATTGCATTGATGCTTTAAATTTGGAATCAAACTAGTTGTTTGGCTCAAGGAAGCTCTGCCTGACAGCTCATTTTTACCTAGCTCTTTGTAGTGTTTGTCTCAGAAACACCTTCTGGACATCAGGCCAGTAATTAGCAAGGGAAGGACAGTTCCACAAGAAGTGTAAGAGATCCCCACCACTGAGGGCAGTGGCACTTCCAACAGTAGTTTAAGGGGATAAGATGGGCAGCGTATAATACAGTAGGTGTGTGTGGTACCAGCAGTAAACGATTTTAATTTGGATGATTCTGCTTTTGGGATCCTTAAGTAGATAACTGGCTACCTACTTTCCAGTACTGAAGTCAGTCTTCATCTATAATATTGTGGCCTGGGGGCTGAGGCTTTAGACCAGTAGGTCCAGGCAGGAATGGGTTTGTTAGGGAGGCATGCTGTAATATGAAATTATATTAGTCCAGCCTTGTCTGACTTAGAAGTAAGCCATTTAGATACTTGGTGCATGGGGTAAGGGGTGGGAAAGGTGTAAAGCTTAGTGAGAATGGATGCTAGGGCACTGCAGAGTTGTTGGTACTTCCTGAAGTTGATCTTCGGGTGATTGTTCTGAAGTTGAAGTCCTTGAAAAGAGTCTAAGGAGGTGGAGTGTGGGGTAAGCAGGTCTAGGAGTGCAGAGATGCCTTGTCTCCTTCAGTCAGCTGGGTGGAGAGATGCCCCTTCTAGTCGAATTTCTGAGTTGTCACATGAGAGAATGATAGCTGGGTGGGCCAGAGTGACTCCCAGCCATTAGCCCTCCTGTTTCCAGGTTTGGGAAATGAGGTAATAGTGAGGGGAAGTGGCTTTGGAGGCTTGTAGCCAAGATAGAGAAACACAGAGGGGTTTGTGGCCTTCAACATGCTAGATTCTGTAGACGTTCATAATAGTGAAGTGAAGATGTCACCTTTGAGCCATTTGATGGTCTGGGCCACCTTTATGTCCCAGTTGTAGCCCTGAAACCAGGGTAGATTCAATCCCCCCGGCACCAGTGTGTATGCAGTTTAGTTTGGCTATAGCAGGACTGACACCCTTCCCATAGGAACTGAGCAATTCAGTTATGAATTATGTTGAACCAGTTCTGGGAGATCAGAACAGGCAAGTGAGAAAGAAGGTGGAATGGTTTAGGGGCAGTTATCACCTTGATTGCCTTGATCTTACCTACCATAAGTAATTGTAGTGACATCCAGCAGTCCATTTCAGTTTTAAGTTTGGAAAGTAAGATGGAGTTCATATCACATATTTGATGCAGATGAGGGGTTATCTTGATGCCCAGGTACATCAGAGACTTTGGTCCCCATCTAAGCTGTAGTGCAGTACAAGGCAATGATGTACATGCATTGTTTAATGGTAGGACTTCCATTTTGTTATGGTTAATTTTTAGACCAGAGAGAGAGAAGTAAACGTTTGGAAGAGACAAAAATGATTTTACAAAAGCCGAACACCATAGAGCCCTGTGTTAAAATGGCTTGTTGTAGTATACCTGGGCCTCCTGCTATTGTGGACAGACAGACACCCTTACGAGGTATTAATTGCCAGCCTACTGATGCCATACAGCTGACCCTACACCTCTCTGACTACTTATGAGTTGTTAATAGCGTGTCAAAAGTCCCTGTTCAGAGCACTATTCAGTCTCAGTAGGCGTAGCTGGGTTTTGGTTAGATGCTGCTGGGAAAAAAATTATGGAAAAGTATTGTGCTGTGTGGTTGAGGAGTTCAACAAGTCCGGGAAGGGTTGTTATGGGTGCACTTCTCAGTCACTGAGTAAAAACTGGTATGATGGGAGATGGCATCTCGGTGCAGACATCTGTGTAGAACAAATTTCTTTATCATTGGACGCAGCAGGCCCACACGCATGTTTATTTACGCTTATGTATGAGCTTACTAGCCTTCAGTTAACAAAAATCACACATTTTACAGAGGTTTGCACTTGAACCTCTCAGCCTTGAACAGTTGCTGTGTTGAGAAATGGGGAATGAGTATGACCTTTGTAAACCAATGTAGCTGAGTGCAACTGGGGCAAGGTCGTTGGAACAGAGAGGGGTGGTTGCCAGTTCACTTGCCATGGGCTTGACTGACTGAATTCGTTAGGTAAAATCGGATCTTTTTTATGTAAGATTATTTTTAAATAACTGGGAAACACTGAGCAATTACATGAGTATTTTATTATAGCAACACATGACACCGCACATACAATTTACATGTTTTTTTGGCCTGGAAGCTGTTAAATTATAGAATTACCAAATCCATTACTTGAAAACGATATAGCGAATTCTTGATCTTGATCGGTGTAACTGTACTCTAGTACTGGAATGCAATATTAATCATGTATTCTGTTATGATGCTTTAAGCAGTAACCTCCCCCCCCCATTAAATATAAAGGCATCTCAGTGCTTTTACTTTTGCTCTGCAAATAGTGCTTCTCAGCTCAGATATAATTTAGTTCAGTTCCAGGGTTATGTAATTTAGTATAAGGCAGAAAATGTTGGACGTTTTCAGATCTTTCTCACTGTGTGAAGAAGAGGCAGTGCAGTCTAGTGGCTAGAGTATAGGCTCGAGAAGGAAGAAATCAAGGCTTAAATCCAACCAGAACCGCTTACTCTCTGTGTGGCCTTGAGCAAATCCATTCCCTTACCTTACTGCTCCCCTACCTCCCACCATCCAGCTGTAAATACAGGTAAACAATGACTCGACTGAGAAAGAGATGTAGCATCTCAGCTGTGCCGTCCTGGGGAAAAAATTATATATATTGGCGTTTGTGGGTACAGACATGACAGGGCCTCTGAGGGCTGACACTTCTGTTTCTTTTTTTTTTTTTAAATTTAAGTTTATTAGTTTTCAACATACCAACCATAACAGAACCAAAATGTCCAAAATGTTAACAGACTAAACAAAACAAAGAACCCCCCCCACCAAAACCCTCACACCATATACCAATAAATACCATATACATCAAATCACGGATACCATACCCCTCCCCCACACACACCCCAAGAAAAAATATCAATACCCTCCCTAGGAAAGCCCTACCGAATTAACCATACAAACAATCAAACATATAAGTCCCAACCTGTAAACCCCATAACCCCCACCCCAAATGGTGCACCAGCTTAAGACCTAAAGGAAACCCTCTTAAATCTGGATATCATTATATATCTGGAACAAATTGGCAATTCTCACAATCCCATGGCTCATATAAAGTCAATAAAAGATCTAGAATCATCAAATATACAAAGGTAGCTACAATATACCATATACCATATGAGGGCAAAGGGATCGGGTTGTCAGGCCTAGGTATTACTTCAAGCACATAGCTTGTAATTTGCCCCACCTTTTGTAGAACAAATCCCTCCGATCTTTAAAACTGGCAATCAAACTCTCAGATTGGAGAAATTACATCAGCTCCTTCAACCAATCTGCATATGATAAAACCAAGTGGTCCTTCCAATGCCTTAAGACCAGTTTCTTAACCGCCATGGACACTAGGGCCATATAGTAACGACATTCTACAGTGTGTATGCTAGAAAAATCTCCCAAAACACAGACTTCAGGACAGAAATAACCACTAAGGCCTAGAAGGGGATCCAGATTCCTTTGAATTAGAGACCACAATGGTACCACCTTAGGACACTCCCAAAAGATGTGAATTAAATTGCCCTCCGCTAGTAAGCACCTAAAACAGTCTGCATTGGAGATCAATTTACACTGAAAGAGAGTTTAACAGGGGTATAATAAAGATTATTCACGATATAATACTGTATTAATCTCAACCTATCCTAGTGTGATATCTATACAAATTCGCCAAATGTTTGCCCAAACGGGACGGCATCAGGAAGAAGATTTGCCCAGACCGAAGAGCCCTCAACCCCTCAGGTACCCCAAAATTTAATAGGTATGAGTAAATTAATGATACAGAATGGGGCTGGGAAGCAAGGTTCACAATATTAGTTAGGAAAGGCTGGACTGCCGATTGCCTAAAAGAAGTACCGAATTTAGTGCTCACTAGGTGTCGAAGCTGGAAAACTTTAAAGATTCCCTTGCTAGGTATACCAAATTTATTAAGAATCTCATCTGATGGCAGCAACAGGTCTTGACTAAACAACTGCTCCACAGTAGCCTCCTTAAGTTGTGGGACCCATCCTGGAAATATCCAAGAATTTCCGACTTTAACATTAGGGTTTAACACCACTGGCTGTCCTAAATCCCGCTCACCGGAGATCTGAAAGAAGTTGAGACATTGTACCCAAGCTTTAAGATTATCGCCACCATTTTATTTGGAATCAGCTGAAAAAGCCCTCAAGGGCAAATAGAACAAAGCGGAGATATCCAGCCGAGTTCAAAGAAAAATCCTTTTTAGGTTGAAGCCAAATTGGACCAGCGTTCGAAGCACCGAGGAGAACCATCATCCCAACTTTGAAGGTGGGCCGCCCAGTAATATAGCTGAAGATTGGGCAATCTTAAACCACCCTCTCCTAGGGAGTGAAAGATTAGCATAGGAACGCTGAACTCCTTTCTTCGCCAAATAAAACTGGAAAATAACCGGTGAAGCTGCTGGAAAATGAAAGGGAATCCAGAGATTAGTCAGGTTCAGTGGGTAAAAGATCCGGGAAGTATAGTCATTTTAAGAATATTGTCGCCCCCAGAGGCGAAATAAGGAGAATTGACCATCTTTGCAGATCCTGACTAATCAAATCCGAACTCTATCAAATTTTGTTTCTTCAACAGAGAGGTCAGTAGAAATGTATGCCCAGATACTTGATAGATCTGGGAGTCCATCTCATCCCGAAGGAGAGAAAGTCCTGCTTATTGGCATAGCAATTTAAAGGGTAAACCTCACACTTCGAAATATTCAACTTATAACGAGAAAAGAAGCCATACTTCTTAATAATATCAAGAGCAGCCTCTAGAGATGTTACTGGGTCCATTAAATGAAGCATGACATCATCTGCATACACAGAGCAAACTAGGTCACGTTGCTGAAGTCTGACACCCCTCACCTGAGGAGGCGATTTAAGTTTAATCAACAAGGGTTCCAAATAGATTAAATAACAAAGGAGAGAGGGCAACCCTGCCTGGTACCAGCAAAGAGCCGAAAGGAAGAAAAAAAAACATTACAATAGATCTTAGCCGAGGGGCATCTATAAAGTACCCGGATCATATCCAAGAAAGAAGCCGGAAACCCCATCTCACCCATTACGGCCCAGAGAAAGGACCAATCAACCCGATCAAATGCTTTCTCAGCATCAAGAGAGATCAGGGCTATCGGACCCGTTGCTGCTTGAGAGTACTGGGAGATATGTGACAGGGTTCTCAGATGATCCGCCGCCGACCTCCCAGAGACAAAACCAGCTTGTTCAGGACTCAGCAGCCTCATCCATACTTTTTTGATCCTTTCAGCTAAGATCTTGGCTAAAATCTTAATATCATAATTTTGAAGAGAAATGGGACGGTAACTAGCCGGGTCTGCCAAATCATTATCTGCTTTAGGAATTAGAACAATTGTAGCCTCAAACATTGTGGGGTCAAGTTCAGAAGAGATTGGTAAGTAGTTATATAATTTAAGAAGGATAGGTATCAGGTCTTCAGCGAACACTTTATAAAAGTTTGCCGGAAAGCCATCTGGCCCCAGTGTTTTATCTGATACCAAGGAAGCGATAGTACTACCTATTTCCTCCGCCGAGATAGGCGCTAGTAAACTCGCCTGCTGGGTCTCTGATAAACAAGGAATGTCTATTGTTCTAAGATAATCCATGATGGCTGAACTAGAAAAGGGAAGAGAAGGGCATCTATAGAGCTCTGAATAATAATCCTTAAAAATACTCGCAATGTCTCTAGGCGAAGAAACTACATTACCATCTGGAGAGGACAGCGAAGGAATAATCCTTGAACCCTCTAATGAACGGAGGCGTAAAGCCAGTAATTTACCGGCCTTTTCACAGGACTCAAAATATTTTGCTTGGGTTTTTATCATGTAATACTCAGTTTTTTCCTTCAGAAGGTCTGAGTACTCGTTTTTGACTAGCAAAAGCTCCTTAAGATCCTGTATCGAGGAAGTAGCAGCGTAGTTAGCCTCTAGCTCCCTTACTTTACTCATCAGAGCCAAAGACTTCACCATCCTAGTCCTTTTCTAAAAGAGCCATTTTAATAAGTTCCCCTAAGATAGCATTTCAGTACACCCAGAGCATATCAATCCTAGAAGTGGAATTCAAATTGTCCACCAAAAAGAAATCCGGGAGCTAATGTCAGAGACAAGCTGGCGGTCTTTTAACAACTAGTGTATTTAATCGCCATATTGAATCCAGAGTATCCAGGATCTAGAGACAGTTGCGTCCAGACTACAGCGTGATCTGATACAATTATCAGCTCAATACCAGAAGAAAGGATATTCGGGAAAAAGAGAGAGCTAACCAGAATCATATCTAACCTTGACTTAGTTCCATGCAGTTGAGAATAGAAGGAAAAGGCACAACAGGAAGGATTAGCTAGGTGCCAAGGGTCACCTAGACCAAACATCGAGACCAGATCCGAAAAGGCACACTGCGCCGGGGAGGGTGGGCGTTTAGCTGGTGGTTCCCTATCTAAGGTGGGAGAAAAGGGCAGGTTCCAATCCCCTCCCAGTATAAATTGGGCTGGGAGAAACCTAGCCAATTTATTAGCCAAGGCCATAAAAAATTCGGGATTACCTCCAACTGGGCCATAAACGGAACCCAATACTACCCTGTCACCATTCAAAATACCTTCCACCAAAACAAACCTCCACTCCGGGTCTATGGCCACCTGCTCCTTAATGAACAATACATGTTTTTTAATAAGTACCACAACTCCCTTACTGAAATTGAATTTCCAGCAAGGTAAGCCTGGGAGAAACCAGATCGGGAGAGCAGTCTGGTTTCGTCTTGGGATAAGTGTGTCTCCTGCAAAAACAAGATGTCAATGTGGAATAATGAACAGTGGTTGAAGGTCTGTAGTCTCTTAACCCAATCCCTAAGCCCCCTAACATTCCACGATGCTATCTTAACATTGCTCTTAGCCATTTCAAAAAAATAAAGACGTTAATATACGTTCAGACAGAGGCAACATAGTATATAACTGCATGGTGCACCACATTGAACAACCCCACGCAGAAATGAACTATCCCAGTAAAGCAACAATCATATATTATATCTGGGACATCTACTACTAAACCCCAATCCCCAACCCTCATCCCCAGAACAGAAAACCCGAAGTTTAACAAATAATCAGACCTCAGAATCAAGTATTCCCCCCCACCCCAATTCCAAGAACATCTGACCAAGTCATAGAAATAAAACCAGAACCCCTCACCATCCCAATCCCCGACCCCGTCCCATACCCCCAACCAAGCAAAACATAAGTATTTACAACGGGTTGGCCGAGCCTGAATACGCCAGAAGTTACCCAATCAACCAAAAGCTCAGGCCCCTGAACCCCTGGTGCGAACCTCCAAACCCCCAGAGTCCGGGACCAGCACCCGCAAAGAAACAGAATCAGTGACCCTCCCAGGAGAATGCCAACCCCTGCTACCAGGGCTGCCATCCCCGAGAGCCCCAACCCCTGGGGGAGGTTAGCTAACCCCCTACAATATGGCTCACGATTCCACATCTAGCGAGCAAGTCCCCGGAGCTCGACCCTCCCACACCCGGCCACCTCCCCCCCCCATAGTCCATAATGAAAATAGAAGAAAAAAGGTATAGGAGAGTAGGGAAGAGGGACAATCAAAGGTAGAATATGGGTAGTAACATACCACCCATTATATCAGCCCCCAGTCCCCAAGCGGCTTTACTAGGCGGTACCCCAACACCCAAATAAGGCCAAGCAGAGACGAGATAACAGAAGGGGAAAAGAAATCCCTACCTGAGTCAAGGCAGTCCAAGAAAAAGAGAACCAGAGAACCAAGATAATCCAAACAAAATTGCCATGCAAGCCCTCCTGCCACGAAATTCCGTCCAGAACGTTGTTTCAGGGGAACCAAAGGCGAAGGACCCACAGAGTCCATCTCCCGAAGTCCCCTCCGAAACAATCACCGCTAAACTAAGTTCCACCGGCAGGGCAAATGGCCGAAATCGGGGGGTGGGAGCGCCGCCGAACCGGAGCCCGCCACCACAACCCCAATCCAGGCCAACCCATCAGGAGAAAAGGGGGAATCCCGCAAAGAAAATGGAAAGACTAGGACAGCAAAGGCAAAAGGCAAGAAACCAGAAGAGAGGAGAAAACGAGAGGCAGGGCGAGGCCACTACCAAGTAAGCTTCTTAACTAAATTTAAACATTAGCAAAGGTGATTTTAGCCCCAGCGATAGTTAGGGTTCAGTTCCTCCGACAAGGCCATTCAAGAATTTCAGCCACGTATTTTAAATAAGTCCGGCAGTTTAACTTCCAACTCTTTGCTAGCCACCTCCGGGGAGCTGTAGCTTGCTGTAGTGCCGTTTATCGTAACCTTCAAAATCGCTGGATACACCATTCTAAACAGAATAGAAGCTGCAATCAATTTTTGTACTACTGGATGGTAATCTGCTCTTTTCTCCCGAGTCTCCTTGAGTAAGTCCTGGGTGATCCTGATTTTATTGAGCCCCAGAATATGTCCTTCAGCTCACGAGTTTCACATAAAACATGATTCCTCTCCACATAGCTCAAAAATTTAACAATAATGGGACGTGGAGGGGATCCTGGAGCAGATTTAGATCTCAAAGAACGATGAACTCTCTAAGTGATAGGTAGGGCTAATGGGGAAGGACCAACAATTTTGCAGAGAATTTTTGCAGAAAGACCATGATGTCTGGGCCTTCCTCTGACTCGGGTATACCCAGAATTAAAGATTATTTCTGGGTTTCGTCCTTCTAAATCCTCAGTCTTAGCTTGCAATTTTTGACCTGTTGTCTGAGCTCAGTAATCTCCATTTCGCTCTAGACCTCCACGCTCTGAGGAAATTAGCCTTGCTTCCATATCTGTGACTCTTGTAGAGACTGAGGAAAGATCATCATGGAACGATTTTAATTCTCCTGCTAAGTCCTGAAGAATATCTTTCAGGGGTGTAAGCTCTTGAAGAAACTTGTCCTCAGATAGTGGTACAACCTGCTGCCTTTCTCCCGCCTCGATCAGCTCTGGTAGGGGCCTGGTTCCTCTGCTTCTTGGAGGCCTTCTCTGGGAAGCAGGAGTGTGCTCTGACTGAGGCCTGCCTGCTATCTACCTCCATCTCAAGCCAGCAACCGTTTATTTTCGCTGCTTCAGTCACCAAATAATGGTAGAAACTTTCCCCAAGCGTTATTAATATAAATTAGCCAAAAAGATGAGCAGGATGGCAAGTTAAATGCACAAAAAGGCGACCAGTGGGGGGAGCTCAGAAACTCAGCTGCTCTCTAGCCAGATGCCATCACGTGACCCACTTCTGTTTCAATTTAAACTGAGTAAAATGCCTTGCAGTAAAATAAGTCTCTTGCTGGGTTGTTGCTTTAACTCTGGCTGTGGTCCAGCATCAAATTCCAATACCTTTTGGCTACTACAGCCTGAGGCAAGTGGCACTGGCAACAGTCTGATCATTCGGTGGGTATTGTGTAGTGGCCTGCCCTGGTAATTTGGAGAGGGTAGAGCGAGTCAGTGAGAGGAGTCCAGACCATCAGTCCAGTAGTCACAGTCACACCTGCCCTGCTGGGTGGCTCGTGAGTCACAGTGTGAGCATCGGTGTGGTGGACTGGTGGTGTGAGTGTGTGTCAGTCAGCAGGCGTGTGTTGCCAGTAAGTTTGCAAAACTCCACCACTCCCTTCATGATTGCCACCAGTCGGGAGAAGTCTGGGACTTGGGAGTGAAAAGAAAGAGAGCAGCAGGCTGAGGCTCAGTGAGCGAGTGAGAGCCAGCAGCAGCAAGCAACAACAACAATCTAGACTGCAGTGCAGACCAGAACAGAGGCGAGTGTCTGGCTGGGTTAACAACAACAATCTAGACTGCAGTGCAGATAAGAACAGAGGCAAGTGTCTGGCTGGGTTAACAACAACAATCTAGACTGCAGTGCAGACAAGATCAGAGGCGAGTGTCTGGCTGGGTTAACAACAACAATCTAGACTGCAGTGCAGACAAGAACAGACGTGAGTGTCTGGATGGGTGGGTAACTATACTGGGTCTGACTGTGGAGGTCATGTGGCTGCTGCTGTTTAGTTTAATTTGTAAGACATTTATGCAAGCTGAGTCAGTGGTACAGAAAGCTTTGTATTGGGCAGATGGTAATTTGCTTAACATTTGGAATTGGCAGTTAGTCACACTTTTGCTGCTGTTCTAATGAATTATGTTTGACAGTGAACACAGCAGGCTTAGTGGGTGATCTGCAAAACCAACTGACCTGAACAAGTTCCCTAAAATCAATTAACATATCAGGTTGTAAGTATTGAATATGGATAGAAAAAAAGGGGATGGACTGTCAGCAAGCAGGCAGAAAACTTCTGTTTCTGTTATCTTGTACTGTACATAATAACTGTTGGTAGTGGACCACGATCTGATTAATTTGGGGTGTGTTGGAAGTGTGTTATATTATGTTGGATTGGTTGTATTCATGCAAAGGTCAAAGATGGGTCCCATTGCTGCAGCATCTTTATCAACACTGGTATTTTTCCCCCATATAAAGGGTAGCAGTGTGCCAGCCAGGATCGAGTAGAGAGTGAGCAGTGAGCACCGAGCAGTGCACCAGGGCAGCCAGCCACTCCAGCCCAGAAAGCAACAGCATTCAGCGTCAGAGAAGGACGAAGTGGAGGGGACTGGGAGTCAAGTTAGCAGTGGGCCAGCACCGGGTGGTAACGGAACCTCCGCCCAAGACAGCCATCAGTCAGTAGCACACCAATGATCCTCTCAGCCAGTTAAAACCCAAAAGCCCAGTCAGACAGCCATAACCAGGTAAGGTGTGGTGGGGATGGGAGGAGGGTTGGATTTTGTCCAGTCTCCAGTCATTGACTTTAAGACTGGTAGGGGTAGCACTTCCTAAAGTTTCAAGAATTTTCCAGCAGAAACAGACCACCCTGTCTAACCAAGTCTGCTCAAGTGTGCAGTTAGCCTAGCATCCCTAGTTTGCAGCTGCCTCACCCTCTCCCCTTTGTCATCCCAAATGCCACCCCCACTTCCCCCACCCTCATTCTCCGCTGTTCCCTGTCCCATGCCCTTATAAAGCTGTTCACAGATTTACATGATACCATCTGTTCTGCTAGTGCATTCCAGTTTGCTACCACCCTCTGTGTGAAATAGTGTATCCTCATTTCCCTCTTAAATCTTCCCATCTTTATTCTTAGCATGTGCCCCTTGATACCCCTCCCCCCTTAGCTTAAAGACCTCATCTGACCCACCCGTATTGATTCCACCAATACTTGAATGTCTGTATCATGCCCCCCTTTCCCTTCTGTGCTCTTGGATGTACAGTAGTAACACTGAATTAGTCAAAGGATTTTTATGGATTTTTAAAAATCCCTATTGAGAATTGTGAAACCTTTAGTTAGGGATTTTGTTTCATTTGTTAGTGTGTTCACTGCTGCTAGTTGTCATGTCAGCATGACTCAGTTGGTAGCACATCCACTTCTGGACCAGAAGGTCGCATCATCGCATGGGTTCTCGGCCCACACCGGGATTGAACATGCACCTAAAAATGCTGGCATCAGAGTGCAGTATTAGGGGGGTGCTGTATTGCTGGGGTGTGCCATCCTTCAGATGAGACGCTGAACTGAGGTCCCTTCTACTCATCCTGGTGTTGTCCTGGTGGGTGTCCAGGTGGAAGTAAAAGAACCCAGGGCACTCTTCACAAAGAGTAGGGAACAATCCCAGTGTCCTGGCCAACAGTCCCCTTCCCATATACCAGTTCAGGCAATCATCCAGGCTGTGTCTGGGTGTTGATGTGCGATATGGCCACCACACCACTACACATTCAGTCACTTCACTACCAGTCTATCATCACTTGTAAAGTTCTTTGGGGTACACTGTGTATTAAAAGTGCTATATAAATGCTGATTATTCTTCTTCCTAAAGAGGGTTGTCTCATCTGATAGTGTAGTTGAAAATCTACCAGATGGTACTGTAATAGGAACTGGCCTCTTTCTGTAGGTGTAACAAAAAGAATTTTAGAGGATTTTTTCCTTAAATTTTGTGAAGGACAAATAGGGAATCTCACAAAATTGCTTGACAAATTCAGTGCTACTACTGTACATATTCAGGTCTCTCAGCCTGCTGATATAGTCTCTCCCCTCCATTCCACAAAGCATCTTTTTTCCTATTATGTAAAAAAAAAGTGTGGTGTGGCATGTGAGGGCCTGAGGGGAAATGTCTGAGGTGTGTGACCCGCTCTGGCTAACTGGTTATGGCCTAGATACTGTAAAAATCATTGACTAAGCAAGGGGTGCAGTGACCAGTCCAGAAGAAGTGACCCAAGAATACAAAAAGTGCTGAAGCAGAATCAAAGGTGGAAAGTGTGAAGGACATGTCAACTTGTTTCTGCTTGAACAGACACATTTAAGAATCACTTCAGCCTTAATTATGCAGCATTAAACCATATAATGTTAGTTTATCTCTGTGGTGGCTGCCTTCACATGTGATGTGAGTGAGGCCAGGGACTATTACAAGTTGTCTGCTTTACTGAGGCATGCATGCCTCTAAATCAGGGGTTCTCAAATGGTGAGGCCAGCCTCCCTTGGGAGGCCCCAACGTGTTCCAAGGGAGGCTCAAGCAAGTCTTGAAAAAGTATTATATTTCAATTTTGAACTTAATAGATTTTGTGTGAAGGGATAAGGCAAACTGAAAGAGGATAATAGTAGGTGAATTTATGTATTTTATTCACAAGTCTGTGATCAGGAAAGGTACTGTACACTGAGCCATGGCTTATTTCAGGTGTACCCAGGGAAGGGTAGTGAGAGATTACAATTCAAAATGTAACTGCAAAACATTCAAGCAATACAAAATGAATGAAAGTGCAAACAAATTAAGAACAATGAACTAACAATGCGAGGAACAATTGATCAATTACTCTGGCAGCAGAACTGTCCAAATACAAGAGTTAACCATATACGTACTAGGAATAAGAGAAAGAGGGAGCAAAATGTTTCCTGAGAACTTGCTTAAGAGCAGGGGAGGCAGAGGTTGGCAGGAAATTATTCCAGATAGAGGGAAACAGAAAAGCAGTCTGACCCATGAAGGTATGGCAGTAAGGTAACAATGGTTCGAGAGTCAAAATATTGAGCAAGTAGGTTGTCCTGTGTGTGTGTGGGGGGGGGTTACAAGAAGCTTAATAACATGAGTGCCAGCTATGCAAAGAGGTTTCAATTTATTCCTGATGTACTTTGAAAAGTAGGCAATTTTTTCTATGGGGAGGCCCAAAAATATTTCAGTATTTTGGGGGAGGCTCAAGATCTTTTCCATGGCTTAGGGGAGGCTCACTATGACAAAGTTTGAGAACTGTTGCTCTAAATGGTTCCAACTTTGAGATGGGGGGTATGGTGTGTGTGTGTGTGTCTGTGACAAAAGGAATGTAAAGAAATGTGAGGCACACATGCATACGACTCACACACACACACACACACACACACACACACACATACACACACACTCTCTTATGGCCCTCTCTCTTGTTTGTGACAGTTTGAGTACTGCTTCAAAGGTAAGCAGCTGAGCTGAGCTTAGTTGTTTTGTTTGTATCACACTAGCGACATTTTCATAAAGTATCAAAATTTAATTTACAAGTTGTATGTAAACTGAAAATGCATGTAATGGAATTGTTGTGAACTGAAATACAGGATGTGTAGTGCTTTGTTTGTTTGTTTGTTTGTTTATTCGCTTAATGGGTAAGCACACTGGAAACAAGTTCCTTTTACAGGTGCGACCCACATATATTGCATACAGACAATACATAATCAAACATACATATACAATGCAGCAAATTGCAGACAAAAATGTCTTTGTTACGTATAAAATTCATAGAAAAAAAAATTCATAAAAAACAGTTACAATTAAATTGAGATTCGATATACATCCTTAATGCATCGGCAAACTTTTTGACAGAACACAACCTTTGAGGAAAGATATTGCAAATTTTGGAACAATTGGCCTGTTACTCACTATTACTAATGGGCAGGATATGTGTGCTGGCAAAGAAATCATGGTATTTCTGACATGGACTGGTATGATCACGCCATGCTTACTATATTTAAAGAAAGTTTCCGTTATAGGGCAGCTACTCACATATTGTGGTATCTGCTTCTCTGGCACTGGTGACATGCCACCGCACTCAAGCCCATAATGAAATGATGTGACCGGGGGAGCATGGGGGCACACCCCATTGAAATGAATGGCCCCTGACAAAGGAATCACTCCTGAGGTGCTGGGGCTACATGGCTGTGGTGTGAGGGCCTACTGTGGTCAACATTTGTGGTTAAAAGCTTTAAATTGCATTGGAGTTGTGGAGCTTCATTTCTACTCCAGGACTGCAGCCTGGCACCTCTGAAGTGAACTTGATATTTTCTCAGGCTACCAGCCTTCACCTGTGGCTGCACCCTTTTCAACCTGGCCCACATGCAGTTGTGTTTCTGGGTTTCTTAAAATGAATGGGAGTGGATTTCATATTCATTTTTTAAGATCAAGAATGGTCACTTACAGATTATGAAGGACACCGCTTGGTGCTCTACTAACATGACCCTTGTTAGTCGAGCAGTGTCTTTCCTTAATCTGTAACTAAGTGGCCTTCCTTAATCTTACAAATGAATATGAAATCCAGCCCCATTCATTTCAATAGGGTGCTCCACACGCTCTCTCTCTGGTCACATCACATGTCATTACGTGCTTGAGTGTGGGGGCGTGTCACCACCAGAGCTTTCAGAATCAGTTGGGGGGTGTAAAGAAATCTCAAATTACAAGGGAAAATGCTAAGGTATGACAAAAAAGTTAATTATTTGAACTAGGCTAGCAGAATAAGTATCTCTGAGGGCAGATACCACAATATGTGAGTGGTAGCTGCTCTCAGCTAAATAGGAAAATCACTTTAAACAACAAGGCACAACAGGGTGTGGGGTGTGGGTTATGGGGATACACCCACAAAAGAAGTAGGTAAATCACCCAATAACTCACACCCTGGACTCTTAGTCAGTGACTTATTGTAATTATGCATGAATGGATGGACCCATGTGTAAAATAAATTTATAACGTGTTTTTATAAAGGCTGCACATTTGATGTCAAGCCACAGAGTGACCACTGGATGACAGGGAAGAGAAGTAGTTGCACTTGGGTTGGTGATCACACAGGGAAGAATAATACTATACTACTACTACTCATGTCACTTATTATACAGAGGTGGTGTGAAAAACTGGGGGGTGCATGCCAATACCACCAGGGATACCCCTCCCGGATGGGATAGCAGAGGACTGGTTCTTAGCACTGGCAGGGAAGTGCTGTGCCTTTTGTGCCTGACCCCATGCTAATGAGTCTATCAGGCTCATGTTTTCACTTCTTAATTCTGCAGGATCCCACCAGGAATAAACATGCTTCTGGGGAATATGCTTACTTTTTCAAGTTTTTCACTTTTATTACTGCACTACCAGTCTAGCATCACTTGTAAAGCGTGTTACATACATTCTGTATGAAAAACGCTATATACATTCTTCTTCTTCTTCTTCTTCAGTGGCCTGGAGAATACTTCATCTTGGCATGCTGATGCTGACCCTGTGATACTTTATTTTCTCGCACACAGTCCATAACCTTAACCAACTTGATGCCAAAGCAAGTGCCACTGTTATGCAAACACAACATAGCAAGCTCTCTCTGGCAGAAATTAGTAGGCCAAGCAGTATTGCAGTCAGTGTGTGTGTGCTGAATCATTCTTTTTGCCTATATTTTTAATTGAACAGCCAACTGCACAATATGGAGAGATACATAATAAAAAAAGTGCGACAGAAGGAAAGTGATACTGCAGAAGAAGGGCAAGGTTGCTCCACTTCTAATAATCCAGTACCTTTGCAAACTGAAGTGTCAGAGGAAGAGACACATGCAGAAGATGCAGCCTCAAAGGCAAAGACAAAAAGAAATGTTCAGCAGTCTTTGTCAGCAAAGTTTACCTGGCTAGAGTATCACAAGCAGTCAGACAAAGTGTTTTGTTCAATTTGCAAGACATGCTCAGAAAAGAAGCTGCTAACATCTTCCACAAAAGCTGAACCAGCTTTTATTTCATCTGGATTTGAAAATTGGAAACATGCATTGCGTGGTTTCACATCACATGAAAAATCAGCGTGTCACAAGGAAGCTGTAATGAAGTATGCTGCCCTACAATCTCAAACAAATGTATCTGCATTGATGTCTGCCAGTTACAAGAAAGAAATGCAAAGAGCACGGGGATGCCTTGCACAAAATATTTACTAGCATTCGCTACCTTGCCAAGCAAGGACTAGCGATACAGGGACATACAGACACTGATTCAAACCTGATGCAGCTGTTGCAGCTACGCAGCACAGATTCAGATGAAATAAAGCAATGGCTTAGTCATACAAAATACAAGTGGCTATTGCATGATATTCTTAATGAGATTGTCGAAATGATGGCAATTTCAGTACTATGCAGAACTGTCAAGAAGATCAAGGGCTGTAAGTATTATGCAATCTTGATGGATGAGACTGCGGATTTATCTCGGCAGGAACAAATAAGTTTTTTTCTTAAGGTACTTTTCAAATGAAGATTGGGAAACTCATGAAGAATTTCTTGGATTCTACCACACTGATGCAACTGATGTTGCAATCCTTTTCAAAATTCTGGAAGATATGCTGCTGAGGTTTGACTTATCTTTTTTCTGATTGTCGGGGTCAGTGTTATGATGGAGCCAGTAATGTGTGAGACAAATTCACTGGACTGCAAGCCAGGGTGAAAGAAAGAGAACCAAGAGCAGTATTTATTCACTGTACTGCCTATTCCTAGAATCTTGCCATGCAGGATAAACTACAAAATATTCAGACTTGTCGTGACTGCTTTTCACTGAAGAAGGATCTCATAAATGCCATAAGGGAGTCATTTAAGCATCTGTCAATATTTAGAGACTTTCAAGATGAAACACAGCCTTCTCTTCTTCCGCTGTGCCCAACAAGGTGGACACTGAGGATTAGCAGTATCTGATCTTTGCTCTGCAATTATGAGGCCATGATTAACTGCTTGGAAGAATTTAGTGAAACGTGTGCTAATGACTTTGGTTCAAAATACAGTGGTTTCTTGAAGCAACTCCAGTCTTTTCCCATCTACTTTACATTACAAGTAATTATGAAAGTGATGGGTCCTTTGGAAGAAGTCAATGCAAAAATTCAGAGTCAAAGTCTCTCACTGTCCAACATCCTTAAAAAGATTGAGATACTGCAAGAGGTGCTGAATGGGATGCGCAGTGACTCATCATATGATCACTTCTAGGAAGCGACACTGGAGCAGGCTGAAGTTCTCAATTTGAAGGCCTTCACTTCGAAAGCGCAGACCACCAAGATGGCTTGATGAAGGAAGCTCTGGACATAACCACAGTGACCCCAAGCATTATTTTCGTCAACAATATTTTGAGGTCATCGATGCAAGCAAGGTTGCGATCGAGCATCACTTTTCATCAGAAGGCTTCACATCTGCAATCAAACTGGAGAAGCATATCACTGCAGCAGTCAGGGGATCACAAGAAGAAACTGACCATGTTACTGAAGTATTCAAGGATGATATAAGCAGGGACAGACTAGCTCTTCACTTACAAATGCTGAGTGACATTTCAAAATCAAGAAACTGTGTGCTTGATTCTGTGAGTGAAGTGAAGACCTTTCTGAAAGAAAATGAAGAGTTGAGTGATGTCTTGTCTGAAGTTGCAACTCTACTGAAGTTGTTCAATATGATTCCAACAACATGCACTGCTGAACGATCATTTAGCTGCCTACGAAGACTAAAGAATTATTTGTGAACCACTATGAGCCAAGACCGACTCAATCACTTGGCAGTGCTGCATGTTCACAAGCAACTGACTGAAGAAATTGACATTGACAGTCTCCTCAATGAGTTCATTTGCCAACTGAACAACACCGCACCGCTTTTGCTCTTCAAGAATCAAGTGGCAAGTGTAAGTGCTATATGCACTATAGGTGGACTATGATAAATTATTGGTGTATGCAGGCAGCAGTTTTCTAATATAGGTCATCTTCTCTTTACTAGCTTGAACTTATTATAATTCATGTATTGCAGAGTATGTCCATATGGCATACACAACAGGAAACAATAACACTTTTCAAATGTTTTCTTTCCAAATATCCTTTAGGAAGAAGATGTTTCATCCTCTGAAACAATAGGTCATTATGTGAGCTGGGCTGGCTGTTGGACATGCTCAAGTCTTCAGTCTTATTACATATTCTAGCCATGAAACACCAGTCAGCATTGAGGAATTTTGGACAATGGCTACAACCTGCCAGGGTCAAGAGGTGTAATTTGACAGTTAACTGAAGTTACTCTGAATGCTAACGATAACAGTATACTTGATTTTTGTTTCCTTTACAGCATTCAGACACTAAGTCACAGCTGTTACAGTACAGTTAAGTACTACTACTACTACTTTGTAAAGTGTGCCTGTTCATCTCTGACTGAGGATGAAGCAATGGGGACACTGGTTGTTTGTGTCCATATGCCCATGTTTTCTCATCCATTTGTGATAGTACTATAAGGTTTTCTCCACTTCTCCTGAAGTTCCTGATTGCTAATGACAGTATCCTTACTGTTCATTTCATTTATGGCATTCAGACACTAAGTCACAGCTGTTGCAGTACAGTTAAGTACTACTTTAGTACTACTTTGTAAAGTGTGCCTGTTCATCTCTGAGGATGAAGCACTGGGGACACTGGTTCTTTCTGTCCATTCCCATGTTTTCTCATCCATTTGTCATTCTACGGTTTTGTGACACTCACATCTTCCCTAGAGTCACACAGATCTTGCTCTTGCAGCCCAGAAGTTTGCAATCGCCTTTTTGATTTCTTGGGTACACCTTATAACCATGTTGTTTTTTTAACATCATGGTGGAACAAATCACATATCACAGGGTGGCAACAAGACATTCACCATTACAGCTGGTTAGCTTACCATGTGGGGGGAACCATGCACAGTGGTCACAAGTGGCAACAAGAGGAGGGTAGATAGGTGGGCAGTGACCAGCAGACAACAGGTGGTACTGATACTTCTGTGGCTCTTTATTTATTTATTTCATTTATTTAGTTTTTGTTGACTGAGTAAGTGCACTACACAAATCCTGCCTATTTTCAGGCATGACCCAGGTGAGGGGGATACAGATGAATGCCATCTGACCTTGAGCCAGATGAAACTGTTGGTGGTATTTTTAGTGAATGAGGGAAATTTGGCCAGGTCACCGGGGAAATTCCCCTACTCTTTTAGTGGGAGGGGGGATATTTATACATAGTTATTTTTGCAATTATCTAATAATGTATGACTGTAATACTTTTTTGCTTTTGTTTTATTATATAATTTGTATATTATTTGTGTGACTTAACACTGTTTGCATTATTTTGTTTTTTGATGTTATTATAATAATAATTCCCCTACTCTAATCGATAAGTGCCATGGGATCTTTAACATCCACCTGAACTACCACCAATCCAGGCAGATGGGACCTCAGTTTAACGTCTTATCTGAAAAACCGCACCTCAGAAGTGCAGCACCCCTCTCATGCTGCACTACAGTGTTAGTACTGGGATATTAACCCAAGTGTCAGATGTGGGAACTGAACCCACAGCCCTCTGATCTCCCATCCTCAGAGGTGAGTGTGCTACGCTACCTACTGAGCCACTGACACTGACATTGACCAAACAAAAAGTAGCTACAATGAGGTAGCTGCCAAATGAAAACACAAAATACTGAGCTAAAAAAGGTCTGCTGAGCAAAATAAGGGGCCTAAAGCATCACTGTGCTTCACAAGTTAAATAATCCTGGGATTTGGAGATGAGCCTTATTAAGAGAGACTGAGTCTGAGACACCATGTATTCCCTGGACAGAAGGGAGACAGAGGATATGATAGAGACTCTGTTTCCAGTACCTAAAGTGTATGAACAGACTACAGTAAGCACTAGAAATATTTTCATCTTAAAATGTGGAAGAGTAACCAGGGGGCACAGTCAGAGGTTGGAAGGAGGCAGATTAAGGAGGGAAATGAGGATGCAACTTTCCACCTAAAGGGTGTTGGCAGGCTGTAACATATTGCCAAAGGTGGTGTTATCACTGGACAGTGGGCAGCTTCAAAATGGGGTGGGACTGGTGAGGTCCAGAGGGAAGGTTCAAACCATAAGGGAGCAAAAAGTGAGAATAAAGGATACAAGGGTAGAATCAGCGTGTAAGGGGGGGGAGCTGCAGTTTGAAAGACCGAAATGCTGCACACTCAAGCAGACTAGACAGACCAATAGGCTTGTATTTGCTGGCAATTTTGTATGTTCCTATCTTATGCAACATTTTGGGGGTAGACACTAAAGACAAGGGTAGGAAGGACCATGACAAGGAACTGGAACTGTGGAGGTCTTAAGTAAAACAAAACACAGAATTAGAAACGTTGGCCAGAACACCTATGGGGATTGACAACTGGGGCCCACCGAGGTGGTACGGGTTGGTTCAGAAGGATATAGACCAGTCCAGGAGTATATGATCAGCCCAACTTCAGACACAGCATTTATATTTACAAAAAAAAAAAGATGGAGAAGAGGAGGATGAGGAAGAAAATAAACTTGGGAAGCAGACATCAAAAAGTCCCATGACAAGCAGACGATGAAATGGCCATGATCATGTACTCCATGTACACTGAACATGTGCTCCCTGGAAGTCAGGAGACAGAGAGAGAGAGAGAGAGAGAGATGGACAAAACATAATTGGGACCTTCAAGTACAAGGAAAAATAAGGTTGATAAGGAAAGTCTCTTTAGACTCAGTGGCTGGCAACCACAACACAAGGAGGCACAGTCTTAAGCTGAAGGGTGGGAGGTTTAGGAGGGAGGTCAGGAAGCACTTCTTCACAGACAGGGTGGTGAGCACTTGTAATGCACTGCAAGAGTAGGTAATCTTGTTGAGGATAGTGGGAAGCTTTAAGAGGCTGCAACAGGCATAGGGTAAGGGCCAGAGGTAGGGAGGATGGGAAGACTGGTGAGTGAGGGAGGGAGGGCACAGATATTAGCTCAAGCTGTGAACCATATGAGCAGACTTGATAGACCAAGTGGACTTCTTCTGCTGACTTCTTCATATGATCATTGAACATGTGATCCTTGCTGACCTGGTTGACAAGAAAGCAACCAAATGTGCACGTGACCTCCAGAACAAGAAGAGAACCGGGAAAAAAGACTGAATGATGAATGGGCCACACTACACACACACACAAGATCAAGATTGGCACCCAAACTGTACCACAAGAGTTCAGTTGATGAGCCAGACACCAGGAACACTGCACCATACAGCTGCTGCCTGCTCCTACCGAAAAGAAACTGGCAGTATAGCCTAGAGGTTAGAGGAATGAGGTGTTAATGAGCTTGATACGTCCAGCAGACCAGACCTGAGTTTGATTCTCACAACCTCCACTTGCATACTGTGCGACTCTGAGCAAGTCACTTAACCGCCCAGTGCTCCCAGGTCACCCCAGAAAACAGGCACTTATGCCTAGTGGGCCTTACCCGGTTACCAAAGACTAAAAGAAAAAAAGAAAAAAAAAAAGAAAAAAAACAGGTACATTCCAGCAAAGGTGGCTAATGATATACATGGTCTCACTGCTTGCTGTTCTAAACAGACAGTGGCAGTGGTTAGACGACTTGTTCTATTTGTAACTGGCATGCATCCTGCAGTCCTTTAAAAACAACTTGAAGTTGTTCCTTGTTGAAACAGTGCTCCATGATCATAAAGGCACTCAATACATGAAAGGTAAGACACCCTTCGACATTCACAACATCCTGCTAATTTTCAAAACAACTTCAAAAGCACATTTCATCAAGACACCTTGTACGTCTTCAGCTGTTTCTTCATGTGAAACCAAAGATATGCAGCATTCAGATGATCTCGGTACATACAATACAGACATTAGATAAAATACTGAAGCAAGCACTTCCACTTTTCTGAGCTAGCTCCAGAATCTGCAAAAAGCATTTCTGTTACGAAACAGATGATGATCTCGCATGACAACTATGTCCAATATCACTCCAGCAGCTTGAGCCTACAGTTGTACTGAAACAACATCCAGTTGTCTTGGCAGTTGGCACTGTCTGAAAAACTGTATCAGACAGAAGTGGTCAACCTTTACAGTGGCTGGCTAGTACATACATGTAACGTGGCTGTGGCTTCAGAACTCGGAAGTAAGGAAAATCCAAATTCAGTAACTCTGAACAGTAAATACAAAACTTACTGATAATCTCTGAATGAGTGATGATGCACTGCACCACTGAGACCAGTACAGGACCTGTAGAATTGAAACAACCTTCACACACACACATCACCTAGACAGCAGGAGAAGTTACAGTTATGCTTCAGGCAGGCTATTTCACTCAGCAGACCACAGTGGGCAAATTGAAACCCCTAGTGTAATGAAATAATTATAATCTACTTAAAAATCTACATCTGCCTGTTTTTGGGCTACACTAACTGTTTCAGTTTATTGGGAGAGGAGGTTTTAGCTCAGTATTTTTTTTTTCATTTGGCTGCTAAACTGTTCTGATGTGTATTATTACTGTTCATTGTGCCTAACGTCCACCTTGTTCAAGTCCCACCCAAAACTAGAAGGAAAACCAGAAGACACCTCGGTCACATCTGCCTTCTGTTCAAGTCCCACCCAGCAGCAAAAACAAGAAAGGAAGAAAGAAGACCACAAAACAATAAAACACACCACATCATAAGTACAAGGTTTATTAACATTCACACACAGCAGCAACATAAATATCAAGTTTCTTAGGGAAACCTCCAACCCCAAAATGCCTCTGTTACACCCAGGACAATGGCATCCTGTATAACAAAACAATTTATTTCCCTACCAAGGAGACCAGCCAGGGTCTAAACATGCAGAAACCCACATTATGATACAATGTGCCCTGATCCCATAGACCCCTGGTGGTGCTGGGTTGACCTGTGACCCCAGATCATGGACGGTGCAGCCGGTGCTTTAACACCTAAAACCTGATGGTTAACCTTTGACCCCTGGGCTGGGGTGGGGCCTTGACCCCTGACTCCTGGGCCTCACCAAAAATTTTTAAAACCTGGCTCCTATGGAACCACAATAAAATAACCCATAAAATTAGAGATTTCCAATGATTAGGAAACAAACCATAATATTTCATATCATTTATGTACTTTTGAGGAATTTCTACTATCCATTTTATAATGTAGTCCACCTTAAATAAAGTACTTACCTTACATGACTGTACACTAGCCAATTATTAAAAAAACGAAAGGACACTTGCTACTATATTTAATTAAAAAAACAAACTAATGGCCACATGCTACCATATTTAAAAAATTGAGAAATATTAAGGAAAAGGTTAGGTATGTGAATGAATGCTACTAATATTTCTAAGGTGTCTTTCAAAATATACAGTACTCTTACCATTAACACATTCAGCTTGGTGACATGTGACAGCTGACTCCTACAGCTACTAGGATTGGTGAGTCTGTCATACATGCAATTCTTATATGGTGCAAGGGAGACATATACATACTAAGACATCACTCACTGGGTGCCCACCACTGCACAAGGCTACTTGGACATGTAGGCTTAGGGAAAATCCTGGCTACAGCACAAAGAGGACAGTTTAGAATCTATGGCATTGTGGTTATCTTGTCAAGTCATAGGTCAGTCCCAGCTGAGGCTAAAGTCTCATGCTATATTTGGTTGAATAAGTGTAGGTAGTCTAACCAATGCATGAATGTTACTCTGATCTGGTTACAGAAAGATACAATGTAAGGAATGAAATATAGGAGAACAAAAAGAGGACAAAAGACAAAAGTTGCTGAATGTCAGAGTTTGTTTCACATCTCAGAGTCAACCTTTCCTGAACTGTGGATGCTCTGTGAACGGAGCAGCAAGACACAGTCAAAGTCAGAAAAGGAAAGCCACTCTCACAGCAGTGAGCCGCTGTGAGAAAAAGCCATAGCATATGTTGAGGTTCAATATACTGTACAACCAATTAATATTTGTGAACCAGAGGCTGGATTCACGAAGCTTTCAGAAGGTGCAAAACCTTCCCTAAGTCCCCAAAACTGCCGTAGCTACAGAAAAAAGGGGAGGGTGCTCTAAATGCTATTCACAAAAACCTCTGCAGCTGTGGGAAAAAAAACACTACGGGCTGTGGAAAAGAAGTGCAGCTGTGGAAGTCCCTGAGGAAAAAAGTTATGAGATAAGTAAGGCACATCCCCAGAAGGGATATTCTCAGGCAGGTTTTTTCCGCAGCTGCATAAAAAATGTTACACACAGTAGAATGAGGTGTAACTCTCCCTCAGCAAACTCTGTAGTGCCCCAACAATTGAAATCAGTTAAGGTGGAGGTGAGGCATAATAGCATCCCAGACAGTATAGCAGTGTCTGATGTTACAGCAACAAAACTACACATTGCCATGCTATGGCAACAGGCAACAACCACCAGACTCAGTGCAGCCCATGATGGAGCCCAAATGGCAGTAGAGCCTGACCAGCCTGCAGTGAGTGCTACCCCTGCAGGGAACAGAAATGCCCCAGGGAGGGACAGCCAGCAGTGACAGTCAGCCACTGTGGTGCCATGGTATTGCTGGTATCTGTGGTGCTGCATGGTCCCAGCTGAGGGACTGGTTGCTGGTATCTTTGTGGGTGCAGTCAGCCTCATACTATGGCAGCAATGTTAATGTCTGCTGCTTCAGCTACTTGTTGTACTATTGCTGTGCCTCCTCAGCCATTTCCACAGCTGTGAATCTGCAGCTGCGGATTCGCAGCACTTACAGAATTCCCGCAGCTGAGGGATTTTCTTTAAGAATATCATGCAACTGCGTTTCCGCAGTGCTGCAAGACTTCTCCCTGCAGCTGTGGGATTTTTACTGTTCTTTGAGAATCCTGCCCCAGGTGTATAGTAGGGCCTGAAGGTTGTGGTGCGGGGCAGGAGAGCACTAATTCAACCACCAGCAAATAATCCCTTCAATGCAGAGCCAAGAAGTAGCTGATCACATACTTAGCAAAGTTGCAGGAGCACCAGGGATCCAGAAGATCTTCAACCCACTCCGCTTAGTACCTTGGAGACTGCTTCAGGGGGAAACATCCCTTCTCCCATGAGCTTTTGTTTGGGCTACAAAGTGTAACTTGGCAATAAATATATGTTTCAGTATCCAAAACTGCATTATAGCAAAACATACAGACAGACACTTATTTATTTATTTATTTATTTATTTATTTATTTATTTCATTTTTGTTGACGGGGTAAGTGCACTAGACAAATCCTGCCTCTTTTCAGACACGACCCAGGGGAGGGGAAAGCATGAAAGCATGTCTCTGATTGGTCTGTTTATCTCCATGGCTTGGCCAATATCTTAAATATTATTTAATCTGAATAGAAAGGCAGGTACAATTTAGGGATCAGAGCAGGAGCAACACTTGTGACTAGATATCTGACTAAGCTGAGCACTGTTCTTGATTCCCACTCCTCTTGTCTGACAACTGACTTTATACTGTAGGTGAGATCATTCCTGTTTAAAAAATAAAATAAACAATAGGTTTGCTGTTTTTACATGCCTTTTTGGGGTGTTTGCCTACTATTTTTTGTGTGTGTTATTTTTGATTTTACTTTACTGTTTTTGGTTTGTGGTATATATTTTTGAGTTGCAGCTTTGCTACTTTTCTTTCTACAAATTGTTTTATTTATCTTTTTTGTTTGTTTGTGCCTTCGTTTTTTGTTGTTTTGCTTTATTATGTTCAGTCTGCCTTAGTTTTTGGAGGATGCTGGTTTTTCTTGTTTTGCTTTTAGCTTATTTATTTTAAATTTACTATCTGTTACAGTGACCCTGAAGTACATTTGGTTGTCTTGCTTTTTTTTTTTTGTTTGTTTGTTTGCATTTTATTTCTTGGTAGTTACTTTACTTATTTGATTGAGCCTTACTTTATTTGTTTGTGTTTTTCATTTCTGGGCTACCATACACTAGTGAGGTAAAGACATAAATAGTAACAAGTGGTAGTGCAATGCGTGGAGTAGGAAGTTGTACCATGGTGGTGGGCAGGTTTTTGGGTTCTGTTGACTACGAACAAAAAAGCACAGCACAACAAAAAAGTGAATGCAAGCAAAAAAGAAAACAAACAAACAGCACAACAAAAGGGGAATACAAACAAAATAAGCATTGGTCAGTACCAATGATGTTTTATTACATGTTTTTATGATGCAAAGATGGTGTGCACAACGACACAGAGGAACTGGATGAAAACTGATAGGGGCCGAATAGTCCTTTATGCTTCAGGAGTGGCTGTATTTTTGGGTGCAGTTTTTTTGTTTAGTTATTCTAGCTGTTGGGAGGGGGAGAGAGCCTAGGATCACTACTGAGCATGGCTACTAAACAAATGCCCCCCCCATGAAGAAACCCAGCCCCATGGTCTTTACCCTGCCAAGAGGGTAGCATCTTTCAAAAAAAGAGGTGTGCAAGAACAAGGGGGCACAATTTGAAGATAGAGGGGGGGCGGCTCAGAGGTAATTTAAGAAAGTATTTTTTCACCGAGAGGGTTGTGGATGCATGGAACAGCCTTCCGGAGGAGGTCGTGGAGTCAAAAACAGTGGTGGAATTCAAGCATGTATGGGACAGTCATAAGGCAATTCTAGGGGGTTGGGGTAGGAAGAAGTAGGCTGCTGGTTAACTAGGATCTGCAGCTTATCCAGTAGGCAGGGAAATGGGCAGACTGGGTGGGCCAAGCAGTCTTTATCTGCCGTCAAATTCTATGTTTCTATCAGTGCAAAACATAAGGGTCTCTATGCCAGTTGTTCTGGTAATGCTGTAGCTGCTGTAACTGTCTCTCTCCCTCTCCATTTGTTCTTTGTTTTGCTGTGAGTATTTACAGTGTGTGATTTTATCAGATTTTTTTTTTTACTATACAGCTAAACTGGAAAATAAAATATATGAGAATCCCTAACAGTTGCTATCCATGTATGTGTTTTTTTAATAAAATGCACATACAGCACACTTTTCTATAGAGGTCTAAGGTGGGTGCACCATCAGCTGTTGTTTCTTGCTAGTATGTTATACATTGTATTTTAATGCATCCTTTTTAGATATACTTTACTGTCTTGGTTCACATTTGTTTTATTTATCATTTTCTTTTGATTGCACTCTACATTTGTTTTTGACTTTATTTTTGTGGCATCACACTTTACATTCAATTGAGCTGCTTTTCTTTTCCATTTGCATTTCATTTTTTTGGTTGTTGCTTTACTCATTTGATTGCATTTTAGTATTTTGTTCCTGTTTTGCACTTCATGGCAAATGTAATATATGGATGCCTCCAAACATTTAATTCTGTAAAACTATTCATCTGATGTTGGAATGATGGCAGTAACAATTTTTGATGTCACATCAATGGTATTATGACATTCTTTCCTTATGGGGGAAAATTACCATTCATATATTACAGTAGTGTAGTGCCTAGCATACTACTAAGGTTCATACTAAGGTTTGTGAAAGAGCAAGAAGGTGCTTGCCCACAATGCTCTTATACTAAACCAAATGATAATAAGAAAGGTCATAACCCATACTGACTAATTTATCCAACCTATATTTAAAAATGCTCTTAATTTTACTGGTAATAGCATCAAGGAGTAATCTGTTCCAAGGGCCTACAGTTCTAAGTGTAAAAAAATATTGGCGGCTAGTATGTTTAAATGGTTTCCTTATTAATTGTAAAGGGTGACCTCTAATATCATAGGTATGATATTTAAATTGTAAACCTAGCTCAGTCATAAGATAAGGATCCTGAACAATATCAAAAATGAGTAATACATCTTCTCTTAAATGACGGTTAGATAAAGACATAAGGTTTAATGTCAGCAGTCTATTGTTATATGTTTCATTTTTTAAACCTGACACATGTTTAGTAAAACATTTTTGAACCTTTTTGGGTGAATTCCAGATAGTGTTTTTGTAAGGGCACCACAACTGGGCTGCATACTTTAAATGCGGTCTAACATAAGATCTGTAGAGTGGCATTAAAACCTCAGACTTATGTGATCTAATATTTCACAAAATAGACCAAACTGACTCATTTGATTTATTAATAATACTGTGAATGTGTTTATTATGTGTCATAGCATGTGAAATGGTGATTTAGATCTTTCTCATCTGAGGTACTGATGAGGTTAGAACCACCCAGTTGGTAAATGTAATTTAAATTATTAGTTCCAAGATGCATGACTTTACATTTGTTTGTGTTTAATTTCATACACTACTTATTTATCCATGATGTTATAGTATCCAAATTCTTTTGAATGATTATGGCTTGTGCTACGTCACTGCAAGAGCCACCTATTTTAACATCATCTGCATATTTGATGGTAATTGACTGGTAATCATTTCGTCGTAGCCACAATAAATGCCTGAAAAAAGGCAAGGGCCTAAAACTGAGCCCTGCGGCACCCCACTAGACATATTATCCACCTCCAATGAAGAACCATTAATAACAACATTTTGTGTTCGATCTTGTAACCAATTAGTAATCCAATTAATGATAGAACTGTTTATATTAAAGTTATGAAGTTTAGTAATAAGTGCTCAATGAGGCATGACATAAAATGCCTTACTGAAGTCAATAAAGAAGATGTCACAAGATGTACTATAATAAAGAAAAGAGCTAATATGCTCATAAAAACACAATAGATAAGTGAGACAACTTCTACCACTTTTAAAGACATGTTGCTCTAAGTCTTGACAGTTTAACGTCGGTGTTATAATATCTTTGATAAGGCTGTCTAGAAGTTTACATACCGAGGAGGTCAAACTTATGGAGCGATAATTTTCCCAGTTGTTTTTTGGTCCTTTTTTATGTATTGGTATGACATTGGCCTTCTTCCATTCATCTGGGACATAGCTTTCTACCAGGAACTTTTCAAATATAATCTTTGACGGATGAAAAATATGCTTAGCTAATAAAAATAATAAATGCCCTGCCAGATTGTCAGGACAAGAGCAGTATTTACCCTTAAGTGTAAGCAATTTATCGAATATTATTTTTTCTTGAAAAATTATAACAATATCCTCTTCCTTGTTAATTGGTTTTGATGGATTGTAGTTAGAGTTTGTAAACATATTACAAAACTCCATATTAAATAAGTCAGCCATGGATTTAGGATCATAAATTATTTCATTATTCTGCAAAATTGGGCCAACTTGGCAGACAGTTTTTTTTAAATGAATTAATATATGAATAGAAACCCTTACTGTTGTTTTTATTGGCACTGTTGGAAAGCTTATGCTCCCATCTCGATTTTGCCTTACTGATGGAGGATTTACATTTAATCTGAATTACTTTTTAAGCTTCCCAGTTAGTGATTGACCTATTCTTTACATAGTTATTATATTTCTTCTTTTTTACTCATATTAATCTTTTAATAGAGTAGTTAATCCATTTTGGTGATAGTTTTTGACTAAGAAATTTTGATTTGGAGGGAACAAGTACATCTCTTATCTCACAGAGAATTGTTTTAAAAGTTAACCAACTTTGTTCTGAATTTAAGTTAGAGAGGATGGAATTCTAGTTAATCTCCTTAATAACATTCTCAACAGAGACAAGATCCGCTTTATTATATAAATTGATGTTGGTATTATTATAAGTAGATGTATAACATTTATTAATGGTAAACAAAACAGTATTATGATCACTACCTGCAATAGGGTCAATAATTGTGACATCTATAATGGGTAGTTCATCATTACAAATGACAAGGTCTAGGATTTTATTTCCCCTAGTTGGCGCTGAAACATGTTGTTTGAGATTAAGCTCAGAACAAGTAGACCAAAGTTTTTTACCTTTACTACTTATGGAAGTAAGGTCCTGCCAGTTAATATCACCATGGTTAAAATCACCAGTAATGACTATGTTCCCAAGTTCACTGGCCTGCTCTATCTCAGTGGCTCCCAAGTATAATATAATCATTTTGTGCCCAAAAGATTTTAACCCAAATGGTTTCAGTAGGTGTGTCATGAGTTTTTATGATACCTGTTATGTCCACTGTGTTCAGAGTGTCCTTTATGAATAAAGCAACACCACCACCCTTTCTATTTTGTCTATTTAATTTGTATAGTCTAAAGTCCGGTAGACAGCTGTCCCGTAAAGCTTTCTCATCACCCCACGTTTTGCATATCGATACAATATCAATATTATTATGGAGGATTCTGTACTGAAGTTTATCCATTTTTTGAGGAAGACATCTTGCATTGAAACTTGGAGGCTGTAATTTTTTTGTTGATAATTTGTTAACACTAGTTGTTTTATGAGATTATGGCATGTAGAGTACTTTTTTTGAAACTATAAAAATTAATTAAAAAGAAATGCAACTCTTTCTGGACTTTTACCCTCTAGTTGATGTTTAACTCCATTATACTGAAAAGATCCCTCTCCATCAACAATAACACAAATTTACTGTCCTATCATTTTGCAATTACCAGACATATACAAGAGGTATCTGTCCAAGCCAATCACAATGAAGAACAGCTGTCAGTTATTGTCCCACAAACTACATCTGAGAACCCCCAGAGTCAGTTATTGAACTAAACCCTTCCTATAGTCACTTAATCAAACTTTTACCATTCCCACAGTAGGTTATTCACACCTGGAGCTAAAAACCAAAACCAAAAAATAAATAAATAAGAGTCGCTGAGACTGTAGTAGCTCACTTCACAAAACTACAGTGCACCACTCACATAACACATACAGTAGTGGCACACAAAATTCATTATTTACTGCATTTTACCTGTTTTGCAACATTCTTTTCCAAGTAAAGTTCTCATCTCCTTTCTTTCATTCACTGCCATCCTGCTGAACAATCCACCCTCCCCCCCATCCTGCCATCTTGGGACCCTATTGCACTTTTGACTGTCTCCTGTCCTCAGCATGTTGCCCAATAAAAAAACAATTTGTTATCCTACAAAAATATTTAAATAAAAAACACTAGGGAACTTCCAGAAACAGCCCTCAGAAATCCATTTAAGGAGTCACACACAACATTTCTGTTTCCATTCTTGGTTCACCAGTATTCATCTGGCCACTAGTAAAACAGCAAGCTGACCGATATTGCACAGTTTTCTCCAACTCATCTGAACATTACATACAAAATAAAGCTCCATTTAAATAAGCAGAACTTGAGGCTGCATTCCAAAAACAGCAGAATTTATTTCCCTTTTCAAGTACCATTTCACACACACATACCCACATACATACATACACATACAAACACATTGTTTTCACACTAAAAAAACTCAGAACTGCATTGCACAACTGACTCATGATTTCATAATATACTCCTTTTTCACTAGTCCCTTTCCTCCATAAGTGAAATAGTAATATATAAAAAAAACTTCAAAACCAACTCCAACTTGTGTAATAGTAATAACATTCAGTAAATTAGAGTATACCCCTAAATTAGCAGCTGGTATGGATTACATTAAATACCTTGGCCTTCGGCCGCAGTATTTAATGACCCACACCAGCTGGTTATTGCGTTGTATACTCCAAATAACTGAATGTGATATTATGTTGACTCAGTAATGAGACTGCATGCTAATCCCTGTGTTCTGATTGAAGACTAGTGTTGCAGTGCAGGAGGAACTGACAAACATTTCCCATTTTCTCAAAAAACACTCTGTAGTGCTATGACAGAGCAATTTTGGTTCTATATTTTAAAAACCTTTTTCTGTTTTTCTCAGAATTTATTTGTTTATTAATTATTTGAAAACAACCTTTGAGCAGATGCTCTTTTACAAAGGTTCCACATCAGAAAATAAAAACAAATAGTTGAAAATACATAATATACAGCACATGATAACAAACAAACAGTTCACTGAGGTGCAACAATAACAATTAACATAGGGAGATAGTTAAGGTGACATTGCTCCTTGACAGAGGGGAGAGTAGATGGGTTCAAGGAAGAACCAGGGGCAGGTATGAGGAGAGAGGAAAGGTTAGCAGTCTGGTAGAAAACATTGTCAAAAAAGAAAGTGGGGGTGGGATGTGAAACAGTGGGGAAGCTTGGAGAAAGCATGAGGGTAGGTGGCAACAGAAAGGGGTAGGGGCCAATGGTGATGGGTGATTACAAGAAGTTTGGGGGAGGGAGAGGAGGGGTATGAGATGTGGTCTACGAGGAGGAGAGGGGTAGAGGTGAGGGAAAGGTTTGTAGTCTGATAGAAAGACTTTGTCAGAACAGAAACTTGAGGGTGGGTAGTGGACCACAGTAAGGAAGGTTGGAGAAAGCCTGAGGGGTAGGTGACAACAGAAGGGAGGGGCCAAAAGTGATGGGTGATTACAAGAAGTTAAGGGGGGAAGGGGGAGAGGAGGGGTCTGGAAGGTATGAAGTGTGGTCTGTGAGGACAAGTAAGAAGGTTGGGGACTGTGGTGGGTGTGCAGGGGAAGGTAAGGTTGAGGGGTGTACAACATATGCTTCTTACAGTGAAAATTCAGGGGTGGATGATGTAGGCAAGTGCAGAGACATCTTTGAGGAGAATAATAGCTATAATGGAATATTACCAGGGTTTTTCTTGGTAATAACTGGACCATTGTATTAATTATCACTTTGACCTATGGCCTCAGTGTTTGTTCACCCATATCCAGTTAATAACTTATAAATCTCAACCACTTTCCCATTATTGCAAAAATATACTTTGCGATTCACTCCAGATGAACTGGTCATAAAGAAAATAATATTAGTACTCTGATGACCATCACTGCTCCCTGTGCTTGTGTACTTTTTTATGTGTCTCTATGTATGTGAGCATATCTTTATCTAAACATGTGTGTGTGTGTGTGTGAACTCATTCTGCCTCTGCAGATCTATCAACTATTGTCAACTCTTGCCATTGAAAGCTGCCATGCAGAGAACAGCAAGGCTGATAAAGCAGGCAACACAACTGTTTGCTTGGCTCTCTTGTCTTCTCTCAGTCCATTTACCCATTTGAGACTTGAAAGTGGATTACAAGAGAGACTCTGTTCTGACTACAGTAAGTGAAGCTGAGTGTTGAGATTAGAAAAAAATATGGAAGAAGTATAAAAAAATCAGTAGTTGATTCAGTTGAGTCACATCATAACTGCAACAGCATCAAATAGTTTTAAACAGTATTTTGCTCCTAGACATTTTTCCGAGTCACTTTTCGTACAGAATTCTTAAAATGCAGTAAGTACCTATTTTGCTCCAAAAAAGGCATTTCTCAAATACTTTTTCACATAGCAATAGGTTCCTAATGCTTTCACAGGGAATAAAAATACTGAGTAAATTATCAGCCCTTCTTAATGTATGGTCCTATGATTAGAGAATGAAAACATTTTTGAGAGTTTTTTTTATTATTTTCGGTGGAATGGTTAAGTTAAATGTATTCTTGCATAAATATATATTTTTTCAGAAGTATCTTGAAAAGGATTTCTAATGACTGAAAATCTGATATTTCAGTCTTTCATCTGGGATATCTGATTCTACTGACTTAATATAGTATGTTACATGGATTTGTGCAACAATATTTTAAAAACATATCAGCTACTGACAGTGTTCCATTTAAATATGGCATACAACCTGTTTTTCCTTCCTGCATGATGTGAGGGAATTAAACTTTTTGCATTATACTTCACTTTCCATTAGAAGATGTTTAAACACATTGACATTCATTTATTGTCACTTTATAATTTGTGGCCTTATTTTAGGATGAAATCTGCAACACACAACAGTTTTTTGCTCCATTTACATAATCACAGGCTCGTGTACAGCTCTCTGTTTTCTTGTTTCTCTTCATAATTCAGGCTGCAAGGTTTAAATGGCACAGTTGCCTTTATAATTATTGAAACTTTTTTTGAAAAGGACTAGGACTCATCATAACCAATGACTATAATGTCGCATTAGAGGAGTGCTGAACTACTGTATTAGAGCTGCCATCCTTTGGGTGAGCCATTAAAAGGGACAGGAAATGTTGATGATTTTGCAAATGTTTGTAATGATCTTATTTTTAGAACTTATTTTTTACAACTCCAAATAAAAGAAAATATATATATATATATATATATCTGAATCAAAAGTTGATAGGAAAGCTTTGCACAGAGTGGGTAGGATTCAAGGCACAAACTGTGGTAGGGGGAAAAGAACAGGGTAACCATTCTGGTACACAAACAATGAAAGTGGGGTCTGGACAAACTTAAGCAGGATTCCTATGGCAAGTGTATGCTAGTCCAGATGATGACTATGGAAGGTCCACTGGTGCTGGAAAATCTTTGCTGTCCTAATGGGAATGATCCAGATATTTTGTCCTCTGTACACCAGGCTCTGGTGGAGTTCAGGTAGTGTGTTCCCCTATGCTACTGAGTGGGGACCCTAACCTTTTGGCGGACCACACTATAGTCTGTAACTCTGGTCAGCCAGAGCATCATACTAAGGTCTGGGCACTGGGGCAGTCTCTGATAACTTCAGTAGGAACATGCACTCACTGATAACCTGGTGTCTCCTTCACCCTTTGGATAGAGACTACACCTTTTTCTTGGCAGTGCATTTCACTTGTAGTTAGATAAATTCATTGACATCCTCTTCCCATATTATGCAGGTGGTGGTAGGCTTCAAAATCCACCACATCCTTATCTCAGATCATGTTCTAGCTTCCCTAGCTGTGCTCTTGTGTCCCTCTACTGCCATGTATACCATTTGAAGGCTGGAGTTGTTGCTTTTATCTGGTTAAACCATGGGCTACAGCTGAGGCTAAATTGTATTTTATGAATGAGACTGAGGGGATGTTCCTCAGCACAGTATGGGAGGTTTTCAAGTCCTACCTGAGAGAAAAGATCATTGGGTATGCAATTTTTCTCTGAAGGGAAAAGGAGAAACAGCTTAGGGAGCTTGAAGCTCAGCTGAACCTCAAGGAAGGGTAACATAAATCATGGAAGACAGGTCACAAGACAATTTAGTTAACACTGTGAGTTTAAAGTAAGTTTCCTATTTGTGAACAGGAGATTGAAGGAGGAGGTTGTGCTGCATGATGCACTCTGCCTTGTGGAGGAAGACAGAGAAGCAGGAGAGCTTTGCTAGTTTTATTTTTACAAAAGGTATGCCATTGTTGGCTGGACATTAGCTCTCTTTCCAGAATGTCTTATATGTTCCACTTCAGGGTTCTCTCCCAGAGTTTTATTTTGTTTTCACAGGAGCCGTAGCCCTCGAGAAACAAGCACTCTCAGTGGACAACAAGTGATGGAGAGGTAGTTGGCATAGAGGCCCCCCCCCCCGTGAAGGTGTAGGAATTGGACCTGGAGCCTTGGCCCTGTGAGAGATAGAATGGCTATTCAGGATGGCCACAAGAAACTATTGAGAAGTTCTCCCAAAAAAGAAGATTTGTGCTTCAACCTCCTGGGACTTAAGTCTTAAGAGCTAACAATCATAATTTCTGAGGGGTTCCTTGCACTACATTGTGAAACAGGAGACACAGAAAATAGCTTATGTTTAAAGCTCTTAAGCTCTAAAGTTCTTAGCTGTAAAAACTTTAAAAAAGCTTTTTTAACAATTTTTTAAAACATTTTAAAAGCGTTCTGTGTTTAATGTCCTAGTGCTTGAGGTTCGTCTGCTGAGAACGGCTGTAGAAAATGGCTCGCTTGAACCTCATGTTGCTTAAAGTTTGTATTTTAAATATATGGACTTTCAATTTAAATATTCCTTCTATGCTTAGTTTTGAGCAGTAATTAAGTAGAAAATAACTGCAGTTGTGGGACTGCTGAACTGCAAGATGGTAGGAAGCTGGAGTTTGTTGAGGCATGGTTTCAAAAGGCAGAAGGCATAAGTGGCTCACATTACTTGGCGAAAAGAACTAAGAGAGCTCAGTTATCCAGTAATTTACCGTATGATATTACATAGATACATAGATACATAGAAAGTGTTGGCAGATAAGGGCCTGTGGACCACCCAGTCTGCCCATTTGAGCTAGTAAGTTCAGTTTATGTTTTCCTAGAAGTCTGTTGCCCCTTTCCCCTGACCTCCAGAATACCTTTATGTCTATCCCATGCATTCTTAAATCCCGTGATTGTTTCAGCCCCCACCACTTCCTCTGGCAGGGTGTTCCACTTGTCCACCACCCATTCTATGAAGAAGTTCTTCCTCATGTTTCCTCTGAATCGTCCTCCCTCCAACTTCATCCCATGCCCTCTAGTCCTGGAACATCTTTTTCACTTAAAAATAGTGTATTCTTGCACCCTGTTCCTCCCTGTAAGATACTTGTATGTCTCTATCATATCCCCTGTCTTCCTCCTCTCCTCCAGGGAGTACATATTCAGTTCCTTCAACCTGTCCTCATAGGACTTGTGATGCAATCCATGTACTATCTTTGTTGCCCTCCTCTGAACCTTCTCTACCCTGTCTATGTCCTTACATAAGTAAGGTCTCCAGGACTGTACACTGTACTCCAGGTGGGGCCTCACTAGTGTCTTGTATAGTGGAATTATGACCTCCCTTTTCCTGCTGGTGATGCCCCTGCCTATGCATCCCAGCATCCTATTTGCTTTACCTGTTGCCTTGTCACACTGTTTCCCTACCTTGAGGTCATCAGAGATGATAACCCCAAGATCCCCTTTCCTGCTTGGTGCATGCTATATGCTCACCCCCCAACTGATATATTGTGCCAGGGTTTTTGTGCCCCATATGCATTATCTTGCACTTCTTTGCATTGAATTTCAACTGCCAAACCCCTGACCATTCTTCAAGTTTCTGCAGGTCCCCCTCTCCCTGTCTACACCCTCTGGTGTGTCTACTCTGTTACAGAGCTTTGTGTCATCAGCGAACAGTGAAATTCTGCCTTCTAGGTCCTGCACAATGTCACTGATGAAGATGTTGAATAGGACCAGTTCCAGCACTGATCCCTGTGGTACCCCACTGGTCACTTTTCCCTCTGTGGAGTGACAGCCATTTACCACCACCCTCTGTGTCCTGCTGCCCAGCCAGTTATCTACCCACCACACTAATGTCCTGCTCACACCCATATTCCCCAGTTTGTGTAATAGTCTTCTATGTGGCACAGTGTCAAAGGCCTTGCTGAAGTCCAGATAGGTCATGTCCACTGCCCTCCCCGATCCACCTCCCTAGTCACCCAGTCAAAAAATTCAATGAGGTTGGTCTGACATGACCTCCCCTGGTGGATCCATGCTGCCTTGGGTCCTGTAGTCCAGTGACAACCAGATGTTCCACCACTCTCTCTCCTTCAGTAGTGCTTCCATGATCTTCCCACTACTGAGGTGAGGCTGACTAGTCTGTAGTTCCCTCTCCTCTTTGTTCCCACTTTTGTATAAGGGACTACATCTGCTGTCCTCCAGTCTTTGGGTACCTCCCCTGTTTCCAGTGATCTGCCAAACAGGATAGCCAGAGGTTCATCAACCACCTCTCTTAGTTTTTTAAGGACCCTGGGGTGCACCCCATCTGGCCCCATTGCTTTATCAACTCTTATTACTTCCAGTTCCTTCAGGACCCTTTCTCGAGTAAAGGGACTTGTGTCCATTTCTGCACCATTCTCACCCCTTGTACTCCCTTCAGACCCATTACCCTCCTCTTCCTCAGTAAAGACTGAGCAGAAATACCTGTTCAATATGTCAGCTTTACTGTTGTCATCCTCCACGCAGCCCCCATCCTCCCCCTTCAGTCTCACTATCCCTCCCTTTGCCTTTCTTTTTTCACTTATGTACCTGTCAAAGGTTTTGTCCCCTCTACCCACTGAATTTGCAATGTGTTCTTCTGTCTGAGCTTTGTCTTCTCTTACTAACCTCCCTGCCTCCCTTTGCTGCTCCTGGTACTTCTCCCTATCCCCTTCTGCCTGTGTCTTTTTGTATTACCTGAATGCAATCTTTCTGGCTTTCACTTTCTTTGCTACCTCTTTGGAAATCCATAATGGTATCCTCTTCCTTTTCCTCTTGCTAACCTGCTTAATGCATAATTCTGTTGCTCTTGTAATTAACACAAGTAGAACTCAAAGGACTAACCGGGACTTGCTGGAACTGCTTTTATTACCACTTTGTAACATCTTGAGGCTATATATCTCTTTCCAGCAATACCAGAAGCCCAAAATTCATTCATTTTAACATGACTACTAGGACATGAAGAAAGATACTGAACTGTGAAGAAGAGTGAACTAGCAGAAACAAGAATTAACAAAAATAACACAGAAGAAAATGCAAAATAGTCTGGAAAGGGGTCACCACATAAGCAAGCTGAAAGTTTTGAACGTTGCTGAATTTCCCCTTATCTAAACCATCTTATCTTCTGAATTTTTAGATCTGGTTTGGTTAGATCAGATAAATCTCATAGATTATAGATCGTGGTTTGTTAAAATATGGAATACTGAATTGCTTATTGGTTTCACACATTGTACTTTGCACGTTGCACTTTGCAGCTTATATTTTATTGGGTTTTTACTAATACTAATATTGTACTGATTTTAGGGCTGGTGGCTACCTTATCTTTTTTACCTCACTTGCCTTTGATATATTGAGAAGGTAATTTGTAACTAATTGATAGCTTCACCTAGCCTTATTCAGCAAGTAAGTGACAAGTGATAAATGCCAAGGTGCATATGTGTACCATAAATAACTATTTTCTGTCGATGCTAATTAGCTGAGTTCCCACTTATATTTGACTTAAATTGTAAGAACATTTACTGTAAATAAAACTAGCCTCTTGTATATAAAAGATCAGTATTGGTGAATATCAATTTTAAATGCTGCAAATGAGGAGTGGGAAGTCAATCTCAAAGGCAATAAAATCAAGATGGAT
Source organism: Neoceratodus forsteri (assembly GCA_016271365.2). Lineage (NCBI taxonomy): Eukaryota > Metazoa > Chordata > Ceratodontiformes > Ceratodontidae > Neoceratodus > Neoceratodus forsteri. Next base: position 1,870,233,787 of record CM057452.1, read on the forward strand.
AAAAAGAATAAAAAAATCAGAAAAGTTTTAATCAAAATACAAGTAAGGATGATAAAGAAAGAATGGGAGTAGCTGAGGAAAAACTGAAGTTAAGAGATCCCCTTCAACTTAAACTTACAGAACTGTGGCAGAGAGATATTAGTCAACCTATAATGCCTTGTAATAATTGTACATTGACAAGCACTCCAAGCCAATTTGCTCTTGTGAGTAAAGGAAGAAATGAGACAGAGAGGAATTTTAGCAGAGAGAGAGAGCCAGAACCAAGTTAGTATATATAGTATTCATAGTACATCTTCTAGCAGACATAGTAAAGATAGCCAAAATATAGTAAATAATTCATTTGCTGAACCTTCTGTTGAAGGAACTTTTACAGCCTCACATGGATGGATCTCATATGAATCTTTTGAGCCTTATTTACCCACTGACCATTCCTCCCATAGAGACTTGCAAGAGATTAGTTTAGAAACATATGATCAGTACAGCAGCAATAGTACAGAAAAACATCAATAGAAACACGATCAGGTGAGAATTTATATAATAAAAAAGAAGTAAGATCACCAAATTTAATGACTCAGAAAGACAGAGAAAATCTTAATATGACTCTCAAAGGGGGAGAAATGAAATTTATTACATAAAATTTAAGTAGAGTCATTGAAGGCTTAAAGAACCTAGAGAAAACTTATGGAGAATATAGCACTTTTAGGGAGACTAGGGAAAATCCAAGTGCTAAAATGACATTAACTATGATCAAGAACATTTCACAGGTAATGGTGACTTTGGTTCTTCCAGTTCGCTGTCTAAACAGCTTTTAGAAATTATAAAGAATCCATACTTCGCTAATGTGGTAATTATGGAGAGTCTCATTGCAATTAAGGATGAGATAGATAATATCAAAAACCATGTATTCCTTAACAAGATTATACTGGATAAATTAAACCAAAAAGATACCAATTGGATGGATCAATCTTGCTGAATCCATAGTGATCTCAGGGAAACTAGAGACAGGGTAGCTGGAGAGAACAAAGCCACTCAAGTAAATTTGCCTCCCTCTTTTGATAGAAACCAATCTTGTATGTGTAAGCTACAAAACTCTATAGGAGCTAAGAATAAGAAGAAGGGTAAACAGAAGACTTCAGGAGACACTATAAATCAAACTACAGTTAGAAAACATAATAAAAGCAAAGTGATGAACGACAAAGAGAAATTGCCTAAGGGTACTACCGTAAACATCCCCCAATGAATGCTGAAGTGAAGGAGCATGTAATAGAGGAGAAAAGAGAAATTATGATGGATAAGGAAAATAAGAGATTATAATCATCACTTAAAGGAAAACGGGATGTTCAAGATAGACATTGAAAAATGGACAATGAAATATCAGATAAAGATGGGGAAAGCTTGGAGTTGGATAGAAGGGAGGCAGAGATTAGCTGGATACCACCTAGTGATAAACTGTATACTACAAAACTCAGAAATGGAAAGCGGGAAAATAAAAAAGGGACCCATCAATCCAAACATGTTTTTTGATTTTGAAGGCACAGAAGTGGAATATCTCATGGAAATCTATGGGATAAACAAATCATATGAAGAAACAGGTGAAAAGCTAAGGAATTTAGTACTACACACCCTCCATGTGAGAGATGCAGATGATAAAATAGATATTCATAGACCCCCAAACGTAGCACATAAGGACTGTGTACTATTGTATACTAAACTGGGATCTGTGGTGGATATCATATGGAGTCAGAAGAAGATACTAAACCTTATGGGTATTGTTCTGATGCCAGTCCAGATTGTACCCACTCAAAATTATCCAGAGATGGAGAGAAATATTGAGGAAAGATTTACAGACAACATAAGGGATTATAATAATATCGAAGCTCAAGGAGGAAAGGCCAATTCTAATCAAAAAGAATCTGAGGGCCTTATCCATAAAACAATAAAAAGCAAAACTGGGGAAAGTGAAAGATGGAATAACAAAAATATAACAGTATTTGGTTGAGAAACTAAAAACAAGATACCCTGGGGTACATCAATAAGGAAATTACAGCTTTCCTCACCAGAATAACATGTACGATTATTTCACAGAAAGCTATAGAATACATTAAAATATACAAATGTTTAGATAATACCTCACATATAGATATTACTTTCAAAAATCACAAGGCAGTGCAGAACATAATGAATCAAGCACAAGTATTGGACGAGATTGGGATATATGTTATGGCAGTGGAGGAATGGAAGGCTTCTAAGCTAGAAAATGCTTCAGACACAATCAGTTCAAGTAAATTTACTGAAAGAGAAGATTTAATCCTGAAGACAGCAGAGAATATTGCCCCTATAAACAGGTATGAGACACTTAGTAATGATCAGTGACTAAAGCACATCAGAACTAGGGAAGATCCTTCTTTTTCTGTGGACAAGAAATTAAAGATACTGTCCTGGAATATAGAGAGGATCCATTTAAAGATCGTGGACCCAGAGGTAACCCAGCTCTTGGGGACCTATGATATTTTATGCCTACAGGAAACTTGGTGTGCATCTGAGGAAACTCCCAGATTGCCTGGTTATCTAAATCTATCCAAATCAGTCATTAAATTAAAAAAGCTTAGAAGAAAAATGGGAGGTCTTTCTATTTTTTAAAAAACAGACTTAAACTACACAATTAACAAAGAATATAATAGCTATGACAATATCCTTGCATTTTAAATAGACAAAGTTAGCATTCACAATAAGCTAATTATAAGTAATGTATACTTACAGCCCTCTAATAAACAATCAGATAAACTTATATCCCAACTTAACCTCTTCTTAAGATCTATCATGGATACAGACCCTGATGTGCCAATCATTTTATTAGGTGATTTTAACACAAGGATATTGCCTGATTTAAACATTACTGATTTCAATTCCATCTTACCAGAGCATAACCCCAGAATTAGCAATAAAATAGCTATAAAAGATTTAAAGATAAACAGTAGAGGAAGGCTACTGGCCTCTCAATTGACAGGCAAGAATATTATTTTATTAAATGGATGAATACCAGGAGATAGCTCAGGAGAAACAACTTATAATAACCCACAGGGTGCATCCAAAATTGATCTGATATGGGGAAATATTGAAGCTATCAAACTTATATATGACCTCATGGTTATAGATAGAGTGGAGTCTGCTCACAGTCCAGTGTGCCTAACACTACAAATGGAACAAATGATCTAAAGGAAATTTGACTAAACCAGTAGGGAGCAGGTTAAAATAATAAGGACTACACCTAGATTTCTCACCCTAGAGGACACCATCAGTGATATCGACACCAGAACCAAACCTATTGTCATCTTTGAAGCATCCTCATCATGCCCACAGCCTAGCTTAATCACTAGAACCTCCATCTTGTCAGGGTTAAGTCTCAGCCAATTAGAGTTCATCCAATCCAGGATCTTGGCAAAGCATTTATTTAGCACTTCAACAGCACCACTTGTCCCTGGTTCAAAAGACATGTAAAGCTGAGTATCATCTGCATAGCAGTGAAAACTCAGACTGTACTGTCAGATGATCCCCCCCAAGGGCAGAATGCACACCAAGAACAGCATCAATGATAGGATCGAGCCTTGAGGAACTCCACAGGTAAGAGGCAAAGGGGAAGTAGAGAAATTCCCCATCACTACCCTCTGCCTTCTGCATGAGAGAAAGGACTCAAACCAGTTGATGACAACACCAGTGAGTCCACAATACTCTCTAAGGCAATCCAGCTACACAATGTGGTCCAGGGTATCAAATGCTAATGATAGATTGAGGAGAATGAGAATTGACCATTATCTTGCCATGAGGAGGTCATTTTGCACCTGGACTAGTGCTGTCTCTGTGCTGTGTCTAGCCCTAAACACAGACTAGAAAGGCTCGTAGATGTCACAGGTTTCCAGGTGTTCCTTGAGCTGCAGAGCCACTATCTTCTCAATAACCTTCCCTAGGAATGGGAGGTTGGAGACTGGTCTATAATTCGCCAGGATGTTCCAAAGTGGACCTAGTCTCCTCACCCTGGGGCTGGGTCAACTTCACTTTTAAATTGGTTTGGTGGCAGTTGCTGATAGACACTGATTAACTCTGCCTTTCTTTGTCTGGGTATTAAGCAGGTACCCTGCAGTATCTTTTTCTGTCTCTGAAATATTTTTTGCAGCAGTCATGATGCTGAACAAGAAGAATGCATCCAGCAAGGTGAGCGCAGCCAAGGTCCTTGTGGATTATCTTACACATAATGTGTGAGAAGATGGACAAGTCTTGGCCAGTGGCATGTTTGGCAGGAATGCAATACCACTGGCTGGCCTTTCTCTGAGACAGAGAAACCATCTGGCAAAAAGCAAAATGATTTTCCCACTAATGTACACCCCCACCAGTGGAGAAAGGCAGAACAAGGGTGAATTGTGCATTTGTTAAGGGTCCATGTGACAAAATCAGTTGCAGGTTTTGTCATGAGTGTTTATCAGGTGGGTAGAATCACCTCTTCACCCAGTGCAAACCAAAAAAGCAAAACACTCTGGGTTTGGTAGGTCCTTGAAGCTTGGGGCAATGGGGCCCCAAAGCAGGTTGAGGGGCATCACCCAATCAGCCAGGAGATGTTAACTGTCCCAGGGGTGGTATGATACTGTTTCAAGATTAGTCTTTTGTCTTAGCAGTCCTCCCTAAGAAATCAACTATGGATGGATATGCAGACACACTTTCATTCTCAATGGAACAGCAACCAGGGTGCCAGCCTGGGGCGAATCCCCAAAAATGCAGAGTGCATGCCCTTGGGGAATTTCACCTTCATCTGATGGTGAAGGCTTGCTAGACAGGCCTGCCTGCAGTCCCGATGATCCATTTGGGTTACAACCTGGGGCTTAGAATCGTTGATATGCTGCCTAGTATGGGGATAGCCTGTGATTCAGCCACAAAATGTGGCCAGAAACTGAATCCATTTGGACCCACTGGCATCACGCAAATGTGCAAATGATCACTGGGCAGTGGACAAGGCCCAGAGGTATAGTGACATGGAGATGCATGCCTTTATAGATTCCCCTGTGGGACCATCATGTGACAGACTACGGTAGCACTGAATTTCTAGGGTAGTATGCTAAGGAGGTAGTGCACTTATCAAACTGAGGATGGGACTGGTTTCTCAGCTGTGTAGAAAGTCTTGGAAGAATGTCGGGAGTGAGATGCTTGGAGGGTTGGACATTGTCTATCCTGTGGCAGCTTGGGAGTCTTACAAGACTGATGGTACAAGGTGAGAAGGGAAGGATCTGCTTCCATCCTGAGTGGTCCAAAATCATGAAGGTTTCCCAAAAATGGCAAAAATGATAGGGTCCATGACGTCCAATGACACAAAATTCACTCCCATAAATATGCTCTGCAAAAACTCATGCCAGGCTATTAGCTCCAGCATCAATTGGATCCCTGCACAATTCATTCCCAATTTGATCTCCCTGAAATTTATTTTATTAAATTTGTTTGGGGGGATGAATTGTCAGGGAACAATTTGTACAGGGGGGTCATTGACACCAGAGCTAATAGGTGGGTGTGAGTTATCACAGAGCAGATTGACCGGAGTGAATATGTAGCCCATGACTTGCATGACTTACATGACAAAGGTACAGCCCTAATGGTTCCATCATGTCGGTTCAACATCAATCACATCGACCAACACCACAGCAACAAAATGGTAGAAAAACACTGCCATCCAACTTTTCCTTATAGTAGGATGATCCAGAAGGGAATTATTAAGTCTCCAGGGCCTCTGTGTAAAGAATGAAGTAGACCCTAGGGTGCAGGAACAGTGGACAGTGAAATGGTCTAAGATTTCTACTAGAATCACTTTTGAGAGAATAACCTTCAGTACCTGGGACAGGAATAATAAATCAATGCATGTAGCCAATGGACCTTTTGTGAAAATAACATGAGGGACACAGTCCTCCACCTGCTGACTGTCTGGCAATTGGACCATGGACACCATGTCACTCAAGAAAGCTGGATCACAATATAGTTTAGAAGTCTTTCCATCCCAATCACAGAGACTAATCTCACAATTGAAATCACCCCCCCAAAAAAAACACACAATTACTATCTTTTCAGTATGTGAATAGGGCTGTATGGCTTGAAACAACTATATACGATCAGATTTAGCTTGAAAAGCATATACATTATTGACACATAACGGAAGGTTGCCAAACCTTAAATCTAAAAGCAATACCCTTCCAGGGTAAAGCTCAATCAATTTACACAATTTGAAATCAAACCCCTAAGGAGGATTCCCACCCCATTACTGCAATCTAGCCACTGAGACCAATATGACAGTCCCTGTTGCCAAGCTTTCTTTCCAGCTAAGACTTCAAAAGAGGTTTTAATCCCTGTGTCCTGCAGAAAAAAAATACTGCCAGGAAGACTATTCAGGACAGAAAAGGTCAACAACCTCTTTCGACGAGATCTAATACTGTTAACACTTAATGTTAGGAAAGAAAGCTGATGTCCTTAAAACATTTAAAATCATGTTGGGAGAACACCCCTTTTCCAGACTGGAACTGAATTCATCCCGAAACACATTCTCTAATTGTTCAAAATGAGATTCCTGGATGTCAGAAGGAACGTTTCATTGTGAGAATGTCAAGGAATTGTCAGAGCCACCCCCTTCATCTTCAGTGTCACCCCATTGAGCAGAAGAGGTCAAAGCTATAAATGTATTTTGTAAGGGAATGACAGACTGCTTAATAGATTTTGATTTTGATTTATTCTGTTGTTCCCATTTCTTGGCAGGAATCAGGAAGGGATCTGTATCCATAGGAGGGGGCATGTGGGGGGCCATGTCAGAAGTAGACTCATTGGAGGCAGCTGACAGCACAGTAGTGTTGTGTGCTGGAGGTAGAGGTGTGGTTACAGTGAGATGGGCAGAGCAATTGGTATCTCCATCCTGAAGAGGAGAAGTAGGAACACTCATAAAAGGAACTAGGGGTGGTGAAGGTTGTGTAGCCAGAGATACATCATGAAGAGAAGTCTGTACTTCAATCGAGTGGTCAGCTTGCGTTCACCAACAGGCAATAAGGGCATCCTGGTTCAGACCATCACTACAATTGTGGGAGGTCCAGGTGCACTGTCAAAATTAATGTCCCTGTTCCTCACACAAATTACACTTGAAAGGATTGGGGCAGGTCTGAGTAGTATGACCATACTCCAAATAGCCATCACATCTGGCTGCATCACAAGTAGAACTAAAATGAGTGTGAGAACTACACTTGTGACAGGTCTTCGGCTGACCAGGGTAGAAAGAAATGCCTTTATCCCTCCCAATGAAAAAACTTGCCGGGAGGTGACAGATCCTTGCAAAAATTTGATGCAATTGAACTTAAAATTTCCAGCCCCCATCCAAACTTGGTCACTATCAATAATAGGTGTTGTAGTATCCAGAACCTAACAGAGTTTTTTTCAGCCAATACAAGATGTCAGAGACATTAACACAAATGGGTGTATCTAATTAAAACTTTGTTGCTTCCTTGTTTCACGTATGTCAGTCGCATGTTTTCTCCCCTTCCATCCCTTGAAACTCAACTGCTTAGCTTATTTTTTCAAGGCCTCTTGGGATTGCGGCTCAACCCCATTAAACAGGATGTTACCTACCAAACTCGAGATTGGGGTGGTCTCTACATGGTGAACCCCACTGTATTTTATTTCAGTATATTCTAATATAATAATTTTGCACCAGTTTTGAGCAGGGTTTCCTTTTGGTGTTTTTTTTTAGTGGAGGACTGCATATTGCCTCTTTTGGCATTCTGGTCTGCTAGTAACATCTGGCCCCCATGGTGTGATTATGATCATGTTCTTCCCAGATGTATATTATTTGCAGTAGGTAAATTGTTTCAATGGAAACATATCAGGATTGTTCTAGACTATGGAGAAAAAAATAATAATTTTTAATTCTCGACACCTAATTCACACCCCCTGCAGAGTTAAAATTGTGTTCCTTTGGCAAGGTTGATTTGGCCCTCTCTCAACTTACCAATATGAAAATTCCACACTATATGTGGGATTTGGTGTGGCTTAACATACATGAGGAAATTAGCTGTCTGGGATTCATTAAAGCACAAGTCCTTGACAAGATGGATATGCTCCAGACACACCTATCCCCAAGCACTGGAAACACAAACTAACCTTTTTACTTGATTGTCCAATTAATTGACAATTTTGAACACAAATTTGCAACAAATGGCATCGTATTGCTTTTTCTGCAGTTATTTATGAAGTCATTGTTTGGGGCATTTACCCTCCTGTGTGGAATCCTTTTTCCCCTAGTACATTACAGGCATGCTTTGCCACTTGTAAAGATTATTTGTGGTAAAGAAGCTGTGCCTTCACTCTGCAGCAAAAGTCTATTCCTTCTAATGTGATTGTTGATATAGTACACAACTGTTTACATTGGCTCTACTGGAAAGACTAGACATTTCTCCCAGGTTCTGTCTTTCACAAACTATGATCTGGTTTTCATTCTATTCTTTCTTAAACTGAATAGCTGTTGTTCTCTTTCATGTCCATATTAATGTGTAATTCAATATTCTGTTGCTTGCTTTACTACGTAAGTGAGATTCTGGTATTGGTTGATGTGGTCCATAATTATCTCCAGTGATTGCATTGGCATGATAGAAGGGCTTTACCCTTGTATTACTTGTCAGACTTTATAGACTGGTGTTCACTCCATTTCCGTTTCCTACGTTTTGATATTGCTTACTTTGTTTCTTAGTTTACTATTATGTACATGTGTTTTTTTGTTGTTGTTTTGGCATGCATTGTCAATAAAATTCTGTACTCTTATTGAGAAGTGCCATGACATCTTTAACATCCACCTGAACAACCACCAGAACAGGCAGAAGGGACCTCAGTTTAACGTCTCATCTGAAAGACAGCATCTCCATAGTGTAGCACCCACCTCATGATGCACTGCAATGTCAGTATTGGGATTTATCCTACGTTCCTGGTGTGGGGCTAGAACCTGACACCTTCTGATCTTCTGGCCTCAGAGGTGAGTGTGCAATCTACTGAGCCACTGACACTACAATTTTATATATGGATAGTACAACTCAGCACTTTACGTGTAAGAGGTTTGTGCCTTGCAAAATGCCTAGCTTGTTGGGTGTGAGGTAATGCTTTGCACTTGTGGTAACTTCTTTGCTTTGCACTTACAAATGTGTTAGTGCTTTGCTTTGCACAATCCTCAAAGGAAGGAATATTAGAAACCTGTTACTGCTGCCCAGGCTTTAAGAATAGCATGAGCATAAAGCACTTAGCACACAACTTTGCAAGTGTTTCAGATATTCTGGCCTTAGATGCACCAGCTAAAACACAACAGGCCCAATATTGAAACCTCATGCCAAGTGGTACATGGGACAAATAGAGTTACAATATATTGGAAACTGAGTGACAATGATTCGGGCAGCATAGAGGTTTTCTATATATTTCCTATGAGTGCTATGCAAAGGCCTTGCCATAAAGAAAAGCAAATACATTTGAACAACGCAGAATTAAAATGAGATATTTATAAAAGCTGTATATAAGGTTTTAAAGGGACACTGTCAACCCTTTCTTGTCGTATTGCTTCTAATTGAAAATACACATTTTTCGATTGCTTCCCTTCTCTAAATATTCATTGATGTTGTTTTTTATCTGCTTCCTTTTTTAGTAGAACTAACATGCATGGGAATGGTGTAACAATAATCAGTCTTGTTTTGTTTCTAATCCTTAATCTAATTTTATTGTATGCTTATTGAATGTAAGTAACACTCCCAAACAGCACAACTACTCATGACGCAATAGTCTGCTCCCATTGTGTCATGAGTGGCTTGACTCTGTTGGGGGTGTTCCCAAGTCCAGGAAAGAGGCATTAGGAGTTGATCAAGGACTGTAGCAAAGATGTTTTGTGTGGTAACACAATAATGATGGAAAGTTTGTTTTTCATTTAAAAAAAAATAAATCAGAAACAAAGAATCAGTTACTGAACATCTGCAGTCTTTATAGAATGTGACAAATCATAACATGTATTTTTAAACTGGAGACATTATGAGGTATAAGAGGGTAGACAGTATCCCTTTAATTATGATGTACAGTATATGACTGATTTACACAATAACAATGAAGATATATACCTGAAAATTTAGCAATATATACCTCTAGGTAATCCTTTATTAGCAATCAATGAATACCAAGATTGTGTTAACAAGGAGCTATGTATACATGAGGGAAGCTATTCATAGTGTCTGATGACCTTATTAGTATAGAACATTATAACGTAGTAAGCACCAAGGCAAAGAGACTAACTGGCTGCATTTAAAGTCATTTTCAATTAAATAAAAGGTAATTTTGCCACGATACATGAACTTAATTAGACCAAATATAGATTTTGCTTTTCAATTCTGGTTCCTATCATTAAGAAGGATATTAAACAAATAGATGGAATCCAGTGAAGGGTAACAAAAAAAAAAATCTAGTGTCTAGAAAATCTCCATTATGAGGAAAAACTGACCAATCTAGGCCTAAAGTAATTGGAGTCAAGAAGAATCAGAGGCGATTTACTTTAAGAATTAGTGGAATTGATGAGTATTACATATATAACAAAAGGGAAAAAACAAAAGGCCACAATAAACAGCTAAAATGAAAAGAAAAATAAACAAATAGACAGGGCTGGCCCGGTGGTGCAGAGGGCTGAGGCGATGGCGCCTTACCTCGAACCACGCTGGCGACCCAGGTTCAGGAATGGACTCGGGACACCGGGGGTCAGCAGGGGGAAGATTGGATTGAGCATCTGAAGGATGGCTCTCCTATCCTGGGGTGGGATTGGAGACTGCCTCTCTCAAGCAGCAGCCCCCAGTGGAGACTGGGGGCACTGCAGGAGCAGCGTGATGAGAAAAACGGAAATACCGCTTGCTAGTGGCTGCCAGATGATGGCTCTTTGTCCCCCAATTCCTCTGGTGCCTTTGATGGGCCTCCTTCTCTCAGCAGTATCCCTGGGCCCTACTGTAGAAGAGTGCGCTGGACTCCCCCACTGGTGCCTTCCACCTCGGAGGAGGGGGACCCTCCCGGCAGGGTTATGTCCAGGATATCCCAGGGACCGGCTGCGTTGTGAGGTGAAGGAGCTCAGGTAAGGCCGGTGGGGTTGGTGAGGACTTGTAAAAGGGGCTTGAAGGAGCAGGGGGTCACCAGGAGCATGAAGGGGATAAACAAATAATGCAAAAAAAAACAACCAGACAGGATTCTATACTCGAAGGGTAAACTGTGTAGAAGCTTCTACCACAACACATACTTGACTCAGGGAACAAAAACATATTCAAGAGATGATTAGACCAGTTACTGTCTATACTGATTGAACTATAACTAGTTAGTGTATTGTTGATCGGTTGACAAACCAGTACAACATATACAGATTAAGGAAAATGCATTAAAAACTTTAAGAATCCACATGTTATATAATACATATTATTTAAAATTTACACTGTTGCTAGACATAAAGGGGCCCAATTCAAGTCATTGTAAGAACGCTCATGGGCGTATGTGAGTTATGCCATGTGGCACTGTGCCGGGGATCCTGCACTGTATTCCAAGACAGGCAGGGTCCCCGGCACCTATGTCCTGTGATTTGTGGCAGCTGCAGGCTAGCGCCACAGAAATGGCACAATGAATCTGGATGCTGCAAGTCACAGCCCACCATTTACTGCCCCCCTGGAGCCTCCACCCTAAAATACACCCGCAATCACCTGGGGGCATTGGGAAGGCTGGCCGGGAGGCAGAGGCATTTGGGGGGCAGTGCAGTAAATAGACCCCAGAGGGTCCTCGACATTCTGGGGCAGGGGCCATGACATTGCTGGGGGGGATGTGGAGCAGGGCTATGTACCTCCCGTGGTGCTTCGGGGGGACATCTATCATTTTCCAGGATAGATGCCCCTTAGACCACTTCCACGCTGGTCTAACTCCGCAGTGCCATAACGTGTCTTGGAATTGTGCTGGTGGGTTATGGCAGCTGCCCTTTTGGAATAGGGCCCAGTTGCTGCCATAACCCACCCTTGTGCCATGCTGCAGTGGATTGCGGGCATAGTGGGTGGCATAGCCCACATTTGGTGCAACCTGCATGTGGCATGGCTCAAGCCGCATCTTGGAATCAAGACTTGCGTATCTCATGGTGCAAGGTGCGATTTACACCTTGGGATTCAGTGTAAATCACCTTGCACCATGGGCAAGTCATCTTGGAATCAGGCCCAATATCTTCTATATATCCAATAAATGGGTAACTAAAATGTTGTTAGTAATTAGTCTTAGAATCTATACATTGATAATTAAATGATTCTTAATTTAACTCATTTCCTACAATTTATTTTACTCACTTGGGTTAATCATACTGCAAAAGGTTCTCTAAGTTAGTATGGAGAATTTCAGTGCTGCTTAATAAGCAACCTGCCAAGGCACCCCTCCCCCGAGGAATAGCCTACCACTTCAACTACCACATACCTTCATTGGAGTATCAAATAAGCCCAACAGGTAGCAAAATCAAGCATAGAAATGTAGCCTCCTGACCAAAAACCAACACTGGTACTTAGAGCTACTCTGTCACAATATGTGGTAACATGTCACCATCATATCATTCAAAATGGGCCAACCTGTACTGCTGGCTGGGCCTAGCACTAAAGGAGCTTAATAGGAATACCCTGCAGTGCATGCTGTGGGGTATTTCTCTAAATGGCCCCAAAGCCAGGCACACTCTACCAGCATGTACTTCAGGCCACAAGTATAGGATGAAAGAACTGGATCTGTAATTAAACACTGGGTCATTTTGCTTCATGTCCATGCTCAGAATTCAGTTCTAGGCGCCATAATGTAGCTCAAACATGCCTCACTGATAAAAGTTTACTGATACCCATTTCCCAGAGAAATTAGCATTGCCAATTTGAGTCAAGCCCTCCCAGGTTTTCCCAAGCTATCTCCCCAAACTCACCACAAAATACCACCACGTCCAGAGAATCAGAGTAAATCACCCAAGCAACATTATTGCAAGACAATCAAAGATTTTCTGCCTTCAGCAAACCATTGAAGTATCATGAACTCAGTATATAAATTATAATACCACTAGTAAGTATTCAAATTAAATGATTCATTATACATTTTCAAAATATCAGCTCTCCATGGGCATTTTTAATTATTGGCAAGATAAAACCCTTTTAAATCAGCTACTCCAGCTAACTGAGAATTTGAATGCAAGCTTCCTCAATGCTAAATGGAAACCGATACCCTAATGTGTTCATCAGTTAATATTAATCGGCTAATTGCTCTTTGGTAGTTCTGTAAGCTGAATAGATCTTTGAAAATGTCCACGATTTTGTTATTTAAAATCCTGGGGGCTCAGTTAATCCAGGTGAATAGACCAGCAGATAATCAGGCACTCACCACGATGAAAAGCAGATAGACAGCCATTGGGTTAAAAAAATATGCATTAAAAGCTGCTAGACACAAAGAAAATTCTGGTAATAGTGTGAATCCTGCTTGTTCTGCAATCCAGGTGAATGCTTAGTAAAAATGCCCTATAATAGCATTCAGGGCATTCAGTATTTACAATGGTGTAAAAACACATGGCATTTTAAAACTAAAACAAGTATGTGGAGTATCTTCAAAAATGCCAGCAAAACTCTCACCTCTCATGTGCAGCACCCAGGCCTCCCAGGTGAGTAAGTGTGAGGTCCACCAGGTGCAAAAAAAATTCCCAAATTTTGACTCCACAGCTCCACGACCCCACAGCCTTCAAAATTTAAATGCAGAACTATCCATTCAAGGCTTAAGCAATAAACCATGAGAGGGTGTGGGTTATGAGGGGATTTACCATGGCTGCCGTGGTTTGCCCACAGTAGCAGCCGAGTGGGTAAATCGCCAGCCATGATGCATCCCCATAACCCACACCCTTGAGTGGGTTATTGCGATTATACCATGGCTTTCTTCTTCTTCTTTTTTTTAAATAAAGAAAAACATTTTTCCCCATTTTAAATAGTTTTTCTTTATTTTACTGTTGCACTACAAAATAGTTCTGGGTTGCATTTCTGGGATTTGCGTTGGGGCGATGGGTACTTCTGGGTATGAGTTTGTGGGCATAATGCAGTCATGGTGGTGTTCAGGGCAATTTCTTTTGAACTAACATTTTTTTTAATTGTACTTTATGGACTACATGGTACCTGCAGAGTTGAAGTTAGGTGCTGCGATGGTTCGAGAGGCAAGACTGGAGAATGGCACGCTTTTACTGTCGGCGCTGGGGGTCTAAGTAGCGGCCACCCAAGCTACAGGAGCGAGAGGTAACTGTTTTGGTTGCTCTCACTGTTTGCTGCTCGTTTTAGTCAAGCAAATGAAATGTTTCATCGATTTGTTTCTTTTGTGATGATACGTGAGGTGTGGTAGAAGTTCACAGTGGGACACTGAAAATGGCGGCTGTTTCGGGGTGAGGAGTGCCTCGGATTGATTTAAACTTTGGGGGGCTCAAGACTGGAAGGCTGGCAACTCTTGCGGTGGTTATCGTAAGATTTGCATCGGTTCTGAGTTGCCAGCCTGCCAATCAGAAGCTGTGATTTTAGTGTTCATTTTGTGACTATGGTATAATGTAAGTTAAATCATTATCCATAGAAGGAGAAAGTTAGAATACCTTTTAAGGGGATTTGACCCCACCTTTAGCATCCACATGTCACTAAAACAGCGTCTTTGTAGAAAAAAAACAGCTGCAGAAGAACTGACAGATCCAGCTCCTTTCTCCTACTTTGGGAGTCCACAGTAACAGTTACAAATCCTCTGGCATTGCGGAGCTCATGGGCATTGCTAGTCCCCTAAAGGTACTGTATCTGGAGACTGCCTTCACACTGAATTGCTCAGGTCCAACACCCTCCCAAGTAATCTATGACGTATCAGTTCACCTGAGGAGAGAGAAAGGAGAATAACACTCCGATGAGCACAGTAAATTTTATGTATTTGGTACCATACTAGAACCCTTGTCCCTAGGCAACAGTGTCATGCCTTTTAACAATAGAGATTGGCATTTCAGCACATTTAGTGCACCTGCATCCTCCTCGGCCATGCTGCTGATCACCTGGTTTGTAATAGGACGTTGCCATATTCTGCCTCTTACTGCCCTCTCAGAGCTCAAAATCTGACTAAAAATCACTGTTTGGAAGATCAGAAATTATCCTGTTGCCAATCTATAGGCAGAGAGCTGCTGGTTTAGGTATAGGCTAGCATTACCAGTGGCATATAATTCAAACAAACAGCTACTCTTTGTTCTTACTTAGAATAAAAAAGATCAGTGCAGTGAACTCCATGCTAAAATGGTGTAAGTTTTGTTCCGCTGATTTAAAAGAGTAACAAAAATAAGTAGACTTTAAAAAGTAAAAGTTACGAATTCCCCATCAAACACGGAGCAACAGGGAGTGGAGCAGCATTGCTGCTATCTTGCTGCTCCACTCGCCCCCAACCCGCCTAGCAATCTGAAGGAAAAAAATGCAACTAGGAAATTGATTGTATTACAAAAAAGGACACAAAAGTTTGGAAGTATTCACTTTAAAATGTAATAGTAATGCAGCAAAACTTCCCTTCTTTTTTATTTTTTAACTTTCTTTATCTCCTGCTTGATGGGGCATCTCTCAGAGGTGCCCACTCTACAATCCCCACTACTCCCCGCCTGAAGCTTCTCTTCCCAGGGCCCTCCACCAGTACCTTCCAGCCCCTTGGATCACTCCCCGGGGGAGGGCCCACTCCACCTACCTGATGGCCCTTCTTGTATTAGAGGGTAAGTCTGGTGGAGAGTCAGGGAGTCCAGTAGAGAGATGGCCCAGCACTGGGGATGTGGGGGATGTCCCTGGAGCCCTCGTCATCTCCACAATCCAGTGAGGGTTTTGCCAACTTTGTTTCCTCCTCGGAGCTTGGCTGTGCAATGGCATCCATGGCTGATGCACCAATGCCCGCTGTCACTCTGCCCTCAGTGTCTGCTGCACTGCATGTTCTTTTGCTGCCCCAGCTACCGCCAAGAGCTGCATAGGAGTGGCACTGTCCAACGATCCCTTCCTGGGAAGGGAGAACAGTCCTCTGGATGCTCGATCCCTTCCCTCCCCTGCCGATCCCCAGCAGCCCGAGTCCGCTCCCGAACCCGGGTTGCCAGCGTGGCATGCGGTCTGGCATCCAGCACCCCAACCCTCAGTGCCACCAGGCTGGCAAGACTGCCCTTCTTGATAAAGGGGTAGCTAAAGGGAATAAGACTTTCTTCAGGTGCATAAGTGAGAAGAGGAAAACAAAGGAAGGGATTAGGAGGATGATTGAGGGAGACTATGCAGCAGAGTATCAGGAAAAAGCTGTCATCCTGAACAGCACTTCTTCTCAGTTTTCATAGTGGAGGGAAGGGGGATAGACCACAGGGGAACATCAGAAAGAATGGGAGGGGCGGTGGGGGAATGAACACAAGTCTATTTTATGAAGAAAGAGTACTGACAGAACTTGCAGATCTGAATGTGGACATGACCATGGGACCAAACAGGATACAACCAAGGGTACTAAAGAAATTCAGGACGGTGTTTGCTGCATCACTGACATCCTTATTCATCATGTCACTGGAAACAGGTGTGGTTCTAGAGGACTGGAAGAAGAACAGACGTGGTCCTGCTCCATAAAACCAGCAGCAGAGAGGATGCTAACAACTATAGGCAGGTCAGTCTCACATCAGTGGTGAGTAAATTAAGGGGAAACTCTGGTATGGGAGAGATTAGAAGAGTATATTGAACCTAATGGGCTACAAGACCAAAAACAACATGGATTCATGGGAGGGGGGTGATGCTAGATAAATCTGATTTATATCTATTACTGGGTGACCAGGGAACTAGAGGAGGGGAAGGCAGTGCATGTGGTTATTTGAACTTCAGCAAGGCCTCCGATACTGCATTACACAGGAGACTGATAAAGAAATTGGGAAATCAAGCCAGCCTGGTGGCACTGAAGGTTGAGGCACTGGAAGCCACATTGCTCCACACTGGCAACCCAGACTTGGGAGTGGCTCAGGTTGCCAGGGGTTGGCAGGGGAGGAAGAGGATCTAGCGTACAATGGGCTTCTCTCCTCTCCCGGATAGGGAGGGAAGGCCATCCTGCTCCTTGGCTGCCTCCTGGCGGAGGTCAGGTGGCAGCACTAAGAATCAGGGAAATCAGGGAAGCACAAGAACATGGCAACATGGCACTTGTACATTCCATGTGCTTGTGCTCACAGTCGCGAGGGGGAGGAACCAAGAAAATAGAAAACGGCATCTGCAGGCTCCATGACCCTGCCTGCCAACTGTCATCCTGCTCTTTCATAGGACCACTGGAGACCCTGAATGGATTAATGTACTGGGTGGAGATGGCCTCCCCTTCCTAGCCCTGCCACAGGGGCTGGGGATCTGTGGTATACTGGAGGTTCAGTGGCACCAGGGGAGGAGTGGACAGACACAGGTGACAAGGCAGTGCACTGGAGTTTTGGTCACAGTGCAGTGGGCACATGGTGCTAAGGGCACCTTCTGTCTCTTCCCACTCTTGCTGACTCCCTCAACATTACCCTTCTCCTTGGCCATATGTGGCAAGAGGTGGTGATTATATATATTTTTGGGGGGTGCAAGAGCATTACTGTGGCATGGACCATACACATGTGACACTTTTGACAGGCATCCTCTTTTCCTGTGGCCACTTGTCTGCTATTGAATTGTTGGCACTCTCATTGTTTTTGCCCTAAAGCAGGTGAACCAGTCTGTGGAAACTGACTTGGCAGGGACCTTCTGGGCAGATCTGATGAGCCAAGTGGTCCCTTTCTGCTGACACATTCTATGTTTCTAGAAGGGAACACAGAAATAAAAATCATGGTTCAAATGCAATATATGTAGTTGAATACTCTTCTAAATATGGGCTTGATTGTATATACTTTTCAGATGAGAAAAATTAAATAAGTTGCACACTCTTCTACAGCTAGTTTCTAAACAGTAAAAGGGATATGATGCTTCAATTTTCACGTTCTGTCATTTCATGCATAAAAAATACTAACAAATATGAATTGTTTTGAATGCAACTTTATGTAAGAGTTTTTCTTTAGAACCACTCTCTCCCCTAAGGAAGCCACCTTAGTGTGAAACTGAGTAAACTATATTATGTATTAAAGCATTTGGTGAGTTTGTGGCTGATTCATACCACATTTAGAATAAGTAATATGACCATGTGCGATAGAGGTCGAGTATATCACCTCCATGATTTTTCCAGAAATCTTGACAGCCCCAAGGAAAATGCCCACTGGAACTTAGAACATCCATGCTGTGCATGAGGTGGTTTGAAACTACGGATTTTAATCAAGCAAAACTTTCTTATATCGGTTGGATTCAAATACAGGTTGGCAAGGAAGAAAACAAGTATTGATATGCAACATGTATAAACCATCCATTTTGTCTGTCATGTTGTTATGCTACTGTTAAGTATTACTATGTACAGTATATTACTGTGAGAAGCAACAATTTGTCAAGCTGTAGCCTTAATTGGTTGTTCAAGAATTCTGTCATTTCATTAAATGAAAATAAAGAGTAACAAAGCTACCAGCACTTTAATTTTGCTCTAGTTTGTCTGCAGTAGGCAGAAGAAATACACCAGTAAGGCAAATAGTGAGTCTGCAATGCAGGTTTGTTTTATTTGAAGTGTTAATCAGCCTTTCTTGCCTCATTAAAGATTAACAGGCAAGACATGTATCATACATGCATCAAAGCAAAGGAGATACTCTCCTTATTCAATGTGTGACTTCAAGTAATTATTCACTCAGTGATCCCAGTAGGGACATTTGCTTTGTATGCTCAGCCCTATTCTGTCATGCTGCACCAGGATGTAAGTGCTGTACTAAATGTGAAGTGGCGGACTGAAGAGCACAGTGTGGAGAATATATTGACAGAACTTTGATCAGCAATAAGATAGATTACAGACCTGAGATGGCAGCTTGGATTGCTGTCCTAAGTCAATGAAGAACAATCCCATGGTTCCTTTGGACAGAAGAACATTACATATGGAACTTTCAGCTGCTGTGAATCATTGTGTTGTTTTGAAACTGGGGACCAGGTCATCGATTAATTTATTTGGGGGTGAATTTAACAGCATTTTCCTCTCTCTCCTCCTACATAATACTTTATCTGCCCCCTCCGTGCTTTGTATTCCTGATGGCAACTTAACCTTTATTTGACCTATTTGCATGAGCAAAAGCTAAAGTCACAAAAAGGGTCGATCTAATTCAACACTGGTTACAATATGAAACAATTTGTCCTGACTTCTACTCAGCTATCACAGGGTGAATACTGATGTAATTATATACAGAACACCGTGACATGCAAGTGATTTGTCTCCAAGCAAGCTGAACATATTCCCACTCAGTATTCTAATGACATGTCCATTTTAGAGGCTCATTCTTAATCTGGCATGCCGTATTCTTAGTTATTACGCACAGGAGAAGCCCTCTTGTGAGGACAGTAACTCAGATTTCTATTTACTACCACAGACATTTCTTAGATTGCATAGGGAAGACACTTTAATGCTGGAACTGTTAATTAGGACCAAACTTTAGGGAGGTGAAATTAATGTTTTTGAAGTCTTGGCACATAAGGAAGATGTCCAGTGCAACAAATTCTTTGCAAAGAGCATTCATGTAAAGTGTAAATATCATGTTAGGAGAAACATAGTCTTGATGAATATAGTGGAATTTAACCAGTATACAATGCCTCAGGATTACAAATTAGATGGATCTATGATCCATCACTGTCAGCAGTTCTATTAAATGTTACATTTCATTTTCATTGTTCAGTGCCATGATAGGGAACAGAAGAGTCACACCCTGCTGTTCCACTGTGATTCTAAATAGCAGTCAGTATTAAAGTCCTTCTACTAAGTGTAACTGACCACTGCCAGGCTTTTAGCTGTGTGAGGGAGCCAGACATTGTTTATCTGGCATGTTCTGAGACTCAAGACATACAGAAGCAGTGAGGTACCAACACAGTTTCCTTTCAAATAACCACATAACACTTGAATCAAGCAGCCTTGGATTCACTTAGCAGAAGATACAGCATTACCGCTTGCTCCTGGTAGCTGAACAGGTGCAGCACAATCAGCTAATTTTTTTTTAATAAAGGGGAGGAGGGGATGGACAAATCATACAGTGCAAATTCATTTCGTCAAGGTGGCTCAATGAACTCCCCAAGAACTTGATCGAATGTAGTAAGGCTAGCCAATTCAGATTGGGCCTTCATGCCCATCTAACCCTTGAGACTGTCTGCAATTGCTTCTACAAACCCTAACATTATCTAGCCACTGACCATGAAGTGGTCCCTGGCTCCTTTCTCTCCACTTCTTCGGCCTGTAGTCAAATTTGATACAATGCCCACCCCCACCCTTCAGAGCCTTCTACCATTCCTCTCTTTCTGCTTATACCCCTTCCACCCAACTTACCCCCCACCCCTCTGTTCCTTCCACCTGTTACCACATTCCACCCTCCACCCACCCCTCTCCTTCTGTCCACACCCGTACTACTTCCACTGCCTCACCACCCTCCTACTCCTCCTCCCCTCTGTTTAGCCCACCATGTCTGTCCTCCTCTCCTCTCCTCTATCATATTTTGATGCCACAAACTGGCAAACCCTTTTCTGGCTGCTTCTAGTGTGAGCACTGACTGAATTTCTTAGTCCTCTTGCTGTGCTCTGCACTTACCATGAACTTTTGCACTAGAAACAATTTCCCGACCTCACATTGAATTTCAGCTAGCTGTTGTGCCCTGGGTTATTCAGGGTTACTTTCCCTCCACAACCAATGTATCATGCACTCTTTGTAACCTGCAGTGTATACTTACTAAGGACTTCTGTGTAACCTAAGTAATCTATGTGTAGTATGTTTGTCATATGAATCTGTGTTCAACTTGGAACCTTTGTAAACAAGTCCATGACTCAAAGGTATTAATACCAATCTGAAATAAATAAATAACTAAATAAATAACATTTCAGAATGCCTTCTCCCTCCCAAAGGATACTCTGTGGAACCAACCTTCTAATCTCACAGAGTTACCAGCATAGAAAGCATCACTACTAACTGAGTAGCATACTCTCTGGCATGGGAGAACTGCACCTGGGAACTGGGCAGGTGCACGGGACACCAACCATCACTTAAGTGGTGCTCATGGTGTTCCATTCAATCCAACCAATCTCTTCTCATACCCCTCTTCTTTGGGACCTGGGGGAACCCACCACTGATGCAATTACTTTATTTTTGTTTATGTCTCATAAGTTGGAGATGAGACAGCAACTGAACACCTGGTTTACTAGTACTGCCAATGCATTATGCTTTGCAGACACCAAGCTAGGTGACCTCGACCCTTGGAGGGGTATACTTTCAGGCATCTTCCACCACTTTAGTCCAAGCTGGAGTATAGTTCAGCTTCAGGAAAACAGTGCAGTCCTAGAACTTCCAGGCAGCTGCATCAGCCAGTACACAGTCTGCTGCTCCCCTGCACATTTTTCCCACTTCCTCCTATCAGACCCATACCCTTTTGTGCCTGAAGACAATGCCATCTGTCAGAACCAGGGTAGCTTATTGATCTAGGCTTTCTCCCATGGTCCCAGGAAAGTGGCCCTAAATCACAAAGGGACACAACAGTAATGCCATATGAAGTCTTTCAAACCATACATTGCTCAACATGATAAACAAGCATTTGTCAATGCCTAATGTTTGCTTGCTGGTATTAACATTAGAAATGCAAAAGTTAGACAGATGCAGAATTAGAATGGCAGTGAAGTATTGAACTTCATGCCAACCCCACCTCCATCCTGTAGAGATGGACAGGCATTGGGTAAGTGTTTGGGTCATTACCCATGATGGTCATGCCATGTCACCTCACCCTATTTTGCAGACACCGACATGTGTTAAGGTGTGCCTTGCAGTGTTTGGTTTTACAGTCACCCCATTCCATAAGGACATACGCCAAAATGGGTGCAACACAGGAGAATGGGGTGAAGTCTGGGGCTGAAGAGTCCAAGGTAAACTTCGATGCCTGTCAGTGGCTGGGGGGGGGTGGGATGGCATGAGCAGGACAGTTGGCAATCCAAAGGCACACCCTGATGCTTGTCAGTCTGTACAGGGTGGGACATTATGGTTAGAAACCCTAACGCCCCAGGCATTTGTTGGTATTTGCACTACAAATTTTCAACATGGCCTTTTTGTGGCCCCACCTCATGGAAGCATTTGAGACCTCTTCCCATGAAGAGTGGCAGTGTGATTTTGTCAATGTGTCCCGAACTTTGAGTTCCAACAGAGACCATGCCATTCTGCGCCACATGTACGAAAACACAGAGTGGGAAGGATATGAAGAATGACAGCTGTACAGTCCATAGGAAGGTGTGAAGAGATGGCAAATGTTGAAAATCTGTAGTGTGAATATTAAAAATGCTCACACGTCTGAGCATACATGGAAACTGCGCAACACATGTGCATAACACAGTCATGTTATGGACTTTTGTCACCAAATTTTCTACATAGGCATTCTAGGATCTCTGCTCATGAACAGTGTCACTGTGATTTTCTTACTATGTCCCAAACACTGATTTCCCACAGCGACCACACTATTCTGCGCTGGAAGTGCAAAAACACATTTTGGCCAGGATGTGAAAAATGACAGCTATACTGTTCATAAGGAGGTGTGGAAAAATGGCAATGTTGAAAATCTGGAGTGAAAATATTACAAATTTGTGAAGTTATGAGCATGCATGGAAATGTGCAATGCACACTCGTAACACAGTCATTTTATGGACTTTCATCACAAAATTTTCAACATAGGCATTTTAGGACCTCTGCTCATGAACAGTGTCACTGTGATTGTCTTAATGTATCCCAAACACTGATGTCCCACAGTGACTGCGCTGTTCTGTTCATAAGGAGGTGTGGAAAAATGTCAGTGTTGAAAATCTGGCGTGAAAATATTGCAAATCCACGAAGTTACGAGCATGCATAGCAACTGCGCAACACACACTCATAAAACAGTCATTTCTTGGATTTTTCCACCAAATTTGCAACATAGACTTTTGAGAGCCCACCTCATGACTACTGGAACTGTCATTTCATTAATTGGTCCCAAAGGTGAGTCCACACAGTGACTGCAAAATCACCTTTTGGGACAGAATAAAACCATGACAGTGGCCAAATTCATGAGGAGGGGCCCCAATAATCCCATGTTGAGAATTTAGTGCCAAACTTCCCAAAATGCCTGAGATATGCACCAAAGTTGAAAAACCCTGTTCATGCCATTATACAGCTTACTGGCATTTCCTCAGTTCATGGTCAGCTTTGAAGAGTGCAGACATGTTCCCGGTCCACCGAAGATCGCCCTGGGCTCCAGAGTGGTAGTATGGGGTGAGGGGGTGTGGGGCGGCAAGGTGTGTAGAGGTGGGTCAGGTTGGGGGCAGGTCCAGCGGACTCAATGAGGACCTTTTTCTGATTTACAGGAAAAAACAAAAACAAATGAAACAAACATTGCAGGACAGTTTTTATTTTACCAGGGACATTTGGCATGCTGGGTGGGCTCCCAGCATGCCACCTGATGTTTTTTGAGGGGGCTGTAGCCCGATGGGGATTGGGAACTCCCATCGGCACAAGCGTGGGGACAGAGGCAGGGGACTGGGCACACCCTCGGCACAAAACCAACGTTTTTTGGGGGGTTACATTATGCTGATGGGGAGTGGGCTCCCCCTTCAGCAAATTACACTGGGAAGGGGGGGACTGAAGCTGACGGGGATTGGGCCCCTCATCAGCAAACAAAAACTGTTTTGGGGTGGCACATGATGCTGAGGGGGATTGGGCACCCCCTCGGCATTGGGGGCTGTCTAATATTGTTTGCAAATATGGCTGTGGCTTGCTGCCACATTCACAAACAGTATTACACTAGGCAACGTTCCACCCTGCAATGACGGGTCACTCCCTCATTGCAGCAGAATGGCTGATACTGCAATGACAAGGTGGCCCCTGATTGCTGCGGCAAAAACGTGACAACTTGGTGGCACTTTTGGAATCCAGTGTCATCAGAACACTGTGTCTCCCATTGGTCCACCAGTGCCAAGCATCCAAATGCAATGCCTCTGTTGGCTGCCACAGTGCCGCGCCTCCACAACCCACTTCTTTCCTAAGCTGCCACATAATCTTTCTTATGCATGCGTGCAAGCAAACATAAAAATGGCCACTTAGGGTAGAATGAGTTTGATGAGCTCAGTTCTTAGACACTCTCCTTGAAAACAGGACTCCAACTTCTTCTTGATTTGCTGAACTGCGGTGAGTTTGTGCTGCGACCCATAGGAACTTCATCCCTATTTTATACCCTGCTACAATGGCATGAAAAGGGACTGATATGTGTGTTGACAATTAATGAAATTAAGTAAATTATTTCCATTAGGCAGGGCTTTTTTACAAGTCAATGGACTCTGCCAGATTTCTGCTGTAGCTGCTAACTGTGCTGGCTAATCGGATTAATAACAGTGTTCTGTTTACAGCAGGACAATTCACAGCCCTACCTGCTCACCTCTTCTAACCAACTGAAGTTATTTTACAGTTTGGAATGCAGTTTCCTTCAACTGAAACTGAGCACACCATGCATCCAGTACAGCTATGAAGCATATTAAAATTTGCACTTTCCAGTGATCTTGGGTAACAGACAAAAAAAGTGCTGATAGGTAGATAGATAGATAGATAGATAGATAGATAGATAGATAGGCAGGCAGGCAGGCAGGCAGACTGACTGACACAGTAGAGGTATGGTGTGTGTGTGGGGGAACATCATAAAGTATGAATTCAGATCAATAAATGATTTTATTTCATAGTTTTTGTGACTGCAGTTACAGTATACTTTGCTGGCTGCAGCTGCACTGCTTTTGTTATTTGTGGAGCTGCCAGTGAGACATGAGGAATCAATGGGAGGTGAACCAAATCAGATTACCTATGAGCACCTCATCAGAACCCCACCATGGAAGATATGAGATTGTAGGCAAAGACAACAAACCATTGGAGTCTGTTTACAAGGAACAAATTATTTTAGCTGAGCAAAGAAAACAATTAGCACTTGCATAAAATTTACTAAACACTATTATAGCTCTGTCACCACAAAAGTGGTCACAGAGCTACTGTATACACTTAAACTACTGACCAATACCAATATTGTCTCCCCTCTCTAAGGCATTAGAAAGAATAGTTTCTGACCAGCTGGTCGACTATTTAGAAAATTATGGAATACAATGCCCCCAGCAGCATGGGTTCCATAAAGGTCATAGTACCTTCATTGTCTTACTGGAGTATATTGGCTTCCTACATGGGGCCCTTGACAGTAGTCAGATAGCTGGGGCGATTTACATTGACCTCACCAAGGCCTTTGACACTGTCAATCATAAGATGCTGTTAGCTGAGCTCTTCTCGATTAGCCTATCTTCTGATGTGGTAGGATAGTTTCAAAGCTACTTAAGCAATAGGTCCCAGCAAGTAAAAATTGATGGATCCCTCTCCAACAGTCGACAGGTTCTCACTGGGGTTCCTCAGGGGTCAATCTTTGCCCCCTTCTCTTCAGCCTTTTTATTAACAAACTTCCCCCTGTCTGCAAACAACAAATTCTTCTTTATGCCGAGGATGCTGTCTTTGTTTCCAAAAGCCCAGTCCCGCACCAACTTCAATCACATCTCCAAACTGACTTCACTGCAGCGGAAGCTTTGTTCTCCAAATACAAGCTTTTGATGAACTACAAAAAAAACTAAAGTAATGCTATTTGTGAACCAGCACAGTAGGCATAAGGACTTTCAGATGGCAATTCTGAATAACCTTCACACCCCCATTGAACAAGTTCAAACTTTCAAATATCTAGGCATCACCCTAGACAGCTCTTTATCCTTTACCCAGCACACAGACCAAATTGTTAAGGTTATCAATCCCAGAATTGGCTTACTATACAAGCACCATCACTGCCTAACTCAAGAGGCCTTGTCACTTGCCATAAAAAGCTCTATACTGTCAATCATTGATTACAGGTTAATAGTGTAAGGTGCAGCCCCTGACTCCACCCTCCCAAGGGTTAGTCTTGCCCTTAACAAGTCCTGCAGGTTGCTTCTTTCTGCTCACAGACTAATGCACACTTGTGACCTCTATGCACAAACAAACTGGCTCACTCTTCAAGGTAGAGTACGCTACCAGGTATGTCACCTAGGGAAAAAGACATGCCTCGACCTATCCTCACCTGCCATTCAAAACATCTTCTTTGTAGCTTCCAACCCCCAATGCACAAGAAGCAATGTCAGACATTCCTTGCATGTCCACTTCTTCAGTACCTCACAAGCGCAAAGGTCTTTTGCTCACCGCACCCCACTATGGCTAAATGAACTCCCCCCATACATAACCAATGAGCCCAAGCTGGGGCTGTTAAAGAGAAAACTCCACCAACACCTTACCAATCTGAGCTGCTGTGATTGTTAGCCCCCTTTATCTCACCCACTATACGCTTCCTGCCTTCTTCACCCTCTTCATTCCCACCCCATCTAACCCTGTGAGCCCTACTTATCCCACTGCATTATCTTGCCCTCCACACCCTGTGCCTCCCTCCTCCTCCTCCCTACCCTAGTGAACCCTGTCTTACCCTCTGCCTTTTAATCATCTTGTGGCCTCCGTAATGGCACTTTACCACCACCCTCTCTTTCCCTCCCCCTTTCTCTTTGAGATTTAACAAAGAAACTCTATTCTGCTTAAATACTTCATCTTTTGTATCACTGCTACAAATTGTGTGCAATATGTTTAGTATCACTGCTGCAAAATGTGTGCAACCTTGTCTCCTCCTGTATGGTTAACTGTGCCCTGTAACACTGCACTTAATTGTATTTACTGTTCCAATTATAAAATGTATACATTGTTTACAAATTGTATTGTATTGTGTTATTTTCTGTTTGACGTAGAACCTTTGTAAATGAGCTACTAGATCAAATGTATTATTCCAAGATCTCCATAAATAAATAAATCAAAAATGTAGTGACGTAAGTTAATTTATCTTTAAGATGCATGTTCTATACTACATACAGAAATAGTTATATTTTTTCAAGCCCCCAAGTATTCATGTATGTGCAGTTTTTTTCTTGGAATAGGTATTAAGGGTGGGATATTCAAAAGGGTTGCGCCATGCGCAATAGGGTTGCACCAGCTAAGACAAAAGTCGCCATTCTCGATATTCAGCAGGAGGCAGTTGCGCCACCGAAAACATGCTGAGCAACAGCGCAATGCAAAGGAAGGCATGCGCAACCGACGGGGGTGGATCCATGCATAAAGAGCGCAATGCGAAATTCAAAGACTTGCGCATTGTGCAAGAGTGGAACTGCCGGAAATTGCGCACTAGCGGAAATGAGCCAAAATAAAAAGGCTCAAGGAAGCGGTGCAAGAAAACTACAAGGATGCCAAGTGGGGTAGAGAGAGACAGACAGACAGACAGACAGTGACAGGCTAGGGCAGGCAAGGCAAGCATTGTGGGCCATAGGCTGCAGAGGCCAGCAGGGGTGCCCGGTGCAGTGGAAGTAGCAGTCAGGACAGCGGGGGTAACACAGCAACACCAGCCGGGGGCAGAAGCCAGGGAGATGGACGGTGCCAGCTTCCACATAGAGCTGTAATGAGGGGTGAGAATGCAAGCTGCAGGGGGCGAGGGCTGTGGAAGGGCCCGTCGGTGAAGCCCCAACAGGCAGTACGTGCCCACATCAGCTATGAGCTGTATACAGATGTAGAGATTGTGGGCTGGTACCTCCTGAACAGGGCAATACTGAGGCGGCTCTGTGAGCTGTGCAGTGATGTGATGCAGGCACCCTCACGACAGAGTCACGCTCTGTCAGTGGAGACCAAGGTGACAGCCTGCATGTGCCTGCTCGCCACGGGCACCTTACAGAGGCTGACAGGGGACACCACAGGCATCACACAGTCGATCACATCACGCATCCTCACCCAATTCCTCAGCGCACTGCTGCCACATGCTGCGGAGGACATCCATTTCCCCAGCACCGCAGCAGAGCATACAGAAAACATGCGGGAGTTCCACAGGGTAGCACGTATACCTGCATGCTAGGGGCCATAGACTGCACCCATGTGGCCATTCGCACGCCACCTGGCCCCGATGGGGCAGTGTATAGGAACCGAAAGGGCTACTCCAGTGTCAACTGCCAGGTGGTGTGTGATGCCACTGGGCGAATAATCAATGTCTGTGCCACACACCCTGGTGGAGCACATGATGCCTTCATATAGCATCAGTCCACACTGTGCCATCGATTCGAGAGTGGGGACATCCCCACAGGACATCTAGTGGGTGAGTACGCATGTATGGAATGAAAACTTGGGGCAAGGGTGGGAATGCCACAGGTGCCATAGTAATTAAGCACACAGGGATATGGGCAAAATGGACCTGAACATGACACTGATCTCCACTATCTCCACACAGGTGACAGCGGGTACCCACTCCGTTCCTGGCTGCTCACACTGTACCGGCGCCCCATGACCCCATCGCAGCAACGCTATAATGAGGCACATGCCGCCACATGCAACATCATAGAGCGGGTGTTTGGGATGCTCAAGGCACACTTCCGATGCCTAGACACCTCCGGTGGTGCCCTACAGTACAGCCCCCCAAAGGCCTGTGGGATATTCCTGGCCTGTTGCATCCTGCACAACATGGCCAAGGACTGTGGGATAGCCCTACAGGTTGAAGAGGGGGACAGCGATGGGGACGCCAGTGGTGCCAGTGTTGATGGTGATGAGCAGGCCCCCTAGGATGGCGGGACCCCCAACTGATCCGGCAGGCCCAGCTGCACCGGGACACCATCACAGAGGAGCACTATCCACGACACAGGTAAGTCAAGGGGCCATGTGCAACCAACACTGTCCAGGCACAAACCACAGGCACACAGGGTAAAACACCAGGGGTGCATGACGGCCAGGGGAGTGGAAGGGTCCAGGCATACAAACACACCATCAGGGAGGGGTGAACACTCATATGGACACACACACACCAGGCACAGAGTGTACATGGACAGATGCACAGCACAGCAGAACCGACATTGCTAACACACAGCACCACTGACCACCTCCACCACCTGTACTGTCCAAGTACGTGTGTCAGATGCTGGGCATCCTTGCACCTTGGTGTACAGTACAATGCAGGCATCATCATGCACACGCACCTGTGGACAGCAGTTGGGAGGGTGTGCAGGTGGTCCGTGTGTCGGGTGTGAGCAGAGCACCCAGTGCACTGCCCACCATGACACACATTGCACACAGGGCAGCACCAGACAGGGCCCGCACTGGGAGACAGGTCAGTCATGTAGCATTGTGCCACGGCCACTGCGGATGTGTGGGCGGCCCCGCCGTGACCCAACAGCACTGGCAGGCTGAGCAGGGGCCACATGGGGTGGCACTGTTGGACCACCAGGGGTCCCACTGCGTGAACGCGACCTTGCCCGCACGGGGTTTGCAGCATGCTGAACATACCTGCACCAGGGGTGCTGGGATGCCCACAGCAGAACCCGGCATCGACAGGCCTGGTGTTGCACAATGCCGGGAACGGGGAGTGGAGCGTGAACTGTGTGGGGTGTGCGGTACAGGGTCACCTGACTGTGTGCCCAATGCATCCATGACAGAGACCACTGCCTGGGTCAGCCTGTCAATGGCGGCGGTCACATCCATCCGCATGTGGACATCTCTGCACGGTCCAGAGCACACTCCCTGCTGTGCTGCTCCACAGCCACAGACAGTGCCTCCACGGACATTGCAACCCGCCTCTGCTGCTGTACTGATTCCCGCAGCAGGCAGGTGTGCTCATCCAATGGGTACTGTGCCACAATGGCATCCTGTCCCCCAGGGTGTTGAAGGTCCTGATGCACAACACCCCTTGAGGGTGGGAGCTGTTCGCCAGGACCAGGAATGGGCATATCAAAGGGCGGCGGGCATGTGCCACCGCTGGACACTGTACCCCCAGACCTGGTGGGTGACTGCTGCTGCTGTCCCTCCAACCGCTGTGCCCCAGGATCCACTCGTTCCACCGCTGTGGCCGCAACAGTGCCAGACACCTGCACAGCCACTGGTGCTGCCCCACCAGTGCTGACAGGCACAGCCTGGGACTGTGCCGACATGCTGGCACACAAGTTGGAACCAGCAAGGCCCAGGGGCATGTGCTGGCCTGCTGTGTGCCCATTGCAGTCCTTGCATCATCAATGGTGCAGGTGCGTGCTACAGCCACAGTCACAGTGTGCTGGCATGCTTGCATGCCAGACTGCTGAGACACAGGCTGTGCACCCCCACACCCGAATCACCAACACCAGAGTTGGCAGCACAGCGTGCATGCTGGTGCAGTGCATGCTGGCTGGTGACAGAGGTGGATGGACCCTCCTGCATGTCCAGCAGGTCATCCTCACTGCCTGGTCCCACCACCACCGTCTCCTGAAGATGAACAGGATCTGCAACAGAAAGAGAGGACATGTGAGTGCATGTGAACAACCTTCCTCCCCCCCCAACACCACCACCATGTCACACCATGCAGTGATGGGCTTCCACCTGTCTGGAATCCACCTCCTGGTACGCCCTCAATAGCACTGCGCTGCATAGTTGCAGCCAGTCGGTCCTCAGCCGGGGTCAGCTCCACCACTGCTGGCTGGCCCCCGCCAGTGCCAGCACGTGCCACCCTGAGGGCTGCCACCTTCTCCTTCACCCTCCTGCGGTCTGTCCCAATCTTCTTCTTGCATTCCTGCATGGAGCACTGGTGGCTTCTGTGCAGGTTCACTGCCTGGGCTACCCCCTCCCATGCAGCTGCATGGGACTGAGGGGTGCCACGGCTTCCACGCAGTAGCGCCTCATCCTCCAGGTAGGCCTGGAAGAGGGCCTCAGTCTCTGCCGTGGTGAAGTTGGGCCTCCTCCTTCGCCCACCATCCTCACCCTCACCTTGTCTCTGCTCGGTCATGGCGATCTGTATGGGTGGAAGTGGACACCTGTCACTGTGCAGTCTACAGCATTATCCCATGCCCATTGCCAGAACATCCCACAGCATGCAACTCACCTCTCACCTGCAGTAACCTGAATCTGTCCAGCTTAGCCCACTGTCGACTTTTTATAGCTCAATGCATGCAAATTAGGAGAGGAGCAACTGTAATGAGATGCAAATCGCGCCACTGTGCCTTTGAATGGCTGATCAGATGATTTGCATGTGTCAGCTGAATATCGCGCCATTGTGCTTTTCGCAAGACGGTTGAGCCAGCAGAGCCAATAGTGCAGATCTGTGACTGTGCGGTACACTGCATTGCGCATGCCCAGGTAGCGTACGCAGGCGTCTGCCGCGCTGATGACGTGCTGTGCGCGATCGGCAATTCAGGCCATGGCCACCATTGTGCCAGTGGTGCTACAGCACTGGGCACTATAGGCACTATGGCACTACTGCGCCAATAGTCCCTGTGGCACTGTCGCGCCAGGTGAGTGATCCGCGCCCAGGATGCGTGAGCGTCGAGACTGCGCTGTGCGTGGCCTGCGTCATAGACCCTGACCTGGTGTCGACCTTTGCCCCTGGCGCTGTTCGGCTGCCATGTGCAGCCCTATTGCGCTGTCTGGTGACAGCGCTATGTGGACTAACGGCGCTGTACGAACAGCGCGATTGGAACCTATGGTGGTCTAGTGCGCAACATTTCCACGTGGGGTTGCCGCGCAGTGGGGTGCCATATTGCCTGCATAAACTTGGAAGCATGTAGCGCGGGAGGAGCAGTGCAATGGAGCCCGTGGAGGTGGCCAACCTGGTGGCCCTGGTAGAGCCCACTATGGGGCACTGTATGTGAGAGCCCTCACCATGGCTAGGACCCAGGTCTAGCTGCAAGTGGCCAATGACCTGGTGGGGGTCACTGGGCAGCACCGGTCTGCTGAGCAGTGCCAGCACAGGTACAGTGACCTCTGCAGGAGGAAGCCTGACCTGTATGAGCGGCTACGGTCACGTGCCAGGAGGGGTGTGGTGCCTAGGCCAGGTGGGTGTACCATCTATGCACCTGTATTCTCTGTAGGGGTGTGAGTGTGTTTTGGTGGCTGTGTATAGGTGATGGCTCTGACATGGTTGGCTGTGTCAGTGTGTGCAGGTGTGAGATGCATGGGTCTGGCTGTGTGGGTAGGCACTCTCACTGGGGCAGGGGGCAGTCTGCTTTGGAGTCACACTGATGTTTTTCTCAACATTTGTCTCCCACAGGCCGGGCTGAGAGGATGCAGGCACATGGTGAGGAGGGCCGTGGCAGGGCTCCGGTGCCAGTCGGTGGTGCAGCAAGGGGTGGGCCACAGCAGCAGCAGCAGACACAGCTGCTTGCGGAGTGTGAGTATCATTACATCATGGATGCTATTGCATGCTGGAGGGGGTGGGCATGACCACCAGCCATGCACAACACAACCATGCACGACACAGGCGACATTCATCACTGTCCAGTGTCACTGCACATCTGTGTGTGCGTCACTGGTGGTCCATGCATGCACTGGGCACATGGCTGTGTAACTGGCATCGCACCACATTGCCACGTCACTTGACAGCCTTGTTTGTGCTGTGATGGACATGGGCAGCGTGTGTGTGCAGTGGTGCACATAGCTGGTGCCACCTGGTTGGGATGGCCATGTGCATGTTCACTGTGGGTGGGTGCATACCATCACAGGTGCGGGAAATTGGGCTATATGGCTTGCAGGTTGGGTGGTGTTCAGGGTTGTGGTCAGTCACAGCCATTGACTGTGTTCCCATTTTCCTAGGCCTCATTGTGCTCCGGAAGATAGAGCGGGCACTGCAGCAGCTCACCCAGGTGTCCTTGGACAACAGGACCATCCTCACCAGCATCCAGCGCCATGGCCTCCGGAGGAGGCACGGCCAGACATGGCAGCACCAGATGGAAGAGGACCAGCCTGCTAGGCCTTAGGCTGGATTCCCCTTCCCACTTCACCCATCCCTCCCACCCTGCCTTCCCTCTCCAAGTTGTTCATCCCTACCCCTTGCCCACCCCTACTTTGTACACCTACCCCCCCTCTTGTAAATAGTTATGTTGTTGTTGGTTTTGTAATTTACATTTTTATAATACATTTATATTTTGATATGAATACTCTGTTGGTCTCTGATTTGCAGCTGGCTATGGTTGCTCAGTTGCAGTGGTGTGCATGCCATCTGGGGTGGTATGGTCCTGGGTATGTGTGTGTGTGTGTGTGTGTGCACGTGTGTGTGCATGGGGAGGTGTCTCCAGCGTGGCAGTGACTTTCTGTTGGTCTTGCCATCTGCTGCCACCCACTGCTGAGTGCACAGGGTGGGTCTGGCTTGTATGCTTCTCTGCTACACAGGGTTGATGTGTGCGGGAGATGCATGGTGTTTCCTGCAGTGCCAGTCACTGCACATGGGTGGTGTCTTGGGGTCACGGTGCAGGGTGTGCTGTGCGTACGGGGGGCTGATGTGCACTGTGGTTGTCAACCCCCTGTGTGTGGCAGTCTCAGCCTGCCAGTGGTTGTGCTGGGGTGTCATGGCCCTGCTGTGCTTTGTTGGCTTGTCCCCATGGGCCAGTAAATCATCCATCCCACCCCCAGTGATGCTGTGCTTGGGGAGTGCAGGTGTCTTGTTGGTTCTGCAGTGTGTTCCTGTGCCCATGTGTGGCATGGCTGGCGGTGGGTCCCAGCCTGCCTCCCTGGTTGTGCAGTTCCATTGCTCTGCTGGGGGGCTCTGCTTGCGCTATGGCACCTCTGGACTGCTCAGCTGGGCTGCCCTTGTTGCGCTATGGCACAACCTTTCTGCTCAGCTTCCCCTTCCTG
The DNA here is from genome assembly GCA_016271365.2 of Neoceratodus forsteri. Taxonomy (NCBI): domain Eukaryota; kingdom Metazoa; phylum Chordata; order Ceratodontiformes; family Ceratodontidae; genus Neoceratodus; species Neoceratodus forsteri. The sequence continues at coordinate 1,870,267,666 of CM057452.1, forward strand.
GTTGCGCTATGGCGCAGTTTGTGCGATATTCAGAACTTGGCTGCTTGCGCAATTTGTTCTGCTCCATGTTTGAATATCGCGACTTTTGCACATATGCGCAATTGATTTGTGCTTGCTCCTGCTGTTGCACACATTTTGGGAGCAGTTTGAATATCTGGGCCTAAGTATATTCTCCCATTTAAGGAATAAAGTAAAATGAATTGAACTACATTTTCATACAACAGAAAGTATTGTCAGTTCTCTATTAAAACAAAAACAGAAATATTTTGAAAAAGTTAGATACTAAGAATTGTCGGCGCTAGAGCATGAAGTCTTCCCAGCACAGATTATTACAAGAGATTGATTGAAACTGTACCACATGCCTTGGCATCCCAGTTTTGAGACAGACATGTGCAGACATGTGGCATCTTCCTTGCATCGCTCTAAAGCAGAACATTTGCTTTGCTTTGATATGTGTTGCTTTGTGCATATATATATATATTTATATATATATACCACTTGCATGAAATTTACTAAAAATATCACCTTCATTTAATGCCGTAAGTTAATTTATCTTTAAACAACAAGCCCCCAAGTATTCCTGTACATGCACAGAAAATATTGTTAGTTCTCTAGTAAAACAAAAGCAGAAATATTTTGAATATGTTAGATGCTAATAATCATTGGTGCTAGAGCATGAAGTCTTCCCAGCTTCGATTATTACAAGGGATTGACTGAAACTGTACAACATGTCTTGGCATCCCAGTTTTGAGACAGACATGTAGTATCTTCCTTGTATTACTCTAAAGCAGAACATTTGCTTTGTTTTGATATGCATTGCTTTGCACACGTGTATATATATATATATATATATATATATATATATATATTTATTAATTTATTATAGACGTGCGGTTGCGCCTCTATAGTTAGGGTTGAGTAGGCAGTTTAATGTTAAACCCCAAATTTTGCACATTAATAACTTTGCAATGGTTCAATGGATTTGCATGAAATTCAGACAGCGCAGTCTCATATGGTAGATCTCTCAATTGGTAAGTTACATTTTGATAGAATTTGCGGTTTTTGTGCAGTGAAGTGCCCAAAAATACATTTTTCACTTTTTTTTGTTTTACACATTTTTGCTGATTTTTGCCCATCATGCTGTAGCCACACCATTTGATATTTTGATATGAAATGTTCAGAGAAGAAAGAGGTTTGCACAAAGAATAATACATCTTTGGCTTGGGGCTAAAATATTAATCCGTTCCAAAGTTATTTAATTTTGAATTTGGGGGTTCTGAGCATGCTCAGTTCAGTCTTAGATTTATATGTATGTTTTGTGAAAGAGGATTGGGCTCACGATCAAGGATTGTGTCACCTCACAAATCAGGATTTATAAAATCCCCATTCATGAGGAAAAATTCCCCTTTCACAAGCCGCCATCTTGTTGTCATTTTTCCCCAGAAACAAAATGTTTTAGCTTACCCCACAGATGTGTTCTCTTGTAATTTAAGTATGGGTTTTGTTCAGTGATGCCCTCTACAAACCCATGGCTTTGTTTTGCTTTGTTTTTGTCAAACAACAACTGTTTTAAATTTAAAAATCCTTGTTCGTCACTCGCTTCTGATCCTTGTTTGCGAGGTGACAAAATCCCCTTTCACGAGCCAATCCTCTTTAGCAAGCTGACAAAATCCTTGATCGTGATTTCTGGACCAGATGGCCCTATCTCACGAACAAGGACTGGCATGCAAACAGAGATTTTGTCTGCTTACGAAATGGGATTGGCTCGTGAAAGAGGATTTTGACAGCTCATGAAAGGGGACTGACTTTTTCAATCCCCTTTTGTGAGTTGTCAAAATCCTCTTTCGCAAGCTGTCAAAATCCTCATTCATGAGTGGATCCTCTTTCCGAGCTGACAAAATCCTTGATTGTGATTTCCAGACCAGATGGCCCATTTCGCAAACAAGAATTGGCTCGTGAACAGGGATTTTGTTACCTCCTTTGAAAGGGATCGGCTTGCGAAAGGGGATTTTGACGAAAGCTCACGAAAGGGGATTGTTTTTTTAATCCTCTTTCATGAGCTATCAAAATCCCTTTTCATGAGCTGACAAAATCCTTGATCATGATTTTCACACTAGAAGGCCAAAATCTGACGAACAAGGAATTCTCACGAATGGGGTTTTGACAGCTCGCGAACGGGGATTGACCTCGTGAACGGGGATTTTGACAACTCATGAACTAGGAATTTTAAAATGTTTCCAGTGCACTGCAAATAAATAGTTTGGTATTTTGGCTTGAAATCTGCAACCTATAAAGGGGGTGTCCCAGAGATCTGAATTATGCTGTTTAGGTGCAAACATTTTCATTGGTTCCGTAGATATGCCATTATGAAGTTGAGGTATTTTCAAAAGGATAACATTATGTCTCCCACGGCACCTTTCGGTGACTGTATCTCAGAAACGATTCAAGATACGGGTTTTTTGCTCTGGGCAGCTAAGCAAGCATGGAGGAACTGAAGTCATGATTACAAATGCAGTAGAATTTTTGTTATAGCTGTTACAGTTACTGAGATATTGGCAAATTAGTGTAACAAGGGTTCCTTTACAGTCCTATGGGCTGCTGTATGGCTCTGTAGATTTGTGTAAGTGGGAGTATGGGCCCTGGCCTGTGCTCCCAATCATGCATATCATTATGTAAAAATTGGAAGCTTGAAGGAAGCATGGGTCCCGGAGGGCCTGTGCTCCCACCAACACATACCAGTTACCAGTAACATTACACTTTTCCAAAAAGTAAGGAAATTCATTACAAAAAACATTGTTAATGCATAAATTAGGGTTGAAGAGACAAGAGTAGGGCAAAGAGGAATTAAGGTTGAGCACCTAGCCCCCCACCCTACCACTCCATCCTCCACACACAAACAGACATCGGGGTGTGCCATGGGGTCATTAGGCCTTTCTCTCACCCCATTCTCCCATACTGTTCCATGTCAGCTTGCCACTCTCCTGTACTGTACCATGTCAGCCTGTTTACACATGGAATGGGGTGAGAGTCAGGCCTAATGACCCCATGGCACACCCCAATGCTTGTTGGTGTGTGGAAGATGGGGTGGGGTGATAGGGTGGGGGCTAGATCTCAACCCCTAACACCTCATTTCCTTACTTTTGTTGCATCAACATTAACTGATGCATTAATGAAGATTTTGCAATGAATATACTATATATATATATATATATATATATATATATATATACAGTATATTAGAGGCAAAAACTCTGTTTAATACATCAGTTAGGTTGTTCCACAGAGACAAAAGGAAGTTGATGTTAAGTTGAGGAAACCACTTGGACGATCAGCCACCCCAACTGAGATAAGGGGTGTGCATTGGGGTCATCGGCCTAACTCTCACCCCATTACATGTGTAAAGAAGGTGAGGAATAGGAGAATGGGGTGAGAGTTAGGACCAATGACCCCAACGTGCACCCCGATGCTGGTTGGGGGGGGAGTGCTGGAGGGGTCCAAGGGGGGTTTCAACCCTAACAATGAATTTCCTCACTTTTGTCATTGTGGAACAACCCTAACTGATGCATTAAACAGAGTTTTTTGCCTCTAATTTCCCTTCTTTTTGAGAATGATGATGAGAAATAGTGAATGTAATGCGGCGGCGGGAGTGCAGGGCCTGTGATGTCTTGTGACATAGTAACAGGAACAGCAACACAAACACAAGGTGGAAATGCAAATGGCAACAGTAACATAAATGCTAGCACAAATGACAATGCAAAGTGTAACGCACACGGTGGGGTACAAAGGAACAGTAATGCAAACAGGGACATAAATGCAAGTGGAAACAGTAAGTGTAACAGTAATGGAAGTGAATACCCTGTTTTTGTCGAACAGCTGCATAGAGAAACACAAAGAATGTATGCATTGTAATGGGCATCGAAGGTTAAAACGAGCATTGGAAGTACTTAATTGCAAATATCTCAGCAATCGCATGCCGTAAAAAAAAAATTCAAATTTCACGAAAGTCATGATTTTCAAGGTTAGGTTTTTGTTATTGCATAGCCCACAGGGCTATGTAACTCACAACAAAAAATCTGTATCTCGCATCATTTTCGAGATAAGAACCCCGAAATGCGCAGCATACGCCACCATGTTAGTCTATAGGAAAAAATGCCAACTTCAGAGTACTGTAACTTTGCATCCATGCAATATTTTTTCACCAAACCACCAAAAGCCACATCTGTGAGATATTGGCTGCGTTCCCTCCAAATTTCAGCTCAAAAGACCAATCCTTTCTTTTGCAGCAGGGTGGCCAAGAACTCCTGTCATTTTGGCCATAGTCTGGAAAAGTAGTGTCGTGATTTGAGAAAGCTTTTGCAAAAGTTGCGAAAGTGTCATGACTGCGACACTACTTCGCGACATTACTTTTTCCAGAAATTTGAAAAACATATTTCTGGGGTGTTTAACCCCAAAATAAAGACATGACTAGCATCCTTAGGGCTCGAATAGGTAGACACAAAAAGAATTATGTCCCTAGATGGTCCCAATTTTAAATGCCAAGCATTTCTGTGATCAGTAACTGAAAACAAAATGGCTGGCTCACAACACTACTAGGGCCATTTGCGACACTAAAAAAGTGCATTTGTGAAAGTGTCAAACTTTTTGTTAACTTTTCCCATTGACTTATAATGGGAAATTGTTTTTTGAATAACTTTTGAACCATTTAATATTTTTTCATGAAATCTTCAAAAGACACATCGGGCACCCCGGCCGCACGTTCCCTGAATTTTTGGGACTGGTCACAGAAACCGTGCGACCTGTAGGTGCGAGCAAAAAATGCGCAAAAAAACAAAAATACGCACACGGATGTCCCTTAATAACTCCGCAGCCGTATATCCGACCGGTATGAAAGTTGGCAGAACCCAATATCTATGGTTATGTCCCATGGCAAACCATTTTCACACCAACAAAAGTATGGAAATTCCACGTTAGGGTAACCACCTCACCCCACGCCCCTCCTCAAAACCCTAACTCCGCATTCCACATACACACACACACATATGCAACATAGTACAACACTGTACCACTCCAGCACATTTGTAAGCACAATAATCACAACGCTGTACTTATTTCACACAACTCTATGTAATGAAAAAAACAAATGCAGTATAAGTGACTCTATACTGCCAGCACAGTATGATGACATATTACTGCTGGCATATCTTCCTAATACAATGACACTTAGTCTGTACACATTTTCAAAATATTGAGTTATATGTCATAATCCAACAATTGGGTCACTGCAAGTATCTTCGCTACCACACACACAGGCATGTGGTAGCAGAACAGATGCACCTGATACTTACATAGTACTTTGGAGATACTGTTCCAGTGGGAAACTACCACCAACACATGTTGTTATGCTGCTGCATTACCTGGAAATACTCATTAACAGTATGTTATGGTTACCTTTGCATGTTACAACTGTTGCTTTTACATCTTATTTGTAAGCTATGCTACAAGACATTTATTACTACCATTGTTTGTTATAAGGACTGACTCACTGTATCACAAAACAAAATGCAAACAGAAAGATTGTGGACTACACTGGCATTAAGATTTTTGCACAAATGCTACAGCCATCCAGAGGCTGATGTTGTGAGAAACCTCTGCTCCTTTATGACTTGGCCAATGAGGAGGCAGGTTTGTGACTGAAGGTGTTGGTCGGCCCCAGTCTCAAGGCAGATCTGCATAGGAGGGTGAAGGAGTGAGACTCATGAGGAGGGCCAGCTGTAGGAGCACTGTGAGTGAAGCAGGCCTTTGTTTCATTCTGGCCTAGTCCAGATGCCCTTGATTGTGGAACTTCTGAATGTAAGGACAGTGAACTAGACTAAAGGTTTTGTGCAAGTGACAGGTCCCTCCCTTTATAGCAACTGTGAGTTTCCAGATGGAGATTAATTGAGCTCAGTGATCTCCGAGGGGAGGTGTTTGTCATTTTCTACTCCTTGCTCTTCCCACCAGTCAGCTGATCACTGTCACCCAGGAAACCCCCTACACAATGGGTGCAGAAGAGAACTGAGGAGGGAAAAGAGTCAGTTGCGAAACAATGAAGATTTGAGGACCCTTACACAATAAGGACAAAAGATTCAACGTAGCTGAGAGGCGGTAACACAGTTCATGCCCAGACAAATCATTCACATACAGCAACCACTGTGCATATACAGACTGAGGTCATGTTTTCCTAATTTCAGCTTGCCTGCCTTCATCTGGAGTGCACCGTGTCTGAGAGAAAGAAAGCAGCAGTCTCTGCCTGTGTCCCTCCTGTTGGTGTGTGAATCTGCTGAACTGTGAGTAAAATAGCAGGACTCCAGTCATGCTGCAGTTTTGCAATTAAAGCCACCAAGCCCTGGGGCTATGACAAAGAAAGACATGAACACACACAAATGTGCAAACACAGACATCCAAACTAAGTATTTAGGAGTGAAGCAAGTTTATTAGTTACTAGTTTCTGCACTTTTATTGGCTGTTGAATGCACTATGAAATTAAACCTGGCTGTTTTCTTGTCTTGCAAGGTTTAACATGCACATGATGCATTAGTGTAGTGACACAGACACACACACACACACACACACACACACACACACAATCACCACCAATGACTGTTGATAGGCTCGCACAAACTGTCATTTCTAATACACTATGTGTGGATAACATACTGTGTGTTTCATCATCTGTTAACTTTTGAAATATGGGCATCTGCCCCATGATTGCCCAGCATGTGTGGGTACCCCCAAGCCACCATGATGGTTGCAGAACTCATACACTTGGTGGACTGTGATGATGCCTGTGTCTTGTGGAACATTTAGAGTTGTATGTCACTTCTGTTACCTGTTCCTGCTTGTCCCTGGTTGCTTGTCTTGCCTTGGCCTGTCCCTTCCTTGCGTGTGTGTGTGGGGAGGAATGCGGATTTAGGGTTTTGAGGAGGGGGTGTGGAGGTGGGGTGGTAACCCTAATGTGGAATTTTCATACTTTTGTCAGTGTGGAAACAACCCTAACTGATGCATTAACAAAGTTTTGCAAAGAATATATACATATATATATATGTATATATATTCTATACAAAAAAACTGCTAATCATCATTTAGGTAGAAGCATAAAAGTCAGGAAATGAGACCCTAAGGGTTGCCCTCGCCTTCTCGACCTGCCTGTCACCCCAAGATTGACAGCTGACGGGTGGATCATTGGGGTTGTGAGGCCTAAATGTCACCTCATTCCATCTGAAATTATATTCACAAACCACAGTAAATAAGAATGGGGTGACATTTAGTCCTCACAACCCCAATGACGCACTCCGTCAGCTGTCAATCTTGGGATGATGGGCAGTCCTGGGGGGGCAACCCTAAAGGTCTCATTTCCTGACTTTTTATGTGTTAACCCTAAATGATGCATTAATGCAGTTTTTTGCATAGAATTTCCTTACTTTTTGAGAAAGAATAGAAAACTAAGAACTTGTGTAGGTTGGTGGGAGATTTTCAAATGTTCTGTCACTTGCTGGAACAGCTGCCATACCACTCTTCATCTGTCTAGTAGACTTGGGTAAAAGATAGGTTTCTACCCCAGTCTCACCATGACCAGTGAGTGTTTTCCATGGTGGATTTTATTGGTTTAAGGCATGAGCACTTTGTGGATAGTGGACAATGTGTCTCTCCACAAACAAACACACATACACACAGTGCACACATATATGCGAAAACACACACACATGTGAAATAAACATGACAGAAATTTAAAAAAAACTCATCAACAACCTTTACTGGAACAATATTTATTTATTTTCTCTGTTGCTGGAGAATGTCACCTAATCACAGTTGGTAATGCATTGCAATTTCCACCTGCTAGAATCTTGATTTACACTGGGTCTCATTTTATTTTTCTTTCTTTTTTTGTCAACTATGGGAACCGGGAAATCACTGTTAGAATACTCATGATGCGGTATACATTAATAACAGGAAAATGCTGCCAATATCCACACTGTTTACTAACATAATGAGATCTGTACCACACATTTCATATGCTAAGAACTTCATTTACAGGGGGTCTCTCTATGTTTTCCTTTTTTTGTACTATAGGAAGGGAAGCATCTATAGTACTCATGGTGTATGACATTATAGCAACAGTGATAGACTACTGATTTTCAGACTAGCTGTGGCTCACTAATGATCTTTGGCCGTGAACCTACAAAATCTTTGGCCGCAGTCGCAGCTGATTATTTTGCAGCTTCATGGTCAAAGAATTAAATCACAATGTTACTGCACAAAGCAAATATTCAGTGGCCGGCCCAGACCTTCATTCACTTTGTCAGCTGCTGACAGGCAAATACAAACCACAAGGAAGAAATGATTGTTTGTTTTTGTGAGTCAGGTGCTGACAGGGGAAGTGACAAAAGAGATGTGCCAGTCACGGAATATTTAGTGCCGACATGTAGGCTTAATGTCTGGGAACGGTTCTCCTCACTGCAAGAAATCTGTTTCAGCAAATGAATTACTTAAAGTGGACAGGAAAGCAGCTTTTGGCTCCAGCATGGTTAATCAGTGTGTCTTCATGCTGAATTAAACCATTAATCTACAATTTATTGTGTCTTGGTATCTTTTTTATGTTTTCAATACATGCTATAGCTACTAATGGTGAAGCTGCTTCTCAACGTTCTTTTACTGCTTCAGCCTGCTGGTGGAAAGTGCCTGCTGCCGATGACAGTTTATGCATTCTACCTGCACATGACTCTCTAGTCAAGAGATCAGCACAATAAGCATGTATACCTGAATCAAAACTAGCCTGCATCCCAGAATGAATCTAAACTGAAACAGATTTGAGGGCTTATTAAAAAGAAGAGGAAAATATGCAAACTAATAATCCCAGTTTCCAATATCCATGGTTACCCTCTCTGTAATCAAAGTTATTTATCTCGAAGCCAACATTCGATTCCCTTGCACATCCCCTAAGCAAACTAGCCTGCCTGTATTCCAGCACGAATGTAACTGAGAGAGAACAAGAGAGAGGGGGATAGGTGAAGAATTGTTAAAAAAACAACAAGCAGGTTGTACATCAGACGCTCCATAACCCACAATTTCTGTAGCATTCAGTGTGTCCGTACCAGCGGGGGGAGGGGGGAGACTGGGCAGACCAGGAACGGGAGTGTAGACATTTTACTGTGTAGTACACTGCCCAAGTTAGTTTGCTGATTTATAAATGCTGCAGTTGCTGTCGAATTGTATATATATTTTTAAGCATCCAGCAGTCACCAGTTAATTACCGGTTAGTCTGTTCCAAGGCATATTGTTTTATTTGACATTACAGTGATTTAACTGATTTAACCCAAAAGAGAGTTTTATGGTTTTTCTAAAAGATGGAGCTTTAAGCTGACTGAAGCTGGGCACTGTGGTAGGGCTTGGATTCTGTACACAGTGCGCAGCTCCAGTCAGTGTACGCTCTGTCTTTTAGAAAAAAGACATAAAATTCCCTTCTGGGTTAAATCAGTTAATCCAATAGCAATGTAATGTACAAAAAAAATATGCCTCAGAACAGACTAACCGGTGATTAACTGGTGACAGCAGGATGTTTAAAAAAATATATATACATCTACAGCAGCTACAGCATTTATAGATCAAACTAATTCACAGTCAAATGTTTCCGTTCCCATTCCTGGTTGCCCCCCACAGGCACAGACACCGCTGCATATCTTTCTTGTACAGTAATGCTAATACAATTTATGTCATCCTAGAAGGTGGCTTTGTTTTTTTAACTGAGAACACAGGCTTATTTTTTTTCTAGCTCAATTGCATAAATGAGACTTTTATACAAGAATAAGCAGTGCAGCTGTGGTACTGATAACTGGTCCATGCAGAAGCAAAGTCAACAATTCGACAGGAATCAAGGGGTTCGTGAGGTCGTGCAGAAATGATGTCGGTAATTCAGAGTCAGTAAAACCGACTGTGCTAAAAAATGGCAATGACAACAGGTTATTAAAAAAAAGTTGCCACATAACCATTTGACAGCATTCTAAGAATATGCAAGCCTGGCGTGAGTACTGTATATGACGCCAAAACTCAAACAGGCATGTCATGAACGAACCAGCACACTCACTTATCCTCCGTAAATACCAGAAAGGTTACTGAAGCAGCCACAGTAATGCCCATATTTTGAACATCAATAAATTATTAATATTAAAATAAAAATAACAGGTGAAAAAAAAAACAGTGCTAATGCTAGTACAGGGAGAGTAGAACCATATGTCAGATTCACAAATATTTAATTAAAAAAACATGTTCAAAGACAAGCAGCCCTCCTGCTGTGTGCCAAACATTTTCAAACGTTACTTGCTCTTTCTTGATATATAACAATGATTCGTACCTGTAACATATTTAAATCCTAAAAACAATGTAGCCAAAGAGTTGGGCAGTAATTGAGATGGCAGCTTGGATCAACTTAACTAAAGGAAGATGTATGCAGATGTATGGACTATTGTTGTAGACAAGTCCAAATTGAAATACTGTACAGTGAAATCCCTCTTACAATTTCTTGGGGTAGGAGGAGACAGGTGCCCTACATAGCACATTGCATGACACTTAAGGTGCAAAGAAGGGCTGTGGACATTGTGTGTCACTTTGGATTAATACAACACTTGCTTCATATTTAAGACCATGAAGAAATGGGGGACTGAATGAATGAGTGTTTTAACCAATGCACCATGGAAGGGATTCTCATTGCACATTTTGATTTATTTTTAATGAATTAAGAGCAAGGTTATGCACTTCAGGTGGTCACGGTCCACTCGGTCCTAGAGTACTATCAATGCAATGTCTCCGCAAAAAAAAGTTCTCTGAAATGTATGCACCATAATTCACATCTATAGGACATGCCAAGAACACCCTCCAAATTTCAAGTAAAAAGACCAAACCGTTTCCAAGATATTTAAACTTAAAGATTGGTGAAATTGGCCTATCTAATGCATTATAACATCTGGTCATATTGTCCCTATCTCGCAATCAAAGATGGCGATCAAAGAATCTCACGATCAAAGAATTTGCAGGCTTATGATCAAAGAAATTGCTGGCTCATGATCAAAGAATAAAAAATACCGAACCTCAACTTTTAGGCAGAATTAAACAAAACCACCGCCATGCCTTGATAGAACGAAGCCCTCTGAACACAACCCACCCTCATTTATGTTCCTAGGCCACCCCTGAGCTAAGAAATTTGCATTTTTCAAAGGGCCATCTCATCCCCTGCTCACGATGCAAGACTGTGATCAAAGAATCTCGCAATCAAAGAATTTGCAGGCTCGCGATCAAAGAAATTGCACACTCATGATCAAAGAATAAAAAATGGTGAAACATGAGTTTTTGGAAGATTTAGATGAAACCACCACCATGCCTTGATAGAACGAAGCCCCTTGATCAAAACCCACCCTCATTTGTGTTCCTAGGCCACCCGTGAGCTGAGAAAATTGTATTTTTACCTCATGATGCAAGATCATGATCAAAGAATCTCGCGATCAAAGAATTTGCAGGCTTGCAATCAAAGATCATTAGCGAGCCGAGCTCAAAGAATTAAAAATTGTATTACTCTATTTTTTGACCATTTTACCTCAAACCAAAGGCATGGCTTGATAGATGGAAGCCCCCTGAGTAAAACCCATGTAAGTTTTACTTCAGGAGTGACCCCAGAGCCGTGATATTTGATTTTTTACGATTAGAATTTAAAAACAAGATGGCGGACCTTGCGATCAAAGAATTCTCAGGGGAAAAGATTCTTGAACTGTGAGGCTGCAAATTCTTTGACCACCAGGTGGGATGAGATGGCCCAAACCCCATTCTTTGTTCACAAAAAAAAACAACCATATAAATGTTCCCATTGACTTATAATGGGAGTTTAAAAGTGGCATATCTTTTGGATGCCTTAATATTTTTTTACCAAATGAAAAGCGGCATGTGCAGCCAGCTGAGCTCTTTCAGATGAGCTATCTCACAGAGTTGCACACCACACGATAGCTGTGCAGGGCCACAGACAAAAGCCCCAAAACTGCCTTCAAAAAGGGATAATTTTGCATTTTTCAGCGTTTTCGTGTGCAAAGACCATAAGTTCAACCAAAGTGAAATTTGATAAATCAAGAGACCTTCAATGCCCCACTATGCATACCAAATTTCAGGCAAATCCGTTGAATGGGGCCAAAGTTATTAACGCACAAAATTTTGACTTTAATATAGAAGTGCCTTCATAACCCTAAATATAGTGGAGCGACCACGCCACTATAATTAAAATATAGGTATATATATATATATATATATATATATATATATATATATATATTATATGGTAGCACAGTAGTGCTACCATAGTTAGGGTTGAGTAGCACTTTTAAGGTTAAAGGGTGAAACTTTGCACCTTAATAACTTTGCCACCGTTCAACGGATTTGCCTGAAATGTGGCATGCACAGTTGGGCATGGTAGATCTTGGGATCTGCCAACTTTCGTATCAGTTGGATATACAGCTGTGGAGTTATTAAGTGACATCCGTGTGTGCAATTATGCTTTTTTGCGCATTCTTTGCTTACGCCTACAGGTCACACGGTTTGTGCGACCAGTCCGAAAACTTCAGGGAACATGCGGCCGGGGTCCCCGATGTGCCTTTTGAAGATTTCATGAACACTGAATGATTCAAATGTTATTCAAAAACCAATTCCAATTATAAGTCAATGGGAAAAGTTAACAAAAAGTTCAACACTTTCACAAATGCACTTTTTAGTGTTGCAAATCCGCCAATTTTTTTTCACTTACTGATCAGAATAATGCTTGGCATTTAAAATTGGGACCCTCTAGGAACACAATTCTTTTTGTGTTCACCTAGGCGGACCCTCAGGATGCTAGCCACGTCTTTATTTTGGGGTTAAGCACCCCAGAAATATGTTTTTCAAATTTCTGGAAAAAGTAGTGTCGCAAAGTAGTGTCGCACCTGTGGCACTTTCACAAAATTTTGTGAAAGCTTTTGCAAATTGCCACACTACTTTTCCAGACTATGGCCAAAATGATGGGAGTTCTTTGCCACCCTGCTACAAAAGAACGGTTTGGTCTTTTGAGATGAAATTTGGAGGGAAGGCAGCCAACATCTCTCAGATGTGCCTTTTTGTCATTTGGTGACAAAATATTGCAAGGCTGCCAAGTCATGGTACTCTGAAGTTGAAATTTTTTTACAATAGAAAAACATGGTGGTGTTCACTGCGCATTTTAGGGCTCGTATCGTGGAAACGGTGCGAGATACGGACTTTTCATTGTGACAATGCGTAGCCCTGTGGGCTATGCTTTCTGTGAAAACCTAGCCAGGAAACTCATGAATCATGTGAAATTTTAATTTTTTTTCTACGTCGCACGGTTCCTGAGATATAAGCAGTTTAGTATTCCAACAGCTCATTTTCTGCTCCGAGGTCCATTAGTATGCATACATACTTTGTACACACTGTGTTTCTCCATGCAGCTGCTGGGCAAAAACAGGGTGTGCGCTTCCGTTACTGTTACAGTTACCATTTCCACTTGCGTTTCCATACTCATTTGCGTTACTGTTCCCATGTACTCCACCGTGTGCGTTATCCTTTGCGTTCTTATTTGAGTATGCATTTGCATTTCCATTTCTGTTTCCTTTGGCATTATGTCTGCTGTTAATGTTACCATTTGCATTTCCAATTGCGGTATCGTGACAGTGTGCATCACAGTTTGCATTTCCTTACGTGCTTTCATCTCCTTTTGCATCACTGTTCGCTTTGGCATCACTTTGTGCTTGCGTTTCTAGTAATGTTTGCTTTTCCATTTATGTTTCAGTCACCATGTGTGCAACCATTAGCAGTTGCGTTTCTGTTGCACTTACCATTACTATGTCACAAAAAATCATGTGGTGGTCCCACCACCACATTCCATTCACTATTTCTACTGCACATTCTCAAAAAGAAGGAAAATTAGAGGCAAAAAGCTCAGTTTAATGCATCAGTTAGGGTTGTCCCACAGTGAAAAAATCAAGGAAATTTGGTGTTAGGGTTGAAAGACCCCTTCCACCCCCCCAGCCTGCCACCCCCAACCACCAGCAGGTGTGCATTGGGAGTCCGTCGGTCTAACTCTCAACCCATTCTCCCATATCTGAGCTTGTTTACCAATGTGAAGGGTGAGAGTTAGGACCAATGACTCCCAATGCACACCCCATTGGTGGTTGGGGTGGTGGGCTGGGGGGAAGGGGCTTTCAACCCTAACACTGTTTTTACTCACTTTGTCACTGTGGAACAGCCCTAACTGATGCATTAAATGGAGTCTTTTGCCTCTAATATATATATATATCTATATATATATATATATATATATATATGTAAGACAAAGAACCTCTGTGTACAAACACTGAGGCAAGGGTTACCCCAAAGGGCATTTGGCTGGGAAGCCAAGTTTCAAGAAAATACAAAATCACACATGCCCACACAATGCAAAGCATCATGGGCTGCATATGCAAATCACCACAGAATGTTATGCTGGTCCAACTTTAAGCAGAATTGCATGGTGCCGAAAGGCCTCTCACACAGTTTGCAAAGGGTTCTACCAGGACTCATCAGTATGCCTCATCTGTTTGACACCCCAGTGGAATGGACCAGCTACCCTAAGACAGTGTGTCTTGGATATGTTGTGGTGAACCCATTAAAATAAAAAACTATTTAAAAGACAAAGAATCTCTGTGCGCAAACACTGAGGCAAGGGTTACCCCAAAGGGCATTTGGCTGGGAAGCCAAGTTTCAAGAAAATATAAAATCACACATGCCCACACAATGCAAAGCATCATGGTCTGCATATGCAAATCACCACAGAATGTTATGCTGGTCCAACTTTAAGCAGAATTGCATGGTGCCGAAAGGCCTCTCACACAGTTTGCAAAGGGTGCTAACAGAAGACATTGACACGTGTTTCGTCCTACCAGGACTCATCAGTATGCCTCATCTGTTTGACACCTCAGTGGAATGGACCAGCTACCCTAAGACAGTGTTTCTTGGATATGTTGTGGTGAACCCATTAAAATAAAAAACTATTTAAAAGACAAAGAACCTCTGTGCGCAAACACTGAGGCAAGGGTTACCCCAAAGGGCATTTGGCTGGGAAGCCAAGTTTCAAGAAAATACAAAATCACACATGCCCACACAATGCAAAGCATCATGGGCTGCATATGCAAATCACCACAGAATGTTATGCTGGTCCAACTTTAAGCAGAATTGTATGGTGCTGAAAGGCCTCTGACACAGTTTGCAAAGGGTGCTAACAGAAGACATAGACACGTGTTTCGTCCTACCAGGACTCATCAGTATGCCTCGTCTGTTTGACACCCCAGTGGAATGGACCAGCTACCCTAAGACAGTGTGTCTTGATATGTTGTGGTGAACCCATTAAAATAAAAACTATTTAAAAGACAAAGAACCTCTATGCGCAAACACTGAGGCAAGGGTTACCCCAAAGGGCATTTGGCTGGGAAGCCAAGTTTCAAGAAAATACAAAATCACACATGCCCACACAATGGAAAGCATCATGGGCTGCATATGCAAATCACCACAGAATGTTATGCTGGTCCAACTTTAAGCAGAATTGCATGGTGCCGAAAGGCCTCTCACACAGTTTGCAAAGGGTGTTAACAGAAGACATAGACACGTGTTTCGTCCTACCAGGACTCATCAGTATGCCTCGCCTGTTTGACACCCCAGTGGAATGGACCAGCTACCCTAAGACAGTGTGTCTTGGATATGTTGTGGTGAACCATTAAAATAAAAACTATTTAAAAGACAAAGAACCTCTGTGCGCAAACACTGAGGCAAGGGTTACCCCAAAGGGCATTTGGCTGGGAAGCCAAGTTTCAAGAAAATACAAAATCACACTTGCCCACACAATGCAAAGTATCATGGGCTGCATATGCAAATCACCACAGAATGTTTTGCTGGTCCAACTTTAAGCAGAATTGCATGGTGCCGAAAGGCCTCTCACATAGTTTGCAAAGGGTGCTAACAGAAGACATAGACACGTGTTTCGTCCTACCAGGACTCATTAGTATGCCTCGTCTGTTTGACACCCCAGTGGAATGGACCAGCTACCCTAAGACAGTGTGTCTTGGATATGTTGTGGTGAACCCATTAAAATAAAAAACTATTTAAAAGACAAAGAACCCCTGTGCGCAAGCACTGAGGCAAGGGTTACCCCAAAGGGCATTTGGCTGGGAAGCCAAGTTTCAAGAAAATGCAAAATCACACATGCCCACACGGTAGCCCTTTTAAGGTTAAAGGGTGAAATTTGAGCCTTAATAAATTTGAATTAGAAATTTGGCAGGCACAGGGCATAACCATAGATCTTGGGATCTGGTAACATTCATACTGGTTGGATATATGGCTGCGGAGTTATTAAGCGACATCCATGTGTGCAATTACTTTTTCTGCGCATTCTTTGCTCATGCCTACTGGTCGCACGGTTTGTGCTACTGGTCCCAAAACTTCAGGGAAAGTGTGGCCAGGGTGCCCGATGTGCCTTTTGAAGATTTTGTGAACAAATATTGAACGGTTCAAAAGTTATTCAAAAAATAAGTTCCCATTATACGTCAATGGGAAAAGTTAACAAAAAGTTCGACACTTTCGCAAATGCACTTTTTAGTGTCGCAAATGGCCCTTGTAGTGTTGCAAATCTGCCATTTTGTTTTCAGTTACTGATCACAAAAATGCTTGGCATTTAAAATTGGGACCATCTAGGGACATAATTTTTTTGTGTTTACTGCTCGAGCCCTGAGGATGCTAGCCATGTCTTTATTTTGGGTAAACACCCCA
The DNA here is from genome assembly GCA_016271365.2 of Neoceratodus forsteri. Lineage (NCBI taxonomy): Eukaryota > Metazoa > Chordata > Ceratodontiformes > Ceratodontidae > Neoceratodus > Neoceratodus forsteri. Next base: position 1,870,284,523 of record CM057452.1, read on the forward strand.
GAAATATATTTTTAAATTTGTGGGTAAGTAGCATCCAGCAGTAAAGTTGTAATTTGCTATAATTTTCAAATTTTTGAGAAAGCTTAAATCACTTTACACTACTTTTCTAAGCTATGGAAAAATGACAGGAATTCTTTGCTCACCCTGCTGCAAAGAACGGTTTGGTCTTTTGGGCTGAAATCTGGAGGGAAGCCAACCAACATCACACCCATGTGCCTTTTTGTGGTTTGGTGAAAAAATATTGCACAGATGCAAAGTTACAGTACTCCGAAGTTGATGTTTTTTCCCATAGACTAACATGGTGGTGCCCATAGCGCCTCTCGGGGCTCGTATCTTGGTAACGGTGTGAGATACGGAATTTTCATCATGACCAAGTGAAAGCCTAGCCAGGAAAATCATGAATCATGTTAAATTTTAATTTTTCCTCTACGTCATACGGTTACTGAGATATTATCATTTTAGTATTACAACTGCTCGTTTACTGCTCCGAGGCCCATTATTATGCATACATTCTTTGTTTTCACTGTCTTTCTCAATGGAGCTTTTGGGGAAAAATAGAGTCTGTGCTCCACTTACTGTACACGTAGGCTTTACACTTTCGTTTCTGTGCCACTTTGCAATAACGTTCCCGTATATGCCACCGTGTGCATCACCCTTTGCCTTTACGTTTGCTTTTGTGTTACTGTTTTCTTTGGCATTATTGTTGCTGTTACCATTACCATTTGCATTTACAATTGTGGTACCATTACTGTGCGTGTTACGCTTTGTGTTTCCGTACACGCTTGCATTTGCATTTCCATTTCTGTTTACTTTCCCATTACTGTTGCTGTTACAGTTATCATTTGCGTTTACAATAGCGGTACCGTGACTGTGCACGTTATGGTTTGCGTTTCCATACGTGCTTGCATTTGCCTTTCCATTTCTGTTTCCTTTGGCATTCTTTTTGCTGTTACCATTACCATTTGCATTTGCAATTGCGGTACCATGACCGTGCACGTTACGCTTTGCATTTTCGTATGTGCTTGCATTTGCATTTCTGTTTCTGTTCCCTTTCACATTATTGTTGCTGTAACAGTTAACATTTGCATTTACAATAACCGTACTGTGACCGTGCATGTTACCAGTTGCGTTTCTGTATGTGTTTGCGTCTCCGTTTGTGTCACTGTTCGCTTTGGCGTCACTTTGCGCTTGCGTTTCTTTTAACGTTTGCTTTACCATTTACATTTGCATCACCATGTGCGTAACCATTAGCACTTGTGTTTGCATTGCAGTAACCGTTACTATGTCCCAAGACATGATGTGGTGGGAGCGCGGGGCCCATCAGTTAGGATTGTTCCTCAGCGACAAAGAGGAAATTCGGTGTTAGGTTGAAGCACCCTTCACCCCAGCCCGGCCCTAACCAGCATTGGGGTGTGAGTCTGGTCATCGGTCCTAACTCGCACCCCATTCTCCTATACCTCAACTTGTTTACACATGTGATGGGGTGAGAGTTAGGGGCGACGACCCCAACGCACCCGATGCTGGTTGGGGGTCTGGCTGGGGGGTGCAAGGGGCTTTCAACCCTAACACTGAATTTCCTCGCTTTTGTCACTGTGGAACAATCCTAACTGATGCATTAAATGGATTTTTGCCATGATATATATATATATATATATTTTATATATATATATATATGTAATAGATAAACCACTCTGAGGTGTGTGGTCATGCTCTGATATACGCACGCCTTGGTATGTGTTGCTACGCACGAGGCCACAGGCCGAGTGCATCAACCACCCAAGGCATGCATATATCAGAGTGCGACCGCACACCTCAGAGTGGTTTATCTGTCTTATAAAATGTCAAAATTGTTTTGGAGGAGATTAAAAGTTGAGGTGTGTGGTCACGCTCCAATATACGCATGGTTATGTGATGTGTTTTATACAATCAGAAGTTTGGATTTGGAGGATATTATTATCTCCATTTTATAAATATATATATATATATATATATATATATACACACACACACTATATGTATTCATTACAAAAAACTCCATTACTGCATTAGTTAGGGTTAATAGCACAGTGACAAAAGTACAAATGTTTGGAAATCTGATGTTGGGTTACACCTACCACCCCACCCCTACACCCCACCCTCCACACACCAACAGGCATTGGGGTGTGTGTTGGGGTTGTCAGCTTAACACTCACTCCATTCCATGTATAAACAAGCTGTTGTGATGCAGTATAGGAGAATGGGGTGAGAGTTAGGCCCAACAACCCCACTGCACACTCCAATGCCTGTCAGTGTGTGTAGTGCGAGGGTGTGGGGGTAGGGTGGTAGGGGTGTTACCCTAACATCACATTTCCAAACTTTTGTTGCTGTGCTATTAACCCTAATTGATGCATTACTGGAGTTTTTTTGCAATTATATATAGATATAAAGATGTCATTGCAAAATACTCCATTAATGCATCAATTAGGGTTAAACTGACAAAAGTGGGGAAATGAGACATTAGGGTAGAGCCCCTAACCCCCCACGTCCCATCATCCACAGACCGACAGATACCAGGGTGTACCACGGGGTCATGAGGCCCAACTCTCACCCCATTCCATGTGTCAACAGGTTGACATGCTACAGTAAAGGAGAATGGGGTGAGGTTAGGCGCCAGACCCCATAACCTACCCTGACCAGTCTGTGGAAGAGATGAGGGAATCTACTAATGTCCCCTAATCACTAACTCTTCAACTAACTGATGCATTAACAAAGTTTTTTGCAATATATATGTAGTTATTTATTTATTTATTTTCAAAGCAAAAAAACTCCTTTAATGTATCAGTTAGGGTTTATATCACAGCGACAAAAGTTTGGAAATGTGATGTTAGGGTTACACCCCTACCACCCCACCCTCCACACACCAACAGGCATTGGGGTGTGCATTGGGGTTGTCGGGCCTAACTTTCACCCCATTCTCCCATACTGCACCACCTCAGTTTGTTTACACATGGAATGGGGTAGGAGTTAGGCTGACGACCCCAACGCACACCCCGATGCCTGTTGGTGTGTGGAGGGTGGGAGGTTTGGGGGGTGATAGGGTATAACCCTAACATCACATTTTCAAACTTTTGTCCCTGTGCAATAAACCTCAACTGATGCATTAACAAAGTTTTTGCAATCAATATATGTGTATATATATATATATATATATATATATATATATATACACACATATTCATGCAAAAACGCTGTTAATACATCAGTTAGGGTTCATAACACAGCGACAAAAGCATGGAAATGTGGTGTTAGGGTTACCACCCCTACAACCCTACCCCCACCCCCCTCCACACACCCACAGATGTCAGGGTGTGCCACGGGGATGTGAGGCCCAACTCTTACCCCATTCCATGTGTTAGCAAGCTGACATGCTACAGTATAGAAAAATGGGGTGAGAGTTAGGTCTGATGACCCCTTTGCACACCCCAATGTCTGTTGGTGTGTGGAGGGGTGGGGGTGGGGTGGTAGGGGTGGAAACCCTAAAACCACATTTCCATGCTTTTGTCACTGTGCTATGAACCCTAACTGATGTATTAACAGAGCATTTGGCAATGAATTTCCCTTCTTTCTGAGAAAGTGTAATGTAACTGGTAACTGGTATGTGTTAGTGGGAGCTCAGGCCCTCCGGGCCCTGTGGTCCCTTCATGTTGCCCATTTTTTGCATAGTGGTATGTGTATGTGGGAGTGCAGGCCCTCCTAGATCTAGTACTGACTAACAGGGAAAGGATCACAGATCTTCAGGTAGAAGGTCACCTGGGGGCCAGTGACCAACACATGCTATGGTTAAATTTGCCAACTACAACTGAATCATCCCATTCCAAGGCAAAAATATGGGACTTCAGAGGAGCTTACTTTGATAAGATGGCCAACAGAGTTAAGCTAGCCCTGCCAAAAAGAAATACAGGTGAGGGGGTACAGGCAAAGTGGGCAAGCATTAAGGGTGCAATACTTGAAGCAACATCCCATTGTGTTAGAGAGAAAAGGAAGGGCAACAGAAGAAGGAAACCACTTTGGTTCTCAAAAACAGTAGCAGAAAAGGTCAGAGCCAAAAGGCTGGCCTTCAGGAAATATAAGGGAATGCAGCGGGATGAAGATAGAGAGGCATACCAAACTTCCCTAAGGGCAGCAGGGAAGGTAGTAAGGCAGGCAAACGCCCAAACCAAGGAAACACTAGCAGAGACAGTAAAAGAAGGTGACAAGACTTTCTATAGATGCATTAGTGAAAGGAGAAAGTCCAGAGGGGCTATTGCTAAGATTAAAGGAGATAAGGGGGGCATGTGAGGAGGAGGACCATGTAAAAGCATCTATCCTAAATAGATACTTCTGCTCAGTATTTACTGAAGAGAAGAGAAGATAGGGCAGGGCCCACAGCTCAGCACCATGGACACGGGGGGAAGGAGGTAGGCATAGTCCCTTCACAAGGAAAGGTCCTACAAGAGCTCGATAAGCTCCAGCGTGGACAAGGCAATGGGACCTGATGGCATACATCCCAGGGTACTAAAGGAGCTAAGGGTGGAACTAGTACAGCCATTATCAGAACTGTTTAGTGAGTCTCTGAGCACAGGAGAGGTCCCAGAAGACTGGAGAAGGGCTCATGAGATCCCGCTCCACAAGAGTGGTAGCAGGGAGGAGGCAGGAAACTACAGACCAGTCAGTCTTACCTCAGTAGTGGGCAAGACTATGGAGGCACTCCTTAAGGAAAGGATAGTGCAACACCTAGAATCCATAGGAGCACAGGATCCAAGACAGCATGGGTTCACAAAAGGAAGGCCCTGTCAAACTAATCTCATAGATTTCTTTGACTGGGTAACCAGAGTGGTGGACTAAGGGGGAGTAGCTGATGTCGCCTACCTTGACTTCAGAAAAGCTTTCGATACTGTTCCACATAGAAGATTGATTAATAATCTGGGTAGGCTCGGGTGGTTCAGAAATTGGTCAACTGGGTGGCAAACTGGTTGACGGGCAGAAAACAGACAGTGGTGGTAAATGGTATATAGTCAGAAGAGATGCAAGTCACAAGTGGGGTACCTCAGGGATCAGTCCTGGGGCCAGTCCTCTTCAATATCTTCATCAGTGACATTGCAGATGGACTGGAGGGTAAGGTTTGTCTGTTTGCAGATGACACCAAGATCTGCAACAGAGTAGATGATCCAGATGAAGGGGGCGGAATGAGAAGAGATCTGGATAAACTAGCAAAATGGTCGAAAGAGTGGCAACTGGGGTTTAATGCAAAGAAGTGCAAAATCATGCACATAGGAAAGAGAAAGCCTGAAGCCATCTATAGGCTGGTAGGGGAGTTGCTGGCAGTCACAAGGGAAGAAAAAGACTTGGGCGTCATCATCACCGATGACCTGAAATCATCCAAGCAGACCACTAAAGCAGTAGGTAAGGCTAGGGGGATATTAGGGTGTATTAATAGGGGTATCACAACTCGGAAGAGGGAGGTAATAATCCCTCTTCACAAGACACTGATTAGGCCCCATCTGGAGTACTGCGTGTAGTACTGGAGGCCACACCTTCACAAGGAAATTAACCAAACTGAGGCAGTCCAGAGAAGGACAAGCAAAATGGTGCAGGGACTGCATCAGAAAACATATGAGGACAGATTAACGGAGCTCAATATGTATACCCTAGAGCAAAGGAGGGAGAAAGGTGATATGATCGAAACGTTCAAACACCTTAAGGGCATTAACAAGGTGAAAGAATCTAACATGTTTCAACATAAGAAAAATAGCAGGACAAGAGGACACAGCATGAAATTAGAGGGAGGCCGATGAAGGGGTAATGTGAGGAAGTTCTTTTTCACAGAAAGGGTGGTGGATGCCTCAGGAAGTGGTAGATATGAATACAGTGCAGGGCTTCAAATAGGCATGGGATAGGCATAAGGAAGCAATACAGATGAGTATGAATAGATAGGCTATTGACAGAGCAACGGCCAATGGCACATTTAAAAGGTAGAAAAAGAAACGGGCAGACTGGATGGGCCTTGTGGTCCTTATCTGCCATCAACTTCTATGTTTCTATGTTTCAGTGTTACACATAACTACAGAGCCATACAGCAGCTGTATAGGGCAAGGAACTCATGTAACACTAATGTGCCAATATCTCAGCAGCTGTAGCAGCTACAAAAAAAATTCAAGTGTTGTTGTAATCATAACAGAGAGCCCTCCACACAACATAAGTCAACCAAATCTTTTTCTTGTACCATTTACAAGTCAAAGGCACCAAAATGTGCTTAAAAGGCACCCTTTGAACCCTTGTGACACTAATTTGCCAATATCTCCATAACCATAGCAAGTAGGAAACACATTCCACTGCTGGTGTAATCTATAATTTCTAAATTTGTTTCTGCAGGTTAGATCACTCAAGGGTGATCTAAACTGCAGTTAGCCAAAAACCAGTATCTTGCTTTGTTTTCGAGATACCCACACCAAAAGGCATCAAGGGTGCTACAGTGTTATCCTAGGGGAAGTTTCTCAACTTCAGAACCCTGTAACTTTGGAACTGTTTAATGTTTTGGCACCAAATCACCAAAAGGTACATCTGTGAGATCAGGGCTTGGCACTCTGCAATTTCAGCCCAAACATCCCAACTGTTTTGTTGCAGGGAGATGGCAAAGATTTACAGTTATTGGACAAATTACTTTCACAAATTGTGACATCTTCATAAAAAAACAGCTCAAAACTTTCACATTTGCGAAAGTGTTGTGGCAGTTTTTTCCACAAGTTGTGGAAGAACAGGGACCCTGAATTTTAAAACTGCATTTCTGGGGGGGAGGGGGGGTTACCCCAAAAAAGATAGGGCTGGCATCCTTAGGACACGAATAATTAAACGCAACAGTCAGTGTTTATCTAGGGTGTCCCAAATTTAAATGTCATGCATTTTTCTCTCTCGCTAACTGAAAACAAGATGGTGGTAGCATGAAAGTAAAAAGGCCATTTGCGAAAGGAAAATGTACTGGCGGCAGCTTTCGTGAGACACATATATTTTTTTCCCTTTGACGATAATGGGAAACTTGTTTTTTGAATAACTTTTGAATGGTTTAATATTTTTTCACCAAATATTCGAAAGGCACATCAATGACCCAGACTGCATCATCCCTGAAGATTTCAGACCAAACAGACAAGTCATGCAGGATATGGGCATGAGCAGAGAAACTCACAAAAAGTCTTTTTTTGTGTGTGTTTTTTTGCATTTTGCAGCTCTACAAGTGTACATCTGACTGTAACGCAACTTGCCATATCCAGACATCTATGGTACCAGACTGCACATGCAAAATTTCAGGCAAATCCGTCATACGGTGGCAAAGTTTTTAAGGTGTAAAATTTGAAGTTTAACATTAAAGTGCTTACTCATCCTTAACTATACTGCCACTACCACAGTATTATATATATGTATATACATATATATATATACATATATATATATATATATATATATATATCCTGTATATATATATATATATATATATATATATAGATATATATAGATATATATATAGATAGATAGATAGATACTCTACAAAAAATATCAGTTACGGTTCCACCTTCAAAAGTTTGGAAATGTGATGTTAGGGTTTCCAACCCTAATACCCCACCCTAACCTACCCCACCCCATGCTGCTTGCACATACAGGCATCCGGAGCATGCCTTGGGGTTGTCAGCACTAACACTCACCCCATTCCATGAGTATAAAGGTGAGATGGCTACAGTATAGGAGAAAAGAGTGAGCATTAATGCTGACAACCCCAAGGTACACCCCCAATGCCTGCTGGTGCATGTAGGGTGTGGGTGAGGTGGAATGTTACAGGTGGAAACCCTAACTCCACATTTCCAAACTTTTGATGGTGGAACCCTAACTGATGCATTAACAATGTTTTTTTTGCAAAGAATTTCCTTACTCTTTTGAGATAGTGTAATCATTGAGCCTTATTTGCCTGTGGGAGCGCAGTGCCCTTTGGACCCTGCGCTCCCATCCTTCCATAGATGTGTATATGTATGTCACTGTGGAAGGGCCCTGCACTTCCATTTATAGGACAACAGTGACCAAATTGCCAGCATAGCCCTCTTTATGAGCCTACATCACATTTTGCTAACACAGGCTCATGACTTTGGTAATTTTCAACATTTGTAACCCAAATTCCTCCCATACAGCCCTATCAGCTCTGGCCAGAATTTGTTTTTGTTTTCCACAGCTCCAAGGATGCAGCCTGTAACAACCCCATGGTGTGTATGTGCACAAAGTTTCATGTCTGACTCCTGCCTCCCTCAAGCCCCTCCACCTGCACTGCCATCTGCTTTTCACACAGGTGGCAGTATTGCAGTAGGGAATGCTGACTGCCCTCCCCAGAGCAGGAGAGCATCCATTGTTCCACATCTCAATCCTTCTTCCTCCACAGGCTCCTCATGTCCCAGGCTGATTCCTGAACCAGGATCACTAGAGTCATGAGTGGTAACCCTACCATTGCACCTATCGGCCAGCAAAGATTTATTTCCAGTTGTCACTTGTTTGCAATGTTTCTATTTTCAGAAGTGATATTCGTACTCCTGAATGATCTCCTGGAGATTTAGAGATTTTTCAAAGTTTTACTTTGCCAGTGAACTGTTGGCAAAGTGCCAAACTTCATGTTACACATACAGTGGAGCCAGGCCTGCCACAATGCAATGCAGTAACTTGCAGTAAATGACATCTCACAAAATACTGCAGTCAAAAAAGGGCTTACTTGCTATTGAATTACACTGTTTCCTGCAACATACTGCAGCATTTTGTGATATACTGCAGCATTACTGTGTTGCATCCTGGCTGTTGCCACTGTACCTTCACAAAGTTTGGCACTTCAGAAGTCTGAAACTTTGCTAGTACAATATTCCTTTCCAACCTCACTCTGCAAATACCCTTCCCCTGCTTCATAGCACCCTACCCCACTCATTTCCTCCCACATAGCCAATAAACTAACAGTAACCATACCCACCTTCCCCATAGCCCACTTAGCACCCCATCCCATCCCATCCTACCCTCCATCAGTCACAAGGTGGCGGTCCATGTTGACCCTATTTCCCAGCCATCTTCCCAACCTCCCACCCTGCCCCCCCAAGCTAGATCATTAGTATTCATGTCCCCTCAGCACACATAACACCCCATCTCATTCTCCTACCCATGACTCCCATTTTTTGTAATGAAAAAAGGAACCGACAGTGACTGGCTCCAGCCCTCCTGGCACCACCTCAGCCAGACGCAGTTTGAATGAGTGAGAGAGCACATTGAGATACTCGTATTTCAGTGCATGCTTGCATTCATTCAGTCAGCAGCTGGCCAAGGTGTCAGGTGAAGGGATCGGAAGTGGCCATTGTCAATTTCTTTTTTTTTATTGTTCAACTGAGTGCTATGCAGGAGGACAGCAGGATAGGGTGCTACATGGCCTGGTGGATGGGGTACTTGAACTTATCTAGTGGGTTGGCTGGGGGTTCTACGGAGCTGAGGGTATGCGGATTAAGCTGAAGAAAAGAGAAAAATCTTTTTACTTTGTATTGTCATTGAAAGAGAAGGGTGGGACTGGGTCCTAAGTGGACTGGGGAAGACGGGGCTATCATTTTTGTTTGTTTTGCTGTTTGGTGGGAGGGTGTGAAGAAGGCTGGCATTGGTGCTACAACAGAGGTGAAAGGGTTTTTTTCCTTTTTAAATCAAGGATGGAAATGAGAAAGGAAAAGTGTGGCCTACTGGGATTCGAACCTCAGATCTCTGGTATGCCGTTCCTTTCTCATTTCCATCCTTGATTTAAAACTATGTATACCTTGCAGGGGTTTAACTGCACTGAGAGAAAGTGGTATTTCTAACATTGGTTCCTAGTTGCATAATTTTGCAACACTAGAGAAAGGAATGTGTGTGTGGCTGTAAGGAAATTCCTCAGACGCTTTGATCAGTGAGCCTGTAGCTTAATGGTTAGAGCGCTAGAACGGCATACCAGAGATTTGAGGTACGAATCCCAGTAGGCCACACTTTTCCTTTCTCATTTCCATCCTTGATTTAAAAATATGTATACCTTGCAGGGGTTTAACTGCACTGAGAGAAAGTGGTATTTCTAACATTGGTTCCTAGTTGCATAATTTCGAAACACTAGAGAAAGGAATGTGTGTGTGGCTATAAGGAAATTCCTCAGACGCTTTGATCAGTGAGCCTGTAGCTTAATGGTTAGAGCGCTGGAACAGCATACCAGAGATCTGAGGTTCGAATCCCAGTAGGCCACACTTTTCCTTTCTCATTTCCATCCTTGATTTAAAAATATGTATACCTTGCAGGGGTTTAACTGCACTGAGAGAAAGTGGTATTTCTAACATTGGTTCCTAGTTGCATAATTTCGCAACACTAGAGAAAGGAATGTGTGTGTGGCTGTAAGGAAATTCCTCAGACGCTTTGATCAGTGAGCCTGTAGCTTAATGGTTAGAGCGCTGGAACGGCATAACAGAGATTTGAGGTTCGAATCCCAGTAGGCCACACTTTTCCTTTCTCATTTCCATCCTTGATTTAAAAATATGTATACCTTGCAGGGGTTTAACTGCACTGAGAGAAAGTGGTATTTCTAACATTGGTTCCTAGTTGCATAATTTCGCAACACTAGAGAAAGGAATGTGTGTGTGGCTGTAAGGAAATTCCTCAGACGCTTTGATCAGTGAGCCTGTAGCTTAATGGTTAGAGCGCTGGAACGGCATACCAGAGATCTGAGGTTCGAATCCCAGTAGGCCACACTTTTCCTTTCTCATTTCCATCCTTGATTTAAAAATATGTATACCTTGCAGGGGTTTAACTGCACTGAGAGAAAGTGGTATTTCTAACATTGGTTCCTAGTTGCATAATTTCGCAACACTAGAGAAAGGAATGTGTGCGTGACTGTAAGAAAATTCCTCAGACGCTTTGATCAGTGAGCCTGTAGCTTAATGGTTAGAGCGCTGGAACGGCATACCAGAGATCTGAGGTTCGAATCCCAGTAGGCCACACTTTTCCTTTCTCATTTCCATCCTTGATTTAAAAATATGTATACCTTGCAGGGGTTTAACTGCACTGAGAGAAAGTGGTATTTCTAACATTTCTTTTTTAAACAAACTCCATAAACTGTTACTTCACTAACAAAGTGCCAGTTCACAGAGTTGTTTCTTCACAAAGTAACTACTTTGTGGAGAAAAATGTCACAATTGTGCCACTTCACAACAAAGTGCCACTTTGTAGATTTTTTCCCCTCATAAAGTGCCAATTTCTCTTTGCAGAGAACAACACATAATTCTTCAGGAAGCAAAGTATAGCCCCTTTGTCCCCGTATTTACCACTACCTGAATAAAAGTCGTAAAAGTTGAAAAGAAAAATGTATTTAGTATTGCATTGTTTTTATGGGCAACACTCTACACTGTTCACTTAATCTAACCTGAAGTTTGGAGTTTAGACTGTAACAGTCAGTGTACATAATCTGGGCTTTGTTCTGACAACTCAACAGCTCATACTTTGCATTCTGTACCAAAACCATGACATACTGTAGCCAATTCCAATTTACTGGTTTCATGAAGAACTGCATAGAATGTTATCCATTAAAAAATATACAAAACACAGTTTTTCACATCAGTGTTTATTTAGGTACAGTAACTATGGATTATCTGGCAGTAAAAATTAAATTTTTGTAACTGGGAACATGATAGTAGTTGCCAGTTAGTACTGATGTATTGTCCCCTTTAAGGTTTGACTGGCTGATTTCATGAAAAACCCTACTTAATCCTGCATGTTACTTTGTGATCCTTGGGTGCATGGACTTTAACGTCTCAGGGTTTGTTCAAAGTCACACTTACTAAATGCTTTGAAACTTTTACTAGAATTGGTTGAGTAGTTTTGAGAGTGAGAGTGCTGAAAATAGAGAAAAACTCTATGTTTGCACAAAAAGTTACATTTTGAAATTTGGCTGTTCATTAGGAAGTGGGCTAATTTGGCTACAACTTTTTAATTTTTTTTAAAGCAAGACGAAATGTTTTTAATTAATGATTAAAACTGACATGTGTTCAATAGGAAAGAAAATCCCACAAAAGTATGAAAGCAACACCAACCTTAAAACCAACAATACAACTTCATCAGTGTAAAGCATACAAGCTGCCACACACCAGCCGATAGAGGAAAAACATTGCTAAACTACCAACACTAAATAACAAATTATAAAAAAAATCAAAATCCTACCTAACTCTCAAAACATGAACTGCATATCCGTGATGAAGAGTTTTCTCAAACAGAAGCTACTATGATGTTATCCAACAGGATGCAGTCATATACATAGTACATTAACAGGGCTCAGAGGCCACTGTAAACTTGTAAACTTGTAAGAGTGGTCTCACACACATTCTCAGGGTATGAGGAGTGCAGACCATACATGTGTGGTTCCTGTACCCTAAAAATATAAGTGAGACCCCTCTTACAACCACAAAAGTGGACCCCGTGAACCATTATTGTATTATTGATCAAAGTTGATCAATAATATATTTAAAATTGAAAACAAAACTCCCATGAGTGTACCCATTTTCAAGGCACTAGCACTGTGCAAAAATAAAATTCCATCTGTGGAATTTCTGTGAAAGTTGGAATTTCACTTCCATTAAATTTTGGAAAGCATTTTGTCAACCTTTGCACAATTCTGACTGAGAGTGGTGGAAGTTTTGTATGTACTATGAATTTATGTATTGAATTGTGGAATGAAGTTCTGCAGAATACATTACTCGGTTTATCTGTAGAACTGTGGAATGATTGCATGTACTGTGAACTAATGTAATAAACTGTCTAATCGAATACTACAGAATTGTCATTCTGCAATACAAGGGTATCATTCCACAGTTCAGACAGACATTTTCACAGAATGATTTGAAAATTCACAGGACATATTAGGAGTTGAATTTTGCTAAAGTGTTGAAAATTTGGTGTGAAACTAAAAAAGAAAACAAAATTCATGAAGAAGCATTGTGTTTAGGGCCACAGGAGTGATCTGCTACTCTTACTCAAAATTATACTGGATGGTTATTTATTTAGGAGCTGGGGTTAGAATTTAAGACAAGTAAACATAATTTAAGAGGACACAGGTTACAACTGACTGAAAAGATCCCTACATGAGGTACTAGAAAGTATGCCTTTGGTCAAAGAACAGTGAGACTACGGAATATGTTACCAGAGGACATTGCTTACTCTGAGTCTTCTGGGTTTTAAAAATAAATTGGACAAATTGATAATTGATGGTGGCCTCACTGGCTGCTTCCACTGAGAAACGGGGGACATTCTTTAAAGGGCATCAAGCCTTTTAGGCCCTGGACACACTACAGAACTGTTTTTAAAAAACGTTTTTAAAACCAGTTTAGCTAAACCATTTCAGTGCAGCCACACTGCTCAGTAACCATTTTTGAAAATGGTTTAGTGTGGACACACTGCTAGTGTTAAACCTGTTCTCCTTGTAACTATTTTGAGTTAAGTCTAACACACAGAACTGTGCTTGCCTGGACACACTGCAGCTAGAACTGTTTTAGTTAAACCATTACAGCTTAAAACACTTTTACTCCTGGCCAGACCTGTAAGTAAAACCATGCTAGCTCAAAAACATTTTTCAAAATGGTTTTAAGACTAGGTATCTAGCAGGGTTTAAAAACACTTTTGTTAAAATGTTTTAAGGGGCTTGTAGTCTGTCTGCAAACAGTGCTAGGGGGATTTAAAATGTTTTAATGCACTTACACCATTTTAAGTTCCCCAGTGTGTCCAGGGCTTTACTGTCATATAACCCTCATATGAACTGTAGCAGTATGAACCCATTGGCCCAGTGGGGAGTGTATTGTGTTTAATGCACTAACAACTCAAGCCCTGAGAAAAATTCTGGGAGCTGTCTGAATGGCCTGATGTGGGGAGCCAGGCTGTCCCAGAGCTCTGCTCACAGCCTGGAGATGGATGGCATAGTGTTGCACCACATGGACAACACCTTGTGATGGGCAGAGGAGCCTTCCCTCACAAGGGTCGATGTGTCTGTTGAGGCCTGATGGGCTGTGCACTGCATTGGGAGAGTTGGTCAGGCATGAAATGTGAAGCCCAGCTGCTAGCAGAATGACACTCTGTTGACTGCAGGCCCCACACCACCTACAGGCCCCCTTCTGCATCCAATCACCCATCTCCCAGGGACTTAACTCAAACCTTTGGTACCCCCACAGATTTCCTCCCATGATGGGGCCAGGAGGTGGGAATGGAGGGCCATCCTCCCCCCAGAGTTCTTCCAGTTGGCTGGAACACCACACTGTTGGTGTTGCGGTGCCTGTGGCAGCTGGCAGCCTCATTCTACCCGGGCAATATGTTTTTACTACATTTTGTCCCACACCCCTGCTGCATGCTATGCATGATGTCAAAGCATGTCCATGTGGAGACATTCCAACACAACATCACATGGAAGACAACCCTTGTGAGCCTCTCATGCTGCAGTGCCAGGAGGCCTCTACCTGGTGTCATGGCAGTTGATGAGCACAGAGACATGGCCTTTCCCTCATAGAGTAGAGGAGAGCGGTTTCAGGGACACTAACTCCTCCCAAAGCAAGAATTCCCTCCCTAAGCAAAATGCTGTGGCGCCTGTACAGTGGTAGATCTGTATGTTTGCACTTCAGCATTGTTTCTATGTCTGTCATTCAGTAAAATTATACAGTTGAACACTTTTAGGTCTGCAATGGGAGGAGCCCTGCAGATCTCTTGATATTAGAAAAAAGTTAATTTTTCTGATGGAACAAAAGTGTGGAAATGCTTCCTTGTCATCTCCATGTCCATGAAGCATTCCACTCCGTTCTGTTCATTAAAAGTGAATGGAAAAACTTACCCATGTGATTGTGTGTTTTTGCAGCAGTCCAGTATGTGTTAATCCACTGAGATCATTTATTTTATGACGTTTATTACCTTATTTAAAGCACTGCACTATTTTTTTGGTGGTCATGGTGAAACATAGCACACCCTGCTGTGTCCAAGATGGCCACCACACAGCATTGCACATGCAGGACTAGTAGCACATGCACAGTACCATTCAGTGGCCATCTTGGACATGATGGAGTGTACCATGTTTTGCCATGACCAATGACTTTTTTTTAGTGATAAGTATCCACCAACTCAGACCTTCCTTCTCAGCACCCACCACCCCACACATGCCCCAAACACATATGAGTGACACTGGGGGTGCCCAATCCCCCAGTGTCACTAGCAGGAATCCTCATATATATTTTTTTTAATTATAGATACTTCCCCACCCAGTCCTCCCTCTCAGCCCCCCACCACCCCTCCCAAAACATAAGCATGACACTGGGGATGCCCCCAGTCTCAGGAGCAGGAATCCTCATATTTTCTTATTTAATTATAGATATTTCCCCCCACACCACACTCTTTCTCAGCACCCATGACCCCACCACCCTAAAACATAAGAGTGACACAGTGTCACAAGCAGGATTCTTCATTGTTGGTTTTTCCCATGTTACCCTGCAAAAAGAAAACCATCCATTGATGTCATTTGTGCCATTACTGTCCCCCCACCTGACCCTCCCACTTGGTACCCACCTCCCCTCACCAGCCCTTAATTACCCATCGGGGTCCAACACCATAATCCTTTCTGGAAAACATCTTCACTCTTCAAAGCCAGACCACGAACTGAAGAAACAGTTATGGGGTTCAATGTATTTCAATGGTGTTTTGAACTTAGTGGCATAACTTTGGTATTTTTGCATATTTTGGGCCCAAATTTTCTACAAGCCTTTTTTGGCACCCTATATCATAAACAATTGCACTGATATTAGGCAAATCTGTCCCAAAAGGTGATTTTGTGGTTCCTGCACAAAATCACCTTTTAGACAGGAGCTAAAAAATTTAACTGCCCTTTTTCATGAGGTGGGGTCATAAGAAGACTGTGTTGAAAATTTGGTGAAAAAATATTAACAAACAAGTACGTAATGAGCCTACATTGAATTTTGTGAATGTAGGCTCATACCTTTGGTAATTTTCAATATTTTTACCCCAAACCTACAACATAGCCATATCTTTACAGCACCTCATGAAAGTGACAGCTATTGATTTTCAAATCCTCGCCAAAATTTTTTTTTTACATCCCAAAAGGTGATTTTGCGGTCCCTGCATGAAAGCACCTTTTGGGCAGGAGTTAAAAAGTTTCTCTGCCCTTGTTCATGAGGTGGAGTCAAAAGAAGGCTATGTTGAAAACTGTCTGTAAAAATACTGAAAAACAGTAAACTTATGAGCATACAGTACGTTGAATTTTGTGAATCCAGGTTCGAAACTTTGGTAATTTTCAATATTTTTCTCCCAAATTCACAGCATAGCCTTATCTTTACAACACCTTGTGAATGCGACAGCTGTAATTTTTCAAATCCAGGCCAAAATGTTTGTTTTTTATATACTGAAAGGTGATTTCATGGACCCTGCATGAACTCACCTTTCGGACAGGAGCTGAAAATTGTCTCTGCCCTTATTCATGAGGTGGAATCATAAGACGATTATGTTAAAAATTTGGTGTAAAAATATTAAAAAGACACTAAAGTTATGAACCTACATTGAATTTTGTGAATGCAGGCTTGTAACTTTGGTATTTTTCAATATTTTTACCCCAAATTCACAATATAGCCTTTTCTTTACAGTACCTCATGAATGTGACAGCTGTCATTTTTGAAATCCTGGCCAAAATGCTTTTTTTTTTTTAACATCCTTAAAGGTGGATTCACAGTCCCTGCATGAAATCACCTGTCAGACAGGAGTTGAACATTTTCTCTGCCCTTGTTCATGAAGTAGGGGTCATAAAAAGGCTATGTTATACATTTGGTATAAAAATATAAAAACAAATATGAGGCTATGTTGAATTTTGCAATTGCAGGCTTGTGAGCTTGGAGATATTTTATTCAATTGGTCTCTGCCTTTCTCTTCCAGCTTGTTGCTTCTATACTGATAATGGTATCTCTATGTAGCAATGTATTGTCCTGACCTGTGCAGTTACGTATTCTTGACAATGGCTCTCTACTACTTGCTCTTTTGATTGCCATAGCTTATCTGTAATGTTGTATTGCTCCTGTTACTTTACAAGTTGCCATGTAAATGTCAACATGTTGTACTGTACTCTCCTGGGTCATACCTGAAAATAGGTATATGTATGCCTAGTGTACCCACCAGGTTAACAAAAGCTAAATAAATAAATGAATAAATATTCAATATTTTCACCCCAAATTTTCAACATTGCCATTTCTGTACAAGACCTCATGACTGTGGTAACTGTCATTTTTCAGCTCCTGCCCAAAATGTGTTTTTGCATCCTGAAAGGTGATTTTGCAGTCACTGTGTGAAATCACCTTTAGACCAAGAGATGAACATTTTCTCTGCCCTTCCTCATGAGGCAGGATCATAGCAAGGCTATGTTGAAAGTGTGGTGTAAAAAATATTAAAAAATAACTTTTTGAGCCAATGTTACATTTTGCAAATGCAAGCTCATAACTGGTAATTTTTAATGTTTTTACCCCAAAAGCATAACCAGCAGCCCTATTGGCTCTGGCCAGAGTTTGTTTGACTTGTAATGATTCCTTGGTGACTTTTGGCTCTCTAAGATAGTGTGCTCCTGTCTTTGCTTTATTGCATTTGAGGAGAGCTCTCCCTCTCAGCAACACCCCTGCTCCTGAACCAGTGAAAGCATGCATCCTTTCATTCCATACATGAACTCCTCCTCTTCCTCCCTTCTGATCTCTGATAGACCAGTTCCATCCCCCAACCTAGGGCATTTATGTTGTGGGCTATAGCACTTGCACCTTGCATTGCATCACGGACTGGCATTCTTGAACATTCAATGGATTACAGGAGTATTGTTCAGCTTTTTTCACTCACAACAGGTACCGGTTTCCCCCTTCATCCAATCCATGTATTTAAAAAAAGCAAACCCCATCTGCAAGACCCTCCTTCCCGACCAAGCTGATCAATATTTTATTCCTCATACTATCCACATTTCACTTTTATTTGTACAGATTCGACTGGATAGACACTGACCCCCTACCTGGCAGGACAGGACACTGACATTGTGTATCAGGTAAGTACTGTTTTATGTTTAGAGTACCTTGCTTGTCCCAGTTAGTTTACTAAAGGACTTCAAATCCTTTGTAACCCCATTGCTATTCTCATTTTACAGGTATGATCAGATGTTTTCTGGAGACCCTCCCCCCATCCGAGGCTCTTCAGCTCCTAGGTAAGAGATCTCTTACTAATTATCTATGCTCAGATCAGTAAGATGTAACACTGCAACCCCAAAGTATTAAGACACTGTTGGTGTTTCACTTGTTGTCTTTCTTTTTTTTATTTAATATACTTTATTGCTTTTTTAAAGAGTATACAGTAAACACAAACCCCAGTAATGAACAAACAACAAACATAAACAAACATCATAGCATATACATTTACAAGACACTTATCAAAAATCCCTAACCCTCCTGCCTCCCCCATCCCCCACAGAGGCATAATACATACACATAAAAAAGACAGTCCATTCAGAATAAATATCTGATTAAAGGCCATAGAAACATCAGGAAATGTTGACAAAAAAAGTAAAAAAAAAATTGAAAAGGGAGAGCACAAAGGGGGCAAAGATGTACAGTAAGACCCAAAAGACATAAACACACATAACCCTATGTGATATAGGAAGAAGGAGCCTATGAGGGCACTGCTGCCAGGGGCAAATCCTTTAATCTACTCATGCTCCTGTGAGTCATGTCTCTTATTCCCAAAAGTGTTAGAACCTGGTGACCTATTCATGGGAGGGGAGGGTCGAGCATAAAGTATGTAGTTTACCCCACTTTCTATTGTAACCCTGTAGGTAGCTGTGAAGGCTAGCGGTCATCTTTTTGAGCCATAGATTTAGTAATAGTTCATTAAGCCATTCAGAGTAGGAGATTTCTGATTGATCTTTCCAGTGGCAGAGAATAACTTTTTTCACTGAAAGTGAAATTATGGCTAGCCAATATTTTCTCTCCTTAACTGGAACTTTGGAGTAATCCCCAATGAGGCACATCTCCAGGGTGAAGTAATCCTCCAGACCCAGGAGAGGATCCATGTTTTGCTTTATCTTCACCCAAAGAGAGGCAACCTTGGGGCAATTCCACATCACATGCATAAGGGTCCCATCTTCCTGTCCACACCTGGTGCACAGCGAGGAGGGGATTAACCCCATTTTTGCTAGGTGAACAGGAATAAAGTAT
The DNA here is from genome assembly GCA_016271365.2 of Neoceratodus forsteri. Classification (NCBI taxonomy): domain Eukaryota; kingdom Metazoa; phylum Chordata; order Ceratodontiformes; family Ceratodontidae; genus Neoceratodus; species Neoceratodus forsteri. The sequence continues at coordinate 1,870,303,815 of CM057452.1, forward strand.
ATATTGTGCAAAATGTAAAATTGAGTGAGATGTAGTTTATCATTGGTAATAAAACAGTATAGATTGGACCAAATCTGGTGTCAATCAAAACTGGAATCAGGAAATAGGGAAGACCAGTACATATAGTGGCCTGAGGCCTCAGAGAAGATTTTGGAATATATAGTAGAGGCTATCCGGGAAACCAAGTGGGGTTGCCAGGCTTGAGTCTGAAGGTGCTCCCCTTGGTTAATGGACCAGGTTGGTGAGCCAAACCACTGGACCAACATGTGTCAAAGTTGGTAGATTTTAAAGATTAGGGCAGCGGGTACACCCAGGACCACCAGTAACTCCCGACTGTTGAGGATATGTCCCTCCAAAGAGAGGTTGCACACTCTTTTCCCTTCCAGAGAGGGTACATCTCTGGGATTCAACATCTGACCTCCCAGCCTAAAATTTGGGTTAGAACGTATTGGTTGGGTGGTGTTTCTCTTATTAATGTAAGAAAGTGTTCTGCATAACTGTGCATGGATCTTAACCAACGTAAATATAATAGAATTCTGGAGTGCCTTTGGGAGCTGCTTTGGGGAAATGAAATATAAACTATCCGGGTTTAGGCCATTTTCATGAATCAGAGCCCTCTCTATTTGGAGCCACAAGGGAATATGAAGTGGTCACTGAGACATTAACTGGATTGGATCAATTGTTGTCTTTCACTTGTTAGATGTTTAGTATCACAGAGCTTGAAACATCTCCACTATTCTCTTTGTTTCCCGATGTCCACTCCCTCCCCTGAGCAAACAAGGTCAAACATGATCTCTTTCTTGCTTTACGCAGGGCATGTACAAAGCTATGACTGGCTCTCTAGGACATAATTGGTGAGAAAGTTACTTCTCTGCCTCTAAACACTACATGCCTATGAGGCATGGGCTTGGGCCTAATTGTACCTTTTGCTTTGAGCAGGAGGCTATGGGCTGGTGATAAGGTTGCTGACAATCAGCAGCATTGAAGTAGTTTTCTAAAGTACATACTGTAGATATGTAAAAGATAATTTACTACAGGGTGTGCAGTTGGAGTCTCATACATACATGCTTTGGTGTGTATTGTGAGGCATGAAGCCACAGGCCAAGTGTGTTCCACCACCCAAGGCATGCATATACCAGAGCACGACCATGCACTCTTTAGTGGATAATCTGTCTTATAACCTGTTTTGGAGTTGAGTGAAATATAGAAAGAAGTGCAGATGTGTGATCACTGGGGGATAATGAACAGTCATGCGGTGTGTTTCGTCCAATCATGAGACAGTATTTTTACTGATTTTTCACACACGTTTTATAAATAAATTTATGCAATAGTGTATGGTGGAACCCTGTTATGAATGGAATTCCATGCCTGGAATATAGAGGATAATGAATGGGCATCGGTTAATAGCTATGCTGTATTCACTTTGAGAGGTTGCCAGGGCAGCATTGTAAACCTCAAGAGCAAAAGCTCGAGAGGTTTATTGCTATCATGACAATCTCAAGAAGTGAATTCAGCCTGGTTATTAACTGATGCCCATCCATTATCTTTTATAGTGTATGGGCACCAGTTAAACAAACGATTCCTTACTTTTCAGCATTTTCATTTTGCACTGCTCTCCTTTCATACAGCTTTAACGGCAGTGGCCATTTATCTGAATGCAGAAGTCCAGGAGGCTCACATGCACAGAGATGTTTTGTTATACTATCATTGTGACATACTCAAGCAGGTATAACAACCTCCTGACATCACAATGATAGTATACCAATGATAGGAATTAATTGAGTTCTATTGTTAATAGCCCCTCTACCATACATTATATGCTTGTTGTGCTGCAGTAGTGACATTATCATTATGTTGTTGTGCTGCAGTAGTGAAGTCACTACTGCAGCATGACTTAGAATGCAACAACATAGCTGCTTTCCTCTACCAAATGGAGCTGGAAGCTTTTTTTTAAACTTGAACTTACAGAAACAGCTGCAGCACACTGAATCATTAATTTGAACCTGTCACCAATGCTTGAGGGCTACCCCAACCACCAGTTCACAAAAAGAAAGTGAAGTGCCTGAAATGGACATGCATGCTCATACACTATAAAGACAATGTATGGGCGTCCATACGCAGACAAGCCTGTGTCTTCATCTCAAGGTTTCTATGGCAACCAGTGAACCTCTCTAGCTCCGCTCTAGAGGTTCCTGGTTGCCATCAAAACCTCTCAATGCAAACACAGGCTTGTTGTGTATGACTGCCCACACATTATCTTCTATATCATCACAGCCATTGAATAAATAAAATGTATCTACACAGTAGTGATGTCATCCCCATTTATCTACACAGTATTAATGTCATCACCATTTATCTACATAGTAGTGATGTCATGTCCCCCATATTCAAATGTGAATAACTTTAAAATGAAAAATGATAGCACAGTACTGTGAAAATGAAAGTTGTCCGGCACAAAGCTACCTACAAAATGAGTGGCGTTTCGTTTATAGATACCTTTTAGTTTTTTTAATTAGCAAAAAAAAAAAAACAGCAGAAAATTATTTTTCCACTTTTTCAACAAACATGGAGCTGGACTCGGAGGCGCAGGAGAATGGTTGACCATCATCAGCATCAGCAGCGGCATACAAAAACAGGAACATGGAGAGAAAAGAAATACAAATTGTTCTTTTGCTAATAAACACATGGTGACATCATAAAAGGTGCACACCCACTCTCCCCTTCACTAATTCTATAATACTACAGTCAAAGGCAAATACCTGAACTAATGAAATTACCTGTTGAAAAGGTTAACAAAGAGTTTGCTAAAACATACTACTTACCTTCAAACTTGTGAAGGACATACTATGAAGGCACAGAACGGGAGGAGAAAATCATGCCAGAAGCATCAAAAGCATGCAAAAAGAGACTGACTAGAAAAGAAAATCATAAAGAAAAACTGTTTTACAGACACACAAAGAGGACCATCAAATTGATCAGCAGATAATGACCACCTTGCCCACTAAGGCACCCCTCTTTTCCCTGCCTATTCTGCCACCGCAGATATCTATTCCTTGCATGGCATACTTGAAGCCCACCACAGCTTTTGTCCCCACCACCACCACCACCTCTGCTGGAATATGCTTCCAGGCATCCACCACCCTCTCAGTGAAGAAATACTTCCATACATCCCTCCTAAACTTCCCCCTCAAGCACATAAATGTGCAACAGCATCCCCTCCATGATATCTTAGCACAATATCCATACAAACATAGAACCACTGACCTCACCTGTGGAAAAAATGTATGCTGCCTATTACTTACCTTCATGAAATGACCATGTCAAAAGCCAAGCATAAAGAGAGCATGGCAGCAGCAGCGGCAGCAGAATCATCAAAAGTTACAGACTTGAAAAAAGGAGCATAACAAACAATTGTTTTACAAACACAGCAAGTTATGGGCCTGTCAGACTAGACCTGAGGTAGTGCAGCAAATGCAATACAGATTACGTGGCAGCAAACAGCAGAAAACTATACCTCCAGGCCACCCCACCCCCACCTTGGGCAGGTGATGAACCATTCAAAGCACACTCATTATGCCATTTACATAGCACATTCCTAAAGTGAATGACCATAGTGGTTTCCTGAACCTCAGTTGCGAGAATAGTGAGCAGCAGGGCTCATACACCATGCCAGTGGGTTACCAGAAACATTGGGCATAATTGCAAGTGACATTGCACAGACAGCAGCATGAAGCACCCATATAATAATCATTGCATGGTTACCTTATACCAAAGAAAAAATGATTAAATCAACATGAAACAGTAAAAAATGACATTTCTACTTACCTGCGTGCTGGATATATGACGTTTTGGAGAGGTTATTATCACACCTGGAGGGCTAAATCTGTGAATGGCTTCAGTTGTACTGCACTTAATCCAAAATCAAACATGGCCAAGAAGTAGAATTAGGTACTAAACATTTTTTGTCCGCCTGTCTTATAGAACTGAGTAGTACATCTTGTCCCGCTACTCAGAGTTGCACCCAGCAATGGCACATGCAGTGATGCAGCACAACTGTGTTGTGCTGGTGAAACTCAGGGATATATTCAAAAGAAATGAGCAATGGCACATCTCCTCTGAATATATCAGGTAATGCGCACTGTGCAAATATGATGCATTGGTGCATCCCCCCCCAGACAGGGCTGAATACCAGGAATGGGAACTGCACCAGAGCAACAGAGTCACACTCTGCGTGAATTCCTGATATTCAGCTGGCAGTATGCAAAGGCAACCATGATGTATGCAAGGTGCAAATGGGGCCATTTGCATGTCATTATGACTCCATTTGCATGAGTTGTGCAAGGCAGGCCTGTGAAATGTGCATGTGGTGCTGCCAGAGGGGGTCTTGTGGCATCCCCCCTCCCCGTAGCCCCCATTGCTGTAAAATACCTTTTTAATTATTCCCTGTTAGTCTAGTGGTACCCTCCTCTCACCCCATAGCTCCGATCACCATAATATATCTTTTTAATTATTCCCTTGTAGTCTAGTTGTACCCTTCCTCCCTCCCCATAGCCCCGATCACTGTAATATACCTTTTTAATTATTTGCTGGTAGTCTAGTGATACCTCCTCTCACTCCCCATAGCCACAATCACCAAATATAAGAGAAATATATATCCCTGGTAGTCTAATGGTACCCACCACCCCACCTGTATCCCCATTCACTGGTAAACTCCACAAAAATAACTCTCTGGTGGTTCAGTGGCACCCCCCACCCACACAGGATCCCCTGCCCACCCAGCTCCCCCCCCATCATCGACGGGCAGCAGCAAACCCACCCGCATACCGCCCAGCTGCCCACCGATGACAGCTTAGTATCAGCTGTAAGCCCATTGAGTCCACACTGTGGACCAATGGGCTACAGTGCATACTGTAATAGTGATTCACAAATATGTGAATGAAGTGGACCAATGAGCTTACAGCTGATACTGTAAGCTGTCATTCGATGGTAGCCGGGGAGGTATGTGGTGGTTTGCTGTTGCCTGCCAATGATGGGGGGCTAGGTGGCAGGGGTTCTGTGGGTGGGGAGTGCCACTAGACCACCAGAGAGTTTTTTCTGTAGGGTTTACCAGCGATCGGGGTTACGGGCAGGGTGGGGGGTACCACTAGACAACCAGGGATCCATATTTCTGTTATATTTGGCAACCGTGGCTACTAGGAGGGAGGAGGGTACTGCTAGACTACCAGGGATGATTTGAAAGGAATTATACAGTGATTGCAGCTATGGGGTGGCAGGGAGTACCACTAGACTACCAGGCATATTGTAATGCAGTATTTCATGCATGCATTATGCTACAGGATGGAGGGAGGGCACCACTAGACTAACAGGGCATATTTGAAAAGGTATTTCATGGTGATTGCGGCTACATGGAGGGAGGGAGGTGCCACTGAACCACCAGGGAATTATGTGGGTGCTTGTGGACAGTGATCTGTGGGGTGCGAGCCACCTACGGCTGGCTGTCACGGTGTTGTGCCCTGCACTACAGTGGCTGCCTGTGGGTGGCTACCATTTGAGCCTCCTTTTTCAGGCTCAACTTTGTGTCCCAGTATGCAGTGCATCCCAGGGTTGTGTCAGCATATGTGCCGCATATCCCAGGCTGAATACTGGGATGTGCCGCATATGCATGGGCATGTACAATGGAGTTGCGCTGCATACATTATCTTTGTGCCCCGATGCATCGGCACTGTGCAAGTCCCTCCTTTGAATATTGCCCTGGGGGGAATTTCTGGGGTTGCCCTGGTGTAACCCCTTTGAATATCTGGCCCCATGTATTCAGTCACAAGCCATGCGTCGATATGATGAGATCTTGTGAGGACACATTGGCATAGTCTGTTGGTTGGTGCCTCTGTTATTACAGCAACATTTTATTTCAGGTGAATTTCCATGATTTGTAGCTAAGCTTACTGGCATATTGCCATGGTACAGTCAAGCTTGAATATGCAATGAATACTCCTTGTATCTAGTTTCAGTCACAAGCCATGTATTGACTCATATTATGAAATTTTGGCAAGTGAAATTGGCAAATTTTGTTGGTACCTCTGTGGATGTTATTCATCATGGTGGATTGGTCAGTCATGTCACAAGTCAATAACTACATGCTGTATGTATCAGGTTTCAGTCAGAAGCCATGTGGTGACTCACATTATAGAATTTTGGCAGGTGATATTGGCAGATTCTCTTGGTGCCTCTGTGGCTGTTACTTGCTATGGTAGAGTGGTCAGTCTTGTAACAAGCCAATGACTTCATATGTAATAGGTTTCAGTCATAAGCCATGCTCTGACTCACATTTTTATGAAATTTTGAGAGGTGATCATTTTTATAGGGGGGAGCTCAGCAGCAACCAACTGGGGAATATGCAGCAAGTGCTGCTTTTTATGTTTGCTTGCATGCATGTGCAAAAAACAGTGCCACCATACGAGTTTTCGTAGGTGTGGCACCCCCGCTTCCAATGCCCTGATCATTTTTGCAGGCATGGCAGAAGGGCACCAATGAATGTCCAAGCTGTCTATGACAGCAGTTCAGGTGCAGTGGCGTACAGTTGAAAGAAAAAGACCACTACAATCAGCAGTGGTAACATGCAGGCAATTTGCGTACTGCCATGCCATCAGCAGTATGCAAATTACATACACGTCACCACCTTAGCAGTCATTCTCTTTCAGCTGTACGCCACTGCATCTCCCTTCATGATGCGTTCCTCCCCATTTGTTGTGTGCTGAGGGGGTGCCCAATCCCCCTCGGCACATACACACACACACCCCCAAGCACACTGTATGTCCAAAGGGGTGCCCAAACCCCATCGGCTTCAGTGCCCCCCCAAAAAGCAAACTTCAAGGTGCCACACTGGGAGCCCACCCCAACGTGGCAAAAGTCTCGTGTTTGCATGTGCTCCCCCGAACACTGCATGGCCAACGGGGGTGCACAATTCCCCCATTGGCTACACTGACCCCCCCAAACAAACTTCCAGGTGCCACACTGGGAGCTCACCCCAGCATGGCAAAAGTCCCTCCATCATCTTTTTTAAAAGAAAACCTGTAACAAAAGAAAACAGTCCCTCGTTGACTCTCTTGCCCCCAACCCGTGCCCACCCTCTGTGCACCCCACCTCCCCACACCCCTCTCACCCCATACTTACCTCTGGAGCTTGGCGCTATGATCTTCTGTTGACTGGGAACCCGTCTGCGCTCTTCAAACCTGACCGCGAACTGAAGAAATGCCGCTAAGCTGTATAATGGCATAAATAGGGTTTTTTCAACTTTGGTTCATATCTCAGTCATTTTTTTGAATTTTTGCACCAGATTTTCACCATGGGGCTCTTGAGACCCCATCTCATGAATTCAGTCACTGTCATCTGGTTATTCAGTCCTGAAAGGTGATTTTGTGGTCACTGCGAAGAACCACCTTTCAGGATTGATTAACAAAAAGACAGTGTCACAGTTCATGAGGTAGGCCCCCAAAAACCCTATGTTGAAAATTTGGTGAGAAAATTCCCAAAAATGACTGTTTTACGAGAGTGCATTGTGAAGTTCCTACGCACGCTTGTAACTTCGAGAATGTTTAATATTTTCATTCCAGATTTTCAACATTTTCATTTGGACATTTTACCACAACATTGCCATTTTACCACACCTCCTTATGAACAGTACAGCTGTCATTTTTCACACCCTGGCCGAAATGTGTTTTCTCACTTCCGGCGCAGAATAGCGTGGTCGCTGTGGAAAATCAGTGTTCGGGACACATTAAGAAAATCATAGTGACACTGTTCATTAGCAGAGGTCCCAAAATGCCAGTGTTGAAAATCTGCTGTAAAAAATCCCCAAACTAATTACATTATGGGTGTGTGTTGTGCAGTTTCTATGCATGCTCTTGCCTTCACCAGTTTTTTTTATATTTTAACTCCAGATTTTCAACATTGCCATTTTTTACACCTCCTCATGTACAGTACAGCTGTCATTTTTCACATCCTGTTTGAAATGTGTTTTCACACCTGTGGCACCAAATGTCGCAGTCGCTGTGCAAAATCACCTTTTGGCTAACGAACTGATAGTGTCACTTGGAGTAAAAATACCAAGAAATGCCCAGGGCATTAAGGTTTTCGACCATAACGCCCTACCCCGTAGGGACTGACAGGTGTCAGGGGTGTGACTTGGGATTGTCACCAGTAATGCTCATGCCATTCCACCCCCACCCCCACCCTGCAGCCAGTGAGAGGCATTGAGGTGCGCCTTGGACCCTTTGGCCCCGGAGTTCACACCATTCTTCTATACTACACCCATTTCAGCATGTTTCCTTATGGAATGAGGTGAATGTAAAGCCCAAACACCCCAAGACACACCTCGACACTTGTAAGTGTCTGCAGGGTAGGGTGAGGTGAAATGTCATGACCGTCATGGGTGATGACCCAAAGCCACACCCCATTGCCTGTCCATCTCTGCAGGGTGGGGGTGGAGTTGGTGTCAGTTCAGTACTTCACTGCCATTCCTATACTGCATCTGTCTAACTCCTGCATTTCCACTGCTAATGCCAGCAAGCAAACATTCATCATTGACAAATGTTTGTTTAAACAAGAGAGTAGCAGAGAGATTGATAATAAAAATTGGGCAATAAATGATGTCTGACAGCATTTTTTTTTTTTGTGGATGCCTAAGCATTGACCAACTGGAGGATATACAGAAAGTGTTGTTTTTTGACAAAAACAGTAATAGTAGAGCATGATAAACTGAGGGTATATATTCAGAAACATTTATCTGACTTTTTCCATCCTGGAATCCAGGACACATCTGTCACTCCTGGTGACATGCTTCATGTTGTGCTAATTTTGCATTTTACCATGAAGGGTCACAACATAGCAATCCACATCAGACTTCCCACCTGGAAGAAATGCCACCATGCCATGCTTGTAATTCAGATCTAGCAAGCTGGTCTGGACATATGCTTCAGTGGTGATACTATGAAGCACCCTAGGATCATTCTAAAGCAGCTCCATAATCCAGTTAACCAGCTTCACTCCCACAAAATCTGCTGACACTTCATATTATTCCTTAACATTGACCAGTACCTGGCTGAGTGCATACAGCAGTGATATAATCTGGCTAAAGCACAGTTTGGGTAGTATGTTCAAACAAGCAGTGGACTTGGTTTTGGATGACACTATCCATCAACATCCACTGGGAATGACTCAGTGATATAACTAACTGTGTTTCACGATCATGGATTTGCATCACATAGTCATAGTCTGGCTTACACTGTCAACAAGCCTCTTAAGCATGTGGAGTGTTGAGTTCCAGCGTGTCGTGACGTCAAGCTTCAGCCGCTGTTGTGGAACTCCATTGGCCTTCTGTAGACTGCTGAGCTCTGACTGAGCCAATGAGGAGTGACTGAAAGGCTGCAAATTTTGTGACTGATAGTCAACATGCTACTGACTGCTATATGATCAAGGAAGCACTTCACAATCAGGTTCATAACATGTGCAATGTATGGGCATGATAGAAACATCTATCACTGATTGCTTTCACAGCATACTTAACATTGTCACTAGCAATAAAGCTGGAATGGAATTCATGTGGCTTCAGCCAGGAAGTAACGGCTTCATTCAGTTGGACCGGTATTCTGGCAGATATATGTGAGCCATGCATGCTCTGCACACTTAGTGTGGTGTGTTGATGAACACCACCAGTACTACTAGCATTTCTTAAAGGACAAATAAAAATGGGCATAAATGTATGGCATAAACACCAGGGAAATGGGCCCAGTGTGCAATAATGCACGTGAAATTGCTAGCAGATGATAGGTCACTGCTCCAGATATCTGTGGTCAAGTGAATACTGGGAATAAGAGACTGGGACAGTGCATGTGCCACAATGCACGTGAGGTCAGTATGCAGCGGCAGAACAGCCTAGAGAATGGAATGCTTCGTTTGAAGATGGCAATGCATCCCAGTTGTACCATAGTTAATGTCTGCCTTACCCCTGCTAACCGTTGCCTTGATATATGGCAAACAGGCAAACTTTGGTCAACCTTATCCACTTGAAAAAAAAAATCTCACAAAAGAGACTTGCTGCTCATTCGCTGGTTTTCTTGGGTGGGGCAGATATGACCATGGGCATAGGGGTGGGACCTTGTTGCTAAAAAGATAGAACCCACAGAGGCCATCTGGCATCCCCATGTGATAACATGGCTCTGTGAATAATTCTGTAGTTTTCCAAGGAATTCCAGACTTTACCTGTGGAGTTTAGCTCAGAACTGTGAAACAGAAAAGGTAAAACCTTGGCTTCCATCGAACTCAACAGCAGAACCTAGAAATTAAAGCACAAATGGTTAAAAAAAATCTACTCATTTGGCTACATAGCTTGCAGTACAAGACTAGTTTTCTGCCCTTAACTGTAACAATTTAATAAGAACAGTGAAATACAAAGGCAAGAAATCCTTTGCTTCTGTGGAATTCAACAGCAGATCCTAGAAATTATAGCTCTAGGGGCAGAAAAAAAATTACACAGATTACTACACAGGTCAGAATAATTTTTGAGTTTTCTGTAGAATAGCAAAACTTAACTGCAGATTTTTTTTTCTGAATGGCAAAAATAGACAGGCAAACAAATAAACAAACAAAAATTAAATAAAAAACCTTTGCTTCCATGAAATTCAACAGCAGAACCTGAAATTAAAGCAAAAACAGCAGAAAAAAATGAAAACAAAGATTTACAGAAATGGTGGATTTGCAGCATGTTCAGTATGGCGGTTCATATATTCAGAGCCGAAAAGATGTGCACGCAAAGTGATGCGCCGCACAATATAAAATGGTCTGGCTAGCTCTAGCCCCATATTCTAATAGATTGCGTGATCCGAAAAGTTCACACAATCTGTTTGAATATTGGACCCTGGAAGTGCGGAGCACAGCAGGGGGTCACCAAGATCTGCGCAGCGCATCCAGGGTGCAGGGCTGAGGACCACTGATAGGGGAATGTGTGGCGCATACCTTTATGCGAAACAGCCCCCATTGGCAATATTTAGCCCAAACAGGCAAATGAGCTCATTGGACATGCAAGGCGCAAAGGGACCTTATACATGCCTGTTATGGGCTCATTAGCATGACCGCGCTTGGCAGAATGCTACGGGCCAGCCCCCACCCCCCCAGGCCTCGATCGCCCATTGGTGAAATAAATGTAATAACCCCGGTGGTCCAGTGGATCATAACAGCCCTGAGCACTGTTTAATAACCAGACCCCCCCCCAAGCCCCAAGCAATGTAAAATAAACATACATCCACCCTCCCCAGCCCCAATCATTGTAAAACATACATACATCCTCTTGCCAAGCCCCAATAACTGTAAAATAAACATCCCCCCAAGCCCCAATCACTGTAAAATAAATATACATTCTGCTCCCAAGCCCCAATTACTGTAAAATATACATACATCCACCTCTCAGTCCCTGATCACTGTAAAATATACATACATCCTCCTCTCAAGCCCTGATCACTGTATATAAAAATTACATCCCCCCCCTTCCCAGCTCTGAGCACTGTAGATAAAAATGGCATCCCCCGCCCCAGCCCTGAGCACTGTAGATAAAAATAACATCCTCCTCCCCAGCCCCAAGCACTAGTAATAAACATACACCCCAAATCCCTATTTCCATATTGTAGTAGCCCCTCTCCCCAACACTGATCACTTGGAAATATCACAATCCCCCTGGTCCCCATTCCCTGGTGCTAGTGGTCCCCCCACCCTTACCCTGTTTGGCACTAACCCACCTCCCTACACACCCCCATCCCAAACTGTGCCAGTGACTGGCACAACCCTCCTCACCCTGCCGTGGCCAGCCAGTGACTGATTGGTATTGGAGTACGTACAGTAAATAGTACACGCTCATTGGTTGTCACGACAGCCAGTGAGTGCATGCTATTTACTGTACACTCTCCAATACCAATCAGTTGGCAGCTGGCCATGGCAGGGTGGGGAGGGTTCTGCCAGTCGTTAACACAGGTAGAGATTGGGTGTGAGTGGGGAGGTGGGTTACTGCCAAATGGGGTGGGGGTGGGGGAACAACTAGCACCAGGGATCAGGGACCGTGGGGTCTGTGATATTGCCAAGTGAGTGGGGCTGGGGAGGAGGACACTACACTATGGAAATGGGGATTGGGGTTTAGTTTCCATTTCTTCTGCTCGGGGCTGGGGAGTGGGGATGTCATTTTTTACACAGTGATCAGGGCTTGGGATGGGGATGTATGCTTAATTTACAGTGATCGGGGCTTGAGAAGGGGTGTATGTTTATTTTACATTGATCGGGGCTTGAAAGGGGGATGTACAGTATGTTTTTTTTACAGCGATTGGGGCTTGAAAGGAGGATGTATGCATAGGCATGCATGGGGGGGCCGACCCTGGCCCTGGCCCACTCTGTTTAAGGTCTGAACCCCCTTCTTTTTTATTTGTTTGCATTAAAATAAAACCATCCCTTTAAATCCCTGCTTATACATGTGGTATCCTCTATCTGAAACAGTCAAGTGATTTCTGATTAACAGCACAAGCTTACCTCCGACTGGATAACTTCTTGAAGTCCTGCTATGTCCCTCCCCTCCTATGAGTCCTAAAGGGTGGTTCCATAAACCCCGCCTATTTCTGATATGCTCGCTCTGACAACAAGTTTGCAACAGGCTGGTTTTGAATCTGAACGCAGTCATGCATACAACAGTGGGTATCCGCAGGGCAGTGGCAGGATTCAGGAGAAGCCCCTGGAACCTGATGGTCCTGTGGGAGGCCATGTAGTTTGGCAGTGGAGAAGAGCTTCATGAAACTTACGCAGGGCTAGCCAGGGCATGAGGTAAGAGGACGCTGATGTCAGAACCAAGTATTACTGTATCTGTTAGCATGCACTTGGCCTATTCGTCTATATTAATAAGTTGGGGTTGGGATATGTTTCCCTCAGTCAGTGCCTTGTCAGGTTGATCTGCTCCCTTTCCTCTCCCAGCACCTCTCCTTCGCTTCTCCTGTCTACACCCATCAGCCCCTTGAGGCCAGTCATACCTGTTCAGTTATTTTATCAGTGGGATCACCATGGAAATCATGACTGGTGAGAGTATTCTGCAAATAACCTCAGGTATTCTTACTGAGAGCAAGGCTGACAGTCAAAGAGCCGACCGAGAAATTGTGAGGAGGATGACCATTGTTTCCCATGTCCCATTGCTTGTCCAGCCCCCTTATCACACAATTGTACAGATGTTTCAAGAGGTCTTCCCATGGTGTCAGTTCTGACTAGAGATAGGCCCCTGCGTGAGTCCCTTGTCCACCCTGTACCTGCAACCATCAGTGTGATCTGCTGGGAGTCAGGACAGGGGGTGTATGCAAACTGCCCTTCAATCAGACTAAGCATGCCATAACCCAAGTTTCATACTGCTGGGCTGTAACGTAGCTTAAGAAGAGGAAGCCAGCAGTGCTCAGGCGGTAATGCTGCACCCAAAAAAACACCACACCACAAAAAAGAAAATGGGTGTGCAAAAAAGACTTTCAAAGTCAAATGAGTTATGCTGAGTGGTTCATTCAGTGCACAGAAATAGCAGAGTACAGATACCCCAGCGCTTTGAGCTCTTGCGGACTCTTGATCAGGAGGACGCCTCCCCCTAACGAAGAGTCCGCAAGGGCTCAAAGCACTGGGGTATCTGTACTCTGCTGTTTCTGTGCACTAATTAAACCACTTAGCATAACTCATTTGCCTTTGAACTGCTCTTGTTTAGTTCACACAGGACATTTACAAGGCCATGGATGACAGACTGTACACAGGTGCAGTTTTCATGGACCTTACCAAAGCTTTTGATTTGGTGGACCACAGACTTCTTCAAACTACCCTTGTCCACTTGAATTTCTCTACAAATGCAGTTAACTGGTTTAGCAACTATCTTCACTCAAGGTACCACAAAATGGTATCACATAATAATAGCAACCACAAAAATAGTGACTCATTTTGGGGGCTATTATTCTGGGCTACCCTGCAGAATAGCAAGGATATGGGACAGTGACTATGGGGAAGGGCGAATGGAATGGGGAATAGTGAGGGGAGGGTGAAGTACAGGGAAGGGGTTTTCAGGGACTGGAGTACCTGCTGTTGCTCAGCTAGCTATGTGGCATGGTGGTGTGGGAGGCTAGCTCTGGCAGAGCAGGTACTGCGTTCGGGACTGGGAGTGGGTTATATTTTGCAGTAGCTGCGGCACTTAATTTTTTCCAAGGTCCGTATTTTGCCCCATCCCCAACTTGCACCCCCCTGGACTTGAGAATCCTAATTCAGGGGGGTGTGCAACCCCTCCACAAAAGTACTTTTTTATATCCGGAAGTTGAGTCGCCTTAAAGTGTATATCGCCAATTTGCATTTTGGCGATATACACTTGCCATAATAGCAATCGCTGTTTTGCAATCGCTATTATGACATGGAACCCACAAAACAGTTATTGAGGGGCCTGCTTCTTCTGAGTGCCTTAAGTATGGAATGCCACAAGGATCTATACTTGGGCCACACCTTTTTGCGCTGTTTATTAACAAATCCCCTCCATCTGTTCACATACTAACATCATCCTTTATGCAGACGACAATGTCTTATACTGTAAGGATGCCAATCTCTCCACCCTTCTCTCCAAACTTCAGCTTTCACAGCCTCCATTCCAGGTTCTCCATCAGGGAATGGTCTTAAACTCCAAAAAAACTAAATGCATGGTATTCGTCAGCACATGAAAACCATCTAATTTCAACTTCACCCTCATAGATAACAATGGTACTGTCATTAAGCGGGTGTGAGAATTTAAATACCTTGGCCTAACGCTGGACGAGTACCTCTCTTTCCGCCCACACGTAACACAACTAATAAACAAAATCCACCAGAGACTGGGGCTCCTTTACAGGATCAGGCAACTCCTCCTCCCAGAATCTAGAAATAGATTAGCTACCAGCTTACTATTACTTCTCTTGGACTACGGATCCATCACCTACTCACCACAAAGTAATTTTATTGCATTCCAGAAACTGAAAATGGCTCACAACATTATTAAATTTGTTATAGGACTTTCCTGTCATACCCACAGCTGTGCTCTTTATGAGTGGGTACATTGGTTCTCACTAGAGGACAGGATCATTTAGAAGGCTTCCACGTTCCTCTATAAATTCTTCCACAACCACCTTCCCCACTGTGTCTCCTCTCTGTTCAAGCAGGCTTGCCCCACTTGGCTGGCTCACCAGGAGCACTACCACATCCCCTTTTTTGGTCCCCTGATGCAACACCTCTTTGGGGCAGAGATCACTTACCTACAGAGGTCCCAAGCTTTTTAACACCCTTCCTCCTAACCTTGTGAGCAGTCCCTCTCTCAGTACTTTTAAGGACAAACTTCAGGAATACCTGCTAAATAAACCCACCTGCAACTGTCCTACATATGGATTTCCTCAATTTTTACTACCACCAGGATTAACCTAATAGACCCCTGTTCAATTGTTTTATTAAATCTCTCAGAGTTGTTTCTTTCTTTCTATCAATTCCTGGCCACCTGACTGCTCTGTCTGACTCCCGGACCTTCTAAGTGTTTTCTTGATTATTTCTCCTTATGTCCCCCCCTTAGGTCCACCAAATTAAATATGTACATATGGTATAGTCTTACTGTAAATTTTTGTTTGCTGTACATAATTCCAATTTTGAAATGTTTCCCATTTGTATGGAATTGTGTTGGTTCATTGTATGTTTCAACTGGTACTTTTATCTAACTGTCCTGTTTTGTAAATTGTCTCTACGTGTATGTATATATTTAATCATGTGTTTGTTACAAATTATATCTATCTAACTATGTTATAGCCTTGACAATTAGACGCTCCTGTGAATGGGTAATTTTGCCCACATGCCTTTCCAGTATAAAATAAAAAATGAAAATGAATGAATGAATGAATGAATGAATGAATGAATGAATGACTTTGAAGGTCTTTTTTTTGTGTGTACCCACTTTCTTTTTTGTGGTGTAACATAGCTCACTTAGCTCTAAAATGCAGGAAAATGCACCATTTACAGTGATGTTTTAAAAAATTTCCTGGAGGGGGGGCCTGGACCCGACCCCCTAGGTTTGTGAGGATTCTGTTCCCCCTTGTTTATTGACTCTGCACATGCCTCTGGATGTATGTATATTTTACAGTGATCGGGGCTTGGGAGGGGGATATATGTTTAATTTACAGTGATCAGGGCTTGAGAGAGGGACGTATGTTTATTTTACAGTGATCAGGGCTTGGGGGGGTATATGTTTATTTTACATTGATCGGTGCTTGAGAGGGGGATGTGTGCATATTTTACAGTCATCGGAGCTTGAGAAGGGGGAATGTATGTATATTTTACAGTGATCAGGGCTTGGAGGGGACGTATGTTTATTTTACAGTGATCAGGGCTTGGGGGGTATATGTTTATTTTACAGTGATCGAGGCTTGAGGGGGATGTGTGTATATTTTACAGTGATCGGGGCTTGAGGGGGGAATGTGTGTATATTTTACAGTGATCAGGGCTTGGGAGGGGGCTGTCTGTGTTGTAAACAGTGATCAGGGTGTAAGGACTGTGTACCTGGCCCCAGACTATGCGTGGGGCACCAACCTGCCCCGCGCATAGTTAAAGTAGGATTTGAAAAACTTATCTTTGCCCAGGTGCAGCCAGCCATGTCTTTGCCACAGCGAGTTTGAATATTGTGATGCACAGCATGTGCATGAGGGACCCCTCATTTGAATAGGTGCACCACAATATTCAGCACGGAAGCACTGTCAGGTTGCTCAACACAACAATGGCTTTTGAATATGGCCATGCCCCCGACAGCTAATGAAAGTCTGGAGATGCGCGACGCATCCAGGGTTGCACTGCGCATCTCATCTGAATATGTGTCCCTGTGATTCTACATTTAGGGAGATTAGAGTCAGTTTATACATTTGAAAGTTACATATGAACTTACAAACATACAATGAAGCCAGCAAAATAAGGCCATTAGGTCTACCTTGTCTGCTCGTATTGCAGGGTCCACAGCATACACTACTGATCCTTCCCGCCCTCTCCAATCCACCCTTCCCCTCTGTTCACCATTCCCTTGACCCTTATTTTCCCCACAACTCTATCCCAGCCTCTCTTGAAGGTGCCCATCATTTTCAATGAAACTACCTTCTCTGGAAGCACATTCTAACCCGTCACCAGCTTCTCCATGAAGAAGTGCTTCCCAGCCTCTGTCCTAAACCACCACCCCCACAACTTGAGGTTGTGTCCTCTCATGTTACAGATCCCACTAAACTTGAAGAGATCCTCAATGTACACCCTATTTATTCATTTCAAATACTTGAAGGTCTCAATCATGTCCCCTCTCTCCCTTCTCTCCTCCAGAGAGTACATGTTCAGGGCCTCCAACCTCTCCTTGTACAACCAACATTGCTGGTCCATGATCATCTTAATTGCCTTCCTTTGGACCGTCACCAGCAGATTTATGTCTTTTTTAAGGAATTGGCACCAGTACGGTACACTGTACTCCAGATGCGGCCTCACTAATGACATTATCAAGGGCAGTAGTACCGCTTCTCGCCTGCAGCAGATCCCTTTTCTGTGCAGCCCAACATTTTATTTGCCTTTGCTGCTGCTTTGTTACATTGTGTGGTGTGTTTCAGGTCACTAGTGATCATCACTTCCTGATCCTTCTCCTCTGATGCAGATACCTGGACCCATCAAGGCCATACTCTGTCCTTGGGTTCTTGGCTCCAATGTGCATAACTTTATATTTCTTTTCACTGACACTAAACTGCCAAATCCCAGACCACATCTCTAGCTTGTCCAGATCCTCCTATAGGTCTTGAATCCCTATCACTGTGTTCACCCTCCCACAGAGCTCGGTGTTATCCACAAATAAGCAAAGTTTGCCCTTAATGCCATTCCCAATATCATTGATGACTGCACCGAACAGCACTAGTCCAAGCACTGAACCCTGTAGGACCCCACTGGTGACCTCCATGGTGCTGGATAGTTTACCTCCCACCACCACTCTCTGGGTCCTGCCCCTCAGCAAGTTTTCCACCCACCTGGTCAACTTCTCACCAGCCCCTAGATTTGCCAACTTCCTGGTCAACCTCTTCTTGTGTACAGAGTTAAAGGCCTTACTGAAGTCCTGGTAAAAGATATCCATTGATTGGCCCCTGTCCACTGTTTTACTGACCCAGTCAAAAAAGCTAATCAGATTTGTTTGACATAACCTCCTTCCCATAAACCTGTGTTGCCTCTCATCCTGGAGACCATTCTCATCCAGATACTCTACTAACTTTTTCTTAAGTATGGTCTCCATGAGGTTGCACATGATTGAAGCCAGACTGACTGGTCTGACATTCCCTGGGTCATCCTTGGGATGCTCTTATAAAGAAAGTGTCATTCTCCAGTCCTGCAGTACCATGCCCAACTCTAATGAACTATTGAGCATTTATTATTTTATTTATTTAGCTTTTGTTTACCAGGTAAGCACGCTAGACAGTCAAGTGCCTATTTTCAGGTGCTACCCGGGAGAATTACAAAGGCAATAACAATTGAGAAATAATGTAACATTGTAACATGGCATTAATAGTGTGAAGGGAATCTGGATCAGCGATAGGTGGAAGAGGGTCACGAGATGGCAGCCGAAGCGGGCATTAACCCAGCTTATATGCCGTGCCCACTTCGGCAGTACCGTCACCAGCCAGACCCCTAGCCTAGCAGCACTGGGTGCTCTGGGGAACCGAGAGCAGGAGCATGATGAGTGACAGTCCTGGAGCCCTGCTAGCACTCTGAGATGGGAAACAGAGCCAGGGGGGACGAGAATCTGCGCCGCACAGTCGGATCACTGTGGCCCTGCGAAGGGTGAGAGGCGATGCAAGACAGCCCAGTTTACTTTTGTTTGGTAGAAGTGTCCAGTCACAGCAACACACCGCAGGGCAGACCGGGCAGCATCATGCAGAGAGCACCTGGATGATGACGCTGACGGACGACTATCCCAGAGGCAGCAGGAAGTGACAGTGACCGAGATGCACAGCGTGAGTCCAGCACTGCTCGGAGCGGCGGAACCCTGCACGGCAGACCTCCCACTGTGGGTATGACGAGAATACCCGCACCAAAGTCTCCAGAAGAGGCACAGGACTGTTGGCTGCCCACCTCGCGCCACTATACGGACAGTCGCTAATCATCACATCAGTATGTATGTAATGTTGTAGAGCGTTCTGTGAAAGTGCAGTAACAGTTTGAAAAGTTCTCACCGCCTCCGCCTCTTATTGTTTACCTGTCACAGTGGGCCCCCTCCACATCCCTGCACCGACTTGTGGCCCATGTTACAAGCACATTAAGCCACTCTGTCGGTGGCATCTAATGCGATTGATGCATGGGGGGCCAGGGGGGTGGCCCTCGGCCGAACCGCCCCCCCCATGCATCAATCCAGCATTAGATGCCACCTTCGTCGTGGCTTAATGCTTACTTAATCAACAAGGTACAGATAGGTGCAGGCAGAGAACCCATGCAATAACAAATTAAGAGACAAAGTAGCAACAGTTAACAAGGTACAGACAGGAATAGGCAGCAAACTGCGGTCAGGTGCAGACAGGGAACATATACAAGGCAGGTACTGTGATTAAGGCATGGCAACCACAGGAGATAGTCAAGGGGTCAAACATATCTCAGCAGGACATTTTCGAAGAGTGCGATATAGACAACTGCACACACATGCTGTCAAAAGGGCACAGGTGCACCATGGAGGGTAGGTTAGCTAAGAGCAAAGGCAGTCAGAGGCTTGTTTTAAGTAGAATGAATGAAAGAAAGGTTTTTGGGCCTGTACCTGGGAGCTGTGTTCGGCTGATAAACAGAAGAAGAAACAGGACTCCTTAATAAGGGTGTATCCTTTGTTCCACTGCAGAGATTTGATTTGTTCGAAACAATAGTAGACTGTCATAAACTGACAAGGAATCTTGGACTGCGCTTTTTTTTTTAAAGGAGAGAGGAAGAAAATATTGAAACTACTGATATGGGGGTTAGTGACACTATGGAAACTGGGAATATTGATGAAATGACTGTCCAGCTGTTTAAACCCCCATCTACTTTTTGCCCACCGCTTACCCCAGTTCTACAGACTTTTGTTAAAAGTTGTGAAAGAGACTTATTAGACCTGCATAGAAGCCTGTACAATAGTGGGAATATTGCAATAAATAATAATCTTAATATGGCCAAAAGGTCTGCCATAAATGAACTGGGCAAAGATAAAAGTATTACTATTAAGAAGGTGGATAAGGGGGGTTCTGTTGTTATGGATGCAGACAAGTACCAGTTGGAAGTACATAGACAATAGGGGAATCAAGCATTTTATGAGAAAGTGCCTACAGATCTGACACCCCTGTATAAAACAGAAATAGATAAGTATATTTTTGAAATAAAAGAAAGAGGGTGGATCAGTAAAGACACTTTTTCATTCCTGACAGTACAGAACCCAATGAGAGCCTGTTTTCACATTCTCCCAAAAATGCATACTGTAAGTGTTTCACAAACCCTTCAGGATGCTCAATAGTGTTGGGTAATGGCTCCCTCACTGAACCTTTGTCACAGTATATTGATCACCATATTAAACCCATAGCTCAGAAAGTCCCATCCTACATAAGAGATACAGGTGACATAATCTCGGTGTTGGAAGAAATAGCAATTGAAGAAAATAGTTTGTTTGTCACCTTGGATGTTGAGTCCCTGTACTCAGACATACCACATGAAGGAGGGCCTTGATGCCTTAGAATATTATCTGAACAAAAGGAATGAGAGGGACCCACTAACTGAAATGCTTGTAAAACTTGTTACGTATGTGTTGACATGTAACACTTTCTTTTTTTCAGATGAGCAATATATACAAAAGAAAGGGACAGCAATGGGGGCAACTTTTGCTCCAAATTTTGCCAATCTCTATTTAGGCAAATGGGAGGAGGAGATCATCATGAAAAGGGAAATAAAGCCTTACAGACATAAGATAGACATCTGTAGACGTTTTGTAGATGACATCAGTATCATCTGGACAGGAACAGAGGATGAACTTTTTGATTTTGTTAAGTTCTTGGAACAACGCAATCCAAATCTGCCTTTCTATTTGTCTTTTAGCTCAAAACAGATTAATTTTCTGGACTTAATCATTAGAAAGGATGGGTTAGGAGGAATAGAGACAGATTTATACAGGAAAAGCACTGATAGGAACATACTTTTACAGGCAGATAGCAGTGACCCATACCACACTATAGCAGGTATCCCCAAAGGGCAGTTCTTAAGAGTAAAAAGAAACTGCAGCAACAAGGCAGTATATGAAAAAAGAGCAGATGAACTTGAAAATAGATTATGGGAGAGAGAATACCCTGTAGGAATTATTGCTAGGGCTAGAGAAGAAGTGGATGAAATGGAAAGGTCAGAGGTAATGCAGATAAAAGTGGAGAAAAGAGAAAGGGGTGATCTAAGAATAAACTTTATGAGCACCTATGATGCCCAGTCAGATGAGATCAGTAATATAATCCAAAAACACTGGCATTTGGTTAGCTTGGACCCAGGCCTAAAGGACCTTAGTAGTACAAAGCCCAGAATGGCACACAGGAGAGACAGGAGTTTAAAAGATATATTAGTTCACTCTGCAAAGCCTAAACAAGAACAAGGGAGGATGTGGTTACCAAGGAAACAGGATGGTTGCTATAGATGTGGTAACTGCATATTTTGTAAATCTGTGACACAAACTAAGTGTTTTATGAACCCCAAAACAAAAAGGGATACAAAAGTAAGAGGGTTCATAACCTGTGCAACAGAAGGGGTCATATATATGGCCACATGCACATGTGCATGTTTCTATATAGGAAAAACGAAAAGAAAATTGAAGGAAAAAATGGGGGAACATTTGAGGGCAATAAATCATAATGACCAGAAGAATGAATTAGCAATTTATATGGGAAAAGTAACAAACCCAAAGGAACATATCTGGTCTTTTTTGGGCATAGAGAAGCCCATAAAGAGCCTGAGAGGGGGCAATTATGATAATGTCCTTTTGAAAAGAGAACAGTATTGGATTTTTGCCACAGGGGGGTCAGAAAGACCTGGTTTAAAAGAAAGAATTGATCTTAAACCATTTGTAAAGAAATGAATAACCCCCACAAGTTTTGCATTTGTTTGTTGTTTCCTATAGAATGATGTGTGATCACTGTGTATGAAGAAGCTATTAGAATAATTTAGTGGATATGTATTTATTTGTATGTTAACCTTATTTTGTGTTCCTATTTTATAGATACTTCAGCTAAGCTTGAATGCTAAGTGGATCCCCATGTGAATATTGGAGGAGGACACTTGTGCACATAACAATAGTGGTAAAACTAAAAATTAAGACTAAAAATGTTAGCAGCAATATTACAATAAGAAGAAAGCTATAAATAAGAATATTTGAATAGATGTTTTATTCAAATTATTATGATATAGAAGGTAAAATGACTTAAAAAAGTTTTTAAAAAACTAAGGAACGTGATTTATATTTGCACTGTCACTTTAAGTCATGTTGTATTTATTGGCATTGGTTTACTGGTATGTTATTCCTATGATTAAGTGCCATGGGGTGTGAAATACATTAGGATACTATCCTGCATTGCTGAAGGACGGGGCAGCATGCATGGATAAGGAAGCATTGTGCAATTGAATAAAATTAAGCACTGATACCACTTTAAACCAAGGTGTTGCTTCCTTTATTGTGCAACATTGGAGTCTTGGCATTTCGTTAATTTGGTGGAAGCGACTATATGTAGCTGTAAGTAGCTGGTGCTGGCACTTGGCTTTTCTTTTATTTTAAGTAGCCCCAGAGGGAGGACCTGAAACAACTGTGGAATGGGGCAGTCCTTACATGAGCAGGGAGTAGGTTCCAAACTCTGTGGGCAAGGGCCCTGAAGGAATGATCCCCGGCAAGGGAGTGCATTTTTGGGACCATGAGAGCCTGGGAGTCGCTAGACCTCAGCCGATAACCACAGGGGACAGGCTTGAGCAGATTGGCAAGTGCAGGAGGGGTGGACGATTGGATGATGTCATTTGTAAAGTTGCCCAAGACAAAGGATTGATGGTTACTAGGGGAGAGCCACCCCAGCCTGGAGTAGAGTTGACAGTGATGGGTGAGGTGGGGTGCTGATCGGGCAAAGTGACATACATTGTTGTACGCTATGTCCCATTTCATGAGCCAGGTTTTTGGGGCGTTCACGAAGGAGGTGAGCCCATAGCAGTGCATGGGGAGAAGAACCCCTTTTGCAAGGGCAAGTCGGGCAGCAGGGGTGAGGCAACCTTTGGCCGTGTATGCCAGTCCCAGTTTACAGTTTGTGGCCTACCAGTCAAGGAATCTGCAAGCTCCTCCGCCAGGTCCCTCAAACACCCTTGGGTGTATGCTGTCTGGGCCTGGGGATTTATCTATCCTCAATGCTAGCAACTCTGTCTTCACCCCATCCACCTCTATCAAAACATCTGTGCCCCCCCAACCCTCCTTCCCTCCTTCCTCCAAGCAGCACTGTTCTGTTTCTCACCCTGGTGGAGACCGAAGTACTCATTTAGTACCTCTGCTTTGCCCCCATTATCCTTCACCTACCTGTCCTTTTCTTCAGCAGAAAAATCCCATCTTTCTTGTCCCTTTTCTTGCTAATACAGTGAAAAAGGGCAATTTCCCCCTTTTTAATTCCCTGTTCTAGCATCAGTTCCTTTTGGGCTTTGGCCCACCAGACTACCTTACCTGCTACCCAAGCCATCTTCAGGTGGTCCTCCCTGTCTTCTTCCCTTTGGGTCCTCCTGAATTTCCTGTTGGCCACCCTCTTGTTCCATACTGCCTGGGTTACCTCAGTGCTAAACCAGCTGGATGCTTAGGCCCTTGAATTCTTCCCTTTGAGCCTAATGCACTGCCTTGTGGCAGTAATTCTTCTCTCCTTGATGATATACCACATTTGGTCCACCACCATATCTTCTCAGATACTTGCCAGGTGACTCATAGCAGTTGCCCAACTTTCTGAAGTCTGCCATTCAAAAATACAGTATTTTAGTCTTAGTGGGAGCCTTTTCCCTGCCCATGTCCAACTGAAACCACACTGTGCGATAGTCACTCCCATCCAGGAGCTCCTTAACCTTTATATCCTGGGTGTAGTCCCCATTTTTCAGCACCAGATCAAGGATTGCCTCCTTCCTGGTGAGTTCTATGATGGTCTGAGTCTGGAACCCACTTTGCAGTTCAACTAAAAAAACTTAAAAAAATTAAAATAAAAAACTAGAATCACCTGACTCCTGGTGCAGGTCATGGTCGGTACTCTCCAATCCACCTTGAGAAGGTTGAAGTCTCCCACCATTACCAACTATTCTTTCCCTGTAGCAGTCAATATTTGTGAGTCAATTTTCTTGTCTCTTTCTTCCTCCTGGTTGCATGGTCTGTACACCACCCACAACCTCACCTTCCTCCCTCTATTAGACAGTAACTGAATCCACATTGATTCTGCTCTACCCTCTTCCGACTCCTCCATCACACAAGTTATACCTTCCCTGTTCCCTCATGTACATTGCCACCCCCTTTTCCTACCTCCCTGTCCCTTCTGTATAATTTATACCCAGGGATTGAGAGGTCTCAGTTATGGTTAGGTGTGGCCCATGTCCCTGTGACCACCACAATGTCCACTCCACTCTCTGCCAACAATACCTACATGTCACCCATCTTGTTACCAAAAATTTGTAAGTTTAGAAACACCACCTTCTACCTAGAGTCCAAGCCTCCTTCCCTTCCCTCCAATTTGTCTTTCTCATTTCTTACCATTACCTGTGCCCCACACCCTACTTCTAACCCCTTCGCTACACCTCCACCCTCCAGTCTTCCCCTACTGGTATGGGGGAGAGGTCTGCTAACCTCCTGCTCCTCCTGGAGTCTCAGGGCCTGCATGCCTGCTTGACCCCCCCCCCAGTAGTTTAAATTGTGTTTGTGGTTTATGTACCTCCCCCAGCTTGTCCCTGAGGACCCTTGACCCCCAACTACTGAGGTGCAGTCTGCCTGGTGTAAAAAGTGTTTTATCTGACCAGGTTTTCCCCCATCCCCCAATACACTCATGTCATTTCTTCTTGCACCACTCCTTCATCCAGACATTGAACTCCTCTGTCCTTTTCTTCCTGACTGTGCTTGCTCTCAGTACTGGCAACACCTCTGAGAATGCCAGCAATCTGGCTACTTCTCTGTAGGTCCTCCCTACCACCCTGAATCTTTCCTATTCGACCTCACCCTGGCTAGACTGCTGGTACCTAGGTGTATAACTACTGTATGATTGGTTTCGCCCCAACTCTCCACTCACCAGCTCCCCAGGTTTTGGGCACATCCTCCCCACTGTCATGCCTGGCATGCAAAATACCTTCCAAACTGAATTTAGGTCCCTTTCTTTCCCCAATAAATACCAGTAATTTTTGAGACCCCCAGGATTACCACCCTTCCACCCTAACCATTTCTGTCTACCTCCATTCCTTTTCTGACTGCCATACCAGCTGCTTTCCTACCTAACTGCTTCCCTTCTGTCCTGGTTATCATCCCACCATTATTCTCCTCATGTCCTGCTTGCCTGACACCCTCTGCAGCTTCTACTCTCCCCTCCATCTGTCTTCCCACCCCCTGCCATGTTCTTTCCTTTCTGACCACCCACGTACCCTCTCACCTTCCCTCCTCTTCCTATCACCCTACTCATCCTCCCCCACATCCTACTCCACTCTCTCTGTCCTCTCTTCCTTGCCCACCATGGCTACTTTAAACTGTCCTACCCAACTTTGCCTGTCCTACTCCCCCAACAAAGTTGTTTTAATTTGACCTGTCTCCTACCTCCTGTTCCCCCCTCCTCACTTTCAGACTATGTGTAAAATCTATTCCTTAAAGACACCCCTTTGAATGTTCCCATTTCTGTTGCATCTCTTACAGTCCCACACCTTCCCCCTACCACTTGCCATTCCCCCTCCCTGGGATCCCCTACCCTCTGAGGTAGGGTTACCCCCAGATTTTGGGTAATTCTCTCTATCCCCATCCCATGCCTGTCAACCTCACTCCCCCTGGGCATTCCCCATTTGCCTTTCTCTCCCCTACCCTGTTCCTCCAATGCTCCATGCCATTCTCCCAAGCTCCCATCTGAGCTGCCTGGCTTCTGCCTCAGATGCTCCTGGCTCCTGCTCACTTGGCAGCCCCTGTTACCCATATCATCCCCAGGAACAGTGCTGCCCCACAACCATTACAGCACACCACCCTCTTCACACTGTCCTGATGCCTGTACATGTATTGCCTACACTATCAACTACAGGAACACAAACATGCCCCTGAATCACTTGCAGGAAGAAATTTTGCCTAATTACATTTGGATTTTTGGAAATAATTACTGAACTGTGAAAACAATGACTTGGAACTTTAATTCCATGGTTCATGACTAATTTCCTGCTGTTCGTCAACAAATACTACAGTACTTGGTGAACATTTGCAATACAGTTTTGGAAGATTTGGAATGCACCAACAGCAGAATTTCAGATAATTTTGTGAAAATTCCAATAGTTCATAAAATGTTCCCTGAAAGCAGAATTCACACTTCCCACCCAACTCTATCTCACACACTGGAAAAACGGAACACTGATTGGTCAGGAGTGCTCCCTCAATCTGCTAATAGCATAACAGCACTACTATGAAAAGCTGTTACAAGTCACTGACTGAAATTGTAATTTAAAGCACACTGATTCAAATATAACTAAAAACACTTTGTAAGTGGAATGACTTCTTTTTGAGTTTGGTAAGTAATCTACTGTAGATACAGTAATAATGTTCCTCCAAACAGTTGAAGCCCTTACTCAAACCCACCAGTCCAAATTGTTATGCATCATAATACTAGGCAAACAATATTATGGTAACATGGCTCCATAATGTCTCCCATCAAAGAAACTTATCATTACCCTGCCCTATTGGATTTTGTAGCATAATGATTTCATGTCTAAGAATTTGTTTTTTGTTATCCCCCCCCCCCAAAAAAAAAGCTACTAGATCAATCTTTGCCCAGACGATACAAACATGTAGGTTAGGAAATGGGAAATCTGATTGTATTTTTCTAGATATAAATCAAAACAAGCAAACACCATCTTTCAAAGAAAATATATACATTTATGTGTAGTAATTTCATCTGGAACAAAATAACAGTTGTGTTTTATCAGCTACATCAGCACACTACCAATCCTAATTAGCATTCCTCCCTCGAATATGACTTTCAGGAAATTAATTTTCTCAACTGAACTATGTGGAAAGGAAATGAGCATAAATTATACATCACCATTTATCAAAAGGCAGATGTGTGCAGTACCCTCATGAGAGCTAGAAACCATCATCTGAGACCTTGGATTAATACTGTTCCCATAGGATGCTTCCTACAAGTCATACACTGTTAAAGGGAGAATTCTGAATTTGTAATGAGATGGAGCTCATGAGGGAAAGGTATAGACATGGAAAATATGGTAAATCACTAGAAACAAGCTACAGAGAGCAGAAGACTCACCAAGAGTCATATTCTCCACTCAACAGAGCACAAGGAAGAAAATATAGTAGGCTGACTCCTACCCCCTTAAATGACTCACAAGCTGACAAATAAAAGAAAATACTAGTATTAAAATACAGGATAATCCCACAAAGTGGTTATGTCTTGAAACATTTCAGAGTCTTTTCCCATAAAATAACTTTTTAGATGAAAACATGTAAAGGACTGGCTGGTTAATATAGGAATTCAAGCTCCATGCACCCCACATCTAAACTGGTTCCATGGTCCAACAGATGGTTAACATACTGTGGGTATGAAACTTACAGGTATTGTTATTTTGCAAGAGCACCTAGAATCCAAATATTTCCATCACCAGTTTGTTACTAAAAAAATACCCCATTATGGATTTTGTCAACTGTTATAGGGAACACGGACCTGCTTTTTTGACATAATTGAAATATTATGTGTGAACTCTGTTTAATTCCCCAAGAGTACTGTTTTATTTGTTTGTTTTGAAATAGTCTTGTTTTTGTCCTTATTCAGGGTGCCTTCTAAATGCTACCTTTCCCCGCCAAATATTAATTTTTTAATTATTTATGAGTTTTGGAACTTGTTGGTATTAATTAAGCAGAAGTCTACACTGAAGCTCAACAGAGGCTACCGGGTTCCAGAACTCATGGGGCCAGATATTCAAAACTTTGCCCAGGGGCTAAATTAGCACTGCCAGGTGGGCAAACTTAGCCCGGAGCACAGAGCAAGCTGTATTCAAATGGAAATAGCCGGGTGCTAATCCTGCTGAATATTGCAGTCTAAGGAAGCCGGGCAAACTGGTCTGGGAGTGCAGGGCAAAAATAGCCCGGGAATAAGACAGCACTGAATAAAGCAACTAGGAAGTGCAACCCACAACAATAAAACAGTGCACAGCAATGTGAGGGCAGGTACAGACGAACTACATGGCCAATGTGTGTGCCAGCAAATGCATGGACTCAGTACAGCTGCAGGAAGCAGCAGATGTGAAAGAACAGTGATCAAAACTGTATATTATTCCCCGTACCATTAGCGCCGTGCTGCATTAGCGCAGAGCTAAGCAGTTAGCCCGGTGCAAACATGTTTGCCCGGAGCTAAAATGTGCCATATTCAAAAGTGCCATGCAAATGAGCCTACTTAGGTAGTCTCTGGGCAAACAACCGGATTAGTATCTCATTATACCCTGATTTGCATGCAGTTTGCCCAGCGTTACTGCAGGGTCCCACAGAGCCACCTGTGGGTCAGTCTGGAAGTACAGGGCTGACCAGGTCCAACCGCAGCTCCACCTGTAGGTCAGTCTGGCAGTGCACGATGATAGCTGCAGGCTACATGTCAACAGTACAGCATAGCATAATAGTGTACCCCAGGGGACAAGACAGCATAGGCACAGGTGGTGGTGGTGCTGCATGCAACTGTCACACTGTAGGGCATGCTACAGTGCACAGCAGACACTACAGTTGCAAGGGGGCTAGTAGTGTGAGGGACACAGCACTGCCTATGGTGTGTAGGGCAGTGATGATGACTGCACTGTACACAGTGACAGGTCCAACCTGCAGGTGTTTACTGACAGTGGACATTACTGTTACACTGTTGTGTGACCCACAGATGCTGTACCTGTGGCATGGGATGCTCACAGTGAAATGTACAATTCTGGCTTTGTGTGCTGTGGCAGTTGTACAGCTGTGCGGCATGTGGCCGGGGGGGGGCATATATTATCCGAAAGGCACACTAGTGTTGAGGTATTCCCAATACTGGCCCATGTGCACTGCATGATGTGTCCCAGCCTTGTGGCCCCACCTGGTCTGTGGCACAGCCTCGCCACCCATACACGCTCCCCTCAACATCCTCCATGCCCACAGTGCAGCATGTGTGCTGGCATCTGTTCGTATCCACAGATGTGTGGTCTGCAGGTGTGTGCTGTATGGCCACACTGCCATGCTGTCCACTGGCAGCAGGGTCACCACTTACTGCCTGGCATGGCTGGGACTGGTGGCAGATGATGGCATCATTGTGATGCCATCGGTTAGCAGCATGCTTCCTCTATGTTTGGCTTTATCTATGTGTCATGGTTTCTTTGTTAAGATCACGCAAAACCCACGCTAAACCACGCCAAACACGCGCCAAAGCTGATGTCGCACAAAGCTGATTGCCCAGGATTAAGACAAGCTTTTCCTGGGCAGTAATGTGCACCGCACTAAGTGCCGAGCTAAGTCACGCAAAACCACTTAGTGCGGCACTAGTCGCGAATATAGCATTGCACCTGTATTCATGTCAGTTTGACCCTTGCATGCATTATAATTTTGCCCGGCTCTAATGCAGTTTGCCCACGTTATTTGGCCTTTTGAATATAGCAGACCCATGCTAATCCCGTGCTAAACCTGCGCAAACGGTTTTTGCCCGGTGCAAAGTTTTGAATATCTGGCCCATTGTTGGGAAAATAGCAGCTTTAAAGTTCATGGGATGCTGTTGGGGACAGCGTTTGGGGAAAAAATATTTAAAGCAGCAGTACTACTAAATCAGGAAGTAAGCTATCAAAATTCTGTTTTTCGGCTGTAAGCATGTGGCCAAAGTTCCAGTTTCCATACCTGTAAATGTTTTTTTTTTTCAGTCATCTTTAGTTTTTTAGATATTTGAAATTTATTTGAATTGTTGTAGTGCTACAATAAATATGGCAGCTAATTTTCAGCTGTGCTTTTTCTACAGGTCACATCACATCTTTTGACAACAGCAGAGGGACCCTCTGCTGACCATTCCCGATGTCCCTGCAAGTCATACACATGTGCAGTTGGCAGCAGAGGGGGTTCCAATGCAACATGCTTAGTGGCATAAATGTAAACAAAATCTGAGAATAACTGAGCAAATTACTCGGCGATAGTACAATGCCGGAGAGAAAGAGTACCAGATATATGAATAGCAGGACACAGGGAATAAACTGCCAAAGAAGCGCAATATTTTTTTTGGTAGTACTGCTGCTTTAAACACAATTCAGCTTATATTGTGTATTTCATTTTTCCCCATAATTTTCAGCAGTATTTATTTATTTATTATTGCATGAAAACCAGGGTCTGGATTCTCAAAGAGATCCAAAAGTTCCGTAGCTGTGAAAAATGGCTTTCAGCACTGTGGAAATGTAGTTGCAACATATTCACAAAGAAAATATCTGCAGTTGCAGAAAATCGCAAAACAGGCGAGTTGAGAAATTCCGCAAGTGCTGAAAATCCGCAAAATTTTTTCTGCAGCTGCAAAAATAATATTAAAGGCCCAGCAGACAGAAAAACAGCAGCTGCACAATATCAAGTGGAGCAGGAGACTTTCACAGCCTAGCAAAAGTTGCAGCAGAGCACAGCACTCCCAGCAAGGCAAGCAGTCAGTCAGTCCCACATAGTAGCACTACCTATAGCAGCAGGACTGTGCACCCACTGGCAATATGTATCTGTTGGTTGTGTCTCTCTCTGAGGTGTTTATTCCTCCTGTGTCTATAGCACACACACTTCCACCTCTGAGTCTACTGCCTGTGAGGTTCCTTTATGGGCTGTACTGGGTCCTATATTTGTGGTTTGTTGCCTTTCAGTGGAAATGTGTGCTATTTGTGTTGTAACAACTTATACTACTATACAGCCCACAGGTTTGCAGTAGCTAGTGCCTGAACCCCTACTATAATTGTATCCCAATTGTTAGTGCACTATTGTTTGCCCAGGATGAGTTACGCCTCACTCTCTGTGGTGCAACATGTACGCAACATTCTTTCCACAACTGTGGAAAAACAGTGGCTCAGAATAGCCTTTAAAGGAATATAACATACTTTTCCATGGCTTTTTTTGCTCAGGAACCTCCGCAGCTGCACTTTTTTCCACAGTCCACAGTGTATATTTCCTGCAGATGCGGAAGTTTTGTGCATACTACTTCGCTCAATTACCCCTCTTTTTTTCTGCAACTGCACAACTTTTGGGGACTTGCACATTTCTTTACACCTTCCAAGTGTTTTGAGAATCCAACCTTAGACCTCTGCCCTATCTGCTCTGGCTGCTTATCTACACCTGACATCATAGCTCTGTTAATGAAATCACAATCTGCAGCTGTGGAAATAATGATATCATAGTAAGCAGGGGATTATTGGATATCAGATGTAGAGAAGAAGCCAATCATCTTGTTTTATGCCACAGTCCTCAGTAATAAACAACAAGGGGGAAAGAATGTCAGAAAATATATGAAATATAAACAGAAATTCTGGAAATGTTACATGTTTCAAATGTTTTCCCAGTAGTGCCATGGGTTCTTTAACAAAGAACCATAAGTGAGGCAAAAATAGGACTCTGATACTTTAAAATAAACACTTAGAATAGTATACTGTGGGTGTTAGACTTCACAAATGCCCAGATGTCCAATTATACCAAAAATATGAAAAAAAACAAGGTTTATGTTCCCTATAAAGTACTTTTATACCATAAAAATGTATTTTATATTTTGACTTTAATACAACTGCCCCCCCGCCCCGATAATACAGGTTCAGAAATACAGCATACAGTACAGTATACATCAAACAAGCAGTATGAAATTAAAAGTCTAATATAAATTAACTGAGTAAAACTCAAGGTCAGAGGTGGCAGCTAGGAGTCGTACTACAAGGCAGAAATATGAGTTGTTCTCCAAAACATACAGTATGTACAGTAACAAGATACATACCGTAGATGGTTAAGGACTGATACTGTAGGAACATTTGTACATCTCATCAGCCCTGTTTTTATGTTCACTAGCACATTGTTACAACAACAAGTTTCCCGAGGTGTGTCAATGTCGGGTCCAATGCAGCTCAGGCTGCAGAGAGCTCAATATTGAAAGCCTAGTGATCAGCAAGGCTGATCATGACAGTATTCTCTGCTTGTGGGGTGGAAACTTTTTGTAGTTGAAAGGAGTGAGCTGCTTCTATCACAGAGTATTCGATCCTTTCATCTGCATGACACCGCCCAGCAAGCAGCTGAGTACATCATGATCAGCTCTGATCTCTTCCTGTTGTTATGCAGAGGAGATGTGTAAAAATATCCTCCCTCTCACTGCCAAGTATCCCACCCACCTCCTAATCCTTTCTCATGCCCCATCTATGAAAATAGAATACCCTCCCACTGCCAAGTACCCATGCACCTCGTAATCTTTCTCCCAATACCCATCTGTTAAGTTGTAAAAGAAGGAAATGGTCCAGTGATGACTTTAGCTCCCATGCCCCCAACCCCCTCTCAGCACCTCCCACCCTACACCCTCACCCCTTACTTACCTCTCAGGTCCAGTGCTGCTCCTTCTTGAATGTCCTTCGCTTTCTGAGTTCTACTGGGAAGTGACTGAAAACAAGATAAGTTTGGTTAATGGCTTCTTAATGCATTTTTAACTTTTGCTCTTAACTATGTCATATCTTAATATTTTATACCCCAAATATTCAACATGACCTTGTAACACTAGCTAATGAACTAGGTAGGTGATTTGTTTTTTAATTCTTCTGAAACATGTTTTCATGGTCACTCTGGGAAATCACATTTCAGATGGGGTTTAATAATTTTCACCTATCTTGATCATAAAGGGGTTAATTCGAGACTATGGGCCCCATTTTCAAAAGGTTTGTGTGGCCCAAACCAGGTTTGTGCCATGCTAATTGGCAATAGCACCAGCTGTTGGGGGCATGCCCATATTCAAAGGGCACATATGCATGGTGCACCCCCAGTAGTGCCACTGTGCACAATATTGTACTGCGCCTATGCAAATTAGGGTTCTCCCATGAATATGCGGCGCAACACAATGAAAGTGTTCAGAAGCTCTACGCAGCCGCCAGCAGTGGTACAGATCAACGCTTCTGAAACCCAGCCCTTAACAGTACACAGAGGGGGGGTGGGTGCACTGCACCCCATCCATGCACTGTTAAGGGTTGGCTACCCTGGTGGTCCAGTGGTCCCACCCAAGTACTAATCCCCATTCATTGTAAATAAAATATTTAATTGGTGGTATAGCAGTCTCTCCCAACCCCAATCCCCATTCATTATAAAGAAAATAATTTGTTGGTGGTATAGCGGTCCCTCCCCAGCCCTGATCCCCATTTATTGCACAGAAACTATTTCATTAGTGGTCCATCACCAGCTCAAATGCCCTGATATAGTACAAATAATGGACGACTTGGTGGTCTAGTGTACCTTCGCCCTCCCCATTCTGCGATCACTGTTCCAACTAAAACATCCATGTCCCTGGTAGTTTAGTTGCCCCAAATCCCCACTCCAGCTGGTAGCCACCCAACACTCCACTTCCCCCTACCTGACCTGAGCCAGTAACTGCCACAACCCACCTC
The DNA here is from genome assembly GCA_016271365.2 of Neoceratodus forsteri. Lineage (NCBI taxonomy): Eukaryota > Metazoa > Chordata > Ceratodontiformes > Ceratodontidae > Neoceratodus > Neoceratodus forsteri. The sequence goes on from CM057452.1 coordinate 1,870,337,730, forward strand.
ACACCACCATAGCCAGCTGCCGATGGAACTGTCACTGACTGCATACAGTAGACAGCACACACTCATTGGTCCATCAATGAGTGCATGCTGTCTACTGTACGCACTCGGTGACAGTTGGAAAACAGAAGACAAGGTTGCACCCAAAAATTAAGTGGTATTAGACAGAAAATACAGTAACACTGAAAATCACCAGAACTTACTTTATTTTCATTGGTAGGGGAGCTGAAGTGAAAAATAATAATTCATTTGACTCCAGCTCAGGAAACAATGAATATGACAAACTAATAGTTCAGGAACAAAGATAGGCAACACAGACTCTGTGCTATGGCAGTATGACCTAGTAGTAGTTCAGGCACAGAGATGGGCAACACAGATGCTATGGCAGTATAACCTTTCAGGGCAGCATAGAGATGGGCAACATAGCATGAGATGTGAGTGACACCTCCTCTCTCAAAATACATGAGGCACTATATGACCTAGTACTAGTTCAGGCACGGAGATGGGCAACACAGAGTCTGAGACATTGGTGATACCAACTCTCAAAATAGGTGAGGCACTATTGGACCTAGTACTAGCTCAGGCACAGAGATGGGCAATACAAAGTCTGAGACATGACCCCCCCCCTTCACAATCTGTATGACAATATACAGAGATGGGTAAACAGAGTCTAGGGCAGTATGACCTTTCAAGGCAGCACAGAGATGGGCAATACAGAGTCTGATATGTGATGCTCCCCCTTCACAATCTGTATGGCACTATACAGAGATGGGCAAGACAGAGTCTAAGGCAATATGACGTTTCAAGGAAGTACAGATATGAGCAATACAGTATAGTCTCTCTCTGTCTCTCTCTCCCTCTCTCTCTCTCTCTCTCTCTATATATATATATATATATATTCTCTCTCTGTCTCTGACTAAACAACAACAGGTGTTTTATCATTTTACTGGTGAGTCTGCAACATCCCCAGGTCGCACCTGGAAACGAGCCTTGACTCAGTGTGCCTTTCCCAGTTACCAGAATTTTAAATAAAAAAAATCTACAGCACTCTGCTGCTGTCTACTTTGTTGTTGAATGGTGTTGGTCTCTCTCTCTCTACTCTCTCTTACGAATGAAAAAAAATCCTTTTTTAATGAGTACTCTCAGTCTGCTGCAATGTCTGCAGCACGCTGCTGTTTTCTACTGTTGAATTCATTGGTCTCTCAGTCTCTAATGTCCCCCACTCCCTCTCTCCCTCTTCCTCTCTAACAACATTTTTGAGGGTTGTTTTTTAGGAAATTTTCACACACAGACATACATAAGACTGTCTCCATTGACTGCAAAGCCCCAAATGCACTCAATACTCAGTTTCCTAGTGAGGTCCTATGGTGACTAATGCAGAGGATTGGCTAGAACATGTGTCAATCACAGAGGCCCTCATTGGTTACCTGCCTTCAGTGCCCTAGGATCACGAGGGTTTCCCTGTGTTGGTCACATGACAGTCCAGGGACTCGGAAGTCTTCGGCAGAGATCAGGGAAGAAAATGCATTTTTTTCTACACTTTCTTGCTCCCTGCACTGCCTTTTCCATGCAGTACTGGTGCTGAGAATGTTATTCCAGACCAGACCATAACTTCGAACTGAGCCAACTGGGCAATCCAGGATGAGCTACAATAAGCTGAGTCGGCCCGGTTTGGGGTGGGGGGGTGGAATAGTGCCATAGCTGGTTTGCCCATTCCTACTAATATTTGACAGAAATATTTCAAACTACCAACAAAAGTTGTCTGGTTATTACAAGTACAATTTTAGTTGCCTTTCACTGTATTCATTAACGTTTATTCTTATCCTTTGTTTAATTCGGGTTGCAAAATTGCATGCAGTACTTTAGATATAATCTTACCAGTGGCTTGTACGGTGACATAATTATGTGTTCACTGTGGCTTGTGAATCCTCATCTGCTACAATCCAGCAGCATGCTAGCTCTCCTATATGCATTTTTGCAGTAACTGGAACCTTTCAGGTTACTGTGTATCATTATGCCCACACCTCTTTCCTCATATGTGGATTCAACCTCATCTCCATCTGTGATATTTTTTCTGTGGTTTCCTTCTGCCAAAATGCATCATTTTACATTTTAAAACAACAAAGTAAGGCAGCTACTTAGAGTGCTCACCTGGAGCCACCGCAACGTATTCAAGAACAAACGGGGCTGCAACGAGTAGGTAAAGAACCCATTAAACCATTAAACTTGGTTCGAGTTAAAAATCGGTTTATTACAAACTGACATAAAAATAGCAGCAACACCCCTGAATCAAAATGCTGAACGTTTTTGTATCACACTTACGCTTTCTCAAGGCGTACACCAGTGAGCACACATCTCATTAAAGGAAAGCTGAGCAAAACACTGTTGCCAATTCCCAGGGCTGCAGCAACACCCGTTTAGCACTAGTTGAAACTTAAATGAGTAGTACACACCACACAAAAGTTTGTTTTTCTCCATAAAAATTTGCCCAGCTCATTACGAATGAGCATTCCAGCAGAGCGCAGGAAGGAAACTGCTGAACAGAGCTCATACTCGGTCTTCCAGTGTGGTGGCAGTATCCATACGGCAGCTTCAGCGCAGAGCTCAGGAACACAGAAACGGGGTAAATTAATGATGAAAGGTTAGCTGGAGGCTTGTGACCACATAAAGGTAGTGCTAAACGGGTGTTTCTGCAGCCCTGGGAATTGGCAACAGTGCTTTGCTCAGCTTTCCTTTAATAAAGATACAATCTTAAAGTGACAGTGTAAATATATGTGATAATTCACATGTGTGTCACAACAACGCTTCTCAAGGTGTACACCAGTGAGCACACATCTCATTAATAAAGATACTATCTTAAACTGACAGTGTAAATATATGTGATAATTCACATGTGCAAACTATGCAAAAATAAAACATGTACAAAATATTAAACCATATAATAGAGAACACCCAAATTGTACAAAAAACAAATAATAAGGGAAGAGGGGAGGAAAGGAAGGGGGGAGGGAGAAGGGGGGAAGGGGAGGGAAATATGGTGAAGGAAGGGAGGGAAGGGAAAGGAAAAATAAAAACAAAACTAGAGACTATAATGTAGATACTATTGATAAAGCTAGGAATTCATTTGAAACTATGAATAGGAATGCTTTGTTACAGAAAAGTGTTAGAAATAATTCAAATAATCAGATTTCCTTTAATTTAATTACGGAATTTAGTCCTCAAATTTATAAAGTTAAACAGATTTTGAACAAACATTGGAATTTGCTTGCATTGGAAGCTAAACTGAAAAATGAAGTGGTGAAACTGCCTAGAATGGTATACAGAAGATGCAGAAATATGGCAGATTGGATTACGACCAGCTTATATACAGCACCTTTGGACTCTTCAAATTTAAATCTACCTTTACCAGGCAGTACTTTTCAGTGTGGACACTGCTCTTTCTGTACTTATGTACAGTCGGGTACTATGTTTAGACATCCGGTTATAGGTAAAACATTTGAGAATAGATATTTTATTAATTGTTCGACCTGTAATGTGATCTATGTTGCAAGTTGTGTCTGTCATTTTTTCTATGTAGGGAAAATCAAAAGGAAGTTTAAGAGCAGAGTGTCTGAACATTTACGTAGCATTGAGAACAAGGACACTACAAATGCATTGGCAGTTCATGTACTGCAAAAGGGAATAGGACATAAATTTAAGTTTCAAGGCCTAGAAAAAGTATCTCTTAACATTAGAGGGGGTGACCTTAACAACAGGTTGCTTAAGGCTGAAAGCAAATGGCAGTTTAATTTGCAAGCATATACTGAAATGGGCTTAAATGCCATGTTCAGTCTAACCCCTTTTTTTTGAAGAAAACTTAAGGTTCCATTGGTCTACTGTATTTGATATCCAGAGTCCTATGTATTTTGAACATTTTTGGACATATTTTTATCCCTTGTTGTATCAATTTTTATACTCTTTGATATTGTGCACATGTTAAGATTCATTAGTCTTCTTTTTATTATTTTTCCTTTCCCTTCCCCTCCCCCTCCCTTCCTTCCTCCCTCCCCCCTTATGATTAATTTTTTGTACAGTATGGGTATTCTCTATTATATGGTTTAATATGTTGTATATTTTTTAGTCCTGCATAGTTTGCACATGTGAATTATCACATATATGTACACTGTCACTTCAAGATAGTATCTTTATTAATGAAATGTGTGCTCACTGGTGTACACTTTGAGAAAGCATCAGTGTGACTTGAAAATGTTTGATGTTTTGATTCAGGGGTGTCGCTACTATTTTTTATGTCAGTTTGTAATAAACCAATGTTTAACTCGAATCAAGTTTAATGGTTTCTTCACCTACTCGTCGCAGCCCCGCTTTACACTTTTGATCATTTTACATTTGTTGTCCTTAATGTTTGGCTGACAGGCATCCAGGCACTGTTCATGACTCTCCAGATTCTCTGCATGCTTATCACTCTGTTTTTTTTTTGGTAATCTGTTTTGCTTTGGACTATGCGTGGAGGAACCCTTCCTCTTCAGGCCTATCTGACCAATGCCTCAGCCCTGTCACCCTACCTTCTCCCACAACCTACCATCCACTCAACATTGGCCACTGTAGCTTACCCCCATAGCGGTGTCCTAATCAAGGTTCCTCAAGCTCCTCTGGACAATTCAGCAGCCAACCAGTGATGGAGGAGACTTTTCTGAGTCGAATGGTGCAGAGCTTGCAGGTAGGCTGGTGTTCACCATGCTGCATTAAGCAGGATTAACTTCCTTTTCAGTTTTCCCCTGCCTGAGAGCCCTGCAACCAGTACACCATCAGATGCACTCATGCACAATGTGCACATGACTCAAAGTCAGTAGCATTCTCTCCCTGGTCATCCTGGTCCCAGTTGGACCTCCCCTGTTGTCACCCAGGGGCAGTGTGACAGCCGGTCTCAATTCCCACCCTTCCCAGAAGAAAAGAGCATCCTCTGGGACACTCAGTCTTCCTCCTCAGCCAAGCCCTCTGATAATAAGACCTCGTTTGCAAACCCAGGTCACCAGAGTTGCAAAAAGTAGTGATGCTGCTACACTGATTACAGATGACTGACTCATAATCTTTCTTCTGTGTCTGCCCTCCCACACAGCTTTATATCATTTGCAAACAGGCACAATTTGTTGTACAGTTCTTTTCCTATAAAACTAATGAACATATTGAACAAGACTGTTCCCATCACCAACTTGTGTGGGACCCCATTTGCCACCATTCTTACTTCTGAGAGCATACCATTCAGTACTGATCTCAGTGCAGCTCGGTGGCACAGTGTATATTAAATAAGTTATAAGTACAGTGTTTCAGTGATTTGAAGTATGTCAGGAGCTTCACAATTCATATATTTTGAGGGGAAACTGCATAGAGGAGGGTCAGAAGAAAGCAGGCAGTCTCTGAACAGATATTTCTGCTTAGTCTTCACATCAGAGGGGGATGGGCCACCAGGGTGCAGCAGGAAAAGTGATAGGATGAGCACAAGTCAATTGTCAGAAGAAAGTGTACTGAACAGACTTGCAGTTCAGAAGGTGAACAAGGCCATGAGACCAGACAGGATACACCCAAGGGTATTAAAAGAACTCAGGATATGCTTGCTGCATCACTGATGTCCTTATTTGACAACTCACTGGAAACAGGAGTGGTTCCAGTGGCTGGAGAGAGAAGCAGATGTAGTCCTACTCCATAAGCGCAGCAGCTGGGAAGAGGCTTGCAACTATAGACTGGCAAGTCTCACATCAGTGGTAGGGAAATTAATGAAAACACTGTAAAAGGAAAGGCTATTGGAGTATCTTGAATTCAATGGGTTACATGACCAAAGATGTCATGGATTCTTGGGTGAGAGATCATGCCAGACACACTTGATTGATTTCTTCAGCTGGAAACAAGGGAAACAAATCAAAGAAGGGCGTGGATGTGGCCTACCTGGATTTCAGCAAGTTTCAACACTGTTACACATAGGAGACTAATAAAGAAATTGATCAGTCTAGAGATGGGATCCAAAGTGGTAAACTGGGTAAAAAAAACTGGTTAATGGATAGGGCAATGAACAGTGTGGTGCCACAGGGCTCAGTACTGGGACCAGTCCTCTTCAGGTCTTCAATATCTTCATAAGTGACCTTGCAGAAGAATTGGAAGGGAGGGTATGCCTTTTTTAAGATGAGACTAAAGTCTGTAATAGGATGGATACTCAGGAGGGGTTGGAGAGAATAAGTATGGACCTTAGAAAATTCAAAGAGGGGTCATGGACATGGCACCTGGGGTTAAGTGCCAACAAATGCAACATCATACACCTGGAGCATAGAAACCCAGGGGCTGAGTATAAAATGGGTGGGAGGCACTGACAGTCACTAAGCAGAAAAGAGACCTTGAGGTTATCATATCTGATGACCTCAAAATGGCAGGGCAGTGTGACAAGGCAGTGGGATGCTGGGGTGCATAGGGAATGGTATCACCAGAGGAGGGGAGAGGTGGTGTTACCACCATATTATTAACTGGTGAGACCTCACCTGGAGTACTGTGTCCAGTTCTGGAGGCTGCATCTCAGAAAGGACATAGAGAGGAAGCACACCAGAGGAAAGGCAACTAAAATGCTACAGTTGTTACATCAAAGGCCCCATAAGGGAAGACTGAGGGATCTTAACATGTACACCCTAGAAGGTTGGACAGGGGTACATGATAGAGACCTATAAGTATCTCATGGGGTTGAGTAGGGTACAGGAAGGAAGGAAGACTATTTCAAATAAGGAAGTGCACCAAGATAAGAGGGCATGTGATGAAGCTGAAAGGGAGACGTTTAAGAGGGATGTGAATAAGTACTACTTCACTGAAAGAGTAGTGAAAGCCTGGAACAGTCTGCCACCAGAGGTGATGGGAGCAAAAACAGTGGTGGGCCTTAAGTATGCATGGTATAGGCATAAGGAAATATTGGTAAACAGGCAGGGAAGGGGAGGGTCAATGGAGACAAAGTAGAGTCTATGGAGACAGAATAAGCAGAAGGAAAATCTGGGCAGACTGGGTGGGCCAAGCAGTCCTATTCTGTCAAAACTTTGTACTGTATATTTCTATGCTTCCATATTCTGCTTAATAGCCAGTTGTCCATCCATCTTGTAAGTTTCTTACCTAGCTCCTGCTGTCCTACTTATTTGATAAGACACTATGTTCGAGGCCTTATCAAAGTCAAGCTATAGGATGTCTACAGTTTGATTTTTGTCTGCCATCTGTGTTACCATGCTGAGGAGTTCTATAAGAAAACTTGACAAAATCTTCCTTTGTAGAGCTGCACTGGTTCTTGTCTGCAAGTCAGTTTTGTTTCATGAAGTCTAAAGTACTTATCTTGATGATGGTTTCATTAGCTTCACAACAATTGATGTTCGACCTACTAGCTGATTGTTGCCAAGGGTTTTTCTTGCCCTCACTCTTATATGGAGGGACCACATGTGAAATCCTTTGATCTGATTGCACTTCTTCAGTAAGTATTGTTTCTGCAAAATGATCTCCTCTGCTCAAGTCTTTCCACTCTTGGGTGTATCTCATCTGGTCCTGGGTAGCTGTTCATGTTTAGTTCCTGTAGTCCTTTCTGGACTCTACCCTTTGTCATGTTTTTGATAACCATTACTACACCTTTGTTGTCTTGTACCTAGTTTTGCTGCCAGATGGTGGACAACCTGCTGTATATCTGCTATGAATATGGAACTGAAATAGTAGTTCAGAATTTCAGCTTTGTCCTCATCCTCTTTGAACCATACCTTTTCTTTCTTGAGTCTTGCTATGCCATCACTGCCAGTTTTACCTAAGTATTGACTCAAAGTGGTTATTTTGCCTTTTTGTCTTTTTTACATATCTTACACAAATATGAATGACATCTTGTATTGATTGGTTTAATCTCATCTACTTGTTTTCTGCCCCTTCCACCTTGTACAAGTCTGCTAGCTATGTCTCTCCTATAGACCTTGTTTTGTCATAGTCAGCCGTCTTATAGTATTACACCACAGTAAAGGTTTGGTTCATTCTCAAGCACTATCTTAAAATTAATTGAGTTGTGGTTGCTTAGTCCTAGAAGTGAGTTTTTAATGTTCTTGGTTATGTTCCAGTTACACAAAACTACTGTAGGTCCAGTATTACCTCCCTTTTAATAGAATGGTGTACCCATTGAGTGAAGAAACCATACTGCATATTTTCAATTAATCTGAGTTTTTTTGACTGCCTGCTGCATTCTTTTGCCATTTTATGTTAGGGACATTAAAACCCTCCCAAGATCACTGTTCTGGCATAGAAATATAGAACTGTAAGGCAGATAAGGACTGCTAGGCCCAGCTAGTGCCCCTCCCCCCGGCCTATACTATCACCATAGACATTACTTGATCTCTGGAATCCCCCTTTCTTTTTACTATGATTCCCTTGTGCCCATCCAATTCATTCTTGAAACCCATCACTGTTTTCACCCCCACCATCTCTGCTGGAAGACTGTTCCAGGCATCTGCCACTCTTTCTGTGAAGAACTACTCCCTCACATCCTTCTTAAATGCAGTAGTAGTAATGTTTATTTCTTTAATGCTCAATCCTGGGGTCTCTGGGTGCCTTACAGCAGAAGCAATAGACAAAGAAATAACATTTAAAACAATAAAATATGTTTCAATTGAAAAATGTGCAAATAGCAAAACAAACTAATAATGCAGTAAGCTTACAGCAGTATGAGAAGGTGGCAGCAAAACACAAGAGAATACTAATAGTCTCAAAAGCTTCCTGAAGCAGGAATGACTTTAGGTCCCTCTTAAAAGCCTCCACCGAGGGAACCTCCCATAGAGGTTGAGGCAGCATGTTCAACAAGGTAGGCCCAGCAAGCGCAGACTCCCAACCACCTGAAGCTTTGAGCCTTGCCCTGGTAGTCCACCTTGGAGGAGCAGAGGGGGCAAGAGGTCTGGTAAGGAGTCTTAAGGTCTCTCAGGTAGTCAGGACCCAGTCCATATAGGGTGCTGAAGGACAAAAAACTGACCTTGAAGGTGATACACCACTTCACTGACAGCCAATACAATTAATTCATGACCAAGGTTATATGACAGGGCCTGGGAATACCAATCAATAGCCTGGCTGCTGCATTCTGCACCAGCTATAGGTATCACAGGACACCTCCACTCACCTCAAGGTATTAAGTGTCACAGTAATTGAGTCTGTATGTAACAAATGTATGTACTAGTGATGGCAGGACATGAAGTGGAATCAAGACTTGTACCCAGGCAAGATTTCTAAGATGGTAAAAACCACCCTGGACCACAGCTGACACCTGAGCCTCAACTGTTAGACTTTCTACCAGAATGACCCCCAGATTCTTCACCTAAGCAGAATTCACCAGACTGGAGGAGCCCAGCACAAGGCTAGTCTCCACAATGGTGACCTCTGCACCTCACCTCTAACCAGGCTCAGTCACTCGTACCTCTGTCTTTCCAGGATTAATCTTAACCAGCTTAATGACATCAATCAATCAATCAATCAATCTTTATTTGTGAGTGCAATTCCATAGATCAAAGTGCTGTATAATATTAAAAAACATACAAAACAGCAATAAATAATACTAAATCTACAATATTAAAACATAATCAGAATACTAGCAATGGCTGCACACTAAGTATCAGTTTAGTCTAGGAATGCTAACTGAAAAAAATACATGTTTAAGGCAGCTTTTAAGCTCTTGATGATCAAGCACTCTCTAATCTGACGAGGTAGAGAATTCCACAGGGTGGGAGCCACATAAGCAAATGGTCCACAGAGGTCTTTAATCAAACAAATAAAAATCAATGGCACTCAGAACGGACTATAAAGTATGCAACAAAGAATTAGCAGGTAATTCATTTATTAAACAGAAGTCACACTCAAGCATGCCAACTGATCACCCAGTGCTTAGACTCCTCGTGGGTCTTCCTCAGGGATGTCACCCCTGCGATCACTGCAGTACCCATTAGAGGGCGCAGAATACATTTCCGATCTGATGGCATCAATCTTAGAGGCAAAGAACCAAGCAAACTCATCCCACTTAACTTGTGAAAATGCTCCCCACGGCTGAAGACAGGTTTGATTGCACAACCTGTCAACAGTCCGGAAGTGCTGAGCAGGTCAATTCTTTGCTGCAACAATCTCTTTGGACAGGAATACTGCATTCTTACAGGAGATTGATGATTGGTAGTTTTTATAATGGGCTATCAATCTAAGCTTATCAGCTACCAGATCAGATTTCCGCCAGCACCACTCCAAGCTTAGAAATCCAATCCTGGATCTCAATCAGGCACAAATTTAGCATATTTACTTCATCCAGCATCCCAGGTGCAAAAGATAGATACAGGTGGGTATAATCAGCATAGCAATGAAAACCAAGACTGTACTATGTAATGATCCCTCCCAGGGCTGTATGTACACCACAAATAGCATAGGTGAGAAGATTAATCTCTGGGGCACACCACAGGGTTGGGGCTTCAAGAGTGAGGGAAAACTCCTCATCACCACCCTCTGCATTCTATCCCAGAGAAAAAACTGATACCAGCAAATGACAGTGCCAGCAAGTTCACAGTACTCCTTAAGGTGATCCAACAACAATCCATGATCCACAGTGTTGAATGCCAAAGAGAGATTGAGGCAGATGTGAACTGGCTTCTGTCCTCTATCCCTTGCCCTGAGAAGGTCATTATGCACCTTGATCAATGCAGTCTCAGGGCTGTGTCATGAAATAAATCCCAACTGGGGAGGTTCAGAGATGTCAGATTTACCCCTTCCAGCCTCATTGTATGTCCTCTTGTTCTCATGCATCTTTTGCTCTGAAAAATACTCCCCATCTATAGATTATTTGCCCCTGTGAGTTATTTATAGGTTTTTATCATGTACTCCCTTCCCCCTCCCTTTCAGGGTATACATATTGATATCCTTCAGTCTTTCTTCATAGGGCTTCTGATGCAGTCCCTACAACATTTTAGTTGCTGTCCTCTGGACAGCCTCACCTCTGTCTATGTCCTTCCTGGGATGTGGTCTGCAGAACTGGACACAGTATTCCAGGCCTGGCAGGTGACCTTAGGAATCTCCAGAGCCGCTGCTTCATTCCTAGCCTCTTCCTGGTTGAGTGGCCTGTAGATCATTCTGATTGCATTGTTCCTTCCCCCTACATGTATAGCTGTAACCAAAGTGATTCCAGTATATGCCTACCCAATACTGATAATTTTTTACTTACTATAAACTATAGATCCCATAGATTTTTTTTTAAGTCCAAAAGCCACAGCCAGCTCAATGGTGTAGAGGACTGAGGCTCTGGGTACCATACCTGTCACCATGCTGGCAACCCATGTTCAAGAATAAGCATGGGTTGCCAGGGGTCGGCTGGGGGGAGGGCTGGGAGTGGATAGAGCAGCTGCCAGGCAACTCTCCTCTCTCAGATTAAGGACGTAGACCTTCCCGACTCTTGGCTGCCACCAAGTGGAGGCTCAATGATAGCGTTGAATAATTGGGGGGCTGGCAGTAGGTGGGTGGGTGGATCTGGGCTGTTGTCAGTTCAGGAGTGCATGCGCACCTCAACGTGCATGCACAACCATGTTGGTTGAGGCCCCAAGGAGTAAATGAGAGAAAAGTGGCAGAAAAACCCTGGAGGCAGGATGAAGGCTGATCCCCCACAGGTTCCACACTGGTGGCCAGGCATATACCACAGTCCTGTGGCAGAGGGCACCGGCATAAGGTGAGTCCCGGAGTGGCCAGGTGACAGATCTAGGAATGGGAGTGGTTGGAAGAGGGTAGATGGGGAAGGAAGGAGCATAAAGTAAGAATAAAAAAAAGTTGTTAAAAGCCTGCTCTGAAACAAGAACTGTGTCCAGCCTATGCAATTCTGAATTCAAGCTGGTGTTGCAATAGGCTTACTGCAAAGAAAAGCTAGCTCACAAGGACTTGCAGAGCACTGACAGTCAAGTCTACAACAAGAGAGGCTGGTTTCCCACACCAGTAAAGAACAGTCATGCAGACTTATTTAAAGTGCTGAATAGTGCAGTTTTATTATGTCCGCAGTGAAGGCATGCAGCAGCTGTCCAGTACTGACTTTTTTGTTCTGGATTGGAATAGGTTTGCCTATCATGCTGGGCAGGATTCTGAAATTCAGCGGCAGCTAAAATTTCTGCAGAATTTCAGGATTTGCCCATAATTCTGCCCTATTTTTTCCCAAGGAAAATAGCACAGTTCTGCAGTTTAATGTACATGAATGCCTATTCTAGTCCATATAAAAGGAAAAGCTGTTGAAAATGCATACAGTTCACCTTAACTTTAGGGAACATCTGGCAGTTTATATAAATGTCTATTCTGTTCTATATGTGAGAAGAACTAGGAACAAATGTGCAGTTTACAATAACCTTATTACAAAACAGTCTGCATAAATACCCACAGTTTAGTTACTGATGAAATTCTGCAGAATCTTTAAACAAATTCTGCAAAACATTTTGCCCAAATTCTGCCACAGAATTTCGCCTTCCATATAGGGAATATGTGATAGGGACTTGTCATTGTCCACCTAGGGACAAATGACCTGGCTAAGAAAGGGATCAGAGCAGTGCAGGAAGAGTTTGTTTAATTGGGGAAGGGTCTTAGACAAGTAGCAAGCACAGTAACCTTCTCGGAGGTGCTGCCTGTCTATGGCATACGAGAGGCTAGGGTGCTCCACACCATGGGATTCAATCAGTGGTTGAAAAACTGGTGCAGAGCTCAGGGATTTGGCTTCATTGGGGATTGGGGTCCATTCGGTGATGCGTGCCTATACTGGCATGATGGCTGTATCTGTCCAGGAGGGAATCAGGATCCTAGGGTGATAGGTTTGAATGCTTCATTGGCAAGTATTTAAACTAGCCAAGGGGAGGCACTGGAAAGGAGCAGGGAAATCCTAGCCCCCCAAAAAGTCACGGTAGTAAGTGCAGTAAACACCAATATAGAGATGTCGATAGGGAGAAGGGCAGGGGTAAATGGAGAAAGTGACAAAGGCAAGAAGGACAGGGATGGGACAAAAAGGAGTAAGACCATCAGGAAATGGAGGATAATGAGTACCAATGCCCATAGCCTGGGCAACAAGCTCCATGAACTGGTGGCCTTGATGGAAGAGGGATGCCTGGATATCGTAGCAGTCACAGAAACGTGGTACACAGAGAACCATGACTGGGATGTTAACATACCAGGGTACGTAAACTACAGAAGAGACAGGGAGGGGAGAAGAGGGGGAGGAGTAGCTCTCTATTTAAAGGAAGGGATAAAAGCAACTGAGCAAAAGAGTAAACAGGGAGGAGAGGAGGCACTGTGAGTCACCTTGGAGACTGGAAGTGGCACCACAATCCGCAAAGGGGTTGTATACAGACCCCCAGGTCAGGGGGAAGGAATGAACAAGGATATGATAGAAGGTATTCTTAGGATGGCAGAGAAAGGGGAGATGCTGTTAATGGGAGACCTAAATATGCCAGATGTTAACTGGAGCACATTTGCTTCAGCCACATCCAAGAGCAGGGCCATTCTCGATGCCCTACAGGTGGCATGCCTCAGACAGCTAGTTTCGAAACCCACTCACGAGGGAGCAATCGTAGACCTCATACTCTCAAATGGGGACAGTGAGAGGATCTCAGATCTAGAAGTGGGTTGCCATCTGGGAACAAGTGACCATCAAACAGTGTGGTTCATGTTAAACTCAGCTACAGAGTCAAGCCATACAAAAGTGAGGGTACTGGACTTCAGGAGGGCTGGCTTTTGGCAAGATGGGAGACTGCCTCAGAAAAGCACTAGCAAACAGGCTAGAAGGAGGGGTGGAGCAACAATGGGGAATCATCAAAACTACCATCACAGACGCAACAAGCCTTTGTGTGAAGCAAATAAATCAAAATGAAAGAAAAAGCCACTATGGTTCTCAAAAGAGATGGTGAGGAAAGTCAGGGAGAAAAAGATAGCATTCAGGATGTATAAGGAAACACAGAAGGAGCAGGACAGAGACCTGTACCAGTTAAGGCAGAAGGAAGCAGGGAGAGAAGTCAGAATAGCAAAGGCCCAAACTGAGGAAAGGATAGCCAACTCGGTTAAGAAGGGGATAAAATTTACATAGGTACATCAGGGCGTAGAAAGACAAAGGGAGGGATAGTGAGGCTGAATAGAATGAATAGTGGGTGGGCAGAGGGGGATAGAGAAAAAGCAGGGATACTGAACGAATATTTCTGCTCGGTATTGACAAAAGAGGAGGGGGAGGTGCCTAATCCAATTAACAGAAGCACTCTGGATAGGGGGGGTCGATCCCAGTCCTTTCACAGAAGAAAGGGTTCTGAAAGAACTCCTAAAACTGAAGGTGTACAAAGCAATGGGGCCTGATGGAATTCACCCCAGAATTCTAAAAGAATTAAGGGGAGAACTAGTGAAACCACCGACTACCCTTTTTAACAAATCATGGGAGGATGGTGTGGTACCTGAGGACTGGAGGAAGGCAGATGTGATTCCCCTTCACAAAAGTGGGACCAAGACAGATGCAGAAAACTACAGACCTGTCAGTTTGACCTCTGTGGTAGGGAAAGTGATGGAATCACTTCTGAAGGAAAGAATTGTTGAGTACCTAAAGGCCAGTGGGGCACAGGACCCAAGGCAGCATGGGTTCACAGCGGGAAGGTCATGTCAGATGAATCTAATTGATTTCTTTGACTGGGTGACCAAAGTGGTAGACCAGGGAGGACCTATGGACATGGCCTACCTAGACTTTAGCAAGGCATTTGACATAGTCCCACACAAAAGATTAATAGTCAAATTAACCAGCCTGGGAGTGGGTCCCAGGGTGGTAGCCTAGGTAAAACATTGGCTGGACAACAGGACACAGAAGGTAATTGTAAATGGAGTCCACTCTGAAGAAACAGGGGTTTCTAGTGAGGTACTGCAGGGTTCAGTACTGGGTCCAGTCCTTTTTAATGTCTTTATAAGTGACATTGCAGAGGGACTGGAAGGAAAAGCATGCCTCTTTGCAGATGACACAAAGATCTGCAGCAGGGTTGATACACAAGGAGGTGCAGAAAGGATGAGAAGGGACTTGGCAAGGTTGGAGGAATGGTCGGAAGTATGGCAGCTAGGATTCAATGCAAAGAAGTGCAAAATAATGCACCTGGGAAACAAAAACCCAGGGTTAGATTACGTAATGGAGGGGGAGGTAGTAACAAAAACCAAAACGGAAAGGGACCTAGGGGTAATCATATCAGATGACCTTAAGGATATCAAGCAATGTGAGAAGGCAGCAGGGAGAGCTGGGGGTATACTGGGATGCATAGGGAGAGGCATCACCAGCAGAAAACAGGAAGTTGTTATCCCTCTGTACAGACAGTTGGTGAGACCCCATCTAGAGTACTGCGTCCAGTTCTGGAGACCCCATCTCCGCAAGGACATAGACAGGATAGAGGCAGTCCAGAGGAGGGCAACTAGAATGGTGCAGGGTCTGCAAGAGAAGCCATACGAGGAGAGACTAAAGAGCTTAATGTATACCCTTGAGGAAAGGAGGGAGAGGAGTATATGATGAAACATTTAAGTACCTCAGTGGAATCAACAAAGTCCAAGAGGGTAGCATCTTTCAGAAAAGAGACTTGCAAGAACAAGGGGACACAATTTAAAGATAGAGGGGCGAGTTCAGGGGCAATGTGAGGAAGTATTTTTTCACAGAGAGGGTAGTGGATGCATGGAACAGCCTTCCTGAGGAGGTTGTGGGGTCTAAAACTGTGGGAGAATTCAAGAATACATGGGACAGACAAATGGCAATTCTTGTGGGGGTAGGAAGAAATAGGCTGTTGGTTAACTAGGATCTGCGACTTATCCTGTAGGTAGGGAACTGGTCAGACTAGGTGGCCCAATCAGTCCTTATCTGCCATCAAAGTCTATGTTTCTATTTCTCTGCACAAGAACAGTTTGGCCTAGGGTAACCTCATGAGGGGCATAAGCCACAAGTGATGTGTCCAATGTCAAACTACTTGAGTGTAAATAATGTATCACACATTTCCCCATTGCATGTCCTGTTTATACAATAAGCTCATTTTTTTGAGGGGGGGATGACTGACAGGTAGTGATTATACAACACATGCGTAATAAATCCCAGGTTCTAAAATTTACCACGCATATGTGAAGATAACATTTTTTATGACTTTGGATTTGTGTCCATGCATATTGTATAAACATCATTTACCTTTCCCTGTGTTACTACACCCAACTTTGCATTTCTTTGTGGAAGTGTGGGTGTTGATGAAGAACACAGCAGGTGAGAAATCAGGTAAAAGCCCTACTTAATGGCAAAATGTATTTATTTTGTGGCAGCTATGGTGGAAAATGAAGAGAACATGGGGAAGCTAGTTCCAGGAGTGAAATTAAAAGTCTGACTCCATTTCAGGAACAAAATGTGGAATGACTGCTCTTGTGTAACAGGTTGCCTCCTAAATGCATACAACTGACTAACAAAAGTGTAAATATGCAACATATACTGTAGTAAGGAAACGTGTCTCCAGACCCCTCTCAGATATATTTGATTCTACTTCAAAGGGCGATGGGTTCCCCCAGTGAATGTTTTCAATTTCTAAAACTGTTTGCCAGTCTTTAGACATGAACAGCTACAACATAATAGAGCTGTCCAGGTCCAGCTACTTTTGAGGCTGTCTTTCTGTCTCCACCAGGGAAGCCTAACTACTGGGTATCAGTCCCACTTACCAAGGTTGCGCTATAAAGGGCATTTGTTAAGGAGGGGTCTCACCTGTCTTTGCATTTTCCCAAGAGTCAAACTTACCTGGAAGCAAACAACTCCAGTCCATCGGACTCTGCCCCATCTTCCTTATGGCTAATTGGAACTCCACTTATTCCATTTGCCAAGCTTTTTTTTTTTTATACTTTCTCTTTATGCCCCCTTCTCGCTGTATTAGATTCCTTTCTTCGGGGATCCCTAGGCTGTGTATTCCCGTAGTCCCGCCCCAGGTACCTCCCTCCAGGTGCAGGATAGCCTTTCCCCATCCTGCCTCGGTTTACCCCCCCCGGGCAGGGAGGAGAGGGACCCCCCCTTTAGTCCCCCTCTCACACCTCAAGTATGCGTCGGAAGGCGTCACCAGCCCCACCTATGGAGCCTGGCTAAGGGTTATCTCGGGACAGCCGGGTCCCATCTACAGGAGCCCAGCACAGGGTTTTTCCGCTTTCACGATGTGCTAATGCTCCAGCTCCCGGGAGACGTCCTCCCTCCCTTATATGCTGTCTCGCTGCACCTCCACCCATGGTCACCCAGGTGGCGGTATCGCAGTGGGACCCGATCCACCCCACCGGAGGAGGAGGAGGGCAGCCCTGGGTGCTCAACTCCTCCTCCCCCAGCCGCCCTCCAGCCGCCCAAGTCCGCTCCCATACCCGGGTCGCTGGCGTCACAAGGGGTAGCCCTACCGCTGCACCGGCAGTCCGGCTTGCATTTGCCAAGCTTAACAAAAACCCTTCACTTATGCCCCTGCTGTTCAAGTGCTCCATCTCCCTAGATTTAGGTAGCGCTGCAACTAACCAGCTCTAAAACAACTGTTCAACACTGATCACTCCCACTCTTAGCTGTGCAAAGGCCTTTCTACCTCTGGTAACAAGAGATCTGTCTCTCTTGCAGTCCAGCAGCTGACTGGATCCTAGCTACTGAGTGAGCCCTTTTATAGCTCAGAGAATCACAATACCTGGCACTCAAATTCAAATTTTACACCATTAACATTCAGTCCACCAAAATCACATAAGAAACTCAAAGATGTACATTTTAGGAACAGGGACATTATACATTTTCTCTAAACACATGATTAATATATTGCACATTTAACAAAAGAGTTTTTAGCATATTCCCATTTAACTACCTGGCCTCCCCCTTAACTAACCAGATCTCTTTGATACTAAGTCCAAATATAAAGCCTTCAATTCTAGGTTGGTGCAGGCCTATAGAAGAACAGCAGCAAGCTCTGCAAGGATGGTGATAGTGTGGAGGCGGTACAAAGGGAGGCAACCAAAATGGTGAGAGAGTTGCAGAGGAAGCCATATGAGGAAAGGCGGCAGGAACTCAACATGTACTGTCCTCTCTGGAAAGGAGAAGAGTGAGAGTGGACATGACTGAAATGTACGAGTACCTCAGAGTAGTGAATAAGGTGACAGTGGAAGGTCTATTTCAGAAAAAGGAAGGCACTAGAACATGGGGGTATGCAATGATGCTAAGGGGGAGAGTTTTGGAGAGATGTGTAGAACTACTTCTTCACAGAAATGGTGATGGATGACTGGAACAGCCTGCCAGAGGAGGTAGTGAGGCAAAGGCTGCTGGGTGCTTCCAGCATGCGTGGGACAGGCAGGCACATGCTAGGTAGAGGAATGGGGGAGGGAGTGATACCTATGAGCAACTAAGGTCAATGGTAACAGAATAGACAGGGACAAACAGAAGACTTGATGGGTCTAAATGTCCTTTTCTGCCAACAAAATCTATGTTTCTATGTATAGCCTAGCTGAGAGTCTCCAACTCAACCATCACTCACAGCCCACAGACTCCTTGGGGTAAGTTAATGGAAAGTTTTGTTATACTGAATACTGCCTTGTAGATTAACTATTCTTGAACAGCTTGAAATTAACAGGAAGAAAACATTGCTTGTTTTAACTGTAAATAATGACACAAGCTTCATAAATATTATTAGAGTGATTATCTGTCTTTTGAAACAGAATGCTAGTTCTACTTGTTTTACATAGGCACATATACAACGTCACCAGAAAAAGACCATTGGTCCATACAGTCTGCCTAGTTATACCGTACTCTATTCCCGAACTATTGTCCAGGTGGGATTTTCCCCCTCCTCTTCCCCTCTAACTCCCTGTCTTACTGCTACCCCCCAAGAAACTATTAAGTCCTTTCTTTTGTTCAAGCTGTGTTTGAACACATTAATGGTTTTTGCGCCAACCGCATCTGCTGGTAAGCTATTCCATGGATCAACCACTGTCTCTTGGTAAACTAAAACTTTCTAGCTTCCCTCTTGAACCACCTCCTCCCAACAGCTTACATTAATGTCCCCATGTTTTTGGCCCACCAGTCCTGCTAAATAGTTCCTCAAAGTTTACCTTGTTTATTCTTTTCAGGAACTTGAAGGTCTAAATCAGGTACGACCTCTCCCTTCAGGCTTCCAGTGAGTACAGGTTCAGTGCACTAAGCTGATTCTCAAAAGATCTGCCTTGTTGGCTACGAATCATTTTTGTTCTGGCTATATTAGCCAGATGGGGTCTCGCCAGTGATTTAAAGAGTGATAGTATTATTGCTTTCCTCATGCTATCGAAACCCCTTCCAGTACACCAACATTCCCCAACATTCTGGTTGCCTTATTACATATGCAAGTTTGTTTTAGGCAGTTGTTTATAATGACCCCCAGGTCCTATTCCTCTGAAGTAGTGGCCAGCTTAACCTCTCCCATCCAATATTCCTTCCAACGGTTATTTTTCCCCAAGTCCATCACCTTTAACTTTTTGGCACTGAATTTCAACAGCCAGACCTAAGACAGCTCTCTAACTATCTCTTTAATCTCTCTAATCTACTTTTTTTATCTGTTAATACTTTTAAAATGGACAGGGAAATCACAGCATACTGACTGGTTAGCAGGACTGAATTGTGAGACCACTCCCACTTGTTCAGGGAAGTGCTAGCAATCCAGATATAGCAAACTAACTTATCAATACATTTTGTAAAATATTCGTCGGTGCCATTGCAAACGTGGCCACCACCTTTACTCTCACTAAAAATGTCAGCTACAGTAGGCCCTAAAAATGAAATTTCCTCAAATTAAGAAAAGAATACATAAATTACATGTTCTATCCCATTTTAATCCCCTTCTTACACATACACATGCACACACACACACCCCAATTAAAAAAATGAAGTACAGTACTACTCACAGTTTTACATTCTTGAGCTTCTTTCCTGCAAATTAAAACCCCCTTCTTATCCTAACCTGCTTACCACGGAATTCTTTACTGCTTACCATACCCAGATAACAAGTTGAATCAATAACTTTATTGAAGACTTCTGCTGTACATGTTTCTGTGGGGAGAGGTAAACATTCTAAATCATACTGGAATCCAGTGCAGCCTACGTCATGTGAAGAGACACAACAGGGAGGAGTCTGCTCCAGACAAAGCCTATGTCCAAACCACCTCTGGAAATAATGTCTCACTCACCAAACAATGTAGTTCACTTTCACCACATTTTATTATAAGCCCAACTGGCTACAGTACTGTTAAAAGTTGCCTTGCCAACATTTTGAAGGAAAAACCTTCTTCCTCAGGGTAAAAGGTTACTGCCCCAAAGACTTCTGTTCTTCAGTCTCTGTTAATGAAAGTAAGTCCTTTTATCTTGTTATTGATGATTTTGATGTTTACCAATGTCAGGAATTGTGCACTCCATTAGCTACTAGATACTACTTGCATAGCATCACTTGTACCATGGCTTCATGTGGCATGTCCTTAGAGCTAATCTATATTTTTACCTTCTTATTTATTGATTGTTTATCAGCTAATATTAATCCATGGCACAGCACAAGTGAGGAAAATGATGCTTCATATTCTTTCTATTTCCTAAACAGGGACTTCTGTCTATCCCATGCACAGTTATTGGGAAACAATCACAAATTCTTGGCATGCAATGTGGGTTATTCATTCTAAAGGTTATATTTGTTCCATTTGACCTCAAATATTGCATTAACCTAATTTGTTCCTTAAGGTTTATTTGCTGTCTAGTGATGTTGAACTCAACCCAGGCCTCTTATCAGCCTCCAAGGATAGTAATCTTGAATATTTTAAATGTGTTAAGGGTAGTTTAAAGATTGTTCATTTTACTGCCTAGAGTATTGTTTCTAAGAAACATGAGGTGGAGGCCTGATTTGCTTACTATAAACCAGATATATTGGCTGTAATAGAGTCTTGGCTATTTCCAACAATACCAAATAGTGAAATAATTGTCTTGAACTATCTTATTGTTAGGTAGGACAGAGCCAAGGGTAAAGGGGTGGGGTTATGTTTTATGGCAAAAATACTTTGGTCATTGATTCTTTTCATATCAACTATTTGAAGTGTTGTTACTGTGAGCATTTAAGCTTTCAAATTAAACTGGGTAAACGTGAACAAATAGCAGTACTTTCTGTTTATAATCCTCCCAAGAACTATTAACCGAGATCTTCAGGATACTGTTAATTTGGTTTCACTTCTTGGTGAACAGGAGTTTATAGTGTTAAGGGATTCCAATTTGAACTGGGATGGAAGTAATAACTTTAAATACAAACATGCCCATTTTCATTCTGGTGTATAACAGTTGATTAAGATGCTTAATCGACTTAATTTGAAATCAGCTAAACATGTTGCTGGATTGACTCTTAACTAACAGGAGTAAACATATTTTGTCTAGTTGCCTGGCCACAGACAGCATCAGTGATCATCACCCAAGTTTTTGAATACAGAAGGGGATTTGTGGACCCAGCCTCTTCTGAGGACTCTGGAGCTCAGGGATTTCTCAAAGTTGGATGTCGTTGACTTCCAAAAGAAGTTATCTGAGGAGGATAGGTCCTACCTAGAAATGATGTTTGACGTTGGCTGTGCCTTGGATTACTTTATTGGGATATTTACAGATATTGCTAATCAATGTTCTCCCATGACCAAAAGGATAATTAGTGGGAGGTGTTCTCAATGGTTAAATGGAACTTCATTTAGGATGATGATGGACAGAGATTCTGTCTGGTCAGTATTTAAAAAGAATAATTCTCTGCAGGATCTGAATCTGTACAGGAGGGAAAAAATATTAAAAAAAAAAGAAATTAAATTAACAAAATAAAATTTTTTAAACAACAACAATTAGAAAATTTGACCAATCCCAAAAAAATGTTGGAGATCTATAAGATCCTTTCGTTCTCCTTCCTCTGACACTAGCACAAGTATGGTTAAAAATAGTGAAGTATTGTCTCGTCCTAAGGCCATAGCTGAGAAATGTAACCCTACTTTACAAATTTAGAGGGTTAACAGGGAGGTCTTAAAGGCCAAGTGCCTGAAGATCATGTTGTTAATCGAGAGAGACCATGCTTCTACTAAAAAATACTAGCAGAACATCGATATTTAATCTTCGTAAGAAATTGAAACCAGACAAATTTTGGGGCCCTGATGAATTATCCCCAAAATATTTGGCTCTTGCAGCTTCTGATATTGCCTACCTTGTTAGTGTATTGTTTAATTTGTCTTTTCTGCCTGGAAAGGTCCAAAGTTTATGGAAACAATCTTACATGATCCCCAATATCTATTCTCAAGGCTCTGTCGAAGCTGCAAGAAAAAATTTTATGCAATCAACTTAATGATTACATTAATATGCATGCCTTGAGCTCTGCTGATCAGCATGGCTTTAGGAGTGGGCATAGCACAGAGACTGCTTTGGTTAGGTTTAAACAAGCAGTCCATGGGGTAACAGAGGTGTGCTGCCTTAATGGGGATATGATTATGGACCAAACCAAGGCATTTGACTTAGTCAATTATTCTTTCTTGTTAAATCATTTGAAGACTTTAGGCATGGGTAACTCTGCGTTATCATGGTTGGGCAATTATCTTTATGATAGATCTCAGTGCGTCAAGTTAGGAGGGATGGTATAATCAAGTACAGGTGTTCAGTATGGGGTCCCTCAGGGCTCCATCCTGGGCTCTGTAATCTTCTCATTATTCATGGACCCAATGGGAACAGTTGTCCAATCTGTGAGTTACTTTTGCTGTATATGCAGATGATGCTGTTCTGTGTTTTCATAATCCTTCAGTTAAGACAATCAATGCAATTTTTACTGATGAATTTGCCAAGATACAAGACTGGCTCTGTCAAAATAACTTGGTTTTAAATTAATATAAAACTAAGACCATGCTGTTGGTCTGTGCCCCAAAATTAAAAACATTTTCTTTTGACTTTAAAGTCTCAATTCGGATGGTAGCCTGTTGGATCACATTGATACCTTTATGTATCTCAGAGTGATATTTGACCTAGTTTTGAACTTTGAGCCGCACATTTACAAAATATCAGCACAAATCTATTTAAAGATTGGTACACTGGCTACCAGCCCAGTGTCATGGAGTACTGAGGCATCGATGCCTTACCTCCTGCAACACCAGAGACCCGTGTTTGCAGTGTGAATGGGTTGTCAGGAGTTGACTGAGTAGGGAGAGGACTGAGCATCTGAAGGACTGCTCTCCTCTCCTGAGGAGGGAAGGGATCATTGGCCAGTGTTAGCTTGACCACTAGAGGAAGCTGGGGTTGGCACACTGATGTTGCACAATGAGGAGTGAAGGCTGGGCAGATGCCCATGAGAGCATGTGTGACAGTGCCAATAGCATCATTGCACATCACTACCTCTGTGATGGGGAGAAAATGGGAAAAGTATACAGGTCATGCACAGTGACCACTGGCCACTGCATGCCCTACACCCAGGGACTCAGGTGACTCCGAATCTGGATCTAGTCCAGTGGGTAGATGGAGTCCCCACCCCCTGCCATGGAGGGCAAGCTGTGGGGGATACTGGGAGAGGTAAGTCCTGGAGGAAGCTGGGGTGATGGGGATGGGAGGTTCAGTGAGAAGGAGGGCCAGCCAGAAAGGGGAGAAAAAGAGACTCAAAAAAAAAACTGGTACACTATATTGGCTTAGAATTTTTTTTATCTAAAGAGGCTCAATTAGCCATAGCTCAGCAAAATCTCTTATCTTTGTTGAATTATTCAGCTACTGTCACTGATATGGCAGCAGCATGTACCTTGGTTGAAAAGGAGGTAATGCTTCAGAAGATTGGAAAGTTTTCTCTTCTAGCAGCAAATTGTACTCACCACAGTCATACACTGGAGAATTTAAACAAGCTCTTTCTCCAAAGCAATTATATGTTGTCACGTTCACATTTAGTTTTTAAAGTCATGGAAACTGGCTTTCCAAGTTGTCTTACTAACTTGCTGACAAGATATGTTCCTACCTTTGCATCACAATCCTCAAATGCATCTCTTTTGACTCAACCTTTTGTTCAAACGGTTGTAGGGAAAATAACTTATGCACATTGTGCAGTTGCTCTATGGAATTCATTACCAGATCAAATTCATTACCAGATCATAGCAAACAATCTTCTTCTTCCAATTATTTTTCTCAAACAGCTTCACAATACTTTGTTATGTTACAGTGTAACCTACCTGATATTTAAAAAACTAAAAATGGAAAATGAAAATGAAAGACTGAGACCTTAGCAATCAAGTATGTGCCAGTAGAGTCTACTACATCAAAATACCCCTTCCAATGTGACCTTGCCCAACTGAAGTACCTTGGGGTCCTGCTCATCACTAACTTCTAACAGCTGTTTGGAGAATTATTCCACTCTGCAAGAGCAGCTACAGCAAGATCTAGATAAATGGTTGGTGCTGTCCCTAACACTGAAAAGGTGGGTGGCTACAATAAAAATGATGATCCTGCCTACATTCCTGTATTTTTTCCAATTCTTTATGCACTCCATCCCCCAACAATCATGGACAACTTAGCACAAATATCTAGATTTCTGCAGCAGGGAAAACCCCAAGGGTAAACTTTTCCACTCTCTGTAGGTCAAAAGAACTAGCGGACCTGGGACTGCCAGATCTCAAACTATATTTTCAAGCTACACAATTGCAACTCATAATTTACTATCTCTCTAATGACCCCTTCTAGCCCTGAGCATGGTTAAAACATGCATCTCTCTACACACAGCCCCCATAAAATGGACTACTGAATCCTCATATAAGTTCCCAGCATTTATAATCTGCACTTCCCCATTTGCCCTCACTCCACTATGGCTGTGGAAGATGTGTACCACTAGAACTGGCCTTAAGGACCAGTCACCCTGGCTCGTACCCCTACACTCACATAAAGATTTTGCTCCTGCCAGTCTGGACTCAGGGTGCAAGGACTGGCATTATAGAGGTCTTAGGTACCTACTCTAAATGCTTCAGGGACAAGTAGTGAAAACATTTCCAGAAGTGAAAGACAGAACATATCAGCTTGTAACCGCAAGAGAAACAGTCTGACACAATTTATTATACTGCAGCAGACAATAAGTAAAACAAAATGGTTTTGCACACAAAGTGCAAACTGGGACCAGCTGCACACTTTGGTGTGGTGCTCTTAGTGCAGACTGTTTCCCTTTAAAACTTATTATTAATCTCTTTCTCTAATGTAAGTGATTTACAGTATAATAAGTTAATAGAGCCTCTGAAGTGTGTCTCTTATCATATAAGAGACTCTTCTTGTTTGCTTTGAGCAGACCAAACTGCTCAGCTTTGCTTTGCAGCACTCTCTTCCAGTCCTCACACTCGGAGTCTCATTACCATAACAGACACCACTTAGATTGTGTTGCAATTCTACCCAGATTTACAGTTGGGAGATTGAAGCAGTTGGACATTAAGTGAATTTATTTGGGTTGTATTGTTATCCCTGGTTTTTGGTGGAACACAAACCAACCGTCTTTCTGTCTCATACTTGTAGTTATGTGCACTAACCAATAGAGTGCACTGCCGGACAAAATTAACATCCAGAATTGCAGTTCAGCGAAGAGCAACAAAAGATGATAAAAAAATAATCTAATGGATCTGTATATTTATTTACAGGGCATCAATACCTTCTTAAATAAGTCAGGAATCCTGCTAACTTTGTACATGCAGCTTGTGACAAATCTAGCTAATGTATTGCTGCTGATTAATATGCTCATTTCTAGGTATGTCCTGGGATAGATGGAATGGATAATTACAAAAACACTTACATCAGCAAACATTATTCATGGTGCAACTGTGCAATATCAAACAGTGTGTTCTGCACAGCATAGGTACACAGGGTAGAGGGATAACAATCAGCAGTAACATTGGCAAACATTATACATGGTGCAATAGTGCATTATGAGATGGCATGTAATATACAACATAGGTACACAAGGTGCAGGATAATAATCAACAATAATATCAGCAAACTAGTAACATGATACAATTGTGCATAATGACAGTCTGTGTGTTCTGGACAGCATTAAGTATGTAAGGTACATAATAGCAGGAACAGTGTAAGGTAAATAAGACAACCTCTGGGGACCACCAATGAACAATATGCATAAACTAAAGTCAGGGAGGAAAGGCTAGGAGCAGTAGTAGGAATGGCCTTTCCCAAAGCATAGGTTTTAGAGAAAACAGAGAAGAGTCCAAGTAAAGCAAGTTTTGGAGGTTGTTCCAGAGTAGTTCAATTGGTAGGAATGGAGGTTTGTACAGCAGAAGCTTTGAAGAAAGGGAGAAGGAATGAGCAACAGTTAGAGTTCCTAAAGGACTATAATGGGCGGAGGGGTAGAAGAAGTAATTATTATCTCTGTGGAAAACAGCTAACTATTACCACACTGGAAAAGGACCTAGGCATATATATATATATCAGATAACTTAGGTGCCACCAGGCACGTAAATGAAATATTCAGCAAGGCAAGCAAAGTTCACTTGGACCATAAAAAATAAAATTCATTCCAAGGACCCCAAAGTTTTATTACCACTGTACAGGTCTTACGTCAGACTGAATTTAGACTACTGTTCTCAGTTCTGGTCTCCATATTTAAAGAAAGATATTATAATTCTCGAGAAAATACAGAAACCTTTCACCAAGTGAATGTACAATTTGAGAGATTTGTCATATAATGGTAGATTAATAACCATAAACTTAATGTCCCTTGAAATGAGGAGACATGGGGGATCTTCTATTTATGTGGGATGTATTTAATCACCCATACCTCTTTGCAGAAATGGGTTTTAATTTCAAACAAGACACTATAGAAACAAGAGGTAACCCACTACAGCTTTCTTATTCCAGTCAAAACACTAAAAAAGAAAGTTTTCTTTCATGCAAAGGGTGGTCACAGGATGGAATGCATTACCTCTTGAGACTATCACTAGTAAAACCAAAACCGTCTTCAAAAATATACTAGATGAGAGGTTATTAAAAAACTCAAGGTGACTATGTTAGGGGTTTAGTGATGGGAGCTACCATGGGCATCTTCACTTTTTTTGCTCCTGACTCTACCTCAGTATGAACCTCAGTATGAGAAATGGCAGTCTAGCAAGGAGAATCAGAACTTGGCAATAAGGATGGCAGACAGCAAGGAAGGGGAAGAAAAGACCAGAATAGGGGCTGGATAAATTCAGTCAGCTGAACTGGGGGCTGGGGAGTGTGCTCAAGCTAGTAGAGGCTGTATTGGAGACCAAAATATAAAAACAGCCTTTAAAATATAAAAGTGGTATAACGTAAAAGTTATACTCTCAGTAGAAACAAAAACAGCACCTGAAGCCCATCCATTACATGTGTAGCACAGCTCTCAAATGGGGACTTACCTTTCCTCTTCATAGCAGGAGCCACCACCAGCACTTTCCATTAGTCAGTCATCTTTTAGCACCATGGGGCCAGGAATTACAACTGAATGCTTGTCTCCTTCCAGCTCCCTGCCAGAACAAGTAGGGGAGCTAACTGGATTTTGTAGCTTGGTGCCTTGCAGCTCAAAAAGGTGTTGTTGCCAAAAACTGGAGCAGAACACCTAAATGCTCCTATTCACTCTGGTTCTCAGAGCAGGCAGTGTGGAGTGACATAAAATGAAATAAAAATGAGAAAGTAACGCCAAGAGACTAAAATAATAAAACAAAGCACAGAAGGGCATGCGCAGCACCATTTTGGATGCACAGAACACAAGAGACTGCAAAGAGAGTCAGGGGTCGCCAGACAGATCCTCAACTCAGTGGACTAATCTTGAGGTGGGAGAGCCTGACCTTATGTCAGCAGAAGAGGAAGATAGAGGCCAGGCTGGGCTGCTGTCTGTTCGAGTTCTAGTGTGAGCCCATAAAGCCTGTAAAATCATCCTGTGTGCTCCTAGAATGATTGGACTAGATTAAGGAGAATCCTGAACTCTGGTGAAATTGATTCCCAGAGGAAAGTATTATTAGCGATTTATTTTATATGAAGTTTAGTAAGTAAATGTTGTCATTTAGTTAGTCTCGAGGTATAGGGTTAAATCTAGATAGGGTGGGCAAGGGAGGTTGAAAAGGAGATCGTTTTCTTTTTGCTTTTAAAGTGAGGTTTCCTTAAAGTGTGCTGCTGAGGAACTTTCATTTTATTTACTTGCTGCAATTTGCTTGTGATGGCATTTTGCAGTTTGAGAAACGTTAATTTGAGCAAGCAGAGGAGTGCGCTGGCTGAGCCTGGAGGCTCGGTATAGGAACTGTTGGAGCGTGAGGTTGGAGGACCTGCTGTGCTGGTCTGCAAGACTACATGCAGTGCTTGTTAACATCATTACCTGTGAGGAGTGGTCTGGAATCCCTGGTGGTTGGTGGCTTTAATCCATGGTCGGAGAGCAGGCAGGAATGTCTGTGGACCAGAACCCTGCAGCTCAGGGCAGTGGCACAGCTGAGAAGCTCTGTTTCCTTGGGAAATCTCTTCTTCAGCCAGTCAGCAGAACTCCAGCCTCTTTAAGACCCATAGCCCATGGAACTGCGGTGAGAACGCTGTTTCCATTTTCCGTCCTGTCCATAAAACTGTTCTCTCTTTTTACCATTCTGGCATTTGGTGAGATCAGGTGCTGGTAAGCGTTTCTCAAAATATGTAGACTTTGCTGTGGGACTTTGTTCTGTCTATTAGAGTTTAACTTTATTTTAAACTACTGTCTGGGACATTTTGCCTTAGCAGCTCATTATAGTGGAGTCCCCTTTCATATTATTTGCTTTGTAATTTTGGTGTTTGGGGGGTTGAGTGGGTGAGTGAATGTGGTTAGGTAGATGAGATGAATGTTGTTGATTGTGTTAGTTATTTCATGTATATTAGTATTAGATGTCTGATAGTTGTTTGTGTAAGAGTAGGGTGTATGTGAAAAAAACATTTACTTTTTAATCTTAATCATTATTGTAATTGTTGGTATTTTTTATGCTGTTGGTATTGTTATGTTGTTGGTAGTAGGTGGGTAATTTAAGAGGGGTAAAACTTTTATCTGAGTGGAATGGTAGTTCAAGATGTGCAGCTGATTACATATCCTTTATCCCTGCTGTTTGACCTCTGCCCTTTCACTGATCTCCCTTTATCAACTACAGTGATTAGGCGCTATAGGAAGGTCGGGATAGAGAGAAGGTGGGATGTAGGCAGTGGGGTATTGCAGGTATAGCAGAATTGAGCCATATTTGGGGGGTTAGGAACAGGAGGTGACCTGGGGGTTAAATGAGGCCTTGAGAGAGGCCAGACATGTTTGGCACCCATCCCCAGGGTTCTCACTGGACCGAGAGGGCAGGTAGCCATTGGGTCAGCAACCTCCACCAGTCCCCTTTGGGCAGTCCTATACCATGCCAGATCACTTAGGAACAAGACTACAATTATTGCAGACTTGATTTTCTCAGTCAATCTGGCATGCATTATGGAGACCTGGTTAGGGGATGATGCAGGTCCAGTTTTAGAGGCATCAGTCCCAGCTGGGTTCTCTGTGGTGCACTGCCTGAGGAGGGAGCAGGGTTGTGGGTGTGGCCATCTGTTTTAGAGCCAACTTGAACTTTTCCATGCACCCAGTGGGTTCCACTTTATCATTTGAATGCATGGCCATGCACTGGGCTTCAGGTGCAGGCTGCAGAATCTTTCTCATATACCGTCCTCTGGGGCTCGAGAGGGAATTTCTGCAGGAAGCCGTGGACTTCATTGCCAACAGGGTGTTGGAGTCACCCAGATGGCTAATTCTGGGTGATTTCAATGCCTGGATTGATGACGAACTCTCACATTTTGATTGGGACTTCATCCAGATGATGACTTCTCTGGGGCTCACACAAGCTGTTGCTTCTGCGACCCACAACATTGGTCACACCTTGGACTTCAGTGTTCTTACTGGGGCTTGAGGTCACTGACATCAGGACTGATCTGATCAATTGGTCAGATCACTGCACTGTGGAATTCTCGTTTGGCCCCCCTTCCCTTTAGTTCTTCCACTGTAGAGATGGTCCACTACTGCCCTTTAAAGAGGTTGTCCCCAAAGGGACTGATGGCAGTATTTGATCTATCTGGTGTGAGTGTTGCCTGTGCAATAGGTACAGGTGAGGTGGTGGCAACCTCTATTAGTGCCATCTCCAAGGCGCTCAACCCTGTTGCACCAGTACGTATACAACCCGGGTCTTCTCTCTTAAGACCCCTGTGGTTTGATGGGGCTCTCAAAGAGAAGAAGACCAAGGGTCAGAAGTTGGAGCATTGTTAGTGGAGGTCTCAGTCTGAGGAGGACAAACTGACTCTGAGAATTCACAATGACGAATATCAAAGGGCAATCAACCATAAGAAGGCAGTGTTCCTGTCTGGGGAGATTGCCGCAGGGAGGATCAGACTGGCTCTGCTTTTTTTGTACTGTAGAGAGGCTTCTCCATCCTACCTATCTGCAGCTGAAAAGAGCATTTTCAGTCACCCAGTGTAAGGAATTTGCTCTGTTCATCTCTAACAGGGTGTCCTCCATTAGGGCTGGGATCTCTCTAACGGGGCAATTGCAGTCCAGTAGGGGCGAGTCTAGTGTGTCCAGAAGCACTCCTGTTGTCTGGAATGAGTTTAGGCCAGTTAGGGTGGTGGAGGTTCATGAGGTGATTTTGAATCTGTGGCCCATATACAGTGAATTGGACCTGGACCCATCTCATCTCTTAATGGGATGTGTTGAGTCCGTCAGTCCAGTGTTCACCGAGATTGTCTGGTGCTCACCTTTGGAGGAGTATTTTCCCAGTGCCTTGAAAGAGGCACAGTTGAGACCACTCCTAAAGAAACCATCTCTCGACCCTGACATCTTGGCAAATTATAGACTAATCTCTAACCTTCCATTCTTGGGTAAGATTATGAGAAAGTACTGGCTCTGCAGCTTGAGGCACACCTTGCGGCCTATGACATCTATGAGCCCTTCCAGTCAGTGTCTAGGTCACAGCATATAACCAAAACAGTGTTAGTCAGAATGTAAAATGATCTCCTCAGGGCAAGAAATAGAGGGGAGCTGTCATTACTCGTCCTATATCTCTCCTCAGCGCTTGACACTGTGGACCACATAGTGTTGCTGGATCACCTTAGAGAGCTCTGTGGACTCACCTGTACTGTCATCAACTGGTTTGAGTTCTTTCTCAAGGCAGGATGCAGAAGGTAGTGATGAGGAGTTTCTTCTCCAGCTTGAAGTCCCTGCCCTGTGGAGTTTGTGAGGGTTTGATCTTGTTGCCTACGCTATTTGCAGTGTACATGGTCCCCCTAGGTGAGATCATTAGATGGTATGGCTTGGGTTTTCACTACTATGCAGATGATACCCAGCAGTACATGTAATTTGCACCCAGGACAAGTGACATCATGAAGGTGCTAAATAAATGTCTGGCCAAGATTCATGACTGGATGTTCTCTAGCTGGCTGAGACTCATTCCTGACAAGATGGAGGTGCTAGTAATCGAGTATGATCATCATCAGAATGTAGGTGTGGTTGGGATGGGAACAGGGTTATTCCTTTGCACTGCTCCGCTTGCTGCATTTACCAAGGTGAAAAATCTGGGTGTCATCCTTGATGATGAACTGACACTTGACTCAAGTGACTAGAGGCTCAGGTGTTGTCTGTCATCTGGAGTCGATTTTTCCACTTCAGGAATGTTGTCCAGATCAAAGCCTTGATTCCACTTGATGACCTGCCCTCACTAGTATATGCTTTTGTGACATCTCAATTTGACTATTGCAACACTGTGTACCTCAGTGTCAGTGAAGGGGTTCTTCAGTGCTTGCAGCTGGTGCAGAACACAGTGGTCAGGTTGTTGATGGGCCTCCCAAGGTCCTGTCATGTGACCCCAGTTCTGTGTGATTGGCACTGGCTGCCAGTAAGATGGAGAATCATCTTCAAGGTGGTCTTGCTCACCAATAAGGCCCTATATGAATTATGCTCTGGTTACCTGAGTGACCGCCTGTCTCCCATCCATCCTGTGTGCTTACTCCACTCCTCTACTGAGGGTCTCCTAGTGGTTTCTAGGGCCTGCCTGAAGACCTCTGGAGACCATTTGTTTGAGGTGGCAAGCCCTGTATTGTGGAACCTGCTTCCAAGAACTTTGAGTAAGGGCCCATCAATGGGGATTTTTAAGCAGGGTCTGAAAGCACATTGTTTTAAAGAGGCATTTGCAGATTGTTTATGAGCCTTAGAGTTAGTTTACTAGTGAACTGTGTATCTTGTATCTGGTTTTATTTAGGTTTTGATTATTGTTTAATGTTGTTTGTATTGATTTATGCTCTGATTGTTATTTATTCGAACACCTGCCTACCTGTACAGTGCCCAGAGCCTCCGGGATGGGGCACTTAACAAATAACATTTTAATTACTTACTTAGTTACTTGTCACCAAGGGATGCAGGAAGTTGTCCTCAGTCCTCATGGGACATATAGTCCCCAGCAAAACCAGCATGAATGGACAGTCATTGAGATGGTAGGATGTAAACAAGGCCTTCTTATCAACCAATCACAGATGAAAAGTGTCTGTAAGAGAAGTACAAAACAAGTGTGATACCTGATTGAGCTGGAGACCTGAGGATAGAGGAGCTGTGAGAGACAGCTCACAGTTAAAGTTCTGCTGTAAGTCAAACTGTGACTGGAATTGCTAGCCTGCATTCTCCAGTAGACTCAGAGTGGGTTGTCATTCATTAAATCTGAGTACAAACTATTCAGAGAGCAGTGTTGCCTTGACTGCTTTGGTTCAGTTCTCCAGGACCCCACCTGCTGGGATTCATTCCAGTAAGGAGGGTTTGCCAGCTCTATTCCATGACTGCCTGCTTCCTTTCAGGAAAGTGAAGAAATTGCTCTTGTAGGGAGACAATGATGGTGAGAGAAAGACCAGAGGGCAATCTACTTCAACATGCGTTCTGAGGATCCAAGACACAGAGAGCTGCAAACTGGAAGATGCTTCTTAATCAAGTCCTACCGGAGACTGCTGCCTAAAAACGTAGATCTAAATAATGATAGGGGCTCTGCCTTGCACAGGTGTATAAACAATCATTATAGTTAAATTAAATAGACCCTGGGTGCCTCTGCACAACCTTAGGGAAAAGCTGAGAAGGCAGCTGAACTGTGAAAGACAGTTGTAAGTCTTTATTATAAAACCCATGTATGGATTGCATTTAAGTACTTTGGGACCTTCTTTCAAACTGGGAATCAGAGTTTTGCTTAATCTTGTCCCATCCTATCAGTGCTGCCACTCATCAAAGCCACAGGCCTACAGCAGCCATTCATAAGCATGCTTGTATGAACTATAGGAAGCTCCCAAAGAGACCATTTACAGGTGCACCAGTGGGAGGGAGGAATTATGAGTCTCACAGTAAAGTGGGATTCCTGGGAGGTGGGACTCACGTATATTATTTCTGTTTTAGTCAGTGTAAGCATATTATTTTTCATTGTGATTCATTCAACTTTTCTCTTAAAACTCCCCTATTCTTCAGCCCTAGCACCCCCAAAATCTTGTGAATGTGTGTGTGTTATAGAGTTATAATGCAGAGTGTAACTGTTCATTGGGGTACCTTTGTATTAGACCCTTGGCACTGGGTGGGGCTGGACAATACCCTTTATTAGTTTCCTGGTAGGAAGTTCTTGGCACCAACTCTGTCTGCTAGCTCCTGTTGCAGGTAGGTAGAGATACTGTGCTACTTCCTATGGACAGTAATTAACACTCCATGAACACAGAGCCATCTATTCCCAAGGAGAAAGGTTACAGCCAACATCAAAAGACACCAAGCTGTGCCACACCTGGGAGACAGGTCAAATAAATGAGATATCTGAGAGATGAAGATTTGACCTTCTGAACTGTAAAATGGAAGCAGAATTGAGATAAATTATACTACCTCCAGGAATTATGTAGGACATATTTATTTTTCCTTTGGAAACTTGGATAAGTTTATATAATTAATGTAAATTAAAATAAACAATCTGCAGTGCAATGAAATTATACAAACTGAATTTCCATTTCTCAAAGTCAAGATTTTACAACTAGCTGAACATGCAAGTATGAGTCATAGTTTCAGAAGGTTAGTAATGAATATAGATTTAGCTAGCAAGGGGTTGATTATAATGTAAGGAATAGAAGACAGGGCATGCAAGCTAGTTTGTCAGTGAGAATCTTTGATAGTAGAACAATTGCAGAAAATAATCAGAATCACTGCGCAGTCTGTAAAAGTACATCTTTCTGCCTAATGAACTATCATAGCAGAACCTTTTGTTGTGTAACTATACAAAAAGCAATCAATGTATATATCTATAAACTACCTTTAATTTGCACAGAGCACAGCGGTGTTAACAACAATGCATATATGTACTGTTGGTACAAAAGCAACTCAGCCCTCTGCTGTTGTGATGTCATCAGAAAATCCCATGGACCACAATTTCTCTCTGTCTGATACAATTATATTTCATATATTGAAAATGACATATGACATTAAAAGACCACCACCAAATCAATTAATCTCTATTGCATTTCCAGAACACACATTTTCACAGCATACTGTACATCCATGTGAATGCCATTGTGCCAGAAAACTACATCCATGCATACAAAAAGGCACTCCTGACAGTTTTATAAATGAGGTTCGTTTACCAAAGACATGGTTCAAATTTAAAAATGCCTATGTTATTCCAGAGGGTAAAGGAGCTGGTTTCTAAA
Organism: Neoceratodus forsteri; assembly: GCA_016271365.2. NCBI lineage: Eukaryota > Metazoa > Chordata > Ceratodontiformes > Ceratodontidae > Neoceratodus > Neoceratodus forsteri. Next base: position 1,870,372,456 of record CM057452.1, read on the forward strand.
GCAATCCAACTCAAAATCCTGCTGCCTCTATTAACATATCTTTCTCATTAATGACATGCAATTTGATTCTAGCTGTATCCACTAATATCCCACAATATACAGGTAAAGTGGCAATTATTTTCCTAAATGATAATTAAATTACTCCACTAAAGAATTCTGATTATTTCACAGTAGATCAAAGTTCAACATTTACTGATAACTAATGAATACAATAAACAACAGAAATGTTGTACATGCTGTGTTTTCCATGATGTTTTGTCAAATCAATATATTTCTCCTTCACTGAAATTACTTTGGAGATTCATTACACTCGTCCATCCATGGAGATTGTCCATGTTACTCAAAGGAACATCTTCTGTGGTGAAACAAAGCAGCGTTAATAAAACATGCATACCAGCTTCCCTTGTTACATTTCACACTCTCCTGTTAATTGCTCAACTGAACCACACGACGGAAACCCCAGAGAGGTATAAAGCTAAAGCATTGTTTCAGCTGCCCACTTTCCTTGCTTTCAGCTTATGTTTAAAAAGTATGGTGCACACATGACTTGTAATGTGATGGCATTGTTACTGTGATAAAACTGAAACAAATTGAGGGTTTGCTGCTGGCTTTTAAAACTCTTAGTGTAACAGGGTCAGGGATCCTATCTGAAAAAAAGGGAATTAGTTAGAAGTGGCAACATCACCATGCCAAGGCTTCCATTCATGGTGATGGATTATGGTAGCATTAAAATAAAAGAAGGATAATCAGAGAAAAGGACATAATGAAAATAAAGGCACCTAGTTGAAGTTAACATAGGTAAAGAAATACATACTCACTTGTGTCCTGTGAAAAAGTACAGTATGTTGCGCAACAGCATCTGTTCATTCTTTTCTGTCTGTCTGTCTGTGCTTTAGCCTGTCTGTCTTTCTGTATACCTATCTATCTGGGTTCCATGTCATAACAGAGATTGCAAAATAGCGATTGCTATTATGGCGAGTGTATATCACCGAAAAACAAATCGGCGATATACACACCCAGGAAACCCGACATCCGGAAAAAGGAAAAATTTTTTTGAGGTGGGGGCTGTGCCCCCACCTACACTTCCCTGAATAAGGATTCTCAACTCCAGGGGGGTGCATGTCAGGGAAGGGGCAAAATCCCTACACATAAAAAAATTAAGTACTGTAGCCGCAGGCAGTGGTAAAATTTTCCCGCACCCAGTCCTGAACCCTGTACCTGCCTCACCTGAGCTAGCCACCCACACCACCACCACACCACATGGCTAGCTTGGCTGCAGCAGGAACACCAGTCCCCCAAAACCCCTTCCTTGTCCCTCCCCTTCCCCTTCCACTCACTATCCTACCCCACTCACTATCCTACCCCTTCCTGTTGTCCTGTAGTACCCTCACGTTTGCGTAGGGTCGCTATACTTCCAGGGTAGCCCAGGAGGAAAACGTTGAATATAAGTCACCGTTTTGATGGTCGCTCATATTCAGTTACCATCCTCACTGGATACCATCTATCTGTCCTGTACCTCTGTGGGATGGCCACCTATAGGCAAAATCTCTACTTATGTCTCCTCTTTCTCTTATTTTTTTTGGTTTTCCGATCACAGGCTATAGTATGTGGCACAAATGGTACAATTAGCTTGCATGATAATATAAAAGGCTTTACAAAATAGGTAGGGAAAATCCTGCTTCCTGATTGGTTGTTGCCTGTGCCTTAGCTCTGTCTAATGCACAGGTCAAAATAAGTACTCAGAAGCAAGATGCTGTAAACAGAAATCAGAGAACCATTTTGAACATTCACTATTTTTAAAACATTGCCATTATGTTTCTCTGTTTGGGAGGAAAACGTTATCTTAACTACCAAAAAGTAATGAGTCTACCACATCAGTTTCAACAGGTAACTGCTAACTAAAGTAAATTTTACCCCTACAAATATCTTCTTTTTTTTAAATCAAACAATAAAAGGTTTTTGCGCACATCGCACTGACGCTGTGCATCTCTGACTTCCTACCCTCTCACCCTGTCGGCCTATTCTGCTGTCACTCTGGTTCCATTTAAAAAAATGGTGCTTTCCTGTTCTGTGTGTTTAAACAGAGCACATCCACTATCTGTTAGCAGACCCATCACCCTCAGTAGCTCTCACTCCTTATCAGGTGTCTAGCTCCCAAGCTCATAAAAAAGCACATCTGCTTTTTCACTGATATACCCAGCTTGCAAGCTCGCAAACAAACTTGCTTGCTCTCCCGCCCCAGATTCTTCTTCTGCTGACCTGTCATATGTTCATAACAGTGATAAATGCTTTGTGAAAGTTAAATTCCATTTGTAAAATTTTTGTTGCATCACCTAACACACTACCATGAGTTTTTGAGAAATTTTTGCCAAATAGTAATTGGTGGTATTTTCACTATACATAGTAAACTACAGAACCACACATTTCCATACAGAATTTGTTAGATTCCAAGCAACAACAAAAGGTGCTGCACTCACTGGTATAGGACTGGGTGCAGGTTCAAGGCTGCTAACCCTCATAAGTAACAAACCACAACAACTGGTGATTTTCAATCTAGGATACAAAGGTAGTCAGTGTGAAAAGCAAAAAATAATGGAGACACACTCCAATAATGCTGTCCCCAGTGTTTTCATTCTGCAGACAAATAGCAAAGTCAATACACACTGACAAATGAAACAGACCAACTGGCTTGCTAACAACTGTGAACCAGGTGCCCTTGCGCTTCACTCCTTTGAGCTTCCTCCCTGCTAATTTGCAGATGTCTACAGAGGCATCTACCAGGATCAAGCACAGGATCCTGCAGAATTTTATAGAATTCAGCAGAAAAGTGTGCAATGTCATGGCAATGAATCCTGTTTGCCATTCAGGAATCTGGGATATTTTTATTATTATGCTTGATCCTGGTGGATGCCACTGTGGCTCTACAGGTGGCTAAGTCACAATATGTTACAAAAAATAGAATGTCAGATTGAGTCCCAATGAGTTAACAAATGCACGTCTAAATTTCACACTTGGTATACTGTACTTTTAGGACACTTGCTAACAAGAAAGTATACTAATTTCCATATCTCTAGATCAACAGATGACTGATATATTATAAAATAAACATTTGTGAAATTCCACAAAATATCATTTCACCAACATTTCATGAAATTAGAATTTTCTATAAAATACAAGACATTTGCAGGACTTTTGACTTGTAGAAGCCATTATTAATTTCCCAGGATACTTAAATGATATCATAGGTGAATGCAGAGCAGAAGAGACAATATGTCCATAATGCTCACCTTAACAAACAATTAAACTTAGTCATTCCAATATCAGTGCAGTGTGCATCCAGTTTGGTCTTGAATTCATTCATATCTCTGCTGCCCATGATGTGGGCAGGTAATGAATTCCAGAATTTAACTACTCATTGACTAAACCAATGTGCTCTCCTATTGGTGTGACAATGGTCACCCTTCAATTGTAAAGAGTGTGATCTGCAGTCATATGCTAGATGTTTTTGCCTAAGTCCCAGATATGCCCATAAAACATTATTAGTCAAGGCCCTAAAAACCATACACATGTCACCTCTCAATCTATAGTATTCTAGGGACTACATCCCCAGGCTGAGTAGCCTTTGTTTATAACTTAAATTCTCTTGGTCGCTCATTGACCTTGTTGCTCTACATTGGACTCCATCTAATATCTGTGTCATAGTCCTTATACTTGGGGCCCAGAATTGAGCACAATACTCAAGGTGTGGCCTAACCAGGGACACATACAATTGAACCATCACCTCTCTGTCCCTATTCATAATATGTCACAAGATGTTAGTCATGATACCATTCACCCTCTGTCTAACTGTTCAACAGTGTTTTGTACTGTAAATTTTAAATCACTAGTTATAGTAATGCCTAAGTCACACTCCTGGGTTACTTCCTTTAACTGTTTACCTTCTAGGTGATATGTTACCTTATTATTATTTCTGTCAAAATGCATCACTGAACATTTACTTGTGTTAAATTCTAGCTGGTGCAAGCTGACCCACAGCTCTAGTTCATCTAATGTACCCTGCAAGGTATTTTTATTTACAATATCATGTACTGGTGTACCAATCCTGGAATCATCTGCAAACTTGGCCACCCAGACATCAACACTACATGTCATGGTGTATATGTACAGACTGAATAAGCAGGGACCCAACACTGAGCCCTGAGGGACCCCGCTGGTCACCTTTATCCATTTGTAGGCAGTTCCCTTCAAGATAACCTGTTGCCTTCTGTTGGTTATCCAAGAGCTGATCCAGTGTACTATATTACCATTTATCCCCAGTGACATTAATGATTCAACCAGCTCACAATGTGGCACCTTATCGAATGTCTTCATAAAATCTAAAAATATCACATCCACCAGGGAATTATTATCTCAACTATCCGCTTACTTTACCATACAACTCTAAAAGGTTGGTCTGGCATGAACAACCCTTAGTGAACCCGTGATGTGTCTTATCACCCTGGTGAGTTTCTTGAATGTAGTTTTCTATGTAGTCCTTAATGATCCCTCCCAGTATCTTCCCCATTATTGTCATCAGACTCAAAGGCCTACGGTTCTCAAAAGAAGTGGTGGGGAAGGTTAGGGAGAAAAAGACAGCATTCAGGAAGTATCAGGAAACACAGAAAGAGCAGGACAGAGAACTGTACCAGTTAAAGTAGAAGGAAGTGGGGAAGGCAGTCAGAATATCAAAGGCCCAAACCAAGGAAAAGATATCCAACTCAGTTAAGTAGGGGATAAAACCTTTTATAGGTACATTAGGGAGCAAAGAAAGACTAAGGCAGGGATACTGAGGCTGAATAAAGAGGAAGGTGGTTGGGCAGAGAGCGACAGTGAAAAATCAGGGATACTGAATGAATACTTTTGCTCAGTATTCACAATGGAAAAGCAGGGGGGAGATACCTAATCCAGTCAATAGAAGCACTCTGGATAGGGATGTTGATATTAGTCTTTTCACAGAAGAAAGGCTTCTGAAAGAACTCTTAAAACTGAAGGTGGATAAAGCAGTGGAGCCTGATGGGACTCGCCCCAGAATTCTAAAAGAACTAAGGGAAGAACTAGTAACACCACTGACTACATTTTTTAATTAATCGTGGGAGGATGGTGTGGTACCTGAGGACTGGAGGAGGGTGGATGTGATTCCCCTTCAGAAACGTGGGAGCAAGACAGAGGCAAGAAACTACAGACTTGTCAGTTTGACCTCTGCGGTGCATGTCAGACAAATCTAATTGATTTCTTTGACTGGGTGACCAAAGTAGTAGACCAGGGAGGGGCTGTGGACATGGCCTACCTCGACTTTGGCAAGGCATTTGACACAATCCCACACAAAAGATTAATAAACAAATTAGCCAGCCTGGGATTGGGTCCCAGGGTGGTAGCCTAGGTAAAACACTGCCTGGACAACAGGACACAGTGGGTAATAGTAAATGGAGTCCACAGTGAAGAAAGAAGGGTTACTAGTGGGGTACCGCAGGGTTCAGTACTGGGAACAGTCCTTTTTAATGCCTTTATAAGTAACATTGCAGAGGAACTGGAAGGGAAGATATGTCTCTTTGCAGATGACACAAAGATCTGCAACAGGGTTGATACACAAGGTGGGGTGGAAAGGATGAAAAGGGACTTGGCAAGGTTGGAGGAATGGTCAAATGTATGGTAGCTTAGATTCAACTCAAAGAAGTGCAAGATAATGCACCTGGGAAACAAAAACCCAGGGGAAGAGTACACAGTGGGTGGTGAGATACTGACAACAACAAAAATGAAAAGGGACCTGGGGGTAGTCATAGCAGATGACCTAAAGGTGGGTCAGCAATGTGAGAAGGCAGTAAGGAGGGCTGGGGGGGGGGTATTGGGATGCGTAGGGAGAGGCATCACCAGTAGAAAACAGGAAGTTGTTGGCCCTCTGTACAGACAGTTGGTAAGACCACATCTGGAGTACTGTGTACAGTTCTGGAGACCCCATCTCCAGAAAGACATAAACAGGGTGGAGGCTGTCCAGAGGAGGGCAACCAAAATGGTGCAGGATCTACACCAGAAGACATATGAAGAAAGATTAAAGGAGCTTAAGATGTATAGCCTCGAGGAAAGAAGGGAGAGGGGGGACATGATAGAAACTTTCAAATACCTCAAGGGAATCAACAAAGTCCAAGAGGGTATCATCTTTCAGAAAAAGAGATGTGTAAGAACAAGGGGGCACAATTTGAAGATAGAGGGGGGATTGCTCAGAGGTAATGTAAGGAAGTATTTCTTCACAAGTTCACAGAAAAGGTTGTAGATGCATGGAATGTCCTTCATGAGGAGGTTGTAGAGTCAAAAACAGTGGGGAAATTCAAGAATGCATGGGACAGACATAAGGCAAGTCTAGTGGGTGGTAGGAGGAAGTAGGCTGTTGGTTAACTAGAATCTTCAGCTTATCCATTAGGTAGGGAAATGGGCAGACTAGGTGGGCCAAGCAGTCCTTATCTGCCATCAAATTCTATGTTTCTATTACTACTGACCTTCCTATTCCTTTTTTTAAAAATTGGAACTACATTTGCCCATCTCCAACAGTCCACTACAACTGAAAGAGTTCTGTCTGGGAACTTCTTAATTCATTTACCAGTTCCCTGACCACTCTTGGAAGAATACCATCCTCAGCTGAGGCTTTATAGGGGTTAACCTTAAGTAGTCTATCATGGACATCCTTCCTATACACTGTGAATGGCCTCTCAAGTTTTACCACTTGTTCCAAGTTGGCTATGTTCATTTTAGTGTTAAACACAGAACTAAAATATACATCAAACATCTGTACCATCCATTTTTCATCTGTGAATAATTTCCCATTTGTGTCTTCCAGAGGGCCCACACCTATTGTTGTCCCTCTTTTATAGCTGATGTAGTTATAAAAGGATTTATAGTTGTCTTGTACCTTGGTGGCCAACAGCAACTCATACTCCATTTTTAACCGCCTTGTGAATGTTTTACATTCCTTGAGTATAAGTTTATATTTTTTCTAGTCTCTGAACTGTTATTTTTAGCAGTCACATAAGACTTACTCTTGCATTTTATTTTGCTTCACTTTTTTTTTTTTTTGCAATTTAATGAGCTTTATTAAAATACAAAAAACTACAACGATAAATACCAAACCGTAGATACAATTCAAGGTAATGACAAACAAAATAAACGTATAAAATGCCAAAAATCAATCTCAAAGCAAAAAATAACCAAACAAATCCAACTGACCATACATAAACTTGCTACTTCCCACCCCATACCAATTCCCTCTCCACCCTCTATGCAGACTCCATCTCCTTCACAAATAAAACTGAAGAGGTCCCAGTCTAGGGTCAGTACAGGGTATTAAAAATAGCTTTCTGTGTCTTCTAAGAATTACAAGTGGGCAACTTGGGGGAAAGGGAGTAATGTCTGTGCTACCTCTACTCAGGACACCAAGCTGTTTATTTTGCTTCTCAATTTCTTAGTCAACCAAGGAGGAATCCTTCCAGACTTGTTATATTTTTTCTTTGTTGTTATGTACTTATCCACCAAGTTTTCAAATTTGTTAACAAGAATATCACACGTATGGTTTAATGGTTTATCTTTAAAATCTTGTTCCCATTGCCAACCTTGAAAATCAGACCTAAGAGACACAAAATATGTTTGGTCAAAACACTTGATCCAGGTTGAACCTACCACACCTTTTTTATTTCTTTTATGAGTAAATCAAAGGTGACTATATCGTGATCACTCCCACTCAAGGGCGGTAAGGTCATACATTTCTGAATTTGATTGTCCATATTGTTAAAAACCAGATCTAAAATATTTTCCCCTCTTGTTCCTTTGGCTACATATTGCTCGAGACCTAATTAGGTCATGCTATCCACTATATTTTGTTCAGTAACTGATTGACCCATATAAGTCTCCCAGTTAGTTCCAGGCATATTAAAATCTCCTATCACTAACAATCTATTATCTGTTGGCAGTGTATTTAATAATTCACAAAATAAGGCACCTCTTTCCCTACACTGAGACAGTGGCCTGTAAAACGCTCCCACAATTATCTTAGATCCTGACTCTGGGATCACTCCTGTCCATGTATGTTCCAAATCCTCAAACCTCATGTTAATAGACGTGGACTTAATAGTGTCAGAAACATACAAGGCCATACCTCCACCTCCTCTCTTTGCTATATAGCATGCAATCCTGTATATTTCGATCACATCCAGTGTCCTTGTCCTACCAAGCCTCTGTGATGGCACACAGTTGTATGGACTCCTTGTGTAAGATATCATTTAATTCCTCAAATTTGTTAACCGGGCTTCTTGCATTCAACAGCAAACATTTCCATGCCTTGGTGTCAGTTGCTGAACCATGAGCTTTGTTGTCCTTTTTTGTGACTGTAGCACCCCCTGTCCCCCTCTAGTTTAAAAGTATCACAATACCTGTATTTATTCTGCTAGCTAGAAGCCTGGTACCATACCGATTTAGGTGCAAACCATCCCTGCCAAAAAATCCAGGATCTGAAAACATGTCCCAATAGTTTAAAAATGTTACCCCTTGAATACTGCACCATCTCTGCAACCAATCATTTAAGAACATAATGTCCCTTTGGATCTGCTGGCCCTCATAACAGGTAGGACCCCTGAAGTAATAAAATCACATCCCTTTTCCTTTAGTGACTTACCAACCTCTTCAAAATCTGTCTGTATGTCCAATATCCTTCTGCCCACATCATTTACACCAAAGTGTAACACTGCCAATGGTTTCTCACTATTTTCTGGAAAACCATTTAAATTGTGCTTTATGTCAAATATATTGGCTCTGAATAAGCTGCATACTGCTGTACTCCCTTTCTGACCCTTTCAGGCATCTATGTTCATATATTTTATCAAGACACCTAAAACAGCTGCATCCCGTTGCTTGTTGGTGCCTGCACTTCTGCCCTCGACCCTATTTGCTCCATTGTTTAATATTGGCCCCTCAATTCCTTGCTTGCCTTCCACTGGTTCAGCTGCTTTATCAGCTGAACTAATAGTGCGGTTATTCATTTCTAGCTGACTAATCTGGTCTTGCAAAGCTTGCTCTGGTATATTATCAGTTGGGTTGGTTCCGGGATTGTGTATCCTCCAATTGGCTAATCTGGTCCTACAATACACTAAATCTGTTTGTAGATTTTAATACAACTGGGGGCATTTATTGACTTGAATTTATTGTGTATTTCAATTTAATTCTGATTTGATGTATGGTGCCTAGAGTCTCCAGGATTGGGCGCCTAAAAATAAATACTTACTTATTTACTTTTGACCAATCTGCCTCCTTCATTGTTTTACCCCATAATTCACCTTATACCATTTCTCTGTTTCTGAGTCAAGAGTTGCCCTCATTCATTACTAGGCCATCTCTCTCTCTCTCTCTCTCTTTTCTCTAATTTAGCATTGCAGATCTCCATATCCTGTTGTGAACTTACTTCTAGATCTACCCTCTGAGAACATTTTAAATCTATTTCAGTATTGTTAATGAATTTCTCCAGTGTTTTTATTCCGTGATGGATCTCTGAACAGTTACTTAGTTCCAATATCTCTGTATGAAGTACTTGTATCAGTAAACATTTATCACATTGAAAACTTGGTTCTTCCTCCCCTTTAATAAACATTTTAGAGGAAGTAAACTCACTGATCCCATCCCCCATTGTATTTAGTTCTTGACTCGACATATTCAGACCCACTTAATGTCTCAGAGGACTCCTTTGTAAGTCATCTATAGCACCCCAAAGTAATTTAAGTTTATTTAGTGATAAAATGTAACAATGTAACTATGTGCTAGAATCACAGTACCTTGCACCATCACTGCTATCCCCACTGGACACGCTATACACGGGTGCATGTCTCAGCACATCTCCATGTGCTCGCCCACTCAAGCTCGCCCCGCTTGTTTGGAGAGAACATTTAAATGTGGTACGTAACCAGGAAGTAAGTTGCTGTTCACGTGACCACTCCCAGTCTTGGCTGCCTTCCCAAAATGTAAAATACTGCAGTTAAGATGTAAAAATAGCCCCTCAGTTCTGTGAAGGCAAGGTGCAAAGTGCAACTAGTATGTGCAAATCCAGCAATATCAAAAGCATTAAAACCATGCAAAGTCTGCAGTTATGTTTAGCAGTGTTATGTAGTTCACTAGACTGAATGTGGACTACAACTCCCAGTCACCCACTGAGCTTATTGTTAATGGCAGAACATCCCCAAGAGCAAATATATATTGCTCTATATAACAAATAAAAGCACAGCAATGTTCTAACTCTTGTCACAGGTAAGCAATAACATATGACGGGGTTGGGTTATTCTGGATAAACACATGCCTGGGGCATAGTGAGGCATGAGGCACAGCCGACTGCCTTACTGCCCCTAGAAGTGCATTTATCCAGAATATCCCACACCTTGGAGTGTGTTATTGCACTTATAAAATGGGTACCTGTTGAGATACTGTCATATTATTTAAACAAAATAGTAAAAAAAAGAAAACAAATCTTTACTGATGTGAAACAGTCCCTCCGCTGTCCTTAGGTTGCTAGGGACACTGTTAATTGAAGTGATGTCACTAGGGATGCTGAAGGCAGCCATGGAGTCAATAAGTCAGGCCACAGGCAAGACCACAATTTTGTTTTGGGTCTTGCCTGCAACAAGCTACCCTCTGCAGTAGCAACTTTTGTAAAAGTCCCGCTGTCTGTCTGCTTGGGGCTTCGCAGGAATGGTGGAGCATTTAGGTGAGGGGGCAAGGGAACAGTTCAGCAGGGACAGTGATACAGTTTTTACATACAAACAACACTGTTCAAGTGTTGTTACAGTTTTTACTTTATGTTTTTTAGTTTGTATTTTACTGAGTTTTACTGTGCTGTTTATCATGGAGTTGGCTGAGGAGTGCGAGTGAAAGACAGCTGCTGAGTTGGCTGAGGAGTGCGGGGAAGAAAAAGTAATGGTGTTTTCTTTTTTTGTTGCTTTGAGCAGACAAAAAGTGTCTAAATGAATGCCCACACTTTCTTCACTTTATGCCCGCACTTACTGCGCTGTGTTTTTACTGTTTGGGCCACTGCCAGCTAGGAACTTTGGATCGGGAGTCAGGATCTCCAAGATGGCAGGGCACAAGGATATCCTGGGTGACTGGGTTACTTGTGGTGTCACCTGTTTTTTGCCATAGTATATTCAAAATAAAAGACATAGCTGGCAAGGGGTGCTAGCCAATCAGGTCCCTTTATTGTCCCTACCCATTTTATAGAGATCAATATACACTCTGAATGTAGCAAACAACCTGTTTAATTAAAGCTACATATCTCTGCAATTACACATGTATACCGCTCATTCAAAGTTGGCTACTTCTCAATTAAAATTGTATACTGTACCTCTCAAAGCTATATACAGTACCGTGCAAAAACATTGGGAAATACACCTACAGTGGAGCCAGCTAGGATGTAATGCAGTACCTTGCAGTCAATGATACCCACAAAATACTGCATGATAAAAGGGCTTAGCTGCCATTGACTTGCACAGTTCCCTGTAGCATACTGCAACACTGTGCAGTAATACTGCAAGATATTTCATTGCATCCTACACTGCACAATAACAGCAAACACAGCAACATGTGTATAATCAAGTATCAGCTTAACACCTAATTCACAATTAGTTAAACAATTATCCAATTAACCGACATAAAACTGATTCAACAAGTATATCTCAGATCAAACCAGCTATCCAAGATGGAAAAACAGAACACTAGTCATGGACAACTAGAGTCCATACAGCAGCAGGAGGAACAAAAGTACAGCAAAAAAATACCAACTTTGACATCAAAGTGATCAAATCCTATATAGCAAAAGTATTTGAACAGTGGGATCTTCTAAGAAAAGTAACAAATGGATTGGACAAACAGCTGGCACGTTTCATTTATGTACACAAAAAGTAAGCTGGTTCAGACTATGAACCTGGAACTATAGTGGGAACACATGGAAGCCTTGAACAATATTTTGAAAGAGAAAATTATCCACACTCCATTTACAGGTAGCTATTGGTGGTGGTGTAGAGGGTAATTACTTGGAAAAAAAGAGGTAGGTAGTGGCTTCAGGGGGGGAAATCCTATCTGGGGTAGGGTGACATAGCAGTTCAGAAAGGCCAAAAAGGGAATATCAGTAAAATGTTGAAGTAAAGAGGCAAGGGGGTGCAGAGAGAACAATACCTAGAATTAAATACTGGCAAAAGCAAAAGCAGAAAGCACTCTGTCTAGGGTAAGGTGTTAAAGAACGTCCTGATAGAGGGTGAAGGTGGGAAAGTAGTAAGTAAAAGGTAGGGACAGTATGGGCAAGATGTAGAAGGGAGTAAATTCATATTAGCAGATATGGGAGTGGTTCAGTGCAATTGCTGTGGAGCTGTAGAATTCTGGGAGACATTCTGGAGACAGGTGCTACTCCATGTGCATACACCTCTCTGGTTGAGTGTGAAGGTTGCTGGTCTTCATGCCAAGCTGCCTAGGATCCAAAGGACCCCTTGACCCAAAAAGGGGACTCAGAGTTTAACAGGGGATAGATTTGGGAGCAGGAAGGGGTGGAGATAGGGAGGTTAGATGTCTACCTGGTGCCTCATCTTGGATGGAGGGACAGCAGATCCGAAGGATCACTAGAGTGGCAGGATGTGGGTGATCTTGATGTCACTATCCACCTAGGGACAAATGACCTAGTGAGGGATGGGGCTGAGGTAGCACAGGGAGAGTTCAGAGAACTGGAGAGAGAGGCCTATGGCAGGTAGCAGAAATGGTGGAATTTGCAAAGTGCTACCTGTTTTTGGCCAAGAAAGGCTAGGGAACTCTCCATCCAGAGCTTCAACACTTGGTTGAAATAATAGTGCATGGAGGAGGGGTTCAGCTTCACTGGGGACTGGGGTGCCAATCTGGAAGGACACGAGCCTATACAGAGGTGATGGTGTGCATTCTTCTAGGAAGTGGACTGCAGTCCTCAGTAGACGGTCCAAATGTTACTTTGGTGAATATTTAAAGTAGCTCAGGGCAAAGGAGCTAATACAGAGGGAGGCATAAACTGCCCCCCAACACATACACACAGATCAAAGCAACAGGAGGCATAAGCATATTAGGGGACAATTGGGACAAGCACAGAAGATGTGCAGAAGAGGTGTTGAGGATGCAAGGAATGTACAGTATAACGAGGGGGGGAGAGGAGTAAGGGAAGTTTCAAGTGGCGGCAAAGGCAGGAATGGGTGGAGTGGGATGCAGGCAGGGTGGGAACAAGGTGTTAAGAGCCATGTGTGTCAACACAAGAAGAACTGGAAATAAAATTCCAGACCTGGAAGCCATCATGGCAGAGGCAAGCCCAGAGCTGGTGGCCATACCTGAGTCATGGTACATAAAGAACCATGACTGGGACATGACCATGGCAGCCTACACTTAGTTCAGAAGGGATAGGGAGGGGGAGGAAGGGTGGAGAGGTTGTGCTACATCTAGGAGAAGGTATCAGAGCAACAGACATGCAACGGAACCTAGTGGTAAAGGATGGGTTGGAGGTGCTTCAGGTCACCATAGAGACAGGAGCAAGAGTCAGTATTCATACTGGGATGATACACAGACCTCCAACACAGGGGAAGAATTGGATAAGACACTAGGGGAAGCTATTAGCATGACGGCAAAAAAAGGGGAGGTGGTGCTGGCTGGGAAGTTCCATTATATTATACAGGCATGGTTGTACCTGTATATTAGGGTCATATAGGTAGTTTAAAGGACAACTAAATAGGGTTTTATTTGAAAATCAAGAGTGGAGAATCTGAAATCATAGGGCTGCATTCTAAGCCCTTGCCTGCCATATGATGCCCCTTGTTTTGCACAGAAAGTAGTTTTAACAGTGTGTCATTGCATTTAAAAAACTGTAAACAAATCCACAAGTCTTTTAAAACACCCACTCCAATAGCAGCCTAAGATGGCCACGACAGTTACCAAATCTTGGACCAACTTTCCAATTTCTTTTTCAGGTCTCTCTTCAATTCCCTCCTACCTTGCTGGCTATCCACCGTGCCATATATCTTTGTGTCTTCCACAGAGACACATCTTATCCTGGATCCCTTCTCCAATGTTGGAGATGAACACATTTCGAAGCATCAGTCTCAGACCTGGCCCTTGTGGGACAGCAGACACGGACACCTGTTTCATCCTTGTTAGGACTCATCAGGGTGCCATATCTGTATCTCAGCCCAGAGTGAGTGAGTGAATGAGTCTTAGGAGGGTTTTACTTGTTTGGGTCATGGGGATCTCATAAAAGGGAAGCACTACAAAAGACAAGAACCCCAGAGCAAAGGCCCTGAGGCAAGAGTTACTCTGGAAGGGTATTGGCCATACAGCCACATTTCAAAGAAATATAGAACTGCAAATACCCCAATACCCAAACAAGTAAGACACTCCTAAGGCTGGCTCCTTCCCTCTGGGCTGAGATACAGATATGGCATACTGATGAATCCTAACAAGGATGAAACACGTGTCTGTGTCTGCTGTTCTCTGTCTTTACAGGTTGCATTGTGAAGTCTTTCAGCACCATGCAATTCTACTTAAAATTCAGCCAGTCAAAATTTCTTCATGAGGATTTGCAAATGTATGTGCAATTGTGCTTTTCTTTGTCCTGGAAGGAGATTTCTATGTCTGGTTTCTAGTGTTCCATGCCATTTGGATACTTCAGTTAGCTTCTGGTATGTTGAAGTCTCCTTACAGGATGACTTCCAATCCAGCTGCTGGCTTCCTGATCTTTTTGTCTAGGGCCATGTCCACCCCTTCTGTCTGACTACGGGCCTGCAGATCACAACCAAGTTGACAACACTCTCCCTTCACAGTAAGCTGCACACAAAACAATTATATCTTGCCCACAACTCCTGTCTCCTTTTCCTTCATCACTTTGATACCTTCCCTGATTTAGGGCCCTATGCACTAAAGGGCGTAAATTCCATGTGATAGGTGCATATCCCACCCATGCAGCCTCGCACCCACAGACAGGTGTGCACCGGCTGGTATTCATTCTTGCAAGCCACCTGTCTGCAGTAGAGCCAGGGTTCTGTGATTTTCTGGGGTTCTAGTTCAGTTCAGGTTCTACAGGGTGTGGTTCTAGTTCAGTTTAGTTCTAGCTTTTTTCTTATTTTTTCAGTTCAGGTTCAGTTCTTAAAAAATGTGGTTCTTAAACATAAATAAAACCGGAATGCAGTTAGGCACATGAATGAACGTATAAATATATGCAGTTTAATTAATTTAGTGGCAAAACCTGTTGCAAAGCAAGCACAGCCTGTTTATAGGTAATAATGAGGTTACAAAAGATTACAATGTCTTAGCTAGTTCCCGAACAGACAAAACAATAGGAAAAACTGAGTGCTCAATTAACTAAATTCACACATCTTTAACTTAAGTAATAGCAAGAATTTAATTCCATTTCACCTGCTATCAGTCTTCACGCATCCCGAGACTTCCTCATCATGCAGCTCATTAAATTAAATTAATTACCCCTCTTGAGTCACATTCCAGGTCTACCTTGGAACGGAAAATACAGTTGCATGTAAAGTTAAAGTGACAGTACGATATAATTATTAACCATGTTAGTCCATCAAAATCATGACAGACAGCAGCATCCAGTGGAGGAAAAGGAAATACAGGAAATCGAAAGGTATAACACAGTTCTGCATTTTAAAAAGGGCAGGTTCATGTTCGGTTCTGGTTCACCACCTGGTTCAATGAGGAGGTTCTAGTTTGGTTCAGTTCTGACTGAAAACTAACAGTTCTGGTTCTGTTCGGGTTCGGTTCGCACAAGAACCCTGACTCTAGTCTGCAGACCCACCCTGCACAACCGTGTGTTGCTGGATCGGGGCTGTGCAGGGGACAGAGTGTGGGACCCAGGAAGGCATCCAATCTGATTCCTACCCTGGGTCCCAGAGGGGATCCTCTATGCACCCATGTGCATGTCAAGCACTGTGTCCATCACAGCTGTGCGGGGTGGAGGTACCTGTCATGTTCCACACCTTTAGTGCATCTGTCATAACTGTTAAATAAAAATAAATATCAAGTGGTCCCCCTTCCTATTCCCAGTCCCCATGTATTGTATTGTCTATCCTTCTCTGGTGGCTAGTGGACCCCCAACCTGACAGGTATCACCCCACCACCCCTCTCCTCCATCGTATGCCCATACCAGTGACTGGGACAGACCTCTGCTCTCCACCACAGCTGGCCACTGACTGAGATGTCAATAATGAGTGTGTACTATAACAGTACATGCTCATTATTAACATCTCAGTTGGCATCTGGCCATAGTGGAGAGTGGAGGGCTATGCCAGTCACCGGCTTGGGAATATGAAGGGGGGAGTGGTGTGGTGGGGTGATACCTGTTGGGGGGTCTGCTAGCCACCAGGGAAGGATGGATATTACAATACATGGGGATTAGGGATAGGAAGGGGGAGTCTCCTTGGCCACCAGGGAAGGAGAGACATTACAATACATGGGTATCTGGGATAGGGGCCGGGGGCACTTGGGTACCTGCAGAAATGCCTCTGCATAGGACGATCCTGGTGGCCATGTCAGCCACGGTGCTTGATGTGCACAAGGTGGGTTGGCTGTGTAACCCAGTTACAGCGGCGTCCCCCTGCCATATCTCTTGTACCCCAGTGCGAGTTACCCTGTATGATTGCACGCACCTTTGTAAATCACGCAGAACATGGGCACGCCCCTGACACACACCTGACACACACCTGGCCTGCCCATGGCATGTAGCTGCCTGTGCAGCTGGGGGATCCGATGCACATCTAGCTGGTGTGCGGATTTATGACTGCTGCCAGGGATCCACAGCACCCCTCCCCCCCCGCTGTGTGGCATTCACATGTAGGGTTGCCTATGCACCCAAGATACGTGGCACATAGGCATGGTAAATATGGCCTATACAGTGCAACCTCCCCATCCCACTCATATTTCCCTGTCCCTCCTGAATAATAATGTTGCCTGGGAGCATGAGATCCCAGTCATTATTTGGTGATGTCCAAGTTTCCATCATTGCCATTTTATTTTTTATTTATTTCAAAGTTTCACCAGGAAAGACATACTTAGCTAGTAACAGCTCATTTCTAGATGTGTCCTGTGAGGGGAGGGTGGGTGATGAAAAGAAACAGAGCAGTATTTATATAGCAGGTAAAAACATAACTAAGCATCAAATAAGCATCATATAACAAGCAATTTTTTCAATGTTATGTCTGCTTCTTGAGTTGTCCATGGCTTGAATCTGAATAAATTTTGTAGCAACAACTTATACTTTGGAATTAAGCCTCTTTAATCTACTTCACCTGCTTGTATCTCCCAGTATGTTCCAGTGGTGCCTTTTTGTGATTCTTGGTGCTTCTTGCCTTTGGCGTCTGCCATCCATTGTCATGGCCTGAAGCGCACTCATTTTATTTCCAAGGCTTCTGTCATTTAAGCAGACCGGTCTTCATGAACCCATCCTGTCACACTTCTTTCCATTTATCAGTCTGTTCGCTACATTTCATAAGCGTTTAACTGAACCTTCACCCTATCAGTTTGGTACTCACTCTTGGGTAAGGGGCAACACCTTTGTCTCCTTCTGTGTCACCCCAATTCCATGATTGTTTCGGATGGAAAAGTGCTTTCTAGATTTCCCTCGGTTGGGTGTACAGTACCATGGGGATGACCCTAGCCCCAGTTTCCCATTACTAGTTTAACTGCTCTGACATGAAGACCTCAAACTTCTGGTCCAGAGGTTTTGCTCCCTCTCCTGTGGGATGAAGGCCATCTGGTTTAAACAGGCCTTTGTCCCACCAAACGACAGCCTAATATCCCAGGAAGCAAAACCGCTCTTTGGTGCATAACCTTTTCAACCAGTCCTTGAAGTGGAAGATTTTCATCTTCCTTGCCCCCTCCAAGGTGTACTGTGAAAACCTCAGAGAAGGACACAGTTCACACCAATGCCTGGATCTTGGCACCCAGTGTCCCAATATTGTCTTTCGCTACCCCTTGTGACTTCCCTGCCAGATTTTTCATCCCAACATGGACAATAATGTCTAGCCTCCCTCCTCTACCACTTTCCTAACCAACCCATCTATACTAGGGACTTCCCTATCTGCTGTTGTCTTTGGCAAACAGTGCACTACCCTCTCCACCTGGTCTGTGTTGCAGACCACTAGCTCAGTGCCCCTAACAGTTGTTCCCCCACTAGCTTTCTGACTACACCACCATCACTACCACAACTGGCTTAGCCACTGCTGAAGTCCTGGTGCAACAGGTTTCTCTCCTGTACTGCGGGAATAGCATGTACAACTACCCTCAAGGGAGAAAAATTGTTACTAGTTGTTAGCCTAGAGCCCTCTTCCTCTCTCTCTCTCTCTCTCTCTCTCCTACAACAACAATCCTCTGGCCTATCCCCTTGCCCATAACCTTCCATCCCCTGTTGAAAGCTCTTGGGACACACTGAGGGGGAGAAGTGGCAGAGGCCACCTCTGGCTCCCAGTTTAACATGTTCTGTAGCTGTCATATTACAGTCCATGCTGCAGTCAGTTCAGAATGGAGTACCACATGCCTCTGGCAGACTAGGTAACCCCCATAACTTTGCAGTGTACGTGAGAGGAGTGAGGCTCCACAGGTCCTTCAGGTAACTATCTCCCACTCCCAAGGCCTCCTTTCATGCCTGCTGCCCATGGCTACTCCTGGTTCCCACTATAAGTCCTTCAACAGTCATTTAGATTAGAACTAGTTGCTGCTATACACCAGACTGGTTTATGCTTGGCTATCCTGGACACTTACCACAATCATGAATGCACCCCCCCAACCTCACCACCACAGTCTACCCCAAAAAGGCTTTAGCTGGGCCCCTCAGCTAAGACTAGCCTGCTGACACTGGGTACTCTGTAAATGTCCCTGGATGAAAAGCCTTATAGAGCCCCAACCCAAATAGGAACATCGTACAATTTTCACTTAGCTACAGTAGGCACAGACCTGAGCATGACCCAGTTCACAGCATTACATATTCCATGGCCAATGTACAGATACTTTATATTATACAATGCATGACTCGATTAGAACACCCTCAGTGGGTGATCAAGATGTTTCCTACAGTACCTATATACTATCTAGAATTATTTCAGTTTACATAACATAACCACTCTTTGTTTTGGGCTTTGTGGACTTTTTCACTTGTGAAATTTGTTTCATAAGTTATACTGTAGCATACCCTATAGATTAATGAGATATGCTGATAGGTGTTTTTTTACTAAGATAAATTCATAGAGCAACTTTAACATTTTAGCTCTGCCAAGTCTGTTGACACCATGTTAGTCTAGTTCTTCTTTCCATTGCTTTTAAAAAGAGATTTGCTACATTATTTAATATTGGTTTTGAATCTGAATTTAATAATTTATTAACTATGTTCTCAGATGATGTGTACATGAACGAAAGGATTTAACCATGTCAAATTGCCCTTATGTGCCTACAGTATGCCATCTGCAGAACAGAAGTACATGCTTCATAGGGTCTGTGTCTCCTTTTCCATAGTCACATGTGTTAGTTTATTGACTTATCTCTTCAAAATAAGTTTCTATTGAGCTTGAATATCTGGAATCTTATTTTTAGTAAAACATTTCTCTTAACAGGATATTCCAACATAAGAGGGTACTGTTTTGTTCAAGTGTATTTAACTTAGCATATTTGGTCAGGAGGGCACACTGACCTGAGGACTGTTCTATCGGGAATCTGGATAAAACAAAAAAAATATATTAAATAAAGACATACCCCAGTTGAACTTTCTGGGACTTGCAAAGGATAGCTACAGTAGGTCATATTTTATAATATAGGGTGACATACTGAAAGTACAGACAATACATGCCAGGATAAATCTGAAAAAAAACTGTTGTAAACAATATCCAGTGCTTGCAGGACAATAGGAGATGCAATAAGGAGCACAATCTATTTACTGCTGAAAACAATCAGGAATAAAATGGGAAACAACTTGTTTCCTTAATTGTATTAAATAACATCAGGAACTAGCATAACAATTGTGGTTGTAACTCCAAATATTTCAGCATAACTACTGATTGGTGTCTGCTATTAGCATACTCTGAAAGGTATGATAGTAGGGTTAGAGGCAAATTATCAGTAAGTGTGTATGAGAAAGAGAGAGAGACAGAGCGATAGAGAGAGAGGGAGACACACAGACAGATAGACATACATAGAGAGAGAGAGAGAGAGATTTCAGCTGAAGTGTTAAAGTGAAACACTCATCTCAAAGCAAATAGTTCCACACAAGCATTTCCTCAACAGTCAATTGTGACCTCTGGTCATGATTTTTATTCTGGTTGTTATTTTTATATTCTGATGTTTTTATTTAAAATTTTAATTTAGAAGTGGATCCATGCCACTATATCCACCACATCACTCCCATGAAGCAACAGAGATCCCAATGTGCTTTGAGAACAATGAAAAGTTGATGCTGTTTAATGCTTCAGGACACAATTGCAAGGATGTGCATCAAACCCCACAGGGAATTCTTTGAGAAGGATTCCACTTTTATAGTTGTAACTGACCCCCAAATCACAATTTTAAATCTTTATAATTACTGGTGACCATAAATATCAACCAGATCACTGTTTTGTTAAAAATGCATATCAACTGGATTTCAGGTTATTATTCTTCAAAGGCAATAATAACCTGAAATCCGATTGCTAATGCACTTCATAATGACTCAAAATCTGGTTGATATGACATTCAAAGAAACTGTTGCATTCCATTATTTCACAAAAGGTATTTCAACTGCAGTATTGTCAGCTGTGTTTATTCATGTATAGTTCAATTTCTTCAAAAATAAAACTGCACCCTAGCTAAAAAAATCGTCTCTTTCTTTCAAGCTGCTAGAAATACAGTCTGAACCTCCACACTGGCAATTATAAAAAATAAAGGATAGGTAACTTTGTTATGGATTTTTTTTCATGCACCCTCGGTGTGTGATGACCAATTAAACCTCTCGAGCTTCGCTCTTAAGGTTTATGGGTCATCACACACCCTGGGTGTGTGAAAAAAATCCATAACACACACTTACCTATCCACTATTATCTATATATTGGTCCTTCAAATCCATGAAGACCAAATCTTCCCCAAAGCAATAATTCAGTACTAGAAGGATCCTTTGTTCATGTGCTCCTAGCATGCAACATGCCTCCCTCCTTACTGTACCTGAGTACCATGAAGAGGGGAGTTTTAATACTGGAAGAGCATTACTGATTCTTGGTATACTATGACGTATTTATTGATTTATTGATTGATTTATTTATTACATGCAAGATCCTTTAGGCAAAGCCTATTTTCAAAGGATCTAGGGTCAGATAATAGAAGAGCAATGTTACAGTAAAGTAAAACAAATGATACATATTTGCAATGAAGGGTGACAAGGCAATCTACTGCAGTGAAATACATCAAGATTGACAAAAGAATTGACAGCTGAGTAGTTCCTTCTTAGATGTTTAGGGTACAGCTTGGCATAAGGACCATAATTTGTATATTACATATCAGATAGGCGACAGCAAAACAGAACAGGGTAATCCAGAGACACATGAGAAACATAATTTTAGGGGAGTTGAATAAATCAGAGATAGCACTTACATGGGTGTTGAGAGTTGAGTGAGACTAGCAGCTGGGATTTAAAAGTGGTAAGCGAGCTAGTGGTTTTGAGAGATGGGGTGAAGAAGTTTGAGAGTTTGGGGAAGCTGAAGGAGAAACAGGACTGACCCAGACAGGTTTTCCTCCTAGGGAGCTTTAGGAAGTTATGCTGAGCCCCCCTAGTTAAGTATTTGGAGGCCAGGGGGCTAAGGAAGGATAGAGCACCTGGTGACAATTGACTTAGCGGGCTGTTTTGCCTATAATCAGAGTGGTATAGTGAATGTGAGAGTCAAGGTTAAGTCGCCCTAAGTTATAGTACAGTGTGCACATATTTCCCATTTTTGGTTAAGAGCTTGCTGGCAGGCCCTATTCATTGAACCCTGGACTCTGTTGAGCGTTTTGCTACTGGCTGCACCATAGATCACCAGTCCATAGTCTACTAGACTGAAGATTAGACTCCTGATGAGATGCTTCTTGATTTTAGGGAGAAATGTGTTTTTGTGCCTGTAGAGCAAGACAGGTCTGGAGTTAGCGGTCCTAATGAGCGTATCCACATGATCTGAGTATGAGAGGCCTGTGTCAAGGGTGATCCCCAGATATTTAAAATGAGTTACTTGTTCAATTGGTGCTCCCAGTTCAGAGGTAATGTCTAGTGTGGAGGGAGTTGGGGGTTTGTATCTAGAATGGAAAAGCATGGATTTAGTCTTCTTAGAGTTCAAGACAAGGAGGTTGCTGGTGAACCATTTACCGATGGCTGTGAAATCAGCCTGGAGGCTTTGTTGGATGAAAGGGAGGCTAGGGTGTATAGCAGTCATAACTGCATCAGCTACATATAGGAGACTTTTTGTGGAAGAACAGGCATTAGGGAGTTTGTCAACAAAGAGGCTGAATAGAAGGGGATCAAGGATAGATCCTCGGGGGATTCCAACTGAAACAGGCCTGTAATCAGATGGCACCTCCCTGCATTTTAACTGCTTGTGTTTGATCAATAAAATAGTTGTTTAGCCAGCAGATAGCATCGAATGATAGGCCCAGAGTGTTTAATTTGTGACAGAGTAGCTCATGGTTAAGAAGGTCAGAGGTCTTGGTGAGATTCATGAATATGGAACTGACTAGACCTCCTCTGTCTAGGGTGCGATAAAGATGGTCAGTGTACTCTATTAGCGCAGTTATGGTACTGCAGTTTTTGTGGAAACCATGCTGTTCAGGTGCCAGTAGGTTGTATTTTGCCAAGTATTGAGAGAGCTGTCCATTTACTATTTTCTCCAGTGTTTTAGAGAGGGATGATGGAATAAAAATGGGTTGGTACTTAGTGGGTTGTTCAGGGGCACCCCCTTTGTGAACAGGGGTTATATGTGCTGTTTTCCAGAGTTTGGGCACTCACCCTGAAGTGAGGGACAAGTTGAATATAAGCTTTAGGGGTCGTGTAACCTTATTTATTAATTTATCTATTTATTTATTTATTTATGTCTTTGGTAACCAGGTAAGTGCATTAATCCAAAGGATAGTTTTCAGTCACTACCCGGGCCACAGATGTGACTACAAAAAAAAACATAAACAGCAGTAACAATGTACAAGCAAAAACAGCAGTAACAATGTAGAAAAGCAGCAATAGTACAGAGTAACACAGGTAATACAGGAATGTGTAATACACCTCAAAACAAACTCTGGCCAGAGCCGATAGTGCTGTGAAGCACTACCAAGTGATGAAAGTTACTCATGTGCGTATAAATTATTCAACGCACAGGTGTAACTTGGCCATATGTTGGAGGTGTTGCACCAGATTTTCAATATGGCCTCTTTTATACCCCTCCTCATGAACAGTGCCAGTGTCATTTTGTTCAATTGTCCTGAAAGGTGATTACACAGACTACACGCGCTATTCTGTGCCACAGGTGCGCAAACAAGGTTTGAGTATGTTGTGGAAAATGACAGCTGTACAGTTCTGATGGAGGTGTACAAAAATGGCTATGTTCAAAATGTGAAGTGAAAATATTAAAAACTAGTGATGTTAGGAGTGTGCATAAAAACTGTGCAGCACACACTCGTAATGCAGTCATTGTTTGGAATTTTTTCACCAAATTTTCAACATGGCTTTTTTGGGACCCCTCCTCATGAACAGTGCCAGTGTCATTTTGTTTAATTTTCCCAAATGGTGATTGCACAGAGCAAACACGCTATTCTGTGTCACCAGTATGAAAACACATTTTGGGCATGTTGTGGAAAATGACAGCTATACTGTTGTGAAGGAGGTGTGCAAAAATGGCAATATCAAAAATGTGGAGTGAAAATATTAAAAATTAGCGACGTTAGGAGCATGCATAGAAACTGTGCAATGCATGCTCGTAACACAGTTATTGTTTGGAATCTTTTCACAAAATTCGTAACATGGGCTTTTTGGGACCCCACCTCATGAACAGTGGCACTGTCATTTCATGAATCAGTTCTGAAAGGTGATTCCGTGCAGTGACCGTGAAATCACCTTTCCAGACCGAGTAACAAAATGACAGTGACAGGTCTGACTAGGTGGGGTCCCAAGAACCCCATGCTGGAAATTTTGGGCCAAAATTCCAAAAAATAGCTGAGATATCAGCATAAGTTGAAAACCCCACTGAATGGCTGTATTGCACACTTACCTTTAATTCTTCAGTTCGTGGTTGGGCTTTGAAGAGTGCAGATGTGTCCTTGTCCAGAGAAGATGACAGCACCAAACTCCGGAGGTAAGTATGGGGTAAGGGGGTGAGAGGTAGGTGCTCAGTAGGAGGGTAGGGAGGGAGGGACACATGGCGGCGATGAGGACCATTTTCAGTTACACAGGGGTTAGAAAACCAACAGCAAGGGACCATTTTCTAATTTACAGCAAAATGAGGAAACAAAAGTTCTGGTACAATGGGGTGGGCTTCCAGTATGCCACATAAATGCCAACATGGGAACTGGGCGCCCCATATCGGGCATAACTTGGGCAGGGGGTACCAGAAATAACTAAACTGACAAGGGACCATTTTCTAATTCATAGAAAAAAAAATAATTCTGCACACTGGGGTGGGCTCTCAGTGTATGACATGAGATGGGCATGACAGGAGCACAAAACAGTGAAATGGCATAGTGCCATACACAACATGGCAGCACAGCAGCACTGCACTTGCACCTAACTCTGCACATGCACACAACTTCTGCACATGCGTGGTGCACACATCGGAATGCAGAAGTAACTGCTGAAATGGTACAGCTGTTGTTCCGTACAGCAATTATGGTGGAGGGCTTTCAACTCTGTTAGGCTTACAGAAGGATACTTCCAAAAGTCCAACGGAAGAGGTTGTGAGATCGACCATTTTGCGAGAGCTAAAAAGCTCTCGCAAAATGGCTGTAGGCTCTGCCCACTGCCCTAACAAGGTAACTAACACGTAATGGAATTAAAGCACAAATTTCAGAATTCAAAAGACTTACAAAAATGCCTACCTGCTGTACCAGCTGACAAATAGGCTAAAATAATAAGGTGCATAAAGTTTACAAACCTTAATGCGCAGCATACTGAAGGAGCTTCATATCAATCTTATCCAGCCCAATTTGTGTAGTTATTTTTAACCTGGTAAGACATTTGTAAGTATCAGCCCATGTTAATTTCTTAATGTAGAACGTGGGGACGTGAGTTGTTCCAGTGGGTGGTGTGGTCCTTGAAAGGGCAACTGGAGTGTGCAGGGATGTCGGCAGTGAGGTCACTGAATGTTCTATAAAAAATACTGTATTTGCTATGTTGATATCACCCTCAGCATATGACCTATCAGTGAGGATGGAGTGAGGAAGCGGTTTGTGGGAGTTCCCTAGGATTTAATTGATGTCTCTCCAGAGTGTTTTCGGTGATTTGAGTGAGGAAAGCTGTCTGTTTTTATAGAAGTTAGACTTAGAGGCTCTGACTAGTCTTTTTACCCTGTTTCTAAGTTCCTTGTAATTTTTTAGGAGGGTGTTTAGTCCAAGTTCATGGTACTAGGACCGCTTCCACCATCAGCCAGCACCCACCCGAGTGTGCCCATCATTAGGGTGCCAGGATTCGAGTTTGAATCCCACTTGTAATGAGAAGGTCTGGGCCCCCTGCACCCTCCATGTGGGGGGCTGTGCCCCCATGACCCCCTATCTATAGATTCTAACTCTGGGGGGGCAGACCTTTGGAAAGGGGTGGCGAATTGGAGATTTTGGCACCATGTTGATGGGCACACTCAGACCAGTGCATGGATGGCCAGAAGGGACTGGGGCCCAGGCTGTATCTCGTGCTCTTATTAGTGACTTATGGCCTTGTGTGAACCACAGTTGGGAGGTTCCTTTTTTGGTAATGGTTTTATAGGGTTTCACTATATCACAGATTGCGTTAAAGTGCCTTATGAAGTACAGTGAAGCCCTCCAGGATGAAGTGCAGCACTGCAGAATTCTACAGTAGAGCTACTGCAGTAAACAATGGAATTTCAATGGGAGTTAATCCCTTTTATCATGCAGTAAACCAGTGCCACTAATCTTCATCCTGGAGGGCCTATCTGTAGCTTAAAGCAGCATCTACATCTGGAGTGTTCTGCAGGAAGGACCAGTCCATCTGTATTAGCACAGCTTGCAGTTGTGGGGACTTATTGGATAGGAACACCTGAGCCCTGGAGTGGGAGGGAGCTGCAGGGGGTGGCTTCACAGACCTCCAGCATACAACTGGGGAGTGGTCACTCAGAAATTTAGGAAGGATTTCCGTGTGGAGAATCCTGTCAGGGTGGCTGACAGGCACCCAGTCTAGTAGTGTGGCGGTCCCAGTTTTATAGTTTGCCTGGGTTGGCGAGGATACGACTTGTGTCAGGTATAGGTTAGCAATCATATCACAGTGGGTTTTAATATTACTGGCTAGCAAATTGCTGTGAAAGTCACCGAGAATAATTTTTTCATGGTGGGGGGTTAAGGTTATTGATAGTGTCATGGAGACGGTTAAGCCCTGGTGTGACACTGTTGGGGGGAATGTACGCAACAACAATGATTAGTTTTTTTTTCACCTCTAGTTCCAAAGGTCAGGTTTATGGCCACTAGGCCATACAGTCAGTATCAGTGGTTACTGGGGAGGTGGTAAGCCTAGTAGCTTCCAAGTGAGATTTGACATACAGCAGGCAACCCCTTCCTTTTTGTGTGGGCCCTATCTTGCTGAAACAGGGTGTATGAATCAAGGCTTATCTCATTGTCAGTGATCTTAGGGGTGAGCCAGGATTCTGTTACAGCTAGGATACTGTAGTTAGAGCTGGATACCCATAATCTGAGTTCATCCAATTTAGGTAGGAGACTTCCAACATTCACATGGGCCACTTCCATGCAATCCCTTCCAGTTTTAGTAGGGGAGATAGGGCTGGTATTGAGATGTATGTTTCCCAGAGAGGATTAGGAGTAGCAAAATTATTTGGTGCGCTATAAGATGTTATTTAGTGATCTTATGTGTGGGTGTTTCAGGGTTACTTTTTTAATAACTACGCAGGAAGCCTAGGTTCATGGTGGGTGCAAGTAGTAGATGGGTGGATACAGGGTTTGGTTTGAGTGAATAAAGAGACAGGGGGTGAGAGGTGTGCTATCGCTAGCACTCAGGAGTGTGCTGGTCCCTGGGGTGGATGGGCTATGCCTGCAATTTACTGTGTGGTGTCTGGGAGAATGGGCATCTTTGAGCAGCCATATCCCACCAGATTGAAAGCAGCCATGACGAGGATCCGAACATGAACAGGCTGGGAGAGATCATGGTGGGGAGAGTCTCCTGTGAGGGAGGGTCCACCATCCTAAGCAGGGATGTCTGAGCCCAATTTTTTTTTCTTTTTTTGGTTTTTAGGGTGAATTGTAAGACCTAGTAGAGGGTCTGGGAGATACCAAGTGAGGGAGGTCAGGGGTGTACGGAAAAGTTGAGGGTGGTACAAGTGTCCAAGAGTGAGTATGCAAAAGTAGGCTGATTGGTTTTCAGCCAATCAGTTGCACATAAATGAAGGACTGCCTTCGAGTGGGAGGGTGATTAGGGCAGGAGGGTGGGCAGACTCATGCGGCACTACTACACAGTGCTGTAATGCTGTGCCTGTTGCTGCAACCTATTTCACTGGGGCAGGGAGGGTGAATCCGGGCCCTGTCTGAATGCAAAAACTAGTGGGGTACAGAGGGTATATAGGAATCTGTCCTGAACTTGGGTGATTAAAGGTGAGGATTGGGTCTTGAATTGTATTAAACAGTAGTGCTAGTCAAGACTTGGCATTGAGACATGGAGGACTAGAACTATGAGCTGGGACCAGACAATGGAATATCTATATCTATCAGGGCTTTTAATGGCCTATTCCTTGGGCTGGGGATGCCAGGACCAGCTGAGCATTGAGGGTGATCCAATGCAGAAGATGAGTTTTAAATACAGTCAAACCTGATTAATCCATGCCTTGTTATTACAGATAACAGATTATCTAAACAGGGAACCTCTGAAACTAACTTTTTGCCATGGCAATTGCCTCTTTAATATGAAAATCTCTGTTTCCAAATCCAGATCCTGAACTCAGAGTACTGAGATCATTATCCACACTTATTTTGACCTGGATAATCTGGTACCGGTGCTAATAAAAGTGTTAATGGCATTTTTTTAATCCCTCTTAGTCCACTCTAGTATGTTGAAAGTGACAGGAAATTGTCTTAGATAGTTAGTTGCCCTCCTATTTTCCTTTTAATATCAATTATGCTCTCAGTAACAAAAATGACTGCCGTTGATGTGACCTTTACATCTCCTATAACTGGCTCCCTTTCCACCCCTGCGTTACCCTCAACAAAGCCTCACTATGCAAATGAGCACACCTCAGCCAGATGTCACTGGGATTCATGGCCACATTTCCACAATCAGCAACATCTATGGAACCCATTCTGTGGATGACTAAAAGCTGCTCCTGCCATTCAGGGAAACATCACTAAGACAGCACTCCATCATTTCTAAAATAGTCAGAGCTTGGAACTTGCTGCCCTCTGCACTTACCACTCTCCCCACCCTCACAACCTTCAAGACCTAAGTCACAGCCCACCTATTGTATTCTGCATTCCAGAAGCTTCACTGTAACTATGCTTAGTCCATCTCTTTTCTTAGCTCCCCACCTATGGGCCTGCCTAACATCTACAAGCTGCCCCTCTGCTACCACCCACAGCCCTTAAAGTCAGAAAACTGCTCATACCTGAGTTATTTGTTAAATCCTGCTGAAACCCCACTATAACTACTCACACTGTGCATTACCTTCACCAGGGAATGTCATTCTTGATACCAGTCTGTAGTCAAACATACCTGTATCACTTGTTAACGCCTGCTGGTACTTGTTGCCACTAATCACATTGTAAAGCCCTTGTATTATTGTTGTTGTTGTCTCTTGATGTTACTATTTAAACCCCTTGCTGTAAGAAGCCATTTGACTTGGTCACCTTTGAAAAAGGGAGCTTGAGCTCAAAGGTTTTCCAAAACAAATAAAAAAATAAAATTATGTATTCTGATATGCTTTGACCAATTTTTCTGATACATAAATAACCTAGCTTTGGGGTCTCATCAGATCTATGTGGAGTTTGATTCTCATCACCAGCTACTGCTCTTCCTTTTTATATTCCCTAAATGTTGCATGACATCAGTGATCCCATTCCATGCTATTCACCTGAATGTCCTGAAATGGTGATATTATTAAAATGTCTAGGCAGTATCAAAAGAGACAGCAGCAACTGCTGAGGAGAAATGGATTTAGAGTATTAACAAAGGCAACAAAACGTTATTAATTGAACAAAAAAGGTCAAAACATTTCATAATATTGGATTGACACTAATTGGGATGGGCCAAATCTTCCCTGCTGAAACGGAGTCACACCAAACTCATGCAGGTCAGTTTCAGCAAGCCCCAAGCTGAACACCATCTGTTCGGCTCAGATTTCTTTTCTTTTGCAATTTGCTCCCTCACCCGAGCCTCTCGGCCCATTTCCAGGCTTGCCACCATGCCAGTCATGTGCCTGGTTTTTGGAGGCTGAGGGGAGATGTGAAAGGGCACCCGTGCAGCTGAGTCCCAGACATTCCCCAGTCTGACATGTGCAAACTGTAGCATAAAAGGCGACCATTCTGCCGTTCCTGTGCCATTCTCAGGAGAGCAGTGGAGGAGGAGGAGGACTGCTTGATCAGTCACCTCAGGAGAGAAGGCAGTGTGAAGTGGCCCTGATAGGCTTGTTGTTGGGTATGAGAGAGGTGGTCATGGTGGATGACAAAACATGAAAACAAAAGAAAAAGGTTAAACAAAACAGAAGTAAAATATAGTAGACAAGACTCATCATCAAGGAGGGAAAACAAAAGTGGAGGACCAGGTGGTGGGACTCAAAGTGAGTGTGATGGACGATGATTCAATCCACCATGGTGTGTGGGCTGATCAAAAATAGAAAAAAATGAAGATAAAATGAAATTGTGGGGTTGAACTGTAAGGAACGGGGGTGATGAAAGATTGTAGGGGTGGGGTGTGTACTGAAGGAGAAAAAAGTAAGAATAAGAAATGCAATCAAGAAAAAGAAAGAGAAGTTACATTTTACAACAGAAAATGAAAAGAATATAATAAGAAAAGCATAAGAGAGGGAAGGGAAAGATATTAAAATTAGGAGTTGGGGAGGTGGGCTGAAAAGAAGGAGAGTGACAAAAGACCATGCAAGTGGAGTGAGTATTAAAGGAGGATAAACTAAGAATTATGATTTTTTTTCCCAAATCATTCTGCTATTAAAAAAATGTTTTTGAACAAACCCTGATCATCCTGCAAAGCAGAAGTTTCTTGGGTACTGTGTCATAAGTGCACTGGGCTAGCTGGCCACTTTAGTCAAAAATTCACGTTTGAAAAATATTCTTCTTTTGTGTTTTCCATATAATCCTGCCATTTAGCAAAAAAATATTTTGTTCTCAACCTCAATCTGACCATCCTGCAAGTCAGAATCCTCTTGGCTAGCAAGCCATAAGCCTACTGGGCTAGCTGGCCACTTTAGTAAAAAAAAAAACACTTTCAAAAAATTAATTCTTCTTTTACATTTTTAAAACTATCCAGCACTTAAAAAAATTTTTTTTCCACTTGACCATGATCATCCTACAAAACAGAAGCACCTTAGCTAGCGAGCTATAAACCTACTGAGCTAGCTGGCCACTTTAGTCATAAAAATTGTGTTTGAAAAAAAT
This sequence comes from Neoceratodus forsteri, assembly GCA_016271365.2. Lineage (NCBI taxonomy): Eukaryota > Metazoa > Chordata > Ceratodontiformes > Ceratodontidae > Neoceratodus > Neoceratodus forsteri. The sequence goes on from CM057452.1 coordinate 1,870,403,320, forward strand.
ATCACTGTTCAGTGTTTTCCAAATCATCTTGCTGTTTTTTTTTTTCAAGTTTTTCAATTGACCTTAGGCATCATGCAAAGCAGAAGTCCCTTGGCTAGCGTGCCATAAGAATACTGGGATAGCTGGCCAATTTAGTCAAAAAAACTCACATTTGGAAAAAAAAAACATTCTTCTTGTGTGTTTTCCAATTCATCCAGCTGTTTAAAAAAAAAAGTATTTTGTTTTCAACCTGACCATCCTGAACTAATTTCTTTTCTTGGACAGTCACCACTGAAAAAAAAAACATGGGCAGAAACTGAACTAAGAATAATAATATTGGGTTGCAAGAAAGCTTTCCTATAAAAGGTAAAAAAAGTAACAAAATGAAAAATCGCCTACTATGAAAAGCACTATCAGTCATATTACTAGTACCATTGCTGAACGGTGTTTGACAGAAAAAACAAACAAATAATTATCTGTTTATTAACGTTTATTAATGATACAAGAAGCAAATTCCCTTTGCACCAGTGATCCACTCCCTGGCACATTAAGCAACAAAAGAGAGAGTCTCAGGTGGTGTGCCTTATAAAAGGAGTAAGGGGCAAGGTAGTAGAGGCAGTTTTATGAAAAAAAAACAAAGGTTGCCAGGGGCATCACCCACAGGCACTGAAAGGATGACTACTTATGCTTTCAATGATCCACTATCCCAGATTCCACTATCCCAATCATTTCATGACTCAGACTCTGGCACAGACAATAACAGCAGTGGTAGCAATTGTGTGTCCAATGAGCTTGAGTCTGAGTCATCTGATTCTTCTGATATTGATGTGGTGCACAACCAAAGTCCTGACTGAAATCCTGGAGATGGGCCATTCGGGGAGACTATTTCAAATGTAGGTGGCAAGAAGGATACTGTTTCCCCTGCTGACACCATTATTTTGCATGTGGAGGAAGATATCCCTGATTATAATGATGTAATGAATGAAAGCGCTGTTACTGCTAGATATTATGTACTGTACCTGTGCCAAGAGGTAAAATTAAGAAGGACACCTAAAGGATATGGAACTACTACTGTACTGACTGCCAAAATGCTTTTTGTGTAATATGCACACTGTGTAAAACTGGTGTCAGGGGGAGACAGGGAAACCACCATGGCATATCCAATTGTATAAGACTCTTTCAGAGCTGGTGACATGTTCAGGTGAACTTTAACAAAACATAATATTTAGACACAGTCCAGCTTGTATTTCCTATTAGTTCTGTATTTCTCCTCTCCATTATTTATTACTGGGGTCATTTGTATGAAAACTAGGATTTCTGCTCCTGAAGAGTTCATCTGTTCCTGCTGCTTTCTCTCTACCTGAAGTCCTAGATCACTGCTCATGATCTCACAGTTTCAGTACTCCCATGGCAACAGACTGTGATATCACAACAGAAGATTATGTCTTGGAGTAGGGGGTAAGATGTAGAGGCAGATGAACTCAAAATACACTCTAAGGGATAATGATCATATATTCATACACATTCCCTTAGTAATAAATTATGGGGTGGAGAAATATATAAAATATAAATGGAAAACAAGCAGAATTGTATGTAATTATTATTAACAGGGTTGGTGAACTAATCCGAAGACCTTTTTCAGGCACGATCCAAACCAGATACTGACAAATACAAAGATAAAGAACAAATTTTCAATACAACATTTAGTAAAAACCATTTTCAGCACAACATTCCGTACAAACATCAGAAATCAAAACAGGGATCCTAACAGGCATAACATGAAGTAGACTGATCATACAGGAGTGGGGAGGGGATACAATAGACAGTGCCAATCCAGTATACATTGGAATGAAACTTTAAAGATACACAGTACAGGACAGCTAAAGATTACATAGGCAACAAAAACAGAGCCATATGGCAACCTCAGGTATACAACAGAGACCATGACAGACTTATGTACAGGTAGGTAAAAGACTTCTAGCCAGAGAGGAAGCAGTTTGGGGGGTCCGTACTTGGAGCAGTGGGGGGGGCTGTAATGGGGGAGGAGTGGTGGAAGGGGCAACATAGTAGGAACAACCTGGGTAGCTGCCAGAGGAAAGACGCAGGCTGAGGAGGACAGGAAATGGGATCTTAATAGTGCATTTAGGTTTGCGGGGGTCAGGTGAGCATAGGGGTGGGATGGAGGTCATTCCAAAGTGAGTGGCCAGCCGCCGAAAAGGCTCTTTGGTCTATATTGGTGGTAATGTGGGGGCATTCAAGTTGGAGGTGGGATGACTGATGCAGATTGTGCCTGAAGGTTCTGGATTGGATCAAAATAGATAGTGGTGAGTAGAAGGGATTATGGAGGGCATCTCCGACTGTCTGGGCCAGCAGGTAGGAGCGACAGCCTTGAGGGGGGAACCAGTTAAGGGACTGATAGAGTGTATAGTGGCAAGTAGCGAGTGGGACACGGAGGGCAAAGCAGCATATTTGATTGTAGGTAGTGTTAAGCCAAGTTAGGTTGGCAGCTGAGGTAAGGGAGTAGACTGAGCACCCATACTGTAGGTTGCCACAGACCACAGCTAGGCAAAGCCCAATCTTCTGGTTTATGCACTTTATTAGAGAGGCTATGTGTTCAGTATAAGTAAGGGATGGGTCAAGGATCACCCCCAGGTATTTGAAGGCAGGAACAGATTTCAGCGGGGAACCATCAAGGGAAAGAACAGAGAGAGAGAGAGCAGCCAGAGGGGCAACAAGGGCAGAAAGGTTTAGTCTGGAGCCAAACAGCATGACCTTCATTTTGTTAGCATTGACTAGTAGCTTGTTGTCAGAGAACCAACGATGGGCCCTGCAATAATCGTTGCTGATGGAGTTAGATAGAGAGGTGGGGAAGGGTAATTCAGGAACAGTATTAGGTCATCTGCACAGAGAAGTGAATTGCAGGTGGGGCCGTCTGACAGAAGAGAGTTAATGAAGAGGGAAAGGGGGGGCCAAAGACAGAATGCTGTGGGACACCCACCCTGACAGGCAGAAGGGGAAAGGAGGAATCACCAAGGCACACCATTTGAGTTCTGCTAGAGAGATAGATAGCAAGCCAAGTTGTGGCGGCAGTGGAGAAACCGAGGGTGGCAAGTTTTGCTATCAGCAGGTTGTGATTAACAAGATCAAATGCTTTAGACACATCTACGAACACTGCACCTGTTAACTTCAATCATCCATTTGCCTTAGAACATGGTCAGTGAAAAGAGCTAGTGCTGTGGTAGTGCTATGCCCTTCCTAAAACCATGTTACTGAGAGCAAAGGAGATTGTATTTCGAGACTTGCCCTGTAGTTTGGGTGAGAGGTGTTAATTGTCTGGCCTCTGACCTCAGCTACGTGATAACTGGGGGTTGGGCTTAGTCAGAGTTGAGGTAGCAAGTGAGTTTTGTTTTCTCAGAAGAAGCCAGAAGGGGAAGAAAACATATTCAATTCAGTGCTTTACAGTAACTGGTAATTGCTATTTTTCCTTTAAACTTACATTGTGGGCTTTTAGTGACACTGTACTTTCTTTTTTTTCTTTACTTAGAATTGTTTTTGGGCTGTTGAAAATTTAAAACATAGTGGTGGTGTATTTCTTTGCTGTCTTTAATTGCAGCAAATTTTTGCCCCCCCCTTCCCCTTCCCCCAACTCTTAATTATATGCCCTGTTAAATCTCATTGACAGGAGCTAAACACAGGGGATAGTAAGGGGTGTGGAGTAGGAGAGGCATAAGGGGGAAGAAGCCCACCCTCAGCACAAGTGTTTTGACTCATTTATTTATTTATTGGTTTATTTTCTTTTTTAAAAAAGAAAAGTATCTGAGGATCAGTGGCAGGATTTTTAGGGCAGTAAATTAATAAAAAGGAAACTAGGAGAGCTTCAGTAGCAGACAAGTAGTGGAATAGCAGTATAATTGCAGTATAATGTGGGGAGTGGTGCAATGCAGTGGCTGTGGGGCAGCCATATTCAAGCAGGCCTTCTGGACACTGAGGTGCTGCCCTATCTGCATGCATCTCTCTGGACTGTGGGATGAGGTAGCCAGGCTCAGAGCAGAAGTAAACTGGGTCAGGAGTACCATCACCCCTATCGAGAGACCACCCAGTCCAATGCAACTGCCTCAAAAGATGCCGATAACGAGAAGCACTTGGATGACAGTGGGCTCAGGGAGGGTTAAAGCGGTCAGGCAGAGGCACATCACAGATCCTATTCCACTCAAGAACTCATATGCCACACTGGCAAGTGGGGACAACCAAATAGAGGTACCCAGAGAAGTGGAAGGAAAGGATGTGGAGGTTGGCCAAGGTGGTGACCTCAGCGGGGAGAGCAGTGGACCCCAGAGGAGGAGGAAGCGAATCCTGGTGGGGGACTCCATCATAAGAGGGATCCATCTAGGAACACAGGAGGGAGAGGACAGGGAGGTGAGGTGCCTATCAGGTGCCACGGCATGGAGGGATGGAAGGAAGATTTTGGGGATCACTGGGAAGGCAAGATGGGAAGGTGCGCGATTAAGTCATTATCCACCTAGGTACTAATGACCTGGCAAATGGGGAACCAAAGGAAGTTCAGGAAGAGTTTAGAAAATTTGGGAGGGGTCTCAAGCAAGTAGCTACTTCTGTCACTTTCTCAGAAGTACCACCTGTGAGAGGCAAGGGAGAGCATAGGGGTGCATGCACCAGGAACTTTAACTCATGGTTGAAGAACTGGTGCAGTGAGGAAGGTTTGGATTCATTGGTGACTGGGGACCCACCTGGAGGATGGAGGTTTATTCAAGCCTGACGGCCTGCATCCATCCTGGAGGGAAATCCAAGCACTCAATGATAAGTTTAAATGCTACATTGACAAGCATTTAAACTAGCAAAGGGGGGTGGCAGGCCAGCAAGGACGGTACCTACTTGCTCACCCCCCACAGCTAGCAGTGGAAACAGTGAACCGGAGGAGTGGCTATCTCTTCAAAGCAGTGTGCAAAAGATGGAGATTAGCGCCCAAGAGGTGGAAAGGCAGAAAAGGGGCAAAATTCAGCAGAAGGGCAGACAGCAAGGAGAACCAAGGATAAAGGACAACCAAGGAAGGGGTTGGAGTAGAACAGTGAAACAGTCTAGGGAGGTCAAATCATGGAAAGCCATGTGTGCCAATGCCAGGAGCCTTAGCAACACAGTAGAAGATCTGGAGGCTGTCATGGTGCAGTCAGACCTGGACATTGTGGCTATCACTGAAACCTTGTGTAATGATAACCATGACTGGGAGATGGCCATGCCTGGCTACATCATATTCAGAAGAGACAGGGCAGGTAGGAAGGGAGAAGGAGTGACACTGTATGTGAAAAATGACATTAAGGGCCACAGAGATCCAGGAGGAACAAAATGGAGGAGAGATACTGTGGGTTAAGCTGGAAAGGAAAATGGGGCCAGCCATCTGCACAGGTGTGGTCTAGAGACCACCAGCCCAGGAGGAAGAAACAGATAGGGAGCTGATGCTAGCCATCCAAAGGATGGCAGACAAGGGTGAGGTAGTACTGGTTGGAGACTTCAATATTCTAGATGTGGACTGGAGCATCCCAGCAGCAACATCAACTAGGAGCAGATTTATCCTGGACTCCCTTCAGGGTGCCTTCCTCAATCAACCTGTCATGGAACCAACTCGGCAGAAGGCAATACTGGACCTTGTGCTCACAAACAGGGACAGTGTGATGGGGGTAACAGTGGGGGAGCACCTGGGGAACAGTGACCATCAGTCATTGGGGTTTGAAATTACAGAAAGAGCAGAACCAAACCACACAAAAACACATATCCTGGATTTTAGGGAGGCAGACTTTGGGAAAATGGGGAGATACTTGAAAGAGGCATTAAGGGGAATGGGGCAGGAATCAAGGGTTGAGGAACAGTGGGCAGTATTTAAAATGGGGATTACAAGAGCAACAGAATTATGCATTAAGCAGGTTAGCAAGAGGAAGAGGAGACCATTATGGTTTTCCAAAGAGGTAGCAAAGAAAGTGAAAGCCAAAAAGATTGCTTTCAGGCAATACAAAAAGACACAGGCAGAAGGGGATAGGGAGAAGTACCAGGAGAAGCAAAGGAAGGCAGGGAGATCAGTAAGGGAAGCCAAAGCTCAGACAGAAGAACACATTGCAAAATCAGTGGATAGAGGGGACAAAACCTTTTACAGGTGTAACCCCCTGCAAATGGGGGTTCCCAAAAGACTTCAGGAGCTTGCTTGAATGCTCCAAGCCTGAATGGTGTTTGGCATTTAAGCCATTTATCAGTGAGTGTTTTAGAGCCTCTGGTACTGTCTCTTAAGAGCTGTCTGCTTGCAGACATAATGTTGTATGGGGGACTGTGTGCTTCTCGAGTACAACTCGACTGCTACAATTCACTTCATTTTGCAGTCACTAGGAGTGCAAAGGGAACCTATCTGAAAGATGTAACTGTTTGCCAGAAATTATTTAGAGTAATAATGAAATTACAGTTTGTCTAACCTGCTTTCTTTGCAGTCAGAACTGTGTCTGCTAGTTCCCCATTCTAGTTTTGAACTGCTGAACTGGACCAATCAGTGTGGGGTAAGCTAGCTCTAAAATGGTGCCTTGGACGAATCAGAACTTGGACTCATAATCTGAGCCAGCCACAAGAGGATTGTATGGGCAGTGACTCTGGGAGATGTAGTTTGAACTTCAGTGCCTTTTGGACCAACAGCAGCAGTCTATTGTGAGTGACAGCCAATCCAGTCAAGAACTGGGAGGAACTCAAAGAAGTGCCCGGTTTTGTCGGTTGGAGTTTCAGTTGAGCTTTGGCAGTGAAGAAGGAAGGAGCCCTGTGCTTTTTCAGTGTGCAGTTTTAGTCAAAAAACGTGTGTAAGGCCCAGAGTTCCGGTCTGCAGCTTGTGTAACAGCTTGTTAGGACTGAATCCGTCCTGTGAAAAGAATCAAAGGATCTCTGAAGAGTAGAAACCAGGCTCACCCTGTAGAAGACTGGAGGAATTGCTGAAAATTGCACTTGGTCTGTCAGGAACTGAATCTGCTGTGTGTTCTCCCAGGTATTGTGCAGTAACTGCGATCGGGATACAGATGCAGCCTGCCTGGTATAGTGCTTTCTTTTATATGGATGTGTGAAGAGGTTTGTGTACCTCAAGTGAGCCCTGCTGACATTGAAGGACCCTATCTTATTTGGAGGTCGTGAGTACTAATTCAGGGTCGCTCCCTGTTGAATTGCCACATTAAATCCAAATGGAATTACTGTACTGCTGACTGTTTAATTCTCCTTTCTCTGTGTGAAAGGGCCCCTACCAGCTCGCCACGGTTTGGACTAGCCACTAGGGCTTGGGTACCCAGGGACAGTAACTGATAGGGATAGGCCTGTGCACAGAGCCATAGGTAATTATTAGAGTGATAAGCTAATTAACCTGATTTCCCTGTCCTTGTTATATCCCCTAAATAAATCAGAGCTGCTTGTTTCAGCAAAGTTATACTGCCTGAGGTATTTGTCTATGTTAAAGTACTGTACTGTGATTGTTGCACTGTATCTCATTTCACAGGAGGTCCCAGTGCCGAACCAGACCTGGGGGTAAGTGTATACTGTGAAGGTAATTCTGATATATTGTGTGGGCCACTAGTGGGAAGAAAGGGGGTTGCAGTGTCCCAGAGGGCTGTGACCAAGTTAGTTTAACTATTGCAAACCCTGACCTCTGGGTGGAGGCACCCGCCATTGGATCCAGGCCCCTCAACCTGTTAGTGGAAAATCAGGCAGGGGTGGTAGCCCCTGGGATAGCGCCATCTAGGGGTTACACAGGTACATAAGTGAAAAAAGGAAGGCAAAGGGAGGGATAGTGAGACTGAAGGGGGAGGATGGGGGCCATGTGGAGGATAACAACAGTAAAGCTGACATATTGAACAGGTATTTCTGCTCAGTCTTTACTGAGGTAGAGGAGGGTAATGGGTCTGAAAGGAGTACAAGGGGTGAGAATGGTGCAGAAATGGACACAAGTCCCTTTACACAAGAAAGGGTCCTGAAGGAACTGGAAGTAATAAGAGTTGATAAAGCAATGGGGCCAGATGGGGTGCACCCCAGGGTCCTTAAAGAACTAAGAGAGGTGGTGGCTGAACCTCTGGCTAGCCTGTTTAGCCAATCACTGGAAACAGGGGTGGTACCCAAAGAGTGGAGGACAGCAGATGTAGTCCCCTTATACAAAAGTGGGAACAAAGGAGCGGGGAACTACAGACCAGTCAGCCTCACCTCAGTGGTGGGGAAGATCATGGAAGCACTACTGAAGGAGATATTGGTGGAACATCTGGTTGTCAATGGACTACAGGACCCAAGGCAGCATGGTTTCACCAGGGAGGTCATGTCAGACCAACCTCGTTGAATTTTGACTGGGTGACAAGGGAGGTGGATCAGGGAGGGCAGTGGACATGGCCTATCTGGACTTCAGCAAGGCCTTTGACACTGTGCCACATAGAAGACTATTACACAAACTGGGGAATATGGGTGTGGGCAGGACAGTAGTGTGGTGGGTAGGTAACTGGCTGGGCGGGACACAGAGGGTGGTGGTAAATGGCTGTCACTCCTCAGAGGGAAGAGTGACCAGTGGGGTACCACAGGGATCAGTGCTGAGACCAGTCCTATTCAACATCTTCATCAGTGACATTGGGCAGGACCTAGATGGCAGAATTTCACTGTTCGCTGATGACACAAAGCTCTGTAACAGAGTAGACACACCAGAGGGTGTAGACAGAATGAGAAGGGACCTGCAGAAACTTGAAGAATGGTCAGGGGTTTGACAGTTGAAATTCAATGCAAAGAAGTGCAAGATAATGCATATGGGGCACAAAAACCCTGGCACAATATATCAGTTGGGGGATGAGGATATAGCATGCACCAAGCAGGAAAGGGATCTTGGGGTTATCATCTCTGATGACCTCAAGGTAGGGAAACAGTGTGACAAGGCAGCAGGTAAAGCAAATAGGATGCTGGGATGCATAGGCAGGGCCATCACCAGCAGGAAAATGGAGGTCATAATTCCACTATACAAGACACTAGTGAGGCCCCACCTGGAGTACAGTGTACAGTTCTGGAAACTTTACCTACGTAAGGACATAGACAGGGTAGAGAAGGTTCAGAGGAGGGCAACAAAGATGGTACATGGATTGCATCACAAGTCCTATGAGGACAAGTTGAAGGAACTGAACATGTGCTCCCTGAAGGAGAGGAGGGAGAGAGGGGATATGATAGAGGCATACAAGTATCTTACAGGGAGGAATAGGGTGCAGGAATACACTATTTTTAAGCGAAAAAGATGTTCCAGGACTAGAGGGCATGGGATGAAGTTGGAGGGAGGACGATTCAGAGGAAACGTGAGGAAGAATTTCTTCATAGAATGAGTGGTGGACAAATGGAACACCCTGCCAGAGGAAGTGGTGGGGGCTGAAACAATCATGGGATTTAAGAATGCATGGGATAGACATAAAGGAATTCTGGAGGTCAGGGGTAAGAGGCAACAGACTTCTAGGAAAACATAAACTGAACTTATAAGCTCAAATGGGCAGACTGGGTGGGCCATAGGCCCTTATCTGCTGACACTGTCTATGTATCCATGTATCTATGTATCTATGAGATATGCTCAGTGATTTGATGGCTTACTGCCTTCTCTAGTAGTTTTCCTAGGTGTGGCAGTATTGAGATGGGACGGTAGTTGTCCATAAGGCTAGGGTCACCTGATTTATGGATGAAGACAATTCTGGCCTGCTTCCAGGCAGTGGAGACAGAGGCTGTAGTGAGTGAAATGCTATCAATGAAGGTGAGTGGGTAGGTAATGTCCAGAGCCATGAGTTCTAAGAAATGGGGGGATAGTCCGTCACTATCGGCACTTCCTCTAGATGGCAGGCTGAGGAGGAGGAGCTTGAGGGTACCAGGTGGGGAGATGGTCTTAAAGTAGAAAGGTGGGCTGTTTGGAGAGGTGGGTGGGGGGTGGACAAGGAGGAGGAGGAGTGATGTTTAGCAGAGTAGTTACTAAGGTTAAAGAAGTGGGTGTTAAGTGCATTCATGATTTCAGCAGGGTCAGTCAGGGGGCCTTGCTGAGTATTGAGGGAGGAAGGGGACTGCTTAGAAGAGGGGGAGAGCAAGGCAATAATAGTGGAAAAGAAACGCTTGGGGTTAGCTAGGTGTTTAGATTGCAGGAATTGGAAGTAAGCTGACTTACTAGTTTTAATGCAGCATTTGCAGAGATTATACAGGTGCTGGTAGTCATTCCAGAGGGTTGGGGAAGGGGCATCTTTAAAAGCAGCCCACAATGAGTCACACTCTTTCATCAATTTGAAGAGGTCTGATTAGAGCCACTGAGTGTCTCCTGCTTGCACTCTATGGGCAGTGAGCAGGAAATGCTTATCTTGGATGGATGAGAGAGCTGTGACAAAAATGCCAAGAGCTTGGTCGGCATTGGAGGCATTGTAGAGGTCAGTCCAGTCAAGGGATCTGAGGTCATCTTGTAGCCTGTGTGTGTCACAATTTGAGAAGTCACAGAAAGACAAGAAGGTTGGTGGGGGCAGGGGGGTTTGGTGCGCCAGACATATTAGATGGGGAAGTGGTCACTAACAGAGTGCCAGCATGGGCCACTTTGTTAGCTTGAGACGTCTGGATCCAGTCAAGGTTTGTGTGATTGTTAGTCCAATTGTTGAGGCGAGTATGGAAAGTAATTAGCTGAGAGAGGTTATGTTGTTGAGTAATGGAGTTGCAGTCAGAGAGGTGGTTATTATCCCAATCAATGTTAAAGTCTCCTACTAGAATTGTGTCTCTTGTGAGGGAGAAAGGGGCAAGGATGTTGAAGAGAGCAGCAAGGCCAGGGACACCAGACCTCTGTGGATTATAGCAGCACCCAATGAGCAGCTTCATATTGGTAACTACAGTTAGCTCAGCTGCAAGCCACTCAGCAGTAAGGTCCTTACTGGACTGGCCAAGAAGTGTGGCAGAGTAAGGACTCCTATAGTACAGGAGTACACCACCACCACAGCAGAAGGTGGAATGATTGTAGTGGAGGAAAGAGTAGCCGGGTATGGAGCAGCAGTGGTCAGGGTAGAGTTTTTTAGACAGGAATCACAGATACCTAATAAGTTTGGTTTGTACAGTGAGACCCAGGCTTCCAATTCAGACATTTTGGGGAGAAGACTTCTTATATTTAGACGAGTGATTTTTAGGCCATGTTTGTGTTCCATAGAGGGTGATTGTGGGATAAAGGAGTGAATAAAGGAGGAGTAGAAGCAGGGCCTGGGTTACTTTCAATGTCCAAGATAGGAGGAGACAGATGAGGTGAAAGTTGGATGGGAGGAGAGCAGAGGCAGTTGGGACTTGGAGGGAAAGAGAGAAGAGGTGTAGAAAGAGACTGTCACAGGAGCTTATGTAGGCAATGGCAGCAGACAGGCATGAGAGGAGCAGGCCACATTCACTGCTAGGCAGTATGAGGGGAGGACACAGGGTAGGATGGGCATGCTTTAAAGCAACTTGCTCCAGGGTCAGGACTGATGCAGCAGCATTGAAGGAAAGACAGAGACTGAGGAGAATAGAGAAAGAGAGATACAGAGCAGAATGTAAGGACATCATGGGGGGTGACGAATAGGGGTATAATATAATTAGGCTGAGCGAGACTTTGTAGTGGGGAAAATAGAGCAACAGACTAGGGTAGGAGCAGTGAAGGGAGGATAGTGCCACCTTGTGTGACTAGACTAGAGCAGTGGGGAGAAGGAGGTCAGAGCAGTGGGTGGAGACTAAGATCAGCAGGAGAGGGGAAAGCAGTGCAGAGCAGTAAGAGGAGACAATCAGCAGCAGGTGGAGTGGGAGGGTAGCACAACAATTTGTAGGACAGAGAGACAGACCAATCTGTTACTAGGGGATGGCCTAGTATTGAGAGCTGCTGACTCAGGATGGGTCAGACAACAATGGCTAGGGGTTTGGATCATGGTGTGGGAAAGAGAGAACAGGGATGAGGTGATGGAAGTAAGGAGGCTGCTAGCCACAGAGTTGAGGAGGAACAGAAAAGGGAAGTGTACCACTAAATACAATAATTATATTAGGAGTTAGGGAGGGTGGTTAGGAGAACAACAGGGACCTCTAGAGGTCAAACTGCATAACCTGCTGATGGATTTATGGGGAGTTGGAAATAAAGCAGTTGGTCATGTGAATGGATATGTAGGGGTCACGTGAACAGTCACATGACCTACTCAGGCAATAAAGGAAATTACGACCCAGGGTGGTGGTGGGGCAGCTGCTGCAGAGCGGCTGTGGGCAAACAATGCATCCGATGAGCTGAAAGTCCTGTAACTGCTTGTGGGGTAATGGAGGAGCGGTACGCCAGCTGTTGGTTGGGGGGGAGGCCTCTGCTGATTCTTGGCACCATGCAGCGGCTGAAAAGGAAGGGAGATAGCCCAGCGTTAAATATCCCAGTTTGTAGGTAAGTTAACAGGGTCTCCTGGAGGGGTGACAAACAAAGGGAGCCACATAGGCCAAGGCGGGAACATTGGGAGCTGAGTGGGGGAGGGGCAGGGACAGCCCAAGGAGAACCATGCTAGCACTTTAACCTGTAAACTGTAATGAATGAAATCCAGCACAGCAGTAACCTATGTAGTAACACAGTTAGCACAGCAAGTGTCCAACTGAGAGTCAGAAATCACACACTGTTCTCCGTAAAGTACATACAAAACAAGCAACAATTCCCCTTTCAGTACGCTCTTCCCCTTAAAGTAAGAAAAATCTGGCCTGCATTGTGCAGAGTTTTCATTTTAAACTTAAGTTTCCTTCCAGTTGGTGTCTACCCTGAGAGAATCTTCAGCATCATTCATAATGTTGCTCTTGATCTGTGCAACTGTTTGTTGCCCGAAAATGTGGACTGTTTGATGTTTATTAAAGTTATCCTTGGTCTCTTCTTTTCTTGCTCTACTAGATCTCAGCAAAGTCTGTTTTGATACGGATTATGATGAGCTAATATTCACTGATTAATTGGTGATTGTGTGAGGGGTTATCCTGCGGATGTATGTAAGGCCAGAGGGGAGAAAATAAATTATATAAACACACGATCTGCTAAATGGTGACTAAGAATTAAAAGAATATGCCTGCAGTTTGGTGGATTGGTGCTAACAGACACTCCCCCCCTCCTTGCACAAGTAGGGCTGGATAATATTAGCAAATTATGATTTCACCGAATTTTCAAAACAATCCTAATTGATCATAACTTGGTTAGTGTTATAACTAGAGGTCTGATGTCTGGTGCATGCTGGTAGCGAGAGACCCTAATACGATGCCATGTTACATGACATTTTGACAAGGAACAGAAAGTTACAGGGGCTAAAAATCTGGCAATTTATTATTCATGTGAAACTTTCTGAAAATACTTCTATGTTTATTGCAATTTAGCAACCTCTGAAGCTAGATTATAGAACATTTAAAACCATTCCCCTGAATGTTGATCATAGTGATATTTTTTTATTTGAATATGGGTGAGGTTAGGAACAGGCTGAAAAAATTAACCCTAACAAGGCTCCATGCCCAAATGGGATCCACCCAAGGGTAATAAAGGAATTGGGGGGAGGTGTTTTGGCAGAACCAGTCACAGTACTGTTTCAGACCTTGCTAAAACAGGGAAAAGTGGTTGATGCATGGAAGAAGGCAGCAGTCATTCCAATATTTAAAAAAGGTAACAGAAATCAGGTTAAAAATTATAGACCAATCAGCCTGACATCAGTCACTGGAAAAATTTTGGAGGGACTGATAAAGAAAAAAGTATAGGAATATATTAGAGACTGCAATTTTACAGATCCTAGGCAGCACAGATTTGTCAAGGGAAGATCATGCCTAATGAACTTGATGCATTTTTATGACAAAGTCAGTAGGGAACTCAACAGGGGAAATCTGTGGATGTTGTCTTCCTAGATTACAGTAAAGCATTTTATACTGTACTTCATTAAAAGTTAGTGGAAGCCCTGGCAGGAGTAGGTATTAATGACAGTATTGTGGCCTGGATTAAATCCTGGTTGTTAGAGAGAAAGCAACAAGTTGTGATTGAGGGAGTTGGCTCTGACTGGGCAAACGCTATGAGTGGAGTCTCCCAGGGGTCAATGTTGGGGCCGACTTTGTTTAACTTTTTTATCTATTCAATGAAATGTGGGGAAGGCCCCTGGGTATCCAAATTTGCTGATGATGCAAAAATTGGTTACGTTGTCAATACACCACATGATGCCATTAAATTGTAGGACAGCCTATATTCATTAGAGCAATGGACTAATAAGCGTAAACTACATTTTAATTTAGATAAGTGTACTGTTATGCACGTTGGTAGATCAAACATCATGGCTACCTGTGTTTTGAATTGTCAAATTCTTAATGTATCAACAGAGGAAAGGGAATTGCGTACCTCTGTCACAAATTATTTGAAATTCAAAATCCAGTGTCAATCCAGTGCTTCAGCTGCATCCAACATTTTAAATAGCATTAGATAGCATATCACATCCTTGGTTGCTAAGGTAATACTGACACTATATTCCTAACTGGTACACCCACACCTCAAGTACTGCGTGCAGCTGTGGTCACCTAGTATGATGTCTGAGGCATCCATTCTTGAAAGGGTACAGAGAAAAAACTGATAATGTTGTAATCATCAGGATAATATTGTAAAACATCAGGATGAATTAATAGGATGGTACTCGGTTTATTATACTGGGATTTTCACAAAAGGTTAGGTACAAAAATGACTTAATGGATTTATGTATGAATGGAAATTGTATCAGATTGTACCAATGCCTGTTATTACTGCGTTATTCAGTCAAAGAGTTAAGGGCCAAGGACAAATATTATCTACCTTATTAATTATTTCTGGGACATAGGGCTTAATCCAGGACTGAAAAATCTAGAAGGGATCCAATTAATTCATGAAAATGTTTGGAGTTTGGTAAAGAAAATCGATATGCTAAGAACTTGGATAAGTATAGAGAAACCCGAAGTAATAGGCCTCTCAGAAACATGTTTGCATGAAGGAATTAAAGATGAAGAAATACAGATTGATGGATATAGGCTAATAAGAACATATACTGTAGGGAAAAGAGGGAAGGTGGTGTAATGTTGTATATTGGAGAAAATATGGGCCCAATGTGAACAATAATGACTGAAAACCTAGAAGGAATGGATTGTTTGGTAGTAGAACTAATAACAACTAGGTTGATGACAGATGTCATGTATGCGCCCCCCCCCAAAAAAAAAAATGAAAGTAGAGTCCTTTGATACCCTGGCTGCTAGATTTTGTAGATAAAAAAGGTGGATTTAGTACTCATAGGAGATTTCAATGCCAACTGGACCCAGAAAAGGGGGAAACGTTTAAAGAAAAGTATGGACATTTTGGGATTAAAACAAATAATTGATAGCCCAACTAGATGTACAAAAATTGAAAATCAAGGGTCCATATTACTGTAGATCTGATGTTTGTATCCCAGGAACTAAAAGTGGATGATAGTTATGCCCATGAGTCTGGGGAACCACTGTCCAACTAGTTGCAAATTAATATGAAATAGTATAAAATGGTCTGAATAAACTTCTTATTGGTCAATAGACCGGAAAAAAATTAATATGTCAGCTTATAAGGATAGTACAAATTGCATAAATTAGAGAAGAATTACTCTAATACCAGATCTAGACCTTGCAGTTAAAGAATTTAATAATGTGTTACTTATAGATATAAATCAACATGCACAAAGAGCACTAAAAACTCATTGCAAAAATCATTTACCATGGATAAATGATAAAATCAAGATTCATATTTGACAAATACAAAACAGTGTGTAGTCTTAGGAGTAAAAAACTCCACACCAAAAGAAATAAGGAGACGAGTCCCTCAAGGCTCCATTTTAGGGCCTCTCTTTCCAATAGTTTTGCAAAGAATCTGCCTGGGGTAGTAGAAGAAAGTGGGGTATGGCTGTATGCAGATGATCCTGTTTTAGTGGCATCCATGGACAGCCATAAAGTACTTGAATGCAGGTTACAGAAGGATTTGCACAATGTGGAACAATGGTTTAAAGAATCTGGTTTGCTGATGAATACAAAGAAAACTCAGTGCACGTATTTTCAAAATGGAGTGAAAGGGACAGTTAAAATTTTAGATATAAAATTTTTAGATGGAAAAAAATTTGTAAATACTGATACTTATAAATATTTGGGTGTGATCGTGGACAGGAAACTTACATATGTGGAACACATAAAAGTGACTACTAACAAAATCTATCAAAGACTGGGAGCCCTTAGAAGAATATCAACAAGTTTGTCGAAAGAGGCTAGACAGAAGCTAACCTTACAATTGTTTATTCCAGTCTTGGATTATGGAGTAATGGTTTATAGGAACACACCAAAAACTGCTCTAAAAAGAATTGATCAAACTTATTATAGACTGTCTAGGTTCACAAATTCAAGTAAATTTGGGACTCACTACTGCCATGTGTATCAGGCATTAAATTGGTCACATCCAGGGGATAAACAAAATGACAGTGGCAAACATGGTGTTTCAAAATGTTAAACTCAAAAACAGTACACTCTTTGAGAAATATGGTGACAATGAGACAACCCATAAATCTGAGATACTCGTTTCAAGATCAGATGAAGATTTATTGTCTGCAAGCACACAACAGATTTGGAGATATGATGTGACAGACAAATTTGGCAAAGACTTGGAATACCATCTCTGTAGATCTGAAAGCAAAAAATTCTGTGAAAGAATTTCAATCAGCACTGAGAAAATCTTTTAAGGTATCTTGCAACAGTTGCATGTGATTATGAGTATGGTTATGAGTTTGTTTTTAAGTAATTGTTTGCTTGTTCATGTTTCATTTTATGTTTAGTATTGTATGAAACTTTGTTATGTGTAAACAGGACTCTCATTGAAAACAGAGGTACCCTCTAATGATTGCTTCCCAACAATCAATCAATCAATCAATCAAACACCACTAGAATGATTGCTGGACAAAGGGAATTAAGTTATAAGGATAGACTGGAAAACCTGAATCTGTATACACTATAGTACAGAAGAATTAGGGGTGACCTTTGCCTACTATGCAGATCGTTGACAAACAATGACCTTTGGGAAAGTCTAGGATTAGAATTAAACAAACAAAACTATAATACGAGAGCTCATTGTTTGCAACTTAAAGGGGAAAAATGCAATAAGTTACGCAGAGCCTGTTGGTTTAACTGGAGGGTAATAACAGCCTGGAATAATCTACCACATGAAGTGCTAGGCTCTAAAGATATGGAGACATTCAGGATCAAATTAGATAAATTCTATGAAAGGTATTCTACCAGGTTCCACCTTGTGTAAAGGGGCAAACATTACTTGGGCCACATGGCTTTCCATGCTTAATCATTTCTATGAGATTTATACGCATTCTTTCTTGGATGAGTCATAGAAACTGCTAAATAGAGAGGCAATTGGTTGTGTAAATTGTAAGTTACAGTAGTTCAAAATTTCACAATGTAATTATTTGTTAAATTGTGTGAACATTTTCAAAATATTTGGATGTTTAAAAGCTCCACTGCTATTTCAGGTACACTCTCAAGATTTGACATGCATAGCAAAGTACATATGTTCCCTTGAATCTAACTGAGCTTGATAAATGTGATCTAGTAGGTTCAAATGTATTGTGGATACTTTAGAAATTACTACCTGGCAAAATGTGCTCAAAAATTTATGGATGCATAATAGGTAATGCCACTAGAAATCCATTTGTGAAGTATAACTTTCACAAAGTACTTATCACCACTGAATCACCTTACCTGCACTAGCATCATGGCCATGCAAAATCCCTTCAACACTCCTGCGACAGTGATGCCCATCATACTGTAATTTTCCACCAGTACTAAAGATATCCAGATACTTCTGTCACAATGTCACAGTTACTGTAGGCTTGAGGCTTGGCCTCACTTGGTACCACTGTTTTCATATAGCAAAAATATACATTGTTATCTACAGGGTTGATAAAGAGTCAGCTGGTGGCATTGTACAGAAACAATGCTGCATGTGCAGGTGTATCCACAAGTCAATAAGTCAGTGAGCTCTAGTGGTTAGCTGGCAGATTGGAAGTATTCAGGCTAGTGCCCAGTGATGTCCATGATTATTCTTTATGGTTCATAAACAGTAAAATGTAGTTAGTTTTGGGATATCTAAAAAACAGGTTAGTGAGGACCTGGCTTCTAGCCCTGGGGTAGTTAGAAGCTACCAGATAATGTAAGGGTGGCCCCTGCTGGTAAAATAAAAGCCATGTCAGTATTTAAAATAGGAATAAAGATTAAATTAAATAGTAGCATTTTAAATAGTATAGATGTATAATGTGTAGCATATTATTAATTGTTTCAGGAGGATGCAGCATGGGTGGGGGGCATGGAAAGGACTACATGGCCCTGGCTTCCTTATCCACATGCAGTTTTTGTGCTAATTGTTTAGTGATTTGCATAATTTCTTGTATAAATTGACTGTAATTTTAGAGAAAATCATTGGTGACCAGTGGGCTAGTAATTCGCATGCCCTGGCTACTGTAATATTGCCTGGTGGTCCAGTGGTTTTATTTGGTCTGCCTGCGTTGCTCATTTGAAATTTAACGTTTTTGTACAAAGAAAGAATTCCTGTAAAAAAAAAAAGAGTAAGGTACTGCTCTATTTTAATGTGAAAATGCAGAGTGGCAGCTGCAGGTGCCAGCTATGCCTTAGAGAGGAGCAGGGAATGTGAGCAGCAGATCATCGGCTCCACAGTGGGCTTAATGTTGAAATGGAATCCCCAAGCTGCCCAGTTAGCCACTCTTCTACCACTTCCTTGGTTGAAAGTTAGGCTTCAGCCTACTACTGTGTGGGAATGCTGTGCGATGGTGCGAGAGGGAGCAGTAGCGCTATATGCTCCTCTCAGAGGCAGGATCAACCAGATAGTGTTTCTCTTATATGGAAAGGGGACAAGCTCCAGGGAAACAGTCTCCAGGGAGTGACTCACAATAAATAAATAATGATAAGTAAATAAAGATTCTCATAACCCTGTATCACCTGACTGTATGTATTGTATTGCTTCTGGATCACCTGATTGTATGTATTGTATTGCTTCTGTTCCCCGGGTCACCCCTGAAAAAGGGACCTTTGTGGGCCCAGTAAGCCAACCCAGTCATCAAAATTCAATAAATAAATAACATAATAAACAGTCTGTGTCTGGGTCTCTGGGAAGTCCTGAGGAGAAACGGAGGGAGAAAGAGTAAAAAGCATAACAGAAGCCATTTTGTGTGACAGGAATCAGCACATTTGTCTGGAGAACCCATGGAAAATTGGAAGGCACAAAATTACACAAAAAACACATTGGCCCAGATATTCAAAAGGGCTGTGCATGGCGCAATGATGTTGCGCCATGCACAACCCACTGATGCGCCCCAGTGCGATATTTAAAAGGGAAAAGTGCACTGCACAAATCCCGTATGCAGGCACAGGTCGGAGGGCATGCCCATGCTTAAACTGCACAGTCCGATATTCAGCCTGGGCCGTGCAGAGTTATGCAGGTGCAACCCCTAACTGCGCCTGCACAAAGTTAAGCCTAAAAAAAAAGGAACAAGTTGAGGGCCACCCACAGGTGAGCTGCCACATTACAGGGTGCAACACAGCAGCTGCCACCTGTGGGTGGCCATCACATGTTCCCGCTGCACCTGGCAGTGCCCCCCCATCCGATCGCGGGCATCAGTCATCCCCAAAGTCAAATATCCTGGTGGTCAGTGGACGCGATTAGCCGATCGCGGGCGCATTCCTCTCCCCCAAAGTCCGAAATCACTGGTGATACTGTGGACCCCACCCCACCGCCCACTGAGCTCCACCACTCTGCTCCCCGTCAGCGGCAGGCGTGGCAGCACCACCGGCACGCCCTGCCACCTGCGGCCCAGACAGCTCGGTATGGCTGTCGCCCATTGGTTCAGAGCATGAGCCAATAGGCATGCAGCCCATACTATACTAGTCAGTCAGATATGTGAATAGAATTCATTCACATATCAGGACAACAATATCAATATGGGTTCCATGCCCATTGGTATGCTCTGAACCATGGGTATCGCAGCCATGCCGGGCTGTCGAGGGGCGGTGGGAGGCGGCGGGCAGGTGGGGTTCTGCTGCCCGCCGGCTGATGGGGGACGGGTGGTGGGGCTCAGTGGGTGGGTGGGGTGGGGGTCCACTAGATCACCAGGGATTTCGGACTTGGGGGAGATAGAGGAATGCAACCCATGATCGAGCTAATCATGGTCCACTGGACCAATTGGACTTTGGGGGGGATACAGTAATGCCCGTGATCAGGCTAATCATGGTCCACTGGACCACCAGGGATGAGAGACGTTCTTTGTCCCTTACGGGACGTCCCATGATTGGGCTGCAGGGGGAGTTGATCCCTGATGGCTGCTGCCTGGCAGGGCGCCAGATGCAAGTCGTCAGGGGTCGGCACATCTGCATGCTAATGGCATGCAAATGGGGCCGTAATCAGATGCAAATGGCCCCCCATGTGCCTTGCATAAATTATGGCCCCATTTGCATGTCACCCTTTGAATATCACAGGTGCTGTGCATGGCGCAATGAAACCTGCGCCACCGCATCTCAATGCTCCACTCTGACCACTTGCGCTGGCGCAGTTCCACTGCACCATACACAGTGGGGGTGGCCAGGGTGCGATATTCAAAGTAGTTGCACCATATTGCAACTCCGTTGAATATCGCCCTGGCCACACCCCTGAGCAACTAATTTGAGTGGCGCACAGGCTTGTACCACAGACTGGCGCAGTTTGAATATCTGGGCCATTTTGTTATACTAACGAAAGCCATAGTGGGGCTTAGGAGAGTCCTGAGTTTAAAGTAAAGTGAATGCTCAGAAGTGCTTAGTTTTAAAAACTGAGCAGTCTAAAGAAGGGATGTTCTGTGTCAGAAAATTATACACAGTCAGAAATACATTCAACGGACAGATTCATTGTCAAAAGAGTGCTGCCAAGCCATTTTTTGTCCAATTTATCCCAAATTTGGCAGTCTCATAGAGGAAACAGTGCTTTGTCAAGAAAAATAGTTTTATTTCTGAAATGTGTGAAATGGAGGCATTACTAACCTTCTAGGGAGAGTGGGTCCTGATCAGGCATAATTCATGTAGACAGTTACAGGAGGTAGAGCTAAGCATGGGAAAAAATGAATATTCAGCTCTAACTGAAAAAATTGTTGTGGTCGGTGTACTTAAAGGAGAAACTGCTGTTTCTGAAGAAAAGTTAATTAAAAAGTGTTCAGAAGTGTGTTATTTAAAAGTTTAATGTCAGACAAGTTCAAGCCTTGGCAACATAGATTTCTTGTGGGTCAATTTTTACCCAGAAAATTCAGAAGAGAGATAAAGATGTAAGCTTTCTAGCTAAAGCAGTATGAAAGTGCTTAAACATAGAGAAAATGTTTATGTTTATGTGCAAAGTGAATGTGTACACAAATGGAACTCAAAGTAAGAAAAAAGGGAAGCATTAGAAGGTAGGGAAAGGCAATTAGATTAAAAAAAAATGTGCATTCCATTGGGGCTTATGCTGCTGCAGAAAGGAATGTGATTGGTCCTGAGCCCCTGGACAGATCAGTTTATTGTTTATTGTTTATTATTATTTCGGAAGACACCTTTGAGCCAAGGCTCTTTTACAAAGGTTCCACATTGGGGAAACAATACAGATCATAGTGAGGAAAATAAAAAGTACAGTAGTTTCAAGCAGCCATAGGCTTTGCCGGGTACATTAAAGCTTTCATATGGAATTACTGTAATATGAGCAATGATTCACAGTATGTATGTTAAGTTACAGTAATTTGTGTTTATTATTCAAGAACATATGTACAATAAAAAACCACAGTTGTAATGTGTTTCCCTAGAATAAATTAGAAACTATTAGGAGAGATGGTAGATACATGTAGAGGAAGCTATGGGGAGAGAATGTAGATAACAGTGGGGAAATAAAAAGAGAGGAGATAGGAGATAGTGGGGGGGGTAAAGGCAGGAGGGACTCAGAGGGGGGAAATTAGAGGGAAGGAGAGTAAGTTTAGTTAGGAGAAACATTCACAGGAGGCCATTGTGACAAGGTGCTGATGCAGGTAGCACTTGAAGTGTCCACTCAGTGACCAGAAATTAGTGTATGTAAATTAGTTTGGGGCATAAAAGTAGCTGCACAGCCAGTGTGTAGGGAGGTCAAGCAGGTAGAGCAACCAAGAAGGAGGGACCCAAGCAGAGTGGATGTCCAGTCAGAAGAGAACTGCTGTAGTGACAGGGCCTGGGGGACAGCCCTCAACTAAAATTAAGTAATAGGATTAGGGGATTGCCTGTATCATAGTGCAGGGTCAGATAGGGTAGTACATGAGAGCAGGAAGAGAATAGAGAGCCTGCTGCTTCAATGTCTGGTGATCCAGATGTACCAAGTTTTCCTGACAGAAAAAAACCTGGAACCTGAAGAATGCATTGCTTCTTCAGTTTCCATCTCCACAGCTGGTTGCTCCAAATGTCCCTCAGAAGAATTCCTCAGAGTTTTCATCAAAAAAGACCTTCAAACAATCCAAGCAATGTGGTATTGTAAAAACGTATTGCTACAATTTTGGGAACTATTTTAAAAGTCAAGTGACACTGAAATGAAAGTAATTTACCTGTCATTCTGCATTTTAAAAGACTTTTGCCATCTGAAGGACTGAACATTTTCAAGGACGGGGGGGGGTGGGGGAGATGTCCTAGCTCTTAATGTAATAGTATGTGATATGTTTCATGCCACTGTTATTCCTAACTACTACATGTGTTATCTGCTGTAGAGAAATGTTAAATGATTTAACCCTGTTACAGCTATAGAGTTCAGTAAAGAGCAGCTATGTATGTAGATACCAGGGAGGGTATATGGTGTAAGGGGTCAGTCGGCTGACTAAGGTTGGATAAGGCTTAGTAGCCACTACTCACCCTTAAGACTACAGTGTAAACAAGCTCAAGGATTAAGTCCAGGGAAGGTGCATATCCTGAGACTAGTTTGTGTTCTGGAGGGCTGGTGGATGGTGTGTGCCTGCAGTCTACAGGGAAAGTGTGTATTGGAGGGCTGGTGGGTGATATATGCCTGCAGTCTCCAGGGAAAGTGTGGTGTGCCCTGCCGGAAATGGAAAAGAAAAAGTGTTTATTCAAACTGCAATTCATGTTTTTCTATTCACAAAGTTTATGCAAAAGGTGTGTTGTGCCATTTGTGGCTGTACAAGCTACTTTTTCACCTTTTTTCTGTAAAGTTTTTCCTTTTTCAATTCAAATGTCAGTGTACTTGCTTACAGAGCCAGTGTCTTACATTTCTGCAGGCCTGCAGGTCTCCAGGTCGGTCCAGCGCAGCATCTCTCTCCCTTGGCAGCTGTCAGCTAGTATCCAATTGGAGGGAGGTTGTTTGGGGAAGGGACACAGAACTCTGATGCCCACTACTGTGTGAAATGGTCTCAAATGTGGCTAGAGAGTAATGCAATAGGGGGGTGGTCATAACTTGACACTTGGTACCACCATATTTCCACTATGGAACACCCTATGAATGTTACCTTTTTCCACTTTACCCAGCCTTTATCTTCCTCTATAATGACAACTCAAGTGTTTGACTGGGCATGGCTTCCTCAAAAGTATTACAGCATTCTACAGTTTCACGAAAGGTCATGAAATTCAGTTTTAATTACTGAAGTTATTTTGGAATCTTTGGCTGCTTAGAAGTTTGTCAACCTTTAAGCAAGAGAGTAGAGAGATCACAGGGATATTCCTTGTTTACAGAGATATACCCTGATCAGACTGAACCCAGCCATCATTCAGCTGACTACCATCTGTTTCTCCATCATTTTTTCCCTCCCATCTCCCTTGGTGGGGGCACTGCCTCTGTCAGACTTGTACAACCACAGTCTCCCTTGTGGCAGCAGCAAGCTGTCTGTCCCAGCTTCAGGGTTTGCTGTGTTGGTGGAATCCACCTCCAACCCACCCTGGCTGAGATGCACTGCCAAGCGGCTGCTGTCTTGGCCATGGCCTGCCTCCCTATGTGACTTCCTGGTCTTGCTTCTGAACATGGGTTGTCAGCATGGCAGTGCAATGCTCTGCTGCTGGACCATGGGAGTGGCCTGAATAGTTAGGGTCAGAGAACTTTGCAAAACTGTGATATTCTATTATCTAGTTTTAAAGCTATAGGGGCTTAAAATTCTGCAGTTTACATTATTGCAAAATGTAATTTGAAAATGTCAAAATGTTTGGTGACATAACTCTGTCACCTTTAAAGACAGAGATCCAAAACTTGGTACACTTCTGTATGAACCTTGGGAAAGTCACCATACTAAATTCAGTGCAATTTGAATTAATGTTTTTCCTTTTAATTAGATGGAAAAAAAACTGAAATCACAATTTTGACAACATTATTCATGCAAATTTTCTGAAATTTCTCAGAAACAAAATTGTAATTTCACCAGCATTCCACTGGCAGAAAACAAATTTCTGAGAGGTTTGTATCTCTCATTGTGACCTCTGATGTGCAGTACATTCAATTTCCAGAACCTGTCAGTCTTTGCTCTCTCTCCATCAGTATCAATGATTTCTTGCAGCAGTCGTCATTCTGTCAGACATGTGTCCTCGGGACTTGGCCTGTGGGTAAACATGTTCTTGCTCCCCTTGAATTCTGCATCTTAAGGGTGAGTTCCTCATCTTTGGCAGCAATCCATCTCCGTAAGCCACTTGTCTCTTGCAGTGCTTCCCAGCAGTCCAACTAGGTGATAAGGTCCAGTGCTGGGCGAAAGTTTAACTGTGCAGACCTTCTGTCAACGGTAGCTCATGGTGTAGCATTTAAGACTTCACCTGCCAGAGGGTGGAACCCTAAACCATCAGGAGTTCCTTTAGCTGCACAGATCATATCAGCAACACATCTGAAAGCAATTCTCCCTACATCTGCCTAAGGTTCACCTAGTCTCATTCTGTATCATGTTCCTTAAGTTTCCTTCAAGGTTATGCTTCTTCATGGTCTCAAGGCTGGGCAATAGCCTTTCAGCAGTCACTACTCTCCTCATTCTATGCTTTGAGGGGTGGGCCTCCTTTGTGGGGAACTTCCTTTATCTGCAGTGGTCAACTTGTGGCACTCCACAGTGTCATCCTGTTAGAGGCTAGAGACAGAGTTATCCATCTAAAAACATTCCCTGAATTTGAATTCCAAATTAGCAAAGCTGTGTTGTCTGAATGATAAGAACCCATGCTATGAGAGATGGCAGCCGAGGTCATGGATCTCCAGAGATTTCCTCAGCAGTGTCATTTTTCTCTCCTGAGTATCAAAGGCCTTACTGCAATGTACATAGTAATTGTAGCATTTACCCCAGTTGTGGGATTTCTGCTGTGAGCTGGGGCTGGAGTGTGGCTTGCTTATCCTATAATCCTGCCATTCCCTCTCACCTTCTGAGTCTGCTACCTGTCATCAACAGCTTCAGCTGTCAGTCATTACTCCAATCAGTCTCTGTGTTTGCCAACTACTTTGTAGTTCTTTTTGGGCTCCTTCCAAATGTACTTCTAACCTTTAGGAATTACTGTATTTTCATGGAGAAGCTCAAAGGGTAGAACCTTCCTCAAGAGTGTACCTTTGCCTTCACCCTACTCCAAGAGTGTGGTAGTCCCTTAGGGGACAAAGAGTGCAAATGGCCAAAGTATCCTTGCATAACAGTTAAACAACTCATTAATTCAACTACCTCCAGACTTCAGCACAAGCATAACTCCTCACTTAGTGTATGTATTCCCACTTAACAAAGAAAGAGACTCATCTATGTGGAAAAAGAATATAATAAAAAACAGAAATAAAATAAATAAATAAAATAAAAAAAAAAACAGTAAAGGGGGGGTGGGTAATTGGCCTCTACCTGGAATGTGGGGTGTAGAATGAAACATCATGGGGACTCTAATGCTGGCAAAATGAAAAACTAGTGCCAGCATTAACTCAATGCCAGCTAAAAATTTGGCCTAATAGAAAAATGTTAAAAGGAAAGCAAAGAAGTGCCCACTGATTTGTGCACACTAGGTTCCCAAAGAATACTTAAGCTGCTTGCTTTGCTACATTTTCTATTGGCCATAATTTTCAACTGACCACATGAGGATGGCGTGTGTGCTAAAAGTCATATTTTATTCCACACACTACTTTTTAGCTTCTTACTTTGCAGGTTGGTCAGGGACACTCTCGAAAACAAAGAATTTTCAAACAGCAGCACACAGTGTTTCTCACATAGCATACTCTGTACTGTACTGTTATGTCACTGTCACTTTTAATTTTGTGGTATTTTTCTCCTGAAAAAAGTACTGTATTTCTCAACATTGTCAATAGGTAGTCATTACATATGGATGATGTGCACCCCTACTGGGGAAATGGTACAGCCCAAAGAATGAATCAGCCTAGACTGTTGGGCACATGAGGATTCCGGACAGCAGCAACTCTCCAGTCTTTGCTGTGCCATTGAAAGGGGAACATCTAACAAGCTTCTCTGCAGAAAGCCATCAGTTTATAGGCTGTGGGGCTGCACTTCTGCATAATCATGCTTGTTAAGCTGCAGCTTTCACGTTGACTAACCTGCTCTCCACATTTCACTGCCTGTGCTTGGATTGGGGGCCACATCTACCACTTGGTTCAGGGGTGTGTTTCCTCAAACATGTCTCTGATTTCCTTAACAAAAAAAAAGGTGCCTCAGGTAAGTACCTGTTTTCTATTTGCGGGTGTTTAGTCAAGGGCATTCCCAGAGGTCTCTCTTTTTCTTAAAGCCTCTCCACCCTTACCTGGTTATTAGGGTCTCTTGTTTTTTGTTTTTTTTTTATCAGGCAGGTACTTGTGTGTTGTTTTTGAGTGAACATTTCCCCTTTAATCTGGCTCACTTGTTTGTTGAGGGGCATTTACCCTTTGATATTCCTCAGCAGCTTTAACCCACACAAAGAACTCCAAAAGTGAAAGGAGGCTGCTGGAGTGAGAATTGTTTATCTGGAAGGGAGCAGACTGTTTTCAGTGGATTTCTACAGTCTTTTTTCTGTCATTCACTCTGGTTGGTGGTTTTCTTGGCTCCATTGAGCCACGCAGCTTCCTGCCATTTTCCTGCCCTGCACTGTCCATTGGGCCCACACCCTTGTTTTTGTAAGAGGCTTCTTAGCCTCAGTGTGCCATTCAGGTTCCTGTGTTGTGTACACACCCCCCCCCCGGCATGCCAATGTCTCACACAGTGTTGTGACATCATGCACGCAACTGTGTGAGAGCACAAGCACCTGCACTTCCTCAGTGCTAGATGTGGTAGCAAAAGCTTTCTGCCTTTTAGTCTAGACACCTGTAGGACTATTATACTTTGACACCATGGCTTATCGGAGACTTCTATCTTTTAAAAGATGTAAGACCTGCAAGAGGGTAATGCGACCCTCTACTCTGGGTTTCTATTGTCCCCACTGAATTACTCAAACTAATATATATCTTACGGTTCCCCCAGTTGCACCTCTGAGCTGGGGGGGTGTACCTGGTGTACCAGTTGGCAGTGGCAAATCAGAATTGTGTAAATCTTTCTTTTTGCTCTTAGGAGAGCTTTTGGGCCCTTATGTTCCACAAGACATCCCATCTGACACACCCAACCCCAAACCAGGCCCCTCAGATCAGGGAGGTCCACACAGGCATGTCCAGGTGAAGCTGCTATTACAGATCTGCAGGCAAGCCTTGACCCTGACCATACAGAGGGTCCAGAAGAGGGTATCAGGAATCTTAGGGAAAATCCTGACCAAAAGAAGTTACTTGATGATAAGGACGAACCCTCCGAGGAGGAGGAAGGGGAGTGGACGGAACCGAAGAGGAGGATTCCTATTCCTTCCCTCTTTGGTATCAAATATTTGTCCTGTCTGATAACAAGGGGCATGTAGGATATCACAGCTGAAGGAAGTGCAATCTAGTGACCCCTTGCTGGAGTCAGAA
The DNA here is from genome assembly GCA_016271365.2 of Neoceratodus forsteri. NCBI lineage: Eukaryota > Metazoa > Chordata > Ceratodontiformes > Ceratodontidae > Neoceratodus > Neoceratodus forsteri. The sequence goes on from CM057452.1 coordinate 1,870,431,254, forward strand.
ATGCTATATTTTGATGGGTCTACAGTCAGACCTGGTTACTCAGTAAACGTTTTTTCCTCCATTTTGTTATGTAATAAAAATATATGTAGTAATCCAACAATAAACAGAGGATTTTTTTCTTTGTTAGAAAACTGAACCTTTGGAAACATAATGCTGAACAGTTAAAACATTTCATTTTCCTCTTGTAATGATGTATTAATGCTTATTTAAGGCTAAGTTTAATTTAAAATTATCATTTTTTTGCTTACAAGTTTGGGCCCCTTTTTCTTGTACAGTTTTTTTATTTTATGTCAAAAGCACAGTCCACAAGTTTCTGTGTTTCATGTGCTCCAGGTACAGTGTCATCAGAAAATCAGTTTTTTAGTTCATAGCCAAACAGTGATTTTCTCAGTTAGCAGAGACTAGAAACATATCTTTCTGCCAAGGTTCACACCTAATGAGGGGCTGAGATTGAATGGAGACAACACTTAAAGAGCTGTCAGAGCTGGAAAGCAACCAATTCTGAGTTACTTCTGGAGTGGGTAAACAGATGAAGCATTCTTTGTTAAAGGTGATTGGGAACTTGTTTTTTGGGTTTTTTGTTTTACCTCTAGATGCCCTCCTGCTTTCCTCTTAGTGTCTAGAGATGGGCAAAGTTGGGTGGATTGGATCTCAGTTTGGATTTGCCAAATACAGGACAAGTTTGGCTTGGTAATGCAGTGGATTTGGATCTGCCTGATCTAGGCCTATATTCATAAAAAGTGGAAAAAGTAGAAATTTCTTTATACTTACTGTAATTCCCTTTTCTCTTATCTCCTACATTGTCAGTAGGTACTGTAGTCATTACATATGAGTGATGTCCACACCTACTAGGGACATGACACAGCCCAAAGGCTAAATCAGCCTAGAATGTTGGGCATATGAGGATTCCGGACAACAGCAACCCCAGTCACTATTGTCCCTGCAGTGCCTCTAAATATGGAAAAAATATTATACCAGTCAACTTGACACAAGAGCACACAAAACAGTTGTCTACACAGATAGAACTTTAGCCAGAATAAAATACAGTAAACAGTTGCCTACCTTGTCAGACTGCTGAGGTAAGTGAACAAGGTTCATCTTCTCATTCTTTTTGAAGTCTTAGAAGGTCCTGCTGGACTAAATCAGCAAGAACACAGTTATTACAAGGGTTTGTGTAAACAGATAACACAAGGAAAAAACTGCAGGCAGTATAAGCACTCACCTGTAACAAAGGAGGCACCCTTGGTTAACATCAGTTTCAAATCTATTAAATCTGTGTGTGCTAGTAACCAACATTCTAATGTGGAACTGCTCTTTTATTTTTTGCATATCAATATAAACACAAGCGCAGCAGGCAAGATATAGAGGGATGTCCAGACAAATTTATAACCTGAGTTTCTAACAGGACAACAAACATCCACACGCTGGCATACAGGACAATATTTTACCACAGGAGCAAGGCTCCCAAGTGGGTCCCGTTGACAATGTAGGAGCTAACAGAAAAGGAAATTACGAGAAGTATAAAGAAATTTCTTCTTTCTGTAGCGCTTCACATTGTCAATGCGTAGTCATTACTTATGGGTTCTAAGAAGTAGTACCCATGAAAAAATCGAGTGGGGAAGAATAGTGTCCCATACATCAATGATGTACAGGAAAGAGTTTACCCAAAACTCTGCACCCAAAGGCCACATCAGCAGAGCTTTGAACATTCAATCTGTAGTGCTTGGTGAATGTGTGAACAGAGGACCACGTCACTTCATTGCACAATTTTAAAACAGATTCCTCACCTCTCTCCGCACAGGAGGTGGTCATAGCCCTGGTGGAGTGACCTTGATGAGAGTCGGAGGCCTCTTCTTTTGTGTGATATAAGCCTTGGCACTGCAGGCCCTCACCCACCTAGCTAGGGTGGCCCTGGAGGTTTTTTGTCCCTGCTTGGCTGCTCTGAAAAGAATTAACAACCTATCTGGTTTCTAGAATTCAGCAGTCCATCTAAAGTATATCCTAATGGCCCATCGCAAATCTAACTTATGCAACTCCATCTCCTTTGGGTGGGAAGGCTGTGGACAGAAAAATGGGAGACTGATTTCCTGGTTCACATGGAAGGCCATGGGGACCTTCAGAACGAAAGACAGGGAGAGGTCTTGTGAGCCTCGGACCAAGATGGCAGGATAATCCTTCAGCTCGGTGCTTGTCCCCCATTTCCCCACTCTATCTAGCACTTTTACCACTGGGAACATGCTTGTTCTTGCAAGCTGGGAACTGGTAGTGGTATGGAACCTGTTGATACTACCGCTGGCGAATCTGAGTACTTTCAAAAGAGGAAAAAATCAATCTCTAAGTCGCTACTTGTGCTAGAACTCCCGGAGCCCACGATGGCTGCTAACAGAGATTGCAACTCAAAAACTCCTGATCCAACTCAGCAAGCTAACCTAATTGAGCAGATCACTTCCTTGGTTGAAGCTATTTGGGTCACGGTGGTGTAAACTCAAAACAGCCTTGCCAACCTCACAGACTATGTCTCTAAGCTGGAATCCTTGGTTGCCGACTCTTAGTACCATAACGCAGAGCAAAACCAGTGTCTCCAGGCAGCTGAAACCCAATTGGCCTGGCTAATCCAAAATTCCAGAACTCTGAAGGTTGTGGCCGTAGGAAGAACTTAAATATTGTTGGGCTTCCTGAGGGCTCAGAGGGATGTGACTTGATCTGGTACTTGGACAATCTCCCTGTTTGGCTTCACCTTAATCCTCAAGAGTACAATTTTGAAATACAGAGGGCTCATCAAATCAGAAGAGCCCTGTCCTCTCGTACCAATGCCAAGTCGCAGCCACTCATATTCAAGCTCCTCTGCTACCAGGATAGAGAGTGGATCCTTTCCACAGCTTGGAGCCTTTAAGATGAGTTGGTGGCAAGGAATTGGATCTCCTTTTACCCTGATTAACCTTGGGGAATTCTTGTTCATCACCAAGCTTTTGATAAAATAAAACAAGGCTTAAGAAATGGGGGCATCACTTACGCCCTCCTATATCCAGCCACCCTGGTTATCACCTTAATGTCCAGCATGTCCAGTTTCATACCCCTGAAGAGGCAGATCAATATCTTCAGCTGCACCTTGGCTCCTCAAGATCTTTGATAGCCTCCTCGGGTACCAGCCAAGCAGCACTTGAACAAATGGATATCCAAGTCCCAAATGCTGAATGAAGTCAAGCTCTCCACTGTGATCAGCATTTTTCTTGCCTACAGAGACTCTGCTTTCTCTTCTTAGTTTCTTTGTAGTAAGTACTACATCATGCCATTGAAGGGATGCCCTGTATCTGCACAATGGCTTTTATCTTTATCACTTGACTCTTAATTCTCTCTATACATGAGGGCTTTCCGCTAAACTGGTAAACCCTCTTTCCTCCTTTGATGTCTGTGCAGGCTGCAGTTTTAGAACTGACTATTACTTCAGCACTCTTTTGCAGATGGTGTGCTCCCCTTCTTCCTTTTCTGCCTACTTATGGCCCTGAACTGTGCTGGAATTAATAGACAGAAGCATCTTTGTGAACTTTTTGCTGTGTATGGAAGCCCTGCTTCTTTTTGGGGGGGCTGCATCCTTAAATGACCTGCAATCCCTAGCCTGCCCTTGAAGAATCTATCCTAGAGATGAACTGTTAACCAGAATTTAATTTGTTCATCTTATGAGATGTGATCAGCATTGGACATGGAAATGGGGTGAAGAATTTTTATTTCACTTATTGCCCCAGGCTGATCTTTATTCAGACTGTTTTTTTATTAGTGCTAAGTCCTTGGGTTTTTTGTTGGGGGGGGGTATGAGGCATTCCTTTTTACTTGACTTCCATTTTGTAATTACTCTTCCCTAGGTGATTAGATCAACGTGGTTCTATAGCCTAACATGGTAAGTTAATACTGGCACTGTTGTGCCACTTCATGTTATTATTTCTATGCTTTTAGATAGAGCCAGGACTTGCTTGAATTTGTTTCTCCCTGGCTTTTGGATGGCATAAGTACTACCCTCCTTCCTTGTCAATAATATACAGTATCAGTGTTTGTTTAGACAGGAAGGTATTAATTTTATGTTTTATGGGAGCTATATATGTGATTTGCCTTTAATTGATCTCTTTCCTGGCATTACTTTTCTATAGATGGTTATATCTACTTATTTGAATAGAGGATTATTGTGATTTATTATTAATGTTGTTTAGCCATTTATTTTATTTATTAGAATTTCGGATAAATGCCTTTGAGCCAATGGCTCTTTTACGAAGGTTCCACGTCAGTATACAAAGAATTGAAGTAGTTTGTGTGAGATTACCAGGCAAGCAGTCTGACTACAAAATTCAGTACAGGGTATATGTGGTCTAAAAGCTACAGGTAATTAAAATAACAGAACAACACAGCCAGGCATACATTTAAGAATGATGAGTCACAACAAACAATATTTACATGAATTAAAGCTGCCAGAAGGGCATTGTTAAAGGGAAAGGTGGAGTGGAAAAACTGAGTTACTGCCAGTTGTGCCAGGTAGCATAGGAAAGTGGAAGAGAGAGTTGGTGTAGAGGGGTAACTGGGAGGGAGGTAGAACGAGAGGTTGGTGGGAGGCAAGGATCGGGGAACAAGTGCAACAGTGGGTGGGGTGAGCAGATTAGAAAAGGGAGAGAGGAAGGGAGTTGAAGGAGGGTAAGAGAGGAAGGTGGTGGACCAGGACTAGCAAGAGAGGCAGGGGTAGATATGGGGAGGGTGGTGGCAGACAGAGGTGGTGATAGTAGAGAGGTGCAAAGAACAGGAGTGACTACCAGGGAAGTTAGGAGAAACAGTCACAGGTGGCTCTGGACACAAGTGTTTGACGTAGCTTGTGTTTGAATGAGCAGAGGGTGTCTAAGATGGTGAGTTCACTGCCCAGGGAGTTAAACATCTTTGGGGTTCTACCTGCAAAAGACCGCTGGCCTTGGGTGGTGCGACAGCGGGGAACAGATAGAGAATAGTTGTCAGAACTTCTTGTGTAACAAGGGCGATTGGCTGGGCTTAAGAGAGACTGAACCCCAAGGGGCATGAGTCCCATCAATTACTTTTTTGCTAGTAGGTAGGTCTAGAAAGCAATCTAGTAATGCAATTTAGCTTTTCTAGATAGCTATAGGATATTCCTTGTACTTACTTTTACCTCAAATTCCTTGTTTCTAGATAATATTAGCAGTACCCCTTCTTTATTTATTTGGCTCCATAAAATGTATTATTTATTTAATTTCACAAATAAGCTTATTAAGTTAAAATGAACAGTTTTTCTGAATGTTCTAGTTACAATTTAGTTATACTTAATTAAGCACTTGTTACAATGTGTTGACATAGTTTATAGTTTTCCAGTATGATTAGCAAGCTTTGCTCGTTGAATGTAGTCAATGAAGTATTTAATTGCTATGGCTAGCAACCTTGTTCCCCACAGTTGCTTTCTTTCTTACTTAATTTAATTCACTTGTAGTGGTTTGAGCACTGTGGTTTTTGCTTGGCATCCATTATTATGAGAGGCATAAATGATACATTTGACTGAGCCCTACTTTAAAATTTGTTTATTTTTTTCCTTTCTGGTTAATAGTTATCCCCCTCTTCTTTACTCTGTTTTACCTGTTTGCTATAGTTTTATACCATCCTGTTTATATTGTATAATTGGGCAGTATATATTTTTCAGTTTTCCCCTCATTATTCTACCCTCCTTTATGCTAAGGTTTGTTTCTTCTTTTCTCCTTCTCTTCCCCATTTGCCACTCATTTCCTCCAGGACATTAGGCTCCTATGTCTACTTTCTGCCTGATATACATTTTCCTTTCCCTTGGCAAGATTCTGTTGGGTTGCACTAATTTCACTGCTCTTCGCTTATTAGGGTGGGATCGGTGGGGGGGGGGGGAGGCAGGAGACACTGTCCCTTTTCTGTATTCTGATTTCCATGTGAGTGTTGGCTTAATAACCCCCAACTTGTTTCATTAGGGAATGAGACCAGTGTGCTTCCACTGGCTCTGGAACAGCTCTGAGTGATGGCCTTTTTAGTTTTTCCCCAAAAAGGGTATCCCTCTTATTGGTTCCATGTCATAATAGCGATTATGAACTGGGGATCGTAAATGGACATCACTGACTGGCCAAGACATTTTTGAAGCCGTGATAATATCGAGCTACATCATCACAGCTTCAAAAATCCTCCGGCCACCAGCCTCCTCACCTGCAGCACCACACATCACTCAGCTCCTCCGGCATCACTCTGCTCCTCTACCTCACACCAAACTGTAGAAAGGCACAACCGTTGATGGAGCCATACTCCAGAAATCAAAATAAATGCCATCCCTCTTACAACCACTGCAACTGCCAGTACTATCTTATAAAGCCTGCCATACATTTTCTTACCTCAGCCAAACTCCTGAGGAATATGATGTTGATCAAGTGAGTAGCGTCATTTCCACAGTGTCACTAGTGCTTGACTGTCATGTTACAAAAAAGAAAAGAAAATCACAATCATGGCACCGACAAGCTCTACCTAACTACTGAAAAGAAACCGCAAATTAAACACATATTCATTCTGTCCCAGACTAGACAGCATGACCACGTGAAACCCACAGAGAACATACTTGAGAGCAGCAGTGTTACCAAAGTGAAACAGTGTTACTGTAGTTATAACAGCGCCAACTGCTGGCAGAGCCCTTCAGGACTATTTTGTCAAAACGTACTCTTCCAACATGCTAAAAGAAGCAATTTCACAAGGTTTTAAAAGTATATTTTTTTTATTGAAAAAAAGAAATTCAATCCAGTTCATAATAGCAATAAGTCACTCCAGGGTGTGGTATATCATAGGATATTGTCACTTCTCAGATAGTTGGACACACTCGACTCTGACCTCATGCATCCAACGAGGCGTGATGATCCCATGATATCCCACCCTGTCTGCCAGTTATAAAATAGCAATTGTTATTATGTGGGTGTATATTGCTGAAAAGCAAATCAGCGATATACACATGCCATGCCCCAACATCCAGCAACCAAAAGTGTTTTGTGGGGGGGCTCTGCACCACCAGGCCCCTCCCGTACCCTCCCCGAATTTAGATTGCTAACTCCAAGGGGCGGGTGCATGTTGGGGGGGTGACACTCTGGTTGCTGAAGCAAAAATAATGTCGGCAGCTGCAGGCAGCAGCAAAAATTCTTGTGCTGGTCCCCAGCCCCGAACCAGGTACCTGCTCCACTAGAGCTAGCCACCCTCACCACTACACCACATGGCTAGCTTGGCAGCAGCAGGCACACCAGTCACCCACCAACCCCTTACCTGTCCCTCCCCTTCCCCTCACTATCTCCCCCTTCCAATTGACATTCCCCACCTTCGCCTTCATATAGAGCTGCTTCCCTTACAGGGTAGCCCATGAGTATAGCACCCGTTTTCATGGTTGCTCATATTGGTTCACTATACTCACTGGATACAGGTACCTCCCTTATTTTGTATTCATCCACACCCCCCAAACCTTTAGTGGGTTGAGGGGAACTACGGTTGTTGTGCTAGTGTATTCTGTGGTACTAATCTCATTGACTAGGGCCTTCTGTTTGCATGTACAGTATATGTACAAGTTTGCATGTCTTGGACTTTTGCTCAATTTTTTGGGGGGCTCGGTTGGGGGGGTTGAGGAGATCTCGGGGCCAGGGAGGAGATCTAGGGGTGATATTATACCATCTCTTGACAGTCTCTCCCTCTACAATGGCACAGCATAACCACCTAAAAGTCATCTCCTGGAATGTCAAGGGACTTAACTGCCCCAAGAAATGCAGAAAAGTTCTACAATCCCTTAAATATGCTAAGTATGATCTTGCCCTTCTCCAAGAGACCCACTTGCTAGACTCTGGTTCTCTACATTTGGGTCGGATATGAGTTGGACAGTATTTTCATAATGCCCATATGACCCGTCAACGAGGAGTGGCCGTGCTCTGTCAGAAAGGCCTACAGTTGGGTATCTTGCATGAGATTAAGGATAAAGAAGGTAGATATATCCATCTTCTTGGTACTTATCAAGGCCTATCTTTGATAATGAGCAGTTTTTACACCCCAGATTCTTCATTTAGGCTTTTATCAGGCCATTCTGGAGGAAATTTCAGATGGAGCTACTTTTGTACTTATGGGGGGAGCTTAACTTAGCCCTGGACCCTAAACTAGATAGAACTGGGCCAGGACCAGGTTATGAGTATACCATGTCTAGCAAAGTATTTGAGCTTTTCAGAGATGTGGGTCTTTTTCATGCAAGGCATACCCTGTACCCCTAGTCAGTAGATTTTGCATGCTACTCCTCGTCCCACAATTCTTATAGTCATATTGATGTGTTTTTAGCCTCACCTGACCTGATTTCCTAAACTTGGGTATTTTTTCGGGGACATATCCTTATTTCTGATCACACGCCTATTTCCCTTTCTCTGGCATGGAGACATCCTAGTACCAGACACAACAAATGGAGTCTGAATACTTCTCTTCTCCAACAAAACTCAGTTGTTCAAATGCTCAGACAGGCTATTATAGATTCGTATACCTTTAATGACAACCCTGACTGTTTCCAAGCCACACAATGGAAAGCACTTATAGTGGTGCTTCGACGTCAGTTAATTGCTTACTGATCCTGTTTAAACAGACGTCGCAATGTTACTTTCCAGAGCTTGGACCAAGAGCTGAATGTGTAAGAACTCAGAGTCGCATAGTCCTATTCTCATAATCCTGATGTCAGAGAAAGGATAAGGCAACTCAAAGTGGAAATAGGAGATATTTTGCAATACCATATTGGCTTCGCCCTATACAAATTAAACCAGTGATACTGGGAGATAGGGGAACAATCGTGGAAGCTCCTGGCAGCCAAGCTACAGGTGGAAGCTATGGACAAATATATCCCTATCATTCATACCTGCCACGGGTCTAAACTGACCTCTCCCACTGATATCAATTGTGCCTTTCAAGACTTTTATTCTACTCTTTACTATCCCGAGGTTAGCCCTTCAACTGAACAATACAAATCTATCTTTGATAACTGTCACCTCCTTCAAGTCCCAGACTCATTTCTCCACTCTCTTGTTTCCCCTATTCAGCCACGTGAGGTCATCCAAGCCATTCAAAGCCTGGCTAAAGGGAGGCACCAGGCCCTGACAGCTTTCCCTCTGATTTCTATCACACCTTTAGTGATTTAATTGCCCTGAAACTAGCTCTGTTCTTTAACGAAGGCTGGGAAAAGGGATCCTTTTCTCAGACATTCTTGCAAGCCATTATAACTCTGATCCCTAAAAAAGGTAGGGATAATGTGTTGTGTTTCCAGTTTCACCCCATTTCCTTACTTAATGTAGACACTAACATTTCTGCCCAAATCTTAGCTGAATGGCTGGAGCCCATTATACCGTTTCTTATCCACAAAGACCAGGTAGGGTTTGTACCTGGCAGACTGGGCTCAGATAATATTCGTTGGACTCTCAACCTTACTTGGGAAGATAGTACACTCCTCCACCCTGTGGCTATCCCGTCTTTAGATGTAGAAAACGTGTTTAACTGGGTTGAGTGGGACTACTTGTTCAGTACTCCTGACAGATTTGACTTCCATTCAGCCTTTGTCTGTTTGGTATGTCTTCTTTATACTTCTCCAACTATGGCAGTTTTAACTATATAAGTCCTGTCCCCATATTTCCCACTTAAGAGAGGCACCAGACAAGGCTGCCCTCTTTCCCTCCTTCCTGTTTCTTTTAGCAATTGAACCCCTGGCTTCTAAGATCAGACCTGACCCCCTTTTCCCAAGCATTGTGGTGGGTGAGCTCCTGCATAAAATATCATTATGCCAGCCCGGTGGCACAGAGGGCTGAGGTGCTGGTGTCTTATCTCAAACCACACCAGTGACTCGGGTTAGGGAATGGACTCAGGTCACTGGGGGTCAGCAGGGGTGGGAAAGGATTGAGCATCCAAAGGACTGCTCTCCTCTCCTGGGGTGAGTTAGGGTGATGCCTCGCTCTGTAGTGGCCCCCGGTGGGGACCGAGAGCACTACAAGATGTGGCGTGACATCAGGGGTGCCAGAAAAATGGAAAAACATCCCAGATTGGTCAGGATGATGGCAGATGATCTGCCAACACCACTGAAGAACTCTTAAGGAGCCTGGCCACCTCAGCAGCACCCTGGGACCGAGAGAAAGAGTGTGCTAGCTGCCCTACCAGTGCCTTCCCCCTCAGAGGAGGGGGACCCACTCAGCAAAGGGTTATGCCAAGCTACCCCAGGCTCAGCTGTGATATGAGGTAGGGGGTTCAAAGAGAGGATAGTAGGTGGATGTCATGGATCATGGCTGCCTGAAGGAAATGGCAGATCTGGGGCACGTGGGAGGGGATAAAAGAAATAATGCTGTCTCTCTCTCTCTCTCTCTCTCTCTCTCTCTATATATATATATATATATATATATATACAGTATATATAATTATTTGCAGACAATGTTACTCTATTCATCATTAATCCTATTTCTTCTCTTCTTGCTCTCTAGCATATCTTGGCTGCCTATTCTTCTTTATCTGGGTAAAAACTGAACAGCACTAAATCTTAACTGCTTCCCATTAACTACACTTGTAACAGTGACCTGTTTGTGGCATGCCATTTCCGATGGGCCCCAGATGGAATAATTTCCCTGGGTGTGGAATTACGGTCCATTTTGTCCACCACAATAGTTAACACTCGCAAAATCCATACCATTCTTGACTTAGACCTCCAGAGGTGGAAGAATCATATTCTCTCTCTTTGGAGGAGGGTCAATGATCTTAAACTTATCACCCTCCCCAAACTACAATATATCTTGGCTAATCTTCCTATTCCCATCTCTGGAGACTTCTTTAAGAGAGTATTGGATAAATTGTCTTCTTTTATTTGGGTAGGAAAGCCTCTGAAGATTGGTCTTCTTACTTTGCAGAGACATTGGCATGATGGTGGATTTGGCAAGTGGTTATATGTTATGCCCCAAGCTTAACCAACCCCACCCCAACCTTGATATCTGTGGAACTCTAACAAGGTACATTACAGATGCCCTCTGCCCTGATCTTCCCTGACTGGTCTCTCCGAACAGTCATCTCTCCCTGTTCCCACCATACCAGACATATTTGGGCAAAATACACAAAATGTCCTGGTTGAAAACACCAAGTCCCCCCCCCCCGTCCGACCCCTGTGGCACAATCCAGTACTAACCAATGTCAGTAATCCTATTTTTTGGCCTGTTTGGAACTCCAGAGGTATTACCACAGTTAATGAAATCCACAACCCTCTTTCTAGTTATGTTTATTCCTTTGACACCCTTCAGACTAAATATCAGTTACTCCACTCCCCCATCTGGAGATACCTACAGCTAAGGGATCTTCTTAAGCCTAAAGTTTCCCAAAATTTCCTCCTTCCTGCTTCTTCTGAACTGGACTGATTGGATTAAATCTCTCCAGAACTCACAACATTTAACAGCCAAACTTAAACCTGTTTCTACAATGCACATCCCCTTCCCCTGCTTCTTCAGGTCCCAAGACATGATGGGAGACTGAATTGCACACATCCATTTCCTCCTCAGTCTGGGATCAGGTTTGGCCAAATGCATATACCTCACAGACGGAACTCCAAGCCAACAGTCTCCAATACAAAATTCTCCACAGAGCCTTTAGAACACCAGCTTGGCTTTACACGGTAGCTCTCCTTAATCACTATGATTTCTGGAGATGTTCCTCTCCACAAACTGTGCTTTCTCATATCCTGTGATCCTGTGGGTATGCCCCGTGATTGATCACTATTGAACTCAAGTGCGGTCTACCTTTACCAAGGCTCTCCCTTCTTTCTGAATCCTCAACCCACAATTGGAATTACTGGGATTACCTCATTCGACTTTCCCCCTTTCTAGACCTCAACTCCTCTGACTTAATGGTGCACTTGCTGCAGCTAAGTGGGTAATGCTGCACCATTGGAGAGATCCTGAGCCTCCTTCATATCAAGAGTGGTACAACCTTCTACAGCTTACCTCCTGATATGAGAGAATAGCACATCTCATTGTGATTAATCTCCCTATCAGCAAATTTGGGAACCATTTCTTAAGGTCTTTTCAAGACCATCTCCCTCTAAATTTCCTCACAGGTGAAGCTCTAATCCTTTCAGTGCCCAGTAAAACCTAGTGACTTCTTTTGTTGTCATCAGCCACAACACTGAACCTTCTCTTTTAACTCCCCTCCCCCCTTTTCTGCTGTTGTAATGGTTCACTCGGTGAGCCTTCCACACCCTTTCTCCCCTCCTCCTCTCCTCCCCCTTCTTCCCACCTTCCCACCATCCCCTGACAAAATTGTTATTAATTATATCTCCCTTTCCTCTTTATTTCCTAGACCCAGCAATCCTCCTTTTACTTCAATTTTTTTTCTTTTTCCTTACTCCCCTCCTCCATAGGTGTTCACTTGTTTATGCTAGATAGGGGAATCAGATGTGGTACATCATGGTTGTTATTTCCTCTTGCCAGACTTGGTATTTTTCATATATGTGTAATTTTAAATTTCAGTATTTTTCTGTATGTTATTAGGTGCTGGGCCTCTGCCTGATTTGAGTACTGTACGCATATGTTATTTAAAACTCAATAAAAATCTTTATAAAAAAAAGAATGAAAGACAAGAATCTTCTGAGGACCACCTTGTCCTTATGCATTATGAGGTATGGTTCTTTGTGGGACAGAGCCTGGAGATCACCAATCCTGGCTGAGCACATGGCAACTATGAAACACACCTTGTAACACAGCATATCCAATGGTACCAACAAACGTGGCTCGAAAGACTCCAAACAGCATTCAGAACCAGGTTCAGATCCAATAGAGGTACAGATGATCAGAACAGAAGTTGACTCCTACTGACAGTCCACAGAAAATGAATAACCTCCTGGTTAGTCCCTAGGAAAAAACAAAAGTAGGCTCCAAGGGCCAACTCCTGACCTCTCAAGGTGTTCATGTCCAAACCTTTCTCAACTCCTTTCTGAAGAAAATCCAAAATCTACAGAACCATTGCCAGAAGGCCAGAAATTTTTGTCCTTGGACCAAGCCAAAAAAGTGGTCTATGCACTAGCGTAAGCCACCAACATGGAGTTCTTTCTGGCAGCCATCACAGTGTCCACCATTTTCATACAGAAACCCTGTTTCAGGAGTCTCCTCCTTTCAGGAGCCAGACTGTGAGCTGCATCACTCTTGGATTTGGATGCAGAATGGGGCTTTTGAAAAGACGGTCCCCCGCACTGCAAGGCAAACTGGTCTAGACAGTTTCACTAAGTCTGAGAGCCACGATCTTCTGGGCCTCTCCAGAGCTATTAGAAGAAAGCTTCCTCTTGAGTGCCATAATTTGCATATGTCCTTGGGGAGGAGCAGAAGAGGTGGGAAGGCATTAGCTCTGCCAAAATTTTGTGCTTGTGACAGGGTGTCCACTGCCTCCAACTGTGGACACTGGCAACCACTGAGGAACTGTCGGACCTGAACATTGCAGCTGGAGGTGAGCAGGTCAATCTGAGGATGACCAAACCGTTGACACACAAAAGGTTGAACACCACTGGGTTCAACATCCATTGCTGGATGAACATTTTTGTGGCTTAGCTGATCACCCTAAATGTTCAATGCCCCTGCCAAGTGAACTGCTAATAGAGAGAGAAGATTCTCTTCTGCCCACAGCAGGAGATCAGTGGCTTCTTTCAGCATCTCCCTGCTCTTTGTGCCCCCTTGATTGTTTATGTACACCACCGTGAACTTGTTGTCTGACCTTATTTTTATGGTTTTTCCTTGCACATGACTTTGAAAATGAAGGAGAACAAGGAGCGCAACCCTCATCCTAGAACGTATATGTGTAGGTTCTGTTCCTGCACTGGCCAAATCCCCTGAATGGGGATGTGGTCCAGGAATGACCCCAACCCAACAGGTTGCCACTGGATGTCAGAATCATCTCTGTGGGGAATTCCATGGGAGACCCTCTGCTCAGATTCTCCAATCTCACTCACCAACTTAGAGACTGCTGTAGTCATGGTGAAATTGGGATCCTGACCTGATAATCTTCTGAGGTCAGATCCCAGGCTGACAGCAACTTGAACTGTAGGGGCTGCATGTGAAGGTGAGCCCATGGAACTAGTACTATCATATCCATCATGAGGCTCAGAATACATAGATGGTGAGCTGAAGTCAGAGACTGGCTCCTCAGCCACTTAATCTCTCTTAACAGGGTCTCCTTCCTGGTTGGCAAGAGGAAGGCCTTTTCCTCATCCATCTTGAACACTGCTCCTAGATGTTTCAGGGTCTGTGACAGCTCAAAAGAGTGTTTCTTTCAATTGCCACTCAGCCGTGGGACAGAGTCCTGGTCACTGACTTTCTTGCTAATGGTGCAGACGGAGCTCGAATAAGCAGATCACTCGGGTAGGGAAAGACATGATATCCCTCCTGTTGGAGTTGAGCCACCATGACTATGAACACCTTCAAGAAAACCCTGGGGGTTGTTGCGAGCCCAAATGGGAGTGCCCTGTCCTGGAAGTGCTGTCCCAGGACCATGAACTTGAGGAATCTCTGGTGAGACTGTCAAATGGGGATGTGGAGATATGCATCCCTCAGTTCTATGGAAGCTAGATAATCCCCTGGCTGGACAGCTCAGATGATTTAATGCAGCCACTCTATCTTGAAGGTTGAGTTTCACACATTTTTAGGTATTTCAGATTCAGAATAGGCCTGAAACCACCTGAATTTTTTGGTACTACAAAATAGATTGATTAGAAACCCTGGCCTTGCATGGCACTGGCACAATCACTCCAATTTGAGTGAGGTGGTCTAGGGTCTCTGACACTGCTTGTCTCTTGTTGGGGTCCTTTGGACCCAGGGATGGCAGAAAGCACCCTATGAGGGGATTTTCGAAAATTCTATTACATAACTTAAAGCCAGAATTGCTAAAACTCAAGCATCTGACATTATCCGGGCCCATCTTGTGTAACAATCGTGAAGTCTTCCACCAAGGGAAGGCAGGCAGAGATAGGCCTGCATACCTTCATTGTGAGGTACCCACTTTCCACCCTGGGCCTCTGTTGCATCTTCAGACAAGGGCTTCTCTACTACTGTTGCTCTTGAAACCTGAGTAGGCTTCTTTACTTCTCTGGTTTCCAAAGTTTTGACAGGGACAAAACCCTCCTCAATACTGCCTCTGTGAACTGCCTCCTTTTGGAATTGAACTGGCCTTTTGCTGTTGCTTTGACACTGGAAGGTGGCCCTTTTTATCCTGGATATTCTAAAAATATCATCCTGACCAAGACAAAACAGCAATCTTCCCTTGCAGGCCATGTTAAACAGCTTGGTCTTTAAGCAACCCAATGTTGAAGCCACACTCCTCACATAGCAAATACAATGTGGTAAGCAGAGCTAGCTGACATGTAAAAACTCTCCACTGTAGCATCCCCCAAGGATGTGGAGGCCATGGATACCAACTTCAGAGTGCTCGTCCCCTCTGAATCAAGGGGAATGAAGCTTCCCAGGGTTGTAACCCACAAGTTTTAGACTCTGGTGGCAATAAAGGAAGCATAGGCAGTACAGAGGTTTGTGCCACTGGAAGCAAAGGCTGCTCTGCATAAAGCATCCACTCACTTGTTGTGCGAATTTGTTAAGGCCAAGGACCTCTCAATAGGAATAGTGGTGTGTCTGATGGAATTATAAACCACCTTATGCATGAGAGGAGAGGTTTTCCACTTGCGGGTATTTTCTTCCAGAAAAGGGAAACACCACAATTTAGGTTTTGGCAGATATTTTGTTTGGTCTGCACCTGCCCTTCTTGTTCAATAATTTGGGGAAAGAGTGAATAAAGTTTGGAAAACACTTTGGAGCAGAGGAGGACATTGACAGGATAGTGTTGACATCTACTGGGAAGTGGGTATCCTGGGCTATAACCTTTTTAGAAAAGACAGGAAGGGGAAAAAGGGGGGAAGGGTAGGACTATATGTTAAGGATGGGATAAAGGCAATAGCAGGGCAGGTACGTCTACGATTGACTGAGGTCATCTGGGTCACACTGCTGAAGAGGACTGGAGAGGCAATGTGCCTAGGAGTGGTATATAGGCCACCAAATCAAGGGGAAGAAGTGGGTAAAGAGTTATTGCAGGTGGTACAAAGGATGGCAAGTTTATTCCTGCTGGAAGGGGATTTTAATCTCCCTGATGTGAGCTGGGAGATTTCAGCGGCTACATTAGCTTGGAGTAGGGAGATACTGGATCCCAGCAAGAAGCACTCCTACATCAACTGGTAAGGGAACCCACTAGGGTAGAGGCAACACTAGACTTAATACTGACAAGAGGGGACAGTGTGGATGAGGTTGGGAGAAAATCTGGGGGCAAAGTTACCACATTAAAACAGCACATAGAAAACCGCACATGGAATAGCACGAATGGCTCTATAGCAACATGTGTTCTTTCAGCGTGCGGTAGGAACCACTACCCCTGTCACTGTAGGCTGCCTTGTAGGAACATGAAATATGCTGCCAGTGTGGTGCCTGGCTGAGTCACTCCCTCAGTGGAGTGGCTAGAGCATCTGCCTCTGGCAGCATTGGGAACCTGGGGCTGTGGTTTGGTCCTTCCATGTCCCAATGTAATGCATTTTTTTTTAAATAACATTTGCCTCGATCCGAGTTTGCTGTCTTCCCTGAAGTTCATGACCCACCAGAGTTGATTATAATAAGTTCGGGGGGTGGTGGGGGAGAAGACCCCCATGTCAGCGGTGTGGGGGGCATAGCCCTGTGCAAAAACAAAGATAAAAATATATTGCTTCTGTGTGCACTATTGTTGTTTTATCAGCTTGTTGTGCCAATGTTGTTTTGCCACATGCTGATTTGCGTGTGGCATTTCTGATGTGTGTGGTTTTCACCATGACACTATGACCCCGTGCCAGGGCAAGTGACCATAGAGCCATTAGGTGTAGGGTCAGGATGGGAAATAAAGTGAGTCAAACCCCACAAAGGTAATTGACTTCTGGAGGTTGGATTTCAAAAGAATGAGAGAGATTTTTAGGGTCGATATGGGAGATAGGAAACATCTCGGGACATGGAAAACCCGTGGAGGGTAATTAAGGGAGGACTTGTGAAGGCTGCTGAACAGTGCATTAGGAAGCTAGGAAAGACAAAATGGGTAATGATGCCACTTTGGTTTTCTGGAGAGGTGGCAAGGGCAATAAGAGGGAAAAAAAGGGCTTTCAAGACATATAAAAGAACACAAGGAAAGGATGACAAGGAGGTATATAGGGAAACGCTAAGGGTGGCAGGCCAGATAATCAGAAGGGCAAAGGCAGATACTGAGGAGACAATAGCAAAACAGGCCAGAAGGGGAGACAAAAAGTTCTTCAGATACATCAGTAAGAGAAAAAAAAAACAAGCAGGATATACTGAGACTTAAAGGGGAGGGGGTGATCTCCTAGAAAGGGACTCAGGAAAAGCAGAGTTGCTAAACAGTTATTTCTGCTCAGTGTTTATGGTTGAAAGGAAGGGGCATGAACCAGTAGTAACGGGGAGAGGTAATGAGGGTAGGAAGGTGGACAACAGCTCATTCAATGAGAGGAGGGTATTGGAGGAATTGGAAAGGTTAAGGGTGGACAAGGCAATAGGTCCAGATGCCCTTCATCCCAAGGTGCTTCAAGAGCTTAGGAAACAGCTGGCAGAACCTTTTAATGAGGCTGTTCAACCTATCATTGGAAAGAAGGAGGGTACCAGGGGACTGGCGAAAGGCAGACGTAGTGCCAATATACAAGTGCAGAGGAATGGAGAAGTCAAGTAACTATCATCCCGTCAGTCTTACATCGGTGGTAGGAAAGATTATGGAGGCACTCCTAAAGGAGAGGATAGCAGAATACCTGGCAGAAAATGGGCTACAGGATGACAAGCAGCATGGGTTCATAAGGGATGGTCATGCCAGATGAACTTTATCGAATTTTCGACTGGGTGACAAGGGAGTGCGATCAGAAAGGGGTAGTGGATGTGGCCTATCTGGACTTCAAAAAGGCCTTTGACACTCTTCTTCAGAGGAGGCTGATCAGCAAGATGGGCAGTCTAGAGATAGGGAAGAAAATATCAAATTGGGAGGAAAACTGGCTTGGTGATGGGAAACAAAGGGTAATTGCAAATGGGGTTCATTCCAGGGAGGAAAAAGTGACAAGTGGGGTCCCCACTGGTCAGTACTGGGGCAAGTACTCTTTAGTATTTACACTGGGGATATGGCAGAAGGACAAAATGGGAAGGTGTGTCTGTTTGTATACAATACAAAGATCCCAATAGAGTAGATACGGGGGTAGAAAGCATGAGAGAGGATCTGTTAAAGCTGCAGAGGTGGTCAGAGAGTTGGCAACTGAGATTTAATGCCAAAAAGTGTAGAATAATGCACAAAGAACACAAGAACCCAAGGGCTGCATGCACACTTGGGGGGGGCAGTATGTTGTGGAACAGAGCAGAAGACGGGTCTGGAGATTAATTTTTCAGATGACGTTATGGTGGCAAACTAGTGCAACAAAGTAGTTGAAAAGTCAAGTGATATGCTGGCATGCATAGAGAGGGGTATCACAAGCAGGAGAAGGGAGGTGATAATGCCCCAATACAGGTCAATGGTCCAAACCCACCAAAAGTATGGAGTGCAGTTCTGGAGACCTTACCTAGAGAGGGATATTGATAGAGTGGAAAGAGTCCAGAGGAGGGCGAACAAAACGGTGCATGGTATGTGATATAGGACATATGAGGAGATGATGGAGAAGCTCGACCAATATCCACTGGAAACCAGGAGAGAGAGGGGGGATATGATTGACATTTTTAAATACCTGAAGGGAATTAACAAGGTGAGGGAAGACAGTATATTCAAAATGAAAAACAATCCAAGAAGTAGAGGGCACAGCTTGAAGATGGAGGGTGGTCAATTTAGAGGAAATAAGAGAGGGCACTACTTCACTGAGAGGGTGGTGTGCCCCTGGAATGGGCTACTGGAGGGGGTGGTTAAGGCATCAACACTGGTGGGATTCAAGAGTGCATAGGATAACTACATGGGTTTAAACAAGAGAGGGAGGGATAGATATCCTGATGGGAGGCAGTGTAGCACAGTGGTTTAAGGCTCTGAGCTGCAAATCTGGAGACCTGGGTATGAATCAGCCCCCCTTGCATACTGTGGGACCCTGAGCAAGTCATTTAACTTCCCTGTGCTCCCAGGTTGCACCTGTAAATGAGCTTTCAGCTTAGTGTGCCTCACCTGGTTAAACAATTGGAAAGAGGAGATGGAAATTTACAGGGGGGGGCATGGAAGTGGGGTGTAGAGTCAAGGCTACTTATTGGAATGGTACAAGGGCAGACTATATGGGTCAATGGGGTCCTTTTCTGCTGACAAATTTCTGTGATTCTATGAATGCCACCATATATAGGGTGTTTGAATTGTTATGACTTACCTTCAGCTCACTGGTACTTAGATTTCATGATTTATTATTTTCTTTTCATGGATCACTCACTGAACTTATGCAAGTCACATAATCTACTCAACCAATCTGGAAAGCTGAAGATCATAATCTCCTCATGCTGCACATGACAAGTTGTCATTTTCATCTCTCAATTTGCAGAGAATGACATGCATGTGCAACAAGTGGCACAGCTTTTGTTTCTGATTGAAAAAGTAATTGACATTTTCAGATAATCATTCATTATTATTACATCTAGTCAGTTAGCAGTAATTTCAGTGCAGGGTAGGCCAATAATAACTCATGTACTTCTGCATCGAGAAGATTGTGGGCGCAATTTGTGCTTGCTGCAGTTACAATCTGCAGCAGGGCAGGGACTTAGGAGCAGCTCACCTTGGGAGAAGGTGTGTGAAGTCTCTAAACTTTGCTTCATGTAGTGCTATACAAAGGGACACTACTTCACATGGCTCTACAGGTAGAGCTATGCGCAGGGAATTGTCAACTTTGTCCAGAAAATTCTACTTAAAGTGACACTCCACCCCAAAAGTAGCACTTTGCCTGACACTGCTAGGTGAAGATGTCAAAAAAGACACTTCACTCAGGAAGTGTCATTTTGTGTTGTCTAGCTGATCTGAAAAAATAAAACAGTATTTCCGTTCCCCACCTCCTGTACAACCCCAACCCAAAAAAAACAACCTCTGCCCCCAATCCAGACCCAGGAGGAAAACGAGTCAAGCAATACTTGTCTGCCACCTTCCTCCACTCCCTCAGCAGAGCCATGCATGACATTCTTTCTTCTACCCCACCCCACAGAAAAATTAACATGAATAAAATGTACCCATCTTCATGGTCCACTCTGCAACCAGCACCCAAACTGTTCTGTGAACTCACAAAAAGCACCCCCACTTACTATAGCATCCACCATCTTCCACCTCCCAATCTGACACTTGAGCCGAAAGAAACTCATGCACAGACGGTCATCTGGACAGTGATTTGCACCCCCACAGGCCAGGCACCATCTACATGACAGGGAAGTATGTTTATTGTAAGATGAGTTCATGTTTCTCTAAGTGTACACTTCCAGTCATTATGATGATGTGTGGCTGAGGTGATGAGAAGAGGATATGTGCCATTTGTCATCCTGAGCCGCTAACACAGTGTTTTTAGGAGGTCAGTTCAGGTGCTGGATGGGTATGAAGGGTGATGGGTGTTGAATGGGAGGTGACGGGAAGGGGAAGGGAATTTTCACTGGTCTTACTTTGCAGTTAACTTGTTTTATTTAGTGCTGGTGGTGCAGGATACAGAACCTGTCTTTTTATCTTTGTTTCTGTGTGAGTCAACCAGTTTGTCACTGAAATGTACAGTGAGTGAAAGTGAAACAGAATACTGTGTAAGACCTGAGAGTGTGTAAGGACTATCTAGTCAGTGTCTGTCATTGGGTCTGTCAGTGGGATAGAGGGTGATCTCAGTCGTGTTCATTGTCTCTCTCGTCTCTCGTAAGTCACCATGTTGTTGTCCAATCCTGAACATACATATAATTGATATTATAGTTTGTGTTGCATCCTGCTGGTGCTTGCATCATAGTGTCAACTTTTGTGTAGAAAACATGAAGAAAAAATCTCACTTGTCTCCCCCTTGCACCTCAAGTTATGCAATATCACGTGACTGTTGTGCTGGTTGCCTAATCTTTGATATAAATACTGTTGCCATCATAGTTTGTGCTGCACCCTGCGGCTCTGTCTTAATGTCATCTGAAGTGTAAGGAAAGGGAAAGGGGAAATTGTTTAACCAGGAAAGGCACACTAAGCCAGAGCTTGTTGCCAGGTGTGACCTGGGAGCACAAGAAAGTTAAGTGACTTGCTCAGGGTCACACAGTATGCAAGTGGAGGCTGTGGGATTCAAACCCAAGTCTGGTCTGCTGTTTGTCACCAGATTTTCAGTTCAGATCCTTAGACCACTGTGCTATACTGCCTCAGTGTAGAGAACATGAAGAAAACATCTTACTCATCATCTCCATCTCACACTTCACGAGTTGTGTCATGTGACCGTCACATGGCTGTTAGTCTTTGACATACACATTATTGTCATAAGAGTTTGTGTCCCCTCCTATACTGTATCATGGTGCCAAATGGTCATGTAAAAAATATGAAAAAAGTAGGGAGGGAATAAGATGGTTTTACCATACCACAGCGACAGCTATCATGGAGACATCCCCGACAGCGACTGCCGCAGTGCCGATTGTCGGCATTGCGGTGTTGGGGATGCCCTCCACACCTCCTGGTCTCTAGGATTCCAACTCCAAGTTGGAGTTGGACCGGGGGAGGGCCAAACACCCAGCGAGGCAGTCTCGGTCACTGCACAGACCATCACAATGACCTGTGGGTTTTGCCCGATTCCTGTCACTGTGATGGTCTTCACAATGTCGTAGTCAATGTGGCGACAGTATACCAAATAAGATACATGGCAGAGCAAAATCGTAGGTAAAGGTCCTAGAATTCCAGCTCTATGTACAGTTTCTGCATCTGCATTTTTTCCCAATTGCAAGTTACACATCTCTACCACTTGTGGGCACTGTTACTACATCTTTCTGACTAGGTTAATTACTGATTGTTCACTACATCAATGCTATCAGGATGATCTTGTACCAAATGCTAACAGTTTTATCAAATATATGTAAAGGCTGACTGCTCTTTAGTCCTGCCAGCACACAGTCAAGATTTTTTTCAACCCACATCTTGACCATCTTATTTCTGCCTCAAAGTAATCTCTGTCCTCCTCCACTCTCAATCCTCTTCAGTGTTACATTCTGACCTCTGTTTGCCCTCCACTTTACATCTAATTTATCCCACTGTCTTCCTCCTGGTCCCTACACCATACTCCTTTATCTCTCTTTATTTCATACCTAAAACCCTCTATCATGGGCAACTTTGGCTGGCTAGTTACCCTGCCCTGCCTCTTACTCCTCTGCTGCACAGACCATTTTATTGCTATATCTTTAAAGCACTCTCCTTGGGACAGTATGCATCCCCCACCATGTCACATTATTCCGGTTCCTTTAAGCCAGGTGCTGCTCCCTTTAGGCTCTGGTTCCACAAATGGCTGTGTGTATCTATCCTTCCAGCTGCTCTCAGTATCTAACTTTTTTGTACTTCGTTCTGGACTTGAATATCTGTTCTCCTCCTCTTAGTTTGTGCAGGGGATATTGAGCTAAATCCCAGGCCCTCATGCTCTATCTCTATACCCGTCCCCACAGTTGGTGCTCAACCCCCTCCCAAAGGCCTGAAAATAGCACATTTGAATGTACAACGTCTCCAACCTAAAATGACTGAACTAGAAGCCTGGGTTGCTCAGAAAACCCCTGATATTCTATGCATCTCAGAATCTTGGATTAAGCCCACTATCAAGTAGCATGAGGTGACAATACCTGGCTATAACTGCTTCAGGAAGGATAGGTTGGGTAAAAGGAGAGGAGGTGTTCTTATGTATACTCGGTCTGACTTGGATGCCACTGAACTCCTGTGGCCTGACACTGGGTCTCCTACCATGGCATCCCTATTCCTCTCTCCCTGACTCTTGGCAATGTCAAAAATCTAATGGTTGGATGTGCCTACCTGCCCCCCCCCCAAAAAAAAAGCTTCCATCTGTCTCTCCTCCTTCATTACCTCCCTTGCCAATCTCCCACATCATGACCTCGTACTTTGCAGTAACTTCAATACTGATTAGCTAAATCCCTCCGCTGATGAGGTGTGTGCATCTTTTGCAGATTCTGATCTGGTTCAGCTCATTCATGACCCACATGTAAAAGTCTGGAAAACACACCGTGCTTCAGTGGGTGGTCACTAACTGTCCTCTTAAGGTAAAATCCATGGGAGTTCTTTCAGATAGAATCAGTGACCATTCTCTTACTCTCTGCAGCTAGAGGAATAACTCCCACAACACCCCCCTCCTAAGATCACCCTGGGCAGTGATACATCCAGATTTGACACTAGTAGCTTTCTTGCCTCTATCAATGATGCTAACTGGGGCCCAATTAAAACTTCCCTGACATCAACTCAACCCTGGATTTCTTTTCATTCACCTTCACCTGCATAGTTGATAGTCATGCTCCCCTTAAAAGGTGCTGGCCTAAAGACATCAAGGAGCCTTGGTTCATTAAGGACCTTAGGAAGCTCATGTCCTCTCGTGACTGTGCCTGGCAGACTTACAAAGGTAGTGGGCTGCTCTCCGACTAGCAAGTTTACAGGAAACTTAGAAATAGCTAAAAACTCTCTCCAAAAAGCCAAATGCCTACACTACAAGATGCTCCAAACTGAGTACTTCTGTAATCCCAAGGAGTTCTGGAAGCAGGTTAATTCTTTTGTCAAGGGGAAGGCTGCCAGCCTCCCTTGCTCCCTCACTGCCCAAGGCTCTGTCCTAACAGACCCTCCATCTAACGCTGCTGGATTCCATTAATTTTTTACCGATCTCCACAAATACACTTCACTCTTTCCCATCTGTACCCCTCTCAATCCCACTGTCTCTTGTTGACACTGGGGCTTGACCCTCATTCCACCTGAAGTTGGTTCCCCAATGAGGTCAGATGGCTCCTTTCTAAGCTGAAACCTGATATCTCACTAGATCATGACACCCTTGAGCCTAGGTTTCTCAAGTTGGGAGCACCTACCCTCACCCTCCCTGTTCATAATCTGTTCAACCGGTCCTTCCTGTCAAGCACTGTTCCAGACAAATGGAAGGTTACCATGGTAGTACCCATTCATAAGTCAGCCTAACACTGTTGCTGAAAATTTTAGACCCATCTCAATTCTCTGTCCATTGGCAAAAATCCAGGTGTGTATCACCTCCAGAACTACCTGAAACACCATAACCTGCTATCCCCCTACCAGCATGGGTTCAGAAAGAACTGTAGTACCCTCACTGCCTTAATTAAAGTCAATTCTGATCTGCTCCAGGCTATGGACCAGGGCTTTGCCACTGGCGCCATCTTCTTCAGTCTCACAAAGGCATTTGACCTGGTCAACCATGGTCTCCTGCTGCAGCAGCTACAATTTCTCAGCCTTGACGCCAGTGCCTTAGTATGGGTCCAAAGTTATCTCACCTGCTGCTCACAAAGGGTCAAGTGGGCTGGTTCTTTTTTGAGCCTTAGACCTATAACTCACAGAGTTCTGCAGGGTTCCATACTGGGCCCACTGCTCTTCTCCCTATTTATTAATGATCTGCCAAATAACTGTGGAGTGACTTCCATGCAGTTCTGCGTGGATCATGGAATCATTTATTGTTCCTCTACTGACACTGAGTGGATCAATTGTACGCTAGCATCTGACTTAGCTGCTCTTGAAGGATGGTTTATATGAAATCACCTTGCTCTTAATATCAAGAAAACAAAAAGTATGCTATTCTCCCATCCACCCTCTTCCTTCTCTAACCTTCCCCCTCTCAGGATTACTTCCCTCAATGGTGATGCCCTTGAACTTGTTCATACCTTTAAATACCTGGGCATCACACTGGATATCTCACTATCCCTTAAAGCTCATGTCTTTATCCTAATCAAATCTCTGAACCAAAAGCCAGGGCTTCACTGTTGTATCCACCCCTCCCTCAGCCTCTTGTCATAAGATTGCATCCTACTTTCTTCTCCCACATCTATCTTATAGTGCTCCACTTCTGCTCACAACTAACACTACTACCTTATCGCTCCACAAACAGGCTTACCGTAAGGTGGGTAGGTTTGCCCTGGGTGTCAACACCTGTCACCACCACTGTTATGTCCTCTCTTCCCTGGGTTGGTTATCATATGAATCTAAACTAAGGTATGCCACTCTGAGTTTTCTGCACAAGTTGGTCCACAAACATACTCCTCCTTGTCTCAGTGAATCTAGTCATCTAAAACAACCTCAGTGAAACCTGAGATCTGCCTCCCTCCACCTTCTCATAATGCACAAACCTCAGTTAGCTGTGGCCCATAAATCATTCACCTTTGCAGCTGTGTCTGACTGGAACTCCTTTCCTCCCTCCATTCTGTCATGCTCCACCCTCCTTGAGTTCCAATCCACCTTGCTTTATTTTCTCTCTGCCTCTACGTCTTGCTCCTGCTACTGGCAATATTAAACCTCAACCCCAACAGCTCTGTCTATTTCTCGCCCTTGCTCTTCCCTTAACCCTGGCTTCTTACCTTGCCCTCTGTGCCTCACCTTTAAACATAAATGCTATTGTTTATCCCTCTTGCAACTGATATCATTAGCTAACAATTATATATTCATGCACTCTCTTGAATATGTCATGTATTTGTTGCACTACTGTGTAACCTACCTGCTTGTTATTTCATAAACCTGTGGTTGCATCTGTCTGTATCATAATCCTGTGGATCACTGAATGCTGTATATCAATTTTTCCAGTGTAACTGCCATTGCTATGTTAAAGCACTGTACTGTGTACATACTGCACTTCTGGGTCACCCCTGAAAAAGGAACTGCAATTGCCTCAGTGGACTTGCCCAGTTACCAAAACTAAAATAAATAAATAAATCTGGTAGCAATGGAGATGGTCATGGTAGAATGGGGTATGTGTTGCAGGGCAGTGAGGACAAGAGCTGGGCATAAGCTAGTACAGTACAATTCACATTAAACTGTTCCTCCAATGAGTTGCTTTAACATTTCTGACTGAGTTGCATAGGAATTGGTGGATCCAGTACAAAGCCCAGCACAAACTGTTTTTTAAAAGAATTAAAACTCAGTTTTGCATTGCATTGTGACTGAACTACCGAGGTCTTCTGACTGAGTTGCAAAAACATTTTGCAGACATTGTTCTTGAGCTGGCTAAGCACTGAAAAACAATGCAATATGAGTTGCCAATGCATTGTCAACTGTAAAAAACAATGCTAAACCTACTCAATGTTGGGACAGTTTAATGTGACTTGTACTGTATGGCTAAAGAAACCCTGTTTCAGTAGTCCACAGAAGTTAGTTGTTTCACTCCCACTCCTGCTTGCAGCCTAGATCTCCCAGTGCATCTGATGATGATTACACCACCCTGTGAAATTCACAAACATAGAAACATGGAATTTGATGGCAGATAAGGACTGCTTGGCTCACCTAGTCTGCCCACTTCCTCTACCTACTGCAATACCACAGACACTACTTGATCTCCAACTGCCCCTCCCCCATCCACTATGGTTCTCTTATGCCTATCTCATGAATTCTTGAAACCCATAACAGTTTGTGCCCCCACCACCTCTGCTGGGAGGCTGTTCCAGGCATCTGACACTCTTTCTGTGAAGAAGTACTTCCTAACGTTCCCCCAAGTCTACCCCCCCCCAGCTTAATGACTCCTTGTGCTTGAGCTTCTTTTTTTCTGAAAAATTTTTCTCTCTAATACCTTATTTACACCCATGAGGTATCTGAAAGTCTCTATTATATCCTGCTCCCTCATTTCCTCCAGGGTGTATATATTGAGGTCATTTAGTCTCTCCTTATAGGATTTGTGATGCAGACCCTGCAGCATTTTATTTGCCATCCTCAGGACTGCCTCTACTCTATGTCCTTCTGAAGATGTGGTCACCAGAACTGAACATAGTACTCTAGGTGAGGTCTCACCAAAGATTTATACAGTGGTATCACCACCTCCCCTCCTTCAACTGGTGATACCCCTCCCTATGCACCCTAGCATCCCACTAGCTCTCCCAACTGCCTTGTCACTGTTTGGCCATCTTTAGGTAATCAGATATGATTACCCCCATGTCTCTTTCCTGTCTGGTGGTCTTTAGTACCACTCCCCTGACCTTGTACTCTGCCCCTACATCTCTGTACTCCAAGTGCATGATTTTGCACTTCTTTGCATAGAATCTTAGTTGCCACACTCTTGACCACTCCAGAAGCACACTGTGGTTTCCATCTTCTCCTGCTGCCAGTTCCAGTTCCACTTGCATTAATGAGGAAATGATCCATCTATAAGTGTAAAACCAATTACTCCCATGTCCATCTCAGATGAACAAAACAATAGCTTCCATGGCCTCCAATGCATGGATGGTGCCAATTGCTAGAAAACCTAGAACAATCATATGATGCCCCAGTATCATGCAGCGTTATCTTCTGCCCAGTGCTGCTCTATTCTCTACAATGGGTGAGAAATGTGACATTGAGTCTGGCTCTGGCACGGACACTACTCTAATCCTGTCAGCAGAGGAAAAGTACACTTGTTCATAAGAGGAGAAGGAGGAGAAGGAGCAGGTACCATAGGAGCACCTTCACAAGAACAGGAAGAGGAGGAGAATAGTTAGGGAGAAGAAGCATAAAAGGAGGAGCAACAGGAGGAAGAAGAATGAGAGTAGTAGAGCATGGGGAGCTCATGCACAAGAGAAGGATGAGAATGAGAACAGCATAAAAGTTAGTTGCCAGTTACACCACTGACTAGTGTTGATGAGTGTGATACTAAAGAATGGAGGCCTCTTTAGGAGGAGCTAGTAATGTTAACAAGTATAGTACAATGAAAAATAGATGAATAAGTAAGTAAGTTTCTTAGTCAGGTAAATCTAAAGGAAAGCCCAAGCCCCACATCAGCCCCAAAGTAGTGTACCACAAGCTGCTGCTTCTTGTCTCCAACAAAAGCATTCTCTTACAAAATAATCTTACAGTTCCTGCCCAATTCCTCTAGAACCCTCCCCCCCACACACTCACAGTTACCTAAGTTCCATAGCAATGACAAAACACACTGGTGAGACCATGGCCCATGATCTTTAGCTATTCTCCATGGGGAAAACACTGGATTTCAAAGTATCACAGAGGAACTCAAGCCCACATTCAACAAACTCTGGCCAGAGCCAATAGGGCTGTGGTGAGCTGCCAAGGGAGCAAAGTTACATGTGTGTATAGAAATTACTGAATACCTGGGTGTAACTTGGCCATTTTTTGTTGGTGTTGCACCAAATTTTCAACATGGCCTTTTTGGGACCCCTCCTCATGAAGATTGCCAGTGTCATTTTGTTCACTTGTCCCAAAAGGTGATTTTACAGAGCGACCATGCTATTCTGTGCCACAGGTGTGAAAACACATTTCAGGCAGGATGTTATAAATGACAGCTGTACTGTCAATAAGGAGGTGTGCAAAAATGTCAATGTTGAAAATGTGGTGGGAAAATATAAAAAATTGGTGAAGTTAGGAGCATGTGTAGAAACTGTGCAACACACACTCATACCGCAGTCATTTTTTGGAATTGTTTTACTAAATTTGCAACATGGGCTTTTTGAGACCCCACCTCATGAACACTGCCACTGTCATTTTGTGAATCAATCCCAAAAGGTGATTCCACACAGCAACCATGAAATCACCTTTCAGGACTGAGTAACAAAATGACAGTGAAAGTTCTCATGAGGTGGCGTCCCAAGAACCCCATGTTGAAAATTTGGACCAAAATTAAAAGAAATAGCTTATTTATCAACATAAGTTGAAACCCCAATTGAATGGCATTATAGCATGCTTACCTTTGATTCTTCAGTTTGCAGTTCAGCTTTGAAGAGTACAGATGTGTCCCGGTCCAGAGAAGATGGCAGCGGCAACCTCCAGAGGTAAATATGGGGTAAGGGGGTGCGGGGAGGTGGGTGCTCAGTGGGATGGTGGGGATGGGGAGGGAGTGGGGTGACGATGAGGGACCATTTTCTTTTTTACAGACAAAAACATGTCAAGGGACTGTGTTTTTTATTTACAGGAAACCGAAAAAAAGCAGACATTTGTGAAAACTGAGGTGGGCTCCCAGTGTACTACATGAGTTGGGGTGGGTGGGTACATGATGACAACATGGGGAATTGACACTCCAATGTCAGCAGGGAAAAAATACATTTGGGTAAACTGGGGTGGGCTCCCAGTGTGCCACATGAGTGGGGGGGGCCTACATAATGCTGACACGGGATTGGGGACCCCGATGTCGGCACATTTTGTTTTCCGGTGCTGGTGGTGGCAACACAACTGCACATGCATTGCACTCCAGCATGCACAGTTGTGGTGAATGACATTTTGCCATTCAAAACATGACAGTGCCAGCAGAACTGCACATGTGCATGAGTCACGCATGCACAGTTCATACCCCAGAATGTGGAAGTAACAGCTGAAATAGTGCAGCTGTTACTCCATAGTAGCCGATCATGGTGGAGTGTTTCAAGCTCCGTTGGACTTTCAGAAGAACACTTCCAAAAGTCCAATGTAAGGTTCCACGATCAGTCATTTTTAGAGTTACTGAGCGATCTCAAAATGGCTGTAGGCTCCACCCACAGCCCTAAAAATTCCATCATGATTCACATTTTCTTGCCTTTGTATCTACATGCTAATACATGTGATTATATTACTATCGTATTATATTATTATGATAGTACTGTACTTCTTATCCCATCTACATTCCAACACTGTGAAACAGCCTCCCTCTCTACATCTGTCTCTTGTCCTCCATGCACTCTCTCAAACCACTCTGACTGACATACTTCTCAAAAGTATGCACATGCAGCTAGGCTTCTTCCTCTTCTCTACACATTACAACCACCTATACCCATGTTTCCTATTACTCCATTGTAGAAGTTAAAACTTAGTGTGCTCAGTAACATGAATGTTATGCTCATATGATTCTGTACAAACATCTTGCCATACACTGGCAGCACACTTCTTTAGCTCTCTGTCTGGCTACCCTCATAACTGATGTACTTGTACACATTTTACATTGTTTTCTTTCTCTGGAATGTATTACTTACACTATGATGTTATTGTTCATGTACATGGACCTGCTGTTACATAGAAACATAGAATTTGATGGCAGATAAGGACCGCTTGGCCCACCTAGTCTGACCATTTCCCCACCTAACAGATAAGCTGCAGATCCTAATTAACCAACAGCTTACTTCCTTCTACCCCCCACTAGGACTGCCTTATGTCTGTCCCATGCATTCTTAAATTTCCCCACTGTTCTTGACTCCATGACCACCTCAGGGAGGCTGTTCCATGCATCCACAACCCTCTCTGTGAAAAAATACTTCCTCACATTTCCTCTGAGCCATCTCCCCTCTATCTTCAAATTGTGCCCTCTTGTTCTTGCACATCTCTTTTTCTGAAAGATGCCACCCTCTTGGACTTTGTTGATTCCCTTGAGGTACTTGAAAGTTTCTTTCATGTTCCCTCTCTCCCTCCTTTCCTCAAGGGTATACATATTAAGCTCCTTTAGTCTTTCTTCATATGTCTTCTGGTACAGACCCTGCACCATTTTGGTTGCCCTCCTCTGGACAGCCTCCACTCTGTCTGTGTCTTTGCGGAGATGGGGTCTCCAGAACTGAGCACAGTACTCCAGATGGGGTCTCACCAACTGTCTGTACAGATGGATAACAACTTACTGTTTTCTACTATTGATGCCTCTCCCTATGCATCCCAGTATTCCCCAGCCTTCCCTACTGCCTTCTCACATTGCTTGCCCACCTTTAGGTCATCTGATATAACTACCCCTAGGTCCCTTTCCATTTTTACTGTTGTAAGTATCTCACCCCCCATTGTGTACTCTTGCCCTGGGTTTTTGTTTCCCAGGTGCATTACCTTACACTTCTTTGCATTGAATCTGAGCTGCCATACATTTGACCATTCCTCCAACCTTGCAAGTCCCTTCTCATCCTTTCCTCCATCTGGAGTATCAACCCTTTGCAGATCTTTGTGTCATCTGCAAAGAGACATACTTTTCCTTCCAGTTCCTCTGCAATGTCACTTATAAAGACATTAAAAAGGACCGGTCCCAATACTGAACCTTGGTACCCTGCTAGTAACCATCCTTTCTTCACTGTGGACTCCATTTACTACTACCCTTTGCATCCTGTTGTCTAGCCAATTTTTTATCCAGGCTACCACCTTGGGACCCAATCCAAGGCTGGCTAACTTGTATATTAATCTTTTGTGTGGGACTGTATCAAATGCCTTGCTAAAATCTAGGTAAGCCATGTTCACAGCCCCTCCCTGGTCTACTACTACTTTGGTCACCCAGTGAAAGAAATCTATTAGATTAGTCTGACACGACCTTCCCATCATGAATCCATGCTGCCTTGGGTCCTGTGCCCTGCTGGCCTCTAGGTACTCAACAGTTCTTTCCTTCAGAAGTGATTCCATCATTTTACCTACCACTGAGGTCAAACTAACTGGTCTGTAATTTCCTGCCTCTGTCCTGCACCCACTTTTGTGAAGATGAATCACATCCACCCTCCTCCAGTCCTCAGGTACCACCCCATCCTCCCATGATTTGTTAAAGAGAGTAGTCAGCGGTGTCATTAGTTCTACCCTTAGTTCTTTTAGAATTCTTGGGTGAATCCCATCAGGCCCCATTGCTTTGTCCACCTTCAATTTTATTAGTTCTTTCAGAACCCTTTCTTCTGTAAATGGACTGGTATCGGCCCCTGTCTTCAGAGTGCTTCTCTTGCTTGGTTTAGGTACCCCCCCACTTCCTTTGTGAATACTGAGCAGAAATATTCGTTCAGTATCCCTGCTTTTTCATTGTCACTCTCTACCCACATTCCCTTCCCTTTATTAAGCTTCAGTATCCCTCCTTTGGTCTTTCTTCGCTCCTAATGTACCTATAAAAGGTCTTATCCCTTTCTTAACAGAGTTGGCTATCCTTTCCTCAGTTTGGGCCTTTGCTATTCTGACTGCCTTCCTTGCCTCTTTCTGCTTTAACTGATAAAGTTCTCTGTCCTTCTCCTTCTGTGTTTCCTTATATTTCCTGAATGCAATCCTTTTCTCCTTAACCTTCCCTGCCACCTCTTTTGAAAACCATAGCGTTTTTTTCCTTCGTTGTGTTTTGTTGATTTGCTTTACACAAAAGCTTGCTGCCTCTGTGATGGCTGTTTTGATTACTCCCCATTGTTCCTCCACCCTCCTTTTGCCTGTTTGCTAGTGCTTTTCTGAGGCACTCTATCATTTTCCCAAAGTCAGCCCTCCTAAAGTCCAATACTTTTGCTTTTGTACGGCTTGATTGTATGGCTGTGTTTATCGTGAACCACACTGTTTGGTGGTCACTTGTTCCCAGATGGCTACCCACTTCTAAATCTGAGATTCTTTCTCCGTCCCCATTTGAGAGTACCAGGTCTAAGATTGCTTCCTCCTGAGTGGGTTCCTATACTAGCTGTCTGAGGCATGCCCCCTGTAGGGCATCAAGAATGACCCTGCTCTTGGATGTGCCTGCAGCAAAGGTGCTCCAGATAACATCTGGCATATTCAGGTCTCCCATCAACAATATCTCCCCCTTTTTCTGCCATTCTAAGGAAGCCTTCTATCATTGCCTTGTCCATTCCCTCCCCCTGAGATGGGGGTCTGTATACAACCCCCATGCAGATTGTGGTGCCATTTCCTGTCTCCAGGGTGACCCAGAGTGTCTCATCTGCTCCCTGTTTACTCTTTAGTTCTGTTGCTTTGATCCCTTCCTTTACATAAAGAGCTACTCCTCCTCCTCTTTTACCCTCCCTGTCCCTCCTGTAGATTGCGTATCCTGGTATGTTGATATCCCATTCATGGTTCTCTGTGTACCATGTTTCTGTGACTGCCACAATATCCAGGCAACCCTCTTCCATCAAGACCACTAGTTCAGGGAGCTTGTTACACAGACTACGGGCATTGGTACTCATCACCCTCCACTTTTTGATGGCCTTACCCCTTTTAACCCCATTCCTGTCCTTACTGCCTTTGCTTTTTTTTACATTTACTTCTGTCCTGCTCCATAATGACTTCTCTACCTTGGTGTTTACCTCACTAATTACTGTTGTTTGTGGGGGGAGGGTGGGATTTCCCTGTTCCTTTTCAGTGCCTCCCCCCTTGGCTAGTTTAAATGCTTGCCAATAAAGCATTTAAACCTCTCACCTAGGATCCTGGTTGCACCCCTGGACAGATGCAGACCATCGCACCAGTATAGATCTGCATCCCTCCAGGTGGTTCCCTAGTCCCCAATGAAGCCAAAACCCTGAGCTCCACACCCATTTTTCAACCATTCATTGAATTTCCTGGTGAGGAGTACCCTAGCATCACCCTTGCCATAGACAGGCAGCATCTCTGAGAAGGTTACTGTATGCGCTACTTGTCTAAGGCCCCTCCTCAACTCTACAGACTCCTCTTGCACTGCTCTGATCCCATTCCTAGCCAGGTTATTTGTCCCTAGGTGGACAATGACATCCAGCTCCTTCCCTCATGCCGCTGCTCCCACGATCCTGAGGATTCACTTCCTGTCCCTCCAAGCCGTGGTGCCAGGCAGGTACCTTACCTCCCTCTCCCCTTCCTCCCCCATTTGTACCCCCCTAATGATTGAGTCCCCCACCAGGAGTTGTTTCCTTCCCCTGTGGGGTCTCATGCCACCCTCCTGTGGGTCTCCTCTGTGAAGGTTCCCAGCATCCTCCTTGGTCTCCACTGCAGGTGCCTCCGTAGAGGAACCACTATCCACCAGAAGAGCGAATGACTTGTGGAGAGGTACAGCTGGAGGGATGCAACTCTGTTCCACCACCCTCTCCCTCCCTGAGCCCACCCTGGTCCAGCCTCTCCTCTTTCTTGGCAACCTCTGAGGTAGTGGCATTGGCCCTGGCCGTCCCAGGGTGGGGCAGGAGGTTTCACAAATTCTAGCTGGGTCAGCCTGGAGATGGGCAACCTCCTCCCTCAGACCAGAGAGGTGCCTGCAAATAGGGCAGCATCGCAGCCTCCAGAATGTCTCCCAGAACACTGCCGCCCCACAACCATTGCACTGCACCACTCTTATCGTGTCTTATTTAGTGTCCCCTCTCCTGTTTCTCTGTATGCTTACTCGCTCCTCTCCTTACAACTCTCACCCTTCCTTTTCTGGGACAGTAACTTCCTATATTCTTCAGTAGCCTCCTTCCTCCTTGCTCAGTGTCAGACCACCAGCAGCTGGGGGGGTGAGTGAGCTACATTTTTCCTTTAGGGTTGACAAAACCAATGTTTCTCTATGATCCTTCTCTACCTACTGCCAAACAGGAAGTTCCTGTTGACAGTCAAATCCAGTGGCTATAAAAGTAGAACTGGCTTAGGGTGGGATGGAGGGCAATTAGTAAGAAAAAAGGCTAGCAACAGAAAGTTGTAATTTGAGTCACCTGTTTTTATAGTGTCTAAGCCACACCACCAATTAAGCTTTCTCACTTCCTACTGGTTTAGCAAAGTAAACTGATATAGAACCCTTCCCAGCACAGAACACACACTGACTTTCTTTCTTTTCTTTCTTTTTTTTAACCCTAAATAAGACCCCTTCTACTTCTAATAAAGTATCTGTTTGCTTAATCTCAACAGACACTGACTCCTTCTAAGAAATAAGTGTTAAATTAATAAGAAAATGTAGCTTCTTTTAGTTAGCTGCTTTCTGCTCCACAAGCAAGATTAGCAACAGGAAGTTGTAATTTGAATCACCTGCTTTTATAGTGTCTAAGCCACACCCCCAATTAAGCGCTCTCTCCTCCTACTGGTTTAGCAAAGTAAACTGATATAGAACCCTTCCCAGCACAGAACACACACTGACTTTCTTTCTTTTCTTTCTTTTTTTTAAACCCTAAATGAGACCCCTTCTACTTCTAATAAAGTATCTGTTTGCTTAATCTCAACAGACACTGACTCTTGCTAAGAAATAAGTGTTAAATAAATAAGAAAATGTAGCTTGTTTTAGTTAGCTGCTTTCTGCTCTACAAACAAGGCTAGCTGTTGTCACATTGTTATTACTGTCTCCTTCCCTGATGTATCCTCTAACCTGGTTCACCAGGGAACTTGCCAGGCTCAGTGGAAGGAAAGAAAGAAAGAAAGAAAGAGAGAGAGAGAGAGAAAGAAAGAAAGAAAGAAAGAAAGAAAGAAAGAAAGAAAGAAAGAAAGAAAGAAAGAAAGAAAGAAAGAAAGAAAGAGAATATTATTACAGTGATACTACAGGCCCTATATACCTCATCCTCTCCTGTTTTTTTTTAATATGGAAAACCATGTAGTAATATAATTAAAATGTAAATAATAACTAATAAAATGTTATTTATTTGCTAATCAAGTATGTCTATAGACCACATCTTGTCATTTATTTATTTTATTTATGTATTGCTATCTCAGATTACAAACACCTTTGAACCAATGGTTCCTTTACAAAGATTCCACATCAAGAAAGCACAAATAGTTGACATAATGAGAGGAAGAAAGATAACATTACAATATCATAACAAGCTTAATATTAAGTAAGGCCCACCTCAACAAGTTCTCAAACAGGTAATATAGCAGTGAGGAAGTGTCTTTGTCAAATTAACTTGTAAAGGGGGTGAAATAGTTAGGAGAATAGTTAAAATAGAATAGAGGGAGAATAGTAAAGATGGAAGAATGTCAGAAAGGATGATTGTAGAGGAGGACAAAGAGGGATAGGTGTAGGGTGTAGGGGAAGTATGGTGTTGTGGAAGGCACAACTCAGTGAGTTTCCAAACAGTTAATATAGCAGTCAGTGAGAGACTTTGTCAAATTAACGTGTAAAGGGGAGAAGAGTTAAGGTGGAAGAATGTCAGAAAGGGTGATAAGAGGAGGAGGAGGACGGGGGATGGTGTGGGATACAGGGGGAGGAAGGGATGACAAATGGTAAATTCAGAGAGAGAGACAAGGTTAGGGAGAGGTGGGGTGGGAGGGAAGAGGCATAGGAAAGGGTGAAAGAGTTAATACCACCAATCAGGAGATAGGTGGATGTAGGATAGCTAGGTAGTGTGCGTGAAATATGGAGGTTGAGAGGATGGTGGTAGATATGGACCTTATGAGAAGATAGCTTAGGGAGGGCAGTTGGAGCTGCAGAGCTCAGTAAGTTGCTGACAGAGTTTAAACTAAAAGGGCCTAGCTTTGATTCAGCAATGATGTCAAAGGGGAGGCCATTAAGCAAGGTCAAGGCCCTATACATGAATATGCGTTGAACCTGAGTGGTCTGGGAGATGAGGATAAGTTAAGACAGTTTGGACGCACAATGAGTACTACAGGAGTTGGAAGTCGGCACAAGAAGAGGCCAAGTGGCTGGAGGCGATAGGCCCAGGCTGATTTTTATTTTGTCATAAGGCAGGTCTGGAAGGTAACCCTGCCTTTAAGGTGCAACAGGTTGGTCTGTACATATAGGTCACACGTGTGAGTGTGCTTATGGGCCCCAGGTACCAGTCAGCAGGATTTGTTAAGTACTATGGAGATTCTCTTAAGGGTGGTGTCAGCAGCCACTCCATATATGACCAGGCCATAGTCAACTATGGATAGGATTGAACTAATAACTGCTAGTCAGAGGGCTTCAGGGGTCAAGCAGTGTTTGTGCTGATAAAGAATCCTGATCCTAGAGTTTATCATCATAGAAACTAGGTTTGCATGTGTGGTGTGAGATAAAGAGCTGTCTAAGGTTATTCCAAGATATTTCAATTCATGGACCTGTTCAAGGGCCAGACTTTGGTTATTCAGTATTGTTAGATGGGTTGTTTTATGTCTGTTATGCGGGCTAGTGAAGAGCATGACCTTGGTTTTCTTGTAGTTCATAAATAATTTGTACTATGTGAACCAGGCTAAAACCAATTTGAAGTTAGTTTGAAGGTCTCTCATGAGGGAAAGGAGCTCAGACTGGCTTGAGAAGAGGACAGCATCATTTGCATAGTGTACCATGTTGCTGGTACATGCTTGAGGGAGGTTATTAAGAAAAAGACTGAAAAGTAGGGGTCCAAGGAAGGAAGCTTGAAGGACCCCAAGAACGCACCAGATGACTGTCGGAGACAGTTTCACTGATTTTGACTTGTTGTGTACGACCATTAAGGTAGCTCTTGAACCATTCTGTTACCCCATAAGAGAGACCAAGGGCAGGGAGTGAATCCAATAGTAGGGTGTGGTTAACAGCATTGAATGCCTCAGAGAGGGCAAAATAAATTGATTCCACTAAGTGACCCCGGTAAAGAGCCTTATGAATAAAGTCCATATATTCAAGCAGAGTAGTAGTAGTGCTAGGAGCTTTCCTAAAGCCATGCTGCTGCAGACATTGGATTTCATATTTAGCCAGGTACTCGGACAATTGGTTGGAGATGATGCACTCTAGTGCTTTAGAGAGGCTGGATAGATATTGGGCGACAGTTAAAGTGCATCGACCTGACTCTGCTTTTATGAACTGGTGTTATAATTGCCACTTTCCAAATTTGGGGGAACTGACTATGGAAGAGTGATAGATTTAGAAGTTTAGTTAGGGGTTTCAGAACAACATCAAGGGTAAGGTTTAATAGTTTGAGGTCAAGAGAGTCACTACTAAATCTGGACTTGCCAAGAACCCTTTGTTATATATTTTTTGATTTCATTGAGAGTGACTCTTTTGAAATAGAAGGGTCAGGTGTTAGGCTGGGGACAGAATTACTAGTATTACCCAACTTGTCAAGCACATCAAAAAAGTTGGGGAAAGTATGCCACTCAGGTCCGTAAAGAAGTGTTAAAGGTGTCCACTATCTGTTTAGGGTCCTGTAGAGTTATATCATTCTCCACAATCACAGAGGGGGATGTTTTGTTGGGCTTACCCATGAGGTCTTTAATATTATCCTAAAATATCCTGCCATTACCCCAAGAGTTTGCAAACTCTTGTTTGAAGTGAGCAATTTTGGCATGGCAGACTTCATGGGTGCAGGTGTTCCTTGCAGTTTTG
Organism: Neoceratodus forsteri; assembly: GCA_016271365.2. Classification (NCBI taxonomy): domain Eukaryota; kingdom Metazoa; phylum Chordata; order Ceratodontiformes; family Ceratodontidae; genus Neoceratodus; species Neoceratodus forsteri. The sequence goes on from CM057452.1 coordinate 1,870,469,340, forward strand.
CAGCACTGCATATCAGCCCGATTACCAGAAGTTAGATCATGATGCCACAGAATGTCCCGGTCAGACATCATTTTTATAAGGTCAGGGGTTATCCATGAGTTGGTTACACCCTTAACCTTCCATTTATGAACAGGGCAAAAACATTATAGGCCTGATTGAACTGGGTGATGAAATAGTCAAGTGCTTGATCAACATTTTAGACCGTGTCCATAGGTGACCAGTCACACTGTTTGAGATAGGCTTGGAGGTGTTTGAGTTGCCCTCTTTTTAGGGTACATTGTAAAATTACTTTCCTGGGTAACTTAGGGGTCTTATTAGACCAGAGACATGTAACTGGGAGTGGTCACTTAATGAATCAGGGAGAACAGTAATGGAAGTGATTCTATCAGGGTGGGTAATGAGGATAAGGTCAAGGAGTGTGTTATGGCCAGTCCTATAATTAATTCTTGTGGGGGTGTCACCAATTGGGTAACATCAATGTCTGTGATAGCATCTCTGTAGGGGTCAGCTTCAGAGTATTTATAGCATCTCTGTAGGGGTCAGCTTCAGAGTATTACACCAACACAGATGTCATAGAAAAGTTAAAAGAAGGGCAGCCAAAAATGGTGCACAGTAGGAAGGGGAAGGCATATGAGCAGAGGTCTAAGGAATTGGACTTGTATACATTAGGGACCAGAAGGGAGAGGAAAGACATGATTGAAGCCTTTAAATATGTAAAAGGGTTTAACACAGTGAAGGAGGGCTTACTTAAAAGAAAGAGGGGGCTATAACTAGAGGGCATAGCCTAAAATTGGAGGGAGGAAGAAACAAATGAAATGTGAGGGAATGATTCTTCATGAAGAAGGTGGCAGAGGCACAGAAGAAACTGCCAAAGGGGGTGGAGGGGGTTGAAATGATGGAGGGAGGTTCAAGAGAGCATGGGACAGACATATGGGGTTGAGTAGAGGGGGAAGGGGAGGGACAGGGTGATGGAAATCAGTGGGGGGGGGGCAGGGGGGCAGACCAGATGGGCAACCAAGGCCTTTTCTGCTGTCATGATTCTATGATACATTACAGCTGATATATATACCTCATTCTCCTTTTCTATAAATATTTTATGTGGAATATATTAATGTAAATAAAATGTAACAAAATAAGGATTCTCAGATTACTATATTATTATTATTATTATTATTATAATACTACCATCAGACATCTGTAAGATGATGCTATGGTTATGATATTGTCATCACCAACTAGGTCATCATTACAGTATGTGTGTCACTTAAAGGTGTCAGCAGTAAGATCCCACTGTAAAGGAACATGAAGAATGACCACAAACTTCATAGCTCCTCACCAGTCTATTTACTACTACTTTAGTTAAGACACAGTATCAATGCTCATGAAGACCAGTAGTAGTAGTTGCAAAAAGTACCATTTATTTCACCTCAGGTAATGGAAAGCATGGCAGGCTATAAATCCCAGTGCTTTGACTCACACTGGAGTCTGTGTCAGGAGATGGGTCTGCTTGTAACTGCAGCCTTTATAAGGGTATGCATTTAAAATATAGCATCATTATTTAAAATACTTTGCTTGGATCAACATTTTTTCTAGTTAAATGTGTCAGCCATATAATTATTATATTGCAGGATTAATGTATAATCAGGCATTGTGCTGCAAACAAATGGACTTATATATGTATGTATGTATTTTTTGTTTATTTATTTATTTGTTTGAAAAGTTTGACCAGGAAAAACATACTAAGCTGGCAACAACTCTTTTCCAGATGTGTCCATCGGAGGGGGAAGGAAGTTCAAAGGGGAACGGTAAGAACAATAATGCAACAGGTGAATAAGCATCATAAATAACAATTTTGCAAAGACAGGAAATGTAAGTAATACAATATATATAACAATACATTAAAGTGCTGGAGGATAACATTTGCAAAGAGGCAATACTGAGTTCAGGGTCAGAGCAAAGGTTGCTGATTGGAGAGTGTGGAACAGGGGACTGCAAAAGTGTAGGTGCAGGGTGATGGCAGAGCAGAGGTAGGACAGTTGTGGACAGCAGCAACAGGGACCAGAATCAGGAGCAACTGCAGGAGTGAGTAATGAAGTCATGAAGGAGAGAGAGAAGAGTGAGTGGTGGTATGAGACACAGCAGATGATAAGAGGGAGAGAACCCCACAGTTTGAGTAATCAGAAGGAGAAGGCAGCTTAATCAGCACTGGATCTCCGTGACTGGACTGCAAGAGAGTGAAAGCCAGAGTGGTGTGGGGGATAAGAACTGGTGAGCAATGGACAAACTGATTAAATCTCTAGGTGGGATTACAAGATTTAACTATAGATATGGATGTCATTCAATAAAAAGTATGCTTATGGTAATAATAACAAAATGGGAAACCCAGGTACTTTATGGGGCTGAGGTCTGGGAACCCAGTATATTAAGAAACTAATGAGCCCAATGTTTAAAATGCTGAGATGTTTACTAAAACTGGGACATTCCTGTCTGGCCACCTATATTAGAGCTGAAACTGGCCTGATAAATATGTCTGCACTAATAGAATCACGTAAAATACATTTCTGGCTACGTTTAACTAACTTACAGAATACTGCATTAGCAAAATTATGCCTCTCAGAGAAGGAACGATGGTATAATCTCAGTTTCAAACCAAATTTTAGTATACATCGATAATTGAAATACTGGGAAAACACAATTTAATGACTCTTAAAAAAATAGTTGACAAAATAATCAATTTAAGTAAACAATATCAAAAATATATTTATAAAAGACTAGCCAATTACTGGGAAAAGGAAGACTTGGAAATAATTAAAAACTTACATTATTCTGAATGGTTTGCGGATAATGATTTGAAATTGGGTTTCAAACAATAACTTGAAATCCTAGATAATCCTGATCTAAGACAACACTTCATTACATTTATTTTTGAAAGGTTTCCTAGTAACGTCCGTCTTTATCGCTATAACAAATCACCAGAAAATATGAAAGCTTGTAATTGTGCATTGGGTGAAAAAGAAAGTCTGATTCATGTACTCTGGATTTGCCCATGGTACCTCAGAGAAAGGAATCTCTGGTCGGGTCATTCATTGATAATGGTTATGAAACTGATTTAAACGATTTAACCTCAATTTTAATGCATACAGCTGATCCCTGGTCTTTGGATAAACTTTCTAAATATTTCTATCAATACTTAAACTTAGACAGAAATTGAAATCCAAGTAATATGACTGTGTCCATCAAACAAGATGTATGTGCAATAATAGAGCATAGTGATAATTGTACTATACATCTTCAGTGTAATTTTAAACTGCTTTCTGAATTTTAAAATAGTGTATTATGTATGTCTGAATGTATTACATTGTATTTTGATGTACTTTAATTGAAATGGCAATAGCTGATCAATACATTTGTACTGACTGACTGACTGACTGATTTGGTGGGGGGAAGAAAGAAGGGAAGCAAGGTAAGAGAGGAGGGAGGGAGTAAAGCCAGTATTTAGAGATGTAGGAAGCACAAGAGGCAAGTTGTCTGGCCTCAAGGGAAGGGAAGAAGAGGGATGAGTACAGGAAGTAGTGATGGGTGCAGGAAGGAGACAGTCCAGAGCAAAAAAGCAAAAGGACTGAAAAAGTTGATCCAGTCTGGCCAGGATAGATTTGGGAGCAGTAATGTATTCTAGTCTATGTCACCATAGAGCAAATGGCAAGTATTATCTTCTAGACAATCTCTCAATGTGCAGGAATTGGGAGAATAAACCCTTTAATCTTGTAGAGTGCACCAAGTTTGGGATGTAGCTTCTTGTGGATGGCAGTCACAAGTGCTGAGAAACTGAGGTGTCAGTCCAGCCAGATCCTGAGGTACTTGAATTAGGGGACATCCTCAATTGCTGCACCCCCAAGGGTATGGAAGAAAGGGAGAGTAATGAGCCTGGTGAGCTTCTGCCTTATGCCAAAGGTCATAGAGACAGTTTTCTTGGTATTGAGGGACAGCTGATGAGCCAGGAATCAGTGCTGGATGTTAGTAAAGTTCAGTTATAGCCTGGCAGTGAGGTCAGAGGCAGATGAGACAGAGGCAAAGAGTAACATGTCATCTGCATGTATATAGCTGGATACAGAGGACAGGGAACAGGGTGGTCATTAAGGAATATGGAGAAGAGCAATTGGCCAAGTGTTGACCCTTGGAGGATGTCTGAGCTGACTTTACATAGCCTATGGAAGACAGCAGGACCAATAAACAAAGGATCAGATCTTATGTAAACTTTAACAGGCACTGACGGCTATTAAATCTTCTCACTGCTGCCTATTGCTCTTATGTCATCTGCAAGGGATTCTGGGATTCATAGTAACATAATATGTTAGCCTACAACTAAGCAAAATTAGTCAGATACCAGATTGTAAGTAAACCAAAATATTGTTGTACACAAAGTGTACATTGGCACCAGACCCCTACTTGAATGTAGGGGCCTGTGGTGGAGACTGTTCCCCTTTAAGCAATAAGGTAAAACCAGGGGTTATGATAAGGTTTTGTTGTAATTACTCCCTTGGGAGTAATGGGGCAAGAGGCACATCCGAGAGTGACACGTGCCTTCAGGGAGTGATTAACTGGAACATTAAAACAACCAATGAGAGTTCCTTATTGCTATTTTTGAAAATGGTCTTCAAAAAATAGGTTAACTTCATTGTTCTGTTGTTAATTTTTTTCAACTTTATCTTTCTTTGAAAATAACCCTTCCACAGTTGTTTGGAGTTTTGTGTAATTGCATCATGTAGACATGCTGCAAGCTCATGTAATAGAACCTTTCTGTGATGTACAGTGTAAGCTCTCTTGTTTCAGTTTATTTGCAGTAAGTCTCATTTGCATCCATCAGGTTGCCATGGAGACAGTCTCAAGTGCTTGTGAAATGGTGGTTGGTAGACACTCAATCCCATATAAACGAATACTGAGCTTGTGAAATGGGTCAGATCTTATGATTTCACATGCAGACATTCTGAATAACTGGGACATGAAAGGTATAGTATGTGTCCTAGAGTTTCTGTGAACATGTGCACATTGCTGTGATACGATCTGTGTTGTCATCTCAGCTGTAGGGGTGGGCGAAGTGGCCAAAATTCGCTCCACGAAGTGATTCGAGGAGTAACGCGGAATCTGCGAAGTGCTCCGCAACACAAAGCGGAGTACTTTGCATTATAATGGGGAAGGCGAAGTCCATTGAAAACAATGACTGCGATATTCCACCTTCAGCAAACCACTTCTCCACCAATTTTAAGGCGAAGTACATTGAAATCAATGTACTTTGCCTCACTTCACCTTGTTCTTGAGCTCCAAAGGTGAATTTTGCAGTGCTTTATGGGATTGCAGGTCACATGGGCTCTAGATTGTTCTGCACAGCCTCAGTTCTGTGTAGTGCATGTGTAGTGGAAGATGGAGACAGTTTCCTCTCAGAACTCTGCTACTCAAATCCTCTAAAAGCTGTTAAAAAAGTATTTTTGAGCTATTTTTTTTCTCACAATTTACTACATCGAGTATAGGAAACCCTCCTGTGCTCATATTATCGAATGTTTATTGTTTGTGTGTGGATTTTGATTGTTAATTTAAAACAGTCAGTCTGTGTACTGTGAAGTGTGCTTTGGGGGAAGGGCGTATCTGGGGTGTAGGTAGATTAACTGGGAGAAAAAGGCAGTCTTTCTGTTTTAGTTATATTTTTCTTGTATAACTGTGTTAATGTTTTCAGTAATTCTTTTTTTTTTTTCATTATTATTTTCTCTTCTGCTACTGCCGGCTATTCTCAGGAGCGCATCCCCAGCCCCATCCCCTGGCATCTACCAGCCGATGCTGACTTGACCCCAGGGCTTGCCATCCCTGGCGGGGTCAGCAGAGGGGTCCCCAACTCCCCCGCTGAAGTCCGGATTTAGTTGGCCAGCGTTGTGGCTAGCCGGGAGCGGAGCCTGCGAGGTGGCCTCCGCCATCCTGTATGGCAGTGTTCTTTTTTCTCCTCCTGTTTTCTCCCCAGGAGTCGGGGCCATGCAATGTCACCAACGGAGGGGAGCACACATGCTTCCACATGCGCTTCCTCCAGGCATCTGTCCCAACTCCTCCCCAGCTTGTGGTATGGCGCCCTGTCCTCCAGCCTCTGCCGGGTGGCGAACAAACCCCGACCACCAGAAACCCCCCTCCCCGGAGAAGGAGAGCAGTCCTTCGGATGCTCAATCCTTCTCCTCCCCTGCCAACCCCTGATGGCCTGTGCTCATTCCTGAACATGGGTTGCTGGCATAGCATGAGGTTAGGCGCCAGTGCCTCAGCCCTCAGCGCCACTGGGCCGGCTCATATTTTCAGTAATTCTTGACATTTTTTTGCTGATTGTTGTGGTGCAGCAGTGTATAATTTCAGTTTGTTTAAAAATTTGGTTATATTACTAAAGGTTTTCAATTTGCTACAGGTTACTTGTAGTGTGTGTGAGTGTGTGTGTGTGTGTGATGCATGCCATTAAATAAGACACCTTTTATTGTGCTACAGAGTAACTGCAGTAGTCTGAACCTGCTATCTACTGCACCTGCATGAATTTTTTTATACTGCTTTGTGGTATCTTTACTGGTAGTGGGCTGTTACTGCTGTGCACTAACCCCCCCCAACCAGCAAAAGGTATTCTTTTCCAGATTTGGATTTGTGACTTATGAGCACTGGTTAGGTGTTGTTGTGCCTTTGCATCTATATCTCTTCAGTGCGCAGTGCAATCTTAATCTGTCTGTGTGTTTGTAGTACACCATTAATTCTGGGAGACTTTGTATTTCTTGTTATGCTCTTATTTCACTTTGTCAGCACTGGGGAATTTTCTGGACATAAGACAGTAGCATTTTTAGGATGCACATTAATTCTGGTGACTCTGCTTCGGAACCAGAGGTGTCCCCCCCCCCCAACACCGACGGGTGGACGGTCGCGAGGGCCAGGCCACTGCAGCCCTCCCTCCAGCTCAGCACCACAGGTATGGAACTCCGACAGCGGAACGACACGCTGCCTTGGACTCAAGCGGCTACAGCACTGCTCAATGGAGGAGCATTTGGCGTCTTTTTGCATTTCAAAACCGGGACTCCTGAACTTGCTAACTTGTCTTTTTTCTGTCGGTGTAGGAGTGGAGATAGTCTCTCACACTCTAGAAACTGCTTGGATCTTGTGGGTTTTGCTCCTATAGTTAAGGTGCCTTAAGGGGGAAAGTCCACAATTGAACCTGTGCTAAGGTAAAAGTGCACTGTAGCCAAACACCCTCCAGGCCTTAACGGATCATTCAGGTGCCATTTTCCTCTGAACTCTTTCTGGGTCTCCCATTGTTCACTTCAGTGTGTTTAAACAAGGTTCCTTAAGTGGATTAAACACATGGGAAGCTGCACCTCCAAAGTAATAAATCTTTTGACTACTCCAACTAACATAATTAAGTAAAAACCTGGAGTTCCCAAGCCAAGCAGAAAATTTACACCTACAAATCCTGCAGGCTATTTAAAACACAGATAACTCCATTTAATTCTAAAGTGCTCTGTGGCCTTTTTTCTCTTTGTGCATTAAGGGTTTAAACCTTGGGAGTCATTTCATTTCATTCTGGTGCCATTTTTTGCTACGGTTCATCCCAGCGTGTTTCAGCCTAAGAAGCAACCACTAAGCTAAACAGAAAACTACTTCGATTGAAACATAGAGCTATTAAGTTTAATGCAGCAAGTTATCTAAATGTAATTAGAGATTGTAAAGCTCATGCAGCTTAGTTCCAGTTGTTCTGAATCTGCAGCCCTCCCCTTTCTACACACACCCTCCCCCCCTTAGAGCTTACAAAGTGCCCTTACCTGTTATAAATGTGCTCTCTCCTCTCCACAGACTCTGCTTCAGGACCAGAGATGTCCCCCCCCCCAGCACCGACGGGCGGACGGTTGCAAGGGCCAGGCCACTGCAGCCCTCCCTCCAGCTCAGCACCACAGGTACAGAACTCTGACAGCAGAACGACATGCTGCCTTGGACTCAAGCGGCTACAGCACTGCTCAACGGAGGAACCCCACTGGCGATCCACGTCAGCTACCCCACTGCCCCCACCACCACCCTTGCTCAACACCGCCTATTATAGTGGTGGTCTCGTGACCGAGTGAACCTATCAGCTCACTTTCCCATCTGCAACTTATCAGTTGCCACCACTAGAGGCCGCTTCAGTTAGAGCTGACTACGCGGCTGACAAACACCTACTGCAAGGCACTCTCAACTCTATACACAGAGAGGCCTATGGTGCAGAGCTGTCCACGTGGCACATCCCCGAATATGGTCAGACTGGAGTGATAGAACCAGGGGCATTGGCCTCTCCTCAGTTTACTCCCTAGGACAACACTGCAATGCTGGCTACTGCCTGCTGTGTGAGAATACAACCACAGTTACCAAGGTGTACTAGCACAAAGCCCTAGGGCACTATTGCCCCTACTCTCTAAGTGCCCTCTACTTGAGGACAGGAACAAGTAACCAACTCACACACCGTTGCCCAAAATATGGGCCCAAAGGTCCAGAGCTCAAAGCTCCAAATGCTAACTGCTCGGCCCCAACAACTCTGGAAACCACAGGAAGCAGGGCTCTGTCCAAGCCCTGCCACACTTAGGGTCCATGGCATGGTTCTCCTGTACATTGCAGCGCTAGCTTGGGTAGATATAACACTAGCCCTCAGCTTCTACCAGAACCTGCGTAATGGAACCCCAAGCAACCACCTCCCACACCTGACACAATTCCCTGCACATGCTACCCCAGATGCCCTGATATTGATGCATAGCCTAATGTGAAGGGGAACCTGCTACCACATCCTAGCAGGTGCAACGAAAAAGCAGTCAACACAACCTCCCAAATCTGACAGGGGATCCTCCACCTCCTTGTCCTCATCCTGTTAATGAACTTCGGCGACGTCCAACCCAACCCAGGCCCTAGTGTTGCTAACACCACCTTGGAGTCCCCCACTGACCCCACATGGCACCTTGTCAAAGGACTGAGAATTGCCTATATGAACATCTGCAGCTTGCGACCCAAGATGCACGAGGTCCAGTCATGGGTGGAGATGTACATGCCAGATGTGCTAGCCATCTTTGAATCCTGGCTGAAGCATCACATTCTTCCTCATGAAGTGGAGCTGGCAAACTACCACTCCTTCAGAAAGGACCGTGAGGGGAAAAAAGGAGGGGGTGTCCTAATTTATGTGAGCTTCTCTCTGGAGGCCTTGCCCTCATCTGTTGAACTACCAAGCCCCTCAGGCCTTGAATCCCTCTTCATCCAAATCATCCTGGGCCATGCAAAACACCTAACCAAAGGCTGTATCTATAATCCCCCCACTGGTGGCAGTACTGCCTTCCAGAGCCTGACATGTGCCCTCACAGGGTGTCCACCTGTGGAGCTGCTAGTCCTTGACAACTATAACCTGAGGTGGGATCCTGCCTCCGAACAAGCCCACAGGGTCTTGCTCCAAGAAGCTAACCTGACCCAGGTCATCACAGAGTCCAGCAGGCAAAATCTAAAGACTGGGAATCACTCCACCCTGGATTGGATCCTAGTCTCCAATCCAAACAACACCCAAGTGGCCGGCGTGATGTCTGATGCATTGAGTGACCACTCCCACACCTTCTGCATCTGGAAAAATAGGCAGCCCAGGACCATCCCCTGGCTCATAATAGCCAGGTCTTCTCTGGCTTATCCCCTGAGGCTTTCCAGAACTCCTTGAGAAATGCTGACTCGGCACCAATAAGTATTGCTAGGTAGTATCAATGATGCTACTCGGTACTTCCAACACACTTTTTCTGCAGTGGCCAACCTGCACGCTCCACTACGGAAAAGATGAGCGAAAGGGTAGTGCCACAGATGGATATCGCACAAACTTAAAACCCTAATGTTAAGCAAAAACAAAGCCTGGAAAAAAGCAAGGCACTCTAATAGCCCAGCTGACCTAGCTGATTACAGGTCCTTGTTGAATAAATGCAAGAAAGCCTTAAAATCTGCCAAAAGGGAATATCTCAAAGTCCTTCAGCGAGACACCCTGTCCAACCCTAAGTCCTTCTGGACCTGCATCAACTCTTTGTTAAAAGGAACAAACAAACCACAGCAGGGCAATATTACCTGCAATGGGCTAACTTTAACCAATGGTGGAGAGGCCGCCGCTGCCTTCAATAGCTTCTTCACAGACCTGGCCATCTACAGAAAAGACCACCAACCTCGTCACCAGGGTCCCTCAGTCAAGGAAACACAGGACCCTCTGACCTCCCATTTCCACCTACGAACCGTACGTGTCAAAGAAGTGCTACCCCTCCTGCAATCTTTAAAACCTAGGGGATCACCAGGACCCGACGGTTTGGACCCTCAGCTGCTCAAGGCTACAGCCCCCGCCATAGCCTTACCTATCACTGTGCTAATAAACAGATCCCTGCAGGAGGGAGTTGTCCCCACTATGTGGAAACAGGCCCACGTGGTCTCAATACACAAGGGTGGATCCAGAGATCCAATTGGCCACTACAGACCCATCTCTATTCTTTGCCACCTATCAAAGATCCAGGAGTGGCTCGTCTATGGCCAACTGAGGGACTACGTGGAAAACAATCAGCTCCTGGCCCCCTCACAGCATGGGTTCTGGCAAAAACATGGGACTGACACAGCCCTCATCAGGTTTACCTCCGTACGTCCTAGCCACCCTGGACAAGGGCACTTCCACAGGGGCAGTCTTTATAGAACTGACCAAGGCATTCAACCTGGTGGATTACCCACTCCTACTAAACAAACTGAGCACACTTGGACTGGACCAACACTCCCTGAACTGGTTCAGCAACTACCTGACTGACCGGGCCCAGCAAGTCAAGTGGAGAGATGCTACCTCTGACCCGCTACCGCTAATGGAGGGCGTGCCACAAGGCTCCATCCTGAGCCCACTTCTGTTCTCCCTGTTCATCAATGACCTCTGTCACCACTGCGGGAGCAGCTCCGTTGTGTAGTATGCTGATGATGCAGCACTCTACAGAGCTGTGCCACAACAGGATGATCTAGGACCCCTGCTCCAGGCTGATTTCTCCCAGGCTGAAGCATGGTTGGTCAAGAATCGCTTAGTTCTCAACCCTACTGGGAAAATTTACAGCAACAAGTGAAAACTTGCAAACACCAAATATCGCCTGCACACGGTTGCCAATTTGTAAGAGGTCTAAACCTCACTTTCAGGTTCTTGGCAATATTGGGAATGCAAATAATCACAAACAAGTTGCATTCGAGTAATAAACAAGTTTATTACTACAAAAGAGATAAATCACAGTTGCCCTAAGCAGTTCTTACCAATACAAACCGGGAGCCAGTGCTAAGCATTCCCTACACCTCGAGGTTTCTCTGTAGTCTCTTGGGATCTCTCGGGTCTCTGAGGTGTAAAGCCTGTGCATTACATTATATACCTATGATAATTACTATGGTTACAAAAAGATAGAAACATTTCTAGTTACACAGCTGAGCCCTATTGGCTAAATTAGAGGTGGCTCCATGGTCCAAGATAACATTATATAATTCTGTAAAGTCATCAGTTTTAGAACAAAGAAGTTGTTATATAGAGTCTTACATAACAAGGTGTAGTGGTGCACATCACCAAAGGATGGCAATGTTGCCTTACACATTATAGTTACTTCAAGGACAGGTGTCTTGGCATCTGACAAGTAAGAAATAGACAGAAAATACATAGTATAATATGTGTGCATTAGCAAGCAAAGTGGGTTACAACAATATGTATTTATCCTGACATCTACTCTTATACGGTAGATGCCCTTAGCCCTATGTATTAGTATAATCTATGCCTAAACATTAGCTGTCTATGGTGTACCCCTGAGGGTATCAATTAGGGTGCAGGAACCTCGTGTAACAATTCCCCCCTTGTTACCTCCAAGGGCAACACAGGCAAATCCAGGGAATGGAGAGGAGCAGTGGCCGTTTACAATCCCGATGCGCGGGCCTTGTAAAGGAACTCAAGCTGCTCACGGTGTTGGCGCAGTATACGTCATAGGCAGCAAAGCATAATAATCAAAGTGAATATTAAAAATGCTTGTATGATAACAAAACCTTTAAAAGTGATCTCTAACCAGGTGTTAGTCAATGCATTATTCATGTCTCCATCATTATTCAGGTCAAGACAGCTTTGTTGGCTTTGGTTATATTATTGCTGATGTGGATGAGGTGTGTGTCCTTTCTATCTAAAAGGGATTTCAGTGTAAGTGTAGGTGGATCTATGTGTACGTTGAAGTATGGTAGGTATTCTGAGAGTGTGAGTAAATAATCTGGGTTACCATCAATAATGTCTGCATCCATAAGGGGAACCGGGGTTATGACAGTATGTCCAATAACAGTTTTCTGATGGGGAACAAAACAGAAGTTGGGGTAATCAATTGGACCTGTAACAGAACCATATGTATAAGACTTAAAATTAGTCACTATACAGTACTCTCCATCAGAGTTATACTGTGAACGTACAGTAGGTAGTCTCCATTTTTGCAACTGGACAGGGCATGTGTAGGTCGTCTTAGAAATCCGTGTTGACAGGCGATGAGCTTCCTCACGATAGGACTGGTAGAGCTGATCTGGTGATATAGTCGATTCAAAAGAGTTGGTGCCATTCTCAGTGATGTCTTCATCCATAGTGAAAGTCCAATCAATGCTGTCTGGAGAGTAGCCACAAACAGGGCGTATGACATCAACACATCACATCGGCACAAGTAGATGTATTGCTTTTTCACACAGCAGTCCGTGTGCGGTGCCACCTAGGCATCCAGGAAAGAGTGGTAGACCAGTAGAGGTGGAAGATCCAGGCGTTCTCTGTAGATGTCATCATTCAAATGCCCAATAGAGTGTGCCATGGCAAGCTTGTCAAAAAAGCTGTAGTGGGATCAAAACGTGGTAAGGAGACAGTAAAGGAGACAAACATGGTATCTGTTATGGAACATTTCTTGGTAGAAAAACAAGGACCAGTGTTTGGGTGTCTGGTCACAAACCCCAAATTTCTTGCTGTGGAGAGAGGAATAGACAAAGTCTGTTGCATACATAAAGAAACACAAGCTGAAAGTTTACATTTAGGACAATACCATTTAGAGATGGCGTCTGTCATGTATTATGTCAGAGATTCTTCCAGTTTCTAAATCATGGAAGAGGTTGTTGATGGTAGTGAGGATGTATGAACCATATGCAGAACAAAGTATTTCCCTACCAATGTATTGTCTTTCAGCTTCTCTATTATTCTGTTGTATGAGTGCATTAATCTTGTCTTTTGAATCAGTGAAGGCTTTTGCTATGTCGTGCATGTTGTATACAGTGTATCTTTCTTCCTGACTAAGGCCATCCACACCATGCAATAATGGTGGTAGTACATTATTAACCAAACCAGTGGAGAACTTAGCAGAATGACTTTTGATAGCAGCAATGTCTGCTTTGTTCCAAATGGACATAGCAGTACAAAAGACCTGTGACAGTACCTGTAGCACCTGTAACATCAGAACTGTCAACTTCACGTTTACTCGTTTATGATTAAGAGTACCAGGAGGAGTTTTCCTCCTAAAATTACCTCTATGTTCAGTAGAATAAACCCCAGTAAAGGGATCCTTAGTACGAATCTGAAATGCAGCTAAACTATCAAGCAATAATATGCTGTAGAATGCAGATGTATTGGTATTGTGACACATACCAAATTCTTTCATATTCCAGTAAGTAAGATTAAACAACACAGGTATATGCATGAACTGTAAATTATTAATCAAGAAACTGGGAGGGTAGTGGCTGTGAGACCACCATGGGGACCAGGGTTATGTTTTGGACATTCCAAAAGCTGTTTTTCAGTGGGAGGCAAAACAGAGAGATACATGGCTGCAGAGGCCATGTGGTGTACAGCACAGAATCTGCGGGCAGAATCTTTGGAAAGAGAGTTACAATAGGAAGGATCAATCAGAGCAGTAATGTTGTACAAACCAGGTGTCTTAATGCAGTTTGTAACAAGGACAGTGAACCATTTGGGGATAATTTAGCATTGGGCCAACCCTGAAAAGTTCCCTTGGAGAGTTTGGCCACAGGGGAGAATTTGTCCTTGTGATGTGGTTTGCCACTCAATTTGAAGGGTAGATTTGTCAGGAGCAACGACCGAGGCAGTGAGGTAAGCATCGGAACCTTCCTGGACAGTAATCATAGTATCTGGTATATTGATGGAAACTCCCTCTGTAGGGGTTGCTGGAGGATCCAGTTATCGAAGGAGGTTCGGTACCGTGCCTTGGGCGCAAGGGATCACTCCTGCAAGGAGGAGAGATAGGAACAAGATAGCCATCTTGTCAGTGTATCTGAAAAGGAAGATCAAAGATTAGTACATTAGTACAATTCCGCCCAGTGGGGTTAGGAAAAATAAGTTTAAGTTCCTTTGTACAATTTCAACTGGTTGGCATGTAACCATTTGTGAGTCAATTTATTGTTGTGGAGGAGTCTAACTTGATAGACTGCCGGACTGAGCTTGTTGACAATGGGGTATGGGCCTTCCCACTTGGAGAAGGAGTGGGTGGGATGTGAAAATCGAAGTACCATTACCTGATCTCCGACCTGCCAATCCACTTCTTGTGCGTGTTTGTCAAATTGTATTTTGGACTGTTGCCAGACCTTGCCCATGCAGTTTGCAGCATACAAGTGTGTGTGTATGAGGTCTTTTCTGAGCTTTTCCACATACTGATCCACAGACACACGGTCTGCAGTGGGGGTGTGTAGGTCAAATAGCAAGTGTTCAGGTAATCTCATTTGTCTTCCAATCATTACCTCAAAGGGTGTGAGCTGGGTAGTGGCTGAGGGTGTACCCCTAATTGCCATAAGGAGTAAAGGCAATAGCGAATTCCAGGTCTTGGGATTGTCCTCAATGAATGTGGAAAGCATTTGCTTAATCCATCTGTTGGCTCTTTCTACTTGACCTGAGGATTGAGGGTGATAGGGTATGTGGAACTTTTGCTGAACCCCAAGGAGTTCAAGGGACTCTTTCATCAACTCACCTGTAAAACTGGTTCCTTTGTCAGAGTCTAACTTGAGAGGCAGGCCCCACCTGGAGAAAATCTGTTCTACCAGGATTTTGGCAGTTGTCTTAGCTGTGCATGTCTTAGTGGGGAAAGCCTCAACCCACTTAGAGAATAAGTCGGTTACCACAAGAGCATACTTGTTGTTTCTGCTGGTATTGGTCAAAGGGCCAATGAAATCAATTTGGATGGCATGCCAAGGGCCAGTGTGTCTTTGTGGTAAATGTTTGGCATTTCATTTTGTAGGTATGGGATTGTTTAGTGCACAAACAAGGCAATTGTCAATATATTGTTTAACATCTTTGGTAATACCAGGCCACCATGCGGTGGTCTTGAGACGTTGGAGGGTATTTTCCACTCCCTGGTGTCCACCAGTAGGTGTATCATGTACTTGATGCAAAAATTCAGATCTCAAATGTCTGGGGACTACCCACAATTTGGTGGCAGTATCCTCTGGTTGGAACCAAATGAGTTTATCGTCAGGGGATAAGTGTAACTTACCTTCATGCCTGCGATATGGGTTATGTGTAGGGAGTCTTTCTTCAGTACCTTTGTCAAGGAATCTGAACACTTCTTTGAGTTCAGTGTCCAAATACTGGGCTGCTAAGAGGTCCAGGGGAGAAAAAGACTCTGATTTCTTTTTAAGAGCTGCAACATGTACTGCTGCATTGGTTTCTGGATGATCCATCATCCAGACGTCCCCCCCTCGGGCCCCTTCCTTTGCAAGGGTATCTGCTGTGTCATTGAATGCATGATAGGGATCATGTAGAGAGTGAGCTTTAACCTTGTGCACATAAAGTTTGTGTGTATATTTCTGTGCCAATGCATGTATGTAGATTACCAATTCTTTGTATTTCACTGGACTGCCAACAGAGGAGAGGAAGGAATTCTTCTGCCAGAAAGGGAGAAATTCTGTAAGGGCAACAAACCCAATTAGAGTCTGTAAAAATGATGGTATCCTGAGTTCCATGTTGGATAAACTCAAGTGCGCAGGCCACCGCTGCCATCTCTGCATACTGCGATGAAGCTACACTACAGCGTTTAGATATCCTTACAGTGTTCCCATTGGAATACACCACCAAGATACTCATCCCTGCAATCTGTTCTCCTTGATAGTACGATGCTGAACCATCAGTGAAAACATGGCACAAAGAGGCACTTTCCAGTATCTCTGGTGTGGCAGGGAGGAATGGACCCGGATCTGGGAGGTCAGGTGATTGCAGAGTACAGTCATGGGGGTTCCCCTGAAAAAGGAGACCATGAGCTAGCAGAGACAGAACTTTGGTCTGGTGGACCTGAATATCTCTGTCCTTGAGGAGAAGTGACCAATGTGTCAGCCTTGTGTTGGAGACTGACCCATCCTTCACTCTATCTGAGAGTAGAAAGGTAGTTGGTGTGTGATTAGTGTTGAGAATCAGTGGTGAGTACCCAATGATATACAGGAAGTGCTTGACAGCCCAGTAGGTGGCTAGAAGGTTCCTTTCACAAAGGCCATACTTCTGTTCCACTGGGGTCAAGAGCTGTGATGCATATGCAATAGGTCTCAAGGTGCCATGCACCTTCTGGGTCAGCACTGCTGACATAGCGATGTCAGAGGTGGCACACTCCAGATGGAATGGTAGTGCTGGATTGGGGTTGACCAGTGCTGGGGCGGAGGCCAGAGCCTGCTTCAGTGACGTCACAGTCTGGGTATGAACAGGGCCCCAATTCCATGGAACATCCTTTTTGAGTAGATCATACAGAGGAGCAGCTTTCTGAGCAAAATCACAAATAAAATCTCTAGAGTAGTTTACCATACCTAGAAACCTTCAAAGAGTTGCCACACTGGTGGGTAATGGCAAGTCTTGTAATTCCTGAATCTTTTTCCAAGTAGGGCTCCGGCCTTGGTCAGTTATTTTCAAACCCAGAAAGAGTACTTCTTTCTGACATAATTTTGCTTTTGCTGGGTTGCATTTCAGACCTGCTCTCTGAATGAGAGTCAGTAGTTCGTCCAAGAGATCCAGATGTTGTTCCTGTGTGGCCGTGGCCAACAACAGGTCATCTACGTACTGTAAGAGACATTGGGGGGATGAGAAACTCTGTAGGGCATCCATCATGTGGAGATGGAAGAGGATGGACTGTTATGGAATCCTGTGGCAAGCAAGTCCATGTGTACTGTCGTCCCTGAATGTGAAGGCAAACTTATATTGACTCTTGAGGGCCAATGGTAATGACCAAAACCATTGGAGATGTCCAGGCACTGAACCATTTCTGATCTGGTGTTAAAAGTCGAAGCACATCTAGCGCCGACGCCACAGTTGGGGAGCAACTGGCAGTGACCTGATTCAGTTTCCTGTAGCCAATAGTAAGTCTCCAGGCGCCTGTGGGTTTTTCACGGGCCAAACGGGAGAGTTGGCAGTGGAAACACAAGTTCTAATTACTCCTTGTTTAAGGAGTGACTTGATCGTTTCTCGGGAGAGAGGGTAAGGCTTCAGTGGGAAATGGGTATTGCCTTTGTCTTTCATGTGCCGGGCCTGGCACCTCGATAACAGTATGCATTCTGCCACAATCATGCTTGTTAACTGCAAACGCTTCCAGATGTCGTTGCAGAATAGGTAGGAGTTTTGGAAAGAGTTCATGGTTCTTGAACAAATCTATGACATCATACTCTTTGTTGTTGATAGATATTGTCGCCACAGCATGTGAGTCAGGAATTAAGACTGTATGGTATTGACCCTGGATCTGTATCAGCAGCATGTTAGCTAGATCCACCACACAGCCGTGTGGTGCAAGGAAGTCAATCCCGATGATACTAGGATGATCATGCAGCACCATTAGTTGGAAAGCATGTGAGGCCTTCAAATGGCCTAGCTCTACTGGTAAGGGTAGAGAACGGTATGCAGGTAGCCTAGTACCATCAACTCCTGACATATTGGTCTTCCATCCGGTAGACCAAGGGGCGTGTCGGTGTTAGATGAGTGTAACACAGATACAGCTGCACCTGTATCTAATAAGACAATTAGTTGGCGGCCCCGACCTCGGCCTCAGTGCAGGGGCCTTCCATTTGTATCCAAGACCAGCTTGTTTACAATGCGGACTGGGGCCTGTAATTGTCAATCTGTATTACTGGAGGCATGTAGAGGTTGGGCTTGACTTGCATGAATGACTTCACAGTGTTGCACTGATGCAATATAGGGAGGAGCTTCCGGGTTCAGGCTTGTGTGGGCCTGAGAGCTCATACTTACAGTGTCTCCATGACCAGTAGTGGCATGGGTCGTCGGTTGTACTGCTGCAAGGGTCTGTGCGGGAACAGCTTCCGCTATGGAGCGCACTTGCCCCAGGAGCTCTCGAAATTTTCGGTTTTCTTCAGCTATCTCCTTGTATGAGGGACCCAATCTTTGTAATGGTTTCCCTCTGCCCTTGTGCTTTCTGTTTTTAGGCCAATTCCGGTTTCCATCCCACTGTTGTTGTTGTGGTTGTTGTTGTTGTTGGGGGTTTTGCTGGTTGCTAGCTGGAGGGGCCGATGGATGTTTGGCCTGCTGCTGCTGGGCCTGCCCTTCCACAGTATAATGTGTCACGGTCCCGGAGGCGGGTTCCATGGCAGCAACCTTCTTGGAACCGAAACTCAAATCACGGATGTACAGTTGATACACCCTCTCAGTTTTCCAAAGAATATCGGCAAACCTATCCGTATTTGGGTATGTGGTTGGCTCTACCTTTTCTCTTACAGCTGGGATCATGTTCCTAAGGAACAAGGTCTTATATTCAATAAGATCAACATCCACAGCTTCTTGTGCCAAATGCTTCCCTGCTCGGTAGGTCATCCAGAGTCTCTGGTGGTAGGTCGCTGGGCTTTCTTTTGCATTTTGCTTCACGGGGTATGCCAGCATTACTCCTACCACACCTGGGCTATGAGCAGAGATGAGCTCAGCTGCGACTTCGTCAAAGGTAGAGTTCCCATCCTGGTGAACTACTTCAGGGAGTTTGGCCCATAAGCCAGGATCGATGGTCTGGCGTAGTATTTGGACCTGATATTCCGCGGCGAGGCTAAGCATCTCGCATTTGGAGCGCACCTTTTCCAAGTGGCAACTGAGATTGTTGGACGGGCTCATCCGACCTATACTGTCAGCAATTTGCTGAACAGAGTAGGCCATTTGTAGGGGATTAGTCGGTGGTCGATCAGGCAGAGGTAACGCGTCTCATGCACCGTCCAATGCTGCGCAAGCTGCAACTTCAGCTGCAGTACGAACAACATCTTCCTGAGTGCCAGCTTCTTGGAAAATTTAGTCGGATCTGACTTTTAATGGCTTTCATACTTCTTTCAGGAAGAGGAACATTACCTAATGCTCTATCAATCATGGTTTCAATCTC
Organism: Neoceratodus forsteri; assembly: GCA_016271365.2. NCBI lineage: Eukaryota > Metazoa > Chordata > Ceratodontiformes > Ceratodontidae > Neoceratodus > Neoceratodus forsteri. The sequence continues at coordinate 1,870,488,731 of CM057452.1, forward strand.
TTGCCTGTCTTCCACACTAATAACGGCTACCAGAGCGCCGTCGGGACCAGGCTTAGGCCTGCTCCCCTATCATGGGCGCCGCCATGATGGCATTTCTCCATGATGGCGCCAGATGTCATCGATGGTGACCTGGGAGTAGTGAGGGACCCGCCATACTGTGGATGGCTGGTGGGGAATCTGGGCCATAGTAGGGGCATGACTGGGTGTTGTACGTGAGACATCATCATCAGATAGCCCCTTCTGATGATGAGTGAAAGCTAGGCCACGCCTCCCATTGCCTTAACGTGGCCAGCCAAAACCTCTCGCTGATGGTGCAGTTTATCCATCTTAGCTTTACATTCATCATGATTCACACTTGCAACATCCATATCAACCTGATCCTGCTTCTGCTTTGAAAACTTCGGCTGTGACTCAGTCGCGATTGTCCCTATAGGCTATTTCTAAATCATTATGTACCTGGTTGATCTCGTCCTGAAGCTCACCCATCTCATCACTCAACTGAGCATTTGCAGCACTCAACAAGTCATTCATTTGCACAACTTGACTCTTATCCTGTCTCAAACTTTCACACTCCTGTTTCAGAGTACACATTTCTTGTTCACCAGCCTGTGCTGAATGAAGCAATAATGAATCCTTTTCATTACGCAGAGATTGGAGTTCTAACTCCAAGTTCTGCTGTATTCGAACACATTCAGTTTCCTGTAAACCCATCTCTTGCTTAAGAGATGCGATCTGCAGATCAAGGGTACGAAACCTCGCTTCGGAGGCTTCCAAAGCAGCGTAGAGAGCGGTGACCATCAACCCTTTAGCGCATCACTTATTGGTGGATTGTTGCGTCTCTGTATACTGGGTTGAAATCCCAGTACAGGGTTTTGGATTGACTTGCGTCCAGCGAAGTCAGCCATCCTCCATGGAGGTAAGGAAGTTAGAGACATCGAGTCTCAGTTCTCGCAGATATCTGATACTGTGGCTATTGTGGAGGAGAATGAAAATTCAAACTGTGAAAAGACCGATGTGTTGCATATCGATCCACAACACGAGTTCTTTAAACACAGCCAACGCTGCTGTATGAGTTGTAGGCTTGCAATTTCAAGCTGCTATGGGTAGGTCGAGACGGCATCGACCACACCCAAAAGTCAGCCAGACTTTGCAAGTATCTACAAACTGGTAGAAAAGACGGAGAGGTGTTACGGAAGTGTACACCTACAGTCCCTGTGGGAAAGGGAAATTTACAGCAACAAGTGAAATTTGCAATTATCAAATATTGCCTGCACACTGTCAACAATTTGTAAGAGATCTAAACTCACTTTCAGGTTCTTGGCACATTGGGAATGCAAATAATCACAAACAAGTTGCATTCAAGTAATAAACAAGTTTATTACTACAAAAGGGATAAATCACAGTTGCCCTAAGCTGTTCTTACCAATACGAACCGGGAGCCAGTGCTAAGCATTCCCTACACCTCGAGGTTTCTCTGTAGTCTCTTGGGATCTCTCGGGTCTCCGAGGTGTAAAGCCTGTGCATTACATTATATACCTATGATAACTACTATGGTTACAAAAAGATAGAAATATTTCTAGTTACAGAGCTGAGCCCTATTGGCTAAATTAGAGGTGGCTCCACGGTCCAAGATAACATTATATAATTCTGTAAAGTCATCAGTTTTAGAACAAAGAAGTTGTTTATATATAGAGTCTTACATAACAAGGTGTAGTGGTGCACATCACCAAAGGATGGCAATGTTGCCTTACACATTATAGTTACTTCAAGGACAGGTGTCTTGGCATCTGACAAGTAAGAAATAGACAGAAAATACATAGTATAATATGTGTGCATTAGCAAGCAAAGTGGGTTACAACAATATGCATTTATCCTGACATCTACTCTTATACGGTAGATGCCCTTAGCCCTATGTATTAGTATAATCTATGCCTAAACATTAGCTGTCTACGGTGTACCCCTGAGGGTATCAATTAGGGTGCAGGGACCTTGTGTAACACTACTAAGACCAAAACACTCTTGTTTGGTCCCAAATTCCTGGCTCCCTCCCGGGCACATCTTCTACCACTGGTCATCTCATCCGGCTCTCCTATCAAAGTGGTACAATCCTTCAAATATTTAGGTCTTACATTGGACCAAGGACTCACACTAAAACCACAAGTAGACTTGGTGGCCAAAATTATCCACCAAAAACTCAGGCTGCTCTATCGTCTAAGTGCCAATCTGATACCTGAGACAAGGCTGGCAATCGCTCAGAGTGTCCTCCTACCTACTCTTACCTATGCGGCCCCAACCCTACTCGGCATCTCTAAGCTAGACTATGGTAGACAATAGACATTGTACCACAAAGTCGCACAATTCACTTCAAAAGCCCATCCAAGGACCCACCACTGCGAAGTCCTTGCTGCACTCAAATGGCCCACCCTGAACCTAAGACTTCAGTACCCCCTACTAAACTGGACATACAAGCTCCTCTTCAATGACCCCCTCACAGGGCTTATTGGGCTAATCACCCCAAAACGCCCCAGCAGGCCCCTTCGTACTTCTGACAAAAAACTGCTTGAACAGCCCAGGCCCAGATCTGCAGCAGGTAGTAAGTCCTTCGCCCATATAGGCCCCACACTGTGGAACAAGCTCCCCTGTCAACTACAAGAAGCACCCTCCCCTGCTATTTTTCAGATGAGGTTACGTGCTCACCTCCAAAATCTCAGCTCCTGCATATGTCCGGAAGGCTAATTAAATCATGCCCCTGGCATCTAATTGCCACAGCTGACCTAGGGTACTCCCCCTGTAAATAATTGCCCTCTCCTATATAAAGATAGCAACTCCAACTGTAACACTGCACCTTTTAAAGATGTATACTGCTTTGCTTGTATATTTTTAAAGTACTACCCGCTCTCAACCTAACAGCTGCTACTGATGTTGTGTTGTGTTACAAAACATCGTACACTTGTATGCAATGTACTACCCTGTATCTATTGACTATTATTGTACAAAAACATCGTACACTTGTATGCAATGTACTACTCTGTATCTATTGACTGTTGTTGTCCAAATATTGTTGTACAAAAACATTGTACACTTGTATGCAATGTTCTACTCTGTATCTATTGTCTGTACTTGTTCAACTCTATGTACCTAACTCCAGGTCGCCCCTGAAAAAGGGACCTCCAGGGCCCAGTGGGCTTACCCAGTTAATGAAATTTAATAAATAAAATAAAATAGACTGTGTGTGTGACCACTGCAAACATGATGGAGTGCACCATTAATTCTGTGAGACTTTGCAATTCTTGTTACACTATAATTTCACTTTGTCAGCACTGAGTTATTTTCTGGACACAAGACAGCAGCATTTTGGGGATGCAAATTAATTCTGGTGACTGTGTATGACCACTGCGCGTATGACAGAGTGCATCATTAATTCTGTGAGACTTTGCATTTCTTGTTACGCTATTATTTCACTTCATCAGCACTGGGGAGTTTTCTGGATACAAGACAGTAGTATTTTGGGGATGCTCATTAATTCTGGTGGCTGTGTGTGACCACTGTGCACATGACTGAGTGTGCCATTAATTCTGGGAGACTTCACATTTCTTGTTATGCTCTCATTTCACTTTGTCAGCACTGGGGAATTTTCTGGGCACGAGACAGTAGCATTTTGGGGGTGCACATTAATTCTGGTGACTGTGTGTGACTACTGCATGTATGACGTCTGAGGGCGCTATTAATTTTGAGAAACTTTGCATTTCTTGTGCTCTCATTACACTTTGTCAGCACTGGGGAGTTTTCTGGACACAAGACATGAGCATTTTGGGGATGCCCATTCATTTTGGTGACTGTCTGTGTGAAGGGCTGCCAAATATTGTTGTCACTTCACCTTACTTCGCGTTAAGGTGGAATGACAATGCAAAGTAATAATTACTAGGCAAAGTGAGCCTTTTGCATTGGCCACTCCACATAGCGGAGTGACAATGTGAAGTGCCCACTTCGCAGGCACTTCACCGGTGGAATTTAAATTCACTGCATCTCTACTCAGCTGTCCAAGACAGTATTTTTATTCCTTTAACAAATTAATTACTATTGCAGCACTATACAGAAGTATACCCCAAAATGTAATTTTATAATTAACATGCTGTACCATATCATTATCTAACAAATCCTATCCACCGCACCCCCAATTTGGATGACTGTTTGTAGGGAGACAATGTAAGACTGCTTATGCAGGAGATCACAGTCAGGAGGAAAGATTTAAATCCTATATCTGGAAACTAAGAAATTAAAGATTTATTTAACTATAAAACAATATGGGTTGGTATTATATTTTATTAAATATGTTCATTTCCCATTGCTGCCAGATCTACTGATAAGTGTAATGGCTGCTTTAAATTCTACTCTGGTGGAAAGGTTATACATGTGAGGAGGGCTGGAGGATACTGGGATGCATAGGGAGCGGCATCACCAGTAGAAAACAGGAAGTTGTTATCCCTCTGTACAGACAGCTGGTGAGACCCCATCTGGAATACTGAGTGCAGTTCTGGAGACCCAGTCTCCGCAAAGAAATAGACAGGATGGAGGCAGTCCAGAGGAGGGCAACTAAAATGGTGCAGGGTATGCACCAGAAGACATATCAAGAGAAACTAAAGGAGCTTAAAATGTATAGCCTCGAGGAGAGGAGAGGAGGGAGAGGGGGGGGACATGACAGAAACTTTAAAGTACCTCAGAGGAATCAACAAAGTCCAAGAGGGTAGCATCTTTCAGAAAAAGGGGTGTGCAAGAACAAGGGGGCACAATTTGAAGCTAGAGGGGGGACATCTCAGAGGTAATGTGAGGAAGTATTTTTCATGGAGAGGGCTGTGGATGCATGGAACAGCCTTCCTGAGGAGGTTGTGGAGTCAAAAACAGTGGGGGAATTCAAGAATGCATGGGACAGGCATAAGGCAGTTCTAGGGGGTGGAGGTAGGAAGAAGTAAACTGTTGGTTAGCTAGGATCTGCAGCTTATCCATTAAGTAGGGAAATGGGCAGACTGGGTAGGCCAAGCAGTCCTTATCTGCCATCAAATTCTATGTTTCTTTGTTTCTATATACACTAATAAGGAGATTAAGAATGATGCTTTCAGCCCTTCATATTGCAGCATTTCTGAGACCATTTTAATAATTTGAGTTCCATGCCCCAATATAATTTTATTATAATATTAATGCAGTTAGTGTTTCATAAGCAATAATACTGTATATGACAGAATGTGGATTTCTATTTACAAACCACAAGCCTAGGTGCATTGAGAGACACGAGGCACATGCGCCAAATGCCTTCAACCACCTGAAAGTGCAGTTTATAAATAGAAGCTCAAACCCTGGAGTATCTTACTATGCATATACAATGGATAAGAAGCAACAAATAAAAAAATGATACATTCAGTATTTTAAAACATTTTTAGGAGCAGCAGTGATGACTAATGGATGTATGTTAAGAAACAGCAATGTGGAAGGCAGTGAACCATGGACCATTTGCAAATCCACATGCCCAGATCAGCACCAAGTAATGTAATGCAAATGTTCAAACGACGCGCTGTATCTTACTGGCACATGTAAGTATTGTGAACAGAGGAATTTTACTTAGCTTTGGAGGTGGGGGGCTATAGGTGGGAAAAGTGCAATTGTGTGATTGTGTGTTGACCAGCCTCTAAACATTTTTGCTCTTGTTTCTGTGACAGCAGCTATTTATCACCAGGATGACAGATTACTGTTGCTGTTTAGTTACAACCTGGATAAGGGTGATGGATGATGTGGTGGCTAGATCAAGTATGTGAAGAACACATATAAGTGTGTACTCTTGGCTACACACACGAGGCACAGGAGCAGAGAGACCTGCATAGGGCCTGTCTGGAAACACCACCCACCCCTCCACACACAGAAGACACAAGAGTAGAGAAAGCTGCATTGGGCCTGTCTGGAATCACCTCCCCCCCATCCACACACAGAAGACACAGGAGCAGAGAGAGATGCATAGGGCCTGCCTGTAATCACCTCCCCTACACACACACACACACACACACACACACACAAAAGACACAGGAGCAGAGAGACTGCACAGGGCATGTCTGGAACCCTCCCCCCACACACACCCACACACATAGAAAACACAGGAGCAGAGAGACCAGCATAGGGCCTGTCTGGAAACACCCCCACCCCCCCAACACAAAGAAGACACAGGAGCAGAGAGAGCTGCATGGGTAATCCATCCTCCATCTTACTCGGCTTGACTCTGTTAGTGGTGTTGAAATTACAAAAGGATCTGGAGTTTTTCACTCCCAACATGCTACCTCTCTGGAACTGGCTTTAATTTCTGTCTGCATACCTGTTCTGATAGGTTTTGTAAATTGGAGTTTCTATTGAGTTCGTGGGGAAATGCTCTCGTAGGGTTGAATACTTTAAGTGCAGTGACTGTATTAAGGTGATGTAATACATTTTTGGGCTACCCTTGTTGGCTTACTAAAGTGCTAACTTACCCGTAATAGGACAAATGCAGACCTTAAAACAAGAATTTTTGTCCTGTTCCAAATAGTAAGCTCCCGTATTCATGCTACCACCACACTTTTATTGCTTAATTCTTGGTGTCACGTCCTGTGCCAGCAAACTGCTCCTATCCAAGAGATCAAGAAGTATCACCATGAAGCAACATGCCACCTATCCACCTATTTTCCTGCTCCTTGGACCGCTTCTCTTCTGCACCATATTCTCCCTTTCTCAAAACCCCACTCCTTCAGTCCCACCTTCATACTCAGCGGCATGTCCCTCCAACCTTATGATTTGTGCCTCAGCAATTATGACTGGGTATCACCATTACCCTTACCCTTCTCTTCATACCTTAGTCAGCTGTAACACCTTGATTCCCCTTTGGGATTTACCTACAACCCTGCTAGCATTATGCCTATCTGACTCCCACCCTCCATCACTTCAGGCTACTCTGTGCTTCTTCACCCTATACCCATCTTTCCTCCATTACACCAGTACGCAGACAACACGCACACACCACCCTCGAAGACACAAAAACTCAATCAAAATCAAATTAATCTGCAGGTGGGTTATGTACATAATCTCCTTGCTGTTAATATGAAATGGCAATATTTAGTTAAATCCTGGCCCATCTCAGGCATTAGCTTCACCTACCACCTTCGCTGCCTCCAGAGGCCTGAAATGCGTGCACCTAAATGTGTACAGCCTACTGAAAAAAATAGACCTTGTAAATGCCTGGATCTCCCACACAGATCCAGGGATCCTAGTAATATCTGAAACATGGCTGAAACAATCCAATCCTGACTCTGCATTGTCCTTCCCCTCCTATAACCTCTTTAGAAGTGACAGACCGACCAGAGGAGGGGGTATAGCTATGTCAAAGACAAATTTACTGTATCTGACATCACCCCTGCCAGCTCACCAAAGGAATTTGAATCTCTAACTATAGATCTATCTATATCTCCCATGAAACCGTGACAGTGATAGGATGCTACAGATCACCATCCGGTGACATGAAGCTCCTCAACCACCTGCGTAATATCTCAGACAAGAAGCAAAATGAGACCATCATACTAGGAGACTTAAACATCAACTGGCAAAAAACATGCAACAAGAGTTTACAGCTCAAAGAGTTCTGCAACAAAGCTGGCTTTGTCCAACTTGTATTGGAAATCACCCGTCCTAACCCCAAGATCCCCCCAATGAGTCCCTTATTGACCTAATCCTTACCAATAGACCACACAAGATCACCCACTCAGCAGTATTCCACAATGATGCCAGTGACTACTGTGCCATGGTATGTATTAGAGGTCAAACACTCGTCAAGCAATCAAATAGGTTTTCATTGAAAAGAAGCTTCCACAAATTCAATATATCCCATTATTTGCATGACCTCAGTAATATTAATTGGACCAAATTCTACTTTACCTCAAACATTATGTTGAAGCCTCTCTTTTTAACAGCATGCTAATCAACATCATGAACAAACATGCCCCGTTATCAAAATGCAGAGCCTGGAAACTCTCCTGCCCATGGTTTACAGTTGAACTAAGGGCTACACTAAAAGAGAGGGACCACCATTGGTCTACAGCCAGACAAACCAAACTCTCTTCAGTTTGGGCAGCCTTTAGAGCATGTCATAATGATTGCACTAAAAAAACTCAGGACCAGAAACCAAACTACTACCTTTCTGCTTTTGAATGCACCAAGGGTAATCCTAGCAGGTTCTGGCGTATCATTAAGCAGGCAGAAGGTAACATTTCACCCTCTTCATTACCAGGCAAAATCAGCTTCAAAGGTAACATCATCTCTAACAAATCCAACATCCTGCATAGCTTCAACAACCACTTTTCCACCACAGGTCTTGCCCTCGACTCTTCTAAAGCCACCTCCCTTATCTCCAACACAATTAAGCACCTCTCACCACTATTTAATATAATCTTCACTTTTACCCCATTTCAATTCAAAGAGGTTGAAGATCTCCTTATCCACCTTGATGTCAAAAAAGGAGCAGAAGCTGACAGCATAGGTCCCTACTTCCTTAAAGCCAGCTTTCAGTTCCTAACAGCCCCCATATTGCATCTGTTGAATTTATCCATTAGCTCCAGTACTGTACCTGATGTTTGGAAAATAGCCCAAGTACTCCCTTTATTTAAATCGCATAACCCTATGGACCTAAATCATTACCGACCTATATCCATTTTTCTCTTACTGTCTAAACTCCTTGAGAAACTGGTAAATGCCCAAATAAGAGACTATCTCAGGAAATCAAACCTAATAAACCCAATCCAATCTGGTTTTAGGCCATCCCATAGCACCACCTCTGCCTTAGCTTCTGTCACTAATGACTGGCTTCTGGCATGGATAAAAGACAAGTCACAGGGGTCATCTTCTTGGACCTAAGCAAGCATTTGCCACAGTTGACCATGCTCTGCCCCTCAATACACTTTATTGTCATGGTATTTCCAGCTCTGCACTGGCATGGTTCAACAGCTATCTAATTAATATATTACAGCACTTGAAAGTGGATGACTCCCTCTCCCCTCTCCTTCCCCTAATGAGAGGACTACCACAAGGCTCGATCCTTGGACCTCTCCTATTCATGATATATATAAATTCCATAGGTGACAACATCAGCTCAGCAAAATTACATCTGTTCGTGGATGATATGGTACTATACCTATCCAGACCGTTAGTAACTGAAGCCCGCAAAGAGCTCCAGTCCGAATTTAACCTGCATCAACACAGCATCACCCAATCAAAACTTCTATTAAATACTAAAAAAAAACAAAAGTTATGTATTTCCATTCCAAGCTTATGACCTCCATCACAAATGCAGTCACATCACTGCCCCCCATCAATATCCTCCTGGATGACGATCTCAAGGTAGTCAATAAATTCAGATATTTAGGATGTGAGCTAGACCAACACCTGACATACTCTGACCATATAGCATCACTGGTGAAGAAACTAAGACAAAGAATTGGCTTCTTTTTCAGGAACAAATCACTTTTTACTTCTGAAGTTAGGTTGCAAATAGTTCAGTCAACATTCATTCCACTCCTAGACTATATCGATATACTTTATGGTCACTGTTCAGACTCTTTGCTTCACCAGCTTGATGTTCTTTACCATAGGGCAATCTGCTTTATTGCCAATGCCCATCATTGAACCCACTGTTGCAGTCTATATGCCACATTGGACTGGACCTTCCTTTCATCTAGATGCTTCATTCACTCCCTCACCTGGCTCTACAAAGCCGTCCTTGCCAAGCTCCATCCATACATAACAAAACTATTTCAGCATACGGTCTGCCCATACCCCCTATGAAGTACTGCAAACATCTTGCTAGATGTACCAAGTGCCTGATCTCACTTTGGGGACATGGCCATATGCCATACTCTCCTGAGTGCCAGGAATAAAGCCCAATCTAAACTCAAATTACAAAACCTAATTCCTCTAAATAGTTTCAAGAAGCTGGCCTTCAGCAATCTTGACAGCTAATGTACATGCCTCTAAATGTCTACCTCCCTCAATCCCTCTCAAGTATCAACTTCACCCCACGCTCACCCCTTTCTATCTCACCTCTCATCCCCATCCACCCTTCCCACCCCAACTCTGATATCTAGTCCTCACCTCCCAAGTGCATATTGCAGCTTTCCCCCACCCTTTGTCACCATGGCACCCTAGTCTTCCTAGCACACAACCCCCATCTCCACCAAACTACCACTCTCTATTACTTTCTGTTCCTGCTCCGACCTCCCAACTACCACCACCATTCAAAATCACGCTGCTATTCACTTCCCCCTATTTTTCTCCTTCCTCCTCCTATGCCTCCCTCCCCAGTTCCTATCAAGCAACTCGCTAAGCACTTCTGTTCTCCTTGGTACTCCATGCATTTCGGTACAGATGATGTTGCACTATAGTCCATTAGGTTCTGTGCGTTATGCTATTGATTTATTGTTCTGTGATATTCATGTATTATATGTTACTTATGTTGTGATTACTGTTTGTTTGTTCAGGACCTCCTTGTAAATGAGCCTGCTCAATTGAGTATTTTGCTGCCAATAAACTTTAGGATAGTAGATGAGGGAGTGATGTGCCTGGCTGTGAACCATAAAACAATGTCACATTAGAACATGCACACTAGTGCTGGGAGAACTCAGTGGAATTCTGGCCCTTATTAAATAAGAACCAGAACATGGTTAAGTTCTGATTTGTTCTGATTTATTAACAAATATTTGAAAAAAATGTGAAAAAATGCATAAAAGTGGCCAAAGTCGGCAACGTTTGACACAGAGGCCCAAAGAAAATAATTTAATGACTTATTTGTATAAAAATTAATGTAAAACTGCTAAATAAAAATGCAATCACTCACTACTAGCCCTTCATAGCTGGCCTGTAATAGTGGCATATCCTGTTTCGGTCTGTGACATGAGTGTACTGGGAAAGACAGAGAGAGAAAGACAGGCAGATGCAAACATCTATATCATAGCACCACCAAGCACTGCTGACACTGCCAGGAAGCTAATATTTTTTTTTTAATGGTGCTGTGTGGGTTTTATTTTGATGGATGTTCCAGTCAGAGCTGAACAGGCCAAAGAAATGGATATGAATGATCAAATGAGCAGCACTAAGACAGTCCAACCACCCTACCCATGTGAATGATGCAACTGCTTTGCATGCCCCAGTGTACTGTGCTATATGGTACACTACCTGGTCCAGGAGGTGGTAATGTGTTCTAATACTGCGACTACTTCTACTGAATCTGATCAACACACTGAATCCTTAGAGAACAAAAATGAAAGACACAGTGATCACCACCACCCAGGCAGGAAGCCAGTCACACATCGCATCAGTCAAGTGCAGTGCAGTCATAAAAAGTTTGCCACTGACATCTGAAGACCTGATGACAGACACACAACACAATTACTTCCTTTCTAGTTCCACAATTGCTGCCAGCCACTGCCAAGTAATTTAAGTATCAAAAATAAAATACAGTAATATAATAATGTCAGCCCAGTTACTGTAACTGAGATGTAACCAGGCTAGCATACCATGTACACACAAACAATAAAGAAAATATATGAATTTTCTATTTAGTAGTATTTTTTTCTGTGAAGTAATCACAGCCAAATATGGGGGGTGTGAGAAATATACAAAGAGTATTCATTTTCTGGGTTTCAGATATCTGCTAAGTCATGTACTATACAAAAATTAAAACAGTATAGTCAGGATCAGCTGCTGAGGGCAAAAAAGTGAGAAGTGATAGTAGTAAGGACTGGAGTAAGGACAAAAAGTGATAAATAGTAGTCGTGACTTTTAAAGACAAAAAGTGATAATAGTAGTAGTAGTAGTAGTAGACAGTAGTACACAACCTTCCAGATCAGATAGTGGTACCACCAAGTAATTTTGTGACATGAAATGCAGGTGCTTACTGCATTTGGACTCTGAACCCACTGATGTTATTATTTTTCTTTTCTATTCTGTGCTGCTCATGAGGTCATTCAAGTAATACTGGCCTGGCCTAGTCTTTCCTGATCTGACTTGTTGCAATTAATTGCTACCTCATGTAGTAGACCCTATTCACAAAATAGTTTTACCACAGGCACAAATTCTTGGAAGTGTTTTGTGTATAGGGCCTGCTCAGAGCAGTCAGTGTATGTTTTATTCAGGTATCATATTTGAAATTAAAGTGAGGAATGCTGACTTTGAGAAATGTGAGGCGCTCAGTATTTTCTAGTATCAAACAGGATTGTGTGTCAGTAATGATGTTACCAGCTGAACTAAACAATTGTTCTAAACAGACACTAGTAGGAGGGCAATTCATGTACTTCATTGCAATGTTTACTAAAGCAGGTCACATATTTGTTTGGATTTCCAGTATTACAAAGGATCTGCATTCCAACTAATATTGGGCTCTGCCAGGTACATTTCAACATTGGTCTGTGCTGAGACTGTTACAAGAGACAGATGAAGAAGATCTTACAATTACATCTTCTAAGTGACTCCAGAAACATGAAGCTGAACCAAGTGACTGTGGGACAGTGCTATGTTTGGCTGGTGGTGAAGAAGAAGATTCGGCTGCAGTGGTTGATGAGGAATAAGGAGAAAATGCCACAACAGTAGAGGATGGGCCACCTGATGCTGTGCTGTGTCGTGAAGAAGATTCTGAATGTGGTGCTGCTGTTGTACTCTGTTTCATGACAGCATGCCCCTTGCCAATTATTTCTTGTTTATCTTGAAACAAGTGTCATTATCATCACTCAATAGTTATTTCAATTTGTATCATGAGTCCAAGATTGTTGCTTTAATATAGTACTCAGAATGAAGCATTTTACATAGTTTGTTATCTTCTTCAACTTTTTTGATCATATGTCTCGTTAGATCTTATTGTATTGTGGGAGCAACCTGCATGTGTCAGCAGCACCACTGGCAGCCTGTGTGATCATGGAACTGTCTTGCTTCTCTAACTGTCCCCTAATCAGAGTCAATCTGAATTTTAAAATTTTTATTAGGGGTATCACCTGGCTAAGTGTTGTTGTGTTTGCACTAACCTCCCTGGTGATTTCCTCAAATGGCCAGAGCAAGAAAATTAGAAACTCCAGAATGGCCCACTGTGGTGGAGTAATATAGACATCTGTATCACCAGTTTAATTTCCAAGGTGTACTGACTGACAGCTTTCTTTTGTTCCAGCAGCCTTTGGAACATATAAAAGGCTAAATTCAATTGAGTAGAAGTGCCTTGGATCAGTCTGTGCAAAAGTAAACTGTGTTCCTGCTGTATTTTTTCAAAAAAGTGACAGGTTTGAGTGACTGAAATGAGTGCATATTCTTTTAGCAGTTCTAACGAAAGCTTTAATCTCCCTATTGTCATCGAGAAAACCGTGAACTATTAAATTTAAGCAATGCGAAAAGCAGTGGATATGAATAAAGCCCCCTCCTCCAAGGCCTTCCTTATGTTGGATCCATTATCTGCAACTATAAAGCCAAGTGACAGTCCCTGTGAAGTGAGCCATTGCTGTATTTGTTTTTGGAGATCTTCACTGATGTTGTATGAGGTATGTTCAGATGGAAAATAAAACATTCTTAGAACAGCAAACTGATGCTTCACTGTCCCCAGTCCCACATGAATTATCGAAACATGCCCAATGTGCCCTGACAGACATGAAGGGTTCAGGCTGACAGCTTTTCCAGATACCTGTTGTGAGATGCACCATCCTCCCAACAGCACTGCACAAGACGTGTTTTAATTTTTTACATACGACATCGTAAAGATCTGAGGTCCCTGTTGTCAAGAATTATTTCTGCAATGGTATACTATATCAAGGTTTGAGGTACTCAACTGGATGCTTGAATCCTATATGTTCAACCACATTATATGGTAGCAAATCAACAGCTATCATTTCTGAAATGTTTTGGGTTATTGTAACAACAAAAGGGTGAGTCGAGGCATATTTGACTTTATGTTTATATTTTTCTGAGATAGTAAGCTGTCTCCTTGAAGGAAGAGGGCATTTGAACACATGGTCACTTTCAGTAACAGTAGGAGGAGTCCTTTGAATGGCAGGAAGTGGTGGTGGAGATGTTTCAGTAGTGCTGCGGGGGCTGCCACTGCTTTCTTCTATGGGAGTTGCCACTGAGTGTAGTGAGTTATCACTGTCACTTTCTCTTCAAAACTCACAACTGGAGCTCTCAGTAATGTTGTAACATCTGTCTAGGTGTCTTTCCAGTGCTGAAGTTCCCAATGCTCCTTTCTTTTTACCCCTGCCGATTGGCCATTTACAAATAGTGCGTGTTGCCACCAACTCATTGGAAGCACTAATGAAGAAGTATGACCAAACAAAAGATAATTTTTTTTGTTTTTTTCCCAGGAAAGCATGGCACCTCGGTCACCTTTTCAGGCCCCCGGATTTTTCTTGGGACTGTTCCTCTTGTGTTTTTTTCCCACTGCTCCCCTCCACAATCAAAACATTTCTACCTGTTTCTTCCTCATCTGCAATTTCCATCCCCTCCAGTAAACCTGTGCTGCCTGATCATTCTCTGTCTTTATTTTTATTTCCCTTGTCAGGTTCAACCTCAGAAGAATTGGATGAGGGTAAGTGATAGGCAGTAGCATAGTATGTAATTGTTCCATACCATTGTGTGCCTCTGTGGGTGGCACCCACCACGCCTTTAGCTTTTTTAACTACTCATGTATACACTTGCTTATAAGCTGAGATTTTTGTACCAAAACTTGGTTGGCATTTTTGGTATCAGCTTATATGCAGGTCATGCCAATTAATCAGTTAGCAATTGAGTCCATGTAGGTTTTTGTAAAGCCCAGTTCAGCACGATAAAGCTAAGTCTTGGTACAGTACTTACATTAGCGATCAAGTCCATGTAGGTTTCTGTAAAGCCCAATTCAGCACTATAAAGCTAAATCCCGGTACAGTACTTACAGTTTGTCTTTCAGTGCAGGCAAAATAAGTGTACAATGGAAGCAGAACTCATATGATGCAGCATCCAAGCTGTGTGTTGTCTAGTGTGCCGAGGCCACTAATAACTCCATTGCTGCTTGGCAGTACACTGTCAATGAAAAAAAAGTTAGAGAGTGGAGAAAACAGAAGCAGGCATTGAGTGAAATGCCTAAATCAAAACAAGCATGCCATGGTGACCATGCAGTTTTTAGTTTGTTGGAGACTGACCTGAACATCTGGGTATTGTAGTGCTGTGAGAGCAGCTACAAGTAACATGGCTGTCAATACAAATGAGGGTACTACACATGGCAAAGGATCAAAAGTACCGCTGTGCAGGTGTGGAGTCCTTCCTAGCATCTGCTGGGTGGTGTTCCAGGTTCATGGAGCACCATGGGCTGACATTGTGGCAGCGAGCAAAACTATCATAAAAGCTTCCACCAGATTTTGAGTCAAAAGTGGATAGCTGGCGTTATTAATTATTGTACTGATTTTTCACTATACTGTATGATCTTGCACTATATGTTCTAGCACCGTTTGGCACCTAATTGGCATTAATAAAAATACCCTTGGCTTAGATGCAGATCATGTGATTTTTTCCCGATTTGGGCTGCACATTTGGGGGCAGGTCAGCTTACACGTGGATCAACTTAGCCGCAAGTATATATGGTACATAACTTTTTTTTACTTGAGACTGTTGATGATCCAAGACATTTACCTTTTTTGGATTCAAGCATTCACTTGGAAGATGAAATCTTAGACGTGAAAAAAAAATCACTTTTTGGGGTTTGATTTTGTTTTTCCTTTTCAGGTTGATTGCTGTCTTTTGCAGTGCCACTGTCTACCTGAGAAACAGAATGCACATCATCCACACTTTGATCCATTTTTTCTTAGTATTCTAACCTGTAAAAAAAGATCCCTCTAGCTAATGTGATGTCCTTCTGATGACTCCCACCCATAGGACAGGGACAAATTTACTGTCATGACTCATGACTGTACACAGCACACCGACAACACAGCAGTCCACCACCACTTCCTTCCAAGTTTACCTGACTGACTCCTACAGTACAGTTATTTACTATTAAGTGACCAAATTCAGCAACTGTTAAGTGTGACTCAAAATTTGAATTGGAGATGCAGACACATCTGGTGCAGAGCCACACGCAGCACAGCCCCACACTGGGGGTTGATTAATGCTTATACATAATGTAATGCGATATACTATAAAACTAATGGTAATAAGAAGGAATAATGGGGAATGAGTGATGATGATGATGACGCTTGTGTGTGCAGTAGTTGTACTTTACTTGTGTTGTAGTGTAAACAGCCTGCTATGAGACAGAGAGTCAGATTATCCCATTGGCCACCCACAGCCAGCAGCACAGGTGCATCAGCTTGTATGTTGTTTGTCTGAACAGTATTTTTTTTAATACATGAAATCATGAATGAACATTTACAAGTGATCGTTATTGGATGGCACAAGTCAAAGATTTGTTTTCCCAGCCTGCTGTCCTTGCCCTGTACACACAGCCATACTGAAGCCAGGAAAAAATGTTTTATTTGGGACTTCTGGGACTGCTGAATTTCTCATGAGCCCCCCTGCAGTCTATCTTTCCCCTCTGGATGGTACAAGTCAAGTATTTATTTTGCCAACCTGCTGAACTTGCCCTGTACATACTGAAGCCATGAAAAACATTTTATTTGGGATTCCTGGGACTATTAAATTTCCCATGGCCCCCTGCAGTCTCTCTCTCTCTCTCCCCTCTGGATGGCACAACTCAAAGATTTATTTTGCCAGCCCGAGGCCCCTGCCCTGTACACACAGCCACACTGAAGCCAGGAAAAAAATTTCATTTGTGATTTTCTGTAACTTTAAAATTTCTCTTGGGCCCCCAATAGGCTCTCCCTCTTTCCCCTGGCTCTGGAATGGCACAAGTCAAAGATGTTGCCTGCCTGCCCTTGCTCATGCACATAACTGCACTGTCTGAGGCCAAGAAAAGAAAAAAAAACTTTCATTTGGGATTTTCAGTAACTGTAAAATTTCTCTTGGGCCCCCAGTAGTCTCTTCGTCTTTTCTCTGGATCTGGAGTTGGACTGGCACAAGTCAAAGACTTTGCCAGGCTGCCTTCTCTTGCTCATGTACATAGCTACACTGTCTGAGGCCAAGAAAAAAAAAAAAACTTTCATTTGGGATTTTCTGTAACTGTAAAATTTCTCTTGGGCCTTCAGAATGGCACAAGTCAAGTATTTTGCCAGCCTGCCCTCGCTTCCTCATTTACACACAGCTACACTGTCTGAAGCCAAGAAAAGAAAAAAAACTTTTATTTTGGATTTTCTGTAACTGTAAAATTTCTCTTGGGCCTCCAGTAGTCTCTGCCTCTCTCCTCTGGATCTTTATGCCACAAGTCAAAGATTTTGCTAGCCTGCCCTAGCTCATGTACATAATCACACTGCCACACTGCCTGTCTTTAGCATCCCCCCCAGCAGCACACAGTCCACCACTATCTACTCAGTCCCTCTGGATTCCTCCTTTCTCCAGTCCCAACCCTTCACCCTCCCCCAACGATCTGTTTCTCCCCTCACTTGTACCAGTTAATCGAGTCCTTTCTCTCTCCTTTTCTCTTCCCTCCCCTCCAAAATGTATATATTTTTTGTGTCTGTGTGTGTTTTTATTTTTTTTGCTTTAAGCAGCTTCTTCTCGCTGCTGCTGCTGCAGTGGTAAGTGAGGTGCTCCTCTGACCCATCCTCCTCTCGTCTGGTCTGCATTGTACACTTAGCATGGTTATATACTATGAGTGCATCATGTGACCTTCTGTTGCCTGATTAGATGCCACCAGCTGCCTGTACGAGGATCGAGTATGCCGACGGCATCCCCATGGCAACAATACACACAATGCCACAATGGCACTTCCATAGATCCAGAACCAGAATTCTAGTTCTATGGTGAAGTCTGTATTTATCCGGGTCTGTGGATTGTTGGTTCGATCTGGGGGTCCAGATGTCCCGTGGAACAGTCTGCCCAGCCCTAATGCACACCAACTGAATGGAGAATAACTTGACAGACCTGAGGCTCTGATGCCCTCAATCCAACAGCTGCTAACTAGGATTTTGCTCCTGTCTTTATCCATTCAAGTATGTACAGTGGTAGCCAGTAACAAGATGCACCATACAGAGGGATGTATCAGTAAATATAACAGAAATCGAATTGAAATGAGAGAGAATTTTCTATAATATATTGTGATACATCTTGACATTTGGCATCATGCCACTGGCAGCCACTGTATCACCAGGGTGATGGATTCTGTTGCTGCATAGTTATGGCCAGGATCAGGAAGTGGATGGTATGTGTAGGGTTGAACTGAAAGATGATATGATGAGGAAGAAATGTGGCTGAGTACATAGGAAAGTACTGGTATCCGCAGCATGTTTTTTTTTTTTCATTTGGAAGGGGCATGGGTGAAAGTGTAGAATGATTAGCAATGTTGTGTATTTAAATTAGATTTCAAGTATACTAAATGTTATGCCTGCCTCTTCTATGCTACTGCAGAGCATCACATAACGTGGTTGGTAGATACTATTCCTGTTGACTTGAAATAGATTAACTCCAGATCAGTGTTAATGTCATGAAATGAAAAGTATTCCAAAACACCAAAAACAAAACCATCTGTGATTTGATCTGAATGAAGAAGATCTTTTAAGTAAATCTGGGATGCTACCAACATAGCTAAAGTCCACAAATTGTATGAACTTTTTTTTTGTTCACTTAAATTATGATGCGTAGTATGACATTGGTGGTGACCGATCCTGTCCTATCATTCCAACATAGCATGTATATGGCCCTTGATGACTGTGTTCTGCATTGAGGACTACTTCACCATCAACAAAATGCTCTGCAGTGCACACAGTAGACTGTGACAAGCTTGTTCCTCCACATGAACAAATAGTGAACATTAGGAATACTCCTTAAGATTATGAACATTAGGAATACTCTTCAAGATAATGTGATGTCAGTTGAAGCTGTCCTAACCATAAAGCTTAGTTCACTTTAGGCTTGACAAGACCTTTCAATAAAAGAGAGAGGAGGACAAATAGCACAGGTTTGCAATTTGGGGCCACCAACCTCATGGTAAGAAGGAATTTGGTTTGGAACACTATGTTTAATTCTTCCCTAATATAGGACTAGGTAGAACACTAAACACAAGACATTTGGTAGGTGATAAGGAACATGTCTGATTTAGAATGTGAATTGATGACAGATCTGGTACATGCAATGCAGTCCAAGTCCGCAATGGATCCAGTAGCATCCAAGCAGCTTCTGAGATAGAGGCAGGTACTGGGTGGAGCACTGAGGATTATACAAAACCACATCAGGTCAAAAAAGGAGAGGGGATATCATTGTTAAACTGTGTTTTGCACTATTTTTGTAAAAGGAACTGATGGTGAAATACTGAATACTGTGTATACAGAGGTTCTAAGTAGGCATACTCAGTAAATATTCCAATAAAGATACTAACATACCCTAGTATTTATAATGTAAGTGGAAAAAACTGAGGCTAGTGAAGACAATTACTATTAAATCAGTTAAGTCAAGGATTTTATGTATGTAAGCTATTTATTTTGTAGTCTTAATATGGGAAACAACAAGAGTTAACTCACTGCTAAGGGGCTTGTTTCTATTGTGCTGGAACGCACTGCTCTACAAAATGCAGCTGCAGGCTGTCTTTTGAAAAAGACAGCCTGGTGAGACAGA
The DNA here is from genome assembly GCA_016271365.2 of Neoceratodus forsteri. Lineage (NCBI taxonomy): Eukaryota > Metazoa > Chordata > Ceratodontiformes > Ceratodontidae > Neoceratodus > Neoceratodus forsteri. The sequence goes on from CM057452.1 coordinate 1,870,508,450, forward strand.
CTGCAAGCTGTTAAGTATAAGACACAGATAAATGCATTTTGTCATGTGAAATTCAGTGCTCCAATAAAAAAAAACAATTATGTTTTGGAACTTGTTGGACTGCTAGTGTTGCTTTTTCAAACCTAAAGTATATGACATCTTTATTTGCATATGCCCTTTTGGCAAGCACATAACATTTTAAATTAATATCAGTGATTGAGGACTACAGATATTTCATAGAAGTACAAGAAGTACAAAAAAAATATAGCAGCGAGAAATTCGGCTAAGTGTTTTTTTTTCAGTTACATTTGATTCTCTTTTCAACTGCTTTGGAAACATTTTCCTTTGCAACATTATGAACTGCAATAGCTTTCCCAATGAGTGTTGTAAAAAAAGGTCTGCAAAATCCTCTTAACCTTCAAAAGTGTAATCAGTCAGCTGAAATAGGTGAATATAGTGTATGGGCTGCCCTACTGTGTATCGATTTTTATCCTCACAATTTTCTTGTTGTGGTACAGTTCAAAGGTCATGTAAAATTGCTCTGGTATCATTCTTACATTACAAGAATACCACAACAACTTTTCAGCCTTGAAGTGCCATTTGATTGGTTAACAATCATGATGTCAAAAAAAAAACTCAGGTGAAAAGGGCAGTGCTGTTTAGCAACAAGTTGGATACCCAGGCAGTTATAACACAGACTATGAGAAATGGCTCTGTGGTACCAAACAGGATTTATCAGTTTGTCTTGTTTTTATTTAAAAAAAAAACAAAAACAAACACTGTGACCACTGATCTTGAAACCAATGGATGGACAGGAATGGGGGAACGGATGGTCAGGAGCAATGGGTGACAATGGCAGGAGAGAGAGAGAGAGAGGAGTGACAGTGAGGTACTGGATCAAGCAGGAGCAATGACTGAAGATACAGACAAACTTATGACCTGAAAAGTTTCAATAAGAGCAAACCATACACTATATAAAACAGTGTATGAGTGCCTATACACAGCTAAGACTAAGCTTCTGTCTCGTGCATGTGATGACATCATGGTCACCTCTGGAGCTTTGCTCTTGAGGTCTCTATGATGTCATCACATACTCTTGATAGGAACACAGCCTGTGTATGGTCACCCATAAACTATTATCATGGTCACCTCTGGAGCTTCGCTCTTGAGGTCTCTATGATGCCATCATATACTCTTGATAGAAACACAGCCTGTGTATGGTCACCCATAAACTATTCTATATGTCTTAACTCTTCTTCAAAGGTTTCAGTCTAGTCTGAAGAGTATATAATGTTCAAGCTAGTTTTTTTTATTTGTGGGCTTGCTTAGTAACTTTGTAGCATAGTGTAAAGCAACATGAAATTATCATATAACAGTTACCCATAATGCACCACTATAGTCCTTTATCCTGTTTAGAACCTACTTCATAGGGAAACATTTTTTTCTAAGGAAAACCATCACACACACATACCCTTATCAGGAATTTAACTCGGAGAACTGCAACACAGTCAACACTTTCAGTAACTACAGCTAATCTAATGGAGAATCCTCATTACTTCATGCTCTTAATGTATCTTAATAAATGAAAAAATGAGCATGCTCAGCTGATTACCATGAGTGCACATGCTTACCATTTATTAGGATGGCAGCTAGCCAAGGGGGTGGTGGAGGTCTATGCTGGTTACCATCTATGCTGGATGTGCCTGTCTTCAGCTTCACTAATGGACTCTAACTGGGACCTGGCTGCCATATCTTTTACAATGTGAGGGTGCCATGAGGAAAGAGTAGGATTGGGTGCGTAGACAGTGGGGTTGGAGGGATACTGGGCTTTTAACTGTCAGGGCTAAAGTGGATGGTGGGAATTGATCATGAATATTGCTACAAGGGTAGTGGGAAAGTTATCTGCCTGAGTGCCAGTGGTGTGCCAGACTCTCTCACTACTATGCTTAATGTCACCAGGTATGGTGAGGTAGGTAGGTGGCAGTTTAATGCTATGAGGGTTGGAGAATGGGTGGATACATTTACAATGGTCAGTGCTGATTAAGGAAGGTGGTGAGGTCTCTTTACGGGTGGGTGATGGGCTTTATCTAGTTTTGTATTAAAACAAATGCCAAACATAAACTGCAGTGGGGGCTGGCTGTGGAGGATGATTAAGCAGTGAGGGAGGATAGTGTGCACCTCTTTGCTATTGCCACCTGGATCAATACAGGGGGTGGTGCAAGCTGGGGCCACTTAGGGTTGGTGGGATGCCTTCCGACAGCAGTGTGATCACACATTGCATGCACAGGCCAGGCTGAAATCACACACAGTGCTTCCCTGGGGATGGAAAGACACAGAAAACAGAAATACATGCTGGCTGAGACAGGATGAAGCTGGAAACCCCCCATGACTCAACACTGCTCACTGGGTACCCTTCTCAGGTAATCAAGACATCTGAAAGAGCTTGGGGAACCTCAACAGCCCTGCCATGGGAGTATAGGAGGAATGGGGTAAGTACCTAAGAGACAGTGGGTGATGGAGCTGGGGGGCGACTGGCAGAAGGGGGCAGGATGGAAAACAAAGAGGCATAAAGAAAAAAATTAAAATCATTAACTACAGTAAGGAGGACTTCACCAGGTGAAGTACTCTAGAAACTGTGCCAGGTGAACCATTATGCACAGCTGGCACTTTCACAGAGAAGTACAAATTCATGAAGTCTTGCCAGGTGAAGAACAAGGCAAAGTATCACTTCATGCTACACAAATAAGTGGCTCTTCACATTGTTTTTATGAAGTGAAGTTTCCCTACTTCGCCCACTACTATGCTCAAGCAATATTATGTGTTCCAAAAGTTATGTTCATACTGAACCAAAGAAGAAGTATAACTTCTTCTGTCAGTGGATCTGTTTCCTAACCATAACTTTTAATAATGTTTGCAGCATCCCACCCATGACAGGTTACACTACTGTACAGCGATGATATCCTTGTTTAACATGAAAGTAGTGTTTGAGTCTATATTGTGCCGGCTGGACATCTAACAGAACTATTCCTGTTGGAAGAATGCCGTAGGCATTGCATTATTCAATCTGGTAATCATTTTGTCCCCAATAAATAAATAAATAAATACATAGATAAGTCCATGACAGTGCTAAGTAAATTTACCAAGATCCTTGAAAAACTGGTCCATAACCAAATTCTGAATACTGCTCTAAGTAACTGCAATGGTGTCATTGGCTGACAAGTGGCTTAACTCCCATTGCAAATGCAGCCACCAGCCTAATACAAATTATCAATGAGCTGTTCCATTCTTATCACCCTTTATGTCCTTGCTTATACAGATCCAGGTCTCCTGACATGGGAACACTTATTTTCTTCAGGTGCCACTGTAATAGAAGCAGACTCACTTTACATTTAGTAATTTTTCAGTAAAATAAATTACATGTAACTTTTAAAACACTGTTCAGTCATAGGTGAAATAAATACAAAATACAGTATCACCTATAAGAAATGTACACAACAGATGGGGAATATAACAAACAATGGGAAACTCAAAATAAACAGTTGGTTACTCTAAGTGTTGGTTGCAGTGTAACTAATCACTAATCACATGCAACCAGGTAATTACCCTGTAGTTACGTTTGTTGCATGCAACTAAATTACAGTTGCAATACAGTTGCAGTGTAGTTACAATAATACAGAAAAAGTAAAAACCACATTCAGTGGTGAATTCGTATTACTTAGGTGTTAGGTCTTTGCGCACATCTTCAGTCAATAATTGAGACAGACTCCTCTTGGTTGCAAGATTAATCAGAGTTCACAGAGTACTATCCATATCTCAGTCCAGACAGTGCTATCTTCTTTCTATAAACACACACACACACACACACACACACACACACACACACACATTATTTGGAGAAGCCCTTCCTTGGCTGTTGGATTCCCAGAGCGCACAGAGTTTCTCTTTAAGCAACAGAGGATAAGAGGGAGACAACGGTGTTTCCTGCCTGTGCATCCCAAGATATTGAGCCAATGAGGGTCCATGGTCCTAAAGAACTGGTTCATGTAGCTGCTGTAAGCAATGATTGTTTTTCTCAGCAATATTTTACTGTAGCTGGCTCAGATCCCTCAACTCATTTAAGTGCTTAGGCTACAAATCTGCATTTCCAAAACAATAAGACTGCCATTAATATTTGAGAAGCCCTGGCTAAATGAATGACTCACGGTTTCTTCAGCCTTCTCTGAGTTGGACGCAGCTCACAGTTTTACCCAAACTGTCTTTAATGCATTCCATTGAAGAGGTAATTAATTGTACTTATCAAGCATTGCTGACCAAATCTGACTTCTCATTGATCAAAATCTGTACATATGTGGCTAACTAATCCTTACAATAATCCAGTCTCAAGGCAGGTTATCTGCAGATCAAACTGTAGACAAACTCATTCTATAACAGACTGCCACCACCTGGAAGCATAAAACGTATGATCAAATCAAATGGTCACAAAATTAAATGTTGTCAAAGAGTGAGAGAATAGGGCCAAATCACTTTGATTCGGCTTCGAAGTGGGGCCTGAACATTTGGATTCAGCTTTGTTAATTTGGCTATCCAATGCAGTAATTGGTATATGGTAAATCAGACTACTAGTATGGGAAAAAAAGCCTTAAAGTCAGCAATGAATCTGAATTATTGCAGCTTACTTGTGGCATGTTCTGTTGGTATGCATCTGCTATGGATTACTGTTTGTGGTGTTACAAGAGTCTTCCAAATCCTCTAATATCACCACATCCCAGTGTGTGCCATACTAATTGTTTCTTTTCATTGATGACCTCAAGGGACATACCCTCTGCAGTCTCTGACTCTCCATTTTATCTAAAGCCAATTGCTACACTCTCCCTTGTAGTGCCATATATTTTTTTACAATATTTTATATTGTGATTATTTTACGTTATTTCATTTATTCGTTTTATTTTTATGTTATGTGTCTTATACTGTATATTAGATACTAGTAAAAGGATTATTGTAATGTAACATAAACATGCATTTTTAATTCACTTTTATGACATTTATTTATAAGACAATACAATGTGATGGTGATAAATATTTTTATGTTTAGAAGAACTAGTCAACTTCTGTGTCTTTTTCTTTAAAGCAACTTTATTTTTTTTAATTATGTCTCATGAAAAAGAGTTGTGTGATATTATGTTTGTATGACTGCTTAGGTTGCAGTAAAAGATCCTAAATAATGGCATATGTTACATTCAAGTGGACTCACCACTGACAATGATAAGGGTTAGTTATTGTGCACTTTGGAGGCCTGTTCACCTGGTCATGGAAGTGAAATACGCTTTTGCCGCACATACCATCACACACACTGTCTGTGCCTGGCACACCCAGACAGTGTAAAGCATGATAGAACTTTGTATTTTGGGATTCAGTTCTTTTTGCAAGAGTATTTAAAAGCCAATGTTTTCTACAATGGAGAATGGCAGAAGATTAAGAGCCATCATTGCTCCCAAATTAGTTGTGAAAAGAGTGCCAGGACATTGGTTCTTGTGCTTCTGCTGGTATGGACAGATGAGCACAGCAGAGCATGCCCTGTAACGAGTGACATGACAACAAATTTATTGAAGTAGATATATATATATATATATATATATATATGTATATATATATATATATATATATATATATACAGTATATATAATAAATGGATGGGGAAGTGTGTGTTACGAGAATTTAATGGTCACCCGAGGTGTGGGATGCTACATCAACCCCAAAGACGAAGCCCGAGGTGTTTATTAAAGCATCCTACACTGAGGATGATCATTAAATTTGAGTAAGACACACACATTCCCATCTTTTATTTTTTATAATTGCTGATCAGTAATTTTTTACCACCCTTAATTCACTGTTGCTGTGTCTGAGATACACACACACTTTTTTTTGTCTCTTTTTTTGTACAGCTGCTTTGCTTGTTTTGTTTTATATTTCATTTGGCTTTTCCTTTTTTCTGAGTTGTACATTTAGACTGTGATCACGATCAAGCTTACCTCAATGAGAAAGGTCGGAGTCATTCCCACAGGCAGCTGTCCATTATGGCGTCCGAATGGCAGGATCAACCAGATAGATTTCTTTTTTGTTGTTTCTATATGTTGGACATGCCAGTATTGTTTTAAAAAAGAAAACAAAATGACAAGCACTCTAAGTCTGGTGGCTCCTCGCTATGCGGGATAAGGAGCCACCATGTTTCTAAAAGTGTTTAGCCCACCCAGGAGGAGATGAAGAGTCAATCAGGATGTGGCTGTTTTTTAATTAACTTGGCGCATGCTCGCCATTATAACCCATGGGTTATAATGATAAATTATAACTAGGTCAGCCAATGCAAAAAATTGCTGACCAGTTATTGCAGTACTATAACATTCATTTTGTTTTAATACTTGAAATATATTTTTATTTATATGACAAGAAAACATAATTTCTGAATGAACATGTGATGAGTTGTGAAGATGATAATAAACTGCACAATGTCATGTTATTTGCAATGAAAAGATGTGAAGAGTCATGAAGATCATTGGGTACACATAATGTCTGATAATGTTTCAATCCTTTTTTCTAAAGAACAGTGAAGCATGTTAGCAAAACTTAAGAAGAAAATGCATAACAGTGCTACTGTACTATGCATGTACAGTGTGCATGCAGGCATGTGAGCAGATCTTTTTTCTTTTTTTTTAGTTTTTGTTGACCGGGTAAGTGCGCTAGACAAATTCTGGGGAGGGGGATACAGATGAATGCCAACTGACCTTGAACCAGATTAAGCTGTTGGTGGTATTTTTGAGGGAAATTTGGCCAGGACACCAGGGAAATTCCCCTACTCTTTTTGATAAGTGCCATGGGATCTTTAAACATCCGCTTGAACTACCACCAATCCAGGCAGATGGGACCTCGGTTTAACGTCTCATCCGAAAGACGGCACCTCAGAAGTGCAGCACCCCTCTCATGCTGCACTACAGTGTCAGGACTGGGATATTAACCCAAGTGCCAGATGTAGGAACTGAACCCACAGCCCTCTGATCTCCCAGCCTCAGAGGCGAGTGTGCTACCTACTGAGCCACTGACACTGCTAATATATAAAATATAATATAGTATAATATAATATAATTTAATCTAATCTAGTCTGATATCATACGATATGATATATGATAAAATGATATAACCTGATAATGTGTTACATGAAAACGTACTATAATCTGATATCATATGATATCAAATAAAAGGCAATTAGATAATATAACCTGAACTAAGATATAATATATGATGTATGATCATATAACATAAGAAAAAATCAAGGGTCAAGCATGCCTACCATCCTTGGATCAGTCCTGACTTTATTACCTTGTGTAAATCCTGTGACCAAGCATGAACTTATTTTAAATCTTCCCAATTCCTACCCGGCCTCTTATTCTACAGCTCACTCACGATTTCTTGCACCAAGGCTATCTGCTGTGCTAAGATCCTCTATTTCAAATCTAACCTCCAGTCCAATCTCAATTCTACTGCAAATTCTGGAAAGTTATTCAGTCCATCTTTGACCCCACTGCCTAGTCCACTCCTACCATCCTCATGGTGGATTGCTCACCAGTCTTTGACCCTTACTCTGTCACTGCTCATTTTAATTTCATCACCTGTGCTCTACCCCCTTCCTCTTCTAGACCCCCAGTCCCCCACTGCCTCCCCTTCACCACCATCATCTAAAGGCTTCCATTTCCCTCTGTCTCCCCAAAGAAAGTTTCTTCATCCAAACTTCACTCAACCCCTGTAAATCCAGTCATGATGGGATGGATCCCATACTCCATTGTATCTCAGCCCCAGCCATTATCTCCCCACTAGCTCACATTCTGAACCTTTCCTTCTCCCTTTGCGTTGTCCCCCAGGCCTGAAAATTTGCTAAGGTACTCCCCCTGAATAAAGGGATGCCCCTCCTCCCCTGAAAACATCCGACGCATCACCTCCTCCCCTTTCTTGCTAAACTCCAGGAGACCCTCATCTATTCCAGACTCACCAACTTTCTTCACTTCTCTGATTTCCTCTCCCCCTTCCAGTCAGGCTTTAAGAAGCGCCATTCCATTATATCATCCCTACTGCAGTTTATTGACTCTGTCCTCACTGAAATCAGGGCCACATCACCTCAGCTATAGTCATCAACCTGACCAAAGCCTTTGACTCGGTGTCCCACCCTCTTCTACTTAACAAACTGTGATCTGCCAGCCTCACAGCCGATGTTGTTGTCTTGTTTTGTTCGTACCTCTCAGACTGTCAACAATTGGTACAGGTGGGAAGCATTCTGCCCACCCATCCTAGCTGGAGTCCCACAAGGCACCATCCTGGGTCCTGTCCTCTTCTTCATTTTCCTCAATGACCTCCCCTCTGCATGTGACTCCTCGCACATCCACATATACATGGATTACAAGGTCATCTACACTGCCGGACCCATAGCCTTTGCCATGGTTAGACTGCTCCAGCGGGACTTCCACAACATACTGCACTGGTTCCACAAAAAGCAACTCAAGGTCAGCACCAAGAAGATGGTGTCCATAATCTTCAGTCCCAGGCAGAAACTGGCCAGGCTGTCCCCCCCCACCATTTCAGAAAGCACCCTTTTGGAAGTGGTCCCTACTTTCTAGTACCTTGGTGTGTGGCTTGACAATAAGCTTGATTTCTCTTTCCACATAGACACCATCCATGCCAAACATCATCCCAAACTAGGTGCACTGTACTTCAATGAAGACTGCTTCTCTCTCCAGGTCTGCAGGAAACTAGTTCTTCCCGTCTTTGATTATGCAGACATAGTCTATGGCATCGACCCTCCTCCTCCCTTGCCAGACTGGATACCCTGTGCAATGCCTTCTGCTGTTGTGCCATCAACTCTCCCCTCTGTACCCATCACTGCTCCCTCTACTAGTCCCTCTCCATCCTCTACCTGCCATCACATAGCCATGCCCACTGTACTGCCTTCATTGCCAAATAGTGGTTTTGGTCCCTACCCTCCCTACCTTTTTTCCCTAATCTCCCCCCGCTCCCTACTCTTCCTACTCACTTTGCTCCAGTGATTCCTGAACCTTCTCCATTCTCCACCCTCATTCTTCTGCTGGCCAAACTACCTTCTCCTACTGCCTCCCCTGCCTGTGGAATCTGCTGCTCTCCCCCTCTGCCTCTGCCTTCTCTCCCTGATGTTAGACACCTCACAAGGCAACTTTCTGCACCCTCCTGTTCCTATCTATCCCATTCCTAACCCCATATCCTCTTCCTTGACCCTCTCCTGCTTATTCTCCTAGCTTGATGCCTTTCACCATTGTACTCCTACCCCGATATGCACAGTGCATTTGCTTCACACATGATTGTTTACTGTTCAATGCCATATAACAGCTGTTATTACATTATGCTAGCACATTTCCAGATGCTTCTGTAAGTATTCATTTTGTGTAATGTAATGTTGCATCTGTAGTTACTCCCTACAACCCATTCCCCTGGTCACACTTGGAAATGAGCCTCGGCTCAGTGTGCCCTTCCCAGTTACCAACTTTTAAATAAATAACAGAACAAAATGGAATAGAATGCAATGCAATATCATATAATATGGTATACTTTACTATTTGGTTGGCTGTATTATTTCATAATTATTATTTTTTATTATTTTTATTTATGTACCAGGAAAACATGAATCATGAAATTGAACTCATGATTTGGGCTTTTCACTTGACTTCATTCCCGCATGACATTTTGAGAAGCCACTAATGACTTAAAGGAGAACTTTTAGGAGCATTAGCATGGAGAGCTCTTTTTTGCTGCAGACAGTGGTGAAAAAGGGGTTCAGCAGCCCCATCGGTGGCAGAGGAGGAGGATGCCACCAAGGGACCCAGGGCTATAGTCAGCAATGAGGGGAGTGAGGGAGTTGTGGCTGCAGTCGGTGGCATGGGGTGCGAGAGAGCTGTTGGCCACAGTCGGCAGCTAGGAGTTCCACAATTGGCTGCATCTGTGGCTGAGGCAGACAGCCAGACCAGTCAGGGAAGGGGCACCAGGATTTGAAGCATGGGCCAGGCTTTAAAAGCCAGAAAGCCAGCCGCATTTCCAAGGAGCATTAGCATGGAGGAGAGAGTTTTTTTTTTGCCACAGTCAGCGATGAAGAAGGGGCTCAGCGGCTGCATCGGCGGCAAAGAAGGATGCCGCCAAGGGACCCAGGACTGTAGTTGGCAATGAGGAGAGTGAGGGAGCTGTGGCCACAGTCAGTGGTATGGGCAGCGAGAGAGCTGTTGGCCACAGTCGATGGTGAGGAGGTCCCTGACTGGCCACATCTGTGGCTGAGGAAGATGGCCAGGCCAATCAGGGAAAGAGCACCAGAATTTGAAGCATGGACCATGCTTTAAATACCAGCAAGCCATCTGTGTCTTCAAGGAGCATTAGCACGGAGGAGAGAGTTGGTCTCCCGCCCACACACCCCGGCCCTGACCTCTGTTAAATTCCAGTGGGGGGAGGAGCCTGCAACTAGGAGCTTGCAGTGTTTGGCCAGTAAGGCTGTTTCAGCAACATTTTTTGGGACATTTACATTGATTGGCCAGGAAGGCTGTTTCAGCAGCATTTGCTTGGGAAATTTACACTGACTTTCTCCAGGGGCTCGTGGGTTGGCCAGGAGGTCTGACTGAAGATTCTCACAACCGGGCTGTGTCCATTTGAACTTCTGGCTGGAAATATTTACAACAGAGCTGTTTTTATTTAAACTATGTCCACTTGAACTTCTGACTGGAAATATTTACAACAGGGCTGTTTTTATTTAAACTATGTCCACTTGAACTTCTGACTGGAAATATTTACAACAGGGCTGTTCTTACTTAAACTGTTGCCAACAGTGGACCTTTTTGAGTAGTAGGGAAGCTTGCCCAATGAGTATGGGGGGGCTCCCAAATGGGTGCCGGCATGACTAGGGCACTAAGGATGGGTCAGCCAACTTAGTGGGGAACATGAACTGGGGGTGAGGTTTGGGACATGGCCCCCAGATCACTAGGGCAGGCATCTTTGGGAGGGTGGTGAGGTGTGTAGGGTGTTGGTCAGCCATGGTGCTAGCCCTGGCTTGGAGGATAGGAGGGTGCATGGTGTTCCAACAGTTGGCACAACTTCAGGAGGAGGTCCAGTGGCAAAGATGGTCCTTGGGTAAGGCAGGGGTGTGGGGCAGTGGAGTACAAGGAGGCTCTGCCATGGATGGAAGATGTGGAGAGGGCAGAAGGTGGTATTGGGGTAAAGTCACAGTGGGTCCAGGTGTGGCACCCTGTCTGGGAAGGAGCTTCTGGGGGGGATGGTAGGGGCACAAAAGACCACACAAGTAGGAAGGAGGGTACTGGGGGGCCCCGTAGGTAAGGGGAGTCCTCTAGTGGTCATAGGAAGGGGAGGTTCTGAGTGGGTAGATGGTCCTGTGGGTAAGGGGGGTACCCCAGTAGACTTGGGTAGGGGTGGTCCTGATCAAGAAAAGGGCCAAGGAACCTGGTGGGTGGGTGGGAGCAAAAGGTGGGGAGACCCTCATGGGGAACTGATGGTGGGAGAGAGCCAGTGGGCATGATGGCATGCTTGCTGCTTAGTAACAGATTTGCACCTCTAGCACAGTTGAATATGGGGGTGGCGGGAGATCCAAGGACAAAGGAGGCACCAGGAGGGGTTGGGGATTGGGTATGATGGAAGCTCTGAAGCCAGAAACAGCGGGGTAATTCCAGTGCACGGGGACTCAGAGGGGGTGGGAAGAGCTGGCAACAGAGGGGGTGTGAGTGCAGGGGAGGGGGTATAGCTAGGAGCTGGGACACCGGGAATAAGTGAGATGAGGTCTGCATGGGGGGGAGATTTAGAAGGCCTCGGGGAAGAGTGGAGGAGGACCAAATAGGCAAGGCGGGTGTAATCTAGGGGATGAAGACCGGAAGGGATGCAGCAGTGGGAAGATTGGCACAGAGGTGGGAATTGAAGGTGACAATACAAATCTCCCCTTGGGTAACGAGAAGTCAGTAGACCCCAGTGGTGAGTTGGGAACAGATCGGAGAGGTGCAGTAGGAATGAAGGAGGCAGGGGTTGACAGGGCAGTGAGGAATAAGAGCTGGAACAGGATGAGGCAGGATGGAAGGGTCAGCAGTTGGTACCCAGATGGGGGGAGGCCAGGACAACTGACGAGGAGGGGGACGGGAAGGGAGGAACTCCGGGATGGGGAGTGGACAAAAGGGAAATGAGGCAGTAAGAGTGCTACTGTTCGGAGACTCTATGATCAGGGGTATTAAGTGGGGAGGTTGGGGAGAGGGGGCAGCCTGTGGAGTCAGGATCAAGAGTATATCTGGCCTGACTGTGCATAAGGCCAAACACTTGATCTACACTCTGGCCGAAGATTGTGGAGGTACCCCTGATTTACTGGTGCACCTGGGCACCAACGATATAGAGGGAAATAGTGTACTGGAAATTCCGGGAATTAGCCAGGGTCTGTCATGCCATCAGATGCTCGGTCTCCTTCATGGAGATCTGACCAGTGCCAAGATCCAGTGTGGCAAATGATAAAAAAATTGAGGAAGTTAATGAATGGCTCAGTGGGTGGTGTGGGGCCAGGGGGTAGGGGTTGGTGGGGGACTGGGATGCAACCTGGGAAGACAAGGAGATATATGCAAGGGACAGGCTTCACCTCAGCCTGGGAGGAAGGAGGATTTGAAACAGGGATTGGCAAGCTTCATCCAAGCTAGGTGGGGTTTTAACTTGAGGGGGAAGGAGGGCAGGAGCTTGATATAAACCACAGTCTTCCCATCCAGGATGGCATGGTCTTCTCTCCTATCCATGGAGGAGCAAGTGCAGCCTAGGAGCACCAGATTGTGTGCAGGTGGGCCCTGCCAGGCACCTACCTGGGAGCTCTCTGGGTGGGGGAAGGGGGAGGAAAAGGGGATGCATTGGAAGGGATCCTGATCAATGCCAGGAGCATGCTATTAGAAGGGGAAGTAGATGTGGTGGCTGTCACTGAGACTTGGGCCATTTCCACACATGTTTGGAGCCTAAACCTAGGGTACACCACATTCCAAAAGGACAGGGCTATGAGAAGGGGCAGGGGAGTGGTCTGTATCATTAAGGATGGCATTAGGATATGCAAGGAGGAGGAAGTAGAGGGGCAAGTGGAGGAGTTATGGGTCACCTTGCAGGCTCCTGGAGGCAAGAGAGTGAAACTGGGTGTGGTATATAGGCCACCCATGCAGGGAGAGAACCTAGAGGAAGGCCTGGTGGCCTGCCTTAAGGGCCATTGTGGATGGAGGAATGGCAGGACGGTCATGTTGGGTGACCTAAATATGCCAGGGACTGACTGGGTAACCATGGCATCCTCATTGGCCAGGGAGTAGCATCTGCTGGACGCCATCCAGGATGCATTCCTTACCCAGCTGGTGACTGACCCAATGAGGGAGGGTTGCATCCCGGATGTGGTCCACTTGGACTGTGATCTCATCAGGGACTTTGTGGTTGGGGCTCCACTGGGGGGTAGTGATCATTCCACTGTCTGGTTTTCCCTGGACCTGGAGGGGGAGTGGATTGCATTAAAATGACGGTAGTCAACTTTAGGGGTGCTGAATTCAAGGGTATGGAGCGGACGCTAAGGGGATACTTAGATGGGATCAGGCCAGGCATGGACAGAGAGAGAGAGACAGTGAAAATTCATTAAAAAGTGGCTCCTGGAAGATACCAAGGCTGTGCAAGGGTGACATGCACGTTTGGCAGAGCCAAGGAGCCAAGCTGGTGGACTAGGGTGGTCCAAGAGCCGGTAAGGGAAGAGAAGGTCACCTACAGCTGATACAGGCATTCGCGTCGGGATAAGGGCAAGGGGAATTACGATGACCATGCCAGAAAGGTCACCAAGGTGGTGAGGTTGGCAAAAGTGAGGCTGGTGCAGAGGTTGACTCAGGGGATTAGCAGAGGTGAAAAAGGATTCTTCAAGTATATCAGGGAAAGGAGAAAAGGAAAAGGGCAGATTAGTAAACTGAGGTCGGCAAGCGGGTGGATGGAGGAGGCAGGGGAACAGGTGGAGCTACTGAATGACTACTTTGCTTTGGTCTTTACTAGGGAGAACGGTGGGGCGGCACCGGAAGGGGAGGGGTGGAGTGGTCCCGCTGTGGGTGGGGGGATGCCATGGATAATGAAATCCCTGTTGGTAGAGTGAGGGAAGCCCTCAAGGCCCTGAGGGTGGAGAAGGCACCGGGCCCTGATGGCCTTCACCTCAGGGTGCTGAGGGAGCTGGTGGACATCCTAGCAGCATCCCTGGTGAATCTCTTTAACTCCTCCCTCCAGTCGGGATTGGTGCCTCAGGATTGGAGGATGGCCCACATCATGCCTATCCACAAAGGCGGCTCACAAGAGGAGCTGGGAAATTACAGGCCAGTAAGCCTGATGTCGGTGGCAGGCAAGTGATGGAGGTCATCCTAAAGGAGAGGCTGGTGGGGTTTCTGGAGGCAAGGGGCTGACTGGATGATCACCAGCATGGCTTTGTTCAGGGCAGATCATGTCAGACCAACCTTGTGGAGTTCTACGATTGGGTGACGAGTGAACTAGACCAGGACAAGCCGGTGGATGTCCTCTTTCTTGACTTCAGCAAGGCGTTTGACTTGGTGCCACATCCTGGGCTGCTAGAGAAACTAAGGGGCACAGGGGTGGGGAGCAGACAGTCAGGTGGATTGGGAACTGGCTAGGGGGGCATTTCCAGAAGGTAGCAGTCAGGGAGGAGGTTTCATCTTCCAGGAGGGTCATTAGTGAGATCCCGCAGGGATCACTGCTGGGACATCTCCTGTTTAACGCTTATATCTCAGATATCTGAGATGGTATCAGGAATGAGATGAGCCTCTTTGCTGATGACTCCAAGCTAGGGGCAGTGGTTGATGGGGACGGGGGTAGATTAGCCCTACAGGGGGACCTAGAGGCTCTGGAGGGGTGGTCATGCACCTGGAAGCTAAGATTTTACACTGAGAAGTGCAGGGTTCTCCACCTGGGGGCCAGAAACCCAGCTCATGTGTATGCCTTGGGAGGGGTGACGCTGCAGGCTTTGAGTGAGGAGAGGGATCTCAGGGTGGTAGTGGATACCAAAATGAACAACTCAGAGCAGTGTAGAAGAGCTGTGGCAAGAGCGAACAAGATGTTGGAGTACATAAGCAAGGGGATAACCTCAAGAAGCCGGGAGGTGCTACTGCTGCTATACAACTCCCTGGTTAGACCGCATCTTGAATACTGCATCCAGTTTTGACATCCATACTTAAAAAGGATGTTGCACTCCTGGGGAGGGTCCAGAGAAGGGTGACCAGGATGACATGGGGTCTGGGGGAAAAGTTCTATGGGGAGAGACTTGAGGCGCTCAAGCTGTACTCCCTGGAGAAAAGGAGGGACAGAGGGAACATGATTGAGGTATTCAAATATCTTAAGGGAATTAATAGGGCAAGCCAGGATAGGGTGTTCCAGCTGAAAGAGGAGGGGTCCACCAGGGGGCACCCTATGAGGCTGGTAGGTAGGAGACTCAGGGGAGATGAGGAGGCGCTACTTCACTGAAAGGGTGGTGGAACCCTGGAATGCCATACTTGTGGAACTAGTGGCTGTGGATACTGTGGAGAGGTTAGAGAGGATCTGGGACAGGTATAAGGGAAGGGTGCATCTAAATGGGGTCTAAATGGGGTCACCATTGGGGAGGCCCAGTCAGGGAGGGAGGGAGGGACTTTGGGGTGGGGGGCATAGAAACAGTGCCCAAAATGGGCACTGATCCCTGAGCAGTCTCAATAGACCATATAGCCTATTCTGCTGGCTTCTTAGTATGTTTTTATGTATTTGGGCAACAAATGCAAGAATATTTTGGCGGGGAATTAAAATTTACATTTCTGGATGGATCACTTCTATCCCAGGCAGCACTTCAATTCCAAGTAGAGAAACTAGAATATAGATTTTCCGAAGGTGGGAAAATTCACTCTATGAGAATCTTCACCTGGAAAAGTGCCTACCTTGCCCAGCAAAGACCACGTGTGGTGGCGCATCACCCTATTGCAAATCAAGTAACTTCCCTTTCTCCTGCCTCAATAATCCCTACTCCCAAATTCATATCACAACCCTGAACCTATACATAGCATCTAACCTCCCTTCTCCCCCCAAGCCCCCAAAGTAAAAACATACAGTGTGGCAATGAACCTATAAAACAAAATCTGTACAATAAGAATGCTTTTATACAAGTTGCCTTCTCGCGTCAGTATTTAATCCATGAATGAATGAATGAATGAATGAATGAATGAATGAATGAATGATGAGAATATTGAAAAAACATATTAGCATGACAAAACTTTCACTGGTAAACCTTTCAGCTCAGATACATGTTAGGATTATTCACTTGTGTCCTGATTTTTAAGCACCAAATTTTGGCAGCATATTGTAATAGAAAGGATTTGCCAGATGTTCCATCCATTGAAGTATATGGTGGGCTTCTGAAAAGCCCATTGTTTTTTTGTTGTTTTTCATTAGAACTGTATGTTGAAAAAGTGGAGAGTATCATGTACTTTTTGGGCTGGCAGTATAGGCTAGAGGTTAGAGGAACGAGGTGTGAACGCGCTTGACACATCCAGCAGACCAGACTAGAGTTTGATTTTCACAACTTCCACTTGCATACTGTGTGACTCTGAGCAAGTCACTTAACTGCCCAGTGCTCCCAGGTCACCCCTGAAAATAGGCACTTGTGCCTAGTGAGCCTTACCTAGTTACCAAAGACTAAAATAAAAAAAATTAAAAATAAATGTAATGATCAAGATGTAACCACCCAGTCCCATGGGGTGACTAGAATCCCATCAGTATAAGATCAGGTAGGTTTATTTGGGCAGCTGGTAGGGCATTTATTAGAAGCTCTGTACACACACCTCATTGTTTACTTAGCTAGGCTAGGTAGAAAATGAGTGATGTCATTTAGAACTCACGCAGCAGCATAAGCCTTTTAGCTCAGCAGCAGGGGAAGCAGTTTAGAATCCTGGGGAGTCAGTGTGTAGTTCCAGTTTGGGGAGTGAAAAGGAAGAGGAACTCTTTGTCCAGCAGAGGGCAAGAGGTGCCTGCCAGCCTACCTTGGTCATCATTTTTCTCACCCTAGTATGTGGAACAACTGTGTGCCTAGAAGAAGTGGTGAAGACCTGTGCCAGTGGGGCCCCAGTGGGTTCATTTCTGTGGAAATGGTAAAAGTGAGCGAGAAATCAGTGGTCCTGAGGGGCACTCCCCAGATGGACTAAAGACTGTAATAGCTGCCCAGAGTGAGAGACTGAAAGAGATTCTGTGTAAAAGTTATGGTGTTTCAAAGGAAGAAGTGTTTCTTCACAAACTGTCAGATGCCTGTAACAAAAGGAGATATCAAACCATAAGTACAGTAGCATTTGCAAGATTTTGGGAATCATCAGGTGATGTATGTGCCCTTGCTAAGGCTAGATTACATTCACTCAGGACCTCGTTCATTACAGATATGTGCTAATTTTAAATGTGTTAAAGTTCATAGAGGCTTTTAGAAATCCAGGAGGAGTAGAAGGATCCAGTTGTATGTCCTAGAAGGACATGGCAGAGGCTGGTTGGGGCCAGACTGGGCAGAACCTCACTTTGATCTTCAGCCAGGGCTAACTGGTTACCTGATAGGCATAGTTTACCAAGCAGGTGTTAACTTGGCCCAGCTCATCAAGAGGATGTTTTAAATTAAAGTGTGTGGCAACCCCCACAATACAGACACTTTGTCAGGAAGTCCAGAGATCCCTAGAAAAAGGGATGGACAGCTTATTCTGTAGAGAAGTTCATGTGTGTAATTTAAATAATGCCTGTTCTGTGAGAAAACCATTGTTCTTTGCTGCAAGTACTGTCATCTGTGGAAACAGTTTTCGAACTTGGGGGACCACCCAATTCTGCTACCATCTTGTCATGAAATAAAGCATACAATACAATCCCAATTTTATGGTTGTGGATAATCCATCTGTGAGTGAAATGTATGGGGCCCCTCATATAGGAGCCACAACATAGCCCTGACACCTCTCTCCCAGAACTCAAAGTAAATATAAATGTTATTTTGTGCCCTAACCCCCCGACCTCTTACATACCTGAGCCAAGTATTTACCCCAATGCCAGGGGTGATACTTATTTTCCTGCCAACTTGTGGTTTGTTGACTTGTCTGTGTACAAATTGGGGGGGGGGTCCTGGTTGCAAGTTGCTTCTCTTAACTGGGGTAAGGGTTGCAAAGACATACTGTGTTTCTATGCTTCACTGGTGATGAAGTCACATAGCATGGGGACTGTTTTCTTTATTACAACATTACATTAAAAGATATTGTCTGGATGCAGGTGGGAGGAGAAGAGTGGCGTGGGCCATAGTGGGGTTGGGCAGGCTGCTTGTAAAATATAGTCTGGTAAGATGAAGGGAGGTTGGTGTGTGTGTGAATGGCATACAGGTGGGGGAAGAGTATATTTATATAAGTGATGGGAAATTGGAGATGATGTGATGTCACTTATTATACATAAATTCACCAGAGCAGAGGGGAAGGAGAAGGATGAAAGTGGGGGTATGAAAGGGAGGTTAAAAGAATTCAAAGTGTTTGGGAGGTGGGGGAATTACACCAAAGTGGGTGGAGAATGGTTTTATGTAATTTAAGGACTGCAATTTGCTTGGTTTTTAATGCTGAATTGCACAAATTCACATGGCAGAACTATGCAAATTACCCATTTCACCCATAAATTGGCAATTTGCATAGCTTCTCTGTGCAAATTTCAGCAATTTGCTGGGTGAATAAATATGCAAATTGTGGTTGTCATCAAAGAAAATTTGTTGAATATTGTAAGTGTTTTCACAAAGTGAATTTTGACAACATACCTCTACTTAAGGTGGCACTATGAGAGGCTTTGGCATATCAGGGAAAGGGTTATTTTGCAGCTCCAGTGCTTACCTCTTGGTTGGTTTTGAGAGTGTCATCGGTAGCTGGTATTTTTAACTTGTCACTGTTTCATGAATTGTTTTATTTATTTATTTATTTATTTTTTGCTCATTTGCCTGCATTCATCCCTAAGTCTGCTGTTTTTTATAATGCTGAAATATAGTAACTAGCCGATGTTATAAGAGACAGTGTTAGCCAAAAAAATACTAGTAACTCTTATTGCTCTTTTGCTTTTGCAGTACTGATGTTTGATGGCTCTAATTCATTGGGTGGTTGTTGCTGGATTCTGTTTAATTGTTTTTTTCTCAGTAGCCATTGTTGTAATTTCATGAGCTGTTCAGCATTTTGTGTTTGTAACATAGCTGAATACTGTTACCTATAAAGCTGAGAGAATCTAGAGCTTGGCAGATAGTTTCCTCTCAGATTTTAGCATGAAGTGTCTCCCAGACTGAAAGAAAAATCATTATCATTTTTTGTTTGATGATAATATAATGTGAGCGCAGTGCTTTGACTCATCAATTCAAGTGCTTGCCACTGACTGAATGTGTCAGCTTAACACTTAAAATGTCTGACATGGTTGTTATAGAACAATTTGTTTCATTATTACATATATATATATATATAT
Organism: Neoceratodus forsteri; assembly: GCA_016271365.2. Taxonomy (NCBI): domain Eukaryota; kingdom Metazoa; phylum Chordata; order Ceratodontiformes; family Ceratodontidae; genus Neoceratodus; species Neoceratodus forsteri. The sequence continues at coordinate 1,870,527,992 of CM057452.1, forward strand.
ATATATATATATATATATATATATATATTTGCTATTGAATTTGTAGCATTAATTTTATTCATTGTTTTGCACTAGGATTTCCACCTATCAGTGTACTACAGTACTGTACAGTACCTAGAGTACTTTCAAACTGTCAATGTTCTTGAGAGAAACTAATGGATTCTGACAGCTTGTTTTCCTCACTTCATAGCTTACCTTTTACTGAAATGTGTTATGGATGGAAATAATTTTAAGTCTTTGTTTTCCTCAGTGTGTTGAACTGTGCTGACTGTTATTAGAGAATGTAAATTGTAAAGGAGTGAAGTGTTTTGACATCTCCTTGCTACTGAACAAAGTAAGGGATACAGTAGTTCCATGAATATAGGCAGACATGCTTATGGAAGTAAAAAAATGGTTGGGAGCATGGCAGTTTCAAGATGGGTTTCCAAATCAGCCTAGTATCACCCCTCCCCCACACAAAAAAGACTATGAAGCTTAACAATGGGTTCTGTATGGTATGTGAACATGTCTGAAAAAAAAAAATAAAAAAGATAGGGTTTAGCATAATTGGTCCTAGATGGGTCTAATACTTTCCAGAGCTGTCAGGCGTGGGCTATGGTACAAACTCACATAGGAACAAATATCATAAATTCATATCATGAACCCTAAGAAAGGGTGATTTGTCATGTACCCATAATAAGCTCTAGATATGCTTAGCTAAATGAAAAAAGCTATAAAGGCATAGAGTGATAGGTAAGGGGTTAATCCTTCCCTGAATTCATTTCTCACTGCTGACTCAAGATGCTGCCAGCTGATTGGAGTCAGGAAAGATATGAAGCATCCTTCCCTCCCTCCCTCCCACATGGAGAATGTTAGAACAAAGGCTAAAAGACACATGTACGATCAATGGACTGGGTGGATGCTTAAGTACTGAGCTCCCAGACACCCTCTTCACAATCTGTAAATAATTCAGTATAGGACTCTAATAGCCTCATAAAAACAAAACTCCCTCATCTGGTGTACAGGTGCTGCCCAGTCAGACTGAGTACTTGTGGCCTATTGCAATTCTGTGTCCCTCAGTAAACCCACTTTGCCAGAAATGAGTCCTCAAAACATGAGAAAAGAGCAAATGGAGGACTCTGCAATCTGAGATATTGCCAAACCTCTCCAAGAGTGCTGAGGGACCTCAAGGTAATGCACATGGGAAACAAAAACCCAGGGGAAGCATACACAATGGGGGGTGAAAAACTGACAACAGTCAAAATGGAAAGGGGCCTGGGGGTAATTATATCAGATGACCTAAAGGTGGGCAAGCAATGTGAGAAGGCAGTAAGGAAGGCTGGGGGGATACTGGGATGCATAGGAAGAGGCATCAATAGTAGAAAACAGGAAGTTGTTATCCCTCTGTACAGACAGTTGGTGAGACCCCATCTGGAGTACTGTGTGCAGTTCTGGAGACCCCTTCTCCGAAAAGACATAGACAGAGTGGAGGCTGTCCAGAGGAGGGCAACCAAAATGGTGCCGTGTCTGCACCAGAAGACATACGAAGAAAGACTAAAAGAGCTTAATATGTATATCCTTGAAGAAAGAAGGGAGAGGGGGGACATGATAGAAACTTTCAAGTACCTCAATGGAATCAACAAAGTCCAAGAGGGTAGCATCTTTCAGAAAAAGAGATGTGCAAGAACAAGGGGGCACAATTCGAAGATAGAGGGACAGCTCAAGGGTAATGTGAGGAAGTATTTTTTCACAGAGAGGGTTGTGGATGCATGGAACAGCCTCCCTGAGGAGGTCGTGGAGTCAAGAACAGTGGGGGAATTCAAGAATGCATGGGACAGACATAAGGCAGTCCCTTTGGGGGGTAGGAGGAAGTAAGCTGTCGGTTAACTAGGATCTGCAGCTTATCTGTTAGGTAGGAAAATGGGCTGACTAGGTGGGACAAACGGTCCTTATCTGCCATCAAATTCTATGTTTCTATGTTTCTATATTTCAGAGAAGTACTGATTGCACCACTAACAGCCCTTTTCAACAAACCTCTGGAGAACAGAGTGGTTCCAGAGGGCTGGAGGAGGGAAGATGCAGTCCCACTTCACAAAAATGGTAGCAGAGAAGAAGTTGGCAACTAAAGGCCTGTCAGCCCTAGATGGATCTTTGGAAAAAATAATGGAAACTCTGCTAAAGGAAAGGATAGTGGAGTATCTCAACTCCAATAGATTGCAAGATCTGAGACAGCATGGATTCACGAGGGGGTGGAGGTCATGCCAAACAAATCTGATAGATTTCTTTGACTGGGTGACCAAGGAATTAAACCAAAGAGGAGCACTGGACATGGCCTACCTGGACTTCAGTAATGCTTTCGACACTGTTACACATGGGAGACTGGTAAAGAAAGCTAGGCAGCTTACGGGTGGGTAACAAGGCAATAAACTGGGTGAGAAATTGATTAGGGTATAGGAGGCAGAGGGTAGTGGTTAACAGAGTTCACTCCATGGAAGGGAGGGTGACCAGTGGGATACTTCAGGGCTCAGTGCTAGGACCAGTCCTCTTTAATGTCTTTATAAGTGACATAACAGAGGTCCTGGAAGGGAAGGTCTGCCTTTTTCAGATGATACCAAGATCTGCAACAGAAGGACACTCTGGGGGGGTGTGTGTGGAGAGGATGCGCGGTGATCTGAGAAAAAAACTAGAGGATTGGAAGTACGTCTTCACAGAAAGAGTAGTGGATGCCAGGAACAGCCATCCAGAAAAGGTTGTGAGGGTGAAAAAAGTAGTGTGGTTCAAAAACACCTGGGATAGGCACAAGGGAATCATATAAGTAAGAAGTAGATAAGATAAAGACTGTATATTAAACAGGGGCTGCAGCAAGTATGAAGGTAGTAAAAATGGGCAGACTTGCTGGGACAAGAGGTCCTTATTTGGCATCAGATTATATGTATCATGACACCTCCCTGCTACTGAGATAGTCGAACAAATTTGAAGTGCATGAAGACGTGATTTACCGAGAGCCACAGAGCATTGATGAGCCGAGTCTAAAACAGTTATTACTGCTGTAAAATTCAAAAACATGTCTGTCAAAGCCCTGCGTAATATGTTGGGACACTTGTAGGTAGCCAGAATGTTGAACCAAGTTAGGAGAAGGTTCTGTTGGCCTCAGATGAGTACAGAGATGGAGAACTATTGCAAACAGTGTATGAGATGCATCCAGTGGAAAACGCTGCCCACCCGAGCAGCCCCTTTGGTGAACATTACCACAAGTGCTCCCATGGACTTGGTTTGCATTGACTTTTTGAGCTTGGAACCTGACAAAAAAGAACATTGCCAACATTCTGGTGGGGACAGATCGCTACTCCCAGTATGCCCAAGCATGTCCTGTGAAAGACCAAAAGGCCACAACCATAGCCAAGACCCTGGTTGAAAAGTACTTTATCCATCATTGACTGCCACAGAGAATTAATTTTGACCAGGGTAGGGAATTTGAAAATCAACTGATCAAAGAGTAGTTGTCTCTCTGGCAATTAGGAAGTCTCGGACCACTCCCTACCACCCTCAACGCAAGCCACAACCAGAAAGATTCAATAGGAACTTGTTAAATATATTGGGCATGTTAGACCCCCACAAAAAAAAATTAAACTGGAGTTAACAAGTGAGCATGCTTATCCCCGAATACAACTGCACTCACAATGACACCACAGGACAATCCCCATATCGCTCATGTTTGGAAGGGAGGCCATGCTTTCAGTGGACCTTGCATTTGCAGTGTCATCTTAGGGAGGCAATTTAGATACTTGCTGCTAATATGTTCAAAGACTAAAACAGCAATTGGATGATGCCTACAGGCTGGCTGCAGAATTGTCACCAAGAGAAACTTGACAAGCAAAACCCAATGTGTCAGAGCTCACGGGTTATTCCCTGGAGATAGAGCCTTGGTTCGTAACTTGCGGTTTTCCAGAAAGCACATAATTGTAGCTAGGTAGGGCAACTTCCTCTATGTGGTCATAGAGAATCTTGTAGACTTGCGAGTATAGACTTTGCACAGAGGGGGGTCACCAGAGAGAGAGAGAGAGAGAAGAATTTGCTCTGCAACCGTTTGCTTCCCTTTATACAGTTAGATGTGCTAGATCTGCACAATTACCCAGTATTCCACCAGAGAATGAAAAACAGGGGTTGTCAGACATCAAAGCAAAATTAGCCAGTCTGCATCCAACCTAAATAACTGTCCACTCAAGCCTCCCAAAAAGCCTTCTTCTGAACCAGCATCTAGTGCAACAGATTTTTTTTGACTGCAACAGATTAACCTTACTATCTCTCCTTTGATCTTACTCTTTTCACTTATATACCTAAAGAATGTGTTACCCCTCTTTTTACTGATTTGGTGATATTCTCCTCTGATTGTACTTCTAAACATAGAAACATAGAACTTGCCAGCAGAAAAGGACCACTAGGCCCATCAAGTCTGCCCGTTTCCCTACCTATATCAGCAGGCGCTGACCCTACTTGGTCCTCAGCTTAGCCTTTCTTTCCCCCTTCTAGGGTACCCTTATGCCTATCCCATGCATTCTTTAATTCCCCCACCATGTTTGACCCCACTACCTCCTTGGGTAGGCCATTCCATGCAGCCACCACTCTTTTTGTGAAGAAAAACATCCTCACATTGCCCCTTAGCCTGCCCCCCTCTAATCTCATATCACGCCCCCCGTTCTTGTACATCTTCTGAACTGAAAGATATTACCCACCTGTGCCTTGTTAATGCCCTTAATATACTTGAAGGTTTCTATTATATCTCCCCTTTCTCTCCTCTTTTTCAATGTATACATATCGAGATCCTTTCATCTCTCCTCATACGTCTTCTGGTGCAAGCCCTGCACTATTTTAGTTGCTCTTCTCCGAACAGCCTCCACCCTATGTCCCTACAGATATGCAGCCTCCAGAACTGTACATAGTACTCCAGATGAGGCCTCACCAGTGTTTTGTACAGTGGCACTACCATCTCCCTTCTTCAGCTAGTGATACCCCTTCCTATGCACCCCAGCATGTCACTGGTCCTCCCCACCGCCTTAACATGCTGCCTGGCCACCTTTAGGTAATCTGAAATGATTATTCTCAAATCTCTGTCTTCCTTGGTGACTGTCAAGAACTCACCCCCCCATCCTTTAACCCTCCCCTGGGTTTCTGCGCCCCAGGTGCATGACTTTGCACTTCTTCTTGTTGAATCTTAGCTGCCACACTTCAGACCATTTTTCCAGTTTTTCTAGGTCCCTTCTCATTCTCTCCATCCCCGCTGGAGTGTCTACCCTGTTGTAGATTTTGGTGTCATCTGCAAAGAGGCAAACCTTTGCTTCTAGTCCTTTAGCAATATGTCACTAATGAAGACATTGAAAAGGACTGGCCCCAGGACTGAACATTTTAGTACCCCACTGGTCACGCCCCTTTCCTCAGATTGAACCCCATTCGCCACCACCCTCTGCTTTCTGTCCATCAACCAATTTCTAACCCAGTTAACTACCTTGTGACCTTCACCCATGCTACCCAGCTAGTTAACCAGTCTTTCATGTGAACGGTGTCGAAGGCCATGCTTAAATTGAGATAGATGACATCCACTGCCCCCCCGATCTGCCTCCTTTGTCACCCAGTCAAAGAAATATATCAGATTTGTTTGACATAACCTTTCTGCAGTGAATCCATGCTGCCTTACATCCTGTGCTCCACTGGATTCCAAGTGTTCCACTATCCTTTTGTTAAGCAGCGCTTCCATAATCTTCCCCACTATGGAGGTGAGGCTGACTGGTCTATAGTTACCAGCTTCCTCTCTGCTCCCACGTTTGTGAAGAGGGACCACATATGCTATTCTCCAGTCCTCTGGAACCACTTCTGTATTGAGCAACTCACAAAACAGATCTGCAAGCGGTGCTGCCAGCCTGCCTGTAGTTCTTTCAATATTCTAGAAGTTATGCCATCTGATCCAATTGCTTTATCCACCCTCAGTTTTGTGAATTCTTCTAGGACTCTCTCTTCTGTAAATGGACTGCTGTTCACCTCCCTTCCCTCTCTGTTTCTGATGCCTAGCTGTTGTTCCTCTCCCTTCTCTTTTTCTGTGAACACTGAACAAAGTATTTGTTCAATATTGAAACAGTTTCTAGGTCCCCTTCCACACATTCCCCTCCTTCACTTTAAGCCTTGCAATCCCACCCCTGTTCTTCCTTCTTTTACTAATATACATATAGAATGTCTTAGCCCCTTTCTTTACCATCTGCGCTATTCCCTCCTCTGTTTGCATCTTTGCCCTCCTAACCATTTTCCTTGCTTCCATCTGTCTAATTAAATACACCTCCTTATCCTCTTCCTTCTACGTCCCCTTGTATTTTTTGAAAGCCAACTTTTTGGCCCTTACTTTCTCTGCCAAATCCTTTGAGTACCATAGTGTTTTTTTTCTTTTCTTTCTCTTGTCCTTGTTTCTCTGTTCAATGCACTTGTTCATCACCTCCACTATGGCTCTTTTTAGGTTTTCCCACTGTTCCTCAACCCCACCCAACTTCCTTCCTCACCAGGGCTTTTTTGATACATATCCCCATCCTAGCAAAATCAGCTCTCCTGAAATCAAAGACCTTCGCTCTTGTGTGGCTTGACTGCAGCACTACTCATATTAAACCACACTATGTGGTAGTTGCTGGACCCTAGATGTCCTTCCACCTGAACTTCCATGATACTGTCCCTGTTTGTCAGTACTAGGTCCAGAATCGCACTGTCCCTGGTGGGTTCTAGCACTAAATGCCTGAGGCCTGCCCCCTGCAAGGATTCTAGGATGTCTCGGCTCCTAGCTGAGGCAGCCACCGGGATGGTCCAATTCACATCCAGGAAATTAAAGTCATGCAGCAGCAGGACCTCCCCTTTTTCTGTCATCCTGTGGAGGTCTTCTACTAGCACCCTGTCTACCTCCTCACCCTGTGCTGGAGGCCTGTAGATCACACCTGTGTGAACTGCTGTTCCATTGCCCATCTCAAGGGTGACCCACAGTGCCTTGGCCTCTCCCTGCCTTCCCTGTACTACAGTTGCCTTTATACCCTCCGTGATGTAAAGAGCCACCCCCTCCCTTTTTACCCTCTCTATCCCTCCTGAATAAAGCATAACCTGATACAGCTGCCTCCTAGTCATGGTTTCCAGTGTACCATGTCTCAGTTATTGCTACCATGTCCAGGTCAGCCTCCACTAGCAAGGCCACCAGGTCTGGGATTTTATTTCCCAGACTGCGGGCATTTTTGTACATGGTCTTCCATTTTTCTCTACCCGCCCAAATGATCTTCCTGCTTTTGCCCTCTTGCCTCCTCTGTCTAACCCCACTTTCATATATGTGCTGTTCCTCTTCCTCTGCCATACCCCTTCTATCGAAAGCAGGCATTCCTGGCAATAACCTAACTATCTGATCTTCCCTGTTGCCTGCTCTAAATTTTGGGGGTGAGCAGCTCGGGTCTCCCTGCTCCCATCCACCACCCCCCCAGTTTAAATGTTTGCCAATGAAGCATTTAAACCTTTCGTTGAGGACTGCTGTGCCCTCTCTGGATGGCTTTTGTACTTCTAAGTGCTTTTCCTGCCTCCCTTTGTTTCTCCTGATATCTCTCCCCATCCTCCTCCTTCTGTGCCATCTTGTACCTTCTAAATGCTAGCTTTTTTGTCCTCACTTTCTCCGCTACTTCTTTAGAGAATCATAGCAGTCTCTTTTTTCCCTTGCTCTTGTTTACCTGCCTCACACTGAGGTCTGTTGCCTTCTCAATACCATCCTTTGTTTTTGCACTGGGTTCCTCGACTCCACCCAGTTTCCCTATCCCTATCCTTGCTAGGCCATCCCTGAGACATTCTCCCATTTTCTTAAAATCAGCCCTCCTGAAGTCCCGGACCCTTGTTTTAGTGTGGTTTGATACTAGCCCAGTTCTTATATTGAACCACACAGTATGATGATCACTGGTCCCTAGATGGCTACCCATCATGACGTCAGCAACACTGTCCCCAGTGGTCAATACCAGGTCCAGTATTGCCTCAGCCCCCCAAGTGGGTTCCTTAACTTGTTGCCTGATGAACGCTCACTGCAGGGAGTCCAGGATGTCCCTACTTCTAACTGTTGCCACAGCTGGGAGGCTCCAATCCAAATCTGGTAGACTGAAGTCCCCCACCAGCAATAACTCCCCCTTGCGTGCCATCCTTTAGATTGCTTCCAACATATCCTTATCCAGCTCTGCCCCCGTGCTAGAGATCTGAAGATCACTCCTATGTAAATAGTGGCCCCCTTCTGTGTCTCCAGGGTGACTCACAGTACCTCTGCTCCTCCCTCCTTCCCCTGTATTTCCATAGCTTTTATGTTTTCCCTCTTATACAGAGCCACTCCTCCCCCTCCTTTTTACCTACCCTGTCCCTCCTGAATAGAGCATAACCTGGTATGGATACATGCCTGTCATAGTTTTCCCTGCACCAGGACTCGTTAGTTGCTACTATGTCCAGGTCCAGTTCTGCCATGGTGTTTTCTAGGTCTGTAAACTTATTGCCCAGACTTCGAGTATTTGCACACATGGCTCTCCAGATTGTACTGCCACCCCCTCCTTTCTCCCATTGTTCCTCCACTATTCTTATTTCTATCTCCCTTTCCTTCTACTCCCTGGATTCTTATGTTAATTGGTTCCTTTTGGGCTTTTTCTCCTTCCAGATTCCAACTACTGACCTTGTAAGCTTGTGGGGGAGGGCAATTTATGTCTCCCTGCCACATTCTGCCCCTCAAAACTAGTTTAAATGCTCGCCAATGTAGCATTTAAACCATTCACTTAGGATTACGATGCCCCTCCTGGATGGATGCAGGCCGTCGCCCCTGCACAGGCCTTTATCTTTCCAGGTGGGGCCCCAGTCCCCAATGAATCCAAATCCCTCCACTCTGCACCATTCCTTCAACCATGTAATGAAGTTCCTGGTGAGGAGAATCCTGTCCTCCCCCCTGTCGTAGACAGGTAGCACCTCCGAGAAGGTCACAGATCATGTTAGTTGCATAAGACCCTCCCCAGTTCCCTGAACTCCTCCTGAACTATTGCTGGCTCATCCCTAGCCAGGTCATTAGTCCTCAGATGGACAATGATGTCCAGCTCTCCCTTAATTCCTGCTGCCCCAGTGATCCTTTGGATCCTCTTTCCATCCCTTTGAGCTGTGGCACTGGGAAGGCACCTAACATCCCTCTCCTCATCCCTACCAGCCCCCAACTGTATCCCCCTCACTATGGAGTCTCCAACCAGGATTTACTTCCTTTTCCTCTGGGATCCTCTGCCACCCCCCCTTGGAGTCTCCACTAGGTCACTAGTTTGGGTGCCTCTGTGGAACATTCCCGCTTGGCCAGTGCAACGTAGGAGTTTCATAGTGGTATCAAATGAGGGATGAGCCTGCACTCCACCACCCTTACCCTTCCCAAGTCCATCATTGTTCAGTTGCTCCTCCTTCTTGGCATGCTTTGAAATAGTGGTGGCAGACTAGGTGGTCCCTTGGGGTGGAGGAGTACATCCCCCGAACCAAAGCCAACTTGGCCTTGACTCTGGCAACTTCCTCCCTCAGCCCACAGAGGTACATGTAGATGGGGCAGCAAAGTAGCCTCCAGAAGGTCTCCCTGAAGACTGCCACACTACAGCCACTGCACTGCACCACTCACATCATTCTGTACTTCTTACCCTCTCTGTACTGGTCCCCCGATGCAGTGGGGATCTGAGGTCTGAGCTCCTTGGGAACCTGGAAACCACTGTGTAGTGCTCCTGTGTCTGAGATCTGAGCCAAAAGAGCTGTGTGCTGTGAGGTGTGAGCCAGAAGGGCTGTGCTGCTGCAGAATGTCCGAGAGTCTGAAGGTCTCACCCCTTGTTACCTGACTTGCTGCTGTGTGCTGTTACCCACCTCAACTGAACTGCTGCATCTGTGAGTCACATGAGTGCTGGCACTACTGGCTGGGGTCTTTGTACTTTTCTTACTTTGGATTACGAGTTCGGTTTTCAAGCATTCTCTATTTGGATTTCAGGTTCATTAAAATGTGCTAGCACACTATGGCCTGTAGGAGGCTTAAATTGCAAGATTGATAACTGTAATCAAGTGACCCACTGAGAGAACTTGGGCAATGTAGCAACCTGGCCTGCACTGAGACTGAGTGTGATATTTGAGTACCCAGAGTCATTGGTATTTGTGCCATACTTGAAACTGTAGTTCTATTGCTGGTACCAGTTAAAGAGTTTACCGCACCATGTGTAGAATAATTCATATTTTGTGACCCTTGATTGGGTGGGTGCATACTCAGATTCTGTGGAATGTGACAGGGTTGTAGCGACCCATAGTTCAGTTGCTTTTAGGGTGCATTGCTATAGGGTGGAAGTACTCAAGGTAACTTTCAGCTGCTTAACCACTTTTTTTCTTCCAGCTGACATGCCCTGTGTTCTTAAATAAAAGCACAGTTAACTAGTTGAATTTTACTTTTGTATCTGCACCCAGTTTGTGCAATCTGATTAAAGTTTTTCTTGGTCAAGGTAACAACTGTCTTAGTGGTCCCCAGAGGTGGTCCACTCTAGTGTAGGGAGGTGGGTACTGTAGGTACTGCATCCCAGGATGTGGTGCTGTACACATCTGGCCCACTTATTCTGTCTGGGTGCAGGCACAATGCTATTTATTATTTGTTCTGGGATGAACTCCCCCCACACCACAGGGGAAAGAATGAACCTAACCCCCTCAACCAGGTGGGCCCTGTACAATCACCAGGCAGGGGTGTAAACCCAGGCACAGCATCTCTGAGGTCACAGCAGCTTATAATTTATAATCCCCTGCTTGTATCAGAAACTGAGTACTCTGCTTCACTGGTTGTGATTTAATCTCTACGACACATGAACTGCAATTCCTTTCCTGGCAACTCAGTGACACAATGAATGTGCATTCACTTAGTAGGCAAAGAATCAGTGGTTTACATTTTGGTAGGAACACAATATATTGTATTTTCTGCAACTGGCACTGTTGAATCCTGGCAGGGACTTAAACATTTTTTTTTTAAAGATGGAAACTCACTTGAGGGGTGATCCATGGCAGTGTGGAGTCAGAAAAGCAAATTATATGAGCAGTACATTTGGTTAAGAACAATTTGTGAAGGTAAAAAGTTGTCCTGTCAGGACAGAAAGTCCTGCCAGGAAAATACATGTCACCTATAGTAAGCAAGAGGTTTGAGGTGTGCTAATAAAGGTGACATGACATTTTCCTGTCAGAACGACTTCAGCTTTTCCATAGTTTTTACTTGATAATCCCCTTTTAGACTTAGAACCTTGGTCACCTGTTTTCAGGTTGTGACTTTACCTCTACACCACAGGAACTGTAACTCCTTTCACCACAGCTAAATGGCATCCTAAATATTTGATTGCTTAGGAGGCAAGTGATCAGTAGTTGAAATTTAGGTAAACCCACAGTATACTGTATTTTCCTCAAAAGACATGGGCCCAGATATTCAAACTGCACCCAAAAAGTGCACAATAGCAGAAGCAAGTGCAAGTCTATTGCGCCCATGCGCAAGAGATGCGATATTCAAAAATGGAGCAGGCCAAATTGCGCCTACAGCCAACAACTGAATATCACACCACCTGTGCCATAGCACAGCTAGGGAGGGGAAGCTGAGCAGATCTGATGCACCATAGTGCAACAAGGGATGTTCAGCTGAGCAGTCCAGAGGTGCCATAGCGCAACCTGGGACGCCCCCCAGCTGCAGAGCAATGTAACTGCATAATCAGGGAGGTAGGGGCCCACCACCCATGCCACAGATGGGCACAGGAACACACAGCAGAACAGACATCATCCCCCCACACCCCAAGCACAGCACAACTGGGGGAGGGCTGGAATAACCACTGGCCCATGGAGACAAGCAACCAACCCACAGCCTGGCCATGGTGCCCCATCACACCTACCAGCAAGCTGTGACTGGCACACAAGGAGGGCAGACCACCCCATGCTACACCATCCCCCCAGTGCACAGCACACCCTGCACCGTGATCCCCAGACACCCCCCCATGAGCAGTGACCACCAGTGCAGGAAACCCCATGCATGCCACCACCCCCACTGTGTCACTGCAACCCTGTGCACCACAGAACCATGCAAGCCAGCCCCACCACGAGCACCCATCAGTGGGTTGCAGCACACGGCAATGCAACAATGGCAGACACAGTGCCACCATGCACAGTCCCCCCGAGGTACTGCTGAGAGACCAACCATGCGTTGGCACAAGAGGTACCTCACATGGGACGGGCATGCCCTTGACATGACCACCAGTGGTACAGCACCCTGCACAGTATTCCAGTGACACACCCTGACCCACCACTGGCCACAACAGCCAGCACAGACACCTACAGTGGTGCGTGGAAGCATGCACCACACCGGATGCCACACAGGGTATGGACAGACACCCACCCATACCCAAGGGCACAACAACACAGGGACGCAGTGGTGGGGCAACAAATCCCCATTGTGGGCCCATGTAAGCCATGTACACACAACCCGCAGTCCACCTTGGCACTGGAGTGCCAGCCACCCTGCGCAGGCACTGTGGACCCGTACACCACCAGTAGTCACCCGGAGAACAAGCCACAGACAGTGGGGCACATCCCCTGCAACACACACAAGCCACAGCATGGAGGTGGGACAATGACTGTGTTGCCCACAGTGCCACCCGAGCCAAGTATGCACCACACCAGTGGCAGGGGCAACACAGCAAAGTGATGGGTACAGTGTCCACCCTGCAGGGAATGCCACCACTGACATGCCAGTGGACCATGCAGGTCACAGACAGGCATGTGTGTCGGCTACACAGGCCATGGATGGGCCGATGGGTGCACCATGGACACAGCGCACGTGCCATGGACCACTGCACACAGTCATCCAGTGCACAGGGGAACAACACACACAACACAGACACTGACTGATATCTACCCCACACCATAGTCACCTCCACATGGACACACACACATACCCATGACTGCACCACCCCTGATGCCATGCACACCACTGTAGCTGAGCACCTACAGCCCGCTGCAAATCAGAGACCACCACAGTATTCATATCAAATTCAAATGTATTGTAAATATAAAAGTGAACTATGTACAACAATAAAAACTACAAACAAGCTTGGGGGGACACAAACAAGGTGGGGGTGGGTAGGGGGAAGGGGTGGACAAATGGGATGGGATAGAAGGGGTGTGAGGGTGGGTCCAGGGGGGTAGGGGAAGTAATGGTCCAAAGGACTTTCATCTGGACCGCCGTTCCTGGCTCTGGGACCTCTGGCCTCTGTGCCTCCGCAGCACCCCCGTTGTGTCAAGCCTCCTCAAGATGTCGAGGGACTCGCAGGTCATCTGTAGGAGCTCCCGGAAGGTGTCCCGAATGTCCCTGAGATGGCATGTACCTAGGACAAGGGAGCGCAGTCAATAGGTGTGAATGCACAACCCCATACAGCCCGCCCACTGTGCATGGCATTCGGCCATGGGACATACCACTGTGATGGTGTGTGACCACCAGCAGTGATCACGTCCACAGGACCTGCCCACCCAGGCACATACAGCCATGCGGAATGCTGCACACACCCACTGGCCAAGTCATGCACAGCACCTCCGTGGCCATTTAGTGACATGGCTATGTGCTGCAAAGGCAGTGGCACAGCCATGCACCTGGTGCATGCATGGACCACCAGTGACGCACACCCAGACATGCATTGCCACTGGACAGTGTTGACTGTAACAAGTTGCTTGCATGGCAGTGATGTCGATGAATTGTGGCCATCCCCCGCTGCCCACCCTGTCACACAGCATGCAATACTAATCATGGATGTATGGCACTCACCCTCATTGGGCCAGTCAGGTGGGCATTGATGGCCCTCACCCCACCTGGCTGCATTATCCTCCCCCCTCCGCCACTCTGCCCGCAATCTGCAGAGTTCGTCCCGGCCTGTGGGGGAAAAAAGGAGAGAAGAACATCAGTACATTCCCAAAGCAAAGTTCCCTGCCCCAAGGTATGTGCCCGCCCACCCAGCCAGACCCACCCCCACACCCTGTGAACACCGCAACGGCCAACCCCATATGGTCCCTCCCCTATGTGCTGGACACATATAACACTGTGACTCACACAGACAATAAAAGTGTGTTGACGGAACCCCTACCTGGATGTGGCACCATGCCCCTCCTGGCATGTGCCCGCAGTTGGGCCAGTAGCTCCGGCTCCCTCCTGCGCAGGTCACCATAGCAGTGCCTGCACTGCTCAGCACTACACCCCTGTTCTGTGGCCTCTTCCAGGGCAGTGGCCACCTCCTGCCACACCTGGGACCTGGCCCTGTCCAGGGGGACCTCCCCAAAGAGAGGCCCATGGAGTGGCTCAACAATGGCCACCAGATTGGCCAGCTCAATTGCTGTCCACTGTGCTGCCCATCTGCACGCCATTCTAGCAGTTATAGTAGGCAATATGCTGCTCTGCAGCGTGGCTCCCCACATGCAGATGCTGCATGGTACAGCGCTGCCATTCCCTATCGTACTGTTACCGAACAGCGCGATAGAGGTGCACCTATACCTGATGCATGGCGCCAAGGGGGCACAGGTCAGGCACAGGGTCAAGGGTCTCTGGCGCAAGGCCATGCACAGCACCAGTGGATGACAATGCATGTAGCACGATTGGCTGCCTGTGTGCCAGCGCCATAGCAGACTATCAGGCAGTTGGGCCATTGCACCTATGATGGCCCAGTACCACAGCGCCATGTAGTGACCATCGCTATAGTGCCACTAGGACAATGGTGGCCATGCCCTGCATTGCCTACTGTGCACAGCACATCATTAGCATGGCAGACGCCTGCGTCAGCAACCCGGGCATGTGCAGTGAGGTGTACTACGCATGTCACAGGACTGCGCCATTGGCTCAGCACGTTTAACACAATTGTACAAAGTGCAACAGCATGATATTCAGCCGTCAAATGCAAATCATCTAATCAGCCATTCAATGGTGCAGCACTGCAATTTACATCTACTTAAAAGTTGCTCCTTGCCTCATTTGCATGGACTGCACTATAAAGGTGTGACAATGTGCTGCAGTGGCCATAGTCGGTTACTGCAGTTTATTGGTGAGTTGCATGCTGTTTGGAAGTGTGGACTGTGGATTCAGGGACATGCATGGGACTGCACAGTCACAGGTAACAACTGCCATTCTTACAGGCTACATAATGACTGAGCAGGTTGTTGGAGAGGAGGAAAACATTGGTGGGAGGAGG
Organism: Neoceratodus forsteri; assembly: GCA_016271365.2. Classification (NCBI taxonomy): domain Eukaryota; kingdom Metazoa; phylum Chordata; order Ceratodontiformes; family Ceratodontidae; genus Neoceratodus; species Neoceratodus forsteri. Next base: position 1,870,543,243 of record CM057452.1, read on the forward strand.
AGGAAGAGGCTGAATTTTACAAAGGCTGAAACCAAGGCCCTGTTTGAAGCCTACCTGGATCAGGAGCCACTGCTCAGTGGACGGCCGGGAACCCCTCAGGCCCATGCTGCTGCATGGGAGGAGGTGGCAGGTGCTGTAAACCTGCATGGCAGCCACCAGCACTCCGTGCAGGAGTGTAAGAAGAAGATGGGCATGGACAGGAAAAGGGTAAAGGAGAAGGTGGCTGCCATCAGGGCAGCACGTGCTGCAACAGGTGGGGGGCAGCCAGAGGTGGTACAGCTGACCCCAGCAGAGGACAGACTTGCTGGAAGCATGCAGCACAGTGCCATTGAGGGTGTTCCGGGTGGTGGCTTCCAGATGGGTGGTGGCCCATCACTGTATGGTAAGTCATGGTCTGTCTATGTGGGGGGGCAGGGTAGGTCACACACAGTAACGCGACTTTGTTTTCCCTTACAGATCCTGAGCATCTGCATGGGTCAGCGGTTGTGGGCCTGTCCACTGCGGACAGTCGGATGGAGTCGGAGGTGGGACCATCCACCTCCACAGGTATATGTGGATCATTGTGACAGTGGAGCTGCCTGGCTGTCCACACTGATGTCGTTGTGACAGGTGTGGAGGAAGCCCTGCCTGTGTCCCAGCATGTTGGCATCCACGGATGCCAGCATGCTGTGGCTGTGGCTGTGGCCGGGGCAGAGTCCGGCACCAGTGATGATGACACGACCTTCATGGGCAGTGACATGTGTGTGCCACAGGATGGCCACACAGGGCAATTCACGCCCATGGCTGTAGGTGGTGCCTTCATGGAGGCCTGCATGTCAGCACAGTCCCAGGCTGTGCCTGTCAGCACCAGTGGGGCAACACTGGTGTCTGTTCAGGACAGATGGACTGTTGTGGCCACTGCGGTGGCACCACTGAGCCCTGGGGTGCGGCAGCCAGAGGAGCAGCATCAGCAGTCACCCACTGGGCTTTGGGGTACAGGGTTCAGCGGTGGCATCTGTGCACTGCCTGTGGATATGCCCAGACCTGGTCCTGGTGTGCAGCTCCCACCCTTGTGGGGTGCTGAACATCAGGGCCTTGCACACCCTGAGGGACAGGATGCCGAGGAGGCTGATGACCTCTTGGACGAGCACACCCGCCTACTGCAAGCATCGGTCCAGCAGCAGATGCGGCTTGCAACATCCGTGGATGCACTGCATGTGGCTCTGGAGCGGGCAGAGGAGTGTCGCAGCAGGGACACCGCACTGATCCTGGCAGGGATGGACCATTTGCGGGAGGATGTGACCACTGCCATTGACAGGCATGCACAGGCATTTATTGCTGTCATGGCCACAATGGGCACACAGTCAGATGCCCATGCATCGCGGACACCATGCAGTGCACTATCCACCCCCCGTTCCTGGTGTCATACGACTCCCACTCTGTCGACGCCGGGTTCAGCTGTGGGCATCCTGAGCACTCCTGGTGCAGGCATGTTCAGTGTGCTGCAGACCCCTGCGTGGGCACGGTCACGTTCACACAGTGGAACCGCTGGGGGACCATCGGTGCCACCCCATGAGGCCAGTGGTCAGGCTGCCAGTGCTGATGGGTCTTGGCGGGGCCGCCCACGATTCCGTGGTGGCCGTGGCACTGTGTCACGTGACTGACCTGTCTCCCAGCATGGCTACTGTCTGGTGCTGCCCTGTGTGCATTGTGTGTGTCCATGGGCAGTGCAGGGTGGGTACCCGGCCCTGCACGTGGACACACAGTCCACCTGCATACCCTCCCAGCTGCTGTCTGCAGTTGCGTGTGCATGATGATGCCTGCATTGCGCTGTACAATCGGGCTACTCATGGTGCTCAGTATCTGACACGACATGGACAAGCAGGGCGTGGTGGCCTGTGGACATGTGGTGTGTTAGGTGTGCATTCTGGTCGGTGTGCCTTCTGCCCTCTGTGCACATTTGTTGCATTGTGTGTGTGCGTGTGTGTGTGTCCTTCAGCGCGGCATGTTAATCCTCACCCATCCCTGGCTGTGTGTGTGTGCCTCTGTGCTCTGCCACTTCTTTGATGGCATGCACCCTGGTGTGTGTCCATGCATGTTTGTGGGTTGTGCCTTGGCCACTGGTGGTTGTGCATGGCCCCATGACTTACCTGGGTTGGCTTTAAGTGCTCCTCCGTGATGGTGTCCCGTGCAGCTGTGCCAGCCGGAGCAGTCGGGGTCCCATCGGCCAAGGGGGGGCTGCCCATCACCATCGTCACCGGCGTCCCCATCGTCCCCATCGCTGTCCCCCTCTTCTACCTGTATGGCTATCCCACATTCATTGGCCATGTCGTGCAGGATGCAACAGGCCAGGAATATCCTGCAGGCCTTTGAGGGGCTGTACTGTAGGGCACCGCTGGAGGTGTCCAGGCAACGGAAACATACCTTCAGCATCCCAAACACCTGCTCGATGACATTACATGTGGTGGCGTGTGCCTCATTGTAGCGTTGCTGCGATGGGGTCCCGGGCCGCCAGTAGGGTGTGAGCAGCCAGGGACGGAGTGGGTATCCACTGTCACCTGTGTGTAGAGTGTGGAGGTTAGTTTTGTGATCAGCATCGCCTTGCCCCAGCCCATGTAGGCCACTACCCATGCCACCTCTGGCCATGCCCCCCAGGCCCTATGATTGTCCATGTATTTGTATACTCACCCACTAGGTGTCCAGTGGGGATGTCCCCACTCTCGAATCTGTGGCACAGTGCTGACTGGTGCCAGATGAAAGAATCATGTGTTCCCCCAAGGTGCGTGGTACAGACATTGATGATGCACCACCTGGCAGTTGATGCTGGCATAGCCCTTGCAATTCATGTATGCTGCCCCCTCGGGGCCAGGTGGTATGCGTATGGCCACATGGGTGCAGTCTATTGCCCCTAGCATGCCAGGCATATGTGCTACCCTGTGGAACTCCTGTATGTTTGTGGTGCGCTCCACCACTGTGCTGGGGAAATGGATCTACTCCTCAGCATGTGGCAGCAGTGCGCTGAGGAATTGGCTGAGGTGGCGTGACGTGGCCGACTGGGTTATGCCTGTGGTGTCCCCAGTTAGTCTCTGGAAGGTACCCATGGTGAGCAAGCACATGCAGGCAGTTACCTTGGCTTCCACTGACAGGGCATGGCTCCGTCGTGTGGGTGCCTACATCACATCACTGCACAGCTCACAGAGCCGCCTCAGAATTGCCCTGTTCAGGCGGTACTGGCCCACAATCTCAGTATCTGTGTACAGCTCAAAGCTGGTGCGGGCTCGGTACTGCCTGTTGGGGGCATACCACCGACGGGCCCTTCCACGGCCATGCCCCCATGATGCCCACCTTCACCCCCCATTATGGCCTCCATGTGGAAGGTGGCACTGGCCATGTCCCTGGCTTGTGTTCACCCCCTCTGGCAGCTGTTGCTGTATTCCCCCCCGTCCTGGCTGCTACCTCCCCTGCACCGGGTACACCTGCCTGTGCTGGCCTCTGTGCTGTGTGGCTCCCCATACCTTCCCTGTGCCTGGCTGTTCAGAGTGACCTTTCCCTGGCCTGCTCTGTTTGTGCCTCCTGTCCCTGTCTGTCTGCCTCTGCCTCTGACACATGTGTCTTCCCTGTAGCGTTCTTGCACCTCTTCCTTGCTCCTTTTTATTTTGGTTAATTTTCGCTATGGCGCAACTTCCGCTTGCTCCCCTATTGCGCATGGCACACGTTGTTGAATATCACACTGCGCCATTTATGCATGGTTCCTCCCCCTTCGGTTGCGCATGTCTTCATTATCATTGCGCTGTTGCTCAGCATGATTTCGGGGGCCTAACTGCCTCTTGCTGAATATCGCAGAATGGTGCAATTTCGGACTTGCGCAGGTGCAACCCTGTTGCACATGGCTCAACTCTTTTGAATATCTAGGCCATGGTTCCAAATCCTGGCAGGGACTTAAACATTTCTTTCAAACTTTTTTAAAGATGAAAACTCATTTGAGTGGTGGTCCATGGTGGTGTGGAGTTGGAATAATAAATTATAGGAGAAGTTAATATTTTTGGTACAATTTTTGGCCAAGGAAGATACACTAGGCCGAACCTTGTTTCCAGGTGTATAATGGGAGCCCAGTTAAGTGAGTTGTTCATGGTCACACAGAATGCAAATGGTGGCTGTGGGATTCAAACCCAGTCCTTCAGGTTTGCAGTTTTATGCTCTTAACTACTGTGATATACTGTTTCCTGCTAGTTAGCTAAGAACAACAATTTGTGCAGGTAGAAAGCTGTCCTGTCTGGACAGGAAGCCCTGATGGGAAAATGTCGTGTCACCTTTACTAAACTTGCAAGGTCGGGAGCAGAATTTCAGAACAATGAACTTATGTGAAAAATGTTTCTTTCTCACTACAATTTCTAAAAGATCTCCTATCTAACCACATGGAGAGATATCAAAATGGCAGAGCACTAACAGAGATGTTAGAAGGAGGCTTGGGTTTGACTCCCAGCTTTGAACATTTTTTCTTTTTCACTAAAATTTATTTTGTTAGCATAAATTTTCCCCTAGAAACCTTTTGGCTCACCATGTGGAATGATAGTACAGTAGCACAGCTCCAGAACAGTAGTTGGGAAGGGACCTGATTTTCATTCTCAGCTGTGAAAATCTTTTCTTCTCACTACAATTTATGTCATTAGCATGTATCTCTCTCTCTCTCTCTATCTCTAGAAACCTTCTGTCTTGCCATGTGGAGTGATAGCGCAGTGGCAGAGCACAAGGACAGTAGTTGTGATTGGGCCTCAGTTTGATTCCTAGTTGACAATATATTTTTTTTCCCATTACAATTTATGTTGTTAGCATGCATCTCTCTCTAGAAACTGTCTCATCATGTGGAAGATAGCACAATGGGAGAGCACCAGGACAATAGTTGGGGGGAGGGCTAGTGTCGGGTCCTAATTGTGAACATGTTTTCTTTCTCACTTCAATTTATGTTGTTGTATCTCTTTAGAAACCTTCTGTCTCACCATGTAGAATGATGGCATAATGGCAGAGCTGGAGGACATTAGTGGGGAGGAGAACAGTTGTGAGCATTTTTTTCTCAGTGCAACTTATTTTGCTAGCATGCATGATTCTAGAAACTTTCTCTTTTACCATGTGATTCGAAAGCACAGTGGCAAAGTGGCAGGACAGTGGTTAGGCAGGGAGCCTGGATCCAAGTCCCAGAGCCAGAGGTGGAGTGGAGCCATCCAATGTTGACTTCTACAAAGAGCATGGCCATCCTTCAGTCCCTACGATGGGCTTTTCCCAGGCAGCTAGTCAGTGAACCCTTTAGGGATGGGGCAGTGCAGGACTGACCTAATGCTTACAAACACAGACAACACTGCAGACATCACAGTGGGCAGTCCGCTAGATACCAGTGAACACTGTACAGTGTGGTTTAACATAAAGACAGGAGCAGAGGCAAGCCACATGAGGAAGAGGGCCCTGGACTTTAGGAGGGCAGATTTTAAAGAAATGGGAGACTGCCTCAGAAACTTACTCATTCGAGGGAATTGCCTGGGATGGGTAGAAGCACACTGGAGAACAATAAGGGAGGGCATAATTACGGCAATCAGACTCTGTGTGAAAAAAGTAAGTAAAAGCAAAAGAAAAAAAGATACCATAATGGTTCTCTAGGGAAGTGGCCATGTTGGTGAAGGAAAAATGGGTGTCATTCAGCAGGTATAAGGAAACACAGAGGCAGGAGGACAGGAAGGTATAGCAAGTACAGTAAAACAGAGGGAAGCAGGTAAGGCAGTTAGGACAGCAAAGGCGCATACAGAGGAAAAGATTTCCAAAGGGATAGCTAAATGATCTAAGACTATCTTCAGACACATGAGTGAGAAGAGGAAAGCAAAGTGAGGGATACAGAGTACTATGGAATGACAGGGGGGAGTCTGTGCAAAAGAGAACCAAGAAAAAAACTGCCAACCTGAACAGGTACTTCTGCTTAGACTTCACAGTGGAGGTGGAGGCGTGGATCACCAGGGCATAACAGGAACAAAGGTGGGGAGCAAGATGGACACAAGTTTATTTTCAGAGGGAAAAGTCCTGAAGTGACTTTATCTTTAAAGGTGGACAAGGCTCTGGGACCAGATGGATACAAACAAGGGTACTAAAGGAACTCATGGAGGTGCCACCTGCCCCAATGATGGCCTTATTCAACAGTTCTCTGGAAAACAAGCATGTTCCCAGAGGACTGGAGAAAAGCAGGCATGGTCCCGCTATATAAGTGCAGCAGCATGGAGGAGGCTAGCAATTATAGGCCGGTCAGACACACTTCAGTGGTGCAGAAACTAATTGAAGCCTTGCTTAAGAAAAGGCTGGTAGAGTATATCCAATGGGCTGTAAGTCCATGGACAGCACAGATTCATGCAGGGGGAGATTATGCCAGATGAATCTGATAGATTTATCTGACTAGGTGAGCAGATAAATAGATCAGTGGAAGGCAGTGGACATACGAACATACGAACTTGACAGCAGATAAAGGCCTTATGGTCTATCGAGTTTGCTCGAGTGTGCAGCTAGCAACCCTTACACTGCAGCTGTCCCTCCCTTCCCTTCCCTGACCCTCCCTCTTACCCTATCCCATCCCATCCCCTTTCGAAGCAGTCCACTCTTCTACAGGATACCACTTCCACAGGCAATGCGTTCCACCCAGACACCACTTTCTCCTTAAAAAAGTGTCTTTTCATTTCCCTCCTGAATCTTCCCCTCTCCAATCTGAGATCATGACCTTGAGTATCCCTACCCCCCCTTAACTTGAATAGTCTCTCCATGCCTGTCTTGTTTATTCCCTTCATGTACTTTAAGGTTTCAATCATATCCCTCCTGTCTCTCCTCTCCTCCAGTGAGTACATGTTCAACTCCCTCAGCCTGCTCACATAGGGTATGTCCCCATGTCCCTGAATCATCTTTGTTGCCCTGCGCTGCAGTAACTTAATGTCCCTCTTCAGATATGGGTGCCAGCACCACACACAGTACTCCAGGTGTGGCCTGACATATCTGAACTTTAGTAAGGCCTTTAACACTGTGCCACCCAGGAGACTGAAAAAGAAATTGTGCAGCCTAGGGGTGGGAGCCAAAGTGATGAACTGTGCTAGAAACTGGTAAACTGATAGGCCACAGAGGGTGGTGGTTAATGTTACTCACTCCACTCCACTCAGATGGGAGAGTGACCAGTATGGTGCCACAGGGCTGAGTAGTTAAACCAGTCCTCTTCAATGTCTTCATAAGTGACATTTCAGAAGAACTGGAAGGGAAGGTATGCCTTTTTGCAGATGGCACCAAAATCAGTAATAGCGTGGACACTTATTAAAGGGAAAAGAGAATGTGCAGGGTTCTTTCAAAACTTGAAGAGTAGTTGAGAGCATGGCAGTTGGGGTTCAATTCCAAAAAGTGCAAAATCATGCACTCATCATGCATATGAACCCAGAAGCTGAGTATATGATGGGGGGAGGCACTGGCAGTCACTAAACTATAAACATACATTGGGGTTATCATAACAGATTACCTCAAAGTGGCAGGTAAGTTTGACAAAACAGTGAGTGGGGTTAATGGGATGCTAGGGTGCAAAGAGATGGATATCTTCAGCAGAAGGACGGAGGTGGTGTTGCCACTGTATCACCTGCTGGTGAGACCATGCATGGTCTGCTGTGCCCAGTTTTGAAGATCACACCTCAGAACAGACTTAGACAAGGTAAAGGCAGTCCAGAGGAGGGCAACTAAAATGGTGCAGGGGTTGCACATGAAGCCCTATAAGCAGAGACTGAGAGATCTCAAAAGGCTTGTGTTTTAGGTTGAGTAAATTGTGGTGAAACTTGTTTGAATTAGTGTATTAATTATTGACTGAAGGGTAAATTTGAGACCAGCCATAGCCCGCATTTAGGGGCAATAAAAACTTTGTCTAGCCCTGTACTTTAGGGGGAAAGGTGCTAATTGTCTGACATGGGGCCTCAGCTAGTCGATAATTGATCTCCCACAGCTAATAGCACGACACCAGGAAGGGAACAGGTTCAGCATAAAAGCAGCCTCTGCCAACATGTCCCACATGTTCATGTCCAGTGAGTGAGTGGAACAGCAAAGGAATGGAACAGGTAACTTTGGTTGTAGGTATTGGTAGGTGTTGGTAGAAGGAAGCAGCAAAGCAGGGGACTCTACCGGTTGACTAAGGCAAGGCACCTGTTCACTACTGTGTGATAGTCACTCCTGGGAAGGGCAGAAAATCAAAGGTAGGCCAAAACTGTGAATAGGAGCAACATTAATCAATGATAGGAGTATAAAAAAATTTAAACAAGGCAAGCGGAACACAAATAGAAGAAAACGAAAAAGGGGAAAACCAGATAAAGCCTATCATGGGTAAGGGTACCTCATGGGCTGTCTAAGGACCCATGACCTGGCATGGAAAGAACTCAAAAAGTCCCCCTCCTCCTCAGCTTTCCAAAGGTATCGCCAGCTATGCAACTCCTGCACCAGGTTAGTCATGCAAGCCAAAGCATACTACTTTTCAAGTACCTTCCAGGCAAATATTAACCATCCATCTAAATTCTAAAGGTAGTCAATGCCCTATTCTCCCCACCAAAGAGCCCTTCTTCCCCTGTCCTTAGGATGGCTGGCTCCACCCTATCAGACCCCCCCTTCAGTAGCCACAGAATTCAATACCTTCTTTACCTCCTGCACCTCCCCCATTTTCTCCACTCTGCCTACTTTACGCTCACCCCCTGACCCCTGCGCCCCTTGGTCCCCCCTTCTGCTTCACCCAAATATCTCCCTCTACTGAATTCAAGGCCCTCCTTCCACTGAATCCATCAAAAGGGAAAAGCCCCGATGACCTTGATGCAAAATTGCTCTGTCTGCTCCTGTCATCTCCTACCCCATTGCTGCATTGCTTAGCCTCTCCTTTAAATTAGCCACCATCCCAGTTGCTTGGAAGCAAGCAACAGTTATCCACCTCCATAAAGGTGGCGACCCCACCTCAGCCAGCAACTTCTTGCCAATCTCCCTCCTTCCACTTCTTGCCAAACTGCAAGAGCATATAATACTCGCCCAATTCACTTCTCATCTGGACACAACTTTCTTCTTCTCCCTTTACCAGTCTGGCTTCCACAAGCACCACTCCATCTCCACCTCCCTCCTCCAGCTTACTGATTCTATCCATTCTGGTATGGCTCAAGGCCTCATCACATCCGACATCTTTGTCAACCTAGCCAAGGCTTTTGACACTGTCTCTCATTCCCGTCTACTGGACAAACTCAACTCTGCTGGGATGTCTACTACTACCATCAACTGGTTCAAATCCTTCCTGGTAGGCAGATCCCAATCAGTTAGAATTGGGAACTCCCTCTCTCCAACCCTACCCATCAACACTGGGGTCCCACAAGGCTCAGTCCTTGGACCTATTCTCTTTTCCATCTTCCTTGATGATCTCCCCTCTGTATGCTCATCCACATCCATTCACATGTATGTGGATTACACCGTTTTGTACACTTCTGGTCCCTCTACCACCTTGGTGGCATCCACCCTGTAGCAGGACTTTGATAAAGTCCAGCAGAAGACAGACTCCATGACCTTTGGCACAATACAGAGACTCTCCAGGCTCCCTTCCACCCTCACTTTCCACACACTTCATGGATGTAGATTGGAAGACACTACTTCCTTCAGATACCTAGGGGTCTTGCTTGACAAACACCTGGACTTCTCTGGTCATGTGGATGCTATTCAGAAGAAACTACTCCCCAAACTGGGTGCCTTATACTGAAATCGTGAATGCATCACCCTACCGGCCCATAGACAAATTCTTCTGAAAATGATCCTTCCAACCTTTGGCTATAGTGATGTAGTCTACAGTACCACCCCCAAAATGACCCTAGCCAGACTGGACATCTTCTTCCATTCCTTCAGCTGCTTTGCTCATAACAGCCCACGCTGCACTCATCACTGCTCTCTGTATCAGTCTGGGGTTCTACCCTCCCTCAATGAAGGGTACATGATGCACTACACCAACTTCATTAGCAAGTTCTGGTTCAGAAAGCTCCCCAACTACCTTCTGTCCTCTCTCTCTCTCTCTCTCTCTCCTCTCCTCCTCCACTTGCTCCCTAAGTAGTAGTGACACCCATACCCTTGCTGTTCCCTACAGGTCCTCATCAGCTGGCCAGGAATCTTTCTTCCACTGCTTTCCTAAACTATGGAACTTTCTATCTATCAACATTCAAAAGGCTCACTCCTTCCACTCCTATCCTCTCTCCTGTGCTCCTTCACCTTCCCCTCTTGCAACTGCCCTTAATTTCCCTGCCTCCTCTATGTCGTCCTCGTTGACCTAACTCAGTCTCCCCCATCCCTTGCGGCACTACCAGCCAAAATGAGTTGGTGTGACCTTTCTGCACTTATCTATTAGCACTTAGTGTGCATCTGTTTTTGTGATTTAATGTCTCTAGTCATTACCTTATTGTAACCCATACCTATATGTTCTTATGTTACCTGTGTTGCTGTATACTTACCCTATGTTGTTATGTACAGAATTTTTGCTTATTGTTCCAATCATACTCTGTAACCATCCATTCTGCTATCCCCTAGCACACATCTGGAAATGAGCAAATTGCTCAGTATGTCTTCCTGGTGAAACATTTCAATAAATAAATAAATAAAATACATAATGGTACAAAAGTATTTCCAGGTAACACATTGGGACAATAGAGATTGAGAATGCTGGGAGTGTTGCAGTGCTGTGGCTGTGGAGTGAGAGTTTTCAGAGTGACCTTGTGGAGACTGCAGTGCTTCCCCATCTGCACACACTTCTCTGGGTTGAGGAAGGAGGTCACTAGATTCCAGGCTGAGTTGGCTAGGATTTGGGGGACCTCTTCCCCCACCCAGGGGCCACCAAGTCTGCCACAGTTACCTTACAGATGCCAAGGAGGAGAAATGGCTGGACTATGGTAGACTCTGGAAGGGTAGTGGTGGTGGGAGAGAGCCCCATTCCTCAACCTGTACCACTACGTAATTCCTACATTAGAGATGTGTGGAATTGGAAAATTCTAACTTCACAGAAGTTCGATGAAATTTCACAAAATTCTGGGAAATTTTGTGGAATTTTATCAGAATTTTGTGGAATTTTAAACATTTAGTAATTTGGTCATAACCCAGCAGTCATTTTAGTTAGAGCTCTAAAATTTGGCATGCTCACTCTTTTTGTGGAGGGCAAATAACATGATATTCAAATAGATAGTTTCAAAGGGTGCTCACAGTCTGTCATTTTACTTTTTATGTGACATTTCATGAACATTTTTATCTGCATATACTTCAGCCATTCATTGGGTCAGAGATCTTAAATTTGGTATGATTCCTTAATGATAGGTGTTCTAACAAAGTGCCAGATTTCACTGCAATATGATGCATTGTCTCAAAATTGTGTTTTCAAAATCTGTCAGTTTATTTTTTGTTGGAAATTTTGTGAAAACATTTTATTTGCATGTAACTCAGGCACCTTTGGAGCTAGACATGTGTAAATTAGCACAAATAAACTTTTTATAATTCTTACAGAATGATCTAAATATGGAGAGAATTGTAGTAAACATTTTTAAGTTACAGGGGTTCAAAACTTCACTGTGTAAATATTTGCAACATTTTGTTTAAACCCTCAAAAATGTGGATGTAACTTCTCTGCTCTTGCAGGCATAGACTTAACATTTGACATGCATATCCATAGTCAGTGTATCCTGGTGTCTAACACGACTGGATAAATCGGTTTAACAGTTTTACATTTGTATTAGAAACAAAAAAAAATGTTGGCAACATTTTCTCACATATTTATGGCAGCATATAGATGAAGCATTCTTTTTGTGCAATTTAACATTAACAATGCTCATATCACTACTTCATTTAATATGCTGGGCTGGGCTTTTTGCAGTCCTGCTGCTCCTTTCTGAGTGACTATCTACCCCCTATTCTTTTGGCATAGCCAGGTTGACACAGTAGAACTACTGATCCCACTCATATCCTTTTTATTCTTTACAGCGACAAACTCCCTTAAAACGAGAGTCAACTTCTCCTTTTCTTATTGACCTATCCTGTTGGAATAGTCAGACTTCTTCCTTCCTTCCTGCTGCCCCATTCATTGTCTTCCCCCACTACATCTTTTTGAGTACCTCTAAGTCCCAGATTTGCATGTGCATCAGGCTCCCTGGATCATAAATTTACTGGATGTGATCCTTAAATATCCTGCATGCAGGCTGCAATTGTTGACACTCTGTGCTTCCTTGCTGCAACCTGGGGGTCCACCGCTGTTGAGCTACCCAGCTCAGCTGTCCATTTCTTGGTGAAACTGTGTATCTAACTCCTGAACCTGGTGACCCTCTGCAATATCTGCCTCTCATACCCCATCCTTTAATTAGAGCCCCCCAGATAAGGCTGAGTGAAATAAGCAAATTTCAGTGTTATGAAATGTTTCATGAAATTCTACAATTTTTACAAACATTCATAAGATTTGACTTTAAGTACAGATGTTATTTTGACACACACACACACACAGTCTTCTTGAAAGGTCTAAAAACCTACCAAATGTAATGGTATTGCATTCTCTAGTTGTAAAGCTTCATGGGTTTATAAATGTGTAGTTTACATTCTTGCAAAATTTAAATGTGAAAGTTTGCTTTTAATTTCATCCCATTTAAAGCTGCATATGTCAACTTTTTCAGAAATGACCATGTGGTATAGTAGTTTAAATGTTTCAACTCTGGTTAAATTTGGATATGTTGTTTTAAAATTAGAGGAAAATAACTTTACAGACTCAAATAACTCCTCCTCTATCTCTTCCAAGTGCAGTATATGCCACTGCGAGGAAAATTTAGAAATCTAATTGTAGAAATGAAAGGAAAAGTGTGACTCTCACTGGGATTTGAACCCAGGACCTTAGCAATCCATGCTTTAGCCCTTCACCAACTGAGCTATGTAGTTCAGCTGGTTAAGAGCTGAAGCACGGAGGGAAATAACTGAAATTTACATTTTGGCAACATGTTTGGCAGGCTATAACTCAGTCCCATTTAAAGCTAGAAATCTGAAACCATTTACATATACATATGTATTGATAACCTGTATGCCTGTCAAATTTTATAACATTTCAATGAGTACTGTCAAAATTACATTCAAATTACAGACATCTAAATTTTGGCAAAATGTTTGGCTACCTATAACTCAGTTCCCATTGAATATTGAGACTTAAAATGTGGTGCATATACTCAAACTAGATGCTTCTCTAAATCCTAACATCATGGAGTAATTTGAATAAGAAATGTTAAAATGATCTCAAAAAAACTGAAAATTACATTTTGATTAAATGTTTGACCACCCCATATCTCTGCCTCTTTCAAGCTATGACTATTAAATTTGGTACTTCTGTGTAACCCATTGGATTTTGTGCACATTCCAAATTGGGTGTTTCTTGGATGCATGCTTTTAAAGTTATAGTGAAATAGCTGGAATTTTAAATTTGGTGAAATTCTGTGGCATTTTCTTGAAAATTCTACAAAATTCTGCAGAATTGGAAAGGTCATTCTGTGGGAATTCTTCAGGCAGAATTTTATTTTCTGCACAGCTCTGTCCTACACCACTCTGTCAGGGTGGGATTGCTGGGAGGAGGCACCCGTGGTAGTGACCAGGGAGAGTGCAGGGGTCTTCCATAGTGGAGACCCCAAGAAGGATGGTAGAGGACCCCAGAGAAGGAGGAGGAAGAAACTTCTGGTGGAGGACTCAATCAGTAGGGGCCTAGATTAGGCAATAGCAAAGGGGAGAGAGGCAGGTTAGGTGCCTACCCAGTGCCATGGCCTGGACAGATGGGAAGGAGATCCTGAGCATCATGAGGGTAGCATGATGAGAGGGAGAACTGCATGTCATTGTCCACCTGGGGACCAATGACCTGGCTAGGGATGGAGCTGGGACAGTGTGTGGGGGGTTGGAAGCTGGGGAGGGTTTTTATGTAGCTTGCTCAGTGGCTTTTGTTGATGTGCAGGGGACAAGAGAGCAATCTCCACGCCAGGAGCTTTAACTCATGGCTGATGAAATGGTGCAGAGAGGAAGGGTTCAGCTACAGTTGGGACTCATGATTTAGCTGAGAGGATAAGTGCCTACACCGGGGTGATGGCCTGCATCCACCCAGGAGGGGAACCACAGTCCTCAGCGAGTGGTTTAAATGTTACTTCGGTGAACAATTAAACTAGTCAAGGGGAGCGGTGGATGGAATTACTGTAGGGAGTCAGAAACTCCCCACCACCACCACTACCACCACAGGCTGAATCAGAGAGTAAGGAGAACCAGAATGGACAGGAATCCATCAGGATGCAAATTAATAAAGGAAGCAGGGTGATAGAAGTAAAGGGGGAAAGAAAATGGGAATTAAAAAGAGAGGGGAAGGAGGGTAGGCAAAAAGGAAAATTCGGAGCTACAAACAGAATGGAAACAGAATCTGAAAGATCATGCGTGCAAATGATTGAAATCTAGGAAATAAGATTCCAGACCTAGAGACCATCATGACAAAGGCCAACCTGGATATTGCGGCCATTACCGAGTCATGCTACACTGAAAACCATGACTGAGACATGTCCATAGCAGGTTATGCTCTGTTCAGAAAGGACCAAGTGGGAAGGAAAGGAGGAATGTGGTGCTTTATGTGATGGGAAAGCATAAAAGCAATGGAGATACAGGAATTACAGGGGGAGGCAGAGGTACTGTTGGTCACCCTTCAGTTGGGAATGGAGCCACTATTCACACTGGTGTGATCTACAGACCTCCAGCACAGGGGGGAGGAATTAGATAAGGTACTGGTGGAAGCCACTGGCAAGATGTCTGAAAAGAGGGAGGTTCTGCTGGTGGGGGACTTCAACCTGCCAGATGTACACTGAAGCATTCCAGCAACAGCTTCAGACAGAAGCAGGGACATCCTGGACTCTCTGCCTCTCTACATGGGGACATACCTCATGCAACTAGTCAGTGAAACCACTCATGATGGGGCAATACTGGACCTGGTACTCACTAACAGGGACAGTGTTGTAGATGTCAAGATAGGAGGCCACTTGGGGACCAGTGATCACCATACTGTGCGGCTCAATATGAGGACTGCTGCAGAATCGAACCACACAAGGGCGAGGGTCCTGAACTTCAGAAGGGCAGATTTTATAAATATTAGTGAATGCCTCAGGGACTACCTGACAAGGGTGGGTGACCAGGTTAGGTGGATGAACAGTGAGTGGAGATAAAAGGGAGCATAATTAAGGAGACAATCCTCTACATAAAAAAATTAGCAAAAGCAAGTGGAAAAAGAGACTTCTATTGTTCTCAGAAGAGGTGACTGAAAAGCTAAAGACAAAAAGTATAGCATTCAGAAGGTATAAGGAGACACAGAGGGAGGAGAATAGGGAGGTGCATTAGGGAAACAGAGGGAAGCAAGAAAAGTCCTAAAGAGCACAAAGACACAAACTAAAGAGAGAATAGCCAAGGAAGTAATGAAAGGGAACAAGACATTATTAGGTATGTAACTGGAAAGAGGTTCAATGTGCCTGTGCAACTGGTTTCATGCTTGTGTAACGCAGATAAATTTTGGATGTTCGCCTCTCTATCCATGATATATGCCACCCTTAAGAGGTATGAAGGCAAGGAACCCAAGGGGAGGATTCTACCCCTTGAGGTGCCATGGGAGTGATTCCCTTGGCTAAAGGTACCTTAGGAAGAAGCCCATGGGAGAGAGAGGCATGCTGCTGGAGGAGGAGGAGTGGATGGAGGGGCAAGGAAAAATGCTTGTGTGTGGAGTGAAGAGAGCAGCCCTTAAATAGGCAAAAAGGTGTGTGTGGCCAGTTGCACCACCCCCTTGAACTACAGGCTATAGCCTTCCAATTTAGTGAGCCTGTGCAACTGGTTTCATGCTTGTGTAACATAGATAAACTTTGGCTGTTCGCCTCTCTTTCCATGGGATATACCACTCTTCAGGGGTTCAAAAGCAAGGAACCCTAGGGGAGGGTTCCACCCCTTGAGGTACTGCAGGAGTGATTCCCTTGGCTAAAGGCATCCTAAGAAGAAGCCCAAAAAGATTGTCAAGCAAAGCATACAAGGTATTGAACACATAATGGGGTCGAGGACCTGTGCATAGGTCAGTAGGTAGAATATGTTCAGTTGGTAGCATGGGTCAATGAATACCTGTACATAGGTCGAGTGGTAACATAGGTTCAGTAAGTAGCGTGGGTCAATGATGACCTGTACGTAGGTCAGTTGGTAATGGGGTTCAGCTGGTAGCATAGGTCAGTTGGTCATATTGTTTGAGTAAAGTAGGTAGGAAATGATAGGTGAATCGTGATCCACTCAGAGGTCTGACTAATGCATGGAGGCTTGGCTTCCTAAGGAGAGAGAGAGAACATCCAGAGGAGGAGACGGAACAATTACGGAACATCCACCTGACTCCATCCAACAGCAGAAACCTACCTACGTTGGAAACCTGCCTAAGTGACCTATGGACTACAAGGATACCTGTCTAGTTATATGACCATTGGCATGGAGGGGAGGAAAAACCCACTTTGAGGAGGAAACCTATGGGGATCCAAGGCCTAGGTCACCTTCCCTCCAGGCTTTCGGACAGTTTTGATTAGTAACAGCTCTGCTACTGCAATTTAGTAGACCAATCAAAGGGAACTGCAATTTTGGGGAACACTCTCACTCTATCCCTCTAATGAGAAGGAGAGTTGTGAGCGCACTCTGCAACAAGAGTCGACCAAGGCGGGAGGAGGTGAGTAACGACCATTGAGGCGCTCAGATGGCCTACTGATCTATGAACAAACCAGGTGAACCAGAGGTGGTTGTAGGGAGAACAGCATGAAAGGGTGCCTCCAAACCCACTCGGGCAGCTAAAGGGGCCCTTGCCACGAGAGCCCCATCCCTTCACTACTGAAGTCTTAAATGTTACATCAAGTGCCATTGGTACGGTTGATGGCTGAAGGTCCACCCGGAATGAGGACCTTCCCAACTATGGAACAGATGAGAAGGACCCTGTGCCAAGCTTCACATGCTCAAGATGCAGACTTCGGTGTGCAGAGACAGCCTGTTGGCCATGGGGCTAGCCCTGAGTCCTGGAGTAATGGATATGGTCAGCATGTCTCCAAAATCTGGAAAAGAAAGTTGGAATGAGCATGAGACATGCACATGGTAAGGAGCATGGGACCTGTCCATGGGTCATAATAGATGACAGAGACATGGGAAGACTTGTACATAGGTCAGACTGAGCACTGTGGACCCTCTCATAGGTCTTGACTGGATGAGACCAGTACGTAGGTTATGATGAGCAATATGGACCCTCTTGTGAGTCTAGGTAAGGCAAATAGCAGTTGCAAACCACAGGAATGCATGCCGACCAAGTCCATTAGAAAGCCAACTTGGGAGTGAATTGGATAGTATATTATGAGTAAGAGAACGGCAAGGCCAGGAGGATCCTGGGGCTGACAGTTTGAGAGGAGGAGGCTGTAAAGCTGGTTAGGTATTGTGGGAGGAGGTTGCAAAGTCAGTACAGTAGGAGCTGTGGTTTGATGCAGATAAACATGATATGCTCTCAGACTTGGAAGGGAATGTCAGTATTGAAAGGGGAGAGGTCCTGTAATGAACAGACTTGCAAGCTGATTGCATTAGTGCCATGATGGCTGGTATAAGAGCAATACTGGTAGTGCAAGGGACAGGAAGGCTGGAGGACTGCAAGGAATAGGAAGGCTAGGATGACTGTATAAATCAGGTGCAGAATAGCAGGGAAAGGATGGTAGAAGGCTGAGCTGAGCCAGCTGCCCTAAGGTAGAGAGTTGCCTGGAATAGCTGATTGCAGAATCCCATAAAGGCCATGTGGAGCAGCAATAGAAGGCCGGGGTGAGCCAGTGATCAATAAAACATATAAAAAGTTAAAAGCTGCTCCCGCTGCCTGGAGCTATGATGCCCGATGTGACTCCTCAGTCTCCTGCTGTAGGAAAATCATAAAAGCCACAAACATAACACCCCAACACCAAGCAGCTAATGAAATAAGTTAAATACATGCCAGCCATGAAAGCAGGATTAGGTTATCATCAGAAACAAACTGCTAAGGGTTTGATATGAGTAAGGTTTGGTAAAGGTGGGAGTAGCAATAAATGAGCCTAAATAACACAAACATAGAAGTAAGAGTAATGTAGTAGGGCTGCAAAAGTATTTGAGTGGCATCCAGCAGCAATTAACTATAGCTTGTAGGGGTAGCAATCTGAATGAACATAGAACTGTAGGGAGAGGCAATGCACTAAAAACAGCAGCAATGTTTGCTTGGTATAAGCTCAGAAAGCAGGACTGAGTTCCATGGACAAGGTTGCTTAGGTTGTAGTGAAGAAGTAAAACAGGGAAAAGTTGTTGGCTAGGCAGCAAAGCCATAAACAGGTGTAACCAATTAAGGGGAACAAGGCAGCAGATTGCAGTGTGAACTGAAACAGACAATGACAATAACAGGGACTGAGGCTTGTTAGGCAGAAAGCAGGGTGAGCTAAAGCATACAGAGAACAATGCAGTGAACAGAGGGCTACAATAGTAGGGGAGAAATGGAGCTGGGGGTACAAGCACAAGGTAGCATGAGGCAAGGAAACACAGAGTATAACCTGAAGCACAAGTAGCAATGTATAGACAGGGCACTAGAAAACTAGAAAGCCCAAAAGAAACAAACAAGGCAAACACAAGGACAGGAGCAGGAAAGGAACCAGCACACACAGAAGCATGGAGTAATACAAACTAAAAGCAGCAAAACAGGAGTCCCGCACAAACCAAGCAGAGTCCAAGCATGCACGTGGGAGGGAAAAAGCCCTAATAGGCCCCACTAGAGAAGACAGACTGACAGAGCCTTGGACTGCAAGAAAAATGCTTGTGTGTCGAGTGAGGAGAGCTGCCCTTAAGTAGGCAAAAAGGGGTTGAGGCCAGTTGCACAGCCCCCTTGAACTACAGGCTATAGCCTTCCAAAAGACCAGCAGTGGGAATGTAAGGTTAAAAAGGGGAGGGGTGACTGTGCAGAGGTGGACAAGGAAAAGGCTAACATCCCGAACAAATACTTTTGTTCAGTGTTTGCTGAGAAAGGAGAAGGGGAGTGGTCACAAAGTAACAGAAGCTTTGGAAGGAGGGAGGGAGGGAGGCGGACACTATTCCTTTTCTGGAAAGGATAGTCCTAATGGGACTTGCTAATCTGAAAGACAAAGCAAAGGGGCCAGATGGTGTGCATCAATGGGCATTGAGGGAGATCAGGGAGATACTGGCTGCACCTCTGACAATTCTATTTAACAGCTCATTTGAAACAGGTGTCATTCCGGAGGACTGGGGAGGGTGGATATAGTCTCACTACACAAAAGTGGTAGCAGGGAGGAGGCTGTCAATTATAGGCCAATCAGACTGACATTGGTGGTGGGAAAGTAAATGTAATCACTGCTGAAGGAAAGGATTGTGTAATATCTTGAATCCAGTGGGTTACAAGACTCAAGGCAGCATGGTTTCACAGAAGGGAAATCATGTCAAATGAATTTGATAGATTTAATTCACTGGGTCTCCAAGGAGCTAGAACAGGGTGGAGAGATGGATGTGGCCTACCTAGATTTCAGTAAGGTTTTTGACACCATTCCACATACAGTATAAGCAAGCTGGGTAGCTTTAGGAGTGAGTCTAATGGTAGTAAACTGGAAAATAAATTGGTTAGGAGATAGGTGATAGAGCATGGTGGCAAACAGGTTTCATGCCAAGGAAGGGTAACCAGTGTGGTGCCTCAGGGATCAGTGCTGGGGCCAGTCCTGTTTAATGGTTTTATAAGTGACACTGCATAGCAGTTGGAATGTAGGTCTGCCTCTTTGCAGATGACACCAAAATCTGCAAGGGTTGACACTTTGAGGGACCTGAAAGGATGAGCTGAGACTTGAGAAAAATTTGAGGAGTGGTCCAAAGTATGGCAGCTGTGTTTCAATGTGAAAAAAGTGCAAAAGAATTCACTTAGGGGATAGAAACCCAGGGGCAGAGTACAAAATGAGTGCGGTGATATTAACAACCACCAAGCGAGAAAGAGACCTGGGGGTAATCACCTTGTATGACCTAAAGGTGGCCAGGCAGTGTGACAAGACAGCACAGAGGGCTAGTATGATGCTGGGGTGCATAAGAAGGGGTATCACCAGCAGAAAGAGGGAGGCGTTGTTGCCTCTGTATAGATCATTTGTAAGACCCCACCTAGAGTTCTGCATCCAGTTCTGGAAACCACATCTCTGGGAGGATATAGGCAGAATGGAGGTGGTCCAGAGGAGGACAAGCAAAATGGTGCAGGGTCAGCACCAAAAGCCCTATGAGGAGAGATTAAAGGACCACAATACATACACCCTGGAAGAGACGAGGTAGAGGGGTGTATGATAGAGACCTTTAAATACCTCAAATCATGATGGTAAGTAAGGTACAGGAGGGAAGTATTTTTCAGAAGAAAAGGTTCTGAAGAACAAAGCGACCTGCAATGAAGCTGGAGGGGGTAGATTCAGGAAAGATGTGAGGGAATACTTCTTCACAGAAACAATGGTGTCTTCCCGGAATAGTCTTCCTGTGGATGTGGTGGGGGCCAAAACAGTGGTGGGGTTAAAGAATGCACAGGATAAGTACAAGGGAATCTTGGTGGAAAGGAAGGGGGAGGGAGAAGGAGCTATAGATGAGGCACGATCCATGGTTATGGAGTTGGTATGGAGAAATGAGCAGACTGGATGGGCCAAGCAGTCCTTATCTGCCATCAAATTCTATGTTTCTATGTACATCCTGCAACAGAGGACAGTGAGAGGGGACATGATAGAGCCCTACATGTACCTCACAGTGCTGAACAAGGTGCAAGAGGACAGTCTCTTTCAAATGAGAAAGTACATGATGACTAGGTGACAAGCAATGAAGCTAGAGAGGGAAAGTTTAAGAGGGATGTGAGGAAATACTACTCCACTAAAAGGGTGGTTGTTGCCTGGAACAGATTGCAAGAAGCGGCAGAAGCAGAAACAGTGGAAACTTCAAGAATGTGTAGTATAGATATAGAAGAATATTAGTAAATAGGCAAGGGTGGGATGATTGCTGGAGACCACTTCGGGTCAGCAGACGCAGATGAAGCAGGGAATATCTAGAGCAGATGGGTGGGGCAAAAAAACCTTTCAGCTGATGAATACTATGTTTCTGTTTGTAAACATGCCTTCTTTCTCAGTACAATGTACAGTATGCTGTTAGCATGTATATCTCTCTAGAATCCTTCTGACTCACCATGAGGAAAGATTGCACAGTGGCAGAGCACAAGGATGGTAGGTTTGACGGGTATTGGGTTTGATTCCTAGTTGTGAACATTTTCTTCTTCTTTCTCACTACAATTCATGTTGTTAGCATACAACTCTCTCTAGAAACTTGTCTCACCAGGTGAAATGACAGCAGCACAGTTGCAGAGCACTGGGACAGTATTTGGTAGGGGACCTGGGTTCAGTTCCCAGCTGCGAACATTTTGTCTTTCTCGCTACAATGATTTTGTTAGCATGTATTCCTCTGCAAACCTTCTCTTTTACCATGTAGACTGATAGCACAGTGGTACAGTACCAAGACTAGTTGGGAGGGGTTTGACGTTTGATTTGCTGTTATGAACACTTCTTTTTCACTACAATTTAGGTTGTTAAAATACATCTCTCTCCAAAAAGCTTCTGTCTCACCAAGTGGAACAGCAGCACAGTGGCAGGGTGCCTGGACAGTAGTTGGATGGGGGAATCAATTCCTTGTTTTTAACATTATCTTTCTCACTACAATTAATGTCATTAGCATGTCTTTCTCTCTTGAACCTTCTGTCTAACCATGTGAAATAGCAGTACTGTGGCAGGGCATCAGGAGTGTTGCTAGCAGGGTGCCTGGGATTGATTCCCAGTCGTAAATATTTTCTATCTCACTATGATTAATGTTATTAGCATGTATTTCTGTCTCAAAACTTTCTGTCACTCCACGTAAAATACTAGCACAATAGCAGGGCACCAGAATGGCAGATGTGAGGGGGCCTGGGTTTCAGTCCCAGTTGTGAACATGTCTTCCTTCTCACTACAATGTGAGTTGTTAGCATGCATCTCTATCAAGAAACCATCTATCTGCCCACGTGGAATAATAGCACAGTGGCAGAGCTCCAGAACAGTAGTCGGGGGACCGGGATCACTTCCCTGATATGAACGCTTCTTTCTTATTCACAATTTATGCTGTTGGCATGCATCTCTCTCTCTCTCTCATCCTTCTGTCTTGTCCCATGGAACAACAGCTCAGAGGCAATGCTCCACGGCAGTAGTTGAGTGGGGGCCTTGGTTTGAGTTCCAATTGAGAATGAGTTTTTTCACAATAAATTTTCTTATTAGCATGCATCTCTCTGTAGAAAGCTTCTGTCTCACCATGTGGAATGATTGCACTGAGCCAGAGTGCCAGGGCAGTAGTTGGTGAGGGGTTGGGTTTGATTCTCAGTTCAGAAAAATATTTTCTTTCTCACTCTGATTTATTTTTTTAGCAAGCACTTCTCTAGAAAACTTCTCATTTATAAATGGTCTGATGGCATAGTGGCAGAGCACCAACACACTAGTTTGCTAGGGTCTGGTTTCATGTTCCAGCTATAATTATGTTTTCTCATTACAATTTATGTTATTAGCATGTATCTCTTTTTAGAAACCTTCTGTCTCACCATGTGGAATGACTGCAAAGTGGCAGAGCACCAAGACAGTAGTTAGTAAGGGGCTTGTGTTCGATTCAGAGTTGTGAAAATTTTTTTTGTTTCTCACTACAATTCATGTTGTAAGCATGCATCTCTCTCTACAACTCTCACCAGGTGAAATGACAGCACAGTTGCAGAGCACCAGGACAGAATTTGGTAGGGGACCTGAGTTCAGTTCCCAGCTGTAAACATTTTGTCTTTCTCGCTACAATGATTTTGTTAGCATTTATTCATCTACAAACCTTCTCTTTTACCAAGTAGACTGATAGCACAGTGGCCACCATGCTACCGCCTACCTGAAGCTCGCCCCATTTGGAAATCAGGGACAGACACTCCCCTTCCTATCTGATCCACTACCCAGGCACCACCATCACTGGAACATGGCAGGACAGGGTGATCAGGAGAGCCAGTGGTTTGAGCCTGGCATTGGGTGTGTGGCAATGGGGCATGGGAGGGTGCCGTAGCCTATCCAGAGATCGGGGTTTTTTCCTTGCATGTGTTTTCCCTGGAGTGTGAACGTGCAACGGTGTCTGCATGCAGTACATCCTAATGCCCACGGCTACTCCACCCCTATGCATGGCACCTCTGGCTACAGTGCCCCCGATCTCTATTGAGGGCTGCTGGTGAGAGGTGCAAACCTAACTACCCACTCCAGAGGAGGAGGAGAGCAGTCCTTTGGATGCTCAATACTCTCCCTCCCCAGCCGATCCCCAGCAACCCAAATCTGCTCCCAAACCCAGGTCGCTGGCGTGGCGTGAGGTGTGGCACCAGTGTCTCAATCCTCAGTGCCACTGGACCAGCCACAGGGGCTAGGTTTGATTCCTAGTATTGAACATTTTTACTTCCTTGCTGTTGTACAATTTATGTTGTTAGCATTCATCTCTATCTAAAAACCTTCTGTCTTGCCATGTGGAATGATAGCACAGTTGCTGAGCACCAGGACTGTAGTTGGATAGAGGTCTGTGTTCAAGTCCCAGTTGTGAACATGTTTTCTGCTTCTCACTGCAATTAATTTTTCTAGCATTCATCTCCCTCAGGAAACTTTCTTTTGTCCATATGGAATTGTAACCCCCGACGAATGGGGGTTCCCAAAAAGTATTCCTTGAGCTTGCTTAAATGCTCATTGCCAGGCTGGTGTCTTGCATTTTAGCAGTTTAAATGTATTGCCAGAGAGTGCCTGTATAGCCTCTGTGTACGGTCTCTTTAAGAGCTGCCTCGATTGCAGTTAGAATTAATCTGAGAGGGAGCTCTGTTAGAAGATGTACTTGTTTGCTGATCATTTGTTAGAGTAGTAATAATATTGCAGTTTGTTCTAACCTGCCTTCTTTGCAGCATGGACAGTTCTGTTAGTTTCCATCATCTCGGTCCTGGACTGTCAGATTGGACCAATCAGTACATTTGTGACTCTAAAATGGAGCCTGCCAACAGGGGCTTGGTGGGGTCAAAACTTGTAGGAATTGTAATTTTGGGCTTTTGGGGCCTAAATTAACCCGGAGGGGGAGCCCTTGTTGTGACTGACAGACAGATCAGCCAACCGAACCTTTTGGATCTTGGGGAAAGTCCCACACTGCTTGTAGCTTCAGTTAGATCTGAGTTGGGAAGTGAAGAAGTAACAGCTTGAGATAGCTCAAGCAGCAATCCATGGTGGATTTGCACAGGAAAACTGTGGAAAGGCCTGAGTTTGGCCTGTGTGCCTGCCTGCTGTCCCTGAGAGGGAACTTGTGCTTTTTTCGGACTGAATCTGAATTTGGAGAGTAAATTAAGCTACTGAATTGTGACCAGCTTTAACCTGAAGAAGACCGAAGATTTGCTGAATGTGATCAGCCTGTCAGGACTTCCAGCTACCTCTGAACTCCTGGATTGTGCAGAGACTCTGTAATTGCGGCCAAAGAGCCATTTGCCTGGTACAGTGGAATTTCATTACATGTGAATGTGCTGTGTGCTTATAGTGGGTCATGATTTGGTTCCCCACTGTGTGTCTGAACTGTGTTTTGCTTGCTGGAGGCTGTATCCAGCTCCACGGACTGAATCCGTATCCATTTCTGTTTACCTAGGCCCTGCTACACTGGCCCAGCCAGAATACTTGCTACGCAGAGAAAGTCATCCCCCTGCTCGACGCCTTGAACAGGAACGACGCCTCGGTGATTCGTGTGGGCCCTGCTTCTCCAAGCACTCCAGCTCAACAGCCTGCAGTCTCGATTTCATCCTGCCTGTGTCCAGTATTGGGTATCATGAGTAAACATCAGGGTAGCTCCCTGCAACAACAGCTGTATCTAAAAGTGTTGTCATCTGATTACCTTGTTGCCTTTTCTTTCACAAACCAAGCCCTCCGGCTCCGGATTACAAATAGTGTGTGTTGTGCATGTTGCTTTCTTCCATCACAGGGCCCCAGCCAGCTGCAACATTCCTGGCTAGCCCACCATTTTCCTACCTGGGTACCCAGAGTGTGTGACTGTATAGGGGCTCTGAACTGCATGCATAACTGTCTGATTAATATACACTTTTTAAGCAAATCAACCTGATTACACCCCTCCCTTGTTCAAGTCCCCTGAATAAATCAGATTTAACTTTGTTTGCATTTAACCTGACTGTGGTTCCATTTTGTGCCAAAAGTATTGTACTGTTGCTATTTGCTGTGCTTAACCTTGTTTTAAAGGGGGTCCCCAGGGTCAAGCTAGAGTAACCAGCCCTGGTGGTAAGTGCAAACAGTATGGGTGATTGCCTGGTGAATAAAGGTCATTGTGAAAGTAATTATTGTATATCGTTCAGGCCACTAGAAGGGAAAGAGGGGGGTTAAGCTGTCCTGGAGGGCTGTACCCAGGTTAGCTTGACCACTAACAACTCTGACCTTCAGGTGGAGGCACCCGTTTCATTACCCAGGCCCCTTAACCTGCTACTAGCCAAGCAGGCAGGGGCAGTAGCCCTTGGGATAGCACCACCTAGGGGTTACATAATTATAACACATGTGGAGAGCAGCAGGACAGTAGTTGTGTGGGGCCTGAGTTCGAGTCCCAGTTGTGAATGTGATTTTTTTTTTCTCACTGTAATGTATGCTATTCTGCATTTCTCTCTCTCTCTCTCTCTCTCTCTCTCTCTCTCTCTCTCTCTCCTGTCTCTCTTTCCCTCTCACTAGAAACCTTATGTCTTGCCATATGGAATTATTGCACAGTGGAAGATCACACAGACAGTAGCTGGGAGAGGGCATGGGTTTTATTCCCAGTTGTGAATATTTTTCTATCACTACAATTTATGTTGTTAGTGTGCATCCCTTCCTGAAAACCTTCTATCCCACATGTGGAATGATAGCACACTTGCAGAACACAAGGACAGTATTTTGGAGGGGGAGTGGGTTTGAATCCTAGTTATGAATTTTTTTTATTTCTCACTACAATTTTTGTTGTTAGCATGCATCTCTGTCAAGAATCCTTTTGCCTTGCCATGTGGATCGATAGCACAGTGACAGAGCATGAGGAAAATGTATGGGTAGGGCCTGGGTTTGAATCTCATATGAGATCATATTTTCTTCCTAACTACAGTTTATGTTGGTAGCATGCAACTCTCTCTACAAGCCTTCTGTCTCACCATGTGGAATAATAAAGCAGTTGCAAAGCACTACAGCAGTTACTGGAAGGGGGTCTGGTTTCAATTCCAAGTTGTTGCCATATTTTTACTTCAGTGTGTTTGTTAGTAATCACCTCTCTTGAAGCCTTCTCTTTTGCTACAGTATGTAAAATCATATGACAGTGGCAGAGCACCAGGACGGTAGTTGGGTGGGGGCCTGGATTCGAGTTTCAGTTGTAAACATGTTTTCTTTATTACTGCAATATACATTGTTAGCATGGCTCTCTCTCTCTCTCTAGAAATCTTCTGTCTTGCCATGCGGAATAACTGCACCGTGGCAGAGCTCCAGAACAGTAGTCGGGGGACCTGGGATCACTTCTCTGGTATGAACGCTTCTTTCTTATTCACAACAATTTATGCTGTTGGCATGTATCTCTCTCTGTTTCTGTCTCTGTCTCAGTCTCTGTCTCTCTCGCACTCTCTTTCATCTTTCTGTCTTGCCCTGTGGAACAACAGCTTAGGGTCAGAGCTCCACGGCAATAGTTGAGTGGGGGCCTTGTTTTGAGCTCCAATTGTAAATGAGTTTTCTCATGATAATTTTTTCTTTTTAGCATGCATCTCTCTGTAGAAACCTTGTGTCTCACCATGTGATTGCACAGAGGCAGAGCACCAGGGCAGTAGTTGGTGGGGGTTGGGTTTAATTCTAGGTTCAGAAAAATATTTTCTTTCTCACTCCAATTTCTTTTGTTAGCAATCACCTCTCTATAAGCCTTCTCATTTTCCAAATGGACTGATGGCACAGTGGCAGAGCACCAGCACACTAGTTTGCTAGGGTCTGGGTTCAAGTTCCAGCTGTAATTATGTTTTCTGTCTCATTACAATTTATGTTGTTAGCATGCATCTCTTTTTAGAAACCTTATGTCTCACCATGTGGAATGACTGCAAAGTGGCAGAGCACCAAGACAGTAGTTAGGAAGGGGTGTGGGTTTGATTCCTAGTTGTAAATTTTTTTTTCTTTTTCATTTCAATTTATGTTGTTAGCATGCATCCCTCCCTAAAAACCATCAGTCCCACCATGTGGAATTCTAGCACAGTTACAGACCAGTAGGACAGTATTTTGGAAGGGGTCTAGGTTTGATTCCTAGTAATGAACATTTTTACTTCCTCACTAGAATTTATGTTGTTAGCATTCATCTCTGTCTGGAAATCTTCTGTCTTGCCTTGTGGAATAATAGCACAGTGGCCAAGCACTGGAACTATAGTTGGATAGAGGTCTGGGTTCAAGTCCCATTTGTGAACATGTTTTCTGTTTCTCACTGCAATTTATTTTGTTAGCCTTCATCTCCCTCAAGAAACCTTCTTTTGTACCATAAGGAATTATAACACAGGTGGAGAGTAGCAGGACAGTAGTTGTGTGCGGGCCTGAGTTCGAGTCCCAGTTGTGAATTTGCTTTTGTCTCACTGTAATTTATGTTGTTATCGTGCATCTCTCTCTGTCTCTCTGTCTCTCTCTCTCTCTCTTTCTCTCTGTCTTTCTCTCTCTGTGTGTCTCTCTTTCCTTCTCACTAGAAACCTTCTGTCTTGCCATGTGGAATTATTGCACAGTGGAAGAGCACCCATACAGTAGCTGGGATGGGGCGTGGGTTTTATTCCCAGTTGTGAATATTTTTCTATCTCACTATAATTTATGTTGTTAGCGTGCATCCCTTCCTGAAAATCTTCTGTCCGGCATGTGGAATGATAGCACACTTGCAGAGCACAAGGACAGTATTTTGGAGGGGGAGTGGGTTAGAATCCTAGTTATGAAGTTTTTTTTTTTATTTCTCACTACAATTTTTGTTGTTAGCATGCATCTCTGTCTAGAACTCTTCTGTCTTGCCATGTGGAATGATAACACAGTGGCAGAGCTGGAGGACAATAGTTGGGTGTGGTCTGGGTTTGAATCTCATATGACATCATGTTTTCTTCCTAACTACAATTTATGTTGGTAGTATGCAACTCTCTTGACAAGCCTTCTGTCTCACCATGTGGAATAATAAAGCAGTTGTGGAGCACTACAGCAGTTACTGGGAGGGGGGTTGGGTTCAATTCCCAGTTGTGGCTATTTTTTTACTGCAATTTGTTTGTTAGCAATCACTTCTCTTGAAGCCTTCTCTTTTGCTATGTAAAATAATAGCACAGTGGCAGAGCACCAGGATGATAGTTGGGTGGGGTCCTGGATTCAAGTTTCAGTTGTAAACATGTTTTCTTTATTACTGCAGTATACATTGTTAACTTGGCTCTCTCTCGCTCTAGAAATCTTCTGTCTCACCATATGGAATGATTGCACAGTGGCAGAGCACCAAGGCAGTAGTTGGGAGGAAGCATGGATTTGATTTCCAGCTGTGAATTTTTTGTTATCTTTCTCACTGCAATGTATGTTGCTAACATGCATCTCTGCCTAGAAACCTTCTGTTCTACCATGTGTTATAATAGCACAGTTGCAGAGCATAAGGGCATTATATTGCAGGGGGACCTGGTTTGATTCCTAGTTGGGAAAATGTTTCTTCCTCACTGTAATTTACATTGTTAACATTCATCTCTCTCTAGAAACCTTCTTTCTTGCCGTGTGGAATGATATTACAATAGTAGAGCACCAGGACAGTAGTTGGGTAAGTGCCTGGACTTGAGTTACAGTTGTGAACATGTTTTGTTTCTCACTGCAATTTATTTTGCTAGTGTGCTTCTCTTTCTTGAAACCTTCTACCATTTAGAATGAAAACACAGGTGAAGAGCACCAGGACAGTAGGTGGGTGGGGACTTTGGTTCAAGTCACAGTTGTCAATTTTTTTTCTGTCTACAATTTATGTTGTTAACATGCCTCTTTCTCTTTAAACCTTTTTCCTCACCATGTGGAATGATTGCACCATGGCAGAGCACCAGGAGAGTTGCTGGGAGGGGGTCTGAGTTGTATTTCTTGTTGTGAGCACTTTCTGCTTTCTTACTACAATTTATGCTGTTAGCCTGCATCTCTTCAGAAAACATCTTATGGGATATAGAATGATAGCACAAATGCAGAGCACCAAGATAGTTGTTGAGTGGGGGCCTAGGTTTGAGTCCAAGTTATTAACCTGTTTTTGGTTCCTCCATAAAATTCATGTTGTTATCTTGTATCTCTCTCCAGAAACCATCTGTATCACCATGTGAAATGATAGCACCATGGCATAGTGCCAGGATAGTAGCTGGGATGGGGTTTCTTAGGCAGATTCCTAATTGTGAACATTTTTCTTTCTCCCTACAATTAATGGTGTTAGCATGTTTCTCTGTCTAGCAACCTTCTGTCTCTCCATTTAGAGTGATTGCACAGTGGCAGTGCTCCAGGATAGTAGTTGGGAGAGGACCTGGGTTTGAATCCCAGTTGTGAGTATTTTTTTCTGTCTCCCAAGAAATTATGTTGTTAGCATGCATCTATCTCAAGAAGCCTCCAGTCTCACCATGTGCAATTACAGCACAGTTGCAGAGCTCAAGGAGAGCTGTCAGCAGGGGGTCTGTGTTTTCTTTCCAGTTGTGAACAATTTGTTCTTTCTTACTACAATTTACGTATTTTGCATGCATCTCTCTCAAGAAACCTTCTTTCTCACCGTGAGAAATGATAGTACAATTGCAGAGCATGAGGGCAGTATTTTGGAAGGGATCTGGGTTTGATTCCTAGTTGTTAACATTTTTTCTTCCTCCCTACAATTTATGTTGTTAACGTGCATGTCTCTCTAAAACCCTACTGTCTTGCCATGTGGCAAGTTAGTACAGTCGCAGAACACGGGGACAGTAGTTGGGTGGGGCCTGGGTTTGAATCCCAGCTGTGATCATGTTTTCTTCCCATCTACAATTTATGTCAGTAGCATGTACCCATCTCTACAAGCCCTCTCACTTGCCATGTGAAATTACTTTACATTGGCCCAGCACTGGACAAACGCTGGGTGGGGGCCTTGATTTGATACTCCTTTGTGAGCATTTCTTTCTTTCTCCTTACAATTTTTGCTGTAAGCATGCATCTCTCTCTAGAATCCTTCTGTCTCACCATGTGGAATGATAATGCAGTTGCAGAGCATTACAGCAGTATCTGGTAGGAGTCCTTGATTCAACTCCCATTTGTGATTATAATTTTGTTTCTCACTTCAGTTTCTTTGTTAGCAATCATCTCTCATGAAACCCTCTCTTTTACTACATAAAATGATAGCACAGTGGCAGCCTATCAGGATGGCAGCTGGGTGGGGGCCTAGATTTGAGTCTCAAGTTGTAAACATGTTTTCTTAATTATGGCTGTATACATTGGTAGCATGCATCTCTCTCAAGAAACCTTCTGTCTTACCATGTTAAATGATGGCACAGTTGGAGAGCACCAGGACAGTATTTGTGAGGAGGCTTGGGTTTAGTTCATAGTTGTGACCTTTTTGTCACTGTAAAATGTATTTTGTTAGCATGCTTTTCTCTAGAAGCCTTCTTTTTACCATTTGGAATAATAGCACAGTGGCAGAACATCTGGAAATTAGTTGGGAGGGATTCTGGGGTTCATTCCTAATTGTGAACCTTTCTTTTCTTTTTCACTACAGTTTAGGCTTTTATCATGCATCTCTCTCCAGAAAGCTTCTGTCACACCAAGTGGAATGATGGCACAGTGGCAGGGTGCCAGAACAGTAGTTGGATGGTATCCTAATATTAATTCTTTGCTGTGAACATTTTTCACTACAGTTTGTTTGTTAGCAATCATCTCTCATGAAACCCTCTATTTTACTATGTAATTCTATCTAAACTTTTGACTTACCATGTGGAATACCAGCACAGTGACAAGACACCCAGGAGAATTGTTGGGAAGAGGGCCTTGGATGGATTCCTAGATGTAAATGTTTGTCTTTCTCACTACAATTAATGTTATTAGCATATACGTCTCTCTTGAAACCATCTATCTCTCCATGTGGAATACTAGCACAGTGGCAGGACAATAGGACAGTAGATGTCAGTAGATGTGAGGGGGCCTGAGTTTCATTGCCAGTTGTAAACATTTCTTCCTTCTCACTATAATTTAAGTTGCTAGCATGCAACTCTATCTATATGCCATCTATCTCACCATGTGGAATAAAAGCACAGTGGCAGAGTTCCAGAACAGTAGTTGGGGACCAGGGTTCAATTTCTTGATATGAACACTTCTTTCTTGTTCACTACAATTTATGTTGTTAGCATACATCTCTCTTCCTCTACAAACCTACTGTCTTGTCACGCAGAATGGCAGTTCTATGGAACAGCACCAAGGCAATTGTTGGGTGGGGACCTTAGTTCTTTGTTTACTATGTGAGTTCAGGTTGCCCATTAACTGCTATCTTTTATTGTATATCTTGGTCATCCTCAAAAACGTGGCAAAATTAACTCCCTTAAATAACTAGATTGGGATGAACTCCATTCAAAATAAAATAGTTCCAGCCTAAAACTGCTCTTCATTGCTTTTATTCCACACCAAAAAGGTCCGGGCAACAGTTTTGTGGCCACCACCACTTCCTTAGGCCTCAATATACAGAGTTTTTCTTGTTGTTTAAACCTCCTTCGGTTTTTCACAGCATTCTTCAATCTCTATTTTTTTTCCTTTTCCAATTTTTTACTTGTTTACAGTCCACTTCCAAGTGGCTCCTCTCTTATGGTGCCTTTAAAGTCACCTCCCCTGCTTTCCTTCTTGGCTGTGCTTTCTTGAGTTGCCCTCACTCTGATATTCACAACTTTTTTCTTTTTCTAACCTAGCATCTCTGTGCTTGTTTCATGGTGTCCTTACTCTAGCACTTGTGGTTAAGCTATTCTCTTTGCATTTCAACAACACTCTGAGGGTCTGCCCAACTTTCTGGCCAGACCCTCAGAGCGTTGTTGAAACATCAAGCACAGAGATGCTAGGTCTTATAAAAAAAAGTTTATTTTGAAGTATTCGCTATTCCTGAGTTTCCTTACCTACTGAATCTTTCTTTTTCCTAATTTTTGAGGCAGTTTTTCCTTGTATGTGTGCATGTGTAAAATTCTAAATTAATAATTTTGAAATGGAGGAGGTATGTGGTGGACCCAGAGGAGGATGTGGCCCCAGGATGCATGGTTGGAGTGTCATCTGCCTCAACAGAGACACCTTCTTTGGGACTGGGAGGCAGGCACAGCTGCAAACCTTACCACCATTGGAAGCTGAGGAGGAGAGGAGTGCTGCTCTGGAGATTGAGGAGGAGGTTCAGGAGTAGCAGCACGTGCATCCTGAGCAGCTAGAACAGCAGCAGCAGCCTGTGGTTCCCAACCCGAAACCTTGTGTCACCACCATCACCACACCCCCCCCCCACTGCAGAGTGGCCTAGAACAGTGGGAGCACCCCCACAGTGACAGCCAAGGAGCTCAACTGTCAGGTTCTTTTTCAGTGAGATGAGTGATGCAATTGTTGCCACTTGCAATATGTGTGTGGGGAAAATGTGTGGAGAGGGAAGAAGGGTTCTCAATTGGGCACTGGTGAGCAAAGCACTCATTTAACCTTGCACCACCAGGCCAAGTGGTAGGCTAGGCTGTGAGAGGTAGCAAGTGGTGGTGCTGAAGGGGGTAGAAGATGATGGCAGGTGGAGTGAGGGGGCAGGCTGTCATGCCACAGGAGGCATGCCAGAAGGTCACATGTCAAGGACAGGGTGCATCTGGAGCAATTGCTGGCACCTTAAGCCCCAGCACCAGCAGCAGCAGGAATGGTCACACCTCAAGACTTGGCCTTACTGATGGAGGGCATGGCTGACCTTCACCGGAAACTCACCGAGGTGCAGCAGGATGTTATAACACTGCTGGAAAGGTCAGCCTGGTGGTGCTGAGGGGTGAGGCACTGGAAGCCTTACCTTGCACTATGCCAGTGACCCAGGTTCAGGAACAACCTCGGGTCATTGGGGGTGCTGGCACAGGGGAGGATGGGATAGGGATTGAGCATTGGATTTCCTCTTCTGGTGGATGGGTTGTCTGCCCATAGTCCTGCTGTAGGTGGCAATGGAGTGAATAGTAAGGTGGGGCAACCCATAGGGCATGATGTGCACGTGCCTCCAAACACGTGCATCATGTCGAGGACGCGCGGGCTTGGAGACCGGGAGAAAAAATGAAAATGCTGTACAAATTACCTATGGGGAAAAAAATAACACTGCTAGAAAATCAGGCGAAGTCCTAAACCTGCTTGGGGAGCTGTGCAGTCGGTGCACTGGATGGGATGGGGCTGTATGATATGTTTTCTTGTCTTTCTGTTAGCAAACTTTTCAATCCTGTACTATCCTGTCGTCTTTATTGTTTTCAAGATTTATACTCCCCCAAAAGGAAAATACCAAAAAAATCTTTAAAAGTTTAAAAATAACAAAGAAATATTTGCTAATTTTAGCCTCCTTACTTCTCTCTGTCTGCTTGTATTTCTTCTACTACTGCAGTACACTCTGTATTTCTATGCTATCCTATCTGCTTTGATTCCACCCCCCCCCCACAAAAAGGACAAAAAAATTATTTCCTATCTATATTTTTTTTTATGATGCTGTGTCTCCAGTACATCACACTTTTCCTTTCTTTATGTTTCTCACAATCTTTTCAGAAATGTTTCTCAACTACCAGAATAAATATGTCAGGTTGGTAGTACTGTTTGCCACTGCCACATGGTGCTTCACTGTGTCACTGCCCCCAACACTGTCCTTTATGGATTGTGTGTTAGTTGTTGTGCCTTAATCACAATACACATTACCTCTGTTCTCCCATGATTTGAAGAGTTCAAATCGCAAGCACTGTGGTACTCAAAACTGCGAAGCACAAGATAAAAAGGTTCTCATGTCTGGAAATTGTTCCCCTACACCTGAAATCAGGAATGCTGGTGACTGATGCTGCTGATGTGGCACCCCTGCTGCAATGCTGTCTAAGTCACCATCTCGGACAGTCTGTGTTTTCAAGCACTTTAGTAGACAGAACTGCAAAGCACAAGATAGAAGTTTTTCACATCTGGAAATTGTTCCCCCAAACCCAAAATCAGGAAAGCTGGTAACTGATGCTGCTTGTGCAGTGCCCCTGCTGCTATGCTGTCAAAGTCGCCCTCTTGGACAGTCTGTGTTGTCAATCACTTTAGTGCACACAAAGCACAAGATATAAGTTTCTCACATCTGGAAATGTTTCCCCCCAAACCCATATCAAGAATGCTGGTAATAAAGTGATGCCCCTGCTGCTATGTTGTCTCAGTCACCCTTTCAGACAGTCCATGTTTTCAAGCACTTTAGGACACAGAAGCACAAGATATAAGATTCTCATGTCTGGAAATTGTTCTCCCAAATCTGAAATCAGGAATGTGGGTCATAAATTGATGCTGCTGGTGCCTCTGCAACTATGAAATAGATGATTCAATAACACTGAAACTGCAACTGATTAAGGAAATATTCTAAATCTGCGAATGCATCAGTCAGCCAGCCGGGGTAAATTGATATTAAGTATACCAAAAAGTGATGGAGCATCATCACTTTAAGGAAACATGACTAAGAAATCTTTGCAAAATGATGAAGTGAAGTCTCGTTTGAATAAACTAGATTGTACTCAAAAATCAGGTGGCATTGTTATTCATGAGTAGGTGGAGTGAAACAGAAGCTTCAATAAACAGGGTGTGATTCATGATCATCACTAGGTGACATGAAACAGAGGTTTTCACATACACAGCTCCATTTCTGGCAAAAAGATATACAAACTGGGAAGACATTGCAAGCCATTCCAGTCATTTGCACGAGCAAAGATGCATTGTGCTGTTCTCTTTACTATTTGCTGTGAGTCTTCAGACCCAGCAGCACAGGTAAGTATTTTATTTCACTTCCTTTTGTTGATGGGGGGGGGGGGGGATGTTGTAACCACTGCAAGTGTAATCATTTTTTTTTACTGTTTTTCTATTTTCAGGTATTATCATCACCATGGTGAAGAAATCATATTGCTGCATAGGTCCAGCCTGTATCTTTTTTGGAATTAAGCATGTTTTCCAACCATGGGAAGGTAAGTATGATTTTTTTTGGGGGAGGTTGGTTGTAACCATTTTCACTATAACCATTTTTCTTACTGTGTGTCTATGTTTAAGTATTATCACTACAGCAATGAGAGAGATCATGTTGCTGCATTGGTTCAGCTTGTACCTTTTTTTGGGGGATCAGGATGCTGTCCATCCACAGGAAGATAAGTATAACTTTTTTGGAGGGGTTAATTCTGAAAAGTTTTGCAGATATCAGACTAACTGTTTTCTGTTTATGTTGCTCTAGTTTCAGGTAGAATAGATGGTGATTGATTGAATACTAGAGCAGGACACAGCATCACAGAACAGGAGACCTGTAAAGACAAGAACGCATTATTTAGACTGAACTCATAGAAGTACCCTTGTGGCCACCAAATATAGTGGCTGTTGACTCCCTGGCATACTAACTACACTACCTGTCACCTGTGAAGAAAAACAGAGAAATAATTTTGTCTCACTCTGCCACTATGGTGGCTGCCCAGTGTAGCCTTTGTTGACTCCCACGAGAAACTATTTAGTGTCCCTTTGGCCACTGAAGCACACTGGGTACCTGTGAAAAAGGAGAACAAAACATAAATGAGAAAAAAAAAAAAAAATCATAATGATACTTACTGTTACATTAGTGCTGCTGGCCATGCTGTGGTGTATGCCAGTGAGGTGGTATAGGAACAGCTGCCATTAACTGTAAAACCTGCAGGGAGATAAAAGGACACAAGGAAAAACATTTTAATGTTTTTCTGTCTAACTTATAATTATGAAGGCCTTTCATCCTCTGCGAGACTGAGTACTACTATGCCAACTATCACCTGTGAAGAAAAAAATAGAAATTATATTGCCTCACTCAGCCAGTATAGCCATTGTTGACTCCCCATACCGCTATACCACCTGTCACCTGTGGAAAAAAAAGAGAAATTATTTTGCCTCTCTCAGCCACTGTGATGGCTGCCCAGTATAGCTGTTGTTGACTTCAACGAGAAACTATTTAGCATCCCTTTGGACACCGTAGCACAGTGTACAGTACCTGTAAAAAAGGAGAACAAAAAAAATAAAAGAAAAAATTAGCAAAAGGAAATCATAATGCTATTTGCTGTTACATTAGTACCACTGGTCGTGCTGTGGTGTGTGCCAGCAAGCTTAGAAACAGCCATTGTTACTGGTGAAACCTACAGGGAGACAAAAGGAGACAAAGAAAAATGTTTTAATGTCTGTAGCATTGAAGGCCTTTTGGCTTCTGTGAGCCCAAGGATTGGAGTCACAACACCAGCAGTGAGGACAGGGAATGCGAACAACAGTGAAAGTGTTTTACAATCACAGCAGGCAAAGATAGACCTTGCTGAGGATGAGTTTTGCTGCTTCATGTGCTGGCTGGAGGGTCAGATTCAGTATTCTCCTGTTATACAGTTCCAGACTGGACACTGATGCAGTACACCTATGATGTATTGCAGCAGAGGCCAGAAGGGGAAGGATCCAGATTCATTTCAGTGCATTGCAGTAACTGCTTATTGCTGTTTTTATTTTAAACCTAGTTTGGTGTGCATTTAGTGGTGCTGTTATTTCTTTGCTGTCTTTACTTGGAATTGTTTTGGGGCTGTTGAAAAGCTGAAACCTAGTTTGGTGTGCTTTTAGTGGTGCAGTTATTTCTTTGCTGTCTTTACTTGGAATCTTTTGGGGGCTGTTGAAAATGTGAAACCTAGTTTGGTGTGCTTTTAGTGGTGCAATTTTTTATTTGCTGTCTTTACTTGGAAATGTTTTGGAGCTGTTGAAAATGTGAAACCTAGTTTGGTGTGTGTTTAGTGGTGGTGTTATTTCTTTGCTGTCTTTACTAGGAATTGTTTTGGGGCTGTTGAAAAATTGAAACCTAGTTTGGTGTGCTTTTAGTGGTGCTGTTATTTCTTTGCTGTCTTTACTTGCTGCACACTCCCACCCCCACCCTCGCTCTTAATTAAATGCCCTGTTAAATCTGATTGACAGGAGCCAAGCATGGGGAATAGCAAGGGTTGTGGAGTAGAAGGGACATAGGCGGGAGGAAGCCCACCCTCGGCACAAGTGTTTTGATTCATTTTTTGTTGTTGTTTTCCTTCTTTTAAAAAAAGTATCTAAGGATTGGTTGCGGGATTTTCAAGACAGTAAATTATTAAAGAGGAAACTAGAAGGAGAGCTTCAGTAACAGACAACTACTGGAATAGCAGTATAAGTGCAGTATAATGTAGGGAGCAGTGCAATGCAGTGGAAGCGGGGCAGCCATATTCAGGCAGACCTTCCGGATGCTGGGGTGCTGCCCTATCTGCAGGCATCTTCCTGCACTGCAGGGCAAGGCAGCCAGACTAAGAGCAGAAGTAAACTAAGTCAGGAGTACCATCACCCCTATCCAGAGCCCACCCTGTCCAATGCTGCTGCCTCAAAGAATGTCAAGAACAAGGAGCACTTGGATGACAGTGGGCTCCAGGTGGATTAGCACAGTCAGGAAGAGGCACATCCCAAATTCTGTTCCACTCCAGAACTCATATGCTGCACTGGCTAATGGGGACAACCAAACAGAGGCACCTGGAGAAGTGGAAGGGACAGATGTGGAGATCAACCGAAGAGATGACCTCAGTGGGGAGACCAGTGGACCCCAGAGGAAGAGGAAACAAATCCTGGTGGGGGACTCTATCATAAGAGGGATCCAACTGGGAACATATGAGGGGTAGGACAGGAAGGTGAGGTGCCTACCAGGTGCCACAGTGTGGAGGGATGGGAGGAAGATCCTGGGGATCATTGGGAAGGCAAGATGGGAGGGTGAGCTAGATGTCATTATCCACCTAGGTAATAATGACCTAGCAAATGGGGAGCCTAAGAAAGTTCAGGAAGAGTTTAAAAAAATGTAGAAGGGGTCGCAAGTAGCTACATCTGTCACCTTCTCAGAAGTACTACCTCTGAGAGGCATGGGAGAGCATAGAGGCACTTGAACCAGGAACTTTAATACATGGTTGAAGAACTGGTGCTGTGAGGCAGGGTTTAGATTAATTGGTGACTGGGGAACCACCTGGAGGGATAGAGGCTTGTCCAAGCCTGACAGCCTGCATCCATCCTGGAGGGGAATCGAAGAACTCAATGATAAGTTTAAATGCTACTTGGACAAGCATTTAAAGTAACCGGGTGGGGAGCAGGCCAGCAAGAAGGATACCTAATTGCCCCCCCATAGCTAGCAGTGGAACCAGTGAATGGGAGGAGGAGAGATCTCTACAAAGCAGTGTGCAAAATATGGAGCTAAGCACCCAAGGGGTGGATAGGCAGAAAGGGGGCAAAATACAACAGAAGGGCAGACAGCACGGAGAACCAGGGATAAAGGACAACCAGGGAGGGGGCTGGAGTAGAACAGCTAAACAGTCCAGGGAGTTCACATCATGGAAAGCCACGTGTGCCAATGCCAGGAGCTTTAGCAACAAGATGAAGGATCTTGAGGCTGCCATGGCACAGTCAGACCTGGACATTGTGACCATCACAGAGACCTGATGTAATGATAACCACGACTGGGAGATGGCCATACCGGCTACAACATATTCAGAAGAGACATGGCAGGCAGGAAGGCAGGAGGCGTGGCACTTTATGTGAAAGATGGCATAAAGGCCACAGAGATCCAGGAGGAACAAAATGGAGGTGGGAATACTGTGGGTTAAGCCGGAAATGAAAATGGGATTAGCCATCCACACAGGTGTGGTCTATAGACCACAAGCCCAGGGGGAAGAGAGAGACAGGCATGAAGTTAAAGCTAGCTATTCAAAGGTTGGTGGACAAGGGGGAGGTGGTGCTGGTTGGAGACTTCAATATTCCAGATGTAGACTGGAGCCTCCCAGCAGCAGCAGCATCAACCAGGAGCAGATTTATCAAGAACTCCCTTCAAGGTGCCTTGTTAAGCAACTGGTCATGGAACCAACTCGGCAGAAGGCAATACTGTACCTCATGCTCACAAACGGGAACAATGTGATAGGGGTAACAGTGGGGGAGCACCTGGGGAACATTGACCACCAGTAACTGTGGCTTGAAATCACAGAAGGAGCAGAATCAAACTGCACAAAAACATATATCCTGGATTTTAGGAAAGCAGACTTTGGGAAAATGGGGACATGCTTGAAAGAAGCACTAATGGGAATGGGGAGAGAATCAGGGGTGGAGGAACAGTGGGCAATATTTTACACGGGTTACAAGAGCAACAGAATAATGCAATTAGCAGGTTAGCAAGGGGAAAAGGAAGAGGAGGCCAATATGGTTTTTCAAAGGGGTTATAGAGAAAGTGAAAGACAAAAAGATTCAGGCAATACAAAAAGATGCAGGCAGAAGGGGATAGGGAGAAGTACCAGGAGAAGCAAAGAGAGGCAGGGAGGTCATTGAGGGGCTCCATAACTCAGACAGAAGAGCACATCACAAAATCAGTGAATAGAGGGGACAAACCTTTTTACAGGAACATAAGTGAAAAAAGAAGGGCAAAGGGAGGGATAGTGAGACTGAAGAAGGAGGAGGATGGGGGTACGTGGAGGATAACAACAGTAAAGCTGACATATTTAACAGATATTGCTGCTCAGTCGTTACTGAGGAAGGGTAGGGTAATGGGCCTGAAGGGAGTACAAGGGGTGGGAAGGGCACAGAAATGGACACAAGTCCCTTTACACAGGAAAGGGTCCTAAAGGAACAGGAAGGAATAAGAGTCAGTAAAGCCATGGGGCCAGATGGGGTGCACCCCAGGATCCTAAAGAAACTAAGAGAGGTAGTGACTGAACCTCTGGCAATCCTGTTTAGCAGATCACTGGAAATAGAAAGGTACCCAAAGACTGGAGAACAGCAGATGTAGTCCTCTAATACAAAAGCGGGAACAAAGAGGAAGCGGGGAACTACAGACCAGTCAGCCTGACCTCTGTAGTGGGGAAGATAATCGAAGCACTACTGAAGGAGAGGTTGGTGTAACATCTGGTTGTCCGTGAACT
Source organism: Neoceratodus forsteri (assembly GCA_016271365.2). Classification (NCBI taxonomy): domain Eukaryota; kingdom Metazoa; phylum Chordata; order Ceratodontiformes; family Ceratodontidae; genus Neoceratodus; species Neoceratodus forsteri. The sequence goes on from CM057452.1 coordinate 1,870,583,528, forward strand.
ACAGGACCCAAGGCAGCATGGTTTCACCAGGGGGGGTCATGCCAGACCAACTTCACTGAATTTTTCAACTGGGTGGGAGGTGGATCAGGGGAGGGCAGTGGACGTGGCCTATCTGGATTTCAGCAAGGCCTTTGACACTATGCCACATAGAAGGCTACTAAACAAACTGTGGAATATGGCAGTGGGCAGGACAGTAGTGCGGTGGGTGGGTAATTGGCTGGGCAGCAGGACACAGATGGTGGTGGTAAATGGCTGTCACTGCGGTACCGCAGGAATTAGTGCTGGGACTGGTCCTATTCAGCGTCTTCATCAGTAACATTGCACAGGACCTAGAAGGCAGAATTTCCCTGTTCGCTGATGAAACGAAGCTCTTTAACAGAGTGGACATGCCAGAGGGTGTGGACAGATTCTTGACAGACATACAGAAGCTTGAAGAATGGTCGAGGGTTTGGCTGTTGAAATCCAATGGAAAGAAGTGCAAAATAATGCATATGGGGCACAAAAACCCTGGAACAACATATCAGTTGGGGGTGAGGATATAGCATGCACCAAGCAGGAAAGGGACCTTGGAGTTATCGTCTCTGATGACCTCAAGGTAGAGAAACAGTGCAACAAGTCAGCCGGTAAAGCAAATAGGATGCTGGGATTCATAGGCAGGGGCATCACCAGCAGGAAAAGGGAGGTCATAACTCTGCTATACAAGACACTAGTGAGGCCCACCTGGAGTACAGTGTACAGTTCTGGAGACCTTACCTATGTAATGACATAGACAGGGTGGAGAAGATTCAGAGGAGGGCAACAAAGATGGTACATGGATTGCATCATAAGTCTTATGAGGACAGGCTGAAGGACTTGAATATGTTCCCCCTGGAGGAGAGAGAGGGGGGATATGATGGAGACATACAAGTACCTCACAGGGAGGAACAGAGTGCAGGAATACACTATTTTCCAGTGAAAAAGATGTTCCAGGACTAGAGGGCATGGGATGAAGTTGGAGGGAAGGTGATTCAGAGGAAACATGATGAATTTCTTCATAGAAAGGGTGGTGGACAAGTGGAACACCCTGCCAGCGGAACTGGTGGGGGGCTGAAACAATCACAGGATTTAAGAATGCATGGGATAGATATAAAGGAATCCTGGAGGTCAGGGCTAAGGGGCAACAGATTTGTAGAAAAACATAAAGGGAACTTACAAGCTGAAATGGGCAGACTGGGTGGGCCATATGCCCTTATCTGCTGACAGTTTCTATGCATCACCGGTATCAATTCTGATTGTCTGCAAAGTGTTTTTTGCTGCTCCACATGATGAGGGTAGTTCAATTCCAAATTCAGGTGAAATTATCCCATGGTGAACACATTGCATTCAGTTATATGACTTTTTAACTGAGGGAGTAACTGTTACGTCTACCATAGGATCAAGCCAAACAGTTTTTCCTAGAGTCAGGACCATTTTTTCATCAGTGCAGAGGCAGTGAACCATGCTGTTTGTGAGGACTGAAGCACACTAGAGGCAGATGAGGAGGAGTAGGAAGTGCAGTGTCTTACTGGCTGGATCAGGCATCCTTTGCCTAGCTGGTAAAATGGCATTTTTATGTTGCATCAGTGTGGAGGTGGTGGCCCATGCTGTTTGGGGTTGTGTAGGATCCAAGTAGGCCAGAAGAGGAGGAGGAGGAGGCAGTGCTGTGTCTTGCTGGCTAGAGCAGGCATTGTCTCGAGACATCGCATTGAGGTGGTAGAGGCGGGTACTGGATTATGTACAAGGAAACAGCAGCACAACAGCTGGGGATGGGGAACCGTAAAATGAATGAAAATAACGCCATTTTTTGTCAATCATACAGTAAGGAATTAGGAGTACGGAGGGAAACAACATACATTTTTTTAGTCTTCAACCTCATCAAGAATACAGCCCTCACAGTCTTCCAGACTGGACTTGTCACCAGATGGGAATTTTCTGTCCATTACTGCCATTAGATTGGGGTAAGGTCTGTAAATCTCTGCTGTGTTAAAACACTGTTGGTTTGCACAGTTTTACACTTGGTTATTATAGTAAACTTTTTTTAATCCTTATTTCTTCTCTTCACACTTCCTGAACTCTTTCAGGAGTGGTCACCCGGGGTTCGGTCCTGATCCCACCCATCTGAAGCTCCCTCTCGCTCCTTCCAGCCATCCTCGCTACCACCCAGCCCCCTGGCTCTGAGTCCCCCAAGGCAGGTCCACCAGATGTACTCCTCCTGGCACTCTATCTGAAATCTAGTCTGGTGGAGGGAGGCAGTGGAGGGCACACAGGAGCGAGAGGATGGCCTGACACTGGGTGTGGTAGACTCCCCCCCCCGACCCTCCGTCACCTATCAGGAGGTGGAGAGTTTTTCCATTTTCTTGTTTCACCCTTAACCCCCCAGGTGGAGTCCTGACATGCAATGATGCCAGGGCATGTCCTGTCATGGCTCCGTAGCCCTCTAGAGGAGCCCTGAAGTGATGCAGTACCTCCAGTCTCCACCGGAGGTCATTGCTATGCCGGGCAATGTCCCTGGAACCCTCCCCGAGGAAGGAGAGCTGTTCTCCAGACACCTGATCCTTCCTCTCCCCTGCCGACCCCCAGCGGCACAGGCTCATTCCTGAACCCGGGTCACCAGCGTAGCGCGAGGTGTGGCGTCCAGCATCTCAACCCTCAGTGCCACCAGGCCGGCTATAAGAAACCTTTTAAAAGTGGAGTTTTTGTATTGGCTCTTTTGATTCAGACCTTCACCTGTTGTACAACTTCCTTATGTGTTCAGCATAAAGGTAACCAAGTCTGCCAACAACACCTTCCTCTTCATCTTTACTGTCAGTGGTACGAAAAGGGACATTATTGTCTTGTGCAGAATATGACACTCATTTATTTTAATAAATGTTGGCATGCCAACATTTTTGGGTGACAAATTGGTGTGCCTGTCCTGCACAATGGCACCACATGTTCCACACTGACACTTGAAGATGGGCAGATGAGGCATTTGATGGCACCCAAGGTCAGCGCTCTAAACTCAGTGACCTTGCTGCTCCAGTACAGCAAGGGTTCCTCAGCAAATGGCAAGGTGTCTTGTGTCCACCAAATACACATTTACCATGTGTTGCACTGCTCACAGACCTGTTGCCTTATCAACTTCATCCTCCTCCTTCTCTTCCATGTCTGCAGCTCCCACCTGACTTAAAACATCCCAAATGGGATTTGGCATTTTCTTCTTTTAAGTTGCATGTTTTTTCAGCTCCGTTCACATGTAAGGAGCTAGTAGCAACAGCCGGTCTCTGTGCAATTTCATGTTGTGCCTTAGGTTCTCAGCTTCTGTGCCCCATGTTCCCTTCCTATGAGAAGTTCGGTCAACGTTTGGACCTGCTGATGCCTATCTTTAACTATTGATGCCAGTCCACGTTTATAGCGTAGCTCAAGCATAGTGGCAATCCCAGACTCTTCAAACTGCAGAATGATGGAAATGTGTGTACTGGAGTCTAAGACATGGAGCATGCGTTCCAAAGGCATAACTTCCACTGTCATCAACTGCCTCCGGCTGTTGCTGCACATTCACCAGTGTCTGCCTCAGCACACATAACAGTGCAATAGCCTGACTGATACAGGCAGTGTCCCCACTCACTGCCTGTGTTGCATGTTCGAATGGCCTGAGGATCGTGATCAGGCAATCCAGTTGGCACCACTGCACTGTTGTGAGACACATGGGTACTCCAGCACTGTCATGGATTGTATGTAGCAGCAGATAGAAATTGCTTTATACTGCTTGTGCAACCACTCCATCATGCACAGGGTGGAGTTCTGTCTGGTGACAACATCCAGCGTCATACGTTGCTGAGGCAGTTTGTTCTGTATCTGCAGTTGATGGAGCTAGCCAAGGGCCTTTCAAGAATGGGCAAAGTGGACATAGATGCAATGGCCAAATCACAATGTCATTGATATCCAGATAGGTGAGAAACTGCTGTGCAATGAGATTAAGACAATGTGACAAGCAGGGCTCCCTGACAAACCCCCCATTACTGATGCATTTAATGACATTGGAGCCTTTGTTACTCACAATGAAACCTGTTTTCAGTGAATGAGGGTGAAGCCACTTATCAGTCATGGTAAGGATCACTTCGAACATTTTGTCACCTGTGTGTGATCCAAGTATACTCTTCATTGTCAATGTGTCATGCTGGTGAAGGCCCTGAATGCATTTTTTCCCATGCCCAGAGTCAAATAATGCCCCAAGTACCTGTGCCCAGTGTGTGCTGTAATGCATAAGTAGGAGCTACCAGCTGTTTGGCCACTGGTCCACATATCCATGCCAAGATGTACGTACGGAGATGCTAAATGCTTCGGGGCATGGTTTACCATGTCAGACACTGTCTCATAGAGTTCAGAAATGGAACATTTTGAAAAATATTTTCTTGATGGGATCTACCATTTGGGACAGGCATGGGCCATGAGCCTCCAAAATCCAACATTCTCTACAAAAGAGAATGGCAATTGATCAACAGCCAGCATTTTGGCAGTTGCTGCATTTAGCTCACATGAAGTAGCATGATTGAGGAGGAATTTGGAGTGCTGCTCAGACATGCTATGCAGTGCAGGCTGGACCTTTCTTGGGGTTAGTGTACCAAACAGCTGGACTCATAGTGGCGGCATTGGTGGGGTGCTTTTTGACTCCTGTGGATTCATATGTGCGGTTGGTCGAGTGATACCAGTGCTTTTGTTGGTTTTCTGCAATGGTATAACTGTGCTTTTTGACTTGGGGTAGTAGTGCTACTCTGCCCACTACTAGGCAGACCCACAGAATCCTCCTCCTCCTCTTTATAGTTCTCCTCACTTGCCCCTCCATCTGCCTCATCTATTGCCCCGCCACTCCTGTTTGCCTTGCCTAATGCTGATGGGGACATGGACCTACTGCACTGGCTTCCTTCTGGTGTTGACACCAGCATAACAGGTGCCTGTTCTTCAGGTGTGTATGTTGCTCACAAGTGCCTATGTGGCTGCCCTTTTTACCCCTACTGACTTGTGCTTGTCTCAGCTGACAGATATCAACTGTGTCATCAGCTGGGTCAAGTGTATAGAAATCCCAAACTAGGGATTTAATTACCCTTGCATTAACATGGTGCTGAGACTGGGAGAGCTGAGGGCAAGGGGAGGGAATTGGTGTTTTTTGGGATAATTGCAGAATATCGAGAATATTGGGGGGGGTTACTAGTTGGATCACTAGTGCACACAACATCCACTGCACCTTGTGCATCACCACCCTTATGTTTTTTCAAAACAGGATCCCATAGAGGATCCAACTTATCAGCAGCAGCAGCACAGCCACTGCTGTCCTCCTCCTCCAGAGGTCAGTCCTCCTCTACCTCACCTTCTCCAGGCTCTGTGACCCTCTCATCACGATGAGTCTAACACGCATATTCTAGATCCCCTGCCTCAGTCACTGGCTCCATATTATCTGGCTCAGCACCACCACCACCACAGGCCTTTTGGGTGCTTCCAAAATTCACAAAAGTGTTACAAAACCACCAGGCAGGCTAATTGTTTCTGGCAGTGAGGCAGTATGTGAAAAACTGGGAGAATTCATTGATTGCTTTTCACAGAAATGTTTCTGCAGGCTGCTCTCACACCTTAAAGACAGTGGTTATGCATTAAATAAATTCAGTGAAATAATTTGGCAGGAGGATTATCTATTTTTAGGCACTAATGCTGAATCATTGTATACTTCCATCCAACACACACCAGCATTCATGCCACTAAATATTTCATTCAGAACTTAGAACAAAATGACGATGTTCCTGTTGATTTTTTACTTGAAGTACTTGAATTTGTGCTTACTCACAATATGTTTGAATTGTATTTATTTATTTATTTCAAGATTCAGACATTGGCCCCGATTCTAGAAACAGTACGCCTGGCATAACAGCACTTGCGCCTAGTAGAATGGTGCAAGTAGCAACTTACGCCAGCAATTGCGACATGCACGATTCTACAATGTGGCCTGCAATGTGTCACAGGCCACCTTGCAGAAGAGCTGTTATGCCAGCAGTTGCGCCAAAAAAACCCTGTGACATGGCGCTAGGGGGTTTATGATAGCAGTTGCGCCCCGTTCCAGAAGGGCAGCAACAAAGTCCCCAGTGTTGGGATTCTACAAGAACCCCCAAAGGAGAACCACCAACATAAGTTACACCAGCATTTAGTTGGTGTAACTTACGTACGCCCCCCGGGGATTCTGTAGACCCACAAGCAGCCCAGCAGGCAACCCACATGTGCCCTTCCCCCATCCCCAGCATACCCCTGTTGGTGCCCCCTGCAGGGCTACCCACATACCCTGTGTCCCCAAACCCCCCTGCTAAATGTCCCACAGGGTGGTGCTGTCAACCCCCCACCCATGCCCAGACCCCGAGACACTGCCGCAATTGTTGTCCATACCCCAGACCATCCCTGGTAGTCTAGTGGCCCCACCCCCACCCAGCCATGCCATGTCCACCCAGCACCCTCCACCGTCCCAGCAGGAGCTGGCACAGCCCACCTTTCACTTCCAAGGCCAGACACTGACTGAGTTCAGTAGGAGCGCTACTGATAGAAGTGCTCAGAAATTATTCCTGAGCATGTCTATTCAGTAAGCACTCCTACTGAATGCATTCGGTGGCTGGCCATGGAGGTGAGAGGTGGGCTGTGCCAGTCGCCGGCTGGGGATGGGTGAGAGGGTGTTGGGTGGAGTGGCACAGCTGGGTGGGAGGCCAATAGACTACCAGGTGCCACAACAAAAAGTTGGACTGTGTGTACTGTACATACTGTACAGTACACCATTCACACGGGACACAGGATTGGTGTTGGGGAACACATGGTGGCATGGCAGTGGATAGGGGGCCTCTTACCCTGTGGGGATCTGCTGGGGTTCAGGCATGGGGACACTTGCACCTTGCGGCATTGCAGTTGTCGCAGGACTTAGAAGCGGGGACCATGTCCCTTCTAGAATAGGGCACAGGGTTCACGTTGCAATGGCGACTGGCACAAGATGCATTTGGCGGTGACTTGCGCCAACTTTCTAGAATCGAGGCCATTAACTTTGAGCAAAAGCTCTTTTACAAAGGTTCCACATCAGGTACAATAAAGCGTGAACAATTGAGAGCAAGAAAACAAAGGAGGGTGGAGCCCCAGTTTAAGAAAACTACAAGGGTGAAACATTATTAACAGAGACATAAGCTGCCTGGTAAGTGCAAAGAAGCATGATGAGGCCAAACATTGTCAGGTACACAGGTATAATTTACAAAGGCAAAAGGTTAGGCACAAAGGTATAATCTTTATATAATACAATGGTGTATGAAAATCTTGTAACCTCATTGGTCAAAACATGTCACATGACCGTGGGTAAATCCTGCATAACCCACGGCTGAGAAATGGCATTTATAAAAATCATAATCAAACACATTTTAAATTTATTTTACACATGGGTCCTTTTTATAATCGCAATAAGGCACTCCAGGGTGTGAGTTATTTAAGCAATAAGGCACAACAGGGTGTGGGTTATTGGTGGTTTACCCACACATTGTGTGGTGTGTCACGAGGTGCAGCTGAGTGACTTAACCACACAAGAAGTGGGTAAACCCCCAATAATCCACACCCTGGAGTGCCTTGTTGCAATTATACAATGGACCCATGTGTAAAATGTGTTCAATTATGTTGTTTTATAAATGCATTCCCTCAGCCGTGGGTAGTGCATGATTTACCCACGGTCATGTGACATGTTTTGACCAATGATGTTACAGGATTTTCACACACCATTGTATAATGGGTGATTTACCCACTTCTTGTGTGGTCAAGCCATTCGGCTGCACCTCGTGACACACCACTCAAGGCAATGCCTTGTTTCTTGTTTGTCTATGCTGAACAGGTGAGTTGCCTGTTGGACACAGTATCGACCCTGTTTCCCCTTGTCGCAGTCTCGTGCATTCTTTGGACTGTGCTGTCTTCCCACTCATCTCTGTCTTACCCCCTCTATAATCCCTTTCCTTTCCCTTCCTTGGCTCTTAGTAATCCTTTCCTGAAGCAACACTGAAGCTGCATCTATTTTAGTCTACCAAGTGCACTTCTCTCCCAATCCCCTCCACTCTTCTTTATCCAGTCTAAATCTCACTAGTTGCACTTTCATTGTGTAACTACAAATTCAATTAGCCTCATGTGCAATTCAATATATACTGTAACTACTGCAGTATCTTTATCCCTCTGTTGTTGCTGTTCCCACTTGTGTCCTACAAATTGATTGCTATTCTGAATTTGTGATCTCTAAGTATTTTACTATAACAATGTTTTTGTATCTTGTGTATCATGTACAACTGTTACTTTTGCTGTAAATGTTTGACTCCCTCTCCCCCTTCCCCCAGGATATACTGTACCCGGAAATGAGCAGCTTTTCTCAGTGTGCTTTTCCTGGTAAAACCTTTTAAAAAATATATAAATAAAATCTGGTCCCAAAAATGTGGAATTCTTCTTTGCTGCCTCCCCAGCATCTCTCCCTTTACTTGACCTTCTCTTCCCAGTCATTCTTCTCTGTTATGTACTGTGACTTGATTTTTTTAAAAACAGAACACGGTTGCAACTATAGGGGTACCATGGCAACAGTGACAGAACCCTTTTTCTTTTTTTTTTTTACACAGCAGAGGGATTACAATTACAGGGGCACCAACAATGACAGGACCCTTATTTTCTAATAAACAGCATAGGGATTGCAATGACAAGGGTACCGACACTGACAGAACCATTTATTTCCAATAAACAGAATGGGGATTGCAACAATAAGAATACCGTACCAACAGTGACAGAACCCTTTTGTTTTTTTACACAACACAGGGATTACAATGATATGGGTACCAGTAGCGACAGAATCCCTTTTTGCTAATAAACAGCACAGGGATTACAATGACAGGGGTACAAAGGTTGCAGAACCCTTTTTGGCTAATAAACTGCACAGCAATTGCAAATGACAAGGGGTTCCATACCAACAGAGACAGAACCCTTTTTGTTGTTTTTACACAGCACAGGGATTACAACGTCAAGGTATGAACAGTGATTGAGCCCTTCTTTTTTGCTAAAAAACAGCACAGGGATTACAACGACAGGGGTAACAACAGTGACAACAGGATAATTTTTATTTTAAACAGCACAGGACTAACAGTGGCAAAACATGTTTCTTAAACAGCACAAGGATTACAACAACAAGGGGCACAGGGATTATTAGTAATTTGTAATTGGAATGACACACAGAAAAAGAACACTGACACTTTAAGGAAAATATAACTAGAAAATCACTAAAATTACTACAGAAACAGTGACCAAATGGCTTAAACACAGCAAACTGAATTGAAAAAATTAAAATGAGAAATTACTGTACAGATCAAAAAATAAAGAAAGACTGAGGAAACAAATATCTAACAGAAATGCCATGCTTTAAAAAGCGGCAGATCTCTCTGGGCTGCCTTGCTACCTTGTTGCTACTTTCCCCCACACCACTGGTTCATAGACTGCCAACCCAAACTGAAAATACTATAGTAAATAATCACAGATACACTGAGCAAGAAAGCACAAATTTATGAGCACTAGGCATGTCACAACAATTTGGGAGCAATCTGGAATCCAAATAACTCATTTTTGAAATAAATTAAAAGTGTTTTTTTTGTTCAGAAAAAGCACACACTCTTCTCTCTACTCTCTCTTCACAACACTGCAGTGAGAGATAGCCTCCTACACATCCACTGTTGAGCAATATGTGACCTCCAATTCCATAAGTACAGTGCAAACTTTGCCTTTGTAATGAACTTCGCTAATGAAGTAGCAATTTTGCGGATCCAGGACACTTCTCCTGCTTCTCACTCCTCAGTGAAGTTTACAACTTCGCATTTTCGTGAGGACATCACCTCACCACAAAGTTCCAACTTTGCAGAGCAGATTAATTCATGAAATGAGACGAATTCACAAATTAATCCACAAAGCAAATTTTTCCAGCTTCACACATCACTGCCGGTAGCAGAGCACTGCCAAAATTAAGCCTGCAGCAATCAAAGTGAAAATAAAAGTAAGAATTATATATTTTTCCTCTGACAAAAAGCAAATCCTTGTCCCCTCACCTTCGAGTGTGCTTGTGGTGAAGTGAACCCTGTAAGTGAAGAATATGTTCTCTAAATGTAATTGATCAGAATCACCAACTGCCGCAGAGTTTGATAATTTGGAAGGGCTTCATGACCTCAATGCCAGAAAAGAATGAACCAGAGGTAAACTTTGTTTTGCAACCTCAGTGGAAAGTGGAAGCAATACTACGGATAGGTCTACTTTAAAAGAACTATGTGGCACACTTGAAAAGTTGAGCATTAATAAGTTGACTGTAACCTATAACATAAATAGAAACTTACATTGCTAAAACACAGGCTCCCAGAGGATTAAGAGCCACAAAAACACCCTCCAGCAGTTTAGAGATTTTTACAAGAAAAACTGAATGGGAAGAAGCTGTTGCACTCCGCATGAGAACTTTCATACAATTGATTATTGCAGAAGATGGAGACAAGCACACAAAATTAAGGGAAGAAATATTAAAGATTCATAATGATCAGAGTTCAAAAATTAGTCAGGCTTTCAGGAACTGGCTAATCAATTGACAGTCAAACTTGAGAAGCACAAGCAGGAATTGATCAAGAGAAAGCAGTCAGAACTGGAAAGGGATAACAAGGATTGCAAATTGAGAAATATTTTATCCTGGCCCAGAAGAGTAAGATCTGTCAGCAGGAGGCACACCCATTCAAGGAACTGGGGGAAAAGGGTTATGATCCAAACTGAAAGCGGAAGGCACTTCAAACTCCAGATCAATCAGTAAACCTTTTTTAGGGTCAACTGGAACAGTGGGGTTGAATTTAGCACAAACAAAAAAGGAAAAACCATAGGAAAGGCAGAAAGACAAGGTGAGGGAGAAAAGGAAGATCAAAACAGGGTCATAAGGAGCAATATACAGAAGACATACAAATAATTAACCTCTCCCAGGTGACTTTATTTGAAGGCATACAGAAATAGATCAGTTGCCGTATTGGTCCTTGTAAGAACAGATCCAGAAGCAAATGGTTTGATACCTTTTATTGGACCAACATAGATGTTACAAAAAGAAAACAATGTCTAAGCTTTCAGACCCACCAAGACCCACTTAAGTCTTCAAGGAAGAACTTGGTTGGTCCGAAAGGTTAGACATTGTTTTTTTTTTTTTGTAACATCTATGTTGGTCCAATAAAAGATATCAAACCATTTGCTTCTGGATCTGTTTATTTGAGGACCAACCTAAACTACTACAGAGAGATTTAAGCTTTACTTCTTTAGCAGATACAGATAGTTTTTTTCACTCAAGTGGACTTATTTAAATTCTTCAGAACAATCAGATTGTGTGAGTTTTACAGTAAAAAAGACAGTCTACTATGGGGTATGAAAATGATTCTGAAATGGGGTTGGGGTGAAATTATTGACATTACCAGTCAGGAAATAATTGAAAGGAAATGAGAAAAACTTTATTTAAACCACAATCATTGTTTTTTCTCAGCACTATGAATCCACTTATTAGGAGCTTTGAAAATGGGGTCCTTAAAGAGACAGACTCCCAACTTAATCCCTCCCCCCCTTTTCAAAGTAATATTACAATGAAACAATAGAAAACTATTAAGGATCTTTCTAGTTTAAACAATATCATAATAAAACCGGCTGACAAAGGGGAGACATAGTAATTATGGCTGCAGAGGATTATATTTGATGCAGTCATAATTTATTGGACAACATGATGAGCTACAAAAAAATTGCAAGGTGACACATCTGATAAATTAAAAAAAAAGTTGCTGGAAGGGCATGGCTTGCAGCTGAATATGGTGGACGCAGCCTAGCCAAGCTCCTGCATGCACTCAGCTTATTTTGCGTTTAGTAGTACTCCCTACGTATTCTAGTCATCTTTCAGCTGGCATCATTGGGCGAACTTGATGGCATCGGGCAGGAGTAAAAATAAGCAGACCAAGTTGCATTTCATCACTACTGAGCAGCCTAAACAACAACGTTGCAACCTAGATGACACTTCTAACTTGCACAGCTCACTAATGGCACAGGAAGGCACTTCAGAGTTTGAGAGGTCTCTGGCTACAGCCCCCACAATGTTAGCCCTCATACAACACAATATGAAGGCAGGTTTTGCCAACATAACTTCGCAGATCTCTCACCTCCAATCGGTTGTGACCATGCTATCCAAGACAACAGTGGCCCACACAAACCAGATCGCAGAGTTAGAGAACTGCTGGGACTTCTGGAGGCTTCTCTGATAGAAACTACAAGGGGAAAACAAGCTCTAAAGAAAATGGTGGAGGAACTCTCGGAGAGGGTGGATGACCAAGAAAATAGGTTGTGCCATTCTAACCTAAGAATAATTGGCCTCCCCGAGGGGGCAGAGGGGAATGACCCGGACAGAGCACTTCATGCCTGGTTAGTGGGACACCTGAGTCTACCTCCTGATTTGCAAAACTGCGAGGTTGAGCGGGCATAGAGAGTGGGCCCCAAACCCCCTACGGGCTCACATCCAAGACACTGCATAATCAAGTACCTCCTGTATGTTGATAAGGAGGCTATTTTGAAGAAGGCAAAGGAGAAGGGCCCGATTGTGATGGGTAACAGCAGAGTTTATGTGTTTCAAGATTATAGCAGGAAGCTACAGCAAAGAAGGCAAAAGTTCAATGAGATCAAGAGCCATCTGCACCAAATGGGTTGAGCCTTTACATTCCTCTACCCAGCCAAGTGAAAAATTGATCAACCCAGTAGCGGTCTACATTTTTTCATCTGCCCCCATGAAGCAATGAAATGGGTGGATGGCAAAGTACATGCTAACAGATACAGTAGTACTTTGTTCTGACAGCTGTGTCCTCTTACCTCTTGCTTTGGCCAGCCCTGAGTATGTTTGATGAAGCTCCTGTCCACCACCAACCTGCATGGCCTCCCACAGGACCATCCAGTTTCAGGGGCTTCTCCCGAATCCCACCTTTGCCCCGCGGATACCCATAGACATTTGTGCATCCGCGTTCAGATTCAAAACCAATCTGTTGGAAACTTGTTGGGGCGGGCACATCAGAAATAGGCGGGGTTTGTAGGACCACCCTTTAGGACTCATAGGAAGGAAGGAACCTATTAGGACTTCAAGAAGTTATCCAGTGGGAGGCAAGCTCAGGCTGTCAATCAGAACTTGCTTGACTCATTCAGATAGAGGACACCACAGAAAATGCAGGGATTTAAAGGACGGTTTTATTTTAATGCAAACAAATAAAAAAGAAGGGGGTTCAGACTTTTAACGTGGGGGCAGGGTTAGGGTCACCCCCCATGCACACCTATGTACAGGGTACCTCAGGGCTCAATATTGGGAACCATGTTGTTTTGTTTGTATATTAATGAGCTTCCAGCAATATGCTCAAGATTTCAAATGATGTTATATGCTGATGACACCATGTTATACATGATTAACAAAGATATAAAGATACTAACAAACCTTAGACTATGAATTTGAAAACATGGCTAAATGGTTATTAGAAAATAAACTTGTAATGAATAAAACAAGCATTTGTCAATGCCGAATGTTGTCGCCCTGGCATGGGCATTGGCAGTGGTGGAGCTAGAGGCACATAATAGGAATGGCAGTGAAGTACTCAAGTGACGCCAACCCCACCCCCACCTTGTAGAGAGTGACAGGCATTGGGGTGTGCCTTTGGGTCATCAGCTATAATGCTCATGCCATTGTACCTCACCCTACCCTGTAGACACTGACAAGTGTCATGGTGTGCTTTGGGGTCTTTGGGCATTATACTTGCCCCATTCCATAAGGGAATATGCTGACATGGGTGCAGTATAGGAGCGTGGGGTGAAGTTTGTGGCTGAACAGTGCAAGACACACCACGATGCCTGTCAGAGGCTGCAGGGTGGGCGTGGGGGGGTGGAATGGTGTGAGCATTACATCCGATGATCCCAAGTCACGGCCCTGATGCCTGTCAGTCCATACCGGGTGGAGTGCTACAGTTGGAAACCCTAACACTGTAGGCATGTAGTGGTAGTTTCACTCTACATGTTCAACGTGGGCTGCTTGTCAGGCCACCTCATGAAAAGCGGCACAATGACTTTGTTAGCTGAAATGTGGTTTTGCACAGCGGCAGTGGCATTTGGTGATGGATGGACAAAAACACAGTTTTGGACAGGATGTGAAGAATGACAACTGTATTGTTCATGAGGAGGCATAAAAAATGGTAACGCTGAAAATCTGGAGTGGCAATACGAAATATTGGTGAAGCAATAAACATGCATACAAACTGCATAGCAGACATCCGCAACCCAATTATTTGTGAGAGTTTTTTAGGCACAATTTCAACATAGGTATTTTGGGATCTCCCTTCATGAACAGTGGTGCTGTCATTTTGTTACTGTGTCCCAAAAGATGATTTCCCACAGCGAGCACGCCATTGTGCGCCACAGTTGTGGGAACACGTTTTGGGCAGGCTGTGAAAAATGGCAGCTGTACTGTTGATAAGGAAGTGTGCACAAATGCCAGTGCTGAAAATCTGGCATGAAAATATTGCAAATGTACGAGGTTACAAGGCTGCGTGGAAACTGCGCCATGCACGTTTGCAGCACAGTCATTTTATGGACTTTCGACACCAAATTTTCAACATAGGCATTTTAGGACCTCTGCTCATGAATAGTGTCATCATCATTTCCTCAAACTGCCCCAAAAACTGATTTTGCACAGCAACCATGCAATTCTGTGCCGGACATGTGAAAACACATTTCAGGCAGGTTATGTAAAATGACAGCTGTACTGTTCATAAGGAGGTGTGGAAAAATGCCAGTTTTGAACATGTGGAGTGAAAATATTGCAAATGCACGAAGTCACGAGCGTGTGTGCAAACTGCGCAATGCACACTCATAAAAAATTAATTTTATAGACTTTCGGCCCCAAATTTTCAACATAGGCATTTTAGGACCTCTGCTAATGAACAGTGTCATTGTCATTTTCATAATGTGTCTTGAACATGGACTTTCCACAGCAATTGCGCTATTCTGCGCTGGAACTACAAAAACACATTTTGGTCAGGATGTGAAAAATGACAGCTGTACTGTTCATAAGGAGGTGCAGAACAATGGCAATATTGAAAATCTGGAGTGAAAATATTATAAATTCATGAACTGCGCAGAGCACGTGCGTAACACAGTCATGTCATGGAGTATCGTCACCAAATTTTCAGCATAGGCATTATAGGACCTCTGCTCATGAACAGTGTAACTGTCATTTTCGTAATTTGTCCCAAACACTGATTTCCCACATCGACCGCACTATTCTGTGCCGGAATTGCAAAAACACATTTCGGGCAGGATGTGAAAAATGACAGCTGTACAATTCACAAGAAGGTGTGGAAAAATGCTAATGCTGAACATGTGGCGTGAAAATATTGCAAATTCACTAAGTTATGAGCGGGACCGAATAATGCCATGACAGTGCAAGAATTCATGAGGAGGGGTCCCACAAACCCCATGCTGAAAATTCCAAAAAATGCCTGAGTTACGCATCGTGAAAAAAAAAATGATTTATTCCATTATACATCTTACAGGCATTTCTTCAATTCATGGTTGGCTTTGAAGAGTGCAGATGTGTTCCCGATCCACTGAAGATTTTTGCGCCGGACTCTGGAGGTAAGTATGGGGTGAGGGGTGTGTGGGGAGGCAGGGTGCACAGTGGGTGGGTGCGGGTGGTGGTTAAGGAGACTAAGGAGGACAGTTTTTGTGTTACAGGGTAAAAAAAAAACATTGCAGGACTGTTTTTTTTTTCTCAGGGGATTTGGCATGCTGGGGTGGGCTCCCAGCGTGCCACCTAACTGTTTGGGGGAGTTGCTGCAGCCGAAGGGGGATTGGGTACCCTCGTCAGCATACAACAAAAGGGAGAGGTTAATTTATGCCCACAGGGATTGAACCCCCCGTCAGCACACAAGGAAAGTGGGGGGCAAGAGCCGAGGGGGATTGGGCACCCCTCTCGGCATATAAGAAATGGGGGGGGACTGCTTTATGCTGATGGGGAGTGGGCTTCCCCATTGGCACATACTTTGTGGCCACAGTAAGCCAACAGGGGGATTGGGCACCCCGGAAGCCAGCAGTTGGACGGCTGCCCGCAATCAATACAATGTGGCCGAGCACGTAGGAAGGGTCCAGTGCATCTGACGAGCTTTGCTCGGATTGTAGCGGACCTTTCCTCAGATGTGCTCGCCACAATAGTATGCATGGTGTGGCGCCAGCATGCAGGCTGATTGGGGAATGAGGGACGCAACTACTGATGCGTGTCCTGCAATCGCCCAACAGCAACCGCGCCTCCAAATCTCCACTGCCATAAGATGTTGGCTGCGCAAGTGCACCAACATAAAAAAAGGATATTGTTTTGTTCTAACCATAAACAAAAAAAAACATGACAGAACCATTTGGTATCCTGACTGGAGAGGGAATTAAGTAAGATATAGTATTTGGTTCCAAATATTTGGAAGTTACTTTAGATAGCTAAGTTTTAATACACATGTAGAAAATTTAGTAAAACAACTACACAGGAAGATCGGAGCCCTATATGCAGTATGCGATTACTTAACACTTGAAACAAGAAAAACAATAGCACAAGATTGTCTCATTCCAACAATGGAGTATGGGAGTTTAGTTTTGGGGGGGGCATCAGAAAACATTATACGCTGGCCTGGTGGCACTGAGGGTTGAGGTGCTGGACACCACACCTCACGTCACGCCGGCGACCCAGATCGGGAACAAGCCCAGGGCATCGGGGGTCAGCAGGGGAGAGAGAGGATAGAGCATCTGTGGACAGCTCTCCTCTCTCTGGGGAGGGATCCAAGGAATGCCCAGTGCAACAGCATCACCTGGTGGAGACTGGTGGATGTGCACACGTATGGCATTGAGTAGAGGGAGAGGAGTTGTGGCGGATGTAGTGACATCATTGCATGACCAAACTCCGGGGGAAGGGGGACAAGGGAAGTAAAGGTAAAAAAAAAACAGCTTGTGGATAGGTGACAGCATCTGCATCCACCCGACCACACTCCAACGCCATTTGCACTCCTTACCTGGGCCGAGCCCAGCCCGGCCCGAATTTCAGATAGAGCGCCCTAGGTGGATAGGGCGGCCCTACCTCAGAGGGCTCACAGCCAGGGGGATAGCAGGGCGAGTGCCAGGATTCAGGAGGCCTCAGGCACAGAGGTAGAGTCGGGGGCACTGCAGGATGCCCGAGAGAGTTCCACAAGCCGGGAGGAAAAAATAGAGGTAAAAAAAAAAAAAAATTATACAACAAAGAACCTGTCTATATAACAGCATATGCAGATTTGCTCAAAGAGCCAAAACCAGAAAGCATCACCGTACTTTATATAGTAGACTGAGTTGGTTACTAGTAGAACAAAAATACTTTATTGAATAGATTTGCACCATTGTCTGGAAGGAGGGAAGGGCAGCAGGAGGTGAGGTAGAAGGTCAGGTTGAGCCAGGGTTGAGAGTAGGAGTACAGGGGAAGGGGAAGAGAACTAATCATGGTGGGCAGGGAAGAGAAGACAGGCAAAATGGAGTGGAGGAAGGGGGGCAGGGAAAGAAAAGGGAAGGAAGAGGGGAAGGAAAACTGAAAGCAGATACAGATAGTCAAAAGGGGAGGGGCAGATTGAGAGATGGAAAAACAGTTAAGGGGATAAATTGTGGATGAGGAGATAAATTTACCCGGGTGCAGAGGGAGCAGTTAGGTAGGGAAGCAGCTAGTATTGAAGATAAGAAAGGAAGGATGGGTAGCACGGATGCAGGGGATGGAAGGGTGGAAATCGTAGGGGACTCCATAATTGGGGTATTCACTGGGGAAGGAAAAGGGACCCAAATGCAAGAAAGAGGGTGGTTTGTATGCCAGGGATGACAGCAGGGAAGGTAGGCCCAAGAATAAGGGAAATAGTAACTGAAGTTTGAGAAAAACCTAATTTAGTTATACATTTGGGAACCAATGACCTAGCTGGGGGGGAGGTGGAGGTAGTGCAAAGTTGTTTCAGGAAGTTAGGGAAGATCTGCAGGGAGGAAGGAAGTTCACTGGCCTTCTTAGAGGTGATACCAGTACCAAGGGCCAGCACAGCCAGGAAAAGAAGAATAGAGGATTTCAAAGACTAGCTGAGGAAATGGTGTAGGGAAGAGATGTTCATCTGTATTGGGGACTGGGAGGAGACCTGGTCAAACAAAGCACTCTTTTCACCAGACAGGCTACACCTCAGTAGGGAGGGTTTGAGGGTTCTTGGGGACAAACTGGGGGAACACATAACCACTACACTTAATTTTAAACTACTGAGGGGGGGGGAAGTGGGCATGCAGACCCACAGAGTCCGAGAGGGGGAGGAGGTCAGTGAACATACCCCCCACAATGATGGAAGAGGTCTCGAGGGAGGAGGTGGAAGGGGCAAGAACACAGTTAGCAAAGGGTGGAGGGGGTGAGGAACACATAACAAAGATATGTGCAGGGGTGCACACAGAGAGGATAAATGTGAATAGAAGAACAGAGGGAAGAGAAGGAAGGTCAGATTCTAGGTCAACAGTGGTGTCTCTGAATGCACGGAGTCTTGGAAACAAGATGGAAGACCTGCAGGCACTATTAGTGGACAGGAGGGTGGACATAGCTGCAGTAACCGAGACTTGGGCAACATCGCACCATGACTGGGACCTTGCAATCCCTGGATATAAATTATACAGGAGGGACAGGAAGTCAGAAAAGGGGGAGTGGTGGCAGTCTTTATCAGGAAGGGAATAACTTGCACGAGGGAGGAGTCAGAAGAAGGGGAGGTGGAGGCATTGTGGGTTCAGTTAAGGTCCAATAGAGGGAGAAAGGTGAGGTTGGGGAGTGATTTATAGACCACCCAGTCAGGATGAGGAAAGGGACAGGGAATTGAGCTCACAAATATCGGCAGTTGCGGGGAAAGGAAAGGTGGTAATTGTGGGGGACTTCAACCTGCCCAAGGTGGACCAGAGCATACCATCCACAACAGGTGCTAGGAGTCAGGTGATCCTGGTAGGACTGCAGAGTGGGTTCCTGACTCAGGGCATTACTGAGCCAACAAGAGCTGAGGCAATTCTTGATCTGGTGCTCACACATGGGTAGCATATACAGGAAATAATGGCCAAGGAGCCACTAGAAGGATGTGACCATTGCACAGTGTGGTTCCAGTTGGATATGGTCAGGGAAAGCATCCCAACTAAGACCAAAATCTTGGATTTCAGGAGGGCAGACTTAAGGAAAATAGGCAAAGTGCTAAGGAGCCATCTGGTGGGCATCAGAGCAGATATGGGGGTGGACCAAACGAGGTCCATCATTAAGGGAGGAATACTGATTGCCACAGATGAGTGCGTTAGGCTCAGGGGTAAGAACACAAGGGCCAAAGCGCCCAGCTGGTTTAGTTCTGGGGTTGCCCAAGCAGTACAGGAAGAAGGAAGAGAAGGCTTTATTTCACTAAATAAGTGAGAAAAGGGACAAGAAGGAAGGGATTGTTAGGCTTAAGAAAGTGGTGGAGTGGTGGAGGATAATGGGGGAAAAGCAGAGATACTAAATGAATACTTCTGTTCCATCTTCACCAGGGAGAAGGACGGACCAGTACCTTCAGGAGGGAAAAGAGGAGCGGGGGGGGAGGAGAACACAGATGTAATGATAGAGGAGGATAGAGTGAGGGAGGGGCTGCTGGCATTGAAGGTGGACAAATCACCATGCACGAATGTAGTACATCCAAGGGTACTAAAGGAACTGGCTGAGGAGCTGGCAAGGCCACTGGCAGACCTATTTAATAGTTCACTAGAGACAGGTGTAGTACCACAGGACTGGAGAACAGCACATGTAGTGCTGCTCCACAAAAGCGGTCCCAAAGATGACTCAGGAATTACAGACCAGTCAGTCTGACCTCCATTGTGGGCAAGCTCATGGAGATCATAGTAAAGAAAAGTTGGGTGGAATATCTAGCAGGTCATAGTCTCCAGGATGTGAGGCAGCATGGGTTCATGGGGGGGGGGAGATCGTGTCAAAGAAATCTGATTGACTTCTTTGACTGTGTCACTAAGACTGTAGACAGGGGCCAAGCAGTAGGCATCCTCTATCTTGATTTCAGCAAGGCCTTTGACTCTGTACCCCACAGAAGGTTGATCAGGAAGTTGGTGGATCTCGGGGTTGGGGAAAAGATGGCCAGATGGGTGAAAAACTGGCTGAAGGACAGAACCCAGAGGGTGGTTGTTGGGGGGAGAGTTATCTGGCACAAGACAGGTAACCAGTGGGGTCCCGCAGGGCTCGGTCCTGGAGCCGGTGTTGTTCAATGTCTGCATCAATGACACTGAAGATGGCATTAAGGGTAAAACGTGCCTATTCGTTGATGACACCAAGCTCTGTGGAAGAGTGGACACAGCTGAAGGGATACAGAACCTACAGGAAGATCTGGAAAAGCTAGGGAGGTGGTCCAGGATATGGCAGCTTAGCTTCAGTGCCAAGAAATGCAAAGTTATGCATACTGGAGCCAAAAATCCTAGGACAGAGTACTACCTGGGTGGAGACTGAGTATCTGCATCAGAGAAGGAGAAGGACCTGGGAGTGAGGATCACTAGTGACCTGAAGCACTCCACGCAGTGCAAGAAAGCAGCAGCAAAGGCAGGCAAGATGCTGGGATGCATACCTAGGGGGATCAGAAGTAGGGGAGAGGAGGTTGTACTGCCTTTGAACAGGTCACTGGTAAGGCCGCATCTAGAGTATAGAGTTCAGTACTGGTGCCCACACCTCAAAAAGGACATTAACCTGCTGTAGAAGGTCCAGATGATGGCTACAAAGATGATAGCTGGTCAGCAGGGTAAGGTATACAAGGAGAGGTTGAGGGCACTGAACATGTACTTCCTGGAAAACAGGGGAGAGAGAGGGGGGAACATGATTGGGACTTTCAAGTACTTGAAAGGGATAAATAAGGTTGATAAGGAGAGTCTCTTTAAGCTGACTGTCAACCATAACACGAGGGGGCAGTCTTAAGCTGGAGGGTGGGAGGTTTAGGAGGGAGGTCAGGAAGCAGTTCTTCACAGAGAGGGTGGTGAACGCTTGGAATGAGCTGCCAGAAGAGGTAATCTCATTGAAGACAGTGGGCAGCTTTAAAAGAGGCTGGGACAGGTATAGGGGAGGGTAAGGGTCATGGGTAGGGAGGATGAGAGGAGTGGGGAGATGGAGAGAGCAATAACTCAAGCTGTGGACCCTGCAACACGAGCATACTTGATAGACCAAATGGCCTTCTTCTGCTGGCTTCTTCGTATGTATGCTTGTATGTAAGGCAGAGTCCAAATGTCTTGTTTTGTGTCTAATTTATTGCATTGTTTACCCAATAATCCCAAGTCAACTTTCTTTGAACAAAAATAGAGCACAGGAGCTCTAAGATAATAAGAAACAGTTACCTTAAAAATACCCATGTGTAAAACCACAAAAAAAAAGGCACTCAAGCAAACTGCCATTAAAATATGGAAAGGCTTACCAGATCTTTTATGAAATTTGCAGAATTGTCACAATTTTAAGATCTCCTTAAAGGAGCTGCTCATAAAAGAGACACAGTGTAAATGAATTTAATCTTGTTGAACTCTTGGATTTTAGCAATCTGATATAATTTTTTTTGACTCATTGATGGTTGTTTAAATTGTTATTGCACTCACTTGCATCTTGTTATAGATAGGAATTTTAGTAATGTGTTAGAAATTTGCTTGCGCAAGAAACATATTGCGGCAGCTTGCTGTAGTAGCGAGTTGCGGAGGTGCGGCACTGTTGTGGCCAATGCCAGCAGTCCATTTTGGGGCTGGTCTCTGTGGCACCAATACAGGAGCATGCTGTCGATGACAGCAGTATTGTAGCGTGCAATCAACTTGAAAGAAATTCGCCACTGTAATCAGGGAGCACCCCGTCATTTAACAATCAGCTGTTTCTGCTGCTGGGGCGATTCCTGATTGCAGTGGCGAATCACAACTTGCCTTGTCTGGTGTCCCATTTCAATAAACGTGGCAACGGCTATCACCGTCCACCTCTCACAGTCCCCATGGAAGCCAACGAGGGTACCCAATCTCCCTGTCGGCATGCCCCCTCCTAAGTTCATTTGCTGACGGGGTAACCCAATCCCTGTCGGCATAATGTCCCCCATGTAATAGTTTTGTATGCTGGGGGGGTGCCCAATCCCCCTCGGCATCATGCGTCCTCCCAAATACAGACCCATTTTCTGTGCTGATGGAGGGCCCAGTCCCTGTCAGCTTCAGTCTCCATCCCCATAAAATAGACATGGCACACTGGGAGCCCACCCCAGAGTGCCAAAAACAAACCTGTAAAGAAAAAACTTTCCTGCAATGTTTTTTGATTATTTTAACCTGTAAAAAAAATAATTTGCTTGTTGTATCCGGTGCCCCCTCTCCCAACCCGCATCCACCCTCTGCACACCTGACCTCCCCATACCCCCCTCCCTCAGCCCATACTTGCCTCTGGAGCTCGGCACAATGATCTTTGGTGGAGCGGGAACATGTCTGCACTCTTCAAAGCTGACTGTGAACTGAAGAAATGCCAGTAAGCTGTATAATGGCATAAATGGGGGGGGGGGTTCAACTTGGGTGGATATCTTGGCCATTTTTGCGAATTTTGGCACCAAATTTTCAACATGGGGTTCTTGGGACCCCACGTCATGAATTCAGTCACAGTCATCTGGTTATTCTGTCCTGACAGGTGATTTTGTGGTCACTGCACAGAATCACCTTCTCGGGACCGATTAACGAAACAACGGTGTCACTGTTCATGAAGTGGGCTCCCAAAAAGCCTATGTTGCAAATTGGTAAAAAAATTCCAAAAAAATGACTGTTACGAGCGTGTGTTGTGCAGTTTCCACGCACACTCATAACTTCATGAATCTGTAATATTTTCACTCCAGATTTTCAACACTGGCATTTTTTCATGCCTCCTTATAAACAGTGTAGCTGTCATTTTTCACATCCTGGCCATAATATGTTTTTGCACATCCAGCACACCATGGTTCAGTCACTAAGGGAAATCAGTGATCAGGACAGATTAAGAAAATCACAGTGACACTGTTCATAAGTGGAGGTCCCAAAATGCCAATGTTTCAAATTTGGTGACAAAAGTCCATAAAATGACTATGTTACGAGCATGCGTTGCGCCGTTTTTACGCACACTCATAACTTTGAGAATGTGTAATATTTTCACTCAAGATTTTCAACATTGTCATTTTAGCACACCTCCTTATAAACAGTACAGCTGTCATTTTTCACATCCTGCCCAAAATGTGTTTTCGCACATCTGGTGCACAATGGTGTGGTCGCTGTGGGAAATCAATGTTCAGGACAGATTAAGAAAATCATAGTGACTCTGTTCATGAGCAGAGGTCGCAAAATGCCTATGTTGAAAATTTGGTTAAATAATTCCACTAAATGGCTATTATGAGCATGCATTGCGCAGTTTCCATGTACGCTCGTAATTTTGAGCATTTTTAATACTTTCACTCCAGATTTTCAACATTGCCATCTCTTCACACCTCCCTATGAGTGGTACAGCTGTTTTTTTTCACATCCTGCCCAAACTGTGTTTTCGCACATCTGGCGCAGAATGGCACAGTTGCTGTGGGAAATCAACGTTAGGGACAGATTCACAAAATCACAGTGCCACTGTTCATGAGCAGAGGTCCCAAATGATATCATGAGGTGAGGTCACAAAAAGGCCATGCTGAAAATCTGTAGTGCAAATACCAACAAACGCCCAGGGCATTAGAGTTTCAAACCATAACGCCCCACCCAGTACAGACTGACAGGCATCAGGGGTGTGCCTTTGGATTGCTGGCTGTAATGCTCAAGCCATTTCACCCCCACCCCTACCCTGAAGCCACTGACAGGTATCGAGGTGTGCCTTGGACTCTTAGGCCCAAAAGTTCACCCCATTCTCCTATACTGCACCCATTTCAGCATATATCCTTATGGAATGGGGTGACTGTAAAGCCAAACACCCCAAGGCATACCTCAGCACTTGTCGGTGTCTGCAGGATAGGGTAAGGTGACATGGCATGAGCGTTATGGGCGATGACCCAAAGGCACACCTCAATGCCTGTCCATCTCTGCTGGGTGGAGGTGGGGTTGGTGTGAGTTCAATACTTCACTGCCATTCCTGCTCTGCATCTGTCTAACTCCTGCACTTCCAATGCTAATATCAGCAAGCAAACATTCGGCATTGACAAATGCTTGTTACTAATACTGTCTTGTATATGTACAACTGTTATTTGTGAGATTTATATTATGGTCTTTGTGATGCATTGTCTTTTCTATTTTTTACAACCTGGGACAAGCCTATAAAAGGGCAATGTGATTCAGTGCTTTTCACCCGGTCAACAAATTTGAAATAAATAAGGTACAGCCATGGGAGTGGCTATGGCTCCCAGCTCTGCCAACTGTGATGTGTGGCTGATTGAGCATTTAAGGGATGTGATGAACACTCTGACTCCACCCCCTAATGAAGACTTTGGTCAAAGCACTGGGATGTTGGAGTGGTAGCTGTTTGTCCATGGGATTTGTACTACAGACTTGGATATCCTGAATTAAAGTCTATGGGCCGGATATTCAAACCGCGCCCAAAAAGTGTGCAACAGCAGGAGCAAGCGCAAGTCAATTGCACACATGCGCAACACATGCGATATTCAAACATGGAGCAAGACAAATTACGCAAGCAGCCAACGTCTGAATATCGCACAACCTGTGCCATGGCGCAACCAGGAAGGGGAAGCTGAGCAGAGATGATGCTCCAAAGCGCGACAAAGGCGGCCCAGCTGAGCAGTCCAGAGGCGCCACAGCACAAGCAAAGAGACTCCCAGCAGCACAGCAATGGAACTGCACAACCAGGGAGTTAGGCAGGGGCCCACCACCCATGCCACACATAGGCACAGGGACACACTGCAAAACCAACAATGTACCCCACACCCCAAGCACAGCATAACTGGGGGAGGATGGAACAGCCACTGGACCATGGGGACAAGCAAAGAAAGCACATCCCGCCATGTTACTGCAGCACACCCACTGGCAAGCTGAGACTGCCACACAAAAGGGCGGACCACCCCAGTGTCCAGCAGCCCCCCCATGTACACAGCACTCCCAGCACTGTGACCCCAAGACACCACCCATGTGCAGTGACCAGCACTGCTGGAATCCCCAGGCCCCCCCGGCACACTGCAACCCCGTGAACCACAGAACTATACCAGCCAAACCCACCATGAGCACCCAGCAGTGGTGGCAGCACACAGCAATACTGACTGGAAGCCACACCCCACCAGAGACACCACCCCACACACGCACACACATACCCATGACCATACCAACCCAGATGCCATGCACACCACTGCAACTGAGCACCTATAGCCAGCTGCAAATCAGAGACCACCACAGTATTCATATCAAAATATAAATGTAATGCTGAAGATGAACAACAAGAACAACAAACAACTATCAACATATTTACAAAGCAGGGGTGGGGGTATGGGTATGAGGTAGGGGTGGGTAAGGGGCAGGGGTGAACAACCGGGAGAGGGAAGGTGGGGTGTGCTGTCCTTCAGCTAGCGCCTGGCAGCCTGCCCTCCTCCTGCCTGGTGCTGTGCCTGTGGACTCCGCCGGCGCCGCATCCCATGCCGCTGCAAATCCTGTAGAATGGTGTGGCTGTCGATGGCCACCTGAGTGAGCCTCCGCAGTCCCTGCTCAATACGTATCAGGATTCGGATACCTAGGACAAGGGATCAGAGTCAATGGCTGTGACTGTCCACATCCCTGAATCCCACCCATCATGCATGGCATACAGCCAAGTGCCCCGCTCCTGTGATGGACTGCACCCACCCACAGTGACCGTGCACAAGACATGCCCAACCAGGCAGCAACAGCCATGTGTACCACTGCACACACACACCGCCCATGTCCATCACAGCACAACCAAGGCTGCCCAGTGACGGGCTCTGTGGTGGATGGCAGTGCCACAGCCATGTGCCCAGTGCATGCATGGACCACCAGTGACGCACACACACACATGCAGTGCCACTGGACAGTGATGACTGTCACATGTTGCGTGCATGGTAGTGTCGTCCATGGAAGGTGGCCGTGCCCACCCCCAGCATGCAATAGCATCCATGATGTAATGACACTCACCCTCATCCAGCTGCTGCTGCAGGTGCTGCTGTGGCTGCGGCTGCTGCTGCTGCTGCGGCTGTGGCACAACTCCTCCACCAGCCACTGGCACTGCCATCCCAGGCCTCAGCCTGTGCCCGCCTCCACTCCTCCACGCCTGTGGGAGACAAATGAAGAGAAACACATCAGTGAGATCCCAAAGCAGACAGCCCCTTGCCCCATTGAGTGTGCCTACCCACACAACCAGACCCAAACAGCACACACCTGCAAACACATTCACAGCAAACCATAGCCAAACCCACCCCCATGCGCAGGTCACATTACACAGTGTCACCCATGTGGACAATACCGGTGCATACACAGCACACCCACCTGGCCTAGGCACAATGCCCCTCCTGGCATGAGACCTGAGGTGCTCCAGTAGAGCATGCTCCCTCCTCCGCAGGTCACTGTAGCGGTGCCTGCACTGCTCAGGAGTCCTCCTCCGCCCAGTGGCCTGCTCCAGGGCAGCAGCCACCTGCTGCCACACGTGGGTGCGTGCCACCTGCAGGGGCACTCTCCCAAACAGTGTGCCATGGTGAGGCTCCACCACAGCCACCAGGTTTGCAACCTCCAAGGCCCCCTACAGTGGAGCTCTCCTGCATGCCATTTCCAATTTGTACAGTGGCAATATGGCGCTACGCAGCGCAGCAACCCCACGTGAAAATGTTGAGCAATAGAACTCCATCATAGAAACATAGAAACATAGAAGTTGACGGCAGATAAGGACCGCAAGACCCATCCAGTCTGCCCATTTCTTTTTCTACCTTATAAATGTGCCATCGGCCTTTGCTCTGTCAGTGGCCTATCTAGTCAGTCATTTGTATTGCTCCCTTATGCCTATCCCATGCCTGTTTGAAGCCCTGCACTGTATTCATAGCCACCACTTCTTGTGGTAAGCCATTCCATACATCCACCACCCTTTCTGTGAAAAAGAATTTCCTCACATTCCCCTTAATCGGCCTCCTCTAATCTCATGCTGTGTCCCTCTGTCCTGCTATTTTTCTTATATTTAAACATGTTAGACTCTTTCACCTTGTTTATGCCCTTAAGGTGTTTGAATGCCTCGATCATATCACCTCTCTCCTCCTTTGCTCAAGGTATACATATTGAGCTCTGTTAATCTGTCCTCATATGTCTTCTGATGCAGTCCCTGCACCATTTTGGTTGCCCTTCTCTGGACTGCCTCAATTTGGTTAATGTCCTTGTGAAGGTGTGGCTCCAATACTGCATGCAGTACTCAGATGGGGCCTAACCAGTGTCTTGTACAGAGGATTATTACCTCCCTCTTACGACTTGTGATACCCTACTAATACACCTAACACCCCCTAGCCTTACCTACTGCTTTAGAGGTCTGCTTGATGATTTTAGGTCATCAGTGATGATGATGCCCAAGTCTCTTTCTTCCTTGTGACTGCTAGCAACTCCCTCCCAGCCTATAGGTGGCTTCAGGGTTTCTCTTCCCTATGTGCATGATTTTGCACTTCTTTGCATTAAATCCCAGTTGCCACTATTCTGACCATTCTGCTAGTTTATCCAGATCTCTTCTCATTCTGCCCACCCCATCTGGATCATCTACTCTGTTGCAGATCTTGGTGTCATCTGCAAACAAACAAGCCTTAGCCTCTAGTCCATCTGCAAGGTCACTAATGAAGATGTTGAAGAGGACTGGCCCCAGGACTGATCCCTGAGGTACCCCACTTGTGACTTGCATCTCCTCTGACTGTATACCATTTACCACCACTCTCTGTTTTCTGCCCGTCAACCAGTTTGCCACCCAGTTGACCAACTTCTGACCCACCCCGAGCCTACCCAGCTTATTTATCAATCTTCTATGTGGAACAGTGTCAAAAGCTTTGCTGAAGTCAAGGTAGGCGACATCAACTGCTCCCCCTTGGTCCACCACTCTGGTTACCCAGTCAAAGAAATCTATAAGATTAGTTTGACAGGATCTTCCTTTTGTAAACCCATGCTGTCTTGGATCCTGTGCCCCCATGGATTCCAGGTGTTGCACTATCCTTTCCTTAAGGAGTGCCTCCATAATCTTGCCCACTACTGAGGTAAGACTGACCGGTCTGTAGTTCCCCGCCTCCTCCTTGCTACCACTCTTGTGGAGCAGGATCACATGAGCCCTTCTCCAGTCTTCTGGGACCTCTTCTGTGCTCAGAGACTCACTAAACAATTTTGCTAATGGCTCTGCTAGTTCCTCCTTTAGCTCCTTAAGTACCCTGGGATGTATGCCATCAGGTCCCATTGCCTTATCCACCCTGAGCTTAGCAAGCTCTTGTAGGACCCTTTCTTTGTGAAGGGAGTAGTGCTCACCTCCCTCCCCTGTCTCCATGATGCTGAGCTGTGGGCCCTGCCCTACCTTCTCTTCAGTAAATACTGAGCAAAAGTATCTATTTAGGATAGATGCCTTTACAGTCCTCCTCCTCACATGCTCCCTTTTCTCCATTAGCTTAGCATACCCCCTCTGGACTTTCTCCTTTCACTAATGTATCTATAGAAAGTCTTGTCACCTTCTTTTACTGTTCGTGCTAGTGTTTCCTCAGTTTGGGACTTTGCCTGCCTTATTGCCTTACCTGCTTCCCTTAGGGCAGTTTGGTATGCCTCCCTATCTTCATCCCGCTGTGTTCCCTTATATTTCCTGAAGGCCAGCCTTTTGGCTCTGACCTTTTCTGCTACTGTATTTGAGAACCAAAGTGGTTTCCTTCTTCTTTGCACTTCCTTTTCTGTCTAACACAATGGGATGTTGCTTCAAGTATTGCATCTTTAATGCTTGCCCACTTTGCCTGTACCCCCTCACCTGTGTTTCTTTTGCCAAAGCTAGCTTAACTCTGTTGGCCATCTTATTAAAGTCAGCTCCTCTGAAGTCCCATATTTTTGCCTTGGAATGGGATGATTTAGATGTAGCCAAATTGAACCATACCATGTGATGGTCACTGGCCCCCAGGTGACCTTCTACCTGGAGATCTGTGATCCCTTCTTTGTTAGTCAGTACTAGATCTAGGATAGCCCTGTCTCTTGTGGGTTGCTGTACCAGTTGTTTGAGGCCCTCCCCCTGCAGGGAATCCACTATGAGTCTAGTTCTGGCAGATGTTCCTATCGCGCTATTCGTACAGCGCCGTCGGTCCCAATCACACTGTCACTGAACAGCGCGATAGAGCCATACACATGCCAGACGTACAGCGCCAGGGGGCAAAGGTCGGGCACAAGGTCAGAGGTCAGTGGTGCAAGGCCACGCACAGCGCCATCGGAAGTCTACACGTCCTGTGCGAATGGCCACCTGCGTGACAGTGCCACAGTGGACTATTGCGCAGTTGTGCTACAGCGCCATTTGGTGCCCAGCGCTGTAGCGCCACTGGCACAATAGTGGCCGTGACCTGAATTGCTGATCGTGCACAGCACATCATCAGCGTGGCAGTTGCCTGCATAAGCTACCTGGGCATGCGCAATGCGGTGTACTACACAGTCACAGAAATGCGCCATTGGCTCAGCCGGCTCAACCGTATTGCGCAAAGCGCAACGGCATGATATTCAGCCAACACATGCAAATCATCTGATCAGCCATTCAAAGGCGCAGTCGAGCGATTTACATGTCATTAAAGTTGAGCCACTCCTAATTTGCATGCATTGTGCTATAAATACGCGACATTGGGCTGCGCTGGCCAGATTCGGTTACTGCAGGTGAGAGGTGAGTTGCATGCTGTGTGATGTTCTGGCCAATGGTCATGGGATAACGCTGTAGACTGCACAGTGACAGATGTCCACTTCCACCCATACAGACCGACATGACCGAGCAGAGCCAAGGTGAGGGTGAGGATGGTGGGCGAAGGAGGAGGCCCAACTTCACCAAGGTGGAGACAGAGGCCCTCTTCCAGGCCTACCTGGAAGAGGAGCCACTACTGAGTGGACGACGGGGCACCCCTCAGGCCTGTGCGGCTGTATGGGAGGGGGTAGCTCAGGCAGTGAACCTGCATGGAAGCCACCAGCGCTCCGTGCAGGAATACAAAAAGAAGATGGGGACAGACCACAGAAGGGTGAAGGAGAAGGTGGCAGCCCTCAGGGCGGCACACGCTGGCACAGGCGGGGGCCAGCCAGCTGTGGCAGAGCTGACCCCGGCTGAGGACCGACTGGCTGCATCAATGCAGTGGAGTGCTATAGAGGGCTTACCAGGAGGTGGATTCCTGACAGGTGGAAGCCCATCACTGCATGGTATGACATGGTGGTGGTGTTTGGGGGGGGGGGGGGGAAGGTTGATCACATGCACTAACATGTCCTCACTTTCTGTTACAGATCCCGTTCATCTGCAGGGGATGGTGGTGGTGGGACCATGCAGTGAGGAAGACCTGCCAGAGTTGGAGGAGGGTCCATCCACCTCTGTCGCCAGCCGGCATGCACTGCACCAGCATGCACACCTGGCTGCCACCTCTGTTGTCAGTGAGTCAGGTGTGGGGGGTGCACAGCCTTTATCTCAGCAGTCTGGCATGCAAGCATGCCAGCACGCTGTGACTGTGGCTGTTACACGTACCTGCACCATTGGTGATGCAAGGACTGCAATGGGCAGTGACACGTGTGTGTCCCATGATGGACACACAGCAGGCCAGCACGTGCCCCTGAACCTAGCTGGTTCCAACATGTGTGCCAGCATGTCAGCACAGTCCCAGGCTGTGCCTGTCAGCACCGGTGGGGGCAGCACCAGTGGCTGTGCAGGTCTCTGGCACTGTTGCAGCCACAGCAGTGGAATGAGTGGTCCCTGGGGCACAGCAGTTGGAAGGGCAGCAGCAGCAGTCACCCACCAGGTCTGGGAGTTCAGGGTCCAGCGGTGGCACATGCACACCACCCGTTGATATGCCCATACCTGGTCCTGGTGAACAGCGCCCACCCTCAAGGGGTGTTGAGCATCAGGACCTTCCATACCCTGGAGGACAGGATGCCAATGTGGCACAGGACCCATTTGATGAGCACACCCGCCTGCAGCGGGAATCAGTACAGCAGCAGGGGCGGGTTGCAACATCCGTGGAGTCACTGTGCGTGGCTGTGGAGTGGCACAGCAGGGACAATGCTTTGATCCTTGCAGAGATGGTCCAAATGCGGATGGATGTGACTGCCACCATTGACAGGCAGACCCAGGCATTGGTCGCTGTCGTGGCTGCATTGGGCACACAGTCAGGTGCCCCTGTACCGCGCACCCCACACAGTACGCTCTCCACTCCCCGTTCCCGGCATCGTGCGACACCCAGCCTGTCGACACCAGGTTCTGCTGTAGTTATCCCGAGCACCCTGGTGCAGGTATGTTTGGCATGTTGCAGACCCTGTGCAGACAAGGTCGCATCACCCAGTGGGACCCTGGTGGTCCATCGGTGCCACCCCATGTGGCCCATGCTCAGCCTGCCAGTGCTGCTGGGTCACGGCGGGGCCACCCACGCATCTGAGGTGACCGTGGCACAGTGCAACATGACTGACCTGTCTCCCAGTGCGGGCCCTGTCTGGTGCTGCCCTGTGTGCAATGTGTGTCAGGGTGGGCAGTGCACTGGTGGGTGCCCTGCTCAACACGCCGACACACGACCCACCTGCACACCCACCCAACTGCTGTCCACAGGTGCGTGTGTATGATGATGCCTGCATTGTACTGTACACCAAGGTGCAAGGGTGCCCAGCATCTGACACACGTACTTGGACAGTACAGGTGGTGTGGGTGGTCTGTGGATCTGTGTGTTTGACATGTCTGTTCCTGCTCTGATGTGCACCTGCCCATGTACGCTTTGTGCCTGGTGTGTGTGTGTGTGTGTGTGTCCATATGACTGTTCACCCCTTCCTGATGGTGTGTTCGTGTGCCTGGATCCTTCCACTCCCCTTGCTGTCATGCACCCCTGGTGTGTTACCCTGTGTGCCTGTGGGTTGCGTCTGGACAGTGTTGGTTGCACATGGCCCCTTGACTTACCTGTGTCATGCAAAATGCTCCTCCATGATGGTGTCCCGGTGCAGCTGGGCCTGCCAGATCAGTCGGGGGTCCCGCCGTCCAAGGGGAGGCTGCTCATCGCCATCATCACTGGTGTCGCTGGCGTCCTCGTCGCTGTCCCCCTCCTCGACCTGTATGGCTATCCCACAGTCTTTGGCCATGTTGTGCAGGATACAACAGGACAGGAATATCCCACAGGCCTTTGAGGGGCTGTACTGTAGGGCACCGCCGGAGGTGTCTAGGCATCGGAAGCATGCCTTAAGCATCCCAAACACCCGCTCGATGATGCTGCGTGTGGCGGCATGTGCCTCATTATAGCATTGCTGTGATGGGGTCATGGGGCGCCGGTACGGTGTGAGCAGCCAGGGACGGAGTGGGTATCCGCTGTCACCTGTGTGGAGATAGTGGAGATAAGTATCATGTTCAGGTCCATATTGCCCTTATCCCTGTATTGCCCTACCATGGCACCTGTGGCATTACACCCTTGCCCCAAGTTTGCAGATTTCCACATGCGTACTCACCCACTAGATGGCCTGTGGGGATGTCCCCACTCTTGAATCGATGGTACAGTGTGGACTGATACCATATGAAGGCATCATGTGCTCCGCCAGGGTGTGTGGCACAGACATTGATTATGCGTCCACTGGCATCACACACTACCTTGCAGTTGACACTGGAAAAGCCCTTCCTGTTCCTGTATGCAGCCCCATCGGGGCCAGGTGGCATGCGAATAGCCACATGGGTGCAGTCTATGGCCCCTAGCATGCCAGGCATACGTGCTACCCTGTGGAACTCCTGCATGTTTGCTGTACGCTTCGCTCGCGTGCTGGGGAAATGGATGTAATTCGCAGCATGTGGCAGCAGCGCTGAGGAATTGGGTGAGGATGCGGACGTGGCCGACTGTGTTATGCCTGTGGTGTCCCCTGTCGGCCTCTGGAAGGTTCCCATGGTGAGCAGGCACATGAGCTGTTACCTTTGTCTCCACTGACAGAGCGTGACTCCGTCGTGAGGGTGCCTGCATCACATCACTGCACAGCTCACAGAGCCGCCTCAGTATTGCCCTGTTCAGGCAGTACCGGCCCACAGTCTCTAGGTCTGAATACAGCTCAAAGCTGATGCGGGCACGGTACTGCCTGTTGGGGGCATACCGCCGATGGGCCCTTCCACGGCCACATCCCCCTGCAGCATGCCTTCTCACCCCCCTCAGTACAGCTTCCATGTGGAAGCTGGCACTGTCCATCTCCCTGGTTTGTGTCCCCCCCCCGCTGTTGTTGATCTGTTACCCCGCTGTCCTGACTGCTACCTCCACTGCACTGGTACACCTACTGGCCTCTGCAGTCTGTGTCCCTGCACACCCTCCCTTGTCCCTCTCCTCTCCTGTGCACTCCCAGGCCTGCACTGTTTGCCACCGTCTCCCTCTTTCTCCCTGCCTCATGTGACTTCCCTGTAGCGTTCTTGTGCCTCTTCCTTGACCCTTTTTAATTTGGCTCATTTCCACCGTGGCGCACCTTCCGGCTCATCCACTGTTGCGCATTGCGCAAGTCTTTAAATATTGCATTGCACTCTTTATGCATGGGTCCACCCCCTTCGGTTGCGCATGCCTTCATTTGCATTGCACTGTTGCTCAGCCTGTTTTCAGTGGCGCAACTGCCTCCTGCTGAATATCACAGAATGGCGCAAATTCGGACTTGCGCATGCGCAACCCTATTGCGCATGGCGCAACCCTTTTGAATATCCCACCCTATGTCTTTGCAACATAAGCTTGTGATTGTTTGCTTCTAAGAACATTGCTGGTGAGTGCTGGGTTCTTTTTGGACTGGTTAACAACCACATATCCATGCCCGTTAGAATTTTTTTTAAAAAGATCTCTAGCAGCCATGTTTGTTTTAATGTACAGTAAAAATATGATTTGCCTTAACCTCCTAAAATTTCTTTTTTTAACATTTTTATAACTCCCCATCCAGCAAACGCAATTATCATTGATAACATTAACAAATAATATTGTAAGATGAATGTACTTACTATTCTTTGCTAGTTGTGCCACCTTCTTGTTTGAAGGCCTTATTTCTTCAGATTGAGACCTCCTGTGTGCCAAGTCTGCTGTTCACACCCAGAGTGTCAGACTCACCCCCACCTGACCTGACAGACTCCCCAACCATCTGGCACTTGTCCACTGCAGAGTATTTTTAAATCAATAAAAAGGTTCAGCAGTAAACACCGAATATAACTATAGAAAATAAATGGCATTAAATGGAAACTGCTTAATAATCACCGCGCTCTGCTCCTCAGACTGAAAAGTGAAAGTGAAGTGAATAATGAAAGAAGTCTTATGTTTCTCCACACCTCACAGAAACGGACGCAGGTGGTGGCTGTGAGAGTTCCCAAAAGTAAATAACCGAAGCCAAAATAGCTTTTATGATAAAACATTATATTGAGCGCTTTAAGGTGAGAGCACAGCTCATCCTATTCCTACTGTAGACTAGCTCACAATCACAACAGTGCCATATAGCGGCAAAGGACTACAAGGATTTTTTTGTCATTTTTACTGCAAAATGATGACATTAATATTATTTGTTTTTCATTTCTTTATATTTTATTCTTAATCTTTTTATCTTTACGTAGGGACCCATTTGATAAGCATAATAAGACACTCGTGGATGGTTGTTTTCACTTGTTAATGCACTTCCAGGTGCTGAAGGTCACTACACACCTTGGCATGCATTAACCCATGACAACAACCACCCCATTGTGTCTTACTGCTTAAGTAGAACAACCTGTCAAAAAAAAATAAAAGTGAATCCCCAGATTTACTTTTTTAACTATTTAAAACAGTGAAGGTTTAAATGAAGAAGAACTCTTTATGGTATACAATTTATTTATTTATTTATTTGATGATTTGGAATACAACCTTTGAATAAAGGACTCTTTTGCAAATGCTTCACATCAAAAGTCAATTGGACAACATTTATGACAAATACATAGAGGATGAGGTTAATACAATGAGTATAAACAATTAGACATAATGTACAGCAAGTTACATAAAGTAATACAGCAGGTCACAAAGGGCCAAATTTAAACAGTTAACAGTGGATTGTACAGGGTTATATAATCAGTGATACAGTTAATACAGTGTGGTACAGCAGGCCATGGAGCCCTAGTCATACAAGAAGATCATACATAAAGAATTCCAGGGTTTAAAAGTGGCCCTTGGTCATTTACAGCATGGGAGGTGGTCAGTTGGGAATAAACATTCCAAGACATATGGCAGTGGTTCGGGTCAGAGGCAATCGCAGTTGGAAAGCTCAATGAGATGGTTCTTTAGGGCTGATTTCAAAGGGCTGAGAGTAGGTAGATGGGTGATGGTTGCTGGGAGCTCATTGAGCCATGGGGGGCCCGGTATAAAAAGGCCCTTTGACACAGTGATGTTCTGCAGCAGGGCACAGAGGAGGTGGACCTAGTGATACTTCTGGAGGCACAGGCCGAGGGTGCTATAGAAACTAGGGATTCAAGGCCAGGAAGGGTTGAATTGAGGGATATCTTGTTTCCGAGGATGCAAGTATAATATTTAATTCTGGCACCCAGGTTTAGCCATCCTGCAGACTTGTACAAGTTGCAGGTGTGAGTCAGTCTGTTTGACCCATGACCAGTCTGCAGGCCTTATTTAGGGAGTTCTTGACCCAGGAGAGGGAGGTTGGATCAGATGTGATATATATCACTAGGCCATAGTCAACCAGAGAGAGAACATAAGATGATACAGCCAGTTGGAGAGCCTCGGCCATCTGTACAAAACCTCGTTTAGGTCATGTTTAGGTTATGTGGCACCTGTATGGCACTCTAGTTTAGGGAAAACCAACACCTACATTCTGGATTCCCTGCAGAATAGATCCAGACACTGATCAAATAAATTTCACAGAGATTTGTGGATTGAATCTTTGAAACAACACACCATAGACATCTGTGGTGACTTTTTTAGTAGTTCAAAATCAATGAGTACTAAAACTAAAACTACGATATGACCCAAGGAAGAAAACAAGTACCACTTGAGAAACAAGCAAATGTGTAACACTATGACATGGTAAACAAACAGTAAAGTACAACTTTTATACATATGGCAGTCAAGCAGTTTGACTGACATTTTTTTTTAAAACAGCACAACCCCATTTATCTGAACTACAGTATTTGGGTGACAATTTTAAAGTTCAGACAAAATGGAGTTTGTATTATCTGGATCACTGTTGTTTTCAGTGGGAACTGTTTTTATTTTTCAGTGATAGAGGGAGTTTTGTTGTAAAATGAGTTGTTTGGTTGTATAGTAGGGTGGCAGCTTATGGTCATTTGACTTAAAAGAAATAATCTTGCCTTTCTCCATTCTTGCATTTTGTAATTGTCTGTTTTGTTTGTACTGTATCTGTAATTTGTTGTGTAGATACACATCTGTTGTGTCCTCTGACTTGTTGCTAATTTTAGTGAAATGCAGATTGTGAAAACTTTAACTTGTTGTTTGTACAACAGGTTTAAATTTTAGAGTAAACTAGAACTTGAACTACTGTACATGCTATCACTCCCTTCCTGCCATTTGAAATATGGTCTCACTCTACCACTATTCCTCATGTAACTTCAATAATGGTGTTCACTTTCTCTGCAGTTCTCCAGCTTCTTATTATTCACTCAACCACTCCCTTCTACTCAAAACTCCCAACCTCCTCGCCAGCCCCTTCAAAATCACCTAAGCCCCACTTTCTCATATTCACCCTCCTCTTGCTCTCCACCGGGGATATCCACCCCAACCCAGGCCTTATTGCCACTTGCTCCTCCGGTGCCTCTTCCTCTACTACCTCCCCCAGCTCTCTTCTCTCAGCCCTCCCAAAGGGCTTACAGATCCTGCATCTAAACACCCACAGCTTGTTGCAAACAATAGACCACATTCCAACCATGGTGTGCACTCTAAAACTAGACATTCTAATCTTCTCAGAAACCTGGCTAAAGAGCAGTATCCTGACCACTCGGGCCCCATTCCTGGCTGCTCGCTGCTAAGCCAAGACCGTGCTGGCAGGGGTGGTTGTGTGGCCATTTATGTCCTAGCCACCATCCAATATTCTATCATCTACTCATCCTCCAATCCTGAGACCCATGATGCCCTAGCTATCCACGTGACCCTCCCTTTCACTCTCCCAATCTTCATAGCCGGCATATACTGCTGCCCAAATGTCCATCCTTCAGTCACACTAGACCTCATAGCCTCCATCACTTCCCTTGCTCGCTCTGGGGAATTATTCATCCTAGGCAACTTCAATATAAATTGGTTGTCACCTAAAACTACCAAAACTAAAAGTGAAATCAGAGCCCTAAACCTCTCCCAACTGATCTCCAAACCCATCTGCCCAAACCACAAGACACAACACTCCCTACTCGACCGGGCCCTTACCTCCCATCCCCACCTTGTCATCACCTCTGGCATCCTCCCTGATGGTCTCAGAGGCCATTACCCAATATTCATAGTTAGGAAAGTCCACAGAACTAAATCACCACACAAAACCGTACAACTGCGCTCTTTCAAGACTCTTGACCTCGAACCTCTCTTGAGTAACCTTGCCACTTCTGACTGGTCCTCCCCCAACCTCCTTCTCCTCAATTGATATGGCCCTTGCCTACTTCAAAGAAATCTTTCTTGTAAACTGAAATGCATTTGTCCCACTCAAACAAACCAGAGTCAGAGGTAATCACTTACCTTGGATAACCCCTGAACTTCTGGCCTGTCTCAGTGTTAGAGATCAAGCCTGGAAGTGTCATAAAGCTACCCAGCATCCTAGTGACCTCGCAAATTTCTGCATGTTCAGAAACACTTGCACCAGGGCTACAAGGTAAACCAAGTCTGAATATTTCAAATCTGCCTTCATCACCAACATAAATTCCCCTTCAAAGTTCTGGAAGGTGGTCCATACCCTATTTACCCCCTCATCTTACCCACCACTCCCGGTACGTAAAGTAAATAGTTCACTAGTGTCCAACCCACCAGCTGTAGTTGCAGAATTTAACTCCTACTATACCTCCTGTGCCACTGAGCTACTGAATCCTCCCTCCTACCCATCCCCATCCCTACCCTCTACCAGTGTGCCCCTTCAACCACCCTCCCATCTTCCTTTCTCTTTCACTACTGTAACCCCAAACAATGCCCTTAGTGCCCTCCTCACCATCAATCCCTCTGAAGGTGTCTCCACT
This sequence comes from Neoceratodus forsteri, assembly GCA_016271365.2. Taxonomy (NCBI): domain Eukaryota; kingdom Metazoa; phylum Chordata; order Ceratodontiformes; family Ceratodontidae; genus Neoceratodus; species Neoceratodus forsteri. The sequence continues at coordinate 1,870,621,989 of CM057452.1, forward strand.
GATGGTCTTGACCCAAAACTCCTCTCCCTCTCCTCTACAACCATTGCATACTCCCTCTCAATAATCCTAAATCTTTCATTCTCTACTGCCTCTGTCCCCTCTTCTTAGAAACATGCTGTGGTCCTCCCTCTACCCAAAGGGGGTGACCCCTCATCCCCTGGCAACTACTGACTCATTTCTCTCCTCTCCTCTCTACCCTTGCCAAGCTTCAAGAACACATTGTCCTTTCCCAACTCACCTCTTTTGTGTCTGACACCTCCTTTTTCACCCCTTTCCAGTCTGGTTTCAGGAAAAACCACTCAACCACCACCTCTCTCCTACAGCTCACAGACTCCATCCTAACCAGGATGGACAATGGGCAAATTACCTCTGCCATATTTGTCAACCTGGTCAAGGCCTTCAGCACCGTCTCTCACTCCCTTCTCCTCAGCTCACTCCCAGCAGCTGGCCTATCTCCCTCTGCCACAAACTGGTTCAAGGCCTACCTTACTGGTAGAACCCAATCAGTTAAGATCTTGGATGCCACTTCCCCACCCCTCCTGATTAGCACTGGAGTCCCCCAGGGCTCAGTATTAGGGCCCCTTCTATTCTCTATCTTCTTAAATGACCTTCCATCTGTTTGCTCCCCATCCTCAACTATACATATGTATGCAGATGACATAGTCCTGTATGCATCTGGCTCCTGTCCTGTTGAGGTTACAACTAGTTTACAGCAAGACTTCAACAAGGTTCAGCTCTGGTTTGTTAACCATAAACATTTCCTCAATGCCAAAAAGACTGTCTCCATGACCTTTGGCGCAAGGCAGAGACTCTCTAGACTTCCCTCCCTACCCGCTTTTCACACTCTTGAGGGGACTTTACTTGAGGACACATCCTCCTTCAGGTACTTAGGTGTTTCATTGGACCAACACCTAAACTTCTCTGGACATATTGACGCCATCCAGAAAAAACTGTGCTCCAAGCTTGGTGCCCTGTTCAGGAACCATAGTTGCATCCCTCCTACGGCTAGGCGTGAACTTGTTCAGAAGATGGTACTGCCCATTTATGACTACTCTGACATGGTCTATGGTGCTGCCACTAAGTCCTTCCTGGCCAGACTGGACACCCTCTTCAATTACTTCTGCCGCTTTGCCCTGGATGCCCCCCACTTGCACCCATCACTGCGATCTTTATCATGCCCTATCCTTCGCCTCTCTTACAAATAGGCTATTCTCCCACTGTGCTAAATTTAACTCCAAGCACTTGTTGGGTGAGCTCCCTTCCTACCTCACCCCCTCCTTTGTAACACCTCCCCAACCTCCCATTCCCTTAGTTCAACTGCATCCAGTACTCTGGTTGTCCCCTGCAGATCCACCCAAATCAGCAAATCCAGTTACTCTCACCGTCTCCCAAAAATGTGGAATCCCCTTCCCCTCCCAAATCCGACACTCATTCTCCACCTACTCCATCAGCTCTTCCCTCAATAATTACCTTGCACCTGGCTTCTCCTGCCATGTCCCTTCCTAATTCCCTCCTCTAAAACTAGACAAACCCTACCCCCTACAGTCACCTTCATTTTACCCTGTGCACACCTACCCCTTCTCCCCTTCCCCCTAATTGCTCCCCCTAATTGGCCCCCTTGATCTCTCACAGACTGTAAAGGACACTGAATGCTCTCTATGGGTCCCTCTCCTTCCCCCAATGGGCCTGTCATCTCTTACCTACTTTATCCCCCACCATCTTAAGGGTCTCTCTGGGACACTGTTTTCCCCTCTCTCTGGTCCCCCAGTACCTTGCAGGGTTACTTGAATCCTGAAGGGGTCTCCAGGTCCTGACTCTTCCCCCTCCCCACCTCTCCCTCCTCCTTTCCTCTTCCCCCATTTTCTTTCAAGTAAGCACTTGTTTACTCATTAGCTCGGCACTTATTATTGTCCCCTCTTTCAACATGTTATGTGCAACACTGTTGTATCTCTCTTTGTAACACCTGCCTTACAACTGTATGTTAATGTTGATCCAGCAACTTGAATGAAAGATGTCTAATCCCAGTTGTACCCCTTCCTCCCACGTCACACCGAGAGACGAGTGACTTGTTGCTCAGTGTGCCTTCCTGGTGAAATATTTCAATAAATAAATACATCTCTCCAAAAAGGAGAGCAGTGAAGAATGAAAGGAAGGGTATTCCATGGGCATGAAGCTGCCTTTTCAAATGCTGATTCAAATCCATTTTAAACATGATCAGGGAACTGCCAGGTGACCTACCACTGTGGAATACAAAGCAAGGTATTTGTATCTATATAGGCCCTATCCCTAGGGCTGAAGACACTTCACAATATTGAAAAGACAGACAGAGATATAACAATAATTTTAAAATAAATTGCAGAACTAAACAGAAAAACCTTGAAAATGCTGAGGGAAAGGATAGTACAGCCATTACTCTTCAAATGCTGACAAAAAAGAGGTAACACTTTGGCCCCTTTTGAAATGCCCCCACTAAGGGTGAACCCCTAAGGTGGCTATAAAGGGAGTTCCAAATAATTGGGGCAACCACCAAGAATGCACTATAACCAGACAGCCTTAGACATGATCTCAGGATGGCCCAAAACATACCCTCAGTGGAGAAGAGTGAGTGGCCCGGATGGCGTATGCCAAGTATAAGCTGTGGGCAGTGGACATACTGAGTCCAGAGGACATAGAGGTACAGTAGTGTGGGTGCAGTCTGTTGAGAAATAAAAGAAGAAGAGGAATTATTTGCATTTATATAGTGCTTCTCATTTGCATTGTATCCAAAAGTGCTTTACAAGCAATGGGAGACTGCTAGTGAAGTGACTATGAACAAACTGTGGCAGTCAATACACATCAACATCTGCACAAAGCCTCTGACAATTGTCTCAGCTGGTTTTACTGGAAGGGGAATGTTGGCCAGGAAACTAGGGAATATCCCATACTCTTGCAAAAAGTGCTTTGGGTTCTTTTACTTCCACCTGGACACCGACTAGGACAGTACAATAGTTGGGCTGAAGGGACCTTGGTTTAACATCTCATCCAAAGGATTCCACATGCTGACAGTGAGCATTCCCCTAGTACTGTGCTTGGGTGCCAGCAGCAATGGCATTAGCCCAGGTCCCATTGTCATACTAGAACCTATGATCTTCTGGCCCAGAGGCAAATGTGTTACCAACTGAGCTGTTTTTATACCAGTTTTCAGGGCATTATATGTTAAGAGCAGGGGCCAGATTTTCATGAACATTCATCTAATTGCATCCAAGCTTGGCTGACCTATTTCCCAAGGGAACCTGCCTTTTAACAATGAAGAAAACACAAGGATGGTTTGACTCCTAGTATTCTAAAACAATAGTAGTTTGATCATTCTACCTTGGCCTGCACCAAAATGAGGAAGGCACAAGGATGTTAGGTCAGAGGTTTGCAGGTCATACTAGAACCAGTTTGAACTAGGCAAGTGGGGAGGCAGTGCAGCTGAGGACAGGTACACCTACCCGATGGTGGGAGGCCAGTCAATAGCCATTCAACATGATTGCAGGCATGAAGGAATTCACAGGACATAAACAGAAAGGGGAGGGAAGGCTGGCAGGGGAAGTAAGAAAGAAAGAGAAGTAAGAAACTTGGAACAATATGTAGCACAGCCATAAACCTGAGATGGAGATTGCAACACAGTGGGAACAGAGAGCCATCACAACATAGGGAGGGAAGCGGCTGAGAACAAGATCAAGATTCAGAATGTACAAGAGTAGAAGGAGAAAACTAACAAGAACACAAGGGGGGCAGGAACTCTGGAGGGGGTGTGCATGCCTGCCAGGAGCCTAAGGAATAAGTTTTGTGACCTGCAGACACTAGCGGCAGAGCACTAGTTATAACAGGTAACTATAATGGATCCATGGGCTACTCAGCACCATTACTGGGAACTATCCATACCAGGAAATACAGTTTTCAGGAGGGCTAGAAGGTAGCTGAAATGGTAAGATGTGATCTTGTATGTGAAAGAAGGCATCAGGGCTACAGAAGGCAAACGCATGGAGGGATGCTGAATCATTATAGGTACACGTATCCATGGGTGGTGGGAAGATGATCAGATCTGGAGTGGCATATAAACCACCATTTTAAAGCACAAAGTGAAAATGAAGATGGGAGAAGTAATAAAGAGGGGGTGAAGCAAGAGGAGTTGATGCTAAAATGGTATTTTGATATGCCAGATATGGACTGGAGTATCCGAGGAACATGGAGTGCAACAAACCAGAAACTGGTACAGGCCCTACAGAATACATTCCTGTTACAGAAAGTGGAAGAGCCTACAAGTGAGGGAGCCAGTCTGGATGTGGTCCTCATAAATAAAGACAGCATTGGAGAGGCCAGAGTAAGAGAATCCCTAAGAACCAATGATTGCCTGACCATATGGTTTGACATAAAACTACAGCCAGAAATCCAGCACTCACAAACAGAGAATTTAGACTTTAGAAAGGCAGATTTAGGTGGCATGAGGGAACAATTTAGGGAGAAGATGGCAGGGGTGCATGATAGAGGTAGAGGAAGCAGAGAGGGAGAAAAAGAAAGCCTTCAAAAAATACAAAGTCAATGAGACAGAAACAAACTGGTAAGCACACCAGAGCAACATAAGAGACATCAACAGGAGGGTAAGAAAGGCAAAGTTAGAATCAGAAGTGAGGACAGTAGAGGGAGTAAAAGAGAATAAGGCATTCTGCTACTGTACATTTAAGAGAATCGCAGATCCATCTGTAACCACCCAGTCCCCTGGGGTTACTAGACTCCTATCAGTATTATTGTTAGGAAGGTAGCAGGCAGCTGGTGGGGAGCTCATTAGGGGCTTCTTACATAATGATATCATTGTTTACTCAGCTAGCCTGAGGGAAGAATGATTAGGTCATTCAGAACTCTTGCATCAACATAAGCCACACTGTGTGGACAGCTGCTCTGGGGAGCTTAGAATGCTCAGTACTCAGTCAGAGTTGGTGTTCAATTAGAGCTTGAGTGAGGAGGTGAGAGTGGCAGAAGGATCGTCAGTGGGTTCTGAGGTGAGGGCCCAGGAATTTTCACCCTAGTGGAGTGTAATTTCCAGCTTCCAGTGAAGTAGTAGAGACCAGTGTTACAGCAGGATTTCCTCATTTCTACTCCCAGTGAAGTGGAAGGAACTGCTTGTTCTCAGTGGACTCAAGGGGCAATCCCCTGAAGGTTCTGTATGTGTTTCAGCTGTCTTGGATAGGAACTGTGAGAGACTCTTTGATTGACTACCCAGGAGAGTGTCTTTTCCTTTTTTGTTGTTCCATGCCCAGTGGACAGGACAACCTTTTGTGAGTACTGTTCTAGGAGACCAGATCTCCACATCACTTAGAGGAATCATCATTAGTCTGGGGTGTTTGTGCCCATATGGTAGATATGGCTGGATCACACCTGTCAGTGCCCCTAGTTCACCCAAGTGAGTGAAGTTCTGTTAAACTGTTCACCCAAGTGAGTGCAGTTTGTTTTCTGATCACCACAGTGTGTGACAAAGTTAAAGTGTGGGACCTCTAGAATTTCAGTGGAAAATGGGGGTTTCAATGGTGTAACCCTGAAGAATGACAAAGACTGTCAGTTGGGGACAAGGGTGGGATGAACCCCATCTAACTGAGGAAAGGAAGTCAAGCAACAACCTTTACTACTCAGTATTAATAGTTCCAATTTGATGGACCCACTCACCATAGCAGAAGAGCTTAACTCTGCATTCATGGACCTAAGCTCCATCCTCCCTGATGAATACTTAAAGCCTGTGGATGTCGATCTTGAAAACATACCCACGAGTGCACAGCACTCACAATTCTATTTCAGGTGGGTTACAGTCAAGGAAGCCATGGGCTATGTCAAAAAGGTCTTAGGAAAGACTAGAATCGGCAGTGACGGTATCGACATGAAACTGGTAGCTCAGACAGCAGACGTGCTTATTGTCCCCATCACTAAAATCTTTATGAAGTCCCTAATGCTGGTTAAGTTCCCCTCCCTCTGGAAACCAGCAATGGTTATCCCAGTTCACAAGAGCAGGGACAGAACATGCACAGCTAATTATAGACCCATCTCTATCCTCTGTCCACTATCCAAAGCACTAGAGAGGATCGCAACAGACCAAATCACGGAATATATCCAGAAATACCAGTTGCAGTGTCCCCAGCAGCATGGTTTCAGAAAAAAAAAACAGCACCGACACAGCCCTGGTTGATTTCACAGATTACACTCACAAGGCTATGAACGAGGGTAAACTGGTTGGATCCATCTTTATTGACTTGATGAAGGCTTTCGATATGGTCTGTCACCCCCTTCTAATCAAGGAGCTATGGGCCCTTGAGCTGGCCTCCAACGTCGTCCAGTGGTTTTAAGATTACATATCCGGGAGGTCTCAAAGGGTCAGAATTGGATCAACAGTTTCTACCTCTCGGGATGTTATTCTGGGAGTTCTACAAGGGTCAATATTGGGTCCATTGCTGTGCAGCCTCTGTTTGAACACACTTCTGGAGGCATGTGCCAGCAAAATTATCCTATACGCAGATGATGTAATTGTACTCAGCAGCAGTGCCCACACTGAAACCCTGCAGGCTGTGCTGCAGTCCGCTTTCCAACCACTGGAGGTCTGGTTCAGCTCTCGTAGGTTGCTACTCAATTACAAAAAAAAACAAATCCATGCTGCTTGCTAGACCTCAGCTAAGGAGGAGATACCCCATACTAATCGTTACAGACAACAGGTTGCCTCTCTAGAACAGGTTAATTCCTTTAAATACCTAGGAGTGATAATAGATGATATTCTATCTCATATGGCCAGCATATTGACCAGGTTGTGGAGGAAGTAAATACTAAACTCAGAGTACTTTATCGGCACAGGAAAAGCCTCACTACCAATGATCTCAGGCTCTCCATAAACAGCTCCATTCTTTCCGTGGCTGACTATGGCCTGGTGGCCTACAGAGCAGCAACTGATACCACCCTCAAGAGGGTAGGCATGGCTCTAAACAAGGCCTACAGACTTATTAGATGCTGACCAGCTCACAGCACCACCGTGCTCTATGAAGAAGCAAACATATTAAACCTCAATATAGACTCTCATACCAGACGTGCCTCCTAGGTAGGAAAGCCATGCTAGGCCTAACTCCTCCTTGTATCACCGACCTGATTACCTTAACCAACATCCATGTACAGGACCAGGAATAAAGAACTTCACCCATTCTGTGTCCCATTCTGAAGGACAGCTCTTGGTCAAAGATCCATCTCCTACCGTGCCCCACTGTGGCTTATTGAGATCCCAGCTAACACTCTGAATGCTGCTAACCCTAGAACCTTCAAAGCTGCACTTAAGCAGCTTTTACTGCAAAAGAATGTCTGTGAGTGCTAAGCTGTTAAGAGTGGGTTTCCAGAGCCTGCACTAACCCTGCCTACCAGCAACTACTCATGGACTCACTCACACGGGCCACCCCTTCTCACTCCCTACCCCTGCCCCCAGACTCTGGCACCTCATGCTCCATAGCTCTTATTCCACTAGTGGTTGTTCTCTCTCATTTGTCTCATGCCTCATTGCCCCTCTCTCTCACTCTCTCTCCACCCTCCCATCACCCCTCCCACCCCCCTTTTCTCCATCAGTCTCCATTCTCATGATACCTCCCTTCCAGCTTGGTCTCTTCTTCCTTCCCCTCTCCCCTCTCCCTCCCTCTCCCTCCTCTCTCTCTCTCTCACCTTCTCACACTTATCACACACTCTCCAATGCACTATCCCCAGCTCCAAAACTGTAATGCAATGTGACAATGCTCCTCCTGGGCTGTTCTATTCCCATGCTCCATTCACTAACCACTCTCTCCCTATCTCTCATATACTTCCTTATGCCATACAGCACTTAGAATTAAATCCTTAATGAAACTCATAAGAAACTCTTACCTGTTTTCTATGTTTTTGCTACTTCCTATACTGATAATTCAACTATGTCTGTATTTGTGCAGTGAATTCAGTTATGTACTGATATTTCAACTACGTCTGTATTTGTACTGTGAATTCAATTATGTCTGTATTTGTGCTGTTTAATGGATGTGGACCCTTTGTAAAAGAGTTCTTACTCAAAGGTTGTTTCCGAAATTCCAATATATACATAAAATAAATAAGTGCTTACAAGACAGGACTTCTTGGTCCATAAAGGGCACCAGTTAAACCTGAGCAAGGGACAAGCTGCAGGTTATGGTGTGTGACTGAGTTTCACTTGTGTGCACCTATATTTGAAGAAGAGTTCTGAGTGTGTGGCTTAGATTCACTAAATAACTCTCATGGGAGGAAAATGTTCATGTGCATGGCCAGGTGTCCACTAAAGGCACCATTTGGGAATTTGGGAAGATGATGTTTCTTTTGCGTGTTCGTAAACTATACTGCATGCAATGAGAGTTCGTGAAATGTACCTGTCCTGCCTAGACTGACCTATGGAGGTCCACTTCTACTTTAATTTTCCATCTGTTGAATAAAGCCATACTGCACAATCCCCAGTTACTGTTATGGGCATTCCGATTATTGCTTCTGGTTGTGTGGATTTACTGGGGCTCCCTCAGCAGGTTAGATCTAGCATATGCCTAGCTGCTTCCACCCAGGACCTGGGTTCTGTTATTTACACAAGGTTCATGTTGTTTTGTTTCGGGACGCCCACCCCTCTCTTCCTCTAGATAATGAGCCGGGTATACATCCTAACACCAAGGGTGGTACCAAACCTTTTGTAAAGTAAAATGGTATGCCAGTATGTGGGTACCAGTGTTTACAGATTTTAATGGGGGTGTGCTTACTAGTTAAAAAGTGGCCTGGGGGTTACACAAGGGAGATAGTTAGACTGAAGAAGGTGGAAGGATGGGTGGAGGGGGATATGAGTAAAGTGGATATACCAACTAATTGATTTGGCTCAGTATGACTGTGAAGGACAAGGGGCCAGTACGCTAATGCAGTCTCAAAGCCAAAAGGGCAAGGAGGGGTCAAAAGTAACATGGAACTGATTGGAGTTCTAAAATAAATGTGGTAGGAGTGGGCCACACCACTGTCAAACCCTCTTCAATTGTATACTGGAAACAGGAATGATGCCATTGGATTTGAGGACTTTGATGTGGTATCTCTGCACCAGAGTGAGAGCAGGGATGAGGTGAGGAACTATAGGCTAATGGATCTGACATCTATACAGGGAAAATTACTTGAGGTCATTATTAAGAAGAAGACAGTGGAGTCTCCTGATACCAGTGGATCCAGTACAAAAACCATATGGATTCAACCTGGGGAGTCTTTTTTTTTATTATCATTATTCTTTGTTAACCAGGCAAGGCCCACTATGCACAATGCCTGTTTTAAGGGGTGACCCATAAACAATCAGGATGTTAAGTGACTTGCTCAGAGTCACACAGCATGCAGGTGGGGGTTGTGGGAATCAAACCAAGGTCTGCTGATGTACCAAGCTCATTCACAGCTCAAGCTAACTTCTAGGCTATACTGTCAGCCCCAAGTTAGGTCAGACAAATCTGACTGACTTCTTTAACTGGGTTATGCAGGTGGCAGACAAAGGACTGGCAGTGGATGTACCATACCCGTCCTTTAGTAAAATCATTGACTTTGTGCCACATGAAAGAAGGGTCAAGAAGTTAGAAAACTAGCCAGCTCAGTGCTCAGCTTAGTGCTACTGCCTGCCATGCTGGTAACCTTGATTCAGGTCTCTCAGTGGTAGGCCTGGGGGGAAAGGATTGAGTGTCCCAGGGACTAACTGCTCCACTCTAGAGCCTCCACCTAGTGGAGGATGGGTGGCAGGACAGTGGAGTGGCATAAGAGGAGTACATGCCTCCGCTTGCATTGTGCTGGCATCATTGCATGCTTGGCAGCCCAGGGAATGAAACAAAGGAGGACCCCTCCCCCCAGGACAGGATAATCAATCGACCTGCCACAGGTGCTGCACCACTTACTAGGCTCTGCTGCTGTCTAGATATATGCCTCCGGGGGGGTTGGGTAGCGGCTCTCCACCTCCTGGCCCTGCCATTGGCAGAATTCTGTGGGGGATCTCAGAACAGGTAAGTCCTGGGGAAGAAGACGAATGATGAGGTAGGACAGGTCAGTGAAGAAGGGGGCAATTGGGAGAATCAGGCGATAAAAATTTTGATAGAAAAAAAGAAATTAGAGGACTTGGGGTGGGAGACAAAATTACAGGATGGGTCAGAAATTGGCTGGATGGGAGAACACAGAGAGCACTCTTAAATGGAAAATTCTCGTACTGTAGGTAATAGAAGTCACCAGTGGGGCTGTCTAGGGATCAGGCTTAGTCCCTATCTTTATTTGCCACCTTGGGGAAGGGATCCAAAGGAAGACATGACTATTTGTAACTGATACAAAAAACATTGCAGTGTAGATAGTAATGTGAGGGGTCAGGACATTGAGGGAAGATCTGAAGAGACTGTAGAACTGGTCAATGGTCTGGCAACTAAATTTCAATGCAAAAAGTGCAAAGTTATGTGTAGAGGTCAGGATTAAATTCTGACTATGGAATACAAGATGGAGATGTACACTGGTAGCCAATGCCATCTTGAGTGATGCTGCATTGTGGCAGGAGCCGGACATCACCCAAAGTTGCAAAATCTACATCTAACAGAATGTGGCTTTTGTGAATGGTGTCAGGCAGTGGCGCACCATCATAAGCGATACTCTTGTAGACGGTGTTGCCTACCACAGTAATGTTAGAAATTACAGAGGAGAGGGAACTGGGAGTCTTAATAGTGGATAACCTAAAGCTGTCAGTGCTGTGCAGCCTAGTAGTGAGGAGGGGAGATAGGCTGCTAGGGTGCAAAGGCAGAGAGATCAGTAGCAGCAGACAGAAGGAAGCGATCCTGCCACTGTACAGATCCCTAGTATGACCCCATTTGGTGCACTGCATGCAGTTCTGCAGTCTGCACTTGAAAAAACAGAGGGATAGGGTGGGGGGGTCCAGAACAGGACAACAAACATCATTCAGGGGCAGCTGAAGAAGTCCTACATGGAGATGCTCAAGGATCTCAACATGTATACACTAGAGACTGGGGGGAGCATGATTGAAACTTTTAAGTGTCTTCCCAGAATAAACAAGGTAGACACTGGGGAATGGTTCACAATGAAATTAAACATGAGAAGAAGGAAAATGTGAGAACTCAAAGAATCTGGCAGTAGGGAGATTCAGAAAGGATGTCAGAAAGTATTTCTTTATAGAGAGGGTGATGGATAAGTAAACATGATTCCAGAGGGGGTGGTCTATGCCAAATCACTGGAGGGAGTCAAGCAATAGTAGAACAGACATATGGGGCTGCTGAAGATAGTAGGATAGATGACATGTGGTACGGGGATCATGAGTCATACTGGGTCGTAATGTCGTATGCTTAATAGCATACGACATTATAGCTAACCCATAATAGCTCTGTCTAGGACAGCGAATGGTACAATACCGCATACACTGCTGTACATGGTATTGCACCGTTCACACACTCCCAGGCAGAGGATAAGACCTCTGCTGGGAGTGTGTTCTGCCGAGCAGCTACTGTGGCTCACTGGACAGAGCCACAGTAGCGGGAACCCAGGCACTGCATCTGGGACTGGATTTGATTCCCAGTCCCAGAAATTTTATTTTTTTTGCAGACTTTGTGTGCTCCCTGAGTTGGACCCCCCCGGAGTTAAGAATCTTTAGTGGGGGGGCCTGGGGGTGTAGCCCCCTGCAACAGGGGGTGTGGGGGCAGAGGCCCCCACAGAAAAAAGAGTTATGCCACATGGCATAAATCGCACTGTATTGGCAGTGTGATTTAGCCATGCGGCATAATGACCCCATGCCATCACAAGTGAGGGACCACTAGAGCATTTGCATCATATTCTAGGTATGGTTGGGCAGACTGGATGGTCCAATCGGGACTTTTTTCTGCTACCAGTTTCCAAAATTCTGTGTCTCTATATATTTTCTGCCAGAGAACCAAAGCTACATTTTGTGGCCTATTACTGCTTCCTCAGGAAAATCAGTGGTACAGTCAAATTACTTTCTTGTACACATAAGCGAGTTTCATTCAGTGGTCTGGATATTCCTAGCAACTTAGAAACACAGACAATAAAAAGATCAAAGGTCCATCTAGTTTGCCTGAAGTTCTAATCTGCCCCAGGATTTATTGTCCATATGGAGCTTTATCCCTCCTGGTCCACCCCTTCTGCTCTCCTCCCTACTGCTACTGACCTGAGCAACCAACAAACCCTTTACTCTATCCAAGCCATTTATGGTCTTGGCGTCCACCATCTCTGCTTGCAGATTGTTCCACAGCTTCTTCCCTTGTGTTGATTACAGGGTTACCAACCACTCCCTAGTAAGGCCCTTTACACAGTGGCAGTGTCACCTGGCTCCCCATTGTTTAAACGAGCAGTCATGAAGCATGGAATATCCTGCAGATAGATGTAGAATATATATGTAACCGGGTGTGGGGGGTGTTATGCTCAACGTAAGAAAAAGAATATCCAGGTCACTGAACACACCCTGCTTATGTGTGCAAGACTGTATTTTGAGTTTACCACTGCTTTTCCTGAAGAAGTGGGAACAGGCCACAAATAACTTGTACAGTTCTCTAAGAAGGTGTAATAAAACTACTATCACTTAAGCATTCTAGGAGTGGAAACCTCCTTGTGTTTTCTTCATGGTTCTAGTAGATGGTTCCTCCCCACCCTACATATTTTTGGGACCTAGTAGAGGTTGTCAGCATCCTGAAAATGTGCTGATTTCTGACCTGCCTTTTAGTGACCCATTTCATGACTTACAGCAGACTGTAAAAACGTGTTGCATGCATCATTTTATAGACATGAATGCCACCTGTCTAAATGTAGCTGTATCCAAACTTTGAATGAAGTTAGACCAACTACTGTATTAGGTGATCTGACAGCATCCCCCTTCAGATTCTTCATGCCCAAAATAGACCTCACTGATTTTCTTAGGTCTTTATTGCAAAATGATAAAAAAAAGTTTATGTTAATCATGTTTGATGTTCTGTTTTTTAGGGGTTTTTTTTTTCGCTTTCCCTGGATATTGGTCTGATAAATATTTCAGATACTGCAGTGCATTTTTCATTATGTCTTTCAAAGGGCATCTGACTCTCCCCTACTGTTTTTTAATCAGCTTTTCACTTACATAGTGGAAAATAATTTATTAGCTTATAAGTAACATGGCTTCAGTAAACACAGCAGCTCTGTTACAGCACTGAGCCAATTTAAGTGATGATTTATAGAATTCTTTGGAACAGGAATTATTTATAGTTGCTGCCTTTTTAGACTTATCAAAAGCATTAGATTGTTGACCACAGATTATTGCTGAATACATTTTACAGTTTCAGGGTTGCCAATTAGGCTCTCCAGTGGTTTCCAAATTACTTACTAACAAGGTTTCAATATGTTAAAATTGGTAATGCAAACTCTGATACAGTATCTTAAAGGTACTGTAACTGCAGGGTTCCCTCAATGATAACTGGCAGGTGACCCGCTCTTGCACTGTAGATATATATATATATATATATATATATATATTCATTGCAAAAAAACTTCATTTACTGCATCAGTTAGGGTTAAAGAGGCGAAAGTGGGGAAATGAGGCGTTGGGGTTCAGCCTAACCCCCCACACCCTATCCACCACAGACCGACAGATGCCGGGGTGTGCCATGGGGTCATGAGGCCCACCTCTCACCCCATTCCATGTGTAAATGGGTTGACACGCTACAGTAAAGAGGAATGGGGTGAGAGTTAGGCCTCATGATTCCATGGTACACCCCAGCATCTGTTGGTCTGTGGAGGATGGGGGGTGCGGTGGTGGGGGAGTTAGGAGCTCAACCCTAACATCTTATTCCCCCACTTTTGTCACTTTAAACCTAACTGATGCATTAAATGAAGTTTTTTGCGATGAATTTACTTACTTTTTGGAAAAGTGTAATATAACTAGTAAACAGCATGTGTTGGTGGGAGCACGGGGCCCGATCAAGCTGCCCATTTCTGCATAACAATATGCATTTGTGGGAATGTGGGCCCTCTGGGCCCTGCACTCCCACTTACACATAGCTACACAGCCATACAGCAGCCCTATAGGGCAAGGAACCCTTGTAACACTAATGTGCTGATATCTCAGGAACTGTAGCAGCTAGAAAAACAATTCAAGTGTTGTTGTAATTATGACAGTGAGTACTGTAAGTGACATAGTCGACTGTTTCCATATCTTACATCATTTATGAGATACAGGCACCAAAAAGTGCTGTGGTGGCTAATTTTGAGGGCGTAATACTGGTCCATGGACCTGAAAATGAGCAATTGGAATACTATTTTCCAGATATCTCAGCAACTGTACAAGGTTGGAAAAAAAATAAAAAATTTATGGTATTCATGGCTTTCCAACCTACTTCTGCACTTAGCCCCCCTATTGAGGGGTCTAAGAATTTTTGTGATGAAAAATCTGTATCTCAAATCATTTTTGAGATACGGGTGCCAAAAGGCATGACAGCGGCCTCAATGTTACCCTATGGGAAAAAAATCTCAACTTCAGGATGGCATATCTATGGAACCGCATAATGTTCCAACACCTAAAATGCATAATTCGCATTTCCAGGGCAGCCTCTTAATACCCTGCAAATTTCAAGTCAAAAGACCAAACCATTAATTTTCAGTGCAGTGGGAACGTTTTTTAAGGTTATAAATTCCTAGTTCGTCAGGTAGCAAACTCCCTGACCGTCAGATCAATCCCCATTTGCGAGCTGTCAAAATCGCCATCTGCGAGAAATCCTTGACCTTCAGATTTTGAACATCTGGTCCCTAAGTGACAGTCAAGGATTTTGCTACCTCACAAAAGGGATCAGGTGGCAGACTAGGAATTTGACAGCTCGTGGACTACAATTTTGTCAACTGATGAAAGAGGATTCAAAAAAACAATCCTTTTCGCGAGCTGACAAAATCCTAGTCCATCACCCGATCCTCTTTCATGAGGCAGCAAAATCCTTGACTGTGAAGCAATCCTTGTCCACAAGAAGGACCATCTGGTCACAAAGTGATGGTCAAGGATTTTGCTACCTCACAAAAGAGGATCAGATCATGGACTAGGATTTTGACTGCTCACGGACCGTGATTTTGTCACCTCGTGAAAGAGGATCCAAAAACCTCATCCTCTTTGATGAGTTGACAAAATCCTAGCCCGTGAGCCAATCCTCTTTCAGAAGGTAGCAAAATCCTTGACTGTCAGCTTAATTCTCATCCATGAGAAGGGCCATCTGGTCACAAAATGACAGACAAGGATTTTGCAGCCTCACAAAAGAGGATCAGCAGGCGGACTCGGATTTTGTCACCTCGCGAAAGAGGATCATTAGCAAGTCACAGTTAAAGAATATTTAAATTTTTAAACACTATTTTTTGGACAAAACAAAGCAAACCAAAGGTACAGGTTTGTACAGGGTGTCACTCTGAATAAAACCGTGCCTTGTTACAATGAAAGTTATGACATTTTGTTTGGGGAAAAAATGAAAAAAAGATGGTGGCATGCAGACAAGGAATTTTTCTGATGGACGAGGATATTTTTAAATCCTCATCCATGAACTGACAAAATTCTTGACTGTGAGCCCAATCCTAGTTCGAAAAACATACATAAAAATCTTGGAGTGAACTGAGCATGCTCAGAACCCAAACATTAAAAATGAAATAGCCTTAGAATGGATTAATATTTTTTAACCAAACTAATGCTGGATTATTCTTTGACCCACACTTCTTCTATGTTCCAAATTTCAGACCAAAACATCTAATGGTGTGGTCGCAGCACCATAGGGAAAAAACATGTCAAAAGTGGCGAAAAATGCATTTTTCAATGCTTTTCTGCAAAGAAATCATAAGTCTGACCAAAACACAACTTAACAAAGCAAGAGATCTACCACACCAGACTGCGCATGCCAAATTTCATGCAAATCCGTTGAACAGTTGCAAAGTTATTAATGTGCTAACATTAAAGTTTAACATTAAAGTGCCTACTCGACCCCAACTATAGGGGCACTGCACCCTATGATATATATATATATATATATATATATATATATATATATATATATGTAATATTTATACCACTCTGAGGTGTGGTGGCGCTCTGATATACGCACGCCTTGGTGTGCGTCAACCGCCCAAGGCGTGCGTATATCAGAGCGCGACTGCACACCTCAGAGTGGTTTATCTATCTTATAAAATGTCAAAATTGTTTTGGAGGGGGTAAAAGTGCAGGTGTGCGTTCGCACTCTGATATAAGCACGGTCACCTGATGGTTTTTGTCCAATGCCATGGAGCCCCTTGATTCCTTTTTTCTCACCCATTTTATAAATATATATATTATACAACTATATTGACCAAGTCCAGAGATGTAGTGGGAAAATATTGATGCCAAGGGATGAATTACTGCTTGACAATTGTTACATTGCCGGAAGCCAAGCCTGATGGCAATATGACTTTTGGAAGGCAATTGCTTGCCCCGAGGTTTCAAGATGTTCCCACTATATCCCAAAATAACTCGAGTCAATATCTTTTTTTACAGAATCTTTGCTGTGTTATGCTGCCCCCAATGTTCATGTCTGCAGTGTCATAATTTAGAGGATAATGCCTGATGTACAGGTGATAACCATGGTGTAATCACCTCGAGTGGTTGCTAGGGCATCAGTAAACCTCGAGAGCACAGCTCAAGAGGTTTACCATTGGCCTAGCAACCACGAGAGGCGATTACACCATGGTTATCACCTGTGCATCAGGCATTGTCACTTACAGTGCATCAGACTCGACATGAGAAGTCCCCCTCCCCCAACTTATGTATTAATTATGTTTTTGCAATGAATTTCCTTACTTTTTGAGACAGTGCAATCTTACCATTTTTGGTTGTGGGTGCATCAATCCATTGTTGTGGGAGTAATGTGCTCCCATGCATGCATATTGTAATTGTCCCTGATTTTCATGTGAGCGTGCAGGGCTCAGAGGGCCCTGTGCTCCCATCTAACCATAAGTGTAGAGATATTGTAATTAACCCTCATCTTCCTGTGGATGCCCATGGCCCTCCAGGTCCAGCACTCCCATTACTGCATAATGAAGGGCCCTGTACTTCCATTACTACATGATGGTACCCATAAGTGTAGAGACAGAGCACAGGCCTAAAGACATGCCAAGTAACCCATGTGCTGCAAATGGCACAATATCACAGTAACCATAGGAACACTGAAACAATTCTACTGCAGTTGTAATCACAGCCTAGTAAACTGCAAATTTGCTTAATACACCTACTAAGCTGTGTTTAGCGAAAAATCCATATCTCAAACCATTTTTTAGATATAGCCACTGAAAGGTACCATGACTGCCACAATGTTATCTCATGGGAAATTTCCAAACTTCAGAATGTTATAACTATAGAACCAATGTAACTTTTATCACCAATCTAGCAAAAGGCACACGTGCGATACAAGCTCTTTTTGCCCTGCATATTTCAGTACAAAAGACCTAACTCTTTGTTTGCAGTGAAGTGGCAATGAAATGACATTTGTTTATAAGTTGTTTTGCAAATTTGCAAAAGTTTTAGAAAAAATGGAAAAGTTTCATGAAAACTTTTGCAAAGTTTCAAAAAATTTGTGGAAGTGTCACAAAAATATTCACAGTTTCAAATATTTGCAAATGTTTCATGAAAACATTTGTAAATTTACTGCCTCCTACTATCACACAAAAATATTTGCAGGGGACACTGAACTTTGTCCCATAGGAAATAATGGGAAAAAAAAAAAAGAAAATTAAATAACTTTTGAACAGATTGATATTTTTGCACCAAACCTTCAAGAGGCACATTTGTGAGCCAAAGGCTTTCAAACAAAAAAAAAATCACACTAATATCTACAGCCGTTTCTGAGATACATTTAACAAAAAAATGGCAAAAAGATGGTAAATTTATGGATTTGTACACTTTAATAATTTTTGAACCATTCAACACATTTGCAGGACATTTGGGATATTAACAGAGCTACTCTTGGTGCTTATTCATGCCAAATGTCATACAAATCTGTTGAACACATCAGAAGTTATTAAGGTTCAAAAATTTAGCTTTAACATTAAATTGCCCTCTCACCCTAGCTATAGTATACTGATACTATATATATATATATATAAATATATATATATATATATATATATATATATAAGCAGACAGAAAAAACTCCACATCAAGACCCAAACCCGGGTCCAGCAACTTCACAGGTGGTGACTTACACTACTACACCACATAGCCAGCTTGGAATGCCCTGGCCAAACATAGCCCTATAACCAAATACAGCTAGTGCTGCTCACAGAAACACTCACTTTATAGTACCCTCACTATTGTTTGACACTCACTGTTAATGTAGGTGTTAAAATTGGGTTGTTCAATTTGACACATCCATATTACAGGATAATGACTGGGACTGTGGTGCAGCTAGGCAAATGCCCTTGCTGTAGTGTAAAATGTACGCCTAGTCTGCGCTAGCCTGTGATCATTGTGCTGTGCTGTCTCTGTCCTCCTGTATGTCAGCTTAATAGTCAAGTCACTGTCAACTTGCTAGTGGACAAAGACATGTAGAATAATGCATGGGAAAGTGTGTGTAATGAGGATTTTGTGCACACCAGAGGTGTGCGATGCTTCATAAACCCCGATAGTGAAGCTCAAGGGGTTTATCAAGGCATCGCACACTGAGGGTGTGCATAAAATCTGTTGACACACACTTCCCCATGTTTTATTTGTTATAATAACTGGTTCCTTTGATTTTTTTTTGTCGGAAAGGTACTTGGTGAACAGCTTAACATTGGTCTTGGTTTTTCTTACGGAGTTTCTTTTTTCTTGCTGCTCTATTAATTTTTGTCTTTCCAGGTCACTAGGTTGCTGAAATGATGATGAATGTGTCATTGTTTAGGTGGATAGACAGACATTAGTAGACAACTGGTTATTTTTCGTTTCTGTGAGAACTGTGTGTTTTTCTTCAGCCACACATAAGTTGGATTCCTGCTCAGTGGTTTCAGTGAGGTTAGCACAATCAAGTTGATAGCAACAGAGTGAGGAGTCAGTAGCACTAGCATGAGAATGAGTTTAGAATTTTTGCATAAGTTGCTTAATCAAACTCCGTTATACATGGGTGATTATATACATATGGGTATAATCAAACTCCATTATACACGGGTAATAATACACGGCCCTCTATAACGGACTTTGACTGCTTCTGCCCACAGCTGATAATCATTACTAACCAGTTATTATTTAAGTATTATTCTTCCTTATCTCAAGCATTGATCATTTTCCCTTTTTACGACTGCATAATGAGAACTATGCATACTGTAGTGCAATAACAATAAAAAATGGGGTTTTTGTACCATGAGACTGTAAATACACCACAGCTGTGTCCTTCCACTAGAGTGGACTTGAATCACATCTCACCACATCCTGTTCTTTCAGTACATTGTGGCTGCTTGCTACCCCCATGCTGCACTATTTTCCTGCTCACTGACACTAGAGCTATCTGAAAATAGTATGCATGTACACTATTAGTACATGCTCAATGAAGCACTTTTCTTCTTTCTTTTTGAAAAGCGGAGTTATCTGCAAATCACTACTGTTAAGGATTGCATATGACTCTGCCTCCTCATTTCAAAAGCTAAAGAGGTAGGTCCAGTGGATGATATTCCTTTGATAATAATAGTCTGGAGGGAGCTGGCCATCGGCCGCCCATCCTTCAGCTGTTTGTTAATTTATAAGACATGACCAGCTTCTTAATTAATTGTCATGTGAATCTTCTGGCCCACTGACAAAACTTGTAGCCAAACCTAAGAATAAAATCATTGAATTTTGATCTTTAGCCCAGATTGCAGTAGCAATTTGACTAAGCTTAGGCCATGTTATTTGGAAGTAAATACTTAGACAATGTTATTTGTAAGTAAACACAGAAATACTAAACAAAAACGTGATTTGGCTTGTTAACTGGCAAAGTAACATCAGCTGATGCCATTAACACTGCCATAGGTTTGATGCATGATTTAATCTCTTTAGCTACCCACCACCGCGTTACGGTTGTGTTATCAACAACTAAACTGACATATGCTGGAAACTTCTAGCAGTAGTAGGTTAGTCCTTATACCTGTGAGGCAGTTGAGAGATATGAAGAGCTTTGTGCTGCATGCCACACTACTGTGGAACTCTGGTTGTCAGTCTGGTGTATGAATTTTCATAATTCTCCTCCCCTTACTGCCCCAGGCGATCACTCCACTCAGCTGATGAGGGTTTGCTGGAGATTCCCATTGTATCATTGAAGACATCGGGAGCCCATGCATTTATGTATGCAGCCCCAGCCCCGTGGAATTCTCTACCCCATCAGTTACGGGAGTGCACAACCAAGGAGGGCTTTAAGAAGGCCCTAAAGACCCACCTGTGGCACCAAGCCTACCCAAACTGATTTTAGCTGTGATTTTCACCGTATATCTGTCTGAATTGTGATTTTTACCATGTTATTTATTTGAATGTTCAGTGCCTTGATATTTGAAAGGCATTATACAAATAAAGATATTATATTATTATTATTATGTCATCAAGTAGTCCCAGGGTGTACCAGGCAGGCTCTGTTCATGTCTGCTTCAGCACAGCAGCTGATGCTGCATCCTGGTACTTGTGCTGGTGAGTCTGACACAGCGAGTGTCTGGTGGCTATGTACTGTATGCCTGGGAATCAACCACGCTGATTGTCCCGCCTAGCCTGTCAGCCTGTGTTGCCTACCTCCTTGTGCTACTGTGATTGTTGCAGCTGCAGAATTTGGACTGGCTGGGGGATCTTCTCATGCCAATTGAAAAAAAATACCCAAAGTCCTCATGCTGCCAGCTGGTACCTGTGCTACCTTGACCTTCTCCTCTTCTTCCTCATCACCAGGAAGGTGAAAAGCATTTCGTTGGTGTTAATTGTGGGCTTGACAGCATCCTTGCAAAGAAATGTTAAGTAAAATAAAAGAAAAAAAATAGAGGATGCAATAAAAGTGAAGGCTGTTGAATATTGTGGTAGAGTAACACAAAGATAAACAGACAAACCCCACTTGTTTGGCATTTCTCTGTTCTAGCATGAGTGTAGTTATAACAATTTGTAGACTAGCAACCCAGGGAAATAAGGTGACGGGAACAGGATTTGATGAGCTGTTATGATATCGCTCAGTATTGTGTCTGTGGGAAGGAAAATATGCAGCAAGGCACATTCTTCAGCACTCTCAATATGCTACTGCATACCATTTCAGGAATTAGTAGCTATTAAAAAATGGGTTGTAGAAGTTCTGCTCTCTGATTAATTGAGAGCATCCTCAACCTGGGCAGGTATCAGGCAACAGAGATCATGAAATAGCTAGTCCCTGTACACTGCCTGTCTTTTCACCAAAATCATTGGGCATAAGAACGTACACATTTGAAATGACAGCCATTTTTTTTTTGATCCCTTAGCAAGCAATACAGGGAGTGATGGTCGGACTCCCCCCCAACAGTGCCATTTCTCATTAAATGTCTCCCCCCCAAACAAGGAAAACAAAGTAAATGGTCACCCTGTCTTATAAGTTTCCCCCTGCAGTACAGAGAGAAAAAAAGTTATTTTTAAAGTAATAGAGCCAGAACAGCAGTGTGTTTGGCGCTAGTATCAGACAACTTTTCCTTACTTACTCCCAGGCTTGCCTTACCTCCAAATTCACTACAGAAAAGCAGCAAAAATAAGAACATGCCATATTTATTCCATGTAACATCACCACATCAGTAGCAGAGCTACCATGTCTAAATCTCCTCCTGGTTGCTACGCCCAGTCCCACTGCTCTTCACTTTGATATCCTCATTCAGTTATATTGTAAGAAAATATGTTTCCATGGCTGCCATGCTGTATGCTGCTGCTCTTCATCTCAATCTCAATGTCCAATTGCTCTGCAAGAAAATCCATCCCCCACCATGGCAGCTGAAATGTTACTGTAAAATTAAATCCCAAACAGCGTGGGTTGGGGAGTGGGGATCACATTCATGTTCAGGAGTAAAGACTGCAGCCTAACATTTAAAATACTTCAAGGCACTGCACTGCCCTCTACTGGCAAGTTTACCAGTAGAGGGACTATTTTGATGACTATGCCTCACTGGTGCGTGCCTTTGTCACGTCAAGGTTGGATTACTGCAATGCTCTGTAACTTGGGCTATCTGGAGGAGATCTCCATCATATAAAGCTAATGCAGAATGTGGCAAACAGGCTGTTGACTGGGGTTTTAAGATCTGACCATGTCACGCTGGCTCTCCGTGGACTGCATTGGCTGCTGATTAGGTGGAGGATTGCCTCCAAGGTTGGTTTACTGACCTACAAAGCACTGCATAGGCAGGAACCAGACTATCTTCAAGACCTCCTGATTCTTCACTGCCCAGCCTGTGTTTTCTGTTCCTCCAAGGGTTGCCTCCTGATGGATTCCAAAGCTAGGCTGCTGCAATTTGGAGACCACACTTTCTCCATTGCCACACCAGTCTTGCAGAATTCGATACCAGTTTATTTAAGGGAGGCACCCTTGGTGAAAACCTTTAAAAAGGGCTAGAAACATTTTTATTATATTAAGCCTATGACTTGGCTAGAGTATAATCACTGAAGGTTCTGTATTATATTGACCACCATGTGTTTAGGTTTATGTCATAGATGGATAGATTTTAAAAATTGTTAATACTCTGCAAGGTGTGGTTGTAAATTTTGGTTAGTAATTTTATGAGGATGTTTGTTTTTAAATGTTGTTCAGCAGTCCGAGCCCCCGGGAAGGGGTACTATATAAATAAAGTTTCTATTCTATTCTATTTTACAAACAAATTTTCAATCAATTTGCACTCATGTCTTTCACATTTTTTTGAATGTTTTTAACTATTCATAAAAAAGTCACATGTAACCCATTTTCTAAGTGCAATAATACCTCCAGGGTGGCGGTATGGCCCATACCAGACCTTCCAGGGACTATAAGGCCCTCCACCTGTAGCTTTAGGCCTCATTACTCTCCTGAGTGGTTCAGTATTACCTAATATGGTCCACTCTGTCAAGTATTATTGCTTACTTTAATAATGTGGTTATTTCTTATTGTATTATATGTTGTCACAGTGACTGGGTGGAGTTCGTGTTGTTTTTTTGGTTTTGTTTTCATTATTGTTACTCTCTTGTTCAGGGCAGTTTGATCTGGTGAGAGTACAGAGTATATATTTTGGCATCATCTTAAAGTTGCATTAATTTCAGAAACGTTACACGTATTCTGGGATCATGTAAGCTAAACATGATTGCAAAAAAAAAAAAAGTCAAGTAGGTAGCACAAGGTCTTGAAAGTTGATCATTAGCATTCCCAGTATTGGAACAGTTCTACTTTCATATAGACAATATCATAATGCACCTGAACAGAAAATAAGAAAACAAAATTGAATTGCTAGCTGTATAATGCTTCATCTCTCAGTCAATTAAATTTCAGGACTTTTCCTTGACATTTTATAAATAGCTTTAATGGGCTGTCACCCTTCAGTCTGAGGGTCATGCTCTCTGTACATTTTTATTGGAAAGACCTATGTTAAACATGAAGTACAAAAACAACATTTTGGAATGGTCATCTCTCTTGTTTGAGTTTTGTACTCATTAGTTGACCTTTCATAGAATGATGTAAAGTATCATACAACATGTAGCACTTGTTTTATACATTTATTTACTTGTTGTTGATTTGGGAAAGGAGGGCAAATGTAATAAGAATTTCCATCATTGAGAACAATATTTTGCAGCTGTATTGGCTATGACTAGAGTTTGTTCTTGTAGTCACTGTCTCTAGTCCAGACAGACCTGTTATTCTTTCTTTCTTGGTCTTCTTTGTTCTGTGGCTGTGCTGTACCCCTTAACTGTCCTGTAGTTTAGTAAACTAGTAATAAAGTTATATATTTATTGCTTTTGCTGGTGTTGGTAGGGTTGGTCAGTGGCTGGTCACCTGCTGCTGGTCTCTCCAAATAATAACCTCTAATAGTCTGGAAATTCTTTCTTTAGAGTGTTAAATTTTAAATTACTGTCAAAAAATTGTATTGTATATTATATTATTACATGGACTGCTCTGTTTTTGCTTAGCTATTGTAGCTCTGGATAGTGTATGTTGTGGTCAGTCAGGTCATTCTGACTCTGCGTCTGACAAAGTTTTACTGCATTTAAACTGCTGTACAGAAAAAAAAGTTTAGTAAAGATCAAAAAATAATTGATCAGAACTGTAATTTGACTGTGTCTGGTGGTGGTGGTGGTGGTGATGGTGTCAGTTAGCAAATCATAAAGTGTACATTCACCGAGGTCATGTCTTCACCTGCAGCTGTGCCCACGTTCTCAGCACCTGATGTTGATAAGCTGTTGCAAAACCATCAAGGGACAGAGGGGGCAGAGGGGGCAAGTGGGTCCAGCAGAACTGGTGGTGCTGGTTTGGGACAGGATGTTGATGATGTTGGCGTGCAATCTTTAGGTAAGATAGTTGAAAAGAAACCCACATTAAGGTGGTCACAACTGACTGCAACTGGTAATGTTTTGAGTTCTACCACTACTACCCCTCATGCCACATCTGCTTCAGGTGGCAGTGGCAATATGGTGGGAACATCTGTGGGGACGTACATCCCTCAACATCGCTGTTGAAACTGACAGCATCTTCTGCTCTGACTCCACCCTCTGTGTGAGTATTGTTTAGAAATTTGTTGTTGATAAAGGTAAAAAAAAAACCTGCTATTGTCACCCATACAGGCCATGTCACATTTAGGACTTGTGAAGGCATAAACAAATTTCTAAAGTTCCAGGGCTAGAAACCCATGAACCTGTTTCTGAATTTTCAGAAGACAATTCTGCAAATGATGAAGATGATGCTGAATCTGATGATAATGGCTATAGTGAGCTGGTTCATGATGAGGCCATTAGTGAAAAGGAAAGGGAACCCATTCTTGTTGTTCATCATAACATAACCGTGGTGCACCAAAAGGGCAAGGATGCAGAAGAGGTGCAGCTGATGGAACAGGATATTGAGGGATATGTATCATTTGGCCCAGCTTCTGATGATGAGGAGGATGTTGACTATATCCCACCAACTCGGGAACTTCCTGAAGATGATGAGGCTGATGAGGAGGACAAGGTACCCCCAACAGAATCCAATGAAAGCTAATCAGAGTAAGAAAACATTAATAGATGTCCCTATGGGAAGAAAGACATCTGAGAGGAATATTTATAAGGGTGGGTCAGCTGCACCTAAAAAGAAAGTCGGTGATGATGAAGAAACAAATGGTGGCACTGGTGTGTCTTCTGTAGAACTAGCTCAGTAGTTTATTCTGCCCAAGTGTAAGAAAGGTTCGGGAGCATGGGATTATTTTGAAGTTTGGCAGTCTGATTTTACATTTGCCAGATGTAGTATTTGCCTGATAGAAATATGTTGTAGGTGACCTCCAGCCCTTGGTACATCAGGGATGTGCATGCACTTATGCACCCAACATCATAATCAGCAGACAGAGGTGACTGGTGTAGAGATTCTGGAAAAAAATCTACACTGGCATTGGAAAGTCATCATAAGGATATAACTGGCCTGTCAGATGATATTGAAATTGAGGAGCCATAGACATGAACAACACCACCATCATCTGTTACTCCATCAACACCACAGCATCAGCTGACCATGCAGAAGTGTGCTGAAAGGACGGGTAAATTTGCATAAACACATGTGAAATGTAAAGAACTGGGTTCCTCTATTGTTGAGTTTCTTATACCTAATCTTTTTCCATTTTTACTTGTGTCAAGTTCTGCACTTTTCAAAATGCTGCATAAGACAGAGCCTCACTACACAGTTCCATTGAGGCATTTCTTTACTGAGGTTGTAATATTAGAACTGTACCAGCAGGTGTGCAGGGAGGGTCACCATTTCCTGAGGGAGTCTTCCTGTCTAAAAGTTCATGAAACTACCAATATGTGGCTGAGTATCCAGGTGTTCCACTACATGGCAATAACTGCTCACTGGATGTGTCTTGGTGAGTGTACTGCACGTGGTGTATCTAGTGGCAAGTCTACTTTTCATCATCAAGCTACTCTTAGAGTAATGGGTTTTGAAAAATACCATTCTGCACAAAATCTTCTTGAGGTGGAGATCTTTGGTTCCTGGTTTACAGCAGAAGGTATTGAGCTTGGTATACAGTAGTTGTCACTCACAATGCAGCAAATATCCTAAATAAACTGATGAAGGTGGGTTCATTCATGTACCCTGTCTGGCACTCTGTGTACACCTAGTTGTTCATAAATTCCTTAGCAAGAACAGAATGGTTGAAAATGTTGTTGGTGTTGTGAAAAAGATTTGCACACACTTTGCACACTCTAGGAAAGTTTGTAAAAAACTGAGGAGGGGTGCGGCTGGAGAAGAACTTTCAAATCCATGCTCTGATTCAGGACTGTGCAATAAGGTGGAACTCAGCCTACCATATGCTGCAATGCTTCAATGAGTTGAAAATGGCCATTCATGAGTATCAGATGGGAGGTACTGATATCATAGAAACATGGAACCATAGAATCTGATGGCAGATAAGGACCATACAGCCCATCCAGTCAGCCCATTTCCCTACTCAACGTGACAGTCCAGATCCTATTTGATCTGCGGCTCACCTGCTCTGCCCAACTGCAGGGTGTCCCTATTCATATCCCATGCACTCTTGAACCCCCATACTGTTTTTGCTCCCACCACCTCTGCTGGAAGGCTGTTCCATGGATACAATCACCCTTACTGTGAAAAAAGACTTCCTAACATTCCCCCTGAGCCTACCTCCCTCCAGCCTCATGTTGTGTCCTCTTGTCCTTGTGCAATGCTTTCTCTGAAATATGCTTCCCTCCTGTACCCTGTTTATACCCCTAAGGTACTTTAATGTCTCTATCAAATCCCCCCTCTCCCTTCTCTCCTCCAATGAATATATATTAAGGTCCCTGAGTCTTTCCTCATAAGGCTTCTAATGCAGCCCATATACCATCTTTGTCGCCCTTCTCTGGACTGTCTCCATTTTGTCTATGTCCTTCCTATGATGGAGTCTCCAGAACTGGACACAGTACTGCAGATGAGGCCTCATCAGTGATCTGTGCAATAGCATCACCACCTCTTTCTTTCTGCTGGTTATGCCCCTTCCTATGCTCCCCAACATTCTGTTCTGCCTTTCCCACCACCTTTTCACACTGTTTGGTTGCCTTCAGGTCATCGGATATGATGATCCCCAGGTCTCTTTCCTGCCTTGTGGTGGCCAGACCCCCATCCTATATTCCTCTCTTGGATTTTTGTGACCCAGGTGCATTATCTTGCATTTTTTAGCATTGAAATTCAACTGCCGTACCCCTGACCACTCCTATAATAAGCGTAGATCCTTTTTCATGTTTTCCACCCCCACCAGTGTTGTCAACTCTGTTGCAGATCTTGGTGTCATCTGCGAACAGGCATACCTTTCCCTCCAGTCTCTCTGCAATGTTGCTAATGAAGAGATTGAATAGGACAGGCACCAGCACTGATTCCTGTGGCAACTGCTGATCACCTCCCTCTTCTCAGATTTCATGCCATTTACTACCACCCTCTGGGTCCTGTTTTTCAGCCAATTCCCAACCCATTTCACCACCATAGGGCCCACTACCAGATTTCTCAATTTGTTTATCAATCTCCGATGTGGGATGGTGTTGAAGGCCTTGCTGAAATCCAGGCAGGCCACATCCACTGCCCCTCCCTGATCTATCACCCTGGTCACCCAGTCAAAGAAATCTATTAGATTAGTCTGACAGGACCTTCCCACTGAGAATCCATGCTGCCTTGGATCCTGTGCCCCCCCCTAGACTCCAGAAACTTCACAATCCTCTCCTTAAGTAAGGACTCCATTAGCTTCCCCACCACTGAGGTCAGGCATACAGGTCTATAATAATATTGTCAAATAACTGGACAGCCATTAAACCTCCTATTGTGCTACTGGAGCCCTTTGAAGTGGTAACAAAGGAGGCCAGTTCTGCCTAGTCATGCTTGAGCATGATCCTGCCACAAACAAGGTTTTTGCACTCATTCTTAAAGCAAAAAGATTGAGCAGTATGCAATGGATGCACGTGTCAGTGGTGATGCTAAGCGGCTTGGTGAATCACTCCTACAGACCTGGGCTAGTAAGAGTCATCTTCAGGACATGTTTGGCAAGGAACAGTAGGCTATCCTCTATACTTGATCCTCACTTTAAAGGCTAGGGGCTTGATTTTTAAAGGATGGCACAAGGCTTGTTGTCAAGCCCTGCATGAAACATGTTTTTTTGATGAAGCTGCATCAAACTCCTTTGAAGCAACTGCACCATATTTAATACATCGAGTGTAGTTGCAACAGTTTCTTCATTTTATGGCAGCTTGCACCAACAATTTGGTGCAAACCCTGTAAAGTTAGACAAGGGAAAACTGGTCTAACTTGGGGCATTTGGTGCTTGGGAGTGAAAATCCTGATTGCCAGCCAGGAGAATGTCACAAGCCCAGTGCACCAAACAATCTGCACACCAGGGTCTTGCGGCATTCTCAGGGGATTTGAAAATTGAGCCTCAGGTGTCCAAAATAACAGTACTTCTACCTGATGCTGATGCTGAGTTTTGAAAAGATGTGCTTCAGGACAACGTGCTACAGATGCCAGTTGCTCCAGGAAACAAAGACCATAAGAAAAAACATCTTTATCAGAGGACTTTATGGAGGAAGAGTCTTATTGAAAGGGATCAAGATTTTTCAGAGTCTGGTGCTTCATTGCTGGACTGGATGACAATGATGGCCCTCATGGTATTAACAGAAGGACGGGCATCTAATAGAAGATCATTGGACAACATTCTTACCTCATCTCATCCACCCAGCTCAGGATGGTTTTGTTAAAGGCAAGTGTGGGGGTGGCACAGAAGCTGTTACATAGACATGCCCCTCCTCCTCCTATGTGCTGCACTACCATGGCACAGCTCCGCACAGGACACCTATGCATGCATCTGCATGCTGTACGTGCATGCCAAAAGGCCATATCACACATGTGTTTAGGACATATGCCCTTATGCAAGTGTATTACATGCTGCACACACACTGCAGATTGTTTGTGCACAGGGTCCATTGTGAACAACTACAATAGATAACACCTTACAATTCAGCATTCTTATCTATTACTGCCTCACCTCTTTTGTGAAACACAGGAACATTATTTGTACTACTGAACATGACAGATGGATTGTCAGCATGCTACCATCAATATTACCATCAAATGATAGCATGTAACCTTTTTCAGAATGAACATTTTGATACACTGTAAACATGAATAAAAATGCTTCTTTCATCATTTAGTTACTGTATCTCAGAACTTCAGAAAGTCATTAAATGTACAAATGTAAAAGTACAGAAGTAGAAAGAAGTGGTCTACTCCAGCAACAAGTATCAATGGGTTTAATTATTTATAAAAGTTTATTTCTTCCACTGACAGATGTCCTGGGGGTGCACTGACACTGATAAATTTCAACCAAATGTTGACTACAGTGTGTTCCAGAAAGGAGATAAGCGGCATTTAATGGACAATAAGTACATTGCTATACATAATTAAAGTTAAAGTACAAATGTAAAGGTGAGCTAATGACTGGATGGAAATTGTGCTTTTTGTGTTACTTTATCATTTGTTTAATGCACCAGACACACTGTGGTATATTGTTCAAACAGAAAGGCCCACTTGCAGCTCTAGGATGTATGTTACAAAACCACTCAAAGGAAAAACGTGCTTATATAATGCCTTTTATCCGTGCTGTATCCAAAAGCACCTTAATTGTAAGGAGACATTATTGGTACTGTTGCATAAAAAAGTAACAGGGCTGACATACATAACTATAGGCCTTTCAGTTTAACATTGGTTGGTGGGTATGTTAACAAAATCATTTACCAAAGAAATGTTGGATGAACATTCAATACTAGGAAAAGTGACAGGAAGCAATATGGGTTTAAGAAGGGAAAGTCATGTTTGACTGACCTACTGAGCTATTATGAGTCCATGAGTGACCATCTTGACAAAACAATATTGGTAGAGTTAATGAGCTGGATTTTCAAAGTGCATGCTGCAAGCACATGGGTAGGATCTCACACTTCAATATTAAAGTGTAAAGTGCAATCTATTTAATGCAATAAATTGCCAGAACAGAACATTTCTTAACCACATAGCTATTTAACTCACCAGTTTTGAAATAAGAATCTAAGGTTTCTGATTGCATTCCCTAAACTTTTCACATGCAGAAATGATGAAGACAATTAACCAGGGGCCTAGATTAATTAATATCATATGATTGCCTGAGGTTTATAAGGAGAAGCACTTACTTTAGGTGTCACCTCCTTGAGGAAGAGGCAATGGGCTCGAAGTGCTTAAGATGTTTTTTGTTCTATGTTCTGACACTTCATGGAATTAAATGAATAGCACTTTGCACTTTAATATTGCAGTGTGTGCTGCTTTTTCTCATGTTGGTTTGTGTGTTTTGACCAGTGGCAGCAGAGCCATCTTACACCAGGAACTCGTGTGTTTTTAGTTTGTAACATACAGTATGTAGAATCTGACCATACCTGCAGCAGCTAGGAATGTGCCAAATGGTGCCATGGCCAGTTTTCAACTATGTGGTTCATTTATAACCACAGCTATGCTTTACAGCACATTCTGGAGGCAATTGTGAGTTGCCTCACAATCCACAAGCGCAGTGGACTGAAAGGATAGACCATCAAGTAAACTGTCTAGCAGCAGTAGGTCACAGTAGCACAAGTTACTCTGAATAACAAGTTTATCTGGCCACACTCCAGGAAACTCACTCCCAAGCAAGATCATCTCTGGAAATGCGACTATTACTGACAGATCGGAAATCCTAGATTCATTCAACAATCATTTCACAACTGCAGACCTTGCTTTCGACAACTCTCCTGCTAATTCAATGCGCTCACAGCTTGGTTGTCTATATACTGACAACACAGTGACAAAATCGATATTCTCTCTGCAGCCACCCATGCTGAAACAGGTTGAAGAAATGCTTTGCCAACTGGATACTAAGAAGAGTGCTGGTGCAGACTCCCTCGACCCGTACTTCCTGAAGATTACCTACTACGTACTGACGGTACCTATAACTCACTTGTTCAACCTCTCCTTGTCCCAAGGAACAATCCCCATGATCTAGAAAACTGCTCAGTTCATCCCATTATTTAAATTAGGATACTCACGACCTTCACAACTACTGGCCTATTTCCATTTTTCCAGTCCTTTCTAAGCTGCTGGAAAAAATTGTTAGTACTCAATTCAGATCTTACCTTGATGCTCCGAATCTCCTAAACCCTGTACAATCTGGTTTCAGAGCCAAGCACAGAACCATTACAGCACTAGCAAAAGTTACAAATGACTGGCAGAGAGAATTAGACAACAGGAATTTCATATGTGCTGTGTTTCTGGACCTAAGTAAGGCATTTGACACAGCTGTGCATGATCTGCTCCTCTCTTCACTGGAAAACATAGGGCTGGATTCACTCTCCCTACAGTGGTTCTCCAACTATCTTTCTGGGTTCCTTCAACAAGTCAAGGCCGAAGGCGAACTCTCACCCCTTAAGCCACTACTAAAAGGTGTACCTCAAGGATCCATTCTTGGTCCTATCCTCTTTACTATCTATATTAACAACATTGATGAAAATGTTTCCAAGGCTACAGTTCATCTATTTGCAGATGACACAGTGTTCTACGTGAGCAGCACTACACCAGAAACAGCATGTAGCGACCTTCAAACTGAATTCAATTTACTCCACTATCAACTACTACATAAAAAACTCCTGCTTAACACAAAGAAAACAAAAGCAATGCCCCTCTCTCCTGGCATGCATGCAGAAAACCCTACCATCCCAGGATCTCTCTTGCAGCTATCCACAATTCTAGGGGAAAATTTAGAATTCGTTACTAAATTCAAGTACCTGGGAGTATGGCTTGACAGCAGGCTTTCTTTTACAGAACATATGGAGAAACTGCTAAAAAAACTATGTCCAAGGCTTGGATGCTAAGATAAGGCTGGTACAGGCAACTTTTCTCTCTGTCACTGACTATGCACACTTTCTATATAAACACTGTCACAGCTCCTACCTTGAAAAACTTGATACATTATACATCAGAGCCTTGAGGTTTATTGCAGGACTTCCATCTACCACACATCATTGCACCCTATGTGCAACAGTGGGATGGACTTCACTTCAGTTCAGAAGGGACAGAAATGCTGCTGCATGGACTTTCAGAGCATTAAATAACCAACTACCATCATATGTATCAGACTGTCTCCAGCAAAACATAATAAGTAAATATGCACTAAGAAGCTACTCTTATATCACATTGAAATTGCCCAACGTTAACACTCGCATTGGAAGGAATGCCATTAGCTTCGCATTACCCTCTTTGTGGAATAAACTACAAAAAATATTGAAAATTAGTTTTCCTATGACCATTTCCTCCTTTAAGTCACTTTATTCATGCCTCGTAAAGGAACATTGCTAATGCTTCCCGCAGTGTTAGCTAGACCTCACACTTACCCTGTGCCACCACCTTGTTTGCCTAGCACATCTAACCCTATGCATTAATACTCTACCTTCCACCCGTCATCCTCATCTCCCTTTTCCATGGGGTTCTCCCAACACTGCTCCTAAATTAGCCTATATGACCCATTACCTGAATGAATTGCGCCTGAATGAATTGCAATATTCTCCTCGCCTCATACCCCTACTCTTACATGGCTCTTACCTTCACCCTCTTGCCCCTATTACCTCTCTTTCCCACTCCATACTAACAACCAACCAACATTCCACAACTCTCCTTCCCCAGGTTGGTCCACATTTGCCAGACTGCCCCCCCTTCCCATTACCCTAATGGTTTTATCTGTGAAAGATGGAAAGGATTACAGGTTAGATAATTATCTAAACCGCTTATATATTCTATAAATATGCTGTACAACTGTACTTGTCTGCTATGTCTACATATATATGGGATCTACAACCTACTTGTTTTTGTCATTTGTTTTGTTTTTTCGTTGCATCACCAGATTCAATGTTTATTACCCTGTCCTATCCTATGTACACCATGTATTAACTCTTTACTTTGTAAATGTTTATGCATATTTCTACATGCATTGTCATTGTCTGTTTGAAATTGTAAATAACCTTGTTTAAACCAGGTCCATCTTGAAAATGAGCTTGCTCAATGATGCCCACCTAGCTAAATAAAGATTTTGATTTGATTGATTGATTGATAAAGCCGATGTGTCTTCTCTAGCTACAGTACAAAGGGACAATTGTCATTATACTGATTCTAATGAAGATATGAACTTTGAACACAGAAATGAAGCCCCAAGTAATTAAAGGAAAGCTGTCATTAACTGAAACTCACCCAAGCTGGCCTGCTGCCACAGTGGAAAGGTGTCCGCTTGTGGTGCTGATATCCTGGGTTCAGGGACAGACTCGGGGATTGGAGGGCCAGTCAGGGAAAGAAGGATTGAGTGTCCTGGGGATGGCTTTGGGGAGAACCACTAGACCACCCAGATACTTTTACAGATGCTCAGAGGAGCAATTGGGGGGGCATACTAGACCACCAGGGCTTGCAATTCCTCTGTGTTAATGGCACTAAGGGGCTGCTGTGCCTCATGCAAAGGAGTTCATAATGGGCATGCAAATGGCACCTTAGGACCTTGCATGCCTAATGGCCTGATTTGCATGTTCAGGCTAATAGCCCACAGAGGTCTTGGCACCATCCTGTTCTTGGCAGTGCTATTCTCTGTAGGCTGCTCAGCACTGCACCAACATGGCACGATATTCCCTAGGATATTAGTGTTGTGGGTGGAAATTTTATTATATATTTAGGGTTTATGTTGTTTTACTTATGTGTTGTGTAGTTACCAGACCTTGTTTTGTCTACTCCTCGGAAACAGCTGCACCCCTTTTAAGGACTCCATTGTACTCTGCCTGCGATGGTAATAATGCCCTGAAGAGGGTTGAGGGTCCTTTGGTGGCATTGCTCACATTGCAGACTGTTTCCAAGGGTGGATGGAGTGGTCAGGATCAGGAAGGTGGAATCTTGGAGATGCCCTTGGAGTGGATGCAGGATGACTCTTGTCCTGTGCTAGAGGCGTCCATTCCACTGGGTTACTCAGTGGTGCATTGCTCTTGGTGGTAGTGCAGGGAAGGCAGGGGGGCCATCTGTTTTAGATCTGCTCTGGGACTGATGGTGTACCCCACAGGACTAACCAGGTTGTTTGAATATGTGGTGGTGAAAGATGGGTCAGGTAAAGGTTGCAAGATCATTCTGATATATCTGATTCTGGAGTATGCGAATGAATTATTGCAGGAACTAGAGGGTTTCATGGCTGACTTGGTGGTGAGCTCACCCAAACATCTTGTGTTGGGTGATTTCAATACCTGGGTTGAAGAAGAAACATCTCTTTTTAGAATGCAGTTCCTCCAGATGATGTCTTTACTGGACCCCATACAGGCAATTGCCACTGGTACTCACCAGCATGGTCATGCCTTTGACCTGGTTTTCTTGTCGGTTTTTAACATCACTAATGTCAAGGCTGATCTGGTTGTTTGGTCCAATCATCATGGCATGCAGTTTCATTGTGGGTCCCCCGTTTAACCTCCCCATTGGAGATGGTCAGTTACAATCAGTGTTAGTGGCTCAGGAGGTAGCACAATCGCCTCTGAGGCTGGGAGATCAGAGGGCTGTGGGTTCAGTTCCCACATCTTGCACTTGGGTTAATATCCCAGTTAATATCCCAGTACTGATACTGTAGTGCAGCATAAGAGGGGTGCTGCACTTCTGAGGTGCCGTCTTTCGGACGTTAAACTGAGGTACCATCTGCCTGGATTGGTGGTAGCTCAGGTGGATTTGAAAGATCCCATGGCATTTATCAAAAAGAGTAGGGGAATTTCCCTGGTGTCCTGGCCAAATTTCCCTCATTCACTTAAAAAACCACCAACAGCTTAATCTGGTTCAAGATCAGTTGGCATTCATCTGTATTCCCCCTTCCCTGGGTCGTGCCTGATAATAGGCAGGATTTGTCTAGTGTACTTACCCAGTCAACAAAAAATAAATAAATAAATAAACAACCCAGTTCAGCACTTGGAGCCTTAGAGCCATCTGGTGACACTGGACATCTCACACATGGAGATGGCTGGTGCGATAGGAGCTGAGGAAGCTGTGGAGGGTTATAACTTGGCTGTTATGGCTGCCTTCATTTCCCGGACACCTATCCATGTTCATCCTTTTTATTTTCTGCTGTTGGTCAGTGTGGTTTGATGTTGACCTGAGGAGGTTGAAGACAAAGAGGCAGAGGTTGGATTGTTGTTGGCAGAGGTCTAGGTCTGATAGGGACAAATTGGTACTGAGGGCTCACTATGACAAGTACCAGTGGGCAGCCACTCTAAAAAAAAAAGTCAGTATTCCTGTCATGGGTGATTGCTGCTGGAAAGAATTGACCAGCTCAGCTCTTCTGCACTGTTGACAGATTATTAAATACAATCTGTTTGCAGTTCTGTAGAGTATTTTCCACAGAAAAGGGTGATGAGTTTAATTGGTTCTTTCTGGAAAAGGACTCCAACATTCAGGCTGGGCTATCCACAAGCATTCTGTCTTTGACCATCAATGTCCATTAAATGGTAACCAGAGGCACTCCATCTTTGTGGGATGAATTTGAGCCTATACAGGTGGATGAAATCTTTCAGGTGATCTCGGGATTGCACCTTGCTTACTGTGCATTGGATCCCAGGCCAGTCCAGCTTCTTCTTGGATACTACGGGACTCTGAGTCTAATTTTTGTGGAGATCATTGAGTGTTCCCTTATGGAGGAGAGGGGTTCTTTCTGCACTGAAGAGGGCAATGATAAAGCCTCTTCTTAAAAAAAAAACATCATTGGACCCCAATGTACTCTCTGTTACAGGCCTGTCTCAAACCTTCCCTTTTTAGGCAAGTTGATCAAAACTGAGGTGGCATTGCAGTTGGAGAAACGCCTGAAGAGATATGACATCCTTGAGCCTTTCCAGGCTGTTTTCTGGCCTCATCACAGTACTGAGACTGCCCTGGCCAAGGTGTACCACTTTCACTTCCTGGCAAGGGATAGCAGACATTGCTTCATTCTTATCTTGCTTGATCTTTCCTTGGCATTTGACACAGTGGACCATGGGGTGTTCCTTGCTCAAAAGAGGCATTATGTAAGACTCTCAGGAATGGTGTTATGGTGTTTGAGTCCTATGTATCCAGTAGGATGCAGCAAGTGGAAGTGGTCTCTTTCATCTTGAGCTGTGCTGTGCTCTGCTATGGCATGCCCCAAGGGTCAATATTGGCCTCCCAAGTGGTTTGGTCTTCCTGCTGCCATTGGAGGAGATTATTAGGAGCTATGGTTTGGGTTTTCTTTGCTATGCTCATGAAATCCAACTGTATGTGTCTTGTGCACCTGACAGAGTTGTGGCAGTCTCAGGGCTGAGTTGCTTAAGGTAATTCAAGACTGGACAGCTACCAGGTGACTTATACTTATTCCATTAAAGATGGAGGTGTTGCAAGTGGAACCAGGTTGGTTTGGTTCAGCAGTGATGAGCAGTGACATTACCCATCTATCCTTGGACATCATCATGCTTGGAACTGTGGCTAGGGGAAGGAATTTGGGGGTCATTGTGGATTCCAAGCTGACCCTAGAACATCAGGTGTCAGCTGGTTTTTGCAATGACTTCTTCCATCTCTGAAGCATCTCCCGGATCAAGCCCTTTTTGATCTTGGTGCATGTTCTGGTTACCTCTAGACTGGAGTATTTTCATGCTCTGTAACTAGTGTTATCCATGAGGCTGGTGTGCTGCTTGCAGCTGGTCCAGCATGAGGTAGCCCAGCTGGTTGCTGGAAACTCCTGGTTCAAGTGTATCATGATGGTTCTCCCTGCTCTGCACTTGTTGTCTGTGTGGTAGTGCATCAGCTTCTTGGTATGCTTGTTAACTTACAAGACCCTGCACTTTTTGGGTCCAGCCTACCTGAAAGACCTTCTGATTCCTTATGTTCCTGGTTGCCCACTTCAGTCAGTGGAAGCGAGACTCCTTACAATACTCAGAACTAGGCTCAAGTCTTAGGAGGATCACTGTTCAGTGCTGCGGCTCTGATTTTGTGAAACACCCTTTCCCCAGATGTTAGAAGAGCCTCTTCACTTGATATTTTTATATATAATCTAAAGCCTCATTTATTTACTCTGTTTGGGTCTGGTGCTGTCTTTTAAATCATTTTATAGTATTGATCATATGAAATCTGCTGTTTTATGTTTAATCATTCCTTGTCTGGATTGTAAAACACCCAGGGATCCTGAGATTAGGTACCATATGAATAGAATTGCCTTGCATTAACTTAGGGAAAAGGCCCAGAAGAAGAGAGGCATTCCACCAGAAGAGAAGGGGAGGATGGTGGGAGCAAAGAAATGAGCACCCGTGCTTGAGGAGTGTGTGGCAAGTGTCACCCACTGCCCCTTCAAACCCCAAGCTCAGATTTGCAATTCACTGGTTTAGTGGGTAACTATGCTTGGAGTAATTAGTGCAGTTGAGTGCATGGAGTGTTCTGCTTGTGTAACATATGGATTTCAAGTATTATTATACAATGGCAAGAAAAACCCCTGTGCTCTGATTGGTCAGTCCAGTCATAGACCTGTGATTTTATCCTAGCATAACACCAAGGATCTTGTACTGGGAACATGCAAATGTCATCAGCAAAAAATACCAAAAATACAGAAACACACATCACTATGCCACTCCTTTCAGATCTGACATACAAGCCTGACAGAACAAAACATAAATGATGCAGTTTCCACAAATAAATTCCACCTTGTTCAAAATGTTGTCTGTGGAAGCCTGGTTTGGCAGCGATTCAGCAAATCCAAGACAAACAGCACCTGCAAGTGGGCAAAATACAGCTAAAAAAAGACACATAGTTATCTAGTCAGAAGAACTGGTAAAACTGGAACGTGACATAAATGAAGCATCTACAAAAAGACAGAGCAACTGGGCAATAAAAGTCTTCCAGGACTGGGTGGGTGAAACAAACACAGATATAGATTTAACAAGCATTTGTCAATGCCGAACGTTCGCTTGCAGGTATTTTCAGTGGTGTTTGGCATGTATGGTGCTTTACCCTAATGCCCTGTGCGATTGCTGGTATTTGCACAATAAATTGTCAGCATGATCTTTTTGTTACCCCCATTGTGCGCTACATAGGTGGAAACACGTTTTGGGCAGGATGTGAAAAATGACAGCTGTACTGCTCATAAGGAAGTGTGGTAAAATGCCAATGTTGAAAATGTGGAGTGGAAATATTGAAAATTCGCAAACCTGCGAGCGTGAGTGGGAACTGTGCAACGCACGCTCATAAAGCAGTTATTTGTAGGAATTTTTTCGCCAAATTTTCAACATAGCCATTTTAAGATCTCTGCTTATGAACAGTGACACTGTGATTTTCTTAATGTGTCCCATACTCTGAGTTCGCACACTGACTGTGCCATTGTCGCTACATGGGCGGAAACATGTTTTGGGCAAGATGTGAAAATGACAGCTGCAGTGCTCATAAGGAGGTGTGGTAAAATGGCAATGTTGAAAATCTGGAGTGAAAATATTGAAAATTCGAAAACTTACAGGCATAAGCAGGAACTACGCCTACACAGACTCATAAAACAGTAATTTTAAGAATTTTTTCACCAAATTTTCAGCACAGCCATTTTAAGACCTCTGCTCATGATCAGTGTCACTGTGATTTTCTTAATGTGTCCCATACATTGAGTTCGCACACCGATTGCGCCATTGTGCACTACATGGGCAGAAACACATTTTGGGCAGGATGTGAAAAATGACAGCTGTGCTGCTCATGAAGAGGTGTGGTAAAATGGCAATGTTGAAAATCTGGAGTGCAAATATTGAAATTCGCAAACATACGAGCGTGCATAGGAACTGCGCAACACACGCTCGTAAAACAGTCATTTTTAGGAATTTTTTCACCAAATTTTCAACATAGCCATTTTAAGACCTCTGCTCATGAACAGTGTCACTGTGATTTTCTTAATGTGTTCCATACATTGATTTCGCACACCAATTGCGCCGTTGTGCACTACATGGGCGGAAACACATTTTGGGTGAGATGTGAAAAATGACAGCTGTACAACTCATAAGAAGGTGTGATAAAATGGCAATGTTGAAAATCTGGAGTGAAAATATTGAAAATTCGTGAACTTACGAGCCTGTGTAGGAACTGCGCAACGCACGCTCGTAAAACAGTCATTTTTTGGAATTTTTGCACCAAATTTTCAACATGGGGTTTTGGGACCCCTTCTCATGAATGATGTCACTGTCATGGCATTATTCAAGGCCGAAGGGTGATTTCACGCAGTGACTGCGCAGTGCCTGCGAAATCACCCTTCGGGCCCGAATAACGCCATGACAGTGACATCATTCATGAGAAGGGGTCCCAAAAACCCCATGTTGAAAATTTGGTGCAAAAATTCCAAAAAATGACTGAGATATGCAATAAAGTTGAAACCCCCCAATGTAGCCCATTATACAGCTTACCGGCATTTCCTCAGTTCGCGGTCGGCTTTGAAGAGTGCAGACGTGTTCCCGGTCCACGAAGATCGTGATGCGAGTCCGGAGGTAAGTATGGGGTGGGGGTGTGGGGAAGCTGGAGTGCGCAGTGGGTGGGTGCGGGTTGTGGGAGGGGTTGGGAGAAGCGCCGCAGGGACTGTTTTGTTTCAGGAAAAAAAAAAAGATGACATGGGACATTTGCCATGCTGGGGTGGGCTCCCAGCATGGCGAGAAGATGGTGGGGGCGAGGGCGGCGAGAGTTGGGCACCCCATCGGCAAAACAAGCGAACAGTTTGCCATGCTGGGTGGGCTCCCAGCGTGGCAGCAGAGATAACAGGGGGCCGTGGAGCCGGCGAGTTAGGCACCCCGTTGGTTTGCCACATTGGGTGGGCTCCCAGCGTGGCAGGAAAGCTTTGGGGGGGCGGCGTGACTCGCGCAGGGGGGAGCACGTGACGGAGGGGACAGCGGTGGCGCTCAGTATGGCAGCGGTGTTTTCCTTTGAAGCAGAGGAACACCACTGTCATACTGAGCTCCTGCACCCATTGGTGCAGAACCGCCATGCCTGCTCAAGGGAGCAGTGCATTGGATGGGAGAGGCACACCTCCAAGTGTGCTACTCTCCCAAAACGTTCCTTGCGCATGTGCGCAAGTGAACGTAAAAAGTGAAAGTCCATAGAAACTGAATACTGTACTCTGACATGTTTATGCTTCAGTGAGGGACACATGAGGAGAGCCTTATGGAATCAGTAGCTATGTAGAACTCAGGGCTGACATAAATAGATATCTAAACAAACCACCCCTAAGCAGAAACAGCAACATTTTAAGCAAACCTCACTTTAATGGAGCAACAATGTGTTCACAGCCCATGTAAAAACCTCCAACAAAAAGGCTGTGAAAAGATTAAGCACCACCCCACCCTCTTGTGCTCTGAGCTGCAGCACTTGAGAGAATCGGGGACCCTAAGCCCCAACATAGCAAAAAGGCTGCTCTGCCATATCTGGCAAGAAATACAACTCCACTTTGCCAGACACAGATGTGAAGGCCAACAACTGCTAAAACCGCGGTCTGCCGGCTCTGTGGTGCTGAGCAAAGGAGTTCGCTTGGCACGCTGGAAACCCAGGTTTGTGCACCGAGCCTGGGTGTCAGGAGCGGAGACTGGCAGGGAGGGAATCCAGAGTGTCCATTGGACGCTTTCCTCCTGGAGGGATGGGCAGGGCCACGACACTTGGAGGTGGATTGGGCTACGTGCTAGGAGCGTGAAGCCTTGGAAAGCCCCCGCACATCCCTGCCTCAGGTCGCCATCCTCATGTAGACCCAATCCAGGTAGAGTGGGAGGGCCAGAAAATGGAATATTTCCCCCCGATCGACCGGATGACAGCCACTGGTCCCCATCGTCACAAAGCCCAGCATTGCCCATACCGACCCCTGCAGCACCCAGTGTCAGTTGATTGCGCCTACTGGCACTTTTTCCTCAGAAATGGGGGACCCATTCAGTGAAAGGATATGTCAGGTTTCCTAGGTGGCTGCCAAAAATATGGGGCAGTGGATGGTGACAGGGATGGAGTGGCAGCCGGTACACTTAGGGAGGCTTGAAGGAATAGCCTGTCAGGGGTGCTCAGGGAGGAACAAAACAAAATACCCCAGTCCTTTGAATTAAAAAAAGAGCTGGAAATAGCCAGAAATACATAACACTAAAATTCAATGAGAAAACAAAAAATATTCAAAAGCCAACAAGAAAGACCGGGACCAGCACAGAGGGTCTCTGTTTGAAGTTGCAAGACCTCCATTATGCCTGGCAGTGGCCCTAAAAAAACGATCTCAGCAAACTCCCACTGAAGTGCCCAAATCTTTGTGTGCACCCTTGCTGAAACCAGCAAAGCCATGGTACACCCTAGAATCAGTCAGAATCAACTACCTGGCCACCATACTACCATGCATGTGCAAAGCTGCCTTCATAGAAGAAACATACTCAAATCATAGTTTGTGAGTGATGGCAATCCAGCTATGGAGTAATGCAGGGCTAGAACCCAGACAGATAATGACTGTAACTGGACACAAGCAGGAATCATCCTTAGGTAGTTACTGAGGATCATCTGTATCAGACCACAGCAAATAGAGCTCCATCTTGTCCGGTGTCAACAAAAGCAGCAATGTGAGGATTTGAACCACCTTACTTCCTCCCAGCCATGCCATGTCAACTTCTGACATCCCTCCCCAGTATGTGACACAACCCAGCATACCTCCAAATTACCCCAGTAACTCAGCAACTAACAACAAATGCAGAAGAAGCACCAAACATGAAGCCAAAGGCAGTACTGGAGATAAAGAAGAAATGGAGCAAGTCACATCAACAGCAACAGCAGCAAGTACAACATGCAAATGATAACACAAGGCAACTCAATGTGTGTTTTTCACATTTACAAAAGTTAGTGTAGTTTCAGAACCTAGAGATTAAAAAAAACTAGTATTATAAATTATTCACAAAAAAAGTTGGCATTTTAACAATATTTTTTCAATAATTTTAACAGCAATTATTAAATTAAGTTGTTTCATTTATGTATTTAAAGAAAACAAAGTTTTAAAAATGTCATAAAGGAAATATGCAATACTTTCAATCACATGGGTGTGGTGTGCATATTTTTATGAAACACATACAAACAGAGGAGAGAAAGAAGCAAGTGCCTTAGCTGGGACTCGAACCCAGTCCACCCAGAATACTGTTACAGTCACGCTAACCAGTTGCACCACCAAGGCAACTGGAACCTTGGCTGTCCCAGGGCACACATTACTCTTTCTCTGTGTATGTGTTCCGTAACAATATTCACACCGCACCCATGTGATTGAAAATGTAGTACTTATTCGTGCAGTACCAGGTTATGCATTAGAGAAAGAGAAATGTGTGCTCTGGGACACCCCAGATTCCAGCTGCCTTGGTGGCGAAGCTCATTCGCACGACCGGAACAGCATTCCGAGTGGCCTGGGTTCAAGTCCCAGCTGAGGTATTCATTTCTTTCTCTCCTCTGTTTGAAATGTACAATGACCTACAAAACAGTTCAAATTGCATTGGACAACAAGGACTACTTTATGTAGCTGAATGTTATTTACTAATTTTACTCATGAAAAGCATTTTTAAACACTTAAAACCTGTCTCTCTCATTGTTATTCTACTATGAGCCATTGTATATTAGGAATAATTCAATCCAGGGTATGTGTTGTGCTGGGATAACATCACTTCTTGGGCATTGGATGCACTCGGCCTGCAGCCTTGTGCCCAACCAGCTGAGGTGTGATGTTATCCCATCACAGCATACACCCTGATGTGCATTATTGCTTTATTAGCCTGTAGTCTATTTGGTCTCTCTAGTTCTCTGTTCACAGTGAACTTACACCTTTTTTGGGGTACCAGTGCATAGGAACCAACTTGAGGAGGGTTCCACCCCTAGAGGTGTCACAGTATGACAGTTATTTGGCTAAAAGAACTTTAGAGAAAAAGCCCAAAGGATCAAAGCTGAAAACAAGTCTAAAACTATCACAACATTGACTTACACTAAGAAGAGGGGGAAGGCCATGATGCTGACCAACCAGGGAAGAAAGGGAAATAGAGTCACCATCCAAATCTCAACCTGTCCAGTGGACTGCCCCTAACTAAACCCTAACATGCTAACTAAGTTTCTGACCATCAGTATGGAGGAAAAGAAAAAACCCTTGTGGAGTAAATATCTGAGGTTCCAAGACTTCGGGTTAGCTTCCCTCCAGTCATCAGACAAAATGATTAACCTAGGCATCTAATGCGTCTGCTATTCCCTGCTGCATGATTAGGAATATGTGAGCTTCTCCTTGCAACCTGAGGACTTCTAAACACAGAGGAGCTGAAGGCTTGCCCTCTGGGAGCAAGGCTGGAGTGATGCCAAGGACTGTTGGGGTTTGAAATATCCCAAGGAAAAGGAGAAGACTGAAAAGAGCTGATTCAGCCCTGGCAGCCACAACACTTCTGATAAGGCTCATAGATATAGGAAACGTATCCCTTGAGGGGGTCAGTGAAGTGCAGTGTTAAGCCATAGAGGGTGAATGCATATTGATCACTGCAGTACAAATCCATATAGGGCAAAAGCATACTGAATGTTGCAGTACAAAGCCATGTCAGGTGGAAACATACTGAGCATTGCAGTATGAAGGTAAAACAAGCAAAAATATACTGATTATTTCAGTATGAAGCCATAGATGATGAAAGCATGCTGGGCTATTGTGGGGCAGAGAGCAGGCAAATGCTCGGT
Source organism: Neoceratodus forsteri (assembly GCA_016271365.2). Taxonomy (NCBI): domain Eukaryota; kingdom Metazoa; phylum Chordata; order Ceratodontiformes; family Ceratodontidae; genus Neoceratodus; species Neoceratodus forsteri. The sequence continues at coordinate 1,870,665,929 of CM057452.1, forward strand.
TGTTGGAGGACGTGCGCCTGCATGTTGTTGGGGCTTATTCCCATTGATGATTACTGAGGCATTTACCTGAAAATAGCAGGAAGAATAGGGATGGTAGATGGTAAGGGTAAATGTGAGACCTGAGGAGAGGACTGGACAGCCACGAGGGAAGGCTGATGAGAGTTATGGAGCAATGGAGCATGGACCCATAGACCATCTGGAGCAAGCTCAGCTAGGGTTGAGGAGAAGCAGCCACAGATGTGGATTGTGCAATAGGAAGATGAAGGCAAAGCATACTGAACCCTGCAGAGGTGAAGACAAGTTGGATGCCCAAGCCAAAGAGGCAGCAAGAAGGCCCAAAACACCCAAGGTGAGGCATGGCCAGAGCAATGACCAGGAGAAATGCAGAGGCAGGCATGGCACAGGAGGGAGAGCCAGTCCAGCAGCATTCAACCAGCAACAGGCAGCTTGGGAGGACAGAGACATCTGCTAGACAACACAGATAACCAAATTAATGCAACAAGAGTGAAAGGAATCAAGGGGAATACAGCCAAAACAGCAGGAACAGAAATCTCCCCCCAGCAGACAGAGCATGGAGGCAGCAGAAGGAGTCAAGCAGCAGCAGAAGGCAAAATGATCCACCCCAAGCAGAACTCCAGCACTAGAGGAAGCAAGGAGGCCAGCAAGGCAGAAAAGGAAGCAACAGTGGAGCAGTACATGGTACAGGTAGAACACTCCTCCTTGTTCAGCCACAAGGCAACAGCAGGAGCAGCAAACTAGACTGAAGCACTGCACAATGGGAGGGAATGAAAGAGAAGCACCAGATGTGGGGGAACATTGCACCAGAGAATGATGAGCAGGAGCAGCTGGGGGTGGGGCAGCAATAGGCAACAGGCAGGGGAGAGGGAGCCAAGCCTGTGAAGGAGGGAGGCAGGAGAAAAAGGATGCCATGAGGTGGAGGCCTAAAGAAGGCAGACACCACACAAACCACTAGAGTGGCAGAAGACAGCATACAAATGAGCCGGAAAGGCCACACCCGAAGCTCCAGACCCAGAGGAGGAATGCAAGACCCAGTAGACCAGGATGAGGGAGTGGGATCAGGAACCCACTGGAGGATGCTCTGAGCAGTACTTATGGAGCAAGCAGGTAGGGGGAGGGCAGGCAGAAAGACAGCAGCCACTTGGCAGTCACAAAAAACAGCATCCATACATGCTTAAGAAGCATTTAATGGGATGTGGCCAGTGCCGCCCATAGTCCCACTGAACCCTGGCTCAGTTTTGCAATTCACTGGGTCAGTGGGCAACTACTGTATGCTTAGTGTAACTAGTGCTGCTGACTGCTTGGAGTGTTGTGCTTGTGCAATGTACGGATTTCAAGCATTATTAGGATGCAGTCTGTTTGACCTCTCATGCTCTCTTTTCAGGTTGAACAACCCTTTTTGGGGTACCAGAGGCACAATAACAGTCTTGAGAAGGGCTCCATCCCAACAGTGCCACAGGACAACAGTCCTCTGGTTAAACGTACCTTAGGGAAGAAGTCCAAAGGGTTGAAGCTGATGGCATGTGTAGAACTTTCAGAATTGACTTCCACTAAAGAGAGAGAGAGAAAAGGCCATGATGCTGAACAACTAGTGAAGAGAAGAGTCACTATCCAAATCCCAACCTGTCTGGCGAAATACTCCTTACTAAACCCTAGTATGTTAACTTAGTTTATGACCAGCAGCACAGAGGAGAGAAAAAAAGCCTTATAGAGGAAACCTCTGGGAATCTAAAGCTTCAGGTTATCTTTTCTCCAGGCATTGGATGAAACGATTAACCCAGGAGTCAGATGGGCCTGTTATCCACACCAGGAACTTGTGGTAAAATCCCAATACTGATACTATTGTGCAGCATGAAAGGGGAGATGCACTCCTGAGGTGCTGTCTTGAGTCAATGAGATGTTAAACTGAGGTTCCATCTGGCTGTTCTAGTGGTTGTTCAGGTAGAAGTTAAAGATCCCATGGCATTTCTCGAAAAGAGTAGGAGAATTTCCCAGGTGTCCTGGACAATTTCCTTCATTCATTAAAAATACTACCAACAACTTAATCTGGTTCAGTTTCAGTTGGTAACCATCTGTATCTACCGCTTCCCCTGGATGTGGCTGAAAATAAGCAGAAAGCCTAGTCCTCCTTGCCTGGTCAACAAAGAATAAAAAATGAAAGCTAACTAGATAGATAGATAGATAGATAGATAGACAGACAGACAGATAGATATTAATTGCAAAAAACTGCATTAATGCAGACATTAGGGTTGAAGACCGCAAAGCGCACACAGTAGGGAAATTAAAAAACATTCTAGTTGTGGGTGTCTGGAGTGTTGACGAATCAGTGGTGGAGTCTTCCTTGGTGTTGCCAACCCTAATGCACACTCCCTCCCCCCAGCCCGTAGCCTCCTGTCTGAAGCACAAGATACAGCTTCAGGCCAGTGCCTCATAGTATTATACTCTTCAAAGGTAGAGAGGTATGGCTCACCACATGTTGCCAACAGAATCTGTCACAGCTTTCTGTAGGCAGGGCCCTGATGGCACTGCATGAAGAAAAGAGATCACATCTGACTTTGTTTGCTTAGGAGAGGGGATAAGCATTAGGGTTGACAACACCAAGGAAAACCCACCACTGATTCCCCAATACTCTGGAGACCCAAACCCCTAATGTTTTTTTCATCTCCCTATTTTATGCGTGTTGCGTTCTTCAACACTAATGTCTGCATTAACACAGTTTTTTGCAATTAACTTCCCTTCTTTTTCTGATATTGGAATTGTATCCACATTTGCGCAGATCCCTTGGGACCTGTGCAAAATAAAATAAATACAGTATTGAAACAGCCCTGACCCAGTGCATGGGCCCATCTGGCTTCGACACACATGCCAATACCTTGTGAGGGAAGGCTCCCCGGCAAACCACAGGGTGTCTTGTCTGCACCAAAACACCGCACCACCCAATCCAGGCTGGAGCTGATACTGCATGCTGCAGCAGCTTCCCCTCCAGCTTTGGCCCTTTAAACTGGTTCACTGAGTTCACACCTGAACTCAGGTCACTGGCATGGGAAAGCAACGTGGCCCCCACTGGGCCAAGGGACATCCCTGCAAACATTACTTCATAGCTATTTTCATGGCATTTTGATCCCAAAATTTCCACAGAGTCTTTTTATGACCCCTCTTTCTGAACATGACAGGTGTCATTTAATGTCGTACAGGACAAAACTTAATTTTGCGCCAGCAGTGCGAAATCACATGCTGGCCAGGATTTGAAAAACAGCAGCTGTCACATTTATGAGGTGGTTTGACAAAATGGCTGTGCTGAAAATTTAGGGTTTAAATGCTGAAAATTACCAAAGTAATATGTGTGCATAGAAAAATTACAACATACCTTAATAACTTTGTTGTTTTTAATATTTTGACTCCAAACCTTCAGCATAGCCCTCTTATGACCCCACCTCATGAATCCGGTAGGTGAAATTATTCAAATCCACACCAAAACGTCATTTCACACCACAGAAAACACATTTCAGCGAGGTTGTGATAAATGACAGCTGTAATGATTTTAAGGTAGTGTGAAAAAATGCCTATGTTAAACATTTGGGGTCAAAATATTGAAACTTGGTCATTTTTAAGAATTTGTTCAAATTTTCAACATGGCCTTTTTGGGACCCCACCTCATGAACTCTGGTGGGTAATTTATGTTAATTGGGCCCAAAAGGTGATTTCATGTAGCGACCACAAAATCACCTTCCATGCCTGATAAACATAATTTCACCAAAAGTGTTCATGAGATGGCGTTCCAAAAAAGCCAAGTTGAAAATTTGGTGAAAAAATTCCTGAAAATGACCAAGTTATGAAGATAAGTTCAAAACACCACTGAAATTAATTATAGGGAACTTACCTGTTTTTCTCAGTTCATGGTTCGGCACTGAAGAGTGAAGATATGTTTCTGGTCCAGAGAGGATTATAATATTGATCCTTAGATCAGTAAATACTGGGTAAGGGGGAGTAGGAAGTGCTGGGTGCTGAGTGGGAGGGTCAGGACAGGGGGATGGGGACAGCGGCGATGACAAGGGACCATTGTCTTTGTTTCTGGTTAAAAAAAAACAGAGACATCATGGGACAGTTTTCTTTCTTGCAGGAACAGTAACAGCTATTTCTGACATCGGGGACTAGGCCCCCCTGTGTCGGTATGCTACTTTGGGTCACCAGGGGTGGGCTCCCCAATGTCCCAAACTGCTGGAGGGGGCTTGTGAATGTTAACACCCAGAACTGTGCTCCCCGATATTGCAAGTTCAGATAATGGGGTGGGGGCGTACAAAGGGGAGGGATGACCCAACCGACAGTGGGGGGGCATCCCAGTGTTGGATTATACAAAAAAAAAATCAACTGACATCGGGGACTGGGGCCCCCTGTTTCCAGGTACAACAAATAAAGCCACCTATGCAGCTAATGGTGGTAAAGCATGCTAAGTAGGGGTGGGGGCTACAAACACATGTAGCCCTGTCCCTGCTGAATGAAAACAGCAGGGACTGAAAAATGGTACAGCAGCTATTGAGATACAGCAGAGTCTCATGTGAAGGCAACATGACTTCATGTTGTTGCATAAATTCAGTTATCTTTAGAACATTGATTTTTAACGGCTGCGGCTGGAGCCAACAGCCGTTTTGCTTTTGGATCCTCAAAAATGGGCAACTGTGGCACGTTTCTATTGGACTTTTGGAAGTAGCCTTCCAAATGTCCAACAGAGCTTGGAACACTCCGCCATTGTCAGTCACTACAGAGGAATAGCCGGACTATTTCAGCTGTTACTTCCGCATTCTGGGACAAAAACTGTGCATACACGCCCCGTGCACATGCACAGTTCCACCAGCACTGCCATCTTGGGAATGGCATTCACTGCAACTGCACGTGCACAGTTGCATCACTGCTGCCTTCTTGGGGTTGGTGCTCAGCGGCGCTCGCTCTCCAGACCTTTACAAGCTCACCACAGCCATATCGGCTCTGGCTAGAACTTGTTTAATCTGTGCATGCTCAGTAACGGAATGGTTTTCCTTAACTAATTTAAAAAGTACTGAAGTTTGGGATATAAAAAAACACAAAAGCACACATCTTGGGTCAAACTCTATGAAACCTGCAAGTTTCAGGTTTCAAATCCTCCTAGTTTTTTTTTTAATTGAGGTTGAGCAAAAAAAAGGCTAAATTTTGGTGATTTGGGTTTTTTTTGCACTTCTGTATCTTTTATCCTAGTCAACTGATTCCCATGACATTTTCAGGATCTAGAGATCCTAACATCAGCACTGCTTTTTCCAAATGTTGTGTAAATCAGTAGAATGGGGGCAAAGTTATTAAGGTGCAAAAATTGGGGTTTAACATTAAAATACTTATACAACCCTAACATACAGGTGCAACCATGCCTATATAATACCCTGCTGCATACTAAAGAACATGAGGGCTTCTCCTTCCCAGCAGAGGACTTCCATCACAGAAGAACTGAAGGCTTTCCCTCTGGGAACATAACTGGAACCATGCTAAGGATCATTAGGGTCTGAAACACCCCATGGAAAAGAAGATAAAGAAAACTACTTCAGGCTTGGCAGCCCAAAATGCTCCTGTTGAGGCTCATAGACATAGAAAACCAATCCACTGAAGGGGTCAGTGAGGTGAAGTATGAAGACATACAGGGCAAAAGCATAATGATCATTTCAGTATGAAGTCATACTTGGCCACTGAGGAGCAGAAAGTAGGCATTTGCCCAGTTATTGGAGGGCGTGAGTCTAATGGTTGGGGCATGTGTTTGTTGATGATTATTGAGATGGTTGCCAAAAGAAGTAGATAGAGTAAGAATGGTAGCTGGTCAGTGTAAAAGTGAGACCCAAAGAGAGGACTAGACATACACCTGGGAAGGCTGGTAGGAGTTTGGAGCAGTGGAGCATGGGCTCATGGAATGCCTGAAGCAAGCCCAGCCACAGTTGTGGAGAAGCAGCCATGAGTGCAGAAGAGCAGTACAAAGGCAAAGTGTATTGACACATGAACTTTGGGTGAGGGTGCTACTCACATTATGCATATTTAATACAATTATTTTTGACCATTCCAAGGATTTGGAGATTTAGTCAGTTTCAGGCAGCCAAGATTTTCCCATGTGTTGGTGATTCTGTTTTTTCCTTGGCTCCGAGAGTAGATTTCAGCCACCCCGCTTCCTTTTTAGCAAAGTGTATTGAGCCCTAGAGGTGCAAAGAAAGGACAGATGCCCATGCCAAAGGGGCATCAGGAAGGCCCAAAAAGCAGGAGGCAGAGCATGGCCACTGCAATGACCAGGAGAAACCCAGAAGCAGGAAAGGTACAACAGGGAGTGCCAGCCCAGCTGCACTCCACCAACAGGAGGAGGGGGAAGGGGAGCAGAGATGTCTGCCAGGCCACACAGATAACCAAAATAAAAGCAGCAAGGTAAGGCAAGCATAAAACCAGCAAAAAGGCAGGAGCAGAAAGCCCCCAGTAGACAGAGCAAAGGGGCTGCTATAGGAGGAACCAGACAGCAGCAGCAGGCAAAACAGGCCACCCCCAGAAGAACTCCAGGGCCAGAGGCAGTTTGGGCAGGGGCAACAATGCAGAAAGCACAGCAACAATTGAGCAGCAGAAAGGAAGGGCAGAATGTCCCCCAGCACAGGTATAAGGCAACAACAACAACAGCAATACATCAAACTGAAGCACTGCTCCACAGGAGGGAATGAAATGGAAGCAACAGAAGAGAGGGAGCAATCCACCACAGGAGGAGTAGCATGAGCAGCCAGCAGGCAGCTTAGGCCCTAGTGGGAGGCCAGCTGCAGGCAACAAACTGGAGGGGGGGGCAAGCAGGAGAAGGAGGGAAGGAGGCAGAAGAAGGGAGACAACACAAAGAGAGAGAGAGAGAGAGCTAAACAAGACAGTTGATGCAAAAAATGGCAGAGCAGCAGGAGGCTGCACACAAAAGACCACTTTGGGCTGCAGTCAGAGCCCTAGAGCCACAGAAGAAAGGCAAGGTCAGGTGGACAGGGATGAGGAAATGGGATTAGGAATCTGCATTGCCACAGAAGACAGCCAGAAGATGCCCTGAGCAGCAGTTGTGCAACAAGCAAATAGGGAGAGAGCAGACAGACAGCAGTCACGTGGCAGCCACAAGGAAATGACTATCTAGATGATACTTAGTACATGGAAGATTAAGTAGCACTCGGTAAGGGGTGTGGTGAGAGACATCCACTGCCCCACCAAAGGAAATCAAATCAAATACTGGGATGCATCAGGGGCCACTTCATCAGTAGATCACAAGAAGTGATAATTCCACGTATAGTTAATTGGTGATGCCACATATATAATACTGTTGCCAATTCTGGTCCCTGTACTTAAAGAAAGATGTTGCGAGGGTGGAGAGGGACCAGGCTGGTGGCCTGATGGGACAGAGTATGAGGAGAAATTGGAAACTGGAAATACTGGGTTTGTTTGTCTTGGAGAAAGGAAGGCTGAAGGAAGATTTAATTCTAATTATACAATGTCAAGAAACTTTCCTTGGCTCTCGTTGGTCAGTGTGCCTGGGACAGTGAGGTTATCTGAGTATAACCTCACTGTAAGACAACTAGGCGCACACTTGACCGTTTGACCCAGTATGAAATTCATGCTGCCCTCCACAAGTAACCACCGCTCCCGGTTACAGCTGTAAGGATTTCAACCCCCCCCACACACACACACACACACTCACACATGCTCACACACTGTCACAGACAGACATTTTATCCTTCATCCCTTTCTTTGTTCAGAGAAACCCTTCCAGTGCTGCAGCTTCTATAACTGGCTTTTTATCCCCCCCCACCGCATGGACCGGGTTCACTGAGACACGGAAAGCAGAGCCGAAACTAAAGTGCCCATTGTGTGAAATGTCTGTACATCTCTCCTCACTCAGGTTTCCCCTCATGGCCACAACTCTTTCAGTTTTAATTGAAATAAAAAAAACTGATGTGACAGTAAATGGAAGGTGAGCAAGAGCAGAACAGGTTTGATTTTTCTGTTTCTTGGCAAACAGAAAATCAAAGTCGCTCCACTGTCACTCACTTCCACATTCAGCGCATCTACGCGCATGACCCCACAGGTCCATAATCCCATGACAGCATTCCATGGCCCTGTTCAAAAACTGAAAGAACTCTCCTTTTCCTTTTTTCACATAAATTTAAGACAGGCGCTCTAAGTGTGAGTTATTTTATTTATTTGTAAGAATCAGTTTACAACCTTTGAGCCAGAGGCTCGTTTCCAAAGGTACTTCGTCACATAAAGACATACATTGTGTTTTTGGTTACATAGCATAGATTTGCAAAACAATAGGCTTTCAACAGAGGCGCCATGTCACACTGTGGTCAGACAAATACAATTAGGTTACAGGGTACATGTAATTGATAACAGGTGTTACACAAGTTGGTATCAAGTGAGCAATCTAGTTGGTAAACACTGAAACAGCTGGCATTGGCCAGGTTAAACATAGGCACGTGTACAGGGAAGTGGTGGTGGGGATGGCTAGGTGGAGCTGCCCGGAGGGCATTGTCAAGAGAAGCAGAGGTGGAGGCTACTTTCAGAGACAGGAGCAGTTACGTAGTGATGATGTGGTTCGAAGGGTGTTTTGAACTTGGAGATGGTGATGGCATTGGTGATGGGGCAGGAGAGAGTTAAACCAGGTTGGGGCTCTATAGCAGAAGGACCTCTGGCAACGGCTGGTTCTTGATCTGGGGACCATTAGAGTGGTCTTGTAGGAAGACCGTGTTGCAGCAGTGGGAGGGCTCTGGTGGATGGATGCCATTACCCCAAGGGGGGAGAGCCCGAGTAGGGTTTTTTTTGTGAGGAGACAGGTTTGGTATCGGAGCCGTTCATCCAGGGTAAGCAGGTTAGCCTCGACATACAGCTGACAGGTGTGTGTGAGCCTGGGGGCACCAGTAATCAATCTGCAGGCTTTATTCAGGGTTAAGTGAATTTTGTGGAGTGCAGTGGTGTCGGCAGCACACTATATACTGGTAGACCATAGTCTACAAGGGACAGAACAGATGATGTAACAGCGAGCCGGAGAGCATTTGGGGAAGGCAGGTTCTATGGTGGAAGAGGTGCCAAGCCTGTTAGTGGCGGATGTTAGGGTGTCGATGTGGTTGTGAAATGTGAGGGCTGAGTCGAAGGTAACCCCAAGGTATTTGTAGGAGCAGACTTGTTCCAGTGGCTGATCGGTACTTGGAAGGATATAGAGTGGGTGGTTGCTAGCTTTGTTTTGTGGGTGGGAAAAGAGCATAGCTTTGGTTTTATTAAGATTGATGACGAGTCTGCGCTCCTTAAACCAAGCCTCGGCACTGTTGAAAGACTGCTGTAGGGAGTCCTGGAGGGAGATGGGATTGAGGTGGGTGGCAAAAAGGACAGCATCGTCTGCATACAGTAGAATTTTGCCAGGGCATGCACTGGGCAGGGTGTTCAGATAGAGCGAGAAAGAAGGGGCCTAGGATGGAGCCTTGGGGACCCCAGAGAGAATGGGATGGGTATCGGAGAGTGTGCTATTAATTTTACACACTGAGATCGACGTCAAGATAGCTAGTGCACCATGCTAGGGGCCAGCTGAGAGACCAGTGTGGCAGAGTGCATTCAGCAGAAGTGGATGGGAGACGGTGTCGAAAGCCTTTGAGAGGTCGATGACACTGCACCAGCTGAGAGCTGGTATCTAAGGAGGAGTGTAGGAAGTTGGAGAATTAATTAGGGTATGCTGGTACTGTGACCAGCACAGAAGCCATGATGCTCTGGGCATAAGATGTTATGCTTAGCCAGATAATCAGTGATTTGAATGGCCACCACTTTCTCAGGGCTTTAGAGATGGGGGAGGATGGAGATTGGCGGTAGTTGTTGGCGATGACCTATCCCCCTTATGAGTTGGTGTGATAATGGCTGTTTTCCAAGCTGTGGAAAATTGTCCCAGGCAGAGTGACTGGTTAATTAGGCTGGTGAGTGGGGCAAGGACTTCATCTAGTACCAGCCTCAGGATGCTGGGGTCCAGTGAGTCACTGCCGGGACTGTTGCCATTCAGAGCTTTGATTAGGATGGGTCTGGCTTCCCGGGTGGAAATCTTGTGCAGGTGGAAGCTGGGGTGCTGGAGGACAGGGGGGAGGTTGGTTGGGGAGAGGGTCAAAGAAATTACTAGGGAGGACTGAGCTAAAGTCAGTGAAAGTGGTGTTGAACCAGTTAGCTATGGTGGCAGGCTCGGTGGAGGTAGTGCCATTTCTAGTGAGCTGGGATGGGGCAGGGGAGCAAGCTTTACCGTTAAGTTGCTTAATATTATCCCAGAAAGTCTGGGCTGAGCCCCAGGAGGAGGTAAGGGAGGCCTGGTAATGGTCTGCCTTGGCTTTCCTGATGGCCCATGAGCACTTATTCCGGGCTGCATTGTAGGCCTACCTATCAGACAGACGACCTGTTTCAGTGGCAAGGTGCCAGAGATTATCCCGGTTTCTAAGTAATTGTAGAAGGGCCAGGCTAACCCAGGGTGCGTTCTGTTTTTTGGACCGGATTTTGGTGAAGGGTGCAAAGAGATCACAGGCCATGTTGAAGGTGTGCGTGAAGAAGGCGAGGGCAGTGTCAATGTCGGTTGCACGCTGAATGGGGGACCAGTTTATCTGGGTGAGGAGTACTTTAAGTTTTTTCAGCCCACCAGGGCGGAGGCGCCTGCGGAGGGTGGTCTGGGCTTTGGGTTTGGGATTGGGGACTGCCCAATGAAATAGGATAGGGGAGTGGTCACTTAGGGAGTCTGGGAGGACCTGGATGTTTTGGATTTTATGGGGTCGGTTAGTTATAATAACATCCAGAAGGGTGCTGGTACCTCTCTTAAGGTTAAGTTTCGTGGGCTGGGTGACGAGTTGTGTCAGATCTTGGGCGGCAAATGAGTCTCTGATCGCGGATGAGGAAGTGCTGAGCCAATTTACATTAAGGTCCCCCACTAGGATTTGTTCCGCCTTATGGTGGAGGGTGGCCAGGTAGTCCGTTAAAGATACCAGGGCCGGGTGCTGGTTCTTTGGGGGAATGTAGGCTGTGGTGAGATAGAGAGGGCTCCTAGAGGGGTCTGGGGTGAGTTTGAGGGTAGAGCCTGGGCCCCATTTATAAGGGCAGGGTGGGGAGTGCGTGTCCAGGTATTGTGTCCTAGTGTAGATTGCATGCCTCCTCGCTTGCCTACTCGGTCCTCCCGGTATATGTATAGCCTGGGAGGGAAACAAATGAGTCAGGGGGGATTTGGACAGCCAGGTTTCAACCAGGGCTATGATGTCTGGTTGATGAGCCAAGGCCCACCACTGTAGGGCATCAAATTTCTTCAGCAGGCTGCATATGTTCATGGAGGCTACTTGAAGACCAGTGGGCTGGGTGGGTGGGTGGGAGGGGCAGGGCCTGGGTTGGGATGTATGTTCCCTGTTAGGAGTAGAAGGAGGAGAAGTGCTCTGGTTAGAGAGGCAGATGGAAGTTTACGCCGGGAGGCGATAGAATGAGGAAGGGGTTTTGTTGCACAGGAGGTGGGTAGGCAGCACAGGCAGAAGGCCTGTGTGATCAGAGCGCAAGGAGCTGGGGAGGAAAGGTAATGTCTGGAAGGGGGGTGAGGTGGAGAGGAGCATATGGGATGTGTGGAGGAGGAGGGAGGGGGAGGAGCAGTGGTAAAGGAGGAGGGGAAGACAGGAGGGTAGGTAGGAACACTGGAGTAGTGAGACCGAGGGTTAATAGGGACACTAGGGTTGGTGGAAGGCAAAGGAAGGAGGAGGAGAAGAGATAGACCAGTGAGCAGGGGATGCACATGCATAGTTGGAAAGGGTGGGGGAGCTGAAGTAAGGAAAGAATGGGGGTATTAGGATGATAGAGGGGAGATAGTAGCGAGAGGTCACCTTTGAGCCTAGTTGCTGCTATGGTGTAGTGGCAGTGCAGGTGCCTAAAGTGCACAGAGTACCAGGTTCAAGTCTTGACCAGGTTAGCAAGAAGCAGCCTGACCAGTGGCTGTAGCAGTAGGGAGTTGGGTTCAAGGTCTGCTAAAGCACTCAGATAACACTTTAGTTGTGTCAGAGGGTTAGTGCATTTTTAGAGTTTTGAAATCCTACAGTAAAAATAGGCAGGTTTGCTAGCTGAGTGGTGGAACTGCGGACTTTGGAAATAAGAGTGCAGGGTTCAAAGGCAGCAAAAGACAAGTAGTAAACTTATATTTTGGCAGGTGGGGGGGGTAAGAGACTAAAAGGCTTAGAAAGTAGGAATAAAATAGGTAGGCAATGTGGTCCAGAGGTAAAGCTGCTGACTCTGACTGCAAGGGTACTGGGTTTGAGCACAGCTCAGGAACAGAGCGTAGAAAGGTTTAATTTTTAATTCAGAAAAGGAGGGAGGGAGGGTTAAGAGTATGAAAGTAGAGGAAGATGTTGGCCTGGTTCATTGGTTTAGTGGATAGTCAGTAGAATTTGGACAGAAGGGTACCAGGTTTGATGCTAGCAGGTGCTAAAGGAATAATACACAACCGGGTGTGTGTGTCGTGCTGGGATAACGCCACGCCTGGGGTGGTTGGGCATGAGGCCGAAGGCTGAGTGCGTCCAACGTCCCAGGCGTGGTGTTATCCTAGCACAACACACACCCTGGAGTGCATTATTCCTATTATACAATGGCCCTTTTGTGTAAAAATAAGAAGCAGGACATTTTTTTATGCTTTTAAATGCTTTTAATGAACAATAAATAAGAAATATTCATCCGCAAAAAAAGTAGTTCCTTAAAAGTTCATTGTAATGCTTTGTAATAATTTAAGAGGTTGTTATCATACTTTTAGAAACGGTTTTAAATAAGGAGAAAAATGCTTTATAATTATTATTTTTTTTTTTCATTTTTAGGAATGGGTAGGATTACATATTAAAAAAATAGTATATATTTCTTGTTTAGTCAAAAGGTGAAGCTGCTGTGTTTTTGGTAAGGTTGTCCACACCCCCAGACACAGACTTGCTGCTGAGAAGATGAAAGAATGAGGTAGAAAAATATTTCAGGTCATTTTTACTGAGATAGTGAGTTTAGGAGTGAGGCAGTGCTGTGCCGTGACAGTTTGACGATGTGGTTACTCGCTGAATGTGGATTCGGGTGATCTCCGGTCACGCGATGGACAGTTTTGCCTTCTGACCGGTTTAGTGAAACATTTGTGTTTTTGGTAATAGGAACCTTTCATTTTTTATTTTTATTTTTTATGTGGAATGGCTGTTACTTTGGGAGGCAAGTGAGGAAGAAGGTAAATTGTGGAACGAGTGAGCAAGAGCACTGCAGTGACTGAATACATCTGTCTCTCTCTGTCTCGGTGTCATTGCTGGGCGAGCTCACTCCTTGAAACTCAACTGTATTAGTGATTTCTCTTTTTTTTAACTATGAATATTCATGGTTTTGTTGTAAAAGGGTTGTGAGGTGGTGTCATTTTATTTCGATCTGTCATTGTCTGCCTTAGTCCTTTGTCAGGGAATCGGAAGGTACGTCTGTCTCTCTCTCTCTCAGTGTCATTGCTGGGCGCGCTCACTTCGTGAAACTCGACTGTATTACTGATTTCTTTTTTTAACTAGGAATATTCATGGTTTTGTTGTAAAAGGGTTGTGGGTGGGTGTCAATTATTTACGATCTGTCATTGTCTGCCATCGTCGTTTGTCAGGAATCGGGAGCAGAGCGACTACGCTTGTACTGTTGAAACTGCTTGTAGGCAGCGGAGCAATGGTTTTTTTTTCCTTTACATGCGGTCACTTATGTAATGGGACTAGATCCATGGTGTTATGCCAGGATAACACCACGGCTCCAGTCCCATGCTGACCAATCACAGCCTGAGAGTCCTTCTTGCCATTGTATAATTAGAGATAGACTGATGGAGGAGTGAGGAAAGTAGGTGGTAGAAGGATTCAAAGGGAACTGCATTGACCTCTAGTGGGTCAGCTTTGAAATGGTAGCTAGGAGGGGTAGAGAGTTGAAAGAGCAGCTAGAGTGGAGAGTGCAGCGACCCCTAGTGGTTGGTGTCTATAACCTGCAAATGGGAAAGTGGACACTTAGTAAAAAGGAGGGTAGGTCACGTGATGTGACAAGTGACCTGCCAGCAGCAATAAATGAAGCGCCGACCCTGGGTGGGGGGTGGTTGGGGCGGGCTGGCGGGAAGTGTCTCACAACAGTCAGGCTGTAGTGCAGGACACTTTACCTCTTACAGGCTCTGGCAATCCCCGAATTCAGTCTCCGCTGCTGGGCTGAGTTCTGAAGGGAGTGGGCTGCTTCAGGGCCTATATGGGGAGGGTAAACAAAGGAATCACATTAGTATGCAGCGGGCTAGATCAGGACCCTACTGCGCATGTGCCAACTATTGGCACTGTATCCCGATACAGGAGGCTACTGCGCATGCGCAAGATGGCGGACACCCACGCTACACATTCTATGCAATTCTACCAAGGTAAGCACTCTAACAACAGCATTTAAACAGCTACTAAATCACAGGATAATAGTGCTAGATGATTAGAAAACTAGCCCTTAAAGTAACACAGAAATAGCCCCCAAATCCCCGTGCAGAGCAGTCCAGACTTCCAGATGGAAAAACAATCAGTCACTGTGTGGGGACAGAAAAACAGACTCCAGGCGATTAATCTTCTCCAACAGTCAGGCTGTAGTGCAGGACACTTTACCTCTTACAGGCTCTGGCAATCCCCGAATTCAGTCTCCGCTGCTGGGCTGAGTTCTGAAGGGAGTGGGCTGCTTCAGGGCCTCTTACAGGCTCTGGCAATCCCTGAATTCAGTCTCCGCTACTGGGCTGAGTTCTGAAGGGAGTGGGCTGCTTCAGGGCCTCTTACAGGCTCTGGCAATCCCCGAATTCAGTCTCCGCTGCTGGGCTGAGTTCAGTGAGTGAGTGGTTATTTCAAAAGGTAACTGCATGCTTTCCGCTTCATGTACCACTCACTCACCACTGAAAGACAACTCAAAACCAGCAACCCTGGCACAGTAACCAAATAAAAACAAACTGGGAAACTGGGGTATGTGACAAAACATCAACACATGAAATGGTGGTGGTTGGGGGAAGGCACATATATCCACAAACACAGCTAGACATGAAACAAGATTGGGGGCAAATATGTAACAGAAGCTCCATCTGGTGGACAAAAGAGACTAATTTGTCATAATGTAACCTTACCCTAAGAAAAAAAGAAAGTATTTTAAACATATTTTTCCCATTTTTTCTTTTTTTTTTCTTTCAACAAAGCAGCCATTGTATAATAGCAATAATGCACTCCAGGGTGTGGGTTGTGCTGGGATAACTTCACTTCTGGGGCCTGCGGCCTCATGCCCAACCACCCCCAGGTGTGAGGTTACCCCAGCACAACCCACACCCTGTCATGCATCATTGCTTAATTAATATCCATAATATCCCATAATCCGTAGTATCATATGCCCTAAGTCACCTCTGCCAAGTGCCCCCTCCCCTCCCCTCCCTATACCTGCTGCTGTGCCCTCCATGAGCCCTATGGCACCCTTGGTGCCCCAGCAGCCCCCATTCCCAACCTTCTCAATCCCGTAGCTCACTCCCTGCCCTGCCAATTGGTGGCGCAGAGCCGTAAGACCACCTCCTTGCTGGTCTAAATTGAGCCCCCTGTTGCGGCCACGGTGGGCTTACGGAACCCCAAATGAGGGAATGGTACATCCCCGTCATGGTGCAAGCCCCCTTGCAACCAGGTGCAGGGGCCCATTTGCTGCAAGGGTGGCGGGGGGGCTGTGCCATAGGCATCCTGATTTCGACGCAACCAGCATTTGAAAATCAGGATTGCCACAAAATATAACACAAGGTGCCACTTGCATCATATACATTTGATGCAGGGACCTTGGCATCATATATTTTCCTTTGAAAATCGAACCCTCAATCTAGGGAAAGGATTGCATGCACATATATGCACAATACCCAGGTCAGTGATACTGCCACCAGACACAGCAGGGAAGGTTACATGTCCTTTCAAACCCCTACCTCTTTTCTCCTGTTCAAAATTCTGTACATTGATTCTTTAACAATGTTAAAAAATGTCTTTCTTCTATTGTTGACTTTTTTGTCCTATGTTTGTCTCAAAGGCACTCCAGTCATGTTGTCAATTCCCCAGTTGTATAAATATAGGATTCCCATGCATTAGCTGTTCTAGCACTGAAGTCCTCTGCCTGGGATAGCACTATGTTCTGTGGCAATATTCATTAAAACAGACTTCAGCATTATCAAAGGCATCATCTTCAGTGTAATGTCTTAATGCTGGCATAATATAAGCATTTATGACTATGCAGACAGTTTTAGCAGATTTTATAATTGTAGTACTCAAGAAAAACCATAACCTATGTTGAATTTTTATAGTCATTGAACGTACTTGTAAATATCAACATGATTAGACCCCCACATGTACTACCGAATTTAGAAACTCAATTTGCCCTGATAAACAGGGCATAATAACCTTCTAGCGATCATTGGCTGTAAACCATGTCTCTTGCAGCATTATTATAACATAGGCTCTGATCATATTTATCCAACTCCTATCTTTTAGTTTGTCTGTAAACTAAGCAATGCTCCAGCTTCTTATAACATTCACAGTTTCTTTTGGAACTGCAGGTTTGTAGTTTAGTCTGATCTAATGGCCAATCCTCAGAGGAGTCTAAGTCTATCAACATGGAGGCACTTGAACTTTTCCAATCCTCTTCAAAGTCCCTTTCACATACTAGAGATGATGTGGCTAGTCCCAGAAAGGTGCTTATTTCCAGTACATTACCGTTATTAACTCTGTAATTATCAAAATACATTACTTGTGTTAATAATGGAAATGTATCTTTTGTTATTCACCTCCCACTCCCCCCAGGATGCATCTGCAAATGAACAATTTGCTCATTAAAATAAATAAATAGATGGGCTCCTTTGTGTGAGCCCTCTAATATACGTTTTCCCTAACCCACTTTCTTCTCCTCATCCTCTCCAGACTCATGCACAGTTTCCTGAAGCTGTAAAAATTCTGCTATCATTGACTGTTCAGCCATTGTTTAATCAATATGTGCTTCTCGTTTTCCTTTTCCATCTTATTGTTCTCTGGTTTTGTGAGCTTTTTTCTATGTTCCTTTTTGTTTTTGTTGTTCATGTTTTTTATGTATGGTTACAGTAATACCCAGTTTTATAAAATAGGGAGAGAAAATACAGCTTTCTGATTGGTTTTACCTGTGCATGAAATCTGCTCCATGCACAGGTAATAAGTTCTTAAAAGTTGGGCTGCACTGAAAAAAATTAAATCAATGTGCTGTTCGGTCATTAATTTTTTAAATTCCACCATTTTTTCCCCTCGCTTATGCTGCTCACCCCAGTACTTGCAGCTGCTGCTCGCTGACTCCATTTTAATACTACATAGTACCCCTACGCATGAAACTCTTAATTTAAAAAAGAAATGACTGACTTCTCCTGATGAAATACTCGAGGTGCCGCTTTCACATCATGCCTGTCCCTGCTGTCTCCATTGCCAATCATGCTCCCAACCCCCCATAGTTTTTAATATTAAATCCACTTAGACTGTTTTTGTATTTTTTCTTTCCCCTTCTGATGCTATCAGGCTGACTTCTAGTAGGCAAGATGCGGTCTGGGGACAGAAGTACTTCCTCTCCATTACAAACCCAGTTCGCTCACTCACAGGATGACAAGGGGCCGCTCCCTCCTGTACGCGTCTCCTAGCAGTGGTCATACATTACTTGAAAAAAAAAAAGAAAATACTTAAAGATCGAATACTTCTTCACTGTCCTGTCACCAGGCTGACAAAAATATCAATGTTTCTCTTCCAGGCCAGCACACGGGATGGAGGAGCTCCTGGCAGCAATCTTACATTTCTTTAAAAAAAAAAAAAACACTTTAAGATTGAACATATCTTCACTGTCCTGACAAATAATACTGATATCTCCTCCAGGCTAGCTCAGGGGGCGGGGGAGGGGCTCCTGTCTGGGAAAAAGCTGAATAAATAGTGCAAAAAAAAAATGAAAGATGATGTCATTTTCTACCTGGCGGAAGGACTATTTTATCAGTAATGGCAACAATAATAGCCATTTTTAAACATATAAAGATAGTTTTTTTAACATTTAAAAGAAAACAAAAAATGTGGCCTAGTTTATAAGTGCAATAAGCCACTCTGGGTGTGTGCACTGAACAGATCTTTCTGCGCTTCCAGGGGCTGAAGGCACTCAGCCATACTACACCCCTGGGTGTGTGGTAAAATCTGTTTAACATAGAAACATAGACTTTGACGGCAGATAAGGACCACTTGGCCCACCCAGTCTGCCCATTTCCCTTCCTATTGGATAAGCTGCAGATTCTAGTTAACCAACGGCCTACTTTCTGCAACCCCCCGCTACAGTTGCCTTATGTCTGTCCCATGCATGTTTGAATTCCCCCACTGTTTTAGACCCAACAACCTCTCCAGGAAGGCGGTTCCATGCATCCACCACTCTCTCCGTGAAAAAAAATTTCCTTACATTACCCCTGAGCCGTCCCCCCTCTATCTTTAAATTGTGCCCCCTTGTTCTTACATATCTCTTTTTCTGAAAGATGCTACCCTCCTGGACTTTGTTGATTCCCTTGAGGTACTTGAAAGTTTCTATCATGTCCCCCCCTGTCCCTCCTTTCATGAAGGGTATACATATTAAGCTCTTTCAGTCTCTCTTCATATGGTTTCTGATGCAGACCCTGCACCATTTTAGTTGCCCTCCTCTGGACTGCATCTATTCTGTCTATGTCCTTGCGTAGATGGGGTCTCCAAAACTGCACACAGTATTCCAGATGGGGTCTCACCAACTGTCTGTACAGAGGGATAACCACTTCCCTTTTTCTACTTGTGATGCCCCTTCCTATGCATCCCAGTATCCCCCTGGCTCTCCTTACTGACTTCTCACATTGCTTACCCACCTTTAGGTCATCTGATATGACTACCCCCAAGTTCCTTTCCATTTTTTGTTGTTGTTAGTACCTCCCCTGCTATTGTGTACTCTTCTCCTGGCTTTTTGTTTCCCAGGTGCATTACTTTGCACTTCTTTGCATTGAATCTAAGTTGCCATATGTCTGACCACTCCTCCAACCTTGCCAAGTCCCTTCTCATCCTTTCTACCCCCACTTCTGTATCAACTCTGTTACAGAACCTTCTGTCATCTGCAAAGAGGCATATCTTTCCCTCCAGACCTTCTGCAATGTCATCTATAAAGATGTTAAAGAGGACTGGACCCAGTACTGAGCCTTGAGGTACTCCACTAGTAACCGCCGTTTCTTTGGAATGTGTTCCATTCACTATTACCTTCTGTGTCATGTTGTGCAGCCAGTTTGCTACCCAGGCTACCACCCTGGAACCCACTCCCAGGCTGACTAACTTGATTATTAGTCTTTTGCGCAGGACTGTGTCAAATGCCTTGCTAAAGTCTAGGTAGGCCATATCTACAGCCCCTCCCTGGTCTATTACTTTGGTCACCCAGTCAAGGAAATCAATTAGATTCATCTGACATGACCATCCTGTTGTAAATCCATGCTGCTTTGGGTCCTGTGCCCCGCTGGCCTCTAGGTACTCAACAATGCACACTCTGTAGTGTCTTATTGCTTACTTATGACCACTTCCTCAAATTTTTCCTTGTGCCCCTTTAGTTGTGCTCCAATGTCAGGATTTCTCAGTGTAAGAGAGATAATACCTCTAAGAGGCTTTATTCTGTATCCTTTCAAATCAATCCATTTGAAATTATTGCCAGTTATCCCTTTGCATGTATGATATACCATTAGTTTAAGTGTGGTAGCATTTAATTTTTTTTCCCTCCTTTTCCATGCTGGGACCCTCTCTCAGGGCTTCCTAATGCATCTGCTTGGGCTATGCCATGGAGGGGACCCTGATCCCTCCGATAGTGCCCCACTGCAGTTTTTCCTCTAGAGCCCTGGTTAAGCCCCTGGGTGGGGTGGAGGAGGTCCTCCCTCTTACCTTCCTTCGAGTCTCAGGGGAGTGTGTAGCTGAAGTTCACCCGGTCCCTCCATGGTTGGTTGTGATGTGGGAGCCCGTCGCCTAGATCCGGCGGGTCCATTTTCCTGTTTTACTGGTAACACCCCCTTGCAGACATCAGCGGTCGGGGAGGACCAATGAGACAGAGGTGCACAGAGATGCACCTCCACTCTAGTCCTCGGCCGACACCCGCCCCTCCTCTAGCATTTCACCTCATCCTACTGCACCAGGACCACCCATGGTCACCCAAGTGGTGGTGGTATTGCAGAGAGGAAGGCTGCCCACCCCTCCCGGAGAAGGAGAGCAGCCCATTGGGTGCTCGATCCTTCTCACTCTGGCTGGCCCTCTGATGACCCTGGCTCGTTACCAAACCCAGGTTGCTGGCATCGCAAGCGGTAGTGCTACCGCTGCACCGGTGGGCCGGCATAACATTTTAATTTTTAGTTCTTGTTCTTCCTTTAAGAAATTCTGTTGGAAGAATCATGCTCTACAAAGATCTCCTTAGTCTCATTATCTATGCTTGGCTTTTAAGTGGTTTTCAAGGAGCGTGACTTGCTGTTGAGGGCTGATGAGTCACCAGCAGTTGTTTTTTCAGTCCGGGAGAGGTGATTGAAGAACCTGCAGCCTGCCGCCTGAGAAGCCGAGAGGCCTAGCTGGAAGTTGAACTGAATACCAAAAAATGGGATCATTGTGGTAGCCATTTCACCATGCCTGTCATGAGCTTAACCCCATGACATGCTGATCCTGAAAGAAAATTCTATTGCTTTCCCAAAGATAAGTGCAGCCTCTGAGAAAAGAAATGCAAACTGTTTCAATTCAAGAGACTATTGAAGATATCCCTCAGTGCCTCCCTCCTTGTGATATCATAGGTGGTCCAGACTATGTAACTTTACTAGTAACTGGGATGTCAGTTTTCTGGTGGGAAAATTCAACAGTGTGTGTTCATTATAATAGGTGTAGACTCAGAAATGGGGCATGAGATCTGTGTGCAGATTCAGGACCAGTGACTATCCAAGTCTCTGGGAATACTTGGGCTTTCCCACTACATGTAGACCCAGGGTTGGGTGTGTGGGAATTCTTTGGGTTTCTCAGGGTAGGTGCCTTAAGTGCTCAATGTCAAAGGGCTCCTCATGCTGGCCCACCTGTCCTTCTGCTGGACTATTTGTGTAAAGGAACTGAGAGGACCATGGGTCCTGCTAAAAATGTAATAGCCCCAAGTATGTTTCCCATCAAAGTATGGATGTGAGAGAGTTGGTTCTGGGGTAGAGAGAAAACCCCAGAGGATAGTAAGAAAACACTCACAGGGTAGTGGCAAAACTCTGAATAATTGGTTATAAGGCCCTGTATGTAACTGTGGACATATTATTGCTGTTTCCCCTGATTTAACTGAAGCTCTGAAGCAAACATCTATTTTGAACCTGCTATGGGACATTACTTCCAGCATGAACTCTGGGCTGATCCCTAGTAGAATACATCAGATCAGACGCTTTGTACTGTATTTAATTCAGTGGGCATTCCTTGTTCCCCCTACTATGCTGTGCATTTAATTCCTCTGGGGACGCATACACCCTACTAAATTAGGAGGTCTTCCACACTGGTCCCTTGTTACACCAGGACAGGAGCAGGAACTGGTAGAGTATGTAGTAAATGTATGGGCCCCTAGATGACTGTTGTAAGGAGGATGCATGAGAACCT
The DNA here is from genome assembly GCA_016271365.2 of Neoceratodus forsteri. NCBI lineage: Eukaryota > Metazoa > Chordata > Ceratodontiformes > Ceratodontidae > Neoceratodus > Neoceratodus forsteri. The sequence continues at coordinate 1,870,687,642 of CM057452.1, forward strand.
AGTCCTTGCTACAGTGGACCCTTCCTTTGTGGGCAGTTAGGCTGGTGGGTACCATGTCTGTGGGAAGGTGGGTAGGAAGTTAATCCCAAGGCAGCTCTGCGGAGCCACATGCTTTATTACTCCAGCAGGTGCCATAGCTCTAGACATTGTTTAAAGAACTAAATGCTCTGTTTTGCTGTAATATACCTCATGATGGGTCCTTCAATATCCTGAGGGCTTAAAACTCATTGCTAACTGAAATCCATGTTCCCCTGGGTTTTGCACGGCTTCTAAATTACCTGGATTCTAATATCTGTGGGTCAGCATCCCAAAGAACCCTACTCCAGTGTAATATGAACTTTGCTATGGACTTTAACATCATGAAATCCCTATAGTGTGATTAGTACATTTTGCTAATAATATACTCATGAGCTTACATTTATTAAATGGAGTTGGTTTAACGTATCAGGTTTTGGACATTCTGTTATTGATGGAGACTGTCTGTTGGCTAACTCTACTTGTTTCCAGTCCTGCAGCAGCATGAAAAACATACACACTCCTAGGAGGTCAAGTAAGTGGTTATGGTGGGTCCTCTGCCTGAAAACAAATCTTTGACATCTGTATACCCCTGGACAGGTGAGGGGCCTATAAGTGTTATATTTAAGTTCTCTTTAGGAAGATGCTCTTTATACTAACCAGCATATTAAAATATATACACAGCTTCTGGAGTTGATACAACTATTTTTTTTCAGATGTGTCCCAGATTTTGCTAATTTGTCTCTGATTTCTTAAACCGTTCTCCCTGATGTTTGAGGAAGAAGGTTGAGGGTTAATGTCTTGACTGTACCCCTCAGCCCTCCTCCAGCCCCAGGACCACAGAACAAGTGCTGGTCAGCCTTCAATAGGCATCTGAGGGCAGCCATGATCCTAGAGCTGTCCCTGCTCTATACAACCCAGCCTGCTGAAGGACGACTGCTACAGGTACAGATGCTCACCTCCTCCAAGGCGCAGGGCACCATCTTGCCTGGACATTTGTGATCTGTGCCACACCACGTGGTCTGTCTTTTCTGTTGGCTGACCAAGACTGATTGTCTCTGGATAGGGGGCTCTTTAAGAGCACTAGCAGAAGTTTTATTTAATTTATTACTGTACATGTCTCTGGTTAGGGGGTTCTTTACTGATCACTAGCAGAATGTTATTTAATGTATTACTGTACTGGCTGTTTTGGCCTTAATTACACTGTTGGTTTACAGTCTGTACCCTGTTAGCCCCAGTAATCATTTTTATGAATTCCACTGCTACAGCCTAATTAATTACTGTGCTGCTCTTACAGATATGGCGACCTTACCCAGTCTTTAGTTCACTATTTACAGCCTGATGTTACCTCCAGCCACTGTAATCATGCATGGACGTGCACTCCACTAATGTCAGCTATCGCAGCCCTCAAACAACATTTTTGTATTTACTGGGCTGCTTGTAGCGTGGCTGCAGCCTTTTCAGTTGCTGTACTGCATTGTTCTGTGCTGCTTGTAGGCCAACTGTGTGCCATGCTACTCCCCCAGTTGTAGCAGCCTTCTGAGCATTGTAACAGCAGTTGGTAATGGACCCAGGTTGCCTATGCCGCCATCTCTGCTCAGTAGGGCTAGGATTAATTGATTAGCTGCTAAAGGTGTTGTAAGGTGCAAAAAGTACTGACTTGCTGCCGGCAGTGTTATGGTTTCTGTTTTCTTCCCCTATTTCTGTGCTCTGAGGGATCTGTGGGACAGGACTCGCAGCCACGACAGCCTGCGGTCAGACGGTTCTCCCCTCCCCCGAGCTCAGATTACTCTACCCACCATCTGCACTGCTGTATTTAATCCCCCTCTAGCGTTTCTCTCCCGTTTCTCTCCCCAGCTCCCTCCTTTAGCCGCAGGACACTGAATAAGTGCCAGTCAGACTGCAATAGCTGTCTGGGGGCAGCCATGATCCTAGAGCTCTCCCCCTCCCCACAACTCAGCCTGCTGAAGGACAACTGCTACAGTGGGCTGTGCCGGTTTGTATTAGCCACCGAATCCTTCCTCCCCAGGGGTGGTCCTACTTTTAAACTCTCCAGAACCAATCAGCCCACATTTGCTAGCCAAATGGGCCTCAAGGTCGCACATTTCAATATATGTAGCCTCCCAGCAAAATTCAGTGAGCTTGAAGCATGGGTGTCCATCTATAAGCCTAGTATTCTTAGTATCACTGAGACTTGGCTCAAACCCACCATCTCTGATGTTGCTTATCAATTGCCAGGATACACCATGCTGTGGCATGATAGACAGGGTAAAAAGAAGGGCAGAGGGGACTACTATTCCTCCTAGAACCCTTGACAGCAATACCAGTTCTCCGCTCAGATCCCTCCTCACCCTGCGAGTGGCTTCTTACTGAAATTACAATAGGATCCAACAAAAAAAAAAACATGTTGGATGTGGCTGTAACCCTTCAAAAGGGGGTGTCTCTGGATTAACCAGCCTACTAACAGGCTTGGGTCACCTCTCTCCCCCCCTAGAGAAACAATCTTGCTAGGGGACTTCAACCTCAACTGGTTAAGCCCCAAGGAATCTGATTACAGCAACCTTCTCAAACAGTGCAGCCTCTTCTAGTTCATCACCCTCCCCACTAGAACAAATCTCCGTACACAAAACCACTCCTTACTAGACTGGGTTGCTACAAACAGGGAAGACAAGGTACTCCAAGCCGGGGTTTTGTCTTACTCAATTAGTGACCACTCACCCACTTATATTATTTATTTATTTATTTATTGGGAGGTTTGGAAAATACCTTTGAGTCAGAGACTCCTTTACAAAGGTTCCACGTCACAGAATTTACATACAGAGACATACAGTTACATAGCAGTACATCAGTGCACAGTCAGGTTGTTATAGGAGCAATTGTGAGGCTAACAGTGAAAAACTAGGGAAAATTAGTGCAAACAGACAATACATATAGTGCCCAGATGTAGAGCTAGGCTAGAGGGACTCAGATTGGGGCAGGTAGGGTAGAAGAAGCCTGCCAACGGCCTTAGTCGGACAGGTGGTGTGAGGTGTTTCAGTGGCAGTCGTAGTGGTTTGAGGACTGTAGGAGGTCTCTAAGAGAGGTTTTAAAGGGTCCAAGTCTGATCTCATTGGAAAGTGGGGTGGGTAGGCTGTTCATCCAGGAAGGGGCTTTGTAGCTAAAGGACCTTTGGAATTGGGAGGTACAGCAGTGAGGGACACAGAGGAGTTGCCTTCCAGAGCTACGAGTTTGCTTAAGTGTCAGGGCCGGGCGGATTAGTGGTGTGAGTCCTAGGGGGCAGTGGCCTAGGGCAATTTTTTTGCCATGAGGCAGGTGTGAAACCTAATCCTGTTGTCAAGGTTAAGCCAGTTGGTATCATTGTATACAGAGCATGTGTGAGTTAGGCGGTCACAGCCCAGGGTGAGGCAACAGGCTTTATTTAGGGAGATATGAAGTCTATGGAGGGCTGAGGTGTTCACCGCCCCATAGATGAGTAAGCCATAGTCTAGCAGGGAGAGGACAGAGGAGGAGACAGCAAGCCTCATTGCATTTGGGGTAAAACAATGATTGAAGCGATACAGTAGCCCGAGCCACACATTTAGGGCAGTAGATAGGAGGTGGATATGTTGGTGGAAAGTAAGTGCAAGGTCCAGGGTAATGCCCAGGTATCTGAAGAGTCCACTTGCTCCAGAGGAGTCAGGTTGGCAGTTCGTACTTAAAGGCAAAGTTCCTTTCTAGCATTAAGTGGGTGGGAAAAGAACATAACCTTGGTCTTGTTATAGTTCAGGATAAGGCATTGTGAGGCAAACCATTTTTCAGCACCACTAAAGGAGGATTGAAGGGAGAGGTGGACTTGCAAAGGGTCAGAGTTGGAGGTATATAGGACAGCATCATCCGCACAGAGAAGCAGGTTCCCTGGGCAAGACCTGGGGAGGGAGTTAAGGAAGAGGCTGAACAGTACTGGTCCAAGGACGGACCCCTGCAGGACACCGGAGAGGACAGGTAGTCTATTAGACAGTGTGTTACCAATTTTGACCTGCTGGGAATGGTTAGACAGATAATCAGAGAACCAGCCAAGGGCATCCTGAGAGAATCCAGTGTTGGTCAGTGTAGGTAGCAGGAGCGGGTAGTTAACGGTGTCGAACGCCTTTGTGAGATCAATGAAGACAGCCCCAGTGATTTGACCTCTATCTAATGCGGAGTGGATGTGTGTGGTGAGTTCCAGGAGGGCAGTAGTAGTACTATGTCCCTTCTGGAAGCCGTGTTGCTGCTTGCTGAGCAGGTTGTATTTGTCAAAGTGGTCAGTAAGCTGATCAGAGATGATCCTCTCTAGGGCCTTGGAATGGGGGAGGGAGAATGGAGATAGGACGGTAGTTGTTAGTAAGAGCACAGTCCCCACTTTTAAATATTGGTGTAATGTAAGCAGATTTCCAATGGGAGGGGAATTTCCCCAGGCATAAGGAGCGGTTTAGTATATGGGTGAGGGGGTTGAGCACCTCAGGGAGAGAGAGGCAGAGGAGTTTCAGGTCTAAGGAGTCACTACTACAGCAGGAGTGACTCAGAGCAGTTCTGAGATATGGCTCAGCGCACTTAGGTGCAATGCTGCGCAGACAAAAGGGAAGGGCTACTGGGGGAGGGGGAGGTGGCTGGGGGTGGGTCAAAGAAGTTGGAAGGAAGAACCTTGCTGAGGTTAGAGAAGGCATCATTGAAGGCTGTGGCCATACGGGCTGGGTCAGAGGTTAGGCACCTATCAACCATGATCTGGTTAGGGGTAGTGTTGGGATCATTGCCACAGATGTCCTTAATATTGGCCCAGAACTTTCGCCCTGAGCCCCAGGTAGTGGTTAGAGAGGTCTTGTAGTACTCTGCTTTAGCTTTACGCAAGGACCAAGTACATTTGTTCCATGCCTCTCTGTAGCTCTGTCTGTCGGCTGGCAGGCCAGTCTCGTTGGAAAGGTGCCATAAGGAATCTCTGGTCCACATGAGGTCCAGGAGATGGTCAGTGATCCACGGTGCCGGATTGCCTTTGACCACCCTTTTTGTGATTGGGGAAAATTTGTCGCATATGGTGTTAAAAGAGAGAATGAAGAGGTCGAGGGCTCTGTCAGGGTCAGGGGTCTTTGTTATGAGGGACCAGTCCATTGTCCTGAGATATGCTTTGAGTCGAGCAAGTTTGCCTGGGCCAAGTTTGCGCTGTTGGATTATTTTGGGGGGGATTTTGATGATTTGCATGTCCAGTAGCAGAGGACAGGGGAGTGGTCGCTAAGGGCATTTGGGAGGACAGTAGTACTAGTGATTTTAAGGGGGCGGTTGGTGAATACCAGGTCCAGCAGTGAGGAGAACCCTGTGCGCAGGTTCAGACAGGTTGGGGATGAGACTACTTGCGTAAGGTCTTGGGCAGTGACAGCATCTATGAACGGTGCAGCAGCTTTGCCAAGTCAATTAATATTAAAGTCTCCAAGTACGATTTTCTCGGCTTGTGACGGAAGAGTGGCCAGGTAGGACAGTACAGAGAGGAAGGCCGCCTCTGGTCCCTGGGGGAATGTAGACCGCAGTGATGAGAAGGAGGGGAATTGGAGTTTCCCAGAGTGGTGTTGATAGTGAGGGCACGGGGTCCAGGATATAGCTGGGGGTGGGAAGTGGCTGCCCACGTAGGATATCTTTGATATACACAACACTGCCCCCGCTTACCCTGCTGATCTGCAGTATATGTTGTAACCAGCGAGGGTTAACCCACGAGTCTGGGATCTGTGGGGAGAGCCAGGTTTCACTAACTGCAATGATGTCAGGCTGGTGCTGAGGTGAACCCAGCCCTGGAAGGAGTCCCACTTTTTTAATATGCTACAGACATTAAGGGTGGCAATACACAGTCCGCTAGTTGGGAGGTGAGCAGGTGCAGTAGTTGTGGGAGGTCCAGGGTTAGGGTGTACATTTCCTGACATGGTAGGAGGAGGAGGAGGAAGAGCCTTCGGATTGGGTACCATTTTGATTTTTTGTGAAATTGCAAGCTGCGACCTGGTGCCCTTTCAGGGTAGGGAATGAGGGGATGGGGAGGCTAGTTATGTAGGGTGTGGCCAATAATAGGAGCCGAGGTGAGGGGGCAGGAGGCAGGAGCTGGGGTCGCAGGTGGCGAAGCTGCCAGAAGTAGCAGGGAGAGCAGAGGGTGCTATGTGTGGAGTGGTGTGCATAGGAGAAGAGAGATGGAGGGAGGGCTGTAAGGAGAGGCCAGTCAACACAAAAGGTGTAGGTGGCTAGAGATTCTTGTCTTGTGATATACTCTGGGGTTGCAGTTTGTGGCGACTGCCAGTCAGACAGTAATGGGAAACATAGAAGTGGTGAGTAGTCAGGGAGGGTGGCAGGGGGAGTCACCAGATGGGATGGTAGAGTGGACAGCAGGAGGAGTAACCGTAGCATAGCAGTAGGGACGTGAAGCAGGGCCAAGGGAAACCAGCAGTAGGTGTAAAGGGGCAGCATTGCCCCTAGTAGTGGAATAATAATCTGGTCTACCAAACCCAAGTGCCCCCCAACGAAATACTTGACCTACAGGAAATTTACCTGCCGTGGCAACACAAGCTTATTCTTGGACATTAGGGCAGTCAATTGGCAGGCCCTCCACTCCCTCACAGATATGGATTCGGTGGTGGGATTTCCCACAGATGCCCTCCTCCACATTCAGGATAGGCACTTCCCACAAACCACCCATTAAGAGAGAGCTGGGAACTCATGATGCTTGGTGCCCAAGCCCCAAGTTTGGTGCCTTATTCAGGAACCGTAGTTGCATCCCTCCTATGGTGCAGCGTGAACTAGTCCAGAAGATGATCCTCCCCATTTTTGACTACTGTGATGTAGTCTATGGTGCTGCTCCCAAATCCTCCCTAACCAGATTGGACACTGTCTTCAACTCCTTCTGTCGATTTGCCCTTGATGCTCCATCACTCACTCATCACTGTGACCTCTACCATGTCCTGTCCCTTCCCCCGCTTGCCAACAGTTGCCTCACCCATTGTGTCAAACTCACTTCTAAATTTTGGTTAGGAGAACTTCCCTCCTACCTTTCATGCTCATTCTCTTCCCCCCTCCCCCCTTCCACTCCCTCAGATCCTCTGACACTTGCACTTTTTTGGTCCCCCGTCGAACCGCTTTCATCGGTCAGTCAGGCTTTATCCATCGTTTCCCTCAAATCTGGAATTCCATCCCCCCAAATACGGCACTCCTCCTTCTCCTACTCCCTTGCCTCTGCCTTACATAACTTTCTCTCATCTAATTGCTCCTGCTTTAACCCTCAACTGTCCTCCTATGCCTCTGCTCCTCCCCATGACTCACATCCCCGATTAAACCTTCCTCCCCCTAAGCCTGCTTCTCAGCATGCTCTCCTCTCCCTTCACCGCTTAACCCCTCACTCCTATCCCTAACCTTTTTTTTTTTTCCATTACCAACTTGCCCCTGCTTAGTTTTGACCTCTGGCAGGGTTCTCAGTATCCTGGAGGGGTCTAGCACTGGGCAAGCCTCCTCCTTCCCCTCCCCTCCCCCTCTCTCTTTTCTACCCAGCTTGTCCTCGCCTAAATCTGCCCTCTGTCAGGATTCTTAGCACCCTGGTGATGTCTACTCTCAGGTAAGTTTCTTCTCTCCCTCCTTATTTTTTCCTTTCCTCTTCTCTCCCCCCTATTCCATCTGCCCAACTTGTTGTCACCTAATTCTATCCCCTGGCAGGGTTCTCGGCATCCTGGAAGGGCCCAGCACTGGGCAATTACTCCTCCTTCACTCCACGGCCCCCTATATCCTTTCTACCCAACTAGTCCTCACCTGATTCTGTGCTCTGACATGGTTCTCAGCATCCTGGAGTGGCTTAGTATTCGGCAAGCTTCCTCTTTCCCTCTTCTTCCCTCCTTTCCCATCATCCTTTCTTTTCTCTCTCTTCCCAACTTGTTCTCACCTAGTTCTGCCCCCGGTAGGGTTTTCAGCATCCTTTAGGGGTCCAGCACTAGAAAATGACTCTTCCTTCCCTCCCCTTTCTCCTCAATCCTCTCTACCTAACTTGTCCTTGCCTGACTCTGCTCTCTGGCAGGATTCTCATCATCCTGAAGAGTCCTAGTCTTAGGCAGATTTCTCCCACTGCTTCTCCTCCTTCCCTTTACCATCCCCTCTACTATCTCTACCCAATTAGTCCTTGTGTACTCCTACCCCTTATTATAAGTGCTCGCCTCATTCTGCCTCTGGCAGCAATCTCCACACTCTGAAGGGGCCAGTTCCAGGTATGACTCATCCTTCCTTTCCCTATCCCTTACCCCCACCTGTCTCCTGCCCTCCTCTCTACTTCCCTGCACTTAATCAAAGGAATTAATTCACTTGAGCTAATAATTTGCACTTTTTGTTCTGTGCCATACAAAAATGAGGGTACTGGACTTCAGGAGGGATGACTTTGGCAAGATGGGAGAGTGCCTTAGAAAAGCACTAGCAAACAGGCTAGAAGGAGGGGTGGAGCAATAATGGGGAAACATCAAAACTGCCATCACAGAGGCAACAAGCCTTTGTGTGAAGCAATTAAACAAATCAAAACTAAAGAAAAAGCCACTATGGTTCTCAAAAGAGGTGGCTGGGAAGGTTAGGGAGAAAAAGATAGGACGTATAAGGAAACACAGAAGGAGCAGGACAGAGAATTACACCAGTTAAGGCAGAAGGAAGCAGGGAGGGAAGTCAGAATAGCAAAGGCCCAAACTGAGGAAAAGATAGCCAACTCAGTTAAGAAGGAGGATGAAACCTTTTATAGGTACATCAGGGTGAGTAGAAAGACAAAGGCAGAGATAGTAGGGCTGAATAGAATGGACGGTGGGTGGGCAGAGAGGGACAGTGAAAAAGCAGGGATACTGAACGAATACTTCTGCTCAGTATTTGCAAAAGAGGAGGAGGGGGAGGTGCCTAATCCAGTTAACAGAAGCACTCTGGATAGGGGGATCGATCCCAGTCCTTTCACAGAAGAAAGGGTTCTGAAAGAACTCCTAAAACTGAAGGTGGACAAAGCAATGGGGCCTGATGGAATTCACCCCAGAATTCTAAAAGAATTAAGGGGAGAACTAGTGACACCACTGACTACCCTTTTTAACAAATCATGGGAGGATGGTGTGCTACCTGAGGACTGGAGGAAGGCAGATGTGATTCCCCTTCACAAAAGTGGGAACAAGACAGAGGCAGGAAACTACATACCTGTCAGTTTGACTTCTGTGGTAGGGAAAGTGATGGAATCACTTCTGAAGGAAAGAATTGTTAAGTATCTAGAGGCCAGTGGGGCACAGGACCCGAAGCAGCATGAGTTCACAGTGGGAAGGTCATGTCAGACAAATCTAACTGATTTCTTTGACTGGGTGACCAAAGTAGTAGACCAGGGAGGGGCTGTGGACATGGTCTACCGAGACTTTAGCAAGGAATTTGTCACAGTCCCACACAAAAGATTAATAATCAAATTAACCAGCCTGGGAGTGGGTCCCAGGGTGGTAGCCCGGGTAAAACATTGGCTGGACAACAGGACACAGAAGGTAATTGTAAATGGAGTCCACTCTGAATAAAAAGGGGTTACTAGTGGGGTACCACAGGATTCAGTACTGGGTCCAGTCCTTTTTAATGTCTTTATAAGTGACATTGGAGAGGGACTAGAAGGAAAAGTATGTCTCTTTGCAGATGACACAAAGATCTGCAACAGGGTTGATACACAAGGAGGCATGAAAAGGATGAGAATAGGCTTGCAAGGTTGGAGGAATGGTCAGAAATATGGCAGCTTGGATTCAATGCAAAGAAGTGCAAAATAATCCACCTGGGAAACAAAAACCCAGGGTAAGATTACACAATGGGGGGGGGAGGTAGTAACAACAACAAAAATGGAAAGGGACCTGGGGGTAATCATATCAGATGACCTCAAGGTTAGCAAGCAATGTGAGAAGGCAATAGGGAGGGCTGGGGGATATTGGAATGCATAGGAAGAGGCATCACCAGCAGAAAACATGAAGTTGTTATCCCGCTGTACAGACAGTTGGTGAGACCCCATCTGGAGTACTGTGTCCAGTTCTGGAGACCTCATCTCTGCAAGGACATAGACAGGTTGGAGGCAGTCCAGACGAGGGCAACTAAAATGGTGCAGGGTCTGCAAGAGAAGCCATACGAGGAGAGACTAAAGGAGCTTAATATGTATACCCTTGAGGAAAGGAGGGAGGGGGGGAACATGATAAAAATGTTTAAGTGCCTCAGTAGAATCAACAAAGTCCAAGAGGGTAGCATCTTTCAGAAAAGAGATGTGCAAGAACAAGGGGACACAATTTGAAGATAGAACGGGGATGGCTCAGGGGCAAAGTGAGGAAGTATTTTTTCACAGAGAAGGTGGTGGACACATGGAACAGACTTCCTGAGGAGGTTGTGGGGTCTAAAACTGTGGGAGAATTCAAGAATGCATGGGACAGACACAAGGCAATTCTTGTGGAGGGTAGGAAGAAATAGGCTGTTGGTTAACTAGGATCTGCAGCTTATCCTGTAGGTAGGGAAATGGGCAGACTACGTAGGCCAAGCGGTCCTTATTTGCCGTCAAAGTCTAAGTTTCTATGTCTGAGGTGCTCCCAGATTGCTCTAGCCCTGTGTTAACTTGCCCTTCACAACAGATTTTTTTTTTTGCTCACTTTTCTCCAGTAACGTTCCCCCCATCTTTATCCTCTCCTTCCCCTAGATGTTTTTTCCTGTCTACTCCTCTACCCTCCTTGATGTCCCCGCACTGGACCTCATTCATTCAATAATTGCTAAATAATCTGCCTATTAACTGTGATCCATTCCTGCCAGTTGACTTCAAAGCTACATTAAATTTCTGTACTATCTATGTTCCTCAGATATGCCATTTGTAATTAAATGCATATTCCACAGGTATGATATATTTAATTGTATGTTATGTCACAAATGTGACTGTATGATTATTTATGATATTTTTTAATTGTATGTCTTGTTACAAATGTAATTGAATGTTTAATTTCTCGGATATGTTAAATGTTAAACTGTATGTCTAATTCTTCATCCAATTGTAACCCCCCCAGGTCGCACTAGGAGATGAGCAACGTGTTGTTCAGTATGCATTCCTGGCGAAACATTTCAGTAAAAAAATAAATAAAATGATGGCTCTCCTAAGATCTCCTCTCCTTAATGAAAGAAAGGAGCAAAAAATTGGTGGCTTTCAAAATCTTCCCATCCCCTGCTCTTTGGGATATCTAATGAAAACTGTAACGTAAGTGCAAGCATATAACCAAATCCTTGAAAACTAGCTACCTTCACAACCAACAAAGAGAAAATCTTGCTGCTTCTAGGCCACCATCGGCTCTGGGTTAAATCCTCAGGCCCATCACTCCACAATACACCTCAACTCTCCCACGGGCTTAATCATTGCCCCTACCAAAGTCACCCACACGTTTAACACTAAATTCATGGACCTATCAGCCTATTTAAGCAGGCTGCAACCCTCCAACATACCCTGCCATGACTACCTGCTTAACCATCCTATTGTAGAGGGCATTCCCAACCCTCCTTTCAATTTCACAACCATATCCCCAAATGAGACCTTCAAGCTCCTAATGAGTCTCCCTAACAGGGATAGTCCAGGAAGTGATGGACTCCACCCTACCTTTCTCAAGCTGGTTGCCCCCTGCATCACTAGCCCTCCTATTACCACATTTGGTGTTGTTCAATGTCTTCATCAATGACATTGGAGATGGCATTAAGGGCAAAATGTGCCTATTCATGGATGACACCAAGGTTTATGGGAGAGTGAACACAGCTGAAGGGATACAGGACCTACAGGAAGATCTGGAAAAGATAGGGAGGTGGTCCAGGATCTGGCAGCTTGGCTTCAATGCCAAGAAATGCAAAGTTACGTATATTGGAGCCAGGAATCCTAGGACTCAGTACTACCTGGGTGGAGTTCAAGTATCTGCATCAGAGGAAGAGAAGGACCTGGGAGTGATGATCACTAGTGACCTGAAGCACTCCACTCAGTGCAAGAAAGCAGCAGCAAAGGCAAACAAGATGGTGAGATGCATATGTAGGGGATCAGTAGTAGGAGAGAGGAAGTTATACTGCCCTTGTACAGGTCACTGGTAAGGCCACATCTGGAGTATGGAGTTCAGTACTGGTGCCCACACCTCAAAAAGGACATTAACCTGCTGGAGATGGTCCAGAGGAGGGCTACAATGCTGATAGCTGGTCAGCAAGGTAAGGCATACGAGGAGAGTTTGAGGGCACTGAACATGTACTCACTGGAAGACAGGAGGGAGGGGACATGATTGGGACCTTCAAGTACTTGAAAGTGATAAATAAGGTTGATAAGGAGTGTCTCTTTAAGCTGAGTGGCAACCATAACACCAACGGGCACAGTCTTAAGCTGGAGGGTGGGAGATTTAAGAGGGAGTTCAGGAAGTACTTCTTCACAGAGAGGGTGGTGGACATTTGGAATGCACTGCCAGAAGAGGTAATCTCATTGAAGACAGTGGACAGCTTTAACAGAGGCTGGGACAAGTATAGGGGGAGGGTAAGGGTCATGGGTAGGGAGGATGGGAGTAGTGGGGAAAGGGTGCAAGGACAGTAGCTCAAGCTGTGGACACTGCAACACAAGCAGACTTGACGGACCAAATAGCTTTCTTCTGCTGGCTTCTTCGTATGTTCATATGTACTTAATCTCACCTTAGTCTCGTCCACCATGCCCGCCATCTGGAAAGTCACCGAAGTCATCCCCATTTTTTAGTCCGGAGACCCCCTATCCCCTGACAGCTACAGGCCCATCTCAATTCTACCTCACCTAAGCAAACTCCTTGATAAGGTTGTCCACGATTAGCTCTCTGACTATGTAAGCAGATGCGACCTGCTCTGCCCGAAGCAAAACAGCTTCAGGAAGCATCATAGCACTACATCCGCTCTGGCCATTTTCAAAAACTATGTCTACAGAAACATGAACATTGGCAATCTGACCAGTGCAGTATTCACAGACCTTACCAAGGCCTTCAATATGGTTGACCACAGTTTACTCCACACTAAGCTATTGAACCTCGGTTGCTCAGGAGGTACATCAGCATGGTTCCATAGGTACCTTTCAGCGAGATCCCAAACCATCAGTATTGAAGCTTCCACCTCAGTTGCCATGACAGTGTCCACAGGGGTCCCCCAGGGCGCCATACTAGTCCCATTATTATTCTCCCTCTTCATTAATTCTCTCCCCGAGGATAGCCTCTCCTCTGAGGCCTTACTTTATGATGACAGCCTGGTCCTATTCCACAGTGGCAAAACCTCATCTAGCCTCTCCTTCATCCTCATGCAGAACTTTGGGGCTACACATGATTGGTTCCTAATCATTAGGCTCCTAGTAAATGACAGCAAAACCAAATCCATGCTCCTGGGATCCAAGCTTAATCTATTGAAACTATCCCATGCTAACTCCACCCTTACTGTCCTCTCACCTGTTGGCCCCCTTTTGCAGGATGTACCTAGTTTTAAAATCCTGGGTGTCACACTGGACCTCTCCTTGACATTCGATATACATATTAACTTAACAGTCCAGCGCATTAACCAGAAACTGGGGGCAGGCTTCCATCTCAAGCACTGCCTGACTTCCCAAGCATGACTCGCCATTGCCCAAGGGAACCTGCTCTCTCTACTTGACTACTGTGCCCCTATATACTCCAAAACCTCCTCACTCCTGCTTATTAGGCTTAACACTGCCTATAACAACATATGTAGGTTCACACTTATGGCACCCTACTCCACGCACCACTGCACCCTTTGCCAATCCTTAGGCTGGCTCACCTCACAGGCCAGACATAACTATCCCCTCGGGTGTATTACAATAACACTCTCAGAAGCAGTAAACTATCCCCCTACTCCTCCCTGATCCAAATTAAGACTGTTGCCTGCTGTCTCTGGCAATCCACAGTACCCCTGCTGAAAGTCCCTCAGATCTCCACCTGCCTGGGTAGCAATGCCTTGTCCATCACTGCTCCCAAACTATGGAACCAACTGCCATTCTCACTCCACTCCCTAGACTCCCACTCCTCCTTTAAGACTCACTTCAAAGCCTGGTTACTGGATGAGGCCAAATGTAACTGCTTTGGGAGGTGAACCATGTGGTGGTGTTTGCCCTTCCCCTTCCCCTTATATCAACCTACAGCCCCTATGCACTGTGCTAAGCGCTTAAGACCTGTTTGCCCTTAATATTAACTGACTGTATCTTTTTTCACCTTTCTAAACAATGTATCCCTTGCACCCATTTTATCCTGTTTAGGCCAATTTGTATCTCCTGTACTGTCTGTATCAACTGTAAGCATTTTATCCCATGTACCCACCTCATTTCTTTGTTTGCATAATGTACTGCATGTATCATTCACTGTGCTATCTTTATGGCCTGGGTTGTGCCTGAAAATGGTCCCTGGGATCAGTGCACCTATCCGGTAAACAAATAAATAAATAAATATCTTCCTTCAATAAAACAGGTCCATGTAACCTCCCCCAAACCAAGGACACAGCTGTAAACAAGCTGTGACAGCTCAGCATGCCTATCCTGCTCATTGGATACAAATAAATAAATACTGTAACTAAATTCTCAGATAAGCTCACATATAGATCATTACAGTACTGTACTATTATAGTATCCAGTCTGTGGTAATGCAATAACTTGCACTTGTGTTCCCAAGTCATCTGGAAATTCTTGCTTTTGTTTATTAATGTGTTTCTCTAGGAAGAAGCATTGAGTGGATGAAACCGCTGATTTCCAAGCATTTCCATGGCCCTCGGATGTCCTGGTAAGAAATCAGAGTGGGGGGAGAGAGAGAGAGAGAGAGAGAGAGAGACAGCATTGTGACTCTGTTCATTCTCTGATAGCCTAGCACCAGCGGTCATGAGTTCAGAGGGATGACTGCTGGCATTGGCACCAATATTGTGATCTTAGCTTGACAGCTCTTCCCAGGGAGCAGGCAAGCATTTCTTCTAAAATGGGAAACTAAAGTACTGCATGTCCTCCTGAGGGGAAACAGAGTTCATTTCTGAGCATGCAGTACTCTGTTCCCTGGCTGCAAGGAAGCTTGAGCCCTTCGAGCCCATCTCCCCTCATCAGCAATCATGTCAGGGATAGGTAGCTTGTGGGAAGAACAGAAAAAAAAAACTACAATTGTTTGAAACTGCATTTATGTTATTGCCTAAGGTGTTTCATGTAGAAGGCTGTATGTAACCTTGTTATGGTTGGTTGACCCTGAAACTGTAATTTTATTTACAGTATTTGGCTTTATGCCTATAGAACTTCATAATTAATCCCAATTAGCTATATTAGTACTAGAACACTGTTGCCCTTAGTGCAACTAATTAATAAACAAGCTGGTAGGCAATACAGGGCCTTCTCTCATACACATTTGAAAAATCTGTGTGTGTGGGAGGGGAATGAAAAATAATTTATTTTGTCTTTTAAATTAAAAAAAAAAGGAAACAAAGATTGGGTGCAGAAATGTTGTAACCCAATATATGGAGGTTTCAGCAAAAGCAAGCAGCAGACGTTGTTATTCATATGCTGGGGCAGCATGCCCCCTACAGGTCAATAAACAAATCATCTATGGACCTGAGAAGAATTTATTTTCTGACTGAAATGCTTGCATGGATGAATCCCAGAAAAAATGCAGTCAAGCACCACTATCATTTATCTTGGAAATTCAGGCCATCCCAGAAAAATATGGTGACAAGTATGACTGAAAGAGAAACCTATAACATATAGGAAGGGTACAATAAAGTTACTGGATGACAGGAATGTTTGTGGTTTTCCTTTTTATGTGTTTTCTCTGCAGAATTGAAGACAATTTAGTCTTCAGAATCTGACATCTAATACTACTGTGCATGCATAGCAATATCTGATGCGCAAAGTTCAAGCAGGAGTAAGTTAGCAAGGAGATAGCATTAAGCTTAGTTTCAGAGAAAGGGCAAATATTGAAATTCCATACTTAAAGGATAATATTTTATAATAATAATACAAATAATTGTAATAATATTAATAAAGGGCTGACATGACATGTCCACGATCTCTTTGAAAGAGGATGTTCCAAACTGCAAACCCAACAGACATGTGTCCTAAACTATGCATACAGTTAAACATATAGGGCTAGATTTTCAAAGAGCCCTTAGATCGCCAGAAGTTGCAGCAAGCCAGGGCTGTGGCAAACTCGGGCTGCATCAGGGACCCTGCACCCAAATTTTATAAAAATGGGGGTTCCCGCACCAAAGACCCCAGAGTGGCTGCAGTTGCAGGGTTGTGCCAAACATGTGGCGCATCTCAGAGGTTTGATAGAGGGATCCATCACTCCCCACATCTCACTTAAGCCTAGATGAGCCACGGAGGTGGGGGGAGGAGTAGTCTGGCTGGAAGATGGGGACTGGGGACCCTGGAGCAGTGGGAGTGCCATAGGGAATGATGGAGGAACAGCAGCACTGAGAGGGTGTGGAGCAGATACCTGGCAGAGGTGCCACACGAAGAAGCAGACAGACTCTCAGACCAGGTAGGGGGTTGGCATGGGGACAGCATCCTGACATGGACCCCAGGTGGAAGCAGCCCTGGCACCCACCATACAGAAACCATAGTTCCCTACATGGGGTGGATGGCAGTGAGTGCAGGTTGCGGGGTAACCTGTAGTGGATGGATATGTGCTCTGAACACCGTATCATTCCCATGGTACACAGCCCCCCCTGTGTGGTGGCTGGAGGATGCCTGATTGCACTTCCAGGGACTGTGGGGCAGGTGCTAGGACTTTTTCCACCTGGGGTCATATCAGGATGCTGGCAACATGCCAACCCCCCCTATGAGGTATGAGCGACTGTTCGCTACTGTGTATGGCACCTCTGCAGGTGCCAACTCCACACCCTCTCAATGCCACCATGCCCCAGTCATTCCTTATGATAACTCCACTTCTTCAGGGGCCCCTGGTGCCCCCTTCCAGGTCCTACACTCCACTTGATGCCCTGCCAGGCAGCAACACAGGGTCCTAACCTGAGCCTCCTCTTGCGACCATGGCAGGGGCTTCTGACATTGCAAAAAAGGAGATAGTGCAGCCCCACCATTGCTCAACCACCCTTGGGACCTGGCACATGAGCACTTTTGCCACAAGGGTGGCACGGGGAGGGGGCTTTCCCACACAGTATCATGAGTTCAATGAAGCCAGTATTCAAAAATTGGGATAGCCACAAACCTTGATGCAAGGTGCCACTTGCATCATACCTCTTTGGTGCAGGCACCTTATGTCAAAGTTTTTCTTTTGTAAATTGAGCCCAAGGGCAATTGATACAGATGTGTGGGCAAGATAGATAGAGAGGAAGAGAGAGAGACAGGCATATCGACAGATATGCAATGATTTCTACAAATTCAGTTGATTGCAGTAGTTAAGTATCCATGACAAATGGAAATTACAGATGTTTAAGTTTAAAACTTTATCACTCTCTGGAGAGATTTTGGTATCAAAAAAACTTCTCATTGGTAGCAAAAACTGCAATGGGAGCAGTCGGCTGTGTGAGTGCCCTTTTTCAAGTACTCAGTGAGGGTTTGTGCTGACACCAATAGACCTATGGTATTCAGTAGCAGTGTTTGAATTAAAGGGGGGCTTGGCAGAGCTTGGTCCCCTAGCTCTGAAGTGAGCCCCAGTCACTCATGCATTATTGCCACTGTCATATAATAGGAAGGGAGGGACAATTTAAAGATGGACCCCTTATGGGCCCCCTAGCTCCCAAAGCTAATAAAGTGTAATTCCAACACTGTTCAGTAGTCAGTATTTGGTAATACTTTAACATATATAGTATGTATGTAAAACAATTAAAAAAAAAAAAAAAAAAAGTCCAGTGTTCCCCAGGTGGCCAATGCTAGTCTTATGGCCACCCTTCTTGTCTTTATATTCCACCTCTAATCCCATCCCCATCTTGCTGTGCACAGTTTTAAAACAAATTGTCAGTCCTCTGGCACTATATCAGGAGCTGACACTTTCCCTAGTCTGACCCCACCCTGGCTCAAAAGTGCAATTTATGAATAGTTGGCCCACAAGCGTTATCTGTGATTGTGGAAAGAGATAGTAGTCATGAAGCTGGGCTAGTTTAGTCAGACGCTTTCTAACCTGCAGTTAATGATGAGATAAGCAGGCCTTTGGTAACTTCAGTTCAAATTCTAATTTTGTAGAAGGGTGGGGTCAGACTAGTGAAAGTGTCAGCTCCTGATATAGTGCCAGGGGACTGACAATTTGCTTTAAAAGCTGTGTACATCTGTACCCGCGAGATCCACCTTGCCAGAATCACCCACTTTCAAGGCACGTTCGCTAATTCCTGGGGCAATAGTAAGAAATTCTGGGAGAATATCAAAAATGTCACTGGCAAACCCAACAAGTCCCCCCCCCAACAATGCTTACTGTTAATGGTATGACCATTCAGGACCCCAAGGAAACTGTAAACACATTCAATGCTTCTTTCACAGACTTGAGTGGTGTTTTCCCCCCTTCCCCAGCTTCTTTAATAACCCATCTGGCCTGGACAACTCTCTCTACATGGCCAGCTGATCTAAGGCCCCCCTTCTACTTCAGATTAGTTACTCCTAATGAAGCGAAAAATTACCTGCTGCAGGTACTTGAGAAATCAAGATTCAGCTCTGACTCACTCAATTTGAAACTGCTCTACCTCACCCTAGATGTTGTCTTGACACCCCTCACCAAGATTCTAAACCTATCCCTCTGTCTTGGGCAGTTACCCCAGCAGTGAAAAGCAGCGGTGGTGACACCTGTTCACAAAAGTGGAGATAGAGCCTTGCACTCGAACTACTGCCCAATCTCCATCCTTTCTCCCCTCTCCAAAGCACTTGAGTGAATTATATCTGCCCAGTTAACTAAGTACCTAGCCACTTACGGGATACAATGTCCTCAGCAGCATAGATTTAGGAAGGGGCATAGTACCACCACTGCCCTTCTAGCGTACACTGACTTCATACATAAAGCGTTGGGTTGTGGACACCTAGTGGGATCAATCTACATTGATCTCACTAAGGCATTTGTCACAGTGAATCATTCCCTCCTGCCCAAGACACTACTTGCCCTCGGACTATCTCATGCTGTTGCATCCTGGTTTAAAAATGACCTAGAAGGCAGAACACAGCAGGTCAAAATCCAAGTTATCCTCTCTATCAGTCATCCCGTGCACGCTGGAGTCCCACAAGGGTCAATTCTGGGTTCCCTTCTATTTAGCCTCTTCCTTAACACCCTTCCCCAACTACAGTAAGTTCAAGCAACCTGCTCCTGTACGTGGATGATGCCATGTTATACACAAGTCAGCCTGATCCAATACCCCTTGCCAGTAGCCTACAACTCAGTTTCACTGCAGTTGAGGCCTGGTTTGCCCATCATAAGTTAATTATGAATTATAAAAAAAAAACAAGGTGATGCTCTTTGCTAGTCCACATAATAAGAACAAAAATGCCCAATTATCCATCTCAAATAGCCTCTGCATACCTCTTGAACAAGTCCACAGCTTTAAATATCATGGTATAACACTTGACAGCACCTTATCTTACAACAAACATGTCAATATAATCACTAAATCAGTCAACATAAGATTAGGGCTCCTGTTCAGGCATAGGCACAGCGTGACTTCAGATGCACACTGTCCAGCAGTTACCAGTTCGGTTTTCTCAATTATTGATTTTGGTCTTGTAATCTACAGCTCTGCCTTGGACACTATCTTAAGAAGAATTAGTATTTTTTTATAATCAATGTTTATTAAAAATTGTTAAAGATTATCCAGAAGCCACAGGCAAAATACACAGGATAACATAGAAACATAGAAGTTGACGGCAGATAAAGACTGCAAGGCCCATCCAGTCTGCTCATTTCTTTTTCTGCCTTATAAATGTGCATCGGCCTTTGCTCTGTCAGTGGCCTATCTATTCATAGTCATTTGTATTGCTCCCTTATGCCTATCCAATGCCTGTTTGAAGCCCTGCACTGTATTCATAGCCACCACTTCTTGTGGTGTCATTCCATGCATCCACCACTTTTCTGTAGAAAATAATTTCTTCACATTCCCCTTAATCGCCCCTCTAATCTCATGCTGTGTCCTCTTGTCCTGCTATTTTTCTTATATTTAAACATGTTAGACTTTTTCACCTTGTTAATGCCCTTAAGGTGCTTGAATGCCTCAATCCATATCACCCTCTCTCCCTCTCACATAAGGGTAATATTGAGCTCTGTTACTCTGTCCTCGTATGTCTTCTGATGCAGTCCCTGCACCATTTTGTTGCCTTCTCTGGACTGCCTCAATTTGGTTAATGTCCTTGTGGAAGTGTGGCCTCCAATACTTACGCAGTACTCCAGATGGGGCCTAACCAGTGTCTTGTAAAGAGGGATTATTACCTCCTCTTACGACTTGTGATACCCCTACTAATACACCCTAACACCCCCTAGCCTTACCTACTGCTTTAGAGGTCTGCTTGATGATTTCAGGTCATCAGTGATGATGATGCCCAAGTCTCTTTCTTCCTTGTGACTGCTAGCAACTCCTCCCAGCCTATAGGTGGCTTCAGGGTTTCTCTCCCTATGTGCATGATTTTGCACTTTTGCATTAAATCCCAGTTGCCACTCTTCTGACCATTTTGCTAGTTTATCCAGATCTCTTCTCATTTTGCCCACCCATCTGGATCATCTACTCTGTTGCAGATCTTGGTGTCATCTGCAAACAGACAAGCCTTACCCTCTAGTCCATCTGCAAGGTCACTAATGAAGATGTTGAAGAGGACTGGCCCCAGAACTGATCCTTGAGGTGACCCCCCTTGTGACTTGCATCTCTTCTGACTGTATACCATTTACCACCACTCTCTGTTTTCTGCCCGTCAACCAGTTTGCCACCCAGTTGACCAACTTCTGACCCACCCCAAGCCTACCCAGCTTATTTATCAATCTTCTATGTGGAACAGTGTCGAAAGCTTTGCTGAAGTCAAGGTAGGCGACATCAACTGCTCCCCCTTGGTCCACCACTCTGGTTACCCAGTCAAAGAAATCTATGAGATTAGTTTGACAGGACCTTCCTTTTGTAAACCCATACTGTCTTGGATCCTGTGCCCCTATGGATTCCAGGTGTTGCACTATCCTTTCCTTAAGGAGTGCCTCCATAATCTTGCCCACTACTGAGGTAAGACTGACTGGTCTGTAGTTCCCCACCTCCTCCCTGCTCCACTCTTGTGGAGCGGGATCACATGAGCCCTTCTTCAGTCTTCTGGGGACCCTCCTGTGCTCAGAGACTCACTAAACAGTTCTGCTAACGGCTCTGCTAGTTCCACCTTTAGCTCCTTAAGTACCCTGGGATGTATGCCATCAGGTCCCATTGCCTTATCCACCCTGGAGCTTAGCAAGCTTTTAGGACCCTTTTTTGTGAAGGGAGTAGTGCTCACCTCTCCCCCTGTGTCCATGATGTTGAGCTGTGGGCCCTGCCTACCTTCACTTCAGTAAATACTGAGCAAAGTATCTATTTAGGATAGATGCCTTTACAGGGTCCTCCTCCTCACATGCTCCTTCTCCATTAAGTTTAGCAATACCCCTCTGGACTTTCTCCTTTCACTAATGTGTCTATAGAAAGTCTTGTCACCTTTTTTACTGTTCGTGCTAGTGTTTCCTCAGTTTGGGACTTGCCTGCCTTACTGCCTTCCCTGCTTCCCTTAGGGCAGTTTGGTTTGCCTCCTATCTTCATCCCGCTGTGTTCCCTTATATTTCCTGAAGGCTAGCCTTTTGGCTCTGACCTTTTCTGCTACTGTATTTGAGAACCAAAGTGGTTTTCTTCTTCTTTTTGCACTTCCTTTTCTGTCTAACACAATGGGATGTTTGCTTCAAGTATTGCATCATAATGCTTGCCTTTACCTGTACCCCATCACCTGTGTTCTTTTTGCCAGGAGCTAGCTCAACTCTGTTGGCCATCTTATCAAAGTCAGCTCCTCTGAAGTCCCATATTTTGCCTTGGAATTGGATGATTTAGATGTAGTAGCGAAATTGAACCATACCATGTGATGGTCACTGGCCCCAGGTGACCTTCTCACCTGAGATCTGTGATCCCTTCCTTGTTAGTCAGTACTAGATCTAGGATAGCCTCTGTCTCTTGTGGGTTGATGTACCAGTTGTTTGAGGCCCTCCCTGCAGGGAATCCACTATGTGTCTAGTTCTGGCAGATGTTCCTGCTGGTATTGACCAATCTGTATCCGGCATGTTGAAGTCTCCCATTATCAGAACCTCCCCTTTAGCTGTCATGTTTTGTATATCTTCTAACAGTAATGTGTCTATGTCCTCCCCCTGGTCTGGGGGCCTGTAGACAACCCCAGTTCTTATGGCTGTCCCATTTCCTCTCTGGCGCTTCTACCTCTTTTCTTCCCACCTTCCCCAATCCCCTTCCCTCCTCACACCCTTCTCAATTTAACTACCTCTTCCCTTTCTGTTTCTTTCTTTACCTCCTCACCTGAATAGCTACCCCATGTTTTCATAGCAACACTGGCCCAATCTACTATGGCGTGGCCTCCCCCTATTTCCTCCCCATCTACAAAGTCAACTTCTGATAGCTCTGAATTCTTTTGCAACAATTCCTGATACCTCTGGTAACCTTCTGGGTTCTATTTTTGTCTCTACCTCCAATATGGCTACTTTACCCCCCACCGACATGCCATCTCAACCTAGCCTTAACAACGTCATCTTACTGACTGCACATTATTACCTTTTTACCTACTGCCTAAACCTGCTGTTATCACTATTGGCACTTACTCAGCTCTTATTGTGTGCATTTGATACTGTATTACCATTCTGTTACCTACAATGTACATGCCCAATTGTTGTAATTTTCATTCTTGAAGCGGAACCTTTGTAAACGAGTCTCTGGCTCAAAGGTGTTGTAATTCCAAGAAATAAATAAATACATTTTGGACTATTAATTCAGTTTGGCTTTGGGAATTCAGGCAACCATTCTGGTTCTCAGTGCAGCAATTGGTATGGGATAATGCAGACTACAAATAGGGGGGTTAAAAAGCCTTGAGGTCAGTCATGCATATTAATTTAGCTTACATGTGGCAGGTCCTGTTGGCATGCATCTGCTGTGGATTATTGTTTGGGGTGTTCTGACAGAGTCTGCAAAACCCATTATGACTGTCATGGCCCAATGTGAGCTACAGTAATAGTTACTATTCATTACTGACCTCAGTATATATACCCCCATGCAATCTCTGCATTACCTTCATGCCAGTTACTGTATTCTTTCTCTGGAATCTGAACCCAATGATTTTCCAATTATATAATAATATCCACCCCTCCTATAAAAACATGATTTGCATCAAAAAACATAAATATGCTGACCCAGTGCTGTGGAGGGTTGAGGCGCTGGACGTCACACCTGCCACCACACAAGCAACCCTGGTTGGAGACTAAGCCTGTGTCACTGGGGGTCAACCAGGGAAAGGAGGACTGAACATCCCAGAGGATGTTCTCCTCTGCTGGGGAGGGACAGCAGTAATGCTCAGGTGCAGCACTGCAATCTGGGAGAACAGAGGTGGCAGTGTGCTCAGAGAGACTTACTGCATGGGGGCAATGGTGGTGATACACTCCATGCTTGCATTCAAGCTTGCTCACCACCCTGAAGCCAGCACCCCAGGGGAGAAAACAAGAAGGGAAAATCCAGAGATGATGTGATGCTGTTGGCCTGATTGCATTCTATCAGACGGCTTCTGCCACCCACCTGCCTAATCCTCGCTAATCTAATCATTAAATTAGCATTTTGGGGTCTGGAAGTGAAGAATATAATTATTAAACACCCACTACTACGATATTTCCTTCTTTGGAGCATCGTAATTGATGTTATCGACCACAATGGAATCGGAGATGAAAATGGACCCTCCGAAGCATACTCCACCTTTCAAGCCGGAGAAACAGCCTAAGAAGAAACAATCTTTGCCACCAGGGAAACAATCTGGCACAATCCTGCTGCTATATCTCTTACAGAGGACAGATTTTTACAAGAGCCCACTCCTTTCAAAGAATCTTTAGCAGATATTGTGGCAAAGCTGAAGTCAATATGGGCTGACATGAGCAACCTAGGTCACAGGATCTCTGACTCAGAGGCCCGTAAAGCTTCTATTGAATCATGGAAAAGTAAAACCGACCCAGAAATAACCAAGCTTAGACAAGAAATACAGAAGTTGCAACTTAAAACCGAGGATTTGGAAGGACGCAGTAGGTGGAATAATGTTTTGCTTTTCAGCCTCCCGGAGACCGAGGAAGGCCCATCAATAATCTCTTTTCTTCAGAAGCTTCTAAACAAGGTCGTGGACTCCTCACCCCACAACCCAGCCTACCTGATCTAGAGGGCGCACTGCTCCCTTAGACCTCGTCTACCAGAGCAAACACCTCCGAGACCGATTATAATGAAGTTTTTAAACTATCTTGAGAAACAACACATCCTCTCTAAAGCTAGAGAACTGCAATAAATTACTTGGGAGGGTAAGCGCCTACGATTTGCGCAAGATTTACCTCTGGGGACCAGGCAAAAGAGGACGGCCTTCCACCCTATTGTAAGCAAGTGCATAGCAGCCAGTCTGAAATTTAAAATGGCCTATCCGGCCCGACTCCAAGTAGCCATAGATGGTACATGGCAATCTGACGACTTACCAGTGCAAGCCCTGGAGGACCTCTCTAGCAAACTCCCCAATCTCTATAAGGCACCCCGAATTGAAAATCTCTGAGTGAAGCTCTATATCAGTTTTTAGGCCTTACAACTTGTTTGCTGTTGTTTTCTTACTCTAATAAGTTTTTGCTGGAAGTTATGAACTCATCACTTGAGGTGTTTTAGTTGCTGTTGACCAAGAGGAGGTGCGGAGAGTCCTGTTGTTTGTGTGGACTGGTCGATAGGCAGCCCTTTCATGGCTCCCACTCCCCTGGCTCTCTCCAAAAATAAAGCTCCATAATTATAAGGAACAAGCCTGGAACTGCGTTGAGGAGGACTCACTTTCCAAGGGGACTGCTATATAACTGGACTGGTCCCACATTGTTATGGTTCCTCCAAAGCGTGGGTGGGTGTTACCATTACTCCAGGAGGGGGGACTACAAAAATCTCAATAGCCTAACTCTTTTAAGATAAGATGCTTTAATTTTATTTGCCCAGATCCGAACTGGAGAGTGTTGTGCTGATCACCCTTAGGAGTAGATTCAGCTCCCCTAATGGTTGATAGGCTTCAGCAGAGGGGGTAGTTCCCCCCTCCGAGAATTTCTCCAGAGTCTAGGGTATGTTGCTGTGGGATCTGGGATACTTACCCCTTCCTCTAGGAGTGTATTCCAGTGAATCTGTTAACAGGCCTTTTTCTTGGGGTATTAGGCAACGCCCTAGTTGGAAGAGTAACACCTTGTCCACTCGAGTTGCTGCCCTGGGAATGATTGCACAACTCTCCTGGAGTTTTCGATTTGAATGGTAGGACACTTGAGGTCTGCACTATTATTTGTAGACCTGACTAATTATTATCCCCCAATCTGGTCTGATATAATGCGGAGATTGGGAGGATGGGGTGATCGGGGGCCGAGGGATGGATATGCAGGAATGCGGAGCCTCATGGTCTGGATAGATGGGTGGCTGATTCTAGCCACACCTCTATGGTTCCTAGTTCTACTACTCCCTTGGTGGGTGGGGTGGGGAGCGATGCAACAGGGCAACGAGGGGTGGGTTACCCCACTGCACCCACCTGGTCACTTACAGACAGTACTGCCTTGGGGTGTTGCTCTCCATCACACACCGTTAGATTGAGGAGGGGGGATGGGATCTACTGGGGTTGGCTCTCCAGGCAATAGAGATTTCACAATATTATTGCACCAACAAGATTGGAAGGGTCACTCACTGTACATAGTTTTGTATGGGAAATGTTTTTGGACTTGGGGGTATTTTCAAGCTGATCAGAACTCCTCCAGTAATGAATATCATAGCTGGGGGGGGGCAGAACTCCTGGTACATAGGAAGGGATCATCACAGTTATACAGAGGTTATCATTGCCTGTTTAAGTTTAAAAGAGCTCTTGTTACACCGCTCTCACACCTCTTTAGTGGGATGTCAGTATTACAGTTACAAAAAAAGGCTCATGTTTTTGTTAACAAGATTCCAAGGCCTCACCTATTTTTTTGTTACACTTTCATGGGATAAGGAGGGTGGGGGGTTATTCTGATAAGAAGGGTGGTGGGATGGGGTGGATGCCTCTCTGCATATACACAGCGCTGGTTAGACAATTGTGCTTAATGTTTTGTCTTTGAAATCTGGTGTACCTTATTTTTAAGGGTGGGAAGGTAATTAGCTTTTGGGGAGAGGGGTGTGGAGTGTGTCAAACAGCTGAAGGTAATCAAGATAATTGTTTGGAATCTTACATGAATGGCTAATAACATAGTTAAGATCTTGATATGGAACGTGCGAGGTGCCAGAGAACAGCTTAAGAGATACCAGATTCTCAAGCATATCTCCCTCCTCCAAGCCCATATCCCGTTCATTCAGGAATCTCATCTTCAACCCCAGGAAGCCAATTATTATTGCAGGCAGGAGGTTAGCCAAGTATTTGCTTCTGGACAATCTACCTCCTGTAGAGGGGCAGCCATACTCATGAACCGCACAATTCCTTGACAAGCTGATCAGGTCATTGCTGATCCACAGGGAAGATACATTATTGTGAAGGGCCTTCTCAACCAGAAAGAGATAGCCTTAGGCAGCATATATGGTCCAGTAGGTGGAAGTCCAAATGTTCTTATGGAGCTAGCTGATATGCTAGACCCATTCCTTGCTCTACCCAAGACTTGGATAGCTTGAACCACTCCCCAAAGCCCCTCCCAGCTGCACAGAGGGCACTGCAGGACTTAATTGACACGTTAGGTCTCTGTGATCCACGGAGAATCCTTAACCCATTGTCTTGTACCTTCTCATTTTATTCTTTGGTCCATCAGACCTCTTTCAGATTAGACTATGTCCTCAACAGTCAGTCTCTTCTCACAGGGCTGTGTGACACCGGCATACAACTCATTATCCTTTCTGATCATGCTGGAGCATGGGTAACACTTATACCCGACTCCAACTCGCAGTGAGACACGATTTGGAAACTCAATACTCAACTCCTTAAGGATTCCCGAGTGATCTCAAGAATCTCTTCCCTCATTTAATCTTTTATTCAATCTAATAAAGATACAGTTCCAATGGTAGACCATGAATGATGTGCTTTAAAATGTTTCTTGAGAGGAGAATTTATTCGGCTGGCTTCTACCCGAAAACATCAAAGATTCATAGATTCATAGAAGTTTACAAGCAAAGGAGGCAATTTTGCCTTTATTGAGCTCACCACCAGTCATTGATGGGAAAAAATTTTTTCATTGCCCATGTAAGCATCCAGGTTATTTTTGAAAGTATCCATTGTTACACTTTCAATTACACTTTTTGGAAGTTTATTCCAAGCTGTTACCACTCTCTGAGTGAACCAATGATCCCTCTTTTTTGTATTGTTTTTGGTACCCATAAGTTTTCTATCATGTGATCTAGTATTTATCTTTGAGTAATTTTTTGTCAAGCCAATAGTTACAAAAGTTGTTTCATCATGAATAGCTCTATACACAATGCATAGGTCACCCCTTAATCTTCTATAATGTAATGAATAAAGATTGAATTTTTTCAGCCTGTTGACATAATCCAAATTCTGCACAGTAATAATTTGTCTGGTAGCTTTGCATTGTATGTTTTCAACTAGTTTGTTACTTCTTATAAGTGCAGGATTACATACTGCAGAGCAGTATTCCAAATGAGGGCGAACTAGACTGGAGTACAGAGGGACAATTATGTTCTCATGCCTGCTCTTAATGTTTCTTAAAATACATCCTAGTATCTGATTCCTTTTTTTGATGGTATTTCTAATATGTGTATCAAAAGAAAAGTTATTTGAAACTGTTATTCCCAGATCCTTTTCATCATCAGTTGTTTGTAGATACATATTATTCAATTTGTAGGAGTAACAGGGATTATTTTTCCCCAAGTGCATAACTTTACATTTCTGTGTGTTAAAATATAACTCATTTTTAATTGACCAAGCCTCAAGATGAAAAAGATTGTTCTGAATCTGAGCAGCCAAAGCACTGTTTGTCACTATACCTCCAAGTTTACAGTCATCGGTGTACTTGGCCATCCAGCAGTGTTTATTTAGGGGAAACATAGAAGTGATCAATATATTAAAAAGAACAGGTCCCAGGACAGAGCCCTGAGGGACTTCGCTAGTTACGGGACCCCATGAGGACAAGTAGCTTTTCACTGAAATGCGTTCTGAGCAATCCAAGAGCCAAGAGATATTCCACTTTATTATTTGGGGTTGTAAAGCTATTGCTTTTAAGAACTCTATAAGGACATGGTGGGAAACAGAGTTGAAGGCTTTTGAGAAGTCAAGAAAAATTACTTTGACTGGCAGGCCCTTATCCAAAGCCTCACTTACAGGTTCAAAAATGTTTAGTAAATTTGTTTGGCATGACATTGCTGCTAGTGAACCCATGCTGAGTAATGTCGGTATATCCGATGTTATAAAGGTGCTCGGTGATTCTTTCTTTTAGTAATTTTTCCATAAGCTTACAGAAAACTGCTGTTAAACTTATTGGCAGATAGTTAGACACAGAGCTTCTGTTACCTTTTTTATATAGGGGAATTACAGTGGCCTGCCCCCATATTGGAAGAATGGTTCCTGTTTTAAGTGAGAGGTTGAAAAGGTAGGTTAAAGGACCTAAGATATAGGATGCAGTATTTTTGATAAAAATAGGAGGTATACCATCTGGGCCAGCGGACTCATCTGATTTAAATGATATTATAAAGTTCATCACTTCTTCTTCGCTAATTTGTTTGCAACCAAAGTTTGGCTCCAAAGATGATGGTAAGAACTGAGCGTTTGGGCTAAACATGCTGATAAAATATTTATTAAATTCATTTGACATTTCTTGCTCACCGGTTATAACTCCATCGGGTGTAGTTAAAGGTCCAATTTTGTGGCTAGAAGTTCTAATGGACCCAATGTAATTAAAACATTTTTTTTATTGTCTTTAGTGGATAGCGCTATTTTCTCTTCAAGATGTTTTTTTTTTGCTTTTCTAATCAAGTTCTTGCTTTTGTTTACTGACACTTTACATTGTGTCCAGTTTATAGGTGTAGGTTGTTTCTTGCATTTTTTAAAGTCTGTATTTTCTATTTATACTCAATTTTATATTTTTGTTCCACCAAGGGGGAATTCTCTTATTAATGTTATATTTTTTCCTAATGGAAACCCATAGATCAATGCAGGATTGTATTTTGCTGTGAAAAATGGACCATACCTCTTTCAGATTATGTCCTATAAGGTCCTTTTCCCATTCCCACTCTTTCAAGAAGCTGAAGCCCTCTCTTTACTCACACAAATTCAGTCTAGAGCAGTCTCTCTCACCTACATCTTCTCCCAATCTCTTAAACTCCCTGATGTCCCTCAGGGATAAATACTCCATCTTGTTGCAGGAGAAAGTAGAGTATTCTATACTTAAAACTCACTCTAAATATATAAAGCAAGGCAAAAAGGCGGGGCAGTTGCTCGCTCTCCAGCTGCGCAAACTCGAAGCCTCAAGAATAATTCCCTCCATCTCAGCTTTAGATGGCTCCATCAAAACACTTCCTAAAGACATAGCACTAGTATTTGAACGATTTTACTCTACCCTATATGGAGCACACGTGTCCCCACCAAGCACGGGCGAGATGTCTAAATACTTGGATTCTGCTTCTCTGCCCCACCTCTCAGAGCATCACCGGACCCTCCTCTTGACACCTATCTCCTCAGCTGAAATAGAAAAGGCCATAAATAGCCTGGCTCTTGACAAAGCCCCCGGCCTTGACAGTCTTCCCTCCAATTTCCCTCCTAGTCCCATTAGCACACATTCTCAATCTCTTCCTTAGCACTGGTCAGTTCCCTGACAAATGGAAGGCAGCTACAGTTACTCCATTCCACAAAAGTGAGGATAAGATCTGCCATGTGAACTATTGACCAATTTCGATACTACCACCTCTCTCCAAGGCACTCGAATGCATAGCATCCAACCAACTCACAGACTACCTGGACAAACACAATCTCTATGCCCACAACAACATGTCTTCAGAAAAGGTCATAGCACTTCTTCTGCATTACTGGAGTTCACTGGAGCACTGCATGGCACATTGGATATGGGTCACAACCGGGGCAGTATTTGTAGATCTGACCAAGGCCTTCGGTACAGTCCACCATCGTCTGCTGATCCAACAACTCCAGTATTTAGGACTCTGTCCTGACACTGTCTCATGGTTCAACAGCTATCTGCAAAACAGATCTCGATGAGTCAAAATTGCTGGGACACTCTCGGACCTCATACCTGTCCGATCTGGAGTCCCTCAGGGATCCATCCTGGGTCCGTTACTCTTCAGCCTGTTTCTTAACACTCTCCCAAAATCTTGCACTGAACAGATTATCCTCTATGCTGATGATGCTGTTATCCTTCTCCTCCCACAAGAACCCTGTGCTCCTGCAGACCAATCTTCAGCAAGGCTTTGCCGCAGTGAAAAACTGGTTCATTCATCATAAGCTTGTCCTCAATCATAAAAAAAACAAAGTAATGCTCTTTAACAGCTCTCAAAACAGGGATAGATCTCACCCCCTAGCTATCTCTACCAGCAATGGCAACACCCTTGAGCAAGTGCAGTCATTCAAATACCTAGGGTTATCCCTGGACTCAAATCTCTCCTATGGGTCACACATAGATAATGTTGCCAAATCAGCAAATATGCGCCTAGGCCTACTTTACCGGCACAGACAACACCTTACTGCAGAAGCACTGAAGATTGCCATCCAAAGTTTGGTGGTCTCCATCATTGATTATGGTCTTATAATCTATGGCTCTGCCTGAGATGAATTTCAATATCACTTAACAAGGCCTGCAGGCTTATCTCTGGTGCTCACCGTCTCACTCATACATGTGACCTGTATGCCAGATCTGGCTGGCTTCAACGTTCAAATCGCATAAAATACCAAACCTGCATTATGGCAAAGAAAGTAACCATGGGCCTCGCTCCACCGGGAGTCCAAGCACTGCTTAGTTCTAGACTAAAGCCACATAACACCAGGGGCTCTGAATACCATCTCCTTCAGGTTCCCTTGTCGCACCTCAGGGACAAAGATCCTTTTGCCTTCAGAGCGCCTAGCTGGTTAAATGCGCCCAACCTGACATCTCCACTACCATCCTGGTTCATTCAAACATAAACCCACCTCCACCTTACTAACTCTAGCTCCTGTGAATGCTACCTATAATATCTCGGCCCTCTATATTTTGTTCTCTCCAACTATCACCTACCACATCTCCACCCCCTCCTTTTCCTCTATGTTACGTTTTTATTTCTTCTTTCTTTTCACCACTCCTGACTCTCCCCCTTCACCCCCACCTCTTCTGAGCCCTCAGTGATGTTTCCCTTTTTGTTGACTAGTTTCAGCCTGCTCCCAGTTGATGACCATGCCCTTTGGCTGCAATTCCTGCCCTCTCCAACTTCGCTCCTCACGTTTATCTTCATCTTCCACTCTCCCTCCTACTTATCCCTCTGTTACTTTGTGTTCCCATGTATACATTCTACTTATTCTAGCTATTGTATTGATCTACCATTGTAACCTAATATGCCAACCTATTTATTGCTTTGTTCCTATTTCTGTAACTTGTATTTGTTCTCTGACACGGAACCTTTGTAAAAGAGCCTGGCTCAAAGGTACTTGTAATCCTAGTTGTAATAAAAAAAAATATATATATATATATACATATAATAATTTCTATAAGCTTTTTCTTAAAGACTTAACGCCCTTCTTGCTCAATCTGTTTCACGTCATGTTATCTTCAGAGTCTCTGAACCCTTCCCTACTAGAGGCTACCATAAGCCTTCCTCTTAAGACAGACAAACCACCTACCCATCCAGCAAGTTACTATCCTATCTCTCTAATGAACTGCAACATTAAGATTCTAGCTAAAATGTTAGCTAAAAGAATTGAGAAGGTATGGAAAAACCTTCTTAGCCCAGAGCAGGTGGGTTTGTTGCCGGAAGATCTTCAGCAGATCATCTTTGCAAGATATCTCACTTCTTCCAGGTAGCTAGCTCTTCCCTATCTCCCATGGCTATGATCTCACTTGACGCTGAGAAAGTGTTTGACAGAGTGGATTGGTCATTCTTGTGGTTAACCTTACAGAAAATGGTATTTCCTTCTTCCTTTATCCAATGGATTCAGGTGCTTTATTCCCTGCCTACAGCCAAAATTTACTGTAATGGGGTCCTTTCCTCTTCTTTTCCTCTCTACACTGAAACTCAACAGGGCTGTCCCCTTTTCTTTTCAACCTATATCTTGAACCTCTTCTCAGGCTTCTTAAATCTCACCCCAACATCCAGGGCATCGCTCTGGGTACCTTAAACCCCTCCATTTCTATTTATGCAGATGATATTCTGCTCCATATTTCGAATCCTGTACCTTCCCTTACTGCAGCCCTAAGGAGAATTGAGCAATTTGACAACTATTCTAACTATAAACTGAATCTCAGCAAAACAGAAATATACCCTCTCAACCACTTAGTGTACAGTCAAGACTTTGCTATCTTTGGTATGAAGTGGTCCCCCCATAGCACTGAGTACCTTGGCATCCACTTATCGAAAGACCCTGCCTTGATTAAGAAATTGAATCTAGATGATTTATTGAACCTAATACAGCAGGACTTAATGTGATGGAAAAGCCTGCCAATATCTTTATGGGGTAGAATAAATATAATTAAATTGAACGTCCTTCCCAGGATCTTCTATCCTCTGAACAGCTGGCTTCCCTTCTCCTTCTTTAAATGCATCCATTCTCATATGTCTTCATTTATCTGGCAGGACAAATCTCCTAGGCATTCCTTTCTAAACTAAAGCTAACCAAAGAACTGGGGGGTCTATGGTTTCCAGACTTTCTGTTTTACTACCTGGGCCAGGCATCTTCATAAATGTGGTAAGTGGTTATCCTTACTCCAAGATCCATCTGGCACTGAATATATCCCTATCTGGTTGCAAGTAGAATCCAAATTACTCTCCCTACACAAAATATCCCCTTTAGCTGCTCTTTTCTCCCCCTTGAGGGCTCTTCTGGATGTGCTCAGGTCATCTCCGATCGGCACGTCGGTCAGAGTCTTCTCACAACTCTGCTCCAAGTTTAAAAAAGTCTCTCCTCTCAAAGACTCCTCCCAACCCATCTTCTCCTATCTAAATATCAAAATTGGTGGCCAACCAATATCCCGTCTGGATTCCTCTTCCTCCTGGTCTTAAGGTGGCAGACTTCTATTCTCAAACTTCTATACTTAACTCTCCAGAATTACTAACTAAATTCTGATTGAATTCCAATAGCATTTTTAAGATTTTTCAGCTAAGGCACCTCCTGGTCAAACAGTTTGGTCCAGTCCCACAAACATCTGTCCTAGAGGAGTTTCTTCAATAGGTCTGAGATACAGCACCTAAATCCTATGGTATTTCAGCATTATATATATGTGCCTGTTAACATCTTCCTGCTCCCCCATTTCAAGTGGTTCCAAGGTATGGGAGTCTCTAATGCCCGGTATGGTGTTTGATTGGCCATGTATATGGAAAGACCTTTACACATACCTATCCCAGGACCGATTGCAACTAACTCAATATCATATTCTAAACAATATGTACTATACTCCCATCAAACTGGTTAAGATGGACCATATTCCCTCACCTAAATGCACCAGATGTGGCAAGGAAGATGGTACCCTGCTACATATTTTCTGGGCTTGTGAGAAGGTATCTTCCCTGTGGATGAGCATTGAAGAATGATTAGACCCTCTTTTGGGCTTACGAGGTCTTTTCTCTTTTGAAATTTGTATTATCAGGGACTACGCGCAGATTCAAGTCAAAAGGAAAATACCATATGGCACTTATATCCCGAGCAGTTAAAAAATTAGTGCTGAGACACTGGTTAGATCAATCCACTATCACGCACAATGAATGACAGCACGAGCTCTCCTTTTCTTTGCCAACAGAGCACTTGATTGCCAGTACATGTAATTGTAAATATCTATTTAATAAGAAATGGGGCAAATTACATGCCCTTTATCTAAAATAAGTGCTCTTGACCTGTCTTTGGTGCCTCACGAGATAGGCCTTGTATACTCAATCTTGATCAAGATCTTTATCACTGAGAACCTAATATAGATGGACTGACACACTCCACAGGGATGGGGGAGGGGGATAATGGGAGGAAAGTGGGGGTAGGGGGTGTGGGGACAGTATTGTTTCTCCTGTTACATCTTCCAGTTACATTGTGTTATGTTCATGTGTGTTTTATTATGATAAAATAATAAAGCTCTTTCAATTTTAAAAAAAAAAGAAGGGAAAATCCCAGACAGAGCAATGATGAGAGGTCTGAGCACTCGCAAGCCCTGTACCAGTGACCCAGTCCTCTCTCCACAAACCATATCTGTTCTCCAGAAGTAAGACAGGCCTGCTGAACCTGCCATGGGAGAGCCATGGGGGAATAATGGAGGTCAAGTTAAGTCCCTGGGATGCTCGGTGACAAGTCAATGGTGGTCGGACCAGAATAATAGAGCCTGCACCAGAGAAGCATAAATGAATTAGTAAGTATGTAAGTAAAATTGTATTTCTTAAGTACCCTTTCCCTGGAGCTCAGGGTGCTATACAGGACACAGGCAAGATTTACAAAATAATGTAATAAACAGAAGGTTAAAAGACATAAATAAATGTACCAATAAAAGAAACACAGCAGCTAGGCTAACTAAGAGGGAGAAATTAAGAAGTCCCAAATGCCTCCCTAAGAAGAAGTGCCTTCATAGCCTGCTTGAAAGCCTCCACCAAGGGGCCCTCCCTCAAGGACCCTGGAAGTGAGTTGCACAGGGCTGGTTCAACCGTCTTGAATGAACAGTATCCAAGGTTTTAAGCCAAGCCCTGAGAACTACTAGGATGCCCTCAGAGGAGGAGGAGGAGTGAGAGAGCACAAAGGGCAGGCAGGAGTCAGGAGGTTACTCAGGTAGCCAAGGCCCAGTCTATATAGGGCCTTGTAGGTTAGGAGATGCACCTTGAAGATGATCCTTCACCTCACTGGCAGTCAATGTAGATTACACAGGATTGGGGTCACATGACAGGACCTCAGAAAGCCCATCAGCAACCTGGCCACTGCATTCTGCACTAGCTGCAGGTGATGCAGGACCCCTCCACTGACCCCGAGGTAGAAAGTGCTGCAATAGTCAAGTCTGGACATCACAAAAGCATGCGCTAGTGAGGGCATGTCATCTGGCGGGATTAAGGCTTTAATTTGCCAATGTTCCTAAGGTAGTAGAAACCACTCAGGACAACAGATGACATCTGAACCTCAAATGCCAGTCTGTTGTCCAGGATAATTTATGTATTATTTATTTATTTACTGAATTTTGTTGACCAGGTAGGTCCACTGAGACTAGAAGTTCCTTTTTCAGGGGCAACCCTGGGGGGAAGGGATATAGATGGTAACCAACTAAAATTGAGCCAGATTAAGCTGTTGGTGGAATTTTTGGTGAATGGGAGAAATTTGGTCAGGACAAAAAGGAAATTCCCCTGATCTGAAGTAGGGGGCACTGTGTCGCTCTGGTCAGGAGAATGTCCGACAGTGTGGAGATGAATGATGAAGGAGAAGGTAGTCGAGGAGAACAGCTCCCTGTCATTAAAGATTTGTTTTGCAGTTCAATGGATATTCCGGTGGCAGAATCAGACATTATGATACCTGCAATGATGGATGTAACTGCAACAACGAGCGATTTGGAAGATGAAGGAAATCGTCCTGCAAGGGGATTTTTGAGACCTGTGTCAATGGAAGCAGCAAAGGTTATTTCTGGGATGCATTCCCCTACAAATATTACATGATTTTGGACTGTGAAGACGGTAACCAAGGGAGCACGGACAAGGAACCAGGAGTAATAATGGATAATTCCTCAGCTGAGGAAACAGTAGACGCAGTTCAGAAAGAAAATATTGGTATGTGGTCTCCTGAAAGAGCTCTTGCTGCAGCGGGTTGGTCACTCGCTCCGGATGGTATACACTGGCTCCCCGGAGTCACACCAACGGCAGCTCAGATTATGGCATTGGCTTCGCAACCAAATTCAGTTTGTTCTAAGGATTGCAAAGGTGAAATGATGGAGAATTCTCAAATGGGTGTGTCACAGAGTGACGGACCAAAACTCGGAGAAGATACTACACTGCAAGAGGATGCTGGCATGGCAAATGTATCGGACACTCCACTACAAGTTACAGTTAAATCTTCTGACATTTCTACATCTGTACATACTGCTCACATAAATGTACCTATTGAGAAAGTCAAGGCCAATACTGAAACTAGGCCTGTGCTGGCAGAAGCGGTTAGTAGCCGTGGGTCACCTCGGCCTGTATTGCAAAGCGTTGTCACTAGGGATAGTCGAGAGGCTCCCTCTGGTTCATGGGCAGATTCTATGGAACATCAGATGACAGCTGATGAATCAGGGGCTACAGGAGCATCGGGTCAGGAGTCTAACCCGAATCCTGCTCTCCCCCTTCCCCCTCGACCACAGCCTAATCCCAGAAGAAGGATGGCTGATTTATTTGCAAATTTAGGGAAACCAAGGTTCAGACGGAATGCTGTCTGAATAAAATACAAAGGAGGTCTTGAACTTCCACCCGATAGGGTTTATGTGGCACAAAAACTCCTGAAGGAATCTACGCAATTTCAGGCAATGGACATTTTCACATTAATTCATATATCTGGAGATACCATTTTTGACATTAGCTTTAATACACCAGTTCAGCTCGAAAGATTTTGGGCTAAGTTCTCTTATTTAAAACACACTCTGGTGTGGGTCCCCTTTCGTGGCCATTCCTTTAACAAGACCATCTGTTAAACTCATTACCATTCTCTTTCAAAATGAGAATGTGCATGTGTCAGACATTCTATACTGGGTCAAACAATGGGCAGATGTTATGGATAGACCAGCTCCTATTATTGACAGCAAAAATATATGGACAGGGGTTGGAAAATCAAAGTAAAGTTACGAATGGCAAAGGAGGGCCTGGTGCATCTTCCTAGCTGCTTTTACTTGGGTTGAGATAGATGATTCTGCTTTTATCCTGGTCAGCCCAAGACATGCCACAGATGTAGGTCCTTTTCTCATCTCAGCAATGCATGCTAGGCTTTAATATGCAGTTTTTGTCAGCAGATGGGACATCCGAGCAACCAATGTCGAAACCCACCAAAATGTAACTTTTTTGAGGATCATGGTCACTTGTTCCTTCAATGCCCATGGGCAGTTTACAATAAAGGTTCTTTCTGGGATCAGGACACTATTGTACATGCAGCACAGGAAAAACAGTCTAGACAACAACAATACTTGAGCTCAGAGAAGGAGCAAGATGTGCCAGTAGCTTAGCCTGATATCTCTCAGGAAGACACAGAAGAAACCCTTACAGACCACTCTGTCTTTGTTCTACATCAAGATGGGAACACTAATACTCAACTGGTCATTTCTGAAACTACAGAAGAACATGCAGGGCCATCTACTGCATCAAGCCAGTCTGTGGAGATGCCCCGAGGAAGGATATCAACTGGTGACAGGGAAGAGATGGTCTGCCAGGAATATTCCCAAATCAAAACTTCCTCAAACAGAATTTGCCATGGACCCAAACAAATATGGGGTATTAAAAACTTCAGTTGAGAAGGATGACAAGGACTCAGAGGCCTCTCCGTTAGCCTCATCTCAAAAAGAAACCTCAGATGTGGAAGGAGAAGTGGGGGACAGGCCTAGAGTGTGAAAATGAACAACAAAAAAAACATTTTGAGTACCCCCTTCCTGCCTTTTTTTATTTCTGAATGCCCAGCACTGCTGAGGAATGTATCACTGTCCACTCTTTAAATACGAATAGTATAAAAAATTACAAATGCAGATGCATTACGGCCCAGTGGAGCTGAGGGTTGAGGCACTGGATGCCACACCTTGCGCCACGCCAGTGGCCCGGGTTCGGGAAAGAGCCCGGCTACTGGGGGTCGGCAGGGAGGGAGTAGGATTGAGCATCTGAAGGACAGCTCTTCTCTCACTGGGGAGGGATCCAGGGGCATCCCGGTGCAGTGGGGACCCCCGGTGGAGACCAGAGGTACTACTGCCGGGAGCACAGCACAGAGCCGGAGGCTGACACTTGGCCAGAACGTGGGCGGATGCGTGCATGCTCATGGCCATTGATGTCACTGCACGCCTGCTGGCTCAGGGGAAGGAAAAGTGGAAAACTGGGGCACTAGTCGTGGCGGAATGATGGACGTCTCCGAGAGGACTCTCTCAGCGCCCGAGGTGCGCGGCAGTACCGGATCCTGATTGGGGTGGGCTGAGCTCCGAGGGAGTGCCTCCCACCACTCCTGGCTGTGGGGTAAGCGCAGGGGTCACTGCGAGGCCCGAATGTGGACACCGGAGGCAGCCCAAGGAGATGGTGGCCAGATGAACTTGGGGAGATGCCAGACGTGGGAAAGGTAAGGCAGACTGGTGACCCCTGGGGGATAAAGAAATAGAGAAAAAAAAATGCAGATGCATCACTTTCCAGGCTTTACAAGATGCTCAAGCAGATGTTTGCCTTTTACAAGACACTAGGCTTTGTACAGAGGCTGATATTTACCAAGCGAAAAAAAGCATGGGTTTGGGGTTCATCTATATGGGCTTTGGGGGAGGAAGCTTGCTCCGGTGTGGCTATACTTTTTAGAGGCTTTATACAATGCTCCAAGATTATAGAAAATGACCTGGGAAGAGCTTTATTCATTAATATTACCTATCAGTCACAAGATCTACGGGTTTGGGTAGTGTATGTACCACAAACAAAAAAAGCTAGGGTACCGATATTTCAGTCACTTCAATCATATTTACACACACATTGTAAACTCATTTTAGGGAGCGACTTCAATTGTCCACTGGACCATAAAAGATAAGACAGGGATCACATCTAAAATGTATTGTGATACTAACATGTTAAAACAAATCCTAAGCACAGCAGAGTTAAAGGATACTTTTAGATTTTTGCACAACACAGGGGGACACACATATCACAGGGCTTCTTTGTCCTCGAGAATTGACTACATATTTGTCTCTAAACACTTTTCCATTTTGTCTGCAGAAATTATTTCTTCGGCTACATCGGATCATTTTAGTTTAGAACTAGCTTTGGGCCAATTGCATAGAAATAATATAGGACCTGGTTACTGGCACCTTAACAATACCTTATTAACAGACCCTGATATATTATATAAAGCAAAAGAACATCTCTTGGGCAGAGCAACACTTGTAGCCTGGTATGATTCCATCAGCAATTGGTGGATGGAAACTAAAGTACTTATTCATCAGTTATTTCAAAAATGGTGGAAGCAGAAAGGGAAATCTGCCTACTTCTAATACTTGAAACTCAGAAAGCATCTTTACCAACTCATTACTGTGCAAAATACTGACCATATAAATCACTCTACACAGATTCAGGCTATAAAACAAGAAATGAAAATCTATTTATATTCTAAGGCAAAATCTTTGCAGATGGAGCAATCTGCAGGAACTCAAGGTACTAAAGCATCATTAGATATTTTTAAGGATTGTCAATCAAGGGTTAGGAAAAAGGTATGGGAGGTAGATAAAGATAACACAGGTGTGGTACATTCTGATTTTAGCAGTATAATGGAAATAATTCATACATATTTACACTCCTCCTTTGGGACTCTGATATAGACAAAGGATAAGTTAGGACAGTTTCTAGCTGATCTTGCTGCCCCGACTCACGATCAAACAGAAACCTCAAGGTTAATAGACCCGATTTCAGAGGATGAAATTTGTATTGCCATGCAAAAATTGAAATTAAATACTGCTCCAGGACCTGATGGGTTGAGCCCAAATTTCTATAAAACAGTTCAGGATACCCTTATTCCATTAACGGGAGAAATATTTAATGGCATCCTATGTAATTTGGACATTCCAGATCCAATGGTGAAAGCCTTGTTGATCTTGTTGCATATAAAAGGGAATAGGCTGGATGTTAATAACTGGAGGCCCATTTCATTAAATGTAGATCTTAAATTGCTCTTTGTTGTATTATGTAAGTCTTGATGCTATAGCTAAATTAGTTATCTCACCTTATCAAAACTGTGCAATACCAGGATGTACTTTAGAAGATAATTTGATATGTTTATGGGAAGTATTTGCAAGAAGGCATTTGAGGATTTTGCAGGGGTATGTGGTTACCCTGGAACAAGAAAAAGCCTTTGATCGCATATAACATAAAATTATGTTTCAGATCCTAGTCTTTTATGGCATTCCTCAACAGTTTATTGCATGTTTAAATTTATTATATAGTTCAGCATATTTTCATCTGCTTTTGAATGGTTCAGTTGGCCAATGGATTCAGCTTAGAAGAGGGGTGAGGCAGGGGTGCCCTTTGAGCCCCCTGCTGTACACATTTTATATTGATATTCTGGTGAAACATATTAAACACTATAGGCACATTGGAGGCATGAGTCTTTCCCCTCACACCTTACCCCTTAAAGTCATGGCTTATGCAGATGATCTTTATTCATTCTTAAACTCCCAACTGGAAGGTGACATAGCATACAACACATTCGTATCATAATCAGAGGCAACAGGTGCTAGAATAAATTTCCATAAAAGTCAAACTCTGGAAGTTGGACATACATTGCTCACAGGTCAGATCTGTAGGGTGCTTTTATCCCAGGAAGCTGCTATACTAGGAATCAAGTTTGGCCCTAAAGAAATGGAGAAAGTTAACTGGAAAATAAAACTGACATTATGTGATACACTAATAAGGGCATGGCAAGGCTTACAGATTGCTAAACTCAAAAGGGTCTATTTAATCAAAACTTTTATAATCCCACTTTTATTATTCATAGGTTCCATCTTTCCTCTGCCTTACACATTGGATTCTAGTCTTTACAACACTTTTTTCAGAATTATCTGGGGGAGCCTTTTGAACCTGATTAAATGGAATACAACATACAGATCCATTCCACATGGATGTATAAGTACGTAACACCCACTGGCATTTCTTCACTCCATCTTCTGGTATGGGAATTTAGTGCTTAGCCTCAGGAAAGGTCACAGAATTGGATGATCTGGGAACAAGAATGGCTTGGAAAGATTTTCCAATTTGGTCCTTAGATAAATGGACTTTTAAGTTACATAATATGGCTATTCTGACCTATATGTGTCATGCACTACAAAAAGTCAGGAACTGGAAACTCACCATAACCAATTTTATGACCCTCTTGAGACAGCTTTTGTACCAACAAATCAATTTAGATCATTTTACAGAACCCTTCTCCTTTCCAATGGGCACACCACAAGGAGTGTTGGTTACTACAAAACAGTTAATGGATTCTAGAATTCCCAAATTTTTATGGGACACTACATGGTTGGCATGTCATGGGAGATTGGGGGTTAGAAACAACTACAAACATAAGAAGCTGGAAGAGAGGTATTGCCTTAGAAACACATGTAACATGGTGCTAGAAACATAGGAGCACCTTTTTTTGAATGCCCCTTTATTGTTGCTTTTTGGAATTTATTGCTTTTTGGGGGGGGCAAGTTAAATACAGTTATGAATTAGATAAAAACAGACTCATAGTCAGAAGATAGATTCTTTATGGAAACACTGTCTTGGGTGGATAACATACAAAGAAGAGGAAAAAAGAGGGGAAAAAGAGGAAGGATACAACCCCTAATAGTTCTTGGGAATGTAGGCTTACTAGTGGGGTACCGCAGGGTTCAGTACTAGGACCGGTCCTCTTCAATGTCTTTATAAGTGACATTGCAGAGGCACTGGAAGGAAAAGTATGTCACTTTGCAGATGACACAAAGATCTGCAACAGAATTGATACACAAGGTGGAGTGGAAAGGATGAGAAGGGACTTGGCAAGGTTGGAGGAATGGTCAAATGTATGGCAGCTTAGATTCAATGCTAAGAAGTGCAAGGTAATGCACCTGGGAAACAAAAACCCAGGGGAAGAGTACACAATGGGAGGTGAGATACTAACAACAACAAAAATGGAAAGGGACTGGGGGGTAGTCATATCAGATGACCTAAAGGTGGGCAAGCAATGTGAGAGGGCAGTAAGGTGGGCTGCTGGGATTCTGGGATGCATAGGGAGAGGCATCACCAATAGAAAACAGGAAGTTGTTGTCCCTCTGTACAGACAGCTGGTGAGACCCCATCTGGAGTACTGTGTTCAGTTCTGGAGACTCAGTCTCAACAAAGACATA
This sequence comes from Neoceratodus forsteri, assembly GCA_016271365.2. Classification (NCBI taxonomy): domain Eukaryota; kingdom Metazoa; phylum Chordata; order Ceratodontiformes; family Ceratodontidae; genus Neoceratodus; species Neoceratodus forsteri. The sequence continues at coordinate 1,870,730,028 of CM057452.1, forward strand.
AACAGGATGGAGGCAGTCCAGAAGAGGGCAACTAAAATGGTGCAGGGTCTGTACTGGAAGACATATGAAGAGAGACTTAAGGAGCTTCATATGTATAGCCTCAAGGAAAGGGGGGGACATGATAGAAACTTTAAAGTTCCTCAAGGGAATCAACAAAGTCCAAGAGGGTAGCATCTTTCAGAAAAACGGGTGTGCAAGAACAAGGGGACACAAAATGAAGATGGGGGGGCAGCTCAGAGGTAATGTAAGGAAGTATTTTTTCACAGAGAGGGTTATGGATGCATGGAACAGCCTTCCAGAGGAGGTTGTGGAGTCAAAAACAGTGGTGGAATTCAAGCATGCATGGGACAGTCATAAGGCAATTATAGGGGGGGTGGTGGTAGGAAGAAGTAGGCTGTTGGTTAACTAGGATCTGCAGCTTATCCATTAGGTAGGGAAATGGGCAGACTAGGTGAGCCGACAAATTCTATGTTTCTATGTTTATGACTCAGGATCAGGCCATCTTAACCATTACATATGATGTTTTAATTTTAGGCATATATAATGGTCTCTGGAAGAAATATAACGATAGTACACTCAGTTTGATTTGTTGGGTTTTAAAATACCACATTTGGCAAGCCAGGTGCAACTGGGTGTTACAAAAACAGTATATTTCTCAACATGAGCTTGTCAGAATTATTTTGGGACAAGTTACATACATTTATGAATTAGATAAAAAACAGAATCATAGTCAGAAGTCAGATTCTTTATGGAAACACTGTCTTGGGTGGATAACATAAAAAAGAGGAAAAAAGGGGAAAAAAGAGGAAGGATACAACCCCTAATAGTTCTTGGGAATGTAGGCTACGATGGGTTGTTGGGCTTGGGTCCCATTTTAGTATGATTTTAAACACTGTAGAGTTGATCCCATAGTTTAATATTCTTACATATCAATTAGAGTTTGTTCACTATAGGTAAATATGTCTAAGATCTTTCAGTGAGTCCGCATTTTGTAATGACATACTGTATTTCCTCTACCTATGGATTAAGTTTGTAGGGAAACCCTATATTAGTTATTCCCCCAAATATCTTTTAGAGATTTCTAGATATTACTGCCTCCTAGTATTGTTCGATTTTCTCACTATACAAAACATCCCCTACTGTTTCAGTAGGGGGTGCTGTCTCAAAGATGTGAGGTGTGTGAGGAACCAGAATAAATCTGGAGCTGCAGGGATGTGGATGTAGCCCGGTCTCCTCAGTGGGTGAGTCTAGTGATGAATGCGAGGAGACAATGGGCCAAAAAATGATGGAAACTACAGATCTTGTGGAGGATGCCACAGTACAGGAGAAACTGTTGCATCAAACCATGCAAAAAAGGATCCAAATGTCCCAGTTGGATTATGAGGCTGCAACAGAGAAACTGCAAGAAAAAAAATGAAAGAGACTTCAGGGATTATCACTTGAGCAAGAAGCAATTGCTTCTAAAGTTTTTGCTGCTACTCCTGGAAAGGATTCAGAGGATGCACCTGTGAGAGATACAGGAGATGGACACAAATTTTTGTGAGTGTACCAGGAGAAGAAGGCTAGTCAGCAGATGAGGCCCTAATACAAGCCAGCTGGAAAAAAACTTGAGAATGGTACAATGATTGCAGATACAGAAGGTGAAACCTCGTATGAGGTTAATCAGCTGATATTACTACCAGCTGCACCACCACTCTATCCTCTTCAGAGAAAAGAAATTGATGTTGACCTGGAAAATACATCACAAGATGGAGCATACCTTGAGGAAACGGGTACACCTTCCTATTCTCCCTTAACAACTGCAGACCTTGCAAAACAACCCCAACATGTTTCTCCCAGTGAACCCGAAGATATAGTGGCCGAGGACTCAGCAGATGCAGAAAAAAATCAAGATTTTACTGCTCTGGCACATGAACAAGGTCCCAAAAAAACCCTTTTGCAGATTTATTTCACAAACCAGTAGAATTGGCAAAGCGTTGAAATGCTATTAGATTAAGATATCTGGGGGGTATGCAGGAAGTCCCGGATCGTTTCTTTGTAGGGAGAATTCTGTTAAAACAGTCTTTAGGATTCTCCCCTAATAAAGTTTATGCACTGATCCATGTTCCAAGGGAGCACATATTCAACATCAGCTTTCACATTCAAGTGGTGCTCAAAAGGTTCTGGACTAAGTATTCCCTCTTCAAAACCAATTCACTATGGGCCCACTTTCAGATCAGACCCCTACCTAAACAGTCTTTTTGAATCATTACAGCGCTTTTCTGAAACGAGGGGGTTAACATTACAAATATCATGCAATGGTTGGAAAAAAGTTGTGACATCCAGGGTTCCCCAGACCCAATCCTGGACTCAAAAGGTTTCTGGAATGGGGGGGTGGTGTCTAAAGGTAAAACTGTTTCAGATAGATAATGATTTTCAACACTTGCCAAATTGCTTTTTCATGGGCAGGGACAAAGATTTTATTTTTTTTTACTCAGGTCAATCACATCAATGTCACAAGTGTGGTTCCTTAAGACACATTAGCACAACATGTGATAAAGTCCAATGCTTTCATTATGGGGAGTTGGGACAGGCAGGGATCAACTGCACAAATGCCCCTAGCTGTAACTTTTGAGAGCAACAAGGTCACACTTTCACAGAGTGGCCCCTCACATCACATAACACGGATGATGCAGACATTGCGATGCAAGACTTTTGCATTAATACTGTGAGATCAGGTAGAAATACAGTTGACCCAAGACCTCCTAGAGGGCCTCGTGTATCTGGTACAACAGGCGTACCACCAGCACCAATGGCTCAGAAACAGATAACCAGAGTGGATATAGTTCATCCTGCATTGCCTATTGACACAGAAGTTACCCCAGTGGGGTCTGAGAGTGAGGTTAGACACACTTGATGGATAGCACCTTCTCAGGAGATGGGTATTATGGTGCCACCACCCCCCCCACCTTGAAGCCTTTGAACCCAGGCAATGTAGTAATTATGGATTCCTCGTCCATACCGCAAGCACCAGTACTTCTAAAAGAGGGTATTGCTATCTCTAGCATGTTTGATGGATTACCTACTGAAGAGGAGATGGAGGATTTAGATACAGATGATTCTTCCAGGTCCTCTTCTCAAAGAGACCCTGCATCAGATGTAGAACAAGGCCTGCCGCTTCCTGATTTGAAACAACAGAAAAAGGAAAAAATGGGGCCTATGCTGGGTTTGAGAAAAAGCACAAGAAAAAATAATTTTATACATTGCCTCTTGACTAACTGTAATAATTTTTCTATGACTCCCAAATTACATATTACCACACTTAATGTAAACAGGATTTATTCTGAAAAAAGAGGCAAGCAGCATTTGATTTTTTTTCAGGTTCAAACACTGACATTGTGTTTTTCCAGGACACCTGATTATACAGTGCTGAAGATTTTGTTCTAGCCTCAAATGTTTGGTAACAAGGAGCAAGTTTTTAGTCAAGAGGTGGGGGTGAATTGTTGTGCTCTGGGGTTGGAATTTGTTTTTCAAGATGGGACGTAATGGTAATGAATGTCATTGATATTGAGGAAGGCAGAGCCCGTTTATTGGATGTCATAGTAAATGCTGCAGACTTTAGACTGGTAAATGTTTATGGCCCACAAGTGACGACAGGAAGGATCGCGCTACTAACAAAAGTTTTGCCATTTTTATTTACTAGAAGAAATGTTTTGCTAGGTGGCGATTTTAATATTAATAGGGCAGTATGTGACAGGGGTGCACAAAGTGCAAAATTGTATTGTGATACAAATGATCTGAATGAAGTACTTATGCTTACAAATCTACATGATGTCTTTGAAAGTACAGATAACAGTACATCTTTTACATACTTTTCTGGTTCTTGTAAATCCCAGATTGATTACTGGTTCATATCTCCCCACCTACCACATAGGTCAAAGAGAGTTACACCAGTGGCAATGTCAGATCATTTGCTAATACAGGTATTATTATCCAATTTTCCAGCCACGTCTAAGGGTCCGGGTTACTGGAAACTTAACCTTTCCCTACTAGATATACTAGAAGTACAGGAGGGTTTTCTTTCCTTGCTTCAAGCTAGGAAATTAGTCAATTTCTTATATGATTCCTCACAACAATGGTGGGAAGATACCAAAATAGATATAAGACAATATTTCCAGCAAGTGGGAAGGCTGTTAGGTCACGTAAAACAAAACTCTGCCAAACATTTATGCTCTCAGTTACATGAGGTATACACAAAATTGTCCAAAGGGGAAGTAGTGGATACCTCGGTGATACAGGAGTTGAAAATCAGTATAGCACAAACACAATATGACAGGCATAAATCTCTTGAGGTTGAACAACGCTTTGCAACATCAGGGGTAGAGAAGCTATAAATCCGTTTGAATATTGTGCAGCACAAAGATCCAAAAAAGATATTACATAATTAATGACGTCCTCAGGAAATCTGGTGATGACACAAAAATAAATTTTTAAGGAACTAGATACGTATCTCACACAACTCTTTAGAGCAGATTCTCGGATTTCAGAGTACAGTATAGATAAGTGACTCCTGTCATGTACATTGCCAACCATTCCTACATATTTAAATCCATCTTTAATAACTCCAATCACAACAAAAGAACTGGAAGGGATCATTACAACATTAACAGGAAATAAAACGCCTGGATTTGATTGTATACCTAATGAGCTGTATCCCCACATTTGCAAGGTTTTACGAACGGAATTAGTACAGATGTTAAATCATTGTTTAGACACTAGACTTTTTCCACCGAGTTTCAATCAAGGCTTAGTGATTTATTTTATGTAAATCAGGTCCAAAGGAAGATCTTCATAATTGGAGACCTTTCACACTTTTAAATTCAGATAGTAAAATCCTCTCTAAAATTTTGAGTAATAGACTTTCTAATGTATCGATGTCAATAATTGGCAGCTCCCAATTTTGCTCTGTCCCAAGTAAAAAAATACAGGGATGCTTTGATTTTACTCAGAGAAGTAATGGACAAGAGCAGCACTGGTGAAATACAAGGGTTTTTGCTTAGCTTAGACCAATTGAAAGCATTTGATAGGGTTTCTCATCCATACATTTGGAAATGTTTAGAAAAAATTAGATTCCCATCCGCTTTTGTTGCCTGGATTAAACTCTATTATCATTCTGCAGAAGTTGCCCTGTATGTAAATGAGTGGGTGGGTTAGTTTCGCAAACACTCATGTGGAGTTAGGCAAGGCTATCCCCTTAGCCTGCTTTTATACATATTAACCTTAGAACTGATACTAGCTAGAATTAATAATATGGTGGGTATCAGAGGTCTTTCTTTCAGCAGTAGCATGGCAGAACTCAAAACTATAGCACATGCTGACGACATTTCTATTTTTTGGGCAGATAATCCATCCAGTAAGGCTACGAAGGAGGTAATTGTAGATTTCATGGAAGGCACTGGAGCAAGGATAAATCTTCATAAGAGTAAGTGCCTTTATCTTGGTACTGATGACATTTCATACACTTCAGTTATGGGGATCCCCATAGTACAGTCTGCAGTTAAGATTCTAGGAATTTATTTTGGGGTAGACAAAATAGCTGAATTTAATTGGGGCATCCTGTTACAAGAAGCTAAGACATGAGTCAACATTTGGAATAAATGGAGGATGTTTAAATTAAAAAGAATTTTCATGGTTAAACCTTTTTGCTTAGTGGTTTCTTACACTTAGCAGCCATGTATTCTATCCCAAAACAAATAGAAACCTCACTACTGAGTGTCTTTTTTAGTCATTTGGGGGAGTCATTTAAACCAAATAAAACATGGGAATTTGTATCTTAAAATAGATCAAGGGGAACTTAATATGGTCAACCCCATCTACTTTTTTTACTCACTATTTTTATTTGTCAATATCAGTCCTTTATCATTACAACTTCCTTGTATATGGTTACCTTGGGTCTCGGATGCTATTTCTTCTTGGTTAGACAACTGAGGGTGGGACATACTGATAGCTAAACAAAAACATATTCAGGGACTTCCTACTCATTTTTATGAATGTTTTGGTAAATTAACAATCTGGAAAATCACCAAATCGATGATAATTCATAAAACTAGGAAGGAATTTTATCACTATTTACAGCAAATATACTTTTTGCAACTACCACACTATGCTCACAGGTCACTTCAAGATAACACAAATATTAAGAACATGCTCATGCACTCCAAAATGCCAAATTTTATGGGGATTTCACATGGTTGGGAGTGCATGACAAACTAAATGTAAAGGACAACCTTAAACACAAAAGTGTAGAAATCAGAGTATGACCTAGATCAAATCTATGCCAAGCCCCAGTGGAAACTATGGATCACTTGTTTATTAATTGTCCATATATTAAACATTTCTGGATGCTGGTAAAGCAGTACTGTGGAGCTTCACCCTTGGTGAATATTACCATTGATATATTACTGCTAGGTATTTTTCCCTGACAGTGGCAGGCATATGAGGTAGATCTATTGCATGGGATATTAGGGTGTATTAAATACCATATCTGGCAAGCGAGATGCCGGTGGTCACTGAATCAAGTATTTATGACACAAGAATAATTATTTTGGTCAATTCAAGAAGCTGTATTAGCCATTAGAAGGGAAGAACAAATACAATTGCCAACCTCTTTCTATAACAGAAGGTGGAAATTAGTACATTGGCTGGATATGGGGTAACATTAGTTGATAGTTACTGGGCTCCAATAAAACAGTTGTAGACAACCCTTAAATCTTCCTTATTGTGAAAAGGAAAAGGAAGCATAGACCTATACATGTACAACATAACTGGACTAATTGTTTGAGTATAAGAGAGGAGACAAGATATTTTATGAGCCAATTGAACAGTTGTGATTTTTACAGGTAAAATGTCCTAATGTCTGAAGTTGCATTTTATTTTTACCTTCCCTTCTCCAATATTCTGGATTTGTCCAAAGGTTGCAGTTTTGATACACTTTCTTTTAGACAGGTGCAGACAAAAGACAACAATTCCTGTATTCTTTTAGAGATTAAATGTATGCGGTAATACTTAATTTTTATGATTAAATACATCTCTATACACTGTTTTGGTTTCACATTTTTTTTTCTTTTAGGGAAGAAGTAGGGATGTTTAAAGGAAATAAAAAAATAAGATTACATTTTTCCAGTGTATGATGCAATACATACGTTTTGATGTTTTCCTTTTTATGATTTGTATGTCTTCTATACAGTTTTGTACAGTTTATTTTGGAGTTATAATAATAAAAAAAATTCCTACTCTTCTACTAGGGAGGGGGAATGCTTACAGTATTCTATTTATGTTTTAGGTTTAAAGTATGAAGTAATACTCTTTTGTGTTTATGTTTTCTTCTTTTTCATGATTCTGTATGAAGAAATACTGATTAGTTTATATGTTCATTTAAGTTATGAATAAAGAATTCCCCTACTCGCTGGAAGAGTGAGCTACTGTTAGACTCTGCGATGGCCAGTCCAGCCAAGGAGCTGAGGGAGAAGGACGCTGAGGAGGCTAGAGGTGTGGTTTCTGCCCCGCCTCGATTGTAAATGAGACTGAAATACTCTTTGATGCGATGGACCCTATGAATATGTCACAGAACAAATTTTAAATAAGGAAAACACAGACTTGAATCCACATATGGTGCATGAATCTCTCAACAAGAAATCTGCTTTGGACTTACAGTGTATGATACAGGCAGAGGATTTATTATATCGGGAGAGACGGCTGCAGTTGCAGCAAGCACTAGTAAGATCAACGACTGAAGCTACACTATCACATCCATCTGGTAGCTCTGAGACAAACACTGTCAAACACAGTACAGAAGTTCAGACATTGGTTTCAACCACCCAGACACAGGTAAACCGCTCTATGATTATTATCAAACCACTACACAAAATCAAGACAGCGCCACGGTTTTTACATTTTCTAGTGTGTAGCACAGTAGTAAAGCTGTAGCAGGTATGGAATGTTCCCTCATTAATTCACCTGGAGTGTCTTTCACCGCTAAGCCATGGGTAGTGGTAACAGCTTCTCCACAGCAGCACGACTGTGAGATTAGCATTACTGGTTCTTTGGGGGGCTCTATTGAACAGAAACGGGAGAGACAGAACACTCACTCTGCAGGGCCACAAAGCAGTACTGTTCACAAATCGAGCATGGGAGCCCTGAACATGCATGGTAATAAGCCACAACCCCAGAGCCTGAATAAAGCATCTGAAAATTAAGAGGGATGACAGTCAGGACTGAAACACACAGGGACAACTTCCCTGAGCTTAACACTTCTTCACAATATCGATCAGCCGGCAGTTAGCATAAACTTATTGCTACCCACGCCTCATATAACGGACGGTGATGCTACTGCTCTCAGTAGGGGACTGGTTGATAAACATAATATTGGGCACAAAGTTTTGGGGCTAGAAGGAAATGAGCAAAAACAGAAAAAGGAGGAGTCAAAGAAAAAATGAGAGAGTGTGGTATTACACCACAGAAACATTGCAGACTCTAACCCTTTGAGCACTCAACAGAACCAGAACCCTTTTGAATTTTCTCCACCCATATCCACAGTTTCAGCTATTAAACAGGTGTTTGGCCTTGACCGTAATAATGGAGCTGAGAAACTCTGGACTGACTCTGCTCTTAAGAGGGCAGGCTGGACTGTAGATAAAATGGGTCAGTGGGTTCCTGACCCAAATTGGGATACCACCTCCTTTTCACAATCATCTGTGTAGATGGAATGATAACCCCTACTGGAGAGAAATGAATTAGACTTGGTTCAGGAACAGAGTAACTCTATTCAGATACACGCTCACACTACAAAGTGCATACTGAGTCCTGGAGGAACTACGCACTCGGCAGAGCTACCTATGGAAACATATCGGCCTGATACAAATACAGGGTTACTGGGTTTGCAAGCACAGCACCCACAGTACCTGCAGCAGGTAACTAACCTGGGAGTGAACACATCTTCACCTCCACAAACAACTATACCAACCCCTGTGATTCTGGAAGATACAGAACCCTGTCATCAGTCTCCACCTACCCGTGACCCACAATTGGATAAATCTCAATGACCGTTGCTTTCAGAAATATTTAAGCAAAATACAGTAGAACCATTACTTAGAAGACATGCAGTATGGCTTAAGTATAAAGGCGGACTGCCTATCCACCTGGACTGCCATTATGTGAGGAAAACACTAATTAAAGATTTGTTGTGGTTCTATCTAGCAGATGTATTAATCTTCATCCACACATCTGGGGAAAATATATTTGATATAAGTTTCCACACAGCAACCCTTTTAGAACCTTTTGGACCCGGTATAATCAGGTAAAAACTTCCCCTTGTGGATGCCCTTCAGAGCTATCCTGTTGATGAAACCTTTGACAAAATCTATTATCATTATGTTCCATAATAAAAATGTCCCGTGAGTGACATCTATCACTGGCTTCAACAAAAATATCAAGTGTTAAGTGCTCCTGCAGCTACATTGGATGATGAGCAATTCTGGATGGGGGGGAATTCCAGGTGAAATTGCATCAAACTGAGGAAAGTATTATCTATATCTCTAACTGTTTTTTACTGGGTCGAGACAGAGGAGTTTGTTATTACCCAAGTCAACCCAGGGCATGTTAACGTTGAGGATCATGAACACATCTATCCAGCGTCTGTGATAAACTCCACTGTAGCCTCTGCAATGAGGTAGATCACATCAACTCCCACTGCACCAACCATTCCCGATGTAATCTCTGTGAAGAAAGGGGTCATCTCTACAAGAACTGCCCATGGGACACAGTCAATAAAACATAGTCTCTCAACCCCAAAGACCTGATCAATAAAGCTCAAGCGGAAGGAAATTTGGATCCTAAGCCCCCTCCCCGCAGTCCTCATCCCATGATAATGACCTCTTACCCACTACAGAGATAGTATCCCGTAACACCAAGGTTAAGACAAGGCCTCAGGAACAGCAGACGACTTCTAACCAGATGGAAGGACTAGAGCTTACACCCTTATTACAACCGGTCTGCTACACTGACCCCCTGGAACAGACCTGTATCTTAGACAAGACTTGAGACATTACCAGCTGCGAAAGGTCCTACCCCACCATGGCAAAGAAGATTATCTAGAAGCTTGATTAAGGAAGCTCCAGTTCAATCGGTAGAATCTAAGAACCCTAATGAAATATTGGCGACTTCAGTGTGGGGGGATTCAGAGCAAGAGGAGGCTCCTATAGAGATGACTGAGGTGGAAAATACCCATCCCCAACCTACAGAGCAACTATATATATGAGAAAGAAGAAGAAGAAAAAGAGAAGGAAAAATTAATCCTTGTACTATATAACTGAACATTGGTACAACAGAAGTGGCATCTCTTAATTACCACAACCTTACAAAACAAGCATTTGTCAATGCCAAATGTTGATTGCGTTGGTCTGTTGAGCTCGCTCACTGCCCCTCTGTCACTTGCTCAGTCTGTTTCTCCCAGTGCTGCAGGCTGCTCTTTTGTATGGGGCTCCTGCCTGTGTTGGCAGCTTTTTCTGCCCACTAAGAAATCCGTAGCTGTCGTGACAGAGCTCTGTTGAGGTGGCTCACTCCCCCTCTCTCACTGGCGCATTCTGTTTCTCCTGGCACTGCAGGCTTCCCTTTTGTACTTGGCTCCTGCCTCTGTTGGTGGCTTTTTCTGCCCACAAAGAAATCTGCAGCAGTCCTGACAAAGTTCTGTTGAGCTCCTTCACTCCCCTTCTCTCACTCACTCATTCCATTTCTGCCGGTGCTGCAGGCTGCCCTTTTCTACTGGGCTCCTACCTGCATTGCCACCTTCTTCTGCCCACAAAGAAATTTGTAGCAGTTACAATAGAGTTCCGTTGAGCTCTCTCGCTCCCCCTCTCTCAGTCACTCATTCTGGTTTTCCCACCATTGCAGGCTGCCCTTTTGTACTGGGCCTCTGCAGGCATTGCTGCCCTTTTCTGCCCTCAAACAAATCTGCAGCAGTCCCAACAGAGCTCCGTTGAGCTCACTCACTCCCCCTCCCTCACTCATTCGTTCTGTGTCTCCCGCCACTGCAGGCTGCCCTTTTGTACTGGGCTCCTGCCTGCATTGGTGGCTTTTTCTGGCCACAAAGAAATCTGAAGCAGTCCTGACACCGCTCCATTGAGCTCGCTCACTCCCCCTCTCTCACTCACTCATTCCATTTCTGCTAGTGCTGCAAGTTGACCTTTTGTACTGGGCTCCTGCCTGCATTGCCACCTTTTTCTGCCCACAAATAAATCTGCAGCAGTCACAATAGAGCTCCATTGAACTCATTCACTACCACTCTGCCACTCGCTCATTCTGTTTCTCTTGGCACTGCAGGCTATGCTTATGTTCGGGGCTCCTGGCTGCATTGGCACCTTTGTCTGTCCACAAAGAAATCTGCAGCTGTCCCGACAGAGCTCCGTTGAGGTCACTCAGTCTCCCTCTCTCACACACTCATTCTGTTTGTCTTGATGCTGCAAGCTGCCTTTTTGTACGGGGCTCCTGCCTGCATTGGCGCCTTTTTCTGCTGACAAAGAAATCTGCAGCACTCCTAATAGAGCTCCGTTGAGCTCACTCAGTCTCCCTGTCTCACTCGATCGTACTGTTTCTCCAACCGCTGCAGGCTGACCTTTTGTACTGGGCCCCTGCCTGCATTGACGCCTTTTTCTGCCCACAAAGAAATCCACAGCAGTCTTGACAGCACTCCGGTGAGTTGGCTCACTCCTCCCTCCCTCACTCGCTCTCTCGTTCTGTTTCTCCCAGTGCTGCAGGCTGCCCTTTTGTACTGGGCTCTTGCGTTGTGGCCTTTTTCTTCTTAAATGACAAAAGAATATCCATACACATGTGGGATGTTCTTTGGATGTGTAGTCATGGGACGCTGGGGGTGAGGGGAACCTTAAAACATAAGGCAATACAGGAAATAACATGCCAAAGATTGGAATGTGGTAATACTGAAGAAACTTTACAACAATTTTACATATGGTATGCTCATAGCAGACAATTTTGGGACTTCTTAACTTTTAGATGGAAATGGCCATTTTCTTGGTTACTTGGTTGGAGTAGACAAAGAAGGCGTATGCCCATTTAATTGTCTCCTACATTGGTAGGTTTATTTGTCCAATGCCCCTGTTAACAACAGTTTTTCTAGAGAGGTTTTAAAGCACTCAGAGTTACTAGCTTGTACTAAATTGGAAGGTAAAGTATTCCAGATCCTAGCCATTCTAAGCATCTAGAAATTAAATCTTCTTACTGTATTTACTCTAGGCACATATAATTGTTTATTATGAGACCTACAGTTCCTGTTTCTATCACTGAACTCAAAGCTACATTGTTCCATTAATGTCTGATTTTGCAATATTTTATACAACAGTAGCAAATCGCTCCATTTTCTTCTTGTGCCTAGCTTAAATAAGTTTAGTTTAGGCAGTATAGCCTAGAGGTTAGAGGAACGAGGTGTGAACGAGCTTGATACATCCAGCAGACCAGACCTGAGTTTGATACTCACAACCTCCACTTGCATACTGTGTGACTCTAAGCAAGTCACTTAACCGCCCAGTGTTCCCAGGTCGCCCCTGAAAACAGGCACTTGTGCCTAGTGGGCCTTACCGGGTTAAAAAAGACTACAGTAAATATGCTAAACTTTTCATACCCTTAATAGATTTAGTCAATTTCCTTTGTTTCCTTTCGATAAGGAAAATATCTCTTTCATGGTACGGGTTCCGTAATGGGAAACCATAATCAACATGTGGTATAATATACATTTTATACAACTTAATTAAACATTCTTTATTCCTGGTGACAAATGCTTTCTTTAATGATTTAATTACTCTATTTGATTTTAGTGAAATCTGATAACACTGATCAACTGATGAAAGCTCATTAATAACTAGGATCCCCAGGTCTTTTTCCCTTATGGATGATTTTAATATTGAACCATTCAGCACATAGTTATAGCTTGGAATTTTACTTCCAAAATGCATTACAGTACATTTGGATTCATTGAATTTCATATTGTTTTTAATTCCCCACTCTTCGATCTTTTTTAAGTCAGTACACACGATTTGATGCTATTCCAAAGAGGAAACAGTTCCACCAATCTTTGTGTCATCTGCAAATTTTGATACAAGACTACCAGAACCTTTACCCATGTCACTAATAAATAAACTGAACAATACAGACCCCAGGACAGATCCTTGGGGCACTCCACTACACACAGATCCCTCATCTGATAAGACTCCATTCAGTCAGACAGATTGTTTTCTGTTATTTAATCAATCTGATATCCAATTGATGATGCAGCTATTTATACCCATTTTAATCAATTTATTAATTAATAAATCATGTGGGACGGTGTCAAAGGCCATTTTTATGTCCAGTAATATGACATCAACTGGTATAGCTTTATCTAGGTTTGTGCTAACAAATTCGTAGAATGAGATCAAATTAGTGACACAAGACAACCCTTTTTGAAATCCATGTTGAGAATAATCAGTTAGACCAAGATTTAGAATTTCCTTATCAATCTCTTTTTTAAAAAGTTTTTCCAATAACTTCTTGTAAATTGAAGTGAGGCTAATTGGCTTATAATTTGCAACACTCATTTTGTTACCTTTCTTAAAAATCGGAATCACAATGGCCCTTTTCCAATCCATGGGGACTAACCCAGATTGAATTGCTCTATTAAATATGATTGACAGGGGTTTGGCTAGTACGCTGGCTAGTTCTTTGAGCACAGTCGAATTCAAGTTATCAGGTCCCGAGGAGGTAGATGCTGTAAGTTGTATTAACTCTTCATATATCTGATTTTCCTTGAAATGTATTAAATTACTTCCAGCTGTTCATAGACCTGAAGCAGTCTTCCCTTTGGTGTTAAACATGGATGCAAAATAATTATTGAAGCATTGTGCCATTTTTTTATTGTCAATAATCTCAAGCCCATCATGTATAATGTTTGTAATTCTATTTGTTGTAGTTTTGTTATTATTTATATACACATAAAAGCTTTTATTGTCTTTCTTTTGAGCCAATTTTAGTTCAAGGTTGGATTTAGCATTTTGAATTAGTTTCTTAACTTTAGTCAGTTGTTTCTTATATAAGATTTTAAGCTCAGGGGAAGGATTTTTTTTTATTTTTTTAAATGCATTACATATTTTTTTTATTTGATTTTTGATTTTTTTATTAAACCATAATGGTATTACACCTTTCTTATTGCACTTGGGTCACATGGAGACATATAAATCAAGGGCCTCTTGAACGATGTTTTTAAACATGTTCCACATATCTTCCATGTTTAACCCATCTAGTACCTTGGTCCAAATGGCTTGCCCCAGGATTTCTTGTAGTTTAAGCCAATTAGTATTTTTATAATCAGGTATTTTAGTGTTGTTGAGAATTGTTGTCCTTTTAGCCAGTAAGGTACACTCAGTTATGTTATGATCACTGGACTCCAGTGGGGCACTAACCAGAGGATTTATCAAGCACTCAGGGCAATTTGTTATTATTAAATCTAGGATGTTATTTTCTCATGTTGGTTGGCGAATTAATTGATCACAACCACATGATGTTATAGTGTTGAGTAATTCCTTTTCAAAGTCTGTTTTACCCATTAACACGTTCCAATTTATGCCCGGTGCATTAAAATCACCAACCACGATGGTGTCACCCAACTCAGACATCCTCTTGATTTCATGCAATAACACTGCATTATAAGTGCTACCACTATTTGGCGGCCTATAACATACTCCCAACATTAATTTTGGCATGTTGGTGGGTTTCAAAGTGAGCCATAGAGTTTCTATATCATGTTCATGGTATATGTTCATTACTAGATTGGCACATGACAGTTCATTCTTGACATAACAGCAGACTCCCCCTCTCCGTTTATGTACTCCGTTTCTGTAGAATAACTGAAAGCCTTCAATATTGTTACTCCATGCCATGGTACCATCCCACCAGGTTTCTGTAACACATATAATGTCTATATGTTTGTTTGCTATTAGTACCTGTAATTCTGCCAGCTTGGAGGTCCTCAGACTACGAGCATTTAAATTCAGAATTTTATAATTATGTGATGGTAACTGATTATATGTTTTTGTTATACTATTAACATTAGGGTTTCCCATGTCCCCCATATCTGTTAGTTTAAAGGATGCAGTAAGATGTTTTCAAATGTTTTGCTAAGCTTGAATGCCCCTCTTTTGCTATGGTGTCATCCATCCCAGCAGTAATAGACGTTATTATTGATAAAGGACTCCCAATGTGTTACTGTATGGAACCCTCTCTGAAGAGTCCACTTCCAGAGCCACTCGTTAAAGGTCTTTATTTGTTTTTCTTTAACGTGATTGGCTCTTGGTACAGGTAGAATCTCTGAGAAGGGAACTTCACAATTAAGGCTCTCGAGTGTGTTACCTAACTTAATAAACTCATCCTTTAGCTCTTGCATCAGCATTTTATTTTGATTATTTGTCCCCACATGAATGATAGCCAAGGGATTATGCCCTGTGCTTTATATAATTTTCCTTGTTTCCTTGTGTATGTCCTTTACCCCAGCACCATGGAAAGAGGAACAGGTCATGTTTTGTTTGTCAGAGCTACAAACTATTTTGTCGATATATTTAATATTTGAATCACCTACAATAAACGACTGTCTTGGTGCAATATCAGATTCATCACTATTCATATCAATAAGGTTTTCTAAAGGTTGTACAGGAGGACATAGTGGAGTCTCCCCTGAATTATGGGTATTTTTGGTGAGTTCTCCAGTAAGTTCTTACTCCCAGAACTTGAGTGAGTACAGGTAGATGTTGGTAATGGTTGGTCATTTGGTATATTAGGGCTGTTTTGTGAACTTCCTAAGTCTTGCAATGTTTCAGTTCTATCCTGAACTGATGTTAAATTAGAAATGGTAATATTTGGTTCCACATTGTTAGCCATGTTGTCTGATTCATCTTCATTTAACTCAATTAAGCAGTGAAATCTGTTTTGAGTTTCAACTGTATTACCTACAGCTCAACGCCTGGTCTTAGATTTCCTTCCAAAATCAATGATGGTCCAGTCATTTGTGTCTATATTAGAAATATCATGATCATCGGGCAAATGTTTCCTTTTTTCAGTAGAAATGATAATACTGGTATCATCTTGCATTAGTGAAACCAGTTCAGCTAAACACATAGTTTCCATACTAGGTTTAAAGTTATTGTTCATTTGTTTTAGTTTATTTGCCATAGTATCCTGATGCTGTTCTATTTGGTCCAGTTTCTTATAAAACATCTCTATATCCTCTCTTAAGATACTGTTGTCTACACACTTCTTGCATACATATATATGGATTACTAGAGGGAAGCTTATCAAATAACATATACATTTGGCATTTTGAACATTTTAAGCCAATATCTCCATCTAATGTCATAATAGTATCCTAGTTTGAGGATTTAGATTTAGGGGGAGGCACAACAGAGGGCATAGCTGTAATTTCTTTGGTCACAGTAGAAACAGTTAGGCCGTTAAGGCAGCTGCTGACAAGCAGTTGGTCCGTTATGGAGTTACTTATATTTAAGCACTCAATATAGCTGTTTTACAACAGTCCCAAGGTAGCACAGATATTCTAATATACTTCGCCTAAGTAGCCAGTGTGCTCACATAAGCATAGGGCTGTTCTAATATTTCACTTACTTAGGAGTACAAGCTGACTGGCCTGAGTCTCCCACTTCCTCTTTCCTGCTTGACACACTTGACACGTGCATGGGCACACATATCTCAGTGTGCATCTCTCCATGTGACGCCGCGGGTGAGTTAAATAACAGCTGATGACCTGGAAGTAGGGGTTGAAATCTCAGCTAGAGCCCCCTTTCAAACAATACATTTAATACACTGGGCAGTTATGTGGGCGAAGTCCACTTATCTGTGGATCTGGCGCACAATATGCAAAAAGTGCAATTGCCAATGTTTCAAAGTATACACCCCCCAAGGATTTTAAACTAAATAAAACTACAACTAAAACAGCTACCTAATTGTAGCCGAACACACAGCTTGGGTCACTGCCCACTCTACCTGCCTTTTAGAAAAGGCAGGGCTCCACAGCACAGAACAGGGAATTTATTAAGTTGAGACTTCTAATGGGGGTCAGTGTTTACACTTTGTACAAGGGGGATGGGGTACAACATTGGGGGGTAGGGGAAGGATCTGTTATGGACACCACTGGGCATTTGTATGTCTGTCTACTGGGGACATGTTTTTTTACACGGGAAAGTTTTGTCTTACAGGGCAAGTATAAATACGATGTTTGGTTATGACACTAGGGTTGAAATTCTGTTCTTGGAACGTCAAATGTGCTCAATCTCCAACCAAGAGAGCTAAAAAACTGTTTGATGTCTAACGTCTCTGGTGATACTGTAAAAATAATTTCCTTAAATGTTAACAGCATAAAAACCCCTAAGAGGCACAGTATTACATTTAGCACCTTGTAACATTCAAACACCCAAATAATTTTCTTTGCAGGCTACCCTTCTCAAAACCACCTCAGACATACAACAGTCCCAAAAAGCCTGGCCCTGGGGTGCCTTGTTGTGGTCCCTAGTTGAGGACCCATGCTCAGGTGTAGGGATTCTTTTCTCCTGTCAAATACAAATACAAAAAATTATGGACGTTGACCCAGGTAGGGCTCTTTTTCCTTGATATTAACATAAACGGTCAGGTGGTGAGGATAGGTGTCCTATATGCCCCACAAACTTAAACATCTAGGATCAGGCTTTTTAGATTAATTCAATCCTACCTACATACTACAAGAAAAATATTTTAGGATTTGATTATAATTACCCTCTGGAACTAAATGACAAAACAAGGAGTACATCAATGCTCTACTGTGATACTAACACTTTAAAACAAATTCTTAAGACAGCAACTTTAAAGAATGCATACAGAAATCTTTGGAATTCTGGTGTACATACTTATCATAGAGTGACTTTATCCTCTAGAATAGATTACTGTACGTACTTGTGTATAAGTCATATTTTTGGAAGTTTTTTTTTTCCGTGTGAAAATGCATATTCCAACTTATACGTGAGTCACTGAAAAAATCTGAAAATCAGTCAGTGAAAAAAGATATATAATCTCTGTCCCCACTGCTACTTCAGTGCTGACACCTAATCACACCTAATCAACCTGCCATTAACACCCACTACAGTACATGCCTGCCTATTGTCTGCTGCTCATAAGTGCTGCTCGCTCTTAACAAGATGCATTTGCAGACAATTAGTCAATTTAGCAGTTTAGCAGACCAGATAAATGTGGTTCCCTTTACTGTGGTACAGCACTCTTCACCCTGATTTTAACATGCAGTCCACAAAAAGAAATATTTTTCACTGATTTCATGTGCTCTCTTATTTATTCTTCTATTTCATTATTTCCACAGAGGTAAAATTTATAGTGGTAAAAGATGCACCTGACTTATATGCGGCGGGTCACAGACTGAGGCAAAAAATTACAGGTTGAATAATGGTCCCCTATTATACACAGACTGACTTATATGCAAGTATATATAGTATATATTTCTCTCCCAGCACTGGATCATTCACAAAGCCTCCACCATACCCAACTACATGTTTCCTGTGGGATTTACAAAAAAATAATATAGAGAAGGGCTATTGGTGGATAAATAATTATATATTAACCAACCACATTATTAGGCAGCAAATAGAGGAACATCTGAAAACAAGAGCCACATTAGTCTCTTGGTATGATTCACTAGATGAATGGTGGGAGAATACAAAAACAGATTTAAAATATTGTATTAAAAAGTGGGTAAAGCAGCAGGTAGGGATGCATATTTTAAATTCTTAAATGTAAGACAACATTCTTAATCCTTCTTTACAAAAAAGGAGATAAACTGGATATAAAAAAATGGAGACCTATCTCCTTATTGAACACAGACAAGAAAATAATGACATCAATCCTATGTCATAGACTGAGTCAGATAGCAAACAAAGTAACTAACCAGAATCAGACATGTCATGTGCTATACCTGGGAGATTTATGAAAGATAACTTAATATGCATTAGAAAAGTTTTCACAAGGAGTAACCTTCACACTTTACATGGCTTTGTACTTTCCTTAGATCAGGAAAAAGCTTTTGATAGAGTGCCTCATGAATTTCTTTTCTAAGTTTTAGAATATCATGGTATCCCTACGACCTTCATTAAGTGACTTAAATTACTTTATTCACAAGCACATTTTCATCCCTTAATAAATGGGATGATAGATAAAAAAGATACATATTGAATGAGTTGTAAGGCAAAATTGCCCCTTCAGCCCACTAGGTGCTGCCTGTCTATGGCATGGGTGAGGCTAGGATACTCCGCACCGAGCAATTCAATTAGTGGTTGAAAAACTGGTGTGGAGCACAGGGTTTTGGCTTCATTTTGGACTGGGGGTCGACCTGGAGGGATGCAGGCCTATACTGGAGTGATGGTCTGCATCTGCCAGGAGGAGAACCAGGCTCCTAGGTGATAAGTTTAAATGCTTCATTGGCAAGCTTTTAAATTAGCTAAGGGGGGAGGCATTGATATGAAGCAGGAAATTCCCAGCCTTCCCCT
This sequence comes from Neoceratodus forsteri, assembly GCA_016271365.2. Taxonomy (NCBI): domain Eukaryota; kingdom Metazoa; phylum Chordata; order Ceratodontiformes; family Ceratodontidae; genus Neoceratodus; species Neoceratodus forsteri. The sequence goes on from CM057452.1 coordinate 1,870,749,635, forward strand.
ACAAAACAGGGTAGTTAGCGAGGTAAACACCAAGGTACAGAGGTTGATAGGGGGCAGGACAGGGGTAAATGGAGAAAAAGGCAAAAGCATTAAGGGCAGGGATGGGACAAAAAAGGGTAAGGCCAGCATAAAAAGGAGGACAATGAGTACCAATGCCCATAGCTTGGGTAACAAGCTTCCTGAGCTAGTGGCCTTGATGGAAGAGGGACACCTGAATATTGTGGCAGTCACAGAAACATGGTGCACAGAGAACCATGACTGGGATGTCAACATACCAGGGAACACAATCTACAGGAGGGACAGGGAAGATAAAAGAGGAGGAGGAGTAGCTCTTTACATAAGATAAGGGATCAAAGCATCGGAACTAAAGGGTAAATGGAGAGGAGAGGAGAGAAGGCACTATGGGTCACTTTGGAAACAGGTAGTGGCACCACAATCAGCACAGGGTTTGTATACAGACCCCCATCTCGGGGAGGAAATGGACAAGGAAATGATAAAAGGCATCCTCAGAATGGCAGAAAAAGGGGAGATATTGTTGATGGGGGACCTGAATATGCCAGATGTTAACTGGAGCACATTTACTGCAGCCACATCTAAGAGTAGGGTCATTCTCGATGCCCTACAGGGGGCATGCCTCAGACAGCTAGAGTTGGAACCCATTCGGGAGGGAGTAATCTTGGACCTGGTACTTTCAAATGGGGATGGAGAGAGGATCACTGATTTAGAAGGGGGGTAGCCATCTGGGAACAGGCGACCACCACACAGTGTGGTTCACAATAAACACAACCGTGGAGTCAAGCCATACAAAAGCAGGATATTGGACTTTAGAAGGTCTGACTTTGGCAAAATGGGGGAGTGCCTAAGGAATACACTAGCAAATGGGCAGGAAGGAGGGGTGGAAGAACAATGGGGAAAAATCAAAACTGCCATCATTTGTGTGAAGCAAATAAAGAAAACAAAAGGAAGAAAAAAACACTATGGTTATGAGAAAATGTGGCAAGGAAGGTTAGGGAGAAAAAGATAGCATCCAGGAAGTATAAGGAATCACAAGAGGATCAGGACAGAGAACTGTATCAGTTAAAGCAGAGGGAAGCGGGGAAGGCAGTCAGAATAGCAAAGGCCCAAACTGAGGAAAAGATAGCCAGCTGAGTTATGAAGGGGGATAAAACCTTTTATAGATACATTAGAGAGTGAAGAAAGACCAAGGGAGAGATAGTGAGGCTTAATAAAGGGGAGGGGAGGTGGGCAGAGAGCGACAGTGAAAAGGTAAAGATACTGAATGAATACCTTTGCTCAGTATTCACAAAAGAAGAAGAGGGGGAGGTACTTAAACCAAACAATAGTAGCACTCTGGGCAGGGGAATCAATACCAGTCCATTCACAGAAGAAAGGGTCCTGAAAGAACTCTTAAAACTTAAGGTGAACAAAGCAATGGGACCTAATGGGATTCACCCCAGAATTCTAAAGGAACTAAGGGAGACCAAGTGATGCCACAGACTACTCTATTTAGCAAATCATGGGAGGATGGTGTGGTACCTGAGGTCTGGAGGAAGGTGGATGTAATCCCCCTTCACAAAAGTGGGAGCAGGGCAGAGGCAGGAAACAATAGACCTGTTAGTTTGGCCTTAGTGGTAGGAAAAATGCTGGAATCACTTCTGAAAGAAAGAATTGTTGAGTACCTAGAGGCCAGCTGGACACAGGACCCAAGGCAGCATGGATTCACAGTGGGAAGGTCATGTCAGATGAATCTAATAGATTTCTCTGGCTGGGTGACCAAAGTAGTAGACCAGGCAGAGGCCGTAGATGTGGCTTACTTAGACTTTAGCAAGGCATTTGACACAGTACCACACAAAAGACTAATAAACAGGTTAGCCAGTCTGGGAGTGGGTCCCAGGGTGGTAGCCTGGGTAACAAATTGGCTGGACAACAGGACACAGAGGGTAATAGTAAATGGAGCACACTCTGGAGAAAGGGGAGTTACTAGTGGAATACCACAGGGTTCAGTACTGGGACCGCTACTCTTTAATGTATTTATAGGTGACATTGTAGAGGGACTGGAAGGAAAAGTATGCCTCTTTGCAGATGACACAAAGATCTGCAACAGGGTTGATACACAAGGAGGAGTGGAAAGGATGAGAAGGGACTTGGCAAGGTTGGAGCAATGGTCAAGAGTATGGCAACTTAGTTTCAATGCAACGAAGTGTAAAGTAATGCACCTGGGAAACAAAAACCCAGGGGAAGAGTACACAATGGGAAGGAGGTAATAACAACAGCAAAAATGGAAAGGGACCTGGGGGTACTCATATCAGATGACCTTAAGGTAGGCAAGCAATGTGAGAAGGCAGTAAGGAAGGCTGGGGGATTCTGGGATGCATAGGGATAGGCATCACCAGTAGAACGCAGGAAGTTATTATCCCTCTGTACAGACAGCTGGTGAGACCCCATCTGGAGTACTGCTTGCAGTTCTGGAGACCCCATCTCCACAAGGACATAGACAGGATGGAGGCAGTCCAGAGGAGGGCAATCAAAAATGGTGCAGGGTCTGCACCAAGCCCTCTGAAGAGAGACAAAGAGCTTATGTATACCCTTGAGAAAGGAGGAGGGAGGGGTGGGAACATGATAGAAACTTTCAAGTACCTCAAGGGAATCAACAAAGTCCAAGAGGGTAGCATATTTCAGAAAAAGAGATGCGCAAGAACAAGGGGGCACAATTTGAAGATAGAGGGGGGACGGCTCTGTGGCAATGTGAGGAAGTATTTTTTCACAGAGAGGGTGGTGAATGCATGGAACAGCCTTCCTGAGGTGGTTGTGAGGTCAAAATCAGTGGGGGAATTCAAGAAGGCATGGGTCTGACATAAGCCAATTATAGTGGGGGGTAGGAGGAAATAGGCTGCCGGTTAACAGGATCTGCACCTTATCCAATAGGTAGGGAAATGGGCAGACTAGGTGGGCCAAGCGGTCCTTATCTGCCATCAAAGTCTATGTTTCTTTATGGCTTTTGCGTAGATTTACTACCTAGAAAGATCATTCAGACCCCTGACCTAGAAGGTTTACAGTTATCTCCAGGTACTCCACCCTTAAAAATAATGGCTTACGCAGATGACCTCTGCCTTTTTTTCTGGCCAATGAAAATGCATGTAAAACAGCTATGAAAATAATTGAACATTATTCCACCGTAGCAGGAGCAAGAATTAATATTCTAAAACGCTAAGGAATTTGTATTGGTAATGCTCAGCAGTTGGGTTTAACTCAGTTACAGTATGTGGGATACTGATTGCTACAGAAATTAACCTACTAGGCATACAGTATAGTCCATTCAATATGGATAAAGTTAATTGGGAGAAAAATTTATGGACTGTGAGAAAAAGAATCCTCTCCTGGAAAAATATACAAGTCTCAAAACTATAATGAATTTATTTAGTTAAAACATTCATATTCCCTATCTTACTGTACTTAAGCTCAATCTTCCCTCCCCCCTTCACTCAGAAACAAAATTGTATACTATTGTCTTTAGGGTAATTTGGGGCAGTAGACTCAATCCTATTAAAATGTAGATCGCACGTCTTCTAGTAAACCAAGGAGGATTAAGAATGGTGAACCCCTTAATATTTTTTTTTTACGATATTTTGGGTAAACAACCTCACCCCCTATTAAATGACTCCAGTATACCATGGAACATTTGGAGCAAGGAATGGATTACATCTATCCTTCCCTTCTGGTCAGCAAACAAATGGAATTTTAAATTACGTAAAGGTCTTATTCCACAAAATTTAACCACTACATTACAGAAAGTTAGAATTTGGAAAATTACTGTGGAACAGCTTCAAACCACCACACAAAAACTACTATATGACCAGATTGTATTCAAATATTTTTATGAGACCTTACTATTCCCTGAAGGCACTGTAGAGAATGTTCAGGACACCATCAGACAGCTGACAGATACTAGAATCCCAAAACATTTATGGGACACCATATGGCTGACATGCCATGGTAAAACATGTTTGAGAAATAATCACAAAGACAAACCAATGGAGGGAAGATATTGCCCAAGAGACACATGTAACATGCTCTTGGAAACTCAAGTGTCCATACATTACATGTTTTGGAACATGCTAAGCCACACTGCCAATAGTCCAGAATTTAGTACCATGACATATGATGTGCTTGTACTGGGTATCTATACTGGAATTTGGTGGAACTACAACCCAAGTACCTTAAGAGTGATTTGTGGCATTATTAACTATAATATCTGGCAAGCCACATGCCAATAGATTTCACAATAAACTTAACTCAGAAAGAACTCATTAAGATTATAATGGTGCAGGTGAAAAATATTTATTTACATGAAGAACAAAACATTAATGTTCAACAAGTACTTGAACGCTACTTGCAAAGATGTAAAGGAGGGATATTGTAATAGGTAGAAAACTTTTTGATTCTGTTTTCACAGTTGTTATTATTTCATTTTTGATTTTGGACACTCTTATTTTCTATAAGAATTTATTATAATTCTGTAAATAAGTGGTGAATTATTGTCCTTAGGTGTTGTATGATTTTCACAATAAAAACTTCCCCTCCGCTTTTCAGGAAGTGCCACAGGATTTTTAGAGTCCACCTAACCAACAACCAGAACAGGCAGATGGGACCTCGGTTTAATGTTTCATCCAAAAGACAGCACCTCAGGAGTGCAGCACCCCCCTCATGATGCATTATAGTGTCAGTATTGGGATTTACCCCAAGTGCCTGGTGTGGGGCTAGAATCCAAAGCCTTTCAATCTTCCATCCTCAGAGGTGAGTGTGTCATCTGCTGAGCCACTGACACTACATTGAGTTGTCACCCTTCCAGCAGCAGCTGAGCCACTGTTAATGCCCAGATTTTTAACTTTAGTCAAGTCTCTAAGAGGGGTGGGACCAAGCATCAAGCCCATTCCCGCCCTAACAGCAACCGCATCCTACTGACAGACTCAGTCACCAGTATCTCCATCTTGTCTGGACTAAATGTCAACCAGTTAGAGGACACCCAGTCCTGGATTTCAACTAGACATTTATTTAGCACTGCCATTGCATCACGCATGCTGGGTACAAATTATATGTACAGCTGGGTGCCATCTGCATAACAGTGAAACTCCACACTGTAATGTCTGATGATCTCACACGGGGCAACATGTACACTGCGAACAGCATGGTCAAGAGGATCGAGTCTTGGGAAACTCCACAGGGCTAGGGCTTTGGGCATGAGGAGAAACTTCTCATCACCACCCTCTGTATCCTGCCTGTGAGGAAGGACTCAAAGCAACTGATGACAGTGCCATGAGTCCACAGAGCTCCCTTAGATGATCCAACAATACGGCATGGTCCACAGTATCAAATGCCGAGGAGAGATTGAGGAGAACAAGAATTCACCATCCCCCTTTATCTCTTGCTCTGAGGAGATCATTATGTACCCTGACTAATGTAGTTTCAGTACTATGCCCGGCCCTAAATCCTGATTAGAGAGGCTCATAGATGTCAAAGGATGTGAAGTATGCCTTGAGCTGCAGAGTCACTATTTTCTTGATAACCTTACCCAGAAAGGGAAGGTCGGGGATTGGTCTATAATTCACCAAGATATCAGGGTCAACAGATGGTTACTTTAGGAGGGGCATCACCAAAGCCTCTATCAAAGATGTGGGAACAACCCCTCTGAAAGTGAACACCAAACTATTTTGATAAACACCAGCCCTACAGACTCCACGCATCCCACAAGAAGACGGGTTTGACCCAGGTCTGGCTCACAATATGTGGGCACAGCTTCAAAATTACCTCACAGACCTATTCCAACTCCACTGGTCTGAACACGTTCTAGGCAAGAGGAGTGCTTCCACAGACGACCATCTTGCTACTGTGGGGCTGTGACTGCCCCATTGGAGAGATGCCAGACCTAACAGAGAACACTGTGTCAGAGGAGAGCAGAGCAAACTCTTCACACATAATTGCGGTCTTGTTCATGATCAATCTCACATTGCACAACACCTGAAGGGGACAAGCACAGGTTGCTGCCCATTCAGTTCAGTGGGAGACCTGGGTATGGGTACCAAGCATGTCTGGCCTCTCCCTTGGTTCCATTTCACCCCTGGGTGCCTCCTGGCCCTAACCACCCAAATATGGCTCTCTCCCACTCAACCCTAACACCCTGCCATCTACCATCCTGCTTCCTTTCAATCATGACCTCCCTACAGTGCCTAATCACTGTAGATGGCAGTGGGAGGTCAGTGAAGGAGCAGAGGCCCAACAACAGGGATGTCGAGTAGGTGATCCTCTGGGGTCTGAAGCCTAAGCACATCTTCCTCCAGCCACTGTATACTTGCAATTAAATAACAATTCTAACATGGTATATAAACTGCCCTACTTAAATTACCCACCACTTAAATGACGACAATAAATAAAACTACAAGAATATCCTTCACTCACCCTGTTCCCTACTCACATACAATCAGCATTCAACCATGAACCTAGAAACACTCACTGCAATCCCTCCTTTTCTCCTAACCACTAAACTCCTACCAAACCATTAAAGTTTCACAAAATAATAAACATTCACAGAACATAGCAACAAATAGGAGAATCTAAATAATGGGCTGCTTGAGGAGAGAATAACTAAGATAATAGTCCTAATTAGCATCGCTCAGATCCTAGAAACTAGGATATCAACAGATACCTCTCATTTGGACAGATAGTTGCTGTGGTAGGATAGCAGTGCTACCTGACCATGGACCTGGTCCTCTAGGATCCAGTGCATCAATCCAACAAATTTTGTGGCTCCTATGGATCCTAGCAACAGATCCTGGCAACAGATTCACAGTTCTGACCAACAGATCCAGCTCTGATCCTAACTATCCAATCTAGGATCTTTGAATCTGACCTAGGATCTCTGGATTCTACGTAGGATCCATCACAATCTGACCCTGGATCCTAACTATCCAACCTATAATCCCTGGATCTGACCTAGGAAACCTGGATTCTACACAGGATCCATTGCTATCTGACCCTGGATCCTACATCTGTCTTTGGTAGGATTTCTGGTAGGATCCCAGATAGGGTACCAACACTATCTGATGGAGGGTGATAGGATCCACAAAAGCACAATCAGAGCAACACTAGTCCAAATATAACTAAATAATATTCAGGCTCTGCAAATCATAACAAGTTCCAGTCAGTTTACAAGAGGTAACCATCCGGCAATGCTCTCTCCACTGCCTGGGTTGTAAGAGACAGGTAAACAGTTTGTGGAAAGGAAAATGGTGCTCTTTACACAAGAGTTGCACAGATTATAGTACTTTCGGGAGCAGATATTCCATCGACTGGCTTTAAATAACACCACACTCTGGCACGCCAGTACTGCTTGTTCCAAATAGATAGATAGATAGATACTTTATTTCTATTGTGCTCCTTTCCGGAGACTCAGAGCACTTCACAATCAATACAATACAACAATTTTAAAATATACAAAAATACAATTAAAATCAGCACCATTATCCAATCAAACATAATAAATAACACTATATAGCTAATCAATCCCAATAAACTTAATTATCTAACAATTAAAAGCCTGGTTAAATAACTACATTTTAAACCTTTTTTAAAGGTATCCACCGAGGATGCCTCCCGTAGCTGTTTAGGTAGTAGATTCCATAGGGTAGGTGCAGCCACATAGAACGCTCAATCACCCGAGTGGCGCAACCTTACCCTAGGAATATCCAGGAGACAACCCTTGGTGGAATGGAGAGCCCGGGATGGGTGGCGAGGCACAAGGAGATCTTGCAGGTAAACTGGTCCCCCTTCATGTAGGGCTTTATAGGCCAGTAACCCGACCTTGAAGATAATCATCCACCTAACTGGCAGCCAGTGCAGTTCATGGAGGACTGGTGTGATATGATAATACATATGCACACCCATCAATAATCTTGCCGCCACATTCTGCACTAGCTGCAGTCAGCGGAGGTTACCTCCAGATAGCCCTAGGTACAGGGCATTGCAATAATCCAGTCTGGATGTTGCAAAAGCACGTAACAGCGAGGCTAGATCATTGGGGGGTAACAGGTTCTTTATCCGGGCAATGTTCCTCAGATGAAAAAATCCACTCTTAATAATGGCCGACACCTGGGCATCAAGTGTCAAGCCTCTGTCAAGGGGTCAGCAGCAACCCCCCCCCCAAGCACAAGACTAGGTGGTCTCCACAGACCCCCATCCCCCATGATGACCTGGATCCATCGCCAGCACCTCTGTCTTGTCTGGGTTGAGTCTCAGCCAGTTATAGGACATTCAAGTCTGGATCTCAGACAGGCAGTTTTTAAATACAGAGTCCACCATCTGGTTACTTGGTGTACAGGACAAGTATAGCTGGGTATCGTCTGCACAGCAGTGAAAACCCAGCCCATACTACCTGATAATGCCTCCCAATGGCAGCATGTACACTGTGAACAATAAGGGTGACAAGACCATCCCCTGCGGAACACCACAGATAAAAGGCTTTGGGCTAGACGAGGCCAACCCCATCACTACCCTCTGCACTCTACCTTGTAGGTATGACCTGAACCATTTGATGATCTTACCGGACAGGCCACACCAGAACCACAGTTGGTCAAGTAGCACCTCATGGTCCACAGTGTCAAATGCCACTGAGAGATCCAGGAGGACCAAGAAGGAATGATCTCTCCTGTCTCTTGCCATTAGGAGATCATTAAGCACCTTCACCAGGGCAGTCTCCATACTATGCCCAGCCCTAAACCCAGACTGGAAAATCTCATAGGTGGAGGAGGAAATAAGACGTTCCTCAAGCTGACTTGCCACCACTTTTTTTATAACCTTCTCTAAAAATGGGAAGTTAGGGACCAGCCTGTAGTTGGCAAGACAGTCCAGGTCCAATAAGGATTTCTTTAATAGGGGTCTAACCAAGGCCTCTTTCAGGGCCAATAGGATGACCCCATTCCTCAAGGAGCTCTGGACAATCTCGGCAACAACAGGTGCAATCAGGTCCATACATCCAACCAATGGTTGTGTTGGACCTGGGTCCATATCACAATTTGTTGGCTTCAGACTTGAGACAACCCTCACCACCTCCTCCACCCCAACCGGATCAAACTCAGCCCAGACAGGAGGTATGTTCTGCAACACCTCAGAGTGGACCCCACAATCCCTTTGAGTGACAGCAGAGGAGATCTCAGTTCTGATGGCAGACACTTTGTTGGCAAAAAACAGAGAAAACTCCTCACACCTAGTGCTTGAACCTGCTCCCCATCCCCCCACACACGGAGGCAGGCCGGATGTGATAACCCATCCACCATGCGGAAGAGCTGAGCCCGTCTGTTCCTTCCCACAGCAATCTTCCTTGACAAAAATTCTGTCTTCTTACAAGAGATTGACCCCTGATAATCTTTATAATGGGACATTAGGGCCAATCTGTCCCACATCAGGTCAGATCTCCTCCACCATCTCTCTAACCTCTGACCCTTAATCTTTAACTCCCTGAGTTCCCCATCAAACCAGGGAGGTCTCTTACGAGTAGATAAGGGTTGTACACAAACTGGCATGATTGAATCAAAGGTGGCCGTCATACCTCTCAACCCCCTGCCTCATAAATCAGGGAAAAGGCTTAAAAAAATCAGGGACAAATGTTTAAAATCAGGGACACATCTTAAAAATGGGTGAGATCCACTCAGGAAGCTGGTAGAATAAGTGGTTTAGTGTAAAATGCATTTTCTAAGGAAGAACACATCTGTAGCATTAATGTTTGACATTATTTTATGCTTACAACTCTCACTGTTTGGTCATTGAAACACAATTTTTAGGAGGGACAGAGTAAAACTGTGAGGTAAAATCAGGGACGTCCCTGAAAATCAGGGACAGTTGAGAGGTATGGTGGCCGTGATGGCACCATTATATGCCACCACCACCTCCTCTGCTCCAATCGCACAAGCAGTCCCCACACTCAATAAGTCCAGCAAAGCCAATAACCCTGATGGGGACAAACTCCGTATAGGGCAGTACCAGACCTTTTCCACAGAGGTAAGAGCTTCAGGGGGGGCCCCAAACCTGAACTTCATGGTGCTGTGATCCGGCCAAACAACCAGATCAACTCTAAGGTCAGTTGTCTCAAGACATAATGAAAACACTAAGTCCAGTGTGTGGCCGCGCGAGTGGGTTACTGAAGTAACATTTTGCACCAGGTCCAGCCCCTCCATACTCCTTAGGAGATCATTACCAAATATGGAGAGCCCGTCATCTACCCAGGCGTTGAAATCCATGAGAATTAACCATCTCGGGGACTCCAGTACCAGACCAGTGACAAGCTTCCCTATCTCCCTCAAAAATTCACCCTCCCTACCTGGGGGGTGATAGAGCAGGAGGATCCTGTAACCCGTGCCGGGACCCCCCCCCACGCGGCAACACATTCAAAGGACTCAGTGGGACCCATAGTTAGCACCGTGAGACCCAGGTCAGATTTAAAACAAATGGCTACCCCCCACATCTGCGATCCTTCCTTGGGCTGTGTATTATGGAGCACCCGGTGGGAGCAGCATTTTCATCCAGCCAGGTCTCCGTGATGCAAGCCAGGTCTACTGAGGTAATCAAGTCACCATTATGGCAGTCTTGTTCCTCATCGACCTGGCATTGCATAGTACAGCCTGGATAGGATGAGGGGGGATCGCTGGATCGGCTACTTGCCACTAGTTTCTGTGGAGCCCTTGGGTATAGGCACCAAACAGGGAGGATCCCTCTCCAGTGGCCATTTCACCCCAGGGCATCTCCTCGGCTTCACCACCCATATCCGTGACTCTCTGGCAGCCACTCGGACTGGGCCCCTCCGGAAACCCCTCCCTCCGAGCAATTCCTAGAGCCCAACATCTCCTATAGATATAAACATAAGAACATACGAAATTTTCCAGCAGATAAAGGCCTAGAGGTCTATCAAGTCTGCTTGAATGTGCAGTTAGCACCCCTTATTCTGCAGCTGCCTCTCCCTTCCACCCTTCCCCTCCGTTGACCCTCTCCCTTGTCCTGTCTCATCCCCTTTTGAAGCAGTCCACTGTTCTACTGGATACCACTTCTGCAGGTAATGCATTCAACCCAGCTACCACCCTCTCTGTAAAAAAGTGTCTCCTCATCTCCCTCCTGAACCTTCCTCCCTCCAGTCTCATATCATGGCCCCTGGTGTCCCTCCCCTCCCTTCCTTTACTTTGAACAGCCCCTCTGTACCTGTCTTGTTTATTCCTTTCATGTACTTACAAGTTTCAATCATGTCCCCCCATCCCTCCTCTTCTCTAGCGAGTACATGTTCAACTCCCTCAGCTTCCTCTTGTATGTTAAGTCTCCCAGCCCCTTGATCATCTTTGTCACCCTGCACTGCACCCCCTCTGGTATCTTAATGTCCCTCTTCAGATACGGGTGCCAGTACTGCACGCAATACTCCAGGTGCGGTCTAACTAATGACCTATACAGTGGCAGAATCACCTCCTCCCTCCTCGAGGATATACCCCTTGCAATGCAACCCAGCATTTTGTTGGCCTTTGCAGCTGCCTTCCTACATTGTGCTGAGTTGTTCATTGACCCTGTAATGAGCACCCCAGATCCTTCTCCTACTTTGTCTGGGCTAGCTGCACTCCCCCAAGCTAGTAACTCTTCCTTGGGTTCTTCACCCCAAAATGCAGCACCTTGCACTTTTTGGCATTAATCCCCAGTTGCCAGGTGTCTGACCAGGTTTCAAGCTTTGTCAGATCATTCTTCAACCCCTTTCATCCCCCTAGGTCATCCACCACCACTCCCATCTTGGTATCATCAGCAAACAGACTGGTCTTGCTCTTGATGTCCAATGATATGTCTGTAATGAATATCCCAAACAACACTGGTCCCAACACCGAGCCTTGTGGAACACCGCTCATCACTACCCTTGGGTGTGAGAGCTCCCCCACCACCACCACCCTCTGTTGCCTTCCTGAAGCCAGTTCCCTACCCACCTCACCAGCTTTGAGCCCGCCCCTGTGCCTTCTAACTTACTTCCCAGCCTCCCATGCTGCACCGAGTTGAATGCCTTACTGAAGTCCAGATACAGGACATCCACTGCATGGCCCCTGTCCAGTTGCCTAGTTACCCAGTCATAAAACTCCACCAGGTTTGTTTGGCAGGATCTGCCACGTATGAAGCCATGCTGTGTGCTGTCCTGTAGTCCTTTGGCCTCTAGGAGGGCCACCAGCCTCTCCTTTAGGATAGTCTCCATCAGCTTACCCACGATGGATGTGAGGCTCACTGGTATGTAGTTCCCCGGTTCATCTTTGGGGCCACTCTTGTGGAGGGGCACCACATGAGCCATCCTCCAGTACTGAGGTACACACCCTGAGTGTAGTGAGGCATTAAATTGGTCTGCCAAAGGTCCCGCAAGGACCTCTGCCAGCTCCTTCAGTACCCTGGGTTGCATGCCATCTGGGCCTGGTGCCTTGTCCACCCTCAATGCCTTCAAACCCTCCCAAACTCTGCCCTCCATGATTTCCCCATCTGTCACCCCCCTTCCCCCATTTCTGCCGTTCCTCCCCCCTTGGGTATCACCCCTCTTCATCTCCTTAGTAAATACCGAGCAGAAGTAATCATCTAGCACTTCTGCCTTATCACACCCTGCTTCCACCCAACCCCCCTCCTTCTTAATCCTTACTATGTGGTCCTTACAGCTCCTTTTCTACCTGATGTACCTAAGAAGTCCTTCTCCCCCTTCTTAATGCCTTGTGCCAGCCTGAGCTCCGTAGATGCCTTGGCTCCCCTTACTGCCCGTGTCACCTCCTTCGATTCTGTCAGGTACTTCTCCCTGTCCTCCCCCACTCCCTGTTTTCTTGTATGTCCTAAAAGCAGCTCTTTTCCTCTTTATCTTTTCCATGACCTCCTTGCTCAACCAGCTTGGTTTCTTAGTCCTATCCTTCTTGCACTGGGCCTTGCAGCAGGTTCTGGTTGCCTCCACTATCCCCAGCTTTATGAGCTTCCACCTTTTGTTAGTGCCCATACTAGGTTGAATTCTGGCCAGGTACCGTTTTACCACTTCCCCCATCCTCCCAAAATCGACCCTCCTGAAGTCCAGCACTCTTGTGCTTGATTCCACTCCTTCCTTGCCCATATCCAATGTGAGCCATACTGAGTGGTGGTCACTCCCTGACAGCGGTTCTTCCTCCGTAAGTTCTCTCAAAAGTCCCCATTTGCCAGCACAAGGTCAAGGTGTTCCCTAACCTGGTTGGTTCACTGACCATTTGCAGCAGGAAGCTGTCCTGGAAGGCATCCAGCAGTACCTGCCCTTCTATTCCTGGTTGTTGGGGTACTCAGTCCACTCCTGGCATGTTGAAGTCCCGACAATCACCACACTACCCTTCTCGCAGGTCCTCCTGATCTGTCCTGCTAGTTCCCTGTCTAACTCCTCTGTCTGAAAGGGCGGCCTGTACACCACTCCCATTCTGAGAATCCTATTCTTGGAATCCTGGATTTGCATCCAAAGCGACTCCGTACTACCCTCCTCCCCTTCCTCCCTTACACACTTCAGTCCTTCCTTCACATATACTGCCACCCCCCTTCCTTTCCCAATCACTCTGTCTGTACAAAATAACCTGTACCCTGGTGCAGACAGGTCCCAGTCATTGAATTGGGTGGCCCATGTTTCTGTGATGGCTGCTATGTCCACCTCTCCCTCTGCCATGAACACCTGTAACTCTGCAGTTTTCCTCCCAAGCCTCCTAGCATTAAGGGTAACCACCCTCAACCCCCCCATCCTGCCCTCCTTTACTAGCATTACCAATAGTACTTGCTATTTGTCCTTTGCCACTGTTATGGGGGGTGAGCTCATATGGTTTCCCAACCTGTGGTCTCTGCATATCTCTTGCCCACTTGCCACCCCTTGCTGCTAGTTTAAATTCCTAACTTCCTCTATGTTCTCCTCCATCCTCTGTTTCAACACTTTCTTTCCCTTCTCACTCAAGTGTAGTCTGTCCTGGCATAGAGACTACCATCCTCCCAGGTCCCTCCCCACCCCCAACAGCTCTTACCCTTTAGCATGACACAGGTTCTCTAAAGAAGTGATGGGAGCTCAGATGAGCGGATGTTCCGAAGGAGGGCCGCCAAGTAGCTGTGCCTTCCCAAGTTCTTTCCCAAGCACTTATTTTAAAATATAAAATACTCCCAAATGAATAATAACAAAACTGACCCCCCTCCAATAAAACAAACACCCCAATAAATATATCAAATACTAACTAAGGTCACTTCAATAAAATATTTCACTGTCGGTCCACAAAAACTAAAAAATAGTCTATATAATCACAGAGTCTCTGTAAAGTCGTGAAGAACAAGGGCTCACCACCTCCTTCATCGACTTGTGTCCACTCACTATAGCCCTCTCACTGCCACAGCTTAGAAATGATTATTTAAATAATAATGAAATAAGGCCCTCTCACAGCCTTGTAAATAAATCCAGTATCTCCTTGACAGGTCCAGCATCAACTTGTAGGAATGATAGATCCTAGGGGGAGGAAGAGATTCAGAACTCACAGTCAATAAGGGCAATCACAAAGCCCCCAACATCATCCTTCCAAGATCTTCACAAAACTTCCACCATCACAAACAGTCACCGGGCTCCATGAAAAAATGAATCCCACAGCCATCAACTCTCAAAGTCTTCCCAGCCCCACAGCAGGTGCCCAGCCCAAGTGTCCCCCAAGCAGAGCCGCTGCTGAATACCCGACCTCCAACAAGCAGCCCTCAGTGGCCTCCAAGGCAACTAGCAAGTGCCCACCTTCCATACACCACTGCCCGATCCCCCTAGGGCAACAACCTGAGCCAAGCACCCACTCTGCAGCGGGTGACCAAGTCCACCTTCTCCAACACAGCACGCCCACACAAATCCTTCCTGGAGCCACAAATCTCCTTCTCCCTTCTGCTCAGCAGCCCAGATCAGTTCAATCCAAGCAACCGGTGTAGTCCAGTGACCCCAAGCCAGTCACATGCCAGTCACTCCCTCACCGGGCAAAGTGGGCACAGCGAGGAACCCGGTTCAAAACTCCTCCTGATAACTCCTCTGGTAACAAACTGCCACCAGGTCCAATCCCATACATGGAACAGGCCAACAGATGCAGACAACAAGACCAGTCTGAGGAGGAAAAAAATGAAGACGGAACAAAACTAACCAAGGTAGGTACAACTACTACACCAAAACAGAAGCTCCAACTGCTGACGAGATAAAATTGCAGGACAATTAAGCAAAAGTCCCACAAAGTCCAAAAATTAAAATCAATAGGAACCGACAGTGAGCCGTCTTAACGTGACTTAGCAACAACAACTTAAATAAACTAAAAAATAAATTACAAATGACTTAAATAAAACGGACACTAAACAGAATCAGATAGCTGGCCCATCACGGCCGCCATCTTGCCATCCAAGTAGCTGGGAATGGATAGTTCAGCAGCAGTTCTTCATCCTGTAATACAGTATCTAGGGGCCCAAAATGCACTCAGTCTTTTTTCCTGTCTGATTCCGGACCACAACCACCAACCTTTCACAATCCTTGGCCACTCCCAGCCAATGCAGCAACCCCGTAGTCTCTGATCCCAGCCACTCCCAGCTGATGCAGCAACACCAAAATATTGGTGCCAAGCCTCCAAGCTCAGACACAGCCACACAACTGTCTCCAGGTGTCTCTCTCAACTGCACATGCTGCCTCTGTGAAACAGCATCAAAGCACTCCACAAATGAAACCAACAGGTACTCCTCAGCAGCACATTGGTGAGTTCTCACTAAAAATAATAAAACTGGCTCCTATTCTAACTCACTTGCCCAACCCTATCTAAACCTTTTGCCCTATGCCTTGAACCTAACAGATAGTAACATAACTTACTCTAAGGTCATGAATAAAACTAAAATTCTGTTTACACTGGATGCTTCAACTGCTTATTTCGAGGGTAAGTCACTAATTCTCCTTATTCTACTTTACAATTTGCAGAAGAGTACAGGAGAGGGAGTTTTGGTGAGCTCAGCAAGAGCCCAAACAGATGGCAGCCCAGCCTGGCAGCTGTCACCCCCCCCCCCATTAACCAAAAAAAAAGATACAAATAAATATAAACAGAAATGAAAAGACAATAAATGTAGGGCATTAAATTGCCAGGGATGGATCTTCTTTAACTGACACTGACTCTGTGTGCATTGTGTTCTCAGTGGCTTACCTGATCATATAGTGGCCTATGCATAAATGTTCCTGAACTGTGCCCATATATGTTGTATCAGTGGCATGCCCTTACATGCTGCACGGGCAAGTGGAAGTACTGAAAATGCACAAACATGCACACAGAACAGACAGAACCATGGGTGGGACATATAGATGTATGCAAGGCCAAGTGGAGCAGACACAAGGCAGGTGTCCAGTGCAGGGCCACACCCCTTTACCCTGCCATATAAAGACATCTGCACTGCACTACCAATGCACATTGTGCAGACATGGAAGTGCATACCACCATGAATGCTGAGGGGTAGGTTGTGTTGGAGGATGGCAGGGGAAGGGCACCTCCACAGTGCCAAGTCCACTACCTAACACCGAAGGCGCAGAGCATGGATTGACAGAGACAAAGGGACATGGACAGATATGCAGGGCTGGTTGATCATTGTCCTTGAATTTCTCCACTGGACAGGTGGCAGCCATGGTTGTGGACACAGAGACATTGACCATGGCAGCAGAAAAAGACCAGAGGTCCATCCAGTCTGCCCATATTCCCTATAATCCCGGGAACCTTCCCTGGAACCTATTGTTCCTCCTGTGTACCAACACTCCCCATCCTATCCCCATTCTCCTCCCTGTTCTTGTCACCTCGGACGACCACTATTCCCTTCATTCTAACCCATGCCTGCGTGAATCCCCTGACTGTGTTTGCACCCACCACGAAAGATGAAATGCAAAGCTTTAAAAATGTACTATCCCCCCCCCAATGAGGACAACTAGGCCTTATTTGTTACAAATAACGTTCAGAAACTGCAATTAGTCATGTATGAATGCTGTTGTGTTCCCTCTCTTATTTGATGGGTTTACAAAAATCCCCCAGACTTTTTCAAACCAGCCAGCAGAATCTTGGATTGGTACTGATGTCATTCAAGCAAAAAGGACATAATTCTTCTCCAGGTCCTGTCAGCTTAGCGCACACAGTATATCAGATTGTCTTTGCTACCAGTTTTATGATGGGGCTTTTATTAATGAACATATACCAGTAAAACAAAATGGTAAATATCTGGCAAGTTCCTTGGCTGATCACCAACCATTTGAGCACCATATGCCCCCCCACCAAAAAAAAAGCTCTCATATTCTTAAAATGTAACTTTGTTTTCCTGTGTCCCCATTCCAGCTCTGAATGCAGCCACTACAACTCCCTCCTAGTTTATTCATTTCAGATGCACTCCCTTTGCTGAGGTTTCAAAGCACGCACAAACAGGGTACTACTACTATTCAGGCACCTCTTCCCAAATGTATAATCCCATAAAAATGTACAGCTCTGTCCTGCCCCTCCCTTGTAATTACTCCAAAACATGCCCACACAGTTTCCAACTCTACCTTGCACCACCGTGGTGATCTATACCCTTTCTCCTACACATCTCCTGAAATGTATACTTACCACTGCATCTCTCCTAAAATGTGTACCTCCGTACCTCTCAAAAGATGTTGCATACATCCTTGAATCTGCTCCTCACCCTTGATATCTTCTCTCCTACCTTGCATCCATTCTAATATTTTCACGCTCACCCCTCACACCCCTCACAGAGGTTGTACTCCCACCCTACCCCAACAATGGGCCCTATGCACTATGTGGGCAGGGGTAGATGGAAACCATGCGTACCACACCCACGACGCTGTGCACCTGCGGACAGGTGCACACTGGCCAGTAGTCACTACTGGCCACCACCTGTCTGTGGCCCCCTCCCCCAGCGCGCAGAACTCCGCAGGGCGGCAGGGGGCAGAGTCACGGACCCAGCCAGGCAGCCAATCGGATTCCTGGACCGGGACCCACATTGGATCCCAGATGCAGCAGGGCATGCATTGGCAGTGCGCCCCACAGGTGTCTAAGGGCTGGCAGCTGTGGTGGTGTACAGAGGGCAATGTCGCCGGCCTTCTGATGGCACCGGAGAGGTGCACAGGGATGGGGTCAGGGGATGGCAGTTGGCAGTGTGGGGGGAAGACACGGTACCCCGCCGTTAGCGGGAGATGGGAAGGTGGTGCCATTTCGGGGGCGGGGACAGCATCCATGTCCTGTGTCCTTGTGTTGGGGCTGTCCTGGGGGGGTATGTTGTGGGCTAGGGCAGGTGGGAGGCACTGGGCAGCCTTATGCAGTGGCCCCAGTGTGTGGGTGGGCTACTTGCCCTTTTGTTGGGCAACTTCCACTGTGTTCAGGGGCATGTAGGGGGCTTATGGCAGGGTTCCCCCTGGTGTAACCTGCACCCCCTATGCACCCCCGCAGCCAGCACTATGCACTTTGGTGCACGGTGCATAGTGCTGGCACACCCCTCACCCACTCCTGGTGCATTGCTCTTCACGCAGCCAGGGGATAGCGCACATAGGGTGCGGAGTGGCTGTGCACCCTAGATATGCATGCATAGCCACTCCGCTACAATAGTGCATAGGGCCCAATATTTGTATCCCATCCCCATGCACCAGAGATGTGTGCCCGTCTGTGCATGTCAATTAGCACATGAAGAATCTATCTCAACCCTGAATAAGACTGTATACTTAAAACAAATACATACAATTATTCCATATACAAAATTTTTAATAATACATAATGTCTTCTCAAGTACAGAAATATTGTGACAAAGCTACTAAATATATTTTTGTAGTAACGTTTCAGAACACAAGTTCCTTCATCACACCGTGGAGCATTTTTTCTATAAATAAATCAGAAAAAGAAAATCTTATGAGTTTCCATACAATTTATACATTTTAACTTTGATGTATTTTGAGTTAAAATGTATAAAATGTATGGAAACTCATAAGACAAGGGCAGGGGAAAAGGTAAACATTTTGGGAGAGTGCAGTGCAGCAAGTGGAAATTTTGGGAGGGATGCAGGGGAACAAGTACAACTTTTGGGAGTGGTGCAGGGGAACAAGTATACATTTTGGAAGGGGAAAGGGTACAAATACAAATGTTGGGAGGAGTGCGGGGGTGTAAGTACAAATTTTAGGAGGGGTGCAAGAGTACAAGTACTAATTTTGAGAGGTGACTAGGGGCACAAGTACAAATTTTGGGCAGGTTATAGGGGTGCAAGTACAAATTTTGGAAAGGATGCAGGGTACAAGTGTACATTTTGGAAAGGATGCAGGTGTACAACTACACATTTTGGGAGGGACGCTAAGGACAAGTACAATCTGCGGGAGTGAGTCAGCATATGTACACATTTCAGGATGGGTGTAATGGTATGTGTACAAACTTTGGGTGTATAAGTTCAAAGTTAAGAAGGGTTGCAGGGGTGCAAGTGCAAATTTTGGAAGTGGTGTAGTTACAAATTTGAAGAGGTGTGCAAGTGATGTACATTTGGGGGAGTGCACAGGTAGATGCACACATATATGTGTGATCTGGGGCTTGGGGGAAAGGACCTATGAGGAGAGGCTGAAGGAGCTCATCATGTACTTGTTGGAGGAGAGGAGGGACAGGGGGAACCTGATAGAGGTCTTCAAGTACATGAAGGGGCTAAATAGGGAGGCTCAGTTGAGTGCTCCAAAGGAAAGGGGGGGGGCAACTAAAGGGCACGGGTGGAAGCTAGAGGGGGGAAGACTGGGGGGAAAGGAGGAGGTGCTACTTCACCGAGAGGGTGGTGGAACCATGGAATGAGCTGCCCAGGAGACTTGTGGAGGCAGAGTCTGTGGAGGGTTCAAGAGGGGTTGGGACAGGTACGGGGGTAGGGTTGTGCTGGCAAAGTCCAATACAGGGGGAATATCTCAGACTGGGAATGGAGAAGCTCGGGGGGTGGGGGGGGACAGCAAGGTCAGCTCCCAGGTTGGGGGCTGACCAAACAAGCAGACATGAAAGACCGTTAGGCCTACTCTGCTGGCATTTTAGTATGTTAGTATATGGCATTATGGGCTAGAGTACAGATTTTGAGAGGGGGTGTTGAAGAAGGGTTCATATATGGAAGGATACAGGAGTAAAAAGTGCACATTTTGAGAGGGGAGGGGTAAATGTAAAAATATTGTGAAGGAAGAGTAAAAGAGATGCATTTTGAGAAAGATGAATAAAGGTCTTACTACCAGAAGATAGGGTAGAATACAAATTACAAAGAGGTGCAGGACATAAGTAAATACTCTGGAAGGGTTACAAGGGCAGTGGTACAAATTCTGGGAGGAAGGGAACCCATTTCAGGGAAAATGCATAATATTGAGAGTGTTGTATAACCTCAGCAAATGGGATGAAGCAAAATACAAATGATAGGCTATCGCCTGAAGTTATGTGGGGGAAAAGCTCCTCCCCCACATCCTATTTTAGCTAGCAGGCTACATCTGCTCGCTTAGAGCGAAATAGCACTAAGCTGGCGGCTCGCTGGCGTGCTGTGGGGTCGTGGTTGCTTGTGTTTGTTGCCCTCCTCGTGTCACTTCCTCACTCATTCCCTCCCTGCCTTTGCCTTTTGTCCTGTCTGTCCCTCTTCATTTCTCCTGTTGCTGTTCATTTGTTTTCTTTTCTTTTCTTCTTTTGGGGGGGGTTCTGCGCCATGCTCCTCTTCAGCTCTTCCCATTCCCTCTACCCTGCAGCCGCTTGTTAGCCGCCTTGCTCTTCCGTTTCCTACTGCTTCTCCTTAGCTGTTTGTTTGTTTAGCAACCGCCGCCCCTTGCCACCACTCTGTTCGCGTCCTTTGGATTAATTTACCAACTGCTTGTTGGAATGCCCTTAACTCCTCTCCTACCAGCTGTTATCTGCCTTGCTCAAACTCCTGCATGCCCTCCATACCTGCCGGACTGTGTTCCGTACCATGTCGGATGCTACCTAGCTCAAACCTTCTGTCTACACCTCGCTTTGAATTCAGCATCTTACATGTTCCTGGCTCTCCTGTCAGCTAGAATATACATGTGCCCTGTGCAGCATTTGCTCCTACTTGTATGCAATCATGATAGACTTAGGCCTATGCCTTATCGCCTTACAGTTGCTCATATTTGTGGCAGGTAGTTTTGACCCATTTCAGTCATAATGCTTTTTACCTGGAATGTAACATCCACTGTAGCCTGCCTGCTCTGCCACTTATCAGCATCGGAACTGCTGCGGATTATCACACTTGCCAACCCAGCTGTATGTTGGACTCGAACTGACTTTATTACTTCCTGACAAATCCACTACAGTTTATTCCGTTGATTTTCAGCTCCTTATGCCTCGCCCTGCCTTTGATTCAGACTTGAGGCATCACACCGCCGCCTGCGCTCTGGCTTCTCTAACCTTATTGCTGCTAGCGCATATATCTTTTCACTCACACTTCAGCGCTTCTGGGCTGCCTCATGCCTCACTTATCAGCTGACACATATACAGCCCTATACACCGATCTTGTACAGGACTTGGATGCTCCTAATATGTCATGGGTACTTCCTGCTTATTCCTAACAGCGCCTTCTTCTTATCTACCTATTATTACAGCCTATTCCATGCCTGTGCATTTTGTATCACACCACTAGATGGCACCATTATTCAGTCAAGATTCTAGCTTCAAAAACTCACATTCCACAACTCATCCTAGACTATGGGAGTCACATTTATTTATTATATACAGAAATCTCTCCTACTCAGGTCCCTCAAGCCTGTGACATCAGTACCTGGATTTCGGCGTACACCTTGCCATGCCTAACGTCATTTGATTAGCATTGCTGCCTGTCCATCTAACCTGGCTTGCGTGCACCTATCTTTCTACCACCCCATGGATTACGGCTACCAGCGACACAGGTGACTCCTCAATTGCATGATAAGCTATTCTCCAGGATGTCTTCTACTCATACCAATATACTTCAGGATGCTGCAGCTCACCTTCCGTGTTTACTCCTCTCCATCCCTCCAAGACCATCTGTGCCCTATTCTGGATTTGCTGTCTTACCGATTCCAGGAATTTACCTCACTGACTCTGGATGCTTCCGCCGTTGCTTCACTTAAATTAATGATACTTCTGCTTACTTTCCGGCTGACCTACATGTAGTCTGGTCATACTGGCTTACCTTTCTGGGACTCCATTGCTTTACTTACCTCAGTAGCTGACCTACGTATGGTCCAGCTATGCATGCTAGCTTACGTGGGGCTAGCTGCCACCCTGTATTTAGCCTACCTTAACTAGTGGATCGCTTGGTCCGGATTTATGCCAGCCTTCTCGGGTTCAACTACTTCTCTATTCTTCTGGCTGACATATGCAGTTAACGTACCTACTACAGTCCATCGGCTGACCTATATATGTTCTAGCAGCACTTCTTATCTCATTGGACTTAGACCCTTTCATTCCGTGATGCTAACGATGGAGCTCCTTCATTTATTCAGACTTACCTCTAAATCATGCTTCATCCAACTTTGCTTCTGTTGGACTATTTCTGGAGTACACTAAGACATCACCTCAATTCCTTTGGATGCTTCTTGTCAAGCTAGTTCACCTCCTTCGGAGCTACTGTTATCATCTGCCAGAACATCCTGCTGAACGCTGTACTAGCTGCCTACCTCAGTTTAACCGATCCCTAATCATTGATTTACACTCGGAATGCATACTTCTGGTCTAATTGACATCTCATCCACCCAAGTATCTCATTGCACTCCTATCCAACCTCGATCTTCAGGATATGAAAGTCTATAATGCATTTTAGCTTCATGTCCTGCCTCAATCATGTTACTACTCAGCACCAAACCGACTCAGGATATGCTCCTTTTGTAATACCATTTGTAATCTATTCCTTATTACTTAACTACTATTTCTGCATTTATGCGGCTCGTGATTACTGTTATGTCATCTACCAATGCTCTAGGACCTGCCTCACCTCGTTCAGGCCAGAGGTTCACCACATTGTACTTCCTAGACTTGCGCCCTATGGGTCCGGAGGTCTCGATCTTATCTATTACACCTTAATCACCTGCTCCGTGACCTGCTTCGCCATCAGGCCTGGGGGTCACTACTTCTACTCTACACCTCCCCACCCAGCTTCTGGGCCTGGAGATTCGCACATTCTACTATAAGCCTGCTTGCCATCATATCAGTCAGCTTTAGGAGCTCCTTTCTACTACGGACTCATGCCCAAGATCGTCTAGCCATATGTCATCTGTTCTTTGACTGCTTCTGCCTTGCCGTTCCAGTCACATGAATCACTGCTACTTTATATCTACCAAGTCTTCTTCAAAATTATCCGAAGGACTTTATATCTCAAGATTGCACACTACGACTTCTTGGACCTTGGGACAACACTACCTTATTCAACTTCAACCTCTTCAGTCATCACCATTTATGACTCAGAAGCTTGACTATTTGTGCCTCATCAGATTATCCTTACCAAGCCAGTTCTAATATTGCACCTCTAGCTTGGACTGTAGTTAATCACTACACAATCATTCGGAGCACCAGTTGAAGCTTCGATTCCAGAACGTTGCCATTGCTTCCTGCCTTTTCGCTGTACACCTAACATATCCTATGCTATATTACTACTACTGACCTAAGTACAGGTCCACTTATTTACATTACTTGCTCATACTACCTGCTTCGCCCTTACAGGGCCTAGAGTTTATCACGACCAACTCACCATTTATAATCAACTGTGCTCCTCATGAGCTGGAAATACTTCTGACCTATATCTACCTATTCACTACGTTCTCTACCTACTTCACATACTTGCCTCCCCTCTCCAGAGTGGAGCTTCCTACTGCTCCGTCCTCCCGATCAAGCAGCATAAGCCAATTCTTGTGCTTCATCGCTACGGCTTTCATTTTCTAATATTGCCATGCAGAACCTGACCCAACGGTACTCCTTCTAGACATGGGTGCTGAACCTTTGATTCTTGGATCTCCTCTGTGAAGTCATCCTCACCTGCTGGAGTGCTTCACCGCCTGCAACTCATCGTTTCAAACTCATATCAACCTTGGATTCCACTCTACTTCATTCTGGCCTGCTCATGGATTCTCGAACTTGGAGTTTGCTAGAATGGATGCTTGCTTTATTCACTTGACATGTCACGATTCAATACATCTTCAGTTCTCCGTTTTTCTGGCTTAGGTTCTACAAACTTGAGGGTCGGATTAGCCAATTAAAATTATTTAGGATTACTCTCCTTTAGTATGCTCAGAAGGACGGGCAGGTCAGTAGCTATGGGTCCTCAGAGGTTCCCTCCCCAAGGGTTTTTTTCCTCTCCTGTGTGCTACTGGTCACACTCTCCGGAGCTGGAGGAGGTGATCATACTGGTACTCATTCTTAGGGGTGCCATCCTACTCGACTCCTTCAACAGTCGTATACTGAACAATCGTGGATATCATTATTTTTTGGGAGGTCTCATAATACTGGACTAAGCATTCTTTACGGTGGGATACAGAGTAAGGCCAAACCAAAAACCAAGTTATAACAACGTTACTCATCAGCTCAAGCATCTAAGCACATTGCATAAAACTATCCAGCTCACTTGTACTATAAGCACTGACTGTATAACTATGTTCAAAGTACCTAAGCACAGATCAATTCAAACTGCTACATATCTGAAGAGCAATGTCCTACTTACCATCTGGCCTCTGTATCAAAGCACAAACCTTCATTATCCAATTACAGTATGTAGCACAAGCACTGAGCTATGAACCACACACAACTACATTTAGGTTAGTAAGGAAAGTGGAGGGAAAAATTACATGACCTGATGATATTTGGGCACCCCTTCTCCTGTTTAATACTGTCCCCAAATTTTTACTGATTAGCTTCTGAAAGTCACTAGATATTTCATGTTTTATAATACATTCAATACTGTTTGAAAAGACAACTGATTTTTTTCCTTTTCATAATTGGATGTACTGCATGTATACTAAGTTGCCAGGACCTTAAAAAATGATGTCATTCTTCTTTAAGTGACATCACTGCTCAGCCAAGATTCTGCCAGCTGATCTGAAAAAGCTTGAGGATCTTTCTATAAGGCCATCAAATAAGAGAGGGAATAAAATATAGAATAATGGCTGGGTAGGAAGTTATAACAAGAATTCTACACACACCCAAGGTGAGAGATGCCACATAAACCCTGAAAGTGAAGCTTGAGGGGTTTACACAGGCATCCCACACCAAGGGTGTGTGTAAAATTCAAGTTTTATACACCTACCCAGCCTTTATATTATATAATTGCTGGGGAGCATTTTTTCGCCACAGCAGTTATATAAAATTTCAATACAGGGCTGTTCAGCCAGGCAGGACAGGTTTCAGCATGGTCCATGGTGTCTGGTAAAACCAAATGTTTCCTTTTTTTTTTCTTTTTTTAAAACTTATTCCTTACAGCAGAAAGAGCCCAGTTAATGATTTGTAAATTTAACTTACCACCGAGTGCAAGTGGCGGTGAAGTCTCCAGCAATAAGGTATGGCGCAGACAGAGGGAAGAGTGGCGCTGGCATATGCATGGACCAAGAGAAACACAGCATGTGTTCGCTGTTATAACCCATAGATTATAACGGCAAATTATAACCAGGTTTCCCTATGGGAAAAAAACAGTTGGCAGTTATTATATAGCATTATACATAAAATATTGCAATTCCTGAAGTTTATTTGCAATACATAAGGCCTGATTGTCCTTGTGCCAGCAAAAAGGGTTAATTTTTACAATACCTTTGCATTTGCTCTTTAAGGAACTTGAAGGTCTCTATCATACCTCTCCTCTCCCTTCTGGTTTCCAGTGAATACATATTTAGTGCCTTGAGGCACTCCTCATAGGATCTGCCCTGCTGGCCCTGAATCATTTTTGTTACTCTGTGCTGCACTATGTGTAACCTACCCCTGTCCTTTCTGAGGTGAGGATTCCAGAACTTGATGCAGTACTCCAGATGAGGCCTCAGCAGGGATCTGTATTGGGGAAGTATTACCTCTTTTCTTCTGCTATCAATAACCCTCCCAGTACATCCCAGCACCCTGTTAGTCTTGCTACAGACTTTGTTGCACTCGCTCGTTTGTTTGTGAGTTACTGATGATAACTCCTAGATTCTGTTCCTCTTCTGAAGAGCTAAGTCTCAACCCACCCATCCAGTACTCTGTCTTGGGATTCCTTTTCCCTAGGTGCATTACCTTGCACTTTTTGGCATTGAATTTTAACTGCCAGACCTTTGATTACCCCTCCAGTTTTTGTAGATCCCTCTGCATATCCCTTATTCCATCATCACTATCCACCTTCCCAATTGTTTGTATCATCTGTGAAGATGCACAGGCTGCCAGGATTCCCTCACCAGTGTCACTAATAAACATAAAAGTTTTTTGCCAGCACCAGTTAATCCAGAGTATTTCTTAAACACCAAGGCAATTATGGCACAACCAAGGAGACCAAAAACTGAAGAAATGTGCTATCGATGCACAAACAGGGAAGCCAGAAACCAAAATAATGTGCTAATAATGCTAAAATGTATTTGAATATGCACAAAGCTTCCACATCCACAACCATGTGCACGGATATGGATGTGGAAGCTTTGTGCATATGCAAATATATTTTAGCATTATTAGCACATTATTTTGGTTTCTGGCTTCCCTGTTTGTGCATCGACAGCACATTTCTTCAGTTTTTGGTCTCCTTGGATGTGCAATATTTGCCTTGGTGTTTAAGAAATACTCTGGATTAACTGGTGCTGGCAAAAAAACCTTTATTTCTACCTGTTGGGAAGCTGAGCACAGGACCCAGGTGCAGGCCTCGATATCCGTTTATTTGTCACTAATAAACATGTTGAAGGGGACCAGACCCAGGACAGATCCATGTGGAACCCCGCTCATAACCTCCCATTCCTTTGATTTAACCACATTGACCTCCACCCTCTGCTACCTCCCTTCTAGCCAACTGCCCACCCAGTTCACTACAGTTCTAGCTGCACCCAAGTCTTCCATCTTTTTGAGCAACCTTTTGTGTGGTACCTTATCAAAAGCCTTGCTGAAGTCAAAGCACAACAGATCCACAGTGTAGCCCTTGTCTTCTTCCTTGGTCACCCAGTCAAAGAAAAACATCAGGTTAGTCTAACAAGACCTCCCATCATGAAACCATGTAGTTTACTATCCTGGAGCTTGTTGTTCTCTAGGTAGTCCATGAGGTTCATATTGATTAGTTATTCTATCAGCTTCCCTATGATGGAGGTCAGACTGATAGGCCTGTAGTTCCCTTGATGGAGGTCAGACTGACAGGCCTGCAGTTCCCATGATGGAGGTCAGACTGACAGGCCTGTAGTCCCATGGTTGTTCCCTATCCCACCTGCCTTGTGAAGCTGTGCAACATCTGCCATTCTCCAATCGCTTGGAGCTTCCCCGGACCTAAGTAAGTCATTGAACAGCCCAGCCAGTGGTTCGGCCAGTTCTGATGTTAATTCCCTAAGTATCCTAGGAAACATATAAGGAAGCTCATGCTCATAAGGGAGCACTGTGACATACTGTACTAGACACAGTCCCTGAAGGTGCTGTCAGGGATCAAAGTCAGGCTGTGGCAGGAAATCTAGACTACTGCGAATGCTTCTGGGCCAGAGGCATGTGCACTGGCAGGATTCAATACAAGAGGTGTGACCTTCAGTTCACTGTTAAGCACAAGTTGGTGGCTGTCATGTGGTCACAGACTGCCATGGGAGGTGGCTCACCCACACAGGAACATAGCCTGACCCTGATAGAGAGAATGGTGGCAGAGACCCTCAAAGAGGTGTCCCAGCATGGTGAGAAGGATAGCGTAGCTACCTCCCAAAGCACAAAAATTGATATCCCCACAAGCACAAGCACTAATATCCCCATGAGAACATATATCCCTCCAAGCACAAGCAGTGATATATCCACAAGCACATATATCCCCCCATGCACAAGCACTGATATCCACAGAAGTGCACATATATTTAACGCATTTAAATTTGCTAGCAGATAATCGCTAATGGTCTATCAAGTCTGCTCTAATGTGCAGCTAGCATCCCTTATCTCTGCAGCTGCCCCTCCCTCCCACCCTACCTTGATCCTCCCTTGCCCTATCCCAGCCCCTTTTGAAGCAGCCCACTGTTCTACTGCATACCACTTCCGCAGATAACGCATTCCACCCAGCTACCACCTTCTCCATAAAAAAGTGCTTCCTCATCTCCCTCCTGGACCTTCCTCCCTCCAGTTTCATATCATGACCCTGGGTGTCCTTTCTCTCCCTTACTTTGAACAGCCCCACCGTACCTATCTTATTTACTCATTTCATGTACTTGAAGGTTTCAATCATATCCCCCCATTCCTCCTTTCCTCCAGTGAGTACATGTTCAACTCCCTCAGCCTCCTCTCCTATGGTAAGTTTCCCAGCCCCTGGATCATCTTTGTCACCCTGCGCTGCACCACCTCCAGTAACTTAATGTCCCTCTTCAGATACAGGCGCCAGTACAACACGCAGTACTCCAGGTGCAGTCTAACTAATGATCTATACAGTGGCAGAATCATCTCCCCCCTCGTCGAAGATATACCCCTTGCAATACAACCCAGCATTTTGTTGGCCTCTGCAAGTGCCTTCCTACGTTGTGCAGAGTTGTTCATTGACCCCTTAATGAGCACCCCCAGATCCTTCTCCTCATCTGTCTCAGATAGCTGCACTCCCCCAGCTAGTAACTCCTCCTTGGGTTTTCACCCCCAAAATGCAGCACATTACACTTTTTGGCATTGAACCCCAGTTGCCAGGTGTCTGACCAGGTTTCCAGCTTTGTCAGATCATCCTGCAACCCCTGCCATCCCCCTAGGTCATCCACCACTGCTCTCATCTTGGTGTCATCAACAAACAGACTGGTCTTGCTCTTGATGCCCAATGATATGTCTGCAATGAATATCCCAAACAACACTGGTCCCAACACTGAGCCCTGCTGAACACCACTCTTCACTACCCTTGGGGATGAGAGCTCCCTGCCCACCACTACCCTCTGTTGCCTTCCCTGAAGTCAATCCCCTACCCATCTCACCCGCTTTGCACCAACCCCGTGCCTTCTAACTTACTTCCCAGTATCCCATGTGGAACAGAGTCAAACGCCTTACTGAAGTCCAGGTACTGGACATCCACTGAATGGCCCCCATCCAATTGCCTAATTACCCAGTAATAGAACTCCACCAGATTAGTTTGGCAGGATCTACCACTTCTGAAGCCATGCTGTCTGCTGTCCTGTAGCTCTTTGGCCTCCAGGAGGGACACCAGCCTCTCCTTCAGGATAGTCTCCATCAGCTTACCCACGATGGATGTGAGGCTCACCAGTCTGTAGTTCCCTGGTTCATCCTTGGGGCCACTCTTGTGGAAGGGCACCACATGGACCATCCTCCAATCCTGAGATATACACCCTGAGTGTATTGAGGCATTGAATAGGTCTGCCAAAGGTCCCACCAGGACCTCTGCCAGCTCCTTCAGCACCCTGGGGTAGATACCATCTGGGCCTGTTGCCTTGTCCACTTTCAATGCCCTGAAACCCTCCAGAACCCTGCCCTCAGTGATTCCGCATCTGTAAACCCCTCCCCCTCTGTTTCTGCCCTTCCTTCCCCCATGAGTATCACCTCCCTTCTCCTTAGTAAATACGGAACAGAAGTAATTGTTTAGCGCTTCTGCCTTATCACCCCGTGCTTCCACCCACCCTCCCTCCTTCCTAATCCTTACTATATGAACCTTACAGCTCTTTTTCTCCCTGGAGTACCTGAAGAAGTCCTTCTCCCCTTTCTTAATGCCTGCTCAAGCCTGAGCTCCTTATATGCCTTGGCTGCCCTTACTGTCCTTGTCACCTCCTTTGATTCCTTCAGGGACTCCTCCCTGTCCTCCCCCCCCCCGTTTTTTTGTACCTCCTAAAGGCAGCTCTTTCCTCCTTACCTTTTCCATGACCTCCTTGCTCACTCAGCTAGGTTTCTTTGCCCTAGCTTTCTTTTTCTGGGTTTGCTGCAGGTTCTGGTTGCCTCCACTATCCCCAGCTTTATGAGCTCCCACCTATGGTTAGTGACCATACTAGGTTGAATTCTGGCCAGGTACCCTTTTACCACTTCCTCCATCCTCCTGAAGTCAGCCCTTCTGAAGCCCAGCACCCTTGTGCTGGATTCCACTCCTTCCTTACCCATATCCAATGTGAACCATACTGAGTAGTGGTCACTTCCACCAGCGGTTCTTCCACCCTCAGTTCCCTCACAAACTCCCCATTTGCCAGCATAAGGTCATGGGTATTCCCTAACTTGGTTGGTTTGTTGACCATTTGCATCAGGACGTTGTCCTAGAAGGCATCCAGCAGTACCTGCTCCCTTCTATTCCTAGTAGTTGGGGTACTTCGATCCACTCCTGGCATGTTGAAGTCTCCGCAATCCACCACACTACCCTTCTCGCAGGTCCTCTTGATCTGTCCCACTAGTTCCCTGTCTAACTCCTCTGCCTGAGAGAGCAGCCAGTACACCACTCCCATCCTGAAATTCCTATTCTTGGAATCCTGGATTTGCATCCATAGTGACTCTGTACTACCCACCTCCCCTTCCTCCTGTACACATTTCCCATTCACTCTATCCCTATGAAATATCCTTGTATTTCGAAAGTTTGAGGGTATGTGGTGCTATAGGGACATCACAGTGCTATGCACATATCCCCCAAGCATAAGTACTGATATCCCTACAAGCACACATACCCCTCCAAGCACAAGCACTGATAGGTCCCCCTTACCTTGGTCTGTGTGGCACTCAGGGTGAGTTATCATCACAGTGCATCAGCTACCTGCCTTCTCCTCCCACCCTAGTGGTTGAATGTCCCTGATGTGCCACCCATCCAGTGACACCACATCTCACCCTGAAAGACCCATCACCTATCACCCAGTGGACCATCTCCATGTCTGTCTAGTGGTATCGGTAGATGCTGCCGCATAGCTATGTTGTGCAGCATGGTACATGCTGTGAACACTCTGAACGCCTTCCCCAGGGCAAGTATCATCATGCTGCCTGTCAGATTCAGGATGTAACCACATCTTCTGTAGCCCTATCATCCTCTTGATCATGGACCACGTCTTCTTGCGTGCTTCATTGTATGCCTCCTCCACTGAACCATGTGTCTCCAGGTATGGGATCATTAGGTATGGCCATAGTGTTTATCCGCTGTCACCTATGTTGTAGATAAACAACATGATTAGTACCATGCTACTGCATAGCATCCACCAGTATACCACCTGTGTAGAGTACGAGTACTCATTGATCAACCATCCAGCCTGCCCCCATGTGCTGCAAGGAAGGCAATCAGTCTGGACCTATCAAAGATACAGGGATCATGGCATGACCCTGTGTACTTGGTACACACATTAGCGATTATACCTGCAGAATCAAAGACTATCTAGCAGTTGATACTGTGGTACCCTTTGCAGTTATGGTATGCCTCCTTGTCCATGGGTGGTCCTAGGATCATGACATATGTACAATCAATGGCCCTCAATACATTGGGCATGCCATGCATGACACAGAATGCCTCCTTTGTGGACCATATGTCAGCCTGTGTGGTGAGGAATGTTATGTGCTCATGTACACGCAGGAGCAGAGTGAGGGTGACCTACTGC
This sequence comes from Neoceratodus forsteri, assembly GCA_016271365.2. NCBI lineage: Eukaryota > Metazoa > Chordata > Ceratodontiformes > Ceratodontidae > Neoceratodus > Neoceratodus forsteri. Next base: position 1,870,781,361 of record CM057452.1, read on the forward strand.
AGCACCCTGGACACGGAGGACTAACACCCATGACATCGCCACCACCCTCTGAAAGGATCTGATGGCATAGTACACCAGTGCACATAGCACTGTTGTCTGGGCCAGCATTGCCATGTACTGACAGATATGTGAGGCACATAGGTACAGACCATGCCACATTGCTGTGTGATCATGGCGTGCTCCAAATGGAATCTCACAAGACAGTATGTATCACTCAGGGCATTAGCATCCAGCCTTGGCTGGAATACACGTGGCTTTGGCCTGGTCCTTAGTACCTGCTTGTGTTCCCTCCTGCCATCCAGCAGGAGTACATTCATTAGAAGCCCTGGGCACATCCTCTGTAACCCTGAGTTGTGCCTCAGGAACAGTTGCCATGCGGTACTTTTTTTCATGCCTGTCCATGCTTCCCCTGACCATGGCCTTGACAGAGATGCTGCACAGATGTCCCATGTTAAACTGAGGCCCTTTAAAAGGGCATGTACCCAGCATGCCTATGGCATGATGCTTTGTGCATGGGTAAGGCCAGGTCACACTGGACAGTGATGTGGCAGCAGCAGCAGCACCCATGAGCACTGCGAGGAGCATGGGGGACCAATTCAGAAAACTATGTTGAATAATCTAGACAATGTACCTGGGCTTAGAGTCTGGGGGTGTGGTGCGGAGGTCATGGAGCCAGGAGAGGTATATGTGCACCTTGCAAGGGGTGAGGGAGCATGCTTGCCATGTGTTATATGTACTGTGTCTGTGATTGCGTTCCATTATTTGTTCCTACAGGACCACCCTGGCAGGCCGGACTGGATGATCTTATGGAGGAAGGAGCAACCTAAAGGGACAGTGGCAGTGGTGGTTGCCCATTGTGTCAAGTGGGCCCTCCATGTACTGGACTGGTTGTCCTGGAGGAAGGGGATGCAGGACACATGTTACAAGGATGAGTCTTCTATGGTATATGATGCTGTGTGGGGGAGAGGCATGGTCTGTGTCGACTTTGTTCTGCTGTGGATGTGGATGTGGCTGTGCAAGTGCATCTTGTTCATGCCTGTCCTCTGTGTTCCTCTCGTTGCAGGTCTATCAGTGATCATTGTGGCAGACAGTGCTAGTGGAGAGGAGCTAAACAGATTTGACCCCACTGGGTAAGGGAGGACTCTCAGGAGGAAGACTAAGGATCATCTGATTTTGCATGGGCATGTCTGTGCCCTTTATGTTAGACTATTTTATTCACCGAATGTTACTATACTGTTAAATGTTTGTCCTGTACATTGACAGGCACCTGCCTATTTACATTTGGCCCACACAGGGCCAGCTGTCCCCTGTGTAAACAACACTATTTGTGCCACATGTGACCTGTGTGTGTTTCATCTGGTCAACGGTGGCATGCTGCTGGCTGCAACTGTCAGACCCATTGTGTATTTGGTGAGTCCTGCTGAGAGGGGGCAGTGTAGGGCCCGGGTCTTATTGCAGAGCAGGCAGCTGTGCATGGGGGGGTGTGGGGCATGCTCTGTGCATGGTATTGTGCATGCCGCACAGTTATGAACAGCATATTTAGGTGACATATCTCCATACACATGGCGAATAAGCACCACATAGGGCCTGCCTGCCATTTTTTGCATAGGCCCACTGATCATGTTGGTGATGAGAATCTGAAAATTATTCTAGGTGTCATCAGTAGGAGAAGTCGTGCTGCTAATGTTTTGAGTAATGAACTGGGCTTTGGTGCCAATGCACCAGTAACAGAAGGCCAGGAAAACCTGCCACCAGGAGGCATAAGAATGGTAACAGTAGAAGATGCCACTTGTTAAACATGCCAGTCATCAAATTGTGACCCTCGTGTCCCAGTGTCTGGGTTAGCACTGCTGCCTAGGTGACTGTACAGGGTCCACCTGGTTGAGAGGTTGAGTTCATTATTTCTCCTGCAGAAGGAGGATGCACCCAGAGAAATATGAAATAGGGCAGTCTCCACCCAGAGAGAATAAGAGGGACAGATGTTGCGTGCGGTACCATCCTCTGGGATTCAGTACCTACCCACCCACCTCCTTACACTGGACTGGACCACCCCCTGGTGACCACCTGGGACAGTAATTACCTTCACCAATAATCAAAATAAGCAGGTTACACAAAATATCAGCACAGACAGAAATAAAGAGAAACAAACAAGTCACTGTAAGCACACCCACCCTGGCACCAATGTGTTTCTTGAGGGGAGGGCAACTGAACTGTGGGCCAGCTACCACTGTCTCAGTTCACACAGTCAATGCAGGCACATGCCCAATCAAAGGGCACACTGGGATAACTTACACAGGTTACCGTATACCTTTAATTATGATTGGTATCAGTAATAAAACTACTTGCCATTACAAAATAGCAAAGTATGACTCTGGGTACCCAAGAATTAAATTAATTCCCAGTGCAGGTCTAGTAGCTACTGTATATTGCCCATTTTCTTTTGCTGCCGTACTTGCTGTTACCAAGCTTGCATATTAACCCCACAACAGGCCATTGTGTGTTTGCACACATATTTAAATATTTGAAACCCAAATTTGTAATCTAAACGATGTTCCTGTGATCCAAAATGCAACCCCCCCAGCCAGCAGATCCAACACACACATGACCCATTGAAGCAATAGCTCAGTCAAGGCAAGAACCAGCACACAGCAGCATACAGGTTAGCTAGCATTCAGAACAGGAGCCAGTGACCTGAAGGTGAGGTAGTTTGGACTCAGCTCTCAAATGATTCACAGGAAGGCAGCCCTCTGGCTCAGCTCTCACAGTCTCAGACGTATTCCTTACAAAAATGGGGTTTATGTTTCTGATTGGCCTTAACATTAAGTTTCTCATGACACAATAACCAGTGCACATCCCACATTTTTTCCAGTATCCTTTTGTTGTTCAAAAGCAATTTTAAGGTCTCCCTGTGCTCCACAGGACATTTTACAAATGCAACGTCTTCCTGACATATTGTAGATAATAGATAGCAATATAACTGCTTTCTAGGCAATGTGAACACCTGCTGTGGCAGTAAACCCCACTGTTTTAATCTAGGAAAAGTATATCTTATATATTCAGGAACTGTAACAGTTCTTTTAACCATTCTAAGGGTCTGCCTTTCCCATTGATCAATCCAGCTGCTGCATTTCCCTGTTAGTAAGACCTCACATCCTATTGTTTGCTGTAATAGTAATGGCCTGATATTATATTGAAAAAAGAAACTATTAAAAAACAAAATCAGATTCGGCATATTCGAACCTCCCTGTCTGAGAGGGAGATACAATATATTTCTTTTCAAAGGATGCAAACGACTCCCCCAGCATACTTGAAAAAAAAATACCTATGTAACCCCCCTACAAATGAGGATTCCCGAAAAGTCTTCCTTGAGCTTGCTTAAATGCTCACTGCCAGGCTGGTGTCCTGCATTTTAGCAGTTTAAATGTATTGCCAGAGAGTACCTGTATAGCCTCTTTGTACTGTCTCTTTAAGAATTGCCTGGATTGCAGTCATAATTAATCTGCGAGGGAGCACTGTTAGAAGATGTACTTGTTTGCTGATCATTTGTTAGAGTAGTAATAATTTTGCAGTTTGTTCTAACCTGCCTTCTTTGCAGCATGGACAGTTCTGTTTGTTTCCATCATCTTGGTCCTGGACTGTCATAGTGGGCCAATCAGTACATTTGGGACTCTAAAATGGAGCAGGCCTACAGGGGCTTGACGGGGCCAAAACTTGTAGGAATTGCAGTTTTGGGCTTTTGGCGCCTAAAATAACCTGGAGGGGAGCCCTTGTTGTGACTGACAGACAGATCAGCCAACCGAACCTTTTGGATCTTGGGGAAAGTCCCACACTGCTTGCAGTTTCAGATAGATCTGAGTTGGGAAGTGAAGAAGTATCAGCTCGAGATGGTTCAAGCAGCAATCCACAGTGGATTTGCACAGGAGAACTGTGGAAAGGCCTGAGTTTGGCCTGCATACCTGCCTGCCTGCTGTCCCTGATAGGGAACTTGTGCTTTTTTCGGACTGAATTCGAATTTGGAGAGCGAATTAAGCCTCTGAATTGTGACCAGGCTTTAACCTGAGGAAGACTGAAGATTTGCTGAATGTGCTAGGCCTGTCAGGACTTCCAGCTACCTCTGAAGTCCCGGATTGTGCAGAGACTCTGTAATTGCAACCGGAGAGCCATTTACCTGGCACAGTGGAATTTCCTTACATGTGAATGTGCTGTGTGCTTATAGTGGGTCGTGATTTGGTTCCCCACTGTGTGTCTGAACTGCATTTTGCTTGCTGTAGGCTGTATCCAGCTTCATGGACTGAAATCGTATCCATTTCCATTTGCCTGGGCCCTGCTACACTGGCCCAGCCAGAATACTTGCTATGCAGAGAAAGTAATCGACGAGAGACTGGCCTGGGGATCAGCCCCCCTGCTCAATACCTTGAACAAGAATGACACCTCGGTGATTCGTGTGGGCCCTGCTTCTCCGGGGCACTCCAGCTCAACAGCCTGCAGTCTCAATTTCATCCTGCCTGTGTCTAGTATTGGGTATCATGAGTAAACATCAGGGTAGCTCCCTGCAACAACAGCTAAATCTAAAAGTGTTGTCATCTGATTGTCTTGTTGCCTTTTCTTTCATGAAGTGAGCCCTCTGGCTCTGGATTACAAATAGTGTGTGTTGTGCATGTTGCTTTCTTCCATCACAAGGCCCCAACCAGATGCAATGTTCCTGGCTAGCCCACCGTTTTCCTACCTGGGTACCCAGAGTGTGTGACTGTGTAGGGACTCTGAACTGCATGCATAACTGTCTGATTAATATAGCTTTTAAGCAAATCAACCTGAATACGCCCCTTCCTTGTTCAAGTCCCCTGAATAAATCAGATTTCACTTTGTTTGCATTTAACCTGACTGTGGTTCCAGTTTGTGCCAAAAGTATTGTACTGTTGCTATTTGCTGTGCTTAACCTTGTTTTACAGGGGTCCCCAGGGTCAAGCTAGAGGAACCAGCCCTGGAGGTAAGTGCAAACAGTGTGGGTAATTGCTTGGTGAATAAGGGTCATTGTGAAAGTAATTACTGTATATTATTCAGGCCACTAGAAGGGAAAGAGGGGGGTTACAGTGTCCCGGAGGGCTATGCCCAGGTTAGCTTGACCACTAACAACCCTGACCTCCAGGTGGAGGCACCCGTTTCATTACCCAGGCCCCTTAACCTGCTACTAGCCAAGCAGGCAGGGGTAGTAGCCCTTGGAATAGCACCACCTGGGGTTACACCTAACAAAACTGTTTCTAACATCTTCGGAGGTGGGAAAATATAACTGATATATAAAAACACAGAAATAAGGTATGTCTTTATCAGATATATTCTTTTTTTCTTTCTCATCTTCCACCTATTCCATTGTGCCACCTTTGCCTTCCCAGTCTTTTTCTTATTTGTCCAGATTATAACATCCAATTCTCCTGGACCAAATTTGATACCTAGTACTTTTATCAGATTCGGCTGTATTAATATCCCTGCCACTGTATCTTTGAAATTCTACATGTAATTTAACCTTTGACCATTACACTTGTGTACATTCAAAGCTGAGCCAGATACCTTCCCAAAATTCTTGCAAGTCAATATTAATTTTCTACTGAGGACTGTGTGTTTACTATAATATTCATGTCATCCACATAAGCAAGAGCTTTGAACAGAAGTGGTTGTCCCCTTATGTTGATTGCTACAACTTTCTCATTAAGATTAATTTTTCTTAATAAAGGGTCATAAAAAATAGTACAGAATCAGGCTGAAGGGGCAGCCCTGCTGGACCCCTCTTTGTAGCCTGATTATAGGGCCCTTCCACCCACATACCACCGGTACCACTGTTGCTGTATGATATATACACTTCAACCATTTTATTACTGTTTCTGGAATATGATACTGTTCCAAGATGTCCCATAAATATGTATGACTAACTCTGTCAAATGCTTTCTCCTGATTAAACGAGAGCAGATACCCATCCACTTCCCCAATCTTCCCCAGTTCTACCAGTTCTCTAATCAATATGATATGGTTTTGAATATACCTGCCTGGAATTGCATAAGTTTGTGCTTGTGAAATAATTGTGTTAGCTATGGAGACCAACCTCTTAGCCAGTATATTGGATAAAACTTTAAAATCTGAATTTAAGAGGCTCAAAGGCCTCCAGTTTCTGATATCAGATCTTACCCCTTTCTTATGTACATATGTCAGCACACCCATGTTCATGTACAGTGGCATCTGATTGGTGTCCAAGATATGATTAAAAGCTACAGTCAATTCAGGTGAAAGTATAGTACCCATAAGCTTTAGAACTTCATTTGGTAAGTCATCCGGCCCTGGGGTCTTTTACCCCATTAAAGTTGATAACGCTTCTTTGACCTCAGTTTCAGTTATGGGTTGTGTTGTAGTATCTATAGCTGACTGTTCTGGCCTAGGTATCTGTATGCCATGAAAAAAATGCTGCATGCTTCCACCCTCACTTTGTAAGGGAGCATACATTTGATGCATGTACTCTGATACTAGCTTTAAGATTGCTTTTTTTTCACCAGTATATTCCCTGCCTCATCCACCAGTGTGGAGATATCCTTTGCTTTGACCTTTGTAATATATGCTTCAAAAGGGCAAATCAAGTCTGCCCTCCCCCTCATTCCATATTGTTGCTGGTGATGTAGATGTCTACTTTTAGAAGAATAATAGTCCATCATATCTGCTTTCACTGCCTTAATCTGCTCAGTCAAATTCTGTCCAGTTTCATACGAGGTGGACATTAAATGTTGCAATAATTGTCTATTCTGTAAATATTTAAAATATGACTTTCTGCTCGGAAATTTACTAATCCTTTTACTCATGTAAACCATATCTTGTTTTGTGTCCTCCCACCAAGATACCGGATTGTCAAAACATACAAAAACTGATTTTCTAGCTTCTAAAAAATCCTGAATTATGCTTGCAACATGTCTGTCCATCAAGAGCGACACATTAAATTTCCTAAAGCCAGGGCCCTTCTGTATGTCAGATGATATTCCTATCCTGACAGAGACTACACAGTGGTCAGAGTATTCAGCTAGAGTTACCTCTGCAGATAATGTGTTTACTGCTTTTGAAGTAAAAATATTGTCTATTCTAGACACTAAAGCCCCTTCTGAAAAGTATATACATCATGTTTAGCATGTATAAAAAAAGCATCCTGTAGCTGGGCCTTCTATATCATTTGTGCAAGGAAATGAGAATCACAATATTGCTTGGCCGTCCTGACCTTTAAAGAACAATTGAAATCTCCTGCCAAAACCACTTGCTGTGCTGTATACAAGAAGGGTTGTAGCAAACTAAACAGTTCACATCTAGCCCCCTTTGTCTGAGGGGCATAATGATCTACTAATCTAAAGTTAACATTTTGTATCATCACATCCATAATCAATATCCTCCCTTGGTAAACATCATATATTTTAACCACTTTCAATTCTGGAAGTTGAAAGAGAATGCCAACACCTGAGCATAAATCATTCCCCATAGACCAATATGAGGGCCCCCCCATCCAAGCCCTTGCAGCAGTTTGAATATCTCTCAGGGAATGTAGGCGAACATCTTGTAGAAAAAAATTCCAAATTGTAAGTATGTCAGTACAGAAAACACAGTATTCTTTTTCCCTGGCCTCTGAATGCTGTTCACATTTGATGTGTGAACTGAAAAAGGTACAAACGTCAAAGAGAGCAAAGTCTACTTTCCAATATTTATATCTCCCTTTTCTCAATTCTTTATGTTTTGTTTTCATCTAAGCTTTCCTTTTTTGTGGACCCTTTGGCCTTTCCTGTCTTCTGTATCTGTAGTCCCTTCTGGAAGTGATGAAGCTACAGATGAATCATCAGAGTTACTCTCTGAGTTCCCTGAATGCAACACATCACACCTATTGGAAATTGGCACCTCATTTACTTTCTGCAGAGGAACTACCTTAGAAGTTTGTCTAGTGCTCTTTCTAACCTCTTCTCCCACTGGGTTGGGGGGAGGGGGCATCATACTGTAGCTGCAATCTTATCTGTTGCCTCAGTAGTTCCCTGCTTCACTATCAAGGAGATGTTCCCTTTCTCTGCTACAGAGGAAAGCACTACACTACTAGCAGGGGTGATTGAGGGACTTGTGGTAGCTGCTTCTGGGAGTTCTAAAATTGGCGCGTGAAGGAACAGCCTGTGGTGCCACTACATCTTCTGGAGCAGCAGAAATTTCAGTGTTGCTGGGTCTCTGATTTGCCTGTAGTCTGTGACTGGTTAGCTTTTTCTTTTTGTGTGAGAGTGATTAGTAGCCTATGTTCCTACCCATCAGCCTGATCTTTGGTGTTATGGGCCACCCATTTACAATTCTGAAAAGTGTGCCCCTTCTGATCATAAAGACTGCACTTACATTCATTTAGACATTGTGAACCTATATGACCCAATTCCCAGCATACGGTACAGCATTGCTAATCACCAGGGCCACTGGAAAATTGCGGCCGTGATTATATCGCGGAAAGCACGATTTTCGGGTCCCCAGCAAAAAATCGCGCTTCCCGCAAAAAAAGACACTTGAACACACTTCCGATCTTGCCCACACACCAACACAGTACCCACAGAGCAGCAAAGTCCACAGCGCCCACCCACCAGCCAAAACAAAGCAACGTCCATCTGTGTTCCTCTGTGCCCCTTTGAGAACCTACCCCACACACCAGCAAAAGTCCACAGCACCCACCCACAAGTGCACTGCAAAGTTACATTGCCCACCCACCTGCACGCCAGAGGAAAGTGTTCCACTCCACTCGGTCTGCCCCGTTGTGCCTCTATATCCCACGATGTGCCTCCATAGCCTGTAGGGTTTTCCTGGCGTGTGACATGCTTAGTGACATCACCAGGAAGCACAGACGTCCCCGGGAAGTGCATCACACCAGCTGGGGCCAATTACAACAGTCGCACATTGGCGCTCTTTTCAAGGACTTTGCTCCCCCTCAGGTCCACCAAAACTATGTAAAAGAATGTGGACAGATGAGGGGAAGCTACCAGAGAAGAGAAGCAAGCACACGAGAAGACCAGCCCTGAGGAGTAGCCAGCCAGAACGAGAGAACGAGAGCAGAAGAAGATGTGCAGGAGAACAACACAGCAGAAGGTGGAGCAGAGGGAGAGCTGACTGCTGGATGCTGGCTAGCCTTTAAATTTCATAAAAAGAGCTGTATCCTTTGCTTTGTGTGCTGCCAGCTGCCAGCTTATTTGTGGAGAACTGCTACTGTTGCTGTGGACCTGAACTATACTACCAGGTATGTATATATTTTTTTTTTTTTTGCAGGGAGGGGACTGCTGTAAAACATTTGTGTGTCCCCCTGGAGGAGGCAATTGTGCCTCTCAGAGGGAGGATGGGTGGGAGACCAGCAGGGGTCCAGCTGCCCCCTTGGAGGATGGGAAGGAGGGAGCCCTGGTGGTGACGGTGAGGGTGACCAGGAGGGGTCAGCTGCTAAATAATTTTCCTCAGAGGGAGTCCAGACTGAAGGAGGGAGAAGAAATGCATAGTTGCTGTGGTTCCTCAGAGATGGGAGTGGAGGGGTGGACCTGGGGTGGGCCTGGTGGACTGGCGCACAAAAAACTGTTCTGGCCTCAGGTGAGCGAGCAGGGTGGGGCGGGTGAGCAGAGTGGCACAGAACAATTTTTTTCCTTCATGCATGGAAGTTGCCTGGGTCCATCCCTCCCTCCCGTGGTGTGTTCTTGATCGCTGCTGTGGTTCCTCGGAGATGGGAGTGGTGGGGTGGGCCTGGCAGACTGGCACACATGGCAAAAAAAATTGTTCTGGCCTCAGGTGAGCGAGCAGGGTGGGGCGGGCGAGCAGAGTGGCACAGAACAATTTTTTTCCTTCATGCATGGCAGTCACCTGGGTCTGTCCCTCCCTCCCATGGTGTGTTCTTGATCGCTGCTGTGGTTCCTCGGAGATGGGAGTGGTGGGGTGGGCCTGGCAGACTGGCACACATGGCAAAAAAAATTGTTCTGGCCTCAGGTGAGCGAGCAGGGTGGGGCGGGCGAACAGAGTGGCACAGAACAATTTTTTTCCTTCATGCATGGAAGTCGCCTGGGTCCGTCCCTCCCTCCCGTGGTGTGTGCCTGGCCAGTATAAAAGGTAGCAAGAAAACTGCATTTCTGGAGTCTTTTGTTCCATGGATACCAGTAAATCTATGGGCAAGCTCAGTGCCATGACAAGGCAACTCCAGGAGCTGAGGTTTTGAAACCAATCTGCCCAGCTTAGATCATTGTGGGATGCAAACTAGTGGAGTGATATTGGAGGATCAAGCATCCCAAGGAAAGCTCTCCTCCCTCTATGCACTGATGCTCTAATTCAAGTCTTGTTTTTGGGTTTTTTTTTGTTTAATTTTGGTTTGGGTAAATTACACCATGTCTACACCACCACCAAAGCGCGTCCGTCTTTCTCGCGAAGAGGCCAAGAACCGTCATGTCTCATATCTTGTGCGTGCCCAGGATCAGGTTAAGTTATATCCGGAGGATCTTTATGAGGATGGAGGATTGCTGTTTTGTCATGCTTGTACCCACACAATCGACTTCATGCAGAAGCATACAGTTGACATGCACATGAAGTCACAGAAACATCTAGAAAGAAAAGAAGCTGCAAAGAAAAACATGCAAAGTAAGTACTAGTCGCACAGATGTTTGCAGTTATTTTATTTTTTAAATAGTCAGTTTGATTTTCCCCTTGGGTGACCGGTATCTGCTCTGTCCCTGCCTACCAAGTCCATCTCATCTCTCTCTGGCACCGTGGAACCCAATTTCTCCCCCCCCAGTGCACATGTGCCTTGTTCCTGCATCCCCCTTCCTTGCTGCTAGAGTTCAAAACTACCACCTGACCTCTAAGAGCAAGACAGCAGATTCCCACCCCCACTCAGGACAGGAGAGGAGCCAATTGGACACTCGATCCTCTCCCCTCCCTGCTGATCTGATGTTGTTCTCAAACAGGTTGCCGGTGTGGCAGGAGGTAAAGCTCACAGCTCCTCAGCCCTCCATGACACTGGGCTGGCCTAGCCTACAGTTTGTTTTTTTCCCTGTAAAATATTAAATCTTGTTTGTTTTTGTTTAGTTTTCCAGGCACAGTTTATTTTCCCCTGTAACATATTACTTCTTGTTTTGTTTTTTAGGCACACCTCTACGACAGCAGTCGCTGACTTCGTGTTTCAGTCGAGCAACGGAATCTTCCATTGAACGGAAGGAATTTGTTCTGGACTTCGTCCGCTGTTTGACCCGTGCAGACATACCACTGGAGAAGGCTTCTGGCTTTCAAGAGTTCTTAAAGAAGTACACAAAACAAGGCGGCAGTCTTCCGGGACCAGCACAGCTTCGGAGGACGTACCTTCAAGAACTTCGGCCTGATCACGAACAGTCCCTGAAAGAGGCGGTGGAGGATCAAGATATCTTCATTTTCCTGGATGAGACAACAGATGCCTGTGGGCATAGCGTGTTGGCTCTTTTGGCCCAACCATAGCTTAATGTTGGGGAGCAGCCACTCCTAATTGGTGTTGAGTTTTTGCATCATGTGAACAACACCACAGTATCCCAAGCTCTACTAAAAGTGCTAAACACCAATGGGATGAACTTCAATAAAGTCTTTGCCATTGTCACGGACAGTGCAAGTTATATGCACAAGGCTTTTGAAACTGTGTTGTCCTGTGTCCTACCAAATGCAGTGCATGTCACTTGCCTTGCCCACCCCCTCAATTTGGTCTTGGAAGTCTGGGCGGACACACTGGACGACTTAAACACTGCTGTTTCACTTGTTAAAAAAATATTTTGCCAGAGCCCAATGCGTAGGCATCAGTACTTTGCCTTCATGGAATCCAAGCAGGGCATTGTACCCAAGATGCCAGTATACGCAGTGGTAACTCGGTGGTGCTCCTGGGTTAACACTGTTCAGTATTTGGCAGAATATTTGCCCGTGTTAACAGAATTTGTTGAAACTCTACAATCTGATGCAGCAACCTTGAATCGCCTGAAGTTCTTATTGAAAGGCAAAGCAGCAGAGCTGGTGACACAAGCAACTTTGCTGTGGAACACTCTTCTGAACTTGTCAACCTTATTCTACAATTGCAGTCAAGCACCCAGCCACAGGGATACTCCATATTTGGGAGGGTGCAAAATGTGCATATGTTTTGGACTTCTGCATTCCACAGGAAACTGAATACAGACCAAATACAGTAGAAATGTTGTCCCGCTGTCAGTTACATGAAAATCAAAACTGTGTGAATCTTTTTCAGAAGGTTATGTTGGACAGCAGTGAGAAACTGGACAAAATTTTAAAATCTCATCCCTCAGTCGGCACATTCAAAGCTGCCCGAATCTTTGACCCAAAGCAGCTGCCAACACTGGGCAAGGAAAAAGTAAAACACACCCAGGAGCTACCATCTCTGGCTGGTGTTTCAAACTTTGAATGGCATGGGTACAGAACTTTCGCCCAGTCAGTACCCAGTGACTATTTTAATATTGCTGAGTGGTGGGAAGCACAAAGGGATACACTTCCACATCTTGCTGCTGTGGCAAAAAGGTATATCTGGCTTCCCGTAAGCACAGCAGACGTTGAACGGACTTTTTCACTGTACACAGACCTTTTAAAAGACAATTGGAAAAGTTTGACAGATGACAACACTAGACTACTACTTATGTTGAAGTACAATAAGAAATTTTAAAGATTTTTGTTTGATAACCATTGCTGCTCATTCTATGATGTAAAAATCCTTTCTTGATGATCTGGGGTGGTGGCGGTGGTGGTACTATACTTTTACTGTAGAATACTAATAATGTTTGTTTAAATTATTAGAGGTGGTGGTGGTGGTGGTGGTACTGCTTTGACAATGATGTTACTATTATAATGTATATTGTTTTTGATCAGTCATGGGTGTTTAATAAAAAGTTGTACTTTTGTGTGTGTGTCTGTTTTTTTGTTTGTTTTTTTACAAAAACCTATACCTTTTTAATGGCTGACTTTGATATGCATCACAAAGCAATTGAAATTGAAAACCCCATACTTGTACCTCACAAAGGAAAATGTTTGCCCAGCAGCCCGCAAAATCACCGCAAAATACATGCAACGTCCTGCAAAATCCCCGCAAAATTTGGGAGAAAAAAGTCCTGCAAAATCCCCACAAAATCTGCTAAACAATTCTGCAATTTCCCAGTGGCCCTGCTAATCACATATGCTACTCAGATGTGCATCTGACCCACATTTATAGCACATCTTTGGCTGGCCAGGGCAAAACAAAATGCCTCTATCCCTCCCCAAGAAAAAATAATTAGGAAGATGCACCACACCAGTATCTGTTGTTTTTAACAAAACTTTAACTTTCCATCCTCCAGTCCATATGTTCTCTATGTCCGTTATTGCTTCAGGGACCTCAATTATTGCACAGTGTTGTTGTAGCCAGTGTTTCAGATCATACACACTGACACTTTCATTCCTAAACAGAACAGTCAGTGTTTTATGCACAGGCCTGGTTAAAGGAGTAGCCAAAAAGGAAGTCCAGGGTGCAGAATTTTTCCAATGATTATACTTAATCCAGAATCGCTCTAAGCCTCCCATAGTTTTAAAGCTCACATCAAAAGTCGACTCTCCTGATATATGTATGAGCACATACATCTCATTGGAGAAGAATTTCATTGTGTCTTTCAGCATGGTTCTTGCCACAAAAACATGGTCTGGAGGCTCTGTTAACCCCCCTGTGTATGTGAGTTTAACCGCATTATGCCTTCTAGCAGGTAAGACTGGGGTTTTAAACAAAGAGGAGTAGGATTTAGGAGCTTCATTATTGATTCTGTTTAAAGGCAGTTGCGGAGTGTCTATACTAGCCTCAGGGCATCCCCCAGGTAATTGTAATGCAGAATCCACAGAGTGCAGTTGTTTAAAATGCAATTTCAGGTTTTGTGTCAAGGAAAGTTCAGAGGGTACCTCAATATCCACAGAAGTTATAGGTGTCAGCCCTTGTCGATGCACAGCACTGCAGGGTGGTTGAGGCATTTGCAGAGGTTTAGAGCCAGAGACCCAGCTCCCTGTAGCAACATCCCGCTCCCAGCCAGCTGCTTCTAAAGCATTTTCAACAGACCATGGCTGTTTCTCGGTTAGATTACTGTTTTCGGCGTGTCTTCGGCCAGGAGATGAATCTCCTGTGTGTGCCACTCCTGATGCAATTACTGTTTTCTCCTGTTCACTTTCTCTTGCCTGCCCTACAGCCGCAGCCCAGCTCTCAGATGAAGCCTTTGATGCTGCTGCATCACAATTACCCAGCTGAATGGAAATGACACAGTCTTTCTGTTTGTCAGTCTGCAGTTCCCTCAATTGTTTTTTAAGCTGCATTTTCTTTACTCGATAGCAGCATTCCTCCTTTTCTAGTTGCAGTTGTATCTTTGAGGCATCAGAACTTGCAGTTAACATTTCAGAAACATCTAGTTCTTCTTCATTATTACTTACATCTGACATACCTTCAGAGGGTAATTCAGGAAAGTCCTGGATTTGCACATTTGTTTCCACAGTCTCCTTGGTTGAAAAATCCTTATTTACAATACTTTCTGCATTCACATCATCTTCTTCAAGCTCCATACCTTTACTCTCCTCTCCCACACACACATAGTCAGCCATCTTGGTCTACACCATTGCCACATCACCACTTCCTCCTCTTCTGCTGTCCAGCTCCAAACTGAGCTCCTCCACTCTGCAGGAAGTCAAGCCCCCTACTGGCAGAGTAGGGTAATTTCCCCTGTGCCCTGGCCATATATCCCCCTATTCACTAAAATGCCACCAACAGCTTAATCTGGTTCAAAGTCAGTTGGCATTCATCTGTATTCCTCTCCCCTAGGTCATGCCTGAAAATAAGCAGAATTTGTCTAGTGCACTTACCCAGTCAACAAAAACTAAATAAATAAATAATACCATCACCCTTCCAGCTGTATGATGTGCTACTGCAGTGGGTAGGCTGGTTCCCTGCCCCTGAGTTAAGTACATGATGCTTTCACAGCACTTTCTAGACCCCACCAGTCCAGGGTGGAGGAGCCTGGATCATCTTTCCACATGGTAATGCAACACCCCTAGGCCAGACTACAACTTTTTTTTGTATTCATTATTGTATTCAAGTGATGGCATAATGGAAATAAGAGTCTGACAACTTTTTTAACAAGTATTTGTCAATGCCAAACATTTTCTGCTTGTTAAACAAGTTGCTGTTTGCAATTCTGACCCAAATTTTGAAAATACTTGTTTTAGGGTTTGCCTTATAGACATGACATGTACCATGTATAGTACATTGACCAAAATCTCATTTTGCACCAGAGGTATGAAAACACATCTCATCCAGGATTTTAAAAATGACACTTGGCACGTTTATGACTAACTTGTCACTTGTGCAAACAGGCTTTTAGCTCATCTAGCCGACAAGTATAAAAAATAAAAAATAAAAATGAAAAAATGAAATGAAAATGAGGTTTTGTGGAAAAGTGGCCACGTTAAAAGTTTGGAGTCAAAATATTCAAAATTAGTGAAGTTATGAATGAACGCTGAAATATTGTTACCTTCAGTCATATCCTGGGCATTTTACCGTATTTGTACACCAAATTTTCAGCATAGCCTTCTTATGATCGCAAAGAGGTAGTGCCTAGCATTCATTGAATGAACTGTGATGTTTTCTTTCTCATGGTGTACAACCAGCAATTTTGTAAAGCACTCTGATGGTTTATGACCACACAGGATCTTACAATGTGGAGTGGGTACATCAGCATGCAGTATACAGTACATACAATATGTGGGAGACTACCTATAGATACACTGACTTAACGGGGAAGCCTTGCATTTCCTTCTGTCTCTGCAGTATAAACAGCAATCCCACCACCTGGAGCTACTCACCGAGGACTGAGTCCAACCAGAACCAACTGATAAATTCATCTTACACTATGCTAATTTAAAATGTATAAATATTTTAGGAACATGCTGAATAGCCAGTCATGAAGGGCTCATTTTCTACGCTCTCCTTAAGCCAACAGAAATGCATCTTATATAGTATATGGTTGGCCTTTGTTCTGTATAAAAATCAGCCTGCTCAAAAACATTGTTTTGCGCATTCTGAACTGTTGTGCGCATTTCAAGGTGCCGTTGTGCACATTCTGAGCAGTTGTTCTGCACAGTTCAAAGGTCATAACATTTTAAATTGCTTATTCACACAGCACCTAGCTGATTACTAACCACCCAGTGCCAACATTTGTACCTTTGAACTTGTAAAAGAAATGGCAAGTTTTTTTGTGCTTTGTTTTTATTGAGGGAGATAACACTTCTGTCTTTTCTGTGAACAAAACTATATAGTATATAAAATAAGACATGGGTAACCACACACAACTCGGCATAGGTCCATATGCTGTCATCTCTACTCCTTGATGGAAACACAGCCTTGTTGTGTATGGTTGCCCATACATTATTCTCTATGTTGCATTAAGGGTCCTTTAGTAACCAGGCAGCTTGCTCTGTAGGGAGGGTAACCTGTTCACTATTAAAAAATAGCCACACACCTAAATAAAATCCAGATAAAACCAAGCCTGCTGGGTCTGCTGGCATACTGCACAAGGAAGGGAGTTGAAACTTGAACAGGATTTGTTTGCCTATAGTATCTGCAAGGGGTGTGTGTGTGTGTGTGTGTTAAAATATTACAATGACAGGCAAATAAAGAGAAATATTTTCAGTTACATCATTCCTGTTTTGGATGGGGGTCTTTTTCTTTTTGTTTTCAACATGTGCATTGTATCATCACATTATAGTCAATATTCAATGATCTACAGCTATATCAGACCCTTTAACTTTTGAAATAATTTTAACAAGTTATTGTTTGACTGAGACTCATTGACCACACACACACACACACACACACACACACACACACACACACACACACACACACACACACACACACACAGACACACACACATGACAATGCATACTTTGTTAAAATGTGCCACAGCATTTTCTCTGAAATTGTTAGGAGTGCTCTTTTGGATTTGTATAAAGGAAAGGATATGTTGTCAGAGGGTCACTGCTCTCAGGCTGGCCTCAGCTAACAGAAGGGACATGAGTCTTTAAGTAGAAATCTAAGTGCTAATCACTGATACCCTTTTTGTTACAGTGAACAGTATTTCAGAGGTGTGTCAGCTCGGCAGTGACAGAGGACAGTCGCTGCTGAGCTGACACGCCTCTGAAATGCCCTTCATTGTAACAAAAAAAAGGTATCAGTCATTAGCACTTACATTTCAACATAAAGAGCCATGCCCCTTCTGCTGGCTGAGGCCAGCCTGAGAGCATTAAGCCTTTGACAGCTTATCCTTTCCTTTATACAAAACTAAGGCTGAGGACTTGGATTTAATTGAACATCTCCAGCTAGTGAAAGGCACAGCAATACCATGCCTCTAGCAATGGTCAAGTTATTACAGCAAAAATTTACTTTGACCATGCTTTTGTGAAAATATCTACTGCCAAACTGTTTCATACCTACTAAATGAAATTTTGAAAATGTAATCATTGCTTTGGCCATGTTTGTAAAATTGTTTTGTGTTCTTAAGCTAGGCATTATGCCTGTCCCCACATATGAAGGGGGTGAGGAAAGCCAAAAGGTATTGAGTTGTCTCCAAACTGCTTCTAGGTTAAACTTAGATTTACCAATCTGTTAGTTGTGTGGCTGTTATTGCTCAAAGTTAACCAGGCTAACAACATAATTATAAGAAGACACCTCAGTCCAGGCAACCCCATTACCAACATGCAGACAAGGAGTCTTGAAACACGGAAGAAACAGTTGCAGCAAGATATGGACCCTAAGGCATATAGGTAATAGTCAATTATTAGTAAATGCTGACTACAAACTAAGAGATGAACATAAAATAATCAGCGTTAAATCCCAGTGGCTATCCAAATCCGTCAAGCAGATACGGTCTAAAAACTAAATCATTGCATAGAATAATTAACATAAACTATTTTACAATCAATATTGCACTGAAGTTGCAACAACCTGTTTACCCGTTCTGTGTTGGTTCAATATTAATCGCCAAAACAAGAGCAGATTACAGTTCTAGCTTGATTCCTTAAAGGTGAAATGTTAGATAGTTTGGTGTCTTTTCATTACTCTGTGTTGTCATGGACTGTTCTATGACCAAGGTTTGTTTTGTGTTTTCACATGTCAATATAAAATAAACTAAATGTGCTGTTATTTAGCTGCTTATTTCTTAGCGTTTGCTACTCAGATGACAGTAACTGCTAAGAGACTGTAATGGAGACCCGATGTGACTGAAACATGTGACTATGACTTCACTCCCTGTTACCATAGCTGCGCATGTTATTCTCTGTGGCACAAACTTTGACAGCTTATCTTCAATAAAAGCACCTCAGAGACCTGCAGTATTTTCATCAGTACTCAGTAGTGTGCAAAGAAAAAATTACTCACCTTAGTAATGTTGTTTCTTCTAATGGAGTCTTGCTATATTATGACAATTGCAGTTTGTCCCACCATTAGAACTGCTCCGGAGGTGAAAGAGTTAACTCCCATTCAAAGAATGGAACTTGGAGCGCGAGCTCGGTTAGAGAAGCTCTGTCTGGGTTATTTCAAACCTAAACTGTCAGATCTTTACGAGCAAAACTCACTAAGGTCTGTGTGGAAGCTGTAACCTACACTAGCCAACTGGCTACCTGACTATTAAGACATACTCCTGGTCCCAACACCAAGACTCAAGTCAGGGAACCAGAAGTAATAATATAATATAAGTAATAATATGACATAAAATAAAAACATCACACCCCAAAACCCCAAGAAGGGGTGAAAAACATATAATGGGCATAACTAGTGCCCACACTAGGCTGCCCACCCCATACCCAAGTAGAAGTTCTGAGAGGGGCAGGCTGGGGGGGAGGTCATAATATAGCAAGACTCCATTAGAAGAAACAACATTACTAAGGTGAGTAATTTTTTCTTCAAACAACATGAAGTCTTGCTATATTATGACAATTGCAGAATACACAGCAGTACCTCCATGGAGGAGGGACAGAACCTACTTAGAGAATAGGCTCTGAAGCACAGCTGTGCCAAACCGAGCATCCCTCCTGGCCTGGACATCCAGGGAGTAATGCTTGTGAAAGTATGTACTGTTTTCCAGGTAGCTGCTTGACATATCTCTAAGATAGGGATGTCTCTGGCAGCAGCTAGAGACGCAGCTGTACCTCTGGTAGAATGAGCCCTCAGGCCTGAAGGGGGAACTTTCCCCAGTTTTTGATAACAAAATTGGATACAAGAGACAATCCACCTGGCAATGGATCTCTTAGTGGCAGGTTTCCCTTTTCTGATCTCACCATAAGTGAGAAAAAGTTGGAGGGATTCGAACCTGTGACCCTTGGTACGCTCTATATAGTAACTTAGGGCCCTCTTAACATCTAAACTGTGCAATCTCCTCTCACCAGAGGAAGAATGGTCAGTGAAAAACACTGGAAGGGAGACAGATTGATTAAGATGGAAATCTGAAACCACCTTAGGCAAAAACTTCCTGTTAGTCCTGAGGACTACCTTATCCCTGTGGAAAGAAATAAAGTCAGTTTCTACTGACAGGGCTTGCAACTCACTTATGCGCCTGGCAGAAGTGATAGCCACTAGGAAAACAGTTTTCCAAGTTAAGTACTTAAGCTCTGCGAGAAGACAGAGGTTCAAAGGAGGTTGCATTAACTGGGCAATGCAAACATTACAAGGCAGGGGCCGGATCCCTAAAAGGTGGATTAGAATGAAGTAATCCTTTAAAAACTTGGAAAATACAGGGTGAGTGGAAGAGAGGAGGGTTTCCTGCTGAAACAAAGCAGAGACAGCTGCCAAATGTACTTTCAGGGTAGCTGGTCTCAGTCCCAAGGAATTAAGGTGGACCATATAGTCCAAAACAATGGGCAAATCAGCAGATTCCGGGGAAATATGTTTCCCAGAACACCAAATGGAAAACCTTTTCCACTTAGAATTCTAAGTAGCCCTAGTGGAAGGCTTCCTAGAAGCCTTTAGGATTTCAAGAACACCCTGAGAAAGGTGCAGGTCAGCAAATTCTAACTCCTCAAGAGCCAGGCCTTGAGGTTGAGGGATTTGAGGTTCGGATACCAAACTCTCCCCTGTGCACAGGTTAACAGGTTGTGATTCCTGTGGATGCACAGTGGAAGATGGACTGCTAGTGACAGAAGGAGTGGGTACCAGGGCTGCCTGGCCCAATCTGGAGCAATCAGAATCATCCTGCAAGGTTGGGATCTGATTTTTGACTAGCACCTTGAATAGGAGAGGGAAGGGGGGAAAGGCATAAAGAAGCTTCCCTTTACAATCTAGGAGAAAGGCACCCAGGGGGATTGAGCCCAACACTGGGGGCCTGCAACAGAACAGTGGAAGTTGGTGATTGTCTGGGGCTGAAAAAAGATCTATCTGAGGGGTGCCCCATCTGGCAAAAACTATCCCCAGTACTTGAGGATCCAGAGACCATTTGTGATGGCCCTGGGAAATCCTGCTGAGAGCATCTGCTAAGACATTGTCCTTTCCTGGAAGGTGAACTGCTATGAGGGAAGTGTTCAGGGAATAGGCCAGAGACCACAACTTCATTGCCTCGGTGCACAAGGCCGAAGACCGAGTGCCCCCTGCTTGTTGATGTACCACATTGTTGTGGTGTTGTCTGTTCTGACTTGCACCACTTTGTTCTGAACAGACACAGAAAACACTTGAAGTGCTAAAAAGACAGCTCTGAGTTCCAGCAAATTGATGTGGAGCAGAGATTCCTGAGGGGACCACACTCCCTGAGTGGAGAGGTCGCCATGTGGGCTCCCACCCCAGGAGGGAAGCATCCGTAGTGAGGGTCAAGGAGTGAGACAGAGGAATGAAGGGGCCTAGTCTTAAATTGCTCTGATCCTGCCACCACTGGAGGGCCTGGATCAGGGTTGGTCACTGGGACCAACTTGGAAAGGGGTCTATTCTCTGAGACCAAAAGGCTCTCAAGTGAAACTGAATGTCCCTCATCTGAAATCTTGCTCCTTGCACTATGGCTGTGGACGCAGCCATGTGCCCCAGGAGCTTCAAAAAGTGTCTTGCTGGTCGAGAGACCTGCAGAGTGAAGGAGGAGGCCAGAGCCACCAACTTCCTTACCCTCTCTAAGGGTAGGAAGGCTCTGGCCTGCTTTGTGTCCATTCTGCACCTATGAAGGTGAGCACCTGAACTGGTTCCAGAACTGATTTTGGAAGATTGAGCAAGAAGCCAGGAGGAGAGCAGCTGCTGGGTAACTTGCAGGTGAGATCTTACCTGTTCTGGGGACTGGCCTACAATGAGCCAGTCGTCCAGATAGGGAAAGACAGCAATCCTTTGCCTTCTTAAATGAGCCACTGCTACTGCCAGACATTTTGTGAATACCCTTGGGGCAGAGGTGAGGCCGAAGGGCATTGCTCTGAACTGGTAGTGACCTGAGGGCAGTTCGAATCTGAGGTACTTTCGGTGGGAGCTTCTGATTAGGACGTGAAAATAGGCATCCTTGAGGTCCAGGGAGGCTAGCCAGTCCCCTGGCCTAGAGAGGATAAAATCATTGCCAGAGTTACCATTTTGAACTTTGGTTTCAAAAGGTGTTTGTTCAGATATCTCAGGTCTAAAATGGGCCGCCATTCTCCTGTCTTTTTGGGGGTAAGGAAATATCTGGAGTACAGACCCTTGCCCTGGTGTAGGAGAGAAACCCTTTCTACAGCTCTGAGAGCCAGGAGGGTTGAGACCTCTGTTTCTAAAGTAAAGGTCTCTAAAGAGTTTGCAGGTGGGAAAGACAGATTCTCATCTTTGGGAACTTTTGAAGCTGAGAACCAGACCCTGGCTTACTACTTCCAGGACCCACTTGTCTGAAGTTAGAGACACCCAGTTCTGAACGAGTAAGCCAACCTGCCCCTACAGGTAAAGGAGAATCGGCCCTGGGCACCCCATCAGGGTGTCTGTTTGGAGGTGCTTTAGGCTGAGGGGTGGAGCAGGCCTGCCCACACCCCTCTGCCTCTCCTCTGAAGAACCCCTCTGAGCATAAGCAGAGGAGGCCTGGGTTTGGTAAAAGGCCTGTGAAAAGGCCTACCTCTACCCCTGGGGCCTGCCTCTGAGGAGTGGCTTGCCGCCCTTAGCCTGAGCACTCTTATAGGTAGTCCTATATTCATCCATTTTCTTCATATAATTCTCTGTCTGCTCCCAAACAGAGAATTTCCAACTCACAGAAAAATCCATAGCCTTAGTCTGGGTATCCTGTGACAAGCTAGTACACCTGAGCAAGGCCAACTTGAAAAGCTACAGACGAGCTGCCAGACTTCCAGAGGATACATCATTAAAATCCACAGCAGCATGAAACTGCACCTTAGATGCCTCAATGCCATCAGCAGCCACCTGTTCCAGCTCACTAGCAAGCTGGCCAGAGGCCTGTTTGGCCAAGGCCATGACAGTGTCCCATCTAGATTTCTGATACCTTGCTATATAAGCCATGTAATTTGCTTGCCTGAGTCCCAAGGATGCTGCCATGTATTGTTTTTTAGCCATGGCATCAATCTTCCTGGAATCCTTGTCAGGAGAATGTGAAGCCAAAGGAATATTAGCTTTATCACAGGCTGCAGCCTGAACCACACCAACGTGGCTGCATTGCTGTGAAAGGAATTCTGTATCAGGACCTGACAGAGTGTACCTCCTGTCCATCTTTTTGTCCACAGGAGGCACAGAATTAGGAGTTTTTAAAATCTTTATTGTCTGTTTCCTAAATGATTTATGCAAGGGAATAGACAATCTCCTAGACTCTGGAATATCCATCATTTCTACAAAATCAGGTTCCTCTTGTTCATCCACAGCTTCCTCCAATGGAAGCTGGATGGTTTCAGCAACTTTTTTGTAAAACATAAAGTGAGAGGGGGACTCAGAAAGCAAAGGGGGATATTCTAAAGGTCTGTCTGGGGAGATGTCCGGTTCAATGGGCACACCCAGACCCTCAAAGTCACATTCATACTGTTCATAATCATCCTCCCCCTCCTCTGGTTCATAAAATTCTTCAACAACATATTTCTGAATCGGTGGAACCGACCGAACTGACCTTTTATCAGACAGTGGCGGTTCAGACGGAACCGGAGAAAGTGACTGGACAATCTGAATAGCTCTTGCTATCTCTGCAGCAGTTGGAGAAGGAATTTTGGGCTCCACACCTGCTGATTTTCTTGTTTTCTTTACTGGAACTGGCTCCTCGAGCCAACTACGTTGCCGAGGAGTCTCGCCTGGTCAGAGGCACTCCCCTCCGGTTCGGTTGGCACCGAACCAGGCTGGCCATCCGGTCAGCGGACTTTTGGCCTCTTCATTCCCTGAGCCTGCCAACTCTCTTATCCAGGGTGGCTGCAGGGAAATTTTTACAAATCTGGCAGTCTGAATTGAGGTGGTCAAACCCCAGACAATATACACATGTGGTGTGTGGGTCAGCCTTGGCAAAGACTTCCCCACAGGCATCACAGTGTTGAAACCCAGTGGGCCCGGTTTTTCTTTTGGGTTTTTCAGACATAATGCCAGCCTAACCAAAAACTTGCCCTTTTAAACGGCAGTGCCAGGCAAGACACCCTTATCGGTTCCTAACCGTGTCACAGGTCTTGGAAAAAAACGTAATGAAATCCGTTTTTTTTAGAACCGATAAGAACCGGGAACCGCACACTGAAACCTTCAATTAAAGTTTTAAAACAAGCTGATCGGTTCAAAACCGAACCGATAACATTTACAAGTTCCACACAGAAAATAAATTTAAATTACTTACGATACCACAGACAGAGCTTGAACCGAACGGTTTTGCGGTTAAAATAATAATATTCTCGGTTGATTTGAACCGAGAAAACACTGTTTAAACCGAGAAATGAACCAAGCAGTAGGAGAAATCTCCGGAGTGACTGTTCAGTGAGGCGGAGTAAAGAATCTGACAGTTCAGGTTTGAAATAACCCAGACAGAGCTTCTCTAACCGAGCTCGCGCTCCAAATTCCATTCTTTGAATGGGAGTTAACTCTTTCACCTCCGGAGCAGTTCTAATGGTGGGACAAACTGCAATTGTCATAATATAGCAAGACTTCATGTTGTTTGAATAAAACCAACCAATAAGAAAGTTCATTTTCATATGTCTTGTACTAGCTAAGATGTGCACAAATACATCCATTTTCGATAGTGTTGGCTGGATTTTACATAATAAGTGTGTTATAATAACTGGCTTCACTTTTTTTCCAATGGGAAACCATGGCATAATTTGTCATATTAAGGGAGTGTTTATTACAGCAAACACACGCACAGTTTCCTTCAGTCTGTGCATGTGCAATCAGGAGTTCCTGGTTTCCCGACCGCTGTCCACTTCCCTTCTCGCTGCCAAGTACCACTACAGAACCACCACTCAGAGTCGGCGGTAAGTTTTTTTTTGACTGTACACGTAAAAAAATTAAAAAAAAAACACACTCCTGCAAAGGAAAAGAAAAAACAAACAAATTGATCAGACAGTCATCCATGGACCACACAATGAAACCAGACTGCAGCCACAGAGCAACGGCTTTTTATTTTATATAATTGCTATGGCAAAAAAGGGAAAACCAGAAACTATATAAAATAAAATAAGGGTGGTGTGTTTAAACTCAAAGTTTACACCCCCAGTATTAGATGCCCTAATAACCCCCTCGAGCTTCACTCTCAAGGTTTATGTAGCATCTAACACCTTGGAGTGTGTGTAAACGTCTCATTACACACACCACCCCATACTTCATTCTATATGTCATTTACGCTGCATAATCGGCAGCTACCAATTTTACTGCTGTATCTCGTTTTCTTCTAGTTTCATTAATTCCATACAAAAGTTGTTTAGGATTACAGGAGCCAGTGAAACTGTTCTTTTATATATATAAGCTTGTCAAATAGGCAAATACTGTTAAAAATTATTTGCAGTAGTAGTACTGTTACATGACTGGGCTAACAGATCACACATCACTGTTCAGACTGAATGTAATCAGCATCTCAGAATCTGACAGTTGTAATGAGATTTTCGATATTTTGTCTTTCATATAATACTTGCTTCACAGGGTAATCTGTTTGAGTTGCACCTCCCCCCCCCCACCACCACCAACCCCGGACCAGTCAACAAAACCCATAGGCTTTTGCACATACTGCACCCATCTCTAGAAAAATTGGTTTGCTTATTTTGTGTTTATTTTATATCTGTCACATATGACTGTTTTTCTTTTAGAACTACCATTCATGCTTGTTCACCATTCATTCCTACTATTTTGATCAGATGCATGTATGCCATTTTATAGTGAATAATACCCATCAGGATGTTCAGAATCTGAACTATCTGTAGTTGTACATAAATCTAAAAACTGACTAATTCATATATCATGGGGGAAATCTTTATTCAAACATAAAACATGCAATTATGGTGATCTGTGATTGTGCTCCGTCTAAAATACTAAAACTCCACAACAGTATGTTTCCGTAAATGAACAGTCTCAGCCTCAGCTAAAGGGCATGAATTGATAAAGATTTCCCCGTGATACATGACTTGGTCAGTTTTAGATTTAATGTATACAACTACAGATATAGTTCAGATACTGGACATCCTGATGCACATTAGATATTCACTGTATAATGGCATGCATGCACCTGATCAAAATAGCAGGCATGTATGTTTGATAGTTTAATGATTTAGCGTGAATGAGCATGAATGATAGTTGTAAGAGAACAGTTGCATCTGACAGATATAAAATAAACATGAAATAAGAAAAATATTTTTCTAGAGATGTGTGCTGTAACTGCAAATGTCTATAGGTTTTCCTGACCCGGAAAGGAGAACTAAGGAATCCTGCCTATTTTCAGCCACGTCTGGGGGTGTGTGTGTGTGTGTGTGTGCGTGTGTGTGTGTGTGTGAGTGAGGGGGGTCTAACTGAAACAGATTAGGCTGTGAAGCAAGTATCATATGAATAGAAACATAGAAACATAAAGTTGTCAGTAGATGGGGACCTTATGATCCATCAAGTCTGCCCTTGTTTTCTTACCCCTCCCCCCCCACTTAGCTGCCTGCTTGAATATCCTACAATGACTGTCCCACGCCCGGTTGAATTCCCCCACTGTCTTCACCCCCACCACCCCCTATGGCAGGCTACTCCATGGTTCAACAATGCGCTCCGTGAAGAAGAATTTCCTCATATTGCTTCTGAACCTACCTCCCTTGAGGTGAAGGTCATGCCTGCTTGTCCTGCTATAGTCTTCCAGCTGAAAGAGGTTCTGCAGGGTATTCCTCTTAGGTTTAAAAACCTGAGAGGTATACCTAAAGAAGATCGACTGAAATTGAAATTTTGCTTAGACGTATGATTTTATTGTTACTCTTTCTCTCAGGTTCAGTCCACCCTCATCTTGGTCCAATACAAGATATTAACCAAGATAGTTTATTACAGTCTTCTCTTAAAGATCATACACCTTAATGTACAAAGTCTCACAGCCAAATGGACTTTATTTGAGGCAAGGGCTGTCCATCGTGATTTTGATGTTATAACTCTTTCTGAAACCTGATTGACTGATAAAATTCATAATAATGGAATTTTTGTTCCTGACTATAATTTATTTAGACATGATAGAATAGGAAAAAAGGGTGGGGGGGTTGCAGTTTTGTCAGGACCAGATATAAAGTAAATGAGTTGGTCTTTCATTATAGTGGATCAGGATGTGAAGTCATCTCAGCTGATCAGTTACTAGGTAGTAATAAACATCTTACTATCACCTCTCTTTATATCCCTCCATGCTGTATTAAGCAAGGCCTTGAGGTTGTAACTGAGGTTAGGAAATCATTACCAACCAACAGAGAATGGATTCTATTAGGGGATTTTAATCACAGTTGGGAAACTGAACAAAATTCCCATATTGTAGATAGTTTTCAAGAAATGGGAGTAGAGCAGTTAATTTCACAAATCACTAGATTTAATTATAGGACTGGTGGGGACACCATATTAGATTGGATTATGGTTACACACCCTTCCAAGATAATTGAGTCAGGAGTCCTATCAGATGTGGCTAGTGACCACAGTCCTGGCTATTGTAGATGGTCAGCAAAACAGTATCATACTCCACTAATTTTCATTGAAACAAGAAATATAAATAGGGTTACCTCTCAGTCCATGACTGAAGCTTGTGAACAAATTGATTGGTCTTGTCTTGAAAACATTCAGGACATAAATTTAAAATTAGAAACCTTTAGTGAATTATTTAATCAAGTAGCTAATCAATTGGCTTCCTTTAGAAGAAATAAAAAAGAATGGGTTACCAGAGAACTAAGGTTATTAATCAGGCAAAGAGATACAGCTTGGAAACTCTTTAAAAAAGATAAAGACCCTAAATCATTGATTAATTATAGATTCTTAAGAATAGATGCAAGGCTGAAATTAGAAAAGTAAAAGCAGGATTTTTTAAAAAATAAGCAATTATCATCCTTTGATCATCCAAAAGAAACTTGGAAAATGCTTAATAATCTTTTGGGGAAAAAACATTGGTGTAACTGCAATTACTCTCCAAGATGGAGACCAACTATGCAGTGACCTCCCCTCATGTAGCTAAATTGTTTAATGAATATTTTGGGGATTTGGTAACATTTCAAAATCAGACAATCTCTGCTAATATAAATTTGACTGTGGAAGAGGATTCTAATGGTAATCATCCACTTTTTTACTTTCATTTTTTGACCCCTGAAGTAGTCTCTGACTATGTCCTTAAAAACAGCCCTAAACCATTAATTGGACAGGATGGGATTGATTATAGATTATTCAAATTGGGAATAAAAGTTTTGCCAACTCCCATTGCATCGATATCCAATTATTCATTATGTTATAAAGTTTTCCCACAGATTTGGAAATTAGCACTCATTAAACCCATTCATAAATCCGGTAGTAAGAATATTATTTCTAATTATTGACCGATTTCATTACTGTCACCCCATCTAAGATCCTTGAAAGAATAGTTTTTGATCAAATACAGTTTTCTTTTGTCAAATTATGATCAACTGTCAAATTGTCAACATGGTTTCAGAAAATTTCATAACATTGAGACCGCCTTGGTGGAGTTCATGAACAGCGTACGGGGCTCCCTGGCTTTTGATTGAGTTTATCATGATCTGTTGTTGAGGGCCTTAAATGAAATTTATCTCTCTAGGGATGTAATTACTTGGATAGGAGGCTATCTTAAAAATAGGGAGCATAAAACAATTATTGGTCATTCTATTTCTGACTCTCATCAGATGTCTTGTGGGGTACCACTAGGATCAATATTGGGCCCACTTTTGTTTTCCCTTTTTATGAATGCTGCTCCCTCTACCAGTAAAGGGTCTAGTTTCATCATGTACACTGATGATGCAGTAATTTTTTTCAGAGGGAAAAGCACACCAGATCAAGCATTGTTTAAGGTCCAGGAAGACTTTGATAATTTGAAAGTATGGTTGACTTCTTGTCACTTGGCTTTGAATTCAGGGAAAACCAAATGCATGGTTTTTACTGGTCCCAGGAAACATAGAGATATAAATGTACAGATCATTGATCTAGTGGGGAATCAAATTGAATTGGTAGATAGTTTTGATTATTTGGGAGTGACTGTAGACTCCCAACTTTTATTTTATTTGCAGGTAGCTAGGACTATTAAAAAAATTAATCAGATAATTGGACTGTTACATAGGATTAAATCCTTTCTCATTCCTGAATCATGTAGACTTCTTGGCCACAATCTTTTATTAAGTGCTTTTGACTATGGTCTCCTTATTTACGCTGGCATATCTGACAAAATGTTGCAGACACTATGGGTAACCTACAATAGTATATTATGTTTTATGACTGGTCTTCCAGTAAGAACTCACCATTGGGTGTTGTTAAAAGAAGCAAATTGTCCCTCCTTTTTAGATAGGATAAAGCTGAAACTTGGAGTATTTGTTTACAAAAGAACATTGGGTATAGTCCACCAGGTGATTCAGGACCTTATTCCTTACCAGCAGAGTTATATTGAAACTAGGTTTCAGTCAAAGGGCTTATTTAGAATTCCTCTTTATAAAAAAAACTGTTGGTCAGAGGTGAGTAATATATTAGTCAATAACATTTTTTAATGGTGTTCCAACTGAAATTGCTAATGTTAAGACAGTTCGAATGTTTAACATGGGCTAAAGTGGTTGAATAGTCTTGATGATTGTAATTACAGTTCCTAATAATGCATTGCACTTTATATTGTATGTTTTGTGTCTTGATATTGTTTTTTGTATTAATTGTTTTAGTAATTTATTTGTTAAACTTGCCGCATGTGAAAACGGGCAGTTTGCACATCTTGCTAACAAGTATAAAAAATAAAAATGAAATTGTTGTTGCCGTTAAGGTATTTAAATGTCTCTATCATGTCCCCCCGATTTCTGCACTGCTCTGGGAAGTATAGAGTGAGTTCATTGAGTCTGGCTTTGTACGGTTTCTGGTGCAAGATCTGCGCCGTTTTTGTTGCTCTTCTCTGCACCATCTCCAGCCTATTTATATCCCTCCTGAGGTGTGGCCTCCAGAACCGGATGCAGTATTCCAGGTGGGGTCTTACCAGGGATTGATACAGAGGCATGATCACATCATGCCTCCTGCTTGTGATGCCCCTTTCTATGCATCCCGGGATGCCACTAGCTTTTAGTGCTGTCTTCTCACATTATTTGCTGACCTTGAGTTCATCTGATATGATCACCCCAGGTCTCGCTCTAGCCTTGTATCCACCAGCTTCTCCCCTCCCTTTGAGTACAGTTTTCCTGGGTTACATTTTCCCAGGTGCATGACTTTACATTTTTTGGCATTGAATTTCAATTGCTAAATCCTTGACCATTCCTCCAGCTTTTGGAGATCAGATTCCATGCTTTGTTGCCCTGTGGTGTGTCAACCCTGTTGCCGATTTTAGGGTTATCAGCAAACTGGCACACCTTTCCCTTCAGTCCATCAGCAATGTCACTGATGAATATGTTGAAGAGGATCGGCACCAAAACCAAGCCCTGTGGAACCCCTTTAGTCACCCTACCTTCCTCTGACAGAGTACCATTTACTAATACCCTCTATGTTCTCCCATTTGACCAGTTGCTGACTCAGCCTGTTACCTTAGGCCCACCTCCCATGTTCTCCAGTTTATTTACGAGTCTCCTGTGTGGAACCAAGTCAAATGCCTTACTGAAGTCCAAGTAAACCACATCCACTGCCCCACCCTGATCCACTGTTCTGGTGACTCAGTCAAAGAAATCTACCAGGTTTGTCTGGCAGGGCCTCCATGCTGCAAAACCATGTTGCTTTGTGTCAAGCTGACTACTTTCTTCCAAAATAGCAATGATTCTTTCCGTCAGTAGGGACTCCATCAGTTTTCCTACCACTAAAGTTAGACTAACTGGACGGTAGTTTCCTGGCTCTTGCTTGCTTCCACTGTTGTGGAGTGGCACTAGTGTTGCCCTCTTCTAGCCCTCCAGAACCTCCCTACTATCCAACGATTTGCTGAAGAGCACTGCTAAGGGGGCTACTAGTTCCATCCCAAGTTCCTTAAGTATTCTTAAGTGTATCCCATCTGGCCCATAGCTTTATCCACCTTTAACTTGTTGATTTCCTCTAGTATCCTTTCCTCTGTGAAGGGACTCATGTCTGTGCCTCCAAGTGGAATATTCTTTTTGCCTATTGTTGGACCACTACCGTCTGCTTCCTGTGTGAAGACTGAGCAGAAGTATTCATTGAGTGCCTCTGCCTTCTCTCTGTCATGTTCCATGGGCTGCCCATCCCTTTTCATGATTCTAACAATGCCTCCCTTAGTCTTCCTTATTTCTCGTATGTACCTGTAGAATGTTTTGCTACCCTTCTTCACTTCCTGAGCTATCCTCACCTCTGTCTGTGCCTTGGCATTTCATATCACTTTCCTTCTCTCTTTTAGCTTTTCTTTATATTCTGTTTTGTCAGCCTCTTTCCCTGACTCCTTGTACTTTCTGAAGGTTTTGTGCTTTTCCCTCACCATGGTTGCCACCTCTTTAGGAAACCATAGTGGGTTTCTCCTCTTTTTATTCTTACCGATCTGGAGGGAACACTGTGATGTGACCATTGTTATTGTATCTTTCAACCTTGTCCAACACTCCTTGATGCTCCTTTCTGTTGTATTACTAAGATTGTTCCTCAGGTAAGCCTTCATTTTTATGAAGTCTGCCTTCCTGAAGTCAAGGGCCTTAACCTTAAAGTGTGTGAAGTTCTCAGTCCTGTTCACCTTGAACTATACTGTGCAATGGTTACTGTTTCCCAGGTGGTTCCCCAGTTCAACACTCAGAGCCCTATCACTATTTGTGAATACCAGGTCTAAGATCACATTTCCTCTTGTGGGTGTCTTTACTAGTTGACTTAGACCTGCTTCCTGTAGTTTAACTAGGAATTCCCTGCTTTTTTTCTGATGCTGCTGTGCAGGAACTCCAATCAATGTCTGGTAGATTGAAGTCCCCTACCAGCAAGCCAAGGCAAGGTTTATTTAAAAAGACACCCATCTCGGAGGCTCTGGGTGCTGTACAAATAAATCAAACTCAGAAATAGAACAGGCAACAAATAAACACAATAAATTAAATCACACAATACAATTAAAATAAATCATGAAGTAACTATAAATAAATACTACATAGATATCTAAAATCTAAACTCTAAATTAGTTTATGACCAAATTTAAACACAAAGAACAGTCTGGACAGGAATTATGAACCAAAGTCCGGGAAAGCTTGATTATACAAAAAGGCCTTGAGGCAGGCTTTGAATACTTGTATTGAAGGGGCCTCTTTTACAGCTGGAGGTAGCGAATTCCACAGGATGGGGCTGGTGATACTAAAAGCTCTGTTGATGGC
The DNA here is from genome assembly GCA_016271365.2 of Neoceratodus forsteri. Taxonomy (NCBI): domain Eukaryota; kingdom Metazoa; phylum Chordata; order Ceratodontiformes; family Ceratodontidae; genus Neoceratodus; species Neoceratodus forsteri. The sequence goes on from CM057452.1 coordinate 1,870,813,278, forward strand.
AATTTTTAACCTTATCCTGGGAATCATAAGGAGACCCCTAGAGGAGGAGGAGCAGAGGGAGCGGACTGAGACAGCAGGTGTAAGGAGGTCTTTCAGGTAGCCATGGCCCAGGTCATGTAGGGCTTTAACCTTAAAGAGGATCCTCCACCTAACCGGCAGCCAGTGCAGTTCATGCAGCACCAGGGCAGTGTGGCAGTACTTAGACTACCCCATCAACAACCTGTCAACTGTGTTCTGCACCAGCTGCAGATGGCAGAGGGTACCTCCAGAGACCCCGAGATAGTGTGCATTACAGTAGTCAAGCCTAGACATCACAAAGGCATGCACCAAGGTGGGGAGGTCCAGAGGAGGAACTAGGGGCTTTATCCTGGTGATATTACTGAGATGGTAAAAGCTAGTGCAAACAATGGCACCATGTCCCCTTTGTCTGACATCTGACTGATGGTTTCCAGGGTATTCTTGTCCCTGTTTTCCTCCTGCTTTGGGGGTCTATAGATTACTCCTTCCCAGATGGGTGTCTGTCTTCTGGTCCCAATTGTAATCCATACATCCTCAGTTTCCCCCTGTGCCTGCTGGATTTCAGGGTGTGCCCCCCTTACGGCTATACCAACACAGCAAAATACACACCTGTCGGCAAAATCAACACTTTGCCAACAGGTTGCTGTGTTAGTGTCCCTGAGACAGGGTCTGTCTCCCGGTCCTGCATCCCTGCCCCGAATCAACTTCAACTGGAGTTGAGAATCTAAAAGATGGGGGGTTGGGAGAAGATCCCCCACATGAGGGGTTTGGGGGGCAAAGCCCCCAATAAAAAAATGCAGGACCGGGAGACACACAGGAATCATGTAGACTGCAACTTGCAGTTGACATGATTCCTGTCAGTGAAATGCTGGTCGACATAAAGAATGTTAAACTGGCATGTAGAGCCAGATTTCAGTAGTACTTATGGTATCTTTAAAATAAATAGCTATCCCCCCCCCCTTTTTTCACAGTCCTATCTCTCCTGAACAAGTTATACCCTAGGATAGTCACCTCCCAGTTGTGATTGTTCACTAACCATGTTTCAGTCACAGCAACCCAATCCTGTCTTGCTTCTGCTGTTGTGGCAGTCAGATCTGGCATCTTGTTAGCCAGACTGTGTGCATTGAGACATAAAGCTGTCCATTCCCAAAGTGCATCCCCGTTTGTGATACCTCGTTATGTGTTCTTGTTTCTCCCTTTTCCTTTTTTTTTTTTTGCCCATTGTCAGTTTCTGACGGGACTGCATGCTTCCTGCCTTCTGCTGCTGTTATCCTGGAGTGTCCTGTAGGGCTGCTGCTAGCTGGAGGGGGAGAGACGGCAGGCTTTATGTGTGCTACTCCTAGAGCTGCCATCTTCTCTCCATCTGTTAGTTTAAATGCCCTGCATGGACATCAAATATTTGGCCCAGCACCCTAACCCTCTCCTTAGTCAGGTGGAGGCCATTGTATCTGAAGAACTCCCTTTCCCAGACGTTGTCCCAGTTTCAGATAAAGTTATGCCCCTTGGTGTGGCAACAGTCTTTGAGCTAAGTGTTGAGCTCACCTATCTCATTCTCTCTGGGTTTCTGCCTTTTTTTTCCTTTTTCCCAAACAGGCAGAACCTCTGAGAAGGCAATGCTGGATGAAATGGAAACTAATTTCTTATTGAGTTGGGCAATGTGCTCCTTAACCACCTCTACTGGCTGGCTAGCAAGGTCATTGCTCCATTTGTGAACCAGGATGTTAAAACCTATACCTTCCCTTTGAATTATGCTGATTATTCAGTCAGTATCCTTCCAAGCAAATGCTCCTGGGAGACATCTGACCTGCACATCTGCCCACTCATTTCTGCTAAGGTGAGGATCCACTCCACTAATCACAAAGTTTCCTATGATTATGAGCTTTTTCCTGTTGTCCTTGGAATTCCGTATATAATGGCATTTTGTTACTCTGTTGCATTCAGCTTTGGGCTGACCTGAGGCCTCCTCTCCTTTCTAATGGTACAGCTGCAAGAGGCATGTACCTGTTTTCCATGTTTAGAGTGTTTTGCCTGTTAGGGAGATTTGCCTGGGTGCTGTCTCCTTTTCCCCTAACCAGCTGCTACCCCCAGGCTTAGTTATTCTTTTGGGGGGAGAGGTGTGCTGGTTTGGTGCCAGTGATGTGGAGGTGCATTGCCATAAGAATAGTTTTCCTGTATGTGGTTACATAGGAGGTTAATCTCACCCCAAACTTTGAGAAGCTGAGCTTTGAAGTGACATATCTCCCAGCATATGAGACAGTGGCCCTGCCTCTAGGTGATATATCCATTGAAGTGTGTCCCACACTGCTGGCAGCCAATGATATCCATGTGTGTTGCCAGTGGATGAAAAAAGAGAGTGGAAAATAAACAAACAGGGTGAATGAAAAAGAGATTGTAAAGTAAACAGTTAAGAACATATGAAATGCCAGCAGAAACAGGCCTCATGGTCTATCAAGTCTGCTCGATTGTGCAACTAGCCCCTCAACATGCAGCTGAAGATGCTAATCTCCTGTCTTGGGCTTGAGGATGAATGAAAAAGAGAGTGTAAAGTAAACAATTAAGATGTCAATTTTCTGTCCTGGGCCCGAGTGGACAAAAGAGAACCTGTAGAATAAAGCTAAATAATTTTTTTTAAAGATGTGCAGTAAGTCCTGCCCCTTCTTTACTTCTGCAGGAAGGATATGAGGGGATCAGGGACTATATTAGAGGATGTGTATGGGGTGAGGTGGGCATGGGGGCAGGGTGGGTGGATACTTCCCTTGCAGAAAATCAATAGCGGTACCTGTAGAGAAAAACAATCAACTTTTGGCAGTGGCTTCAGCAAATGCCACCAACCACAGCACCCTTAGACAGAAGTAAAGGTAACCTGACCCTTTAAATCTTCTTTCTGTTGAAAGGTACTAAGTCTTTGTCAGCTCCACCCAGAGTTACACTCCTAATCTCTTGGAAGAGCTGTGAAAGAAAAAACATTAGCTCCTTCAATGCAAGAAAGAGTCTGCAAAACCTGTAAGCTCAGAACAAAACCTGTAAGCACAACATATAAGCACAAAACAAAATAGTAACAAAATGGTAACTCTGCTTAGCCTAAACATAGATCAACCTATAAAACCTGTAAGCACAAAACAGTAACAAAATCTATAAGCACAACAAATAGTAACAAGACAGTAACTCTATTTAGCCAAAAGAAGCCTTAATATTTATCCTTGCTCTGTTAATGTTGCTCCTTGCTCTGTCCTTTCATGCAAACCTAGAAGGCAAAAAGCTCAAGTGAAGCTAGGTTATTTTTTGTCAGCAAACCTTAGTCTTCCACCTCAACACACAAGCTAACCTGACCTTTTAAATCTTCCTTCTGTTGGAAGATACTAAGCCTTTGCCAGCTCCACACCCCCCCCCCCAGTTGCACTCCTAATCCCCTGGAAGTGATGTGGAAGAAAAAAACATTAGCTCCTTCAATGTGAGAAAGAGACTGCAAAACCTGTAAGCCCAAAACAACACCTATAAGCACAATCTGTAAGCACAAAACAAAATAGTTACAAACCAGTAACTCTGATTAGCCTAAAGAGAGATCAACCTGTAAAACATTTAAGCACAAAACAAAACAGTAACAAAACCGGTAAGCACAACCTGTAAGCACAAAACAAAATAGTAACAAGACAGTAACTCTGCTTCACCAAAAGAAGCCTTAATATTTATCCTTGCTCTGTTAATGTTGCTCTTTTGCTCTGACTTTTCATGCAAGCCCAGAAGGCAAAAAGCTCAGGTGAAGCTAGGTGCTTTTTTGTCAGTAAACCTTAGCCTTCCACTATCAAGGGCCCCTTTTTAGTCACCTTTGATTAATCACTAAATGGTCACTGAGTCTGTGATGTATTAAAATATTGTTAAAGTTGCTCCCCCCCCATAGACTATAATGGAGCTTCTCCCTGCGCTCTCTCTGGGTTCAAGTCATAACTTGGCTGAGCATGGGGTGGATCGGGGCGGATCTAAAGACTGGGAAGTCAAAGTAACCCAGTGGATGAAACTTTATGAGCTATATCACATCTAAACTACTGGAAATTTGGGGGGCCAATATACATAGGCAGTATTTTGCAGAGGTAAGGCACAGATATATGTGGTGCATGGCTCCATTTATTTAACTTAGTGAGTGTCTTTAAGAACTAGCAATATGCACTTCAACAGTGTACAAGAATACAAGACAATGTGTGGAGGACCACCTCAAATTAATGAGGGCACTGGCACTTGTCCTTCAGAGTAGCTACCTAAGAATGCATGAACTGCTAATGGGTTAACACATGACATCAAGGGGAAACCACAGTCTCTGATGAGCAGAATTATCTGCAAATTTAGGTAGTACATTGTTATAGTAAAAAAAAAAAAGAAAAATGCTTTTAGATACAAAACAAATTGTCCATTTGAAGCCCCTTTGCACGCCCTGGTCACCCTCATGGAGACTGCCTTCAGTTCACAGTATAAGGGAACATAACACTAGGATGTAGTGTTTTATTTTTTGTTTTAGTGTGCCACCTACTGACAATAGGTAATATGCAAAGCTTAGCATGACTTCCTGAAAAGTTCTATTGTTACCCAAAAGTGCTGTTTGTCAGCAATGTTGCTTATCTATGTGTACATGCAAAAAGTTATAGTTTTGGGTGCCAGATGCCCACCTTATCAACCAATGGGAGCCCTTTACTGCTCAACAGATGAGAAGTTACTTAAGTAACATACTTTCTTATCTGTCCTATATAAGATGATGTAAGTTCTTTGTTCACTGAGTTTTCTGCATGATCACCCAGGTGTTTGGGAGAGGTGTCAAACTCCTAGCTGTCTAGGTAAGCTGTTTTGTATGTATACCAGATAATAAACTTTGTAGACTGCAACACCTGTCTCTGGATATTGTCTGCCATCAGGTCAGAATATTCTGCCAGAACCAAGCTTGTCAGAACCAGGCTAACAAAGTGGCGACCATTGCAGGGCTTGATTGGACAGAACCAAACCAGATTTATTTATTTATTTATTTAGACAGCAGTTTGGAAAACCTTTGAGCCATAGGCTCATTTACAAAGGTACCTTGTCACAGTAAGACAAATGAAAATACATAGTGTAACAGTATAACACAGTATAACAGTAACTTAAGACATAGATTCAAACAAGCTGGTACAGGTAGGATTGATGCAAACAATACCAGAGTTATGTTGTCCTTAGCAGCTTAGTAGTAAGCTTTGTCATTAGTATTGAGATCAAACAAAGGTGTTCAGAAAAACTTTCAGCAGAACAACTTTCAGGCACCTCCATGCCTGGATGGATCTGGGATTGCGGAAAGTGAGAGAGCCTATGTCCCCTCACCCTACAGTGGATGTGGGTCTGAGGGACTCTGCATAATCAACTCAGTCACATGACTGTCTGATCTTGGGACATAAAGTGGATCAATACGCTTTTTGTTCTAGGTTAGTGCAGGTAAAAGTGGACCTCTCTTCCCAAAAATGACCATCAGCGCACAGCTGAAACTTGACATCTCTAATTTCCTAGACTCTCATGGGGGCTGGGGCAATTTTGCACTGGATGCTGAATCGCATGGGAATCCGGTATAGCATGTGTGCACATTGTACTCGGAAGCCTGATCCATGGCTAAAAAGCATGATCAGAAGGGTCTAATGGTAGCCACTGTCTTTGCTGCCTTACAAGCAGTTGAAGTGGAGGTCCTGATTTTGAAAAAGGAGTTGGGATCTTAAACCTGCAAAATGGGCAAACTGTGGACCAGTTTGGAACAAGAAGTGCCGAAGATCTGGAATGAGGCTGAGAGTAAAATGTATGGTACTGTACAGGATTATGAAAACATTTTGCAAGATAAAAAGATAAATGATTTGTTGACTGGAATGAATGATACATTACAGGGTGAGAATGAGGAGTTGTGTGAGGAGCTAGGAAGGTGTCAGGAAGTTTTGTAAGGGAAATTAGGAAAAATTAGGGAAAATCATGAAGAGAGCACCACGTACAGAGTTTTGCAAGAGCATGTAGCTAAGGAACAGTATAGAGGCAAGGTAAATCACTCTCAATGTAGAGCCAAGATGGCAAAGTTACACCAGACTGTAATGATCCTAAAGGGTCATGTGCTAGCAATGCTGTACCCTCTGCCCATTAATGAGACATCATCAGAAGATGACACCAGTAATGATGGAGAAATCCAAGATGTTGCTCCATGGGACTCCGGTGGACGGATGCCTTGGCCTCCACTGGTCACTGCCTTAAATAAGAAGGACAGGCAAAAGGAAGAGGCAATGATCGATCAAGCAGTCACAAAGGTTGGGGACTCCGAGGCACAGTCAGTGACAATCCATCAGGCCACATCTGACATGTTCAGAAGAGAGGTGGAAAAATAAACCCTCATTCAGGGCACGGCCACATCCATGGTCGAAGCTGTTGTCAAAATGATCACGAACGATCAAGGTGGGCATGCCCCAAATGCTCTGCAGTCTGCACAGGCAATTCAAACAATCATGGAGAAGAGTGGGTCACATGAGCCCTAATGATAATTTGAGATGTCATCTGGAGAAAGCTAGAGTCACTGTAAGGTGCTCAGTTTTCCCCCGAGCATAGAGTGCTGGTCCTGAGACAGACTGTCGACCCAAGGCTGTGGGCCATAGTACCCACCGGAGTCCGGTCGGATGATGCAGTCATATTTGAAACAGTCACTGCAGCTCTCCTACAAGCGAGCAGCCCTTGTCTCATTAGTGTAATGCTGGCACAGCTGATCAAGCAGTAGTCAAGGTGCCTCTGGTCCAGTAGGACAACCATCTGTGGCTGGCCTACCAAACCAGCAAGACAATCACCAGGGAGGACTCGGACAGAGATTCAATTGAATACAAAAGTTTGTTTTTGAAAAATTTGCAGCCAAACCTCCATGAGAAAGTGAAATCAGTGGTGTTCCTGGCCCATGACCATTTCCACCAGATTTTGGAATGAGTCAAATGAGCCTTCCAACTTTTCATTTGGGGATTTAACATCCTCAAAGGCCAAAGTGGTTGTGATGCAGTCCAACATGGAGCCGTCCACCCAGTACGTGCCAATGACCTTGAATCAGACAAGGCCTCCTACCAGAAGGGGGGAGGGTACAATACAATAACAACAATTATAAGAAGTATCAGCCCAAGGAAAACCAAAACCAAACCCATGTGAAAGACAAGAAGGGAGGATACAAAGGGCAGAGTCCTGGCCCTTCTTACAAAGACCTAGCTGAAGAAAGCAATCAGATCCAAAAATTTATGGCAAAGGTTCAATCGGTAGCAACAAGCCTGCTGACATGGACTGTGGCTGCAATCCTGTTCGCCTGTCTGACAGAGGAAGTGCCCAAGGCAAGCAAGAGACCTCCAAAGCAGAATCTCTGTGCACAGAAGTACAACAAATGCTCCAAGAAATGAGCCCTTTGGGTGATTCATGCCAAGAAAGATCAGACTGATGGTATCAGGCCCCCATCTGCATCATCACTACCATTGTGACTCATGATTCTGGTTGCCCTTGTGTGGAAGTACTGGTTGGGGGCCACCAGCTTCAATTACTTCTAGACAGGGGTTCTGCCATCTCACTGTTACACCAGCATGACCCACAGCAATATCCATGATCGATGGGGAGATCCGCTTCTGCTCAAACTTTTGAGGGGACCATGATAACAGCTAATAGGTCCAAGCAAATACCAATGGTAATAGGCACTCTGCAAATCAAACATCATTTTGATTTAATGGTGTCACATCAACATCAAAGCATTCTGTGAGTGGACTTTATTGCATGCTATGGGTGTGTTGTGGATCTGGCCAACTGGCTATTGCTCCAAATACCAGACTGTTGTTCACTGCTGTACATATCCAACTCCTATGTAATGACCGCAGTAAAAGTAAATGATGCAGACTATGATGTCATCATCATGATGCAAAACCACAAGCTATTCTCTGAGCTCAAACCTATCCTGGAAAGACACAAAGAAACCTTTGCAAAAAACAGACATGACTGTGGAAGAATGAATACCCTCATTCAGGTGGCTGAGGATGATCTATCCAGGCATAGACAATATCCATTTCCTGCAAAGGCGATACCTTACTTAAGGTCAACCATTGATTGTCTCTTGAAGCAAGGGGTCATTAGGCCCCGTGTTTCTTTTTTTTTTTAAATTTAAAATATTTTATTGAGTTTTCAAGATACAACACAAACTTCATTACGAGACAATAGACAAAAAATACAACATTATTCCCCCCTCCCCCCCACCTCAGAGGCACAACTAGTAGTATAAAAAGTCAACTTTAGTCATTCATGTAATCTGAGACCCAGTGCATCAGGATCAGTCCCTTGATGGGGCCAATTTAGCCAAGAATAAGGAAGGCCAGTCATACAATTCTATATTATCGCTTATGTCCCTTAAAGACTGTAGACCTTCCAATACCTCTTTCCGGGGACAGAAACCTACAAGTATAATGCATGCAGTTTACCGCACTTTCTATTATATACATGTGTTCAGTAATGCAAACTAGCAATAATTTTCTCAAGCCTCAAGTTATGTAACAACTCATTTAACCATTACAAAGAGGGGATTTACAGACGGTCCTTCCAGTGGTGGAGCAACACCCTTTTTGCCGACAAAGAGATCCTTGCTAAATGGAATCTCCTTTCTTTAACCAGGATTCTAGAGTAATCTCCTATCAAGCAGATTTCAGGGGTTAAGTATTCCTCCAGCCGCAGAAGTAGATCTAGTTCTTATTTAATCCTCTCCTAAAGAGAGGCTATTCTGGGACATTCCCACATGACATGCAAGAGGGAATCATCCGCCTGGCCACATCTTGAACATAAGGGCGAAAGCAACTTTCCCATTTTGGCCAAGTGGATAGGTGTGTAGTATATATTATGCAAGATATAAAACTGAGTGAGATGCAGCTTATCATTGGAAATGTATTTGTATACGTTCAACCAAATCCGGTCCCACTTAAAATTAGAGGTGGGGAATATAGAAGACCAATAACCAGAGTTACCCAAAATCTCTGGAAAAACCTTGGAAAATAAGATTGGCACTAATTGAGACACAGAGTGAGGCTGCCATGCCAGAGTCTGGACCAGCTGTAAAAAGTCCCCTTGATTGGTAGTCCAGGATGTCGTTCCAAACCTAGTGAATAATATATGTCTTAGCTGGTACACTTTAAATATGGAAGTTAACGTGATATCAAACCATACCAAGAAACTTTGGCTAGACAATGGTCTACCTTCAGAGAGAAGATCTAGTACGTTCCTTCCTTGCAGTGCCGGTATCTCCCCAGATGTCCACATCCTATCTCCTATCCTGAAATTAGGGTTATAACACAGTGGCTGGGAAATGTATCTAGTATTAGCATACTGCAATTGTTTACATAACTGAGCATGTACTCTCAGGGAAGTGTGGATAACTGTATTTTGTAGCTGTTTAGGGAGCTGTCTGGGGAGAATATAGTATAGGCTGTTGGGAGACATGCCAGCTTCCTTTATCTGAAGTCTTTCAATTTGAAGTCATAGAGGCGTGTACAGAGAGTTGCCTTGCCGAGTGTCCCAGTCTGGTCATTTAGCATATTTGGCAATATGGCTTGCCAAATAATAGATAAAGAAAAATTAGGTAGGCTAAGCCCCCAGGTCTTTTGGAGCCCTTAATCGATTATAAGCATGACGGGGAGGTTTCCCCTTCCACAAAAAGTTAGAGATATGACTATGGAGTTTCCTGAACCATTTTGAGGGAAGCCAACACTTTAACATGTTGAGAGGATAAAACGCTCACTAGAGAATATTCATTTTAATAGTATTAATTCTACCCTGAAGAGAGAGAAGAAGAGAGACTCAGCGACTTAAATCTTGTTTAATGTTACCTACCAGTGTCTCTAAATTTAGTCTCTGCATTAAGGTGGTAGATTGGGAGAGAATAACATCTAAATATTTAAGTTTAGTGTCCCAAGTCAGCCCCAAGTGAGTTAAATCTGTACAGAAAACTTAAGCATATAAGGCATTCCTAGCGTCTTGTCAACATTAATCTTATAACTGGAAAATTAGCAAATTCCTTAATGATTTGCAGAGCGACAGGGATAGAGGTAACTAGGTCTGAGAGGTGCAATAATATGTAATCAGCATATGCAGAGAGAGCCTGAGATCGAACAGTCCAATAGAAATCCCAGAGACACAGGAGGGGAAATATTTGAGAAGATGTAGTAAAGGTTCTAGATATAAATTGAATGAAAGGGAGGATAGGGGGCATCCCTGCTGAGTACCTGAGTATAGTGCAACCCCCTCTGATAATATTCCATTACAACATAATTTGGCCCAGGGTTGGGAATATAGTACTCGAACACAATTTATAAAAGTGGGGGGAAAGCCAAATATTTCCATAACTGCAAAGAGATATATCCAGTTAACTCTGTCAACTGCTTTTTCCACATTCAGGGAAACCAACACCATGGGTTGGTTGGCTTCCCTGGAGGCAGAAAAAATATGGGACAGCTTCCTTGAGTGGTCTGCTGATGAGTGACCTTTAATGAAGCCCACCTGTTCCGGTCCAATCAATCCATCCCACAGTTGGGTAATCTTGGCCACTAAAATTTTAGCAAAGATTTTAATATCGCAATTCATGAGTGAGATAGGGCAATAATTAGTTACTTTGTCTGGGGGGTCTATCTGGTTTAGGTAACACCACTATCGGAGCTTCCAAAATAGAAGGATCCGTAATCCCCGTTTCACAGAAATATGAAAAGAACTGTTGAAGAATTGAAGCAAGTTCTTTGGCAAATGCTTTATAGAAATTAGAGGGAAAACCATCCAGGCCATAAGATTTATCCAAGGGAAGAGATTAAATAGCAGCTAATATTTCTGCAGTGGTTATTGGGCTGGTCAGGTAGGCTTGCTGATCCAATTCTAATCAGGGAAATGGAATACGGGAGAAATACTCTTGTATAGCTGCAGTTGAGGGAGAGTTAGCCGGAGGGCTATACAGTTGGTGATAATAAGAATCAAACTCCTGAACAATCTCTCTCAGGAAATCTTGAGAGTTATCTGTTTGAGAAGTAATTGCTAGTACTAACCGAGAGGCCTTTTGCTTCCGTAATTGGAGAGCCAAGAGGTGTTCAGCTTTTTCCCCTTGGTCAATGTATGTTGAGTGCATTTTCAGAAGTGAGTACTCTGCTCGTTCCCTCAGACTCTCTGCATACTGATTCCTCAGATAAACTAGCAGTTCCTGTTTCTCTTTGGAGTTTAATAAAGTGGGGTCATTCTCAAGAACTTGGATGTGATTTAAGAGAAGGTGAAGAGTCGCCTCCTTCCCTCTCTTTCTCATAGAGACCATCCTAATAAATTCTCCTTGGAGAACACATTTGAGGGCACACCAAATTTGTCCCTGTCAGCTATGGATCCCTGATTATTTGTCATAAACAGGGTGATAAGGGCTTTTATTTCAGTTAGGACCCATTCATCTTTAAGAAGTTGGGTATTTAATTTCCATATCTTATCCTGCTGGACATTAGTAGGGAGAACAAGCACCAGCCAAGTGGGAGAATGGCCTGACATAACTTTCGGGGAGGCACCTCCATCTGTGATGCCAGGCAGTAGGTATTTACTAACTAAAAAATAGTCAAGCCTAGAGAACATCTTATGTACTGGTGAGTAAAAGGTAAACATATGTTCTGAGGGGTGTTGAATTCTCCAGGGGTCACATCTCATGCAGGGATTGCTGAGCCAGTGAGAGACCAGGAACTCTGCGTCCGGTTCTGTCCATATCAACAGTTAGGGTGAGATTACAGTCTCCAGCCAACATAAAGGACATATGGGAGTAGGGGGCTAAATGGGTCATTAGGTCAGTAAAGAATTCTGAGGAGTCATTGTTATAGAAACAGAAACATAGAAGTTGACGGCAGATAAGGACCGCAAGGTCCATCCAGTCTGCCCATTTCTTTTTCTACCTTATAAATGTGCCATCGGCCTTTGCTCTGTCAGTGGCCTATCTATTCATAGTCATTTGTATTGCTTCCTTATGCCTATCCCATGCCTGTTTGAAGCCCTGCACTGTATGCATAGCCACCACATCTTGTGGTAAGCCATTCCATGCATCCACCACCCTTTCTGTGAAAAATAATTTCCTCACATTCCCCCTTAATCGGCCTCCCTCTAATCTCATGCTGTGTCCTCTTGTCCTGCTATTTTTCTTATATTTAAACATGTTAGACTCTTTCACCTTGTTAATGCCCTTAAGGTGTTTGAATGCCTCGATCATATCACCTCCCTCCTCCTTTGCTCAAGGGCATACATATTGAGCTCTGTTAATCTGTCCTCATATGTCTTCTGATGCTGTCCCTGCACCATTTTGTTGCCTTCTCTGGACTGCCTCAATTTGGTTAATGTCCTTGTGAAGGTGTGGCCTCCAATACTGCATGCAGTACTCCAGATGGGGCCTAACCAGCGTCTTGTAAAGAGGGATTATTACCTCCCTCTTACGACTTGTGATACTCCTACTAATACACCCTAACACCCCCTAGCCTTACCTACTGCTTTAGAGGTCTGCTTGGATGATTTCAGGTCATCAGTGATGATGATGCCCAAGTCTCTTTCTTCCTTTGTGATTGCTGGCAACTCCCCTCCCAGCCTATAGGTGGATTCAGGGTTTCTCTTCCCTATGTGCATGATTTTGCACTTCTTTGCATTAAATCCTAGTTGCCACTCTTCTGACCATTTTGCTAGTTTATCCAGATCTCTTCCCATTCTGCCCACCCCATCTGAATCATCTACTCTGTTGCAGATCTTAGTGTCATCTGCAAACAGACAAGCCTTACCCTCTAGTCCATCTGCAAGGTCACTAATGAAGATGTTGAAGAGGACTGGCCCCAGGACTGATCCCTGAGGTACCCCACTTGTGACTTGCATCTCTTCTGACTGTATACCATTTACCACCACTCTCTGTTTTCTGCCCTTTAACCAGTTTGCCACCCAGTTGACCAACTTCTGACCCACCCTGAGCCTACCCAGCTTATTTATCAATCTTCTATGTGGAACAGTGTCAAAAGCTTTGCTGAAGTCAAGGTAGGCGACATCAGCTGCTCCCCTTGGTCCACCACTCTGGTTACCCAGTCAAAGAAATCTATGAGATTAGTTTGACAGGACCTTCCTTTGTAAACCCATGCTGTCTTGGATCCTGTGCCCTATGGATTCCAGGTGTTGCACTATCCTTTCCTTATGGAGTGCCTCCATAATCTTGCCCACTACTGAGGTAAGACTGACTGGTCTGTAGTTCCCCGCCTCCTCTCTGCTACCACTCTTGTGGAGCGGGATCACATGAGCCCTTCTCCAGTCTTCTGGGACCTCTCCTGTGCTCAAAGACTCACTAAGCAGTTCTGCTAATGGCTCTGCTAGTTCCACCTTTAGCTCCTTAAGTACCCTGGGATGTATGCCATCAGGTCCCATTGCCTTATCCACCCTGAGCTTAGCAAGCTCTTGTAGGACCTTTCTTTTGTGAAGGGAGTAGTGCTCACCTCCCTCCCCTGTGTCCATGATGCTGAGCTGTGGGCCCTGCCCTACCTTCTCTTCAGTAAATACTGAGCAAAAGTATCTATTTAGGATAGATGCCTTTACAGGGTCCTCCTCCTCACATGCTCCCTTTTCTCCATTAAGCTTAGCAATACCCCCTCTGGACTTTCTCCTTTCACTAATGTATCTATAGAAAGTCTTGTCACCTTCTTTTACTGTTCGTGCTAGTGTTTCCTCCGTTTGGGACTTTGCCTGCCTTACTGCCTTCCCTGCTTCCCTTAGGGCAGTTTGGTATGCCTCCCTATCTTCATCCGCTGTGTTCCTTATATTTCCTGAAGGCCAGCCTTTTGGCTCTGACCTTTCTGCTGCTGTATTTGAGAACCAAAGTGGTTTCCTTCTTCTTTGCACTTCCTTTTCTGTCTAACACAATGGGATGTTGCTTCAAGTATTGCATCCTTAATGATTGCCCACCTTGCCTGTACCCCTCACCTGTGTTTCTTTTTGCCAGGGCTAGCTTAACTCTGTTGGCCATCTTATCAAAGTCAGCTCCTCTGAAGTCCCATATTTTTGCCTTGGAATGGGATGATTTAGAAGTAGTAGCAAATTGAACCATACCATGTGATGGTCACTGGCCCCAGGTGACCTTCTACCTGGAGATCTGTGATCCCTTCCCTGTTAGTCAGTACTAGATCTAGGATAGCCATGTCTCTTGTGGGTTGCTGTACCAGTTGTTTGAGGCCTCCCTGCAGGAAATCCACTATGTGTCTAGTTCTGGCAGATGTTCCTGCTGGTGTTGACCAATCTGTATCCGGCATGTTGAAGTCTCCCATTATCAGAACCTCCCTTTAGCTGTCATGCTTTGTATATCTTCTAACAGTAATGTGTCTATGTCCTCCCACTGGTCTGGGGCCTGTAGACAACCCCAGTTCTTATGGCTGTCCCATTTCCTGTTTCCAGGGTGACCCATAGTTCTTCTGGCTCCTTATGTGTATTCTGAATTTCTGTAGCTTTGATATTTTCATTGACATACAGGCCCCCTTTTGTACCTCGGTCTCTTCTGAACAATACATAGCCAGGTACTGAAGTCTCCCAAGTGTGGTTACTGGTAAACCATGTCTCACTAATTGCTACTAGTCCAGTTTAGCCTCTGACATTATTGCCTGCAGGTCTGGGATCTTATTTCCCAGGCTGTGAGCATTTGTGTACATGATTTTCCATTGGCCAGAATTTGGTGTGTTAGTTGTTGGGTGAGGTTTGGCATTACCCCTGTGCATCACATGGGGAGACAAACCTTTTTTCTTACCAAGTGATGCAAATGAACTGCAAACATGCTGAATCCCTGTTTGACCACTAGCTGAGGGGGGAAGGGTGTTCTTCCCATTCGACGTATGGGGTGCTGCACCCTTCTCCCCATTTGCTAGTTTAAATATTCTGCAAAGACATCAAACTTCTGCCCCAATGCACTGACTCCCTCCTTAGTCAGATGCAGTCCATCAAATTTAAAGAACTTTCGCTCCCAGAACTGTTGCCAGTTCCTACAAATCTGTGTCCTTTTTCCTGGCACCAGCCTTTGAGCCACGTGTTTAGCTCACCTATCTCCCTTTCTCTGACCTTCCGGCCATCTGCTCCCCTCTCCCAGACTGGCAGGATCTCAGAGAAGGAGATGCCGGACGAAATAGATGATAGTTTGTCACCCAGCCTGGTCAGGTGTTCCTTGGTCTCCACAACTGACCGGCTGGTGAGATCATTAGTCCCTATGTGTACTAGGACATCAATGTTTTCTCCTGCTTTGTGAACAATTTTAGCAATGCAGTCAGTGTCTCCCCATGCTGATGTACCTGGGAGACATCTGACCATTACCCCTGGCTGGAGATGGGTATCAACTCCCCGAATCATGGAGTCACCTATGATCAGAAGTTTTTTGGATTTCCTTTTTGCTTTTTTTGTTTTAGTTCCTGATTTGGGTGAGTTTTGTTGTGCTAGCTCCTGTGCTGCAGTGTCCTGCTCTGCAGTGTCTTCTGCCTCTTTGTTTGATTTCAGAGATAGAGGCAGATACCTGTTTGTAGTGTTTATATGGTTTTGGAGGTAATATGTTAGAGAGCAGAGAGTGATGGGGCACCGGTTGCCCCTCTAACCACCTGCCAACCTCCTGGACCAACTACCCTCTGCAGTCGGGGTTTTTCTGTTGGATGCTGGGGAAATGGCGGGTGGTTCTTATAATGTATTTCCTCTTGAATATGAAATTTGAGGCATGCAATCTCTGCCCATGCTGCCCGGAGCTGAGCCCTAAGATCTCCAAAGGCCCAGCATGTAGGACAGTGTCCTAAATCCTGTAAGACTGTCCTTCTGAAAATTGTTCCACAGTACCTGCAGTTAATGATATCCATTCCAGATAAGTTGCTGGGTTTATAACCTAGTCAGAGTAATTAGAAGGAAGAAAAAAGGAAAAAAATGCAAGCAATGGTTTGATTGTGTTTTGTTTAACTTGTTATAACAAGTTAAATTACTAGTGCCCCTGTAAATGAGCTCACCTTGTGGGCCCACTGATCCACCCCTTCCTGCTCTGCCACAGGAAATGTCACAACTGTGGTACCCTATCAAAGGAGTGTAGTGTGGGGTGGTTGGGGATGGGGGTGGGTGGCTGGGCCCTTCCCCTGCCAAAAAAAAAGAAGAACCACGGATGAAAGAACAAGGAGGTAAGAGCTGGAACAATCAGTCAACAACAAATGCAGTAACCCTGAAAGCTTATCCTAATGTTAGATACAACTGTAAAACCTGTAAAGCACCACCTGTAATAATTTCAGAGAAGATATACCCTGTAAGAAACACTTTGCTACAGAGAAAAATAAAGCAGTTAGGCCTGTATACACACCCCAAAAGAATTTCAGTGTAGTCTAACACTCCGTTCACAAGTACATAACAGCCCTGAGGGTCTGCTACCATCTGTTTCCAATGGAATTTAATCCCTTTAAATAGTAATATTGCTAAGACTCTATGGGTCATGGAGTTCCTGGCTGCAAATACTTGACCAACTGACTGTCTGCAAAAAAGTGTACCTTCCATCGACATTAGGTGGGTCTCTTGAAGAAATGCGATTTGGCATTGTAATGTCTGCTGGTGTCTCAAAGTCTGATAATGTTTTACCCTGGAGCAGGCCCCTTTAACATTCCATGTGATAAATTTCATGGCCATTCAATAACATTTATGTAGATGTTCATAGTTGGCCAACTATAACTAGTAGACTGTGTTCCAACCATATTTAAGCCCTGCCTCTGAGTGCCCTCCCTCGTATCAATAATGTCCTCACGTATCCTTGACCATCTAAAGAAAAAATACCTAGCCCAATTAAAAATCTTCAGGGCAATTATAAAAAGAAGGTAGTAATCACCCCATGAGATGGTTCTTAAGCGTGAAAACAGCTGAGATGGTTGAGTTTGCAGAAGTCCCCCCCACCAAAAGCTTTTAGAAATATGAGACAAAAATATATTGCTCCAAAAGAGAAAAATATACCCCCTCCCAACCCCCAGTGCCCCAACAACCCTAACAAAATAATGGCTTTTCCCCAGTCCTAACGACTGAACTGCCTACACAAATACAGGCTGCAATGTTCTACGCTGCCACAGTTTATACCCTGCCCGCCCCTCCCACCCAAAACCCTGAGTGTCCTCTAAAATATTCACTAACCCACGGGACAGGGTTTGAGCAGTTGTCAAAAAATAGTAAATTGAAGAGGACCCTTTCCTAGAGTTAATCCGACTCTCTCAATGGGGGGGGTGGACCATGGGCAAAATATGGCCCAAGAGGAACATATTGAAGTAGGAGCTAAGTCAGTATTAAGGTTATTTATACCCTCCTTGCACCAGGGGATTAGGCAACACAACTGCACATCTCTTGTTTGCCAAGATGACTGTATTCCCACCCCCATTTTCCAAAAACAGAGCCAGAGGAAATTATAAAAATCAACAGTCTTATTAGGTTACAGCTCCCCAAACCAAAAAGTAATATCTAAAGTCTACCTGAGCACCCAGCTCACTGTAAATATTGCTGGTAGCTTCCAGAATACATCAGTTACAACTTAACAATGAGACATAATTTAACCTTTATATCCATGGCCCTCCT
Organism: Neoceratodus forsteri; assembly: GCA_016271365.2. Lineage (NCBI taxonomy): Eukaryota > Metazoa > Chordata > Ceratodontiformes > Ceratodontidae > Neoceratodus > Neoceratodus forsteri. The sequence continues at coordinate 1,870,830,912 of CM057452.1, forward strand.
GGGCTTAATGTTAAACAACAATCTTGCCACTAGATGGAGCTGACTGCTTGCCCAAGTGTAGTATTTGCAGTAGTCAATGGAGATCTGTGCACCAGAAACATGCTGTTATCTAGGAGCTGGGTCTCTGCACCACGTACATTACAACATAACTGATCTGCCTGTCCAAACCTTCCACAAAAATCAGAGCAGGAGACAGTAAGTCCAGGTCCTGGAGAGATCGAAGAAAAAAAAAACAGGTACTTAAATTTGGTTGACCCTATATTGTGGTGAAGCACACAATCAGTCTGCACTTCTCTAGTCAGTTTTGAGTCCCATCAGTTGCCATATTTAGCTACAGAAGATGCAATTTTGTTGATCCAGGTTTGCTAGACATCTCACTTAAAGAGATCCGGGTAGAGAGATCGAAGAGCCTCAGTTGCCTGTTCAAGTGTTTCAAAAGTATGCCACTGATCTCCATGAGACACTTGCAGGATAGCTGGATATTTTACCCTAAACTTAATGCCCACAGCAATTAGTTTGGAGACTGTAGAGTGGAGCGCTGTCCTCTTCTGTCTCACAGACAGGGTAAATCTTGCACAATTCGGAACTTCTTACCCTTCCATTGCACCTTTCACTTCCTTTAGTTTTCTCAGCACATGTTGCTTATTCAAGAAATTTTGAAGACAAAATATTAAAGGACAGGGAAGGGATCCCGGTGGAGGCATCGGGCGAAGTGATCTGTGGGCCCTCTCTATAATATAGTTGGAACCATTTGGAAATGGTCCTGCCAGTTTGTCACACAGTTTTTGCACAAATAGGATTGTGTCTGTGCCCTCTTCTCTTTCTGGCAGACCTAGAATAACCAGGTTGTTACTGTGTGAGTGGCCCTCTAGATCTTCTAATTTTTCCTCCATTCTCTTGATCCTGTGCCACATAATTACTACTTCAGGGTCCACCGAGATCTCCAATCGTCCAAAGATGAGATTTGTGCTTCATTGTCTGCAGTTCTTGTAGCAAGCTGCTCTACAGTACTTTTCATATTTTTAAAGTCTGCTGCCAAACTGTTTAGCATCTCCTGGAGGGGCCCAATGATCTCCAGGAATTTTGCCTCCATTAACACAGCCTGGGAGGTCATTTGGTTGGGTGTTCCAGCAGGGGTTGCTTTGGGCCGCTTGGTATTCCTGTCATGCGTTGGTGTTGGTGTTGGTGGTGGAGTATGTTTAGGCAGTGACTTGTGTATTTCTGCTCCCATGTCTCCAATTTCTGAGCCAGGTGATTCTTGATTGGTGCTGCTTCCTTTCTTGGTGGAGAGACTTCAGATAAAGGCCCCAGATTAGTGAGAAACAGACTTGTTTGGGTAGGAACCAGGAGCTCAGCCAGGCACGTCTACTCAGGCAGCCATCACGTGACCTCTCAGGCCCTGTGTTTCTACAGTCAACTCTCCCATCTGGCCGGTGAAGAAGCCCAATAATGGCTGGAGGCTTACCATCAATTACAGAAGACTTAACCAAGTCATCTCCAGTTGTGCACCTACTATGGCATTGGCCCCGGTTGTGCTCAAACTCTCAAACCTGAACACAAGTGGTTTAATGCTTTGGACATCTCCAGTGGTTTTTGGTCTTTTACCACTGGCCCCTGAGAGCCAATACAAATTTGCTTTCACCTTTGAGGGACAACAGTACATGTGGAATTGTTTCCCTCAGGGATTCCACAGCTCACCCTCCCTATTCCACATCCACATGAGGGAAGCCATCAGGAAATTCTCAGCACCACAGTGCCTCTTGCAGTACGTGGATGATCTCTTGCTGGCTACACAGACTTTTGAAAGGCATTTGAAGCTCCTGGATGAGCTTCTAGGCCTACTACAGGAGGCAGGCCTCAAATGCAATCCTGCAAAAGTACAACTATGCCAACCAGAAGTTTCCTTTCTGGGCCTGCACATAACCACTGAGGGCAGGAGCAATGCCCTAAACAAGGTTCAAGGCATCCAAAACTTGCCACTACCCACAAGTGTGGCTACTTTAAGACATTTCCTGGGTATGGTCAACTACTCCAGGGACTTCATTTGTGGTTTTGCACAAAAGGTTGCACCCTTCTATGAGCTGCTGAAAAAGGATGTCCCATGGAACTGGGAACCCAAACATACAGCTGCTGTTACTTCCATAAAGAAAGCATTGGCCTTAGCCCCAGCTCTGGTTAATCCAAATCCAGATCTTCTATTCCATCTGAAAACTATCACCAAAGATGTAGGAACGTCAGCAGTTCTGGCACAGAAGGCAAATGGAATCCTCAGGCCTATTGCCTATGCCTCCCAGATGCTCTCCCGTGTAGAACAGAAGTATTCTTTGTGCTAAAGAAACCTGCTGGCAACCTTTTGGGCTGTTAAGCATTTCACCTACATCATAGGATTTTCCCCTGTTGTATTACACACCAACCATACCCCGACCAACTTCCTGCTAAATGACAGAATCATAGATGGAAATGTGTCTAACACGAAAATCACTCATTGGTCAGTGCTGTTGCAAGACAGGGGCATTACCATCCTTCCTGCCAAAAGGCCATCCATTTTGGCACATGGTCTCCTACACTCAAGAGAACCGCATGAGTGTGGCCTACGGCCACCAGTTTTACCAGACCAGGACCATTACTGCCAGCTACTGAAGGAATCTTAACAGATCCTGCATTCTGCCACATCTTTATGGATAAGTCCTCCTCATGTTTTGAGGGAGAACAAATTGCAGGATTTGGGATCCTGGTTCTGACCACTGCAGAGGACACCATTGAAGTATCCGGAAAATGTACCATTCAGTCCTCAATATGCAGAACTTGCTGCTTTGGCATGCTCTCTGGAAGTGGTCCAACAGTGAAAAGAAGATACCATCATCTTTTTGGATTCATTCTGGGTGTGTAACTCCCTCACAGAATTTCTCCCCTTTTGGAGAACACACGATTTTGCCTCATTAGAGGGTACTCTAGTCAAATACAGGGATCTGTTCATTTACATTGTCAATCTTGCCTAACAATTTCTCTTCAAACTGTACATTCACAAGGTAAAACCTTTTCATGACCAAAATGATCGAGCAGACACCTGAGCCAAGGATGGAACTCTAGGGGGGGGAGGTATCGATTATGCCCCCTCCAAATGAAGCATCCATAGTGGCCACCAACCAGAAAGCTGAAATAGTACTGCTGGATCTCCATGCAGTCCAGAGAGCAGATCCAGAAATCAGAGAGCTATCTGATTACCTTTCCAAAGAAACAGAAAAGGAAATGTCCGTGAACAATCTGTTCCAAACATATGCAGACTACCTCCATCTCTCTGCAGATCGATAGTTGGTATTTTACTAATCTGAAAAATTTGGCAACCAGAAACTTTGGGCAATACCCAAAGCACTTAGACATGAGTTTATACATCAGGTCCATGATACTCCAACAGATGGACACCAAGGGGTGGATAAAACCCTGCTTAGACTGAGAACCACTGGTTGGTGGCCCGGAATGACCGCGGATGTCCAACACTATGTTGACAACTTCATACCTTGTGCACAGAACAATCCTATTCCTGGCAAGAAAAACACCAAATTATTGCCTCAAAGTCAATCAGGCCCTTGGAATGCAATTCAGATTGATTTATTGGGCCATTAACCACCTCCAGTAGAAACAAGTATGCACTTGTCACTACAGATCTCTTCTCCAAATGGATAGAGGCCATCCCCTATCATCTGAACAGAGTCAAAGAAACTGCCAAAATCCTGGTGGATCAAGTATTGACCAGGTGGGGCTTACTACTCAAGTTAGACTCTGACAAAGGAACCATCTTTACAGGTGAGTTAATGCAAGAATGTCTGAAATTGTTAGGAGTCAGTCAGAAATTTCACATTGCATATCATTCCCAATCCTCAGGACTCATAGAGAGGGCAAATAGATGAATCAAATCTATGTTGTGTAATTTTGCAGGCCAAAACCCCAAAAGATGGAATACAATGTTGCCCTTACTCCCAGTAGCAATCAGAGGGAACCCAGCAACTGCTACCCAGCACACCCCTTTTGAGGTAATGACTGGTAGACAAATGAGACTGCCTGAGCATCTGTGGATTGATCTCAAAACCCCTACCACAGATAGAGTGTACATAAAAACATAGACATTGCCAGCACATAAGGACCGCTTGGCCCATCTAGTCGGCCCATAAGCCCTGTGCTTGATTACAGCATCTGACCCTCCCTCTGCTTTACCTTTATGGTTTCTGTATGCCTGTCCCATGCATGTTTAAATCCAACCACTGTGCTTGCTCCCACCACCTGCTATGGCTGACCATTCCATGCATCCACCACCCTCTCTGTGAATAAGAGCTTCCTCATATTCCCTCTTTACCTGCCACCTTCCAATTTCATGGCATGCCCCCTCGTTCTTGTACTCCTCCTGTATTGGAAGATGTCTCCCCCTGCACCTTGTTTATGCCCTTGAGGTACTTGAATGTTTCTATCATGTCTCCTCTCTCCCTCCTCTCCTCCAGCGAGTACATATTGAAGCCCCTTAGTCTCTGCATGTAAGTTTTGTGGTGCAAGCCCTGTACCATCTTAGTTGCCCTTCTTTGCACCGTCTCCAGCCTATTAATGACCTTTCAAAGGTGCGGCCTCCAGAACTGCACACAGTACTCAATATGAGGCCTGACCAGGGTTTTATATCATACCATCACTACCTCCTGTCTTCCACTGGTGATACCCCTGCCTATGCACCCCAGCATGCCACTGGCCTTCCCTGCTGCCCTTGTACTCTGACATTTTCAGGTCATGTGAAATAACCCCCAGGTCCCTTTCTTCCTTGGTGACTGTCGGCAACCTGCCCCCATCCTGTAGCTCTCTGCAGGGTTTCTATGCCCCACGTGCATAATTTTGCACTTCACTCATTGCCACTCCTCATACCATTTCTTAAGCTTCCCCAGGTCCTTCATCATTTTCCCCACCCCTTCTGGAGTATCCACCCTGTTACAGATGTTGATGTCATTTGCAAACAGGCAGACTTTTCCTTCAAGCCACACTGCAATGACCCTAATGAAGACATTGAACTGGACTGGCCCAAGGACTGATCCCGGAGGTACCCTGCTGGTCACCCCCCCTTCCCAGATTGTACCCAATTTACCACCATCCTCTGCCTCCTGTCCATTAGCTAGTTCCTAACCCAGTTCACCACCTTTTCTCCCATGCCCAGACTGCCCATCTTGTTAAGCAGCTTCTTATGTGGGACAGTGTCAAAGGCTTTGCTGAAACTGAGGTAGGCGTGCAGCGCCCCGATTTATTCCTTCACCCAGTCAAGAAATCTATCAGATTTGTCTGGTATGACCTACCCACTGTGAAACCATGCTGCCTAGGGTCCTGAGCACCAATTACTTCCAGATGTCCCACTATCCTTTCTTTAAGCAGTGTCTCCATGATCTTCCCCACTACTCGGGTGAGGCTGACCAGCCTATAGTTCTCCGCCTCCTCCCTACTGCCGGATTTGTGTAAAGGGACCACATATGCACTTCTCCAATCCTCTGGCACCACTCCAGTGTTGAATGACTTGGTAAACAAGGCTGTAAGAGGTTCTGCTAGCTTTCTTCACGGTTCTCATAATATCCTCAGGTATATGCCATCTGGCCCCATCTCTTTGTTCACCTTCAGTTTAGTAAGCTCCTGTAGGACTCTCTTTCCTGTGAATGGACTGCTGTCTACCTCCTCCCCCCCCTTGGCATCTGTTGCTTGGCTGTGGTCCCTGTCCCTCCCCCTCTTCCATGAATACTGAACAGAAGTATTTATTCAGTATTTCTGCCTTATCCAAGTCTCCCTCCTTGCACTGCCCTTCCTCCCCTTTGAATCTAACAATCCCCCCCAGTTTTCCTTCTTTCGTTGACATACTTGTAGACTGTCTTGTCCCCTTTCTTTACTGTCTGCACTAATTCTTCCTCAGTCCTTGCCTTTGCTCTCCTAACCGCCCTCCCCGCTTCTCTTAGACACTCTAGGTACACCTCCCTGTCCTCTTTCCTTTGTGTCTCCTTATATTTTCTGAACCCTGTTCTTTTAGCCCTTACTTTGTCTGACACCTCTTTCACGAACCACAGTGGTTTTTCTCCTTCTCTTGCCTTTTGATACCAATCTGATGCATTGCTTTGTTACTTTCACTATGGCTCCTTTTAGGTGCTCCCACTGCTCTTTCACCCCCCCCTCCTATCCCCCTTTTCTCCAGGGATATTTTGATACCCCTCCCCATTTCAGCAAAGTCTGCCTTTTTGAAATCCAAAACCTTTGACCTAATGTGACTTGACTGACTCCCTGTTCCCATGCTTAACCACATTATGTGGTGATTGCTGGATCCCAGTTGCCCTTCTACCTGGACATCTGTGATTCTATCCCCGTTGGTCATCACTAGACCCAGAATCACCCTGTCCCTGGTGGGATCAAGCACAAGCTGCCTGAGTCCTGCCTCCTGTAGAGAATCTAGGATGCCTCTGTTTGTGGCTGAAGCAGTTGCCTGGGTGGTCCAATCCATGTCCAGCATATTGAAATCCCCCCATCTGCAGAATGTCACCTTTATTTGCCATCTCATGTATTTCAACCACTACCTCCCTGTTCACTTACTCTCCCTGTCCTGGAGGCTGTATATCACCCCTCTGAATATTGCTGTGCCATTTCCAGATTAAAGGGTGACCCACAGTGCCTAGGCCTCCACCTTCTTACCCTGTACCTGTGTCACTTTTATACCCTCCCTGACATACAGGGTGACTCCCCCCCTTTTTACCCACCCAATTCCTCCTGAACAGAGCATAACCTGGTACATTGATTTCCCACCCATGATTTGCAGTTATTGCTACTGTGTCCAGGTCCGCTTCCACTATCAAGGCCTTCAGGTCTGGGAGTTTATTTCCCAGGCTATGGGCATTAGTTACCATGGCCTTCCATGTTGTGCATTTTAGATTACTCTCTCTGCCCCTTTTACTGCTCTCCTGCTTCCTTCCTTCCCAGACCCCAGTTACCTTTCTTGTGTGGTCTCGATTACACAACTTTGGCCTCCCCTCTGACAACTTCAGTTGTACTTGCCATCAGATTATTTTCCTGCATGTGCCCTTAGGGATGTTACTAAGCCTCCTGACACTCCTAGCTCCACCCCCTTGGCCAGTTTAAAAGCTCGCTGCTGAAGCATTCAAACTTGTTACTCAGGATCATGGTCCCCTTCCTAGATGGATGCAAGCGATTGTCCTTATATAGGCTCTCATCCATCCAGGTTGGGCCCCAGTCCCCCACACCATTCCTTCAACTGGGAGTTGAATTTCTGGATACGGAGTGTCCTAGCCTTCCCCCTGTCATGGACAGGTAGAACCTCTGAGGGACGGAGTGTACTACCTGCTTCTGGCTCACCTGCAGCTTCCTGAAATCTTCCTGTATCCTGACTAACTCCACCCTGACTCCCGCCATGTTATTCATCCCCACGTGGATGATGACATCCAGTTCCTCCCTCCTTGGACACCTATGTGGAGCAACTGAAAAACAACCTGGTAAAAATTCACCTGTTTGCAGCACAAAATTTGGGCCAAGGCCAACAGCAATCCAAAATGTACATTGACAAGAATGTTAAAGAAATTGATTGGCAAGTAGGAGCACAAGTCAGGGTTCTGAAATTTGCTGCCCCCCGCCCATCCATTTCAGAACAAATGGGAGGGTCCTTATGAGATCATAAACAAATTCAACCCAGCAGTGTACCGCATACACCTCACTGATCAAAAAAGGCCAACTGATAAGTGGTTCCATGTGAACCAACTTAAATTGTTTAAAGGTGACTAAACCGTTTTGATCAAAGTAAACTCCCTCCTCACCCTCGGGGGATAAACATGTTTTCTGTTTTCTTCTCTTTTTAGAAACCATGATGTAACTCTTCCTCTTCCTACTGGCACTGGCAAGCACAAGAGAGCTGACCCACATCAAAGAGACCCGAGCACTTCTGCTTCTTCATCTTCTGACCCATGATGTTCCCCAGGGACCCCCACCACTCAATACCATCACTGGTGTGGCAATCAATGTTCCCCAGAAAGTTGTTACTGTCTGAGAAGGCAAAGATGCCTACCTCAATGCTATGGTGGTGTCCCCTGATAAATCTACCTTTCAAATTGCGTGTAAAACTGATTCCGCCAATGGACAACAAATCCCTTTGGCCTGCCTTTCTAAAGGAGCCTTCTAAGGTTGGCTGAATACCCACATTGCCCCTAATGGAACTTTGTCTATTCGCCAAACCCTACTGCAGCACTCAGGTCTTTATAAATCCAGATTTCTGCACACAGTTCCCAAATGACACTTCCCGCCAGTTCTGTTCTTCACACAACATGGCAAGTGCTGCACTCTTTCTCACTGTACTCCCACCTTTGGGAGATGACCTGTGCAATGCTTAATCCAGGAGCCAGGTCCTACAAATGGCTTGGTGGCAAATTCCCTGCCTGGTACCCTCATTAATAATGTGCAGTTCATACATGTTCCAGTGGTGCTGAATCTCATCCACTGGAACATGACTGAATTTCATTTTTTTTATCAACTAATGCATCTAAATTCCATGCAGTAATGTTATTAGACTTAATGGGAGCCTACCAAGCATGTACACATAAAACCTATAGCCGAGCCACATACTACCAAACACTTTGGTGTGTTCAGGTGAGTCAGGTGACCCAAGATGGCCACTTATGTAAATGTAGCAGGCACAGCAGGTGCTGTTACAGGTTTATTTGGCACTGGAATGTCTATTTGGAATCAAATCAGTCTGTCTACAATCAAGAGCCAAACACATAAATGTAATGATGGTTTAAGTCAAAACATCATGCAGCCCATGCTACACAGTATAGATGGCATTTCACATGAAGAAAGGTTTACTGTATACAGCATGCATGATATTGCACTATTGTTTAATGAGTCAAAGAATAAAATCAAAGAATTTATATTTCAAAACAATATAGAAGCTACACAGCATCCCATAGGCAGGGAAATTCTTGTTTCAGCTTATGGTAACTTTGCTATTAATACTATAACCAATCTCTTCCGGGTTCTGGAATCTGGGAAAATCCCAGATTTGATCCATGATAGGCGTATGTCCAAATGGTATTGTCCTGGTTACCGCACACTTACATGCACCAATAAATGTACTGATAAAACTGTTTCTTTCTCCCTAGCTACTGCATGGAACTTGGGATATGTTACTCATCAGCCCAGCCAGGGATCTTGTTATCACACACGCAAATGCACTTTGAAAGATACAGTGTGTGTGACTTTTACAGTTTCTCTTCCAAGTTTTGATCCAGCATCCCCTGTCTTTGACAAGCTGGCAACTATCCACTCCATGGGCAATCTAGAAGGCAACATCTACTGAGAACATACTGTATAGACTTGCCTCCTTAAACACCAGTGAAGGAGGTAAGTCTATACTGTATAGACTTACCTCCTTTACTGGTGTTTTATCCTCATCTTGATGCTTGGGTCACCCCACACACTGACTGTTGCTAAAAAAGGGGCTACCATTACCTGTGCAGATGTGATGTGATGTGTTCAATGTAATCAAGCCTGTTTGTGGTTACACTCCACGTTTCATGGACTGATCCTATACTCTAGAAAGGGACCTCTTTCAAAATTACTCAAATGACTCTACTAATGCAAATGCTACATCAACATCTGCTGAAGACAAACCAATGCCCAAGCCAGACTCCATGCCTGCCATTGCCACCTCTCCAGAAGACATCCAATGCCTCACCAGCAAAATCACCAAAATGTCCTTAACTTGTCCTATTCTGCTCATCAAGTGGCGTCTTCCTGAAGTGCATGTGTCATACAGCTCTGATGGACTGTACGAAAAAATTACTCACCTTAGTAATTGCTTTTCTTCTCATGGAGTCTTGCTATATTAGGACTTATGCAGTTAGCCTCTGGCTCTGAACTGCCCCGGAGAGGAAACAGTTAACTCCAGAGTAATCTGGAGTTCCACAGCGCGAGGGCGCTGTTCAAAGCTCTATCTGGCCAGTTTCAAATGAAACTGCCAGGTTCTTTACGAAGCTAAACTAACATAGCAAGTCTGTGTGGAAAAACTCTACACTAGCCATTGGCTACCTACCAGTAGTAGAACAACAAAAACACAACAGCAATCACAGAATAATAATATTACATATTATTGTTAGAATCACCCTGACAAGCACTAATAGGCCCCTCTCCCCAAAAACTCAAGTCCGGGAGGGGCCATCTACCACTTAACAAAACAGAATTACCTAGTTCCCTTAACCCAAATTAAACAAGGGGGGGGAACTAGGGAGAACTAACATGGCATGATGCAGTGCTTGCACTAATTTGCCAACCCCGCACCCAAGTAGGAGTTCTGAGAGGGGTAGGAGGGAGGGTTGTCCTAATATAGCAAGACTCCATGAGAAGAAAAGCAATTACTAAGGTGAGTAATTTTTTCTTCAAACACCATGAAGTCTTGCTATTATTAGGACTTATGCAGATTATACAGCAGTACCTCCATGGAGGAGGGCCAGAACCTACTTAGGGAATAGGCTCTGAAGCACAGCTGTGCCAAAACGAGCATCTCTCCTGGACTGGACATCCAGGGAATAATGCTTGGTAAAGGTGTGGACTGTTTTCCAGGTAGCAGCTTGGCAAATTTCCAAAATGGGAATATCTCTAGCAGCCGCTAGAGATGCAGCTGTACCCCTGGTAGAATGAGCCCTCAGTCCTGAGGGAGGTTCTCTACCTAGTTTTTGGTAACAGAACTGGATACAAGAGACAATCCACCTTGCAATTGTCCTCTTAGTGGCAGGTCTCCCTTTGCCAACTTCTCCATAGGTAAGGAAGAGTTGGAGGGATTCGAACCTGTGACCCTTGGTGCATTCCAAATAGTAGCTTAGGGCTCTTTTGACGTCCAGACTGTGCAATCTCCTCTCCCCTGAGGAGGAATGCTCAGTGAAAAATACTGGAAGAGAGATGGATTGGTTGAGATGAAAATCTGAAACCACTTTAGGTAAAAACTTTCTGTTAGTCCTGAGGACTACCTTATCTCTGTGAAAAGAAATAAAATCCTTTCCACTGACAAGGCTTGTAATTCACTTATACATCTAGCAGAAGTGATAGCCACTAGAAAAACAGTCTTCCAAGTTAAAAACTTGAGATCTGCCGAAGACAGAGGCTCAAAGGGGGATTGCATTAGCTGAGCAATGCAAACATTCAGGTCCCAGGCAGGAGCTGGTTCCCGAAAGGGAGGGTTAGTGTGAAGTAACCCCTTAAAAAACTTGGAAAACACAGGGTGAGAGGAGAGGGAAACAGGTTTCCCTGCAGATACAAAAACAGAAACAGCTGCCAGATGAACCTTCAAGGTAGCTGGTTTGAGGCCTAGGGAATTTAGATGGACCAAATAGTCCAATAAAATGGCCAAGTCAGCAGATTCTGGTACAATTTGTTTCTCAGAACACCAGAAAGAAAACCTCTTCCACTTAGACTTGTAAGTGGCCCTAGTGGAAGGCTTCCTAGAAGTCTTTAAAATATCCAGGACACCTTGAGAAAGGTGTAAATCAGCAATTCTAGCTCCTCAAGAACCAGGCCTTGAGGTGGAGGGAATTGAGGTCCGGATACCACACTCTCCCTGTGCACAGGTCAGCAGGTCGTGGGTCCTGGGCAAGCTCAGGGAGGTGGAATGTAAGGACAGGAGAAGAGGGTACCAGGGCTGTCTGGCCCAGTCTGGAGCAATCAGAATCACTTTGCAGGGCTGAGTTCTGATTTTACTAGTACCCTGAATAGGAGAGGGAAGGGGGGAAAGGCATACAAGAACTTCCCTTTCCAATCCAACTGAAAGGCGTCCAAGGGGACTGATCCCAGCACTGGAGGCCTGCAACAAAACAGAGGAAGTTGGTGGTTGTCTGGGGCTGCGAAAAGATCTATCTGAGGGTGCCCCATCTGGCAAAGACTGACCCCAGCACCAGAGGATTCAGGGCCCATTCGTGATGGCCCTGAGAAATCCTGCTGAGGGCATCTGCCAGGACGTTGTCCTTCCCTGGAAGGTTAACCGCTATCAGGGAGGTGTTCAGGGAGTAAGCCAGAGACCACAACTTCATTGCTTCGGTGCACAAGGCTGAAGACCGAGTGTCCCCTTGCTTGTTGATGTACCACATTGTTGTGGTGTTGTCTGTCCTGACTTGAACTACCTTGTTCTGGACAGTAGCTGAAAAAGCCTGGAGAGCTAAGAGAACAGCTCTGAGTTCCAAGAGATTGATGTGGAGCAGAGATTCCTGAGGGGACCACACTCCCTGAGTGGAAAGGTCGCCCAAGTGAGCCCCCCACCCTAACAGGGAGGCATCCGTGGTGAGGGTGAGGGAATGAAGAACGGTAAGAAGGAACCCCTGAGTTAAATTGCTTTGATCCTGCTACCACTGAAGGGCCAGGGTCAGGGTTTTGGTCACTGGGACTAATTTGGTAAGGGGGTCCTTCCTTTGAGACCAGTAGGACCTCAAGTGGAACTGGATGTCCCTCATCTGAAATCTTGCTCCCTGCATGACAGCTGTGGAAGCAGCCATGTGCCCTAGGAGTTGCAGAAAGTGCCTTGCTGGTCTAGAGACCCGCAGGGTAAAGGAGGATGCCAGGGCAATGAGTCTGTCCACTCTTTCTGAGGGAAGAAATGCCCTGGCTGACTTTGTGTTCAATTCTGCACCTATGAAAGTTAGTACCTGAACTGGTTCCAGAACTGACTTTGGAAAATTCAACAGGAATCCCAGGGAAGTGAGAAGCTGCTGGATGACTTGCAAATGGGATTTTACCTGATCTGGAGACTGACCTACTATGAGCCAGTCATCCAGGTAGGGAAAAACAGCAACCCCTTGCCTTCTTAAATGAGCCACTACCACAGCTAGACATTTTGTGAAAACCCTTGGAGCAGAGGTAAGGCCGAAGGGCATTGCTCTGAACTGGTAGTGGCCAGAGGGTAGTTTGAACCTGAGGTACTTTCGGTGAGAAGGCCTGATCAAGATATGAAAATAGGCATCCTTGAGGTCCAGGGAAGCTAGCCAGTCCCCCTGGCCTTAGGGAAGGCAAAAACATTGCCAGAGTTAACATTTTGAACTTTGGTTTCAAAAGATGCTTGTTCAGGAACCTTAAATCTAGGATGGGCCGCCATTCTCTTGTCTTTTTTGGGGTAAGGAAATATCTCGAGTACAGACCCTTGCCCTGATGGCAAGGAGGAACCCTTTCCACTGCTCTGCAGTGTAGAAGAGAAGAAACCTCTGCTTCCAAAGCAAGGGCTTCTGAAGGATTTGCAGGTGGAAAATGTCTGGCTCTCATCTTTGGAAACTGTTTGAAACTGAGAACCAGACCTTGGCTTACCACCTCCAGAACCCATTTGTCTGAAGTTAGGGACAACCAGTTCTGGCTGAAATAAGTCAACCTGCCCCCCACCGGTACAGGAGAATCGGCCCTGGGCACCCCGTCAGGGTGCCTGCTTGGCAGCAGCTTTAGGCTGAGGAGGGGAAGACGGTCTGCCTGTGCCCTGTCTACCTCTGCCTCTGAAAAAACCCTCTGTGCAAAGGCTGAAGAGGCTTGAACTTGATAAAAAGGCCTGTGGTAAGGCCTGCCCCTACCCCTGGGGGCATGCCTTTGTGGAGTGGCATGCCTCTCCTTAGCTTGGGCACTTTTGTAGGTAGTTCTGTATTCATCCATCTTTTTCATGTAATTTTCTGTTTGATCCCCAAACAGAGAATTTCCTACCACAGGAAAATCTATAGCCTTTGACTGAGTATCTTGGGACAGATTAGTGCATCTGAGCCATGCCAACCTACGGAGAGCTACAGAAGTGGCCATGACCCTAGAGGAGACATCATTAACATCAACAGCAGTATGAAATTGAACTTTAGAGGCTTCAATGCCATTAGCAGCCACTTGTTCCAACTCACTAGCCAGCTGGTCCTGGGCCTGCTTGGCTAACTGCAATATAGTGTCCCATCTAGATTTCTGATATCTAGCCACATAAGCCATATAATTAGCCTGCCTGAGTCCCAACGAAGCTGTCATATATTGTTTTTTCGCCATGGCATCAATCTTCCTGGAATCCTTATCAGGAGGATGTGAGGCCAGAGGAATATGCCTGTCACAGGCTGCAGCTTGTACCAGAATGAGACAGCAGGAGATTCTAAAGGTCTGTCTGGAGAAATGTCCAGCTCAATGGGCATGTCCAGACCTTCCCAGCTCACAAATACACTGATCAAATTCCTCCTCCCCCTCCTGTGGTTCATAAAAATCCTCAACATCATAATCCCGAACCACTGGACCTGAACGAGCCACCCTTTTTCCAACTGTAGGGGGTTCGACAAGTCCCTGAGACAAAGACTGAACAATCTGTATGGCTTTTGCTATCTCTGCAGCAGTTGGAGAGACAATTTTGGACTCCAGACCAGCTGATTTCTTTGTCTTTCTTACTGGGACTGGTTCCTCTGAACCAGCCTTTCTTTTGCCCGAGGAAGTCTCGCCCTGGTCAGAGGGCACTCCCTCTGGTCCAGTGGGTGCTGGACCGGGCTGGCCATCCGGGTCAGCGGACTTTTTGGCCTCTCGTTCCCTGAGCCGGCCCAATCTCTTTTCCAGGGTGGCTGCAGGGAAATTTTTACACACCTGGCAGTCTGACAGAAGGTGGTCAGCCCCCAGACAATAGACACAAGTGGTGTGTGGGTCAGCCTTGGCAAAGGCTTCCCCACAGACATCACAGTGTTGAAACCCAGTGGGCCCGGTTTTTCTTTTGGGTTTCTCAGACATAATGCCAGCCTAACCAAAAAACTTGCCCTTTAATCGGCTGTGCCAGGCAAGACACCCTTACCGGTTCCTAACCGTGTCACGGGTATTTGAAAAAACCAAGATTAATCCAAGGTTTTTTTAGAACCGATAAGAACCGGGAACCGCACTTCTAAAAGCCCATTCAATGAATAAAATCGTTATTTAAAGCAAACCGATCGGTTCAGACTGAACCGATAATGAATTTCCACACAGATTTAAATACTTGTACTTACGATTTACCAGATAGAGCTTTTGACCGAAAACGCGGTAAAATAAACACTTTTGCAGGTTCAAATGAACCGAATAAACCCGCGAAATGAACCGAGCTGAAGGAGCTGATCTCCGGAGCGACTGTTCAGTGAAAGCGGAGTAACGAATCTGGCAGTTTCATTTGAAACTGGCCAGATAGAGCTTTGAACAGCACCCTCGCGCTGTGGAACTCCAGATTACTCTGGAGTTAACTGTTTCCTCTACGGGGCAGTTCAGAGCCAGAGGCTAACTGCATAAGTCCTAATAATAGCAAGACTTCATGGTGTTTGAATGTGTTGTTACCAATTATAAGACTCTTTCATATGGATCTTTAATATGTAATGTTTCTATGCCTAACTTTTGTTTTGTTCCACAGCAAAGCTCTGTTATTGGCCATACAGTTATCACCCCTGTTCCCACCCCGGAACCAGATTACATTGATTGTGACCCTGACTATCTCAATGCTATTTCTCAATATATTCCTGTGTTTAATGCACATATTCACTCGCATACTCTTAGTCTAAGAACTCTCTTAGAGAGAAAAGATAACAATTTCATCCAAATTTGATATAGAAGAGCATTGGTGTTATACTGGTTAGCAAAACTGCCTTCCAAGCAGTTGACCCAGGTTCGATTCCTGGCCAATGCAGGAAGTAATGTTATCAGCAGTGTCAGTGGCTCAGCAGGTTGCACACTTCCCTCTGAGGCTGGAAGATCAGAAAGCTGTGGGTTCTATCCCCACACCAGGTACTTGGGTTAAATCCCAATACTGACACTGTAGTGCAGCGTGAAGGGGTGCTGCACTCCTGAGGTGCCATCTTTCAGATGAGATGTTAAACCAAGGTCCTGTCTGCCTGGTCTTGTGGTTGTTCAGGTAGACGTTAAAGATTCCATGGTACTTCTCGAAAAGAGTAGGGGAATTTTTTATTAAATCTTCAAATCAAAATATTTACAAACATGTTAAATTCACGTAAAAAATTATACAAATCAATAAACAGAAAGACATCAATTAGGTATTTTAGTCATACTTCCATTTGTTCACATTACATTGGATCTACAAAAAGAAAAAATTACTCACCTTAGTAATGTTATTTCTTCTAATGGAGTCTTGCTATATTATGACATATGCAGTGAGTCCCAACCTTCGAACTGCTCTGGAGGTGAAAGAGTTAACTTTCCATACCAGGCATGGAATCTTGAGCGCGAGCTCAGTTGAAAACTCTGTCTGTTGTTGCTCAAACTCAAACTGTCAGATCTTTATGAGCAAAACTCACTAAGATTCTGTGTGGAAGCCATAAACCTACACTAGCCCACTGGCTACTAACTACAAAAAACACATTTTTGTTCTTGAACCCAAAACAAAGACTCAAGTCAGGGGAATCAAGAAAGGAAAATTAAAACATAACACTCAAGCTCCCTAAGAAAGGGTGAAAATAAAGTGGGCATCTATGAAGTGCCAACATTGCACTGCCCACCCACCTCCCAAAAGTAGAGGTTCTGAGAGGGGCAGGCTGGGAGGGAGGTCATAATATAGTAAGACTCCATTAGAAGAAACAACATTACTAAGGTGAGTAATTTTTTCTTCAAACAACATGAAGTCTTGCTATGTTATGACATATGCAGATTACACAGCAGTACCTCCATGGAGGAAGGACAGAACCTACTTAGGAAATAGGCTCTGAAGCACAGCTATGCCAAATCAAACATCACTCCTAGCCTGGATGTCCAGGGAGTAATGCCTAGTAAAAGTGTGAACTGTTTTCCAGGTAGCTGCTTGACATATCTCTAGGATAGGGATGTCCCTGGCAGCAGCCAGAGACACAGCTGTACCTCTGTTAGAGTGAGCCCTCAGGCCTGAGGGAGGAACCTTACCCAGTTTTTCATAGCAAAATTGGATACAAGAGACAATCCACCTGGCAATGGATCTTTTAGTGGCAGGTTTCCCTTTACCAACCTCACCATAAGTGAGGAACAATTGGAGGGAGTCAAACCTGTGACCCTTGGTACATTCTATGTAGTAACTAAGGGCTCTTTTGACATCTAAACTGTGCAATCTCCTCTGCCAGAGGAGGGATGGTCAGTGAAGTACACAGGAAGGACATGGACTGATTAAGGTGGAAGTCTGAAACCACCTTAGGCAAAAACTTTCTGTTAGTCCTGAGGACCACCTTATCTCTGTGAAAGGAGATAAAATCAGGCTCCACTGACAATGCTTGCAATTCACTTATGCGCCTGGCAGAAGTGATGGCTACCAAAAACACAGTTTTCCAAGTCAAGTACTTGAGCTCTGCTGAAGACAAAGGCTCAAAAGGGGGTTGCATAAGCTGGGCAATGCAAATATTAAGATCCCAAGCAGGGGCAGGGTCCCTGAATGGAGGGTTGGTATGAAGCAACCCCTTGAATAACTTGGAGAATACAGGGTGAACTGAAAAAGAAGAAGGTTTACCTGCTGATAAGAAAGCAGACATGGCTGCCAGGTGCACTTTTAGGGTAGCTGGTCTCAGCCCCAATGAATTCAAAAGCACCAAATAAGCCAAGATTGTGGGCAAGTCAGCAGACTCTGGGGGAATATGCTTGCCAGAGCACCATATGGAAAATATCTTCCGTTTATAATTATAAGTAGCCCTGGTGGAAGGTTTCCTAGAGGCCTTCAAGATATCCAATACACCTTGGGAGAGGTGTAGGTCAGCAAACTCTAACTCTTCAAGAACCAGGCCTTGAGATTGAGAGATTTGAGGTTTGGATACCAAACTCTCCCCTGGGCACAGGTTGACAGATTGTGATTCCTGGGAAGACACAAGGGAAGGTGGACTGCTAAGGACATGAGGAGTGGGTACCAGGGCTGTCTGGCCCAATCTGGAGCAATCAGGATCATCTTGCAGGGTTGAGATCTGATTTTGACTAGCACTTTGAACAGAAGAGGGAAAGGGGGAAGGCATAGAGAAACTTCCCTTCCCAACTGAGAAGGAAGGCATCCAGAGGGACTGAGCCCAACACTGGGGGCCTGCAGCAAAAAGGGGGAGTTGGTGATTGTCTGGGGCTGCAAAAAGATCTATCTGCGGGGTGCCCCATCTGGCAAATACTACCTCTAGTACTAGGGGATCCAGTTCCCATTCGTGATGGCCCTGGGAAATCCTGCTGAGAGCATCTGCCAGGACATTGTCCTTGCCTGGGAGGTGAACTGCCATAAGGGGAGGCGCTCAGGGAATAAGCCAGAGACCACAACTTCATTGCTTCGGTGCACAAGGCCATAGACCGAGTGCCTCCTTGCTTGTTGATGTACCACATTGTAGTGGTGTTGTCTGTTCTGACCTGTACAACCTTGTTCTGAACAGATGTGGAAAAAACTTGAAGTGCTAGAAAAACTGCTCTGAGTTCCAACAGATTGAAGAGGAGCAGAGATTCCTGTGGGGACCACAATCCCTGGGTAGTGAGGTCGCCCATGTGAGCTCCCCACCCCAAGAGGGATGCATCTGTAGTAAGGGTTAAGGAGTGAGACTGGGGGTGAAGGGGACCCCCCTGTCTCAGATTGCTCTGATCCTGCCACCACTGAAGGGCCTGGATCAGGGTTCGAGTCACTGGGATCAATTTGGTTAGAGGGTCTCTCCTTTGAGACCAAAAGGCTCTCAAATGGAACTGGACATCCCTCATCTGAAATCTTGCTCCCTGCACTACTGCTGTAGAAGCAGCCATGTGCCCCAGGAGCTGTAGAAAATGCCTTGCAGGTCGAGAGACCTGCAGGGTGAAAGAGGAGGCCAGAGAGACCAGGGTCCTTGCTCTTTCCAGAGGAAGGAAGGCTCTGGCCTCTTTTGTGTTCAGTTCTGCGCCTATGAAGGTAAGAAGCTGGGCAGGTTCTAGAACTGACTTTGGAAGACTGAGAAGGAAACCTAGGGATGTGAGCAGTTGCTGAGTTACCTGAAGGTGTAGTTTGACCTGGTCTGAAGACTGGTCTACTATGAGCCAGTCATCCAGATAAGGAAAGATGGCAATCTTTTGCCTTCTTAAATGGGCAACTGCTACTGCCAGGTATTTTGTGAATACCCTCGGGGCCAAGGTGAGGCCGAAGGGCATTGCTCTGAGCTGGTAATGGCCTGAGGGCAGTTCGAATCTGAGGTACTTTCGATGGGAGCTTCTGATAAGAACATGGAAGTAGGCATCCTTGAGGTCCAGGGAGGCTAGCCAGGCTAGCCTGGCCTTAGAGAGGGTAAAATAATTCCCAGAGTCACCATTTTGAATTTTGGTTTTAAAAGGTGCTTGTTTAGATGTCTGAGATCCAGGATGGGCCGCCATTCTCCTGTCTTTTTTGGGGTAAGGAAGTACCTGGAGTACAACCCTTTGCTCTAGTGTAGGGGTGGAACCCTTTCCACAGCTCTGAGAGCCAGGAGGGTAGAAACTTCTGTTTCTAGGGCAAGTGCCTCTGATGGATTTGCAGGTGGAAAGGAACTGGCTCTCATCTTCGGAAATTTTTTGAAGCTGAGAACAAGTCCCTGGCCTACTATTTCCAGGACCCACTTGTCTGATGTTAAAGACTTCCAGTCCTGGACAAAGTAAGCCAGCCTGCCCCCTACCGGTAGTGGAGAATTGGCCCTGGCCACCCCATCAGGGAGCCTGCTTGGCAGGGGCTTTGGGATGAGGGGTCAAAGCAGGCTTACTTGAACCCCATCTGCCTCTTCCTCTAAAGAACCCCCTCTGGGCATAAGCAGAAGAGGAGGCCTGGGCTTGGTAAAAAGGCCTATGAAAAGGCCTGCCCCTGCCCCTGACATGCTGCCTTTGAGGAGTGGCTTGCCTTTCTTTGGCCTGTGCACTCCTATAGGTGGTCCTATACTCATCCATTTTCTTCATATAATTCTCTGTCTGCTTCCCAAACAGAGAATTGCCCACAACAGGAAACTCCATAGCCTTAGACTGGGTATCCTGTGACAGGGTAGTACATTTGAGCCAGGCCATTCTGCGAAGAGCCACAGATGTAGCCATGACTCTTGATGATACATCATTAGAGTCTACTTCAGCATGAAATTGCACCTTGGATGCCTCAATACCATCCGCAGCCACCTGCTCCAGCTCCCTGGCAAGCTGGTCAGGGGCCTGTTTTGCTAGGGCCAGCACAGTATCCCATCTGGATTTCTGGTACCTAGCAACATAAGCCATATAATTTGTCTGTCTGAGTCCTAAAGATGCTGCCATGTACTGTTTCTTTGCCATGGCATCCATCCTCCTGGAATCCTTTTCAGGAGGGTGAGAGGCTAGAGGAATATTTGCCTTGTCACAGGCTGCAGCCTGCACTACCCCACATGGCTGCATTGCTGAGAGAGGAACTCCGTATCAGAGCCTGATAATGTATACCTCTTGTCCATCCTTTTATCAACAGGAAGGATAGAGTGAGGAGTTTTTAGAATTTTTACTGTCTGTTTCCTAAAGGATTTGTGCAAGGGAATAGACAGTCTCCTAGACTCTGGAATATCCATCATTTCTACATAATCAGGCTCTTCTTGGTCATCAACAGCTTCCTCAACAGGGAGCTGGAGAGTTTCAGCAACTTTCTTATAGAACATAAAGTGAGAGGGGGACTCAGATAGCCTGGGGGGGGAACCCCAGACGGTCTGTCTGGAGAGATGTCTGGTTCAATGGGCACATCCAGACCTTCAAAATCACATTCACTATCCTCATACCCCTCCTCCCCTTCCTCCGGTTCATAAAAATCCTCAAAATCATAATCTTGAACCGGTGCAACTGGCCGAACCGAGCGCTTCCCTGATGGTGTCGGTTCGGACGGAACCGGGGAAAGAGACTGGACAATTTGAATTGCTTTAGCTATTTCCTCAGTGGTTGGAGAAATAACTTTTGGCTCCACACTAGCTGACTTCCTAGTCCTTTTAGTTGGAACCGGCTCCTCAGAGCTGGATTTTCATTTGCCCGAGGAAGTATCGCCCTGGTCAGAGGGCACTCCCTCCGGTTCGGTTGGAACCGAACGGGCTGTCATCGGGTCAGCGGACTTTTGGCCTCCTTTCCCTGAGCCTACCAACTCTCTTTTCCATGGTGGCAGCAGGAAAATTCTTATAAATCTGGCAGTCTGCATTGAGGTGGTCAAACCCCAGACAATATACACAGGTGGTGTGTGGGTCAGCCTTAGCAAAGGCTTCCCCACAGAGACCACAGTGCTGAAACCCAGTGGGCCCGGTTTTTCTTTTGGGTTTCTCAGACATAGTGCCAGCCTAACCAAACTTGCCCGTTAGTGGCAATCCGCCAAGCAAGACTCTCTTATCGGTTCCCAACACGTGTCACGAGTCAGTGGAAAAACTGTAATGAAATCCATTTTTTTAGAACCGATAAGAACCGGGAACCGCACTCTAAAGGACTAGAAAGTTTTTTAAAACAACTTGATCGGTTCAAACCAAACCGAAAAAGATGTTTACAAGTTCCACACAGAAGAAAAATAAATGTAAGCCTATCTATTACTTACAGTACCACAGACAGAGCTTGAACCGACCGATTGCGGTTTAATTTCGGTCAGAAACTGAAAAAATAAGACTTTTTAACCGACAAGCGAACCGAGCAGAAGGAGAAATCTCGGGCGACTGTTCAGTGTGAGGAGTAAAATCTGACAGTTTGAGTTTGAGCAACAACAGACAGAATTTTCAACCGAGCTCACGCTCAAGGTTCCATGCCTGGCATGGAAAGTTAACTCTTTCACTTCCGGAGCAGTTCGAAGGTTGGGACTCACTGCATATGTCATAATATAGCAAGACTTCATGTTGTTTGAATAATAATGCTGAATAATTAGCTGGACTATCCCTCCCCCCAACACTAAAAAATTAAGGAATTCTTTATTAAGACTGGCAAAGTCAAATAATAAAAGGACATGTTAAAGTCACATGGAAACAGAAAGACATTAGAAGCACTTAGACAGGTATGTAATCCTACTCTCACCCTTATCCTTCCAACCCAAAAATAATATATAAAACAAAGAAGAAAATTAAGTGAGTATATGTAACCATACCTTCTTCCATACATATATAGAATTAATAAGTGAAACAGTAACTGGGTTATAACCCCCCGAAAATAAGGAAAATGTACGAAACTTTAAAGAAAATAGATGTAATATAGTACTGTCTAATTCTTTTTCCTACAAAACTTGGTTAAAGGATCCCATGTAATAAACTTTTAAATCAAAAATCATAAGAAAGCAAAACATGCATTTCATCATTATACTCTTCTCCTTTTTTCACTACTTTAAGAATAAGGACATTTATTAATTATAATTCCCAAATCCTTTAAAAACGCAGTCAGGTTACAGCAAGGGGGTGATTAAGCCATGACCCCTTCTTATTTAGGTATAATAATACAATTTACTTTGGCTAATACAGCCACATTATATTTCCTTTATCCACTCCATATGTTGCCACCAAGTTTTATATGTTGATTCTGGATATTTAGGTTTTTCATGTCTTTTTATTTCTAGCACACCATTTTGAATAGCCCAAAATAATTGCTCTACTGAATTTTCCTTTTTGTATAAAGTTAGTTGACATCTATCGTACCAAATATGATATTTTATTACTAACAGTATTAACTGTATAGTACCCAAATTATATTTAGACCATACTTGAGGCAGTATGCCTAAAAATAAAATGTCCTTCGTTAGTAATTTAAGAGGAGATTTTTTCCATTTCTCATAGAGAGAAGAGACCCGAAAGGTAAAATATAGGGGCACTCAAAGAATAGGTGTTCCATAGTTTCTAATACACTTAAACATCTTTTTTCTCTAGGACATACTCTCTCTGACTTATCTTTGTGTTTTAGATTGTTCTTTACATTAAGTTTATCATGTGTGCAAAGCCACATGACATCCCATATTTTACCTTGCATCCTTGGATTAGTTAGCATATTCCCTTTTTGTTTTATTTAAAATTGGTCCCTTGTCCAGTAGTCCAGATATTCACTGAAGTATTTGGTTAAAATGTGTTGATATAATTCTTTCCTAGTGAATTTTAAAATCATTTGGTAATGGCGATACTTTTAATTTTCCAAATATGTAGTATAAAATGTATGGTAAGCCCTGTAATGATTTTTGTTTCTGAATCACTACATTATCCTCCCATGATTGTAACCATGGGTAAACTTGATCTAAAACCCAAGGGCAGCACAATTTGCTTGAATTTGTTAATATAGGTTTTATATTTTTGTACAAAAACACAGTAAAGAAAAAAAACAATGGTTGTATCATGTGTAATCCATCATATTTTACTGGTAGATAAGTAATCCCTCTTTCAATAGGGTTCAATTGACTACTACACCACATGCATTGAAAGAAACAACTATATATAGTTGTCTCTATTTGTTTTGTTGGGGGGAGTACAGCACATAAGTGTAAAAAAATAGTTAATAAAAATGTTTTAATCATATAGATTAGTTTAGACATGTACCATGTATTCCATCGTTTAATTTTATATTGTCCTTCTTGCAATAATAAGTTCCAATTATATGTGCATAAATCCCCTTGCCCAAAATAGATTCTTAACATTTTGTGCATCTCTGTCTGAACTGGGATCTCCAAAAAAACAGGTTCTTCTGTTGGTGCTGTTCCTATAGGTAAATACTTGCTTTTCCCATAATTTATCTTAGACCCTGTGACCTTCTGGTACGAGGTCACCAATTTCCCTTCTTCCACACCTGAGGGTTTGTCAGCTAGTATTATGCATACATCATCTGCATAGGCTATAGTTTTTATATCTTGATCCTCACTATCGACAGAAACACGTGTAGCAGCTTCACAATTTTGTAATCTATAGAGAAGAGGATTAAGCATCAAAATATATAGGGTCGGTATAAGGGGGCATTCCTGTTTTACTCCCCTGTATACTCAGCATGCCTGTCCGAGCCATTTACATAGGGTCTAACTATTGCATTCACATAGCATGCCTTTATCCACATTATAAATTGATCGGGGAACACATAGGCTTTCATACATAACCATAAGTATTTATGATTCACTTTGTTGAAAACCTTTACCTGATCCAGTGTTACTATATATCCCCTGAGTTCTTCTGAATTTCTCTTTTTTATAATCTCTCATAATAATATACGACTGTCCATAATATTTCTGCCTGGGACAGTACAACATTGAGATGGATGGATTATATTTTTAATACTAATGTTATACGGTTATTCAGGATTTTTGCCAGTATTTTATTATCTGTATTTAAAAAGTAATTGGCTTCCAATTACCTAAAGTAGTATAAGTTCATATATCTCGTCAAATGTTAAATTTCAGCCAATCAGCACGTGCCACGTCATTTGACAGGTGGGCGTGGCCTAAAATGGACCAATCAGAATCGCACCTTGTTAAACCGGAAGTCCCTCCCTAAAATGCGCTAGCCCCGCCCCTTGCGCAGGAAATGACATGCATTCGAACCCGTGCCCCGCCCCTTGTGCAGGAAATGACCTAACAACACCATTTTGTAAGCGTCTTACGCCCCTCCTTCTCGTAGACTCCTCGATCCCCTGCCAGACCATCCTGGCTGGAACCCGAGTCCCACCATGCTAGCTTGAACTCCTGCGTCCTCCTTTCTCCTGCACCCCCACTCATCCTGGCTCAACCCCTGTCCCCTGCCCCTCCTTCTCGTCACTCCTCGATCCCCTGCCAGACCATCCTGGCTGGAACCCGAGTCCCACCATGCTAGCTTGAACTCCGCGTCCCTCCTTTCTCCTGCACCCCCACCATCCTGGCTCGAACCCCTGTCCCTGCCCTCCTTCCGTGCACTCCTCAATCCCTGCCAGACCATCCTGGCTGGAACCCGAGTCCCACCATGCTAGGTTGAACTCCTGCGTCCCCTCCTTTCTCCTGCACCCCCACCAGCCTGACTCGAACCCCTGTCCCTCTTCACCACCGTGCTCCTCCCACCCCAAAAAATCAGTTAGTGTTTATGTAGTGGTGTGTGCCCCCTGTAGGCCTATTGTATAACTGCAGGGGCATGTGTGTTTTTTGATTAAGATATTTTCAGAAAGAAGTATCTAGGAGGAACCTGATCGTGCAGAGGTTTCACAGATCTGTGGAGACCCCCACCCGAGGGAAATTCATATGCCTGTGTGAGTACCCTTTTTCTGTTTTGTAACAGTATACAAAATTATTTAACATGCATCTGTAGGACTGTGTCAAACTTGCATCAAAAGGATAGCTTTATGTAAACGCATGTAACATTTATAAGCTAAAACGGGGACCTCTGTGTAAATAAGATGGTTCAGCAGTTTTCTGGATAGCATTGCAACAATCGCTAAAAACTAATTATTTATACTTTTATCATGAATTAGAAAGAATAAAACTATATAAGAAAAAAGGAATACACATACCTATAGTTCACCCCCCTCAGCTCTGTGTAGTATCAAGGAGAAGGCTGAAATGAAATGTGTGTGATATTTATAATGTTTTGAAAAAATGATATATTACAAAGAAAAGACGGAATGTAAAATGATAATGTTTCTCTTTCAAAAATAATTTTAAAACACACAGTCTTAAAATGTATATACAGCTTTGCTTAGAGTCGTTGCAAAAAAATACACACTTTGTGTGTGTGTGTGTGTGTGTGTGTCCCTCATTAGACACATAGGAAAAGCAATGTCTTTTATGTATGTTTAAAATATAGATGGGGGGGGGTTGGATCCTGGTAGCTGTGTGTGTGTGTGTGTGTGTATGTGTGTCCATCCCTCATTAGGCACGTAGGAAAAAGCAATGCTTTTTGTGGATGTTTAAAATATAGATGGACTTTTTGGAGCTCACGGGACTGTTGGCTGTGTGGTAGGGGTCTTTGTCTGTTAAGATGTGACAAAACATCTGTTGTTCATTTACACAGCCATGGCTACAAAGGCCTATTGATTCTCTTTGGAAACATGTGTGTCTCAAGATTTTGGATTTCAGGGTCTGTAAAAAGTAGCTTTATGCTTTTGTTGCAAAATAAATGTCTATAGTTACATTATCAAAAATTAAAAGTCATGTAGTACTAAATAGAAAAATAAATGATATGTTACAAAGAAAAGATAGAATGTAAAATGATAATGTTTCTCTTTCAAAATAATTTTAAAGCACACAGTCTTAAAATGTATCTACAGCTTTGCTTAGAGTTGTTGCAAAAAAAAATACACACTTTGTGTGTGTGTGTGTGTGTCCCTCATTAGACACGTAGAAAAAGCAATGTCTTTTATGTATGTTTAAAATATAGATGGTAGGGGTTTTTGGAGCCTGGTGGCTGTGTGTGTGCATGTGTGGCCGTCCCTCATTAGGTACGTAGGAAAAGCAATGCCTTTTATGGATGTTTAAAATATAGCTGGACTTTTTGGAGCTCACAGTCCTGTTGGCTGTGTGGTAGGGGTCTTTGTCTGTTAAGACGTGACAAAACATCTGTTGTTCATTTACACAGCCATGGCTACAAAGGCCTATTGATTCTCTTTGGAAACGTGTGTCTCAAGATTTTTGGATTTCAGGGTCTGTAAAAAGTAGCTTTATGCTTTTGTTGCAAAATAAATGTCTATAGTTACATTATCAAAAAATTTAAAAGTCATGTAGTACTAAATAGAAAAATAAATGATATGTTACAAAGAAAAGATAGAATGTAAAATGATAATGTTTCTCTTTCAGAATAATTTCAAAGCACACAGTCTTCTTAAAATGTATCTACAGTTTTGCTTAGAGTCGGTGAAAAGAATACACACTTTGTGTGTGTGTGCTATGTTTTACCGAATTACTAATTTAAAGGACTCAGCTGTTTAAAAGACAAAATTTCTGTTTTGACTTTTCAAAGCATAACTAGGCTTGCACTCCACTGCCTCTTTGTGTTTTAAGATTAATAAAAAGCATCTGTTTTAATTAGACTGTGACCAACCTATTAGCAGAAAGGAATTTCTTAATGCCTTCCAGCTGTGCTGGAAGTGAGAACAAAAGCCTACATTGACTAGCATAGGGTCTTATATATCCCACCCTTGGAGAATGGGTGGTGTTGATCTGATGGACAGTGCCAGATGTTTTCACTACTTGCCACGTACTTGGGGGTCTGAGTCATTTTATATAAGCATTTCAAGATACTGGAAGCTCAAGTAGCAGTTGTTGTAGTCTCGCTCTGTCCTTTTGTCTTGAGCTAAAAAATTAAAAATATTCAACAATTAGCCATGGAACCGTGGACTCCTGACAAAGAGCTTATCCAAACATTTAATCGTTTGGCTAATACACAGTTGAACACTACAGCAGGTGTGTATTTTTAACTAGAAATAGTAGATGCTGCATGTTTTAGAGTTTAAATGTTGTCTTATAAAAGTTTTAAAATACAAGTAGTGACAGGGGCTTATTTTCTGTTTTTAAATAGATCCACAGAGAAACCCTGGAGGGTGAGGCTGGCTAATCCCCAGATTACTGCTACAGAAGGTGTGTATTTTTATCTAGAAATAGTAGAAGCTGCAGGTTTTAGAGTTTAAATGTTGTCTTATAAAAGTTTTAAAATACCGAAGTAGTGACAGGGGGCTTATTTTCTGTTTTAAATAGATCCACAGAGAAACCCTGGAGGGTGAGGCTGGCTAATCCCCAGATTACTGCTACAGAAGGTGTGTATTTTTATCTAGAAATAGTAGAAGCTGCAGGTTTTAGAGTTTAAATGTTGTCTTATAAAAGTTTTAAAATACTGAAGTAGTGACAGGGGTTTATTTTCTGTTTTTAAACAGCCTCACAGACAAACCCTACAGGTGTGAGAGGGAAAAAGAGATCATTACATGAATGTGATGTTTTTCAAAGGCATGCCAGAATTTCTGCTGGTGTCAGTGACCAGAATACGTATAGCATAACTGAACAAGATATACAGCCATCAACGAGCAGTGTTTCAAGAGTCTCTGCAGCTGTAAATGAACCAAATGTGCCAATAAACATTGTACAGCCATCTACGGGCAGTGGTTCAAGAGTCTCTGCAGCTGTAAATGAACCAAATGTGCCAATAAATATTGTACAGCCATTTAGGAGCAGCAGCAGCACAAGAGTTTCTGCCCAAAGGTTTCAAGAAAGTGACATTGACATGATCAATATTGGGAAAGCCTGTATTTTTAAAACAATTGATAGTTTGTTTAATGCCTTGGTAATTGAGGGCAGATTATCTAGTGAGGATTACAATCATCAGCTGCTTAAATCTGAGCTTTTTAAAAGTTCAGCTACTTTACTGAACAGTGTGCTTGGTTTATTGCAAATTTCTAAGCAGTCATGCAAGGATTTAAGGATGATGTGATGCAGCCACATGTATAGAAAAGTACAGGGCTTGGAGGAAAAGTTGCCAAAAACAAAGAACAAAATATAAAGTGAAAGCACAGAAGCTCATAAACTGAGTACAAAGGGTTGCATCACTAGCAAAATGAAAAAAATAACAAATGGGGTCAAAAAAGAAAAATCTGGGTAAAAAATGAAACAATACGAGAAAAGTTGATCAGAAAAGGAAAACATGCCAGGAAAATATTACAGCATAGGTTGTTACAAAATGCTACAAATGGTCTGCAGTCTGAATTAGAAAACCATGATGATGATGATCAGGCTAACAGTGCGCCCCCTACAGTGTATTTAGAAGCTGTACAGGAATATGAACGCAGTTTAAAAAAATTTAATGCTACAGAATTTCATCAAAGATATAAGTTTATAAATCTAGATAAAATAAAATATTTTACAGAGGCTATTGCTGCAATGCACCAGGCTATAGAAAGTTTGTTAGACAGTGTGAAGAAAAACACAATATGGGGATTTTATACAGGTAAGATTAAATGCTGCTTCTTTGAATCAACCTTGTTCTCAAGAAAGACAAGTCCAAATGAACTAAATGCTGCAACCTTCTTAGATCAGATAGTTGATATGCTACAGAGCAATACTGAAGTAATTGCTTATTCTCTATACATCTTGTGATAACGACCATCAGAAACCACTAGGGGTCAGGGGGGGGAGGACGGACACTGAGCTCCATCTTGTATAGCAGGATTTACAAAAAGAGACGATACCTGATTGATTTAAATAACAGAGACAATAGTTTGTGTTTGGTGGCTCCATTCGCTCTTTAAATCCACATATGAGTGACAGTCAGTTGTTGAACAAGGCTAAAATATTGTACGCTGAGCTAGGTTTGTCAGACCAAAGCCCTGTCACTTTAGTGATGTGTCACAGTTTGAACGCTTTTTAGGAGTCAAAATTAAGATTTTATATCATAATGAAGGAAACTGGCAAACATTTTCAACAGGTCCAGAAAGATTTCCTAAAACACTGTTTGTATTATTACATGAAAACATTTTTATGGCATCACTAATGTAAAAATTCATAGGCGCTACGGTACCTCCGACGAATAGTGTGATGTAGCCTACAGCCATAAGGAAATCATATCTTGCACAACAGTTGCAAAGTTTGTTTCGACCCATGTTGTCTCGAAAAGGAAATTGGCACAGTATCTTGTCACAAATGTAAGAAGATTTGTAGGTCTTCAGCGTGCCTAGAAAGACATTTAGCTAGAGCTGATGGTGATACAGGTCTTGTAAATCCATGAAACTGTGTGAACAATGTTTTGTTTTACAAGGGATCTCATACATGTAAATTGATTCAGTGTAGCAGATGTGGTTCTTTCATGACAGCAGACAAGCATCTGTGTTACATGTCACCACTCACAGATGTAAAAAGCACTGAGAAATATATAGTGTTTGATTTTGAAGCCACACAAGAAGCAGGGGTGACATACCAAATTTTGTGTATGCAAGCAGTTAGATGGGAAGAGGTCCTGGGAATTGAAGGTGAAGACTGCATAAAGGATTTTGTAGGACATTTTATTGATGCCCCATTTAGACACTACACATTTATAGCACATAATGCCAAAGGCTATGACAGTTACTTTATCATTAGCCAGCTAGTCAAGGAAAGAATTGATATTAAATTGCTCACACAAGGAGGAAAAGTACTCTGTGTCACAGTGACATCCCTACACATCAGATTTATTGACAGCCATTGTTTTCTTCCTTTTAAACTAGCAAAATCCTGCAGCCCTTGGATTTGAGAATGAGATTGCTAAAGGCTACTTCCCATTTTTTTAACACCAAGGCTAATGAAAATTATGTAGGCCCCTGCCGATGCTCAGTTTTATGGTTCTGAATATATGTTGCCTGCAGAAAAGCAAGAGTTTTGCAATGGTACCTAGCTAACAGACATAGAATTTAATCTGAAAAGAGAGCTTCGCTACTATTGTCAGTTAGATGTTGAAATTCTTCGAAAAGCCTGTGTCAGATTTAGAAATGAAGTACTGGAGATAACTAGAAAAGTATTTTAAAACAGTCAGACGATGATACAGTGGAGTATGAAACAGTATCCTTAGACCCTTCCAGTATCGTCACCATAGCCTCAATTTCTATGGCTATGTACAGGTTTCTGTTTTGAAAGAATGCACTGTTGCTGTTCTCCCCAGACAACTACCACAGACAATTGAAGAGGTACTCACACCTGCTATTCAGTGGCTATGTACATATCTGAGAAAGAAACATTTCTATTCAGCATGCGCTAAGGGTGGTGACTTAAGGTGGGTCCGTGCTTTTTGGATGGCTATTCAGTCATAAATGGAATACCCACAGCATTTGAATTTAATGGTTGTTTTTTCATGGCTGCAACATCTGTTACTGTGAGAAAGATAGAAACCACATGACAGGGACTAGTTTGGACAAGTTATTCAATAGGACCACGACAAATTTCATTTCTAAAAGACAGGGTTTTGCAGTTAGAGTATTGTGGGAACATGAATGGAAAGCAATGCTGACCCACGGATCAGGGTTTGAATAATTTTTGAGGGACAGGCAGCTACCACAGCCACTGAACCTAGGGCAGTCACTGTTTGGGGGGAGAACAAATGCCATTTGTCTGTACTATAAGACACAGCCTGATGAGAAAATACACTATTATGATTTTACCAGCCTCTACCCTTTTGTTAACAAAACCAAACAGTATCCAGTCGGTCATCCTGACATCATTTATGACAATTTTGATGACCTCACTCAGTACTTTGGTTTAGCAAAAGTAAAAGTCTTACCCCTAGAGGTCTTTTCTTTCCAGTGCTGCCATCCAGGATTGGTAAAAAGCTTGTGTTTACATTATGTCATGCATGCGCTGAAAATAGACTTCAAACAACATCATGCACACATGATGATGAGCAACGGTCACTTACAGGTACCTACTGTACCGTAGAACTAAACCTGGCACTGGAAAAAGGCTACAAAATCATTAACATTTATGAAGTTTGGCATTTTAAAGAGTCATGCACAGAGCTTTTTGCAGATTACATCAAGCTGCATCTAAAAGGCAAGCAAGAGGCACCTGGTTTCCTTCATGGGTCAAAACTGAAGAGGATAAAGTCAGGTACATACAACA
The DNA here is from genome assembly GCA_016271365.2 of Neoceratodus forsteri. Lineage (NCBI taxonomy): Eukaryota > Metazoa > Chordata > Ceratodontiformes > Ceratodontidae > Neoceratodus > Neoceratodus forsteri. Next base: position 1,870,862,344 of record CM057452.1, read on the forward strand.
GTATTTTGAAAGGAAAATGTATATTTGAACCTGCAGCCATAACTGTTAACCCTGCAAGAAGACAGATATCTAAACTGTTTTTAAATTCTCTTTTAGGGAAATTTGGGCAGAGAGCTAATTTCACCGACAACGATATAGTAACAGACCCACAGAAATTATTTCAATATGTCTTCGCCCCTACACGAATCTCATCGTGCTTTTTCATCGATGATGAAACAGTTGTTTAAGCTGGAAATATACCAGCGATCATTACACAAATTCCAATAATATCAACATATTTATAGCTAGTTTTACAACGGCATATGCCAGAGTCGAACTCTACAACCTGCTAGATAGGTTACAGGACAGGTGCCTTTACCACGACACAGACTCTGTCATTTTGTGTCCAGACCGGTGACTGGGCCCCACCTCTGGGCGATTATTTAGGGGAGCTGACCAGTGAAGTTCCTGCTGATGAACACATTACAGAGTTCGTTTCTGCAGGCCCAAAAACGTACGGTTACAGGCTGTCCAGTGGTGAGGTTGTTCTTAAAGTGAAAGGGTTTACCCTTAATGTAGCCAGCAGTAAACACATTAATTTTGAAAGTCTGAAGGACCTGGTCTTTGACTATACGGGGTCACAGATCTCTAAAGAAATTACCATGAGTCAACCCAGCATTGTTAGGAATAAAAAGCAGTGGTCCCTTGAAACAAAAACGCTGTCCAAGACACAGAGAGTAGTTTATGACAAGCGAGTTTTACAAGACAATTTTAAAACACTTCCTACGGATACTGATTGTGAAAATGGATATCAGGTTGCAGCATCCCTTTACTTGTCTGTTGGCTGGCCCTCTAATAGTGGGAAGAGCTTTATAAAACAGTTGTTGGAACATGCTGATGCCACTTTATCACACAAGCCTGAAAATATTGTCCGGTTCTACAGCTGTTGGCAACCTTGTATAATGAATTGCTGTTAAAGTTCCCTCAGATTAAATTTGTGGAGGGGCTACCAATGTCACTAGCTGACAATGATCTCTTACCCCCTGGAAAGGTAAATTTTGTCATTATAGATGATTTGATGGACTCTGCCTGTCAAAATAGTGAAGTGGAATATGGGTTTACCAAGTACAGTCATCATAAACAATAGACAATATTTTTAATTGTCCAGAATGTGTTCTGTCAAGGTAAAAAAAGCAAGACCATCACACTAAATGCAAAATACATGATTCTGTTTAAAAACCCCAGAGACAAGCTTCAGATCACAACACTAGCTAGACAAATGTATCCTGGTCAGACAAAATTTTTCTTAGAAGCTTTTGAAGATTCCACAAGAAAGCCTCATGGCTATTTACTGGTTGATTTAAGATCCAATACACCAGACGAATATAGACTGCGTAGTGGGGTGTTTCCCCCTGACTGGCCTGTGGCATATGTCATGAAAAAAACACATTCTGCTTCTAAAAATATTTGATACTGTATTGTCATTATGTCAAAAGACTGCAGAGAAATCTGTCTGTTTTAAAGTTACTAGTAAAAGGGCCTCTGAGCTTAAGAAAAGCTATTTTATGTTCAGCCTCTGATGATCTGATATCAGCTATAGCTGAGATAGCTTAAACACTCTCAGAGGAAATATTCCACTGTCAGCAAAGTAGTTAGGGTGTACTGAAAAAAACGGAGAGTCATTAAAACTTAAGCATAAACAAATACCTTAAAAAGGAAAAAGAAATAGTTAATCAGACTGGTGGCTTTATAGGAATGCTGCTAGGAATTGCCATCCCTTTGATCACAGGCCTGCTGGCTAACAGATAATGGATTTACACAGAAAATGTATTTGGTACCTCAGCAACAGATGGATCACATTAAAACTAATTACCCTGATCAGGATATGAGAACAGTTGCAACTAACAGTTTGGACACTGACATGAGCTATACTGTCCCGGACTGATTTATCAGACTATGACAAAGCCAAAATGTACTCTGCTGTGTTACAACGCTATCTGACTTTGGTAAGACAAGGAGAACAAGCTAAAACCAGTTTGACATTACTCATGCCTGAAAATGAATCAATAGTCTGACCCCCGCGGTCATGGCAGAGACAGCTTCTGTACCTAGTACTATGGAAAAGACATTTAAGTAGTGTTTCTCATCGTCTAAAACCAATGCTGAACTTTTGTTAAAGCATATGGCCAAGAACAAGGATATTGTGTTTTGGAGTGATAAGGGTGAATTAATGTATAAAGGCACTGTTGTTTCTGGGTCACACATGGTCGATTTAGTAAGAGCGGCTACAGCCACTCACGCAATCCCTGACCACAGAAAGCCAAAGGGCTGAGATGTTTTTGTCAAAGCAATGGCAGAGTCTAACATACCCACCTCAGTGTTTGCTCACTCAGCAAACAGGAGCTATGTGGAAAGGCTGAAATCGGTAGCTGGTGCAAAACAGCCACAGCCATCTCCAGTTAGCCAATGGTCAGTGATGCCCAAAAGACAAAAGTCTTTTAATAAACCTGTGTGGCTCACCATGTAAACTTAAAATGCAATCTCTATGTATGAATGTTAGATACCTCAGTGACTGTTGTGTACAGCATATGTTGAACATTTTACCTCATATTAAATATGTAATCCTACCTTAGTGACTGCTGCATACAACCTATGTTAGCCATTTACCTCATACTGAATATCTAATCCTGTTTTTACAAAAAAGTGTTTATATTGATGCATGTTAGCCTACTTCATAGTTAAATATGTTAACATGTTTTTTAGAAAGATGTGCTTATAATTCTACCTCAGTGCTATGGCGTATATAGTGTGCATTTTTTTAACAGGAGATGCTTTTGTTTTATTATATCATATCTATGATGTCACCACTGATGCTTGTTGTATTTTATTGCCAGTTTTTTACAATAAACGCCTTTATATTTTATATATTTTTGTCATTATTGAAGACATTGCATATCTGAAAACGTTAAACACAGCCCCCCCCACAGTTTAAACACAGCAAACAGAGACACACAATTATGAGTGTTTATATATGATTTTATAAGTGACTGGTTTTGAATAAAATTACAAGCTGCTGCATATTTAAATTCATTACAAGACAAACAAGTCTGAACATGTTGCCTCACTGATCACTGCTGACATGTTCAGATGTCTGAAAAGTGGACTTCAAAACTAGTTACCATGGCATGATTTTCAGCAAATCATTAGAGTACATTTTAAAATCTGATCATAAGAAAGTCCTTTGCATCTGTGGTGTAAGAAAATATGCAGTGAAATCCACAGGTGGTAGAAAAGGTATCTTGTAACTGTGTGTTTAGGTACAAAATGTTGTTTGCATTCTGTTTAAAAACCCCAATAGTTTGTGCATGATTGTCAGGATGAAAACCGTAGCTGTCGAAGAACTCCCCAGTCCCATTTTCTGAAATGTATACGGCTAACCAGTGCTGTCCAGGGAGGTCATGGGGGTCAGTATTGATGACTAGTGCTGCGGGAAGGTTTCTCAGTCTCTCCTTGGGTAGCAGATCACAGGGAAACACGCCCAGAAAGCAGTCACGGATGTGGGTGTCACTGGTTACAATTTTTTCCAGCTGCTTTGTGTTCATTTTTATGGTTTATCACATATAATCAAAAATTACATTTCTTCTCTGGTTTATCTCAATGACATTATCAAACACTGCATAGATAACAAGATTAACTGTTTGTGGAAGGGCTTCTGCAAATCTGATCTCAGCTCTGAGGTTCCCAGTTTTAATTAAAGAATAATGATCAGCACATTCTTGGTCCGGAGTGAGATCAAAGGCAAACAGGTGTACCTTGGGTAAATTCTGACTGTTAACTAAAGTCGATCTTTCATGATTTCCCTGCTGCTAGTACTAGATTAAAATATTCTCTCACAGCATTCCCATTTCTAAAATCTGGCTGCAGAGGTTTAGCGGAATTTGTTCACCGTCCAGATACAGAGCCACAAAATTAATGTTATAATGCTTAAAGTTAAAGGGGTTTTAGTGAGAACCACTAAAAGCATCATTGTCAACAAATCCCATGACCATCATTTTTGGCAACTGTCCCAAAAACAAATTATCTTGGTTGCAGACCCTGCTGCCTGCAGGGAGGCTGAACACTTTCATACCCACTCTGTCTACAGGGTATTTAGCGTTGGAGGTGAGCAGGGCTTCTGAGTGTCCCAGACAGACTCCGGGGGTCACTTTAACCCTTTTGACAAACAGAGAGGCTGCCATGATTTTTAGCTTATAAGGCTCAGCATCTCCACTCATCAGGCAGAAGCTGTCCCTGTTACGTGTCAGTTAATTTTAATATCCACGCCATTCAGCATCAGTTTCTCTTGAAAAAACAAGTCTGTGTGCAAGTGTCCCAGCAGTTCTACCCCTCTACTGAGATGTGTGAAGGAGCTTCTTTTATTAAAACCTACATTATCACCATCTCTGTCTGTGATTTCATGTTTCCTGAGGTGTCTTTGTAAAATAACCCTGCAGTAAATTGTGTAGAAAGGGTCTCTTCACTGAAGTTCAGCACAGATTCTATGACAGCCCTGTAGGGGTAACAGTTATTGCTCTGACTGATGAGCCGATCAACGACAGTCACATCCAGCTGACTGAAAATGGTTGCCACTGGGTAGTTTATAAGGCACACTTTGGCGCTGCAGGTATATCACTACCATCGCTGGTGATTTTGCAAACCAGGTAAGAAGTGTGTTGTTTAGATCCAAATAGTCTTCACCAGTCCTACTATATAAAATTCAATTGGTGAGTTTTCTGAAAGGGCAGCCAGAGGGGGTATCTCTACATAAATGCTTTTTTCAATGCTTGTCTGTGTGGGAGAAACGGCAAACAAGTCAAGTTCTGATTTTGTGCATTCTTCAGAACCACAGTGCACGAAAGCCATGTTTTTTAGAACAGGTCTCTGCTTTTTTTACGACCCCTCGAAGATCCTTTTGCCTTTGAGTGTTTTCTTTTATGTGAAGTTTTGCATTTTGAAACACCTCTTTTAAAGTGGCAGAGGGCCGATGAAGCGAAGGGTGTACTCTCGCTTTCTCTTTTCACCTCTCTTGAATACAATCAGCCCTGAGCCACCCTGAGTAGGCTTATCACCCCTGACATCTTTTGAGCGACAGCACTAGTCACATGCCCCACAACATCCTTTGCAACATATTTTTAGCAGCTGTCTGTAGATGTGGTTTTGCAATTTCAAACCCCTTCTTAAAATGGAACTGCTTTTCTGAACAGACTACGAAATATCCTCCTATACCAGAACCATACATAGTAGGAAGTCCATGAAAGCCTGGCAGACCATATCCTGCCTGTGCCTTGTAATAGCTTCTGTACAAGGCAGGGTCCCCATAATGTCGAACAGTCACCATCCTTGTTTAAATTTTAGAGCACTCTCTGGGGGCGAAAATGCAACTTCACGATCACCTTTCCAAATTGAAATGGTACAGGTTCATTTTGATCATTCTTTATTTCAATAGTGACTGTATCGATCTGATGTTTACTGACTGTTTGATAATGGGTTTATCGAGGTCACGGTCACTATCATTGTCTTGCCTCGAACGGTACGCATCTCAGCAAAGGCACTAGACTGTCACCCACTATTTCATGTGTGATAATGTCATGTATATATATAATGTGTAAAGCCCCATTAATATCTGGAGGTTCTTTGCTGATTCTTTCCACACCTACCTCGAGTCTGCTAAAACCCAAAAGGTACTGTAACTGCCCATGCATAAACAAAATACATTTGATGTCACTGTCAATGCTTATTTCTCTCCCGACGGTTTGTTGTTCCAAAACCACTGGCAGTTCATTTACTTCAAATATGCTTCTATTAATTTGAGCAATAACACCAGCCATGTTAGGATAATAGCTCGATGGGATTTTAAATGCTGCTGACTCAGTAAAGGGTCCAGTTGGTGGTGTTTTACTGTGGCTACGTTTAGAGGCTGATAGAGCATACTGAACCTGTTTTTCTGTGCAGGCACATTGTCCCAGGTATGAGGGTACTGAATTTCTGCTAATCTACTTCCCATTCACTAGGTAGTTCAGCGTTTGTGGTAACTTTACAGTAAAAGTGGATATAGTATTGTTGGGAAAATGTTGTGCGATGCATTGCTGGGCAATGTGATATAAATCCATTTTTGAGCATTTTAAGCCTTAGCTGCTTCTAATGTCCTGAACCTGTGTTGCCTCAACCCAGCTATTAAATTTATCGGCCACCCTCTCCACTTCCAGATACCAAGTTTTTCTGCCACTTTTTCTCCTTCAGGATTTTCTGCACCCTGTACACACGGTCCTCATCAGGTTAAATTTTTGCAGCTCCTCTGCATAAAAGTACCTTTAATGTCTTCCCTGATAGTCTTTTAGCTTATAGGTGGGCCTCTGTGTCTTTAAGACCTCCGTCACAATAAATATCTCATCTGTGTACGCCTGTTCATATCCTTTTCAAACACCATTTTTAGCTTAGATAGTCTCAGTGATCATCTTTCTGAAGGGTACCCTTTTGTTTTTGCCAAGAACAGAATTACAGATAGGATCTTCCATACACCCAGGGCATTGGAAGGTTAACATCCACAGGTCTGTGTTTAATGCTTCTGTGATAAGTATGGTTATAGCTGTGCACAGGTCTGACAACACATCTGTATATTTCCAAGTATTCTGGGCTGTAAAGTAGCTCACATGCGTGACTTAGTGTCCTATTAAATCTTTCTACAATGCTGGCCTTATCTTCATTATTCGTCACAAAATGTTGTATTTTATTTTGTTTTAATAGGTTCTTTAAGGAAGCATTGAAACTCTTTACCCTGATCAGTCTGCAACTTCTGAGGTGTGCGTCCACTTTAAAAATAGTTTTAAAGGCTTGCATCACTGCCTTGCCTGATTTGTCTCTTAAAGTCACTACCCAGGCATACTTGGACAGCACATCGATGCACGCCAGTATGTACTTAAACCCATTATTGTACTTTGCATATTGACTCATATCCACTAAATCAGCTTGCCATTGTCTGTCTATGTCAGAAACAATGACAGGATTTTCTTAAATCGGACTCTGGCTGCTTTGTGTAATGAATAGGGCTCCTGCTTATAAACCATTCTGCAACACCTTTCCTGGTGACCTCTTTATCAAGTTTTTTGCAGCCTTATACAGCTGAGTCACCCTGTGAAACTACCCACTTTTTTGCATTAAAATATATATTCTGGAACAGGTGATCATTCATCTCCTTCGTCAACACCCGACATCTGCTAGCTAGCAAAACTCTTGTCACCAATAAAATAAAGTATGTGCTCTTTTGTTCTTTTAAAAACACTATGACAACCACAAAGTGCAATGCATGATCATATTTTATTTATAAATACACACGTCATAACAGTATTTGAATATTTACTTTATAATACATCAACTAATGCATATAGGTTCTACATACAAAGGCATAACACTATGACAACCACAAAGGGCAATGCTTGATTATATTTTATTTATAAATACACCGTCATAACAGTATTTGAATATTTACTTTATAATACATCAACTAATGCATATAGGTTCTACATACAAAAGGCATAACACTATGACAACCACAAAGGGCAATGCATGATTATATTTTTATTTATAAATACACACCCATAACAGTATTTGAATATTTACTTTATAATACATCAACTAATGCATATAGGTTCTACATACAAAAGGCATAACACATGGTAAGCATGCAACAGATTATATAATAATTTTGTTTTTCTACTCTTCAATTTTTACACGCTTCACAATACCCCGAAACAGCAACTTTTGAGCTGCATGTTTTACACAAGCATTGGCATCGTCCACTTCACCCTTAGTGATGAGGTATGCACAATACATACACACATATGCCATACACCACTCAAAATAACAAGGCTGATTTTGAAGACATTCTGTTACATCTAAAATGACATTCACCTTGCATACTGCTCTACGGTTATTGTTTTCCATTACGTCAACATAGAGTCTCCATACAAGGGGTGGCAACTCTTTAATCAGAGTCAGTGTGTTTTCTGCCAGTGAAGCAGCAGCATCTTCAGAGCAGACATTTAATGCAGGCTGCTTTCCAAAGTATATAGGTTACTTTAAAATGTCCTTTATCACACGGTACATTGTAGACATCAAGACTGTCTGGAATATTGGAAGCATGCCAGTACGTTCCATCTGAAAGTACATTATAATACACTATTTAGGAAAAGCATATACTAAATCTGGTTTATGAAACACAACAAAGCGATAAAAGAGCAAAATTTATGATGTCAGACTCAGACCCCCGTTCTGAAAACTAAACACTAAAAGTCAACAGCAGTACAGATAAAACCACAAAAGTGTATTACATCATAAGGGTTATGCATAAACTCTATAGCAATTTTAAACATTGCTTCCTCAAGAGTAGCCCCTCATCCTTAAAATAATCCACAGTTTCCTTTTGGGGTCCCTCTGGGAGACCATCAAAAAGACCTTGGCATGTCTCTAAAAGTACAGACGGTGCTTGTCCTGTAGGTAGATTTAAACCAGGTTGTTTAGCTTTGTGTCTGACTAGTTGGTAAATAAGTCTCTGGATGCACTGACAGGGTGTTTCCCATCGTTGTATACTCTGGAAAAAAACATACATTTAGCAAGTGGTAAAAGCCAGGGTAACAATATGAACAATATTAAAATGGTAACAAGTAGCAGTTTTGGGGTGGGGTGTGGGGGATGTTTTAACAATGAAAACAGTGTTCCTGAATTTCCTTATATCATTTTTAAAGGGTCCTTTTTGACCAGTGGATCATTTCAGCAAGCAGAGAAGCCAGGTTAACAACACGCACAATATCACAAGGTTTTTTCTGCTTTGTAGCACACACACACATGGCTATGACGACCATGATATAAAGTCCACAAAGACATTCATCGTCTTCCATGAATATATCGGCAATCACTTTAACATTTTCTACAAGTGGTAACACAGATTCATTTATATATTTATCTGTATCCTCCCATACTTCTGGAAGGGCAAACATCATCAGTTCATAGGCTGCATGTATCTCACAAAGGCAAATGTCATATTGAGGTGAACCAAACAGTGATGGATGACAGTAATGGCTTAGGATCAGATACATAAACCTTTGGATTCTCTGTACTTGCATTCCGCATGATTATCTGTAAAAATAAAATATGACACATTTTGGTACTGAAATGTTTCCATGTAGTAATTTGGGGAGGGATGGGGGCAGGTGTTGGGGTAATTTTACAATATAAACAGTGTTCCTGAATTTATTTTAGAAATTTTTAAAGGCCTTTGCTGACCAGACGGCAGGCATCTTTTTAATTTCACCGCTGTCTGCTGTAACATTTGCATAACTAACCACATGGGGTCATCAGATTTTCACATCATTTAAAACATGACTTATAGTTTCCAGGGTACAATTGGTCATATTTAACCCTGATGCTTCATAGCGATTGCCAAGATCACGGGCATGAGCTTCCCTATATGTATGGCTTCAGAAACATTTCTGTATGCTTCTTTAGACCTTAAGTCATCAAGGACACAAGAATGGTTTTTCTGACTCGGATCATCTATCTCACACCCAGGACAGGAATCAACCAATTCACAATGTATTACCCTCTGTATCACTGAAGCAATTGCACCACGGATGGTATGATACATAATGTACTTACAATACATATCGTTGTCAGTTTTGGGGGGTTTACTACTAAGGCCTGATTTTTCACATGAGGTCCCCTGTCTAATCTCAGTAGAAGAAGAAGAGGGTTGTGTGGTGATCACAGCCTGTTCTGTGACATTTTGAAACATTCTATCGCTCTCTGTATTTCTAACATACTGGTTCTCACACATCTCATTAACAACCACATTTGTATCTTTCACACAGCAAAGACAGTCGAGCAGTAGATTTGTGGAAAGTCGAGAATCCATGCTGTCCGAATATGCTGCTCCATCGCAAATCCTTCAGTCTATTAAAGTAAAACAAAAAACAGCATTGGTCCTCTGACTCATTATAGGTAAGATTTAGTTCTACTGCTAACTCATCTCCCTCAGTTATGCCATGTAACCACTCACATTTTTTTTAAATGTTAAAATGCATTTACCTCATCAAGGCAACTCTTTTCTTCATTTTTCTCATCTTTCTCTTTCTTAGCCTGGGACTGACTGCTTGTGGCTGCATTATCATCATCATCACCCTCTTGGTCAGAGTGCCCTCTTGGCTCTGTCTTGCATTTCTTTTTCACAACTTTCTCTGATGCTTTTTTGGCAGTGTCTCACTGACCATCATCTCTAGCTCCCTTCTTGTCACTCTCTGTTTTGGTTTCATAGTAACTTCTTTTTCTGCATCAGATTCACAACCAGCAACTCTTCAAGGTCTTGCAGTGGTGTCTCTTCAGAAGGACAGTCAGGTTTAGGATTTTCTGATTCACCAAACTGTTCAGCAGCGAGTTTCTTTTTATGTCAGACACTCTTCCACTCAACAAGACTTGTGTGGGGCATTCGTTTTCACACCTCACGTAGTACACATACATTGGCTTGGGTTGGGGGCCCGACAGCTATCTTCTTGCTTGGCTTTTCATCTCCAGACTTTTCATTAGGTGGTGTGACAATCTGGCTTGTTACAGGGAGGTTGAATTTTTCATTAGGTGGTATGACAATCTGACCTGTTACAGGGATGTTGAAATGAGAAGCGCTTGCCATCTTCTTGCTTGATGTTTTTGATAATCTGCTCCAAGTCTCTAAAACAGAATCTGAGAAATCTCTCAAAAGCTGTGCCTTCTGGCTTCAAATGCAGGGTTTATATAACGCTTAGCAAGATGGACTGCCCCTTGGTAAAACCATCACCACACCCATCATACTATACATGGTAACGTGTCAGAGGTACATCTGTTGTAGCCCCACCCCCTTTTTCAAAACATTATAAATATCACACATTTCATTTCAGCCTTCTCCTTGATACTACACACAGAGCTGAGGGGGTGAACTATAGGTATGTGTATTCCTTTTTCTTATATAGTTTTATTCTTTCTAATTCATGATGAAAGTATAAATAATTAGTTTTAGCGATTGTTGCAATGCTATCCAGAAAACTGCTGAACCATCTTATTTACACAGAGGTCCCCCGTTTTAGCTTATAAATGTTACATGCATTTACATAAAGCTATCCTTCTGATGCAAGTTTGACACAGTCCTACAGATGCATGTTAAATAATTTTGTATACTGTTACAAAAACAGAAAAAAGGGGTACTCACACAGGCATATGAATTTCCCTCGGGGTGGGGGTCTCCACACAGATCTGTGAAACCTCTGCACGATCAGGTCCCTCCCAGATACTTCTTTCTGAAAATATCCTAATCAAAAAACACACATGCCCCTGCAGTTATACAATAGGCCTACAGGGGCACACACCTACATAAACACTAACTGATTTTTGGGGTGGGAGGAGCACGGTGGTGAAGAGGGACAGGGTTCGAGCCAGGCTGGTGGGGTGCAGGAGAAAGGAGGGACGGGAGTTCAACCTAGCATGGTGGGACTCGGGTTCGAGACAGGATGGTCTGGCAGGGGATCGAGGAGTGTACAAGAATGAGGGGCGGGGGACAGGGGTTCGAGCCAGGCTGGTGGGGTGCAGGAGAAAGGAGGGATGCAGGAGTTCAACCTAGCATGGTGGGACTCGGGTTCCAGCCAGGATGGTCTGGCAGGGGATCGAGGAGTGCACGAGAAGGAGGGGCGGGGGACAGGGGCTCGAGCCAGGATGGTGGGGGTGCAGGAGAAAGGAGGGACGCAGGAGTTCAAGCTAGCATGGTGGGACTCAGGTTCCAGCCAGGATGGTCTGGCAGGGGATCGAGGAGTGTACGAGAAGGAGGGGCGTAAGACGCTTACAAAATGGTGTTGTTAGGTCATTTCCTGCACAAGGGGCGGGACACGGGTTCGAATGCATGTCATTTCCTGCGCAAGGGGCGGGGCTAGCGCATTTTAAGGAGGGACTTCCGGTTTAACAAGGGGCGATTCTGATTGGTCCATTTTAGGCCACGCCCACCTGTCAAATGACGTGGCACGTGCTGATTGGCTGAAATTTGACATTTGACAAGATATATGAACTTATACTACTACCTAAATTGTCTCTGTCTCCTGCTTCATGTAAAATAATTATTACGCCCTCCAACATACTATAGGGAAGTCTAGTAGTATGTAGAAACACATTTAAAACTTGTACTAGCTCTGTTGTAAGCAATGGTAGAAAGAATTTGGTAAAACTCCCTCCGGAGTCTATCTGGACCCGGAGCAGCTCCATGCCTAAGTTATTTAATCACAAATTGCAATTCCAGCTCTGTGATCTGTAAAGTGAGAGAACTCTTAAAAAAATCTGGTATCTGTGGCAAATTACAAGTTTTTAACCAATGTGTTATGCCAGCTTCTGAAAGATGGTTTTCTTGAAACTTTTCTAACTCATAGGTCTCTATTTCTTTTAGGATTCCATATTTGGAGTGTACTTCTTCTCCATTCATATTTTTTAAATGTGATATTATCTTATCCTGTCATTGTCATGAGCATGTATCATAAGGGTTCATGCTTTCTTGTTTTCCCTGACATCCAAATTTCTGCTCTGTCTCGAAAGTTTTCATCCTATTACATTGTAGAGCCATCATGGGTTCTTTAATTTCACTAATTTGAGTGTCGTATGATACATTTTCTTCTCTTTGTAACTGGTGCAAAACTAACAGCTGTTTTCTTAATTCAAAGTATTTTTTTGTTTGTTTCCCATTCAGCTTTCCCATCAATTGGAAATATTCCCCAAAATATCCATTGTTATCCTCCAACCATTGATCTAAACTTTCATACAGGAATAACACTGATTTCCGGGCATCAACTAAATATTGTAAGCCTTTCATTATTTCCGGGTTTTCTAACAGGCTTAAGTTTAGCATCCAATATCCTTTACCTTTAGTAGTTTCTTCATAGTCTGACAAAATAATGCTTAGCAAGCCATGATCAGATGCAGCTACAGTGGTTACTGTCTTATTTCTAACAGGTACTGTAAATTAGGGGGGAAAAAAACAAAAATCTATTCTAGCAGAAGTTGATCCCCTATAATAAGTGTGAGGGGCTTTTTCTTTATTACCTTCAAAAACATCTATTAAACCTGTGGTGTTTAGTAATTGATTAAGGTAGGAAGAATCACAGTAATGTTTTTGTGGTTTTCAGCCCCCTGTACGAAAGAAATCTGCTCATATTAAAATCTCCGCCAAATAAGATATTTCTTAAAAAGTTGGATATTTTGCACCAGTTCTATTCTGGCTGATTGTAGTTGTGGAGCACATATATTAATCAGGTGAAAATATATCCCCTGAATCTGAACATCTAATAGTAAATCCCTTCCAGGTTCTATATCCACCATGTGTGAGACTTTTATTTCAAGCTCCAGGAAGCATATAGCAACATCACTACATGTATCCTCTCCTCTTGCCCAGTAACTAGAGCCCCAAACCCATGAGTTACTAGCTGTTGTGACAACAGATAAAGGTGGCAACTTAGTGTCCTTCAAGAAAACCACATCAACAGCATAATCAGAGAATAAAGCGAAGGTTGCAAGATGCCTTTTTCTGATAAAATACTATTTGTGTTTAAAGTGGCAAATTTTATTTCATAAAAGGAAAAATCATGTTCCAGTCTGTTTCCTGTATGAGGCTCTGGATCCCAGTCATCTTCTTTTTTGTTTACTCTTGGAAAGGATATTCGGTGCTTTTTTCCTGAATCAGAGAGTATCTCTGCTTGAGAAGAGGCCGAGGAAGTCATATTGGAATCCATCTCTTCACCTGCTATCCCTTCTTTCAATATTGAGAAGGGGCTGGATGTTGGAATGGGGGCTTTTGTGGGAACTTGTGCCTCCTTGGTAGCTTTCCCCTTACCTTTAGAAGGTACCATTTTAAACTCCATTAATCTCTCCCCAAAAGGTGGGGTGCCATAGCCTTTTCCAGTTTTGTTACCACTTCTTCAGAAGTGGATACTGTTGTCTGGCTTGACTGTGTATTATCCGCTGGAATTCTTTCAGAAGTAGTCATTGTCTCTGGTATAATTTTTGACTGAGGCTATGTATTTAGGGCATCATTGACCAGTTGGTCCTTTGAACTCTTAGACTGAGCAGGTTGAGGGAGATTTTGAGAATTCTCTGTACAGGTCATCATATTACCCTCAGGAAATACTGTAGAGGATTTGGGGCCTGACCCAGTGGGAGCTGTTGGGTTTTGGACTGTTGTTGTGGTTTTAGATTTTTTCAAATAAAAGTCTTGTATCCTAAAGTCTGCATCCTCCATGTTACAGAAGGCCCACGGGCAGTCCATGAAAGAATGACTCTCCTCTTCACACAGATTACATTTTAAAGGATTTTGACAATGGTAACCTGCATGTCCTACTTCCCCACGTTGAGTGCATTTCATAACTTCGCAATTTGGACTAATGTGTCTTGCTGATCCACATTTAAAATATCTGTGGGGTTGCCCAGAATAAAAAATGAAGCCTTTAGCTCTACATATGTAGACACAGTTGGGCAGATGTTTTAAGTCTGTACCATTATAATGCAATTTTATTTTAATTCTCAAGCCACCATTCTTCCAAAAGCCTTCTACATCCATTATAGGCTCAAGAGTACCTTGTACAGTGCACCTTTTTCTTACCAAAAAAGAATGTCAACTATATTAGCCCCTTCATTCCGAACAGGACTGTGATTACTCGGTATGACTGTTTGGTTAGAGGGATTGCCTGAAAAGGCAACCAGAGTGGGTTCACTTTCAGTGTCATGTATTTTTCCCAGAAACTTTCCAATAGTTCTGGGGTCTTAAAACTGATATCGAAGGTAGTTTTGCTTGAGGTGTGTATCAAGGCATACATGTCTGATGGTGAAAACCCTAAAGATTGTTCAATCAGGCTGTTACCCATGAAGAACCTGTTTGGCATTGTTTCCATGCCTCCCAAATACTGGAGGTGTACTGTGTTTCTGCGCTTTGTAAGTTCTATAGGCTTCCTGAAGAGACTTGCATATGTAGGGTTAGGCTGTCCGGGAGGCTTCCATATTAGCCTCAGGTTCTTGGGTATTGTCAATGTGGGGAAAAAAGGAAATTGTATCTGAAGACACAGCTTGTGACTGCTAAAAGTCTTCGGTCTCCATATGTTCAGGATGTGAGTCAGCCAAGTTCTGGTCTCCGGGTAAAGGGTTATCCGTATCTGGTATTCAAGTGCCTGAAGCTGTTAGAGACCATCCTGCATTCTGCAATGCCCATTCAAATGTCCATGTGTGGTCATCATCAGTGTGCTGCCAGGTGTCTGTGTTACCTGGAGAAACTGGTGCAGAGACTGTATCCTCTTTGTGGGCTCCAAAGATGAACACCTTAGCCGTGGATTGTTCAGACTGATTTGTGGAGTGATCCACCATTTGTTTCCTTTTCTGTTCTTCTTCTTCTCGGTGAGCTTTTCCCTCATTTAGTTGTGTCTCTATTTTTTTCAGCTCCGAGTATAGTATTGCCTGTTTTTCTTTCAGAGTTAGTGCCATATCTGAGTTGGCAGCTTGTTCTGACTGTAATTCACTAGGAGCATCTTCACAGACTTCTGGAAAGTCTTTTTCTTTCATTTCCATTGTGGTGTTTACAGCACCTGAAGCATTAGGAATTGCACTTCCATCTTCTTCAACCACCCCTCCTGGACTGAAGTCCGCCATCTCCTTGCAGAGCAACAGCACCCCCTGCAAAAAGAGCAGGGGAATTTCCCCGGTGTCCTCACCAAATGTTCCCCATTCACTAAAAATGCCACCAACAGCTTAATCTGGTTCCATTTCAGTTGGTTACCATCTGTATTTTCCCACCCCCATCCCGGGGTCACCAGTGAAAAAGGGACTTCTAGTCTCAGTGGGCCTACCTGGTCAACAGAATTCAATAAATGAATAAATAATGTTACTAAAGCTGGTAATTCTTTCAATGCTCTTTTCCATGATGGAGACCTCTCCATTGCTTTATCCAGTACTACTTTAGAAATTAATTTTAAAGGTTTTGTTATTCTTCAAGTGTTTTTGATATTTTTCATGATTATTACCTCATGCTGTTTATGATGTACTCTTAAGCAACACTGTGAATAACTGAAGTTTCTATATAAAGCTTGCGCAGATGGACTGTAACTGAGTTATGGAGCCATCCTACTAATCATATTTGTTGTTGCCGCCTTAGTCGGGCAACAAGGGAGGGATTATATAGTTCTACATGCCCTGGTATCCCTCATGGAGATGGCCTTTAGTTCACAGTACAAGGGAACATAGCATTATGATGTAGTGTTTTTATTTGTGGTCATAGTGCACCACCCACTGACATTAGCTAATATGCAAAGTTTAGCATGACTTTCTGAAAATCTCTATTGCTACTCAAAAGAGCTGATTGTGAGCAATATTGCTTATCTATGTGTACGTGCAAAAAGTTATATTTTTGGATGTTAGATGCCCACCTCATCCAACAATGAGAGCCTTGTACTGCTCAGCAGATGAGTGGTTACGTAGGTAACAGACTTTCTTTTCTATCCTATATATGATGATGTAAGTTCTTTGTTCACTTGAGTTTTCTGTATGATCACCTGGGTCTTCAGAAAGATGCTGAACTCCCTGCTGTCTAGGTAAGCTGTTTTGTATGTGTATCGGATAATAAACTTTGTAGACTGCAACACCTGTCTCTGTGCATTGTCTGTCATCAGGTCAGAGTATTCTGCCAGAACCAAGCTAACAGCAATTACAGACACTATTACATTGCTCAAAAAAAAATTCTGAAAATGTGTTTCAATTTGAACTCTAGGGTGAGGTTGCTGGTGTGATAGATAGTTGTGTTGGTGATGGAGTGGCTCAGTTAACACTCTCCCTCACCACGGTATGAAAGACAATGCGCCCCCCATCCCCCAGACCTGATCAGACATCAAGGGCACAAACTCCAAAAATCCTTGGGACCATCAGCCTCTTCCTGGCACTAGTTTTGGAGACTGCTGCAGGGGTTGTCTCCCATATCGGCTCATGTAATTAGTCCCGAAGTTTGTGCTGCAGCACTGCTGTACTTGAGAGGTGCAGAGTATTTAGAAGTATGTGTCAGTGTTGTGCTACTACTGCCCTCCGTTAGTTGCTGCTATGCTGGAATTCATCACACCACTCAGCTGGTTGCTGGGCAGGTATCATGCAAATAAAAGCAGCCAGCTGCTGTCTGATAGGAGCAGCTGATTTCTTTCAAGTAGAAAAATGTTCTGCCCAGCAAACATTGAGTAGTTTCACGATCGGACTGTCTGATCATTGGTCTGCACTACCTAGCCCCTTGAAGTTTCAGCTGCAATTGGCTTGGCAGTGATGCACCTCCAAAGATGCCGTTCATTGTAGCAAAACATTTGGTGCACAAGCACAGCAAATGTAAAAAGGATAGTGTTAGGAATGACATACACAATGCTGCTAAGGCAGAATTTAAAAAGCTGATGTGGCTCACAGTTCAGACATGTTTGGAAACCAAGCTCACAGGCAGCAGCATTCAACAGAAATGAGACACCCTTAAAAATATAGACTGCTTAAAGGTATCCCACAGAGATGAAAGTACCCCATGATGATACTCTGACTGCTGTGGATAGTAGCAAAGATTATTTAACCAGTTATGGAGAAAAAAAAAGTTTACACGGTTGCATGAGACTACAAGTTCTGCAGGAGACTTTGGCAGTGACACTATCTGCTACACAAAGGACCTTGAGAGAGTCTGCCAAGGACAACCAGTCAAGGAGGCAGCTAAGAAATCTGCCCATATCATCACAAAACTGTATCAGTTAACTGCATAGATTGTTGTGTTGCCTACAACTAGGTTCTGTCTGCTCCTAGCAAAACCTAACTAAATCCCTATATAGGGTCGGCCTTCTTCTACCTAACTAACCTGCTTTTTGTTATGCTTTTAAATTATATTCGTGTGAACATCATAGCTAGTTGCAGTTCTTTAACTGGCTTACAGTACTTAATTACTTGGGAGTCCCAGCTACCTCCCTATATAAGGTAGGTCTACATCTGCCTCACAGACAGTGATGGGCGAAGTGTCCCTATTCGCTCCACAAAGTGATTCACGGAGTGAAGGCGAATTCCCAGAGTGCTCCGCAACGCGAAGCAGAGTACTTTGAGTTATTAACGGGTAACACAAAGTCCATTGAAAACACTGACTTTGCATTACTCCGCCTTCCCCAACCACTACTCCACCAATTCCTAAGGCAAAGTACATTGAAAACAATGTACTTCACCTCATTTTGCCTTGTTTTTAAGCTCCAAAGGTGAATTTTGCAGTGATTCATGGGATTTCAGGTCACATGGGCTCTAGATTGTTCTGCACAGCCTCAGTTTGGGGTAGTGTGTGTAGGAAGCTGTAGGAGACAATCTGCTCTGAGAGCTCTCTGCGATTCAAACCTTCAAAAAGCTGTTAAAAAAGCCTTTTTGAGTCATTTTTTCTGAAACTTTAGTTCATCGATTATAGGAAACCTTCCTGTGCTCATATCATCAAGTGTTTATTGTTTGTGTATGGATTTTGAATGTTAATGTACAACATTCAGTCTGTGCACTGAGAGACAGTGGAAGTGTGCTTTGGGGAAGGGCATATCTGTGGTGTAGGTAGATTAACTTGGAGAAAAAGACAGTGCTTTCTGTTTTGGTGATATTTTTCTTGTAGAACTGTATAAAAGTCCACACAGTAATATTTTCAATATTTCTTGCTATTGTTTTGTGGATTGTTGTGGTGCAGCAGTGCATAATTTTAGTTTGTTTAAAATATGTGGTTATATTACTAAAGTTTTCAATTTGCTATGCATTAGTTAGTGTGTATGTATGTGTGTGATGCGTGTCATCAAATCAGACACCTTTTATTGTGCCACAAAATTTCAGCAATGTGAAGCTGCTATCCACTGCAGCTGTGTGATTTTTGTACTTCCTTGTGGTATCTTTACTGGTGCTAGTACTAGTGAGTGTTACTGCAGCAGTGCAGTACACTGCCCCCCCACACGCTGCCCGCCCCAACCGGCAAAGGTATTCTTTTCTAGATTTGAATTTCTGATGGTGAGCACTGGTTAGGTGTTGTGCCTTTGTGTCTGCATCTCTTCAGTGCACAGTGCAATGTTAATCTGTCTGTGCATTTGCATCTCTTTAGAGCCCAATCTCCATCTGTAACGTAAGTCACAGTTGTTTCTTTGGCTTCCCTTCAGAGTACTGCACAGGTGTGGTGCTTAATTCTGCATGAACATTGTACTCATTAATATGCATTTTTAAGTCAGGACCATCATCACGAGTCACTCGTGATACAACCCAGAGGGAAGTGGAGTGTACACTTCCATCTTCAGTCTTATTTCAGTGTTATTTCAGTCCAGACTGACAAAGCACTGCTTTTCATCAGTGCACTGTTAATACACTGCACTGACTTTCTGCTACACTGCTGTACCACTGCTCAATTTTTCTTATGTTTTGATGCACACTGTAAGAGCACTGCAAATAATTATTAGATTTTCATGCACACTTCTTTAGCACTGTATTTCCTTCACTAATTTTTGCTGCACACTGCTGTAGTACTGGCAACACTTTATAATTTTTATCACACTTCTTTAGCACTGCATTGTCTAAGCAATCTGGTTACCATTACTGAATTTGTCACAATGGCATTATAGTGGCATAGCAATGGCAATACTGTGGTCAGCTGAAAAATCCACAATGGTACTACCTAGTGGTACTCTGGTATCACAGTGGTAGGTGATATATAGATTTTCCTCTGTGCATTGGTAGTGCACTAGCAGAATGGTATCCCTATGGCATTTTTTACCATTTTCTCTGTCTCTCACACATACACTGGTAATACAATGGTATCACAAAATTTTTAGATTTTTGTCAGCTCCCACAAATACTGGTACACTGGTAGCACAATGGTACTGCGTTATTTTGACATTTCAGTATTTGGTACCTCTCACGGCAACCCTAGACTCATGTGGTAGCACAGTGGTACCAGTATTAATCTCATCATACTCTGTACTCTAACGCATTGTTAAGATAAATTACATTATCAACCTCATGGAGAACAGCTCTCAATTCCATATTTGTATTTGTTCACTTGTCTTTTATCTTACTGGTAATGGACTGTTGTGTTCACATAGACCAGAACATTCAAAGAGCATTTGCGATCACTAAATGGGTAAGTGACTCTCAAACAACACTTTGCACCCCAAAAACAGGGTAGAATCATAAAATGAAATCTTGAATAGCATAATTAGTGAGTCTCTGACCAGTTGGTAAATGGCTCTAAAAGATGTTGCCTCCCTAAACCAGGTAGTATCACCTCTGCCTCCTACCACTGCCCCTTTGAGCTCCCACCATCAGTAATATCACACTTCCCTTGGTGTTCAGTGGTGCTGCTGTCCATTCCATACATTGGAAACTGCCAATAACTACCTGCCCACCCAGTCCCACCGCTCGCACCATTCATGGCCCCTACCATATGTTTACACACTCTCCCCACAGTGGCAATTGGCACAGACACTCTGCTAACCTCTGTGACCAACTGAGGACAGAACGTTTTGCTCTCATGTGCGTATTGTATAAACAGCTGTGTACAGTTAGCACATGATTGTGAACTATCATCCATTTTGTGCCTGATCAAGGAGCTGAGAGGATGGTCTGTGCCAAATGTGGAAGGGTGTCAAATATATAGTAAGGCTGGGGACCACGGGGTAGTATTTTCTGTAAGAACTAACTGGGTCATGGTGGGGACTTTGGATATACAGAGGGCAAGGACTTTCACTCAACACACCACTGCTCACTCTACCAGACCCTGGGCTGGCTTCTCCCATCAGCCCAACAGACCAATCTCCTGGTCAGCACAGTCAATAAGGCCATCCAAAAACCGAGCTACCTCTCCACAATCCCACCTTCTTTGGCCAAAAATGTTTGTTCTAGAGCTCTGCCTCACTGCTGGCCCCATGCTTGAGTACCCCCTAGTCTCCATCATATGGGTAAATGTGCATTCTCATCTGCAGCTCCTTTCCTTTGGAACAACCTGCCCACTCCACTTAGCACCACTGACTCTCCAGGACTCTTCCAGTCTCTTCTTGGATCTCACCTTCTGTCCTCCACTACTTGCTCCTGCCCTCTCAACTTATTATCATGCCTCTACTTTCCCTTCCCTCCTTTTCCTTCTTGGTCCATACCTACACTGCCATGATGTACTTTTTCCTTTACTCATCTCAGATCATGCCTAATTTGTATTACAACTTGGCTACTACTGTGCCTGCTATTGTCATAAATGTTATTTATCCATTGCACTGCAAGTTTATATATATCTTCATATAAATATCCTGTATATTTTTATTACTGTCTATTGTATGCCTTGTCCCAGCCTCCTTTGTACTTTCTTTTATTCCTGTGCCATCCTCAATGGCCCAGGTCATGCCTGAAAATGGTTCTTGGACCAGTGCACCTACTCGGTAAATAAATGAATGAATAAATAAATAAATGGGAACCACTGAACATCAGGGATAGTAACAATCTACTGTATACCTGCGGGGTGATTGCAGGATGGGATAGGACTGGAGAACAGGTAAATTAAGAACCTGGACCTGTGGGATAATTAGGGGAGGGGGCCCAATGGAGACTGTTTCCCAGGAGGGCTCTTTGGTGGTGTAACTCCCAGGATACATTTTTGCCTGGTGCTGTAATGTGGCCTGTGCTGTAATCGGCATCAGCAACATGGCTGTCAACCAGCATGGGTGAACCCTTTCTCCACACCCTCCTGAGTGTCAACCCTATAACAGGTTTTGGTGGCATCTGCAAAAAGACATACCTTCCCATTCAGTTCTTCCGCAATTTCACTTATGAAGACACTGAAGAGGCCCACTCCAAGTACTGAGCCCCACCCTGCACCATGCCTTTAACCAACTGTTGAAAGCCGTGTGGAGAGTCCTATCTTCTCCCAAGATGTATATAGGCAACCTTTTGGCAAAAGCCACCATGCATGCTTGAGGACTGTCCCCCTATCCCTGAAATTTCCCTGCACTACCCCTACCTCGTCCCTTGCTAGGTCATTTGTCCCCAGGTGGACAATGACATCTAGCTCCCTCTCATCTCCTGCTGCCTAATGATCCACTGTATCTGCTCTTGTCCCTCCAAGTCAAAGTACCTCTCAGGTATTTCACCTCCCTCTCCTTTACCCCACCCTGCTCACAAGTCTATCCCCCTAATTAAGTCCTCCACCAGCAGTTGCTTCCTACTCAGCTGGGGGCCTCTTCCTCTCTCCTTGTAACTGTGAAATGGTCCATGGACAGTGTTTTTCTTGGGGAAGGTTTCTCCAGGGGCCAAAAGGGTGGTTCAGCTGCAGGGAGAGTGGTTGGCTGGGTAGGGCCCATTTCAGATGCAGGGAGAGTGGTTAGTAAACAAAGCAGGTGAACTGAAACTCTGACAAACACACTGGCAGAGGGGCAGAAAATGCAAGCCCCATAGGAAAGGGCACAGT
Source organism: Neoceratodus forsteri (assembly GCA_016271365.2). Classification (NCBI taxonomy): domain Eukaryota; kingdom Metazoa; phylum Chordata; order Ceratodontiformes; family Ceratodontidae; genus Neoceratodus; species Neoceratodus forsteri. The sequence goes on from CM057452.1 coordinate 1,870,884,857, forward strand.
GAGGGCTACAATAGATCATTTACTGGAGAAGTCTCAGGTCAGGGAACTACAGCTGAAGAGAACATAGAGAACAGGTAGGCATCAGAAAATGATGCATGGGGGCAGCGGACAGACTTGGATTCATGAAGGCATGCATGGGAACTACAGATGCCAATGCTAGGGGGTGCTAAGGCCAGCTTAGGTAGGTGGACACTGACCTGTAGGCAGAGTGCACAACACACAGGGACCCCTGCATCCCTGCATGCTGGACAGCAGGGAAGTGTACCATGGAGCAGAGCCCCACTGCAGCACAGTAGCTGATAGGGGCACAGGATACTGTGGACACAGAACTTGAATGTGAACATGGTGCACAGCACAGCCTTGAAGCACTGGGACTGTGGGCAGACAGTGGCACTACAGTATTGGTACAAACCACCCACAGACAAGTGGCCCATGGAGTGTGACGTGCAAATGAAGTGCAATCACACCTGCATGCCTGAGCTGGAACCAAAGTCGGTCATGTTTCACAGTCCTCTGGTACAATGGAGGACAGCGTGGAAGCCATTGAGGGGCCAGGGTGCTCAACTGCATCCCCAATAACATGGACAATCTGTGAGGTGGTACCATCCAGGAAGGGAAAGTCCAAGCTAAATGTGAATGGCTTCCTCCTGGTCCATGAATGGACCTGCAATGAGACAGTGTACTGTTTTTTTAACATATCATATTTTTCTCCTGCTGTGGCACACACTCTGGTTTGGGGCATCCAGCAACCAGCTCCACCCACCTGGAGAGCTGGATAGCTCAAACTGCACCCAGGAGGATCAGGGACAGCCATCATGCCATCTTGCAGGAGAGCTCCCCCTCTGCCTCTACCAGCCAGGACAGCTCCAGACTCTCCTCAACAGGACTCCACCAAAGTCCTCTGGGTGGCTCAGAGCACAGCCATCAAGCTGAAAGGTCATGCCCAGCCATTTTCCTTCGATTGGCCCCAGTAGCACGGACATGCAATGACATCCAGGAGCAACGTACCAACATCTGCCGTGCTCCCCATCTAGTGTCACTGACACTAGTAGTGCCCCTGAGCATCCCCAGAGGGCTGCTACAGCACAGTGAAATTCCCCAGCCCACCCCAGGACTGGGAAAGCAGTCTATGGATGTTCGATCCCAGTCCTCCCCTGCCGACCCCTGACAGCCCAGGCTCAATCCTGAACCCAAGTCACTGGCGTGACACAAGGTATGGCATCCAGTGCCTCAACCCTCAACACCACCGGGATGGCATGAGACAGTGTTATGGTGCTGCCAGCACCATAAGTCCAAGTCCTGCCTTGGCCAGGCCATCACACTGCTCCAGGATGGCCAGCACCACCTAAAGAAAAAGAATGTGTACAGTCATGCTCTGGAGGTGACAGATGCTCTACCAGCACAGGTGTTGGCAGGCACCAAGTAGAAGGTACACAGCACTGTGGCTAGCCCCGCATAGCTACTGCAGAGTGAAGCAACTGCAATGACCACTGAGCTGTGGCAACAGTTGACAAGCAAGAGGGCCCTGCTGCAGATTGTGAACAGGACCCACCACAAGGACCTCTCACCAGAACCAGTGACACTGGCTGACCTCACTATCCCCAAACAGCTACAGATGGTGACTGGATGGCCAAGGTACAGCAGGATCACCAGCAGCACCACCCACCAGGTCCTTCTTCTCACCACAGAGGACAACATTAGGGACCTGGCTCAGGCACCCTTCTGGGTGATGCATGGTACATTCAAGACTGTGCCACACCTGTTCACTCATTGTACACCATCCATGCACCCATGGGGATGGGCCCTAACAACCTCATTATGTCATTGGTGTATACACTGATGACGGCAATGAGCCTGCAATGTTACTGCACCTTGTTCCAGGATCTGAATAAATATACCAGTATACAGTCCTGCACCCTCAAACCACCTACGATCATCACTGACTTTGAGCAGGCTGCGATCAATGCCTGTAAGATGGAATTTCCACAAACCATAAACAAGGGACGCCTGTTCCACTTTGGGCAGATTGTGTGGTGGAAGGTCCAGAGCTTTGGCCTTGCACCACGATACAGAAGTGACCCAGACTTCAGCCTGAGGATCCATCAACTCGTGGCCCTCACCTGTCTCCTGGCACAGGACATTCCAGCAGCATTCAGCCTCCTGAAGTCAACCATTCTGCCCAATGCCCCCACCTCTTCTATTGTTTCGAGCAGACATGTGCTGGGCAGGATATGGCTGTACAGTAGGGTGACCAAGGTGCCCAAGAGATACAACCCCATGTTCCCACTCAGCTGTGGTTGGATGCAGATCTCAACGAGCGAAGTATGCCGTGGACCCAAAGCAATGTCGAGACCTGGCACTGCCATCTCCATGCCCTGCTCCGGAAGGTACATGTAGGGATCATGACAATGCTAGTAGAACTCCACAGGGAACAGCAATGGACTTATGTCACCAGGGAAGGCATTTGTTGTGGACTGCCATGGACACCACCCAAAAAGAGCTATGAGGAGTGGATAAGGATGGTACTAGCATCCAAGGACAAGGGCAAGCTGCTAGAAGTTCCTCTGTGGCATGGCACCCAACACCACCCTGTAGGGTTTCCATGATGACTTGGCACCTGACAGTTGTACACTCACAGTACACATCATGCACAGCCACCAGGTTGCCACTGTGGCCCCCTACTGTTGAATAAAGTTTCACCCCCACATTTAACATGCACCCCAACCTGGTGGTGATGTCTCATCACAACACTGCTGGTATCGCCAAGCAGCCCACTGCACACTGCCACATCTGCACTGTGTGTCACATGTCACACAGGTCTGAAGCTGTGTGAGTGCCCACCAATCCTTCCAGCTGTGCAACTGTGTGGTACCAGCATTCCCCAATGGCTCTTGTAACCTCCACAACACACCTGGCAGCCTTCATGCCACAGTGGCTCCTGTGGCACAGGCCTCCAAAACACCTCCCAGACTTTTTTCTGTGTGGTTACTGCAGGCCCATAGTGGGCTAGCATGACACAGCCACATGCGCACATGGCACGGTTGGTGCGATGGCATGCTGCTCTGTGTCCTGGCATCCACATGTGGTGTTGCTGTGGACCATTTTCCTGGTGCAGCTATCCATGCTTTCGTTGTGCGCTGTGCTGTGTACCTGCAGTGTCATGCATGCACCGACCAACAGGCATGGTATTCCAATTTCTTCATGCATGCCCAGCTGGCTGGCTGTCGGCTGACATAATCATGCATGCAGGGATGCAAGGACAATCCACCATGCTGCCTGGGATGGCTGGTCAATACACTGAGGCATGCACAGCTATTTGTTTCATCCCCGTTTCATGGATGGTGAGACAGTCATCTTTACCAGGGGATCCATGATCAGGTCAGTGTGTCCTCGGAGAGTACACCACATAGGGGGTGGGTGTTTTCACATTGTCCGTGCTGTTCAGTAGTGTCTCAGGTCCTGGGATGGGTGGCATAGGGTGCTTCATGTGTTTGTGGAAAATCCACTCAACAGCCGCACAGCATCCTAACCTCCTCTGGCCTGACAGTGTGTCAGGTGCTGTCCTAGGTCAGGCCACTGTGTGTTGGGCTGCTGGGGCTGTTGGGTTGTTGTGTGTGGGATGCAGCATGTCAGACTAATAAGCGTTGGGATTATAAAAGGGTACCTAGCAGGGCAGGGTTTTCTATGTGCAAGCAGAGTGGTCAGTGGTGGGATGGGCAACTGGTATCTGGGCAAGATGGGTAGTGTGGGTGGGTCCAGCTGTAGCAAGAGTTGTTTTCTAGTGGGTGCTGGTCCAGCTCTAAGGAGGGTGCTTTGTTTGGTGAGACTGGGAGGTTGCTCCAGCTGCAGGGAGGTGGTCTACTGAGGTGGGGAGGCAGGTCTGGAGGGTTCCACCTGCAGGGGGATCATGTCTGAGGGTAGGAAGGATGGCCTGCAGCAGCCAGCTACAGGGTGGGTGATAGTTGATGGGGAGAGGCTGGTTTGGGGCTTGTAAGATGGACTAGCTGCAGGCAAGATACACAACTTGGGAAAGGTATATTGGGATGTTGATATGGTTGTCCAGCTGGGTGGTCATCTGGGCAGGGGGTGTTCAAGATGTGAGTGGTCATGGGAGGTGCAGGCTCAAAGGGCTGTACTTGGGAACCCTCACTGAAGTCAAATACTACATTTAGTATTAAAGCATTCATTAATTTGCCTTCAAAGACTAATTTTAGTCATTTTTAATAATCTTTAATCATCATTCAAAAATACAACCACTAAGAATACCAAATTCTAAGAAGTATTTCAGCAGACTAGTTGTTCAAGAGTAAGTTATTGCTAAATGAGGATTAGAAATAGATCTGCAATGCTCTTAAAAGTACAATTTTTTTAATACAACTGAATCATAAATGAAGATTACAGTCAGAGGAGTAGTTTTAAGATTTAAATTAGCCAATCAAGGCTGGGTACATTACCGTGCATTTCAGTTCTACTAAGCAAGGAGACAGATAAAACAACCAGCGACACCAATGAATTTTACAGAAGGTAAGCAATTATAAATAGTGGATTTTTAACTGGAAATAATATGGTGCAAAAAAAGTTGGCAGTGTCCTTTTAAAAAAGTCTATTCTAAACTTCATCTCCCAAGTCTACTCAGTCAGAGCCTACATTTCCCAGCATTCTTCCTGTCTATGTCTAGTCTGATGAAACTGCAGGCGCTCGCCCATTCCATTTTTGAACAACTGAGGTTTCCTACAGCTAAGATTTACATGTTAAGGTAAGAGCTTATGTTTAAAGTACATCTTTTAACTCCCTGAAATGTTAAATACAGTAAAGGAATTATACTCAGGTGTTTTTTTTTTAAAAAATGAAATGCTGTGCAAGTTTCACTTTCAATGTTTTGTCTTGAAAACATTTTCTCTTCCCTGAACTCTTGGCTAAACTTTGAAATACACATTTCATTTTCAATCAACCCCCCCCCAAAAGTGTTTAGGATGCATTGTGCCCCTAGATTACTTGTTATTTGTGGAATTTTTGCTGACTTAGTTACTTTAAAGTAGTGTTGTTGTGGTCGGGGCAGGAGAATGAACTGCAGGAAGATTCTATACCTGAGTAAATTCAGAATGCATAGAGAAAAGATTACAACTTTTTTAATTTGAGAAAATCTGGAGTTACCCTAAAGGAATAATTATTTACTGCAGATATTTGAGTGTGTTTGTGGGGGAACTGTTTTTGCGTTTAATATTTGTCTTTAACAGTTGCATGTGTTAATCCATTTTGTAATCTGGGGATCAGTGTATTTTTTTTCTTCTTTTGCTGAAGACTGCATTAATTTATATTATATGTTTATTTTATTTCATTTTTGTTGACCGACTAAGTGCACTAGACAGATTCTTGCCTATTTTCTGGCACGACCCAGAGGGAGAGGAATACAGATGAAAGCCAACTGACCTTGAACCAGATTAAGCTGTTGGTGGTATTTTTAGTGAATTGGGGGAGAATAAGGCACGGGCACTGGAGAAAATTTCCCTGCTTTCGAAAGTGCCATGGGATCTTAACATCCAATGAACTACCACCAGAACAGGCAGATGGGACCTTTGGTTTAACATCTCATCTGAAAGACAGTGCCTCAGGAGCAGCCATCCTCATGCTGCACTCACAGCATCAGTATTGGGATATTAACATAAGTGCCTGGTATGGAACAGAACCCACTGCCTCTGATCTCCCAGCCCTCGGAGGTGAGTGTGCTAATTATTGAGCCACTGACACTGCAAATGCAATATGTGGGTGTCGCATATTTTTATTTTTATTTTAGTACCACGTTGAGAAGTATGGGGTCCACTGTTCAGGAAGGGTGATTGGGGGGTCTAGGTGTAGGGAGGTTCTGCTCTGGACAGTGGATGTGTCCAGCTTTTGGAAAGGGTGTCCAGCTCTGGGGAGGTTACTCAACCTGCAGAGGGGAGGAAGCTGGTCTGTGGGTGGGAATGAACCCAGGGTCTAGCTGCAGGGAGGATTGTCTGCTGTGGGAGGCTAGTCAGGGCATGAAGAGTGAGCCAGCAGCAGGGAGGGCAGTTGCAGGCCTAGTTCAAGGTTGAAGTGAGGTCTAGCTGCAGGGTGGGTGGTTCAATGGTGAGGCTGGTATAGGGCTTCTGTGGATCTAGCTTGCAGGTTGAGTGGTTACGTGGGGGACTGCTGGTCCATGGGCTTGGAGGGACAGCTTCAGATATGTGGTCTGTTTAGAGTGGAGGTTTGGGGTGGTGCTCCAGCTACATGGAGGTTGTATAGAATGTAATTGGAGGCTGGTCCAGATGTAGGGAGGGTGGCTGGCTGGGTAAGTGGCTGACCCGGAGCCTGTGTGGTGCTCTAGCTCCAGTGCTCATTATGTGAAAGGCTGGGGTTAGAAGGGTTGTCCAGCCGCATGGAGGATAGTCTGGTGCCTGGAAGGGAGATCTAGCAGAGAGGAGGGTGGTTGACTATTTTGGGGGGGGGAGGCTAAAGAGATTGATCAGCCTAGAAGGGATCCAAAGTGGTAAAATTAATTAGAAACTGGTTAACATGTGTGCTCTTCAGCTTAACAGTAGCCCTATGACCTGCGGTGGAGGTGATCTTAGTTCAGGAATGAGCTCGCGTCAGGATCTCTCTGGGGAGAGGAGGAAGATCAATTGTTATACAAGAGGCTGTCTTCTGGGAAGGAGGACAGCCAGTCTAGCTGTAGTGCACTGCCAACTGAGTGATCACAGTGGCAGTGCAGGGAGCAGCCCATGGGTGGAAGATCTTGACTGGTGCTGTGCCACATGTCTGTGCATGTGTTTGTGCACCCTTGCTGCTTATGTCCTAGGGATGGAAGAACATGCAAACGTATCCTGACTAGCTAGGTAGCTGCTCCACATATTGGATTCATTCTGTGGGAACAAGTCCTGGCAGATGCCAGAGTGATGGTGTTGTGGTAGCTGAACAGAAGGGGGACCAGAAATGCAGGTTGGAAAATGGAGGTAGTAGTTGGGGTTAGGTTATGTGTCAGAGGGTGATGGTTAATGGCACTTAATTACAGTGACGTGACAGTGAGCAGCTCAGCTCAGAACTGGCGTGAATCCTCTTCAGTGTCTTCTATAAGTGACATTGCAGAAAGTGGCAAAGAACGGAATGCCTTTTGCAGACAATACCAAAATTTGTAGGTGGGCATTAAGAAGGAGCAGAGAGCATGCACATACCTCTTGGAGAAAACTCGTTAAGTGGTCAAGATTAGGGGCAGTTGGGTTCAATGACAAAGTGCAGAATTGTGCACCTAAGGCACAGGAAACCAGGAGCTGCTTTATAGGGTTGATACTGATGATCACTGTGGGGGACCTTGAGTTATTATGATTCAAAGAGACTTGTTAGTATCTTCTGCACCATATTATCGAAATGTTGCCAGAAGACTTTCATGAAGTTAATATGTCCCCAAACTTGTGCTTTCACAAGTTCTGTCCCTCACAAAAATATAAACTGGGTCCCAAGGACTTCCTGTTTTTTTTTTTGTTTTTTTTTTCTGTTGCACAAGCTCCAATTTACATACTAGTAGTGATGACGAGATGCGTAAGGGCATGGGGCGCACTCCATTATAATACGGCAGCATTTCTATTGATTTTTAACTATATATGACTGCCTCCGCACAAATGTGGGACTGTTCAACCAACAAGGGCCTTGTTACTTGACTGATGCCCATGTTTCATTGCCAGGTAGTCACTAAATCATTTAAATCAATCAAAAGCTACGCCCATTGCAGATAAAGACAGCACCCCACACTCTCACTGGCATCTCATCATCCTGCTAGAGAGTGTGGTTGGAGCTGAGGTGGCAGCAAGCAAATGGGAAGTTCTTGGGACCTGGTTTGTATATTTTATGAAGGACAGAACTTTTAATGGCTTAAAATTTGGGGACATATTAACTTCATTGGGGTCCTCTATAGCAAGGCACCAATGGATATGGCAGGCTGACTCAGTTACCTTTACCTTAGTAAGTCTCTTTAAAGTTGCTGGGCACGTGACAAAGCAGTGGGTAGGGCTGAAGGATGCTGGGCTGCATAGGGAGGGGACTCTGTCAGGAGGAGGGAGGTGGTGTGTGCAAGTAATCCCTTATTAGTGATCCAACTAAGGCCCCATCCACACTGCACCTCTCAGACCCCATAACAGCTAGAAACCGTTATAACCATGGAGTGGTACAGTGTGTCCACACTGTCGCTGTGTCCATTTCGGGACCGAACCACCGCCCACTACTTTGTAGCTGGCGATTATCGCGGGCAATTCGATCCATACCGCAGCCTCGTAAGCTGCACTAGGGACCAGTGCCACGCTCCACACTACACCATGTTCAACGCTATCGAGGGTGATAACTGGTTTCATATCCATTGTTGAAACCACCTCGTGGTTTCAACTACGGCTATAAACCCCTTCTGTAACGTTACAGGTGTAAACGTAAACTAATAAGTGTAATGGCTCAGCAATTCTGTTGGGTTACAGAGGGGTAGTGGACAGGGCCTAAGAGTCCTGTGTCCAGGCTCTGAGGCTGCACCATAGAAAGGCCATAGGGTGTAGGCAGTATAAAGGGCAACTAAAATTGTACATGGTCTGGCAAAAGCCCTGTGGAGGAGACTGGGATCTCAACATATAAAACCCTGAAAGAGAGGGGACATGATGGAGACCCACAAGTACCTTTCATAATGATGAACAGGGTGCTGTGGTGGGGCTCCTTCAAATAGGAAAAAGGGACCAAGGGGACATGATGAAGCTAATGGTGGGGTAAGATGGTTGTGAGGAATTACTATCACTGTAAGGGTAGTAGACACCTGGAACAGACTGACAGCATAGTGTTGGAGGACAGGAGTGAAATGTGGTGGGGGGGTTTAAACATGTGTGGTATATAGACACAGGGAACTTGTAACAAGCAGGAAGAAGGAGGCCATATGGGCCACAAGAGACCATTTAGAGTTTATAGAGAAGGACTCAGGAGCCTATGGTTGCAGTTAGAAGCGAGATCTGAAACCACAGCAGAAGTGTGACCTAGAGTGAGGCTCATCAGCAGTGGGGTTTATGGAGCAAGCGCCTAAGGAAAAAAATCTGACAGTTTCTATGTGCTGGGGAGCTCTGGCAGTTGTAGTGAGGTTGGGAACTAGAGGAAGAGTAGAGTGAAGGCTTATCAGTTTTTGATAGGCAGTGTGTAAAAAAAAGTCTGGTTTTGTATCGAGAGGTGGGTGGTGGACACAGCATGAATGCAGAGAGTGCGACAGCTGGAGCAGCTATTGAAAAGTGGGTTTGGTAGAAAAGCAAAACTAAATGTTAAACAAAACAAATGATCGTTGTAGATAGTAAGAACGAGAGGTATGACTAAATGGCAGGTGGCGGGCTGAGGGACGGCCAACCTGAAGAAACAAAACTAAAAGCAAGATAGCAAATGGTCAACAACGGGTGAGGATGGGATGTGACTGCCCATATCCACATTAATCAAGGATGACCATAATAAATATATGTGTAATGTAAGATTCTGCATGTCTATCGCATACGTTTGGATAAATGGATTTATCACACTCATTTATGACCACCCTGTTGCATAAATTACTTAATATTTATAACCATCAGGCTCTTTCTCTTTAGTGCCTGTGTTTTTAATTGTGAGCTGTGCTGACCTATGCTGTTCTTTCCTCCCACAATTCTTTTGTTACCTGGTACTTTGTCATTAGCTACAAGCAATTTATTGTATGCAGTGCTTGTTGCTTACGGAGTCCCGCTGTGTTTTCCACTGATTTCCTTGCTGCCTCCCACCCACAGCGCTACTTTTAAGTCAAGTTCAGGCATTGCCTCAGCTGCACTGTGATTTCCTTGTGGTCCCTATTTTGCATTTGCCTCCCAGTCCTTTCTACCAGGCCCTTGGCACCACAGTCTGCCGTGCACAGCTTAGCAAGGTTCCTGCCACCTACTGCTGTTGCCCACCTCCAGACCCTCTTCCTGTGGTTTTCACATGCCATTTTGTGTTTGATGGGTAGAGGGAGCATATTTGCTCTAGTCTCTTCCCTCCCAAAATATCTCTATCTTCATTCCACACATGGAGCATGTTGTGCCTGAGCTCTGTGGGCTGAATCATAGACATATAGTATGTGGATGGCAGATATGACTGTTTGGCCCACTCAGTCGCCCATTTCTACCTAGTGGATAAGCTGCAGATCCTAGTTATCCAACAGCTGACTTCTCCCACCCAATAGAATTGTCTGTTCAACCCATATATTCTCGAAGTCCCCTCAATATTTTTTGACCCACAACTCCTTAGGAAAAGCATTCATGTGTTCACCATCTTCCTGTGAAAAAAATACCTCATGTTGCCCTGGAGTCTCTATCTTCAAATTTGGCTCTTGTTCTGTACATCTTTTCTGAAAGATGCTACTTGGACTTTGTTGATCTCTTGAGGTGCTTGAATTTCGTCCTGTCTCCGCCTTTCTTTTCCTCAAGGGCATATTCAGCCTGTCTCTTGTATGGCTTGCAGACCTTCGCCATTTTAGTTGCTCCTCTGACTGCAGTTGGGCACTGCCATTACTGTCACTGTAGTTCAGTAGCACTAAACTGTCTGCTCATCAACAGTCCAGCATTTTGGTCAGCAGTTTTCGAACAGCCTGCCTGCTACATACAGTCTGGGCCTAAGATATCACCCCCAACATTAGGTTCAGGAAGATAAAATAAAAAATTGCCACTGTCCAGAGTGGGTGACCCATTATATCACAGAGCTACACCTTCAAACCACTGGCCTCCTGGGACAACCCAGACTCTTGAACCACCAGTGTCCCCTTTTTTTAAATAATATAGGGCCACTAGCCAATGTATTCCCACCTGCCCAGTCTGGCTCTCTTAAATTTTTGGCTACCAGAGGTTTCACGCAGGGGGTTTTGCCAAGTCTCAAATACCACTTTTGCCCTTCGTTCTTAGCTGTCTGCATTTTATTCCATCTCTAGTTTCTTACTGGCCTATTTGTCTTTTCCCTGAAACTTCTTTCTTTATTCCGTGTTATATACTATTTTTGTATATCTCATTCTTGCACTATAACATCCCATACTGATCTATTTTCCTTTATTTCTACAGGTCTGGCCAACATACCAATCAGATAAGTATCTTGTTTAATTTAAACACTAACCTCTTCTGCACCTCCAACCTTTGTGTCCTTCAACCTTCTGTTCTTCCTTCAGGTCCTACCAGAATACCCCAAACCAAGGACACCCAACCTGACTTCACTTGATGGAACAGGTAAGTCCAATTACTTAACTGCCTTTGGAATCATGAAACTGTGACAGAAAGACCATTTTAGCCAGCTCTAGTCTGCCCTTTACCCCTCACTTTCAATCATCATCTTTGCTTAGACCCCACTCTGCCCACTGTCAGCTCCTGTGTCCGCTACATGCCCCTTGAACTCTTCACCATTTTTACACACCACTTTTCTGGTAGTCAGTTCTGACTCACCACCCTCTGTGATGTAATGCCCTCACATTGCCCCCAAACCTCCTTCTTCTAATCTTAGTTTATGATTCTGTCTAGCATTATTTCCTTGCAAATAAGCTTACCAGCTCCAGTGGGTACAGACTGACCTCCACCTCCTCATAGGGGCTGCCTATACAGCGTGCACCATCTTGGTTACCCTTGTCTGAACCTCTTCTTTCAACTTGTCTATATCCTTGTAGCGTGGAGAGGCCTAGAACTAAACCCCATACTCAAGTTGAGGCCTCACCATGGATTTATAAAGGCTATCAGCACCTCCCTTTTTCTGTTTTATACCTCCAGACACAGTATTCATTCACTTTGCTCACCACTGTGTTGCACTGGTCTCCGCCTTCAGGTTATCTGAAATTATAATCCCCAGATCTCGTCCTGTTGAGTTCTGTTAAATGGTTTTGGTTATTACACCATGCATTACTGTGCACTTTTGGCATTAAATTTCAGCTGCTGTTTCACCACCTCCAGAATTTAGCCCTCCTCACTGCCTCCACCCCACCAGGGTGTTACCCTATTGCAGATCTCGATCATTACAACAGGCACACTTCTGCAGTTCCTCCGCTATATCTAACATACTAATTTCATCAGAATAGGCCGATGTCTTGTGTCTGCTCGCAGCCAGCCTCCAATGGGTTTTTTTCTTCCAACTCCAGTCCCAGAGAGGTCATCCTCTTCAGTTTACCTTTGAACCTGTCCCACCCCTCTTAAGCCTCCACTTGCCTCCTCCACCAGACTTGACAGTGTATTCCAGGGCTCCACCCACTTTTTCAATGAAGTAAGGCTGCATCCTCTGTAATTTCTCCCAGCTCTGTTCGTCACCTGGTTGTTTCACCCTTTAGTCTTACATCTTTGGTATTGCCCTGTTTATCTTTTTACATTTGAAGACCCCATCATGTCCCCTGCCTCCTCTCCTCCAGCGAGTGCTGCCCAAGCTCTTCCAGCCTTCCTCAGGGCCTTCTCCCATGCTCAGTATCCTGGTTGCCTCTAGACACTCAAGTGTTGCGCTCATCCTTGAGGTGAGCTTTAAGAGCCTATTTGGGGTACCGTAATCAAACGCCTTATTGAACTATGTATAGGACGCCTCCAGCCTATGCCGGTCCAGGTCCCAGTGCAAAAATCTGGGTTGTCTAACATGATTCCCAGGATGAAACCATAATGTCGTTTATCCAGTTGCCCAACCTTTCCAGCTGCCTCCTGAGCTTTATCCTGATAATGCCTCCATTACTTTGGCTACTACACGCAGGTGCTATGCTATAATTCCTATCTCCTCTCTAGACCCCATTAGTGGATATACCATGAGCTACCTCCAGTCTTGAAGCACCCATCCTGTCAGCAGAGAGGTGTTGAGCAAGTAGTGGTGCTGCTACCATCGCCAATTCTTCATAACTTCGGATGAAATCGCTAATCTAAATTCTGTGCCTTATCAGTTTTTTAGTGTCCAAGGCATTCTTCACCTTCCATTGTGATTTCTCCTCCTCCTCCCACCCTCATTTAACCACCCATCCTCTAGACTTGGCCCAGCCTGTACCCCAACTTTTCTGTCCTCTCGACCATCTGACCTCTCGACTCTGTTGGCCCCTTCCTTCCTATTGGGCTGGAGGATCCCTGTGCGTCCCTCCAGAACATTGTCAAGGCAAAGTGCTCATTTAGCACTGGCCTGATTTCTGCCTGCTGAGTCCATCCTCCTCAGTCCTAATCATGATCCGTGGTTCTCCCTTTTTCTTCCTGGGTATCTATAGAACCTTTCCTCTCGATATCCCTAGCCAGGTTTTGCCCTCTCCCACCTTGGCTTCCTCATCACTGTGGTGACCTTCGAGCCATCACCCATACCTCTCCTATCCTAGAGCACTTAAACATAGGCAGCCTTTTTATACCCACTGCCTCCTGCACCTCCCTGGTCCACCAACACAGCTGTTACCTACCATGCTTACCTCACCCTTAAGCAGGAGCAGGTCTCCTGCACCCTCTTCTTAATGGCCTCCTGCCAAGCCAGCATCCATGTCCGCCCATCTTGTCCAAGCTCCTAGAACCACCATGCCCACTAAGTCTGTTTCAGTCCACCACGTATTAGAATGTATCCTCCCCAGATGTTGCAGCAGAAACCCGGACCGGAGGTGGTCACCACTGCCAGCGGCTGCACACCTCCACCCTTATCTGTCACTGTCTGCAGACACAATCCGTATCCGCCTCACTGTAGGTTCCCACCCGTGACCAGGAAGGCATTTTGAACATATCCACGTCTCTGTCCCGGCCAGAGGATGCCATGTGTCCTAGTTCGTCCCTATATAAGGTCACCTATGATCACCATCATGCCCTTTCCATAGTCACAGTGCCTCTTGATGTTCTCAACGTTTGTCCCAGACCTCTTCATCATTGGTGTCTGTACACCACCCGTGATTTTCACTTTTACCTCCTCTTTGTAGGGTTACCAGATCTCTCCACCCCTCATAGCCTCCTCCACTCCACTAACTGTCATTTTTGACTACTGGCGTACACCCTCCCTTCCCTCTCCTCATCCTTCCTGAATATTTTTAGCCCACCAAATTTAGGTCCCAGTCATTTTTCTCTGATGGCCCATGTCTCAGTAATTGCTGCCACATCCACTGATCCCTCAACTATATCACCTGAGCTTGGGCATTTGCCCATGTTCTAGCATTGATCAGGACTGTTCTTCATCCTGATCCTCTTCTCCAGTCATTCGACCCTGGCAGTCCCTTGATGCCTTCTGCACAGCCTGATGGATTTAGATCGCAGTTACCTGCCTTCTTTCAGCCCTGACTTGGACCTCGAGGCCTCCTGTGCTCACTTAACCCCTTTACAAATTTAACCCACTTTGATATGAATCCAGCTAGATTTAGTTTCAAGATCTCCTCCTCCAAGTTGAGGTGCATCCCTGCATATAAACTTTGTCCTCCTATGTCTTCTAGTCCCTCACGTGCCCATACCCTGCCCTGCGACAGTCCTGAGCTACTGGTTCACACCTCAAGTTTATGTTTGGTCCCTGACACTCTAGGTATGGCAGAATCTCAAGAAGGAGATTGCGCTTTATAGAGTGGTAAACCCCATGTCTCCTTGAATTGCCTGTATTCTTATCCACTGTTCTGTCATTTGTTCAGATGTTTTGTCTGGGGATTACCTGATTGGGTGTTATCGAGTATAGCTGAATTTGGCCTTGTGTACTGCCAGGCCTGACACATTTAGCCTGACTGGGCTGCTTTTTCTCCCCACCCACTCCCACTGGATGCCCCAGGTCGCGGAGCCACCCAGCAGGATCACCTTCCACCTCCCACTTATGGCCTGTTAGATTCCATCCAGGCCTTCCTTCTGTCATCAGCCCCAGCTTACTTTTTTTGTCCTCAGCCTGGGATCACAAGCCTGTGTAACATAACAAAAGGTGGTTATGTGAAATTAAACAAAGTAAAGAGGAATAGAAGCATATGCTGTGCCAGCATGAGCCTTTCAGTGTGGCTTCTCCCTGTTAGCAGTGCCTATCACTATCCTTAGCAGCTTAGAAGTGGAAGTGATCCAAATAGTACCTTATGGGAAAAGTCCAGCCCAGAGAAGTTAAGGTCTTGGTTTATTTTGTACTCGCGGTTGCGAAGTACAAACTCTATCTCTCTTTTTCCGACTTGCAACTTGCGCAGTTGCGAGACAGACCCTCGCTGAACCCGAAAGGAACAAAGAGTTTCTGGTATCTAGTCCGGGTAACTGGTGTGCCTCCCTATGTGAGCAATGTAGATTATGCAAAGAAAGGTAGAACAGTGTACAAAGGTCTGAGGAAATGTCAAGCCATCAGCTTGATATTTCAGCCATTAGTGGCCCAGTCCTGCATTTAAAAGGGGATTTTACAGGTCTTCTTGCTTTCTAAACCTGTTTGTTATGCGCTAAAGGCATGAAAGGACACATCCAGCATTTAATTTAAATGATTATACCCTGTCCCAGAAAAGATATTAAACTGAAATATTTAACATTTCAGTACAGGCTAAACAAGGATAAAGATGTAATAATATTGCTAGGTTGTCCCAGAAGGAAAATAGAACCGAAGACCTTCTGGAGACCTAAAGAAATATAATGCTATGTGGGCTAAGTGAAACTTATAATTTTTAAGTAGTCCATAAAATGGGTCTGCTCTTACCAGAATCTGGATATTGAATGGGGATGTCTATAGAAGCAGAAGCATTGCCCTTTTCCCTTGATAATCAACTAGCTGTCAATCATTACCTGGTAGAAAACTTTCCAACTTTTCTTAGATATATTTTCACACTGGGCAGGACTTTTAATAAAATAAAAGCTGATTCTGCTAGTAGAATTGTATATGAAGCCAGCTAGCACTGTATAAAATTAAAAGAATGGCTTAGAAAAAATGTTTGTATCTTGTGTGATGCTTGGTCACCTGATCCAGGGGGTGAGTATAAAAGGACTACCTGTGACAACAGAAGTCAGATAGGGTCAGTTTCTTCTGAAAGAGTGTAGGCGAAGGACTTGGAGAGTCTGATGCTACACTAAATTGAGAGTGAAACTAAATAATTTACAAATCCTTTTATTTTGATGTATTTTGATTGTTTTCTTTTATTTTTATGGTGCAGAAGCTATACACTGTTTATGACAAAAAAATAAACATCCCCGGTAAGGAAAAAGTAGGTTGCACCTAAAATGACTTGTGTTGTGTCCATCTGTATTTCCCACTCCTTTACAAGTGGTGTCAGTGGTGGGATTTACAGTTGCTAGTGTCTTGCCAGGGATGGGAGACATTGCAGTGGATACCATCCGATATCCCAGGTGGAAACATGGCAGAGGGTGTCCATGTGACTGGCACCCTTACGAGAAAGATGACTGCCCAGCAGGGAACACTGCTCCTACCAGGTCTTCCATTGGATACCAGGCCAAAGGTGAAGAAACAGCCTTCAGAAGATGATGACCTCAGTGACAGAGTGGAAGAGGATCCCATAGATACAATCCCAGGGACTGAAGAAGGTGAAGAAGATGTTAATACCTCTTGTCTGGATCTGGAACATGCTCCACAGGAAGATGTTGGAGAGTTGTTAAAGTGGCTTTGTGTCTGCCAGGTACAACTTGACAGGGACAGAGAGGTGGAAAGACAATGACAAGATGTGAAATGGGCTGATACTATGAAAGTACTATAAGTCATTCATGCAGGTACAGCAGACTGTAATCATAGACCAAGGGACATTAAACTAGCTTGACTACAGGACAATGATGATATAGAGGCCTATCTAACAACTTTTGGAAGGGTAGCTCAAACATGTGGATGGCCAGGCGACCAGTGGGTAGTTCATCTAGCCCTCAGCTGACTGGTAGAGCTCAGGTGGTGCACAGTCACTTACACATAAAGTGGCTCAGCACTTTGAACATGTGAAAGGACAATATGATATAAATACTGAAACATATCGACAGTGCTTTAGGTATCTTAAATGCAAGCTACAGATATCACAAGAGAGATATTTGCTCACCTTAAGGACCTCAGTTATAAATGGTTGTAGCCAGAGACGAAGACGACTCAATGGCTCATGGAGGCCATTGTAAATGAGCAATTTATTAAAATACTTCCCCAAGATGTCCAACTGTGGGTGAGGGAACACAAACCCGAAGGAGCCAAAAAAAATTAGTGCCCTAGCAGAGGAAGTCTTGGTGGCCAGACCTTCAAAGGTGAAGAATATCCATGGGGGCCCATCATTATCCACCTCCACAAATCTGGTAAGACCTTCTAATCCTGTAAATATTATTAGAACTGAATGGAGACAGGATCGAAAAGGGAGGTTGCCCCGTCTAGAGATTATTCGCCATGGATGCCAGAAAAAGGGGCACTTCATAAGGAACTGTCCAAATGTAAAAAGAGATTATGGAAATGTAGCACTGGTAAACTGGGCACCTTATTTAGCAACAGTGGAGGAAGTGGGTACTCTAAAATTCATGGGCCTTATTGACTCTGGTAGTTGGTAGACATTTATTTGTGCTGATTTGGTGGATGTAAATAATAAAACTAGAAAAGGAACAGCAGTGACTTCTGTTCATGGAGATATCCATTGCTATCCTACTATACCTCTTGAAATGGCAGTAAAGGTAAAACTCATGAATTAGAGGTAGGATTGGCACCACAACTGCCAGTCCCCATAATCATCAGCCATGATTATCCATACTTTTCTCACTGTTGGAAAGTAATGCAGGACAATCAACTCTGGTGGCAGTTACTACCTGAGCCCAGGCCAAGCAACAGGCATAACTTTCTAGTGTCTTCCCTTTTCTGAGGAACTGTTTGTCCAGGAAAAGACAAAAAGAAAACCTTAAAGAGGAAAGAAAAAGAGACTGGCAAGAAAAACAGGGAACATGAAATTATTGAAATGTGAAGAAGGGACAATGCAAATGGAACAAAAGTGAATAAAACTTTAAACCCTTTTTATGTTGATTGCACGCATGTGCAAGAAACATGTTGTGGCAGCTTTCTCCACAAGCAGGTTGTGGAGGTATGGCACTGTTGTAGCCAATGCCCCCACAGCATGCAAAGGCTTGTCCCGCGTCCCCCAATGCCATGGCACGCTGCTGCTGACACTAGTTCAGCCTGCATGCCACAACCTTCTAAAACATCAGCCGCTGCAATCAGGGGCCACCTTATCATTGCAGCATCAGTCACCCGCTGCAATGAGAGAGCGACCCATCATTGCAGGGCGGAATCTAGGAACCCTGATATTGTTTTGAACATGGCGGCTTGCCGCTGTGTTCTAAACAATAATACCCCCTACGTTTATTTGCCGACAGAGGCCCTCCCCATCGGCATAATATAACCCTCAGTTTTATTGTCTGCTGACGAGGTGCCCAATCCCATTGGCAGAAAATTCCCCTTTGTTGTTTGCTGACGGGTGTCTAATCCCGTCGAAAAAGGAATTCCCACGCTTTCTTGTTGTTTGCTGATGGGGAGCCCAATCCCCATCAGCTACAGCTGCCCCAAAAGCAAGATTCCGGTGGCATGCTGGGAGCCCACCCCAGCATGCCACATGCCCTGTTGTTGCGGTGGGGTGCCCAATCCCCATCGGCTACAGCTGCCCCCCAAAGCAAGACTCCAGTGGCACGCTGGGAGCCCACCCCAGTGTGCCACATGCCCTGTAAATAAAAATGGTCCCGTGATGTCTTTTTTTTACCCTGTAAAAAGGAAACTGTCCCTTGGAGATCTCTGTGCCCCCCACCCACAGCCTGCACCCACCCACTGTGCACCCTACCTCCCCAAACCCCCTTCACCCCATACTTACCTTTGGAGTCCGGCGCGACGATCTTCGGTGGACCGGGAACACATCTGCACTCTTCAAAGCCGACCGCGAACTGAGAAAATGCCGGTAAGCTGTATAATGGAATGAATAGGGTTTTTTCAACTTTGATGGATATCTCAGGCATTTTTTGGAATTTTAGCACCAGATATTCAACATGGGATTTTTGGGACCCCTCCTCACGAATTCTTGAACTGTCATGGCATTAATTGGCCCCGAAAGGTGATTTTGCGGTCACTGTGCGGAATCACCTTTCGGGGCTGATTAATGAAACGACAGTGCCAGTATTCATGAGGTGGGCCCTCAAAAAGCCTATGTTGCAAATTTTGTGGAAAAAATCCTAAAAATTACTGTTTTATGAGCACACGTTGCGCAGTTGCTACGCATGCTCGTAACTTCATGAATCTGCAATATTTTCATGCCAGATTTTAACACTGGCATTTTGTCACACACCTCCTTGTGAGTAGTATAGCTGTCATTGTTCACATCCTGGCCAAAATGTGTTTTGCACTTCCAGTGCAGAATAAGCGTGATCGCTGTGGGAAATCAGTGTTCAGGACAGATTAAGAAAATGACAGTGACACTGTTCATGAGTAGAGTTCATAAAATGCCTATGTTGAAAATTTGGTAGCGATAACCATCAATTGACTGTGTTACAAAGTGCGTTGCGCGCACTTGCGCACCCTTGTAACTTCTCAGATTTGTAATATTGTCACGCCAGATTTTCAACAGTGGCATTTTTCCACACCTCCTTATAGGCAGTACAGCTGTCATTTTTCACATTCTGACCGCATGTGTTTTCACAGTTCCAGTGCAGAATAACGTGGTCACTGTGGGTAATCAGTGTTCGGGACAGATTAAGAAAATTACAGTGGCACTGTTCATAAGCAGAGGTCCTAAAATCCCTATGTTGAAAATTTGGTGACAAAACTCCATAACATGATTGTGTTACAAGAGTGCGTTGAACTGTTTCCACGCACCCTTGTAACTTCACAAAATTGTAATATTGTCACGCCACATTTTCAACAGTGGCATTTTTTCACACCTCCTTATGAACACTTCAGCTGTCATTTTTCACATCCTGGCTAAAATATGTTTTTGCACTCCTGCCGGAGGATAGCATGGTCACTCTGGGAAATCAGTGTTTGGGACAGATTAAGATCGACCGAGCGAGAAGGGGGAGTGACCGAGCTCAACTGAGCTTTGTTGGGACTGCTGCAGATTTGTTTTGTGGGCAGACAAAGGCACCAACACAAGATCACAGTACAAAAGGGCAGCCTGCAGCACTGAGAGAAACAGAACAAGAGTGAGGGGGGGGAGTGAGCGAACTCACCGAAGCGCTGTCATGACTGCTGCAGATTTCTTTGTGGGCAGAAAAAGGCGTCAGTGCAGGCAGGGGCCCAGTACAAAAGGCCAGCCTGCAGCGTTGGGAGAAACAGTACCAGCGAGTGAGACAGGGGGACTTACTGAGCTCAACGGAGCTCTATCAGCACTGCTTCAGATTTCTTTGTAGGCAGAAAAAGGCGCCAATGCAGGCAGGAGCCCCATACAAAAGGGCAGCTCGCAGTGCCAGGACAAACAGAATGAGCGCATGAGAGAGGAAGACTGAGCGACCTCAACTGAACTCTGTTGGGACAGCTGCAGATTTCTTTGTGGACAGACAAAGGTGCCAATGCAGCCAGGAGCCTCATACAAAAGCGCAGTCTGCAGCACCAAGAGAAACAGAATGAGCGAGTGACAGAGTGGTAGTGAGCGAGCTCAACGGAGCTCTATTGTGACTACTGCAGATTTCTTTGTGGGCAGAAAATGCAGCAATACGAAACCGAAAACCCAATACAAAAAGGCCAACTTACAGCACCAGCAGAAGCAAATTCATAGTGACAGAGGAGGCGAAACTCAATAAACTATGTCGGAACTATGAATTTCTTTCTGGCACAGAAAAAGCTGCCAATGCAGGCAAGGCCCAATACAAAAAGGCAACCTGCAATGCCAGGAACACAGAAATAGCCAGTAAGGGAGAGAGTCAATGAAACTCCACAGAGCTCTATTGGAACTACTATGAAAGTTATTTGTAGGCGAAAAAGCAACACACACAGCTAAAAAGGCAACCTACAGTAGCAGAAAACAAAGAATAGTAGTAAGTAACTCAATGGAAACACAATATTATAACTACTACCATTTCTTTATGTAAACATAAAAACAACAACACCAAAACCAGAAAAAACATACCACTTCCCCAACAAAACAGAACCAAACAAGTAGAAAGAAAAGCAAACCAACACAAACTTATCCAAGACTACTGCAGATTTCTTTATAGACAGAAAAGCACCAACAAAGGCAGGAGCCCAGTACAAAGAACCAGCAAGCGCCAGGAGAACAGAATGAGTAAGTAGAGATAGGGAGTGAGTGACCTCAATGGAGCTCTGGCGGACAGCTGTGGATTTCTTTGTGGGCAGAAAAAGGTGCAAATACTGGCAGGAGCCCAGTACAAAGGGCAGCCTGCAGCGCCAGGAGAAACAGAATGAGCAAGTAGAGAGGGGGAGTGAGCCACCTCAAGGGAGCTCTGTCGGGACAGCTGCAGATTTCTTCCTGGGCAGAACAAGGTGCCAATGCAGGCAGCAGCCCAGTACAAAAGAGCAGCCTGCAGCACCGGGACAAACAGACTGAGCCACTGACAGAGGGCCACTGAGCGAGCTCAACAGACCAACGTAATCAACATTCGGCATTGACAAATGCTTGTTTCTTACAGGTGGGACAAGAACAAAGTGTTGGGGCCCCCAAGTATGTGGAAAGAAATTAGAAATGAGGCAATAGCAGCCCAGTTACTAGTACCAGAAAAGTACAGAAATTATGTGATCAGACTAGCACATGATATTCCCTTAGTAGGGCACACTAGTAGAGATAACACCATGAGCAGGATACTTAATTTTTTGGGCCAGGGATTCACGAACAAGTTGCTGAGTATGTTTGTAGCTGCCCTGACTACCAAAAAGTTGCCCAAATAGGAAGAAAGGTCATGGTGCCCCTACAAAGTATCCCCATAGTCACACAACCTTTTCACCGTATAGCTATGGATGTGGTAGGCCCCTTAGAAACCAGCCAAAGGGAAACCACTTCATCCTAGTTATATGTGATTATGCTACTTGTTATCTTGAGGACATTCCCATGAGGACAGTTGTAGCCCTAGACTGGCAGAAGAATTGGCGAAACGTCTTTAGCTATATGGAATTCCCCAGTAATTCTCACTGATAGGGGAAACAATTTCACTTCTGTAATGTTGAGTGAGCTATATTGCTTATTAGGAAGCCATGCAATTAGAACCTCTCCATACCACCCCAAACAGATGGTCTGGTGGAGAGAGTCAACCAGACAATGAAGAAAATGTTACAGAAGTATGTCAATAAGGAATGCAAGAACTGGAACACATTTCTACCTTACCTCTTTTTCTATAGAGGCATCTGTGGGTTTTCCCCTTTTCCTACTCTATGGATGTAATCCCAGAGGACCACTAGATGTAGTCAAAGAACACTAGGAAGAGAGAAAGAACATTGGGCATAGAGGGTATTAGAATGCATGACTGCGCTTAGGAAAAGACTGATAAAATATATAGGATTGGCACATCAGGCATGAAAAAACCAACAAAATCAGCAAAAATACTTTTACGACAAATGGGTGGGGATCAAACAGTTTAAGACAGGTGATCAGTGTTACTCCTACTCCCGCAACTGAGAATAAACTCCTGATGAAGTGGCAGGGCTCTTACAATATCAACTGAGAGGTATGCCCTGTAAACTATGAGATTGAAATGCCAAATGGGGGCACTAAGCAGATATACCATGCAAACCTACTTAAAGAATGGCATGAGAGAAACCACAAGCCATCCTTGGGTGTTACATTCACACAAACCCAGGAAACAGAATTGACATTGCCTACCAAATGCTAGAAAACCCAAACATATTCAGGAGGTAAAAAGCAACCCAACCCTACAAACACACAAGCTAAACAAATTCAAGAGGTTTTAAAAAAACATGCTGCTGCTTTTACCAACATTCCAGGGAGGACATTAGGGATTGAGCATGACATCAGGATCACACAAGACAAGCCATTCATCAGAAGCCTTACAGATTACCCATGCATGTAAGGGGAGGAATTCATACAGGAGGTGAAAAAGCTAGAAAGTTTGGGAATAGTAGTACCCTTGAAGAGTGCATGGTCATCCCCCATAGTAGTGGTTAATAAAAAGGAGGGGGGGAGGCATTCGTCTTTGTTTAGACTTTCAAAAGGTAAATGCAGTCTCCCTTTTTGATGGGTACCCCCATGCCCTGTATTGATGACATTATAGATTGTTTGGGTAATGCTAGATAGATTTCCACATTGGACTTCACGAAGAGTTACTGGCAGATCCCTTTGACACCAGATTCCAGGGAGAAAACAGCTTTTAGTACCCTGCTAGGCTTATTCCATTTTGTTACGATGCCATTTGGTCTCCATGGGGCACCTGTAATCTTCCACTGTTTCATGGACCAAAGCTCAGACCTCATACAGACTTTTGTGCCCCCTACCTGAATGATGTGGTGGTGTTTAGCCCTGACTGGGAAACACATTTGCAACACCTTGACAAGGTGATATCCACCATCTGGGAGGCAGGAGTTACCATAAACCCCACAAAATGTGCATTAGCAAATACTGAAACAAAGCATTTAGGATTTACCATAAGAAATGGAGTAATAAAGCCTGAAACAGACAAAGTGACTGCTGTGGCAAACAGTACTGTTACCACAACAAAGAAACAAGTGAGAGCTTTTTTAGGGTTAGCAGGATATAAGAGATGGTTTATACCAAATGTATCTGCTATGGCATGCCCCTTGACAGACTTAACCAGGAAAAGATGTGCTAACAAAGTACACTGGACCCCGGAGTGTGATGTGGCCTTTAGAAACATTAAGGCTAGTTTATGTTCATACCCAGTGTTATGAAGACCAGACTCTAGCACACCTTTTGAAGTACAAACCGATGCATCAGGGGTGGGTATTGGTGCAGTACTGACCAGCACATCCAGTGGGAGGAACATCCTATAATATTCATTAGTAAGAAATCACACAAAGAGAGAAAGGAAATATGCCACTGTTGACAAGGAGTGCTTAGCACTCAAGTGGGCAATAAATTCACTGAAGTACTATCTCTGAGGGTATTAAGTCTCAGGTAGTGACAGACCACAACCCTCTGTGTTGGTTACAGCAAATGCAAGAAAAAAAATCCACACATTATGCGTTGGTACCTGGCTTTACAAACCTATCGCTTTACTGTTACCCATAGGAAAGGTACTGAACATACCAATGCTAACTGTTTGTCATGATATGGAACAGGAGTTGAAGACATGGACACTGAAACATAATAATGTATGCTGTTTTGATGGATAGTAGTAAATGAGTACATGATATGATTTTAGATCCCAGGATAAATAAATGTATGATTGATGAAACACAGTATGTGGCTACACTGTATGGGTGATTAATTAGCCAAATTATGTTATTTGAAATGGGACCCTGGAACCCTGGGACAGAACTTCTGAGAGTGGGTGGGTGGAAGTTCCACCCCTTCTAGGGATTTTGGAAGGGTAACTTGTATTCCACAGTTCCCCTCATAAAAAGGGGGGTAAGTGTGACAGGGTATGTCCCTGCCACTGTAGAAGGACCCCTTTATCTGTTCTATGGTTGTAACCACTCTATATTTCTTTCTGCTTAATGCTATCCCTTTCTTTCCATCTGGGGGCAGGCCACCGCCAGACAACCCTCAGTCCTCCACTTTATCTCTTATTTCCCTTCTTTCTATGGGACCGTTTTAAAGGAGGTCAACTTGCAGTGACCCCTTGGTCTCAGATTAGCTGGGACACCACTAGTGGTAAAGTTAGATAGCCAAAGATTGACTTGTATGGCCAGTTCAGCTAGAACAAGAAAGGCATTAGCTGTATAAATAAAGTAAAACAAAGACCCTTAATAAACAAAGGGTTACATTATGAAAATAAAAATTAAATATGCAGTTAAAGAAACACAGTATTATGCTATGTAATGATGTACAAAAAAAGTGGCGACTTTTCTATCCCTATTGCCACTGCAAGTATAAAAAGTAAGTAGTAACATAACAAAAGGTGGTTATGTGAACTGAAACAAAGTAAAGAGGAATAAAAGCATATGCTGTGTCACCACAATCTTTTCAGTGCAGCCTCTCTGTTAGCAGTGCCTGCCAGTGCCTGCCACTATCCTTAGCACGCTTAGAAGTGGAAATGCTCCAAATAGTCCAGCCCAGAGATGTGAAGGTAATGCCCCCCTAGTCTGAGTGGCACCTTAGCACTTAAACAGATTGGAAGAACTTTAAGTCCTCAATGGCAGCTCCTCCATGTCCCCAGAGCCCGGACATCTCAAGGGCTCCGGTCATTCGCAGTTTATATACCGTCCCTCTGGAATGACCTTCCTAATAATCTCCAAGAGTGCAGCTCCTTTGGAGGCTTTAAGAAAGGCCTCAAGACCTACCTGTTAGGGCTAAGCGTCTTTGCATGCCACCACTGAGCATCAGAACACTCCAAAGGGCTACCTCTGTAGCTATTGACAGCTCCTGGCATGTCATTACTCCCATACTGGCACCCTTACAATTTTTTGATAAGCTATGAGTAACTGTTTTTGTGAAACTGCTTTACTCCTCATGATAATCATCAATTGTACCTAACCTGCCTGTGTATCATCTATCTTGTCTTTATTGTAATGTCTGTATTATTCCATTTGCTTTGAGTTGTTCTTGCTGTTTGTTCTTCTGTTGTCTGTAATTAATCCTAGTTACCCTGAAAAGGGACTGTAATGGTCTCAGTGAAGCTTACCCAGTTATCAAAATTTAAATAAATAAATTCTGTACTTGCAGTTACAGTACAAATTCTCTCTCTTTTCCTGACTTGTGACTTGAGCAGTTGTGAGTCAAACCCTCACTGAACTTGAAAAGAACCAAGAGTGTCTGGTATCTAGTCCAGGTGTCTGGTGTGCTTCCTGTGTGAGCAATTTAGATTATGCGAAGAAAGGTAGAACAGTGTATAAAGGTCAGGAATGTCAAACCGCAGCGATTGACATTTCAGCTGTCACTACACCAGTCCTGCATTTAAAGGAGATTTACAGGTCTCTCTTCCTTCTAAACCCACTTGTTATGCACTAAAGGCATGAAAGGACACATCCAGCATTTAATTTAAATGATTATACCCAGTCCCAGAAAAAATGCCGTATAGCAGAAAGAAAAGGAGAACTATGTACAGGCTGGTGAATGACAGCTCTGCGAAAGTCAACTTTCATTTGGTATTACCAGCCTTTAAGGCCTGGGGCACCAGGAGTAGTCCATACTGAACAGGAGCTGTTCTTATTTCAGTTTCTAATTGTGGCATAAGAGTCCCATGTGAGTTGTCCAGGAGGTTTTGCCATGTTGTAGCAGATTTTAAGATACAAACTCTGGGTCTGTTTTCAGGGCAAAGCCTTAAAGATATGAAATACTGATTCTTCCTAAAAGTAATTATTTCCATACCATACGTTAAGGACCAGCTTATGCCAGTTAGATAGAGCCAGAATTGATCTTTTTGAATGGCATCCAGTGAAGCTAGAAGCTGCTTTCTTCTTTTTGTGTCCTTCAAAGATCTGGGAGACATGCTGAAAATAAGCACAGCAAGGCTTCATTCTACCAATTTCTCACTGTTTTCAGTAGCCCAAGATTTTTGGATAGGACCGTATTATGTATGTGTGGTCTGCACTCTGTTCTCCTCAATCCCTCTTACATGTACTCTTCCTGACTGTCATCAATTTAGACTGTATTACAGGCGTACAAAAGAATCTCATGAGGTGCTTTCACTGATTCCTCTGTCATGTCAGCACACTAGTCATTTATGCTGATGCAAACTCTCAGCTTGCAGCCTTTGCCAGGGTGAAGAATCTAGGGATCATTCTGGATGATAAGACCGTCACTTGAGGCTCAGGTGTCATCTATAGTCAGGAATGGCTTTTACCATCTCAGGAACATTATCTTGATTAAAGCCTTGATCCTGTTCAAGGACTTGCCCTCAATAGGGCATGCTTTTGTGACTTTCATAATTGACTACTGTAACACTCTACATCTCAGGGTTAGTGCATGGATCCTGCATCCTGCACTAGCTGCAGGTAATGCAGCATCCATGTGATGACTGGCCTTCTGAGGTCCTGTCATATGTCCCAGTCCTGCATGACCAGCACTGTCTGCCAGTGAAGTGAAGAACCACCTTCAAGGTTGGCTTACTGACCTATAAAGCCCTATACAGACTGGGCTTTAGTTATCTGAGTGACCTTCTGACTCCTTACCATACCCATTGCCCTCTCCGATCCTCTGAGGTGGGCCTCCTAGCAGTTCCCAGAGCTAGGCTTAAATCATCAGGTGGTCTGGCTTTTGAGGATGCTGATCCAGCCCTGTGGAACTTCTTCCCAAGATCCTTGAGGGAGGCCTCCTTGGTGGAGGCCTTCAAAAGGGGCCTGAAGTCTCACCTGTTTAGGGAGGCCTTTTGGGTATAGTTAAGGGGCCTCCTCACACTGGCTGCTGTTTTATGTTATTTTACTTTATTTTATTTAGTATTGTTTTATTAGTGATTTAATTTGTTTTATTATATAATGTGTTTATAGATATGGTTTTATTCTTTTGATTCAAAACACCCTTTTCCCAGGCTGCCCTGCCCAATAGTCTCTATCAGCGATAAGTGGATATCTGAAGCATAGGGTAACACAATAGCTTCTTGTGGAAGAACAGTGGCTGTATCAAGGCTATGATCTACATACAGTATGAGTGCTGAGGTAGGGGTGCCTTCATGTGGAAGGACAGTGGATATACCAAGGCTATGATCAACATATGGATCATGAGGCAGGTAGCCAGGCCTCCCCCAAACACCAGAGAAGCACCAGGGAGACAACCCCCCCCAACCAGATCTCAGCTCACCTTATTCTACATCCTTGTGCTCTGAGGCCTGAAAATCCTATGCTGCTGCTGTTTGGCCCCCTGAGGAGCATAAGTAGTGTGAGAGAGACTTTCCATGCTCACCATAGGCCACACAACCTAGGAGTAAATGCAGTAGGTTCGTCCTGAAGTATGCTCCGTGGTCCTTAGAACTCCACCAAAGCCCCCCGGCTCCAGCCCACCTCAGCAAGCTAGTTAAACAGACACAATTCAATTGAACTTAATTACATTTTTCTAGAGTCACACCATCAACCCCTCTGCTAGCAGCCCTGGTACTTGTACATGAGCTCCAAAATCCAGTAAATCATGAACTGTGCCTCTGTCCTTTGAATCATAGACTAGGTCTGATGTGCTGGAAGCCTGCAGAGGAGTGTGACTGTAGAAGGAGTTAAGCAAGCTTTTGATATCTTGTTTTACACTGTCCACATGGCACCTTCTTTGCTCCCACTTATTCAGTGCTTACTGACAGCTGGCTGTTGCATTCCAATGCAGAAGAGAGCGGACCTTGATGCTTTGCATGGGGCCTTTGTAATGCTCAATTTCTGAAGATCCATGGTGGCTTCAAATAGGGAATCGAAGTCCTTGACCCTTGATCCAATAGGGAGCTGTACTGATGGGCATGCCAGGTAAGGAGTCTGAAATGTAATATCTTGTTCCCTCATGGCTTTTTTCAAGGCATTATACAGCTGTCTTTGCTCCAGTATATCCTGTAGGTAAAGTAGCCATGGGCCACCACTAACCTGCAGTTTTTATAGTGTAAGTCCCTCTGCTTCTAAGCCCTATTGATGATCTCTCAGAAGCTCTGAAACTGAAGACCTGTTGAGCATGGAATGGCATTCGAGTTTTAGGTCTTGGTATGAGAGAACAATGAGCCCATTGTACATTCAGCGAGAAGTCCGAGGCTACATTGAGTTTCTAGTAAGACTTGCTCTATGAACTCCATCAAGTTAGGTGTTTATAGGCCTTCCTTCAAGCCATAGATGTGGATATTTCTCTTCCTCAACCTACCCTCTACATCGAGGCATTTTGGTTTCAGCTTTGCCTGTCCCTCCAACAAATGCCCAGCAGCCACTAAGTGCATGAGTCTGTGTCCTCAGGCACACATTGTCCCAGAGTGTCCACTCCAGTTTCAGTTTTTGTCAGGTCTGCTCTTATGTCACCTAGTGCCCGTCAGTTTTCATTAAGGATTGCCTGGAGCTCTTGAAGTAACCAGAGGATCTCCTGAGATTGTCATTGACTCAGCAGTGTTAGGTCAGCCTGGCTACGTACCTCTGTGCTACCCTGCTAGACTCGGCCATTTAATCCTGCACTATTCAGAGGCAAATTACGCATTTGGACCATTCCAGGATATGAGAGGTAATGTCCTTCCATGTTGTGAGCTGCTTTTAATTATTTTGTTGCTTTTTGAGTTAAGAGGGAGTTTAGTGCTGTTGAGGTGAGCATCAGTGATCAGCCTCTTGCCATAATGGCGATGTCACCAGAAGTGACACTTTTCATTCCTGAACATGGATTTGAAGAAACTAACAGGTGTTCTTGCTGAAAAGACAGTGTGATCTTGTTGTTAGAGTACAAGCTTGAGGAGTAAGAGAGTCCAGGTTCAAATCCCAGAACAACTACTTACGCAATGTGTACCCCTAAATAAATTACTTAAAGGGGCATGCCCATGTACAAGGAAAGGTATTAATCTTATTGTAATATCTTCAAATAAACTATTGTTCCAATCTCTAACTCTTTTATTGCCAGAAATATAACACATTTACTGCAGTTCCCCTTCCATTACAGCTGCAGGCATTCATTTTCTAAATCGCTAGCACAGAAAATTACATTGCATTTGAGGAAACTAGAGGTAAAATACAGTGCTGACAGTAATTCCTAGTAAAGATTTCTTAGCTTCACATTTCTTAGTGTCATTTCTTAGTGTCATTCTGGTAACTTGTGCTGATGGCATTTTCATGCACTAGAACTCTTCTGATCTTGTAAACTTGTAAAGCCAGTGTTTCAGGAAATACATTTGGCACCATTTTAGGGATTTTTTTTTTGTACAAGTGCCACCAGTTTCCTAAGCCTTTGCAGTTTTGTTGCTTTGCTTTATGGTTTGTAACATCCTGATTTAGTAAACTATGGTGTGCCTATGTGGTTTGCAAAATTTCTTTGAGCTAGTGCCATTCTAAGTCATGGTTGCCAGTTTACATATTTTATACTGGTACTGCTTTGTGCACTCTATTTACAGCATGCACACGATTTTGCATAATTATTCTGTTGTTCTTTTGACATATTTGTGCAGCATTTCTTTTTTGCACACTTTCTTGAGGCAGGATCATATGGAGCAAATATCATAGGCATTAAAATCATCAACATTTATGTATTTGAAAAACAGTTACCAGGAAAGGCACACTGAGCCAAGGCTCGTTTCCAGGCGCAACCGGTGGTGGGGGGGGGGATAATTGGAGAAATGGTCAAGGCTCAGGTCAGGGAAGTGACAGTAGGAAGGATAACAGGAACAGTCAGGGTGGGGTTGGAGTTTCAACTGGTGCCTGAGGGAGCTAGGAGAGGAGGACAGATTGGGGGAGTTGGTTCCAGAGTAAGTGAAGGTGATTGGAGAAGGCAGATTGCCTAGTGAAAGGGTGGGGTGAGGAGTAGCAAAAGTGTAATAGTCTCTGGAACAGAGGCAAACAAGAGGCAGAAGGAGTCAGGAAAGGAAAGAGGAGAGGTAAGAGGGAAGGGAATATTTAGATATGAAGGATGTACAGTGAGCCTGACAATATGAGGGCAGAGGGAGGATCGATAGGGAAGAAGAGAAAGAGCAATTGTAGGTACAAGGGGTGGGAGTTTGCCGTAAAGTGGTCTAAGGAGTTACAGAGGGTTTTCAGTCTGGCATTACAGAGGTTTTCAGTCTGGCAAAGGATATGGAGGGGGTGGTGGAGCTGTACACCACATCCACATAGTCAAAGATAGGGAAAACCACTCTGGTAACAAGATTCCTGTGGAAGAGAAATAGTCTTTCCTTGATACATGGCACTGAGCTTGGGACAGAGTTTTTTTCCTTTATCTGTCTGTGGCAGAATGGGCAGCTATAAACCCTTCCCATAGTCCCCAGTTGTCCCAAGTCTCCATCCACTTCTCAAGACTGGGTGGGCCACTGGTGCTAGTGGGCTGGGCTTCATGAATCCCAACCTCCATTTTCCACCAGATTTTCTCCCTAAGGGCAGTGGACATGCAATGAGGTGCAAGCATCTCTACCTATGAGCACTCCAGCACTCCAGACAGCAGGTGGCAGTCAAAAGGGGAGACACGTGATCTCCCCTCCCAGAGGGAAGGGAGCAGTCATTTGGACACTCTATCTTCTCTCTCCAAGCCAGGCCCCAGAATGATCCAGGTCCATTCCCAAACCTAGGTCACCAATGAGACAACAGGGAGGCATGGATGCTCAACCCACCATGCCACTGCTCTGGCATTTTGGGACAGTTTCACATGGATGGCATCAATGGCATCAGTCTAGGCTAAGAAGTCAAGTGTACTGTCAAACCACACACTGAAGTATTTAAAGGACTGATCTGCTTTCAGGGGGATTCCATCCAGTGTGGTGAACACCAAAGAGAGATCCAACAGCAGCTGCACTCACAGATACTTGAAGTAAATGTTCAAAGTTCCTAGTAGTCCTGTGGCAAACTTGCACGGTACAGATAAGACAACCCTGCTCCGGTGCTTCAAGACCAAGTCTCTTCATCAGGGTGCTTGGTATCAGAGACATTACGTTTTTTAAATACCCCAATCATTATTAATATTCATGAGTATGGTATTACATCATGTGGTTGCAAACAGTAAAAATTTATTAACAAACTAAATAAATATCTGGATAAATTAAACAGCAAATCCATACTACTATTAAGGGGCTCAGCCTGTCCTCATTTTCATAAACATTGCCTTTTAAGGAGACTATAGCTGCATTACTGCACTGTCCAATACACAGTTTACATGGCTGCTGAAGAAGTAATAATAGGCAGAGTTTGTGTGGTATAGATTAGCCAGGTTCTGGAAATAATAGACCCAAGGAGCGCAGTATTGTGCATGTTTACCACTGGACTACCAGAAATAGAGCAGTATTGAATTTTCTTTCACTTTGGTGAACTTTTATTTCAAGTATCCATGAGTGCGACTGCTGTTGGATCTCTCTCATTGTGGAATATAGGTGGCTACCTGTTTCAGCACGTACCGGCTCTGCTCTGCAGTCCATAGTTGCAACCTTCTTCTTGGTGAACACCAGAGTGGCTGAGTCTAGCTAGTTTCTGACTGATACCAAGGTCATAGACACCACCATTTTTGTAGGTAGCGGCTTGCGCTTGCGTGCCGGCCAACATACTGCAGTAGTAGCTTGAATTTGGATGTGCGGTCACTGTGGGTGAATGAAGGGCACACATCAGCAGGTGTGTCCCTCATTCCCCAATAAGGCAGCTGCAGGCGCTGACACCAGCAACATGTAAACTGGCCAACAGATAAAGAAAGGTCCGCTGCAATGACAGCCAAGCTCATCATGCAGCAGTGTGCCTTTCCTGGTGAAGCAGTTCAATTAATATGGCAGCATTGACTGCCGCCGTGCAGATCACCAACTTCAAGGGTGCCCAGTCCCCTGTCAGCATGCCCGACCCACTTCATTTGCCGACAGGGAGCCCGCACTCCCGTTAGTATCGCCCTTCCCTCCAATTTTACATGTGTGCCGTTGGTTTCAGTCCTGTCCTCCATTTAATTTGCCAATGGGGAGCCCACCCCATCAGCATAATGCCCCCAATGCTTTTGTTGTGTGCCAAGGGGGTTGCCCAATCCCACTCGGCTCTTGTTCCCCCACTTTGGTATGTGCCGATGGGGTGCCCAATCCCGTCAGCTACAGCACCCACCCAAGACACTCAGGTGGCATGCTGGGAGCCCCCACCATGCCAAATGCCCCTGTAAAAAAAGTCCGCAATGTTTATTTTTCTTAAAAAAACCTGAAAATCAGAAAATGGTCCCTCGCTGTCTGTCCTTCTCCTCCCTCCCTCAACCCACACCCACCTCTGCATACCCCTCTCCCCACACACCTCTCACCCCATACTTACCTCTGAGCCCAGCCGACTATCTGCTTTAGATCGAACATGTCTGCACTCTTCAAAGCCGACCGCAAACTGAAGAAATGCCGGTAAGCTATATAATGGCATAAATAGGGTTTTTTCAACTTTGGTGCATATCTCAGCCATTTTTGGGAATTTTGATACCAAATTATCAACATGGAGTTATTGGGACCCCTCCTCATGAATTCAGTCACTGTCATGGAGAATTCAGTCCCGAAAGGTGATTTCCGGTCACTGCATGGAATCACCTTCGACCAATGAACAAAATGACAGTGCCACTGTTCATGAGGGGCTTCTTTAAAGCTCTATGTTGCAAATTTGGTGACAAAATCCAAAAAATTGCTGTTTTACAAGGGTGCATTGTGCAGTTTCCACGCATGCTCAGAATTCATGAATTTGCAATATTTTACTCCAGATTTTCAACATTGCCATTTTCCCACACCTCCTTATGAACAGTATGGCTGTCATTTTACATATCATGGCTGAAATGTGTTTTCGCATGTCCAGCGCAGAATAGCACTGTCACTGTGCTGAAATCAGTTTTAGGACAGTTTGACAAAATGACAGTGACACTGTTCACGAGCAGAGGTCCTAAAATCCCTATGTTGAAAATTTAGTAATAAAAGTTCATAAAATGACTGTGTTACAAGCATGTGTTGCGCAGTTTCCACGCACCCTTGTAACCGCAAATTTGCAATATTTTCAAGCCAGATTTTCAACACTGCCATTTTTTTCACACTCCTTATGAACAGTACAGCTGTCATTTTTACATCCTGTCCAAATGTGTTTTCGCACCTGTGGCGTACAATGGCATGGTCGCTCTGAGAAATCAACTTTTGGGACAGACTAAGAAAATCACTGTGTCACTGTTCATGAGGAATGTCCCAAAATGCCTATGTTGAAAATGTGGTTTACAAAACCCCAAAAATAATTGGGTTACGGACGTGCATTGCACAGTTTCTATGCATGCTCATGACTTCACCAATTCTTCATAGTTTCGCTCCAAATTTTCAATGCTGCCATTTTTTTATACCTCCTCATGAACAATACAGTTGTCATTTTTCACATCCTGCACAAAATGTGTTTACGTACCTGTGACACCAAGTGGCACAATCACTGTGCAAAATCACCTTTCAACTAACAAACTGATACTACCGGTCTTCATGGGGTGGGGTCACAAAAAGCCCATGCTGATAATTTGGAGTGAAAATACCAACACACGCCTATAGTGGTAGGGTTTCCAAATGTTATACCCCACCTTGTAGAGACTGACAGGTGTCAGGGGTGTGACTTGGGATCATCAGCTGTAATGCTCCCACCATTCCACCCCACCCTGCAGCCACTGACAGGCATTGAGGTGTGCCTTGGAGTGTTCAGCCACAAAATTCACCCCATTCTCCTATACTGCACCCACCTCAGTGTATTTCCTTATGGAATGGGATAAGTATAACACCCAAGGACCCCAAAGCACACCACAACACTTGTCAGTGTCTACAGGGTAGGGTGAGATAAAATGGCATGAGCATTATAGCTGACAACCCAAAGGCACACCCCAATGCCTGTCAGTCTCTGCAGGGTGGGTGTGGGGTTGGTGTCAGTTTAATACTTCACTGCCACTCCTATTATGCATCTCTAACTCCTGCACTACCAATACCAATGCCAGCGAGACAACATTCGGCATTGACAAATACTTGTTTAATGTTGACTCTGAGTTGGTTGGATTGGAAACAGTACAGAATGTTGCTGAAGTCATGCTTGAGCAGGTCTTCCACAGCTGCGGTGTATGGACCAGAGGTGAAGATGACTATGTCATCTGCATTCATGTGAATATGTGAGTTGGCACAGGCAGAGGGAGGTCATTCAGTAAAATGGAGAAGCATAATGGGACCCAGGATGGAGCTCTGTGGGACACCAGCCCTGATGGGTAGTAGAAATGACAGGACACCTCCTTTCTGTACCAATTGTTAACAGCCCATGAGGCATCAATGGAACTGATCAACAACAGGAGCAGACAGGCCAGCAGAACCTCAACTTGTGGGTCACCAAATTGAATGCTTTGTCAAGACTGATGAAACTGGCAGTCATTATGTGCTCCAATCCATCCCAGAGAAGATGGAATCAATGACATGTAGTAGAGAGGAGGCAGTGGAATGGTGTTTGTGGAAACCAGACTGGAAGGGTGAGAGGAAGTTGGAGGATGAAGGGAAGTCAAGGCATCTGGAATGGACCTGTTTCTCTTGCAGCTTACAAAGTGAGATGAGTAATAGTACTAGTGCATAGACTTCTTTGAAATAATTAGAGTAAATGGAATGTTACCATGTGCCAGCTGGCCCATCAGTGCAGCAGTTGGATTAATGCTTGTGACATCAGTGACCCAGGTTCGGGAACTGGAGGGCTGGCCAGGGAGAAGGATGGAGCATCCTACGGACTGCTCTCCTTCTCCGGGGTAAGGGACAGGGTATTGCCCAATGATCAAGAGACCTAGTGGAGGCTGGAGGACTCATGAACCAACTGGCACTCACACATTGACGGGTGGGGTGGGCCTGGGCGTCATTGCACATCCCTGTCCCTGGGGCCTAACAAGAAAATCAGTCCACCTAACTTGGTGATGCCAGCCTTGTGGCTGTGATCAGCTCTCCAGGCCGACTGTCATCCTATCCATTGACTGTGGTACACTTAAGGGGTTCGGTGCCATGGCCCCACCCTGGGGGCAAGCCAGGGGTCCCGGAGGGTGGCCAATATGGGGAAGCCGTAGCATGGAGTCCATGACCAGGCAGATGGACAGCAGTGAGGGGCACAAAAAGTATAAATAAAAAAATAAAGAATGACACCATGTGAAGGGATGTACATCGCTCCCCAAAGTTCAGCAAACATCCTCCACCAAGTGTACATTAGCAGGATTGGCAGTAAGACAGCTAACTGTGTTTACAGCAGGAAAACCACTCATAGGCTGCAGTATATCAGTCCTGTCATGGAAATCCCCTACAAACAGTGCTACTGCCTGTGACACGGTGACCTGTGTTTGAGAGCAAGCCTAGGTCGTCAAGAGCAGGGTGGGGGAAAGAGGTCTGCGAGTCCCATAGAATGCTCTCCTCCACTTTGGGGGGGGGGGCTGTCACATTGCCCTGTTACCACTGCCTGTGGATGCTCAGGTGGCGGTGCTGGACTCGTGGTGTGGGGAAGGGAGGATGCCATTTGGCACTTGGCTGAGACATGCATCCTTCATGCTGGCATCCTTGGGGTGGGGTTTCAGAGAAAACAAGCAAGCTGAAAAAAAAACCAATGCAAATGCCCCCAGAGCTGAGTAGAATGATCCCCAACAGCTGGAGGGGGGATGGAGTATGGCTGATCAACAGAACCGCCACCAAGCTCTGCTGGCTATGAAAGAGACATACATATGTTATAAAAAAAAAGTGTGAATCTGTATAGCAGGCATCTTACAAACAGAAACCAACCAGAGGCTTAAGCCCTGTTATGTGTAAGTTGTGCCAATTTTAGCCAGTTTGGCTGAATAAATTCTTTATGCAGTATTTCATCTTACATAGTCCTTGCTTTCTGAGTGCTCTGGTTCCTCTGGTTGGTTGGCATTTTCTAAGGGATTTAGCACAGCCATTATCTAGGAGCACCAGGGACTGTTTGAGCAGTGTCCTTGTTTAGTTTGTCATGTCGCTCAGGCACAGATAAACTCATTGTTATAAGGTGCCTACAGGGCATGCCCAATGAAGAGCTCCATTTCTAGGGGCAGGTCAGCAGCAGGCTAATCATTAGGCAGGCTGGCAATGACTCACTTTCAGCTGTTCGGGCTGAGTCGGACAACTTTTCAAAGGATGGAGCTGCACCAATAGCAGTGAGGCTGCGTCCTTTGGAGTTGCATTCTGCATTGTATTCCTGGTTACATGTTCACACTGCTGTAGCTTACACTTCCCATCGGCATAGTGTCCCCCAATTTGTTGTAGTGCCGAGGCGGATGCCCAGTCTCTCGGCCTTGCCCCCCCACTCAGTATGTGACGACAGGGTGCTCAATCCCCGTCGGCTACAACCAAAAAAACACTCAGGTGGCATGCTGGGAGCTCACCCCAATGTGCAAAAGACCTGTAAGAAAGAAAACCTTCCCACAATATGTTTACATTATTTTTAAACCTGTAAACTAGAAAACAGTCCTCATTGAGTCTCTTGCTCCCTCCCTCAACCCGGATCCACCCACTGTGCACCCCACTTCCCCCACCCCATAATCCCCATACTTTCCTCCAGAGCATGGCACGATAACATTCGTGGACCGGGAACATGTCTGAACTCTTCAAAGCTGACCACAAACTGAAGAAATGTTGGTAAGCTGTATAATGGCATAAATGGGTTTATCCAACTTTGGTGCATATCTGGGCCATTTTTGTGACTTTTGGCACCAAATATTTCAGCATGGGGTTCTTGGGACCCCACCTCATGAATTCAGTCACTGTCATGTGGTTATTCAGTCCCGAAAGGTGATTTCACAGTCACTGTATGGAATCACCTTTCAGGACTGATTAACAAAACAACAGTGTCACTGTTCATGAAGTGGGCTCCTAAAATGCCTATGTTGAAAATTTGGTGACAAAATTCCAAAAAAATGACTGTGTTACCTGCGTGCATTGTGCAGTTTCAATGCATACTTTTAACGTTGCAAATATGTAATATTTTCACTCCAGATTTTCAACATTGGTAGTTTTTTACACCACCTCATGAACAGTATAGCTGTCATTTTCAACTTCCTGGCCAAAATGCATTTTCACATGTCTGGCACAGAATAGCGTAGTCGCTGTAGGAAATCAGTGTTCAGGAAAGATTATGAAAATCACAGTGACACTGTTCATGAGCGGAGGTGTCAAAATACTTATGTTGAAAATTTGGTGACAAAAGTCCATATAATGACTATGTTATGAGCATGCATTGCGCAGTTTCCATGCACAAATGTAACTTCATGAATTTGTAATATTTTGACTCCAAAGTTTCAACATTGGCATTTTTTTACACCTCCTTATGAAGAGTACAGCTGTCATTTTTCACATCCTGGCCAAAATGTGTTTTTGCACTTCCGGCATAGAATTGCGTGGTCACTGTAGGAAAACAGCATTCAGGACAGATTAAGAAAATCACAGTAATACTGTTCATGAGTAGAGGTCCCAAAATGCCCATGTTGAAAATTTGGTGACAAAAATCCATAAAATAACTATTTTATGAGCATGCATTGCGCAGTTTCCACGCACACTCGTAACGTTGAGGATTTGTAATATTTTCACTTAAGAGTTTCAGCATTGTCAGTTTTGCACACCTCCTTATGAACAGTACAGCTGTCATTGTTCACATCCTGCCCAAAATGTGTTTTCACACATCTGGCACACAATGGCATGGTCACTGTGGGAAATCAATGTTCAGAACAGAGTAAGAAAATCATAGTGACAGTGTTCATGAGTAGAGGTCACAAAATGCCTATGTTGAAATTTTGATGAAATTATTCCACTAAATGGCTGTTATGAGCTTGTGTTGTGCAGTTTCCACATACGCTCATATGTTTGAGCATTTTTAATATTTTCACTCCAGATGTTCAATACTGCCTTCTCTTCACACCTCCCTATGAATGGTACAGACATAATTGTTCACATCCTGCCCAAACTGTGTTTTTGCACATCTGGTGCAGAATGGCGTGGTCACTGTGAGAAATCAATGTTCAGGACAGATTAATAAAATCACAGTGCCACCGTTCATGAGCAGAGGTGCCAAATGCTTTCATGAGGTGGGGTCATAAAGACCATGTTGAAAATTTGTAGTGCAAATACCAACAAACGCCTGGGGCATTAGGGTTTCAATCATAATGCCCCCCCAACCCATGGTGGGGCTCCAGTGCCCTTATCTTCTCTAAACCGCAAACAGATCATCACTCTTCAAAGCCATATCACGAATTGAGGAAATAGGTATGCCTTTCACTGTATTTCAACAGGAATGTGAACTTGGTGGCATAGCTTGTTCTTTCTGCTGCAAACTGTAGTCCTACCAATCGGTGCATACCAACAGCAATCCCAACGACGAACTCCAGCATTGACAAATGCTTGTTCTGTTTTGTATCTTACAGACAGGACAGGTAAAAGGCAAAGAAAAATCTTTTTTTTTCGGTTCCCTGGGGATGTGAATTTGAGGCTAATCTCAGAGGTTGGGCCAGTTGTTAAGCTGGTTAGAAACAGCCAGCCACTTAATAATTTAGCAACTGCACCTGAGAGGGCCAATGAGCTGATAAGGTCATGTCTCAAGGAGAAGAGTGAGGATTGTTGTAGATTTCAGGCTAGTAAAACAGACCGGGAGCCAGAGTGATCAACAGACTGAAAAAGCTGCACTTGCAGCTGAAACTAACAACTATTATTTTTTGTGTATTTTGCTTAGAATGCCTTCTTGTTTTGTTTGAAAAAAGGCAGTGTTAAAAAAAAGCTTATGTATTTTTAAACCTTCAAAAGGGTCCACTATTAAGTGTTTCCAAAATCCCTTACTGTATATAGCAATCATTTTATTTTTTTACCCAAGACAGGCCAGCTGAGAAGTAACATCTAATTTCCAGTGAGATCCTGGGTGGATTTTCAAAAGTAAAAATTAGGCAAATGT
Source organism: Neoceratodus forsteri (assembly GCA_016271365.2). Lineage (NCBI taxonomy): Eukaryota > Metazoa > Chordata > Ceratodontiformes > Ceratodontidae > Neoceratodus > Neoceratodus forsteri. Next base: position 1,870,924,352 of record CM057452.1, read on the forward strand.
CCGAGCTACACCAAGTTGGATTTTCAAGTTATAATATGGGCTATTTTGAAAGTTTGACTTACCTGCAGAATTTCTAGCAGTTTTATGGTAATATAGATGCAGTGTTTGAATAACGAATGCAAGAGATAGATGTAAATGATAAATCAGCTTACACTGGACTAAAAAATTGTACCCAGGGAATTTTACATGAACTTTGCAAACTTCAGATAGCTAAGTCAGAGTTTAGAAATTGGACATACAGTACCTATGTACTAGCTTTGAAGAATCAGACATAGTGACAATTCTGCTTATATGCAAAGTTGTACAATAGAAAACTGCATGTAGACATAGGCTTTGCCTCCCCCACACACACACATCTACCCATTTCTGCAGCTGAGTGGACTGGGTCACTGGAAGGTTAAGTGACCTACCTGTTAAGGTAGTGAGTATTTGGCTCTTTTGAGTCCTGTGAGAAAACACAGCATGCTGTTATACACAGCGTATTTTAAGTTTGGGTTGGTTGGTTGTTGGCAGCATTACTGCATATTGTGTATTTTAACACTGTGCAATTTTAAGAGAGCCCTATCTCCGTCTGGGCTCTCACATTTAGTCAGGGACTGCAAAGTGCATGGCTACTAGTGTGACCTTCTACCTTGGCTGTGCTGTGTGAGCCTGGAATGAGCAGGTGTGAAAATAATACATATCCCTAACCAACAAGGGGCAAACTCATTTTGATTTGCACTATATTGTGGTTTTAACCAGGTGTTCTGCACTTAAAGTAGTAACTCAGACTTTAGTAGGAATGGGAGTACCAGAAGTCAGCTGGGACCTGATTCCGTCCCCACTGCTTAAAGCTGGTGTCTGTGCAGTGGCATCTGAGAAAGCAGAGCAGGCTGTGATACACAGCATTTTACGTGTTTTATTTTAAATCTGGGCTGTTGGCCCCATAGCTGCATACTGTATATTTTAAATACTCTGCTATTTTAAGGATAGGCAACCCAGATAGGGAGCCATATCTCCCATTAGGGCTCTGTATGCTTTTAGTCAGAAAATACAAAAGTGCAGGGTGTGACAGTGTGTGACCTTTAACCTTGGCTGTGCTGTGAGAGAATGGGATGAGCTGGAGAGAAAATAATACATAACCCTAAACAGCAAGAGGCATGGTCATTTTGATTGACACTATACTGTGGTTTTAACCGCAGTATGCTGCACTTAAAGTAGTAAATCATGACTTTTGTGGTAACAGGACTTCTGGGAGTTGGCTAAGACCAAATTCCAGTCCCTCCACCGATTAAAGTTGTACCTCTGCAAGCGAAGGTGAGTCCAGAATGGAGGTTACATACAAGTAGAGGCACATGCATCTGCCTGCATCTGCCAAAGATGGCAAATATGTGAATAACTCTTTTCAAGGTAATCCTTTTGTCTTGCGTTAAAAAAATTATATATTGTTGAATAGATTCTGGACCTTCTATCTAAAGAGGGAGGACTAATAAAATGCATTAAAAGTCAGATGTTCACCCTAAAACCTACATATAACATAGGAGTTTGTATATGGCAAATGTCTGGTGTTCTCTTTACTTGGTAAAGAATTAGGCAATCTTAAGGGTTATCTAAATTACAGGAAATAAATAACATTGAGAGTTTTGTAATGGAGCTAACACATGAAACCTGGAAATAAATGAACCAAAATCTCTAAACAGAAAAGGGCAAAGGATACTTCAGGAAAATGAGCCCATGGAAGATGTGGGTAGTGAAGCAAAATGAGGCAGGGAGGAAACACAGACTACCATTAACTTTGAAAATAATAAATGTTGTGTGCTCACCACTAGAAAAGGAGGAAAGAGGGGTAGAAGAGCTGTGTGCCCTGCCACAGACCCTGAACAAATCCCACTTACTAACTCCAGCCCTCTAAATACTGTTCAACAAGCAACACCAGAATCTTGAACATCAGGGCTACCCAGTAAATACAGTATGGTTGCGGGAAACTCCATTGTAAGATTCACTGTCACCCTTCTATGTAATGAAAATAAAGTAACAGTCATTGTGTGCTGTCTTCCTAGAGCCAGAATATAGGATAGCAATGCAAGAAGTACATTTATTGGCAATAAATCACAGGACACAGCCATAGTTTTGCATGTGGGAGCAAATGACATAAGTAAAAGTCATGTAAAGGATGTATGCCACAAGCTGTTAGCATTGGCAAAAAAAAAAAAATTAGAGTCAAAAATTAAACACAGCCATCTCAAGCATTCTCCTGTTATCCAAAGCATACCTTAAGAAGAATGACACAGTAGTTCTTATAAGTAGCAGATTAGCAAACTGGTGCAGTAAAGAAAACATTGTATTCCTAAATCATCGGTAAGGCATTCATAACAGCTATAGAGCAAACTGGCCTAATAATCTCTATCTTAACCACGAGGTACAAAAATATTAAGAAATCATTTCAAGTGCACTTTCAGAAATTTGAGTTTAAACTAAAGACACAGAGGGAAGCAACTACTTATAAAATCTACATCTCTCCTTGGCCAATTGTAAAAGTAATAACAAATTACAAAAAAAATAATAGATGAAGTGCTGTTTAATAAACTCCATAGCTTGCAAAACAAGGTGTCTGAACTTAAAGCTTTAATCAGCATTAAGGAATTTTCTATTATTGCTATTAATGAAAATTGGTGGAATGAGCACAGTATTTGAGGAAAAGAGATGAAAGGATATATGAACATACAAACTGCCAGTAGATACAGGACATATGGTTTATTAAGTCATGAATGTTTAGCTAACAGTTCATTGCAATGCAGCTGCCCCTATGTTCTTATTATGCATTATACAACCACAACAGAAGCCACAAAATTGTTGATGGGGTTGTTATCTATATAGGGAGGAATGTATCTGCATTAGATATTAGTAAGAAAATAAGAAACCAAATAGTCACACTGAAACATTTTGGGTTACAGTTAACCCAACAACAACAGCAAGTCCTCCATTAACTTTGGTGGATGCTACAGACCACCTAATACACCAAAGTATATAAATTCTGACCTACTTAACAAAATACAGAATGCCTGTGAACTCGGAGATGTAGGATCCTCAGACTTTCCAGTTCACCTGGGAACAAATGATTTAGAAGGGAACAGTGAACTGGAGATACAGGCAAGATTCAAGGAATTGGCCAGGGTTTGTCACTCTATAGGATGCTCAATCTCCTTTTCTGAGATACTGCCAGTACCAAGGGCAAGCAGGGAAAATAAGCAAAAACTTAGGGGGGTGAACCAGTGGCTCAGGGAGTGGTGCAAGTCAGAAGGGTATGGATTGATGGGAGACTCGGATGATACATGGGAAGACAAGGGGCTATATGCTAGGGATAGGCTGCATCTCAACCTGGAGGGGAGGGAGATCCATAAATTAAAACTTTTTGGATTCATTGGTGATAAGTGGGGTTTAAACTTGTAAAGGGGGGAAGGATAGAAAGACTGAAAGCCCCAGCGAGGAAGCTTGAGGGTTCAAGACTAGATTGTGCAAAGCGGACTGCGAGTACGGTTAAAAGACTGGGGGAACTGAGGAGGTAAGATTGATGGGGGGATTGCGCTGGGCTGAGAAGTGGGCTGAGAAGAGTGGAGAGGGGGGAGAGGGTTGGATGGAGGATGGTCCTGATCAATGCCAGGAGCATGGGCAATAAAATGCCAGAGCTCCAGGCAATGCTAGTTGAGGGTGCAGCAGACTTGGTGGCAATTACTGAGACATGGGCCACACAGAGGCATGATTGGGACCTAAATTTAGAGGATACACAATGTTTAAGAAGGATAGGGAGGTGGGAAGGGGATGTGTGGCATTGATAGTCAAAATGACATAGTAGTTGGTGGGAAGAAGAGGCAGAAGGAGATCTGGAGGCAATTTTGGTAACCTACAGATGAAGGGGTAAAAGATTAAAAATAGGGTGGTGTACAGACCACCCACAATGGAAGCGGAACTGGAGAATGATCTGGCTGAGAACATCAGGGGTCACTGTGGCCTTGGAAAGGACAGGGTGGTGATCATGGGTGACCTGAACATGCTGGGGGCAGACTGGGGCACTATGACATCCTTGGTGGCCAGGGAGCAGAGGTTAATGGATGTCTTCCAGGATACCTTCCTAGTCCAGCAAATGGGAGAGCCTACTAGGCAGGATCAGATCCTGGACATTGTCCTAGCAGATAGTGACCAGATAAGGAGCCTGGAGGTGAGCAGCCGTTGGCAGGCAGTAACCATGCCATGGTCTGGTTTCTTACGTTCCTAGGGAGAGAATTTGCACTAACACAGAAGTAATAGATTTCAGGGGCAGACTTTGAGGGCATGGGAAGGATTCTTAAGGTTGCTTGGATGAGATAAGGCCAGATATGGATGCTGGTAGCTTGTGGGAGACCATTAAGAAGGGGGTGCAGGAGGCTTCGAGGGCCTGCACAAAGGTAAGGCACAAGCCATGAAGGGCCAGTAAGCCTTGTTGGTTGACCTGGGAGGTGCAGAAGGTGGTGAGGGTGAAAAAGGCTGCCTATGCACACTTAAAGCACTCAAGGGGGGCTAAGGAGTAGGGAGAGTATGATTTCCTGGCTAAAAGGTTCACTAGGATGGTAAGGGGGGCCAAGGCGAAGAAGGAGCTTAACCTGGCCAGGGATATCCACAGAGGGGAAAGGGGTTCTATAGATACATAGGGGAGAAAAGAAAAGAAAAGTGAGGGCACAGATCAACAGGATTAGAACTGGTGGGAGATGGGCGCAGGAAGCTGGGGAACAAGCAGAGGTGCTAAATGAGTACTTTGTCTCTGTCTTTACTGGGGGAGGTGGGGGATCTTTCCAACCCGATGGGAGGGTAGAGGAGCCCACTGAACCAGGAGGTCAATTGGAGACTGAAGGACTGGATAAGACTAGGGCAGGGGATGGGTCGTATCTAGAAGGGAAAGGGAGGAGAGGATACATAAGGAGGGGGGATGGGAGGGCAAAATCACAGTGGATAATTGAGAGAGGCCTCCAGTCACCAAAGACTGAGAAGGTGCCAGGGCCAGATGGGCTACATCAAAGGGTGCTGAAGAAACTGGCGGATGTGCTGGCAGCTCCACTAGCCTCACTCTTCAACATCTCCCTGATGACAGGGTGGGTGCCTCAAGACTGGAAGGTGGCTCATGTGGTGCCTATCCACAAGGGTGGGGGGGTCCAGAGAGGAGATGGGGAATTATAGGCCCGTTAGCCTAACGTCTGTGGTAGGCAAGGTTATGGAGGGCATTATCAAGGAGAGGCTGGGAGGGGCAGCTGGAGAGGTTGGGGCACCTGGATGATGGGCAGTATGGTTTTGTTACAGGGAGGTCATGCCAGACTAACCTGGTGGAGTTTTATGACTGGGTGGCCAGGTGCCATGGACCGACATAGGCCAATGGATGACCTCTATCTGGATTTCAGTAAAGCATTTGATTCAGTACCCACAATGGCCTACTAACAAAGCTGGGGGATGGGGTGGGTGGCAGTTGCTCAGGTAGGTGGAAAACTGACTTACAGGGTGAATACAGTGAGTGGTGGTTGGAGGGATAGTCTCCTCCCCCAGGAGGGTCATCAGTAGGGTCCCCAGGGTTCGGTCCTGGGGCCACTCCTGTTCAATTCCTATTTCTCAGACATAGGGTGTGGTGCTAGGAGTAGGTTGGAGTCTCTTTGTGGATGACTCAAAACTGGGAGCACTGGCAGACAGGCAGGAGGGAGAGGCCCTGCAGAGGATCTGGATACCCTACGGCGATGAGCAGGAAGTGGGTGTTGAAGTTCAATGCAGGGGAAGTGTAGGGCGCTGCATCTGGGGTCAGAAACCCGGACATGCATACACCTTTGGGGAACCACACTGCAAGTCACATCTGGCAAGAGGGACTTAGGGATAGTGGACAGCAAAATGAATAACACAGAGAATTGTCGAAGAGCTGCAGCAAAGCAACAGGATATCATTGCATAACCTCCTCTGTATAATGCCCTGGTTAGGATGCATCTTGAGTACTATGTGCAGTTCTGGAGACCCCATCTTAAGAGGGACATAGCACTGTTGGAGGGTCTAGGGGCAGGCAACCAGGATGATTCAGGGCATGGAGGTAGGACCTATGAGTAGAGATTGGATTAACTCAATCTGTATGCATTGGAGGAGAGGAGGGACTGAGGGACATGATAGAGACTTTCAAGTAGGTAAAGGGGATAAATAAGGGCAGAGCCAGGGAAGTGTTCAGGCTTAAGAAGGGGGGAACTACCAGGGGGCACAAGTGGAAACTGGAAGGGGGGAAGTACAGGGAGAGCGTAGGAGACACTTCTTCGCAGAGAGGGTGGGCAGAACCATGGAATGCACTGCCCAGGAGTCTGGTGGAAGAGATCACAGTGAAAGGATTCATGAAGGGTTGGGACAGGTACAGGGGGAAACTGAGGTCAGGGAGGGCCACCTCTAGGGCTGGGGGGGTTGTGGAGGAGCGAGTTCCCAGTAGGAGGCTAGCTTCTGAGCAGACACAATAGACCATGGGGCCTATTCTTCTGGCTTTTACTATGATACCATGATACTATTGATGGGGGACATTAATCTCTGAGATATAGAATAGCAAGGAAACAAGATTTTCCACATCAGGGAATCTATTTATAAGTTCAGTAGAACAAGTTTCCTACAACAACATGTAAAAGAACCAACCAAGGACGGTAAAACCAAGATTTTGTCCTGACATCTGAGAATGTAAGCATCAAAATTGTCAAGAATTATTGCCTTCCTCAGATAGTGACCATAATACCGCAGCTTTCAAGATAGTAGCCAACTTAATGCTGAACACAGGGAACATGAAAATTCCAACGTACAAACAAGCTAGTGTTAAAGCAATTCAAACAGAATCTTTCTTTCTTTCTTTCTTTCTTTCTTTCTTTCTTTCTTTCTTTCTTTCTTTCTTTCTTTCTCTCTTTCTCTCTTTCTTTCTTTCTTTCTCCAGGAAGTACATACTTATGAGTACTGACTGGAATATGATTTTCAACTATAAAAATGCCAATGAAATGTGGGGCACCTTTAGAGATATAACGCACTCTCTCTTTACCAAATACATTCCTAGCAAAGGTAAATATGAACATTCTGGAATGAAATATAAATGGCGAATAAGAGATGTGAAGAATGCAATAAACAGAAAATATAAAAGTTACAAAAAATATTTAAAATCCCAAACTGACACAATTCCAAAAAAAAATAACTTGAACAATATAAATAAAAAAATTAGGAAGCTAAAACATACTGAACTATCTCTGGCTCTAGTCTGGCTGTAAATATGAAAAAGTCTATAACACTGTTTAGCTGTATAAATTCATTAATGAAAATATTAAATGCAAAACAGGACCAACTGAATATAACAACAACGTTTTTACTACCCCTTCTGAAATGGCTGAAGTCTCTAACACTTACTTTCTATTTGGTTTATGCACACTTGAAAATAAATTCCCTACCTGTTCTGTTACCTGCTACAAATAAGTTGGAGATACAGGTAGAGGAAATTAAAAACAAAATTGTTAAATTAAAACTAGACTCTTTGCCTGGTCTTTACTTGATATCACCATGCTTCTTGGAGATAACCCATGATCAAATCACATACCCATTAAAGTACATCTTTGAGGAGTCTCTCATCTCAGGTATTATCCCAGATGATTGGTGTCAGGTTCATGCTGTTTTGATCTTTAAAAAGGGGGATAAAACAAACCATGGTAATTGCCAACCGATTAGCCTCACTTCAGACTGTGGGCAATTATTAAAGGGCATCATTAAAGATTAAACTCAGGCATACATTACTGCACTAGATCCCTGAGCAGCATGGCTTTACCCAAGGGAGGTCATGCACCACTAACCTTATCTGTTGCTATAAAAAATTCAATCACTTACTTGATAATATGATCGACTATGCCATCATATATTTGGACTTCAGTAAAGCCTTTGGTCCAGTGCCTCACTGGCCATAGTCAAAAAGATGAGTGATGTAGGGACAGATTATACATGAACATACAAAAATGCCAGCAGAAACAGGACATATTGGTCTATCATTATCAAGTCTGCTCAGTGCAGCTCACAGTCTATTTCACTGGTGCTGCCCCCTTCCCTTTATCCCTGGATTTATCATGCCCCACCCACTTTTCCCCACACCATCCTCCCTCCAGTTATGACTCTCCCTTTTACCTTGTCCAACCCCCTTCTAAAAATGCCCACTTTTTTCAATGAGACAATCTTCTCCAGCAGTTCATTTCACTTTGACACCACCCTTTCTGTGAAAAAGTGCCTCCTCATTTCCTTTTTAAATCTTCCCCCACTAATTTGAGACTGTGCCCTTTGTGGTCCTCTCCCTTTTTATATTGAAAATGCCCTCTGTTCTAATCTTGTTCATACCTTTTAGGTACTTGATAGTTTCTATCATATCCTCGCTCTCCATTCTGTCCTTCAGGGAATACATAATGAGCACCACACTCTCTCCTCATAGGGTTTGTCCCCAGGCCCTGGAACATCTTGGTTACCCTAAGCTGTACCCTTTCCAGTAGTTTGATGTCTTTTTTTCAGATAAGGGCACCAGAACTGCACACAGTTCTCCAAGCGCAGTCTCATCAGTGACCTGTACAAAGACCGAATGACTTCTTCTTTCATAGAGGTGATTCCTCTAGTGATGTATCCTAGCATTTTGTTTGCTTTGGCTGCCACTTTTTGGTACTGCACAGAGTGTCTTATGTCGCCCTTGACTAGTAGCCCTAGATTCTTTTCATCCTCTAAACTGGACACCTGTACACCCCTCAGCCAGTAGCTGGCCCTAGGGTTCCTAGCTTCCAGGTGCATGACCTTGCACTTCCTGGCATTGAACCTCAATGTCCAGAAGCCTGACCAGTTCTTGAGCCTAGCTGGATCCTCCCTGAGCTCCTGTCTCTCTTTCTCTATGTCCACTCTACCACAAAGCTTAGTGTCATCTGCGAATAGACAGATTTTACTTTGATCACATCCTTTATGTCACCAATAAAGATATTAAATAACACTAATCTGAGTACTGAGCCCTGTGGGATCTCACTGGTTAGAGCTGTAGGCTTTGATAACCCCCCCTCCCAAATCACCCTCTGGTTACTGTCTTACAGGCAGTTCTTGACCCACCCCACCAGCTTTTCCCTAACTCCCAGGTTATTCAGTTTACTGAGCATCCTTCCATGTGGCACTGAGTTGAAGGTCTTGCTGAAGTCCAGGTACAGGACATCCACTGCCTGGTCCCTGTCCAGTGACCTTGGGACCCAATTGAAAAAGACTATCAGGTTGGTTTGGCTGGATTTCCCGAAGACAAACCCACACTGCCTTTCATCCTGGACACCATTTATCACTAGAAAGTTCACTAGTCTCTCCTTTAGAATGGTCTCCCTTAATTTGCCTACAATAAAGGGGTAAGACCTGTAATTACCAGGTTCATCTCTGGGTCCACTCTTGTGTAGAGGCACCACATGCACCATTCTCCAGTCCTGAGGCATGCACCCTGTCTCCAGCAAGGTGTTAATCAAGTGCACCAGGGGGCCAGCCAGGACCTCCACCAATTCCTTCAGGACTCTCGGGTGCACGCCTTCTGGTCCAGAAGCCTTGTCCACCCAAATGGCCCAAAGACCCTTTAAAACCTTGTCCTCCTGGATTTCCCCATCTGTTTCATCCTCTCCCCCTTTCAAGCTGCTATTTTATCCTGTGGCATAGGTCCATCCTTTTCCAGAGAGACAAACCAACTGAAGTACTGATTTAGTGACTCCGCCTGATCCTCACTACTTTCTGTCCATCCCTCCCTCTTAATCCTGACAATCCCATTCTTACAGCTTGTTCTCTTTCCTATATACCTAAAAAAGTTATTTTCCCCTTCCCTGATCCCCTGCACCAACCTTAGTTCTCTTGCAGCCTTAGCTGCCCGGACCACTCAGCCTGCCTCTCTGGATTTCCCTGTATAATCCTCCCTGTCTTCCTCTCTCATAGTACATATGTACTTATGAAAGACTGCTCTCTTTTCCCTCCTTTTCACTGCCACCTCATTGCTGAACCAGTCTGGTTTTTTGGTCCTGGATTTCTTACACTGGATCTTTGCACACGTGTTAGTAGCCTCAATTAGACCCGACTTAATAATGGACCATTTCTGAACTGCAACTATCTCTGGACTGATTTTGTCAAGGTGCCTACTAGGATGTCACCCATCCTACAAAGGTACCCCTCCTGAAGTCCACCAACCTCGTCTTAGTGCTGGCTGTTCCTTGTCTATACTGAGGTAAAACCACACCATGATGTGCTCACTGCCTACCAGGGGGTCCTCCACTAATGTTTCCCGAACATGCTGTGTGTTCGATAGTAGTAGATTCAGTATGGTACCATCCCTAGTTGGCTCTGTGACTCTCTGCACCCAGAAACAATCCTGGAAAGCCTCCAGAAAGACCTGTTCCCTGGATCAGGAGGTAGCTGGGGTTCTCCAGTCAACTCCAGGCAGGCTGAAGTCATGACAATGTTTTCTCTACTACAGTACTTAGTTTTCTAATCTGCTCCCACTGCTCCCTGTCCAACTCCTTGTTCTATGAGGGTGGTCTGCACACCATCCCATTTGAACCTTTCTCCCCTTGGTGTTTTGAAGCTGTGCCCATAAGGCATCAGTCCTACCCTCCTCCTCCTCTTCCCTGGTGCATAAGATCCCTTCCCTTACAAATAGAGCTACACCTTCCCCTCTCCCTTCTCTCTGTCCTTCCAGTACAATCTATACTCAGGGATCACGAGGTCCCAATCATGATATTGGGTTGCCTTTGTCTTTGTGAAGGCCACTATGTCCACCTCTCCCACAGCCATCAGTGCCTGAAGGTCTGCTGTCTTGATTGCCAGTCTCCTTCTATTGAACAATATCACCTTCCAGCGTGACCCTTGTACCTCTTTGCCTCCTACCATCCCTCTATGTCCCTCCCCCTCCTGTGTCCCCCTCACTCTCCCCCTTCCTCTTTTCCCTTCCTTCTGTCTAATGACTTACTGAGGGAGAGGCCCATCGTCTCCCTTACTTGTGACTATGATTGTAGCACACCTTATCTACTCCCCTCTTCAGTTTAAATTAAGTTTAGTTAATAAATATTCCTCCAGCTTATCTTTCGGGAACCTGGTGCCATCTTTATTTAAATGCATGCTATCCAGTGCATATAGGTCCTTATTCTCCCATGTCCACCCACCAGCCCCATTAGACTTGCATGCCCCCCAACCATCTGTTGAGTTCCTCTGTTTCTAACAGTACTCATCCTAGGGACTTAGGGTTGCCACCTTTGGATGAGGCAAAAACCGGATCCTAAGCTCCGCCCCTAGCCCCACCCTTTCATGACTCATCATGCACTGTTCCTCCAATAAAAGACAACACTTAAAACAGCAGTAAAATACAAATGTTAAGATACTGTACTGTGCCTGTTAAAGTTACTTTCCAGGTTCTTCCCAATTATTTATGTATTTATTTATTGACATTGGTTAACCAGATAAACATACAGATATAAGAGAAATCTCATTTACAGATATGATCTAGGGGAGACGTGGGAAATACTGTAAATAGCATACAACAGTATACATACTTTATATCTTTTTCTGCCTCCATTTCCTGTTCTTGTCCACAGTACTATTTCAAAGCCAAAGAAGTGACCATACTTTTTTCTTGTGGGGAAAACAATTTACAACATTTAAAAATGCCCTAATTCTGTTAGAGATGAAAATGTTTACTAGCAAATGAAAGTGGAGGACAACTGGCTCTGTTACTGTTACAAAGGTGGGAGCAGCTGTGCTGCATGCCACTTAGGATGCAGTGGAAAGATTAGGTTAAATAACGCTAATGGTGTTAATGGCCATACTTTACACCTCCCAGGGTGACTGCATTCACAAACAAAAGGCTACACTGACAACAGAACTTGTTTGTAACCTGGACATGCAGCTGAAATAATGAGTGATATGACAAAATGTGTTTCAAAGTATGTGAGCACTCAAAAAAAAACCTGACCAGCACAGAGCAAAACCGGATTACCTGATAGGGACCCTGAAAACCTGATCACCAGGTAAAAAACCTGACAGGTGGCAACCCTATAGGGACTGGAAGTTGAACTTCCTGCCTCACTGCAGATTTTTCCCACTTCCTAAAGCCTCTCCTGCACCACCTCTACCTTACACTCTGCAAGGTCATTTGTACCCAGATGTAACACCATATGCGGTTTCTCATGCTCCTGCTTCACACATTTAGGTATGAAAGGACCCACCCTCCCTGCCATCACGCCTGGCATACACTCCACCCACCTACGGCTATTCCTTGCACCCCTTCATCCCGTCTCACACCCTTCAGTACTGAATCTCCCAGGATAATGACCCTCTCTCCCTTCTCATGCCCCCCTTCTCATTCTGCCTTCTGTTATATCCACAACCCAGAGCCCCTTCTCCTCCCATAAGTCCAGCTTCCCCTTTCTCACTTATTTACCCTGTGTTGCCTCTCCCTTGTGCCCCTGCCTCCTCCCACCAGCCTCCCCACCTGAACTATCCCTCTCCACTCCTGTATATCCCCCCTTCCACTCACCCCTGCTTTTTTTTCTCATTTCTTCACCCTCCTTCCTCTCTTTCCCCCTTCGGCCGCCCTGTCCCCCTCCCACCAGTCTCCCCACCTGGACTAGCCCTCTCCACCCCAGTATCACCCCTTTGTACTTTTCTCCATCCTCCTTGCTCTGAATCCATTCCCCCCTGCTCCTACTCTTTACCACCTGCCACTTCCCCACCCTGGTTCCCCATGGTCTTAACAGTGAAGATGTCCCTGGACCCTTTGGCATCCTCCCTTGTTCTGTCCTATGTCTACCTGCCATGCTGTCTGGAGGGGCCATCCCCTATCACCCCCACCCTTGATCTGCTGCCCAGCTTCTCCCCCCTTCCCAGCTCCCATTTCAGCCGCCATATCTCTTCCCTGAGTTTCCCAAGTTGCCTATACACTGTACAGCCCCCTGCTCGCCACACTGTTCCTAGAAAGATGGCAGCCCCACAACCATTGTAGCAGACCATCCTCCCGACTGCCCCATGCCTTACAACCTCCATCTCTTCTCCATCTCCATGTCTCCCCACTGTGTTGCTGCCTCCTCCAGCTTCTATGATCCCACATCCTCCCTGGTTAACTTTTTACCCTCCTTCAATATCCATGATTTCTGATATTAAATCTGCAATTTAGGCTGACCGAGATAGAGAATTAGCACTATACCCTGTTTATATGTTGGATCCCTCACTTTGCACTAGCTAGAAAGACTCATACCTTCTGTTAGGTAGACCTACCTACCTTGTGTTGTCTACTCACCCCTTGTGCCCTGCCCAGCATATTGTTATAGACTTATAAACTGGACAATTTGGTGGCTAAGAGATAGAACACAGAGGGTAGTAGTAAATGGCCATTTATCAAAACCTGAGTCTGTTAGCAGTAGAGTTCCCAGGGCTCTGTTCTTGGTCTGCCTCTTTTTCAAATATTTATTTCAGACTTAATGTCTAGTCTAAAAAAATTGGTGCATCAAATATGCTGATGACACCAAGCTTGGTGGTCTGAGTGACACAAACAAACAGCATCACTCACTACAGAAAGTCCTTGATTTTATTCATAAATGGGCAAAAGGTGGGAAATGAGTTTCATCACAGACAAGTGCAAGGTTATGCACCTGAGGAACATAACCCTTCCTTGTCAACTTTACACGTTAGGTAATAAGAGTCTGTCCCCATCTGCATGTGAAAAGATTTAGGGTTAATGTAAGAAGAGACCTGATGCAATATGGCTATATCAAGAACCAACAGTATCCTCTGGGCCTTCAAAAGGAATATCACATCCGGAGACAGTAAGATCATTTTCACCTGTACCAAGCCTATGTACAGGCCCACCTGTTTATGTCACGCAGTTGTTGTGCCCATATAAGAGAACAGACATTGGTGATGAAGAAACTTAAACTTATGTCCCCAGGAAACTGTCAATTAAGGAGTGACTAGCTGCTCATGTACAATGTAAACAAGGATGAATACTTATTTCATGAAATGGGATTTGTCTTTAACTCATTGTTTCTAATAGCTTCGTATGAAGTCCGAACTATCCATTGTTTACCTGACACAAAATGCAAGGTAATAATGAGTATGTGTTAGTAATATCAGGGTCTTCCACTCAAATTTCCAGAAAGTGATTTAAAACAAAGAAGAAAAGCATTAGTCAATGCCAGATGTTCACCGTTAGCATTGCTATTATACTAGGTCTTGCTTGTATGCATTTTGCTACCATATTTACTCAGGAAGAGCAGACGAGATGCAGTGTTTCATTTTCAGTGTTTTCCTGCTTTGACACATTGTTGGATTGTAATTACCCAGGATAGGGCAGCTGAGAGGCAATATCTACCCCAAATGTCCAACAGACTTTTTATGATCTGACATTATGATCAAGACAGGTGGACTTTTTTAAATCCTGTCTGAAAGGTAATTTCGCTGTGTGGCTATGGAAACATGTTTTGGAGGGGATATGAAAAATAACATCTGGCATGTTCAGCAGCTGTGGTAACACAAGGGATATGTTGAACATTAAGGGTCAAAATCTGCAAACGATAAAGTAATGAGTAAAGGTTGGAACAATTTGTTTCCTCATAACTTCATTGGTTTTTCAAATTTTTACCCCAAACTTTCATCATAATCTTTCTATGACAACTCCTTCTGAGAACGACAGGTGTCATTTATAAAACAATGGCTAAAACATCATTTTGCTACACAAGAGTTAAAACACATTTTGAGTAGGGCTTGAGAAATGACAGCTGTCATATTCATGAGGTGGTATGAAAAAATGGCTATGTTGAAAAGTTGGGGGGTCAAAATATTGAAAATTACTGTACTTATGAGTGTGCATTGAACAATTGCAATGTTGACTCATGACATTGTTATTTTCTCTGATTTTACCACACATTTTCAACATAGCCTTCTCATGACCCCACATAGCCTTGTTATGAGCCTACCTCATGAATAAGGGTGGAGAAAATGTTCAAATCCTGCCCAAAAGGTGATTTTGTGCACAAGTGTGAAAACACATTTTGGCCAGGATTTGAACAATGACAGCTATCACATTCATGAGGTGCTGTGAAGAAATGGCTATGTTGAAAATTTGGGGTCAAAATATTGAAAATTACCAAGTTATAAATCTACATTCATAAATTTCAATGTAGGCTCATAAATGTGTTGTTTTCATAATATTTTTACCCCAAATTTTCAACATAGTCTTCTTATGGACCCCTCCTCATGAACAAAGGTGGACAAAATGTTTGATTCCTGCTCAAAAGGTGATTTCCCACAGCAACCACAAAATCACCTTTAGGGACTGATTTGCCTAATTTCACTGCCATTGTTCATGAGGTGGGGTCCCAAATAAGACATGTTGAAAAATAGGACAAAAAAGTTCAAAAATGACCAAGTTATGATGACAAGTTCAAAACTCCATTGAAATACATTGAACTGCATACCTGATTTCCTCAGTTCATGGTTCAGTGCTGAAGAATGAAGGTGTGTCTGCATTCCAGGAGGGATTATGGCATTGGACCCCAGGTAGGTAAGTAAGAGTTTGGGGGTGATGGGTGCTGAGTGGGAGGGTCAGATGGGGGACAGTAATGGTGGTGGCAGCAACAGAAATCAGTGAACTTTTTTTGTCACAGGATATATTTTAAAAAAACTAATAGGGATGGTTTTCTTTATTTCAGGTGGTGACACTGGAGATTGGGCACCCCCAGTGCTGGTGTTATGTTTGTGGGGGTTGGAGTGGTGGGCACTGATTGGGAGGGTTGGGAGGGGACAGTAATGGCAGTGGCTGCAACATATATCAATGACCGATTTTCTTTTTACAGGATATATTAAAAAATTATGAGGGATGGTTTCTTTATTGCAGGTGGTGATACTGGAGATTGGGCACCCCAGTGTTGGTGTTATGTTTTTTTGGGGACTTGGAATGGTAGGTGCTGAGTGGGAGGGGAGGGTCAGGAGTCAGTAATGGCGGTGGCAGCAACAGACATTGATGGACGTTTTTCTTTTTTACAGGGTATATTTAAAAAAACAAAACTACAAGGGACAGTTTTCTTTATTTCAGGTGGCGACACTGGGGATTGGGCACTCCCAGTGCCTGTGTTATTTTTGTGGGGGGTAGGGGAGTGCTGAGTGGGAGGGTCAGGTGGGGAGACAGTAACAGTGAGGCAGCAACAGACGTTGATGGATGGTTTTCTTTTTTACTGGGTATTATGTTTGTGGGGGAGTGGGGTGGTGGGTGCTGAGTGGATGGGTCAGGTGGGAAGACAGTAACGGTGTAGCAGCAACAGACATTGATGGACAGTTTTCTTTTTACACCGTATATTTAAAAAAATATGAGGGATGGATTTCTGTATTTCAGGTGGTGACACTGATGAATGGGCACCCCAGTGTCAGTGTCATGTGTTTGGGGGTTGTGGGTGCTGGGTGAGAGAGTCGGGTGGGGGGACAGAAAAAGCATCCACAGCAACAGACATCGATGAATGTTTTTTTGCAGGGTGTAATTCAACCTACTAGAGATGGATTTCAGCTGGCTGATCATGATAGATCAGCTGTGCTTGCTGGCTGTAATTATGTAGATCAAAGGAAATAGCTAATCTGTGATTGGATCGGCCCTCTCCTTTGAACCACATGAAGTTTTCACCAAGCAAGACAGAACTCTGTCATGATCACACTTGCTGATGACTGTTGTGACATTGTCATTCCCCTTGTGGACCACTTTGCTTTGGACTGACAGTGTCACACCTCTCCAAACCCAATCTCATAGCAAAATGTTCTCTGTGCATGCATAAAAAAGGCAGTACTTCCTTACCCAAGGTGGTCAACCTGTGGAATGCTCTCCCCTTAGAGGTGGTCATTAGTAAGAACAAATCTGACTTCAAAAAGAGACTTGATACTTTCTGGGGTGAAAATAATACTCTAAAGTATTAACTCTAATGGAGCAGTATGGGTTACTAGCCTCACCAGCTCTGAGTCCTAAGCATCTTTCTATAAACCTCTGTATGAATCCGTGATCACCTAGTTTCCAAGCTGGTACTCTAACCCCCTAGACCAAACTGAACAACAAATTGTACAAAACTGCATCACAGCAATGACACATGTAAAATGGCAATTGCTTAAAAGTGATGTAGAATGGTACTAACAGAATTAGTTTTTACCAACCACACAAGCACACAAAACATTATCTCAAGTAACAGGGCCACAAAAAGTTTTGAAAAAGGTGGCACTGAAGGCATAAAATATTTCTCAATATGGTGCAGAATTTAGTTCTCTAAAATAGTGGCTTTACAAATTTTATAGACTGCAGGAGTGCTGGTCCCTAAAAAAATGCAATTAATACAAGTTACCAAACAATAATATACGAGCTGTGGAGAGCAAAAAATCTTCACTAGGAATAACTGGCAGCACTGTATTGTACCTCAATTTCCCCCATATGTGATGTCATGTCTGTGTTAGTGATTTAGAAAATGGATGCCTGCACTTCTAAACATAGAAACGCAGAGTGTGATGGCAGATAAGGTCTTTTTGGCCCACATAGTCTGCACATTTTCCCTACCTACTGTAACACTGCAGACCCTACTTGATCTTCAGCTTTACCTCCCCTTTTCCCTACCACTAATGTTCTTTTTTGCCTATCCCATGCCTTACTGAACTCCATTGCAGTTTTTTCCCCACCACCTTCGCTGGGAGGCTGTTCCAGGTGTACACCACTCTTTCTGTGAAGAAGTACTTCCTTTACATCTCCCCTGAGTCTAACCCCCTCCAGCTTCATAGCATGACTCCTTGTTCTTGAGCATCTTTTACAGTACTCTGAAAAAGGCTTCCTTCTTGAACCCTATTTATACTCTTGAGGTATTTGAAAGTCTCTGTCATATCCCTCCTCTCATTCTCTCCTTTAATTCAGGGTATACATATTGAGGTCCTTCAGTCTCTCTTCATAGGGCTTTTGATGCAGATACTGCAACATTTTAGTTGCTCTCTTTTGGACTGCCTCAGCTCTGTTTATGTCCTTCCTAAGATGTGGTCTCCAGAACTGGACACAGTGCTCTAGGTGAGGCCTTACCAGTGATTTATACAACGGTATCACCACCTCCCTCTTTCTGCTGGTGATACCACTCCCAATGCACCCTAGCATTCCACTGGCTCTCTCAACTGCCTTGTCACACAGTTTGGTCACTTGTAGGTCATCAGATATGGAATCTGGAAGAGACAGACTATGACAGCAGGCTGAGAGACCTGAATATGTACACTCTGGGGGATAGAAGGGACAGGGGGGACATGATAGAGACATTCAAGTATCTGAGGAGAATCAATAAGGATGGGGCAGATGGGGTCTTTAAGTTTAGGAGGGGGAGGGTCACCAGGAGGCATGTGCTAAGAATAGAGGGGGGAAGATTTAGGAAGGAGATAAGGAGACACTATTTCACAGAGAGGGTGGTAGCAAAATGAAATGCCCTACCAGAATGGGTTGTATCATGTAAATCTGTGAACAGTTTCAAAAGGGCATGGGACAGGGAACAGGGGAGAATGAGGATGGGAGAGGTGGGGGTGGCAGTGGGATGACAAATGGAAGGGGGAGTAGGGCAGCTGCAAACTAGGGGTGCTAGCTGCACACTCGAGCAGACTTAGATAGACCAGGTGGCCTATTTCTGCTGGCACATTTGTATGTTCGTATGTTCGTAGATATGATTACCCCCAGGTCTCTTTCCTGTTTGGTGGTTGCCAGTAACACTCCCCCCATTTTATACTCCACCCCTGTGTTTCTGCACCCCAGTGCATGATTTTGCACTTCTTTGCATTGAAATTTAGTTGCTACACTCTTGTCCACTCCTCCAGCTTTCTTAGATCCCTCTTGGTTTTCCACCCCACCCCCATGAGTGTCAACCCTACTGCAGATCTTAGTGTCATCTTTAACAAGGCATAACTTCCCTTCAAGTCCCTCTGCAATATCACTAATAAAGACATTAAAGAGGACTGGTCCTAGTACTGATCCTTTTGGCACCCCACTGGTCACCTCCCTTCCTCAGAGTGAACTCTGTATAACACCACCCTCTGTCTCCTGTCTCCCAACCAATTTCTTATCAGATTTACCATCTATGGATCCACTCTTACATTACCCAGCTTATTTATGAATCTCCTATGTGGAACAGTGTGGAAGGCCTTACTGAAATCTAGGTAAGCCACATCCACTGCTCCACCCTTATCCACTTCCCTGGTCACCTAGTCAAATAAATCTATTAGACTTATTTGACATGACCTCCCCCTTATAAATTGATGCTGCTTCAGATCCTGTAAGCCACTGGACTCAAGATATTAAGCAATCCTTTCCTTCAGTAGTGAGGTCCTTGAATTTCACCACCAAGTCAGGATGATTGGTCTATAATTGCCAGCCTCCCCATTGCTACCACTTCTGTGAAGTGGACTACATCTGCCCTCCTCCAGTACTCCTGTACCCCCATCTCAACTGAGTAACTGAACAGGACTGTCATAGGTGCAATTAGCATCTCTGTGATTGAGCTCCTTCATATCCTTGGATGTATCCCATCTGGCCCCATTGCCTTGTCCACTTTCAAATTTTCGAGTTTCTTTAGGATCCGTTCCACTGTAAATGAACAAGTGTCCATCTCCCTAACATTGATACCCCTGACACTTAATGTGTGGACCCTCAACTTCCTCTTCTGTGAACACTGGACAGAAGTATTTGTTCAGGATGTCTGCCTTTTCCTGGTCCCCTTCCACACACTCCCACCCCCTTCCCTCATTAGCATTATGATCCCTTCTTTGGTCTTTCTCCTTTCGCTTAGATTTTTGTCCCCAGATTTTACTGCCCGTGGTATTTTCTCCTCCATTTGTGCTTTGCGCTCATGTTTTCCCTGTCTCCCTCTGCTTCTCCTGATACTCCACCCTATCCTCCTCACTCTGTGTCTCCTTATACATCCTGAATGCTAACATTTTGACTTCGACCTTTACCTTCCCAGCCACTTCTTTTGAGAACCATAGTGGTCTCTTTTTCTTCTTGCTTTTGCTTACTTGCATGATGCGGAGGTTTGTTGTCTTCATTATCCTCACTTTTAGTTTCACCGACTGTTCCTTCACTCCACCTAAGTCATCCCCTCCTGCCATGACATGTCTAAGGCATAACCACCATCTTTGTAAAAATCAGTCCTCCTGAAGTCCAAGATCCTTGCCTTTGTGTGGTTCACTTCTGCCATATTACTTCTATCAAACTGCACCACCCTAAAGGGCAGGGAATTACATGTCTCATAGTTCTGGCTGTAGGTGTTGTAAATATTTAAAATAGCTTTCCCTTGGTGACAATACTGGATACTTCTCTTTGTACATGGGCAGTCCCCTTTAACTGGTTAGCTGCCATTTTTGCATTTACCGTATGCAAAATAATTACAGCTGGATGACCCTGTCTTATGCCATACAGCACACTTTATCATCCTTTTACTGAACTGAAAGTGAAATCAACATGCTGCTTTCACTTTCAGCCAGCAGATTACATGAAGAGACTTTGGACTTGGATCAGCTCAGGTGATCAGGACACCCAACAACAGAATGATGTTGCCGCAGGGTACTGTGAGTTTGGATGAGGCCCCTGATGAAGCTCCTGAAGTGTAGTAAGTGCTGGTGGCAGGTAGCCACTTTGTTTTGCCAACTTATGTCTGCTGTTTTGACACCAGTAATACACTGACATTCACTTAGAGCACTGAATCATTAGTTGTGTGTTAAGGAACTCTACACTGAATGTCTGCTGTTGAGCACAAAGGCTTTTCAAAATAGATTTATTGGCATCTAAAACTTCTTTGATTCCATCATCCCCAAGTGTGAGTTCACTTTTTGTGTTGACAGGTGACTGGGGACACCTGACCTAAGTCTAACTAAAACACATGAACTAGACACCAGGGTCCAGATTTTCAAACCAGCCAAAAATCATGCATGGGTTCTAAAACCCATGCACAAGGGAGGCTTCCCTTGTACACCAGCAGGTTTTGCCACATTTGCTGCAATTTCATACATGGAGCTAGTGTGTGACTGGTTCCATGATTTATGGCTACTTGTGGATATTTTCCATGTGCAGCTGTGCCAAAATTCTATGCCTGGCAGGGCCAAGTGTAGCATTCTCTGCAGTTGCACATGCCACATGTGCACACAATAAGCTGAAGACTGGAACGTCTGCTGGTGCAACAATTTTTTTCTGCACCAGTGGGTTGCAACATAGGACTTAGCCCCTGGGCTGAATTCAGTCCTTTAAAAATCCAGCCCCAGGGAGGTATCTGCATTAAGCTGCACAAGTTAAAAGCTACAATCAGAGGCTGCACATTATTTCCATCAGGACATCGCTGAGGAGCTGAAGCAACATTGTTGCATAACTAGCAAGGTATTTCACCCATTTGACAGCAGGATCTGTGATATATTTGCAAGAAAAGGATATTTTTGTCAGTTTCCACTCAGGTTTTGTGCATTATATGAAATTTACCAGCAAGAAAGTTATGCTCTAAAGAGCTAAGAATCTGCTATCAATAGTCAAGTTTATTGGAGACATGTTGCCTCAATGGTGACAAGTAAATTTAAACATTTAAAATAACACAGTGTATTTTTAATTACTAACACTAAAATGGCAGATGTCCTTAGCAATGAGAGGGTTAACCTCTCAGTGCATCAGTCTACCTAGCCGTAAAAGCATGTAAATCTCTACAAAAAATGAGAAAATGCAACAGTGCATCTCAGCTGGATTTTTCTGAGTAAAATAAATTATTAAGGAATGACACACAGTACAAGGTTGGATTGATCAAATCCAGCCAGGTTTTATTGTGTGGGTAGCTAGACGGGTGATCATATAAAGAGATCAGCCATCACATAACAGTAAGTAGTAGAAAATGGCTATGCATTTGACGGGCCCAGATGTAGAAAAAGGTAACTCATAGGTAAAGTGGGAGTCTATAGTATTAAAGACAAGAAGAAAATTAAATTTTCAGCAAATATTGTAGGTTGGATTAAAATAATATATACCAGTCCTACAGGTATGGTAAATGTTAACTGAGTATCCCCCAAGGTTAAAAATTTAAAAGCGGGACAATGCAGATATGCTCTGTATACCCATTAGATTTAATAGATGGCAACACATTGGCTCTCATTGAGAGACTGCAAAGGTATACTTTTGGCAATGAATAGAAACCATGAAAATACTTCTCATTCTTAGTGTACAGTAGTTAAATTGGTTGCTTAAGAAAATAGCTTTGAACACAGAAAATGTTTCAGGGCAATATGTAAAAGTGGATAAGACATGAGTATAGAAAATACATTAAAATAAGAACTTATTTACTGGATGAGGCAATTGTTTTTATCTTCTGAAATGGGTGTGCAATATATATCAACTGACAAAATCAGTGAAAATACTGTAGCTAATCAGACATGCCAATAAATAATATGTGTGTTGATCATTTGCAAATAACATGGAAAGGTGCAAAAAACATAGTCAAAATCTATTTAAAATGATTTAATATCATGTTGTTAACGTGCTTAAAGAAGTCAAAACAGAAAAGGTTGATCATAGTCAAGGCCCCTACTTTTCTGCGGCACATTGGGATCAAGTTCTGTGGCAAGATTACCATTTACCGCAGAACTCCTGCGGCAGTGGTTTGTAATTTCTGCAGAAGTTCTGCGTCACTAATGAACTACCACATCACAGTATCAGCTTGTCATCCTGACTTCACATCCATGGCATTGGTTATAGCAATAAGGAGAGGGAAAGCACAGTAACACTAGTTCAAAAATAACAGAATTACAGAAATAATTTTATGTCTAAAGGCAAAAAAAGTCTATCCATTAAGGTCCTAGCCTTTTGCATAAATGAAATATGCAGAGGGGACATTATGTGATAAATAAGACATTTCAATACTCGCGCTGTCTATACCACTAATGAGGTCCCCACTGTGTATCACTTAAATATGAATATGCAGTCTGTAACATATATATACAAGTGTGTATGTGTGTGTGTGTGTGTGTGTGTGTGTGTATTTTAAATTTCCATGAAGCTGTATCCTCACTCATACAGGTCCCTTTGGAAATGGAATAAACAGAATAGAGGAGATACTGCAAAACTTATTTTTCATGCCAACCCACTTCCCCTGACACATTATGTAACACCATCAGGCCATGACATGCATGTGAACCCAATGTGAGATAAAGCTCTCAGCCTATCACAATGTGTCCTGTGTGATGAAACACTGTGCCATACCTTTCCAGGCTCAGAGCAGTGGTGTGCTCCCCAATCATTCTGCTGCCCAGCCAACTCCCAGAGCTCATCTCTGAACCTGACTTGCTGGCATAGAAACACAGCATGCTACCCTCTGGTCTGACAGCTGGCCTTGTGCACAACATTTCTCCATACCTTTTAGGTGATGCTATCAGCCAATGACAATATATAATCAATAACCCTGGCAAATATGTGTACAGTGCAAATATTTATTTAACAGGGCTAATCTTTCAACAGGTCCACACATTATTATATTCCACTTTTCTGGACATAATTACTTTATTTTTCTTAAAAATGACAGGTTAATTCATTTTACCAGTTATTGATTTCAGATAGCATCTCTATACCTTAGAAGCACAAATATGTTTGTACAAAGTAAGGTATAGACATAAAGGGTCTATGCTTTTGTCAAGGTTTTGTTTAAGTTGGTCCTAGTGTAATAACATATGACTGAAAATTGTATTAAACTGTAGTGCAGTTTGCATAAATATCACCATACCTGATGTGCTGTGCCATTGTCTCTGGCAGTGGGAGCTGTGGAAGATAAGTGATTATTCATTTTTGTGGTAGAATGCAGCCATTTCATTAGCTAATGTATAGAGTTATAGTTACTATAACATCACATTCTGAGCATACAGAGATTTGGGGTATAAAAGAGAGGAAGAGACCAGATTCTATGGATAAATGGAAATATTAATAAAGAATTACCAAGAAACAGTGAATTCTGAGGCACTGCAGAAGTTTTGCGGTAGGTTGCAAGTTCTGAGCAAACATTTGCAGGAATTCTAGAGGCCTTGATCATAGTGATTGTGTTACCACCATTGTAAACATAAACTCAAGAAAACAAACACACATCATACACACACACACACACACACACACACACACACACACACACACACACATGCACCAATGCCGCTAGGAAAACAACAGAAAACACTTACTAGTTGATTACATCAAAGTGCTGGTTATTTGACAAAGTGCAGCCATGTGATGCTTGAGAAAGGCCCTATTTGCTAACAGGGATCAGAAAAACAAAATTACTTTTCTAAAGAAATATAAATATGTGAACATCATCTGTGAATAGGTTGCTTTCTGCTAGATGAAATACAATAGGAGCTTTGTAAAGACATGCCTTGTACTACATAAAAGTTCAGGATAGACTGATGATCCTTGAAGTACCCATAAACTACAGAATCTTAATGAATCTTAGCAGTTAAAATAGGCCTTGCAAACAAAGATAAAGAGAGAGAGAGAAATGATATACCATGATAAAAAGATCACACATCTAGGAGGCAGTGCAGTCTAGTTGTTAACTAACACGACAAAGAGCTCAAGTTCAAATCCAAGTGGAACATGTGAAGGTACAAAGGACAGTAACCAACAGGATAATGAGCTTAAAAGAGATTATGAAAACATCAGCATGGAACCAAGAGATCACAAGTTCAAATCCAACTGGAACATGTGAGGATACAAAGGAGAGCAACCAAAATGAAAATGAACTCAAAAGAGATACCTTATGAAAAATGCTTATCTATCCTGGGGCTTCATAGTCTTCAGAGTTACAGGATAAGGGAAGACCGTATCTCTTTATATTTAAAATAATTGATGACAGGGAATTATTAACATCTCTCAGATTAGAAATGGAAAAAAAAAAGTGATGCATGTTCCCAGAGGTCATATAAAACAACTTAAAGGGACACTCAGTCCTTTTTGTATTATACTATTTCTGGTTAAAACCTTAACTTTTATGATTGCTTACCTTCTCTAAACATTGTTGATGTTGTTAGTTCTTTTACCTGCTTCCTTTCTTAGTAGAACTAAAATGTATGCTGATTGTGCCATTATACCTAATTATATTTCTAATCCTTGATCTTCTCTTATTCAAGTCAATCATTCGATCACCTTTATTTAAAACGCTGTTCCAAAAGACCACAGCGCTCTACAATTATATAACAAGACTTACAAACAACATAAATCAACATCATACGATTAAAATAAATGAAGTATAAAACAACAATACAGCAGAGCAAAATGACAACAGGCTAGCTATTGTTAGGTTCTGGATGTGCTAAGCCAAAAAGATAAGTTTTTAAGGCAGTCTTAAAGCTCTCGACAGTCAGGTAAAAGAATGAAGAAATCAGAATCAAACTACCAGCTACATCAGCAGTCCCTATGGAATGTGACCAATCATAACATGTGCTTTATAAACTGGAAACACTTTGAGGCCTAAGGGGTTGACAGTGCCCCTAATAGTTTTAAAACCAGTAATAGAAAATACTATTTTACACAAAGAATAGAATACCTCTGGGATTCCTTGCCAAACAACCTAATAGAGAGTACAGATGTTGAGTCATTCCAAACTTGTACTGGAAGGAAAAGTATGCCTCTTTGCAGATGACATGAAGATCTGCAACAGGGTCAGTACACAAGGGGGTGGAAAGGATGAGAAGGACGGCAAGGTTGGAGGAATGGGCCAAAGTATCGCAGCTTAGATTCAATGCAAGAAGTGCAAAGTAATATGTCTGGGAAACAAAATCCAAGGGAATAGTGCACAATGGGGAAGTACTAACAACAACAAAAATGGAAAGGGACCTGGGGTAGTCACATCAGACAACCTAAAGGTAGGCAAGCAATGTGGGAAGGCAATAAGGAGGCTGTGGGATACTGGGATGCATAGGAGAGGCATCACCAGTAGAAAACAGGAAGTTGTTATCCCTCTGTACAGACAGTTGGTGAGACCTCATCTGGAGTACTGCGTGCAGTTCTGGAGACCCCATCTCCACAAGGACATGGACAGGATGGAGGCAGTCCAGAGGGGGGCAACTAAAATGGTGCAGAGTTTGCACCAGAAGCCATATGAAGAGAGACTAAAGGAGCTCAGTATGTAAACCCTCGAGGAAAAGAGGGAGGGGGGGACATGATAGAAACATTCAAGTACCTCAAGGGAATCATCCAAGTCCAAGAGGGTAGCATCTTTCAGAAAAAAGAAATGTGCAAGAACAAGGGGGTACAATTTGAAGATAGAGAGGGGACACTCAGGGGCAACATGAGGAAGAATTTTTTCATGGAGAGGATAGTGGATGCATAGAACGACCTTCCTGAGTGGGTCGTGGGGTCAAAAACAGTGGGGGAATTCAAGAACGCATGGGACAGACATTAGGCAATTCTAGAGGGGTTAGGAGGAAGTAGGCTGTTGGTTAACTAGGATCAGCAGCTTATTCAATAAGTAGGTAAACGGGCAGACTAGGTTGACCAAACAGTCCTTAACTGCTGTGAATGTCTAAGCTTCTATGTTTCTATTGTCTTAGGCATCTTTATGGATAAGGGAAACTGTGATAGTTATTTCCACTGAGCAGTGGAGGACAGCACCTATGTACAATTTTCCTTTTGCTGCCCTAATTATCCAGTATGAAATCCAGAGTGAAAATACACCTCTCTGAATGCCCTTGAGCAAGCCATTTAACCACATAATGTTGCTGTCCACTCGGCTGCACAAATAAGTGAAACCGTTAACCTTTGCAAACAAGATGTTGCATCTCTACTCAGTCACCCTGGATCAATACGTTTTGGGGGGAAATCTCTGAGGCATTCCACAGACATGACATCTAGCATTTGTGTTCACCTGATAGGTTGCTAATACACATGTGATTTCAAAGAAGTCTGACACATCTTGTTCTGTAACCTGATCAGAGTAGCTCAGTTTCAAGTGTGCATCTAACCTGGTTACAGTATGTGATCTCAGCTTCTGATATCAGCAGGATTTTTGAAACCATCTTCACTGAACTAGCAAAAAAAATATTCCTAAGGTATGTGAAACTGTTGTCTTGTGATTTTATCAGGATAGAGACTTTCCATCTGCTCTGTAATTTCTGGGGCTTTTGCTTATTAAGGGCTGGTTCTAACTCCCAGAAGCAACAGTGTTTTTTTGTGTCACGAAGGGAAGCACTATTCACGAGCAATATGTATTGTAGGCTAAAGCGTTCCAGTTAGAAAGCAGTTTTCATTTTCTCTTGGCCCTCTAAGAGATATTTGTGCTGAGCAGCTTCCCCTCTGGCACTAATTCTGTGGCTTCCAATGGCATACACACAATTATACATGGAGTGCTCCTACACCTCTGTGACCCCTCACATAGCAATCACATGGAGTGTCTCATAGCTGAAGGGAAGATAGCTCACCTGCTAGCGGGGCTCTGAAGTGTTTCCAGCCAGTGAAGTGGTGCCCTGAAACCCCCGCCAGCAGTTCTAGGGTTAGCTGCTGATCAATACATGCCAAACTATGTTATTTTGCATGAATGAGTGCCCAAAACAGCTTTTCAGGCTGAGTTAATGAAGTTTTGACAGGAGAAAGTTTGAGTGGCAAGTGCTACTCATGGCCAGCACGCGGGCAACCCTGCAAAACAATGTAGCCAAAATGGTGACCCCTCCACATGGCCAACTTTCTCCCCTCTTCTCCTGATAGTTTTTTGTTAGCCTTGCTCACTGCCAGGTAGTAATCCACTCCCCTTCAGGTCAAACCTGCAATCCTATTGAAGTTCCCACTGTGGCCAATGCCAGGCAATATACAAAAAGAGCTCATGCATATGTAGTAAAACCTACGGTTTCACGCATGCACACTGTCAACTGCAGCCATATTGTTCATGGTGGACTCAGCAATACCCTACAGTGCAGCCAGCCATAGACAGAGTTCCTGCATAAAATAATTGCTTTTCTATGATGTCATAATTCAAGGTGCCACTCTACCTGGCTATCCCCTCATACAAATGAAATGAAGAGGATTCTTGCTCAGAGAGCATTTGGCAGGACCCAAGTCACTGGAAGTGATCTGTTTTGCATCCCTTCTGGTAGCCATATTGTTAGGAGCCAGCTCATACAAAATATACTCACCTGCAACACTGGTCCCATGACACACTTCTGGGAGCCATCTTGACTGGGCATACAATACTATCCCTTAAAAGGCTAACAGATGCATACACCAAACCTTTTTTTGGTGCAGGTTATTGGGGGACCACATGCTATTTCTCTCCCTATAACAGTACTTAGCAGCCCTGTGTCTATACGTATTAGCCCTGCTGCCATTTTGAGCAATTATGAAAACTGAAGTAATGCACTTGTTCATGCACTCCCCCCTTTTTTCCTCTGGTTCTATCTCCCATAGAGCAAACATGGGCAAAACAAAGTTTTGCAGTGACTGTAAGTCCCAATCCCTTCAGGCCAGTTAGGCCGACTCTGTTCTTTAAATGGCTGAAGAACCCTCACAATTATCTGTGGAGGAACTTGGCAGTGATGACTCCAGAGGACCATCCCCGTGTCAATGTCCATACCTCAACCAATCACCCTCACAATTATCTGTGGAGGAACTTGGCAGCGATGACTCCAGAGGACCATCCCAGTGTCAATGTCCATACCTCAACCAATCATCTCAGACATCACGGTTCCTGAACCTGGCCAAATTACAGATGCCGCTGCCTTCATCTTACAGAACCAGCAGGTCATCCAGGCAGAATAACAGTTCATGTCAGCCATCCTAAAGAAGCTGTCAGAAATAGCAGGTCCATGTTTCCCCACTCCGGCTAATCCAACTCCTACCCCACCACCCTCAGTACCACTTACTCCCACCTGAGCAGACCCTAAACCATAGTCGCCTTAGACCAACTCAGGAAAGGAATCTGGGAACGAGAAGGACATGGAGGTAGACCAGCATCCCTCACATCAAAATGGTGCTTCTTGGACCAAACTGCAGTGCTAGTAAGCAATATCATGGCCATGGTAGGGTTTGATACTCCTGCCCCTCCACTGCAATCCAGTTATGGGAATGCAGACAATGGGCCCAATTCTCAAAATTCGGCACACACCAAGCCAAAGGTGGCTTGCGCCTATCGCCCAAGCACCACGGAACCTGTACCTGATTATCTATTGGGCAGTGTCCTGGTGGCAATGTCCTGTGGCTTGCAGCAACCCTAGCAGTGCACCAAACAGATGGTGCACCTGGACAGGTTGATGCAAGCCTGTGGCAATATGCAGAAATGTGCATAAGCACACCAGGTCTAGTACCCCCTCAAGCCCCGATCACCCATAATAATATATAAAATAACCCTGGTTGTCTAGTGGCCCCCTCCCCAATCCCAGATCATTGTTGAATAAAAAAATAATTAGCACCTTTTCCTTGGTGGTCTAGTGGCCCACCTCTCCCTGATCCTTGATCATTATTAAATTAAAAAAATTATTAGCCCCTTTTCCCTGGTAGTCTAATAGCCCCCCTCCCCAATCCCAATGTCCCCAAAAGTAATGTATAAAATAACACCTGACAGTGATTAATACAAAGTAGAACTTGGGGGAACTAGTTCCCATGCATCCCTTCATAGTACTCATTAGGGGGAACTTGGAGGAATTCATAGGTGCCCACAAGCAGTTTTCCAGTCATTTTTTAAAGTGTGCTTGTCCCTTGGACAGGCAGTTTATTTTCCCCATTGATGATACATTTGCTGCACACTAGGACCCAGCGGAATAGTTGGAGGCAGAGAGGAGAGGATCCTGACATCGGGACATTGACGTACCACATCCTGCCCTGCCCTGCCCGCCGCTACCACTCTGAGTCTGGTGACCAGGGGATCACAGATTGACTGTGTCATCTGACTCAGCGGCAATCTCAAGTGGTGGCAGGCAGGAAGAGGCATCCAAGAAATGGTCAACCACACATGTCCAGATCGTCATTGCTCATGTACAGTTGATGTATTCTTGCTTGCTTAGTTGCTGTACTCATTCCTTGGTGGACTATGCTGTCAGTGGTTAGCACTACGTCTCTCAAAATCCCTAGCCTTAGCTGCACATGTTCTCATTCAACAATCAAGAGGAGTCTAAGCAAGCCAAAAGCAAAGCTCTGGTGTTGTGTAAAATACAGCAGCACAAGCACTACAGCACATTCTGTATAATCTGGACAAAAGGTACTCACTGGACTGTCTTCGTGGAGAGTGAGCCTTTGAGAGAGGGGGAGGGACAGGGACTGTGCATTCCTCCGAGTCCTATTTGTTCAGTCAAACATTTAAGAAAAAAAAAACAGTCCTTTTCAGGGCTGTCATGTAGAAAAATAAAAAAAAATGACAGATAGCATGAGGCTGCCTTGAGGGCTGCAGTATCAACTTGGCTCTCAGCAAGTGGAGGGAGAGAAGGGCATTGAATAGAGAGTGGCAGGCACTGGCTGTTTGTTTTGCAGACAGCCTTTAAGTGTTTGGGGACAGACTAGATTAGAAAGGCAAGGAAATAAACTGCAATTTAAACACAAAAGAAAAGCCAAAGAGGGCAGGAAGGGAACAACTGTCTGAGCAAGTGGGGAGAAGAGGGAAAAAAAGCCAGAGATAGCAGCCAGTTATTTAAGTACCTCAGCATTCTGCTGCCCTTTAGTAGGCTGTCATGAAGCTATGTCACACTCTACTAAAAGCCACCAAAATGCACCAGTTGGCATCAATTTTTAAAACTTTTTCCTGGACAGTGTGCCCTGGACCCCTCTAGGGAGTTTAGGATTCTGTGTTCTGCCAAATTTTCTGACTGCATGACACTCCTGTTGGTGCCCCTCTGCCTAGAGGTCCCCCTGTTATGAACGTCTACTTTAACCACTGTCACCTGGTGGTCTAGTGGACCCCAGCTGGCAGTGGCCTACCAGCCTCTCCCCAACCCATAACAGAGTCAGCAACTGGCACAGCCACTGCTCACTGCCACAGCCAGCAACTGACTGAGCTCTCAATGAGCATGTACTATATATTGTACGCACTCAGTGAGATGTCAGTCACTGAGCACGTACTATATGCAGTACGCACTCATTCAGAGCTCAGTCAGTGGCTGGCCATGGTGGTGAGCAGTGGTCTGTTCAGTCACTGGCTGCATTACAGGCTTGGGAGGTGGGGTGGTAGGGCACTGCCAGGTGGAGGGTCCCTGCCTCGCCAAATGTTATTTTATACATTAATTTCAGCAACATCGGGATCAGGAGGGGTGCCACTAGACTACCTAGGAAAAGAGGCTAATTTATTTTAATTTTAACAATGATCTGGGGGGACTAGATTACCAGGAAAGAGTCTGATTATTGTTTATTTTAGCAATGATCAGGGATCAGGAGGGAAAGCCACTAGACTAACAGGAAAAGGGGCTGAATATTGTTTATTTATTTATGACTTTGATAACCAAGGCAGTGCACTGATCCAAGGGACCTTTTCAGGCATGACCCAGGCCATAACACATGGCGCAGGGTGACAGTGGAGTACAAGGTAACAGTAATACACATGAAACAGGTTTGATACAAGCAACAATAGTAAGCACAATATACAGGCTTGATGCACGTTTTATACATTATTTTAACAGTAATCGGGGATTGGGGAGGGGACCACTATACCACCATGGGGGATTATGTTACTGTACTTTCAGGGACATCGGGGAGGGGGACAGTGATACATTGCCACTACTAGGTCCAGTCTCCCAGTGGTAAAATGTCTAAGTACCCTTATACCAGTGTGCCATTCGCATAGCAAACGCACAACGGTGAAATCCCTCACAGCGACAATCTTGACAGGTTTGGAGATTGTCACTGTGAGGGACCTGAGTGAGGGGGAGGGACAGGGACTGTGCATTCCTCCGAGTCCTATTTGTTCAGTCAAACATTTAAAGAAAAAAAAAATAGCCCTTTTCAGGGCTGTTATGTAGAAAAATAAAAAAGAATGACAGATAACGCAGGGCTGCCTTGAGGGCTGCAGTATCAACTTGGCTCTCAGCAAGTGGAGGGGAGAGGAAGGCATTGAATAGAGTGGCAGGCACTGGGCTGTTTGTTTTGCAGACAGCCTTTAAGTGTTGGGGGACAGACTAGATTAGAAAGGCAAGGAAATAAACTGCAATTTAAACACAAAAGAAAAGCCAAAGAGGGCAGGAAGGGAACAACTGTCTGAGCAAGTGGGGAGAAGAGGGAAAAAGCCAGAGATAGCAGCCAGTTATTTAAGTACCCCAGCATTCTGCTGCCCTTTAGTAGGCTGTCATGAAGCTGTGTCACACTCTACTAAAAGCCACCAAATGCACCAGTTGGCATCAATTTTAAAACTTTTCCTGGACAGTGTGCACTGGACCCCTCTAGGAGTTTAGGATTCTGTGTTCTGCCAAATTTTCTGATTGCATGACACTCCTGTTGGTGCCCCTCTGCTTATAGAGATCCCCTGTTATGAATGGTGGGGGTCCACTAGCTCGCCAAATGTTATTTTATACATTAATTTCAGGCACATCAGGATCAGGAGAGGGGTACCACTAGACTACTTAGGAAAGGGCTAATTTATTTTTTATTTTAACAATGATCTGGGGGGGCACTAGATAACAAGGAAAAGAGTCTGATAATTGTTTATTTTAGCAATGATCGGGGATCAGGGAAGGGAAAGCTACTAGACTAACAGGAAAAAGTGGCTGAATATTGTTTATTTATTTATGACTTTGATAACCAGGTGAGTGTACTGATCCAAGGGACCTTTTCAGGCATGACCCAGGCCATAACACATGGCGCAGGGTGACAGTGGAGTACAAGGTAACAGTAATACACATGAAACAGGTTTGCTACAAGCAACAATAGTAAGCACAATATATAGGCTTGATGCACATTATATACATTATTTTAACAATTATCGGGGAACGGGGAGGGGACCACTATACCACCATGGGGGATTCTGTTACTGTACTTTCAGGGACATCAGGAAGGGGACAGTGGTACATTGCCACTACCAGGTCAAGTCTCTGATGGTGAAATGTCTAAGTGCCCTTATACCAGTGTGCGCAAATGCACAAATGGTGAAATCACTACAGCGACAATCTTGACAGGTTTGGAGATGTCATCATTGACGGACCTGAGGTGAAATTTCACCCTTTCGCCATCTTTCACCCCCCCCCACTTTGAACCAACTCTGACTCAGAGTTAGTTATCTTAAGAAGGAGGGTTTGGGGGGGTGCAGCCCCCCCAATAGAAAACACACAATGTCTGACAAGCGAAATTTCACCTGTCGACATTGGGGATCTCGCCATGCCGAACTTCAACAGCATTGTTGTCATTTTGGCATGGTAGAAACTCTTAGACCAGCCCTGACTGGTCTAAGGGTACTTAGAAATTTCACCACTGGGGTAGTTTTGTGAATCGTGACTCAGGAGATTTGGCAGCCTGCATCTGCCGCAAGCCCCTGGTGCCATGCCATAGCACAGTGTGTGGTGCAAGGGTGGTGCAAGCGCCGATAGGTGCAGGCTGCATGTGGTAAGCACAGCCTGCCTTTATGAATTGCTCCCCAGGCATCGTTTGGTGCAAGGGGCACTTTGTGCCAATCATTGGGATGCAAGCCCCTTGCACCACCCCGGGAGCTTTGAGAATTGGGCCCAAAGAATCTAAGACTACGCTACATAAGCTCCTGTTCAAAAGGTCATTACTGTTCAGGGAGGGGCTGGAAAATTACTTAAAGGGAAAGAAGGCACCAAAATACTGGGAAAGGAACAGTCCAACAGGTCCACACACCTCCCCGCCACACAGAGGTTTTGCTCAAACTCCTGTCATGATAGGAGAAGAGGCCACTGTGGCAACAGGGGAAACAACTTCTGACCTTCATAACCCCTGACCAACAACTAAAACAGATTTAGAAGTTGAGAAGGAGCCAGCAGTGGCAGGTTCTGAGGTAGCCCTATCTGCACACCACAGACTAGGCAATAACTA
The DNA here is from genome assembly GCA_016271365.2 of Neoceratodus forsteri. Lineage (NCBI taxonomy): Eukaryota > Metazoa > Chordata > Ceratodontiformes > Ceratodontidae > Neoceratodus > Neoceratodus forsteri. Next base: position 1,870,958,367 of record CM057452.1, read on the forward strand.
CTGTATATACTGTATTTTGCCAACACTCCCATCACAAGCCAATAGGAGCTCTTCTCTTGCAATTTGCTGAAGAATGGAAAAATCGACAAAGGAAAAATGGGTGTTGGAAACAGTGCAAAAGGGATATGCTATAGAACAGATTGAGATCCCCAGAATGAACAGGCTAATCATATTGCCAGTCTTGAAAAACAAGGTGCAACACACACACATCCATCAAATCCTAATGGACTTGATACACAACAAGGCAATATCAGAGGTGCCGTTGGAAGAAAGAGGGCAAGAAATATATTCCAAATTCTTTACGGTACCCAAGAAAATGTGAGACCTTCTGCCAGTGCTAGATCTCAGTTCTTAAATTTGCTTAATACAACACAAGCCATTCAAGATGGAAACAATCAAGTCCACTCTGAGACTCATATGCACAGGGGGGACTTTCTAACAGCAATAGATCTGAAGGATGCTTACTTGCATATCCCCATAAGACCATCTCATTATAAATTCCTCATATTCCACATCTTGGGGAAGCACTGTTAGTATTGTACCAGGCACTACCCTCTGGCCTGGCATCAGTTCCCTGAGTCTTCACAAAGGTGTTCATAGTCCTAGAGGCCAAAATGAGAGAACAGGGCATCCAAGTGATACCCTACCTTGATGACTGGCTCATCAGGACAAGATTTCCATAACAATAAATAAGAGATACAGGAACCATGATTCAATGCCTGGGAGAAACATGGTTGGGTAATCAACTGTCATAAGAGCAGCCTCATCCCTGGCCAGTCAATAGAACATCTGGACACCATAAATGACACAGCAGCAGGTCTAGTACTCCCACTGGACAAGCGTGTCAACAGTCTAGTAACACAAGTATCCAGGCTCCAGAGGCACAGGTGACATACTCTAGAGCTAATCTCGCAGGTGCTGGGGTTAATGATGTCATGTATAGACCTGGTCCTAGGAGTCAGGTGAAACATGAAGTGGCTTCTGTCCTTTGCCATAAAGCATGGGGGACACTACACAACCATGACCTCACCAAGACCATAACCATACCTGCACAGGTATCTCACTTACTGATATGGTGGACGAGCAGTGACAGCTGTCCAAGGGAATGCCTCTAGACATTTAGTATGAAGCAATAATTGACACAGATGCCAGCCTAACTGGATGGTGTGCAGCTACGGAATACTCGTCCGACCAGGACAAATGGTCCTTAACTGAATTATGATTACTGATAAATGTCCTAGAGATGAGGGCAGTCTTTTAGTGCTACTGCACTTCAGCCAACTAATCAAAGGCAAACATACTCATCAGATCAGACAGCCAAGTGGCAGAGGCTTACATTAACAGACAAGGTGGGACAAAGAGCAAAGCAAAGTAGAAGAAGAAGACCATGAAGGTCCTATCCTGTGCCCAGGACTACCATGCCAGCATTTCAGCCATACACCGGCAGGCAAACTGAATACAACAGCAGACTGGCTGATCCACCAACAGATCCACCTAGGTAAGTGGAGCTCCAGTCATGCATCTTCAACTGCATCAGCAAGTGCTGAGGACCATTGCAAGTGGACCTTATGGCAACCAGCCAGAACACACAATGCATCAAGTTCTACTCCCAATTCAAAGACAAACAATCCATGGGAGCAGACACTCTGTCATCAAACTGGTATTTTGATACGGCATATATATCACTCCTTACTGGGCCAGGAGGTTGTGGCTTGCCATGGTAGTAGCCATGGCACTGGAACACCCATGGAGATTACCAGTCAGACACGACATCCTGTGACAGGGGCCAGTATGCCACCTCAGCCCTCACAACCTCCAGTTGACAGCCTGGCTCCTGAAAGGAAGAGACTGCTGGGAGCTGGCTATCACCCATCAGTAATAAACACTCTGGTTATGTCCAGAAAGGGATCTATCACATCAGCATATAAGAGACAATGGTCTCACTTCATAAACTGGTGCTCCCATTGAGCATTAACCTCACAGAATACCTCCATAGCAGACACACTGTTCTTCCTCCAGGAGGTCCTAGATAAGGCCTTTCCCCATTGTTCCTCAGGGTTCAGATGGCAACAATAGGAGCAGCATGAAAGCAAATAGATGGAACAACTCCAGTGGACCATCTGGACATCCTCTGCTTCCTGAAAGCTGCCACCAATATATGACCTCAGGTTAACAGGTAACAGCTCCCTGGAACCACAATCTAGTACTGCTCACAGACTGTGCAACCCAGTCTGTCAGCAGATCCATCAAGTTTTTACACAGATTGACTGTGAGGAGATCGCCGGTTCTTCAGAAATAGGGTGGAAGACATCCGAGGCAGTGCCCCGACCCCACTCTAAGGCTGTTGCAGTTGATCAGTGCTTTGTCGCGAGCCTGGAATTTCCTGGAGTACTTTTGATCTGCCGGATTTCGTTGACACTATGAGGATTGTCTGTGAGATGCACCCAACGTGCTGTAGGTTGGATCCGGGTCCTACTTCCCTGATTTTGGGTTGTAGTGAGTTTATTGGCCCGGTCCTTGCTCAGATTATCCAGTGCTCCTTGGAGACGGGAGTTTTCCCTAGCTCTCTGAAGGAAGGGGTGGTGACTCCCCTTCTGAAGAAAACTTCCTTGGACCCGAATGACCTAGCTAACTACCGTCCGATCTCTAACCTCCCTTTTGTAGGGAAGGTTATTGAAAAAGTTGTGGCGGCTCAATTAGACAACCATTTGACCATCCATAGTCTATACGAACCTCTCCAGTCTGGTTTTTGTAAAAGGCATAGCACCAAGACTGCTCTGGTTCAGGTGCTCAATGATCTCCTGATGGCGAGAGATTGGAGACACCATTCTATTCTGGTTCTCCTTGATCTGTCATCAGCCTTTGATACTGTGGATCATGGGGTTTGCTCGAATGCCTGGGGTCCATCTGTGGACTTTCAGGTATGGTCCTCAGATGGTTGTCATCTTACCTCGAGGAGAAGCAGAGTGGTCTCTGGATTATATTCTTCCAGGGCTTTCTCTGCCCTGCAGGGTACCACAGGGTTGGTGCTTTCCCCATGTTATTCGCAGTATATATGCTACCCTCGGAGACATTGTAAGACGGTATGAGCTGAGGTTTCACTGCTATGCTGATGATACCCAGATCTACCTGTCTTTGCACCTGACCAGGTTAGTGCTGTCTCGGTGCTGAATCAGTGCCTTGTAGACATCCAAGACTGGATGAATACCAGCAGTTTAAAGTTGAATCCGGGAAAGACTGAGGTTATAGTTGTGGACCCCGGCCACAGGGTTGGGGGTTTGGGAGTGGGGTCCCCCTTCGGAATAATTCTGGGGGGGGCCAGATCCCCATGTCTGGACGGGTGCGTAACCTGGGTGTAGAGCTTGACACAGAGTTGACCCTTCATTATCAGGTGTCTGCTGTTGTCAGGACTGCATTTTTCCATCTTAGAAACTTCTCCAGGATTAGGCACCTGGTTCCTCCCGGTGATTTGCCAGTTTTGGTCCACACTTTTGTGACATCTTGCTTGGATTACTGTAACTCCCTGTACCTAGGGCTTGCTGGGGTTGATATCCACCACTTGCAGTTAGAGCAGAATGCAGCAGCACGTCTGTTGACCGGGGTTTCAAGAAGATCCCATATTACCCCAGTGTTGCGCTCTCTGCACTGGCTGCCTATACAGTGGTGGATCACCTTTAAAGTGGGTCTTTTGACCTACAAAGCCCTACATAGGTATGGTTCTGACTACTTAAAAGAGCTTTTGTTGCCTTACACCCCTGTAAGACAGTTTCGCTCGGCTGACGAGGGGTTGCTGGAGATTCCGAGGGTTAATTTGAAGTCTTCTGGAGCTCGTGCTTTTGGTTTCGTGGCTCCATCCCTCTGGAATTCTCTACCCCGTCCACTCCGAGAGAGTACAACAGTGGATATTTTTAAAAGGGCTTTAAAGTCCTTTTTATGGAATAAGGCTTTTCCATCTATATCGTAACTGATTCTATTAGTTGAAATTGTTGTTTTGTTTTATTGTATTTTGATGCTTGGTTTTATGAATTTTGTACAGCGCCTTGAAAAATTGAAAGGCGCTTAATTAAATAAATGTTATTATTATTATTATTATTATTATTACTCAGGAATATGACTTCTGAACCATTTGAACCTCTGGCCATGGTAGACATCAAAGGGATGAAACTCAAAATGTTATTCATGGAGGTGGTCTGCTCAGCTAGATGGACAGGTGAATTGCAAGCATTCTGGCACTCTCCTGCAGGGAACCATACCTGATATTCCATGACAACTAAGTAATGCTAAGGACAATGCTGTCTTTTATATCAAAGCTGGCCTAAAAATTTCATATTAGACAGACTATTGTACTGCCAGATCAAATACCAGCATCATAAATTGCATGGGAGCCTCTGCTCCATATGTTGGGAATGAAGATAGTTATTACCACCTACACCAGCAGAATGACAGACATACAAAAGACTGAGAGGTTATTTGTCATCATCCAAGGGCACAGGAAGGGACACCCATTATCACACTCCACGATGGCATCCTGGCTCAAGACAGCCATCCTAGAGTCGTACAAAGCAATTGACAAAGATCCACCAGCAAACCTTAAAGTTCATTCTACCAGAGCAGTGGCCACTTCCTGTGCTGAAAGAAACTTTGCTACAACAGAGGAAATCTGTGCAACCGCTACATGGACATCAATTCATACTTCACAAGACACTAGACTTGATGTAGAACATGATACCAAAACCAGCTTCAGCCACTTGGTGCTCAAATCAGCCAATCTTTGTCAGTCAGAACACAACTTGTCTACCCCACCCATGGAGGAGGGTACTACTGTTTAGAACACTAGATGTAATGACTGCAGAATTCCTAAGAGATTATCCCCCACAATGATAGTTTACTCACCTGGTAAAGGTGATTGTGGGGGTATGGGTGTATACACCTCTAAGGCACTCCGCATACCACCTAGAAGATACTCGTATTTAGACAGCCCAGGACAGTTAGCCAGCATGCTGCATGGGCGGGATGAACATTAGATTGTATGAATAGGAAATACCATTGTCCATGCTTGAACTAATCAGCTCTATCAGTAGTGTAGTATGTGATCACAAGTCGGCAAATAACCTGCTTTATTCTACATACAGCTTTGAAAGACATCAAAACTGAGCTACTCTGTTCAGGTTACAGGGTAAGATAGGTCAGACGTCTTTGTAGTCACATGTGCATCAGCAGCCTAGCAGATGAAAAACACTAGATGTAATGACTGTGGAGTGCCTCAGAGATGTATAACCCCACAATCACCTTTACCAGGTGAGTAAACTACCACTGTAAAATAAAATACAGGAGCCATACACAATGATCTCTACTTTTTGATGAAATCCATAGTGTTTCTATAGTTGTTTATTACATTTCAGCACTAACCATCATAAACTGAAACCAAATTCTCCATGACAGGAAAATGTGTCTGCAGGATGCATCCTTATTTTGTATACCTTACAAAAATATCTTAAAAATGGTAAATAAAAATGGAGATGTTGCATCAGTGAAAGGGTTGCAAACTATGTAAGCAATAACTCACAATAGGGCATGTGCTTCTAGAGAATTAATGCACATTGTGGGTAAATTGGAAGGCATGAGGCAAGTCTCAGAAAACCCATACCCTGGAGTGGATTATTGTGCTGATAAAATGAGATTTTATTTTTTTTTTTAATGGAAATTAGTTTTATTTTCCTTTAGTTATGTTGTTGCTAGGTAGAATATGAGACTTTGGTAACATAAGCCTAGTGGCTTGTTCCTTTGACTGAACACAGGAAATGCATTTATTTTGAAGATACGTATGCCTTGTTATGAGTCTTGGGGACAGATATTCAAAAATGTGCAAAGCAAAGTGCAGAAATATGAGCTGCGCTTTGTGATAACCTGGGTGCCCAAAGATGCTGTCTTCAGTGGAATAGCTCATCAGTGCTATTTGACTGAATATAGAGCCATGTCAGCCCAGCGTTAAGCCACCTAGTGCTGCGCTGACATGTCTCCTGAAATAGTGCACCATTGCCCCTGCAAAATTTCCAGTACTCAAACAGCCCCATAGACATTAGCCCATTGGGCATGCAAGGCACTAAGGGGTCATTTGCATGCCCATTATGGGCTCATTTGCATGGGGAGTGAGGCTGGTTTGCATGGCATGCACCTCAATTGCCCAGTCCCAGAGGAGCTGTCCCTGGTGCTAGTGGTCCATCCCTCACCCGCGTCCGTGCCTGATATTAAATATCAAATTCCTTGGTGTCCAGTTATCCAGCCACTCACCTGATGCCTGCCTGATGTATCATAGATGTTTTTCTTGGTGTCTAGTGGTCCCACTACCCACCCGATGCCAGCCTGATGTAAACATATAATGTTCCCTGGTGACTAATGGTTCCTTCCCCCACCTGATGATCACCCGATATAAAAATATAATGTTTTCAGGTGTCCAGTGGTCCCTCCTCCCACCCAATGCTAGCCCAACGTAAAAGTGTAATGTTTCCTGGTGTCCAGTGGCCCCTTCCCCGGTCTGATCCCCATCCTTGTCAAGGGGAAAGCCCACCCTGGTTTGACAATTTAACCCCCCACACACAAAGCAATCACTGTCCATCCACTGTCATGATGTTACATATGACAAAAAATAAAACAACAGCACATAGTACAATGCATAAGCACAAACAAAAATAACACTTAAGAAACAATCACATTTTAAAAAGCTAAAATAATGTTTCTTAAGTAACTTTTTAAAATAGGCATGCCCTGAGCTTTGGTGTCAACACAATGGGAGATTATTCCAATGAGTAGGGGCACTAGCATGTGTTTCCAGCTTTGTGCTAACATTAGGAACAGAGACTTTAAATGAGACACAGGAGCGTAAGGCCCTATTAACTATCCTAAGATCTAACATAGAAAATAGAGGGAATCAGGCCTAATCTTAAAACATTATAAGTCAGACAGTTTAAATAATATAAATAGATTAAGTTGGGGTTAACATTGTTTTAATAGCAAAAAGTTAAGATTCTGAAGCTCATTTTATAAAGTGAAATGTATTGTATGTTTACAATCAAAACAAAATTTAAAATTTTAGTATTTCAACCAGGATGCCTCCTTCAGGAAGACCTATAAATGAAAACAGATTCATAAAAACTTAGGTCCTTACAGTGAAGTCTTAATTAATAGGCTGCAACAGCTTTGTTTCCAGTTGTTACAGTATCATAAGTATTCCCTGCACATATGTCCTTGACTTTGCTTCCTCACTTGCTCAAGCATTCTGGAGTTTAAGGTAGATTCCACTGGGAGAAGCTGGCCCAGCAATAATACTCGACAGCTGTAGGGTTCTTCTCAATTCCTGTCTTAAAGAAACTTACTTGATCTATGTGCGATCGTAGTAAATGTTAAAGCATTACATAAACCAATCAAAAGTAATTTAGTATTGTTCTTGGACAAGTCTTCACTCACAAAATAAATTGAATATTTTAGCTCAGTTTTAGTTTTTGATTCATGTCTGGTGCTTGTAGAGAGTGACTTAGCACTTATAAACTAATAGTTCTTCAGCAACTGATGCATCAAAGTCTAGTCTTGGCAGATTACTCTGACAATAATACCAGTCTAAATCTGAAATTCTGAAATTATTTCTATAATCCCCCTTCTACTTAAGGTGTTTTGTGGCTCAAGGGGGGTTACAAGGAGAGTGGGTTCTACATGTGCTTTTACAAACACCTCCCTCCTGCTTTTCAAACTCTAACATACAGTACCACAACCAGTTTGGAAAAATATTTTTTATTTGTAATGCATCTACACATTGAAAAAGTAATTTCATTAAAGGTGGTAGATTAATTCAGCTCTGGTGGCTTCATGGCCATGATTACGATTCATTGCACTGAGAACTGTCACTATTATCTGCAAACAATATATTTGTGGATGTAATTTCCTTGGAGTTTATTACTATTAATATCAAATGATAGTTTTGATTTCTTTTTGCATTATAAATACTTTCTGTGCTATATCATTTCTGCTGAATAATTTTGGCAACCATTCTGTAATTTTGCTTGTACCTAGGGTCTTTGAAAAGCTGTGCTTAATCGCATTCATTCATAAAACAGAAATATAAAATGAACAACACAGGGTTCTTTCTACTTCATCTGTTGTGGTCTCCATCCTCCCCAAGATGACAATCCAGGTTCAAAGACTCACTGGTCACCTTCATTGAGGACCCCTCCGTGAGGACCCCCACACACACACACTACTACCACCACCGCAGCGTTCTTCAGTTTTGGAGCTGTCTTGCAAAAGCCTGGAACCTTTTACACTGAGCCTTTTGTTATTGATGCCCTAACCCAAAATGTGGACCCTTGGAGCTCCCCACTAATATAATGAGGCCCAAGGAAGACTGGGAGATTAGGGTATTAGTAACACAAGACCCTCTAGAGAAACATGGAAACATAGGAATCTGAGGGGCAGGTAAGGACCACTTGGCCCTCCCAGTCTGCTCATTTTCCCACCTTCATTTTGCTGCTGACCCTACTTGATCTATAGCACTTTCTTCTCCAACTCCACCCCTTACCTCTAAACTTGCCATTTTGTAACCCCACCACTGCCACTAGAAGGCTATTACAGGAAACCACCACTATTTCTGTGAAGAATCTCCTCACATTTCTCCTGAATCTATCCCACTCCAGCTTCATAGCATGTCCCCTTATTCTAGAGCACCATTTTTTCTGAAACATATTCCACTTCTATACCTTATTTACCCCTGTGAGGTATTTAAAGGTCTCTATCATATTCCTTCCACTCCTGCTCTCTCCAGGGTGTACATTTGGAGCTCTTTTAGCCTTTCCTTGTAGGGCTGTTGATGCAGACCCTGCACCCCTTTGGTTGCCCTCATCTGGACTGCCTCCAGTCTGTCTATGTTGTTCCTGAGATGTGGTCTTCAGAATTGGACATGATACTTAAGGTGGGGGGGGGTCTTACAGTGATCTATACAGGGGCACCTCCCACCTTTCTGCTGAGGTTTGTTGCCATCACTATGCCCTCTTTCAGTTTAGCCCACTCTTCTTATACCACCCCCAAGTCATCCCTGTCAGGTTGTCCCTGAGGCATTCACCCCATCTTTATAAAATTTGCCCTTCTGAAGTCCAGGATCCTCACCCTTGTGCGGTTTGATTCCACAGCCATCTTTATGTTGAACCACACTATACAGTGATCAGTGGAGCCCAGATGGCTTCACACCTTGACATCTGCAGCACTGTCCCTGTTAGTGAGAACCAGGTTCAGTATTACCCCATCACAAGGGGTTTCGCTGAATACCAGGAAACAGAGCCGCTCAACCAGGACTGGGTTCTCTGTGACAGAAACCAACACAGACAGTAGTAGAAGTCACAGAACTCACTTCCACAGGCTGAAATTAGCAATAAACTTGATGTACAGGCATCAAATAGCTTCAACTCATACAAACTCTATTGCCATAAACACTCCACAGCCATTTTGCCGATTGCTTCTAACATTTCTTTTCTATCTCCTCCACCTGTACTGGAGACCTGCAGGTCATGCCTGTATGAATAGTGGCTCCATTTCCTGACTCAAGAGTAACCCACTGTACATCTGCCTCCACCCAATTCCTTGTGTCTCCATAGCTTTTATGATTTCCTTCACATAAAGTGCCACACCCCCACCTTTCCTTCCCATCCTGTCCTTTCTGAAGAGCATGTAGCCTGGTATGGCCATGTCCCTGTCATCGTTGTCAGTGCACCATGAGTCAGTAATAGCCACAATATCCAGGTCAGCCTCTCCCATGATGGCCTGCAGGTCTGGTCTTACTTCCCAGACTTCTAGCATTAACACACACAGCATTGCAGATTTTATCTCTTTGCTTGTTGCACCACCTTTTTTTCATTTTGCTCCCTCTCCTTTACTCTTCTCTTTGGACTGCTTCTTTCCCCCTCTGTATTTTACAATCAGCCTGCTTCTCTGACTAACATGCACCCTGGGGGGATTCTCTCCCTTCGAGAACTCCCTACTTTCTAACTTGTGGGGGAGGGCAGTTTCTGCCTCCTCAATTTCTTCCACCACCACCCTCTGCTAGTTTAAATGTGCATTGAAGTAACACTTGAACTGTCCACTGAGGACTGAGATTCCCCTCCTTGATGGATGCAGACCATCACCAGTGTATAGGCCCTTATCCTCCCAGGTGGGCCCCCAGCCCCCAATGTAGCCATACCCCTTCCCTCTGCACCATTTCTTCCACCATGAGTTGAAGGTCATGGGGCAGAGATTTCCTCTCCTTCACCATGACACAGACAGGTAGCTTCTCAACAAAACCTACTGAGCTTGCTACCTGTCTAATACCACTTCCCAGTTCCCTAAACTCTCCCTTAATATCCCAGCCTCATCCCTAGCCAGGTCATTTGTCCCCAAATGGATAATGACATCCAACTCCTCCTTCCTCCCTTCCTGTTGCCCTAACGATCCCTGTTATATGCTTCCCATCCCTCCAGACCATGGCACCACATAGGCTCCCAACCTTCCTCCCCACCCCCTTTCCTATCCTCAGGTCTGTCCCCCTGAAAATTGAGTCCCTCACCAGAGGTTGCTTCCTCTTCTCCTCCCTCCTCCTCCTCTGGGGGTTTCTCCCCCCATCCTTGGGGTGCTCCCATGGAGGTCCCCCACATTGTCCCTGGTCACTATCATAGGTGTCTTCTCTTGGCACTTCCACTCACTAGATTGGCACAGGAATTTTGTAGTTGTACTGGTTGAGGAATGTGTCTGTGCCCCCCAGTCTTCAGGTAGACCACCTCTACTCTTCTCAAGCCCACTTAGTCCAGCCACCCTGCCATCTGGCATCCCTCTGAGGCAATGGTGTTGGACTCTGTGGCCCCTGGGAGGTGGAGAAGGTCTCCTGACTCCTAGCCAACTCAGTCTCGAGGCTAGTGACCTTCTTCAACCCAGAGAGGTGTAGCAGGTGGGGCAGCACCACAGTGTCCAGAAGGTCTCTCCGAAGACTGCCGCCCCACAGCCACTGCACTGCACCACTCTGCACATTCTCTAGTCCTGTTCTCCCCATGATTTTTGTACTCCTCTCCCAGAACCCAGGATTGGTGACGCTGTATGAGTTCATAAAGGGCAAAAACAACTCTGTAATAGACACTAACCAAGCTATGTCATAGATAGCGGTATGAAATAATTTTTTTTTCTTTCCTTACATAAGCAATAGTGTTAACTGTTGTAGTACACTATTTACCTGCAGTACCACTGAGTTAGACTTAAGTTTGGAGAGGTTAGCAGTTTTTTCTCTAAACTCTTCTCCCCAACAGTACAGTATTACCTGGGATGCGATGGGCAGGGTTTTTGGTTGTTAGCTGTCTCTTTGGAGGACTCCTGGCAGACTCCAGTCAATTTGCTTTACACTCATCCATAGTGCAAGGACTGCAAGTGGAAGGGCAGTGGATATTGTTAAGCAAGCCTCTGCTCCATTCCTCCTTCCTGCCTCCCTCTGATTGACTTTTCCAGTCACGTAGGCACTGGCCTCCCAGTAGTCTTCCCAGACTACTAAAATTACCACCTGCTGTCTTCCTGATTGGGCCCCAAAACCCTCTGTGTAAATTACAGCTTTTTGTGAGCTGAGGTGCACTATTTCACCAATCCTCACCTGCAGCACTATGGTGCCGAGTCCTCTCCACAGCACATCCCTGCCTGGTAGTGCCACCAGTGTCCCTTGCTCTTGCCTGCTTTTATGGGTTTCCTCTGTTCCTTTTTCCTGCCTCCTCCAATTGGCTTCCCAGTCACATGGGTGCAATCCTCCCACTAGTCCTACTAGATTACTAAAATGGCCAGCCACCCATGCTCTTCTGGTTTGGGTACAGAAGCCCTCTGTGTAAATTACAGCCCTTTGTGAACTGAAGTGCGCTGTTCTGCCAATCCTCCTTTGGAGTGCTGTGCCACCAAGTCCTCTCCACAGCGTATCACTATTTGCTAGTGCCAGTGTCCCTTGCTTTTGCTGGCTTTTATGTAGGCCTCCCCTCCATTCCTCCTTCCTGCCTCCCTCCCTCCTTCTTGCCTCCCTCTGATTGGCCTCCCGGTTATGTGGGTACAATCCTCCCACTAGTACTTCTGGACTGCTAGAATGACAGCCCGCTCTCTTTATGTTTGGACCCTAAGGCCCTCTGTGTAAATTACTGCTCTTGTTGAGCTGAGGTGCACTATTCATCTGATCCTCCTTAACAGTGCTATGCTGCCAAGTCCTCTCCACAGTGCACCCCTGCCTGTTAGTGCTGTGTCCCTTGACCTTGCCTACTTTTATGCAGGCCTCCGCTTTGTTCCTCCTTCCTGCCTCCCTTCGATTGGCTTCCCCAGTCATGTAGTCACTGTCCTTTACTAGTCCTCCTGGACTATTAGAATGGCTGCCCATTCTCATCCTCTTTGTGCCCAGAAGTCCTCTGTGTAAATTACAAGTCTTTGAGCTGAGTGTGTTATTCAGCTGATCCCCTTCTGCAGCCCTATGCTGCGGTCTTCTCACAGCATGTCCCTGCCTTCTAGGAGGGGAAGGGTGTGTACATAGATTCCCATCTAAAATGATTGCCATTCCCAACAATCATGGGGGGGGGGGTACAATGCACTGTGACCCAGTCAACAGTCTGCATGTGGTATAAACCTGCACTCTGGTCAACAACCGACACAGTCAAACTGTAGACAGGGATGAGAATCCATTGCTCTTGACTGGACCTTCTTTGGAAAAGACTTGATTATTGATGCCTAAAGCATTTTACAGGTGCCCTGAGGAAGAATACTGTACATAGAGCACAAATGAGCTAAACTTTTGCAATGAAATACATAAGCTCTTACTGGCTATCTGAGTTGATCAATGCCACCACATATATACTGAGGATCCCCCGACATGGACCAGACATTCTACACCACTTCCTCTCTAATACGGAGTGAGTGGAAATTCTGCCATCTATCCACTATATGAGACAATCACCACAAACTTCTCCTTTGTGTCACAGCTCACAGCTGGTGATTCCACCCAAGTTCTAGCCCTGGGCACTACAATGCCATGTCCATGCTCCAAGACTAATTTCCTGAACTCTAATATACTCCCCCTCGATAAAATGGTGCTCACTGCCAGCTTCCTTCTTGTTTAGTCATGTCAATTAGCATTTTTGGGCCAAACTGCCAAGAATGGACAGAGACATCATTACTAATCAAATAATTACCATGTATTTCCTATCACTATATCCAGTCATTACTTAGGGCATTTTGACAATAGTGTCACAACATGACTAGGCAAGAAGGAATGTGACACTGAGCATAACTGTATATTTGCATAAGCGCTGAAGATTTATTTATTTAGTTAGTTAGTTTTTGTTTACCGCGAAAGGTGCACTAGACAAACATTTGCCTATGTTCCGGCATGACCTGGGAGAGTACAAACATTTACATTTATCAATGCATTCCAAGTCAAGCACAAACATAATATCAGCCATGATATACACAAACATTGGGAAGCAACAAGAACAGAACAATTATCAATATGGTACTCTACAAAAACACATAATATTATCCACGATGACCCAGCCTTGCACCCTGATGTTGAAATTTATTCACAAAGGGTCTAGCACCCTTACTAACATATTAGGGTTCTGTAACTCACATTACCAGTGGTTGATTACTACTACAGCCCAGCCTGGAAGAGTACTGCCAAAAGCAAATGGTGCACATTTGTGGAATTTTTATATACACATTAAAAAAGGCGCTGAAATCTTGGGAATGGAATTAGATAATTATTTCCAAGTACACGCATCCATGATTACATTGCCAGTGTCTCTGAGGTAGCTTAGAGTCCCTGGTCAACTGGCAAACATCTCCACCTGAGGGCATCAGGCACTCCAACCCTTACCCTACACCAGCTTTGTCCTCAGGAGTCTGAAAGACATAAAATAAAAACATACAAATGACACAAAAACATAGACACACAGGCACTGCAGAAGAAAAAGGCCACTTGGCCCACCGTGTCAGCCCTGTTCTATCTAATATGGAACGTAAGAGCCCTAGAGGATCTTCACACCTCCCACACCACCACCACTTTTGATGCTGTATTTACCAAGTCATGTTTCTGCCCCACCCTTGAATGCCCTCTCTGTTATTGTACTGACTGCCACTTTTGGCAGCCTATTTCACACTTTCTGTGAAGCAATATTTTCCATTAGAAAATTGACTTTTTATTTCCTGGCATCTGATTGGCTGGTACCCTTGTCAAGGGGATAGATTAGCTTTCAGTATATTTCCAGGAAATAAAAAGTACCAGCCACACTGCCCCTTTACTAACAGTGGTATCCTTATGCCTGACCACATACCATAACTGACCACTGACCAGTTCAATAGGTGAGGCCAGTAAATGTTTAAAAACAAAATGTCAAGTTATCTGAGAGTGCAATTCGATATGACAGCCCTGGTAAGCATGGACACAATGTTTGCTAGTGACAATGTGACAGAAAAAACACATAAGAAACACACACAAAAGGAGAAAAATGTAAGTGAGCAATTTCTTTCTGTTGGTAACATTGAGTTAGATAAAATAGAAAGTGAGCATCAAGAAGAAAACATTCAAAAGAATACTAAATGAGCAGTAGGTGTATTCCGAGAATGGGAAACGAAAATAATACATACAAGGGAAAAGAATTGCCAGCTGGAATTTCTTTTCCCTGGCATGCCTTATCATCCACCCATCAGAACCCAACTGAAAACCAAAGATATCGGGAGGGAACCCACATTCCTTGGATTTGCTAAATGCATAATAATATTCACATTGACTGGCACAATGACAGTTTAGAAGTTTAAAACAACCACCTTGGCAAATTTTATTTGGAGGTGGGAACAAGCAATGATAAAGAATATTCCATTGCGGGCTACTGCACACTGCATGCTGGAATTAACCGACACCTAAATATTATTGAAATAGGATGGAACACCAGCATAATAAGCGACCCCACGTTCTGGTCCTCGAACAATGTCCTCCAGTCTGTTTTGAAAAAATGAGAAATCAACAAAAAGACATCTCCTGCCACTACCCTGTGATAACTGCTACAGATCTTGAGAAACTGAGATGCAGCTCTGGGCTTTCTCCCGAGACCATGATGCGCCTTGTACAGAAGGTCTGGTTCAAAATTCAATTACATATGGCCAGGCGCAGACAAGAAGGACTGAGAGAGCTCAAGAGGAACTTCTTCAAAATAAAAAATGATGAGGCAGGCACCAAATACTTTTCGCTAACAAAGAACCATAAAAATCCCATGGAAATAAAGAGAACACAAGGGGTTTCATGTTCGAGGACCCAGGCAGTCCTCTATGTCCAGTAAAATCATATGAAAAATACCTTTCAAAAGTGCCTCTAGAAGTGAAGGCTTTCTATGTCCACCCACGGTGTCTTCCTCAATACTACCTAGACAGGGATCTATGTGATAATGGTGATTGCACAAAGGCGATCGCTGTTAAGGTGAATGTACAGCGCTGAAAATGAGTTTCTCCAATGTACACCCTGGCGCATGGTAAAGGTGCAGGGACTTGTATTTTCTATGTTCATGTGTGTATGTGCCCCTCAAGACTTCTGTGGGGGGCTTCATCCCCACACCCCCTCCACTAAAGGATTCTCAACTCTAGGGGTGAATGTCGGGGGTGAAATTTTAAAAAATTGGGGGCGTGCCCAGACCCGGACCTGACACCCTGGCAGCTGTAGCCTGCAACCCATCCACCACACCACAGGGCAGCTCAGCAGCTCAGTGCCACAACACACCACATAAACCCTCCCTTCCCTTCCACCATGCTCATTCCCCCCTGCACGCATGTGCATATATAGCAACAGGATGTCACTATATCTGCAGTCGCCCACCCATCCAGTAGCCGTCTGACAAGATGCCGCAATTTAGTCGTCCTTTTTGTGTGTACTCCATAGTGAATGCCCTTATTATGGGATATCCCTAGACAATCAGACCTACTGGTACAGTATACAAATGAGCCAATGGGTAAAAATTACCTCGGCTCCCTGATGGCTAAAATTAGCACAGAAGCACAATTGTGAATACAAGATACCAACCATAGCATAAGAGCCACGATGGTCCAGTTCCTTTCTAATGCTGGTCTGACAAACCAGGAAATTACAACAGCCACTGGGCACAGATCAGAAACAAGCTTGGAAACTTACTGGAGGCCCTCTACAACTGATAGGAAACATTGAAGCTCTATCCTGGGGACAAGCAAGACTAAACAAATCAACAACAGACCTCAGCAGCATGAAAAGAAGATAGTGCAGCAGAGCCAGCACAGTGCATCTAAACACAGGCTGCCACGAACAGGACAGAAGACTGTAGTCACAGAGAAATCCTTTTATCCAACAATTGTACCTTCAACTGCTCTGTCAGTTTTATCACATAAAAAAAACAGTGTCCTCACATTTATATTTTGCCTATCCCCAGATTTTACAAAGTGTTACAGTGGGGTTTGCCAGCATTTAAGTTATTTCTTTCAGTAATCTCAAAAAGGGACAATTTTTTTCCTAAAGTGTTAAAAAGGCAATCAGTTTCATGGGTAAATTTTTTGTTTTTTTATACTTGCCCGGATCCCACGACTTTTGGAGGAGACCTTGTACACCCTCCTACTCTGTCCACCTGGGCATCCTCTAGGCAACCCTACCCTGGTTTCATCTGTGCATAGGGAGCCGGAGTGTGTACATTTTTTCCCCATTTTTCTCCACTTAGACGCCCCCGAGGCTGCCGATGCAAAGGACATATATCCTAGCAGATGACATGCTGACGCACGCCATCGCAAGCACCCACAGCATCCTCCCCTTCCCGGCTCCTTGAAAGAGCCACCGGTGCCCCCAAAATCCCATGCTTCCACTGGCCCCAGGAGTGTCGGGGGCTCAAGACACCCCCGGTAGCCCACCCCAGGAGAAGGAGAGCATCTGTTGGGATGCTCAGTCGTCCATCCCCCCACCAACCCCTGGCAACCCAAGTCTTTTCCCGAACCCAGGTCGCCGGCTTGGCTCGAGGTGTGGTGTCCAGTGCCTCAACCCTCAGCACCACCGGGCCAGCTATGGGTTTAATTTTAAAAACAAACACTTGCCTCGGTGTCTTTCTTTACTACTGTAGGTAGCCCATTTTGTATTGCAGTAATACCCTCCAGGGTGGGAAGTACTGGGCAATACCAGACCTTCCAGGGGCTATAAGGCCCTCTGCCTGTGGTGTTGGGCCTCATTACACCCCTGAGTAGTCCAGTATTGAACAATACTGCCCACCCTGTTGGGTATTATTGCTTCCTTATCCCTCTTAAATTTGCCCCCACCCCCACCAGCTTAATGGAGTTTCCCCTTGGTGTTTGAATTCCCACTCAGTTTGAAAAATACCCCAATATCTACCTTATTTATCCTGTAGAGGTATTTGTTTGTCTCAGTCATGTCCCCTTTCTCCCTTTTTCATCTCCAGCGTATACATGTTTAAATCTCAATCACTCCTTGTAAGTCAAATTCTGCTGTCCCTGGATCATCTTAGTTACTGTCCTCTGCACTGCCTCCACTTTGTTCCTGCTCCTCCTGAAACATGGCCTCCAAATCTGCACATGGTATTCAAGGTAAGGATGAACCAATGACCTATACATTTGTTAAAGCACCTCTCTTCTCTTGCTGCTTAGCTCCTGCCCCCCATGCACCCCAACATCATATTTGCATTTCCCACTGCTCTTTTGCATATGCTGCTGTTTACAGATTGTCTGAAATTATTTTCCCAAGTCCTTCTCGTCTGTTGTGCTTTCTGCTACTACCTCCATCATTCTGTATTCAATTTTCAGATTTCTTAACCCAATGTGCATTGCCTTTTTAAAAAAAAATATATGTTTATTGAGTTTTAAGTATTTTCCATCATGATGTAAAATCTGATATTTTTAGGGAAACATTATGTTCAGAAAAACTGTGGAGCCACTCATTGTACTCTAGATCATCTAAGTCAGGCCAGTTCCATTTATTTTTTATTTGCCTTTTTAATGCCATGGATGCAAGTGCATATATTTTTGTTTTCCATTTTGGAAACGCCAAGTCCTTCTAAATCATTTAGTATATGGAGACTCAGTTTGAATGTAAGTTTTTTCCATAAAAATGACTTCAAGTTCTTGGTGAATACTATACCACCATTTGTTTATCTTATCAAGTTCAAGTTCAAGTTCAAGTTTATTGCAGGAAAACTCCATTGAGCAAGCTCATTCACAAGGAGGTCCTGAGGCATGTACACAGATAAAGGACATTACATAATGCAACACTTGACAGAGCAATACTGATTACAAGTATTTAAAGTGCACTCATAGTTCAAGAAAGATATTACATAATGGTATATAGCATCAGAAAACAATGAACAGTGAAGGAACATTTGGTTCATAGTGTGCAAGCAATACAAGGTAGCATGCAAGCAATACAAGGTCGAGTATATAAGCTTAATACTGGTGTTTGCAATAAATACTCTTAGTATATTGAGCAATGACAGGAAAGACAGGATAAATAAGGTAGGCAGGGTTGAGGCAGAGGGGGACAGTTGGCAAGAGTAAGGGAAGTATTATATACAGTAAGTAGGAAGCCAAAAGTAGGAAAGGGAAGAGGAGCAGGTGTGGAATTCTTGTAGTTTTAGTCACGGAGTGCAAATTAGTAGCTACGAGATTACAGTTATGTCTAGCTGTAGTGCTAAATGTGGACAATAAGCATGAGGCATGCATAAGGGTGGGGAGGGGCTTAAACATAAGTGTATAAGGCACACATAAGGGTGGGGAAGGGCTTAATAACAGTTGCAAATATGTTTTATTTTAGATGCACTTAGCACTTTATAGAAATTAACTGAGACAATGCTAGTCAGTTTCAGTACTGATTGGAGTTGGTTCCAAATAGTAGGAAGAACATGCGCAATAGCTCGTTTACCAAAGGAGATACGAGTCCTGGGTACGTCCTGTAGAATGAAGTCAGATTTTCTGAGAGAGTAAGCACTGTGTGAAATGCAGATAAGAGATGATAGGTAACTCGGTAGTTTATGCAGAAGCAACTTAAGGGTCCAGAGACCAGCGTGGAGCAGGAGTCTGATGGTGAGAGATGTCCAGCCAACAGCTGCGTACAGATCACAATGGTGTGAATGGTGAGGGCAGTTGGTAATGAATCGTAACGTGTGGTGATAGAGGATGTCCAGTTTGCTTAGGTTTGCAAGAATGGTGGAAGTGTAAATTGCATCACAGTAGTCAAGTAAGGGAAGGAATCTAGCCTGCACTAGCCTGTTTCAAGTTTCGAGGGGGAGAAGAGACCTATTTCTAAAAAAGGATCCTAGCCTGGCTTTGAGCCTCCTTGATAAGTCCTTGACGTGGTCATTAAAAGAGAGCTTATTATCTATCCAGATACCCAGATATTTAAATTTGTTAACGACTTCCAATGGTTCAATTAGAGAAGTAACAATAAAGTCTTTTGGCAGGGTAGAGGAGGTGCCTGAGGAGGTACTACGAGAGAAAATCATTGCTTCGGTTTTCTTAGCATTAAGGAGAAGCTTGGCCTTTATTAGATTATTTTCAAGCTGGGCAAGGTCAGATTGAAGCACTCTCCTAACTTCAGATAACATTGAGCCAGAGGTATACAATACAGTGTCATCCACAAAGAAGTGCAGATTGGATCTAGTTATGTTGGAATCAAGGTCATTAATGTACAGCGAAAACAAGATAGGGCTTAGAAAGGAGCCTTGGGGGACTCCTCTGGCTATCAGCAGTGAGGCAGAGAATAGACCATCAACTTTGACTTTGAGTTCTCCCTGTTAGGTAACTGGTGAACCACTGGGTAGTGGAGGAAGTGGCATTTAAGTTAGTGAGGCAAGTGACTAAGAGGTTGTGGTCAACAGTGTCAAATGCTTTACTAAGATCTAAGAAGACTGCTCCAGTAATCTTCTTAGCATCCACAGCAGAGACCCAGTCATTAGTTACTTTAGCCAGAGCAGTGATTGTGCTGTGATTTGCCCGGAAACTGGATTGTGCTGGGTTAAGGAGTGAGAAAGTTTCAATATGAGTTTTTAGTTGGTTATAGATCAGTTTTTCAAAGACTTTTGAGAGGATAGGCAAGATGGAGATAGGCCTATAGTTATTAAAATCACAAGGGTCCCCAGATTTGAATAGGGGAAGAATATGGGCAGATTTCCAACAGGAAAGAACAGGAGCAGATGTAATGGAGAGATTGAGGATATGAAGAATGGGGGCAGTAAGGTGGGCATGTCCTAGTCTTAGGAAAGAAAGGTTCTAGACCATTGTCCCCTGCACTTTTTCTGATATCCAGATTAAGTAGTGAATCTTCTACTTCTTTATAGTTGAGATTATGCAGTTGAAAAGGGCAAGATGTGGTGCTGGATAACGGTGGGGGGGGGAGCTTGGTTGGCTCTTCGCAAGGCTAGCATAAGGTGAGGAGTCAAAAGCTAGGCCAGCCGTGACAAAGTGGGAGTTAAGTTCTTCGAGATTTGGGAATTACTTCCACCACCCTACCATTGTAGACTGTCTTAGTTGGTATCCCATTTGTCCGCCCAGAGCCGACGGTCACTGTAATGACCGATGCCTCTCTGATGGGTTGGGGTGCCCATCTGGGGGAGCTCAGAACACATGGCCTCTGGTCCCCTCAGGAGTCTCGATGCCATATCAACCTGCTGGAGCTTCGAGCTGTCTGACTAGCCCTCACCACCTTTGTTCCATTTGTACGTGGTCAAGTGGTCCAGGTCCAGACGGACAACACCACGACCATGTACTACCTAAACCGCCAGGGCGGGACACGCTCCTTGCCTCTGTGCAAGGATGCTCTCCACACTTGGTCTCTCATGAGCAGACTGGAGGCGGATCTCCTAGCCATCCATGTGGTAGGAGCCTCCAACACTCCGGCCAATGCCCTCAGCTGGATAGACGCTGCATCTCATGAGTGGTCTCTCCTGCCAGAGATAGTACAAGATATGTTCTCCCACTGGGGCACACCTCAGGTGGACCTGTTTGCCTCCAGGGAGGATGCGAAGCTAAGGCTGTTTCATGCCCGCCCCCCTCAGCAGGGCTTGCTGCAGGGGGGTGCCTTCCGAGGCCGTGGACCCCGGGCCTCTTCTACACCTTCCCTCCATTTCCCTTGATCTACAAGGTGCTTCTCAAGGTGAAGAGGGACAAGGCATAGGTGATTCTGGTAGCCCCAGACTGGCCCCGCCAGTTCTGGTATCCAGATTTCCTCAGCCTCAGCTCCAGGCTCCCAAGGCAGCTCCCAGCCTGCCTGGAACTGATCTCAGTCAACAAGGGAAAGGTACTCCACCTGGACCTTCAATCCCTGCACTTGACAGCCTGCTTCCTGAGCAGCTAGAGTTCCAAGCCTTGGGTCTTTCCGACGAGGTCCTCAACGTTGTTGAGGCATTTCGAAAGGAGTCGACCAGAAAATGCTGTGCCTTCAAATGGAAGAGATTCTCCATTTGGTGTCAGGATAAGGGGTTGGACCCTTCCTCCTGTCCCTTGGCTAGCATTCTGGACTACCTGTGGTCCCTTTCTCAGCTAGGGCTTCGGTCGACGACCCTTAAGGTGCACCTGGCAGCCATCTCTGCTTACCGGGCGCGGGCAGGGAAGCAGTCGGTGGCGCAGGAGAAGGTGGTCAGGCGCTTTTTCAAAGGCCTTGATCACATATCCCCTCCGGTGCGAGAACCTCCACCTCCGTGGGATCTACTGCTGGTACTGGCTAAGCTCATGGGCAAGCCATTCGAACTGATGCACAGGTGTGATATTTCTCACCTGTCGTGGAAGACCGCCTTCTTGGTGGCTGTCACGGAAGACCGCCTTCTTGGTGGCTGTCACGTCAGCCAGAAGGATGGTAGAGCTCCAGGTGCTTTCCATCGAGTCTCCTTATTTGGTCTTCCACAGGGACAAGGTTGTCCTCCGCCCCCACCCAAAATTCCTTCCAAAGGTGGTGTTGGAGTTTCACCTTAACCAGGTGTTGACTCTGCCGGTGTTCTACCCCAGTCACACCTCAGAGGCCGAATATAGGCTCCATACTTTGGACCCTAGAAGAGCGCTCTCTTATTACAAGGAGCAGATGGCTGAAGTTCGGGGAGAGGTTCGCCATCTGTTTGTCACCTACGGTGAAGCTGCACCTAGCAGACCTGCAGCCAAGCAGACGATAAGCAGGTGGGTCACCTCCTGCATAGATCTCTGCTACAGGTTGGCGGGCATGGAGCCTCCCAAAGGGGTAAGAGCTCATTCTAACTGCCATACCACTGCTTTTGTGGCTGCTTCCAGGGACGTCCCTATCCAGGAAATCTGCAGGGCTGCTACCTGGAAGTCAGCACACACCTTCATTACCCACTACCACATCGACCTTGAGTCACGCCGGGATGCTGGTTTTAGGACCTTGGTTCTCCAGTCCTTATTTCCCAAGTAGAGGGTGCGCGCCTTGCCTCCCTCCTCCCGGAGAACTGCTAGGAGTCTGCCAGTAAGTGTGGATTGAACAACATATCCACGTCCCTAGAAATACAGGTTACTCACCTGTAACAGGCGTTCTAGGAGTGGTATATGTTGTTCATCCACACAACCCACCCGGCTTTGACGCATAACCTGGCTTCCCAGCAGGCTAGATCTGGCGTCATGGGTTGGAGCTGAGAGTTTTATCACCCGGTGGGTGGAGGAGCCAGCTTGAAGACCTTCCGGCAAGATTTAAAGCGGCAAGGAACCTGCCAGTAAGTTTGGATGAACAACATATACCACTCCTAGAACTCCTGTTACAGGTGAGAAACCTGTATTTTTGTGCTGTTTACTATCAGAATTATGTGTAAGTACCATCCTAATACAACTACAGCATGAATCTAGCAAGTAAATTCAACAAGTAACACCAGGGGAAGAGATTTTTAAACATGGTGAATGGTGGCCATCTTTAATGATGTGAGTCATTAATTACAAAATCAGCTGTAAAAAAAAGTTTTAACATCTGAGAAAACAAAAAAATATACTGAGCATGAATCTTAGGTTATCAGAAATACATTTTTGTTAAAAAACAATATGATGAATTTTTCAGCGGTTAACATATATGTGTGTGTGTGTGTGTGTGTGTTTGTATGTGTGTGTATATATATGTATATATATATATATATATATATATATATATATAATGTAACCCCTGTCACCTGGGGTTACTAGAGTCCCACTTAGATCTAGTGGCAGGCAGGGAAAGGCAGCTTGTGAGACACCAGTTAAATGGGTTTCACACTGTCTCACTCTGTCCTCAGTCTCAGCTGAGCTGGAGGGATGACATCATATAGAATTCTCGCAGCAGCATAAGCCACAGTGGAATGTTGCAGCTGGGAATTAGGTTAGAACATTGGGATTTTCAAAGTCAGTTGGGAGTAGTGTTGTGCAGTCTGTAGTGGAGGAAGGAGGTGCACTGCAGTTGGCAGTCCCTCAGATCCCCAGCTCTGTACAGAGCAACCACAGAAGAGGGTGTGTGTTCTCGCCCTAGAGAAGGACACAGAAGAAAACTTGCTGAAGTGGTTGAGACCATTACCCAGTTGGTTCCAGTGCCCCATCCCTGAGAGGGATGGGGGGGACAAGACCAGCTCTTCAGGGGCAATTCCTCTGGCCCTGCTAGAGGAAGAAAAGCTGCCTGAGAGAAGATTTGTGTGGAGGCACCAGAAGTATTTTTTTTTTTCCTGAGAGAGAAAAGCCTGTGGGCACCAGCGAACCATGGTGAGTCTGCTCTGCCAGAGAGCCTATGTTTCACCGAGACAGTTGTGTTAAGTATCTGCTACTGTGGGTCAGGAAAGGACAGTCAAGTACAGTACTTAAGTTATGTGAATGACTTGAGATGCATCTAATCAGTGGGGGTCTACATGGATGGACATAGCCACTTAAAGAATGTTGCAAGTCAGGACACCAGTTACCAGAGACAGTAGATTGTTAAATGTGACATACATTTCGAGATAGCATTCTACAAACAGAGAGTTTCAAAGGAAAGGCGTTGACTCCAAATGAATGGCTGGGTATGGATTTGGGGACAAGAGGTGGGAGACCCCCCCATCTGGAGTAACCAGATTTACCTCTACGGATTCACTTTGGGCACCTATAGCTTTCTCCCAGGCACTTGGCCAGTGTCTGCAGAAAGTACCCAGACATGGGATTAAGATGTGTGTTTTCCCTTGGAGCTTGGAAGTGCTCATGGGTGGTAAATGGAGCCACCAGCAGAAGTGTTCATGCCCTATGGAAGAGTGCACCAGTGCTGGCTGAGGGCCATACCAGTGAATCCAGGATAGAGAGAGTACCAGTTCGGGCTGAGAGCCCCGTGTGTTCAGAACCTGAGGGTAAAAGTTGTGATGATGAAGAAGATGTGTTCTGACCTCTATAGTTCTGTACAACCAGTGAGTGTAGCCCTGTGGGGGTCCATCCTGCTTTGTATTCCTGTGTGTAAGTGAATAAAAGCCCCACTTTAGAATCCCACTCCTGGTCTGGACATTCAAAGTTCTTGCTTCCTGTGTCCGGAGTTACTTGGGTGCCCCTGTCCAGAAGTACAAACCTAGCCCTGATGCCGAGCGAATGTTTTCTCCCCGAACCCAGGCTCACCAATTAATGGGTTATAAAAATGGAGGCACTGAGCGCTAAATAACATCAAAACCCTTTATACCGACACCTGGTTACATATATATATAAATGTGTGGTTCCACTTTAATGATTAGCTATTAGCTCTGCAGAAATTAATTCATTTCCTCTCAGATTTTCCTGAGCATTTTTCTGGAGCCAGGAGCAACTGGGTACATACTGCTGTACTGAATTTTAGATGGCCTTTTGTTTCCTGTCTTATAAGATGCCCATTTTACTTACTTTGAGTCTGCCTCAGTATTTTTAATATGAGAAATAACAGAGTGCTCCATTAAATATTGCTGTACCCAGATTTTCTCCTATTACTAAGATAAATTAGCATGCACCAGGAACTGCTCCCTGACATTTTGGTATACTATTTTTTGTGTGTGTGTATTTGGGGTATATATTTTTCACCTTAGACCCTTCAAGCAGCCCTGCCTGGCCTCTGGGCGGTACACTCAAACTCTGACAGTGGAGCACTAAATTTAAGCCAACTTTCAGAACTGCCCCAATCTTACCAGTCAGCGAGGAGCTTTGTGTGACATCCCGATTAGAAGCCCCTCAGTAGGAATTGCTGAATATGTTTAAATTGTGAAAAAAACAAGGAATCTGTTCATTATATTTCATACCCTTTATAGTACTCTGCAGTCAAAGCCATTGGGTATTCCCCATCCATCTTACAGTTTGATGCACGATCCAATCAAAATCAAGCTGGCTGAGGACAGCCCCCTTGTCCCATCTGAGAATCTCCAGTTTACTTCATGCATCAAGAGAAATTGTTCGCGATCCAGATCTACTCCCAACTATCATTCATTCACATAAGATACAAAAAATGTTATTTATCATTACGCAGCCTGGTAGCCAATAGTTTCTGCATGCTAGAAAGGTGCATTAGACAGTCAAATGCAGCTAGTTTGCATCTATATGCTTCGTGCGAAGATCAGAGGTGAAAGGCAGCAGAGTTTAATTATATGTTTTTATTCTGGGCCAGGACCCCCTCCAGTAGCAGGTCCTGACCCACACAGATGCCGCTGCATAGTTATTGTGGCACCCAGAAAGGGACTTTATTAATAGGGGACTTCACCCCCTGTAGCCCCCTGACACAGCAAAACCTTGGATATGAGGTCCCTCCTGGAGCATCCTCTTATCAGATGGGCACTCACATTCAAGAAATTAGGCTGTGCAGAACAGATTGGGGAAGGTCCCTCCTGGAGCACCCTCTCCCATAGCACACATGGCTCCCGCTCTCCCTTAGTGGCCGTTCCCCCCTGAAAGTCAGGCGTGAACTGAGGACCTTAAATAGCCTTCTCAGCGTCACGCAGCAAGCAGTCTGGAGCAAGAAATAAAAGTTTTTCAGTATCTGCCCAGGCTCCGTTATGCCCTCTGCTCCCTCTGTGGCATGGAGACCCCAATTTTAGTCTGGTTGTTCCAGTGAGCGATCCGCGGTGCATCTGCATGAGCCACTTCCCCCCATGTGACTTGGGGATTCTTTGTCTCAGTGGGTAATAAAATAACAAGTTCTCCGCCCACCAAGACTCTTCAGTAGCCATGCTGTCCTCTTCTCTCCTGAGCAGCCCCATGATGCTGTGCAAGACTCCAATGAGACTGGGATATACTGCAGTGCATGCAGCACTTGCAAATCTCGCAGAAGCTCTCGCATAATTATGGTGGCCATCTTGGCTGTGTCCAAGTGAATTGAATAGGGCGATCCCAAACCTCACTAGTTCCCATGAGATTTCTTGGCAGCCATCTTGCCTGGGACTACAGCATTTCTCTGGCAAGAGACAAAGAGGTCTTAAAGAGGCAATACATCATTTGAACTGTTTGGTCGGAACTCAAACAAGGGAAATGAGATACTGGCTATCTGGGCAATCTGTTCTTAAGCTAAAGGGAGTTTTACCACTCAGAGCCCATATCTGATCCAGTTCTTTTTGTCTCAATCCAGCAGATCGAAAATTCAGACCAACAACATGAGGAACTGTAAGGAATGTGGAATCCTTTTTCCTGAAGTAGACAAAAAGGACATGTCTTGTGCAGTGCTCGTGCTGATGCCCAATGGTGGCCCTGGAGAGATGGACGAAGGGAACTTGGATTCTTATGCTCCCCCACCACCAACAGCGCCAATCGTGCTGGACGCAAGCCAAGTTCAAGTACTATTCCAGCTACTGGAGTCTTTGAAAACCAGCAATCCCATACCGGCACCCAACAAACCAAGTGGTCAAGGGGACGACACCATGCGGAAATAACCCCGATCGGACATGGACAGTACAACGTCCGAAACTCAGGGGGAACCAGATGAGGGCACCATTGATAAATCTACCCAGATGTGCCACAGTGATATCATCGATGAACTTATTAAAATGATGAGGTCGGCCCTCAAAATAGCAGATCAACCTGAAAAGCAGTCCTCTTCAGAGGATCCACTGCTATTGATTGGGGAACCGGAAGAAAAAATTAATTTCCTGACTTGCAAGACCATCAAAACTATTCTCAAGAAAGAATATGATGCGCTGAACCCACTAGACTCCCAGAAAGGAGTATGGTACACAACTGGTATCCAGTATTACAGGCAAGAAGTGATCACTGGAGTAAAGCACCAAAAGTGGACCAGCCAGTTTCTGAACTCTCTAAGCATATCACCATCCCCATAGAGAGTACTGCGGTACTTAAGGAGCCCATGGATAAGAAAAAAGAGCCCTCCACAGGTGGGTTGACACCCTGACCGAGAACATACCGGAGGATTCTCCACAAGCAGATGTGGCAGAATGCGCCATATAGACCGTAAAGTACATAATAGATGCCTCCTCATATATCCTGAGATTCGGATCCAGAACAGCAGTTCTAGCAAGCAGGGCCAGAAGGGCATTGTGGCTTAAACTGTGGCAAGTGTACAACGAATCCAAGAGCGCCTTAATGAAGCTGCCCTTCAAAGAAGGAACCTCATTTGGGGAGGGCTTAACCCCATACCTCAAGAACAGAGGAGGCAAACAAGCACAGGAAGACAAAGATATTAACCTACCATTGGACAGATCCTTTCATCCCAAAGGGAAACCATTTAAATCCAGGCCCCAAAACCACAACTCCCAGGGCTCCAGACAGTGGAACCCAAGACCCAAGTTTCAAAACAGATCATATGGCAACATAACAAATGGCAACACCAGCAGCAGTACAGCCATGGCGGACGCAAGCCAAACTTCAAAAATCAAAGTAAAAAACAATGAAGACACGCCGGCTTAAACAAACCCACCAATAGCAGGGAGACTGCAAAGATGTGCACAAAAGTGGGCCCAGACAATGTCAGACGAATGGGTGAGGGAAGTGGTGACAAAGGGCTATGCAGTAGCGTTCAGCAGCAAGCCGACCATGCACAGACCTTTTGTTTCCCCAATGCCAAAGTGCCCAGTGAATGCACAAACTATAAATCTAGCCATACGGGACCTACAAAAAAATGGGGCTATTTTGCCAGTGCCCATAGAGGAGAGAAACGCTGGAGTTTACTCCTTATTCTTTGTAGTTCCAAAGAAAACTGGGGGAATGCACCCAGTGCTGGACCTAAAATTTCTAAATAAATTTGTGGCATACAAAAAATTCAAAATGGAGACACTGAGGTCAGCACTACTGGCCGTCCATCCGGGGGACTGTCTAACGTCAATAGATCTGAAAGATGCATACCTCCGCATACCGATACGAAAATTGCATCGCAAGAATCTGAGGTTAAATATACAGGGGGAACATTACCAGTATACCTGCCTCCCATTCAGACTGGCATCAGCTCTGAGAGTGTTCACAAAGACGCTGATCGTATTGGCAGTACACCTGAGAAAACAAGGGGTCCACGTTATACCCTACCTGGATGACTAGTTATTATGAGCTTGGACAGCAGAAAAAGCTCAGTACAACACCAACCTGGCGGTGCAGTGCCTTCAGGAACATGGATGGGTAATCAACAAAACAAAGAGTCAGTTAGCACCCTCCCAGACCCTGGTCCATTTAGGAGCAATAATAAACACTCAACTGAACACAGTAACACCAACAGAGGAAAAAGTGCACATCATCGGCACTTTGGTCAATGGAATCATCCAAAGACCCTACAGGGCAGTATGGGACTACCTACAGATGCTGGGAATCATGGCAGCCTTGATAGGTATGGTACCATGGGCCAGACTGCACATGAGAGTACTACAGCGATACCTTATCGAGACATGGAACCAGACCACTCAAGACGTTAAGTTCCAGATATCACCACCTGCAAGAATCCTCTCCAATCTACAGTGGTGGACTATGAAAAAGAACGTAGGATGCGGCCCTCCAGTGATGCAATCACCTATGATGGTCATCACCATGGATGCGAGTTGGACAGGTTGGGGAGCAACTCACCTGAACCATGTCACTCAGGGACTATGGTCACACAAAGAGTCGACACTTCCAATAAATGTCCTGGAAATGAAAGCAGTACATCTAGCCCTGGCATTCTTTGAACCTCTCATTCGAACAAGACAGTTCTAGTGAGGTGTGACAACCAGGTGATGGTGGCTTATCTATACAAGTAAGGAGGCATGAAAAGCAAGGCCATGATAGCAGAGTCACTCAGACTGCTACACTGGGAGGAATGGAAGGTGCCGTCAATCACGGCAATCTACTTGGCAGACTCCTCCAACACGGAGGCAGATTGGCTGAACAGAGTAACCATAAACCAGGCAGAATGAAAACTCAACAACAAAATTTAACAAAGAATTCAGAAAAGATGGGGACCACTACAGATAGACCTCATGGCCTCCCAGCAGAACACACAACTTCCAAGCTACCATTCCAGGTTCTGTGACTGCAGGGTACAGGAAGTGGACACGCTTTCAGCACCATGGCAGTTCAAACGGGCATATGTGTTTCCACCCATCACCATGATACACAAAATACTGCACAAAGTTCAGAACACGGGGGCATCAGTGGTACTGGTTGCACCAGACTGGCCAAGGAGATCATGGTACTCTCTGATACAAGAGATGGCAGTGGGCCCCCCAGTGTCACTGCCCAGCTGGCCAGACCTACTAAGTTAGGTTCCAATACTCCACCCCAAATCCAGCAACACTGAAACTGATGGCTTGGTTGCTGAAAGGAACAGACTGTTGACACTGGGCTATCACACCAGGGTAGTGGACCGTCTTCTGCAATCCAGAAGACAATTCGCAAATGCAACATGTCAAAGACAATGGTAGATTTTCACAAATGGTGCATGGAAAAGGGAATCTCTCCATCAGTAACAGGCCTACCACAAATCCTAGACTTCTTAAATGATGGAGCAAACAAAGGACTCAGTCCAGCGTCACTCAGGGTTCAGACCTCCGCAATTTCCGCCATAAGGGGCCCACTACTGGGGATAGGCTAGTAGGCTCACACCCAGATTTAGTCAGACTGCTCAAAGCAGTGACACTAGCTTCCCCAAGGGTCAGACCAAGATGCACATCCTGGCAGCTGAATACAGTGCTAGATGCACTCCAGAGCCACACGTTCCAGCAAGAGACACTGCACTGGTATACCCTGAAAACTGTATTTCTGGTAGCAATTTGCTCTGCTAGAAGGATAGGGGAGTTACAGCCACTATCGTGTAGAGAACCTTTTTTGACATTTCACGATGACAGGATCACACTCAGAACAGTCCCTTCATTTGTCCCTAAAGTAGCCACCCCATATCACATGGACCAAGAGGTACAGCTACCGTTCATCACAGTCAAGAGCACAACACAGGGGTCCCTCACCCTCTAGACGCTGGTCACCAACTGAAGAGCTACCTCTGCATTACTGAGAGCACACGTAAAACTGACAGACTGTTCATTTTGACCACAGGTCAAAGGGCAGGGCAGACAGCCTCCAGGAACACTATTGCTAGATGGATAAGACAGGCCATAACTAAGACTTATGGGGAAGCAGGTCTGAAACCACCAGAGGGGATAAAGGCAAATTCTACTAGAGCAGTAGCTACATCCTGGGAAGAGAAGGGGAGGTGTCAGTGTCAGACATTTGTTCAGCCGCAGCATGGTCTTCCATACACACCTTTATCAGATATTATCAGTTGGATGTGGCTTCTGCCAATAGGACATCATTTGCCAGGGCAGTAATAAGGGTGGGTATGCGGAGTAGATAAGAACTCATTGATCTTCTTGTCTCAGAACAGGACAGTCAGGAGCTTAAAGGGCACACAGGCAGAAAGTAAGGAGAGAGAGAGAAGGAAAAAAAAAAAGAGTAAAGAGTAAGGATTCCAAACAACAGTTAAGGGGCCAGAAATAAGACATGATGGGAGTGGTGCAGTGCAGTGGCTGTGGAGCATCAGTCTTCCAGGAGACGTTCTGGAGGCTGCAGTGTTGTCCCATCTGAAGGCACCTCTCTGGGCTGAGGGAGGAGGTTGCTCATCTCCAGGCTGAGTTGGCCAGGATTTGTGGGACCTCCTCTTCTATCCAGGGACCACCAGTGCCACTACCGTTTCCTCAGAGGTTGCCAAGAAAGAGGAGTGGTTGGACCACAGTGGGCTCAGGGAGGGTGAGGGTGGTGGAACAGAGGCGCATCTCTCCAGTTTTACCTCTCCTCAATTCCTATGCCATTCTGGCAAAGTGTGGTTCCTCTATGGAGGCACCCGCAGTGGAGACCAAGGAGGATGCTGGGAACCTCCACAAAGGAGACCCACAGGAGGGTGGCATGGGACCCCACAGGGGAAGGAAACAACTCCTGGTGGGGGACTACATTGTTAGGAAGGTAGAACTGGTTGAGGAAGGGGAGAGGGAGGTAGGGTGTCTGCCTGGCACCATGGCTTGGTGGGACAGGGAGCGAATCCTCAGGATTGCCAGAGCAGCTGCACAGAGGAGGGAGCTGGATGTCATTGTCCACCTAGGGACAGATGACCTAGCTAAGAAAGGGATTAGAGCAGTGCAGGAAGAGTTTATGGAATTGGGGAGGGGCCTTAGACAAGTAGCATGCACGGTAACCTTCTTGGAGGTGCTGCCTGTCTATGGCGAGAGAGGTTCTATGTGTTCTGCACCATGGGATTCAATCAGTGGTTGAAAACTGGTGCAGAGCTCAGGATTTGGCTTCCTTGGGGATTGGGGACCACCTGGGTGATGCAAGCCTATACTGGCATGATGGGCTGCATCTGTCCAGGAGGGGAACCAGGATCCTAGGTGATAGGTTTAAATGCTTCATTGGCAAGCATTTAAACTAGCCAAGGGGGGAGGCACTGGAAAGGAGCAGGGAAATCCTAGCCCCCCAAAAAATCACGGTAGTAAGTGCGGTAAACACCAACATAGAGGTGTCGATAGGGAGAAGGGCAGGGTTAAATGGGAAAGTGACAAAGGCAAGAAGGACAAGGATGGGGCAAAAAGGAGTAAGGCCATCAGGAAATGGAGGGTAATGAGTACCAATGCCCGTAGTCTGGGCAGCAAGCTCCCTGAACTGGTGGCCTTGGTGGAAGAGGGATGCTGGGTATCATAGCAGTCACAGAAACATGGTACACAGAGAACCATGACTGGGATGTTAACATACCAGGGTACATAACCTACAGGAGAGACAGGCAGGGGAGAAGAGGGGGAGGAGTAGCTCTCTATGTAAAGAAAGGGATAAAAGCAACTGAACAAAAGAGTAAACAGGGAGGAGAGGAGGCACTGTGGGTCACCTTGGAGACTGGAAAGGGCACCACAATCCACACAGGGGTTGTGTACAGACCCCCATGTCAGGGGGAGAGAATGGACAAGGATATGATAGAAGGCAATCTTAGAATGGCAGAGAAAGGGGAGATACTGTTGATGGGAGACCTGAATATGGCAGATGTTAACTGGAGCACATTTGCTGCAGCCACATCCAAGAGCAGAGCCATTCTCGATGCCCTACAGGTGGCAGGCCTCAGACAGCTAGTTTCGGAACCCACTCGTGAGGGAGCAATCTTAGACCTCATGTACTCAAATGGGGGCAGTGAGAGGATCTCAGATCTAGAAGTGGGTTGCCATCTGTGGACAAGTGACCATCAAACAGTGTGGTTCACCTTAAACTCAGCTGCAGAATCAAGCCATACAAAAGTGAGGGTACTGGACTTCAGGAGGGCTGACTTTGGCAAGATGGGAGCGTGGCTCAGAAAAGCACTAGCAAACAGGCTAGAAGGAGGGGTGGAGCAACAATGGGGAATCATCAGAATTGCCATCACAGATGCAACAAGCCTTTGAGTGAAGCAAATAAACAAATCAAAATGAAAGAAAAAGCCACTATGGTTCTCAAAAGAGGTGGCTGGGAAAGTCAGGGAGAAAAAGATAACATTCAGGAAGTATAAGAAAACACAGAAGGAGCAGGACAGAGAGCTGTATCCGTTAAGGCAGAAGGAAGCAGGGAGAGAAGTCAGAATAGCAAAGGCCCAAACTGAGGAAAAGATAGCCAGCTCAGTTTAGAATGGGGATAAAACCTTTTATAGGTACATCAGAGAGCGTAAAAAGACAAAGGGAGGTATAGTGAGGCTGAAAAGAATGAACGGTGGGTGGGCAGAGGGAGACAGTGAAAAAGCAGGGATATTGAACGAATGTTTCTGCTCAGTATTCACAAAAGAGGAGGGGGAAGTGCCTAATCCAATTAACAGAAGCACTCTTGATACGGGGGTCGATCCCAGTTCTTTCACAGAAGAAAGGGTTCTGCAAGAACTCTTAAAACTGAAGGTAGACAAAGCAATGGGGCCTGATGGAATTCACCCAAGAATTATAAAAGAATTAAGGGGGGAACTAGTGAAACCACTGACTACTCTTTTTAACAAATCATGGGAGGATGGTTTGGTACCCGAGGACTGGAGGAAGGCGGATGTGATTTCCCTTCACAAAAGTGGGACCAAGACTGAGGCAGAAAACTACAGACCTGTCAGTTTGACCTCTGTGGTAGGGAAAGTGATGGAGTCACTTCTGATGGAAAGAATTGTTGAGTACCTAGAGGCCAGTGGGGCACAGGACCCAAGGCAGCATGGCTTCACAGCGGGAAGGTCATGTCAGACGAATCTAATAGCTTTCTTTGACTGAGTGACCAAAGTAGTAGACCAGAGAGGGGCTGTGGACATGGCCTACCTAGACTTTAGCAAGGCATTTGACACAGTCCCACACAAAAGATTAATAGTCAAATTAACCAGCCAGGGAGTGGGTCCCAGGGTGGTAGCCTGGGTAAAACACTGGCTGGACAACAGGACACAGAAGGTAATTGTAAATAGAGTCCACTCTGAAGAAAGAGGGGTTCTAGGGATATGGATATGTTGTTCATCCACACTGTCTGGCAGGTTCCTTGCCGCTTTAAATCTTGCTGGAAAGTCTTCAAGCTGGCTCCTCCCTCCCACCCGAGTGGTAAAACTCTCGGCTGTGCCCCATGACGCTAGATCTTCCTTACCGCTTGGAAGCTCAGGTTCCCTCCTTAACGCTCTGCGTGATAGACTGGATACTAATTCTTCGGTTCGCCTGAAACTCATTTTAAAATTTTCAAGACTTCGGTCATCTTTCTCCTTCGTGGCTGCGATGGACAAATCATCCAGTTCTGGAGACCCCATCTCCGCAAAGGACATAGACAAGATAGAGGCAGTCCAGAGGAGGGCAACTAAAATGCTGCAGGGTCTGCAAGAGAAGCCGTACGAGGAGAGACTAAAGGAGCTTAATATATATACCCTTGAGGAAAGAAGGGAGAGGGGGGACATGATAGAAACTTTTAAGTACCTCAGTAGAATCAGCAAAGTCCAAGAGGGTAGCATCTTTCAGAAAAAGAGATGTGCAAGAATAAGGGAAAACAATTTAAAGATAGAGGGGGGCGGTTCAGGGGCAATGTGAGGAAGTATTTTTTCACAGAGAGAGAGAGTAGTCCATGCATGGAACAGCCTTCCTGAGGAGGTTGTGGGGTCTAAAACTGTGAGAGAATTGAAGAATGCATGGGATAGACATAAGGCAATTCTTGTTGGGGGGTAGGAAGAAATAGGCTGTTGGTTAACTAAGATCTGTGGCCTATCCTGTAGGTAGGGAGGTGGGAAGACTAGGTGGGTCAAGCGGTCCTTATCTGCCGTCAAAGTCTATGTTTCTATGATCTGCCTCACTTCCCACCCTAGGAATACGTTTTTTAGCCACACTGCTACTAGATCCGAATGGTTTTGACTGCGGAGTACTATAAAGGGTGTGAAATATAATGGTATTTAATCACCTGGTAAAGGTGATTATTTGAGTACCCTTTATAGTACTCTGCAGCCCCACCTGGAGCGGCAGATTGTACCGACTGTATGAACTCCAAATGATACAAATTATGACTAAAGAGAATGCTATGTTGTGTCCAAATAACTTGTTTTCACTGCAAAATATATTACAAATGAAATTAATATGTGTAGATTATTTCCAACTGTATAAAAAAGCGTTTAATACCGATTCAGTCTCCAGAGGTAATTGGATTCTAAATAACAACGTAGTCAGGGCTACCAGGCATTACACAGTGAGAGAAACACAATTAAGGGGTAATACATTTTCCCTGTCTTGGTTTTTTTCTCTCTCTGTTGTTTGTTGCTTTTCTCCATAATTTAATTGCTAAGGAAGATTCACGCTGGAGATTCTCAGATGGGACTAGGGGGGTGTCCTCAGCCAGTTTGATTTTGATTGGATCATGCATCAGCCTATAGGATGGACAGGGAATACCCAATGGTTTTGTCTGCGGAGTACTATAAAGGGTACTCAAATAATCACCTTTATCATGCAGGTAAATACCATTGTTCTGCAGCAGCTATCTCCTCTCTCAACTCTCTCAACTGTGGGGAATGACAGAGTAATACTGAAGGATAACAGAAAGTAGGCTGAGCCAGAGGACTTCAGTCTTGTCTAATCTCCATAGCTATGACGAGCACTTACAGCAGTCCAGCCCACCAGAGCTGAACCAGAATATAAACTATAGGCAGTACACTAGATCTTTAGGTAATCATAACATTTATGTTTAAAAATTCAGACCAAACTTAAGTTTTGCATGTCCAATGGGATCTTGTTCCTAGTTACAGTATGTGGATGCTTTAAAGATAAATTATTTTTATCCCCTTCCCCATACCTGGCATTTGATTACAGGAATCTGTAATCATTTTTTGTTCTAATGCTTTGTGCTCTAGCATTTTTCCATTGCAGAATTCAGTCTTAATGTACATTGGAGAACTACTGTAGGCACACAGGCCTGCTTGCATCCAAGAATAATAGACACCGACAGTGCTTCCATCCAAAATGGGACGCCAAGCTCAAGCCAACCATGTTTTGGATACCAGCCCCATGAAACATGGATGTAAGCAGCTTTGGATATAGAATAAGCTTGCATCTGGAGTTTTGGATGGATTTAACTTGGCTGCTCCTGGCCTTTCCTCATTTTCTGTTTCCTGTGTTCTGTTATTGAAAGTCACAGGGGGCAAATGGTCGGCTCAGCGGCAGGACTGCTGCTTGCAACATCAGTGACCTGCATTTGGGAATGAGCCCTGCATGCCAGGGGCCAGCCATGAGAGGTGAATCGAGCATCCCGTAGAATGCTGTTTTCCTTTATGGGGGGGGGGCAGCATGCTCATCCACACCACCACCACCTGGAGCTTTTAGGGAGGGAGGGAGGGCCTCACCTGACACTGGCAGCTCTGTCATGCACTGGGCACACACACTTTATAGAGCCCTTCCTCACATGTTCTGAGAGGTGGGTGAAACCCAAGAAAGAAAACCCCGGATGCACACAGCATGAAGCAAGCACTCACAGGCCAAAGGGACCACCACAGGGGGGAGAGTGGTCCGTGGACTCCCTGGCAGGCAGTGTATGTAACCTAGAATCTAAGAACAGGGCTGGACGGGGGTCAGGCAGAGAGGGTGGCACCAGAGACAGGGTGATAAAGAAAATATGAATAAACAGGATGCCACAGCAGACATTGGCAAGTTCGTTCCATTTTCTGAAACGAGAAGAGTTGACTTTAAATTTGCAAGAGATACTGTTAGTCCACATCCCAAATATCCAAGTCTTTGACGTGCTACAAAGCTGTGAAAGTGCAGCACTGATCTACAAAGATGATTAAGGGCTTATAAACATGACATATGGTATCAGAGGCGACTAGGGCACCTGGGGGTGTTCTCCTTGAAGAAAGGGAATTCATGGGTGAAATGATTGGATTGTTGAAAATCATGAAAGGCTTAACAAAATTCAGCTGTCAGCCTGTGTAGCCAAACACAAAACAACAAAACCAGTAGACATAGATACGTAGATGTTAACGGCAGAAAGGGCTCTAGGCCCATCCAGTCTGCCCACCCTAACTATTCTGAGACATGGGTACTGTACAAACTAAAGGGGAAAACAGTCAGGGGGGACTACAAGAAGCAGTTTTTATCCAAAGAGTAATACACGAAGGGGAAAGACATTTCAAGCTGCAGCTGTTAAAATAACAGGAACGCAAATTTCAGAAAGACATGTTGTGCTTCATCATACTGTACCTACTGTATATATTTATGGAGGTGCTGACATTGTCAGGAGCATTTCATTCGCTTTGAAGATATTTGTATTTGATCGGCATCTCTATTAAGTATTGCACTTTTAGGGAAAACGTTTTCCCTGTTACAAGCAACCAAAAGTACTGTAGTATCCAAAGCTATTCTTTGTTATGTGGTAGCTTTATGTAACAATAAAATAAAGTATCTATTTTTCTGTCTATCTTTGTGTGGGCATGTGCAGGAGACACATAATTCAGTGTACTGAGATAAGTAAGCAGTAAGGCACAACAGAACATTGATCATCATAGGATAACCGCATTCCCTACTGTAGGTGTGCAGTGAGACACAAGGCTATTGGCTGAGTGCCTTTCACATCCAGGCATTTGGGTATCCATGACAACCAATGCCCTGCATTCTCTCATTGTGCTTGTTAAATGGTTAACCCTAGAAACAACATATGATTATAAAATTGGAAGGTAATGTACTACATCCTGATTGGTCAAAATGGCCCTCGACCTTGTATTTCCAGAGTGAGAATCGAAGGATTTAAACTTTGTTTGGCAACCAGGATGCAGCACACCCACATATGCACGCCTCATAGAACCTTGCTGTAAAAAAGTTCTGGCAGCCATGTTAGTACAGTAGAAAATCCCACCTCTGCCATTTGTCATTACGTCAAAGAGACTATACAGCCACATTTTTCCTACTCCCAGCCCAAACACACACACACAAAATATAAACAAGCATTTGTCAATGCTAAATGTTTGCTTGCATGTTGTGCCAGGTAGAATTTGGTTGTGATATACAGAATGATGAAGGCAGAATAGTATTGTAGTAAGAGAGAATCTCTAGTGGAGTCAGTAAATAGTAATGGACGTCTTTTGTATTTTCATTTCTGAAGCAAGATACAGGATTTTGAAGGTTTTAAAAGAAACCAGTCTTGTGCCATAGGAGCTATGTAAAAGTGAAACATATTTTTACAATGCTGCGGTATTTACTGTTACAAATATGTAATATAATCTTACTACATCCAGAGTATGAATCTAGCATGTGCATCGAATAGGTGAGAGATTTTTAGAAATTGCAAGTGGTTATGTTTAATGACATGAGTAATTAATTACAAAAGTAGGCTATGACATGCATGACAACCCCTTGTGAAGGAAGACTCCATGGCCTATCACAGGAGAACACTTCACAATACCTTCCCAGGCTCACAGCGGCACTGCATGACAGTGCTGGCACTCATTCTTTTGCTGCCAAGCTGGTTTCCCATCCCCAAACTCGAATGACTGGCACAGGAGCACAACATGCTACCCGCTGGGTCAACGTCTGGCTCTACACACCACATTTCTTCATAACTTTGTGTTGGACATTCTGACCCCAAATTTTTAACATAGTCTTTTAATGACCCCCCCCCCCCATACATGATAGGTTTCATTTATAAAATACTGCCTGAAATGTCATTTTGTGCCACAAATGCAAAAACATGTTTCAGGCAGGATCTGAAAAGCAATACCTGTCACATTCATGAAGTAGTGTGAAAAAATGGCTATGTTAAAAATGTGGTGTCAAAATATTGAAAATTACTAAACTTTTAAGTGAACATTGAAAACTTTTTAACATACTTTAATAGCTTTGGTGTTTTTAAAGATTTTGGGCCAGATATTCAAACTGCGCTATTTTGTGGCGCAAGCCCTTGTGCTGCACAAAATAGTTGCGCAGGGGTGTGGCCGGGGTGATATTCAAAGGTTGCACTATTGAGCAACCTTGAATATCATCCCCCGGCCACAGCCACTGTGCATGGCGCAGTGGAACTTGCGCCACCGCAAGTGGTCAGAGTGCAGCATTCAACTTGCGGTGGCGTAAGTACCATTGTGCCATGCGCAAATTTCCGATATTCAAAAGGTGACATGCAAATGGGGCCATAATTCATGCAAGGTGCAGGGGGCCATTTGCATCTGTTTATGGCCCCATTTGCATGCCATTAGCATGCAGGTGCGCCGATCCCAAGGACTTGCGCCTGGCGCCCTGCCAGGCAGCAGCCATCGGGGATCGACGCTTCAGCCGATCGAGGGCAAAGAGAAAATTTCACCTTCCCACTGGCCCAATCGCTGGCTGAATATGTTTAACCCTCGAACGATCCCTGGTGGTCCAGTGGACCGCTAAGCCCAATCGCTGGCTGAATATAAGAGTATTTCAGCCCATATGTCTGGTGGTTCAGTGACGCTAGGTTCGATCGCGGGCCGAATATGTTAACCCCTCGATCGGGATTCTGGTGGTCCAGTGACCGCCATATCATCAGGTTGCATCGCATGAACCCCTCGGCGTCCCGGTGATTTCCTGTCTCCACTGCTTACTATAGTCCATCACCGCCTTCGCAGCTGGCGGGCGGCGGCAGCCTTTACTTCAGCCGCTTCTCGCCGCCGCCGGCCGATTGCTCTGAAGCAGATGTCGATTGTGCAGAGCAAGAGCCATCGGGCGTGCAGCCCATATCCGTACATGTGCAGTTCAGATATGTGAATGAATGAATTCATTCTGACGATCTGACTGCTTCAGACGGTAGGCTGCACCACTGGTTCTTGCTCTGCACCACGGGCGGCAGCTCTCACCGGCAGTCAGTCAGCGGGCGGCGGGGCGGCAGGCGGGTGATGCTCGCCGCCGGGCTGCGGGGGAGCGGGGTGGTGGGGCTTCGTGGGTGGGGGTGGGGACACTAGATCAGGGATACGTACTGGGGTTTTAAACATGATGCAGCCCGCGATCGAAAGCATAGCAGTCCACTGGACCACCAGGATACGCTCTGGGGAGGGTTAAACATATTCAGCCTGTGATCGGGCTTAGCAGTCCACTGGACCACCAGGGATATGTTCTGGGGATACTTTTCTGCCCATGATCGGGCTGGTGGGGGTTATTTGCGAGTTTGCCCGTGATCAGGCCAGTCGGGGATTTTTATGCTTTGCCCGTGATTGGGCCAGTTGGGGGTGGGGGATTTTTACTTTGCTAGCAATCGGCCGCGGGGGGCATTAGGGAGAGGTTGAGGGCCAGCCACAGGTGGCAGCTGCTGTGTTGCGCCTGCAATGCGGCAGCTCACCTGTGGGTGGCCTCAACTTACTCCTTTTTTGGCTCAAAGTTGTGCAGGCGCAGGCTGGGGTTGCGCTGCACAACTCTGCACAGCCCGGCTGAATATCGGGCTGTGCAGTTTATGCATGGTTCCTCCCCCTCCAGTTCAGCATGCATTCATTAGCATTGCGCTGTTGCTCAGCATGTTTTCAATGGCGCAACTGCCTCCTGCTGAATATTGCAGAATGGCGCAATTTTGGAATTGCGCAGGCGCAACCCTATTGTGCATGGCGCAACCCTTTTGAATATCCCACCCTTTGTCCCCAAAATTTCAATCTAGTCTTTTTATGACCCCAGTTCAAGAACCTGGTAGGTGAGATTTTTCAAATCCTGCCCGAAAGGTGCCTCACAGAGCACCTGTGAAGATTACCTTTTGGGCCAGATTTGAAAAATTGTACCTACCCTGTTCATGAGGTTTGTCCCAAAAAGGCCATGTTGAATATGATAGCCAGCTTCTCCCATGCACTAATGGGAGTCCTGGACCAGGTTATTCCCCAGTTTCCTGTGGACTTGCAGTTGATGGTTAAGATGGTTCAGGACAGGAATGCTCAGTGGCCTAGCAGTAGCTCCAGACAGCCTTGGAAATTGGTGACTCCTGTGCCAGGTCCATGGAAGCTGCGGTCATCATGCGGCACCGGGCATAGTTAAGGATCTTGACCTTTATGGCTGATACCCAACACAAGTTGGCAGATGTACCCCTTCTTGGATACTGACCTGTTTGCTCCAGGTGTGAATGGTCAACTCACCCACATTGAGAAGTACAGTGCCGCCCTGGACTCCATTATATCCTCATAGAAGGACCCTGAGGGTCAGAAGCAAAGGAAAAAGCCCTTTCAGTTTCGGCCCTACACGATGCCTCTATCCAGACTGCTGCAGTCCCAAGCAGAATAGCTCCAGACCTGGTGGCCCAAATGCATGCCGGCTGCCTCCGGCTTCAAGAGATCCGGTGGCTGAGGAGCTGGGCTCCTCTGGCAGCTGGTGCCTCTGCCAAGCCTACCCAGTGATGGGTCAAGTGGTGTCACTCTCCCGCCCATCCTGTTCCAACCTTGAACTCCTGTGGGTGGTCAGCTCTGTCATTTCATGCATGCTTGGTCCGTCATCACATCAGACAAATGAGTGCTTGAAGTGGTGCATTGCTGTCTGCCTCTAGACTTGGAGGCACTCCTGCCCAGTCGAGCTCATGCCCCATGGGAAGATGTGGTGTCCCTGGACTTGATGGCCACCCTTCGGAAGGACATCACCCAGCTCCTTTAGAAAGGCACTATGACCCATGTTCTGGACTCTGCAGTAGGTCTGAGGTTTGTCTTCAGCTAATTCCTGATTCCAAAGTGGACTGGGGAGGGGGGTTAGGTGCCCCATTCTGGTTCTACGATCTCAGCCAGTACTTGAGGAAGTGCAAGTTCCAGGTGGTCAACCTGAACCAAATCATACCATCCCTTGAGCCAGACATGTGGTTCTGATATGTGGACCTCCAGAATGCTTTTCCACATCCCAATCCATCTATCGCACTGGGCAGTTCCTTTGGTTCTATTTGAAATGGGTGCTGTACGAGTTATGCGCCATGCTGTTCGGCATCTCCTCGGCCCCCGTGGTCTTCAATATGTGCATTGCAATGATGGCAGCATTCCTGTGGTGCCGAGGTGTCCAGGCGTACCCCTACCTGGATGACTGGTTGATCGCCGGTCCATCCTGGGAGGAGGTGGAGTGGTCCAGGTATCTGGCCCTGCAGGCGTGCTTAGCCCTGGGCCTTCTTAGTAACCTGTCCAAGTTGGAACTCCACCCCTCACAAGTGATCCACTTCATAGAAGCAGAGCTCGACTCCCTTTGGTTCAAGGCCCATCTCCCAGCAGACTGGGCAGCGGAGCTTATCTCCTTTGCCCAGTCATTTCAGGTTGGGCACTTTCGCCGTGACCGCAACTTCTTGTGGCTGCTGGGGTACATGGCTTCCTGCATCAGTATGGTCTGGTGGACCTGCTGGTAGATGCGTCCTCTGCAATAGGAACTGGCCCACCAGTATCTGTCACCTGGATCAGTGAGTCATGGTGACACAGCTGATGTGGGACATCATCCAGTAGTGGCTTGTCCTGGAACACCTGCAGGAAGGAGTCCCATTTGTCTGCCCAGAGCCAACAGTCACTATCATGACCAATGCATCTGTGATGGAATGGGGAGCCCACCAGGGGGACCACAGAGCCCACAGACTCTGCATCTCCCAAGGAGTCTCAATGTCACATCAACATGCTGGAGCTCCGTGCACATTCCTTTGACAGCCTTCACTCTAGTTGTGCAGGTCCAGATGGACAACACTAGTGTTGCTCAGATAGTGCACCCGTGGATCTGACTGTGGTCCATCAGAAGGAAGCACTATCCGGGCAGGATCCAATCTGGGATCCTGCCGAATTCAGAGGTTGGATACTGTGTTACCTGATGCCATATCCAGGGATCCAGCATCAGATCCCTGGATCTGGCGTCGGATAACATAGTATCTGATCTGGATCCAGGTGATCAGATCCATGGTCGGATAGCTGCCGCTATTCGACGGATCCACTAACCTGCCAAAATGGCAGGTATTTGGTGGATCCAGATTGCTCCGGATACTATCCGAGCAACACTAGACAACACCACGACCATGTATTACCTCAACAAGCAGTGTGGGACACATTTCCTCCAGTTGTGTCAGGAAGCTCTCCACATGTGGTCCCTCGTATGCAGTCTGAGTGCCAGTCTTCTGGCAATCTGCGTGGCTGGTACCTCCAACCAGCTGATGGATGCCCTCAGCCGAGTGGGCGATACCTCTAACGAGTGATCTCTTCACCAAAAGGTAGTCGATCACCTGTTCTTCAAGTGGGGCACTTCCCAGGTTGACCTGTTTGCCTCCAAGGAGAATGCAGAGCTGGGGCTGTTTTGTGCCCCCACTGTGGGACACTGCTGGGAGATGCCTTTGTGAGGCCCTGGACTGCAGATCTTGTGTACACCTTCTTTCCATTTACCCTGATCCACAAGATATTGCTCAAGGTGCCAAGGGACAAGACATGGGTTATCGTGGTGGCTGTGGACCGGTCATGCCAGTTCTGGTGCCCTGATCTCCTTAGCCTCAGCAGCAGGCCCCCATGGCATTCACCTCTCCACCCAGACCTTCTCGCTTGCTCTCAGTGGAGAGTCTTCCATCCAGATCTTCAGTCCCTGCACCTGGCAGCCTGGTTCCTGAGTGGCTAGAATTCCAGACTTTGGGCCTCTCTGACGAGGTACTCCCATGTTGTTGAGGCCTATCAGAAGGAATCAACTCGCCAGTGCTATGCTTTCAAATGGAAGAGATTTTCCATTTGGTGTCAAGGCAGGGAGCTATACCCCCTGTCTTGCCCTATGGCTAGCATTCTGGACTACTTGTGGTCCCTCTCTCAGTCTGGTCTAAGGTCAATAACCCTCAAGGTGCACCTGGCAGCCATATCTGCATACCGTACATGGGCT
This sequence comes from Neoceratodus forsteri, assembly GCA_016271365.2. Taxonomy (NCBI): domain Eukaryota; kingdom Metazoa; phylum Chordata; order Ceratodontiformes; family Ceratodontidae; genus Neoceratodus; species Neoceratodus forsteri. The sequence continues at coordinate 1,871,002,046 of CM057452.1, forward strand.
AGTCTGCTGACGGTGGAACAGGAAAAGGTGGTCAGGCACTTCCTTAAGGGCCTCAACCATTTGTCCATGCCGGTGTGTGAACCTCTACCACCTTGGGACTTGTTGCTGGTCTTGGCAATGCTCATGGAAAAGCCATTGGAATCGCTGCACAGTGTCACGTCTCCCACGGAGACTGCCTTCTTGGTGGCTATCACTAAAGACCCATGTTTTTCTTAAATAAGAAATAACAAGAAACAACATAAAGCAGACTTGGCAGCCTTGATAGATTTCCTCACCCCCTTAAAAACAAAAGAACATTTAAAATCAGACAACTAAAATAATAAAGCGTGCTGTTACATGACCTTAATTTGTTGACTGCCCACTGGCCAAGGGGTGAGTGTTCTGGGCCTGGGCAACTGTACATAAGGCATTAAAAGTTAGTGGAAACAGCCGCTAAAGACCCTCCCTACATTGGTGAAGATAGAAACAGACAATGACGGCAGAAAAAGACCAGTGGTCCGTTCAGTCTACCCGAGTTCCAGATTTAGCCCTGGGACCTACTGTCCCTCCAGGGTCCTAGCCCTCCTGACCTCTCCCCGTTCTCCTACCAGCTTGTGCTGGGGATGAGTATGGGTAGCCACCTGTCACTACATAATTCCTCCCTGGTAGCCTGTTTGGAGGGAAGTTGTTTAGGCAGCATGTCCTGCTCTCTGTGGGGTGTGCAGCTGCCGCTGGCTCACCATGGGACTCATGCTGAAGCAGAGAGACTGGACTGTTCATTCCCACATAAAGCAGTGTTGTCTGTGTGTTAAGTGCACATTTGGAAACCATAAGACCAAAGGTTCAAACCCCACTAGAGCCACATACTCACTTTGTGACCTTGGACAAGTGACTTCACTTCTCAGTGCTCCTGTCCGTCCAGATGTGGAACTGAGAAAAAGCAGGACCCCACTGTCAATGAGATGTTTCATCTCAGCTGGGCTGCCCTGGGTAAATGAATTGTTAAAAAAAGTATTAAAAAAAGGGTATTGGAAAGACCAGTGTACAGTGGACGAGCCTGGTCCCGGCCCACATTTGACAAGCCTACAGAGCTCCTCCTACACGCTGTTTTCTGGGGGGTGGGGATAAGACTGAACAGGGGAAACAATAGAATCCTCCAACGTCCAAAAGTAAGAACAGATCCCAGTCAACAGTCATTGTAGCAGGGCTGGTGGTGATAGAACTGTTCAATGTTATCCTTACAGTGATGCCTGATGGGAAGAGGGAGCTGCTGTGTGCTCACTCACAGAGAAATATCGTTTCATATTTAAATGGCAAGGGAATGAGGTGATGAAAAGCATGGGATGGGCATAAATTATGAAATTGTGGGCTGAAAAGGGGGGAAATGGTTTTTAAATTAACCATAAAAGAACCCAGTCCTTTGAGGGCTTCTGTTACTAAAAATACCAGAGGTAAAAGAATGGAAGTTTTCGATGTGCTCCCTTTATAATTATATTTAGAGTCTTCATCAAGATATTACACAAAATATCAAGAGTGATAGTAAATTAAAGGTTATCCATGCTGAGTATTAGGGTCTACTAGTATGCTTTAAGGATCATTAAAAAAAAAATAACAGATTAATTGGTTGCTTGGCAGGCTCATTATTGCCTGTTGTGAACCTCCGCTTACATCCTTTCTTGCTGTCTGGTTGCTATAGTTACAAGTTAATCTCCGAGCATGATGCTATTTCTAATTATGTGCTGGCATTAAAGTGATTCTTTGGGAATCTAAAAAATCATAAATAGCCCCTGGCTTGTTCTTTGCCAGCATTGCACCTTCTGAGATAACTCATTTACACTTCATATTTTATCTGTTTAGTTGAAATCTGGAAAAAAAAAAGTTACCTGAGAGCCCTGCACTAGCCATGTGTGTATTACATTACAATCGACATCTGCCTAGTAAGGTTCTTTTCACTGTGTTAGCAGTGTTACATAAAAAAAAAGCATATTTTAAGATGCAAGAGCAGCTCGCTTAGATATATCATGTAGCAGGCAGCAATAAAGGAGGGAAACTCATACTTCCATATTACTATCCAGTGTCACTTGTCCATAACCTTTTGACAAAATGTACATGGTTGACTGCATTTTAATACTCTTCCTCCTTGAGGGGCTGGGAATCTCCATCTCTCTCCAGGAGAATATGACGAGACACAGGTTGCAGTCAGATTTTCATCAGTTTTTTTTGGAATAAGGTGGTTTCTGTGCCCTTTGGGACAGAAAAGGGGTTAATTAAGAACTGGAATGGTTTCACCTAAAATCTAATTTAGCCTTTAACCAACAGTATTGTATATACTCTCTCCCCAGTCAGAAAACATTTTTTGTAAGCAAAATGGTGATTTCAATCCAGTTTAAACCTGCAGTTTATTTCCTTGTGTTAGTGATGTTTTAAAGCTATTAGGGAAGAAAAGCATTGGCTAGTCTGTGTTGTCAATCCCACAAAAGCCAGTAGGCTCTGCTGGATGTACCGACTTTGAATAATAGCATATTCCCAGTGTTTTATGAATAACGTTGTGATGCAAACAGCCTTTAAAAAAATCCTCCAGGCTGGCCTGATGTTGCGGTGACTGCTCTTTGTGCTGCTGTGTATGCGTGGGAGGCTAAGATTTTCACATTGGTCCAATGGAGTTCAAATAGCTTTATAAATGTGACACATTAGGACTCAAGGGAGGGGATTGAATTTAAATTTATATAGCCTCTTTTCTCACACACTTAAGTTTCATAGTGTAGTAACTGAATGCTGGCAATCATAGTGGCTATTAGGCTTTAAACGTGCATGCCGCATATAATCAGTGTGGACTGCAAAAGGACTTGTTTTACTGAAAGAGGGATTGCTGGCCATGGCCAGTACACCAAGGTAATCCTTCACCCATTTCCAAGTGCTGAGGTATAGTGTGTGTAACGTCTGCCTGAACACCCACCAGAGGAATGTGGAAGGGTTCCCCATTTTATATCTCATCTGAAGGGTGGCAGTACTCCTAGGGAGCAGCACTCTCCTCCCCCAAGTGTTGCAGTGTCTGGTTTAGTTCCTAATAGACTACTGAGGCTGTCTTTGTTTGGATTTTACTTGTATTGTTTGGGCTTCCCAATGTGACAGTCTAGAAGACGTGTTACTCTCTGACCTTAAATCGGAGCCTTTCCTTGCAAATAAGCTACGTATAATAATGCATGCCCTTTAGAAGTACTGCCTAGTGCACAGCAAGATATTGTGTTCATTAAAAGGCATTCAAGAAGCTATAGCAATCTAGTTTTTTGTACTACCAGGTCCTTGTTACGTATCTGAGACACCATTCTGGAATGTCATGCTATAAACATGTGCAGCTTAGGACATTGCTTAGATTTGTTTGCATGATGTTCATGCAGAGCTACACATATTAAAGTGAATAGGAATTAGATAACAGTTTAACATAAGGTATTGAAAACACACTGAGAGCTGTACTTCAAAGCACCAGAAGATAATTTTCCTATCCACAGTTCAACACCACGGGTCATCTGTGTATCAAGTGGTACAGTTGCTGCTAGTCCAAGGGGCCAGACTGTAGCAGTCTCTTTTTGTGGTTGCACAAAAATCTGAATGGATCATCCCATTATTCGTACACCACATGCGACAGAGAGACAAAACCAGGTCAAACTTCAGGAAACACAAACTGCCCAACTTACTGCAACACTACAAGACTCTGTGCAACTCCTGCAAATCAGCTGTCCGGGCTGTCAAATTCCATTTCCTCAAGAACAAACAAACCAGCAGTTGGGGGAATCCTAAACTCACTTGGAAAACAATAAACAAATTTATTGGCAGAACACAAAAAGATGAGCAGATCACCCTCACCAAAGAAGGTTGTCTCATCCAGGATCCTAAGGAGGTAGCCAACCTCTTCAACATCCACTTTGGTGATCTCGACAAGTACAAACCCTCCATCCCCTCACACATCGACACCAACCCACCCCTCCACCTCCCTCCCCACCACACCCTGCCCTCCTTTCCATTTTCACCTTCTTCATCCCTCTGAAGTCATAAACTACATTAAAAAGAATGACCCAAAGCCAAGCCTCAGAACCGACAACATAGACTACCGCATCCTCAAAATCGTATGCAAACACTTGGCCATTCCCCTCACAAACATCCTCAACCATTCTCTCCAGTCAGGATCTTTCCCCAGTAAATGGAAACTCTCAACAATCTAACCTCTTCATAAAAGTGGCTCCAAAACTGAAGTAAGCAACTTCAGACCCATCTCCCTCTTAGCTCCCCTCTCCAAAATCCTTGAAAAAATCGTGCTCGACCAAACTATGGAATTCCTAGAACAAAATTATCTCCTAACACAAGCACAACATGGTTTCAGGCCATGCCACAATGCTGTGACTGCCTTAGTCAAACTTTCCACCTACATTGACAAGGCCATAGATGAAGATCTCTACACTGGCACTGTTTTTGTAGACCTTACCAAGGCCTTCGATCTTGTTGATCACCACACACTCTTCCAAACTCTGTCCCAACTTCACTTATTACAGAAGTCATTCATTGGTTCTGAAACTACCTATGTGACAGATCTCATTACACCAGAATTGATAGTTTCCACTCCAACATCTATAATATTAAATACAGCATTCCCCAGGGATCAATCCTAGCTCCCCAACTCCCCTCATGATCCATAAACCCCCTTCCCTTCACCTGTACACGTACCAAACTGATCCTTTACACAGATGACTCGGCTCTCTACTGCAAGGATAGCTGCCCCACCTCCCTCCCTTCTCAACAGACTACAGCATGACTTTAGCAACCTACATGCCTGGTTCTCCACCCATGATCTTGTTCTCAATGCAAAAAAGACCAAGTCTTCTCCAGCCCCAGAAAACCCTCCATTCTCGATTTTATACTCGACGACAATGCTGGTAACCTCATAGAGACAGTCAATGAATTTAAATACCTTGGCATCTACTTGGACTGCCACCTTTCCTATAAACAACACATCACCCACCTTTTTAATAAAATCCAGAAAAGACTTGGTTTACTCTTCAGAATTAAACAATTCCTTATACCAGAAACTTGATCACTTATAGCCAACAGCTTTCTCCTCCCCCTACTAGACTATGGATCTATCATCTACTCCTGCACCCCATCCCTTAAAATGGTCACTAAGCTGAACACCACCTATCACTGCATCATTAGGTTCATCACTGGACTCCCCAGAAGCACTCATCACTGCCACCTCCACCAGGCAGCTAAATGGCTCTCCCTTGAAGACAGAATAAACTCCAAAATCCTAACCTTCCTCTTTAAAGTTCACCATGGGCTATTTCCCCCTAGCATCATTTCCTGCTTCCAAAAGCCAAGCAACATCCGCACAACCAGATCCTCCCTCCAACAATCCTTCCTGGTTCCATTCTGCCAAATCATCCATGTGCTCCACTCCCTCTCCTCCAGAGGGACCAGACTCAACTCCATCCCACCCACACTCTCCCACTGTACTTCACTAGCAGCTTTCAAACATAACACCAAGAACTAGCTCCTCAATCAGTCCCAACTGTTCCTGTCTTTGACTTCCCCCTCTTTTCCTCCTTACTCCCCCTATTATTTATTTGAGATGTTGTAGCTATTATTTATTCTAAATGTCCTATATTATTTTGTACCTGTACCTCTACTCTGTATCATCCTGACCAATGTATGTTTCTACCCCAGCTGGATGCTTGTGAAAACGGGCAGTACTGCTCACATGCCTTTCCAGTATAAACAAGCATTTGTCAATGTCGAATGTTGTCTTGCTGACATTGGCATCGGTAGTGCAGGAGTTTAACAGATGCACACTAGGAATGGCAGTGAAGTATGAAAGTGACATCAAACCCCACATCACCCTATAGAGACTGACAGGCACTGAGGTATACCTTTGGGCATCGGCCATAATGTTCATGGCATTTCAGCTCACCCTACCCTGCAGTGTGACAAATATTGCATTGTGCCTTGGGGTCCTCGCATGTTACTCACCCCATTTGGCCATAACGCTCATGGCATTTTACCTCACCTTATCCTGCAGACACCGATAAGTGCTGAGGTGTGCCTTGGGGTGTTCGGCTTTACAGTCACCCCATTTCATAAGGACATATGCTGAAATGGGTGCAGCATAGGAGAATGGGGTGAACTGTGGGGCCGAAGAGTCCAAGGCACACCTCGATGCCTGTTAGTGGCTTGAGGGTGGGGGGGATGGTATGGCGTGAGCATGACCGCTGGCAATGCAAAGACACACCCCTGACACCTGCCAGTTTGTACAGGGTGGGATGTTATGGTTAGAAACCCTAATGCCCTGGCCGTTTGTTGGTATTTGCACTACAAATTTGCAACACGGCGTTTTTGTGACCCCACCTCATGAAAATGTTTAGGACCTCTGCTCATGAATAGCGGAACTGTGATTTTGTTAATCTGTTCTGAACGTTGATTTCTCACAGCGACCGCACCACTCTGCGCCAGATGTGGGAAAACACTATTCGTCAAGATGTGAAAAATGACAGCTGTACCATTCATAGGTAGGTGTGAAGAGATGGCGGTGTTGAAAATCTTGAGTGAAAATATTAAAAATTCTCAAATTTAAGAGCATACGTAGAAACTGTGCAATGCACACTCGTAACACAGTCATTTAGTGGAATTATTTCACCAAATTTTCAACATAGGTATTTTGGGACCTCTGCCACTATGATTTTCTTCATCTGTCCTGATTGTTGATTTCCCACAGCGACAGCGCCATAGTGCGCCACTTGTGCGAAAACACATTTTGGGCAGGATCTGAAAAATGACAGCTGTACTGTTCATAAGGACGTGTGCAAAATTGACAATGTTGAGTGAAAATATTACAAACTGTCGCAGTTACGAGTGCGCGTGGAAACTGCACAATGCACGCTTGTAACATACTCATTTTATGGACTTTTGTCACCAAATTTTCAACACAGGCATTTTAGGACCTCTGCTCATGAACAATGTCACTGTGATTTTCGTAATCTGTCCAACACTGATTTCCCACAGCGACCTCACTATTCTGAGCTGGTGATGCGAAAACACATTCGGCCAAGATGTGAAAAATGACAGCTGCACTGTTCATAAGGAGGTGTGATTAAATGCCAAAGTTGAAAATCTGGAATGAAAGTATTACAAATTGGCGAAGTTGCGAGTGCGCGTGGAAACTGCACAATGCACGCTTGTAACATAGTCATTTTATGGACTTTTGTCACCAAATTTTCAACATAGGCATTTTAGGACCTCTGCTCATGAACAGTGTCACTGTGATTTTCATAATCTGTCCCGAACACTGATTTCCCACAGTGACCTCGCTATTCTGCGCCGGTAGTGCGAAAACACATTTCAGCCAAGATGTGAAAAATGACAGCTGCACTGTTCATAAGGAGGTGTGATTAAATGCCAAAGTTGAAAATCTGGAGTGAAAATATTACAAATTGGCGAAGTTGCGAGTGCGCGTGGAAACTGCGCAGCGCACACTTGTAACACAGTCATTTTTTTGGAATTTTTTCACCAAATTTCCAGCATAGGCTTTTTGGGAGGCCACCTGATGAACAGCAAAACTGTAATTTTGTTACTTGGTCCCGGAAGGTGATTCCGTGCAGTGACTGCAAAATCACCTTTCAGGACCAAATAACGCCATGACAGTGAATGAATTCATGAGGAGGGGTCCCAAAAACCCCATGTTGAAAATTTGGTGGCAAAAGTCAAAAAAATGGCCAAGATATCCACATAAGTTGAAAAAAAAAACATTTATGCCATTGTACAGCTTACCGGCATTTCTTCAGTTCGCGGTCGGCTTTTAAGAGTGCAGACGTGTTCCCGGTCCACCGAAGATCGTCGCGCTGGGCTCCGGGGGTAAGTATGGGGTGAGGGGGGTGTGGGGAGACAGGGTGCGCAGAGGCTGGGCGCGGGTTGGGGGAGGAGACACCGGACTCAACGAGGGACCGTTTTCTGTTTTACAGGGTAAAAAAAAAAACAACATCACGGGATCTTTTTTTTACAGGGACATTTGGCACACTGGGGTGGGCTCCCAGAGTGCCACCTGAGTGTTTTTTTTGGGGGGTTTTAGCGATGGGATTGGGCACCCTGCCGACATACAGAGTTGGGGGTGCATGAGCTGAGGGGATTGGGGCACCCCTTGCATGCAAGAAATGGGGGGGTACATTATGCCGATGGGGACTGGGCACCCCCATCGGCTTTCAGAGGGACTGTGAAAGGCGGCTGCTATCCCTCGGCTTTTGTGGGGACTATGAGAAGCTGACGGGGAAGCTGCCGCCATGTTGCTTGACGGGGACACCAGATGAGGCAAGCAGTAATAGGCTGCTGCAATCAGGGACAGCCCTGTGGCGTTCCCTGACTGCAGCGGCTAATTTCTTTGAAGGTGATGGCACGTTTCTCAACTGCTGTTATAGACAGCATGCTATGCCATTGGCGCCACAGAGCCCGGACACAAAAAGCAGTGGTGCCATTGGCTGCAGCAGGACTGCACCTCCAAAACCCACTCCTCCACTGAAGCAACCACAATATGTTGTCTGCACTGCGCATGCGCAAGACAACATAGAAATGAAAAATGAAATGAAAATGAAAGACATAGTGAGCACTGTGCAGCATGTTGCTAACAAGAGGAGAGGGAGTAGTGCAGACATGAAGAGGAACTGATGCATATTAACTTCTACTTCCACAGAGGAACAGTATGCATGAGATCCCTGCTCTTCTGTGTCTATCTGAACTGTCATCCCACTCTCCTTCCTCCTACCAGATCTGCTTTACTCATGAATCTATGGGTATGGCACTTGTTTCCATTTTCTGTGCCACCTCTGCAGCTGGAAGAATGCTGCTGACTATACAATACTTAACATTGCGGGGGCAAGTGTCAGTGACTGAAGAACAATTCTATCATCAACTAATGTAGCTCTGACGTAGCAGAAACTTTTTTTTTTACCTCCATAGAATGTACTGAGAGAATAAATAAATGGTGGAGAGAATGAGACAACCACATGCAGTCATTATGCTGATAATGGCTCCAATTTACAGAGTTATGCAGAGAGTGGCAATGTGAACTAAAACCTGGAAGGAACGCTACCACTAACTTGACAACTAAGGTTGGTCAGTTATAACTTTGCAGCATGTTAGATTCCTGTGAAGGAACTGTACCAGTTCAAGACCACAGTACAAGTAATTACTCTGTTTTTCATCAGAATAGATGAAAAAAACAATAGATGCAGAGCCAAACCCAGTTCAACTGTTGCAAACACCATACTAATTTCTGATATCTGATGAACTTTGGTCTGTCTCACTATTATCCCAAGCATGATGCAGTAGCCTTAAGTGTAAGTGGCTCTGGTGGGATTTGAACCTGAACCTGCTGGTTCGCAAGTCTGTGATCTTACCACTAGAACCCAATACCATCCTTCTGTCACATTTTTAAGGCTACTTAGTGGAGCCTAAAGCAGACAGTAGTGGAAATGGGAAGGAACCTGAGGGAACTCGGTTCCGAGAGTGACATTAGAAGTCTGACTTGGTTCCAGGAGTAAAATGAGGAAGGACTGCTTCAGTGTAAAATGTACACCCCATAAAGGCATAAAACTAAATAAAGTGTAAAAATGCAACATACTGTATAATGAAGAAACATGGCCCCAGACTCCTATCAGATATATTCGAGATCAAAGGCAATGGGTTCCCTATGTGAATTCTTTCCATTTACAACACACTGAAAGCAGACTACTTGCTAACGATCCACTGGGCGTGGCAAACACCAGAAAATGTGAACACTTTAGAACACTCATAGAAGAGAGCTATATCAATCCCTGAATTGGATGAGTCCTAATGATAGAAGGATATTTCATGTCTTGATATATATGGTTAACTCAGTTAGGGGTAGGGTTCCAGAATATCTTAGTAATGAACTCCAGATCAGGACAATTAGGGGAGGGTTGCGCTCTGCGGAGGGTTTGGAATATGTTCTACCCAGAAGAAGGACGGATATGGGCAGAGAACATTTTTTTTTACCTGGGTCCTAGCCTATGGAACTCACTTCCAACTTACCTGAGGCCAAATAGTTCTAGCCCTAATCTTGGTGAAATAAAAAATTGGTTTAAATTTGAAGCCATTAAAAGGCTAAATGATGAGTAATTTGAATGTTTTGTCTAAAAACAGGATATTAATTGCACTTTATGAATGTTTATTTTTTTGTTGTTAGTGTTGTCTTGGATGTGAGTTTTATTGTAAATAATTTTAGGTGATTGTTGTTGTTTCTTTTTTTGAGTGTGCCTTTTTATTATGTTATTATGAATGTATATATGTTTGTATTGGGGACCTCACTGGAAATGAGCTCGTCTCAGTTGAGCCTCCTATTCTTTTGCTTGTCAATTGAATAAAATTTTTACTACTACTACTACTACTACTTTAAGCAATAACCCACAACAGGGTATGGGGATTTAATGCATGCCTTGGGTACATTGTGAGGCATGAGGTCACAGGCATCTGGAGTGGGTTATTGCACTTATAACATGGGTTGCATGGAAAACAAGGGAAAAACCACAGAAAGTTTTTTTCCCCCATGTTTAAATAGCAAGAAAGTGACTGTATCCTGCCGCCTTGCAAAATAGTCCCCAACAACAACTACATATCTGCATACCTCTCAAGTGTCCCTCATTACGAGGGACATCCCTCATTTTGCCCCTTAAAATTGCTCTGTCCCTCATCCGTCCCTCATGGAAAAGGTGCTGCCCACACAGAGAATGTGCTGTAAATTCAGACTTTAAAGCAGAAACTCTTAATATTCTAAAATACTAAATCCCAAATAAACTTTGTACAAGTAAACACTATGCTTTTCACAGTGTTCTGAGCTCGTATCTCCATGTTTGAGGATGTGTCTCTCATTCTGAGGGTCTGTCCCTCATTTTGAGTGTCCAAAAATGTCCATGTCCCTCATTTCAGTGACAAAAGGTTAAGAGGTATGCATGTGAGTTCTGATCTGCACATTAAAATGTCACAAATACAGTACTGACAGGATTTGTAACATTTGCTGTGCATAATAGTCTGTGTTACTCTTATTATTATTATTTATTTGAAAAGTGTCACCAGGAAGGACATACAGAGCTGCAATAGCTCATTTCCAGATGTTGTGTCCGGGGGGGGGGGGATACATAGGAGAAGGAGTGCAAGAAACACAACATTGCAGAGTGAATACAAAAAAAATACAGTACGTGTCATCTAGTTGGAAAACAGGTAAGAGTATACAGTTAACATAGCAAAACTTAGGTTTAGAACATATACAGTTATTTTACAGAGAACCAAAACACATATACACGCACATAGCAGGCTATACATTTCCAGATATACCATTACAAAACAAAACGCTTTAACAAATACAATTATTTTACAGAGGAACCAAAACATAATACACACAAAGTGCTAAAACTATACATTTCCATGACAGAAACATAGCAGGGAAAGTGCTAGAACCAACCAGTTACAGTGTTATGAAATCTGTACAGTCACAGGGATACGAGTAGAGGTCAGTTAGTTGGATCAAGAGATGGAAGGGGGAATAGGTCAGCCAAAGGCCTTCACTTCTTTGGGATGCTAAAAACCCCCACAAGTGGTGGACAGGGAACTGGCACGAGGAATTGGATTAATCAAATTGGCTGGGCATTGTTGAAGGGCAGAGAGTAGAACTAGCAGGGGAGAGAGATGGAGAGGGGTTAGGTGCAGTTGCAAGAGGGAGCTATGTGATGATGGAGAAGGAGGGATAAGGAGCGAAGGGACGGAGCAGAGTGGATATCTAATGGGGAGGGAGTTCCATATACTTGGGAATTGATAAGAGAAGGTGGCTCACCCTGAAGTGGTACTGGGGAGGGGGAGAGCGAGAGCACTGTGGGCTGAGTTACGTAGGGAGTAGAGGGGGATGGGAGGGACAGAGATGAGGGAGTGAAGTATGGAGGCAGACAGCCAAGCCAGCACTTCCCAATTAAAGAAGCACTATGGGCAAGGCGTCTGGCACTGAGGGATGGGAAAGAGAGCAAAGTGTAAAGGGCACAGTGGTGGGTATGAGGCGGACAGTCCAGGGTGAAGCGGCAGAAGGAGTTGAAAAGGTGTCCAGTCTGGACAGAGTGGATTTGGAGGCAGAGTTGTAGACTATGTCTCCAAAGTCAAAAATGGAGAGAATCATCTTTTGGATGATCTCTCTTCAGGTTTGCAGTGGAAGGCAGCTGCGGTGCCTGTACAGAGCACCGAGTTTGGGGAATAGCTTTTTGTTGATAGCATTTACATGCACCGCAAAGTCGAGGTTCTTGTCAAGCCACAGCCCGAGATATTTGAAAGAGGAGACATCTTCAAGTACGGAACCATCGAGGATAAGGAAGGAGGGAGTGGCATAGAGTCTGGTGAGCTTTTGCCTGGGGCCAAAGGTCACAGAGACCGTTTTTTGGCATTAAGGGAAAGTTGATTTGTGTGAAACCAGCACTGGACATTGTTGAAGTCCAGCTGAAAGCTGGTCGAGGGGAAGTTCCAGTGGAAAATAAAACAGTATCATCTGCGTACATGTGGATACTAACAGATGAGAAGATGGCAGGTAGGTCGTTCAGGAATATGGAAAATAGCATTGGACCAAGTACTGAGGCTTGGGGGATGCCAGTGTTGATTGGGAGAGGGGAGGAGAGGGAGTTGCCAATCCTGAGAGACTGGGACCTGCCCATGAGATAGGATCGGAACCAGCTAGTGGCGGATTTGGAGAGGCCAGCCATGGTCAACTTGCTGAGGAGAAGGGAGTGAGCAACAATATCGAAGGTTTTGGCCAGATTGACAAAGATGGCAGAGATGATCGTCCCTGATCCATGCCTGAGAGAATGGAGTAAGTGAGCCAAGAAGGGTGGTGGTGGCGGAGGGCCTTGTGGAACCCAGACTGGAAAGGAGTGAAAAAGGACTCTAGGAAAGGGGAGAGCTGTGCCAGAGCCAGGTGCTCTTGAAGTTTGGCCAGGATAGGTAGCAGAGATATAGGGTGGAAGTTACCGAGATTGGAGGGGTCGTTGTCCTTCGGAAGGGGGACAACCGTGGTGACCTTCCAGGTGTCGGGGATCAAATCAAATTAAACCATCTTTATTTTTATAGCGCCTTTCAAAACCAAGACGCTGTACATAAAACCATGCATAAAGATAAAATTTTAAAACAAACATTAAAACTATCATCCACAGCTAGGAAAAGCTAGACTAAATAAGTATGTCTTTAACTCTATTTTAAATCGATCAACAGTTGGGTATTCTCTCAACCAACGAGGTAGAGAATTCCACAGGGTTGGTGCTGAAAAAGCAAAAGCACGAGATCCTGATGTCTTTAATCGATCCCTGGCAATCTCCAGCAATCCCTCGTTGGAGGAACGGAGAGGACAGAGGGGGCAGTAGGGTATCAGGAGATCTTTCAGGTAACCGGGTCCCTGATCATGTAGGGCTTTAAAGGTTAGTAAACCAACCTTAAAGGTTATCCGCCTCCAAACAGGCAGCCAGTGCAGTTCGCGGAGCACAGGTGTAATATGACTGGTTCTAGAAGTCCCAGTCAAAAGCCTGGCTGCCGCGTTCTGCACCAGCTGCAGGTGGCGGATATCAACCTCAGGTAGCCCTAGGTAGAGGGAATTGCAGTAATCAAGATGGGTAGTGACAAAGGCATGGACCAATGTTGGAAGATCATCCGAGGGACCAGGTGTTTCACTCGGGTGACATTCCTTGGGTGGTAAAAAGAGGATTTGACGACAGCTGACACCTGAGATTTTAGGGTCAAACCATCATCAAAAATAACGCCCAGGTTATGCACCTGATCGGAGGTAGAGAGCGACATACCACCAAGTAATAAGCCTGATGGTTGTCCAGCTTCCAAACCCGCCCCCGGATGACCTGGATCCACTACCAGCACCACAGTCTTATCCAGATTCAGTCTCAGCCAGCTGGAACTCATCCAAAGTCTGATCTCAGCAAGGCAATTATTTAGCATGGAGAGTGCATCATCTTGTCCGGGCAGAAAGGACAAATACAGCTGAGTATTATCTGCATAGCAGTGGAAACCCAGACTGTATCGCCTGATGATATATCCCAGTGGCAGCATATACACTGCAAACAACATGGGGGCTAGAATGGAACCCTGCGGTACCCCACAAAGCAGGGAGTGAGCGCCAGAGGAATAAATTCCAGTGGCAACTGTCTGAGAACTGTCTATGAGGTAAGAATGGAACCATCTGAGGACTGTACCAGACAGCCCACAAAAGAACCGCAGGCGCTCCAACAGCACACCATGGTCTACAGTGTCAAATGCGGCAGAGAGATTGAGAAGGACCAGAATGGTATGTGCCTGTCGATCTCTAGCCATTGGGAGGTCATTCAGTACCCGGACAAGGGCAGTCTCCGTGCTATGCTTCTTCCTAAAACCAGACTGGAGAGTATCATAGACATTGTGAGTTGTAAGATGATCATACAATTGCAACGCAACCGCCTTTTCAATAACCTTGCCAACAAATGGCAGGTTAGAGATAGGCCGGTAGTTGGCTAGACAATCTGGATCCAAGGAGGGTTTTTTAAAGAGTGGTCGAACGACCGCTTCCTTGAGGGGGTCAGGAAAGACCCCCCCTTTCCAAGGACTTCCAGACAATGTCAGCAAGGATCGGGCAGATAACTTCTACACATCCTACTAAAAGAGGTGTAGGACCCGGATCTAAACTACAACTGGTTGGTCGCAATGTTTGGATGATCTTCACAATGTCAGTGAGCTCCAGCCAGCGAAAATCTGACCAGTCAGTCTGAGTGCATGCCACTTCCTGTCGACCACTGCAGTCCCTCATAGGGGAGGCCGGACCGAAGTCAGACCTGATGCTGGCAACCTTATCTGGAAAAAACTGAGCGAACTCCTCGCATCTCAGCTGAGAAAAAGCTTCTCTGGGCTGGAGACAGATTGGATTGCACAATCTGTCAACAGTCCGGAAAAGCTGAGCTGGTCAATTCTGTGCAGCAGAAATCTCCCTGGACAGGAATTCTGCCTTCTTACGGGTGATTTCTGATTGATAGCCATCATAATGTGCCATCAACCTAAGCCTGTCAGCATCATGGCCGGACTTCCGCCAGGCTTTCTCCAATCTTCGGCCAACTCGCCTTAACTCCTTCAAGGAGCCATCAAACCAAAGGCTCCATGAATGAAGGGTGAGAGGCCGAACATGAACAGGAGCAATCTTGTCCAGAGCATCTCCCACAGCCTTATTATAGGCTAGTACGAGATTGTCTGGACTCATGCATTCACCCGACAAGCCCGATGGATCCAGTACCGCCATTAGGTCACTGGGGTTAATGCCCCTTAAAGGGCGGTACTGAACCATCTCCGTAGGGGCAGACTTATTAGGGGGAGCCCTGAAACTGACCGTTAATGGTGTGATGGTCAGACCAGCTGACTGGTTCCACCCCCAAATCAGCAATCTCCATACCCAAAAGAAAGATCAGTTCCAGTGAATGACCCCCTACATGGGTCGAGGAGGTAACCACCTGTGTTAAGCCCAGTGTCATCATCAGCTGGAGGAGATTTTGACCAAAGTGCGAGAGTTCATTGTCGACCCAGGCATTGAAGTCCCCCAGAACTATCAATCTGGGGGACCTCAACACCATGTCGACGATGAAGTCTGCTATCTCCTGCAGGAATTCTCCACCGTCTCCTGGTGGATGGTAGACGAGGAGAATCCCGCAGCCTAAACCCTCTCCCAGGATATATTCAAAGGATCTGGTACCTCCCAATGGCACATCCACAAGGCCCAGCTCAGTCTTAAACATAATGGCCACACCTCACTTTCACAATCCAACCTTGACGGTGCATCACCGAGAACCCGGCTGCAGTTATGGAGGCGAATATAGGCCTGATTTTCATCCAGCTAGGTTCTCGTGATGCAAGCCAGATCGGTTGATCCAACAAGATCAGCTATAATAGCTGTCTTGTTTTTAATAGATCTGGCATTGCATAACACCGCCAAGGTGGGATGAGCTGTGGGGGAAGACCTCAGCACCTGCCCATTAAGATCGGAGCCCTTGGGTATGGGGACAAGACAAGAATGACCTCTATCCTGACCTCATTTTGCCCCAGGGTGTCTCCTGGACCCCACAACTCCAATCCGCCCTCCCCTTTCCTGTCCCCCAGCAGGCCCAGCTCTCCACCTTCTCTTATGCTGCCTAAGAATGCCCAAAGCACGACACCTGAAATAGGTGTCGGATGGCAATGGGGGACATTCAAAGGGACATAATTCCCTGAGCCTGGTGGGGGAATAATGCCCAACCGTCACTGAACCTCCCCAACACATTATAAATAAACAAAATAAACTGGAGAGGAATAAAAATAAAATAAAAGAAGAATAATAAACAAAACAAACCTATCAATCTCAAATAACCAAAAAATAATAATACACTCCTCCACTCTTTCTCACAAAGGGGGGGGAATCAAAAAACCCAAGTACTATTACACATTAAAGAAAGAGAAAAAACCAAATATATATAGTCAAACACTTAAATTAATACTTATGCAAAGAAAAGAAATAGAGCATTAATTCATTTATAAGTCCCAATAGTCCAGCACTTCCTAGTTACAGGCTACTTGAAAACTATTTTCCTTTAAAATAAATAAATGTGTCCAGGAGTTCGCACCTGAAACACTACAGGGCGTCACTCAGTTAAGCAGCTCCATTATAAAGTACCATGCTTATACTTCAAAGAAAGTCAAACATATGTAACAGATATCTTCAGCTCCTCAGAGCCCTCTCACAGCCTCGGGAAACTAAAGAAAAGGCACAGACACTCCCACTGTCTGTCAACTAGAAATAATGAAAAATTACAAGTGATTTCAGCCCCTAGACCTCTCACTTCCTGAGGGACTGACAGTAAAACATAGGCACTCTCACTGCCAAAATATTAACAGTAAATAATGAAGAATAAAATGTCTGACCAGGTACAGGCAGAAGATCTTTAAACAGGAATCCTCACTCACAATCCATATGCCAAGGAGAACGAAGAATTAGTGAGTCCCCAAAAATCCCACAGAAGGCACCGCAGCCAGAAAAGATCCGCGGCCACTTCCTCGGTTCTCCACCAACGCCAGCCCACCAGCCGGCCTCACAGAGAACCTAAGCGAGCCGACAACCCGCCCCGTCAGTTACTCGACAGAGCCACGGCTCAGCTCACCGAGCGGCCCTGAACCCCAGCCACTAGTTACCCCACAGGGACAGGTCAACCATCACCAACAGTCCAACCCTGCATCCAGAAGCAACGCAAGGGGACCATCCAGTTCAAAGCCGAACACAAGGCAGTAACATACGGATCCTCTCTCACACTGCACCGGGTCCAAAATCCAGTTTTCAACAGTACAGTCAGAAATGCAAGCAGGCAGAAAAGAGTGGCAACACAACAAAGCCCCTCAGCATCTCAAATAGGGCTAATCCACCTCGAGTCACTCACGCCTGATCCAAGTCTGAATCGAACGGCAGGACAAAAGTAGTTTCAAATATCCAAGGCACAGAATCCCAAATATGGCCCCAGTCAAGGTACTGAAACAAGTGCAGTCATGTAAAACACTCTCAATATTGGTGGCGCCCTACAGTGTTTCGATCGCAGGTCAGGAGCAGTGCAAACCACTCCACAGCATTCAGTATTAGGAGTCGAGCAGTCAGATACAAACCGCGCAAAACGCTGTAGCTCACAAAAAGTCCCAATAATCCACAGCTTTCAGCCAGAAAAGACTCCACCGATCAAATAAACTAAATAATCAAGTGAATTTAAATAAATAACCTAAAAACTTGAAGCATTAAACTAACAATACATGAAATAACAGGATGAGAAGTAGCAGCACGCTCAGCTCAGCGGCCACCTTGCTTCTCCATTACTGGATATTACAAAAGGGGGGGAAGTGAGAGTGCCCTAGTTGTGCAGTGGTGGCTAGTGAGAAGGATATGTTCACACTCTTCCAACACCCCTTACTTTGCTGTTTCCCAACCACACACACACATACACACACATTCAACAGCATCGCCATCTGCTGGCATTGGAACACTGAGCATTTCAACAACCATTTCTATGAGAGAACGCTAATCTGCTACTGTACAATTACTGCAACTGCTATTTCATGACTGTGCTGCACAGTTTAAGTCAAAGGACAGTGAACAACATTTTATTGTGTATGGCAAATGACACTTGGGGCCAGGGAAAGACTGCAGCTCAGGACACATATAGCCCAGATGGTAAAAACGAATGAGCACTGTCACTCGGCTGGCCACGACAACTGCTGGCTGCTTGGAGGCAAAACTTTTTTTATTAATTATGTACTGTTTCTTTTTCTTGTTCCTCTAGGTTTCACCTACGTGGCACAGAGAGAGAGTCTGGCGCCCGCTACAACTGGTGACTTCAGGTTCACTTGCAATGCTTTTTTTTCCCCATTACCAGAGATGGCAAGAACGAACAAAGACTGTCACCTGGTCTGCCACCGCTGTACACAGAACTGGTGGCTGTTTTGAGGCAAAACTTTTTTTTTTTTTACCAGGTAATGTTTCCTTTTGGTACATGACTCTGCCTTGTATGATCCGGACAAAGACAGAGGAACTTGCTGCAACTTTGGCTAACAGTGTGTCTGTCCCACTCTCTCTTGTCGGATCGGACACCACAAAACATCACTTGTGCACATGCAGCATTCCCCATCTCTTCCGATGCCACCACGCGGGGGACAGCTACTTTGGGAGGGGGTGGCATGGTCAACAGAAGCAGTTGCTGCAGCCACTCTTTGTCTCTCTTACTTGCACGATTGCACTATGACATTTTGGTCTGCAGAATAGCACTTAATTTTTGCAACGGGAGGACAGGAGAGCCAGAGGTGACAGCACTTAATCAGGAACAGATTCTGACACTATTTGGACGACTAGGGCACTCTGACTTCCCCCCAGAGACAGAGAAAGAGGAGCTTGCTGCAACTTCGGGTCCCGCTTTCTCTCGCTGGACCACATACAGCATTCTCTGTCTCTCCCCATGCCAGCACGGGGGACAACTACTTCAGGAGGGACGGCATGCACAACAAAAGCTGCCACTCTGTCTCTCTCTCACTTGTCCAACTGCACTATGACATGTCGCTCTTTGGACCACACTTAATTGTTGCCATGGGGACAGGAGAGCCAGAGGTGAGAGCAGTAAACCAGGAACAGATAAGGATGCTATTTGCACAACTAGGGCACTCTTGCTTGCCCCCCTTTTGTAATAGCTGCCACTCTCTTTTGCCTTTCTCAAGTAGGGCAGAAATGAGTGCTGATGGCACTTTCCCTCAGTCCCTCCGTGAAACCGTGCATTAACAGGGCTGTTTAATGCATGACCATGCAGGGACTCTAGACCAAAGGACTTTTACATTCCTCACAACCCATGTTATAAACTGTTTTAATTTCTCTGAGGGGAAAAAGCAGAGTGATGACCACAGCACATCTGTAATGCAGTGATATAGATTGCATAGGAATCTATACCATTGCCTCCCAGGTGCTTGACCCCCCATTCCATTAGTTCCCGGAGGGTAGCTGAATCCATGCCTCATATTTTTTTTTCCCTGTTGTTCAGTAAATGTGGGATTTTTACATCAAAATAATACAAGAAGTAAATTACAAGTAAGCCGCACATTATTTTATATGCCTTATTAGGTAATGCCTTACGTTTGGAACGCTCTCCCTGCTGAGCTCAGACACTCCTCCTCCTCTCAGCAGCTCATCCTCCTCCTCAAACAGCATTTCACCACTGCCTGCACATGCAGTTAGCCCCATAAGGCACCCGAATCCTTGAATGTCTGTCTGTTTGATTGTATGTTTGTTACTACATTTTAACAATCCTCTATTGCTGCTGCACTTAGCCTCACTGTGAACTCTAGCTCTCTCACTGCCCTATTATCTCTCCCCCTGCCAAGAGGCAGGTGTATATTTTGTACAATGTGACTCTCTCAAAGATGTAATGTGCTGCATCATGTAACGTACTTTTCTTTCTATCCTAATTCCCCCTCCCCCAGGACGCATCTGGAATCGAGCGCTGCACCACTCAGTATGCCTTCCTGGTAAAACTTTTAAATAAATAAATAAATGCATCACCAGCTGTATTGGCTTTTTTTGTATTCTTTTGTAACTGTGGTATGGCCCACTAGGCACAAGTGCCTGTTTTCATGGGCGTGACGTGCTCAGAGTCACACAATATGCAAGTGGAGGTTGTGGGGAATCAAACCCAGAGCTGCTGGATATACCAAGCTCATTCTCAGCTCATCACTCTAACCTCTAGATGATACTGCTGCTGTTTTAATTCTGTTTTTATCTCCTGTGCAAGATAACCAGGCTCTGCTTCTGTTTAATTACAGCTCCACTCCTGTACTGAAAACAGACTCCTAGTCTCCCAGGAACCACTTGGTTCTCCTCTAAACTTGTGTGGGCTTTTTTTCCTGGATGGCTCACACTCCTCTCCTGATCAGAAGTAAGACTCCACATCTAGTGAGATTGGAAATAGGGACTGACAAGTCTGCAGGCAGCCTCCAGTAGAACTAGTGTGGGGCTTCATGCACCTGAGCCTCCCTCCATTTCTCACTGCTGTATATAACAATTCATTGTCCTTTACCAAAGCAGTTTACATTTGTATTGTTACTCTTTCTGCTAGTACTGTCTCCCAGGACCCCATTACATATGAGATGCAACATTTCAAGTGGTCATATCCTGATGGTGCATTAGGTCAATGGGCAGAGCAGAGTGTGTGATAAACACAGTTTGAAACCTTTCCCAGCAGTCTGCACTCCTGCAGTTAGCAGCATGGCTGCTGTAACTGTTAGGATCACCAGGCAGCAACTGAAAACAAATGCTGAGCCTCCTCCCTCCCTCCCTAGATGAGGGTGTCCCCTGCAGTGCTCCCTCTTATCAGCATGCATGGCAGGCCCAAGCTTGTCAGCTTGGCAAGCAGTGCCACTGTTTTCATCCATTGGGCCATCTTGAAAGAAGCTTAGAATTTAAAAATATGGGTGACTGTATAGCTCAAGGTGACTGGCCCCTGAGGCCCTGTACACACTGGTAGTATGGTTTCAAAATTGTCTTTTAAAATTTCTTAAACTTATCAGAGATGACCACCCAGACTGTCAAACTGTGTTTAAATAACGGCATTACTGCGCCCACACTCAGCGGGTTAAGGAGTGCTAACAAGTGGCATGCATTCCTTGATGCATTACATACTGGCACGAGGCAATAGTGAAACATGGTTTCAATAACGTGTCCATGTTGGCTAGTAAACTGTTTTAAGTGCAACACTGTGTATAAAACACTGCGTTTAAGCCTACCTCTTAGCTGGGCTTTAGGATGGTTTTCAAACACACTTGTTACACAGCATTAAAACTACCGAGCATAGATCCAGAAAGAATTAAGGGTTTAAAACTGTTTTCAGTTCCGCAGTGTGGACAGGGTCCAAATCAGGACTGAAGTGTACTGGTACAGTAGATCGCTCTGCCTGGCTGCACTATACCTGGCATACTATCAATAAAGGAATTCAGTTTCTGCTGATGTCAGTCTTGCACCTCTATGGGCACAGTTTTTAAAGAGCAAGTAGTTAGTACATTAAGTCTTAAATTGTGATTGCTACAGAAAAAAAATCAAGTTTATGTTTCTGGGTTTGTTTTATGTTTTCCTTTATTGGTCTACAAATATTTTCAGATAATGCAGTATTTATTTTATTGTGCCTTTCAGAGTACAACTGGCTGACCTCCTACTGACCTCACAATTGTGGATTGTGATGTCACAGCCTGTTGTTATGGTGAGTGCTGTGATGTCATCAGCAAAATACTGTGAAGTCAAGGGCAGCAAAATGCTTTTTATATACACGTCTTAGGTTATTAAGATTTTTTTTAAACCCTGGAAAATAATACAGAAAAAAAAATACATTCTCTAGTGAATAATAATAGCGCAGATATTTTATTTATGAAAGTATGTGCTGAAGTGCAGAGTTGTCTTTAATTATATACATGAATTTGAGGGGGTTGGGCCAGCAGCCGAGAGGAAAGGATTCACTTCAGAGCAGCTGTGGTTGTGGAACTTTTTTAAAAGTCAGTTTTTAACTTCTAACTCCTGTAGAGCATGGCAGCATTTATTACTATTGAATTAGGTTTGAAATATGGCGCTTACATATCAAGAATAAAGACATTTAAGCATGAGAACCCACAGAGAAACCGCTCACAAACTAACAATGTGACTGACCTTTTCAAGCTGAAACCTGGCCAACATGGAGCAGATGGAATGGGGCCCAGGGGCTGCGACAGTGCAGAGTCAGAGGGCATTGCAGATATAAAGAAATCTTTACAAGAGAAGTATAAAGCTACATAAGGCATGGATAAGCAGTTTGATGCATTAAATTAGAAGATCATCTCAGTGGGAATGCAGGTAAGGGTGATGGACAGTAAGGTGGATGGTGCCATTAAATACTCTGATTCTACGTTAAGAGCCATGTCCTCCTTTATCAGGGACAACCTGCACCTGTGGAATAATTTGGAGACTCTAGAGCATTCAGCCCAAGAGAAGACTCTCTAGTTTGTGGGGATTCCGGAGGCTGTGGAGAGCCCTGACATGTTAGGTTTGTAGATATGAGGATTACAGCACTTCTGAATTGAAACCCTGCTTCTGGTGGTCATTAACTGGTTGATTATGCCTATAATCAACCACCACAAGGCCTCACACTCTTCAGCTATGCCACCCACAGTTCTAGTCTTTTTCAACAATCTGAGTTCATGATTGGGCCTTTTTAAAGCATGGCAACTGGAGGAACTCTGCTGGAAGATGTGTTAATCCAGGTGCACTTGACCTCGGCAATGCCACAAGGCAGAAACTAAAGAACTCTGATGGCCTTACAAAGCAACGTGAGACATCTGGACATGCCATTTGTACTTAATGCTGGCGAGGTTGCAATACACTGTGGGAAGCAAGACATTTATGGTCATAGATGCTGGGGAAGCTGCCAAACAAATTGCAAAATTGTTTACTGGTTGGGAAAGAGAAGAAATGGAAAATGGCAGAAGTGAGAACTCTGACTGAACTCCACTGTGACTTTCATACAGGTTCTAATTTTATTGATTGCATGGCATATGGCAATAGTATGTATAGGGGCTATGCAACAAAGCACTGTTGGATACATTTTGTACCCATATTAATTGTGGTGACCTTGCATGATCTCACAATTGGCAGAGGGAAACATAGCCAGGAGTGAAGTGTTTCTCAGGTCACCACAATGAGTACAGAGGAAAATTATTTCCAAACAAGTCCTTTGTTGCATATGTAATTAATGCAATGTATTTTGTTTTTTTTAAGTATCGGTTGACTGATTAAAGTATATGTACTATTGATGAGTTTGAAGAACACCTGTGCCACTGTTTTGTTAATTTGACAGTGTTCTGCTGCTGTTTACACAATTTATTGAATAGGAGGAATGTAGAGCTTTCTGATTGGTTCACATAATGTTGGAATCTGACTATGCTCTGACAGCTGCTTCAGCGAAGGGAGAGTAGTGACATGTGGAGTGTGTGACTAAGTTCCTAATTTAAAATGTAGAACCTAGCCAGATACCTTATTTATAGTATATAAAGTAGAACACTGTTGTGCCACAGTGCAAAGGTCATGGAGCACAGTTGTACTCTTCTGGGGTAGAACAGCATTCCATGAGCTAAAAGTGGCCACAAGCCTACCTGATCATTACTGCACCTGGAAACAAGAGTGTGGCAATCATACTCAAATCTCAGCGGAGTCGATGAGATGGCTGCCGCAGTGTTTTCAAAGGACTGCAGTGAACAGAAAAATTAATTGAAGAGCACAAAAACAACAGGACTACTCTTTCTCTTTTCAGTTGTAAACAAAACAACTTTAAACTTATACTGTTGTCTAGCAATTTATTAAAAATATTACATTACTTGCTCTATGCACTGTAAACAAATATGGGTTGGACAACCCCATGCCCAACCAGCCTTTGCTACCAGCTCAAGGTTCAGATTCCTGTTGACCTCTCAAGGACAGTTGGAATCTGAATCTCTTGGTGACAGCACAGGCTGGTTGTGCATGGTTGCCCATCCAGTATTCTCTATATCCTGCAAATTTTCTTTCACATACGTTCCATAACTGTGTTTTCCTATACTTACTTAGTATTAAAAACAGCTAGAGTCAGATATGAGACATTGAACTTTTAAAGAAGTTGCCGCTAAATATGTTGTTTTTGTTTACTGTTGGACATTATTTGTGGGTCAAGATGGTGATTAAGACTTTTATTTCACACTGAAAAGGCAGGCAACTGAAAGGGAGGGACTTGACAAAGCCGAGAACAGTTGGGGTCAGTGACTTGACAGATGGTGGGTACTGCACACTTTATTAACCCTACACAACTCTGTTTGGGAATGTACAGATGCTCTGAATGCCAAATGCTATTTTTTAAATCCCTCTATCAGGAAGCAATACCAGTATAACTTTAAATTAAATATTTGCTGTTTACTGGTTCTAAGTTCTATGGCTGGGGTCAAATATAAATTTAGTGGGCCAGATTCACAAAGGGGCTTTGAGGCGCAAGCTGCAGCATAAAAGCAACTTGTTCCATGCTCCTCGCGCCAGGGACCCTGCATCCTATTCTGTATTGGGCAGGATCCTGGCAGCTAAGTCCCATGGCGGTGGCAACCTGGGCTGGGCAGAGGTGCAACGATGGTGCTCATCGCAAGCTGTGGGGTGGATGTGCGCCGTTTCAGTTCCTGTTGTGCAGGGGTCCCCATCCCCATGTGCCCCATCAAACATCAAAACAGTGCCCCCTTGGTGTCATAGCGGCCCCCTCCCCAATCGCCGATAGTGCCCCACATAATATAAGTATTCCAGTCCCTCTTCCCAATCCCGATCATGCAGAATAGTAATAGTATATCCAGACCCTTTCTCCATCCTGATGATGAAACTGCATGAATAGGAATGCTTCTCCCACCTTTCCTCACCTTCACAGGTGTTAGCATTAAGAGGCAGGCTGGAGACACAGCTTATCTCACATTTTCCATGGCTGGCTGACTGAATTGCTAAATGAGCCTACTTACAGTGCAGGCTCATTGACAGTTCAGTCAGCGGCCAGCCGTGGAGGTGTGAGGTGGGCTGTGCTGGTCGCCGGCTCTGCCTCTTAATAGTAGTACTGGCACCTGTGGGGTTGGGGAGGGGGGCATGGGGGGTATTCCTATTCATACAGACATCAGGGATCGGGGAGTGGGGATCTGGAAAATAATATTACTATTTGTGGCATGACCAGGGATCAGGAAGGGGGACTAGAGAGTTATTATTATTTTGTGCGGCACTATCGGGTAGGGGGGACTGGAATACTATTACAATGTGTGGCACGATCGGGGAGTGGGGACTGGAATACTATTACTATGTGTGGCATGATTGGGGAGGGGAGACTAGGAATATATTGCTAATTACAGCACTGTCATGGATCGGGGAAGGGGGACTGCAATATTATTATTATTTGTGGCACAGTCAGGGCTGGGGAGGGGGGAACACAGCACACTGCCATATATGGGCCTACTGTCTCTGAGGGAGCTGATTCTGAGTAGGCTGGTCTAAGGGCACTTATAATTTCACTCTCAGTGACTGTTCTGTGAATATCAATTTAGGGGATGTGGTAGCTTACTTTGGCTACATGCCCCCTTGCTCCATGTCGCAGCCCATTTGTGAGCGCATTTGTGGCGCAAGCCCTGTTTGGGGCATGCAGCCTGCGTTTGATGCAGGCTGCCTGTGTGAATAGCTCCAGGGGCAGTCTTTGACACAAGGTGCAACTTGCACCATATATGTTTGGCGCAGACACCTTGCATCATTCACTGGGCTTTGAGAATTGGGCCCAGTATGTTATTACTGTTATCTGTGACCCACCTAAGGACCATTAATGGGCCAAGTAATATTTGTATACAATACATGTACTATAAGGGTCTCCCATGGCTATGAAGAAGTTCCACGATTCATTAAAGATGTTGATTTCAGCATAGGACACCCAAAATGTATTGAATGACAAGCAGTGCTATCTACATGGTTCAATGCACTGCTCTCTTTTTTTATTAAATATGCTTTATTAAAAATGTACATATACCTAATAAGAACAAAAGAGAAAAATCACCTGCATATTACAGTCACAATAAATACTAAGGGAAAAAAGGGGATAAAAATAGGAAAAACATACATATATGAAAAGAACAATGCAGAAAAACATTTGTAACCCACCCCCACCAGCCCCCCTTGTCTAACTAGTAGGGCTGCTCCTCTCACCACATGGTGCCACAGAGAGGGATGGGGGTTGTCACTACAGTTCAGTTTACTAGTATATCTTCCTTCTGAGCCTGCCATAAACAGACAGGCAAACCAAATGTGGCAGCTATCTGGCACACACCTGGGGGGACCATTTACCATGGCCATCAACCTGGGTCCCTGGGAGAAAAGATTTGCTCACAATTATGCTAGGTTTGTACTTCTGGTCAGGGCACCCAAGTAAATCCAGACACAGTGGAAGCAATAACAGTACTGTCCAACAGGTTGGAATTCTAGAGTGTGGCTTTTATTCACATACACAGAGAATAATCACAAAGTGAAGATGGACCTCCACAGGGCTACTCCTATTGGTAATGCAGATTACTGAGGTACAGAGAACACACACAGCGAACCCTCAGGTTTTGACTTGAGCAGCGAACACTCTGGTTCTGAATTACACTTTCTCTTGACTACGCACACACGGCCAGTACTAGGAGACTTTCCCATATTTCATGAGGTATTCATATTTCACTGGTGGCACCCTTGACCACCAAAGAGGACATACAGGCTCACAGAGAATCCAACCTATGTCTGGGTAAACTATTTTCTTCAGGCACTGGCCAAATGCACTGAGAAAACACAGGTGCCCAAACTGAACCTGGAGAGGTAAACATGGTTACTCCAGATGGGGGGTCTCCCACTTTTTGCTTACAAATTTATACTCGGCCATTCATCTGGTTAATAGCACCCTCACAGAAAACTTGCAGATGCTATCTTGAAATGTCTTTCACATTTAACATACCACATTACCACTGAGGTGTCAGAAAGTTAAAAGTTTTGTAATTGACAATGTCCCTTCACTAGACCCCAACTTTAGCAGACACTTTTAAACAGAAAACAGTCTAGGTGACAGGATCCTCTGGCAGAGAAAATTACCACAAGAATGCAGGTGCCCCAGGGCTTTTCCCAAAAAATCACAGGTACTCACAGAGCAGTTGAATCTCAGGCAGCTTCACACAGTCCAGACTGGACCAGGGATTGCCCTGAATCCTGGAATCCACTCATCCCTCCTGGGATGGGGCACTGTGAAAACTACTTGGCTTGGTTTCCGCCACTCACTACTAGGCTGTACTGTCTCACACTAAGGTGAGAAACAAACAAAAAAGCTACTGGTAGCTCTCTGACAGAGCTAAAGAGAGAGGCTGCACTACCTGTAACCTCCTCCACTGACTCCAATTGCAGACTCACCCACTCTAAATGAACATTCTAAAGCTAGCTCCCTGCAGCCAGCTTCCGCTGTGGCTTATGCTGCTGCGATAGTTCCAAAGTGACATCATCACTCCAGCTCAGCTGAGACTGAAAAACAGTGTGTGACACTGTGATATCCATTTAACTGGCATTTCACAAGCTGCCTGTCCCTGCCTGCCACTGATTCTAAGTGGGATTCTAGTAACCCCTGGGAACAAGGGGGTTACACATTAACTACCAAAAAGTTCAGTTTATTCCTAAATATCGAGACCCCACTAGTCCAGACCAGTCGACTAACCAGTATTGGACAGAAGTCACATTTAGCCGTAAGAGTCTGAGGGTACCTTCACAAATAAGAAAAGTAGAAATAAAGCAGCATGGTCTGAATATCTACTAAGCCCCAGTCAAAAATGTTCCTAAATTATGATAAAGAGCTATGAAGTTATGAAAGAGACAATAAGGCATATAAGGGTTCCCATCTGTTTTGAAAGAGTGAGTGTCATTCAGACATATCTGTAATCCTCTTCTCTGTGTTTAAAATGTTGAGAATTTCTCTGTGCCATTCCTCTTTAGTTGGATTATGGACCTCCAGCAAATATCTCAGAATGACTTTTTGGCGACAGCAGCGACTAAGGCTATATACCATTTCCTGGGTCCACTTATTTGATCATGATAAAGCCCCAAAATACAGATTTTTGGAGTAAATGCTTCTTGAAGACCCAGAAAAAGGTCAAGAGAACCCTGAATCTCCTTCCAGAAATTCTGAATGTTATCACATGACAATAAGCTATGGTAAAGAGTTCCCTCAGCCTCCCTAGATTTTAAGCGTAAGTTTGAAAGTTCCTTGCCCATTTTATACAATTTACTTTTGGGGGAATATAAGTTTTGTATAATATAGTATTGCTGTAACCATAGTGTATCCTGTTTAACATAAGCGTATAGGTCCCTCCAGATCCCAGCCAGCCTGCCTCATCAAGAGAAAGTTATAAGGTGGATTCTCAGTATGAGCAACTAATGTAACCTATTCTTGGATTGCAGGCTTGGAGAGAGGAATATATTTGTGAGATGGGATGGGGTGAACTCACCAATGTTGTCAAATGATAAAAGATCTCACCCGCTTTCTTTGACAAAGGTGGTGGGCTCAAATAACTAGTTACACAATGCCGTACCTGTATACATTTAAAACTAGCCGAGAAAGGTGCATGATAAGACTGTTGAATCTGCTTAAGGGAAAGAAAAGAATCATCAGCTATAAGGTCTGAAACCATAAGCTAGATAATCCAGACCAATAATGTGGACATAAAACCTTGCCTGCAGTCAGAAAATTGGGATTCTCAGAAAGGGGCTGGCCAAGATCTTTACCTGCATCACGGTAAAGCAGTTGACATAGTCGACTCAAGGCTAGGGCTACTCTATAAAAACAAACATTGCTTAACCTATGAAGCCCTGAAAATGGCAGTCACTAGCACAGTTCTATCGGTCATTGACTATGGACTTGTAGTTTATGGATCAGCAACCCCTACGGTCCTCAAATGGGTGAAAACTTCCCTAAACAAGGCCTGTAGGCTCATTTTGGGAGTTACCCAGAGGACCCACACTTGCGACCTTTATGCACAGACTGATTGGCTTAACCTGGATTAGCGTATACAGTATCATGTCTGTCTGCTTGCAAAAAGCTACCCTCGGAGTTACCCCGATGGGTATCAGGAACCACCCTAGCCTGCCTGACTCTACAAGAAGCACCAGGAACACCATAACTACTCCCTCAAAGTCCCCTTCCACCGTACAGCGCAAGGCCAGCGGTCTTTTGAATACCGGGCACCTTCCTGACTTAATTCTCTTAGTGTAGACCTACAAAAGGAAGTTAAGCTTAGTCAGGTTAAGACTAAAATTTGCACACTACTTGCATCTACTAGTAGATGTGACTGTTGGACCTAGGCTCTCTCCTACCCTCCTAGTGGATGTTATTGCCAGACCCAGGCACCTTCCTCCCCTTTCACTCCCTACTTACCATCCTTTCATTCTCGGGCACCTCCTTGCTCAACACACCCCTTCCACTATTTTTTACTGCTGCCCCTCCACCTCCCGCTTCTCTTGTCCATCCCCTTACCTCCCTACAACCCCTCACTTTCCACCAGTTTCACTCCCTCCCATCCTCCCCATGACACCTTCACCTGCTGGTATGCCCCCCCTGCCCACCTCTCCTATGCCCTTCCTCCCACCCCTCCCAACCCACTTCTGCACCTGCTCTAGTTTTCCGTTTCTTACTTGCCTGGTCTACCCTGATTACCCACTGCCTTATCTCCCTCTCCACTACCCTCTACACTTGAACTGTCGCTTCCCCCCTTCACCGTTTTCTGCCTCATATCATGTTCCCCTATCTACAATTTTTCTACACCTTCTGCCCTGCTCTGGTCTTATGTAACTGCATCTCCCATTCAGGTTTCTGGTTCCTAACCATTGCATAGCTCACCTAGAACAAATGTTACCCTTCCATGCCTCTCTGTGTCTTTTTATTGTAAATTTCTCCTACCGCCCCCTTTTTTTTTGTTTCCAGGAAAATGTAACTCCTGACTCTTGAATGTACTAGACCTGTACTACTCCGTTATAATAGAATAATTGTTTTCTGTACTAAATGTTAAATGTACTATTTTTATGCTCTATTTTGTTTCATGATGTGAAACCTTTCTAACGAGCCTCTGGCTCAAAGGTATTCCGAAAACAAATAAATAAATAGTTGTTTATGTGCTTCTGTGACAAGAGGAAGGTGGTCCTTCATAACCCACCAGGCATTCTAGTCAAAAGAGTATAGAATAATGAAACTGGGTTAGTACCGTTTCCATACACACTCTTTTCAATTTGGAGCCATTGTGGAATATAATCAGAAGTTGGGTTCTCCTGCAAAAGCCCACTGGAAATATTTGTTGGCATGTGGCTACATAATATAGTTGAAAGTTAGGTAGAAGAAGATCCCACTTTAGAAAAGTAAGCTTAAAATAAGCTCCAAACTGAGCCTTCCCCTTCCAGAGAAAGGTAGTGAAGATTATAATGTTTTAAACCAAGGTAGGGGTTTATAAATGTTAAGCATTTGTATGGGGTATAATAAACAAGGCAACATTTTCATTTTAATTATATTTATTTGACCCCTTAATGTAATGGATAATGATTTCCATCTAGTAAGGACTTGAATGATCAGCTTGAGCAGGGGATCAAGATTCATACTCTTCAGTTTAAATACAAAACAAGATAGATGTATGCTCAGATATGTTAACTGGGAAGGGGACAACTGGAGGCCTAAGTTTAAGATCTGTTGTTTGGAAATGTGCATGTTAAGAGGAAAAACACTTGTTTTACTAATATTTAACTTATAGCTCACAAAACATCCAAAAGAGGCAACAATATTCAAAACTTCAGGATAGAATCTTGGGGATATAAAACATGCAAAGAATGTCACCCACATAGGTCGTTATTATTTAAATTTGTGGCCCCTAACTGGAGTCCTCGAAATCCAGATGATATTTTAAGTTTCAGCATAAGGGTTCCAAACACAAATTAAATATAAAGAAGGATAGGAGGCAGCAGGCGCATCCATCGTCTAACTGGAAAGGCCCCAAGTACAAACCATTACAAGAAATTTGAGCTTTCAGGTTAGTATACAAAGTTTTTACCCACCGAACAAAAGATGAGAGAATACCAAAACAATGCATAATATGGAAAAGATAATTCCAGTCTGCTCTGTCAAAAGGGTTTTCAGCATCCGGGGAGACCCGGGCCACTGGGGGCCACAGTTTCCCGGATGCTGCTATAATATGAAGTACTTTCCTCAAGAGATCATTAGATAACCTGCCTGTCATGAAGCCCACTTGCTCCAGACCTACAGAAACATAGAAACATAGAATTTGATGACAGATAAGGACCGCTTGGCCCACCTAGTCTGCCCATTTCCCTACCTAATGGATAAAATGCAGATCCTAGTTAACCAACAGCCTACTTCCTCCTACCCACCCACTAGAATTGCCTTATGTCTGTCCCATACATTCTTGAATTCCCCACTGTTTTGACTCTCGACCTCCTCGGAAGGCCGATCCATGCATCTACAACCCTCTCTGTGAAGAAATACTCTCACATTACCTCTGAGCCTTACCCTCTATCTTCAAATTGTGCCCCCTTGTTCTTGCACATCTTTTTCTGAAAGATGCTACCCTCTTGGACTTTGTTGATTCCCTTGAGGTATTTGAAAGTTTCTATCATGTCCCCCCTCTCGCTCCTTTCCTTGAGGCTATACATCTTAAGCTCCTTTAGTCTTTCTTCATATGTCTTCTGGTGCAGACCCTGCACCATTTTGGTTTCCCTCCTCTGGACAGCCTCCACCCTGTCTGTCTTTGCGGAGATGGGGTCTCCAGAACTGTACACATTACTCCAGATGTGGTCTTACCAACTGTCTGTACAGAGGGCCAACAACTTCATGTTTTCTACTGGTGATGCCTCTCCCTATGCATCCCAGTATCCCTCCAGCCCTCCTTACTGCCTTCTCATATGGCTGGCCCACCTTTAGGTCATCTGATATGACTACCCCCAGGTTCATTTCCATTTTTGTTGTCAGTATCTCACCCCCCCATTGTGTACTCTTCCCCTGGGTTTTCCAGGTGCATTACTTTGTGCTTCTTTGCGTTGACTCTAAGCTTCCATACATTTGACCATTCCTCCAACCTTGCCAAGTCCTTTTTCATCCTTTCCACCCACCTTGCTTATCAACCCTGTTGCAGATCTTTGTGTCATCTGCAAAGAGACATACTTTCCCTTCCAATCCTTCTGCAATGTCACTTACAAAGACATTAAAAAGGACCAGCCCCAGTACTGAACCCTGCGGTACCCCACTAGTAACCCCCCTTTCTTCACTGTGGACTACATTTACTATTAACTGCTGTGTCCTGTTGTCCACCCAGTGTTTTACCCAGGCTACCACCTGGGACCCACTCCCAGGCTAGCTAATTTGTTTATTTATCTTTTGTGTGGGACTGTGTCAAATGCCTTGCTAAAGTCTAGGTAGGCCATGTCCACAGCCCCTCCCTGGTCTACTACTTTGGTCACCCAGTCGAAGAAATCAATTAGATTTGTCTGACATGACCTTCCTGCTGTGAATCCATGCTGCCTTTGGTCCAGTGTCCCACTGGCCTCTAGGTACTCAACAGTTCTTTCCTTCAGAAGTGATTTCATCATTTTCCCTAGCACTGAGGTCAAACGGACAGGTCTGTAGTTTCCTGCCACTGTATTGCTCCCACTTTTGTGAAGGGGAATCACATCCACCCTCCTCCAGTCCTCAGGTACCACACCATCCTCCCCTGATTTATTAAAAAGGGTAGTCAGTGGTGTTACTAGTTCTTCCCATAGTTCTTTTAGAATTCTGGGGTGAATCCCATCAGGCCCCATTGCTTTATCCACCTTCAGTTTTAAGAGTTCTTTCAGAACCCTTTCTTCTGTGAAAGGACTAATATTAACCCCCTATCCACAGAGTTCATTTAGAATGGATTAGGTATCTCCCCTGCTTTTCCATTGTGAATACTGAGCAGGCGTATTCGTTCAGTATACCTGCTTTTTCACTGTCGCTCTCTGCCCAACCACCTTCCTCTTTATTCCAGCCTCAGTCTTTCTTTGCTCCCCAAATGTACCTATAAAGGTTTTATTCCCTTCTTAACCGAGCTGGCTATCTTTTCCTCAGTTTGGGATTTTGTTCCTTCTGCTTTAACTGGTACAGTTCTCTGTCCCGCTCCTTCTTTGTTTCCTTATACTTCCTGAATGTTATCTTTTCTCCCTTACCTTCCCCACCACTTCTTTTGAGAACCATAGTGTTTTTCTTTCGTTTTATTTGTTTATTTGCTTCACATAAAGGCTAGTTGCCTCTGTGATGGCGTTTTGATGTTTCCCATTGTTGCTCCACCCCACCTTCTTGCCTGTTTGCTGGTACTTTTCTGAGGCACTCTCCATTTTGACAAAATCAGCCCTCCTGAAGTCTGTTAGCCAAGATCCAGGCAAGTATCTTCATCTCAACATTCATCAAAGGGATAGGCTGGTAATTACTAATGAGAGTGGGATCTTTGCCAGGTTTGGGAATAAGAGAAAGAGTGGTTTCTGTAATAGTACGGTCAGAGATCCCCTACTCATACAGCCTATTAAAATGTCTGTTAATGGAACAACCAATTATTTTTGAAAGTATTTATTAAATTACGCAGGAAACCCATCTGGCCCTGGAACCTTCCTGACTGACATTGCCTGGCTCACCTGTTCCACCTCTGTGACCCAAATGGGTCCATCCAAGATAGCCTTGTGGGCATCAGTTAGGTGAGGTAGCCGGAGATCTTGCAAGGATGCCTCAGTCAGGTCATTAGTATTTTGATCAAACTGATCAGAAGTCTATTAATGCTGGGAAAATTGTTTAAAACAAGTAGCTATCTGACAGGAGTTTATTACGGGTGACTGGTCAGTGTCCCGAACCCCAACAATAACTTGACTGGCTTCCATCTGCTGAAGGTGAAGAGCAAGCATTCAGCCTGATTTTTCTCCTTGATCCAGGTATCATACCCTGGCCCTAAAAAAATGGCCATTTCAGCTTTTTCATTAATCAGTTAGGCATATTTTGCCCTCAAGGTGTTTAGCCTTCTCCAGATTTGGTCAGGAGAAGTTGAGCTAAGATATGTTTCAATGTTGTAAATTTCTTGTAAGAGGGAGGCAGAAATCTGGTCCTGCCACTTCTTCTGAATTGTGGCTAGGCAAATGGACTCGCCACATATGTAACATTTAGTCTCAGACCACAGAACATCTGCCCTATCAACTGAAGTGGTGTTTTCTGCCAAGAAATTAACAGTGCCTTCCTTAACTTTTTCTACTATTTTGGAGTCATGCAGAAGTTGCGGATTAAACCACCAGGAATAATCTGACTCCACCCCTCGAGCCTAGTCCACTTGTAAGAGGATGGGTGAGTGATCAGATAGTACCCTGGCAATAAATTTGCAGAGTTGAATGTGAAGAAAAACCTCTTGTGCTACAAGAAATTAATCAATTTGGGAAAAGGAAGCATGTAGGCAGAGTAAAAAGAGTATTGCCGATCCACTGGAAGTGATAGGCACCAGGGATTAAGCAACCCCTACCAATCCATAAATTCCAGAAGCAATTGTTGCCCAGGAGACAAACCTTGACGATGGCAGCCCGAACTGTCTAGACTGGGTTGCAGGTCCAGGTTCCAATCCCCAGCTAAGATAATACTGTAGGTACTGTAAGTGTTTATATGGTGCCAGTTTAGAGGCCAGACTAGTGAAGAAGGAGGGAGTATCTTAATTTGGTCCATATATTGAACCCAGAATGTGCTCTGTGTGTCCTGTTCTTCCATGGAGAATAATAAAGCATCCCTCAGGTTACCAAATATCTTGTATAAGGTGGAAAGAGACAGAATGAGAAAATAAAATAGCTACCCCCCCCCAATTGTCTAGCACTAGTCCTAATCCCAGCCCCATAAGCTTGGCCAACCCATTCCCTGCCTAAGAGTGTGGCCTGTTCCTGGGAAGATGAGTCTCCTGAAGGCAGGCCACTGTAGCGCCCAGTTTGTGAAAATTCCATATTTCTTGGCTGCGGTTTAACCTCCTTGATACTCCAACAGATTATATGTGGGACATTAGCCATGGTCACTGCTAAGTGAAGTCCAAACTATGGTAAAGTTCAAGAAAGCTACTGATCTGTTCAATACCATTGCCATCCAGTCTGGGTTCCTCCCATCCCAAGGCAAACCCTGCAGACATTCAAACAAATAAAAATCCCCAAAAACTCAAGAGTAAAACTCGAAAACTGTACCCCTACTACCCGTGCAAAACTCCCCTGGTCCCGTGGACTGTCTCCCTTCCTCATCAGTCCATGATTAGCCCGTGAGGTCCACCAACCAGCTCCAGAGATAAATCTAGAAACAAGAACAATAACTAACTCTCCTCCCCCATCACATAAATAAGTAAAACACCATGTTTGGAAATAGCCCAGAAGGGCAAACTATTACAGAAGAGGCAAGGATAAACAAAGCAACTGCACTCAAGCAATGGTGCAGCCCTCTTCCTCAGAAAACAATTAGAATTAGGAAATATATACTGTCCCCTACCCCTGCAGCTCAAAGAAACAGGCAGTGAAGTGGAGTGCATAGAACAAATACAATTAAGTCCATCATTAACTAAAAGCAAATAGCAAATTAGGATAGATCATCATTGGTCCTACCCCCCCCCACATGTCCGTACCTTGATCCAGCAAAAATATTGAAAGCAAAAATGGTAAATGGTAAAAGCCACCTGAAGGGTGAGGGCAGGGATGATTTATATATATATATATATATATATATATATGGAAGACAAACAACCTCTGTGCACAAACACTGAGGCAAGGTTACCCAAAGGGCATTTGGCTGGGAAGCCAAGTTTCAAGAAAATACAAAATCACACATGCACACAATGCAAAGCATCATGGGCTGCATATGCAAATCACCACAGAATGTTATGCTGGTTCAACTTTAAGCAAAAATTGCATGGTGCCGAAAAGCCTCTACACAGTTTGCAAAGGGTGCTAACAGATGACATAAACACGTGTTGCGTCCTACCAGGACTCATCAGTATACCTCGTCTGTTTGACACCCCAGTGGAATGGACCAGCTACCCTAAGACAGAGTGTACATATATATATGTAACAGATATACCACTCTGAGGTGTGCGATGGCGCTCTGATATACGCCGCGAGGCCGCAGGCGGTCATCGCGCCCGCCAAAGGCGTCGTGCTTATCAGGCAGCGACCGCACCTCAAGTGGTATATCTTATAAAATGTCAAAATTGTTTTGGAGGGGGGCAAAAGTGCAGGTGTGCGTGTCGCGCTTCTGATATACGCACGGTCAAGTGATGGTGTTTGTCCAGTGCTGTTGGTGCTGCTGACCATGATTGTCTCAAGCATTTTATAAATATATATATATATATATATATATATACTAAGGCCCAAACAAAAACAAAACAATAAAAGAGAAAACATTTCCATACCAGTAGAGGAAAACTGACTGAATTAACACCAATATCACTAACAATAGTAAAGGGCCACCGCAAAGAGGGCAGAGCTGCAGGGGCTTACAGGTAAATAGCATAACAAACAGCAAATATGATCCTCAGTTCAAACTGCAAGTGAGGTCAGGTACAACATATGGACCTAAACTCCATAGAGAAATGCTATCAAATAGAACAGGTTCCATAAATCACAAAAATTCCAAAGTTAACATGACAAGGTCAACTTAGAATGCACTATGCGGTAAAATCAGTGAAACATGTTCATAGACTTGCATAAACAGCATGGTAGTATTACAAAATGGTAGCAAAAACAAATTAAGCTGTACTAAACATTAAGGAGGCAGTATAGTGCAGTGGTTTTAGGGTCTGAGCTGCAAACCTGGAGACCTGGCTTTGAATACCACAGCCCCCACTTGCATACTGTGTGAACCTGAGCAAGTCACTTAACTTCCTTGTGTTCCCAGGTCGCACCTGTAAACAAGTTTTCAGCTCAGTATGTCTCTCTTCGTTAAAAAAATAAATTTGACCGGAGTCTGGTCTATGGAGGGAAACTGATAAGTGCCCGATGTCTTTGGAATGCACAGAGTTTATTTGCTGAGGAAATTATGAAAGAGGTCAGAAAGCAGAGAAGTTAGCTCAGCTGTGGCTTAAGCGGCTGATTGAAACTATCGTCAACCTTTCGAGGTGTCCACCACGAGGCGAGCAGGATATAACATGTAAAATGAATCTGTGCAGCCAAAAGTCGTTTCTTGACTTCTCGATAGGCCGCCTGCTGGGTTCGAACCGCAGTGAGGTCTTGAAAAATATGAATATGCCTGCCCTCCCAGTAAAGCTCCTATGTGTCCCACAATTTGGTCAGAATGTGAGCCTTCTCTAAATAATTTAAAAGTTGAAAAATCAGGGGTCGTGGACAATCACCTTCTTGTGGTAACAGTCTTAGGGCGTGGTGGGCTTGCTCTATTATGTATACCGGTTGTGTAGAGATTGAACAACCAGTATGAATAACTGTTTCTGTACAAAAGATATAACGTGAGTCCCCTCAACATGCTCTGGCAAGCCCACTAACACCAGATTATTCTGGCGACTTTGTCCTTCTGAATTCTCTATGCAGTTTTCCATCCTGAAAATCCTTTTGTGGAGGTTATAATGTCAGGCTCAAGCAGCTCAAAGTGGTCTTCAGTTGAATTAACTCACATCTCTGTGTCTCTGACCCTTGCGAAAGTTCATCCAATGCGGGCAACATAGACTACACCTCTATAGTCAAATCCAGAAAAGTAATGGAGACTCTCCACCTCTTGCAGGAAACATGCTCCAGTTAAAACATCTGATGAAGGAGGCTCCAGCTGAAGCTGCATGTCATTCGTTTTATGTGGCTTAGGCACCTTCTGACCCACAGCCAAAGCCTGATTCTCTTTAGTAGGCTCTGCAGGTATAGGTGACACAGTAGCATCAACCTTCATATCTCAGGCAAAATAAACCCAAAAAATAGCACCAACCACAATGTCAAGACACCGATACGTGAGTAAAAGTACTAGGCACACAAAAAATCCACAGCAAGTGGGAGGAAAGGGTCAGTTTTTTTTATTAGATTTTTTTTTTTAATTCAAGTGTTTATTCTCGTGGGCATGCCGGGGGCAGGAACTCCGCCCCGCAACATCCGTCTGACAGACCAACCACCTGACCATCACCAAGACACCCCCCCCCCATTATGGGGCTGAGAAGGGAGCTACCTTCCTCCCCAGAGCACCATCCAAATCTGGTGAGGATGCAGCTGTGGACCGGTGGAACAGGGTCGGGACTTCATGAAGGCCCGGATGCCATTTCAGTTTTCTGCTGTCCCTCCTCTAGCGTAAGGCATAGACACGCCGCATGTGAGGCACACACACACGCCCACTGGCTGCCTACCTCCCTGCCTGCCTGCACCACCTCCAGCCCCTACTAAAGGGTGATCAACAGGCAGGATCACAATCCTCCTTCCCCAAGGAAGAGAGAGAGCAGTTCTCCAGACGCCGATCCTCTCTCTTCTTCTTTGCTGACCCCGACAGCCCAGGCTTATTCCCCGAATCCAGGTCACCGCATAGCATGAGGTAAGACGCTCGCATCTCAACCTCAGCACCGCTGGGCCAGGTGGAAAGGGTAATTTTATGCAAGGGCTGGAGCAGCTCATCACGTGACCATGGTTCATTGCACTTCTAGATGTCCAGTACTGTGTATTTATTTTCTTAATAACAATTACATGGGGCTTTTTTTGTGTT
Organism: Neoceratodus forsteri; assembly: GCA_016271365.2. Classification (NCBI taxonomy): domain Eukaryota; kingdom Metazoa; phylum Chordata; order Ceratodontiformes; family Ceratodontidae; genus Neoceratodus; species Neoceratodus forsteri. The sequence goes on from CM057452.1 coordinate 1,871,040,931, forward strand.
TTTGCTACAAAGGTTAATAGAAAATATAAACAAGAGAATATGAAACAAATCATTAGACGAGATGATATGTTGCTCAGGAATCAAAAGTATGTTAGTTATTTAAGGGCTCTATAACACAAGACAATAAACACTGTGTCCTTTTCTTCAATTCTGTTGAAGGCTGTCACTAGGTAAGAATGAATCCACTTACTTAAATGTAAGGAACATCTTTGGAAACCACTTACTGAAATTTCATGGAATTCTGCAATTAACCTATGTGTCCGTGGCTTTGCCTAACAACACCAGCCTAAGTATGAGAAGGTTATCTTGGAGTACAGCTTCATAATCATATGCCCCACTCCCCCCCAACACACACACGCATCAATTGTCTTGTCTGCAGGAGGTGGCAGACAGTGCAGTTTAATGAGGAAAGAAAATGAAAAACTTAACAAGATTTTAGCTAATTGGCAAAGAGGACAGCTTGCTATAGACAGTATATGCTTTGTGCTGATTTTCATAAAGAAACCTGACCAGTGGTTCGGCCTTTTGGAATCAGCTGGTCAGACATTTGTATCCTAGGAAAAAACTCTGCTGATGTTGCTGTTTTTGTTGGCATTGTGTGACGGTGTTTTCTTTTGACAATATTATTTTAAACCTTTCCACTGCTACTTTCACAGGCCCTGGAATCAGTTGTGCTGAGGTGTGCATCGCTGAAATAAAATGGACATACCGAACCCATGCACACTTTTCCATGCTTACTTAACTTCTTGCACACATTTTGGACCATATCAGTATACAACCTAAAGGTTATGATAATTCAGACAATATTCTGTTTAAAATATAGCAAGTTTAAGGATAATTAGCTATCCTCTGTCAGTTCTCTTCAAATTTTCTCTTACTTCTAGGATTTTTCTTTTGGTCAGAAAACATTTCCTGGTGGCTCCTAACTATATAGGTTGTGGGAAATCCAGTGTTGAAAACTATTGGGCCCGATTTTCAAAGTGCCCTTAGAGTGACACAAGTTGCATCGCTCTAAGGGCTACAGCAAGCTCCAGGTACACCAGGGACTCTGCATTTGATTTTAGAAGAAGCAGGGTCCCAGCGCCAAACTCCCTGGGTTTGACGCAAGCCTACAACTTCATGTAAATAGTTACGGCACCTGAATTACCACAGGGATCACCACCCCCACCTGGTGCAACACTAGAGGGGCCGGGATGGTTAGGGGTGTGAAACTGCTTGCCAGGAAGGGGGCAGAAGGGGCACATGAGGTGGCAAGGGGAGTCGGGGGGGGGTGCAGTCGAGACTGAAAGAAAGTGATGTGGTACCCAGTGGAGTACGTTTACTCTTGTATTAATTTTATAAATGTCCAGCAATTAATAGTAGTGTACTGCAATGTACAGTAACTATTACTCATACTTCTACATTAAGAAACAACTCTAATCCAACACATCGAAGGAAGGACATGTAACATTATGGTCTGTATAGCTGTACAGTTGTGTGGTCTACTGGGTTACAGTTCAATATGATGCTGTATTATGCTGAATTATGACTTGTGCCTCCTTTGATGTGTTGGATTAGAGCCGTTTCTCCACGTACAATATAAGTAATTCTCCCTGCCTTGGCCGGTGCTGGCCCCTCGATGTCAGGGCTATCTATGATGTTGTTCGATCCTGCAGCTCAGATCTTAGACGCCTCAGGTCGGATTCTGCAGTGACTACTGCTGAACCTTCTATGTTCAGTGTCAGCCCGACGCTGCTGGGTCTTCAACTCCCCTGTTGACATGATGTGGATGCTTCTTCCTGCCCGCATCACTGTCCCATGGGATGGGCCTTGGCAGCATGCCTAAAGTGAACTTCGTCAGTTCTGAGGCTGCAGAACACCCCACGATGTCATATGTCCTGCAGTCCAGACCTCTGAAGTCTTAGGGTCGGCTAGCAGTGGCATTCATCACAAGGTTGGTGATGGCCTTGACGCGGGACTCCTGTCTTTCTCCCCTGCTGATGTCACATGGTACTTCCACAGTGCAGGTCTTCACATGCATATGGTACTCTTCCTCCATTGTGGAGACCTTACGGTGCTGTGCACCTTCCCTCCTTGTATACTGGACATGCTGATGGGGGCAACTCCCAGGTGGCTCCCTGCATCAACGCCTGCCCCATTGCCTCACCCTATAAATCCTGGGTGTCGACATCCTTGCATTTCTTCTTGAGGCTTCCAGAGTGAGTTGACAGGCTCAGGCATACTATCCTGGCCTCATCCCCTACGGCAAGGAAGAGGAAGAGAAGGAGAAAGGTAGGGGTCATGGTCCAATGCATGGGCCAGGCTCCATAGCCCTGTCCATTCGTGAGTACTCCACTTTGTACACCCTGATGTCCCCTCCTGAGAACCCCTCCCATATTCCAATGAGGGACAGCTGCTAGCTGCTACTGGGCTTGATACTGAGAATCAGAATGTTACCAGGCAGATTCTGGCTTCTTGCCATGGCCAGTTCCCCTTCTCTGCTTCTTCCTTCTCTGCTGGTACCATTTGAGGAGGTCACCATGGCTACTTGGTACAGGCCCATTATGGTTCTGGTGCCACCCAGGAAGACAGACAAATTCTACACAGCTTCCCTGGGGCAGCCCTTGCTTGCAGAGCCAATGTTTCCGAATCCACTCTAGCCCTTAGTATTCCAAACCACATCACCAAAATGGTCAAATACTGACCTACCCTCTGGGGTCACGGCAAAGCTGCAGTCCAGGCCCTTCCAAAGGGTCCCCAGAGACAGGGAATACTTAAAGGGACACTGTCAACCCCCTTAGGCTTCACAGTGTTCCAAGTTTAAAAAACACATTTTATGATTGCCAACATTCTGTAAAGATTTCTGAAATAGCTTATAGTTTGATTCAGATTCTTTTTTTCTTTTAAAAAATGAAAAACAGACTGCCCACTTACTGGTGTTAACACACCAAAACATGTTTGTTTATATTCCTTGATCATCTCCCACTGCATCTTTCCTGTACTTGGGAACACCCCCAAAACAGTCTAGCCACTCATGCTGCAGTGGGAGTCTAGGTGGCTACTGCCTCATGAGTGACTGCACTGTTTGGACGTGTTTCTAATGCTCAGGAAGTATGCAGTAAGAACAGGTCCAGGATTGTAAACAAAACAAGGTTGTTTATAAATATGCATTACCATGCATTTCAGTTCTACTAAACAAGCAGACAGACAAAACAAACAGCAACATCAATGAATTTTGGAGAAGGTAAGCAATCATAAAATGTAGGTTTTTAACTAGAAATAATGTGATGCAAAACAGGTTGACAGTGTCCCTTTAAAGCCCTCAAGTCTGGGTCTGATTTGGGCAAGCATCCTCTAAAGTCTGCTCACAATGCCACTGCCTCCGCCTGAGCTGCTCCGGTTAGCATTTGCCTGATCAGGCTTTTCTGGCTGAGGCTGTCTGGAATTACTAAGCATACCTCTGCCCGCTGTGCACACCCCCACTCAGAGGCTATGAGCTCTATGGAGCAGGTGAGCAGGACATCTATTTGGACCTCCAGGCCTTTGTAGAACTCTGCAGTCAGTTCTTTCTTTACATCATACGCAGCCAGTATGTAGTCAGTGGGTGTCTTTTCAGCGCACCACCTAGAGGCCCTAGCCAGGCACCTGATCTCGAGGCAAACGCCGGAGGACCTCAGCCAGACACCCTCACCTCCAACTTTGGGAAGCCCCCCTTTTCTCAGATCTCACCTTCAGTACTAAAAGGGGCTGTGGTACTATGTCATTCCTCCCTCCACCTAGACAGGTGGAGGGGGATTACAACAGATGCTTGGGTTCTGCAGCTCTCAAGTTTCTCGAGTGGCCCTCAGCTCTTCCTTCCAGAATTCATTCCAGTGTTGCTGGGGGACAACTGCTTTTTTCTACAGGGATGAGCCCTGGACCCTGTCCCTGATGATCAGGGGTACAGAGGGCTCTATTTCCTCTTCCTTCTGTCCCCCAAATCCACAGGGGATTTATGACCCAACCTGATCCCCAACTAACCTGTATTCCTTTATTCAGGATATGGGGATGGGGACCCTACATGGTCTTCTACCTCTCCTACAACTAGGAAGATTAGATATGCACCCTCGACATGCAGAAGGCATACCTGCATCTCCAAGTGTGTGCTCCACACCAGCAGTATCTTAGATTCCAGTCTAAGGAGGAGCACACCCAGTTCTGAGCATTGCCCTTTGGCTTGTCCTCTGCACCATGGGTCCTTCCTGACTGCTTGGCATGGGTGGCAGTAGCCTTCAAGATGGAGTGACTGTGCTCCCTTACCTGGACGTCTGGTTGCTCAAAATGCAGTACAGGGAACAACTGCTCTGGAACCCTAGTGCACACCAGACAATTGTTCCAGGTCCCATGGATCATGGTCAGTCTGTCCAAACCAGTTCTGGACTGTCAGTATAATGGGGTGATACTGGTCATGGCTCAGGGTTTTGCCTTCTTACAGTAAGATAGGGTGGACTACCTCATTGGCCTAGACCCAGCTGCTTCACTGCAGCAGACAAGCTACAAAGAGGCCAGAGATTTCCTCAGGCCCTTGGGCCTGACGGCTGCTTCCATAGTCATGGTACTCCTAGCCGGGCAGCATGTGAGACTCCCACAGTGGCATTGAGAGTATGGTAGGATCAACGCTCCGTCGACCTGGAGCAGCCAGTCTGAGTTTCTCTTCTGGTCAGAAGAAGGTGCTGTCATAGTGTATGGAACCCAGCAACCTGCTGAACAGGGGTTCTCTTCCATATTCCCTTCCCTCAGCAGTTCCTCGCCAAAGACGCTTTGGGGTTGGGCTGGGGAGGCATGTCTGGGGCTTTTTTACACTCAAGGAACGTTGACTGATGTGGAGGCTTCTGCACATCAATGCCGCAGAGATGGAGGCTGTTCTGTATGATTTCTAAGCCTTCCACACCCATCTGAGAATCCCCCATCCATCTGCCAGTGCAGACGGTCAACCTCAGTGTAGTTATATCTACACACAAGGGAGGATTCATTCATACCCTCTGTGTCAGAAGACAAGAAGAGTCTGGTATTGGGCCCTAGAACATGGTCTAGAGTTCTTGGCCATCCAGGTTCCAGGCATCCAAAGCGTCCAGGATACACATATGGGATCTGCTGACCTTGCTTGTAGAACACCTGTTTCACAGGTGGGGTCATTCAGGGTTGGATCTTTTTGCGTTCCCACTCTATGCAAATTTGCTGCATTTCTGCTCGCTTGCTCCAGGGCTTGGAGTCACTCTGGTGAGATGCATTGTCCCTCTCTGGGCAAGGGAAGTCCCCCTATGCCTTCCCTCCCTCCCTTTCCTGTAATCCAGAGGGTGTCGCTCGAGCTCCAGAGGGAAGGAGCCACTGTAATCCTCCCACCGGCCTTGTCAGCTTTGGTTCCCCTCACTGCACCAGCTGGCAGTGCAATCCTTTGTACCCCTGCCTCTGTGCCCTGGCTTGCTCTCATGGGAGCAGGGCACTCTGGTTCTTCAGACCTCAAGTATCATCATCTCCATTCATGGCTCCAGAAGACACCACCATTGTGAGGTTTGGAGTTTCCCAGAAGGTGTCTGATGTCCTGGTGGCCACCAGAAAACCCTCCACCAGGGCCACTTAAACTCCTAAAAGTCAATGTGGACAAAGCAATGGGGCCTGATGGGATTCACCCCAGAATTCTAAGAGAACTAAGGAGAGACCTAGTGACACCACTGAATACCCTTTTTAACACATCATGGGAGGATGGGGAGGTATCCGAGGACTGGAGGAGAGCGGATGTGATTCCCCTTCACAAAAGTGGAAGCAAGGCAGAGGCAGGAAACTACAGACCTGTTAGTTTGACCTCAGTGGTAGGGAAAATGATGGAATCACTTCTGAAAGAAAGAATTGTTGAGTACCTAGAGGCCAGCGGTGTACAGGACCCAAGGCAGCATGGATTTACAGTGGGAAGGTCATGCCGGACAAATCTAATCAATTTCTTTGACTGGGTGACCAAAGAAGTAGACCAGGGAGGGGCTCTGGATATGGCCTACCTAGACTTTAGCAAGGCATTTGACACAGTCCCACACAAAAGATTAATAAACAAGTTAACCAGCCTGGGAGTGGGTCCTAGGGTGGTAGCCTGGGTAACAAATTGGCTGCACAGCAGGACACAGATGGTAATAATAAACAGAGTACATTCTGAAGAAAGGGTGGTTACTAATGAGGTACCGCAGGGTTCAGTATGGGGACCAATCCTTTTTAATGTCTTTGTAGGAGACATTGCAAATGGGCTGGAAGGAAAAGTATGCCTCTTTGCAGATTACACAAAGATCTGCATTAGGGTTGATACACGAGTTGGGGTGGAAAGGATGAGAAGGCACTTGGCAAGGTCGGAGGAATGGTCAAATGTATGGCAGCTCAGATTCAATGCAAAGAAGTGCAAAGTAATGCACCTGGGAAACAAAAACCCAGGGAACGAGTACACAATGGGAGGTGAGATACTAACAACAAAAATGGAAAGGAACCTGGGGGTAGTCACATTAGATGACCTTAAGGTAGGTAAGCAATGTGAGAAGGCAGTAAGGAGACCTGGGGATACTGGGATGCATGGGGAGGCATCACCAGTAGAAACAAGGAATTTATCCCTCTGTACAGTCAGTTGGTGAGACCCCATCTGGAGTACTGCGTGCAGTTTGGAGACCCCATCTCCGCAAGGACATAGACAGGATGGAGGCAGTCCAGAGGAGGGCAACTAATTGGTGCTGGGTCTGCAACAGAAGCACAAAGCAAGACTAAAAAGCTTAATATGTATACCCTTGATGAAAGGAGGAAGAGGGGAACATGGTAGAAACTTTCAGTGTCTCAAGGGAATCAACAAAGTCCCTGAGGGTAGCATCTTTCAGAAAAAGAGATGCAAGAACAAGGGACACAATTTGAAGATAGAGGGGGCGGCTCAGGGGCTATGTGAGGAAATATTCTTTCACGAGAGAGAGTGGTGGAAACAGGAACTGCCTTCCTGAGGAGGTTGGTGTCAAAAACAGTGGGGAATTCAAGAATGCATGGGACAGCCATGAGGCAATTATAGTGGGGGGTAGGAGGAAGTAGGCTGTTGGTTAACTAGAATCTGCAGCTTATCCAATAGGTGAGAAATGGGCAGACTGGGTGGGCCAAGCGGTCCTTATCTGCCATCAAAGTCTATGTTTCTATTCCCTGAAATGGAAGCACTTTGTTCTGTGGGCTGCTTCCTATCACCTGGATCCTTTCACTTGCCCATTGAACCAGATGTTGGAGTTCTTGCGCTCCCTATTTGATGCCGGGCTGCAGTACTCTTCCTTTAAGGATTCTCTGTCAGCCATTTTGGCCTTCCATGTGCCAGTTGATGGCTGTACAGTGGCTCACCTGGATGTGTCCCATATGTTCTTGAGGGACATCCAGCACTTGAAGCCTCCCATCTTTTTTTAATTTTTATGTATTATTTATTCGTTCTAGGATTACAAGTTACCTTTGAGCCGGGCTCTTTTACAAGGTTCCATGTCAGAACATTGTTTTCATAATAGGTTATAGTAACACATGTTGCATGGAAGAGACAGGGTAAAGATCGGAAAGGTGGGGTAGGAGGATAGAAGGGCAAAACAGGAGGTCAGGAGGAGGAGGAGGAGGGAGGAGGAGAGGGTAGGGGAGGAATTTGGAAAGTGGGGGCAAAGGTGGGTGAGAGGCAGCCAGCCAGGTGGCATTGTCAGTTGCAGAAGTGCGGGAGGGGCGGAGGCCTACTAGGGCAAGTGCGATGAGCATGGGGCCCGGTAGAGGAGAGCAGCGGAGGAGTGGTGTTGAATAGTTATCTATGGTAGTCGCAGGTGCTGGAAGCGACAAGTGTGTTATGGAGCCTGGAATTTGAAGGCACCTAGACCAGTGGTTGTGATACTATCATAGGCAAGACCGTTAAACCAAGTGGGGGCCCTGTAGGAAAAGATCATTGGCCAAGGGTTGTGTGGCAGCCGGAGATGCGAAACAGTTTATGGCTTTGATCCCTGGTGATTCTGGAGCTGTTTTTTGTTTGAAGAAGTGAACAGACTCTGGAGGGCTATTCCCAACTGGATTTTCCTTGCAACCACAGGTTTGGTACTGGATTCTGTTTTCAAGTTGCAGCCAGTTTGCTTGTGAGTGAGGTCACAGGTGTGTGTGAGACGCTTTAGCCCCAGTGATGAGTCGACAGGCCTTCTTTAGGTGTGGTGGTTGTCCTTCTGAGTGTCGAGGTAGTTGCAGTGCCATAGATGACAAGGCCATAATCAATCTGGGAGATGATGGAGCTTTGAACAGCGGCAGCGAGGCCTCTTTGTCAGGTGCCGCCGGCGTAGAGTAGACCCAGTCTGATGTTCACTGTTTTTGCGACATTGGTTATATGGGTTGCGAAGGACAGGTGATGGTCTAAGGTGATTCCTAGATATTTGAAGGAGTCAACCTGCTCCAGGGAGCTGCCTAGGCAGGTATATAAGGAGAGTTGGAGATGTTTATGCCTGTTTTGGTGGCTGGTGAAAATCATGGTCTTGGTTTTTTTCTGGTTAAGGATTCACTTATGTTCTTTGAACCAGTTTTCGACTGAGGTGAAACCATGTTGAAGGGTTTGTTGCAGGTGGCTTGGGTCATGATGGGAGGCAAGAATCACAGCGTCATCTGCATAGAGTATAATTTGCTGAGGACTGGAGTCGGGGAAAGAGTTGAAGAACAGGCTGAAAAGCAGTGGGCCCAGGATGGAGCTCCTCCTTAGGATCTGAATTTTGTGTTGAGAGCTTACTTTGGCTCCGTTTGAGCCAGCTGTGACTTCAGAGCTATGCATTCTATTGTGGAAAGCGTTACTTTTATTTGCCATTACTTCCACTTGGGGTATTTCCAAGCTTCAGGCTCTCTTGTGTGAACCCCCTCATTTGAATTTCCACAAAGACAGGGTGTCTTTGCACATCAGTCCTATTGGCTGGCCAGTCCCACTGACTTTTAAACGAAAAAGGCGCCTCTGCCTAGACTTTTGGCTTTAGCTAGACATTCGCCCAGACCTGCGGTGCTTACAGTCTGCCTTGCTAGGGCAGATTTTCGGCCCACCCACCGTCCCCCACCTCCTGCCAGTATTAAGTGCTCTTTCAGCAATGTAAACCACTCCCCCTTCAGCCTGAGTCCAGTCTCTCAACAGGTCTACTTAAAGACATAAACACCAAGTTCCCCACAATTGTATTCTTAAAGGACCTATTCGCCTCTTTGGCTCAACAGTCTTAACCAGACGTTCTGCTAAGGAGATTGTATTACATGTCTTCCACCTCCCTACAGTAGCCTATACCGATGGAGTACCTCTTCAAGATAGGTACCAAGGCTCACTCTGACACCAGGTCACCCCTGGGTGATGCACTGCTGTTACTACCCATCCTCCTATGTCTCCCCAGTGGATCAGTAACTGCACCTCCTTCCTTGGCCAAGCAGCAAGATGTTCTTAATGCATACGGGATCACAACCTTAGCCTACATTAAGACAACCATGTCATACATAACCCCTGGGGTTAGCAACTCAGATTGGGAGAGCACCTGGCTGCCCATGCTGGAACCCCTCCTTGGCACTTCTCCCTTGCCTCCTTGTCTCCCAAGGTGCCTATACCGGGTGCCTCACCAAATGGACAACTCAGACCTACAACAAAAAACTACTCAAGGAGATAATAAAAAGCTTATACTCCTGTTGCTGTTACTCTCAGACAACGTACATCCAAATCCTGTCCCTCTCTCTAACTCAAAAACACTGGCAAAAAATATGGGGTCACTAAAAATGGCTACAATCAGTATCTGCAGCCTGCTTCCCAAACTGGATGGCTTAAAAAGTTTGGGTCACTCAGCACAATCCTGATGTCATCTCTGTAATAGAAACCTGGCTTACCCCTGAAACTTCTGATTCATCAATTCTTGTCCCAGGATACTTGGTGTTCAGGGAGGACTGGCTCAGTAAGAGAGGTGGAGGCTGTGCAGTATAAATAAAAGATACACTGCAGGGCCTTGAAGTCCCTGTGCCTAACTCTGGTGACCAAGTACAAATGCTGGCAGTCAAACTTCTCCTCGGAGCCCACAACAAATCACTCACAGTGATCTCAGTCTACATCCCACCAAAGAACACAGCAACCAGTTTCACAACACTGCTAAGTAGCCTATGCTACCTGAGCCTGCACTCTGAAATATTAATGCTTGGAGACTTCAGCATCAGCTGGCTCTCCCCCACAGCCTCTGCTCACAAAGACGCTCTGTCAGCCATCCACCATTACACAACTAGCAGAGAACCCCAACTAGAATAAATTACAAAACCAGGTCTGGTACCCTGCTGGACTGGGTTTTATCTAACTGGCCAGATCATATATGAGAGACCACCGTGCTTCCAGACAGCCTTAGTGACCACTCCCCCGTCACATGCTGCTGGTCTGACAAGTACTGCAAACCTCCTACTAGAACTATCACCAGCCGGGTGCTAATCCGAGGTCACCTTGAACAACTAAAAGCCGATCTTAGGCACCAAGACTGGTCAGAAATACGACTAATGCGGACACAGCCCTTGATCAATTCATCACCTGTTTCAACACAGTTTCCGACAAGCATGCACCATTTAAAACAAGGAAAGTAAAGGGACTGGCAACCCTGGATCACCCCGAGCTTATTCAACTCCTAAAAGAAAGGGATCACCTGTGGCAGAAGGCACGGCCTCGGGTACCAAATCTAACCTCCAAAACTACAGAAAGGATAGAAATGATTGCACCAGGGCAATCCGACTGGCCAAAAGTCAGTATTTCAAGGATGCCCTCACTAACAGCTGGAATAATAGCAAGTCTTTCTGGAAAATATTCAGGACATCACAGGAAAGACCTAAGGGTACCCCTAACATGATAACTCTTTATGGAAGCCCAACCATGGAGTCAAACGTCATCACAGCTGCATTCAGTAAGGTGTTCTCTGACCTAAGTAGTGTCCTGTCACCAGGCTATTTCAGCCACACCCAAACAAGTAGGAGCCAGGGAATCCTGCTTTCCAACCTAACCACCCGCCATTCTACTTCAAGGCTGTCTCTGAAAATGAAGCCAGGAGATACCTCAAGAAAGTACTTGGAAAATCGAGGCTCAGTGGAGATACCCTAGACCTCAAGTTTATAACCCTCACACTGGAAGAAGTCCTCGCACTCATCACCAAAATAATCCATCTGTTGCTTAGCCTCTCACAGTTCCCTCAATGATGGAAATCTGCAATGGTCACCCCAGTGTACAAGAGTGGAGACTGAGCAATCCTAGGGAATTATCATTCAAGTTCAATATTCCCTCCACTCTCTAAGGCCTTGGAGCGCATCGTGGCCGACCAAATTGTGGGGTACCTGGAGCTACACCAGTTGCAATGCTACCAACAGCATGGGTTCCGGCATGGACATAGTACTGTCGCAGCTTTACTTGAATTTACTGGATTCATACACAACTCTCTGGAACAAGGACTCTTGGTTGGTGCAACTTTCGTAGACCTAACCAAGGCCTTTGACACTGTGAACCACGCACTCCTTATTGACCAACTCTACTACACTGGACTCTCCTCAGACACTACGACATGGTTCTTGAGCTACCTAAACAATCGCTCAGAACAAAGTGAAAATCAGAAGTGTTCACTCTGAAAGTAGGCCTGTTTGCTTTGGGGTCCCACAAGGCTCCCATCTTGGGTCCGCTATTATTCAGTATTTTTCTAAATACTCTCCTGATCTCATGTCAAGGCCGCATTCTGCTTTACGTGGACGATGCCATTATTTTCACCAATCACTCCCATCCAGTGCACATTCAAGACCAGCTCCAGAATGCCTTCACATCCACTGAAAATGGTTTGCTGAGCACAAGCATATACTGAATTACAAAAAAAGCAAGACTATGTTGTTCACCAGTAACCTTAGCAAGCACAAGAACTTCCCTCTTACCATTAAAAATGGTGAGGGGTCACCCCTCGAGCTGGTCCATCAATTTAAGTATCTGGGTATAACTGTTGACTATACCCTGTCCTACACTCAGCACATTGATAACACTGTGAAGGTGATAAACAGGAGAATAGGGATACTGTACAGGCACAAACGCAACCTGCCCCCAGATGCCCTGCACCTTGCCATCCATAGTTCAGTTATCTCCCTTGCTGACTATGGCATTGCCATCTACGGATCTGCCACTGACACTGCCCTATGGTGCATCAAAACATCCTTGAATAAAGCCTGTCGCCTCTTCACTGGTGCTGATTGACTTAACCCACACGTGCAATCTCTATGCCCAGGCCAACTGGCTACAATTTGACAGCATGCTCCGATACCAAACCTGCCCGATTGCTAAAAAAGTTAGCCTTGGATTGATGCCACCCGGTGTCCATGCTCTCCTAACTCCACCACTGAACCAACGAACTACCAGGAAATCCAGCAACCAGATGTTCAGAACCCCACATTGCTGTATAGCTCTTGGGCAGTGAGCCTTCACCTATAGAGCCCCACTCTGGATAAACTCGCTTCCTCCCGAGATAACCAGTTCAACATCCCTGGGCTGTTTCAAACATCAGCTCAGGATGCACCTTATCACTGAGGCTTCCTGTGACTGCTACCAATAGGCCTCTTACTCCTCCCCTCACCTATGCATTATCTAGGTTGGCATACCTTAAGCACTTCCCCTTCCACACCCCAGCTTTCTTTATATGCACTTACTCATCCCTTCCCCTTTTCTCTTCACCTTCCGCCCCTGCCCCATACCTTTCCCTTCTTTAGGATAGCCCCTCCCTCTCCCACCCTTCACCCTTTCCACCCTCCCTACTCTTTTTTTGTCGTTAGCAAGCTAGTAAATGTCCTGACTCAGGCATACCTTGTACATTGCCTCCAACTTTTCTGTGAATTATGCTTCCATTGTCGCTGTTGTTGTTTCCCCAGTTGTCTCTGTACCCTCTATCCTTGCCTCCGCCACAATCTGTCCTTGCTCCTGGTGAACCAATGCTGTCTGATCCTAGCTCACATGATGTATTTTTACCTGTTATCATAAGAAATGTAACTATGCTTTAATTGTTATCCTGTCTGTGTTATCCCTGATGTGGTACTTATGTAAAGAGCTTCTGCTCACAGGTTTTCCGAAATGGTAATAAATAAAATAAAAATAAATAAATAGGCTGACGTCATTGTCATGGGTGGCCCCAGTAGACTGCTAGCTAGAAAGTTTCCATGTGGTCCTAGTGCCTGATGGCTGTAGTTCCAAAGGTGTGGCTTGCTGCAAGAGATTATCTCAAAGATCTACTCTTATGGTAAGTTCTTTTGTCTGTTCTTTACGCTTTCTAAAAATCCTATCCAGCATATGGCAGCCATTGAGCATTGTTTCCCACAAGACCAAATGTGTGTTGACACTCCTCCCAGGCATGGTGAGACACTACCCTGGGGCAATTATCCCTATTCATGGCTCTGTGCCAGCTAGTGGTATCTTAATGGATTGGAAACCAGATGATGGTTTACTCCTAAAATGTGTATGCCCCTTCCCGACATCACGCTGATGGTCCTTGTGACCAAGCTCAGCAGACTCCTTTGTCCAGCTCAAACACTGTGGAACTTAATTGACACAGACTCTCATGAGCTCCGTATACTGACAGTCCATTACCATTTACCATTATAGCACATTTTCCTAGCGGTAACATGTCACTCTTTAAGGTACCTTTTCTCCTCTCGAGCACTTCCATGAAGGTCCACTTACACACTGCTCTCCCTTGTGTACTTCTGCAGGAGTGTATCCGTAGGATTCCAGTGACCTCCTTTGAGAGGAGGCCTACCGCTGCTCCTTGGTGTCACTTGGGGCAGCTGGTGGTTCTTCCTTAGGGCAGGATTATTCTGCATTCTCCATCCTCTGCTAATTTCTGGAGGGGACGAGAAGAGACAGGGCTCATTTCATTTTTCATTTCAATACATTGGTAATCAATAAGCAGACAGGAACATAAGTTCCATTTTCAGAAGGGACCTGGGGACAAAAAAGCATGCAGATACAAAAAATATGCAATATACATACCACGTTCATACATTAGTACAATAAAAATTAAAATGCAATCTATATAGTTCATCAGGTTATTATATTAGGGGCTAAAGTTAAGTATAACATGTACAGGAACATTGAGCTCTACAATGAGAACTGAGAACAGCAGAACAAAATAATACTGGGTGATGTTCTGATTGTAGGAGTCAAAGAGTTTCATACCAAAGCAGCACTCACAGGTGTTCCCCTGCCACTGCTCTAGTCCTCAGTGTTAAAAACATACATTAGTCTGTGTAGAACATGAGCTGTAATTGTTCTCATAAACAACTCATTGTTCATGAAAACAGTCTTGACTTCCTGTTAATGTAGACATTACAACATTAAAATTTTGTTAAACTGACAACCAATTTAGCTTAACTCAATTATGTCTTGGCGGCCATATTGTATCTATTAAATCTCCTCTAGGCATTTATTATGGCACAAGGCATAGCCAAGTGTTACACGCCCCACAGGGTGATTCACTGAACATTAAAGTAACACCTGGGAGTGCCTTTCTGCTATTATAAAACTTTGTGTTGTAAAATGGAGTTGTACCCTGTTTATTTGATTAGTCTCTACATACTGTTATTAAATAGGATTAAAGCAGTAGTGCAACAGAATTGGGTAAAAATTTGAGTCTACCTTTTTTCACTATAAAAAATCCCAGGCATCGTCTAGTTCTACAGTAGTTGTTGGTAACATTTCCTAGTTCCACCAACATTTAAGTATTTTATGAATGTTTTAATATAGTTTTTCTCAAGAAAGAAAGATGGCCACCACCTTTGGTTTAGAAACTGTATTGTAGACTTGGCAAGGGTTAGGAACAGGAAAATAGAACAAAACTCATGGTGCCCTGTATGGGGGGTGCAGTACTTAGAAAAGTAAATTTGACAGGAATGCTGATATTTTTATTAACTATAGCCGAAATTAGCTTTTAGGTTAAACATTTTCCGTTGCATTTCTGCTTTGACATAGTCCAAATAGAATGTTTATAGCCAATCAGTAAACTCTGTTTCACCAATCCTTTGTATGATTTTTGTTAGAGGAGGTTCCAAATCCCTGAAATTCTATTTTAGTACTATTTTCTTTTGCACCATCTAAACAAGCATTTGTCAATGTTAAACACGTTGCTTGCATGCTGTTTCATGTTAGAACAACAGTATCGTGAGGCTACAGGTAGACCTGTCTTACCCCAGTAGCCATTATCTTGAGGAGTTTGGATTCCACTGGGCTAAGGGGTATAGGCTCCAATATTCAGAATTGGCTGTGTGCATTGCACTGTTTGGAGCACTGAGTGACAATTAGTGTATGGCCGGCTTGGGGGCAATATTCAAAAAATGAGTGTGGTATGACCAAAGCGTGCTAACTGACTGAATATGGGGTGGTGTCAGCACAGTGCACAGTAACTATGTGCTGCACTGACATGGCCCAGAATGAGTATGTCCCACAGTAGAAAAACTGAGAAAGTGCAGCTCACACAGGATAGCACCAGGGTTCCTATGGGTCATATTCAACCCTGGCATGCTAATGAGCCCATTAGAAATGCAGTGTAGTATGGTTCATTTGCATGCCCATTACGGGCTTATTAGCAGGCATGCACAGCCTCCCCAAGCACCCCTCCTTTAGCTGTCTTAAATATTCCTCATGGTCCAGTGGTTTTGCCAGCCCCCGCTCACCCGTCCTGTAGCTGCCTTGAATATTCCTGGTGGTCTAGTGGTCCTCCAACCCCCAATCACCCATCATGTAGCAGCCTTGAATATTTCTGGTTGTCTAGTTGTCCAGCATCTCCCCAATAAGGCATCCGACTTCCCTCCAGACCTACATGCTCCGGGCTCTCTCCCCCCCACTCCCTCAGTCCAGTTACCTACTGTAAGCTGAACTATGGTAATAGTGATGATGACTGGCACAGCCCTCTGCTCACCACCCCATCTGACTGTCAGTGAGCAATCGAAGTGGTTTGGATTCAACACCTGAAACTTTCGGACTTGTTAGATCCTGCCACAAAAATGGCTATTTGGGATGTTGGGAATGACAATATTCAAAATTAAAAATTATAAGTAAATAACATGCACTAGCTGAGCATACACAGTACATCCCATCTTCTCATAACATTTTCATGCACCAGACTAAAACTGGAGCCATGCGGATAAGGGGATTTCACATGCTACTCAGAACTGTGGGTGGGAGAAAACCATGTTCCTTTCACAGCCACAATGTGTCTGGTGTTGGGGAAAGAAACCCTTATCCAAAATAAAAGCTGCCACTTGAAGCCCTTCCCAGTTCTACTAGAAGTCCATTCCTGGTGGCACACTGTTAAGCCCATGGCTCCAGTTCCAACATGGGAGCCCACTCAAGTGTCAGCAGATTAAATAAATGATTCGGCCACCACAAGTTAATTCCCAAAGACTTCTGCTGGGCTGATCTCCAGTTTAATTATATGGCTACCAGTAGTGCAACACTGGGGCTGCTATTGGCCAGACCCCTGATTTAATGATATAGCCACAGAGAGTCATCCCTAATGTCTGCTGCTATCCCCCAGTCCCAGATTTAATGCTATGACCACCGGTAGTCCATCTCTGTTGGCCGCAGCTGATCCACCAACTCCCAATTTAATGGCCATTGATAGTCCTTCACCATTGGCTGTGGCTGGCTCTCTCAACCCCTGATTTAATGATATGGCTGCAAGAAGTCCATCCCCATTGACCACAGCTGGCCCCTGACCACTGATTTAATTATATGGCCACTCAGGAGCCTGTTCGGTGGCTACTTTCAACCACATCTTATTAACCTTGGTAACACCAGGACTCCATCCCTGTGCCACCAAGAGTCCCCATCCAAGGATGGAGGCTGGCTGAGGAGGTGAGAGGAGGGATATTACTGACTGCCATCTGGGGAGGTGGTTGCGGTGGCTCTTTGGCAGCACATGGGATAGTGTTCCAGCCTTGCTGTGGGAGGAAGGGTTTATATAAAGAGGTCAGGACGACAGCCAAAATGTCATCTGTTTCATGATCATAATTGAAATTATGTCATTCAGCTAGCAATGCAGGGTGAGGAAGGTGGATACCCCTGGATGCTAGTGAATGATTGTTTTGAGGCATGGTGATGGAGGGGGTATCACTGAACATCAGGCAGTGATTGGTTTTAGGGCAGGGTGTGGGAAGGCACCACTGGACATCATGCAATAATTGGTTTGGGGAAGGGTGATGGAGGGGATACTACTAAGCATCTGGCAACTGTTGGTTTTTCAAAAGGAAAGGGATGACCCCCTGAGGAAGACCCACCCACTGGGTCACTACGTAGGGGTGTTAGCCCAGTTTTGGCCTGTGATGACTTTTAGTAAAAATAAAAAAAGTTTTTCATCCACTTATCTAGTGGTGTGTGCCCAGCTTCTTTCCTTTCCCTTTAACTGTTTGTGTCTTGCTGGAGCACCTTTAAGGAGGTTGTTATGCACATCTCCTTTGTTTGATTGTGTTCAACTATTGGTTCAGGGCAGGGTAAGGAACAGGGGTTATCACTGGATGCCATAGATGGATGGTTTGAGGCAGGGTGGGGAGGTCACTGGACAGCAATGACTACTTGGCACTGAGAGGGTGACAGAAAGAGTAGTCATTTTGCCTGGCACAGAGGTGGGGAAGGGAGGGGATACCTCTGTAATTCAAGGACTGCTTGGCATAGGGTGGACAAAATCAAAGAGAGCCACTGGACACCAACTACTGCTAGCTATTAAACGTATTGACAGTGCTAGTTGAATTGTCAGTTTAAAGTAGTGTGTATCTGTTAATTTCCTTTTAAAAACAAAGAAAGGAAAATTAATGCAAAAATAACAAACTATGGTTATTCATCAGTCTGAATAGAAACATAAACCTCAAAAGTAGGGAAATATAATGTTAGGGAAAATAAGTGCCCTCACCCTTGATGCATCTGTGGCATGGTGTTTCTCAGGGTTTACGTAATTACTCAATGCAGTGTGGCATTGTCCTAACTTTGACATCCTCTATCAAGGCATTGGTGTGTGAGTAAATATCTGGAATACTGGAAGACAGTGCCAGAGTTAGGGTAATGCCAACTCTGCATCAAGCGGTCATTCAAACACTGAGAAACACAATGCCACAGATTCACCAAGGGTCAAGGGACTTTCTTCTACCCTAACATTGCACTTCCTTACATTTGATGCTTTGTGTGTCAACCCTAACTAATGCCTAAATGTATGTTTTTGCAGTTAATAGGATAGATAGATAGATTGATGGCATTAGATAGCTAGATGAACAGATAGATAGATAGATAGATAGATAGATAGATAGATAGATAGATAGAGTAGAAAATAATAGGATAGATGGATAGATAACATCAAACCTGGGCCTCCAGCTAGGTTCACAACTTTAAACTCTGACCACTAGGCTACACTATCTCATAAGATATGTCTCATAAAGATATGCTTTCTCCATTGTCATTTACACTACTAACCACCCCATGCTGCTAACCAGAGCCTCAGTTTTTTATATAATATTTAATTAGTCAGGAATCAGATGGCAGGCAGGGTCTGTAAAGAATAATTGTCAAGTTTAATCTGCTGCACATTATTAATCTTCAGCAGTAAAGGGTCCAGAAAGGATGTTTTATTTCCTTAGAGCATTATTCCTGTGTGAGATGTGTGTATTCATTATCACCTCATGTAGGCGACCACATAAAATAATACATGATCAGCACAGTAAAAGAATCCAAGCAGTTTTGTCCTCAAACAGCAAGGCAGAAAACCTGTTTGACATACTGTAAGTCTGTGTCTTAATATGATTTTCTTTTATGGAAATCTCATCTTGGGAAGGAACAGTCACTTTTGTTACAGAATGTTTGTCACCTGCATTTTTATGTTGGCTTGTGGCGCTCATGAAACATCTTCGCGACAGTCTTGGTCTTGGGGGCGAGGCTGCTCTTGGGCGAATGCAGGGCCGCATCAGTGGTGCATCCTCATTCCCCAATCAGCCTGCATGCCACCGCCACACCATGCATTCATAATGCGTGACACATCAAAGCAAAGGTCCTGCAATCGGTAAAAAGCTTCGTCCTGCATAACAGTCCTTTGCTTGCCGTGCTACGCCACCATCGATCATGGTCGGCCGCGGGCCTGCCTCACGTTTCCGCATCGGGTGCCCAGTCCCCTGTCGGCAACCCCCCCGTGTTTGTAGCCGACTAGGGAGCTTCATTCCCCGCCGGCATCCCCCCACAAATGTGGAATGCCGAGGGGTTCCCAATCCCCTCGCCCGCCCTCCTGCTTTCTGTGCCCACCGGCAGAGGCCTCCCGTCTGACATCACCCCCAACTGTTCACTGCGAGGGTGCCCATTCCCCTGACTTGCGCTCCCGTTTCTTTGTTTGCGGCGGGGTGCCCAATCCCCGCCTGGCATTACCCCCATGTTGTGTGCCGACGAGGGTGCCCTATCCCCGGCCGGCTACTGACACCCCCCACAAAACCCACTTAGGTGGCATGCTGGGAGCCCACCCCAGCGTGTCAAATGCCCTGTAATACAAAAAACTGTCCTGCGGCGTTTTTGCTTTTTTCTCCACCTGCAAAGCGGAAACCGTCCCTCGTAGTCTACATGCCCCTCCCCCACCTGCACCCACCCACTGTGCACCCTGCCTCCTCACCCCCACCCCATACTTACCTCCAGACTCGCGACGATCTTCGTGGACTGGGAACACGCCTGCACTCTTGAAAGCCGACCGCGAACTGAGGAAATGCCGGTAAGCTGTATAATGCAATGAATAGGGTTTTCAACTTTGCGCATATCTCAGGCATTTCTTGGAATTTTGGCACCAAATTTTCAACATATGGGGTTTGGGGCCTCCTCATAATTCTGTCACTGTCATGGTGTTAATCAGTTTCGAAGGTGATTCGCATCACTGCGCCAAATCACCTTTCTTCGGACCTATTAACGAAATGACAGTGCCAGTGTTCAAGAGGTAGCCTCTCAAAAAGCCTATGTTCCAAATTTGGTGGAAAAAATCAACAAATGCCTGTTTCTGGCGTCGTTTAACGCAGTTGCTACGCGTACTCGTAACTTCAGCGTGTAATATTTTAACGCGTATTTACCAGCATTTGGCATTTTGTGTACCTCCTTGTGAACAGTATAGCTGTCATTTCCCATATCCTGCCCGAAATGTGTTTCCGCACTCCGCAATCAATTGCGCAGTCACTGTTGGAAATCAGTGTTTGGGCCAGATTATGAAAATGACAGTGACACAGTTCATGAGCAGAGCTCCTAGAATGCCTATGTTGAAAATTTGGAGATGATACTCCTTAAAATGACTGTGTTACGAGTGTGTGTTGGCAGATTGCACGCGTGCTCGTACCGTCGTGCATTTGTGATATTTTCACTCTGGATTTTCACCATTGCCATTTTTACACATCTCTTGATGAACAATACAGCTGTCACTTCACATATCCTGCCCAAAATGTGTTTCCGCACTTCCGGCGCAGAATAGCGTGGTCGCTGTGCGAAATCACTTCTTGGGACACTTTGAGAAATGACAGTGACACTGTACATGAGCAGAGGTGCTAAAATGCCTATGTTGAAAATTGGTGTCGACACCACAAACTGGCAGTGCTGCAAGCGTGCCTTATGATTCTTACACCCTTGCAACTCTGCAACTTTCTTTATATTTGTATGCACATTTCCAGCACTGCTGCATCTTTCTAACTCCTGCACTGCCAATGGCAGCAAGACAACATTCGGCATTGACAAATGCTTGTTCTAATACATGGGTACTGGGTAGATTTAAAAAAAACAAAACAATGGTTTACTGCTTTAACCTTTTTATTGAGTACTTAAAGTGGCTTTAAAAGGAACAACTTCTGCTTTCTAATGGGATTGGAAAGTCAGGAATGGTTTAGATTATCTGTGTGCTTTTTCGTTGATTAATTTCATTTATTTTTAAATATTGTCCTATTTTCGAACAGGTATCCGCTGTAAATACATATGTATTTGGCTGGATGTCTGTCACATGCAATGTTAGTAGGATAGGGCTCAGATTGGGCTACCTGTTCAGACACAGAGACTATCTCTCCTAGAAACCAGAAGGTATGTAATAAATTCCACTCTCTTGCTCCTTATTGACTATGGTGACTTTCTGTACAGTACTGCCACAAACACTCACCTTTCCACATTGGATGCAGTCTATAATAAACCAGCAGAACTCAGTCTATCAGCACCTGGGGATGCCTTCCACTACCTGCTGTACTGTAGACTGGGTGGGCACCATTAAAAGATTATATGCAAGGTCAGCTGTCTCAGTCAGTGCACAAGTACGTTTGCCACAAAGTCTGAGGTTACATCGGTTTTCTTGTTAGGTTTAATCTTCAAGCCTACGTGGGGATCAGATTTGCCTCCCCCCACCCTCCACTGTACATTCTAACCATGGGCAGACAACTTTGTCTTATTGGCCTGCCCTGTTGGAACTCCCTGCTGATAACCATGACCAAGTAGTGACAATCTACCTTCACTGCATCCAAATTATCCAATGTTCCTTAGGTTAATTAAACAGACTTCTCTGTCATGTGATAAATGTTTGGGTTGTTGGTAAGCTGCAGCATTGAATAATATAATACATGTTATAGTGATCATAATAACTCTTTTTGTGTTTGATTTTTTAACCATTGATCAATGTTACTGGACTCCATTATAGCCCTTACTTTGTTTTGTAGCAGACATTGCTCCATAATTAACTGTCAATGCAGTTGCAGCAGTGCATGGTGTAGTGATGCATTGCTTCACCCATTTGTTTTATTCTACTTTAGAGTGCTCTTTTTCTTCCGCCTTGTAATGGGACTGAGTAGTGAATTGGATATGTCTTGGCCTTATAAGCAAAGGGTTAGAGGTTTGATTACAGCCAAGAACAGATTTCTGACATTTTCTTGGGCAGACTGGATGGACCTTTAGTCTTTTCCAGCTGTCATTGTCTATGTTTCTGTGCTTTTGAGTCTATTTGTGTATTTTTGTTGCATGTAAAATAATAGGTGAACACCTTTAAATAAGGTTATGCGTGTGTGGGATGAACATAGGGGTATAGTCGATCAGAAGCAAGGAGAGGAGACATCTCTAGAGGCCAGATAGGGCCTGCAGAGATAGAATAGGCAAGTAACCCCTGAGCAAACTGGGTGGGTAAAACAGTCTTCTTCTGACAAATTTTACGTTATTCCCAGGTTTTCCTGATTATTCGCAGTTACTAATGTACACCCATTTTTGGACTTCACTTTTCTTGTCACTAAGGGTGAACTAAGATACAACAGATACTGCTTCTTGACCTTATAGGACAATGAATGCTCATGCATCTCAGGAAATGATGAAAACCTAGGGATAACTACATACAAAGGAGTACTGTTTCAGTGAGTTCAAATGTACATAAAAATACCAAAGCCTCCTCCAAATGGGGAGAATGAAGCACATCTTACATGGCAGGAGAAAATAGACTAGAAATGTGTTTGTCAAAATGTTCATTGTAACATGCACTGCTGCTTCTAACTCTGGTGATGCAAATGTAGGTAAGCACTGCTCTGTGGTCTTTCATTTTCGTACACTGAATAAACCTACTGTTTTTTTGATGGATTTTTCATTTCTTCGCTTTGAAATAGTCTTGATTTTTTTCCCCCATTGCTTATGGTCCCTTGAAGGCTGCCTTTTTTCCTGCCTAATGTTCATTTCTATTATTACTAACCAGTTCTGGAACCCGGTGACATCAGTTGAGTGGAGGACCTGCTCAACAGATGTCCCCAGTTTCAATAACTGATCAGTAATTATAACAAGCATTTGTCAATGCCAGATGTTTTCTTGCTGGTATTAGCATTGGAAATGCAGGAGGTAGACAGATGCAGAATAGGAATGGCAGTGAAGTATTGAACTTCACGCCAACCCATCCTGTAGGGATGGACAGGCATTGGGTAAGTGTTTGGGTCATCACCCACGATGTTCATGCTATGTCACCTCACCCTATTCTGTAGACACCGACATGTGTTGAGGTGTGTCTTGGGGTGTTTGGCTTTACAGTCACCCCATTCCATAAGGACATACTCTGAAATGGGTACAGCATAGGAGAATGGGGTGAACTGTGGGGCCAAAGAGTCCAAGGTACATCTCGATGCCTGTCACTGGGTGGGGCTGGGGTGAGATGGCATGAGCAGTACAGTCGGCAATCCAAAGGCACACCCCGATGCCTGTCAGTTTGTACAGGGTGGGACGTTATGGTTAGAAACCCTAATGCCCCAGGCATTTGTTAGCATTTGCACTACAAATTTTAGCATGGCCTTTTGTGACCCCACCTCATGAAAGCATGTGGGACCTCTTCTCATGAAGAGTGGCAGTGTGATTTTGTCAATGTGTCTGGAGCGTTGACTTCCAACAGTAACCGTGCCATTCTGCGCCACATATACAAAAACACAGATCGGGCAAGATTTGAAGAATGACAGCTGTACCATCCATAGGGAGGTGTGAAGAGATGGCGATGTTGAAAATCTGTAGTAGGAATAATAAAAAATGCTCGCACTTCCGAGCATACATGGAAACTAACAGCGCATGCGTAACAGTCATTTTATGGACGTTCATCACCAAATTTTCAACATAGGCATTTTAGGACCTCTGCTCATGAACAGTGTCACTGTGATTTTCTTAATGCGTCCCGAACACTGATTTCCCACAGCGACCACGCTATTCTGCGCCGGAAGTGCGAAAACATATTTCAGCCAGGATGTGAAAAATGACAGCTGTACTGTTCATAAGGAGATGCAGAAAAATAGCAATGTTGAAAATCTGGAGTGAAAATATTGCAAATTTGTGAAGTTACGAGCATGTGTGGAACCTGTGCAACGCACGCTCGTAACACACTCATTTTAAGGACTTTCATCACAAAATTTTCAGCATAGGCATTTTAGGACCTCTGCTCATGAACAGTGTCACTGTGATTTTCTTTAATGTGTCCCAAACACCGACTTCCCTAGCGATCGCTACTTCTTCGACTGAACTACAAAACATATTTCGCCAGGATGTGAAAATGGCAGCTATACTGTTCATAAGAAGGTGCACGAAAATGGCAATGTTGAAAATCTGGAGTGAAGATATTGCAAATTGGCGAGATCTGACGTCGTAACAACGCACAGCACTTACAGTAAAACAGTCATTTTTGGGATTTTCCACCAGATTTACAATATAGACTTTTTGAGCCCACCTCATGAACACTGGCACTGTCATTTTGTTAATCGGTCCTGAAAGGTGATTCCACGCAGTGACAGCGAAATCACCTTTCGTGACCGATTAACACCATGACAGTGGCAGAATTCATAAGGAGGGTTCCCAAAAACTGTGTTGAAAATTTGGTGCCAAAATTCCAAAAAATGCCTGAGATATGCATCAAAGTTGAAAAAAAAACTATTCATTCCATTATACTGCTTACCGGCATTTCCTCAGTTCACGGTCAGCTTTGAAGAGTGCAGATGTGTTCCCGGTCCACCAATCATCGCGCGGACTCCGGAGGTAAGTATGGGGTGGGGGGGGGTGTGGGAAGCAGGGTGCATAGTGGGTGGGCGCGGGTTGTGGGAGGGAGCAGGAGACCGCGAGGGACCGTTTCTTTTTACAGCTTTAAAGAAAAAAAAAACATTGTGGGACAGTTTTTTCATTACAGGGCATTGGGCATGCTGGGTGGGCTCCCAGCTTGCCGCCTGAATGTTTGGGGGATTGTAGCTGACGAGGATTGGGCACCCCGTCCACACATATGGATTGCTGGGGGAGGCGGAGGATTGGGCACCTCGGCATAAACCCGGTATTGGTGGGGAAGGGGACCATTATGCTGACGAGGAGTGGGCTGCCCCCATCCAGCAAATTACACAGGATGTGAATGAAGCCGGCGAGGTTGGGCCCCGTCGGCAAAACTATTTCTTTGGGGCACATGATGCCAGGGGATTGGGCACCCCTTGGCAGTGGGGCTGATGAATATTGTTTGTGAACGGCGGCAAGCCGCGCCATGTTCTAAACAATATCTGATAAACAACGTTCGCCCAGCAATGATGGGTCGCTACCTCATTGCAGCGGAATGGCTTACGCTGCAATGACGAGGCGGCCCCCTGATTGCTGCGGCAAAAACGTTTCTACTTGGTGGCAATTTTGGAGACCAGTGTCATCAGAACACTGTGCCTCCATTGGTCCACCAGTGCCAAGACCCCAAAGGTAGTGCCTCTGTTTGCCGCTACAGTACCGCGCCTCCACAACCCGCTTCTCTCCTAAGCTGCCACATAATGTTTCTTGTGCATGCGCGAAAGCAAACATAATAAAAATTAGTATCAGGCAGGAAAAGGGCAGTATCAAGGAGAGACTGTATAACAAATAAAAAAAAAAATCACGATTATTTAAAATCAGCAAATTAATTGCACATTCTGAGGAACTGAGGAAGCTACACACTTACAAAAATTTACAGTTTTATAAAAAAAAAGATCATGTGTCTATACCCGTGTAACCACCCAGTCCAGTGGGGTTACTAGAATCACCTCAGTATCAGTGCTAGGCAGGGAGTGGCAGAGGGTGATTAACTAGTTAAATAGTTTTTCACCTGCTCACACTTCTGTTTACTTGGCTTCATCTGAGATGGAAGTGATGAGCTCATTTGGAACTCTCGCAGCAGCATAAGCCTTGTGTCAGCTGTTGAGAAGGGAGATATAATGTTGAGACAAGAGTCAGTGTAAAATTGCAGTCTGAAGTTGGAGTAGTAAGAACTGCTCAGCTGTGGGCTCTGAGCTGAGGGCCCTGCATTCTCACCATAGTTCTCTTATTCTCCAGCTTGCCAAGTGAAATGGTGGAGACCTTTTCTACAGCAAGATTTCCTGATTTTCATCCCTGGAGGGGTGAAAAGGACTGCAAGTGAGTGGATCAAGGGTAATCCCTGTTTGGTCCAGGAAGTTTGAAGCTGCCAGAAGTGTCTAACAGTGAGTGGATTCTGACTTTTGCTACAGAAAGCAAGTAGCTGTTTCTGTTGTGTCCTATGCCCAGAGGGAAGGCACAATTTATTTTCCTGTAAGTACAGACATGCAAGACTGTCTTGAAGTAAAGTTGGCTGAGGTGTCTGAAGTCCAGACTGGTGGTGAATTTGAATTCAGAATGCCAGTTCATTCAAAAGCAATTCAAAAGATTTTCAAATATTTAAGGTGCAACTCTGAAAGAATGGCTGAGTATGGATTTGGGAGCAAAGGGTGGGCAGAACCCCATCTGGAATAACCAGCTCAGAACTAACAGGTTCAGTAAGGGTGCCTGGTTACTTTAGACAAATGGCCAAATGTCTGAAGAAATTTCTACCCTGTAGTGAGTTACAGTTTCTTCTCTGGTTATGAAGAAGGTGTTAGTTCTTAGCAAATGTGATTTCAGTTGTGGCCAGTGCCACTGCAATGTTCTATGTCCTCGATATGTGGGAATACAAGTCCAAGTGTCCTATGTCCTACAGCAGTGGGAATACAAAGTGTTTCTGTCAGATACAGTCGATTTTGTTGTTCTACAAGTTCCTAGTGCCACGATGTGTAAATCTTGGGGGTCCACCCTTGCTTTGAAGAACATCTTTTGGAATGAAGTCACACTCTAGAACCCCAACTATGGTCTGGACAGTTATGTTATTGCTTCATGTGTGGAGTTACTGGGTACCCCTCCAGCAGATAGGTCTAGCATAGCATAGCCCTGGCAAAAAATTATCTCCCCAGGACCTGGTTTTGTAAATACCAAATAGATTATTGTTTTTGTACACCCTCACCCCTTGATTTCTAGAAGAATGAGCCTGGTATACATTCCCAAAGCTAGGGGTGGTACCATTTCTAAATTTTGAAGTCTGCGCCTAGTATGGGTGCCAGGGGTGCCTACTAAGTAAAGTAGTTGGGGGGAAGAAAAAGTATAGCAGCTGCCATTCAATTGCATGCATGCAATGATCAAGCAAATTGGTGACTGCAGAAACGCACCACTAATATTCCTACTTATGTACAGAGAAATAAAGAAGGGGGTATAAGCAGAGGTCGATTACAGAACAGTTGCTGTATGAACTTCACTATATAGTCAGACTCTTATTACACCTGTTAATGACAGGCATGGAAGATTAAGGAGGGACCCTGTGTAGTGACTGGTCTGTACTGATTGTGGATTTTTAATCATACGAACATACAAAAAAGCCAGCAGAAGAAGGCATTTGGTCTATCAAGTCTGGTCATGTTGCAGGATCCACAGCCTGAGCTACTGTCCCTGCCTCTCTCTCCCCCCCCTCCTCCCATCCTCCCTCCCTACCCATGACTCATACCCTCCTCCTATACCTGTCCCAGCCTCTATTAAAGCTGCCCACTGTCTTCAACGAGATTACCTCTTCTGGCAGCGCATTCCAGGTGTCCACTACCCACTCTGTGAAGAAATGCTTCCTGACTTCCTTCCTAAACCTCCCATCCTCCAGCTTAAGACTGTGCCCCTCATGTTATGGTTGCCACTCAGCTTAAAGAGACTCTCCTTATCAATCTTATTTATCCCTTTCAAGTACTTGAAGGTCCCAATCATGTCCCCTCTCTCTCTCCTGTCTTCCAGGGAGTACATGTTCAGTGCATTCAACCTCTCCTCATATGCCTTACCCTGCTGACTGGCTATCATCTTTGTAGCCCTTCTCTGGACCTTCTCAAGCAGGTTAATGTCCTTTTTGAGGTGTGGGCACCAGCACTGAACTCCATACTCTAGATGCGGCCTTACCAGTGACCTGTACAAGGGCAGTGTAACCTCCTCTCTCCTACTACTGATCCCCCTAGATATGCATCCCAGCATCTTGTTTGCCTTTGCTGCTGCTTTCTTGCACTGCAAGGAGTGCTTCAGGTCACTAGTGATCATCACTTCCAGGTCCTTCTCCTCCTCTGATGCAGATACTCTGACTCCACCCAGGTAATACTCCATCCTCAATTCTTGGCTCCAATATGCATAACTTTGCATTTCTTGGCATTGAAGCCAAGCTGCCAGATCCTGGACCACCTCCCTTGCTTTTCTAGATATTCCTGTATGCCCTGTATACCATCAGCTGTGTCCACTCTCCCACAGAGCTTGGTGTCATCCGTGAATAGGCACATTTTGCTCCTAATGCAATCTCCATTGTCATTGATGAAGACATTGAACAACACTGGCCCCAGCACCGAGCCCTGCAGGACCCCACTGGTTACCTGTCTTGTGCCAGATAACCCTCCCCCACAACCACCCTCTGGGTTCTGTCCTTCAGCCAGTTTTCCACCGATCTGGCCATCTTTTACCCAACCCTGAGATCCACCAACTTCCTGATCAAACTTTTGTGGGACACAGAGTTAAAGACCTTGCTGAAATCAAGATAGAGGATGTCTAACGCTTGGCCCCTGTCTACTGTCTTAGTGATACTGTCAAAGAAGTAAATCAGATTTGTTTGACACAATCTCTCCCCCCCCCCCCCATGAACCCATGCTGTCTTGCATCCTGGAGACCATGCTCCTCTAGATATTCCACCAACCTTCCCTTTAGTATGGTCTCCATGAGCTTGCCCACAATGGAGGTCAGACTGACTGGTCTGTAATTCCCTGGGTCATCCTTGGGACTGCTTTTGTGGAGTGGCACTACATGTGCTGTTCTCCAGTCCTGCGGTACTATGACTGTCTCTAGTGAACTATTAATTAGTTCTGCTAATGGCGCTGCCAGCTTCTCAGCCAGTTCCTTCAGTACCCTTGGATGTACTCCGTCCGGCCTGGAGATTTGTCCACCTTCAATGCCAACAGCCCCTCCCTCACGCTATACTCCTCTATCACTACATCTGTATCCCCCATCCTCTTTCCTTGAAGGCACTGATATCAAAGTGTTGTTGTAATATTTCTGTGATACTGGATTGCTGTATTATGTTTAGTGTTGAATATGCATAGAACATTTAGACTCATACACTCCAGGGCTGAGTGGGTTAAGTAAGCAATAAGACACGACAGGGTGGTGGTTGTTATGTGATAACCACACACCTGGGTGCGTGGTGAGGCCGAGCCGAAGGCAGTGTCCTTCCACAACTTAGGTGTGCAGTTATCACATAACAACCACCACCCTGGAGTGTCTAATTGCTCTTATAAAATGGGAAATAACTATGGAAACAAAGAAAATGACAAGGTGTTTATATTTTGAAAACTCTGTAACATTTATTTAAATACAGAATAGAGAATTAATTGAAACATTGAGATAAAATAGTCCCTTGGTAAACTTTTTTGAATGGTAAAAAATAGCAATTACTAACAACATTAACAAACACCAGTCTTCACTGTGATTTTTTTAATCTGTCCCGAACATCGATTTCACACACCGACCGCGCCATTGTGCGCTACATGTGCGAAATCACATTTTGGGTGAGATGTGAAAAATGACAGTTGTACTGTTCATAAGAGGTGTGGTAAAATGGCAATACTGAAAATCTGGAGTGAAAATATTAAAAATACTGGAAATTCTGACGTGCGTAGGGCTGCATAATCTGCCTTTAAATAAAACAATGGTTTGGGAATATTTTCCCCAAATTTTCAACATAGCCAGTTTAAGACCACTGCTCATGAACAGTGTCACTGTGATTTTATTAATCTGTCCGGAACATTGATTTCGCACACCGACCGCGCCATTGTGTGCTACATGTGCGAAAACACATTTCAGGTGAGATGTGAAAAATGACAGTTATACTGTTCATAAGGAGGTGTGGTAAAATGGCAATACTGAAAATCTGGAGTGAAAATATTAAAAATGCTCGAAGTTACGAGTGTGGTAGGAACTGTGCAACGCACGCTCGTAAAACAGTCGTTTTGGGGAATATTTTCACCAAATTTTCAACATAGGGTTTTTGGGAGCCTACCTCATGAAATGTGACACTGTCATTTTGTTAATCATTCTGGAAAGGTGGTTCCGCGCAGTGACTGCGGAACCACCTTTCGGGACCGATTAACGAAATAACAGTGGTACAGTTCATGAGGTGGGGCCCCAAAAACCCCATGTTGAAAATTTGGTGAAAAATTCCAGAAATGGCTGAGATATGCACTAAAGTTGAAAAAAATCCATTTATGCCATTATACAGCTTACCGGCATTTCTTCAGTTCGCGTTGGCTTTGAAGAGTGCAGATGTGTTCCTTGTCCACGAAGATGTAATCTGGCTCCGGAGGTGAGTATGGGTTGAGGTGGGGGTGTAGAGGTGGGTAAGCAGAGGTGGTTATGGTTGGGGAGGGGCAAAAGAATCAACGAGGAAAGTTTGTTTTTGTTCAGTTTTTATTCATTTATTTATACACAGGGACTTTTGCCACGCTGAGGTGGGCTCCAGTGTGTGGCTTGGTGAAACGATGAAGCGACAGAGGATTGGGCACCCCGTCGGCTAAGGAAGTTTTGCCATGCTGGGGTGGGCTCCCAGTGTGGCATCAGACATTTTGGGGGGCAGTGAAACTGGCAGGGGGATTGGGCACCCCGTTTAGCAAATTAAGCTTTTGCCACGCTAGAGGTGGGGCTCCAGCATGGCACCAGGCAGCTTGGGGACAGTGAAGCAGACGGGGGATTGGGCACCCCCGTTGGCTAAGGAAGTCTTTGCCATGCTGGGGTGGGCTCCCAGCATGGCATATGAACATTTTTGGGGGGGCAGTGAAACTGACGGGGGATTGGGACCCCCCTCGGCAAATGTGAGATTCAAACCCAGGTCTCCAGAATTGCAGCATAGACCATTCAACCTCTATAGTATGCTGCCTGCTTTAATATTAAATTCCCTCCATGATTGTAGCGGTTGCCACCGCCCACTTCCATCTCGGGAAGCGATCTGCTTTTCTTTTTTCAATGCCTCTCTGCACTCTAGTTGTATGTTTGAGTTAACTGATAGCCCGTGTCACCAGCTGATTACCTCTATGGATTGCTTTTATTAATATTAGCAATGTATTTGGGCACTTTGGGTCTGCCTCTGCCTATTTAACTGTGTTTTCCCACCTTTTCTTTTGGTTTATAAAGTATTACTGTATTGCCTTTCTTCATCCTGTTTTTCCCCACATTCATGACATAGAATGTTTATCATGGAATGTTTACCATGGAATACAGAGATTCAAAATTCTGCTCTGTTCCACTTGTAGAATGTTACTTTCCTGACATTCTGTACACACAGACAACAAAGGCCTGTTTAGAGCCAGAGACTCAATTATATCATTGTCAGGGCAAGCATGAGAGATTTCACTGATGAGCAGGTAAAGACAGAAGGGGATTTTTCACTGTTGGTAAACAAACAGTTGTAATGAAAACTATGAACAACACTTAATGTTTCTAATTTGTTTATGTGTGTAAGGAGTGTGATGATCAGGAAACATCATTTAATGAATTTGTTTTATTTTTTTATTTAAGGTAGTTTTATTTTAGGGCCCAGCTGAAGTTTTTTACAGTGTAAAGGTAGCAGCCATGTTTATAATGGAAGATTAGTTCTGGTTGAAGGGGGACTGATGGAAGATAGTTCTGGTTGTATGAGGACTGATTTGCTCATTGTGTGATGTGGTTTAGGGCCAGGATGACTGTGCATATATAGAGATTTAATGTACAGTCAGCTGATGTCTCTTGGCCAATGAGATTTCTAGATGTTTTCTTATCATTTTATAAAGCAGCAGTATTTGTTAGTCATAATGTTTTTGTTTTTTTCCAGCGGTAATTTTTTTTAGCAAAAATATTAAGACATGCAATTTTATTTTTGTTTTCTATCATTCCTGAACCACGTTACAGGATTTTGAAGTTTTTAAAAGTTCAGACTCCCATGCCATGCCCACCATAAACAAATTAAATATCTTAGCACATTACTGTGCTGGTTACCATCAGAAACACATGGTAATAACCTTCCTAATACTACATCCACACAATGAATCTAGCATGGGCATTCAAAAGATAACATCAACAGAGGAAATTTTTAAAATTGCAAGTGGTGGCCAGTTTTTAATTACATGAGTCATTAGTTACAAAATTAGCTTTAAAGATGTTTTAAAAATATCTGAGAACTAAAAATACACTGAGGATGAATCTAAGAATGTCAGAAATTCATTTTTACTAAAAAAATTATACTTGATAATGTTTTCCAATTAATAAATACTGCTGCTTTAATTCAGTCAGACAGACAATTTCATGGTATGTGGTGAAAATTCACTGAACACATTTGGAGGATTCAGATTTTACCAAATTTGGAATTTTTCAAGTGTTTACAGTAGGAGCCCTGATTTTTGGCTATTATTTCATATGTGGCCATAGAAGTTCTTTTGCAAACGTATAGCAAACTACAGTTTAACAACACTATTTTCACCTTTTCAAGCTGATGTAGTTATGTACATCTCTTCACATTCAACCCAACGCCTGTCACTAACCCAACAGTTATCTGGGTCATCCTTGATCTACTGTGGCCCTGAACTGCACTGCATGCATCGAGGCCATCAATTTATGTTCCCTATTGGAATCCATGGTACACAATCAGAGGCCTGAAGGTTAGAGCACTTCATAGGTAATTTAACTTTCAACCATGAGTAGGGGAATCATCTTGGCTGCAAGCCAGCAGCCCCTTCTGAAAATTCTACCCCCAATAAGGGCTTAATCCTCAAAACGGCTGGGATACATACAGATTCATGCTTATCCCTTCCTATGAAGCCCTGAACAGTGATGCCTGTATGCACCAGACACCATGCACAGCTCCTTTCTCCCCACTGTCCATGAGTGTGGGGCATCATGTGGGGGCAGGATGTTCCATGGGGCAGAGTTCTGCTGGACAAAAGGCATTCAATTGGACGCCCAGGTCAACTACGCAATATATTACTTAATACACACAGAGCGGGGGGGGGTAGTAGGGTATGTCGGTTCAACAAGGACTGCTATATCCTGTTCACAAAAGTTAAATCAAATTAATTGAAGCCCCCAGCAACCAGTGTCAGCTCAGTGGATTGAGGGCATAGTATGGGGGGCAATCAAGCCTTTTTAGGACATCTGGCAGCCATGGGGGGGGCATGGCAGCTATGGCAGTGTCCCTTCACACTGTGGTGAACTGTTCTGTGGGTGCACAGAATCACACCCAGACCCCCGTGCCCACCTTGACCTGGCCACAAGCGTGGTCATAGGAGGATTGGGTGTGGAAGGCTGGCACAGCCCACACTGTACAAGCTACATGGTGCTGCAGGTTTGGAGAAATCATTCTGTATGTTCTGCCGGTCATCTGCACGTTCACTGAGGGTTCCAAGACCCTTGATGGATCCAGCCCAAGTGATTTGCACAACATGGCAGTGAATCAGAGGTGATGGTCAAACCTGGTCGCCTAGTCTACAGCTCTGCACTCTACCAGTAGGCAACACTGCTTCTCGATAATTCTATCAGTAAGAACACTAGCATTTAAATACTCTGTCAGCATTTAAATTCCATTCCAAACCTCAGATTACCTACAGCTTCTTGGGTCTCCGTTGAATACGTGTATTTTTCTCCTGATTGCCATTTTTCGCTGTGTCACAGATGTGTTTGTCAGAAGCTTTAGAGCTGTGCTTTGTGACAAAATTCGCCACTGTCAATGCCAAGGAAACAAACAACACAAAATTACCAGCTTGATAAATAATGTGTATCTTTTCAACAAACAAACCCTTTCTTTCCTCTGGTTTGACCAATAAGTTTTCTGCTTTGCATGTGTACAATTTATTCTTCATTTCTTTCTAAAAATTAAGATGGGCAACATGTTTCTGTTTTAAAGAGTCCCTGCCACCACAGGGAACAGTTTTAAAAAACTGCTTTGTGGACACAGTTAGCTTATACTTAAGATAGTTTCTGTATTTAATGCCCCCTCTTTTGTTGTAACTACACTATGAACATTAATGAGAAAACCAGGTCGCTGTCCATTGGGCTTCATTGGGTCTGGCTGCTGCTCATCTACACCTGCTACCATAATCCGCCCCGTATGACATCACAACTTGTTGCTGTGAAAATAAAGAATTATGAAATCATAAGCAGAGGATTATGGTGTCAGGAGTAGACAAGCAACCAGATCACATGAAGTCTAAGGGACAGTGATCTTAGTTTCCTGTTAATGTACAGCATTATTCTTTTTGAACTTGAAGTTTGTTGATTTTCACAATCTATACAGCAATGTCAGTGGCTCAGCAGGTTGCACACTTGCCTCTGAGGCCAGAAGATCAGAAGGCTGTGGGTTCTATCCCACACGGACATAGGTTAAATCCCAATATTGACACAGTAATGCAGCATGAGGAGGTGCTGCACTCCTGAAGTGCCGTCTTTCGGATGAGACATTAAAACAAGGTCCCATCTGCCTGTTCTGGTGGTAGTTCTGGTGGATGTTAAAGATGCCATGGCACTTCTCGAAAAGAGTAGGGGCATTTTAGTGACAAATATTCAATACAAGGTATCAACAAAAAAACAAACAAACATGAAAACCAATCACAAACAATCCCATAAACAGCAATTCATTTTGTACCCACCAAAAAACCTGTGCAACCTTCTTATCTACCCTCTCAGAGATAAAATAACCCTTCACCAACCTACTCTCTATCCACCATCATGCTAAACTACTAATTACTCCTCTATTTCATCTCAAGAACTTTCATTTAAAAAAAAAAACCCTCAACTCTTTCCATAGGTTCAAAACTTTACTGCTATTCATGTTTGATACATCTTTATTATAAAGCTTCTGACAAACAGCTTTACACAACCTCCTGACTGACAGATATGGCATTCTTCTAGGGACATGGATATGTTGTTCGTCCACACTTATTGGCAGGTATCCTTGCCGCTTTAAATCTTGCGGAAGGTCTTCAAGCTGGCTCCTCCCACCCACCCGGGTGGTAAAACTCTCGGCTCCGCCCCATGACGTCAGATCTTCCTTACCGCTTGGAAGCTCAGGTTCCCTCCTTAATGCTCTGCTTATAAGACTGGTTCCTATTTCTTCGGTTTACCCGAAATTACTTTTAAGGTTTTCAAGACTTCGATCACTTACTTCCCTCGCGGCTGCGATGGACAAATCGACTCCCAGTTTCCGGAGGTGACCATTCGGGCAGAAGATGTCTCGGATGGACCCGCACTCCACGTGCTTCTACTGCTTGGGCCTTGGGCACGATCCGCAGGCTTGCGACCTGTGCTATTCTTTTTTGGCCTACATCCTGGAGGGCCGATGCCAGCCCGTTACAACTTGGCGACCAACCGTTATCCTCGGTAAAGTCAAGGCCGGTTGTCGGTTTCCGAGCGGCGGCTCAGCAGAACAGCTTGAGCAGATGATCGCCTCGAGGAGGAGGCGGCGCAGGCCGCTTCTTCATTTTCCTTGGCCGCTGCATTTATCCCGCTCACCCTGGGATCCTCCTATTCAGCTTCTTTTAAGGAGCTCTGTCTCTCCCTCTCCACTAAGGGAGAGTGACCAACATCTTCAGGGCCTTCCTCTCAGTCCAAGAAGAAGGACCACAAAGGTAAGTCCCTTTGTCGGCTTCCTTGGGAGCAGGAGAGGTCCCTCTCACCGAAGAGTCGACCATCGACTTCGGTCGATCCTTCCGGCTTCGCCACTGGCTTCACAGTGTCCCCTGCAGGTCAGTTGACCAAGACTCCCGTCGACGCAGTCAAGATTTTTCTCGACCCGTTAGACGGGCTGTCGACCAGTGAAGCCAAAAACCCTCACTCCCTGGTTCCCCCGGCGGTAGTTGAGGAGTCCATAGACTTGCCCATGCCTCCGGTTCCGGAGTCCATGGTTGAACCCTCCGAGCCGAGGGGAAGGCGGGTTTCCCGCACTACCCCCCGTACCCTCCTCGGAAAAGCCGAGGTTCGTGGTCTTGGTCTTGGACTTCTTCTGGTCCAGCCGATCCCGCCATCACAAGCGGTCTCGGTCTCGCACGGCAGCGGTGCGCGCCGTCCTCATCCTCTTCCTCGATGAGGGAGGCTTCGGCGCAAGTTGCGTCGACGATCGAAGAGACCTCATGTGGCAACAGCTTCTTCTGTCTGGGAGCAAGCCGACATCGTCGCCTTCCCGGCTTCAAATGGCTGTCACGGCGGAGGCGGCGAAGCAACCCCTCACCTTAGCCGAGGCGCCTACTTCCAGGCCTGTTGCTCGGCCAAAACCAGCTGCCCCACCAATTCCGGTGGAACCTCTGCCTCCAGAGCCGTTGTTTGGGGCTCCGACCAAAAATTCTCGGACAGCCCAAGGTCTGCACCATAGGCTGTCTGTCACCCTCACTCCCGATCGCCCTCGGCGGGTGGAGGGTGGCTCAGGCCCAAGGCAGCTCTTTGCGGACTCCTCCGAGTCCGACGACGATTCCTCCCTGTTCTCCAGGCGGGTCGACTTGGAGTCCTCGGGAGGTCAGTCACTGGATGATAGCCCTTCGTCCTTCATGGGTTTGCTTAGGCTCATCTCTGAATCCACCGGGATGCAGCTCTAGCCCGTATCCAAGTGGGCCAAGTATCCCCTCATGGAGATATTGGACCAAGGGGATTCTCCTGCGAAGGCCTTTCCGGTGGCCGAGGCCATTGTAGGCCCGGCCTTGGAGCTCTGTCAGCATCCTGCTTCCTGCCCTGCGCCTTCGGCCAGGATGGCAAGGAAGTACGCCGTCCCTACCGGTTCCCTGTCCGGTTTCTCGGAACACCCCTCAGCCGAGGGGTTAGTTACCGTCAGCGTCTTCTGGCATGCCGGAAACGCCAGGGACGTGGACAAACCTCCCGACAAGGAGTCCAAGAAGTTGGACTATGCTGGGCGAAAAGTCTACGCTGCGTCCTCCCTTGGCCTTCGTCAAGCCAGCTCGGCCGTACTGATGGCTCATTTTTCTCACGCCCTGTTGGGTTCCCTGGACGAGGTAGTTCCTCATCTCCCGGCTGACCTGCAGACCACAGTTAAGCTGGTGCGGGACCAGGGCAGGACAGTGGCCAAGCAGCAACTTCAGACTGCTTTGAACATCGGTGACTCATGCACCAGGTCAGTAGTGGCCGTGAGTGGCGCCGTCGAAAGCATGGCTGAGGATATCCACCTTCACAGCTGATACCCAGCACAAATTGGTGGATGTTCCTCCTGGGGACCAACCTCTTCAGCCCTGGGTGGAAGGCCACCTCCAGAGGATCGAAAAGTCCAATGCCACTTTGGACTCGGTCTCATCCACCCAGAGGGACAAGGGCCGCAGACCGCAACCCAAGCCCTTTCGTCCGTCTGCGCCCGCGGCACGTCCGGCCCAGCAGCATCAGGGCCAGCAGGCTCGCACTTGGCATCCCAAACCCAAGCCCTGCGGCTTCCTCCTCCAGGAAGCAGGGAGGTAAAGGGCTAGGAGGTCCCTCAGCCGGTCCCTCCTCCAAGCCTGCACAGTGATGGGTTGAGGGGTGTCGCCCCTAACCTCGTCACCTCACCCCAGGTTCCCCCCGTGGGGGGACGGCTCCGTTACTTCCTTTCCGCCTGGTCTGCTATAACCACAGACCGGTGGGTGTTGGAAGTGGTAGGAAAGGGCCTTCCTCTGGAGTTCAAGGAGGCCCCGCCCTTCTGAGCCCTCGCCCCCAGGGAAGCCTCGGGGTCCGCAGCCTCGCTGTCAGCTCGCCGAGTCGACATCGCTCTGCTCCTCGAGAAAGAGGTGATCAGAGAGGTGGTGGACCCTCCCTCAAACCCGGGGTTTGTGTCCAGGTACTTCCTGGTCCCAAAACGGATGGGGGGCTGGTGCCCCATTCTCGACTTGCATGACCTAAACAAGTTCCTAAGGTCTCGGACCTTCAGAATGGTCACACTGGCTCAGATAATACCATCCTTGGAACGCGGCGTGTGGTTCTGCTCTCTGGACCTACAGGATGCATTTTTTCACGTTCCTATCCGTCAGTCTCATCAGAGATTCCTTCGCTTTTGAGCGGAAGGATCCCTTTTCGAGTTCCGAGCCATGCCCTTCGGCCTGTCTCTTGCACCCAGGGTCTTCACCAAATGCATGGCAGTGATGACAGCATTCCTGCCGCGTAGAGGGGTCCGGGTGTACCCTTACCTGGACGATTGGCTGATAGCAGCCCCCTCCAGACAGGAGGTGGAGTGGTCCAGAGATCTGGCTCTCCAGGTTTGCTCTCAGGTCGGCCTCCTCATCAACGAGGCCAAGTTAGAACTCGAACCGAAGCAGGTGATTCTCTTCATCGGGGCAGAGCTCGACTCTCTTTGAGCCAGAGCACGGCTCCCGGTGGACAGGGCCAAGGTTCTTTCCTCCTTTGCCCAATCATTTCTGGTTGGGCAATCGCGCCCTGCCTGGGACTTCCTGCGCCTCCTGGGTCTCATGGCGGCCTGTACCAGTGTGTTCCGTTGGGCCCGCTGGAACATGCACCCCCTTCAGTGGGGGCTGGCCAGCCAGTGGTCTCAATGCTGCGATCCATTGGACCAGCTAGTGACGGTGACCCAGGGGATGTGGAACGCTCTCCAGTGGTGGATCGTTCCAGCTCATCTGCAGGAGGGCATCCCGTTTGTCCGCCCCGAGCCGACGGTCTCTCTATCGACCGACGCCTCTCTGATGGGTTGGGGTGCCCATCTGGGGGAGCACAGAGTGCACGGCCTCTGGTCCCCGCGGGAGTCCCGATGCCATATCAACCTGCTGGAGCTCCGAGCGGTCCGCCTAGCTCTCACCGCCTTCGCTCCGTTTCTACGAGGTCAAGTGGTTCAGGTCCAGACGGACAATACCACAACCATGTACTACCTAAACCGCCAGGGCGGGACGCACTCCATGCCTCTGTGCAAGGAAGCTCTCCGCATTTGGTCACTCGTGCGCAGCCTGGAGGCGGATCTCCTTGCCATTCATGTGGCAGGAGCCTCCAACACCCTGACTGATGCCCTAAGTCGGATAGGATGCTGTATCCCACGAGTGCTTTCTCCTGCCAGAGGTAGTACAAGATCTGTTCTCCCATTGGGGCACACCTCAGGTGGATCTGTTTGCCTCCATGGAGAACGGAAAGCTGAGGCTGTTCCATGCCCACCCCCTCAGCAGGGCTCACTGCAGGGGGATGCCTTCTCGAGGCCATGGACCCCGGGCCTCTTCTACGCCTTTCCCCCATTTCCTTTGATCCACAAGGTGCTTCTCAAGGCGAGGAGGAACAAGGCACAGGTGATTCTGGTAGCCCCAGACTGGCCCCGCCAATGCTGGTATCCAGATCTCCTCAGCCTCAGCTCCAGGCTCCCGAGGCAGCTTCCAGCTCGCCCGGACCTTTCAGTCAATCAGGGAAGGTGTTCCATCTGGACCTTCAATCTCTGCACCTGACGCCTGGTTCCTGAGCGGCTAGAGTTCCAGGCCTTGGGTCTTCCGACGAGGTCCTTAATGTAGTTGAGGCGTCCCATGAGTCCGACTCAGGAAATGTTATGCCTTCAAATGGAAAAGGTTTTCCATTTGGTGTCAGGCAAGGCCTGGACCCTTCCTCCTGTTCCTTGGCAAGCATCTTGGACTATCTATGGTCCCTTTCTCAGCAAGGGCTCAGGTCGACGACCCTAAGGGTGCACCTGGCAGCCATCTCTGCTTACCGGGTGCGGGCCGGGAAGCAGTTGGTGGCGCAGGAAAAGGTGGTCTGGTGCGAGAACCTCCACCTCTGTGGGATCTACTGCTGGTACTGGCAAAGCTCATGGGCAAGCCATTCGAACCAATGCACGGGTGTGATCTCTCTCACCTGTCGTGGAAGACCGCCTTCTTGGTGGCTATTACGTCAGCCAGAAGGATGGGAGAGCTCCAGGCGCTTTCATCGAGTCTCGTTACCTGGTCTTCCACAGGGACAAGGTTGTCCTGCGACCCCACCTGAAATTCCTTCTGAAGGTGGTGTCGGAGTTTCACCTTAACCAGGTGTTGACTCTGTCGGTGTTCTACCCCAATCACACCTCGGAGGCCGAATATAGGCTCCATACTCTGGACCCTAGGAGGGCGCTCACTTACTATAAGGAGCACACGGCTGAAATTCAGGAAGAGGTTCGCCAGCTGTTTGTCACCTACGCTGAAGCCGCACCTGGCAGACCTGCAGCCAAGCGGACGATAAGCTGGTGGATCACCTCCTGCATAGATCTCTGCTATAGGTTGGTGGGCATGGAGCCTCCCAGAGGGATAAGAGCTCATTCTGCCCGCCATACCGCTGCATCGGTGGCTGCTTCCAGGGACGTCCCTATCCAGGAAATCTGCAGGGCTGCTACCTGGAAGTCAACACACACCTTATCACCCACTACCACATTGACCTTGAGTCATGCTGGGATGCTGGTTTTGGGGCCTCGGTTCTCCAGTCTCTTTTCCCTAAGTAGGGGGTGTGCGTCTTGCCTCCCTCCTCCCAGAGAACTGCTAGGAGTTCATTATAGTGTGATGAACAACATATCCATGTCCCTAGAAATACAGGTTACTCACCAGTAACAGGAGTTCTAGGAATGGTATATGTTGTTCATCCACACGACCCACCCGACCTTCCCGGCTTCGACACACAACCTGAGCTTCCAGCGGGCCAGATCTGGCGTCATGGGGTGGAGCCGAGAGTTTTACCACCCGGGTGGGTGGGAGGAGCCAGCTTGAAGACCTTCCGGCTTACCTCTCAACCTCTTGTCTCATGAATCAGGGACTAGGCTTAAAAAAATCAGGGATGAAAACCCTAAATCAGGGACATATCTTAAAAATTGGTAATATTTACTCAGAAAGCTGATAGAATAATGGATTAGTGTAAATGCACTTTCTGAAGAAGAACAAGTCTGTAACTTTAATGTTTGACATTATTTTGTGCTTACAGTCCCCACTGTTCAGTCACAGAAACACAAATTTTGTGAGGGACAGAAGAAAATTGTGAGGCAGAATCAGGGACGCCCCTGAAAATCAGGGACAGTTGAGAGGTATGCCTTCCGGCAAGATTTAAAAGCGGCAAGGATACCTGCCAATAAGTGTGGATGAACAACATATACCATTCCTAGAACTCCTGTTACAGGTGAGTAACCTGTATTTATTTGCTGTAGCACATATTTACTTCTTGCTTGCCATAGGTAAAATTTCAAGATAGCGAAAAAACTTCTAACATCCCTCTGTCGTAGCTGTTTAATCTACCCACTATAATACCCTAGGATTAATTGTTTATAAGTTAGATTCTGCAACCAAGGGAGCTGCCATCTATCAGCCAAAAATCCCCATAAATGCACTGTATGTATGCATTCTAACACACAGTGCTCCATAGTCTCCACTGGACTGAAACATTCAAAGTGAGGACAATTTCGTTCTTCCAGGGCCTTGTGTTTCCAATCCCCACGAACATTTATCCTCCCATACGTACATAACCACAGCTTGTCCCACATTCTTACAGGAATTCTCACATTTTGAAGCTGGTGTATTGCAATTTGAATCTTGTCTGTCTGACACTCTCTTAACTCCAGTTCAGAAGGACATATTTTTGCTAAAATATCCTCGTACAATCTATGTCTTGAGAGGGACAGGATCTGGGTAGAGGAATTTCCCCAGTGTCCTGGCCAAATTTCCTCCATTCACCAAAAATACCACCAGCAGCTTAAAATCTGGTTCAATTTCAGTTGGCATCCATCTTTATCCCCCTTCCCCAGGATGAGGCTGAAAATAGACAAAAATTATCTAGTCCTCCTTCCTGGTCAACTAAAGTCAAGGCTAAATGGAAAAAAAAAAGGACAGTGCAATTAATATCAAGTGTACATTGTCTTATCGACAGTATTTCAAGTATATAACCAGGCTAGCAGTATAAAAATAGTACATCTATTAATTGCAGCATCCCACAGGACCATAGTGATTGTTTCTTCATCCATCATTTTCATACATTACAGTCTCAGATGCTAAATGTAGTAGTTGGAGGATAAATCCTGCAACTGCATTAATCTAGTAAGTTAAAAAGCAAATTGTGGCATTAGGGTACAAAAGCTTTATCATGTTGCATAACATAAAGCTTCCAGGGTTGCCAGTATGTCCGGAAGGTGAAGCCGGCCCGGTGGCACTGAGGGTTGAGGCATCCACCTTAGCTTGTGCCACGCTGGAAACCCGAGTTCGGGAATGAGCCCAGAGTGGATTGGGGAGGAGAGGATTGAGTTTCTGATGGACTGCTCTCCTCTACAGGGAGGGGGGGTGTTCTCGTCCCGTGACACTAGTAACACCCTGTGTAGACCGGGCGCACTGCAGTCAGGGACCAACAAGCAGGGGGAATGTTGGCTGGCCATCCTGCAGATGTGTGTGGGAGCACTCACATCGCTCACTAGATGGCATTGCATGTCCTGCATTGGGGGGGGGACCAGAAAATGGAAAATGCCCTGTTTCCTGGAGGGCGAAGAAGGGTCCTGTGGTCGGCCCCTTGCCCACTGCCAAGCCTTCCAGCCTGCACTGGTATCCCCTCCCTGCTCTGGCCACTTTACTAGATTCCAGATAGAGTGCCAGATTGAAGTCGGCGATCTGCCCAAGGGGTTCAAAATTGGGGTGGGGGAGGTCAGGCGGTCGGTGCAGTGGGTGGGAGACTGGCCTATACTCAGGCAGGACTGCAGGCTTCAGGGCATGTGGGAGTAAGGCCAGACCAGATGACCACTCTGGAGAGAGAGAGGTCCAGGAGCCAGTGAGTGAGGGGGCATAAAGAAAGTTAAAAAAAAAACAAACACGTATGTCCAGAAGGCAGCTTTTGTCCCCTAAGGTGATGGGTTATCTGGTCTAGCTAATAGATATTGGAAATAGTCACTTACCACTGGGACAACAAAGGTGGAAGGGATGCAGCCACAGATGACTTATGGCTTTTGACTGCCAGTTTCCAAAGTGGGGAAAATGCTGGGGCCCAAGCTAACGCTGCCGGGTGTATGAACAGGAAAGCCATGGGAGCTGATATGAGAGCCAGGTCCATGGATTACTGGGAAACTGATCCTTGAGCTCCATCCAAAACTGC
This sequence comes from Neoceratodus forsteri, assembly GCA_016271365.2. Classification (NCBI taxonomy): domain Eukaryota; kingdom Metazoa; phylum Chordata; order Ceratodontiformes; family Ceratodontidae; genus Neoceratodus; species Neoceratodus forsteri. The sequence goes on from CM057452.1 coordinate 1,871,083,817, forward strand.
TGTAATTTATCACAGTGCCAGAATGTGTGGCCATGATCCACATCTTCCCTTATTCAGTGTCTCCAACCGAGAGAATATTGCTGACCTACATACTGTGCCTGTATGTGTGAAGTCTTAAAAAATCTGACATGGCACCTCCGTGCAAACTAACACCACACTGAGGCAGAAGGTATTTTCATAGCTGAGCTTGCCTACTTATCCCAAACTATTGGCTCAATGAGAAACCCCAATTCCTTATTCCATCTTTCCAAAACATATTATGTGGTACCTCCACAGAGTTCTCGTATTCACCTGTACAGGTGTCTAATAAAATGACCCCGAAGCAACCCTGACAATGTGTCCATGAGGATGCAGAGGATTAGTGGGGGATTGTCGGGCAAGGCTGATCATCACCCCCCCCCCCCCATATAGAATAAATAAGAGCTGAACTGTAGGTAGTGAAAATGCTCCCTATTAGTTAATCCATATATTTTTGGGAGCTCGGAATGGGAGGACTTCTAGTGCATTCAAGCACTGGAGCCAGCAGTAGAGTCCTAACGTATGCCACCTCTGCAATGTACCATCCATTTGTATAGGTAAGAAATCCCCATTCCGGGCCATTCCTCCACAAAAGAATAACAACGCAGGTACCGCAGATATTTTGCTGAATTTTTGCAAAGACTGCAAGATGGTAATGGTAAGGTGGGAGTACTGCACTTCATATACTGATGAGAGCCAAAGGATCACAGTTTTATGGGCATCCAGGGAATAATTCCACAGATACAGAGGGCATGCCCTCCCTGTGGGATTGAAAGCTGCAAGGTGGCATACCAAACTCAGATGGTGTCTCCCCATACAAATCTGAGAATAATCTATCCCAAGAGTGAAAGTAATATTCCGAGAGTGTGATCGGAGGGTTTGTAAAGATAGAACGCCAGGGCAGTATATTAATCTGGACTGATTTAGCCCATTGGAAAAAATGAATGGGCATAGTCACCATTTATTAATACCTGTTATACTCTGAGTCAATGATTCAAACTTAAAAGTTCAAGATTTTCTGTCAAGTGGAAATACTTAATTACCATTTTGTCCCACCAGAATAGTAACTCCTGTTTAAATGTTGTTTGGGGGGAATTAAAAGGCAGTAAATGTCATTTGAATATTAGGTTGGATCCTTGCCAGGTCACTGAATGTGCATAGCTACCACCACATCACTGGATGGAATGTTGTGGGAGAGATGCGTGTGTACCACATCAGCAGTGTAGAACATGATCTTAAAATGCTCACTGCCGAGGGGACCCCCATGCACCCTCATTATGCTGTGTGGCTTGCACTACCAGCTCAGTACAGAGAGCAAAGACAAAAGGAGATGGTACATACCCTGGATAGGATTATTAGGGCAGAACAAGAGCCATTTATATGTACATCAGTCTGTGTAAGGTCTGCAGGCACTGCAGAAACAGAGGGGAGAACCAGATTTCAACAGTATGTTCAGGGGAACTCCCAGGACACCCTGTTGAATGCCTTCTCGGCATCTAAACTAAGCATCACTGCCAAAATAGAGCATTACTATATAAGAGTGTGATGGATGTTGTCCACCGTCTGTCTCTGGTGGACAAATCCTGCCTGTTTCTATGAATCAGCAAAGGCAGGAGATGGTCCACCCTAGCTACCCATATAGACTTATGAAAGTGGAGAGCCGGGGACTGTACCAGTGGCTAAACTGGAAGTGTTTAGGTGGGGAACTCTCACTTCTCGAGTTCTAGGTTATGGGTCTGCCATTTTTAGGTAGTGGAACTTTCCTGTAGTAGTCAATGAAGAGAGATGACAGAGGTGATGGAACTGTCATACAATTTTTTAAAATGTGGTAGAAAGAGTTCCTGTGGACTCCTGCGCAGTTTAACCCCAGTCTTTATCTAGTTTGGGTATGGCCTTTATCATGGCATTGTACCACGTGTTGGTGGGGAAGTCAGTCCCTTATTGTATGGCTTGAAAGGCTCCTAACAATTGTGGTATCAAGAGATCTCCGACGGCATTGTACACCTCAACTGGGTATCCATTTGGGCCTGGGCACTTATAAGACTTTGCTATCATGAGCATATTATGTATTTCTTTTGCACTAATGGGTTGCATCAGCTGTTGCTGTTGTGTCTGTGTCAAACTGGGTAAGGAGAGGTGGCCCAAGTAGTTCTGTATATGGGAAGGGGCACCTAGGTAGCTTTTTATATAAAGATTGGTAATAGTTTCCCATAATTTCCAACATGTTATCTCCATTGTGAAGCATCCTTGCCGTTAGGGTTCTGGAGTTGAAGTAGCTTAACATTTCTCTTTTGTCATGTCAATCTTTGAGCCAAGAATATTGTGCCCCTGGCCCCCCCCATAATAGGACTGCTTGAGGAACTGTAGGGCTCACTGCACCCTGGTATCATGAAATTGTTGAATCTGCGCCCTCACCTCTCAGATTTGGGAATCTAGACCCTTCCCCCTTGGGTCACACCTGGAAATGAGCCTTGGCCCAGTGTGCCTCTCCCAGTTACCAGTTTTTAAAATAAACACATAAATGATCCCACAGAGCATGGTACATCTGAAGAATAGTGAAGGTCTAAGTAAGGTCCCCACAATAATACAGCTCCACTGCTAAAGCGTGCTCGGTGTAAAAAATCAGCAGAAGAAAAGGCAAACACCGGCACTACTTACTGTGCAACAATTCACTTTATTTAATATATAAATGTAAAAACATACCGCCACACCTTCAGGTAGCAAGCAAATACCCCGACCGGTTTTGTAGTTATTGCATCATCGGGGGATAGCGAAGTGAACAGCAAAAGGGGTTTAAAACGCATAACTCTTAAAGTGACAGTGCAAAGTTCTTCAATACAAATAAAGTACTTGACTATTAAAGTGTGACCGTATTAACTATCTCTCCTGCAGTTTAACAAGACAGCATGCTGCACACTCGAGCAGACAAGATAGATCGAATGGCTTGTATCTGCTGGCAATTTCATATGTCCTAGTGTAACCCCCCTACAAATGGGGGTTCCTAAAAGCCTTCCCGTGGTTTGTCTAAGAGCCCCCTGCCTAACTGGCGTTTGGCGTAAGGCCGCTCAATTGTGGGTGCTGTGAGTGCTTTTAATGCCTCTAGTATTGTCTCTTTAAGAGCTGCCTGCTCGCAGGCTCCCGTGGCTTGTATAAGGGGGACTGGGGTTTCCCTGCTCAAATCCCGCCTGAGCTGCAGTGAAATCACTCCAATTTGGTATTTGCTAAAAGCGCAAAAGGGAGCCCTTTTGAAAGATGTAACTGTTTGACTGTAATTAGTTAGAGTATTAGTGGAATTACAGTTTGTCTAACCTGTTTCTTTTGCAGCTGGGATTGTGTGCGCTTGGACCCTCCATTTTGGACCTGGACTGTTGAACTGGGCCAATGGGAAATGGGGGAACATTAAAATGGAGATCTTTTTGACCAACCAGGATCAGGACTCATGTTGGAGCCGTCTGGCCATAGGGGATACAGCTCGTAATTCTGGGAAGTGTAGTCTGGACTCTGGTGCCTTTTTCTGCACCAGTGGGGGGCAAAGTAAGTGACTGGCATCAGTAGCACCCGAACTGAGTTTTCCTACCCAAACTGAGTTTCCTGCTCCTAACTGCCAAGGGGCAGAGATGCTGTGTCTGTGAGCGAGGCAGCTCTGGGCTCCCTAGGCCATTGAGTCGTGTGGGAAGTGCATGTGGAAGGCTCAGATTCGGACGGCCTGCTGCCGTGAGTGTCAGACTAAATCCGCTGGGCAGCGGTCAGAGGAGGCTGTGCAAAAGCACAGCTACCTACCAGGCTTACCCTGTAGAGGACTGGAGAATCTGCTGAATCATGCTCAGTCTGTCAGGAAAAGTGAAGCTGTGTTGTGACTCCCTGATTAGCTGTGAGTTTGGTCGGGCCCTAGGGAGCAGCTGTCTGGTATGGTACCCCTCTGTTGCTTTTCATATAAATGTGTGGAGAAGTGTTTGAAGTCCAGGCTCGGTCTTGCGAGTGGTATGAGAGCGCTTTTTCTTCTGGAGTCGTGAGTACTAAATCAGGGTAGCTCCCTGTCAAATGTTCCTAGTAAGGGCAAGATCTTCTGGTTACTTTGCTGACTATACTACCTGAGCCTGCTGGCTCTATTAAATCTTCGTAGGAACCTCATGCTTGTTTCTGTGTCAGGGCTCCAACCAGCTGCATCAAGGGACTAGCCTTTATTGCCTGGGTACCCAGAGACAGTGACTTATAGGTTAGGCTCTGCACAGTGCCCTAGATAGATACTTATATATTAGATTGGTAAGTTAATTAACCTGATCACCCCAGTCCTTGTTAATTCCCTAAATAAATCAGATTGATTGTTTTGCAAAGGTATACTGGCTAACTTGTGTGTTTATGGTGAATTTCTGCACAGTGATTATTGTGTAACAGCATTTTACTTTTCAGGGGGTCCCCGGAGCAAGCTGATTGGTTCAAGTCTGGGGGTGTGTATTGTAAGGGTGCTGTGATTGATTTGTGTGGGCCACTAGTGGGAAGAAAGGGGGGTTGCAGTGACCCAGAGAGCTGTGACCAAGTCATACCAGACTGTCTTAACCCCGACCTCTGGGTGGAGGCACTCGCCATCAGATCCAGGCCCCTCAACCTGTTACTGGCAAATCAGGCAGGGGCAGTAGCCCTTGGGATAGCGACCCTGGGGGTTACACTAGAAAACCCACTTCATTTTAACAGAGGTTAATACCGAAATGCATGTGTTCAAATTCCATCAATAATATTAACATGAATAATCATAAATTCAATTTTGTATTCTTGTAGTGCATGAGGTAGGTAATTCTCCACTCCTTCCTCCATACCCTAAAAAGGGAAAGAACACATAAACAATTTATATAAGTACATAACAAAGGCAGTCTTAATCAAGAAATGTGTATTAGTCTAGTCTTCTGTAACTAGGAATATCAATGTCCCTAAGCAGGACTGAGAAAATCCGTCCCCCCCAGAAAAAAAGGATTACCAAAAGGAGATCCTGGATGAGGAAACTTCTCAGACAGGAATCATTTTGATATTTACCTTAGCACTGAGACCCTAGGACTGAATGAGATAGATATACTGCCATTCATTAAGAAATAATGAGGTAACTTGTGTCTGTAACTCATTGTAGAACTGTACACTGTCACTTTAAGAGTTATGTGTTTTAAACCCTTTGCTATTCACTTCTATCCCACTGATAACGCAATGACTGTGAGAAACCAGTTTGCGATTTGCTTGCAAACAGATGGTGTGGCGAACGTTTTACTTTTATATATTAAATAAAGTGAATTTCTGTTCAGTAAGTAGTGCCAGTGAGTTTGCCTTTTCCTCTGAGTAAGGTCTCCTAGTTTTCATCTAAATTTGTTTTTCAGTCAAGCTTTTTCCTGCAGAGGCTGTGTGGGAGGGCTATCAACCCTGTCACTGCCACCCCTGACAGACGCCCACCACACTCAATCACTGGAGTTTCTGCTGTGACTTTTCCACTCCTGGCAGAGCCATGGATGTGAGGGCCATCCCCTCCTGGCACTAATAATCCATATTTGGGTGGACAGCTAGTGATGCAGTCTGATGGAAGCTAGGCTGGGCTTCAGTAGCCTTCACTAGCCCTGTTTTCAGTTTTCTGGCATCCAGCCCCTTGCTGCGGACAGGCAGTGTTGTGTGCCATGTGTAGGCAGACATGCGCCATGACAAACCAGCAGCCCTTTCCTATCACATGCCACCCCATCCTGCACTAACCACCAGGCCTCCACCTGATGGCAGTCAGCAGTGGGGTTGTCAATGCTCATCTCCCCCAGCCAATCCCCAGTGACCCAAGTCCACTCCTGAACCTGGGTTGCCAGCATAGCGGGTGGTAGCGCTGCCGCTGTGACACTGGACTGGCTCATAATTTTTTCCTACAGGTAGAGTAAGAAATAAGTTCCCCATGAAGTTCAGGTTTCAGTGTTTTATTTATTTTATTTATTTATTTTTAAAAGTTTCACCACAAAAGGCATACTGAGCTACAGTAGCTCATTTCCAGATGTGTCCTGGGGGAAAGGGAAGCGAGGATACAATACTGAAACACAGAAACGTGTAAAAGTATACATAGAGTCAAGTCTGTACAAAATACATTAAGGCATACATGATTTTGTAGGATAGACAGGCAGTAATTGCCATCTTACAGCTATATACTTATATTTGTATACATATATACACATAAGTTCATATATTTTTTTTACACCTCCTCATCACCACGTCCAGACCCTCTCTCAGGGTCTCCCAATGCACCAGGCAGACTGTGCTGCCACGACTGGAGGAGCTCGCTCCCAATTAGTGCCCCACTTCAGTAATTTCAGGTATCCCCGGATGACCCCCCCCCAGGTGGGGTGGAGGAGTCCCCCTTCCCCTCCGAATTCTCAGGGAACATGCACCTGGAGCTGCACCTCGATCCCACAGTCGCCGTGCGGGAGCCCATCGCCTTGCCTGATGTGGGGTATTTCCTGATTTTTTTCTGATCCCCACCCCCTGCGGATGTCGACACTTGGGGTAGGACCAGTGAGATGGAGGCACGTAGAGACGTGCCTTCGCTTAGGCTCTCAGCCGATGCCTGACCCTCCCTAGTGCTCTGTGTCCTCTGCTGCACCTCCACCTGTGGTCACCCAGGTGGTGGTATAGCAGCAAAGACTGCAGCCAACCCCTTCTGGAGAAGGAGAGCAGCCTGTCAGGCACTCAGTACTTCTCACCCGGCTGGCCCTCTATTGACCCAAGCTTGCTACCGAACCCGGTCGCCAGTTTCTGAGCGGTAGCGTCACTGCCAGGGCTGGCCCTGTAAGTTGACATTTTTTCATTTACATTTGCACCTGCATGTATGTTAGTCCTCAGATTAAATAATCAGTAGACATACAAACTAGGCTTTTAACAAGGAGATCATTGCTTGTGACATTTGGTGGTCAAAAGTGAGGACTTTGTCTGGACGGAGGAAGGGGGAGATGAGTGGATGGCCTGGTCCCAACTAATGGTATTGGTGACATCTAGAACTTTATATATATATATACACAATAATATCTGCAATGTTTTCTCAAAAAATTGTGCTCTGAAGTTTTTCTACTGTAGCAGGGATGTGTTACAGCACTAGAACACGTTCTCAACGATACTGTCAAAATCTAAGTTTAAGAAGAACCGGGTCATGATCCGAGAGCAATTCTCTGCCAAAACCTATGTCCTGAACAGTGGAAAAGTGTTCATAAATTAAAAAAAAAAAATAATAATCCAAGTGACCTGTACTTCCATGCCTTGGTGAGCTATACTTATATGACTTGCTTGTTGGAAAGAGCTGACACTATACATCTAAAGCAGGGTTTATATGGCAGTAGTACTTCAAACTTCCGACTACCAGCGGTGCGGTCCTGAGCATCTACCACGCACTGTCTGCCTGTCACACAGCCATACCAAACTGATGCAGTCTGTGCTGGTGCAGGGCCGTGCCTTCGGGGCGGACATTTACTTGCTAAGCGTAGCGTGACATAATCGCACATGTGAATGCGATGGCCAAACTCATGGCTGTAAATTTCAGTTAGAGAGTTGCAACCATTACAGCCCTTGTTTTTTAACAGCAGCTATTCAAGAGACCCTCTTTTTGTGAGGAAATTATTTGGCTCAAAGCACTTGCTGAAAACAGAGACTCATTCATGAACGAGTCTACGCCATCACACCTGTGCATGCGCCAGAGCCATGGTTGGACAGGGTTGCCACGCACAAACAGTCCACACTGCCATTTAAGCCACTGTAGCTGCTCGCTCCACTTGGGGTCCCCAGCTTGCCTAACAATCTGGGAGTGTCTTAATGAGCACTGTACCCCGATCTGGTCAGTGTCTACATAGTCACATTTGCACTGGAGCAACCCGAGCGCACAGGTTACTCCAGTACAAATTGGACTATGTAAACAGAGCTTAAGATACCTAAGGCTCTGTCCACACAAGTTGCTGTATATAATTGCCAGCCTTAAGGGGTTGCAAACTGTGCATTCACTACATTGGTAGCGGCATAGACCATGCACCTCCCCCAAAAAACTCAGTTGTCCACTTGGCCTCCTTCTTCCTGGTCCTGTATGTACTAATTTAACTAAAGTGCAAAAATGGCACAAAACTAGCTAAAATGAAACTACAGGGAGGGCATGATAGGGATGAGGATGTTCCTTGGGGGCTTCGCAACTTCTGATATGGGGCCTCAGCAAGGAGGTTTGCACAGGGCCCCGGAATAGCTAGGGCCAGCGCTACATTTCCCTTACCGACTTTAAGCATGGATGTTGGAGCATCCACACTGTGCTCTGACACAGTGCTTGCCCGCATGTGTTCCCAATCGGCAACGGTGTCTGTCTGGAACCGTGCTAAAACCCTGCTCTGATCAGAGTTTTAGCATGCTTTTTAAACACAGTTCTTAGCACAGTTCTACTATGCTACAGTGTGGACATGATCCGTATTTGCTGTTCTTGTAACATTACAGACTGCCGGTAACGTTACAAGAACGCAGTTGTGGACAGGACATTAATAAGTGATCTATTGTCTGATTAAAATATTTTGGTGCCAGAGTTGCTTGAAATGCAACGGGATTAGTGGTGTCCAAGTCCAGCAGGAGAGTCAGGTTGATGTCATCGCCAATTATCAGTTGACCTTGGAGCATCAAGAGCAATTTATTAAAGAAAACTTGCATAACCCTTTTTCCAGAGTGAGGCGTGAAGAAACAGTTGCTAGAGTCACCGATTTATCATAATGATTGCCAGTTGATGGCAACTGTGTGGGTCTAGGAGGGAGTCCCGTAGAAGAAAACAAGTGGTGTGAGGCACCTGGACAACTGGACCGCACTGTTTATCAGTATGATAGGTAGCAGCATAAACCATGCACCTCCCCAAATGGCCCAGTTTCTCATACTGCTGGTGAGACATACGTGTCTCCAGCAAGAAGATTACATTTTGCTTTTCTTAGTTTAAATACTACAAAATATGTGATCGTTTGACCAGATTATTCATCCCATTTACATTATATGAGATGAATTTTACTGGGTCTGCAGCCAGTGTGATAAAACAGGTGAAATTGTCTCAATAGAAAATTGCCCCTTACTACGTATCATGCCCACATTCCCTGGTCGTGCCATGTTGCCAGTCAGTAGTACCCATCGGAGACCTTGCTCCCAATGAAAGATGCCAGACTAGCCAGTACTCTGCATACTTTGTATATACCAGAGTGACATACATAACAAGAATCAAGTCTGTCTTCACCATATGAAAAAAGGAAAAAGAGACCAGCTGGTCAGAACTGTAACATTCCTGTAAAATAAACCATATAGTAGCAAGCAGTACAACAGAAAACCAGGGGCCAACTGGGCATTGTTGTCCAGGAAAAAATACATAAAATAGAGTCTATGCAGTAACGACTCCTTCAAATGAGGCCAATTTTACCTGTGCCCCTGTGCAGAGACAGATAATAGTGTCCCTGCATGGGAGTGGTACAAGCTGAAACATGGCTGGGCTCCCAGTACAGTTAACCTGTAAAGAAGTTATATAAGAGACATCGCCAGCTGCACCAAAGACGAGCTCCAATAGTTAGGAACCTTCACCCCTGCTGGGAAATTTGAGAAGTTTAGTTCATTCTTGGGGAAGAGAGTCTAAACTCGTACATGGGCAGCTGTTCCACAGGAGGGAGGGGTGAACCCCAAGAAAATGCCGAGATAAATGTCCGAAGCATCAGCGTGACCTCCTGGCAAAACAGTGAAATAAAGTCCAGTGCTGGGCTGTCTGGCAGCCTCATGTTCTGGGAATATTAGAGATAGTCATGCAGCATATCTACTGTAGTCCCCAACACTCCAGCAAGTATCAATGACAGCAGGAACAGGGTGGGAAAATCCGTAAGAAGCAAGTACTGCTGAGAGTGTCAAAGGTGCCAGCTAAACTGAGGCAGGGAAAGGAAGAGGAGCCACAGGGCAGGGAGAGAAGAACCCAAATTCTGGCCTTAGGGGAGCTGAAGGGTGAAAATACGGAACAGGGACCCTCCAAGTTGTATAGTGCCGTTACATAGCAGAAGGGCAACAGTGCAGGCACTATATACCCATATGACCCCGGTTAGATAAGGTCTCATGTAGTTTTGCTCTGGGTGTTAGTGAGAGGTATGTATTCAATCAATAGGGACCTCAACTTTGCACTTGGGGAGCGAGGGACACCAGTGTGCTGAAAATCAGACACACAGTAGATAGAATGTTCCAAACTGAGGCCGACAACCCTTCCCCTAAGAATACTGTCACCACGCTTGTACAAATTACAGCAAGCAGTTCAGTCATGTCCTGGTCTGCCTTTCAGAAATAGCTGGTGCTAGGGAGATGTCGCTAGACTCAGCCGACCAATAGAGCCTTCAGCTCCAGGATCACCTTTATCATGCAAAATTAATGGTGCCTGAATTAGTTTGGAGAAATACAGAGGAGTGTGCTGTGAAGCAAAGGAGAGTGAGAGAGACCCCTAGTGTACTGCACCTGGCATGTGAAGGGCAACACTCGCTTCACCTAAAAACCCCACACTGGAGGGAGAGTTCCCCCACCTCTATACCTGATAATGTTCCAAAGAGGTTTATTGAACTGGGATCATATATCACCAGATCTGTCCATACACAAAGGGACAGATGTCATACCAAGCTGAGTTGTGGTACTGATGTCATTAATGCACTTTTCTCTCAAACTGCTTTTGTCAGGGGCTAAGTACAGTCCTGTGCAGAGCAGCAGGACCAGCAAACAAAAGATCAGAGCTTCTATAAACTCTGAGATGCACTGCAGGCTGTTGAATTTCCCACTGATGCAGTTCTGTTTTGATAGCTGCAGGGAATTCTGGAATTTGTAGTTACAGAAGATGTCAGCCTGTAAGACATTAAAAACAGCCTGACACAATCCACTATACTACAGTAAACAGTAAGTAAAACAAAATGTTCTTGCACACAAAGTGCACTTTTGACTAGCCCTTCACTTGGGAGTGGAGCCCTTTGTGATGACTGTTCCTTCTAAAATGGGGAGCAGATTTTGTTGTACCAGTGACCATCTAGTATCTTAATTAAGCTTTAATTCTATACAACAACCTCAGTTTAACATGAATCTTAGACGTAACTGAATGCTCTGTGAGATGAATAAATAACTGAGAACAGGGTCAAAATGCATACCCTTAATTAAAACCTGCCCATGGAGAGTAGGCATGATAAGGCCGGTTCCCTGGCTTCCCAGCTTCAGGTCAAGTTTAGGCTGACCTTTGTCTCTGACATTTCTGTCTTTCTGAAGAACAGGAAACTACAAAATTAGTATTCTAATTGTAACCCCCCTGCAAATGGGGGTTCCCAAAAGACTTCCAGGAGCTTGCTTGAATGCTCCAAGCCTGAATGGTGTTTGGCATTTAAGCCATTTATCAGTGAGTGTTTTTAGAGCCTCTGGTACTGTCTCTTTAAGAGCTGTCTGCTTGCAGACATAATTAGTTTGTATGGGGGACTGTGCTTCTCTGAGTACCACTGAGCTGCTGCCAATTCACTTCATTTTGCAGTCACTAGGGTGCAAGGAACCTATCTGAAAGATGTAACTGTTTGCCAGAAATTATTTAGAGTAATAATGAAATTACAGTTTGTCTAACCTGCTTTCTTTGCAGTCAGAACTGTGTCTGCTAGTTCCCTATTCTAGTTTTGAACTGCTGAACTGGACAATCAGTGTGGGGTAAGCTAGCTCTAAAATGATGCCTTGGGCGAATCAGAACTTGGACTCATAATCTGAGCCAGCCACAAGAGGATTGTATGGGCAGTGACTCTGGGAGATGTAGTTTAGACTTCAGTGCCTTTTGGACCAACAGCAGCAGTCTATTGAAGTGACAGCCAATCCAGTCAAGAACTGGGAGGAACTCAAAGGAAGTGCCGGTTTTCATCAGTTGGAGTTCAGTTGAGCTTTGGCAGTGAAGAAGGAAGGATCCTGTGCTTTTCAGTGTGCAGTTTTAGTCAAAAACGTGTAAGGCCCAGAGTTCGGTCTGCAGCTTGTAACAGCTTGTTAGGACTGAATCGTCCTGTGAAAAGAATCAAAGGATCTCTGAAGAGTAGAAACCAGGCTCACCCTGTAGAAGACTGGAAGAATTGCTGAAAATTGCACTCGGTCTGTCAGGAACTGAATCTGCTGTGTGTTCTCCGGTATTGTGCAGTAATTGCGATCGGGATACAGATGCAGCCTGCCTGGTATAGTACTTTCTTTTATATGGATGTGTGAAGAGGTTTGTGTACCTCAAGTGAGCCCTGCTGACATTGAAGGACCCTATCTTATTTGGAGGTCGTGAGTACTAATTCAGGGTTGCTCCTGTTGAATTGCCACATTAAATCAAATGGAATTACTGTACTGCTGACTGTTTAATTTCCTTTTCTCTGTGTGAAAGGCCCCTACCAGCTGCCACAGTTTGGACTAGCCACTAGGGCTTGGGTACCCGGGACAGTAACTGATAGGATAGGCCTGACAGAGAGCCATAGGTAGATTATTAGAGTGATAAGCAATTAACCTGATTTCCCTGTCCTTGTTATATCCCTAAATAAATCAGAGCTGCTTGTTTCAGCAAAGTTATACTGCCTGAGGTATTTGTCTATGTTAAAGTACTGTACTGTGATTGTTGCACTGTATCTCATTTCACAGGAGGTCCCAGTGCCGGAACCAGACCTGGGGTAAGTGTATACTGTGAAGGTAATTCTGATATATTGTGTGGGCCACTAGTGGGAAGAAAGGGTTGCAGTGTCCCAGAGGGCTGTGACCAAGTTAGTTTAACTATTGCAAACCCTGACCTCTGGGTGGAGGCACCCGCCATTGGATCCAGGCCCCTCAACCTGTTAGTGGCAAATCAGGCAGGGGTAGAGCCCCTGGGATAAGCGCCATCTAGGGGTTACATCTTGGAGGCTCACCGCTGGGATTGTGTGTCCTCTAGTGGCCATATTTACGAACCACTGTTAAGAAAAAATGGGTACCCCGACAGAAGTGGCTGTGCACCGCTGGTGGAGTGGTGTACTGGGAGGAGATCGACCCCAAAATGCTATGCTTATCCTGGACATCCCCTGGGTATCAATACGGACACTGTGCAGGGAGTACTTTCCAAGGTGAAGGTTTACAAAACCCTGTGGTGGTGGGTCGGCATGCTAATCTGCTCACCCACACTTCTCCTGGCCCTAGTAGAGTTTAAGGATCCCATAGATAGCTCCAAAGTGCCACAGACCATTACCCCAGAGGAGCCCTCACTGCTTGGAGAGTGATAACTAAGGACAGTAAAGACCGGGAATCAGCCCCCACCACTATCTGAAACTTTTGAGGAGAAATTTGCTGAATGGTTGCTGGGAGAGGGAAACTGTGGAGGACTTGAAGAAACTATTCTTGCCACCTGGGGGTGTTCCTCCCCCAACACCCTCTCCTGCTCCAGTGCCCGTAATGGTGGCTGAACCAATGCAGACTCCTATTTCTGCACCTGCCATTAGTCACGACTCTTACCGAAGGTTGAGGATCTTCTCTGGCACCCTCCCCACCCCCCAAGGGGAGGATGACTGGGAGACCTGGATAGACTATGTTGCCCCCCACGTGCTAGAATGGCAATGCTCGGAAGGAAAAGCGAAAGAGGGTTAGTGAGCCTCCGAGGTCCTGCCCTGGCTACCATCCGTGCTAAGCGGCCAGTAACCCTGAAGCGACTGCACAGGCCTATCTTGAGGCCTTGGAGAATGTGTATGGGAGCCCAGATTCTGATGAGGACCTATGGTAGAGTAAGAGATGCACAACAGTACCAAGGGAGTTGTTGTCTGTGTATGTATCTCGGCTGGAAAAATTGTTGCAAGAATGCCTCAGAAAAGGTAGTTTTGCCAGCGATTGAACTGGACCGAACCAGGCTGGACAGGATCCTAAGTCTGCCCCCTTCTCAGAACTGCTGTTGCTTCAGTTACACCTGGCAGATCGACTGGAATCCCCACCCTCCTATGATGAGTTAATGAGAGAAATTCGAGAGCTGAAAAGACGCGACTCTGGGAGGGACCTGCACCAATAGCTGCGGCTGACTAGTCGACTGAGGGTGACCCATCAAGTGAAGTTCAGGGGCAGAGGCTGGCAGTCAATGAGTGCTCTGACAAGGAAAAGATATGTCACAATGGGGTAACTGTTGAGAGAGATCCGGGAATTCAAAAACAAGTCCTTTATGAAGGCCACGCCTGCAAGCACGGGCCCTGACCTATATCCCACTGCATTCTATCATGGGGTGGGGTACGCACCATGTATCTCCTGCTGATAACAGTCCAACTCGATTCCTGACCATGGAAGTGGAGAAACTGACGTGATGTCTCCAAATGCTTATCACGCCCAGAGACAGAGATGGCACCAAGGTTTCCAGTTAGTAATACCTCGCCCTGGCTCCCAGTGTGGCGCCTGCCAGCTCAAACCCAGGAAGTATGTTTTGCTATACTGTGGGGAAAGATGGCACATGAAAAGGGAATGCCAGTCCCCAAAAAGACACTGACAAAGTTGCATATAGGCTACAAGGAGAGCTTCGGAGAAGAAATCAGTAAAGGTGCACGACATGATCCCAGTGAGGGCACCAAAATGCTAATTCACGTCCTTTGTGGCAAGGTTGAAGTGCTCTAGGCCTCACCACCGCCTCTCCAGATTGGTCCAAGAATAGTGGTCCCTCCATGGAGACCACTGTAAAGGTGAACGGAGTGTCTACAAGAGCTATATTAGACAGTGGCTCCTAGTGACAATTATGTTCCAAGATTGGTATCAGAAGCATTTGTCAGACGCATTCTTTCCAACCATTAGAAGGACTGCATGTCAGGGGGTTATGAGAAGGCCTCACCCTATTCCGTATATCCGACTTGCATTGTCTTTCCCCACCTCCGTGGCTGGAGTGGTCAAGTAGAGACCCCAGTCTTAGTGTGTCCCCCACTGGACTGTATGATGGTGTCCTTTGTTGATTGGAACAAATGCTCATATGTTCGGAAGGCTGGCACAGTTGTGTTATGAAAAACAGGGTCAAAGACTAGTAGAGCTTTAAGAGTTCCGGTTTAATTAAGAAGGCCTATGAGGCACAGAGAGATGCTGAAAAACAGAACCAGAGGAACCGGTTCGGAATTGTGGAGAAGAAGGATCCTGAGTCTCTGATCCTGAGCCAAATGCCCAGTGTACCTTATCAGGGAGAGGTCCGTATCAGAAAGGATGTTAAGAATAAAATATTAATGTTGGATGCACCAGGCGGTGGAAAATTGCCAGAGGGACTGCTGGTCAAGCCTTGTGTATTTTGCCCGCTAGAGCCCATGCTTATGCCAGAAGGGTAATGTTCCAAGTTCATAATGTGTCTGAAAGAGACATTCGAGTAAACAGAGGTTGCATCCTGGCTAATGTGCATTGTGCAGACACTGCAGTGCTACCCAGCAGCAAGAGTTCAAGGAAGAATGACAGAGTAACGCCTGACTTGTTTGATTTCGCGACCGCTGCCAGCTGAATGGAAAGTGAAGATCAGTGAGAAGTTTGCCCAGAGAGACCAGGTGTTTTCTTTAAAGGAATGGGATGTAGGATGCGTGTGCGAGCTGAGCACAATATCGCTGTCATGACGTAAAGACCATTTCGTGAGAGGTCTCGACGCCTGGCACCTGCTGACATAGATGATGTGAGACGGCATCTGCAAGAGATGTTAGCTGCTGGTGTAATACAAGAATCCAGAAGCCCTTATGCTTCCCCATTGTGGTAGTGAGGAAAAGAATGGAACAGTAAGGATGTGTGGATTATCGCACCTTAAACCGCGGACTATCCCTGATCAGTACACAATGCCCCATTCAGGATGTTGGACTGCCTAAACGGAGCAAGTGGTTCTCGTGCTGGATCTCCGCAGGGGTACTATCAGATCCCGGTGGCCCCAGAGGACCGTGGAAAGACAGCCTTTATCTGTCCGCTTGGCTTCTATGAATTCATGAGGATGCCCATGGATTTCAGGTGCCCCAGCCACTTTTCAACGATTGATGGAGCGTGCAGTGGGGACATGAACTTACTAGAGTGCCTGGTATACCTAGATGATGTTATTGTGTTTGGCAGCTCACTGGAGAACATGAGAGCAGATTATTTAAGGTATTGGACCCCGACTGGAGGACTTTGGCCTTAAACTGTCCATTGATAAGTGTCAATTTTTCAAACATCAGTAAAGTATGTGGGACACATAGTATCCAATTTAGGAATAGAGACCACCCGGCAAAGTTGAGGCCTTGACCACCTGGCCACAGCCCAAAAATCTAAAAGAACTGCAAAGATTCCTGGATTCTGTGGTTATTATCGCGCTCATCAAGGACTATTCAAGAGTGATCCGCCTCTTTACTTAACCTCTACTCAAGGGTATCCCCAACCCACAAAAATACCAAAAGTCAGCATCCCTCAAGACTGAAAGAGTGTATTTCATCCGAGTGAAGTATTTAGTCTGCTGACCCTGATTGTGAGACTGCTTTTCATGAGATCATATATCAACTTACCCATGCTCCAGTGCTGGCCCTATGCCGATCCAAGAAAACCTACTGTCCTGCACACTGATGCTAGCTTGCAAGGGTTGGGGCTGTGTACCAAGAGCACGAGAATGGCCTGAGACCAGTGGCCTTGCCAGTAGAAGCCTGACCCCATCCGAAAAGAACTATCCTGTACATAAGTTAGAGTTCCTAGTTTGAAGTGGCTATTGTTGACCAATTCCTATGAGTACTTGTATGGGCTAAATACTAGTAAAACTGACAATAATCCTTGACCTATGTGCAGACCTCAGCTGTTGGATGCCACTGGCCATAGGTGGCTTTCTTCATTATCTGCATGACTATGCTCTCAATACCTAGAGCAGGTCTGAACCACATAGATGCTGATGTCTTCCCGGAGGCCTGTTCCCAGAATGATTGGGTCCGACTGGCAGAACCTGACATTCGGGCACTCTGCCGGAAGTTTGACAGGAGGAACAATGTCCACGGACGCAGTGGACTGCATGGTGGATTGCTTGGGAGCCTCTGAGAATTGCATACCTGTTGCTTATTGCCACTTTTCTGCAATAGACATTGGTGCACTGCCTCAGCTGGACAATGACAGTATTCGCGGCTCAACTCCCCATCCCATGATCAAAGCAGCTTTAGAAGCCCTCTATGCAGGAAAAGATGTCCAAATTACGCCCACTGATTTGAGAACTGCACTGTTATACAAAGAAGGTCCTAAGTTGAAACTGATCAATAAACCTGTTATATAGAGAAACAGTAGACAGAGGGGACAAGTAGACAAAAAACAACTAGTGCTGCCCACTGCCTTCAGACTCCAGTATTGAGGTCCTTGCACAACCACCATGGGGCACCTTGGTATAGACAGAACACTTGACTTGCGGAGATCCAGATTCTATTGGCCTAAGATGGGGCTGATGTGAGCAACACATTCGAACTTGTAGTCGCTGCTTACAGAGGAAAGTTTTCGTTCCCAGAGGGCTGCCCCTTTGTTAACATAATCCACCAGTGCACCCATGGAGCTGGTCTGTATTGATTTTCTAAGTTTGGAGTCAGATCAAAGAAATATCAGTAATGTTGGTGGTCACCGACCATTTCACAAGATATGCCCAAGCTTTCCCCACCAAAGACCAGAAAGCATCCACTGTAGCCAAAGTACTTGTAGAAAACTTTTGTTCACTATGGGGCTCCAACAATCCATTCTGATCAAGGGAGAGACTTTGAGAGTCGCCTGATCAAAGAGATGCTTTCTGTGGGGAGTGCAAGTCCAGAACCACTCCTTACCACCCTCAGGGGACCCACAGCCTGAACGTTTCAACCGTGACTTCTGTTAGATATGCTAGCACCCTGCACCTCAAAGGACAAGCTTTCAGATGGAGCCAACAAATTAGCACCCATGGTACATGCTTATAACTGCGCAATAAATGTGATGCCATACTGGGATTCTCCCCTACCGCCTGATGTTTGGAAGAGAAGTCACACCAGTAGATGTGTGTTTGGGGTCTCTCCGATGGGGGTTCAAGCTGACAACTATTTACAGTATGTAAAAGTTAAAGGCCCAGCTAACCCAGGCGTGCACTAACTGGCTTCAAACCATGGCTGCCAAAAGAAATCTGGCCAACAAAGAAAGGTATGATAAAAGGTGAAAGCACAGGAACCCAGGAGGGAGATCGGTATTGCTAAGAAATCTGGGACTGTATGGCAAGCACAAGATTGCTGACAGATGGCACCATCTCCCTCTACATTGCAGTGGGCAACTAGGATGATCTGCCAGTGTACAAAGTAAGGCCTGAGAATAATTCAAAAGATGTAAAACAATGCATAGAAATCATTTACTGCCCATTGGACAAATCTTAATTGAGTCTGAGCCCCTAGAAGATGCCCCTCTGGACCAGTGACTAGAGTGCTGCTAAGAAAAGATCAAGAAAGTCTGCACCTACAGAAGCAAAGTTAAAGTGTTCCTCCACAAGTCCCAGTTGAGCATGACTGTCAGTCCATATCGAAGAAAGTGAGAGTGACTTTGAATACTATCCTTCTACTAACTGAGTCAATTGTTTCGGGCAATCCCTAGTCAATACTGGAGACAAAGCTGGGCCTTCTGACTGTCTAAGCCCCAGCTTCATCCCTGGAGCCAATGCTCCTAGAAAGTGAAGTGCAAAGCATCAGATCAGATGAAATGGAATCATTGTGCATGGTTGAACTGTTTGAGTTTCAGGGAGGAAAATGATAGATTGGGGCAGACTGGTGATACACCTAACAAGAAGAGTATTTTGAGTGCCCTGACAGTCCACTGCCAGTGTCCGGAAAGCTCTCCATGCGAGCCAAATGTTGTGGACTCAGAAACTGTAATTCCTGGAGCTGAAAGTGCCTCAAGTTCTAGCCTCTTTACTCCCCATGGAGACTCCTGACAAGTGAGGACAATGTTGAAAATGAGGCTCAGAGTGCAGAGACTATAACAGTTCTCCTAGAAAGACTGGTCGAGCTGTAAAGCCTGTGGTGCACCTCAGTTATGATTCACTTGGGAGGCCTGTGGACTTGCCTTCTCAATGTTGTCCATAAAGAGTGTATGTGTCCCCTAGCTCATTGCCCAAACTGAGCATCAGTGCTAACTCCAAGTTACTTGTGTTGCCCTCTATATGGTGCCCTTGCCCCATCCAGCCCTGTTAGGTAACTGATAGGAAGGGTCTCTCTTCAGGTTTCATGTACAAGAGGTAATAACTTGAGTTATGATACAATGTGTATGTAATACGTGTAAAGAGTGATGTACTGCAATGTTTCAGAAATGTGTTCTTGGTAAAATGATATATTGACTGATGATTACATGTGCGGCAGCCTAATGCAAATGTATATGGTTGCAGTTGAAACTTATGTGGTATTTGCTTGACGCGGACGCCAAGCTTTCCTAAGCTAGGAAGGGGTAACCCCTGCAAATGGGGGTTCCCAAAAGACTTCCAGGAGCTTGCTTGAATGCTCCAAGCCTGAATGGTGTTTGGCATTTAAGCCATTTATCAGTGAGTGTTTTAGAGCCTCTGGTACTGTCTTTAAGAGCTGTCTGCTTGCAGACATAATTAGTTTGCATGGGGGGACTGTGTGCTTTCTGAGTACTCACTTCGAGCTGCTGCCATCCACTTCATTTTGCAGTCACTAGAGGAAAGGGAACCTATCTGAAAGATGTAACTGTTTGCCAGAAATTATTTAGAGTAATAATGAAATTACAGTTTGTCTAACCTGCTTTCTTTTGCAGTCAGAACTGTGTCTGCTAGTTCCCCATTCTAGTTTTTGAACTGCTGAACTGGACCAATCAGTGTGGGTAAGCTAGCTCTAAAATGATGCCTTGACGAATCAGAACTTGACTCATAATCTGGAGCCAGCCAAGAGGATTGTATGGGCAGTGACTCTGGAGATGTAGTTTAGACTTCAGTGCCTTTTTGACCAACAGCAGCAGTCTATTGTGAGTGACAGCCAATCCAGTCAAGAACTGGGAGGAACCTGGAGAAGTGCCCGGTTTCGGCCAGTTGGAGTTCAGCTAGCTTTGGTAGTGAAGAAGGAAGGATCCCTGTGCTTTTTCAGTGTGCAGTTTTAGTCAAAACGTGTGTAAGGCCCAGAGTTCCGTCTGCAGCTTGTGTAACAGCTTGTTAGGACTGAACTGGCCGCCTGTGAAAAGAATCAAAGGATCTCTGAAGAGTAGAAACCAGGCTCACCCTGTAGAAGACTGGAAGAATTGCTGAAATTGTACCGTCTGTCAGGAACTGAATCTGCTGTGTGTTCTCCGGCATTGTAGCAGTATTGCGATCGGGATACAGATGCAGCCTGCCTGGTATAGTACTTTTTATATGGATGTGTGAAGAGGTTTGTACCTCAAGTGAGCCCCTGCTGACATTGAAGGACCCTATCTTATTTGGAGGTCGTGAGTACTAATTCAGGTTGCCTCGTTGAATTGCCACATTAAATCCAAATGGAATTACTGTACTGCTGGACTGTTTAATTCTCCTTTTCTTCAGGTGAAAGGGCCTCTACCAGCTGCCACGGTTTGGACTAGCCACTAGGCTTGGGTACCCGGGGACAGTAACTGATAGGGATAGGCTCTGCATAGAGCCATAGGTAGATTATTAGAGTGATAAGCTAATTAACCTGATTTCCCTGTCCTTGCGTTATATCCCCTAAATAAATCAGAGCTGCTTGTTTCCAGCAAAGTTATACTGCCTGAGGTATTTGTCTATGTTAAAGCATGACTGTGATTGTTGCACTGTATCTCATTTCACAGGAGGTCCCAGTGCGAACCAGACCTGGGGTAAGTGTATACTGTGAAGGTAATTCTGATATATTGTGTGGGCCACTAGTGGAAGAAAGGGGGTTGGTAGTGTCCCAGAGGGCTGTGACCAAGTTAGTTTAACTATTGCAAACCCTGACCTCTGGGTGGAGGCACCTGCCATTGGATCCAGGCCCTCAACCTGTTAGTGGCAAATCAGGCAGGGGTAGTAGCCCCTGGATAGCGCCATCTAGGGGTTACATAATCACTTATAGATGGGGAGTGACCATGTTGCTAAATGTCAGTGAATATAGCTGGTCTGTTTGAGGAAATGGGAGTTATCCCTTTTCTGCAGTTTGAGTCATGCTGTGAAACCAGCTAGGGTACTATTATTCCTTAAAGGAAGCATGGTCTCTGCACAATTATTCAAAACATGAAAAAAATCACTCAGTCTGTCCTTCTCAAATATGGTATTGTTTTTAGAAAACATAGATGAATGGCTGGTATTTCCTAAGTTTGAATTTTTATTCAAACATTTCTGAGGCAGTGTAAGGCTGACTGAGCTGCCTGAAAAGCTTAAACTCTTTACCGTTGTAACTCAGTGAAGCTCAGCTGACCTGTGCTTTAAAGTCTGCCTACAATCGAGGCTGGATTAAACAATTTTGTTTTAAAGGGAAGGAGATTTTGTAGGTCATTCACATTTAGGAAACACGTGACAAGATCTTTCAAATGAGGTATTACATAGAAACATAGACTACGCTGGCAGAAAAAGAGCATCTGCCCATCCATTCAGTCCTGTTGTACCCTATTCTACCCTGAGATCCGTTTCTAGATGGGGTTTTTGCCACCTCCCCACCCCTTACCCCTGCCCACTGCCTTAACTGCTGCACCCTGAGTTGTAATTAGCTTTTAATTCTGTCCCAGCCATGCTTGAAACCATTAAAGAGCTAGTGACACTGTGTTTGTTTTTGTTTGTTTAGATCTGGAGTAATGCGTTTCTTATGTCAATAATATGCCTTCTCTCAAAAAAATAAGGATGTTTCACAACAGTACTTGATTTTGTTGTTGACTCGCTGTGGTCTGTTCACCAATCCTCTGTTCAAATGGGGTGTGCATGCACATGTGAGCAAACAGCGTTAGTGACAATGGCGGGGGTAAGTCGTGCAGTAGTAAGACTGCTCTGCCCCGACAGAAATCAGACAGACATGATACGGTTCCATAATTAGATCTGCTCCCTTTGTAACCATATTAGTATGTTTCATTTGCCATCTGTTAAACTCATAACTTTAGTATGTGGCATTTTCACAGAAGAAAGGAAATTCAGCAAGCTTATAGACACGTAAATAATTTGACACCATTGTGATGTAGGGTGCTGTAGTGCTGAATGCTGATAGCGCTAAAATGGCACGCCACTCTGTCTACGTTTGATGATGTATCAATCGTAGTTTAAAAATAAAATGGAAAAAATAATCCTCATTCTTAATAGAACTGTTACCGGGATAGTAATTTTTTTTTTCTTATTGACGGACCAGTGGTAGGGTTGGTGAGTGGGGCTGGGGAGAGGGGCGCCACGCAGCAGAGCTCCATGAAACATGTCAAATCCAGTGTTCTTCACCATGGGACCAAACGCCCGGGGCACACCCCAAAGGCACAGTCATACATCAACATGTAAGCTTCAGTGCAGTCTGTTCCCCCAACCATGCTGCCAATGTCCATGACCCCCAGCCTCACAAGCCCTGCACCAAACACCAACACCTGTGCCACCAATGTGCTCATATCATCACAGGAGCACCCATGGGACATGCCAGTAATCCCAGCAATGTGACCCCCAAAAATACCTCTGCTTGCGTGGAATCCCCAGGCAAGAAAGCGCACTTTTTTGAGTGCATTAATGAAGGCACCGCACACACCCCTGTGAGTGCTCACATTTGTCCACAAACACAACAGCGCACAAGCACTCATGACCAGCACTGGAACAGAGAAACATGAAGAACCACAAACACTGACCGCACAACTGAAACGAAACTGCACTGAAAACTATATACAAATACATGCCTATGCTAGCAAGACATGCCCCAAGGCACCCGATCCCGCAGCGAAACACTAGACTAAAACATCTCACGGGCGCCCGCTACCTACCCCATGCCCCCATACAGCAAACTGTGTGTCACAACAAAAAAATACACACATCAAAACAGACTCCATCAGACCCCGATGCAACAAAACAAAATCTGACTCACAATTTTATCACACGCTACTTGCAATATGAAAGCTAAATAAACATTGCTTCAGTAGACTGAAAGAGTGCTTTCAAGCAGCACCGATGCATATCTCTGCAACAGCGCTAGCAAGTCTTTGTCCATTATCCAGATAAATTAATAATTATCAGATAAATTAATAATTAAAACAGACATTTCCCAAGGGATTGGGGAGGCACAGGCAGACAGAGCTAGATGCAGAAATCTGAATTTTGTTAAACTGATGAGAAGACAGAAACCACATATCTAAACAGAACTGCAACACAGTCCTTATTCAGACACAGCCACGGCTTGCCCCGATGTGTAACTTCCGTACAAGCACAACAAATGGCACTGCATGACTTGCTTTGATGCTCTTCAAAATTGAAAACTTGAGAAACATAAAATAATACAAAATTAATACCTCTCTTCATTGCCAATCAGCAAGAATGCCAACAAAAAGGTACTTGATAAAGCTAACTCACATAATCTCTTCCAATTAACGAAACTGCAATTTGCTTTTCAAATAGCTCCCACTTCGAATGTGTGTGTGTGTGTGTGTGTGTGTGTGTGTGTGTGTGTGCAACACGGTTGTATGCTAAATGTATTCATTTCTATTTTCCCTGCTCTGTCAGTGCTCTCTCATCATGACAGTGTTAGCCACAGATTCTCGCTTTCCCACTTTACGTTATTAAGCAAACGCTGCATGTTTGAAATAAAGTCAACGATAATTTCTGCTTTCTTCCTTGCATTTAGTCAGTGCATACATGAAAAGTGCCTTCTCTTACTACCCAGAGCTACATCTCGCTCTGCTGCTGTTTCCTTTTGGTTTCATTTGTGTCATTCAGTTGTGTGCCATTTAGGTTGGAATGTTCCCTTTGTTTCCAGGAAGCCAGGGCCTGATGCTCCTCAGAGCAGTCACCTGCTGACTCTCCCATGTCCTCAGCATGTGCCTCCATGGCAGCATAGGTGCCTATGACACCCGAGTGAAGACATCCACACTTCCCAGGTGGTTCATGGCACTCAGCTGCACCTTATGCCTCACAACCCACCTGAGGTGTGTAGTAATTTAGCTTTACCACACACTGTGCCACGTGTTATTGCTTATTTACAGTTTATAATGTGATCATATGGGAATTTTATATCGAACTTCCCAGATGGTTGAAGGCACTCAACTGTGCCTCACAATCCACCTGGGGCATGCAGCAAATTAGCCTTGCCACATACCCTGCTGTGTGGTATTAATCACTTAAAATTTATAATGTAATCTTATGAGAATTGTGTTCCGCACTTCCCAGGTGGTTGAAGGCATCCCCCCACTGTTTCCCCCCAGCTACTACCTCCTAATCAACCTGGTCCCTCCCCCCCATGTACCTTATCTGTACCCCGCCTCTACTCCCCATCTCCAACTTCTCTCAGCTGTTTGCCCCAATTCCGACAATTCCTAGCAAATGGGCTGCTCACTTGTATCCACTCTGTGAGCATTCTGTCCCCAGGTGCTATCTTTACACTTCTTCTGTTGTTTACCACTACCCTGTTTGAAACTTTTAAATTAGGTGTTTTATTGTTATGATTTTTGTACTTGTACTGTTACTTGATGTGGAATCTTTTGTAAAAGAGCGCTTTGCTCAAAGGTTGTATCCAAATATTAAAATAAAATAAAAAAATCCAGCTGCGCCTCTTGCCTCACATCCCACCTGGGGCATACAGCAATTTAGCATTGCCACACACCCTGTCATGTGTTTTTGCTTACTTACAATTTACAATGTGATCCTATGGGAATTGTATATTTCACTTCCCAGGTGGTTGAAGGCACTCGGCTGGGCCTCATGCCACACAACCCACCTGGGGCATGCAGCAATTTAGAATTGCTGCACACCCTGCTGTGAGTTATTGCTTACTTAGAATTTACAATGTGATACTATGGGAATTATATACCACACTTCCCAGGTGGTATAAGGCACTTGGCTGTGCCTCATGCCTCACAACCCTCCTGGGGCATGCAGTAATTTAGCATTGATGCACGCCTTGTCATGTGTTATTCCTTACTTACAATTTACAATGTGATCCTATTGGAGTTTATTACTACACTTCCCAGGTGGTGTACAAATGTGCATGTGTATTCATGGCTACATAAGCACTGGACCATGGTGATGGATGTCTCTTGTGTCATTTGGAAAGAGCTGTTTGTCTTAGCTGATGATGGATGTCTGTGGTGGCTTGTGTTGCCTTGCCTCTTTGGCTGCTTGGGGATGTGGAGTTATGTTGAAAACACTAGCATCACATTTCCTACTTTTGTCACTTTAATAGCAACACAAACTGATGCATTAATGGAGATTTTTTGCAAAGAATATACTGTATAAGGAATATGCTACCCCACTAAAATATTGTTGATATTTTTTGTTCTGTTGACGATTAACTCAATGACATCACAAGTGGCAAAGCCATGAGTGATGGCATCAGTTAATTGGCACAAAACAAAGATATCAACAATATTTCCAGTAGGGGGTACCTTATTCCATTTATGCTATACCTCAAAAATGTGAAAGAAATTGAATTTCCTCCCATGTTTTGTTGACTATAAAAATCTAAATGTATCTATAAATGCAACAACACTCATTTGGTAGATATTTTTGTGTTGAACAACTTTTGTGCTCTAAGTACCACACTATCATTTTTCGTTTTAAAGCTGTTTGCATTTGTTTGTTGCAAAAAGAAAAATTTCTGCTGATTTTTCTAATTATAAAAACTAAAAGGTATATATAAATGAAATGCCATTAATTTTGTAGATATTTATGTGCTGAACAAATGCCATGCTAACAGTGCCATTACCACTTTTTTGTTTTAAAGTTATTGATTTGTTGAAAAATTTGAATTTTCTGCGTTTTTTTGCTAATTATAAAAAAATTAAAAGGATCTATAAATAATATACCACTCATGTTGTAGATATTTTTGTGCTGAACAACTTTCGTGCTCACAGTATCATGCTATCATTTTTTGTTTTAAAATTATTGGCATTTGAATATGGTTATTACAGCTAGTATACATCTGCAAAGCTGGGCATTAAGAGACACACATACACATGCACACGCACACGCACACACACACACACACACACAGTTTTTTTTCTGTTACAGCTGGCATGAGCCCCTGGATGTTTGAAATTCCAGGCTGATAAGACAGATCAGCTCTCCTGCATAGATCAAAGGAAAGAGCTGACCCAGGGTTGGGTCAGCTTTTTGTTTTCAAGTACATGACTTCTCCTCCCAGCAAGCAAAATGTCATCATTATCAGCCTGAATGATGATTGGTGTAGCACTCACTCGTTATAACACTGTTCTGCATTGGACAGTGTCACACCCCTCCAAAGGTGTTATCCTAGCAAAATGTTTCCTGCGTACACACATGCGTACCAAACATAACAAATTGGAGTTATGCCTTTTTGACAAATAATATGAGAGAGAGACTCTGATCTGTCCTAATTAAAGACTGCTTTTTGTACACATATGCTTTTACCCATGACAGGGCATGGGTGTTTGAGGCATTAATTCGCACCTCGGATGGTTGTTGAGAACAACCTTGTTATGTACATTTATGCCCGATACATCCATGCCCTGTCATGGGTTAATGCACTTACAAAATGGATAAATGTTTAGAAAAATGAAAGTATTCTGAGTCTTTTTATGTTGAAGGAAAGAACAATATTTACTGTGTCCTTCCACTTTTAAAGTTCAGTAAAGTAGTTCATTGTAGTACAGCATTGTAACTATTTGTGCAAGAATATGTTAAATAAATTAAGTGTTGTAAAAGTTAATTTCTGTTCCTGTTGCTTTAAAAACAAGCATTTGTCAATGCCGAATGTTTGCTTGCTGGCATTGGCATTGGTAGTGTAGGAGTTAGAGAGTGCATAATAGGAATGGCAGTGAAGTATTGAACTGAAGTCAACCCCACTACCTCCCTGCAGAGACTGACAGGCATTGGGGTGTGCCTTTAGGTCGTCCAGGGCGATGCTGGCCACGCTTCATTTCACCACATCCTACCCTGCAGACTCTGACAAGGGTCACGGTGTGCCTTGGGGTCTTTGGGCCTTATGCTCACCCCATTCCATAAGGAAATATGGTAAGATGGGTGCAGTATAGCAGAATGGGGTGAACTTTGGGGCTGAAGAGTCCAAGGCACACCTCAATGCCTGTCACTGGCTGCAGGGTGTGAGTGTGGGTGGAATGGCATGAGCATTACAGGCAGCAATCCCAAGTCACACCCCTGATGACTGTCATTCTCTACAGGGTGGGGCGTTATGGTCAGAAACCCTAACGCCCCAGGCGTTCGTTGGTATTTTCACTCCAAATTTTCAACATGGGTTTTTTGTGACTCCCACTTAATGAACAGTGGCAATATCAGTTAGTTAGTCGAAAGATGATTTTGCACAGTGACTACGCCACTTAGCACCGCAGGCGCAAAAACACATTTCGAACAGGATGTGAAAAATGACAGCTGTACTGTTCATGGGGAGGTGTAAACAATGGCAATGTTGAAAATCTGGAGTGAAAATATAAAAAAAGTGAAGTCATGAGCGTGCGTAGAAACTGCACAATGCACACCCATAGTGTAATTAGTTTGGGGATATTTTACAGCAGATTGTCAATGCAGGCGTTTTGGGACCTCCGCTCATGAACATTGTCACTGTGATTTTCTTAATCTGTCCCGAATACTGATTTCCCACAGCGACCATGCATTTCTGCGCCTAAAGTGCGAAAACACATTTTGGCCAGGGTGTGAAAAATGACAGCTGCACTGTTCATAAGAAGGTGTGGAAAATGCCAGTGTTGAAAATCTGGACTGAAAATAGTACAAATTCATGAACTTACAAGTTGCGTGGAAACTGCACAATGCACGCCAGAATACAGTCAGTTTATGGACGCTTGTCACCAAATTTTCAACATAGCGCTTTTAAAACCTCTACTCGTGAAAGTATTATAGTGATTTTCTTAATCTGTCCCTAACATTGATTTCGCAACATCACCATGCCATTGGGCGCCATATATGCGCAAAACACATTTTGGGGAAGATATGAAAATGACAGCTGTACTGCTCATAGGAGGTGTGGTAAAATGGCAATGTTGAAAATCTGGGTGAAAAATATTAAACATTTTGAAGTTACGGTATGCGTAGAACATGCAGCACACTATTAAAACACTCATTTTGGAATTTTTCACCAAATGTTGCAGCATAGGGTTTGAGGGGCCTACCTCATAAACTGTAACACTGTCATTTCATTATTGGGTCCCGAAAGGTGGTTCCGCACAGTGACCGCGAAAACACCTTTCGGACCGAATAACAAAATGACAGTGACTGAGTTCATGAGGTGGGGCCCCAAAACCCCATGTTGAAAATTTGGTGAAAAATTTCAAATGGCCGAGATATGCACCAAAGTTGGAAAAACATTTATGCCATTATACAGCTTACCCGCATTTCTTCAGTTCGTGGTTGGCTTTGAAGAGTGCAGAGCGTATTCGGTCCATCGAATATCATTGTGCCAGACTCCGGAGGTAAGTATGGGGTTGGGGTTGTGGGGATTGGATGCGCAGATGGCGGGTTGGGTGGGGGGCAAGTCAATCAACAAGGGACAGTTTTTTGTATTCAGGTGTGATTTTCTTTTTAGGAAGATGACGGGACTTGTGCCATGCTTGGGTGGGTTCCCAGCATGGCAGCTGAAATTTTGGGGGAGGTCAGTGGAGCTGTTGGGGATTGGGCACCCGTCAGCCATACAGATGTTTGCCAGCTGGGTGGGCTCCAGCGTGGTAACTGAAATCTATTTTTTTTGGGGGGTGTTCCAGTGGAGCCAACAGGGGACTGGGCACCCCGTCACCATTTCTGTTTGCCACATGGGGTGGGCTCCCAGCGTGGTACCTAGAAGTCTTTGGGAGGCGTGGAGCCGACGGGGATTGGGCACCCCGCCAGCCATGGTGCAGCGGGGAGCGTATGAGCATGCTGGGGTGGCCTCAGCGTGCTACTGAGTGTTTGGGGAGGGGGAACTTGGAAACAAGGGAACTGTCTATGACAGCTGCGTTCAGGATGCAGTGTTGAGTGGGAGATTTTGCATACTGCCGATGGCAGTATGCAAATTGCCTCACGGTGCTAAACCACTGATTGCAGCGGTTTTTCGCTTTCAGCTGTACGTCACTGCATCTGAATGGCTGTCATAGACAACTCGGACATTCATTGGAGCGTTGCAGCCGCGCCTGCAAAAGGGAGCAGGGCATTGGAAGTGGTGGAGGCACACCTATGAAAACTCGTATGGTGGCGCTATGTTTCTTGCACATGTGTGCAAGCAAACATAAAAATGCAGTTTGTTTTAAATGCTTACTGTCATTTTGATTTGCTTTATCATTTTATGATGCTTTTGTTGTTTTTTTGAATGTCAAATGCTATCATCAAAATAGTAATCAACCCAGTCACTTACTGTGTGATATCCAAAGTCTCGTAAATTGAGATTTGGTACTTTACTGGTTTTGATGGTTTGCTGAAATTGTTTCTACTGTGTTTCTTTGAAGTCCTGACAAACACCATCTATTATTTCATGTTAGTGGGTATGAACTACTTTATTTGTTCACATGTGTTAAATCAAGAAGTAAACGTAACTGGAGTTAATAATTTTATTACTGTTGCATTAAATACGTTGCAGTATTAGTCTTAAGTGTTTACTTTCATTATGACTTGCTGTATCAGTTTCAAGACACTTTGTTTTTTTTTACTCTGAATAGCTATCATCAAAATAGTAATCAACCCAGTCACTTACTGTGAGATGTCAAAAGATAGCCACATTGGGATCTGGTATAGCACTTATTTTGATGGTTTGCTGAAACAGTTTCTGCTGTGCTTCTTTGAAGTCCCGACAAACAGTTATGATCTTGTTTCATTGGGGGCAAGGGTATTGATCTGTTGTAAGTAAAAAGGCTTTTATTTTTTTTAGTTTTAAGGTTGGCTATAGTTCAGCAAGGTAATGTGCACTGGTGTTACATTGAACAGTGGTCAGGTGGTGCATTTTGGCCAGTGAAGTTTGTATATGTCTGAGGATTTCACCTACCCATTTTATAATACATTTGTATAATGTATTTTAATGCATTTTATACTGCATACTAATTGTCCTGATGAAACGACCGGTGTAAGTTGTGAAACAGTGATGGTGCAGTATTTTTGTATAATCCATGGCCAGGCTGCTCTGTCCCAAGATCAGTGGAGATGGGAAATAGATGTTTTATGTAAACGTAATAAGAATCTGTAAAGAGAGAGATCACACTGCATGCGTTGATGCTGAGCTAACAGTGATTCATCTTTTCTACAAACTCTGTCTCTCTCTCTCTCTCTTCAAACTGTTTTAAACCGCGCTGACACTATTGTGAAAACTTTGAAAAAAAAAAGTTTGACACTATTACATTTTCATTTAATTTATTTTCTGAATTCTTCCTCTTTTATGTTTGCTTGGTCGCATGTGCAGCAAACATATTGCCAGTGTGGCAGCAGTGTAGGGCTTTAGTAGGTGCATCCAGACAGGAAAATGCAGTTGAGCATTGTGGAGGCTGGACTGTGGGCAGTGTAGTAGAAGCTGCTGCTGATGATGAAGTTAGTCAGCTTGCTGATAGGCGGACACTTTATATGAAGGGAGGAAGCGCTCCTGTCATAAGAAGTGTTCTGCCATTAGTATACTGGCTGGGAGTGATCAGCACCAAACCTGCCTCCTGCTGCTGGTTCCACCATCATATCGCCTTCACTCGACCTCCATTTTTAACATGACTTGTAGGAGGTATGCATCCTGCTATTATTCTTCCCTCTTCTGCTTGACCAAGCATGTGACCCCCATCACAAGACTTTAAATATCACCAGCAGCAGGTGCCCACCACGCTGCTGGTATCCTCCCCACCTGACCAGTCATTTGTCTCCCTGTCATACAGACTGAAAATCACTGGCAGGGGTGCTCAGTCCCCTGCTGCAATCCCCACTCCCACCTGACCCACCATTTGCCCCAAACTCAAGTCTTTAAATATGACCAACAGTGGTGCCAACCCTGCTGCCAGTATCCTCCTCCTGCACCACCCATCATTTGTCTTTGTTCCTCCCCACTCAGTCCAACACTGTGGTACCCACACTTAGTGCCAACTAACCCCACAAAAGATGATATAACACTGGGGTGCCTACCCCTGGTGCAGCCAAGCAACTAAATAGACAGAACCTGAGAACCTGAAAAGAGGAAAACAGTACCTTGCTAACTTTTCCCATCTGTTCCCACTGACCCTTTGGTCCCCCTACCCAACCGACCCCCTCTCAGCACCTCCCACCTCACACACCCCCAACATACCTCACTTACCCATCCAGTCCTGTTCAATCACATCTTGCTGCTTTTAACACTTACTGGGAACCAAAGAAAACAAGGTAAGTTTGGATAATGGCTTTTTAATGCATTTTGAACTTTTACTTGTAACATTGGCATTTTTTAATATTTTTACATCAAATTTTCAACACAGTCACATATAGCCTTTTGGGGATCCTACCCTTGAACAAGGTAGAGACATTTTTCAAATCCTCCAAAACATGAATTTGCAGTCTTTCCATGAAATCACCTTTCAGACAGGATTTAACAAATTTACTTATTTAGTTTTTGTTGACCATGTAAGTGCACTAGGCAAATTCTTGCCTATTTTCAGGCACCCACCGGGGAGGAGGATACAGATGAATGTCAACTGACCTTGAACCAGATTAAGCTGTTGGTGGTATTTTGAGTGAATGGGGGGAAATGTGGCCAGGGTACCTGGGAAATTCCCCGACTCTTTTCGAGAAGTGCCATGGGACCTTTATATCCACCTGAACTACCACCAGAACAGACAGATGGGTCCTCTGTTTAACGTCTCATCTGAAAGATGGCACCTCAGGAGTGCAGCACCCCCCCTCATGCTGCACTACAGTGTCAGTATTGGAATATTAACCCAAGTGCCTGGTGTGGGGATAGAACACACAACCTTCTGATCTCCCTTCCTTGCTACCTGCTGAGCCACTGACACTGTCCACCTATTGTATTCATAAAATGGAGTTATAACAAGACTATGTTGAAAATATGGGGTCAAAATGTCAAAAAACAAAGAAGTTAAGAAGAAACATTGAATTTTCTCAACCAAGGAATTGACTGAGAGACTGGAGGAACTGGGGGGAGGAATTATGTTACCGACAGCCTGAAGAGCCTGCAGAGTTTGCAGGACCTTAGCGATGTCCTCAGCCGATGGCATGGTTGGTCTGTCCACTGAGAGCTCCTTTGTTTTTTCAGCAGGAGGTGCAGTGGTATGCTTTTCTTAATGTTTATGTTTTGCAGGAATCGGTTCACCACAGTTCCACAGGCCTTTGTTTTTGTGGTGTCAGCCTTTTCAGAGGATTTTTCTCCGGTTCCCTATTTTTATTTTTCTTCAAGGAACCTCCTTTTTGAGGAAGAAGCCTCTGCCATGGTTTGTGAGGGAGAGGCAGAAGTGGCCATTTCTTCCAATTTTTGGCCCTCTTTTAAGCATTTTACAATATCTGAATTAGCCAGAATATGGCTGATACCCAGGCAAGACACACACAGATCATGCCTATCAGCCTGTCAGCATCAGCTATAATCTGACCACGGTTAAACAATTTTTAAAACCAGTCGATCCTGTCCTTTTTTTCTGTGGAGTTTCTGATATTAGTGTCAGACACTGTGGGCACATACCAGAAAAATGAATAACCCCCACAATCATCCAGTTCCTGCACTGGAATCAAACTTACCACCTCATCTGAAGAAAAAGACCTAGGAGTGTTAATCTCGGAAACCCTTAAAGTATCCAGTCAGTCTAACTCTGCATACAGCAAGGTCAGCAGAATGTTGGGGTGCATCAGCAGAAGCTTCGACAGCAGGAACAGGGACATCATCCTACCTCTTTATACATCACTAGTGAAACCTCATATGGAGTACTGTGTCCAGTTTTGGGGATCACACCTCAGGAAGGACACAAACTGGAGATGGTCCAAAGAAGGGCCACAAAGATGATAATCAGGAGTCCACAACCTGCTGTACAATGACCATCTGAAGGAGCCGAACTTGTTCTCGCACGAGTCTAGAAGAGAGAAGGGGAACATGATCGAGACATTCGAATACCTAAAAGGCATCAACAGAGTTCTCTACTCTGAATTGTTTACTAGGTCCAGTAACACTAATATGAGGGGGCACAACTGGAAGCTCAAGAGGGGGAATGTCAGGCATGATGTCAGGAAACACTTTTTCACAGAGCGTGTGAGAGTACCTTGGAATGGTTTGCCCTCTGAAGTAGTGGAGGTCAAAATGGTCACTTCATTCTAAGTAGGATGGGACAGGAATTACATGCTGCACAGGGGAGGGGCTTTGCAAACTCTAAGTGACAGTCTCTAGGGTCCAATAGTGGCCTTGCAAACAAATGGGCAGACAAGATGGACCATTGGTCTCCTTCTGCCATCACCTTTGTATGTTTCTGTGTTTCTACTAAAGGGAACCGAGAAAACGGTTGGTTCCTGAGGTAAAAGGGACCAAGAATATAGTAAAAATATAGAAATGAATGGGACTACTGCCCGGTGTAATATAAAACAAAATAGAACTTTTTACTCAGAAACCACAGTTCCCGTGGTTCTCAGGAACCGATATGGAACCAAACAAATGACCAGAAACTCAGTAAAACTAACTATCTAATTACAAATGGCAATAGGGAAGCATTATTTATAAAAACTAAGAAATATTATCGATAGTCATCGAGAAAATAACAATGCAGTTAGAAGTTGAGGAGAGCTCTCCGAGGTGTCCAAACTGGCAGGTGGAGTAATAAATCTGAGCACCTTTAGAGCACAGCAGTTACTAGGGCAGCAGTTTGAAGCTGGCATGAGCCAATGAGAGTTCCATTATTAGCATAAATTCCATTGTCTCCGGGCATCACAACGCAAGATACTATAACTGCATTAGTTAAGCACATTGAAGAATTCTTGGGGCTTGAACAAAGAAGTTAAGAGGAAACATTGAATTTTCTCAATGTTTACTCTTAACCTTATGATCTGTGCAGATTTTGGCTCAAAATTTTCAGCACAGCCCTCATCTTACCTCCACCTCATATACATAACAGGTTTTATTTTTCATCTCCCCTCTGAAACAAGTTTTTGCTTTTGCTCCATGAAATCACCTTTTGGACAGGATTTAAAATTCACCTGTCTTGACCATAAGGCAAGGTCATAAAAAACAGTGGACCCGATTTTCAAAGAGCCCTTAGAGCGGCACAGGTTGCGTCTTTCCAAGGCTCTGGCAAATTCCAGGTGTGCCTGGGATCCTGTGTCTGATTTTACAAAAATCAGGAGCCCCGCGCCAAACTCCCTGGGTTTGCTGCAAGCCAACAGCTGTGCCAAACAGGTGGTGCACCTTTGAGAATTGCCACAGGGAACTGGCCCCCCACCTGGTGCAACACTAGAGGGGCTGGGATGGGTGGAGGGTAGTGGTGAATGTGCTGGACAGAGGGGGCTCAGGTACGAATACATAATCTGCCTACAGAATCAGACCACCCCTGCCATTAATGTCCCGCCGAGTGTGTAGCTGTCCCCTTGATTGCAGCTGCCCCAACCCCTCCCATCTGTCATTCCATGACGGCCTTAGCCCTCCACCCAGACCCTCCCTCATGCTCTGTCCCATGCCCACTTAAAACTTCCTACTGTCTTACATGGTAGAGCATTCCATTTAGACGCCACCCTCTCCGTGAATTAGTGCCTCCTCATCTCCCTCCTAAATCTTCTGCCCTCCAGTCTTCGTCCGTGCCCCCTCGTGTCCCTACCTTTCCTCAGTTTAAACACCCCTTCAGTGCTAGCTTTGTTTATCCCCCTCAAATACTTGAACGTTTCAATCATATTCCCCTATCCCTCCTCTCCTCCAGTGTGTACATATTCAGCTCATACAGCCTGTCCTTGTAGGCCTTGCCCTCCATCCCCTGTAACATTTTTGTTGCCCTCTGATGCACACCTTCCAGTAAATTAATATCCCTCTTCAGATATGGCCACCAGTACTGCACACAGTACTCCAAGTTCGGCCTGACCAAAAATCTATAGAGGGGCAGGATCACTTCCCTATGCCTGGACGAGAAACCCCTTGCTATACAGCCCAGCATCCTGTTCACCTTAGCTGCTCCTTTCCTGCATCGGGCAGAGTTGTTCATGCTCCTTGTTACCAACACCCCTAGGTCCTTTTCCTCATTGATCCCCAGCCTCACCCCTCCCAACCAGTAGTCCCTCCTTGGGTTCTTTGCCCCGAAGTGCATAACCTTGCACTTTTTTGCATTGAATCCCAGTTGCCACTTCTCCAACCATACCTCCAGTTTGGTTAGGTTCCGTTGTAGTTGTTTCCATCCATCCTTTTCGTCCACCACTGCCCCCTTTTGGTATCATCTGAGAACTGACTAACTCTGCTCACAACTCCATGTGCAATATCTGAGATAAAGAGCCCAAATAGCACTGGGCCCAGCACCGAGCCCTGCTGCACACCACTCATCACCGGGTCTAGGTGTTGAGATCTCCCTCCCACTACCACCCATTGCAGCCTCCCTGCAGCCAGTTCCTTATCCAGTTTGTCAGCTTTGTCCCACCCCCACAGCAGTCAGCCCCAGCCTCCCATGAGGCACTGAATCGAAGGCCTTGTTGAAATCCAAGTACAGGACATCTACAGCATGACCCATATCTAGCTCTCTTGTTACCCATTAATAATATTCTATTAGACTGGTCTGACAAGACCTCCCCAATATGAACCTGTGCTGCCATTCATCCTGGAGGTCATTATCCTCGAGGAGTGACACCAGCCTCTCCTTCAGTATAGTCTCCATAGGTTTACCCACTATGGAAGTGAGACTAACAGGCAGATAATTTCCTGGCACATCCCTATGGCCACTCTTGTGTATGGGCAACACATGGGCCACCCTCCAGTCCTGAGGCACCTCCAGTGAGGTGCTGAACAGGTCTGCCAGAAGCTCTGCCAACACCTCCGTCATCTCCCTCAGCACCCTGGGATTGATGCTATCAGGACCTGGTGCCTTGTCCACCCTTAATGCCCTCTGTCCCTCTAGTACTCCACTCCTTCAATCATTCCGTCTCTCATCTCCTTCCATTCCATCCTCACCCTCCCAGTCCATGGTTTAAGTCAAGGAGAAAGTGTGATAAAAGATCAAGAAGGAGTTGCAAATTATTTTAATGCATACTTTATTGATCTGCCTGATTTAAACATCCCTAAGTTAATTAAAAAGACATCTGAAATTTCCCTTGATAAATTAAAAAGAAATAAAGAATCAATAAATAAGATTGATCTTGGATTTAAATTAAAATTTAGAGATGTAATGGTAAACGAAGTAGAGAAGGAATTGAGAAATTTGAATGTCTCAAAATCTGGAGGTCTAGGATGAAATTGATGCTAAATTTGTAAGATATGGGTTGACATTATTGCTCCAGTTGTTACATATTTATTCAATTGGAGCATGCAATGTTCTGTGGTCCCAAAGGTATGGAAAATAAGTAAAATAATACCTATCTTTAAAGGAGGGGAAAGTACATTGGTATCGAATTATAGACCAATTGCCATATTGCCCATATTGTCTAAAATTCTGGAAAAATTAGTTCATATGCAATTGACTCAGTATTTAGAAGATAATCAATTATTGACTAGATACCAACATGGATTTCGAAAAGGGAAGTCAACAAGCACGGCCTTGCTTGATTTTAATGATTTGGTAACAACTTCATTGAATCAGGGCAAATGTACAGGGGCCGTGTTTGTTGACTTAAGTAAGCGCTTGATTTAGTTCAACATGAACTCTTGTTGATCGATCTGTTTGAATTGGGTATTCAAGATGAAACACTAGCGTGGATTAAATCATATTTATCTGATCGAAGACAATGTGTTGTCTTGGGAGAAACTGCTTCAGTTCAAGGTGAAGTTTTTCGAGGGGTCCCACAAGGTTCTATTTTGGGCCCCCTCCTATTCAATGTTTATGTGAATAACCTTCCAAGGCAAATGGAAAACTGTGATGTCAGAATGTACGCAGATGATACTGTAATAGTTGCATCTGCTGATAATGTGGATCAATTAACTCATAAACTTCAACAGGATATAAACTTATTACAGACCTGGTTTAATAACCATGGTCTGTTATTGAATTAAAAAAAAACTCAAAGTATGGTATTTGGAGGTTTGAAAAATAGAGGGAAACTTGAACTTTATATTAATTTAGCAGGGAACAAACAGATTACAGTAGTTGATATTTATAGATATCTGGGGGTACAGATTGATTGTGGTTTAAAGTATTCAGAACATGTTAGTATATAAGTGAGAAAGGTAACTCAAAAATTAGGGGTATTAAGAAGAGTAGCAGGGAGCCTGACAAAGAAGGTAAGGGAGAAAGTGGTTGGGCAGCTATTAATCCCAGTTTTAGAATATGGGTCCATATTATATATGCATTCTGGCACTACAGTATTAAATAAAGTAAATCAGGTTTATTATAAATGAGTAAATTTATAACAAGAAGTAGGCATGGTGTGCATCATTGTGATTTACATGAAAACTAAATTGGTTAGACCTAAAACAGAGAAGGGTTTATATTTGGTATAAACAGTGTTATCAAA
Organism: Neoceratodus forsteri; assembly: GCA_016271365.2. Lineage (NCBI taxonomy): Eukaryota > Metazoa > Chordata > Ceratodontiformes > Ceratodontidae > Neoceratodus > Neoceratodus forsteri. Next base: position 1,871,121,480 of record CM057452.1, read on the forward strand.
TTTTGAAAGATGAACCTAGACATTGCTTGGTTGACCATATTATATTTAAAGATGATAGGATATTAACTATGCATACAAGATCTTTGGTAAAGAAATCCCTCATGATTAGATCTCAGAATAGGTATGGAAACGAAATGCTCCAGAATACAGTAGCTTATTATTGGAACAAATTGCCCCAGAGATTGAAGGTAATTACAAATTCATCCATATTCAATAAAAAATTAAGGGCATATTTGCAATTATCATGTACCTGTTTTAAGTAAAAAATTGAAATGTATTGTGATGTGATGTTTTGTATAATTGTATGTTATTTATTAACAGGACTTTGTTGAAAATGGGACTGATGTCCCAACAAATGTATTCCTGTATAAAAATAAAATTTTACAAACAAACATGGTGGTAGTGACCACCCTCTCCTTTCTGAAAATGGAGCAAAAGTACTCTGTACTCCTGCTATATAGTTCCCCGCAGTTCACCTTGTTTATTCCTTCAGGAACTTGAAGGTCTATGTCTTATCCCGACCTGCCTTATCTCCAGTGAGTACATGTTCCATGCCTTGAGACGATCTTCGTAAGATCTGCCCTGTTGTCCCTAAATCATCTTGGCCACCCTGCACTGCACCATCTTCAGCATGTCCCTGTCCTTCTTTAGGTGAGGACTCCAGAAATGAGTACAGCATTCCAGGTGCGGCCTCACCAGTGGCCTGTATAGAGGTAGTAGTACCTCCTTTTCCTACTGTCAATACCCCTGCCAATACACCCTAGCATCCTATTAGCCTTACTATAGGCCTTGTTACACTGGCTTGATTGTTTGAGGAAGTCACTAAATGATGACTCCCAGGTCCCTTTCCTCTGCCGATGTGCTCAGTTTAACCCCTCCCATCCAGACTCTGTCATTCTGTGGCATTGAATTTCAACTGCCAAACCTTAGACCACCTCTCTAGCCTTTGTAGATCCCTTTGCATCTCCCTGATCCCTTCATCACCATCTACCCTACTGCAGAGCTTTGTGTCATCTGCGAAGAGACATAGCTTCCCGTGGATGCCCTTCCCAGTGTTATTGATAAACATATTGAAGAGGACAGGACTGAGACATATCTCTGTGGCACCTCTTTCATGACCTCCGTCGCTTCTGATTTTACCCCATTTACCACCACCCTCTGCTGTCTCTCCTTCAACCAGTTTATTTCCCATATAACTATGTCCCTAGCCATGCCCAGGTCCTCCAACTTCTTCGGCAATCTTGTGGGTGGTACCAAGTCAAAAGCCTTGTTGAAATTGAAGAAGTATAAATCCACAGCATGGCCCTTATCTACACCTGTGTTACCTAGCCAAATAAAACTGTCATGTTGGTCTGACAAGAACTCCCTGTCATAGACTCATGTTGTTTACTGTCCTGGTGCCTTTGCTCTCAGGTAGTCCACAAGGTCCTCCTTGATCAGTGACTTCATCAGTTTACCCACTACAGAGGTAAGGCTCACAGGACTGTAATTCCCTGGTTGCTCCTTGTGCTCACCCCCCTTGTGTAGCAGGAGGTGGGTGCTAGTAGGAATATGGGACTGGGTAATATTTAAAAGTGTTTGATAGTGAGGGTAATTACACCACAGTGTTTGGGGCAATATTTTATGCAGTTTGGAAGTTTAAATACAAAATAATAAATTCACAAGTGACGGATGCCTGCCCACCAGGAAATTTGTGAAGGTTTGTGAATTGCAAATTTCCCAAAATTCATGCCAGCTTCATCGGTGAATTAAAACTTCACAGCATCTTTAGTTGTAACTTGTGACAGCATGCAAGCAGACATGTTTTGAATTGACAAATGCTTGTTCTTTATTATTGCAGAAACGTCATGAAAACAATGCCACTGTCCCGTAGACTTTATCTGCTTTAGCTGCTTTTTACACCTGACATTATAATCCACTTTTTGTAACATCATAATCATCTCCACAGCAACAGATAGGATGTGACACATAAAACTGTGATGTCAGGTACAGATAATCAGTCCGAGCAGATGGGGCAGAGATCCTGTGTTCCTGCAACTGTCCTTAACATAAGCAAGCATTTGTCAATGCCGAATGTTGTCGCGCTGGCATTGACAGTGGGAGTGGCATAGCTAGAGATGCATAGTGCTGTGATTTTGTGAATGTCTCAAAAGGTGATTTTGCACAGCGAGCACGCCATTGTGCGCCACAGCTGCAGAAACACGTTTTGGGCAGGCTGTGAAAAATGGCAGCTGGACTGTGGTTAAGAAGATGTGCACAAATGCCAGTGGTGAAAATATTGCAGATTGACAAAGTTACAAGGGTGCGTGGACACTGCGCCATGCACGCTTGCAACACAGTTGTATGGAGTTTCGGCACCAAATTTTCAACATAGGCATTTTAGGACCTCTGCTCACGAATAGTGTCACCGTCATTTCCTCAAACTGTCTCAAAAACTGATTTCGCACAGCGGGTGTGCAATTCTGTGCCGGATATGCAAAAACACATTTCAGGCAGCTGCAGTGTTCATAAAGAGGTATGGAAAAATGCCTATGATGAACAGCTGGAGTGAAAGTATTACAAATTCACAAAGTCATGAGCGTGCGTGCAAACTGTGCAACGCACGCTCATAAAACACTCATTTTATTGACTTTCGTTCCCAAATTTTCAACATAGGCATTTTAGGGCATCTGCTAATGAACAGTGTCACTGTAATTTTCATCATGTGTCTCAAACACGGACTTTCCACAGTGACCACGCTATTCTGCGCCGGAACTGTGAAAACAGATTTTGGTCAGGATGTGAAAAATGACAGCTGTACTGTTCATTAGGAGGTGCAGAACAATGGCACTGTAGAAAATCTGGAGTGAGAATATTAGAAGTTTTGACGCATGGCGGCATGCAAACCGCGTAACACACGCCTTAACACAGCTCTTTATGGAGTATTGTCACCAAATTTTCAACACAGGCACTTTAGGACCTCTGCTCATGAACAGTGTCACTGTCATTTTCGTAATGTGTCCTGAACACTGATTTTGCATAGCTTAACGCAGGCTCTTGCGCTGAAAGTGCGAAAGCACATTTCTCAAGGATGTGAAAATGACAGCTGTACAGTTCACAAGAAGGTGTAGTAAAATGCCAAATTTAAAAATCTGGCATGAAAATATTGCGAATCACAGCAAGTAGTTACGAGTGCATTATCATGCAGTTGCTATGCACCTCAGAAACAGTCATTTTATGGAGTATTGTCACCAAATCTTCAACACAGGCATTTTAGGACCTCTGCTCATGAACAGTGTCACTGTATTTTCGTGAATGTGTCCCAACACTGATTTTGCACAGCGACTTGCTATTCTGTGCCGGAAGTGCAAAAACACATTTCGGCAGGATGTGAAAATGACAGCCATACGTGTTCACAAGAAGGTGTAGTAAATGCCAATGTTGAGAATCTGCATGAGAAAATAGTGTGAATGGCGCTAACTTATGAGCATGCGTTGCGCAGTTGCTATGCACGCTTGTAAAACAGTCATTTGTTGGATTTTTCTCACCAAACTTGCAACATAAGCTTTTTGAGAGCCCCTACATGAACAGTGGCACTGTCATTTTTACTCGTCCCGAAGGTGATTCGCGCAGTGACTGCGTAAATCACCTTTGGGACCGAATAATGCCATGATGGTGCAAGAATTCATGAGAAGGGGTCCCAAACCCCATGTTGAAAATTTGGGGTTAAAATTTGCAAAATGCCAGAGATATGTGTTAAAGTTGAAAACCCTATTCATTCCATATATCAGTGCGTGGTCAGCTTTGAAGAGTGCAGATGTGTTCCCGTCCACAGATCGTCGCGACCGGACTGCGAGAGGCATGGGGTGAGGGAGGCAGGGTGTGCAGTGGGTGGGTGCAGGTGGGGGAGGGGGCATCGAGACTATGAGGGACCGTTTGCTTTTACAGGTTATAAAAAAGAAAAAGAAAACATTGCGGGACAGTTTTGTTTTGCAGGCATTTGGCACGCTTAGGGTGGGCTCCCAGCATGCCACCTAACTGTGTGAGGGTGTCTGTAGCCGACGGGATTGGGCACCTCGCCGGCAAACAACACAGGGGATTTATGCCGACGGGATTGGGCAACTCCATCGCACACAAAGAAGGGTGGGATTGGGCACCCCCTTACTAAAAACAATTTGGGGTGCTTTATGCTGACGGGAGGCTCCCCATCGGCACATCTCACATGGGGCAGGGCAGCCATTAGGGGATTGGGCACCCCGGTCGGCAGTTCTATGGCCAGTGGTCGGCATGTGGGCTGATTGGGGAATGTGGGACGCACCTACTGGTGCATGCCCTGCATTCACCCAACAGCGACCGCACCTCTAAAACTGCACTGTCCCACGATGCTGGCTGCGCAAGCGCCAACATAAAAAATAGGGGTTGGAAATAAAGGCAAAAATATGAACTATAAGCTTAATTGTATCTAAATATGACATTGTGTCACAGTTGTCCCAATGGAGTCAGGAGTGCTTCAAGAATTGCAACAGTTTAATAAATACTTATGTAGCCTCCCTACCTTTGTCCTGCTGAGTATCTCTCTGCCAAGGTGGGGATGCGCATGGCCCAGGGCAACTCCTGTGTCTAGGGGTATTTGATAGCATGGCTTACCAGAAGTCTCCTTGCAAACACTGTAAGCATGCACAGTCTCTTTTCTGCTAATTTCAGATAAAGAACCTGCTCACGATGACACACAGAAGATTACTCTTCACACCAGACACTTCAAATATGTGGTTCCTTTCCATAAGGAATACGGGTTCAATGGTGGTTTTATTTCAGAGGGACCTAGAATGGTTTGAAAGGTGGTCAGAGGTCCTTTAGTTGAGATTCAACATCAAAAGGTGCAAGGTAATGCACTTAGGAAATAGGAACCCACACATGGAGTGCTGGATGGGGAAGGGTAAGCTGCCCACTTCCACAGAGGAGATTTGGGAGTCCTCATCCGTGACTCACCCAAGCAATCCAATCTGTGCGGTAAGGCCTATGGCAAATTATCAAGAATGCTAGGGTGTATAGGGAGGGTTTTGACAGTAGAAGGGGGAGGTGATATTGCCCCATACAGATCACAGTGAGGCCCACCTGCAGTACTGTGCTCAGTTTTGTAGTCTTCACCTGAGAGAGGACATGGATAGTCAGTGCAGCAGAGGGTCACAAGATGATTCAGGGTCAGCAAGGCAGAGCCTATGAGGAAGGCTGAAAGCCCTGAATGTGTACTGCTGGAGGCCAGACAAGAGAGGGAGGACATGATAGAAACATAAGTTCTTAAAGGGTATAAATAGGATAAATTGCTAAACCTGTTTATTAAGAAAATAGAAATGCAGTGCCAAGGGGACACAGTTGTAGACTGGTCGAAGTAAATTCAGGAAGGATGTAGGAAGTTCTTCTTCACTTAAATCGTGGGGCCTTGGAACAGATTGCTAGATGAGGTCATAGGGGATGAGTAACCTTCATGGATTCAACCATGGGTGGGACATGGCCAGGGACTCTGAGTCCCACTTGGGGAACCAGATTGGGAGGCAGAGAGTGAATAACCTACCATGGGGCTTGATCGGGGTAGTGTAGGAATAAATTTTGGCACACTTGATGAACTGTTGGTCTCCTTCTGCCATCAGATTCTACAGTACGTTTTAGTTCATCCACCTCTGAGTTAATTTCAAAGCACAGTTGGGGTCGACACCTTACATCATAATTCATTACGCTTAGGCCCATTTGCTTAGAGTGCTATCAGTACATTGGCATGTGTACTTGACTACTATGTGAGGCTGCTTCATCCTCACAAGACTTGTGCTCTGTGCACTCATTTGGCTACATTGGGAACTACTGTTACCCCATACTGACAATCACTTTGTATACTGTACCTAACTCTGACTACAGTACTCCCATTGGTAGATATGACTTGTTCCTCAAATTAATAAATCTTATGTCGCTTCAGGACAGAATAGGATACATTTTGTTTACCTTTGTTTACCTTGCTCTGACAGTTTCTCTAAGCCCCACACCGCACCATGGGATTTAATCATTTGTTGAAAAACCGGTGCAGAGCTCAGGGTTTTGACTTCACTGGGGACTGGGGGTCCACCTGGAAGGATACAGGTCTATACTGGTGTGATGGTCTGCATCAGTCCAGGAGGGGAATCAGGATCCTAGGTGATAGGTTTAAATGCTTCATTGGCAAGCATTTAAACTAGCCAAGTGGGGAGGCACTGAAAAGGAGCTGGAAAATCCAGTCTGTCCTCCCCAAAACAGAGTAGTTAGGGAGGTAAGCACCAAAATAGAGAAGTCAATAGGGAGAAGGGTAGGGGTAAATGGAGAAAACAGCAAAGGTAGTAAGGACAGGGATGGGACTAAAAAGGGTAAGGTCATCAAAAAATGGAGAGCAATGAGTGCCAGCACCCACAGTCTGGATAACAAGCTCCCTGAACTAGTGTCCTTGATGGAAGAGGGAAGCCTGCATATTGTGGCAGTCGCAGAAACATGGTACACAGAGAACCATGACTGGGATGTCAACATACCAGGGTACACAATCTATGGGAGGGACAGGGACAGTTGCGGCTCTAGCCACAAGTGGTTACCAGGGCACAGCTGGGGCAAAATAGATGGCAGCCAGGGCACTGATATATTGTTACTAATGGAAGCTCTGCACCATATGGAGCACCAATATGGAGGAAGCTCTGCACCATAGGGGGCACCAACTGGGGCACAGCATTTTTTTTTTACCAGGGCACGGGCCCTGGTGTAGAGCCGCCACTGGACAGGGAGGGTAGAAGAGGAGGAGTAGCTCTCTACATAAGGGAAAGGATCAAAGCAACAGAACTAAATGGTGAATAGGAGGAGAGGAGGCACTGTGGGTCACCCTGGAGACAGGAAATGGCACCACAGTCCGCACGGGGGTTGTATACAGACCCCATCTCTGGGGGAGGAAATGGACAAGGAAACAACAGAAGGCATCCTTAGGATGGCAGAAAAAGGGGAGATATTGTTGATGGGGACCTGAATATGGCAGATGTTAACTGGAGCACCTTTGCTGCAGCCACATCCGAGAGCAGGGTCATTCTTGATACCCTGCAGGGGGCATGCCTCAGGCAGCAAGTGTTGGAACTCACTCAGGAGGGAGCAATCTTAGACCTGGTACTCTCAACCAGGGATGGAGAGAAGCTCTCAGATATAGAAATGGGTAGCCATCTGGGAACAAGTGACCACCAAACAGTGTGGTTCACGATAAACACAGCCACAGAGTCAAGCCATACAAATGTGAGGGTACTGGACTTTAGGAGGGCTGACTTTGGCAAAATGGGAGAGTGCCCCAGAAAAGCACTAGCAAATGGGCAAGGAGGAGGGGTGGAGGAACAATGGGGAAACATCAGAACTGCCAACACAGAGGCAACAAGCCTCTGCGAGAAGCAAATAAACAAATCAAAATGAAGGAAAAAAACACTTTGGTTCTCAAAAGAGGTGGCAGGGAGGGTTAGGAAGAAAAGAAGCATCTCGGAAGTATAAGGAAACACAGAAGGAGCAGGACAGAGAACTGCACCAGTTAAAGCAGAAGAAGGGGAAGGCAGTCAGAATATCAAAAGCCCAAACTGAGGAAAAGATAGCCAACTTGGTTAAGAAGGGGATAAAATATTTTATAGGTACATTAGGGAGTGAAGAAAGACAAAGGGAGGGATAGTGAGGCTTAATAAAGGGGAGTGTGGGTGGGCAGAGAGTGATGGTGAAAAAGCAGGGATACTGAATACTTCTGCTCAGTATCCACAAAAGAAGAGGAGGTGGAGGTACCTAATCTAATCAATAGAAGCACTCTGGATGGGGGGTTGATACCGGTCCACTCACAGAAGAAAGGGTTCTGAAAGAACTCCTGAAACTGAAGGCGGACAAAGCAATGGGACCCGATGAGATTCACCCCAGGATTCTAAAAGAACTAAGGAAGAACTAGTGACACCACTGACTACCCTTTTTAACAAATCATGGGAGGATGATGTGGTGCCTGAGGACTGGAGGAGGGCAGATGTGATTCCCCTTCACAAAAGTGGGAGCAAAGCAGAGGCAGGAAACTTCAGACCTGTTAATTTGACCTCAGTGATAGGGAAAATGATGGACTCATTTCTGAAAGAAAGAATTGTTGAGTACTTAGAGGCCAGCGGGGCACAGGACCCAAGGCAGCATGAATTCACAGCGGGAAGGTCATGTCAGGTGAATATAATAGATTTCTTTGACAGGGTGACCGAAGTAGTAGACCAGGGAGGGGCTGTGGACATGATCTACCTAGACTTTAGTGAGGCATTTGACACAGTCCCACACAAAAGATCAATAAACAAGTTAGCCAGCCTGGGAGTGGGTCCCAGGGTGGTAGCCTGAGTAACAACTGGCTGGACAACAGGACACAGAGGGTAATAGTAAATAGAGTCCACTCCAAAGAAAGGGGATTACTAGCGGGGTACTGCAGGGTTCAGTACTGGGACCGGTCCTTTTTAATGTCTTTATAAGTAGCATTGCAGATGGACTGGAAGGAAAAGTATGCCTCTTTGCAGACGACACAAAGATCTGCAACAGGGTTGATACACAAGAGGTGTGGAAAGGATGAGAAGGGACTTGGAAAGGTTGGAGAAATGGTCAAAAGCATGGCAGCTTAGAGTCAATGCAAAGACGTGCAAAGTAATGCACCTGGGAAGCAAAAATCCAGGGGAAGAGTACACAATGGGGTACTAACAACAACAAAAATGGAATGGGACCTGGTGGTAGTCATATCAGATGACCTAAAGGTAAGCAAGCAACATGAGAAGGCTGTAAGAAGGGCTGGGGGGATACTGGAATGTATAGGGAAAGGCATCACCAGTAAAAAACAGGTACAGACAGTTGGTGTGACTCCATCTGGAGTACTGTATGCAGTTCTGGAGACCCCATCTCCATAAAGAGATAGACAGGATGGAGGCATTCCAGAGGAGGGCAACCAAAATGGTGCAGGGTCTGCACCAGAAGCCATACGAAGAGTGACTAAAGGAGCTTAATATGTATACCCTCGAAGAAAGGAGGGAGAGGGGGGACATGATAGAAACTTTCAAGTATCTCAAGGGAATCAATAAAGTCCAAGAGGGTAGCATCTTTCAGAAAAAGAGATGTGCAAGAACAAGGGGGCATAATTTGAAGATAGAGAGGGGATGGCTCAAGGAAAATGTGAGGAAGTATTTATTATGGAGAGGGTGGTGGACACCTGGAATGGTCTTCCTGGGGAGGTCCTGGGATCAAAAACAGTGGGGGAATTCAAGAATGCATGGGACAGACATAAGGCAATTCTGGTGGGGGTTAGGAAGAAATAGGCAGTTGGTTAACTAGGATCTGCAGCTTATCCAGTAGGTAGGAAATGGGCAGACTGAGTGGTCCAAGCGTCCTTATCTGCTGTCAAAGTCTATGTTTCTATGTTTAAGCAGGAGTGCCTTGTGGTTACGTTCACCAGCTCCCTTGCCTGCAGGCCTCTTCTCCTCAGGTTAGAATCTTAGCTCCCGACTATGTCATTCCTAGTGTATATGTCCCTGATATGGCATCTTCAAGGAACCCTCCAGGCCAAAAGCTATCAATGCAGATCCCTTGAGGGGATGCCCACCTAGGAACTTGCTGTTCCCAGGTATCCCCTACCATTTTTACCCTTCATTACCCTGCACATGGTAGCATTGCCTGTCTGGCGAATTCTCTTTCTTCCCCGCTGTAATGGATGGGAGGAGTCTGTCAAGGAGTACTGTACCACTCCAACCATGGAACCAGGCCACCAAACCAAGTCTGCAGATCCCTCCAACTGCCACTGGTTCGCTGAGGCCCCTAAGAATCCCATGGCACACCAGTCCTGGTACACTGCCACTGAGCCAAGGTCTGTAGGACCCCTTGATGCACCAATGTGTGTACTGGTACTGGCACGGATGTTGTCAGACCCTTGAGCAGTTAAGGCCCTTATTCCTTAAAGTGGAACCTGAACTAGGACCACTGCTTCCCAACAAAACCTCCTACTTGTACTCTGTCACTAAATTCTGCTCCCATTTCTGAAGTGTAAAGCCACTGGTGCATCAGCACCCAGTGTTCTGATGGACAGACTAGTAATCTGCCCTTTTCAGGGCAAGGATTATTACATTTATGATCCATGATTGTTCATTTCCTGTGATCTGTTATTTATTCATTGATTTAGTTTTATGTTCCCTCCATCAGACTAACACATATTGCTAGTTGACATTTTATGCTGGTAATACCAAGCCAATTTTGGGGGTCACATGAGCAACAGAGCAACACGTAAGCAATAAGATATGAGAGGGTGTTGGCTGTTCTGTGATAACCGCACACCTAGGTGTGTGGTAAGGCATGATGTCAAAGGCCGAGTGTCCTTCTGTACCTAGGCATGAGGTTATCACAGAACAACCAACACCCTAGAGTGTCCTATTGTGCTTATAAAATGAGTTATGATTAGGAAAAAATGACACCAAGTAGTTTGCATTTGTAAAATTTTGTAACATTAATTTAAATAAAGACTAGAGAATTTCTTAAAAAAGGGAGAAAAAAATAGTCCCTAACTACACAGTTTGGGATGGTCAAAATAATAAATCGCTTAGAACCATGTGATGCACTACTTTTTTTGAGGTGGCCAAAATAACAGTAAAACGACCCACGATGCGGAACATCTTAGGTTTACTTGCTGAAATTGATGAATTGCACTCTAGCCATGGAACACAGTGTTTCTAAACTTGAAAGGCATGTTTTCTAGCACTGTATTTCCTCTTGATGATGATTTATGCTCATTTGCGGTAGACTTATTTTCAGGCTCTGGATTCTGTTTCTTGCTTGTAGGCTCCATTTCTTGATTCTTGCTGGAAGTTTCCATTTGCTGATTTTCTTTTGAATGTGTGCCAGGGTTCCGCTCCACTTTTTCAGGTCTTCGGCAGAGGCACTCCAATAGCTTCACACTCTAGCTTCTGATCTGTGCCACGTGACTGCCATCATTTCTTATGGCTGCTGTCCAGCAGTACAGTAGATAGTAGATTCACAGCTGTGGCTCTAACAGAGGTTAATGTACCTTGGCTGAGGTTACACTACTTGCTCAACAGGTTGACTGTCTGTTCCCTGTTGGAACAGATTAATATTTTTTCACCAAACCAGCGAAAGGCACATCTGTGGCCAGACCCTTTCTACTCTGAGAATTTCAGACCAAAATTCCAAACCATCTGGGTGCTAGATAATGATCCCCCCACCCCCAAAAAAGGCAAAAACTACAATTGTTAAACTTTTTTCACTATCATGATCTTGGAATCTGCACATCCGACCGGACTGAAACTTGTCAGGTCTGGAGAACTACCCCTGACACCATGCATGTGAGATTTCGTGCAAATCTGTTAAGCAGTTATGAAGTTATTATTTGTTTATTTATTAAGATCTCTGATTAAACCTTTGAGTACAGACTCATTACATAGGTTCCACGTCAGGGTCATATAGTACAAACAAAGCAACAGCTTACGGATATGCTGTAAGAAAGTCGATAATAATTAAGGCAGAATTAAGCAACAAGTTACATGTCAGTGACTGAAGTAAGATAACACTAAATACAATGGGACTAGCAAACACAAAGAAGATAAGGGAGGGAGAGACAGTGACAAAGGGAGGGGTTGGCTCAGAAGAGAGGGGCAAATAGAGAGAAGACAAACTGCAGAGAGAGAATATACAGGAATCAGCCCAGATAGTGGGCCTCATTAAGGGTGAAAAGGATGCTTATTCTAAGCATACTGGCAGTATTAGTAGCAGCTAAAGGTTAGACAGAGGTGCCAGGTGTAGGGGCGGATCAGGATCAGTATAGGATGTCTGTACAAGAAGGGGGAGGAGAAAATTGGAGCAGAACGGGGAGTGGTAGAGAAAGGATGAGGGGAGGTAGGGTAGATGAAGAGGGGGAGGAGGTTGGGACAGTTAAGGGAGGGAAGAAGTAGGGGGTAGAGAAGGTGCCCAGCAGTGCTGATGTTGACGACAGTCAAGGGGGCTGGAGGCCTTAATGGAAACAGTCGCAACTTGCTTTGGCAACCAGATGAAATCTTAGCCTGTATTTATAGGGGCCTAGCATTGCTATAGCAATGAGGCTTGGAGGCAGGTTGTTGGTCTATTTGGGCACCTGGTGGGCAAAAGCCCTTTGTCCTAGTGAGGTGCGACATCTGGGAACCTTGAAGACCGTGCTTCCTAAGCTTCTTGTGGGGCGACTGCTTTTGTAGGGGGTGAAGAGCTACTGGATGCCCATGGGCAGCATGCCTTGACTTTCTTTTTTGACCAGCAGGCAGGTCTGGTACTGAAGCCTGCCTTTGAACTGGAGTCAGTTGGCTCGGTCATAAAGGTCACAGGTGTGGGTTTGCCGTTCGGAACCGGTGGAGAGGTGTCATGCCTTATATAAGGTGACTTTGGTGCGGTGGAGGGCAATGTCATTGCAGATCCATAGACTACAATGCCATACTCCACAAGAGAGACGACTGAGCTGCGGACGGCAAGATTTGAGGCTTCATGGGTAAGACTGTGCTTATGCCCGATAGGAGGCCAATGCGATGTTGAGTGATTTTACTTATTGTCTATATGTAGACAAATGACAGCTGCATTGTCAATTGTAACCCCAAGTATTAAAGTGCAAAGTGTCCAAGAAAGCAATTTAAGATACTTGTTTTGGGTTTGGATTTAACAGATGGAATGTTTACTATGTATGGAATACAATAATTCAAATCTCTGCTCAGTTCTACTGGCAGAATTTTCACCCCCACTATCACACAACAGAAGGCATCAAATGGAACTAGAGCTTTTGTTAATCTGTAGCAGGTTAAACAGCACAGATTTCCCCAGTAAGCTGGTGAGGATAGGAGGGGGATTTTTCATGGTCAGCAAAGAAACACCATAAATTAAAATTGTAGGTACTGTAGTACTTCATTTTTATGTTGTCTTGCACATGCAGCGCAAGCAACATTTTGTGACAGCTTGCTGGAGTAGCAGGTTTTGTAGTTGCAGCTGTGTTGTGGCCAATGGCGCCACTGTTGTTTTGGCTGGTCTCTGTGGCACCAATGATTGAGCACGCTGTCTATGACAGCCCTTGAGAAGCGTGCCACCAACTTGAAAGAATTTTGCCACTGCAATGAGGAGCATCCCATTATTGCAGGGCGTGCTTCCTGCTGAAACAGTTCAATAAACATGGCGGCTGTTGCCGTCTGCCTTTCACAATCCCCAGCAAGCCGACCTCGGGGTGACAAATCCCCTGTCGGCTACTTATAACCCCCTGAAAGATTGTATGGCACACTGGGAGCCCACCCCAGTGTGCCAGCGTATAGTTCTGAAGCCGACTGCATCGGCAAGTCCCTGCCCCTGCCCCACCCCACCTCCATTGAGTGCCACACTGGGAGCCCACTCCAGTGTGACAAACATAACCCCCCCTCAAAGTCATGGGGCACACTGGGAGCCCACCCCAGTGTGCCCAACAGTTGTTTAATTTCACCTGTAAATAAAGAAAACCTTCCCGCGATGTCCATTCCTGAAAATAAGAAAACGGTCCTTCATTGAGTCAGAGCACCCCCCTTCCCCAGCCTGCACCCACCCTCTGCACACCCCACCTCTCTGTACCCACACCCCATACTTCACTCCGGAGCCCAGGGTGACAATCTTCGTGGAGCGACATGTCTGAGCTCTTCAAAAGCCGACTCGCAAACTGAAGAAAATCACTGTAAGCTATATAATGGCATCAATGGGGGTTCAACTTAGGTGGATATCTCTGCCATGTTTGTGACTTTTGGCTCCAAATTTTCAACACGGGGTTCTTGGGATCCAACGTCATGGACTCAGTCACTGTCATTTTGTTATTCTATCCCGAAAGTTGATTTCACGGTCACTGCGCGGAATCATCTTTCGGGACCAATTAATAAAACGACAGTGTCACTGTTCATGAGGCGGGCTCCCAAAAAGTCTATGTTGCAAATTTGGTGAAAAAATTCCAAAAAATGACTGTGTTATGAGCGTGCACTGCGTAATTTCCATGTCTGCTCGTAACTTCGAGAATTTTTAATATTTTCACTCCAGATTTTCAACATTGCCATTTTTTCACACCTCCTTATGAACAGTACAGCTGTCATTTTTCACATCCTGCCTGAAATGTGTTATCGCACATCTGGCACACAATGGTGTGGTCGCTGTGGGAAATCAATGTTTGGGACAGATTAAGAAAATCACAGTGACACTGTTCATGAGCAGACATCCCAAAATGCCTATGTTGAAAATTAGGTGAAAAAATTTCACAAAATGACTGTGTTACGAGTGTGCAATGTGCAGTTTCCACACATGCTCCTAACTTTGAGAATTTTTAATATTTTCACCTCAAATTTTCAACATTGCCATTTCTTCACAGCACCTTATGAACAGTACAGCTGTCATTTTTCACATCCTGCCCGAAATGTGTTTTCACACATCTGGCACAGAATAGCGTGGTCGCTGTGAGATCAACATTTGGGACAGATTAACAAAATCACAGTGCCACTGTTCATGAGTGGAGGTCCCAAATGCTTTCATGAGGTGGGGTCACCGAAAGCCCATGTTGAAAATTTGGAGTGCAAATACTAACAAACACTTGGGACGTTAGGATTTCTAATCATAACGTCTCACCCTGTAGAGACTGACAGGCGTCAAGGGTGTGACTTTGTATTGTCGGCTGTAATGCTCACGCCATTCCACCCCCACCCTGCAGCCAGTGACAGACATCAAGGTGTGCCTTGGACTCTTTGGCCCCAAAGCTCACCACATTCTCCTATACTGCACCACTCTCACCGTATTTCCTTATGGAATGGGGTGAGCATAAAGCCCAACAACCACAAGGCACAATGTGACACTTGTCGGAGTCTGCAGTGTAGGGTGAGGTGAAATGGCATGAGCGTTATGGCTGACGAACGACCCAAAGTCACACCTCAATGCCTGTCAGTCTCTGCAGGGTGAGGTGGGGTTTGGGTCAGTTCCATATTTCACTGCCATTCCTATTCTGCATCTCTCTCTAACTCCTGCACTACCAATGCCAATGCCAGCAAGACAACATTCGGCATTGACAAATGCTTGTTTCAAGTTACGTGTGTGTGTCTAAGAAGAGGATTATGAGTGCAAATAACAGTTGATTAGTATGTTTTGAAATTTAAGGCAGTTTTATTATAGGGCCTAGTTGAAGGATTTTAGTAAATAAAGGTGACAGCCACATTTGTGACGGCAGTCAGGGATGTGTGGTAGTACTGATTTTACTGTGAAGAGGCTGCTGGATTTTCCTCCGGTGCGGTTGCACTGGGATATCAGCACTGGGTTCTGAGCTTCTCAGCCAATCAAGTTTCTGGATTTTTTTAAACCCATTTTATAAAGTGATTCAATATCCCTATGGAGATCAATAAAGAATGTCATTATCAGAATTGTTTAGTGTATTTATGTAACCTGCCTTTCTCCTCAGCCAGCTTGAGGCAGGTTACCAGAGAGCACTCAAAGGGTTAAACTGGACACTGAAAGCTGTTCTCTTGGGGTTGCCCTGAGATGGGATGTCTGGATGCTCGTGCTGTGGGTAGTCTGACTAAGCTAAAGCGTGGGAAACTAAAGCATGGATATGTTTGGTTCTGCTCTTCTTCTGAAATCTTATATAAATTGGAAGGTGTCAGAGGCGGTTTTGGGCTTGATGTGGGGTAAAGAGAGGGCAGTCAGACCTCTTTGGCTCTGACCTGGGCCTTGAGGCCCAGTGATCCCAGGGATGGTGGCGGGTTCCTGGGATAGGGTCCACAGGTCCTGTTGTGCCTGGTTTCTAGAGAAGACCATCAGGAGCAGATAGAGGTCCCAGGAATTCATCCCAAGAAGAGTAGAGACAATCAACTCCTAAAGGCACTTTTGGGACAGTGATGGGCCACCTCTCAAAGGAGGTTGCCAGAATTGTTGCGCACTCAATCCCAGCAGTAGATAGATATGGGGAAGTCTGAGTTTACAGCAAAACTATAAGTTAACCCTTACATGATTAAATGCACATTGTGCAGAGTCCTAGGTGGTTGTGATGAAACCCCTAATAGGTAGCCAATTAATGGGTTTCAGGTAGGTGGGGGCCTGGCAAGGTTGGGGTCAGTAAATCTCTGTGTGATGGGCCAGATATAGAGTTCGTTTTTAGGCCATTAGGCCTATTGGGGAGTATCGAAGGAGGCACACATGGCTGGACCAACCATGCTTTATACACTTAGTAGTAGTGTCATACGCTGATATGCCTTCCATACTTGATCTCCATCTGGGCACACTGAGACACATGCTGCCACAGCTTGCCTCCCAGATAAGTGCTTGCCCTCACTGAGGAGAGTAGCACTGTACAAATAGTCTTGGAAGTGCAGTAATACCTCATGGGGTTAACAAGGTACAGGTGGGGTTGCCACCTTTCTATGAGATGAAACCGAATACTAAACCAAACCCCAAACTCTACCCCTAACCCCGCCTTTTAAGACTGATGAGGACATCACTTGGACTCTGATTCGCTTGATTTATTCAGAATTGCTGCTGATATAACATTGTGTCAACTGCTTTAAATTACATCATGATTATTATTTTGGTTTGTTTGATTTAGATTTAAATATTTTACATTTCAGTGTGTTAACATTGGGTGGGTTTGGGGGTCCAGGTGACTTTGAATCCTGTGTATACAGCTTAACTTACACATTGAGTGACTACAAGGACACCTCTTGGCACCTGGCTATTTTGGATGAGGTGGCCTTTCGGTAAAACTCTATCAATAAATAAATAATAAACTACACCAGTAAAGGTGGATGACATGTAATTACAAATATCATCTGCCATTTTAAGATGTGCTACTGTCTTCCTATTGCTCCTAATCTAAAGTTATTTGTAATGTCAGAGAAGTTTTAAAAGTGGTAGGAACTATTCTATGCTGTTAAATACCCATTTTTCCCCATGCCAGTCATACATAGCAGACAGCATGATATATGATATGTGCTATGCGTGAAGGCAGTATAGTGCAGTGGTTTAAGGCTCTGAGCTGCAAACCTAGAGACCTGGGTTTGAATCCCACAGCTCCCACTGGCATACCTCATGATCCTAAGCAAGTTACTTAATGTTCTTCTACTCCCAGGTTGCACCAGTAAACTAGCTACAGCTTAGTGTCTCTCCTGGTAAATAAATAATGTTTGATAAATTACATAAATGTTCAGTGCCCTCAAATCTAGATTGTGTTTCTTTCACCTCATCAACTACTGCTCTCTCTCTCTCTCTTTCTTTTCTCATTTCTGTAGCTTAGCATGACATTAGCCACGTCATTCTGTGCTGCTCATCTGAGGGGCCTAGAATGGTTTTCCTGGAATATCCAGGTAGTATGAAAATTGGCAGCAACAGCTACTGAGGAGAGAGGGGTGTAGTATTGCTAGAAATGGAATAAAATATTAGATTATTAATGTAACAACAAAAGGGTAACACATATTAGAATATGGGACAGACCCTAAAAGAAAACATGTGAGCATTTAAAGGTACAAAGTATTCCCTATCGCAGCAGTAAAAGACCATACTCACAATGCAGCCTGGAAAGGATTAGGCTGATTTGCTGCTAATGTGCATAATAGCCCTACTTCACACCACTCAGGCCCTGTCCACACTACACCTCTGTAACGTTACAGAGTGCCCAAACCATTACTGCAACGGTTTGCATTTACACCTGTAACGTTACAGAAGGCATTTTCATAACTGTTGTTGAAACCACCATATGAGGTGGTTTCAACAATGGTTATGAAACCGGTCCCACCTCGGTAACGTTAATGGCGGTAGTGTGGATAGGTGGTAACAGTCCCCTGCAGGGCCCGTAGCGCAGCACGAGCTGCATTGTGGGATTGGGTGCCGCAGTAACGGTCTCCCGGTTCCCAAGGTGTGGACTGGCGGTACCGGTCTCGTACCGGTCACCGCTGCAGTGTGGGCACACTGTACCGCTCCCCGGCTGTAACGGTTTCTGTCTGTTACAGGGTCTGAGTGGTGTAGTGTGGACGGAGCCTGAGACTGACTGGTATACAAAGGTTTGCATGACATCAGAACTTGTTTGTAAACTGAACATGCAAGTAAAATGGTGAATGATTTAACAGAATCTGTTTTACAAGAATGAGCATTCAAAATGACTGAAAAAGTAGTACACCTGAATAAAACTGGATTAGTAGTTAAGGTTTGTGAAACACAGATTATACAGTCCACACTGGGACAAGAGGCAACAATAATGTGGTGCCTGTCTGAGGGTCTCAGAAAAATGAAGGTGTTCATTCAGGTGGTATTGTTTACCCTTCCCAGGAATAACCTTCCAATTTGCTGGTATGAAGTTAGAAGTGACAACTGGGCAGACAGGGGCCAAATGTTTATTTTATTTATTTAGTTTTTGTTTGCCAGGTAGGTGCACTAGCCAAGATTGACTATTTTCAGGCATGACTTGGGAGAGTACATACATAAATTGTGAAACACATTGCATTAAAACAGATAAATCACATTCATTGTGTAACCCCTAGATGGCGCTATCCCAGGGGCTACTACCCCTGCCTGATTTGCCACTAACAGGTTGAGGGGACTGGATCCAATGGCGGGTGCCTCACCCAGAGGTCAGGGTTTGCAATAGTTAAACTTACTTGGTCACAGCCCTCTGGGACACTGCAACCCCTTTCTTCCCACTAGTGGCCCACACAATATATCAGAATTACCTTCACAGTATACACTTACTCCCAGGACTAGTTCCGCACTGGGACCTCCTGTGAAATAAGATACAGTGCAACAATCACAGTACAGTACTTTAACACAGACAAATACCTCAGGAAGTATAACTTTGCTGAAACAAGCAGCTCTGATTTATTTAGGGGGATATAACAAGGACAGGGGGAAATCAGGTTAATTAGCTTATCACTTTACTATCTACCTATGGCTCTGTGCACAGGCCTATCCCTACCAGTTACTGTCCCTGGGTACCCAAGCCCTAGTGGCTAGTCCAAACTGTGGCAGTTAGGGCCCTTCACACAGTGAAAAGAAAATTAGTTTAAACAGTCAGCAGTACGGTGATTCCATTTGGATTTAATGTGGCAATTCAACAGGAGCGACTTTGAATTAGTACTCATGACCTCCAAACAAGATAGGGTCCTTCAACGTCAGCAGGGCTACTCTTGAGCTCCACAGACTCTTCACACATTTATATGGTAAAAAAGAAAGTACTATACCAGGCAGGCTGCTTCTCTATCCCGATCGCATTACTGCACAATACCCGGAGAACACACAGCAGATTCAGTTCCTGACAGACCAAGTGCAATTCAACAATTTCTCCAGTCTTCTACAGGGTGAGCCTGGTTTCTACTCTTCAGAGATCCTTTGATTCTTTTCACAGGACTGATTCAGTCCTAACAAGCAGTTACACAAGCTGCAGACCGAACTCTGGGCCTTACACGTTTTTGACTGAAACTGTGCACTGAAGGAGCACAGGGTTTCTTTCCCTTCACTGCCAGATCTAAACTGAAACTCCAACAGACAAAACCGGCACTTCCTTTGAGTTCCTCCCAGTTCTTGACTGGATTGGCTGTCACTCCAATAGACTGCTGCTGTTGGTCCAAAAAGGCTCAAGTCTAAACTACATCTCCCAGAGTCACTGCCCATACAATCCTCTTGTGGCTGGCTCAGATTATGAGTCCAAGTTCTGATTCACTCAAGGCACCATTTTAGAGCAAGCTTACCCCACACTGATTGGTCCAGTTCAGCAGTTCAAAACCAGAATGGGGAACTAGGCAGACACAGTTCTGACTGCAAAGAAAGCAGGTTAGACAAACTGTAATTTCATTATTACTGTAAATGATTT
Source organism: Neoceratodus forsteri (assembly GCA_016271365.2). Taxonomy (NCBI): domain Eukaryota; kingdom Metazoa; phylum Chordata; order Ceratodontiformes; family Ceratodontidae; genus Neoceratodus; species Neoceratodus forsteri. Next base: position 1,871,141,347 of record CM057452.1, read on the forward strand.
CTGGCAAACAGTTACATCTTTCAGATAGGTTCCCTTTGCACTCCTAGTGACTGCAAAATGGAGTGAATTGGCAGCAGCTCGAGTGGTACTCAAACAGAGAAGCACACAGTCCCCCATACAACTAATTATGTCTGCAAGCAGACAGCTCTTAAAGAGACAGTACCAGAGGTTCTAAAAACACTCACTGATAAATGGCTTAAACGCCAAACACCATTCAGGCTTGGAGCATTCAAGCAAGCTCCTGGAAGTCTTTTGGGAACCCCCATTTCAGGGGGGTTACAATTGCATTAATACGGATGAATCAGATACAGATCAGGTCAAACAGTACTTGAGATAATACACCTGGCTAGGCAGCGAGACAAAACGTGACATTAGTACATGAATACAGTAAACAGAGCTGGGCTAAGGGATAACTATAGTGACATTTATAAAGCATCGCCAATTTGCAAGTGCTGTGGTGTGGTAAGTTGAGGGAAAGAGTTAGGAGAGAAAGAGTTTGGTAGAGAAATAGGAGTTCTTGAGTTGAGATTTAGGCAGCAGCTGTCTAGCCAGGATGTGTGGGCTGGAGGCAGGGAAATTGCCAGTAGGGATGGGAGAAAGGCAGCATGGAAGAGTGGTGACCTGTGTTATAGGCCCTGTCCACACTACCCTCTGTAACGCTACAGAGTGCCCAAACCGTTACTGCAATGGTTTGCGCTATACCTGTAATGTTACATGTTGTGAATCGTTGTTGAAACCACATATATGTGGTGGTTTCAACAACGGTTATGAAACCGTTACGCCTGTAACGCTACCGGGCGAGTGTGGACGTGTGGCACCGGTTCCTACGCAGCACGAGCTGCATTATGGGATTGGGTGCTATGGTAACGGTCGCTGCTCCTGAAGTGTGGACCGGCGGTACTCGGTCCCGTGAATGGACACCGCAGTAGTGGGATACTACCGCACCGCTGTCTGTTGTAATCGTTTCCTATCCGCTACAGGGTCTGAGTGGTGCAGTGGACGGGCCATATAAGGAGGTAGAAAGTAGCATTAAGTGGGATCAAAGCATGTGCAAGGGTCCCGGGATAGATGGTGATATAGTTCTTTTTTGAAGATTGTATGGGAGTTTGCCTGCCTCAAGGCAAGAGGGAGGGAGATCCAGGTGGCAGGGGCAGTGCAATGAAATGCTCCAGAGCCTTTTGAGGTGAGACACCTAGGTGTATAGTAAGTAGAAACTTGTTTGCCAAGCGTTGTCCATGAGCAGGTGTCTATGGTACAAATAGTGCTGCAAGGCAGGAGGGGGTTTGATTTTGGATTATAGAGTCTGTGAGGGGCACCTAGGGAGTATAGTCAGTATGCATATGGGAGAAGTCAGCCTAGGTCACTATACAGTCTACAGTGGTGCTTTAGGCGGCAGGAAGAGGAGGCATATAGACATATATTATTATACACGTACATCACGCTTATGTAGAGCAGATTTATGAGCATTTGCAAAGGTGGAGACACCATATGTCAGTGAAGGAAGGAGGATACCTCTCTGGCTCTTTTATGTGCCTTGCACTTGAAGGCACTTCCTGATTAGCAAGCAAGCAAGCACACTGAAATGTCAGACAATTGCTTACTGTCATATGAGAAGAAAATGAAACAAAGTTAGTGGAGGATCTCAGATGCTACTTGACCTGCCATGAAACCCAAATTTGCAATGGTGAAAACAGGAGGACCGAATCTGGACCTAGAAAACTGAATCCATTTGGTAGAAAACCGAGTAGGTGGTAACTTTAGGTACATGAGGAAGCGTTTTTTCAGAGAAGAAGGGGAAATGCTATGAAACTTGAGGGCAGTAAATTCAGGAGGGATGTGAGGAAGTCCTTCTTTACAGAAAGGGTGGTGGATGCCTGGAACAGCCTTCCAGTAGAGGTAGTGGGGGTGAAAACAGTGGTGGGTTCAAAAATGCCTGGAACAGGTACAAGGTAATTGTATTGGTAAGGAAGGGAAGGGATGAGATGGTGCTGTAGACCAAGTTGGGTCTGCAGCAAAAAAAAAAAAGACTGGGTGGGCCCAACAGCCCTTATCTGCCATCACAGAATACCTTATCTGCCATCACATTCCATGTTTCTGTGACCCTGCAAAGGAGATTAGGAATTTGTAGGGCTGAAAGAGACCCCATACTGTATTTACAGTGTAATTGTTCCCTAGTTCAGTGGATGAACCTGGGAACTAATGTAGCCGTGGGGTGGGCAGTAGGTCCCATGAGAAACTGGGCACCATCAGACCAGTCTTTGCAGCAGCAGTAATGCATGCACACTAGAGGTGGAGGAGATGTGCAAGTGCCCCAGGACTATGTGAAGTAACGACTGGCCCAGGGATGAAGTTGTAGTTATGGTGTGTGCAGGTACCATTGTAATAAGAGTAATGGCCAGGGAGATGCCCAGAAAGCTGTGTACCAACTAGGCAGATGATTAATAAAACCACCATGCTTGACCCAGCTCCGGTAAGGACTGTATAGCCTGTGTGTGGTCTCACGCTCTTGGTGCCCCGATCCCCATCGCCCCTGACTCGTGATGGCAAGTTGACTGGTGTTGGTGCAGAACTGGTGTTCATGGTGTGATTGGGCCGTGTTGCTTTCCTGGATGAAGTACGATCCATACACCTAGATGCAGGAAAGTGACCTGGGACCTCCTTACCTTGAAGCACTGCACTGTACCCAGTACAACCTAAGTCATTTGTTGGTTGTCACAAAATGTGTCAATGGAGGGTGACCGGCTTAAAACAGGCAAGAGGGGGGCAAAGGTATTTATTTATTTATTTAGTATTTGTTAACCGGGTAAGTGCACTAGTCAGCAAGTGACTGTTTTCAGGCACGACCTGGAGGTACAATTACAACACACAAAGAGTACAGCCAGATTATTAAGACAACGAGTACCAAAAATGCAGAGAGAAATACATATGGCAATGTAACATACATTAGTAAACAAAATATACTTTAGCACTTGATCATGGAACATACTCAAAAATGTGAATAGTAGAAGGCAGAAAATAAGAGAGGATAGGCATCAGTAGAAAAGACACAAGGAAGGGAAACTGGCAAAAGGATGGGAGGGAGAGATTATGGAAAGGAGGTGCCGCCAGATACGGCAACAGCAGGGTGAGGTACCAACCTGCGCCGGGCCTATGGAGCCGAAGACGGCAGGCGAAGAGAGGGTGGTAGGGGAGCGCAGTAGACGGCAACAGTGGTAGGAGGTTGGAAAATACAGCTGGCCAGGAACCGACAGGACGGCAGGGCGAGAGTGAGGATGCCGGGAGAGGGGGATAGAGGCGGAGGAGTTACGCAATAGCGGCAAAGTGTCAAAGTCAAGCCGAGCCAGTGGAACCAAGAGACAGCAGGGCAGGGAAGGGGGGTCGTAGACTGTGGGAGTGGCGGTAGTAGGTGGAGAGAGGTGACTACACAGCCAGGAGGGTGGGGACTAAGGAGGGCATGGATGAGGTAGGAACAGGTAAAGGTGAGTTTGGTGGTGGCAAAAGGGGGAAGAGGATATAACAGAAGAAGGGGAGAGAGCAGCAGGGGTTAAGTGAGGAGAGGCTGTGAGTGAAGATAAGAATGTCATGGAGTAGAATAGCGACTTACAATTGTCAACAGCTAACATTAGGCTTATAAAGAAACAGGTTAAGGCAACATTAATTACAAGGCACAAAATAAAACATTAATTACAAGGCACAGTATAGAACACCCATTTGGACAGGCAAAAGTGCTAGCAATGAGGAAACAGTACAAATGCAGCGGATCAGGTGGGGTCAAAGCAAACACATTTGTCCATAGTAGTGAGGAAAGTCCTGAGTTTGCTCTTAAAAGTCACATGCTTTAGTAATCCTCAAGCTCAGACTATACAAGTAATTTGAAGAAACTGAGAGAAAAAGGTATTCCCACTTAGTTAGTGGGATGGGAGAACTCAGTGGAACAGCGGTCTTCTCCCCCCCCCCAAATACACATGTATGTATGGTGATAATGAGCCAATATGTGAGGCTATGAAGGATCAGGAGGGAATGAGTAAAGGAGAGAGAGAGATAATAAGAAGGGGCATTGACTGGACAATGATTGCTTTCTCTGCATGTCTACGTATGATCTCTGTGTTCCCTGGTAATTTGGATAGAGTAGGTGAATCCAGTGTTTCTCAGGTTCTCAAAAGAAAGGGAAGGCAGAGGGGAAAACAAAGCAATATGTTCAGTGACAGTTGGAACTGCTAATGTTATTTCACAAATAGCTGATGTTGTTCCACCATGAGAACAATAGGGATCCTCAGCAACTGTATAAATACAGAGTCCTGCAGAGTCAACTATTAATATGAAACTGGCATTAGTGAGGTGAATAGGCTACAACAGGGTAACTTGAGAGAAAAGGCTGCAAAGCTCATGTTGCAGCACTGCTAATTGTAGTTAATTGGGATGCAATGTGCATGGCACAAAATGCAAATCAGAACTGCTCAGCCATTAAAGTAAAATGCACAAAAGAATCTTGTTCTTCTAATCCCTACTTACTGGAATCAAAATTGTAATACTGTTAGGCAGCTGAATGCTCCAGCTGTCCACCAGTATATTTTTTTAACACAGAGAACTTTTGGAACAATGTTCCATTCAGCGCTGTGATTTTGTAATACACACCTAACAATGGGTTACATTAAGAAATGGAGGGAACAGACTGGACAGTGACAGACGGGTGCATTGAGGTAGTCGATGGGAAGAGTAATAGTATAAGGACAGAAAGAGACTAACAGGATTTGGCAGGCGGATGAGAAAAGTCTACTTATAGTAGATGTTTAGGAGTTTAGCCTGCAGGCAGGGTGGCATTCAAATCCATACACTTTTAAAATCCAAATTATTGGCACGTGAAACTGGATAAGCCCCCTCACCCCCGACAGGCAGAGTTCAATAGTCCAGAGTTTACCATTTTAGATACAGTTTCTATCAAGTGCCTAATTTGGCAGTTTGTATTTTTCAAACAAATCATTAACAGCGTCTCTTAATGTAACAGTACCTTTGTTTATAACTAACTGTGCTGCTGCAGACCTCTTTCACTAACTATGATAATTCTGTTCAGTGCTGGAGACACGCCGTGTTAGGAAGCCATTGCCAGCATGCTTTCTGGTCACAACAGCAAACATAATATAATAAATAAAATAACCACCATTTTGTTAACTTCAATCGCTTCAGCTTAGGTCATGATCCCAAGACACATACAGCCATTTAGAAATGCCCGCCACTGATCGGTGAGTAACAGCTGGTCCCACCTTCAGCGCCGGTGTCACAGTGCAACTGCATGCACTCTATTGCATCCACAACTGATCATGGCTGAAAATGTTCTGAAAAACAGGCTGCTACTCGGGTGAGTCAGGGATTTTGGGAGACAGGAAAGCTTATTTATTATCGGCACGGCTTGGGGTGGGGCAAAAGTGAAAGTACAAAACAAAACACAATCTCTCAAAACAGCAGCACCTCTTCTGGCAAACTGGCAAATATACCCGTAGAGGGATTACTTTACAAATAAGTCATTTTTTGTTCTTTATTTTTAGTTATTTTTGAGGGGTTTTATTTTTTGTATTTTTTTCCAACTCAACAAATGACCCTTTTCTAAGTGCAATATTAGCCTCCAGGGTGGGTGGTATAGGCTAAGGCCCCTGCCTGCAGTGCCAGGCCTCATTAAGGCCCTGGGTAGTCTGGTATAGCCCAATACTGCCCACCTTGTTGGGTATTATGGCTTGCTTATGTAGCAGAATGTTCAGAAGCCCAGCTTTGGTGTAAAACAGGTGGAGCCTTCCTCCACACAGGTGGATATTTCAGCGGGTAACAGGGAGAGGAGCCAACACCAAGTACTTGTGTTTGAACTGGATCTGCATATGCTCCCCAACTTACAGGGTATCATTCTGAAGCAGTAGGATCTCCAGTTCTCTCTCTCGTATACTCTCCCCTCTATCACAAGGGTCCCCTCCTGACATATACCATGGCAGTCACTGACATTAATAATGCTATCTTGGTGACCATGGCTACACGGGTCATTTAGTTTAATGGCAGAAATTAAAAGCCATGGCTCTGTATGGCAGGTTACTGTTGCCGAGGGCTCTGGCTACCACTGTACCTTTTCCCAGGCGGTCGCTAAGGGGGTCATAGTGGTAATTTTCAATAAGTAGTGCTGGGTGCATCACAATATCTTTACTCCTCATTAGTTACAGACACATTGTGCAGAGGTACCAGTCCAATAGAACAGTCTCAGTAATCTTCAGAGATCCAAATGATTACTGTTGGAGTACGTCACAAATGTTGCTTGGGAAATGACTCCTCTTCGTTCCTTCATGTGCTCGAGGACCTACTGCATGGTAGTTCCAGCATGAGTCTTGGGTTACATACCCTGGAAGCCCATCTGGACTCCAGTTCCGCAGCACTGTCTACCTGACGCCCATCTGGACTTCAGTTCCAAAGCACTGTCTACCTTGGGGGAAGCTCTGCCATCCCACGCCAACAGCCTGACATGGTGTCCTGCTGAGTCTCTGGGGAATCCTGTTTCACAGAGCCCCCAGGGATCAAAATCATAAAAATGGACCTCCCCTACTTTTACTTTTTTTTTTTTTTTTTAACTCTTTTTCCTCCCGGTCGCAGTCCTGAGAGCCCTCTCTCAGGCATCCAACCTGTTCCTGCCCTGCCTGAAGTCCACCCCCAGTCAGAGCCCTCCTCTCCCCCATCCCACCTCGCAGCTGGCACCCCCCAGCTTAACACCTCCGGGGTGGGGCCGCCCCTTTTACCTTGGGCGCTTTCAACATTTAGACTCCAGCTGCAGACGTGGGCCCCAGGCGGAAGATTCGTGAAGGCCGGCTGAGTCGGACCCGGCTACGGGCATGGGGATTGATGCCATTGCCTACCCCCAGGACCGGATTTTTCTGTTTTCCATGTCTCCCTCCCCATGCATGGGCATGCCCTGATGCTACTGGCGCACGGCAACCCTGCCTGCGTCTGCCACGCTACTACGTGCCAGCCCAGCTTACTGCAGTACCCCTTTGGTCTCCACCAGAGGTCACTGGCTTGCCGGGCCATCCCATCCCCTTGGTCCGGGGAGGAGAGCACCACACGAGCGCTTAGTCCTCAACCCTTCCCCTGCCGACCCCGTGCCTGAGTCCATTCCCCAACCGGTCGCCATGGATGCGAGGTGTGTGCTCAGTGCCTCAACCTCAGTGCCACCGGCCAGCGCTACTTTTTACTTCTCGAGCCCCCTCCTCCAAGGAGCACTAACTGTTAACCTCCTACAGGCTAACTATGCTTGCAGTTTAGCCCAGAGGTTAGAGTAATGAGCTGTGGATGAGCTTGGTACATCCAGCAAACCTGGGTTTTAGTCTCACAACCTCCACTTGCAAACTTGTGACCCTAAGCAAGTCACTTAACCTCCCCAGTGCCTCCCAGGTTACCTCTGAAAACAGTCACTGGTGCCTAGTGAGACTTACCCAGCTATCAAAAGAATAAAAATAAGTATACAAGGTTCCCCAGAGGATTAGTAATGATTCTGCTCCACATAGTGGGAGGAGAAGGGCATTTCACATGGGAAGGGTTGGAAGAGCTCAAGAAATATGTAAGGTATACAGGGCCAAGGATGGGAATAGTCTTGAAATTTAGGAGTATAAATCATAATGTTTTTGTTGAAGTACAGGCAACCAGTACTGAGATGAAATGAAGCCCTGGACAAATCTCGATAGTCCTCTGTTAATCAAAATACATGCTTCAGCATCCATAACTTACCAGGCTGCATAGCGTTACTAATGATACTTCTGTTCTGCCCCCTAGTGATTGCATGTTTGTTCCTTCATATGGAACTATAGATTTTTATTTATTTTTTGTTTATTTGTGAAATATTCGGAAAGACCTTTGAGTCAGGGACTCATTTACAAAGGTTCCACATCATACATAAAAAGGTACAGGGACTTATTTACAAGGTTCAACGTCGTACATAAACTGGTACAGGGGCGAGACTTGTGATACAGGTTAGATGATACCTATAAGGAAGCATATGGAACAGGTTGGGCGATGGGCGTGGTGGGAGGGGGCCAATTGACTACCTTTGAATTGACTGTCATTTATTTATTTGGATTTTGGTAACCGGGTAAGCCCACTGAGACCAGATGTTCATTAGCCCCCCCCCCTCCCAGTCAAGCTATGGGGTTCGGGGGGGGCTAGAATATGATTTTTACATGTGGAAGAATAAGGGGAGTTTGGATAGAGTAGGGGGTGCAGTAGTTTTATATCTATCTATATATATATGCAATAAGGCATGACTGGGTGTTGATTGTACTAGGTTTATCCCATGGTAAGGGGTGTTGTAAGGCACAAGGCAAAGCCTCAGAATGCAGAGGAGACAGTACCAGAAGACCTTCCAAACAGTGAACCCGATATAGTGTTGGCATTTTGCCAGTTTGAATCTGTAATTCTGAAAGCACGAAGGGTATTTTGGCATTGCACAACCCTGGAAGTGTATGTTAAAGTGGGTAGGGTGCCTTGAGCATTACGAGTAATTAAGTGGACAGGTTATGGACAAGAAAGAAAAACTTTAGCAAATGATTGGAAGACTCGCATGCAAACAGCGTCCATGCTTTTTGTCCCCTGTTTGATTCGTGACTATAAAGCACAGCAACAGGAGATAGAGGAACAAGTAAAACAAAGCGAGGCTAAACTAGCAGAATTTAATGAACACCTGGACTTTTTGGACTTTGAGTAGGAATTGAGGAATGCGATTCAGATGCGGGGGGAGGGTTTAAAAAAACCAAAACAAACCAAGTTTGAGAGAGATAGACAAGATTACATTCTTCATCACGTTTTTACTTGGAAAAAGAAGTCCGCACCTTTCATGAATGGTACTAGACATCATGGCAGGAAAAAGAATAACAATAAAGGGAATAACAAGACGAATAACACAGATAAACAAAGGGGACAAACTGATAACACCACTGCCTTGAAATCAATCCTTAAGAATCCAAACCAAACTTTTGAACATTTTACTTTACATTAGAACCAGACTCCTCAGATGATTTTTTAGAAGAGGAGTCGGGGGGGTTTGGAACAGTGTTGCACCATTCAGTATCAGTTGATCACAGAGGGACAACAAGTAAAACAAGACGTGGTGAACGTAGGTGTCGGTGCAGAAGGAACAAAGAGACCATGCAGACCAATAGTGAAGAACAATACCAAGACATGGATGGGCGATACGAAGAAGATGTACTGCACAAAGAGGAAGTAAATGTGATAAATCGTTTGCCTTTGCCTCTATCTACAACCCATTTACAGGTACTTCAAAAGATCTTAACTTTATCCCCACCTGTGCCAGTAATCCTTTTGAAATATTTATCAACCTTAAAAAATTCACACGGAAGTTAAATTTGAAAGCATTTTTTTCCCCAAGCATACTGAACGCTCTGCTGCTCAAACCGATATGACTATGGGTACATCTTGGGATGAAACTGTTTCCAGTATTACTGATAATGTTCCACGACAATCAGACACTGTTTTCAAAAAATCTTCTAAGTTTATCCCTGGTTACTGTCCAGCTGTTATAACTTTTGAAAAGGCAGTGCTGACTGAACTGGAAAAAATCCGTAGCAATTCTTCAGGTCCTAACTTTGTTAACATTACACAATTGGAATGAATTTCCTTACAAGAATTATGGAGCAAGCCCCACATATTTGTAAAACCAGCTGATAAAAGGGGTTCGATTGTGATTATGGGTATTGAACAATACAATTGTGAGATCTTTAGGCAAATGGTCAACACAGATTTTTATGCAGGGCTTAAAAAAGATCCAACTCTGGAGTTTAAACTTGAAATTGATGCATAGCTTGTTAATGCTTTTGAACATAGTGTCATATTAAGGGATGCATTGGAGTTCTTACAGTGGAACACCCTGTTAGGCATACGATTTACATCTTGCCTGAGATACACAAGTCCCTTATGGATACTCCGGGACACCCAGTTGTCTCTGGCATTGGTTCTCTGAGCAAACCATTATCCAAATTTGTGGACAGTCACACTAACTTTCTTGTGCTTGCCTTGTGTTCTTATGTCAGAGATACCACCCAGATTTTGGGCATCCTGAAGAATCTGGAACTGGACCCTTCATGGCTGTTGGTAACACTAGGCATAGAGGCCCTGTACTCGAATGTTCCACATGAGGGGGGTATACAAGCCTTAAGGTATTGGCTTAACCAGGGAATAGGTTATGAGCCAGCATTTATTGACCTACTATGTGATCTTTCAGAATTTGTTTTAAAATAAAACAGTTTTGTGTTTTAGGCTCAACAATTTTTACAGATAAAGGGGATGGCAATTGGGGTGACTTTCACCTCCACATAGTCAACTTATACCTGGGCCTGTGGAAACAACATGCCATTTATGACTGAGTGTAACCCCTTACATGATTACATAGATCTCACAGTCCACTATTTGTATGATAAGGTGAATTTTTTTTGGATTTGGATGTCATTAAGAATGATGACAGTACTGCTACCATAGATCTTTATTGTAAATCAATCAACAGGAATAGTTTGTTGATGTCCAGCAGCTGCCACCCCCACCATACCATGGTGCTATGACCAATGCCAAACAAATGGTCTCCTTGACTTTTGGGAGTAAGCAGAGGCTTTCCAGGCTCCCATCCCTTCCCTCTTTCAACACCCTAGGTGGGGCCACAGTTGATGACATGCCCTCATTTAAGTACTTTGGGATGTAACTAGACTTGCACCTTGACGTTTTGCAGTACGTGCTTGCCATACATAAAAAACTCCGCCCCAATCTTGGCGTGCTATATAGGAATAAAAGCTGCATCCTGCTTCCTGTGCACCAAAATATCATCACTAAAATTATCCTTTCCATTATCGACTATTGTGATATTGTCTACAGTGCTGCCCCAAAGTTCACCCTGCACAGATTGGACCACCTATTTTACTCCTTCTGCCACTTTGCCTTGGACTGCCCACTGCACACTCACCACTGTTCATTATATACTCTACCTTCACCCTCCCTCCCCTCCCTAGAAGATTGCAGTGTATTCCACTGTGCCTCTATTATCTCTAAATTCTGTTTGGCCTCCTCCCTTACCTTGGCACTCTCCTCCCCCCATACACCCCTCCATAACTCTGGCTATTGTTCCTTCATGCTCCCTCTTGAAATCCTTACTGATCATGCTGCCTTTTCCTTCTACTTTCCTAAACTTTGGAACTCTCTCCCTTTCCCATTCGCCCTTGGTCTCTTCCAAATGCTCTCTATCCTTTTGCTCCATGACCACCCCTCTCCCTCATGTGCCTGCCCTTGAGTCACAACCTTTCCCCTCCTCAATTTTCACCCCTTCCCTCTCTTTCTCCTCCTTGCCCCTTACCCCCTTGCCTGTTACTTGCCCCTCCCCTCTCCAATCATCCCTCCCTCTTTTCTTCCTCCTCCCCCACTGGCTCCACTTTCCCTTCCTCCACCCCATCTGCACTCCTTCCTATAGCTTCCTATCCCCTGGTGCCTTCTCTGTTGAAATATACTTTTGCTTACCCATGGGGTTGTTCCCCAAATTTTGCCTTTAATTTTACCTGTCTGATGTACTCATTTTGCAATGTTTAATTTATATCTTTGTATGATGTTTTATTGTTATGTAATAATGAATGATGGGGGTTGTGTTCACGTTTTAGTTTATCATCCCTTGGGGGTGTGATGTGGCTGAGTGTCATATTGCCTCCAGGGGGTGATTAACTTGAACATTAATGTAACCCCCAGAGTTCATTTTTGATATCATTAAAATTGGGTTATGGGTTACTGTGGCTTAATAGTTTTGAAAATATTCTTTGCTTATTTTTTGTGAAAGTGACAAAAAATAGTCCCGCCGCCATTCTAAATTGCACAGGATTTTGGTTTGTTTGCTGCGATCTGTAGATTTGTAAACAGTGTTAAAATGATTTGTACCTTTTTTTTAAATGTTTTCTACCATCTGTTGCAATTTCCTGTTGATTACTGTCGTTCTCCTGCTAGAAACAGATTTTCTTTACAACCAACATAGTGTGCACAATTCAAAAGAATAGTGAGACAGTGACACACACAAGTTGTAGTTCTGTTTTATTTATCATTTTCATTTTTATAGGCTTTGGAAAACTTGAATATCTACTTTTCAGTAATGCCCATCACAAACGAAACATGGACCTTGCCTGGCTTCCAGTTGGCTGGAAGGTATTTTTTTTTATCAACTTTTGTCTTGATTTTCTGAAATAACGGACTGTATGTGTTTCTGGAGCTGGCAGGGAAAGTGCTGCCACTTCATGAATTGGCTGACACGCTCCCATGCTGGTACATTTTGTGATGACAAGAAATGAGGAGCATGGGGTGAGCTCCATACAGTTGAATGGAGATGTTTTCTACTTACATTTTATTGCCATTTAGAGTTTTGATTATAACAAGTCAGACACCTGTGGACTAACAGACAGGGTCCTCATTACAGGAGCGGTGGCCTTGATCTATCATAATCGGAACCCTAAAGGTCAAAATGTATGTTACATCATCCCTGTTCAACTCTACGGAGTGCATCCCTGTGCTTATCATTTGCTGTCATCGCAAGACGTGTGAGCTTGGAGGCATGTCGGATGTTTTGGGAAGTGGGAGAGCTACAGGAGTTAGCTCCATGGACCCAAATACATTTTTTTTTTTTAGCAAATGAAGATGTCAGTTTATTAAAAGTTACCATCCTGACAACTTGGCCCAGGTAAGGGTTCTGCTACCTTTCAGCAAGGCATTACTGACGTGTCAGCTCGCTTTTTTTCAGTGAAAAGCCATCACCCCTTGATGTTTGTGCTTGTATTAAAAAGCAGATGAGGAAGTGGCGGGGGGGGGGCGCAGTTAAGCTGGTGCTTCATGAGGTTTCCACTAAATGTGAATTTAATGTTGGGAGCCACGGGAGAAAATTGAAGTTTTAATGGTCACTACTTCTACTGGACTGTCAGTAGTTTTAATGGCGACTCAGAGTTCTGTGAGTAGAACACAAACACTAACTAAATGCATTATCAGCTAAAACACTACAGTAGTAATCAGGCTCTACAAGCATATTAATCAAAAATTAATGTAGAGCTGATAGAATGCCATCAGCCAATCACATTTCTGCATTTGAAATGCCCTTATAATAATACAAATTATTCTCTTTTGTTCTCCACCCCATCCCCTTCCCCAAGGATGCATCTGAAACAAGCTATTTTTCAGCTCAGTGTATCACTCCTGGCGAAACCTTTGAAAATAAAATAAATAAAACTATTACAAACCTACATAAGAGCAGAGCTTCAGATAAGTGCATTTTGGACATATTTTACGTCCTGAAATGTGTGCAAAACGTCCAAAAATAGATTCATTGGAATCATTTACGCCTAAGGCAAAACAAAAACACTGTTAAGAGCTGACATCCATGTTTTGTGTTACGGACGTCCTGAGGATAGCCTAAGTTATTGCTGCATGATAGTGTCAGTGCCTTTGATCTGTGAAGCGTTGCCCTTCCTCCAAGCTGCCACCTCCAGGTTTTTTGGTCTGAACCTAATTGCTCTTTACATGCACTTCACAGCTGCAGATGATCAGGTCTGTGGTGCGTTACATTTCTGACAGTGTCTTGCCTTCACCATTTGCACTCACCCACCCCCACACTAATCAAAAGATTGAAGAAATTAAATAAAACAGCTTGTAACAAGCTGTCCAGTCTCAGTGTCAGTGTTGATTCCCTTCCCCAGTCCCAAAACAGAGTTGTAAAGTAGGGTTGTTATCAGATAATTGACTGCAAAACTGGTTGAACTTTATAGCTCTGGTGGAACTTTCAGCTCCCATCTGCTGTTAATTAAGGAGTCTTGCTTGCCCATTCATTGGCCTTCCCCTGCCCTTAACACTTTGTTGTTGTGGAAAGGAGATTCTCAGGATTTGACAGATGAGGTGTCCTCCCTCCTGCCTGTGCTGGTGTCTCCATGTACGCATCAAGCAACAACTTGTGTGGTGGTGATGAAATAAATGATTTAATTTTGTGAACGGAAGGTCCCACACCATGTTCCGACTCAGGCGGGTGTGTAATAAATGTAGCTCCTCACCATACCCATCCCATTTCTCCCTGTGCTCCAGACTGTCTGACTCCTGCCTTGCTAACTCAGTTAACCTGCCTGCAATTATTCAGGCTGGGAACTTAAGGAATCCACTCTGCTTTGCTGCTGTCTGTAGCTGCTCAACTGCTGTTCTTTGCTGCTATTATTGCAACTGAACACAACAACCAACAGGTACATTCATTAATAATTTTATTGTATTATATGCCTCCATTATGGCCACGTGTTTACGAGCACTTGTGAGTTGTGACATGCATTAAGTGACCAAAAAGGTAAGACTTCAGCCTTTCCAGTATGCCATCGTCCGTCCCTTATTATTATTAAGTCACGGGGGGGGGGGGGGCTATCATGCAGCAGTAAGCACCACAGATCCTCCCTGAAGGGAGTGCAGAGTGTTTATTTGTTTCATAGCCCTTTCCTCAGTGCTTGGTGCTATAGTCTTCATTTATTATGTTGATTGTGTGCAGTGCAAGAAACATATTGGCACAGCTTGCTGAGAAGCAGGCTGTGGAGGCACAGCACTGTTGTGGCCAATGCCCCCACAGCCTGCAAAGGCTTGTCCCACTTCCCCCAATGCCGTTGCAGGCTGCTAGTGACACAAGCTTGGAATGTTCACACCAACTTGTGACAAATCAGCCGCTGCAATCAGGGGCCACCTCGTCAATGCAGCATAAGCCATCCGCTGCAATGAGGGAGCGACCCGTCAAACATGGCGGTGGGTTGCCACCCTGTTCACAAACAATATAACCCCCCCACCCACAATGTTTATCTGCCGACGGGGGTGCCCAATCCCGTTGGCAAAAGGAATATCCCCTTTGTTATTTGCTGAGCGGGTGCCCAATCCCATTGGCGAAAGAATCCCCCTTTTGTTGTTTGCCGACAGGGTGCCCAATCCCCATCAGCTACAGCGCCCCCAAAAGCGAGACTCCAAATGCCCCTGTGAAGTTAAAAACTGTCCGTATTGTCTTTTTTTTTTTTTTCACCTGTAAAGGAAAACGGTCCCTGCGGTCTCCCAGACCCCCTCCCGCAACCCGCGCCCACCCAGTGTGCACCCTGCCTCCCCACCCCCAACCCATACTTACCTTCAGAGTCCGCCAAGATCTTCGTGGACCAGAAACACGCCTGCACTCTTCAAAGCCGACCGCGAACTGAGGAAATGCCGGTAAGCTGTATAATGGAGTAAATAGGTTTTTTTCAACTTTGCTGTATATCTCAGGCATTTTTGGGAATTTTTTCACGAAATTTTCAACATGGGGTTTTTGGGACCCCTCCTCATGAATACTTCAACTGTCATGGCGTTAATTGGCCCCGAAAGTTGATTTTGTGGTCACTGTGCAGAATCACCTTTGGGAGCCAATTAACGAAACGACAGTGCCAGTGTTCATGAGGTGGGCTCTCAAAAAGCCTATGTGGCAAATTTGGTGGGAAAAATCCCCAAAATGACTGTTTTACGAGCGTGTGCTGCACAGTTGCTACGCACGTTCGTAACTTCGTGAATTTGCAATATTTTGAAGCCAGATTTTCAACTTTGGCATTTTGTCACACCTCCTTGTGAACAGTACAGCTGTCATTGTTCACATCCTGGTGGAAATGTGTTTTCGCACTTTCGGCACTGTCACTGTCGGAAATCAGTGTTTGGGACAGATTAAGAAAATGACGGTGACACTGTTCATGAGTAGAGATCCTGAAATGGCTATGTTGAAAATTTGGTAACGATACTACATAAAATGACTGTGTTACAAGCGTACATTGCGCAGTTTGCACACATGCTCGTAACTTCGCCAATGTATAATATTTTCATTCCAGATTTTCAACATTGCCATTTTCCCACACCTGCTTATGAACAGTGCAGCTGTCATTTTTCCCATCCTGGCCGAAATGTGTTTTCGCAGTTCCAGCGCAGAATAGAGCGGTCGCTGTGGGAAATCACTGTCTGGGACAGAGTAATAAAATGACAGTGATACTGTTCATGAGCAGAGGTCCTAAAATGCCTATGTTGAAAATTTGGTGATGATAACACACTTTCCACACACACCCTTGTAACGTTGTAGATTCGTAATATTGTCATTCCACATCTTCAACAAAGGCCCCCACCGCCGCATCAGTTCTACCGACCTATCCTTGGGACTTCACTTCTCACAATGTTTATCCTTTGCTTACATATTACATACCCCTCCTGGTACCCTGTCTGCCATTAGTTGGTGGTTCTCCAAGCCATTTTCATGGCTAGTACTAGTGACTGCCCCTGGTAAATGAACTAACTGGTACTTCTATACAGAGAACATGGTTTATATACAATTGCATGGTTCAATGGTGGACCTGCCCCCTTGTATTTGAATCCTCCTCTGTTATGGTTTGCCTTGTCTTCCTTTTATCATTTGACTCCCCTATTACTGCACCATTGTGTTTGTGTTTATATACTTATTTACATGTATTTATATGTTTTTATGATGAATGTTACCTGACCCTGTTCTAACCAGGTCCATCTTGTAAAAGAGCTCTGCTCAATGATGTTCGCCTGAATAAATAAAAATTTTGATTGATTGATTTCACACCTCCTTATGAGCAGTACAGCTGTCATTTTTCACATCGTGAGTGAAATGTGGTTTCACAGTTGCAGCACAGAATAACGCGGTCGCTGTGGGAAATCAGTGTTCGGGACAGATTAAGAAAATGACAGTGGCACTGTTCATGAGCAGAGGTCCTAAAATCACTATGTTGGAAATTTGGTGTCAAAACTCCATAACATGACTGTGTTACAAGCGTGCATTCAACTGTTTCCATGCACCCTTGTAACTTTGCAAATTTTGTAATATTTTCACGCCACATTTTCAACAGTGGTATTCTTTCACACCTCCTTATGAACAGTACAGCTGTCATTTTTCACATCCTGGCTAAAATATGTTTTTGCACTCCTGACGGATAGTAGCACGGTCACTGTGGGACATCAGTGTTTGGGACAGATTAAGATGGAATGAGTGAGAGGGGGGAGTGACCGAGCTCAACTGAGCTCTGTCGGGACTGCTCTGGATTTGTTTGTGGGCCGAAAAGGGCACCAATGCAAGAGGCCAGTACAAAAGGGCAGCCTGCAGCACTGGGAGAAACAGAACGAGAGAGTGAGTGAGTGAGGGAGGGGGAGTGAGTGAACTCACTGGAGCACTGTCAGGACTGCTGCGGATTTCTTTTTGGGCAGAAAAAGGCATCAATAAAGGAAGGGCCCAGTAGAAAAGGCCAGCCTGCAGCGGTGGGAGAAACCGTGCAGTGAGTGAGACAGGGGACTGAATGAGCTCAATGGAGCTCTATCAGGACTGCTGCGGATTTCTTTGTTGGCAGAAAAAGGCGCAATGCAGGCAGGAGCTCCGTACAAAAGGGCCGCTTGCAGCACCAGGACAAACAGAATGAACGTGTGACAGAGGGAGACTGAGCGACCTCAATGGAGCTTTGTCAGTCAGACAAAGGTGCCAATTGAGCCAGCAGCCCCGTACACAAGCGCAGCCTGCAGTGCCAAGAGAAACAGTATGAGTGAGTGACACAACAGTAGTGAGCAAGCTTAACGGAGCTCTATTGTGATTGCTGCAGATTTCTTTGTGGGCAGAAAATGCGGCAACACAGGCAGGAACCCAGTACAAAAGGCAAGCTTGCAGCATGGGCAGAAACGGAATGAGTGAGTGAGATGGAGAGTGAGCGAGCTCAATGGAGCTGTGTCGGGACTGCTTCAGATTTCTTTCTGGCCAGAACAAGCCACCAATACAGGCAGGAGCCCAGTACAAAAGGGCAGCCTGCAGCGGCAGGAGACACAGAATGAACGAGTGAGGGAGGGGGAATGAGTGAGCTCAACGAAGCTCTGTTGGGACTGCTGCAGATTTGTTTGTGGGCAGAAAAAGGCAGCAATGCATGCAGGGGCCCAGTACAAAATGGCAGCCTGCAGTGGCAGGAAAACCAGAATGAGCGAGTGAGAGAGGGGGAGTGAGCGAGCTCAACGGATCTGTATTGTAACTGCTGCAAATGGCGGCAACGCAGGCAGGAGCCCAGTAGAAAAGGGCAGCCTGCAACGCCACCAGAAACGGAATGAGCGAGTGAGAGAAGGGGACTGAGCGAGCTCAACGGAGTATTGTCAGGACTGCTGCAGATTTCTTTGTGGGCAGAAAAAGGCGCCAACAGAGCCAGGAGCCCAGTGCAAAAGGGCAGGCTGCAGCGCCAGGAGAAACAGAATGAGTGAGTGACACAGGGGGAGTGAGCACCCTCAACTGAGCTCTGTCGGGACAGCTGTGGATTTCTTTGTGGGCAGAAAACGGTGCCACCACAGGTAGGAGCCCAGTACAAAAGGGCAGCCTGCAGCGCCGGCAGAAACGGAATGAGTGAGTGAGAGAGTGGGACTCAGCAGACCTGTGTTGGGACTGCTGCAGATTTCTTTGTGGGCAGAAAAAGCCACCAACAGAGGCAGGAGCTCAGTACAAAAGGGCAGCCTGCAGCTCCAGGTGAAACAGAATGAGTGAGTGAGTGAGAGAGGGGGAGTGAGCCACCTCAACACAGCTCTGTTGGGAAAGCTGCGGATTTCTCAGTGGGCAGAACAAGGTGCCAATGCAGGCAGGAGCCCAGTAGAAAACAGCAGCCTGCAGCACCGGGAGAAACGGACTGAGCGAGTAACAGAGGGGCAGTGAGCAAGCTCAACACCCCAGCACAATCAACATTCGGCATTGACAAATGTTTGTTATGTTGGCTTGCCGCGCTTGCACGGCAGTCAACATATTGGGAGAGTGGAGATTTGGAGGCGCGGCTGCTGTTGGGCGAATGCAGGGCACGCATCAGTAGGTGCGTCCCTCATTACCCAATCAGCCTGCATGGCACTGCCACACCATGCATACATAATGGGGTGAACACATCAAAGCAAAGTACCACTGCAATCGTCATACACAGCGGTCCTTTGCTTGACGTGCTCGCCACCATTATGGCCATGGTCAGCAGCCGGCAACCCCCCAGTGTTTGTGTGCCGACAGGGGAGCCCACTCTGTCGGCATCCCCCGCAAATGTGGAATACTGAGGGGTGCCCAATCCCCACGGCTTGCATCCTCCTCATATTGCAGCCGACGGAGCCCACTCCCGTTGGCATCACCCCTCAACTGTTGAATGCCGAGGGGGTGCCCAACCTCAGCTCATGCTCCCCGACTTTGTTTGCCGGCGGGTGCCCTCCCTGGCGGAATCACCCCCAACTGTTGAATGCCAAGGGGTGCCCAATCCCCCTCGGCTCATGCTCCCCGACTTTGTTTGCCGTAGGGGTGCCCAATCCCTGAGCGGCATTACCCACCTGTGTTGTGTGCCGATGAGGGTGCCAATCCCCCATCGGCTACTGCACCCCCAACCAACTCTAGGTGGCATGCTGGGAGCTCACCCAGCTGCGAAACTGTCCCGTGATGTTTTCTGTTTTTGCCTAGAATACGAAAACCGTCCCTCGTAGTCTAGGACCGCCCACCCCCACCAAGACCAACCACTGCGCACCCTGCCTCCCTCAACCCCCACCCGATACTTACCTCCAGACTCCAGCATGACGATCTTCAGTGGACCGGGAACACGTCTGCACTCTTCAAAGCCGACCGCGAACTGAGGAAATGCCGGTAAGCTGTATAATGGAGTGAATAGGGTTTTTTCAACTTTGTTGCATATCTCAGGCATTTCTTGGAATTTTTGCACCAAATTTTCAACATGGGGTTTTGGGGCCCCTCCTCATGAGTTCTGTCACTATAATGGCGTTAATCGGCCTCCAAAGGTGATTTTGCAGTCACTGCGCGAAATCACCTTGATGTCGTAACGAAATGACGAGTGGCGGTGTTCATGAGTGCCCTCTAAAAGTCTAAGTTCCAAATTTGGTGGAAAATCCAACAAATGCCTGTTTTAATGAGCGCAGTGTTATGCAGGTTGCTACGCAGGCTCGTAACTCGCACATCTGCAATATTTTACTGCTGGATTTTCAGCATTGCCATTTTTGTACACCTCCTTGTGAACAGTACAACTGTCATTTTCCACATCCTGCCCGAAATGTGTTTCCGCACTTCCGGCACACAATAGCGCAGTAGCTGTGGGAAATCAGTGTTTGGGCCAGATTATGAAAATGACAGTGACACAGTTCATGAGCAGAGGACCTAAAATGCCGATGTTGAAAATTTGGTGATGATACTCCATAAAATAACTGTGTTACGAGCATGTGTTGGCAGATTGCACGCACGCCCATACCGTCGTGCATTTGTGATATTTTCAGTCTGAATTTTCACCATTGCCATTTTTCCACACCTCTTGATGAACAGTACAGCTGTCATTTGACATATCCTGCCCAAAATGTGTTTTCACACTTCAGGCGTAGAATAGTGTGGTCGCTGTGCTAAATCACTTCTTGGGACACTTTGAGGAACTAACAGTGACACTGTACATGAGCAGAGGTGCTAAAATGCCTATGTTGAGAATTTGGTGCCGAACGCCCATAAAATGGCAGTGTTGCAAGCGTGCATTGCATATTTCCCACGCACCCTAGTAGCTTCGCAAATTTGGTATATTTACATGCCACATTTTCAACACTGCCATTTTTATGTTGCTTGCACGCATGTGCAAAAAACATAGTGCCATCATTGGAGATTTTGGAGGTGTGTCACCTCCTCCTCCAATTCAGTCAGTGAGCTGGCAGGCGTGGCCCCTGTAAGCCAATGCATTTTGGAGCTGTCTATGACATGCTCCAAAATGCAGTAACACTACGATTGAAAGAGGCTACGCTTCAGTGAGTACCGATAGCGTAGCTCCCCACCACCGAGGCGTGCGCGCCCGCATAACTCCTGTGCAGCCGGCGGGTGCCCAATCCCTACTGGCTGAGCTGCTGTCCCCCGTGGCTGGTGCCACGCTGGGAGCCCACCCCAGCGTGGCAATCGTTCTTAGCGAATGGGGTGCCCAATCTCCCGTCGCTGAACGCCCCTCGTTCTTGTGCTACGCCTGGAGCCCATCCCAGTGTGGCAAACGGTCCCACAATGTCTTTTTTTGTTTTAACCTGTACAACAAAAGCGGTCCTGCTGGCGCTGCTCTCTGACCCCTCCTCCCACAACCCGCACCCACCCACTGCGCACCCAGCCTCCCACACCCCCTCACCCCATACTTCCTCTGACTCGGCGCGATGGATCTTCGTGGACCGGGAACACGTCTGCACTCTTCAAAGCCGACCGTGAACTGAGAAATGCGGTAAGCTGTATAATGGGCTAGATAGGAGGGTTCACTTATTGCATATCTCAGGCATTTTTGGGAATTTTGCAAATTTTCAACATGGGGTTTAGGACCCCTTCTCATGAATGATGTCACTGTCATGGCGTTATTCGGGCCGAAGGTGATTTGACGCGGTGACTGTGCGGTGACTGGAAATCACCTTTGGGCCTGAATACTGCCATGACAGTGACATCATTCATGAGAAGGGTCCCAAAAACCCCATGTTGAAAATTTGGTCCAAAATTCCAAAATGACTGTTTTACGAAATGGCGTTATACAGTTCCTCACGTGAGAGGCTTGTAAGTTCACAATTTCAATATTTTCACTCCAGATTTTCAACATTGCCATTTTACCACACCTTCTTATGAGTAGTACAGCTGTCATTTTTCACATCTCACCCAAAATGTGTTTCCGCCCTTGTAGCGCAAAATGGTGCAATCGATGTGCGAAATCAATGTCGGGACAAATTCAGAAAATCACAGTGACACTGTTCATGAGCAGAGGTCTTAAAATGGCTGTATTGAAAATTTGGTGAAAGTCCCTAAAATATTTCCTTTTACAGCGTCGTTAAGTTCTCACATGAGCTCATTAAGTTCACTAATTTTCAATATTTTCACTCCAGATTTTCAACATTGCCATTTTACCACACCTCCTCATGAGCAGTACAGCTGTCATTTTTCACATCCTGCTCAAAACATGTTTCACTACATGTAGCGCTACTAATGCATGATCGGTGTGAACTCAGTGTATGGGACACATTAAGAAAATCACAGTGTCACTGTTCATGAGCAGAGATCTTAAAATGGCAATGTTGAAAATTTGGTGAAAGAATTCCTTAAAATGACTGTTTTACGAGTGTGCGTTGCGCAGTTCCTACGCACGCTCGTAAGTTCGAAAATTTTCAATATTTGCACTCCAATGACTTCCAAATACCTAAACAGCACATAGAAGCAAGCAACATTCGGCATTGACAAATGCTTGTTTTACACCTCCTTATGAACTGTACAGCTGTCATTTCTCACATCCTGCCTGACATGTTTTCCCACACTGCACTACCAAACACCCAAAGGGACACCCTAATGCTTGTCACTCTCTGCAGGGTGGGGGTGGGTTGGCATCAGTTCAATACTTCACTGCCATTCCTATGATGCATCCGTCTAACTCCTGCACTACCAATGCCAATGCCAATGCCAGCAAGCCAACATTCGGCATTGACAAATGCTTGTTTTTAAAATGTCACTGTGCTCTGTAATAAAAAAATAGTAAGATTCTGTGTCATATCAGATAGCAGAGGCCATGTTGTACTGGGGAGAAGATTGCAGACATGTATACAGAACTAAACTCTGTTTGCCAACTTTATAAAACCCTTGCAGACTAAATCATATTATGCTGTGGAAATAGTAATGATGCTTTAAGGAGCAGCTGACATGACTGGGGCAGCCACAGACAAGTCACATTAAGGTCCACAAAAGCTGTATAAATAATATCTTTCTTGAATAATTAGTTCAAGAAAAACCTTTATGGGGCCAGTATATATTCAGTAAGCGTTGGAGTCTCTAGCTGCAGCAGTGATCCAGCTCAACATTTTGATAATACTAAATGAAGGACATGGTTACAGGATGTGCAATGTAAAGTGCAGCAGTAGGAGGTGGGGTGCGTATGCTGACTTTACACAACTTAGCAGACTACCTTTTATTTTGGGAGTACTATAGTAAACATGATACTAACCTTGAGTACCAATGCCCGTAGTCTGGGAAACAAGCTTCCAGAGCTAGTAGCCCTGATGGAAGAGGAACACTTGGATATTGTGGCAGTCACAGAAACATGGTACACAGAGAACCATGACTGGGATGTCAACATACCAGGGTACACAATCTACAGGAGGGACAGGGAGGGTAAAAGAGGAGGTGGAGTGGCTCTCTACATAAGGGAAGGGATCAAAGCTACAGAACTAAAAAGTAAAGGGGGAGAACAAGAGGAACTCTGGGTCACCTTGGAGACAGGGAATGGCATCACAATCCACACAGGGGTTGTATACAGACCCCCATCTCAAGGGGAGGAAATGGACAAGAAAATGATAGAGGGCATTCTCAAAATGGCTGAAAAAGGGGGAGATACTGTTGATGGGGGACCTGAATATGTCAGATGTTAACTGGGTGACATGGACTGCAGCCACATCCAAGAGCAGGGTCATTCTCGATGCCCTACAGGGGCATGCCTTAGACAGCTAGTGGTGGAACCCACTCGGGAGGGAGCAATATTAGACCTGGTAATCTCAAATGGAGAGAGGATCACAAATTTAGAAGTCAGTAGACATCTGGGAACAAGCGACCACTGCACAGTGTGCTTCACAATAAACACAACCATGGAGACAAGCCATACAAAGACAAGGATACTGGACTTTAGAAGGGCTGACTTTGGCATAATGGGTGAATACCTGAGGAATGCATTAGCAAATGGCCAGAAAGGAGGGGTGGAAGAACAGTGGAGAAAAATCAAAACTGCCATCATGGAGGCAGGAACAAATAAACAAATAAAGAAAACAAAGCGGAATAAAAAACCACTATGGTTCTCAAAAGAGGTGTCAGGGAAGGTTAAGGAGAAAAAGGCTGCATTCAAAAAGTATAAGGAATAACAGACTGAGCACGACAGGGAACTGTATCAATTAAAGCAGAAAGAAGTGGGGAAGGCAGTCAGAAAAGCAAAGGCTCAAACCGAGGAAAGATAGCCAACTCAGTTAAGAAGGGGATAAAACCTTTTATAGGTACATTAGGAGCATAGAAAGGTTAAGGGAGGATAGTGAAGATTAATAAAGGAGAGGGGAGGTGGGCAGAGGGAGACAGTGAAAAGGCAGAGATACTGAATGAATACTTTTGCTCAGTATTCACAAAAGAAGAAGAGGAGGAGGAGGTACCTAAACCAAACAGTAGAAGCACTCTGGAAAGTGGGGTTGATGCCACTCCATTTACAGAAGAAAGAGTACTGAAAGAACTCCTAAAACTCAAGGTGGACAAAGCAATGGGCCCTGAAGGGATTCACCCTAGAATCCTAAAGGAGCTAAGGGAGGACCTAGTGACACCACTAACCACACTTTTTAACAAATCATGGGAAGATGGGGTGGTACCTGAGGACTGGAGGAGGGCAGATGTGATTCCCCTTCACAAAAGTGGGAGCAAGGCAGAAGCAGGAAACTACAGACCTGTTAGTTTGACCTCAGTGGTGGGGAAAATGATGGAATCACTTCTGAAAGAAAGAAAGAATTGTTGAGTACCTAGAGGCTAGCAGGGCACAGGACCCAAAGCAGCATGGATTCACAGCAGGAAGGTCATGTCAGATGAATCTAATCAATTTCTTTGACTGGGTGACCAAAGTAATTGACCAAGGAGGGGCTGTGGATATGGTCTACCTAGACTTTAGCAAGGCATTTGACACAGTCCAGCACAAAAGATTAATAATCAAGTTAGCCTGCCTGGGAGTGGGTCCCAGGGTGGTAGCCTGGGTAGCAAACTGGCTGCACAACAGGACACAGAAGGTAATAGTGAATGGAACACATTCTGAAGAAAGGGGGGTTACTAGTGGAGTACCTCAGGGCTCAGTACTGGGTCCAGTCCTCTTTAACGCCTTTATAGGTGACATTGCAGAGGGTCTGGAAGGAAAGGTATGCCTCTTTGCAGATGACACAAAGATCTGTAACAGAGTTGATACACAAGGGGAGGTAGAAAGGATGAGAAGGGACTTGGCAAAGTTGGAGGAATGGTCAGACATATGGCAACTTAGATTCAATGCAAAGTAATACACCTGGGAAATAAAAATCCAGGAGAAGAGTACCAATAACAGGGGAGGTACTAACGACAACAGTAATGGAAAGGGATCTGGGTGTAGTCATATCAGATGACCTAAAGGTGGGTAAGCAATGTGAGAAGTCATTAAGGAGAGCCAGGGGGATACTTGGATGCATAGGGAGGGGCATCACAAGTAGAAAAAGGGAAGTGGTTATCCCTCTTTACAGACAGTTGGTGAGACCCCATCTGGAGTACTGCGTGCAATTTTGGAGACCTCATCTACGCAAGGACATAGACAGGATGGAAGCAGTCCAGAGGAGGGCAACTAAAATGATGCAGGGTCTACATCAGAAACCATGTGAAGAGAGACTGAGAGAGCTTAATATGTATTCCCTTGATGAAAGGAGGGACAGGGGGGACATGATAGAAACTTTTAAGTACCTCAAGGGAATCAACAAAGTCCAGGAGGGTAGCATCTTTCAGAAAAGAGATGTGTAAGAACAAGGGGCACAATTTAAAGTTGCGGGGGCAGCTCAGGGTAATGTGAAATTCTTTTTCACGGAGAGAGTGGTGGATGCATGGAACGCCTTCCTGGAGAGGTTGGGTCTAAAACAGTGGGGAATTCAAACATGCATGGGACAGACATAAGGCAATTATAGTGGGGGTTGCAGGAAGTAGGCTGTTGGTTAACTATAATCTGCAGCTTATCCAATAGGTAGGAATGGGCAGACTGGGTGGCCAAGTGGTCCTTATCTGTCAAAGTCTATGTTTCTATGTTTGACTATGAAAGGTGGCCTGCTTAGCTGAATAAAGTGACATTGACAGCCCACAATTTCCAGTTCTACTGCACTGTATATTGGACACACTGTAGCCCTCATATACGTAAAAATTAAAATGCTGTTTTGAGGAGGAACAACAGCAAGTGATTCCAAACATACTGACTATAAGCCAGCCCTACAAAGGCGTTTACTAGTTAATTTCCACATGATTTCAAAACAGCTGCTTATTTAGAGTCTGAGGCAAGTAACACCCTGGTGTGACTTGTCTGCCCCAAGTTAAAAAGAAAGGTCGGCAGTTTTAAGCTGTTTGTCATATCCACTGATCTAGTATATACATATTACATGTTGTCTGTGATAAGAACTAGTTTTTCAATGAAATGAACAGACGAATGATGATAAAATAAATGGTATTTTGCAGTTTCAAATGTGTAGATAATCTGTGTGTTGCTTGTATGTATAGAATCATGAATAGAATAGAATATGTGTAACATTTCCAGAGTTCAGATGGCTGCTTGCTGGTGGGCTGCTTCTGCTGGTGTAAAGTGCTGTGGAGTTGCAAAGTGAGTATATGTGAAAAGAGGTAGATCAGGGTTCTGCTGAGCATGTAAACAAACAGGAGCATGAGAGTATATGAACAAACCAAAGCATGAGAGGGGAGATGGGGGTGTATGTAAACAATGGTAAGCAGTTTGGAAATGATGATGTGCTATGAGAGGAGAACTCAATTCTGTTTCAATTCAATTTTATTTGACCAGGAAAGCTTTATTGAGCAAGCTCATTTTCAAGGAGGTCCTGGGTAGGACAGGTGAAATATACACAATATAGTGAACAGTAGTACAAATGCAGAAGAAACAAGCATTTGTCAATGCCGAATGTTGTCTTGCTGGCATTAGCATTGGTAGTGCAGGAATTAAAGAGATGCATAATAGGAATGGCAGTGAAATATTGAACTGACGCCAACCCCACACCCACCCTGCAGAGTGTGACAGGCATTGGGGGTGTGGCTTTGGGTCGTCAGCCATAATGCTTATGCCATTTCACCTCACCCTACCCTGCAGGCACTGACAGGTGTCGCAGTGTGCCTTGGGGTCTTTGGGTCTTATGCTCACCCCGTTCCATAAGGAAATACTCTGAGATGGGTGCGGTATAGGAGAATGGGGTGAACGTTGGGACTGAAGACATCAAGGCACACCTCAATGCATGTCACTGACTGCAGGGTAGGGGTGGAATGGCATGAGTGTTACGGCCGACGATCCTATGTCGCACCCCTATGCCTGTCAGTCTCTACAGAGTAGGGCGTAATTTTATTTATTGTAAAATTGGAATTACAACCTTGGAGCTAAAAGCTCACGTACAAAGGATCCTTGTCGAACAGAGGGGTTGGGGAACATCAAGTACATGGACAGTAGAGAAAAACAGAAGCAGCTAGAAGGCATTGTCAGTTACACATCATTAAAAAGGTTATACAGCATTACAAATAGAATGATGGGGAGAGACAGAATACATTGCAAAAGCCATCACTTAATTACATAATACAGAGGAAAATAGTCCCATAACAGATTAGGTGAATAAAGTGTAGATTCTAACTATGTACAAAGTATGAGAATTCCCAGAATGCAGCTATAGAGCTTAGATAGGTTCCTGGAGGGAACAATTAATGTGACCACCAACAAGTACAGCCATTTAGGGAGCATAGGCTGCAGGCTAGACAGTTGAGAAGGAAAGCACAATGGTGGGTGATAGCTTAAGGGTCAGGGGGGCTAAGCGAGTATGGAGATGGGGGGTATGGAGGGTCAGGAGGGCTAAGTGGGTGAGGAGGTGGGGGGAATGGGGGACCAAGGGGTGGGTAGGTGGGGATTAGTGGGAGATTCTTTGGAGCCACGGTTTGCCGCAGCCAAGCCATATTGTGTCAGGCGGCATTGGGAGGGCTAGAAATGGCTGGGGTGTTCTTTACAACAACATTGTACTAGAGGGGAGATGAACTTCTGAATTTCAGATTTGAACTGGCCAAGGTGAGTAAGGCTAGTAGTGGCCTGGGGGAGCTCATTTAGCCAGGTGGGGGCCCTTACTGCAAAGGCTCGCCTCCCCAAGGCAGTTTTTCTGAAAGGTCCTGCTGGGGCATGTGACACTTCTCGTGGAGTGCTCAGCCGGGACGGACAGAATAAGGCTTGTAGGAGAGGGATGCAAGACCTAGAAGGGCCTTCTTCCCTAGAAGGCAGGAGTGGAGCTTGATTCGGTCCATGAGAGGAAGCCATCGTGTCCCAATATAAAGGTTGCAGGGTGCGTAGGCAATCTGCACCTAAAACAAAGCGGCATGCTTTTTTGAGGGTAGTATGTGCCCTGTGCAGGCTGGTTTCAGAGGCTGCATCATATACCACATTACCATAGTCCAGGATGGGTAGGTCTCTTACTGCCTGGACCCTAGCCTCAGGTGTGAGACAGAACCGAAGCCAGTTTATAAGGCCCCTAACTTCCTATTGGCAGCAGTGGTAATATTTCGTATATGTTCACTGAAGGAGAGGGACTCGTCAATTGTAATCCCTAGGTACCGGAATGAGAGCACCTACTCAAGGGTGGAGTGTGAGTTGCACAAAATTGAGAAGGGAGCGTTATACCTCCTCTTTTGGCTTCTTTTGGCATTATGTTTGGAAACCCTAATACCGTAGCTGTTTGTTGGTATTTTCACTCCAAATTTTCAAAATGGGCTTTTTGTGACCCCCGCCATGAACAGTCATACTATAATTTTGTTACTCAATCCTGAAAGGTGGTTTTGCACAGCGATCTGCCCATTTGGAGCCACAGGTGTGAAAACACATTTCGGCAGGATATGGAAAATGACAGTTGTACTGTTCATGAGGTGATGTGGAAAAATGGCAATGTTGAACTCTGGAGAGAAAATATGAAAAATTAGCGAAGTTATGGTGCGTAAACCTATGCATGCCGCGCCTGTAACACAATCATTTTTTGGAATTTTTTCACCAAATTTTCAACTTGGGCATTTTTGAACCTCTCCTTGTGAACAGTGGCACTATGATTTTGTTAATCTGTCCTGAAAGTTGATTTCCCACTGTGACTGTGCCACAGGTGTGAAAACACATTTCAGGAAGGATGTGAAAAATAACAGCTATACTGTTCCTAAAGAGGTGTGAAAAATGGCAATGCTGAAAATCTGGAGAGAAAATATTAAAAATTGGCAAAGTTCCAAGCGTGAGTAGAAACTGCGCAACGTACACTCGTAATGCAGTACTTTTTTGGAATTTTCCACCAAATTTGTAACGTAGGCTTTTTGGGACCTCCCCTCATGAACAGTGGCACTGTCGTTTCATTAATTGGTCCCAAAAGGTGATTCCGCACAGCAACCACAAAATCACCTTTTGGGACCGAGAAACTAAATGACAGTGACATGTCCACAAAGTGAGGTCCCAAGAACCCCCATATTGACAATTTGGGGCCAAAATTCCTAAAAATGGCCGAGATATCAACCTAAGTTGAAATCCCCCATTATAAAGCTTACCATCATTTCTTCAGTTCGCAGTTCGGCTTTGAAGAGTGCAGACATGTCTCGGTTCAGAGAAGATCATGGCTCCTGACCTCTGGAGGGTAAGTATGGGCGAGGGAGTGTGTGGAGGTGGTTGCGCAGAGGGAGGGTGGGGATGGGGAGGGGACGAGGGAGACAATGGTGGACCGTTTGTTGTTTGCAGGGGGGAAAAACTGCGAGGGAAGGTTTTCTTTATTTACACAGGTTACACAAAAGGAAAAAAATAGGTATACTGTGGTAGGCTCCCGGTGTGCCACAATTTGGGGGGGGGTATGCCGATACAGGGATTGGGCACCCCGATGTCAGCAAGCCATATAGATGGGTTGGGGGGGCACATCCGACACTGGGAGTGGGCATCCCAGTGTCAGAAAGGAAAGGGGAAACTGTTTAACCAGGAAAGACCCACTAAGAGGGGGGATGCCGACATGGGGATTGGGCACCACGATGTTGGCTTTTCGGGAGTGTGTGGCGGGTGGCAGGAGCCGCCATGTTACGGTGTGCCACATAATGCTGGGGGGGGGGCATGCTGACATGGGGATTGGGCATCCCTGATGTCGGCTTTGTGGGGATTGTGTGGCGGACGGCAGGAGCACCCATATTTATTGAAATGTTTCACCAGGAAAGGCACATAATTGAGGAATGTCGTCTGCCGCTGCAATGATGAGCCTGTCTCCGATTGCAGCGGCAGATTTCTTTCAACTCTGTGGCTCTTCGTGAAACTGCTGTCATCGGCAGCATACTCACTGGTTGGTGGCTGAGGGACGCACCGACTAAAGCATGCCCTGCATTCGCCACAACACTGACACACCTCTGAAAGTGCTACTATGGCTAGATGTTGCTTGCGCGACACGCCAACATAAAAATATAGCACAGTGTCATGTCATGTACAGAATCAACAGCTAGTGTTTAAGGATAGGAATATCTGAAAAATAAGGATAGAAATCTTGAAAACTGCATAGGATCCAGATAGTTTGGCGGTATATACTTCATGCTAGCAGTAGCCTTATACTATCAATGGTAGTTGTTCCTTAAGGCTTCCTGACTGGACTCTAGAATAGTATAGTGCTGCACTGGTAACACATCCCTGATGCAACTTATTTACCTGCGCAGATTTCTGGACAGGTGCTGTTGATAAGAGATTTGAAGTGTATTTTTCAGTGGTTGAAATTTGAGCAGGCCCACTCAGGCAGCACAGGAAAGGAAGGTGGAGTGGGTTAGCTCTGGGGTCACTGAATGGAGCTGTATAGAATGTTAGCCTCTCAGGCCATTGCAGTTTCCACTTTGCTGGAACTAATGCAGAGCCTGCATGATTTCTGTAATAGCCTGTAAAAGTACAGTATGTTGATTTTTGAGAATGGAAATTTGTAATGTGGCAGGTTACAGGTATTGTATTTGTTTCCACTGCCAAATATCCTGGAACACAACAGGAGAGAAATATATTCATCTCCTACAACCCTACAACCTCCCCACTGACCCAGAAAAAAACAGAGGATGCACACCAAGAAGCTGGCAGACACTCCCTCCCCATGGCAGCCAGGTTAATTGAGAAAATAAAATCCCAATAAGTAATGCACTACTGTGTCAGTGTACTCAAAAGGAGTTATTTCATACACTTTTTACTTGTCTGTTAACCCAGGATAGCCCAGCTGCAATGCAATATCTCATTTCGAGTGGGATCATGCTTCTGCCCATTCCTGCAACTTGGCAGACTAGAGAACTGAGAGGTTAAATGAATTGCTCAAAGTCACACCGTGAGCATTAGGCTTTAGTGGATTTGAACCTTTGGCCCTGATTCCCAAGCCAGTGATCTAATCACTACAACCCACTGCCTCCTAAGTAACCCCCAGCCACCTAATAGGTGACACTGCCTCCTATCGATATTTAAAAGTCACCTCCTGGTTTTGCTGAAGTAGCTCCTGGTTAGCAAGAAAGCTGATGCCCAGGGCAGCTTCTGGTTCTTGATTGTAAACCCATGCTGCTGACTTCTGTTTACTTCTGGTCAGAATGGGTTAATGCTGGAGACAGGCCAAAGTGATGCTTGGGGGTTGTTGCTGGGCCAGGAAGCTACAAATCACTTCACTGAAGTGACTGGGTAACTCCTTCACAACGGGAGAGAGGCATACATGGCTCTTTTTCAGGTGACTTCTGTTTAATTCTGGTGAGATTGGAAGGGGATCAACAGTCTGTTACAATCAGTTCAACAAAGCCTATCAGTGTCTACTCCCTTGGGATGGCAACAGGGGCCTGGCCCAAATACTGTGAAGG
Organism: Neoceratodus forsteri; assembly: GCA_016271365.2. Lineage (NCBI taxonomy): Eukaryota > Metazoa > Chordata > Ceratodontiformes > Ceratodontidae > Neoceratodus > Neoceratodus forsteri. The sequence continues at coordinate 1,871,173,043 of CM057452.1, forward strand.
CAGCAAACTCTATATAATTTCATTACTAACCCAGAAAAAAATGTCAAAGCTCTGGGATACAGTACAGTATGTTATCAGTTCTGATTGAAACATTATGGGTCATGATGTCCTGTATTATAGAAACCAATTCACACGGTATGCAGTGGAGGCTGTGGGAGATTTATCTCATATTATTTATTTAAAATGTGCTGTTGTACGGAACTTGTTAGTGCAGTTCTGACTGTGTCTGTGTGAGGAGAGATTTTCAATAGGAGCTCATCAATCTCTTTATCTGTGATCCCTTATTGCTTACTGCTCGCTTGTTGCTTATACAAGAAAGAATATATGTGTACCATGCCGCAAACATCAGTGTGCCACTCCACTACTGACATAGAAAGCTGCTGGCGAAGGGACAGGGGCGACTGGGTTAGAGCCTGGAATAAAAGTACTGGACTACTGAGCCTGCTTCCCACCAGACCCTTTCCAGGTCAGGTACTAGAATCGGGGGGGGGGGAGTAAGATGCTTCAGGCTTGCTTGTTGTCAGAATGGTGGAGAAAAAGAGGGCATCTCGGAGTGTCAGGAGGGAGGAAAGACTGGCAGGAGGCCAGTTATACATTTTTGTTCAGTGGGCTGCCCAGTAAAGGTAGATTGGAGAGGGAAGTTGTCCAGTACAGGCTGTTAGTCTAGTGGTTAGAACAGAGCTGTGAACCTAGGGACTCAGATTTGAGTCCCACCACTTCTACTTAGTGTGTGACATTGCCCAACTCACTTAAGTGCCCTTTGCTTAACCTCCCTGTGCTTTATCTGGTATAATGAGAAGAAACTGTTTTTTAGGTTGACCAAAGGAAGAGTATTGCAGTAAGGGAGAACATTATAATATATAGAGTAGCACACTGCAAGGCACTGAAATGGCCATAATGTGAAATACCCTTTATTTCAACAAATGGATATATTTCCAAATTTGCAGTGATGTGCTGAGCACAAAGTGAACTTGTGGGCCTCTGTAAAAATATTTAACGTGAAAAATAAACAAAAGGCATGGACGTGGGTTGGCAGCTGAGCTCTTACTATACTGTATTAAATATTACTGTATGGTATAACTGCATTCTTAACATTATGACCGTCATCATAAAATGTGCATTTATTGTATTTTGATATGGCAAAAACTGGTTTAGAAAAAGTGCCCTTTGTACCCCACTAAGTGCCCTTCCGATCCTCAGCTCCTTTAGCTTTTACTGTCTTCCGGCACCCTTGGAAAAGAAATGTGTTTTTGTTGAAAACGAAAGTCTGCCTAGCAAATGTTCTACAAGTGACTGTACCAGAAATTGCCTAATGACAAAACCTATGGGGGCCCACCCCTGCTTTAATGGTCAGAGAGAATAAAGCCACACTGTAACATCCCAGCTTCTTGTAGTGGAACTTCTTCTGATCATTGTTTCTGTGTTGATTTACTGGGGTCCCCTCAGCAATTAGGCCTAGCATACACCTAGCATTCCTCTCCACTGGGCCTGGTTTCGTACTTTGGTAGTTCTGGACAAAAGAATGCAGGTTGCCCATCATGACTGTCCTCCATATACATGGAACATTAACCCATCCCTACCTAACATCCATTTATCTAGTTTGTTTTTGAAAGTTATGATATTTGTAGAATCAGCTATCTCTTGTGGTAGACTGGTCCACAGTCTAGGTGTTCCGATTGTGAAGTAGTTAATTCTTTTATTACTTTTAGCTCCTATCACCTCTAATTGTTTATTGTGAAGTCTAGCTACTGTTTTTCTAGTGGAATATTTAATACTGCATAATTTCATTTGTTCTTGATTTCCAAGAATTTTGAATAGTTGTAATAAATCTCCTCGGCTACGTCTTTGTGCCAGTGTATATGGTCCTGTTTTGTTTAATCAGGAATGATAATCCAAATTTTTTAGATGTGGAAATTGCTTTGTAGCTCTACATTGTACCTGTTCGATTCTATTTATATCTGATTTCAAGTAAGGATTCCAAAATTGAGAACCATAATCCAAATGGGGCCTTATATGGGATTTATAAAGGGACAATAAACAATGTTCAGATCTGGTCACAAACGTTTTGGAAATTCTACGTAGTAATGCATTTGTTTGTGTTGCTATTTTAGTACAATGAGTTGAGGAAGTTAGTTTATCATTAATCATTATCCCTAAATCTTTTTCTGCTAGTGAAGTTCTAATAATAGTATTATTTAAGTAGTATGTTTGGGCTGGATTGTTTTTTCCAAGATGAAATACTGCACATTTAGATAGATTGAAATACATTTTGTTTGTTGATGCCCATTTTTCTACTGCAATCAGGTCTGCTTGAAGTTCATATTTATCACTGCGGTTGTTGGCCATCCCCCCAAGTTTGGTATCATCCGCAAACTTTATCATTATATTACTGGGAGAGATAATCATGTCACTTATGAATATGTTAAACAGGGTTGGTCCAAGTACGGAGCCCTGTGGTACTACGCTGGTCACATCCCTATCATCAGAAAGTACGTAATTTACCCTCACTCTCTGAGTTCTTTTACTCAACCACTGATTTATTCAGGAGATTAATGGAATTGAAATTCCCAATGTAATACATTTATTTATTATTATAGTATGTGAAACTTTATCAAATGCCTTACTGTAATCTAGCAGAATGACATCCATCGGTATATTACAGTCTAGATTATAGCTAATGTAGTTGTAAAAAGAGATTAAGTTTGTGGTACATGGATAACGCAATTTAAACCCGTGTTGATAAATGTTGTTAATGTTTAAAGTTATCATTTCGTTCTCTAATTTGAGTTTAATGATTTTTTCCATTAATTTACAGGGTATAGATGTTAGGCTAATGGGACGGTAATTTTCAGTTTTAGAATGTGATCCTTTTTTATAAATGGGTGTAACTATGGCTGTACGCCAATCCCTGGGTACTACTGAGTTTTGAATGAATTTGTTATAAATTATCGTTAGAGGTAAGAGAATAGTGTTTTTTGTTTCCAGTAGAAATCTTGAAGATATATTGTCTGGACCTGAACTAGTGTGTTTTTAAGGTATTTAAACAGTCAAAGTTTCTTGTTTGAAATGTTTTTTACTTCAAGGTTTGGTGTTACTGGAATAAGTGATGAAGTTGTTTTTTTTTTGAAAAGACTGATGCAAAGTAATTATTTAATTCAGTTGCAGTTGTTTTGTCAGATGTTATTATTTGTTTGTTAATTATTAATGGTCCAATTGTCTTATTACAGCCTTTTTTTGTGTTGAGGTATGAATGTAGAGCTTTATGACAATCCTTTGTGTGAGCTATTTTAAATTCAAAGTTACGTTTTGCTATAATAATTAGTTTTTTTAATTTTTTAAGCGTTTCCCTGTATGTTATTAGAATTGAGTTAACTGTAGTTTGTGGAGCTTTTTTGAGTTTTGTAAACAGTTTTTTCCTTTTTGTGATTAATGTCTTAATATTTTTGTTAAACCATTGTGGAATGTTTCCCTTGTTATTGTATTTATTTTTTTCAGGTGTGTATTTCTTTTCTAGTTGTGTTTTTTTTTCCTTTAAGAAGTCCCATGCTCGTTAGTGTTTAGAGGAAGAAGAATCTGTTCCAGTTAATTTCATTTAAAGGGTGATTTATTTGATGAAAATTAGCTATGTGATATTGTTTTAGTTTAATTTTGTTTATTTTTGGTTGAAGATGAAACTTTATAGTGAAAGTTATGGACATATGATCACTATTTCCTAGGGTGCCAAGATTTTGGTATCACGTATAGGTGTTTCTAGATTTGCTATTACTTAATACAACGGAACAAAATCCCAACTTAACTCCAGGCAACCCCAGCAGCTGCCAGAAGTAATGCAGCCACATAGCCGGGTTGGCCACTGAGGGAGCCCAACCTCCCCCTGTGATCCATCGTGTCCCCCCCTCTGATCACCAGCCCACTGTATAATTAAATAGATCCCCTGTGCTAGTGGTGCCATCCCCCAAACTGATCCCAGCCCTGGCTGAAATATGTCCATCGCTGGTGCTAGTGGTAACCCCCCCCCCCGCTGATCCCAGCCCCGGCTTAAATACCTTTATCCCTGGTGCTAGTGGTAACCCCTCTCCCTCCAATCCCAGCCCCAGCATAAATACCTTTATCTCTGGTGCTAGTGGTAACCCCCTTCCCTCCGATCCCAGCCCTGGCTTAAAAAACAGTTACGTAAGAACTTACTGTAACAGTAGATCTTTGAGAGAATCTCTTGTAGCAGGTCACGCCATAGGAACTACAGTCGTCAGGCACCAGGACCACACAGAAACATTTTTGCTAGTAGTCTAACTGGAGCCACCCACAGTGATGCCATCAATCCCCATGCCATCCTCAGCTCCCTGCCGGAGACCATCCACCAAGGACCTGCTCCCGAGGAAACCAAGGGAGAGCTAGAGAGACCTGCCAGAAGGAGTGTGTATGGCAGAAGGCTCATCATCCTGGAAAAGGAGAGGGCAGGAAAGGAGGAACTCAGAAGCATGGGGAAGGTGGATGGGACAGCAGGAACAGCTGCAAGAGATTCTGTCAAAGATCTACTGTTACGATAAGTTCTTACATAACTGTTCTGTCTTCTTTGAGGATATCTCTTGCAGCAGGTCACACCTTAGGAATGAGTCCCAAGCAGTACTGCAGAGGAAAAACAGGCCGGGTGTTTGGAAAGACAATGGCCTACGAAACGAGGCCCTGTAGCAAAGCTAGGCCAAAACCTGCCCTCCTTCTGGAGATGATGTCCTGACTGTAGGACCTACAGAAAGTGTGGACATCACTCCAAGTGGCAGCAACACAGATCTCCACTGCTGAGACTCCTCTGAAACAGGCAAAAGAAGTGGCCATGCCTCTGGTAGAGTGGCTCTTAACAGTCCCAGGAAGTTCCATGTCGCTTCCTATAACAGGAAATAATACAGGTGACCAACCATTTGGACAGACACTGTTTAGAAACTGGTACGCCTTCTTTCCTGGGGTGAAAGAAACAAACAGCTGTGAGGACTTCCTGCAGTCCTTCGTGCGATGAACATAATATCTGAGTATTCTATATACAACCAAGGTATGAAGCAATGCTTCCCCTAGATTGGCATGCTCCAGATAATAAACAGGTAGGTGGATGGTCTGATTCAGAGTAAATTCAGACACCACCTTTGGCAGAAACTTAGGGTTAGTACACAAAGACACCCCATCTTTGTGGAAAATCAAATAGGGCTGCTTACACATGGGTAATGGATCAATATGACGATTCACAAACAGTGCAGCAATAACTGCGCTATGTGAATCGCACCTGCATTTACAGTGACCGGGTATAACAGTGCAAGGGAATTATCGCTACCCCTGTCACTCTGCGCTGTAATTGGGAGAAGATCAAGTTGCCGTCTGCTGGGGTGCCTGGTCGAGTTGCCCCCGTGGTGGAGTGGTTAAGGCACCAGCACACAGCAGAGTAGGAGACCCGGGACTGCGGTTTGGTTCCCCCCAGGTTTCCTGGTGTTGCTACCTTTTAAAAAAAAAAAAAAAGATTTCCACTTGTCCAGAGTTTCTCTCCATCCCCTAAGTCCACACTCCCTCAGAGTTGATTATATTTTGTCTGGTGGTGGTGCAAAGCTCCCCATGTCAAGGGGTGTGGTTGGTGGAGACCCCGCATAAACAGAAAAGTCCCATTGTTCTGTATGGGTTGCGCTATCTATGTTAAGGTCGCTGTTTTTCCCTGACCTTTTTTCAGCTGACACTGTTTTGCTTATGACATTTATTGCCACGTGGCTATTGCCAGCGGCATTATGACCCGGTGCCTCACACATGAGTGCCTGAAGTTCAGAAATACTATGAGCAGAGGTAATAGCAACTAAAAATAATGCTTTCGACAACAGAAACTGTTGCTCGGAAGTCACAGCAGGCTCAAAAGGAGCCAATAAGTTTCTCCAAAACAAAATTCAAGTCCCAGGCCGGGACTAGGTTACGGATGGTAGGCTTTAAGTGCAGGATGCTTCTCAGAAAGGTATGGGCCACGTACAACAGGGCTACCATACGACCCTCAGTGGACACATGGAAGGCAGATATGGTGGACAAGTGCACCTTTAGCAAAGAATACTTCAGGCCAGCATCTGACAAGGACAGCAAGTACTCTAGAATTTGGTTCATGGGGCAGGTGAAGGGGTCCAGTTGATGGGAAGCCGCCCACAAAGCAAAGTGCTTCCGTTTCATGGAAAAAGTCACCCTGGTGGAAGACTTTCTGATGGCCACCAGGATGTCAGCCACTTTAGGAGAGACACCAAACCTGGCAATGACTATGTCTTCAGAAGCAAGGCATGCAGGTGGAGAGACCAAAGGTTCAGATAGAGAAGGGTCCCCCAATTCTGTGACAGCAAGCACAGGCAAAAGAGAAGTGGCACCAGAGGCTCTAATGCCAGATGTTGCAAGAGAGGAAACCAAATCTGCCGAGGCCAAAAGGGAGCCAGCAGAATCAGGGTGGTGTTCTCCATCTGCAGCTTGATTAGCACACTCTGAATCAGAGGAAAGAGAAGGAAGGTGTAAAGGAACCTCCTTTTCCAATGTGTCTTGCCAAAAAACTCCAGGCCCTGGAACAAGCAAGCAGAAAAGCAGCAGTTTTGCATTGAGTGGGGATGCAAAAAGGTCCAACTCTGGGTGACCCCACCTGTCAAACAGGTCTTCTACCACTGCGGTGAGCAGCTCCCATTCATGCATTCTGGACTGTGACCTGCTTAGCTTGTCTGCCAGGACATTTTGGACACCTGGAACATGGACAACCAAAAGCTCGAGGCCATGCTCAGAGCCCAATACCAAACCCTGATCACCTCTCTGCACAGGGGGTAAGAGAGGGGTCCACTTGCTTGTTGATGTAGTGCACCACACTGATATTGTCTGTCTGAACTAGCAGATGGTTTGGGGACAGGTGACACTAAAAGCCTTGCAGACCATAGAGGGCAGTCCTCATCTTGAGGACATTGATGTAGTGTGAAGCTTCGAGTGGAGTCCATGTCCCCTCAGTCTGGAAAGGACCCAGATGAGCGCCCCAGTCCATCCCTGAGGCATCCGTGGTGAGGATCTGATGAGGGGAGGGTATGAGGAAAGGAACCTCTTTGAGCAAATGGCTGGGTTCCATCCACCATAGAAGAACCTACTTGACCAGTGAAGAGACAAGAACCATCTGCTCCACATCATCAGTCCACTGATCCTACCATACCCTCAAAGTCCATTGAAGGATGCACATGTGTAGCCTCACCAGGGAAACCGTGGCAATGGCTGTAGCCATCAGGCCCAGCAGTCTGACATATGTCCTGGCTTTGACAGATCGGCTGTAATGGAGTTCCTGGGCCTGCACTATTGGGCGCTCTGACCTGTCCAGGGGCAGAAAGGTGGAACCCTGGGCTGTGTCCAGTATAGCTCCAATGTACTGGAGATGCTGGCTGAGAGTCAATACTGACTTGGACAGGTTGACTGTAATCCAAACTGGCTGAACAATTGCACATTACGCGCTAGGGTCAAGGATAGTTGCTCTTTGGACGAAGCTTTGAGCAACCAGTCATCCAGATAGGGAATGACAAAGTCCATCCCTTCTGAGGGCTGCTGCCACTACAGTTAGGCATTTGGTGATGTCCCAGGGCACTGACAACAAGCCAAAAGCGAGGACTCTAAAGTGGCAGGGCTCCCTTTGAAACAGCAACCTGAGGTACTTCCTGTGGGGAAGGAAGACCATGATGAGCAGGTATGCTATCCTGCATATCTAGGCAGCAGATCCAGTCTCCCTCCTGGAGCAAGGGCAACAGGCCTGGGAGGGTAACCATCCTGAATGTTTTATACTGGATATAGTAGTTCAGGTTTCACAAGTCTAGGATGGGCCTCAAGTCCCCTGTGGACTTGGGAACGAGGAAGAAGTGTTAGTAGAACCCCATGTTTTGTTGCATTGTTTCTCTGGGACAGGATCTATGGCCCATTTTCACAACAGCATCTGGATCTCCTCCAGCAACACAGGTACATGGTCTGGAGAGTAAGTGGAAAGCCTTGGTGGGAGCTCTGGAGGCATCTCCATACATTCTAGAGTATGTCCTTGTTCTGTGAGTTGCAGCACCCAGGCATTGGTTGTGATCTCCAGCTACCCATCTGGATGGAGGAAGAAATGACCCCCCACAACCACATCCTGGAAAACCTGTCCTATAACTAAGAGGCACGCCCCCCAGCTGTACATACAGCGGCTGGCTGAGGAGGTGTGAGGAGGACTGTGCCGGTCACCATATGCACCTATGACACCACTGCTGATGATATGGTGTGTGGGGGGAGTACCCAGTGCCATGGGGGGGACCACTGGACTCCAGGGAGGGGTTGTGTGACCCTCAGGGTTGGCAATGGGGGGAGGGTACCACCAGCACCACCGATAAAGGTATTTAAGCCTGAGATGGGATCGGAGGAAGGGGGGGTTACCAATGGCACCAGGATAAAGGTATTTCAGCTGGGACTGGGATTGGAGGAAGGGGGGTTATCACTGGTATCAAGGATAAAGGTATTTCAGCTGGGACTGGGATTGAAGGGAGGGTTACCAGTAGCACCAGGGATAAAGGTATTTAAGCTGGGGCTGGGATTGGACGTGGGGGGGTTACCACTAGCATCAGGGATAATGTATTTTGGCCGGGCTGCGATCGGAGGGGAGGCACCACTAGCACCAGGGATAATGTTTAATTATATAATGGGTTGCGATCGGTGGAGGGGTATCACTAGCATCAGGTGGCCTTTTAATTTAAAGAATGGGACAGTGATCTGCTGGAAGTACCCTAGCACCAGGGATCTGTATACATGGCTGGAATCAGGCAATTGGGGGGTGGCACTGCACTAACCTGCCTCGCTATCACTTGCAGATCGCCTGTAATGGGCATGCAAATGGCTTTATAACCTTACCGACCAAAATGAACTCATTGCATAGGCCCCTTTGAATACTGGAAATAGCTATCTGGCCCTATCCATTCTGGTGGCATACTTTCAGGAGCCTGTCGGGCTGTGCTAAGTGGTTAGTGCTGGGCCAATATGGCCCTATTTTCAGTCGGATAGCACCGGCGCACTGTTCCACTGACTATAGTATCCTTGGGCACCCGGGCAAGCATAAGCTGCAGTGCAAATTTTTGTGCAGTGCTTCACACGTATTTGTATATCTGGCCCCTGGTGACTGAAGTAGGTACTTGGCAGACTTGATGGACATGGGATCTTTTTTTTCCTTCTCTTTCTTTAGTCATGTAGTGAATTATTTGTGATATGCTAATTATTGTTGAAATTGTGCTATAAATCTGTGCTTGTACTCTCTAATTTGCACCTTCTGCAAACTGTAACCAGATCCTGCTTCTATTGGAAATCATAGTAAACGAGTCTCTGACTCAGTGGTGTACCTGTTTCTCATGAACACAATTATTATTTGTTATATATAATGTACTCACATGAGTCTGGTTTATACTGTATTGTCCTGACCAGTTCTCTGTTTTATTGTGTTATTGTAATGCACCCAGAACCTGGGGATTGTGTGATATACAAGTAGAAGTTGCCTTACTTTGCCTTTTTTCATGTATATTTCTGTGTTCCTGTGTTTCTCTGGGTCAGGTGTGGTAGCCCCATTTCTGAAACTTAGTGACGCATTATTTCTAGTTCAGTAGGATGCTGGACTGGGAATTTGCCTCTTTAACATGGACTGAGCATTCTTTTTAATTTTTTTTAGTTATTTAACCAGGAGAGACACACTAAGCTGAAAGCTTGTTTACAGGTGTGACCTGGGAGCACAGAGAAGTTAAGTGACTTGCTCAGAGTCACACAGTATGCAAGTGGGAGCTGTAGGATTCAAACTCAGGTCTCCAGATTTGCAGCTCAGAGCCCTAAACCACTGCGCTATACTGCCTCCTTGTGTTCTAATCATCACAAAGCTTTTTCTTAAACCAACACAAATTTGCAAGTCACTTTGCAATTTTCTACAGGCCATTAACCAGAACAACAGCAGAGGTGTCTTTTTTTCTTTTTTAAGTCAGACTAAATTACTTCCCAAATAATGCAAACAAACTTGTTTATGGGAGTACTTTACTGAGGCACTTCAACTACAGCTGTTCGGATCAGTGAAAATTCAGCTGCACAGCCCTTGTGGGTCTTCTGACTTCCTAAACTCTGCCAGCAATATGTCAGGTACAGTACATTTTTGTTTTCCATTTCCCCCGTCCTTCACCTCCCAGCTGCTTATCCTCTCACAGCAGCATCATTGAATTCATTTCCTCATCCCCACCACCCAGCAGCACAATCCCTCCCCTTTACCTTTTTGTGGGGAATATTTAATTGTTCAGGCTCCCACGCAAATACAGGTCACTGGCAATACTCATACAACATTACTCACCTCATGACACCACACTACACACTCTTTGAAAGGCACACACTAGTAATGCTGAAAGACTACTGTACAATTCTCTCAAGTACTACTCCTCAGAGTTGTTATAAAAGCCCATGTTTATATGATTGATAGATTCTTTTTGTGCAACCAGTGAAAACAGGGTTTGAAGGCTTGCTTACAAACTGAAGGTTGTAGCAGCCACAAGTGTTTTGCAGAAGAATCAAGCACACTGAGTCTGCTAACTTCACAGTTCCTTGGTTCAGAGGGCAACTAAGTATATGTAAGGTAAAAAAGACAAACAGCCTCGGCACAAAAGCACTGAGGCCAAGGATTACACAAGAAAAGGGCACTGGCAACAAAGCCAGTGAGTATATGTAAGATGCTTGTGCAATATACTATGATGCCTGGTAGGTAGGTAGGTTTGAATGCTTATGTAATGTAGATTTGGCGGTTCTTTCTCATCTCCCTTCGCCTTTCAGCACTTCCTGAAACCCAGTCTACCCACTTGACATGTCCTGTCACAACAGAAGAAATCAAAGCCACAATTAAAAGTTTAAAGAATAATAAAATCAATTTTATAAAGCATTTCAAGATGTTTTAGTTACTCCATTCACCAAGGTTTGTGCATGAGTGGTAGCAAGTAATTCTCCTGCACCAACCTGGAGCTATGCGACTACATCAGCTATACTGAAACCCAACATGGATAGTTTGCTTGCACCCTACAGACCAATATCGGTTTAAACCTCCACTATAAAATATTCTCTTCCATATTCACAAAACGCTTAGACAATCTCCTTCCTCAGCTCATGCAATTAGACCAAACTGTGTTTGTCTGTTCTGCAAACCCAGGATAACAAAGAGAAGTCTGCACATTCTTCACAGTGCTGCCCGGTTGGGGACCCCTTTCCTACTCCTAAGTCTGGACACAGAGAGGGTCTTTGACCGGGTGGCCTGGGAGTTTCTCTTTGCCACCCTCTGCAAATTCAACTTCTCAACCCCCTTTGTAGAATTTATAAAAGCCCTTTATAATATCCCAAAGGCATACTTAAAAAATAATGGGCAAACCTCCTCTTCTTTCCCCCTATCAAGAGGCAACCGGCAGGGTTGTCCTCTCACCCCATTATTATTTTCACTGTACTTGGAACCTTTAGCACATGCCATATGACAAGACAACCAAATTCATGGAATGCAACTAGCTACCTGCCCGCAGAAATTTGCCCTCTATGCAGATGACCTGCTTATTCAGGGGTGTAATTATTGGGAGGGGGGACAGGGGGGCACAAGTCCCCCCCCCTTCAATTTGGGTGATCACATTTGTGACACCCAACATTCAGCCCCTTATCTTGCTGCTGCTGCTGCCTGCTGTGGGCTAGGAGGGACTCAGGAGCCTGCTGTGCCGGGGGTTGGTTTCACTGGTGTGAGCCATGAGAGAGTGGCAGAAAGAGGGCGGTAAGGGTGACAGACAAAGTGGGCGGAGGGGGAGCCATCATTTCACAAAGTGTCCTGACCAGAACTGGTGGAGCAGGACTGAGTTGCGTCAGGAAGGGAGAAAGTGACCAGACTGCAGTCACCGCACCCGGAAGCAAGCGTAAACATGCGCCCGCCACAAATAGCGAGCGAGGAGTCAGGACGAGCGGACAGGAGACTGACTGATGGCATCAAGACCATGGTGCTGTCATATCTGGTGCATCCCTTCCTCCTGTCTGCCTTTCTGAATGCTGTCAAGTCTGCCTGCCTGGTTCAGGAGCTGCCTGCTGCCACTTTGCTTGCCCAATGCCTCAAGTTGCTGCTTCATGTGTGACTCGGAAGTCAGTCGGGTTGGGAGGGAGTCCTTATCAGATTTCATGGTGCAGCAAGGTGGGCCCCGCCTGCTGTGAGTGACTGAAACTGGGTCAGTCAGTCGGAGCGCCGAGTCGCACTGAGTGAGCCTGTGGAACTGTCTGCCTGGACTCGGAGGCCGGAAAAGTTTGGAACAGAGAGGACAGAACAGCAGACTGATTATGAGAGAGTGGCTGCAAGCAACAACTAACTGGTAGGACTGAGTCTGGTTACTGGCGGTGCTGGGTTGTGGATGGGGGTAAGTAGTGATTGGGGAGGGCAGCAACAGCAATACTCATGCCACAGGGGGACACTGTGCACAAAACTGCTGTAGTAAACAGAGGAGGTGGTGGGAGGGAATTCCAGTCTGCACAGTCAGGGCAGTTCTGAGCTGGCAGAGGCCACACACTATTGGCCATTTAATCTGGAGCAAGTCTGGGTCAGGGAGTGCCTGGGAAAAGAAGCCTGCTGCAGTCTGCAAAGCATTCTCTCTTCTGTAGTCAAAGTGTAGTGCATCTGGACTGGAGTGGGCCAGTGGCTCTATCAGTGACCACCAGCACAGCAAAACAGCACAGTTAGCTTCTCAACTTGGCTAACATAGCTCTAGTGTGCAAGAAGGCAAGGGTAGGTGGTGTTTAATTTTAATTATGTTTATTGGTGGTCTTCACTGTTGTGCTGTGTTGGGCCTGTCTACTGTCTGCAGTCAGACAATGCTGTGCTGTCTAGCATCTCTCCTGTGTGCCACCTGACTCTGACTGAACCTGATTATACCTGCTTTGGTAGGGGCTGCTGTGCTGGCTGGGTGGGAAGGGGTGGGCAGTTATATGGTTAGCCTAACATGCAATTCCAGTGTTTTCTTCTGTGTTATGTTACCAGAGTTAAAGTAATTAAAACAAAATCAAACCCTGCAGGTGGGTGGACTTGGATTTTTTTTTTTCCTTTTTTTTAGTTTTTGTTGACTGGGTAAGTGCACTAGACAAATCCTGCCTATTTTCAGGCACGACCTGGGGGAGGGGGATACAGATGAATGCCAACTGACCTTGAACCAGATTAAGCTGGATGAAGTGGTGTGGACACTGTTGGAGGACTTGAAAGGTGGGGTATTTCATTTTTTGTTTTACAAACAAAAAAAAACACTGCCCAGTGTAGGTGTAGCTATTTCTCCTTCCTGAATATGTGTAAAGCAGCAGTAACTGCTGCTTTAAACGCAATAAGGAGGAGCAGCCAGCCAGTGACAGCACTAGAGGGTTTAAAACATGGGTTGAATTGGCGACCAGTGCACCCTTACCTAAAGGGTGAGTGTGGCAGAAGACCATACAGCGACCAGCACAGCCCACCTTTCACCACCTCAGTTGGCTACTGAATGGGAAAACACATGACAATAATATAGAAAGAACATGACGGCAGATAAGAACCGCAAGGCCCATCCAGTCTGCCCATTTTTTCTGCTTTATGAATGTGACATAGGCCTTTACTCTGTCAATGGCCTATTTATTCATACTCATCTGTATTGCTCCCTTATGCATATCTCATGCCTCTTTGAAGCCCTGCCCTGTATTCATATCCACCACATGTCCAATGTACATTACATGACATGCATGCGTCTCCTGTATTGTACACGGAGTGCGGACTGTACTGTGTTGAGTAAAAGTGCCTGTGTACTGTACAGGGGCCACGCACCTGTACAGTACACAGTCCACCCTCTCTGTACAATATAGGGATGGATATGCAACCTGTACTGTACCTTGTAGGCATGCTCCATGTCTTCCCATTTGGCATGCCGGTCAGCATATGGTCTCCTGCAGCATCTTCAGTGTTTTCCTGTATGTATTAGCTTTCAAAAGCATGTTGATAGAAATAATGGTATTTTTCCACAGATAATTACTTTTTGGTGGTAGCACAGCACTCATGTTCTGAGCCTGGTTGAGAGTGAGGTTGCCCCCAACCTTGATACCAAAATTACTCCTCTGTGCTTATTTACATGACCACCCCAGATGATTCTCTACCTCGCCTATGGGATCTCTTGAATTATTCTGGTAGTCTTGCGGTTATAAAATTACCCCCAAAAAAAACAGAAGCCCTTTGCCTTTTATACACCCCTACGCTAGTTACCCAACAGACCTTCAAATTTAACAGGGCTAGATACTCTCTTAAATACTTAGGTGTTCAGGTTTTTGATGAATTTTGATTCTCTTAAATATGACCCTTTGACCCAGACTATACAAACTGACCTAAGGCGATGGCAAACTGTTAATCTTCCCTTTATGCATAAAATTGACTCGATAAGAATGAACATTCTGCCAAGAATTTTATATCTCACTCAAACACTTCCAATCTCCCCACCCACTTCACAGATTAGAGCTCGAGACAGAATGATTTCCCAATATCTCTGGGGGAAGCAAAAACCTATGGTTCATTACGATGCCTTATGACTCCCCAAATCAAAGGGTGGTATGGCATTACCTAATATCTGATTATATTATCAAGCATCCCAGATTCTCACAGTTTTATACTGGTCATCCCCTCTTATGAAGCACTCTGAAAATGATCAAAATTATCGAAAAAGATTTGAACCCACTAATCCAGTCGCCATTGTATCTTTCAGAGCCCCTATGAATCCCCTTAGGTAACCACCAGTTTACAAATAATTTGCTTACCAACTGGCACAAAATTCTTAAACGTCCTCTACTTCAACCCATTTGGTACACAATTACCCCATTTGCTAGTAGCTCATTTTTTTCCCTGGACTCTTGACAACACTTACTGACAGTGGGAGGCAAGAGGTTTTTTCTCCCTGCCCATTGTCAGCACAGAGCTACAATAGACAAATTTCCTTCTCTTGTATCCAGGTTCAACCTTCAACAATCTGATTTATTCCAGTACCTCCAACTTCTACACCAACGGCAAAAAGCTATTCCCAAAGATTGCTGTATCCCTTACCAGATTTCTTTAATCATCAAAACCATTACCATGGGAGCACTCGATTCCTTAAACTCCTGCATCTATGCAGCTTTGATCTCACTATTAGGTCACTTGACTCATTACGTAAGAATTCGTTGGGAAAGAGACTTGGCCATTGAAATCCCATCAGCCCAATGGGACAAATATACTACTTATACACATAAACCTACTTCCTCATGCATCTGGAAACAATATTCATGAAAAGAGATTATACACTATGTTTGTACCCCAGTACAACAAGTTATGCACCACAATATGGGGATTGCTGTTGGAGGCAGTGCAATACTTCCCATGCCTTCCATGCTGATATCTTTTGGCTATGTCCCAAATTATAGCTGTTCTGGGACCAGTTGCAACCAGTGCACTATTTGATCCCTCATTCAATTTAAATACAGCCACTCTATTATTCCTTGACATGCAGGAAGGTTTCAGAGCCCCTCTACTAAGAAACCGCTATACATTTGTATTCTAACAGCACAGAAAACTGTAATGTAAAATTGGCTTACTTCTACCTTACCCACCTTTGCCTTCTGGTAGGACATTATGATTTCCATTTATGATGTGGAAAACTTGCAGCTAAGGTCTCTCAAGCTTTATCCAAATTTGAGTTGTTATAGAGAAGCTGGGTTGTCTAGATTATGGCCAGGACAGATGATTTTGTCCCGTAATAATTACACTTTTTGACAATGGGTCACTTCTTTTTATGCTCTAGATGACATCAATTATAATCATTCTGCCCCTACCAAGTACCAGTTGTGGTGGGCAGCATTCACAACTGATGTTGTTGTATCCTAGTGAAGATGCTACAAGACACTGATTGATGACAGCTGCACTGTTCCTTGTATATATTGTCTGTTATATGAAGACATTTTTTTAATAAAAAGAAATTGTAAATAAAAAATCAAAACAAAAAAAGATTTTGTTCTTCTCTCTCTCCCCTCATGACAGGGATGTCCACCCTTTGAGATGCTACAGGCTTTGTTTATTTATTTAAAAGTTGGTAATTGGGAAAACACACTGAGCCAGGGCTTGTTTCCAGGTGTGAACCGGGGTGGAGACAATAGGAAAAAGCACACAAAGCAGTTTACAAGAGAGGTATACATAATGTAACATACGCAATGTGGAATAAGTGACAATTAACTGTACAGTCATCAACAGCAATGACTAGGTTGATTGAAGGAGTAATGCCATGGGATATTATGTTGGATAACATCCCACCTTAGGTGGTTGGGACCCAAGGCTGCAGGCTAAAGGTGTCCAACACCCAAGAAGGGATGTTATCCCAGCATAACACCCGCCCTGAAGGCACATTATTCCTATTATGCAATGGCTCAGATTGTCAGAAAAAGAAAAATAATAAAAGGTTTATTAAAAGTGTTTTTTTATGTCATTTTTTAAAGGGCAGGAATACTTAGTAAAAAAACTAGTGCTTATTTTTGATTTTGGGCAGTAGGTGGAGCTGCTGGGCTGTCAGTGTGAGCCTGTGGCTCTGCAGTGGATCCCATGCCTGTTGTTCTGGTAGCACAGTTTGTGGAAGAAAAGGGAGATAGTCTGCTTTACTGTATTTTTTTTTTCATTTTAAAAGGGGAAAGGGGACTTGTTGTTGCCTTTGTCCGTGAAACCAGAAGTATGCGCACACCCCTCCGGTCCGTGTTTTTCAAGTTCGGCTGTGGCTGTCATTGTCCCATTTAGCTGGCATGAGTTTTGGTGAAGATGAAAAAAAGCAGAGAATGTCAGAAAAAGAAGGCCAGTAAGTGACTTTTTTTTATTATTATTTTATATGGCAATGGTGCATGGGCAGCTTTTGCACTGGGAGATTAGCACAAAGTGCAACACGTCTTCAGCGTGCTTACTGTGGGCACTGAGTTCCGATTCTGAGTGAAGCAGGGACCACACGTTCAGAGCAGGAGTGGGGAGTACTAGAGCTAATTGTCGGGACAGCTGTGGAGTGATTTTATTTTTATTTATTTTTTTACACTTAACATGGTCATTATTGTACTGGTACTAGAGCCAGGATGTTATGCTGGGATAACATCCTGGCTCCAGTGCCAGTCTGACCAATCAGGGAGCAGCATTCTTTCTTGCCTTTGTATAATATTGTACAGGCAATTATAAGTATTTCGATTATATACAAAAATATATGAACATTTACAGACAATGTATATACAGAGGCAGTGGACCAAGTAAAGATGTCAGAGTTAGGAAGGATAGGGCTAGAGGGGAGGGAACTAGGGGAAGGGTGTAGGTATGGTCAGGTCTGGGGGAGAAACAAGAGCATGGAGGGGTAGAGGTAGCTCAGAGTTGGGATTTAAAGGCGGGAATGGGGAGTGGCACATGTCCCAAGGAAGTTTGTTCCAAAGGAAAGGAGATGGTAGGAGAAGGTGGCTTTATCAGAGATAGTGTGTGGATGGGGGAGGGAGAAGGTCCAAGCATCCCTGGTATGGAGGGAGTATGTGAAGGAGCAGACTGGGGAGAGGCAGGAGTTAAGGTAAGGGGGGAGGGTACTAAACCAGAATTTGGAAATGAAAGAGAGGCTATGGATATGGCGCCTAACAGGTAAAGGTAGAAGGCAGAGGGAGGCGTAGAGAGTGCAGTGGTGAGTGTGTGTGTGGGGGGGGGGAGGTGGCAAAATTACAGAAAGAGTTTAGAAGAGTGTCGAGCCTGGCGAGGGATGTGGATAGAGCAGAGCAATAAACAATATCAGCATAGTCGAAAACTGGTAAGATGGTTTTTGTGACCAGGTCTCAGTGGGTGGACAAGGGAAGGCAGTCCTTGTGGCAGTACAGGGCTCCTAGTTTAGGTCACAGTTTGGAAAAGATGGAGTCAATATGGGTGGTGAAGTCTAGGTTGCTATCAAGACAAACACTGAGGTATTTGAAAGCTTTGACTGAATCTAGTTGGGAGCCATCCAGGGTGGCAAATACAGGGGTGTTCTGTGTCTTGGACAATCTTTGTCTAGATCCAAAGAACATAGAGACTTTTTTGGGAAGTTAAGTTTGAGCTGATTCTGTCTGAACCAGGACTGCACCTTGTTGAAATCATGCTGTAGGAAGGTAGCTGTGTCAGTGGGGTTTTGACCACAGAGGTATAACATGGTATCGTGTGCATACATGTGGATATTGGAGGGAGAGCAGACAGAAGGGAGGTCATTTATAAAATATGAAAACAGAATGGGGCCAAGTATGGATCCTTGGGGAACGCCGGTATGGATAGGGACAAGAGGGGAGAGGGCGTTGCCTACTTGAACAGATTGTTGTCTGTTTAGGAAGTATGATTTTAACCAATCAGCAATGGATGGGGCCAGACCGGAGGAGAGAAGTTTGTGTAGTAGTAGTAGTAAAAGTCTTTATTTTTTATGTAAGATGATGGAAAACACTCCATTAGGAACAGAAGGTCCTGTTTTCAAGGAAGTCTTGAGTTTAGTGTAGATAAAATAGAAATAACATAATGCTCATGGGCACATACCGATTTTACAGAAAACAAGGTGTTAATATGCATATAAAAATAAAAGTCATACATCAAATCTTAATATCCAAATCTTAATATTTCTACCCCAAGCTAGTAAATACGTATATCTCGATCTATGGATTAGGAGGTGGTGAGAGACAGAGTCGAAGGCCTTTGCCAGGTCCACGAAGACGGTAGCAGTGACTAGACCTTTATCCATGGCTGTCTGAATGTGGTCGGTGAGGCGAAAAAGGTAGGATACTGTGAATGTTGTTTCGTGAAGCCAGACTGGAAAGGGGAGAGAGAGTTTGTAGTAGTGAGATGTTCCAAAAACCTTGAGTAGATGAGAGACCCCTAGAGTCTGGCTAGAGCAGGCAGTAGAGAAATGGGTCTATAATTACCAGTAGAGGTGGAGTCCCCACCCTGGTGGAGGGGGAGCACCATGGCCATTTTCCAGGCCTGGGGGACAGTACTGGTAGTAAGGGAGAGGTTTAGGAGATGGGCAAGGGGGAGGTGGAGATAGCAGGTGCAGATATGTGGTGAGTTCTGGGGTGTAGGCCGTCAAGACTAGTTTTGGATGGACTGAGTGACATTAAGGCCTTGAAGACTTCTTGGGGAGAAATTGGGGAGAATTGAAGCCAAGGCCAGAGGAGGAGGGCAGAGGGCATGTAGAGGTAGGAGTGGGATGGTCAGGAAGGGCACAGGTAGTAAAGAAACTGTTGAAGGTACTTGCAACTGAGATGGGGTCTGTGGGGGGTTGATGGGGGTTGAGGAGGGAATGGAGGAATTTCCAAAAGTCAGAGTGAGACTTGGATCTGGCCTGCAGCTGGACTTTGAAGAAGTTAGATTTGGCTAATCTAATGGCCTTGGCGCAGGCTTTCCTGAGGGAAGTGTAGGTTTTATGAAGTAAGGGAAGTGGGGAAGCTTTGTAGGAAGCCTAGAGTTTATCCCAGATTCTGCAGAGGTCCAGGAGACCAGGAGTAATCCATGGGTGGTGGTTGCATGTTACTCTAGTTCGTTTTAGGGGGTGCATGGATGTTCCAGATGCTGGTTAAGGTATCAGCAAAGAACTGGTAAGATGATTTGACTCTGAGGCAGTATATAATTGGGATTAGTCAGCTTGAGTCCAGTCCTGTACAAGGGAATTGGTCTCCAAGTTGCAAAGGGGTTGGTACAGTAAGCATTTAGGGGTGGATTGGGGAATGGAGGCTTTCCTAATGCAGAAGGTGATACAATTATCACTGAGGGAGTCAGGGAGAACTCCGGAGCCTGTGATGTGGTGGGGTGGGTGGTGAGCACCCAATTGAGGAGAGAGTGGTTTGGGGATTTGGGGTTGAGGTGAGTTGGTTCTGAAATCAGCTGGCAGAGGTTATGACATAAAATTTTAAGGGTGGATGACTTAGCGAAGGGGGAAAGCCAATCCAGACTGAAGTTCCCGAGCAGGATTACCTCTCCCTTAGCTGAGTGGAATGAGATGGTGGAGATGCACTCAAGAATGGAGTTGTGGCACGTCTTAGGCGGGCAATACATTACACCAATAAAAATGGGAATGGTGGAAGGGAGTGAAAGGTGAACAATAAGGAGCTTGTGAGAGGAGGGGTGGGCATCCCGAAAAATAGGGAGCAGGCAAGAGATTGCCTAGCATAGATAGCCATGCCACTGCTGCGCTTCCTGTGGTCTTGGTGGAATGGATTGAAATCAGGGATAGATAAGGAAGAGTCTGGGATTTTGGCAGACAGCCAAGATTCAGACACACACAGAACATCAGTGGAGTGTTGGGTGACCCAGACTTTAAGGGCATCCAATTTAGGTAAGATGCTTCTGGCATTTAGGTGGAAGACATGTAGTCCCTTTAACTGGGCAGGGGAAGTTTGAATAGATGGGAGTCCTGGGTTTAGTTCGACATCATCTGAGAGAGTAGAAGGAGCAGATAGAGTGAGAAGGGGGAGTACTTAGATCTTCTGGTTGAGCAAGAGTGGGAAGGGGGAGAGGAGAAGTGGATGCAGTGAAGGAGGGCCTCAAGGTTCAGAGAAAGAAGAAGGAAGTAGGCTAGGGCGAGTGGGTAGTGGGGTGAGAAGAGTGCCGGAGTGGGCAACTGAGATGTACAGGGGGTGTGCAGAGGAGAGGGAGACCTGGGACAAGGAGTGGAAGTATAAACTGGTTGGGCTATAGTAAGAACTTGGGGTGAAGTTGAGTAAGAGGACAAAGGAGAGTGGGATAGGTGAGATACAGGTGGGTGTGCTGAGAGGGGGAGTTATGAGCGGGAAGGAGAGAGGTGGGGGAGAGGGAGGAGGGGCTGTAGAGAAAACAGCAGAAGGAGAGGAGAGAGAGAACATGCATGGTGTAGAGAGGAGGAAGCAAGAGAGAGAGAACCAGTGCATTGGCTAAGGGAAAGAGGTGAAGGTTGCCTGGGTATTAGGGAGTGATAGTGCAGGAAGTATCTTATCAAGTGTAGGGACTCAAAGGTTAATGAAAGGGGTTGGGTTGGAAGTGGGAGGATGATAAAGAAAAGAGCACCCGTGGGAGGCAGGGTGGGGGGGTGAGTGGGTGGGCTTGTTCCTGTAAGTGACGGAACCCTCTTGCAGAGGGTTCCACGCCTAGAAGATACCACAGGGACAAGGTCTCCTTGACTAAAGGTACCTTAGGGAGGTATGGATAAATCCCTATGAGGAAAGAGTAAAGCCATTGATAAGGGGGGTGGAGACAAAAAGTGGTATCCAGAGAACACTTGCACACTTGCTATTTAACAGCACTTATTTGGGTGGGACAAGGTGCAAGCTGCCTGCTGCCCCAGGGAACTGCACACATATACTGTAGCACTCAAATTCAGTGGTTCACCGGGCAGCTAAACATGTATAAGATTATTGTGCAATATGTCATGATGCTTGGTAGCTAAGGTTGAATGATTATTTAACACAGATTTTGTCATTCCTCACTGCTCCCACACAGGAACTTCCATCCTTTTAAGGTACTACAGGCTTGTTACAGTAAGCAAACGAACCCACTTGAGGAGAGCCCCTCCCAAAGGTGTCAGGTGGACAAGGTCTCCTTAGACTAAAGTTACTTCACAGATGGATAAATGAATCCTGAAAAGACAAATGCTGAAAGTGTGACAAAGCAGGAACAAAGTATACCATACTTACCCATAAGGAGCAAGACAGCAGAGGACTAGCAGCAGAAGATACACTGGCATTATATGAAGACACCATCCAGGCCCAACTCACAGCATGGTTCTTGACTTTTTTATGACCTTCAGCATGGAGTAAAGGAAAAATTCCCTTTGGGAGATCGGACTTGTGGGAATCTAAGGCCTTATGTTGTCACCCTTCAGGCAGTAAGTTTATTGATTATTAAAAGCCATACAGTACGATGCCGAAGGCAAGATGGAGCACTGAGAAAATCACAACCTGCTGCTTTGATGTGGTAGGTTAAAAACATTTTGTGAAGGTGCTACAGAGGTTGGCCTGCAAGCAAAGCCACCCTATCTGTGAGGACTTATCCTGAGGCTTACCCTGAATGCCAAAGGAATGTTGGGGCTATAGTAATGAACCCCAAGGAGAGGAAGACATATAGCGAGACAGCTGCATAAAGCATGGCAGCCAAGCTCCTCTCAAGTACAAGAAACATAGAAACATAGAAGCTGACGGCAGATAAGGACCGCAAGGCCCATCCAGTCTGCCCATTTCTTTTTCTACCTTATTAATGTGCCATCGGCCTTTGCTGTCAGTTGCCTAACTATTCATACTCATCTGTATTGCTCCCTTATGCCTATCCCATGCCTGTTTGAAGCCCTGCACTGTATTCATAGCCACCACTTCCTGAGGTAGGCCGTTCCATGCATCCACCACTCTTTCTGTGAAAAAGAATTACCTCTTAATCGGCCTCCTCTAATCTCATGCTGTGTCCTCTTGTCCTGCTCTGTTTCTTATATTGAAACATGTTAGACTCTTTCACCTTGTTAATGCCCTTACGGTGTTTGAATGTTTCGATTAGATCGCCTCTCTCCCTCCTTTGCTCTAGAGTATACATATTGAGCTCCGTTAATCTGTTCTCATATGTCTTCTGATGCAGTTCCTGCACCGTTTTGGTTGCCCTTCTCTGGATTGCCTCAATTTGGTTAATGTCCTTGTGAAGGTGTGGCCTCCAGTACTGCACGCAGTACTCCAGATGGGACCTAACCAGTGTCTTGTAAAGAGGGATTATTACCTCCCCTTCCGACTTGTGATACCCCTACTAATACACCCTAGCATCCCCCTAGCCTTACCTACTGCTTTAGAGGTCTGCTTGGATGATTTCAGGTCATCGGTAACGATGATGCCCAAGTCTCTTTCTTCCTTTGTGACTGCCAGCAACTCCCCTCCCATCCTATAGGTGGCTTCAGGGTTTCTCTTTCCTATGTGCATGATCTTGCACTTCTTTGCATTAAATCCCAGTTGCCACTCTTCCATTTTACTAGTTTATCCACATCTCTTCTCATTCTGCCCACCCCATCTGGATCATCTTCTCTGTTGCAGATCTTGGTGTCATCTGCAAACAGACAAGCCTTACCCTCCAGTCCATCTGCAATGTCACTGATGAAGATATTGAAGAGGACTGGCCCCAGTACTGATCCCTGAGCTACCCCACTTGTGACTTGCATCTCTTCTGACTGCATACCATTTACCACCACTCTCTGTTTTCTGCCCGTCAACCAGTTTGCCACCCAGTTGACCAACTTCTGACCCACCCCAAGCCTACCCAGCTTGTTTATCAATCTTCTATGTGGAACAGTGTCGAAAGCTTTACTGAAGTCAAGGTAGGTGACATCAACTGCTCCCCCTTGGTCCACCACTCTGGTTACCCAGTCAAAGAAATCTATGAGATTAGTTTGACAGTACCTTCCTTTGTAAACCCATGCTGTCTTGGATCTTGTGCCCTATGGATTCCAGGTGTTGCACTATCCTTTCCTTAAGAGTGCCTCCATAATCTTGCCCACTACGGAGGTAAGACTGACTGGTCTGTAGTTCCCTGCCTCCTCCCTGCTACCACTCTTGTGGAGCGGGATCACATGAGCCCTTCTCCAGTCTTCTGGGACCTCTTCTGTGCTCAGAGACTCATTAAACAGTTCTGCTAATGGCTCTGCTAGTTCCACCCTTAGCTCCTTTAGTACCCTGGGATGTATGCCATCAGGTCCTATTGCCCTGTCCACCCTGAGTTTAGCGAGCTCTTGTAGGACCCTTTCTTTTGTGAAGGGAGTTGTGCTCACCTCTCTCCCCCCCCTGTCCATGGTGCTGAGCTGTACGCCCTGCCCTACCTTCTCTTCAGTAAATACCGAGCAAAAGTATCTATTTAGGATAGATGCCTTTACAGGCTCCTCCTCCTCACATGCCCTCCTTTTCTCCTTTGAGCTTAGCAATACCCCCTCTGGACTTTCTCCTTTCACTAATGTATCTACAGAAAGTCTTGTCACCTTCTTTTACAGTTTGTGCTAGTGTTTCCTCAGTTTGGGACTTTGCCTGCCTTACTGCCTTCCTTGATTCCCTTAGGGCAGTTTGGTATGCCTCCCTATCTTCATCCCGCTGTGTTCCCTTATATTTCCTGAAGGCCAGCCTTTTGGCTCTGACCTTTTCTGCATCTGTATTTGAGAACCAAAGTGGTTTCCTTCTTCTTTTGTACTTCCTTTTCTGTCTAACACAATGGGATGTTGCTTCAAGTATTGCATCCTTAATGCTTGCCCACTTTGCCTGTACCCCCTCACCTGTGTTTCTTTTTGCCAGGGCTAGCTTAACTCTATTGGCCATCTTATCAAAGTCAGCTCCTCTGAAGTCCCATATTTTTGCCTTGGAATGGGATGATTTAGATGTAGTGGCCAAATTGAACCATACCATGTGATGGCCACTGCCCCCAGGTGACATTCTACCTGGAGATCTGTAATTCCTTCCCTGTTAGTCCGTACTAGATCTAGGATAGCCCTGTCTCTTGTGGGTTGTTGTGCCAGTTGTTTGAGGCCCTCCCCCTGCAGGGAATCCACCATGTGTCTAGTTCTGGCAGATATTCCTGCTGGTATTGACCAATCTGTATCCGGCATGTTGAAGTCTCCCATTATCAGAACCTCCCCTTTAGCTGTCATGTTTTGTATACAGTATCTTCTAACAGTAATGTGTCTATGTCCTCCCCTGGTCTGGGGGCCTGTAGACAACCCCGGTTCTTATGGCTGTCCCATTTCCTGTTTCCAGGGTGACCCACAGTTCTTCTGGTTTCTTATGCGTATTCTGAATTTCTGTAGCTTTAATATTTTCATTGACATACAGGGCCACTCCACCTCCCCCTCTTTTTGCACCTCGGTCTCTTCTGAACAGTACACAGCCAGGTACTGAAGTCTCCCAAGTGTGGTTACCGGTAAACCACATCTCACTAATTGCCACTATGTCCAGTTTAGCCTCTGACATTATTGCCTGCAGGTCTGTGATCTTATTTCCCAGGCTGTGAGCATTTGTGTACATGATTTTCCATTGGCCAGATTTCGGTGTATTAGTTGTTGGGTGAGGTCTGGCATTTCTCCTGTGCGTCGTACGGGGAGACAGACCTTTTTTCCTACCTGGTGATGCAAATGAACTGAAAACATGCTGAATCCCTGTTTGACCACTAGCTGAGGGGGGGAGGGGTGTTCTTCCCATTTGACGTATGGCCCTTGTTTCATGTTCTTGGAGCACCCAGCCCTTGAAGGGCAAGGGCCCACCAATAGTATGAAGCCCACAAAGGCCAAAAAGGTATTGGGGCATTAGTGCCCAATAATTGAGGTATGTACCTAGTAGTTATTTGGGCATCAGTGCCAATAGAATGAAGTAGTATGAAAATACGATAGTTGGGGACAGAGCCCTGAAGTATAGTAAAAAGAGTGATGAGCTCTAAGGAGAGGACCCAAAAAACTGCCAAAGCAGGCTGGTGGGCAGTATTGGAAACACTGAGGTAGCAAAGCAGCATACCAGAGACCCCCACCTATATAAATCCAAAAGAAGAGGACCATGTCAGCCACAACAGAGAAAGCAGAAGAATACTGATGACAGAAGGACACAGATGGAACCACAGTCCCAAGGAAAAGCAGTACCAGGACCCAGCACCAGCAGGACGAAGGACAAAGAAAGTCAGCAGCAGAAGTGCAGCATCAAAAAGAGGGCAAATGGAGAGGAATACCCTGGCAATACCAGCATGACATACTAGCAATGGACAGCAGCATGGCCCCAAACAAAAGATAACGCAGAATGAAAGAGAGGGATAAGAAGGCAGGGAGGCACGCATTGACTAAAGGCAATTAAGGACAGATTGAGCAGGCAGAGCTCAAAATACAGGAGTGAAACTCAAGAACCAAGGAGCCACAACAAGAGCATCTGCACAGTGAAGGGGGGAGCTATCATGAAGGCAGGAGTCTGGCAGCAGAATCCAGAAAAGGAGGCAAGGCGCATGGTTGGGTGGGAGGCCAGGGAGATGACAAGTGAGAAGTAACCAGCCCCCAGTGACTGACAAGGTAGCAACTGGCACTGGCTACAGAAGGAGTGGAGCAGTACTGGGGCCATGTGGGTGGAAAGCCAAGATGAAGAGAAGCAGGCAACTGCAGCTGAAACAGAAAATAAAGTGGTGCCCAGAGGACACCTGCTAATGCGCCGTTTCATTAGTGTTTGGTAGGGGAAGGGCATAAACTATCTGCTACCACACTCACTCTCACAAGTGTATAGCCTTTACATTTTGGAAGATCAACTTGCACATCTGAGTTTGAGAGTACAAACCCGGATGTACTCAGAGGACCTTTGGAGTTTATTTAATAACAGGTTTGCCAGGCCTTTGATACTAAAATATTTTTGTAAGAAAGGCTAGGAATGGCAATCTATACAATCTGTTAATCCAGCTAAATGAATCAGTAACCAGTGGACTGTTCACTGAGGACACTTTCCGAGGTTTGCACAACTCTACTAGCAACAGATTTTTATCACTTCTATCAGCATGGCTGGGGTCTGCTTCCTAGTAAAGCAAGACTTACAGTACTGTGCGTTTATCAGAAATCTCTGCTACACAGTAATGGCATACTGTGTTAACAATAGATCCTGCACATCCCCCTTGTTTTGTGAATGCCTTGCCAGGCTACACACTAGTTTGTATTTACTGGTTTGGTTAATGAATCTATTATCAGCCCTCTTAACTGTTAACGATTAGAGACCAAGGTGAGCTGCTGCAGTTGCATTACAATAGAATTTCAAGTCTTTTGCTTGGGAAGTAAGTTATAAGTAAAGCATGTAGTACTCCTGCTGAACTGTAAATACAGGTTACTCACCTGTAACAGGAGTTCTAGGAATGGTATATGTTGTTCATCCACACTCTCTGGCAGGTATCCTTGCCTCTTTAAATCTTGCCGGAAGGTCTTCAAGCTGGCTCCTCCCACCCACCCGGTGGTAAAACTCGGCTCCTCCCCATGATGCCAGATCTGGCCGCTGGAAGCTCAGGTTGTGCGTCGGCCGAGGTCGGGTGGAATGTAGGATGAACAAATATATACCATTCCTAGAACTCCTGTTACAGGTGAGTAACCTGTATTTCTATGGACATGGATATGTTGTTCATCCACACTGTCTGGCAGACTCCTAGCAGTTCTCCAGGAGGAGGGAGGCAAAGGCACACCACCTAGCAGGAATAAAAACTGGAGAACCGAGGGCCCCAAAACCAGCACATCGTGACTCAAGGTCGATGTGGTAATGGGTGATGAAGGTGTGCTGACTTCCAGGTAGCAGCCCTGCAGATTTCCTAGATAGGGACATCCCTGGAAGCAGCCACCGATGCAGCAGTATGGCGGGTAGAATGAGCTCTTATCCCTCTGGGAGGCTCCATGCGCGCCAACTTATAGCAGAGATCTATGCAGGAGGTGACCCACCTGCCTATCGTCCGCTTGGCTGCAGGTCTGCCAGGTGCGGCTTCAGCATAGGTGACAAACAGCTGGCGAACCTCTCCCCGAATTTCAGCCGTGCGCTCCTTATAGTAAGCGAGCGCCCTTCTAGGGTCCAGAGTATGGAGCCAATATTCGCCTCGAGGTGTGATTGGTAGAACACCGTCCAGAGTCAACACCTGATTAAGGTGAAACTCTGACACCACCTTCGGAAGGAATTTCGGGTGGGGGCGCAGGACAACCTTGTCCCTGTGGAAGACCAGGTAAGGAGACTCGATGCAGAGCGCCTGGAGCTCTCCCATCCTTCTGGCTGACGTAATAGCCACCAAGAAGGCGGTCTTCCACGACAGGTGAGAGAGTTCACACCTGTGCATTGGTTCGAATGGCTTGCCCATGAGCTTTGCCAGTACCAGCAGTAGATCCCACGGAGGTGGAGGTTCTCAATCGAGGAGAAATGATCAAGGCCTTGAAAAGCGCCAGACCACTCTCTCCTGCGCCATCGACTGCTTCCCCGCCCGCGCCTCGTAAGCAGAGATACCAGGTGCACCTTAAGGGTCACGAATCGCCTCCTTGCTGAGAAAGGGACCAGCGGTAGTCCAATATGCTCGCCATGAACAGGAGGAAGGGTCCAGGCTCTTGTTCTGGACACCAAATGGAAAATCTTTTTCCATTTGAAGGCGAGTATTTTCTGGTTTACTCTTTATGATTAACCACATTGAGGACCTCGTCGGAAAGACCCAGGCCTGGAACTCTAGCCAGAAACCAGGCGGCCATGTGCAGGCATTGAAGGTCCGGATGGAATACCTTCCCCTGATTGACTGAGAGCAGGTCCGCAGAGCTAGAAGCTGCCTCGGGAGCCTGGAGCTGAGGCTGAGAGAGATCTGGGTACCAGTACTGGCGGGCTATCAGAATCACCTGCACCTTGTCCCTCCTTGCTTTGAGAAGCACCTGTGCATCAAGGGAATGGGGAAAGGCGTAGAAGAGGCCCGGGGTCCACGGCCTCGAGAAGGCATCCCCCTGCAGCGATCCCTGCTGAGGGGGGTGGGCATGGAACAGCCTCAGCTTCGCATTCTCCCTGGAGGCAAACAGGTCCACCTGAGGTGTGCCTCAATGGGAGAATAGATCTTGTACTACCTCCAGCAGGAGAGACCACTCGGGGGACGCAGCCCCTATCCGGCTTAGGGCATCGCCAGGGTGTTGGAGGCTCCTGCCACATGAATGGCTAGGAGATCCACCTCCAGGCTGCACACGAGTGACCAGATGCGGAGAGCTTCCTTGCATAGAAGCATGGAGCGCGTCCCGCCCTGGCGGTTTAGATAGCACTTGGTCGTGGTGTTGTCCATCTGGACTCGGACCACTTGACCCCGATGAAACGGAGTAAAGGCGGTGAGAGCTAGGCGGACCGCTTGGAGCTCCAGCAGGTTGATGTGGCATCGGAACTCCCTCGGGGACCAGAGGCCGTGCGCTCGGTGTTCCCCCAGATGGGCACCCCAACCCATCAGAGAGGCATCGGTTGATAGAGAGACCGTCGGCTCGGGGCGGACAAATGGGATGCCCTCCTGAGGAACGGTCCACCACTGGAGAGTGTTCCACATCCCCTGGGTCACCGTCACTAGCTGGTCCAATGGATCGCAGCGTTGGGATCACTGGCTGGCCAGCCCCCACTAAAGGGGGCGCATGTTCCAACGGGTCCAACGAACCACGCTGGTACAGGCCGCCATGAGACCCAGGAGGCACAGGAAGTCCCGGCAGGTAATTGCCCAACCAGAAATGACTGGGCAAAGGAGAAAGAACCCCACCCTGTCCGCCGAGCCATGCCTCAGCTCGAGAGAGTTAAGCTCTGCCCGATGAAAAGAATCACCTGCTTCGCTCGAGTTCGGATTTGGCCTCGCTGATGAGGAGGCCGACCTGAGAGCAAACCTGAGGGCCAGATCTCTGACCGCCTCCACTTCTCCTGTCTGGAGGGGCTGCAATCAGCCAATCGTCCAGGTAAGGGTAAACCTGACCCCCCCCCCTTACGCCTCGCAGAATGCTGTCACCACTGCCATGCATTTGGTGAAGACCCTGGCAGCTGGAGATAAGCCAAGGGCATGGCTTGGAACTCGAAAAGGGATCCTCCCATCAAGGCAAGGAACCTTTGATGGGATGGACGGATAGGGACGGAAAGAACGCGCCCTGTAGGTCCAGAGAGCAGAACCACATGCCAGTGTTCCAAGGATGGTATTATCGAGACAGTGACCATCCTGAAGGTTCGAGACCTAGGAACTTGTTTAGGTCGTAGGTCGAGAATGGGGCGCCACCTGTCCATTTCGGAACCAGGAAGTACCTGGACACAAACCCTGGTTTGAGGGAGGGTCCACCACCTCTCTTATCACCTCCTTCTTGAGGAGGAGAGCGGCGTCGGCTCGGGCGAGCTGACAGCGAGGCTTCGGACCTCAAGGCCCCCGAGGTGCGATGGGCTCTGAAGGGTGGGGGGGCCTGCCTTAACTCCAGAGGCAGGCCCTTTCCTACCACTTCCAACACCCACCGGTCTAGTGGTAATAGCAGACCAGGCGGAAAGGAAGAACTGGAGCTGTTCCTCAATGGGGAACCTGGGTGAGGTGACGAGGTTGGGGCCACACCTCAACCGGCCACTGTGCAGCCTTTGAGGAGGGACCGCCGAGGGACCACTGGTTTCTTTTACCTCCCTGTTTCCTGGAGGAGGAAGCCGTGGGCTTGGGTTTGGGATGCCAAGAGCTAGCCTGCTGGCCCTGGTGTTGTTGCTACGACGTGCCGGGGCGCAGACGGACGAAAGGGCTTTGGGTTGGCGGTTCGTGCCCTTGTCCCTCTGAGCGGATGAGACCGAGTCCAAGGTGGCATTGGACTTTTCGATCCTCTGGAGGTGGCTTCTACTCCAGGGCTGAAGAGGTCGGTCCCCAGGAAGGGGACATCCGCCAATTTGTGCTGGATATCCGCTGTGAAGGTGGATATCCTCAGCCATGCCCAACAGCGCATAGTCACTGCGGCCGCAACTGACCTGGCGCATGAGTCTCCAATGTCCAGAGCAGTCTGAAGTTGCTGCTTGGCCACTGCCCTGCCCTGGTCCCACACCTGCCTAACCGTGGTCTGCAGGTCAGCCGGGAGATGAGGGACTACCTCGTTCAGGGAGCCCAACAGGGCATGGGAGAAATGTGCCATAAGCACAGCCGAACTTGCCTGATGAAGGCCAAGGGAGGATGCAGCATAGACTTTTTGCCCAGCGTAGTCCAATTTCTTGGACTCCTTGTCGGGAGGTTTGTCCACGTCCCTAGCGTTTCCGGCACCGGAAAACGCTGTCGGTAACTAACCCTGCTGAGGGATGTTCTGAGAAACCGGACAGGGAACCGTGGGACCGCATACTTCCTGGCCATCCTGGCCGAAGGCGCAGGGCAGGAAGCAGGGCGCTGCCAGAGCTCCAAGGCTGGGCCCACAATGGCCTCAGCCACAGGAAAGGCCTCCGTAGGGGAATCCCCTCAGTCCAATATCTCCGTGAGGGGATACTTGGCCCACTTGGATACAGGCTCTAGCTGCATCCCGGTAGACTCTGAGATGAACCTGAGCAAACCCAGGAAAGACGGACTGTCGTCCAGCAACTGACCTCCAGAGGACTCCAAGTCCACTCGCTTGGAGAAAAGGGAGGAATCGTCTGACTCAGAAGAGTCCGTAAAGAGCTGCCTCGGGCCTGAGCCACCCTCCACCTGCCGAGGGCGATCGGGAGTGAGGGTGACCAACAGCCTATGGGGCAGACCCTGAGCCGACCGAGAGTTCTTGGTCGGAGCCCCAAACAGCGGCTGTGGAGGTTCCACCGGAATCGGTGGGGCAGCTGGTTTTGGCCGAACATCCGGCCTGGGAACAGGCTCCTCGGGTAAAATGAGTGGTTGTTTTGGCCACTCCAGTGACAGCCACTTACTGGCCGGGGAAGACGACAGCGTCGGCTTGTTCCCGGTCAGAAGGAGATATTATGCCACATGAGGTCTCGTATCATCGGCGTATCTCACGTCCAGCCTCCCTCATCCGAGGAGGAGGATTGGACGCATGAGCGGCGGCCCGCTACCGCAGTGCTGAGACTCCCAGACCCGCCTTATGACGGGCGGATCGGCTAGACCGCCAAGAAGTCTGAGACCGAGAACCTCGGCCTTTCCGGGAGGATCGCAAAGGGAGGGACGGGTGAACCAGCTCCTCCTCGCGCTCGCCGGAGGGTTCACCCGAGGGCTCCGGAACCGGAGGCACTGGCAAGCCCGCGGGATCCTCAACTCCCACCAGGGGAACCGGGAGAGGGGATTTTCGGCTTCGCCGGTCGACAACCCATCCAACGGGTCGAGAAAGATCTCGACTGCATCGATGGGAGTCTCGGTCAACTGATCTGATGGGGACACCATGAGACCAGTGGCCGAAGCTGAACGATCGACCGAAGTCGATGGCCGACAACTCGGGGAGAGGGACCTTTCCTGCTCCCAAGAGCGTCAATGGAGGGACTTACCCTTGCCTTTCTTTTTGGACCGAGAAGAAGGTCCAGCAGATGTTGGTCCCTCTCCTTTGTGGAGAGGGACAGACAAAGCTCCTTAAAGGAAGCTGTGTAAGAGGAACCCAGGAGCGGATAAATGCCGTGGTTCGAGGAAGATGCGGCCCGCGCCGCCCTCTTCTCGAGGGCTTACTCATCTGCTCTAGCTGATCAGCCGAGGCCCGCCACCGGGAAACCACCGACCGGCCTCTTTTGACTTTACCGGGAAAATGTTTCTCGGGCACCCCAGCTGTAAACGTGCAGCACAGTCTTCGAGGACGAGGGCTGAGAAGGAAGAGCACAGGTCGCAAGCTCGCGGGTCGTGCTCAAGGCCCAAACAGTAGACACACCGTGGAGTGCAGATCCGTCTCGAGACATCTTCGCCCGCATGGGCACCAAAACCGGAGTCAATTTCTTCCACGTAGTCATGAGGGATAGAAGATCAAGTCTATAATGCAAAAACACTTAAATTCGAAAACTGAAGAATTAGGAACTAGTCTTATACGAGAGCGCTAAGGAGAGAACCTGAGCTTCCAAGCTGCAAGGAAGATCTCATCATGGGGCGGAGCCGAGATTTACCCACCTGGGTGGGAGGAGCCAGCTTGAAGACCTTCCGGCAAGATTTAAAGCGGCAAGGATACCTGCCAGACAGTGTGGATGAACAACATATCCATGTCCCTAGAACATTATTTTCTATAATACTTAACTATATCTTCTAGATATACAACAGATTTAAAAACAGCTACTGTAAATGTGAGCTGTGCAGAAGTGCATAGGACATGGATAATATATTACCATGCTCATATTTTTATATTCTTTGTTTGCAGGTGATCTTTGATTTTGAGTCATTAATACAGAACGGGTGGTTTGCACATGTAGCCTAGCAGTCTTGGGAATTATGTGGTTTAAAGGGAAGGTCTTATGCGCCATTTTTTCTTTAAAACTGTGCTGGTTGTGGACTTGAACAATGATTGTCTCTATTTCACCCTCCTCATTTCATCCAGATGTAAAGTTAAATTAATGCTGCTCTCTCCTACTGTGAAAAACTGCTTGACTCCATATCAGAGGTTACGTCACGATTCGTGCAATGCACCATGGGACTTGATGATGCGTTGGTGCTCAAGCTGCTGTATTCCTGCTTCCTTTCTGTTTTCATTTTGTAATGGTCTCAAGTTGGCTAATAAACTTGATAAAATCACTTTGCTATTTTTGGGGGACTGAAGTGTGCCAAAGTTTAAAGAAAATGTTTTGAAAGGAGAATGTTGTCTGTGAGGTATTAATGGTCCTTTGTTATAATAATTGGATTATGTGCTGTAAAGCAAGTCACACTGTTTGAGAATGTATTTTACCTACAGTTCTACCGCAGACACAGTATGAGAATGTTATCGGTGTACTGTAGTATTTAGCTCTGACACATTTCAACCCCAGAAAATAATAGTGTGCATTCCATGAAAGTTAGCCAAATTGAGATTAGAACAAAGCAAAGACACTGGTGTTAATCAGTGGTCAGAGAGGAAGCAGGAATACAGCACCTTGTGCACCAACACATCATCCAGTCCCCTGGTGCCCTGCAAAAGTAGGTAGGTTCATGACCTCTGTAATGGAGCCAAGCAGGTTTTCACAAGGGGACATGACAGAGTTCTTTTAACATTACATTTGGATGAAATGAGGAGGATGCAATAGAGACAATTTTCAAGCATTCAGCCTGGACGGGTTTAAAGAAAAAAATGGTTCACGAGACCTTGCCTTTAAAGGGAAAGTAGGAAGGAAAGAAAAAACACTATTTTCTAGGTTGTCTGAAGGAAATGACTTATACTTGGCAGCTAGAGCTGCTGACTTTCCTGTTGAAAATGTATATGACTTTGCCACTTTGGAAAAAGAATAACATGAAATAACAACCATAGGACACAGCAGAATATGCCAGGGTCATTTTGTTTTACTCCTAGACATCTGTTCTGAAAGAAAGGGGCTGCAACATAATCATTTGCAACGAGTCTTATATAGTGTATGAGCATGAGGGCATATTATTAAAGTAATAAAAAACGACTTTAAGACCAGCTTAAGAAGACTGGCCTTAACAAGTCATCTGTAAGCTGCTGTTTGCCTGAGAGGGTGAAACCAGAAGGTTATGATCGAGGGGTGGCACTAGCTCTCAGCTACAGGAAGCCCAGTTAGTTGTATAGTACTGTACCTCACGTGTCATGTCATGGGCCCCTGCTATTTTCATTGTTTGTCAGTGACATTCCTTGTACTGTAGCATGCTGTATGTCAGACACATATGTACAGTGGCATGAAAAAGTATTTGCCCCCTTCCTGATTTTCTCTATTATTGCATATTTGTCACACTGGATGTTTTCAGGTCTTTAGACAAAATATAATATTAGATAAAGGGAACCTGAGTGAACAAATAACACTTTTTTTTTACTTATTTCATTTATTTAATGAAAAAAGTTAACCAACACCAACTGGCACTGTGTGAAAAGTAATTGCCCTAGTTAAATCAACCCAATTAAAGGGATAATTAGAGTCAGCTGATTGAACACAGCCAGGCTTGATTACAGCCAGCCCTGCTCAATATAAACCTCACTTATTTTGACCCTTACCATCAGAGTCACGTTGCCAGCACAAAGATTCAACAAGCACATTATGCCATGATCAAAGGAAGTTCCTGAAAAGATCAGAAAAAATTTGTTGCCTCTATCAGTCTGGAAAGGGTTACAAAGCTATTTCTAAGGCTCTGGGACTCCATCGAACCACAGTGAGAGCCATAATCTCCAAATGGAGAACACTTGAACAGTAGTGAATCTTCCCAGGAGTGGGCGGCCTGCCAAAATTACTCCAAGGGCACAGCGAAATCACCCAGGAAGTCTCAAAGGATCCTAAAACAACATCCAAAGAACTGCAGGCTTCTCTTGCCTCAGCTAAGGTCAGTGTTCATGACTTCACAATCAGAAAGAGACTGGGCAAAATGGGCTTCATGTGAAAGTAGCAAGCGAAACCACTGCTAACCAAGAAGAACATAAACGCCATCTCTCATTTGCCAAGAAGCACCTGGATGATCCATAGCCTTTTGGGAAAATGTTCTATGGACAGATGAGTCCAAAGTGGAACTTTTGGACGACATGGATCCTATAATGTCTCATGAAAGCAAACACAGCATTCCACAGTAAGAACACCATACCAACAGTCAAACATGGTGGTGGTAGTGTGATAGTGTGGGGATGCTTTACTGCCTAAGGACCTGGATGACTTGCCATAATTAAAGGAACCATGAATTCTGCTCTGTACCAGAAAATTCTTAAGGAGAATGTCCAAGATCCTTCCGTCAGCTGAAGCTGAAGCGTAGTTAGTCATGCAGCAAGACAATGATCCAAAACACAAAAGCAAGTCCACATCAGAATGGCTAAAAGAAGTAAAATTAAAGTTTTGGAGTGGCTAGTCAAAGTCCAGACTTAAACCCAATAGAGATGCTGTGGTAGGACTTGAAACGAGCAGTTCATGCTCGAAAACCTACCAAATGTTACTGAATTAAAGCAGTTCTATGAGGAAGAGTGGTTAAAATTCCTCCACAGCGATGTGAAAGACTGATATTGAATTATAGGAAGTGTTTGGTTGCAGTCATTGCAGCTAAATGTGGCGTAACCAGTTATTAAGTGTAAGGGGCAATTACTTTTTCACACAGTGCCAGTTGGTGTTGGTTAACTTTTTCATTAAATAAGTGAAATTAAAAAAAAACAAGTGTTATTTGTTCACTCAGGTTCCCTTTATCTAATATTACATTTTCTCTAAAGACCTGAAAACATCCAGTGCGACAAATATGCAATAATAGAGAAAATCAGGAAGGGGGCAAATACTTTTTCACGCCACTGTATGTAGATTATATAGTTCATTTACTGCTATGCCCCATTCTTTTCCTACACTGCCTCTCCCTCTAGGAGCGCATCACCAAACTTACACTGTGGTTCAGCCTAAACCACCCCATTGGAAACTCATGTAAAATCCACGATACTGGGTTCACTAAACATGCCAAGAAAGCTGCCTGCTCTTTTTACGATCAAGGTATCAAACAATGCGACTTTGATCAGGTCAGTTACTTCAAGTACCTTGGGCTGTGACTAGGTTATTCTCTCACCTACAGTACACAGGAAAACCACAGTTTCTACCTTAGGGCCAAAACTGGATGTAATTTACAAATGAAAAAAACAGATACAGTGCTCGGTCTAGGAAGTATAGGGTCACTCACTTTCTCTTACCTATTCTAGACTTTGGGGATGTTGCCTTCCATGCCATCTTTCAGTCTATACTGCAGTCCCTGGATATCAATCCCTGGATGTTCTATAGAATACACTTTCTAGATCTGTCTTCTCCTACGATAGCTGCATCCATCATTCCCACCTCTATAACCACCTCACCATGCTGCCAACATACTGTATGTGCAGACCCGTTGCCACTGGGTCATCCTCTGTAGGGTGTGCTAACTAGGTTACCCCAAGTATCTGCAGTCCCCATCTTGCCCTGTGAAGGTCAACTACACACTATGACTCAATGAACTTTAAAATCCTCAGGGCTATGAGAGACTTTGACAACTCTGCTTCCTCAACTCCCTTGAGCAACACAAGATGGCTACAGCACAGGCTAACTTCAAGATATAACTGTATGCTTGCCCACAGAAGAGTCTTGTTTTTTTTTTTTTTTTTTTTTTTTTATATAATCCATCCTTTATGTCCCTTCATCACTGGTTAACTTTGCATCAGCCCCTTGCAGCCACACTGCCTTGTTACTTATACACGTGGCCTCCACAGAACTCCATGGTTTATCCCCTGTGGCCAGTGGGTCAGCATCCCTCATCTGGAGCACCCAAGTAAGAGGTGGCAGAAGGCTGCAGGAGCCCGAGTGCACTTGTCATCTTGCATTGCTAGGGCTTTTCTGTGTTCTTCCATAGAGTCTTCTGCTGCCCTGCAATTATCTCTGACTCTCAGCGGGAACTTACAGCAGTAGTATTTGTTAGTCACCATGAGTTTTTTCGTTTGTTTTTGTTAAGAAATCCTGTTTTTTTCTGGGAAAAAACATTAATATACGTATGCTCTATTTATTTTAGAACCATATAATTTGTTGGCAGAAAAAGACATTTTAATTTCTGAAAACAGGTATGAGATTTTGACATTTATAAATGTTCCTGTGTGAGGCCCGCTACACAAAAATTAAATCTCGTGGTACAGTGCTGTGCTATTACCATCAGAAACACATGGTAACACCATTTTTAATAGATCCACAGTACGAATATGGTATGTACATTCAACTTGTAACCTCAGTGGAAGAGATTTGGAGACTGGGAGAACATTTAATAAAAGTTAATTTCACTTTTGTAAAATACTGATACACTGTAGGGATCATTATTTTTTTTTTTAATTCTGTTTTATCCCCTGATCATCACTGCTGCCACGTTTGAATGTGCAAAACTTCCAGTCCTATTCCCCAGTCTCTCGGTCACTTACACCTGTCTCACAGCTTGCCCTTCCAGGTCAGGGAGTATAAATGTGCCCCTGGCAAAGAACTAGCACAGGTCAAAATGCACAGATTCAGTTCAGTGTCCACCTGCCTACTTACTTTCAGTGTGCTGCTTAAATTGAAATAAAACCCTTTATGCACTTCATACTTATCTTGATATTTAGTGCTTAGCTCCTCCAGTGTGAACCACTGTACATAGGCAATACAGAGAATCATACTGGGAGGCCAGTCACCATGGTAGGCCCAGAGATTTTCCATCTGCTTGCATTCCTAACTTTCAGGATGTCAGCCCTCGAGGAACTCCAAGTGGGCATACACTGTGCATGCCAATGTAGATCCTGGATGGAATCCTCCCTTCCACCCTGCTGCTCCACTGCACTGCCTCTGTGGTCACCCAGGAGGCAACAATCCTCCATCCCTGAAGGAGGAGAGCATCCCATGGGATGTTCAATCCACCTACACCCCGCCACCCCTTAAGCAGCCCAGGTTCATTTCCAAACTCAGGTTGCCAGCATCACAAGAAAAAGCCCTGCTGTTGCGCCAACGGGCTGGCTTGTGATCCTTATCATTTTGATCTTTAACAGCTGAAAATAGTCAGTGGGTAAAATTGGCAGCAAGTAAATCTAAACATGCATAATTCTTCCAATCCCAGAAGGACCAAAGCATTGTCTATGACTACTGCAAATAATTCAGAGAACCAGTTTGACCTTTAAAATATAGCTTGATGCGCCAGCCCAGTGGTGCAGCGGGCTGAGGCGCCTAGGCACCTTAGCTCTCCCATGCCAGTGACCCGGTTCAGGAATGAGCTCGCCACCACGGGTTGGCTGGGGGGGGGCGGGGGAGCTGGGAAAGGATCAAGAAGCAACTCTTGGCAGCTCTCCTTTCCTGAACTGGGGAGGTAAATCTTCCTGGTCCTTGGCTGCCACCAAGTGGAGGCTTGGTGGTAATGTAACCCCTAGATGGCGCTATCCCAGGGGCTACTACCCCTGCCTGATTTGCCACTAACAGGTTGAGGGGCCTGGATCCAATGGCGGGTGCCTCCACCCAGAGGTCAGGGTTTGCAATAGTTAAACTTACTTGGTCACAGCCCTCTGGGACACTGCAACCCCCTTCTTCCCACTAGTGGCCCAAACAATATATCAGAATTACCTTCACAGTATACACTTACCCCAGGACTAGTTCCGCACTGGGACCTCCTGTGAAATAAGATACACTGCAACAATCACAGTACAGTACTTTAACATAGACAAATACCTCAGGCAGTATAACTTTGCTGAAACAAGCAGCTCTGATTTATTTAGGGGATATAACAAGGACAGGGAAATCAGGTTAATTAGCTTATCACTTTACTATCTACCTCATGGCTCTGTGCACAGGCCTATCCCTACCAGTTACTGTCCCTGGGTACCCAAGCCCTAGTGGCTAGTCCAAACCGTGGCAGCTGGTAGGGGCCCTTTCACACAGTGAAAAGAAAAATTAGCTTAAACAGTCAGCAGTACAGTGATTCCATTTGGATTTAATGTGGCAATTCAACAGGGAGCGACCCTGAATTAGTACTCACGACCTCCAAACAAGATAGGGTCCTTCAACGTCAGCAGGGCTACTTTGAGCTCCACGAGACTCTTCACACATTTATATGGTAAAAAAAAGAAAGTACTATACCAGGCAGGCTGCTTCTCTATCCCGATCGCAATTACTGCACAATACCCGGGAGAACACACAGCAGATTCAGTTCCTGACAGACCGAGTGCAATTCAACAATTTCTTCAGTCTTCTACAGGGTGAGCCTGGTTTCTACTCTTCAGAGATCCTTTGATTCTTTCACAGGACGGATTCAGTCCTAACAAGCAGTTACACAAGCTGAAGACCGGAACCTGGGCCTTACACTACTGTTTTTGACTGAAACTGTGCACTGAAGGAGCACAGGGTTTCTTTCCCCTTCACTGCCAGATCTAAAACTGAAACTCCAACAGACAAAACTGGGCACTTCCTTTGAGTTCCTCCCAGTTCTTGACTGGATTGGCTGTCACACAATAGACTGCTGCTGTTGGTCCAAAAAGGCCAAGTCTAAACTACATCTCCCAGAGTCACTGCCCATACAATCCTCTTATGGCTGGCTCAGATTATGAGTCCAAGTTCTGATTCGTCCAAGGCACCATTTTAGAGCTAGCTTACCCGACACTGATTGGTCCAGTTCAGCAGTTCAAAACCAGAATGGGGAACTAGGCAGACACAGTTCTGACTGCAAAGAAAGCAGGTTAGACAAACTGTAATTTCATTATTACTGTAAATGATTTCTGGCAAACAGTTACATCTTTCAGATAGGTTCCCTTTGCACTCCTAGTGACTGCAAAAATGGAGTGAATTGGCGGCAGCTCGAGTGGTACTCAAACAGAGAAGCACACAGTCCCCCCATACAAACTAATTATGTCTGCAAGCAGACAGCTCTTAAAGAGACAGTACCAGAGGTTCTAAAAACACTCACTGATAAATGGCTTAAACGCCAAACACCATTCAGGCTTGGAGCATTCAAGCAAGCTCCTAGAAGTCTTTTGGGAACCCCCATTTGCAGGGGGGTTACAGTAACATTAGGCAAATTGGGGGCTGGCACTAGGCTGGGTGGGTGAAGCAGGGCCACCAATTCCAGAGTGCACGTGAGCCTCCACATACATGCACGACCGTGTCTGCCATGGCCCCAAGCTGTAAGGGGGGAAAACTGGGAAAAAACACCATGTCCCCCTGTTGCCGTGTATGATGGCCCCTTGGGGCACTCTTGAGTCCAGCACCATGTAGATCTCCACAAGACAATATGGTGGGAAGGGGGGGGATGGCGGATGGGACTGGGGGTCCTGAGAATATGGGCCCAATGAAAGGCACAAGCTGGCAGCGGAGGGCATAACGCTATATAAAAAAAGCATATATAGCCTAATGTGTAGTCAGTATTGACTGGTCTTAGCTGCAGCATGGTTACGCCATCTTAATTTATGCATACAGCACAATAATATGTGAATACTTATTTACACAGTATACAGACTGAGAAAGTAAGAAAAGCTTCCCCTCACAGGTATGCTGTTTGTTAAAGGAATTCATCTGAAAATCCTAGGATTAACTCTGTCTCTCTTCAACACGCTTGATAAGATTAGTTTCCAATCCCTATTGAATTCTGTAAATCTGACAAGATATGCACACAATGTACAAAACACCTCAGCTACTATCAGAATACTAGCTGGAGTCCATGTGAACCTAATGACTTTAGCATTTTATCTTAGTCTTT
This sequence comes from Neoceratodus forsteri, assembly GCA_016271365.2. NCBI lineage: Eukaryota > Metazoa > Chordata > Ceratodontiformes > Ceratodontidae > Neoceratodus > Neoceratodus forsteri. Next base: position 1,871,213,829 of record CM057452.1, read on the forward strand.
CAGATAAGACGTTAAACAGAGGTCCCATCTGCCTGTTCTGATGGTAGTTCAGGTGGATGTTAAAGATCCCATGGCACTTCTCGAAAAGAGTAGGGGAAATTTTTATTACAGAATCAAAAACAAAACACAAAATAATATCATCAAACAAAGACAGAAGCAACAAACAATGATAAATACAAAACAGGCAAGGAACAAAGCACAAATATTCAAATATGTAAGTAAAACACAAAAAAATAAGTGCAAGAGAGGAAAGAAAACCAAACCTAACCCACCCAACTAACATTATTCCATAAACGAGACCCCATTTCAGACCCCAAAATGTGAAATTCATACTCATATAGTGATTCCAATTCACTCTGTATTTGAAACAAAATTTCCTGCAATTGAACAGTTATTCTGAAGACATCTCAAACATCTTGCTTGCCAGATATACCATTTGATAGAGGCCAGAACCACAAGAATTGTACTTTGAGTCCATTTGTTCCAGTCTGTCGGAATATTTCCCCAAATCAAGATATCATAAGTCGTAGAACTAAAAAGAGGTTCATTCCGCAATTGGCCAATGTGGATTAAAATCCCCTTGAACATGTATACATTCAAATTACACATGTCATATAGTTTCAGACTGCCTTGACAAGCTAGTTCAGAACAATACCTATCCCCAACTGTTTCTGTTTTTGATTATTTTTACATTGAGCTTTGATGCCCACAGAGCCATGTCATATCTTGCATTTTTTGGAATTATAGGCTCTGTAATACTGGCAATCAATGAAGCAGTATCCACTGTATCAGGAACTTGAAACAAAGCATCTTCTAAATAGCAGAAGTCAACTATATGCTTATAAATGATTTTTGCTCATGTGAAATAAACCATAAAGCTCTATTTTCCACATTCTCATACATTTAAGCATAATTATAACATATTCAGGTAGACATTTTCTGATGAATGCCATTTCCCTACCCCAGGCCATCAAAATTCCCTTCCCCATAACTTCATACACAAAGATCCCATATCTTCATTGGCTAACAACATAGGCTAAACTGTGCTATAAAAACAATTATCAAACAAGAGACTAGCGGTTGAATCATTTGAAATATGCAAACACAACAATTTCAAATCCACTTTGGTATCCTCCCACCATTCTATAGGGCTGTCATATAGAAAACAAAGATCCATTCCAGCAGCAGAAAAAGCTTTCACCTGTTCATCCGTGATTACTCTGTGCGAAAGAGCAACATTCAATTTCAATAAGCACGCGACCTATCACACGTGTCTGATAAGAACCTATCCGTAATTTTACTATTACATGGCCAGAAGTCTCCATAGGTAAAATTACCACTTCAGAACAAGCAAATCCCTTAGACACAAACCAATAATCAATTCAGGAAGACAAAACCCCTAAAAGTATGTTGAGGGATGTTTGCAAAACAACATACATCTGCCAAATCATTATTGTAGTACATCACGAAGCATGTTGTCACAGAAAAACCTTCTGTGTAGCCTCTTCCCCAATCCTCTGGCTGCTAATCCACAATTAAAATCTACCCCACAATACCAGTTTGGAAGTATGTAAGTATGGGGCAATCCTCTTAAATAAAGCTGACCTATCTGCTTTAAGCTGAGGTGCATATATATTTAGCATGTGATTCATAGAAACATAGACTTTGACGGCAGATAAGGACTGCTTGGCCCATCCAGTCTGCCCATTTCTCTACTCCACAGGATAGGCCGAGATCCTAGTTAACAAACAGCCTATTTCTTCCTACCCCCACAAGAATTGCTTTATGTCTGTCCCATGCATTCTTGAATTCTCCCACAGTTTTAGACCCTACAACCTCCTCAGGAAGGCTGTTCCATGCATCCACTACTCTCTCTGTGAAATAATACTTCCTCACATTGCCCCTGAACCGCCTCCCTCTATCTTTAAATTGTGTCCCTTGTTCTTGCAAGTCTCTTTTCTGAAAGATGCTACCCTCTTGGACTTTGTTGATTCCACTGAGGTACTTAAAAGTTTCTATCATGTCCCCCTCTCCTTCTTTCATCAAGGGTATACATATTAAGCTCCCTTAGTCTCTCTCTCATACGGCTTCCTCGCAGACCCTGCACCATTTTAGTTGCCCTCCTCTGGACTACCTCTATCCTGTCTATGTCCTTGCGGAGATGGGGTCTCCAGAACTGGACACAGTACTCAGTGAGGGGTCTCACCAACTGTCTGTACAGAGGGATAACAACTTCCTGTTTTCTGCTGCTGATGCCTCTCCCTATACATCCCAGTATCCTCCCAGCCCTCCTACCGTCTTCTCACACTGCTTGCCAACCTTAAGGTCATCTGATATGATTATCCCCAGGTCCCTTTCCATTTTTGTTGTTGTTACTACCTCCCCCCATTGTGTAATCTTCCCTTGGGTTTTTGTTTCCCAGGTGCATTACTCTGCACTTCTTTGCACTGAATCCAAGCTGCCATACTTCTGACCATTCCTCCAACCTTGCCAAGTCCCTTCTCATCCTTTCCACGCCTCCTTGTGTATCAATCCTGTTGCAGATCTTTGTGTCATCTGCAAAGGGGCATACTTTTCCTTCCAGTCCCTCTGCAATGTCACTTATAAAGACATTAAAAAGGACTGGACCCAGTACTGAACCCTGCGGTACCCCACTAGTAACCCCTCTTTCTTCAGAGTGGACTCCATTTACAATTAACTTCTGTGTCCTGTTGTTCAGCCGATGTTTTACCCAGGCTACCACCCTGGGACCCACTCCAAGGCTGGTTAATTTGACTACTAATCTTTTGTGTTGGACTGTGTCAAATGCCTTGCTAAAGTCTAGGTAGGCCATGTCCACAGCCCCTCCCTGGTCTACTACTTTGGTCACCCAGTCAAAGACATCAATTAGATTCATCTGACATGACCTTCCCGCTGTGAACCCATGCTGCTTTGGGTCCTGTGCCCCACTGGCCTCTAGGTATTCAACAGTTCTTTCCTTCAGAACTGATTCCATCACTTTCCATACCACAGAGGTCAAACTGACAGATCTATAGTTTCCTGCTTCTGTCTTGCTCCCACTTTTGTGAAGGGGAATCACATCAGCCTTCTTGCAGTCCTCAGGTACCATACCATCCTCCCATGAATTGTTATTAAAGAGTAGTCAGTGGTGTCACTAGTTCTCTGCTTAATTCTTTTAGAATTCTGGGGTGAATTCCATCTGGCCCCATTGTTTTGTCCACCTTCAGTTTTAGGAGTTCTTTCAGAACCCTTTCTTCTGTGAAAGGACTGGAATCAACCCCCCCTCTCCAGAGTGCTTCTGTTAATTGAATTAGGCACCTCCACCCACTTCCTCTTTTGTGAATACTGAACAGAAGTATTCATTCAGTATCCCTGCTTTTTCACTGTTACTCTCTGTCCACCCACCATCCATTCTATTCAGCCTCACTATCCCTCCCTTTGTCTTTCTATGCTCCCTGATATACCTATAAAAGGTTTTATCCCCCTTCTTTACTGAGTTGGCTATCTTTTCCTCAGTTTGTGCCTTTGCTATTCTGACTACCCTCCCTGCTTCCTTCTGCCTTAACTGGTACAGTTCTCTGTCCTGCTCCTTCTGTGTTTACTTATACTTCCTAAATGCTATCTTTTTCTCCCTAACCTTCACCGCCACTTCTTTTGAGAACCATAGTGGCTTTTTCTTTCATTTTGATTTGTTTATTTGCTTCACACAAAGGCGTGTTGCCTCTGTGATGGCAGTTTTGATGATTCTCCATTGTTGCTCCACACCTCCTTCTAGCCTGTTTGCTAGTGCTTTTCTGAGGCACTCTCCCATCTTGCCAAAGTCAGCCCTCCTAAAGTCCAGAACCCTCACTTTTGTATGGCTTGACTCTGTAGCTGAGTTTATCGTGAACCACACTGTTTGGTGGTCACTTGTTCCCAAATGGCTACCCACTTCTAGATCTGAGATCATCTCACTGTCCCCATTTGAGAGTACGAGGTCTAAGATTTCTCCCTCATGAGTAGGTTCCAAAACTAGCTGTCTGAGGCATGCCACCTGAAGGGCATCAAGAATGTACCTGCTTTGGGATGTGGCTGCAGCAAAGGTGCTCCAGTTAACATCTGGCATATTAAGGTCCCCCATCAACAGTATCTCCCCTTTCTCTGCTATCCTAAGTATGCTTTCTATCATATCCTTGTCCATTTCCTCCCCCTGACATGGGGGTCGGTATACAACCCCTGTGCAGATTGTGGTGCCATTTCCAGTCTCTAAGGTGACCCACAGTGCCTCCTCTCCTCCCTGTTTACTCTTTTGTTCAGTTGCTTTTATCCCTTCCCTTACATAGAGAGCTACTCCCCTCTTCTGCCCTCCCTGTCTCTCCTATAGGTTGTGTACCCTGGTATGTTAACATTCCAGTCATGGTTCTCTGTGTACCATGTTTCTGTGACTGCTACGATATCCAGGCATCCCTCTTCCATCAAGGCCACCAGTTCAGGGAGCTTGTTTCCCAGACTACGGGCATTGGTGCTCATTACCCTCCATTTCTTGATGGCCTTACCCCTTTTTGCCCCATCCCTGTCATTACTGCGTTTGTCACTTTCTCAATTTACCCCTGCACTTCTTCCTATTGACATCTCTATGTTGGTGTCTACCACACTTAGTACCCTGATTTTTCTGGGGGCTAGGATTTCCCTGCTCCTTTCCAGTGCCTCCCCCCTTGGCTAGTTTAAATGCTTGCCAATGAAGTATTTAAACCTATCACCTAGGATCCTGGTTCCACTCCTGGGCAGATGCAGACCATCACGCCGGTATAGGCCTGCATCCATCCAGGTGGACCCCAATCCCCAATGAAGCCAAATCCCTGAGCTCTGCACCAGTTTTTCAACCACTGATTGAATCCCATGGTGTGGAGTACCCCAGCCTCATCCGTGCCATAGACAGGCAGCACCTCTGAGAAGGTTACCGTGTGTGCTATTTGTCTAAGGCCCTCCCCATCTCCACAAACGCTTCTTGCACTGCTCTGATCCCTTTTCAGCTAGGCATTTGTCCCTAGGTGGACAATGACATCCAGCTCCCTCCCTGTGCAGCTGCTCCTGTGATCCTGAGGACTCACCCTGTCCTCCAAGCCATGGCGCCAGGCAGGCACCTACCTCCTCTCCCATTCCTCCCCCAGTTCTACCTTCCTAACAATGGAGCCCCCCCTCCAGGAGTTGTTTCCTTCCCCTGTGGGGTCCCATGCCACCCTCCTGTGGGTCTCCTTTGTGGAGGTTCCCAGCATCCTCCTTGGTCCCCACTGTGGGTGCCTCCATAGAGGAACCACACTTTTAACACTGATTCCAGAAAAAGGAATACTCACCCCATCACAAGTATCCTCCCGCAAAGACCATAAAGAGACACCCAACCTCCAGTCTGTTTCAGCTTCTTTCAACTTTTAACTGCATCAAAGAATGTATCCTGATATCCTGAAGTAAAATAACATTACCGTGACTTTCCTGCAAACTAACAAAGGTAATCTGTCTCCTACGAGAAGATTTGATACTATTTACATTAATAGTAAGAAAAACAACACCTTCTGCCATTCTAGACATGTGAGAGAGGAAAAAGGTCCAGAAAAATACAAGGACTGGACATTTTCAGTATTATGAAATATAGAAAAAGAGCTGTTAACTTTCGTTTCTTTCTTTTCTTCGGTTTAGGTTTATCACACACCCCTAGGTCTGGGGCCACCTCAGCATGCGAGGAGGTCACAGAAGTTATGTCTGACTCTAAACCATCCTCTTCACCATCCTGTTCAGACAAAAGGGAGTCTGAATTCTGTAAGGATATTAATTCAGGTTCAACTTGACTGCCCAGAGTAGCTTTACTGGACTTGGAATGGGTCACCCTATGGAAAATTGACTCTTGTTGCACTTCAGGAGGAGGATTACAAGGAATACCCTGAGGTATGATAGGAACCTCTAATTCTATGCCAGAAACAACAATGTCTCCAGGGTTAGAGGCCGTAGGTACCAAAGGGACTCCCTGTGGAGCAGAGACAGATATCTGTGTTGGCTCTGGTATAGATAAGTCTGTTACTATGAGATCAAAAGGTCCAGTATCCATATCCAGTGGAGTTGACTCTGAAAGCACTACAGGAGCTTTCAGTGAGGCCATAGGCTGCAAGGGAAGGATCAAGGGAAGCCTGGGAATGGGCAATCAGGGCATGCATTTTCTGACTTTCCTTCTGAGCTGTGGCCACATAAACATCTTGTTCCGCCTGAAGAGCTGGGTCAGCATTATTATGAGAAGCCCAGGAATTTGTACAGAACGTGTGACCAAGTTCTTCACACAGATTACATTTAGGAGAATTCCTACAATGAGCACCCACGTGCCCCAAGGCTCCACAGAGACCACATTTCTGCTGATCGCAGACATTACTGAGATGTTCCAATGCACCACATTCATAGCAGGCGCGTGGCTGTCTGGGATAACATATCACACCCCTTTCCCTCCCCAAGAAAAAACAATTAGGTAGATGTTTCATCAAGCCATTTTCTAATCGTAAATCCAGCAGAAATCTCCAACCCCCAGTCCAGAAACATTTCTCATTCAGAATAGGTTCTTGGTTGACCCTTATAGTACATTTGCTGAAGCCAATAGGAAATATTGGCCACACTGACCCTTCATTACGAAACATCACAGTAATTTTCTTTGAGACAGGTTTAGCTTGTGGAATGGCTATAAAAGATTTCCACAGCGGGTATGTTTAAGAGGCTGAAACTGCTTCCAGAACCTGTCAAGACCAGCAGCATGTTTAAAACTAATGTCAAATACAGAGTCCCCAGGCATATGGATCAATGCATAAATCTAAGTAAGCATAAAATTTCATACTGCCTTTCAACAAATCTTTCCCAACAAATCGTCTATTAGGAACCTCTGTCAGAGGGCCTAGATGTACAGCATTCCTCCTTACTGCCAGCTCATCTAAAGGTCCAAACGTGGCAGGGAATAACTGTTCCTTAATTCCTGCATGCCAAATCGAAGGAGCAGTTTTCAGCAGGTTCTGGCTCCAGGGGTAGGTACCGGGAAGAAGGAGAAAACTGTGGCACAATAGGCTGACACTCCCTGAGCCCACAGTGGAGGGGAGGGACAGGTTCCGACCCTCTCCCTCCAACCATTTTATGTCACTTCATGTAGTATCCACTACTATGTTAGAAGATGCCTGAGACCCTACTACAGGAACCTTGACCAGGTGGAATTGTAGTAGAAGTAGTTAAATGAGGCACAAGAGTAGAGTTATCCACCAAACAGCCTTGGGCAAGGAGCTAACATTCGCATCCCACCCTCCCATCTGGAGATTTCACCCACCCTGCAGCCTCCAAAACCTGGGAAACCCAAACCACTGAGGCAGGGGTCTCTTCCTCTGAAGAGGAACATTCTGTGGAACCCTGTAACAAAGAATCATCAGGAGTTCCATCCGAAATAGCATCCACAGACTGCTTTCCAGAAGTCAGCAACATGGTACCAATCCGATTGGAAACCGAGTAGCAACAGAAACTAGTGGGGCAGAACTTACAGTGTCAGCTGGGTGAGAGAATAGGCCATCCCCTTCACCAGTACACGGAGGAGTTCCGGATAATGAACCTCGGTGTTCACTGGGCGCAAGTAAAACCGAGAGGTCTAAATCAGTAGTACTCACTGTTGTCCCAGGCAAATTCAGGGAGGAAATCAAAGCTTCAGACACCACCGGCAGCGTTGTGGAAGGTGTTCTGGACATTTTGACTGACACCTGACCCACATCCAAGTTAGGCTGTACCACTTCCTGTTCCTGCACATCCATGCTTTCCTCTCGGGCACACTCCAAGTCCTGCAAGAATCAGTTCCAGGTGCAAGGAACCGGCGCTCTTCTTCAGCAATCCGTTGCTGAATAACTGCCACACTATGCAAACCTTCCATCACTACAGTCTCCGACCGATTTTCGGAGGGACCCATTGAAGTACAAACCTGAACCACTTCATCAGCTAGCTTCTTCTCCGTTCCACGTTCCGTAGCCATACTGATCACAGTGAGTATCAGGGGGGCCGAGGAGGTGATCAGCACCTCGACCTCCCACACGTCCACACTCCTTGGTGTCCTGGGTCACACTGAACACGTAACTCCAGGTCGCATCACCCTCTGTCGAAAAGAGTAAGGGAATTTCCCTGGTGCCGTGGCCAAATTTCCCCCCATTCACTAAAAAAAAAATACCACCAGCAGCTTAATCTGGTTCAAGGTCAGTTAGCATTCATCTGTATCCCCCTCCCCCGGGTCGTGCCTGAAAATAGGCAGAATTTGTCTAGTGCACTTACCCAGTCAACAAAACACTAAATAAATTTACTGTACTAAAGATAAAGCCCAGAAACACCCAGGTCATACCTGGAAATGAGTCTCAATTCAGTGTGCCTTTCCAGGACAACACATGTAGAATAAATAAATCAAGTAATTCCAAGCTGATATGATAAAAGGCACAATTGTACTATTGTGTTTTAATATAAGAAAGGTGTGTGTATGTATTCTGATGTACACACACACACACGGATTCTTCAGTGCGAGAATAGCTAAGAGTCATAACTAAATTATCTAATAATGCTACATTATCAAACAAGCAGCTAGTTTCTAAATTAATGAATTCTGCAGACCAGTTAGGCTAAAGAGCTTACTTTCTTTAGTTAGATGTACAAATTGGTTACATAAATTCTCATCTTTATGTGGTTTCCCAATGTTTTGTGCCACTATAGAATAATATTGCATTATTAATACACAGTATTCGGCACTACTATGAAGACGACCAGGTGGACTGACATGCCTTTTATGGTCATTTATGTGCCTCTTTGGCCTCAGGGCTTTTTGTGGTTACAGGTTCTGAACCCCAGGCTGGAATATAGGCATCTAGGCCTGAACCTCCTGGATTAGGGTAAATCCTATTTACATGTTGTTTTTGCAAAATTAACTAAGATCTCTTGGCCCACTTTGACACCTTCAAAAAAGAAATATTTATAAGCCATCTAATGATCTCAGAAATGTTTATTTTTCTGTACTGCAACTGATATTTTAATATAAATCAATGTATTTATTTTATATGTACCAAACTGTTTTTGTAATGACCATGAGATGAACAATAAATGAATTCCTACCTACCTCCCTCCTTTAAAAGTAAGAAGTAAGTAAGTGTCTTAACAACCTTCCTAAATGGAACCTTGATAATTATCCTTGATAATGAAACCTAAATAAACCTCCTATAGGGAGGCAGTAGCGCAGTGGTTTAAGGCTCTGAGCTGCAAATCTGGAGACCTGAGTTTGAATCCCACAGCCCCCACTTGCATACTGTGTGACCCTGAGCAAGTCACTTAACCTCCCTGTGCTCCCAGGTTGCACCTGTAAACAAGCTTTCAGCTTAGTGTCTCTCTCCTGGTTAAACAATTGGGAAAAAAACCTGTGTGTGTATGTACTATAGTAGAGTATATAAACACACATCATTTGGAACATGTGATTATTAAAAAAGGGTTTGTGTTGAGGGAGAAATAAGTTAAAATAGACAAGAAAATGTTGCAGTGGGGGTGTGGGGTGCTAGAGAGTTTGGGAAAACCCACAGCAGGGTCCCTTTTCTAGCCCATGCTTTGATATTCTATGAAGTGAGCATGGATCCATGGTGAGGAGAATGGTAGAGGGTGAAGTGTTCCTCGGCCAGTAAGGTGTGGGACATCTGAGTAACCAGTTGGCTTTTCTCTGATGCTCTCACCCACCCACCACTATTTATTACTGGGTCCATTCATGACATTACAAGGAGGGTGCCAGGAAATGTGGGACCAGTACAACCATAAGCATTCAAAAGTGCTGCTCATGTAGCAGTGTTAAAAGCCCTCTCACCCTGAAAGGAATTTATTCTTGACTTACCACTCATGAGCTATGGCCTTGCACGCCCCCACTGATGAAAAAGTGCATGAATATTTTGTATCAGGAAATAATGACTTAATATATATATATATATATGAAACCTTGACCTTTTTCCCATTCCTCATTTGTTTTTCTAACAAGTTATTTACCCAGCATAGCTTAGCTGAGATGCAATGTCTCATTTCCAGCAGGGTCCTGCTTCAACCCATTACTGCAGCTGGGTATACTAGACCACTGAGTGGTTAAATTAATTGCCCAAGATCACACAGTGAATATTTGGCTCTAGTGGGGTTTGATGGTCACACAGAATCACCATTTTCAGGTCATGTTTAAAATCTGGAATAGGCCTTATGCTCAAAGAGCTGTTATTTCTTTTCTGCCTTTCATTTACATATTGTCCTTTCCATTCTCTAGTGAGTTGTAACAGCAGAAACATTGTATTTATGAAAGCACATGCTAAAGTGCAGAGTTGATCTTTAAGATCAGATCATGTATCTAACTGGGCCATACTTTAGGGCCTGAATAGGAATAGTCCGTATTCAGGCAGGGTTCCTGAATATTTGGAAGGCTAAATGTTGATTATATTCAAGAAATACTGTTTGGCCCTGCAACCCTTACTTTACATCCCAAATTCCTAACTCCTGACTAATAGCCCCAGGATAAGGGGCTAAATTTGAGAGAGAGATAATAAGGGCGGACAAAGTGTGTATAGAGGGCCAGTCAGCCACTGCGCCAACTGCCTGTATGGAGTCACCCCCTCTACTGCCCAGGAATCTGTCAATGCCCTGGCATAATGGGTCTTAACCTCGATGGTGGTCCAGAGTCCCCTTGGTAGCCGGCAACAATAGTTGCCATTATCCACCTAGCTAGTGTCCATTTTTGGCAGCCTGACCCAGTTTCTTTCCTGAAAGAAAAGGAACACCCCACCCGACTTACAGAAGCTTGCGGAAATGATGAGAAGATCCTTATAAAGAATACCATGTAGAACGGATGATGAGCTGCATCCAGATGACCCTCGACTGAGGCATGGTAAGTAGCTGATACTCCGGTCCATGTGGAATGATGATACAACTTTTAGACTGAAGGATCACACTGCTCTGAGAGCCGTCCATCATCAGGAAAGGCAAGGAACGGTGCTGGGCATGATAGCATCTGTAACTTGCTCACTCATCTGGCTGAGCACATAGCCGTAAGTAAGATGGTGTGAGGGTCATCTAGTAAGAGGAGCCAGGTATAACAAAGAAGCTTATGAAGGCCCCCCAAAGGCCAGAATAAGCTGTCATGGAATGCAGGTGAGTTCAGCACTGATGAACAGAATCTGTACTAACCACCCAGCTTGTTTGGGCACCCAAAATTTGTATACCTAATGAAGTACACTGAGTACCAGTCATCATTCCAATAAAGTCATATGGTAAGGCCCACTAGGCACTAGCGCCGGTTTTCAGGGGTGACTCTGGAGCTTTAGTGTGGTTAAGTGACTTGCTTAGAGTCGAACAGTATGCAAGTGGTGCTGTGGGACTCAAACTCATGCCTGCTGGATGTGCCAAGCTAATTCACTGCTCATCACTCTAAACAGTAGGCGGTAATGCCAGACCTGTGGACTGTACCTTGACCACAGCACAAGGGACCCATCATGCACTGCTCCTGCATATTTGTAGGACTGCCTACAGCATGTGAAAACTGAACAGCCATTCTGAGGAGGTACCCCCCCCCACTCAACAGTCTCTGTCTGTCAGCATGTATGCAGTCAGGCAAAGGACTTCGAGATGTGGTGACATTGTGGTCTTTGGCTGAGAAAATCCCAGTGGTGAGAGTGATGAGCTTGGGTCCTTGAGCAGTCTTGCTCAGGGCACAAAATACCCTTGACTCCTTGACCGATTAAGAGCATTTGCCAGCACGGTGACCTTCATGGACCTGACCATAGGAAGTACCCTTTAAATCATAGGTGTGGGTGAAAGAGGAAAACAATCTGTGACAAAATTCCATGGTATTGCCAGTAAGCTGACTGCCCCATTTGTGAGGAATTTCTGAGCACCAGAAAGGTTGCACGAGATAAACTCCTTTTCTTTCCTTTACCCGATTCCATGTGATACCATAATATATTCTGCCTAATATAACACTGAGTGGTGTGTGACGAGACAGCCCGCTCTGAGTGCTGTATAATATTTTTTTTTATATATAAAATGTATTAATGACTGTCTGTGCTGAAAAATTAAATGCTCTAGGAATGACTTCACTCATCCACCCCCCAGATTTTAGCTCACAGCCACGGGCAAGAGAACTGCTGACAGCATGTATCACACACTCAGTTTTTAGAGACAATGTGTTACCTGGAAGACTTTAATCAAGGATCCTGTTTCTCTGAGTTTATTACAGAGTTGTTTTGGGTTAACTTTGTTAAGAGGGAAAATCATAAAAAAGGTTTATGACGTTGAACAGAAAACACAGGTTATTACACAGAGGTGAGAGGTTGTAAATGCTCATATGAAGCCTGTGTGAGGAGGGTACAGCATGAGATCAAAGAAAGTGTCATTGAAACTTGAGTTATGCTAAGGTTGCAAATAAATACTTTGAAATTACATCCCTGGTTGTATAGAAATATATATTTTTAGATATTTTGACAGAGGAGGAGCTGGATGACCTCATCCAAAAGGGGTCGGCAAATATAGCTTGTAAAGATTATTCTTTTCACTACAGACACACTTATCTGACTCTGACCAAGAAAACATCTGAGACTGAAAACAGATATTTAGAAAGCTAGACAAAATCTAAATATTGTTGTAGGAATTGCACTGTTTTAAACCTTGTTTTGTTTAAAGATATGTATGTCTTGTGATATAAGAGTTCTGTATTGTATGTTTGACGTATTATTATATATTTTAGTAAAAACTCTAATTTTAGAGAAAACCTGGTCTGTCTTTGAATTGCTTTCTTTTACTGAGAAATATTTATGGTTATAGCAGACAGCAGACATAGCTTGTATGGTGGTACCAAACTGGAAAGAGAAGCGCTCTAAATCTGAGGTCTTTATTAAAGTTTTAAAGGGTTCATTTCTGCACGACTGGTTAGGTACCCGTAGGCAAAGATATCTAGCCCCCCGAAGACAGATATATCTGAGCCTGTGCATTGGGTATTCTAGCAAGAGGTTAACAGTTTGAATCCCTCCAGAACTGAGACCAAAGGTTGATCCGAACTCACAAAAACAGACAAGAGGGTTACCTTGTCTGTTACACTGTTCACAAGACTGCGCTCAGAGGTTGGCACTTTGGGAGTAGAGGGCCTGACCTGCTGAGTGAATCTGTGACAGATTGGTTGGCAGCAGTGGCATAATTTTGGTATCACAAGCTTTATTGTTCTGTCAGCTGAGATCGTAGGCTTTCTTACAAAGAAAGAAAAAGGCAGAGTTTTATTTTAAAAAGGAAACAGAACTATATATTACTTGGCTTACAATCGAGTTCCTACCCATTTTATTTTTTTTCTAAAGTGCAAAGTCAGAGTAGCAGTAGTTAGGAAAGATGGCATCCTACTACAGCAGGCACACTGTACAACAGTTAAAACAGTTGTGCAAGGACAGAGGAGTCCTGTTCGCGGTGAAAGCCAGTAAGCAGAACCTCATAGAGGCCCTAATGGTAGCAGATACCCAGAGCAGGGAGTCACAGACCATGACTGAAAGGGACCAGACCTCGAGTGTGGCAGAACTGGTGGCCAGTGAGGGGTCCTAAGCCGATAAGGTGGACAGCAGGGCCACTGTCAGTGAAGGGCCACAGCAGCAGGGGAAGGTCACCAGTATCCTGAATCCACAGGTAATCAAGCTGCAAACTGAGTTGTGGAGGACAGAACTGAAGGCAGAGTGATAACAGAGGGAAGCGGACCGTGAGGCAGAGCGACAACAGAGGGAGGCAGACCGTGAGGAACGTGAGCGCCAGTGAGAGGCAGAGGAGAAGAGGGAGTGAGAATGCAGAGCTGCAGAGGAGAGGAGAGAGGAGCGCCAGTGACAACACGAACTGGAGAAACTATGACTCCAACCAGCAGCACCGGGGCAGGTAAGTGGCTTGGGTTTAACTGGGACTGCAGGACTGGGTTACAAATTGAACTCTAAATTAATAGCGGAATTTAAGGACAGGGAAGATATGGACGCTTTTTTAAATTCTTTTGAAAAAGTTTGTATTCAGGCTAAAATTACTAGAGAGTCCTGGAGCTTCCAGCTATCCCCGCTATGTATCGGAAAAGCTCGGGATGCACGGAGTCAAATGAACAACGAAGACAGTGATGATTACAGCAAGTTAAAAGCTGCACTACAAAAAGTTTGAATTAACTGCTGATTCATACAGAGCTAAATTCCGTAAGCTCAGGAGAAGCCCTGATATGAGCTATGAGGAGCTAGCCATGAAACAACATCAGTTTTTAAAACGTTGGTGGGAAAGAATTGAGGCAAACACTGTTGATAAAATTGAAAATATGATTTTATTAGAACAGTTTTATTGGACATGCCAGCACAGCTAAAAACCTGGCTAGAGGCCGCTGAACCTTGGACCGATATGCCAAGAGCAGACCTGCTCTGAGAATGAATGGGGTGGTCGTGGCAGCACAGAAAGGGAAAAGCGCGCTTTCAGGGCAGCCAAAACCCTCACTGCCTCCACTGAAACCAGTTAGCCCCAGGTTCCCAAGAAAAGATTTCTCTGAAGTAAGAAATGCTTGTTGGTTATGTAAAGAAACTGGGCACATTGCCAGACAGTGTCCAAGAAGGGCAAGCAATAATACGCAAAGTAGTACCAGAAAGGAAGTGGGTTTGTGTGTCCCTGGAAGCATGCCAGTGAAAATGAGGGAACACATGCACCCAGTAATAGTAAATGGTGTACAGACGCTGGGGTTAAGGGACACAGGGGCATCCCTGACATTGGTAAAAGGGGATCTGGTACAGCCTCGTCAACTTATACCCAATAAATACGTGACTGTACAGAACTTTACGGGTGAAGAGAAAACATTGCCACTGCCCAGTGTTCTCCTGGACTGGGGTGAAACAGGGGGAACTGTGCAACAGATGGCTGTAACTAACACATTAGCAGTGGATGTGATCCTGCAACAATCTCCAGGGGGGTGGTATGTGCAGTTACTCAGAGCCAAACGGCCAGGGAAAATGTAGCCCCTGAGCCCCTAGAAGCCATTGGGGAAGATACTGAGAGGCTGGTTCCCCAGCCTGTGTCTCCAGAGAGGGAGACTGCAAAAAGGAGGTAGAAATTTCCAGCAGCAAGTAACCACCCAGCTACAGAGGGTTACTCCAAAGAGGGAGGGATGACCCATTGTCAGAGGGCAGGGACTGACAGTGATCCTGAGGGCCCTGACGCTAGTGCTAGGACCCTAGTTTAGTGACTGAAGAGCACTTGTTCCATGCCTTGGGAAGGTGTGAGGGGTTTGCAGCTGCTCAGAGAAGTGACCCTAGTTTAGAGAAGCTGAGAGCTTGGGCAGACTTGAATGGAGCACAGGGAGGTGATGGAAGACATAGGGTTTTTGGGAAAATGGACTTATGTATACACAGGCAGTACAGACAGAGGGAGGGATGCTGCAGGCAGCTTGTCATTCCCTCAGGGGTATCGTGAGCAGTTGCTCAAGATTGCACATGATATTCCCTTGTCTGGTCATCTGGGAGGTCAGCAGCGACAACGCAGGCGGTTGGCCCAGAATTTCTACTGGCCTAACTTCCCCAGCAGGTAAAGGAGTACTGCAGGTCTTGTCACCGGTGCCAAGAAATAGGGAAGGCGGGTAAGAAAACCCAAGCTGCCCTGCTCCCCTTGCCCACAGTGGAGGAGCCATTCCAGAGGGTGGGAATGGATATTGTGGGGCCTTTAAATACCCCTAGCTCCTCAGGGAAGAGATTCATCCTGACTGTGGTGGATTACGCCACCCGGTACCCAGAGGCAGTTGCCCTATCCTCACTGAGGACAGACAAAGTGGCAGATGCCTTACTTGGGATTTTCTCCCATGTTGGGTTTCTGCAGGAGGTAATCACCGATCGAGGGGTTCCTTCATGTCGGACCCGATGAGGTGTTTATGGAAGAAGTGTGGGGTGGTGCAGAGATGCACAACATAATATCACCCAGAAGCCAATGGGTTTGTGGAACGCTTCAATGGTACCCTAAAGTCAATGCTCCGGGTGTTTGCTGAACAGCATGGGAGAGACTGGGAGAAATACCTTCCCCACCTGTTGTTCGCATACAGGGAGGTGCCCCAAGAGTCGACAGGATTTTCCCCTTCAACTCTTTGTATGGACGCCAGGCAATGCGGGGACCCTAGACTTGATCTGGGAGGACTGGGAAGGCAAGCACGCTACCCAGGGAACTCCCATTGTGGATTACGTTCTAAGGTTTAGGAAAGGCTGAAGAAGCTTATGGGGACAGCCCAGAGCAACCTGGCAGCTGCCCAACAGAAACAAAAGGTATGGTACGACCGTAGAGCCAGAGCTCACTCGCATATGGTGGGCCAGGAAGTCATGGTCCTTATTCTGGTCCAGAAAGACAAGCTACAAGCTGAGTGGGGAGGACCGTACAAAGTGGTTAGGAAGGTAAATGACGTAAACTACATTGTGGAGTTACCTGATCGTAGACAGACCACAAGGATGTACCATGTCAACATGATGAAGCTATATGCAAATAGGACTGATATGGTGTTCGTAGGTGTAGTCATGGGAGGGGACGGATGAAGGAGACCCCCTTCTGGATCTGCTGGAAGAAAGTAAGCGGGAGTCCTCTGTGAAGGCAGTAAAATTGTCTCCCCAGCTGACCCCGGACCAGGTCCAGAAAGTATGTGAGGTTTTAGCAGACTTTGCCACCTTGTTTAGCGCCAAGCCTGGACTGACCCCCTTAGCAACACACGATGTGGAGACAGGGACACAGACGCCCATATGGCGGACAGCATATCGGGGGTCAGAGGCTGTTCAAAAGGACATTAGGAGGGAAGTGGAGGAGATGCTGTATTTAGGGGTAATCCAGAGATCCCACAGCCCCTGGGCCTCACTCACAGTCCTTGTGCCCAAGCCAGATGGCTCAACTCATTTCTGTGTGGACTATCGTGGACTGAATGCAGTCACAAAGTCTGATGCCCACCCGATGCCCTGGATGGACTACTCCTGGACAAGTTGGGAGGGCCGACCTACCTTACAACTATTGACCTGACCAAGGGGTATGGGCAGGTAGAATTGACAGACATAGCTAGGGAGAGGTCGGCCTTCATCACTCCATTAGGCTTACTTGAGTTTAAAGTAATGCCTTTCGGAATGAAGAACGCCCCAGCCACTTTCCAAAGGTTGGTGAACCAGGTGTTGAATGGTGCTGAAGAGTACGCCGTGGCATACCTGGATGACATTGTCATCTTTAGTACAAGCTGGGAGGAACACCTTTCCCACCTTAAGGAAGTGCTGGGCAGGATACAGAGGGCCGGGCTCACTGTCAAAGCCGAGAAGTGCCAGGTGGCCATGGAGGAAGTGGCATACCTAGGGCATGTGGTAGGCCGGGGACAGCTCCGTCCTAACCAAATAAAGATAGAGGTGATTCAGGCATGGCCCAGACCAGAAACCCAGAAGCAGGTCAGGAGATTTCTAGGGACAGCAGGGTACTACAGGAAATTTGTACCCAATTGCAGTGCCCTGGCTGCTCCCCTATCTGACCTGACAAAGAAAAAGATGCCAAAGAAAATTTCCTGAGGCCCAGCCTGTGAGGAAGCCTTTACCAGACTGAAGGAGGCACTGTGCAGTGCTCCTGTTTTGACAAGTCCAGACTATAGCAAAACCTTTATAGTTCAGATGGACGCCTCAGACGTGGGTATTGGGGCAGTACTTAGCCAGACGTCTAGCCGAGGGACAGACCACCCGTAGCATTCCTGGAGTCAGAAGTTGCTCCCAGGAGCAAGTGTACTCCATGGTGGAAAAGGAGTGTCTTGCCATAGTGTAGGCCCTGAAGAAAATTAGAGCCATACTTGTATGGGCAACATTTTTCGGTGCAGACTGACCACACCCCCCTGGTTTGGCTGACGCAGATGGGAAAGAGCAATGGGAGACTGCTAAGATGGAGTCTTGCTTTACAAGGGTATGATCTAAAAATTGTACATAGGGCTGGAGTGAAGAACAAGAACTCCGATGGACTGTCTAGGGTCTATGAGGAATGAACTGATTTGGGAAGCTCATCCCATGTAGGGGATAGGTCCCCCAAATTCAGTCTAGGTGGGGAGGAGTGTGACGTAGACAGCCCATTCTAGGTGCTGTATAATATTTTTTTATATAAAATGTATTAATGACGGTCTCTGCTGAAAAATCAAATGCTCTAGGAATGACCTCACTCATTCCTCCCCCCCAGATTTCAGCTCACAGCTGCAGGCCAAGAGAACTGCTGACAGCATGTATCACACACTCAGTTTTTAGAGACAATGTGTTACCTGGAAGACTTTAATCAAGGATCCTGTTTCTCTGAGTTAATTACAGAGTTGTTTTGGGTTAACTTTGTTAAGAGGAAAATCATAAAAGGTTTATGACATTGAAGAAAACACAGGTTATTAAACAGAGGAGAGATGTTGCAAATGCTCATATGAAGCCTGTGTGAGGAGGGTACAGCATGAGATCAAAGAAAGTGTCATTTGAAACTTGAGTTATGCTAAGGTTGCAGAATAAATACTTTGAAATTACATCCCGTGGTTGTATAGAAATATATATTTTTTAGATATTTTGACAGAGGAGGAGCTGGATGACCTCATCCAAAAGGGGTTGGCAAATACAGCTTGTAAAGATTATTCTTTTTCACTACAAAGACACTTTTATCAGACTCTGACCAAGATAACATCTGAGCACTGAAAACAGGTATTTAGAAAGCTAGACAAAATCTAAATATTGTTGTAGGAATTGCACTGTTTTAAACCTTGTTTTGTTTAAAGATATGTAAGTTTTTTGATGTAAGAGTTCTGAATTGTATGTTTGACGTATTATTGTATATTTTAGTAAAAACTCTAATTTTAGAGAAAACCTGGTCTGTCTTTGAATGGCTTTCTTTTACTGAGAAATATTTATGGTTATAGCAGACAGCAGACATAGCTTGTATGGTGGTACCAAACTGGAAAGAGAAGCGTTTTAAATCTGAGGTCTTTATTAAAGTTTTAAAGGGTTCATTTCTGCATGCCTGGTTAGGTGCCCATAGGCAAAGATATCTGGCCCCCCAAAGACAGATATATCTAAGCCTGTGCACTGGGTATGCTAGCAAGAGGTTAACAGTTTGAATCCCTCCAGAACTGAGACCAAAGGTTGATCCGATCTCACAAAAACAGATAAGAGGGTTACCTTGTCTGTTACACTGTTCACAAGACTGTGCTCAGAGGTTGGAACTTTGGGAGTAGAGGGCCTGACCTGCTGAGTGAATCTGTGACAGTGTGCATGGGAAGCCAGCATTGAAGGGGTGAGACTGTGGATGTGTTAATGTGGATTAAGGAGCAGCTGTGTGGTGGATTATATGATTGGCCCTCTGCCTAACAGACAGCTTCGCTGGGATACTTCAAATTACAAAAAACAAAAGCTTTTGAAAGTATATCCTTTAATTAGCAGAACTGGCAAATCAAACTTGATTTTCTGTTTTGGAATGTTGTTAATTTAGCACGTTTTTGTTTGTAGCACCCACACTGGTGCAGTGAACTAAATTCTTGTTCTGCGCTTCCACTTTATTAATCAGCTGAGACTATTTTGGTTATTTTGATCCAAGCTGGGGCCACTTTCACACTTGCACTAAGCGGTGCTAACTGGTTACTTCTGCTAAGCTTCTCCTCAAGCTCAGTCCCCAGACAACTGTACTATGCTTAACCGGGGTCGCAAACCAGCTGTTTGCAACAATGCAGGAAATGGGTTGGGGCTGTGCAGCAAATGACCCATAGGGCCATTTACAAACATGTAGCAGCCCACATAACTCTTATTGGTTGTTGCAGACTCCTGCTAGCCCCCCCCATGCAGAACTGTTACAAGAAGGCAGTAAGGGTGGGTCACAATGCTTTTAACCAGGGCAGAGAACTGAAAGTGGTGGTCACTGGGGAATGCCCCAAAAGAGAAGCCGGAATGAAAGACTGCAGAAAGGGGGCTTAGTATTATGTAATCCCATCCCCTATTTTGGGTATTGGGATAATGTGCCCTGTATTTTCATGGCTGAGGAATAGCATGCTAGATTGGTACAGCCCGATGTGAGCATAACAGGAGACACACAGGAGGATTTGGAAGGTGTAGTGAGTTTGGAGAGATAACCTATGGGGTGGTGTGGTGAGTGCTATAATTGTGGCTCTGCATAGCTGGGGTGGAGGTCTGGGTAGAGCTTACAATTTGTTTATTTCAGGCCGAGTGTTATTCGGTCCCCTGCTGAGTGCCTCTATCTAGGAGCCTTACAACAGCATGGCCATGGCAGGCCCTCGTGAGACAGTTCAGTGCAACTAAGGTCTTTGCCAGACTGCTGTTACCTGGCCTCCGCTAGGACAAAAGGGCACTGCTTGGGATGTCCACAAGGTGAAGATCTACTTCCCTAGGTGGCTTAGGAGCTGCCACCATAGAAGAAGGTTCGACATTAGAACTCCAATCTGAGCTCAACTACTGGGACCCTGCATGGGTCACAAGACGTAGATGCCTAAAAGGGCATCTGCGAGTGTGTGGCAGGGAATCCTTTTCCTACTTTAGGCAGGGTGAGGAATAGTGTTTACTACAGCTCAGCCATCAGTACTTCAGACAATATTTTAGATGCACAAATACATACTGTAGATATTGATGGCAGAAAAAAACAGGTTACTCGCCTGTAACAATAGTTCTAAGAGTGGTATATGATGTTCATTCACATTTCTTAGCAGTTACCTTTCCCTTTAAGACAGGCCAGAATCGTCTTCAAGCTGGCTCCTCCCACCCACCCGGGTGATAACTCCCTCAACTCCACCCAATGACGCCAGATCTTGCCCACTGGAAGCAGTGTTGTGCGCCAAAGCCAGGGAGGTCGGGTGGGTCCTTGTGGATAAACATCATATATCACTCCTAGAACTACTGTTACAGGTGAGTAACCTGTTTTTCTAGGGACATGGATAGATGTTCTAGCCACACTTCTTAGCAGACTCTTAGTTCTCCAGGAGGAGGGAGGCAAGGCGCACACCCCCTACTTAGGAAACAGAGATTGGAGAACTGAGGCTCCAAAACCAGCATCCCAGCGTGACTCAAGGTCAATGTGGTAATGGGAAAGGGAAGGTGTGTGCTGACCTCCAGGTAGCAGCCCTGCAGATTTCCTGGATAGGGACATCCCTAGAAGCAGCCACTGAGGCAGCACTATGGTGGGTGGAATGAGCTCTTAGCCCTACGGGAGGCTCCCTACCCGCCAACCTATAGTCGATGGGCTGAAATAACTGCATATTTGATTTTCCTTTGTGGCTAACAAACCACCAGGCTGTTTTGGGGCTGGAGAGGTTTACCTGTGTCTGACTTGGATGTCTGGATTTTTCTCTGTTTGATTAGCAGGGTACTTTCTCTGTCAAATTGTTGTGTAGGGTATCTTGCTGACAGGAAGGCACTCATCGCAGCGGTGGGTGAGAGCTTTTAGTCGATTGTTTTGTGAGGACACAGTTTAGGCCCAACCCCTTCCCACCCTCACCCCACCCACCCCTGGAAATAGTTCCTTTATACCTGAGGTTCTGACATCATTTCCTCGAGTGCAAGGTGCATTTCACTGTCATATCCTCTCTAGCACACTGCACTGATAATATAAGCATACACGTTGTATAATATATATATATATATATTTCTATATAACAAATCACACACTACGCGCCCACACACACACACAAATACAATAAAAAACTAGATAAACATGTGGGAGAGTGAAATGTAATGGCTGTGGGGCAGCAGTCTTCCGGGAATCTTTCTGGAGGCTGAGATGCTGCCCTATTTGCAGACAACTACCTGCCCTGAGGGAGGAAGTTGCCCGTCTTCAGGCTGCACTGGACAGTAGTAAGGAAACCTTCCCCCAGGCCACACTGGACAGTAGAAAGGGAACCTCCCCCATCCAGGGAGCACTAGTGCCACCACCACCACTACCTCAGAGGTTGCGAAGAAAGCACAGCAGTTGGACTACAGTGGGCTCAGGGAGGGTGAGGAGGGTGGAACAGAGGCACACCCAGTCAAATGTTCCACTTCACAATCCATACACCATTCTGGGGGAGCATAGCTCCCCTATGGATGCACCTGCAGAGAATACTGATGATATCTGTCACAAGGGAGGCCCACAGAAAGGAGGCAGAGGGCACCAAAGGGAAAGGAAGCAGCTCCTGGTGGGGGACTCAATTATTAGGGGTATAGAACTGGGGGGAGCTGGGAAAAATGAAGTAAGGTGCCTGCCTGGTGCCATGGCTTGGAGGGACAGGAAGCGCATCCTCAGGATCACGAGAACAACTGCAAGGGATTCCGAGCTGGACGTAATTTTCCACCTAGGGACAAATGACTTGGCTCATCATGAGATTAGAGCAGTGCAGGAGGATATTGCAGAGTTGGGGAGGGACCTAAGATGAGTAGCACACACAGTATCCTTCTCAGAGGTGCTGCCTGTCAAAAGCATGGGGGAGGCGAGGGCAATTGGCACCATGCAGTTTAATGAATGGTTGAAAAAATGGTGCGGAACACAGGGGTTTGGCTTCACTGGGGACTGGGGTTCCACCTGGAGGGACACCAGCCTATACTGGCAGGATGGTCTGCATCTGTCCAGGAAGGGACCAAGTCTTTTTGAGCAATCGGTTTAAATGCTTCATTGGCAAGCTTTTAAACTAGTCAAAGGGGGAGGCATTGACAAGCAGCAGGAAAATCCCAGCCTCTCCCTACAAAACAGGGTACTAAATGAGAAAAAAGACTGAGGTAGAACGGTCAGTGGGGGATGCTGCAACAAAAGGTAAAGCCATCAAAAAAATGGAGAGCAATGAGTACTACTGCCCATAGTCTGGGTAACAAGCTTCCTGAATTAGTGGCCTTGATGGAGGAGGAACATCTGGATATCGTGGCAGTCACAGAAACATGGTACACACAAAACCATGACTGGGACATAAACATACCAGGATACACTGTCTACAGGAGGAACAGGGAGGGTAAAAGAGGAGGAGGAGTAGTTCTTTACATAAGGGAAGGAATAAAAGCAACAGAACAAAAAGGTAAACAGGGAGGAGAAGAAGCACTGTGGGTAAATTTGGAGACAGGCAATGGCACCACAATACGCATAGGAGTTGTATACAGAGCCCATTCTCAGGGGGAGGAAATGGACAGGGAAATGATAGAAAGTATACTTAGAATGGCAGAAAAAGGGGAGATATTGCTAATGGGTGATCTGAATATGCCAGATGTTAACTGGAGTGCAGTTACAGCTGCCACTTCGAAGAGTGCAGTTATTCTAGATGCCCTACAGGGGGCATGCCTTAGACAACTAGTACTGGAGCCCACTCGAGAGGGAGAAATATTAGACTGGATTAACTCAAATGGAGATGGAGAAAGGATTACAGATGTAGAAGTGGGTAGCCATCTGGGAACTAGCGACCATCGAACAGTATGGTTCACAATAAACACAGCAATAGAGTCAAGCCATACAAAGACAAAAGTACTGGACTTTAGGAGGCTGACTTTTGCTAAAATGGGTGAGTGCCTAAGGAATGCACTAGCAAATGGGCAAGAAGGAGGGTGGAAGAACAATGGGGAATAATAAAACTGCCATCACAGAGGTAACGAGCCTTGTGTGAAGCAAATAAACAAAACAAGACGATGTAAGAAACCACTATGGTTCTCAAAGGAAGTGGCAGTGAAGGTTCAAGAGAAAAGAAAGCATTCAGGAAATACAAGGAATCATAGAAGGAGCAGGACAGAGAACTGTATCAGTTAAAGCAAAGGAGGCTGGGAAGGCAGTCAGAACAGCAAAGGCCCAAAACGAGGAAAAGATAGCCAACCTCAGTTAAGAAGGGGGATAAAACCTTTATAGGTACATCAGGGAGGAAGGAAGACCAAGGGAGGGATAGTGAGGCTTAATAAAGGGAGGAGGGCGGGCAGAGGAGACTGTGAAAAGGCAGAGATACTAAACAAATGTTTTTGCTCAGTATTTACAAAGGAAGAGGGGAGGTATAAAACAAACAGTAGTAACACGCTGGATGCAGAAGTTGATACCGCCCATTCACAGAAGAAAGGGTTCTGAAAGAACTGTTAAAACTGAAGGTGGACAAAGCAATGGGGCCTGATGGATTCATCCCAGAATTCTAAAAGAACTAAGGGTAGAACTAGTGACACCACTGACTACCCTTTTAACAAATCGTGGGAGGATGGGGTGGTACCGAGGACTGGAGGAGGGCAGATGTGATTCCCCTTCACAAAAGTGGAGCAAGGCAGAAGCAGGAAACTATAGACCTGTTAGTTTAACCTCAGTGATAGGGAAATGATGGAATCACTTCTAAAGGAAAGAACTGTCGAGTATCTAGAGGCTAGAGGCACAGGACCCTAGACAGCATGGATTCACAGCGGAAGGTCATGCCAGACTAATCTGATAGATTTCTTGACTGGGTACCAAAGTAGTAGATCAGGAGGGCTGTGGACATGGCCTACCTAGACTTTAGCAAGGCATTTGACACAGTCCCACAAAAGATTACTATACAAGTAACCAGCCTGGGAGTGGGTCCCAAGATGACAGCCTGGGTAAAGAATTGGCTGGAGAATAGGACACAGAGAGTAATAGTAAATGGAGTCCACCTCAGAAGAAAGGGGTTACTGTGAGGCACCCCGAGGGTTCAAAGTATTAGACGTGTCCTCTTCAATGTCTTTATGTTTAGCATATTGCAGAAGGACTGAAGGAAAAAGTATGTCTCTTTGCAGATGACACTAAGATCTGCAACAGAGTTGATGCACAGGGTGGGTGGAAAGGATGAGAAGGGACTTGGCAAGGTTAGAGAAATGGTCAAATGTATGGCAGCTTAGATTCAATGCTAAGAAGTGCAGGTAATGCACCTGGGAAACAAAACCCAGGGAAGAGTACACAATGGGGGTGAGATACTAACAACAAAAATGGAGAGGGACCTGGGGTAGTCATATCAGATGACCTAAAGATGGGCAAGCAATGTGAGAGGGCAGCAAGGAGGGTTGGGGGATACTGGGATGCATAGGAGAGGCATCACCAGTAGAAAACAGGAGTTATTATCCCTCTGTAAAGACAGCTGGTGAGACCCCATCTGGAGTACTGTGTGCAGTTCTGGAGACCCAATCTCCACAAAGACATAGACAGGATGGAAGCTGTCCAGAGGAGGGAAACTAAAATGGTGCAGGGTCTGCACCGGAAGACATATGAAGAGAGACTTAAGGAGCTTAATATGTATAGCCTTGAGGAAAGGAGGGAGAGGGGGGACATGATAGAAACTTTCAAGTACCTCAAGGGAATCAACAAAGTCCAAGAGGGTAGCATCTTTCAAAAAAAGAGGTGTGCAAGAACAAGAGGGCACAATTTGAAGATAGAGGGGGCGGCTCAGAGGTAATTTAAGGAAGTATTTTTCACAGAGAGGGTTGTGGATGCATGGAACGGCCTTCGGAGGAGGTTGTGGAGTCAAAATCAGTGGTGGAATTCAAGCATGCATGGGATAGTCATAAGGCAGTTCTGGGGGTGGGGTAGGAAGAAGTAGGCTGCTGGTTAACTAGGATCTGCAGCTTATCCAGTAGGTAGGGAAATGGGCAGACTGAGTGGGCCAAGCGGTCCTTATCTGCCATCAAATTCTATGTTTCTATGATGCAGAACACAATCCACCTGCCAATCGTCCGCTTAGCTGCTGGTCTGCCAGGTGCAGCTTCAGCGTAGGTGACAAATAGCTGGCAAATCTCTCTCCGAACTCCAGTCATGCACTCCTTACAGTAGGCAAGTGCTTGCTGCAGGTCCAAAGTATTGAGCCTGTGCTCGGCCTCTGAGGTATGGTTGGTGAAGTCACTGGAGATTACTCACCTGATTAAAGTGAAAATCTGACACAACCTGGGAGGAACTTTGGTTTGGGCAGAGCAACCTTGTCCCTGTGGAAGACCAGGTAAGGAGACTACACCAAAAGCACTGGAAGATCACACTGATCCATCTGGCTGACATGATAGCCACCAGGAGGTGGTCTTCCATGACAGGCAAGACATGTCACACCTGTGCATCTGTTCGAATGGCTTGCCCATGAGCTTTTCCAAAACCTTCAACAGATCCCAAGGTGGTGGTGGTTCATGCACCGGAGGGGAAATGTGGTCAAGGCCTTTGAAAAAGCACCAGATCACCTTCTCCTCTGCTGACTGCTGACCAGCCCATGTCTGGTAAGCAAAGATAACTGCCAGGTGCACCTTAAGGGTCATCGACCGAAGGCCTGACTTAGAGAGGGACCACAGGCATTCAAGGATGCCAGCCACCAGACAGGACAAGGAGTTCAGACCCTTGCCCTGGCACCAAATGGAGACCCTTTTCTACTTGAAGACATAGCATTTCCTGGTCATCTCCTTCCAAGATGCCTCCACAACAGTGAGGACATCATCAGAGAGACCCAAAGCCTGGAACTCTAGCCACTCAGGAACCAGACTGTCAGGTACAGGGATTGAAGATCTGGGTGGAGCACCTTCCCCTGACTGATGGAAAGCAGGTTCAGGTGGAGAGGAAGATGCCTCCGGAGCCTGCTGCTGAGGCTGAGGAGATCGGTGTACCAGAACTGGCATGGCCAGGCCGGAGCCACCATGATCTCCTGTGCCTTGTCCCTCCTGGCCTTCAGAAGCACCTTGTGGATCAAAGGAAGTGGAGGGAAGGCATAAAAGAGGCCTTGGGTCCAGGGCCTTGAGAAGGCACCCCCCTGCAGCATTCCCTGCTGAGTGGGGCAAGCACGAAACAGCCTCAGCTTTGCATTCTCACTGGAGGCAAACAGGTCCATCTAAGGGGTGCTCCACTGGGAGAACAGACTGTGTACTACCTCTGGGTGGAGAGACCACTTGTGGGATGCCTTGCCCACATGGCTAAGAGCGTCCGCCAGCTGGTTGGAGGTCCCTGCCACATGGATGGCTAGGAGGTCAGCCTCCAGGTTGTGCATGAGGGTCCACACATGGAGAGCTCCCTTGCACAGTGGCTAGGAGCTGTCCCACCTTGTTTGTTGAGGTAGTACATGATGGTGGTGTTGTCCATCTGGACCTGGGCCACCTGACCACGAATGAGAGAAGCAAAGGCAGTCAATGCCAGCCGAACTGCTTGGAGCTCCAGTAGCTTGATGTGGCACCGGGACATCTCGGGGGTCCAGAGCCCATGGACTCTGTGCTCTCCCAGGTGCGCACCCCAGCCCATGAGAGAGGCATCAGTCATCAGGGTGACCATCAGCTCTAGGTGGACAAATGGGATCCCTTCCTGCAGATGTTCTGGGAATAATTACCACTGGAGGGTGTCCCAAATCTGCTGGGTCACAGTGACCAGCTGGTCAAAGTGACCTTTGAACTGAGACCACTGGCTGTCCAGCTCCCACTCCAGAGAGCTCAGGACCACACTGGTGCAGGCCGCCATGTAACCCAGTAGGTGCAGGAAGTCCCGAACAGGGTGCAACTGCTCAACCTGAAATGATCGGGCAAAAGTGGAGAGAGAGCCTCCGCCCTGTCTGTCGGGAGCCAGACTCTGGCTCTGCAAGAGTCAAGCTCCACCCTGATGAAGTGGATCACACACGAAAGCATGAGTTCTGACTTGGCCTCACCGAACAGGAGGCCAAGATTGACGCAGGTCTGGAAGGCCAGGTCCCTGAACTGCTCCACCTTCTGCCTGGAGGGACCTGCTATCAGCCCGTCATCCAGGCAGGAGTAAACCAGGACCCCTCAGCACATCTGGCAAGCTTCCACCACTGTGATGTACTTGGTGAAGACCCTGGGGCCTGAGGACAGGCCGAATGGCATGGCCTGGGAACTCCTAGAGGGTTCCTTCTGCTCAGAAGAGGAGGAACCTTCAGTGTGATGGACAGATCGGGATGTGAAAGAACATGCCCTGAAGATCCAGGGAGCAAAGCCACAAGTCTTGCTCTAGAGATGGTATGATCCGAGACAGTTACCATCCGGAAGGTGCGTGACTTGAGAAACTTGTTCAGGTTGCGCAGATCTAGAATGGGGCACCAGCCCCCATCTGCTTTGGCACCAGGAAGTACCTGGAGACAAACCCTGGGAGTTCCAGAGGATCCATGACAGGTACCACAACCTCCTTGTGGAGGAGCTGGGCTATGTTGTCTCTGAGAGCCAACAGAATGTCTGCAGACACCAAGTCCTCCCGTGGGGCATGGGCTCGGCAAGGAGGGTACTGCTCTGATTCCAGAGGCAGAGCCTGACCCACCACCTCGAAAACCCATCTATCCGTGGTGATAGTGGAACAGGCGGAAAGGAAGTGGTGGAGCTGGCACCCCATGAGAGGATCCAGGGGAGGTGTAACAGGCAAGAGGGAGGCACACCTTATCCCGTCAATGGCCAAGCTTGGAGGAGGAGGAGGAGGAGGAGGGTCCGGCTGAGGAGCCACCAGAGCCTCTTTCCCCATGCTTATGGATGACCAAGGCTACTGACTTTGACTGAGGTCACCAGGCCTAGGCCTGCTGACCAGCCTGGGGTTTGGTGGCAGGAGTAGAGTTGGACCGAAAAGGGCTTCCTTCTCTGCTGCTGCTTGGAGTCCCTGGGGTCCCTTTGGGCAGATGTCATGGAGTCCAAGGTGGTACTGAACTTCTCGATGCGGGTGAGGTGGCATTTGACCCTGGGCCTGACCAAGACGGTACCCAGGAAGGGGACATCTGAAAGCTTGTGCTGAGTGTCTGCTGTGAAGGTCAAGATCCTCAGCCAAGCCCCTGCTGTGCACGGCCACTGCAGCTGCCACAGAGCGGGCACAGGATCTCCAATGTCCATGGCTGTCTGGAGCTGTTGTTTTGCAACATCCCAGCCTTGATCCCAGACCTGTTTGACTGTGGTCTGGAGATCTGCCAGTAGATGAGGAACACCTCATACAGGGTGCCCAGCAGGGCATGGGAGAAGTGGGCTGTAAGGAGGGCCGAGCTTGCTTGGCAGAGACCAAGCGAGAAGGCAGTGCAGACCTGTTTTGCCACATGGTCCAACTTCCTGGACTCTTTGTTGGGCAGCTTGTCAACATCCCCAGTGTTGCTGGAGCACCCTAAACAGAATTGGCAA
This sequence comes from Neoceratodus forsteri, assembly GCA_016271365.2. Classification (NCBI taxonomy): domain Eukaryota; kingdom Metazoa; phylum Chordata; order Ceratodontiformes; family Ceratodontidae; genus Neoceratodus; species Neoceratodus forsteri. The sequence goes on from CM057452.1 coordinate 1,871,242,910, forward strand.
CCAGCCCCGACTGAGGGATGTTCCGTGAATCCCAAGAGGGAACCGGTAGGTATCGCATATTTACAAGCCATCTGGGCAGAAGGAGCAGGGCAAGAAGCAAGGTGCTGCCAGAGATCCAGGGCAGGGCCAAGAATGGCCTCTGCCACCAGGAAGGCCTCCATCAGAGTATTGCTCTGGTCGAGGATCTCAGTCAATGGGTAACGAGACCATTTTTGGACGGGTTCTATTTTCAGACCCATGGACTCAGATATCAGGTGGAGAAGACCCAAAAAAGAGGTAAGCCTTCATCAATCAAGAGATCCCCCACCGACTCCACGTCGATTGGATGGGAGTGCAAGGCAGAACCCTCCAACTCCAAGGAGTCATCAAAGAGGGGTCGACGACCCGAGTTCCCACTGACTCTCCATAGATGGTCAGTGGTGACGGTGACTAACGGCCAGTGGGGAAGCCCCTTGGCCAGCTGAGACTCCTTGGTTGGAGCGCCAGTCTTTCACTGAGCGGGTGGCGGCTCCACAGGAATCGGTGGAGACACTAGGGTCAGCTGAGCCGGGACCACCTTAAGAAGCTTCTGAGGCGGAGAAGGTGTTGGCCAGTCAGGTGATAGCCAGGTGACGGTCGGCTTCATAGCCGGAGCTGGCTTAATGCCGGTAAGCACCAGCTGTTGCCACATGAGATTCTCATAGCGTCGACGCAGTTTGCGCTGAAGCCTCACCTCACCCGAGGAGGAGGATGAAGAGTAACGGCGGCACCATTTCCCTTGGTGCCGAGAGCAGGAACACCAATGCTGGTGGGAACCGCTCAACCCTTGGGATGAGGACCTCGATGGACAGGGGGACTGGTGGTGGGGCTCGAGGAAGTCGGCGAGTGCTAGGCTCCTCGGGTCTTGGTCAGAGACCAGAGAGCTGTGGGTCAGCGGACTGATCTGTCCCTCCACAGTCTGAGTCTAGACCGGAGTCCTAGATAAAGAAATGTTAGACTCTTCAATCGACAACTGGTCGACCGGCTCGAAAAAAATCTCAGCCGGAAGATCAACCAGCATCTCGGCCAACTGGCCCGACGGGCTTACCGTGTAGCTGGTGCCTGGGACGAGCATTCAACTGAAGTCAGATCTGGAGAAGTACAGGAATCAGAGGCTCTTGATTGAGCCTGCTCCTGATCCCATGAATGTTGATAAGACCATTTTGGACTCTTTCTTGACTTAGACTTGTGCCAGAGGGTCCCTGACCAAGGGTCGCTCAGGGACTGGCAGAGTTCTTTGAAGGACCCCGTAAAGGTAGATCCTAGCTGGAATGACACAAAGACAGAAGCTGAAGAGGAGGACTGGGAAGCCTCCTGAGCCACCGCTTCCTTGAAGGCTGCAAGCTGTTCAGCGGACCATGCAGCCACAGAGACCACCCAGCGGGCATCCTTGGATTTGACTGGCGGGTTCTGTTCGCTCGGTCGGCCTAACGTTAGCCAGGCTAGATGGCTCTCGAGAATGAGTGGATGAAACGAGCAACAGAAATTGCAAGCCTGGAGGTCGTGCTCGTACCATAGGCAGTACAGGCATGTGAAATGCAGATCCATTCAGTACATCTTCTGCCTGCAAGGGCACCGGCGGAATCCTGGGAGTGGACTTGTCATCCATCGGTCACGATCAGATATCAAACTGAAGACACAAGGTTTTGAACTTTTAGGAAGTAAATCTTAAGATTTAGATCACGAGGCCTACTCAAGCGCCAAGGCGGTAAGAGTGAACCTGCTTCTTCCAGCGGAAAGGAAAATCTGGTGTCGGGTGGGCTGAGGGAGCTACCACCTGGGTGGGTGGGAGAAGCCAGCTTGCAGACATTTCTGGCCAGTCTTAAAGGGAAGCGCAACTGCCAAGAAGTGTGGCTAGAATATCATATCCACATCCCTAGAAAGGGCTATTGGCCCATCCAGTCTGCCCACTCTACATTACTACTATGTACTGGCCTTAGTGGCCATCCTGTCTCTTAATTTCTGCCTCCCTCTACTGACTAAGCCCATATGTTCATTTCATCTCTGTTTAAAACTGATTAATAATTTGGCCTTCTCACTTCCTCTGGCAGCTTGTTCCACTTGTCCACCACCCTTTCCATGAAAAAGTACTTCTGGTCCTCTTTCTTGAATCTCTTCCCTGCTAGTTTAATGTGGATTCAACCTCGTCCCTGCATTTGAGCTGAAAGAGAAGAAAGAGACGAGTTCCTTGACATCCACCCTGTTTAACCTGTGCAGGGGCCTGTACGTTTGTGTCATGTCGCCCCTTTCCCATCTCTTCTTGAGGGTGTACATGTCCAAGTCCTGCGGCCTCTCCTTGTATGGCTTGTCTCCTAGTTCCTGGAGCATCTTGGTTGCCCTGCACTGTACTGCATCCACTTTGTTGCAGTTTTTCCTCAGGTGTGAACTCTAGTACCGTACACAGTACCTCCAATATCTCACCAGTGACCTGTACAGTGGTAGGATCACCTCGTGACGTCTGCTGCTCATCCCCCTCCTTATGCATCCTAACTTCCTGTTTATCTTTCCCACAGCTCTGTTAGTGTGCTGTAGATTTTTGCATCCTTGATATCATGACCCAACAGGTCCTTTTCTTCCAAAGTGCTTTCGAGCACCACCCCACTATTTTGTTTTGCTCATACATTTTATGAATTATCCGAGACTATTTTAGTCATTTTTATCCAGTCTGAGGCCCCTTTCACAGCCACATTAAGTGGCACTAAGTGGTCACTTCTGCTAAGCCTGATCTCATGCTCAGTTCTCAGGCAACTGTGCCATGCTCAACTGGGGTCACAACCTCTGCCTGCAGCCATATGGGAAGTGGTGGGGGGGCAGCACCGCAAATGGCCCACAGGGCCACTGGCAAATACATGCCAGTTTACATAACCCTGGTTGCAGCCTCCTGCCATCCCCCCCATGTAGAACTACTATGGGAAGGTAGTAAGGGGGGTGGGCAGAGTGCTTAAAGTAAGGGCAAAGGACCAAAAGGAGTTGGTCTTGGGAAGGGTTCCCCAGAAGAGCAACAAGAATGGAAGACTGGAGTTGGGGGTTATCACTGTGTAATTTGGGGCCCAGGAATAATGTACCCCGTGTTTTCCCAGCTGGGGACTAGTACATTGGATTGGTATAGTCCAGGTGTGGGCATAGAAGGAGACACACAAATCCTCCAGGATTTGGGTGGCTTAGTGATTCTGAAGAGAGAGAGAGAGAGAGAGAGAGGGCCTGTAGTTCAGTGTGGTGAGTGCTATGACTATGACTCTGCATGGCTTGGGGCGGGGGTCTGAATGGAATCTGCAGTCTGGTTCTAGGTCCTTTTCCTCTATGGTGCATTCTAGTACCAACATACCCATTTTGTACTGCACTCTTGGGTTCCTTTTCACAATGTTCATCACCTTACATTTCTTTGGGCTGAAGCACAGCTGCCAGATCTTTGTCCAACTCTTCAACCTGTGTAGATCCTGCCTAAGTTCCCTTATCCCTTCCTCCATATCAAATCTTGCAGAGATCTTTTTGTCATCTGCAAAGAGGTAGACCATACCTTCCCCCATGTAACAAAAAAAACACTGAAAAGGCAGGGCCCAGCAGTGACCCATATAGTCCTCTACTTGTAATCTCCCTTACATCTCAGAACTCCCCATTTACAATGACCCCTTGCATCCTTTCTATCAGCAGCTGTCCACCTAAGCTGCCAATTTTTCCTCCACCCCTAAGTCCCCTAGTTTCTTGACCACTCTCTTGTGGGGAACTGAGTCACAGGCCTTGCTGAAATTTAAGTAGACTGTACTGACTGCCTGTCCCCTACTGACTGCCCTGGTCATCCAGTCAAAGAAATCAATTAGATTCATCTGGCAAGAGATTCTCCTCATGAACCCATACTGCCTGGGGTCTTGTAGCCCATTTCCCTCCGGCAAGTCCACTAGTTCCTTCCTCAATATGAACTCCATTTCCTTTACCTCTGTAGACATCAGGCTGACTAGTCTATTGTTCTCTTGACTTGTCCTTCCTTCTGCTCTTGTGCAGAGGGACCGTGTTAGCTGTCCTCCAGTACCTAGGGATCACCCTTCTGGCCAGGAAGCAGTTGAATATGTTGGTCTGTCCTTCCTGAACAGCAAGTATCCCAGTATGGTCACGTCCCATTCATGGGTCAAAGCTGCCCGTGTTTCAGTGACAACCACCAGGTCAAGATTTCCTTTCTGCAACCACTGCCTACAGTGATGGCACTTTGTTGCCAAGACTCCTTGTGTTGACACACAACTTTCTCCCACAACTCTTTCCCTCTTTCTCGTTACCCTGGTTATGGACGTTTGTCATCTCTGTTTCATTACTGGGTTAGGGGAGGCCCACAAGGTTCTCAGTTCATGACATTAGTTGTAATCCTTCCCACACGGATTCCCCCTGACTAGTTTAAACCAGCTATGTGTTGTAAATTGTGGTCAGAAAAACTGCTGCTAATTGCTGGGGGTGCAAATTGCTTGAGTCTAAAGATGCAGCCAAGAATGCCCGATGGATAACCTATTTGTTGTGCCTATCTTTCTCCCAGCACCATTCTGCCTGCCTTATTGGAATGCCAGCCACCCCATTTGAACAGCCTCCTCCAATCCCTCCCAGTTGGGCCCCAGTCCTAGAGGAACCAAATTCTCTCATCCTTGCATCATCCCTTCAGCCATGCATTGAAATGCAAAACAAAACTCTTCCCTCTCATTCAGTCGTGGCCATGGTAGAACATCAGAGAAGGTTTTAATGTCCCTGCTCTCTCCTTACCTAGTCCAAAGCATGGAAGTCTGACATTACACGTTCCATGCTCGGAAGCAGCACTTGTGCTCAATAGACAAATCCCCAATGTCCCGCACAACGATGACACTATACCGACACCGGTATAGTGCCATCACAAAAGAAAGTGCTTTCTGCGGGGGGCTATTCCCCCTCCCACATTTAATTATAATCAGCTCCAGGTAGGAGTTCTTCCAGGGAGGGGGCAGAACACTGGGAGGAGCCGCGTTAGTGAAAACAGACCATTACAGTGACTGTCGCAGTAATGGTCTGTTTTGGGTTTCGCTGTTGTGGTGCTGCTCACAAGAGGGCCATCGTCCATGCTCCACCTGCTCAGATCATTTATGCCCATGTGCACAATTAGATCTGGCCTTCCATCGCTCATGAGTTCCACCACTCTAGCTATAAGTCTGTGTACTGTTGGCCCAGGGAAGCAGCAAACCACCTCTTTACCACTGGGCATGAAACCCAGTTCCATCCCATTGCCTCTGACAGTTGACTCCCCCTACTCCATGTATCTTCCTCTTGTACCCTTTGGAGCTCATCCAAGCTCCTGGTGTGCTCTCCAGCAGTGACAACCTGTTAGGCATCCTGTTTCTTTCTTCCCTCATGTGGCTGGACTGGGGTATCTGTTGTTGCAATAGGGTAAACCTATTGCTGGTGCACAGGCTTAGCTCACCAGGCTTGGACTTCCCTCACCCTTCTTCCTTTTCTCCCCCACTACTGCCCAGCCTCCTTTTCTGGTCTGTGTTGGCCTTGGAGGTGACTCTGACAGGAGTGCCATATGGAGCCCAGTGACTAGAGTTGTGAGGTGGCATATTTCAACCCTTGCAACTTCCAGCTCTGCCCTCATGGCCTGGAACCTCCTGAAGTTGAGGCAGTGGTCAAAATCCCAGCGCACCCTCTGTTTCACCACTGTCCCGTACACCCTTCACTCCCTCCACAACCCTCCAACGCCCTCCCTGCATCTTTGTGTGTCTGTAGAAGCTGAAAAGCACTTAAAGAATTTAGCATGTTTCTAGTACAGTACAGTCTATTTACAATTTAGTATAATGACTTACCCCGGGGGGGGGAGGTTCTCTAGGACCCTTCACACAGTCTGCTTTTTACTTGCTCTTACCTGCTTCCCTTATTTTCCAAGGAGGTTCTGTGGCCATTATGAACATTACTCCATGAGCTGCATAATGCACACTTGTGTCAGGGCTAAAGCCAGGGAAAATGAACTCTGGGTTTTATGTGAGGCCTTTCCAGATGAAACAAACTGTGTGAGTTGGTTTTTCACTGTTAATTTTGTTTAAACATTAGAACTGTGTTCTCTCCAAGGCATGAGAGGAAGGTACCTTATCCCTGTTTCCAGGTTGAGCGGAAGGTATTGACTGGCATCAAATAAAACTGCTACACTGCTGTTTAAAGCAGCTACTGTATGTCTGAGACAAAACACTCATTTCACTTGGCTGGAAAAATTTTATTTCATCAGGGATAGTGCGACCAGTTCCTATTGGGATCAAAGTCAGGCAGTGTTTTGCAGCTGTCCTATTACCAGGTATTGAGGGACTAGGACACACCTTTTTATGACTGTCAGTGAGTGAGTTGCGCCTTGCCATTGCTCCATGCAGCTCACTTTAATGCTTTGTTAACTTCTTGTTGACTGCAATGAAGAAAGTGCATGAGAATCTATCGAACAAGTGGTGTTACTCTCGTGAATGTGCAGGTAACCTTGGTGATACACTGAAGAAGTCCTGGGGTTGTTTAGCCTAGCCCCCCCACCACCACCACCACCACTGTGAAGACAAGAATGACAATGAATGAGCTCAGAGAGGAAGCAATAATAAACTCTCTGGCTGCACAACTTTGTGAATGGAAAGCTAATTTTTTTCTCTTAAAAATTAAAAAGAAATCACCTATATAAAACTGAGAGTTTTCATTCTACTAAATAATTGCAATGTAAAAGGACAAAGAACAGCATAGCTGTGGCGCCATTTGATGCTTGCTCCATAGCGGCTCTAGCCACTGTTGGTTACCAGGACATAGCTGGGACACAACAGACAACAGACAGAGCACTGATATATTGTTACTATGGGGGAAGCTCTGCACCATATGGGGCAACAACTGGGGCACAGCTTTTGTTTACCAGAGCATGTGCCCTGGTGTAGAGCCCCCTCTAACACAAGGAACTAGAAAGTATCTCTTCAAACCTCTCAGTGTAATGAAAAAACAGCTAAGTTTCCAGTTAGTCTGAGTAGCCTGGCCATGGACTGCAACAACTAAGGGGGGGAGGAAAGATCAGTTGCTGGAGCAAGAGGGGGACCAGGGTGAGACAATTTGCAGAACACCATTTAGCCAACATGACTTTTTATGTACACTCTGTCCCAAAGTGTTTTACACGACACTGGAGTTCCATACTGGTAGCACGTGGAATGTAGAATAGAATGGGGGCAAACCTGGCCTAACAGGGAATCAAACTAAAATCTGGTCCCCTCTCCCAATTAAAATAAGAAACACACTTGTTGCACCCCTGTTGCACAGACCTCCGAGTTATGCACCAAAAAGGACAATGCAACCTATCTTATGTCTGGTAGATCTTTATTGTAGATGCAAAAGTGCTCAAAAGTGCCTTGTGCAGAGTGCAAAACAGAGAAGTGGCAGAACTGGAATGAAATTATACTATAAAGCCGGCACCTTCAAGGTGCATCATAAGCAGCACAAAAACAAATAATTTTTGCTAATGCTGTACCTTGCTGGGGCTTGCACTGAAATGTTTTATGGAATGTTTGAAATGTGTTAGGGGATTTAGTACATGCTTGCTGATATACTTTGTTTGCCTCTCACTTTGCCCTCTCCCTTGAACCTCTGCTCTTTTTCACTTTTACGTCTAATCCAGCTTTGTCTCCTTAACTCTTCCCTTCACACTCGCTCGCTCGCTCTTTCTTGGCTTTTGCTGAAACTTCCTGCGGCGCCAGTCTAATTCCAGCCGGTGTCTGCTGCCTTCTCTCCTCCCACTCCCTTTGCCTCGTCCCTCCAGGCTTTGTGTCACTCCTTTGTCTCTTGTGTGCTACTCTCCACCCCCCGCCCAATTTAGCTCTGGGGCTATGCCTTAGCTAAACCATTTAAGCTAATTATCTGCTTTATTCTATCCCCTCAGGTGCCTTTGACCAGGTGGTGAGCCTTCCTCACCGAACGGCAGTGGCTGAAAAAGCCAGCAGGCCACATGCCCTTCTTTGACCAGCCACAAGATCCATCACTTGGGTAAGACTTCTATCCTTCTCCGGGAGAATCACTTGGGGCTCTGATTGGCTGCTGAATGCCGAACTGGTCTGCCGTTGGCTGTTAACTTTATGGCTTTTTTTGGGATTGGTCCTCTGCCTTCCCAGCTTATAGCCTGTCTTTCTCCCTCACCCTGCTTCTCCAGCACGGCCGCTTTTCTCATACTGTAATTTTTTTTTTTTTTTTTTTTACACAATACAAATAATTTTCCTCACCCACCTGCCCCAACCCTGGCCTTTATTAAATACTCCTGAGCTCCTCCCCAATTTTTCCATTGGCTACAACTCGGGGTGTCCCTTGTTCAAAGGAAGCCCTTTTTTTCATTGTTTTCTAATCTGGCTGCCATTCTTAAAAGGAACCTTGTGTTTCCTTTTTGCCCTGCATAGATAGCTCTTTTGGTTTAAGACAAAACACACCTAAAAGTGACAAGCTAGTACAATGGCAGTTTTAGGCATTGCCATCTTCCTTAGTTATTTCCTACAACTAATTAATACTGCCAATGAAGAAGCAAATACTCCTTTGCACCCTCTACCAGAGCCAGAGCTTATCCTAAATAGGACACTACCTTATTCAAAGGGCACTGCACCCTGTACGTATAGTATGAGCTTACATCAACCAGTGCCTGCCAGTTACATAAAAACCCCTCTCATCCTGCCAGTAAAAGTGTTTCTATTTTTTTTCTGTCTTGCACCATTTATTTCACTGTCCCCAGTATACCCCCCCCCCCAAAAGACTTGTATGCTAAGCGGCATATAGTGTGTATAGCAAAAATGTTCCTAAGCTGCCTCAGGAGGCTGCCAGTCCTTCTCCTACTCTGCTCAGGGAACATCAAGCTGAACCCTGACCCTCCCGTTGTTCTAGATGCCCCGTCTGAACTTTCTTACATTAAAGGCATCAGTTTTTTGCACCTGAATGCCTGCAGTTTACCCAAGAAGCTTGACATAATTCAGACATGGGCACTGCACATGTCACCGGACATCTTCATGATTTCGGAGACTTGGCTTACTACCTCAACACCAGACAAGTCCATCAATATCCCTGGATATAATATATTCAGGTGTGACTACTAGGGGTGGGTAGCAATATATGTAAAGAGTAAATTCAAAGTCACAGTTACTGATAGTACTTCTCTTCCCAAATAATTTGAATTAATTGCCTTAAAAGTAGCTATATTTTCTGAACTGGCCCTCTTAGCAGCTGTTTGTTAAAGACCGCCCTCTGCTGGACATGGTGTCTTACCCCACCTTCTCCAAATACTAGAAAAGGCGAGTTCGTAATGCAGTATAATGGGTGACTTCAATCTTAACTGGAATACTGAGTGTTCCCAAACTCTTAAGGAATTCTGTGACATGCAGGGGTTAACACAGATTACCCGTGAGATCACCAGTCTATAACAAGAAAAACCCTGATCGTAGCTCTCTTCTTGATCTTATGCTTGTTAACAAGCCTCGTAATATCACCCAAGTGGGGGTCTTCCACAATAACCTAAGTGACCATTGTGCCACAGCCTGCATTAGGCGCTCCTCTCACCCTTCCTCGTCTTCTTCCTTCAAGCTAAAAAGAGGCTTGAAGAACTTTTGGCAGACTGCCTTTTTGGCTGACCTTGGCAATCATATGTGGCAAGATTTCTATCTGGCCCCTTCTGTCTCAGAGGCTTTCACCTTTTTCCATGACCTTTTATTAGGTTTGATAGACAGGCATCTCCCTTGAGGAAGATTCAGACTAGGAGAAGGTCTCCTAAATGATTATCTCCCACTTTAAAGAAAGTCCTAAGGGAGAGAGATGCCTTATGGAAAAGGGCCAGGAAGACTAAGACAGAATCAGACTGGTTTGCCTTTAGGGCTGCAAGGAATGCCTGTACTAAGCTAGCTAGGACAGAAAATGCTTGCTACTTCCAAATGGCCCTTGAAGATAAAAATAATTTGGCCAGGTTCAGAAACATTCTCAGAGAGGTTGACGGTCATCAGACCTCTTCTACCCTGCCTGCAAAGATAGTGTCTGGAGACACTACTTTTACTGTCAAGGCCGACACTTTGGAGCAACTTAACAACCATTTTGCTACAGCAGGCCTTGCATCTGATACCTTTCCCATCAGTAAGCTGAGTTTACTTGGTGGCGTGAATGATTGTACAAGCTCCAGCACTAAGTACAAGCCTTGTCCTTCTTCCTTCAGCTTTCACTCGCTCATGTTTAAACAAGTGGAGTATCTCCTACTGTCACCGGATACTAAAAAGAGTGCAGGCGCTGACTTCCTGAAGCCTTTCTTCCTGAAATTAGGTTGGTATCATCTGACTGCCCCGTCACTCATTTATTCAACTTTTCCTTGGAACACGTGGAATTACCCCGGCTCTGGAAAATTGTGCATATCATTTCCCTCTTCAAGTCTGGTGATCCCAGTGATCTGAATAATTACCGGCCAATCTCTCTACTCCCTACTCTTTCGAAGCTGCTAGAAAAAATTGTGAACACCCAGCTTAGAGAGTACCTCGAATCTGAAAACCTTTTAAACCAAGTTCAATCAGGCTTCAGACCCAAACACAGTACTGTATCTGCCCTTGCCAAAGTGTCCACCGATTGACAAAAAGCCTTGGATGCAAAACAACATGTGTGTGTGCTCTTCTTAGTCCTTAGTAAGGCTTCTGATACTGTGGAACATAGCCTCTTGCTGGATGCCTTAAATAAACTTGGCATAGATAGCAATGCCAGTAGGTGGTTTAAATGCTATCTTACTAACCGAATAATTAAAGCACTAGGGAACCCGTCTCCTCTAAAAGCCCTACCTCGCGATGTTCCTCAAGGTTCCATATTGGGCCCTATACTCTTCGCAATTTATATCAACAACATCGACGTACACATACATTCTGCTAAAGTACACCTATTCGCAGATGATACAGTCCTTTACACCTCTAATTATTCCCTGGAATTAGCTTATAAGGAGCTTCACATGACTTTGTTATCTTCCAGCATAACCCATTAAACCTTAAGCTTCTTCTTAATGCTAATAAGACTAAAGCTATGATCATCTCACCACATACAGTACCTCCCTGCCCAGAGTTCACCAAGTGGCATCTAGATACACACCTTACTTGGTGAACCATTGAAAATTGTGGATAAATTCAAATATCTTGGGTTCTGGCTGGACAACAGGGTCAACTTTACGGCTCAGCTGAATGAACTGACGAAAAAACTGAGGCAATGCATGGGCATTTTCTTCCACATTAGGCGTCTTCTTACCTTTGAAGCCAAGAAAAGATTGGTCCAAACAACCTTTCTTTCGCTGCTTGACTATGCCGACATACTTTACAGCCATTGTCCCAACTCATCCCTAAGTAAATTTGACACCCTATATCATCGTGCTTTGAGATTTATCCTGAACTCACCTCCGCGCACCCAACACTGCCTTCTCTATGAGACACTGGGCTGGTCCTCCCTTGCTGCAAGAAGGCATAAAAATGCTCTGCTTTGGCTGTTCAGGGCTTTAACCACTAATCTGCCAGCCTACATCCTTGGGAGATTTGAGTAGGCAAAAGGGTTATATGGACTGTGGCATTTCTCCATAGTTAACTTTATCATACCCAGGATAAAGACACGGCATGGTCAGGCTGCAATTATCTACTACCTCCCCTCCCTTTGGAACAATATGCAAAAAACACTAAAGTTAACTTCTACACCAGGACCCTCTACCTTCAAAATTCTGATTGCAGGTTACCTGAGGGAATCTTGCAAATGTTACAGGTGACCTCGCACTGATCGGTTGTTGCTTTTGGCTCAACCACCATTAACACCTACCATGATATTGTAGTAACTTCCTAGAACTATAAAACCTTTCATTATTTCTGTCTCTTTCCCCTCTTTTCTCTCTACTTCCTCCTCTTTATGACTGTCTTATACAATCCCTAACATTTTCTCATTTTCTATTACCCAGTTGACCTCTCATGTAAGAGGTTGCCTAATCTTTTGGTACAGGGTGGCATGGGGCACTTGTTTATTTGTCAATATACGTTGTACTCTAGAGGGCATGTGGAATGATCACCTTGTCTGCATTGCACTTGGCCTGCTTTTGATTTATTTATTTATTCTCCATTATAGGTCTGTAGAACAATTTTTGCCATTCTGCTATGTAACCAGGAATGATCTCTCCAGTGTTGTGTATTACCTTTTCAGCCGTATACTTGCTCACTACAACTATCAGTCTGTTAGGCATCTATTGTCTTCTGCTGTATTGTATATTCCTTTTTTATTGTATACTTGATCTCTCCAGGACCACTTTGAAAATGAGCTTGCTCAATGGTGACTTGCCTGGTTAAATTAAGTTTTGATTGATTGATTAATTGAATGAAGCAGCAAACCTGACCAGGGGCTGACAGACTGCTTGAGGATTTTCCCCAGTGTCCCAGCAAATAGTTCATTTATCAATGAAATAGGTCCACATAACTCACTCTCCAGGACAGATCTGGAAGTAATCTTTCACTGCTCAGTGCGTTTTTCCTTTTCAAAACTGCAAATACAAAAAATACCTTATAAAGGCCAGCCTGGGGGTGTGGAGGGCTGAAGCATTGGCACCTCACTGACTACCTCACCAGCGCCCCAGGTTCGGGAACAGACTCAGGTATCTGAGGGACAGCCAGGGAGGGAGAGGACTGCACATCCCAGAGACTGCTCTCCTCTCCCAGGGAGGGCTGGCAAGACATCTCGGCCTTTGGCTGCCACTGGCTGGAGGCCCAATGGCAGTGCAGGTTGTGATCAACTCAGTGGGAGGGACCATGATTCTGTAGTGTGTGTGCCCCTCCACACGGCAAGGGGACTGGGGGAAGGAAATGGGGAACTGTGGGCAACGTGAAGCCCTACAATCTCCCCTGATCCTTCTCCTCCAGTCCTGCAATGGAGTGCAAACTACTGCAGAATCAGTGCAAGGTAGATCCAAGGAACGTGGATGACAGCTGAGAGGAGGTGGGAGAGAAGGGAGGGGACTGATTAGCTGCCCATCTGGGTAAAAAACTAATATATATATATATATATATATATATATAATGGTAGCACGGTAGTGCTATCATAGTTAGGGTTGAGGAGCCATTTCTATGTTAAACCCCAAAACTTTGCACCTTAATAACTTTGCAACCGTTTGATGGATTTGCCTGAAATTTGGAATTTATGATCAAGAACCATAGGCCTTGGGATCTGCCAAGTTTTGTATTGGTGCGGTTATACGGCTGCGGAGTTATTCAGTGTGGAATCTAGTACGATTTGCGCTTTTCTGGAATTCTGTGGTCGCGCCTACAGGTCGTACGGTTTATGTGATCGCCTGAAATCTTAGGGAACATGCAGCCGGGTCCCGATGTGCCTTTCAAAGATTTCGTGAAAAAATATTAAACGGTTCAAAAGTTATTCAAAACCAGTTTCCCATTATAAGTCAATGGGAAAAGTTAACAAAAAGTTCAACACTTTCGCAAATGCATTTTTACTTTCGCAAATGGGCCTGTTACTTTCGCAAATCGGCCATTTTGTTTTCAGTTGGTGATCATAAAAATGGTTGGCATTTAAATTTGGGACCCTCTAGCAACCTAATTTTTTTTGTATTCACCTAGTCGGGCCCTGAGGATGCTTGCCATGTCTTTATTTTGTGGTAAAACACCCCAGAAATATGTTTTTCAAATTTCTGGAAAAAGTACTTTCGCAAATTACTTTCATGCTCACGAAAGTGTCGCAAATTTTTGCGAAAGCTTTCGCAAATTGCGACAGTAATTTTCTAGTCTGTGGGAAAATGACAGCAATTCTTTGGCACTGCACTGCAAAATAACCGTTGGGAGTTTTGGGCTGAAATTTGGAGGGAACGCAGCGACATCTCACAGATGTGCCTTTCAGTATTGTATTGAAAAAATATTACACAGCGCCAAAGTTATGGCACTCCAAATTTGACAGTTTTTCCCCTAGGATAACATTACAGCGCCCGACGCATTACAGAAATCCTTTGGCACCCTACTGCAAAATAACGGTTTGGTCTTTTTTCCTGAAATTTGGAGGGAAGACAGCCAACAGCCCACAGATGTGCCTTTCAGTGGTTTGGTGAAAAAACATTACAGGGAGGCAAAGTTATGGCGCTCTGAACTTTTCTTTTTTTCCCATAGGATAACATTACGGCGTTCGCCGCTCCTTTCAGGGCCCGTATCTCAGAAACGGTGCAAGATACGGACTTTTTGTCGGAAAACCTCTTAGCCCCCTAAGGGCTAAGTTTCAAATTAGCCAGGACAGTTGTAAATAATATGACTTTTAAATTTTTTTTCTACGTCGTACGGTTCCTGAGATATAATGTATTTAGTATTCCAAGATCTCATTTTCTGCGCCGATACTCATTATTTTGCATACATTATTTGTACTCACTGTCTTTCTCAATGCAGGTTTTGGGGAAAACCAGCCTGTGCGCTTACATTACTGTTACTGTTGCCCTTTCCGCTTATGGTTCCATTAATTGTTCACTTACCGTTGGCGCCCGCGCCACCATATGCGTTATCCTTTGTGCTTCATTTGCGCTTGCATTTCTGTTATTTTTGCCATTTTCTGTCTACAGTACTGTTTATCTTTCTGTTTCACTTTACATCACCATGCCCATTGACATTTCTGTTTGCAGGCACCATGTTACTATGTGACAACACATCACGTGGCAGACCATTCCCGTCTACGCCACCATGTGCGCTACCCTTTCTGTTCTCATTCGTGCTTGTGTTACCATGTGCGCCACTGTTAGCATTTCTGTTTGCGTTGCTGTCCCTGTTAGTATGCCACAAGACGCCACCGCATTATGCGGTGGGAGCGCAGGGCCCAGAGGGCACCGTGCTCCCGCTGCTGCATTACATTCACTATTTCTTGTTATCATTCTCAAAAAGAAGGTAAATTAGAGGCTAAAAACTCAGTTTAATGCATTAGTTAGAGTTGTTCCACAGCGACAAAAGTGAGGACATTCGCTGTTAGGGTTGAAAACCCCTTGCACCCCACCCACCCCAACCGGCATTGGGGTGTGCATTGGGATCATGAGTCCTAACTCTCACCCCATTCTCCTATACTTCTGCTGCTTTACACAGGTCATGGGGTGAGAGTTAGGGCTGATGATCCCAATGCACACCCCAATGCCACCACGTGCGTCATCCTTTGCGTTTTCATTTGAGCTTGCGTTTCTGTTACTTTTTTGCCATCTGTGTGTGTACCGCACTGATTCTCTTTCTGTTTCACTTTGCGTCACCATGCCCATTGACATTTCCATTTACAGGCACCATGTTACTATGTGAACAGACATCACGTGTCACACCGTTCCCGTCTACGTCACCGGGTGCGTTACCCTTTCTGTTATCATTCGCGCTTGTGTTACCATGTTTGCCACTGATAGCATTTCTGTTTGCATTGCTGCTCCTGTTACTATGCCACAAGACATCATGTGGCGGGAGTGCGGGACCCTTGCGCCCGCCACCACATTACAGTCACTATTTCTCAATATCATTCTCAAAAAAAAAAGGGAAATTAGAGGCAAAAAACTCCGTTTAATGCATTAGTTAGGGTTGTTCCACAGCGACAAAAGTGAGGAAATTTGCTGTTTGGGTTGAAAACCCTAACTCCGAATTCACCCCCAGCACCACACACACATTCAAGTATGGGGGAGGACCAAGTCAACACAACCAATGACAGACATCCAGCAGCAGGTAACAGAAATAACAAACAATTGTCTAAATGTACTACGAGACATCCCCACCCACCTGACCAGGTACTGCATGCTCAGTGGAGATCAACAGCAAAACTGAGGCCATGTACACCAAACGTACACATCCCTGATTGCAGCTGCACACAACGTACCACACTTAGTAGTTGCATGGCCTTACCTACCGATGCCCCACACCGCACCACAACTGGTACTGTGCCGTTATTCAATATAAATGCTGAAGGTGCATGATGACAGTTGTAGAAAGTTTTAACACTACTGAGTATACATTAATTAAGAGAAGCACATAAATTAACTACAAGACACTAGCATGCTCAAGATAAAAGTAGTGATACATTTAGTAGGTGATTTACATAGTAGTACATTTACTGCAATGGTTTACTCAACATAGAGAGGCTGATGTAAACGTATGGAAAAGCATTGCCTGTTCAACGCTGTGAAATTGGTACTGCCAGTATCACATGCATTCTTACTGATGAAGGTGTACTGCTGATGTACATACATAGACCTTCAGTGTGTTTCAATATTAAAGATGCAGTAAGTATTCTTTGTAAGAAAGATTGTAATTGCATGGATCAGGCCAAGCAACTTCTAAATATCATAGCACTACTGAGCCAACAATGATGTACCTGTATCGGACATGTATATAGGATAGATTTTCCTGTAGGCACTTACTGAGTATGTTGTACCTGATAAAGACAATCTCATTGCATCTGTGATGACTAACTTATTCAAATAGTAATACATTTGCTATTGTTGCAATGAGTGATCTATGCCACTTATGGACACAGTGTGATTTTTTTAACAGTTGTTTCATACTCAGGCTGTATGTCTACTGTTTGGGTTTGCCACACTTCTGTCACTGATGCTATCAAAGTGATAACTATGTTAATTCTGCTACAACAGGAATCAAGTAGGTATGGTGTAGATATAAACAGAATGTCTTAATACTGATTTAACTCACAATGGGGTAAATGTACTAGGACAGCAGGAGTTATCCTCTATCACTGAGTCTGTCAGTTATAATCACACTAGGGTTTCGATGACTGTAATGATCAAGTTACACTGTTCATCTTCATGAGTTCATATTCACAGCCATTCTCCAGCAACTAGACAGTGTATGGTGTAACTGGGTGGGACACTGTGTTGCAAAGCTGCTGCAGTGCCTAGCAGAGGGAGAGTATCTACTCATAAAGACAATTAAGCAATAAGGCATGACCAACAGTTATGTTAAATGGTCTGTTAATCACCCTGTAGGGGTTTAATGTTGAATGAGGCATATCCGAGTGCCACATGTCGCTAGACAGTGATAAACTGACCATTAACATAATACCTGGGAGTGGCTTATTGCTATCATAATAAAACTGTTTTTAAACAACATTAAACCATGTTCATCATATGGTTAGGCTACATGTATGTTAATAAAACTAAACATAAGGCTGTTACAATGTTTACAGTCAATTAGAAAGCTGCATTTCTCAAACCCTTGTTATAATCAGAGATATTATACCTGTACAACTCCTTGGTTTTGCTTAACTCTATTGCTCAGGTGGCCCACCCAAGTGGTGTGGTGTGGTGTGGCATCGTAGGTAAGGCCATGCAACTACTAAGTGTGGTACGTGTGTGCAGCTGCAATCAGGGATGTGCGCGCTTGGTGTACATGGCCTCAGTTTTGCTGTTGATCTCCACTGAGCATGCAGTACCTGGTCAGGTGGGTGGGGATGTCTGTAGTATATTTAGACGATTGTTTGTTATTTCTGTCACCTGCTGCTGGATGTCTGTCATTGGTTGTGTTGACTTGGTCCTCCCCATACTTGAATGTGTGTGTGTGTGTGTCTCTGTGTGTGTGTGTGTGTGGTGCTGGGGTGACTGGAGTTAGGGTTTTCAACCCCAACAGCAAATTTCTCACTTTGTCACTGTGGAACACCTAACTAATGCATTAAACGGAGTTTTTGCCTCTAATATACACACACACACATATATATATATATATATACACACACACACACATATATATATATATATATATATATATATACATACACACACACACACACACACATATATATATATATATATATATATATATATATATTACATTACAACATTTCAGGTTCATTTTTGCAACATCTTATATCTTTAATCCCCTCCTCCCTGCCCCATGCGCGCGTGCGCACACACACACACACGCACACACGTACACTTCATCATCATCCTAAATTTGCTTTTCATGATATCAAATTCAACAAGGTGGCACACACTGAAGCTAAGGTAGTGCTTGGGTAAACAAATTTAAAAAATAATTGTTTCCACACAGAGGATAGTTGATACATTGAATAAACTGCCCAGGGCAGTAACTGAAGCCAGCAGTTGTGGGGGTGGTGAATATATTTTAGTGCTGCAAGTTATACAGTACGGATGATAGCCATTTTCTCCCTCAGCCAGGCTAATGGATCTAGAGTTTATGTTCCCATGTAACAAAAGATGTTCATGATACTTCACTTTATTTTTCTTTCAGGACTACAGATGCTAACGCAGTCTCTGTCTGGTGGATAGTAAACAGATGCCCAGCAATATTTCTGAAACTAAATAGGAGAAAAACTGATGCCATCTTTCCTGTCAAGCCAAGTCTCCTGAGGCAGCTACCATTATAATCTATTTGTCTGGAAGAGCATTCTTTTAGTGAAAAGTCTATCATGAGCACCCTAAGGGGATCAGTGAAGTTATCTATCAAGCAGTTTGTGAATGTGCATATTTTTATCTTCCAGATATTGCTTGTAGTTGTACATGGATCATTTCAATATGATGAGTCATCAATTTGGTCTTAATGAACAGTAAGTTTTGGGGCTGTCTTATTTCTTTTGACTACAGTAGATATTTGCCTTTTCATTGTCCTGACAGTTCACACTGTGTTAAGGGAAGAATTTCTATCAGACTTCCCATAATTTATTTTTGTTACTCCGGCATTGTCACTGGGAATTCGTAACAGTTGGATAAAATGTACCCCTGCTTCAGGTGCACTAGAGGGATGCTTCACTGTTGTTCAAAACTGTGTCATCAGCAAAGAATGTTGATGGCATAAGAATTCCTCAGCCTCTACCTCATCAGTCCATCCTTCTTGCCCTGCAGTACAGTACGTAAGGAATAAGCCATGACAGGATAAGCATTAAAGGTTCATAATAACTGCGAAGCATTTCTCCTATAGGGAAACCCAGTTGTAATTCACCATTATAACCAGCTGGTTATAATGGTAAACACATACCAGATTTCCTGTGCTCCATGTATACTGGCTTTTTCCATCGGTCTGCCATCTCTACCACCTCACTCCATCCCCCAAGACTTACCTTCCACCACAGGAGTGCGCCCTGGATTACCCTTCCCCCGGGCGGGGCTGTCAGGGAGCCCCCTGTGCTACTCCCCCAATGGTTCCACGTGAAGATCTGGTGACAGAGTGCCTTGGAAAACTTGGTGGGATTCGGTGTGGGAGGTGGATGTCCTCCATGCCACAGCCAGGTTTCTCCCTTCGTTATTGGGAAGTGTGGCATGCAATGACATAAAGGCACGTAATACACCAATGTCTGGCACACTTCCCAGAACCTGCATGCCTCGGGCGCAACACCCCCGGCCAAGTGGTGCCGGCCCCCAGAGGAGGAGAGCAGTCCACTGGATGCTGGATCCTCCTCCCACGGGCCAGCCCTCTGACTCCCGGGCTCACATCTGAACCCAGGTTGTAAGCATGACACATACACGTGCACATTACCTCTGTCATGCACACACTTTGACTGACTCATAGTAAATGGATTCAGAGTAAGTGTTTTCATAAACTCATTCGTAGAGATGCTGTTAAGCTCCTTTCTGTCTACTTTTGGGGCAATCACGCAGAAAGAAAAAAAGTAAAAGGTTAATTAAAATTGCGCTCCAGCCCAATTGAACTATCAGAACTACTGGCGAATGGACCATACTGTTTTCTGTAATTGCTGGGTAGTGTGCAAGGCAAAAATAATGCTACCCAGCAGTTATATAAAACAAGACATGGGGTAGTGTGCAAAACTCGAATTTTACACACACCCTGGTATTGGATGCTTGTATATAAACCCCTCTAGCTTTGCTAGCGGGCTTTATGTAGTGTCCAGCACCTCAAATGTACATAAAATTCTCATTATACAGTCTATCCCCATGTATTATTCTATATTTAATGCATGCCCCAGGGGAGTGAGGCATGAGGTTAAAAGCTCCTAAGACTATCCTGCACTTCCCCTATGATCCCCATCAATGTAATTTATTCTCCCCCCCCCACCCCCGAGTACTATTTTTTCTCTCTGCCTTACCCCGGACTCTCTCCAGGGGGTCACTTGGCACTGCCATGTTCCCACCTGCCTGAAGTCCTCCAGCTGCTACCCAGCCACTCAAACATCCCCCCGGCTCTGAGTCCCCCAAGGTGGGACCACCTACTCCTCCTGGCACTCTATCTATAATCTAGTGGAGCAGCCAAGCAGGGAGGAGCGCCAGAGGAACAAATGGAAGGACTTGGCTCTGTGTGTGGTTGGCCGGCCTCTGTACCCTCTTTTGCCTACCGGGAGGCAGGGTATTTTCTTTGTTCCGCCCCCTGCAGTGGTGTCAGTGCGGGCCTTCCTGCAGATGTCCTGCCAACACCAGACCCCATCTGCATGTCTCTGCTTCTGGACAACACCCCCAGTCTCTGCCAGGAGCCGCCACTGAGTGAGGAATCCCTGGAACCCACCCCAGGAGAAGAGAGCAGTCCTCTGGATGCTCGATCTTCTCCTTCCCCTGCTGACCCCCGATGGCCCAGGCTCATTCCCAAACCTGGGTCACTAGCGTGGCGTGATGTGTGGAGTCCAGCGCCTCAACCCTCAGCACCACCGGGCCTACCAATGTCACTTATTCTGATGTGGACAATGACATCTAGCCCCACCCCATCTCCTACTGACCTAGCAAGCTTAACAATACTCCCTCCACCTGTTCTAGCAGTAGCCCACTGCAAGTGTAACCCCTAGATGGCGCTATCCCAGGGGCTACTACCCCTGCCTGATTTGCCACTAACAGGTTGAGGGGCCTGGATCCAATGGCGGGTGCCTCCACCCAGAGGTCAGGGTTTGCAATAGTTAAACTTACTTGGTCACAGCCCTCTGGGACACTGCAACCTCCTTTCTTCCCACTAGTGGCCCACACAATATAGCAGAATTACCTTCACAGTATACACTTACCCCAAGGCTGGTTCAGGCACGGGACATCCTGTAAAATAAGATACAGTGCAACAATCACAGTACAGTACTTTAACATAGACAAATACCTCAGGCAGTATAACTTTGTTGAAACAAACAGCTCTGATTTATTTGGGGGATATAACAAGGACAGGGGAAATCAGGTTAATTAGCTTATCCTTTACTATCTACCTATGGCTCTGTGCACGAGCCTATCCTACCAGTTACTGTCCCTGAAATTTGCCCAAGCCCTAGTGGCTAGTCCAAACCGTGGCAGCTGGTAGGGGCCCTTTCACACAGTGAAAGGAGAATTAAACAGTCAACAGTACAGTAATTCCATTTGGATTTAATGTGGCAATTCAACGGGAGGCGACCCGAATTAGTACTCACGACCTCCAAAGAAGATATGGTCCTTCAATGTCAGCAGGGCTACTTTTGATCTCAAGAGACTCCTCACACATTTATATGGTAAAAAAAAAAGCACTATACCAGGCAGGCTGCATCTGTCATCCCAATCGCAATTACTGCACAATAACCAGGAGAACACACAGCAGATTCAGTTCCTGACAGACCGAGTGTAATTCAACAATTTCTTCAGTCTTCTACAGGGTGAGCCTGGTTTCTCCTTCAGAGATCCTTTGATTCTTTTCACAGGGCCAGTTCAGTCCTAACAAGCAGTTACACAAGTTGTAGACCGGAACTCTGGGCCTTGCACACGTTTTTGACTGAAACTGTGCACTGAAGGAGCACAGGGTTTCTTTCCCTTCACTTTCAGATCTCAAACTGAAACTCCCAACAGACAAAAACCGGGCACTTCCTTTGAGGTTCCTCCCAGTTCTTGACTGGATTGGCTGTCACTCACAATAGACTGCTGCTGTTGGTCCAAAAAGGCACCGAAGTCTAAACTACATCTCCCAAGTCACTGCCCATACAATCCTCTTGTGGCTGGCTCAGATTATGAGTCCCAAGTTCTGATTCGTCAAGGCATCATTTTAGAGCTAGTTTACCCACACTGATTGGTCCAGTTCAGCAGTTCAAAACCAGAATGGGGAACTAGGCAGACAGTTCTGACTGCAAAGAAAGCAGGTTAGACAAACTGTAATTTTATTATTACTGTAAATGATTTCTGGCAATCAGTTACATCTTTCAGACAGGTTCCTTTGCACTCCTAGTGACTGCAAAAATGAAGTGAATTGGCAGCAGCTTGGTGGTACTCAATCAAAGAAAACACAGTCCCCATACAAACTAATTATGTCTGCAAGCAGACAGCTCTTAAAGAGACAGTACCAGAGGTTCAAAACACTCACTGATAAATGGCTTAAATGCCAAACACCATTCAGGCTTGGAGCATTCAAACAAGCTCCTGGAAGTCTTTGGGAACCCCCATTTGCAGAGGTTACACCCTTCCTGGCCTGGGAAGCTTGGCGTCGCGTCAAGCAAGTACCATAAGTTTCAACTGCAACCATATACATTTGCATTAGGCTCGCCATGTATAATCATCAGTCAATATATCATTTTACCAAGAACACATTTCTGAAACATTGCAGTCGTCACTCTTTACACAGTATTACATACACATTGTACCATAACTCAAGTTATTACCTCTTGTACATGAAACCTGAAGAGGGCCCTTCCCTATCAGTTACCTTGGGGCTGGATGGGGCAAGGGCACCATATAGAGACAACACAAGTAACTTGGAGTTAGCACTAGCGCTCAGTTTGGGCAATGAGCTCGGGGACACATACACTCCTTTATGGACAACATTGAGAGCAAATCCACAGGCCTCCCAAGTGAATCATAACTGAGGTGCACCACAGGCTTACAGCTCGACCAGTCTTTCTAGGGGGAACTGTTATAGTCTCTGCACTCTGAGCCTCATTTTCAGCATTGTCCTCACTTGTCAGGAGTCTCCATGGGGTGAGAGGCTAGAACTTGGGGCACTTTCAGCTCCAGGAGTTACAGTTTCTGAGTCCACAACATTTGGCTCGCATGGAGAGCTTCGGACACTGGCAGTGGACTGTCAGGGCACTCAAAATACTCTTCTTGTTCGGATGTATCACCAGTCTGCCCCAATCTATCATTTTCCTCCTGAAAGCTCAAACAGTTCAACCATGCACAATGATTCCATTTCATCTGATCTGATGCTTTGCACTTCACTTTCTGGGAGCATTGGCTCCAGGGATGAAGCTGGGGGCATAGACAGTCCAGAAGGCCCAGCTTTGTCTCCAGTATTGACTGGGGATTGCCCGAAACAATTGACTCAGTTCGTAAGAAGGATAGTATTCAAAGTCACTCTCACTTTCTTCTGATATGGACTGACAGTCATGCTCAACTGGGACTTGTGCAGGGAACACTTTAACTCTGCTTCTGTAGGTGCAGACTTCCTTGATCTTTTCTTAGCAGCAGCTCTAGTCACTGGTCCAGAGGGGGCATCTTCTGGGGGCTCAGACTCAATCAGGATTTGTCCAATGGGTAGTAAATGATTTCTATGCATTGTTTTTACATCTTTTGAATTGTTCTCAGGCCTTACCTTGTACACTGGCAGATCATCTAGTTTGCCCACTACAATGTGAGGGAGATGGTGCCATCTGTCAGCAATCTTGTGTTTGCCATGCAGTCCCAGATTTCTTAGCAATACCCGATCTCCCTCCTGGAGTTCCTGTGCTTTCACCTTTTTATCATACCTTTCTTTGTTGGTCCAGATTTCTTTTTAGCAGCCATGGTTTGAGCCAGTTGAGTACGCATGAGTTAGCTGGGCCTTTAACTTTTGCACATACTGTAAATAGTTGTCAGCTTGAACCCCATCAGGAGAGACCCCAAAACACACATCTACCGGTAGTCGAGCTTCTCTTCCAAACATCAGGCGGTGGGGAGAACCCAGTGGCATCACTTTTGGTGCAGTTATAAGCATGTACCAGGGTGCTAATTTGTTGGCTCCATCTAGGCTTGTCCTTTGGGTGCAGGGTGCCTAGCATATCTAGCAAAGTCGGTTGAAGCGTTCAGGCTGTGGGTCCCCTGGGGTGGTAAGAGTGGTTCTGGACTTCTCACTCCCCACAGAGAAAGCATCTCTTGATCAGACGACTCTCAAAGTCTCTCCCTTGATCAGAATGGATTCTTTGGGAGCCCCATAGTGAACAAAAAGTTTTCTCACAGTACTTTGGCTACAGTGGATGCTTTCTGGTCTTTGGTGGGAAAGCTTGGGCATATCTCGTGAAATGGTCAGTGACCACCAGCACATTACTGATATTTCTTTGATCTGACTCCAAACTCAGAAAATCAATACAGACCAGCTCCATGGGTGCACTGGTGGTTATGTTAACAAGGGGCAGCCCTCTGGCAAAGCTTTCCTCTGTAAGCAGCGACTACAAGATTAGTATGTGTTGCTCCACATCAGCCCCATCTTAGGCCAGAGATCTGGATCTCACCAAGTCAAGTGTTCTGTCTATACCAAGGTGCCCCATGTGGTTGTGCAAGGACCTCAATACTGAGTCTCGAAGGCAGTGGGCAGCACCAGTTGTTGTTTGTCTACTTGTCCCCCCTCTGTCTACTGTTTCTCTATATAACAGTTTATTGATCAGTTTCAACTTAGGACCTTCTTTGTATAACAGTGCAGTTCTCAAATCAGTGGGCGTAATTTGGACACATCTTTTCCTGCATAGAGGGCTTCTAAAGCTGATTTGATCATAGGATCGCGAGGATTGAGCCCTCGAATACTGTCATTGTCCAGCTGAGGCAGTGCACCAATGTCTATTGCAGAAAAGTGGCAATAAGCAGCAGGTATGCAATTCTCAGAGGGTCCCAAACAATCCACCATGCAGTCCACTGCGTCCGTGGACATTGTTCCTCCCTGTCAAACTTCGGCAGAGTGCCGAATGTCAGGTTCTGCCAATCGGACCCAATCATTCTAGGGAACAGGCCTCCGGAGAGAGCATCAGCATCTATGTGGTTCAGACCTGCTCGGTGATTCGAGCATAGTCATATGTAGATAATGCAGAAAGCCACCTGTGGCCAGTGGCATCAACTAGCTGAGGTCTGCACATAGGTCAAAGGATTATTGTCAGTTTTACTAGTATTTTAGCCCCATACAAGTACTCATGGAATTGGTCAACAATAGCCCACTTCAAAGCTAGGAACTCTAACTTATGTACAGGATAGTTCTTTTCGGATGGGGTCAGGCTTCTACTGGCAAAGGCCACTGGTCTCAGGCCATTCTCGTGCTCTTGGTACAACACAGCCCCCAACCCTTGCAAGCTAGCATCAGTGTGCAGGGCGTAAGGTTTCTTGGATCGGCATAGGCCAGCACTGGAGCATGGGTAAGTTGATATATGATCTCATGAAAAGCAGTCTCACAATCAGGAGTCCAGCGGGCCCCAAATACTTCACTCGGATGAAAATACACTCTTTCAGTCTTGAGGGACGCTGACTTTTGGTATTTTTGTGGGTTGGGGATACCCTTGAGTAAGGTTAAGTAAAGGCGGATCACTCTTGAATAGTCCTTGATGAAGCGCGATAATAACACAGAATCCAGGAATCTTTGCAGTTCTTTTAGATTTTTGGGCTGTGGCCAGTGGTCAAAGGCCTCAACTTTACTTGGGTCGGTCTCTATTCCCTCGGTGGATACTATGTGTCCCATACTTTACTGATGTTTGAAAGAATTGACCTTATCAATGGACAGTTTAAGGCCAAAAGTCCTCCAGTCGATCCAATACCTTAAATAATCTGCTCTCATGTTCCTCAGTGAGCTGCCAAACACAATAACATCATCTAGGTATACCAGGCACTCTAGTAAGTTCATGTCCCCACTGCACGCTCCATCAATCGTTGAAAAGTGGCTGGGGCACCTGAAATCCATGAGGCATCCTCATGAATTCATAGAAGCCAAGCGGACAGATAAAGGCTGTCTTCTCACGGTCCTCTGGGGCCATCGGGATCTAGTAGTACCCACTGCGGAGATCCAGCACAGAGAACCACTTGCTCCCGTTTAGGCAGTCCAAAGCATCCTGAATCACGGGGCATTGTGTACTGATCAGGGATATTAATCGCCGGTTTAAGGTCGATAATCCACGCACATCCTTACTGTCCATTCTTTTCCTCACTACCACAATGGGGAAGCATAAGGGCTTCTGGTTCTTGTATTACACCAGCCGCTAACATCTCTTGCAGATGCCGTCTCACATCATCTATATCCAGCAGGTGCCAGGCGTAACTGAAGCAACAGCAGTTCTGAGAAGGGGCAGACTTAAGTTCTGTCCAGTCTGGTTCGGTCCAGTTCAATCGCTGGCAAACTACCCTTTCTGAGGCATTCTTGCAACAATTTTTCCACCAGAGACATACACAGACAACAACTCCCCTTGGTACTGTTGTGCATTTCTTACTCTCCACCATAGGTCCTCATCAGAATCTGGGCTCCCTCACATTCTCCAAGGCCTCAAGATAGGCTTGTGCAGTCGCTTCAGGGTTACTGGCCCGTTTAGCGGATGGTAGCCAGGGCGGGACCTCGGAGGCTCTCACTAACCCTCTTTAGCTTTGCGGCTTCCGAGCATTGCCATTCTAGCACTTGGGGGCAACATAGTCTATCCAGGTCTCCCAGTCATCCTCCTTGGGGGTGGGAGGTGCCAGAGAAGATCCTCAACCTTGGTAGAGTCGTGACTAATGGCAGGTGCAGAAATAGGAGTCTGCATTGGTTCCAGCCACCATTACGAATGGTACTGGAGCAGGAGAGGGTGTTGGGGAGGAACACCCCAGGTGGCAAGAATAGTTTCTTCAAGTCCTCCACAGTTTTCCCTTCTCCCAGCAACCATTTAGCAAATTTCTCCTCAAAGTTTCAGATAGTGGTGGGGCTCATTCCCCGGTCTTTACTGTCCTTAGTTATCACTCTCCAAGCAGTGAGGGGCTCCCTCTGGGGTAATGGTCTGTGGTACTTTGGAGCTATCTGGGATCCTTAAACTCTACTAGGGCCAGGAAAGTGTGGGTGAGCAGATTAGCGTGCCGACCCACCACCACAGGGTTTTGTAAACCTTCCACCTTGGAAAGTACTCCCTGCACAGTGTCCGTATTGATACCCAGGGGGATGTCCAGGATAAGCATAGCATTTTGGGGGTCGATCTCCTCCCCAGTACACCACTCCACCAGCCGGTGCACAGCCACTTCTGTCGGGGTACCCATTTATTTATTTATTTATTTATTTCCCTTAACAGTGGTTTGTAAATATGGCCACTAGAGGACACACAATCCCAGCGGTGAGCCTCCAAGATGTAACCCCTAGATGAGCTATCCCAGGGCTACTACCTGCCTGATTTGCCACTAACAGGTTGAGGGCCTGGATCCAATGGCGGGTGCCTCCACCCAGAGGTCAGGGTTTGCAATAGTTAAACTTACTTGGTCACAGCCCTCTGGGACACTGCAACCCCTTTCTTCCCACTAGTGGCCCACACAATATAGCAGAATTACCTTCACAGTATACACTTACCCCCAAGGCTGGTTCAGGCACGGGACATCCTGTAAAATAAGATACAGTGCAACAATCACAGTACAGTACTAACGCAGACAAATACCTCAGGCAGTATAACTTTGTTGGAAACAAGCAGCTCTGATTTATTTAGGGATATAACAAGGACAGGGAAATCAGGTTAATTAGCTTATCACTTTACTATCTACCTATGGCTCATGCACAGACCTCTCCCTACAGTTACTGTCCCTGGGTACCCAAGCCCTAGTGGCTAGTCCAAACCGTGGCAGCTGGTAGGGGCCCTTTCACCAGTGAAAAGGAGGAATTAAACAGTCAGCAGTACAGTAATTCCATTTGGATTTAATGTGGCAATTCAACAGGGAGCGACCCAATTAGTACTCACGACCTCCAAAGAAGATATGGTCCTTCAATGTCAGCAGGGCTACTTTTGATCTCAGAGACTCCTCACATTTATATGGTAAAAAAAAAAGCACTATACCAGGCAGGCTGCATCTGTATCCCAATGCAATTACTGCACAATAACCAGGAGAACACACAGCAGATTCAGTTCCTGACAGACCGAGTGTAATTCAACAATTTCTTCAGTCTTCTACAGGGTGAGCCTGGTTTCTACTCTTCAGAGATCCTTTGATTCTTTTCACAGGACGATTCAGTCCTAACAAGCAGTTACACAAGTTGTAGGGCGGAACTCTGGGCCTTGCACACGTTTTGACTGAAACTGTGCACTGAAGGAGCACTAGGGTTTCTTTCCCTTCTTTCAGATCTCAAACTGAAACTCCCAACAGACAAAAACCGGGCACTTCCTTTGAGTTCCTCCCAGTTCTTGACTGGATTGGCTGTCACTCACAATAGACTGCTGCTGTTGGTCCAAAAGGCACGAAGTCTAACTACATCTCCCAGAGTCACTGCCCATACAATCCTCTTGTGGCTGGCTCAGATTATGAGTCCCAAGTTCTGATTCGTCAAGGCATCATTTTAGAGCTAGTTTACCCCACCTGAGTTGGTCCAGTTCAGCAGTTCAAAACCAGAATGGGGAACTAGGCAGACAGTTCTGACTGCAAAAGCAGGTTAGACAAACTGTAATTTTATTATTACTGTAAATGATTTCTGGCAATCAGTTACATCTTTCAGACAGGTTCCTTTGCACTCCTAGTGACTGCAAAAATGAAGTGAATTGGCAGCAGCTTGAGTGGTACTCAATCAAAGAAACACACAGTCCCCCATACAAACTAATTATGTCTGCAAGCAGACAGCTCTTAAAGAGACAGTACCAGAGGTTCTAAAAACACTCACTGATAAATGGCTTAAATGCCAAACACCATTCAGGCTTGGAGCATTCAAGCAAGCTCCTGGAAGTCTTTTGGGGAACCCCCATTTGCAGGGGGGTTACACAAGCACCCCACTACCCTATCACCCTCCCCTCCTCCCCAGCCACTGTCTCTCTACCTCCTAACTACAGAATCCCCCATCACTAATGCTTTCTTGCCTTTCCTGAGATGCAGATGACCCGTGCTGACTGAGTTACCACTAGCTTAGGTTCCGGTGTTATGGTGACCTTAGGCTCCTGTTCAGCAAGTGAAGCATACTTGTTGGTCAATGGTACTATCGGTGGGATCCCACCTCTGTCAGACCCCCTCCCCTCTCTGTGCTGACCACAGTCCATCACCCATCCCTGACTCTCAGAGCCCTTGGGGAAGAGAAGGAATGGTTTCTAGCACAATAGGAGTTCAACGGCTGCCTCCCCCCTCCAGCAATATGGCTCATGCTTCAAGGAGAGGAGCAGTACAGTGAAAGCCCACAGGCGTGCACTTGTTGGGCATACTGCCTTCCCCAGAGGATCTTTCTGAAGATTGTGGCCCCACAGTTCTCAACACTAGACAATCCTGCCCGTCATTCCTGCTGAAGAGGTCTGTTCCTTTTTACTGGGTGGAAGGTTCCCTTGTCACCTTACCCTAAATAAGGTGTTTGCACGGACTGGTGATTTACCTGCTTGCCTAGACCACTCTGCTAAAAGGCCTTAGGATTACCACCTGTCCTGAGTTTTGCAAGACAGTCCTGATTTGGGCAGCTGTGTCCTGCAAAAAACATGAAAAATGTCCTGACTTTTTAGTAGAAAAAGTATTTTCTAACTTTCCACTAAATCTTGTAGAAAACTATAGTACCTTAACTAAAATACATTAAAATGCAATGAAACCACAGAAGGAACCAATAAACTACAATACTTAGCCTTAATTCTGATTATATAGAGAAAAGAGGTCTGTTGCACTTGTCGACGTTACGTGATGTCCTGCGAAAAATCATGTTTCAGTAAGACATGTCCCACTTTGGGCTTCTTAAAAGGTGGGAACCCTAAAAGGCCTGTGCTGAGTTTCCTAATGCCCTGTGAAAACTGCTCTTCCTACACTGAACAGCATCACAGCACTAAGAATACTTCACAAACAGCCGTTTACAAGAAGCAGTCCTTGGTGGCTTACCCTAGAGGTGGTTTCCCTTACCAAATGGAGTGTCCTGTGACCAACAACATTGTGGACAATACAATAATCAGAGGCCATCAGTGGTAACTGTGGGGAGATAACTGCAAGAAAAATATTCACGGACATTGGTTCACACAGAGAGTAGTGCCACAGTGGAACAGCCTACCCGAGCATATGGTGTTGAGTGACACCATGAAACAGTTTAAGCAGGCCTTGGACGTGCACTGTATTAATATCAGGAATAAGTTCGCAACATAGCTGGAACAGGTCAAGAATGCCTAACACTATAAGACCTGATATCATCTTATGAATTGTATGAACAGGTTCCTTTGCAGATGCCTCAACAGATGCCAGTGCCACACAGACCTGATGTCATACTTCTGACCTGGTGCCAGGATGCTAGGGAAAAGATCCTTTTATACCATCATCTCTCTCCTTACCCTGACTGCAAGCTTACTGTTTAACAGAAGAAGATTCATTGAAGTGCACCACTGCCAGCCAGCCGTTTGCAGCGTTATTGGACCTACATCATTTCCATGGATGGGTACACAGAGAATCACCAAGAGCTCCCTAGATTAAAGGGGTATACAGTACTCTGGTATCAGTGGGGAGAGGATAGTGCCCCCTCCATACAGTTGGGAAAACAGGCACTTGTACAGAGAGTACATGGTTTGTGGATTGACTGCTATTGGAGGGCTGAATCTGGGATGGAACATAAACAACAATCTAGGCAATATAACCATATCTAGCTGTGCCTGGAAGTGCAAGTGGGGAACAGACCTGTGTATGCAGGCTGGACCTAGCATGGCTCTACGTGTCTGCTGGGCTGCATATATTACCTCATTAATTACCTAACCCCCTTTTCTCACATTTAGGGCTTTGCAGTCCCTAAATAAAGTAATAAAGCATACAGATGAAGTGAACACTCCCATCTCCTGAGCTGAGTCCAGGATGCACTTTGTTTGAACATGTCTTCATGTTAGTAAGATAAAAGTGCTGAGCAGGACAACGGCACACACAGACCTCTCCCACACAGACCAAAGCAAATAAGTTTCCTTGTTGTTCTGTTTGCAGTTCTTGTCTGAGCGTGGATTGTTTCACACAGTATACGCTGCATGCTCATTGAGGTAAATATTATTGCACTGCATTGGTTAATGGCTAGGGTGATCTCATGGGGAGATGGGATGGTACTGCACCCAAGGGAGTTGTACCATACTCACACCAGGCCTACTAAAATCTTTCTCTGGATTGGAAGCACTGCATAATTTCCTTAAACTCATGACTGGGATTTTCCAAGGGTTTATCATCCCAGGCCCCTCAACCTTGCTTGAGACCATAAAGCAGAAGTAGTAACTTAACATTCACAGCAACTTGGTAACATTACTCTTATTATAAAATTACAAAACAGAGTCATCAAAAAATGCTGATCTACTGAATCATATTGACAATATTGTCCATGAGAATAAAAAAAAGCTCTCGAGTGCAGTCCCAGTGACAACATTGAAACTAAAAGAAAAACATGCATTTGTCAATGCCGAATGTTGTCTTCCTGGCATTGGCATTGGTAGTGGAAGAGTTAGAGAGATGCATATCACATATTTGGCTCCAGAGTCGTCTGTCTTTACAAGGAACAATTCTTGGTTCGCTGCGTCAGTCCCTCCCCACCGTGTCTGGCCATATATCAAACCAGACTTTTTTTTTTTTTTTTTACTCCAACAAGTCAGCGTTTGTGATGGCAGGGTAGTGGGCAGATTTGTCTTTGGGCCCCTTTCGAAGTTTTTTTAGCACACAGTGTAGGACGTTACTGTAGGGTTTAAAGGCCAGGTCTCTGATAATGCTGATGTTGTGGCCTAGGTCAGAGGTGTTGATGTGGCAATCGATGCCAGAATCGAGAGAATAGTAGAAAAAACTGAATACTGCTCCTTGTCGGCCGTACAGACCTCTGCATAGCATTTTCAGTGGTAGCTGTTTATTTATTTATTTATTTGCTTTTGTTAACTGGGTAGGGCACACTAGACA
This sequence comes from Neoceratodus forsteri, assembly GCA_016271365.2. Taxonomy (NCBI): domain Eukaryota; kingdom Metazoa; phylum Chordata; order Ceratodontiformes; family Ceratodontidae; genus Neoceratodus; species Neoceratodus forsteri. The sequence continues at coordinate 1,871,274,831 of CM057452.1, forward strand.
CCAAGTGCCTATTTTCAGGTGCGACCCGGGAGGGTTACAGTGGTGGAGGCATACAGGAATCAGTTACATACAGTTGGTGGCAAACCAGAATCAGTTACATACAATAGAGCAAACAACAGGATTGACAGAATATGCTAGCGGTAAAGTACAAGTATGGTAATCAAGAAAAACAATGAACATTACCTGAAAAGAAAGAGGAAGCAATGCATCATTAGAAACTGGGGTTGGGAGACGCAGGTACACACAATTGGGGAGTAAGGCTAAGAGAATTAAAGGTAAAACAAGATGTATTCGGTACACTTTGTGAGGTTAATTGGTGCTAGTAGTAAGTGCATTGGAGGGAGAATAAGGATGGGGGGTGGGGTGAGGGAGTGGGTGGGAGGGAGAGGCCAAGTTGGGAGGGAGGAGAGAGGGGAGGAGGTGGGGGATGGAGTGAGGTCAGTAAAGTGTTTCCAGGTTTGGAGGGGTACAGAGCAGGGAGGCCCTGGGAGCTCAAGACACTCGAGTGGGAAGAGTAGAGCTAGGAAGTACTGGGACAGGCAGAGGAGGATTTCAGGTAGTGCCAGAGCAAGGTTTTGAAGCGGAAATGAGAGGGGGCGGTCCGGGTAGGGATTGGGAATGAGTTCCAGAGTTTGGGGGCAATTGAGGAGAAGGCCCGGTCCCCCATGAGGGAGTGAGTTCTAGGAACAAGTCGACCGAGGGCCTCTCTTGATCTAAGCTGATAGGAGGGGGGGGCCAGGATTAATGGAAGGGGCGAGGAAGGGGGGTGTAGATGACCTTATAATGTTGTCATGGAAATTACCAAGCATGAATGTGCGATGTCTTTCAGGAGGGAGCCACTCCAGTCGGGAGTAGAGGTCGCACCGGTGAGTGAGGGGCGGAGCAGAAAGGACAAAGCGGCAGATGCTATTATAAGCTGTGTCCCATTTCTGGAGGCTGGAAGGGGGCATAGGAGTGAAGGTAACCAGCCCGTAGCAGAGAGTAGGGAGGAGAACCCCTCTGGCTAGCGCCAAGTGAGCTGCAGGGGTTAGGCAGTTTTTTGCCTTGTAGGCGAGGCCGAGTTTAACATTTGTGGTCCTGCAGATGTTCTGAATATGCTGGGCGAGATTAAGCTGTGGGTCCAGAGTGACACCCAGGTACTTGAATGAAGTTGCGGTCTGTAGGGGGCAGCCATCTCTATCCAGTATTTGGAGGGGGAAGGGGCAGGACTTTAGCTTGTGCCATGAGCTGAACAGCAAGCTTGGGTTTTTTTGAGGTTGATGGAGAGTCTGTGATCCACTAGCCAGGACTGGATGTGATGGAAGTCAGCATTAAGCTGGGCATTAATGGTGGCAATGTCACAAGCATTGGTCAAAAGGACCAGGTCATCTGTGTAGAGAGTGGCACGCCCATGGATGGCGGAGGACGGGAGATCGTTGATGAAGAGGGAGAAGAGGGTGGGACCAAGAACGGAGCCCTGGGGAACCCCGCAGTGGACGGGAGAGGGGGAGGAGTGAGTACGATTGAAGTTAGTGAACTGCTGCCTGCCAGAGAGGTAGTCGAGGACCCACGCGTGGGTAGAGGAGGAGAAGCCAAGGGAGCGGAGGGTGGAGCAGAGAAGGGAGTGGTCCACTTTGTCAAATGCTTTGGAAAGATCCACAAAGATGGCACCAGTGAGGTTCCCCTGGTCAGCAGCTGCTCTGATAGTCGAGGTGACAACAGCGAGGGCGGTGGATGTGCTGTGTCCTTTTCTGAATCTGTGTTGAGCTGGGGAGAGGAGATTATGGTCCTGAATGTAAAGGGATAGCTGGGAGGCCACGATTTTCTCTAGGATCTTGGAGGCTGCAGACAAGATCGCAATAGGGCGATAGTTCTGGGGGGTCCTTGGAGTTGCCTTGCTTTAGGACTGGGAAGACTTTTGCCACTTTCCAGATGGCCAGGATAGACCTGGAGCTGAGGGAGGAATTGAAAATGTGTGTGAGAGGCCTGGCAAGAAAGTGGGCCCCTAGCCTGAGCAGTTTAGGCTTGAGGCAGTCATGACCAGCCCCACTGTGAGGGGAAAGGCTGGCGAGGAGCTTCTGGGTCTCGTAACATGTGGCTTTTTGGAGGAAGAGAGGGGGACGGGGGTTAGAACCAGGAGGAGGAGAGTCAGGGGGCTCAGGGGCAGAGCACGGAGGAGGGGCAGGGGGTTCGGAGAACAGCAAATTAAAAGTGTTAGAGATGGTGTGGGGGTTGTTGCAGCTGACCCCGCCAATAGTAGGTCGGTGACCTGTGCTCTGGCCGACCCACAGACAGCGCTTCTGATATTTTGCCAGAAATTTCTTGGCTTGGAGGCAGAGGAGAGCAGGACAGACTTACAGAATTCACTTTTTGCAAAGCAGATGGCTTTTTTGCATACATTTCTGATGGTCATGTAGGCAAGGAGATCAGTAATGCTTTGGGAGGCCTTGTAGGTCGCCCAGCTTTTGCCCCTAGAAACATAGACTTTGACGGCAGATAAGGACCGCTAGGCCCATCTAGTCTGCCCATTTCCCTACCTACATGATAGGCAGCAGATCCTAGTTAACCAACAGCCTATTTCTTCCTACCCCCCACAAGAATTGCCTTATGTCTGTCCCATGCATTCTTGAATTCTCCCACAGTTTTGGACCCATAACCTCCTCAGGAAGGCTGTTCCATGCATCCACTACCTCTCTGTGAAATAATACTTCCTCACATTGCCCTGAACCGCCCTCCTTCTATCTTTAAATTGTGTTCCTTGTTCTTGCAATTCTCTTTTCTGAAAATGCTACCCTCTTGGACTTTGTTGATTCCACTGAGATACTTAAAAGTTTCTATCATGTCCCCCTCTCCCTTCTTTCCTCAAGGATATACATGTTAAGCTCCTTTAGTCTCTCCTCATACGGTTTCTCTTGCAGACCCTGCACCATTTTAGTTGCCCTCCTCTGGACTGCCTCTATCCTGTCTATGTCCTTGCGGAGATGGGGTCTCCAGAACTGGACACAGTACTCCGGATGGGGTCTCACCAACTGTCTGTACAGAGGGATAACAACTTCCTGTTTTCTGCAGCTGATGCCTCTCCCTATACATCCCAGTATACCCCCAGCCCTCCCTACTGCCTTCTCACATTGCTTGCTAACCTTAAGGTCATCTGATATGATTACCCCCAGGTCCCTTTCTTTTTTGTTGTTGTAACTACCTCCCCACCCATTGTGTATTCTTCCCTGGGTTCTTGTTTCATGTGCATTATTTTGCACTTTTTGCATTGAATCCTAGCTGCCATAGTTCTGACCATTCCTCCAACCTTGCCAAGTCCCTTTTCATCCTTTCCACGCCTCCTTGTGTATCAACCCTGTTGCAGATTTTTGTGTCATCTGCAAAAAGGCATACTTTTCCTTCCAGTCCTTCTGCAATGTCACTGATGAAGACATTAAAAAGGAATGGACCCAATACTGAACCCTGCGGTACCCCACTAGTAACCCCCCTTTCTTCAGAATGGACTCCATTTACAATTACCTTCTGTGTCCTGTTGTCCAGCCAATGTTTTACCCAGGCCCTAGTTTTCATTAGGGAAAAAAGGCCACCATGAAGCCATTTGGTGACAGTGCCTTTTACACGCCTCCTGGTGAGGGGGGCGTGCTTGTTCTGCACTGGGATGAACTTGGAAAGAAATTCCTCTAGGGCTAGTGCTGGGTCTTTTAGAGCTGTGACCCCTGACCAGTCAACAAGTGAGAGGTCGGAGAGGAAGTGTTGGGTATTTAGCTTAGAGTAATCCCTCATTCTGATCACTTTGCTGGGGGGTTTTGACCGAGAAATGCCCCACGTGCAGTAAGTAGGTGAGTGGTCAGAGATGGCGTCCGGAAGGATGCCCGATGATGTGATCCTGTCAGGTCTGTTAGTCAGGACCCAATCGATTAGCGACCCATTTTTCCCCCAGGCAGAGGGCCTGGTAGGCTCAGTGAAGACCTGGCTCAAGGCATGGCCCGAGAGCAGAGGTTCATATTCCTTGTGGTTGGGAGCCAGCCAGTTCAGATTAAAATCACCGATGACTAGGACTTCGTTTGTCCCCACAGTGTCACTGGTACTGTGGAGGAGAGAGGAGAGTCCTTGTGGACCACCCTTGGGGTTATAGGCACATATCAAGTGCAGTTTCTTTGTGTGCCCAAGTAAGAGGAGGGCATGCAGGAACTCAGTAGGGGGGAGGGGGTTGGGAGGGAGATTAATGGAGGAGACTTTAAGGTGCACTTTGTAGTAAGTAGCACTCCATGGCCCGGCTCCACCGCGCAGTCGCCTGATCAGGCTATACCCTGGGAGGAGATCGCGGAGTCAGGGACCTGGGGTTTCAGCCAAGTTTCCGATATACCTAATGTAACCCCCCTGCAAATGGGGGTTCCCAAAAGACTTCCAGGAGCTTGCTTGAATGTTCCAAGCCTGAATGGTGTTTGGCGTTTAAGCCATTTATCTGTGAGTGTTTTTAGAGTGTCTGGTACTGTCTCTTTAAGAGCTGTCTGCTTGCAGACATAATTAGTTTGTATGGGGGGACTGTGTGTTTCTCTGCTTGAGTACCACTCGAGCTGCTGCCAATTCACTCCATTTTTGCAGTCACTAGGAGTGCAAAGGGAACCTATCTCAAAGATGTAACTGTTTGCCAGAAATCATTTAGAGTAATAATGAAAATACAGTTTGTCTAACCTGCTTTCTTTGCCGTCAGAACTGTGTTTGCCTAGTTCCCCATTCTAGTTTTGAAGTGCTGAACTGGACCAATCAGTGTGGGTTAAGGTAGCTCTAAAATGGTGCCTTGGACGAATCAGAACTTGGACTCGTAATCTGAGCCAGCCACAAGAGGATTGTATGGGCAGTGACTCTGGGAGACGTAGTTTGGACTTCGCCTTTTTGGACCAACAGGGGCAGTCTATTGTGAGTGACAGCCAATCCAGCCAAGAACTGGGAGGAACTCAAGGAAGTGCCCGGTTTGTCTGCTGGAGTTTCAGTTGAGCTTTGGCAGTGAAGAGGGAAGGAGCCCTGTGCTTTTTCGGTGTGCAGTTTTAGTCGGGAAATGTGTGTAAGGCCCAGAGTTCCGGTCTGCAGCTTGTGTAACTGCTTGTTAGGACTGGAACTGTCCTGTGAAGAGAATCAAAGGATATCTGAAGAGTAGAAACCAGGCTCACCCTGTAGAAGACTGGAGAGATTGCTGAATTGCGCTCGGTCTGTCAGGAACTGAATCTGCTGTGTGTTCTCCCGGGTATTGTGCAGTAATTGCGATCGGGATAGAGAAGCAGCCTGCCTGGTATAGTACTTTCTTTTTACCATATAAATGTGTGAGGAGGCTTGGTTAGCTCAAGTGAATCCTGCTGCCATTAAAGGACTTTTGCCTGTTACTGTTTGTCATATAAATGTGTGAGGAGTCTCGTGGAGCTCAAGAGTAGCCCTGCTGACATTGAAGGACCCTATCTTGTTTGGAGGTCGTGAGTACTAATTCAGGGTCGCTCCCTGTTGAATTGCCACATTAAATCCAAATGGAATCACTGTACTGCTGACTGTTTATCTAATTTTTCTTTTCTCTGTGTGAAAGGGCCCCTACCAGCTGCCACGGTTTGGACTAGCCACCAGGGCTTGGGTACCCAGGGACAGTAACTGGTAGGGATAGGCCTGTGCACAGAGCCATAGGTAGATGAGTAAAGTGATAAGCTAATTAACCTGATTTCCCCCCTCTCCTTGTCATAGCCCCCTAAATAAATCAGAGCTGCTTGTTTCAACAAAGTTATACTGCCTGAGGTATTTGTCTATGTTAAAGTACTGTACTGTGATTGTTGCACTGTATCTTATTTCACAGGAGGTCCCAGTGCTGGAACCAGTCCTGGGGGTAAGTGTATACTGTGAAGGTAATTCTGATATATTGTGTGGGCCACTAGTGGGAAGAAAGGGGGGGTTGCAGTGTCCCAGAGGGCTGTGACCAAGTTAGTTTAACTATTGCAAACCCTGACCTCTGGGTGGAGGCACCCGCCATTGGATCCAGGCCCCTCAACCTGTTAGTGGCAAATCAGGTAGGGGTAGTAGCCCCTGGGATAGCGCCATCTAGGAGTTACACTAAGATATCGGGGTAGTAGTGGGCTACCCAGGCAGTTAGTTCGGCCAGGTTGGCTAGTAGGCTGCGAACATTCAAGTGGGTGATTTTCAGCCCTTTTGAGGAGAACTAGGTGGGGGAGAGTGGGGGACGCAGTGGGGCTGATTTGGGGCATAGGCCATACACGGGGGTGAGCAGAAATGCCGAGATGAGGGAAGGGAGGAAGAAGAATTTATAATGAGAGGGGTACAAATAACTAATTAGAATAGCCCACCTAGGTGAGGCAGGGGATTCAGTTAGGTAGCACAGGCAGAGAGTGACATCAGAGAGAGGGGACAGGAGAAGAGAGAAAAATGGTGAGTCAACGGGGTGGGAGAGGTGAGGGGAGATTAGTGAGAGTGAGAGCACAAGAAAAGACCAGAGATAAGGAAATGATAACACAAGTAGAGCCACTGGGTGGCAGCGTGGAGCAAAGGGAGGAGGAGATGCTGGCCTTGGAGGTAGGAGACAGATTGGAAAAGGAGGGAGTGCGGCCACTAGTGGCTGTAGACGATAACCTGCAGATGGAGAAGTGGGCTGATAATGTTAATGTCAGTCCCACATGATCACCATCTGCCTATAAATGGGAGAGCCGACCAAAGGTGGTGGTGGGGGTGGTGGGGCTAGAACTCCTACAACAACAGAAAAAACATGTCTAAAAAATATGTCTAAACAGTCAGTTTTCCTGTTAACTGTAATATTATTGTGCTGTGCCCATTTTGTGAAGACTCCAATGGACCATAGTGTGTTTTTTGGAGTATTGAGGTCATCCTGTTTGGTTTCTGTGTGGTCAAGTTCCATGTGAGAAAGGGAAAGGAATGTTTTACTTACATTTTTTCTCTTTTTTGCTTCGTTTTCTAGGTGGTTGTCAGTCAGGAAACAGGTTGCTAGCTGCTTCTTCAGGGCCTAAGGTGAACTGGACTGCAAGGTAATCAGACTTTTTTATTATTTTGAGTGGCCTAAAAAAAAATATGGCTACTGGTCAGCTCTGAGAAAAGTCTGAAAAATAAGAACACAGATATGGACATGTGGTAAGGCAGGGCAGACTGGCACTTACTATTTCCTGGCATATAATGTACCAGCATGGCTCTCAGCGAATCAGAGACCGGGAAATAATAAGCCCATTTTTAAATTAATCATCATATATATTATATTTATAGTACTCTGGCCTGCACAGCCACCTGGCCCAGCAGTAAAAGACCCCTCCATGCCCTCCCCTCCACACCAACACCTAAAAGTAAAGGATATGAATGTCTAATGGCTACTGTCTAATACCTGTTAAAACAGAGAAAACATCCCTTTACCGGCACCACACATATCAGTAGAGACAACACCTCTAGCTGACCCCTCTGCCGCCAATGAATGAAAAAATGACACAGTCCTATAGTAACACCTAATTGGCTGTCGGATATTAATGCAGGATCATGTACCTTTTTCATTTGTTTAACTATACATTTCATTATTCACATGCCCAAAAAGTAACATCTACTCCTATTCCCACTCCTACACCTCCTGGTGGCATTTTTCTCACACCCCTGGAGTCAGTGGTATCACAGGCTGGCTCACTGCAGTAGTGGCACCACACGTCCTCCTCCTCCTGACGGTACTATAACTTTCACGTTGTCATCCACACAGCAGCAGAATGAGCGACCTGACTGGATGAGCACAAGTACACCAAGTTCTCCAGCCTGACCTCATTCAGTAAACAGTTTACTACAACTCTGGCTGCCTGCCTGCGGGAAGAGTCTTCATTCAAACCATGCTCAATAAATGTAAAAAAAAAAAAAAAAAACTAAGACAAAAAAAGAAAAAGATACATGTACGGGTTTTAAACTGTTAAGGACAAATTGAATGCCCCATATTTAATGTATTTTCAGTTATTTTTTATTATTTGTATGTTTTTGATACATAAACGTTTTCTTCTGCAGTGAGTATTCTCTAATCTGAAAATCATTGGAACCTGAGAGAATATAAAAATTGGAATGAAAGTAAAGCATAGACTATGGGGGGGGGCAGTATATGTCTTGCGGTCAGCAATAAATAATAACCATTACTGTAGCTCACACTGGACCATTGTGTTCATAATGGGTTTTGCAGACTCTACCACCACACCACAAACTGTAATCCACAGCAGATGTGTGCCAACAGCATGTGCCACAAGGCTACAATATTTGTCACTGCTGCCCTCGGGCTATTTTATCCCCCTATATGTAGTCTGCTTTACACCATGCCAGTTACTGCACTGGGAGCTGAAGGGGTTCAGCCCAATTCTGAAAGTCAGACCAATTTGTGGAACCCAACTTGAAGCCAAATCAATGTGGGCTACTGGCCCATATCTTGCACCTTTACTCCACACTGCTTTAAATTTTCTTAAAGTGACACCCCCCCGCCCAAGAAATCTGCAAAATTAAGCAAGGGTTGGGCTTCTTAAACAGGCTTTATTTTTGAATTTGCTTGTGTTTGTTGTATCCTGGTTTATATAACTGGCTTCACTAAAGTCAATGGAAACCTTGAAGGGTAGCTGTTTCAGATCACCCCACCTACCCAAAGTAGTTAAAATAATCACACGAAATTTGTCATCACAGTAGCATAACATGGGGCTTGATGTTGTGAGATGGTGTCAGCTAATGTTAGACTTCTAACTGCAGCTGGTTTTGAGATACAGTAGTCTCTCACAATCGTGATTTTGTATAAAGGTGGGGTGGGAACTTCACCATGCTTCAGCTATCGCCTTCGGTAATTTGCCACTGCTGGTTCCATTGTGCAGCTGTACAGCACTTCTTTAAAAATATATGACAGTGAAATAGCCTCCTTATAACAAATTCATAACAAATCTATTAAAAAAACATGCTGAATTTCTGAGATAAAAACATCTGAATTAGATATGATGCTGCCTGCCAGTATAGCATGTGACAGCACAGAAATACTGCACAGTAAATCACCTATTGCCCTGGCCGGCATTGTTTACTGCTGATTTTTCGATACCCCTAATGTTACATAATGCCATATCAGGAACTGTCCTGCAAACCAGCATTGTATGTCTGCTCTCATTGCAGGGTACCAGCTCAGCCTCAGCCTCATTTCCTATTCAGTTTTCTTCCATTTTTAACTTCTCCTCTCCACCCCTTTATTAGCTCCTTCTCATAGGTGCCCATAGCAACCACTGTTGCCAACAGAAACACCGACAGGTAGTGAGATTACAGGCTTCTTATCATTGCAGTCATAACACACGCGCACACACACACGCACACATTTTATTTTTCTGTCAGCAATGCCTCTCTGGTATGGAATATGTCTCATTTGCTCCGTATTCAGAAACAATATGATTCTCATAAACATCCATTAAAGGGGGCTAAAGTATTTTAAGCATTGGTGCTTTTTAAAATTGCCCCGTCCACTGCTGTGTTTAGTGTACTTGTGCAGCAATTGGCTGTATCACTTACCTGAGATTGTCACACACACACACACACACTTTTTCATTACCATATAGACTCCTTATTTAATGGTCCTGCAACTCCCTCAGCAAAGTAAATGCATTCTCTGTCGGGGTGGGGGATGGAGGTTGTGTGTTGTGGGCTAGGGAGTCCCCACAGCACTAATCCCCCTTCCTGTTGGGAAACCAGTGTTGTAGCACGTGAGAGCTGAATACAGCAGGTCAGGTTCAGATGGGAGTCATGAGTTCAGTGCATGGGGATGTCTTTAGGATCCAAAAGAGGGCATGCTGGGTGGAGGGAGGAAGGGAGGGGATGTCTCAGGGTCAGAACAGAAAGGTGAGTTGGGTCTTAATTTAGGATTGAGAGGGAGAGGGCCACTGAGGATCTTCCAGGTGAGAGGCTGTAAAGCTACACTTGTAGGAGAGAGAAGGGAGAGAATGCAAAGAATAGGATTGAAACCTCCCAGTGATAAGACTGCCAGGAGGAAGGGGGAGAGATAAATTTATCAAGTATACTAGAAGGGTGCAGGCTGTGAAGTAAAAAACAGCAAGGTTTAAGTTTACTCTGCAAAGTCAGCCTGTTACAGTCCTCGATCAGTAGATGGTAAACCGTGAAAGGATACTTAATGAATGAGAAAAGCAATATAGGAAGTGCCTCTCTATTAGAAAAGCATATTTTCAGACGTTTGACACATTCTGAATTTTTTTATTAAACACACACTAAAGATGACATTCTTAACACATTACTAGGCTTATATTATTGAATAACAGTACATACTACTGTGCTGCTACAAAGCATGAGAACCCTTGTGCTGCTTGACTGGAATTGGAACAGCTGGCTGGGTTCCATTCATGTACCATTACCCATTCTTTATACTCATTATTTCACAGCCAAGCATGCATCTTTACCATTACCAACCAGCCATCAATTTCAATCTCCAAACAGTTCAATCAGAAAAACAACATAAGGGACTGTGTCCATGTGGCTCAGTGGTAGCAGAAGACCTCTAGGCTAGAAAACGATGAGTTTAAGCCATAAGAAATGAAACCAAAGTAAATTCTGCCTGCCGCTGATAGTTATCCAGGTGGAGGTTTGCTCTGCCAAAATGGCTACAGTGAAGTAAGGAATTTCATTTTGTTTCTTTCTATATACATTAGCTGTTTCCCCTGTGATGTCACCCACCCTGTGTCACAGCATCATCCCCCACCCAATCTCCTCCATCTTCTTCCAAGTTGTGTTAACAGGGTGTGCTTAGAAACAATTGAGAAGCTGCATGGGATATACTATATTGGACTAGATATCTGCAACAAATCTCTCTCTTGCTTACATCTGAGGGAAGTTTTCCTTACTTTACAGTCTTACATTGGTATTGCTTTGCGTTTAATTATTTTAGTTTTTAATTCAGGAAGTGGGTTTTCAAAACTGCGTATCTTGTGAGCATCTTCAGAAGAATTCAAATAACTGCATATTTGATTTTTCTTTGTGGCTAACAAACCACCTGGCTGTTTTGGGGCTGGGGAGGTTTACCTGTGTCTGACTTGGCTGTCTGGATTTTTCTCTGTTTGATTAGCAGGGTATTTTCTCCGTCAAATTGTTGTGTAGGGCATCTTGCTGACAGGAAGGCACTCATCGCAGTGGTGGGTCAGAGTTTTTAGCTGATTGTCTCGTGAGGGCACAGTTTAGGTTGTATACAGACCCCCTTCTCAGGGGGAGGAAATAGACAAGAAAATGATAGAAAGTATACTTAGAATGGCAGAAAAAGGGGAGATATTGCTGATGGGTGATCTGAATATGCCTGATGTTAACTGGAGTGCAGTTGCAGCAGCCACTTCAAAGAGTGGGGTTATTTTAGATGCCCTACAGGGGGCATGCCTTAGACAGCTAGTATTGGAGCCCAATCGAGAAGGTGCAATCTTAGACCTGGTTCTCTCAAACGGAGATGGAGAGAGGATCACAGATGTAGAAGTGGGTAGCCATGTGGGAACTAGCGAACATCAAACAGTATGGTTCACAATAAACATAGCAATAGAGTCAAGTCATACAAAGGCAAAAGTACTGGACTTTAGGAGGGCTGACTTTGCCAAAATGGGCGAGTGCCTAAGGAATGCACTAGCAAATGGGCAGGAAGGAGGGGTGGAAGAACAATGGGGAATAATAAAAACTGCCATCACAGAGGTAACGAGCCTTTGTGTGAAGCAGATAAACAAAACAAAACGATGTAAGAAACCACTATGGTTCTCAAAGGAAGTGGCAGTGATGGTTCAAGAGAAAAAGAAAGCATTAAGGAAGTACAAGGAATCACAGAAGGAGCAGGACAGAGAACTGCATCAGTTAAAGCAAAAGGAAGCTGGGAAGGCAGTCAGAACAGCAAAGGCCCAAACCGAGGAAAAGATAGCCAACTCAATTAAGAAGGGGGATAAAACCTTTTATAGGTACATCAGGGAGCAAGGAAGACCAAGAGAGGGATAGTGAAGCTTAATAAAGGGGAGGAGGGTGGGCAGAGGAGACTGTAAAAGGCAGAGATACTAAACAAATATATTTGCTCAGTATTTACAAATGAAGAGGGGGAGGTACCTAAAACAAACAGTAGAAACACTCTGGATACAGAAGCTTATACCAGCCAATTTACAGAAGAAAGGGTTCTGAAAGAACTATTAAAGCTGAAGGTGGACAAAGCAATGGGGCCTGATGGGATTCATCCCAGAATTCTAAAAGAACTAAGGGTAGAACTAGTGACACTACTGACTACCCTCTTTAACAAATCATGGGAGGATGGAGTGGTACCCGAGGACTGGAGAAGGGCAGATGTGATTCCCCTTCACAAAAGTGGGAGCAAGACAGAAGCAGGAAACTATAGACCTGTTAGTTTAACCTCAGTGATAGGGAAAATGACGGAATCACTTCTGAAGAAAATAATTGTCGAGTATCTAGAGGCCAGAGGGGCACAGGACCCAAGGCAGCATGGATTCACAGCGGGAAGGTCATGCTAGACGAATCTGATAGATTTCTTTGACTGGGTGACCAAAGTAGTAGATCAGGGAGGGGCTGTGGACATGGCCTACCTAGACTTTAGCAAGGCATTTGACACAGTCCCACACAAAAGATTAATATACAAGGTAGCCAGCCTGGGAGTGGGTCCCAAGATGACAGCCTGGGTAAAGAATTGGCTGGAGAATAGGACACAGAGAGTAACAGTAAATGGAGTCCACTCTAAAGAAAGGAGGGTTACTAGTGGGGTACCGCAGGGTTCAGTATTAGGATCAGTCCTCTTCAATGTCTTTATAAGCGACATTGTAGAGGGACTGGAAGGAAAAGTATGTCTCTTTGCAGATGACACAAAGATCTGTAACAGAGTTGATGCACAAGGTCGGGTGGAAAGGATGAGAAGGGACTTGGCAAGGTTAGAGGAATGGTCAAGTGTATGGCAGCTTAGATTCAATGCTAAGAAGTGCAAGGTAACGCACCTGGGAAACAAAAACCCAGGGGAAGAGTACACAATGGGGGGTGAGATGCTAACAACAGCAAAAATGGAAAGGGACCTGGGGGTAGTCATATCAGATGACCTAAAGATGGGCAAGCAATGTGAGAGGGCAGCAAGGAGGGCTGGAGGGATACTGGGATGCATAGGGAGAGGCATCACAACAGGAAACAGGAAGTTGTTATCCCTCTGTACAAACAGCTGGTGAGACCCCATCTGGAGTACTGTGTGCAGTTCTGGAGACCCAATCTCTGCAAAGACATAGACAGGATGGAAGCTGTCCAGAGGAGGGCTACTAAAATGGTGCAGGATCTGCACCGGAAGACATATGAAGAGAGACTAAAGGAGCTTAATATGTACAGCCTCGAGGAAAGGAAGGAGAGGGGGGACATGATAGAAACTTTCAAGTACCTCAAGGGAATCAACAAAGTCCAAGAGGGTAGCATCTTTCAAAAAAAGAGGTGTTCAAGAACAAGGGGCACAATTTGAAGATAGAGGGGTTGTGGATGCATGGAGCGGCCTTCCAGAGAGGTTGTGGAGTCAAAAACAGTGGTGGAATTCAAGCATGCATAGGACAGTCATAAGGCCATTCTAGGGGGTGGGGGTAGGAAGAAGTAGGCTGCTGGTTAACTAGGATCTGCAGCTTATCCAGTAGGTAGGAAAATGGGCAGACTGGGTGGGCCAAGCGGTCCTTATCTGCCATCAAATTCTATGTTTCTATGTTTCTAATACCACCATTCAGCCTCCACTATTTCCACCATTCACAGTGGTGGGGGTCCATGGACCATGGCCTGAGAGCACCGCTGGCCATCATCCTGGGAATGTTGCAATTTTTCTCCCTCATGTTTCCTTCCTCCCACCACAGCAACATCTAGTTTATGCCACTGACAGCCATGCGTGATGCAGCACACTTGTACACAAGTGTCACCTTTATCTATGCAACAGGCTCCCTGGCCTACCATGAGGGGCCACAGCATCTGCGGACTGTGATGTCACTCTCCCTCAGACTGGTTCATGCTATGCTGGATAGCACTCTCCAGTCCTGGCTGCTCTGATCTCAGCTAACCAGTCTTCACTTGAACCTGGATTGCTGGGATAGAAGTGCAACTTGCTTTAACTGGACCCTTGGGTGGCCCACAATGTCCCCATTTTAATTTGGTTGTGGAAGTAGCAAATACATAATCAGAAATCATAATATATTTTCACAGCACACATAAAACTGCTGTACCACCTACAAGTACACTAACTGTTTAACACAAGGAGCACAACAGTTTGTTCATACTGTGAAAGGCCTTCAAGGTAGAAGATTTTTGAGATCCCATGACACTATTTACAAAGAGTAGGGTGAAAGCCAGTTCAATAGCACAGCAGCAGAATGCAAATTTGGTGACTCAAGTTCATGTCCCCACCCCAAGTAACCAGTTGGGCCAGCTGAAGAAACACAGAGTTTCCCATTGTACCTGTACTTCTCCCAGGGAAAATGGGTAGCATCTTCCACTGTGAAACTACCACATGGCGTACTGCTGGTGGAAGTCCAACTGGCAGTGCTGGGAGGTGAGGAGTATGGTTTATCACAGTTTTGACATGCATACATGCCTCCATATTCTCAAGGAAGGAACATGGGAGAAAAGACAAAAGACTCCACTTAGCAGATTTTGCCCCCCCCCCCCACCAGCTAAGTTGGGGTGTTCAGGCCCTGGGTCCCTCCTAACTCCTGCATTATCCTGATTCCATTTTAAAGGGCTTGAGCAAGGTGCAGAAAGCTGACCATACAATAGGGTCTTATAAATCGAAATCAGGGCCCTCACTGGATAGGTATACCCTTGGGCACAAGGGAAACTGAGCAGAGTAGCAGAGCAAGTGGTGACATCTCCAGAGGTCAAAACAGCTGTTTTTGTAGTACCCATGATCACTCCCTGACAGTCACACAGTGGCTGGCCACAGTGGTGAGCAGAGGGCTGTGCTGGTTGCCGTCACTTTTTCCATAGCTCGACTTAGGTGACTGGAGCAAGGAGGGATGCAGGAAAGGAGGGTCCGGAGAGGGCAGGTCAGGAGGGGTTTTTAAAAGCTTTCCCGAGGGGGTGGAAGCATTATACCATCAAGAATATTCCGATCACCAGAAATATTTATGACAACTACAGGACTGGTGACTGAGGGATAGGGGGACCACTAGACCTAAAGAAATATTCAAAATAGCTACAGGGTGGGTGATTGGGAGAGGGGGGGGACCACTAGACCACTAGAAATACTCAAAAGAGCTACAGTACAAGCAGTTGGGGGAAGACAGACCACTAGACCACCAGGAATGTTCAGGACAGCTACAGGACGGGTGACCAAGGAGGTGGTGACCGCGCACAGGGATAAGGGCAAGGTTTTGGCAGTGTTAAACAGTGCTGTGATGGAGGCTGTTTAGCGCTGCTGAAACTGCCAACTATACCACTGTGCCCAGTATACATGGAGGATGCTTCATTTGCATGGATCCGGCGGTATACTTTGAGCGTTTGTGCTGTCTGGTCAGCAGCAGAGCGCACCAGGGGTCTTTGATTATGGCCCCCATCCCAATGGCTGGCGCTATTCACTAAACTAGTTAGTGCCACACTAATTGTTTGAATATGGAGGCCCTAGAGTTGAAAAATGGTAAACGGAATAACGAACATCTTTATAAATTCACCTTTTCTACATAACTAAATTGTTTTTTGACATTCTGACCCCAAATTTTCAACATACATTAGTCTTTTTACAACCCCACGTTATGATCATGACAAGTGACATTTTTTTAATTCCTGTCCAAAAGGTGATTTTGTGTAGCAACTGCAAAAACATGTTTTGGAGGGGATTTGAAAAATGACACCTGTCATATTCATGAGGTGTGATAACATAAGGGCTATGTTGTAGATTTGGTGCCAACATCTGCAAAAATGACAAAGTTATGAGTAAACGTTAAAAAATTTAATGTTTCCTCATAACTTAGGTTTTTTTTGACATGTTGACCCCACATTTTCAACTTACTATTATGTTTATGTTCCCACCTTATCATTAACACAGGTGAAATGTTTTGAATCATGTCTAAGAGTTGACTGTGCAGTGACTGTGAAAACATGTTTCAGATTGGATTCAAAGAATGACACTTGTCTTGTTCATGAGGTGGGGTAACAAAATGGCAATTTTGAAAATCTGTGGCCAAAATCTGCAAAATTCACAGCTATGAGTAAACATTGAAAAAAATTCAACATTTCTTCATAACTTCGTTGTGCGTCATGGGCTTGACCCCAAACTCCTCCATCTCTCCGTTCCTGTCACTGCTCTTCCTGTCACCTAGGGTCTCAACCTCTCTTTCTCCCTTGTTTCCATCCCAGACTCCTGAAAACATGCAACTGTCATACCCCTTCCCAAAGGAGGGGACTCCTCCTCGCCTGGCTATTACAGCCCCATCTGCCTGCTCCCCACTCTAGCCAAACTGAAGAATCACCTTGTGCTGTCCCAGCTCTCCTTCTTCCTTGACTCTTCCACTTTCATCACCCCTTTCCAGCCTGGCTTCTGTAAATTTTACTCCACCTCCTCCGCCCTCCTGTGGCTTACTGACTCTATTCTCTCTGGCATGGATCAAGGCCTTATCACCTCTGCCATCTTTGTTGATTTGGCCAAAGCCTTTGACAACGAATCCCACCCCCACAAGGCTCTGTCTTTGGCCCAATACTCTTTTCGATCTTCCTGAATGAACTCCCCTCTGACTGCTTCGCTGTGTCCATCCACATGTACATGGATGACACTGTTCTGTTTGCTTGTCCCCCCCTCTAATCTCATGGCCAGGCTTCAGCTGGACTTCAACAATGCTCAGCACTAGTTCTGTTCAAATCAGCTATCCCTCAACGGCAAGACAACGGTTTCAGTGACCTTTAGCGCTAGGCAGAAGCTTGCTAGGCTTACTGTTCTCCCCTCTTTCCACACCCTAGATGAGGCCACTACTGATGATGTTCCCTCATGTAAGTACCTGGAGGTCTCGCTTAACAGGCACTTTGACTTCTCAGGTCATGTGGACGCCATGCACAATAAACCTCACCCTAAACTAGAAGCATTATATATGACTAGAGGTTGCATTCCTCCTGCTCGCTGTGCAGTTGTCCTGAAGATGATCCTTCTCATCTTTGACTTTGGTAACATTGTTTACAGTGCTGCTTCTAAGGCCACCCTTGCCAGGCTGGATTCTCTATTTTACTCCTTCTGTCACTTTGCTCTGGATTCTCTGTTTTACTCCTTCTGTCACTTTGCTCTGGACTGTCTGCCCCAAACTCACCATTGCTCCCTATATTCTTCCCTCTTCCTCCCCTACCTTGAAGCCAGATGCCCCTCTCATTGCACTTCCTTTGTCTCCAAATAATAGCTTGGCTCACTCCCCCTCCCCGTACTTGACTTCTCTTCTCCCCCCCCCCAAACACTTCAGCTTACACCCTTCATAGCTTGGTTATTGCACCCTTGCTCTCCCTTCTGAGACATCCTCAGCTGGCCAGGCTGCTTTCTCCTACCCTCCTATCGTTTCCCCAAACTATGGAATTTCTTCCCCCTATCTATCCTCTCAGCCTCTTCTCAATGTTCTCTCCTCTCTTCTACACGATTTCTCCTCGCACTCCTACAATTGTACCCAATACCATTCCTTACTCTGTCCCACTACCTAATACATTCTTCCTACCCACTAATCCCCTCTCCTCGAAATTCATGCTCCTCACCTTAGTGCCCCATCTACCTTATTTCTTTGACTTTCTGAATTAGCTCCCCTCTCCTCCTCCTCATCCATGCTCCCCACCTAAGCTCACACTGTTTCCCCCCTTCTACCTCTGCACTCCAATTTTATAATTCTTTGACTCCCTCTAATTAGCCTTCCCTTCCCTTCCCTCCTCCTGATTGAACTGCACTTTGTATCTTGACTACTGCTCCTTGTTATCCACTGGATTACTTTCTATGCATTATATCTATTTATTTTATCTTTCACTGTTATATTTATTTGTGTATTTATTTATTAATTGAAAGTCGGTGATCAGGAGAGACACACCGAGCTCATTTCCAGGTGTGACCCTGGGGAAAAGGGAAGGGGAATATGTGTACAGATGCAACTGACTTACAGAACCAGAGTAAGCTGTTGGTGGTATTAGTGAATTGTGTGATGCCTGTATAGGATTTCTACTAAGTAATTATTGCCCTGACTGTTTTCATTGCTCTTCTCTAGCCCCTACCCCAGGGTGCATCGGGAAATGAGCTGCTGCCAGCTCAGTAAGGCTTTCCTGGTAAAACTTTTGAAATAAATACATAAATAAAAGAAATTATACTGTGACTCAAAATGTTCAATAAAGACAGGTGAATTTTTTAAAATCCAGTCTGAAAGGTGATTTCACAGAGTGACTGCCAAAATATGTTTCAGAGGGATTTAAAAAATTACACCTGCCTTGTTCATGAGGTCGGGTAAAGAAAAGACTGTTGAAAATGTGGGGCAAAAATGTTAAAAAATGACAGTTATGTTTAAAAGTTCTAAACACATTAAAAAGCCATTTACTGAACTTACCTTGTTTCAATCAGTTCATGGTCAAAGTGAGTAGCAGCAGGATATTAGCCAGTGGACTAAATAGGTAAGTGAAGGGTGGTGGGTGCGGAGTCGGGGGAAAAGTAAGTGGGTCCGGGAAGCAGAACACGCCGATGGACTGTTTTCATTTTGTATGGTTTCAAAAAAACAAAGTGGACAATGAGGGCCATCTTTTTTATTGCAGGAACTAATACTGGGGACTGTACACCCCAGTGTTGGTTTGTGGTTTGGTGGCACAGGAGGTGGGCACCCCAGCGTTGCATGCTTATAGGGGGTAACATTTTCTGGCAAAGAGATAGGGTACCTGACCCCTGGACTTTGAGGGGATGGGTTGTGTTTTCCAGCAGTGAGGCTGGCACCTGACAGCCGGACTTTAGGAAAGGGGGGGGTTGTTGCATTTTCTGGCAGCGTTGTTGGGCACTCAACTGCTTAACTTTGGAGTAGGAGCATTTGTTATGTTTTCTGACTGTGGAGTTGGGCACCAGACTGGCAGACTTTAGAGGAGGGTGTTAGCATTTTCCAGCTATGGAGTTGGACACCAAACCACCGGACATTTAGGGAGATGTTAGCATTTTCCAGCAGTGGGCTTGGACACCCAACCACCAGACTCTGGGGGAGCACGTTGTTCTATTTTCTGGCAGGGAGGTTGGGCACCCAACTGCCAAATTTGTTAAAAGCTGGGTCAGATGGCATGAGGGTTACCAGCAACATGACTGAGCACCCAATGCCGGTGTTACTGAACAGCTGCGTCAGGCATGGGGGGGGGATACCGGCACCAGAACTGAGTAACACTGGCCAGTGCTACAAAGCAGGGTCGGGTGGGAAGACAGACGCTTGCTGGTGAGGTCATATGAAAGAATGCAGCTCCACCATGATAGATGTGGCTACATCCTTACATGGAGCATTTGAAAAGTTTCCACCTATCAGAAAACAATGCAGTGTCAGCAGCAGCCTTGTCAACACTGGGTGTCGACTCACACACTTCCTGCAGGATCAGCTACACTGGCTGCTACAGAGCATACCTCTCAGGCCCCTACAGTGCTGAAGTAGCCCTAATATATTTGCTGGGCACATGTGCATAATCAAACAATAATAACTGGTTTCACTTTCTCCCATAGGGAAACCTGTGGCGTTATTTGCTGTTATACAGGAGTGTTTATAATGTCAAACACGCGCTGAGTATCCCTCACTGTGCACATGCCCAACCTACAGCTCTTCCGGGTTTTCACCGCTTGCCACCAGATTGCCTCCTCGGTTGAAACTGCACTGCTGCTATGTCTAGGCAGTAAGCAACTCCTTAACACAAAACCTCCTGACAATAATCACACAGTACAGTAAAGGGAAATAAATCTAGAAAAAGTAAACTGCTGCAAAGCGACCGTGGACTCGGCTAAACGTCATCCAGACCGCAGCTGTACCAGATGATTTATTTTATATAATTGCTGTGGCAAGAAAGCAAAACCTAGCAATTATAAAATAAAATATGGGACTGTGTGTAAACTTGAATTTTACACACACCCTCGGGGTTTGGATGCCTAGATAAACCCCTTGAGCTTAGCTCTCAGGGTTTATGTGGCATCCAACCCCTTGGGTGTGTGTAAAATTTAGTTACACACACACACAACCCCATACTTTATTCTCTGTTAAATATGTAGTCATAATTGGTAGTATTAAATTACATTTTAGAAGGAGATGAAGGGAGGCTTGCTATCATTGTATTGTTCATTGTTGTACCAACACCAGAAATATGTGGTGCAATTATAGGCACCATAACACAGGGGTGCAATAACAAGAACTGAGAGAGTCCAGAAGACCATAGTAAGAATGGCTGGTGGTATGACTGAGCGGTAAGTCATATGACAAGAGACTTGTCAGTTTGGATATGTTCACCACGGAGTGTAGGAGAATGAGAAGGGACACGATTTTGATGTTCAGGACTATAAAAGATCCTCCTATATGTGCTGCACCTGAGAAAAAAAGAACTTGCAAAATGGAAACTGGAGGCATTCTGTTCAGTTTTGGGGTTAGTAATTTGAGCCTGAAAGGAGAAAGCATTGCTTTACACAGAGGGCAGAGGATACGCGGAACAGTCTGCCAAAGGCAGTTGCAGCAAGAGACACCATTCATTCCCTGAAACCTAATGAGGGCCAAAAATATCCATGGCTAGAACTACTAAGAAGTACGGAATGGTTTTGGTGTGATATTTAGTCTTCTTCCATCGAGTTCTCTTATTTTTTTTTTGCATAAAGGACTTTGGCCCAATTACGCCTTGTAGACCGGTCAGATCAGAGCGGCTGATGGGAGATTCCCTGTTTCATTTGGAAGCACCGGTCACTCACGTCATCAGTGGCAGCAGAGCTGCCCTTCACATGCAGTTCAGAGCCACGGCTGAATGGCAAAGAGGCGCCAAAGAATGCAGCACTCCACACCTCTCTCCTGGTTGCTGCTGCAAAGTCCCTTGGGGGGACTGGAGAGCACTGCTGGCAGTCCGGTGACGGAGCACAATTCATGGGAGCCCTGGTAGGCCCTCACACTCTGGGAGGCGGATCGGTAAAATGCATTGTAAGAAAGACATCTAAGAATGGTGCTTCATAGATAAAACTAAATTCCATCTTAACAGTTGGGTAGGGGATCCCAAATGCTGCCACTACAAAAAGCATCTAAGTACTGACTGTGTAAGAAGCCGAAGAAGAAGCAGAATTTATACAGCACCTTTCATACTCAATGTATCCCAAAGTGCTTTACAAGCAATGCAAGACTAGTAGTGAAGTGACTGAATGTGTGGTGGCAGCCATATCACACATCAACACCCACACACAGCCTGGACAACTGCATGAACTGGTTTTATGGGAAGGGGAATATCGACCAGGACACTGGGAATGTCCCCTACTCTTTGCAAAGAATGCCCTGGGTTCTTTTACTATCACCTGGACACCCACCAGGATGGGTAGAAGGGACCTCGGTTTAACGTCACATCCGAAGAACAGCACACCCCAACAGTACAGCACCCCCCTATACTGCATTCGGGTGCCAGTGTTTTAGGTACGAGTCCATTCCTGGTGTGGGACAAGAACCCATGACCTTCTGGTCCAGAGGTGGGTGTGCTACCATCTGAGTCTACAATCCATCTCCAGTACACACTCAAGGTGATGAATAGGGAGGTTTTTTTTTTTTGGTAAGTCATCTCTCATATCAGAGGTTATTACAGTACATCAGACACCATCAGCTGCTGTTTGCAAGTATCCTACTTTGGTACAGCTCTTAAAAATTGTATGTAATTGGAAAAAAAAAATAAATTCCTGCTGACTTCACAAAAAATAACCTACTCTGGCAGACAGCAATTTGGAAGTGAGCAGCAGATGTGAATTTGTGAAGGATAATTAGTTGTTCAGATACAGTGTCTGGGAGATAAGGACTGTTTTATTATCCAGGATGCTATGCTACCTACACACCCCTAATGGATTTGTTCAGCTACAAGGTTGGTGGATTTACCCTTAACATCAGAAGCAGCTGCAGTGAAATAAGGAGAGCCTACAGCTGACCTCTTTCTGTGCATACTCAAAGTGGCTTGTTCCGCAGCAGTTACAGTGATCACACTTCAGTGACTTGTAGTTTGTGTCTGTAGTTTACACTAATTCCCCATTACACTAGAACTTTCTTTTCTTTTTGTATTCTTATTTATTTTATTTGCTTTTGTTTACCAGGTAAGCACACTAGACATATGGGCTGCGTGAAGAATTAGTAAACTGCCTAAAATTAATAATAACATTGAAAAGCAGAAAACTGTTGCTGTTTGTAAAGATTTTCTACCTGTACAGTAGGTGTGAAGTGTGGAGCAGTACTCAACATGGAGGCTGACATATCCAGTTCTTTTCCCCTTCATACCTCATCAGCTTTGTGACTTCTCTGATTGTGACATCACAGGAGACCACAAGGAGCCATTTCCCGTCTGCTAAATTGGTGGTCACTAGTGATGTCACAGTGCATGAGATCAAAATGCAAATTAGGTATGAAGATAACTAAAACTAGCCAGGCTGACCTCCAGGTAAAGCACTGCTCTTCACATTATACCTACAGAATCACGTAGACAACCTAATTAGCAAAAGGAAGAATAAAAATACTTCAGAGAAAAGCACCAAGTGGCTAATTTTTAAATAAATTATTTCCACTGTGTTCAAGACTATTAACTCTTTAAAGCAGCTGTGTAATGAAACTGGGTAAAAAATGTGACCCTACCTTTCTCACTATAAAAGATTCCAGGCATCTTCCAGTTTTATTCGGTGGTAAAATGTTATAGTTCCACCAAAATGTAAGGATTCTATAAATGTTTTAATTTATTCTTTTCTCAAGAAAAAAAGATGTTCACCACATCTGGCTTAGAAATTCCATTATAAAACTAGTAAGGGTTAGGCTCAAGAAAATAAAAAAAATATATATATTGTGTGCAGCATAGGAAGTACCTAATGAACTAAATTTGATAGGTATGCACATATTTTTATGGCTGTGGACAGAGCCTACAGCCAATGGCATGTCTTGCCTTAAAACAGCCGATCATGGCACCTTCTGTTGGACTTCCGAAAGTTCAACGGAGCTTGAAACACTCCGCCACGATTGGCTGCTTCAGAGTAACAGCCGCACTATTTCAGCTGTTACTTCCACATTCTGGGGCAAGAACTGGGCATGCATGACTCACACGCTTGCACAGTTTTGCTGGCGCCGCGCCATCTTGTGAATGGCACAGTCCCATTCACCACAACTTGCCATGCACGAGTGCTGTGCATGTACAGTTGCATCACCACCACCACCATCTTTCAGATGGCACTCCTCCTGCACCCTCCCACTGCTCCTGTCCTCCTTGCTGCCTCCCAGCACTGGCAGCAAATAAAACCCTCCTGCTCCCTCCCACTGCTGCTGTCCTCCCCACTCCTTCGGTCCCTTGCCGCGTGCCAACACTGGGGTGCCCAACCCCGTGTCAGCATCATGTACTCCCCCAACTCATGTGGCACACTGGGAGCCCATCCCAGTGTGCCCAAATTTATGTTTTTATGTTCCCCCACTGACATTGGGGTGCCCAATCATCTTGTTGGCATCATGCATGCACCACCAACTCATGTGACACACTGGGAGCACACCCCAGTGTGCCCAAATTTTTTTTTTTCCTGCACCATTGGGGTGCCCAATCCCCGTGTCTGCATCATGCACCCCCCACCCCTTGTGGCAAACTGGGAGCACATCCCAGTATGCTCAAATTTATGTTTTTGTTTTCCTTTTTTCTCCTGTAAATAAAGAAAACCATCTCCGATGCCTTTTTTTTTTTTTTAACCGTAAAAAAGAAAACGCTCCCTCCTCGTTGCTGCAGTCCTCCCTCCCCCATCGCCACCCTCCCACTGAGCACCCACCTCCCTTTACCCCCCTTCCCCCATACTTACCTCCAGAGATCAGCACTGTCATGTTCTCTGGACCGGGACATGTCTGCACTCTTCAAAGCCGAACCCCAAACTGAAGAATTAAAGGTAAGCGCTGTATAATGGCAGTCAGTGGGTTTTTCAACTTATATTGATATATCAGCCACTTTTAGGAATTTTGGCCCCAAAATTTCAACATGGGGTTCTTGGGACCCTACCTCATGAACACTGTCACTGCCATTTCGTTAATCAGTACCGAAAGGTGATTTTGTGGTCACTGCGCAGAATCACCTTTCGGAACAGATTAACAAAATGACAGTGCCACTGTTCATGAGGTGGGGGTCCTAAAAAGCCCATGTTGCAAATCTGGTGAAAAAATTTCAAAAAATGACTGAGTTATGAGCGTACATTGCGCAGTTTCTACACATGCTCCTAACTTTGTCAATTTTTAATATTTTCACTCCAGATTTTCAACATTGCCATTTTGCACACCTCCTTATTAACAGTATAGCTGTCACTTTCACATCCTGCTCAAAACATGTTTTCACGCCTGTGGGACAGAATGACATGGTCGCTCTGCAAAATCACCTTTTGGGACTAGTGAATGAAATGACAGTGGCACTCTTCATGAGGTGTGGTCCCAGAAAGGCCATGTTGAAAATTTGGTGAAACAGCTCCAAAAAATGGCTGAGTTATGCCTGGGTGTTCAAAAGTTTCTATGCACACGTGTAACTTTGGTCATTTTGCAGCTCTCCACAGCCATATCGGCTCTGGCTAGAGACTGTTTTAATTGTAGCTGAAACTAAATTTTTGGAAAAACATATTTCATCGCACTGCTGTTTTAACAAAATGAATATTCCCATTGTCATGAAAAGATGTCAGTTAGAAAAGTCACAATCAGACACTTTGCAGGATTCCAGGAGTTACACAGTTGATGTTTACTGGCCTGTGTTGCAAATACTAAAGAGCAGGTGGTTCTACATACGAACATACAAAATTTGCCAGCAGATAAAGGCCTAAAGGTCTATCAAGTCTGCTCGAATGTGCAGCTAGCACCCCTTATTCTGCAGTTGCCCCTCCCTGTTCTGTGTGTAACTGCCCACTGGTGGGGTTATGGAACAGTCTACCAACACTCCACCCCCATGCCAGTCTAAGGAGTCAGTCTGGGTAGGGGTAAGGAGGAGAGACACAAAAGAGCACAGGCAGAGGTTGGTAGAAGTAGCAGCCAGTAGTGTTAGAACGTGTTGCCTTGAGAGAGAGAGAGAGAAAGGAGGAGAGAAAGAGAGAAAGAGAAAGAGAGAGAGAGAGACAGATATGAACTGGCAAAGGCTACTGATATTATGCTCCAGATGGGGGCACTTCGGCTAAAACAGAGAATTTGTCTGCAGATAAGGACTACTTGGCTCATCCAGTCTGTCCCTGCCTATACTGTCACCACAGACCCTACCTGATTTCCAACTACTCCCCCCTCCCTGCTTTTCTACTGGGATTCCTTTGCTGTCATCCCATGCATGTTTGAAGCACTCCACTGCTTTTGCTCCCACCTCCTCTGTTGGAAGACTACGCCAGACTCCCACCACTCTTTCAGTACAAAACTACATCCTTACATGCCTCCTAAATTCCACCCCTTCCATCTTAATTGCATGCCATCTTGTCTTAGTGCATCTCTTCTGAAAAAAATACTTCCCTCCTGCACCTTCTTCACCCAGTGAGGTACTTACAGGTCTATTATGTCCTGTCCTCTCCCTCCTCTCTTCCAGGGTGTACATATTTAGATTCCTCAGCCTCTCTTTCTTACTAAGGCATATGATGCTACTCTTGCACCATTTTAGTTACCCTCTCTGGACAGCCTCTACCCTGTCTATGTCCTCCCAGAGATGTGGTCTTCTGAACTGGACACAATACTCCAGGTGGGGTTTCACTAATGAGCGATACAATGGTAACACCACTTCACTCCTTCTGCTACTGATTCCCCTCCCTATGCACCCCAGCATCCTACTGGCCCTTCCTACTGCCTTATCGAGCCACCTTGAGGTCATCAGAAGTGATAACCCTAAGGTCTCTTTCCTGCTTTGTGATCATCATTACCTCTTTCCCCATTTTATACACTGCCTCTGTGTTTCTGTCCCCTAGATGCATAAATTTGCCATTTTTTTCCCTGAAACCCAATTGCCATACCCTCAACCGTTCCTCGAGTTTTCCAAGGTACCTACTCATTCTTTCAAAACCTTCCAGAGTATCTACCTTACTGCAGATCTTGGGGTCATAGGCTAAGCTCCTAGATGCAGATTTCTAGCTCTTGATGTTATAATGGATTTATTTATGCCCCTCAAGAGTTCAAGATGTTCATTCCACTGCCACCCAAGGTGCTCAGTGAGCAGGAAGGGTCTCCTAAGAAGGTTCACAGAGCCCATAAGCAAGATGTTAAAATGATTGTATATTGTCTGGCTCCTGTCTGGGAAGTCAGTGCAGAAGTGCATATTCCTCATCCCCCTATAACCATAATGAGAGAAAGCAAGACTCTATGTCCCTGGGTTCCCCTTTTTGCTAGCCCAGTATCATAGGCGACCCTGATAGGGGTTATGTAGTACCGAACTGTTTGCTTGCACCTGAATAATCAGTTACAATCTCTATATTGATATCTCTGGTGTTATCTAATTATATGCCTGCCATGCCAGACTCAGCAGTTGAAAAAATATGCTGCTGACGTTGATTTGACTAATAAAATAAAGGTGCCCTGCTTGACAATAGCTTTTTTGGTGTGGACAACCACTGTGTTCATGTTTCAGATGTTTGGTGCCCCAAGCATTGCCCATCACCCTCCTGCATGTCCTGGAGATTCTTGTCCTGTACCTGCCCAACCACCCAGTTAACAGGGACCCAGTGGTGTGATCTAGCCAGCTACGACAGATGGGGCATCCTCCCTAGATACATTTTTCTTGCTGGATTCTGTGTCTCTGACATCCAAGCAGGCAGCAGGATGGGTAATACTGGGCCCTGTGCTCCTCCTTGTTGCCCGTCAGTGTCACAAAAAGGGTCACCCTGACCATCAGTCCAACCCACCCCACCAGCAGTAAGTGGACATCATTATGCCTCAGGCCACATTAACCAGTCCATACCCAGTTGTGTGCCCCTTGAGAGCTAACAGCAACAACCTTTTCACTGAAGAATTACAGTCTCCTGGCTAGCCTTACAGTCATAGGACATTTAGTCCTTTTTTACAACTCAAAGGGCTCTGCCACAGGTAAGAACCACCCCATGGCTGCCCGCTAACCGTTGCATCGTGGTTACAGAGAGATCTAGTTTGCAGTGGCCCCCAGCATTGTGGTCAAATGCATGCATTAACTTCTATTTGGCTTACACAGAGACACAAATGAATCTGGGTGTACATTCTGCTGTGGGATAGCTGAGTCCTTATGTGTGAAGATAGGACCAGACATTGTAGCACCATAAGGCAAGGCCGGAGCCAGGGTTTCTTCATTAAAAATGGCAAATGCATTTGGGCTGCATGCCCCACCTAGCAGAGGGGCATCTGTTTGATATGCTAGTGACCCAGACAGTGAATAAATCACTGGGCCCAATGGCATACTTTCTAGTGTGTTGAGAAAGGCGAGGCAGACACTGGCAGCACCACTGTTCGATCTGTTTAACTGATCTCTGAAAACAGGGATCATACCAGTGGTTTGGGGATAGTGGATGTGGTGCCTCTCGACAAAGGTGAGGACTGAACAGACCTGGCAAACTGAAGGCCAGTGCACCACTCTCCAGTCATCCATGTTTTCATGGATAAACAGGGTTGTCTACAGACATCCATGGTCATCCCTGCTCTGTAAGAAAAAACAAAAAAAGGGCTTCAACAACGTCTCCAACACCTTAGACACAGTCAAAAGCTGACCTGTGGTGTAAAGTGCAAAATGATTACTTTATTGAAGAAATTGTGCAAACATAAAGGCACAGAGGCACCGGGGGTCTAGTCACCCGATGTTTCACACATCTGAATGTGCTTAATTATGGGATGTCGCCACCCTCTGGCCCAACTTAAGTACATGCAGATGGCTGAAACATCGAGTGTTTAGACCTCCAGTGCCTCTGCCTGGAGAGGCTGTTGATATCCCCCCTTTTTTCTCTAAGTATCAGTTTACTGAGCGCAGTCCCTATCCTGTCACTACATCCCTACTCTGTCCCTGATCTTTGTCCATGATAACTCTATCCAGGGTTTGTCCTCAATTCAAGGACAAACTTGTGTATGGCTAATGCACAAATGTCTGGAAAAAGCACAATGCTAATTGGGAGAACGAAATCCCTTTTCAGTTTAGTAAATGGAGACAATGTCTGACAAAATAAAAATGCAAATTATGTCAGGTAGCAGCCATGATTATCTACGATATAAAGATGTTTTTAGAGTCCTTGCTTGATAATGTTTTTTGTGGTTTGGTTTTTAATTATGCTATTAGTCAAATGTATTCTCTTTGAATTCTGTGTAAGATTATATCATGGATGGTACTCTGGCAAAAATTTCTATTTCTATTTCCAAAGCCCTTGAAAGGATAGTATCCGATCCACTTTCTTAATCTCTCTCAAAATACAGCCTCCAATGTCCTCAGCAACATGGGTTCAGGAAAGGCCTCTGTACTACCACTGGCCTCCTGGAATATACTGATTTCATCCATAATGCCCTTGACCATGGCCACTTAGTTGGGTCTGTGTACATAGACCTAACAAAAACCTTTGACACGATCAATCATGCCCTCCTTTTTGAATCCCTTCATCTGTGGGCCACTCACAAGATGCCACCTCCTGGTTCACCAATTACGTTAGTGGGAGATCACAGCAGGTGAAAATCAGAGATACTCTCTCCTCTAGTCTACTGGTTCGTTCAGGAGTCCCCCCAAGGCTCATTCCTTGAACCATTCCTGTTCAGTCTTTTCCTCAGTACCCTCCTCTTGCCTGCTCTGGGCAGTTGTTACTCTAGGCGGATGATGCTGTAATCTTTTATAGCCACCCTGATCCTACCCCACTGCAAAGAGATCTTTCAAGGTTCGTTTTGGAATCTAAATCATGGTTCTCCCATCATAAACCCATTTTAAACTACAAAAAACTAAAGTGATGGTGTTTGCCAACCCACAAAACAAAAATAAAGGCTCTTCACTAAACATTCTAAACTGTCAGCACATTCCCCTGAAACAAGTACATTTCTTCAGATACCTCGGCATCACCCTTGACTCCACCCTTTCGTTCCATGAGCACATAAACCTGGTCTGTAAGGTGGTAAACACCAGGATTGGCCTTCTCTACAGATATAGGACTTTCATGCCATCTGATGCCCTGCGCCTGGCTGTAACCAGTTCACTCCTGTCCATAGTCGACTGTTTTTATTTTTATTTATTTAAGTCTTGGATTACATATACCTTTGAGCTAAGAGCTCTTTTACAAAGTTTCCACGTCAGACAAAGGTTCTACGTCATGGCATTGTTATCTATGGATTGGCAGCTGATACAGCATTAAGCAGAATTAAGGTCACCTTGAACAAAGCGTGTCGGCTTGTGGTAGGTTGTGATCAGTTCACACGCACCTGCAACCTGTACAAAGAAGCAAATTTGTTAAATTTTGAGGGAAGGCATTCTTACCAGACCAGCCTGCTAGCTAGAAAGATTGCCGCTGGTCTCTCTCCTCCTACTGCCAAACATCTCTTAATTCCTGCCCCAACTACTTGGGCAACCAGAAGTTCCTCTAAAGCCACCTTCCTAGTCCCGTTTTGTAGGACTTCCTTGGGGCAGAGGGCTTTCATGTACAGGGGTCCTCTCTGGTTGAATGGCCTGCTCTCTGAGGTTTCTTCTATAAATAAATTAGGCCCCATCAAACATAAACTCCGGCAGCATCTCCTTGCTTCAAGTTGCTGTGGCTGTTACTAGCCTTTCCCTTTATTCTCCTTCCTCTACTTGCCGCTCTACCCCAATCCTCATTTTTATTATGACTTCTGACAGCCCCAATTACTATTCCCCCCCATCAGTCCTTACTCTTTTCCCCTCTCTGTCTCCCTATCCTTCTCCCCTTGTTTTCTGCCCACTGTCTCTGCTGCCCCCCGCACCGCTTGTT
Source organism: Neoceratodus forsteri (assembly GCA_016271365.2). Classification (NCBI taxonomy): domain Eukaryota; kingdom Metazoa; phylum Chordata; order Ceratodontiformes; family Ceratodontidae; genus Neoceratodus; species Neoceratodus forsteri. Next base: position 1,871,304,898 of record CM057452.1, read on the forward strand.
TCTTTGTATTTTGTATATAAAGTTGTTCTTGCACTTTGTATGCTGTTATTGCACCTTTGTATTTTTCTGCACTATTTGACGTGGAGTCTTTGTAACCGAGTCTCTGACTCAAAGGTTGTAATTCCAAGATTTCAAAATGTAAACATTGTTTCTAACACATTAGTAATTCCATAATTTAAACTACGTATTTAAAGATTCTACAGTAAGACAGCATAAAATAGTTCCTATAATCAGTTTAGCCGTTTTTTGAGATGGGTCTACTTAAGCCCTTTACAGGAACAGAGACAATTCCAAGTGGTATTAGAGGTATCACCCCCAAGAGTAAATATTAGGCTGAAAGATACAACCCCCCCGATTTATTTTATCTCTAGTTAGTTCTTTTTATAAAGTTTATGCCATCTTTTACTTTAGCTTGTCATAACCTGTCCAAACCTTTGCCATGATCAGTTTAATTCTCAAACTAAAATTATGCCATTTCTTATCATAGCTGTACATGACTGCTACAGTACCTAGAGTATTTTGTTTCTAGTGTTTCAAAATATAAAACAGATTCTCAAAATATATTCCAGTTGTAGCTGTATTCCCAAAACCTACAGTTTATCAATAGACTATGTATACGGGAGCCCACCCCAGCATGCCAAATGTCCCTGTAATTAAGAAAACCTTCCCGCGAAGAGTTTTTTTATATTTTTTTACTGTAAAAGAACAAAGGTCCTCATCTGCAGTGGCTTCCTCCCCAACCGCACCCACCCTCTGTGCACTCCACCTCCCAATTCCCCTACCCCCATACTTCCCTCCGGAGCCTGGCGCATCGATCTTCGTGAAGCGGGAAAACGTCTGCACTCTTCAAAGCCAACCTCGAACTGAAGAAATGCCAGTAAGCTGTATAATGGCATCAATTTTTTTTTTCCACTTAGGTTGATAGCTTGCCCATTTTTGTGACTTTTGGTACTAAATTTTCAAAATGGGGTTCTTGGGATCCCACCTCATGAGTTCAGTCATTGTCATGTTGTTATTTGGCCCCAAAAGGTGATTTTGTGGTCACTGAGCAGAATCATCTTTCGGGACCAATTAACTAAACGACAGTGTCACTGTTCACAAGGTGGGTTCCCAAGAAGCCTATGTTGCAAATTTGGTGGAAAAATTCCAAAAAATGACTGTTACGAGCGTGCATTGCGCAGTTTCCATGCACGTCAGAAGTTCGAGAATTTTTAATATTTTTACCAGATTTTCAACACTGCCATTTTTCACATCTCCTTATGAACAGTGCAGCTGTCATTTTTTCACATCTTGCCTGAAATGTGTTTTGCGCATCTGGCACACAATGGCGTAACTGTGGAAATCAATGTTCGGGACAGATTAAGAAAATCACAGTGACACTGTTCATGAGTGGAGGTCCCAAAATTCCTATGTTGAAAATCTGGTGAGAAAATTCCACAAAATGACTATGTTACGAGTGTGCATAGCGCAGTTTCCACACACACTCATAACTTTGAGAATGGCACAGTCCCATTCACCGCAACTTGCCATGTACGAGTGCTATGCATGTGCACTTACATCACCGCCACCATCTTTCAGATGGTACTCCTCCCACTGCTCCTGTCCTCCTCGCTGCCTCCCAGCACTGGCAGCAAATAAAACCCTCCTGCTCCCTCCCACTGCTGCTGTCCTCCCTGCTCCTTCCATCCCTTGCGCCGCGCCAACGTTGGGGTCCCCAATCACCGTGTCAGCATCATGTACTCCCCCAACTCATGTGGCACACTGGGAGCCCACCCCAGTGTGCCCAAACCTATGTTTTTATGTCTCCCCACTGACACTGGTGTGCCCAATCGTCATGTCGGCATCATGCACGCACCACCAACTCATGTGACACACTGGGAGCCCACCTCAGTGTGCCCAAATCTGTTTTTTCCTGCATCATCGGGGTGCCCAATCCCCATGTCTGCATCAGGTACTCCCCACCCCTTGCGGTAAACTGGGAGCCCATCCCAGTGTGCTCAAATTTATGGGTTTTTTCCTTCCTTTTTTTTTTCCTGTAAATAAAGAAAACCATCCCTGATGTCTTTTTTTTTTTTACCTGTAAAAAAGAAAGCACTCCCCCCTCATTGCCGCAGTCCCCCCGTCCACATCACCACCTTCCCACTGAGCACCCACCTCCCTTTACCCTCTCATCCATACTTACCTCCAGAGGTCAGCGCTGTCATGTTCTCTGAACCGGAACACGTCTGCACTCTTCAAAGCCGAACCGCAAACTGAAGAATCAAAGGTAAGCGCAATATAATGGCAGTCAATGGGTTTTTCAACTTATGTTGATATATCAGCCATTTTTAGGAATTTTGGCCCCCAATTTTCAACATGGGGTTCTTGGGACCCTGCCTCATGAACACTGTCACCGTCATTTCATTACTCAGTCCCGAAAGCTGATTTTGTGGTCACTGCGCGGAATCACCTTCCGGAACAGATTAACAAAATAACAGTGCCACTGTTCATGAGGTGGGGGTCCCGAAAAGCCCATGTTGCAAATCTGGTGAAAAAAATGACTGAGTTATGAGCGTACATTGCGCAGTTTCTATGCATGCTCCTAACTTCGTCAATTTTTTATATTTTCACTCCAGATTTTCAACATTGCCATTTTGCACACCTCCTTATTAACAGTATAGCTGTCACTTTCACATCCTGCTCGAAACATGTTTTCACACCTATGGGACAGAATGACATGGTCGCTCTGCAAAATCACCTTTCGGGACTAGTGAATGAAATGACAGTGGCACTCTTCATGAGTTGTGGTCCCAGAAAGGCCATGTTGAAAATTTGGTGAAACAGCTCCAAAAAATGGCTGAGTTATGCCTGGGTGTTCAAAAGTTTCTATGCATACGTGTAACTTTGGTCATTTTGCAGCTCTCCACAGCCATATCGGCTCTGGCTAGAGCTTGTTTTAATTGTAACTGAAACTAGCTTTTTTGGAAACATACATTTCATCACACTGCTGTTTTAATGAAATGAATATGCCCACTGTCATGAAAAGATGTCAGTTAGAAAAGTCACAATCAATCAGACACTTTGCAGGATTCCAGGAGTTACACAGTTGATGTTTACTGGCCTGTGTTGCAAATACCAAAGAGCGGGTGGTTCTGCATATGAACATATGAAATTTGCCAGCAGATAAAGGCCTAGAGGTCTATCAAGCCTGCTCAAATGTGCAGCTAGCACCCCTTATTCTGCAGTTGCCCCTCCCTGTTCTGTGTCCGGTTCTGTGTGTAACTGCCCACAGGTGGGGTAATGGAACAGTCTACCAACACTCCACCCCCATGCCAGTCTAGTGAGTCAGTCTGGGCAGGGGTAACGAGAAGGAGAGACACAAAAGAGCACAGGCAGACGTTGGTAGAAGTAGCAGCCGGTAGTGTTAGAACGTGTTGCCTTGAGAGAGAAAGAGAGAGAGATGAACTGGCAAAGGCTGCTGATACTACACTCCAGATGGGGGCACTTCAGCTGAAACAGAGAATTTGCCTGCAGATAAGGACTACTTGGCTCATCCAGTCCATCCCTGCCTATACTGTCACCGCAGACCCTACCTGATTTCCAATTACTCCCCCCTCCCTGTTTTTCTACTAGGATTCCTTTGCTGTCATCCCATGCATGTTTGAAGCACTCCACTGCTTTTGCTCCCACCTCCTCTGCTGGAAGACTATGCCAGACTCCCACCACTCTTTCAGTGCAGAACTACGTCCTTACATGCCTCCTAAATTCCAGCCCTTCCATCTTAATTGCATGTCATCTTGTCCTAGTGCACCTCTTCTGAAAAAATATTTCCCTCCTGCACCTTCTTCACCCTGTGAGGTACTTACAGGTCTATTATGTCCCGTCCTCTCCCTCCTCTCTTCCAGGGCATACATATTTAGATTTCTCAGCCTCTCTCTCTCTCTCTCTCTCTCTCTCTTCCTAAGGCATATGATGCAACTCTTGCACCATTTTAGTTGCCCTCTCTGGACAGCCTCTACCCTGTCTATGTCCTCCCAGAGATGTGGTCTTCTGAACTGGACACAATACTCCAGGTGGGGTTTCACTAATGAGCGATACAATGGTAACACCACTTCACTCCTTCTGCTACTGATTCCCCTCCCTATGCACCCCAGCATCCTACTGGCCCTTCCTACTGCCTTATTGAGCCACCTTGCCACCTTGAGGTCATCAGAAGTGATAACCCTAAGGTCTCTTTCCTGCTTTGTGATCATCAATACCTCTTTCCCCATTTTATACACAGCCTCTATGTTTCTGACCCCTAGATGCATAAATTTGCACTTTTTTGCACTGAAACCCAGTTGCCATACCCTCAACCGTTCCTCGAGTTTTCTGCGGTACCTACTCATTCACTCCACACCTTCCAGTGTATCTACCTTACTGCAGGTCTTGGTGTCACAGGCTAAGCTCCTAGATGCAGATTTCTAGCTCTTGATGTTATAATGGACTTGTTTATGCCCCCCATGAGTTCAAGATGCTCATTCCACTGCCACCCAAGGTGCTCAGTGAGCAGGAAGGGTCTCCTAAGAAGGTTCACAGAGCCCATAAGCAAGATGTTAAAATGATTGTATATTGTCTGGCTCCTGTCTAGGAAGTCATTGCAAAGGTGCATATTTCTCATCCCCCTATAACCATAATGAGAGAAAGCAAGACTCTATGTCCCTGGGTTCCCCTTATTGCTAGCCCAGTATCATAGGTGACCCTGATAAGCGTTATGTAGTACCGAACTGTTTGCTTGCACCTGAATAATCAGTTACAATCTCTATATTGAGATCTCTGGTGTTATATAATTATATGCCTGCCATGCCAGACTCAGCAGTTGAAAAAATATGCTGCTGACATTGATGTGACTAATAAAATAAAGGTGCCCTGCTTGACAATAGCTTTTTTGGTGTGGACAACCACTGTGTTCATGTATCAGATGTTTGGTGCCCCAAGCATTGCCTCTCACCCACCTGCATGTCCTGGAGATTCTTGTCCTGTACCTGCCCAACCACCCAGTTAACAGGGACCCAGTGGTGTGATCTAGCCAGCTACGACAAATGGGACATCCTCCCTAGATGCATTTTTCTTGCTGGATTCTGTGTCTCTGACATCCAAGCAGGCAGCAGGTTGGGTAATACTGGGCCCTGTGCTCCTCCTTGTTGCCCTTCAGTGTCACAAAAAGGGTCACCCTGACCATCAGTCCCACCCACCCCACCAGCAGTAAGTGGACATCATTATGCCTCAGGCCACATTAACCAGTCCATACCCAGTTGTGTGCCCCTTGCCAGCTAACAGCAACAACCTTTTCACTGAAGAATTACAGTCTCCTGGCTAGCCTTACAGTCATAGGACATTTAGTCCTTTTTTACAACTCACAGGGCTCAGCCACAGGCAAGAACCACCCCATGGCTGCCCGCTAACCGTTGCATCGTGGTTACAGAGAGATCTAGTTTGCAGTGGCCCCCAGCATTGTGGTCAAATGCATGCATTAACTTCTATTTGGCTTACACAGAGACACAAATGAATCTGGGTGTACATTCTGCCGTGGGATAGCAGAGTCCTTATGTGTGAAGATAGGACCAGACATTGTAGCACCATAAGGCAAGGCCGGAGCCAGGCTTTCTTCAATAAAATTGGGAAATGCATTTTGGCTGCATGCCACCTAGCAGAGGGGCATCTGTTTGATATGCTAGTGACCCTGACAGTGAATAAATCACTGGGCCCAATGGCATACTTTCTACTGTGTTGAGATAGGTGAGTCAGACACTGGCAGCACCACTGTTTGATATGTTTAACTGATCTCTGAAAACAGGGATCATACCAGTGGTTTGGAGGATAGTGGATGTGGTGCCTCTCCACAAAGGTGAGGACAGAACAGACCTGGCAAACTGGAGGCAAGTGCACCACTCTCCAGTCGTCCATGTTTTCATGGATAAACAGGGTTGTCTACGGACATTCACGGTCATCCCTGCTCTGTAAGAAAAAACAAAAAAAGGGCTTCAACAACCTCTCCAGCAACTTAGACACAGTCACAAGCTGACCTGTGGTGTAAAGTGCAAAATGATTACATTATTGAAGAAATTATGCAAACATAAAGGCACAGAGGCACCGGGGGTCTAGTCACCCGATGTTTCACACATCTGAATGCACTTAACCATGGGATGTCGCCACCCTCTGACCCAACTTAAGTGAATGCAGATGGCTGAAACATCGAGTGTTTAGACCTCCAGTGCCTCTTTGCCTGGAGAGGCTGTTGATGTCCCCCCTTTTTTTCTCTAAGTATCAGTTTACTGAGCGCAGTCCCTATCCTGTCACTAGATCCCTACTCTATCCCTGATATTTGTCCATGATAACTCTATCCAGGGTTTGTCCTTAATTCATGGACAAACTTGTCTATGGCTAATGCACAAATGCCTGGAAAAAGCACACAATCAAGAGATGCTAATTGGGAGAACGAAATCCCTTTTCAGTTTAGTAAATGAAGACAATGTCTGATAAAATAAAAATGCTAATTATGTCAGGCAGCAGCCATGATTATCTATGATATAAATATGGTTTTTAGAGTCCTTGCTTGATAATGTTTTTTGTGGTTTGGTTTTTAATTATGCTATTAGTCAAATGTATTCTCTTTGAATTCTGTGTAAGATTATATCATTGATGGTACTCTGGTAAAAATTTCTATTTCTGTTTCCAAAGCCCTTGAAAGGATAGTATCCAATCAACTTTCTGAGTCTCTCTCAAAGTACAGCCTCTAATGTCCTCAGCAACACAGGTTCAGGAAAGGCGATAGCACTACCACTGCCCTCCTGGAATATACGGATTTCATCCATAATGCCCTTGACCATGGCCACTTACTTGGGTCTGTGTACATAGACCCAACAAAAACCTTCGACACGATCAATCATGCCCTCCTTATTGAATCCCTTCCATCTGTGGGCCTCTCACAAGATGCCACCTCCTGGTTCACCAACTACCTTAAGTGGGAGATCACAGCGGGTGAAAATCAGAGATACTCTCTCCTCTAGTCTACTGGTTTGTTCAGGAGTCCCCCCAAGGCTCAGTCCTTGGACCACTCCTGTTCAGTCTTTTCCTCTGTACCCTCCCCCTTGCCTGCTCTGGGCAGATGTTACTCTATGCGGACGATGCCGTAATCTTTTGTAGCCACCCTGATCCCACCCCACTGCAAAGAGATCTTCCAAGGTTTGTTTTGGAATCTGAATCATGGTTCTCCCATCATAAACTCATTTTAAACTACAAAAAAACTAAAGTGATGGTGTTTGCCAACCCACAAAACAAAAATAAAGGCTCTCCACTAAACATTCTTAACAGTCAGCACATTCCTCTGGAACAAGCACATTTCTTCAGATACCTCAGCATCACCCTTGATTCCACCCTTTCGTTACATGAGCACATAAACCTGGTCTGTAAGGTGGTAAACACCGGGATTGGCCTTCTCTACAGATATAGGACTTGCATGCCATCTGATGCCCTGTGCCTGGCTGTAACCAGTTCAGTCCTGTCCATAGTCGACGGTTTTTATTTTCATTTATTTAAGTCTTGGATTACATATACCTTTGAACTAAGAGCTCTTTTACAAAGTTTCCAAGTCAGACAAAGGTTCTACGTCATGGCATTGTTATCTATGGATTGGCAGCTGATACAGCATTAAGCAGAATTAAGGTCACTTTGAACAAAGTGTGTCGGCATGTGGTTGGTTATGATCAGCTCACACACACCTGTACAAACAAACAAATTTGTTAAATTTTGAGGGAAAGTATTCTTATCAGACCAGCCTGCTAGCTAGAAAGATTGCCACTGTTCTCTCTCCTCCTACTGCCCAACATCTCAACTCCTGCCCCAACTACTCAGGCAACCAGAAGCTCCTCTAAAGCCACCTTCCTAGTCCCGTTTTGTAGGACTTCCTTGGGATAGAGGGCTTTCATGTACAGGGCTCCTCTCTGGTTGAATGGCCTGCCCTCTGAGGTTTCTTCTTTAAATAAATTAGGCCCCTTCAAACATAAACTCCAGCAGCATCTCCTTGCTTCAAGTTGCTGTGGCTGTTACTAGCCTTTCCCTTTATTCTCCTTCCTCTACTTGCCCCTCTACCCCAATCCTCATTTTTATTATGACAATGTCACTTCTGACAGCCCCAATTACTATTCCCCCCATCATTCCCTACTCTTTTCCCTCTCTGTCTCCACACTGTCTCTCCTGCCCCCCACTCATTGCTATCCTGTGCCAAATGTCTGCCAGGCATTGTTCTTATGTTGATTGCTACCTGCATTATATGACACGTCAACTCATTGTTTCTTTGTATTTTGTATATAAGCTGTTCTTGCACTTTTGTATTTTTCTGCACTATTTGACGTGGAGCCTTTGTAACCGAGTCTCTGACTCAAAGGTTGTAATTCCAAGATTTCAAAATGTAAACATTGTTTCTAACACATTAGTAATTCCATAATTTAAACTACGTATTTAAAGACTCTACAGTAAGATAGCATAAAATAGTTCCTATAATCAGTTTAGCCGTTTTTGAGATGGGTCTACTTAAGCCCTTTACAGGAACAGAGACAATTTCAAGTGGTATTAGAGGTATCACCCCCAAGAGTAAATATTAGGATGAAAGATACAACCCCCCTGATTTATTTTATCTCTAGTTAGTTCTTTTTATAAAGTTTATGCCATCTTTTACTTTAGCTTGTCATAACCTGTCCAAACCTTTGCCATGATCAGTTTAATTCTCGAACTAAAATTATGCCATTTCTTATCATAGCTGTACATGACCGCTACAGTACCTAGAGTATTTTGTTTCTAGTGTTTCAAAAATATAAAACAGATTCTCAAAATATATTCCAGTTGTAGCTGTATTCCCAAAATCTACAGTTTATCAACAGACCATGTAAATTAATAAAACTGTTGAGGTTCCATTCGGCTACTGTTCTTGGTCAAAGTTTCTAAAAAAATCTCCAGGCATAATCACTGTGTATTATGACCCTACCCAATATATATTTTTTTAACATTCTGAACTCCAAACCATGGTTCATCAATGTTTAATCATGGTTTGTCCATGGTCATAACGGCATGAGATAGCAACCAAATTGACATAATCAATTTGCACAGAGCAGAGCAGAATCTGACATTATAAACTAATTTAATAATCACAATGCATTTCTTTGCATTTTATGAAGAAAAATAAGGTCTATACAAAAAAATAATTACTTGAGTATATAAAATTGATATGAGAACTCATCACATCTTAAAAGAGTTTGATTTTATGGTGCTACAAATAGCAATTAGGCCATTCTATCAGTTGTGAATGAGGAGATACTCCATTAGAAAGACGAGCGCCTGCAGCAATGTAAATAAAGCTATACAAAAGTACTTGTGGCTAACATATGTTATTACAGAATGTTGAGGTTGTAGGAAAACTGCAATTACCTAAGCAGTGTAGAAATGTGTTTTATAATGCAGGAAATGTCTGAAATTAACAGCTGTGGTTGAATATGTAAGACTGTGGTCAGTTTGAATAATTCTTGAACTATACTACCCGCGGTCATTCGTGGTCTAGTTATTTATTTGAAAAAGTTTCACCAGGAAAGGCACTCTGAGCTACAGTAGCTCGTTTCCAGATGCGTCCTGGGGAAAGGGGATATGGGAATGCCAACTGCAAGCAATATCCAATATACATAAAGATAAAAAATAGGACAATCATAAAATGCAACTTGAGACAGAAGGGTGGAACAATTCAAGTTACAAAAGTAATAAAACAAAACAAGTGAAAGTCATGCAACCAAAACAATTAAGGCTATACCAAGCATATTTTGTGGAACAGATAAGCAGTACAGACAATAATCTTACAGGAAGTACACTTGAGGTGGAAAAAAAAAACGAGAACAGAATAGTACATTAAGAGTAAGTAGTAATAGAAGTGTATACAATGATTAACAATAATGAGGTTTAGATACAGTTGCAGGATGGGGAAGTGTAGTTTCGAAGAAGATACAGTAAGGAACGAGTAGATGGGGCAGAGTGGATATCTAAGGAGAGGGAGTTCCAAATATCAGGAAAGTGGTAGGAGAAGGCAGAACATCCTGAAATGGAAGAATGGGTGGGGAGGGCAAGGGTCCTGTAGGGAGAGTTGCGGAGAGCATAGTTGGGAGTAGAAGGGGTTGAAAGGAGAGTGTGGAGGTAGGGTAAAAGGGATCCAAGCCAGAACTTGCCAACTAATGATGCGCTGCGGGCAAGGCGTCTGGCCTCAAGGGAGGGGAAAGACAGAGCAGTGTAGAGGTCACAGTGGTGAGTATGAGGCAGACAATCTCGAGCAAACTGACAGAAGGAGTTGAATAGAGTGTCCAGTCTGGTGAGGGTGGTCTTGGGGCAACACTATAAACTATGACTCCAAAGTGAAAAATTGGGAGGATCATCTTTTTTGATGATTTCGCAATGGGCCTGAAGCGGGGTACAGCTACAGTATTTGTACAGCGTGTCTAGTTTGGGATGCAACTTTTTATCTATAGCATCCACTTGCCCAGCAAAGTCAAGGTTCCTGTTGAGCCACAGCCCAAGGTATTTGAAGGAGGAGACATCCTCTAATAAGGACACCTCGAGGGCATGGAAGTTAGGGGTGGCAGTTAGCCTGGCGAGCTTTAGCCTGGTGCCAAAGATCACAGAGATCATCTTTTGGGCACTGAGTGATAACTGATTGGAACGACATCGGCATTGGAAGTTATTGAAATCCGGCTGGAGGCTGGTCACCACATCAGAGGGGGAGGTGCCAGAGGCAAACAAAACAGTATTATCCACCTACATGTGGATGTCAGTGGAGGAGCAGACAGTAGGTAAGTTGTTGAGAACATGGAGAAGAGTATCAGTCTGAGAACTGATTCTTGAGGACTCTGGTGTTGATTTTGGGGGAAGGAGGAAGGAGTTCCGTATCCTGACTGATTAGGTTCTACCCATAAGACCTGAATGGAACCAATCAGTGGCGGTCTCGGAGAGACCAGCTGCTGCAAACTTATTGAGTAGAAGGATGTGGGCTACAGTGTTGAAGGCTTTGGTGAAATCGACAAAGATGGCAGAGGTGATGCAGCCCTGATCCATGCCAGAGGGAATGGAGTAAGTAAGCCAGAGAAGGGAGGTAGTGATGCAGTAGGCCTTGTGAAAACCAGACTGGAAAGGGGTGAAAAAGGATGAGACATCAAGAAAAGGAGAAAGCTGAGCCAGTACCAGGTGTTCTTGGAGTTTAGCAAGAACAGGGAGTAGGGATATCTGACAGAAGTTACCTGGATTTGAGGAATCACCTCTCTTGGGAAGGGGGATGACTGTGGCAAGCTTCCAAGCTTCAGGGACAGTGGCCGGTGAGAAGGAGAGATTAAGTAGGGAGGTGAGTGCGATGGAAATGGCCTGAGCCAAGATGCGCAGGAGCTTAGGGTCAAGCCCATCCTGGCTTTTGCCCTCATGGGGGTTAAGGGCTAAAACAGCTTTCAGTGTGTGGTGGGGTAGACAGGTAGGAAGGATAAGCAGTGTAGAAAAGGGCGACATGAGTCAGCGGTTGAAAAGCCGGAAGGGGCAGGATGCTAACAGAGCGAAGCCACAGGTATGGAAGAAAAGTTGAATTTGGTAGCCACGGGGTGTCAGGAAATAATGACGCCTGCTACCTTTAGGACTGGGGTGGGGATTAGGCCAGAGGGAGAATAGTGCATGGATTACCTTCCAGGACATAGATGGGCTGGTAAGTTTCTCTTGGAAGGTGGGTGAGAAATAGTCTGGCAAGTTGGATGGTCCTGGTGCAGGTACTGTAGAGGGTACAGTATTTAATCAACTCACCATGGATGCCTGAAGCCTTGTATGTCTTCCGTGTTGCAGCTGCTAGAGTATTATACTATGAGCTGCACACATGGGCAGACTTGAAAGACCTATGGGCATTTTTCTGCCGGTGACTTCATATATTCGTATGCTAGGTCATGAGCTTGCTGATAGGCTAGCAGTTCGGCTGATACCCAAGAGAGATTGGAGCCTGAGACCCTGATTTTCCTGATTGGGGCATGCTGGTCCCAATCTTTTGAGAACTTGGTTTTGAAATAGTTCAGGGCTGAAACAACAGAAAAGGCAGTAGAAATAGGAGACCAGTGGTTCCAAAAAGTTCCTCATAGAGGATGGACAAGTCTAAGGACCTAAAGGAGCAAAGAGGAAGGATGTTTGGCAGGGCTTTGGGGTGATGGATTTTATGCACACAGTAGATCATGTGTTGATCACTGAGTGCATCTGGCAGGATTCCAGATGTAACTACCCAGTGGGGATGTGATGCAAGAATGCAGTCCAGCAGGGTATGTTTACCTGACTTGTGGTTTAAGTGGGTTGGTTCAGCATTCAATTGTGTTAGATTCAGGGATGCGATGTGATTACAGAATTTGGATTGTGTACTGGAAAGCCAGTTTATGTTAACGTCCCCAAGGATAAGGAGTTCACCAGTCACAGAGCGGGTGATGGGAGATGAGATGAGGTCAGAGATAGAGGAGAAAAGGAAGCCTGGGCAGCAATAGACACCACCTATGAAGATAGGTAGGGAGCAGGGGAAAGACAGTTTTATTAGCAGAAGTTCACAGGCAGAAGGGGAAGAGAGGCAGAGAGTATACTGGATGTAAGATGAGATATATATATGACCAGTCCACTGCCTCTGGTTAACCAGTCCTGTCGAGTAAGGGAGTACCCAGAGATGGAGATGGCAGTGTCAGGGACGTTGGAGGAATGCCATGATTCAGTAATAATACACTAGGCTTCAGGCTAATCATATGAGACTGAAGAAGATCAGTCTTTGGGAGAAGGTTTCTAATGTTAAGATGAATTACTTTTAGTCCTTTTGGGAGGTCAGTTGTGGGGGGTGGCCCTGAGTTAGGTTCTATGTCACCAGCTGCCAGAAGCAGTAAAATGATGAGTAGCTTATAGGGGATGGATATGCATCTTTGAGATAGAAAGGTGTCATGAGGTGAGAAGGAGGAGGTAAATATATGGGAGGGGTTAGGTGTGAACAGAAAGGAACGGAGGGATGCTAAATGCTATAAGGTATATCCCTGGGTCATTTACCCATCAGTGGCTGTCTGTGGATAACCATGGTTAAAATCATGGACAAACCACAGATGACCATGGTCTCTGATCATATACAACCATGGTTAAGCCATGACCCTAGGAACAGGGCAGAAGGCCAAATCTCGATAGTAGGGAATCTGATGGGAACCATCATAAAGAAATACTGAACCTGGTGGAGTTCCTGGAGGCTAATGGACTTCAGAACAAGATGCAACATGGGTTCATGGCAGGAATGTCATGTCAGACTAACCCAATCAACTTTTTTGATTGGACTACAGGAGCAGCGGATGGGGGAAAGCAGTTAAGGTGTTATACTTGGACTTCAGCAAGGCCTTCAACCCTGTAAAGAAGTATGGATAAAACAAATGAGAGGACCTGGGGGTGGGGAACAAATTCACTGGATGGATAAAGAAGTGGGTGAGAGGGCAGAACTCAGCATGTGGCAGGTAACAAGTAGTAGTAAAGCTTTTATTTTTTAACAGGATAGAACTTTAAAACCAAACAGGTCCAGGTTTCAAAGTTTTCCTGCATAAGATGTTTATACACAGATATATATTTACACACAGATGTACATTTCACTATTAAACACAGTAATACACATTCACCATTATCAGACAAACTACAATGTACATTGCATACATACATAAAATATTTAATACATATGTACCATTGAATAATATTTTACAGTTAGATACAAGAATCTTGCAGTTTGTGCTTTCATACCAAATAAAATGCAGTTAACATAGGGGCATTTCTTGCATATGGAGTCAGTTCATTCCCGAGTTTGTATACATTGTATTGCACTATCATTTCACCAAATGTATGATTATTTAGGATATTATTTTGCCAGCCCGTCGGTGCAGCAGTTGGATTTCCGCTAGCGATGCTGGCGATCTAGGTTCGGGAACAGACCCGGGTCGCTGGAAGGCCGGCTGGGGGAGAAGGATGGAGCGTCCTATGGACAGCTCTTCTTCTCTGGGGGAGGGTGGGTACCTTGTCTGGTGCTCGATGGACCCCTGGCGGAGGCCGTGGGGCACCGCAGCTATCAACAAACAGCATGAAGGGGGCGAGGCGGATGCAGGACGTCATTGCACGTCCCCGCCCTCAGTAAAAAATAGGGGAGAAAACTCCCTCTGTCTGCCGCCTCCATGAAGCCTGCCTTTGGCTTCAATTAGCCTCCCGACTGACTCTCCCCAGATAGATGCAAGGATCGCGGCTCCTGGCCAGTGCCGCGACACCACTCTCCAAGTGGTAAGTTGGGGGTTTCATGGGGAGGAGCACAGCGGGTAGGTAGAAGCCCGAAGAAGGCGCCGTGACTAGGTGGATGATCAACTGCAAGACAGGGGGCAAAAAGAATAAATTGAAATAAAAAGGATATTATTATTTCACGGTGATAAACTAATGTTGCCTGTTGTTTTTTCCATCTTAGTCCCAGTTTAAAAGTTGCAGTATTTGACAATGGTGGGTGTCAAAGGGGCAAAGAAAAACAAATTGTGACAACTGATTAAACAAGGTGCTCATCTCATCTAAATATTGTTGGCTGGCAAATCTGTAAACCATGTTCCTGTCTTCAAGAATGGGCACTGTAAGTTATGCTGCTACTATGATTTGCATTTGGAAAGGAATAACTGATGCAGATTGCCATGAGGTCCCTATCTTGGAGTTTGCCTTTTTAGGTTTACTTATGCACATGCGCAAGAAACATATGGCGACCATATGACTTTTTGGACGTGTGTGACCCTCCTGTGCAATGCAATGCTCCGTTTAGCAGGTGTGACCGTACTGCAACAATGGATGCTCAAGCTGTCTATGACAGCAGTTTGGCTGTAGTGGTCTTCAGTTCAAAAAAAATCACCACTGCAATCAGCGATGGAAACGTGTGTATTTAGCATATTGATGTCACACAATTTCTCTGGCCTTCTAGCACGTTGCTGCCAATAAAATACATCCCGCTTCCTCCCCCTGCTGCTGCCCTCCCTGCTCCCTCGTTCCCCAGCTCACCCTCCAGCTGCAAAGAAAACCTTCCTACTTCCTCCCTCTGGTGCTGTCCTCCCCACTCCCTCGTTCCCTGACTTATCCACCAGCTACAAAAGAAATCCCTCCCACTTCTTCCCTCTGCTGCTGTCCTCCCCACTCCCTCATTCCTCGGCTCACCCTTCAGCTGGTCAAGTTTTCATTTTTACCAATGGGGCACCAAATCCCGGTGGCTCCAGTCCCCCCCTCAAAAAAAAAAAAAAGATGGCATGCTGGGAGCCCACCCCAGCATGCCAAATGTCCCTGTAATTAAGAAAACCTTCCAACTATGTTTTTTTTTTTTTTATATATTTTTTTTACCTGTAAAAGAAAAAATTGTCCCTCATTGCTGCAGTGGCTCCCTCCTCCAACCCCACACCCACCCTCTGCGCACTCCACCTCCCCACACACCCCTACCCCCTACTTCCCTCCGGAGCCCGATGCGACGATCTTTGGTGAAGCGGGAAAACATCTGCAATCTTCAAAGCTAGCCGCGAACTGAAGAAATACCAGCAAGCTGTATAATGACATAAATGTTGGGTTTTTTCCACTTAGGTGGATAGCTCGCCCATTTTTGCGACTTTTGGCACCAACTTTTCAACATGGGGTTCTTGGTACCCCACCTCATGAGTTCGGTCACTGTCATGTTGTTATTTGGTCCCAAAAGGTGATTTTGTGATCACTGAATAGAATCACCTTTCGGGACCAATTAACTAAACAACAGTGTCACTGTTCACGAGGTGGGTTCCCAAAAAGCCTATGTTGCAAATTTGGTGGAAAAATTCCAAAAAATGACTGTGTTACGAGTGTGCATTGCACAGTTTCCATGCACGCTCGTAAGTTCAAGAATTTTTAATATTTTCACTCCAGATTTTCAACATTGATATTTTTTCACATCTCCTTATGAACAGTGCAGCTGTCATTTTTCACATCTTGCCTGAAATGTGTTTTTGCACATCTGGCACACAATGGCACGGTCGCTGTGGGAAATCAATGTTTGGGACAGATTAAGAAAATCACAGTGATACTGTTCATGAGTGGAGGTCCCAAAATGCCTATGTTGAAAATCTGGTGACAAAATTCCACAAAATGACTATGTTACGAGCGTGCATAGCACAGTTTCCACGCACACTCGCAACTTTGAGAATTTTGAATATTTTCAGTCCACATTTTCAACATTGCCATTTTTTGCACATCCCCTTATAAACAGTACAGCTGTCTTTTTTCACATCTTGCCCAAAATGTGGTTTCACACATCTGGCACACAATGGGCATGGTCGCTGTGCAAAATCAACATTCGGGACAGATTAAGAAAATCACAGAGCCACTGTTCATGAGTAGGGCTCCCAAAATGCCTATGTTGAAAATTTGGTGTAAAAAATTCCCCAAAATAATTGCATTATGGGTGTGTGTTACGCAGTTTCTACGCACGCTCGTGATTTCACCAATTTTATTTATATTTTCACTCCAGATTTTTAGCATTACCATATTGTTACACCTCCTCATGAACAGTACAGCTGTCATTTTTTACATCCTGTTCAAAATATCTTTTGGCACCTTTGGTGCCAAATGGCACAGTTTCTGGGCAGTCACCTTTCGGCCAATGAACTGATAGTGTCACAGTTCATGCGGTGGGGTCACAAAAAGCCTATGTTGAAAACTTGGAGTGAAAATACCAAGAAATGCCCAGGGTGTTAGGGTTTCCATCCAGAATGCCCTGCCCTATAAGGACTGACAGGCGTCAGGGGGTGTGACTTGGGACTGTCGACAGTAATGCTCATGCCATTCCACCTCCACCCTACAGCAAGTGACAGGCATCGAGGTGTGTCTTGGACTCTTGGGCCCAAAAGTTCACCCCATTCTCCTATGCTGCACCCATTTCAGTGTATTTCTTTATGGAATGGGGGGGGGGGACTGTAAAGCCGAACACCCCAAGGCACACATCAACACTTGTTGGTATCTGCAGGCTAGGGTGAGGTGAAATGGCATGAGCGTTATGGGCGACAACCCAAAGGCAAACCCCAATGCCTGTCCATCTTTGCAGGGTGGGGGTGGGGTTGGTGTCACTTCAATACTTCACTGCCATTCCTATTCTGCATCTGTCTAACTCCTGCACTTCCAGTGCTAATACCAGCAAGTAAACATTCAGTATTGACAAATGCTTGTTTGTGATAGTGCTAATGTGGGTTTCAAAACTGAGTGTACTGTCCACTATAACCCCTGAATATTCGTACTGATTGTACTGGTTCTTTTCTGCACATCAGTCGAATATATACAGCTGAATCAGCCAGGATGTAACACAATACCTTGCAGTAAATGACATCACAAAATACTGCATGACAACTGGCTTAATTACCATCAAGTATAGTGTTCTTTGCAGCACACCGCAGCATTTTACAGCAATACTACAAATTATCGTGTTGCATCCTGGCTGGTGCAGTGGTATTTAATGCCCTGGTTTCTTTTTAATGCTGGTTTTTGTTGTGTAAGGCCATCAAGGACATCACTTGTTTATTGTTGCTGTTGATACCACTTACTAATATAAGTCAGTACTAATGGGCTGACAGTATAGCCCAGAGGTTAGAGTAATGAGCTGTGAATGAGCTTGGCACATCCAGCAGACCAGACCTGGATTTGATTCTCACAACCTCCACTGGCTTACTGTGCAATTCTGAGCAAGTCACTTAACCGCCCAATGCTCCCAGGTCACCCCTGAAAACAGGCACTTGTCCCTAGTGGGCCTTACCTGGTTACCAAAGACTAAAATGAAATAAAATAACATAGCATTCATAAGCCAGTCGTGTAACGTTAAGAAATCAGTTGCAAGATGCATTTCCATTTGCGACTGGATTGCTGTTGTCATTATTACCATGTTGTCGGCCTATAACCTTATTACCCCTTTTTTGTGTGATACCGGAGATCATTTATGTGAATTAGAAATAGTAGGGGTCCTAAGACTGACAACAAAGCTAACACAAAAAAAACAGTACCAGACCACTGCACTTTAGGAAGAGGGTCCCTTCATGTTTAATAAAGGATTTTTACCACTGAACAAAACAAGTGCAGTGAAATTTTTTTCCTGTCCCAAGCAGTACAGTCTGATGCTTGGCTTTTCACGTTGTTAGCTTTGTGGTTACATGCCCTGAGCACAGACATATTCCGGGAGCTGCTCTTTCTGTATCTCAGTCCCAAGACTGACCAGATGGGAGCCCTCCTATGTAGATTGCTAATTTCTGACAGATGTTCATCCTCAGCAATACACGGCTTTTTTTTCCTAGGTACTGTATAACTTAAACCCCCCCCTTTTCTTCTTCTCCCCCTTTTCTCATTTTATGTTGTCTCGTGCATGCGCAAGCAACATTTTGTGGCAGTAGGAGATTAGTAGAAGAAATGTAGAGGTGTGTCAGTTTTGGCGAATGTAGGGTATGCTTTAAAAGATGTGTCCCTCATTTGCCTATTAGCAAGCATGCTAGCGGTGACACAAGTGTTTTGCAGTGCCACCAACTTGAAACAATTTCACCGCTGCAATCAGAGCCAAGCTCATCATGCAGCAGCACTGATGACATGCCTCTGCCATGCCTTGCCTGGTGTACCATTTCAATAAACTTGGCGGCGACTCCGCTGTCCACCTCATACAATCCCCAAAGCCGACTTAGGTGCCAATCCCCTGTCAGCATGTGTAACCCCCAAGATTGTGTGGCACACTGGGAGCCCACCACAGTGTGCCTCCCTGTGTTCGGAAGCCGACCGTGTCGGCATTTTCCTGCCCCCACCCACCCCCATTATGAGCCACACTGGGAGCCCACCCCAGTGTGGCAAACATCATGCTCTCAAAGTCATGGGGCACACTGGCAGTCCACCACAATGTCCCCAACATCGTTTCATACATCTGTAAAGAAAAAATGATCCGTGCTGTTCATTTTCTTCTTTTTTTAACCTAAAACAAAGAAATCGGTCCTCACTGTCGGTGGGCCCCATCCCCAACCCGCACCCACCCTTTGCGCACCCCTCCCCACCCCCTCACCCAAACTTACCTCCGAAGGTCCAGCACCACGATCTTCAGTGGAGCAGGAACATGTCTGCACTCTTCAAAGCCAACCGGGAACTGAAGAAATGCCAGTAAGCTGTATAATGGCATCAATGGGGGAGGTTTCAACTTAAGTGGATATCTCTGCCATTTTCTTTTTACTTTTGACTCCAAATTTTCAACATGGGGTTCTTACGACCCCACCTCATGAAATCAGTCACTGTCGTTTCGTTATTCGGCCCAGAAAGGTGATTTCGTGGTCACTGCGCGGAATCACCTTTCGGGACGAATTAACAAAATGACAGTATCACTGTTCATGAAGTGGGCTCCCAAAAAGCCTATGTTGCAAATTTGGTGAAAAAAGTTGCTGTGTTATGAGCGTGCATTGTGCAATTTCCACGCACGTGCATAACTTCAAGAATTTTTATTATTTTCACTCCAGATTTTCAACATTACCATTTTTCACACTTCCTTATGAATGGTATAACTGTCATTTTTTGCATTCTGCCTGAAATGTGTTTTCACACATCTGGCGTACAATGGCACAGTCGCTGTGGGAACTCAACATTCGGAACAGATTAAGAAAATCACAGTGACACTGTTCATGAGCGGAGGTCCCAAAATGCCTATATTGAAAATTTGGTTCAAAAAATCCCCAAATTAATTGCATTATGGTCTGTTGTCCAGTTACTATGCATGCTCATGACTTCACCAATTTTCCATATTTTCACTCCAGAATTTCAACATTACCATTTTTTTTTTTACACCTCCTCATGAACAGTACAGCTGTAATTTTTCACATCCTGCCCGAAATGTGTTTTCACACCTGTGGCGCCAAATGGCACAGTCGCTGTGCAAAATCACCTTTAGGCTAACAAACTGATAGTGCCACTGTTCATGAAGTGATTTCACAAAAGGCTCTTGTTGAAAATTTGGAGTGAAAATAACCAACAAATGTCTGGGGAGTTAGGGTTTCAAACTGGAATGCCCCACCCTGTAGAGACTGACAGGCATCAGGGGTGTGACTTGGGATTTTCAGCTGTAATGCTCATGCCATTCCACCCCAGCCTGCAGCTATTGACAGGCATCGAGGTGTGCCTTGGACTCTTCAGCCCCAAAGTTCATCCCATTCTCCTATAGCGCACCCATCTCAGCGTATTTCCTTATGGAACGGGGTGTGCGTAAAGCCCAAAACCCCCAAGGCACACCACGACACTTGTCAGTTGTCTGCAGGGTAGGGTTATGGCCAACAACCCAAAGGCACATCCCAGTGCCTGTCAGTCTCTGCATGGTGGGTATGGGATTGGTGTCAGTTCAATACTTCACTGCCATTCCTATTATGCATCTCTCTAAGTTCTGCACTTCCAATGCCAACACCAGCAAGCCAACATTCGGCATCGACAAATGCTTGTTTCCCTTTACATTTTGTCTCTATAATGCCCCAAGTGTTAGAGCCATGGATATTTTTGCCTTGTTTTGATTGGACTTTTTCTCTGTTTAGTCTTTGTATATTAGTAATTGTTATTATTCATATGAAATAGGGAATATTGGATGGGTAGGTGGTTATAACGAGGATTTTACAGACCCCCTGAGGTGTGAGATGCCACATAACCGCTCTCGGGGTTTATTAAAGCATCTCACACTTAAGGGGTAAAATCCTTGTTATAACCACCCACCCATCCAATATTTTGTATAATTGCTGGGGATCATTTTTTCGCCAAGGCAATTATACAAAAAATAAATATATACCTGTATGGAGCCGAGCCACAGATCGTTGGGGTTTCAGCGCAGTCTGTGGTGGCTCAACTCCTAACCTAAAGCAGTGTTCCTTTTTTTTTTTTTTTTAATTTCCAACTGAAAATCTGAAAATAAACATTTGTGCCCAGACATATTTTTGTTTAAAAAAATAACTTACTCCTACTTCAGTGAACTGCAGAGTGTTGAGGAGCGGGACAGAAGGGGACTGTTTTCCTTTTTGGGAGCAGCCCTGTATAAAACTGAGGACATTTTTTTTAGTCCACTTGCCGATGCAGAGTCGCAGATGGTGAATGGTCCAACGTGAGGAGTGGCAGCCGCTGGAAGGAAAGGAAGAGTAGGAGCTGGCACATACCCAGTACAAGGGAAACCAGATGCGTGTTAGTCATTATAACCAGCTGGTTATAATGGTTACAACCTGGTTTCCCTATAGGGAAAAAAACAACAGTCAGTAATTCTTATGATCATTATTGCTCAGTTGATGGTCTTTTCTTCATGTAAGTACTTGTATTTAGCGTACAGTAGTGAGATAAGTCTATGTTCTCAGTTTGTAATAGCATTGTTGATGGCTTGTTTTTTCAATAAAGTAAGTATAAAAAAAAAACATCTTCATAGGTCCTGGGTTTGGGAACAAGCCAGGTCTGTCAGAGGGCCAGCAGGGGGGAGAAGGAGGAGGATTGAGCATCCCAGGACACTCTTCTGCAAGGAGGGAGGGATTCACCACTCTACTGCTTTACCACAGGTGGAGGTGCAGGGGACAAACGTCAGTGCGAGGGCCTGGAGCACGCACTGAGGCAACGGAGATGCATTGACTAGCCGCCATCCTATGATGTGGCACACTTCTGGGGGGAGGTCGGGACTACAGGAAAAAATACAAGAACTGGAAGGGCAGTGGAAACCCCTGCGTGCCACCCTCTTTGCTCACCACCGTATTCCACACCAACACCAACTGAGGACCCTCCAGGTCTTCACCTCTGCTGTGGATGGCCAACTAGATAGTGGGGAAAGTAGCCAAAGTGGCAGAAGGCAACCCCAGCCCTGGAGGACAAGCCAGGGGGCAGCAGTGCGTCTCAGGTGGACCTGGAGGCCCAGTCAGGTGAGTGTTTGGATCTCAGAGGAGCAGGAACCAGGATTGGCAGAGGGTGGAATGTGGACCCACGAGAGCCCCGCGGTGGATAAACTAAGTTGAAAAAATCTTCACATGTGGCATAGCAGATAGTACAGAGCAAAGTCTGTCCCTTGGTTGATGGCACCAGAATCTGTGGGAGGATGGACACTGAGGAAGTAATAAGGGACAAGAAAAGGGACCTAGAATAGCTAAAGAAGTAGCCTAAGGTGTGGCAACTTAAATTAAATGCCAAGAAATGTAAGGTTATGTATAGTGGTAGGAAAACTACCTCTAGCATTGACTATTGGATGGGGAGGGGGTGTGGGAGTGTCGTGGAGACTGTTGAAGAAAAGGACCTGGAAGTCATTATTTGCAACAAGCTTAAGTCCTCAGTCCAATGCAACAAGGCATATGGGGAGAGGGAGTAGAATGCTGGGGTGTATATACTGTAGGGTAGGGCATTCACTGGCAGAAGGAAGGAGGTGATACTGCACCTCTACAGGTCCATGGTGAGACCACATCTAGAGTACTGTGCTCAGTTCTGGAGTCACTCAGGAAGGATAGTGACAGCTTGGAGAAGGTTCAGAGAAGGGTTGCAAACATAATACAGCAGCAGCAGGGGAGGACATCTAAGGAGAAGTTAGAGAACCTGAACACATACTCACCTTAGGGCAAAAATGGATAGGGGGACATGACTGAGACCTACAAGGTCTTGAGGGGTATCAATACGGTAGCCTGCAGGGATACTGAATGTACACAAGAATGAAAGCACAGTATCCAGAGTGGGTGGTGGTTTGGTGGGGGTGGTAGATTCAAAACAGATGTTAGGAAGTACTTTTTCATGAAGAGGGCGGTGGATGCCTGCAATACTCTACCAAAGCTGGTGGTAGAACCCAAATCAGTGACCAGTTTTAAACATGGATGGGATAGGCACATGGGGACAATAATACCTAAGGGAGGTGGAGAGGATGGGAAATTTGGGGGTAAGTACACTTGAGCACTAGAAGGGCAAGAGGCCCAATAGCCTCAGTCCATCATCTGATTAATCACAGATTTAGGCAGGAAATGGGCAGACTAGACAGACTAATGAGTCTTTCTCTGCTGTCAGAATCTAGGGGCATAATTTAGGAGAAGCCAGGAGTTGCAACTGAGACCTCTATGATTTCATTGCAACCTCTATCATTCTGGGGAAATGACACTACTGTCAGAATCTAGATGTACTGTTTGCATCTACTGTAGGCATAAAAAAGCTAAGTATGGTCACAGTCTCTTCTCATAGGAAACCCAGAGGGAACCTTGCAAAGTAGATTCAGCATTACTGTAAGCAATAAAACACAAGGAGGTGTGGGTTAAGGCCTGATAAGAGTACACCCCAGGTGCGGTATAAGGAACGACGCACTTGCGTCGAGTGCCTTTAGCACCTGGGAAGTGCTCTTATCAAGCCATAACCCACACCTTGGAGTGTCTAATTGTGCTTCTAAAATGGGCTCCCAGAGCAGAAATTAAAAATTAAAAGAGAAAAATGTTGCCAAAATCCAAAAAATTAGGAAAAAAAATAGGTGTTTTGGTTAGAAGAATAAAGTAGTTCCTCTGTGTACTGTTCTATATAGTACAGTATATTTAGCTTGGTCAGTAGTACAGGGCCCCTCCCCCAAAAAAAACACACACAATGTTCAGCTTAGGTCCCTCCTTCTCTCACCCACAAATACAAGGGATCTTTTTTGCTCTGTGCAGAGCTTCAAATTCTGTGTTTTTAAAATGGCTAGGATGGTTCTGTGGGGAGCGAGCATATCCCTGCTCATCCACTGTAGTTGCCGTCCTGTTTCTGTTACAGTACTGGAGTTTATTGTAAAAGATGGCAGTGACACTTGTCCTGCAGTATCTTTCTTTCAGATTCTGTGGTGTGTTACCTCTGTTGTGCTGGAAGAGTTCAGTAGCAGTCACAATGAGGCTGGTGGTGGCTTGGGTGTCAGGTTTTATTTCGGACAGTTTCAGAGCAATTTATTACAGGTGGCTCTTTTAGTGCAGATTGTGATTGCCAGCAGATCTTTCATGAAGAGGGGGAGCAGAGGTAATTTTCTTGTTGAATATTTTGTTTTACTGCACTGTACGTTGGTAGTGTTACACAACTGCAGGGAAGGTCTGCAGGTCGGCGAGAACAAGGCACCATTCCCCAGCGCAGTTCTTTATGACAAATGTTTTATGCCAGGCTGGCATGATTTTGGCCAACGGTGGCACAGGGATATGTTTCTGTGCTGGGGCTCATGTTGGCGCAATTAGTGCTGGTGGGATAGTTATGTCCTAATAAGGACACGGCTGAAAACCTCTTTCAGCCATTCAGCCTAAAGCAAGTTTTTTGCCCATTTTAACAAGAAAGTATCAAACAACACAGAGGATGGCAGGGATGCACAATCTGAAGTAAGCAGAGAAAAAACTGCTGCACACCAAGTCAATAAGCACATCGTACAAATAAGAATTAACTACAAAGAAATACTAAGGGCCCAGTTTGGAACGGACCATTTCCTTACAAGACATTTTTTTAATTCTTGCTTATACTTAACACAAAACACTGGTGATGACTTTTTGTTATTTTTTAATTTGATTTTAAACGATGACTGGGAACAGGTTAGGAAGAGTTTGCTGTTTTCAGGCAGTCGTCCCTGGTAAGATACTGTATGAGTAAACATTTACCATCGGTGCCAATTGATAGCCTACAAGCATCAAGTAACTAGGACCATTGTGAGTTAGATCAGTCTGGTCAATCTTCTGCAAGTGGGCCACATTTTCCACACTAACTAACTTTGAGGCATCGGGCCTTTTTCAGAAGTACAAAAACTGGGCTCCAAATGACTGGAGGAAGAAGAAGAAGCAGCTACAGATGAAGAACAGAGTAGTCGAAGAAGAACAGGAGCAACACAATGACGCCTGTCTAAACAGAAGCAAAACCTTGACTATAAACAGTACGTTGTATCTCAGAAAATAATTGTGCATTTCACTTGATTTTTTTATTTTTTATTTGTTTAATCAGAAGGCTGGGCTGGACGTCCAAGATTTGTTTTCAACCATACCTTTAGACAGCTTAAAGAGCTGCTGACGCCTCAAGGAAAACTTTGAAAAACATGATATTTAGGTACAATTCAACTTGCATTCCATATATATTCTATTTACACTGGTATTACATTTGCTAATTGCTCTGTATAACTATTGTCAATCATTTTCTGTACTTGTATTGAACTGTTTTCCTTGTATTGTTGTACTGTACCCTCCCGGGGTCGTGCCTGAAAATAGTCATTGCTATGGCTAGGGCACCTACCCAGTAAACAAAAACTAAAAAAATAAATATAGTTCTCCTCCTCATTATTTATTACTGAGGACATTTGCATGAACACATGATCTTTATACCTTAGAGTTCACCTGCCTCTTTAGCTTACTTCCTACTTCGTCATAACCCTATGTTGTGACATCACCACCAGTTGCCATGGGAATAACTGTGATGTCACAAGCAGTGCATCATGACCTCAGGTAGGGAGAAAGCAACAGGAGTAGATGAACTCTTCAGGAGCAAAGATCCTGTTTTCATGCCAGTTACGCCAATAATAAATAATGGGGAGGAGGAATACAGAACTAATGTGAAATACAAGCCCGAGCTGTGTATAAATATACTGTTTTGTTAATGTTCTCCTGAAGGTGTCAGCTGCTCTTTAACAGTGAGCAACATCAGTAACAATAGTACAAACATAGGATTCCAGTGCAAATAATACAAGAATGCATCGGTACATCACAGAGTAGAAACATAGTTCACATACAGATATACAATACAAAAACAGGTATAATCTATTAAGGCAAGGTGGGAAATGATGCATACAGTTGCAGCCATTGATACATTCAGGTATTTCCAGATATTTTGTGATATATCTGAAGTGCTTCTCTCTGGTGACCAACAGTGGTACTGTATGTAGGCAGGGAATTTCTCTAGATACAATACAGAAATGTCAGGATAGATCTGGCCATGTCTTTGACTGCAACTGTAGATGTTTATGAACAGAAAAAGACTCACTGGCCATCCACTCTGCCTGGGACCTACCTAGAGTGTTGCCATTAGAACTGGGTAGGCCTGTAGTGAATCTATCATCCCTCTGTTCCACTTGAACTATTATACCCTCTCCCCATTAGTTCAAACCCCACACCCATCAACCTCAACATTCCTATGTGTCTATCTCTCCCCTCTTGAAGCTGGCCATCTCCAATTTTCGGTGCACCCCTTTGGGTCGACACCTCAATGGCGAAACACGAAAAAAGATCATTACGGCGACAGTCGCTGTAATGGTTCTTTTCTGTGTTTTGCTTTCCCCCAGTGTTCTGCCCCCCTCCCCGGACCAACTTCGACCTGGAGTTGATAATCCTAAAGTTCAGGGAGGGTGTGGGGGGCACAGCCCCCCACCGAAAACACTTCAAGATCAGGCGGCACAATAACTGCGTCGGTATTGTGCCATCGCTGTGCGGGAGGTCGGCATATTCACTGTCTACCTCCCTTGGTGCTTCCCCAATTTTCCACCACCCTCTCTGCAAAGAACTATTTCCTCATGTTCCTAAATGTGACCCCTGCCAACTTATAACAGTGGCCCCTTATGATAACATTTGCTGGCTGTCTATCCTGTTGGTAGTTGCACAAAGATTGCTTCAACAAATTGAGACATTTTTGACGGAGGCAGAAGAATAACAGTCCAGAATCTCCATGATCATCCTCAGAATTTATAACTTCTAGCGACTGTATGTTCCCGGCCCTGGCGGCTGCTCCATGAATCCTTTTATTGTTCTGTCCCTTACATCTGGCCATTTTTTAATTGAAACAGAAAAAAGTAGGTTACAATATCTTTTATTTGACTAACAAAAAGTTGTTATACAAACTTTCAAAGCCACACAGGCAACAAACACCGGGCTACATGTGCTCAAATGTGAAATCGGCTGGAAGCTGCACTCAGCCAGTGTAAAAAGAAAGCAACAAGTCCCAAAACATATGTTTTACTCATGGTTAATTTAATGCAGTGAAGAAAAGCTTGGCACTAAACTCCAGCGCTTTAGGTCCGAGACGTGACCCTTTGGCAGGAGTGTGGCCACAAAGGCTCCTTCATCAGACACTGTGATAAGACAGCTACATTTTGTTTATTATTGTTTTTAACTAATACTCTGGATATTGTCCTCCTTGTAAGTTGCATCAGTCTTACTATATTATGTATGGTCACATGACTGCAGTTCCCAATGTTTTAATCTTGCAATGGTATTTATGTAACTAATTCTGGATTGCCTAAGAAAAGGGCACATCCTGTCCCAGTCACCAAAAACCAAATAAATAAATAAATAGATGAACTATTGAGAATTTTTAAATATTAGTTCCCTCATGCCAGTTCTCACAGCTTCTGGAAGAAACCACTTCCTTCGCACACTGACTGAGAATATTACTCCTAGCAACGTACTGCTGCGAGAAAGGAAACTGCATCAAACTGACAAAGTTCAGACTGGCTCATTTAAATTGAAGCAGCTATCTTCTAATAAGATAAGACTGAAATATGAACCACTTGCCCATCGCTAGCAAATATCACAGCAGTTAATCTAAAACGTCCAGTCAAGTGTAATATGCTGTCAGGGAGTGTTTGAGGGCTTTATTGATAACTGCAACAGAACATGATGAAGAAGAATACCACAGCCACTACTGCATGTAGATTTTTTTGTTTATGGGGTTCACCCTATACGTACAATACCATGTAAAATGAGAAACTGGTAAATAATAAAGTAAGTAGGTTTAATATTTATCAAAGTTCTTAAAGAAATACGGTCTGTCCCCAACCCATGAGCCATGTTTGTTATTTTAAACTGAGAAAGTGAATACTATTTTTTTTAATTATTTTAAACAACTACACCAAGCTGCCATATTAGTGGGGTAACACCAAAAACAAATTGCTTCATCTGATTTCACTCCAAACTCTCCTAGCATGTGGGGGCATGTTGGAGGCAGTATAGTGCAGTGGTTCAAGGCTCTGAGCTGCAAATCTGGTGACATCCAGCAGACCAGACCTGGGTTTGAATCCCACAGCTTCCACTTACATACTGTGTGACCCTAAGCAAGTCACTTAACTTCCCTGTGCTCCCAGGTTGCGCCTGTAAAAAGCTTTTAGCTTAGTGTGCTACTCCTGGTTAAACAACTAAAAAAAAATGTGATCACTGGATGTCTGTAACATACTGTAGAGCGATCACAGTATTTGCCTTATACTTTTTGTTCTTACTCCAGAACTCCATGGATCAGGCTCTGTTTAAACCCATCTGCATTAAGGATGAGCCAGTGCTGAATTTGCATTCAATGAACTTGCCAAAATCCAGTGTTTTGGACGTGGGTGAAGCAGGTCTGAAGGAGAACACAGTGAGAATTTTCAAAATGTTGGCCAGTCACATGACATGCAGCAAGTCAATCAGTGATGCTGTATATCGAGAACTCTGCACGCTGGGTACATCTCCGTGCAATTTCCAGCTCTCTTTCTGAGGGAAAGGAACTGAGTGGCGGTTGGGAGCTCTTTGTATGTCAAAACGAGGGACACTTGATTGGAAAACTTTAGAAATCCTGAGAGAATTGTGCATTGTTGTTCCAGTTAGCCAAGTGTTACTACATTCGACTGTAGTCTGTGGTAGGTGAAATCATGCTGCTTGTAGAGGAAAGGAGAGAAGCATGGTAGTGTAAGCCTGTACTGGCACTTATATGCCCTACAGCAGGAGATGCAGCAGGCAAAGCCAGCAGACTGGGAAAAGGTGCAGGGTGGAGTTTTCAAGCTGTATTTGACAAATATGTTTTTCACTGAATGTGGGTGATATAGTTAGCAGAGGGCACAGAAATCCATAACACCTGGAATAGCAGCAAATCGTTCTGGGCAAATCTTAACAATATCACTGGGAAGGACCCTAAAATAGCCCCAGCCATGCTAAATGTTGAGAAAGTCCCTACCTTGGACCCTCTGCTCATCACTAACTCTCTGAACCTCATCTTCTCAGATCTCAGTAGTATGTTCTTGACAAACTTCTTCAATACTCCTGCTCTAGGGGTCAGTGAGAAGATCCCAGCATGACCAAACTGGCCACTCTTCTGTTTCAAACTGGTCTCCGAAACTACTGCTAGAAAATACCTTGAAAAAGCCTCAGCAAATCAAGGCACAGTGGGGACTCTCTGGACCTAAACTTTGTTTGACTAACACTAGACAAAGTACTTGGTCCACTGACAAAGATATTTAACCTATCCCTCTGCTACTCCAAATTCCCCCAAATCTGGAAAGTTGCCACTGTCACCCTGGGACACAAAGGTGGTGACCGGTTTCTTCAAAACAACTACTGGGCAATCTCTATACTCCCCCTGCTCTCCAAGGCCCTTGAAAGGATTGTGGCTGACCAGCTGGTGGAGTACTTCAATCAATATCAGCTCCTATGCCCAGAACAGCATGGTTCCTGAGCCAGCCATAGCACCATCACAGCTCTCCTGGAATTTACTGGATTCATACATAGTGCTCTTGACAAAGGGCACATTGTAGGGGTGACCCTTGTTGACCAACCAAAAGCATTTGACACGGTCCATCATGCCCTCCTCCTTGAATAGCTCTAAGACATAGGGCTAGCCCTAGAAACTGTAGCATGGTTTTGTAGCTACCTTAGCCTGTGATCACAGCACGTAAAGATCGGGGACATCCTATCAGAAAGTCGACTGGTCAGATCAGGGGAACCACAAGGATCCATACTCGGTCCATTACTCTTCAGTGTCTTCCTTAACAACCTCCTGGCTGCGTGCATTAGCCGCATGCTCCTCTATGCAGATGATGCAGTGATCTTTACTAGCAACCTCGACCCCGCACTTCTGGAATACAACTTCCAGAGTGGCTTCACAGTGGCTGAAAAATGGTTCAAAGAGCAAAAAACTGGTTATGAACTACGAAAAGACCAAGACCATGCTGTTCGCCACTGCCCAAAATAAGCTAAAAGGCTATCTTCTGGCAATTCAGAATGACTCCGGTAACACTCTGGAACTAGTCCCCCATCTCAAGTACCTGGGAATCACACTGGATACTGCCCTGTCTTACACACAGCACATTGACATCATGGCCAAAGCCTTTAATACCAGGATCGGTATCCTCTACAGGCACAGACATTGCTTGACCTATGAAGCTCTGAACTTGGCAATTAACAGTTCACTCATCACCTTGACTGACTGTGGCCTAGCTGTCTATGGCTCCGCTACTGACACAGCACTCCAGCGCCTCTCAACAGCCTTAAACAAAGCCTGCTGCCTGCTCACTAATACCCCAAACTCACCCACACCTGTGAGCTTTATGCACGATAGTGCTGGCTTCAACTGAAGGACAGAATACTTTATCAAACCTGCCTACTCGCAAAAATGGTCTTACTAAACTTACTTTCTCAAGGAGTTCTGAGCCTTCTATCACCACCTATACATGCCAGGCACACCAGGAGCTCAACTACACAACTATTCCATGTGCCCAGGTGCCGTACAACTATGGCCCAGCATTCCTTTGCTCACCGGGCCCCTCTGTGGACAAATGGTCTACCACCTGACATAGCCGGAGCCACAACTCTTGGTTCCTTTAAGCGTAAACTCCGTCAGCACCTCACCAACAATAGTACCTGTACGTGCCCCCACTAGTCTGCGCTCGCAGCTTTAGTTTGCCTCAGCACTTCCAACTCTTGACCCACCAAGTTAAGTCTTCGCCCAAGCACTTGCCTCCCACCCTCTTTTGTCCTAGTACTTGCCTCCCACCCCCTACCCATTGGCTCTTTTCTTTCCCTCTGCTCTTCCTATCCCAGCTCCCACTGCCCCTCCCTACCGCACCCTAACAGTCTGCCTCTACCTCTCTCTCTTCCGCAGGATGCTGGCATACCATGTATTGTGCTTTTGCACAATTTGTGTAACTGTTTGTCACTGCAACCCATGTACTGTTGAAATTTTTTGTAAGCTGTATGTATAATTTACTGCAACTATATTGTGTCTTCTTGTGTTACTGTATCTGACATGGAACTTCTCAATAAGCATCTGCTCACAGGTGTCATCCAAGATTTCAGTAAATAAATATATATATATATATATTATACGGGCACACTAGGGCCAGTATAGTTAGGGTGAAAGGTAACTGCTATGTTAAACTCAAATGTTTGAACATGAATAACTTTGGCATTGTTCAACAGATTTGCATGCATAATGTCTAGGGGTAGTTATCCTGACCTGCCCAATTTCACGGGAATCTGTTTTGTGGTTTCTGAGATATAGAGTGTTGAAAAAACAGAAAAGTATGTTTTTTTTACATTTCTTTGTCCACCTGAATCTCAGAAACGGCTTTAGGTTGTGGTTTGAAATTTTCAAGGTAGAAAGCCTTTGCCTCACAAATATTGCTTTTGAAGGTTTGGTGAAAAATAAAATCTATTCAAAAGTTATTAAACTTTAGGTTGGCCCAGTGGCGCTGAGGGTTGAGGTGCTGGACGCCACACCTCGCACCACGCCGGCGACCTGGGTTCGGGAGCGAACTCGGCTCGTCGGTGGGTCGGCCGGGGGGAGATAGGCTGGAGCGTCTGTCAACAGCTCGCCTTCTCCGTGGGGGGATTCGGCCGATGCCCGACACTTGCATGACCCCGAGCGGAGGCTCGAGGAACTGCAAGCTCCATTTGGGGATGGGCGGCCATTGAGCAGCATGTACGTCGGCGCGTGCGTCATGATGTCAGGGGAGGTTACTTGCTGCTCGGGGAGGGAGAAAACGTGGAAACAAGTCTGCCTCAGCCGGGAAGATGGGAGGACCATGGCCGTGCCCACAATTTGCCTGTGCCCGCCCAGCAGACCACAGACCGACGAAATGTAAGTAACGGGATCTGAGCCCCCCACCTCGTCCCTGCCCGGGGGGTAATCCGCGGCTCCATGGGGCCTAGGGGTCTGCTTGGGTAGGGTTCCGGGCAGTGGGATGTCCAGTTGTCCCCCCTGAAGGGTCGGAGTTGGCAGGCTGGGGAGGAGGAATAAATAGTAATTTCAAAAAAAAAAAAAAGTTATTAAACTTTAAAGTTTCCCATTATAAAAAATATATGATCTGAAAGTGAACGCAGATAAACAGCCCCCAAAACCAGTTTCTTTGCCATTTCATAGCAAGAAAACAGTTAGGACATTTGGGCTGAAATTTGCAGGGTGGCAAGCCCTTGCCCCACAGATGTGCCCTATGCTAGTTTGGTGAAGAAATGGACACCAGTTCCATAGTTACAGCACTCCGAAATGGTGAATTTTCCCATAGGATAACACTGTGGCAGTCATGGTGCCTTTCGTCGGTTATATCTCAAAACCGGTTTGAGATACAAATTTTTTGATAAGTGCAGCTTAGTACACCTTTACATGTACTAAGCATGTGTGGAGGTAGCCAGGCCATGAATACAACTGTGAAGACAGTATTTCAAAAGTTCCTATGGTTCCTGAGATATTGCAACTTTTGCAGCACAACGGTTACCTGGAATGGCTCTAGGCGTGAGGTAGGTCTCTATACTTATGGGTACATGGGAACGCAGGGCCTACCACATTTGGATCCCATTATGCAGTAGTGGGAGCAGAGGGCCCTCTTCCCACATGGAGATGTGATATCATTAAAATATCAGTACACTTATGTATAGACAGGACATTATAATCAGAGATAATTACAAAATGTATGCATGATGGGAGTGCAGGGCCTTCTGAGCCCTGCGCTCCCTCAACCACATATGAGTAACATTACACTTTCTCAAAAACAAGCATTTGTCAATGCCGAATGTTGCTTGCTTGTATGTGCTGTTTAGGTATTTGGAAGTGACAGTTTCATGCATTCCTCCCAAGACATTAACTGTGTCTTTCCATTCAGTATTCACAGAAGAGTGGGAGGGGCAAGGGCCACAGCAGTACAGCAGTTGCCAAGGGGGTGAAGAGGTGGACAATAGTCCATTCAAAGGCAAGAGAGTCCTGCAGGAGCTCACTACACTGAAGGTAGACAAAGCGTTGGAACCAGATGGCATATGCCCAAGGATATTGACAGAACTGCGAAGGGAGATAGCAGTACCTCTGGCAGCCATGTTCACTGAGTCATTCAACATGAGTGAATTGGAGGAGGGCACATGTGGTCCCTCTACACAAGTCCGGCAGCAGGGAGGCAGGGGAACAATAGGCCATTCAGCCTCACCTCAGTAGTGGGGAAGATCATGGAGACATTGCTTAAAGAAAGGATAGTGGGGCATCTAGATGCCATCGGAACCAGGACCATAGACAACATGGATTCACAGTGGGGACATCATGTCCGATAAATCTGGTTGATTTATTTGACTGGGTGACAAAGAAGTGAATCAGGGTGGGGCAGTGGACAGCTTACCTTGATTTCAGCAAAGCCTTTGACACCATCCCATATGGAGGCTGATAAACTAGCTGGGTAGGCTGGACATGGGGGAAAGGGTGGTAAACTGGGTTAGAAACTGGCTAACAGACAGGAGGCAGAGAGTGGTGGTAAATGGCATGTAGTCTAGGGAGAGGGGGCGACCAGTGGGGTGCTGCAGGGATCGGTCCTGGGGCCAGTTCTGTTCAATATCTTCATTAGTAATATTGCAGAACATCTGAAGGAAATTTTTTCACCAAATTTTCAACATAGCCATTTTAAGACCTCTGCTCATGAACAGTGGCACTGTGATTTTCTTAATTTGTCCCGTACATTGATTTGCACACTGACTAGCCATTATGCTAGCAAACAGAAACACGTTTTGGGTGAGATGTGAAAAATGGCAGCTGTACTGCTCATAAGAAGGTGTGGTAAAATGGCAATGTTGGAAATCTGGGGTGAAAATATTGAAAATTCGCGACCTTACGAGCGTCCGTAGGAACTGCGCAACGCACGCTCGTAAAACAGTCATTTTTAGGAATTTTTTCACCAAATTTTCAACATAGCCATTTTAAGACCTCTGCTCATGAACAGTGTCACTGTGATTTTCTTAATTTGTCCCATACATTGATTTCGCACACCGACTGCGCCATTCTGCGCTACATGGGCAGAAACACATTTTGGGTGAGATGTGAAAAATGACAGCTGTACTGCTCATAAGAAGGTGTGGTAACATGGCAATGTTGAAAATATGGAGTGAAAATATTGAAATTTCGCGAACTTACGAGCCTGCGTAGGAACTGCACAACGCACACTCGTAAAACAGTCATTTTTTGGAATTTTGGCACCAAATTTTCAACATGGGGTTTAGGACCCCTTCTCATGAATGATGTCACTGTCATGGCATTATTTGGGCCCTAAGGGTGATTTCGCAGTCACTGCACAGTCACTGCATGAAATCACCCTTAAACCTTCACGCTGCTCATGACAGTGACATCATTCATGAGAAATGGTCCCAAACCCTATGTTAAAAATGGTGCAAAATTCCCAAAATGCCTGAGATATGCAACAAAGTTGAAACCCTATCTAGCCCATTAAACAGCTTACGGCATTTCCTCAGTTCGCAGTTGGCATTGAAGAGTGCAGGCGTGTTCCCAGTCCACCGAGGTCGTCGCGCCAGGTCGGAGTAGTATAGGGTGAGGGGTGTGGGAGGCTGGGTGCAGTGGGTGGAGTGCGGGTTGTGGGAGGGTCGGGAGGCAGCACGCAGGACAGTTTTTGTTTTACAGGGTTTTTAAAAGACATCGTGGAGCGTTTGCCATGCTGGAGTGGGCTCCCAGCGTGGCACAAGACCGATGAGGCGCTCAGCCGGCGGGGATTGGTCACCCCTGCTCCAAAAGGTTCGCTGCCACGCTGGGTGGGCCCCAGCGTGGCACCTACTACTGGGGGGAGCGCAGCTCAGCTGGCGGGGGATTGGGCACCCCGTCGGCTATACAGTGCGTGCGGGCGGCGCATGCCTGTGGGTGGGGGGGAGCTGCGCGTGAGCAGCCTCTTATCGCTGCTCACTGAAACGTAGCTCCCCCTTTCAACTGTATGTCACTGCATTTTGGCGCGTGTCACAGACAGCTCCAAAATGCATTGGCTTACAGGGGCCACGCCTGCCAGCACACTGACTGAATTGGAGGAGGAGGTGACACACCTCCGAAATCTCCGATGATGGCACTGTGTTTCTTGCACATGCATGCAAGCAACACAATAAGGTAAATTCTTTGCAAAAACGTTGTTAATACATCAGTTAGGATTCTCATTACAGGGACAAAAGTTTGGAAATTTGATGTTAGGGTTGCAAACCCTACCCCCCCCCCACTCTCCACACAACAACAGGCGTTGGGGTGTTCCTTGGGGTCATCGGGCCTAACTCTCACCCCACTGTCCTATACTGTACCACTTAGCTTCCTTACAGATGGAATGGGGTGAGAGTTAGGGCCAACAACCCCAAGGTACACCCCGACACCTGTTGGTGTGTGGAGAATGGGGGTAGAAACATAGAATTTGACGGCAGATAAGGACCGCTTGGCCCACCCAGTCTGCCCATTTCCCTACCTAATGGATAAGCTGCAGATCCTAGTTAACCAGCAGCCTACTTCTTCCTACCCCACCCCTAGAATTGCCTTATGACTGTCCCATGCATGCTTGAATTGCACCACTGTTTTGACTCACAACCTCCTCCGGAAGGCCGTTCCATGCATCCACAACCCTCTCTGTGAAAAATACTTTCTAAATTACCTCTGAGCTGCCCCCCATCTTCAAATTGTGCCCCTTGTTCTTGCACCTCTTTTTTGAAAGATGCTACCCTCTTGGACTCTGTTGATTCCCTTGAGGTACTTGAAAGTTTCTATCATGTCCCCCTCTCCCTCCTTTCCTCGAGGCTATACATATAAGCTCCTTAAGTCTCTCTTCATATGTCTTCCAGTGCAGACCCTGCACCATTTAGTGCCCTCCTCTGGACAGCTTCCATCCTGTCTATGTCTTTGCGGAGATTGGGTCTCCAGAACTGCACGCAGTACTCAGATGGGGTCTCACCAGTTGTCTGTACAGAGGGATAATAACTTCCTGTTTTCTACTGGTGATGTCTCTCCCTCGCATCCCAGTATCCCCCCAGCCCTCCTTGCTGCCCTCTCACATTGCTTGCCCACCTTTAGGTCATCTGATATGACTACCCCCAGGTCCCTTTCCATTTTTGTTGTTGTTAGTATCTCACCCCCCAGTGTGTACTCTTCCCCTGGGTTTTTGTTTCCCAGGTGCATTACCTTGCACTTCTTAGCATTGAATCTAAGCTGCCATACATTTGACCATTCCTCTAACCTTGCCAAGTCCCTTCTCATCCTTTCCACCCCACCCTGTGCATCAACTCTGTTGCAGATCTTTGTGTCATCTGCAAAGAGACATACTTTTCCTTCCAGTCCCTCTGCAATGTCGCTTATAAAGACATTGAGGAGGACGGTCTAATACTGAACCCTGCGGTACCCCACTAGTAACCCCCCTTTTTTCAGAGTGGACTCCATTTACTATTACTCTTTGTGTCCTATTCTCCAGCCAATTCTTTACCCAGGCTGTCATCTTGGGACCCACTCCCAGGCTGGCTAACTTGTATATTAATCTTTGGTGTGGGACTGTGTCAAATGCCTTGCTAAAGTCTAGGTGGCCCATGTCCACAGCCCTTCCCTGATCTACTACTTTGGTCACCCAGTCAAAGAGTTGGTAATCCTAATATCGAATTTCTTTTGTCACTATAATGACAACTCTAACTGATATATTAACAAAGTTTTTGCAAAGTATATATATATATATATATATATATATATATATATATATATATATATCCCCAACTATACCAGGAGCAGGGCTAATTGAAGTTAGCTGAATGAGAAAGGTGCAAGGGAGATTTTGAAGTATTTGACAATTTTATTTATTTATTTTTCTTTCCAACTACTGATGGTGCAACAGGTACATGTTTTTATTTTTGGCCCCTGTGTGCGTCTGTGTGACACAGAGAGAGGAAGAATATGCGTGTGTGTGCATGTATGTGTGTGTGTGTGTGTGTGTGTGTGTGTGTGTGTGTGTGTGAGAGAGACTGCCAGCCAGTCAGTGAGTAAAAAGTAAAGTTGACTGCAGTGTGATGCACAAGGTTGCAAGGTTTCTCAGTGGGATGATGCACTATCTGCCGGTGGTTGGGGGGCTGGCAGTGTCACTCTTCCCTAGCACCTAGCAAGTCGTATGGCACTGTGGTTTGTCCATGTGCCAGACATGCAGTGTGTCATGTGCACATCTAAGAATCACTATTGACTACTGTGAGTCATTCCTTCTCACATATCATATCTGATACCCTGCCCAATGCTATGTGAGGGCATGTCATTCCACAGTGGCCGAAAAAAGAAAGGGCTGGTAGAGGGCAGGGCCGTACAAATGAGAGCAGACAGACCTCATCCATGGCAGCCAGTATGGCTCAGCAGAGTACAGTCAGCAGGCAAGAAAGCAAGAGCCCAGAGGCAGTCAGAGGCCCACAGGGATAGGCAAGCAGGGTCCAGTATGATGGAAGTCGAAGGAGAAAGACACCAGGAAACAACAGAAGTAGCAATGTGATGGCAGCAGGAATTGCCCCAGAGGGCATCCAGGACCCCAATGGATGGAGGAGTAGCGGCAAAAGGAGGCAGCCCTGGCAAAGAGCAGACCAACCAGTGAGAAGTCTTAACAGAAGCAGGGGAGCCGTGGAGCAGCAGTGCAAGGACCAGTAGGAAAGGATGGCCACACAAGCACAGGAGAGCAGCCAGCATATGCACCACTCCAGTGAGAGAGACAGAGAGAGTGAGAGAAAGAGACTGGAAAGGAACCCAAAAGCAACAAGAATGGATGAACAAAAGCCACAACAGGACAGCAGGGTCAAATACAGAGCAGCCAAGACTGGGACAGAACAAAACATGGGTGTCCAGTGCACAACCGTATGGTGACATCAGGTTGGAGGTGGCTGGGAAGGAAGAGCAGGAGAACCACCAGCCACGTGGCTGCAACAAAGAAATGAGCATCTGGAGGATGCTTGGGGAATGTGCACTTAAGCAACACTTGGTGGGAGTGTGGCGAATGTAATTTACTGCTCCACCAAACCCCAGGCATAGCCTAGTGATTGACAGTTTGAACCACCTATCAGGAGGTGTTAATTCCCCAGCGAACAGCAGGAGCTGTTTCAGAACTGAGTCAGTCTGTTCCAGTCCATCCAAGATTGGGGCTAGAGTCAGACCATGTAGGAGAAGGACTAGTGCCTATGCAGAGACAGACCACGTGTCTGCCACACGGTGAGTAAAGAGCATGAAGTAGAGTTCTGGCTGAGAAAATGAGGTACTCAATTGCTAGCTCAGCACAAACTCAAGCTAAAGGCTGCAGCGAATGTTTGAGAGACTTTGCTGAGCTGCAGCTAGAGACAGCCAAACTGTGATTGCAAATTGGCTGAGAAGTTACCCAGCCAGAACCACAACCCAATGCTGGTTACTCAAACACACGGGAGAACGGATGCTGGGATGTGGTGTGTTGGGCCATTTAACTGGACATTTGGCAAAATGGGAGCCAGGGTTCGAATAACAAGTTCCTTGTTGGTTAAACCCTGGCTCCCAGTTTACCAAATGTCCCATTAAATGGCTGGAAAAAACATTTAAATATGGTGCTCCATAGAGTTGAATGGACCACGTCCCCATGCTCTCCCCATACAGATATCATAAAACGTCCGAGTGCAGATGCAGAGCCAGTGGTAAGGAAGTGGAAAGGATTACACAGCTAGCCCTCAGGGGCAAATAACACTCCTTTCCCTTCCTTGGTGGACATTCTAAAAAATTCTTACTTTGCCAAAGAGGAACTCCTATGGTGGTAAGGGAGCTTCCTCTACTTTGTTTGCAGCACTGAGAAAGGTGGTCTTCAGTGGAATAGGCCATCCATCCAGGATTTACAAATGCCACCTGCAGATTAAGAGAATTTGGGTTTGGGGGGTTACGTTGCCACAAAGCATTATCATTTATTTGTTGAAGTGCACCACTGCCAGCCGACGACATGCAATGTCATAACCCCCCCCCATGACATGTCATCCAGTATGCCACTCTGACATCATAGATTCAGCATTCATTGTGTCTTGAGCCGGGTTGGGAAACTGGTCTGGTCTGACCTTTTGGACAAATACATCTGTTTTTCTGTCCCAAGACCTTAGCCCAACAGGAATGTTTGCTTTATCTAGCAGCTTCCTGACATCATAAGACAATTTCTAAGCTTTGCCATCAATTTCAAGGGGTCCTGCTGTGATACCAGATAGCACAAATAGTAAATTGACCCCAGAGCCATCTGGTCTGTCCCTGCTGCAAATCTTGATTTTTTTTCCCCTTTAGTTGCTTAATTCTAATGGATACCCCTGCAGAAAGAACTGAATTTACAAAAATACAGTGACAGGTATACACAGCAAATTGTTAAAGGTGGGTAAACAGTGCAACTGGGAATGAATGAGATACTAGATGTAATAAATATCAAAGAAAGAGTCCTGCTTTGCCCATTTGTGGTGAGGTGTGTTTGGAAATGGAGGTTGCAGATAGGTCCCGATGTTTAGATATGTGCTCTGCATCCCTGATGGTCCAAGAGCGCCCCAAAGGTTTAAACAGACTCCGAATTATAGAGGTGTTCGAAATTTGCCAAGAGGTTAAGTAGTATGTCAATCTCCCCTGTGGAGAAACCGATAACTACATCCTACTTCCACTGCCTTTACAGGAAGGGTGATCTCCAGGGTCTGAACATGAGTGGAGGTTTTGGGATAGAAAGGGGAGTATGAAAGACACCACCAAGTGTTTCACATGTTCAAAGCCCACTATGGACATCTGGCATTCATGTATGAATATGCGAGTCATAGCCACTAGCAAGTAGTGAGGAATGACCAATGTCTGCACCATAAGTCTAGTCCTCCTTTATAGAGCGGAGGTGCCCAAATATTATCTGAGACATTTCCCTAATGCAGGAGTTCTTCCCAACTCCATAAGCGATCACTGCCTGATATTCTGTGTTTGGGACTCCACCTCCCAACCCCCTAAAGTACTATCTTTTTCCAACTTCTCCAACCTTAACCCTGCTGTATTCTTGTGAGATCTAAACCTGGTCGACTGGTCTCCCCTCTACATAACCAGCAATATCAACATAGCAACCAAGTATTTCAATTCTACCCTGCTCTCTCTACAGAACCAACATATTTTGGTCACCTAGCACAGGATAAAAGGGAAAGTCACTAAATGGCTCAAGCACCCCCTACTCCAGCTGCTGAAATACAGGGATAAACTCTGGTCAGTATGGAAGTCCTCCTCCATTCAAGCTGATTTCAAGGCCTACAGGCGCTTGCGCAACACCTGTAAAAAGGAGATTTGCACAGCCAAGAGTATGTACTACCGGAACCTGCTCAGTTCCTCTGCCTGTAACCCTAGGCATTACTGGTCTCAGATTAAGGAAATTCTTGGGAACAATAAGCCGTTGACTCCAAACGATATGATCATAAATGATATCCACTGTAATAATCCTCTCACTATAGCTAAGGCCTTCAATGACCTCTTTTCCATTCTTTCCACCCCCACTCCATCCATCATTCCTCTGTCACACCCCTCCGCACCTGCTACTGCTCCCATTGTGCTAGTGCTGGCCCAAGTCCCACACCAAGAAGTCCTTAAGTTACTTAGGACTATTCTTGCACACAGCAGTATAGGTCCTGATGGGATTGATTCAAAGATTCTTAGACAGTTCGCCTCTTGTCTTGCTGACCCAGTTACTAGGCTTGTCAACCTCTCTATCTGCTCAGCCTCTGTTCCCTCAGTTTGGAAAACTGCCAGAACTATACCCGTGTTTAAGAAAGGTGATGACAAAATCCTATTGAACTATTGTCCCATTTCTCTCCTGCCAAAGCTCAGTAAGCTGCTGGAAAAAAAAAAAAAAACTGTTCATTGACAGGTCTCTGCACACGTACTCAACTTTAACCTTCAATCCCCTACACAGCATGGCTTTAGGGCTGGGCACAGCACTACTACTGCTCTTACTGTCTTCACCAGTGACGTAAAATGCAACATGGACAAGGGCTTACTCACTGGAGCTGTGTTCATTGACCTCTCTAAAGCGTTTGACATGGTTCATCACCCACTACTACTGAACAAGCTACAGTCACTCAGAGCCTCCGATTCTACCCTGTCATGGTTTGGCTGCTACCTTGAAAATCGTTCAAAGACTGTCTCCTTCTGCAAGGTTGTCTCTTCCCCTGCCCTTTTCACCGCTGGTGTTCCTCAGGGCTCTATTCTTGGGCCCCTACTCTTTTCTCTCTTCATCAATGACATTCCCAGCCCTTCCCCACTCTGTAATACTATTATGTATGCTGGTGACCTGGTACTTTACTCTGCCTCCAAGTCAATTGCTGATCTTAACCAAAAATTATCACTAGCCTTTCAGATCCTCCAATCCTGGTTTTCCTCCAACTATCAAATCTTAAACCTATCCAAGACCCAGACAATGCTCCTTGGGTCCTCTAGAAAGGTACTGACCAAGACTCCTAAGCTTCTAGTCCATGGCTGTGATGGGTCTCCTGTCTTGAACACTATTCAACTATTCACTTGAATACTTTCAAATACTTTGGGGTAATGCTAGACCCAGGTCTAGATTTTGCTGCTCATGTTAATGAGGTATGTCTCTCAGTTAACTCCAAGACTGGTGCAGCCTATAGAGTATGTCGCTCACTTACTCCTGCCTCCAGGATCTCTGTTGTGAGAGGTGTGTTGCTACCGCAACTGCTATATGCTCTTCCAGTTCTCTCTCATGCCAGCATGGGGGTACTTTGTAAGTGGGATATTACTTATAACAATATCTGCAGATTCGCCTTATCGGCTCCTCGTCTTACACATCATTGCCGACTTTACTCTGCCTTAAATTGGCTGTCACCTAATGCCCTTCGTTCTTATGCACTAGGCTGTTTTGCAGACTCTTTAACCAGAACACCTCACCACGCTGCTCTGGGTGATATGCTTACCCCCGTCTCTCACTCTCGTGCCCTCAGGTCCTCCAACTCCCCCTTGCTTTCTGTTCAGCCATGCTCCACTAAAATGGGAGAGCAGGCTTTTTCATATTTTGCCCCCAGGTACTGGAATTCACTCTCCCTTCATGTGAAGACCTCCTCATCTCACTTAACTTTTAAGCATGCCCTTTTTTCCCCACCTTAATGTTCCAGGTTACTGTGACTGCGCTTAACGCATGTGTGTCTTGCTGCTTGCCCTCCAGCTTCTCTCTTGCCCATTTCGGTATGCTATTGTGAATGTGTGACTACCTGTCTCTTGTCACCACTATTTGGGACATATGTAGTAAAATCTTTTATTTTTATACAGGATACATGTCATTTGGGTTAGTTACCCAGTTTACAAGACAGACCTGTATTTAATGTTCCAACTAAACATGTACACATAGACATCTATCTACACATTAGTACACACCACTCTTTAACAACCCAATAAATAACGTTCATCATTAATCGTTACTGCTTAAACTAGACCACTTAAACATAATCTTTGACAATTAACTACACATATAAGTATTACAAATTTAAAATCACAATGACAGTCCCTAGGACATTGTAAAAATTCAGTCATACCTATGAATACAATATTAACAGATAATCACATTATGAATGACTGTCCATATAATTTTAACACCTCCCAATCCTCAGGGTCCCTGTATTCAGGAATATTAGAGACCCTCTAATTACAAACGCATCTAAATTTACTAATGTCATTTATTTCCTGAGTAAATAGAGCATAAGATATTGATGTGTGAGCTGAAAATGGTAAGATGTTCCAGTGTTCAGATGCTTGGCAGCCCAGAGTTCGTTCACCATGTTTATTTCGAATTTCAGGAACACAGATTTTTTCCACATGGACTGATCTTCTAAATTTATTAGCCGATTTTTGTTTGTTAAATAGCGTAACATTAATGTAATGATGTGGATGAAACATATGGTACTTGTAAATAGTTTTCTGCCATGACCTAATACAAATTATATCCAAAGATTGCCACGCAGTTGGGACAGCACTATGCAATGGTGCGTTCTGAAATTACATTGTAGGACATACCTTGGCAAATTATAATGTACCTTATCTGGTTTAGATAATTGTTTATTTGTTGTGCGGTACACAAGTTCTCCACATGTTATTACAGGCATGATTAATTGCTCTGCCACTGTTTTACAAGCACTTTTCCCTAAACACTTAGTTGTACTATGTAACGTGCCTATTCTTTTGTTTACTTTGTCAATCGGAATTTTCACATGTATATTAAAAGACATTTGGGTATCAAAAGTTAAACCCAAGCAGGTATACTGACCTACCTGCTGTAGAACTTCATTGTCATCTATTTTATGTTGAAGTTTTTCTTTTTGTTTTGGTGCAAAATGTAATAATCTTGTCTTCTTTATATTTATAATAAGGGCTGACCTGATGAACCACTCCCTCAGATCATCAAAGTCTGTCTGCAGTTTTTGTTGTAAATCTTGAATGTTTAAACCAGATGCTATAATTGCAGTATCATCAGCATGCAGTCTTACCCGAGTCCTTCACAACTTGTGGTAGGCTACTGCTGATTAATAAAAATAACAGGGGGGCCCAAACTGGACTCCTGAGGTACACCTCTTTTACCTGGATACTATGCAAAATTGTATGTCT
This sequence comes from Neoceratodus forsteri, assembly GCA_016271365.2. Lineage (NCBI taxonomy): Eukaryota > Metazoa > Chordata > Ceratodontiformes > Ceratodontidae > Neoceratodus > Neoceratodus forsteri. The sequence goes on from CM057452.1 coordinate 1,871,348,557, forward strand.
GCTCTAACTTGTATTATTATTGCTGTTACCCCAATGTTGTTAATTCTGCTGATATTTAATGCTGTTAATGGTTTTTGTCCTGACAGTTCCCTTTGCCTTATGTACCTCATTTGTTGCCTTTGCTGTATTACTGTAAACTGTACTCTCATTGTTGTCTTTGCTGTATTATTGTAAACTGTACTCTCCCGGGTCGTGCCTGAAAATAAGTAGGTCTTTCGAGTAGTGCACTTACCCAGTCATCAAAAGCAAATAAATAAATATTGTGGTTTACCATAAGAAATTCACGAGTTATTAGCTAAAGTCATAGGTATGTAACGTGTTAATAAACTTGTTCTCGTTTGTTTAAACTCAAAGTCTACATGCCCTGATTTAACAGACCTAAGGTCCAAATCAGAAACTTGACAGTTACTACAGTGGGCACTGAAGAAGTACAAGGCAAATTGTAAACTCTTATTTAAGTGAACTTTTCAGTCAGTCACCAAGAGAGCAGAGAGTGCCCAGCAATGTGAAAAACAATGCAATGGCTGAGCTTGCACCAGAGACCCCCCCACACCCCTCGCAGTTACTCCAACCTAGTGTCAGTATTATGCACTGTACTAATTTCTCAAGGGGTAGCACATTTAGGTATTCCTGGAAAGGAATCAACTTGAGGGGGAGGCACCACACACAAATCAAACCTTTGACTTTTTACGCCAACGAACCCATGGCCATCTGCCCTAAGGAAAAACCCACTGAGATCTGTATAATGCCCAATATAAAATGGGCAAGGGAATCCTTGCATTCTAATTGCTGAGACTTGGTTCTAGCCATTGCCTTAAGAGAGTACTACCAATGGTTAAAAACAAGTCCCTGCCAACCAGGGCGCAGTGCCATGCAATATTAATGAGCGAGCAGTTTGGAATTTGAATGGCTGCCATTTTTTTTTTTTGGAACAGGAAATATTAAAATGCTAAGTGCTGGGCCAGCCCAGTGGCATGGAGGGTTGAGGCAGCAATGCCTTACCTCCTGCCACACTGGTGACCCGTGTTCACGGTGCAAGCGGGTTGCCGGGGGTCGGCCGGGAAGGAAGAGGATCAAGCATCTGGAGAACAGCTCTCCTCTCCCTGGGAGGGGTGGGACTGGAGATCGGCGCATGCCTGGCCCATAGTGGTGGCTGGAGGTTGGCACACCAACTCCAAAGATGGCAGTGGAGACGAAGCAGATGCCCAGCGTGCTGCATGGGTAAGTGCTAGCGGCGGGGAAGACAACTGGAGGACAAAAATACCGCGAACCGGCAGGATGATTCCGACCCTTCACAGGTGCCACACCCAGCTAGCTGACATCTCAAGGAAGGGTTGAGTACCAGTGGACGCCGGGGCTGACGGGGCTGGGAGGGCCAGAAGAAGGGGGCCGGTCTGGGAGGAGATAAAGGAATAAACAAAAAATGCTAAGTGTTCACTATTGTACAGTGCTTGATTGAGTCTTTTCTTTTCCTTTTAAGCTGATTTCAGACTGCCCGCACGTTCTGCATTATGCTTGCTTGTTAACTTTTTGACATTTTTAAGCCTCAGTTTGCCACTTTGCCCTCCAACCCACCCGCATGCTGTCTGCATAATTTCCTTAGCCGATCTGTGACTCTGCTCCCCCCACCAACCTGCACACTTTTGCAACCTGTCTTCTCTGAACACTTATCATATTTGTTTCAAATAGTGAAGGGAGGGGAGCTGCTCTCACACCAGCACATCATAGCAGAGGGCCAGAGCCTCTAATATGACTGGTGAGAGAGAGTCATTCAGCCGGCAGCACATCTCCATCTGCAGTAGTAGTGGTCAAGTAAGTACCGCTGGTCACATGCTACTGTGTTGATGAACAAGCTACTCTCCAATTCCTACTTCAGTGCCAGCACCTTTCAGCTTCTGCAGTAAGCATTTTACATGATTAAAAACCAGACAAAAGGATAAAAGAAAAAACAAATCTCAGACCTAATGATACGTGCTACTACTTCATTCAGACAGTTGTATCCCACTGCAGTTAGCTAACACAAACACATAAATAAAACACAGTACTGCTCTACTGCTCACCAAATAAAGAAATGCACATAAAAAATAAAGACAAAAAGGCATTTTAAAACTGATGTCAATTTATTGAGAAAAATACTCTTTAGCCACAACAGGCATTAGAAAGTACAATGACCCCTAGTAGCAGCAAACAGTTTTTTCTTTTCTTTTTTTCCATTACAGCCAATGTCCATTTTATTTAAGCAATAAGATACTCTTGGGAGCATTGGTTGTACTAGGTTTACCACACGCTCAGGAGCTGAAAGCACTTGACCTGCAGCCTCATGTCTTTCTACGCCCATGAGTATGTGGTAAGTCTTGTACAACAAATGCCCTGTCATGCCTTATTGCTTAATAATGAAATGAGTTATCCAAACCCTCAGTTCTGATTGGATGAGATCACATTCAGCCGGGATGATGTCTTATTGCATAATCCCACTGTGACAAATGCTGTTCATGCATCAAATCAACATGCAGTTGCTCCATTTCATAATCGCAATAATACAATTTTAAGGTGTGTGAAATTATGGGATATAATCCCTTCTCAGGTGTTTGAAGTTACTTGGCCTATGGCCTCATGCCTCACAACACATTTGAGGCGGGGCGATATCCCATGATATTGCACAACTTGTGTATTATTTCTTAATTATGAACTGGGGATCGTAAATGGACATTGCTGATTGGCCAAGACGTCTTTGAAGCCGTGATGATATCGAGCTACATCATCACGGCTTCAGAAAACCTCTGGCCACCAGTCTCCTCACCTGCAGTACCACACATCACTCCACTCCATCAGTATTTCCACCTCACACCAAACTGTAGAAAGGCACAACCGCTGACAGAGACATGCTCCAAAAATCGAAATAAATGCCATCCCTCCTACAACCGCTGCTACTGCCAGTATTTTACAAAGCCTGCCATACATTTTCTTACCTCAGCCAAACTCCTGAGGAACATGATGTTGACAGAGTGAGTAGCGTCATTTCCATAGCATCACTAGTGCTTGACTGTCATGTTACAAAATACAAAAAAAAAGAAAATCATAATCATGGCGCCGACAAGCTCTACCTAACTACCGAAAAGAAACCGCAAATTAAACGCACATTCACTCTGTCCCAGACTAGGCAGCATGATCATGTGAAACCCACAGAGAGCATACTTGAGAGGACCAGTATTACCAAAGTGACACAGTGTTAGTTATAACAGCGCCACCTGCAGGCTGATCCCTTCAGGACTATATTGTCAAAACATACTCTTCCAACATGCTAAAAGAAGCAATTTCACAAGGTTTTAAAAGTATTTTTTTTTCTTGGAAACAATTAATTAAATCCAGCTCATATAGTAATAAGTCACTCAGGGTGTAGGTAGAGGTATCATGATTTCGGCGTTGACACATCGCCTGGGCGCCCGCGGCTCCAACCACCCGAGGCGTGATGATATCCCATGATATACCACACCCTGTCGTGCCTTATTGCTTACTTATACACCAATGTTAAGGAGTTAACAGACCTGACTGGCTGACAGCCATTATAACAGCATAGATATAACATTTCAAAAAAAATTCTGGTCCCGTACCTCATGCAGTAAACAATAAATCTGCCATTCTCTTCAGAAAAGCTTACTTTAGATGACTGTGAGTAATAGTATGAAAAGTGTTTCTAAACTAAATTTAACTATTTGTTTACTTATGTCTTTATTATGTGTTAACTTAAAGTCAGAGTAGTACACTCCAGGCTATGTCATATCATGAGATATTGTCACTTCTCGGGTGAATGACTCACTTGACCTGTGGCCTCATGACTCACAATGCACCCAAGTCATGACAATATCCCATGATATGCTACATCCTGTAGTGTATCATTGCTTAACTGGGAAAGAGTTGAGACCTTCCTTGTGGGTACTGTTATACTTGGTTATATTATTTTTTCTCTTTAGCAAGAGTTGGTGTTGGTGGGTTTGGAGGGTTAAGGTAAGAGGATTTTTTATTTTTTTTAAACAGAGCAAGGGAATTAAAGACACAGAAATGAGGGGGTGCTAATGAGCATCAAATAGAGAGGACACAAACCTCCCTACCTCCACTATTAAAGCCTTTTTTGTTCATATTTAAAATGCAGTATCCGGTCATAAAACTTAACAAAACGGTAGCAGAAAGATTACTGATGATGGATGAGTACCTACTCGGAGGTAAAACAACCCGAAATGCTTCGAAACCTGCTAACAAAAAAATGGGCCCAAGTGATGCAGCGGGCGGCGGCAGGCCCGGGGACTATCTTGCTGTCGGCCAACAAAATTACTGTCTTGAGCCGAGTGGTAGGAGAACAAGTACTGCAGGATTTGGGCCCACGTTTACACAAGCTTGAGGATAAGCTCAATACACTCACCTACAAGCTGGGCTCCCATTCTAGATGCCTGATGGAGGTGGAACAATGGGTTTCTAACTTAGAAAATGCCACACGACAAGTCCCTGACAAAGTAACAGCACTGGAGCGAGAACTAGAAAGCCTTTGTGGTACAGTTGATTACCAAGAAAACTACAACAGATGTAGCAATCTGAGGCTGTGTGGGCTACCGGAGGGCAAGGAGGGAAGAAGTACCCTTGAATTTTGTGAAACCATACTGCCCAAGTTGCTGGAAATGAATATTTAAAAAGGGTGCCTTAAAATGGAACGCACCCACAGAGCACTGGCCCTGCGCCCACCTGAGGATCAACCACCGAGGCAGAACATCTTCCACCTCCATAATTTCAAGGATAGGCAGGATGTCACGGCAGTCTACAGGGCGAAGAAAGAATTAATTTTTGAAGGGGCCAAACTCGCATTACTCCAGGATTTATCACAGCATGTGCAAAAGAAACAGCAACTTTTTAATGTCTCCATGAATATGCTGAGGGAGCGTGGCATTGAATTCTACATGGCATATCCAGCTATGGTATGTGTGTGGTCAGAGGGGACAAGCTTCTCTTTCTGGGAACCAGAAAAACTTAAGGACTTTATTGCATCGTGGGACAAGAAAAACTCTGTGAAATGACTGTCCTGAAGCGAGTCCTGAAGGATCTCTCTCTACAGGTACTGTTTCCCTTTCTGTAGCCCTACGCTGTGGCCGTGCCTGGATGGCCCTACGTGGGCCGTAGACTACCAACTCCTCACGTGTTGGACACCTTGCCTAGTGATGCAGACCTCAGCTCACTGCATAAAAATCTATCTTGGAGATGGGCATGCCCTCCACTTTGGATGGCACAGATTGAACTCTGGACTGCTTTCATAATCAGGAACATTCAGATGAATATTGTTCTATTTAATGTATCTTTTTTCACCTTATGGATTCCCTAAGTGGCCCCATCTCCTGACGGGGGGGGGTGTCTCAGAGCAGAGGAGTAACCAGGGTTCCAATATAATACATTTTACAAGATGCGGTTGTACTGGGAGGAAACATATCGTGGAAGGGAGGGAGGTGGATTACCGTTTTTTTTGAGGCCGCAGCGTCTTGATTGGGATGCTTGCCCATGGGGGCGGGCATTGATTTGCTGCATGTGGTAACATGTGGCAGGCCATTTCCATGAATATTATATTACTCACAAGTTATGAAGAGAGTTTTGCTCCATATGTGCTAGAATGGGGGTCAAGAAGATACCGAAATAGGGAGCTGACCAAATACTTAGTTAAATAATACGGTTGGCTTAATAGACGGGGGTGTAATGCATGGGAGGGTGACTGGGATATTAGAACAAGTAAGCTTACGTGGCCATTGGTTCTATGAGGGTTCAAAGTCTGGGGGAATTTTTTCTTTGACATACATGCAAGTTCTAGGGCAAGGGGGAAGCTGTTGGGGTGAGTTTAATGATTTATCCACAAGTTTCTGTTACAATTATTCACTTACACTTTAATTTTTCTGTTTTGCAGTCTGTACATGATACTGAAAGTTTTTGTGGTCCCTGAGTTTGAAACACAAGCTAGGAAAATATTATTCAGAAGTGCTACAATGGAAACTTAAATCCCCATGGCGGATAAAACAGTGGAAGATATAATTATATCCTGGAATGTAAAGGGGTTTAACACCCCGATCAAGCGCTCCAAGATGCTTGCAGCCCTTAAAAGATGAAATGCGCAAGTGGCACTATTACAAGAAACACACTTAATGCTTAAAGAACATGGGAAACTGGTAGGGGTCTGGGTGGGCTCCTGCTCTGCAGTCTCTTTTTTATCCCAAAAGAGAGAAGTAGCAATACTCTTACACAAAAACTTTCCTCTAGAGGTAACTAAAGTAATTAGGGATTATAGAGAGGGCAGATACATCTTTGTTAGGGGTAACCTGAGGGGTCAGGAATTCACACTTGCCAGCATATATTCCCCTGCAGACCACGACCCTAGGTTTTTCCAACGGCTGTTGGACATTCTGAATAAAGAACAATTCCTGAGGTTAATCAGGGAAGGGGACTTTAATTGTGTAATAGACTGGATCATGGATTACTCGGGTAAGGGTCATAGACAAAACAGGTCCACTAAAACATGGGGCAACGGGTTTACAAGAATTAGTAGACAGCTGGAGAACAATGTACCCTGGAGCTAGAGAGTTCACTTTTCATTCTGCCCCTCATGAATCGTGGTCAAGAATAGACTACATCTTTGTTTCCAAAGATTTATATACAAGAGTTAGCGGGGTCTCCCATAGCCCAATAATGATTTTTGTTCATGCTGTGATCCAAATGCATATAAGCGGAGGGAAGGCAGAGAAAGAGAGGGCCAGGGCAGTGGAGATTGTCTGTTTACCTTCTGTGTAAGGAGGAATTTCTGAACTACAGTATTTGAGACCCAATGGGAAGAGTACTGGAATAAGGATTCAGATACATTTATGGGGACAATTTGGGAAGCTAGGAAGGCTTTTATGAGGGAGGGCAATAATAAATTATACTTCCAAAATTAAAAAAGAAAAGTGGGAGAGAACTAACAATCTAGAAAAAGGGATTAAAGATCTTGAACTAAGAGTATTGCAAAGGAATAAGGATACATACAGACGGATGATAATTAAAACTAGCAAGGGAAGCTTTGAATGAAATCCTGACAGGGGAGGCCAGGAAGAAGTTTCAGTTCGCTAGACGGAGAGTATATGAGTGGAGGAATAAGCCGGGCCCGCTCTTGGTTAAACTGATGAGGGAGGAAGAGTACCAGGTAAAATTACAGCAATTAGAGACACAACAGGCAAACTAACCAATAATGAAAAATAAATTAAAGAGATCTTCAGAGATTTCTATCCGAACTTGTATAAGGCAGAATGCAGCGGTACCACAGAAAAAGCCAAACAATTCTTGGATGCTCTTTATCTCCCTTTTCTTAATGAGACACAGGCTAACATTGTGGTAGGGTTCGTGGGGTAGGGTAATGAAAGCATACACGGTACTCCGAGATTTGTTCAACACACAAACTCCTTGTGATGTTTATTTTTATAAAAATAATAAAGAGCAAATCATGCTATACAAAAATAAGAACAAATCAATAATAAAGTAACACTGTCTTAAACTTCAGACTATAAACAAAAGAAAACAATAAAGAAATAAATGAGCTCTCCTCGAGCTCCAGAATCACTTCCCTCCAGTGATTCTGCCACAGTTCAGAATACTTTAACCAGTACAATTTTCTACCAACTTCTGTGCTCTCAGAACAACCTCTCAGGACACTCTCCCAGGATTATCTAACTAACCTTAGCTCAGTGGCAGCTTTGACAGTGCAGTCCTCCTATGACACTAGTGTCAGCTGATCCGCCCCTTTTCTAATACAGGGGAATATTCTGGCTAATACATACATATGGGGGATCAGACTGACTCTATATATAGTTTTATAACATACAATCCTAAGGAGTTATTTCATTTTGCCTTTAACACTCTGCCACTGAAGCTGTTGAGAAAGACTTCTTTATTACTTGTAAACAAGAAAACTCAGCCTGTTTTCAGCTGAATGACAGCTGGGAAGTTTCTTATATAAACAGCCTCATCATGGGGCTTCTGGCTTTTTCCAAGAAGACTTAGCTCAGGTAAGAGCACTCTCTCATTAGAATACTAAAGGAAACACTCCTATATTTAGTTTCTGTACATTAGTTATGCCTTCTTTAGGGTGTTTATATACAAACTGCTTTAAAAAAGACAAATCCCACATCTGTATTCAACACACCCAACGGCTGCAATTTCAGACCATCGAAAATAACTTTTATTCACTGCTTTCATATTTCTGCAGGATACGTAAATTTATTACATACATATTATAAAACACAACAGTGCCCAAAAAGACATCGTCCTGTCTCTGACTAATCATTTATTAATTTCGTTAAGGAAATATAACACAGTACGCAAGAACACATACCAACTCTGTGCAGATTATTTCTGCTAATTATTATTCAGTCTTTATTCTTTATGCCAGTTCACTGTTCTAGCGCCCAATCTCATAAGGGCATATGGCAGGGGAGGAAAAGGAATACAAAGAGGGAATAGACAAGGGAGAAGGGGTACTATTATGGGTGGCCTACCCATAGTAGTAAAAAAATGAAAATTCTTTATTCAGAAATGTTTAGAAATGCTACTCCAGTAGACTGTAGGGGTACAAAAAAATGCCATAGCCTTATTTCCAACAGAGGGTAGTCTAAACTGTCACAAACATGCTGGGTGCCCCAATCTCCACACTAGAAATAAAAAAGGCAATTTCAAACTTAAAACCAGGTAAAGTGGGAGGACCAGATGGCTATGGAGCTGAATATTATAAGTTCACGAAAAATGTCTTTGCAGAACCATTAAGTAATCTTGTCGAAGAGGCGGGGGGGGGGGAGACTACCTGCCTTGTGCACTCTGACCAATTTCTATCTGTTGTTAAAACCCGGAAAAGACAGCGTGACAAGCTCCTTATATACGCCTATATTCCGCTTAAATTATGATTGCAAAATAATTGCTAAAGTCCTTGCCACCAGCTTGGAAATCTTTCTTCCCCAGATCATACACCCAGACCAGACTGGCTTCATCCAGGGCAGAATGTCATACCACAACATAAGGAGATTATTAAACGTGGTTTGGTGGGGCATGAAACACCCTGGACACGTGCGTGTGATTTCTATGGATGCTGAAAAAGCATTTGACAGAACAGAATGGGACTACCTCTTCAAGGTTCTTAAAAGGTTTGGGGTAGGGGGGATTTATTAATCTGGTTAAAATGCTTTATGCTAACCCTGTTGCCAGAGTTTTAATTAATGGGACACCCACGAAAGAATTCAGACTACATAGAGGCACAAGGCAGGGATGTCCCCTCTCCCCATTATTTGCCACGGCAATTGAGCCACTGGTTTGCAGAATACAGGAGAACCAAGAGCTCAGTGGCATCATAGCACAAGGGGAACTGCAACATCGAATCTCCCTATATGCAGATGATTTGTTACTCTATTTAACAAATCCAGGGGAATCAGTGCCAGCACGTCTGAATACTGTAATTTCCTTTGCTAGTTTCTCTGGGTACAAACTGAAGCTTCATAAGTCCGAAATTCTATTCCTGGACAGAGATGGTGGGGGGAAGCAGAAACATACTTGGGGTTTGCGTAAAGTTGACAAATGCCTAACAAATTTAGGGATCAAGGTAGGAATGGATATCTAAAAATTATACAAGTGCAACTACACTCCCCTAATCAAGACTGTTCTGGTAGATCTAAACAGGTGGACGGGCTTACCCATATCCTGGTTGGGAAGAATTAACCTCATAAAAATTAACATTTTACCAAGACTGTTGTATGCAATGCAGATGGTGCCATTTAATTGGACTGCACAAGACTTAAAGACATTGGATAGGGGTTTTAGTAACTTCCTGTGGAGAGAAAAGAAATCCAGAGTGGCACTCAATAAACTGAAGGCACCCAAAGTAAAGGGGGGGTCTGGACTTTCCTGACATAAAAGGTAATTTCCTAGTGGTACAGTTTCGTTATATACATAACTGGGTAAACAAGGGGGAGGGCGCTGCCTGGTTGGATCTAGAGCAAGAGAACTGCCCTTGTAGATTGACAGACTACATGGCGTCTCGGGGGAGGGGGGCAGGGCATATGCCCAAATCCAAAGCCCTAATCCTATGGTTTCAGCAGTCCTGGAGGCATGGAAGACTATCAAAAAAAAGGGGGGGGGGCTGTAGGAGACAATATGCTTTTAATACCTGTGGCAAAAACCCCAGAGTTCCTTCCAGGGCTGGAGAACCCTGCCCTAACTAGTTGGGAACAGAAAGGAGTAAGATGTATTGGTGACTTGTGGGGAGCTGAGAGTATACACCCATTTGAGATGATTAAGAACAGCCTTAACCTGCCAAACTCCCACTTCTTTCACTACCTGCAGGAAAACACTTTGGTGCAAAAATTATGAATGACAAATAGGGGCAGCTTGGTAATCAGTGCCAAGAGAGAAATACTGGGTGCTCACAATAAAGAAAAGGGTCTGATTGGCAGAGTGGCTAAACTAGACAGGGAAAGCTTTGGAGGAGAAACACAAAAAGTTATAAGGAACTGGGACAATGAGTTAAGGACCCCCATCACGGATGAGGCACAGGAAGATTTAGTGAAATCACACATGGGCCTTATGATTTGTAACAGAATCAAAGAAACCCAATACTAATTTTTACACTGCCTATATTACCCACCTGAGATGGGGCATAAGTTCCACCCTGAGGTTTCACCCCTTTGTGGCAGATGCCAAATGAGAATGGGTACAAACTTCCACTATTTTTGGGAGTGCCCAATAATAAAGAAGTATTGGGAGTCGGTGGGCAAGGAAATTCAGGAACTGGGGGGGTGGACACTTTAAGATATCCCCACTAACTATGCTAATGTGTATGGTGATAAATGGAGATGGAGTGTGGCTTTCATTCCCAAGATGGGTCCGAGTGATGCTAATTCTTGCCAGACAAGTCAACTTAAACACATGGGTCTCCTCCATAAGTCCCACCACCTCCATGTGGAGAATGTTAGTACTGTCTACTCTGAGCTCAGAGAGGCTCACACACATGCCTTGAGAGGAAGGGAAGATATGTTTAATAGAACATGGGCAAAATTCCTGGCTTTCCTCTCACTCTTAGAGTCAATAATCTTCGCACAGGGAGCTGGGTAGGATTTGACGACGTACTCTATAAATAACTACACAACATAAGGAGTATTGGGTGGAACCTTTTAATTAGATTTTACATTGGTCCCCAGTTGTAACAACTCAGAGCTTGGAATAAGGTAGGATACAGATTGTACAGCTTCCTTTTTTATTTTCTTTTGTCCACTACATTTTATAGTTCTATCTTTGTTTTTAACATTTCTCTTACAGCTTACACCTCTAGTTACTGATCTGGAGACAGGTTCATACTTTTATTGTTCTCTGTAGTCTATGAGCTTTAATCCTGCCTGGACATAAATGTATGATGCTATGTAATGTCTTAACTACAGATCCACAAGGTGGACTTGTACGTAACTGGCAGTAATAAATTGCATGAACTGTATGTGGTACTTACTTAAATCAATGTGTATTGCCGGATAGGTTGGACATGTTACTGTATTGTGTAAAAACCAACAAAAAGGTTATACAAAAAAAAACAACAACACACAAACACTTTTTGCATAGTTTGAAGGACTAGGTGTTCAAAAATGGGAAGGTGCTTAATCTGAAACAAGCATTTGTCAATGCCGAACGTTCGCTTGCAGGTATTTGCAGTGGTGCTTGGCATGTATGGTGCTTTACCCTAATGCCCTGTGCGATTGCTGGTATTTGCACAATAAATTGTCAGCATGACCTTTTTGTTACCCCATTGTGCGCTACGTAGGCGGAAACACGTTTTGGGCAGGATGTGAAAAATGACAGCTGCAGTGCTCTATAAGGAAGTGTGGTAAAATGGCAATGTTGAAAATCTGGAGTGGAAATATTGAAAATTTGCAAAGCTAGGAGCTGCAGCATGGAACTGTGCAATGCACGCCGTAAAACAGTCATTGTTAGGAATTTTTCACCAAATTGTCAACATTGGCATTTTAAAACCTCTATTAATGAACAGTGTCTCTGTGATTGTCTTCATCGTGTGCTATACATTGATTTTGCACACCGACTGCGCCTATTGTGCACTACATGGGCGGAAACACGTTTTGGCAGGATGAGAAAAATGACAGCTGTACTGCTCACAAGGAGGTGTGGTAAAATAGCAATGTTGAAAATCTGGAGGAAAATATTGAAAATTAAGAAACTTATGAGCGCATGAACTGTAATAACGCACGCCAGAAACAGTTATTTTAGGAATTTGTTCACCAGATTTTCAACATAGCCATTTTAAGACATCTGCTCAGCGAACAGTGACACTGTGATTTTCTTAATGTGTCCCATACACTGAGTTCACACAGCGACTGTGCCATTGTGCGCTATATGGCGGAAACACGTTTGGGCAAGATGTGAAAATGACAGCTGCAGTGCTCATAAGGAGTGTGGTAAAATCGCAATGTTAAAATGTGGAGTGAAAATATTGAAAATTCGAGAACTTACGGAAATGCTATGAGGAACTGTGCAACGCAGACTCCAGAAACAGTAATTTCTAGGAATGCTTTACCAAATTTTCAGCGCACAGCCATTTAAGACCTCTGCTCATGATCAGTGTCACTGTGATTTTCTTAATGTGTCCCATACATTGAGTTCGCGACACCGACTCGCGCTATTGTGCGCCATATGGGCAGAAACACATTTTGGGCAGGATGAAAAATGACAGCTGTACTGCTCATGAGGAGGTGTGGTAAAATGGCAGTGTTGAAAATCTGGAGTAGAAATATGAAATTCAGAACCTACCAGCGTATAGGAACTGCATAGCATCGCTCATAAAACAGTCATATTTTTGAATTTTTGCATTGTTTCAACATGGGGTTTTGGGACCTATGCATGATAATGTCACTGTCATGGCTATTCAGGCTGAAGGGCGATTTCGCCGCGGTGACTGCGAAATCACCCTTCGGCCCGAATAACGCTTCATGACAGTGACATCATTCATGAGAAGGGGCCCCAAGAACCCCATGTTGGAAAATTTGCAAAATTCCAAAATGCCTGAGATATACACAGTTGAAACCCCCTATCTAGCCCATTATACAGCTTACCGCATTTCCAGTTCGGGCGGCGCCTTTGAAGAGTGCAGACGTGTTCCCAGTCCACCAAGATCGTCGCGCCGGAGTCCGGAGGCAAGTATGGGGTGAGGGGGTGGGAGGCTGGGTGTGCAGTGGGTGGGTGCGGGTTGTGGGAGGGGCTGGAGATGCACTGTGGGACCGCTTTTTATTTACAAGTTTAAAAAAAAAGACGTGGGACGCTTTGCCACGCTAGTGGCCCAGCGTGGCAGAAGATGGCTGGGAGGGGGGCAGAGGAGCCGACGGGGATTGGCACCCCGCCGGCAAACTACGGGGGGGCCAGGAGCCGACTGGGGATTGGGCACCCCGTCGGCAAAAAGGCGAGCGCTTGCCACGCTGGGGTGGGCTCCCAGCGTGCAGCAGGATGGCTTGGGGCCGTGGAGTGATCGGGGATTGGGCACCCCGGCCGGCAACACGATTTTGCCACGCCAGTGGGCCCAGCGGAACAATGCTTTGGGGGCAGCGGACACGCCGTGGGGAGCATGTGACGCGAGGGGGATCGGCGTGATGCGGTGTTCGTGATGGCAGCAGTGCTTTGCTTTGAAGCAGAGGAACACCGCTGTCATACAGAGCTCCTGCACCCATTGGTGCAGGACCGCCACGCCTGCTCAAGGGAGCAGTGCATTGGATGGGAGAGGCACACCTCCAAAGTGTGCTACTCTCCCAAAACGTTCCTTGCACATGCGCGCAAGAAACGTAAAAAGAAAAGGGGCTACTTATATAACACAAAACACATTTTTTGAGATTGGTGGGGAAAATGTGAAGGAGCATCAGCAGCAGAGAGCATAGGGGCTAGCTACCAATAAAGAGGATTTAAAACCTAAAAGAAGAACACCAAGGGGATAGTAAAGGACTGAGAAGATTAGGCAAAACATTGAGGCCTTTTCATGTGCTTTTTAAACTTCAATAAAGGCGCCAGCATATCGGAGAGCATATTAGCTACTGGAAGGGAAATACAGCCCACTAAAATAACTGCGAGGAAAGTATTTTATGATTGTCTGCATTTCTAACCCATTTCCAAGTTGTTTCTGTTGGCAAAGCATCTATTTTACAGCAGGTGTAACAACTCCAGGGCTGTGTCGCAGAAGCAAATAGAGATCATGTGATGGGCATGGACAAATTAGAGACTTGAGAGAAAGTCAGATGGTGGGGAGGTCCTAGTCTGGAGGTTTGTGTTCCAGAAAGTGAGTGAAACAGGTGTTGAGATTGGTGTCTTAGGTGTCCACGGGCAACAGCAGTCATGCAGGGAACACTGCCGGTCCAGTAAGGTAGGGTAGACTACCTGTATACTTGTTGCCACCTGTCTTAAGGGAATACAATAACTGTAAACACCTGTTATAGATGGTATTGTTATAATACCCTATCTAAGATTTGCCTGCTTGAGACTTTTCTTTGGGGGTGAGAGCAAAGAGGACTCGTTGCTTGCGTTGGCAGCTCTGTCTCCCTTCTTTCTCCTTAGGAGAGTTTGGGGTGTTCACCTGACCGCTCACTGCTTACCTGATGAGATCGCAGTGTGGCAGGCTGTGCAGTTGGGTGAGTAGTGGAGCAGATTTATTTTTATCTTTGGCTGGATACATGTCCCCAGTTCCTTGTGGGAGTAGTGGAGTGGATTTATTTTTATCTTTGGCTGGATATGTGTCCCGAGTTCCTTGTGGAGTTTTTTGGGGCAGTGATCTGAACAAGGCCCTGGAACTCGAACGCGAACTGGATGAATGACAGGTGTTACATGGAGTTTATTTGATTATTGGAGAACTGAACGCTGTGGGACTGCACCGAACCATAAATCAGATCCTAGCAGTGCAGCGGGGTCCTTAATTTGTGCTGGGAAATCCGGGTTGAATATCGCTGTGGCTTGGGGGACCTGAGCTGTGGACTGACTAGGGAACTGACTGGAGGGCTCAGGGCCCTCTTTGATTCCCCAAGGGGTTTGCTGTGTGGTGAATCCCCATTGTGGCTTCTTTAGCTGGGGCGAATATTTTCGGTCCGGGTCCCAGCACATGGGTTTCTCTCTGTACTTGCTTTTGGTGGATGCTGGTCTGGAAGGAATGGTTCAATGACGGTTATTTGTATTCGAAGAACTACAAACACGGTCAGACATTCTTTTTTTTTTATTATTTATTTTATTATTAATCTCTGGTGACCTGGACCAAGTTAATAACTTTATAGGCAGTGAGAGTGCCTATATTTCTGGTTGTTCAAGCAGTGAGAGGGCTTGGATACTTCTATCTCCACTTTGCACCTAAAGCTTACCTCTGAAGAATTATAAATATGGTCAGATTTTTTTCCTTTATTTATCCTGATGACTCAGACTATGGTAACAATTTTATAAGCAGTGAGAGTGCTTTTTCTTCTGGCTGTTGTCCAAGCACTGAGAGGGCTTGGTTACTCTCAATTATCTCTAATTGTATTTAAAGTTGGTCTCATTTAAATCTTGCTTGCTTAATTGTATTTTGACTTTGAATATATATTTGTTTCTTTTGCTCCCCAGGGAGTGAGAGAACCTTGGGGGCGGAGGGTTTTTTGTTATAGTTGTAGCCTTTTAGTGAGATTTAGCTACCTTAGGACTAATGATTCAAAGTCTAGGTTTTTAATTTTTAATTGTTATTTGTTGGGTTTAGAGTGTTATTATTTATGGTTAACTATTTTTTTATTTAGATAAGTTAATACTGAGATTGTATAACAATTTAATTGTTGGTATTATTTGATTGTGTTTTGGGTTACTGAATGCCTGGGATGTTGGCTCCTACAGTCGTGCACTATTCGTCCTCTGATCTTCATGCCCTCCGTCCTTTTTTTCCTCCTCCTCTTCAGTTTAACACCTACTTACAGTGCAGGGCATTGTGTATTGCACGTAGGAGTTGGAGGAGGATGGGGGGGTGAACAGTGGAGGGCGAAAGAGGGATGTCATCGCATTGGGATAGTAGGATCCAGGAGACGCCCTGGGGCGAAATGGAACCCAGAGCGTGGGGCTCCTTGCTTGGTTTCCATACCCAAGGGCACTACTGATTACAGTAGGCAGATGGTTCGGGTGGCTCGAGAGGTTCATCCAACCCGGGCAGTATTATGCAATGCCAGGTCAATCAAAAACAAGACCGCTATTACTGTGGATCTTGTTGAATTGGTGGACCTGGCTTGCATCACCGAGACCTGGTTGGATGAAAATTCTGGCCCCATTTTGGAGACTTCAATTCCAGCCGAGTAGTCGGTGATACACCGCCCAAGACTGGATCGTGGGGGTTGTAGTCTGTTTTAAGACCGAACTAAACTTCTTGAGTGTACTAGTTGAGGAGGCAGAATCATTTGTGTGTACTGTAGTAGCAGGTGTGGGTTGTCGGATTTCCCTCATCTACCATTCACCCGGTGATGGGAAGCGTTTCTTTCAGGAAGTGGCAGACTTCATCATCGACATGACGTTGAAGTCGCCCAGACTGATGGTTCTGGGTGACTTTAACATCTGGATCGATGACAAACTCTCGCAAGTTGGACAGCACTTCCTCCAGTTAATGACATCTCTGGACCCACACAGATGGTTACCACTGCTACCCATAAACATGGTCACTCCCTCAACTTGGTTTTCCTCCTAGGGATCGAGACCTCCAATTTGGGGGTGGAACCTGCTGTGTGGTCCGATCACTACACCGTGGGGTTTAGTTTTAGCACCCCCTCAGTAGGTCTCCCCCTGTGGAGATGGTCAGGTACCGCCCTTTTCGAGACATAAGTTCTCAGAGCCTATCTGCGGCACTTGACCTATCGTCCCTCTCTGTGGCAAGCAGTGACCAAGAAACCCTCGTGCTGGCTTATAATATGGCCATCTTGGGGCACTGGATGCGATTGCTCTTGTCCGAGTTTGTCCTCTCTCCCTTCGCCCTCAATCCCCTTGATTTGATGAGATCTTGAGGGAGATGCGGCAACGACGACAAAGGCTAGAAAGTCGTTGGCATAAATCTGCCCTTGATGCTGACTGCCTTAGATTGATGGACCATTATCAAGTCTATCAATCCACAATCACCCGTAAGAAGGCAGAGTTCCTGTCCAGGGAGATTGTGGTAGCAAAGAACTGACCAGCTCAGCTATTCCGTACTATGGACAGACTGTGCAACCCAGCCTGTCTCCAGGTTCGGAAAGCGCTTTCACAAACAGAGTGCAATGACCTTGCTCGTTTCTTTGCTGATAAGGTGGCTGACATCAGGGCAGGGCTCCAACCAGCGTGTTCTCTGGGTGTTGCTTGTGATCAGCATGAGGTCACTGTCCCTCAGTTTTCCTTGAGTACCTTCAGCCACCCTGACTTCATGGATGTCATGCGGATCATCAGAATGTACACCCTACATGCTGTAGTTTGGACCCTGGACCAATTTCCCTGATATTGGGTTGTCTTGATGTTATTGGTCCAGTCCTAGCATGGATAGTTTGGTGCTTCTTAGAATCTGGGGAGTTTCCAAACTCTCTGAAAGAGGCGGTAGTGATACCACTCTTGAAGAAAGCTGCTTTGGACCCAAAGTGCCATGCCAACTACAGGCCAATCTCAAACCTCCCTTTTTAAGGGAAGGTGATTGAGAAAGTAGTGGCTGTGCAACTGAAGGAACATTTAACCATCCATGACATCTATGAGCCCCTCCAGTCCAGTTTTCGGAAGAGACATAGTACTGAGACAGCACTGGTTAACGGGTGCTCAATGATCTCTTGATGGCGAGGGATCGGAAGAACCGTTCCATCTTGGTTCTTCTGGATCTATCATCAGCATTTGACACCGTGGACCTTGGGCTGTTATTTAGCCATCTGAGATACATCTGTGGAGTAACTTGATCTGTCCACAGGTGGTTTACATCGTTCCTCACTGGAAGAACGCAGAGAGTGGTATCTGCAGTGTTTTCTTCAGATCCAATTTCTCTGTCTTGTGGGGTTCCTCAGGGTTCAGCTTTGTCGCCATGTTGTTTGCAGTGTACATGCTACCCCTCAGAGACATTGTGAGGAGGTATGGGCTGAAGTTTCATTGTTATGCCGATGATACCCAGCTCTACCTTTCTTTTGCACCTGACCAGGGTAGTGTTCTCTCGATCTTTAATAACTGTCTCAAAGAATTCCAGGAGTGGATAGATATGAGCTGGCCGGAGTTGAACTCTAGTAAGACTGAGGTGATGGTTGTGGAACCTGGTCAATGGACAGGAGGCTTGAGTAGTGGGTCGCCCTCTGGACTTGTTCTCGGAGGAGTCCCGCTCCCGACCAGGTGCGAAACCTTGGGGTGATTTTTGATGAAGGGCTGACCCTACAATCGCAGGTGTCGGCTGTCATCAGATCTTCCTTTTACCATCTAAGGAATATCTCCAGGATTAAGCATCTGGTTCCATCCAGCGACCTTCTTGTTTTGGTTCACGCCTTTCTGTCCTCTCACTTAGATTACTGCAATTTCCTATACCTAGGCCTTCCAGGGATGAAAATCGCTGCCTGCAGCTGGTGCAGAATGCAGCAGCCGGTTTATTGACGGGAGCTTCTCGCTCTTGTCATATTACACTGGTGTTGTGTGAACTGCACTGGCTGCCAGTTCAGTGGTGGGTCACCTTTAAAGTTGGCTTGCTGACTTTTAAGACCCTACAGGGACTGGGCCCGGACTACCTGAAAGAGCTGCTACCCTACTGCCCTGGGCGATCACTTCGCTTGGCCGGTGAGGGGTTGCTAGAGACTCCTAAGGTGCGTTTGAAATCTTTGGGAGCCAGATCTTATGTTCATGGCTCCCACATTATGGAATTCTCTACCTCATCAGTTACGGGAGTGCACGACTGAGGAAAGTTTTAAATCAGCCTTAAAGACCTATTTATGGCACCAGGCCTATGCAAGTGATTAGTTGACTGTAACAGTATATTGTTGTTGGTTTGGTTTAAATTGTTTTATTTTGATCTGTTTGATTTTATTTTGTAAGGCGCCTTGGTTTTTGAAAGGCACCTTAAAATAAAAATATTATTATTATTATTATTATTATGGTAAGGATAAACAGAGGGAGAACAGTGGAAAACATAAACAACCCTATCTAGGATCAGAAAGCAAAGGGAAATGCCAAACAAACAAAAAAACTTTGGAAATTCTTTTTAAAAGCAAAGGGGTAATCCTAATGCAAACACTATCTAGGGTATAGCAATAAGGGGGTAAGTGAAACAAAAAAGGGAAATCTAGAAATACCCTTTCTGGGTTCAGAGCACAAATTCTTTTTCAAGTCATAGGGAGTGTAGCATCGGGAATGTTAGCAATGGTGAAGTACAGTAACTGTGGAGCAGCAGTCTTCAGGAAGACCTTCTGGAGATGGAGGTGCTGCCCCATTTGCGTCCACGTCTCAAGGCTGAGGGAGGTGGTCACTAAATTCCAGGCCAAGTTAGCTAGGATTTGGAGGACCTGTTCCCACACCCAGGGGCCACTCAGTCCACCATTGCTCCTCAGAGGGTGCCAAGGAGGAGGGCCCGCTGAACTGTGGTGGGTTCCAGGAGGGTGGGGGTGATAGGTTAGGGTGTCACTACACAACTTTTTCCAGCTCTGGCAGGGTGGGACTGCCAAAATGAGGCACCCACAGTAGGGGCCAGGAAGGATGTGAGGGTCCCCCATACAGAAGGCCCCATGCTGGGAGGCAGAGGACCCCCCGTGGAAGAAGCCTTACCCAACTTCTGATGGGGGACTCGATTGTTAAAGGGGTAGATCTGGGAGCAGGACAGGGGGAGAAGAGGGAGGTGAGGTGCCTATCTGGCACCTCAGCATGGAGGAATGCAGAAAAAAACCTTAAGATCACTAGGATGGACTAGTGCACCAGGGCCTGAGGCATGTGGCAAATGTCCGGCGCATCACACATGGGAGCATGAGTTGGGCAGCCACTGACATCATTGCATGCCACTCCTCCATGCCACAAGAGCAGGAGGGAGGCACACAAAAGAGGAGAAACACTCCACGGATGACTGCCTCCCCCCACAGGTCCAGCACCCAGTGGTTTGGGCACAGCTGCTGCATTCTTAAACTGGTAGGTCAAGGACATGTCCCACCACTCCACTGCAGGGAGTAAGTTGCAGGAGCGAAGGACAGGTAAGTCCCAAGAGAAGCCGGTGTCACAGGACTGGTGAGGCAGCCAAGATTAGAAGCCAGCCAGGAGGGAAAAAGTGGCAGCAAAAAAAAAAAGGGGGGGGCAGAAGGAGAATGAAAAAAGGGGTAGACAGCACCAGGGATGAAGGCAGGGTGAAGGATGGAATCAGGGAGGGAGGGCAGAGCAGGAGGAGTGAGGGACAAAAGGAGAGGAGAGCCATGTGTGTCAACATAAGAAGCCTAAGAAGAAAAATTCATGACCTTGAGACAACCATTGCGGAGGCGGACCTGAATTTTAGTGGCCATAATAAGAATTGTGGTGCACTGACAACCACAGCTGGGATGTATCCATTCCAGGTTATACTGTGTTCCAGAAGGACAGGACAGGGAGGAAGTGGGGGGGCATTTTATATGTGAGGGAAAGTATAAAGGCCACGGAGATACAGGGACACTGGTAGATAAGAAAGGGCTGGAGATTCTTTGGGTAGGTTTAGAGACAGGGTCCTGGGCCTTTATCCATGTGGGGTGGTGTACAGACCACCAACACAGGGAGAGGAATTGCACTAGGTTTTGGGGGAGACTACTGGCAGAATGGTCAGCGAAGAGGAGGTGCTGATTATGGGGGACTTTAATCTGACAGATGTAGACTGGAGCATTCTGGCTGCAGCTAAAAGAAGGAAGGAAGGTAATTCTCAACTCCCTGCAGGGGACTTCTCTCAGGCAGCTGGTTATGGAACCCACTAAAAATGGGGCAGTGCTGGACCTGGTACTTAACAGGGACAGCATTTATTTATTTACTTTTATTTATGACTTTGATAACCGGGTGAGTGCACTGATCCCAGGGAACGTTTTCAGGCACGACCCGGGCCATAACACATGGCGCACGGTGACAGTGGAGTACAAGGTAACAGTAATAGACATGAAACAGATTTGATACAAGCAACATCGCAGACATCTTGGTGGGCAGCACTCCAATAAGCAATCATTGTACTATGTGGGTTGGCATACAGACTGGGCAGTAAAAAAAAACAAAAACGCATACACTAGGACAAGGGTCCTGGATTTCAGGAGGGCACATTTTAAAGAAAGGGGAGACTGCTTCATTAAATACCTTGCAGGGGGGATTGCTGGGGGGAGTGGAGGCACAATGAAAAAAGGTCAAGGAGGGAATAACTAAGCGCTAAGGCAATGGCAAGCTATTTGAGAACCACAGTGGCCTCTTTTACCTCATACCCTTGCTTGCTTCCTTCAAAAGAGGTGGCTAAGGTGGTAAGGGAGAGGAAAAAAAACAGCTTTTAGGAAGGACAAGACCTAGATGGAGGGGAATAGGGAGGTACATCTAGACCATTAGTTCTCAAACATCATCATAGTGAGCTTCCCCCAAGATTTGGAAAAAATCTCAGGCCTCCCCTGTGGATCTGTGGAAACTAGAGGAGTGGTCTAGGGTGCAACAGCTGGGTTTCAGTGGCAAAAAGTGCAAAGTCATGCACCAGGGGTGGTGAAACTCCGGGGCTGTGTATAAGATGGGATGAGGTACTTAAAGTCACCAAGCAAGAGAGGAACCCTGGGGTATCATAATCAGATGAGCTCTAGAGATAAGAAACCACTATGAAGTTTGAAAAAGACTAATTGGTGAAACGTTATGAGTTGTGGATCCACTGCATTGTTGCTTACTTTAGGGACTGCAATAAAACAGTTTGAAACGTACATACTTTTGAGACTTTCATTACCACATAATAGTGATTTCTAGAGATGAGTGCTGTGACTTTGCTGGCCTATGTTCGTTTTTGTCACTGGCACCAGTACTTTTGAGTGGCCCTGTGTTCAACTGCATGGCTAGTGGGATGCTGTGATGCACAGGAAGGGGAATTTCTAGCAGGACAGGGGAGGTGGTATAGCCACTGTATCACTCACTAATGAGACCCCACCTGGAGTACTGTGTCCAGTTCTGGAGGCCACACCTCCGCAAGGACATTGACAAGGTGGAGGCAGTCCAGAGGAGAGCAACAAGATAGTGCAGAGGTTGAATGAGAAGCCATATGAGGCGAGGCTACAGGAAATCAACATGTATGCTGTGAAGGATAGGAGAGCGAGCGGGGACAAAACTGAGACCTGTAAGTACCTCATGGGAGTGAACAAGGTGCAGGAGGGGTGTCTTTCAGAGGAGGCAGAACACAGGGGGATGCAATGAAGCTGGAAACGGGTGAAGTTTAAGAGGGATGTGAAGAAACACTTCTTCACAGCAAGGGTGCTGTACACCTGGAACAGCCGGTCAGAAGTGGTGGTGGGGCTCAAGCCAGTTGAGAGCTTCAGGCATGTATGGGATAGGCATATGGGCATAGTAAGTAGAGGAGAGGGAGCAGAAAGGGACAGTGGAGACCAGCGAGGGTCCAAAGTGCAGTAAAAGGCAGGAAAATTGGAAGACTAGGTTTCCTGGCCGAGGCACCCGGCTTCACCTGAGCTCTTTCCTTCTAGGTTGCCTGAAAGGACAGAGCAAAGAACCTTATCAGAGAAAGGGAAAGAATTAAGACATCTTTTGGCTAGGCACATTTACTGTGTGTTGTTTTTATTTTGTACTTACAGGCAGCGCTTCAGATGACTCATATTTGGACGTATTTTACGTCCATAAATCAGCTAAAAACATCCAAAAATGCACTATCTGAAGTCACTGACATCCAGTAATATTTCTGTAGTTTAATGCTGACTCCTGTTTTTTATGGTGTGGACGTCATCTGCATTTAGTTGCCACTGTTGCCTTGCCAGTTGCCAAACAAGTCTAGACCCGCCAGCTCGCCAGTCACCAGCAGCGTGTAACTTAAGTATCTATTGCAGATGAGTAAACAAACTCCATCATTTGGCACCAAAGACTTAGTTGTGGGTTAGAGAGAGAGAGAGAGAAGTTAGAACAAGGTGTCGGAGAGCGGAAAAATTAGGGCACCTGGCTGAGTCAGCGAGCGGAGCCAAAAGTTTTTCCAAGCTGCGTGAACTGAATCCTCATCTGGAATGAAGAACCAGTGTTGGTTCGGTTGCCGAACTAGCCAACCATGTGTAAGGAGGTCTGAGGCCGAGGAGGTGAGTGTGGAGTGTGGTGGCACCATGGCGGTGCTCTGGTGCAAGATTCACTGCTCACTGAGCTCAGCATAACTAAGTAGAATGCAGGTACTGATTTTACAGCTCCCTTTTTGTGGACAGTGCGTCAGGCTGCCTGGACTATCTGTTGTGCCCCTCCTACAAAATGTACGTCCTCTGTAGGGCCCAAGATACTCTGGGACTGGGACTCTGTACTCCGTTCTGCTAAGAATCTTTTCCCATACACTATGTTGATCTCAGTCGCTAGCTTATTGCAGTATCTGTGCAAAGCACTATGTAATAAAGGTATATTGAGGCTGGGGGGTGGAGGGGGGATTCAGGTACTCACTTTACTTATACTTTCCTTTACCCATGTCCCATGGACATAGCTATGAACCTTGGCTTAGACACCCGATCCAGCTTGGAAATGGCCGTGCCTATACGCCTACAAGATCTTCTTTTGTTTATAGTTCTTCCTGTTATGGATTTCTGCTTTTGTGTGTGTTGTAATTGTTACTGCTGTCACTGACTATATGTACACAATCTGATAGACCGATCAGCTCACTAGATCCATTCTACATAGTATTACAGGGTTTTATTTAACTCCAAAAATTGATTAGCATTTTGCTCATAAAAGTGCCAAAACATTGTGAAAATGCACAGCACTTGCCTCACTGTGTTTAACAAACATAACACTTCTAGAAAATCTACATAAATACTTTCAGTACAGTTAGCATTGTCCCAAGAAAAAAATTGCTAATCAATTATTTAAAACCCTGTATTAGTACCCGTTGATAAAGCTTCCTGCACAGACCCCCTAGGCTTCTAATGCAGGCATGGCACACACTTGTAGCTCACGTGGCAGTTCAAAACACAAGGACCTAAAATGCACTCCCCCCCGATGACTGATTTAAGACTACACACTTGGAATGTAGGGCACTCAACCTCCATAAAATGATAACACACCACTCTGCCAAGTAGTTTAACAATAGTTGATTCAATACTCCATAACATACAAGACTTGTAATGCCCGACATGTTTCCGAACTGCTTCCTTTCTCAGTAGCCTTCGAGAAAGGAAGCCATTCTGAAATGTGTCAAGTGTTACAAGTTCTGTGTGTTTTGGAGTACTGAATAAACCATCATTAAACTACTTGGTAGAGTGACGTGTTATTATTTTATGGAGGGGGTGAGTGCCCGATTTTCCTGTCCTCTACTGTTGTGTTTAACATTTGTGAGTTCACCACTTGGCGAATGAAGGAAATCCCACCATTCTGAGAACCCTATCATGTTCCCCCTATGCTTCAGGACACTGTGTCAATCGGACCTGTCGACTCGTTGACTTTGATATTTGAACAGCACCATGTTAAGTGCCATGTTCCCTGTTTTGGAACAGAAGTTTGATGTTACCACTCTATTTCTGCCTAGGTATTTTTTTATTTTTAAAATTACAGCATCATTATAAAAGTTCCTCTCTACTTGTGGATAGAGAGTCTCTTGGGGGTGTCAAATGTACTTGTTGGTATTCTCCCTAGTTATGTAACAGGTTTCAGTAGCAGTCCTAGGTCTGTGTTAGTTCTTTTCTTATTCTCCCTACAGGACACACCTTTTACCACAGAAGAGGCTGTCAATTTTCAAAAGACTTTGAGATTCCATTTAACGGAAGTTTATATGGGCTTCCCCGCATGCACTGTGCACACCGTGGGTGGTGGAGAGATCTGACCGTTTGGACTAGGATCTGACCAGAGGGTCAGGCGCCAGGGACTGCAGAGCATTCAGTGATCCACTGGGACTGCCTGGATTGCAATGCATCACGCGTGTCTGTGACATGCACATAAGAATATTATGACTTGTACTGTAGAGGGAGGTTGGTCATGTCAACATGCC
Organism: Neoceratodus forsteri; assembly: GCA_016271365.2. NCBI lineage: Eukaryota > Metazoa > Chordata > Ceratodontiformes > Ceratodontidae > Neoceratodus > Neoceratodus forsteri. The sequence continues at coordinate 1,871,373,737 of CM057452.1, forward strand.
GGAAGCACCTGGGTTCATGGGCTTTGCCAATGATTAGGGGCTCAAGTTTATGTTTCCCAGTGGCATTTGTACATCCCAGAATTGTAACCCTTTCCTTTTGTTTTTTTGAATCCTACAGCCTCCTTTTCGCTCCCACTGATCAAGGTCTTATCCGGTAAACACTGCCAAAACAATCCAGTTTCGTCAGCATTATACTGCGGATTGAGACTGACGGATTGTTTGGCCGATAAGCTGCAGTAGCTGCTCAGTGAAAGTGGCAACACTGTCGTCATTGGCAATTTTATTTATTTTATTTTTTAATTTTTAATTTTAGTCTTTGGTAACCGGATAAGGCCCACTAGGCACAACTCAGTGCCTGTTTTCAGGGGCGACCTGGGAGCACTGGGCAGTTAAGTGACCTGCTCAGAATCACACAGTATGTAAGTGGAGGTTGTGAGAATCAAACTCAGGTCTGGTCTGCTGGATGTATCAAGCTTGTTCACACCTCGTTCCTGTAACCTCTAGGCTATACTGCCTTAACTTAACTTCTTGCCACATAACCACAACTGCCTGATGCCACGTCTGCATTTAAATCTGTCTAGACAGCTTTCACTAGCAACAAAAGGAGACTGGCAGCCTAGTTTCTCTATGTTTCTGTGTTTCTCATGGAAGATCCATGCCTTTTCCTTAAGTACTGACCTGCAGATGGGAGTCCCCTTTTCACGCACCTGCCGAAACCAAAGGTAAATGGCTTCATTGCAGCCGTCCTCTGTACAAGCCCACATGTTTTTCCTGTTGTCTGTACTAAAGATCCTTCCGTTGTCATTGCAAAGGACTGTAACTTGTCCTTTGCTTCTTTAATGTCTGTTACAATCGATTTCCCAATCCCGTATTCAGCTGCAAGTACAACTGGTCGTTCGCCATTTTCCAAGCGGTCCAAAATGTGGAGTTTTTGTTTCATAGTGAGCACTGTATGCTTTCTCTTTGCCACACTGTAGAGACGACTTACTGAGTGAGCACCTGTTTTAAGTGATTGTAAGGTTGTAAGGTGATTGACAGGTACTTGTCAAGTGCTTGTATGCAGTTCAGACCAATTATGTGCGATCGCATGATGGACTGGGTTAAAGTCAGGCTGTCACTGGTGACACAGCCCAAGTTGTTTAGATAGGGAGTGCTGTTAGAGCGAAGTTCGGTTTATCTGGGTTCTACTGTACCTTTCTGTGTTTGAAATAGTTTAAAGGAAAACTGCATGTTAAAATCAGGAAAATATATGTATTACTACCAGTTTTTAGTTCTCACTTCATCCCAGTGTGTTGTTTATTTATTTATTTGGACAGCAGTTTGAAAACCTTTGAGCCAAAGGCTCATTTACAAAGGTACCTTGTCAAAAAAAGGACAGACACAAAACAACAGTATGTTACAGCAATGAGAAATACAACAAGTTGGTTCAGACAGGATGAGGCGTACAATAAATTGTTAAAGGCAGTCCATCTTCTATTGTCATAAGCAGCCAAACAGGTTTCTACCTAGGCTGTGAGTTTTTTCTAATTTTCCCAGGGTGTTTTATGACCTTTGGGGGCGGTCATTCAGGTATGTTTTATTGCATCTTCTCCAAGTTAGTCGACTTTCCCAGAGTGCCTTTTGGTTTGATGTGTTATAGCCCCTACAGCAGGCTAGTGTCTTGTTACAGTGTCTTGCTTAGCCACATCAGAGAAAGAACACAGCAGCCAGGATTCACACTGCTATACAATATACTATAGAAAGTTACGTTTCAACACATACACCCCCTTCCGCCTCAGCAGAACACAGCTGGATAATGTACCAATATTTAAGAAACTTGTCATACTTACCCAGAGTCTAGCAATGTGAATCCTGGCTGCAGTGTTCCTTTCCAAAGAATTGTGGGAGTCTTAAATGGGTTACCACAACATGTAATCAGCAGCAGTATCTCAGAGGATATCTTGAAAAAAACAAATTGATTATCTAATGCAAAAGAGCTACACCTTTAAACACTACCCCAGGGAAGTGGAAGGCAGTACCATCCATTGGCCTTCTCTTTGATCCGATATCACCCTTCCAGGGCAGGGATGGGGGATTCCACTACATCACCAGGGAACAGTTGGCGTCATGGGCTTGTGGTGCAACAGGTGGGGGTTGGGCATTCTGGCATATTACGAGGGGTCTCTACTTGGTGGGGAATAGGAACGGATCACTACCCCACAGGTGTTAAGTATAGTGCTATGGCCTAGGGGGTTGACTGCCAGGGTGTGCAGGGTGTCGTGCTGCTGTCTGCATCTTGGATGCACTTGGTGAATCCTGCTGTCTGCCTTTTTCTGTTCATAATCTATATATGATGTATGGGGCGGCGGAGAGGCCTTATTATTAACTGAAATCTAGCAGATTAGCAGAGTACAACCTTGTTGTGACATCACTCTGGTAAGCATTCTTAAAACGGCAGTGTTTCTATAAGGAAACACATTTTTCAGTAATAAGGTCTGTCTGGCAAAAACAGAATGGTCACAACAATCAGTGTTCTGCGCTTACACAATCTGTAGTCTATACAGCGTAAAATATATATGGTCTTTGGTTAACAACTGCGCTGAAAACACTTCTTGAGGTTGTCATGACATCTGAAAACATTTATAAAGATGTCATGGCAACCCTGTGAAGTGTTTACTGCATGGTTATTATCAAAAGACCATACATCATCCTCTATATTTATGTGTCTGTATTATGCATTTATTGCTGAGGCCACGTGAGATCTTTGATTAATGTTTAAGCTAGGAAGAGGTGCGCCGGTGTGGTAGACTAAAGCCATTGTTCCTTGATCTTTTTTCACTTCCCCTATTTCACAGTGTTACAGGGATAATGAAGACATCAACAAAAAACAGGTTCTATATTAGTTTACTTTTCTACACATTTGATCCACTCTTTTTTTTTTTTTCTAGTTAATGACATTTTTATTGAGAGAGAGGTGCTCATGCAGAAATTCATCCTGAAACCGAGAGAAGATTGCAACTTGCATTGAACCAACCCCAACATCAGTACAAGGATCACAGCGTTTGAGAGGCTCAAATCAGAGGTACTTTTAAGAATTAGGGAAGGGACAATTGCACTGCAATGCCAATCTGTCTTACTTGAAGAGGGACTGGTGGGCAATTACTGTCTGTTATAGAAGTGGTGGAGCTCAGATATATGGTGGAATGGAAGTGGAAGAGCATGTCATCACAGACAGGAGTGAGGTGGTGATGCATAGCTAGAAGGGGGTTAAAAGTTTTGGGAAATTGAAGAACACAGCAGTCTTCCAAACAGTCATAAACCAGGCTGTGACTGTGTGACTGTCTGTGAGTGCAGGGATTGACGTCACAAGCTGTGGAGACTGTATCTGGAAGGAGGGGTGTGGTCGTGTGGCTTACAGGTATGGTAGGAAGTGGCACTGCCATGCAATGCAATATCTTTACCACCAGGTCCACGCCTACCATTGGATTGATGTGGCCATGCAGACCTATCTTCTGGAGGGTAACCCAGTAAATCCACTCATGAAGCAATAACATAATGTCCATACCTGCAGATGGGATCCTAGAGTGTGACTATTAAAACTAATTATCTTTAGAACAAGGGTGGTCTGGTCACCCAAAGCTTTACAACATAACACTTGGTAAATGTATTAACTTCCATTAACCCCATACATTGGAATGTGGTTCCGTACTTGTTTTGTCACTGTGTGACGACAGTCATGTGTGATTGGTAGTAAAGTAGTGTACACATGTTGAAACGACTTTTATAATTGCTTTAGATAACCTGCTGGCTGACAACAACCAACTGTGCATAAATAACACTTCGTGACACGAATTTTGAGAAGGGAACTGTTGTGACACCGAATATGTCAAGCCAGTTTGAAGACCCAAAAGAGAGCCACCACCACCACAAAGTCTTTATTAGACTGCTGGTTAATAAAAAAATGTCCTGCAACTCAGTGCCTTGCGACTGACTCTGGAGGGAGTTCATCTGTGAATGGATCGACTGCTGATTGTTCTTCCAATTCCTATAATGAAATGGAAAGTGACAGCTGCGAGCTTGCTGTAACTTCAATTTGTAATTCTGAAGACTTTCCTACACTACAGTTATCAGATAGTGATGATTGTTCTTCTTATGAGTGTATTCCACAGTCTGCAGTTTCTCAGGGTCACACACAATCATCAGTTGTTCAGAAATCATGCAGTGGTGACACTAGAAATAAGAACAGTCAATTATCAGATGCTATGAAATCTGTAGTTATGCATAATTACAGACATCAGTGGGAAACTGAATTTGATTGGCTGTAGGCAAGGGATGGGAAAATGTTTTGCTCTGTGTGCCATTCAGATTGCCGTCTCACAAACAAATTTGCTACTACAGGTGCAGGTGCATTAATGTGCATGCAGTATGTCTGACAGTAACGGTTCCGAGTAGCCTGATTGGCTGTCACAAAATGGGCTTTGGCTTCTCCAGTTCACAGTGGTGGTGGTTGTGAATTAAGTGGTAAGGCATGCCATGAGTCAATGACATCCTCACCATCTAGGGAGAGTTATGGCGTGATAACTGGGCCATTGTGCTGTGATAACAGTCCAGCAGGAAGCTTCTGTCTGCCAATCACAATTCATCTTTTTCTACACATTTCATAATCCAATATTGAAATTGGTAGAAAGGATGCAGAATTCTGATTGGCAAACAAATGCTTTTTGTATGACTGGTCCGTAATCACACCACAATAGCCCAGCCATAATAACCTCTAACAAATTCATAACATTTCAAAAGAATTACCAATTTTATTACCTCAATACAGCATTTCAGGGGTTGCTTTTTGTAATCAATAAGACATGACAGGGTGTGCATGGAACAGATTTAACTGCATGGCCAGGGGCGTAATTTTGCACAAGTCCTTGGCCAAGTACCTTTAACCCCTGACGTGCGGTAAAATCTGTTCCATGCATACCCTGTCATGTCTTATTGCTTACTTATAAAAAGGGAAGCTAAAAGCAGCCAGGTTTTAGCTTCCTATTTTATAAGGTGGGTTAATGGCCCTTGCCCTTCCTCAGTGATAGAAGCACTCTGCTACTTATACCCCGTGCCTTCAAGCCATCACAGGAGGGCAGGACAGTTATCCCACTATAACACCACCCCTGTCATGCATTATTGCTTAATTCATATTCATCATAGTTCATCTAGTAAAGGCTTGCTACTTTTATTAATAATTTGTAACAGAAATGACAATTTATGCCTCAAGTATGCTGACTTTGTGACCTGTGTTTTGGGACTGCACTGTCCCTCCCCACCCAGATGCTAATAAGTTTGATAACTTGTGGCCGGAGATAGCACGGTGGAGGGCAACCGATTGAATCCTGCAGTCTGCCTGTACAGAGAGTGTAATACTGAGTCACCACACCAGTATTTTCTACTTTTAGGATATCACAGAACATACATATGTAACCCCTCACCCCTGCCTTTTTGCCAAAACGACAGGTGGCATTCTGTTGAAGCTGACAGCAGTACCTGGTGGGGACTGGGTTCGGGGAAGATGAGGGTACTCGGCACAGGGGGACCTTGGTTTGGCTACTCTGCACAGGGGCACCCAAATAAATCCAAACACAAGAAGCAATAACTGTAATGTCCAGAACCAGGAATGGGATTCTTCAATGTGGCTTTTATTCACATCCAAGCTGAACAAGCAAAGCACAGACAGACCCCCACGGGACTACATTTCCTGGTAATGCAGATTAGACACTACAGAACACTTTATCACTATTTCCAGCCCTCAGGCTCTAAACCCACCAGGCACACAGCCCGGACTTGCACGCAGCTTTGGGTACACAGTCTGACTTGTACACTACTTGGGTTTTCCCCACTGGCCCGGCTCCCCCGCCGGCCACTTGATTTGCGGTCCATTTGAGGAACGAACCAATTATCCAATTCGCGGTTCATTTGAGGAATGAACCAGTTATCCTGTTGTGGCTTCCCAAACCACACTAGAGTCTTCAACTCCTAGAGAGAATTTTCCTTACAATCCCATGTCTGGGTACTTCCCTCATCACTGGCCAAGTGCCTGAGGCATAGTCGAAATCCACAGAAGAAATCCGTAGAGGTGGACCTGGTCACTAAAGATGGGGGCCACCCAACTCCAGCTCCCACAGCCCATACCCGGCCATTTCTCTGGAAACTGAACAATTCCTTTACTGAACTTTCAAATGTAGATTATGGGTAGACGTCTGTCACATCTCCTTTACATATCATTTGCATCCCAACAAGCTCTGGACTTTAACCTACTTTTACTTTGCTTAGCCCATTACTCTAAGCTTCCCAATATTTAGTAGTTCAATCCCCACATTGTCACACAAAACCCAGGGTGAAAAACATAGGCCCTTTTAGCAAGTGCAAACACTCACCCTCATGTTGCAGGTGCACCACAGGCGACTCACAAATAAACACTGAAACACATCGGCAGCTTTTCCTTCGCAAGCAGAACTAGGGGGTTGCCCCAGGAATCTGCAGGGAACTCTTTCCTGCCTCCCCCAAAGGGAGGGGGCACTGAGACCCAAAAACAGTGGTCTCCACCACTTCAGTAATCTTCTGTGTCTCTCTTTAAGGTGGAGACACACACCCTTCTACTTAAAAGTAGCCCTCTGTCAGGGCTGAGGCTCCTAGAGCCCTTCACTTAGCTGCTTTCTCAGCAAGCTCCCAACTTCACACTCACTCACTGAAGACTGACTTCAAAAACCTCCCAACGTTCTAACCAACTCCCTTGCTGCAGATTCCAATGTGGCTCATGCAGCTGCGATAGTTCTATTGGTGATGTCATCCCTCAGTCTCAGCTGAGACTGAGAACAGAGTGAGGCAGTGTGAAATCCATTTAACTGGAGTTTCGCAAGCTGCCTTCCCTGCCTACCACTAGGTCTTACTGGGATTCTAGTAACCCCGGGTAACAAGGGGGTTACACATAGATCCTCTTTGGGATTTCACTCATCAGGTAGTTATGGTACCAGTACCGCACCAGCACCACTAACATCAAAGCCATAGGAACTTCACTGTCAGTAAATGGGAATCAACATGGAAGATTCTCTGCAGTACATTGCTCTCTCCCCAGTTCTTTTCCACCATCAAGTTGCAAGCACATTCTCCACTGACTAGCAGTGCAGTGTTGGTGAATTTAGCACCTTTTCCAGAGTAGGGCCTACTGCCACTTGGAGTAACATACACAGTAGTGTCACACAGTTGTTTCACCGAGTATTAATGTTTTGATATATTTAAGAGCGCATGCATTTTTTGGAAGGGATGTCCTGCAAGGACTCCTGTCTTTAGTTTATGGAGTCCCGGACAGATTCAGTTGCCAAAGTCTTCCCCAGGGCTTGCAACTTGTGCGTTGATCCCTTCTTTACCAAAGTGATGGTGGTGAAGAACTGTCTGCAGATACAGTGTGTGTGAGTGACCAGTGCCACCCACAACTATATCGGGCTGGCGAGGTCTTGCTGACAGTATCACATGTGTGGCCAAAGTTGTATACTTACTGAAAATCTGGTGTGTTTACTGTCATTCCATGATGGTGAAGAGTTCCTATGGTGCACTTGGAATCCACCTGGTGAGTGAGATCACCTCAAATATCTACTCTTTATGGTACACTCTACGTAGCTGTTATTTCCTTGTTTCACTGATATATGTCATTTTCTTGTGTGCATCAAAGCAGACAGCAGCTTAGCCTTTACTGTTTTATTCTCCTCTTCTCCAATTCCATAGTATTTACAAGAAAATAATTTTCCTATTTTAGAAAGTTGTCAGAAATCAACCCTCAGGAAGCACAGTCAGACAAAGGACCATCGTACAGCACTGGAAGCAAAGATTCTTAGAAGGAGACTGCATGCAGTTAGCGACAATGATGAGGCAGAAAGTTCAGAAGATAACGATTCAGCTATTAAACTTGTAAAAGACAGTGAACGTAATTTGATTAAAGTGGTGGACTTTGCAGCAAAGACAGATATGGCAAATTGCAGTGTCAACCAGCTTTCAGATTTTATTTGCTGGACAGGAGGTCAATGCTCAGTACATGATATAAGTGATTACACTGTTCATGATGTTCAGAGAAGTATAGTGAAAGTATTAGATAGCAAAGTCATAAAAGAAGCATTACAAAGTCCTGTGTTTGGCTTGCTAGTTGATGAATCCACAGATCTTTCAGTCCACAAAACTGTGTAATGTATATTCGATATGTCAGTGAAGGGGAAATGAAAACAAAACTAATTGGCAAAATCAGGGTAAAGGATGGTTCAGCACACCACTTAACTGAGGCTATTGTAAACAGATAGGCCCTGGGCTTCGTCATGAGTAAACTTGTGGGGTTGGGTAGTGATGGGGCTAGTGTAACTATGGGCAGATCCAATGGTGTTGGTACACTTTTGACTTCACTGCATTCACCTTTTATGGTTCATGTCCACTGTTTGGCTCATAGATTGTCTTAGGCCTGTTCACAGTCCACTACTCAATTTAGATACCTACAAGACTTTCAGAGTAACATTAATGGTACATATGCCTATTTCAGTACATCTGCTATTAGGCAAGCAAAGCTAGAAGATATGCAAAGGGTGATTGGCACAGTGAAAGGAAAGCTGAAAGAAGAAATTAACATACGTTGGCTGTCAATGCAAAATGCTGTAAATGCACTGCATAAATGTTACCCTGCTATTCTCCCTATACTTAAAGAGGATAGGAATCATGCCAAAGCTCAGGGTCTTCACACGTTTCTCACTACTTATGTTTTTGCAGCAGTTCTATGTATGTTCTGCGATATCCTTAAAGTAATAGGGACTCTTTGTAAATCCTTTCAAAAGCAGGATCTGCTGTATGTGGATGTGAAACCACAAGTGTTCTGTGCAATAGGTGAGTTAGAAAACATGAAAACTGAGCCAGGCCCAATCCTGACAAGCGTTTCAGGAGGCATGTGAAATTGAGACTAGTGATAGTGGACAAATGACAGCATGTTGGAAAATGCAGGAATCTCAGCAAGATGACAGTCAGATTGAACTCAAGTGTTCACATAAAATGACAGCACAATTCTCAAAACTGAGGGAGTAGTATCTCAATACTCTTACAAGCAACATGAAGTGTAGGTTGTGACCAGATTCTAAAACAGAAGCACTTCTGGATGCCATTGCCAATCTAACTGACCTACAGTCTGTAGTAGACTGTAATACAGTCAGTTTCAGAAAAGTTTACAGATTGTTTGTGAAAAATTTGGTTCCAACACACAATATGACAGCGATCTAGATGATGATACTGAGACAAATATTCATAAATGCAAGCCTTTACTAAATGAAAATTGTCTCCGCTCAGACTGGGCAAAAGCAAAGGCAACGATGCTTGGATGCTATAGGAACCTTAGTTCCGAAAGCTTTATGAGAAGGGTAATTTCAAAGTACTCTGATACAATGCCAGTATATTCAACATTATGTAATATCGCTTTATGCATTCCACTTACATCTGTAGAATGTGAGCGTGGTTTCAGTGTGCAGAATAGGATAAAGACAACATTTCGTTGTTCACTAACAGAAGATAGCCTAGAGCTACTAATGAAACTAAACATGGGGCCTGACTTCTCCGACTTTGAAGTTGATAAATCTGTGAAGTGTTGGAAAAAGAGAAAAAAAGGCTCTATATGTCTTTGTGGCAAAAATCAAAAAGGAGGAGACTGGAGAAGCCAAAGTCCCAGACAGAGACAGTCAGGTTTAGTGATTCTGGTAGCAGCAGCAGCAATACTGGTGGCAGCCATGCCATGCCCAGAGGTAGCCGCACATCAAACAATGATTATGTCAGTATGTCACCAGGTATCAGCAGCAATACCTGTTCTGCACTGCAGATGATGGCAGTACCGGTGCCACTGCAGTTTATCACAGTAGCAGTACTAACAGAAGTGCTCATGATGGGGGAAGGGCTGAAGATAGTGAATTAGGCAATGAGGATTTCCTGGAAATAATAGAGGGCATGGATGACAACAATAGTGAATAGTTATATAACTTTCAAATTCGACTTATTTGATCCAGGTTCAGGTGTACTTTTTGGGCCAAATACAACTTACTGTCAGACATACTGCTGCGCATTGCACCGGCAGAAGCAATTATCTGAGAACCAGTATTTTAATAGTAAATTCACTCAAAAGCTGTGAAGCAAGCAAAATGTTGATTTTTGTTTGTGTTGCAAATGCATACTGCTGTGTACTGTACAGGGAGTACAGACAGGGCAGCGGTAGCTGATACAGGATGCCAACACCTATGGTACCAGCAAGTTCACTTACAAATGTTTTTATGTTTCAGAATGGTAAGGTAGGTTTTAAAACATCTGTTCCTTGACTGACTATAGTCAAATCTCATGGACGATGCACACACAATACCCCCAGGCACCATCAGGCTGCAGCAGGTGCCCATGTTGGACTTGGCTATTTGTCCATGATGTGTATTATACACAACACCAGGCAGGGCCAGCCAAATACATAGGGTAAATACATCACGTTATTTTGGAATAATTATTTAATTTTCACTTTATACAACATCATATATTTCACTATACTACAATTTCATTAACTTGTTATAAATAATGTTATTTCCACTTACAATCTAGAAATGGAACAGGAAAAAAAAAAAACACACAAATAATAACAATGGGCCAGATAGGAAACTTACAATGGAAAGAAAGGCAGCTTTGAGATAATACAAGGTGAAACACAAAACTAATACAATACTGGGTCTGTAACAAACAGTGCAGAACCATTGAAAACGGTGTTGTGGTATAGCAAGGACTACTGTTTTAAGTTTATGGAGTCCTTTGCAGATTCAGTTGTCCTTTTGTCAAGCTCTTCTGTATTAAGTTTAAGAAGATCCTTGCTTATAGGACCTGTTCCCCCCCCACCCCACCGAGGACATCCTCTCCCACCTAAGCTCCCTTCAATCCCTAGCTGCCGGGAGCGAGCTACATGCCACCAGTGATTTTAACACAAACTGGTTAGGCACAGATAAAGCCCATTTGAAGACCAAAATAAAGGCTCTGAACCTAACACAACTCATTATGGATCCCACAAGACTAAACCACAAGACACAGAACCATTCTCTACTAGATTGGGCTCTCACCTCTCACCCCCACAGGATCCTAAGAGCAGGCCTATTACCCGACTCTGTAAGTGATCATCACATGATCTTCCTGATTAGGAAGGTGCATAGCCCCCCAGCCCCCCCTCCAAAGACACTGTGCACCAGGTCCTACAACTCACTCATCATAGCATCTCTCTTATCAGACTCAGCACACGAAAACTGGTCTTTCATACCAGAGTCTCCCTCCATTGATGCAGCTTTTGCAGGTTTCAAAACCTGCTTCCTAAAAATATGGGACAGACACACCCCCTACAGACAAAGAGAGTTAGAGGTGCACATCTTCCCTGGATCTCAGCAGAAATAATCAGGTATTGCCACACCAGAGATCGTGCCTGGAAAAATTACAAGGAGAACAGGTACACAGGAAACCCTCTCCACATATAGAAAGCTCCACAATGCATGCACAAACTCCATCAGGCAAGCAAAGAAGACATACTTTCTGTCGGCTTTTAGTAAGAACATAAACCACCCTACCGATTTCTGGAAAATCACTTAAATCTCTGCTCTCCCCCCACTACACCCCACCTCCCACTATCTGACCAGGCTCCCATCTCCGACCCCATCTGTGTTGTGGAAGCCTTTAATACTATTTCTCCAATTGCAAGCAACCCTATCCTCCCTCCCGAATCCACTCCCCACGGTCCCACCCCACAGCTCATGACTTCCAAAGCCTGCCCCCGCAGTCCTGCCTTCCTCTTTCCGCCCAGTAACCCATGCCGAAGTACTACGCTCTCTACGGGCCCTGAACCCAAACAAAGGCAAGTGCCCTACGTCCCTGGATGCAAAGATGCTCTTCCTGTCTGCCCCAGCCATAGCTGCCCCTCTCACTGCCCTTTTCAACCTCTCTTTCTCTCTCTGGGAAAGGTACCCATGGACTGGAAGACGGCTACAGTCGTATCTCTGCCAAAAGGTGGTGACCCTTCCCCCCCAGAAAACTACAGACCCATCTCCCTGTTCCCAATCCTGGCCAAATTACAGGAATGGCTAGTCATGTCCCAGCTCACCCCTTTCCTGGAAGCCTCCTACTTCTTCACTCTGCTCCAATCGGGATTCCGTAAATCCCACTCCACTACTACCTCCCTGCTTCGTGTCACTGGGGACATTCTCACTGGCATGGACAAAGGTCATGTCACCTCGGCCATTTTCATAGATCTAGCCAAAGCTTTTGATACCGTTTCTCATTCCCTACTTCTCTCAAAACTCTCCAACACTGGGCTCTCTGAGCTGGCCATTGGCTGGATCCATGACTATCTAGCGAACAGGAAGCAAACAGTCAAACTGGCCTCTCACACTTCTAACCCCCTGCCAGTCACTACCGGTGTCCCACAAGGATCTGTCCTAGGCCCACTACTTTTTCTCATTTTTCTAAATGACCTCCCATCAGCATGTACCCACTCATCCATCCAAATGTATGCGGATGACACGGTCCTGTATGCCTCCGGCCCTAATGCACAAAGCATAGCAACACTACTCCAAGAGGATTTCTATGCTATCCAGGGCTGGTTGAGGACAAACCAGCTATTCCTAAACCCCCAAAAAACAGTATCACAAACATTCGGATCCCAACAAAGACTTTCCCGCCAAACTCCCTGCCCCCCTTTCAAAACCTCGGACAGGACCCCTCTGGACAATTGTACTTCCTTCAGATATCTAGGCATCTGGCTAGACCAGCACCTAGATTTTACATCTCATATCAACTCACTACACAAGAGACTACTCCCCAAACTACATGCTCTATTCCACAACAAAAAATGCCTCCCTATACAAACTAGGCTCGCCATTGTCCCAAAAATTATTCTCCCGGTTTTCGACTATGGCGACATAGTCTACTCCATTGCCCCCGCATCCACTCTGGCCAGCCTAGATACCATGTTCCATTCTTTTGGCCGGTTCATTCTAGATTGTCCGCTATCCACTCATCATTGCAACCTATACAGCTCTACTACCCTGTCGTCCCGCCACGATCGCAGACAAATAAACTGCGCTAGGTTCGCTGCCAAATTCTGGTCCCACTCCCTCCCCCCATATGGCCTCTACCCTCTCCAAACAATCCCGTCCTGCGTACTCACTCAGGAATACAGATCCCAGACTGCTGCATGTCCCGTTTATGCGTACTTCCAAAGGCCAGGCCGCCTTTAGTTTCCATATCTCACAGATTTGGAATGCTCTGCCGGCCTCTATAAGACATGCACAGAACACATACCAATGCAACCCTCTACTTAAAGCCCATTTCTCTTCCAGCTGCTCCTGTTATAACTAATTCCTCTAATTACTCCTGCTTGATGTACTATAAAAGTGTATGTAATGTATATGACCCTGTCACTCTGTACAATGTATATATGAACCCATGTCTGTATCGCTAAACAAATGTCTATAGGAAAGCCTTTGACTTTCCTAAATGTTTCTGCTTATTGTATATATCCATGCATTGTAATTATGGGTCTCGGCTCCCAGGTCGCATCTGGAATCGAGCTTTTAGCTCAGTATGCTTTCCTGGTAAATCTCGTAAATAAATAAATAATTGGCTCTATATAGCATGTGGTGGTATGTGTGGTATATAGCAGGGACTCCTGTCTTAAGCTTATGGAGTCCTTTGCAGAGTCAGTTGTCATTTTGTCAAGATCTTCTGTCTTAAGTTTAAGAAGATCCTTGCAGTTGGCTCTAAATAGCATGTGGTGGTGTGTGGTATATAGCAGGGAGGCCTCCTGTCTTAAGTTTATGGAGTCCCTTACAGATTCAGTTGTCAAGGTATTCTGTCATAAATTTAAGAAGATCCTAGGCTCTATATACCACCGCACACCATTTGTACCGACTGTTATTATGTTTATCTTGTTTTACCTTAAAACTTCCTTTCTTTCCATTGAAATGTCCATATGTGGCCGGGAAGCCCCTTATTCTGAGTTCAATTTTCAAGGTTATAAGTGGAGAAAACATTTTGTAATACGTTACATTATAAATTGTAATCTAACTGAAATACATGGTGTTATAAGTGAGGGACTTCACAGTCTAGTAATCCCTGTCAGCAAGCTTATAGGACCTGTTTCTCCAAAGTTATTAGGATAATGTGCAATGGTTTTCACAAGCAAAACAGACACACCAGTCAGTAAACATTAATATAAAAACTATACGTAAAGCAATGTTTACTGTCATGACTCATCATGTTGCCTGTTCTAATTATGAAAAACATTGCACATGATCTTTACAAAGACACAGGTCCTGTAAGCTTGCTTACCGGTCCCCAGATGACTGCTTGTTTTGAGCAGGTAGAGAAATCAGGGTTACAAAATGACTAATAACTTTAAAATGAAGTGACACAGAAATCTACTTTTTTGCTATGAGATTTACTGGGGATATGTTTATTCTAATTCTGCAATGTAGCACTTTTGGCCATATGGCGTCAGTAGCTCTGTAACGTACTAAATAATATTGTACACAGTACACAAATGATTATTACTAATCTATGCATAGCGATGCTTTGAAGGTACTCGAAGGCATGGCATTGTGTACCATACAAGAACTGAACAATTCATGAAATAAACACATTGTCTGAAAATGATTACTGTGTGCTTATGTTTTCATTTCTTGTCATTGAGAAATGTATTTATGTGGATGTAGCATGGATTACAGCAAGGTATTCGGAAAAGCAATGAGTTGACTTTGAAAACTAGAGAATTTGAAGCATTTTGACTTCCAAAATTTGGTGTCTGGAATTATTTTGACTTCCAAAAAATTGACAGTTAGAGTATTTTGACTCCAGTAAAACTGAAATGACTTCCAAATTTCAACCCATGGAAGTATTTGACTTCCACCCCAAAAAAATAATCTGAAGGCCTGGGTGCAGCACCCCATACGTCAAATGGGAAGAACACCCCTCCCCCTCAGCTAGTGGTCAAACAGGAGTGCAGCATGTTTGCAGTTCATTTGCATAATCAGGTAAGGAAAAAGGTCCAGCTCCCCATACGACTCACAAGGAAACACCAAACCTCAGCCAACAACTAACACACCAAAATCTGGCCAATGGAAAATCATGTACACAAATGCTTGCAGTCTGGGAAACAAGATCCCAGACCTGCAGACAATAATGACAGAGGCTAAACTGGACATAGTAGCAATTAGTAAGACGTGGTTTACCAGTAACCACACTTGGGAGACTTCAGTACCTGACTATGTACTGTTCAGAAGAGACAGAGGTGCAAAAAGGCGGGGGGGGGTGGAGTGGCCCTGTATGTCAATGAAAATATCAAAGCTACAGAAATTCAGGATACACGTAAGGGGCCAGAAGAACTGTGGGTCACCCTGGAAACAGAAAATGGGACAGCCATAAGAACTGGGGTTGTCTACAGGTCCCCAGACCTGGGGGAGGACATAGACACATTACTGTTAGAAGATATACAAAACATTGACGCTAAAAGGGAGGTTCTGATAATGGGAGACTTCAACATGCCATATACAGATTGGTCAATACCAGCAGGAACATCTGCCAGAACTAGACACATGGTGGATTCCCTGCAGGGGGAGGGCCTCAAACAACTGGCACAACAACCCACAAGAGACACAGCTACCCTAGATCTAGTACTGACTAACAGGGAAAGGATCACAGATCTCCAGGTAGAAGGTCACCTGTGGGCCAGTGACCATCACATGGTATGGTTCAGTTTGGCCACTACAACTAAATCATCCCATTCCAAGGCAAAAATATGGGACTTCAGAGGAGCTGATTTTGATAAGATGGCCAACAGAGTTAAGCTAGCCCTGGCAAAAAGAAATACAATCGAGGGGGTACAGGCAAAGTGGGCAAGCATTAAGGATGCAATACTTGAATCAACATCCCATTGTGCTAAAGAAAAGAAGTGCAAAGGAAAAAGGAAACCACTTTGGTTCTCAAAAACAGTAGCAGAAAAGGTCAGAGTCAAAAGGCTGACCTTCAGGAAATATAAGGGAATGCAGCGGGATGAAGATAGGTAGGCATACGAAACTTCCCAAAGGGAAGCAGGGAAGGCAGTAAGGCAGGCAAATGCCCAAACCGAGGAAACACTAGCACAGACAATAAAAGAGAGGTGACAAGACTTTCTATAGATACATTAGTGAAAGGAGAAAGTCCAGAGAGGGTAGTGCTAAGATCAAAGGAGATAAGGGAGTGGAGGAGGAGGACTATGTAAAAGCATCTATCCTAAATAGATACTTCTGCTCAGTATTTACTGAAGAGAAGGTAAGGCAGGTTCCACAGCTCAGCACCATGGACACAGGGGGGAGGGAGGTGAGCACTAGTCCCTTAACAAAAGAAAGGGTCCTCCAAGAGCTCGATAAGCTCAGGGTGGACAAGGTAATGGGACCTGATGGCATACATCCCAGGATACTAAAGGAGCTAAGGGTGGAACTAGCAAAGCCATTATCAGAACTGTTTAGTGAGTCTCTGAGCACAGGAGAGGTCCCAGAAGACTGGAGAAGGGCTCATGTGATCCCACTCCACAAGAGTGGTAGCAGGAGGAGGCAGGAACTACAGACCAGTCAGTCTTACCTCAGTAGTGGGCAAGATTAGAGGCACCTTAGGAAAAGGATATAAACACCTGAAATCCATAGAGCACAGGATCCAAGACATCATGGGTTTACAAAGGAAGGTCCTGTCAAACTAATCTCATAGATTTTTTGACTGGGTAACCAGAGTGGTGGACCAAGGGGAGCAGTTGATGTCGCCACGCTGGACTTCAAGCAAAGCTTTCAATACTGTTCCACATAGAAGATTGATTAATAAGCTGGGTAGGCTCGGTGGGTCAGAAGTTGGTCAACTGGGTGGAAACTGGTTGACGGGCAGAAAACTGAGAGTGGTGGTAAACGGTATAGTCAGAAGAGATGCAAGTCACAAGTGGGGTACCTCAGGGATCAGTCCTGGGGTCAGTCCTCTTCAATATCTTCATCAGTGACATTGCAGATGGACTGGAGGGTAAGGTTTGTCTGTTTGCAGATAACACCAAGATCTGCAACAGAGTAGATGATCCAGATGGTGGGGGCAGAATGAGAAGAGATTTGAATAAACTAGCAAAATGGTCGGAAGAGTGGCAACTGGGGTTTAAAGCAAAGAAGTGCAAAATAATGGAAATAGGGAAGAGAAACCCTGAAGCCACCTATAGGCTGGGAGGGGAGTTGCTGGCAGTCACAAGGGAAGAAAGAGACTTGGGCATCATCATCACCGGTGACCTGAAATCATCCAAGCAGACCACTAAAGCAGTAGGTAAGGCTAGGGGGATGTTAGGGTGTGTTAGTAGGGGTATCACAAGTCAGAAGGGGGAGGTAATAATCCCTCTTTACAAGACACTGGTTAGGCCCCATCTGGAGTACTGCGTGCAGTACTGGAGGCCACACCTTCAGAAGGATATTAACCAATCTGAGGCAGTCCAGAGAAGGGCAACCAAAATGGTGCAAGGACTGCATCAGAAAACATATGAGGACAGATTAACGGAGCTCAATATGTATACCCTAGAGCAAAGGAGGGAGACAGGTGATATGATCGAAACATTCAAACACCTTAAGGGCATTAACAAGGTGAAATAGTCTAACATGTTTCAATATAAAAAAATAGTAGGACAGGAGGACACAGCATGAGATTAGAGGGAGGCCGATTAATGGGTAATGTGAGGAAGTTCTTTTTCACAGAAAGGGTGGTGGATGCAATGAACGGCCTACCTCAGGAAGTGGTGGATATGAATACAGTGCAGGGCTTCAAACAGACATGGGATAGGCATAAGGGAGCAATATAGATGAGTATGACTAGATAGGCCATTGACAGAGCAAAGGCCGATGGCACATTTATAAGGTAGAAAAAGAAATGGGCAGACTGGATGGGACTTGCGGTCCTTATCTGCCATCAACTTCTATGTTTCTATGAAAATTGGGCAGATTAGATGGGCCTACTGGTCTTTTTCTGCCAACACATTCTATGTTTCTGTGCTTCTGTTCTCTCACTGATCATAGAGCCCCATATGCTGTTCACAGCACAAGTAGGAAAAAAAAAAAAGCCTACTTATCTCAAAGCCTTGGAGAGTGAAATGTATGTATCTATTATTTGCAGTGTAATCAAAGCAACTACTTCTTAGTCATAAGCTGGCAGCCTGCCACCAACTACTTGAATCCTGGTAGCCACACTCCCTCTGCAGGACCTAGATGCCCCAGCCAGTATTCTCCTGAATTTCTTACAGTTGTGTTTTTCTCCATAGCCAACATGTTTTTATAGGAGATTAAGAGGTCCTTGTGCCTGCAGCTTTTACTGAACCTGCCGACAAGTGTTGCAACACCACTGTCCTCTGAACTGTATGTCTTATCCTGCTGCTGGCCATGTGGCATGCTGCTATCTGCAGTTCACTCTGATGTGACTGCAGACCAGAGCTATCGTCAGGGTTGCCAGATGCCTCCTCGGGCAATGCTTAAATGTTTATATTTTAAGCCACTTTCATAAAGGAACTGACTGGCTGGCTGGAGAGCAATATGCTTGAATCCAGCACGGGAAATGTTCACTGTGTGTGGTGACTCCAGTTTATGCCATTTAGTGCAGATTTCAAGTGGGGACTATATGCAGTTCTTATGAAATGTAATCTTTTGTCCCCTATCCCATCCCAGTTATCTTAGTCAGGTGTTTCTACTGCATCATACTGCACACACCTACCTCAGCAACACCAATCATTGTACTGTCGAACACTTAACTGCCTTGTAATGCTGCATCATAAGGCGATTCTTCTGAAGAGCAGAGTTTCAGTTAATTAAAATGTCCTGCAATTACCAACAGCTTTCTGGCTGAGCACTCAAGGCTATCATGTACATCTAACTACATTCTCTGGACTGCCAGTATCCATTGTTTATCTGTACTTTTTCCCCTCCCTTTAGTGCCCCCACTTGGTCCCAGGCAACCTCCTGGCACCCTCATCCCTATCTCATTCCAACTTCCCTGCTTACCCACTTGAGATGGGATTGAAGGGGGGGGTTGCTTACCTGGTAGCGGCACTTTTCTGGCACTGAGGTACGCATCCACGTCTGCAAAATCGTGGAAAAGGTGTGTTTTTCCAAGTGCAGATGTGGATACGTGCCTCCTTGTTTTTTCCTTTTTTTTTTGAAAGGGTATGGATTTTGAGCCTGGCTCCACATTGTATGATGGCAGGGGTCCAGCCGGAGGGTCCAGCTTCTCATCTGAGCTTCTCTCGACTCTGCCCCCCCCCATCTCCCTATCTGGCCTGCTATCCAGGCTCCCAATTGGCCAATCACCCTGCCAATCAGCTCCTCACCTGGCTCCCCATCAGCTGGGCAGCCCGGCCAATCAGCCCCAGGGCATCACCACACGTCATGGGCACGTCAGCACCTGCATGAGCGCAAGAGCGGGAGGAAGGCGAGGACGCGGGCGGGTGAGGAAGGCATTCTGATGGGCCCCGCAACAGACATTCTGAGAAGGCAGTGGCGGTAAAGTAGGTTTCATAGGTAAATCAGAACCAAGAAGACCGTGGTCCATATTGCTTGCCAATTTTGTTTAATTATAACCCTTTACTAGTTTGTTACTCAGAAAAGTGTCTAATTGATTTTTGAATAGATACATGCTTTCACTGGTCACCACAGAAAGTGGTAGGCCATTCCATATTTTAGATACTCTCACAGAGAACCAATAACTTCTCTGTTTTGTTCTACAATGTTCTACTATTAATTGTAATGGGTGAGCCCTAGTTTCATAAATCACATCTCTGAAAACTAATCCCAAGGTTTCCCACAAACTAATATTATATAGAGCTCGATACACCAAGCATAAGTCTCCCCTCAGTCTATGATATTCCAGACTGTAAAGTCCAAGTTTTGTAAGTCTATCATCATATTCTAGACCCTGTACCTCGTCCATTCTTTTAGTTGCCCTTTTCTGGATTTGTTCTGTAGCATTTATAGAACCCCGTCTCCTGGTGCCCAAAACTGAGCACAATACTCCACATGAGGCCTAATAAGCGAGGGATACAGCCGGAGCAAGACCTTACTACTTTTACTTGTTATGTGCTTAGTTATACAATGGAGAATACCCCCAGCTTTTTTGATAATTTGCTGACAATGTAGGCCAAAGTTTAAATAATTTTTTACTCTGATTCCCAGATCTCGCTGGTCTTCAACAACCTGAAGCAGTCTGTTACCCATTTTATAATTTGCTAATGGATTTTTCTTCCCGAAATGCATTACAACACATTTCTCAATGTTAAACACGAGTTTCTTTGTTAATGCCCAATTTTCTAGTTCATTTAATGTATATTGTAAAGTAATTACATCTTCAGGTTTATTACTTTTATAGCCAATACGGGTATTGTCAGCAAATTTGGTCAACCAGATGTCAGTTGATGAAGATAGTGAGGAGATATAAATATTAAAAAGACAGGGTCCCAGAACAGACCCCGAGGGACCCCACTAGTAACCAGTTCCCCCAGGTATTCCACCTGGGCATTCGACTGGCGATCCGGGCCAGCAAGCAATTCGGGGGTCAATTCCTGGCCCAGGAATCGGGCACAGTCTACCCCTGGAGTCTGCTGGACTGCTTCCCCCTGGGGTGCCACCACCGGGGCCTGCTGTCAGGCCTTGCTGTTGCTGCTCCCAGATGCTGCTGCCCAGTTCTCTGGGCCAGTGCTGCTGTCTCTCAGGCTCTCTCCAGGTGGTTTGTGCTGCACATTTAACGTCAGGGTGCTGGGAGGCCTGGTCCGGAGTGGTGGACAGTGCTGGCGTGCAGCTGAATAAATAGTCAGGAGCCGGGACCGGGAGCCGGGATCAGGAGTCGAAAACCCGGTGAAGACCGAAGGAGATTGCAGGTATCCATCTGCAGGTCCAGATTGCAAGTACTGTTTCCCGGTACTGTTTAAATGAGTGCACGTCTCCCGGTTCAGATACTGGAAAATGGGTGGTATGCAGTGTGCCCTGGGAGTGTGTTGCTAATTTAAGGAGCATTAACATCCTCAGCAGTACTGGATTTTGTATCTATTAAGGTGGAAGCCTGGGGTGGAAGAGAAGAGCTTGAGTAGGTATGTGAGAATCTGGGGTGAGGCCGGGCCCCCAGACTCGTTAGATGAATTGGTGCATGGCTACGCGTATGTAGTAATAAACATAACAGCTGTATGCTATATTCTATTGTGTACAAGTGCTTTATAAATGTAGGATACCTGCCCGGTCAGTCTGTCAGTCAGTCAGTCAGCTAGCCAGCCAGCCAGTCAAATGTTTCCTCTGTGGTGCTCTTCTGGAAAATCCAGTAAGGGAACTGTGTAGTTCTTCAAAACCAACAGCAAATATTTGCAGTGTTATGGTTGTCATGAGATGGACACCTGTCAGGGTGACAGGAATCTTGCTAGTTATAACTGACACCAAGTTTCTAGGAGTCACGCTAGCAGCTTATCTTGAAATTTTATGAGAGAAGGTTGGTTACTACCTAGTTCTATATTACGATAAAATTGAGAGCTAGTTTTATCAGCATCTTTGTTCCTGAATGACATGAAGCAGAGTAGCCGCATAACATGGTAAATAGCTTAAAGCCGAACGCCTAGAGCCGCCACCCCCCTTTTCTGGCATATAGGTCTTTACTTAGTCATAAAAACTGCTTCATTGCCCTTCACAAAATTCACAGACCTCACTCGCAGACTCAGCACCCTTTCTGCACCTAGCCCGTTCTACTACCAATTCCCTTTCCACAATAAAACTACCTTTCCACTTTTTGTCTGTGCTACACATTGTACTACTGCATCATGAGATTGGAACACTAAATCAAGTACAATTGAGTTGAATATAATTCTTGTATACATGCAACTTTTGCAATACTGTCTTTATTGTTTTGCTGTCCTTGTGCTGATTTTTCTGAGGTGGAACCTCTGTAATCGAGCTTCTAGCTCAAAGGTTTAAAATCCAAGAACCTAATTAATAAATAAACAGACATACCCATTGGGTAAGCATCTCAGTCATGCATGGGTCTGCACTGACTGCCATGACTGGGCGGGTGGGCGGGGCAAGATGGAGCAGGGTCAGTCTACACTAGGATTCTGAAATTATTGTTTACAATATGGGTACTGCAGGTCTGGGAATCCTCAAAAGCAAATCTGCCTGGGGGACTGCTGTAGCTGCTCTACAAACCCCCCATCCCCACAAAAGGATCATGTTTCATTGTGCTACAACTGAGTCTCCAGCCCTCTGGCATCTCACTGAGGGTGTTGGGGAAGGGGCAGTTATTTCCTACTGTTGGTATGCCTTTTTCTCCATTGTGCATGGGATCTACAGCAGCCCCTACCATGACTCAGGAAGCCTGGCTTGGTGCAATGGGACCAGGGTGTGGAGCCAGACTGACTGTCTCTCTCAGTAGTCAGAGGAGTATGGGTTGGACAAGAGAGAGTGTTCTCATGTGCAGAAAGAGTTTGTTTTATTACAGTATGGAACTGCCCCTGTTCCTGCCCATCCAATGTGGCATCTACAGAAGTTTCCTTCATCAAGCATTCCAAGTGATAGTGTAAACCCTGACATTTTCTGCTTTGAATTCAATAGTTGGCCTGCATTCCTTTTGAATGTAATGCCTGTGCTAATATTTAATGTTATTCTGAATTGCTCTAGTGCCCAGTGGTAACTATAGTGCCACACATGCCAGCTATTTCTATTCAATGCAATGGTGAGAGGAGGGCCTGTGCTGGTCCCCATCCCTTCTTGCAGCACGTATCGTTTTCTTGGGTGTCATAGAGGGTTGATGGGTGGCGTGGGTACAGAATGTCATTGTCTTTTCCTGGCTGGGTGAGAATGGTGAGATTGAGTGCTGACTGATGAGTGGGAGGGAGGGGAAGATCTGTTTTACTGCTGATTTGGCCTGGGCTGGATGTGGAAGTTGGAGGGATGCCGGGAATCCCCATAGCACTGGCCGTCAAAAATCATAGCAAAGGACCAGAATGTTTAGCACTTTCTTGTTTTAAACAGTAATGTCTACAAATAGTGGGTCCTATATGTTTGGTGATAAGGAATGTTTCTAGCAACATAATTCAATTATCTATGGTTCTTCACTTGAAGTGAAAAGGGGGACTGGAGGCCGTAACTGACTCCTTATTTTGGTATTAAAGGGTTTTTTTTGTTTTTTTTTGAGAAAAAAAAACAAGGAAAGTGGTCATTTCTAAAATGTGCAGATGAGCATGGGTACAACTTTTTACAGAGTGCCACCACCGGGGTTGCTCCCCACCACAGAGCCAATGCATTTATGAGTAGAAGGATACAGGAGGTAGTGCAAGCCTATGTTTACCAGACATCGTCTGCTCAGAGTCCTGTTCTACTCCATTTTCTCCCCAGAACACAGTCAGCAAGGGCACTGATGCTAGCCTGTTTGCATGGAAGTACACGTCGACTCGTGGAGCCCCTATCTGGCAGCGCTGCAGTGGAAACAAGTATATACTGAACCGGAGCATGTCCGCTGGAATGCTCAATCCCATCCTCCACTTTCAACAGCTGCCCAGCAACCCTGGTCTGCCCCCAAACCAAAGTAACTGGTGACATGGGTGGCAGTTCTGCTGATGTGCCAGTGAGTAGCTCTACACAGCCAGTGTCTAACTTCTTGGTCTGTAAAGCACTATGAGAAAAAGCATACATAAAAAGCACTATATAAAATCAAAGAGCTAATCATGAGGGCACCGAGGACCAGTGATTACAGCACAGACATGGTAACCAGTAGACACAGGTTTTAATCCAACCAGAGCCTTGTTACTCACTGCATGACCTAGAACAAGTCACTGTCTCAGTCTCTAACTTAATCTCTCAGTGCTTCAGTTCAGCCAGCTGTTGAAATGAGTAATGACATGACCCCACCAAAAAGAGAGATCTCATGTGAGTTATGCTGAGTAAATCAAAAAAAAATTATATTTCTTTTATTAACGCTGTCAAAGTCAGACCAAATATTGAAAGAGAGTGGTATCACTGCTGGGTGTATGGCACTTATCTCACACACACACACACACACACACACACACATATGTTTTAAATAGCTGGTATAGCATAGCAAAATGTTACGCAAAACAGGGAGTAATACTATTTCCAAAAATGCATAGCAGTACATTGCTAACTAATTGTTTTTTTACAGTGAGTCTATAGCACAGTAGACAAAATTAATAAAACTACCATATATATTTTTAAATTTTGTGAATACCGAACAAAAGTATTTGTTCAAGATTGCTGGTTTCTCCAGGTCCCCCTCCACACACTCCTCTCCTTCCCCTTTTAGCCTAACAATCCTACCCTGGTCGTTTTTCTTTCACTAACATACCTGAAGAATGTCTTGTCCCTTTTCTTTACTGTCTGGGCTATTTTTTTCTATATTTACGCCTTTGTACTCCTGACTGCTTTCACTGTCTCCCTCCGTTTTTTTAGATATATTTCCCTGTCCTCCTCCCGCTGTTGCACTTTCTAAATGCCGGCCTTTTTGCTCTTACCTTCTCAGCCACTTCCTTTGAGAACTATAGTGGTTTTTGTTTCTTCTTGCTTAATTACCCAACGCAAAGGTTTTTTGCCTCCTCTATGGCACCTTTTAGATTCGCCCACTGTTCCTGTGCACCCCCTTCCCCCGCCATGGCTTTCCTGAGACAATTACCCATCTTTGGAAAGTTGGCCCTTAAGTCCAGGACCCTTGCTTTCATGTGGTTTGACTCTGCCACTGTTCTCACATTGAACCACACCGTACTTTGACCACTGGACCCCAGGTGGCTACCCACCATGACATCTGCAACTCTGTCCCCATTGTTGAGTACTAGATCCAGTATCGCTCCCTCGCTGGTGGGCTCTACCACTAGCTGCCTGAGGCTTGCCCCATGCAGGGTGTCCCGGATGTCCCTGCTCCTGGCCGAGGCTACTGCTGGGATGCTCCAATTAACATCTGGCAAATTGAAGTCTCCCACAGGCAATACCTCCCTTTAGTTGCCATCTTGTGGATGGCTTCCATTAGAACCCTGTCTAACTCTTCAACTTGTGCTGGAGGTCTGTAGATCACTCAAGTGTGAACAGCGGTACCATTAACAGTCTCTAGGGTGACCCACAATGCCTCCATCCCTCCTTGCATTCCCTGTACCACAGCTGTTTTTATACCCTCCCTGACTTAAACAGCTACTCTTCCTCCCTTTTTACCCACCCTGTCTTTCCTGAATAGAGTATAACTTGGTATGGCTATATCCCAGTCATGGTTCCCATTGTACCATTATCTCAGTAATGGCTACAATGTCCAAGTCAGCCTCTGCCATCAAGGCCACCAGGTCTGGGATTTTATTTCCCAGGCTGTGAGCATTCATGCACATGACCTACCAAGTTATGCTGCCTCCCCTTCTGACAACTCTCCCCTTATCCTCATGCCTTCCCTCCTTACCCCTCCTGTCCTAACTCCCATTTCTCCTTCTGTCTGCCATACTGCCTTTTCCATTTCTAGGTACCTTTGGTGATTCCTCATCCTTAGGGTCCTCCCTACTGACTGCTTCCTCCTGTGGGCGGGGGAGGGGGCATACTGATTCTTCCTGCTTTCTTCGCCCCGGCTAGTTTAAATGCTTTCCATTGAAGCATTTAAAACTTTCTCGAGGATCTACCCCCCCCATAGATGCAGGCCATCGCTCCTGTATAGGCCTACATCACTCCAGGTGGGACCCCGGTCCCCAATGAAGCCAAATCCCACTGATCTGCACCAGTCCTTCAGCCATGCATTGAAACCCCTGGTGTGGGATGCCCTGTTCTCCCCCTTGTCATAGA
The DNA here is from genome assembly GCA_016271365.2 of Neoceratodus forsteri. Classification (NCBI taxonomy): domain Eukaryota; kingdom Metazoa; phylum Chordata; order Ceratodontiformes; family Ceratodontidae; genus Neoceratodus; species Neoceratodus forsteri. Next base: position 1,871,399,617 of record CM057452.1, read on the forward strand.
CAGGTAAGCCCTCTAAAAAGGTTATTGAGCATGCCACCTGTCTAAGACCCTTCCCCAACTCCCTGAACTCCTCCTGCACCATCCTAACCTCATCACTAGCCAGGTCATTTGTCCCCAGGTGGACAATGACATCTAGCTCACCTGCCCATCCTGCTGCCCCAGCGATCCTTTGAATGTGCTTTCCATTCCTCCGAGCCGTGGTGTCAGGTAGGCACTTGACCTCCCTCGCTCCCTCCCCTCCTGCCCTCAAGTGTACTCCTCTAATGATACAGTCCCCCACCAGGAGTTGCTTCCTCCTCCTCCTCTGGGGTCCTCTGCCTCCCCTTCCCCCTCCCCGTGGTCTTCACCGTGAAGGACCCCTGCATCCTCCTTGGTCTCCACTGTGGGTGCCTCCTTGGGACAGTCCCACCCTGCCAGAGCGGCGTAATAGTTGTGGAGTGGAACTGTAGGAGTAGTGTGCCCCTTTCCCACTCCCTTCACCTTTCCCGAGCCCACCATGGTCCAGCTGCTCCTAATTCTCGGCATCCTTTGAGGCAACAAGGGTGGACTTGGTGGTCCCTGGGTGAGGGAGGAGGTTCCCTGAATCCCAGCTAACTCAGCCTGGAGACAAGCAACCTCTGCCCAGAGAGTTGCATGCAGATGGGGCAGCACTGCAGCCTCCAAAAAGTCACCCTGAAGACTGCTGCCCCACAGCCACTGCATAGCATCACTCCCATCATGTCTATTTCTGGACATCCTGTTTCAGCTTTTTAGCTTACATCCCCTTTCTGTTTTAGCTATGTTAGCCTACACATTTTTTTATCCTACACTAGAGAACCCCCTCCCCACAGAGAGATCCAATACGAATCACAGAAGGTATTCAATATATCACAGCTTCCCAAGTAACCCTTCCCAAAATAGTCAAATACCCTTTTAGCAAGATTCAATGCAATCCCAGCTTCATGCCAAACAAAACCCTGCATTAAGGATCAGTTCTCAATTTCCCACCTTCCTGCCTGCGTAGTCTACTCCAGTTAATTCTTTTATGTTGCCCCCATTCTGTAGTCCCTTGCAGAGGTCCCTACCTTGACTCTTGAGAAGCCTTTGCGCTGATTTTACTGTGCTTTGGCAGTGTCCTTCCTTGGAGTCAAATGTTTATGTGCCTTGGTAGTCTCCTTCTTCCTTGCTCTGAGTCAGACCTCCAGTATCTTGGGAGGGAGCTATTTTTTTCCTTCAAGGATGGCGAGTCTTATATGTCTTGGTGATCACTCCTTTCCTGCTCCTAAACAGGAGGTTCCTGTTCTCAGTCAAATCCAGTGCCTATAAAAGTGGAACTCACTAAGGGTAGGAGGGTGGCAACACCACTGTGTAACAGGCTTGGACTTCCTCACATGTCACTAATAACTGCAGGTCCCAATTTACCTTGCAGACTCTGCACTTCTAATAAGGTATCTATCTGCTTACCCCCTGGTCAGAAGTGTCCTAGCAGAAAAGTTCTAGCTGCCTTAGTCAGCTGCCTCCTTGGCCTTGCTCTGATAGCAAGATTGCTCTCTGGCCCAAAGCTACAGTAACAAAAGGGAAGTCTAAATGCAGACACGGGGTTTACTTCTGCCTAGGCTATGCCCCTCAATTTACAGCTCTCCTCCTCACCCAGCTAACTGCAAAGATGCTAACAGTTCCCTTCCTCAACTCAGAGATGCTCTTCCAGATTACTTACATGTTGGCATGTACTGGGCCTAACCCACTACCAGATGAATCAGTGTGGACTAGGGTTGCTCAGATACCTTAAAATCCTATCTGAGCTAGGATAGTTGGATAGTAGGATGATCCGAAACTGACATCCGATCCTAGTCTCGGATGTTATCAGATGCCAGATTTGGATATCCTAAATCTAAACTATCCTATTACCCTAAGTTAACCCTGCAACTAAATACTCCTTAATCACCTCTGACCCCAACCTAAACCACTCTGTAACCCCAACCTTCCTCCACCACCCCCAAGTCCACTAACAGTTGCAGTTATCGCCACTTACAACAGTCAGCAGCTCTTAAATAAAATGTAGCACGCCAAGCAAATACTGGAATTACCGGTACCCCCAATCAAACTGCTCTCCCTACCCTGAGAAGTCACCAGACCCTGCCCCCAAATTCAACAGTCAACCCCCATCCAACACACCCACTAAGCCCTCCCCATAGCTCCTTAAGTTATATTAGATCAGAGTCAGGTGCTTGGATCCATCACTGTCAGATCCCACACTGGAGCAGCTTGTACTCATCTTAATGCCGATATGAATGAAGATTACATTCTCCTATATCAGTAAGTAGTAACACCTGATTGGCTGCTGCCCGTCAGCAGAAGGATGTCATTTTTATTCACATACTGTACCAGCATGAAGATGTGCTAGGATTGAAATACTTATATATTAAATTGATAATAAAAAATATTCTTATTGACCACAAAAAAAAAAAGCACAGAACAAATACATAGTAAAAACAGAGTAGGGTACACTTACTCATACCATCAACCAAGCACACATATGAAAGGAGGAGAAATTGTTCAACCAGGAAAGGTACACTAAGCCGAAGCTTGTTTCCAGGTGCTTCCTGGGAGCACATGGAAGTTAAGTGACCGGATCAGGGTCACACAGTATGCAAGTGGGGGCTGTGGGATTCAAACCCAAGTTATGGTTTAGTAGGCACTACAATGTTAAACTCTAAATTTTGCACATTAATATCTTTGCAACCATGAAATGGATTTGCATGCAAATTGACAAGCATCATTGCCCAGGGTAGATCTCTGAATGTGGCAAGTTCGTCCCAGTCAGGTGTGCTGTTTCAGAGTGCTGGAGAGGTGAAAAAAAACCTTTTTTTTGCTCATTGACTTTGCTGGCAGTTTTTTTTTTTTTAGCTTGCCTACAGCCTAGATGGTTTGGAATCTTGGTCTGAAATATTCAGGGCAGAAAGGGATCAGCCCTCAGATGTGCTTTTTGCTAGTCTGGTGAAAAAATGAGCCGTTTTCAAGTTAGTGCATTTGTACAATTTGAAAAAATTGTTCCTGAGCATACTCAGTAAGCATTAAAAGATAGCTGTATAAAATGAAAAAGGAATCCTGTTTCGTATGGAAAAATTCCTTTTTCGTTTGCCGTCATCTTGTATCAGTTTTTTCTTTAAAAATACATTGTCCAAAGCTACAACAATGACAGCCTGGAGAGAAACAAACACACCTAGCTGACTGATCGGGACCCCTTAAGTGTAATCTGCACGTTAATGTTAGAGCTATACCCTTGATATGGTATATTATTAATATTATGACTCTTTGATCCCTTTTTCCTGATGAGAGGATATTTCCATGTGATTCTCCTTGCTGTCCCCAGTAACAGAGTGTGTGGCAGAAGTAGAGGTATTGAAGTATCCACTGACTGTAAGCAGAGTGAGACACTAACCCCTGTCCCACCTGGAGCCCAGGAGAAGTGATCTTGTTATCTGCTGCTGCGTACAAGTATAGAGTGAGAAAGTGCGATCCTGGCAGACAGTCCCAGTGAGCTGTACAGCACACCCCTGCAGTGACAGAGCCAGAGACAGTGGGTGAGTGAATGCAGAACTGCTGAAGTCCATGATCTGTATGTGTCAGAGGTACCTCAGTAACCAGGAGGCAGTCCCCTGACAGGTATGTAGCGAGTGTGACAAAAGTAGAGTTATGGTAGTATCCCACACTGCATGCAGAGACAGAGGGAGATGGAGAGGGACACAGAAAGAGACAGAGACAGAGAGAGAGAGAGACACACAGAGATTTACCCTGGTCTGACACTGAGCCCAAGAAAAATGATCTTGCTATGTGCTGCTTCCGTCTCGTTCTCCTCCCCCCCCCCCCCGGCAGTCCCAGCTAGCAGTGTTGCCATCACTTAAGTGGAAGCAGTGTTGTGCCCATGAGGGAGAGAGAGAGAGAGAGACAGAGACAGTGGCAAGAGGACAGAAAGAGAGAGAGAGAGAGGGACAAACAGACTGTGTGACAACTGAATTCAGAATTTCAGCAATGTAGTTACCGTGCGTCTGTCTCTCCTCGTCACTCTCTGGGCCGCTCGTCCCCGTTATCAGCAGTAAGTGGCTATCTGTGTGCTGCTGTGTCTTGGCAGCCACCCCACGTCCTCTGCCGCCCTGTTATTGCGGGTGTCTGGAACACGCAGAAGGACAGAGCCACAGAGAAGCTTCAGCAGCATCAGCTTGACACTTGTGTGGGACCCAAGCAACAGGAGTGGGAAGGAAGGGGGCTTGGGCAGCTGTCAGTAGGGGCCCGAGAGGAAGACTGAGCTATACAGACAGCGAGAGAGAGCCCTGCACAGTTAATGTGCAGTTTGTGCAGTGTGCTGTCTGTGTCTGTCTCATCAATTTTTAAAGTATGTGAGGCACACCCTATCTGCCGACTGTCTTCTCCCATTGAAAAAAAATGTTTTCCCTGGTATCTAGAGGCACCCCATATCCGCGGATCATGGCCCCCCTCACAAATGTTTATTGTCCTGGTGTCTAGTGGCACCTCCCATCCACCTATCACTGTCCCGCTAGAATTATTTATTACTATTATTTAGCTTTTGTTTACCGGGTAAGTACACTAGACAAGTATTATGCCTATTTTCAGGAACGACCCAGGAGAGTACAACATAAGTACAGAGACAACACATCAGATACAAATTGTCAGCATGGGCATAATGGTACAGAGACAACAAATTAAGTACTAATTGACATCAAGAGCAATATAAAAGGAAAATACTAAGGACACAACCGCATAATAACAACAACAAGGTGAGGAGAGGGAATACAGCTGGCACAATTTTACAGAGAGGTAGGAAGCAAAAGTATAACAGGCACATATTACAAAGAAGTAGAAAGCAATGGTGCAGCTTATAGTCATTAGGTTAAGAGCATGATGAGTCAATAACACATGATAGAGACCTAGAGGCCCTAGGGAGGCTGGAACAGTCACAGGCTGAGGCTTGTTTCAAGTAATCCCACATGGATTTTCGGAGGCACTGATGGGAGGAGGCCAGGCGAACAGACTCAGGAAGGGAGTTCCAGAGTTTGGACGCACACACAGTGAAGTCCCTAGCTTCCATGAGGGTTCTTGTGGCAGGAACTTTTAGCAACCCCTGGGCTTGAGACCTAAGTGAGTAGGGGGGGAAGGTCAGCTGGAGGAAGGAGCTGGGCCAGTCCCGATGGAGTACCCGTGCTGATCACCTTGCCCGTGAGGCATCCTATCCCAAAGTCCAGGTAGCTAGCTGGGGAGAGCCACCTGAGTTTATTATAGAGCTCACAGTGATGGGTGAGATGGGGAGCCGCTAGGGCAAAATGACAGATATTATTGTATGCAGTATGCCACCTGGTGAGATGAGCCTTCGTGGAGCAAGCAAAGATATGCAGTCCATAGCCAAGGGAGGGAAGAAGGACTCCTCTTGCTAGGGCAAGCCTGGCTGCAGGGGTAAGGTTGTACTTGGCCCTGTAGGCCAGTCCCAACTTGCAGTTTACTGTTTTGTAGGTTTTCACGATGCGACTTGCCATATCAAGTTGGGGGTCTAAGGTGACCCCTAGGTACTTGATCGAGTTTACCACAGGGAGGGAAGAGCCGTCCGGATTAATTATGTTCGGGGGGGATGTTGAGGCTTTGATTGTGTCCCATTTTATGTTGTGCATATATTTTCTTCCTATTATTGTTACCTGAAATAAAGAAAACCTACCTCAATGTTTTTTTTTTTTTTCATACAATGGTTTACATACAATAGTCCCTCACTGATGAGCTTCCTACCCCCACCATCCACTCAGCAACCATCAGCCCACACACCCCAGTACACCCCCATACACCCTCACTCACCCAAACAAGTCACAGGTTCGAGATCCACTCTCATGAAGACACGTCTTGCTGCTGGAACTGGCAACTGCAATACGAACAAGCATTTGTCAATGCGGAATCTTGTATTGCTGGCATTGGGAAATCAACTTTTGGGACAGATAAACAAAATTCCAGTGCCACTTTTTCAAACTCTTAAATAAATAAATTGGCACTGGTAGTGCAGGAGTTAGAGAGATACATAATGGGAATGGCAGTGAAGTATTGAAGTGATGCCAACCCCACCCCCACCCTGCAGGGACTGAGAGGCACTGGGGTGCGCCTTTGGGTCTTCGGCCATAATGTTCACATCATTTCACCTCATCCCACCTTGTAGACACTGACAAGTGTCGTGGTATGCCTTGGAGTATTCAAGCCTTATGCTCATCCCACTCTATAAGGAAATATGCTGAAATGGGTAGAGTGTAGGAGAATGGGGTGAATTTTGGAGCCGAAGACTCTAAGGCACACCTTGATGCCTGGCACTGGCTGCAGGGTGGGGGTGGAATGGTGTGAGCATTACAGCCGAAGATCCCAAGTCACACCCCTGATGCCTGTCAATCTCTAAGGGTGGGGCATTATGGTTGGAAACCCTAATGCCCCGGGCATTTATTGGTAGTTTCACTCAAAATTTTCAAAATGGGCTTTTTATGACCCCACCTCATGAACAGTGGCACTCACTATCAATTTGTTAGCCGAAAGGTGATTTTGCGCCATTTGGCATCACAGGTGTGGAAACACATTTCAGGCAGGATGTGAAAAATGACAACTGTACTGTTCATGAGGAGTTGTAAAAAAATGGTAATGTTGAAAATCTGGATTGAAATTTTGAAAAATTGGTGAAGTCACGAGGGTGCGTAGAAACTGTGCAATGTATGTCCGTAACTCAATTATTTTGGGGATTTTTTTAGTCACATTTTCAACATAAGCATTTTGGGACTTTCCCTCGTGAACAGTGGCACTGGGATTTTGTTCATCTGTCCCAAAAGTTGATTTCCCACAGCGACTGCACCACCACAGGTGCGAAACATATTTCGGGCAGGATGTGAAAAAATGACAGCTGTACTGTTCATATGGAGGTATGAAAAAATGGCAATGTTGAAAATCTGGAGTGAAAATATTAAAAATTGTCAAAGTTACGAGCATACATGGAAACTGTGCACTGCACGCTCATAATGATAATAATAATACATTTTATTTGATAGAGCACCTTTCACATATCAAGGCGCTGAACAAATAAAACCAGTAAATACCAATAAAAATCAGTAAAATCAAAAGGACTCGGAATAAGCTATAACAGTCATTTTTTTTAATTTTGTCACCAAATTTGCAGCATTGGCTTTTTGGGACCCCACTTCATGAACAGTGGCATTGTTGTTTCGTTAATCAGTCCTGAAAGTTGATTCCACGCAGTGACTGCAAAATCACCTTTCAGGACCAAGGAACAAGATGATACTGCATGTGTTCATGACGTGGGGTCCTAAGAACCCCATGTTGAAAATCAGGGGTGTAGCCAGGAATTTTAAACTTGTACTCAAAATTGATGCACTTTTACCCCCCCGGTACGTAAATATAAACCAAAATATGCCCTGCCACGCCACACCCATAGTAGCCCCCCTCCCTCCAGTTTGCCATGTCTGAGTTCAAGTAGTCATTTTCTTCCTGTTATCCTCCTTCCTTTATTTTTCTGCCTGCCTGATAAGTTGTTCTTGCTTGTGTATTTGGCTGGTGGCATCAATGCCCCATAGTGAAGAACAAAGGCAAAAGGGCTCAGCATGACATAGACATAATGTGACTCACAGTGTCTTTGCTTTCCTCTTTTTCTGGCCCCTGCCTGATTTGTTGCCTGTCATTTTTTTTACTGTACTTTGTTGAGTGCAGTGTGCATGCCTGCTGACACCCCTGTTGAAAATCTAGTACCAAATTTCTCAAAAATGGCTGAGATATCCACCTGAGTTGAAATGCCCCATTGCCTGCCATTATAAAGCTTACTGCATTTTGTTAAGTTTGCGGTCAGCTTTTCAAGAGTTCAGACGTGTTCCTGCTCTACAGAAGATCGCAGCGCCGGCCCTCTGGAGGTAAGTATGGGGTGAGAGGGGTGCAGGGAGGGGGATGCGCAGAGAGTGGGTGCGGGTTGGGGACCTTTATTTTTTTTTTATTATTATTTACAGGTAAAAAAGCGAACTTTGGGGGAAGGTTTTCTTTATTTACAGGTAAAAAAAAATATTTAGGGCACACTGGGGTGGGCTCCCAGTGTGCCATGAGTTTGGGGGACATGATGCCGACGAGGATTGGGCAACGCCATTGACAAAGAAAGTGTGTGTGCGGGGGGGGGGGATGACATGATGCCAATTGGGATTGGGTATCCCCGATGTCGGCTTTGTGGGGATTGTGTGGTGGGTGACAGGAGATGCCATATTTATTGGAATGTTTCACCAGGAAAGGCACGTAATGGAGCCTTGTCATCTGATGCTCCAATGAGGAAACTGCACCTCATTTGAGTGGCAGATTTCTTTCAACTCCATGGTTTTCTCTGAAACTGCTGTCATTGCCAGCATGCTCACCGATTGATGGCTGAGGGACGCGCACCGACTAAAGCATTCCCTGCATTGGTCACAACATGACACACCTCTGAAAGTGCTACTACCGCAAGATGTTGCTTGCACATGCGCTAGTCAACATAAAAATTAAGATAAACGCACTTCGATGTATTTCAATGGGGGTTTCAACTTTTATTCATGACTCAGTCATTTCTTGATATTTTGAACATTTTCCAAAATTTTCAACATAGCCTTTTAGGGACCCCATCTCATGAACACTATGACTGTCGTTACTTAACTCCTGCCTGAAAGGTTATTTCACAATCGCTTGGTGAATTCACCTTTTAGGTTGGACTTGTGTAATGACAATCATATTGTTCATGAGGTGGGTTCATAAGAGGGCTAGACTGAAAATGTGGGGTCAAAATATGTAACAAATGGCAGAGTTATAACCATTTGTTGCTATATCACTATGCACGCTCGTAACTTTAAAATTTCCAAAGAGTTTGACCCCAAATTTTCATCATAGATTTCTTATTACCCCACCTCATGTATGTCACAGCAGTCATTTTTTCAAATCCTCCTCAAAATGTGTTTTTGCACCTGTGACGCGGAACACCGCTGCAGTTGCACGCAATTATGTTTTGGCAGGGATCTGAAAATGCTCTGTACTAGGTACGTGAGATGGGGTAATAAGATGGCTATGCTGTCAATTTGGTCACTGTTGTCTTATTGGAAGCACAGGGCCCTTCTACAGCAACATACATATACGCATCTATGGAGGAACGGAAGCGACAGTGCCCTGGGCACTGCACTCCCACAGGCAAATAAGGATATGATTATACTATCTTGAAAAGTAAGGAAATTCTTTGCAAAAAAACTTCCTTAATGCATCAGTTAGGGTTGATATCAAACTGTAAAAAGGAGGGAAATAACGTTAGTGTTTCCAACCCCAACACACAACCCTGCACACACCATCGCCGGCGGGCGTGCCTTTGGGGCCATCAGCCCATCGCTCACATCATTCTCTGATACTGCACCCATCTTCAGCTTAGCTTATTTACTTATGGAATGGAGTGAGCTTTAGGTGGATGTCCCTAAGGCACAACCCCGACGCCTGTTGGTGTGTGCAGGGTGGGTTGTTAGGTTGAAACCCTAATGTCTTATTTCCTCCTTTCTACGGTTTGATATGAACCTAATTGTGCATTAACATAGTTTTTGCAAAGTTATATATATATATATATATATATATATATATATATATACACACACACACACACACACACACACACACATATATATATACACACACATACATACATACATATACAACGCACATATACATATACATATACACACACACACACACACACACACACATATACACATACATATAATAGAACATTATGTTTACTTTTGTTCTGGTTAGTTTTACCATTGTTGTTACTTGTCAAGGGTATCCAACCCTAACTCCCCACAGCAGCAACAGGACAAGAACACACAGGCAACCACAGACAGCCATCAACAAGTAAGACAAACAACATACAACTGTTTCCAAATGACACAAAAGACATCCATCATAAGAGTCCAGTGCATTTACAGCCCAGGGTACACATGGATAGTTCAATATATAAATACCCACTTCTGGCTGCAGATAGAAATTCAGCAAGTGAGTAGTTCATCTAGCTGTGGAAGTGCTGGGCCCTCTGGGCCCTATGCTTCTATGTGGCTACAAATGCAGACACACAGGGCCATATGGGCCCTGTGCCAAGTACCCACATGTGAATGCAGATGCGTGGGCTTTCTGCAGACTCCGTTACAAATTTATGATACACAAATTACTACACTGCTTTTGTCTGTGGAAGTGCTTCTGCAGCCACAGATCAACATGCACAGAGTAAGACATACACAGCCAGTTTACCCACATTACACCACCACTTATGTATGCAGAATCACAGGCCCCTGTGCTGCACCTTTGCAGTCACAAATACAAGACTCAGGACAGTCAAAACCGTAATGAATCCCGAAATGAGATGATACCAGCTCAGTATGTCTTTCATAATAAAACTTTAGAAAGCAATCAAGCAATCAATATATGATGGCAGGCTCCAAACACTGCTGAGCCACCAAAATATGGAACTCACCATCTACTGACTTTTATGAAATTCCTTCCCTGATTTTCCTTTAAAAAACATGTGAGGCCTTACTTCTTTTTTTTGACAAAATGTTGTGTAGGTTTGTAAAATGAGTCTGAAAATCAGAGAAATGTAATTGGGTAAAACCAGTCAGGTGACCATGCATTATTACAGCATAATGCATGATCATCCTGGTCAGATACCTGACCAGATTTGTTGTTAGCCACATTACAGAAGGAGTAAATCAATCCCCCTACAACCAGAAAGTACAGTTACGGAAGAACTTACCATAACAGTAGATCTTCGAGAGAGGCTCTTGCAGTAGGTAATTACATATAGGACTGACGTCGGCAGGCGGCAGGACCCCACGGAAAAATTTCTAGCTAGCAGTCCCTGGCGAGGGACCGCCCCAACGTCAGGTGACCGGTGTCAGAAGACGTCGGTATAAAGGGGCGGTCCCAGACGCCCGCCTTCCAGTTCTTTCCCGCCACAGGCCCGGAAGAGAGAGAAGCAGATATTTCCTTCTATGGAAAAGGAGCTGAAAAAGCCTAGGGGGATGGAGGGCAGGAAGGTATTATCTACTGCAAGAGCCTCTCTCGAAGATCTACTGTTACGGTAAGTTCTTACGTAACCGTACTATCTTACTTCGAGAGGGCTCTTGCAGTAGGTAATTACATATAGGACTGAATCCCAAGCAGTCTGGAACCAATGAAAGGCACTGGAGGAGGAACTACTCCAAAGTAGCAAAAGCTTGCAGGCCTCAAGACAGGAGGCCTTGCAAGACCGCTAACCAGAAGCCTGCTCTACGGCAAGAGGCAATGTCCAAAACTGTAATGTTTCGTAAAGGTATGGACGGAAGTCCAGGTGGCGGCAGCACAGATGTCTGCCGCAGACACATTCTTGAAACAAGCCACAGAGGCTGCTACTCCACGAGTGGAGTGACCTCTGACTTGACCCAGAAGGGTCTTGTTGTACTTGTCATAAGAGAAAGTGATGCAATGAGCCAACCACTTAGACAGGCATTGCTTGGAAACAGCATTGCCTTCCCTTTTGTGAGCAAAAGAGATGAACAACTGATCCGTCTTTCTGAGATCCTTTGTCCTGTCGGTGTAGTATCTCAGGATCCTGTGAACATCCATGGTAAGGAGCAAATATTCTCCCTGGTTGGAGTACTGCGTGAAAAAGGCAGGTAACTCTATAGACTGATTTAGGGTAGACTCTGCTACCACTTTCGGAAGAAACTTAGGGTTTGTGCGAAGTGCTACTCGTTCCTTGTGAAAAATTAGATAGGGGATTTTACACATAAGGGCCTGGAGCTCGGAAATTCTTCAAGCAGAAGTAATGGCCACCAGGAAGAGTGTCTTCCATGACAGAAACTTCAGATCTGCGGAGGCCGTAGGCTCAAAAGGAGGAAGGGTAAGTTTCTCAAGAACAAAGATCAGATCCCAAGGGGGAGCCGGAGTCCGGACAGGGGGCCTGAGATGAAGGACCCCTCTGAGAAAAGTCTTGGATACTTCCAATTGGGCAAAGGCTTTATCAGCGAAAGGAACATGGTAGGCTGAAAAAGCAGCCATATGAACCTTCAGGGAGGAATGACTGAGACCCAGGTCGAAGAGGTGACGTAAATACTCAAGCAGAACGGCCACAGGGCAAGAGAAAGGCTCCACATTCCTGGAGGCAGCCCAAATAGAAAATCTCTTCCACTTCATGGCGTAGGTGGACCTAGTGGAGGGTTTTCTAGCCTCCACCAGAATCTCGGCCACCTTCGGAGAGATGCCAAATCGAGACTGGGCTAGGTCTGCAGGAGCCATGCATGAAGTTGAAGGGACTTGAGTCCCGGATGGACCAGGGTCCCCTAATCCTGGGTCAGCAATACTCAAGATAAAGGAGGAGGAAGAGGAGGAACCTCTGAGTATTGTTGTAGAAGAGAGAACCAGATTTGCCTGGGCCAGAAAGGAGCTATCAGAATCATTCTCACTCCTTCCAATGCCAGTTTCTGCAGTACACGGGGGACCAGAGGAATTGGGGGGAAAAGCATAGACGAATCTGCCCTTCCAGTTTAGAGACAGAGCGTCGCTCCAGAAAGCGCCTCGCTCTGGAGCGAGTGAGCAAAAGGTCGGAAGTTTTGCATTTTGGGAAGAGGCGAACAGGTCTACCTGTGGAGTCCCCCAAAGCTGGAAGATGTCATCTAGAACTTTTTTGTCCAGTTCCCACTCGTGTGGCAGAGCCGCGGAGCAACTTAACTTGTCTGCCAGAGTATTGTTGACTCCTGGAACATGGATCGGTGTGAGATGAAGGTTGTGAAGCGTTGCCCAGTCCCAAACCCTCATCGCTTCCCTGCACAGCGGGTAGGATCAAGTCCATCCCTGCTTGTTGATGTACCACACCATGCACATGTTGTCCGTCTGGACAGCTAGGTGACCTGGAAGGATGTATGGGGGAAGGGCTTGGAGAGCATATAGTACTGCTCGTAGCTCTAGCACATTGACATGGAGAGCTAACTCCAATCTGGACCATAGACCCCGAGTTCGGCGAGGACCAAGATGAGCTCCCCAACCTTCACCGGATGCATCCGTGGTCAGAGTCTGGGGGGGGAAGGATGACAGAAGACGGACCCCCCGAAACAGGTTCTCTCGAACCATCCACCATTGCAAGTCTCTTGTCATTGACGAGGAGATCAGCACCAGATGATCTAGGTCGTCTACGAGTTAATTCCACTGAGAGCAGAGTCCACTGGAGAGATCCCTCATGGGAGTCGCGCGCTGAACCAGCCAGATGGCGGGTCGCCATAAGCCCCAAAAGACGGAGCACCGACCTTGCCGGAACCATCCTGCATTCTGATAGCAGGGAAATCTGTGACCAGAGAGAGGCCGCCCTGTCAGGAGGAAGGAAGGCCCTGCACACTATTGTAGTGAGGATTGCCCCGATGAACTGAAGTCTCTGGGAGGGGTCCAGATGAGACTTGGAGTGGTTGATGGTGATACTCAGGCAAGTGAAAACCTGCTGGGTGAGGGAGAGAAAATACAGGAGCTCCTCCCTGGACGAGGCCACCAGGAGCCAGTCGTCCAGGTAGGGAAACACCTGAACTCCCAAAGTACGCAGGTGGGCTGCTACCACTGCCAGGCATTTGGTAAAAACTCGGGGAGCCGAGGAAAGACCAAATGAAAGTGCCCGGAATTGGTAATGGTCCCCCCTGGAAAGCAAACCGGAGGTACTTGCGATGCGAAGGACGAATGGAGATGTGCAGATATGCATCCTGCATATCCAGCGCACAAAGCCATTGACCCGGCCGAAGAAGGGGTAGAAGGGTTTGAAAGGAAGAGCATCCTGAACTTTTTGTATTCTACGTAGAAGTTCAGGGAGCTGAGATCGAGAACGGGTCCGAGATCTCCAATCTTCTTTGGTACTAGGAAGAAATGGGAATAGTAACCCATCCTGTGGAGATGAGGAGGAACGGGTTCTATGGCCTGCTTCATTAGAAGGGCAGAGATTTCTTTCCTGACCAAAGGAAGATGGTCCCTTGAGTAAGAGGACTTCAGAGGGGGGTGGTGTGGAGGTTTCTGTAGAAACTCTATGGAGAGCCCCTCCGCGATAATCTGAAGCACCCATGAGTCCGATGTTATCCTCTCCCAACCCGGAAGGTGAGGGGGAGAATCTCCCTCCTATCGGTTCCTCCGGTGAGTCCAGAGGTGGTGGAAGAGGGAAGGTGTCAGGTTGTGTGGGGCAGCACCGCAGCTGTGGCACCCGCTGCCTTTTTGGGCGGCGGGGGCCTAGCAGCTGTAGGGGCCCGGCGTTTGGTGACCCGCCTTCCTTGGGGTTTCACTTGAGGCCAGCTGCATCTGCGAAAAGGACAGCACTGCGGAGGATGGGGAAGGTACATGGAATCCACAGATTTCAGAGCCGTCCCCTTCTGAAAATCGGTGATGATGTCCTTGACATCACCGCCGAAAGGCACTGAACCCCTGAAAGGTGCTTCCTGGATTGCTGACTGCACCTCTGGGACCAAACCTGACACACGGAGCCAGGCGTGATGCCGAAGACTTACGGCGAACACGGAGCTCCTTCCTGCAGTATCCACTGCATCGTAGGTCATCCTCAGGATGTGATGACTGGCCGAACAAGCAGAATGGACTAGGTCAGCTAACTCCTGCTTGACTTGGGAGTCAGGTAAGGAGTCAATCTTAGATTCCGCCTGGGTAAGGATAGCCTTCTGGTAATCCCCCATATATGCTACATAATTCAGGGCCCTAATTCCCAGTGTGGAAGAAGCGTATATTTTTCTTCCATACTGATCCAGAAGGCGAGATTCCTTATCTGGTGGAGACGAGCTTAAATGTTTGGGGTGTGCAGACCGTCCGTGAGCGGCGCTAATCACAACAGAGTCTGTGCGGGGGTGAGAATCCAAAAAATCTACACCCTCCGGAGCCTGGTATAGCCTGTTGGACTTCCTAGGAAGTGGGGCTAAAGCCGACGGTTGTTTCCAAATAGTGGAAACAAGGTGGGCGTAAGGCTCGATCCAGGGTGGCACTAGAGTAGGGGTCATAAGGGGCAGGTCCAGATGTTCGGCGAGTTTAACCCGCTGAGGATCTGGCTCCAAGGAACGCCACTGATGTACTTCCTGAGCAACTCTGTGAAGGAAGGATCCTCCGGAGGAGTCCTCGGCCGGAGAGTGAGGCTCGTCGTCTCTCTCGGAGCATCAACGACTCCCTGACTCGTCTAGGGGGAGGAACGGGTTCCTTAGGGGGAATCCCTGGACACGTGTCCTGCCCTCTGGATCCAGAAGGAAGAGCTCGGGAATCCAGAGACGGAGAGGAGTGCCGCCTCAGGCGATGGGGCCGGAGGTGGCACTGTCAGCTGTAAGGCGGCTCTCTACTTCCTTGGTGAGCTGAGCCTTGGCCTCAACCCACCAGGAAGCCAGAGTCTCCTGAAGATCCACCGGTGGCCTGGCGAGTGGAGGAGCAGGAGGAGGGGGATAATTATACGGGTTGTACCCATAAGACGAGTATCCAAAACTGGTGCCGGGTATTGCGGTGTCGGGTACTGCAGTGTCGGAGGAGCCGACGTCGGGTACTGCGGTGCTGGATAGTGCGGACCCGGGTAAGCCGGCATCGGATAAGACGGCAGATACCCAGGTACCGGAGGAGCTGCCGGAGCAGACGGCCCAGTAGGGAGCCCCACGGGTGGGTCAACAGTGATAGGCCCGTGGGGGGTCGGGCCCGACAGAGGGATATCCCCCGCCGGTGTCGGTGGAGCTGGCGCGGAACGGCCGGGCGGGACTGGCGCGCGGGCCGCATCCGGGGCCAGCATCAGATCCAGTTCAGTAGGAGGAGGGTCTGACGGCAGAAAAGCATCCTGCACGCCGGGGATGGAAGGAAAAGTCCCGGGTCAGGCAGGGCGACTGGCTCCGGATGGCAGCGCAGGCTGCGGGGAACCTGGGACGACAGGCGATGGAGGGTCTGTCGTGGCTCCAATGCCCAGCGCCGTCAGAGGAGCCGGCGATGCTTAGGGCAGAATCGGTGGACACCAGAGAACGCGGCGTCTGACTTAAGGGTCCCTCATCAGAGGCAGGCCGAGGGTGGGAAGTGGCCCAGTCGAGGGGGACGGCTTGCGTGCGCCCGGTCGGGCGTCTTAGCAGTCTTCTCCCAGCAGGCGTCAGAGAGCCGGCGTCCGGCAAGGGGAGGTGCCTGCGCCAGTGAGCGCCAAGCCTGCGGCAGTACTGAGGGCAGAGGACTCCCTTTAGCCCGGAGGTGCCCGCAGGACCTGAACGCGAGCCCGACGGGTGGGCCGATGCCTCCTCCAACACCTTGGAGGCTGCCGTCGGGCGATCCCCCAGAGGGGACGTTACCTGAACCGCGACTCCAGCTGGAGTCGCGGATGAGGAGGCCTTCTTCCTGTGCCTTTCCTTGTCCCGTTTCTTGTGTCCTTCTGGAGAGGTCGACGCCTGCCTAAGCTTCTTCAACTCCTTCTCCATTGCAGACATCTTCTTTTTAAGGAGATGTGCTTCCAAAGACTGCTGGCGTCGTCTGCGGGTGGCCGCGTTGAAATGCAGGCACTTGTCGACCGCATGGTCAGGGCATAGGCAAAAAAGGCAGAGAGAGTGACCATCCTTGTGGGGCAGTTGGGCGCTGCATGAGTCGCACTTATTCTTGGAAGGGGACGACATAAACCGATGTTCACCTGACGATATCGAAATAAAGTATTAATAATTTTTGGTAAAAACCAACGAATGAACAGGGCTGAGCACGAACTTTACCACGAGGCACTGCACGAGCTGACGGCGGGAAAGAACTGGAAGACGGGCATCCGGGACCGCCCCTTTATACCGACGTCGTCTGACGCCGGTCACCTGACGTGGGGGCGGTCCCTCGCCAGGGACTGCTAGCTAGAAATTTTGCCGTGGGGTCCTGCCGCCTGCCGTCTGTCCTATATGTAATTACCTACTGCAAGAGCCCTCTCGAAGTAAGATCTAATCTTCTATCACAAATATGGTTGCTACCTTTACCTACTATAAACCTTCAGCTAAGCCCTTAGAACAAAACTACCTTAAATTAAAAAAAATTTTTTTTTAAATAATTATGGCCCAGTGGCATGAATGGCTGAGACACTGAGTGCCTTACCTCCTGTCATGCTGGGGACCTGTATTCGGGAATGACTAGGGGTTGCCAGGGGTTAGTGGGGTGGGAGAGGAGCAAGCATCCTAGGAACTTCTCTCCACACTGGGGGTAGGGTGGGCAGCCAACTTGGCTCTTGACTGCCACCAAGTGGTGACCTGCTCGTGCTGCAGATATGAGCAGCTTGAAGGGAGGGGCTGCATGGTGTGTGCACCTCCACGCGCACATCCTTATGTGTTGCTGTGACAGAGGAACTATGGAGAAAAACAACGGGTTGGTGTGGGCTACATGACCTTCTGACAAAGCGTTCTATTTTAGACGTGAAGTGCCAAGGTGATGTGTCGGTTGTGACTCTCTAATAAAGTGCACTGGATGACATTATTTGAGGGAGTTTGCTTTTTATTTTGACCCAAAAAAGAGTGCAGCATTTTATTATTCATTTCATGTGCTTCATGAAGCACTGCCTGCCTACCTCCACCTTATGCTGTTGGCCGATCGCCCTGCCAGTATGGATGTGTGTCCCTGGGTGGGGGGGGGACAGCCCTCCCCATTCAGGCCCCACCACATAGTGCAATCCATTGTGCCTTGTGGGGAAACCCAAGGCTTTCAGATTCCTGTATTACCCCTAGTTGTTTCATCTTCCCTATCTCTGCTCATCTCAGACATGGATTTCCAAAAGGGCAGACATGGAGACAAATGTTTGCAACATCTGCCTCCACCACAATCCCTCCAAGCAGCCCTGCTACTATTTTCTAAAGATGCATCCATTTGTGAAAAAAGTCACAATTTGCAGTAAGAAGAATTTTATGCAAATGCAAGTTACCCCTTTTTTGTCACAGTTGCATTTTTTTATGCAAAATTCGGACACAGACCATATAATACTGTAGATGTTCTATCCATTTGAATGGATTACTATTTTCAAAACAGAGCTAGGTGGATCTTGGCCAAATCCTTTCAAAACCGGACAGGCAAATCTCAGATGCATACTTCTTAAAACAGAGGCAGGCACAGTTCAAACACATCCTTCTGAAAACAGTGGCAAGTGAATCTCTGAAAAATAGCGACAGGTGGTTCTCAAACACATCTGTTTGAAAATGCTTCCCCTAGTCTCTAAAATGAGCAGGAATCCTGTAAGCACTTTGTCTAACAGTGCACAGAGATCCACCGTGGGTCCAGGATCCAGGTTACGAGGGCAGCATTTGAAAAGTCCTCCCCCCATCCCCCAAAACGAACACAGTGCACAGAGATCCACCATGGGTCCTGAATCCAGGTCGCGAGGGCAGCGTTTGAAAAGTCCTCCCCACCCCCAAATGAACACAGTGCACAGAGATCCACCATGGGTCCAGGTCATGAGGGCAGTGTTTGAAAGCCCTCCCCACTCCCTGAAACCAACACAGTACACAGAGATCCTCCTTGGGCCCAGGGTCCAGGTCGCGAGGCAGCGTTTGAAAAGCCCTCCCCCACCCCGAAATGAACACAGTGCACAGAGATCCGCCATGGGTCCAGGGTCCAGGTTGCGAGGCAGCATTTGAAAAGCCCTCCCCACCCCGAAATGAACACAGGTACGATACGGACATCCTCAGACAAAGAGAGCTCCTCCTGCACTAGTGTTTGGCACCTTTTAGGATTTAAACTGCAGATGCATTTTATGTCGTCCCAACAGTGAAGATAGTTTTCTTCTTGGTGCTTCGTGGTTACTTAAGGGTTTTTTGCCACTTTAGACTAGTCACCTTAATGTATTTTGGGGTGAATGTATTCAATTTTTAACTTATGGTTAGTGCACCTTAACAGCGTCCCTACTAAACATAAATAGCTTGTTTTGAGAACCATGTACACGGCCTGCATAATTTCTTATGCAGAAACAGGTTTACCAGTACTAGTGATTTTTATGTTTGCTTGCACGCATGTGCAAGAAACATAGTGCCTTCATCGGAGATTTCGGAGGTGTGTCACCTCCTCCTCCAATTCAGTCAGTGGGCTGGCAGGCGCGGCCCCTGTAAGCCAATGCATTTTGGAGCTGTCTATGACACGCTCCAAAATGCAGTGGCATACAGTTGAAAGGGGGAGCTACGCTTGAGTGAGCACCGATAAGATATCGGCTGCTCACGCCGCAGCTCCCCCACGCACAGACAGACGGGCGCGCTTCTCGTACTGTATAGCCAACGGGTGCCCAATCCCATCGGCTGAGCGTCCCCACCCCCCAGTTAGTAGGTGCCACGCTGGGAGCCCACCCCAGCGTGGCAAGCACTGTAATCCTTTGGCCAGCGGGGTGCCCAATCCCGTCGGCTGAGCGCCCCAGTCCCCTCCCAGCGTGGCAAACTGTGCTGCGATTTTTTGTTTGTTTTTTGCTGACGGGGTGCCCAATCCCCGTCGGCTGACGCCCCCCAAGTCCTTGTGCCGCTGAGAGCCCACCCCAAGCGTGGCAAGCGTCCACGGCGTTTTTTTGTTTTCTTTCAATGTAAAATAAAACTTGTCCCTTGTTGGCTCTCCCAACCCTCCCACAACCCGCACTCCAGTTTCCACACCCCCCACCCCATACTTACTCCGACCGCGCGATGACTTCGGTGGACCGGGAACACGCTACACTCTTCAAAGCCGACCGCGAACTGAGGAAATGCCGGTAAGCTGTATAATGGGTTACATGGGGGGGTTTCAACTTTATTGCATATCTCGGGCATTTTTGGGAATTTTTGCACCAAATTTTCAACATGGGGTTTTTGGGACCCCTTCTCATGAACTATGTCACTGTCATGGCGTTATTCAGGCCCGAAGGGTGATTTCGATGCAGTGACTGCGAAATCACCTTTGGGCCTGAATACCGCCATGACAGTGACATCATTCATGAGAAGGGGTCCCAAAAACCCCATGTTGAAAATTTGGTGCCAAAATTCCAATAAATGACTGTTTTACGAGGGTGCGTTGCGCAGTTCCTACGCAGGCTCGTAAGTTCGCGAAATTTCAATATTTTCACTCCAGATTTTCAACATTGCCATTTTACCACACCTTCTTATGAGTAGTACAGCTGTCATTTTTCACATCTCACCCAAAATGTGTTTCCACCCATGTAGCGCAGAATGGCGCAGTCTGTGTACGAAATCAATGTACGGGACAAATTAAGAAAATCACAGTGACACTGTTCATGAGCAAAGGTCTTAAAATGGCTATGTTGAAAATTTGGTGAAAAAATTCCTAAAAATGACTGTTTTACGAGGGTGCATTGCGCAGTTCCTACGCACACTCGTAAGGTCACGAATTTTCAATATTTTCACTCCAGATTTCCAACATTGCCATTTTATAACACCTTCTTATGAGTAGTGTAGCTGTCATTTTTCACATCTCACCCAAAACGTGTTTCCGCCCATGTAGCGCACAATGGCGCAGTAGGTGTGCGAGATCAATGTATGGACAAATTAAGAAAGTCACAGTGACACTGTTCATGAGCAAAGGTCTTAAAATGGCTATGTTGAAAATTTGGTGAAAAATTCTAAAATGACTGTTTTCACGAGTGCATTACGCAGTTCCTCACATACCTGGTAAGTTACATAATTTTCAATATTTTCACTCCAGATTTCAACATTGCCATTTTACCACACCTCCTTATGAGCAGTATAGCTGCCATTTTTCATATGTCGCCTAGATGTGTTTTCGCGACATGTAGCGCACAATGGTGCTGTTGGTGTCGAAGCAATGTTTAGGACAGATTAAGAAAATCACAGTTACACTGTTCATGAGCAGAGGTCTTAAAATGGCTATGTTGAAAATTTGGTGACAAAAGTCCATAAAATGACTGTGTTACGTAGTGAGCAATGCGCAGTTTCCACACCCCGTAAGTTCATGACTTTGTAATATTTTCAGTCCAGATTTTCACCAGTGGCATTTTCTCACACTTCCTTATGAACAGTACAGCTGTCATTTTCACAACATCTGAAGGTGTTACACACTTTCAGCGCTGAGATGCTTGGTCGCTGTGGGAAATCATTGTTCGCACAGATAAAGAAAATCACAGTGACACTGTTCATGATCGGAGGCACCAAAATGCCTGAGTTGACAATCTGCTGTAAAATATCCCCAACCTAATTATATTACGGTTGTGCGTTGCACAGTTTCTATGTACGCTCATGACTTCACCATTTTTTTAAATATTTTTACTGCAGATTTGCAACATTGCCATTTTTTACACCTCCCCATGAACAGTACAGCTGTCATTTTTTACATCCTGTTCGGAATGTTTTTGCACCTGTGGTGCTAAATGCCGTACTCGCTGTGCATAAGCAGCTTCCGGCTAAAAAACTGATATTCCCCCTGTTCATGAGGTGGGGTCACAAAAAAAAAACATGTTGAAAATTTGGAGTGAAAATACCAACGAATGCCTGAGGTATTAGGGTTTCCAACCATAACGCCCAACCCTATAGAGAATGACAGGCATCTGTCAGTGTCTGCAGGGTGGGGTGTGGTGAAATGGCGAGGCCGTTATGCCTGATGACCCAAATGCACACCCCAATGCCTGTCACTCTCTGCAGGGTGGTGGTGGGGTTGGCTTCAGTTCAGTACTTCACTGCCATTCCTATTACGCAGCTCTGTAACTTCTACATTACCACTGCCAATGCCAGCAAGCAAACATTCGGCATTGACAAATGCTTGTTAATACCTGTACTAGTGTTGTTTTTGTTAGGAACCTTCATGCCTTTTGTCTGTAATTTCAGTTAGCAATCTCCTTGCTTGTATTTTATGTTGTAAAGCCTAAGGAAGTTTAACTCTAAGTACTAGGCTCCAGTCCTGTAGTGCAGTTGCTTCAGTGTATATGGCCACAGTGTAAAGCAGCTCCTGAATTTGGTTGCCAACAAGTGACGCACTGTACATCTGATGACAGAGTATAAATTTTCCTACCTTTCTCTTTCTCCACAGTGCACAGAGATCCACCGTGGATCCAGGGTCAAGGTCACGAGGGCAGAGTTTGAAAAGCCCTCCTCCCACCCCCCTGAAACGAACACAGGTACGATATAGACATCCTTGGACAACAAGAGCTGCTCCCTACACTAGCTAGCCCGCAGTCACTTTCGACTGCTCCCCACCCACCCTCAATACCATCCCACCCTTTGCTGGTGCTACCTATATATAGTAGTTCCTCGCGATACTTGCACTGCCTCGTGTTACTTGCGCAGCCGCATTTTTTTATGAGACCCTTGTTTCCCTTTTGCTCCTTATAGTCTCTTGCCACTACACATCGCCTTAACTCCTATCCTTCATGCTTTCTCCTACGTCGCTCTCAGTACTGGTGCTACAGTTTTCTCTTATTCACCCATCTCTCCACCGTCAGGCCTTGCTCTCCCCTTTTTCTTTATGTCCTCTCTCCCTCTATTTCTTTTGTCGCATTATAATTTTCCTATTTCATTATGGCTTCCAATTCTTTACTCACCCTCCTCTCTGTTGCTCTCATGTTATTGACACTCTCTGCTCTCACCTATCCTGATAGGATTACCACACCCTCCTATGTATGCTCACTGGATAATTTCAGTTACTCCAACCTTCTAACTGATCCCATCCCTTATCCTCTTCCCCCATTGGGGCTCATCGTCAAGTATCTGGGGTTATTAATTAGAATTATCCAGTTAAGGTTCACCATATCCCTGGCTGTGCAGCTAGGGCCTACATTATTGCTTCACTCTGGATATTTAACCTAGCCCTTACTCTTGCGGGGTATGTTGAGACTAATCCTGGTCCCGCTCTGGCTTCTAATCCCGCACAATCTGTCCCTGTGTACTATCTGCCCCAAACAGCTGGTCTCACCTTTGTGCACATTAATGCTAGGAGCCTGCTTGCCAATCTCCCTGACCTGGAGGCATGTATCAGAGTAAACAGTCTGGATATCTTAGCCATATCGGAAACGTGGCTTAAGCCTTCGGTTACTGATTCACAGTGCTCCCTTCATGGATATAAAATGCTTCGTGTGGATCGCACAGGTGCTAAAAGAGGTGGTGGCCTGCTGCTCTACCACAAAGCTCACCTGAACATCACCTTAATGTCCGACTCCCCTCTGGCTAACTGTGAGGTTCTTCATTCTGTCCTACTGCTCGGGGGTGTTAATAAACTACATATTTTCTGTATATATATTCCACCCAGGAACTCTAGACTGGGGCTCAGTGAGTTCATGGAATACTTCCTATCAGTTACTGGGAAAAGTGGCATAATCTGTCTAGGGGATTTCAACCTAGACTGGGCCAGACCTAGCTCCTCTAACCTATCTTCTATGCTAAGCAAGGCCAACCTCTCTCAGCTTATACAGGAACCCACTAGGATCTTCCACGGTGGTGTCTGCGCCACCCTCCTTGACTGGATCCTGACAAACAGGAAGGAGTTTATTACCTCAGCAGGAGTACTCCCGGACACCTTAAGTGATCATTATCCAGTGTACTGTATATGGGATACCTCCCCACCTCCTTCCCATCAAAAGTGGTAACTTTCTGTAATCTCTCCAACCTTAATACGGATGCCTTCACTCATGATCTTGACCTAGTTAACTGTCCTCCCCTCTACTACTCTGGAGACAGGCAACGGTTGTCCCTATTCATAAAAAGGGACAAAAACACAAAGTGGGAAACTACAGGCCTATTAGCCTGACATCTGCACTGGGAAAAATACTGGAGGTATTATGAAGGATTATATTATGGACTATGTGGAGCTTGAGGGGAAAAAAAGACAATTCCCAACATGGATTTACCAAGGGACGTTCATGTCAAATAAACTTACTGGAATTTCACAGTAAAGTTAGCAAATCACTTGATGAAGGCAGTCCAGTGGACGTAATATTCTTAGAACTTGCAAAAGCATTTGATAAGGTCCCTCACGAACAATTGATTAAAACTATTTCTAACTGAGGGATACATCCTAAAATAGTCAACTGGATAGGAGATTGGTTGTCTGCAAGGAAACAAAGAGCATGCATCTTGGGAGAAATGTCTGATTGGGCAGCAGTCACTAGTGGGGTCCCACAGGGATCTGTATTGGGACCATGTTTGTTTAATCTCTACATGTCCACTATGCAGGTAACACTAGACATCTGGCTTTCCAAATTTGCCGACGATACACGTATAGTCCATCCAGTTAATAATATATCAGACGCTTCAAACTTACAGCTAGCACTTAGAGAATTGGAGTTATGGGCTAAGGAAAATGGGGCAACCTTTAATGTGGATAAGTGTATGGTTATGCACTTTGGTAAAAAAAAAAAAAAGTCTAGAAATTAATTACAGCTTGGGTGGTAATACCCTCAAAGTAGTACATGAGGAAACAGACTTGGGTATCAGGGTCAGTAATGACCTCAAGTTCAACTCACACTGTAATCAAGTGGTTAAGAAGACATATGGAATTCTGGGATGCATACATTGACGCATTAAAAGTAGGAAAAAAAGAGGTATTGCTCTCTTTGTATACCTCTCTTGTGAGGCCACATACAGAATATTGTGTGCAGTTCTGGTCACCAGGCTACAAAGGGGATACGAGAGCCCTGGAGAGGGTGCAGCAAAGGGCTACTAGAAAAATCTATGAAGTTAAGGATATGCATATGAGGATAGGTTAATGAAACTGGATCTATAGCCCCTTGAATACCATAGGCCGAGAGGGGATATGTGCCTAATTTATCAGGCATTATCTGACAACCAGCTTTGGAAGCAAATGGACCTGCACCTTAGGGTACAGTCACATAACACCCGTGCCCACCCCTTATAGTTGAAGGTGGATAGATGTAGGACACAATCTCGTACATTTTGGTTTTCAAATAGGGTGGTGAGAGTTTGGAACGACTTACCGATTGAGGTGATAGCTAGTCAGACTATGCTATCCTTCAAACAGTCTCTTGATATTTATTTAAGGGGCAGAAACATAGTGGGATATTAAATTCAAAGATAAGTGAGCCAAATGGACATCAGTCTTTATAGAGCTCTGTATTACCAATGATACCAATGATATAAACTTCGATGTAGGATATTTCAACTCTGCTCTAATCTCGCTGCAAAACAAACATATCCCTGTCACCACACGAAGGGTAAAAGGGAAGGTTACCAAATGGCTCATGAGTCCCCTGCTCCACCTTCTGAAACTCAGGGATAAACTGTGGTCTGTATGGAAGGCCTCCTACCTACTTGCAGACATTGAAGCCTATAGAGCTTTACGGAACACGTGCAAAAAGGAGATATGCCTGGCAAAAAGTTCTTATTATAAGAATCTCCTAATGTCCTCTGCCTCCAACCCTAAATGGTATTGGTCCCAGATCAAGAAAATACTTGGAAACAACAAGCCTCGGACACCTACAGATATGTATAAAGAGGCTACCCACTGTAACCATTCTCTCACCATTGCCAATGCTTTTAACTCACTCTTTTCCTCGCTACCGTCTCCCTCACCCTCTGGGATCCAGAAACCCTGTCGTGTTGCTTCCTCCATAACCCCCTCTCTCCCTACCCTGGAGCTGGCCTCGGTCACATACCATGAAGTCCTAAAACGTCTCAAAATTATTCTGGCTAATGGCAACCCGGGCCCTGATGGTATTCATCCTGGGATCCTTAGGCAGTTTGCTGCCTGGCTTGCTGCACCCATTACTATGCTTTTCAACCTCTCTGTCACCACTGCCTCCGTCCCCCTGATCTGGAAAATGGCCAGAACAATTCCCATTTTTAAGAAGGGAGATGATAAACATCTGTCCAACTACCGACCCATCTCACTTCTCCCCACTCTCAGCAAGCTACTTGAGAAACGTGTACATCGGCAGGTCACTGGGTACCTCACCAAGTTCAAACTTCAACCCCCTTTTCAACATGGCTTTAGGGCTGGACATAGTACCACCACTGCCCTGACCCAACTTACCAGTGATAGCAAAGGTAACATGGACAAGGGCCTATTCACAGGTGTGGTTTTTATTGACCTTTCTAAGGCGTTTGACAAGGTCCACCACCCACTTATGCTGACAAAGCTACAAACCCTAGGAGCCTCAGACTCTACCCTATCCTGGTTTGGCAGTTACCTGGATAACAAGTCTCAGTCTGTTGCTTTCCATAAGGCTCTATTCCTCCCCATTCCCATCACACGCGGTGTTCCGCAGGGTTCCATACTTGGTTCCCTCCTGTTTTCCCTGTTCCTTAATGATATTCCCAGCCCTTCTCTCTGTAGCAGCATGCTCATGTACGCTGATGGCCTGGTGCTTTATTTCTCTTCTAAATCCACTGACGACATTAACCACAGTCTTTCTCATGACTTTAAATCCCTTCAATCTTTGCTCTCGGATAAGCATCAAATCTAAACAAAAGCAAAACACAGGCCATGCTTTTTGGATCCTCAAAAAAGGTGCCCTCTGAGGCCCCTAAGCTCCTTGTCCACTGCAGCGATGGAACCACGGTCACTAACACCTCTACCTTCAAATACCTCGGGGTTACCCTTGACCCAACTCTTGATTTCTCAGTTCATGTCAACAAGGTTTGCCGGGCTGTCAATGCAAAAATAGGCGCTGCCTATCATGTACGCCACACACTCACTCTGTCAGCCAGAATGTCAGTTGCTCAAGGAGTACTTCTCCCTCAACTCCTTTATGCCCTCCCGGTTCTTACCCTGCCAATGCCAGTGTGCTCTGCAAATGGGACACTTCCTACAACAATATCTGTAGGTTCACCTTATCGGTCCCTCACCTAACTCATCACTGCCTATTTTATTCTGGCTTAAACTGGTTGCCCTCTAAGGACCTCCGGGCTTATTCCCTAGGGTGTCTTACTGACTCCCTTACTAGACCACCTCGTCCGGCCTCCCTGGACGACTTGCTTACTCTGTTCTTCCCATCCCGCACCCTCGGGTCCTCTTCTGTCCCAATGCTCTTTGTATGACCCTGTGCTACCAAAATGGGGGAACAGGTGTTCTCCAGTTTTGCTCCTAAGTTCTGGAACTTGCTCCCCCTGCAGATTAAAAACTCCACCTCCCACCTTGTGTTTAAGTGCTAGCTGTTCTCTCACCTCTACACCCTTGGGAACTGCAAATGCACGTAGATGAAACTGATTCTAGTCTCCCTGTGGGCCGATGTCTACTGTAACGTACCTCATGGTATATTACTTTATTGTGTCTTAATTTGTACACTTGACTTATCCTGATGTATCTCAACCTGTACTATATTGTCTGTACTATTGTTGTTTTTTTACTTGTGAATTTGTACAACTGTGCATGTCTGTATTCTGTCCTGTACTCTTCCGGGTCCTGCTTGAAAATAGGCAGGATTGTTGCCTAGTGCACTTACCCGGTTACCAAAAGCTAATAAATAAATAACAGGTTCATCTAATACTGCCTTGACCTCATATTCTGCCAGTTTTGCGTATCCTGATTTGGTATTGAACAGAGTCTCAAGGGTTTGTAGCACCCCTCACTGTTCACATCCTGCTCCAGGTTCAATTGTATAGGAAACTTGCCTGCATCCATTGAAGTCTGATCTCTTTGAGCAGGTCAATCATAGGTTCCTCCACGCCCTCTGCTGGAGAAGATATTGCTGCCAAGACCAGCTTCACTCCAATGGATGCTTTGAGTATTTAACATGATCAGTTTCGTACATGTGGATTCGACCTGGCAGTCTGAGCATGTAATTCACATTATTCAGTTTCCTAGTCACAATAAAAGAGCCCTTCCAGGCAACCTGCAACTTACTGTGTCTCACTAAAAATGGGCATTTACCCTCTGTCCAACTTAATATTTTCCAGCCCTAGGCACACAGGAGACTCTGTTCTGTAATGTGCAGTAAATGTACTCCATTACCCTCTCGCAGACATTCAGTACATTCCTTACAATGCTCCCCTCACTTGCAGGGGACTTCTGACCCAAATATTCCTTCCTGACAAAGTCCAGAAGAAATCCAACAGACCCTCTCCTGCAAAGAGAAGCTCAAACATAAAGAATCCTGTTGATTCCTGTGGCACCTCCCTGAAGGTGAATAGCAACTGGGGAAAATATTTTCTCAATCTTTGGTGTGTTTTTCTGCAAAGGTGTTGAGCATGTGTTTCACCATGAAGTAAATTCACACAAGCCATTCCCCTCTGGATGGTATGGCAGAGTTCTTAGTTCTTACCTTAAACTTTTCCCACAAAGTAGTTATCGGCATGGACATGAAGCTCATGACCATTGCTGATAAAATGTTATCAGAGAATTGGGCCCATCCAGTTACCCATAATCTAAATTTCACTCTTGCTGGCCAACTGATTGGCTCGCTTCCATGGACACACCCTAACTTAAAAAGAGTACATTAGCTTTTCCAACAAAATTACCAAGTGATCCCTAAAGATGCCTTCACTTTTCCCCAAGTCTCTCACCTCTTGCTCTCATACTTTAGGGGACTCGCCTACAGTACGACACACAGTGATGTGATATTGTCCATAGCCCAATGGGCTAGTCTTCCTCATTCTATCTCCAGTCTGCATAAAAATGTTTACAAGTCACTTCCAGTTAAACCTGATGTCTTGTGCCTGTGCTGGCAAACTAGCTTACCTGGGCCACGGGGAAGTAATGACTGGACACGTATTTGGAGGGGTCTTTACCAATATATCAAGTTCAATCCCTACAGGCTAATGCAGTTCTGAATCCTATACAACATGTATTGTACACCGGAACGGTTAGCTAAAATACACCATAAGTCCTCCAGTGTTTGTTCGAAGTGTCAGTCTGGTCCAGGTAACCTCCTCCACATTTTGTGGCACTGTCCAAAAGCACAACCATTGTGGTGATCTATTAGTACCAAGTTGGACCCCCTTCTAGGACTGGCAGATGCTCTCACCCCCTCAATGTGTCTTCTGGGTGACTACCAAGATCACATGGTGAGCCCTCAGAAACATTATATGGTGCTTACAGCCACTTTCGCAAAAAGGAAGTTTTGTTACACCAGTGGCTGGATATGGATATTCCCTCCTACCAGGAATGGCATGCTGAAATATTTTTTGCTGAGAAAACAATTGACGGTGCAATAAGCTCAAAAGGTTATATTCAACAAGGGGAAAAGTTATATACCCTTTTGACCCTAGATTAGTTATCCTCTAGAGTGTGTTCATTATTCCCCTATAGTGCCCGATAATACTGTTGAATGTAATTTCTCAATTTAGATTTTTTTTTTTTTTATTGTTTCATCATACTCTGCTCAGTTATTGTATTTCTTTGCTTAGCCACTTACTTTGTTTGACTATCTAATGTCCAGATTGATGTATTTGACTTGTCCCTGTGTGCTGGGAATATTATGTTCTGTTGTTGTTGTTGGTTAGTTGATTTGTGTTTATTATTTCTCATTGTTGTCATGTATTGTTAAAAATTAATAAAAGCATATTTAATAAAAAAAAATTATCAGGGAAAAATCCTCAGCAGCTCATCTGCCACCTTTTCAGCTTCCACAGAAGACATCGCGACTGCTTCAGGTTATCGAGTTGCAAAATCTTCAACCACCAGAATTAATTTATTTTCTGTCCCACTGGAGTTACTTAAAGGCCACACAATATCAATAGCCACTCTACTCATCTACAATATGACTGGCAATGGCATAAGGGAAGCTTGTGCCTAGTCTCCTGCCGTCCCTGTATTCTGGCATGCCACATCAATTTGGCAGTGCCAGCTGCAACTGTGAAGATGGCGGGCCAGTAAAAGCCCTGGAAAAATCCTACTCCAGGTTCTTTTTATCCCTAGATGACAAGAAGTTGGAATGCCACGAGCCCTCTCCAGCAGCTGTCTCCTGTATTTTGGGGCACAACTATCAGTTGTAATATTCCCCCTTTCTTGCACACCACCACCTCACCAACACCCAGTTATATACCTTCAGGTACTGGTGTGTAGAGAAGCCTCACTGCTATTATGAGCCTCAACTAGCTCCTTTATTTTACTCAGCCTTGGATCATTCTGCTGAGCTTGTATTAGCATTGAAGATGAAGCAAATTTAAACTTCGGATGGGAAGTTGAGACAAAGTCAGAAACTTCGTACTTCTGAAAGCTTCACATGGCGAAGTTAAAGAAAATCTTATTTTCTTTTTAAATCCTGCCCCAACCACTTAGGTTGTACCTACCCCCACCCCCGACACCACCTAGTGCTTTACAGATATATATTCTCCCCCACATCAACCTTTACAGTAAAAAAAAAAAAAATCCTCCCGAAATGCCAGTAATAGTAAAACTCTGCTCCCATCCACATTCTATATTCATCTCCTCTTGTTTCCTCCCACCTGACCCAATCCCAATAACCCAGTTAATTCTCCCCTCCCAACCCCATTCCCTTCCAGCACTCCCAAAAATGAATTACGTACCTGTGAAAAACAACCTATCCTGTGTTGCAGAGATGTCCTTCTGTTTGGTAACTATTAAGAATGAATATGATAAACGTTTAGTTGTAGCATTGATGTTCTGTGCACTTTTTCCCCAGGTGCAGCTATGGGGAGGCTGAACAAGGGGAACATGCAAACAAAGTGCCAAAAGTGCACAGAACATCAATACTTCCACAACGCTGAAAGGACATCATTTATGCAAACAAAGTGCCAAAAGAGTCCTGGCTCATGCCTTTCCCAGACAACAACTTTTTAATAAAATAAATATACAAATAAATCCTTTGTTTATGGAAAGCTATCACTACTGCAGCACATAGCATACCTTGCTTCACACTGTACAAAACAACTGATAATTCAGCCTTGCGTTCTCGCATCCCAAATCACTGTTACAAATCTGACAGGAGCCCTTCAAACACATCTCCTCCAGCCCCCACTGCAGCCGACATGCTGCAGAGTTTGATCTAATATTGTGTTGTACATTTCACCAAGAATCGGCACAGTACCAGCAAGAAATTAAAAATAACCCCCTGCATCCCTTAAAGAGATGAACTGCTCACAGAAAGGCGTTCTAAGTGAATCACTAAGGATTTGTATTATATTTTTTATGACAAGCTGTCAAAATATCAGTTAAGGTCAACCCCTGATGGATTTCCAGATTTTCTCTTTCCACAGCCTGGTACTAATAATAAAAGCAATTTTTTTTCCAGTTGGCATATACCCCTTTCTAGGGAGTTCTGTTGGAAGAGCAAATGTGAGCTGCAAAATGTGTCATTTCCAGCATGTCTTACATGCCTCACTGTATAGGAACGTAGCTAACACTAAGCTGTGCTCCACAACCTTGGTAGAAAGTTAAGCCGCCATCAGATAGCATCAAACCAACTAGGGCCTTCACTGACCAATAACATCCAAAGCGTTAGTTTGTTGCCACCCAGTGGGCTAGTAACAGTGCACTGGGATGCCATATGCCCAAACAAAGTTCAGGAGCAGACATGGGTCACTCACACTGAAGCTACCAGGCTTAGGAAGAGCACTGCCTGTCAACAGTGCTTCCCAGCCAGGGTTAGTAGACACGAACACATCCAACAGCAACAAATGAAGGCGAGAGAGTTTGTTCTCTTAGTGGGCGGGGGTTGCATACGCAGAACAACCACTGCTAGCAAGGCTGCCAGAAGCAATTATGTGGCACTGAGGAGAAGGGAGGGCCAGAGGTTACACAAGTACCTGACCAGAATGTGCACACAAGATGAGACGTAAAGGGAATAAAACTTCCCGGTGTGGGGATGGGGAAGCTATGGAGGCTGTGGGAGTTGGGACAGGGCGCGAAGTTCATCTGAGAATGATAGAAGGCAGTATGACCATAGAGCCCATAAAAATAATAAGGAACAAAATGGTCAAGTTGGCTGTTCCCATCACAAGAGCTAACTTTTATCTTTTCAAAAATAAATACAAAGCAAGGTCCATGTGGGATAGTTATCCCCTTGCTTTAGTAAGGAGGCCAGACAGTAGTCTTTTAAATCACATTTATTAAGTCCACATTTACTGGTGGAAGTTTTTTATTGTCACAGTTCTGACAGTTTTCCTTCTCACACAAGGGTCTCTCAAACTCACAACTTTTAGCACTCACCGAGTTGGAGGTTCAAAGCAGTGGTGCCAATTTTATTTATCATGTACACTTGAAACCTTAGCTTCCAATCACATGACAAGGCATTACTCGACTTGCTTCAATGTCTGGGGCATGGCCTAGCAGGGTTCTGTGATGGACACTTGAATTTTTTTTTTTGTACTCTTTATTTATTCTCCTTACCATATCGGACTCTCTATGGTAGGGGCATGCGAGAATCTCTGCTGCCCGCCTGAAGTTCCCAGACCTGCTCTCTGGCTCTATTTGCACTCTCCTCCCTGATCACACGACCCCTTCCCCCCAGCTCTGAGCCCCCTGGGGTGGGACCACTAACTCCTCCGGTGCTCTATCTGATAATCTAGTGGAGCGACCAGAGGAAGGGGAGCAACCAGAGGCAGACTGGCGAGCCCAGCATTGGGCATGGGGACCAGTTCCCAGACCCCGTCATTGCCTACCGAGGCGGAAGGGGTATTTCTTGTTTTTCTCCCCTGCGGGGTGCAGCGTGCAATGGTGTCCTGCGTGGTGCCTCCGCCGCTGGAGCCTATCACCATCCTACCCCTCATTTCTGTGGCCTGATGTCTGAACTGTGCCCCCAGTCTCCACCATGGGCTGCTACTGTGCCGAGCACCCCCAGACCCCCTCCCTGGGAGAAAGAGCAGCCCTCCAGGTGCCCGATCCTCTCCCTCCTCTGCTGACCCCCAGCGCCCCAGGCTTGTTCCTGAACCTGGGTCACTGGCATTGCATGAGGTGTGGTGTCCAGTGCCTCCACCCTCAGCGCCACCAGGCTTGCCTGGATGCTTGAAAAGAGAGTTCCACATCCATCCATTGAATTTTACGGACATCCTGCCTCTATATGGCATACTTTACATTTTTACCCAGGTCTGGTAAGTAGGACTAGCTGTAACAAGCTGCTTTTATTGTCCTAGAAATAGCAATAATTGTATATTCACAGAGGAGCGTTTACAGCATTGTAGTTGATAACATTTTTGGTCTCTTCATTGATCATCTTTAAATTGTAGATGTAATTGATTTAAGTTGTGGATGTGAAATACAAAATCATGGATTACTGTTAAATTTGGGTTAGTTATTGGTTGTGTGCCTGTGTGTGTGTGATGTACCTATGTGTATATGTGTGTATATATATTTTACTTAACAACATGGTTTGGGGCACAGGTTATGTTTAGATGTTTTGCAGATGGCCCATTGATCTATAGAGTCCCCCTCAAAAGTGATTCTGCTCTGGCTTACAAGGACCTGTGAAGGTTTAATCAGCTTTGACCACTGAATGGAGCAGCTTGGGTGTACAGAAGCAGTAATGAGTGGTTTATGAAGTTCTCCATCATCCTCCCAGCGAAGTGCTCAAAGAGAAGAGGGAGCCTGTGAGTGTGAGTTTGTGTGTGCAGATTAGAATGTCGGAATATACTTCCAAATCAGTCCAGTTACACTTTAAATGGGCAATTAAATTGATTAAACTTTACGTGAAAAAGATTTGAGGGTCTTTGTGTCAAATTATATATAGTTTGATAAACATTACAGAACTCCTTAATGAACTTAATAAAATATGGGCAATCTGGTATATCCCATCAATTTTTTTACACTGGGCCTGTATTCACCCTCATATTGATTATGCCTCACAATTCTAGTGCCCTGATAAGAATAAAGAAATTGGGGTTGGAATAACCAAATATGTGCAGGGTGCCAGTGGTCTGAGCTTTTTTAACCACATGTCTTTGGAATCAAAGGTGACATTATGCTAACGTGGGAAAATCTGAAAGGGCTCATATTTGAGGTGGGGTTTGAATGTGTACAGATTGCGGTAAACATAGGGGGTCACCCACTACAACTGGAAAAAAACGCTTGATAAATATCTACTTTTCAATGGCTCATTGGGCTATTATGGGTAACTGAAGGGAGTTTTTATGGGCTTTTTGCCTTCTCAAATTTCCTTCGCTCTTCTTAGTGAATATTGAACTATATTCCACGGTGACTTATTGCAGCGTAGCAAACAAATCATGCGCCCACCACCATGTAGAAAAAGCAGAACACTGATCTTGGCATTTTAAATAAGTGCCTGTTTATATAGGTGCGGGTAAAACACGACAGACACAACTTG
The DNA here is from genome assembly GCA_016271365.2 of Neoceratodus forsteri. Classification (NCBI taxonomy): domain Eukaryota; kingdom Metazoa; phylum Chordata; order Ceratodontiformes; family Ceratodontidae; genus Neoceratodus; species Neoceratodus forsteri. Next base: position 1,871,433,803 of record CM057452.1, read on the forward strand.
GAGGTGGTTTGGAACAGATTTTTTTTTTTTTGGCCTTCTTGTTTGCTACTTTGGAGTTTGTATTATAATGCCCATACCTTATATGTTGCTGTACTGATTTATTGCACTGGTTTTATTTTACTTGGTAAAAACGGTCTGTAAATGATGTGTTTGGGGAGATAGCTTTTATTTACTTTTTTGCAGTGAATGGAGTGGAACATATCTGAACCCAACCCAGGGTTTTTAAAGATGGGATTGCCTTATAAGTCGGGGAAAGTGTGACACTGTTAATTGGGCCAGCAGTGATAAATGTTAAGTGACTGGATCAGTAAGTTTAGTTTTTTCCTCATGTTTTAGTATAATTGTTTTTGAATATTGTATCAAACAAGCAGATGTTGGCTTGGAGATAACTAAAGGGGTACATCACAAGGATCCCACAGTTGGGTGTGGGGCTGGCCCCCTTGTACACTTTATGGGCAAAAACATTTTGTTTTTGTTTTCACTGTAGATTATATCGGGCAGTTTTTAGGAGGCTGACTACATTTCTACAGATCCAGAATCCCCCAGCAAGTGACAGAGCAGTTGGCAGAAGTGGGAGATTCCGTACAGTAGCCTGCAGTGCATATCGGAGCTTTTGTGATCGGTCTGTTTTTCCTCACAAGAGGCTAAATACAAAGTCCTCTGACTATACGTAGGCCATAGAGTAGAGAACAATGGAACCGGGAAGATCAGAGTTAACATAAGCGGCGATACCGGAGAGTTAAGGATCCCTCGTGTGCGAAATCGGAAATCGAGTAAACTACGGTAATCAGCTGCAGCGGCATTTTGGCCACACCCCTTTTCAATACGGACACTCCTTGCAGTTTTTGCTCAGCCACGACATTGGGGAATATTAATTGCACTAAATAATGCAGAAGACATGTAGAAGCCTAGCCACATTTTGCAAAAAAAAAAAAAATTCTTTCATGTTCTGGCTAAAGGGAGTATTTAGGCTTTATTTATGGTGTGGCTTCTGTTTTTGCAATTTGTATAGTTGCGGTTGTAATTGGGGGGCTCCACACCCCCGTTCTATTTACGTATTTCGCTTTTTTTTTTTTTTTTTTTTTTTTATATATTTATTTTGCAGACCGGACATTTTTTTTCTAAAGATGACGTCACAGCAGTAGGCATGCAACATGTTCGCGATCAGAGGCCATACTGCCGTATTTACCTCTAGGCGCACGAGGGGTCCTTAACGCTCTTGTATCTCCACATAAGCCGACCTGCATTGTAGCCTACCGAATCTTGTCAATACTGCCTAATGCTCTTGTCATATGCAGGGGGGGCCAGGGATTTGTAGTAACAGATGACTGCTTACAAGTATGCAAAATTAGGCATATATCCTGCCTGGGCACTTGCCTCACACCTACTAAAGCTGGGAGCCCTAATCCTTCTCTACTGGCTCTCCTAACATACTCTACTCTGGTAATTGTGACCCTGGTGTTGCTCTGGCTCTCCTCCATTGTTTTAATTTTTGCTAATCACTGTAACGCGTAATATGTCATTGCTATATGTTTACCTGTACATGTTATAATCTAAATCTGTACTAATTGTGTATCCTAGTAGTTCTGTAACTCATGGGTCACCCCTGAAAAAAGGGATCTTTGTGGCCCAGTAGGCCTACCCAATCACCAAAATTCAATAAATCTGAATATTTTTTTGCTGCCTGTGCACATTGACCTTGGTGGTGATGGTGACTATTCCCCTTTTAATGTAATGGTGTGAGATGCAGGTTTGGGCTTCATGGCCTGCTGCCTGCCCTGAACGTGGGCAATGGTCTGTCCAGGTTAAACTTACAAATTGTAGTAGTGCCCTATAAGGGAGCAGATACTTCCTCTTCACAGTCCATTGGACATACCCCTACACCTGTCCGTTTTGTGATGATCTATCTTGGGGGGGGGGCATTGAATTCTTTGGGGGAGATTTTCGAACCGTTGGTATGCAGTTTTGAGCTACCTTTGATGCAGATGAAGACCACCGCTTAATTAAACCTCGTTAGCAGAGTGGTGGTTTTCATTTTGCATCAGAGGTAGTCCCATCAGTTATGCAGTGGCTTTTATTTGCATCAGAAGTAGTTTAAAAGTTCCATAGTAAAGGTCTGAAATTCTCCCCTGTTGAATTCAGTAGGGTGCCAGAAAACATCTGTGTGCAGGGGTGTGTTTAACTGGCCAGTTGGATCCCTCCTCTGCCTTGCAGGACACCATTTGCAATTTTAACTCTCCATATGGGTGGAGGCAGTATAGTGCAGTGGTTTAAGGCTCTGAGCTGCAAACTTGGAGACCTGGGTTTAAATCCCAGCAAGTCACTTCACTTCTTTGTGCTACCAGGTCACACCTGGAAACCTGCTTTGGCTTAGTGCACCTCTCCTGGTTAAACAATTTCCTCTTCCCCTTTCCTAACTCGGATGGACTATAGCATTCATTCAGCTAGTGGGCTATGAAGCCCAAACCTGAACTAGAAAGCATCCCACTTTAATTTATGGAGGTGTTGGCAGGTGTACATTATTATATGTGCAAACTTAGAAATCTGGTAAATAATTTTTTGACTCTGTAGTAAAATTGGTTGGGGTGGGGAAATCCTACTGTGTGTGTGGTGTTTTTTAAGCTTTTTGCAGATGCCATTGTAACTACCAGCCAGGTGGACTGTCGGGCACGTTTAATTGATGTATAAGTTGGCTTTTTCATTACAAAGATCCTTCCCAGTCATGATGAAAATTAATTGCGAGAATATGAAACATTTTTTTAAGCATGAAAACTAGGATGATTTCAAATAAATTTTTAATAAGGAACTCTGAATCCCGAATGCAAGTCACTTTAGATGGACAGATCTCTTCAGTCATCAAAAAGAAGTGGATGGTAGTCCTTAACCTCCAGAAGGGGTCTTTCATTCACCTGGGATAGACATCTGTACTACCTCCTTTATGTTGGGACTGAGAATGGCAGAGCACATTAGTGGATTCCTGAACAGATAATTTGTCCTTTAACTTGCTACATTCCATATACATTGGGAGGTAAAGAATAAAGGAAGAAGTCCGAAGTATAGTATATATTGAAGACAGCACAGGTAATATAAATTATTTGGGGACTTGAAATGGCTTCTTTTAATGCTGGAAGCTGTTTGAGTAGTTGCATGCATTTGGGGCAAATTGCTAATGTTTATCTGGAGTGACTTTTTTTTTTCTTTTTTCCTTTATTATGGATATTGACTTCACAATTAATACCTTTTGAGCACAATATGGCTCTTTTACAAAGGTTCCAAGTCGAGCAAGACATACAACAAGATGAACAGTGACTGACATCAGAATAGGATATGCAGGGTTACAACATTTCAAATACAAAGATACTAGGTGCAGTCCATTTGTAGATCGGGATCTGACAAGTCCTCTACCTTTCTGATGTCTGCAAGTCTACCTTCATAGCATAATAAGGCTGAGTCAGGATGTCGAGGGAGATGAAAAAGAAATTGATCAAAAGCTGGGGAGGCTAAGAGATGGAGGAAGTGAGTAGGGGAAGTAGTGGAAAGGGAAGGAGAGGACCAACTTCTAGACAATTACTTCATTTGGGAGGGTGAAGGACTTAATTTAAGCAGAATGATGGAAGCCATTTCAATGGAACTGTTAAAAGTACTTGGGGAAAATTGCAATTATTGGACCTAAAAGCAATCCTGTCTTCTTAACACTACCTGTTTTGTTGGGTTGGGGTACATGAAATATTTGTAGCTGTTAGGGTGGAAAATGGCCTGCCATCTTTTGGCTGTCCGTGTATGCTCTTGCAAGGCAAACCTGAAAATGGGAATACTTCCAGCGGTCTTGCCCTGTGTAAAGACTGTTTTCATTTTAGGTGACAGGCTGGGTACTTCAGAGATTTTGTTTTTGTTCAGCTGCATCCCAGAATGTCAGGAGTAGTATCAACTACTAAATTCACAAAAATAACACCAACAGCTTAATCTCGTTCAAGATGGCATTCATCTGTATCCCCCTCCCCTGGGTCGTGCCTGAAAATAGGCAGGATTTGTCTAGTGCACTTACCCAGTCAACAAAAACTAAATAAATAAATAAATAAAATATGCTAAATTTCACAATACTTTGCTTCACTTACTTCTACAATGGCTAACTTTTCTAAATCTGCAAATACTCAGGTGAAATTATCATTTAAAAACACGAGGGAACTCCCGAAAAACTCAGGCCTAGAGGATCCAGCAATTCGAGCCAACACCCGATCTGGCCCAGATGAGCAAGAACTTCCAGACAGAGGGAGAAAGTCAGCGGCAGATCCATCATATCAAATGCTGAAGAAACTGTTCCAGCAGCTAAAATACAAGCTTACCATAATGATGCAAGCAGGATTTGAAAATATGTCCTCGCAACTCCAGCACTTGCAACAAACAGTAAACACCGTTACCAAGACTGTGGATCAACGTGAGACCCACCTGAATGAGCTGGAATCCTGCACTAGCACCCAAGAGGATAACCTAATCCAGGTTTCTGTGGACCTTCCGAGAGTGCTGCAAGACATTGCCTATTTAAAAACAAACTCTGGCCAACCACGAAAATAGAGAACAGAGATGTAACGTCAGTCTGGTGGGCATGCCTGAGGGATTGGAGGGAACAGACTGTGCACTGTTTGTGCAGAAATGGCTCCGGCAGGCTCTTCAACTGTCTGAACACGTCACCTTAGTGATCCAACGTGCTCACCACTCCCCGAGTCCCAAGCCTGCACCAGATCAACACTCGAGACACATAATAGTTAAATTCCTTCGATATCAAGATAGGCAGGTTCTGCTAGATGCGGCAAGAAAAGCAGGATCCCTAATGTTAAAAAAAATCAAGGGTTTGAGTCTTCCCTGACTTCTCCAGGCTACTGCAAACACAGCGGCAGGCATTCCAGCCTGTTAAGAGGAAGCTACATGAGCTGGACTGGCTGTTAGCCCTGGTCTATCCCAGTGACTTGTGATCCAGAGGCCGGAGCAAAGCAGGTGCGTCTTTCTAACCCTGATGCAGCAGTGGCCTTCGTGGTGGAGGAAGAGAAAAGAGCCAATCATCAGGATGCTCCGAATCAAGATGGGCAAGATTCCTGACAATCTTTAAGCTGCAGGTACTGTTTTCATCCAACTTGTAAAGGGGAAGGGGGGTTTGGGGGTATTGCCTGTACTCGTGGTCCATCACATGGTTGTGGCCTATAAGGCAGGGTGGTGACACCTCCCCCTTCCATTCTGCCGACCGTCTCTACTGCACTTGCAGCTCTCAAGACCACGGAGATTTCACTTCAAGCCAGTATTGCTGGTTGGGGCAATATTATTTCATAAGCCCTTTCGACTGTGAAGTCTCCTTAAGAATTGGATACTTATTTTCTGGGACGAGATGCCCAATTGCTGCAAATAAATAGTGTTGCTGGGAATCTTTACTCACGGACAGATGAAACTAAATTTACAGATGGGGGTCTATCAGAGACTTGGGGCATGTATCTAGCCCCTTCGGAACTTAAGTCAAGATGTTTTATTTTTCTATCTTGCTTGAAGTTTCTCTTTTTTGAATTAACCCATATAAGTGCCATTGTTCGGCTTGTCTAGCTATGATGAATTTATTATGGTGTGGAGGGGGAAAAATATAAGCTAAGGCGTATCACAGCTGGGAAATGTACTCTAAAGGTGTTTGTTTTCCTTTTTTTCTTAAAGTCCTTATGGTCTAAATGTTGCTGCCCAGCCTTTGACTTTGCCAATTACGGGGCTGAGGTGGGGGCTGGGCACAGACTGCATACACAAACCCTTACTTGGTCACGCAATCTATGTCATCAGGAATATGCCTATTGAGGACAGGCTGGGGTTGGCCTGACATTTTTCTGGGTGTTGGAAGGCCTCCCAGCCCCCCTCTGTGTGCCGGGCCTGAGCCTGCCTTTGCCTTAGGCCCTCAAACATGTCAATTACTGGCACCTCTGCCCAATAAACAGAACAAGGGAGGGAAAGATTGGGGAAAATGGGTTGGCTGCCCCACAGGGGAGGGATACCAGTTCAAGGTCCTCTATTTGGGGTCTAGGCACCCTCACCTTCTGAGGCTTAAACCCCCCAATCCTCACCCAGGGGCAGATATACACTCCATCACTTTTGTTACTTTATATAGGATTCATGGATGGATGGCCCAGCTCCATCCATGAAAAGTAGTGGGTTGTAATGGGCGGGAGGAAGCTAAAGAGTAAGGGAGGGAGGGAGGAGGGTGGGAAAGGAAGTTTTTTCTCGGGTGGGTTTGCTTACTTCTTTGGGTTTGGCAGTGGCTTATTCTTCCAAGGGACTTCAGGGAAGGGGTGGTTCAACTGGGGAAGTGTTCAGCTTTTAAAGCTGCAGAGGGGCAGTTTAGGGTGCTGTTATGTTTCAGGGGGGTTGTTGGAGAGGAGGGAACGTCCGTTTAGTTACACTGTTACTGGTAGTTTCATGTTTCTTACAGGGTGATGTTGTTGTTCGGGTTAGGGTGGGTAATGGAATGGGAATGTTTAAGTTGCATAAAAATTGCCAGCCTGGTGGCGAGGAGGGATGAGGCGCTGAACGCCACACCTCGCACTGGCAATCCGGGTTCGGGAACGGACTTGGGCCGCCGGGGGCTGGCAGGGAAGAGGAAGGATTGAGCATCCCACAACTGCTGTCTTTCCTCTGGGGTGGGTGAGGGATCTGCACGCACTGCAGCAGCACCTGGCAGAAGCCAGGTGCACTACAGTTATGGGCACAATAAGGGGGTGGAGCTCAGCAGGCATGGGCACATAGGTGTGCTGATGCCATTGCACATTCGGCTCCTCGGGCAACAAAATCTGGAGCAAACTATGGTGAGGCAACCGTGGCAGCTGATGGCCATGCTCTGCACTCCCAGACACGAGAGACTTAGCCACCAGGCATCCGTGCCACAGGTCCCGGGGGGGGGAGGGTCCTGTCATTTGCTGGTCTGTGTGGATGGGCATATAGATTCGCACGCCAGACCTGGTCCGGGGGTGCAGGTGCTGGCGGCCGGGGGTCACTAGGAGTGGCTCTGTTTGGAGGAGGAAAAAACTGTTCAATGTTGAAAAAAAAAAAAATTGGATAAAAATCAAACCAGTGAATTTGGGACGGTTACTAACTGTGCTGTTATTTATCTCAACGGACCGTCAAACTATTCATACAAGAGAAATATAATAAAATGGGACAGATTACATTTTTGACTTGGAATGTCAATGGACTCAAAAACAGTGGTAAAGCAGAAGAGGGTCTGGTCTCACATTAAGAAATCTAAGGGCAATGTCAATTTCATTCAGGAATCGCACATGATGCAACAGGAAGCAGCTAGACTTGCTACTTTGTGGGGAGGTAACTTTTTAGTGGCCCCCTTTACTTCCAGGGCTCGGGGGGTGGCTATTTGGCTCAGGCCCTCACTCCAGGTGGAGATTTACTCAGTAACAGCCGACTCCCAGGATAGATACCTTATTGCTGAAGCCACCATGGAGCAAACCCAGTACCCTAGTGTCTCTCAATGGGCCCAACTTTGATTCCCCATACATCTTCCACCATCTTTCGGTGGCACTAACTCCATATAAGGGTGTTTTAATTATAGTTGGAGCCTTTATCCCACTCCCACAAAATCTACACTAGACTGAATTATATTTTTGGCCCCTCGACCCTTCTGGAAGGTGTTGTGAAGGCAAGCTATGTTCTCATATTGATCTCGGACCATGCCCCTCCCAGCAGTTGTGCAGGTAAACCCAGAGGATCCTCTGGATTGGCAGTGGAGAAAGGATCCCACTATGCTGAGTAATAAGCAATCTGTATCATCTATGGCTTCAGAGTTTACTTCCTCAAATGACACTGGAGAGTTCAACACTCCAACAGTTTGGGATGCCATGAAAGCTTTTGTAAGAGGAAAGACCATTTCATATGTGTCTCACATTAGGAAAAAACAGATTCAGGAAGAGGAGGCCCTTGAAAAAGAGATTGGGGAAACAGAAAAACAGGCCATGGCCATAGGTAACCGGGAAGCATTAAAACATTACTACACCTGAAGGGGAAGCTCAATCAAATTACATCCCATAGGCTGGAAAAGATCTATTAATCTCACAGTCTCATTCCTACTTTGAGGGAGACAAATCTGGAAAATTTTTAGCTTGACAACTTAAAAAGAAAAGAGCGGAAAGGAACATACTTGAAATAGAAAGAGGGGATGGGACCACCACAGCCAATCAGCTGGAAATTAATTTAGTGTTCCACACCTTTTATCAGGAGCTCTACACCACCCAAGCCCCGAAAGATCTCTCCCCGGAGGCATTTTTGGACACAATAGACCTCCCGGACTCGTCTGCTGGGCAGGTGGAACTTTTAGATATCCCGATCACACTGTCGGAACTCCATCAGGCGGTGTGCACCACTAAACATGGGAAAGCCCTTGGGCCGGATAGAATCCTGTCCGAGATCTATAAGGCTCTTTGGGAACCTCTGGACCCTCTGATGCACAAAATGGTAGGTGTGGCTCTGGAGGATGGAGCTCTCCCCTCTTCCCTACTTATGGCGACCATTACGGTGTTGCACAAGCCTGGGAAGGATCCCTGTAGCTGTGACTCTTATAAGCTAATGTCACTATTAAATACAGACTACAAAATCATGGCAAGATATTGGCAAAACGTCTGGAGGGGGTTCTCCAAGGGTTGGTTCACCCCGACCGGGGTGATTCACTGGGGGAAGACAGGCCAAGCACAACCTGAGGCATGCTATTAGTATTATTCACCATTGGTTGGGAAGGGATGGAGTCAGTGGGCAAGGTCTTCTTGCCCTCGACACGGAGAAAGCTTCTGATCACACTGAGTGGCCCTTTATGTTTGCGGTCCTCCAAAAATGTAATTTTGGCCCCAACATTAGATCATGGATTGGTTCTTTTTACACTTCTCCTAAAGCTCTGATTTTGACTAATGACACCTTGTCCCCCCCCTTCTCCCTCACATGAGGTACTAGACAGGGGTGTCCCTTATCCCCCCTTTTATACATTCTCACTATAGAGGCCTTAGCTGTTGCCATCCGGAGTCATGGGAATTTGGAGGTGTTTTCAATGGTGAGGAGAGAACCATGTAGTAGCCCTCTTTGCGGACGACATTCTGCTGTTCTTGACCAGGCTGGAAAAAGCTCCCCAGGCACTTACCCAGTTGTTCTCAATTTATGACCCAGTTTCAGGGAATACAATTAATTGGAGCAAGTGCGAATGGTTAGGTTGCCCCTCAGAAAACACAAGGAACCAGTTCAAATAGCAGGGACCCGGACCACTCCTGCATTCGCTCAAGTACTTCAGAATGAGGCTCACTAGTAATATTCTAGGTTAGCTGAAGCCAATTATAAACCCCTAATTCATAAAGTGAGGAGTGACTGTGCGAGGCAGCAGTCTAACTCTAACACTAGTGGGAAGGGCCAACTTGGCTAAAATGTGCATCTTGACCCAATGTTTATACTTATGTCAATCAATTCCTACTCAGATCCCCATGAAATATATAAAGGCACTAGAGGGGGAGATCACTTCCTTATTATGGCAAGGACAACACCCTAGGATAAAAAAAAGAGGCTTTGTGGTCTCCAGTGAAGAGAAGGGGGTTAAGACTGCCCAATCTACACTTATACTACCTGACCGCCCAACTGGTGTTTATTGAAGATTTGCCCCAAGGGAGTGCACGCAGGTGAGCTTGGACAGACCTGGAGGCTGGAGAAGGGGAAATGCCCTTATATCACTCACTCCTTGCCCCCAGTCTGGCCAGTCAATGAGCAACATCAATTAAGAATGCGCTCACGAGAAATCTGGTTAAGGTCTGGGTGAAAGCGCATAAACTCTTGAGTCAGGTGAATACCTTCTCCCCAGAGACTTCAACAGAAGCCATTCTGAGGTCTCAGTGTGACCTACATGCTATGGAGTTGAGAGTTCTGGCTGAGTGGTCCAGATGGGGACTGTCCTTTCTTTCTCACCTGTATGATGGCATCGCATTGGTGGAATTCCCTCAGCTTCTCAGATGGTTTGGCCGGAAAGCCTCCCATTTCTTTACATATTGTAAAATTAGGGCTGTGCTTTTGTCTGAGGGGAGTCCAAACTGTCACCTTACCTGATCACCTCTTGAAGAAATATTTATGAGGGTTGCCTCGAAGCCAAGAGCAATACCACTGAGTAGTTGCTATAAACTATTGCTGGGGGCTATACCAGATCCATTGTTAAAACTAAAAAGTAAATGGGAGGAAGATCTGAACTCTGGGGGAGCTTGAGATAGGATCTCAAAAAACTGGGAGTGATGTGCTCAGTAAACAACAGGCTGAGGGCCATACACCTAAATTATCTGCACAGATCATACTTTACCCCTGTTTTAGCCAATAGGATTGACCCATTGGACCCTGATGATTGCCCAAAATGTAAGGCACACAGAGGCTCCTTCTATCACTTAGTATGGTCTTGTCCTAAAGTTGCGACCTACTGGACTGACATTTCTAAGATCTTGGCATTGACCTTAGGTACCCCTGTAAGTGCCCACCAGACGGAGGTGTTGCTGGGTCTCCCCAGTGGTTGGGGACGTGGGGGCAATGCTATGCATCCCATAATGAGGTTAGGATACGCAGTGGGGAAGAGGGTTCTTGCCATGCACTGGAGACTGGAGTCTATCCCTACAATCACCCAATGGGCTCAATCCATGCTCTAGTGCATGAAACTGGAATATATACAATACTCAGTAAGAGGCCAACCAGACAGATATCATAGTATGTGGGCTCCTTTGGAGGCAGCCCCAAAAAGTGACTGGTTCCCAGTAATTTGATGCCAGCGTGTCTTTGGGTCTTTGACATTCTAGCTATTGTTTATTGTTTGGGTTTGAGGTACAAGGATACCGTTTAATAAACAACCACAGTCCCTTAATGTCTTACATGGTTTATTTAAATTGACATCCTTAAAACTTTAATAATCTATGCCCTTTAGGAAACTTTATGCAGTGTGATGTATATTGTTAACTGTGAAGCATTTAACTGAATTTATAAAATGGGAAAGAAAAGAAATATCAAGTGGTTGGTTGAAACACATCACATGACCGTGCGTATATCACACCATGACCGCACACCTGCACTTTTACCCCCTCTAAAAAACAATTTTGCCATTTTATAAGATAGATAACTCACTCTACGGTGTGGGGTCATGCTCTGATATACACACACCTTGGGTAGTTGACGCATTTGGCCTGCGGCCTCGTGCGTACAACGCACACCAAGGCGTGCGTATATCAGAGCGCGACCGCACACCTAAGAGTGGGTTATCTATTACATTACAGTTTTGTCCTGCAATGCTGGTTTTAACTAAATAAAGTTTACACAAAAAAAAAAAAAAAAAGAGACTTGCTTCAGTGTCTTGTCCTAAGGCATTTGCTGCTTCCACTGTGACACACTGCTAATTTAGGTCCGTTTTCTAAGGCTGCTCATATTGTCTTTAAACATTATGGACAGATTCACTGCCCTTTACCCAATGCCCTTTTTTCATTCCTTTTCACACGTTGTAAAGCAATTCATTATGAACAATTTTGTGGCACTTTGCCTGGGTCCTGCTTCACCTCCATTCTTAGTTTACTGTGACTTCATTCATGGCATTCAACAATGGCCCTACTGCATGTCATGTTGCTTTCAGAGAACCCATTCATGGACCTTTACTAAGGTCCTACTACGCTCTCGTCTATTGACTGTGGACATGACTGTGACCCTTTACTAAGGCCTTACTGTGTCTTCTTGCACTCACTGAATCTCAGCATATGGTGAACTGTTTGTGGCCCCGCACCAAGGCCCTGTTGTGCCGCATTTTTCTTCCTGTGAACCTGGTCTGTGGCCCTGCTGTATTCCTTTCTCAGCTATTATCCTGGCATCCCAACTCCAGGAACACCATCTGCCACTCTTCTCCCATTAGGAGTGACTCGGCCATGATGGTGCCAGCACCACATGGCTCCCTCTCTGTAAGCCGATGCCCTTTTTGACCAGGAAAGGTCTTACATGTCTGAGACCCTTCCTAGACCTCCCTGGTAACAGCCACTGCCACAGAATGACTGGTTAAGAAATGTGGAGCCAGCCAGAATGCAACCCAATACCTTGCAGTAAATTACATGGCTCAAAATACTACAAGACATGCCATGGAACTGCATCGTTCACTACAGCATACAACTGCACTCTGCAGTAATACTGCAAGGTACTATATTGCATACTGGCCGGCTCTGTTCTACGTAAAGGACAATGCAGATTTACTGCAATGTTCCATTTTTATTCACTTGCTGTATAATGAATTAAACAATTTTTTTAATGGTACAAAGGGTGGTGAAAGTTCACAAACTGTGTGCAACCTTTTAAAATAAATAGCTTAGTCAAAAGTACAAAAAATTGTTTACCAGATACGGTATCGTTGCACAGCAGGGAAATCTACGCTCCCATCCCAGTGCTTCAGTCTGCTTTAGACCTTCCTCAGGCCCTCTGTAGCTCTTTGCAGGCCATCCACTGGAAAATGCTTCATGTGGCTTTACGTTACCAAATACTACCCTTTCAAAGGACTATTTTGTCCCATGGATTCAAAACGAGTCAATAATGAAAATCAACTCCAGCAGTCAAATCCTTTATCTCTTAGATACTTAGGTAACATCATTAAGAAATACATTTCAGGTGACCCTTTAAACTGAACAAAGACAGGAGAGGGGCTGGGATAAAATCTAATACCGTACGAGATGTTAATCTCATTGTTGGAGCTGAGTGAATTATTAACAGGACTACTAATTTAAAACACCCTCATGAAATAAAGGGAATCTTAATTAATGCAAGAAGTCTCATTAATAAAAAGGATGCATTAGAACTCCTATTACAAAAACGAAAATATAGAACTGTGCGCAATTACCGAAACTTGGTGGCAGGATGATGAGTGGTGTCAACACATTTCAGGCTATAACCAGTTTAACAACAATCATACAGGAAAAAGAGGAGGTGGTTTTGCATTGTAAGTTAAAGTTACATATGAAGTACATGAAATAAAGCCCAAATTAGAAAAGAATGAGAGAACTGAAGAATTCTGGGTAAATATCATGCAACCCCACACTAAAAAAAAATATTACAATTGGGGTATGCTACAGGGTGCTTGGTTTATGTGCCGAGGACAATAAGACCTTCCTGAAAGCCATTAAAAATATAGAATTAAGTGACAAAGTACTTATTATGGGAGACTTTAACTTTCCCAATATCAACTGGAAGCAGCCGATTGGAAATACAGAACTAGAAAAAGATTTTATTGATATAATGACTTAGAACAGTATGCGACCCGTGGTATCAGGGGTCAAAATAGATTGGATTTGATCCTCAGAAATACGAAAGATAAAATAACTGATTGTGTGGTTAGAGCGCCCCTAGGTCTGAGCAACCATAATATGGTTGAATTCAAGATCACTAGAATTATACCTACTGTACTTATACAGAGGTGACCAAAATCAAGTGTTGGAGTGAGGCTGATTATGCTTCAGTGAGGAACTATATGACAGGATGGAATTGGGAGAATGAACTAAGAGATCTAAGTGTACAGGAAATATGGATTGAAATTAAAAATAAAATGGAATACTGCTCCAAACAATCTATCCCAGAAAAAACAAAATATAATAACCGAGGCAAAATACCATCATGGTTAACCAATAAAGTTAATAAGAACATTAGAAAGAAAAAAGAGCATACAATAGGATTAAGAAAAGCCATCTGACACAAACTGGCAGAAATGTAAAGAAACTGCTAAAAAATGTAAACAAATCATTAAAAATGCCAAACAAAATGAAGAATTATGCACAGCAATGACAGTGCATAACAAAAATACATTTTTCAACTACCTGTATATAAATAATCAGAGGAAAGGTACCTTTAGAATAGGTCCATTGTCTGTAAATTGGAGTCTGACTTTGGCAGAACAGACAATGTCCAACACATTTAATAAATATTTCTTAAGTATTTTTTAGGACAAAACTATTTATTTATTTTAAAAGTTGATAACGGGAACGGTACCATGAGTGAAGCTAATTTCCAGGTACGACCCGAGGAAGGGATACAGAGACACATACAACAGAGGGAGATCATAGAAACAGACAAATCACACAGAATATTACTTAAGTTTGCTTCTAGCAATACAGTAATTACAATATGATGCAATAGTATTTACAAAAAATACTAATATTATACTGGCACTCGATAAAGCCTCCATAAGCTATAGGGAGCAGACTGTTTCAGGTAGGGGAGGCTGCAGAGAGAAAACAGTGAGTACTGGAGAAGGGAGAGGAGAGACAGGGGGATAGGAAGAAGAGGATGTATTAGGGATATGAACAAGTGCAGGATGACGTAGGAGTTGGTCTGAGTAGGCTCTTGAGGGCAGAAAAGGAGGGTGTGAGGTGGGTACGGAGAGGGATGCTGTTCCAGAGGAAAGAAAGCCTGTAAGAGAAGGCCAGTTTACCAGCTGAGGTGCAGACTCGAGGGAGTGCAAAGAAACAGGTGACAATTGATCGTGAGTTGTACAGGGATGGGGTGGCAGGTTTGAGGAGAGATGCAAGGTAAGGTGGGAGAGTCCTGAACCAGAATTTGGATATGAGGGTGGAGCAGTGTGAGTAGCATCTCTGGGAGAGAGATTGGAAGGACAGAGAAGAGTAGAGGTCACAGTGGTGAGTTAGTTGGGGGAGTAGTTGGTGGCGAACTGCCAGAAGGCGTGGTAGACGACATCGAGTTTAGCAATGGAGGTCACAGGGGCAGCACTGTAGGCCACATCGGTGTAGTCGAAGATGGGGAGGATCCATATGATCACAAGGTCACATCTGATAGGGAGGGGGAGATTAGCCTTGTGGCAGTACAGCAGCCCCTGCTTAGGATGCAGTTTTGAATGTAGAGCATTGAAGTGAGATGAGAAATCGAGTGAGGGATCAAGCCAGACCCCTAGGTACTTAAAAGCAGGGACAATCTCGAGGGTAGTGTTCTCGAGAGAGAGGAAGGGGCGTAAAGCTTGAGTCCTGGTGAGTTTTTGCTTGGTTCCAAAAGTCATTGCAACAGTTTTTGTGATGTTAATTTTAGACTGTTTGCTCAAAGCCAAGAGGTAACTGTCAGGTACTTTTGTAGATGGATTTGAACAGCTGAGGCAGATGGACCAGACAGAAAAGGGACAGTGTTGTCCACATACTTGTGGATATCAGCATGGAAGCAAACAGAGGGGAGCTTTTTATGAACAAGGAACACAGAACAGGACTGAGGATCAAGCCTTGGGGGACTCTTGCTAGGATAGGGAGGAAAGAGGTTAAGACGTTATTGATTTTTACTGATTGGAAATGGCCACTTAAGTAAGATCTGAACCAGAACACAGCAAGAGGTGAGAGGACAGAGTCAGTCAGTTTGTTTAGGGGAAGGGGGTGGGACATGGAGTCAAAGGCCTTAGCTAAATCAAGGAATATGGCTGAGGTGATGAAGCCTTGGTCCATGGCCAAGTGGATAGCATCTGTGAAACGCAGGAGGGCGGTGGTGGTAGAGTGGTTCTTTCTGAAGCCCGATTGAACAGTGGACAGAGTGTTGGAGGTGCAGAGGAACTCATTTAACTTGGAGAGGACCAAGGACTGTTGGACTTTGGCAGTTGGGGGGAGAAGTGATATGGGGTGGCAGTTGCCAGGGGCAGTTGCATCCTCCATTTGAAGAGGGGAAGTACTGTAGCAGATTTCCAAGCCACAGGGACAGTAGAGGAGGAGATGGATAGATTAAGAATGAAGGTCAGGGGTTGACAATTGAGGGAGCAGAGATTTTGAGAAGCTTGAGGTGCAAGCCATCAGGACTAGATTTAGAGGGATTTAGGGAGATGAGAGCTCTATAAACTTCAGAGGGGGATCCCGGCTGTAGGTGGAAATTGGAGGATCGAGGGGGAGAGGGGGGAATTGGGTTGGGAAGTAGGAGGACCATGTGATACAGCACAGGTTGTGAGGAACTTGTTTAGAGCTTCAGCAACAAGGATAGGCTCAGTAACAAGTGAACCAGACACACACAGTGGGTGTGGGTGAGTCAAGGGAGGGATGAATGAGCGAGCGGACATCATTCCGGAAGGAGTGTTATTAGAGACATGCAAGCAAGCTTTGAAGAAATCTGATTTGGCCTGTCGGATGTGTTTAGTGCAATTGTTGCGGAGGGTACGGGAGAGGTCTAATGGTCAGATGGGCTCTGTGAGGTTTTAAATTCACACCACGATAGATCATGGGATTTGCAAATGGACAGAATTTCTGGAGTGATCCAGGGGTTGTGGAAGCATTTAACTCTGATGGATTTTAGAGGTGCATGGGTATCCCAAACTTTTAGAAAAACTGATGAAAAAACGAGAGAGGGCAACGTCCATGGAGGTGGAGGAGCAGACAGGAGACTAGTTGGCCAAGGCTAGGTGTTGATGAAGTTTGCTGATGTCAAGGGATCTGAGGGATCAATACTGGATGTATTTGGGAGGATTGGGGGAGGACGGAACGTCCTGATGCAGAAGGAGGGGCAGTGGTCACTAAGCACATCAGATAATATACCAGTGGAGCAGATACGATGGGGATGGGTAGAGAGCACCCAGTCAAGCAGGGAGTGAGACTGGGAGCGAGAGTTAGGACGAGTGGGTTCTTTTATCAACTGGGTCAAATTTAAGGCTACATTACTATTATAAGAAATTTAACCGTAACTGGAAATAGGGAAATAATACATTTTGATCAAGCAAGTTTCATTGCCAAACTCAATAAACTAAGGGTGAATAAGGCACCAGGGCCAAACGGCCTGCACCCACGTGTACTCAAAGAATAATTCATCATAGAAACATAGAATCTTATGACAGATAAGGACCGCTTGGCCCACCTAATCTGCCCATTTCCCTACCTATTGGATAAGCTGCAGATCCTAGTTAACCAACAGCCTACTTCTTCCTAACCCCCACTAGACTTGCCTTATGTCTGTCCCATGCATTCTTGAATTCCCCCCACTGTTTTTGACTACATGATCTCCTCAGGAAGGCCATTCCATGCATCCACAACCCTCTCTGTGAAAAAATACTTCCTCACATTACCTCTGAGCCATCCCCCCTCTATCTTCAAATTGTGCCCCCTTGTTCTTGCACATCTCTTTTCTGAAAGATGCTACCCTCTTGACTTTGTTGATTTCTTGAGGTTCTTGAAAGTTTCTATTGTGTCCCCTCTCCTCCTTTTCTTGAGGGTATACATATTAAGTTCCTTTAGTCTCTCTCTTCGATGGCTTCTGATGGAGACCCTGCACCATTTTAGTTGCCTCCTCTGGACAGCCTCCATCCTGTCTATGTCCTTGCAGAATGGGGTCTCCAGAACTGCATGCAGTACTCCAAATGGTGTCTCACCAACTGTCTGTGCAGAGAGAGATAACAACTTGTTTTCTACTGGTGATGCCTCTCCCTATACATCCCAGTATCCCCCCAGCCCTCCTTGCTGCCTTCTCACATTGCTTGCCCACCTTTAGGTCGTCTGATATGACCACCCTCAGGTCCCTTTCCATTTTTGTTTTTTTTTGAAATTTAATTAACTTTATTAATTTTTAAAAGGAAAAACATACACAAGCCAACCACAGGGCAATGAAATGTACATTGATCTGGTAAAAAAACAAATACAAGGAACAAACCCCTGACCCCGACCCTCCCCCATCCCATCACGATCCCCCGGAGTGTGTCAGACAACCCAATAAGAGTCATGTCTTAACAGATACAAATGATGAGTATATGGCAGGTATCTAAATGGGGTAATCAGAGAGCGCTCAAGAGTTCAGGGTAAGTAAAGGGCATGAAGTTTGTCCCATTTCTTGTTCAACAGAGGCAAGCGTTGACGGAGGCTGGCAATCATACGTTCAGTCCGAAGAGAAAAGGAAAGTTCTTGCAACCATTCGGAGTATGAAATATAGAATTGGTCCAGCCAGTGTCTAAGAATTATCTTCTTAACCGTCAAAGAGATGAGGGCCACATGGTATTTCCTCTACTTGATCAGGATCTGGGAGTAGGCACCAATAACACATATTTCAGGGGAGAAAAATCCAGATAATCCCAGAAGAGGATCACTCCATTCTTCTATTTGTTACCACAGAGAAGATACTTTCTCACAAGACCAGAAGATATGTAGTAGGGTGCCATCTGCTTTTCCACATCTAGTGCAAATGGGGGAGGGAAGGTGACCCATTTTGGCTAGCCTGACCGGAGTGTAATACATATTGTTTAGGATATGATACTGTGAGAGTCTTAACCAGTCTTGAGTTAAGTAAGTGTGAAGATCTTTCCAAAGACTTGGCCAGTTGAGATTAACACTTGGGAGCAAGGATTCCCATACCTTGGAACCAGACTGGGAAAGGGAGGGGTGGGCGGTAAGCAACCGTCCCTTTTCATTTTTGTTGTTGTTAGTATCTCACCCCCCACTGTGTACTCTTCCTCTGGGTTTTTGTTTCTCAGGTGCTTTATTTTGCACTTCTTTGCACTGAATCTAAGCTGCCATACATTTGACAATTCCTCCAACTTTGCCAAGTCCCTTCTCATCCTTTCCACCCTACTTTGTGTATCAACCCTGTTGCAGATCTTTATGTCATCTGCAAAGAGCCATACTTTTCCTTCCAGTCCCTCTGCAATGGTCACTTATAAAGACATTAAAGAGAACCAATCCCAGTACAGAACCCTGTGGTACCCCACTAGTAACCACCTTTCTTCAGAATGGACTCTGTTTACTATTACCCTCTGTGTCCTGTTGTCCAGCCAATTTTTTACCCAGGCTACCACCTTGGGACCCACTCCAAGGCTGGTTAACTTGTTTATTAATCTTTTGTGCGGGACTGTGTCAAATGCCTTGCTAAAGTCTTGGTAGGCCATGTCCACAGCCCCTCCCTGGTCTACTACTTTGGTAACCCAGTCAAAGAAATCTATTAGATTTGTATGACACGACCTTCCTGCTGCGAATCCATGCTGCCTTGGGTCTTGTGTCCCGCTGGCCTCTAGGCACTCAACAATTCTTTCCTTCAGAAGTGATTCCATCATTTTACCTGCCACTGAGGTCAAACTAACAGGTCTGTAGTTTCCTGCCTCTGCCTTGCTCCCACTTTTGTGAAGTGGAATCACATCCACCCTCCTCCAGTCCGCAGGTACCACCCCATCCTCTCACGATTTATTAAAGAGGGTGGTCAGTGGTGTCACTGGTTCTCCCCTTAGTTCTTTTAGAATTCTGGGGTGAATCCCGTTATGCCCCATTGCTTTGTCCACCTTCAGTTTTAAGAATTCTTTAAGAACCTTTTCTTCTGTGAATGGACTGGTATCAACCCCCCCCCCCATCCAGAGTGTTTCTATTGTTTGGTTTAGGTACCTCCCCCTCCCCTTCTTTTGTGAATACTGAACAGAAGTATTCATTCAGTATCCCTGCTTTTTCACTGTCACCCTCTGCCCACATTCCTTCCCCTTTATTAAGCCTCCATATCCCTCTCTTGGTTTTTCTTCGCTCCCTAATATACATATAAACGGTTTTATCCCCTTCTTAACCGAGTTGACTACCTTTTCCTCAGTTTGGGCCTTTGCTATTCTGACTGCCTTCCCTGCCTCCTTCTGCTTTAACTGATATAGTTCTCTGTCCTGCTCCTCCTGTGTTTCCCTATATTTCCTGAATGCTATCCTTATCTCCTTAATCTTCCCTGCCACCTCTTTTGAGAACCATAGTGTTTTTTTCCTTCATTTTGTTTTGTTGATTTGCTTTACACAAAGGCTTGTTGCCTCTGTGATGGCAGTTTTGATTTTTCCCTATTGTTCTTCCACCCCTCTTTCTTGCCTTTTTGCTAGTGCTTTTCTGAGGCACTCTCCCATCTTGCCAAAGTCAGCCCTCCATCGAACTTCCAGGACCCTTGTCTATTCTATTCAAGGAATCTCTAAAGAAAGGGAAGTACCTGATGACTGGTGCACAGCTAATGTTACATCTATCTTAAAAAAAAGGAAATAAATCCAACCCTGAAAACTACAGACCCATGAGTTTAACAAGCATCATAAGCAAAATTATGGAAGAATATATTAAGGAACATCTTGATAAGCACATCAAAACTGGTCAAATAGATGCATCCCAACATGGTTTCACCCCTGGGAGATCATGTCAAATGAATCATTTGTA
This sequence comes from Neoceratodus forsteri, assembly GCA_016271365.2. NCBI lineage: Eukaryota > Metazoa > Chordata > Ceratodontiformes > Ceratodontidae > Neoceratodus > Neoceratodus forsteri. The sequence goes on from CM057452.1 coordinate 1,871,453,968, forward strand.
TTTTTTTTTACCATGTTAGTAGGGGTTTGGAGAATGGTCTTGCCGTTGATGTGGAGTATCTGGATTTTTCCAAGGTGTTTGACTTAGTTTCCCATGCTGAATTAATTGACAGCTTTTTGGACTTATGGAAAGAAACACCAATAGTTAAATGGATTGAAGACTGGCTAAGTCATAGACAAAGAGTTATTGTCAGGAGATTCGTATCAGATTGGGGAGAGGTGACGAGTGGGGTTCCCCAGGGCTCTGTCCCGTGCCCAATTTTATTTAATATCTTTGCATCATTACTATAAACGTTGGAGAACTCATGGATTATAAAATTTACAGATGACACAAAGGTCAATGCCATAATACAACAAAAAGAAGATACTGAAAGGTTTCAAAAATATATTGATAGCATGGGCAGATGGACTGACAGCACAAAATGAAATTCAACATTGATACAGTTAATGTGCTGTTATGCACTTTGGAAAGCACATGTTAGTAAACTATACCTTGAATGAAACAACCCTTAATACTGTTGAAAGTGAAAAAGATCTAGAAATTCTAGTTACCAATGATTTAACCTTTAGACACCATACAATAGAGGCTGTTAAAAGAGCAAATAGAATGTTCAGCTGTATACTGCGACACATTGAAAGCAGAGACAGCTCAGCAATATTGCCTTGTGAGACCTCAGCTGGAGTATGGAGTACACTTTTGAAGTCCTTTTCATAAAAGAGATGTGAAACTACTTGAAAGAGGGCAAAGCACAGCAACCAAAAAAAATGAATAAAAAAATGAATAATAAGAAGGACCTCAAGTATGAGGAAAGAATTAAAAACCTAAAACTTTACACACCTAAACATTGTAGATTGAGAGATCTTGCCTGGTATATGCAGCCTTTAGGAAACAGGATCTTTGGGAGTGTGTAGGCTTAGAAAAGAAAGAGATTAACATATGTACTAGAACCCATCAATTAAAAGGTGAACACTTCAAAACTAATAGAAGACAATCATGGATTAATCACAGGGTGGTGTCATACTGGAACAGACTCCCATCTGACATAATGAATAGTGACTCAATCAATGTATTCAAGAAAGTTGGATTCACACTGTGCAGCGATACAATTTCCATTTGGGACAAATAGATCCGAATTGACAAGACTATTTTTGGTGAAAGCTATTGTCTTGAACGCAAACTTTTGAAACGTATCTCTATTCTACATAAAAGTTAAAAAATAGTCTGCAGTATATAAGTAACATATTTTATTAAACAAGCCCCAAAAAGATTTTTAGGACTTGAATTCTGAAAAAAAAGTTCCTTACAGATTTGTTATTCTTCTAGTGCAGGATATGTTTGTTGAGAACAAAGTCTCATTTACAAGAATGTTCTGGGACATTAAATGCAAACCACAGTTATGACATAATACCACTTAGTTTTGTGTTCCCATAAAATAGTACTGCAGTTATGACCATGCCCATGCAGATACAGTATAAACAAAGCAAGCAATATGAACAACAGGGTGGGTGGTGTTGAGCTATACCCACACACCCAGAACATAGTGAGGTCCAGTGTCACAGCAGAACTTTACAGCCCCTGGAAGTGTGGGTATAACCCAACACCACCCACCCTGGAGTGTCTTATTGCACTTACAAAATAGGGAAAAGAAATAAATAAAACAAAAGGTTTACTAATTTTAATGTTAAAAATAGTCCTCTCCTTCCACCACTGGGACTACTCAGGAGATGTCACTGGATAGTAGGGCACACGGCTGCCCCCATGCACAGACAAGTATGCACTCTGTGTACCCTAAACCCATCAAGAATGTGTTCAAATTTAGGGCTGGCCTACCAGGTGTCAAACAGCTGGGCAGCAAACTATAAAAATAATTTTTTTTGCGTATAATTTTTAAAAGTCTGGGGACAGTCCTGGTGGAGCAAAAGGAAGCACTAAGGGAGGTCGACAGTGAAAATGCTGACCTCCCCCACAGCGACGGCACAATACCGACGGAAGTATTTTGCCGCCCATGCAGTGAGTGTTTTCTGTGGGGGGCTGTGCCCCCCACCCCCCATGCAGGGGGGGGCTCTGCCCCCCTGCACCCCCTGGACTTTAGGATTATCAACTCCAGGTCGGAGTTGGTCCGGGGGGGCAGAACACTGGCAGAAAGCGAAGCACCGAAAAAGAACCATTACAGCGAATGTCGCCATAATGATCTTTTTTCATGTTTCACTGTCGGGGTGTCGACATGAAGGGGTGCACCGGGCCAAAACTGTTCTGATGGTGAGTGTGCAGGTTACTTGGCAGCCAGCAATCTGACTGGTATTGCTTTCACAAGTGCACAATACTCTGCAGAGTCTCATCCATTCTGCCTGACTCATTCACACTTGCTCTCTATTTCTCTCACTTCCCTGCTAAGTCTCGTCCATTTCCCCAGTTCACTCACCCTTTCTCTCTCTCTCTCTCTCTCTCTTTCTCTTCTATCTCACTCATTCTCATTTTACAGCCCAGCTCAAAGTGGAAGAAAGGAAAAAACAGGGACTATTGCAGAAACTTAGACTGTGCTTGAAACACAGGAGTACTTTAGGCAACAAAGCAAGCTGGACCTAGGTGTTTTTTTGTGTGTTAAACACGGCAGTGTTGGCACATAAAGACATAGGGCTGGATTTTCAAAGGCTCGGGAATGACACACAGTGCTTGCATCAAAACGAAATGATACAAGGACTACCATGCTCCACACCACGCATCATTCCCTATTTTCATAAGCAACCTGTGCCAGAAGGGGAGCAGCCTGCACCAAAAGGGAGGCAGCCTGCGCCAAGCCAGATTGTGTTGGGCTTGTGATGGATGCTCAGCTGTGCCATGGTGGATGGGGGTTTGGGCCAAGCTGGTGCTGCAGTATCTCCCACTGTGGGATTTTTAGAGCTCTCAAACAGTTGTAGGACATGTTGAGGCTTAGACCAGCCAGAACTGCCCATTCGCCACATGCTGCAACACTGCTGAGTGGGAGGTGATCCATGTCCCCCATCGCGGGTGGATCTCTGCCATCCTGTGGTCAACCCCAGCTTCCCCAGACAGGCACAGTGGCTGCTCTAGCATGGCACTGCAGAAGCAGAGGCACAGTCGCATGCTGTGACCCCTCACAGACCTCACTACCTGTGTTTCTGAAACAAATGATCAATTCTTCTTTTTTGATTCATGCAGCTGCTGTGAATCATGAGGTTGAAGCATACACCTTTTATAAAGGGATGCTGTATTCAAGTATTGACTATTAGTTCTTGTTCGCTTGATTAAGCACTGTAGGGATGAAAGTCATTCCTCTAGAAACCTCGGCTCACAAGGCAGTTTGGATTTTCAGTGGGCAGCATTCAAAACCACAAGTGGGTCAACATTTGTGGTGACTGAATTTCTCTCTTTTACTAGACTTATATGGGCAACAGTGTGAAATTATTAAACGGAAAAAAAAAAAAAACCTTACCTGCATGCATGTTCATTTTTGATAGAATGGTGGGGGGATGTACAGCCTCTATGGAATTTCTCCTTTGGACTGAAGTTCGCACACATCAACCTCTGCAGCCTCTCCTCCAAATTCATCGTCCTTGAACCCTGGGTCGCCCTATACAAGCCACATGTGCTAGGCATCTCCGAAATGTGGCTAAAACCCCATCTCTCTGATGCTGCCTACTATCTCTTGGGATACTCCCTGCTGTGGCATGACAGGCCTGGTAGGAAAAAGGGTGGTGGGGTGGCTCTCTACATCCGTGAGCCTCTCTCTGCTACCCCAATCCTCCACTCCGATCGTAGCTCACCCAGTGAGTGGCTCCTAGTGGAACTGACGATAGGTGCAGCAAAAAAGATATATGTGGGTTGATGCTATAACCCCCCTCCAGGACGCTCAGCAGGTCTCACTGCTCACCTTGAAGGGATGGGAAGCCTCTCCCCCACCAGGGACACCATCCTCCTTGGGGATTTCAACTTGGACTGGCTTAGTGCCCAGGAACCTGATTACTCTAACCACCTCAAGCTCCATAACCTAGTTCTGGTTGGATGAACCCTACAATAAAGTGTTTGATAAATAAGAAAAACAAACTGTTCAAACAAATAAAAAAAGAGTTTCACCCACTTAAATATTAAATACAGGGAGTTCCTAAAAAATATTAAAACCAAAATCAGAAAAGCAAAATCCCATTTCGAGTTGCAGTTGGCAACAAGGGTAAAAGATAACAAAAAAGCTTTTTTCTCTCATGTTAACAAAGTTAAGGGAAGGGTAAACACTATAGGACCCTTTTCTACCAACTCGAGTAACATAGTTATTAACCAAGAGGTTGCGGATATACAGAACCAATATTTTTCTATGGTGTTCAACAAAAATACACATGGTATAACAGGTAAACTTGGGATTTCAACACCTGGATAGTTCAGCTTTCAACCTGAAGATGTGTTGGGTAGGTTAAAACAAGTTAATATAAATAAATCCCCAGGCACAGACGAAATTCATCCTAGGGTGTTAAAGAACTTGCTGAATCCATTTATCTTCTTCTAACTATTTTTCAGCATTCTTGTGATTCAGGGGAAGTTCCACAAGACTGGAAAGTAGCATCTGTAGTACCCATTCATAAGAAAGGTCCAAAAAATGACCCCAAAAATTATAGGCCCATCAGCCTAACTTCATTAATTGAGAAAATCTTAGAAAATATTATTAAAGATCTCATCCTGGACTACATGTGTCAAAGTGAGCTAACTGACCCTCTTCAACACGGATTCACCAAATCTAGATCTTGTTTAACTAATTTACCAACCTTCTATGATAAGGTCACAGGTGAAATTGATCGGGGAAACTCTGTGGACCTTGTGTTTTTGGATTTCGCAAAAGCCTTCGATAAGCTACCACATCTTGAGCTTCTTGATACATTAAGGGCATTTAAACTTAATAATAATCTCATAAACTGGATTGCTAACTGGCTGGAAGGAAGGAAACAAAGAGTTATTATAAATGGTGAATTCTCAAATTGGGCACCAGTTTCTAGTGGTGTTCCACAGGGGTCTGTTATGGGTCCCTGTCTTTTCAATATATATGTTTCTACTCTTACTACTGAAAACCCCAGTATATGGATGTTAAAATTTGCCGATGATTGTTGTATAGGTACTGTAGTCAATAACACAAATGCTAGCTCTGCCCTTTAGGTTTTTTTGGATAAAATTTCAAGTTGGTCTTGCAGTAATAAGCTTGTCCTGAATAATGCTAAATGCACAACTATGCACCTAGGCTCACATAATCAACATTTCAAATATAAACTGGGGATCAAAACCTTACCTGTACATGAAACCACCCAAGAGAAAGACCTAGGCATACCCGTTACTCCTGATCTAAAATTTAGAACCCATTGTAGTACTCAAATAAACAGGGCAAATCAGAACCCAAACTGTATACTTAGACACGTAGCCAGTTGCTCCAGGGAGGCATTACTCCCTTTGTACGTTGCTTTGGTTAGGCGACACCTGGAGTACTGTGTCCAAGTGTGGTCCCCATTCATTAAAGAGAACATCTTAAAAATCGAGAGGGTACAGCGTAGATTTACTCGGGCCATTTTGGGGATGGAAGGTAAAACTTATGAGGAAAGACTGAAACTCCTCAATATGTACACACTCCAGCATAGAACACTGAGAGGAGATATGTGCTTAATTTACAGTGCATTAAGGAATTCTGACCTCGGATATGGACTAGGCCTAGCTAAATCCGAACACAGAGTTTGTAATCGAAGACACAGTAAACAGTTATTGTTGCGTAAGTGGCATACTCTGAGATGGAAAAACTGGTTTAGCACAAGATCTGTTCCAACTTGGAATAATCTCCCGGCCAAAGTGATGGATAGCCCAAGTATTGACTCCTTCAAATTAAACCTGGATTTAGCAATGACTGATACAATTAAATATTGTCTTAACTAATGTTAACTTAAATTGGCAAGCATTATGGACTTATGTCTATACTAGCTTATATACACCTATGAAACCTATGATAGTCCAAATTATCACCATCCCCACCAGACACAACCCTAGTACCCAAAACCATACACTTCTTGACTGGGTAATCACTGATAGAGGGGACAGGGTGCTCCTATCAGACACTCTGTCCGATGCCATTAGCAATCACTCCCCACCTACCTGGTCTGGGCCTCTAAGACCAAGCACCCGCCCCTTAAACTACTCTCCTTCCATAATTTCAATCATCCAGACATCCCCTCCCTCCTTCATGATGTTCAAGCAGTAAACTGGTAAGCCTTCTACACCCGCTCTGAAGTGTCCGAGGCTAACAGTTTCTTCACAACCGCACTCCTCAGTCTCCAAAATCAACATTTCCCCCTGACAACTTACCGAGTTAGGGGTGGCTGTTCGTGCTGGGTTACCAAAGATCTGCCTATGATGAGGGGAAGGGATAAGCTATTGTCAGCCTAGAAAAAGGTCCCTTCCCCTGCCAGATGGACTGAATACCAGCGGCTATGAAACCTTTGTAAACAGTCAGCCCTTGCCAAAAGCATGCCTTCTTTCATGGCAAACAAAGGGACAGTCTTGGTGACCCACATCACTTCTGGGGTGAGGTCAGTTCATTACTCAGCCAATGCACTCATAACCCAATTATTCACCATGACACTCCCTCCGGAAGTCTGGTCGACCCCATTGCCATGGCCGAGGCCTTCAATAAAAAATCCACAGACCTGTCTGCCCTCCTTAGCAACCTGCCACCCTTGGGGACCACTGGTCTCTCTGATCATCCCCCACCTATACCCCTCAAACTCCTCCACTCCCCTCTTTCTACTTCCAGACCATCACCACCAGAGACACTGCTAAACTGCTGAAGAGCATGCCTAGCCAGGGGAGCCCAGGCAGCGATGGTCTTTTCCCTGCTATGCTTAAACTTATATCACCTGCCATCTTAAAACCACTCACCTACCTCTTTAACCTGGCATTGACTACCTTCTCAGTGCCCAGAACTTGGATGCATGCCAGGGTGGTCACAATTTTAAAGACTGGTGACCCGCTATCCCCAGATAACTATCGGCCTATATCCTTGCTCCCCCACCTTAGTAAACTCCTGGAAAGGATTGCCCACTGACAACTGTCTGACTATATTGACACACACAACCTACTGTCCAGACAGCAACACAGCTTCCGTAAACAACATTCCACCACATCTGCCCTTGCCCTGTTTACCCGTCATATTCTTAGGAACATGGACCTTGGAAGGGCAACGGGTGCAGTCTGTGTTCAGCTATCTAAATGTAACCCCTAGATGGCGCTATCCCAGGGGCTACTACCCCTGCCTGATTTGCCACTAACAGGTTGAGGGGCCTGGATCCAATGGCGGGTGCCTCCACCCATAGGTCAGGGTTTGCAATAGTTAAACTTACTTGGTCACAGCCCTCTGGGACACTGCAACCCCCCTTTCTTCCCACTAGTGGCCCACACAATATATCAGAATTACCTTCACAGTATACACTTACCCCCAGGACTAGTTCCGCACTGGGACCTCCTGTGAAATAAGATACAGTGCAACAATCACAGTACAGTACTTTAACATAGACAAATACCTCAGGCAGTATAACTTTGCTGAAACAAGCAGCTCTGATTTATTTAGGGGATATAAGACAGGGGAATCAGTTAATTAGCTTATCACTTTACTATCTACTCTATGGCTCTGTGAATAGGCCTATCCTACCAGTTACTGTCCCTGGGTACCCAAGCCCTAGTGGCTAGTCCAAACCGTGGCAGCTGGTAGGGGCCCTTTCACACAGTGAAAAAGAAAATTAGTTTAAACAGTCAGCAGTACAGTGATTCCATTTGGATTTAATGTGGCAATTCAACAGGAGCGACTCTGAATTAGTACTCACGACCTCCAAACAAGATAGGGTCCTTCAACGTCAGCAGGGCTACTCTTGAGCTCCACGAGACTCTTCACACATTTATATGGTAAAAGAAAGTACTGTACCAGGCAGGCTGCTTTCTATCCCGATCGCAATTACTGCACAATACCCGGAGAACACACAGCAGATTCAGTCTCTGACAGACCGAGTGCAATTCAACAATTTCTCAGTCTTCTACAGGGTGAGCCTGGTTTCTACTCTTCAGAGATCCTTTGATTCTTTTCACGGACGGATTCAGTCCTAACAGCAGTTACACAAGCTGCAGACCGGAACTCTGGGCCTTACACACGCTTTTTTGATTAAAACTGTGCACTGAAGGAGCACAGGGTTCTTTTCCTTCACTGCCAGAGCTAAACTGAAACTCCAACAGACAAAACCGGGCACTTCCTTTGAGTTCCTCCCAGTTCTTGACTGGATTGGCTGTCACTCACAATAGACTGCTGCTGTTGGTCCAAAAAGGCGCCTAAGTCTAAACTACATCTCCCAGAGTCACTACCCATACAATCCTCTTGTGGCTGGCTCAGATTATGAGTCCAAGTTCTGATTCGTCCAAGGCACCATTTTAGAGCTAGCTTACCCCACACTGATTGGTCCAGTTCAACAGTTCAAAACCAGAATGGGGAACTAGGCAGACACAGTTCTGACTGCAAAGAAAGCAGCAGTTAGACAAACTGTAATTTCATTATTACTGTAAATGATTTCTGGCAAACAGTTACATCTTTCAGATAGGTTCCTTTGCACTCTAGTGACTGCAAAATGGAGTGAATTGGCAGCAGCTCGAGTGGTACTCAAACAGAGAAGCACACAGTCCCCCTACAAACTAATTATGTCTGCAAGCAGACAGCTCTTAAAGAGACAGTACCAGAGGCTCTAAAAACACTCACTGATAAATGGCTTAGACGCCAAACACCATTCAGGCTTGGAGCATTCAAGCAAGCTCCTGGAAGTCTTTTGGGAACCCCCATTTGCAGGGGGGTTACATAAAGCTTTCAACCTCGTTGACCACACCCTGTTTCTCTCCTCCCTCTGCACCCTTGCCTGCTCTACTGAGACCATGGAGTGGTTCCAAAGTTATCTTTCAGATAGATCTCAGTCGGTATGTATAGGATCCTCCACCTCCCCCGCCCTCCCCGTCACTACCGGTGTACCCCAGGGCTCCATCCTGGACCCACTTTTTTTTTTTTTTAACTTTCCATTTTTGCCTCTTCCCCTGCACTGGAACCCCGCTCAGTCGGGAGACGCTCATGTGCCGCCCTGCTTCACCTCCTTACCTGGTTCTGCGGCAGTCCCCCATGGAGCCGTGGTTATACCCCCCAGGTGGGTACAAGGTGGGGCCCTAGCACCCCGATGCTTCTAGTTTCTTCGGGTCCCCATCAGTCCAGGCAAGAGGGAGCTATTAGGGTCCGCAGTGGCACTCCTTCCCCATGGCATTCTGGCACTTGTTTTTCCCGTGTTCTGTGGCCGTCATGTGAACCCCTGATATCAAGGTGCATAGCGCCGACATCTGCGACATCCTCCCCTCTCTTGCCTCAGCACATGCTGCGCCCCAGACCTTCGCCTGGGGTCAGTCTTGCGCCAGGACCTTATCCCCCCTCCCTCCCTGGAGAAGGCGAGCTGTCCTGGGGACGCTCAAGCCTTCTCCCTCAAGTCGGCCTTCCAGCTTCCCGGGCTCATTCCCGAACCCGAGTCGCTGGCGTCGCAAGCGGAAATCCAACCACTGCGCCGGCAGGCCGGCCCCCTGGACCCACTCTTATTCTCCCTATTTATAAAACTCTCTCCTCTGACTGTCTCACTTGTGATGTCTTATTTTATGCAGATGACCTTGTCCTCTTCACTAGTGACAAGGCTCTTGAGAATATATCTAGGACTTTAGCCAATAACTACCTCTGTGGCGCACACCTGGTTCCACTCACATCGCCTAATTGTTAATGTTAAAAAAACTAAATCCATGATATTTGAATCTAAACCCTTCCTATCTAAGATCACCAAGGCTCGGCCCACCCTCTCAGTAGTATCACTGGACAACACTGTACTTGAAAATGTACTAACTTTCAAATATCTGGGAGTTATCCTGGACCCGTCCCTCTCCTTTTCTGATCATATCTCCTCTGTTATCCACCATATTAACCAGAAACTTAGTGTTGTTTAATCAGATAAAGTCACTCCTGACCAGGGAAGCCCGTTTAGCCACTGCCCAAGGCAACTTGCTAACCTTGATTGACTACTGCTCCCCTATCTACTCACACACATCCTCAGCCTTGCGTGCGCGCCTCTGCTCCACGTACAACATATGTCGTTTCACTCTCCAGGCACCCTATTCCACTCACCACTGCCACTTCTACCAGACTATTGGCTGGCTTTCACTACACTACAGATTTGATTACGGGCTTGGCTGCCTCCTGGACAGTGCTATCAGGCATTGTGAAGCCTCCCCTCAAGACCAGAACTCCCTTGAGGTGTCTGCGTGCATCCTCAGTCCCCCCATGGATATCCCAAAAGTCTCCTTAGCTATGGCTAACAGAGTGTTATCTGTAGCTGCTCCCACTCTGTGGAACAGAATCCCCATGCCCTTCCACTCTCTGGACTCCCATGCCACTTTCAAGACACATCTCAAATCCTGGCTGCTTGATGAGGCCACATGCCATTGCGAGCTTAGATAACCCTCCCCTCTACCTGACTTTTCCCTCTTGGGCTGCTTTGGCCTCCCCTACCCTCTTTCATTTCTTTGGACTACTGTCTTACAGCCCTCATTGCCTACTTCTTGGGCTCTCCCACTTGGCTATTGTCTTGTATGTTTTTTTTGTTTATTCGTTTTACATCATGCATTAATTTGCACTGGCCACCTATCCTTAGTAAATAATTGTATAATAATTGTTGCTTATCATGATGTACTGATTGTTTTTTTCAGCCTCTAATTAATTTTACTTTCCTATGTTCGTTTCTTTGTTCACCAATGATATCTGTCTATCCACATGGCTTGTACTCATTGTATAACTTGTCACTACCTCTGTAACTGCCGCCTGTGTGACCCCTGGATCAGTGCACTTACCCGGTTACCAAAGACTTAAATAAAATAAAATAAATTTAATAAATGTGAAACGAGAACTGAAACAACCGTTTGTCTCTTTGGTCAAAAAGGACAGGTGGTCAGAATATCTAAGATACTTTGATTTAAGACACCAGCTGCAGAAATTACTGTCTGTTGCAGAAGGGCCTGGTTTAGATTACACTCCCCAAATCACACAACTAGCAGCAGAAATAGCTAGATTTCAGTAGCAGAGGATGAATACTCTTTGATTCAGGAACAGAAGTTTGGCACCCAAGGGAAAAAGGCTCAGCAGGTTAGCCCTTTCAATGACTGCCAAGACAGAATTAACAAAAAGAGTTATGACACAATTGAGGGATAAGGAAGGGAATCCTTGCAGGTCCACAACTGATATTGCTTCCATTAACTCATAAGTTCAGATCCTCTTTGGGAGTCTAGGGCAAGATCTGAAAGGATGGGATTTCTTTACGGCAGATCCCCCCACCCACACACTCCCTGAGGGGGTCTGCACTTCTTTACTGTCCTGTATTACTAGAGAGGAGGCCACATCCACCACACATTCTCAGAGTTCAAACACAGCTCTGGGAAATGCTGGTTTGTCAGGAGAACTGAATAAGAATATGAGGAGAAACTGGCTGATGTCCCAGTAGCACTATACAATTCCATCATGCAAAAACAGTCCCCTGGTACAGTAGTTCTATATTCCAGTGGATTATCAGACAGCAATAACTGGCAAACTTTGACCCTGTTAAATACAAATTTAAAGATACTTACTGAGCAAGTGGCATCTGTACCATCTCATGCATTATCTTTCCCATATGTTACTGAAATGGCATCCCATGCGCAGGATGACTGCGATTGAGCGCTTTCAAAAAGGGTGACTCAATCATGGTGCCTGTGCACAAGGCTACTTGGCAGGGTAGCCACCGGATGCAGTGGTAGACGAATATTGCAATAGGATGTTGCTATGCATACATGCATGTGGGGGGGGGGAACCACGCCGTGCAACGGGCAGAAGGGGAGAGAGGGTTGTGGGGTGTAGTGGTGGGATGCTAAGCTGGCTGTGTGGTGTGGTGGGTTGGTGGCAGGCTGGGGTTGGGAGGGTGCTAGGTTAGGTTCTGGGGGTGCCTGTGTTTTTTGCACCAGATCCTTTTCTTAAGTTTTGCACCCCCTCCCCCAACATGCACCCCACTGCAGTTGAGAACCCTTTAGTAGGAGGGTGCGGGGGCTGCAGCCTCCCACATAAAAAAGAAACCATAGATCTCAGGCGCTCTGTTGCAGTTCGCTGCGAGTGTACATCGCCGAAACTGATTTTCAGCAATGAACACTCACCCAAACGGCGATCGCTATTCCGTGATCACCATTATCACATAGAACCTGCTGTTACGGATCTCACTAGCAAAGGTAACTTTATCTTGTCATTTTTTACCCTCACTCCTACTGTATATATAAATACATATTGTACTACAGTACTAATGTGCCACCTAACAATTCTTAAGCACACATAAAAATCATTAACCGTTCCAAATTTTAACTTTGCACAAAAAATAAATTCTTGAATCACACTTAATGTACAAACAAAGAATTTTTTACCTACATATTAAAATCTCTATCTGGCCCCAACACTTTTTTTTTTTCCAGTTTCCATGAAAACATCTTGGGTCACACTTAATGTGCAACCAAAGAATTCTTCATCTACATATAAAAATCTTTGTCTAGTCCCCAAACTGTTTTTGTTTCTAGTCTGCACAAAGCTTCTTGGGTCGCACTTAAATGTATGACCTACGAAATAATACGGCAGAAGAAACAGCATTTTTGGTAAGCTATGAATTCTTGGTTGGCACATTTAAGTGCAACCCAATAATTCCATTTTTGGTGCACACTAAAAACTCTTTAATATTCTTAAATGTGCAACCAAAGTATTCATGGCTTGAGACACAAAAATGATCCATCTCGCTAAGCTGACAGCCGAATAACTTATATAGAAACATAGACAGTGACAGCAGAAAAGACCACTGGTCCCTCCAGTCTGCCCATAACCCCTAACAAACCCGGGACCTATCGTCCATACAGCGTTCTAACCCACACTATTCACCCACGTGCTCCCCACTCTATCGATTTCACCCTGAGCAGCCACTGAGCACTTCACTTTGTCCCAGCCATGTTTGAAACCATTGATAGTTGTGGTGTCCGCCATATCAGCTGGCAGATTGTTTCTCACTTCCTCCTTTAATTCTCTCCCTGTCAGTTTCCACTCATGCCCCCAATGTTCTTGATCCGCTACTTATGCTAAATAGTTCCTTGCAGTTTACCTTGTTCATTCCTTTCGGAAACTTGCAGTGGTGGGTTGGGATCCCTCAGTGTGGGATGCTCCAGCTTCACCCTCGGGGTTTATGTAGCATCCCACACCTCGGGTGTGCATTAAGTTCTCGTTATGCACTCCCACCATGTATTATTCTATATTTTACATATATATGGGATACGCAGTGGCATACAGTTAGATACATGGTCTATGTGCGTTTTAACCCCAGGTAACCTCACGAGTGACATACGCCACAAGTGAGATGGCTGAAGGCAAAGTGCACAGATAAAGATAACTCATGTATCTAACTGTACCCCATTGCATATTTAATTTATGCAATAGGTATTCCTTTGAATAGTGGAGGTTGATTTGTTTTTGTATGCTATTTTATTTATTTATAGTAATTACAGTGGACTTTTTTTGTGATTTTACTGTGAAGTTTACCTTATGAACACGTTGCTATGGACAGTGCAACTTCCTGCTGCCTGTAACAACCCGACATGTGTTTTCATTGGTGGGCAGGTTCTTTTATGAATAAAGATAAAAAATAGTGGCAGTTCTAAGACAGCGGGCAGGATGAATTGCCCTGCGGCCCTTGGTTTACATTTGTGGCCATTTCCTTTTCAAAATAAAAAAACAAAAAAAACAAGCATTTGTCAATGCTGAATGTTCGTCATGTGCACTGGTGTCATGGGGGAAGGGGATGTTTGAAAATTGCTTCAGTGAAGTTGTTTGTGAGGTGGGGTCCCAAAAAACATGTTGAAAATTTGGGGCAAAAATATTTAAAAATGGCCAAGTTATGCCACTACGTTGAAATCCCCATTGAAATACATTGAAGTGCTTACCTCAGTTCGTGGTTGGGCTTTGAAGAGCGAAGACATCCCTGCAGTCCAAGGCAGATTATGGTGACAGACCTTCAGTGGGTAAGTATCGGGTATGGGGTGTGTGGGGTGGTGGGTCCTGAGTGGGAGGGTAGGGGATTGGGTAATGGCGGAACAGACAATGATGTACAGTTTTCTTTATTACAGGGGGAAAAAAAAAACAAGGGACAGTTTTCTTTTTTTCAGGTAGTTTGCTGAACAGATGCGGACGCTGGGGGATTAGGCACCCCCAGTGTCTGTATACTGTTTGTGGGGGTTACACAGTGGATAACAAGGGACAGACAGATGACACTGGGGATTGGGCACTCCGTGTCTGTATACTGTTTGGGGGGGGGGGGTTTACACAGCACACAACAATGAACAGACAGATGAGGACACTGGAGGATTGGGCACCCCCAGTGTCTGTATACTGTTTGGGGTAGGGGGATTACACAGTGGACAATGATGGGTGGTGTTCTTTTTTTTTTAGGATAAAAAACAAGCATTGGTCAATGCCGAACGTTTGATGTATTGAAAGATGTTCACCTCTGCACCTTGTTTATGCCTTTGAGGTACCTGAACATATCTGTCATATTCCCCCACTCCCTCCTTTCCTCCAATAAGTACATATTGAGGTCCTTTTAATCTTTCCTGATATGTTCCAAGTTGCAAGCCATGTACCATCTTGGTTGCCCTTCTGTGGACTGTCTCCACCATGTCAATGTCCTTGTGCATTTGTGGCCTCCAGAACTGCACACAGTACTGTAGGTGAGTCCTCACTAGTGCACTATCCACTGGCATCAACACCTCATGCCTTCTGCTAGTGATACCTCTGCCTATGCACCCCGGCATACCACTGGCCATCCTTGCAACATTTGTGCTCTGCTTTGACACCTTTAGGTCATCAGAACTGATAACTCCTAGGTCCCTTTCTTCCTTGGTGATCATCAGCACTTCGATCCCACCCTGTAACTCTCCACAGGTTTCGCTCTTCTCAGGTGCATTATTTGGGCTTCTTTGCATTGAACCTCAGTTGCCACTCCTCAGACCATTTTTCAAGCCTCTCCATGTCCCTGCTCATTTTCTCCACCCCTTCTGGAGTATTCACTCTGTTACAGATGTTGGTGTCATCTACAGACAGGCCTTTCCCTCCAGCCCTTCTGCAATGTCTGTAATGAAGACACTGAACAGGACTGGTCCGAGGACTTATCCCTGAGGTACCCCACTGGTCACTCCTTCTCCCCAGATTGGATCCCATTACCACCATCCTCTGCCTCCTGTCCATCAGTCAGTTTCTAACCCAGTTTATCAGCTTGTGCCCCATTGTCAGACTACTTATCTTGTTAATCAGCCTTCTATGTTGGACGTTGTCTAAAGCTTTGCTGAAATTAAAGTAGGTGACATCAAACGTCCCTCCCTGATTTACTTCCTTAATGAGACATTAGGGTTTCTGACCCTACTGCCCCACCCCCACCCTGCAGAGACTGAGGCATTGGAGGTGTCCCTTTGGGTTGTCAGTCGTAATGCTCACATCATTCCACCTCCACCCTGCAGACACCGACAGGCACTGCAGTGTGCCTTGAGGTCTTCGGCCCCAATGCTCACCCCATTCCAAAACGAAATAAGCTGAGATGGGTGCAGTATAGGAGAATGGGGTGAATGTTTGGGCCAAAGATTCCAAGGCACAGCCCAATGCTTTTCACTGGCTGCTGGGTGGGGTTTGGGGTGGAATGGTGTGAGCATTATGGCCGATGACCCCAAGGCACACGCCCGATGCCTGTCAGTCTCTACAGGGTGGGGGAGGGGCCTTACAGTTGGAAACCCTAACACCCCAGATGTTTGTAGGTATTTTCACTCCAAATTTTTAACGTAGGCTTTTTGGGACACCACCTCATGAACAGTGGAACTATCATTTTGTTACTCAATCTCAACAGCTGATTTTGTGCAGCGACTGTGCCATTCAGCGCCTAGGTGCTAAAACACATTTTGAGCAGGATGTGAAAAATGACGGTTGTACTGTTCATGAGGAGGTGTAAAAAAATGGCAATGTTGAAAATCTGGAATGAAAATATGAGAAATTGGTAACGTTACGAGCGTGCATAGAAATTGTGCAACGCACACCCGTAACGCAGACTTCTTTTGGAATTTTTCACCAAATTTTCAATATGGGCTTTTTTGGACCTCCCCTCATTAACATTGGCACTGTGATTTTGTTACTCCATCCCGAAAGTTGATTTCGCACAGCGAAAGCGCCATTCTGCACAACTGGTGCGAAAACACATTTCAGGCAGGATGTAAAAAATTGGTGAAGTTACGCATGTGCATAGAAACTGCACAACGCATGCTTGTATTGCAGTCATTTTTGAATTTTTTTCACTAAATTTGCAACATGGGTTTTAGACCCTACCATGAACAGTGGCACTGTCGTTATTACTGGTCCAAAATGTGATTTCGACAGCTAATCAAAAATCACCTTTGGGACTAGGAACAAAATGACAGTGAAATGTTCATGAGGTGGGTCCCAAGAACCCTATGTTGAAAATTCAGGGCCAAAATTCCTAAAAATGGCTGAGATATCAACATAAGTTGAAACCCCACATTGACTCCCATTATACGACTTACCTTTCATTCTTTCAGTTTGACGGTCAGTTTTGAAGAGTGCAGCCCATGTCCCGCTCCACAGAAGATCGCATCCACTGACCTCGAAGGGTAAGTATGGGGTAAAGGGGGGGTGGTGCGCAGAGGTAGGGTCTGGATGAGCGAGAGGGACGGGAGAGAAAACAAGGGATGTTTTTCATTTTTACAGGTTGAAAGAAAAAAAAAAAAAAAAGGACCACGAGGGAAGATTTTCTTCATTTACAGGTAAATAAAATAAATACAAATTTAGGCACACTCGGGTGGGCTCCCAGTGTGCCACAACAGTGGTGGGAGGGGGGATGCCGACACGGGATTGGGCACCCCAGTGTCGACTAGGGATATAGATGGGTTTGGGGGGCCGTATCTGACATCAGAAGTGGGCATCCTCATGTTGGAAATGGGAAACTGTTTGACCAGGAAAGACACATTAAGCGGCAACAGGGAAAGGGGACATCATTTAACAAGGAAAGACACACTAAACTGCAGCTGAAAAGCTCGCATTTCAAGGACAGAGCCGCATACATCATTGGCTCTGTCCTTTGAAATGTTTGCCGACATGAGCCCCCTCAGCAAACCAGTGTCATAAGGACACTACCTGCTGATTTGCCAGCCACAGTCCGGCCCCTGCAGCACCACTGACCTTTGGGTTGGCACCCCTCACACTCTCTCATCTCTCTCTCTAGCAACTCTCATATCAACATGTTCATCTGCACTTGCGCGCACGACGAACATAAAAATATTGACACCATTTAAATAAGTTTCCCATTCGCCGGTCCCATGGCGCAGAGGGCTGAGGTGATGGGCTTCTTACCTCCTGCCATACCAGTGACCTGAAGTCAGGAACGGGCACGGGTTGCTTTGGGGTTGGCGGGCTGGGGAAGGACCAAGCATCCCTAGACAGCTCTCCCTCCTCAGGGAGGGGGATTACTGTGGCACGCTGCTTGCCTGCCACCCTGCGGTGGCTGGATGCCAGCACATGCATGCCACCACATAGGGAAGAAACACAGAAACATAGACTTTGATGGCAGATAAGGACCGTTTGGCCCAACTAGTCTGCCCATTTCCCTACCTAGTGGATAAGCTGCAGATCCTATTTAAACCAACAGCTTGTTTCTTCCTACCCCTACAAGAATTGCTTTATGTCTGTCCCAT
Source organism: Neoceratodus forsteri (assembly GCA_016271365.2). Taxonomy (NCBI): domain Eukaryota; kingdom Metazoa; phylum Chordata; order Ceratodontiformes; family Ceratodontidae; genus Neoceratodus; species Neoceratodus forsteri. The sequence continues at coordinate 1,871,471,860 of CM057452.1, forward strand.
GCATTCTTGAATTCTCCCACAGTTTTAGACCCCACAACCTCCTCAGGAAGGCTGTTCCATGCGTCCACCACCCTCTCTGTGAAAAAATACTTCCTCTCATTGCCCCTGAGCCGTCCCCCCTCTATCTTGAAATTGTGTCCCCTTGTTCTTGCACAAGGGAAGGGATCCCGTGTTCAGGACGCTGGGCCTGTCTCTGCAGAGGCAGAACTCAGACATTGCATCCATTGCACATCCGTGGGCCCTTAGAGAAAATCAGAGGAAAAACCACCCCAGGCAGCAGGACGACGACCGACCCTCTGCAGGCCTCACACCAGTGACTGGTCACAACCACAGTCCTTTGGCAGAGGACGCCAGTGAAGACAAGTCCCAGGAGCTGGTAACAGAGCTGGGGGCAGTTAAGAAGGGGGCTGCCGCAAAGATCAGAAAATAAAAATGTATATGGAAAAAAAAAAATAGTAAGTTTCTCATGTTTTGTATGAAGAGATCAGAGATATTGGAGTGGACATCTGAGTAAGTGCGAATGTTGCATCATGATTTGAGCTAGATAAAAGAAGAAAAAGTAAAGTGCAGCATGGGCCTGGAGAGGCAGAGAGTGCAGAGGAGCAGTTCTCACATTGTTAAATCGGTGAGTGCCAAGGACAGGTTTTGCAAGTAGTGAAGGATGGCGGGTCTGTTTTCTGTTTTTTTTTTTTTTTTTTTTTTGTAAATCATGGTTTGGGTGTTGTGGCAGTTACCTGGGTGGGAGATGGCAGTTCGGGGCTGGTACTACAGGTTTGCTGAGATAAAAGAACGAAGCTGCCAATAATATGGTAGACTTCTACACAGTACAAGAGCATTTTTGTTTATACAGTAGGGTGAGACAGCAAGGGTGCTGGCAGTGCTACTGTGCCTGCAAGAAGAGTGCAGGTTACGAAGGCAAACAGTTGTGGAAAGTGAAATTAGTGTACCTGAAAGAAGTGCTGGTGGGCTGGCAGAAGGGGTCCACCTCCTGCGTGATGACGACAATATTATATGAATAAATTGGTGATGACAACCGTACTGTACTAATTGATTTGTTCATATCGTTGATCTGATCAACATGTTTAGTCATCGGATTCTACGCTTACTGCATGATAGATAGATAGATGGATTAGATGTGAGTGAGTGAGTGAGTGAGTGCGTGCATGCACTGTCTAGTTAGGTAGGTAGGCAGGCAGACAGACAGGCAGCTAGATCGATAGATATACATCTATCTGTGAGTGAGTGAGTGCGTGCGTGCGTGCGTGCGTGCGCGTGCGTGCATGTGCGTGTGTGTGTGTGTGTGTGTGTGTGTACTGTTTAAGATATCATCATCAAACCAGCTCCCCTTCCTACAATTCTTGCAATGGAAGTTAGTGAGGCACTAACATAGTGAGTGCCCAGGCTTCTTGAGAAAGGTGGCATCTCACTATGTTTAGCACACTCATACATTAACAAACAAAACCAAAGACAAGGCTGTCCGATAATCTGATTGACTAGTTTCAGCAAGGTGGAATTACATATCAGATAGTCAGTTTTAACGTATTTATTCCCTTTAAAGAAATGTTTCTAACCATTTTTTGCCTGAAAGATGATGATATGTTTTGCTAGGTCCCACCACTACAGTGCTACATTCCACTGCTACAGTGTGCTTGACTTAGCTACTGCACCATGGTAACAGCCGCGATTTTCTTCCAAGTGCCAGTCACAGAGTGGGTCTGTACTTCTCACAGAAAGCTCATCCTAACAGAACAATGCCAGATAGAATTCATTATTTTTCAGCCTTCTGTGAAACTTCTACTGGTACATGTTAATCAAAAGAAACTACCTAAGCAATCGCTGGATGTTTCAACAGGTCTCATTCCGAATCTGTATCTGCTTTAATCTTGATAAACACCCAACTATGCCTCTGTATAGATATGTGGATATGTAGAAGGCATATGAACTGTGCACTACGACATACCCAAGTATCCAGGTTGCCCTTACAAAAGAGACATGGGGCCCCATTTTCAGAGCTGGTTGCTTGCACTGCAGACCTATTGCTGGAGCATGGGAGACGGAGCATGACCAGTTGGGGTACCGTATTCAAACCTGCAGTGTGCCCTGTCTAGTGTGCACCACCCATCTGAATATAGGGTCATGTTAATGCAGCACAAAACAGAACCCTCCGCATGGATCTAGCATTTTCAGTAGACAGTGGCGTCCTTCAAAGATAATAGTGTTGACAGAAGCCAACCCCTTGTGCTGGTAATGGCCTGAATTTTTTATGGTCTGTGCCACTGAGAAGTTTTTTGTTTGTTTTTTTCTTTAAATTGTTCTCTGCACATTATGACTTAAATTTGCAGGAAAATATCAATGACTTTGGTGGCATTTCTCCCAAATGATCTACGTTATTATGTACTACTTAGCAGTATATCCCCAGCCTAGCAAACGCTGAAATATGACATTGTGTGATCACTGTATGGGGAGGGGAAGAAATGGTTTTGCTAATTATGATAGTACAATGATAGGAAATAAAGGACATGACCCAACAGCAGTCAGTAGTTAGCAAGCCAATTATTTTCCCAAATTAAATGTATGTACTGTATATCTCAGCCAAAGCAGACACTGCAAACGTCAAAACTGAATAAACACTGACTGAACAAGGTTTGCTGACCTACATTTGATACAGTGCTGTTGGGGGGGTGGGCAGTGCTTTGAGTGGGTGTGGGGAACCATTTGAAGGTTATGAAATATTCTAATAAGCTCCCTTTACAGAAAATACCACTTTTGAAAACTCCTGAACATATCCAAACTGATTTTCCCATTCTCATATGGTGGGGCAGTTATATGGTGGACGCTGGGGGGGGGGGGCAAGTGCTTTGGTGGGCGTAAGGGACAGTGCTGTCTTTCTAGCCAGCATTCAGTTCCTGCCATTAGCCAACAAATGACAAACATCACATACTTTGGTGACCTTCAGTACCTTTGTTACTTTGCTTTATAACTTGTCCTTAGATTATGTTACCTCTCTTTCAATATGCCATCACAGTCAGGAGAATAAACATGATGTTGGGCTGCTTTAGGAGGCGGGTCTAAGCAGCAGGTCAAAGGAGGTGATCCTCCCCCTGCACAAGGTCGTGGTTAGACTGCATGGGGAGGACTGTGTCCAGTTCTGGTCTTCACAATACAGAAAGGAAACTGAAGTTATCAAGTTGGTCCAGCACAGGCCATCAAGAGTGTTCCAAAACACGGAAAAGGGGATAGACAGGATGGAGTAAATACACAGATGTTTGAGCTGGTGGATGCAAGTTAAACTACATGACATGCACCCAAATGGGGGGGCAATAAGGGGAAACATTAGGAGGCACTACTTCATGTAAAAAGCAGTTAAAGTTTGGAATATTCTACCTGGTGAGGCTATGTAAGATAGTGATCATGTGTTCAAAGCACAGCTACCACAAAGAATTTCCTAAGCAATAAAGTTATTGTGGGTTACACAGCAGGAGTAGTGGTAGCATTCCGGCTGACAAGCGGGATGCATGTCCATGCCCATACCAGTTCTAGTCACTGTCATTCAGCTGAAGGGGCAGACAAGGTAGGCACCAAGTCCCTTTCACCATCACCTTCTCTGCTATTGGTAATATGTTAATAACTGATAAAATCATTTTCATTTCAAAAAAAAAAAAAGAAAATGTAAAAAACTTCATCATTATAAATGTCACAATGCAAGCACAAATGCAAGTTCCAACTTTTTTGTACAGATTAGAAGTAAAAGAATGGCACTGGGTCAGATAAAGATTGATCCACTCATGTGAGAGGTCAGTATAAATCCGTTGCACGGGTGTAGCCAGACTACATGGCAGGGGGTTGATTTTAAACAGGAAATGTGGAACTTTTATTCTGTTTTCACATAAAGAATTAACCCTTGAAGGTCACCGGTGACTTCAAATAACTGCTGAGCCTTGTAAGGTACAACTGCAGCAAAAACCACAAAGAGCCCCCCCAACACACGCTGCTATAATGCCTCATGCCAAAGCTGGGTCAAAAAAAACAACAACATTAAAACTCATCCTGACCCTCTATCTGTTAAAACATATATAATACATTTCAGATCAGAAGAGATTCTAGGTCCATCATACCCCCCCCCACACACACACACACACTTCAAAAACATAGCTGAGATAAGTATGCTGGGTAAACAAGTACTGACTTTCAAAGGCTCCCTACACACATGTTCTGCTGTGCACAGTGTGTGTTTGTGTGTGTGTGTGTGTGTGTGTGTGTGTGAGAGAGAGAAGGTTTCTCTTAACAGATGGATACGTCGTTTGCCTTTCATGGATCTATGCAGCACTGAAAGTTAGAAAGTCTGATATAGTACTAGAAGATTCACGTTGATTACCTAATGTCATAACCCTGACAAAATGTAATAGAGACAGTAAGAAAGACCACCATTCACCTAGCATCAAGCATCCAACAGTGTATCCATGAAAATGACCAGTAATTGGTTTTACAGACATTTTATTCTTCTATTTCGGTCACCTTACAGATATCATTCTACCTACCACAATGTCCCTACCACATTCATCTCTACAGGGGCCACTGCTAGCCCCAGGGCCCAACCCACTTAGTCCCCTTGTCTCACCTGTGTTCCTGTTATGGCAGTGTCCAACAATCCCTGATCATATGGGGCCTCCTTAGGGGTCAGGCTTCAGCTTCTGACAATTCCCCTCTTCTGCCTATCCCCCCTCACTGTGGAGAAGTATCAAGTTAGGTGGGGAGAGGGAAGAAGTTGGAGATTTGCATGTCCTTACTGGTGTTATGTGGTCCAAGCATATCCATCCTCCATGAAGGGCCTCTTACATTTTCTATTTTCATGACTAACACTGTCCCAAAGGACTCAGTGGCCAGGCCGTGTATAGATAAAACATGCTTGTGCCACACACTTCCACAAGTGTCTACCTAACTTCAGTATTGTAGTAGGCTGCACTGTTCTCACTCTGGGATGCTCCATCGTTCTCCTGCTAACTCCACAGATACCATAGGCTCAGGGGTGCGAACCTGGGGCACCCAAGTTGCAAGTGGCATAGCTACTGCTGTGCTGACCTTACTAATAATTGAGCATGCCACAAAAATGAAGCACCCATGCAAATAATGTGGGCAGTATGCCACTCACCCACTCCCTCCCCAAAGTACTTCAAAATAATAAAAAAACGACATTTGTGGCAAGGCAATTTGTATATCCCAGCTTTTGCTCACTTGTTCAAGTGCCCTCTCTTTTAAACAGTTAGGATCATCACAAGATGTTTATGTCAACTGTTAAGCCTTGCAAGTGCCCACGAATCTGTGGTCACATCAGTATTCAACCTACTCACAATGACAACAATGCTGTTTTACAACACGCACATGGGATTTCGCATAATGGAAGCCTTTCTGCTACAGAACTGTAATGTAACAAATACCACAGTCAGTTTGCCCCGTCATTCCCCCACACAAGAAAAGCCAAGCGTACCAGTTAATCTGCTTATCTCTTTCAGCAGCCTAAACCTCCTACTACTTTATGAAACAGGAAGCGAAATGTCAGCTTCAGGAAAAGCAATTTTCAAACAATTACACAGATATAACAGTGGTTCACATTTTCATTTTATTATTTTTATTTTATTATACACATACATTTAAAGTGAGGTATGTAGAATATGGCAGAAACAATGAGGATTGGAACATACATAATGTAATCACTGGGCAGTACTGGGACAGGGTATCTGAGCAGGTAATAAAGGAATTTGGTGCTGCTGTTAAAGAACAGCATAATGGACTTTGACAAATATGCTGTCAATCTAGTCATAATGCAGTGAAATTAACCAGACACACAGACTCAGGTTCTGCCAATTAATGCTCCATTTATTTATTTTTTTATCCCTTTTACCCCCTACTCCTGCCAAGCTCTGCCTTCAGACCGACGGCCTCCAAACACCATCTGCCAGTAACCCCACAGGCTAGAAAGCCCAAGAGTACCAACAGTTATCCTCAGCCAGGCAGGACTTTCCTGTTTTCACTCTCCTCTCCAAGGGGCTGCTGTTGCACTATTCCTCTCTGGGTAGGGATGCGCTAACAGGGCAACTTACTCTACAGCTGAGCAAAGTAGCTGCAGAGAACCAAGGGCATTCCTGAATCTGGTCGCCTGCATGGGAGCCCAGCACAATTGCATTGGGGGCCACTGGACTGCACCAATTGCATCCATTTTTCTGTTGGTTGCATGCAGCGCAAGAAACATATCGGGGACAGCTTACTGAGAAGCAGGCTGTGGAGGCAGGGCACTGTTGTGGCCAATGTCCCCACAGCCTGCAAAGGCTTGTCCCACTTCCCCCAATGCCATGGCAGGCTGCTGGTGACACAGGTTTGGAACGTTTGCACCAACTTGTGACAATTTAGCCGCTGCAATCAGGGGCCCGTCATTGCAGGGCAGGATGTAAAAAGCCTGATATTATTTGTGAACATGGTGGCGGGTTGCTGCCGTGTTCACAAACAATATTAACCCCCTCCACCATGTTTTTCTGCCGGCGGAGAGCCCACTCCCGTCGGCATATGTAGCCCTCCCCTGTTTAACTGTGTGCCGATGGGGTGCCCAACTCGCTGTCAAAAAGGAATCCCCTTTGTTAGCCACAACGGGTGCCCAACTCTGTCGGCTACAGCTGGCTCCTAAAAAGAAAAGACAGGCACGCTGGGAGCACACCCCAGCATGCCACATGGCCCTGTAAAGGGAAAACGGTCCCGCTAAGTCTTTTAGTTTTTTTTTGTACCTAAAACAAAGGAACTGTCCTTGTAGTCTCTCAGCCCTCCCACCCGCATCCTGCACCCACCCACTCGCACCCTGCCTCCCCACCCCCTCACCCCATACTTACCTCTGGAGCTGGACACGACGATCTCTGGTGGACCGGGAACACATCTGCACTCTTCAAAGCCGACTGTGAACTGAGGAAATGCCGGTAAGCTGTATAATGTAATAAATAGGGTTTTTCCAACTTTGCTGCATATCTCTGGCATTTTTTGGAATTTTGACATCAAATTTTTAATATGGGTTTTTTGGGACCCCTCCTCATGAATACAGTCACTGTCATGGCGTTAAATCAGGCCCGAAGGGTGATTTAGCCAGTCACTGCACAGAATCATCTTTTGGGGCGAGTAGCGAAGCCAACAGTGCCAGTGTTCATGGTGGGCTCTCAAAAGCCTATGTTGCAAATTTGGTGGAAAATCCCAAAATGACTGTTTCACACGAGCTGCAAGCGCCACGCACGCTTGTAACTTCGTGAATTTACAATATTTTCATGCCAGATTTTCAACATTGGCATTTTGTCACACCTTCTGTGAACAGTACAGCTGTCATTGTTCACATCCTGGTGGAAATGTGTTTCGCACTTCCAGCGCAGAATAGCGGTCACTGTCGGAAATCAGTGTTCGACAGATTAAGGAAATGACAGTGACACTGTTCATGAGTAGAGATCCTGAAATGGCTATGTTGAAAATTTGCAACGATACTCCATAAAATGACTGTAGCCATTTAGTGTGTGTTATGAGTTTGCACGCCGCTAACTGAATTTATAATATTTTCACTCCAGATTTTCAACATTTCCATTTTACCACACCTACTTATGAACAGTGCAGCTGTCATTTTTCACATCCTGACTGAAATGTGTTTTTGCAGTTCCGGCGCAGAACAGAGCGGTCGCTGTGGGAAATCACTGTCCGGGACAGATTAATAAAATTACAGTGATACTGTTCATGAGCAGAGATCCTAAAATGCTGATAGCCCATCAAATGAGTGCGTTACAAGTGTGTGTTCCACACCCCTTTGTAACTTTGCAGATTCATAATACTGTCATACCACATTTTCAACAATGCCATTTTTTCACACCTCCTTATGAGCAGTACAGCTGTCATTTTTCACATCCTGACTGAAATGTGGTTTCACAGTTGTGGCACAGAATAACGTGGTCACTGTGGGAAATCAGTGTTCAGGACAGATTAAGAAAATGACAGTGGCACTGTTCATGAGCAGAGGTCCTAAAATCCCTATGTTGAAAATTTGGTGACAAAACTCCACAACATGACTGTGTTACAAGCGTGTGTTCAACTGTTTCCACGCACCCTTGTAACTTCGCAAATTTGTAATATTTTTCATGCCACATTTTTTTTTTTTTCTATTTTATTCTTTTTCCACCTGCCCTAGCTGCTGGCAGCCCGTTACTATCCTCGGTCCGCGAACCACTGACTTCCACCCCATGAGCCTTGGGCCCTCCGATACCCGTGGCTTACCCCCCACGGTGGGGCTGCGGCACTCTGGCTGCATGCCGCAGTCATCAGACTAGGTCAGAGGGCTGGCCTGGGGGGCTAATTGAAGCCGTGGCGAGCTTCATTTAGGGCTGCCAGCAGCTTTATCCAGTTTTCCTTTTTCGGGGGAGGCGGGGTCGTGCAATGACGTGGAGCGTCCTGCCCCGCCTCCAGTACGTGCCTGTGCCAGCAGCTGCGTGACTCCTGACCTCCACCAGGGGTCATCCGAGCTCTGGACACCCCCCCCCCAGAGAAGGAGAGCAGTCCCTAGGACACTCCATCCTTCTCCCCCTGGCCGGCCCTCCAGCGACCCGAGTCCGTTCCTCAACCCGGTCGCCGCGCCGCATGCGAGAATCCAACATCACAAGGCCAGCTGGTCGCTCATGCCACATTTTTAACAGTGGCATTCTTTCACACCTCCTTATGAACAGTACAGCTGTCATTTTTCACATCCTGGCTAAAATATGTTTTTGCACTCCTGACGGAGAATAGCATGGTCGCTGTGGGACATCAGTGTTTGGGATAGATTAAGATGAAACGAGTGAGAGGAGGGAGTGACCGAGCTCAATTGAGCTCTGTCGCGACTGCTCTGGATTTGTTTGTAGGCAGAAAAAGGCCCCAACACAAGAGGCCAGTACAAAAGGGCAGCCTGCAGCACTGGGAGAAACAGAACAAGAGAGCAAGTGAGGGAGGGGGAGTGAGCGAACTCACCGAAGCGCTGTCAGGACTGCTGTGGATTTCTTTGTGGGCAGGAAAAGGCGTCAATACAGGCAGGGGCCCAGTAGAAAAGGCCAGCCTGCAGTGGTGTGAGAAACAGTATGAGTGAGTGAGACAGAGCCACTTGCAGTGCCAGGACAAACAGAATGAGCGCGTGACAGAGGGAGACTGAGCAACCTCAACAGAGCTTTGTCGGTACAGCTGTGAATTTCTTTGTGGACAGACAAAGATGTCAACGCAGCCAGGAGCCCCGTACACAAGCGCTGCCTGCAGCACCAAGAGAAACAGAACTAGTGAGTGACAGAGTGGTAGTGAGCAAGCTCAACAGAGCTCTACTGTGACTGATATGGATTTCTTTGTGGGCATAAAATGCGGCAACCGCAGGCAGGAGCCCAGTACAAAAGGCCAGCTTGCAGCGTGGGCGGAAACGGAATGATTGAGTGAGAGAGGGGGAGTGAGCGAGCTCAATGGAACTGTGTCGGGACTGCTTCAGATTTCTTTCTGGCCAGAACAAGCCACCAATGCAGGCAGGAGCCCAGCACAAAAAGGCAGCCTGCAGCGGCAGGAGACACAAAATGAGCGAGTGAAGGAGGGGGGAGTGAGTGAGTTCAGTGGAGCTCTGTTGGGACTGCTGCAGATTTGTTTGTGGGCAGAAAAAGGCAGCAATGCATGCAAGGGCCCAGTACAAAATGGCAGCCTGCAGTGGCAGGAAAACCAGAATGAGTGAGTGAGAGAGGGGGAGTGAGCGAGCTCATTGGAGCTGTATTGTAACTGCTGCAAATGGTGGCAATGCAGGCAGCAGCCCAATACAAAAGGGCAGCCTGCAACGCGGGCAGAAATGGAATGAGCGAGTGAGAAAAGGGGAGTGAGCGAGCTCAACGGAGCACTGTCAGGACTGCTGCAGATTTCTTTGTGGGCAGAAAAAGGTGCCAACAGAGGCGGGAGCCCAGTACAAAAGGGCAGGCTGCAGTGCCAGGAGAAACTGAGTGAGTGACACAGGGGGAGTGAGCGATCTCAACGGAGCTCTGTCGGGACAGCTGTGGATTTCTTTGTCGGCAGAAAAAGTTGCCAACACAGGCAGGAGCCCAGTACAAAAGGGCAGCCTGCAGCGCCGGGAGAAACACAACAAGCGAGTGACAGAAAGGGAGTAAGCGAGCTCAATGGAGCTCTAGCATGACTGCTGCGGATTTGTTTGTTGGCAGAAAAAGGCGGCAATGCAGGCAGGAGCCCATAAAAAAAGGTCAGCCTGCAACCCCGGCAGAAACGGAACAAGTGAGTGACAGACGGTGAGTCAGCAGGCTCAACAGACCTCAGTCAGGACTGCTGCAGATTTCTTTGTGGCCAGAAAACGCCGCCAACAGAGGCAGGAGCCCAGTACAAAAGGGCAGCCTGCAGCGCCAGGAGAAACGGAATGAGTGAGTGAGAGAGGGGGAGTGAGCCACCTCAACGCAGCTCGGTCGGGATAGCTGCGGATTTCTTAGTGGGCAGAACAAGGTGCTAACGCAGGCAGGAGCCCAGTACAAAAGAGCAGCCTGCAGCACGGGAGAAACAGATTGAGCAAGTGACAGAGGGGCAGTGAGCAAGCTCAACACACCAATGCAATCAACATTCAGCATTGACAAATGCTTGTTTAATGATGCCAAGAAAATACTAAACACTAACCATGAACATCTGGAAAAAAAAATTGTTTTGCCAATAATATTTTTTTAATAAAAACACCTACACACACATTGCAGTCTTCACAAAATGTGTTACTATATACACACTTCACAGAGTGCATGAATACAAGCGTGTAATACAAAAATAGTGTATGCTGGAATGTCATCGTGTATGGAGATCCATACACCTGAAAAAGTCATTCGGCTGCAGTAGTGACAACTTTTCCTTCTGCTGTAGTAGCTACAGCACAATACAAGCATCCCCATCAGCACTGTTTATTGAACAGAGGTCGCTTGAAGAGTCGCGCACGTGAGCTAGCCAGTGGGTGAATGACTGTTAAGTGTGGGCTTCGGAGGACAGAGACAGACAGTATTAAGCACAAAAAGTAAGCGAGTTTGGTTTTTTTAACCATACACTATATAAAATAGTATACGAGAGCCTCAATACTGCTTCGCTCGCGAGGTCCTTGTCATCATGGTAACCACTCAGTGTAAGAACAGCGTTTTTGTGTAGGGGCTCACATACACCTTATATGTGCTGCACAGAATTTTCAAAATGCAATGCGCAGAATTCCATGGAAATCTATCAGAAGAGGAATTCCAAACTTCCAGAAGCAGATTTCAAAAAACAGATTAATAATTTGCAGGTTACATAAACCACAGCTATGTTTGTGCAAACCATGGAAACTCATCTGTGGTTTATGTAATCTGTAGAAAACTAATGTTTGGTTTAAATTAAATGACTTTCAGACTTTGGGAGAATTTTTTGAAAAATTCCATGAAGCATTTCGCAAGCAGCATTGCTATCAAACCTGAATTCCACTGGTGGAATTCTGCACAGTTATAGAAATCAATCATCTCACGGGAAATATGATCAGTTTGTACACAATTCCTTCAGGCAGTTTGACCTGAGCATGAATATATTTCAGTGCGTTTGAGAATTCATCACTTCTTATTCAAATTGTTGTAGTGAGGGGCATACTGCTCAGATGACACAATATGGCACAGTAGTCTTTTTAAAAAAAAAATTGTAATGCATCGTGAAAAACATTTTAGCTTTCCTTTTCAATACTACTCAAAGAAACAAACCATAGTTAAGTTGCCATTTTCAAAGCAACACCTTCACTAGAGAAGCCCTGCAAACAGAACTTGGTAAAGATTAACTTTCAAAACAATCTAGTATGCTCATCTCTTATCCTTCCAGATTACACCCACTAGTCAAAAACTACATCACACAGAAGTAAACAATCATGAAAGTTTTGTGTTCTGAAGTATTAAATAGAAGCTGCACGCTCTTCTGTAGCATTTCCACCATTCAACCTTCTAAATATACTGCAGTTTCAACATTAGATTCTAGACAACACATCAACAGAACACAAGATGGTTTAGAAGTTACAAGTACATCAAAGTTTTACTGTGTTTGTGCTTAAGGATCATTCAGTAAGCTCATTTTCTTATACTATTTAGTCAATGTGTTTCTACAAAAAAAGAAGCTGAAGCATGGAACACAAGGTTACATCCTCTGTTCGGTACAGTGGATTGTAACTCATTTTTGGTTTGGCAAAAGCTTTAAACAGCTAACTCAAACTGACACTATGCACTCAAAGTGCCCTCTGTAACTTTCCAAGTGAACAGTTTATCTTGAAGCCTCAGTTCTGGAAATCCCTGCAAGGGACAGCTGTACTGCTGTTCACTAGGAGGAAAACAGTTGTTGCAAACCTTTGCTTTAACAGGCTGCTGTTTTTATCAGATATGAAGAAATATTTCTGTAATGTGGCTGTATTAATGAATGAAAGCTGCAGAGGTCTTCAAAGCCCAAACAACATAATGTGCTAATAACCACCTCCAGTATCACATGATCAGAGTATAGGACTACTGGTTGCCCAGTGGGCAAATATATGCATGAAAATACATCTTAGATATGGTGTGGACTGCTAGTTGACAATTTGTACCTCAATATTTAGCTACTGTGCTGCAAGATCGACTTCTTAACTTGCTACAAAAAATGCCATTTTCCCAGGTTAATAAACTCTTGACATTTAACATTAACTGTATTACAATGGTGAAACATTATCTTACATCTCTTAATATTTTCCTGACACCAGCATTCAATCTGCCCTTACAGCTCTACAAACTGAGTGACATTCAACTACAGAAGGGAAGACTCTTGTGCTGTTTTTTCACATTATCACTCCAACTGTTATTACAGGGTTTAAAATGTGTAACTTTCAAGAATTGTTTTCACCAAAAGATGCTCTAACAGTCTGCTGTGTAGTACTTTGCAATTTAACTGCTCATATAGTCGCTCAATAAGAATGGTTGCATTGTTTGTTTGTTTTTTATCACTTACCCATTTTGATGTTCCAGTTTCTGCTGGTTACTTTGCCTTACTTTTTTCCTTTTCCACTTGTCTCGAGTCCTCTTCAGTTATCCCCCAAGTTTCTTTCAGTCCTTGCCAGGTTATAAAGTAAGTCTTCCAATCCAGCTCACCCAGCTTGGTTCCTGATGACGGCACGGGCTGTCAGAGGACTCTTTTGCTAAGATCCCAGTCTGTCCCAGGACCCGATCTCTGCCCCAGGTGTTTGTAATACAAGGTCCCTAGCAAACTGTTTCCAGTCAGCTGCACTATTCACAGAGTTCCCTCACAGAGCCAGTGTTGCACACAAGTCCTGGATCCTGGCCCACTGGAGTCGGATTACAAGAGTGAAGTTGCATGGGTAACACTATTGGCAGTTTATTTCAGAGCTTCCAAGTCAGCACTCCTCAAATGAGGGAGATCTCTGGATTTTGACCACTAAACTCCGGAAGACTTTCATAAGGCTCTGATGCATATGCCTTACTGCATCTAAAGTGCTAGAAGTGCATCGATAAAAGTAATTTAATGACCAGAGGATTTGAGTCTGATGATTTTAGGGACATGAGCTAGTGCCATAAAAAGCAGAGGGATTGTCAAAAAATGGACAAAATCAGGGAGACTTCCTGAAAATAGGGAGACTTGGAAGGTATGTTATTTGTTACACTTCATTTACCCTGCCAGTCCCACTGCTGAGAAGCAGTATATCTCATTTGCAATGGAGTCCTGCTTTAATCATTGCTACAGCTGAGTTGACTGACGCCCTAAGAGGTACAGTGACTTGCTCAGGGTTACTCACATACTGAGTGGCTGTGGTGAGATTTGAACCTGGGTCATAGGGTTCCAATCCACAAGCCACTCCAATAGAAATCATATATATATTGATAGAAACTAGAGGGGACATCACGTGTTGTTGTTTCCTGCCTCCATGCTAGCAATAGAGAATAACTTGCCAGAGCACCAGAAACAACATGCTATGGTCCCTACAGTTTTAAATACTGTAAGCTTCTATGGCCAGTGCTCTATTCACTACAACATTCTGCCTCTCGTTTAACAGAAAATTAAACAGACCGTGTTTGTATTAAATGTAATAAAAGTTTTAAAAACTCAGATTGCAGAAAGTGCATCAAGCCCAGCTTGGTGGCACTGGTGGAGCATGTCCCATTACCATATGGGCAGTCCCTGATCCAAGGTCCAACCACGCTGAGCCAGGCGAGCCACCGGAGTACAGTGAGACACTACGCACAACTTACAAGAGGGGAGAGAGGTGTCTCCCACTGCAGTAGCACCTCCTGTGGGCTAAGAGAAGCCTTGATGTTTTGAGCAGCCACACAACCTCGCCCCCCCCACAGGCCAGCACAGCGGCAGGATGTGGAGGTAATTTGCGTCACGCATGGTGGGAGGGAAAGGGAGCAACAATGGGGCAAACAGACAATCAAGAACCATCGGTGATGTCTGGCACCTGCTGCACATTGACAGCCCTGATGCCACACGCACCTCCCCGGATGTGCTTGACTCTCAGTTGGAACTTTTGCCTGAGCTGGGGTAGTCAGCTGGCCTTGGCCCTGCTAGAAGGGGCAAGCTGTGGGGCTTTTGTCGGGACATCAGGGGGTCAGGGAAGGAAGGGAACAATGTGAGTGAGCAGTGGCCCATGGAACAGAAAGGCAAGAGTAGCTAGACAGAACACCAGGTAATGTCCTGAGGTAGGGGAAAGTATAAGTGGCAAACAAAAACATGGATTGTCCCATTTTATAAAGCTTATGTCAGGAAGTTAAAAACTTGACCCAGCACTATGTGGTGCTATTAGGTGAGGGACTGCGCTAGCATTCTGGCAGTCCAGATTTGCTCCCTGAAATAGCAGCTCCTTCTACAAGCAAGGCCATTGGCAGCACAAGTGACCATGTGCTGCTACCCCCCCCCACCCCCAGTCACCATTACATGCTTGTTTGACAAACGTTGGAAAATACACCAGAAGATGAAAGAATTATCTGGACACTCCAGATGACCTCTTCCCAGTCTCCCCACACCAAACAACCCTCCTGTGGTACCTTGCTCATTCTCGCCCCCCCCCCCAGCAACATCAGTAGAAACATATATTTTGTCGGTAGAAAAGGACCTTTAGAGCCAGTCTGCTGGTGCAACGGTTGGATTTCCACTTGCGATGCCGGTGACTCAGGTTCGGGAATGGATCCAGGTCATCGGAGGGCCGGCTGGGGGGGGATTGATCGTCCCTAGGACCACTCTCCTTCTCCGGGGGGAGTGTGGTGTGTGCTCGGTGCAGGAGCGACACCTGACGGAGGCCGGATTTGTCGCCTTGCACCGATGCAGGAAGCAACTCTGGGGCAGGACAGATGCAGGACGTCATTGCACATCCCAGCCCCAGCCTACAGAGAAAAAATGCTGCAACCAGCCATCTCCATGAAGCCCTGCCCCCGGACTTCGATTAGCCACCTAAGCCGGCTCTCCCAACCAGTTACCAGTTTCACGGTACTGATGGCCTGTGCGGTGCCGTGACCCTGCTCCCTGGGTGGTAAGCCAGGGGTGACTGGGAGAGCACGGGCAGATATAGGTGGCAGAAGTACGGGGGGGTGCTGTGACCAGGGCAGAGACCCGACAGCCAGAAGCAGGAAAAAAAGCAAAGTAAATTTTAATAAAAAAAGAGAAAAAAGAAAAGGACATTTAGGCCCATCCAGCCTGCCCCTTGTTCCTGCCTATTCCATCACCACTGACCCCGGTTGAACATAGGTATCACTACCTCCCTCGTTCCTCTACCTAATATGCCATTGTGCCTATCCCACACATGCTTGAAGCTCCCCCACAGTCTTTACTTCCACTACCTCCTCTGGCAGGCTGTTCCAGTTATCCACCACCCTTTCCATGAAGAAGTATTTCCGCACATTTCTCCTAAACTTTCCACTCTTAGTTTCATTGCTTGCCCCCTTGTTCTAGTGCTTTCCTTTCTCTTGGGTAGAGCTTCCACTTGCACCCTGTTCACTCCTGTGAGGTACTTGTAGGTTTCTGTCATGTCCCATCTTGCTCTCATCTCTTCTAAGGAGTAGATGTTGAGTTCCTGCAGCCTTTCTTCATATGGCTTCTCGTGCAACCTTCTCACCATTTTGGCTGCCTTCCTCTGTACCACCTCTACCCTTTCTATGTCCTTGCAGAGACATGGCCTCCAGAACTGGACACAGTACTCCAGGTGGGGCCTCGCCAGTGAATAATACAGCAGCAGGACTATCTCCCTCCTCCTGCTAGACATCACTCTCCCAAAAGCACCCCAGAATCCTGCTAGCCTTTCCCACTGCTTTGTCGTACTGCCCAACTACCTTGAGGTCATCAGATATGACAACCCCTAGATCTCTTTCTTGTTTGGTGACTGTCAGCTCCACTCCATCCATCTTATACATAGCCATTGGGTTCCACGGCCCTTAGTGCATAACCTTACATATTTTGGCATTGAAACCCAGCTGCTACTCCCTAGACCATTCCTCTAGTTTTTTTTTTTAATAACAACTTTCTCTATTGATTTTATGCATAGCATATACATATCAATATCCCCAGATCCCTTTGCATTCTCTCCACCCCTTCTCGAGTGTCAAACCTGTTGCAGATTTTTGTATCATCCACAAAGAGACACAGCTTACCCTCAAGCTCCTCTGCATTGTAACTTATGAAAACATTGATCGAAGAGGGAAGAGGAATGGTCCCAGCACCAAACTCTGTGGCACCCCACTAGTCACTCTCCTATCGCCTGAGTGGCTACCATTTACCACCACCGCCGCCCTTTTCCTCCTATCCCTTACCCAGTTGACACCCAGCTTGTCACTTTATCCTCCACCCCCAGGCAGCTTAGTTTCTTAACTAGTGTCCTCTGTGGCACAGTGTCAAAAGCCTTACTGTAGTTCAGATAGGCCACATCCTCTGCTCTCCCTTGATCCACCTCCCTGGTAACCCAAAGAAATATGTGAGATGAGTTTGACATGACCTCCCCCTTGTGAAACCATGCTGCCAGTGGTTCTGCAGCCCTTCTGCTTCCAGGTGCTCCACGAGCCTCTACTTCAGTACTGTCTCCATCAACTTCCCCACAACTGATGTGAGACTGACTGGCCTGTAGTTGCTTGCATCCTCCTTGCTGCCATTTTTGTACAAAGGGACCGCATTGGCACATCTCCAGCACACAGGAACCTCCCCCATCTCCACTGAGGTGCTAAAAAGTGCTGCGGGAGGGGCAGCCAGCACTGTGCTCAGTTTCTTTAGAACCCTTGGAGGAATCCAATCCAGCCCCACCATCTTATTCTCCTTTAAGGCTTCCAATCCCTTCTGGACCCTCTCCACCGAGAATGGACTTGTGCCCACTACCACCTCTTCCTGATACTTTGTGCAGCATGCTGACCCATCCCCCCAATTTCTACCATGAGGATCAAGCAGAAGTAATCGTTCGGTATTTCCACTTACTCTTGATCTTCCATTATGCAGTCCCCACCTCCTAATTCTCACTATCCCTCCCTTTGTGTTCCTCCCACATACCTGAAGAAGGTCTTGTCTACATTTTTAACCTCCTTAGCTATTCTATCCTCTGTTAGTGCTTTAGCTGCCTTCTCCCTTCTTTCTGCCTCCCTTCGTTTTGCCAGATATACCTCCCTGTCTTCATCCTTCAGGGTCTCCTTGTACTTTCTAAATGCTGTTTTCTTCTCTTTCATTGTCTTTGCACCTCCTTAGAGACCCATAGTGGCCTCTTCCTCTTCTTTCACTCGCTCACTTCCATCAAACAGCATGCCATTGCCTTGGCTATACCTTTTTAATTTCTCTGCATTGAGCCTCCACTCCCCCTCTACCTCCCTCCCTCCCTCTTTGAGGCATTCTCTGAGGCAGCTTCCAGTTTCTTTAAAATCTGCCCTCCTGAAGTCCAGAACCCTCATCTTAGTGTATTTTATTCCTGTCCTATCCATATGCCAACCACACAGTAAGGTGATCATTCATACCCAGGGAACTATCCACTGTGATGTCAACAATGCTGTCCCTGTTTGTAAGTACCAGGTCCAGCATTGCCCCACCACTAGTGGGTTCCAAAACCAGCTGCCTGAGAAATGCCCCTTGTATGGAGTTGAGAATGGCCATGTCTGCCTCTTGATGTAGCTGCGGCGAGAATGCCCCAATCTACATCCAGCAGATTAAAGTCCCCCATAATCTAAACTAGGGCTCTGTCAAAATCCTTCTCCTGTGTCGGAGGCCTGTACACCTCCCCTATGTGAAAAACAGCCCTTAACCCCATCTCTAGGCTGACCCATAGTACCTCCAGCCCTTCACTGTCCCTCTGTTGCCCCTATAGCTCAAAAGCCCTTATATCCTCCTTCATATATAAAACAACTCCTCCGCCTTTCCTCCCTGACCTGTCCTTCTGGAATATAGTGTAGCCTGGGATGACCACGTCCCAGCTGTGGTTGTCCATGCACCATGATTCCGTTATGGCCACCAGATCCAGGTCTTCCTCCTCAATGACTGCCTCAAGGTCAGGAATTTTGTTTCCCAGACTCCTTGCATTGGCACACATGGCTTTCAATTCTCTTTGTCCCCCTTTCCCTTCTAATCTGCCTCCCTTCCTGCTCCCCGGCCCCCTCTGTTACCCTGATCCTGCCCTCCTCTGTTAACATTGTCTTCCTGCCTTCCCTCTTTTCCCTCTCTTCCAACTGAAGCTCCTCCTCCAGACTTGCCTGCCCTGCCTTCTCTTTGCTTCCATCACTCCCTCCTGACCTGCTTACCGGTCCTCTGGCACATCCCCAGCTCCTCCCCTCTACTGTTAGCGTATATCCCCTCCTCGCCTCCTAGATGACTCTCCTCCACCTCCCACTAGTTAGTGCTCTCTTATCTGCCTGCCCTATGACTGTCCTCCCTCTTGCCCCTTAATCTGCCTCCTACTACCCTTACTACAGGACAAGGCTGACTTAGCTGCTGCCTCTGTCTCCACCCTCTTCCTTTTCTCCTAACCTGCCCCTTTATCCTTCTTTCATCTTATCAAGTTTTCGCTGTCTGCCTTGATCTTCCCAACTGATTCCTTACTGTACTCTTTCTCCACCTACCTTCCTCTCTTGCATTTTGTATTCGAATTCTAATTATCTAATATTCTGTACTTCTCAGTTTGTTACCTGTATAAACCATGTTTTATTGTTCTGTTTCTTGATGTGGAACCGTTGTAAATGAGCTTTAGCTCAAAGGTGTACTTCCTAATCTGAATAAATAAAATAAAAAATATCAACCACTGGGGAATTTCTTCTCCTTGGGTTAACCTTCCCTGTTGGACTAGTCCCCTGGAGGGGCAATCTCTGCCTCCTTCAGTCTTTCTACCTCCCCCTTGGCTAATTTAAATGCTCATCAGAGTAGCATTTAAACATTCTTCCCAGGACTGCCATTCCCATTCTGGATGGATGGAGGCCATCTCCCCTGTACAGACCTCCACCCCCCCATGTATGAACCCAGTTTGTGGTGTAGACAATGCCCTCCTCCATGCACCAGGCCTTCAACCATTGGTTGAAGGACATGGTGCGGAGTTCCCTAGTGTTCCCCTGGTCATGCATGGATAGCACCTCAGTGAAGGCCACTTTTCAAGCTACAAGCTTCGGGTTCCTCTACAGCTTCCCTTTCCAGACTGTTCATCCCCAGGTGGGCAACAGCATCCAGCTCCCTCCTTACACCCTCTTCCCATGCGATCTCCAAGATCTGCCTTCCAGTCCTCCCTGCCAAAGTACATGGAATGCACTGTACTACTCTGGCCCTCTTTTTCCCTGCCAACTCCATCCCCCTGACTATGAAGTCCCCCACCACCAACTTCCCCCTCCTTGGCTGGGGGACTCTCCCACCCTCCGTGGGGCCTGCTCCCTTAAGGATCCTCACCTCTTCTCTTACTCCTGCCATGGGGGCCTCCTCTTGGCTTCCCTGTCCCCCCAGAATGGTGAAGACAAATTGTACAGCGGTAAAGTATGAGGGGGAGCTCTCCCTCCTTCCTCCCCCCCCCCCGAGAGCTCACCAAGGTCCAGCCACTCTGCCTGCTTGCAGGCATCCTTTGAGGGAGTGACGTCAAACTAGGTGGCCTCTGGGTGATGAAGATGGAGCCCTGTACTGGTGCCAGTTTGGCCCAGAGTCCAGTGATCTCTGCTCTCATCCCGGATAGGTGCCTGTATATGGGGCAACACCTCAATCTCCAGAACGTGTCTTTGACAATTGCTGCCCAGTACCAAGTACACTGCACCATTCCCTTGCCTGATGATTTGTTTATCCCACTGACTTTTTGCTTCCCTGCCTTTTCCTTGTCTTTAGGCTCCCCTTATCACTAACCCCACTATTTGGCTTCCCTTTACCCTTCCTCTTCTGAGTTTGTGTATTCAGTTGCTTACCCTAGACAGGGTTTTCTTTCAATTCCCTTTTTTCCCTTGGTAATTTAGGCTAGTTTATTTAGTTTTTGTTTACAGGGTAGGTGCGCTAGCCATAATAATGACTATTTTCAGGCACGACCCGGGAGTGTACAAAACAAACTTCAGGCACTAACAGTAACAGTACATTATTAGAAGTAGTTAAGATAATGGGTACATACTAGCAGGCAGAACATAGGTAATACAGTGTCACAGGTGAGTGTTAACAACACAGTCAAATTGCAGTAAAATTAGGGCTTAATGACTATTTTGCAGGCCTGACCCAGGAGAGTTCCAACCAACTTCTGGAAATAGTAATAGTATATTTTTAGAAGCAGTCAAAGTAGTGGATACATACAAGCAGGAAGTAATATAGGTAATACAGTATCACAGGTAAGTGTAATCAACACAGTCAGTTACAAAGAAATTAGGGCTAAATACTAACATGGGGAGGAAATAGATTATAGAAAGAATGCAGTGTCTCTTAGGCATTCAGTAATTGGGTAGCTCTGAGAGGAGGGGATGGTTGGTGAAGGAGCGTAAAGGTAGTCTTTAGACGCTCAGAGCGTGTCAGGGAGAAAGAAGAAAGTAAGGGAGATAAGTAGTAGCCAGGTTCTGAGGAGGAAACAGATGGAAGGGTGTGTGGAGGGGAAAAAAGGGATGATGAAGTGCAACAACAGTAGGGTGATGTGCAACCCTGTCTGAGGTAGAGAAAGTGCTGAAGTAGAAATGTGGTCAAACTAAGAGGACAGCGAGGTGAGTCAGAAATGGAGTGTTGCATCTACGGAGGTTTGAAACAGGGAGCAACTACAAGAAGATATGAGATGGTGGCGCAGTGCTTTCTTAAAGGAGGTATGGGAAGAGGCTTGATGAGTGGCTAGTGGGATGGAGTTCCAGAAATGGGGGGCCTGACAGGCAAAAGCACTACAGCCCTTGGTGGTAGCATATTTAGGGATATAAACATGGGCATTGTCAGCAGAGCGAAGGTCATAGCGGGAGACCTGGCTTTGAAAGAGTTCCGCTAGGGGTTTGGGTATTTGAGTCCCAATTATATTGTAAATCATGGAGCTGAAAGAAAAGGACCATTATGCTCTCGGAGGAAGCCAACCAAGGTCAGAGTAGAGGAGGCAGCGGTATTTCAGCCAATGAGAGGAGGATGCATAGCGACATATACTATTGTATGTGACATCCCATTTGTGAAGACTAGATTTGCTTGTAGATATATAGATGACTGCCCCATAGCTAAGTGATGGTAGGAGTATCCCACGGGCTACTGCAAGCCTAGCAGATAGGGTGAGGGCATAGCTGGTTCTATAGGCTGCTCCAAGTTTTGAGTTTACTGATTTGCAGGTCCTCTGAATATGGAGATCATAGTTTAGTAGAGGGTCCAGTGTGACCCCCAGGTACTTAAAGGAGTTAACAACTTCTACTGAGGTGTCACTAGCCGTGGAGACTTTGAACTTGTGCTGGGCGTGTTTGAGTTTAAAATTTGAGCCGAAGAGCATAGCTTGGGTTTTTGCTTTGTTAAGGACTAGTTTGTAACTGACCAGCCACTGCTTGAGTAGCTGGAAGTCATGGGAGAGCATCAGGTTTATGTCCTCAGTACATTTGGCACTAGTATACAGCACTATGTCATCGGCATACAACAGGGAGATGGTTTTCATGAGGTTTGAGGTGATGCTGTTTATAAAGATAGAGAACAGTAAAGGGCCAAGTATGGACCCCTGGGGCACACCAATGTTAGTCGTGGCCTTGTCAGAGAGGGTGGAGTTGTACTTCACAAACTGTGTTCTGTCAGTCAGGTAGCTCTTGAACCAGTTCATGACGTTGGGAGAGAAACCTAGTGATCGGAGTGTGGCAATGAGGATGGGGTGGTCTACTAGATGGAAAGCCTTGGTCATATCAATGAAAATGGCCCCTATGAGAGAAGCAGAGTCCATGGCCATCAGGGCATCAGATATGAATTGGGGTAGAGCAGTGGTAGTGCTATGACCCTTTCAGAAACCATGCTGGGTTGGGTTTAATAGGTCCTTTTCCTGGAGGAATTCAATAGTTTGGTTAGCTATGAGCTTTTCAAGGATTTTACCGAGGACCGACAGGATAGCAATTGGCCTGTAGTTTGAGGGGTCCTTTGGGTCACCATTTTTGAAAACTGGGGTAATCCTCACCATTTTCCAGATATCTGGGACATGACCCTGGCATAAGGAGAGGGTATAGATTTTGGGAGTAGCTATGAGTGGCGCAGCTAGTTTAAGAAGTTTGGGTTTGAGATTGTCAGAACTGGAAGCCATATGCTCAGAGATCTTATTAAGCAATTTCAGTACATCAAGTCTAGAGTCAGATTTAAAGAAAAAATTTAGTCCAGTGGTGTTTGTTTGATATGTTAAGTTCAGGTTGGAGGGGAAGGTAGAAGTATGGTTAGTTAGGTCAGAGAATTTGACATTGAAAAAATTGGCAATCATGCGTAGATTGTTGCAATGGACTCCATTTAGCACCATTTCATTGGAGGAGGAGGATAAGTTTGAGGCAGGAAGAATTTGATGTGGGACCAGAATTTCCTGGAGTCTCCATAGGAGTTCCTTAAGAGGTCTTTACAGTAAGAGCTTTTGACTTGTTTAATCTCCTTTTTGCAGGTGTTACCCATAGTCCTGTAGGTGATAAGGTCAGCAGCCAGGCCAGTGTATCTGAAATGGTGCCAGCTTTTATCTCTTTGGCGAAGTTTACAGAGTAGATCAGATTATAGCCATCTGGTTTGCCTGTTTTTTACCCGACGTGTTACTTTGGGACAGTGCTTGTCCTGCAGCACTTGGAAATGGGTCAGAAAGAGTCCAAGGGCAGATTGAGTATCACTAGCCTCATAGAGTGAGGACCAGTCAATGCTAGCAGCGTCATTTAAGAAAGCCTGAGAGTCAAAGTGGGCATAGTTGCGAAAGGAGATGTACCTGGGCTGTGTAGGTTCTGTCCTTTGTTTACCCCAGATACAGAAAGTGGAGGAGTGGTCCATGATGGCGCTGACTAGTACGCCTGAGTAGACTATGTGTTCTGGGTGATTAGTCATTATCCAGTCTAGTAGTGTACTGGAATTGAAGTGGGGGACAGTCCTAGTGAGTCCAGAGATCAGTTGATGCAGGCTTGAATTTTGAAGTTTGGATAGGGATAGGGAGCTTCCCAGCCAGTAAATGTTTAGGTCTCCAAGTATGAGAACCTCATTTCTTCCAGATAGGAGTGAGGTTTGAGCCAGTAGTTCATCCAGGACTCCTTGGCCACCTTTAAGGGGGTTGCAAACGCAGACAATATGAAGTAGCTTGGTTCTGAGAGTGAGACGGGCATGAAGCCCTTCACAGTGCAGAAGGGGAGATGAGTTTATAACTGAGAGCTGAAGGTGAATTTTAATATAGATAGCTTTGCCTCCACCTCTGTTGGCTGCGGGTCGGTCCTGTCTTAGTAGATTGTAGGATGGGAGGGAGCACACAGTATCGGGGCAGAGGGTTTGAGCCAGGTTTCAGTTAGAGAGATTATGTCAGGCTTGTAGAGGAAGGTCCAAGCTTCCAGTTCAGAAAAATTGTGCTCAAGGCTCATGATATTACGGTGCACAATTTTTAGTCCTTTTGCCTTGCTAATAGGGTTAGTTGCAAGGTTAACAGGCCCTTGGTTTTGCTGTACGTCATCAGAGAGCAGGATTGCTATCAGGAGTAGATACCAAGGTTTGAGGTGCAGGAAAGGGTATAGGGTCTGTAAGCAAGGGGGGTAATTTATGAAAACATGAGTGATAATCTTGAACCACGCCTTACGTAACAGAAAGGGAGTGGAGTCATAGCGAGCATTTGACAGCACTAAAAGGTTAGAGAAACAGAAGTCATCGGGAGGGGGGGAAGGGATTTCTTGTGTGGCCGGGGGGTGTTTTTAACAGCAGTAGGTGGAGTAATGGGATAGAGGAGACAAGAAGAAACAGCATCAGGCACTGAGTCATTGTTAGCCAGCCAGTATGATAGGGTAGTGTGCCTGAGAAGAAACTGATATGCTCCTAGAAGAAACAGTGATTGGTGGATTATGTGGTTAATAGATAATATTTGTCAGTGCCCTGGAAGTCTAGGTAGGTTTTTCGAGGAGAGGTCAGGTGTCCGGAGAGAAAGACTGGTGGAGAGAGCAAGGCTGCTAATTCAGTAACACACAGATATTCGCTTGTTGTCAGAGAAGAGACTGCACGGGAAGACAGATGTATGCGCAAGGCAGGAAGGGGTAGGGAGAGGATGATTGGAAAGTAGCCGACACGGATCGAGTCAGCCAAGCACCTTATTTGAAAAGTAAAAAACAGCCTACCAGAACATTTGTAGAGGTGTGAGGAGGAGAGACAGATAAAGTAACCAAATAGAAGCGAGCTACAAGAGGAGGGCGGGGCTGGGAGACTATTTAAAAGTGGCCAGGGAGGGGCGGGGAGGGAGAAAACCGGACAGTAATTTATTGGTTCAAGAGCAAAAGTCAATAGAGCTGCAAGGCAGAAAGGCGCTCCAATCAGGAGAAGTCCGAGGTGCAGGCCGGACCAATCAGGCTCCGGTAGCTCAGCGCTGCGCCAATCAGAAGACAGCCGTACTCAGCAGCCTAAGCAAGCAAGAACAGCAACCACACCTTTAGCGGTGATCCGGCGTTGGGAACTAGGAGGATGGGCAGAAAGACAGTGTCCAGGGCGGGCGCCACGGATGGCCGTGAAGTCAGGGGACACCGACAAATTCCAGAGTCGCCACCGGGCGTGGAGTCCTTCAGCCGCAATCCGCATTGGGAACCGGGGGGGGGCAGAAAGAGAGCATCCAGGTGGGCAGCCACTGCGGATGGCCATAGTCGGGGCCGCCGATGTTCCAGAGGCACCGCTCAGGCACAGAGTCCTTCAGCAGCACTCTGGCGTTGGGAACCAGGAGGGCGGGCAGAAAGAGAGCATCCAGGCAGGTGGTGGCCGTGGATGGCTGTAGTCGGGGCCGCCGATGTTCCCGAGGCGCTGCTTGGGCACAGAGTCCTTCAGCGGTGATCTGGCATTGGGAACCAGGAGGGCGGGCAGAAGGAGAGCGTCCAGGCAGGCGGTGGCTGCGGCTGGCCGTAGTCGGGGCTGTTACTGTTCCAGAGGCACCGCTCAGGCGTGGAATCCTTCAGCAGCGATCCGGCGTTGGGAACTAGGAGGGCGGGCAGAAAGAGAGTGTCCAGGCGGGAGGCAGCCGCGGATGGTCGTAGTCGGGGCCGCCAATGTTCCAGAGGTGCTGCTCAGGTGCAGAGCCCTTCAGCGGCGATCCAGCATTGGGAACCAGGAGGGTGGGCAGAAAGAAAGCGGCCAGGCAGGCGGTGGCCACGGATGGCCATAGTTAGGGGCTTGATGTTCCAGAGGCGAGGCCATGGAGTCCTCTTGGTTTCCTATATTCACTTTCTTCCCCTGCCCTAGATAGGGTGCTGCTGCTATTCTATTCCTAACTTACTATTTGTTTCACTTCCCCTTAGCTTCACCTTTGTAGGTCTTACCCTCCCTGCCAGACACCACTGTTTACCCCATCCCACTGACAGTACACCCCTTTAAACAGGCAGCAAGTAGTACAATGGTAATCTACCTGACCTTACTGCAGCAGTAGAGTTTCCTGCCTGCCTGCTGACACCCAAGATGCCATTCTTACTCTTGATTAAGTCCTTCACTGTTCCACTCACTCGGGATGCAGATGTGCTAGATGCTTTAGGAGGGAGTCCTTTCATAGTGCTCTTGTAAGAAGGCTAGGGAAGTCTAAAGGCAGACAAGTGCTTCACTTCTGCCTGAGCCCCCCCCCCCCCACAATTCACAGTTATCCTCTTGACCCAGCTAACTGTAAGGATGATTATAAGCTCCCTTCCCCAAACTCAGACTAGCACATTGATAAGTACTGTGTTTTTGTTTTTACCCTTACTGAAGGTCCCAATTTACCTTGCAGATCCTACACTTCAAATAAACTGTCTTTTTACACCCTAGTTAGACATGTTCTAGCAGAAATGTTATAGCTGCCTAAGCCAGCTGCCTCCTTGCTCTGATAACGATATTGCTCTGTGAGCTAAAGCTAACTATATATATATATATATATATATATATAGTACCTCTTGCTTTATTCCCCTAGTAGCAAGAGGGGAAGCCCCTTGGGAAAAGACAAACCTGGACTGGAGTGTGGAGAACCTGAAATGCTCGGTGCCAACTGTTAATAGCTGAGGAGTGATTCTGGCAGGCAGAAGGGGCACTAGGCTGGTCAGAAGGAGAGTGACGAGGGTTTGTAGACCTGTTCGTTGAGAACAGTACTGTACTGATAGAGAAAATAACAGATAGATGTGGGTCCAAAATGACAGTCTCATACTGAGGCCATTAAGTGTATAAACTAAAATCTCTTTAAGAAATGATGATTTCTGTCTCTGGGCACATCTATGGAAGCACAGTGTTTGACCCATCAGTAGCTCTGGGAAGACAGGATTGAGGAGATCTGATGATGGCAGTGTATCCTAGCCCAGGGAGCAGGATAGTACATCATCTGCCACTACAGCGATGCCCTGTACACTCTCACAGGGACATCACCACATGTGCATGAGACAACTAGTGGGCTATACATGATGCTGGTCAGGAGGAGAGCAGGACGAGAATGGGAAAATACCAGGGGAGAACACAATCAGTCAATCAATTTTGTTTTATATTGGAGAGTATGTGAGCCAAAAATGCCCGTTTTCACAAACGTCCAGTTGAACATGAAATTACAAGCAGCTCCCTATACACTCTTTGGCACCCGCATCCCACCATACTGAACATATCATGACTCAGAAGGTGCCCCCCCCCCCAATGTCCCCACTATAAAGAAAGGTGTGTCGGGATGGGAGGTCACTGGATAATGCCTGAGGTGGGGCATCTGCCTGAGGAGAATAAACAAAAACATGCAAGTGGGTTACAAGTATGCAAGGAATAACACATGTCCAGCTGTGCTGAGATATACAGACACATCTGGTGCATTACGATTCACATTGACACGGCCAAGTGCTTTCCACCAACATACATGTCTGTCTACCTAGCACAGTGGGACACCCTGAAGTGTGTTATTCCTGTTAAAAAATAGCCATACAAATAAAAAAATGTATTTAATGAAAAACTGATCATGTGATCTTAAGTGTTCAGCTGTGTTGTGATAGCTGGACAGTCATAACATAGTTCTGGCTAATCAGATCACTGTGATTTCTTCCTCAGTTCTACAAGTTGTGTGGCGTCTCCACCCAGGGAAAAAATAAGTGGACCAGGAAATAAACTAGTACTGCCTTCTGGGAAACAATACTATCCCACTGTGGTACTCACTGCCACAACCCACCCAGTTCTCACAAAATGCTACCATAGTTGTAACAAAAGGTGTAGGAGAGCTGTATGGCTGTCTGTTTTGACATTGGTATGAAATGTAGCCCTGCAGTGAGAGACAGGCAAATGGGAATGTAGTCCACGCACCGTGTGCCAGTGGGCTACTACCCCTGCCTGTTGACTACCACCTGGGATTCTGTTGCGATGGTGGTTTGGGGTTCTATCCAAAAATAGAAAGAAAATAGTGCAGTGCCTCCACCCAGAGTAAAGTAACAGTGGGCAAAGTGTTTGATGAGTGCAACCCCTGGGATGCTGTACTTACCCACCTCCCCTTCCAGTCACTCCACACACTGAATACCCTGGTGTTCACCAATACTGTAGCACACATATGCTTAACAGCTATAGCTAATGGTATGCTCACAACACAGGAATTACAAAGAACAAAACACAGATTTATTTTAAGGGAAGGACTAGGAAAGGGGCTACAAGGACTCAGGATTGCTATGGGGAAGAGAAACAAGGTTGATTAAGGACAAGGTTAAAGCATCAGTGCAACATAATCCAGAAATAATTATCAAAATTATTTTTCTTGGTTGTAAGCATGCAGCCATAGATGAGGTTTCCACATCTGTAAATGTTTTTTTCTAGTGATCTTTAGTTTTTTTAGATATTTAAAATGTATTTGAATTGTCATGGCACCACAATAAATATGGAGGCTGCTGAATTTTTAGCTGTGCTCCCCCTTCACGTCTCATCCGGTCTTTTGATTACAGCAGTGGGACCCTGTGCTGAACTCTTCCGATGGCTCTGTGTAGTACTGTCAGTCATACACATGTGCAGTTGGCAGCAGAGGGGGTTCCTGTTCAACGTGGTCTATGGCAGAAATGTAAACAAAGATAAAGGATAACAGAACACATTACAGGGTGACAGTATAATGCCAGCGTGAAAGAGTACCAGGGAAATGCTCAACAGAGCACAGGGAATAAACTGTCAAAAAAGCTCAATTTGTTTTACATTCCACTTTAACAGGGCCAGTAGGCCAGAACATTGACAATGCACACCCCACTGGTACCAGTGCACACCCCCATGTTCCGACTGGGTAGCCAAGTTTAACACAGGCCTGCTAGATGCCACAGATTGGCCGCGTTGGAGGCCTTGAAGTAATTCTCTAGGATGCTACCAATCTTTAAATTCTACTCTCTTTTGCCGGCCAAACCCTGACGTACTCATAGTCCCGCAGACTGGAGCTCAGCTACTGACACAGGAGGTTCAGGTAATTCAGGATCAACCGCTCTACAGGGCATCAAGCAAAGAGACAGGGATTGCTGGTCCAGAAGACGAATCAATAGCAAGCAGCTGGTCGACCTCGGACTTGCTTAAAGACTCTTGTAACTTGTCACCTTTAGCCCGCAAATCAGGCAAGATTACGGAGCCCAGATGCAAGGCCTACATAAAAGGAACCCAGACCCAGGTGTGTCCCCACACTCCGGCTCCCCTAATGGGTCCAGAGTGCCCTAGCACTCAGGCATGCACCCGTAGTCCCCTGCAGCTAAGTCTGCCTCACCAGATAAGGGTTTGCTGTTTCCCTACTTGGCTCCAAGTTGCAGCTGTGAAGATTTTCAATTTTCTGCCTTTCTCCAGGGCAGGAACAAACAGCTCTGGAGTGAAGCAACAAATTCTCTGAATTTCCACCTTTCCAGTGGCTTTTGGCTAGTGACTTGTGTCACAAATGCACTCAGCAGGTCAGGCCCTCTGCTCCTACACTGCCAACCTCAGAGCGCAATAGTGTGAACAGGTAACAGACAGGGTAACCCTCCTCTCTGCTTTTGGGTTTGAATCACCTTTAGTCTCAAGTTCTGGGGGGATTCAAACTGTGAACCTTATGGTAGCATACCCAAGGTACAGGCTCAGATACGTACCCTCTTCGGGGATTGCGGTACAATCTTTCACCAGGGGCACCAAGCCAGGCTTCCAAAATGAATCCTTAAAACTCTATAAAAGACCTTTGGTATATTCTTACCTTTTCCCAGTTTGGTAACACCATTAAGCCCTTCAGAACAGCTATCAAACTTAACCACGTATACATCACATGCAAAAATAACCTGGAAGACACCCAGGCAGTATCTTGGAAAAAAGATTTTACTAAAAGATGATGAAAATATGAAGAATGTAAACACAGAACAATATATCAAAGAGCATACAATCACGTAAAAGAACAAGAGCAAAGTACAAAACAAAAACTCCTAGCGCAATACATTTAGACTTTTTCTATCTAATGTATTACCTCTATAAGTGCCTTAGATCAGATATCTGTCTTTCTTGAGTCCCAACATGATATGTCCTATTCCCCAGTTACAAGGATACAATTCAACTCCATCTCCCAACCCCCTTGGTGAGTCATCTAGCTCCTCCTTTTTTAGAATATAAAAAAAATACAAACATGATGTCCTATCAGGAGGTATATTAAATAAGGTGACATCAGAAGGAAAAGCACTTCCTAAATAAAACTCCTTAATTAAACATTTTCTCTTTGATCTTGTGTGGGTCCTGTTCCCAAGGCATATCTAAGGGTTTTACAACTTTTAGCACGATGGTGGCATCAATGTTCTTCCTATAGGAATCCTAACACTTTATGAGCCCAATATCCTGGCAGCTGCGTCAGTTCTAATTAAGACAGAAAAATAGGAGACCCTTAATTAAGTCTCTCTGGTCTTTTAATTACCTCCTGGTTTCAGGTCACTTGTCACTGTAGCTTCACTGAAACCTGGGGGGGGGCACCCATAAGCACAGGCTGTCTTAAGTGAGACAATCACCTACTATATTTTTATATTACAAATATCATACAACAATCATAACCAGCTGGCCAAGTGTCACAATCCTCCACATCTAGACTGAATTTAGGGACTCTATCCCCTGCATGGGATGAGCTTCCCAAGTCAGTTCACTCCTCATATAGACACGACAGGCCATCGGTGTTCTGATTGGTCGCTCCAGCCCTATGTAAGATTGTAATGTGATACCCTTGCAAGGCAAGACTCCATCTTAATAGTCTACCATTAGTTTTTCCCATTTGTATCAACCAAACCAGGGGGTTGTGGTCAGTTTGTACCTCAAAATGCTGCCCATATAAGTATGGCTCTAACTTCTTTAGGGTCCATACTATGGCAAGACACTTTTTCCACAGTAGAGTAAGCCTGCTCCCTGGGAAGTAACTTTTTACTCAGGTACACTACGGGGTGATCTTTCTCTTGACTGGATGTCTGACTCAGTACTGCCCCAATAACCATATCTGAGGCATCAGTCTGGACTATACAGGGTTTGCTATAGTCAGGACTTGTCAACACTGGAGCACTGCACAGTGTCTCCTTCAGTCTGGCAATGGCTTTTTCACAGGCTGGTTCCCAGGTAATTTTCTTAGGCATCTTTTTCTTTACCAGGTCAGATAGGGGAGCAGCCATGACACTGTAATTAGGTACAAATTTCCTATCGTACCCTGCTGTCCCTAGAAAACTGACCTGCTTCTGCGTTTCTGGTATGGGCTATGCCTTGATCGCCTCTATTTTTACTTGGTTAGGATGGAGCTGTTCCTGGCCTACAACACGCCCAAGGTATGCCACTTCATCCATGGCCACCTGGCACGTCTCAGCTTTGAAAGTGAGCCCGGCCCTCTGTACCCTGCCCGGCACTTCCCTAAGGTGAGACAGGTTTTCCTCCCAGCTGGCACAAAAGATGGCAATGTCATGGCGAACTCCTCAGCACCATTTAACACCTGGTTCACCAACCCTCGGAAAGTGGCCAGAGCGTTCTTCATTCTGAAAGGCATTACTTTAAATTCAAATAAGCCTATCAGAGTGATGAAGGCCAACCTCTCCCTAGCTCTGTCTGCTAACTCTACCTGCCAATACCCCTTTGTCAGTTCAATAGTCGTAAGGTATGTCGCCCATCCCAACTTGTCCAGGAGTTTGTCCATCCAGGGCATCGGGTGGGTGTCTGACTTCGTGACTGCATTCAGTCCATGACAGTCCACACAAACGAGTTGAGCAATCTGGCTTGGGCACAAGGACTACGGGTGTGGCCCAGGGGCTGTGGGATCTCTGGATTACCCCTAAATCCAGCATTTCCTCCACCTCCCTCCTAATGTCCTTTTGGACAGCCTCTGACACCTGATATGCTGTCCGCTGTATAGGTGTCTGTATCCCTGTCTCCACATCATGCATTGCTAAGGGGGTTAGTCCAGGCTTGGCACTAAACAGTGGGGAAAATCTGCTAAAACATCCCTTACTTCCTGGATCTTGTCGGGGGCCAGCTGGGGTAACAATTTAACTGCCTCCACAGAGGACTCGTGGTTGCTTTCTTCCAGTAAGTCCAGAAGGGGGTCTCCTTCATCCGTTCCCTCCCCAGGACTACATACTGCAAACACCATGTCAGCCCTATTAGCATATGGCTTCATCATGTTGGCATGGTACATTCTTTCTGTATGTCTTCTGTCAGGTAATTCTATGATATCGTTCACATCATTTACCTTTCAAACTACTTTGTACAGTCCTGCCCAATCAGCCTGCAGCTTGTCTTTCCAGACCGGAATAAGGACCATGACTTCCTGACCCACCGTGTACGAGAGAACTCTGGCTCTGCAGTCGTACCACACTTTTTGTTTCTGTTGGGCAGCTGTCAGGTTGCTCTGAGCTGTCCCCATAAGCTCCTTCAGCCTTTCCCTAAACCTAAGGACATAATCCACTACAGGAGTTCCCTGGGTGGCGTGCTTACCTTCCCAGTCCTCCCGGATCATGTCTAGGGGCCCACGTACCCGGCGTCCATATAAGAGCTCGAAGGGGGAAAATCCTGTCGACTCTTGAGGCACCACCCTGTATGCAAACAACAGGTGAGGAAGGTATTTCTCCCAGTCCCTCCCATGCTGTTCAGCAAATGCCCAGAGCATTGACTTCAGGGTACTATTGAATCATTCCACAAGCCCATTGGCTTGCGGGTGATAAGGTGTCGTGTGCCTCTGCACCACCCCACACTTCTCCCACAAACATTTCATCAGGTCCGACATGAAGGAACCCCCTCGATCGGTGATAACCTCCTGTGGAAACCCAACATAGGAGAAAATCCCAAGTAAGGCATCTGCCCCTTTGTCTGTCCCCAGTGAGGATAGGGCGACTGCCTCTGGATCCCAGGTGGCACAATCCACCACAGTCAGGATGAACCTCTTCCCAGAGGAGATAGGGGTATTTAAAGGCCCCACAGTATCCATTCCCACCCTCTGGAATGGCTCCTCCACTATGGGCAATGGAATTAGGGCAGCTTGGGTTTTCTTACCCACGTTCCCTATTTCTTGGCACCGTTGACAAGACCTGCAATACTCTTTCACCTGCAGGGTGAAGGTGGGTCAGTAGAAATTCTGGGCCAACCGCTGCGTAGTGCGCACAATTTCCAGATGACCAGACAAGGGAATATCATGTGCAGTCTTGAGCAACTGCTCACAGTACCCCTGGGTAACAACAAGCTGCCTGCCTATCACCCCTCCATCTGTCTTCACATCCTGAGTATACATCAGTCCATTTTTCCAATAAACTTTATGTTTTCCGTCACCTCACTGTGCTCCTTCAGAGTCTGCCCAAGCTCTCACCATCTCTAGACTAGGGTCACTTTTCTGAGCAGCTGCAAACTCCTTACACATTCCCAAGGCATGGGACAGGTCCCCTTCAGTCTCTAAACTAGGGTCCCTGGCACTAGCATCAGGGCACTCAGGATCACTGTCATCCCTAACCCTCTGACAATGAGTCACCCATCCTTCTTCAGAATAACCCTCAGTAGCTGTGTGGTTAACTGCTACTGGGGAAAATTTCTACCCCCTTTTCATTAGTCTCCATATCAGGAGACACAGGCTGGGGAACCAGCCTCCCAATGGTTTCCACAATGGCTTCTATGGGATCCATTTAACTACAATTTTCCCTTGCTGCTTGGCTATGGATAACTGCACACACCATCCCCTGTTTGAGATTGTTGCCATGGATGACGTCAACTGCTAACGTTTTTAGTACAGCCACCCGTTGCACAATTCCCCCTGTTTCATCCCAGTCTAGGAGAAAACTAGCAAGTGGCAACGTTTTCTCCTCCCCAGTGAAGTCTTGTACAGTTACAGATTCATTGGGTATAAGCTGACCAGACTCTACCAGATCCCCTTTTACCAATGTCAGGGATGCACCTGTGTACCTTAACCCTTGTGTCTGTACACCATTCACCGTGACTGGGTGCATGTGTTCCCTCATGTTCACAGGCATGCTTCCAGGGACACATAAACAACTCACTTCTTTCCTAGCCCCATGTTGTGTATTGCTCGTCCTTTTGGGATGCTGTCTGGCAATATGCCCAGTTTCTTTACAAACCCAACATTCGTTTCTTTTCTCAGAAAAATCTTTTCTTTGAAACGTGGGGCTAACTGGTTTCAGAAGAAGCAGTGAGGGTTTTAGCTGCCCTGAAGGCACGCTCTTCCCTTTCTGTGCTGCCATGCCCACCCCATTCACTCTCAGAGCAGGTCTGCTCTTGGCATAGCGGTCCAAGAGTTCAGCAGCCTCTTGCACTGTTTTGGGATCTAGGTCCTCTAGCCAGGTTTTCAGCTCTGCTGGGCATGCCCAAAAAAACTGTTCTAACAATATATTTTTTTTATTTATTTCTGATCTCGGATTAACCATTTGAGCTCAGAGCTCTTTTACATTGGTTCCACGTTAGTACATTTAGAACAAGTAGGTGATTATACAAAGGACTGAGACAAACAAGGCAATAGAATTAGAATGAGAACATTTAGGTACATTTGGTCTTTAAACAAAGGAATGCAAAACTGGAATAAGTAAACACAGTCAGGTACATACAGGAACGGACTAAATAACTGTGCCCAACAGAGAGCCTGTTAGTTGTCAGCAACATGAGGGGGTTAGAGCATAGAAGTGCTGGAGAGATGGGGTGGGGGGGGTTCAGCCCCAAGTGCAGGGTGTCCGAGAGAGAGAGATCTGTTTGGTGGAAGGGCAGATATAGCATTTTCCATTTTATCTACAGAGTTTGCTTCAATTCCTTCCCACCAACATTTTCAAAGCTGACGTTGTTTCGTGGCTAGCTCCTCGTAGCTTATGTCAGGGCTTCTCCTGAGCTTACGGAATTTAGCTCTGTATGCTTCTGCAGTTAAATCAAACTTTTTTTTAGAAGTGCAGCTTTAAGTTTGCTGTAATCATTACTGTCCTCATTGTCCATTTGACCCAATGCATCCCGAGCTTTCCCAGTAAGTAGCAGGGTACCTGGAAGCTCCAGGACCCTCTAGGAATATTTGCCTGAGTACAAACTTTTTCAAAGGGAATTTAAAAATTCATCCATATCTTCCCCCTCTTTAAATTCAGTTGTCAATTTGGAATTTAATTTGCAACCCAGTTCTGTAGTTCCAGTTAAACCCAAGCCACTTACCTGCTCTGGTGCTGGTGGTTGGAGTCATAGCTTCTCCAGTTCATGTTGCCCCCGATGCTCACACACTTCACGGGCCGCCTCTCGCTGTTTTCACTCCCTCTTCTCCTCTGTGGCTCGCTGGTGCTCACGCACTTCATGGTCAGCTTCTCGCTGTTCTCACTTTGCATCTCTCTGGAACTCCAGCTCCATTCTGCTCAACTCATTCTACAGCCTGATTGCTTCTGGCTCCAGAATGCTGGTGAACCTTCCCCTGCTGCTGTGGCCCCTTCGCTTGCACTGGCCCTGCTGCCCTCCTCACTGGATCTGGACACTGCAATGGCCCCTGGCACCTCCACATCCAAGGTTTGGTCCTTTACAGTCATACTCTGTGACTCAATGCTCTGGGCATCTTCTGCCATCATGGCATCCACAAGGTTCTGCTTGGTGGCTCTCGCCTCGGGCAGAACTCCTCTGTCCTGGCACAACTGCCTCAAGTAGTCTACAGTGTACCCACTGTAGTTGGAAGCCATCTTCTTCCCTAACTACAGCTACTCTAACTTGCACTTTACAAAAAAAAATAAAACAGGTAGGAACTTGACTGTAAGTAAAATGATATAGTTCTGTTTCCTTTTTTAAAAAAAAGCACTGCCACAGCTGCCACCAAAATCTGTCACAAACACACTCAGCAGGTCAGACCCTCTGCTCCCACAGTGCCAACCTCAGAGCGCAATAGTGTGAACAGTTAACAGACAGGGTAACCCTCCTCTCTGCTTTTGGGTCTGAATCACCTTTAGTCTCAAGTTCTGGGGGGATTCAAACTGTGAACCTTATGCTAGCATACCCAATGTACAGGCTCAGATATGTACCCTCTTCGGGGACTGCGATACAATCTTTCACCAGGGGCACCAAGCCAGGCTTCCAAAATGAACCCTTAAAACCCTATAAAAGAACATAGGTATAGTCTTACCTTTTCCCAGTTTGGTAACACCATCAAGCCCTTCAGAACAGTTATCAAACTTAACCGTGTATACATCACATGCAAAAAGAACCTGGAAGACACCCAGGCAGTATCTTGAAAAAAATATTTTACTAAAAGATGATAAAAATATGAAAAATGTAAACACAGAACAATATATCAAAGAGCATACAATCACTTAAAAGAACAAGGGCAAAGTACAAAACAAAAACTCCTAGCACAATACATTTAGACTTTTTCTATCTAATGTATTACCTCTATAAGTGCCTTAGATCAGAGATCTGTCTTTCTTGAGTCCCAACATGATGTGTCCTATTCCTCAGTTACAAGGATACATTTCAGCTCCATCTCCCCACCCCCTTGGTGAGTCATCTAGCTCCTCCTTTTTAGAATATAAAGAAAATACAAACATGATGTCCTATCAGGAGGTATATTAAATAAGGTGACATCAGAAGGAAAAGCACTTCCTAAATATGACTCCTTAATTAAATATTTTCTCTTTGATCTTGTGTGGGTCCTGTTCCCAAGGCATATCACATGGTTTTACAACTTTTAGCACCATGGTGGTATCAATGTTCTTCCTATAGGAATCAAAAAACTTTGCGAGCCCTATATCCTGGCAGCTCTGTCAGTTCTAATTAAGACAGAAAAACAGGAGACCCTTAATTAAGTGTCTCTGGTCTTTTAATTACCTCCTGGTTTCAGGTCACTCGTCACCGTAGTTTCACTGAAACCTGGGGGGGGGCACCCATAAGCACAGGCTGTCTTAAATGAGACAATCACCTGCTATATTTTCACATTACAAATATCATACAACAGTCATAACCAGCTGGCCAAGCATCATAGCTTGCAGTGTCTGGATTTGAGCTCCACCTTTCCACAGATGGTTTTCAGCAAAGACAAAAGGTTCCCAAACTCTGGATACCTGAAAATCATTTTTCTCCAGTGTCCACAGATTCAGGTACAATGCCAGCTTCTAGCTCGAACACACACAGTTCCAGACCGCCCTTTTCATTGGCTCCGGGTTTCCCACACTGATTCAGGCTCACTGCAACACTGGATCTCCAAAACCACCAGGAACTTTCACCAAACATCCTTGGATGTTCAGCTGCAACACCGCAGTTCTTTCAGTCAGAGAAAATCCTCTTTTCCAACTCTCAGACCTCTGACCGATTGACCAATTAAGTCCTGTAAAAGGCCTCTTGTCTTTCCAACACACAGCCTGAGCCCTTTTTGACTCGATCAGAGCCCAGAACAGACTGCCCCAACTGCCCGAAGTCTCTGCAGTTTCACATGAAAAATCCCAGCTTCTCATTGGTTAGGTCCTGCTGTCAGTCTCAAATATTAATAATTTTAATTTATTCTGTTGTTTACCGGATAAGGCCCACTTGACACAAGTGCCTGTTTTCATGGGTGACCCGGAAGCACTGGGGAGGTTAAGTGACTTGCTCAGAGTCACACAGTATGCAAGTGGAGGTTGTGGGAATCAAACCCAGGTCTGTCTGTTGGCTGTATCAAGCTCATTCACAGCTCGTTACTCTAACCTCTAGGCTATACTGCCAGCCCATAAGCATAGCCCTTCTTTGATTATTGATTAGTAAGTGGGTTTTAATGCCTGGAATAAGGTTCACACCTCTCCCACAAAGCAGTTCACCAGTCTTTGGGCACCTAAGCGATTGATGGGCTGTCCATGGGGGTCATACTATCAAAGACGGCTGCTTAATATACTGTCTAGCATAGTCTTAGCAGCAGTCCCAACTCTCACATGCTTGTGCTACCATATAAAACAATCTCAAGTCACAAATGCCCACCGTTCAGTAGCAGCCCCTTTTTACTGTCCCACGGCTGCAGAGTTATATTCTGAAACCCTTCAGTTTGCTGGTCACTGCCTTTGATTTGCACATCCCCACCCCCCCGGCAGCTCATTAATTTTCATGGGAGCCTTATGAATATGCAACTCTCCCCCAATACTTACATGCTATAGGTGCTTCTAAAATAACCCTTGCAGCCACTTCTGGATTGCCTCCTTCAAGTGTCCGACCCCTGATTAAGCCATCCTGGGGGTCAGGATCACACGGGACATATTCTGTTAGCTGCTACAGCAGCGAGAAACCACCAGAACTCCACACATGCACATGTGCAGACCCCACAGGTACTTTTAAAGTGCAAGCTGCAGAGGCGGTCTTGCGATTGTGAGCTCCTCTGGCCCCAAGTAACCAAATAACTATACAGGAGCAAGACAGAGACCTTAGGGACACTCAGGACCCTGGACTGGTGGCGAGATGACAGTGGGAGGAGAGGAGCAAGAACGGGCTCTTGGGGCATCAAAGGTAAGCCCCACCCACAAGGGGGGGGTTACATTCCCATGTGCCTTAAATGCTTGGCGTCCACACCAAGTCCATGAGGAGGGACCTATTAACATTAAAACCTTAAACCTTAACATTTAACACATTTTAGACATTTCTATCTAGACATGTGATTCCTGTCTACCCAAATAGCCAGGTACCTTTGGAATAAACAATAAACTATATACAGGCACTTTTCACATTTACTGTGACCCCATTCGTCATATGAACCTTGGGACAATTTTCCCTTAACTCAGCACTCTGGAGAACACCTGCATATTAAATGCATAGACTTTAACCTTAGTTTACCCCAAATATCAACTTTCACCTCCTCGTTTGCATTTGGCAGATTTCATTCTAGGCTTGGGGGAGGGGTTGGCATTAACAGGGCATATAAATATTTTTGGCGGTGACTTGGGGGTAATATAGATGCCCTTATGCACTACAAACAGGGGCAACTCAGTGGGTGCCCCAGGACATTCATAGGTAAGTTTGAGTAAGGGTTTTACAGTTCTCTCTCAACATCTTAAGGGGACTAGTACTTCAGCCCTGATATCAGAGTCAGCCACCTCCTGTGCAGGAGGCTGATTAGTGTCTCTTGCCTCAGTGGGTTCCTCCTCTTTTAAAACCCCAGTCACAGCCGGCCCGGTAGCGCTGAGGGTTGAGGCGCTGGACGCCACACCTCACGCTACGCCGGTGACCCGTGTTCGGGAACGGGCACGGGTGGCCGGGGGTCAGCGGGGCGGAGATGGATTGAGCATCCCGTGGACTGCTCTCCATCTCCGGGGTGGGGGGATTTGGTCGGCTGGTGCTTGTCTGACTCAGCGGAGGCTGGGGATTGACAGCACGAGCCGCAAGACAAGGGAGGCGCACGTGGCAGATGTTGACTAGTGTGCGCATCGGAGCGCGCTGCGATCAGTCGCTGGGCGCCATTGCACGCTACAGTTCGCCGGGAGGAAAAACAGAAAAATGAGTGTCCGGCTGCGCGACGTCGTTCCTCGGTGCCACTCCTGGAGGACGCCTCCCTGGCATGGATCCGTTGTGGTGGGTCGAGTTGCTCCTCACCACCCTGCCGCGAAGGGTAAGTCGCGGGGTGCTGAAGGGAGGGGGTCTCATGTCCGGGGATGGCACCGGAGGAACGACGGAGCGCTGGGGAGGTTGTAGCTGTTCGGGAGAAAATAAAAAAACACTCCAAAAAACCCCAGTCACAACTTCAGTACTGCTACTCTGTTAAGGGCAACTGTTCAGTGGCCACTCAAAAGGCTCAGTTGGACTAGTGTTCAAGTTCAATGTGGTCCCTTCAAGAGGCATTGTCTCAGGGAAACTTTTTGGGGACTACTCAAAAGGCTCAGCCAAACTAGTGTTCAAGTTTGGGGTGGTCCTTTTAAGAGGCAATGTCAGAACCATTTCCCTTGTAGTGCCCTGCTCATTAGGCTCAACTGAATTCACTTCCACAGGCACATCACTGCCTTGTTCCACAGCCTCTTCAGAGCTAGGCCCTTCCTCTGAAAATGCAGCTTCAACTTCTGCCTCAAAGTCCATCAAGATAGCTGCACGCTCATGAGATGACAACTCAGTGGTCCGCCATCTGTGGAGGAGTGCAAAAGGCTGTGCCAGTGGCCTGCTCCTTAGCGGGATGGAGGGGGTATCAGGCAGTGGTACCAGAAGCACTAACTGCCAGGGCGGGGGGTCACAAGATCACCAGGGAATGTGGTAGACAAAACATACTACAGAACAGAGCAAACACTACTCTGCCTACAGGGATCGGAGACAGGGAGGGCGTGTGTACACCAGACCACCATGTCATGTCTATAATTTACATACTACACAGGGTGTGATCAGGTGGTGGGTGGGGTACCAGATGGGGTGGGGTCTTCTAACTGATACTGTATACCGGTGGGTGTTTGGGACCAGACTGCTGGCCACGGCGGGGGGGGGGGATACCCTACTGGCCTTGTGATTCACAGCCCAGATCACGGTTCCTCCAGTCGCCACTGCACTGACACTGTAATGCCGGCGGTGAAATGCTGGCACCCTTACGCTGTGGAACCTAAAGTAACAGTGGGCCAGGTGTTTGATTGACACAACCTCCTGCGATGCTGTACCTACCCACCTCCCCTTCCAGTTACCCCACACACTGAAATACCCCGGTGTTCACTAATTTTGTAACACACATATATTTAACAGCTATAGCTAAGGATTTGCTTACAACACAGGAATTACAAAGAACAAAACACAGCTTTATTTTATAGGAAGGGCTAGGAAAGGGGGTATCGGGACTCAGGATTGTTGTGGGAAGGAGATAAAAGGTTGATTAAGGTTAACAGGGCCCGTAGGTCAGAGCATTGACAATGCTCACCCCCATTGATACCAGTGCACATCCCCTATGTCCCGACTGTCCTGACTGGACACCCAGGTTTAACACAGGCCTGCTAGATGACACAGGTTGGCTGGCATTGGGATCCTTGAAGTAACTCTCTAGGATGCTAGCAATTTTTAAATTCTACTCCCCTTTTTCAGTGCAAGCCCTGACGTACTCATGGTCCTGCAGACTGGAGCTCAGCGATTGACACAGCAGGGTCAGGCAATTCGGGATCTACCACTCCATAGGGCAGCAAGCAAAGAGACAGGGATTGTTGGTCCAGAAGACGAATCAACAGCTAGCAGCTGGTCGACCTTTGACATGCTTGAAGATTCTTGCAGCTTGTCACCTTCTGACTTGCTTGAACACTCTTGCAGCTTGTCACCTTTAGCCCGCAAAGCAGGCCAGATTATGGAGCCCAGATGCAAGGCCTACTAGGCCAAAAGGAACCCAGACCCAGGAGTGCCCCACAGTCCGGCTCCCCTAATACTCAGGCACGTGCCCGTGGTCCCCTGTAGCCAATTCTGCCTCACCCGATAGGGGTTTGCTTTTTCCCTACCTGGTTCCAAGTTGCAGCTGTGAAGATTTTCAGCTTTTTGCCTTTCTCCAGGGCAGGAACAAACAGCTCTGGAGTGTAACAACAAATTCTCAGAATTTCCACTTTTCTGTTGGCTTTTGGCTAGTGACTTGCAGTGTCTGGATTTGACCTCCACCTCTCCACAGCTGCTTTTCAGCAAAGACAATAGGTTCCCAAACTCTGAATCTACAAACCTTTGTTCCCCCAATGTCCTCAGATTCAGGTACAATGCCAATGTCTAGCTCAGGCACACACACACAGTTCCAACCACCATTTTCACTGGCTCTGGGTTTTCCATACAGATGCAGGCTCACTACAACACTGGATCTCCAAAACCACCAGGAGCGTTCACCACATTTCCTTGGATGTTCAACTGCAACACCACAGTTCTTTCAGCCAAAGAAAATTCTCTTTTCCAACTCTCAGACCACTGACCAATTGACCAATTAAGTCCTGTAAAAGGCCTCTCATCTTTCCAACACACAGCCTGAGCCTTTCCTGACTATCAGTGCCCAGATCAGACTACGCAACTGCCCAAAGTCCCAGTGGTTGCACACGAAAAAGCCCGGCTTCTCATTGGTTAGATCCTGCTGTCAGTCTCAAATATTAATAAACATAGCCCTTCTTCAATTATTGATTGGTAAATGGGTTTTGGCACCAGGAGTAAGGTTCACATCTCTCCCTCAAAGCAGTTCACCAGTCTTTGTAAGTAAGTAAGTAAGTAAAGTTTTATTTGTTGAGCGCCCAATCCGGAGGCTCTGGGCGCTTTACATAGAGGTGCAACATTTAAAAGCGCATTTAAATAATTACAATCATTTATGTCAGAGTCAGTTAAATAATACATTTATAAATAATAAAATCAGCACTCTAAATTCTCCTTAAAATTCTGCTAAACATTAAAAGCTTGCTTGAACAGGTGCACTTTTAGTCCTTGTTTTAAGCTCTCCACAGAGGAAGCTTCTCTTAGAAGTCATGGCAATGAGTTCCACAAAATGGGCGTGGTGACCTGAAAAGCACAGTCTCCAGATGACGTGAGCCATGCCCTTGGAACTGAAAGGAAACCCTCCATGGAGGAGCGGAGTGAGTGCACAGGGCTTGCAGGTGTCAGAAGGTCCGTCAGATAACCAGGACCTGATCCATATAGGGCCTTATTCTGTAAGTGAGCAAGCCCACCTAGAAGGCAGTCCTCCACCTGACTAGCAGCCAGTGCAGTTTGCATAAAACCGGGGTCACATGAACGGACCTAATTAGGCCCGTTAGCAACCTGGCTGCAGCATTTTGCACCAGCTGCAGCTGGCGGAGGTTACCTCCACTAACCTCGAAGTAAAGGACATTACAGTAATCAAGTCCAGATGTCACAAAAGCATGCACCAGTGAAGGCAGGTCACCAAGTGGATTAAAGGTTTAATCCAGGCGACATTCCTCAGATGGTAGAAACCATTTAGGACGACGGAAGACACCTGAGCATCAAGTGTCAATCCGTCATTGAGGATGATGACCAGATTTCACACCTTATTGGCCGTCACCAGTAAGGTGGCACCAAGGAACAGCCCTGTTCTTGCTCCGGTGGTGACCAGATGCCACCGACAACCCGAGTCAATCACTAGTACCTCCATCTTGTCCGGGTTGAGTCTCAGCCAGTTGGAGGATATCCAGTGCTGGATCTCAGATAAGCAATTGTTTAGCATTTCCATAGTGTCCAATGTTCTGGGGGCAAAGGCCATAAATAGTTGGGTGTCATCTGTGTAGCAGTGAAAACCCAAACCATAAAGCTGAAAGATCTCACACAGGGGCAGCATGTACACTGCAAACAACATGCGACAAGATCAAGCCCTGAGGAACTCGTAGGTTAGGGGCTTTGGGCAGAAGTTCCCCATCACTACCTGTTGATTCCTGCCTGCCAAAAAGGACTCAAACCAGCTGACTTTGCTGGTGAGTCCACAGAGCCCTCTAAGATGATCAAGTAGCAACACATGGTCCACAGTGTCAAAACCTGAGAAGAGATCCAGGAGAATGAGAATTGACCATTCTCCTTTATCTCTCACCCTGAGGAGATCATTTTGCACTCTAACTAATGCTGTTTCTGTGCTATGCTTTCTCCCAAATTCAGATTGGAGTGGCAGCCAATCAATAGTTTAGGGTGCCTAAGCTATTGATTGGCTGTCCATGGGGGCCTTAGTATCAAAGATGTCTGCTTAACAGCAGTCCCAACTCTCACATGCTTGTGCATCCAAATAACAGTCTCAAGTTACAAATGCTCCACAGTTCAGTAGCAACCCTTTTACTGTCCCCGGGCTGCAGTTATAGTCTAAACCCCTTCAGTTTATTGATTGCTGCTTTTGATTTGCACCCTTCCCCCCAAACAGGCAGCAGGCAGCTCATCAATTTTCATGGGAGCCTTATGAATATGCAAATGTCCCCCAATACTTAAGCACTATTGGCACTTCTAAAATAACCCTTGCAGCCACTTTTGGATCACCTCCTTCAGATGTCAGACTCCCAATTAAGCCATTCTGGGGGTCAGAATCACCTGAGAGGCATTCAGTTAGCCACCAGAGTGGAGAGAAACCACCGGCACTTCACCCTGTATGCACTTTTAAAGAGCAAACCGCA
Source organism: Neoceratodus forsteri (assembly GCA_016271365.2). NCBI lineage: Eukaryota > Metazoa > Chordata > Ceratodontiformes > Ceratodontidae > Neoceratodus > Neoceratodus forsteri. The sequence goes on from CM057452.1 coordinate 1,871,515,926, forward strand.
GTGGCGATCCCACAATGGTGAACTCCGCTGGCCACGAGTAAACAAACAACTACATGGGAGCCGGACGGAGTCCTTGGTGACACCCAAGGCCCTGGTCTGGCAGACGGATGGCAGCCGGGGAGAGAAGCAAGAACAGGCTCCTGAGTATCCAGGGTAAGCTCCACCCATTGGGGGGGGGTTACAGGAAGAAGAAAGCATGTTTTAGTGTCTTGATAGTTATAAGTTAAAACCCCCAGCTGATGTCCTGGCTGGCTAGAGAATTGGCTGGCTAAACAATCCCCGACCCTAACTAGAAACCCTCCTTTTCCATAAGGCTAGACCTTCTGGAAGAACACAAACAGTAAAATGGAAAACTCACAGTGGAAATAATTGTTTTCTTTTTGGCCTAATTCAGGAGACCAATCTCCTGAGGGTTGCTTAAGGGACTCCCGTTCTGGAACACATCCAAGCAGCTTGTCAGCCCTCTACCCCTGCAGCAACAGCCTGCTAGCTTTTCCTTCCTGTTTTTAAAGCTCTTCTGTCTGTGCAGCTGCAGCTAATCAGCCAAATCAGCTGCAGCTGGACCCTAACTATCTTACTCAGGTAAACCCCCTCTCCTCCAGTACCTGAGTTTACCACACACCCCCTCTCCAGCTCAACACTACAGAGTTGGGCGGCCTGTGCCGAGAGGTAGGTTCTTTGGGAAAGTCCATCCGCATTTCCGTTCAGTGTCCCCACTCTGTGGTGGACCACGAATTGGTATGGTTGTAGTGCAAGGAACCATTTCGTCACTCTGGCATTTTTTTCCCTGTTTGTTGTCATCCACTTGAGTGGAGCATGGTCCGTCACCAGAGTGAACTTGCGACCTAGTAAGTAATATCTGAGGGTTTCCATCCCCCACTTCACTGCAAGGCACTCCTTTTCCACTACGGCGTACCACTGTTCCCGGGGTAACAACTTCCTACTTAGGTACAGTATGGGGTGCTCTTCACCTGCTACCACGTGGGAGAGTACTGCCCCCAATCCAACATCCAAGGCATCTGTTTGCAGAATGAATTCTTTATCAAAATCTGGGGAGACCAGTACCAGATCAGAACAGAGGGCCGTCTTGAGGTCGGTGAATGCCTCATCTGCTGCTTCCGACCACCTCACGATGTCCGGTGCTCTCACCCTGGTTAACTCCGTTAATGGAGCAGCCCGAGTGGCAAAGTGAGGGAAGAACCTCCGGTAGTGACCGACTAACCCTAGGAAAGCCCTCACTTGCTTCTTGTTTGGTTGGGGCCAGTTTTGAATTGCTTCTACCTTCTTCACCTGGGGTTTCACCAATCCCCGTCCAACCACATAGCCCAAGTATTTTGCCTCTGACAAGCCGATCTTACATTTGGCGGGGTTCGCCGTCAACCAGGCTTCTCGTAACGTATCTAGTACAGCTTCGACCTTCTGAAGGTGAGTTTCCCAAACCATACTATGGATGACCATCATCGATATAGGCGGCAGCATAGTGAGAGTGTGGGCGAAGCAGTTGGTCCATCATGTGCTGAAAGGTTGCAGGTGCTCCATGCAGACCGAATGGGAGGACTTTGTAGTGGTATAAACCCCCCGGGACGATGAAGGCGGTCTTCTCTTGGGCTGCCCTTGTGAGTGGGATCTGCCAGTATCCCCTCGTAAGGTCCAAGGTGGAGAGGTATCTGGCCTTCCCCAACTGGTCGATCAGTTCGTCGACCCTAGGTAGGGGGTATGCATCAAACTGCGATACCTCGTTTAGTTTCCTGAAATCATTACAGAACCTCCAAGTATTATCCAGTTTTGGCATGAGGACGATGGGGCTTGACCATTCACTATGGGACTCTTCTATGATGTCGAGCTTCAACATCCTCTCGACTTTGGCTCGGATTTCTTTCCTCTTGGCCTCTGGGATACGGTGGGTTCTTTCCTTTCCTTCGCCCGAGTTGTCCGCTAATGTCGCGGTAGACTGGCGCACTGTCCCACCAGGTCGCTCGCTGAGAACACATCCCTGCTTCGCTGAACCATTTCCACTGCTTCTTTGTACTCTGTAGGAGACAGCTCGGGTGAGATATGGACTTCCCCTCTGTTTTACCTTCTGCCGGGGTTACGGCCAATGAGACACAGCAGGCCTCCCGGTCTTGCCACGCCTTCAGGAGGTTAATATGGTATATTTGAAACTTCTTCCTGCAATCGGGTTGGCTTACTTTATAATTCACATTACCAACAGCTTCCACGACCTCGTATGGACCCTGCCACCTGGTGAGTAGTTTGCTTTCTACTGTAGGAACCAGGACCATCACCCGATCCCCCGGCTGGAACTTCCGAATCCTCGCCTGACGGTCATAATAAGTCCGTTGGGTCTCTTGGGCCTTTTCCAAGTGTTCCCGGACAACAGGAGTGACTCGGGCCAACCTTTCCTGCATTTGGGAGATACTACCCAATCCACTGGCTCCTTGTGGCGGTTGCTTTTCCCAGTCCTCCTTTAGTATATCGAGAGATACCCTGGGCGGCAGGCATATAACACTTCGAAGGAGAATCTGGTGGATGCCTGCGGGACCTCTCGGATAGCGAGCATTGAGTAGGGAAGGAGTAAGTCCCAGTCCTTTCCGTCTCGGCTCACGACTTTCCGCAACATCCCCTTCAAAGTCTGATTAAATCGTTCAACCAGACCATCTCTCTTGGGGGTGGTACAGAGGTCCTCAGGGCTCGGATCTGGAGGAGTCTGCAAAGCTCCTTCATTAAACGTGAGACAAAGGGAGTACCCTGGTCCGTCAGTATCTCCTTTGGGAATCCGACCCTCACAAAGACTTGAATGAGCTCTCGGGTAATCAACTTTGAGGCCATGTTACAGAGCAGGATTGCTTCCGGATATCTTGAAGCATAGTCTACAATGACCAGCATGTGTTGGTGGCCCCAGGCTGACCTGTCTAGGGGGCCTACCAGATCCATCGCAGTCCTCACGAAGGGTTCATAGATGATTGGCAAGGGCACCAATGGGGCTCTTAACTTCGACCACAGGGACGCTAAATGGCATTCTGGGCACAAAGCACAGTACCTCCTTACCTCGGAGTAAATTCCAGGCCAGAAGAATCTTCGGAGTATGCGGCACAGTGTTTTTTCGACCCCAAGGTGTCCTCCGAGAAGGTGAGCATGTACCAAATCCAGTACCGCCTTCCTGTGCTGGCAGGGGACCAGCAACTGTTCCACATCATGTTCTTCATCCAGTATCACTTGGTATAGGAGGTCATTATTTAACATGAAATACAGTCCAGGTCCCTTGGCTTTGCCTTCTACCGGCACCCCGTTAATCTCCACAACCTCTGACAGGATATTCTGAAAGAGAGGCTAGTCTATTTGGTCCCGACCAAAGTTCCTGGAGGCTATCCCGAGGGTACCTAATCTAGGGGATTCACTCTGTCTCCTCGTCCTCCTCTTCCTCCCTACAACTCTCCCCTCGGGCACCAGGCCACTCACTCTGTTGTCCCTCTGGGAGCGGGGTTCTACCTCCCACCAGCATGGACCTGCCATTGGCAGCCAGTATCTTGGTCCCTAACCTTTTACAATCCCTGTGTTCCTTTCATGATTTCCGGGACTTTCCTGCCTCCCCATACAACTCGGGGTCCCAATTCCCATAAGGGAAATAATCGGGTGACTCCTCCAACCCCTCGGGGATTCCTACCACCATAGCCTCGGTTACTGGGGCCCTGGCCTCCCGGGTTCGCCCCTCATGGAGTAATGTCCAAACCCTGGGAAATCTTGACCCACCTGGACAGGATGCGCCAATCGAGGGAGGATCCCCACCGTGACCTGCCTCTCCTCCCCCTGTGCTTCCACGGTAACTAGCACCGTGGAGTAATAAAACACTGTGCCATGGACACAGGTGATCCAGGTACGTTTCTGGAAATTAATTTGGGAGGGTTGCACAAAACTGTGAACTATAAGGGTGAACTCACTCCCTGAGTTGACAAGGGCCATAACAGACTGTCAGTTTACCTTAACCACCAGGTAAATCAATGTGAAGTGGCGACCACCCCTACCACATTAATCAAATGGCAATCACTCTGTGGGGACCCACCCCAGTTGCATTGCATTGGTTCAACCCCATTCGGGCAGTTGGCAATTACATGTCCCGGCCCCCCCATCCATAACAGCGGTAGCATTCTCGGGGTGACCCTGGACCCTTTTGGCTTCTAGGGGAGGTCAGGTCCCCCTCTATTTTGGAACCCGAAAGTCCCTTCGCGGCCTCAGACCGCTCTTTGGTAGTTCTTCTCCCGGGCCCTGTCCGGTCCGACCTCTCGGGGGGTTGGTATTTCCAGTCTGTAGTCCGCCCCAAGTCCCAGGGGTAGCCGACCCCAATGTCCGTGGAAAGTTCCTTCATGGCATAATGCCACTCCACCAAGGTGACCACTTCATCACAGGAAGCGGGGTAGACCTGTCCAACCCACTGCCACAGGCTGGCCGGTAGTCCTCTTAAGAACCGGTCCATTACCAGGAGCGCCATGATTTTGGCAGCTCTATGGAGCTCGGGTCGCAACCACTTCTTGGCCAAGTGGAGGAGGTCATACATCTGTGACCGTGGCTTCGCTGACTCCCGGAATCTCCAGCTGTGGTACCTCTGGGCTCGAAGGGCTGGAGTCATGCCAGCACGGGCCAAGATCTCTTCCTTCAGCCTTGGATTGTCACTGGCGACTCCCTCATCCAGATCATAATATGCCTTCTGGGCCTCACCACACAAAAACAGAGCTAAAATGCCGGCCCACTGTTCCTGAGGCCATGATTCACGAGTAGCCGTCTTTCAAAAGCGAGCAAATATGCTTCAATGTCGCCAGCCATCGCCATTTTCTGCAGACAGTGGAAGCCTAGATAGTCCGGTATCCTCAGGGTAGGCTCCTCCGGGCGACCTTCTCCCAGCGTGATCGCGATGAGACACTTTACCATTTCCTGGAGGACAGCATGGTCCTGGGCCATCTGTGTGAGCAGCAACTGGTTCGTCTCTTGTTGAGCCCAGGTAGCTTCCTGCTGGGCTGCTGTAGCCTGGATCAAGGCTTTCACCACATCCTCCATGCCTGGTCTCCTTTACTCTGGGGTGGTTTGAATTCCAGCCAAATTCTATGCCAACCTGATCCCACTTCTCACACCATATGTGACAAGGCGCAACCTCGCCACGGGATTCAGGATCAGCTTTGCTGTGGTTAAGGAGTCTCAGGAAGACCAGTTTGTTAACATCAAACCAACCAGGTATATTTTTATTTTCTTAATATGGTTAGTGACACAGAACTTTGGGCTTCTGCCATTTTCCTTTTTAAGCCCCACCGGGGAAAATGAAACAAAAACAGAAATAAAGAGGCCTAGCTCTGGGTGGGAGCGCTGACTAAACAATCCCCGACCCTAACTAGAAACCCCCCTTTTCCATAAGGCTAGACCTTCTGGAAGAACACAAACAGTAAAATGGAAAACTCACAATGGAAATAATTGTTTTCTTTTTGGCCTAATTCAGGAGACCAATCTCCTGAGGGTTGCTTAAGGGACTCCTGTTCTGGAACACATCCAAGCAGCTTGTCAGCCCTCTACCCCTGCAGCAACTGCCTGCTGGCTTTTCCTTCCTGTTTTTAAAGCTCTCCTGTCTGTGCAGCTGCAGCTAATCAGCCAACCAAATCAGCTGCAGCTGTACCCTGACTATCTTACTCAGGGAAACCCCCTGTCCTCCAGTACCTGAGTTTACCACACAAGCAATGGATGGGGAATTCAATGGCAATTTATTTTCACTTTCAGGAATACCTATTCCAGGTAAATTTATAAAGTATGCATTCAAAATATTAGTAGAATTTACTTTACCTTGAAGTACATCATTTTGTTGAATTTGGATAGGAGGTTTATTTATGATTGGTTTCTCCAAGGAGTGGATCAAGGACCAGTATTTCCATGGGTCTACAGTATCAGCAATTTTTGTTCTATAATATTGCTTTTTTATGTTTTTATTTTTGTGCCCATTCTATTTTGCTGTATTTTATACACATCCCAATCACTTAAAGATTTGTTAGCCCTCTTTCATAGTCAATGTTTTATTCTAATTTCTCTGTCATCTATGGGGGCCGATTTTTCTTCTCTGCAATTAATTTGAAAGGGGCAACCCTATTACAAGCCTCAAGAACATTCTGGAAAATTCCCTCACAGCTAAGTCCAAGTCAGGGATAAGAAAAATCCTGTGCCACTTCGTATTTGCCAATGTGTGTAGAAATAATTCTTTACTACAATAGTTAAAAGATCTGTTTCTTATTTTTATAGGGACTTCTGGTTTTATTCCTTGACCCGCAACCTTTAATTCATATCTACATGTAATTGAGCAATGATCACCCAAACTTGGCTGGTTAACCTGTACCTCTTGAATTTTTATATGTTCTGGTACAAAACACAAATCTAATATGTTTCCTTTACTGTTCAAGACTGTCTTTCTAGTGGGAGTCATCACAACCTGGGTCAGGCCGAGGGGACTAAAGCCCTGTGACAAAGTATTGCCCCTCAGCCTGCCCCAGGCTGCATTGAAATCCCCCCAACAAAAGCAGGTCACTACCCATTGTAAGTTTCTGTACATGCCGTGCCAGATGCCCAAATTACCCAACTTACACTTTTGGGGGTGAATAGACCACACCAATGACAAGACTGTACTTCAACAACTGAACCAAAAGAATTTCTATTTGACTTTTTATCCCTGAAAAAATTAGCTTAAAACTTTCCAATTTCCAATTTGTATATAATAAAACCCCTCCACCTCTCTTTCCTTCTCTATGGAGAAAAAGGCCCTCTATTTCAATGTATAACTTATTCTTTTAACAGTTTGGCTGTAGCTGTTGCTGCAAGGGGTCACGTGACCCACGGACCACTTTCACCTCGGCAATATAAAAGGAACGCCCCTCAGAGAGTGGAGTGAGCTCTAGTGGGTGAGTGCATGTGGAGACACACACTGAGACACGTGCGTTTTGGCACGTGTCAAGCGTGTCAGGTGGGACAGCTGGGACAAAAGGCCAGGTACCTTGTATGGTTTTAGATAAGTACCCTTGACTTCAATGTTTAACTAACTATTATAAATTACCCACAGGTTACAGCATCTTTAGTGCGGTGAGCAATATAATATTCCTCGACTAAAAGCAGGTATCTCATAAATTCAATACTATTATCTCTTGTTATCCAATTAGGGGCTAATATCATCAGGTGCGGATTTGACTGCTGCTGAAATAATCGAGTGTTGCAAACAGCTGAACACTACACTGAAAATAGCCAAGAGAGAGAGCAGAACACTGTGGAATGATAACAGAGAAAGTGATAGCTTTGTGCAGTGACTATTTTGATCTGATATTACTGTGTACCACATAAACGATCGAATCTCTCGCACCCCGGTTTACTGTCTTAGTATACTATTAATTAGGTACCAATAATATTAATAAAAAAAGGCTCAATACATCATGACTGTGGATGGAGATATGTGTATCACATGTTCAAATAATGGACAGCACTACAACTACAGGGGAATATACATGAGACAAATGTTGGAATAATATTGAACTGACGCTTGACGTCAATACATTATATGGTAAACTGGATCAGCTTGAAGAAGCCAGAGGGAGATGGCCATAAAACTGAAAACACTTAATGAGAGTCCACCCCTAGAGCAAAATATATTAGAGCCAATCCCGACTCGTGTCAATAACACTCCCTCACAAGGCTTACTAGTTATACTGAACTGTTCGTCAAATGGAAATGAATTTGATTCCATTGTACAACAGGTTTTGTTTGATAAGGGGAGTGATAACAAAACCTCAGATCAGGAGTCAAAAATGAAATTAAATAATGACTCAGTTCAGACAATGAGGATGGAGAATGGTCTTTAGAAAAGAGAAAATGGAAAAAAGGCAGAAGGGCAATGAATTTTGCCATCCCCACCTTTGACCCATTCCAACCCTTGATACAGACTGACGGAATGGTCGACATAACCCCAGAAAATAAAATGGACTGTGCACAAACAGATATGCCCATACTACAAACAGAAGGAAAATGGTTCAATTAATCAACAGTGGCTCATTGAAACTAGGAATGGGCAAACCAGTTCATCCAAAATACGAACCGACCAGAACATGCCGAAGTGTTTGTAAACGAATGGCTTCCAAACACTTTCGGCTGTTTAGGTCAGTTCAGACAGCCACTGTATTGCGGGAAATGCAGCTCGGGAAGTGCCAGAGCAGGAGGAACCCACAGGAGGAACAACAGACAAGACTTTCTGTTTCTTCACTGGAAGGCTGAGCAGTCTGTCTCTCTAAAGTGGCACCTGACTGGGTTGCTGCTCTAGCAACCCACATGGTCCACCTTAGAGCTATGCAGAGGAATCAGAACAGAGAAGGAGCAGCTTCTGTAGGCTGCTCCGTGCTGCGTGCAGATTCTGTGTGCTTGACTTGTGCTGCTTGTGGTTTGTTTCTTTTTGCCTTTTGGGCAACAGAGGAAGAAGTCGACTTCAAAAAAGTGAAGGAAGAATTATATACATTTATATGTGTGTGTGTATATATTATATATATATGTGTGTGTGTGTGTATATATGTACTAAATTAAAACAAAACGTGAATTAGAAGGGGAAGTTAGAGGTGGGGAGTAGGGGACTGGGAAGCGGGACTTAGGAGGGGATTGAGCCAAGGACTGGGTGTGAGAGTCGGGGATTGGGGTGGGGATGGGAGTAGTTATTGTTGGGAAAGGAGACTCAGGAAGGGGAGGAGGAACTTGGAGGAGACTAGGGGCCACTCGTTGTGAGAAGGAACTTGAATGAAGACAGACTAGTGCAGACAGGAAAGACGAGAACAAGAGATTAAAGAGAGAGAATTCACTTTAAGTGCCAGAGCCAGACTGCCCATTTTTGGGGGGGTATCAGTCTAGCAGAGGGGGTGAAGACTATTGAACTGTGCCAGTGTGCCACCCAATACCACACCACTCCCAGTTAGCCTTCTTGCGGTTTGCCCAATTGCCCGCCCAACAAGTCAGCTCTTTCAGTTCTCCTGCCTGTGCTCAGTCACTTCCGTGGGGATTTCTATTTTTTCATAGTATACAATGTGTGTGTGTGTGTGTGTGTGTGTGTGTGTGTGTGTGTGTGTAATAGAATCTGCCAGACAGTTGTCAGTGCATCAGTGCCACTTCCTGCATTCTGTCTGTGTGACACCCACCCCCCCCAAAAGAAGTCAGTCACTGGTCATCTTCCTCCCTGTGCTCGCTCAGTGGGGTATAAGCTTTGGCTCAGTAGGCAGGGCATTCCATCACATCACATGGAATAAATAAATAAAAAAATCCTTGAAGGGAAAAAGCACTGTGTCAGAGAGGGTTAGGCCAGGCAGGGTCCCTGAATCTGTGTGGGTAGCAGCAATGTCTGCAGCATCATCCTTAGCATACTGCAGGTGGTGTGTGAAATAAATTGTGTGTGTGCGTGAAATAAAATCTGCCAGCCAGTCATCAGTGCACCAGTGCCACTTCTTGTATACTGTGTGCCCCCCCCCCCAAGAAGTCAGTCATCTGTCATCTTCCTCCCTGTGCTCGATCAGTGGGGTATAAGCTTTGGCTCAGTTGGCAGGGCATTTTGTCGCATCACGTGGAATAAAGAAAAAAATAATAACCATTTTTTGACCCTGAACAACCGACAGACTGGCATTATGAGTACTCCAGAAAATAGTAAAGCAAAAGCTAGGGGCAAAGGAAGTAATAAACATAAAAAAAAGTTTATTCAAGAGCCCAGAAAGAAGTGGCCCAAAAAGTAAAGTGCAACAACAACAACAAGCACCGCAGTCTTTTGAAGGGGCTGAACTAAATGCTACTACTATCCATGGGCAAGCTAACTCTCAAAATACTGAAAACCCAGCAAGGGCTGGTGGACTGTCTATGACAGGAGGGCTCAGCAGTACAGCCAACAAAGTGTTGAAAGACAGTGGCAATAGCAAGTCAACTGAGAAAAAAGTGCAAAAACAAACAGTATTCCAATTGTACATAAAGTTAAAGCACTTACAGGTACAACTCACAGTGGAGTTGCTCGATTTGCAACACATGCATATCGAATAACTCAGTCTGTGACTGCAAATGTTAGCTCTACTGAGTCTGATAACGATGACAGTGACAACCAAGGTCACGGTGAGACTGATGATGATAAACTTGTGATTTTACCTTTAGCTCTGTCTCATTCTGGTTCTGACAGTGACAATGTGCATACAAACAATGACAGTAGTAAAGTGTCAAAAGGAAAAAAAAAGTCAAAGGCATAAGCGACACAAAGTGAAACAAAGTCTGACAGCAGTGATGATGATGGTGGCAGTGGTGCTGCTGAGGATTCTATGATTGCCTCACCAGATGAACCAGAATCCTCTGCTGATATGTCTTCCCAATGTAAACCCAGCCAGTCGGCTCCTAGTCCTACTGAGGTCATTATAGACATTGACAGTCCAACTATACTGTTTGGAATAATTTTTACGTAAACCCAAAGGATGCTTGCTAAGCCATATGTGTGCATTGCAACACATGTGTTAGTAGGGGGAAAAATAAAGGGCATCTTGGAACCACAACAATGATGTGACATCTTTCACAAATTCACCCTATCATTGTATATGGTTCAAAAAAACAGTCTAACATTAGTATCTGGTTATCTACCAGGACTCTCGGTGAACAGGAACATTCCACTGAAACAGTGGGAGATGAGCACCAGGCAAGATCCAAAAGTCCACTTTCACCTCATGGTCACGATAATTCTGTAAGGTCCTCTGTTTTATCAGGCACAGCATGTAGTTGTACAACACTCCCAGCCAAATCTACCCCCTCCCAATAAGATGCAATTGAAGTTAAAAGACGTTTTTGAAAGAAAGTCTAAATATTCACAAAACCATCCCATAACACTGGCAATAAATCGTAAAATAGCAGAAATGATTGTACCTGATTTGCAGCCATACTCTTGTGAAAGATGTGGGTTCCAGAAGAATTATGGAATATTTAGAGCCATGATATTTAATGCCAAGTAGAAAATGCTTCTCAGTAACTGCTGTGCCCAGGATGTATGACAGCTTAGTGCATCAAGTAAGGCATGCTCGCCGAGAGGCTGAGGACTAGGTGGTTCACTTCACTATTGATATGTGGACCAGCAGCCAAACCATTGCTTATTTTTCTCTTACTGCACACTGGGTCACTTTCGTGGGCAACTCATCATCATCCTCACATACTACTCTGTCTGCTTCCACTTCAACCAGTACTACTATTACTACTACTATCTCTCAGAGCTCCAATAAAAACCTGTCACATTTCAGAAAATGGCAGTTTTCCTTGTATGTCACTTTCAAGACACAGAACAGCACATTCAGCAAGAACTGAAAAGACTACTTACTGCTTGGGTCACTTCACAGGGTTTGAAAGTTGTTTTTTTGTTACTGACAATGGTTCAAATATTTAAAAAGCACTTCATGATGACAACTATGTACATACACACTGTTTTGCCCATTGTCTTAACCTAATCATTCGAAGATTCCTGGATAATGACATAGAAACATAGATTTTGACAGCAGATAAGGACCGCTTGGCCCACCCAGTCTGCCCATTTCCCTACCTAATGGATAAGCTGCAGATCCTAGTTAACCAGCAGCCTACTTCTTCCTACCCCAACCCCCTAGAATTGCCTTATGACTGTCCCATGCATGCTTGAATTCCACCACTGTTTTTGACTCCACAACCTCCTCCCGAAGGCCGTTCCATGCATCCACAACCCTCTCTGTGAAAAAATACTTCCTTAAATTACCTCTGAGCCGCCCCCTTCTATCTTCAAATTGTGCCCCCTTGTTCTTGCACACCTCTTTTTTTGAAAGATGCTACCCTCTTGGACTTTGTTGATTCCCTTGAGGTACTTGAAAGTTTCTATCATGTCCCCCCTCTCCCTCCTTTCCTCGAGGCTATACATATTTAGCTCCTTAAGACTCTCTTCATATGTCTTCCGGTGCAGACCCTGCACCATTTTAGTTGCACTCCTCTGGACAGCTTCCATCCTCTCTATGTCTTTACGGAGATTGGGTCTCCAGAACTGCACGCAGTACTCCAGATGGGGTCTCACCAACTGTCTGTACAGAGGGATAATAACTTCCTGTTTTCTACTGGTGATGTCTGTCCCTATGCATCCCAGTATCCCCCCAGCCCTCCTTGCTGCCCTCTCATATTGCTTGCCCACCTTTAGGTCATCTGCTATGACTACCCCCAGGTCCCTTTCCATTTTTGTTGTTGTTAGTATCTCACCCCCCATTGTGTACTCTTCCCCTGGATTTTTGTTTCACAGGTGCATTACCTTGCACTTCTTAGCATTGAATCTAAGCTGCCATACATTTGACCGTTCCTCTAACCTTGCCAAGTCCCTTCTCATCCTTTCCACCCTACCTTGTGCATCAACTCTGTTGCAGATCTTTGTGTCATCTGCAAAGAGATAATACTTTTCCTTCCAGTCCCTCTGCAATGTCACTTATAAAGACATTGAAGAGGACCGGTCCTAATACTGAACCTCTGCGTACCCCACTAATAACCCCTTTCTTCAGAGTGGACTCCATTTACTATTACTCTCTGTGTTCTATTCTCCAGCCAGTTCTTACCCAGGCTGTCATCTTGGGACTCACCCCAGGCTGGCTAACTTGTATATTAATCTTGTGTGTGACTGTGTCAAATGCCTTGCTAAAGTCTAGGTAGGCCATGTCCACAGCCCTCCCTGATCTACTACTTTGGTCACCCAGTCAAAGAAATCTATCAGATTTGTCTAGCATGACCTTCCCACTGTGAATCCATGCTGCCTTGGGTCCTGTGCCCTCTGACCTCTAGATACTCAACAATTCTTTCCTTCAGAAGTGATTCCATCATTTTCCCTACCACTGAGGTTAAACTAACAGTTCTGTAGTTTCCTGCTTCTGCCGTGCTCCCACTTTTGTGAAGGGGAATCACATCTGCCCTTCTCCAGTCCTCGGTACCACCCCATCCTCCCATGATTTGTTAAAGAGGGTAGTCAGTGGTGTCACTAGTTCTACCCTTAGTTCTTTTAGAATTCTGGGATGAATCCCATCAGGCCCCATTGCTTTGTCCACCTTTAGTTTTAAGAGTTCTTTCAGAACCCTTTCTTCTGTAAATGGGCTGGTATCAACTTCTGTATCCAGAGTGTTTCTACTGTTTGTTTTAGGTACCTCCCCCTCTTCCTTTGTAAATACTGAGCAAAAAATACAGGTTACTCACCTGTAACAGGAGTTCTAGGAATGGTATATGTTGTTCATCCACACTTATTGGCAGGTTCCTTGCCGCTTTAAATCTTGCCGGAAGGTCTTCAAGGTTGCTCCTCCCACCCACCCGGGTGGTAAAACTCTCGACTCCGCCCCATGACGCCAGATCTGGCCCGCTGGAAGCTCAGGCTAGTGCCGGCCGGGAGGTCGAGAGTCAGGATGAACAACATATACCATTCCTAGAACTCCTGTTACAGGTGAGTAACCTGTATTTCTAGGGACATGGATATGTTGTTCATCCACACTTATTGGCAGACTCCAGCAGTTCTCCGGGAGGAGGGAGGCAAGGCACACCCCAATACTTACTTGGGAAATAAGGACTGGAGAACTGAGGCCCCAAAACCAGCATCCCGGCGTGACTCAAGGTCGCTGTGGTAATGGTAATAAAGGTGTGTGCTGACTTCCAGTAGCAGCCCTGCAGATTTCCTGGATAGGGACGCCCTGGAAGCAGCCACCAATGCAGCAGTATGATGGGTAGAATGAGCTCTTATCCCTCTGGGAGGCTCCATGCCCGCCAACTTATAACAGCGATCTATGCAGGAGGTGACCCACCTGCCTATCGTCCGCTTGGCTGCAGGTCTGCCAGGTGCGGCTTCAGCGAGGTGACAAACAGCTGGCGAACCTCTCCCGACTTTCAGCCGCGCCTTATAATAAGCGAGCACCTTCTAGGGTCCAGAGTATGGAGCCTATACCGGCCTCCGAGGTGTGATTGGGGTAGAACACCGGCAGAGTCAGCACCTGGTTAAGGTGAAACTCCAACACCACCTTCGGAAGGAATTTCGGTTGGGGGCGCAGGACAACCTTGTCCCTGTGGAAGACCAGGTAAGGAGACTCGATGCAAAGCGCCTGGAGCTCTCCCATCCTTCTGGCTGACGTGATAGCCACCAAGAAGGCGGTCTTCCACGACAGGTGAGAGGGATCACACCTGTGCATTGGTTCGAATGGCTTGCCCATGAGCTTTGCCAGTACCAGCAGTAAATCCCACGGAGGTGGAGGTTCTCGCACCGGAGGGGAAATGTGATCAAGGCCTTTGAAAAAGCGCCCGACCACCTTTTCCTGCGCCACCGACTGCTTCCTGCCCGCCTGCAAGCAGAGATGGCTGCCAGGTGCACCTTTAGGTCGCCGACCTAAGCCCTTGACTAGAAAGGGACCATAAATAGTCCAAAATGCTTGCCACAGAACAGGAGGAAGGGTCCAAGCCCTTGCCCTGACACCAAATGGAGAATCTCTTCCATTTGAAGGCGTAGCATTTTCTGGTCGACTCCTTATGGGATACCTCAACAACATTGAGGACCTCGTCGGAAAGACCCAAGGCCTGGAACTCTAGCCGCTCAGGAACCAGGCCGTCAGGTGCAGGGATTGAAGGTCCGGATGGAACACCTTCCCTGATTGACTGAAAGCAGGTCCGGGCGAGCTGGAAGCTGCCTCGGAGCCTAGAGCTGAGGCTGAGGAGATCTGGGTACCAGAACTGGCGGGCCAGTCTGGGGCTATCAGGATCACCTGTGCCTTGTCCCTCCTTGCTTTGAGAAGCACCTTGTGAATCAAGGAAAATGGGGAAAGGCGAGAAGAGGCCCGGGTCCACAGCTCGAGAGGCACCCCTGCAGCGAGCCCCGCTGAGGGGGCGGGCATGAAACAGCCTCAGCTTCGCATTCTCCCTGGAGGCAAACAGGTCCACCTGAGGTGTGCCCCAGTGGGAGAACAGATCTTGTACTACCTCCGGCAGGAGAGACCATTCGTGAGATGCAGCCCCTATCTGGCTCAGGGCATCGGCCAGGGTGTTGGAGGCTCCTGCCACATGAATGGCTAGGAGATCCGCCTCCAGGCTGCGCACGAGTGACCAAATGCGGAGAGCTTCCTTGCATAGAAGCATGGAGCGGCCCCGCCCTGGCGGTTCAGGTAGTACATGGTCGTGATATTGTCCGGCCTGACCTCGACCACTTGACCCCAGAGAAACGGAGCAAAGGCGTGAGAGCTAGGCGGACTGCCTGGAGCACCAGCAGGTTGATGTGGCATCGGACTGCTGGGACCAGAGGTCCGTGCACTCGTGTTCTCCCAGATGGGCACCCCAACCCATCAGAGAGGCATCGGTCGATAGAGAGACCGCCAGCTCGGGTGGACAAACGGGATGCCCTCCTGCAAATGGAATGGAACGTCCACCACTGGAGAGCATTCCACATCTCCTGGGTCACTATCACTAGCTGGTCCAAAGGATCGCAGCGCAGGGCCACTGGCTGGCCAGTCCCCACTGAAGGGGGCGCGATGTGCCAGTGGGCCCAACGGACCATGCTGGTACAGGCCGCCATGAGACCCAGAAGGCGAGGAAGTCCCGGGAGGGCGCGATTGCCCAACCAGAAATGATTGGGCAAAGGAGGCAAGAACCTCGCCCTGTCCGCTGGGAAGTCGTGCTTGGCTCAAGAGAGTCGAGCTCTGCCCGATGAACAGGATCACCTGCTTTGGCTCGAGTTCGACTCTGGCCTCATTGATGAGAAGGCCAACTCGAGAGCAAACCTGGAGGGCCAGATCTCTGGACCGCTCCACCTCCTGGTCTGGAGGAGGCTGCTATCAGCCAATCATCCAGGTAAGGGCACACCGACCCTCGGGCCGCAGGGAATGCTGTCACCACTGCCATGCATTTGGTGAAGATCCTGGGAGCTGGAGATAAGCCGAAGGGCATGGCTCGGAACTCGAAGAGGGATCCCTCCGCTCAAAAGCGGAGGAATCTCCGATGTGACGGACGGATAGGGACGTGAAAGAACGCGTCCTGTAGGCCCAGAGAGCAGAACCACACGCCGTGTTCCAGAGATGGTATTATCTGCGCCAGAGTGACCATTCTGAAGGTTCGAGACCTTAGGAACTTGTTCAGGTCGTGTAGGTCGAGAATGGGCACCAGCCCCGTCCTGCTGAACCAGGAAATACCTGGACACAACCCCGGGTCTGAAGGGGGTCCTCCACCTCGCGGATCACCTCCTTTGAGGAGGACAGCGATATTGGCTCGGCAGCCACCAGTGAGGTTGCGACTCGAGGCCCCCGAGGTGCGACGGCTCTGAAGGGCGGGGCCTGCTCGAATTCCAGAGGTAGGCCTTTTCCCACCACCTCCAGTACCCACCTGTCCGTGGTAACAGTGGACCAAGCGGAAAGGAAGTGTCTGAGCCGTCCCCCCACGGGGGAACCAGGGGTGAGGTGACAGGGATGGGGGCGACACCCCTCAGCCCATCACTGGGCAGGCTTGGAGGAGGGACCGGCCGAGGAACCTCCTGGGCCTTTACCTCCCTGCTTCCTGTTGGAGGAAGCCGACGGTTTGGGCTTGGGATACCAAGGTCGAGCCTGCTGGCCCTTACGTTGCTGGGCCGGGCGCGCCGCGGGCGCAGAAGGACGAAAGGGTTTAGTCTGTGGCTTGCGGCCTTTGTCCTTCTGAGCGGAAGAGACCGAGTCCAAGGTAGCATTGGACTTCTCGATCCTCTGCAGGTGACCTTCCACCCCAGGGCCGAAGAGGTCAGTCCCCAAAAGGAACATCCGCCAACTTGTGCTGGGTATCCGTCAAGGTGGATATCCTCAGCCAAGCCCGATGACGCATGGCCACTGCAGCCGCCACAGACCTGGCACATGAGTCCCTCGATGTCTAACGCAGTCTGGAGCTGCTGTTTAGCCACTGCTCTGCCCTGGTCCCGCACCTGCCTGACGGTAGTCTGCAGATCTGCGGGAAGATGAGGGACAACCTCATCCAGGGAGCCCAACAGGGTGTGAGAAAAATGTACCATGAGGACGGCCAAACTGGCCTGACGAAGGCTGAGAGAGGATGCAGCATAGACTTTTCGCCCGGCATAATCCAATTTCTTGGATTCCTGTCGGAGGTTTGTCCATTATCTCGGCGCTTCCCGGCACACCGAAAACGCTGTTGGTAACCAACCCTCGGCCAAGGGGTGTTCCAAAAACCGGACAGGGAACCGGGACCGTGACATTTCTGGCCAACCTGGCTCAAGGCGCAGGGCAGGAAGCAGACGCTGCCAAAGTTCCAAGGCCGGACCCACTATGGCTTCGGCCACCGGAAAGGCCTCGGTAGGAGAATCCCCTCGGTCCAGAATCTCCGTGAGGGGATACCTGGCCCGTTTAGAAACAGGCTTGAGCTTCATCCCGGTGGACTCTGAGATGAGTCGAAGCAACCCTAAGAAGGACGAAGGGTTATCGTCCATTGACTGTCCTCCCGAGGACTCCAAGTCTATGCGCTTGGAGAAGAGGGAGGAACCATCATCGGACTCAGAAGAGTCCTCAAAGAGCTGCCTCGGCCCTGAGCCACCCTCCACCTGCCGAGGTTTATCGGGAGTGAGGGTGACCGACAGCCTATGGGGCAAACCCAAAGCCGACCGAGAATTTTTGGTCGGAGCCCCAACTAATGGCTGTGGGGCGGAGGTTCCACCAGAATCGGTGGGGCAGCTGGAATTGGCTGAACAACCGGCCTGAGAACAGGCTCCTCGACTACAACGAGGGGTTGTTTCGGCTGCTCCGGTGACAGCCACTTAATGGCCGGGGAAGACGACTGGGTCGGCTTATTCCCGGTCAAAAGGAGCTGTTGCCACATAAGTTCCTCGTACCTCCACGGCGCGCTGCGCTGAAGCCGCCCTAAATCCGAGGAAGAGGAAGAAGCGAGTGGCGCCCGCTTGCTGCGCGTGCGAGACCGAGACCGCCTATGACGGTGGGATCGGTTGGACCGCGAGGATGTCCGAGACCAAGACCGAGAGTCTCGACTAGGCCGAGGAAGGCGAGGAGAAGTGTCAGAAATCGGCACTCCCCTCGGCTCAGACGATCCCACTGAAGGCTCCGGAACCGGAGGCACAGACGAGCAGACGGGATCCTCAACTCCCACCGGGGGAACCGGGGAGAGGGGATTCTCAGCTTCTCCAGCCGACAACCCGTCCAACGGATCGAGAAAAATCTCGACCGCGTCGATGGGAGTCTCGGCCAACTGGCCTGACGGGGACACCGTGAAGCCAGTGGCTGAAGCTGAGGGGTCGACCGAAGTCGACGATTGACAAGGAGGGATCTTCCCTCCCAAGAGTGTCGGCAGAGACTTACTTTTGCTCTTTTGGACCTGGAAGAAGGTCCCGAAGAGTTGGGCCCTCACCTTTGGTCGAGAGGGTCAGACAAAGCTCCTTAAAAGAAGCCGAGTAAGAGGCACCGAGAGAGAGCGGGACAAATGCCGCAGCCGAGGTAGAAGCAGCCCGCGCCGCCTCCTCTTCGAGGGCGATCATCTGCTCAAGCTGATCCGCCGGGCCCGCCGCCGCGGACACCGCCAATCGGGCCTCTTTAGATTTCACCGGTGGAATTCTTTTCTCGGGGCGCCCCAGTTGTAATCGGGCAGCACGGTCTTCAAGGACGTAGGCCAAAAAGGAAGAGCACAAGTCGCAGGCCTGCGGGTCGTGCTCAAGGCCCAGGCAGTAGACGCACGTGGAGTGCGGATCCGTCCTAGACATCTTCTGCCCGCAAGGGCACCTCCGAAAACCGGGAGTCGATGTGTCCATCGCAGCCGCGAGGAGAAGAAGACCGAAGTCTTTTTGCAAAAACTTTTCAATTTCGAACTTTTCGAAGAATTAGGAACCAATCTTAAGCTCAACGTGTTAAGGAGGGAACCTGAGCTTCCAAGTGGTAAGGAAGATCTGGCGTCATGGGGCGCAGCCGAGAGTTTTACCACCCGGGTGGGTGGGAGGAGCCAGCTTGAAGACCTTCCGCAAGATTTAAAGCGCAAGGAACCTGCCAATAAGTGTGGATGAATAACTATCCATGTCCCTAGAATATTTGTTTAGTATCTCTGCCTTTTCACAGTCACCCTAGCCCACCTCCCTCCCCTTTATTAAGCCTCATTAACCCTCCTTGGTCTTCCTTCGCTCCCTGATATACCTATAAAAGGTTTTATCCCCTTTTAACTGAGTTGGCTGTCTTTTCCTCAGTTTGGGCCTTTGCTTTCTGACTGCCTTCCCAGCTTCCTTTTGCTTTAACTGATACAGTTCTCTGTCCTGCTTCTTCTGTGATTCCTTGTACTTCCTGAATGCTTTCTTTTTCTCTTGAACCTTCACTGCCACTTCCTTTGAGAACCAGAGTGGTTTCTCACATCATTTCATTTTGTTTATTTGCTTCACACAAAGGCTTGTTACCTCTGTGATGGCAGTTTTTATTATTCCCCATTGTTCTTCCACCCCTCCTTCCTGCCTATTTGCTAGTGCATTCCTTAGGCACTCACCCATTTTGGCAAAGTCAGCCCTCCTAAAGTCCAGTACTTTTGCCTTTGTATGGCTTGACTCTATTGCTGTGTTTATTATGGCTTGACTCTATTGCTGTGTTTATTACCATGCTTACTACTGAGCAGGCATTTTCTCCTTCTGGAATTTCAATGTCTTGCAGCAGGGCCCAAATGTCATCCTCCTCATTGTCTGCTTCTGTACTGGTTTTTGGAGCAGTCTTTTGAATTTGAGACCATCAAGTATCAACCACTGTGGGTACAATGCGTAAAGTGTGTGGCCACTTCAACCATTCAGCAAAAGCCCGTGACATCCTTGTTGATATCCAGAAGGACAAATGTCTTCCTCATCTCCAGCTTGTTCAGGATATAGCAATAAGGTGGAATTCAACTTACTTTATGATTGAACGCATCCTTAAACAAAATGTAGCTATCAAGGAGTATATCATGTACAATGATATCAGGGAGGGCATTGTACTCCATTCTACTCAAAGATCTCTGCTGGAACAGTTGTGTCACATTCTGAAACCATTCACGAGTGCTACAAAAGAGGTCAGTGCAGAAAAGGCATCCCTTAGCCAAGTTATTCTACTTCTCAAAAAAAGGATGGAGAAAATGAGGAACAACTTAGATATGAACCGATCTCTAGTCAATAACATGCTTACCAGACTTAGGAACGATGAGGAATTATCAGCCATGACATGAAGCAAGGAATATCTCTTAGCAACATTGCTAGATCAAAGTTTCCAGAACAGACATCTTCCTGATATGGTTTCTGATGATATGGAGGAGTGGAACTACAGGCAACTTTTGACTGATACAGTAGATGAGGTTTCATTAGGACTGGCAAGCAGTACTACAATGAAACAATCTCAAATTCAAAAGACTGCTCCAAAAACCAGTACAGAAGCAGACAATGAGGAGGATGACATTTGGGCCCAGCTGCAAGACATTGAAATTCCACAAGGAGAAAATGCCTGCTCAGTAGTAAGCATGGTAGCTACATATTTGTCTGAGCCCAACATAAGTATTAAGGATTACCCTTTAGCCTTCTGGCAAGAGAAAAAAATCATGCTGGCCAAAGTTGGCTGCCCTGGCTTGTAAGTATATTGGATGTCCACCCTCCAGTGTCTGTTCCGAGTGTTTATTTGGCTCTGCTGGGGATGTTGTAACTGATAAATGAACAAGATTAACACCAGACAATGTGGAGAAACTAATGCTCTTGAAGGTTAACTTGCCAATTTTGGCTACATATGTGATGCTGATCTTGAAGAAGATGACACTGACAGTAGTACCTGTTCTGCAGCTGTGGAGTGATACATCAGCTTTTAATTGAGACTGGACTGCTCAAAAGTAGAGATCTGGGACTTGCCTGCCTTTTGACCACATCATTGTTATCCAGGCGGTGGGTAAGAGGTGCAGCTAGGGCATCACGTCATCACATACTGGTAGAAACTGTGGCAAACAAGTCCCTGATTTCACAGTCGCGTTCTCATTCTGATGAGATCATTTATTTTATTACCTAATGCACCTAAGAATAATTATTTCTTACATAATCATAGCTCTGTTTTCCCCCTGATAGCAGTGGTAGTAGTAGCAGTGGTGAAGTGGTCACTTCGGACTGCCTGGTGCTCTTATTCTTTCACATTGCTTCATGTTGCTTTCCATATCAAGACCCATTACTATGCCAAAATAATTGGTGAC
Organism: Neoceratodus forsteri; assembly: GCA_016271365.2. Lineage (NCBI taxonomy): Eukaryota > Metazoa > Chordata > Ceratodontiformes > Ceratodontidae > Neoceratodus > Neoceratodus forsteri. Next base: position 1,871,537,148 of record CM057452.1, read on the forward strand.
ATGCAAATAATACACTGACCCCTTCTACAAAAAGTCAGACTCAGGAGATTGATTTAAAAAAAAATAAAGATCTGGGACTTGCCTGCCTGTTGACCACATCATCATAATCATCATCATCATCATCCTGGGGATGGGAGGGAGGTGCAGCCAGTACATCACGTCATTATTTTTCTTTTTTATTTAAACTTTTGTTTACTGGGTAAACAATATGAGCCAAGGCCCTTTTTCAAATGTGACCCGGAACCATAATTTATGTTACAGTCAAGAAGTAATACACAAAAACATATAGACAATACAATATAATCATACAAATGCAACACTTTACATACAAACAATGAACTAATAAAGGAATAATGCATGACAGGGTGTGTGCCGTGCTGGGATAACGCCATGCCTGGGGGGGTTGGGCACGAGGCCGCAGGCATTATCCCAAACGACACACACCCTGGAGTGCATTATTCCTATTATACAGTGGCTCGTTGTTATACAGAATTTAAAAAAAAATCATTTTAAAGATGTTTTTGTGTGGAAAAATATTTTTGTTTTTTAAGAGAAGATGAAACAATCAATCAAAAGCTCCATAAAATGCTCATCTGCAGGTTCACAGTGAGGCTGAGACTAGACACTTGGAGTCGTGCTGGGATAACGCCATGGGTCCAGCCACAAACTGACCAATCACAGTCCAAGATTCTTTCCTCATTAGAGATTACACAACGATGGGTATGTAGCGAGTCAGAAAGAACAATTCTGGGTATTAGCGTAATGAGCTAAGCCGAAGTTTCCACCACCCCAGGAGTGACGTTATTACACGGTAACACACACCTTGGAGTGCCTTATTGCAATTATACAATGGCTCGATGTTATAGAAAACAAAAAATAAAAATAAAAATGTTTTTAGTAGATTTTTAGTGAGGCAGTGTATCTTTGTTTCTGAACAAAAAAAAGGTGCTCATAACAAAGATCCATAAAATCAATGCAGTGATGTTGTTGTGTAATAACATCACTGTCTCAGTCACACGTTGACCAATCAGAGTCCAGGAAAGTTTCTTGCCATTGTATAATTGTTATTATACAATGGCAAGAAAGAATCTTGGACTGTGATTGGTCAGTTTGTGGCTGGACCCATGGCGTTATCCCAGCACGACTCCACAGCTCTAGTCTCAGCCTCACTGTGAACCTGCAGATGAGCATTTTATGGAGCTTTTGATTGATTGTTTCATCTTCTTTTAAAAAACAAAAATATTTTTCCACACAAAAACATCTTTAAAATGATTTTTTTTTTATTCTGTATATACTAGCCATTAGATATTAGGAATACATTCAGGGTGTGGTGGTCGCTTAGGGATACACGCCACTAAGAGTTGACGACCGGCCTGCGGCCTCGCGCTCCAACCCCCCCCAGGCATGGCATTATCCCAGCACGGCACACACCCTGTTATGCATTATTCCTTTATTATACAATGGCAAGAAAATTTCCTGGACTCTGATTGGTCAATGTGTGTCTGAGACAGTGATGTTATTACACAATAACATCACTGCATTGATTTTATGGATCTTTATTATGAACACTTTTTTTTTTCAGAAACAAAGATACACTGCCTCACTAAAAATCTACTAAAAACATTTTAATTTTTATTTTTTGTTTTCTATAACATCGAGCCATTGTATAATTGCAATAAGGCACTCTAAGGTGTGTGTTTGTGTTACGACACTCCTGGTGTAGGGAAGCACTGCCTGCCTCTGCTTCAACCCACCCCAGGAGTGACGTTATTACACGATAACACACACCTTGTCGTGCCTTATTGCTTAATTACACACCACTAGACTTAAAAAATGTTGTCTCGTACTGGTACTACTGTGGCAGACAAGTCCCCGTTCTCACACATACAGTCACTTTGTCATTCTAAGGAGATCATTTACCTAAATTTGCACAATTAAATAACCACATTGATAAATGCTGTTAGCTCTGCCCCCCCCCCCCGTAGTAGTGGTAGTACTACTACAAAGTACAATTATTTAAACACACTAGTTTTCCCTTCTAAAAAATCAGACTCAGGAGAAGACCATTTATTTAAAAACTAGAGATCTGGTCTGAGACATTCTTGTCATCACAGTCACTTTCTCATTCTTTTCTAAGCAGTCAGTTTTGGTAAATGTGCCTTCACCATATTGATCACATGCTGGTAGACCACTTCTGTTTTTCATACAAACAGAGGTGAGAAAGAATACGTGCCTCAGCTGGACTTGAACCCAGGCCACCCGGAATACCGTTTTTTGTGTTCCTGGCTTCTTCTTCATCACTTAACTGTTTAAAACACATCTGGTGCCTGTCTATACCTGTTGAGAAATAGAAATCACTACTGTTAATAATATAACTTATACACAGTATAAGAATTACTTTCTTAAATGTCGTAAACAGAAGAGGGATTAGAAGTACTCTTTATTATACCATGGACATAAGTGAACAGCCAATGAAATCTAAAAACAAGACACCTGATTGGTTGACTAGCACCTTTCCAGCGTTGTAAAATTCAACATTACCAATGCAAAAGGTGCCAGTCAGCCTAATCTCTCAAATAAGTGTGACCCCCGACCACGAAACTAAAAATCCGCCATGTTTCAACACCGGTAAACAGCAGTCTCGTACAACTCCCACTGCACCACACCAAATTTAAAACTAAAATTCCTAAAAATCAACACTCTCAAAACCAATTCAGAGCTAAAACAGACTGGTACTGTAAAATCATTCCCCCATAACCACTTCTGCCCAGCTCACCTCTGACCGTGAAATCACTTCCCTTCCGTCATCTCCGACAACCCATGGTTAACCTCCATAAACAAGTGGTTCGTGCCCTACAGAAAAAGTAAGCCATATCCTCATTTTTCAAAGACACTTTCTCAACGTCACAATTCCTCACAGGCTTAAAATATCACGAGGTCAATTTGAATGCAGGTACCCCATCACGAACCTCCCGCAGCTCCAGCACTGTGGCAGCAAGCACGCTACACTATCACCATGTTAAGTTTAAAGACACAGAATCTGTCTTACACTCTGCTGAGGGCAGCTCTTTCAGTAAGTCACTTCTATGAGAATGGGGTTTCATTAAAAAAAGCAACTAAACTCTTGGACAGTCTTCTTCTACCTGAAACATATGTGAGGCACTATTCTACCCAGCAAAAGGGAACTATTTTTTAGGTTACAAAAATAAGTTCAATTAAAACTACTACAAATAAAAAACTGTATTTTTTTATTTTATCTTACAGTAAATGAACAGAAACATTGTATAATAGCAATAAACCACTCCAGGGTGTTGGTGATGCTGGGATTTACACACGCCTGGTGAGGTTTAGTCATTCGGCCTGCAGCCTCATCACCAAACCACAGCAGGCATGGGTAAACCCAGCATCTCCAACACCCTGTCGTGGTTTATTGCTTAACTACTAAACAGTGGTAAAATATTTTTTTCTACAGACAAATTGATTAAAAACAGTTTAAAATGATTTTTTAACATACAGTAACCATAAAACAATAAAGGTAATAAAAGGTTTGGATAAGGTTCGAAAAATGACCCAAACCTTTTTTGGCTTATCAGAACCTTTTCAAATCTCAGAACCTTTTGAGGTTCTCCCATCCCTAACTGAAACAGAGACAACAGCAGACACATGCATGGAACACGAATGTAGCAAACCAAAACAAATCTATGTGCGGAGGGATTCCATGGTGAAATTCATCAATAAATACACTGCCAAGGAGAACAAAGAGATTATAACTACTAGCAACTTTTCAGGAGCTAAAATTAGGGACGTACAGGATATGCTGAAATATATTGAAAGGGAATGAGATAAGGCAGCAAAGGTTAAAATGCACTTGGGTACAAATAACATAAATGGTGAAACAAAAACAGCAATAATTGAAGAATTCAAAACATACATAAAGTGGTGCAAGCAATAAAATGTGAGGTTGCTTTTTCAGAGATACTGCCAGTACCAAGGGCAGGTATAAAAAAATGCCAAAATAAAACAAATTAATAACTGGTTAAGACGTTGGACACTACAGCAGGGGGTTACGTGCATAACTCACTGGGAAGAATTTGAAAACCAAAATGATTACTACAGTTATGATGGCCTATACCTAAATAAATTGGGTAGTGAAAAGCTAGGACTCAGGCTAAGAGGAATTATTGAAAAACATTTAAACTAAGAGTCAAGGGAAGAAGTAAAAAAATGCCCACACAGTCAGAAGAAGGTAGGAGCAAACCTAAAACAAGTAGGGATAGGATCAAACAAAATGAATTGAAAGTATTGTCATTCAATTCCAGAAGTTTGAACATTTTGAAAAAGTCAGAACTAGAATCATTAATTGTAAAAGAAGCCATTGACATTTGTACCATTAGTGAGACATGGTGAGATGAGCATACCATATGGACTAGAAGCATCAAGAGACATAAAATGTATTATAAAGTTATAATGCCCATAAGACTGCTCTCCAAAAATGAGATGTCGCGTATAACAACGTATGTCGTTATGCCTCCTCTTCCCATCGTCTCAAGCACCACTGCACACTGTATAGCGACCTAAGCTGGCTCTCCCTAACTGCCTACCGACTGTACTCCCTAGGGACCCTCACAGACTCTGTAATCCGTAACCAAACCCCCTCCTCCCTTGCAGCTCTACTTGTACCACGGACACCTACCCACGGACTATGCTCGGCAAACAAATTTCTACTCACCTTACCCAAGTGTCTTACTTCAAAAAGCTCTGGAGCATTTCACTGCACTGCTCCAGCCACATGGAACTCCCTCCCTCCTGCACTGAGGCAGGCTAACTCCCACCCAATCTTCAAAAAAGAACTGTATCGCCACCTATCCTGGGACCCCTGCACATGCTTTGATCCCACTTAATGCCTCACAACTAACCACCCTATTTCGCCCAAGACACTGCTGCACTTCTAGACAAGCTTTGCTATAAAATGTCTTTATAGCTGCCACTTAGCCCAGTTTCAGTTATTTGCATGTACTAATGTCACTTTTGTCATCTCTGCATAGCTATGTATTATCTCGAGTACTGTCTGACTTGATCTGTGTTCTAACCTACCTGTACTATGTACTATATATTGTATAATCTCATCTCATTTTATGTACTGTATGTATTCTCCCGGGTCATGCCTGAAAATAGTCAACTTTAGCTAGCGCACCTAACCCGGTTAACAAAAACTAAATAAAATAAATAAATAAAGATAGAGCAGCTAAGAAGGGAGGTGGTATAGCACTATTTATTAGTAATGCAGTTGAAAGCTCAGAGAACATCTTGGATAATAAAGACGCATATCCTGAATCTGTATGGATTATAGTGACTACAAAAAACAATAAACAGTTCTATGTGGGTAATGTTTATAGACCTCCATCAACATCTGTGAACGATGACTACATTATTAACAAAGAAACTGAATACATGTCAAACAAGGGGAAAACAATTATCAAAGGCGACTCTGACTACCTTCAACTAGAATGAAACATGATGGTACCAAAGTCTAGCACAGGTAAACAATTCCTAAATACCCTAGTTGATACAGACCTGCAGCAAATGATAAACAAACCTACAAGAGGAGAGAATGTATTGGACCTCTTAACTACTAATATTCCAGATGAAGTAAAAAATATTAGAATAAGAAAAACGCTGGGGAACAGTGACCATAATATTATAGAATTTGGGGTTAAATTAACCGTGAGAAGAGATCACAGAAAAACCACAATAAAAAAATTATAATAAGGCAAATTTTACAAAATAAAAAAAAAAAGATTTAAGCAGGTGGGACTGGGAAAGCTCCTTTTCAAACAAAGACGTCGAGGAAATATTGAATGTATCAAAAAAAAGACTGCTCTCATTGGAAAAAGAACATATACCAGATAGATTTATGTATTTATTTAGCTTTTGTTAACCAGGTAAGCACACTAGACGGTCAAGTGCCTATTTTCAGGTGCGACCCAGGAGAGGTACAAGGTAAGGCAATACAATACAGAGTCAAGGCATGGCAATCCACAAGAAAACAGTCAGGTACAAGCAGTAAAACATGGTAACAGTATGGTGTCAAAGCAGGCATGCATGTATAAAAAGAAAGGGAAAAATACCCATGCGGTGTACTCATAAGGTGCTAAATCAAAGTAGAAAAAAATGGGCATATAATGAAATGAAAAAAGATGCTAATCAAGAAACAATTACTAACTATAAATCAGAACTCAAAACGTTCAAAAGATTAATTAGAAACGAACGAAATAAAACTGCGGTTTACAAAAGAAAAAGATAATGGAAAACGTTTTTATGCGTACATTAACAACTTAAAAGGAACACATAATTCCACTGGCCCTATAAAAGTGAGAAATGAGGAAATTAAAAATCTAACTGATGTAGCTAATACATTTAATGACTAGTTCTGTAATGAGTTCAACACTGGTACAAATGCAGAGAAGAAAACAACTGAAAATGTAACAGAGCCAGAACAAACATTTTGTACTACAAAGGAAGTCTTAAATCTTTTGAACAAATTTAAAGCCAATAAATTTTCCGGTTTGGATAATCTACATCAAAGATCCTTGAAGTAAATAAAAGAGTATATAGCAGCACCCCTGGCATATTTTTGCAACCTTCCCTTCCTTTTAAACACTGGTGGTACCTCCTTTTAAAAATATGCAGTTTGTCTTTAACAGGCACTCACTCCTGCTTGAGCAATCTGGGGCTTACCCTCGAGCAGGCAGCAGCTCACAGTCCAGGCACAGACTGAAACTTCAGAAAGCTACCTCCCTCCACTCTCAGCCTAGGGGTTTTGGTGTTATGCAGTCTCTGAGAAAGGGGAAGGGCACTATCTCGACTGGCAGCACTACAGGTTAAACAGTACCTCAGTTATTGAAGAGTTGGGATTCCACGGTTGATGGCTGGATTTCCGTCGAAGTGCAGGCTAGCTGGAACATTCCTCCCTTCACGACTGGTGGCCACAGGATTGCTGGTACTCTGGAAAAAAGTTGGTTAGGCAGGCAGCACAGCTTAACAGTTTTAGGATTCAGTCCAGAAACAGGAGTAAAATCCAATCAGGCAGTTTATTTTCTTTCAAAAGCTCAAGATGCACACACTCAAAACACTACATGAGGATCCTCATTCAAACTTAGCATAGATTCCACAGTTCTGCGGCTAACAGGCACAGTCTCTTGGGGGGGATCACGGTTTCAACCTGGGCCCTACTTATCCCTTATTTCCCTTTATGAGCCAAATGGGCTCCGAGTTACATTAGGACATTTCTTTGTCCCCAACAAGTTGCTCTTTCCTTATTTTCCCTGCCTGTGGAAGCAGGTGCACTCATTTCCAGGCTTCAGTCAAACTCTTCTCAGAAGGGGGGGGTGTTAAAATAAATGTCCACTGCTCCTGTCAATCCACAGGCAGGGTTTGCACAGGGTTAGGCCAACCACTCTCTCTCTCAAAGCACCAGCAGTACCTCAAAACTATCCAGCAGCACATTACCTCAAGTGAACATAGGCAAACAAAGGGGTGGTTCTGCCACCTACACCACCGGAGACATCACTGTCACTTCAATCATTGCATCCAAAATAACACTGCGAACAGAACTCCTTCAATCATTGACAGGCTTCCCATGGCAACCACTCACTCCCTCAGGAACGAGAACCTGGCAGGATCTCTGCAACCCTCCACTTAATTTGCTGCTCCCTCCAGTCCTGCTGCCCCACTGATGGCATGTGAGTGCCCCATCCTCACTTTTGGGACCGGGGGTCAATCTCCCCACCCCGACTTGGGCCTCACCAGCCCTAACTGTAGGCCTCCCCTCAGGCCTGTGAGTAGGCATGCCAGCTCCTCTCGATGACTCCTCAGCCTCCCCCAAATCCAACTGAAAACCAACTCCCTCACGCTGATTGGAGTTTTGAAAAGACAAAACAGGCGAGCCACCTGGGCCAGTGCCCAGCAGTGCGCGCACCTCCCCAATGCCAACAGGACATCTCTGCTTGTAACCCCTGATTGGCACAAGGGTTACATTTCTATAATAGATCTTTTAACACTGGGATAGTTCCTTCTGACTGAGTAACACTGACTGTTGTACCATTATTTAAACAAACTCTGGCCAGAGCCAATAGGGCTAGAGGTGAGGAATATGGTGGAAAAATATTGAAAATTACCAAGTCATGAGCCTTCATTAGCAAAATGTAACAGGCTCCTAAATTTGTTGTTTTGTAATATTTGTACTCCAAATTTTCAACATAGCCTTGTTATGACCCTGCCTCATGAAGAACAGCAGACCAAATATTCAAATCTTGCCTGAAATGTGATTTCACGCAGGGACTGCAAAATCAACTTTTGTGACACAAAAACACATCTTGGGCAGGAGTTGAAAAATTACAGTTGTCATATTCATGAGGTGCTGTAAAGAATTGGCTTTGTTGAAAATTTGGGTTAAAAATATTGACTATTACCAAACTTACAAGCCTGCATTTGCAAAATTCAAGCTGTAAAATGAATCCACTCAACAAACAGAGGGTAAACAATATCAATTCTTTTAAGTTTTCTTTCATTTTTTCATCCAGCAATTATATCCTATGTTTCGGGAATTAATAATTCCCCTTCATCAGGGAGCTGGGTCACAATATCTAATATAAAATGACAAATGTTTTCTTGTAAATATTTGGCTTTTTTAAATTCAAATAATCCTTTCTTTACTCTGCCAATCAAAACTCACTTCATATTCTTTGCAACTTGTCCAAAACTTCTCCTTGTCTCATCACAATCCTTTATAACACAGCTACTGTTGTTGAAAATAAGAAACTTATATTTAGCATTCTGTTTAAATTAATGGTTTATATGCATACAGGTTAAAAAACTCCTTACTAACCGGGAATGTTATGAGGATCACTTATGCACTTTCTAAGACTGCTTCTACTAGTTCTTGAGCTTCCTTAATATTAAAAAATATCCTTATTACCTAAATGAAGTTGCACAATAAATCATTCAGAACTTGTATACAGTGTTTCTTTTTTACCTGCTTTAGTGTTTCTCTTTGCGTATCCTCACCTCCTACGCAATAAGAAAGGAGAGCACAGCCTGAATTTACTTCCATAAATAGTGGAATTCCATGCCAGAATCTGGCATCTCATGCTAATCTCAGTGATGTCACACTGTCACCTGGAAGTGTGTTCATGGTAAGCATGACCCATTCCCCATTCCATCTGAAATTACATTCACAAGCCACAGTGAATAAGAATGGGGTGACATTTAGGCCTCACAACCCCAATGACACACCCCGTCAGCTGTCAATCTTGGGATGACGGGCGGGTCCGGGGAGGGACAACCCTAAAGATTTTTAATTTCCTGACTTTTTGTGTTTTAACCCTAAATGATGCATTAATGCAATTTTTTGCATAGAATTTCCTTACTTTTTGAGAAAGAATAAAAAACTAAGAACTTGCACAAGTTGGTGGAAGTGCGGGCCCTTTGGGCCCTGTGCTCCCACTAACATGCGGAAGGTGGTAGGAGCACGGGTCCTTTGGGCCCTGCGCTCCCACCAACCTATCAATGTAATATCATAATTCACATGTACAGGACATACCGAGAGCACCCTCCAAATTTCACTGCAAAAGATCAAACCATGTCCGAGATATAACATGTTAAAGTTTGAAATTTTCTTTCATCAAAGTTGCAGACTTCTGTACCTGTTAACATTTCACAGGCACAATGACTGACTACTACATCCACAACACTATGGCTGGGTACCCTATCAAATTCAAGCCACCAGCACACTGCAAAACACTGTCTGCAACACGTAAATTGCATCACGCAATATCTCCGCAAAAATTTTTTTCTCTGGCATGTAAACACTGTAATTCACATCTACAGGACATGCTGAGAACACCCTCCACATTTCAAGTAAAAAGACTGAACTGTTTCCGAGATTTTTAAACTTAAAGATTGATGAAATTGCCCTATCTAATGCATTATAAAATCTGTCCATCTTGTCCCTATCTCGCGATCAAAGAATCTCATGATCAAAGAATTTGCAGGGTTGCAATCAAAGAATTTGCAGGCTCATAATTAAAGAATAAAAAATGCTGTAAATAAAAAAATAGAAGGAATTCTAGGAAACCACCGCCATGGTCTGACAGAATGAAGCCCCCCTGAGTTAAACCCACCCTCATTTGTCTTCCTTGGGCACCCCTGGGCTGAGAAATTTGATTTTTTAATTCACCCATCTCGTCCCTCGCTCGTTATGCATGATCATGATCAAAGCATCTCACGATCAAAGAATTTGAAGGCTCGTGATCAAAGAATTTGCAGGCTCACGTTCAAAGAATGAAAAATCCTGTAATTAAAAAATTAGAAGGAAGAAGACCCCTGAGCAAAACCCACCCTCATTTGACTTCCTAGGGCACCTCTGTGCTGAGAAAATTGATTTTTAAATTCGGCCATCTCGTCCCTCCAAGCGGTGCACGATCGCGATCAAAGAATCTCACGATCAAAGAATTTGCATGCTCGCAATCAAAGAAATTGCACACTCATGACCAAAGAATAAAAAATGGTGAAACACGAGTTTTTGACCAATCTGAATGAAACCAGCACTGTGCCTTGATAGAACAAAGCCCCCTGAGCACAACCCAACCTCATTTGTGTCCCTAGCCCACCCCTGAGCTAATTGTGTTTTTAGGTCACGGTGCGATAATTTTAAGGACATTGCAGGGAATGACTTTTAAGATACTGTACCATGCCCCTTCTTCATGATATTAAAAAAAATGAAACTTGTTTTGCACATGTTCAAATGCCTATTAAGATCAAACAATAAATTCTACTTGAATTCATATATTAAGAAGAAAAGACATGAATGAAAAGTTTTCATGGTCAGTGCAGGAATATCTCACCCGCCACTGGTACCTCTTGAAGAACACCAGTGGTCTCGCTGAGTCTTCAAACATTGGTGTCCCATTCTGTAACATCATTGGTTAGCATGTATTTTCCCTAATTGCTGTGTAATACAGTTTGGGAAGAAGGACGTGGCATTTCAGAAGTAAAAGCGCATCATTATAAAATGGAGTAAAGTGATACATCAGAGATGCAGACAGCACTGGCACTCACCAAACTGGCATCTGCATCAGCAATCCACATAAACCAGCTGTGGCACAGACAGGCATATGTACACTGGGCACATGTCAAATGAGCATTTGAAGCTCCACTCCTGATTCTGTCAGTGCAGGTTATCTGCTATGTTAGATGTATGCCTGAAGAGGCCATTAGTCTTTGTCTACACTCCTGACACTGTCTATTACTTTTCATTTCTTTATTAAATAAAACAGTAGGATGGCTGTTAGCTGTTGTCTCGCGCATTTGTCAGGTCCTGATACTAGCACCCAGGAGGATCAAAGCAGTAGGCAATAAACAGCAGCTTCAGATAGCAGTGCAGAGATTAATGGAATTGTGGTATTTGAAGAATTCCTGTTTTATCAATGTTTCCACAGGCTGCACGGCATTTTAAATGTGTTTCACTCTGTCTAAGGAGGTTACTACCTTGCCCAATATGTACTATCATTAAAAAATAGAGACACTGCTAATGAATTTATAAATAATCACCCTATATGACCACAGTACTTTGATTTACAGGTCAGGCTTCAGGAGAAAACCACCCGAGGTGCAATACAATACCATATGCAAACCAAAAAAACAGACAATAAAATTATAGCAATATCACACCCACTCCACAATATTTGGTGTGCGGCACCATATTGGACATGTCTCTGCTGGTGTGACTGACCTCATGGTCCCCTCAAGTGTTGGCAGGCAGGGCTGATAGATTTTAAGTTGTATGGAATCTGTTTTACAGTATAATGTTTTATGCTGCCTTTACCAGTTGCTTTAAGAGTGTATAGATGTTCGACAGAACAAAGCCCTCTGAGCAAAATCCACCCTCATTTGTCTTCCTAGGACACCCCTGGGCTGAGAAATTAGATTTTTAAATTCGGCCATCTCATCCCTCGCTCGCGATACACAATCGTGATAAAAGAATCTCACAAAGAATTTGCAGGCTCGCGATCAAAGAAATTGTACGTTCATGACCAAAGAATAAAAAATGGTGAAACGCCAGTTGTTGTTTTTTTACTGATTTGAATGAAACCAATGCCATGCCTCAATAGAACAAAGCCCCCTGAGCAAAACCCACCCTCATTTGTGTCCCTAGCCCACCCCTGAGCTAATTGTGTTTTTAGGTTGTGATACAAGATCGCAATCAAAGAATTTACAGGCTCGCGATCAAAGATTTTAAAAGCTTACAACTCTATTTTTTTACTTTTTTGGATGAAACCAAAAGCATGGCTCAATAGATCGGAGCCCCCGGAGTAAAACCCATCCAAGTTTTACTTCAAGAGAGACTCCTGAGCCAAGATATTTGTGTTTTTATGACCCGAAATCTAAATACAAGATGGCGGACCTCTCAATCAAAGAATTCTCGGAGATAAAGATTCTTGAACCGCGATGCTGCAAATTCTTTGACTGCCAGGTGGGATGAGATGGCCAGAACCCCATTTTTTGTTCGCAAAACATACATATAAATTTTCCCATTGACTTATAATGGGAACTTAAAAGTGCCATAACTTTTGAATGCCTTAATAGTTTTTCACCAAATGAAAAGTGGCATGTTCGGCCACTAAAGCTCTTTCAAATGAGCCATCTCACAGAGCAGCACACCACACAATGGCCGCACAGGACCACATACAGAATCCCAAAAGCTGCCTCCAAAAACAGATAATTTTGCATTTTTCAGCGTTTTCGCGTGCAAAGACCATAAGTCCCACCAAAAAGACATTAGGCAAATCAAGAGATCTGCCATGTCCCACCGTACATACCAAATTTCAGGCAAATCTGTTGAACGGGTCCAAAGTTATTAACGCGCACAATTTAGACTTTAACAAAGAGGTGACATATCAACCTTAAATATAGTGGCGTGACGGTGCCACTATATATATATATATATATATATATGTGTGTGTGTGTTATTTAAAACTTCATTAATGCACTAGTTAGGGTTAAAGTAGCAAAAGTAGGGAAATGTGGCATTAGGGTTTCCCACCTTGACACCCCACCCCCACCCTGCAGGCAGCAAAAGGTGCAGGGTGTGCCTTAGTGTTGTCAGCCCTAACACTTACCCTATTCCATGAGTGAGCAAGCTAAGATGGGTACACTATATGAGAATGGGGTGAGCATTAGGAATAACAATAGCAAGGCACACCTTACACCTCTTGCTGCCTGCAGGGTGGGGGTGAGGTGTTACTGTTGGAAACCTAATGCCACATTTCCCTACTTTTTTTCAGTTTAATTCTAACTACTGTATTAACAAAGTTGTTTGCAAAAGATTTCCTTACATTCTGAGAAGGCATATCCTATCCTTATTTCCCTGTGGGAGTGTGGGGCCCTCAGGGCTCTGTGGTTCCATCCATCCATAATTTTTGAGATACTGTAATCATATCCTTATTTCTCTGTGGGAGAACCTGTACTCCCATCACTCCATAACCATATCGTTATTTCCATATGGAGGGCCCTGTGCTCCCATCCATCTATAATTGTTGAGATCGCATAATCAGAGCCTTATTTGCCAGTTACCATTCAGGGACCACTGGGCCCTGTGCTCCCATCAATCCATAATCATATCCTGATTTGCATGTGAGAGGGCTCTGTGTTCCCATCCCTCCATAGACGTCTACAGATATGGGTGCAAAAATACATTTTGGCTAGGATTTGAAAAATGACAGCTATCACATTCATGAGGTGATATAAAAAAATGGCTATGTTGAAAATTTGGGGTGAAAATACCTCATATGCTAATTGTAAGGTATTTTAAGTACAAGCTTTCTATTCCGTGGTGGGGTTCACACCTAATGGTTGGCAAAAATACTGGTTCAAAGGTTGCCTCGTAACTTCTTCCACATTGTCTTTTGTGTTCTGAACAACTATGGAGCCCTCTTGTCTGCTGGTTTGATCATAATTTCAGCATTATGATCATGATCTTTTAGTGCCTTCCTTTCCTCTTTGGTGCAGTTTATGTAATGGGGGTACTGGTTGCTGTTGCAGTGAAGTATTTACTTGTTGTAAACATAGCCCAGGATATTCAAAGCAGTTGGGCATGGCGCAACTGAGTTGCACTGGTGCAAGGAGCGATATTCAGCGAGGGTCACTGCGCGGCGCAAGTCCCAGTGCACCAATGTGCAACTATAATGAATACATGCTTAAGAGCAGGGTGTGTGCCCATGAATATGTGGCGCAGTGCGATATTCAACCATGGAACCATGGTGCAAGTGTGAAGCAAAATCTGGATGCGCCGAGCAGACTTGAGCCTATAAATACAAGGCACAAGCACACAGACAGCACTTGCGCCAGGGGAGAGGGAGAGAGAGAAAGAGAGATCGAGTTGCAAGAGATGGTGGAGAGACAAAGAAAGAGACACAGCAAGGGAGAGAGACCCAGTGAGGGACAGAGTAACTGTCACAGGCAGCCACAGGGGTAGAGGAAAAGAGGTGGCGTGAAGAGTGAGCCAGGGGCTGAGACTGAGAGGGACAGACAGGCATAGTGCCACGCAGTGCACCAGGGTGGCATACAGCCTGCAGCAGTTGACCGCCCAGGGGGAGACAGGACACCAGGGGCCATGGCTAGAGCACCCTTCCTAATGGAGGCCATAATGAAGGGCGTGAGGAGGCAGCAGGAACAGTAACGTGGCCGTGGAAGGGCCCGTCGGTGGTACGCCCAGAACAGATGGTACCGTGCCTGCACCACCTGCAAGTATTACACAGATATGGAGATTGTGGAATGGTATCACCTCAACAGGGCCATTCTGAGGCAGCTCTGTGAGCTGTGCAGTGAGGAGATGCAGGCATCCACAAGAAGGTCCATGCAATGTCTATGAGACAAAGGTGACAGTAGTCATGTGCCTGCTTGCCATGGGCACCTTCCAGAGACAAACAGGGGACACTACAGGCATAATCCAGTCAGCCACATCCCGCCTCCTCACACAGTTCCTCAACGCCCTGCTGCTACATGCTTCGGAATACATCCTTTTCCCCAGCACACAGGCAGAGCATACAGCAACCATGCAGGACTTCCACAGGGTAGCACGCATGCCCGGCATGCTTAGGGCCATTGACTGCACCCACGTGGGCATCCGCATGCCACCCGGCCCTAAGGGTATGGCCTATGTGAACAGGAAGGGGTTCCCAAGTATGAACTGCCAGGTGGTGTACGATGCCAAGGGGCGCATCACCAATGTCTGTGCCACACACCCTGGGAGTGCATATGATATGTTCATTAGAGTGTGGGGAAATCTCCATGGGCCACCTAGTGGGTGAGTATGGGATGGGCAAGGGCAGTGATGAAAGTGAGCCAGAACGCACAGGAATGGCGTTCCGGTACTTTTTCTGTGACCGGAACGTTTTTCCGGTACTTCACTAGAAAATAATGTTTTTTTCTGCACTGCACATCCACATAAAGCACGCCTTGTTAAAAAAAAACATTGTGTGCTTTTTTTTTTTAAACTCGTTGGGGTCAGAGGAGTCTGAGAGAGTCCGGTTGCTGATCAGAACAGATTGGTCAATTAGGTAGGTAATTTCCACCAATCACAGATTGTGTTGTGGACACAACACAGTCTGTGATTGGTGGAAACTACCTGACCAATAGCTCATCGGCAGAACGCAAAGGGCGATTGGCGGCTGCCGCTGCAACAAAGTTAGTTATGCTTTGCACCTCTCACGAAGTCGGAGAAACAGCAACAAAATTTGAGCTGGTGCTTACCGTGCTTCGAGGATTAAGTTGGACTCTTGGAGTGAGGAGGTACCCGAGTCTTGTCAATAGGTTAGTGCCCAAGGGAAATGCTCCACTTCTGGGATAGTTGGTAGTCCTGTCAGCTTCGGCTCACATGCTTTAAGTCACAGCCTCTCAAATGAGTAGTCGAACTTGCTGTCAGAAGGCAATGCACTGTGCAAAGCGCAATAATGATTACTGTAAGGAAGGGAGGGGGTGGTAGTAGTAAATGTAAATCTATTACCTGGGTTTGATTTAGGCTCTCAGCTTTTTTTCCCATGTTTTTTTTTCTGAATAATAAAGGGTCATTTGAGTGAATGAGTGCTGTGTATCATTCTATGCAGTCATCATGTGTGATGTTTTCTCAGAGTTCACAATGTGCAATGGAAATATTTAAATGGAATATTTATTTCAGCTGTAGCTTACCAAAAATGCTGTACAGATTATAAAGCTGCCTATATTTAAATAAGTAGTCTCCTAATGCAGAATGATTAAGTGGTCATTTACTATTCATTTATCTAATTACTTATTGTAAGTCCCTAACAAGACTGAATTTGTATTAATATATAACATTATGACACACATAGCTAGGCGTGCTAGTATTCTAAGCATTTAGGATGGTTTAATTAGGGACATAGTTATATTTGTGTTTTGTTTTTATTTTAGAATTCTAGACAAACTTAGTTTGATGTAATTTTGAAAACAATTAGAGCTCCTCTCTAAAGTGATGTTGGCTGAAGTAAGGTGCAGATATATTAAAGGATGTCCTGCAGGTGTGGGACTGTTGCTGCCACAGGGCACTTCATGGCATCCAGAGGGGTCCTTGAGAGGGGTGAGGAGTGGGGAATGGTAGACTGGTTCAATCAAGTGGTTGTTGGGAGGCAGTTCCAAGGATAAAATGACCTGCATTGACCAGATCCACCTGGGATACAGAGAGCTATCAGGTGTCGCAGGAGTAGCTGACAGGTGCGGCTGGACTGGGGGTGGTTTATGGGGCACAGAGCGGTGTGTTTAATGTGAGCTTTTATATCTGTCTGTGTTAATGTATTGTAATGTTGTGAGTTTTGTAATAACTCTGGTGTAAACCCACCATTGTTGATCAATAAACCTAACTTGAACTTGAAATAGAATGAGGGAAGAAATGTGGTCACATTTTCATTTATCTCAGGGGTTTGGGAAAATAAATGGTACATTGGGACCTGACACTGCCTGTCCAATGGGTCTCTGGGGCAGGCCCCATCAAAGTGGCTTGTATGCAAAATGTCATGTGCATGGCACAGAACCTTCTCAGTATAGGTTGTTCTATAACTTTCCTCCTCCTACATGAAACGGTGCCATTAATTTAAATATTGCTATTGCACATTGTGAACTCTGGAGAAAAAAACCACACATGACAACTGCACAATGCAATACAGTGCTCCTTCATACAGATGACCCTTTACTTAGAAAAAAAAACAAGAAAATAGCTCAGAGCCTAACATTTCTAAACAATCAAATGGGAGTAAGAAAATAAGTGCAAATGACAGAGTCCAGTAAAAACTGCCAGTTTACACATAGAAAATGTTTGACAGTACACAGGGATAAGCATTCAACTGTCACATCACAAGATAAAGCCTCACACGGAAAACACTTCCATTAATGGATTTTGATGTGATTTCCCAGAGAATATGCTAGTCGGGGATTCCTGGATCAAGATAAATGGTGGAATCTGCAATTTAGGTCCTTGTCAGCTGCTCTTTAAAGGATTTGAAAATTTCTGTATTGGCTTTTTTTTTTAATATTGCATCTGAGACAAATATAAATATACGATAAGGTGTAGCCAAGACCTGTATTTTAAATGTTGCAAGGTAAGGGCCAGGAAATTATCATGAAGACAGATGGGGGGTTTGGAACTGGGTTTTAATGGTCTTCAGCGAAACGCCAGCAGTGGAAACTCAGAATAGTATTTGATCCTCGGTTTTCCATAGTGTAGGGGTACCCCCTCCCAATTACCAATCCCTGAATAAATAAAATTTTTCCCGCAGTGTAGTGGTCCCTCCCCAATAACTAATTCCTGCTAAAGTAAAATGTTTTCTGTAGTGTGGTGTTCCCTCACCCCCACCTCCGATCACTGATCCACGAAGAAACAACTGCTTCCATAGTGTGGTGATCCCCCCTCCCCAGTCACCAATTGCCATCCCGGAATGTAGAAAATCCAATTCCCATATAGTCTACCACACTCCTATTCCCATCAATCCCCTTCAGGTTGACTCACCATTTTAACCCCCCCCCGTCCCAACTGTGATCGGCAAGCAGCACAGCCATCTCCATACCACTACGGCTGGTGGCTGACTGATTTCTCAATTTGCTCATACTGTGTACATTATGAGTCATTGACAGTGATTGACAGCTGTGTTGTCAATCACTGTAAAATTGTCATACTGTACAGAATGCGCTAGTTGAGAGCTCAGTGAACAGCCAGCCATGGTGGTATAAAGATGGCTGTGCTAGTCGCCAAACACGGTTGGGATGAGGGGGTGGAATAGTGAGTCAGCTTGGAGTGGGTTGATGGGGTTGGGGAGTGGGGGAAAAGTGGGAACCTAGACTACATGGGAATTGGATTTTCTACATTCAGGGATGGCGATTAGTGACCGAAAGGGGGAGTGACCACTACACTTTGGACTTCACTATGCTATTTATTTATTTTTTTTTAATTTAGTATGCATTTTCATACTGCAGACCACTGAATGCTCAGCCCTGCCTTTTCCAGACCTTCTCCTCACCCCCATGGACTTACCTCCCAAAGGATACCCCCTGGATTGCCCCCCCAGGGCAGGGCCACCTGCACTGACATGAACCAGTGCAGTAATGGGAGAAGATTGCTGGCAGGGGCGCCTACTGATATTGCCTCCCTGGCTTTCCCCCCAGGGTGTGGCATAAGGTTGGCCAGTGCCAGTGGAGGATGGGATAGGTCAGTTTGAAGAGTGCCATGGCTGGTGATCAGTGCTAGTGAGCGGGCATCATTAAAGGCGGCCGCAATGTTTTTTCCCTTGTTGCTGCTACCTTGAAGAAGGCGTGACATGCAATGACACCAGCGTCCAACACGCCTCATAAGAGTCCAGGCACCAGTCGCAGCAAAGCCCCCAGCCTCCACTAGGGGTCCAACTTACCCCAGACAAACCGCCCCCTCTCTTTTGGAGAAGGAGAGCTGTCCAAGGGATGCTCAATTCTTCTCCCCCCCAGATGGCCCTCCAACTTCCTGGGTCCATTCTCAAACCCAGGACAGTTTTTTGCTGATAAAATTACGTTTGCTCACATTTTCACTTTTTTCCTTTTTCTTGGTAGGTGCCTTGACTGGTTCTCAGCATCATCCTGGAAATTGTCCATTATTTGGGCTACCTGGAAGTGTGAGGAAGGTATGTCAGACATTGTTTACTGTTGACAGCTGTCAAATGGCAGGCTACTGAGATATTTTTCTGTTAGGAAGCAAGATGACTGCTATTGGCCACTGACAGGTCAGGGGTTTTATTTACTAATTCAGTTTTTGTTGACCGGGTAAGTGCACTAGACAAATCCTGCCTATTTTCAGGCATGATCCAGGGGAGGGGGATACAGATGAATGCCAACTAACCTTGAACCAGATTAGGCTGTTGGTGGTATTTATAGTGCTGCACTACAGTGTCAGTACTGGGATATTAACCCAGGTGGCACATGTGGGAACTGAACCCACAGCCCTCTGATCTCCCGGCCTCAGAGGCGTGTGTGCTACCTACTGAGCCACTGACACTGCTATCAGGGACATTGAGGGTGTCCTGCCTGGTCACAGGACGTTGTGTCAGCTGTGACGTTATGGCTGTATAAGGACATTGGAAAAACATGTATTGGCCAATTAGGCGGCAGGAATATTCCTACACACTTCATAAAATGGTTTATTTGAGGACAGTCTGTTGATTCCCACACTGAGTGTAGGTAGACTTTAGATGTTACATTATTTGGCAGTTAACTAACGAACCTCTCCATAAAATATTCTTAAAATTTGACAGAGTTCACTTGTTTCTGTATGCTTGAAATTTATGTCTAGATGCCTGTTTTTTGCCCAGTTATTTAAAACATTTATCGCCCACTGAGTCGTTTTTTTAGTGTTCTCCTCATCATTATGTTCTTCTACTTTTGACAGTTTTTTTCCCTGATAAAATTACGTTTGCTCACATTTTCACTTTTTTCCTTTTTCTTGCTAGGTGCCTTGACTGGTTCTCTCTGGTTCTCAGAATCATCCTGGAATGTATCCATTATTTCTAGGTATGTCAGACATTGTTTACTGTTGACAGCTGTCAGATAGCAGGCCACTGAAGTATATTTCTTTCAGGAAGTAAGATGGAGGCACGCATGCATACTACAGCCCCGGCAACGACACCTTCCGCCCACATGTCGGACTAGCGCCTATACACCCTCTAGCCTGTACTGTCTCCTGGCCTCCACTGGGAGGCAGACAGTAGCCGAGGGATGCATCCTTCCTCCCTCCCTTCCCTGGAGAGGAAAGCTACATTTTCCGGCAGCTCTATCCAGCTCTGTCCTCCCCCCTTGTTGACCTATGATGGCTCATGCTCATTCTAGAACCTCGATCGTCCGAATGGAGTGAGGTAAGGCATCCAGTGCAGTAGCCTTCAGCGATACTGGGCCAGCTGAATTTATGCTTTCTGATTTTGAACCAGCATTCTTAAATTGTTGATGGAAGAACTATTTTATTAAAAGTCTTCAATTAAATGATGAAAACATTCAAAAAGTATGCTTTTAACACTTTGTTTTTTGTGATCTTTTTTTATAATAACAATAAGGCAATAATACCAGGAGTTAGATTAACAGTCTGTTTGTCACTCCGGATGGGCTGTGCCTCGTGCAACATCACATCCATATTGGGTGATTAACAGACTGTTTATCTAACCCCTGGTCATGCCTTGTTGCTTAAACAGTATTGATCTCAGTACTACAGGACCAATGAGTACATTGGTTTCGCTCTTATTGGAGCTCCTCAGCTGTAGGTAACTGAATATTTCTATTTCTGCAAGGTTAACAGATTGTTTGATGAATGGAGAATTAGTTCTCAGCCTTATGTGCTTGTCTTGATGGGAAAATGAGCTTAACTACTGCATTTAGAAGATGCCTGGAAGCATAGCTGAGTGTAACCATCTCAAACTGTTTGAATCAGTGGAACAAAAGTCACCTTTAAATGTGAAAAAATGTGATGTAGGCTCACGTTAGTTACATTAGCGAAAAAAAAACCTAGCAAATCAATGTACAAGCGTGTTTTGCAATCTCGGAGATCGAATTCCAATGGACCTCTCAAGCTTCGATGTGCATAGTTGCCCAGCCAGTATTCTCTCTCCACATATATATACTGTATATATATATATATATATATATATATATATAATATATATATAGAGAGAGAGGAGAATAATGTATGGACAACCATACACAGCAAGACTGTGTTTCCATCGAAGGGTTGAGATGACAGCATATGAACCTCAAGAACGAAGCTTGAGAGGTGCACGCTGTAATCTCATCCACAAGATGGAAACACATGCTGAGATGGTGAGCTACCGCCCTTAAATCTTTAATGGTGGTTACTGTGTATATGTTGAGCGTGTCCCATACTGACGTTGTTGAAATTGTATTAAGTGTTATTGTATGTTGTTCTTTTTAATTTTATGTATTTGAATGTACGCTGCCTCTGGGATTGGGTGCCAGAAAATTAAAATTTGCTTTGCCTTGTCTTGCCTTAAAGGTATGACTTTGGGCACTGGATTGTTAGTAATCATGTAGGTGAAGACTACATGAGGAATTTAAAATTGTACATATTGTAGGGTGGAATGCTGTTATGCATGGAATTCAGTTAATACAATATGCTTGTTCTGCTGTACTACTGACATCATTATGTTGATGTCAGTACTGCAGCACAATCACTTAGAATGCTGGCACATTGTTGCTTTCCTGTATTTAATTCTGTGCGAAGACAGTATTGTAGAACATGTAGAGAGTTTACAAGTCAGTTTGATCACGAAAAAGAGAAAAAAATCACACATATTGTACATTTCACATAATACTACTATACACTATTACAAATAAAGGATGAGCAACTTTATGCTCAACCACTGCGTTCTGTCACCTCAGGGTTATGATTCCCATAGACCCCTCTGTGGCTGAACACTGGTTGTGCATACAGTTGATATTACTTTGAGAGGGCTCTTGCAGTAGGTAATTACACAGAGGCCTGAAGCTGGATGGCGTCCGACCCCACAGAAACATTTCTAGCTATCAGTCTGTGGTGGGGGTCTGCCCCCACGTCCGGTGACCAACGTCATACGACATCAGTATTGAGGGGTGGTCCCCCACACCCACCTTCCAGTTCCTTATCGCCATCTGCTTTCAGAGCGCCTAGCAGTTAAATTCCTCGGCTCATCAGTCATTTGTTGGTCTTACAAACCAAAGTTGTTTTCTTTGCTTTTTTCGCTTCTTTTGTGGTTAATCACCATATATGTCGTCCCCTACTCCTTCCGACTCACAGAGTGCAAACGCTTCTGAATGCTCTCTCTACAGAGCCTTCTGCTGCTTCTTCAGCAGGGACAGTGGCTATGTGCTTTGGATATGTAGGAAGCCTCCCTACATATCCCCATCCGCCCTTCCCACCGTAAATTCCTCTGGTTTTCATTCCAGGGCGGCCACTACCAGTTCAAGGCCCTTCCATTTGGCCTTTCCTTGTCCCCACAAGAATTCACTTGGCTTAGAACCCTTCTGTTGTCCTGCTGAGTGACTCCTACAGCCGGAGGTTCTATTGGTGTAGTTTTCCCTCCTCCTGAGTGCTTTTCTTGGTTCCAGACTGCTTGGGACTCATTCTTATATGTAATTAGTTACTGCAAGAACCCTCTCGAAGTAAGATCGTACAGTTATGTAAGAACATACCGTAACAGTAGATCTTCGAGAGAGGCTCTTGCAGTAGGTAATGCCTTCCGGCCCTCCATCCCCATTAGTTTTTTCAACTCCTTTTCCAGGAAGGGAAATATCCACTTCTCTCTCATCTTGCCTTTTTGACCTTTGGTGGGAAAGAACTGGAAGACTGGCATGGGGGACCAGCCTTTTATACTGACGTCGCATGACGTCGGTCACCTGACGTGGGGGTGGTTCCCCACCAAAGACTGCTAGCTATAAATATTTCCGGGGAGTCCTGACACTGTTCGGCTTCAGTCCTATATGTAATCACCGACTGCAAGAGCCATCTCAAAGTAATACCTACTGTTACAGTAAGTTCTTATGTAACTGTAGTTTGCCATCCAGTATTCTCTATATAATGTATGGGGAGCCTTTTTTATTAACTTAAGTCAAGCAGATTACACCCTTAATATGTTGTCATCAATATGACATAACATCTCAAGGTATGTACATCATGGTTATGATTTATGACCCTGGAACCTGAATTCCTTATTGATCTGCATGAGTGGTACAGTACTAATAATTGTATTGATGGTTTCATGTTGTGGACACCTGCTAATCGGGAGCTGACAAGTGGTGTGAGAGACTGCAGCACACCTTTTCACATAATACACTGAACAGTCCTTAAGTTGTAATGGCTTTCAACCACTATATATCCAGTTAGCAGCTCATAGATTTTCTACTTGGACTTTAGTGTGTGGTACCGGTTCTTATAGGTTTAAAATAAAAAAAATAAAAAAAAACTGGGTAATTCTTTGTTTGGGGAGCAGACAGAGAATTACATGAAAAAGATGGATGAGTATAGGACCACCTACAGGAGTGCACAGGCCAAGGAAAGGCAGGCAACTCCTCAAAGGCAGCAAGCTAGGGGCAGGTCTTTTCATAGGCCTTTCTACCAAGCACAGGCCTCTTCTCTCTTTTCTCAGAGGGGGGTATTCAGAGGGAGAGGCAGAAGGGGGATGAGCAGGGCTGCATCCACCCCTCGGCCTAAGGCTCCTGCCAAGCAGACACCCTGATGTGTCAACCCGGGTCGACTCCCCCATTCCTGTAGGGGGCAGGCTGGCTTACTTCATCCAGGACTGGATGTCCGTTACTTCAGACAAGTGGGTCCTGGAGGTAGTAAGCCAGAGACTGGTTCTCGGCTTTAGAAAATTCACAAAGCTGAGAACCAGATCCTTTCCACCTGCTCAGAAACCATTGCCCTAGAGGCAGAGATTTAATCTCTGCTGGCCTTAAGAGCCATACAGACAGTTCCTACAATACACAGGGGCAAAGGTCTATACTCCAGGTACTTCCTTACCCTGAAAAAAAAAACAGGGGAGTGGTGTCCCATCCTAGACTTAAGATGCCTGAACAAACACCTTTTAAAACCAAAATTCTAAGTGGTGATTCTGGGAATAATCCTTCCCTCTCATTCTGTGGTTCTTACCATAGTGCTTCTCTCCTGCTCAGAGTCACACAGTATGCAACTGGAGGTTGTGAGAATCAAACTTCGGTCTGGTCTGCTGGATGTAGCAAGCTCATTCACATCTCGTTCCTTTAACCTCTGGGCTATACTGCCTAATATAGAAGCAGTATTATACCATGGACATATGAGAACAGCCAATGAAATCGGCAGACTAGCAATTTACCACCTGTGTAAATCCTCTGATAATCAACGGCTGTTGATGAGTATATCCAATGTATCCTCTGCAGCATAGGAATAAATACAATAAAAATAAAATAAAAAAAAAAAACCTCTTTAATATTTGTATTTTATTATTGTAAATAAAATGAACCTTGGTATAATCACAATAAGCCACTCAGAGGATGTGGGTTATCGGGGGATTTACCATGGCTGGCAAGGATTTACCCACTCGACTGCGCCTCATGGGCAAACCACTCCAGCTGTGACAAATCCCTTGATAACCTACGCCCCCTCATGGCTTATTGCTTAAGCATTCATGACTAGCAAGGACATATAACACTGGAGCAGTTGCTGTACATATTGCATGTATTACACGGAATTGCAGAATGTTTGTCTGTAATAAGCCACAAGGGGGTGTGGGGTATCGGGATTTACCCCAGCTGGTGTCGTTTGCCCACGATGGGCAGCCAAGTGGGTAAATCCTCGCCAGCTGTGGTAAATCCCCTGATAACTCACATCCTCCAAGTTGCTTATTCCAATTATACAGAGGTTCATTTTTATTTTTTACTATGATGAAATGCAACTTTTAAAGAGGTTGCTTTGTTTTTAATTTTTATTCCTATGCTGCAGATGATTAGGACTAGCATGATATACTCTTCAACAGCCACTGGTTATCAGAGGACTTACACCAGTGGCAAACTGCCAGTCTGACGATTTCATGGACTATTTACTTATGACCGTGGTATAATTTTTGTTTTAAGGTCATAGTTCGTGATAATGGTGAGCATTTTGATGTATACTTATTCTACAGAAATGGACTAAAACAGTATCGGAAACATTTTTCTGCACTATCATGAACTTCTGTATTAAACTTCTTAAGCTTATATTTTATTGTATTTAAGAAGGTATTGTATACATTGGCTATTACAGCTTTGCACGTTCATTACATTTAGGTTAGTCAGCCACAGATGTTTGTCCTTTCTTGGATAATTGAAGTGCATGCAGTTCAGTTTGCAAGCAGCAGCCACCATTAACTGGTATGTTTGACAGCCGGCCTGCCTGACAGAAGTAACGAAATTGGAGAGGGACGTGTGCTTTGGCTTCGTTTTGCTTTTAGTTGGTAGGTGACTGCCTTATATGTTTCATGCTATTAAATAGAGAGCATAGGCTACTGGTGTACATATTATTCATACCTTTCTTCTATGTGGTACCATTGGGGGCAATCAGTGTCAATTTCAGGTATCTTAAATGACTCATGTATGTGGTCTGTCTACATTCTTGATAGTCTTACCCAACAGTTCTATAAATTCAGCTCCATAGTAGTCGTCATCAGATGTGACTTCGAGAGAAAGCTCTTGCAACACGTAACAGAATTAGGACTGACGTTGACTGATGACTGCTCCTGGCAATTCTTTTTTCTAGCAGTACGACGTGGGGCCGCCGCCTCCCCCCACCATCGTCGGCTACCCCCCGCCCCCCTGATGTCACCCTATCTAAGTGAGGAGATCCCTATGTGCTCCAGTTCTTTCCAGCCACATGGTCAGGGTTAGTTCATCTTCGATTACCACTCACAGTACCGATCGCTCTCTTTCTTTCTCCACCATTTTCTTTGTAGTTTTCACAGCATCTATGTCAGCTTCGTCCAAGGGGCACATTAACAAGTGCTCCTCTGGGTGACAGATGGCCCAGAAGGATGGGCATTCAGCATGTCTCTTCTGTCTCGTACCCAAACACAACACCAATGCCTGCCCCCATTGGCAGTCCTCCAACTCCCGAAAACGTATAAGGCATCAGAATTCTCTTTTGCCTTTTTAGCGGAGTTGAAATTGACCACAATGGAACGTGCCTCGTCCTCGGGAAACTGACCACCCTCCCGCCCTCAAGCCCAGGGAGCCTCAGGACTAAAATAGATCCCTCCTTCTCTAGACAGGTCAAGGCAGCCACTGCTGCCCTCCCTCCCCCTTCCAGTGTCTGACTATCCAGATCACCTTCCTCCCCTAGACACTTCACCAGAGGAACCAGTCAGAGGCCGCTTTTCCCTCTATGCTGTTTCAGCCCTTGGTGATCACTGTCAACAGGGACAAGTCTTATCTTCTCCTGTCCCAGAACCTCCAGTTTATTGGGGCACTTCTGAATATCACTATTGGGAAGGTGTTTCTTCACTCTAACATAGCAGGTCGGATTCAGGTCCTGGCGTATCAGATCTCTTCAGCCTCAAGAGTCCCTGCAAGGCTCCTCCTCAGGCTGTTAGGGAATCTGGCAGCTGCCATAGTTTCGGTCCCTGTGGCGTTACTAGACATGAAAACTATCCAGTGGTCATTAAGAGTTCAGTAGGACCAGATGCTAGACAGCTTGGACACCTTGATCAAAGATGTAAGAGCCAATCTGCCAGAAATTACGGTGCTTGATGTTGTCTCAATTTGCTGGTGGGTATCCCCTTCCATACAGGAGCAACGACCCAGATTATACTGCTTGGGAATCAGTCCTAATTGTGTTACCAGCTGCAAGAGCTTCCTCTTGAAGCAAGATAGTGCAGTTTTGCTGTCTAGACAAAGATTATAACTTAGATATACTTTCTTAGATACTTTAACTTACATTGATCCTGCTCATACTTTATTCTGTTGTCCAATCCTTCCCCCCAGGAAACATCTGCAAAGAATAACACATTCAGTTGGAATATGAAGCAAACAACTTATTTCACATTTTCAAAAAACAGCAGAAACAAGAAGTTATAGTTGAATGTGAGAGTATAGATCAGGAAAATCCAAGAGTAAACATTAGTGATGAATCACATGAGAGTGATGCTACCACATCAAACGTCTCCATAACCACTACTGGACAGTGTAACGTCACAGGCTCCATTCCTGTGTGCTGGTCAAAAGAACAATATGATCACTTTAAGGACAGCAACCATTGGCTTGTTGTAACAGATGGCTTTTTAGGATGTAGTACATGTAAGAATGTTGGTGGTCTTGGTCCTAACGTATCTCAGGGAATGACATTGTCAAAAGCATGGGTAAATGTACGTATTGGCCCTAATGGTACTGATGCTAAGCAGCAACAGAATTAATTAAGGAAAAAAATTTGGGAACACCAGAATTTGCATGCACATAAAATGGTAAACAATATTATACAACAGGCAAACTGTCACGTAATGCAAAATATTATACTGTAGGTGAGCAACATAAATCTGCAATGGAAACAACAAACAGGGTTTTCAGAACAGCATATTACATTGCTAAGTCAGAAAGGCCTTATTTAGACCACTCTGCATTAATTGATCTTCAGATTGCAAATGGTCTTGATATGGGGAGGGTTTTGCAATCCCGTCTGAGCTGTGTTGATATTATATCCCATATAACATCTGAAATGCGTAAACGAGTTATACACCAGATTATACTACAACAGTCAAAGATCTCTGTGTTTGTCGATGAGTCTACAACAGTTAGTAATAAATACACTCTTATTATCTACATTAAAGCAGGGCTTAATGATTCTGTTCAACCTGCAACTATTTTTCTAGATTTGGTTGAACTACCTAGTACAAATGCTTTGACTATAAAAGGCATTATCATTGCAACATTAAAAAAGCATGACTTCACGGACTCTTTTTTAAAGACATCTTTGATTGGGTTCTGTTCAGACGGAGCGAGTGTCATGATGGGTGCCAAGTCTGGTGTTGCTCGTTTACTTCTGGATGATTTCCCGCACCTTGTAGTGTGGCACTGTCTAAATCACAGATTGGAGCTTGCTGTGGATGATGTTGTACATGCCTGTTCAGGTATTAACCAGTTTCATTGCTTCATGGATTCACTGCATGCACTGTACAGTCAGTCTCCCAAAAATGAGAGGGAACTTGCTGAAGCGGCATCCTCTGTTCATGGAGAGGTAAAAAAAATTGGCAGGGTGCTAGATGTAAGATGGGTGGCATCCAGTTTCCGAACTGTGCATGCAGTATGGAGCAGTTATTCTGCACTGTATGCTCACTTCACAACTGCAGCTCAGGATGAGAACCGTCCTTCCAGGGAAAAGGCAAAATTTAGTGGTCTAGCTGGAACTCTTTCTTCCACTGCTTTTCTGAAAAATCTTGCCATCATGATGGACGCACTTAAGGAAATGAAAGATTTGTCTGAGCTACTTCAAGAACGAACAATGACATTGCCTCGTGCAAATCGTCTGTTGACAGATATATTGCAAGATTAAACAGCATGAAGCAGTATCCGTGAGGCTGTTGAAAAAGCTGCAAAGGCTGTAGAATGTGGTGAATTTAATTGTGTTAAACTCAGCACTTTGCGAAAAACACCAGAGATAAATCATTCACAGTTCATTCAGTGTCTAGTAGATAATCTAGAAAGTCGATTGCTCACTTCAGTCGGTACAAGAGCTGGAGGTCCAGTTTTGGAAGACCAATATAAAGATCTCATAAATCAGTTAGCGGTACTCAATCTAGATGACATAACTCTAGATGATGTAAGGTATGGAAAGTCTGAGATCAAAGAACTCGCAAACAGGTTCTTTCTTCAAGAAAAGGATACTGTACTTGGGTACATAGAATATAAGGAGTGTGCTGGCCGAGGCATACCTGACAAGTTGAAACCCTTACAACTTGCTGTTAACACACTTCTAATGAGCAATGCTGAGTGCGAGAGAGGTTTCAGCCGGATGAATATCATTGCTTCTGCTGCACACAATCGCCTGTCTGCCAGTCACATTTCGGATCTCATTTTCATTTTCACATGTGGTCCTCCTCTTGTCCAGTGGAATCCAGAACCATATGTTAAGTCATGGCTTCTTCATGGAAGGAGATCAGCCCACAGTACTTCATGCATGAAGAGAAAATGTGAAGATGAGTCATCTAGTGACAATGGTGGTTTATGGAATCTCTTTTGAAAAGATATGTAGTGCTTAATAAAGTAATCCAGGGTGTAGGTTATGCTGAAACATAGCATACATTATACTTTATAGGGTAAGGGCCTACCAAGGTTGTTTAATTGCATAATGAATTACTTCACTTTACTGAACTACTTTCAGACCTCAGAAAGTCGTACTGAATTTTGACATATGCAGTTACCCATTCTCCGTGTTTCCATACCTATCATTGTGGTCCAGTCTCCAGATCAAGTAAGGTCAGCTCTGGCCATTACCCATAGGCTTCTGGGTTCACTAGGATTTCTTCTTAATCTTTCCAAGTCAGTGATGGAGCAAGTCTAGCTTTTCACCTTTATAGGGCCAGAGCAGGACACTATTCAAGCAAAAGCCTTTCTCCCCCTTCAAGGAGTGAGGGCCCTATCAGATATGGCAACTTCTTTCAGACCTCAAGTGTCTCGTGCAGGCAGAAACTTTCTCCAGCTTCTAGGCCACATAGCAGTATCCACCACAGTGGCCCAGGGAGCCAGATTTCTAATGAGGGACATTCAGTTTCACCTCAGGTCCTTCTGTTCTCAGAAAAAGGATCCTCTCACCAAGTTGATTCCAGTAACTCGAACACTTGTCCAGGCTCTCCAATGGTGGTTGGAGGATGCCACTCTCAGGCAGTGTGTTCCATTCCTTCACCAGTCACTCTCAGTGATTCTCACCACATATGCCTCCCTTTTGGGTTTTGGAGCTTACTTGGGGAGCCTCACTGCTCAAGGCACATGGTCACAGCAGGAGTCTCTCCTTCACATCAACCTACTAGAACTAAAGGCTGAGCTTCTGGCCCTTCAGGCCCTCTCAAACCTGGCACAGGGGAAGGTGGTGCAGGTCAGGACAGACAACACCACCAATATGTACTACATAATCAAGCAAGGAGGCACTCGGTCAATGGTCTTGTGCACAGAAGCAATGACGATGTGGACTATGGCTTACTCCCTTCATAGCTTCATAGCAATGCATCTTCCAGGGAAGGACAATGTACGGGCAGTTTTCGCAACAGGATCTCTCAGAGTCACCACGAGTGGTCCCTGAACCACCAGATTCTTCACATTATTTTCAGGAGGTGGGGCACTCCAGAGATGGATCTCTTTGCAGTCTCAGACAATCATCACCTCCCCCTGCTCTGCTGCAGACATCCACTTCTGGTGTCTATGCCTCATGATGCTCTACTGTTAGATTGCACATACAGGTTCCAGTATGCCTTCCCCGGTTTCCTCTTCTCTTTAGAGTACTGATAAAAAGCAGGTCTCAGACCTGTACAGTTATATTGGTGGCACCAGATTGGGCAAGGCAACCTTTGTATCTATTACTGTCCCTATCAGTCACAATTCCTCTTTGCTTTCCCATGAGGCACGACACCCTAACCATCTCTTACAGGAGGATTAATTGTCCAGATCTCAGTTCTCTCAGGCTAAAGGCCTGAATCTTGAAGTATAGGAGTATGCAGGCTTGCATCTTTCACAAGGGGTCTTGGATGTTTTTAAGGTCTGTAGGAATCTTTCCACCAGAAAGACTTATGATTCCAAGCGGAACATATTCAGCATTTAGTATTATCGGAGAAATTAACTGCCACATTCGACTGACCTATCTATAACTCTGGATTATTTGGTCCATTTTTATGGCCTAGGCATTAGGCCCGCCACTGTTAAGGTTCACTTGACAGCTGTATCTACTTTTCTTTCTGCAGGAAAGGAATCTGCCCTTGCATTTCACAAACTTCAAAAGGGTTAACAACCTAGAGATGTTCTAGTGATGGCACGACAAGGTTCTAAACTGCTTGATGCCAGTTAATATTAAGGGCTCCCCATACATATTACAGTGTTAAGCCTTGTTCAGCATATAATAAGGCTAAACATTTATATGTATTACTATGGGACTAACATTGTTTGACCAAGAGTAGTACACTAAGCCAAATCTTATTTAACTGACTTGCACAGCAGCACAGGATCACACAGTATGCACACAGGTGGCTGTGAGATTGAAACACAGGTCTCCAGATCTTCAACTCAGAGCCTTAACACACTACGCTATACTGCCTCCTGTAATGGCCTAATATAGGGCTGATCTCACACCATTCATTCTATAGTTCTGTAAATGTTGATTTTGTCAGCAATTTTCCTCTGCACCCTAGAAGAAAGAATAAAAATGATTTCAGAAATGTTTGGTTTCTTGTATTATCACAACAGTTCTTTATATCTGTATACTATAAATGTTATAAATGGCTACTTCTACTTGTCAATTAAAAAAAAGTTTGAGAAAAGCAGCAGGTGGTTAACTATACAATGTGCCATGCTATGATCACAGAAACTACTCATTCTGCCAGTGTTTGTACAGTGAAAATAAACATAAAAACTGGAAACATTATGCAGAGGACACATTAGATTATCATATCTATTAACAGTTCATATTTTTTCCAGTTAATGGATTGTAAAAGGTTGACAGCATGGCATTATTTGCAGCACAAAGCTGCCTTAAAAAAAGAAAAAAGGTTTAGTATGTGGTTAACCTTGATTTATGACATTTTTTTATTGATGGCATACGTTGCAATACACAGAAAATACTGGATGGGCAACTATTCACACCCATTGTTTGCTGTCACAGAAGGGTTCTGATTCCTAGAGCAGAGATTGATAGGTCCATTGGAATCAGAACTCTGAGGAGGAAAGGCACATTGATTGTGCATAGAGATGCTCTTCTTGTATTTAGACAGTCATGCACAACAGGGTATGGGTTATTGCAGGAGTTACCAATGCCATGTGTGGTGTGCCATGAGGCACAGCAAAGTGACGTAACAACACAAGGAGTGGGTAAATCCCCCTATAACCCATACCCTGTTGTTCCTTACTGTGATTATACAATGGATCCACGTGTGAAAAAAATTAAAATGTGTTTAATTATGCTTCTAATGCTATTTCTCATCTGTGGGTTATTGGAGAAAATTCACACTGTCATATGATGTGCTTGCCAATGAGGATACAGGATTTTCATTAACATAGAGGATTGTGTATGAGCTTTCATACATAACAAGGATATCTTGTATCGAGAGGTAACAGATGACCTTGCCAGCATAGGTCAAAGAGGTGCTCTGTTACCAAGGGAACATCAAGGTACATAAATTTCCTCATTTGTGTATGAGTGCTCATACACAGACTTTTATAGTGCATGGCAAGCCACAGCACAGAAAATTACACTAAACCAGCTGGAGAAGGCAACAGAAAATAGAAATTTAGCATTTTTTTTATTTTTAAGTGACACAGCGTGCCTCAGATATTTCTGCAAGTTCAAGTTTGAAAAAAAAAACAACTTTCAGCTTAACTGGATTGAGGAAAGCAACTATGTGGCAGCATTCCAAGTTGTTATGCTGCATTAGTGACATAGCTAGTGCAGCATAACAGTTGTGATGACACAGCTACTGCAGCATAACAACTCAATCCATAACAACATTCTACAATACGCTATAATTGTATAATACTGTATGAAATATATGTGTGTTTGACTCATTTTGATTTCAATATGAAATTAACTCATGCAGTCTGTATAGGTTGCAGAATGCTGTTCTATGACAGTAGGGTAGATTCATATCCCATGACCTTTGAAATGTACAATGTCATTTTAAATGGATGAAATTCTACATTGAAAAACACAAAAGTATACATTGTTAATATGTACCATTTTCTAAATGTTTTATTTTGAGAAATATTAATTGGGCAGGCCTGGTGGCACGGAGGGTTGAGGTGCTGAATGCCACACGTATCACCATGCCGGCGACCCGGGTTCAGGAATGGACTCTGGTCACTGGGGCAGGTAGGGGAGAGGAAGGATTGAGCATCCCATGACAGCTCTCCTTCCTCTGGGATGGGTCTGGGTACTGCAGCACACTGTAGCAATGACTGTCAGAGGCCAATAGCACTACAGAAGCGAGCACTAGCAAGGGTGGGATCGCGGAGATCAGCCCCGCATGGAGGATAATGATATGTATGATTAAAAAATATATATATATATATATATATATATAAGTTGCTTTTGCAAGAAAAGTTCATGTTTGTCACCAGCACCATGTGGTGGTGACAACTGGTATAAAAAATCGTGTCTCATCATATTTGAAAGTCGAATTACTTTCTTTTGTGAATGAATAAAATATATTTCTGATTAATTGTATGTTTCTGTATGATTTTTCCAGCTGAAAAATATGTCATTTAATAAGTTGTATGTCACACTCCAGGCATGAATATACTGGGAAGGAATGTTGTCCCTTGTGACTCACAACGCACCAGGTACATGCATTAAGGCCTAGTGTACACATGGTGTGTCGTGAGTTATATCTTAGTTAATATCTATCTCTTTGGTTCCCTATTATGTCTTAACTGTATTATGTATTCATCAGTCTTATGCCATATAAGGATACCCAGTGTGTGTACCAAAAATGGTGGTTGGGAAGGAGTGCATATGATGTTCCTGCAGACTGAAAATGTGAATCTTAAAACCCGCTACATACATCCCATTTCATGTTAAATATGTTAAGTTATTAACCTAGATCAACTTTTTTGAGGAAAACAGATTACTAAAATATAACTTGAAAGTTTTCAGTTTACAAAACAGATTGTGATCCAGAATTCTCTAAAATGCACCAAATCGACTCATTTTTTTGAAAATTTTTCTGGGGGGGCATGCTCCCGGACCCCCCTAGCAAGGCTGAGTTTCGGACTTGAATACAGTTCCTGTACTTCTTTGAACCACTTTCATCACTGGGCAAGGGGTACCGGGCAGAGCAGGGCATGGGATGGGGAGGGCAGGGTGGGTGCGCTGGCGAGGGCACCAGGGACAGGCAAGAGGCACAGCAGCAGAGGACACAGGGCTAACCATGTCATTATCTACACAGGTGACAGCACCTATCCACTCAGGCCCAGGTTGCTTACCCCCTATCGGCACCCATCGTCCCCAGCAGAGGAATGTTACAATGAGGCACACACCAGTACACGGAACAACACTGAGTGTGTATTTGGTATGCTGAAGGCACGGTTCCGTTGGCTAGACAGGTCTGGTGGTACCCTACAGTACAGCCCCTTGAAAACCTGTGGCCTATTCCTGGTCTGCTGCATACTGCACAACATGGCCACTGACCATGGGATAGCTGTCAAGGCTGATGAGAGTGACAGTAGTGGGGACGATGAGGGCAATGGGCTGGAGGGTGGTGGACAGCCCCCCCCAGGCGGAGGGATCCCCAGCTGCAGAGGATGGCACACCAGCATCGGGACACCATTGCACAGGAGCACTATGGTGCACGCAGGTAGGTGGCGCCACACCCACAGGTACAGCACACAGGCAAGGGCATGCATGGCAATGGGCATGCACACACAAAGGCGTGGTGCAGTGGTGGGGGTGTCAGTGCCACACATCCACACACAACTGCACACAGCAGCAAATAGCAACACACACACACACACACACACACACACACACACACACGTGCCCAGGTGCCGGCATGTGGCGGAGACCAGATGCACTGCACCGGTGCAAAGGCACAACTGGTGCAGAACTGCTTTCATCACGCCCACGCCACATGGGCCAGCGGCCGGGCAGGCACGCATTCAGGCAGTGTGAGATGCAACACACAGGCGCCACACCTGTGGTATGCACACACACACACCATCCATGCACACACAGGGCAGTGGCAGCAGACTGCAGCCAGGGAGGCATGCACATCAGGTCCGCCGCACAGAACTATGGCCACCACAGCCCTGGGGGCGGCTGCGCCAGGGCCGATCAGCAGCCACAGGCTGCTCATCCGGCACGGAGGTTATTTGCAACAGCCCCCCAGGGGTTGTACTGCGGGACCATGGCCGGGTCCACGCAGGGGTGTGTAGGCACCCAAACAGGACCGCCCCAGGCGTGCCTGGGATGCCAACAACAGAGCTCGATGTCAACAGGGAGGGTGTCGCCCGACGACGGGTTCGTGGCATGGACAATGTACAACGTGGTGTCTGTGGTGGCCGGCCACGCCCTGTGGCTGCCAGCAGTGCAAGGCCATCAGTGATCGTATTGGCTATGCAATCCTGGGATGCAGTCGTGTCCTCCTGCAAACTCTGTATAGCCATCAGCAACTGCGCAGTGTCCCTCTCACACTGCTCAGCCACCTGGCACACCTCCGCATGCAGTGCACGCACCCCAGCTGCAAGCAGCACCTGTTGCTCCATGGAGGCCCGCAGAAAACGGATATGTTCTGCCAATGGGTCAGCGCCCAGGGGAACCTGGGCGGGGCGCCGACCCTCCTGTGGTGAACAGCCACGCTGCACAGCCTCCCACTCAGGTGGATGCTGCACAGTGGGATCTCCATAGGGTAAGTCTCTATCAGGCGCCCCAGCAGTGGACCCCACGTCTGGCTGCCCTATGGGATCTTCTGCTGCTCAACCGGCCACTGAACGCTGCCCAGCGCCTATGCGGTCGCACTACCACCACCACATGGCACTGCCGTGGCAGTGCACATGGCCACACCCACAGTGGCGGCGGGCAGCTGTCCCACCGCTGTCAGTCTACTGGGCGCGCTGCCTGTGATGGTACCTGGTATGGGTGTCTCCCCCACA
The DNA here is from genome assembly GCA_016271365.2 of Neoceratodus forsteri. Classification (NCBI taxonomy): domain Eukaryota; kingdom Metazoa; phylum Chordata; order Ceratodontiformes; family Ceratodontidae; genus Neoceratodus; species Neoceratodus forsteri. The sequence continues at coordinate 1,871,573,055 of CM057452.1, forward strand.
ACACCACCCAAGCTGTCCAGGATCACGGTCAGGTCGTCATCGGAGTCGGACCCCATCCCGATCTGTGTCTCCATGCAGAGGCTGCCGCGGCTGGCATCATGCAGAAACACATCCAGGGCCTTGTCCAACCCTATGCCCAGGACATCCGGCTGGACAGTGGTGGTTTGCTGCAGCCAACCAGGCCCCTAGATGCCCGTGGATGTGGATGGCTGGTCGTCCGTGGCTGGGCCTGCCTCCACGGCTGCTGCTGGTGCCCCATCTTCTGCATGCAGGCGTGCTGGTGCTGAAAGAGAAAACAGATGTGTCAGTGATGCAAGGCCCCCATTCCCCCCCCCCGCCACTGCATGCTGTGGTTGCCCAACATACATGCCATGCAGTGAGGCTTCCACCCATCTGAAATCCTCCACCTGGCACACCCTCCACAGTGCTGTGGTACATGGTGGCTGCCACCAACTCCTTCTGCGCCATGAGCTGTGGCGCATCAGCAGGCCCCCCTCTGGTGGCAGTCCAGGCTGCATGGATGGCTGCCACCTTCTTCTTAATGCACCGCTTGTCTGTGCCCACCTTCTTGCAGCACTCCTGTGAAGACCGCTGGTGGCTGCCCTGCTGGTTGACACATGCCATCACCTCCTCCCAGGCCTCAGTCCTGGCCTGTGGTGTGCCCGTGGCACCACTCAGCAGTGGTTCCCTGTTGAGGTAGGCCTCAAACAGGGTATCTGCCTCTGCCTTTGTGAAGTTGGGCCTGCGTTTGTGAGCAGACTCACGCTCCTCGCCCTCTTCAAATTCCAACACTGTGCTACCTGTGGACATGGACAGGTGTGTGAGTGTCAGCAGCAGCCTACTCCGTCCACCCTGCTGTGCTGGCTGGGCTCAGCAGCATGCGCAACTTACCTCAGATGGTTGCAGAACTGGTCCATGGCCTGTGCTAGTCCATAGTGCTTTTATAGCGCAATGCATGCAAATAAGCATTGGCGCAACGGTAATGGCATGCTAATTTCCCCAGTGCGCTGCACATTAGCTGATGAGCTCATTTGCATGTGGCAGTTGAATATCACGTACTTGCTCCATGCGCAGTGGAATTGCTCTGGAGAAAGTCGCGGCGCAATGTCCAGGCATGTGCACTCCACAGGACCGCAGTGCACATGCGCCAGTCAGTGTGCTTCTGCCTATTGTGCATTGTGCGCCCACTGTGCAATAGGGACCGTGGCGCACAGTGCGCCATGCCAGCTATTGCGCACTGGCGCACTGCATGCCGGCTGACCCCTAACCCCTAGTGTGACCCCAGACCCCTTAGTACTCCCCTGCCACGTGCTAGTCTGGCAATGCCCATGTTGTGTATCTCCAGCATTGCATGCTGGGCAGACACAGCGCATGTCTCCATGAGGCGCGCATCCCGCACATGTTGTGCACCTCTGGCTGCTATTTTGCCTCAGCACATTGTGGTTCACACAATGACGCAGCAAGGAGTTCGCCGGGGCTGTAATTGGACCGATGTGGAGCTGGTGAATCTGGTGGCCTGTGTGCAGCCCCATGGCCAACAGCTCTTTGGCCAGATGCTCCTGCAACAGCCACGGACTAGTGTCTGGCAGGAGATTGCTGACGGACTGCAGCAGAGTACTGGGGTGGCCAGAACCGGGGAGCAATGCTGTCACTGGTATGGTGACCTCACATGGCGGGACCCAGAGCACCTGCGATGGCTGCAGGCACGCGTCCAGTGAGGGACCGTGCCACGGCCAGGTAAGTCAGCCCATTCTGCATGTGTGCCCTAGTACTGTACTGTGGTGATGGCTTGACTGCCTGGCATGCCCTGTTATGGGGTACACTGTCATTGTGCGCATTGCGGTGTGGCATTGCCAGCTGCAGCTTGCGTTGCCATACAGCCTTGCAGGACATGTCGGGCAGGGGCACACACTGTGCACGGGGTGGGGAAGGTGGGAACATGCTGTGGATGTTTTCTGATGTGTACCTTTTCTTTGTTCCATTCCCAAGATCTGAGGATTGCCACAGAGCAAGGGTGGCAGGAGCACCCAGGGCAGCCCAGCAGGCCACAGAGGTAGTGCGGCAGCAGGACTGGCACCAGAGGGGCCGCAGAGGGCAGGTAGGCACTGTTTTGGTCCTGCGCGCAGTACAGGAGGGTCGGCGTGGGAGTGGGTGCGGCCATGGTCACCTGTGCCATGTGCCGTGGCAGCCACTGTACATGTGTGCCAGCTGTTGGTGGTTGTGGGTGTGCGCCCGGCTGCCACTGGTGTTGCTGTGGTGCTGCTGGTGCCCTGTGCCATGTGACTGTCGTTGCACAGCCGGGTGGCCTTTGGGCGGTGGTGACCACCTCTGAGCATTGTTCTGGCGTGCTCTGTTGCTGGCAGGCATTGGCCCTACCCCCTGTGGGTGGCTGGGGCGCCACTCCAGGAGTGTGTGTTCCCACATGGTACCTTGGGACCTTGCACTGATCACCTGTCCTGTCCCTTGTCATAGGTATCTGGTGCGGAGGAGGCTGCCCCTATACTGTCAGCTGCTGCACCAGATAGTCCTAATCACGTCTGCCACCATGAAGGCAGTCTGTCAGGTGTGCCAGCTTTTGCTGGCTGAATAGCAACGGAGGAAGCGCCAAGAAGGGGCAGGGCATGGCTGCCCTTAGTTCACACCCCGGCTTTTCCCTGTTTCCCCCTGCTCTACCTCCCCCATCTGTCCCTCTTCCCACTGTACAGTCCCTGTTCCCTGTCCCTTTCCCTCGCTTTCCTACTCTTTCCCACCCTCTTGCTCTTGTGAATAGTTCTGTTCAATATATACTTTTTGACATACCTGCCTGTGTCAGTGTCTGCTTTGTAGCTGGCGTGAGGAGCCATGCTGCAGTGGCGCGGTGTCTTTGTGGTGTGCATGTGTCAGTGCGTGTGTTGTGCATCTGTGGTGCACTGCTGTGTGCTGTGGTGTGTCCCACAGTGGTGGTGTCCTGCCCCTTGGTCAGTGGCTGTGCCCTGGGGTGCCTATGGGGCAGCTATCAGGGTGTGTGACATGTGTGTGCTTGGCAGCATGGTCCTGGGTGTGGTTTGCTGGAGTCTGGGTAGGTGGGGGCACAGCATGCGCCCAGGGGGACTCCATTGGTGGCCCTCCATTGGCCATTGGTGCCACCTGTTGCCTGCTTTCTGTGCCACTGTTGTGTTCCAGGGTAGGAGTGTCTGGGTGCCTGTCTATGCCCTGCTGGTGGTGGCCACCTGTGGCTTGCCACTGTGCTTCCCTGGCATTGTCCCTGGGTCTGTTCCTATGTTGTGCCCCCCTCTGTTGCTCTGCTGCTGTGCTCCCACGATTGCCTGGGGCATCTCTTTCTGCGCCATGGCGTAGGTCTGTTTGCACCATGGCACAGGTCTGGTTGCGCCATGGCGCAAGTCTGGTTGCACAATGAAAGATCTTCGCCATATATTCAGCCGGGCTGCGCTTGAGCAGTTCGGCATGCGCAGCCTCTGAATATGGCACTCATTGCACCACAGCGCATTGAATTTGCACTGTGCCAGACTTGCGCCGGCCTTTGGCACATTTCTGAATATCTGGCCCATAGTTTTTCAAAAGCAGTCACAACTGGATTTTGTGGGTGACAAAATGTAGATTGTTTTAAAAAAAAAAAACAATGGTTCATAGTTATTCTGGCTGCCTCCAGTGGTCTCATCCTTTTGACTTTTGTTTGCAGCACTATTTTTATTTTGCATATTCTGTTTTTGTTCCCAAAAGATTTTCAAGTTATGAATAAACATTAGAATATCTGTATGTGTTTCAAAAGGATACACTTTTGTTGTTGGAATAAAGTTAAACCTTTCTGCAGTAATTAATCTCTGCTTCTGATGATGAATAATTAGAAAGGTTTACCACATGTAATAGTGTTGCTGTCATTTGTTCTGTGGTCTCGGTTGGTTGGTTGATTCTGGCTCTGACTAACATACTAGACGTCAGCAGAGTAGATCTATTGGTCTATCAAGTCTGCTCATGCCGAGCCGGCCTGGTGGCGCTGAGGGTTGAGGCACTGGACACCACACCTCGCACCACGCTGGCGACCCGGGTTCGTGAACGAGTCAGGGCCGCCATGGGGTCGGCAGGGGGGAAAGAGATTGAGCATCCGCTGACTGGTGTCTCTTCCCGGGGGTGGGTATGGGGTAGCGTTAGCTCTTGGAGCGACCTCTAGCGTAGGCTGGAGGATCACCAATGTAGCGACGCAGCGCAATGCCTGGGGGCGGAGCCACGGCAATATGTAGCCTTGCTGGCCGGGCTCCTCAGGGGGAACAGGAAAAAACCAAGGACAAAAAGCCTCTATATACCTCCGGGAGATGACGGTGGCCCCAGTGGACCCTCCCACATCCCAAATACCAGCCTGGACGAACCCAGGATCTCTCTCAGGCCCGACACGACAACTTGCATGCCCTCACACTTAGGAGGTAGCCACTGAGGAGAGGCGGGATGAGCCCCGGAGATGGTACCGGGGGTCGGGTCTGCCTGGGGTTGTACATGGAGTAGAGAGATCAGGGGAGATGCGGGGTTCAGGTTGGGAGTAGGGTAGGGCTCCGAGTGGGCACTCCTGAAGGATGCCCAGGGGGTGTAAAGAGAATAAAGAAAGTTTAAAAATATGAAAAAAAAAGTCTGCAGCACCCTGACTGGGTACCGTAGCCCTCTATCTGTCTCCTTCTACCAGTCCTGCCCCCCGGGCAAACCAGCCTCGGCTTCATCCCTTGCCTATACCTGTCCCACTCTCTCTTGAATCCCTCCACCACAGCTGCCTGTACCAGCTCCCCGGGCAGCGCATTCCACAGTTCCACCACTCTCTCGGTGAAGTACCTCCTCCTCCTTTCCCCCCTAATCCTACCACCCTCAATCTTCCAACTGTGTCCTCTGGTCATTCCACCCTCCTTCAGTCAAAAGATTATAGCTCAGCTTACCTTATTTACTCCCCCAAGGTACCTGAAGACCTCAATCATGTCCCCCGGTCCCTCCTCTCATCCAACGAGAACAGGTTGAGCTCCCCTACTCATTCCTCATATGTCATATCCCCCAGCCCCAGATCATTCTGGTTGTTCTCCTCTGAACCCTCTCCAGGAGTTGGATGTCCATCCTTAGGCGCAGCCTCCAGAACTGCACACAGTACTCAAGATGTGGTCTAACCAGGCTGCTGTACGGTGGCAAAATCACCTCCCTGTTCCTTGAGGTAAGCCCCCTAGCGATGCATCCCAGCATCTTATTTGCCCTGACTGCAGCCCTCCTGCACTGCTCTGAATTATTCATGTTAACATCCATCAAGACTCCTACGTCTCTTTCCCCTGCCATGGCCTGCAACTCATCTCCCCCCCAGGGTGTACACATAGTTGGGGTTTTCCCGCCCTAGGTGTAGCACCTTGCACTTGGAGGAGTTAAATTTCAATTTCCAGGTGCAGGGCCAGCTATCCAGTGTATCCAGGTCCTCTTGCAGGGCCAATCTCCCCTCCTCCCCCTCCACCACTGGCCCCAGCTTACAGTCATCCACAAAGAGACTCATTTCACACCTGATACCTTCCCTGATATCGGAGATGTAGGTGTTAAACAGGAGTGGCCCCAGGACTGATCCCTGTGAGACCCCACTTTTGACCTCCCTAGGAGAAGAGACCTCCCCTCCAGTCACTACCCGCTGAGTGTGATCTGAAAGCCAATTTCCAATCCACCTAACCGTCAATGGGCCTACCCCATTCCCCCCCACCTTTTCCCTTAGGCTAATGCGAGGGACCAAATCTAATGCCTTGCTGAAGTTCAGGAACAGTACATCCACTGGTCTCCCCCTGTCGGGTGCTGATGTCACCCACTCATAGAACTCTACAAGGTTTGTTTGACACGATCTACCTGGCACAAACCCATGCTGCCGATCATCCAGGTAACCCATCTCCTCCAAGAAACAGCCCAGCCTTTCCTTAAGTATGCTCTCCATTACCTTCCTCACCACTGACGTCAAACTGACAGGTCTATAGTTTCCTGGCTCTTCTCTCGATCCTCCTTTATGGAGTGGCACAACATAGGCCTGCTTCCAATCCCTTGGCACCCTCCCTACCTGGAGCTACAAGTTAAAGAGATCTGCCAATGGTGCAGCCAAAACATCCACCAACTCCCTCAGTACTCTGGGATGAACAGCATCAGGCCCCGGAGATTTATCCTTTTTTAGGGATTTGGAGGGCTTCCCACACCTGACCGATAAGAATATCAGCATCTGCCCCCCCCCCATTCAGCAGAACCAGCCTGATATCTCACCCCTGGCCTACCTCCCCCAGCAGCTTGTTCTTCAGCAGGTACCCCAACAGAACAGGTCTGCTGCACCTTCTGTGTCCTTCAACCCCTTTTTTGGAAGTTCCCCAGCCTCCTCCTTAATGAACACTGAGGCAAAATACTCATTCAGTACCTCCACCTGCTCTCCAGCACCTTCCACCCACCGTCCAGCTGTCCTCAACCTATTGAGCTGGCCCTTGACCTTCCTCCGCTCATCAATATACCTAAAGAAACACTTTTCCCCACCCTGTATCCCCTGCGCCAGCCTCTGCTCTTTCCAGACCCTCGCCCCCTCACCATTTTGGTGAATTTCCTGGTTGCAAGGCGATAATTCTCTCTATCCCTCTCTCTTCTCATTTTTTTGCACCTACTGTAGGCAACCTTCTTCTCCCTAACCACCTCCTGGATCTCCTTGGTCCACCAGCATGGTTTACAAGACCTACCGCCCTTACGCTTCACTCTTGCACAGGTCCTGGTGGCCTCCTGTAGCCCCCGCTTTATGATCTCCCACCTACCTTCCACGTCCAAATCTGGTTTTATCTCCTGCAAATGCCCCTTGAGAATTTCCCCCATGTTCTGAAAGTACACCCCCTAAAATCAACTATCATTGTCCTTGAATGTTCCCCCTCCTCCCCAGTTTAAGCCGAAACCATACTGTATTGTGGTCCCTCCCAGCGAGGGGTTCTTCCACAACCAGATCTCGTACTAGATCCCCATCCGCTAAAACCACATCCAGGATATGACCCTTGCTCATTGGGTCCATCACCTGCAGATTGAGGAACGTGTCCAGGAAGCCATTCAGCAGCTTCTGTTCCCTGAGTACAGTGGACGTCTTAGTACCTCAGTCAGTAGCTGGCATATTAAGGTCCCCCATCAACACCACTCCTCCCCCTTCCAGTACACACTGCCCCTAATGTTAGCCAGAGGCATCTCCAGGTCCTCTGCTGGTCCTGGGGCCTATATACCACCCCCAACTGGATCTTCCCTCCCACGGGGGTTCGCAAGGTGACCCATAGGGCCTCCACGTTGCCCTCTGCTTCCTTCACTCTCATAATCTTGATGTTATCCGTAATGAACATTGCTACTGCTCCCCCTCTGCCCACCTTACTGTCCTTCCTTAGCACAAGATACCCACTCAGATTAAGGTCCCAGTCATGGCCAGGGGTGGCCCAAGTTTCAGTGGCTGCTGCTACATCCACCCCACCCCACCCTCAAACAGCGTGGCCTGGAACTCAGGCATTTTATTCCCCAAGCTCCTGGCATTTATTAAAGCCACCCTTTAACCCTTGTCCCTACCCCTCTTTATAATATCCTCCCCAGATCTTTCATATGTCCATCCACACTTCTCCCCTAGGGTACCGTCTGTCCCCCCCTCTATGGGGTTGCAGGCCAGTTCTACCAGCAGTATGGATGGCTGGATCAGCCCAGCAGTGCCCCCCTCCCTTCTTTACAAGTTTAAACCCCAACTAGCCTGAATGAAATCCGTCATCCCCTGTTTGAGAACTTCCTTCCCTACCAGATTTAGGTGAAGCCTATCCTGGGCATACAGTCTGTTGTCTTCCCAAACTCCCCCCCAGTCTCCCAACACTTAAATCCCCTGTGCTTCACCCCACTGCCCGAGCCAGTCATTAATCTCCCTGATCTTCTGTTTGTTCTCCACAGTGGCCCTTGGCACTGGCAGGATTTGCGAGAAGGAGAATGTGCATCCATTGTCATGACAGACCCTGGCCAGTTCTAGGAACTGTGCAAGAATTTCTAGCACACTATTCCCCTTAATATCATTTGCTCCCAGATGCATCAGGAAGTCCGGTGATCCTCCACAGTCCCTCGCCAGCTCATACACCATGAACTTCGCCCTATGCATAATCAGATCGTAAATACCCACTACCTTAACTGGACAGGATTTTCCCTAACCCTGCACCACCCAATGAATACCCCTGATCAAGGAGTCCCCTGGCAGGAGAACCTTAGTGTCCCCCTTGATCTTCTGGGCACCTCCTTTTTGGACTCCCCCGCCAGCTCCCATCACCTCCCCCCTCCTCGAGACCACTTCCCCTTGGCTTCTCTCTGGACCCTCTACAAGAGAACCCCTAGCAGGCCCTACCCCTCTTGTCGCGCCTTTTATAACTGAGTTCCCCGGATCCCCAGTTTAGCCTCCACCCCACTCCCTATCCCAGTCAGCCTTTTTCTCTGACCTCCTCCCACTTCCAACTTCCACTCTCCAGTCCCCCAACACAGCATTCCCATCACCATCTCCCTCCTACCTCCTCCCTTTCCTTGCCCCTTCCATGCCCACCTGCAGGTCCCCTTACCTTTGGGCCTTTCTCTGGTATGATCCTCCCCTTCAAGGATGCCCCTCCTCATCTCAATTTCTCCTCCTTTTCACCAAGTTGACTCGCAACCTCCACACCTTCCTCTGCTGGTCCCCTTCTTTGACACTTGATTTGCCCCTCCCTGCTAGCATACTTGTTTAAATTACTGATGCCCACCCTCGTCCAATTCACTGTATCCCTCTCTCCTCCATCCTCCCTTTCCTCCTCTACCCCCCTCCTCACCATGTCCTCTCCAACCAACTTACTCAATGGCTCAAATTTATTATAGCACTCAAAGCCAACCTCCTTTTTTTGTCCTGCTTTCCCACTATCCACTCCCCCAGTAGGTCCTGTCAGTCCCAACCCACCTGTCCCCTCCTCCAACTCTTTTACTGCATTTGATTCTGGCCTTGATTCTGTTGCAGTCAGTGGCTTTGTCCAGTCTCCCTCTTCTGTGGGCCCGTATTGTTCTACATCCTCTCAGAATCTCATTGTATGACTGCTCTGTCACGGAGGCAGCTGTTGTCTTGGTGGGGAAGGTGAACTGTCCCCTAAAAATAGGGTGGAACCTCCTAAAGGCCCCCACCCACATAGAGTTTGATAATGGCTGCCGATCTCTGTGGCAATTATGGTGGTCTCCTCTATTGTGAAACTGGGAGCACATGGGCCCTGAAGCAAAAGATGGCCATGCTGTACGTCTGCCCAGACTCCGAGGATCAGTCCACCAGCGCAGGCAACACCAGTGGTAGTTTGTCCCTGGGAGCTTTGCCAGGCTCCACAGCTGCTTTCTTCACAGAGCGATTCTCAGTCGACAATGCTGCACAGTGCCTGCATAAGGCATTCTGCCTTCTTATGGTAGCACATCATTTGAGTGAATACAAAATGGCAACAGTCATTTGGGCGACAGCAATAACGGTGACTGGAAATATGGCGACAGGAAAAACTGCGACCAACCAGAAAAGGTGACTGGCGGCTTTCACCTCCTCCCCAAGTTTTGCCCCCTGGAGTTGATAATGAACAGAAAGGGAGGCACAGGGGGCAAAGCCCTCCAATATGTAATACAGTGTTCGTCATTTTTGTCGTTGCCCCATATTGTTGGTCGCTGTTCTTTTTCCCGCCGGTGTTGTTGGGTTCCCCAAATGACTGTCGCCGTTTTTTATTCGCCCAAATGACATGGAACCCCCTTCTTATAAGGTGGGGTCAAGGGACATTCCACAAGCAGGTTTGGCAATCCACAAATATAACCTCTTTAGCACTACGTACCACTACACAAATCCTACATGCATGCCATCCAATCTCACAACCATTGTGGGTCTAGTGATGTGCCCTTTTTCTTCATGGAACATAACTCTGGGCCATTTATGTGGCTTTTTCACTATCTCTTTCTCCCCTTTGTGGATGTGACCCTAAATCAGTAGTAAAATGGGTTTAAACTATACAGAATATGGTGCAATCCTGTTCTTGTTCAATATTGTTAAGACACAATTCTCAGACATATGCAGTTGGCATCACTGCTGGCATGCCATCTATCTGCCTAGCTATCTGTCTATCTCTTATATAAAAAGGGAGACAGACAATGATTTAACAAACAGCAACTACTACAATAGGAGTCTCACATGATATATGTATTTCTGGAATTTGACTTCCCTTTGTTAGAGAAAATCAGGAAAGCACATGAACAAAACTGTGGATGCATTGTTACCCCCTTCTGCAAATCTGCCCACACATTGCTGGAATCTGCATTCTGTTTTTTTTCTTGTTTGGTAATAGAAAAGCCCCATAGTTGAGTTTGTAGAGCAGTGGCCAAGGCACCAATAACCACTTTTATTCTACGCAGCGGCATGCATAAAAAATCCTGGGAGCGCTCCAGATGACATGAATTGTTGCTGAAAATTTTAAATTGTCTGCCTGTGTTATATATTCAGTGGTACTAGCATTGTTCTGCTGCATTTTTCTGTATGAACTGGGATTACTGTGTAACAGACAATATTATTTCTACAACAATGAGCAGTTGTGTTCCATGTTGATGCAACACACATTTGTAGAATGCCTAGAACAAAAAGAAATATCTCTGACTATTACCAGCTACGAATTTTAATGCATATTTCTAGTTTAACAATCTCTAGATTCCCTCGGAGAGACAGACATACATTCTGATACATAACAGTAGTTGTTTTAGGGATGAGACTTTATCTTGACTATCTAGGGGGCAGGGGAGCAGATAAAACAATTCACCCCTGCATTAGATCATTTAATTTACCAAAAGTACTTCTGTGCCAACGTGATTTAGCACCACTTGGATTATGTATTAGAAGAACACCATTTCCCAGTACTTAAACTACATTTTCAAACAGCACCATCTAGTGGCAGGCTATGATATGAAATGCACATACTGTATATGTAACTAGTAACACATGACAGGGTGTACGTTCATTGGGATATATACTGTAGGCCCTCCTCTGGTTTGTGTGTTGAGGCACAGGGCCATAGGTCAAGTGGTCCCCAGTAGCCACCGGGGGAGTGCCTATATATAACAACAAATACAACAGCCTAGTGTACATTATTGCACTTATTAAAGGTACCAGTATTAAAAACTTTAGCTTAGAAACCGCAACACTGTATGTTCATTTGTGAGTCTATATAGGCATAGCAGGTGACTGAGCTCATCCAGTCAGACAGCAATATTTATGATGATCTTCTCCACCCAGTACACACACATAAATATAAATATATATATATATATATATATATAATATAAATTTATGAAGATAACTAGGGATATCTTTGAGCTAAGTTTCAAGATAGCACCTGTTAGATACCAAGATATCACCTATTAGATACATCACAATTGACCTACTGATAATTGATCAATAGCAACACAACATACCACATTACCTCATAATGATGCTACCTTGACAACCGTTACTTCATACATTCTTCAGAGACATTCTGTTCATAGAATCAAGCATAAAAACAGTGTATGAAAAGAAAATTAGATGTTTACAGCGTTATTTATTACACTTTCCGGTCCTGCTGTATACATCAAATACGAGAAGAGCTAATGTACCTGACCTCTTGTGACCTTAAATGTGGCTGTGTCATTTGTGAAGTCAGAGGTCAAGTACAACTCAAGAAGATATTTCTGATATCTTACATTTGCTCATCTCGTATCCCATATATATGTGTGTGCGTGTGTGTGTGTATATATATATATATATATATATATATATATTTAATATATACATACATACACACATACTGTAGATACATCCATACATTATATATACATATATATGCATACATACAGATATATATTTATATATGTTACCTGTAACCATAGTTCTACTAATGGTATACAGTTTACATCCACACTATGGCAGTTCCACGGAGTGTAGCTAAGTCACCAGACGTCTTCAAGCTTGGATGTGAACTGTATTCCACTAGTACAGCATTTCTAACACAGAGGATACAGTTCACTATCACACTCTGACAGTTCCACGGAGTGTAGCTAAGTCACCAGATGTCTTCAAGCTTGGATGTGAACTGTATTCCACTAGTATAGCATTTCTAACACAGAGGATACAGTTCACTATCACACTCTGACAGTTCTACGGAGTGTAGCTAAAACACCAGATGTCTCCAAGCTTGGATGTGAACTGTATTCCACTAGTACAGCATTTCTAACACAGAAGATACAGTTCACTATCACACTCTGACAGTTCCACGGAGTGTAGCTAAGTCACCAAATGTCTCCAAGCTTGGATGTGAACTGTATTCCACTAGTACAGCATTTCTAACACAGAGGATACAGTTCACTATCACCCTCTGACAGTTTCACGGAGTGTAGCTAAGTCACCAGATGTCTTCAAGCTTGGATGTGAACTGTATTCCACTAGTACAGCATTTCTAACACAGAGGATACAGTTCACTATCACACTCTGGCAGTTCCACGGAGTGTAGCTAAGTCACCAGATGTCTTCAAGCTTGGATGTGAACTGTATTCCACTAGTACAGCATTTCTAACACAGAGGATACAGTTCACTATCACACTCTGACAGTTCCACGGAGTGTAGCTAAGTCACCAGATGTCTTCAAGCTTGGATGTGAACTGTATTCCACTAGTACAGCATTTCTAACACAGAGGATACAGTTCACTATCACACTTTGGCAGACCCCTAGCAGTCCTCCAGGAGGACAGTTGTGCATCCCTATCTGGCGACCAGGGACTGAAAAACTGAAGCACCAAACGCAGTATCTCAATGCCTGAGAACATTGATGATGTTGTGGGAGATGAACATGTGTTATCTAGACAAGGTAGTACCCTGCAAATCTCCTCAGTCAGGATGTACCTGGTTGTGGCCACTGAGACAGCAGTATGCCTGGTGAAATGCCTTCAACCCCAAGAGAGATTCCCTACCACCCAACCAATAGCAGAGGGAAATGCAGGATGTGATCCACCTGCTATCTGCTTTGCTGCAGGTCTGCCAGAGGCAGCGTCAGTGTATGTGATAAACAGCTGTTGAGCCTTGCAGGCCTTATAACAGAAAATCACCCTGCGCAAGTCCAAGGTATACAGCCTACGGTCGGCATGCGAGGTAGGGTTACTGAAATAAACTGAGAGACAAATCACTTGGTTAAGATGGCACTCTGACACTACCTTAGGGAGGAACTTCACAGTGGGAAGAGCTCACTCAACCTTCAGGCCGAGGTGATAGCAACCAAGAAGGTAGTCTTTCATGTCAGGTGTGATAGCGCATTGGCTCAAATAGTTTACCCATCAGCATTGCAAGCACCAGCAGCAGGTGATTCACACACCAGAGGGGACAAGTGGTAGAGGCCTTTGAAAAAGAACCCAACCACAACACAACTCCTGGGACACAGAAGAGGGGGCTGTCACATAGCACTTGTGCACATACCTCAGAGCATAAAACAGGCAAAGGAAACAAACACTATGCAGGGACAACCTGCAAGTATAGTGAGGTCAGCGCCAATTGTTTGTGTTTAGCTCAGGACTCACAGTCTCTGTCTTAATATCAAAATGTTTTATTAAAGCATTAAATATAGAAAGACATAAAAAACAACAGATCCTTATGTATCAACCTAAATGGTCATCCTCAGAGCGTGACATGCTGTGAGGAGGACCATGTGGGTCAATACGTAAGCACGTAACACCTGAATGTAGCGGCATGTCAGATGGGCGTTTTGGGCCACCAGTTTGTTTTTTTGCTGGTGAACTGACTTTTTTGAGATACAGAAGGTTATCGGTTACAAATGTGGCTTCAGTAGAAGTCGGTTGCAAGGTCTGTTCAAGACTTAAAATACCGACTGAAGTAAAACCAGCAGCACGGATATGAGAAACCCATGAAGTGGCAAGTTCAGTGTTAAAACCTCTACCGCTGTTGCTACAGAGTTCAAGTGGGTGAGAGGCTGTTGTTTTGTATGTCTTTCCGGTTTAATGCTTTAATAAAACATTTTATAAGTTAAAACAGCTTTATGAGTTGACTCAATATGGGATACCTCCACAACATAGAGCACGTCTTCCGAAAGGCCCAAGATCTGGAAGTCTAGCTGCTCAGGAACCAGACTGAGAGGTGCAGAGGCTGAAGATCCAGGTGCAGTACCCCTGCTGTCTCATTAGCAGGTCCTGGCAGAGCAGAAGCCACCACAAGGAATTGCTGCTGTGGAGATCCTGGTACCAGAACTGCCTGGGCCAATCTGGAGCAATGAAAACCGGAGTCACCTTATTCCAATGAGCCTTGAACACCACCTTATGGATCAAGCAGAAGTGAGGAAAGGCATACAGAAGGCCTGGGGTGAAGGGCTGACACAAGGCATCACCAGCAGTGTTCCTATCTGTGGGAGTTGGGCACAAGACAGCCTCAGTTTCCTGTTCTCCAGTGACGCAAACAAGTCTGCCACAGGTGTGCTCCACAAGGAGAACAGCTGACTCACCATGTCCTGGTGCAGGGACCACTCATGTGACATCTCACTTACCTGGCTGAGAGTGTCCTCCACCTGGTTGTTTTCTTCTGAGATGTGACCTGCCAGGAGGTTAGTCTGCAGGCTGTGCACTAGTAATGAAGTGCGGAGAGCCTCCGGACACAAGGGAAAGAAGTACGTCCCACCCAGCTTGTTTTGGAAAAACATGGTGGTTGTATTGTCTGTCTGGTCTCCCATGACTTGACTCCAAATCAGTGGAACAAACCCAGACAGTGACATGCTGATGTGGTATCGTGACTCACTAGTTGACCAGAATTCATGGGCTCTGTGTTCAGCTAGGTGGGTTCTCCACCATACCAGAGATGCATCTGTCATTAGGGTGAGGGTCAGCTCTGAGTAGACAAAGGGAATCCTTCCTCCAGGTTCTGGGTATACCATTACCATTTGTTGGTGTCCTGCACTGGTTGTGTCACCAGGACCGGATGGTCTAGGTGACCGTGATTCTGAGACCACTGATGGCCCAGTTCCCACTGGAGGGGCACATTTGCCAGTGGGCCCAATGGGCCTCACTCATCAAAGCTGCCATGTAACCCAACATCTGGAGGAATCCCAGGCTGGATGCAATTGCCCAACCAGAAATAATCAGACAAAGGATTTAAGATCCAGCGCTCAGTATGGAGGCAGGTGAGTCTTGGGTTGGAGTGAGTCCAATTCCTCCCCAATGAACTTGCTCACCTGCAAAGGAACCAGCTCAGACTTGGCCAGATTTACCAAGTGGCCAAGATCCCTAAAGGTGTGGATGGCCAGAACCATAGACCACTCCACTGCCTCCCTGCAGACGCCCACTATGAGCCAGTCATTTAGGTATGGGCGCTCTCTGACATGCCCCTGCACCTGAGGTAGGCTGCACCACAGAAGTGCACTTGATGAAAACCCTGGGTGCTGATGACAGACCAAATAGCACATGACCTTGAACTGGTAGAATATCCTATCCATCCGGAGCAGACGGTGGGACGGATGGATTGAAATGTGAAAGAAGATGTCTTGGAGGTCTAGGGGGCAGATCCAACCCGAGCCTCCATTGACAGTATGATCTGTCTCAGAGTGGCCATATGGAACTCCTGCTTTCACATAAACTTATTGAGGTCATGTAAATCAGGAATGGGGCACCAGTCCCCATCTCATTTGGTATTAGAAAGTACCAGAAAATACATCCCTGCGAAGCCAGGGTGCCCAGGACCCACACTATTGCCCTGCTTTCAAGGACCAGTGCAATCTCACTCCACAGCACAGGCAGCATGCCCTCTGGCAACCTGACCTCCCTTGGAGCTCGGGATCAGAAGGAGAGCTTCACACTCGAGAGACAGTTACGAATCTGCCACCTCTAAATTCCACTTATCTGAACTAACTGCACACTACTGTGGAAGGAAGTGTAGGAACCGACCCCTAAACAGGATCTTGGTCAGGGATTGAACAGGAGGGGGCATGGCACCCTGCAACCCGTCAGTGAGCTGACTTTGAGAATGCACCACTACTCTCCTTTACTTGTCCTGACTGTCTGACTTGGTCTTACATCAGTAATGCTAAAACAGCAACTGCTGTTGAGGCTGCTGCTGCTGCTGGGGCTGGTACCCATGGCCATGAAAAGGGCTCTTTTCTTGGCCTCTGCAGGATTAGAGATCTGCTGAGCCAAAACCGTGGAGTCCAGTCAGCATTAGACATCTAAATATAGGTCAGATTTCCTTCCACCCTAACATCCAAGAGTTCACTGCCCAAGAAGGACATATCGGACAGCTTGTGCTGGGTCCCCAAAGTACAGGAAGAGAGACCTAGCTAGGCCTGTCAGCACATGGACATGGCTGAGACCATTACACGGGCACATGAGTCACCCAAGTCCAAGGCCATCTAGAACTGATGCTTTGCAAGCATGGGCAGCCTATGTCCAAAATGACTTTCGCTTTTGACTGGTGAAAGGCTGGGAGTGTAGTGAGGAAGTCCCACAGAAGGATGAAGTGGGTGTGACCATAGCAAGCAATCAGTGTGACACAACTCGTCTGTCTAAGGCCCAGGGTGGCAGCCACTTAGACCTTTTTGGCCACAAAGTCCAGCTTCTTGGACTCCTTATTGATGGTTTGTCCACATCCCCATGACCTCCCACTTTACAGAAGGCCAAATTTGACACAATCTCCTCTGCCAAGGGGTAGTCAGAGAACCCAGCAAGGCTCCTGAGGGACCTCATTCTTGTGGGCCATATAGGTGGTTGGTACAAGCAGGACAAAGGGTGTTGCCATGTGAGGAGGAGCCACTCCCAAGGATCACCCTAATTTCAGGATGTCTACGAAGGGATATTTAGCCTGCTTCCAAACTGGTTCAAAGTGCACCTTCAGAGATTCCAATATGTGCTAAAGGAGTGTGGAAAAAAGTGAACTGAACATCTGAGGAGTCAAGGTCAATTGGTGGAGTTTGATCTAAGGAGGCCATCAAACACTCTACATCCAAATCAGATTTCCCATTCAATACTGGTCAGGATCACTTCTCTGGGTTGAAGACGAACTTGGCATCTTGAGTGCCTACCACTGACAGGTGGGGTGGCAAACTGGATGCTAGCCGGGTCTCCTTCATGAGCACCCCCACACGTGGATGCAGCAAAGGGGGCTGTACAACAATCAGTGGGACAGGGGGTGCCATGGGTATCAGGGTGCTGGTACTCATGGTAGAACGAGGGGCCAGGGAGCAGAGGCCTGCCACTTCTCACATCAACAAGTGGCCACTGCTTCAGCTGGAAGACCTTTTACTTCCTACAGAGGCAATGCATCAGTGTTCTGCTGAGGAGGACAAAGAGCCTGATGGGTGTTGAAGCTGTCATCGATTGTAGGACTGAGATTAAGACTGGGACCAAGAGCAGTGTCTAGAACTCAACTGTTGACCTCCATGGGATTCACATAGGTCCACTGGCAGGGCTATATGTACCCAACCAAGGAAGTGAGACCATGATAGGCTTTCTTAGCGGGCAAATGGGGGGGAGACACCTCCAGTGGAGGTTCAACCTTGATTGGCTCAACAGAGGTTGCCTGCTGATCATTAAATTGTGCATGCTGGGGGGGAGGGGGATGGTGGGCTGCGGATCTTTAAACAGTTGGCCTGAAGAGGAGGGTGGGGGCTGTTTTTTACATTTCTTTTTTTATTTATTGAATACCAATAATAGTGCCACTATTCATTATTTGAATCCAAATAACAAAAAATGCATTATTCGTGGTATTTGGGAAATACTATTCATCCCTCACACACCCCATTGGAGAATGTGATCCCTTTCCTGCCCTAGCCTAATCCCAACCAGTAGCACTGGTCCCCAACTGCTCAGTGAGTCATTGGTTTCCCAGTCTTCCTCACTAGTCCATCAACTTTTTAATCTGGACCCCCCCCCCAAGTACCAGCAATGTGACTACAGAAGAACAAACAAAAATAAATACTGCCTGTGACAGGGTGACCTCCAGGAAGCATCCCCTGTCAACCTCTCCAGTCCCCAGGAACCTCCATGTGTGGTGTTGCGCATCCAGTGGGACTACAGGTGATGTAACTCACCCTACTTCAGGGCTTCAGGTAACACAGACCCAGACCTGACTTCAGTACCCCAGATGAGACTGACCCCATAAGCAGACTCCAGAGCATGTGACGCCTTAGGAAGGAAGGTGTTTACCTCAGCACGTTCTGACATGTGTATTTCGTAACATCCAGCCCACATGGCAGCCTACAATCACCGACTATGGCTGCAGATCTAGTCCTTGATCACTGCAATGCCTAACTGTGAAAAAGCCAGGCAAATCTGTGACCTTTATATAAGTGGCCTAGCGTCAGCAAGGCACCAGGCGAGGGCATCTTACAGTGCCAACAAGGTGGCCCGCAGGTTGGTAGAAACAGCAGTCTGCCTTTATGGAAACATGGAATTTGTTGGCAGATAAGAACCATTTAGCCCACCCAATCTGCCCATTTCTCCCTACCTACAGCATCATCACAGACCCTAGTTGATCTCCCGCTCTTTCTCCCTCCTCTCATTCCTTTCTAGTAACATTCCCATATACCTAGCTCATGCTTTCTGAAACCCCACCACTGTTTCTGCCCAACTAACTCAGCTGGTAAACTGTTATGGGAATCCACCACTCTTTCTAGGAAGAAGAACTTTCTCTCATCCCTTCTACATCTACCCCCTCTAGTTTCATATCATGTCCCCTTGTTCTTAAGCACATTTTCTTCTGAAAAATACTTTCCTCCTGTACCATATTTACCCCCCTTGACATATTGAAAGGTCTCTATCATATCCCTCCTCCCTTCTCTTCCAGGGTGAACATATTGAGGTCCTTTAGTCTCTCCTTGCAGGGCTTTTGATGCAGACCCTGCGCCATTTTAATTGCCTTAAGTGCCTCCGCTCTGTGTATGTCCTTCCGGAGATGTGTGGCCTCCAGAACTGTACACAGTATTCCAGGTGAAGTCTCACCAGCGATCTATACAGAGGCAACAACACCTCCCACCTTCAGCTGGTGAACCCTCTCCCCATGTACCCCAGCATCCCACTAACCTTCCCAATTGTCCTGTCACACTGCCCGGCCACCTTTAAGTCATCAGAAATTATTACACCCAGGTAGAGAAGAGACATGATAGAGACCTTCAAATACCTCAAGGGCATCAACAAAATAAGAGGTGTAGGAACTCTTCCAGATCAATAAACAGATCACGACAAGTGGACATGAGATGAGACTGAGGGGTAGTAAATTCAGTGGGAACAGTAGAAAATTATTTTTCACTGAAATGTTGGTGGACGCATGGAACCATCTGCCTCAGTCAGTAGTGGAATCCAAGACAGTCAGCGTCTTCAAACTGATGTGGGATAGATACTAGGGAACAGTGGTTACAGGGAAGAAATAAGTGGCTAAGGGGGGTACTGGAAAAACGGGCAGACTAGATGGACGGAAACGTCCCCATCTGCTGACGCTTTCTTTGTTTCTATGTATTTTTCCTGCTTGGTGGTCATCAATACCTCACCCCCCATTTTGTACTCCGCCCCCGGGTTTCTGTTATCCAAGTGCATTATTTTGCAGTTTTTCACATTTTTATTTTTGTGATTAGTTTTATATTTATTATTGATATTTTTATTCTTACTTTTGCATTCAAACACAGTGCCTTCAGCAGACAGCGTGGCTTCACCTCTCCTGCCTGGTTCCTTTGGCCCAGCGTAAGGTGCTAAATTCACAGTTCCAGGGGGCATACTTCTTCTCCCCAGGTTCAGATGTCAGCTTTTGGGGAACCCTCCAGTTTCTGTGCCCCAGAAGCCCCTGCCTGGCCCTGACCAGTCACAGGTCCTGCTAGACCTGTCCGAGCCCTCTCTCTCAGGTGTTCTCCCCCACACAGAGGGTTGATGGTACTAAGCACCCTCGTGGTGACTCAGCTCCTCCCTCATTGTAGGGAAAGCTTAGTACTCCAAGCCCATAAGTGGGACTTGTTGGAGAAGATTGATTCTGGGGAAGATATGACCCTTATAGACATACCATAACTGATGATCTCCAAGAATATCTTCTCCATGGAGTACCATGATCCACCCACCATCTCCCACTCTGTAAAGACAGGGGCACTGCAGCTCACCCTTCATTCCCCTGTCACTTCCAGTGATCCTGCAAGGTTTCATCCTGCCTTCTGTCTTCCCTTTCTCCCCTTCCCCCATTGTTCCCCTTCTTGGGGGATATAAAAAATATACATAAAATAAGGAAAGAGGACTTCGGATCCACCTGGCTTCCTTGAGGACATGAGTTCTCTCTGCTCTAACTCTCGGATGACAAAACCCACACTTACCTGCTCTAAATCATGTATCTAATGCAGGAATCAGAAGGGCAGATTCAAATCAGCAGTGATGCCGGCAAAATAAAGCCCAAAGAGATGTCTATGGCGTTTATAAAAACAGCAGTGCCAGAAGAAACCCGTGATACTCAGGCCCAGAGCCACAGCAGGTCGGACTTTGTCATGTCGGGGCAACAGACAGACCAGAGCTACAAGGAGTACAAAGACTGCTTCACCATAACCTCAAAAGACTGTTCTATGAGCTCCTCCTGTACACCAGGCTTCTATGAGGGAGGAGTCAGAAGAGGAGAGGGCAGAAGCAATGTGGATTCAGTTACTGTCTAATAGAGGAAAGGAGGTGAGGCTGGGGAACCCATTCAGGAGGAGGAAAGAGTCAGGGAATTGAACTCTCAAATGCTGACTGCTACGGGGTAGAGAGAGGTGGTAATAGTGGGAGACTTCAACCTGCACAAGGTGGCTTGGAGGGTACCAACCATGACCTGTGCCAGATGTCAGGTGATCCTAGATGCACTGCAAAGTTCATGACTCAGAGCATCACAGAACCCACCAGGAAGGGGTGATTCTTGATCTAATGCTGACAAATGGGGACCACATCTAGGATATTAAGGTCAAGGAGCCCCTTGAGTGGGAGTGACCATTGTACAGTGAGGTTTTGGTTTGACATAGGTAGGAAAAGTGTCCCCACTAAGATTAAAATCCTGGATATTAGAAAGGCAGACTTCAGAAAGATGGGTGAACTGCTAAGAAGTCACCTGGTAAGCATTCAAGTGGATGGGGGGACCAAAGGTGATCCATCTTCAAGGAGGGAAAAATGGTTGCCACAGGGGAGTGCATTAGCCTCAAAGAGAAGAACGTGAGGGCCAAAGCATGCAGCTGGTTTAGCACTGAGGCTGCCCAGGTAGTAAGGAATAAGAGGTCAACCTACAAGAAATTCAGTAGGACCCAGAGGGAGGGAGATGGAGAACTACTGTACCTGAAGATGGCTAGCATAACAGGTAAGGTAGTCTGGCAAGCTAAAGCTCAGAAGGAACTGCAGCTAACTGAGGGGATTAAAAAAGGGAAAAGTGTTTTTTTTTACTATATTAGTGAGAAAAGGAATAAGAAGGATGGAATTGTTATGCTCAGGAAAGTCTACATATACTAGTGTAGGGCTTTTGGGCAGACTGGATGAGCCTGGCGGTCCTTATCTGCCAACAATTTCTATGTTTCTATGAATGGATGGGTGAAGGAGAATGGGAGCAAAACAGAGGTACTGAATGAGTACTTCTGCTCCATCTTCACCAGGGACAGAGAAGGACCAGTGCCATTACAAAGAAGAGAGAACAATGGGGGTGGGGGCACAGATGTTTTGATAGAGGTAGATGGGGTGAGGACAGGGTTGCTAGCAGGGTCGGACTGGCCTACCCGGATACCCAGAAAACTCCGGGTGGGCCCTCCTCAATCACAAGCCTTGTCTACCGAAAAAAGAAAAAAAACATTTTGTTTAAAAAAAAAATTGCATAAAAAGTTTTAGGGGTCGTGGGGGTTGGGGGGGGCAACACACATCGTCCCAGAGATCATCCCGCCCAATGATTTAAAAAAGTCAAGCTGGCCCGTGCCGTGCCCACTCCTAAATGCAATAGAGTCAAGACACAGACAGTGAATCAAGTCAGCCACACAGATCATTCAGTAGTAGACTGGGGGGGAGGTCGGGTCCATCCCCCACTACCCTGGCCTTTCTTTTGTGTTTGTCTAGGTTAACCTAGGTTAACCTCCTGGCTCTCCTTACAATTTAATTCACACTGTCACCAGGCACATGTACTAGAGGGTGGCTGCAACATAAACATTACCCCTATTGTGATGTAAATACCCTTGGCTTCCATTCTGCCTTCCTCTTCCTGGGACTGCCGTCTCGTCTGCCGTCCGAGTGGGTGGGGATGCCATCTCGTTTGCTGTCCAAGTGGGTGGGGATGCCGTCTCATCTGCCGTCCGAGTGGGTGGGCCCATCCCCCATCCCCCATCCCTGCTAATGCTGCCAAATGCTGACAAACTGGTTGGGTGGGTACAATACTAATACAGGCAACTACTGCAACATCCCAAATCCCAATTTGCTTAAAGCCATGCCATCACGTCACCAGGATCAGGTGTCACAAAGCTGTGATGTGCACGGTGCGCCAGACGGGCACTTTAAAGGTCCAGAGAGAGTGATGCCTCAGTCTCTTTGAGTTCCGACTTGAATCCAGCATCCCAGTGAAGGTGTGATCGGAACCCTTTCCCCACTCAGACGGCAGCAGCAGCCACGTTAGTTTAGTCCACGTCTGCCCGTCTGTGTGTCTTGTTGAGTGCGAGCGACTGTGAGGGGCCAAACTTTACTTTACCAGTCCGACCATGTTGAACTTGTCTGTGTGACCATCTGTGTCATCACTCGGAGTCGAGAATGAGCAGAAGCCGGTGGTCGCTGCGCTGAGAGGCAGAGGAGTGAATGAGGATTGAGGACTCGCGACTTTGTCTGCAGTGTGCGATGCAGCAGCAGCGTTAAGTAAATGCTTTGGGGTCTTGGTGCTGGTCTGGTGCTGCGGTGCAATACTGCGTCTCTGACTCTCCGCAATGCTTTTTAATGCCAAGAAGCCCAAGGAAAAGTAATGGGGACAGACGCCAGTTGGGTTGGGCGGGGTGGGTGGGGTGTGTGTGTGTGTGTGTGTGAGCCAGACCGCTGGATGCCAGCCAGCCAGGCGGGGGAATGTACTAATATTGCCCTTGTGACTGGCTACCATCGCCACTCTAGGTAGCCAGAGACTAGTTGCTGCCAGTCCTTGGCTTTGGTTGCCACCGCTGCCACCAGCAGCCAATAGAATAGAGTGCAGTGCGAGTCTTTGATTGTATGCATGGCCACGGTGGATGGGCTAGTTGTTTAGTCTAGGCAGGTGGCCCACCCGAGGACAGTCAGAGTGGACTAGTTAAAAAATAAAAAACAGGAGACAGTTGAGGTCTGGTTATAAATATATTGTAATTCCAACCACTGTGTATACTACATGTCTTGGCATTATTTATTTATGATGGTGATCTTGAGCTCCATATGTGACCGACCCAGCATGGGGGAGGGGGGAAGAGAGTCAGGCTGAGACAGACCTGGCATCGAAGGGGGAGGGAGGGCAGGCCGGACAGACCTGACATCGGGGAGAGCAGGCCGAGAGACCTGACATCTAAGGGTGGGGGAGGAAGAGAGCAGGGCCGGGACAGACCCGCATCAAGGGGAGGGGGAGAGGGAGAGAGCAGGCTGGGACAGACCCAGCATCGGGGAGAGAGAGCAGGCCAGGACAAACCTGGCATCAAGGGAGGGGAGGGAGAGAGCAAGCCAAGACAGACCGGCATCAAGGGGGAGAGGGAGAGAGCAGGCGGGACAGACCTGGCATTGAAGGGGGAGAGGAGAGAGCAGGCAGGGACAGACCTGGCATCAAGGGGGGAGGAGAGAGCAGGCCGGGACAGACCTGCATCGAAGGGGAGGGGAGGGAGAGAGACTGTATGGGACAGACCCAGCATCGCCGGGGAGAGGGAGAGAGCCGGTCGGGACAGACCCGGCATCAAAGGGGGAGGGAGAGCAGGCCAGGACAGACCCAGCATCAAGGGGGAGAGGGAGAGAGCAGGCTGGGACAGACCCGCATCGAGGGGAGGAGATTGAGGGCAGGCTGGGACAGACCCGCATCAAGGGGGAGAGGAGCGAGCAGGCTGGGACAGACCCAGCATCGAAGGGGAGGGAGAGAGGCAGGCTGGGACAGACCCGCATCGAAGGAGGAGAGGGAGGGAGCAGGCCAGGACAGACCCAGCATCGAAGGGGGGGGCGGAGAGGGAGAGAGCAGGCCAGGACAGACCCAGCATCGAAGGGGGGGAGAGGGAGAGAGCAGGCCGGGTCTGACACATATGGGATATGCAGAAATGAGAAGCATGGAGGAGCCCCAACCACATTTTAGCATCTGCACGCCCCATTTCATAGTTTTGGGTGGATCAGTCCTAGTGTGGGGACAAACCTTGTCTGCCTAGACAGTGTGCTGAATGTTTTTTTTCTTTTTTTACCAGGAGAGAGACACTAAGCTGAAAGCTTGTTTACAAGTGTGACCTGGGAGCACAAGGGAGTTAAGTGACTTGCTCAGGGTCACACAGTATGCAAGTGGGGGCTGTGGGATTCAAACCCAGGTCTGCAGATTTGCAGCTCGGAGCCTTAATCTACTGGGCCATACTGCCTCAAGGTTTGCATTTCTGAGCCTCCTCCGAGCCAAGGGCCTTCACGGACTCCCATTATCTCTCTGCATTGCCATTCTCCTTTCCCAAAACTGACTAGTGTTTCCCACCCCATGCTTTGTGATAGTTCCCCCTTCAATGGTAAAATCTGCAATCTATTTTATCTCTTTCTCTGCTGCCCCTGTTGTCTCACAAGACTTGTATCCGGTTATCTGGGGTATGTGCTGTTCACGATTTGTGAGCCTGGTTTCTCTGTCCTCTCTCTCCTCCCTTCACATGAGCAGTGCTGTAATGGCCTCACTAAGCTCTACCCAGCACCCCTCCCCCAAATAGTGCTTGCTAGTGGGGAGGTTCTTGGATATGGGGGGATGGCAGCAGTTGCATCCAGTATGACGAGCTAGCTTGCCGTTCCTGGTCAGTCACATATGTTTCTCACTGACCCACCCTAAGGAGGGCAGATTCAGGCATCTTGTGACCACACATTATTTATTTGGTTTTTGTTGAGCAGGTGAGTGCACTACACACAAATTCTGCCTATTTTCAGGCACGACCTGGGGGGCAGATGAATGCCAACTGACTTTGAGCCACATTAAGCCATTGGTGGTATTTTACTGAATGGGGGAAAATTTGGCCAGGGCACCAGGGAAATTCCTCTACTCTTTTCGAGAAGTGTCATGGGATCTTTAACATCCACTGAACTACCACTGGAACGGGCAGATTATGGCCAGCCCGGTGGCACCGAGGGCTGAGGCGCTGATCACCTTGCCTCGCACTATGCCAGCGACCTGTGTTCGTGAACGAGCATGGGCCACCGGTGGTTGGCAGGGAGGAGAGGGATTGAGCATCCTTAGGACTGCTCTACCTCTCCAGGGAGGGGAGACACCTCCACTTCGGTGCATGACTGGCCCCTGGCGGATGCTAGGGGCTAGTGCACCGAAATGCTACAGAATGGGGGTAGACGAGGCAGACACTCGGAGGCGCTCGTATGGGAGCGTGGTGGAAACTCTAGGTACTGGTGCTGCAGAATGACGGTCAGTCCACGCTGGTGCCAGCCCGCGATGGGCAGTAACCCTTCCAGCACTGGATCCAGAGTTAGGCGAGTTGAGGGATCCCTGCTGCCCCACCACAGGGGGCAGGCCGTGGGGCGGCTGGAGGGGTAGGCTGCGAGCGGGGGACAGTGCTGGGAAGCCAATAGGAGGCATTGCCACCAGGGACCGGGCAGATAAAGAGACTAACTAAAAAAAAAAAAAAAAAACAGGCAGATTATCAGACATTAAAGTTAGACTTGTTCTTCCTTAGAAAATGCATTCTACATGAAGCCCCTTATTCAGTGGATTAGTCATGAAGGTGTGTCCCTGATTTTGGTCCTATGTCCCTGATTTTTTTTTTAAACCTTGTCCCTGATTAATGAAGCAGGAGGTTGAGGTGTGGTCTAGATTCTGACTCTCCAAGTGAAAGTAGAAATGCTGCCTGGTCAGCCATTGTATTTCTTCTCCCATGTCCCCTTCGCACTGCTGTGCACTGTTTTGTTTGTAAAAAAAAAGAAATTAAGAGATTTGCCAAGTTTTAACACCAGCAAGGTCTGGAAGTAGACGTGTATTATGCCGCCAGGCATTGTATAGTCTCCTCCCCTACCTCCCCGTACCCATCCGTGTTGTGCACTTGCTGGGAGATTTGCCAAGCAAAGTTTCCTACCAGCATGGTCCTTCTGTCTACATGCTCAGGTGAGAGCAGAACTGCTGGCAGCCATTGTTCTATTTCTCCTTCTTTGTGCTGAGAACTCTGGTTTATTAATAATCTGCTAGTTTGGGAGATTTGCCAAGCTTTCAGTTTCTACCAGCAGGGTCCCTCTATCTAGGTGCTCAGGTAAAAGTAGAATTCTTTCCATCTTCACCTGAGCACCTTTAGGGGGACTGGGTGACAAATGAACTGGATAAGGGTCATTTGGTGGATGTTCTTTAGTTCAACTTCAGCATGGCCTTTGATTCGGTGCCTCATGGGTGGCTTGGGGGAAGCTAACTGTGTAGGGACAAAAAGGACAAACTGGATTACAAGCTGGCTGAGTGGGAGGCTGCAACGGGTGGTGGTAGGAGGGAAGCCCAATACTCCAAGGCCAGTGATGAGCAGGGTGCCACAGGGCTCTGAGCTAGGACCAGTATTATTGGGGCTCTTCATCAGACATTGCATACGGGGAGGTGAGCAAGGTAAGTCTGGTCACAGATTATCTGTATTGCACCTGTATGTTACCACTGTTGTATCTTGCACTGTAACCATGTCTACCCTCCTTGTGACGAGGTGCCTTTGTAAACGAGTCCCTGACTCAAAGGTTGTAAATCCAACCTTCAAAAATAAATAAATAAGCAGTGGTGGATAGAGGGGGGTGGGGAGGAATGGAAGCAGCTGCAGGGTGACCTAGGCAAGCTAGAGGAGTGGGCAGAGAGGTGGCAGCTGGGGTTTAGTGCAAAAAAGTATAAGGTTATGCACTTCAGGGCGAAGAACCCAAGGAGAGAATACTGTCTGGGGGGTAAGCTTGGGATCACCTGAGGAGAAGGACCTAGGGGTAATGGTAACAGGGACCATGAACAACACCGCCCAGTGCAAGACAGCAGCTGCAAAAGTGAACAAAATGCTTGGGTAAATAGCAAGGGGGGTTTTGTCCAGGTTAAGATAGGTGATCTTGCCCCTCTACAGGTCACTGGTAAGGACACACTTGGAGTATTGTGTGCAGTTCTAGAGGCCATACCAGAAGTGTGATATCAGACTACTGGAAGGGGTGCAAAGGAGGGCAACAAAGATGTTATGTGGCATGGAGGGGAGAGACCGAGAGCAGGCTGGGAGACCTGAATATGTACACCCTGGTGGAGGATGGAAGGGATGGGGGACATGATGGAGACATTCAAGTATCTGAGGGGAATCAATAAGGATGGTTGCAGATGGGGTCTTTAAGCTAAGGAGGAGGAGAGACACCAGGGGACATGGGATAAGAACAGAGGGGGGAAGATTTAAGAGGGAAATGAGAAGACACTATTTCACAGAGGGTGGTAGCAAATTGGAACGCACTACCAGAATGGGTGGTATCATGTAAATCTGAACAAAAGAGCATGGGACAGGGGAGAGTGAGGGTGGAGGAACTAGGGGGACAGCAGTGTGAAGACAAAGGGGAGTGGGGCAGCTGCAAACTAGGAGTGCTAGCTGCACACTTGAGCAGACTTAGACAGACTGGGTGTTCCGTTTCTGCTGGCACATTCGTATGTTCATACCATGCTGGAGGGGAAGCTTGGCAAATCTCCCAAAGTATCAGTTTATTTCAAAAAATAACACGAGTGCACAGCAGGGGGAAGGAGACAAGGGAGAAATACAATACAATGGCAGCAGCATTCTATACGGTGGAGTGAGATATACTTGTGTTGTATGTATGCCATTTCTCACGTGAAATGACTTGCAGTAAATGGTTGAATCCCTTACCAAATGTGACACAATGGCAACACAGTGGTAAGCCACAAAATGTGCAACGGTACTACCCAGTGGTACCGTGGTTGTACTATGGTAGTTTAAATTTTGATTATTTTTGTTGATATGGTAGGACAGTGGTACAATGGTATCACAATGGAATTGAAACAAACCACTGTGATACCATGAAAACCTTAATGGTAGTGCCGTAGTAATCACAGTGGTATTGCAATGGCAAATGAGTGGCATTGCAGTGGTATTCCGAATAACTTTTTGTAAGGGATGACACATAGAAACGGGCAGCAGATGAGGCCCCATGCAGTCTTCCTTTTGCAGTCTACAGTTTTTCCTTGCCTACAAAAGTCGCAGATCCAACTTTGACTCCGGCTTGTCCTCTCCTTTTGAACCGCTAGTGTTCCCCTATGTCTGTCACTGCAGTTTTGAATTGCCCCTGCTACCTCTGGCAGGCTGGTCCATGCCTCCCCTCCACTACCCTTTCTGCCAAGTACTTTCTCATGTCTGCTCTTTGTCTAGTCACTTCCAGTCTCCAGTCTCCAGTCATGCCCCCTTGTTCTAGAGCATTTCTTCCTCTGTGCCTTATTTATTCCCTTTAGGTAACATGGAAACCTAGAAATTGTCGGCAAATAAGGACCGCTAGGCCCATCCAGTCTGCCTGTAGGCCCTATACATTGTATGTTGTCACTGACCCTATGTGATCAACGGCTTTTCATCACTCTCTCTCGGGCTTCCCTTGTGCCTGTCCCAAGCATGCTTAAACCCCTCCACTGTGCTTGCCCCCACTATCTCGAGTGGTCGCCTATTCCAAGCGTTGACTGCCCTTTCTATGTAGAAAAATGTCCTCGCATTGCTTCTTGATCTCGCCTTCCAATTTCATATCATGCCCCCTTGTTCTAGTACTTTTTCTACATTGGAAAATGTCCCCAGTCTGCACTTTGTTTATGTCCTTGAGTTACTTGAAAGTTTCAATCATGTCCCCCCTGCGAGTACATATTGAGGACTCTTAGTCTCTCCTCAAATGTTCTGGTGTAAGCTCTGCACCATCTTTGTTGCCGTTCTCTGGATAGTCTCCACAATATCTATGTCCTTGTGCAGGTGTAGTCTCCAGAACTGTATGCAGGCCTCCAGGTGAGGCCTTACCAATGTTTTATACAATGGCATCACCACCTCCTGCTAGTGATAACCCTGCCTATGCACCCCAGAATGCCACTGGCCTTCCCTGCCATCTTTGCACAGTGCTTTGATACCTTAAGGCCATCAGAGATGATAACCACTAGGTCCCTTTCCTCTTTGGTGACAAAGGTATAAATATGAAGTAACAGGTATACATAAGGGCCCAGATATTCAAACTGCACCAGGCTGTGATGTAAGCTTGGACACAGCTCAACTTGGCTGTGCAGGGGTGTGGACTGGGCGATATTCAACGAAGCTGCACCATGGCTCAGCAGCGTTGAATATCGCACACTGGCCACCTGCAGTGTGCATGGTGCAGTGGTACTGCGCCAGCACAAGTGGCCAGAGTGGAGCATGGGGATGCGCTAGCACAAGTTCCATTGTGCTATGCACAGCAACCGCGATATTCAAAAGTTGACATGCAAATAGGACCATAATGTATTCAAGGCGCACATGGGGCCATCTGCATGTCATTATGGCCCCGTTTGCATGCAGGTGCGCTGATCCCTGACGACTTGCGCCTGGCGCCCTGCCAGGCAGCAACCGCTTGAGACTGACGCCCTGCAGCCGGCGCAATGTGCTCCACAGCCCGAATCGAGCTGGCATTTGTATAAAAAATAGAACTATGTCCAATATCCCTGGTGGTCCAGTGGACCACTGTGTGCCCGATTGCGGGCATTAGTACTAAATAAAAATAGCCCCAAACTCCCTGGTGGTCCAGTGGACCGCTGTGTGCCCGATCGTGGGCATTTGTTTTAAAACAGAGAACTACGTCCAATATCCCTGGTGGTCCAGTGGACCGCTGTCTGCCCGATCGTGGGCATTTGTTTTAAAACATAGACCTACGTCCAATATCCCTGGTGGTCCAGTGGACCGCTATCTGCCCGATCGCAGGCATTTGTTTTAAAACATAGAACTACATCCAATATCCCTGGTGGTCCAGTGGACCGCTGTCTGCCTGATCGTGGGCATTTGTTTTACAACATAGAACTATGTCCAATACCCCTGGTGGTCCAGTGGACCGCTATCTGCCCGATGGCAGGCATTTGTAAAATAAAACATATGTCCACTATCCCTGGTGGTGTGGGGTACCCCCTCCCACCCGCCCACTGGGCCCCACCACTTGTCACCCCGCTCAGCTAGCGGGTGGCCAGCACCACCCGCCTGCCACCCCACTTACCGACTGATTCACAGTGGCAGGCCAATGGGCGTGCAGCCCATACCGCACTACACATTCCAGATCATTCACATATCTGGAATGTCTGATCTGTGTCTGCGCTCATTGACTCACGCTTATGGACAATACGGAACCACAGCCCTACCGACGGTGTCAGTTGGCGGGCGCGCGGGGCAGCAGGCAGGTGGGGTGCTGCCACCCGCCGGGCTGACCAGGGGGAGCGGGGTGGTGGGGCTCAGTGGGCGGGTGGGGTACCCCAGACCACCAGGGATAGTGGACATATGTTTTTGTTTTTTCAAATGCCCGCGATCGGGCAGAGAGTGGTCCACTGGACCACCAGGGATATTGGAAGCACTTGATCTCTTTTTTTACAAATGCCCGTGATCGGGCAGATAGCGGTCCACTGGACCACCAGGGATATCGGACGTAGTTCTATGTTATAAAAGAAATGCCCATGATCGGGCAGACA
This sequence comes from Neoceratodus forsteri, assembly GCA_016271365.2. NCBI lineage: Eukaryota > Metazoa > Chordata > Ceratodontiformes > Ceratodontidae > Neoceratodus > Neoceratodus forsteri. The sequence goes on from CM057452.1 coordinate 1,871,603,920, forward strand.
GCGGTCCACTGGATCACCAGGGATATTGGACAGTTTTATTTGTTTTTTTTTTACAAATGCCTGCGATCGGGCATGGGGGGCACCACCAGGTGCAGCCGGAGCTCAGGTGGCCACCCACAGGTGGCTGCTGCCGTGTTGCGCCCTGCAATGCAGCAGCTCACCTGTGTGTGACCATCAGTTGTTCCATTTTTTTTTTTATCAACTTTGTGCTGGCGTAGGTAGGGGTTACGCATGCATGGCTCTGCACATCCCGGGCTGAATATCGGGCTGTGCAGGGTATGCATGGGCACGCCCCTCCTACCTGCGCCTGCATACGTTACTGATGTGCTCCGGCGCATCGGGATTTGTGCCATGCACTTTTCCCTTTTGAATATCTGGGCCATGAAATTCAACTTCCTCCAGTATCTCTTATGACCTTTGTAGTCCTGCATGATTTTTGTTGCCCTTCTTTGAATTGCCTGTCTTGTCCATGTCCTTTCAGAGATGCGACCTCCAGAACAGGACATACTACAGTACTTCAAATGAGGCCAATACGCTGCAATGTCCTTAAGAGACACATTCCCACATTGGCATGTGTTGTGACTACTAAGCAAGATGAGCGTGGAGGTGTGCCCACTGACTATAATGGGGACGTTATTATTATTTTTTTTTAACTGCCAATTTCGGCAAAGGAATGCTGCATTCCTTTGTTAAAATCGGCAAGCAAATGGATTACACACTGCCCAGTTATGGATAGTGGAGCATGCCCAGCACTCATCATGCATCGTAGTCACCACTCGTGCCTGTGTGTGGTCGTGTCTCCTAAGGAATCTGGCTCATTTACTAGCAGCCTTAATTCATTGAGGCCCACCCTAAGATGCCTGTAGGTGTTTACAGAAAAGATATTTGTGAGGTCTTTAATGCCTTTAGATGTCCTACAGTTTGTGGCTTCTGAGGATGCCACTGCTTAAAACTGAAATGCATCACAAACCAAAGTGAGTGACTGCTTAGCACTGTGGGAAAGGTAAATTTGTGCTGCACAACTTTGCCATTCATACTTTGTGTAATAATTTATGGTTCATGAGGTATTTGCATTTGTTTGTGGCATGCTAATTATGGTTTCAGGTTGCACTGAGCTCCAAAGGCCTCTGTGAGGTAATATGAGGAAGACTGTTAAACTTTGGGGACCATTGTAGTTGGCCTTTGGTAAGTTGCATGTACAGTATGTTTGGGGTTGGAGAAACTTTAAAGCACTCGCTCTTGCTCTTTAACCATGTGGTCTCTGCCAGTAGTGCTGGTTTACTGTACAGCTGAGAGGTTGTGCTTTGCTTAATTGCTTCAGATCTCAAAGTTCTGCATGGATGACACTTTTCATGCTGAAAGCATAGGGCCAGATGGAATGTCATGAAAACTGATTTTACCTTGAGGCTCATCATAGCATCAGTTGCCTTTTGGAGGCTTGTGCAGCATGACTTCGGCTGTGTAATGGTACATGCGAAAGAGTTCCTATTTGTTCTGTGACTTCACCTTCTGATTCCTATCTCTAGGGTTCCACTGTGCCTGTTCTATGCATTTTTATGTTGCTTGCACGCATGTGCAAGAAACATAGTGCCATCATCCGAGTTTTCGGAGGTGTCATCCCGTCTTCCAATGCAGTCAGTGTGTTTGCAGGCTCGGCCCCAGTTCCTCAATGAGTGCTGCAGCTGTCTATGACAGCTCCAAAATGCAGTGGCATACGGTTGAAAGGGAGCGCTCCGCTTCAGTGAGCAGAGCTCTCCATGCACACACATACGCCGAAAGCACGATATTGGGTGTTGATGCGCCCTCCCCACGCACACACTGTGCGGCTGGATGGGGTGTCTAACACCCCGCTGACTCCACGCTTCCCCCTCCTTAACAGTTAACCAGGTGCCACTCTGGGAGCCCACCAGCGTGGCAAAATCTGTTATAGCCGACAGGGGTGCCAATCCCTCCGGCTCAAGGCTGCACCCCCAAAACCTTTCCCGGTGCCACGCTGGAGCTCACCCCAGTGGCAAATCTTGTTTAGCCGACAGGGTGCCCAACCTCCTGGCCGGCTCCATGTCCCCAAACAGTTTTTCCTGCTGCCACGCTTGAGCCACCCCAGCGTGGCAAATGTCCCGTCCGCCTTCTTAAAAAAAAAACAAAAACCTGTGAATAAAAAACGGTCCGTAGTCTCTCTGCCCCTCCCACAACCCGCACTCCACCCACTGCGCACTCTGCCTCCCCACACCCACACCCACCCCATACTTACTCGGAGCTCGCACGATGATCATCGGTGGACCGGAATACATCTGCACTCTTCAAAGCCGACTGCGAACTGAGGAAATGCCAGTAAGTTGTATAATGGATAGATAGGGTTTTTCAACTTTGTTGCATATCTCAGGCATTTTGAGGAATTTTGACCCCAAATTTTCAACACAGAGTTTTTGAGATCCCTCCTCATGAATTCTTGCACTGTCATGGTGTTAATCCGGCCCGAAGGGTGATTTCGCAGTCACTGCTAGAAATCACCCTTTTCGACGATAATGAAATGACACTGCCAGTGTTCATAAGGTGGACTTTAAAAGTCTATATTGAAAATTTGGTGAAACAATTCCTAAAATGACTGTTTTATAAGCATGCTACGCTATGGTTCCTACGCATGCTCGTAAGTTTTAGAATTTTCAATATTTTCACTTCAGATTTTCAACATTGCCATTTTACCACACCTCCTTATGAGCAGTACAGCTGTCATTTTTCACATCCTGCCCAAAATATGTTTCCGGACATTTATTTTATTTATTTATTTATTTAAACAGCAGTTTGGAAAACCTTTGAGCCATAGGCTCATTTACAAAGGTACCTTGTCACAGTATGACAAACCAAAATACACAGTATAGCAGTACAACACATAGGTATAACAGTAAATTAAGACATAGATACAAACAAGCTGGTACAGGTAGGATGGATGCAAACAATACCAGAGTTATGTCGCTCTTAGCAGCTTAATAATAAACTTGTCACTATTGGTCACGGCTTTGACTAGTGGCAGTTACAGCATCGGGTGTTAATAAGGTGGTTACGTAAGGAAGTTTTGAAGCACGATATAGTTGGAGCTCGAGATGGAGGGGGCAGTGTGTTGAACCAGGAGGGGGCCCTAAAGCTGAAGGCTCTTGGCCGTGAGAGAGGTCCTAGCTCTAGGGATAATAAGAGAGGTTTTCCCAGAGGTCCAGTGATGAACCAGTGGACAGAGCGCGATGGTGGTGGTCAATCCTGGTGGGAAAAGCCCAAGGAGGGTCTTTTGCAAGGGTACAGGTAAGATATTTGAGGCGCCTTTGAGATCAAGTACCAGCCTTTAGCATACAGTAGACAGTGTGTGTTCATCCTAGTGCCCAGTAATTAACCTGTAGGCTTCATTCAGAGTAGTACCTAATTTTATGGAGTGCGGTGATGATCAGCAGCACCATACACTGCAGTCCATAGTCCACTAGGGACAGGATAGAGGAGGTGACTGAGAGTCAAAGAGCCTCCAGGGGGAGGCAGTGTCTATACCGATGTAAGATGCCCAATCAGATATTAGTGGCAGTGGCTAGGGCAGCGATGTGTCCATGGAAGGAGAGGGAGGGGTCAAAATGGATCCCTAGGTATTTATAGGAGCAAACTTGTTCGAGTGGGAATGAGGACCCACAGTGAATGAGGAGTTTGAAGTTGCAGGACTTGTTTTAGGGATGAGTGAAGAACATGGTTTTGGTTTTTTTAAGATTTATCTCCAATCTATGTTCCTTGAACCAGCCCTCGGCTTCAGTGAAGGACTTCTGCAGCGAGTCCTGGAGGGCAGTAGGGTTCTGACTTGAGGCAAAGATGACTGCATCATCAGCGTGACAATAGAAGGTTCCAGCAAGAGCGTGGAAGGGTGTTAAGGTAAAGGGAGAATAGTAAGGGCCAGAATGGAGCCCTGGGGAACCCTCAGAAAAGATGGGACAGACATCTGAGTAGGTCCCATTAATTTTACACGCCTGTGAGCGGTCAGACAGATAACTGGTGCACCAGGAGATAGGCCCAGCAGCAAAACCAGAGAGACTAAGGGCATCAAGAAGGAGGGGTGGGAGACAGTGTCGAAAGCTTTCGAGAGGTCAATGAAGACAGCACCAGCCAGAGAACCAGTGTCTAAGGAGGAGTGGAGAAAGTGGAGAACTCTAGGAGGGCTGTGTTGGTGCTGTGGCCTGCTCCAGAAGCCATGCTGCTCAGGACAAAGGACATTGTAGGTGGAGAGGTAGTCAGAGATTTGAGAGGCCACCACTTTTCCAAGGCCTTGAGAGAGGAAGAGAATGGAGATCGGTCGATAGTTTCCAGCCACAGTCCTATCACCACCTTTAAAGATAGGGGTGACAGTGGCGACTTTCAGGCAGTTGGAACCTTCCCCAGGCAAAGAGAGTGGTTGATGAGGCATGTGATCGGGGTAAGGACTGTGTCTAAGATCAGCCGGAGGATACACGGATCCAGGGTGTCACTTCCTGTACTATTACTCTTGAGGGCAGTGACAAGGTGTGGCCTAAGTTCTTGGGCAGAAACACGGCGGAGGAGAAAATAAGGGCGAGAAAGATTTACGGCAGGTGCTGGGGGAGGAGGGTCAAAAAAATTTGTAGGGAGGATAGGGCTAAGGTCAGTGAATGAGGTGTTGAGGTGGTTGGCTATGAGGGCTGGGTCTGAGGAGATCACACCATTAATGTTGATCTGGGTGGGTGGGGGGAGTGTGCACTCCCATTTAACTGTTTAATGTTATCCCAGAAGGTTCTGGGATTCCCCCATGAGGCAGTGAGTGAGGACCGATAGTGCTCAGACTTGGCCTTTCTGATGGCCCGAGTGCACTTGTTTCGGGCGGCAGCATATAACTGCCTGTCATTGGGCCAGCCAGTCTCAATGGCACGGTGCCATAGGTTGTCCCTATGTTTGAGCTGGTGGATCAAAGCTGGGGTAACCCAGGGGGCATTCTTCCTTTTAGAACGGCGGGTCAGCACTGGGGCAAAGATATCACAGGCATTATTAAAAGTTTGGGTAAAGAAGGAGAGAGCTGTGTCGATGTCAGGAGTTGCCTGTATAGAAGACCAGTCAATTTGGGACAGAAGTTCTTGAAGGTTTTATCAGTCCACCAGGTATTAGACGCTGGCATGTGGACTGTGCTATGGGTTTGGGACTGAGGTTGACCAGTGGAATAGAATGGGGAGTGATCGCTGAGAGAGTCTGGGAGGACTTGTACATTGGGGATCCGATTAGAGGCGGTTGGTGAGTACCACATCAAGCAGAGTACTGGAGCCTCTCTTGGGGTTAGTCCTGGTAGGGTGGGTAACTCAGTCTGCGTAGGTCTATTGCAGAAAAAGGAGTCTCGGTAGAGGAGGGGAGGGCTGAGCCAGTTGACATTTAAGTCACCCACCAGAATTTGATCAGCTGGAAGGAGGTAGAGAGGTAGAATTCTGTAAGAGAGGCAATGGCCTGTGGTTTGGTCCCTGGGGCACGTGATGCAGTAGTCAGATAAAGGGTCCCTTTAAAGGGTCAGGGTTAGTTTCAGCTTAGCGCCTGGGCCCTGGAGTCAAGGGTGGGAGTGGGCAGGGCTAGTACGGGGGAGAGATCCTTGACATAAACAGCGAGCGCCGCCTGCCTCCCAACACGGTCGGACCGGAAAAGGGTGAAACCAGGAAGGGAGACTAGGAGTCAGGAGGATTTGACAGCCAAGTCTCAACCAGGGTGATGACATCAGAGCAACTGATGTGACCAGGCATTGTAGTGAGTCAAACTTTTAGGAGGCTACAGATATTCTGGAGACCATGCATAGGGCCTGTGGAGTGAGTTGGGGAGCTCCTGGGAACCGTGCCAGGGTTTGATGAATGTTCCCTGACAGGAGTAGTAGCATGACTAACACCCCTGGCTGGGAGATGGTGAGAGGTTTTCCCACGATTGACATGAGAGGAGGGGAGGGAGGCTAAGGGAGCAGGGGGTGGGCAGGGAGGCACAGGAGGGAAAGCAAGAATAAGAAGACACCCAGATGTGCCTGAGGTGAAGAGAAAGCTAGGGGAGGCAGGGGACGGGGACACACAGAGGTCCCAAGGGGCAGGAGAGGAGGTTCAGGAGCAAGGAGGAGGGTGCCAGGGCACAGTGTGGACTAGCAGATGGGTAAGGGGGTAAGTGCACTGCTAGTGGGGATAGGCACAGGCAGAGTGTGAGGCTGATCCAATACATTGTGGTGAGCAAGATCCCAGGGCAGTAGTGCTGTACAGGTAGGAGAGAAGCAGTGAGGGAGCATAGGTCCTCTAGTGGCCAGCAGGCATAACCTGCAAATGGGAAAGTGGGGAGATAGGTTCTGGTAACAGGACGTGATATCACCGGATGTGATGTCACGGGTGGATCCTTAAATTGACAGCCGCCCCTGGGTGGGAGGGTGGTTGGGGCAGTAGGGGCAGATGGCTGCGTTGCCGGGCTAGCACCCTCTGCAGGCGCCCAGACGAGAGAGAAGAGGCTCTTTACCTCAAAAGTTATCAGGCTGGAGATTTGGCTTCCTCAGCTACTCAGGTGAGCTGCTTTGTGCTTCAGTTGCTTGATTGTCCCGAGTGCCTAGCTTGGGGGGGAGCGCCTATGTTGTGGAGAAAACAAAGCCTCTCATTACTATGTAGCATACATGGCGACAATGGCGAGTCGGTGTGCAAAATCAATGTATGGGACACATTAAGAAAATCACAGTGACACTGTTCATGAGCAGAGGTCTTAAAATGGCTATGTTGAAAATTTGGTGAAAATATTCCTAAAAATGACTGTTTTACGAGTGTGCATTGCACAATTCCCACGCACGTCAGAAGTTCACGAATTTCAATATTTCACTCCAGATTTTCAACATCGCTATTTTACCACACCTCCTTGAGCAGTACAGCTCCATTTTCACATCTTGCTCCAAAACGTTGCGCTACCATGTTACATAATGGCGCAGTCGGTGTATGTAAATCAATGTAAGGGACACATTAAGAAAATCATAGTGACACTGTTCATGAGCAGAGGTCTTAAAATGGCTATGTTGAAAATTTGGTGAAAAAATTCCTAAAAATGACTGTTTTACAAGCGTACGTTGTGCAGTTCCTACGCATGCTCGTAAGTTCATGAATTTTCAATATTTGCACTCCAATGACTTCCAAATACCTAAACAGCACATACAAGCAAGCAACATTCGGCATTGACAAATGCTTGTTTTAACTTCCCCCACTGTGTTTTCCCCATCAACTCCACAGAGACTCTATTCCATGCATCCCCAACCCTTTTAGTGATGTAATGCCTCTTCACGCTACCCCTTAGTCTACTCTTTCCAGCCTCATGTCATGCCCCCTCATTCCACGGCATCTCCTTTTCTGAAAGATGCTACCCTCCTCTGTTTATTCCTTTGAGATACAGTATTTGAAGGCTTTCCATCCTGTATCATGTGTGCATGTGTCTCTCGCTCTCATCCAAGGTATACATACTAAGGTCCAGCACTCTCCTTGTATATGACTTTAGGTATAGGCCCTGTACCATCTTTTGTCCACTGTGCCATTAATTTGCTGGAAAAATGGTTGACAGGCTACTCACACAAAACTTTGGAAATGGTTAGCATTACCTCCTGTTTTGCATAGTGTTTTTGCTATGTTATACCAGCTATCTAAAACATAATTTCAATGATGTCTTAATTTTTCATAGAAAACAGTTCAAAATCCTGCACAGTGCTGCTCCTATCGTGCAGCCATGTTGGTATCTGCAAGTCTTCAGTTATCTGGGGAGTTCTTGGGGCTCTCTTATGTACAGAGAAAGGAAATCTGTTTAGTGGTGCTGGTCAACCACTCATTTTGTTGCGTGGTTGTCTGCCCTATATAATTCAACTCCAGATTACTGTAATGGGCAGGTCAAAGCAGCAGGAGCAGAGTGGACATTGTGGTTACTGACGGAGACTGAGTCTGGCATCGCACAGCATCACTGACAGTGTGGCGTGACCAGAGGAGCTAAATTAGCAAAGGTAAACCTAGTTGAATTTGGTTGTTGTCTGTCACTGTTTGTGTTATTGGTACAGTTTTTGCCTTTAAGATCTAACAGTAGTAAGCATTGTGAAAATACTGGACCAGTGTGTCTGGAGAATCTCCTTATTGCGTGGTGTACATTAAAAAGTCGTAACTATGTCTGAGCTGAGCAAAGTCAAATCCGGTGCACAGAAAATGAAACTGGCTAATTTGTCTGCGCTGTTAGCAGCATCAAATGATCCAAAACAACGCAAGCTATCACTGTTTACAGGCATACAAAACAAAGGTACTACCCCACAGAACAAAACTACTCCTGAGAACACAGCTGTAATAGAAGATGGACAAACTGTAGTTCAGTGTGTGACCAGCTGCACTACAAGTCTCAATCTAAATAGGCCACAAATACAGCCAGTGGACTCTGCAAGGGGAACAGTTGTGCAACTTGATGCTGTGAAAAATCAAAATCCTGATTTCCAGTGCCCAAAAAGGACTGCCTCGCAATATGAAAAAGTTGCCTTTGTACAAAGGCATCCAGTTCAGCCCGCATATGTGGATGTTAAAGGTCTGCCATACAAACCATCAAAAATCTATACACGGAGTCTTTCTGGGAGCAAAAACGTTATACCAAGGAACTGGGTCACTCTACAGGTGGTTGACTATTTGGTGCATTCTCTCCACTGCAGTATCTGCATGGCATTTTCAGATGTGGAAACTAGGTTTGTTACAGCATACCAAGACTTTAAGCACATCTACCAGGGTATGATAGAACACGAGGATTCCAGAGCTCACAATGCAGCTGTGGATGTGTATGTGGCATGCTTAGTTGATGCGGATGTTGAAACCCTGGTGAACAAAGAAATGGTTGCAAGTCGACGGAAGCAAGTCCAGCAGAACATAGATGTCATGTGGAGGATTATTGAAGTTATCAAGTTTATTGGATGCCAGTGCCTGCCATATCGTGGAAAAGATAAAGCTTTATACAGCTTGCAGGACCCAACACTTAACCATGGAAATTTCTTGGAGTTGATTCTTCTGTTGTCCCAATTTGATATTCCTCTGAATACACACATCCAAAAAGCAGTAGAACAGAGCAAGAGAAAGAAGCAGTGAATGGAGAAAGAAAATGCCACCTCTGAAGCTTGTAGCCGTGGAGGGCTGATTACCTTGCTGTCGAAAACCACCGTAAATCAAATTGTTGAGATTATTTTGTAGATAATCAGGGACAGCATTGTAAGAGATGCTACGGACCAGAAAATAAGCATTCAGATGGATACCACACAGGACATCGGTGTGACTGACCAAGTGGCTATCATTCTACCGTATGTGAAGGACCTTAACGTTCATGAGCATCTCTTTGCTGTGGTTGAGGTGCAGGATACTTCTGGACAAGGAATGCACAAGGTTTTAAAGGAGAATTTTGAAATGCATGGACTCGAAATGAAGAACATCGTTGGGGAGTTATTTGATGGTGCAGCCAACATGAGGAGCAAGTTTGTGGGGTTACGAGCTTTAATAAAAAAGGATTCACCAAACAGTGTGTATACCTGGTGTTATACACATGTTCTCAATTGATGTGTCTCAGATTGTAGTGAAGCTGTTGTGGAAGCAAAGACCCTATTTGGTTTGCTATGAAAGACATCAGTCTTCATTGGAGAAGCTCACAAAAGGATGACTATATGGAAATCGAGCATTGATGGGACGGGACAAGACAAACTCAGACAGCTTCAAAAGATTGGTGAAACTAGATGGTGGGCAAAACCAAGAGCATTGGCATGCATCTTCGGAGCTTATGAAAATCAAGAAAAGAATCTGTATGTGTCACTTCTCCAGACCTTGCTTTTTATTAGCACCTCTGGAAAGTTTGATGCTAAAGCTGGCAGTCAGGCATATTCGCTGCTTGACAAATGGAAAAAGTTTGATGTCATTTTGATAACCTTTGTGTTTATGAAGATCTTTACGGTAATTGGGCCAGTATCAAAGTATCTGCAGACTAAGGGACTAGACTACCTTTCAGCATGGCGCATGGTGGATTACGCTAAGATGGAGTTGCAACAGTCTGAATTTATGAACATCCAGCAGAAGGCGTCTAACTTTGTTGTTAGAACACAAGAAGAAATTGATGATTTAGGTATTGATATTGACATTGAGGATCATCTGCCAAATAAAAGGGTAGCCAAGAAGAAGAAAATGCCCGGGGAAAATAACAGTGACGAACGTGTGGTGGATCCCGTGAAGCGATTTGAATGTGAAGTGTACACTCGCATTATGGATCAAGTTCGGATGAGCTTAAGTGATCAGTTTGATAACAAGCAACTGATTATTGATACCAGCTGCATGGACCCACGTCACTTCAAAAGTATAATTCAAGATGGCAGACCAGATGAAAGTCTGCAGAAAGTGGCATCGTTGGCAGAAGTAGACCGTAGCAAATTTAAACTGGAGTTGTTGGCTTTTGCTAAAATATTTCGATGACTGCAAAGATCGCTTCCTGAAGAATACAGTGAAGATGGGTTAATGGAGGATGTTGACTTTCATGACTCTGAAGATGCTTGTGAAGGTGAAATTAGTGACCAGAATGGGAAACGAAAGAGAAGAGATGATTTGCCAGACAAATGCAAGTCCTGCAAAGAATGCCTAATATGCTGTTATAAAATTTTAGCTCAATACAACATGCACTCATCGGCGTTTTCGACCTTGTTCGTTGTCTACGAGTACCTGTTGACTTTATCATTTACTCAGGTGTCCTGCGAGAGAGCTTTCAGCAAGCTAAAGATAATAAAGACTCGACTGCGCTCATTGCTGGGACAAGAGAAACTAGAGGCATTCATGATTATGGCGATTGAGAGAGACCTTCTTGATGGAGTGCGTGCAGAAGATGTCATCCAGAAACTAATTCAAAGATCTGAAGCATACAAACGAGTACTGTCAGTTTGACACTAGAAAGCTACTGTCCATTTAGAGGATTGAAGCCAGATGCTAGGCTAAACACGCCTGGGTCCAGAAATAGTCATCAGTTTGACGCTTGCAGCCCACTGTCCATTTGCAACCTGGAGAAAGTGTTGTCATACGGAGGGGGAGTCTTGCCCAGCCAGATCTCCCTGAAGACGACGGTAGAGTCTATAGTGATCTAAAACTGTATACACTGTTTTGGATAATGGTTGTGTTATTGAGACCATATCATTGAAGTGACTAAATAAAATTGTATACAATGTTCTGGTTAATGGTTGTGGTGTTGAGACCTTATCATTTAATTTTATGTTTTTTATACCTTGTATGTGACGGATACACAAACACAGGTCAGTTTATTAAATGACACTCCAGACACTATGTTGGCAGACTGTAATGTATACCTGATCAAATGTCATGAAAAATGTACAATAGAAATGTTACAATACAGATTGTGTTTAGAGCTAGGGAAAGTGTAGGGATAGACTAGGATGGACCAGAGGCTATGTGACAAAGGCTCTTGAGACAAAGGCCCATTTTCAAGAGTGTCCAGGCAAATGGTTTCTCTTAACACCTACCTTACCTTAGACAGCCCTTTAACCACCCCTTACCTCTCTCCTTTCCCCCACTTCATAGTTGAGACAACCACACTGGACTTTATGGCCCTGTCCCCTAACTTGAGCACCAGCTGAGCCTCCCTTCACTCTTGGGCAGCAATTCGTATTGGTTACATATAAATGTGTCTCCATTTTATTTGTGGTGCACTAAAGTTATGCTTCGTCTCCCTTGCTGTAACACCACATGACTAGCTATATGTTGTACGTAACTGCTTTTCCTTTTCCCATTTCACCCTGGGTGTACCTGAGAATGAGCCAGTGTGCCTCTCACCAACTATAAATGACTAAATTCATGTAACACAATGTAGGATTGTGTAATAATGCAGTATAAAAGCCAACTTCTGCAGCACTAAAATCAATAGTATAACACAGTCAAGTAGTGTTTTGTTTTTTTTTACACCTCGAGATGGCATTCAATTAACTTTTTATTGATTCAGACATTTTTTAGTTAAATCTAATTATGCTGCCTTTCCAGCTACCCTGAATTCCCCTTCTACTCAGCACGTTCTGCTCCTTTCACTGCCTTCACAATCTGTAACATCAATAACACCAATACAGACCACTGAGATGCAGAGCATGGAGTGGTGTTATTGAGGTCATAGAATGTCTTAGACATATGAACGGAATGCAGTAGCTGTTGAGGGGAACTATGTGTACATGTAGATCTGAAGGCAACCCAAAGCAAAATAATGAATTTTTTAAAACTTATTTAAAACTCCTTGGTAAACACATTTTTCACTGTGTATACTGTATAATAAGCAAACACCCCAGTTTCTTCAGAGGAGATCAATCTCATTTGTCTTAAGGCAGAGCATTTTAAATTACATCCTCGTTTTGTTTAATTGGGGATAACAATACTACTGTAATAGCATTGTGTTGGGGGCACATAGGTTGCTTTTCACAAAATCTTAGCACAGCACACATTGCACTGCACTGTTTTTTCCTCTTTACATCCAGTTGCCTCACAAACTGTTCAGACAGGGAAAGTGTAGGGAAAGGTAGGGCCTCAAACTCCGGAGGTGCCTTGCCGGGGCATTGAGCTTAACCGTTGATTTTGTTTGAAAGGGGAACTCTCTGCTCACCTGCAGCCATGCAGCAGGACAGTGAGGTTATCAAACAATGTTGCCAGCAGCATTTTTGCAAGGTAGCAGAGTTCCTCTTAAATCAATGGGACTAAAGCCTCCGAAATAGTTAGTCACTTTACCAGTAATGAAATAGCTTTCTTACAAGTGGGAATACATGCTGATCTTATACTTGGCTACAGCATGTCGGAGCGTACCAGTCTGTAAATATTTGGCTACAGTTTATACACTAGGGCATGCTGTAATTGGTGCCAAGGCCCCCCTGTGACTTTGTAATGGGCCCCCCGGGACCAGTACCAAAGCCCCCCCGACCCATTTCCAGGTGGGCCCTTTGCTTCCCAGTCCGACCCTGGTTGCTAGCGTTAAGGGTAGATGAATCCCCAGGCCCAGACTGCATACACCCAAGGGTGCTGAGGGACCTGGCGGGGGAGCTTGCTGAGTCCTTGGCTGACCTGTTCCGTAGTTCACTGTAGTCGGGTGTGGTGCTGCAGGACTGGAGAACGACACATTTAGTGCCCCTCCATAACAGCAGTCCCAAGGATGACCCAGGGAACTACAGACCAGTCTGAACTCAATCACGTGCAAGTTCATAGAGTCCATACTTAAGGAAAGGTTAGTAGAGTATCTGTATGAGAATGGTCTTCAGGAAGAGAGATGAAACGGGTGTATGGGAGGGAGGTCACGTCAAACAAATCTGATTGACTTCTTTGACTGGGTCACTAAAACAGTGGGCAGGGGCCAAGCAGTGAACATCCTTTACCTGGACTTCAGCAAGGCCTTTGATTCTGTACCGCACAAGTGGTTGATCAGGAACTTGGCGGATCTAGGGGGTTGGTGAAAAGTTAGACCAGGTTGCTGGAAAACTGGCTGAGGGGCAGGACCCACAGTGTGGTGGGGGGAAGTGAGCTCTCCAGTACCAGGGAGGTCACCAGTAGATCACACCAGGCTTGCTGCTTGGGCCAGTGTGCTGTTCAATGTCTTCATCAAAAATACTGGGGATGGCATTAAGGGAAAAATTTGCCTATTTGCAGATGACACCAAGCTCTGTGGGACAGTGGACACAGCAGAAAGGATACATATCCTAAAGGAAGATCTGGAAAAGCTAGAGAGGTGGTCCAGGATTTGGCAGCTTGGTTTCAGTGCAAAGAAATGCAAAGTTATAGACACTGGAGTCAAGAACCCGAGGACTGAGTACTGCCTGGAAGGGGTCCAGGTAGCTGCAGCACAGGAGAAGGACCTAGGAGTGATAATCACTGGTGACCTGAAATACTCCATGCAATGAAGGAAAGCCACAGCAAAGGCAAATAAAATGTTGGACTGCATTGCCAGGGGATCAGCAGCAGGCGAGAGGATCTAATACTGCCCTTGTACAGGTCATTAGTGAAGCTCTATCTGGAGTACGGTGTAGAATACTTGTGCCTATACCTTAAAAGGGACATAAACCTGCTGGAGATGGTCCAAAGGAGGGCAATGAAGATGATCATGGGCCAGCAGGGTAGGACATATGAGGAGAGGTTGGAGTCCCTGAACACGTACTCCCTGGAAGAGAGGCGAGAGAGTGTGTGTGTGGGGGGGGAGACCTTCAAGTATATGAAATAAATAAATACGGTGGACAAGGAGGGTCTCTTCAAGCTTAGTTGGAACTGAAACATGAGGGGCACAGTCTCCAGTTAGAGAGGGGAGACTTAGGATAGATGTTAGGAGGCACGTCTTCACAGAGAGGTTGGTGGTGGCTTGGAATGTGCTTCCAGTAGAAGTGGTTTTGTTGAAAACAGTAAGCAGCTTCCAGAGAGGCTGGGATAGAGTTAAGGAGAAAATAAGGGTCAAGGGAGAGTTGTTCAGCATAGTCCAGCAAGTTGACAAATATATTTGGCTGCCAAAATTACGGCACCGCAACAAGGGCGACAGTGAAAGGGGCGATCTTGATTTTAGATCACTCCCTTACTCCTGTCAACCTTTGCCCCCACTCAGTTTCTACCCCCTCTGCCCCCTCTGGGGCATGCCCACCCCGGAGGAGATTATATTTAGTTCTGGGGGGTGCAGGGGGGACAAAGCTCCCTGCAAAAGCTGATCGTTTCCTGGGAGGGTGCTTTGGCATCATACCTCCTGGGAGACCAAATGCCTGGCCCTGCAGTGCTGGTGACATTTTGATAGCGTCATAATCAGTGTCAACAAAATGTATGCCACTGCGGGTTGGTGGAACTGGCAGACAGAGGGGAACGGTGAATTGGGGAGGGGGGCAGGGTCAGTAGGTTATACTGAGGACCCTGCAATATGAGCAGACTATATAGACCAAACGGCCTTATTCTGCTGGCTTTATTGTATGTTTGTATGTTCGTATGATCGTCTCAAAATGACTGTTGGAGAAATGGTGAGAGGGTGGACCCCAGACCTTGATTCGGGCCTGACGAAAGTATCAAAACAGACATAAAAGCCCAGCAAAACCCTGAATATATCTCCACTTTTGGGAGTGGAAGCTCACTGAAAAAAACTGATGCCCTACAACTCCGCTCCTGACATAACTTAAGAATATATGGACTCCCCGAGGGCACAGAAATGGAAGTAATGGAGCCATTTCTGGAATATTTCTTGAAGTAATTACTGGACTGGCTGAAGAAAGAGCCTGTGGATATAGTGAGAGTGCAACGCGCCCTCACTGCCAGACCCCTTAACCCAAAGGCAAAGCCCACACTTGGTATGGGGAAAAAGGAAGTGCTATTCAGGGACACTAGATTCTTGTCTGATCAGAACTACAGCCCAATGTCTATGCAGAAAATACAGAGCCTGCTAGCTACCAGAAAGCTCTTTTAAGCCGGCCCAGTGGTACACAAGGCTGAGATGCCATGAGTGCCTTGCCTCATTCCATGCTGGCGACCCAGGTTTGGGAACGGACTCGGGTAGCTCAGGGGGTCGGCTGGGGTGGAGGGAGGATTGAGGGGGGATCCCATGCCTTGCTGCTTGACTGCCATCTAGAGGAATCCAGATGGCAGTGTGTGTGAGGTCCAGTAAGTGGGAGGGTTGCACATTCAGAGCACTGGGAGCATCTCCGCAGAGGTGTAACACGCACTCTGAGCTCATTGCACATCTGCACAGCCCAGGGGGAGAAACGTAAGAGGAAAAAATGGAGGATATGCTTCATGAAGCCCTGCCCGTTTGTGCTGATGGCCTGCTTGGTCTCTCTTACTCCAGGGACATCTGGATTTGTCTCCTGGGTGGAGGAGGATGACCCTCTGTCCCGGCCGCATCATGTGGTGCAGTCCACAGGGGATACAATTCACCCGAGACTGGAGGAGAAATGGGATGGCTGTGGACAATGGGACAGGGCTGAGCCAACTGCCCATACCTGCCAGGAGAGATTAAAAACCTATATAGAAAAAGAAACAAGAAAGCATCTATCAGCACAAAACATAAAAATGCACATTCTGACTCCTGCACAATTTAAAATCTTTTTCCAGTCGGGTCCTCAGTTTTTCAGGACCCTCGCAGATGTTAACCACCTTCATAAGAAACTAAGAATTTCCCCCGGGCTCTACTCACCCCCACAGCAAACCGATTTGCTGCTTGGACCTACATCACAGAAAAAGGCCTCTCAGCCTAGAAAAATAAACCACCCACAGAGTTCAGCTAGCTCTGTGCATTGTAACCCTTAAGTGGCGCTATCCCAAGGGCTACTACCTCTGCCTGCTTGGCTAGTAGCAGGTTAAGGGGCCTGAGTTCTGAAATGGGTGCCTCCACGAAGAGGTCAGTGTTGGTAGTGGTCAAGCTAACCTGGGAGCAGCCCTCCGGGACACTGTAACCCCCCTCTTTCCCCTCTAGTGGCCTGAACACTGTACAATAATCACTTTCACAATACCTCTGGTACACCACACAAGCACCCACACTGTTTGCACTTACCACCAGGGCTGGTTCATCTGGCTCGACCTTGGGGACCCCCTGTAAAACAAGGTTATGTACAGCAAAAAGCAACAGTACAGTACTTTGAGCACAAACTGGAACCACAGTCAGATTACATGCAGAAAAAGTTAGATCTGATTTATTCAGGGGACTTGAACAAGGAAGGGGCAAAATCAGGTTAATAGAAACATAGAAACATAGACTTTGACGGCAGATAAGGACCACTTGGCCCACCCAGTCTGCCCATTTCCCTACCTATTGGATAAGCTGCAGATTCTAGTTAACCAACAGCCTACTTCCTGCAACCCCCCACTATAATTGCCTTAGGTCTGCCCCATGCATGTTTGAATTCCCCCACTGTTTTAGACCCCAAAACCTCTACAGGAAGGCGGTTCTATGCGTCCACCACTCTCTCCCTGAAAAAAAATTTCCTCACATTACCCCTGAGCCATCCCCCCTCTATCTTTAAATTGTGCCCCCTTGTTCTTACACATCTCTTTTTCTGAAAGATGCCACCCTCCTGGACTTTGTTGATTCCCTTGAGGTACTTAAAAGTTTCTATCATGTAGATCTTGGAGACAGGCAATGGCACCACAATCCGCACAGGGGTTGTATACAGACCCCCTTCTCAGGGGGAAGAAATGGACAAGGAAATGATAGAAAGTATACTTAGAATGGCAGGAAAAAGGGGAGATATTGCTGATGGGTGATCTGAATATGCCAGATGTTAACTGGAGCGCAGTTGCAGCTGCCACTTCGAAGAGTGCAGTTATTCTAGATGCCCTACAGGGGGCATGCCTTAGACAACTAGTACTGGAGCCCACTCGAGAGGGAGCAATATTAGACTTGATACTCTCAAATGGAGATGAGAGAGAGATCACAGATGTAGAAGTGGTAGCCATCTGGGGAACTAGCTACCACTTGAACAGTATGGTTCACAATAAACACAGCAATAGAGTCAAGCCATACAAAGACAAAAGTACTGGACTTTAGGAGGGCTGACTTGCTAAATGGGTGAGTGCCAAGGAATGCACTAGCAAATGGGTGGGAAGGAGGGTGGAAGAACAATGGGGAATAATAAAACTGCCATCACAGAGGTAACGAGCCTTTGTGTGAAGCAAATAAACAAAACAAGACGATGTAAGAAACCACTATGGTTCTCAAAGGAAGTGGCAGTGAAGGTTCAAGAGAAAGAAAGGCATTCAGGAAGATACAAGGAATTGCAGCAGGAGCAGGACAGAGAACTGTATCAGGTAAAGCAAAGGAGGCTGGAAGGCAGTCAGAACAGCAAAGGCCCAAACTGAGGAAAAGATAGCCAACTCAGTTAAGAAGGGGAATAAAAACCTTTATAGGTACATCAGGGAGCAAAGGAAGACCAAGGAGGATAGTGAGGCTTAATAAAGGGGAGGGAGGGTGGGCAGAGGGAGAATGTGAAAGGCAGAGATACTAAACAAATATTTTTGCTCAGTATTTACAAAGGAAGAGGGGAGGTACATAAAACAAACAGTAGTAACACTCTGGATACAGAAGTTGATACCAGCCCATTTACAGAAGAAAGGGTTCTGAAAGAACTTAAAACTGAAGGTGGACAAAGCAATGGGGCCTGATGGGATTCATCCCAGAATTCTAAAAGAACTAAGGGTAGAACTAGTGACACCACTGACTACCCTCTTTAACAAATCATGGGAGGATGGGGTGGTACCCGAGGACTGGAGGAGGGCAGATGTGATTCCCCTTCACAAAAGTGGGAGCAAGGCAGAAGCAGGAAACTACAGACCTGTTAGTTTAACCTCAGTGATAGGGAAAATGATGGAATCACTTCTAAAAGAAAGAATTGTCAAGTATCTAGAGGCCAGAGGGCACAAGACCCTAGGCATGGATTCACAGCGGAAGGTCATGCCAGACGAATCTGATAGATTTCTTTGACTGGGTGACCAAAGTAGTAGATCAGGAGGGCTGTGGACATGGCCTACCTAGACTTTAGCAAGGCATTTGACACAGTCCCACACAAAGATTAATATAAGGTTAGCCAGCCTGGGAGTGGGTCCCAAGATGACAGCCTGGTAAAGAATTGGCTGAGAATAGGACACAGAGAGTAATAGTAAATGGAGTCCACTCAGAAGAAAGGAGGGTTACTAGCGGGAACTGAGGGTTCAAGATAGGATCAGTCCTCTTCAATGTCTTTATAAGTGACATTGCAGAAGGACTGGAAGGAAAAGTATGTCTCTTTGCAGATGACACTAAGATCTGCAACAGAGTTGATGCACAGGGTGGGGTGGAAAGGATGAGAAGGGACTTGCAAGGTTAGAGGAATGGTCAAATGTATGGCAGCTTAGATTCAATGCTAAGAAGTGCAAGGTAATGCACCTGGGAAACAAAAACCCAGGGGAAGAGTACACAATGGGGGGAGATACTAACAACAACAAAAATGGAAAGGGACCTGGGGGTAGTCATATCAGATGACCTAAAGGTGGGCAAGCAATGTGAGAAGGCAGCAAGGAGGGTTGGGGATACTGGGATGCAGAGAGAGGCATCACCAGTAGAAAACAGGAAGTTATTATCCCTCTGTACAGACAGCTGGTGAGACCCCATCTGGAGTACTGTGTGCAGTTCTGGGACCCAATCTCCGCAAAGACATAGACAGGATGGAAGCTGTCCAGAGGAGGGCAACTAAATGGTGCAGGGTCTGCACCGAGGACATATGAAGAGAGACTTAAGGAGCTTAATATGTATAGCCCGAGGAAAGGAGGAGAGGGGGGACATGATAGAAACTTTCAATACCTCAAGGGAATCAACAAAGTCCAAGAGGGTAGCATCTTTCAAAAAAAGAGGTGTGCAAGAACAAGAGGGCACAATTTGAAGATAGAGGGGGCGGCTCAGAGGTAATTTGAGGAAGTATTTTTTCACAGAGAGGGTTGTGGATGCATGGAATGGCCTTCCAGAGGAGGTTGTGGAGTCAAAATCAGTGGTGGAATTCAAGCATGCATGGGATAGTCATAAGGCAATTCTGGGGGGTGGGGGTAGAAAGAAGTAGGCTGCTGGTTAACTAGGATCTGCAGCTTATCCAGTAGGTAGGGAAATGGGCAGACTGGGTGGGCCAAGCGGTCCTTATCTGCCGTCAAATTCTATGTTTCTATGTTTCTATGTTTCTATGTCCACCCTGTCCCTCCTTTCATCAAGGGTATACATATTAAGCTCTCTCAGTCTCTCTTCATATGGTTTCTGATACAGACCCTGCACCATTTTTGTTGCCCTCCTCTGGACTGCTTGCATCCTGTCTATGTCCTTGTGTAGATGAGGTCTCCAAAACTGCACACAGTACTCCAGATGGGGTCTCACCAACTGTCTGTACAGAGGGATAACCACTTCCCTTTTTCTACTTGTGATGCCTCTCCCTATGCATCCCAGTATCCCCCTGGCTCTCCTGACCGACTTCTCACATTGCTTACCCACCTTTACGTCATCTGATATGACTACCCCAGGTCCCTTTCCATTATTGTTGTTGTTAGTTCCTCCCCTGCTATTGTGTACTCTTCTCCTGGATTTTTATTTCCCAGGTGCATTACTTTGCATTTCTTTGCATTGAATCTAAGTTGCCATATGTCTGACCATTCCTCCAACCTTGCCAAGTCCCTTCTCATCCTTTCTACCCCCCTTGTGTATCAACTCTGTTACAGATCTTTGTGTCATCTGCAAAGACGCATACCTTTCCTTCCAGACTCACTGCAATGTCACGTATAAAGACGTTAAAGAGGACTGGACCCAGTACTGAGCCCTGAAGTACTCCACTAGTAACCCCCCTTTCTTCGGAATGTGCTCCATTCACTATTACCTTCTGTGTCCTGTTGTGCAGCCAGTTTGCTACCTAGGCTACCACCCTGGGACCCACTCCCAGGCTGGCTAACTTAATTATTAATCTTTTATGCGGGACTGTGTCAAATGCCTTACTAAAGTCTAGGTAGGCCATATCCACAGCCCCTCCCTGGTCTATTACTTTGATCACCCAGTCAAAGAAATCGATTAGATTCGTCTGACAGCTCTAATTAGCTTAAAGGTTATATCAATCAAGCAGTTATGCATGTGCTTTGAGTCCCCCACCCAGTCACACCTCTGGGTACCCAGGTGGATAAGAGATGGGCTAGCCAGGACTGTTGCCCGGGGTTGGCCAGCGTCGCAGCTGGTTGGGTCCCTATGATGGAAAACAACATGCACAGTACATAGTATTTGTAATCTGGAGCCAGAGGGCTCAGTTCATAAAGGAAACGAAACAACAAGACAATCAGATGACACACTTAGATTAAGATGTTGTTGCAGGGAGCTACCCTGGTATTTACTCACGATACCCAAGACTGGACACAGGCTGGACGAAAATCGAGATTGCAGGTGGTTGATCTGGAATGTCAGGAGAAGCAGGGCCCACACGAGTCGCAGAGGCATAGTTCCTGTGCAAGCGTGGAGCAGGGGGCTGATCCCCAGGCAGGTCTCTCGTCGATGGCTTCTCTATGCAGTGGGTAGTCTGACTGGGCCAGTCTGGCAAGGCCCAGACCACATGGAGTCAAATTCGGATGCAGTCCATTTTGGGCTGGATACAGCTTCCAGCAAACAGAACACAGTTCACACAGTGGGGAACTAACTCACAACCCACTAGCAGCTCATAGCACATTTACATGTATGGGAATTCTACTGTACCAGGCAAAGCGCTCCCCGGTCACAATCGCAAAGTCTCTACACACACCGGGAGCTATGGGGTAGCTGAAACTCCTGACAGGTCAATTGCATTCATTAAAATCTTTGGTCTTCTTCAGGCTGAGCCTGGCCCAATTCAGTAGCTTACTTTAGTCACACAAACTTGGATTTAGTCCAAAATAATTCTCTTCTCTCTCTCTCAAGAGCAGCAGGCAGACATGTAGGCCAAACTCTCAGCCCTTTCACAGTTTTCCCATGTGAATCCACTCAGGATTGCTGCTCAGAATCACTTCAGCTCCTCTCATTTCACTTCCCGGCTCAGAACTAACTGAAAACTGGAAGCAGCCCAGGGCTTCCCCAAGATCCAAAAGATTTGGTTGGCTGATTTGGCTGTCAGTCAAAGCAAGAGCTCCCCCTTCAGTTGCAAAAAAGGCACAAAAAGTTCAAACTACAGTTCCTACAGATTTTGAGTTCAGACAGCTCCTGTAGTCCAGCTACATTTTAGGTCCCACCAGTACTGATTGGTCCAATTTGCAGTCCAGGACCAATACAGTGGAGACAAACAAAACAGTCCTTGCTACAAAGAAAGCAGATTAGACAAACTACATTATCATTATCACTCTAAATGATTTTCAGTAAATAGTTACATCTTTCAACAGAGCTCCCTCTCAGATTACTTAAGCTGCAATTAGGCAGCTCTTAAAGAGACAGTACACAGAGTACAGGCTCTGGTAATCACATTTAAACTGCTAAAACGCAGGACACCAGCCTGGCAGTGAGCATTTAGGCAAGCTCAAGGAATACTTTATGGGAACCCCCATTTGTAGTGGGGTTACAGCATGATGAGGGAGCAGGGGGAACTTCCACCTCCAAGTTGACTCAAACCACCAACAGGAGATGCAGACATTTCTGACAGAAGTACCTAATCATCCTGAGAACTCTCTTTCACTGATCAGCATTGCATAGCAAGTGAATGCCTATTATGTTAATCAGATCTGGGAATGATATCCTTTTCATCTTATATAAAGTGTTGAACTGCACTAACAAAACTTTAATCATTATACAATGTCAAGAACGAATGCTGGGCTCTGATTGGTCAGTCTGGTGCTGGCCCTGTGATGTTATCCCAGCATAACATCACAGATCTAGTCCTAGCATGCACATGACTGCATGACATCACTAAAAAATCACAGCACATGCCATCATTCCCCAGGCTTCTGTCACTGCAAGCAGCTTTGAGGCATTCCCTGCTCTTTGGCAGTACTTCCCAATTTTCTAAAACAACTAAATCCTCCTTCCCACAGTGTCAGACCCCAAAAGAATTCTATTGCATTTCCATGACAACAGTTCCACTCACTGCATAACATATCCCCGTTTCAGGCACACATTAAAAAACAAAAGTAAAGCCGTCAGTGTTATTGGCTTCACTTAACTCACGGTCAGCAGCTCGGTCTTCAAAAAGGCAAAGTGTACCTCACTTCAGTTGCTCTAATTAGGAAAAAAAACACACAAATCCTCCCTTCCACAATGACAAAGCTAAAAAATATCCACCTTACATTTCGCACACAACAATTGCACACACTCCATAAGCCATTATTACGAACGGCTTCACAGCAGTCCCTCCCAATCTCCTCTGAGTGCATGAGTAAGGCGCGCTTCAGTTGCTTACCTCTTTGCCAGTCTCTGCATTGAACATCTGAGGCATGATACTGAGCTAGAAGGGGGGAGTCCATATCTCCAAATAGCAAATGGCTCTTCCTAATTCAATACCAGCCACTGTGAGAGCGGGAGAGAGGGGCATTGTGTCACTTCCACAACAGGGCAGCATAAAGATCAATGCAGGGGTGAGAGAGAGAGAGAGAGAGGGGTAAGTATAGCAGGCTGCGATGCCACAGTAACAGTAGCTCCACCTCTTGGCCAATGCAGTCAATCAGCACCTTTTTTTAAAGTACATTTATCCATTGAAAAAACAGAAAAAAATGTGCTTTTAAATTTACTTTTTCATCATTTTTTTTTTTTACACATGAGCCATTGTATAATAGGGATAAGGCACTCCAGAGTGTATGTTGTGCTGGGATAACATTATTTTTCGGGTGTTAGATGCACTCGGCCTGCAGCCTCATGCCCAACCAGCACAGGTGTGATGTTATCCCAGCATGACCCACACCATGGTATGCATTATTCCTTTACTTTGTAAAAGAGTTAAACACACTGAGGCAGCGCAACACATGTGTATTGGGGCACTCCATGTGTAATGTGTAAAATGGAGAGCTCTGCTGAAGTGAGGAGAACTTAATAACGTCCCAGTCTCAATAAATCTTAAAAGTGAAGGGGTGCTGCAGGGGCCACTCCTTTTCTGATGACAGCTAGAACACAGGGATCCAAATGCCAGCACCGGCTGATCCGATTAAGCAAGCCTGGACTGGACAAGCCACATAAAACTTAAAATAGCGAGCTGTTTGACACAGTGGGCTGTGAGTTGAGCCACATGAAAAAGAGAAGTGGGAGCCAGGCTGGGTGGATTCACACCACCGAATGCTTAGTAAAGAGGCACTGGAAAAGTGCCCTCACAGAGTTGGGGGGGGGGGGTCGGCCCTGGAAGGCTCCTCGTGGCCAGGAAGGGTGAAAGCAACAAAGCCCTAGGTCTCTATAGCTAGGGCTTGAGGCCTGGACAAAATGGCAGCCAGCAGGGAAGAAAAGGTGCACCATCAAAGGAAACAAGTGAAGAGCTAAGAGCAAGAGTGGGTGGAACCCAGAGAGAGGCGGTCTTTGATAATAGCTCCTCCAGAGACACTAAGCAACCGCGGCCTCAAAGTAAAATTAAAACAATGCCTCCTCCTGCTAACGGCTTCTAAAGAATGCAATTGCAGTTCCATGGCTTGCAGCTTTGGTGTGAGGCCTCGGGTGATGGATCCCACCATTCCCTAAGACCTGGATGACCAAGGATCTAAGACATATGGATACACACTCCCTATGGACACTCATGACAAAAGACCTGGTGGATGAACCAACTGGGCAAACTCCACTCTTGGTAAACTAGTCCACTGGGAAACATAGCATGGTTGTTGTGTGTGGTCCCAGGCAAGCTGTCAGACTAAGCAAAATGCAACAGGCTCAATAAGAAACATCAGTAACTTTAAATTGACTGATGCTGTTGGGTGTGTGGCCATACCAGCACAGTCCTTACCCAGGATCCATTTGCTTTGGCCTGGGACTGACTCCTGACTGTTGTTCAGGGGGAGAATCAGCTCTAAATCCGGAGTGTATTTTTTTCAAAGTAATCACTAGATGAAAACCAGACATCCTAAAATAGCTGCTAGGAGGGTAAAGGCAAGAGGCTGAGAATGCACAGAGTCAGTGCATGGCTGCCTGAGGGTAAGCCAGGCCCATACCCTGTCAGCATCTGAACAGCAAGCCAAATAACAGGGTGGAAAAGAGACCCATTGAAGTGTTCAGCTCCTGTTGGAACAGTTTGTACGTAAGTAAAAGTAAAAAAAAAAAAAAAAGGAGTCAATTTTATAAGCACAATGAGACACTCCGGGGGTGTACATGAAACAGATTTTACCTCACGCCCAGGGGTGTAGTGACACACGAGGCCACAGGCTGAGTGCCTTCAGCCCCTGGAAGTGCGATAAAATTTGTTCTGTGCACACCCCTGGAGTGTCTCATTGCGCTTATAAAATTGACTCTTTTTTTTTACAGTTGGGAAAAGCATGTTTATATCTAAAAACAATAGATTTACTGGTGTGCATTTATGATAAAATAGTCCTTCCGCCCACTGCAAATTATGTCATTGATGATGTCATTGCATTATTGCTGGACCAAATTTGTCCTTTGCTGGCATTAAGACTCAAGATAAGGAATGTTTATCATGGAATGTTTACCATGGAATGCATGGATTCAAAATTCTGCTCAGTTCTACTGGCAGAATGTTCATCTCCTAACATATTGTACACACACACACACACACAACAAAGGCCTCTTCTAGAGCAGAGACTCAATTATCTCAATCACTACATTTACATGCAGCTGCCGTTATCGGGTAACTGCGATTTTATCGGAGATCTCAAGTGTACTCTTGTAAAAACAGCTGCATGTAAACATGTCTAACAATTATCTGAGTGCCAGCTTACCTGGTAAGGAGGGCTGGATATCCTGCCAGGTACCGGGTAACTCACAGCATATAAATGCAGCTGTCCATTATCCCCCTTGCACAGTGCTTCTCAGCATGATGACATTCACATAAAGGTGGAGGAATTTCTGTTCCTTCACTTTTTTTGACTCTCTTCAAGCAGTCAAATTAAAGTGGCAATCATCTGAGGGCGCATCAGCAGCAGTAGTCAGTTTTGTCTGTCAGAATTATAAGTCAGGGCAGCATTGTTACCAGCTATTTGATAAACCTTAAAGCTGGTATTGATTTTGTTTACTGTTTTGCTGTTGAATCAGTATAACTTTCTGTGACAATAATTTAATTTGATTTCTGAATGATGGAAGAAGCAGGGAATAGTTCCATCAAGTATTACTGGTCTGACGAAGAGACTGAAGTCTTCTTGGACAGTTTTGTGGAATTGGGCATGACGCAGCTAATTGATGGCAAAACACGTAGGAATGGGGATAATTTAAAAAAAATTAAAAATGAGATGGCCAGTAAGCGGTTTGTTCATTCAACAGAACAACTCCGAACTAAATGGAACTCTCTGAAGAAAATGTTTTACCAATGCCGCAGGGTAACAGGAAAAAGTGGGGCATCAGGTGACAAAATTAGATTTTTTGAAGAACTGAGTATACTTGGTGGGCATCCTTTGGATGTGGTATGTAGTACACGTGTAGACACTTCATGAGTTATTGACAATTTAGATGTTGAGCCAACCTCAGTAGTGGAGAGTGTTCATAAAGACAAAGATGATTATGAGCGGTCATGTGAAGCAGGTAAGGTACATTTTTTGCAAACCCCTGTTAAGTCTGATCAGTTGTGTCGAAACGCAGTATGTTGCATGGGTAACATTGTGTCACGCTGACGACCCATTTCTGGTGCTGGCATGGTGTTATCTGGTATCTGGCTGGGGTGAGTGTGCATAGGAAACAGCACTCAAAATACAGTTATCCTTTACTGTGGAGGTTATTCATGATTCCTTAGCAAGTGACGTTTGCCTAATTTATATATTTTTTTGTTTTGTGGGGGGGGTGCGGGGATTGTAATCATCTATGCTGTCATAAAATCATACATGTAATGAGTCCTGTCCATAATCAACGGCACCCATGATCATGAGGATTTCCTTCATATCCATCCAGACAGAGGGCAGCCACTTTACCTCCATCTCACTCCGTCCTTCACCATATTCTGCATCATACTAGCCATCCACACACACAGGACTCATTACGTGTATGATTTTAGGAGAGTGTAGATGATTATAACCCCCCCAAAAACAAAAAAAATATATAAATTAGGTGAACGTCACTCGTTAAGGAATCGTGAACAACCTCCCCGGTCAAGGGGAACTGTACTTTGAATGCTGTTTCCTATGCACACTCACCCCAGCCGGATACCAGATAACACCATGACAACACCAAAAATGGGTTGTCAGCATGACACAGAGGGGTGGTTGCAGCAGTAGTCGGTGCTCATCTGCCTTATTTTGTATGTTTTCCCTCAAATTATTTAAAAGTTTCTTTCTTTTCTGGCTTTTAAAATGTATTTTGTTTGTCTCCTGCGTGATAATATGGTGAGTTTTGTGGTTGCTATGGACTGGGCTTCCCTACATTGGCAGTGCACACTAATAATTTTGCAAAGTATGGACAAAAGAAGGGGGAGAGGTACTTAAAGCAAAGAATAAAAGCACTCTGAGGAGGGGTGCCATACCAGTCCTTTCACAGACGAAAAGGATAATGGACGAACCCTAAAATGTAAGGTGGGCAAAGCAATGGGGAATGATGGGATTCACCCCATTATTATAAAAGAACTAAGGACAGCCCTAGTGACATCACTGACTACCCGTCTTAACAAATAATGGGAGGATGGTGTGGCACCTGAGGGACTGAGGCGCATGGACGTAATTCCTCTTCAGAAATGTGGGAGCAAGGCAAACATATGAAACTACAAACCTGTTTACTTGACATAAGTGATATGGAGAATGATGACTGTAACTTTTGTTTGACTGAAACATAGAAACATAGACTTTGATGGCAGATAAGAACTGCTTTGCCCACACAGTCTGCCCATTTCCCTACCTAATGGATAAGCTGCAGATCCTAGTTAACCAACAGCCTACTTCCTCCTATCCCCATCCAATAGAATTGCCTTATGTCTGTCCCGTGCATTCTTGAATTCCACCACTGTTTTTGATTCTACAACCTCCTCAAGAAGGCCGTTACATGCATCCACAACCCTCTCCATGAAAAAATACTTCCTCATATTACCTCTGAGCCGTCTCCCCCCCCCATATCTTCAAAGTGTGCCCCCTTGTTCTTGCTCACTTCTTTTTCTGAAAGATGTTACCCTCTTGGACTTTGTTGATTCCCTTGAGGTACTTGAAAGTTTCTATAACGTCCCCCCCTCTCCCTCCTTTCCTTGAGGGTATACATATTAACCTCCTTAAGTCTCTCTTCATATGTCTTCTGGTGCAGATCCTGCACCATTTTAATTGCCCTCCTCTGGACTGCCTCCATCCTCTCTATGTCTTTGCGGAGACTGGGTCTCCAGAAATGCATGCGGTACTCCAGATGGGGCTCACCAGCTGTCTGTATAGAGGGATAATAACTTCCTGTTTTATACTGGTGATGCCTCTCCATATGCATCCCAGTATCCCCCCAGCCCTCCTTACTGCCCTCTCACATTGCTTGTCCACCTTTAGGTCATCTGATATGACTACACCCCAGTCCCTTTCAATGTTTGTTGTTGTTAGTATCTCACCCCCCATTGCGACTGGGTGACCAAAGTAGTAAACCAGGGAGGGGCTGTGGATATTGGCTACCTAGACTTTAGCAAGGCATTTGACACAGTGTCACACAAAAGATTAATAAACAAGTTAACCAACCTTGGGGGGGGGGGTCCCAGTGTTGTAGACTTGGAAAAAAATTAAATGGACAACAGGACACAGATGGTAATAGTAAATAGAGTACAGACTGGAAAAAGGGGGTTACTATAGGGGTACCATGTGATTCAGAACTGGGACCAGACATCTATAATGTATTTACAGGAGACATTATAGAGCAGCTGAAAGGAAAAGTATGCCCCTTTTCAGACTACACAAATTTATGCAACAGGTAGGATACACAAGGGGGTGCAAATGATGAGAAGGGACTTTGCAATATTCAATAAATTGTCAAAAATCTGACAGATTAGAATTAATGCACAAGGTGAACAAAAAACCAGTGGGAGAGTACACAGTGTTGTGGTGGTGGTGATGGGGGGGGTACTAACAACAACACAATGGAAAAGGAACCTGGGGGTAGTCACATCAGATTACCAGTTCAGGGGCAACATGAGGAAATATATTTTTGACGGAGAGGATTGTGAATGCATGAAACCACCTTCCTGGGGAGGTTGTGGAGACAAAGCTAGTGGGTGAATTAAAGAATGTATGAGACAGATATAAGGCAATTCACACAGGAACTGTCAGATAATTTAAGCTCTTAATGAACTGTTAGGGAAAGGTAACATTGTGTAACCAAGAGTAGTACACTAAGCCAAAGCAAGTTTCCATATGTGAACTGGGAGCATGAGGAAGTTAATTGATTTGCTCAGGATCACACAGTTTGCACCTAGGCGGCTGTGGGATTCAAACCCAGGTCTTCAGATCTGCAGATCAGAGCCTTAAGCCACTGCGCTATACTGCCTCCATACTGTTAATCACACTATGCCATGTGGAACATTAAGAGAAGTTAGCGTGAGGACTACTGTCTGCTAAAGTAGACTTTTTTAACTTTATTAACAGCCATGAAACACTGCAGTAGTCAAGATGAACAAGTAGAGTTAGCTGTACTAGCCCTGCTCAGTTCACACTAGTGTTTGTTTAGGTGAAACAATGTTAAGAACGATCACTGGTGTTAATTAATGCATTCTACTCAGGTTCATAAACTGTTGTTATTTCATAATATTAAGTTTAGAATGCGTCGCCATGAGAATGTACTTTTACAGTTTTACTTTTATGTATTGTAGAGGATATCACCCAATCAACATTGTTTTCTGCTGGAGGACAATCGCTGACAAATGCTGCACCTGAAGAAAGTGATGGTACGGTACCTGATGCAGTAGTCTGCTTGATAAGCTGGGGAAGATGGGTGTGCGGACCCTGATGGTCAGGTAGATTGGGAAGTGATATGTGCATTCTGAACAGTTGTTATGCACAGTTCAAAGTTCATGCAGGTAATAATACTTAACAGTGTGGGTGGTATTGGGCAGTACCGAACCGCCCTGGGGCGTTATATGGCCTTATTGCCCGTGGAAGGTACGGTATTGCCCATACCGCCCATCCTTGAGGGTATTATTGTGCTTAAAATATGGGCCATTGCATTTTTTATGTTTGAAACTAAACTTTTATGTTTAGATATTTAAACTTTTACATATTTGATTTATTTTATTTTAAAATAGTCCCTCTGCCTGTATATCAATGGTGTCTGGTGTGGGTAGAACAAAAACTTTTGTACTGGAAAGAAATATTTCACATCTGAATTAAGCTGCAGTGCAGATCCGTGCACAAGTCAATCGGTGAGACAAAATGAAGGAGTGCCGAACCGAGCAAAGTACTGCACTGACGGAAAGCAGAAGGCAAGAGGTACGGGTGTGTATTAAGCTGGAAATCAGTGAAGTAAACCGGAGAGGTGGGGGTCGGGGATAGCAAAGGTGAAAGAGGCCAAACAGGATGCAGAGAAGGGAATGGAACAGGCACCAGCGTGGAACATGGGGCAGCAGGAGTGCAGAAGCAGATAAGGAAGATGAAACGAAAATATGTGAAAGGGCAGCATCGAGGTACAGGAAGGTTGTCGCTGGTGAGGAAGGGTCTAGGGAGGCAAAGGGCAGGGATCTTGAGCAGGGCTGGATTAGACAGCAAAGGAAGATCCTGCATGACGGGTGGGCAGTTCATGAAGCCACAGCAACAGCCATGGAGAAGAGAAAACAGCAAAGGGAGAAGGGTAGGAACGGGCAGAAAAAATGGAGCGCTGATGTGGTTGTCATGGTTACCTCGTTGTTGCCCCCCACAGATTTGGACATACCTGTGCAGAACCAGATATTCTTTTTTTTTTTTCACACTTTTATTAGGACCAGTCTCAGATATTTCTGTGGCCAGATCGGATCTGCCATAAACTCTGCACACCCGAAGCTCATAAAGAGCGGCCTGAGGCATTACATGAGATGTTGCTGCCATGCCAGCGCCAACTGTCAACAGTACAGCAGCGAAAGAAATGTAAGTGTGAAAAGGAAGCTATTTTGACTTAGGTTTTTAAATGCCTCCGTGAATGGAATATTGGGGTGTGATGTCTTGTACAGTTATACGAGAGTGCACAGAGCAGAGCTGTCAACACGAATCTAGTTAAAAGGACAAAAAAAAAAAAAAAAAAGCCGATTTGGAAGATTGAAAGTTCGGATGCCCAAGAATACCTTGAGTAATGGGTAACCCTGAAGTGCCACTTGTTTAGCAATGGGCATCTATCAAAAGTTAATGTACCTCCCTGCTGTGGCTCTCAGCCAATGAGAGAACTCGTAGAATCTAGCCCATTTTCTAAACAATTGTAAATTTCTCATTTATTCTACACCTAGGTACATACTAACCACACATTGGCTAAAGTCATACTTTTTACCTTTTAAAAGTCTGGAAATTTGATTTTGATATGTGAATAGAACAAAGAAATGGCAAGAATTTTTGTGTTCACTTCAGTGGGGGTCTATCACTGTGAGGTATTTTAGCATAAGGTGGTAACCAATTGGGTATCACATGATACAGTTAACCAATATACCATGACAGAGAGTGTGTATATTGTTGGATTCACCACGTTTGGTGTGGTTTGGTCATGAGGCATACAACGTTCAAGTTGTTTTTTACTTTCTATGGTGATATAAAACGTTTACAGTGGGTATACTTAAGCAAGAAATCATGACAGAGTGTGGGTTATGCTGGGATTTACCCACGCCTGGTGTGGAGTGGCCAAAACAGAAAATATATGTCTTTATCGTTTATTTAATAGAACCACCACAGAAAAGGAGGAACACAAATGATAGAATGACACAACTGATGGAGCATAACACCATACAAACAAGAGAAATGATGAATGAGTTTTTTACAAGACAGTCACAACGGATGGCTAGAAGAGACAAGGAGTGGACAGAATGGGAGAAAGATATGATGGAAACGTTTGGTGAGCACACAATTAGAGAAGGGCAAACAACGGTAAGCGATTTAATATCTGGTCTCAAGGGCATATTTTCCACAGTCCAGACACGGCAAATCTAAATACGGTGAACACTTCTCCACTAAGCGCTCAGGGCGGATTAACAAAGTTGTACTGCCCTGGGCAATTTTGAGTGTGGGGCCCCTGTGACTTAAACCAATAGGCCGGGGTTCAGGGCTTAGGCCCCCAAAAAGCTGAACGATTTTCAATACCTTAAAATGCATTTGAGGGTTGAAATATTAGCCATTCTTAGATCAGTGGGCGGTGTACTTGGTGTTGTGTTGGGCAGCAGGTAGATGGGTGCTGCTGTGAGGGACAACTGAAATAACCCAGATACATAAACCTGCTGTAGCTACTGTGAATGTTAACTAGGGTGAGGGGATGGGGTCACAGTACTGACCACAGTCGGCAAGAGACCTGAGTAACTGTGGCTGGGGCTGAGTTACAAAACTTCACTGACCAGTGGCATGATGACAAACAAAGCACTGAGGGAAGATTAATAAGTGAGGGGAGCTGGCTGGTGCAGTGAGAGGCCACATTTCTTCCACTCCCTCTCTTACTATAGTATGATCCTGTTCTCACAAGTGACATAATTTTATTTAGAATTTTTTTAAATAACAAACATTATTAATGATTTTGTGTTTACCTGGGATAAAGACAAAGGCAAGAAGATTAGAAGGCAAATAGGGAAGAACTGCATGGTGGTGATTTGGGTTCGCTCAGCCTCTGGCCTCTCTGCTGACTGCTTGCACTCCTTGCCGGTGGCTCCTACTACTCGACAGTCTCTCTGACATGAGGCAGCTGCGGATGCATTCTGCACTGCCAGTCTGCCTTAGGCCTTAGCTGATAATTCAGCTGTTTTCCGGACTTCAAGACCTGACAACCGAGACGAGTCGACAGCCAGGCCAGACAGACAGACAGATAGTGGGCCTAAAGACAGACCACAGGTGCTGAGGCATGGAGTGTGGAGGGACGGTCTCTCTCTATTAACGACGATGAATCGACGATGACAGGACTTGACGGCTTTCAGTTTGTTGGCGGCTGGCATGTGGTGCTGTTTTTTAGATATTGTGAATGTTTGCTAGGGTGAGGGGGGACTTACTTCATGTGAGCATGATGTGACGGGACCACCACACACCATCACGAAGGCTAGAGGGACAGAAAAGTTCTGGTCTGGGTGGGCGGTGGTGCAAATCAATGGAGGACCATATTGGAACAATTTA
Source organism: Neoceratodus forsteri (assembly GCA_016271365.2). Lineage (NCBI taxonomy): Eukaryota > Metazoa > Chordata > Ceratodontiformes > Ceratodontidae > Neoceratodus > Neoceratodus forsteri. The sequence goes on from CM057452.1 coordinate 1,871,636,760, forward strand.
ATTGGCTAGCTAGCATGTTATGTTTCTCCTGAATTGCAGAGAGAATGTCCATGGGAAAACCAAAATGCCACAAATGGTGAGCTGTTTGGAAAGTCGAGGCAGCGGTGGGCCTGGCGGGGCAAAGGAACGGTTGCTGATTGACACCCCCCCCCAAGGTTTAGTCACACACACACACAAAATGAGAAAGTACAGGGGGGCCAGGGAAGAAAAAAAAAAGTAAAAAAAAAAAAGTGGCCCATCAAACTTGGGGGCCCAGGAGGGCAATTGCCCCTTCTGCCCTATGGTTAATCCAGCCCTGCAAACGCTTGTTTACAACATGGTAATCAGATGCAGCATGGCAGTTTCTGTCACAGAATGTACCAGATGATATTGTTTTGGGTAACTTCAGTAAACACATAAATTTGTATAAATAATTCAAAATCAGCAATAAACTGTTCATATTTATATGTTTTAATTATATATTATTGATCCCTAGTTGTTATAAAGCATAGGATACTGGTAGATATTGTGTAAAATTATTTTTACTGAAGATTGCAACAGTCACAAACATATTGTTAGATGTAGTTAAGTTAGATTTGTTCAGAACAATTTTATGGTTAATGTTTAATAAGAAGTGATGCATTTATATAGTCATAATAAAGATCAGTTTTAATGTTAACCAATTTCATAAATAAAATTGATTTAATTAAAATAGAGGTTTCCAAGCATTTGTTTCTATATTTTGAGTGCACGTACGTGCATTAGTATATGGTGAAATGAGGTAATGCATGAAATTCCATACTTGGGATATGTGCATTCTGCTGCAGTATTGCCATAATTCTGCTGTAATGGTGATGTCACTACTTCAGAAGAATTGGAATTCTGCCACATACTTGCTTTCTCTTTGTAAAATTCAGCTGGGAGTTGCTGTTTTTTAAAATTGAAACATCTTTATCATACTATGTCATTAATGTAATCCAACTACAAAATCGCAATCCCCCAACACACCAGTTAACTTGAACAAAATGCGATCTCTGTGTTGTGCAACGTCGGATATCTGATTCCTATGGACCCGAACTTTCTTCTCAAGGTCACAGGGAATAAGTACCCACCCCCCCGTGGTACAACACACTTTTTGTGCATAGTTGCTCATCCACTATCCTACATATAATGTATGGGTAGCCTATTTTACCCACTGAAAGTAAGCTGTTTACAACCTTGTAATCCAACTGTCGTGATGTCAGAACCTTATAAACCCCTCTCATCTATGTCATAGCAGTGGGTTTACAAAATGGAATGCCAGTGTTACTCAGTATTCTACACACCCAGAATGTGATTGTTAGTACAGTATTCAAATAATATTCCAATTGTTACAGTTTACTGTTACTGAGTCTAGTGATCACCATGTCTGACAGAAATTTTAACTGTGGTGCTATTGTACTCTATGTAATATATGGGGAACACTTACTATCCATTGAAAGTAAGCTGTTTACAACATGGTAATCCCACTGTTGTGATGTCAGAACCTTATAAACTGTAGTGGATGGCACATCATAGGCTCCACTTCTGACCAGCCACGACGATGACCCGCTGGACCCGGCACTCGGTGGGGGTTGGGGAACCGCGCCAGCATGCCAGGGGGAGATAATCCATTTGAGCTCATGGTGGACATCAGGGGGATGGGGCTGTGGGCTCCCTCTGGATGTCAACTGGCCAAGGACCTAAAACAGATAGCTAAAAAAAGTTAAATATACACAATGAACCATTAATGACCAAACAACGTAGTATGGAAAATAAAAGGCGTTTTTTACTATTTACAGTAACACAGTTATTAGTAGGAATGTATTCAAAATAAAATCACCATGTCAATTTACAAATTATTATCACAACAATAAATAACATTTTAAAACCATTTAAGGTCAGTTATTATTTACAGTTATTCAATTTATTAGCCATAAAGTATGTATCAGTCTAAACTCTTTTTTAATGGGTAGTTCACTGACACATAACTGCAACATTTGACTCACAGTTCCCTTGCAAGTTGGTTTGTGTCAGGAACTGCTGCTCCATGCGGCTGGTGGAACACTTCCCTGCAAACATCCCCATAGTCCATCCAGCCTGGTGCCATTGCTTCTTTTCCTCTCTCGCAGAAGTTATGCAGACCACAACAGGTAGCAACCATTAATGGGCAAAAGTGTAATGGAAGTCACTCCTTTTTAAAAGAATTTGCCACCTAGATTTGAGCCGTCTGAATGCAATTTCAACGCACATCCGTGCAGAACTCAGATAAAGATTAAACGACTTCTGTTGTGGAGACAAATGCCAACCCCACAATATCCTTTTATCACCCAGTCTAGCAGCGGATACGCTGGGTCTCCTATAAGAAAGAATGGGGACTGCTCACCTCGAACCGCAAAAGATTCCTACATATTTAAATAGAAAAATTATTAAAATGAGTTTTGATAATATGAGTCTAAAGGCAACAACAGAATGTTCACTATTTTTGATTTGGAGTATCACTCCAGATTGTGGCCTATGTAATGGAATGGGTGTAAGATTATCTGCCAAAGCTGGAAACTTACTGACATCTGGCAACCTGAGACTGATGAGAACAAGGATCTGAATGTGATCATTACGTAAGGAATGTGATGATCAGGGTTTAGATTAACAGGGCCAGATATTCAAAACTTTGCCCCAGGCTAAACTAGCAATGCAAGCCACACACTGCAGAACTGTCCTTTGCTGAAGAGAGGTTTGCACCAGCTTTCGGGTTGATTTTTCCCTTGATAGTCGACCAGTGCCCACGTTTCATTACACAGTAGCCATTCTAAGATTAAAAAAAATCAACCCAAAAGCTGACACCCATTGACTATAATGGAGAGCGTCCCCTTACTCTTCCTATCATCTTGTCATTATGCTAGTGAGGTGTCAGAGCAGGGCAGTGACAAAAAAAACACAAAATAGCCAGTCCTTGGGACACGGTTTATTGCTTTCTATGAGTACAATAACTTTTGTTTGGATTACTTCTTGTGGTGCAGCTTGGAATCAGGGTACTGCTGTGGAGATAAGACACATCTACATGGGGTGCAGGGGCCAATCTTAGTGGGGCTCTTTACTTATAAAAACAAGATTCTAAAACAAATGTGTCACAAGTATATTTGTTGAATGTTTTCCCTATCTTGAGGGAGATTCTTAATAAAATAGTTCTTCCACCAACAGTCTACGTGTAACCCCCCCCCTACAAATGGGGGTTCCTAAAAAGCCTCCGTGGAGCTTGCCTAGGTGTTCCCCTGCCTGCTGGTGTTCAGCGATTAAGCTGTTAAGAATGGCACTGTGAGTGCTGGTAGAGCCTCCTCATGCTGTCTCTTTAAGAGCTGTCTGCTTGCAGACTTAATTAGTTTGTATGGGGGGACTGTGTATTTAATGCTCGAATCCCACCCGAGCTGCTGTCAATTCGCTCCATTTCTGTCATTGCTACATGTGCAGAGGGAGCCTTGTTGAAAGATATAACTATTTGCCAGAAATCATTTGGAGTGACTGAGAAAATGTAGTTTGTCTAACCTGTCTTCATTTCAGTATGAACTGTTTCAGTGTAGCTCTTTCATTTTGGTACTGAGCTGCTGAAATGGACCAATCAATGGGGAGGGGTTCCTTAAAATGGAGCCTGTGGACTAAACGGAACTTGGACTCTCAATTTTGAGCCAGCCACAAGGGGACCATATGGGCAGTGACTCTGGGAAATGTAGTTTTGACCCTGGCACCTTTTTTCACCAACAGAGGGAGTCTTATTGTGAGTGACAGCCGAACCAGCCAACAGAATGGTGTGGAGCTAAAGGAAATGCCCTGCTCTGTGACTGGAAAGATCAGATCAGTTGTAACAGTGAAGAGAGAAGGAGCTCTGTGCTTCTGCGGTGTATAGTTTCGTGCGGAAAGCATGTATGAGGCCCTGAGTTTCGGCCTGCAGCCGTTGTGAGTGCCAGTTTAGACTGAATCCAAGTTGTGAGGAGAAAGAAGCACCAGAAGTGTGGAAACCAGGCTCACCCTGTAGAAAACTGGATAAATTGCTGAATCGCGCTCATCTGTCAGGAACTGAAGCTGCTGTGTGTGCTCCCAGGTATTTTGCAGTAAGTGTATCGGGATCGAGGAGCAGCCTACCTGGTATAGTACTTTCCTTTTACATATGAGTGTGAGTAGTGCTTGTGGGGAATCGCTATTTCCAATCCCCTGTGCTGTGTGTTGAAGCTGGAGCAAACCTCAGCTTGTCTCGGACTAAATCCGTTTGCTATAAACTGCAGTGGGGTCCAGTCACAAGGACCTTGTCTCATACCCTGTTGTTTCTGACAATCCAGAGAACATCCACCATCCGGTTCTCAGCTTGGGTATTGTGAGTACAAATCAGGGTATTCCCCTGCAGCCTGTTTTCAATCACAAGTGTGTCATCTAATTCTTGTTGTTTCACTGCTTACTGGACTGAGCCATCTGGCTCCAGATTACAATTGGGTGTTGTGCATATATTTTCTTCTACAGGGCCCTATCCATCTGCACCTGCCGGCCAACCCCGGGCAATGGACCTGGCTAGCCTCCCGCAACCTGGGTACCCAGAGTGTGACTTTTCAGACCCTGTATGTGTGCACAGTACTGTGATTTAATGCCACCAATTAACCTGATTTCCCCCTCCTGTGTTACTGTCCCCTAAATAAATCAGATTTGTTGTTGTTATACTATATACTGTCTGTGGTGTTGGTACTTATGGAAACAGTATTGTATTTTGCTGTGAATGTTGTTTGACCTTATTTTACAGGGGGTCCTCAGCGACGTTCTGCAGAATCAGTCTCGAGGATAAGTGGTGCTTTATGAGTGAACAGTGTGTATACGTGGGGTACTGGGGCTGTAACTCCTGTGTACTGTGTAAGCCACTAGAGGGAACCAAAGGTGGTCATGGTGTCCCAGAGGGCTGTGAACAAGCTAGTCTAAGCACTACAAACCCTGACCTCTGGGTGGAGGCATCCGCCATAGAACCTAGGCCCCTCAACCTGTCAGTAGTCAAGCAGGCAGGGGTAGTAGCCCTTGGGATAGTGCCACCAGGGGGTTACATCTTGGAGGCACCGCTGGGATTAGCATCTCCTAGTGGCCACATTTACGAATCACTGTTAAAAATAAATGGATACCTCGACAGAAGTGGCTGTGCACCGGTTGGTGGAGTGGTGTACTGGGGAGGAGATCGACCCCCAAAATGCTATGCTTATCCTGGACTTCCCCCTGGGTATTAATACGGACACTGTACAGGGAGTACTTTCCAAGGTGGAAGGTTTACAAAACCCTGTGGTGGTGGGTTGATATGCTGATTTGCTCACCCAAACTTTCATGGCCCTAGTAGAGTATAAGGACCACATAGATAGCTCCAAAGTGCCACAGACTATTACCCCAGAGGGGAGCCCTCACTGCCTGGAGAGTGATAACTTAGGACAGTAAAGATCTGGGGGGGCAGATGACCCCTCCCCCACCCCACTATCTGAAACTTTTGAGGAGAAATTTGCTAAATTGTTGCTGGAGGAGGGGAAAACTGTGGAGGATTTAAAGAAACTATTATTGCCACCTGGGGTCGTTCCTCCCCCAACACCCTCTCCCCCTCCAGCACCCATTATTGAACCTCCTTCTGTGCCGGTGCTAGCCCCTATGTTTGTACCTGCCATTAGTCATGACTCTTACCGCAAGCTCAAAGTATTCTCTGGCATCCGCCCTACTCCAAATGGGGAGGTCGATCTGGAAACCTGGATAGACTCTGCTACCCTTGTGGTACAAGACTGGCAATGCTCCGAGGCAGAAAAAAGGGCTCGCCCAATGTACTTTTCACTCCCTGAGGGTCTCTGACCCTGACGCCAAAGCCCAAGAGTACCTAATTGCCCTTGAAAATGTGTTTGGGGAGCACCACTAGTGTTGAGGCCTTGAAATGGAAGCTTAAAGATGTTAGACAACAGCCGGGGGAATTGTTATCTGCCTATATGGATCGGTTAGAGGGAATCTTGCAAACCATTTTTCGAAAGGGGGGTTGGACCTCTAGTGAAGTAGACCGGGTAAGACTGGATCATATACTCTGCTCTGCCCGGCACTCTAGCTGGGAACCCAAGACCCAAATGTCAGCCAAGGGGGGCCCAGCCAGGGATGGCTACCGATGTTCTGCCATGGGATGAACTGCTGTGGGAGTTCAGTGAAGCAATAAATAGTTTCTTTATGAAGGCCCCTCCTATGAGTTCAGGCCCCGACTCATACTCAACTGTGTCTGCTATGGGGGTGGGGGTGCCCCCCAGACATCTCCTGCTGACAGCAGCTCAAAGCTTGATATCTTGACTGTGGAAGTGGGAAAACTGAAGAGAATTCTGCAAATGTCCAACCCACCGCCGGCTGAGGTGGCACCAAGGTTTTCTATTGATAGTACCAATGCCACAGCCCCCAGTGTGATGCCTCGGTCACCCCAAACTTCAGCAGACCTATTTTGCCATAATTGTAGGAAGGATGGGCACATGAAGAGGGAATGCTGGTCTCAGAAAGACTTAGAGAGAATGGTGAGTCGGCTACAAGGAGAGCTTTGGAGCACAAAACAGTGGTTAAGAGGTGCTCGAAATGACCGCAGTGAAGGTCCCAAAAATGCTAACTCATGTCCTTCTGTGGCTAGATCATCTACCCAGACCCTTGCTACCGCCTCTCCAGACTGGTCCAAAATAGTGGGCCGTTCAATGGAAGCTACAGTAAAAGAGAATGGTGTGTCCACTAGAGCTGTGTTGGACAGTGGCTCCCAAGTGACAATTATGTTCCAGGATTGGAATCAGAAGCATTTGTCAGATGTACCCTTACAACCATTGGAAGGACTGCATGTATGGGGGTTAAGTGAGAAGGCCTACCCCTACTCCAGGTATATCCGAATTTGGTTATCTTTCCCTACCTCCGTGGCTGGAGTGGCAAAGCAAGTAGAGACCCTGGCCTTAGTGTGTCCTCCTACTGGACTGTATCATGGGATTCCTCTACTAATTGGGACAAATGCACATATGTTTGGATGGTTGGCACAGTTGTGTTATGAGAAACAGGGGTCAAGGACTGGTAGAGCTTTGAGAATTCTGGCCTTGATCAAGAAGCCCTATGAGGCACAGAGAGATGCTGAAGGAGTGGACTCAGAGGAACCGGTTGGAATTGTCTGGAAGAAGGATCCTGAGTCTCTGATCCTGATGCCAAAAGCCCAGTGTACCTTACAGGGGGAAGTCCGTATCAGAAAGGATGTCAAGAATAAAATCCTCATGCTGGATGCACCAAGCGATGGGAAATTGCCAGAAGGACTGCTGGTCAAGCCAAGTATTTTGCCTGCCAGAGCCCATGCGTATGCCAGACGGGTAATGTTCCAAGTTCATAATCTGTCTGATAGAGAAATTCAAGTAAATAGAGGTTGCACCCTGGCTAATGTACATTGTGCAGATACGGCAGTGCTACCCAGTAACAAGTGTTAGAAGGAAAATGACAGAGTGACGCCCGACTTGTTTGATTTTGGTGACTCCCCGTTGCCAGTCAAATGGAAGATGAGAATCAGTAGAAAGCTTGCCCAGAGAGACCAGGTGTTTTCTTTCAAAGAATGGGATGTAGGATGTGTGCAAGGAGCTGAGCACTACATCAGGCTGCATGATGAAAGGCCATTTCGTGAGAGGTCTCGACGCCTGGCACCTGCTGACACAGATGATGTGAGACGGCATCTGCAAGAGATGCTTGCTGCTGGTGTACAAGAATCCAGAAGCCCATATGCTTCACCTACTGTGGTAGTGAGGAAAAAGAATGGGACAGTAGGGATGTGCGTGGATTATCGCACCTTGAATCGGCGGACTATTCCTGATCAGTACACAATGCCCCGCATTCAGGATGCCTTAGACTGCCTGAATGGTAGTAAGTGGTTCTCAGTGTTGGATCTTCACAGTGGGTACTACCAGATCCCGATGGCCCAAGAAGACCGTGAAAAGACAGCCTTTATCTGTCCGCTTGGTTTCTATGAATTCATGAGGATGCCTCAAGGGATTTCAGGTGCTCCAGCCACTTTTTAACGAATGATGGAGCGTGTGGTGGGGGACATGAACTTGTTAGAGTGCCTGGTATACCTAGATAATGTTATTGTGTTTGACAGCTCACTGGAGGAACATGAGAGCAGATTGTTCAAGATGTTGGACCGACTGGAAGACTTTGGCCTTAAACTATCGATCGATAAATGTCAGTTCTTCCAAACCTCTGTAAAGTATGTTGGACACATAGTATCCACTGAGGGAATAGAAACAGACCCTAGTAAAGTTGAGGCCTTGACTACCTGGCCACAGCCCACAATCTAAAAGAACTGCAAAGATTCCTGGGATTCTGTGGTTACTATAGCCGGTTTATCAAGGACTATTCAAGAGTGATTCGTCCTTTACTTAATCTTACTCAAGGTTACCCTCCTACTAACAAAAAATATAAGAGGTCGGTTTCTTCTGAGCCTGACAGAGTGTATTTCTGTCCTAATGAAGTATTTGGAGCCAGATAGACACCTGAGTGTGAAGCTGCTTTTCATGAGATTATATATCAACTTACCCACACTCCTGCCCTTGCCTATGCAGATCCAGCGAAGCCCTATGTCCTGCACACTGATGCTAGCCTGCAGGGCTTGGGGGCTGTGTTGTACCAGGAGCACGAGAATGGACTGAGACCAGTGGCCTTTGCCAGTAGAAGCCTGACCCCACCCGAAAAGAACTATCCTGTACATAAGTTAGAGTTCCTAGCTTTGAAGTGGGCCATTGTTGACCAATTCCATGAGTACTTGTATGGGGCTAAGATGCTAGTAAACACTGACAATAATCCTTTGACCTATGTGCAGACTTCAGCTAAGTTGGATGCCACTGGCCATAGGTGGCTTCCTGCATTATCTACATATGACTATGCTGTTGAATACAGAGCAGGCCTGAACCACATAGATGATGATGCTCTCTCCCGGAGGTCTGTTTCCCAAAATGACTGGGTCAGACTGTCAGAACCTGATATTCGAGCACTCTGCCAGAAGTTTGACCGAGAGGAACAAGTGGCCACAGACACAGTGGACTGTTTAGTGGACTGTTTGGGGCCCTCTGAGAAATGCATACCTGCTGCTTATTGCCACTTTTCTGCATTAGACATTGGTGCATTGCCTCAGCTAGACAATGACAGTCTTCGACGGGCTCAATCCCGAGATCCTATGATCAAACCAGCTTTAGAAGCCCTCTACATAGGGAAAGATGAGTCCAAGTTATGCTCCACTAATTTGAGAACTGCATTGTTATACAAGGAAGGTTCTAAGTTGAAACTGATTAATAGACTGTTATACAGAGAAACAGTAGACAGAGGGGGACAAATAGACAAAAAACAACTAGTGCTGCCCACTGCCTTTCGAGACTCAGTACTGAGGTCCTTACACAACCACATAGGGCACCTTGGAATAGACAGAACACTTGACTTGGTGAGATCCAGATTCTATTGGCCTAAGATGGGGACTGATTTTGAGCAACACATTCGAACTTGTAGTCGCTGTTTACAGAGGAAAGCTTTGCCCCAGAGGGCTGCCCCCCTTGTTAACATCACCACCAGTGCCCCCATGGACCTGGTCTGTATTGATTTTCTGAGTCTGGAGTCCGATCAAAGAAATATTAGCAATGTGCTGGTGGTTACTGACCATTTTACGAGATATGCCCAAGCTTTCCCCACCAAGGACCAGAAGGCATCCACTGTGGCCAAAGTGCTTCTAGAAAACTTTTTTGTTCACTATGGGGCTCCACAAAGAATCCATTTTGATCAAGGGAGGGACTTTGAGAGTCGTTTGATCAAAGAGATGCTTTCTCTGTGCGGGGTGCGAAAGTCCAGAACCACCTCTTACCACCCCCAAGGGGACCCACAGCCTGAACGTTTCAACCACACCCTGCTAGATATGCTGGGCACCCTTCACCCTAAAGACAAGCCTAGATGGAGCCAACAAATCAGCACACTGGCACATGCCTACAACTGCACTAAAAATGATGCCACTGGGTTCTCCCCCTACCGCCTGATGTTTGGAAGAGAAGCCCGACTGCCGGTAGATGTGTGTTTTGGTGTTTCCCCTGATGGGGTTCAAGCAGCTAATCATTTACAATATGTGCAAAAGTTAAAGGCCCAATTAAATCATGCGTATCAATTGGCTCAAACCATGGCTGCCAAAAGAAATCTGGCTAACAAGGAAAGGTACGACAAAAAAGTGAAAGCCCTGGAACTCCAGGAGGGGGATCGTGTGTTGCTATGAAATCTGGGACTGCATGGCAAACATAAGATTGCTGATAGGTGGCATCATCTCCCCCACATAGTGGTAGGCAAACTAGATGATCTGCCTGTATACAAAGTGAGGCCTGAGAACAATTCGAAAGAAGTGAAAACCATGCATAGAAACCATTTACTGCCCATTGGCCAAATCTTGATTGAGGCTGAGCCTCAAGAAAATGCCCCCTCTGGACCAGTGACTAGAGCTACTGCAAAGTGAAAACAAAGAAAGTCTGCACCTACCAGTGTTGAGTTACAGTGTTCTCCACCAATAACTCCGGTTGAACCGAACTGTCAGTCCATGTCCGAAGAGAGTAAGTGTGGTCTTGAATACTATCCTTCTTACAAACTGAGTCAGTTGTTTCGGGGCAACCCCCTAGTAATTTCTGGAGATGAAGCTGGGCCTTCTGGACTGTCTGAGCCCCCAGCTTTGTCCCTGGAGCCACTACCCCCCAAGAGTGAAGTGCCAACTACTAAGTCGGATGATCTAGAATCACTGTACCTGGTGGAATTGCATGAGCTGCTCGAGGACGAAAATGTTGAACTAGAGCAGACTGGTGATATACCGGAACCCGAAGACTATTTTCAATGCACGGATGATTCACTAGCAATGTCACCAAACTCCCCTTGTGGATTAAGTGTTGTGGACTCTGAGCTTGCCACTCCTGAAGCTGAAAACGCCCCAAGGTCTAGCCCCTCTACCCCACTGGTAGTCCCTCTGACATATGAAGACACTGTTGAAGGTAGGGATCAGAACACAGAGACTGTCACAGTTCCCACTAGAAGGACTGGTTGAGCTGTGAGGCCTGTGATACGTTTAAGCTATGAGACCCTTGGCAGACCTGTGGACCTGCCCCCTAACATGGTCCGTAAGGGAGTGTATGTGACCCTGAGCTCGTTGCCCAAATTAAGCCTGGGAAATAATTCCAGATTACTTGTCTTGCCCTCTGAGTATGGTGCCCCTGCCCCGTCCAGCCCCAAAGTAGCTGATGGGGAAGGGCCCCCTCTTTTCCTGTTTCATGTGCAGGAAGGGTGACCTGATGCTGAAATGCTGTTGTGTATACAATATGGTAACATGTAGTAAGCTGTGAAATACAGAATAAGTACATATGATTGTGATTTAAAGAATGCAAATATAATGGTTAGTAATGTGAATGTATTTAGTAGCTGTTTTAAAAATATTATAGGGGTATCTACTTGTCGCAGATGCCAAGTTCTTTTCAGGCCAGGAAGGGTGTAACCCCCCTTCAAATGGGGGTTCCTAAAAAGCCTCCGTGGAGCTTGCCTAGGTGTTCCCCTGCCTGCTGGCATTCGGCGATTAAGCCATTAAGAATGGCACTGTGAATGCTGGTAGAGCCTCCTCATACTGTCTCTTTAAGAGCTGTCGGCTTGCAGACTTAATTAGTTTATATGGGGGGACTGTGTATTTAATGCCGGAATCCTGCCCGAGCTGCTGTCAATTCGCTCCATTTCTGCCGTCGCTACATGTGCAGAGGGAGCCTTGTTGAAAGATATAACTATTTGCCAGAAATCATTTGGAATGACTGAGAAAATGTAGTTTGTCTAACCTGTCTTCATTTCAGCACGAACTCTTTCAGTGTAGCTCTTTCATTTTGGCCCTGAACTGCTGAAATGGACCAATCAATGGGAAGGGGTTCCTTAAAATGGAGCCTGTGGACGAATCGGAACTTGGACTCTCAATTTTGAGCCAGCCACAAGGGGACTGTATGGGCAGTGACTCTGGGAAATGTAGTTTTGACCTTGGCGCCTTTTTTCACCAACAGAGGGAGTCTTATTGTGAGTGACAGCTGAACCAGCCAACAGAATAGTGTGGAGCTAAAGGAAATGAACTGCTCTGTGACTGGAAAGATCAGAACAGCTGTGACAGTGAAGAGAGAAGGAGCTCTGTGCTTCTGCAGTGTATAGTTTCGCGTGGGAAGCGCGTGTGAGGCCCTGAGTTTCGGCCTGCAGCCGTTGTGAGTGCCAGTTTGAACCGAATCCAAGTTGTGAGGAGAAAGAAGCACTAGAAGTGTGGAAACCAGGCTCAGCCTGTAGAAGACTGGAGAAATTGCTGAATCGCTCTCGGTCTGTCAGGAACTGAAGCTGCTGTGTGTGCTTCCAAGTATTTTGCAGTAAGTGCGATCAGGATCGAGAAGCAGCCTACCTGGTATAGTACTTTTATTTTACATATGAATGTGCGTAGTGCTTGTAGGGAATCGCTATTTCCAATCCCCTGTGCTGTGTGCTGTGTGTTGAAGCTGGAAGCTAACCCCCACTTGTCTCAGACTAAATCCGTTTCCTATGAACTGCAGTGGGGTCCAGTCACAAGGACCTTGTCTGCATGCCCTGTTGTTTCTGACAATCCAGAGAACATCCACCATCCAGTTCTTAGCTTGGGTATTGTGAGTACAAATCAGGGTATTCCCCTGCAGCCTGTTTTCAATCACAAGTGTGTCATCTAATTCTTGTTGTTTCACTGCTGCATAAACTGAGCCATCTGACTCCGGATTACAATTGGGTGTTGTGCATATATTTTCTTCTACAGGGCCCTATCTATCTGCACCTGCCGGCCAACCCTGGGCAACGGACCTGGCTAGCCCCCCAACCTGGGTACCCAGAGTGTGACTTTTCAGACCCTGTATGTGTGCACAGTACTGTGATTTAATGCCACCAATTAACCTGATTTCCCCCTCCTGTGTTACTGTCCCCTAAATAAATCAGATTGTTGTTGTTATACTACATACTATCTGTGGTGTTGGTACTTATGGAAACAGTATTGTATTTCGCTGTGTATGTTGTTTAACCTTATTTTACAGGGGGTCCTCAGACACGTGCTGCAGAATCAGTCTCGAGGGTAAGTGGTGCTTTATGAGTGAACAGTGTGTATACGTGGGGTATTGGGGCTGTAACTCCTGTGTACTGTGTGAGCCACTAGATGGAACCAAGGGGGGTCACGGTGTCCCACAGGGCTGTGATCAAGCTAGTCTAACCACTACAAACCCTGACCTCTGGGTGGAGGCACCTGCCATAGAACCTAGGCCCCTTAACCTGTCAGTAGTCAAGCAGGCAGGGGTAGTAGCCCTTAGGATAGCGCCACCTGGGGGTTACATACGAATGCTGGTTCAATATCATAATGCATCAATCCACACATTCAGCAGTTCTAGAGGATGGAATGCTGACAGAAAGATACTTGTGCCATGGTGATCAGCCTGTACATGACAGTATAACATGAATTACAGATCGAAGGAGCGCTTCCGACCCATCGGTGCGCTCCTTTCCTCTGCGTGTGAGGCACTCTTATTCAATGAAGAGCACCTCGCGCGCATATCCTCTGAAAACAGGCATGTTATGGGAAGTTTATTTAAAAAAAATATATATTATTGATTGCTCTCGCTCAATAATATATTAATACATCCCCCCGTTACCACATGTTGCTGTAAACGAGTGGTTTCACTTGGCTACAGCTTGAGCCAGAACAGCTCAGCTTTGCTTCGCTGTTCTCATTCCAGCTGACGGCGCATGAAACCACTCATTTTCAGCAGCGAGTGGCTCGAAGGGACATATTAACACATATTAATGTAAGGCTGTTAGAATCCTAGCAGCTAATCAGATTGCAGGTCGGCCAGCACATGCTACATGTCCTGGGTGCTGAAGATGTAGATCTGGGCCATATCGGGGACTCGGTGGCAATGGGAGCGGGTGACCATCATCCAGTCAACCCTGGAGCATTTTCAGCTTTGCTCCCGGGGGGGGGGTGGCTGCCACAACATCATGGCATAAGTTGGCATTTCCCACACCTCCTCCCTTGGCAGGCAGGGCCCCAGTGTGCTGCCATACCCCTAGCCTCCCCCAGGACTTTAATCCACCCTCTCCCCCCCCGAGAGAAGATGAACAGTCTCCGGCTGCTCCCAGCCGTCTCTCCCCGGCCAGCTCTCCAGTGTCCCAAGTCTGTTCCCAAATCCAGGTCACTGGCGTCACAAGAGGAAATCCAACTGCTGCGCCGACAGTCCACAGACTACAGCATCTGTGATAACCTTTTTTATCATGTGTCAATAAACATACAAACATTCAAACATACGAATAAGACAGCAGAAGAAGGCTATTTGGTCTATCAAGTCTGCTGGTATTGCAGCATCCACAGCTTGAGCTAATGTCCCTGGCCTCCGTCTCCACTCCTCACTACCTATAATCCTTACATTCCCCATATGCATATCCCATACTCTCTTAAACCTGCCAACTGTCTTCAACAATTTTTTTTTTCAGTTCAGTTCGTTTTTATTGTTCAGCAAATATACTTTTACAATATACTCATAGATTTCAAGCGAAAAAGGGATACAATTTCATCACATGACATACATACATACATAATACAAATCACGAAAAAGGAAATTTAAAATCCAGTGTTCTGTTAGCCATTTTTATGCTACTGTACATAGAACAGACTAAACCTTGGGTTAACTTAGCCTAAAATGGTTTATATTCATAAATGCATTATAAATATCTATCTTAGTTTGTACTATTCACAGTACAATTCCATCCCTTATTTTATTATATTTTTTCTGGAGCAGGGAGATGTTTTTCTTTGCACTTTCTCACTTCATTAAAGAAATTCGAGGCCATCCTTGCATCCTCAATCATATGTGGATGCAAGAGAACAAAAAGTGGATCATATTCAGTATTCAGATATTTAATAAGAAAGTTGTTTAATAGGTTGAGACATGGGGTTTTATATAGGGGACACTGCACCAGAATATGATACAGGCTTTCTTCAAAGCCCCTTTTACAGCTGCAATAATCGGGGAAGAACTTGACAGATGTCAATCTATTAAAATAAACATACTTGGAGCAAATAATTCCCATCTTTGCCCATGTAATCATTTTCCTTTTTAATGGGGTAAGGCATACAGTCAAATAATTCTCCAAAAATGGGTCTATCTTATTTTGACCCATCCAAATCGCTTGGCATTGTATTTTAATCAACTCCATTTGTTTTTCAAAGGCAAGTCTCATAATTTTCTTTTTAACCACTTGTTTAAATAAAGGAGAGATTGTGATATGATTTCCCAATCTGACCAAAGATAGTACATTGAGATTCTACCAAGAATACTTTTAAGCATTTTTATCCAAGGGAATGTATAATCCTGAATTAACCACATAATCTTCTCTTTTAAACATAAAAGAGGCAAACAATTGGGGTAATGATTAATAATCTTTAGCCAATAACACACGATATGTATGTCAACTATTGTAACAATAGGGACTCTGCCCAATTCAGCTCCTACAATAACATTAAACGTGGATGATAGAACTTGTAATAAAGATTTATAAAAAAAAAGAAAGGGGGAGTTCCAAGCTGGATGGGGAATTTGTACATCAAACCTCTGCACCATATGTAAGGATGGGATTAATTTTGGCTTCTCCAGCCACTAGTGCAGGTACAACCGAGTAACCCCCATATTTGATATTAAAACATAATAAAGCTTTAGCAATCAGTCTTGCCCTTGCAGCTTGGTCCCTCTAGTGCGAAGTCCAGGCCCAATTCGAAGAAAAGTTAACACCCAGATAAATATAAGAACTTGCCCTATCGATAAGGTTGTTATTTAAATAGAGTCTTAGACCCTTTGTTTTTTTTATTAGAGTAACTTCCAAAGATCATAAACTTGGTTTTCTTCATATTTATTGTTAAATCTAATTGGTTACACTTAAGATTAAGTTGTGTTATTTTTTCTGTAGTCCTTGACTAAATGAAACTAGTAAAATTAAGTTGTCTGCATAAGCAAGAGTATGAACAAAAAGATTTTTAATTTCAGGAGAGTCAAGACTAGGTGCATCCTTATAAATCAAGAGAGAATCAATGTATAAACTAAATAAAAATGGGGCTAATAAACATCCCTGTTTTGCTCCCAAAGATGTTCTAAAGTAATCCAGAATATTACCCGTGTTGTCAAATCTAACAGCCGATGTTGTGTATGAGTACAACATGAGAGCTGGGGACAAAAGATTCAATAGTAATTGTTTATCCAACAATATTTCCCAGAGCTTGGCTCTGTTTACAGAGTCAAACGCTGCTGAGAAATCAACAAACAGCACATATAACTTCATTTTGTGGAATGAGACATATTTTTCTATTAAGTGTGAAAGGGTGTAAATATTATCTATAATTGAAAAGTTTTTATGAAAACCAGCTTGAAACATAGATAAAGGGGAAATCAACTCAGACCAATGTTGTAATTTTTCTAACAGTATTCTTGCAAAAATTTTTCCACTAATATCCATCAAGCTGATTGGACGGTAGTTGGATGGAGTTTGAAAGTGACCTTTATGTATTGGGACAATAATGTTTCTAGTCCAAGACGGTGGAATAAATCTCTCTCTTAAACAAACATTAAAAAAAATTGTAAAAAAAACAACCCAGAAATTCAAATAAGCCTTATAAACCTCTCCAGGAATTAGGTCAGGCCCTGGGGCTTTATTAATTGAAAGATTTATAATTGCATTTTCGACTTCCTGAAACGTGAACACTAAAGGGGTACACTCCCCCTTCCTAACATAACTGTCTATTGGATCATCTCCAAAATCAAGATCTTTATTGAAAAGTGAATTATAGTATTCTACACACGTGTCCTTCGGAATATATAACAGCAGGGTTAAGTTCTGATTTTTCTTGCCTTTAGCTACTAACGCCCAAAAGAGTCTAGTGTCACCCTCCTTAATAGCTTTGTGCATAATTTCCCACTGGTTAAATGTAAACTAATTTTTTTTTTTTTTGTATAAGAAATTTTTTGTACTCACTACGAGCTTTGTTTAACTTTAACATTGCGTCCTGGGTCTTATTCTTTTTTGTTTGCCTAATAACTCTTCCCAACTTTCTTTTTTCTCTTACACATTGAATATCAAACCAAGATGAGGGCCTGATATTACTGGTATGTGTACAGTAAATCTCTTTAAAAATCTGTTGATAGGCTGAATTCAGCAAATGATTGAATTACTCACTGTTGATATTATTCTGGGTACCGTGAAAAAGCGCGACAAAACTAGGAGAATAGATTAAATCTGACACCCCCTCCAAGGTTCTATTATTCAGTCTCAGTCTCAATTTCCCCTGAATTTCCACATCTGCTAATGGTTTAATTAAAGAGGTATTAGGTTCATGATTTCTAAAAGAAAACAAAATTGCAGCATGATTACTTTCTGTACACATTACTACCTCTAGTCTCTTGAAATATTGATAATTAAGGGGAGAACATACAATAAAGTCGATCACACTACTACCAACAGGAGAAAAAAATTTACTTTCCCCTTCCTGATCCACTTCAATCTTCCATTGAGTATCAAAAAATGATTGTCCATAATAAAAGTGCAGAAACATTCTCCCTGCTTCATTAGTAATCTTATCTATAGTTTTTCTTGGTTCAAAATCTGACATGTACATTAATTCTTGTAAAACTGATAAATTATCAAAGTCTGCTATTCTGGCTTTAAAATTCCCTGCTAAAAAAACTGTATCAACCATGTGAGATTGTGTAATAGTATCAATTTCCTTGGTTAGTTTACACCAAATATCATAACTAGGATGAATATGGAAACTCGGGGGATGTAGACATTTACAATTAATACAATATTAGAGTCCCAATCGACCACTACCATAAGTATTTCAGGGGTGGGTGAATAGATTTTTAACACCCTTAGTCCATCTCTGATCTTTATTAGAGTTACTAAGCCTCCCTTATTTCTCCCATGCAATTTTCCTCTGATCACAGGAGAGTAATTTGATTCATAACCATTAAGATGGGGTTCTGTTAGTGCTAAAGTTTCTTGAAAAATAATGACTTCAAATCTGGAAACAAAACTCACCCATTGTGGGTCTGAAAATTTGTTGAGAAGTCCTGCAATATTCCAATTAAGGACATCACAGGTGTCAACGTTAATTAACCCCTTGTCATATTCAGACAATATGTCAGAGTCTTGATTTCTAGATATTTGTAGTCATGAAGAAATTGAACTTGAATGAGCTGAAATCTCCCATTCATTCCATACCACCAAATAAATACCTAGCTCGTCCAACGTGCAATGATTTTCTAAAAGTAATGGTAATAATTGAGCAGAAGAAATATAACAATTAATCTGTGTTCCTTCTTTAGACTTCAGAACCCTTTCCGCCTGGATTAATTCATCCGTGTGTATTTGAGTTTTAATAACAGCTGAGAGAATTACCCTTAAAAGTGATGTAAGATTAGTGTCTGTTTCTCCCTCCAATATATCTAATCCAAAAATAGACAGCACATAAGATTCAGGAGATCGCCTAAATTCCCAATTCAGCTTAGTTAAGATAGCTTCAAATTTATCCTGTGATAATATTTTTCCAAGTTTGATCCCATTATAAGTGCTCTTCCATATTGTACCCCAAGTGACCAGTGAAGACAACGACACATCTAACAAATTTATCAATCTTTGTTTAGTCCATACCTGTTTAGCCAAGTCCATATTAGGCAACATGAAATAGACTGATTTGCTGGAGTTAACACTGTCCCTAATTGCAAACATAAGAGCTGCCGCTACCTCTGGAAGTCCCAGTTCGGCCTTTAATAAATGGACTATCATTTTTGTCAGGGAGACATTTGTTTAATTATTTTTAACATACATCTGGTCTAATTTAAAGACAACTTCATTACCTGTACAAATCAGGTTAAATGCTTCAGATTTTCCTTTATCAAGAGGATGGGGTTCTTCTATCAAAATGAATGAATTTGGTCCCCCCCTCTAATTTGGGTTGATCTGGAGTATTAATGTTCCCCATAACAGTTGTCATGTGATCCAGTGCAGGGGTAAAACCCCCCTTTTATGTTTTTGATTGATTATTGGGGTAAGTTCTTTTGCCCCTTGCCCAATGTCGAAATCTGTGTTCTCCTTATCCACTAAATAGAAATTTCCATGTGCTACTTGAGCTCCCTCTACCGGAATTTATTCATCAGTCCTTCATTAAAAGTGGTCCATTGGTCTTATATTCTTTTTTTTTAGAGGTCTTATATAGTCTTGTATAGTTTTTTATTTTTTTGGTTTTTGTGATGAAGTTTGTCGCCTCTTTTTTTTTATTTTTCTTATTAAGGCCTACTCGCTTCTTACCTTTAGGAGTCTCAGGAATAGTTAATGAAGGGAATGATAGATTGGGCTTTGATCTATAAGCCTCGTTTTGTTCTACCAGCTGTAGAATTTTTTGTTCCAGTGAAGTAAATTTTTCTAGGGAGAGACGTGACAGATTTTCTAAAGCTGTTCTAATTCCATTATATGCTTATAACAATACCACATTGGACATTACTGGGTGAGCTAAAGCCTTAAAGGACAAATAAACAGACATTTTTATTCAGTGTGTGTTTGACTCACCATTGTGGATAAATGTACAGCATTTACTGTTGTTGTTTGCTGTGTGGAGTCCAAATTCCTTAATTTTTTTTCCTTTTTTTAGAATTGGGCTTTATATTTTATTGTTGTTGGGTGCCTGTCTTCAACTCCACGCTAATGAGGAATCTCCGGTCGCGAGTCCTCAGCGATGCTGCTATGAGACGATGACGCTCATTGTAGCGAGACTTGAATGGGAGGAAGCAGTAAGTATGGCCGAGATGGATGTTCCTGACCTTAGTAGGAGGACTTTGATTTGTTGCTGTTGCTCAACCATACATGTTTGAGCCTCTGCGGTCTGAAGTTTCGGCAGATGCTGCTGCTGCCGATGCAAGTACTTCCGAAAAGGAAACAGACAGCTCTGAAGTAGCTGCGGGTGGCCGGATTATTGAAGAACCAAGCCAATGGTGGGTGAATGACTGCTTCGGCTATCCATGCCTTACTGTTCATGGCAGTGCCTCTTTTTTTTATTTATCTGAAAGATTAGGGTTTGTGATGTTATGTGCAAGCATGTATTTCAGTGATGGTAGAGTTGATTCAGAAAGCAGCAGTAATGGCAAGCATGTTGTCTGCAATGGTTATAGCCCCCTTATGTGTCTGCTTATGTGCCAGTTTCCCATAAGTGCTAGTTCACATCAGGAATGACATTCTTTCACATCCCACCTCACAGCAGTACCCTCACATATGCAGTATATGTTTTGATTATGGTGAAGAATGCATGTAGACTTTATTTGTGTTGGTGTACTACATAGCATAGGGACACAATGCCAACACATTTAATTAATGTTGATGGTATGTGTGCAATGATTTATTCAGTGCCTATGATTTGTATAGACATCCTGTTAATTTTTTTCCTGTTAGGATGTACTGTGTAATTCCACAAGTTACTTAGCCTGTGTTTCTCTTTCCATTTATTTTATGTAAAGAAACACCTGATACAAAGTCTTGTAGTTGTTGTTTCTTATTGTGGCACCCCTGTGTTTTCATTGCACATCGACCATTCACAAACATTTACATGTGTTCACATTGTTTACCTATGGAATGCAATGCCATTTCCTAACAGTGCATTGATGTTCACAGTGTTAGCAAGTACTCCATAGTTACCACGTGCCCGTTACATATATGTGGAAATTCTCAAATGAGATGCTCTCCTTGCATTGCATCTGTACCAGGCCCCTGAGATGTGCCTACACAAAACTGAGGTATTCAGAGAGCATCTGCTGGAAGATGCCCCTCAGTGTATCTGCACTGTGCATACCACGATTGCGCCCATCCCTAGATGTGGCGCTGCTTCCCTGGTCATGTTCGGAAGATGTTTGTATTCACAGCCCCAGACATGCAAATGGGCCAATTAGGCAGGCAAGGCTCAATGTATCCATTTGCATGCTATTATGACCCCATTTGCATTCCTCTAGCAGGGATGTGCCTGGCCAAATGCGTCGTGCTCCCTACAAGGGCTGAATGCACCAAACATCCCCCTCCCTGCCTGTATTACGTTTGGTGATACACAAGCACAAACCATTCCCTGATAGTCTACTGGTCGCCCCTCCCTGCCCATATCCTGTTCTGTAATGAATCCACCACACCTAACCAGTACCTTGTAGTCTACTGCCCTTCCCTGCCTGAATCCTGTTGTGTGATAACTACACGACTAAAAACCATTTCCTGGTAGTGTAGTGGTTGAAGCACCAGGGAGTCGTTATATGTGTGTTTGAATAAATTGTTCATCGTGTTTTTTTCATTTGTTCTGTGTGAATCTCCTTATTTTGTGTTCTTTAGTACAGCGGTCCCCCCCTCCCTGCTCATATTCCCTTCTGTAAGAAATTAAGAATACCTAACAAATACCTGATACTGTAGTGGATCCCTTCCCTGCCCGTAGTCCAGTAATAATAATATACTGTAAATACTCCATGGTACAGTAGTGCCCCCCACCCCTGCCATAGGCCAGTTCACCCACCCACATAGGCAACACAAAGTCATTCACCACGATGTGAATGACAGCTTACGGTACACATTGATAGCCCATTGGTTGACAGCTATACTATATGCTGTCATTCACTGACAGCTTAGTTGGCAGGCAGCTGAGGATGACTGAGGGTGGGTTTTGCTAGGCGCCTACAGACATCCACTGCTGGGACGTGGAAGTGGGGTGGGGTTGGGTTGCCTACATGGGTGGGGTAGTGTGGGGAGGCACTTGACCATCATGGATTGGGTGTTTTGTCACAGCGATGTGGTATGGACAGGAAATGGGGCACCGCTGAGGACCGTTGCTGTTGAGTTACGTGAAGCAGGATATGGCCCGGGGGGGTATCTTTAGTACGGTGCTACGGGCAGGACTGGACACTGTACTGCCATGGTAACCAGGCAGCCATACTGCTGTCTCTGGTACATCAGCCTGCCTGTGTCAGTCAAGGCAGTTAAGTGTACATTTGTAGACTTATGTTTTTGGGGTGCATCTTCGGACTTGCTCTGAAGATGCACCTTCATGGTGGGTCATGAATTGTGGTGCACCTCCAAAAGTAATCGGCATCTGTTAATCCTGTCCATCACATGTATAAATCCATCCAGTGTTCTCTATAATACCACCATATCATTCCATTCTTCCTCCAACCTTGCTTTGAATAAACCCTTGACAGACCTTCATATTGTGATCCCTTATAGTTATAGTACAATTTCATGTCAGGTGAAAACTGTCAATCATCTGCACATCTATGCCATGGGGGTTATTGAAATGTTATATCATGGCACCCCTTGGACACAGTGATCTAAGTAGTCCTTATTACTGTGTCCACCACTGACATTGTGTGCAATGTCACTACCATGTGTGTTTCATTCGTCATGAGAGTTTTTTCAAACTGAATGTCCCAGCTCAGGTGTAACAGTACGAATGGCACACATCACTTGAGGTCTCACTAAAATTTTTATATAATGACTTCATGGTCTGTCACATTCTGCTGCTGATACCTTGGTCTATACACACCTTGCCCGCTGTATGTCACATGGCCTACTTTCACTCAAAATGTTTCAGTTTGTCGTGGTCAAGTGTCACAGCATCAATGATCATGCAGTACAACGGCATGTATGGCATTCATGTTTAGATGTGGTGCTAATGCTCACAACACTTCCATATCCAGTTGATAGTTACTGTATATGTTGTGTGTACCCAGAACAGTGTTGAGTACAATACGGTTTGATGCAGTAACTGGACCATGAAATCTGATGTCATTCCTTCTGACTATTGGTACTGTGCCCTAATACATCTCACCTTTGGTTCTGCAGGTGCCAGTGTTTCAACTGTACCAGAATGAAGACATTGGTGGAGTGCATTTGCTGCCATGAGATGACTGCTGTGATGGCCAAATGTGAAGAGGAAGAGGTTGCCTGCATCACTGAACTGGATTGCTTCAGGGAGAACTGTCTCAGCCAAAATGTGATTCTGGTATCGTATTATGAATATGAATTTATGGAGGGACCTCTAGACAATGCCATTCCTCTGAACGAGTGAGTATATGAATTTATTACATTTTTACTTTTTTCCCTATATATATTTTGTAAGCAATAACCCACAACAGGGTGTGTGGTTATTGGGGATTAATGAATACCTCTGGTGTATTGTGAGGTATGAGGCCGCAGGCAGAGTGTCCTCACAGCACCTGAGGTGTTGATTAATCCCCTATAATGGCACACTCTGTCTTGGGTTACTGTGCTTATAATGTGGGCTGTATGTGGAGAGAAATAGAACAAAAATTGTGGAATTATAGTCAGAAAATGTGGGAACTATTTTGTGTTCTTCCACTATTTCTGGCTGAGTACCACAGTTTTTGGTGTTCTGCCACAGTACAACTGCCTAAAATAGCTCTACTAACATTACTTAATGGTAAACAGGCCTACTACTGTAAATCAAGCAGCAGGTCAATCTTGTTGTTGTGCTTTTAATGTGTTCCTGCTGTCTCTCTCCCTCATTTTTATGTTGCTTGCACGCATGTGCAAGAAACATAGTGCCATCATCTGAGTTTTTGGAGGTGTGACACCCATCTTCCAATTAAGTCAGTGTGTTTGCAGGCGCGGCCCCAGTTCCCCAATCACTGCTGCAGCTGTTTATGACAGCAGTTGAAAATGCAGTGGTCATACACAGTTGAAAGGAGCTCCCGCTTCAGTGAGCAGAGCTCCCCCTCCACCACACACACACACGCACACACGCACACTGCATGCTCATGCACCTTCCCCTCCCCCATGCACACTATGCGGCCGACGGGGTGCCCAATCCCCATCGGCTCCATGCCCCCCCAAGCTTCCAGGTGCCACACTGGAGCCCAACCCAGCGTGGCAAAATTTGTTATGGCCGACGGGGTGCCCAATCCCCATCGGCTCCACGCCCCCAAAGCATCCAGGTGCCGCACGCTGGGAGCCCACCCGGCATGGCAAATGTGGTATGGCCAACGGGGTGCCTAATCTCCGGCTCGGCTCCAGCCCCCCAAACAGTTTCCAGCTGCCACGCTGGGAGCCCACCCCAGCGTGGCAAACGTCCTCGTCATCATATTTTAAAAAACAACCTGTAAATACAAAACTGTCCCCGGCGCTTCTCCCTGCCCCTCCCACAACCCGCACCCACCCACTGCACCCCTGCCTCCCCACACCCACCTCTGGATCTTGCCGCGATGATCTTCGGTGGACTGGGAACACGTCTGCACTCTTCAAAGCCGACCGCGAACTGAGGAAATGCCGGTAAGCTGTATAATGGGATAGATAGGGCTTTTTCAACTTTGCTGCATATCTCAGGCATTTTTTGGAATTTTGGCACCAAATTTTCAACATGGGGTTTTTGGGACCCCTCCTCATGAATTCTGTCACTGTCATGGCGTTAATCAGGCCGGAAGGGTGATTTCGCGGTCACTGTGTGAAATCACCTTTCGGGACCGATTAACAAAACGACAGTGCCAGTGTTCATAAGATGGGCTCTCAAAAAGCCTATGTTGCAAATTTGGTGAAATAATTCCTAAAAATGACTATTTTGTGAGCGCAAGGCTATGAGTTCCCACGCATCCCATAAGTTTGTGAATTTTAATATTTGCACTCTGGATTTTCAACATTGCCATTTTACCACACCTCCTTATGAGCAGTACAGCTATCATTTTTTCACATCTCACCCAAAATGTGTTTCCGTGCATGTAGCGCACAATGGCGCAGTTGGTGTGCGAAATCAATGTTCGGGATAGATTAAGAAAATCACAGTCACACTGTTTATGAGCAGAAGTGTTAAAATGGCTATGTTAAAAATTTGATTAAAAAATTCCCAAAAATGACTGTTTTACGAGCATTTGTTGCGCTGATCCTACACACGCTCGTAAGTTTGCGAATTTTCAATATTTTCAATCCAGATTTTCAACATTGCCATTTTACCACACCTCCTTATGAGCAGTACAGCTGTCATTTTTCACATCTCGCCCAAAACATGTTTCCGCCCATATAGTGCACAATGGCAGTTTGTGTGAAATCAATGTATGGGACACATTAAGAAAATCACAGTGACACTGTTCAAGAGCAGAGGTCTTAAAATGGCTATTTTGAAATCTGGTGAAAATTTCCCCAAATGACTGTTTTAATAAGTGCTTGTAGAGTTCCTCAAGACGTAGAAGTTCGCAAATTCTTTAATATTTGCACTCCAGATTTTCAACATTGCCATTTTACCACACCTCCTTATGAGAAGTACAGCTGTCATTTTTCACATCTCGCCCAAAATGTGTTTCCATGCATGTAGTGCACAATGGCACATTCGGTGTGCGCAATCAATGTTTGGGACAGATTAAGAAAATCACAGTGACACTGTTCATGAGCAGAGGTCTTAAAATGGCTGTGTTGAAAATTTGGTGAAAAAATTCCCTTTAGACGCTCTGCAATGTTACGAATGAAGACATTGAACAGGACTGGCCCCAGGACCGATCCCTGCAGCACCCCACTGGTCACCCCCTCTCCCTAGACTGCACATTATTTACCACCACTCTCTGCCTCCTGTCTGTTAGCCAGTTTCTAACCCAGTTTACCACCCAAACTAGCCTCCTATATGGGATGGTGTCAAAGGCTTTGCTGAAATCAAGGTAAGCATTGTCCACTGCCCCACCCTGATTCACTTCCTTTGTCACCCAGTCAAAGAAATCAACCAGATTTGTCTGACATGATGTCCTCACTGTGAATCCATGTTGTCTGTGGCCCTGGGCTCTGATGGCTTCTAGATGCCCCACTATCCTTTCTTTAAGCAATGTCTCCATGATCTTCCCCACTACTGAGGTGAGGCTGAACAGCCTATTGTACCTGCCTCCTCCCTGCTGCCGGACTTGTGTAGAGGGACCACATGTGACCTCCTCCAATTCACTCGTGTTGAATGACTCAGTGAAAATGGCTTTCAGAGGTACTGCTATCTCCCTTCGCAGTTCTCTTAATATCCTTGGGCGTATGCCATCTGGGTCCATCGCTTTGTCCACCTTCAATTTACTGAGCTCCTGCAGGACTCTTTTGTCTTTGAATGGACTGTTGTCCACCTCTTCACCCCCTTGGCAACTGCTGTACTGCTGTGGCCCTTGCCCCTCCCACTCTTCTCTGAATACTGAACAGAAAGACACAGTGGATGTCTTGGGAGGAAGGCATGGAACTATCACTTCCAAATACCTAAACAGCACATACAAGCAAGCAACATTCGGCATTGACAAATGCTTGTTATTATCTCCCTGTGCTTTTTACAGGTGCAGGAACACTGCACATCCACAGTCTCTCTACAGAGGGAGGGGGGGAACAGAAACACACATACAGAGCTGCATGATGCCCGTTCATGCTCTGGCTTGCTTCAGACACAGTACAGGTAACCTGTAAGACTGATCTCAGTGTACCTCTGCACGCCGGGTGACCAGGAAAAACACACGGCGATACATAACATTGCAGCCCCTCCCTTCCAGTCACTCTGTTGTCTGCCTGCTCCATCTCCAAACCTCCATTCGGTGATGTCAGTAATACAGGCAGGTGACTGCACCCCTACTTGGGAGAGGATACCCAGCTCTCTCTTCTCATTATCACACACCCTAATCGTGATTGCACCCCAGCTACCTAGTTTGTTATTGAACCCTGGTTGACGGTGGTGCACAAGGTGAAGCATCATTCACCTAAACCCTTTGTGATATTGGCCCTTTTTTTCTTTACTTTGTATGTATGACTGGGAGTCCCCACTGACCTACATCCAACACAACGTGTCCCACGATACAACGGCCCCCCCACCACAACAACCACCATTTAGCCACAGTTATGAGCCACCTGCTCGTTACTGTTTTATGTAAGCACAGCAACCAGTTTTGTTTTGTTGGAACCTTGTTCGAGTCCTCTGCATTCCCCAATGCCCCCTATTGATCACCGCCTCTGTACTGCATCAGTCTGGTATTGCTTGATCCTCCACCCATGGTCAGTACAGCACCATTGAAAAGATGACCTTCAGTAAAACAGTATGCGAGCTGCCCACTGGAATGTCAAGCATCACTTACATGTCCTTCAGTCTTGTTACCCCACGTCAGTAGATAACCCTTGTAGTTCATGACTGAAGCAGAAGCGTTACTGCAGTTGTTTTGTTCCTTGCCAACATCATTATAATTTTCAGTCCTTATTGGTCTACTCACCGAATGTTAAATTGAGTATGTTGGTAAAATTTACCTATATTTTCAACAACGTCATATCTTTTAATTATTGTTTTCTTAGTAATACTGATGTATACTTCATGAAGATTGTGAATTATTGACATTGTTGTAATATTCTAGCTGATTGTAGAACTCATATGAACAAACAAGCATACAAAACTGCCAGCAAATAAAGTCATTAATTAACCTGCTGGAGAAGGTCCACAGTAGGGCTACAAAGATGATACCGGGTCAGAAGGGTAAGGCACATGAGGAGAGGTTAAGGGCACTGAACATGCACTCACTTGAAGACAGGAGAGAGAGAGAGAAGGAGAGAAAACATGATTGGGACCTTCAAGTACTTAAAAGGGATAAATAAGGTGGACAAGGAGTGTCTCTTTAAGCCGGGTGTCAACCACAACGCGAGGGGAACAATTGTAAGCTGGAGGGTGGGAGGTTTAGGAGGGAGGTCAGGTAGCACTTGTTCACAGAGAGGGTGGTGGACACTTGGAATGCGCTGCTGTAAGAGATGATCTCGTTGAAGACAGTGGAGAGCTTTAACAGAGACTGGGATAGGCATGGGGGAAGGTAAGGACCATGGGTAGGGAGGATGGTAGGAGTGGGGATGGAGGGCAGGGACAGTACTTCAAACTGTGGATGTTGCAATATAAGCAGAATAGACAGACCAAATTGCCTTCTTCTGCTGGCTTCTTCGTATGTTCCTATTAATGTTCATTCTAGTGTGCCCTACTGAGGGGCTTGTAGCCTTATACTGTAGCTTGCAATTCCTAAAATCCCAATCCACCCCTATGTTATCCTCTACCCCCAATTTTGAAACTGCACAATGTCATACTGAATAGCACTTCTAAATGTAACAGGTACCACATAATCAACACCCCATGTAAGAAAGTGGATTAACATTTGCCTCTGAAACTTTCACCTTTATGATCATAGATGTGTTCAAAAGTGCTTCCTGACATCCCTCCCTCTTGCTGAACAGTGTGCTCCCATTATGTTCGGGTTGTAACTCAGGTTTCACCAGGGTCAGTATCTCAGCAGGTAGCACACTCGCCTCTGAGGCTGGTTGAGCAGAGTCTTGTCAGAGGGCCATGCGTTCAATTCCTGCACATGACGCTTGGGTTGTGAGATGGCTATGTGTTCCATTCCCACACATCACAATATTCACACTGTGGTGCAGCATGACGGTAATGCTGCACTTCTGTTGTGCCGTCTTTGGATGACACGTTAAACCAAGGTCCCATATGCATGTTCTGGTGGTAGTTCAGGTGGGTGTTAAAGATACCATGGAACTTACCGAAAATAATCTGGTAATTTGCCCAGTGTCATGGCCAAATATCCCCCATTCCCCAACAGCGTTATCTAGTTCAGGGTTGGTTGGCATTCATCTGAGTGGGGGGGGGGGTTGTGAAGGGGGGGAGCAGCAGCTAAAAAAAGGTAGGTGCTAGCTGCACACTCCAGCAGATTTGAAAGACTGCGTGGCCAGTTTCTGCTGTCAAGTAGCAAGTAAGTAAGTTATGTAAACTGTAAAGGGATTGTCATTCTCCACCTTTGTTATTCCTTTCAAGTACTAGAAGGACCCAATCATGTCCCCTCTGTGTTTGCCTCTACTCCCTCACAGGTTATGACTATCGTTTATTGGTAGTTCCTTATCATTCAACCGCTGTAGTCCACTCTCCATGTGTCATGTTCACTCAATGTATGTTTCTTGTTTATGCTACACAGGTCATTTCGCTTTGTGGCATATCGCAAATTTGTGTGGTGGATCTGGCGCAGGCTCAGAAGACATAATCGAAGAGTCCTGCCTTCCTGTGTCGTGTCTGCAATTAGGGCTGTGTTCCCATCAGAAGAGTATACAGGCTTCAAAGAACCATGCCATGCTGCTGAGGACTAACTGTTATCAAAATACATGTTATTAGTTTGTTATAAATTGTAATGAAACATTCAGTTTATTGTTAAACTTGGGTCCACAGCTAATGATATTATGTGTTGTGTTGCATAGCAGACCAAATTATACTACTGTTTTGTTGTAGACAACATATCCATTTATTAAGGTTAGTGATCACAAAGAAGGCCACAGCCACTGTTACAATGAATGTGCACGTACCCTGAGCGTGGCAACATGCTTATTCATGGCAGCTCTGTTGTGCAGCCAGCTGCTGAGGATTGTTGAGTGCTGTGCTGTTTGGCCAATACTGGTAATGGTGGTGGTTTGATCCAGGTGTTGGGGGACTACCTGGGGGGGGGGGCAGTACATCCAAGGGTTATGTTGCACTGCACAGCCTATTGTGCAAGTGGTGGTGGACGGCATAAGATCAGTGATTGTTGATGTTGGGGGGAGGGGGACCACTGCAGAACAGAAACCGCTGTACCGTTGCTGGTACCGGAATTCAGCAGGTGTGCTGTGGGACACAGGACACCATGGTGTCCATACCTCATACTGCATGCTGCCTGTCTGCATGATTCATTTTTTTTTTCATTTGCAAGCTGACTTTGTAGGCTTCAGTGTTAGCCCAGCTTTGTTTCATGGGCAGTTTTTTTCACACCATCTTACTTGCCGGATCCAATGACTGTTGTAATGGTTACTTGTACCACAGAATCCAGTCATATTCTGCTGGCCATCCTATTATGACAGTTGCATATGGTTAGCCTGATGGTTTTCATTTCATTTTACACAGAAATTTGAAGGCGGAAAATGACGACATTTGCCCATCTAGTCTGACCTATTACATACTCCCTTGCACCCTCCCCTTTTATACTGGCTCTGGACTTTCTCCCCTCCTCCCACCCACGTGTCTGTCTTATGCTGTCTTGAATCCCCCCCACCACTGCTGATCCCACCACCTCCTCTGGCAGTCTGTTCCAGGCCTCCACCACTCTCTCCATGAAGAACTGCCCTCTGACACTGCCTCTGTATTTCCCACCTTCCAATTTGAGGCTATGCCCCCTCGTGTTGACTCCATCCATCTTTTTGAACAAGCTCCCCTCCTTAACTGTATTAATCCCTTTTAAGTACTTAAAAGTCTTAATCATGTCCCCCCTTTACTTCTAGGCTGTAATGGGTACATATTCAGCTCCCTCCACCTCTGCTCATACGGTTTCCTCGCATCCCTCGCACCACCTTACTTGCTCTTCCCTGAATCCACTCCATCATCTCAACATCCCTCCGTAGATGCGGTCTACAGAACTGCACCCCAGATTCCAGGTGCGGCAGCACTATAGTTCTGTGCAGCGGCAGTAGCACCTCTCTCCTTCAGTTGGTAAAGCCCATTGCAATGCAGGCAAGCATAACATTTCCCTTCCCTACTGCCTTACTACACTGGTTCCCTATCCTCCCCATTCAACCCCTCCCTGTTGTCTCTAGGTTCCCTCATTTCTACTTTATCCGGGGGGGGGGGGAGTCTGATAGCCTATCGACTTTTCAACCTGTTTTGGTAGCCCTGTCATAATCCTCCCGCACAATTTAGTTTAAATTTAACTTTCTTACTATAAAGTCCTCCATTTTACTCTTCTGTACAACTGCCCCTTCTTGGCTCAGATGCAGTCTATCAGGGGCAAACAACCCCTCTTCTTCCCATGTTGAACCCCAGTTACCTATCAAACTGAACCCCATCTTCCCACTCCTCCCATCCTTCTCTTTCCAAACCCGTCTCCTCCATACGTGCACCTAATCCCCTGGTGGAACCCTCCAATTCCTCTCTCTCTCCCCTTTCCCAGCTGGTACTGTCCCTGCCACTCCATCTCACTGGCTGGCAGATTCCTTTGACCTCCTCTGCTTCCAATCAGGGCACCCTTACTCCATTAGCGTTCTCCCATACTGTTTCCACCACCGACAGCGGTGGACCGCCTTCCGCTGCACTGCGCCTTCATCTGCACTTCTCTTCCTCTGTTTGTGCTGCCCTTGCCACCGATGCGGCCAAACTCTCCTGCCTTGCCACCAACAGTGGCCCGAAAATGGCCCCATATTCAGCCCACCAGCCGCCAATGTAGCCGATGTCCTCTTCTTGCCGCTGCTGACTGTGGCACGAAAAACCAGCCAGCAGTGCACCCAAAAGTGATTTGTAGAGATATGATTACCAGTTACATAATATTTACTGATCACATATAAAGTGGTGATCATTTATTATCTTTATAGTTACTAGACAGACATAGTGAGGTGATTTTCAGTGAAAAAGATTGCACTAATTACGGTTACCTCTTAAAACTGTATGTTGTTAACAGGCACTGTAATCATTGAACTGTCTTTGATACTAATGTATTGTTCCACTGTGTGATTTGACATTGAACATAAGACATGATGATTATCTTGTCCTTTTAATGATCAAGTGTTCAGTTTGTGCATTAATTGTCAACAAATACAGTTGCTGTACTCATCTGTATCTAAATCAGCATAAGTACTAAATCTAATACTGTAAACTGTATCAGTGACAAGTGTAATCATATTTTAAAGTGCCTTTAGAAAGAATAAAAAGTTAGTACAATGGTTTTGGTCACACTCAAAGAACACTGTGATGAGTCTGGCCCGGTGGCGCTGAGGGTTGAGGCGCTGGATGCCACACCTCGCGCCATGCCGGCGACCCAGGTTCGGGAACGAGCTGGGGCCACCGGCGGTCAGCAGGGGAGGGAGAGGATCAAGCATCCAGAGGACTGCTCTCCCCTCTCAGGGAGGATTCCAGGGTCAACCCAGCGTCGCAGTTGCCCCCGGTGGAGACCGGAGGCACTGCAACACGCAGGGCTCACATGTAGGGGAAGACGTCTGACGGATGCCTTCCAGACAATGCTGGGAACATCCACGCCATGGGCTGGGTGGCACTGCATGTCCAATGTCTGGGGCGTAACTCAAGAAACACCCCGGCTCGCCAAGGAGATGACGAGGGCCTCAGGGATCTCCCTCTCATCCCCAATACTCGGCTAGGCCACACCAGGGATCCACAGCCGACTTCCCGAGAGGGATGGACACTCTAATCTCAGAAAGACGCCGCCAAGGGGGGGGCGATCTGGGGCACTGGGAAGTCTCTTGAGGGAAGGGTGATCCAGTCTGGTCGGCCACGGTGGGGAGTAGAAGGGGTAAGATAGCAT
The DNA here is from genome assembly GCA_016271365.2 of Neoceratodus forsteri. Taxonomy (NCBI): domain Eukaryota; kingdom Metazoa; phylum Chordata; order Ceratodontiformes; family Ceratodontidae; genus Neoceratodus; species Neoceratodus forsteri. The sequence continues at coordinate 1,871,669,204 of CM057452.1, forward strand.
AGGCACCTCTGAGGGATGCTTCAGTGTAGCCAATGAATAAACAGAGTTTGAAAAAAAAAAAAGAAAGAATGCTGTGATTGATGTGTACCCCTCATCTGGGATGCCTGCCTACCAGCTGTAAACTAGCCCACACCCCTTCTATTGTCAAATTCACATTTGCAGGATGACCAACACATACAGATCATTGTTGTCTGAGGTTCAGCACCAGTCACCCACTAATCCTTATCCCCTTAGATCATGAATAATGCCTCAACCAACTGTTGATTTCAGAAATACTACCTTACCTTGGCGTGCTTGCACATAGTAATGGAAGCACCTCTGAAAATGCAACCGATACAACCATCTATTCACACTGCCTACCAAGCTCCAGGAACATGTCACGCAATACTTTGACTGACTCCACCCCAGCTCATTCATGCACAGGTGTACCACGACATGTGTGGTCTTCCTACCCCTCCATGCACATTGCAAAACTGAATGCACGGGCCTTCACACTGTTAATCCACATATGGACTGTAGCCATACACAACTATGCCCTTCCACCTTACTTCCCGTTCTGATCCCCTTTAATATGTAAAATATATAACAATAATTTAATATGTAAAAGTAGTAGACGGGGGGGGGCTGTTGACGTGCCCTACCTACCCTTTAGCAAGGCATTTTACACTATCCCACACAAAATATCAATAAACAAGTTAGCCAGCCTGGGAGTGGGTCCCAGGGTGTAGCCTGGGTAAGAAACTGGCTGGACAACAGGACTCTTAGGGTAACAGTCAATGGACTCCACTACGAAGAAAGGGAAGTTACTAGTGGGGTACCGCAGGGTTCAGTACTGGGAAATGGTCCTCTTTAACATCTTTATAAGTGACACTGCGGAGGGAATGGAATGAAAAGTATGCAAGAAATATCAAAAATAACACCAGGGCCCATACTAACCCATGCGGAACAGTCAGCAGATCGTGCCAGACCAACCTACTTGAATACTACTGTATAACTGGGTAATGAGGGAACTGGATAAAGGCAATGCAGTGGATGTGCTGTATTTACACTTCAGCAAGGCCTTTGATTCAGTGCCTTGTGGGAGGATAGGGGTAAGCTGCAATATGTGGAGGCAGGGACAAAGATGGTAAACTGGATTGTGAACTGGCTGAAGGGGAGGCGGCAATGGGTGGTGGGGGCACTTTCTGTCCCAAGGGCGGTGACAAGCAGGGTGCCGCATGTGTCAGTCCTGGGTCCGGTGTTTTTTGGGTTATTCATAACAGGTACCTCACATGGTGTTAGGAGCAAGATCAGTCTGTTTGCAGATGATACCAAGATAGGGGTGGTGGTGGCAGTGGTGGATGACAGAGGGGTGACAGGGTCTACAGGAGGACGTGATCAAGCTGGAAGGGTTCCTGAAAAAGTGGCAATTCAGCTTCAAGGCAAAGAAGTGCAAGGTTATGCACTTCGGACCTAGGAAACCAGGGAGGAGCTACCAGTTGGGTGGGGTTCAGATAGAGGTCACAAAGGAGGAGAAGGACCTAGGTGTGATCATAACGGGGTAACATGAACAACTCAGCTCAGTGCAGGAAGCTAAAGCAAACAAGATGGTGGGGTGTATTGCTAGGAATCTCATCCAGAAACAGGGATGTGATCCTGTTACATTTGGAGTACTGCATGCAGTTCAGGTGTCCTTTCTGAAGAAGGACATCAGATTGCTGGAGGGGCATAAACAGTATTATTGATTACCCACTGACAATGTGGAGCGCTACAGAAAACACCGATGATGGCTGCACTTAGTATCCAGTGGAACCTGTAGAAGCACAATACTGTATCTGGAAGTCCACTGTGACAGGTGACATGAAGTACAGACATCTCCATGTTGTCTCAGTTGCCCCTCCCAGAGCCCTGGGCCCAATAGGGACCATAGCATTGTCACTACTGGGTACCCCAGGAGTCCCAGTGACAAGGCAAAGGATACATTTCATATTCAGCAACAGCAGAGAGCACCACAGACGATATCACATTCCCAATGGGGGTGGGGTGGAAACTGTTAACTATAGCCCATTTTCTAACTGCAATAATACCATCTAGGGTGAGCGTTATGGGATATAATGGACCTTTCCGATTCTATAAGGCCCTCTGCCTGCGACGTTGGGCTTCATTGCACCCCTGGGCGGTCCGTTATATCCCAATAACACCCCCTCTGAGTATATTATTGCTTACATCAATTATACAGTGGAAGGTCTGGAGGAAATGGTGTGCCAATTCATGTATGATATGAAAATCTGCACTAGGTTGGACACCCGGGGGGGGGGGAGTGAGACCATGAGGCATGACATGGAGATTTTGCAAGGATGGTCAGAAGCATGACAACTAAAATTCAATACCACAAAGTGTGCTGTGATGCACCTGTGGCATAAAAACCAGAGAACAGCTTACACCTAGAAGGGGAGGAATTAAAAATAAAACAGCAGGAGAGGGACCTTGGGATTAAAATATCAAGCAACCTCAAGGTAGGTAGTCGCTGCAGCGAGGCAGTGGGGAAGGCAAACGTAATGTTGGCATGCATTGGGTGGGGCATAACTAGCAGGAGGAGTGAGGTGATGATGCCATTTTACAAGGCCATGATGAGGACGCACCTGTAGTACGGGGTCCAGTTGTGGAGACCGCACCTAAGAAAGGACATAGAGCAGATGGAGAGGGTTCACAAAACAGAGAAACCAAGATGGTGATGGTATGCAGGGAAAATCATATGAACAGAGGTGTAGAGAATTGGATCTGTACCCATTGGAGACTAGAAAAGAGAGAGAGCAGACATGATTGAAACATTTAAGTATGTGAAGGGGAGCAATAAGGTGAACGAGGGGAGCTTCTTCAGAAGGACAGTGGGGGCTAAAACCAGAGGGCATAGCCTAAGATTGGAAGGAGGGAGATACAAAGGCAATGTGAGGGGGTGATTTCGTGCACCCTTTCAGCTCACTGACCCAATAGCGTAGATTTAAAAAGACCATTACGCATAGTCGCTGTAATGGTCCTTTTCATGTTACGCTTCCTCAGTGTTCTGCCCTCCTGACCAACTGCAACCTGGAGTTGAGATTCCTAAAGTCCAAGGGGCAGAGCCCCCAACAGACACTCCTCAATCGGGTGGCACAATACCTACGTCGGTACTGTGGCGTCGCTGAGCAGGAGGTCAACATTTTCACTGGTGACCTCCCTTGGTGCTTCAGATTCTTCACAGAGCAGGTGGTGGAGGCATGAAGTATACTACTAGAAGTGATGGTCGGGGTTGAAATGGTGGAGGGATTCAAGAGGGCATGGGACAGACATATGGGATTGAGAAGTGGGAAGCAGAGGAGGGCTCATAAAAGTGATGATGACTAGGGAAGAGGGAAAGGGGTAGACTAGATGGGTCAGTTAGGTCATTTTCTGCCATCAGATTTCTGTGATTTGATCCCCAAAAGTAACCATGCAGTAGATCATGTCTCTTCACCGTCCCACAGATACAGGGACCCATCTGAAAACAGGAGGTACCCATGCAGCAGGACATGAGTCTCTCCCCGTCCCTGAGGGCCACACTCTCTACCCCTCCCAGAACCAGAAGACCACATCTAACCAAAGGAGGTGCCTGTGCAGTGGAATGAGTGTGTTTCCCCCTCTACCAGAAACAAAAACACAGATTTCAGCACAGAAAGTCCATGTGAAACAAGACTTGTCTGTATTACCTTTCTGAGAAACATAGAATGTGTCAAGAGAAAAGGACCGCCAGGCCCACCCAGTCTGCCCAGTATGCCTAGTGAGCTGCTAGAACTTATTATTTTTTTAGTTCATTTTTGCCTTACCTCCTCAGCTGGGGTGGTCCTATGGTCTCTCAATCTGGTCCCCCTGGCAGCTCCGGCACCAGGCACCGTCCCAAGCCACAACCTCCTTATGTCTCCCCCTCTAAGGCCACTTCGCAGACCCCAACACAGAAGACCAAGAGGTCAGGGCCAGAGGGAGCTCCTGGAGCATCCAGTGCAGTGCTACAGGGACACCATCACGAGCGCTGCAGGATTCAGAAGCTTTTTTCCCTTAGCTCCCCCCTCAGCGCAGGCATGCAGGGAAGACAAGGATGCTGCAACATGCATTCCAGCATGCTGCACATCAGACGTCCACTGGTGCAGACCCTCCACTGCTTCTTGAAGTGCATTGCCCCTAGCCTCTGCCAGGAGCCAGCACCTATGCTGCACTCTTCACCCTCCCGGAGGACAGCAGTCCCAGGATGCTCAATCCTCCTCCCCTGGTCGACCCTCGATGACCCAAATCCACATTTGAACCTGGGTCTCCAGCATGGTGTGAGGTGTGGTGTCCTGTGCCTCAATCCTCAGTGCCACTGGGCCGGCAAGCTATTACCTTGACATTTTGCTGAGAGCTGGCATGCCCCATCTGATCAGAGGAGGTGGCCATATACAGGCATGCATCTTTGTCCCCCAGACAAGAACTACAGATCACTATCTGCATATGGGAACTAACCATACAGCAGGACATGTAGCAACAGAAAGCCTGGTCGGGTCTGAGATAAGTGGGGTCAGGGTGCATTTCTGCACTAGTGACTCAAGACATATAGATTTACTACACCACTAAAGGATGAAGTAATTTAATGACAATTACATGTTACATCACAAACTGCAGTGAAAAGGAAATAAAGTGACCTATTTGAATTGAAGCCAGGCCCCTGGAATACCATCCTGGTGTTCTAACCACTGAGTTACAGGCTCATATGATTGGTTGGATCTGAAGTTCCCAGACACACTTCCTTTCTCTGGTATTGCAATATTGTAATAGATCTAGTAATAGCTCACTACATTGCAGTATTCCAATACCAGAGAAAGGAAGTATGTCCAGAAAACTCAAATCCAACCAATCATGCGAGCCTGTAGTTCAGTGGCTAGAGCACCGGGACCTATTCTGGAGACCTGGGTTCAATTCCTAGTAGATCACATTACTTCTTTTTAACTACAATTTGTGAGGTCACAGAGTAAGATTACTTCAATATTATCACCACAGGAGGCAGTGGCTGAGATATTCAAAGGGGTTGCACCTGGCACAACCTCGCATTGTGCCCCAGTGTGATATTCAAAGGGATGCCTTGCACAGCGCAAGTCCCAATGCACCGGGGTGCATTGCTAATGTATGCAGCACATCTGAAGGGGGCGTGCCCATGAATGTGCGGCACATCCTGATATTCAGCCCGGGATGTGTGGCGCATTTGCTGGCACAACCCCCAGATGCGCCACATACTGGGGCGCAAGGTTGAGACAGAAAATCCTGGCTTAAATGCTAGCCACCCACAGGCAGGCTGCTGTATTGCAGGGCGCAACACAACACCCACTTGCCGTGGGTGGCCCCCCGCCCAGCAGGGACACTGTCCACAAGCACCCAAACCCCCCTGGGTGGTCCAGTGGATCCCCCTCCCTCCCATATGCCCGATCATGGGCATAAGTATGAGATAAGAAAAACCTTGGGGTCTAGTGGTTACCCCCTCCCTCCAGTATGCCCAATCGTGGGCTTATGAGATAAAAATGTAAAACCTGGTGGTCTAGTAGTTCCCCCCTCCCTCCCACCCACAAAGAACCCTCAGCCACCAGCACTCCCCATGATCATGGGCAGCACTACCACATACTGCCTGGCTCCTTACGATCACATAGTATGATCTGTAGTTTATTGGTTCACAGTGTGGACCAATGGAATTGCAGACTATTACCACAGGCACAAATATGTTAATGAATGCGATTTGTGCCTGTGTAGTACAGTACGGTCTACAAGTCCATTGGTCCACACTGTGGACCAATAGGCTTACAGATCATACTGTAAGCTGTCATGTGGCCGGGCGGTATGCGGGCAGGGTGCTGCCGCCCACCAATGATGGGGGGGCTGGATGGCCGGGAAGGGGAGAACCACTAGACCACCAGGTTTTCGTTTTTATGTCAAAAGCCTGTGATTGGGCATACTGAAGGGAGGGGGGAACCACTAGACCACCAGGTTTTACATTTGTATGTGAAAAGTACGTGGTCGGGAATACAGGAATGGGGGATCCACTAGACCACTAGGTTTTTCTTTTTCATACTAATGCCCGTGATCTGTAATATGGGTGGGTGGGGGGACGCTAACCTGCCAGGGTGGCACTGCATAGTGACAGTGGCTGTGCAGGATGCCAGGGGCATTTCGCTAGGCTGCCCTGTGAAATGCATGCAAATGAGGCCATAATGACATGCAAATGGCCCCATTTGCGCCATGCGTACATTATGGCCCCATTTGCATACCCAAGTTTGAATATCGCAGTTGTTGAGCCCAGCGCAACTCATTCCCAGTTCTCCCTGTTTGGGGAATGCACTGGTGCATTGTCACTGCACCATGCTCATTCCATGCCTTAGTCAACGGTGATGCACCTTGGCACATCATCATTGAATATCACCCTGTCCTGGTGCATCTCGGATGAGCTGCGCCCCCACTTGCGCCATTGCCTGGCGCAGTCTGAATATCTGACCAAGCAAAAGAGAATAGGTGCTGCAATCAGATGGAACCCTTTGTCTAACTGGTGCAGTGAATCAGGAGCGGCCAGCCCCAAACAAATGCAATGACTTTTTTGTTTGATTCTGTGAATATCTGGCCAGTATGTTTAAGGAGTTCAGTTAGGCCAGCCACTGCACTGCTGAGAGGGTTATAGGCACATAATGTGGAGCTTCTTTGTAGCCCCCAGCAGTAGAACAGAGTGCAGTGCTTCACATATGGGCAATTCAGGGATAGGTACTGCTGAGAGATTCAAGGTGCTCCTTACAATAGATTACATTTTACCATCTCCCGTTTTAGTGGAGGGGGTGATCACACCTCAATTGCTATTTGTCAAGGAAGTAGCAGAATCAGGTGTAGAAGGCTTGAGCCAGGATTTGAAATATCTAGTATATCCAGTTTATACTGGGGAACTCAAGCCTTTAACTCAGTATGGTTACTAGTAGACTTTGGACATCAAGGTGGGCAATTTTGAGTCCCTTAACGACAGCCCAGTGAGGATTAGAGCTACTAAGAGGGGCTGAGGAGCCAATGTTTAATTCAGTACTGCCTGATAAGTTCGAGGTAATAAAGATATGAGACCATATGCCACTAATGTCAACAGTAATGGGGCAGTTATACTGGGTATAGAAGTTGTACTTATTCACAAGCCTCAGTAGAGTAGTAAATATAAATATCTTCATTTTAGTATTGGTGACAGTTTAGGATGAGACACCTAAACTACTGCAAATTCATAGCAGTCCAATGAGGCAGCAGCCTTAGGCAGCTGGGAGGGACACTGTCCAACAAGTGGATTAGGAATAGCAACACACTGCTGCACAGGACTAGAAATGAGAAGGATGCCATTTGGGAAGCAGAATAAATTAGTTGCTGGGAAATAACCACTGTGGGCAAGCAAAGTGACCAAGAAATAGCTGTAGATAGAGACTGTAGTCACCAAACTGAGTCACTCTGACACATAGTACCCCCCCCACACACACACACACACACACACACACACAGACCTGGGATACCCGGGCAGAGAAAAAAACAAAACACAAAAGACCTATGCCTAGGAGGCCATGGCAAGGATACCAGTGCTAATATGGTCCAAAATTCTGTCTGAGAGAGAAAAATATTTAGCCCAGCAGGCCAAAGCAAACACCCTTGTTCTAATGAGGTCCAAAACTTCGGTGTCAATGTTTAGTGTAGTGTAGGTGGGGGGGGGGGTTTGAATCTGAGCATACTGAAAAAAATTTAATAAAATTCCCATAATGCCTTTAGTTGGAGTCCAGAAACAGACTGGGCAACACAACTTTATGTTCATCGCAGATTTCTGCTGTCCAAATCGATTGCATCGCAAGGTGAAATGCAGTGAAGTGCTGCAACTGCATGTTTGAGACTTCCGATGACTCGCTACACTGACATTAGGGCATTATGCAAGAAAGTCCTGATCTAAATGAATATTCTGTACCTCTTTGTCCATTTTTTCAAAGATCTCATCAGGAGATCCATCTAAACTAACATGCTCGATGTCCTCATTACCCATTTTCGAACTAACCAGCTCATCTGAAGTATCCAATGGACTAAATAAATTCATCCGGGATGGAAAGCATAAGATACCTTCTTCCTTCCCAACAGAAACCTCCTGAGTTGCTTCATAGCAAAAAGAGTGAGATTCTAACTCCTCTGTCTGACCAGCTCGGGTGATAGCCCCCAAGGATTTTTTTTTTTGTATAAAAAAAAATCAGCAATCTTAGTTTGATTCCTATAAGGGGCCATAAGCTCACTGCTCTGTGACGTTACTGAATTTGACCTCCATGAGTCCTGTAAAGTATTACAAGTAGTATTGTTAGTTGGATTCATATTTGTTAAGACTATTCTGTTGTCTTTAAAAAACTCATTTTTCATAACAGTAGAATTATCATTTTCCTCTTCTAAGGTCGGAGTTGGTGTTGATGTTAGAATTTGGAGCTCTTGTGTGTAAATACACACCCATTTCTAATTATTTTGGGTGCTTCTGGCTTAACCATACTTTCCTCAGAATTATTTATCAATTCCTGAGGATATTTTTATTTGTTATATTTTCTTTAAAAATCCTAGGGATAATCTGTTTAGTAACAATTGGACCGCTATGAGTTTTTTGAAGGATTTTACCACTTCTGGTTGCCATCAGCAAAGACCGAGAACAGTCAGACATTTGAGGCCCACTAGTTAGAGATACACCAAAACCAAAGCCAAAACCACAGCTAAAGGAAGGAAGGGATATAAACAACTGCTAGAAATCTCTCAGACACACAAAACTCTTAAAAAGCAGGGGATCCCAAACGGATGTTATTTTCACAGGATCACAGCTTTACCAAAAAAAAAAACTTGTTAATAGATTTATAAATATTAACCAGGAAACAGTCAATCGATTGCCAGATTACCAAAGTAACCTAGAGAGCTGTCTAAGTCCTTGGTTATCCCGATCTTGAAGCCAGTCCAAGTTCTTCCTATTAACTGAGTTCCAAATCAGATTCAAGTTCTTGTTGTGTTATTGTGTATTACATTCAAGTTTACTTTCCATAGTCAGAATCCATCAGCTGAAATCCCATATGATGAAATAAGGAACGCCAATCAGTAACTCAAGTAACTCGAATAACCATCCATTCAAAAGGAATCAATTAGCTCTCGGATTGATAGAACAGTAGTCCGTGTTCGCACTCAGTTGTTTAACTCAGATAACATAAGCAAGATAAAATGGTCACGGTAGCCATCTCGGGAAGACCGTAGTCTCCCAATGGTAACCCCAGTTTCTTAAAAAAGAGTATAATTAAAACAAATGAAATGAGGTACTATACTGTACTGAACCTGATAAATGTGTGTATTAATTATATCCAGGAACCAGAACCAGAATTAGGCTAAAATTAGCACAAAAAGGGTACAAATAACCTATCTCAAACTTGTCCTGCTCACCGGGACACCCCCACTAATATCTGGTTCTTATTTTACTTCGAGTAAATGCATAACATTTCTCATTTGCATAAGGGACAAGAGTAACGATTTGTATTAAAATAAATGGTGAACTACTTACTCCACAGCAAACTCCTTTCTCCCCATTTCTTTTCCCTCGCAAAGCGCTCCACTTGTTTAAAATAAAAGTGCAACCAACTAAGAAGCACAACAAAATTAGTGCAACACCTAGCAAACAATTTGACTATGTGCCAGATTCTGAGCCTTTCCTTGCTCTAAAATAAAATGAATCAAAAGCAGTAACAGGGTAGCTCAGCTCACAATTGCATCCACTGGTTTATGTGAGCGATCTGAACGCAGAGCGATCTAAACGCAGAACGCCACGCATGCACCCTAGATACTCTCAGTGAGTCATGTGATGTTGTAGTGGTGCAAAACTTTTTCAAAAATTTTGTTTTTTAGAATATAAAGTATAAAAGCTTATTTAAGTAAGTATAAACTATATTTTGAAAAGAAGAAACCATATAAAATAAATAGGGTATTAGGGCACTAAAATTTGGAATCAAAGTTAGCTCTAAAACAAAACAAAACAACCATACAACCCCACTATAGCAAAAAAAAGCACAAGAAAATGAAAAAATAAAATAAATAACTTATCTAAAAGCAGACTCCTGAAACCGGAGCTGAAAAAGAAAAAAAGGATTTTCCAAAGCAGAGTTGAAGAAAGGTCGTAGACAAAATCTTTCTTTCGGTTCTGTAAACCCTTTTTCTTCATTTTTGCAGTCAACGCTCCCAGCGTTCTTCCTCGCAGCTCTCCCTCACCTTTGGCTAACCCAACCTGAGACTCCAGCCTGTAAGGGAGAGAGAGGAGGACACCAAACTGGGAACCCAAATAACAGCCGCACAAGAGAGTCCAGAAAGGCTGCACTCTCAAACAGGTATGGAATTATGGTGGCATACCTTTTCTGAATAAAAAAAAAGCATAAGTGCATCTTCTGCTATACCGGTTACTCCACAGCCGACCAGCGTGAAGCGGCTATCCAACCTTTCCTTCGTACAGTGGTGTCCAAACAAGAGAAATGTGCCTCTTTAATCCCAGCAATTTCAAAATTACTTTCTGGACTGAAGCATTGATGTATGTCCACTCTGAAGCACTCAAGGTAAGAACAGTGTCTTCAACAAGATTGCCTCTTCTGGCAGTGCATTACACGTGTCTGCCACCCCCCCTCTGTGAAGAACTGCTTCCTGACCACCTTCCTAAACCATCCACCTTCCAGCTTTAGACTGTGGCCCCCCCCCATGTCAAGGTTGCTACTCAGCTTAAAGAGGCTCTGCTTATCAGCCTTGTTTATCTCTTTCACGTACTTGAATGTACCAGTCATGTCACCTCTCTCTCTCACTCTCTCTCTCTCTCCTGTCTTCCATAGACTACATGTTCAGTGCCCTCAACCTCTCCTCGCATGCATTGCCTTGTTGGCCGGCTTTCATCTTTGTAGCCATACTGTGGTCCTTCTGCAGCAGGTTCATGTCTATTCTGAGGTGTGAGCACCTGTACTGAGCTCCATACTCCAGATGAGATCTCAATAGTGACCTGTACAAGAGCAGAATACACTCCTCTCTCCTACTACTGTTATGCATCCCAGCATCTTGTTTGCCTTTTGCTACTGCTTTCTTGCACTGTGTGGAGTTCTTCAGGTCACTAGTGATCATCACTTCCATGTCCCTCTCCTCCTCTGATGCAGATACTCGGGCTCCATACAGGTAGTACTCTGTCCCACTGGTTACCTATCTGGTGCCAAATAACTCTCCACCACAACCACCATCTAGGGTCTGTCCCTCAGCAAGTTCCCACCCATCTCTGCCATCTTTCCCCAACCTCGAGAGCCACCAACTCCCTGATCAACCCTTTGTGGGGCCCAGACTCAAACGCATTGCTGAAATCAAGACAGATAATTGTATAGACGGCACATGGTGGACTACATGCAGTACTGGCACCTGTATTTGAATTCCAAATACATGAAACTCACCGCATGTCCACTTTACAGAACCCTGTCACACAGTCGCAATACTTAACTGTATTTGTCAGGGATACCAGCCAGTTGATGGGGAGGGGGAATCTGGAACGAGCTACCATTATGTCTGATCTTCTCTCTGTCTGAAAGAAGGTCATAATTGCATCTCTCTAATCACTGCAATTACTGGAATACTTTACTGGCACCTGTTTCTACCATTTTTGCAAATTCTTTCCCATCGGCGCCATATGGCGTCAGAACCATCCATTGATTAACCTGCCCAAAACGGCAGCAACAGAAAGCATCAGTAAATTAAGAGGATTCCTATAATAGGCACAGTATATGCACACTTACTTTATAACTGCTCGTAAGTAAAATGCAAGTAGCAGAAGCTAGTGATTTTAATATGCAAATGCATCTGGGATACTCATTACATACTGTCACAACCCCACTCAGCAAGTCAGGCCCTCTGCTCCCACAGTGCCAACCTCCGAGCTCAGTATTGTGAAAAGTTAACAGAACAGGGTAACCCTCCTGTTTGTTTTGTGGGTTCGAATCAACCTTTGGTCTCAAGTTCTGGAGGGATTCAAACTGTGAACTCTTCCTAGCGTACCCAACGTACAGGCTCAGATAATTCTGCTCTTCGGGGGATGCCAGATATCTTTCGCCTAGGGCACCTAACCAGGTACAAAATGAACACTTAAAAACTCTATGAAAGACCGTAGGAAAAATTCTTACCTTTTTCCAAGTTGGTAAACCAGTAAGCTTTTGCACAGTGTCAGCCTTAACCATATATACTTCACTTGTCAAGAAAAAGAATTTCAAAGGCACACCAAGTAGTCTCTAAAGTAGAGGTTTACTTAAAAATAGATAAAAAAAAATTGTAAAATGTAAATACAGAACAATATATCACAAACACATACAATCATTTAAAATAATAAGGTTTTAAATACAACAAAATCTCCTACCACAGTACCCTTAAACTTGTCTAATCTAATGTAATGCATTATTCTAACAGTGCCTGATGTTGCTTTTTCAGAGTCCAAACATGTGTGTCTTAGTGGAAAACAATACAGTTTTAAAACTGGCTTTTCCAACCTCTTTGCATGAGGTCACCTAGCTCCTCCCTGTCAGAATATAACAGTTATACAACCAGGATGTCATCACTCAGAAGGTAAATTAAATAAGGTTAATTTCTAAGTCCTTCTTTCATCCATGAGCAACATCCTGCTTTTACAGACATCAGAGGAACATTTATGACTTCACACCAGTGTGACATAACCTGGTTTTCCTCCTCTAAATGTCATAAAATGGATATTTTCTATCCTGTCAGCTGGCAAGCTACCATTAAGCTAGATAAACTGGGGATCCTTAATTTAGGTATCTTCTAGCCTGTAATTATCGCTGGGCCTTCCAGGTAACACCTTGTAGCTAAAACCTGGGGGTGTCATTCCACAGGCTGTTTCAGCATGTCTCATGAGAGACATTCAATAACACATTTTCATATTACAAAAAATCATAGATTAATCAGAACCAGCTGTCTGAGTGTCACAATTACCTTGGGTGGCAGGTCTGAATTTTTAAATAGACCTGCACTTCTGAATACTGATGCATTATGTGGTGTACCTGGAGTCCCACAAAATATATCCCAAAAGCTGTAGAAGCGTCAAATTTGTGACGAGGTCACACAATCAAAAAATATAATATAAATACATAGCTACTGTTCTTGTGATACAACAATTAAGCTGGTAATGTTTAACTGAATAATATTAACCCATAGACTGCCAGCAGAATTAGAACGTATGCGAATTCTGGACTAATAAACCAGTTCGCAGCCCTGCAAGGGTTAAAATGATCAATTTATGTATTTTAACAAGACAATACATGAGAGAGGACACAGTACACAGAAGAATGCTCTCCACTCTTAGATGACAGAGGCTTGTCATCCAGCTCGTTGACTGCACACTTATGGAAGTTGGAGCACGGTAATGGATAATATAACATACTAACAAAACATAATAAAAAGTCAACATATCAAACACAATGACACATCGAGTCTGTTTGTGGTTCAGTGAACACCAAGGGCTCTGTTATTACCCCCCATCCCCCCGATGACCCTCCCTCAAACCCCCGGTGAGGACCTGGGCTGCATCCTCCCTTTGTACCTTTCGCAACATATTTTGAACCCCTACACAGTTGCATCAGCCACCAGTTCCACAGGCAGTGCAGCGCTGTGCACTCCAGGTCTCCACAGTCCTTTTTTTGTGAAATACAGCCTCATTGATTGCCCCCTTACTCTCCCACCTGCCAGCATCATTGAGTGCCCCCTAGTGGCCCCCACTTAAATCTGCTGCAGCACCTACTCACAGTCGACCCTATTTATGCAGTGAACATGAGTGGACCCAGCATCTGATCACTGTTGGACACCACTAATGTCTGTCATGTGACAGGAGCCCTCCCCTTCCATCACACATTGACCACGACTGGTGTTAGGCTTAGCGGCATGTAATTGCCCAGCTCCTCTCGCAAACCTCCCTTGTGTATAGGCATGATATGGGGCATCCTCCAGTCTTGAGGCACACTCCACCACTGAAATGAGGAGTTAAAAGGACCACAACTGGTGTAGCCAAGGTATCAGCCAGCTAATTAAGCACTTTGTGCTGTATCCTATCGGTGTATGGTGTCTTGACCACTTTTATGGCATTGAGTGCTTGTGCATCCCACACCATCCCAAAATGGAGATTTCATATTCCACCGCCCCTATCACATCTGCCTTACCACCTTCCCACTACCCTTGCAGTGAACCCTCCCTCATCATTCCAATGGAGGACAATGTCCGTCTGCCTTGGTGTAGAAAATTAACTGACCAAAAGATCCCAAATGAATTTAAATGTGACACCACTTATTTTTTTCTAACTTACAGAGAGCTACTGCCAACACCTATTAGCTCTCGAATTCACAACCAATTGACACATGTACAGGAACACGTGCAACGTCCACTAGAACTACTTTGGGTATTTTTATTTTATTTATTCTTCGTTAACACCGCAAGGCTTACTAGGTACAAGTGCCCGTTTTCAGGGGCGACCCGGGATCTTTCAACATAAAGTTACATAGAAATCTAAATTCAGTTCACACTACTTGATAGACCTCAGTGCCAGTTCAGAATCTGATTTCATGAAAAACAGCACATTACAGCAATACAATGTTACTTCAATCATTCACTTTCTACTTTGTACTGATTGGCATATATACAGGGTGAGAGCACCATCCACGGTAATAATTCTCTGAGACAATCTACTTGATTTGACAGAAACTCTGTCTCACCGCAAATTAAACTTATTTTTTTTATAACTTGCATCTTAGTGTTATGTCCACATACTGCGCCACATATGACCCGTCCATCGTGGGTCCCGAATGCGACCACACAGTATGTGCCAAGTGGAAAGATGTCATTAGATGCCCATTTTGTTCTCTGCCTTTGTAATGAAAGCATCCCATATAACCCCCGGAGGTGACGTAGGTGACTCCACCTGACCCACTCCAAAGCACGAGCACTGCCGACACAGACTGATGCTCCCAGTCACCCCTCTTGACACAGGATAGGGTACTTGCATACCAACATAGTAAAAAGCCAACATATTAGGCCCAACAGTCTATCAAGTTTGCTCGTGATTCAGTGCCCACCCAGGGATCTGTTACCGTCCACCTCTCTTTCCACAATGTCCCTCCCCCGAACCCCCCCCCCCGAGACTCTGGGCTGAACCATCTCCCTGCACATACGCCATCCTCACTTGAGCCCCTCCACAGTTGCAACAGCCACCTGTCCCACAGGCAACGCATTCCAGTACTCCACAACACTCTCTGTGAAGTGGTGCATCCTGGTTAATGCACTTGGGCTGCAACCTCGTTCATCACGATGCTCCCTACTCGTGTGATAGGAATACCTAGTACACAACAGGTCATGTTGTACTGACAACATACTGAACTGCATAGGGATTAGGAAGGGAAAAAGATGGAGTCAAATTTCAGTCCATTTTAGTTACACTGCTGCTTTAAGCAATTAGGCACGATCAGGGGTTATGTTACTGGTATGTTAATCACCCTCTAAGGGCTTACAGTTACACAAAGCATAGCCCATCACCACATGACACTAGAGGGTGATTAACTGACCATGTACATAACCCTTGGAAGTACATTACTGCTATCATAATAAAAACAGTTCTACACATTGTTAAACTTTGGTCGGCATATGATAACACTACACATGAATGCTAATAAAATATTATGAAATGAGTAGGAAGAATACTGTCTCCATATTGGTCAAGAGGAGTTTTCAGCTGGGACATGATCCCAACAAAACAGCTAAACTAAAAGTACAAAGGCATCAGAAATGCATACCATAAACTCAAAATTACCCATTTAATAATCAGAGTAAGGTACTCTAGTGGCTGTGTCATGGCGGTATAACAACCCACTTCAGGATGTGGTAGCACTCGAATATGCCTTGTGCTTCATTCCTGTCTTATCCCACCAAAACACACTCCCTGTCATGCCCTACTGCCTAATTAACATATGGATAACAGAATTCTTACAGCCAATCAGAATGCTCAGTTTCTCAGATCTTTACTGCAATAACAATTTTATACTATTTAAGCAACACTGACCAAAGAACTGGTCATTTCCTAGAGATTAACGACCAGCTGGGGGGGATGGTGGCCTGAGGTGCAGCCGAGTGCCACCCCCACCAAGTCGGTCATTAATTGACAGCAAATGACCAGTTCTGAGGTCATTATTGTAATTATAAGCCTAACTGCAATAACGACATTTTTGTTCTGTTTTTTTTTCTTTATACCGTTCTTGTGGCAGCACGAGCTGAGCGGCTGTCATGCTAGTCACTTCTAAGAGGTTTCAGACCGGCACGGCAGCCAATCAGCGCACTACCTGACTTCATGAATAATTAGACTTATAATTACCAGTATTTGTCGTCCACCACTGCCTGAAGAACTATAGACGGCCAACCTTTACGGTTAACTAAGTCCTTGAACCCATCAGATGGCGGAAGAATGGGAACGTGTGTCCCATCAATGCATCCTATCATGCCAGGCA
This sequence comes from Neoceratodus forsteri, assembly GCA_016271365.2. Taxonomy (NCBI): domain Eukaryota; kingdom Metazoa; phylum Chordata; order Ceratodontiformes; family Ceratodontidae; genus Neoceratodus; species Neoceratodus forsteri. The sequence continues at coordinate 1,871,685,787 of CM057452.1, forward strand.
CACAAAACTTTTGCTCAAATGCCTCACACAGACAACTGGCTTCGGTAGCAGTTAGTGCCTTGACAAGGGCTGGCAGGGTAACTGTACAAAATCCTCTGCAGAACTGGTACATAAATTTTTTTATGGTGCTCTTGTGCACACCAAACTGGTTACTGACCTCACAATAACCAGCACTGGTTGCCAATTTATACAGCACGATGGCAACATGGTGTTCAATTGGCACAGTCTCTCTGACAGGGAACGAGGATGGTGCCATAAACCCCTCCGTCATGCCACACAACTTGATGAAAGATCTGTGTGACATGCAAAAACTTTTCTTCCATTTCCTATCAGAGAAGCTGGCAAGAACAACATTTACCCACCCTTCCCAACTCTGTGGGAGTGACCAAACAGATCTCTCCTGCGTAATAAAAAATTCAAAGGCTAGCACCAGAGACAGTCATCTACACAAAACCTGACTGAAAAATATATTTTGATTTTGAATCTCTGTCAGAATATCAGTTCTTGATTTTATGATCAAGAACATAAAAAAAATCCCCACATCTCCAATGAATGGCTAAACATGCTAGTCATAAAAGTAATAGCTGTCAAAACTGCCATCAGATTGCTCTCCATAATTGCTTGCAATTTTGGCAATCTGCCACAAGACGCCGCTACTTCATGCATGCCCAGTAGAACATTTTTCTGTGCACACGTCACTAATCGGGGCCCGCAATCCGCTGACAATAGAGGCACCATTCGCCACCGCATGTAAACACGCGCTCAAGTCTCAACTGGTACAAGATGAGATACCGGATAACCCATTACCAGGTAAGAGCAGCTCTGCATGTAAACGTAGTGACTGTCAGGGCAAGCGGAAGAGATTTCTCTGATAAGCTGGTAAAGATAGAAGGGGAATTTTTCATTGTCAGCAAAGAAATAGTTGTAATGAAAACTAAAAACAATACTTAATGTTTCTAATTTGCTTATGCGTGTAAGAAAAGTATGATGATCATGGAAACAACATTTAATTTATTTGTTTTATTTTTTATGTAAGGTAGTTTTACTTTTAGGGACCAGTTGAATATATAATTTTTTTTTTCATGATTGTTTATCCTCCTGTAGCCACCTTAAACTGCTCCCCCCTTTTGACTTGCATCCCTACTGTTGGGAGATCCGGCCGCTGTCCGTCTCAACTGGGACTGCTGGTACCCATCAACCCCTGTGGCTTACCCCCCGCAGTGGGGTGGCAGGGAGCCCCATTACTCCCTACCCCAACGGATCCAGTTCGGGTGCCAGCGCCCAGTGAACACTCACGGACGGCCATTAAGCCGCGGTTGGTGCCACCTTTTTCTATTCCCCTGAGTCGAAGGGTGTGCAATGACACCAGCAGGCGTGAGCACGCACGCATCCCTGTCCAGGCATCTGCTCCGACTCTGCCCCAGTGTACGGAATGCGTCCCCGACCCCCAGCCTCTGCCACGGGGCAGTCAGACGCCGACTGTTGTGGTTCCCCCTCCCCAGAGAGGAAGAGCCGTCCTCTGGACGCTCGATTCCTCTCCTCCCCTGCCAGCCCCCGGTGACCCGTGCTCGCTCCCGAACCCCGGTCGCGGTGTGGCGCGAGGTGTGGCATCCAGCCCCTCAGCCCTCAGCGCCACCAGGCCAGCCAGTTGAATATTTTTTACAGTATAGAGGTAGCAGCCATTTTTGTGATGGAAGATCAATTCTGGTTGTAAGGGATCTGATGGAAGATAGTTCTGGTTGTAGGAGGATTGATTTGCTCATTGTGTGATGTGGTTAAAGGACCAGTATGATTGTGCATGAAATAGATTTCATTCAAGGTCACATGATATATTTTGACCAATGAGACTTCTTTATTTTGGATGCCCATTTTATAATGTTAAACTTGTTCACCTTTTGTCCTTTCTCATAATGAAAGGTCCTTAATAAATACTATTTTGTTGGGGTCCAGACTCAAATGGCACCAGAGGCAATTTCAGACTGGAGGGAAGTGAAGTTCAGACAGATGGAGGGTACAATAGTTATGTAAGCAATAAGGCATGATGGGGTGTGCATGGAACACATTTTACCGCATGGCCAGGGGAGTAATAAGGTGTGAGGCCAAAGGCCAAGTGACTTTAGTCACTGACTGTGCAGTAAAATGTATACCACGCACATCCCAGAGTGCCTTATTGCGCTTATAAAATGGGCTCCTTTCTAAAAAACATTTTACAGTTGGGAAAAGCATGTTGATATGTCGAAACAATAGATTTACTTGTGTGCATTTCTGATAAAATAGTCCTTCCGCCCACTATAAATGATGTCACTGATGATGTTATTGTATTTTTGCCTACTTTCTTCTTCGTGTTTTTTTCTCTGTTTTTCCCCACATTCAAGATATGGAATGTTTGTCATGGAATGTTTACCATGGCATACATGGATTCAAAATTCTGCTCAGTTTCACTAGCAGAATGTTTCTCTCCTGAACCACTGAACACACAGACAACAAAGGCCTTTTTTTTACAGCCAAAGACTCAATTATCTCACTGTCAGGGCAAGAAGAAGAGAGTTCCTTGTTGAACAGGTAAAGATAGAAAGGGGATTTTCCACTGTCAGCAAAGAAACAGTTGTAGTGAAAACTATTAACAATACCTATTGATTGTAATTTGTTTATGTACGTAAGGTGAGTGTGATAATCAGGGAAACAACATTTAATTAATTTATTTTATTTTTTATTTAGGGTAGTTTTATTTTTAGGGCCCAGTTGTTTTTTTACAGTGTAAAGGTAGCAGCCATGTACGTGGTGGAAGATCAGATCTGGCTGTAGGGGGCTATCCGATATGCCTGTGTTCCAAATGCCCATTGATCTGGGTTCCAGACTCTTCACTGCTGAGCAGTCCTTTTTTTAACCATGTGTAAACCATATTTTACACATAAATAAGAGCCAATCAGATTACATGATTTTACCCTGCCATTTTGTAAATGCTGTATAACATAAGGGGATTAAACACAACAGCATTCTGAATGATGTCAAAAAGGCTAAAGCATCAATTGCATTCCTCCAGGAGACCCACCTCGCTCAGGCAGAACACCCTAAGCGGAAAAGGGCTTGAGTGGGGGTGGTCTTCTACTCATCTTATCAGGCTTAACCACATAAAAGGGCCATAGTTATCCTAATCCACAAAAATTGTCCTGTAGAAGTAGATAGCATGAAGCAGGATCCAAACGGGAGATTTGTCTACTTGGAAGGGAACTACAAATCAACGCCATGTACGCTGTCAAACGTCTGTGCAGCCAATGAAGCTGTAGTAAATGCAGCATTTCTTAAGAATACAATCATGAATATGACCCCCAACCCAGGAGAGTTGTACCTTGTGGGAGGAGATTTTGCTAGTGGCTAGACCTTACATTAGACATGTCTTGTATCAGGGAGGATACCCAGAGTATGGCTGCAAAATGTTTAAAATGCCTCACTAAAGAGCTGGGCCTGGTTGGAGTATGGAGAATCACAAACCCCAAAACACGCGACTGTACATGCTGGTCAGCCCCACACAAAGCACACTCCTGCCTAAACTATTATTTCCTGTACATAGAGTGGTTATATGTGGTAGAGAGTTGCACAATTAAATACATTACAATCTCAGACCATGGCCCAGTTCTATTAATGTTATACACCCGATGGTGAAATCCTCCATGTGGTGACTGTCTCCCCACTGAGCAATACTGAATATAACACCCTGTTGAATGATGCATTGAGGACTAGCTGGCCACCAACCCCCAGTCAGATTCCATGGCAGGAATGTGGTGGGATGAGCTTAAAGGAGAAAGGAACTGATTACTTATGTGCAGCTGTTTGAAATATCTCTATTTTCATAAATAACATTCATACCTCTAAAGGATCCATATTTAACTGTGCCTGAATAAAAGCTGAAGCTGTCAGTTGTGTTTTGTATTGTTTTCTTTGTATGGACAACATTCCGTGCAGTTCCTTTCATGGAACCAAGAATTTTTGAGTTTTGACTATGTCACTTCATGGTTTCAGAACTGTGGGCACTGTACTGATAAGTTCATGTTCACATTTCTGAAACAATGGAGTTTACATTTGCTCAGGTTAATAGAGATAACTAGCAAAAGTCTAGCGCTGATTTATGATGCTATTCACAGATTTATAATGTGGATAGACAAGGAGAACGTCTAGTGACGCCTGAAAATACTGAGTACAGCTGCGTTTCACGCAAGCCAGTTATGAGGAGCTACAAACATAACACACTGTGATAGGTACGAGTGATAACCTTTAACTTGATTTGAGGTATTTTCATATATACCAGGACGGTCATTTTGTTCCCAAATAATATTTACATGTGCAATGGCATTTAATAGTATATTTAGATAGTGACCATTATTAGCATCCATCAGTACAAGAATTATTTGGCATCCTTTTAAAAATGTTATGTATAGAGGGAATATATAACTTGTCTTAGAAGCATTAGTATGAACAGTTTGCTAATAGCTGGTTGAACATTATTTTCAGGCCTGAATTAATACTGAGAAAGCTGGTGAAGTTAACTGGATTTTACTACAAGTTCTATTTAAGGCACATTCTGTGTTTGCATTAATTACAATACGTTATAAGTGGGAACAGCATGTTCTGGCTTAGACAGAAAGGAAGTTTAAAATGTAATGGATTTTTATACTGCAGTTTCTAAATGGTGGAAATAATTCTTCTGTGATGGCAAGAGTTCTTGTGAGCACTAGTGACGAGTAGGTAGCCTAAGGGCACAATGAAAATCGCAGGGCTCTCTGTATTCATATTTTTCATATTTTTGATAATGGTAATTTACATTATTATTTATATATTAGTTTGCTGTACCTTGGAATTTGTATTTTAGTCTGTTCTCTGACAATAGTGAACATGGGATATATACAGTTTATATGTAGAGATTACGGTATGAAATTATTTAAAATGGTGATAATCATGAGATTATTATAATTTATATTAAAATGATTCTGATATAAAATCATTATATTTTTACAGTCCCCCAGAAGAAGCCATTGTTTGGTGAAATGTTGGGACATCTATTAAAACAAATAAAAATTCAAGAAATTTAAAACTGGTACGTGTTTGGCATTGTCCGTGACCGGCTGAACAAAATTGTTTGGATTTCACGTTTCATACCACGCAACCGGCTCCACATCGAAGACTGATTAACATATACAGAATTTCCCTTGGATCTTTGGACTCCTGAAGACATCAGCCGCTCACTGCTGAGGCAGGTTCAGCTCTCTCACAGCTGGCTCGACATTAGGTTGCTGGACCCACATTTTTCCCAAAAGTGGAAAGGCTTGAACTGGCCGTTGGAGGACATTTTCTGGCAACCCCCAAGCTAGCAGGTTCTGCTTTAGGCAGCCACTGATTTCCCCTTTTGGCAGAGGAAAAGTCCCTCTTCCTTTGCACTGGATCACAAGGCCCATTTGGCTTAGCTGAGGGCCTGAGCCCCCACACCTGTGGGGGGCTCCTGCTCGAATCTGCCTGAACAGCCAGAAAACACTGTCTTTTATGGGGCTCTCCTGAGGCCCCCTATTGGCTGAAGCTGTCTATTGCTCCGGCCATGACTGGCTGAAGGGCTTTTCAATCACAAAAATTAATTATTCAAAACGCATCCTTGATGCACCACAGGCTCCTTGCTTTGGCACCTGAATTTAGGACCCTGCAGTTTCCTCATAAGCACTTTGTAATATCCCTTGAGCTTTAGCAAAAATCCCACAAGTCCTGGCTTGAAATTCTAGCTTTCTGATTGGCTGTTACTGCTCAGAAATGGCTGCTCAACATGCAGTCCCTGTAGCAGGTTTAACACAGTCCCAAATAAAAGTCCTGGTGCAGCCAGAATAATTATTATATTTGCCCACTTGCCCCACCATTCAATAGATGCTTTTGTGCCCTGTTAAACGCTGCCCAGATTATGCATATTGCTTCAGTCCATAGCCTGTCACTGCTGCCAATATTTTATAGTGACCTTTTGCAACAGGCAGGCTTCTATCTGAGTCCCAGCATTTAACTAGTGAAGCCAGGAAAATACATTTTATTTATTTCAGTCTTTTCCCCCTTTAAACATTTGTCCCCGCATGTCCAACTGCAGCTGCTGCTATTTTTTTTATTTACATTTTGTTCCCTGCAGCAGCTGCCGAACCTTACACTTTCCTGAGGGCAGACAACACCCTCATTCATGTTTATTAAGATCGGGGCTCTGTTCATTAATATTCATAAGCCCTGATCAATAGCGCTTCATGGAACTCCTTATTAAAAATTGAAAGAGGGCTCTCTTGGCCCTTACTGAGGTCACCGGTCCCCACTCTGCCCAACGTAGGGACTGGAACCACTGAACACTCTCCCGTTAGACTGCCAAGTCAGCAGTCAGGAGATCAAAGGTGCAGCTTTATGCATGCAGGACCCCCGCTAGCACAGGAGTGTTACTGAAGAAAGTGGCAGATCGCGGTTTAAGTTTTTTGAGCCCAGATAGGCTGAAAATACACTGGAGCTGTGCAGCAAGGCTGGGGGGAAAAACAGCAGGCAACCTGGAGGCGCTTCTTGGAACGGGAGCAGAAATGGAAGCAATGGGCATAAGATAGGCCCCCAAATTGGGAGGGGGGGTTACAGTGACAAAAGACTCCCTAGATAGGCCGATGACAATGGAGGAGATACATACCACAACAAGGAATCTGAAGGCAGGGAAAGCACTGGGCCCAGATGGGCTAGCCCCAGAATTTTACAAGGTCTTCAGAGAAAGACTCCTACCACATCTCTGTAGAGTTTGCAGAGCAGTAAAGGAGGGAGAGGGGGCACTCCCCACATGGCAACACACTTAAATTTCAGTAATACTGAAACCGGAGACAGACCCAACCATATGTAGATCATATTTTTCATATATGATTTCTACTGGTTTAAAAGATTAAATTTTTTTTCTATTTTAAAAAAGCTACATCAACTTGGTATGTTGTCACCTGTTTGTTGTTGCTAAGCAGCAGATGTTTCTGCATTGTGCTCTGGTTCTGTTATAGAATCTGTATTAGTAGAAGGTAGATTATTGTGATTGTAGTTACCTTTTGATGGCAAGGGTAAAGAGCTGAGATAGAAATGTATGTATTTTTGAATGTTATAGAAGCCAGAAGGGGAAGGAAGCATATTCAATTCAATGCTTTACAGTAACTGGTAATTGCTGTTTTCCTTTTAGACTTGGATTGTGGGCTTTTGGTGACACTGTACTTTCTTTGTTGTCTTTACTTAGAATTGTTTTTGGGCTGTTGAGGATTTAAAACGTAGTGGTGGTGTATTTCTTTGCTGTCTTTGGTTGCTGCAAATTTTCGGCCCCCCCTCCCCCAACTCTTGATTATATGCCCTGTTATATCTGATTGACAGGAGCTAAACATTGGGTATAGTAAGGGGTGTGGAGTAGGAGGGGCATAAGGGTGAAGAAGCCCACCCTCAGCACAAGTGTTTTGATTCATTTTTTTATTTCTTGGTTTATTTTCTTTTTTAAAAAAGAAAAGTATCTGAGGAACAGTGGCAGGATTTTTAGGACAGTAAATTAATAAAAAGGGAACTAGTAGAGCTTCAGTAGCAGACAAGTAGTGGAATAGCAGTATAATTGCAGTGTAATGCGGGGAGTGGTGCAATGCAGTGGCTGTGGGGCAGCCATATTCAGGCAGACCTTCTGGACACTGAGGTGCTGCCCTATCTGCATGCATCTCTCTTTGACTGCGGGATGAGGTAGCCAGACTCAGAGCAGAAGTAAACTGGGTCAGGAGTACCATCACCCCTATCCAGAGACCACCCAGTCCAATGCAACTGCCTCAAAGGATGCCGAGAATGAGGAGCACTTGAATGACAGTGGGCTCAGGGAGGGTTAGAGCGGTCAGGCAGAGGCACATCCCAGATCCTATTCCACTCAAGAACTCATATGCCACACTGGCAAACGGGGACAACCAAATAGAAGAAGTGGAAGGAAAGGATGTGGAGGTTAGCCAAGGAGGTGACCTCAGCGGGGAAAGCATTGGACCCCAGAGGAGAAGGAAGCGAATCCTGGTGGGGGACTCCATCATAAGAGGGATCCAGCTAGGAACACAGGAGGGGGAGGACAGGGAGGTGAGGTGCTTACCAGGTGCCACGGCATGGAGGGATGGAAGGAAGATCCTGGGGATCACTGGGAAAGCAAGATGGAGGGTGAGCTGGACGTCATTATCCACCTAGGTACTAATGATCTGGCAAATGGGGAGCCAAAGGAAGTTCAGGAAGAGTTTAGGAAATTGGGAAGGGGTCTCAAGCAAGTAGCTACTTCTGTCACTTTCTCAGAAGTACTACCTGTGAGAGGCAAGGGAGGGCATAGGTGTGCATGCACCAGGAACTTTAACTCATGGTTGAAGAACTGGTGCTGTGAGGAAGGGTTTGGATTCATTGGTGACTGGGGACCCACCTAGAAGGATGGAGGTTTGTTCAAGCCTGACGGCCTGCATCTATCCTGGAGGGGAATCCAAGCACTCAATGATAAGTTTAAATGCTACATTGACAAGCATTTAAACTAGCAAAGGGGGATGGCAGGCCAGCAAGGAGTGTACCTCCTTGCTCACCCCTCACAGCTAGCAGTGGAACCAGCGGACCAGAGGAGTGGCTATCTCTGCAAAGCAGTGTGCAAAAGACGGAGATTAGCGCCCAAGAGGAGGATAGGCAGAAAAGGGGCAAAATTCAGCAGAAGGGCAGACAGCAAGGAGAACCAGGGATAAAGGACAACCAAGGAAGGGGCTGGAGTAGAACAGCAAAACAGTCTAGGAGGTCAAATCATGGAAAGCCTATGTGCAAATGCCAGGAGCCTTAGCAACAAGATGGAAGATCTGGAGGCTGTCATGGTGCAGTCAGACCTGGACATTGTGGCCATCACTGAAACCTGGTGTAATGATAACCATGACTGGGAGTTGGCCATACCTGGCTACAACATATCAGAAGAGACAGGGCAGGCAGGAAGGAGGAGGAGTGGCACTGTATGTGAAAAATGACATAAGGGCCACAGAGATCCAGGAGGAACAAAATGGGGGAGAGATACTGTGGGTTAAGCTGGAAGGGAAAATGGGGCCAGCCATCCGCACAGGTGTGGTCTATAGACCACCAGCCCAGGAGGAAGAAACAGATAGGGAGCTGATGCTAGCCATCCAAAGGATGGCAGACAAGGGTGAGGTAGTACTGGTTGGAGACTTCAATATTCCAGACGTGGACTGGAGCATCCCAGCAGCAGCATCAACTAGGAGCAGATTTATCCTGGACTCCCTTCAGGGTGCCTTCCTCAAGCAACTGGTCATGGAACCAACTCGGCAGAAGGCAATACTGGACCTTGTGCTCACAAACAGGGACAGTGTGATGGGGGTAACAGTGGGGGAGCACCTGGGGAACCACCAGTCACTGTGGTTTGAAATCACAGAAAGAGCAGAACCAAACCACACAAAAACACGTATCCTGGATTTTAGTGGGGCAGACTTTGGGAAAATGGGGAGATACTTGAAAGAGGCATTAAGGGGAATGGGGCAGGAATCAGGGGCTGAGGAACAGTGGGCAGTATTTAAAATGGGGATTACAAGAGCAACAGAATTATGTATTAAGCAGGTTAGCAAGAGGAAAAGGAAGAGGAGACCATTATGGTTTTCCAAAGAGGTAGCAAAGAAAGTAAAGCCAAAAGATTGCATTCAGGCAATACAAAAAGACACAGGCAGAAGGGGATAGGGAGAAGTACCAGGAGAAGCAAAGGGAGGCAGGGAGGTCAGTAAGGGAAGCCAAAGCTGAGACAGAAGAACACATTGCAAAATCAGTGGGTAGAGGGGACAAAACCTTTTACAGGTACATAAGTGAAAAAAGAAAGACAAAGGGAGGGATAGTGAGACTGAAGGGGGAGGATGGGGGCTGTGTGGAGGATGACAACAGTAAAGCTGACAAATTGAACAGGTATTTCTGCTCAGTCTTTACTGAGGAAGAGGAGGGTAATGGGTCTGAACGGAGTACAAGGGGTGAGAATGGTGCAGAAATGAACACAAGTCCCTTTACACGAGAAAGGGTCCTGAAGGAACTGGAAGTAATAAGAGTTGATAAAGCACTTGGGCCAGATGGGGTGCACCCCAGGGTCCTTAAAGAACTAAGAGAGGTGGTGGCTGAACCTCTGTCTATCCTGTTTAGCCGATCACTGGAAACAGGGAGGTACCCAAAGACTGGAGGATAGCAGATGTAGTCCCCTTATACAAAAGTGGGAACAAAGAGGAAGCGGTGAACTACAGACCAGTCAGCCTCACCTCGGTAGTGGGGAAGATCATGGAAGCACTACTGAAGGAGAGATTGGTGGAACATCTGGTTGTCAATGGACTACAGGACCCAAGGCAGCATGGTTTCACCAGGGGAGGTCATGTCAGACCAACCTCATTGAATTTTTTGACTGGGTGACTAGGGAGGTGGATCAGGGGAGGGCAGTGGACATGGCCTATCTGGACTTCAGCAAGGCCTTTGACACTGTGCCACATAGAAGACTATTGCACAAACTGGGGAATATGGGTGTGGGCAGGACAGTAGTGTGGTGGGTAGGTAACTGGCTGGGTGGCAGGACACAGAGGGTGGTGGTAAATGGCTGTCACTCCACAGAGGAAGAGTGACCAGTGGGGTACCACAGGGATCAGTGCTGGGACCGGTCCTATTCAATATCTTCATCAGTGACATTAGCGAGGACCTAGAAGGCAGAATTTCACTGTTAGCTGATGACACAAAGCTCTGTAACAGAGTAGACACACCAGAGGTGTAGACAGAATGAGAAGGAGACCTGCAGAAACTTAAAGAATGGTTAAGGGTTTGGCAGTTGAAATTCAATGCAAGGAAGTGCAAGATAATGCATATGGGGCACAAAAACCCTGGCACAATATATCAGTTGGGGGGTGAGGATATAGCATGTACCAAGCAGGAAAGGGATCTTGGGGCTATCATCTCTGATGACCTCAAGGCAGGAAACAGTGTGACAAGGCAGCAGGTAAAGCAAATAGGATGCTGGGATGCATAGGCAGGGGCATCACCAGCAAGAAAAGGAGGTCATAATTCCACTATACAAGACACTAGCGAGGCCCCACCTGGAGTACACTTGTACAGTTCTGGAGACCTTACATGCAAGGACATAGACAGGATAGAGAAGGTTCGAGGAGGGCAACAAAGATGGTGCATGGATTGCATCACAAGTCCTATGAGGACAGGTTGAAGGAACTGAACATGTACTCCCTGGAGGAAAGGAGGGAGAGAGGGGATATGATAGAGACACATAAGTATCTTACAAGGAGGAACAGGGTGCAGGAATACACTATTTTTAAGTGAAAAAGATGTTCCAGGACTAGAGGGCATGGGATGAAGTTGGAGGGAGGACGATTCAGCGAAAACGTGAGGAAGAATTTCTTCACAGAATGGGTGGTGGACAAGTGGAACACCCTGCCAGAGGAAGTGGTGGGGGCTGAAACAATCACAGGATTTAAGAATGCATGGGATAGACGTAAAGGAATTCGGGAGGTCAGGGGTAAGGGGCAACAGACTTCTTGGAAAACATAAACTGAACTTACAGGCTCAAATGGGCAGACTGGGTGGGCCATAGGCCCTTATCTGCCGACACTGTCTATGTATCTATGTATCTATGTAGACCAATCTCCCTTCTCAGTGTAGATCAAAAGGTGTTCAGCTTCATCCTGGTGGACAGACTCTAGGACTGTGTGGGGTCTGTAGTGCACCTGGATCAGAAGGGATTCATAAATGGTACAGTAATCCATGATAACATCAGTTCCTACTGAACTTAATGTTGTGACAGCACAAATTTCCGGAACTCACCATGGCAATCTTTATGGATGCCGAAAAGGCATTTGACCAGGTGGACTGGAGATTCCTATACAGAATCTTGGAGAAGATGGGAATAGGAAGTAAATTTCAAACCAGTACTGATCCCTCATATGCCTCCCCACAGGCAGTGGTCAAAGTAAATGGAATCCCGTCAGACTGCTTTTAACCAGGTGAACTACAGATGAGTGTCTCTCTCCCGCCTATTATTTGCACTGTGTATTAATCCCCTAGCAACAGCAGTAAGGGGGAATCCACAGATAGAAGGAATCCGAGCAGGGGACAGAACCCACAAAAACTTGCTTTTTGCAGATTATTCCCTCTTCTTCGTTACATCCTGAAAGACCCTGGTACTGGCTCTCCTGGAAGAACTCTGACAATACAGAAAGTTCTCTGGGTATAAAATTAATATACACAAATCAGAAGCCATTCGACTGGGGGAATCTGTTCCCGGAAAATAACATACTCCAATACCTAGGAGTCAGAGTCTCCCGAATCTCACTATATTTTCTTAATTAAGACAAGCTATTTGGGGAAAATGGAAGCAGATATCGCTGGGTGGGAGTTTCTCCAACTCACACTGGCAGGGAGAATAGTCACTATGAAAATGAATATCACCCCCCCCCGTCTCCTATTTCTCTTTCAAGCCCTTACAATCAAGAGTTCAGAACAATTCTGGAAGCAAATTCAGAGATTAACACTTTCCTTCGTATGGGCAAAAGGTAGACACAGAACAATGAATAAACTTCTAACACTCCAAAGAGAGCAAGCAGGGTTGGCAATGCCAGACTTGAGGCTTTATTATAGTGCGGTCCTATTGGTGCCTGTAGTATCCTGGATCAAACAGTGATCCGTCACTGGATGGCTAGAAATCGAGGCTAGTCAAATACTGCCAGTCCCATTGTTTTCCCTACCTCACACCACCCTTACCCCAAGAGTGCTGAGCAGAAATAACAAACCCTTGGACAAAACACACTCTACAGATTTAGCCAAGTCTAGATCGATAACTAAAACTGTCAACCAAGTAATTCCTCTATTTTTTATTTAGTTTTTATTAAAGAGGACAGGAAATTATTTCTAACTGGCAGCTGTTTATAAAGTTCTCATTCTCTGAAATGATATGCATTCACCAAAAGTACCCATATTTAACTGTACCTAAATAAAAAGTGATATAAAAAATGGTATTTTGCATTGTCTTGTTTTGATGGGCAGCATTCTGTTACAGTTCTCTTCATGGAACCAATTTGGAGTTTTAACTATGTCTTGGTTTGTGCATAGAATTCTAAACAGGGTTCTGATAGGTCAGCAGCTCATAATCAGCATTCTGTACACAAATTGTGACACAGTATAAACTCCACGTAAGTGATTCCATAAAGTGAACTATAACAGAATGCTGCCCATAAAAACACAACAGTGCAAACTACACTTTTACCAATCACTTTTTATTCATGTATAGTTAAATATGGATACTTAAGGAGAATGCATATCATTTCTGAGAATAAGAACTTTATAAACAGCTGCCAAGGGCTCATTTGCGAAGAACCATATTGGTGGCTGTTTGTGGATGTCTCTTCCCTATACACAAGCATTCAACATGAATTGGGGATCAAGTCAGTTAGGGAAAAACTTACAAATTCAGCATTACAATATCTGATTGAATTTATTATTAATGCATTGGAACTCATTTTAAACACTAATTTCTTTTTATTTGGGAAAGATTTTTTCAGACAAAGGTGTGGGACGGCGATGGGGTCCTCAGTTGCGCCCTCCTATGCCAACTTTTTTATGGGTTGGTGGGAGGGGAGGGTGCGATCTAGGACCCCATCGTCGACCCATTTTTTTCTAATATTATTTATTATAGATTTTTCATTGATGATTTGATTTTTGTTTGGAAAGGCACAGAAAATGAAACTGGCCAGTTTGTGAATGATCTAAACTCAGATAAGGTAGGTTTACAGTTTACTGCATCATGCGATGATGTAGAGATCCGTTATTTGGACCTCATTTTGATGGGGGTCCCAGGACAGAAGGTAGCATTTAAAACATTCAGAAAACCAACTGCAGGGAATAGCGTGCTGCATGCACGGAGTGCACATCCAAGACACATCATTCATAATTTACCACTGGGCCAACTCATTAGATTAAAAAGAAATAGTTCGAGGGGGCACTGTGGAGCCCGAGCGAAATGGCAGCTCCGCATTAGAGCTCTATAATGATACCAATTATTTTGCATAAAAAGCGCTGATTTTTCTGCAGAGTAGCTAATCTTTTTGAGTCCTATCAAGAGCTGTGGAGTCACTGAAGAGAATGGGCAATCCAAAAAAGGAAAAAGCATTGGGTGAGGGAGCCAAACCCAAAACACTCCCAGGTGTTCCGACCATGAGATCTATCTACCCAAGGCCGGACTACGCAATCCCCTGAATCTTCTGATGAAGAAACCCTCCAAACAGTTGGGATGAAGTTAAACAGGCTGATTTCTTTGGTCATTGGGCTTTCAGATAAAATCAACTCCCTGGCAAAGAGAGTGGTCAGTATAGAGGGTACTATGGAGTCTGTTCAGGGCACTGCTGTGGAGGCTGCGAAAAGAGCTGATGCAGTGATGGGTGCCATTACTACTATGCTCAAAGAAAACAAACATTTGAAAACATGCTTGGAGACCCTAGAAAATCAATCGTGGGCAGAAAATGTCCGTATCTTAGATCTCCCAGAGGTCTGCGAGGGAGATCATCTTTTACTTTTTATGTAGGATTGGCTGGTGCAACAGCTCAGGAAGGAGATTTTGCAGAGGGCCCAATGTATTCAAAAAGTTTATCGGATGACTCCGCTGGTTGTCCTGACAATCCTGATGCCGCTTGTATCGTAGTAATGGTTATGGATGGTATTAGCTCCAGGGACTATGTACTGGCTTTGGCCAGACAGAAGAGGATCCTTCTCCAAGATGGGGAACAAGTTTGTCTTTTTCCCTGACATCGCATATGCCACCCGACAGAAGAGGAAACAATTTGATGGCACAAGAGCTATGTTGCGGGAGGCCAGTGTTGCACATGGATTGATCTTCCCAGCTCGACTAAGGATTGCACACCAAGGCAAGATTCTCACTTTCACGGATCCACAAGGAGCTCACAAATGGGCAAAGAAGCATATTGCACTGAGACCCAGGGCAGAAGACCGAGATGTGTCATCAGGAGACAAAGAGGACACTTGAAAATACACAGGTCTCATTTGTTTGCTCAGGGTTTTGGGGGGCGTCCATTGCTCTCGGGTATGTTTGTTTCTTGGAGATATTTTATAAATCAGTTACTGTTTTCATGACCTGGTGATTCCAGACCACGTTGTTGGATGTGGATGTGAGTGAGGGCAGAAGAGGCTGGCATCTTATTTTAAAAAATCATTGTGGTCTGCGGTGTGCGGTGCACTAATCATGATTATGGTACATGGTAGTATACACAGAATAGATTAGTCGACCCTGCCTGCAGACAGTGCCCAGCCTGTCCTGTCCCCTCTCTCTTTCTGTGCCTGCCTGTGCCTGATAGCAGATAGCTTGTTTGTGCCGGTACTTCACACAGCTTCACGTAAAATGGCGCATCATCGTGTCGTGTGGCAGAAGGAGCAGCATGTGGTCATTGATTTTATTATTTTGTGTAGGCTTCCCCCAATTCTGCTGCCTGCTGCTGCACTGAGTTGTTGTTGGACCTTCGATGTTAAGCTGCCTGATCACAAGCTGGTGCACGCACGTTCCCTAATCCAGGACCAGGCCGTCGCATTGGAGGGAGGCTGTACTAGTAGTCTGTACTGTACAGTAGTGTGATCCCGGCCCATCTTTCAATTCAAGTGCCATGATTAATTTTAAATAAGTTACTACTGTTACTGTGACACCCGTTGTGAGAGTTTGACCACAGAATGGATCACAGTTTGTTACAGCGATGGCTGGTCGATGGGTTGTGGTGGTGTGGAACGATTGTTGTGTGCTGAGAGGCTGAGTGATTACTGTTGGGATAGTACTATAGCCATGTTGGAACTTGTGCCATGTTTGTCACTCTACGATGTCTGGTCTGGTCGTCTGGTCTGGATCAATCGATTCGATTGTTGATTGTACAGAACTGCTCAGAATTGTGTACTAGCAGGCACTGTCACTGACACTGTCTGAATTGAAAATGATCATTTTTTGTTTCTGTGGTGATCTGTGATGATCTGTCTGTGTGTCTGCCAGGAGGTCTGAGCGGTCCATTCATTAAGAGGAATTCTGAGACAGTCACAGGTCAGAACAGCAGGCTGGCTACTAATGTGTCTGTGTGTTGTGGTCAAGTCATGATGTGGTGGTGCTACGGGGGGGGCGACCTGGAGGCGGAGGGCAATAGGACTCGGAGGAGATGACAGTGCCTGCCTGGATGGTTCAATAAAAGTTAAGTGTAAGTGCAGTACAGCTGGTGTTGGGGGGATACAATGTACAAGTCAATGTGAGGCTCAGGCACATCATGGTCTGGATACTTGACGTCAGGGTACGAGGTTGTTGGGGGGGGTTGCTGTGATATGATGTGATGTGATAAAGAAAATAGGAGTCTTGTCCTGTCTTTGTCTGTCCCTCCTTGCTTGCTGCCATTTTGTTTTAAGACAAGGGCTGAAGCCTGCCCTAAGGGTTGATGGTGTGAGATTGCAAAACTGTACTGTCGATGATGATTTTTTTTGCAATGGGTCCAGTTGTGGCAAGGTAGTAGTAGCTTGCAGCTTAGGACCTGGGGCTAGGGAGTCGGTGGTACTGAGTGGGGTGGGTGGGGCGGGTGGTGAACATACAGCTGGATGAAGAAGCTGTAGTATGCATGATTATGCTTATGTGACTATGCATCAACTCTTGAATGATTAATACTTTTTTTTCTTTACAGGTGTGAAGTGGCTCATGAATGAAAGCAATTTGAGTCAGATCTGTGACTGCAAGCAATTGTGGTGTGCAGCCAAGTGGCACACACTGTTTACTGTAGCGTCATGTGTTGAGCGACAAACAGGATACAACAAGGACATAGGCAGGTTAGTATTACTTAGTTTATAATTATGTGCTCACGTACGTACCCCTGAGACAAGTGTGAATTTATACTGACTGCTTGCTCAGCTCAGGAAGTGGGTGCATGGGCTGGGCTTCACTCAGGGTGGTGGCTGGGCTGGGGGGACATGGTGCACAGTATTATAGTATGCTATGCTAGTAGCAACTAATAGTAGCCTGTGCGTGCAGTAGGCACGAATGAGGGTCACACAGCGGTTAGTGGTAGAGGCAATGGGGAGGGGGGGTGGCATTGGCCTGGGTGCATGTTGGGGAGAACAGAAAGGAAAAGTGAAGAAACTGTATATTATATAGCATTCATCAATTTTCTTTTAATTTAAGCAATATGACATTGTCTGAATTGAAAATGGCAGGTGAACACCCCTGCTTAAAGGAACGAACACAGAAAGTGGCAAGTTGCCATACCCAGGCTTGTTTTCTGATAACATAGGTTGAGTGATCTATCTGTAGTGAACATGTCACTTACTAGATTTGGATTCACAGTAAAAAAAAAAAAAATACTACTGCACCAGAGGCTCCACATGGATGTGAATCTGGTCATGCTCCATCGACTCCAACGTCGTTGACAGCTTCATCACAATCAGAAAGTATTAAAAAGAAGGGCAGCAGTACAAGCACTGATGTATTCAGTAAAATAGATGCATGTTGTGACAAATTAAAAAGGAAATGTGTATATTTACATGACTGGGAGAACACTTGGCCTTGGCTTTTTAAGTCTGAGGAAGATGGCTTAATGTACTGCAGATACTGTCTTAAATTTCCTAATCTTGCAAAGTGTGTTGGACTTTCCAATTCCTTTTTTGATGGATGCGGTGTCTACAGAGTAGAGTCCATGAAAAGTCATGCAGCCAGTACAGCACATCTTGAATGTTCTAGTTACTACAGACAAGCAGCAGCAACTGAATGCCTACAGGCAGTCAGCGACTCTGTATCTCCATCCCCTGTGTCGTCAAGTGCAACCTCATATATCTTGTCATCTGATTCACTAATTGTTAAAGCATTTACTCGAATATCAGAAGCACAGAGAGAAAAACTAAGCATTCTTTTTAATGTAGCTTACAAAACAGCTAAATTTGGAAAACCATTTTCAGACTACGAACTGGATTGCCAGTTACTACAGAAAATCGGTCTTGATACAGGTATCAACTACATTAATTGTAAGAAAGGAAGAGAGTTCACTGAAGCAATTGCTAAGGCGATTAAGTCTGACTTGGCAAAACTGATTAAAGAAACATGTTTCATTTAAATTCTTGCCGATGGAAGTACTGACATAGCTACAATGGAGCAGGAAAATGTACTAATCCATTGTGTAGTCGATGGTAAATCAACTACTACACTTATTGACTTGGTCAGTCTTGAACATGCACATGCACAGGGTGTTCTCAGTGCAATTAAAAAGGCACTGTCAAGTATTGGTCTTGAATTAGTCAACCTGAGACCTGGACCACTGTCTGTGCAATCATCCGGTGAGCAGAGCAACACCAACAGTGAAGTCGGGGAGGACGGTTAAGACCAAGTCATATCAAGCACTGAAGAATCCTGGGAACATGAAGCAACAATGGAATGCAATCAAGCTACACATGCTGCTGCGCATACATGTGATGTCATCGACTTTCTGCCACCACCACCACCACTGAGTCATGTTACAGTGACAGCACCATCTACATATATAGCAGCAACAGTACCATATCTGGTTAACTGTAACTTCGATGGTGCATCAGTTATGCAGGGTCGTAAAGGCGGAGTAACTGGTTTACTGACCAAAGATTTTCCTTGGCTAATCTCAACACATTGCATTGCTCACAAATTGGAGCTTAGTATCCTAGACACACTGAAAGAAAATGTGGTTATTAAAGATTTAGGAGCTGCTGTAAAAGGTGTATTCAGATTTTATCAAAATTCTCCCAAATGTAAAAGAGAAGAGTCAGCAATTGCTGAGGTCCTCAGTTCCTCTCTTGCCAATATTCCAGATGTCAAAGATGTGCGCTGGATTTCTAGCAAGTCTAGCGCTTTCCAAAATCACAAACCCACACATCCTCAAAACAATGTATATTATGATGGATGTATTTGAAATAATCAGCAAGTTGTCACAATTGTTTCAGTCTGAGGAGCTGCTGATCATCAAAGTTGTTCCAGAGCTGGAGAGTGTAATGCTGCAGCTAACTGCACTAAACCATGAGCCCAGTGAACACCTGGTGGAATTTATGAAGGGTTACAAACCAGATCTCAAAGTATTTAGAACAATAAGAGGAGAGATTAAACTGAAAGAACCATGTCCTCAGTTACAAGACCACCCAGATAAAACATTAAGCATTCTTGCAAAGTCTTTCCTAAAGTACACTGATGTATGAATTGCTGAATTCTTCCAGGAACCACTTAAAAATGTCACTACTGTGTTTGACTACAAACTTTGGCCACCTCAAAGTGACAGAGTAGCTCTTGCAGAGCATGGCATCGAAGACTTAAAGATTATTTTAAATCACTTCCAGGCTCTTTTCTCAGAAGAAGAAATTAAACACATTAAATCTGAATTTTGCTCATTGAAAAGCTATCTCAGCTCATTCCATCACCTTAACTATGTAGATGCTTATAGCAACTTAATTTAAGTTTCTTCCCCCCGGCTAATCAATATCCTCAAACTTGTGGAATTGATGTGCATAAGCTGCAGCACAGCTAAATGTGAACAAGT
This sequence comes from Neoceratodus forsteri, assembly GCA_016271365.2. Classification (NCBI taxonomy): domain Eukaryota; kingdom Metazoa; phylum Chordata; order Ceratodontiformes; family Ceratodontidae; genus Neoceratodus; species Neoceratodus forsteri. The sequence goes on from CM057452.1 coordinate 1,871,705,394, forward strand.
CTTCTCAGTAATGAAGTTGGTGAAAGCCAGAATGAGAGCAGTACTTCTTCAACAGTCACTTCAGTCACAGAGGTTTGTGATGGTTCAGGGACCACAGTTCAAAGACTTTGATCCAACAAAGGCAACTGAGTTGTGGTTATCTACTTCATTTGGTTATAGACACTTGCATGGTCATCATACACCAGTGGTGCTAGCACATCATGCTTAGTCTGCGAATACTTCAGAATCCTCCTCAGACATCATGGATTTGGAACAATATTTTGAAGACATGTCTGATGATAATTCAGAACCAATCGCTTTAAGTGTCGATGATGATGATGATAATGACGATTATCATCATGTGATGCAGTACACTGAAGAATAACTGCTACATTATTCTCAACATATGTGTTTGTGCTGCAGTTTAGTGTGCACGGACTGACAGACATTCAATATATGGATTATCAATCAGCCTGCCTGCCTGATCAAAATTATTGCTCAGTCAGATCATGACTGATGTCAGTAAACTTTGAAAAACTGTGGTGTACCAGCCAGCACACAGCCACGGCCCACATCCTGCCTCTGTACTGTCATTACAGACTGTCAGACACATGCCAACCAAGGCTGCTGTAGTCTAGTAAGTCAAAGTCATCATCATGATCAACACCAACACAGAAGACCATTTCATTAATGACTCTGACCGAATATGCCGATTGTGACTTGACTGGCAAATTCCAATCTGTACTGTGTTGATGTGCTCCACAAAGCAAAGTAGTGAGGCGATGCAGCCAACAACACACAAACTTTGTTTTGAGGAGGCTGGAGCACGTTCACCACTGTGCGTGACTTTTCTAAGCTCAATTTGTCATATTTGGTCAGTGGACTGATTTTGGATCGTGTCTGGTGGTCTGATCAGCAGCTGGATAGTCTAGACCTATATGGCTATGATGATTTCTATTATAAATTTAGTGCAGATTATGCTTAAATCCATAATAACCAAACCATGATGATGACTTGACTGCTCAGTGGAGACTGGACTGTAGCATCATGTGCTGTGGCAGCTTATTGCATAGCAAGATGTCAGGTAGATAAAACCACTCCATTGACTTGAACTTGTCCTCTGGCATCTGCACTAATGCATTACACTGGAAGAAATCTATTTGTTTACACTCTACAAACCTAGTACTACTGGTTCACCACAATTAGAAATATGGTGGTAGGTACTTTTAATATTGATTAGCCGGGGGGGGGGGGACAGACAGGGCGATACTTCTGGGATTGTGGTGGTGTTGGCTGGAAAGCATTTCTGTCTCAGCAGTGAGAACTCTGACTGGCTCTGCAGTAAATTGCTCAATAAATAGTGGAAAGATATAGATATTCTCCAGTTAATAGGGAGGGTGCTAATTCCGTTAGATAGGCTAAGCCTCTTGCCCCACTATTGGAGACTTGAGTTGTGTTTTCTGTAGCCTGGTTCTGTCCCACAAATCGCTCAAGATTATAAAATAAGACTTTATTTTTTACTCTGAGAAAGATGTGTAAATCTGTGTACACTGTACAATAATGCAGAAAATACAGTGATGCAACCTGTACTTGAAGCATAACATCTTCATCATTGATTTGTGACTAATTCTTCTGTTCTAATTGGGAAGGTTTTCAACATGGAACTACATGACTGCTCTTTGTGCTCTCAGGTGGTGATGGTGGTGGTGGTGTTCGACTTGTGCTGGGGCCTGCATTGCTGCTTAAGCTGGGCCACTCATGTGCAAACCAACAGGAACTCTTTGTGACAGCATCACTGTCCGACAGTCATCACAGCTGTAGCACTCCTCATCCAGACTTCTGTGATCTAACGGACCTGTACTGTACTGTACTGTGCTGTACCGTACTGTGCTGTGCTTATACTCATTACATTGAGCAAGAACAGCTTGTCTTTGAAACTGGCTGTCTGAAATTAATTGAAAGTTTCGTATTTAGTAAGCAATCACTCCATATCTCAAGTATTTTTTCTTCCGTGTTTGCTAATTTGAAGATTTGCAACCACCTGACAATAATGGGGTAATGGGGTATTGTGTGGTGATGAATCTGTCTGGATAAGATATCAAGAAAACTGGTTTGGTCCATCCTACTAGTACTTCAACAGTGAGACCCAGGTTGACTGTGAGATGCAACTGACATCTCTAACAATCATGCCTCACACTGATCAGCCTGAAGCAGCCACGTCAGAGCATGCTCTTGACTTCATGGTCATGGAAGCGTGATGACACTGTTTTGTCATGCATTATGATAGCTGCTTAGGCTTAGCCAGCGGAAATCTGTGACTGGTTGGTGACGGCACTAACCGTGACTGAGGGTAGGAGGCTCCTAGTTCTGCAGTGGAGGATAGGCTACATTGTGTAGATGGAATGGCATTTTTGGCACATGGAAGATGGGCATCTGCCCCACAGTAGTGGATGATGAGCTGCCGAGAAATAGTAGGAACTACATGGTGTGCAGTGGACCCAGTGACAGTGAGAATGGTGTGACCTGAATACACAGAAGTAGTCTGACCCAGGGTCCCGCGCTCCCTCTCACCCACACAAGGCCCCCGACACAGATCCAAAACAGTGTACTGGTGGAGGGAAACTTGCAGGTTAGTCAAGACAATTATTGGATTACCTGGGTGCCAATGGTGCTCGGGACATGGCTGGGGCCAGTGGGGGGGGGGACAGACAGAGGAGGAGCAGCCTGCCTGTAGAATTGGGCCACATTATTCTCTCTTTTCACCAGCAGAGTCAGTGTGTCCACCTTGCAGTTTCTGCAATTTACTAGCTGCTCCACTCCAATCCACATGGTTGGATGCCCGGCGGCTTCCAGGAAGTGAACACCATGCTTGCGATACACATTGTCTATCAGCTACTCTGTGGTTAAACTATATGGTCAGACTCAGCCTTCAAGCTGCGAGTGTAGTACGGACCTCAATCATGTATTGGCTGTTGCGTCACATTGCTGATGATGAAGCAACACTGGGAGGGCTAGAATTGCCCTTTTATTTTGGGTAGGGGGGCCGGGGCAACATATAGTTCCAAACTCCATCCAAACCGTACATCACCCCACTAATGTCAGATGGTCAAAACATCTTCTAATTGGATTTATAAAAACATGAGAAAAAAAATCTTCAGATACAAGGAGTAAGTGACAGCTGACTATATGTGAAATGTACTACTAATCGCAGGCGGTCAGTACACTACCTCAACTTTACTGCTCAATAGCCAAATAAGTTGCAAACATCAAGCAGTGTCAGATGACACTTACATGACATGTTGCTGGTGCTGCACTGCAGTAAATCTTTGTATACATACCCATATGTCTGTATTACTATTATCAGTTCAACTGTCCTAAATGACTGTGTGTGTACTGCCAGGAATTATTGGAATGCAGTCTACCATCTCACATGCCCTAAATCTTCAGATGTCACCTCTCCTCTTTAGTCTTTGTTTTGACTTGTAATTAACTAATTGATAGAAGTTGGCATATATCTTCAAAAAAAAGAGAGTGATGCCACCATGGGATGGACTGGGCATCAATGTCACTAACAAAAAAAGAAGTCAAGGTCAGGTCAGTTCACACCTGACTAGGCTACAGGATGATCATTTTGTCTTCTCAGCTGAGCATGGTATGGTCGGGGTCACGTGGTGGAACAAACGTGATGGCCATTTGTTTTGGGATGTTTTAAACTTTACTGTATACACTGCAAGCAGACAGCAAAATGTTGTTCTCCTACACAGTGTCAGAGTCTGAGACAAGAGAAAAATAATAGAGATTTGTTTTTCATAAGTTATAAAGGAAAAGCACCCTAGCAGGCAGCTCAGGCAACTCTTGAATGTAAGCACTTCCCGGCAGTACTGACTGGTCCTGGACCAGGAGGACAATATGAAGACACTTTATTAAATATGACTGTATTTGTGTGTACAGTACTAGTCTCATGAGTTTCACAATGATGACACTTCTGATGTCATAATGTTTTATTATGATTTTATATACAGCAGGTTGGCATAATATTTAAAGTTTGAATTTCGAGTACTTCTACATCCTTTTACTATAAAGGAACTGTGTCAGACAAGGCTTGTTTTTACACTACAAATGCACTGTCACAGGCTGAGCCATGGCCATGGTCAGGTGGCTTGTTTGCTTTTACATTATTAGAAATGTTAAAAAGCTATACATTGCTTTTTTACTAATTGTCAACAAAAAAAAAACACAAAACAACAATTTGTGTTACTATATATAATGTTCAACAGTTGCTTTGTTGTAATATTTACTAGTCTGGGCATTCACTTCACAATTCAGGATAAGATCCAGAAAAGTACAGTTACGTAAGAACTTGCCGTAACAGTAGATCTTCGAGAGAGGCTCTTGCAGTAGGTAATTACATATAGGACTGACACCGGCCGGCGGCAGGACCCCACGGAAAAATTTCTAGCTAGCTGTCCCTGGCGAGGGACCGCCCCCATGTCAGGTGACCGGCGTCGTATGACGTCGGTATAAAGGGGCGGTTCCGGACGCCCGCCTTCCAGTTCTTTCCCGCCACAGGCCTGGAAGGCCCGGACGAGAGAAGCGGATATTTCTCATGGAAAAGTAGCTGTAAAAGCCTAGGGGATGAAGGGCAGGAAGGTATTTATTCAGAAGAGCCTCTCTCAAGATCTACTGTTACGGTAAGTTCTTACGTAACTGTACTATCTTACTCAGAGGCTCTCCCAACAGGTAATTACATATAGGGCAGAATCCCAAGCAGTCTGGAACCAAGGAAAAGGCACCGGGAGGAGGTACTACTCCAAGAAGTAGCAAGGAAAATCTTGCAAGCCTCAAGAAAGGAGGCCTTGCAAGACAGCTAACCCGAAGCCTGCTCTACGGCAAGAGGCAATGTCCAAACTGTAATTTTTTTTTTTTTTTTTAGTTGTTTAACCAGGTATAGCACACTAAGCTGAAAGCTTTTTTACAGGAGCGACCTGGGAGCACAAGGAGGTTAAGTGACTTGCTCAGGGTCACACAGTATGCAAGTGGAAGCTGTGGGATTCAAACCCAGGTCAGGTCTGCTGGATGTCACCAAATTTGCAGCTCAGAGCCTTAGACCACTGCGCTATACTGCCTCCTCAAATGTCCTATATGTTTAGTAAAGGTATGGACGGAAGTCCAAGTGGCGGCAGCACAGATGTCTGCCGCAGACACATTCTTGAAACAAGCCACAGAGGCAGCTACTCCACAAGTGGAGTGACCTCTGACTTGACCCGGTAAGGTCTTGTTGTACTTGTCATAACAGAAAGTGATGCAATGGGCCAACCATTTTGATAGGCATTGCTTAGAGACAGCATTGCCTTCTCTTTTGTGAGCAAAAGAGACAAACAACTGATCAGTCTTTCTGAGATCCTTAGTCCTATCGGTGTAGTATCTCAGAATCCTGTGAACATCCATGGTATGGAGCAGGTATTCTCCTTGATTGGAGTACTGCATGAAGAAGGCAGGTAATTCAATAGACTGATTTAAGGTAGATTCCACTACCACCTTCGGGAGGAACTTAGGATTCGTGCGAGGAGCTACTCGTTCTTTGTGAAAAATCAGATAAGGTATTTTGCACATCAGGGCCTGGAGCTCGGAAATTCTGCGAGCAGAAGTAATGGCCACCAAGAAGAGCATCTTCCACGATAAGAACTTCAAGTCTTCGGAAGCCGCAGGCTCAAAGGGAGGAAGGGTAAGTTTCTCGAGGACAAAGTTTAAGTCCCAAGGGGGAGCCAGAATCCAGACAGGGGGCCTGAGATGAAGGACCCCTCTGAGAAAGGTTTTGGATACCTCCAGCTGGGCAAAAGCCCTATCAGTGAAAGGGACATGGTAGGCTGAAATAGCCGCCGTATGGACTTTCAAAGAGGAGTGACTGAGACCCAGGTCGAAAAGATGACGCATGTACTCAAGTAGAATGGTCACAGGACAGGAAAAGGGCTCCACATTCCTGGACGCAGCCCAGATGGAAAATCTTTTCCATTTCATGGCATAGGTGGACCTAGTGGAGGGTTTTCTAGCCTCCACGAGAATCTCGGCCATCTTAGAAGAAACGCCAAAACGAGATTGAGCTAGGTCTGCAGGAGCCATGCATGAAGTTGAAGGGACTTGAGTCCCGGATGGACCAGGGTCCCCTGATCCTGGGTCAGCAACCCTGGAGATAAAGGAAGAGGAAGAGGAGGAACCTCTGAGAATTGTTGTAGAAGAGAAAACCAAATTTACCTGGGCCAGAAAGGAGCAATCAGAATCATGCTCGCTCCTTCCAAAGCAAGCTTCTGCAGCACACGAGGGACCAGAGGAATTGGGGGAAAAGCATAGACGAATCTGTCCTTCCAGCTTAGAGATAGAGCGTCGCTCCAGAAAGTGCCTCGCCCTGGAGCGAGCGAGCAAAAGGTTGGAAGCTTTGCGTTTTGGGAAGAGGCGAACAGGTCAATCTGAGGAGTCCCCCAAATCTGGAAGACGTTTCCTAGAATTTTTCCGTCCAATTCCCACTCGTGTGGAAGAGCCGACGAGCGACTTAGTCTGTCTGCCAGGACATTGTTGACTCCTGGAACATGGATCGCCATGAGGTGAAGGTTGTGAAGCATTGCCCATTCCCAAACCCTCATCGCTTCCTGGCACAGTGGGTAGGACCGAGTCCCTCCCTGCTTGTTGATGTACCACACCACGCACATGTTGTCCATTTGGACAACTAGGTGACCGGGGAGGATGTATTGGTGAAGGGCCTGGAGAGCATACAGTACTGCTCGAAGCTCGAGCACGTTGATGTGGAGAACTAACTCCAACTTTGACCAAAGGCCCTGGGTTCGGTGAGGACCCAAATGGGCTCCCAACCTTCGCCTGAAGCGCCCATGGTCAGAGTCTGATCAGGGGAGGATGAAAAAGGGACCCCGAAATAGGTTCTCCTCACATCCACCATTGCAAGTCTCTTACCATCGGCGAGGAGATCAGAACCAGATGATCTAGGTTGTCTCACCCGCTGATCCCACTGAGATCGGAGAGTCCACTGAGAGATTCTCATGTGAGGGCGCACGCTGCTGAACCGCCGGATGGCTGCCGCCATAAGCCCCAGTAGACGGAGCACCGACCTCGCCGGAACCTTCCTGTGTCCGATAGGAGGGAAATCTGGTATTGAGGAGGCCCCCTGTCCGGAGGCAGGAAGGCCTTGCACATTGTCGTGTCGAGGATTGCCCTGATGAACTGGAGCCTCTGTGAAGGATCCAGGTGAGACTTGGAATGGTTGATGGTGATACCCAGACCAGTGAAAACCTGCTGGGTGAGGGAGAGAAAATGCAGGAGTTCCTCCCTGGACGGGACTGCCAGGAGCCAGTCGTCCAGGTAGGGAAAAACCTGAACTCCCAAAGTACGCAGGTGGGCCGCTACCACTGCCAGGCATTTAGTAAACACTCAGGGAGCCGAGGAAAGACCAAAATGGAGCACCCGGAATTGGTAGTGGTCTCCCTGGAACGCAAACCTGAGGTACTTTCGGTGCGAAGGGCGAATGGGGATGTGCAGGTATGCATCCTGCACATCCAGTGCACAAAGCCATTGGTCCGGCCAAAGCAGGGGCAAGAGGGTTTGAAGGAGAGCATCCTGAACCTCTTGTATTCCACATAGGTTCAGGAGCTGAGATCGAGAATGGGTCTGAGATCTCCGCCTTCTTTGGTACGAGGAAGAAATGGGAATAGGAACCCATTCCGAGTAGATGAGGGGGGATTTGTTTATAGCTCGCTTCGCAAGGAAAGCAGAGATTTCTTCCTGACCAAAGGAAGATGGTCCCTTGAGTAAGAGGAGTTCAGAGGGGTGACGTGGAGGTTTCTGCAGAAACTCTATGGAGTGCCCTCTGCTATGATCTGAAGCACCCATGAATTGATGTTATCCTCTCCCAACCCGAAGGTGGAGGGAGAACCTCCTCCCACCGTTCCTCCGGGCATCCGGAGGTGGTGGGAGAGGGAAGGAATCAGGTGGTGTGAGGCAGTGCCGCAGCTGGGCACCCGTTGCTTTTTTGGGCGGCGGGGGCCTGGCAGCTGTGGGGGCCCGACGCTTAGTGGCCCGCCTTCCTTGAGGTTTCGCTTGAGGCCGGTTGTGTCTGCGAAAGGGACGGCGCTGTGGGGGGATGAGGACGGTACACTGAATCAACCAATTTAAGGGCCGTCCCCTTCTCCTGCAAGTCAGTGATGATGTCCTTGACATCACCACCGAAAAGCACCGAACCCCTGAAAGGTGCTTTTGAATTGCTGACTGCACCTCCGGGACCAGACCTGACACACAGAGCCATGCATGACGCCGAAGACTTACGGCGAACGCAGAGCTCCGTCCTGCAGTGTCCACTGCATCATAGGTCGTCCTCAGAATATGACGACTGGCCGAACGAGCAGAATGGACCAGGTCGGCTAACTCCTGCTTGACCTGGGAGTCAGGCAAGGAGTCAATCTTGGATTCCGCCTGGTAAGGACAGCCTTCTGGTAATCCCCATATGTGCAACATAAATTTAGGCCTCTAATCCCCAGTGTGGAAGAAGCATAGATCTTCCTTCCATACTGATCCAGAAGGCAGATTCCTTATCCGGGGAGACAAGCTCAACAGCCTGGTTGTGCTGACCGGCCGTGAGCAGCGCAAATCACAACCGAGTCTGCACGAGGGTGAGAGTCTAAAAAGTCTACACCCTCCGGAGCCTGGTATAGCCTGTTAGACTTCCAAGGAAGTGGGGCTAAAGCCGACGGTTGTTTCCAAATAGTGGAAACAAGGTGGGCATGAGGCTCGATCCAGGGTGGCACTAGAGTAGGAGCCGTAAGGTGCAAGTCCAGATGTTCGGCGAGTTTAACCCGTTGAGGATCTGGCTCTAAGGAACGCCACTGATGGACTTCCTGGATCTTCCTGAGCAACTCCGTGAAGGAAGGATCCTCCGGAGGAGTCCTAGGCCGGGGCTTGGATGGAAAGCGCGGCTTGTCGTCTTTCTCGGAACACCCATCGGAGACATCCGAGGAGTCTGAGAGAGAAGAAGAAGAAGAAGAAGAAGCGGAGTAAGACTCCCTGACTCGTCTAGGGGGAGGAACGGGTTCCTTAGGGGGGATCCCCGGACGCATGTCCTGCCCCTCTCTGGGTCCTGAGGGCAGAGCCCGGGAATCCAGAGGCGGAGAGGGAGTGTGCCGTCTGGGGCATACGGTGGCCGTAAGACGGCTCTCAACTTCCTTGGTGAGCTGAGCCTTGACCTCAGCCCACCAGGAGGCCAGAGTCTCCTGGAGATCCACCGGCGACCCGGGGGGGCGGTGGAGGAGGAGGTGGGAGATAGTTGTATGGATGGAATCCGTAAGGAGAGTATCCGTAACCCGGCTGTGGGAATACCGGAGCAGGGCACTGCGGCGTCGGCTACTGCGGCGTCGGTGGAGTCGGCGTGGGGTACTGCGGCGCAGGATACTGTGGGCCTGGGAAAACCGGCATCGGATAGGACGGCGGATACCCAGGCACCGGAGGAGCTGCCGGAGCAGACGGCCCAGTCGGGAACTCCACGGGCGGATCAATCATGATAGGCCCATGGGGTGGAGGGCCCAATGGAAGGGGACTATCCCCCGCCGGCGTCAAAGGGGCCGGTGTCAGAACTGGCGTCGGCAGGGCTGGTGTCGGAGCCGGTGTCCGCGGGAGCCGGGCCCATCCGGCTCAGTAGGGAAGAGGATCGGACGGGTGGCCCAGGATCCCGAGCCCTGCCTGGGGATGGAGGAGAAAACTCGGGTCAGGCAGGGGGACCGTGGTTCCCTGATGGCAGCGAAGGCTGCGGGGAGCCTGGTACGACAGACGTGACAGGGTCTGCCATAGGCTCCGAGGCCTGGCGCATGTTGGAGGAGCCGATGTGTGACTTAGGGGCCGGGTCCCGGTGGACACCAGAGGAGCCGGCGTCCGACTTCGGGGGTCCCTCATCGGAGACGGGCCGAGGGAGAGAGGAGGCCCGGTCCGATGGAGACGCAGCCGTGCGCCGCCCCAAAGGGTCGGGCATCTTAGCGGCCTTCTCCCGGCAGACGCTGGCTCCTCCGACGTCCGGCTTATGGGAGGCGCCTGCACCAGTAGGCCGCAAGCCTGCGGTGGTACTGGGGGCTAAAGCCTCCTTTTGCCCGGAGGCACCCGGCGGGCTCAAACGCGAACCTGACGGGCAGGCTGGCACCTCCTCCAAAGCCTTGGAGGCTGCCGTCGGACGATCCCCCGGAGGGGATGTTACCTTAGCCACAGCTCCGGCCAGAGTCGCGGAGGAGGAGGCCTTCTCCCGTGCCTTCCTGTCCCGCTCTGTGCCCTTTCAGGGAGGTCGACGCCACCGTTTCTTCAACTCCTTCTCCATCTTCTTCTTGAGGAGATGGGCTTCGAGAGACTGCTGGAGTCGTCTGCAGGTGGCCGCACTGAAGTGAAGGCAGTGCGGACACTTGTTGACCGCGTGGTCGGGGCCTAAACAGAAAAGGCAGAGGAGTGACCGCCCTAGGGAGGCAGTTAGCCGCATTTGTCGCATGTGGCTTATTTTGAAGGGGACGACATATACCGACGTTCACCTGACGATAGAAAATACAAATACAAAATACTGAGACTTTTCGGAAAAATCGATGAAGTAACAGGACTGAGCGAAATTAACTTCACCGCGAGGTGCTGCACGAGCTGACGGCAGGAAAGAACTGGAAGGCGGGCATCCGGGACCGCCCCTTTATACTGACGTCATACGACGCCTGTCACCTGACGTGGGGGCGGTCCCTCACCAGGGACTGCTAGCTAGAAATTTTTCCATGGTCCCTGCTACGTCGGCGCCAGTCCTATATGTAATTACCTACTGCAAGAGCCCTCTCGAAGTAAGATCAAATGGTTTGATACCGTTTATTGTAGAGAGATGTAACAAAACAAAAAATATGCTTCATATAAGTCAAGACACAGAGAGACACTGATGTACACATCGACTCTCTGCTGCTGCTACCACTGCCAAATCTAGACAGGCATCATGATAATAACTCAACAACTGAACTCTAATTTAGCAAAAAAAGCTGTTTAAATGTCACGACTGTATTGATCTAATAATCTGTTCTGTAATCTGCATCTGCACTGCACATCGTCATCTCCATACATTTTTTCATGGAACATTGAAGAATGATGTTGTCATTGTTGATTGCGTGCTGATGTCAAGGCTGATCTGTCACTGAACTGAAAAAAAAACGGAAATAATGAATGCTCAACTAAAACATCTGCATCTCAATTCTGTTCAAAGTACTGACAATCTGTATTTCAGACCAACTTAAATAAATAACATGATTCTGTGTTCATACTACACACAACACACTACATATAGATAACTTGTACTAGTCTGTGAGACTCAGTCTGTACACTCTGTACTACATGAACTAGCTTTCCTTTCCCGCTTATATTTGCTAAGCAGCTTATTCCTGAATACTTCAAGCAGCCAGCTCAAGCCCAGCAGACTTCCCTCAGCACTTTCTAAGCGAGTCACTGTATACTCTGATGTAGATTACATACAGTACACAAGCAAGGTAAGAACAAAATTCACTTTTTTGGGTCATTAGTGGTGTAACTTTTTTTGCAGTACAGTATCTTTAATGGTAGGGCAAGCACGAGATATCGTGGGCAAGTAATATTTACAACGTTACTTAAAAATTTGATTTGCACACCCCTGCAGTTAAAAAAAAAGAAATAGTTCAAGGCAAGAGGATTATATAGAAGCCAAAAATGAACTTTTTCTAGATTAAGGCTCAGAGGGTACAAGGAAGAAATCTTACAATCTGCTTCCTTGAAAGTGGAAAAATGGATAGGCAACAACTTTTGGTACAAAAAGAACGTTCCAGTCCCCCTAAACAAGTCACCTTTGTATCTACATAACAGTCCAGTTTCCATGGATCTAAAAGCTATTGTTCAGAAGCACTGGCAGGTCCTGTCTTTGGACAAGGATCTTAAAGAAGTGAGTAATAATGCCCCCCTTATTACATTCAAAAGGGGCAAATGTCTGAAAGACCTTTTAACATCGAGTGCACTCAAACCCCAAATGGACCCGGGCCTTTGGCTGGGCAAAAAGTCTCTTGTTTTTTTCCCTGCAAAAGGTGTATCACTTATAAATTTTATTTATTTATTTAGCTTTTGATGACCGGGTAAGTACACTAGACAAGTAATATGCCTATTTTCAGGAACGACCCAAGAGATTACAACAATAGGGTACAGAGAGGTACAGAAAAACACACAGTACATCATTACAGTACAACAACATGTGAGAATACAATGGGAAGCGTCATCAAAGAGAAAACAGGTTATATAAAACAGCAGTTCATTTTAGCACAGATTACATTTTAGCACAACCAGAGTAGATGGTCGTGGCCAATTAATATAAAATAAAACTCAGTCAGGTGCACGGGGTACACAACATAGTGTGGGGACAAGCAAGGTTTAGCAGGTGGTTCCTGCGAGAGCAAACTAGGGTCCAGTGGACGGAAGCCATTGCACTAGGGGGGCCTGGGGCAATCACATGCCGAGGCAAGTTTCAGGATGCCCCACAAGCATTTGCGGAAGCACTGATGTGAGGGGGCCAAGCAAACATACTCAGGAAAGGAGTTCCATACTCAGGAAAGGAGTTCCAGAGTCTAGGAGCACACACGGTGAAGTCCCTGTCACCCATGTGGGTCCGGGAGGGGGGAACTTTTAGCATCCCCGGAGCCTGGGACCTAAGTTGGTAGGGGGAGAGGTCGGCTGGAGGTAGAAGCAGAGCCAGCCCCGGAGGGGTTCCAGTTCTCAGCACTTTGTCCACGAGGCACCCTAGCCCAAAGTCCAGGTACTTGGCTGGGGAGAGCCAGCGGAGCTTTTCATATAACTCGCAGTAGTGAGTGAGACGAGGGACGGCCAGGGCAAAGCGACAGATGTTGTTATACGTCGTGTACCACCTCGTGAGGTGTGTTTTGGGGGAGCGGCCAAATAGGTGCATTCCATAACTAAGGGAGGGAAGGAGGCCACCTCTCGCCAGGGCCAGTCAGGCCACAGGGGTGAGGTTGTATCTGGCCCTGTAGGCCAGTCCCAGTTTGCTGTTTGCTGCTCTGCAGACATTGAGAATGTGACTCTCCAGATCAAGTTGTGGGTCAAGTGTCACCCCAAGGTACTTGACTGAGAGCACTGTTGGGAGGGAAGTTCCATCCGGACTGGTTATATCCAGCGGGGTTGGTATGGCTTTGATTTTGGCAGCTGAGCCAAAAAGCATAGCCTGAGTCTTTTTCAGGTTCAAGACTAGTTTGTGCTTGATTACCCAGGCCAGGACATTGTTGAAGTCCTCAGACAAGCGCTTGTTGAGTGTGGCGATGTCCCTGGAGTGAGAAATAATAACCAGGTCGTCTGCGTACAGTGTGGCATTGCAGTTAGTTGCAGCCACAGGGAGTTGGTTGATAAAGAGGGAGAAGAGGATGGGGCCCAGGACCGAGCCCTGGGGGATGCCAGAGGTAACCAGTAAGGGCTCGGATAGGACTTTGTTGAAACAGGTCCTCTGCATTCTTCCATGCAGGTAGTCCGATAGCCAGGTCATAGCAGGGAGGGAGAGGCCGAGTGCCCTCAACTGTGTACAAAGCAACTTGTGATCAACAAGGTTGAATGCCTTGGACAGGTCAATAAATATGGCTCCAGAGAGTTTGCCCTGGTCCATGGCAGCCCTGACGCTTGCGGAGACAGAGACCAGGGCTGTGGTGGTACTATGCCCCTTACGGAATCCGTGCTGGGCCGGGGACAGGAGTTCATACACCTGTATGAACTCCGAGAGCTGCTCAGCCACTACCTTTTCAAGGAGCTACTGAGGATGATAGGATCGCAATCGGATGATAGTTGTCCAGGATTTTGGGATTTCGCTTCAGGACAGGACTACTCGCTTCCTTCCAAATTTCTGGGATGACCCTTTGTAAGTGATGGTAAAGATATGGACTACTGGGGAGCAAATATGGGAGGCACCTAGTTTTAGTAGCTTTGGTTCCAGGTTGTCAAGGCCAGGGCTGGAATACTGGGAGAGGCCAGAGAGAAGCCTCACATGTCCTTGACTGACACAGCTCTGAGGTAGAACTTTGTCGAGGGTGATCCTCCTGCCCAGTGGGGAGGGAGGAGGAAGCAACCTGTCAGGCGGGAAGAGTGCAGAGAAAGCTGATAGGTCTGAAAATGAGAGTTTAGGGAGTTGGCAATGGTGTGAGGATTGTTACAGGATACCCCTCCGATTATCATGTCGGATACCCCCGGATGAGAGGTCCCGCAGACAAGAGATTTTATGTTACTCCAGAACCGCCTGGGGTCACTGGCTGAGCTGAGTAGAGCAGACTTGCAGAAGTCGCTTTTTGCAATTCTGATGGCCTTTTTGCACTTGTTTCTAAGGTGCCTGTATTGCTGGAATAATGTGAGATCAAGGGAACCTTTGAAGTGGGACCAGCACTTGTCTCTGGCCCTCATTAGGGCGAGGAGACTCCCATGCAACCAGGGGGTGGCCGACCCCCTCACCCTCCGGGTGACCTTCAGGCGTGCTTGTCTTACAGGGCACCGAAGGTGGCAAGAAAGTGGATAGCTGCCACTGATGGGTCAGAGACTCCAAATACCCCGCCCAGTCTGTAAGGCTTAGGTCCACAAGAAACGCCACAGGATCGAACCTGGAGAAGTTTCAGATCTGTAGGATTTTATGAGGAATTTTGGGGGAGGGAATTTTCCACACACAGAAGACCGCGGAATGGTCAGAGATGGAATCTGACAGTATTCCAGCTGAGGAGATCCTATCAGGACGGTTTGAGAGGATCCAGTCCAGCAGGGAGTTGGTGGATCCATTTTTCGAATGTCTGGTTGGCTCCTGAACAAGTTGAGTCAGGGCAAGATTGGCAAGTAGAGGTTCAAACTGCTTCACATTTCCATCGGTCCAGTTAAGGTTAACATCCCCCAGGAAAATGAGTTCATTGTCCCCAATACAGGGGCCAATGGAGTCCAAGAGGTGGGTCAGTCCTGGGAGCCCGCCCTTAGGGGGATTGTATGTGCAAGCTACATGCAACTTCTTGGCATTCCCAAGTAAGAGCAGTACGTGCAGTGGCTCACAAGGGGAAGAGAGGGATGGCTGATGAGTTACTGGGGAGACCTTTAGGTGGTCCCTGAAATAGATCATGATGCCACCCCCCCCTTATTCCCTGGTCTGTCCTGGCGTATGAACTCGTACCCTGGAAGTACACAGGCCCAGTCCGGTACTGAGGGTTTGAGCCAGGTCTCAGTCACTCCAAGGACATCTGGTTTGTATAGGGTGACCCATGACACTAGCTCGTCATGATTTGGAAGCAGACTCCTTATGTTGAGATGTGCAATTTTGAGACCCTTGCCCAGTCCCCATACCGGGGGAATGGGGGCGGCCGGGTTTGTTGGGCCAGGGTTCGTTTCAATATCTACGGCCAGGAGTATTATGAGGAGGAGCCAGGAGAGATATTGTCTCAGAGCAGTCAGGCCTGTAGATGGTATGCAGGCTCAGCGTCTCTTTACCCTGGTGGAGTGCATTAGACACCTGAGGTCAAGGCTCCAGGTGAGAGAATGGGGGGGGGTCTTAGAGGTCACTGCTTGTGTATTCGAGAACAAGAAGTCTGGCGCTTCATAGGAGGGAGACTTCTCCCAGTAATCTCCTGTGGACAGCGAGGGTGTGGTGACCACTTGGAGCAGGGCAAGCCCCAGTATGAGTCCAGCTAGCACCAGGAATCTGTAGGAGGAGGGCTGCATGCCTTTTTCCTTCGCCATGGGGTGCACCCTTCCCTTCGGTGGGAAGAGTGGGTGCCAGGGCCACATTCACACCAGTGGTGTTGGCCAGCCGAGGGGTAAGGGCCCGGGCCTCATTCTCACTAATAATCTTAGCCCAGCTAGGGGGTAGGGGCCCCATCAGCTAGGATACAGTATGGAGCTTGAGGGGAAAAGGGGAGATTGTTTAGGTACAATTTAGCAGTAAAAGCACTGGTATATCAAGTAGCAATCTAAACACAGTTATAACCATAAAAGTGCAGAACAACAGTTGATGACAGTGTGGAAATAAGACACAATTAGTGGCTAGGTGGGTGCAGGGACTGGAGTAGGTTACCCTCGCACACTCAGTGAGGGACTAGGTTCTCGTTGACTGTGCCTTTTGAGAGACAGCTCTGGGCCAGGCGCTGAGTCGGCTCACACTGTGCACACTTATGTCCGCATAATACTGAGCTCCCAAGACATGTTGGACAGGGTTAAACGTACTCACTGCCAAGCTGGACCTATCCTGGACATTAAGCTCTCTAGGCACTTAGACACAGTTGTAATTCCTACTCTGGGTGAGGGCTGACTAGTAAGGTACAGTGATAAACACTAGGAGGCAAGTCCACAGTAGCTTGACTAGGCAGTTATAGTTAAATAAAATTACGGAAACAAGAGTGAGTTATCAGTAGGTACCAGAGACAAATACTAGGTGGCAAGTCCACTGTAAAGTTGATCAGACAGCTTTGGTTGGGTGAGAAACACAGAAACAAGGTGAGCTGTTTGAGATTAGGGCAGGCAGTGCCACAGTGTAGTATCTGTACCTCCCCTTGGCTGATAGACTAAGCCAAGCCCTGGGGCGGAGCCTCACACATTTAATGGGAGGAGGGTACGAGGTGGGCGGGAGGGCGAAATCTCCCTTTGAGGGTAGGCACTCTGTTTCTGGTGGTTCAAAAGTGTCTCCGGACTCCTGCACTGGGGCAGGGGCAGTCAAAGCTTGGGAATCGGCTGCCTAGGAGGCCCACCAGAGCAACCATAGCCGCCGGCACCTCTGCACTCGGCTCAGGAGCTTGCTGGGTTATGGGGGGGGGACCTTCGGGGAACAGGTCTCCCTCGCCTCCCCTCCAGCGCAGGATCTCGCCGATTGTCTGGTAGGCACGGGAGGAGTTGGACAAGCACCACCTGTATTGTGTGGGGAGAGAGCGTCACCGACACCACGGGCCAATGGGTGTGTGCGCTTTAGGCACAAAAGTCACAAAGATTCAAAAAGTTCAGCCTGGGGAATTCGCCGTGGAAGTCCTTTGTTTCGGTGGGTTTCAGCGGTCACAGAGATTCAAAAAGTTCAGCCCAGGGAATTCGCCATGGAGGTCCTTTGTTTCGGTGGGTTTCAGCGGTCAGCCAGGCAGGGTCAGTCTCACAAAATCTCCCTTCTGAGGAAAACGTTCCCAGCTCAGCGGTAGGTAGGCACTCAGTGTTTCTGGTGGTTCGAAAGCGTCTCCGGACTCCTGCACCGGGGCAGGGGCAGTCAAAGCTTGGGGAATCAGCCACCGAGGAGGCCCACCAGAGCAACCGGAGCTGCCGGCACCTCTGCACTCAGCTCAGGAGCTTGCTGGGTTACGAGGGGGGGACCTTCGAGGAACAGGTCTCCCGCCTCCCCTCCAGTGCAGGGTCTCGTCAATTGTCTGGTAGGCTATGGGCAATACAAGGGAAAATTGTTCAAAATCCTAGCAATCTGGGCATAAAAGAGATTTGCATCACAGACTTTATAACATGCAATACAAGATTCATTGTGTATGCCCTGTGGTGTTCCTGTGGCAAGATTTATGTGGGCCAAACCATTAAAATGTTGAAGGAATGCATACAGGAACACTACAGGGCTATACGTAAAACTGACCCAGGACACTCTATTGCTAAACATCTTTTGGAAGTAGTAGATGTAATGGAACACAGGACCCATTATATGGTGATACACCATGTACCAGCACGAATAACAGGGAGTGATAGGAACTTAGCCCTGGATCGCAAGGAATCCATGTGGATTTTTAAACTTAAGTGCCTGAGCCCACAGGGTTTCAATGACATAAAGGACTGGACGTTATTTATACATTAAAAAATATAGGTGGCAAAAAAGAAAATGGTTTGAGATTTGGATTTAAGCATAAGGTGTTATTGACACTAAATTGATGTATTCACTATTATTTGAGGATATTTTCATTTTTTGTATTTAATTAACATGCACATGTTTAAGTTATATATCATGAACTCATGGGCCCTATTGTTTACATGTATTGTTGTGGTCCTTTGTTTTTCCTGAAGGAGGTTGACCAAGCCGTGCATATTTAATGATGAAATATTTATAAATCTTAATTATTATAGCACCACAATAACTCTGGCACAGTTTAAACAGATAATAAAATGAGTAATAAGAGAAAGTGGATGTATTGGGTTATGAGATTAAGATACTTTTGGCTCAGTGACACTGGGGTTTGCTTTTCACTGTTGCCTATGGCAGTGGAAACCTGGATACTAAGTAAATGACTTTATTTCACTGACCTTATAATGATGGGTACAGTCTTCACTAAGGAGAGCCACTGGCAACAGTGAGATGCTCCTTTCAGTGTTACCTATTGCCATTTGGTAAATAAAAGTTTGTGATTGGTTGCACTTTACTTGTTTAATCGTATACACCTATCGTCTTGGGTATTTAATCGCTATCACAGGTGCTAGAAGCCACGCCTCCTGAAGAAGGGGTAGAACACCTTGAAGGGCTGAGGCTAGATCATCTTCATGATGGGAGTTGGATTTAAATTTTTATTGCACGTTTTTTTCGCAATGTTGCCAACAGTAAGTACTGGAGACTTTTTTGCTCAGTAAAGTAACACAATACTACTGTCACTGAATTTTGTGTCTGAAGTGCTGATTTTTTGTTTTTTTGCTGTTAGTCTATTTCTTTCATCTTCATCTCCTACGGCGCTCCCTCCTGCTAGGGCCCCCAGCTCCATCTCCCGCTCGCAGCAATGCCCCACCGCTTTCTTCCATGGCTTGCCCCCTGTGGCAGGGTGGTGGGGATCACTCAACCCGCCGCTACGGATCTGGTGCAGGGGGCTGCCGCCTATCGTGAGCGTGGGCTCTGCGACGTCCGCAATCTTCCTGCCGAGGGCCATTTTCCATTTTTCTCCCCTACCAACGGCACTGGCGATGTGCAGTATGTGTCGCCGAGCTGCTTCCGCAGTGCAACACGCCCGGCGACTGCCCTGTAACCGCCCCAGGTGTGAGCCACCGATGTCGACCCCCAGCCTCCGCTAGGGGTCAGGCATACAGCAGACTCCGTCCCAACCCCTCCCCGGGAGAGGAGAGCTGTCCTCCAGATGCCCAATCCTCTTCCTCCCCAGCTGACCCCCGATGGCCCGCTTGCACCACGAACACGGGTCGCCGGCATGGCAGAAGGTTAGGGCATGATGTCTTAGCCCTCCACACCACTGGGCCAGCTGAGTGCTGATTTTTTAAATACTGATGCACTTCTTATTTTTCTAGCACCCTGCTTTACTTGTGAGCGCTGCCTTTTCATTATCAATATATCCATATTTAACTGTACTTGAATAAAAAGTGATATAAAAAGCTATATTTTGCATTGTCTTGTTTTGATGGCCAGCATTCTGCTACAGTTTTCTTCATGGGACCAATAATCTGGAGTTTTAACTATGTCATGTTTTGTGCACAGAACTCTATACAGGGTTCTGATAGGTCAGCAGGTCATTACTAGCATTCTGTACACAAATTGTGACATAGTAAAAACTCCACATAAGTGATTCCATGAAGTGAACTGCAACAGAATGCTGCCCATAAAAACACAACAGTGCAAACTACACTTTTACCTATCACATTTTATTCAGGTACAGTTAAATATGTACACTTTAGGAGAATGTATATTATGTCTGAGAATACGAACTTTATAAACAGCTGCCAATTAGTACACATTTCCAGTCCCCTTTAACCGGGTGGGGTGCACTAGACATACATTTACCTATTTTCAGGTACAACCCAGGAGGTTACAAGGTATTGGTAGTACAGTATGAAATGTAGAGTAATACAGCTTACAAGGAGACAGAACATAGTACAGTTATAAGTGCCATACAATATTATAATAGGTACAGAATAGGAATAGTTGGGTGGTACATCCAATACATTTAATAGGTGAAGTCAGAGGTGCGGACATTGGTAATACATTCAATACACACAAAGGGGGTGAGGTAACAGTCAGGTAGAACATTGAATACATTCAATAGGTGATGGTAGAGGTGTAACATTAGGTCATATATTCAATGAGTACAGTAGGGTGATGCGTAGGCAATTAAACAAAGTCAGTCAGATACAAGGGTTCTAGTAACAAGGGAGTGATATAGCTGCAAAAAGAGGTGGGGCAGGTGCACTGGGAACATTGGAGCTGATAGGAATGGAACTGACAGAGGAAAGTGTTTGGGAGTTGACACAGGCATTGGTTAGGTGGAATACTGTTCCATAATTTAGGGGCAACTGAGGAGAAAGCCATGTCATGGTAGTTGGTCCTAGATCTAGGGAAGAACAGTTGCTGGTGATCTGAGGATCTTAGGAAGTAAAGGGTTTTACAAGGTACTAGGCAGGAGGCTAAGGACAGTGGGTAGCTCGTCCTGTAATGTCTTGTGGATGATCCTCCCTAGGGGTAACCTGTCAATACAGTGTTTCAACAACAGCACAGGCAAAACTGCACTTAAAAAAAACACATATGCCTTGATAGCAACAGGGGTAGGATAGTACGTTAGTTACTGCTACCCCTGCAGTTGTCAAAACAGAGTGGAAGAAGGAGTGAAGTATGTGAAGGCAAGGTGCCTGGTCAAGCCGCTCCTGTGGTGGAGAAACTAAGGCACCAGCACAGAGAAAAGTGTAAACCTGGAGACCTGGGTTCTGTTCCCAGTCTCCTGATTTGTATACCTTCAGTTTTATCTGTTCACCCTGATTTTTATGTTCTATATGTTGTCCACCCCCAAGTGATATTGTTCCCCGACTGTTGTTTTGCTTGTCTCCCCCAAGTTCTCTTCGTCCCCAGGATCTAGTGTCCCGTGGAGTTGGTTATTTAAATCTTGGGGACTGTGGGGGGCAAAGACCCCCACATTGGGGGGTGTGGGGTGGAGCCCCCCACAAAAACACAAGTTTTCTTTTGTTTCTTCGCTATGGTAGAGGTCCTCTGTGTTGTTGGACCGCTACTATTGGCACTGTTGTTGAATGCAGTATTTGTCCTGGGCACTGTTCTTGTCAGCACCATTTTTACTGCATGGTTCTTGACCGCGCTGTTCTTGTATTCAGCATCTTGACCTAGTGTCTCCTTAGGCTGAGTTCCATTAAGGCTGCTGGGGATGGCCAGCCAAGAGTACTGTATAGAATGCAGTGGTGGGTGAGGCAGTTGTACCTGAGAACAAAACAGCAGACATTGTTCTATGCCACTTCCCATTTGCGCCGTAAGTTGCTGAGGGCATGAATACTGTCAGGCCGTAGGTAAGTTTGGGCAGTAATAGACCACGTGCAATTGTTATACGTGTGGATGGGAACAAGTAGGGGCTGGCTCTGTAGGCCGTGCTGAGGTAGAAGTTAGGCCCTTTACAGATATTAGTCAGGTGTAGGGAAAATTCAAGAGAGGAGTCAAGCTGGACACCAAGGTACTTAAATGACAAGACAATTTCTAAAGGGGAGCCACTGTCACAAGCAACTGTTAGCTTAGTGTTATTGTACTTAAGGCGGTGAGGTGTTCCAAAGAGCACTGATTGAGGGTTGGTGTGGTTTATGAGAAGTTGTCTTCGAGCCATGACTGGACAGCCTTGAGGTCAGAGGTTAGGGCAGCACTGATGTCTGCAATGTCCAGAGCATTGGTGAAGAATACCAGAACATCAGCATATAGAGGCAGGGAGCTGTGTTTGATACAGTGATGGATGGAATTAATGTGGAGAGAGAATAATAATGGACCAAGTATTGATCCTTGGTGAACTCAGAGAGTGGAGAGTAAGTAGTCAGAGAAAGTAGTGCCGATTCTGAATCGCTGGTGCCTGTTGGACAGGTAGTCTGAGAACCAGGGCAGGGCATGGTCAGATATACCAAAAGTGCTTACAGTGGTTTGTTGAGGAGGATGGGATGGTTGACTCAAACACCTTTGTTAGACTGATGAATATGGCATCAGAGTATTCACCCCTATCAAGAGAGGTGAGTATACTATTGGTTAGTGAGAGCAATGCTGTGGTTGTGCAACGACTTTTTTGAAATATGTGCTAGGCAGGGCTTAGGAGGTTATATTTATCTAGACAGGTTGTTAATTGTGCAGCAACAACTTTTTCTAGTATTTTGCTCAAAACTGGCAATACTGCAATTGGCCTATAGTTAGCTATACGTTTGCCGTTTCATTTTTTGTGTATTGGAATACTATTCACTAGTTTCCATGCAGATAGGACAATGTTGAAGGAAAGGGAGAGGTTTATGAATCTGGACACTGGGCCTGCCAGTTCCAGAGCTCCAACCTTAAGTAATTTAGGCTCCGTACCGTCAGGGCCAGTAGATTTGAAGCCCACTCGGACTTGTTGGAAGAGAAAAGTGGGGTGCAGTCCAGAGGGATTAGGCACAGGAGAGGCAGGATTTCCCGCAGGGTTGTTGAGGGATGCAGTGCATTCACAGAGGTAGAAGAAAATGCGATTAAAGGCACTGTATATTGTGCTGAGGTTGTTACAATTGACTCCGTCTATCTCAAAGTCAGAATGAGTGAAGGGACTGTGAAGTCCGAGGGACTGCTTGAGGCGATTCCAGTATTGGGGAGGGTTATTGAGAGAGGACGTTAACAGAGAGTAAACGTATTTGCTCTTGCTCAGTCAGATTTCCCATTCGCACTTACTTCTGATGGTTCTATAGGTGATCCAATCTGGGCCAGATTTAGTATTTTTAAAGGTAGCCCAGCATCTGTTTCTCTCCTTCATATATAATAATAATAGGTGACCCGGAGTTCTTCCCCCTTAAAACAGACCCAGGCTATCGCAGGTGGAACAGATTATCTTTGACGAGATATCAAGAGTTGGTACAAAACAGAGCCTGCATATCATTCAGGGAACTGCAGGAGAAATATGGTTTACCTCAGCAAGATTTCTTCAGATTTGTCCAAGTATTACACTATGTCATGTCCCACGGCCTGCTTCACAAAATAGACAGCTTACACTCCTAGAAACTTTCCTATATTGGGCAGCTATCTTAATTTGAAGGGGGGAGGAGACAGTATCTAGGCATGTAAAGCACCACAAGGTTCTGACCACTCAGAATCACAGATCATACGCCTTCAACAGGAAAAAGAATCCTGGATCCCCGTCTCAGAGGAGGCATGGAAATGGCTGTGGGAAAAGGGCTGGAAGGTCATAGCATTCCCTGGCTGGAGTGAACACAGATGTAAGTGTGTCTCCAGATTCTTTCAAACCTCTACCATAATGCAGCACTTTGGCACTGTGAGTTGTACAAAACAGTTGGGTGGACTTCGCTAACCATTAGGCATGCACTCCACACTGGTACCTGGATCATAAACCTTCTTCTGAATAAACTCCTGAGCTACCTAACTTCTCTTGTTCATATATCCCGCAGTGTTTACTCACTCAGAAAGTTGGACTTTATCCTCCTTGATGTACCTAGGACCCTCACCTCCTTTGGTAAACGTGCCATCTCATGTTCCCTTCCAACCATTTGGAATAGTTTACAATCCTTGCTGAAATTATCCAGTATTGTCCGTTAACATCTTCAACAGGATAGCTATCGACAAATTAATAGATACATGTAACTGCTTTTAAACTCCTTCTCCCTCCTAGTATTCACTTGGCCACCACCAACCCTCCCCCATTTTTCTTCTTCTTTTTTGCTCTGTACTCCCTACCCCTTCTGTTCCTTACGCCTCCTCATAGGTTCATGCTTATTATATTAAGAATGTTACTTTATGACTTCAGCTTAACATACCACACTGAATTTTTACTGTATATTAATTATTGCTATGTCATTCTTTATATGTATTATGTACTTGTCTGTATACCTGTCTTCAGGATCTCCTTGTAAATGAGCTTGTTCAATGGAGTTTTCTTGCAATAAACTTGAACTTGAACATGATGTTCAAACATATGCTGGATGGACTGAGGTGAGGTGGATATGCACAAGCATATTTTCTGGGCATGCCCAAAGATACAAAAATACTAGAGGCTGATACACCAACAAATAACGCAGGATGTGGAATGATAACATCCCATTCAATTTTAAAAATCTGGTACTGGGGACCAAGGGAGGCTGGGAATAAGCAGCAGCAAGGCCGGCTATGAATTCTATGTATAGCAGCACTTAAGGGGATCAGCTCCCAATAGCTACAAGCAACAACCCCATCACTTGACTCTTGGAGGCAGAGGGGTGGAGAACACAGATGGAATGGAACATATCCCTGCGGCCCTCAGGCTCAGTGGCGGATCTAGGGGAATGAAGGGGATGACTGCACCCCCCTTGTAACTTACTTGCTTGCTGCTGCTGCAATTCACTTTGTTGAAGAAGTCTAATATAATGATTGTAAGAAAATATACATTCAAAACTTTTGATTACATTTGTATTTTACATAAAAAAATGTATTGAAAAAATTAATAGCAGACAATATAAAGGATTAAAACAATTAAAAAAAACTGCATCCCAAGTATGCACACCACCCCAGCGCCCCCCATTGTAAAATCCTGGATCCGACACTGCTCAGGCTCACATTAGAAAAGCACACAGCTCTGGGCATGGTGGGCGTCTTTATAGGCCACTGAATACATTATCACCACCTGAGGGAAGCTGGGGAAGCCACAACGGGGAAAGGGGGAATTCACATGAGCACATGACTCGGGTTGATGCTGGGGAACCCCCAGCCCAGACAAACATGCCATAAAGAGACCCCAACTAGACAATATATGTGAGTTCAGCCACTGTTGGCTTGTTAATTGATTAATTAACTTGCTTTTACTTAGTTGGTCAGCTTGCAAAATGCATTAGATGGTTAACAGAAGTATTGCGAATCAGACTGAAACAAAACAACCTTAGAACAGATGCAAGGGAAATGTATTTGATTAAAGAAACTTGAGGTTAACTGGTAGAGGGAGGGGGATTGTCCAAACTCTGAAACCAGAAAGTGCACATGTGTCTTTGCAATCAGATATTTAATAAAGCCTTTACTCAATCTGGGTATATCCCTTTTAGTTGCTATATGCAACGCAGCACTTTACGTGTGTCATGACTTAAGCCTAGCCCACCTGATAGTAACCCTATTGATGGCCTTGCAATTCAGGTCTTGCCATTGGGAGTCTAGGCTGTTCCAGATCACGTGGTGTTTTTCCTATATTGAGGTACACCCTCATGCTACTCAGGAAAGAACGGAGGTGTAATAGTACATTTTCTTATGCAATTACTTATTTGGTTGTTCTCCTGCCACATCCCCCTTTTCTTGCCTAGGTC
This sequence comes from Neoceratodus forsteri, assembly GCA_016271365.2. Lineage (NCBI taxonomy): Eukaryota > Metazoa > Chordata > Ceratodontiformes > Ceratodontidae > Neoceratodus > Neoceratodus forsteri. The sequence goes on from CM057452.1 coordinate 1,871,730,642, forward strand.
TGGTCCTCTTTTAGGGCTTTGCCTGACTTTTTAGGAAGAGAGATAGAAAAGGGATAGCCTTGGCTATTTTTGTCCCAGAGGTTGTCCCTGAGTATACCCTAAGTGCCTGATCTGATTCTATTATATCAACATCTGCATACATTTAAAAAAAAAGTATTCCTCCTAATCGCCATTAATGTTTTATCTAGTGTCTGAGGCATCCCTCCGTAGGATTAACCAGATCTCATTTTTTTCCCCCTAGAGACAGGAAAATATAATTTTGTTCAGTGTGTATCTTAATTACACAGGGGTCTCATTCCACATTCTCACTGTAACAGAACAAGCAGAGGCACTTCCCTGGGTCTGCCACCCTATCTTCCTCCTTAAGCCTTTTGGGCTTTATAACCTCCAACTTTATTCAGAGGTTAAAACAAAAAAGGAGGTATTTTTTGCCCCCTTTTTTTTCAATTCTCTTTTTCTCTGCTCCTCTCGTCCACCGGCACATTCGCCTGGTCACGGTCCCCTAGACCCCCCTTCCATACTGGCCATGACTCCCTACACCCCCGGTTTTCCCCCTCGGGGTGGAGTTGTGGCAACTGGGCCCTGTGCCGCAATCATGGGACTAGAGTTGGGAGCCAGCCTGGAAGCTAATCATGGCCAGGGGTGGGCATCATTCGTGGCAGACGACAGGAAGGATTTTTTCCTGGATCCCCAGGGGTGGGGACGTGCAATGATGTCCTGCATCTGCCCTGCCCCCTCCCAACTGTCTGATGCCGGCGCATGTGATTCCTCCTGGCCTCCACCAGGAGTCCTCACGTGCCAGGCATTTCCCCAACCCTCCCCCCAGGAGAAGGAGAGCAGCCCATATGGTGCTCCATCCTTCTCCCCCGGCTGGCCCTCCAGCTCCCCGGGTCCATTCCTGAACCCGGGTCGCTGGTGTCGCAAGTGGAAATCCAATCACTGCACCGGCAGGTCAGCCAGGTCTTTTTTTCCCTTCGTGTATCTAGCTCTAGGTCACCTTCTATACCTAGCCACTGACAAGAGCCTTTGCTCTATCTTGGGTCTCTCCTCAGTTGGTAGTCAGGTTTTAATTATTTTATTTTTTCTTCCTATTCCTTCCCATATCCTTTTCCTGTCCCTGCCATATGTACTATGTACAGTAAATATGCACATACTGTATTTCCCTTCTTTCAGCAGTAATCATTCTTCCCTCCACTACAGTAGTAGTCACAGACATGGTCAGATATTTATCAAAATTTCCAAAGAGCTTCTCTCTGATGCTCCTACTGTGGAAATGCAGAAAGCAGGAGATTTCTCTAGAAATATCACAGAAATTTCAGGAAATATCTGACCATGTCTTTGTCTGTGACTGTATCTGCTTACTCTCCAGACAGATAGAACTGAGGTAGGTGAGGGAGCCAGCAATGGTTATTGGTAGGTGCACTGTACCACACTGTGTCATTCATGTGCCACAGCCAATAGCCGTGGCTTGTTCCCCTGGCCAAAATATTTGCTCCTGCAGGGTCCGAATGCCTCCGTCCCTAACTCCATAAATGGTACTCAATGAAGAAAAAACTCTGGAAGATCATCAGTTACAGTAAGTATGTCACTTTCATACATGGCTCCCCCCCCCCCCAAAACTTGTCAAGCTGCTCCTCAGCAAGCTCCTTCCCAGCCTGAACAGCCGAGTAGAGCAGGTGCAGGTGCAGTGGTGCCAGGGGAACGCCCACAGAAGCAGCCCAAGCGAGAAAGGCTAGTGAGGGCCAAGAGTGGTAGTGGTGATACTAATGACACTAGCCGAATGGTGGCGTCAGGAGCAGTAAGAGCATGGCATGGCTACATTTCACATTCCTGAAATAAGGCAGCAGAAAGCCAGTGTGCACTTGGTGCAGCATGAGTATCAGCAGGGGGAAATCACTGGCAATTTTAATAACCACCTTCTTGATGAACTGCCTAAACATAAAGCATCCCCAGGCTTTTAAAGCATCAGGGTCTGTGCATGTGGTTCCATCAGACCTACTCGGTGGTGATGATGCAGGCGGTGAGTCTGTTGGCAATGCCGCGGACTGTTCTGCCTCTGAAAAAATGCTGGTGCTAGTACCACTCCTTCCCACTCAACACCAAAGAGTTCATGCACTCCCAACACTCCTGCCAGGCACCAGTCCCCTGCTACTTCCACACCATCTGGCAAGCATGGAACACCCTCCCCGGTCACTGCCAGTAGTAGAAGCATTCCAGGCCAGAAATAAGTACCAGTTTTTCCATACAACAGCTCAGCATATCACACAGCTCATAGGTGAAATGGTGGGGTTGGATCTCCAACCCTTTCCACTTGTGGAAAGCACTGGCTTTCGGAAACTTATGCAGTACTTGTAGCCATGGTACCAGGTCCCGTCACGTTCCACATTTTCATGGACTGTGGTGCCAAAGATATATGAGGGTTTGAGAATGGCAATTGCCACATTACTCTCGGAGGCTGGTGGGGGAATTTTCCACTGCACCACAGACATATGAAGCAATACAAACTCCAAGCGTGCAAATCTTTCCTCAACCGCAGAATCGTTTTTGTAAAAGCCTGTCTCCTGTTGCCAATCCCTCCTTCTCTCACTGCATCACTGACTATTCCTTCATCCTTCCACAATCCGGCTGTCCCTCCAGATCTGCTCTTCCAAATGTTGGGCTAATGGAGAAAGACCACATGACACTGAACATCCTGGCAGTCATTTAAAACATGCTGCAGTTTTCGACAGTTGGTATCAATCTACATGTTGTTTTTTCCCCTCAGAGATAATGGGGCAAATAAGGTGAAAACAGTCAGTGATGGAAATTTCATTAGCACTCATTGCTTTGCCCACACCTTGACTCTAGTGGTCAGATCTGCACTATATCACAGTTCTGAGGCTATGAGGTTAGCAAGAGTTATAACCTCCTAACAAAGAGGTTGTGAAACTAAGCGCACTGCACTGTCAACTCTTAATTCTGCTTTTGAATAAAACCTACAAAAACAACATTCCCCAGATCTTATTGTTTCCTTTAAAGACCCACATAGCCACAACATTTCGCCGATAGAGCTTGCTTAAGAGACTGTTTTCCTACTTACATCATTTTGCTGTTCCTTTCTTGCTTGCAGTTATTTATCTCACAAATAAAAAAGGCTGTCTGCTTTTACTGTTCTTTTAAAATCCTTTTATTTCATTTCTTTTTTCCACATATCCACTTTTCTGCCACCCAGCTTATGATAAGCATTGCGGCAGCAGCACGGGGGGATACTCTCTCTGCCCCGACTTCCCGAGAGGAGACCCATCCATGAGATGCTCACTCCTTCCTCCCAGGCTGACCAGACAAGTGACCAAGGTCCATTCAGAAACTCGGTTCATTGGAATGGTTAGTAGCACTGCAGTACTGTAATGTTACAGGGCTGGCTCTGTCTTTTCAGTTTAAGAAACCAACACATTTGTTATTATTTTTTTAATCTATTAATTTTCCTCTCCATGCTGTCCACCAGGGATATACCCAGTAATCAGACAGGGATCTACCCTCAAATCAGACAGGTATATACCCTGCCTGGTAATCAGACAAAGATGTATCCTCAAATCAGACAAGGATATACCCTGCCTGTTGATCAGACAGGGCACGGGATATACCCTGTTCAGACTCTATGAGCCATCACTGAGACAGCAGGGAGGCTTTTTTCAATCAGATGCCCGTTACACCACATGACGCCCACCAAGCTCTGCCTTTCCTGAACCTGACCCATTCAGGTGGCCACACAGTTAAATCATTTTGACAGCCCCATGTTGATCTCCTAGTGTGTTGGACATCCCAGCAAGGAGATCAACATGGCACTTTATAAAAATGTTCTGTGAGGCCTGGCCTTTGGGCATGCCTTGAACATGAAACAAACGGATGTAAAAAGAGCCATAAAAGAAGAAAGACTTTTTGCGTTTGCATCAGAACTTGCGAATCAGAACTTGGACTCTCCTCTGGAGCCAGCCACAATGGGACTGTATGGCAGATGCCTCTGGGAATTGTAGTTTGGACTTCGGCGCCTTTTTGCATCAACAGGAGGAGTCTGATTGTGAGTGACAGCCAAACCAGCCAACTGACCTGGGAGGAACTCAAAGGAAATGCCTGCCTCTGTCTACTGGAATGTCAGATCAGTTTGGGCAGTGAAGAGACAAGGAGCTGTGTGCTTCTTCGGTATGTAGTTTTAGTGCGAGAATCGCGTGTAAGGCCCTAAGTTTCAGTCTGCAGCTTGTGCAAGCACCTGTTCAGACTTACTCCGACCTGTGAAGAGAATCAAGGAGATCTGAAGAGTAGAAACCAGGCTCACCCTATAGAAGACTGGAGAAATTGCTGAATCGTGCTCGGTCTGTCAGGAACTGAATCTGCTCTGTGTTCTCCCGGGTATTGTACAGTAATTGCGATCGGGATAGAGAAGCAGCCTGCCTGGTATAGTACTTTCCTTTTACATATAAATGTGTGTAGTGCTTTTGGGGAACCGTGTTTCAAATCCCCTGTACAGTGAATTGAGTGCATGAAGCTGGAAGTAAACCCCAGCTTAATCCAGACTACATGCATTTGCTCTAAACTGCAGTGGAGTCCAGTCACAAGAACCTTGTCCACAGGGTTTGCTCCTCCTGGCAATCCATGACAATCTGCCTTCCATCCAGTTCCCAGCATTGAGTTTGTGAGTACAAAGCAGGGTAGCTCCCTGCCATCTATTTATCGAATTGCAAGTGTGTCATCTAATTGTTGTTGTTTTTTTAATTTCTTCACGAACTGAGCCAAACCGGCTCCAGATTACAATTTGGGTATTGTGCCAGTGTTTTTCCATCACAGGGTCCCAACCAGCTGCACCGATCCTGGCTAGCCCCCCCCCATCCTGGGTACCCAGTGAAAGTGACAATTTGGAACTCTGAATACGTGCACAGTACTGTGATTATTAATGTGTTTAGCCTAATTAACCTGGTTTCCCCCTGTCCTTGTTACAGCTCCTTAAATAAATCAGATCTGTTTGTTTCAGCAAAACTACACTGACTGAGGTATTTGTTTATGTTAAAGTATTGTACTGTGGCTTTTGCACTGTATCATCTTGTTTTACAGGGGGTCCCCAGAGTCCAGTCAACAAAGCCAGCCCTGGGGGTAGGCATACATTGTGAAGATATTCCTGCTGCATTGTGTGGGTCACTAGTGGGAAGAAAGAGGGGTTACAGTGTCCCAGAGGGCTGTGACCAAGTTAGTTTAACTACTGCAAACCCTGACCTCTAGGTGGCGGCACCCACCATTGGACCTAGGCCCCTCAACCTGTTAGTAGTTAAACAGGCAGGGGTAGTAGCCCTTGGGATAGCGCCACCTAGGGGTTACACAAATATGAAAAAGTGAAAAAGAAAACAAACTAGTAGACATAAATCCATTTATTTCACCTTTCATCGGGGGCTATGCCCCCTGCACCCCCAATTCGGACTATCTGTGATCAATCGTAGACATAATCAATTTATTTTACCTTTCATCGGGGGGCTGTACACACCTCCTCTAATTATCTGTTTAATAAAAAAATCACAATAAAATATACAAACACAACGGCCATCCTGAGTATATGTGTGTCTCGCTCCAACCTCAGAACATTCACCTCGAGCCAAATGCTCCAAGAACAAACAAAAAAAAAACTGTTTTTCCTGTCAGATGACGCAAAATCCATACACATAATGGACCCAGTCACAATTTTCTCATTATCAGCTATCTGCTCAACAATTAATCGACTGGTGCTATTTCTGCAGGAAAAAGGAATACTAAATAGGGAAAAAAAACTGCATAAAATGTGGTTCACCCATGTTAATAATAGAAGATCCTTCTGCAGGCAGCCTAGGGTTACTGTGGAAATGCACCACCAGGCAGTGTAGAAAAAAAGTACGTTTACTGACGGGAACATATTTCACCAAATCGAGAATACCTCTGGGCATGCTGGTAATGCTAACACTATACTGGTGCTCAAAGACGTCAGTGACACTCAAATGTGAACATTTACAACTAAGCAACAAGACAGCAGTAGACTGGTATCAGTTCCTACGTGACATCCGTACCTGGAAAATGCTAAAAACTGGCAGGCATAGGAAAAGTAGTAGAAATCGACGAGTCAGTAATGGTAAAAGCAAAGCACAACAGAGGCAGAAATGCACATACTTCTGACACATAGGTATTCGGAATGTACGACGTCGAAAAATCATTTGGAGTATTACAGTTTGTTGACGGTAGAGATGCAGCAACACTCCTGCCTATCATTGAAAAAAATATCAAATCTGGAACAATTATACACAGCGACCAGTGAGCAGCGTACCACAGAATAGAAGAAATCCCAAACATAAACTACACACACAAAACTGTTAACCATTCATTAAACTTTGTCAACCCATTGAATGGTGTACATACTAATTCAGTGGAGAGTTATTGGTCAAGGGCAAAAAAACAGTTCAAATGAATGAATGGCACAAGAACAGAAATACCTAGATTCCTTTATGTGGAGAGAGCGTTTTGGAAAAAACAGCTCTGAAGGCTTCCACAACATGCTAGCCCATATTGCCCAGTATCAAAACGAAGAAATGTGTAAGTTTGATGAAAATCAACTCTAATGATGTAATTTTTTTATGTTAAGTATCTATTATATCATTAAACCCATTCATTCTCTTCTTTGTTTTTCAGAACATCACAAAAATAGTACAAAAATCATCAACACTGAATGGACTATAACATATTAGATCAGTTGCTGCTTTTTATACCTCGACTGCTATTATCGTACATTTCTCATAAAATCGTTAAAACTGTATGAATTAATTCAGTAAACGTTTCTTGTTGAATTGTATTGTAGTGATTGTATTTTGCATTTTTTTCTATCTATCTTGAAATAGTTGTACTATCACTACGTAACATGACCACGAATGCGCAAATTAGCACGTAGCTACGCACATGCGTAAAGTAGCACGTAGCTACGCACCATGATGATTGTGCATTGTCAGTTACGCATTAAGTACAGCACCATGACTGGTCCGACACACTCCACAATCGCCCAACCCAGCATACACCAGGGACAGCAAATTAAGGTGTATCCAAGCTGGCACCTCCCCTTCTCTCACAAGTGCAAAAGGCAGTATGCTTAAAGCCCCTTTAGCCTGATCCCACCCACCCCCATATGCATAGTCCGCCCCTCCTCCCTCCCTTGAAACACCAACAACAACTCCCTGTTTCAGTCCAATCAGGACTGAAGGGTCCCCCCCACCGCGAGTAAAAACCCGTCAGTATTCCCACTACAAACAGTAGGCAGTAATAAGATCTCCTGCCTGTATTGCTAGCCATAGATGGGGAGCGGCCCATAAGCAGGGAAAAAGAAAAGCCATAACCAGCTGAACAACAGATAAGGTTAACATTACAAAACATGTAACTTGATAAAGAAACAGTGCACTCCAAACGACAGTATAGTTAAATAGATCTAACTATTATAGGTGTGTGTATAAAACAGCCCATAAACAGAAATTTATAGACCCAGAGTTGTAGTAACATCCAAAACAGGACAACCAGGTAATAGTCCCTGGCACCAAGTGTAGCTGAAGGTGGTGGACCCCAGGGAAACAGGGCGCGGGCCTGCTGCTACCCGTGCTCCAAGGCATGGTTGAGCAAAGTAGTCCACGCTTGCAGGTGAGTTAAATGTGGTCCACAGTCCCCTTTAAAGCAAGCAGGGAGAGAACCCAACAGTGCCCTCTGTGGGATATGACACAGCAATGTCCTTGAGACGAACCAAAAGATTGAGACAAACCTCCTAAGTTCCTCTGGTCAATGGGCATAACCTCGTTCCAGATTCAGTAGCCTAGATTCCCAGAGCGAGCCTAGAAGAAAAAAAATCAGGACATGCAATTGGAAAATATAGTTCAGTCTCCTCGCAAGCCTCCCAGTCCCACTGTAGCAGATGCAGTCAACTCCTCTCTGCTCCATCCCGATTACAGAGAAAGCCCACGGAAAGCAACCAAAACATAGTCCCCGCATAATCCAAATATGCCAGAGGTAGGGTGGTTGCCCCCGCTGGTACCCAAGTTCCTAGATCCGGTTGGCGGTGCAAGATGGTACTGCAGCGCCAGCTGCAAGGCTCTAGCGGTTTGAACAGCATGACATGATGTGTTCTGCAGGAGCCCCTTAGCCCTCGAGGAAGAAATAGGAGCCCCAGGTCCATTTCGAAGGGAGAGCAATAAAAGAATAAACATAGCGGCCAAAGCCATCTGTACAAACATCAACTGAAGCAGTGATAATACACTGTAAGCACAACTAACTTAGTATTAGACCGCGCTCTATCCCTCCTGGTCTCCTCCTCCTCCTAGAGCTATTTCTCTGCTGTTTTATGGCATGTGAAAAACCGAGCACTCTGCCCCGACCTGTCCACCTGCAGTCGAGCTGGATATGCTAGGGAAAATTTCCATCCCAGTCTATACAGTTTGCTTTTCACTGGGTTAAACTTTTAGTGCTTTGTTTGGAGCTCTCTACTGAAATCCTGATATACATAAACTGTTGCGTTCTCGGCTTTTAAGAGGCCAACTTCCTTTGCCTTTTGTAGCACTGTTTCTTTGTCCCGGAATCTCAAATATTTAATTAAACAATGTCGGGGGCGCTCCCCTGGGTTAGATGATGGGCCCACCCGATGGGCTCACTCAATTTCAAAGCCCAGCACCTCCTCCAAGAGGCCTAGTTGTTTTACAAGCCATCGGTGAATTTCCACTTTGGGGTTCCGTCCTTCTAACCCCTCGGGTAGCCCAATGATACGCAGTTCTCCTGGTCATCTAGACGCTCCTGGAGTTCAGCTATAGTGGACAGCAGACCATTTCTCTCCACTGTGACCCCACATAGGAATCCTCCCTATCACTTTCTTTCCACTCCAGCTCACAGATTTGTGAAGTATGGGTGATAGTAGTTTCTGTCAGGCTGGTAACCACCGATTGGAGGCGAGTAAATTGAGTGTTCAAATTGTTGAAGCTAGTCTTCATGTCTCGCTGCATCTGCAGCAGTGTGTCGGGAACCCCAGCCACCGATTTTGTTAGCTGTCCTCTAACTGCGCACCATCTAAGCTAACACCTGGGGAGGGAAGCCTAGAACACCGTGTATCACACTCGCTTTTTTGAGTGTTCACACAAGTCCCAAATTGCAATTTAGCTTGCTTGTTTTTTCAATTTATCAGAAGCCATCTGCTCAGGGATGTCGGAGATCGCCAAAGGAGCAACCCACAGTTAGTTGTTCAGCTGAAAATACAGTTTTAAGGCTGTTACCCCAGGGAGCTGTATTAGCAAGCGTCCTCCATGCTTGCTGGCTAGCCACGCCCCCCCACCTTGAGCCTTTTTTATGGCAAGAAAATAAAATGATTTGCTGTTTGCATCTAAAAGTTGTGTGAAACGTGAATCCTTGAAAGGAATTGCATGCCTGCGGTGTCTCTTAACCACCATTTTTCAGGATAACAGCAAAATCTTTAGGGCAGTGAATTCCTGAGGTCAGAGTGATGCTACATCCGTGTCTCCAGCTTCCTAAAATTCAAATCCAGTTATAACCAAGGGCAGTAACCATCTACATGTATAAACTGATGCTGAAAGTGACCCGCGAGGTCGGATCCCTATCCTCCCTCTCTGAGACATTATACCATCAAACCCCCTAGACACGAAGGGTGGGGGTGACGGTCTGCCTTGTCTATCTGTCAGGTCGACTGTTGAACCTGTTTTATGCCTGAAATAAAAAATCCAACAAATGGGTGCTTTATACACTGTGTGGCCTGCGCATAGCCCAATGTGAATATCTAGTGAGAAGGAGGTGGTCGTGGTTACATGTCCATCATGAAAGTCCCAAGATACAGGATGTATTGGTCCAAGGGCTATCTTTATGGCCACTTTCCCATCAGTCAGGTCATGATACAGGAGAGGTATAAAAAATAATGCAGTACCTGCACATCAACAACAATGAAACAAATTCACCACTTGGTCAAGAAGGGCTTGAAAAATTACACTACGTACGTCCACTGGGAGTATTACAAAATCCCCGAGACTGAAATACCTAAGCATGAAAATCCCAGCACTGCAATCCTGAGGCACAGAATCCCGATGGTGTGCAGCCCCCCTGACAGCCACATTCCCCCATGGTATGGTGACCCAGAGTTAGTATATATAATTACCAGGAGGACGGGTGCAGGGGGCAGAGCTCCCCGCAGAACCCTCAGGAGTGTGGGTGTCGCCCTTTGAGATTCTGTGCTTCAGGATGCTGGTGCTGTAATTTTCAGACTCGGGCATTTTAGTGTTGAGATTTCATAGTATATCTGCGTCCACTCATGATCTCAATCTAGAAGTCCTGTGCAACTCAGTATAATCCACACCATGAAGAGGCTGTTGACGAGGAAATTGTCGGATTTCAAGGACAGTTCTCCTTCAGGCAGTACATATGTAATAAGCTACAAAGGTATAGCATCAGGGTGTGTGTACGTGCGGATTCTCACAATGGTTTTGTGAGTGAATTTCAAGTTTACACCAGGAAGATTGATGGTACAGCTAAAACTGGACTTGCACAGAGAGTGGTAATGGACCTCACTCAGACTTTGCATGGGAGATACCATCATATTTATTCTGATAACTGTTTTTCCAGCTTTCCATTAGCCTGCTACTTGCTTAACTATGGAGTATATTCATGTGGCATAATACGAACAGACCATGCAGGATGGCTGATGTCACTAAGTAAAAAAGTACTTCAGAAAAAAGAGAAGGGTTACAGTGAGCAACTGCAACATGGTAGAATTGTTGTGACTGCATGGAAAGACAACAACCCGGCATTTGTACTGTCCATGAATCATGACCCAACCACTCCCATAACATCAGTGATGCGGCGCCAGATAAATGGTGTTCTGGTTCTGACAGCCCGCCCTTAAGTTCTCTAGTTATGATGCACACAAGAATGGTGTTGACATTGCCGACCAGCTGCGGATGCAGTATCCCAGTGTATGAATGTCAAGGAACTGGTGGATCTACATGTACTGGTTCCTGTGGGATCTGTCAATTGCAAATTCTTACATAGTGTACCAGGAATCCCTAAACCACACCAAAACAACAAATAATGGCAACACCAGAAAGGAGAACCAACTGGACTATTGAATGAACCTGTCGAACCAACTGCTGGAGGACTAACGGAATGGCAAAAGAAAACTGACAGTGGATATAGGTACCGCTCCAGTGAGAGCATGAGTAGTAAATGATGGAGACTGGCGTGTGAAAAGAGACAAAAAAAGATGCAAACTCTGCACCCCCCCAAAAATACGAGCTGAATCATCCTTTGTTTGCACTATCTGCAATATAAATATCCGGGATAATTATGCGCATTTCTTGCTTCCCAGTGTACCACTTGGCTAGAACACAGGCGTGAATCAAAGTACAGACTCTTGACTGTGAATAAGTGGTGAGACTGTTGTTCTCATATTGACCATGAAGACATTGCTACCTCATGACCACATCCGGGCACCAAAAAAAAAAAAAAAGTGTGGGGGGGGGGGAGACTGTTTGAAAGTTCATCAGGTCATGTGTCTGTGGGTTGGGAGTGTGGATTGAAGTGCACATAGTTTCTTCAACCTGTTTATAGAGGGCATGGGCTGGTGGGGGGGCAGTGGATGTGAGGCATTGAAGAGGACGTGTATACATATTTCTTTTTTCTGTTCACAGGTGTAACCCCCCTACAAATGGGGGGGTTCTTAAAAGCTTTTCCGGAGCTTGCCTACATGCTCCATGCCTGACTGGTGTCCGGTGTAAGGCTGTTAATTTCGGGCGTTGTGAGTGCTGTTGAAGCCTCCAGTACTGCCTCTTTAAGAGCTGCCTGCTTGCAGGTTTTAGTGGTGCAAATAGGGGGACTGGGATTTCCCTGCTCAAATCCCGCCCTGGACTGCTGTCTAGCACTCCGTTTCTGCAGCAGCTGGGAGCGCTGAGGGAGCCTATCTGGAAGATGTAGTTGTTCCCTTAAGAACATGTACAGTATTGGTAGAATTGCAGTTCGTCTAACTTTTTTCCATTGCAGCTGGGACTTTGTGCTGTGCCCCTCCATTTTGGACCCGGACTGTGCTAAAGGGGTCCAACAGTAGCTAGAGGGCATCTAAATTGGCATGGAAGTGACCAACCAGAAATCTGGACTCTAGATGGAGCCGGCTGACCAATGGGAACACAGCTTATAATTCTGGGAAATGGCATTCTGGGCCATGGCACCATTTTGCACAATGAGGGCCATAGTGAGTGACTGGCATCTGAAGCCCACCTATAGAGTCAGGTCGCGCCCGAATGGAGAGACTGGCCTTAGTTGTCCAGAGGGAGATATGTTGTGGCTGTGAGTGAGGAAGGAGCTCTGGGCTCTAGCGCCGTTGAGTGTTCGCGTGGGAATGGCCTGAATCGGCTGGTTTGAATAGCCAGCGAGCTTCGGACTGCATCCGTGAGGTGGCGATCGGAGGAGGCTGTGTAAAAGCGCAGCTACCTACCAGGCTCACCCTGTAGAAGACTGGAGAATCTGCTAAATCACGCCCGGTCTGTCAGAACAGTGAAGCTGCAGTGAGACGCCCATATAGCTGTGAGTCCGGTCGGGTCCTAGAAGCAGCTGCCTAGTATGGTACCCCTCTGTTGTTTTCCATATAAATGTGTGAGGAGGACTTTGAAGCTCAGGCTCAGCCCTGCGAGTGGTGAAGGAGTGGTTCTCTGCTGGAGTTGTGAGTACTGAATCAGGGTAGCTCCCTGTGAAAGGTTACAATTAAAGGCCAAATCGTCTGGTTGCATTGCTGACTGTATTAATTGAGCTTTCTGGCTCCACCTGCTCTGCTCAGGAATTAAGCGCTCGTTTGTGTCAGGACCCCAACCAGCTGCTTTGAAGGACTAGCCATTAGGGCTTGGGTACCCATAGACAGTAATCAATAGGTTAGGCCTGTGCACAGAGCCCTAGGTAGTCAAACACATATTATAGTGGTAAGCCAATCACCCTGATTTCCCGATCCTTGCTGTCTCCCTTGAATAAATCAGACTGCTTATTCTGCAAAAGTACACTGGCTAGTTTGTGTATTAATGGGGAAACATTGCACAGTAAATGTGATGTAACTGTACCTTGCTTTCCAGGGGATCCCCGGAGTGAGCTGATTGGGTCGAGCCGGGGGGTAAGTGTATATAGTAAAGACACTGAAAGTGAACTGTGTGGGCCACTAGTGGGAAGAAAGGGGGGTCGCAGCAACCCAGAGGGCTGTGACCGAGTCAATCTCGACTGTTCTGACCCCGACCTCTGGGTGGAGGCACCTGCCAACAGATCTGGGCCCCTCAACCTGTCACAGCTAGGGCAAGCAGGGGTAGTAGCCCTTAGGATAGTGCACCCTAGGGGTTACACAAGGGAGAACTGGATGGGGAGCAGGATTGTGGGTAGTGTACCATATCTGGGGGGGTGAGCTGTGCGAAGGGGGGGGTTGGAGAAAAGGGGGTTGTGGGGAGTTGCGTACATAAGTTTTATTTCCCTGATTGTTGTTGTTCATAAATACATTTTTGTGTTTTATACTACCTTTTGTGTAGCAGAAAACGCCTTAGCCCAACACACTTTTTTTCATAACTCGGCTTTATTGTTTTACCAATTTTATTGTGACAGTAGCTTTAAAAACATTTCACATATACAAATACAAGTGTATATACCCTTTAAAAAATCACAGCATTTCAAGTGCGGGTCAAAGTTGAGGGTCTACAGTACTTTCTGTGACCTTTCTGGAATGCCATGAGGGAGCTGAAGAACCATGAAGTTGGTCTCTGCACAAGACTGTTTTTTGCTGTCTCTGTAAAAGAGGACCCCAAAGCATAGATTTTATTTACGGGTTTTTTATTCTCGTTTAGAAAATGGGCTTTTTATTTCCTGGCATCTGATTGGCTAGTACCCTTGCCAGGGGGGTACATTAACTTTCAATAGACGCCCAGGAAACAAAAAGTACCACCTCCATTGCCCCCTCACCCACTGCTTCCTCATTGGGTGAAAACACTCAACTAAATTCAAAATCATTAACATTTTTTCTCTCGCTTAAGGAGTGCTACTGCCTTCCCAAGTACTTAATTCACTGCCAGCCGCCACACAAAACCACACACTAACCTCTGCTGGGCTCACTTGTCTCCGAATTAACAACTACACCATATGAAATCAAACCTAGGCACTTATTTAAAAGCAAAAACTAAGCAGCCAGTAACTGCAACTGGCTTCACATAACTGTCATCGGCAGCGCGTGAATTTCCATTTTACTAATCATACAACTGCTGCTTGAAATACTCTGGCAACTCACAGAAATGCATTACATCAATTGTTAACGGCCATGTCATGGTCGGTACCCCCGCTCGGTAGTGCTCAATGACACCATACATGCAGAGGCGCCAGAAACTCTGCTACAATTGTCCCACAAAAATAAAAAAAGGGGGTTCTGTTTAAATGAGTAGCACTAACACATTGTGTGCTGAGTGCTACTCAGAAACAGTACATCTGGGAACTGTATCCATAACTTGGCTCGCTTTACTCCCACTCTTGCAAAACATCAGGAGATGTGTAACTTTTTTTGTGAAATCCGATTCAGTTTACCATTACCTCACCTCCCAATGTCTGTTTCCTAGCGGTCCTATGATCAACAGCCAGTACTGTCTCGGAGCCAAAAGTAAAAAATCACTGTGCCTAACTAAGGCAGTCTCACAAAGATACAACCTCTCCCCCAAAAAAAAAAAAAAAAAAGAATACAGGTGAGCTGTCACTGGAAGGGAGTTTATGGTCCAAAAACTAAGACATCCTAAACAGTGCTGCAAATAAAAACTGTGATACAAGTAAGAAAAGCTGCACTGCCCTCTACTGGTAAGAACTGCTAAGTATACCAGTAGAGGGGCTACTATAGCACCAAACCAACTTTAAGTTCAATTTCAGTGATTTTTTTTTACCATTTATTTAATTTCTTAAATATTACAAAACAAAAAAACGTAACTATAGCCCATTTTCTAAGCACAATAATACCCTCCAGGGTGGGCCGTATGGGCAATAAAGGACCTTCCAGGGGCTATAAGGCCCTTCGCCTGCAGTGTCAGGCCTCATTACGCCCCTGGGCGGTCCGATATTGCCCAATACCACCCACCCTGTCGGGTATTATTGCTTGCTCAGAGGAGCTGCAAGAGACAAACATCTGAAAAGGTAGGACAGTGGATTTACTATTTCTACAAACTGTTTATTTGCATCTGTAATGTGCTGTGCAGGGGGAAACATGTATAATTCAATGGTTAAATTCTCAGTGATGCCCTATACATTTGAGGTAACGACACCAACACTGTAGTAAAAATACAGTGTAGGGTATGTGAATATGCTGTTATTTTATTTGTACTGGCATATTACCAGCAAAATGGATTTAGGTGGTAAATTTCCATAAAAAATGAAATTTTGAGTAATTAACTAATGATAACTAAATAAGTACACATATTTCAGGTTCTTGCCTGCCCTCATTTGAAAGATTATTTGGTGCTGAATAACTGCTGCAGATAGTTTGGGTCTAGTGCTTATGGTTTTCCAGTTTGGTATGTGTGCAGTTGCTCAGTAATTTTGATGCAGTGGCTGACAAAACAGTTTGTTTCTGCTCAGGTATTGCTGCTCTCAACATTCCAAAGGCACAGAGGGCTGAATGAATTAAAGAGGGACTCCCAATGTTTATAGCTTTACCTTTTGTCTTGACAGGGTGTTGCACTTGTCCCAGTTAGCTGCAGAATGGTATTCCTGACTCCAAAATTCAGATTTTTTATGTTTATTCCCCAGAAATGTACAGTCTCAGTTCTGCACTGTCTCTCTGCAGTGGAGACCAAGGAGGATGCTGGGAACCTCCACAAAGAAGACCCACAGGAGGGTAGCATGAGACCCCACAGGGGAAGGAAGCAACTCCTGGTGGGGGATTCAATCATTAGGGGGTAAACGTGGGGAGGAAGGGATAGGAGGTAAGGTGCCTGCCTGGCACCACGGCTTGAGGGACAGAAAGCTAATCCTCAGGATCAGCGCAGCAGCTGCACGAGGGAGTGAGCTGATGTCACTGTCCACCCACGGACAAATGACCTGGCTGTAAATGGGATCAGAGCGGTGCAAGAGGAGTTTGTGGAGTTGGGATGGGGCCTTAGACAAGTAGCATGTACGGTAACCTTCTCGAGGTGCTGCCTGTCTATGGCAAGGATGATGCTATGGTATTCTCGCATCATGGGATTCAATGAATGGTTGAAAAACTGGTGTGGAGCTCAGGTTTTGGCTTCATTGGGGACTGGGAAGCCACCTGGAGGATGCAGACTTATACTGGCTGATGGTCTGCATCTGTCCAGGGGGATCCAGGATCCCAGGTGACAGGTTTAATGCTTCATTGGCGTTACTTAAACTAGCCAAGGGGAGGCACTGAAAAGGAGCAGGGAAATCCCAGCCTCCCCCCCACAAAGCACAGTAGTTAGAGAGGTAAACACCAAGGCAAAGAAGTCGGTAGGGAGCAGGACAGGGATAAATGCAGAAAAAGGTGTTAAGGACAGGGATGGGGCTAAAAGGGGTAAGGCCATAAAAATAAATGGAAGATGATGAGTACCAATGCCCGTAGTCTGTGCAACAAGCTCCCTGAACTAGTGGCCTTAATGGAAGAGGGATGACTGGATATTGTGGCAGTCACTGAAAGATGGTACACAGAGAACCATGAGTGGGAAGTCAACATACCAGGATACACAGTCTACAGGAGGGACAGGGTGGGTAAATGAGGAGGAGGAGTAGCTCTCTATATAAGGGAAGGGATTAAAGCAACAGAACTAAAGAGTAAACAGGAAGTTGATGAATCACTATGGGTCACCCTGGAGACAGGAAATGGCACCACACCGCATGGGGGTGTACAGACCCCATCTCAGGGGAGGAATTGGACAAGGAAATGATAGAAGGCATCCTTAAAATAGCAGAAAAGGGGAGATATTGTTGATGGGGGACCTGAATATGCCAGATGTTAACTGGAGTACCTTTGCTGCAGGCACGTCCAAGAAGAGGGTCATTCTTGATGCCCTACAGGGGGCATGCCTCAGACAGCTAGTGTCAGAACCCACTCTGGAGGGAGCAATCTTAGACCTGGTACTCTCAAACGGGAAGGAGAAAGGATCTCGATTTAGAAGTGGGTAGCCATCTGGGAACAAGTGACCACCAAACAGTGTGGTTCACAATAAACACAGCCATAGAGTCAGCTACAAAAACAAGAGTATTGGACTTTAGGAAGGCTGACTTTGGGAAAATGAGAGAGTGCCTTAGAAAAGCACTAGCAAATGGGCAAGAGGGAGGGTGGAGGAAAATGGGAATAATCAAAACAGCCATCGCAGAGGCAACAAGCCTTTGTGTGAAGCAAATCAATAAAACAAAACGAAGGAAAAAAACACTATGGTTCTCAAAAGAGGTGGCAGGGACGGTTAAGGAGAAAAGGATAGCATTCAGGAAATATAAGGAAACACAGAAGGAGCAGGACAGAGAACTTTATCAGATAAAGCAGAAGGAGGCAGGGAAGGCAGTCAGAAATGCAAAGGCACAAACTGAGGAAAAGATAGCCAACTCTGTTAAGAAGGGGGATACAACTTTTTATAGGTACATTAGGGAACAAAAAAGACCAAGGAAGGGATACAGATACTTAATAAAGGGGAGGGAATGTAGGCAGAGGGTGACAGTGAAAAAGCTGGGATGCTGAACGAATATTTCTGCTCAGTATTCACAACAGATGAGGAGGGAGAGGTGCCTAAACCAAACAAGGGGGAAACTCTGAATAGGTGGGTCGATACCAGTCCATTCACAGAAGAAAGGGTTTTGAAAGAACTTTTGAAACTGAGGGTGGACAAAACAATGGGGCCTGATGGGATTCACCCAAGAATACCAAAAGAACTAAGGGTAGAACTAGTAACACCACAGACTACTCTCTTTAACAAATCATGGGAGGATGGAGTGGTACCTGAGGACTGGAGGAGGCCAAATGTGATTCCACTTCACAAAAGTGGGAGCAGGGCAGAGGCAGGAAACTACAGACCAGTTAGTTTGACTTCAGTGGTAGGGAAAATGAAGGTATCACTTCTGAAGGAAAGAATTGTTGAGTACCTAGAGGTCAGTGGGGCAAAGGACCCAAGGTATCATGGTTTCACAGCAGGAAGGTCATGTCAGACGAACCTAATAGATTTCTTTGACTGAGTGACCAAAGTAGTAGACCAGGGAGGGGCTGTGGATATGGCCTACCTAGATTTTAGCAAGGCATTCAACACAGTCTCACACAAAAGATTAATATACAAGTTAGCCAGCCTTGGAGTGGGTCCCAAGGTGGTAGCCTGGATTAAAAAACGGCTGGAAAACAGGATGCAAAAGGTAATAGTAAACAGAGTCCACAGTGAAGAAAGGAGGGTAACTAGCAGGGTACCGTAGGGTTCGGTACTGGGACCGGTCCTCTTTAATATCTTTATAAGTGACATTGGAGAGCACCTGGAAGGAAAGGTATGCCTCTTTGCAGATGACACAAAGATCTGCAACAGGGTTGATACACAAGGTGGGGTGGAAAGAATCAAAAGGGACTTGGCAAGGCTGGAGGAATGGTCGACTATGTGGCAGCTCAGATTCAACGCAAAGAAGTGCAAGGTAATGCATCTGGGAAACAAAAACCTAGGGGAAGAGTACACAATGGGGGGTGAGTTAATAACAACAACAAAAATCGAAAGAGACCCAGGAGTAATTATATCAGATGACCTAAAGGTGGGCAAGCAATGTGAGAAGGCAGTAAGGAGGGCTGGGGGGATACTGGGATGCATAGGGAGAGGCATCAACAGTAGAAAACAGGAAGTTGTTATCCCTCTCTACAGACAGTTAGTGAGACCCCATCTGGAGTGCTGTGTGCAATTCTGGAGACCCCATCTCCGCAAAGACATAGACAGAGTGGAGGCTGTTCAGAGGAGGGCAACCAAAATGGTGCAAGGTCTGCACCAGAAGACATACGAGGAGAGACTAAAGCAGCTTAATATGTATACCCTTGAGGAAAGGAGGGAGAGGGGGGACATGATAGAAACTTTCAAGTATCTCAAGGGAATTAACAAGGTACAAGAGGGTAGTATCTTTCAGAAGAAGAGATGTGCAAGAACAAGGGGGCACAATTTGAAGATAAGAGGGGACAGCTTAGAGGTAATGTTAGAAAGTATTTTTTTCACAGAGACAGTTGTGGATGCATGGAACAGCCTTCCTGAGGAGGTTGTGGAGTCAGGAACAGTGGGAGAATTCAAGAATGCATGGGACAGGCACAAGGCAATTCTAGTGGAGGGCAGGAGGAAGCAAGCTGTTGATTAACTAGAATCTGCAGCTTATCCCTACTAGGTGGGCCAAGCGGTCCTTATCTGCCGTCAAATTCTATGTTTCTATGTTTCTCTGCACTCTGTTTGAGCCCCCAGACTGGAAATGATGTACATTCCTGATCCTCCTATTGCTCCTCGCAATGCAGCACTCATTCTCTTAGCAGGAAATTCTGTCAGTGTCTGTGTTGTACCTGTGTTTGCCGAGTGGTGTTATTGACGCTAATAAATGTGAAAAAAATGTACTTTCTGTGCTTGTCTTGGTCGTTGTCTGTTGGCATACATGGCACATCATGAAATTACTTTGTCTGCCATTTTCGTTTTTATTCAACTTGTGCTGCACAGTTCTGTGAATACTGACAGGTGCCACACATGCAGTACTTGGCAGTCAGATGGGCGTAATATATAAGGTTTGCCAAGGGAACAGAAATATGGAAATGAAAAATTAATGTGTAACTAGCTTGTATTTCTAATTAGTACTGTTGTGTACAGCTTCCTTGGATAAACTGATGCCATACTGACGTCCAGTACTAGAGTACCGTGGTCATTCAGAACTGACATAAAGAAGGTGTTATTCAGCTGTGCAAATTACTGAATCTTGGCACAAGTAAACACATCTTGTATTGTGTTTTGCTACACCTTAAAAATAGCTGTGTGTGGTCTGCAGTTCTGTAACACAGTACTATGCTTATTCACAGCTGTCATACAGTATATAGAGTGGCATTCTGCTGGGTAGATTAGTTCATCTTTTCACATCCAGATGAAGTGTTCTTTGCATAAATAGGCACTCTGTACTGATACTTAATGTAGATAACTTGTGTGCATCCTGTACATAGTGCCCCAAAGTCGAGGAGCATCACAAAAGGGACCCTTCTCCCAAGTCAAGAAGTTAAAGATCTTTTTGGGGGGGCTCTGTTTGACCTCCCCCCAACCCCATGACATCCTTTGTCTTTTTTGTGCCATTCGGTGCAGTGAGGCGGGACCATGGGCAAAAGACCCTCCGTGTAGGGCTTGTAGTGCCCAATCCAACTTCCCCTGCCCTACAAAAGGGCCAGGAAGTGGCCGGAGTGAGGAGTTCATTGGTGGCTGGGCTAGGAGGGTGGAGGACGTGAGGAGCACGGCTGGTAAACATACCTGAGTGCGGGTCTGTGGCTCCTCCTGCATCGTTCCCCTCCAGGCAATGACTGGCAGCAGCAGGATCTGGGGGTCTGGTTGCAGCATGCAGTTCCTCGACACAGTCCGTGAGTCTCTAGTAGCAGTAGTGGGGACGGCTCCTCAGCAACAGACCTAGGTGTGCAGCAGTAAAATAGGACCGTGTAGAAACCCGCACCCTGGACCTATCAGTTCCACTGCCAGCACCAGGAGCAACAGCAGCACCAGAAAGAAGTCAAGTGGGAATGTGGCTCTCCGGCCACATTTTCAGACCTTCCCAGCAGTGATGCAAGCCAGGGTCGTGGTGGTGAGTGGGCCATGGGCCCAATTCTGTTGTTTTAGTCATGCCATGGGCGCTGGATGGGGGAAAGGGAAGAAGAAGGGGACAATTAAAGGGCCAGAGCCCAGAAGTACAGGAGGAGGCATAGAAGGCTACCAGAAAGGATGGATGGCCCTACAGGGAGTGAAAAACCAGGGAGCAGTGGGCCAACTGCCCAAAAAGGTGAAAAAGAAAGCCCCAGTAGGGGCAGAGTACCCACATAAGGATAGAGAGAGGAGCACTGTGAGTTAAAAGCCCCAGGGCAAAGGCAGAGAGTGGTAGTCTAAAGGCCCCTCTGTTCCAGTGTGGCACCATTCTGCACCAGGGGGCAGTGCCAGGGAACAAAGGCCCTCATAATCTTCATAAAAATGGTGAGCTGTGGCAGCAGGCCCTTGTTAATATGCATGGACAAGGTGGAACCTGGCCATAGAGGTCCAGATGGGAAAGGGGAGGGTAAGCAACCAAAGCCCTCATTGGTATTCATAAGGAGGGTGGGACTAGGCCTGGAAGTCCCATAGACCCAGGCATAGGGTATTTATGAATATTAATGGAGGGAAGTTGGTTCCACAAGGACAGCCTGACACTTCGGACCCTTAAAGGTACATCACCCTCTGGGGAGGAGAGGGGATTGTCATATGGCTTGAACTGCCCATGGAGTTATGTGGCGGTGTTCTGAACCCCGCTAAACTGGACAGTGCTATAGCTAACCAGGCGGCCCCTAAAGACTGAGCTGTTTGCTCGCAACTTGAACTATCTGCCAAAATGTTAACTGTTTGCTTGTCACCTACACTGTGTTATTGGACTGCATCCTTCATGTACTTGACATCCAGCTTCACCTTCGTTGCCAGGACCAGCTTCTTCAGATCCCGATGCTGACCCAGGGTGGTCCCCTGCCCATCCACCATCTGTAGTGGAACTGTCTCCAGTGACATCAACCTGCCTCGAAGCTCAACCACAGTGTTCCAGCATTAGTCCTGCAACAGTAAGTTGTAGAGAGCCACTAGTCAGGTATCAGTAATGAGTTAGCTTAGGAGCCGCCCGGCTCAAGAGTGAGGGACCACAGTTAACGTCATGCATGCCTTTTTCTAATTTTGCTAGCCGGCCGTAAGTGTGCACGTACCCATGTCGCTCCATAGAGGATGCCTGAGGGTCGCATCCCCAGCAGTCTTCTTCTTGGGAGGTTACCTGGGTGCCGGGAACCTACCAGTGGTCATTGCTGAGGATCATCCAGAGAACCATCTGCTGACCAGAGTCTTCAGCTTCTTGCCTGGAGCCGCAGAGGATTGCCAAGTTCTTCACTGTCCAGCTAGCAATGTTTCTCTTTGTGTTCTTTTCATCTGGGGGATGCCCCGTTATGGCCCGTTTATAAAAGCGCTTTGTGGGGTTAATGCCCACCTGCTGATAAGCCAACTCATCGCAAAGCCCAGGCTTGGTTCATCTGCCGTCTGTCATCTCAGTCAAGTGCACTCAGGACTTGGACTCAAAGGGGTTAACCCTCAGTTCTTGGTTCGACCAATTAGTCTTCCTAATCAGATCGTTTTGTTGTTTATTCTATTATCCTGTAGTGTTGTAAAAAACAATTATTTTGTTTTTATTCTTGTCCCTTGTAAATAAACCTTCTGCATCTTGGTCCCTGAGTAAGCTTCCTGCCTCTCCTTCCAGATTCGTCTTGCCTGTCCTGGAATTGTTAGGGAGTCATGGACCCCATTCCACTGGAATCTTCCTGCCCCCTACTACACTTGGCATAGTCGGCAGGATAAGAAACATAGAATTTGATGGCAGATAAGGACCACTTGGCCCACCTAGTCTGCCCATTTCCCTACCTACTGCATTAACTCCAGATCCTATCTGATCTGCAGAAACTCCAGATCCTATTTGATCTGCAGCATAACCTTCTCCTTCTTACCACTAGTGTTACCTTCTGTCTATCCCATGCATTCTTGAATTCACCAATCATTTTTGCACCTACAACCCCCTCAGGGAGGTTGTTCCATGCATCCACAACCCTTTCCATGGAAAAAATACTTCCTCACATTGCCCCTGCGTCTTCCCCCCCAGCCTCATATTGTGACCCCTTGTTCTTGCACATCTTTTTTTGAAAGATGTCCTCCTGAACTTTATTTATCCCCTTGAGGTACTTGAATATTTCTGTCTTATCCCCCCTCTCCCTCCTTTCTTCTAGGGTACACATACTGAGGTCATTCAGCCTCTCCTCATAAGGCTTCTGATGTAGTCCTTGCACCCTTTTTGTTGCCATCCTCTGGACCGCCTCTACCCTGCCTCTACCCTGTCGATGTCCTTATGGAGTTGTGGTCTCCAGAACTGAACACAGTACTCTAGATGAGGTCTCACTAATTGTCTGTACATTGGCATCACCACCTCCTGTTTTCTACTGGTGATACCTCTCCCTATGTACCCCAGGATCCTTCCAGCTTTCCCCACTACCTTCTCACATTGCTTGGCTACCTTTAGGTAATCTGTTATGACTACCCCAGGTCTCTTTACTGTTTGGTTGTCATCAGTAACCCCTTCCCCCCCATTGTGTATTCCTCTCCTGGGTTTTTGTTTCCAAAGTGCATGATTTTCCACTTGTAACCCCCCTGCAAATGGGGGTTCCCAAAAGTCTTCCAGGAGCTTGCTTGAATGCTCCGAGCCTGAATGGTGTTTGCCGTTTAAGCCATTTATCTGTGAGTGTTTTTAGAGCCTCTGGTACTGTCTCTTTAAGAGCTGTCTGCTTGCAGACACAATTAGTTTGTATGAAGGGGACTGTGTGTTTCTCTGCTTGAGTCCTACTCGAGCTGATGCCAATTCACTCCATTTTGCAGTCACTAGGAGTGCAAAGAGAACCTATCTGAAAGATGTAACTGTTTGCCATAAATCATTTAGAGTAATAATGAAAATACAGTTTGTCTAACCTGCTTTTCTTTGCAATCAGAACTGTGTTTGCCTAGTTCCCCATTCTAGTTTTGAACTGCTGAACTGGACCAATCAGTGTGGGTTAAGGGTGCCTGTGGACGAATCAGAACTTGGACTCGTAATCTGAGCCAGCCACAAGAGGATTGTATGGGCAGTGACTCTGGGGAATGTAGTTTGGACTTCGGCGCCTTTTTGCACCAACAGGGGGAGGCTATTGTGAGTGACAGCCAATCCAGCCAAGAACTGGGAGGAACTTAAGGAAGTGCCCAGTCTTGTCTACTGGAGTTTTCAGTTTTAGCTCTGGCAGTGAAGAGGGAAGGAGCCTTGTGCTCCTTCGTTGCGCAGTTTTAGTCGGAAAATGCGTGTAAGGCCCCAAGTTTCGGTCTGCAGCTTGTACAACTGCTTGTTCAGACTGAATCCGTCCTGTGAAGAGAATCAAAGGAGATCTGAAAAGTAGAAACCAGTCTCACCCTGTAGAAGACTGGAGAAATAGCTGAATCACGCTCGGTCTGTCAGGAACTGAATCTGCTGTGTGTTCTCCCAGGTATTGTGCAGTAATTGCGATCGGGATAGAGAAGCAGCCTGCCTGGTATAGTACTTTCTTTTTCCATATAAATGTGTGTAGTGCTTGTGGGGATCCGCGTTTCAAATCCCCTGTACAGTGAATTGAGTGCAAGAAGCTGCAAGTAAACCCCAGCTTAATCCAGACTACATCCATTTGCTCTGAACTGCTGTGGGGTCCAGTCACAAGGACCTTGTCCACATGGTCTGCTCCTCCTGGCAATCCAGGACAATCTGCCTTCCATTCAGTTTCAGCATTGAATTTGTGAATACAAATCAGGGTAGCTCCCTGCCATCATCTAATTGCAAGTGTTCCATCGGATTACTTTTCCTTTCTTTCTCCACTAACTGAGCCTACCAGCTCCGGATTACAATTTGGGTATTGTGCATGCATTTTCCATCTTCAGGGCCCCAACCAGCTGCACCAAATAGGCTAGCCTCTTATTGCCTGGGTACCCAGTAAGAGTGACATTAGGGACATTTGGGATTCTGAAATATGTGCACAGTACTGTGATTATTAATGCATTTAAACTAATTAACCTGATTTCCCCCTGTCCTTGTAATATCCCCCTAAATAAATCAGATCTGTTTGTTCCAGCAAAGTTATACTGCCTGAGGTATTCGTCTATGTTAAAGTATTGTACTGTGGTTTTTGCACTGTATCATCTTGTTTTACAGGGAGTCCCCGGAGTCACGCTGACCCAACCAGTCCTGCGGGTAAGTGTATACTGTGAAGGTAATTCTGATGTATTGTGTGGGCCACTAGTGGAAGATAGGGGGGGTCGCAGTGTCCCAGAGGGCTGTGACCAAGTTAATTTAGCTATTGCAAACCCTGACCTCTGGGTGGAGGCACCCGCCATCGGATCCAGGCCCCTCAACCTGTTAGTGGCAAATCAGGCAGGGGTAGTAGCCCTTGGGATAGCGCCACCTAGGGGTTACACACTTCTCTGCATTCAATCTAAGCTGTTCACTCTTGACCAGCCATCCAACTTGCTTAGGTCCCTTCTCATTTTCTCCACCACCCCCCTGGAGTGTCAACCCTATTGCAGATCTTAGTGTCGTCTGCAAAGAGGCATACCTTCCCTTCTAGCCCCGCTGCAATGTCGCTTATGAAGACATTAAAGAGGGCAGCCCCAGCACTGAACCCTGTGGCACCCCACAGGTTACCCCCCTCCCTTTGGATTGAACTCTGTTTACAACCACCCTCTGTGTTCCATTGCCACTTTTGGACCCATTCCCAGATTGCCCAACTTGTTTACTAACCTGTTGTGTGGGATGGTGTCAAATGCCTTGCTAAAATCTAGGTAGACCATGTCTACTGCCCCTCCCTGATCAACTACCCTGGTCACCCAGTCAAACTCTATCAGACTTGTTTGACAAGACCTTCCTGCTGTGAATCTATGCTGCCTCAGGTCTTGTGCCTTGATGGCCTCAAGATATTCCATAATCCTTTCCTTTAGCACCGATTTCTATTATTTTCCCCACCACTGGGGTTAAACTGACCGGCCTATAATTTCCAGCTTCCACCTTGCTCCTACTTTTGTGGAGGGGTATTACACTCACCCTCCTCCAGTCCTCCGGTACCACTCCCTCCTCCAGCGATTTCTTGAATAGGGCTGTCAGTGGTGTTACTAGCACCTCTCTGAATTATTTTAAAATTCTGGGATGTATCCTGTCTGGCCCCATTGCCTTGTCCACTTTCAGTTTCAAGAGTTCCTGAAGGACTCTCTCCTCCATGTTTGGACTGGTGTCCACCCCCCTTCCATGCTTGTTTCTACTGCCTAATTGTGGTCCCTCCCCTTCCCTTTCTTTTGTGTATACTGAGCAGAACTATTCATTCAGGATTTCAGCTTTTTCTAGGTCCTCCTCCGCATACTCCCCCCCCCTCCCATTTAGCTTCACAATCCTTCCCTTGGCCTTTTTTCTGTCCCTAATGAACCTGAAGAAGATTTTGTCTCCCTCTTTTACTGTTTGGGTTATGCTTTCCTCTGTTTGCGCCTCTGTGCACCTGACTGCCTTCCCTGCCTCCCTCGGTTTTGCCCGATACAAGTCTCTGTCCTCCTCCCTCTGTGTTTCCTTATACATTCTGAATGCCAGTTTTCTCTCACTAACCTTCTCTGCCACTTCTTTTAAGAACCATAGTGTTTTTTCCTTTCTTTCTGATCTGTTAACTTGCTTCACACAAAGGCTTGTTGCCTCTGCTATGGCTCCTTTAAGGTTCTCCCACTGTTCCTCTACCGCCACTTCGCTAGGGTTTTCTTTTTTTTTTTTTGTTATTTTCATCTTTATTTGTTTTTAATTACATTACATTTGATTGTGCAATACAATAGTAAAATAGGAATCAAGATAGAATACTTACAGTAATCTTGCAAGCATTAGAACAATGATTCCCTAAGTGAGTTGTTCTAAAAATATTCCAGTCCAACTGGAGATCCTTGTCCATGAGGGCCCTGGAGATTCATTTGAACCACACATCAGGTTACTTAATTTCACTATACTTACAATTCGGATCCTAGATATCAGGAAATACATTGGGTGATTCAACGACAGTAATCTAAAGCAGTACACTTTAATTATATCAAATCCAAGAGTCCCAGAGGAGAGTGAAGGTTAGGGGGTCGGGAGGAAGGGGGCCCCCCCGAGACCACGCAAACCCAAATTCAGAATACAAATTCGGTGAGGGGTGGGCTGGGGGAGAAGGGGGAGGAGGGAGGAGGGAGGTTAGGGGGTGAAGTAGGGATGAGAGAGGCAGATATTAAGCTATGGGACAAAGGTCACATCTCTGAGCATGTAATACAGGAGCCATCTGTTCCATTTAGCTCTGAATTTTCCCTCTCTGTCGTTTAATCTATACATTAACTTTTCCATTTGATAGATTTGCTTAGTTATAGACCACCAGTCCCTTACTGTTGGGGTGGACCACATTTTGGTGATGGCTTTCTTTCCTGCTGAGAGGTGGATAGCCAGCAAATACCGGGCACCTTGGTCTCTGAGGTTTTCAGGGAGCATTGACAGGATAAATACTTGCGGGGTCAACTGTATAGGTTCACCAAATATCTCTTGGAGCTCCAACTGTAATTTATGGATAAACGGCTGCAGCTTGGGGCATGAGTATACTACATGTGTGAGATGAGCTCTGTTTTCCCCCCATAGCCTCCAGCAAGCAGCAGAATGTCCTGGGGTGTAGTGACTGGTAATCTCCGGGGTGTAAAAGTAGCGGATCAGGAATTTCCATGCAAACTCTCGCCATTGGTGAGAGCTAGATGTATGTGAAACCTGCCAACATGCTTGTTCCCATTGTTTTGTTTCTATGGGAGAACCTAGTTCCTGCTGCCATTTCTCACGAGTATCTACCAGGTTTAGTAAGAACGTCGACATCAGGGCTCGGTAAAGAGTTGATATCAGATGCTTCTGATTTGGGGAGGCAAATAATTGTTGCAAACTGACTATCAAGGAAGGCCAACATTCAGGACTGCGCACTATGGCTGGTAATGCTTCATAGTAATGCCTTAATTGTAAATATCTGTAATAATGGGAGTTGGGGAGACCAAATTTCCCCTGTATATCCTGAAACGTAGACAAAATCCCTCTTGTTGTGATTTGAAACAGGTAGTTCAGGCCATATCTGGTCCACTGTCGGAATGCATGGTCCATTTTTCCGGGTTGGAAATTTGGAAGAACTGCAATTGGGCAGATTAGTGGTATGAAGGGGGTAATAGAGAGTTTCCTCCTAACTTGGTGCCAGGCAGCAACTCTATGTTGTAATTCTATAGGTAGGGTCTGGTGCTGAGCTGATAGCCCGGTTTCGCAGTATAGTAAGGTAAAGTAATCCAGATCTGGGGCGTCTGCTTGCTCCATCTCCGCCCAATGCATGTCACTTTCCAGTATCTGCCTGGGCATCACATGCATGAGATGAACCACTTGATAATACCGATATAAATCAGGAAGCGCTAGTCCTCCCATGTCCCTTGGTTTAGTGAGGAGTTTCAGCTTAACCCTTGGCCTACGGCCAGCCCAAATAAAGTTAGATATTGCCCTCTCCCAGTCCAAAAACACAGATCTAGGCAGAGAAATAGGAATATTATTAAAAAGATATAAAGCCCCAGGCAGGGTCACCATTCAGATAAGCTCTATCTTCCTCGATAAGTTTAATGGGAGTGTCCTCCAGCGGGCCAAATCTTCCTTCATCTGTGCAGTAAATGGAATGTAGTTCTGCTTATAAGCCTCCCTCAAATCCCTTGTTAAATTAATCCCCAGATATTTTATCTTCCCTAAATCCCATTTACAGGGGAATTGCTCCTGCACCATCGAGTCCGGTGCGTAATGAAAGGTCAAAATTTCGGTTTTCGAGATATTAACTTTATAACCCGAGAGCTGCCCAAATAGCTCTAATAACTCACTAATCTTCGGGAGTGAAATCGCTGGGTTTCGTAGGTACAAGAGAACATCATCTGCATAGAGTGCTATACGGTGCTCCTCTCCACCCATCTCAATTCCCTGTAGGTCTTGGGATTGCCTGACTAGTTGTGCTAAGGGTTCAATGGACAAAGCAAACAGGAGGGGTGAGAGAGGGCAACCCTGCCTAGTGCCTCTACTCAGCAGGAAAGATCTTGAATGGTGCCCGGAGACCCGCACCCAGGCTCTCAGGGATGAATAAATGCTTGTGATTACTTGGATTAGCGGCAAGGGGAGACCCATGGACTCCATAACTGAGTATAAAAAAGGCCAGAGAACACTGTCAAAAGCCTTTTCAGCATCAAGGCTTACTAAGGCTGCAGGATAGTTAGAGGTGTACATCTCGCGGATTATGTGGTAGGTTCTCTTTATGCTGTCAGTAGTGGTACGTCCCCCCACAAACCCAGTTTGGTCTCTGTGAACTATTTGTGGAAGAACAGCTTCTAACCTACGGGCTATTATCCCCATGAATATTTTATAGTCTGTGTTTAAGACCGAAATTGGCCGATATGATTCACAAAGCTGGGGTTTTTTACCCGGCTTAGGGATGAGAGAGATTGTGGCATAGGCCCAGGTGGGTGGAGGAGGGCTCCCTTCCAGGACAGAGTTGCAGGTGTTCAAGAGAGATGGCAAGAGCAGTTCTTTTGGAGACTTATAAAATTCTGCTCCATAACCATCGGATCCTGGGGCTTTCATAGTTTTGGCACGAGCTAGAGCGTTCGCCAGCTCTTGCATAGTAATAGGACCAAGCAACTGCTCACCCTGTTCCGGAGAGACCCTTGGGAGGGCAAGGAATTGTAAGAACTCTTTTATCTTTTCTGGGACTGCAGGGCATTCTGGAGTGTAGAGGGTTGAGTAATACGTGGTGAATGCCTCGACAATATCACTGAGCTTTTTCTGGGGTCTACCACTTACTGGGTGATGTATAGTGGTAAGAGCAGCAATCTTCCTCTGCTTTCTAACTTGATATGCCAATAGCCTATTGGCCCTAGGTCCACTTCGTAGTACCTCTGATGGAGGAAAGTTAAAGAGATTTCTGTCTGTTGTAGTGCCAACCTGTCTAGGTCTTGTTTAACCTGCTTTAGTTGCGGAAGCACAGAGTTGTCACCTTGTTTATGTGCTGTTTGCAGGAAATGTAAAGTTTCCTCAAGTTTAGCTTTACATTGTCTGTGAGTTTTCTCAAGCTGGAATGTGTGTTTAATAAGGTGGCCCCGCAACACTGTTTTTATGGTACCCCAAAGGGTACCTGGGGAGGTATCCGGAGTCGTGTTGTCCTTAATTATTTCGGTTATCTTGTCGGTTAAAAATTAGTTAAATTGTTTAGACTTTAGATAAATGGGATTTAAACGCCACATAGTTGTCTTTTTCTGCATTCCCAGCTTCCAACTGCTAATGATTTCGGCATGATCTGACAAGGCAATGTCCCCGATTTGACAATCTATCAGCCGATCTAAGTGTTCTACTTGGGTATAGCACAAATCAATTCTGGAGTATGAGTGATGAACAGCCGAGTAGTGGGTATAATTTCTAGAGTAGGGGTGTATGTGGCGCCAAGTGTCTGTCAGGCCCACTTCAGCCATGAATCTGCTCAGAAGTCTTTGTTATGGAGTTTTTCTGGGGGTGTTAAGATTGGAAGAGTCTCTCTCTCCGGGCTGGGGAGAATATTAAAATCTCCTGCAAGTAATAGTATACCCTTAGCAAATTGCACTATTCTATCCAGCAGACCTCTAATATCATTCACTGAAGAGTCAGGTGGAAAATAGACATTTGCCAACGTAACCTCTGTCTCCTCTACCAGACCTCGGAGTAATACCATCCTACCGTAGGGATCAATCCTTTTTGATTGTAACTGCCAAGAGACATGGTGTGGTATTATTGTTACCATACCTCTCCTCCTCCCGCCCCTAAAAGTCGAGCCATATACCTCACCCTTCGAGATCCGCCCCAATTTAGCATGCTCTAGGTTACTTAGATGGGTCTCTTGCAGGTAAATAATGTCAGCTTTAGATTTTTTAACTTGCGAGAGGACCCTGGCATGCTTGACCGGGGTGGAAAGCCTGTTAACATTCCAAGAGACTAATTTCAAGGGAGTCTCTTCCATAATAAGACTTGTAGTGAATATGGGTTTTCAAGTGGTATGTTGCATGGTCTCCAGGGAGCCCCCCCCAACCTCCTCCCCATTGGGTGGAAATAGTACTTAAGTATCCACAATCGAAGAGTTAGTTTTATAAATATTACACTGAAATTTTAAAGAACTTATAATACAGCTATCAAGTAGGAACTGATTGCCTTTAAACTGGCAACTAACATATATAAGCAAGATAATCAGTAGAGCATTCAACAGATCCACGTAGTATAAAGGTAGAGCAGGGGCTATAGGGTGGAGTGGAGCCAACCAGGCTACAGTCATTATTACTAACGTTTAATTAATATAAACGAGAACTATTTAACAAGAACTTCCAAAGAGCGAGAGCTACCTAGGCTCTCGAGAGTGAGGAAACCTCACTATGAAGGGGGAATCTCATGCGAAGAGACCCCTTGGCACTTCCAATGCCAGTACGAGGGATAAGGGGTTAGGATGTTGGTTAGTCACACTCTTACCAGCCAGCCTCCTGTAAAGGTGTGTTGTTACATGGGGAGATAACAGGAGTACACATAGATCAGTCTGGATAAGGAAAGGGGGATAGAGAGGTAAGTAAAAAAAGGGGGCGGAAACACCGTCACCTCCACTCCCAAAGTAACTACAGAATCCAACCTGGCTAGTACTATTGCCTTCATTGGGTAATAACAAAATCTGCTCCTATATTACTGTTATCAGTTAGGAATTGGCAAGGTTAAAGCCTGGGGCACGATCCACACTCATCCCAGTGACAGGGACATACAGGCAAGATATTCCTCGAGTAATTATAGACGCCCTAATCTTTTTAATCCTTACAGCTTTTTAAAATCCCTTTAGGAATGGCTGGTAGATTTACTGCCACTGGCGAACCAACATGGAAGCCTGCAGACTCTACCGGAAAGGTGATTGCATAGCTCTGGAGAATGGGAATGAGCTGCAACGGTATTTCTCCCAGGGGGGTGAAAATTTAATGGCCAAGCAGAGACATGTAAGTGGTCAGCACCAACGGGGAACTATTAACTTGTGTTGCCATTATTTACGTCTGCCGTCCACTTTGTCCCCGCGTGGTAAGCAGCTAAAGCATTTGAAATGAGAAAAGAAAAGAAAAAAAAGGAAAGAGCAAAAGGATGAGACTAAAACTACATCTAAGGAGAGAAAGAAAAAAAAAAACATCAGTTTAGAGAATGGTAATGAGTTTACACATGACAGTTAATAAGCATGACTTATCTGATGTTAATCGAGAATGAATTGGGGGGGATACAGTTTCAGCCAGGAAGGTATCCAGAAAGTTCTGCAAAAAGAGTGTCCCTTCTGTCCCACAGTCAGCGGACTGAGAGTGCCCTCCGAAAACCGACATTGTTAGTTCCATAATATGAGTCTACATGTATCCATGAGTTTACTGCTTATCCTGTAATAAAATCAGGTGTTCCCTTGTGCCTGCTCTCGCAGGGAGTCGACTATCTTTCAGATTCCCTCTAAGCCTTGTCGTCTCCTACCTTCTCGCCTGCCGGACTGCCAAGCCTGCTGGGTTAGCTTTGCTGCTAGGGTTCCTTTGGTGAGCTTGCCTGTCGGCATTTGTATTTCCACTTGGTGCTTTCGAAGATCTTCTATCGCTTCCTCAGCAGAGCTATATGTGAGCCGCCCTTCTGGGTGGAATACTATCAGCTTAGCTGGGTAGGGTGTTCGAAAGCGCAGGCCCAGCTTTTTCAATTCCTTCAAAATTGGGATATAGGCCCTACACCTGGCCATAATCTCCGGAGCGCAGTCATTCTCGAAGAACAGCCACTGACCTTTATATTTCACTTGGCCCAATTTCCAGGCTGTGTGCAGTATGAACTCTTTTTTTTGGAAGCGGAGGAAACGGACCAAGATGGCACGAGGTCTCACTTCAGGAGGGGGCTTGGGACCAAGCATGCGGTGTACCCTCTCAAACTCTAGGGTGGTTTCCTTTGATACCTCAAGGGTCTGCCTCACAAGGTGGCGAATGAATTTGTGTGGGTCAGGGCCCTCCTCCCCTTCTGGGATCCCCGAGATCCGAATGTTGTTACGTCTGCTCCGGCTCTCAGCATCTTCAGCCCGCTCCTGTAAGGTCAGCACACATTGATTTAGCTGCACAATAACCTGTTCTGCTCTATCAATTCTGGAGTCAGATTCAGTGAAGTGGTGTTCAAGTTGCTCCTGCTGCTTTTTGAGCTTCCCAATATCTGTTCTTAAAGCTGTGGTAGTTGTCCGAAATTCATTCCGGAAGTCCCGGAGTTCTGCTAGGACCAAAGTCATCTGTCTCTGCGATGTAGCCGGGGGGGCTGTTCGGAAGCACCGCTGCTGTGCCGCGAGGTCGATGAGGCCTGCGAGGCTTCACTGCCGGTGTCTGACAATCCGCCTTCATCGGGGACCGGGGGGAGCTTTTTCAGGATTTTCTCCCCTCGCTTTGACATCATTTCTCCCCCTAAGGGTGTTTCTGTTTTGAATTTTGCAGATGTAGTACTAGAAACAGAGGTTTATACAGGCTGTGGAGGGAGCCTATGAATTCAAGCTAGCATCGAGGGCGTGACATCACTGGACGTCTCGCTAGGGTTTTCTTTAGGCATTCTCCCATTTTTGCAAAGTCGGCCTTCCTGAAGTTCAGGACCCTTGCTTTTGTGTGGCTTGACTCTTCTACTGTCTTTCTCCTTGAACCATACTGTATGGTGATCACTGGTCCCTAGATGGCTGCCCACCGATACATCTGTTATTCTATCACCATTGATGAGTACCAGGTCCTCACGGGTGGGCTCCCCCACTAGCTGTCTGAGGCACACTCCCTGCAGGGTATCCAATATGTCCCTGCTCCTGGATGTGGCCGCTACACAGGCTTTCAGTAAACATCTGGCATATTTAGGTCCCCTAACCCCAACACTTCCCCTTTCTCTGCCATTTTATGGATGGTTTCTACCAATACTCTAATTCCTCCCCCTACACTGGGAGTCTGTAGATAACTCCTGTGCAGATGGTGGTGCCTTTACCCATCTCCAAGGTGACCCACAGTGCCTCCTGCCCTCCCTGCTTTCCCTTTATCTCAGTTGCTTTGATCCTCTCTTTTTTTTTTGTATTATCTTTTAACCTCCTCCCTACGTGCTCCTCTTCAGCCTCTCCTTCAGGCTTGCCAATACTTCCTGTGGTGCATCTGCCCTCTGATCCTCCGGTTTCATATAGCAGCCAACCCCAGGGTAACCCGGAGTAACCCTTCTCCTGATGGGTCCTCCTCCGAGAGGGAATGTGTCAGCCTGGGGGGGGGCAAGCCAGTCCTACACTTGGCCCCGGAGTGCTGCTGGGATGGAGGATTTGGCAGGGACATGAATGGCACCAGAGAGCTGGGCAGCCGTCATCCGCCTTAAAGTGAGATGGTATTTCTGCTTTTTCTGGTGCGTCCCCTACATGTGTCTGTTGTGCTTCTGATCTCCACCAGGGGCTGTCACAGTGCAACGTCAACCCACTACCCACCCCAGGAGAGCAGTCCTGTGGACGCTCAGTCCTCTCCTTCCCCTGCCAGCCCCCAGCGTCCCAAGTCCATTCCCCAACCCGGGTCGATGGCGTGGGTCGAGGTAAGGTGCCAGTGCCTCAGCTCTCTATGCCACTGGGCCGGACTGATCCTCTCTCTGATGTAGATAGTTACCCCTCCTCCCTTTTTGCCCTCCCTGTCTTTACTGAACACTATGTACCCTGGTATGGTAACATCCCAGTCAGTCATGGTTTCCTGTGTACCACATTTCCGTGACTGCTTCACTGTCCAGATCTTCCTCTGCTATCAAGGCCACTAGGTCTGGGATCTTGTTACCCAGGCTATGAGCAGTTGTACACATGGCCTTCCATGTTTTGATGCCTTTGCCCTTACAAGTTCCTATTCTATTCCCTCCCCCATGCCTCCCCTGACTTTTCCCCCCTGTTTCAGACCCTTTTGTTCATTCCTCATCCTTAGGATCCTTATTTCTGACTACCTTAACCAGTGACGGGGGGGGGAGCAGGGGGGGTTGGATCTTACCTGCATCAAGGAGTCCAAAGCTTTAAGCTACCCACATCAAGATGCCTGCAAGAGGAGAGAACTGCCCTGGAAGAAGAGAAGTCTGCAACATGCTGTTAATGATGATGATTCCTATGCCGGGTCCACATCAGCCTAGAAGAAGAAGGAACCGAGGCCGGAAGACCAGGGGTCAACTTTAGCAGTGGCCCGGTGGCCTGAGGCCACTGGAAACTGATTTGGGCCACTGCTGAACCTGTGGCGGCTAGCCCGATTGGCCAGCAAACTTTTATGTCCCTGTACGTACCGTGCCTTTAAGAGCAGGCACACAGATGTGCACATGAGCGCTGAAGCGTCCGCTCGTTCACATTTCCAGCTGACTCAACAGAGCACGGAGCGTGGTGGCACGCTTACAAGTGGGAGCCTATTACAACCTGTAACTCTGTTAACCACATGGGCTCCCACTTGCCGATCACATGTTGCATGATGGAAAGGTGGCAACAGTCACAGTGCGAATGCCATGAGCAATCCATGGACACTGTAGTGACGGGCAGATTGGGACAGCCAATGGAGGAGCACAATAAGGAGGTAATATAGTGCTGTCCCTTCTGCCTTTATCATCAGATTTGTCTTGTCTGCTGTGGAGAGGTTCCAACTGCGAATCGGATAATCGTTGTCGAAGAAGGGGAAAATTGGTCGGTCTCTGTCCGTCCACCAGTTATATTTTTTTTTTAAAAGTCAACAATCATCTAGAAAATGATTACTGTTGTGTATTTGTACCAGATAGTTTTAAATACATGAATCAGTCAATCCATAGAAACATAGAAGTTGACGGCAGATAAGGACCGCAAGACCCATCCAGTCTGCCCATTTCTTTTTCTACCTTATAAATGTGCCATCGGTCTTTGCTCTGTCAGTGACCTATCTATTCATAGTCATTTGTATTGCTCCCTTATGCCTATCCCATGCCTGTTTGAAGCCCTGCACTGTATTCATAGCCACCACTTCTTGTGGTAAGCTATTCCATGCATCTACCACCCTTTCTGTGAAAAAGAATTTCCTCACATTCCCTTAATCGGCCTCCTCTAATCTCATGCTGTATCCTCTTGTCCTGCTATTTTTCTTATATTTAAACATGTTAGACTCTTTCACCTTGTTTATGCCCTTAAGGTGTTTAAATGTCTCGATCATATCACCTCTCTCCCTCCTTTGCTCAAGGGTATACATATTGAGCTCGGTTAATCTGTCCTCATATGTCTTCTGATGCAGTCCCTGCACCATTTTGGTTGCCCTTCTCTGGACTGCCTCAATTTGGTTAATATCCAGTGAGCAGGGGCAGACGTTGTGTGGGTGAAGAGGCTGTCTAAACTTGCTGCTTTTGCAGCGTAGAAAAGATTATTGGTACTACACCAAATTGCAGTCAGTCTGATGAAAGACTGATGAAAAGCAGTTTCTGAACTTTGAAAAATAAATCACTGGGCAGACGTTGTGTGGGGGAAGGGAGGGGGCTGGCTCAGCTTGCTGCTGTTGCAGCGTAAAAAAGAATATTGGGACACAACAGTGCAGTCAGTCTGATGAAAAACTGATTGGCTGTTTCTGAACTTTGAAGTAAATCAGAAGATCCAATAGGGGCAGACGTCATGGGGGGGAAGAGAGGGCTAGGTCATATTGCTTCTTTTGTGGTGCAGGATGAAAAAATATAACCCCCCCCAAAAAAATATTTCTCACATTAAAACTTAATAAATACTATCAGCCTAAGAAGTCAAAACGAAAAGCAGTCTGTCTATCTAACTCAGTCTGACAGTCTAAGCATTCTGTGGTGAACTTGGGAGCAGGGTACACATTCTGAAACCGTTCTGTTGCCTTGTTGGGGGAAAATATCCTAGCTATCCACTCTGCTTGCTGTTTGTATACATTTGTCATCTGTCTTGGTGGAAAGAATAAGTCCTTTATCCAAATTTCTACTGTATGCTGTCATGCTATTGTCAGTGTCTAGCAGTCTGCAGCGAAAGTCAAGGGCTGGCACACAGCTAAAGGGGATTTTGCAGCTATCCAAACTTTGCGAAAAAAATAAAATAGAAAGTCCTTATATCCTAATTTCTACTGGTACTCTCTGATCAGTATCTAGCAATCTGTGGTCAAAGTCAGGGGCTGGCACACATTTAAGGACCTTGCAGCTATCCAACCTTTGCGAAAAAAAATACTAAAAAAGTCTGTAGTTCCTAATTTCTACTGTCGTACTCTCTGGTCACTAGTGTCTAGCAGTCTGTGGTCAAAGTCGGGAGCTGGCACACATTTAGGGATCTTGCAGGTGTAACCCCCCCTACAAATGGGGGTTCCTAAAAGCTTCCCTGGGGCTCGTTTAAATGCTCCATGGCTGGCTGGTGTTCGGCGTTTAAGCCGTTATAAATGGGTAGCCAGTGAGCGCCTTAAAAGCCTCCATATACTGTCTCCTTAAGGGCTGCTCGTTCACAGTCATATTTAGCTAAACGGAGGGAGGGGCTGTGTGGTTGTATGCCCTAGGTAGATAAGTATAGTGATAAGCCAATCACCTTGATTTCCCCCTGGCCTTGTTATTTCTCTCCCTTAAATAAATCAGATTGTTTGTTTTGCACTTATACTCTGGCTGGATTGTGTTTTACTGAGGATATACTGTACAGCGAAAGTGTAATAACGGCACCTTACTTTCCAGGGGGTTCCCGGAGTGAGCAGAGAGATATGAGCTGGGGGGTAAGTGGACCGGGGAAAAGTATTGTCAGTACTTCGAGTGAGCCACTAGAGGGACAAAAGGGGGGTTGCAGTAACCCAGATGGCTGTGACCGAGTCAATCTTGACTGTTCTGACCCCGACCTCTGGGTGGAGGCACCCGTCAACAGATCTGGGCCCCTCACCCTGTCACAATTGAGGCAGGAAGGGGTAGTAGCCCTAAGGGTAGCGCCCCCTGGAGTTACAAATTGGAGGCACCGCTGGGATTAGCATCCCCTAGTAGCCAAGTGAGGAAGTGCATAAGAGATGGAAAAACAGGAGGGGGATATGTTGGCGAAAATTAAGTTGGGTCCTATTAAGACAATGGTGCACAAACTGATGGGGTGGGGTGAAGCCGAAGAGCTGGACTCCCAGAAAATTGAGTTACTGTTAGATGTGCCTCTGGGGACCCCAACTGCTGACATCATTTCCGCAGCAGAGCGAGTTAAATGTTTAGGCAAAGTGGAGGTAAAAGGGCATATGGCTGACCTGCTCGACCAGATGTTGCAGATGCTACTCCTGTACAGTGTGGCCATCGACCCCGAGAAGGTACCTCCAGTGATTTACCCGGAGGGTGCCTCACAGGGATAGAGGCTAGTTCACATTCGAAGTGGGTCAGTCACTCCTGGGGTGTCCCCCCAGATGAATAGTTTAAAGATAAACTGCTTAAATTGCTGGCTGTGGAGGGGAGGACTACCCAGGAACTGCTGCAAGCATTGGATTTGTCTAGTGATGCTACCCTCAGGTTTCCCAGGTACCTCCCCTGTCCCCCCAAGAGTTCTATTTTGGCTCCACTGCCCCTAGTAGTCCCTTCTATACAGCTCGATTCCTACCATAGGCTGAAACCTTTTTCTGGCACGGTGCCTGTGCCTACCGGGGAGGATGACCTGGAAGCTTGGATGGACTATGCCACCCCCTTAGTTCAGGAGTGGCAGTGCTCTGAGGGGGAAAAGAGCAAGAGATTGATGGAGAGCCTGCGGGGCCCCGCTTTAGAAGCCATTAGGTTTTTGCGGGCCACCAACCCGGAAGCTACTGCCACAGAGTACCTTTCTGCTTTAGAGGGAGTGTTTGGGAGCACAGAGACTGGGGAAGATTTATTATGGAAATTCAGGTCTGCCAAGCAGTGGAGGAATAAGAAGCTCTCCGCCTTTGCCACTAGGGTGGAGCGGGCTTTGCAAAAGGCCTATAGAAAGGGGGGAATCACAGCCACGGCCCTGAATCAGGTCAGGTTGGAACATGTTTTAAAATCTGCTAGATTCCCTAGTGTAATACTGTTAAAACTTAAGTTACATGATCGACGGGCTACCCCGCCAGAATACTGTCAGTTGATGAGGGAAATTAGAGAGGTGGAGATCGATGAAGAGGGGTGGGAACCCTATGTGGGACGGTGAACCCTGGTGTGACCCCTGAGCCTAGCACCCACGAGGAGACCCGCCTGTCAGGAGGGGCTAATGGGTCTCCGGATTTTCCGGGCGATGTGGGAATGCAAGCTATTTCCTCCGACCCCCACGTAGAGAATGAGTTGAGGGCTGAGGTCAGAAATTTGCGGGAACTGGTGAGGGACTTGAAGCAATCTACCATGTACCCTGTTAGGTCAGGGGAGCCTGAGCTATCCAGAACCCAGAACTCTGGCCCAGGGGAGCCCCCTCTTCCCCCTCAGGGTCCCCAACAGATAAGGTGTCCACCGCCCAATAGAGATTCCTGGGACCCCAAGTTCTGTTACCATTGTGGGGAGGATGGGCATTTTCAGCCTGAGTGCCAGATGCCGAAGAATATAAGGAAAGTTAACAGCAGACTGATCACTTGGCATTGCAGGGCCCACACTCGACCCCCCAGGAAAAGCTTTGTGACCCGGGCCCATACTCAACCCACTGTCACTGCTGTGCCCCCTGAATGGTCTGATGTGGTCAGGCCCTCAATGGAGACCCCAGTGCGAGTAAATGGGATTCCCACCCGAGCTGTATTAGAAAGTGGCTCTCAGGTAACCATCATGTTTCAGGACTGGTATCAGACACACTTACCTGTGGTGCCCCTACAACCCTTGGATGGCCTACATGTGTGGGGATTGAGCGACAAGGCTTATCCGTATTTGGGGTATATCCGAATCTGGTTGTCATTCTCTGCATCTGTGGCTGGAATGGACGAGCAGGTGGAAACCTTAGCTTTAGTTTGCCCACCCACTGGACTGTATGATGGATTGCCCTTGTTGATTGGGACGAATGCTCATATGTTTGGATGATTGGCCCAATTGTGTTCGGAAAAACAAGCATTCCAGACCGGGCGAGCTTTAAGCATACCCGCTGTGATCCAAAAGGCAGTTGCAACTCAGGCAAAGGGTGATCGGAGGACCGAGGGTCCGTGGGTGTAGTGTGGAAAGGGACCGCCCAGGATACTTGCCCCGAATGCCCACTGTGTCCTGCATGGAGAAGTACAGACTAAGAACAGATGTTAAGAATAAGTTGTTGATGTTGGATGTGCCTGTGGAGGGGAGATTACCTGAGGGACTATTGATCAAGCCCAGTATCTTGCCAGCTAGGGCTCATGCTTATGTCAAGAGGGTGATGGTTCAAGTGCATAATGTGTCCGACAAGGAGCTTCGAATAAGAAGAGGGTGCACGTTGGCAAGTGTGCATTGTGCGGATACTGCAGTGCTGCCAAATAGTAAGGGTTCCCAGGCCGCTGACAGAGTTACTTCTGACTTGTTTGATTTTGGTGACTCCCCACTGCCAGCTGAATGGAAACAGAGGATCAGTGAGAGGCTTGCCAAGAGGGACCAGGTTTTCTCCCTGAAAGAATGGGATGTGGGATGTGTACAAGGGGCTGAGCATCACATTCGGCTGCATGATGAAAGGCCTTTCCAGAGATCCCGCGCCTGGCCCCGGCTGATATAGATGATGTAAGGCGGCATCTGCAAGAGATGTTGGCTGCTGGTGTAATACAAGAGTCCAGGAGCCCCTATGCCTCCCCCATAGTAGTAGTAAGGAAAAAGAATGGGGCGGTTCGGATGTGTGGGTAGACTATCGCACCCTGAATCGGCGGACCATCCCAGACCAATATACCATGACGCGCATACAGGATGCCTTGGATTGTTTAAATGGTAGCAAGTGGTTCTCTGTGTTGGTCCTTCGCAGTGGGTACTACCAGATCCCGATGGCCCCAGAAGACCGAGAGAAGACTGCATTCATTTGCCCCCTAGGTTTCTATGAGTTCATTCGGATGCCTCAAGGGATTTCAGGTGCCCCAGCCACCTTTCAGCGCCGGATGGAGCGGGCTGTTGGGGACATGAATTTGCTCGAGTGTTTGTTCTATCTAGATGACGTCATAGTGTTTGGCCACTCATTGGAAGAACACGAGCAACGATTATTCAAGGTCTTGGATCGGTTGGAGGATTTCGGCCTCAAGCTGTCTATAGACAAGTGTCAATTCTTCCAGACTTCTGTGAAATATGTGGGCCACATAGTGTCCACTGAGGGCATAGAGACTGACCCTAGCAAAGTGGAGGCTTTGA
Organism: Neoceratodus forsteri; assembly: GCA_016271365.2. Lineage (NCBI taxonomy): Eukaryota > Metazoa > Chordata > Ceratodontiformes > Ceratodontidae > Neoceratodus > Neoceratodus forsteri. Next base: position 1,871,771,775 of record CM057452.1, read on the forward strand.
CTACTTGGCCTCAGCCCAGGAACCTGAAAGAGCTGCAACGGTTTCTGAGGTTTTGTGGGTATTATAGGCGGTTTGTTAAGGATTATTCTCGAGTGATTCGCCCTCTCCTCAACCTCACTCAGGGGTACCCTCCTACGCTCAAAAAGTATAAGAAGGTTGTGCGCTCTGCGACAGAGAAGAAGTATTTCCGTCCGAATGATGTGTTTGGGGATCGTTGGACTGCTGAGTGTGAGAACGCTTTCTATGACATCATATATCAACTTACCCATGCCCCAGTGTTGGCCTATGCTGACCCGGCCAAGCCATACATTCTCCATACGGATGCCAGTCTACAAGGATTGGGGGCTGTGTTATATCAGGAGCACTTGAATGGTCTGAGACCTGTAGCCTTTGCAAGCCGAAGTCTGGTCCCTTCAGAAAAAAATTATCCAGTGCACAAACTAGAGTTCCTGGCCCTGAAGTGGGCCATTGTTGACCAGTTTCACGACTATTTGTATGGTGCCAAGATATTGGTAAAGACTGATAACAATCCTTTGACTTATGTACAGACCTCAGCCAAGTTGGACGCCACTGGCCATAGGTGGCTTTCTGTCTTGGCCACCTACGACTATGCGGTTGAGTACAGAGCAAGCTTAAACCATATAGATGCAGATGCCCTCTCTCGGAGACCTATGCCACCATCCGATTGGGTCAGATTGTCGAAGCCTGACATAAGGGCCCTGTGCCAGAAATTTGACAAGGAGGAACAGGTGTCTCCTGATGCTGTGGACTGTACAGTGGATTGCTTGGGGCCATCCGAGAACTGCATACCTGCTGCCTACTGTCATTTTTCTGCACTGGACACCAGTTCACTGCCCCAGTTTGACAATACTAGTCTTCAACGGGCTCAATCCCAAGACTCTATGATAAAAACAGTTGTGGAAGCTTTGCAGGCTGGGCGGGACGTGTCCAAGTTGCGCTCCAATGACTTGAGGACTGCCTTGTTATACAAAGAAGGGCCCAAATTAAGACTGATTAACCAACTACTATACAGAGCGACTGTGAATAAGGAGGACCGGGTTGTCAAACAACAGCTGGTACTGCCCTCAGAATTTAGGGAACTGGTCTTGCGGTCCTTGCATAATCACATGGGGCATCTTGGCATAGACAGAACACTTGATCTGGTGCGGACCCGATTTTACTGGCCAAAAATGAGTACGGATGTAGAACATAATGTCAAGACCTGTAGCCGTTGTTTGCAAAGGAAAGCCCTACCCCAGAGAGCTGCTCCCATGGTCAACATTACCACTAGTGCCCCATGGAACTGGTCTGCTTTGATTTCTTGAGTCTAGAACCAGATCTGAAAAATACCAGTAACATATTGGTGGTCACTGATCATTTTACCCGGTATGCTCAGGCTTTCCCTACTAAGGATCAGAAAGCAACCACGGTGGCTAAAATACTCGTTGAAAACTTTTTTGTCCACTATGGGGCCCCACAGCGCATCCATTCCGAGCAGGGGAGGGACTTTGAGAGCTGCCTGATTAAAGAGATGCTGTCTTTGTGGGGAGTGCAAAAGTCAAGAACTACCCCCTACCACCCTCAGGGAGATCCCCAGCCTGAAAGGTTTAACCGCACATTGCTTGATATGTTGGGCACACTGCAACCCAAAGACAGGCCGAGATGGAGCCAGCAGATTAGCACCCTGGTTCATGCTTATAACTGCACCAAAAGTGATGTCACTGGATTTTCCCCATACAGACTGATGTTTGGGAGAGAGGCTAGATTGCCTGTGGATGTGTGTTTTGGAGTTTCCCCTGATGGAATGCAAGCAGAAAATCATCTACAATACGTACAGAAGCTGAAGGCCCAGTTAAACCATGCTTATCAGTTGGCCCAGACCATGGCTGCTAAACGAAACCTGGCCAATAAGGAGAGGTATGACAAGAAAGTGAAGACAATGGAACTGAGAGAAGGGGATAGAGTGTTACTGAGAAATCTGGGACTGCATGGAAAACATAAAATTGCTGACCGATGGCATCACCTCCCTCACATTGTTGTGGGACAACTGGCAGATTTGCCTGTACATAAAGTGCGGCCTGAGAACAATTCCGAAGATGTGAAAACTATACACCGAAATCATCTGCTGCCAATCGGGCAAATCCTGATTGAAGCTGAACCTCCAAATGCCTCCCCCTCCTGGCCTATGACTAGATCTGCTGCCAGGACAAGAACCAAACCAAGTGATTCTTCAGCAAGCCAACTAAGAAGGCCTTGTCTAAATCCTGCCAATGGAGATGATCGCCAATCGGTGTCTGACGACAATGAAAATGATATTGAACACTATCCCTCTTACGAACTGAGCCAATTGTTTCAGGGCAATCCCCTTGTTAACTCTGGAGATGAGGTTGGGCCTTCTGGACTGTTTGAGCCCCCTACTTTGTCTCCGGACCCAATGCTTCCAGAGGATGAGCTGGGTAGCAGTAAAGCCCAAGGGGTGGGGTCCTTGAGCCTGGCTGAACTGTCTGTCCTGGCTGAACTATCTGACTTTTCAGAAGAAGAAAGTGATATGGGGGAACCAGCCAGTGATATGCCAGAACCTGAAGAATATTTTGAATGCCCTGATGGGTGCTTACTAGTGCCCGAACCATCCTCAGCTGAGCCAAGTAGTGTGGGGTCCTGGTATAGAGGGTCATGCCCCTGAAAGTACTATAAGTGCTGGGTCCCTTTCCCCTGTGGAGGTTTCCCCTACTAATCTCAGTGAGGCTGAAATTGGGTCGGGATCTGTGGCAGGGTTTTCCGAGACCCCTAGACGCTCCAGCCGAGAAGTATGGCCGGTGGTAAAATTGAGCTATGAGTCTCTGGGTCAGCCTGTGGACTTGCCTCTACATGTGGTCCACAAAGGGGTGTATGTGTCCCCGAGCTCCTTGCCTAAGCTAGCCTTGGGGGATAACTCTAGTCTGTTAGTATTGCCCTTCGACTGTGGTGCCCCTGCTTTAGGTAACCCACCAGTAGCTGATAGGGAGGAGTCCCCTCTGCCCAGGTGTCATGGGCAGGAATTAATGACCTGAGTTAACAGGGGAACAAAAGGTTATGTGTGTGTAACGTTGTATAAACCATAGTACACTGTGAATATAATATTCATGTATGTAATGCAAAGTGCGACATGGTGTTAATTAAGCTGTTTGCCTTAAAGTGATTTAAGGGTAACTACTTGACGCGGACGCCAAGTTCTTTTCAGGCAAGGAAGGGTGTAACCTCCCCCTACAAATGGGGGTTCCTAAAAGCTTCCCCAGAGCTCATTTAAATGCTCCATGCCTGGCTGGTGTTCGTCGTTTAAGCCGTTTTAAATGGGTAGCCAGTGAGCGCCTTAAAAGCCTCTGTATACTGTCTCCTTAAGGGCTGCTCGTTCACAGTCATATTTAGCTAAACGGAGGGGGGGGGGGAGCTGTGTGGTTGTATGCCCGAGTCCTGACCGGACTGCCCAGTAAGTGGTCCATACTGCCCTCACTAGGTTGTGCAGTGGGAGGCCTCTGGAAGGATGTAATTGGTTATTGGTGATAAGGTAGAGTACTAATGATAATGTGTTTGTTCTAACCTGTTTCCTTTGCAGCCAAGACTGTTTTGATTATCTCCTCCATTTTGGTCCCGAACTGCTGAATTGGACCAATCAGTACCTTGGGACTCTGCAGAGCCGTCCGACCAATCGAGAGACTGCTTGTAATTTGGGAAAGGCATTATGGGCTATGGCGCTTTTTTTCGCTCCACTGAGAGGAGGAGTTATCGACTGGCAGGTATAGCCTACCAATGGAATCGGGTATGCCCGAACTGAAAGGAGTGCCCCAGGCTCTAAGGGGGCAGATGCGTTGTGACTGAGAGGGAGAAAGGAGCTCTGAGCTTCTGCGCCGTTGAGTGCTCACGCGGGAAGCGCGTGAAAGGCCTGAGGCGGCCGTTTTGAATTGCCAGCGTTATCGGACGAAATCCGTCGGCGGGCGGTCAGAGGAGGCTGTGTCCTGTACAGCTACCTACCAGGCTCAACCTGTGGAGGACTGCAGAATCTGCTGAATTGCCCTCGGTCCATCGGAAAGTTGAAGCTGCCGTTGTAGCACCTGAGTCTGCTGTGAGTTGTGTGGGTCTTGGAAGCAGCTGCCTGGTATGGTACCCCTCTGCTGTTTGCCATATAAATGTGTGAGGAGGTTTTCGAAGCTCAGGCTCAGCCCTGCAAGTAGTGAAGGAGTGGTTATCTGTTGGAGGTGTGAGTACTGGGTCAGGGTAGCTCCCTGGTAATCTTTCAGACAAGTGGCAAGACAAACCCAATTAGTTCAGTATACTGCTGCCTGCACTAAGCGAGCCTCCTGCTAATTCTGATCTGTTCGGGACAGTACGGTTCATTTGTGTCAGGGCCCCAACCAGCTGCCACGAGGGACTAGCCATTAGGGCTTGGGTACCCAGGGACAGTAACTATTAGGTTTAGGCCTGTGCACAGATCCCTAGGTAGATAAGTATAGTGATAAGCCAATCACCTTTATTTCCCCCTGGCCTTGTTATTTCTCTCCCTTAAATAAATCAGATTGTTTGTTTTGCACTTATACCCTGGCTGGATTGTATTTTACTGAGGATATACTGTACAGTGAAAGTGTAATAACAGTACCTTACTTTCAAGGGGGTTCCCGGAGTGAGCGGAGAGATACGAGCTGGGGGGTAAGTGGACCAGGGAAAAGTATTGTCAGTACTTCGAGTGAGCCACTAAAGGGACAAAAGGGGGGTTGCAGTAACCCAGAGGGCTGTGACCGAGTCAATCTTGACTGTTCTGACCCCAACCTCTGGGTGGAGGCACCCGTCAATGGATCTGGGCCCCTCACCCTGTCACAGTTGAGGCAGACAGAGGTAGTAGCCCTAAGGGTAGTGCCCCCTGGGGGTTACACAGCTATTTGTGAAAAAAAAAGTCCATATTTATGAATTTCTACTGTCGTTCTCTTCTCTGGTGTTTCTAAAAGTCTGTGGTGATAGTCGGGGTTGGCACACATTTAAGGGCCTTTGCAGCTATCCACCTTGTGAAAAAAAAATTAAGTCCCATGTCCTAATTTCCGACATACTCTCTGTTCAGTGTCTATCCAACCTTTGTGAAAAAAAAATAAAATAAAAACATATTCGACTTTGTAAAGAAATACAGAGCCAGTCTGCTTCGAAAAAGATTTTATTACACGCAGAATACATCATGTGGCGTTTTCTTTCAAATGTTGAGACCCCTCCTGCCAAAAAAAAAAAAAACAAAATGAAGAAAAATTGGAAAGTGATAGAGCTTATGAAAAAAATGTCAGATGCAGGACATTTAAGACAGCTTGGCAAACTAACTTTCCATGGGTTAGGTATGAATTTGCAGAGAAAAACTTTATGTTCTGTTCCATGTGTCAAAGGTCTGATGCTGCAGATAAAGATTCCCCTTTAGTACACGGTTGTGGAACATTTAAAGTGTGCTCTATAAAATCGCACCATACCAATAGGGGACATGAGAGAGTTGCTAACAAACTTAAAGCCGCAACCAGTGATCCCTCCTGTAGTGAGGCTGGTAGGGCTCTACAGAGTTTAAACAATGCTCAGATTAATAGGCCTAGGGCCAGATATTCAAAACTTTGGCCCGGGGCTAAATTAGCACTGCCCGGCGGGCAAACTTAGCCCGGAGCACAAAGCAAACTATATTCAAAAGGAAATAGCCCGGTGCTAATCCTGCTGAATATAGCAGTCTAAGGAAGCCGGGCAAACTGGTCTGGGATTGCAGGGCAATAGCCCGGGAATAAGACAGCACTGAATATAGCAACAGGGAAGTGCAAACTGCAACTACAGCTCATTAGAAAATGGGCTTTTTATTTGGAGGCATCTGATTGGCTAGTGCCCCTTCAACAGGGGTACATTAACTTTCAATAGATGCCCACCAAATAAAAAGCACCAGTCCAAAACTGCCATATGCCAAGCCATGTATCCTTGTGCCCAGCCTGCTACTTCATTGGCTGAAGCACTAGGCAAAAAATTTCAAACTGCCGCCATTTTCTTTGCCAGTTAGCAAGACAGAGTAAGCCCCACCAGAAACACACACAAACAAGTTTAAAAAAAAACTACTCAGCTGCACAGCACCGGCAAAACGTATTTATTTTTTTCAAATCTACCAGTATTGCAGCTTCTAAGAGTAACGCTCTTCACCACTCGCTCCTTAAAGCCGTCTCCTCAATCACGGCTTTCTTTCATCTCCACACCCCTGCTTTCTGCCCAGTACTGCAACCCCCAAAGTTCTTATGCTATGCTGGGAGCCCACCCAGCATGGCAAAAAGTCCCTTGTAGTCAAAAAAAGCAAAATACCTGAGAAAACAAAAAAACCTTCCTCGTAGATTCTTTACACCCCTCCGCAGCCCACGCCCACCCTCTGCACCCCATCTCCCCACACCCCATCTCACCCCACCTCAACCCATTCTTACCTCCGAGCCCAGCGCGACGCATCTTCAAAGTCGATCAACTGAGGAAATGCCAGTAAGCTGTATAATGGCATGAATGGACAATTTACAACTTTAGTGCATATCTCAGTCATTTTGGGGAATTGTTCACCAAATTTTCAACATGGTTTTTTGGGGGGGCCCACCTAATGAACTGTGTCACTGAAATTTTGTTATTCGGTCCCAAAAGGTGATTTCACGGTCACTGCGCGGAACCACCTTTCGGGACCAATAAACAAAATGACAGTGTCACAGTTCATGAGGTAGGGCCCCAAAAACCCTACGTTGAAAATCTGGTGAAGAAATTCCCAAAATTGACTCTTTTACGAGCGTGCATTGCGCAGTCCCTACGCACGCTGGTAACTTTAAGAATTTTCAATATTTTCACTCCAGATTTTCAGCATTGCCATTTCACCATACCTCCTTATGAACAGTATAACTGTCATTTCTCACATCTCACCCCAAATGTGTTTTCGTACATGCAGCGCACAATGGCGCAGTCGTTGTGTGAAATCAGTGTCCGGAACAGATTAAGAAAATCACAGTGACATTATTCATGCGCAGAGGTCTTAAAATGGCTATGTTGAAAAGTTGGTGAAAAAATTCCTAAAAATGACCATTTTATGAGCATGCGTTGCGCAGTTCCTATGCACGCTCGTAGGTTTGCGAATTTTTAATATTTGTAGTCCAGATTTTCAACATTGCCATTTTACCACACCTCCTTATAAGCAGTACAGCTGTCATGTGTAAAATCTATGAAAATCTGTATTGTCATGTAACAGAAAGGGACTATTTTTTTTCTCCTGTCAATAAATATACTGTTAAATATAAAACTTTATGGCTCAGAGTAATTATTTATTATATATTATTGTTACTCAACTAATTGCCCATTTTCTAAGCGCAGTAATACCCTCCAGGGTGGGCAGTATTGAGCTATACCGGGCCTTCCAGGGGCTATAAGGCCCTCCGCCTGCAGCATCGGGCCTCATTACACCCCTGGGCGGTCCAGTATAGCACAATACCGCCCACCCCGTTGGATATTATTGCCTACAATTAGAAAATGGGTAGGGATAAATCTTCATTTTGATTGGCTAAGACCACCAATCAGCTGGTCTGGTATCAGGCAACAGAGACCGGGAAATAATAAGTCCCAGTCTCCATTGCCTGATTTTGTACAGAGATCCTTGTGCCCATGGAATGTTAAATTTGAATTGTCCGCCATGTTGTTGTCTCACTTAGTGAGAGTCCACCCCCCCACTGAGATTTTACAGTACACCAACTTGCCTCTCAGTGCAACTACTTGATTTACATTGCTATTAAAAATTCTCCAAAATATTTTCTTTTAATAAAACTGTTCTTCACTCTTCATGATTGTGGCTGCTTTGCGGACTGGCTTCATGGGCTTGCTCTACCTGTAGACTGCTCAATGTTGCGCATGTAGCGTTACTGCCAGCAGTCACACTGAACAGTCATTCAACACAGGCAGTGTTACTTATAACCCATTTTATAAGTGCATGTATACCCTCCTGGTTGGGTGGTATTGGGCTGTACCAGATCTTCCAGGGGTTATAAGGCCATCTACCTGTGGCATTGGCCCTCATTACACCCATGATTGGTCTGGTATGGCCCAGTATCATCCACCGTGTTGAGTATTATTACTTAAGTATTAAATGATCACGTGTAATCTGGTTCTTTGTCTCACATCCCCCCTTATAACTTACTCATATCAATTTAAAAACAGTCTTGATTGAATGTTACAGTACTGGACTCTAATGTAAATATAGCTATAGTGGTCTAGTAATATCACTGCTAATTGCTGACAATTTTTCAAATCCAATCATAACTTAAGCTGAACCTAGCAGGGGAAACGGTGGAGGTAACAAGGGAGAGGAGTGAGGAAGTGGGAAGGCTGTGCGAGGAGACTGGGGAGTCTGTGGCCTTCTTCGAGGTGCTCCCAGTACCCTGCACAAGCACAGTGAGAAAGGAGAGGATAAGGGAGTTGAATACATGGTTGGTAGAATGGTGTCAAACTAAGGGGTATGGGGTTGTGGGCAGCTGGGGCAGTACCTAGGATAATAACAATCTGTTTGCATGGGATAGGCTGCATCTGAGTGGGGAGGGGAAGGAGGTTTTAAAGCAAAGACTGGGAGGTATATTGTGACAAAAGTGGTTTTAAACTAGATGGGGAGGTGGCAAGTGGACAGCAGGTAGGCAGGGATCCGATAGAGTGGAGTCACATCCTACCCCCCAGGCTAGCAGGGAAGAACTCAGGGTGGCCAAAAGAGGAGGAAGTAGAAGGGAGGAGATGGAGGCCAGTGAAGGGAATAGGGCAGGATGGAGGGTGGTCTCATTGAATGCAAGAAGCTTAGGAAACAAATCAGCTGAGCTACAGGCATTCTTAGCAGTGTAAAGGGTAGGTATTGCAGCCGTCACAGAAACATGGGCAGCTGAGCACCAGGACTGGGATCTGGCAATCCCAGGATACAAATTATACAGGAAAGACCATAAGGAGGGGAGGGGGGTGGGGTTGCAGTCTATGTGAGGGATGGGATCAAATGCACAAGGGACAAGGGAGAAGAAAGGAGAACAGAGGCAATCTGGCTGCAGCTCCTAGACTCAAGGGGTAGAAAACTGAGGTTTGGAGTGGTATATAGGCCACCATCCCAGTCTGAGGAGCTTGACAGGGAATTAGCAGGACAAATCAGAAAGGTATGTAGAAAAGGGAAGGTGGTCATCGTGGGGGATTTCAACTTGCCGGGGGTTGACTGGAGCATTCCGGTCACCTCCAGTGCTAGGGAGCAAGTGCTCTTGAACGCGATCCAGGAGGTTCTCCCAACACAATTGGTTAGTGTACCTACTAGGCTAAAGAACACTTAAAATCTGGTATTGTCAAATGGAGAGGCAGTAAGGGAAATTAAGGTGGAGGACCCACTAGCTGACAGTGATCACCAAACGGTGTGGTTTAATATCACGATGTGCGGGGAGCCAGAGAAATCAGTTACTCGGTGGTAAACTTCAGGGGGGCGGACTTTGGGAGGATGCAGGAAGTACTGAAAGGGAAACTGGAGAGCATAAGGCAGGAGATGGACACGGAGCAGAAATGGGATATTATTAAACGGGGGACTACAGAAGCAATAGAAGTCTGCACAAAGACACAGAGTAAGAGAAGCAGAGCAAGAAAACCATGCTGGTTGAACAGCGAGGTTGTGGAGGTGGTGAGAGCAAAATGAGAGGTGCACCAGAGGTATAGGATGAGGAAGGACGTGGGCAGGGAGGAGAATGCAAGACAGTCCAGGGAGGTGACCAGAAAAGTGAGAGAAGTCAAGGCCCAGAGGGAGCTGAGATTAGTGCAGGGAATTAATGGAGGGAGAAAGACTTTTTCAGATACATCAGGGAGAAAAGGAAGTGCAAGGAGACAATAATGAGGATAAAAAGGGATGGGGAGTGGACAGAAAAGAGGGAGGAGCAGGCAGAAGCACTGATTGAATACTTTTACTCAGGGTTCATGGAAGAAAAGGGGGGATCGCTACCACCATGAGCTGGGAGGGTGGGGATGGGGGAGTGAAGGCGACAGATGGAAGAATTGAGGTAAGTAAAGTCCTAGAGGGACTGAGGGTACTGAAGGTAGATAAGGCACCAGGGCCGGATGGTATCCACCCCAGGGTGATGAGAGAGATGGTGGAGGTGTTGGCGGAGCCGCTGGGGGATCTGTACAGCACCTCACTGGAGTCAGGATGTGTGCCGTTGGACTGGAGGATAGCATATGTAGTACCATTACACAACAGCAGGCCAAGGGATGAACCGGGTAATTATCGTCTGGTAAGCTGGATATGGGTCATGCGGGGATGTTCTTTACTTGGACTTCAGCAAAGCCTTCAATTTGGTGCCTCATGGGTGGCTTGGGAGGAAGCTAACTGGTGTAGGAGTAGGGGCAAAAATGATGAACTGGATTACAAGCTGCCTTAGTGGGAGGCTGCAATGGGTGGTGGTGAGAGGGGAGCTCTCAACTCCAAGGCCGGTGATGAGTGGGGTGCCACAGGGCTCTGTGCTGGGGACAGTTTTATTTGGGTTCTTCATATCAGACATTGCACACGGGGTGGTGAGCAAGGTAAGTCTGTTCATTGATGACACCAAAATCGGAGCAGTGATGGATGGAGGGGAGGGATGGAAGCAGCTGCAGGGGGACCCGAGCAAACTAGAGGGATTGGTCAGAGAGGTGGCAGCTGGGGTTCAGTGCAAAGAAGTGTAAGGTTATGCACTTTGGGGCGAAGAACCCAAGGAGAGAATACTGGCTGGGGGGAGGAGTAAGCTGGGGATCACTGAGGAGGAGAAGGACCTAGGGGTAATGATAAAAGGGATCATGAACAACACTGCCCAGTACAGGAGAGCAGCTGCAAAAGCAAACAAAATGCAGGGGTGCATAGCAAGGGGGTTTTCATCCAGGCGAAGAGAGGTGATCTTGCCCCTCTACAGGTCACTGGTAAGGCCACACTTACAGTACTGTGTGCAGTTTTGGAGGCCATACCTAAAGCGTGATATCAGGCTACTGGAGGGGGTGCAGAAGAGGGCAACAAAGATGATATGTGGAATGGAGGGAGAGACTATGACAGCAGGCTGGGAGACCTGAATATGTACACCCTGGAGGATAGAAGGGACAGGGGGACATGATAGAGACATTCAAGTATCTGAGGGGAGTCAATAAGGATGGGGCAGATGAGGTCTTTAAGTTAAGGAGGGTGAGAGACACCAGGAGGCATGGGCTAAGAATAGAGGGGGGGGGAGATTTAGGAGGGAAATGAGGAGACACTATTTTACAGAGAGGGTAGTAGCAAAATGGAACACACTACCAGAATGGGTGGTATCATGTAAATCTGTGAACAGATTCAAAAGGGCATGGGACAGGGAATGGGGGAGAGTGAGGATGGGGAAGATGGGGGGGTGGTAGTGGGATGACAAGGGGAGGGTGGGGCAGCTGCAAACTAGGGGTGCTAGCTGCATATTTGAGCAGACTTAGATAGACCGGATGGTCTGTTTCTGCTGGCACATTCATATGTTTGTATGTATGCATCCACCGTTCAACTGCACTACCAATATTAACTGTACTTCTGTTTCTTATTCGGTCTCTTTCAATCTTTCTTTTTTTTTTCTCGGGTGTAGGCGGCTTTGCATGTCTGCGTTTTTTTAGTACATCTGACATTCTAAAAGAGTAACACAATCTGCCAATGAGACTCAGCTAATGTGCAGAAATAATGCACCACACCATTATAACTAGTGTGTACAAAGATCATAGATAATGAGTCACAAGTACATCATTCAGTCATCACATACTGCAAGGTCAATGCTGTTGGATTAAAGCAGGCAGTTATTACAGTATAGTATACTAGAATAACTTGTTACACAACTTGCTAATGCAATGACGATTGTTTGTGATGTGTAATATATACTGTATTTATCAAGTAATGTAATGTTACATAATTCGCTTTGTACCCAGATGAAGGTGTATATATACATGTTTTGTTTCCTATACAGGCTTTACTCGTATGCATGGGATGAGAGTCTCTAAATACACTAGTGCAGCAAATGATTCTGCAACAGCCAGATGCAATTTTCCATATAATTCGAAGTAGAAGTGCCAGATCGCCAGCTTCTAGTAACAGCCCTTCATGGTTCTCACGTGGCATGTGCAGAGAAATGCTAACACATCAAGAGTGAGTATGCTGTGGAATGGACAGCACTACGTCTCAGTACAACTAACACGTTTCAACTTATTTCTTTAAACAAGACTGTGTTCGCAGTTGCACGAGCTTGTAGATATGACATTTTCAGAACTGCAAATCATGTTTATCATGACAATAACAAGCAGCTTAGGTTTGCCGCTTACCAGCAGTTTATTTTATGGCAGTATTGCTAATTAGATATCGGTCACAAAAAGGTGATACTGTCTTGTTGCGTGTAGGCAATCAGGGATAATTCATCCAGCTCAACTACGAGAATTTCATTTTGAATGTTCATGCCCTCTGCAAAACATGCATTTTCCTGAAGCTTTAGAAGGTTGAGCCTAAGTACCAGCACTAAGCATATTCAAATGAGAATAACTCTAAAACTAAAAGCGATAGCATGGTACTGTGAGTGTGAAAGTTGCTCAGCACAAACATATCTACAAAAGGAGTACTGTTTTATAAATAGAAACATTTTAGTTTTTTCATAATCATTGAAAAACAGCAGGAATTTCAATTTTCCTGCCATTTTTTGACAAACGAATGGGAAAATAAGTAGGAAAAATAAACAGATATACATCAAACTTTATCATTATGAATAGTCCATAATGTGAAGCTTGTGTTCCTAAAGTTTTTGGGTGATCGGATTTGTCTGACTGGGGGAAAAAAATAAGAAATATTTACACCTCTCCATCCATAGAAAGTGCAGGCAGATCTTGAGACCAGAATTCCGAGCAGTCAAACAACCACCTCACACCAAAGCTCTAGTATCTCAAAAATATAGGTCATAGAAATGTAGTTACAGCACGAAAGTTTTTACAAAAGATATTAAATGCCGCATGCATGATGCGTTCTGGATCTGTCCAACAAATCTTATATCAAAAAGCATTTACTAAGGATCTCAGTGACAGAGCCTGAAACACGTCAGGAAAGTTCCTTTTTTTAGGATCCTTATGACATCCTGACACATATAGTACCGGCAAAAGGGGAATCCTGTCTCCATAATCCCAACTTTTTATTTGCCTGACTGCATAAAGGGCCGTCTACAAAATCCCGACATTGCTGCATCTAAGTATCACACACACAAAAACATGTGGCACTGAGCAGAAATGTAAAAGAACTGCCAAGCACTACTAGTGGTACAAAGATCTGAGTATGTCACCACGCGCTCAAAAACCTGTTACACATAGCAGAATTGTAAAAGATCTGAGAAACACTTCTAGTGGTAAAAAGATCTGCGCATACCAACACACACAAAAAATTGTTAGACTGAGCAGAGCACACTGAGCAGAAATGTAAAAGAACTGTCAAGCACCATTAGTGAAAAAGATCTGAGTATGTCACCGTGCACTCAAAAAACCTGTTACACACAGCAGAATTGTAAAAGATCTGTGAAACATTTCTAGTGGTAACAAGATCTGCACATACCACCGCACAAAAAAAATCTGTCACACTGAGCAGAACTGTAAAGATCTGTGAAACACTTCTAGTGGTAAAAAGATCTGAGCATAACACCACAAACACGAAAAACGTTACACTGAGCAGAACAGTGATATGTGAAACACTGACAAAAGCAAGGGGAAGATCTGAGCAGAAAAATGACAGTAGCAATGTCGGGATTTAGTAATTGGGAAGTCACAGTGTCAGGCATATTGGAAGACGGGATTCTGGGGATGGGATTGACCAGGAATAGACAACACAGCATTTTTTGAGTATTATGTTTCCATGGTAAGAATTTATCTCAAGAGCATAGAGAAACATGTGCATTACCATGTAAACATCAAAATAAAAGCCTGTCTTGTGTCTGCCTGCTCATACACAATATCTGTAGTATGTTCAATCTTGTTCTGCACTAGGGATGTGATATGTGCAGCACTACAAGCTCGCAACGTATTCAGGCTACTACAGCAATACTGTTCCAGGCATGGATTTCTATGTGGAACAGCATCCAGCACTAATGAACTAAGAGCCGGTCATTTCTTAGAGATTATCGACACGCCGGGTTGGGTGGCCCGAGGCACATCCGAGGGCCACCCCACCCAGCCGGTCGTTAATTGGAAGTAGATGACAGGCTCTTCGGTCATTATTGTGATTATAAGTCTAATTGCAATAATGAATCTTTTTTTTTCTTTCGGTGTTACCGAGTGCCACTGCCATGCCAGTCATTTATAAGAGAGTTCAGACCGGCACGGCAGCCAATCAGTGAGCTAGACTTATAATAATACTGCATGGTAGACCATTGTTGTATACAGAAATCCATTCTTTTCAAAATGCTCTTTTCCCACAGCGCAAAGGTAATGAAATGTGATGGTACCCTTCTGTGGCACAACAGCATTCTAGAACCGCTAGAGACTGCACAGGTCAGTTTCATTACCAAATAGAAAAAAACAATACCCAAAATAACCACAGTTCACATAATATTATATACCATAAGATATACAGGATGACAAACTTTATACATAACCAGTGTGTTCTTCCACATTGTGGTTCTGAATCCCACATACCTTGAGTTTTTCTATCGAGTTTAGATGGGAATCAGAATTCCTCTGTGTCAGAACACAATGGTTGTGCATATTTGACTATCCAATATTCTTCATACTAGCACTTTGTTATTGTATGAAAACAGAATGTCTTACCTTTTCTTCTTTTCTCATCGAAGGTAAAAGTATTCAAAGCAAACATCGTCTTACCTATTCTTTTCTCTTCACAGGTGATAGCGGTCAAAGAAAAGATGGTCTTGCCTGTTCCTTTCTCTCTGCAGCTGGAAATGTTCGAAGCTTGGGGGAATGAGAAAAATAGAATATTAGAAATGTTTTAGTTCATGACATGATCATGTAGCTTTTCACTCATTGCGACCAGTTATATACATTGGAATATAAAATAAAAATGCTTACATGGATGTCTGTTAAAATTAGAATATATTTTTTAAAACAAGGTATGTTTTCTTTTTTATGATCAACAAGAAATAACACATCAACAAACAATCCATCCTCCCAAATAAGTTGTACAACTATATACAACATACATGTTATATGAACTTCAATCAATACGAACTCAACATGAACCACATAATTACATAATGTACAACCACTGGCAGTACTGAACCATGGGAACAGAAGTTTTTACTTATAGCCATAAAAAGTGCATATGATACAGGGATACTCTTCTGCTACGGGGGGAGGGTTATGTTCCCTGCTAACTTACTGCCATCTGGGTGCCCATGTGTGTAGGCACATCTGGGGAAGCAATAATCTCAAGAAGGGGCAGACATTGGCTGAGGGTCCAGAGCGAATGCATGCAGCATGTCTTCATCTCCTTGGTCCCTCCTCCTGTGACAACATCTGTAGTGTGAGCAGGATTAGAAAAAGTCAAAGGCCCGTCCATTCCTGAAGGCATGTCACCGGTGCTGATGACCGGAGAGATTGGGGGAAGAGATCCACAGTGTGTCTGGTCCAGGAAGGTGGGCAATCAAATGGCTTGGAGGTTCATTGGAAGCAGGGCACCTGTGGAGTAGACGGTCTGCTGTTCCCTGGTTAAGCCTGAGCAGTCACTTAGGGAAGAAGTGTTGAGAGCGGCATAAACAAAAAATAGAAATTGAAACAAATAAACAAAAAAATACATTCATGAAAGCAGCATCTGACATTACAGCACTCAGGTTCAAATAACAAGCTTTCAACAAGATTGGTACATATAGCAGTCCTGGGTGTGATTGCAACACTCAGTTGCATACAGTATGACTCTGAGCAAGTCAACCGGGGTATCAGATTACCAAAAAGAATTATATAAACAAATTAGAAAAAAAATACAAAAAACACATTCTGACAGACTTGATTTGCTTGAAATGTGAAAAATGTCCACTGCACATAACAAAAATAAGTAACTAAATAATTAAATAAATAAATATTAGTCATATTCAATGCACAACCAACTCAAAAATGCATCAAGCGGTCAACAATGAAAACAATTTTATTTCTGGTCGTGATATGAGGCAAAACAATCCATGCAGATTGCGATCTTGCATGCCGTGCATTCTGTGAATGTGTCTTTGCCCACAGATTGCTTTTTGGCAAGGCACACACTCTTCTGTTTTTCATTCTTGATCGGAAAATGTCCATTGGTGCTCAAGTCTGAAACCAATGCTGGACGTGGTTTCTGTGACGCCTTTCTTTTTCTTCCTTGGAAACCGTGAATCATCTGCACAGACAGACGTTTGATGAAATCCAGTTGCGTACAAGGTTTTGGTGCGCCACTCTTTGATGATCTCTGGTGCTTCAGGGAATGCTTGTAAATCACGTAGGCATTAGTTACTGCAGTGTCCCAAATGAACCAAAATAGGTATCGCCACCACTTTCTCGAACAGCGGGTGATACGATACTGCGTATGCAACTGATCTGCTGTGTCCACACCGTTCATATAGTAGTTATACATTTGGACGACTGTGGAGCATGGCACTTTGTTCCATTCCCCAGCTTATTGGCTCTTGGCACATATGTCATCGGTCCAGTTGGGTCATAGTTCATCGATAAAATGAACACAGGTCTTGTGTCCTTCCATACAGTCGCCACAAGCTGACCTTTTTGCAGATCCTTCGTGTACCCCTTTTCTTTATTTTTTATAGCTGCATGCGCCAGTTCGTAAGGCCAGCCTATTCTATTAGTTCTCATAGTGCCACAAGTGTAAACCAAAACCTTGAGCAGGTCCTCTGCCACCTTCACACTTGTGAAGAAATTATCATAATAAATATGAGAGTTCTTTCCATGCAGAGCATTAGTCAAATATTTTATAGTACGCTCAGCAAGCCCCTGTTCTGGATCTCCTTCTATTTTCCTTGTATAAACCTGCAAAAAAACAGAACACTGCTAAGAAAACAACACCATGGTACTAAACAACAACAACTACAATATCGGGGCAATAGGTATTCGACTGGCACGCTGATGGACAAGGTTCATTCCCGAGCCCGGGCTGTATGATGCTGTGGCAGGCCGAGATATAGCTAGAAGCAACTGAGTGATCCTCTCCTCCCCGAGTGGGAAGTCAAGATCAACACCACCCTTGAATGGCTGATAGCAGACACCTATGCCAATGCACTTAGCGGCTTGTCTGACCACACACCACATGTATAGGGGTGGCAAAAGTGGTGTTTTGTGCCTTTGCAGAACTTCCACGAAAATCATGTAACTTGCATAGGAGTTTCCAGAACTCCACCTGAGGCGGAGCCGAACACTTTTACAAGTGTTACAGGCAAAATTTCGCATGGTCACATGAAAAATAAATGCCTTGGTGGCTACTGTTCCCTCCCCTCACCACAAATACTATTTATAGTTGCTAGTGGCCCCTCTCCCCACCAGATCACCCGCCGCTGGACATAACGAAAAATTAAAAAAAACATGGTTGCAATCCCCCCATGCACACCATCCATTTCCCACAAATGCCACGGTAGCTACTGGTCCCTCCACTACACCTCAATGAACGTGTTCAGTAGATGCTCCTAACCCATTCCCTTCACTGTACGTCAACAAAATTCCGTGGCAAATGCTCATTTGTGGGACCCGGATGGGGTGTGTATGTGGGGAAGGGTTGCAACCACTGGGGTGCTTTTTTTTTTTTTAGTTCTGGATGTGGGTTATTTGGTGGGGGTAGGGGCTGCTACTCACCAGGGACAGTTTATGTACTTGGGGGGGGTGAGGAGGAGAAGGGGCCACTAACCACCAGCATTTGTTTTATGCTCCCCCTGCTCCTCGTGCCCCATCTCTTCGGGAGATACCTTGTGGCACCTGTCCCTGCTCAACTTCCCCGAGCCCGCAGTGATCATCCCTCACGGAGCCTTGGCTATGCCCCCCCAGTGTGGGCGAGATGGGGCCTCAACACCCTGAACTTCTTGAGCTGCATCGGAACACCAACCCGGGACAGGTATGAGCGTAATGGATCTGTGCCAGTGCTCCATCTACGAGGAGAGCAATGAGCCATTTTTTGTATTCTTTTAGGGCATGAAGTGTACCCTGACATCAAGGCACATGTGCCAATGTCCTTCACACCCTCCCCCTGTTACAGTCAAAGCTTGCTGTACCTCAGGCCTCCACCTGAGGGCAGTTGAGCACTGACCAACATCCCCCAATCCATCCTGGAGAAGGCGAGCTGTCCAAGTATGCTGAAGTCTCCCCCTCCCCCCCGGGCTGGCCTTCCAACTTCTCGAGCTCGTTTCCAAACCCAGGTCATCGGTGTGGCAAACTTGGAACAATGGCTATCTGGACATCCGGATGATGATGAAACAACCCTATCAAGATGAACCCTCCAGTTTACCTTGAATTCTGTGATGCTACCTCCCAGTGAGGATGGACGCCATCTGCCCCATATTATTAGCCATACCTCCCATTCCCACCGCACCTATCCCCCCCAAAAATGATCCCACATTCTCCCTGACTTACCCAAAGACATCACCTCAACCGGCAGGGCTCATTATGACTACCTCCAGGGGTCCACACTTTTGTATCAGACACTCGATTATACCACCCCCCCCCCAGAACCGGAGGAGAGCAATCCTTGAGATGCTCAATCCTCCCCTTCCATCCCCCCAATCACCCGATGACATAAGTTCAGTTTCGAACAAGGGTCACCGGCATCAGCACTCAGAAATCATGCACCTTTGCCATCAGCCAGGCCAGTTTGCCCCTCCTTGATGTGACTGCAGCTTTGAGGCCCCCTCTGGCAAAGGGATCTGTTGGGTCAACCAGGGGTGGCACAATGGCGGCCAACATACCACGATGGGATTCACGTAGTTACAGTATGGTGATTGACCACATGAATGAATAATTGCTTGCAGTGGATACAGGGGCAGAAACAAATAATACCACACACAAAAAAAAGAAAAAACATTATACATACCTGAAATTCACATGTATCCATTGTGCGAGTTGGCCCTTTCCCATACCTTTATTTCATAGCATTCTGGTTTCATTGGCATAAATTGGTGGAATGTCAGCCTTCAACAGAATCCCACCATTGCCTCATCAATTGATTGATCCCTGTGTGGAGAGTATGCCGTCTTGCACGCTGTTAGAACGGCGTCGTGCACAGGCCTCACGTGACGCAATTTGTCATGCCTGATTTCACCTTTGGTAGGATTTGCTGATCTGTCATTCATGTGAAGGTACTGCAACAACTTCTTGAACCAGTCTCTGGGCATTATATCCCTGATCTGGAAGTTGCCATAGAGTCCTTCAGTTGACCAGTACATTCTGTACTGGGGAGGCCCACAGTGGACATGTAGATATGCATGCCTTTCAGAACTTGAATTTCCTTCGCAGTGGTTGGTTTCCACTTCATGTCGCTATGCTGACATTACTCCTGGCACTGCTCTGCATACCTATTCGTTTCAACCGCAATCTTCTGATACAGACTTGGATCAAACAATTTATCCACAAAATCAAGTTCTGTTTCCTATTCATCAGTGGGAAATGATGGGCCAACCTTCTCTGCAAATTCAAAAATGGGAACTGGTTCCAAATGTTAAGACCAGTCTGTCTGAGACATCACAGGAACAACTTCATCATCCTCTTCTTCGTCAGCAGAAAACTGGTAAGCATCACAGACAACATCTTCAATGTCACTGTCGGTAAATCCCACTAATTCCTCAGAATCAGAATCGCTGTCAAACATTTCTGCATTCGTGGTAGTTTGGAAGACAAGTAGCCAAATTTCCTTTTTTTGGGTAGATGGTTGTTGATGGACCTAAGACGATCTGTGAACAGATGAGCTATACAAAGGATTGCTCTCCAACAGGTAAGAAATTTACAGGTTATACAGAGAAAAAAAAACCTGAATACAACTAAATAATTTAAGTAAAACAACAAAAAAGCTTGTATACGGCTGTTAGTTAGCTACAACAAACAGAAGTTCTCTTGATCTCGCTCAAAACAGTTTTGATACTCCTCAGAAAAAAATCCCTCCTCTCACCACACTCCAGTCAGGAATGACAGCTTGGCATGTCACTGCTTGCTACGTATACACACACTGTCACAGTAAACACACCCAAAACATATTTTTATTTTGAAAGACAGCTAGTGGACTATACATAAGGCATCAAAGCAAAATGATCTTGAAGAAAAAAATGAAATAAAAATGCATTTTGGAGCATTTATTAAGTTTAAAAAAAGAGTGAATGGAGTGGTGCATTATGGGACATGTAGTTCACATACAGTAATCACACACACATGCACTCGTTTTTCGCTTCCCATACTGAGAGTCAAGATCTTTCCATACTGCATGATAAAAACTATAGCATGTAAACAAGTATATAATCAAAAAATCTGCATAAAACATTGTCTTTCCCACTAAATCAGTCACAGTATCTACCTCTGTTGCCATCTCCACACTGCTACAAATGTCCTGTTCCCTCAATACAAAACTGTCGCAGATTGATTGCTGAACTACATGAAGCAAGTGGAAATCACCATTTCAGCAAATCAGCACGTTTCATGAGAATTACACTGCACCCTCACTGCAGTACCACGAGCTGGGGCCAGCATCCCCCGACACACCCACATACACACTATGACCGAAAAAAACAGAGTATTGCTCCATAGCATATTTGCAGAGTACAATGTACATTTCTGTTAACAGTACCATTGCTTACCCACTCTGCACATTTTGTAAAGCAGCAAAACGACCGCGTACCACCGACGCTTACTAGAACTAAACAGGAAGTTGTCTGTCATACACCTTGCCATTCTAACACTGCATGCCATTGTAAAATATTTTTTCTTGCACTACAGCACCCCTTTTGTTTTGCCAGCATCACATATCGTTGCCTGGGATATAAATTACTTTACCCTGAAGCTGCTACATGAAAATGGAGCTCCCAATAAAAACAACGTGAAACCGGAGTTCCGAGCAAAACATTACGTTACTTCCAGTGTGCCCTTGCTTTGAAACATTGGGGCATTGCAAATAAATGCAAATCTCGGCGATGCAACTCCTAATAACCAAAATACACAGCTCCATACCATGTATATGTGTAACCCCCCTGCAAATGGGGGTTCCCAAAAGACTTCCAGGAGCTTGCTTGAATGCTCCAAGCCTGAATGGTGTTTGGCATTTAAGCCATTTATCAGTGAGTGTTTTTAGAACCTCTGGTACTGTCTCTTTAAGAGCTGTCTGCTTGCAGACATAATTAGTTTGTATGGGGGACTGTGTGTTTCTTTGATTGAGTACCACTCAAGCTGCTGCTAATTCACTTCATTTTGCAGTCACTAGGAGTGCAAAGGAACCTATCTGAAAGATGTAACTGTTTGCCAGAAATTATTTAGAGTAATAATGAAATTACAGTTTGTCTAACCTGCTTTCTTTGCAGTCAGAACTGTGTCTGCTAGTTCCCATTCTAGTTTTGAACTGCTGAACTGGACCAATCAGTGTGGGGTAAGCTAGCTCTAAAATGGTGCTTTGGACGAATCAGAACTTGGACTCATAATCTGAGCCAGCCACAAGAGGATTGTATGGGCAGTGACTCTGGGAGATGTAGTTTAGACTTCAGTGCCTTTTTGGACCAACAGCAGCAGTCTATTGTGAGTGACAGCCAATCCAGTCAAGAACTGGGAGGAACTCAAAGGAAGTGCCAGTTTTGTCGGTTGGAGTTTCAGTTGAGCTTTGGCAGTGAAGAAGGAAGAGCCCTGTGCTTTTCAGTGTGCAGTTTTAGTCAAAAAGCGTGTAAGGCCCAGAGTTCCGGTCTGCAGCTTGTGTAACAGCTTGTTAGGACTGAATCCGTCCTGAGAAAAGAATCAAAGGATCTGTGAAGAGTAGAAACCAGGCTCACCCTGTAGAAGACTGGAGGAATTGCTGAAAATTGCATCTGGTCTGTCAGGAACTGAATCTGCTGTGTGTTCTCCCAGGTATTGTGCAGTAATTGCGATCGGGATACAGATGCAGCCTGCCTGGTATAGTGCTTTCTTTTATATGGATGTGTGAGAGGTTTGTGTACCTCAAGTGAGCCCTGCTGACATTGAAGGACCCTATCTTATTTGGAGGTCGTGAGTACTAATTCAGGGTCGCTCCCTGTTGAATTGCCACATTAAATCCAAATGGAATTACTGTACTGCTGACTGTTTAATTCTCCTTTCTCTCTGTGAAAGGGCCCCTCAGCTGCCACGGTTTGGACTAGCCACTAGGGCTTGGGTACCCAGGGACAGTAACTGATAGGGATAGGCCTGTGCACAGAGCCATGAAGTTTATTAGAGTGATAAGCTTAATTAACCTGATTTCCCCTGTCCTTGTTATATCCCTAAATAAATCAGAGCTGCTTGTTTCAGCAGTTATACTGCCTGAGGTATTTGTCTATGTTAAAGTACTGTACTGTGATTGTTGCACTGTATCTTATTTCACAGGAGGTCCCAGTGCCAGAACCAGACCTGGGGGTAAGTGTATACTGTGAAGGTAATTCTGATATAGTGTGTGGGCCACTAGTGGGAAGAAAGGGGGGTTGCAGTGTCCCAGAGGGCTGTGACCAAGTTAGTTTAACTATTGCAAACCCTGACCTCTGGGTGGAGGCACCGCCATTGGATCCAGGCCTCAACCTGTTAGTGGCAAATCAGGCAGGGTAGTAGCCCTGGGATAGCGCCATCTGGGGTTACATCTTGGAGGCTCACCGCTGGGATTGTGTGTCTCTAGTGGCCATATTTACTGAACCACTGTTAAGAAAAAAATGGGTACCCGACAGAAGTGGCTGTGCACCGGCTGGTGGAGTGGTGTACTGGGGGAGATCGACCCCAAAATGCTATGCTTATCCTGGACATCCCCTGGGTATCAATGCGGACACTGTGCAGGAGTACTTTCCAAGGTGGAAGGTTTACAAAACCCTGTGGTGGTGGGTCGGCATGCTAATCTGCTCACCCACACTTTACCAGCCCTAGTAGAGTTTAAGGATCCCATAGATAGCTCAAAGTGCCACAGACCATTACCCCAGAGGAGCCTCACTGCTTGGAAGTGATAACTAAGGACAGTAAAGACCGGGGAATCAGCCCCCACCACTATCTGAAACTTTTGAGGAGAAATTTGCTGAATGGTTGCTGGGAGGGAAAACTGGAGGACTTGAAAAAACTATTCTTGCCACCTGGGGTGTTCCTCCCCAACACCCTCCTGCTCCAGTGCCATGTAATGGTGGCTGAACCAATGCAGACTCCTATTTCTGCACCTGCCATTAGTCACGACTCTTACCGAAGGTTGAGGATCTTCTGCACCCTCCCCACCCCCCAAGGGAGGATGACTGGGAGACCTGGATAGAACATGTTGCCCCAAGTGCTAGAATGGCAATGCTCGAAGGCGAAAGTGAAAGAGGGTTAGTGAGACCTCCGAGGGTCCTGCCCTGGCTACCATCCATGCTAAGCAGGCCCAGTAACCCTGGGCGACTGCACAGGCCTATCTTGAGGCCCTGGAGAATGTGTATGGGAGCCCAGATTCTGATGAGGACCTATGGTGGAGAGTAAGAAATGCACAACAGTACCAAGGGAGTTGTTGTCTGTGTATGTCTCGGCTGGAAAAATTGTTGCAAGAATGCCTCAGAAAGGGTAGTTTGCCAGCGATTGAACTGGACCCAAACAGACTGGACAGAATCATTAAGTCTGCCCCTTCTCAGAACTGCTGTTGCTTCAGTTACGCCTGCCAAATCGACTGGAATCCCCAACCTCCTATGATGAGTTAATGAGAGAAATTCGAGGAGTTGAGAAAAGGCGACCTCGGGAGGTACCTGCACCAACAGCTGTGGCTACGACCCGAGTGACTGAGGGTGACCCATCAAGTGAAGTTCAGGGGCAGAGGTTGACAGTCAATGAGTGCTCTGACAAGGAAAAAGATATGCCACAATGGGGCGAACTGTTGAGAGAGATCCGGGAATTCAAAAACAGTCCTTTATGAAGGCCACACCTGCAATGACGGGCTTGACCTATATCCGACTGCATCTCTGCTATGGGGTGGGGTACCCACCCATGTATCTCCTGCTGATAACAGCTCCAAACTCAATTCCTTGACCATGGAAGTGGAGAAACTGACGAGATGTCTCCAAATGCTTATCACGCCGCAGACAGAGATGGCACCCAGGTTTCCAGTTAGTAATACCCCCGCCCTGGCTCCCAGTGTGGCGCCTCGGCCAGCTCAAACTCCAGAAAATAAGTTTTGCTATAATTGTGGGAAAGATGGGCACATGAAAAGGGAATGCCAGTCCCCAAAAGACACTGACAAAGTTGCATATAGGCTACAAGGAGAGCTTGGAGAAGAAATCAGTGGTTAAGAGGTGCACGACATGATCCAGTGAGGGCACCAAAATGCTAATTCACGTCCTTTTGTGGCAAGGTCAGTTGCCCAGACCCCACTACCGCCTCTCCAGACTGGTCCAGAATAGTGGGTCCCTCCATGGAGACCACTGTAAAGGTGAATGGAGTGTCTACAAGAGCTGTACTAGACAGTGGCTCCCAAGTGACAATTATGTTCCAGGATTGGTATCAGAAGCATTTGTCAGACGTACCCTTACAACCATTAGAAGGACTGCATGTATGGGGGTTAAGTGAAGGCCTACCCTATTCCGGAGTATATCCGAATTTGGCTGTCTTTCCCCACCTCCGTGGCTGGAGTGGCGAACAAGTAGAGACCCTAGCCTTAGTGTGTCCCCCACTGGACTGTATGATGGTGTCCCTTTGTTGATTGGAACAAATGCTCATATGTTCGGAAGGCTGGCACAGTTGTGTTATGAAAACAGGGTCAAAGACTAGTAGAGCTTTTAAGAGTTCCGGCTTTAATTAAGAAGGCCTATGAGGCACAGAGATGCTGAAAAACAGAACCAGAGGAACCGGTCGAATTGTATGGAAGAAGGATCCTGAGTCTCTGATCCTGGCCAAATGCCCAGTGTACCTTACAGAGAGGTCCGTATCAGAAAGGATGTTAAGAATAAAATATTAATGTTGGATGCACCAGGCGATGGAAAATTGCCAGAGGGACTGCTGGTCAAGCCTAGTATTTTGCCCGCTAGGAGCCCATGCTTATGCCAGAGGGTAATGGTCCAAGTTCATAATGTCTGAAAGAGACATTCGAGTAAACAGAGGTTGCATCCTGGCTAATGTGCATTGTGCAGACACGGTACCCCAACAGCAGAGTTCAGGAAGAATGACAGAGTAACAATACTTGTTTGATTTCGTCGACTCCCGCTGCCAGCTGAATGGAAAGTGAGGATCAGTGAGAAGCTTGCCCAGAGAGACCAGGTGTTTTCTTTAAAGGAATGGGATGTAGGGATGCGTGCAGGAGCTGAGCACAATATCCGGCTGCATGACGAAAGACCATTTCGTGGAGAGGTCTCGACGCCTGGCACCTGCTGACATAGATGATGTGAGCGGCATCTGCAAGAGATGTTAGCTGCTGGTGTAATACAAGAATCCAGAAGCCCTTATGCTTCCCCATTGTAGTGAGGGAGGAAAAAGAATGGAACAGTAAGGATGTGTGGATTATCGCACTTAAACCGGACTATCCTTAATCAGTACACAATGCCCGCATTCAGGATGCTTTGGACTGCCTAAGCGGGAGCAAGTGTGGTTCTCTGTGCTGGATCTCCGCGGTGGGTACTACCAGATCCCATTGGCCCCAGAAGGACCGTGAGAAAGACGGCCTTTATCTGTCAGCTGGCTACTATGAATTCATGAGGATGCCTCAAGGGATTTCAGGTGCCCCAGCCACTTTTCAACGATTGATGGAGCGTGCAGTGGGGACATGAACTTACTAGAGTGCCTGGTATACCTAGATGATGTTATTGTGTTTGGCAGCTCACTTGGAGGAACATGAGAACAGATTATTGGAGTATTGGACCGACTGAGGACTTTGGCCTTAAACTGTCCATTGATAAATGTCAATTCTTTCAAACATCAGTAAAGTATGTGGGACACATAGTATCCACCGAGGAGAATAGAGACCGACCCAAGTAAGTTGAGAGCCTTGACCACCTGGCCACAGCCCAAAATCTAAAAGAACTCAAAGATTCCTGGGATTCTGTGGTTATTATCGGGCTTCATCAAGGACTATTCAAGAGTGATCCGCCCTTTACTTAACCTTACTCAAAGGGTATCCCCAACCCACAAAAAATACCAAAAGTCAGCGTCCTCAAGACTGAAAGATTATTTTCATCCAGTGAAGTATTTGGGGCCGCTGGACCTCTGATTGTGAGACTGCTTTTCATGAGATCATATATCAACTTACCCATGCTCCAGTGCTGGCCTATGCCGATCCAAGAAAACCTTCGTCCTGCACACTGATGCTAGCTTGCAAGGGTTGGGGGCTGTGTTGTACCAAGAGCACGAGAATGGCCTGAGACCAGTGGCCTTTGCCAGTAGAAGCCTGACCCCATCCGAAAAGAACTATCCTGTACATAAGTTAGAGTTCCTAGCTTTGAAGTGGGCTATTGTTGACCAATTCCATGAGTACTTGTATGGGGCTAAAATACTAGTAAAACTGACAATAATCCTTTGACCTATGTGCAGACCTCAGCTAAGTTGGATGCCACTGGCCATAGGTGGCTTTCTGCATTATCTACATATGACTATGTCTCAGAATACCGAGCAGGTCTGAACCACATAGATGCTGATGCTCTCTCCCGGAGGCCTGTTCCCAGAATGATTGGGTCCGATTGGCAGAACCTGACATTCGGGCACTCTGCGGAAGTTTGACAGGGAGGAACAAATGTCCACGGGACAGTGGACTGCATGGTGGATTGCTTGGGACCCTCTGAGAATTCGACCTGCTGTATATTGCCACTTTTCTGCAATAGACATTGGTGCACTGCCTCAGCTGGACAATGACAGTATTCGTGAGGCTCAATCCCGCGATCCCATGATCAAAGCAGCTTTAGAAGCCCTCTATGCAGGAAAAGATGTGTCCAAATTAACTCCACTGATTTGAGAACTGCACTGTTATACAAAGAAGGTCCTAAGTTGAAACTGATCAATAAACTGTTATACAGAGAAACAGTAGACAGAGGGGACAAGTAGACAAACAACAACTAGTGCTGCCCACTGCCTTTCGAGACTCAGTACTGAGGTCCTTGCACAACCACATGGGGCACCTGGTATAGACAGAACACTTGACTTGGTGAGATCCAGATTCTATTGGCCTAAGATGGGGGCTGATGTGGAGCAACACATTCGAACTTGTAATCGCTGCTTACAGAAGAAAGTTTTGCCCAGAGGGCTGCCCCCTGTTAACATCACCACCAATGCACCCATGGAGCTGGTCTGTATTGATTTTCTGAGTTTGGAGTCAGATCAAAGAAATATCAGTAATGTGCTGGTGGTCACTGACCATTTCACGAGATATGCCCAAGCTTTCCCACCAAGAACAGAAAGCATCCACTGTGAAAGCACTTGTAGAAAACTTTTGTTCACTATGGGGCTCCACAAAGAATCCACATTCTGATCAAGGAGAGAACTTTGAGAGTCGTCTGATCAAAGATGCTTTCTCTGTGGGAGTGCGAAAGTCAGAATCCTCCTTACCACCCCAGGGGACCCACAGCCTGAACGCTTCAACAAGACTTTGCTAGATATGCTAGGCACCCTGCACCCAAAGGACAAGCCTAGATGGAGCCAACAAATTAGCACCCTGGTACATGCTTATAACTGCACCAAAAGTGATGCCACTGGATTCTCCCCTACCGCCTGATGTTTGGAAGAGAAGCTCGACTACCAGTAGATGTGTGTTTGGGGTCTCTCTGATGGGGTTCAAGCTGACAACTATTTACAGTATGTGCAAAGTTAAAGGCCCAGCTAACTCCTGCGTACCAACTGGCTCAAACCATGGCTGCCAAAAGAAATCTGGCCAACAAAGAAAGGTATGATAAAAGGTGAGCTGAGAACTCAGGAGGGAGATCGGGTATTGCTAAGAAATCTGGGACTGCATGGCAAGCACAAGATTGCTGACAGATAGCACCATCTCCCTCACATTGTAGTGGGCAAACTAGATGATCTGCCAGTGTACAAAGTAAGGCCTGAGAATAATTCAAAAGATGTAAAACAATGCATAGAAATCATTTACTGCCCATTGGACAAATCTTAATTGAGTCTGAGCCCTAGAAGATGCCCCTCTGGACCAGTGACTAGAGCTGCTGCTAAGAAAAGATCAAGAAAGTCTGCACCTACAGAAGCAAAGTTAAAGTGTTCCTCCACAAGTCCCAGTTGAGCATGACTGTCAGTCCATATCGGAAGAAAGTGAGAGTGACTTTGAATACTATCCTTCTTACGAACTGAGTCAATTGTTTCGGGCAATCCCTAGTCAATACTGGAGATGAAGCTGGGCCTTCTGGACTGTCTAAGCCCCAGCTTCATCCCAGAGCCAATGCTCCCAGAAAGTGAGTGCAAAGCATCAGATCAGATGAAATGGAATCATTGTGCATGGTTGAACTGTTTGAGCTTTCAGGGAGGAAAATGATAGATTGGGCAGACTGGTGATACCGAACAAGAAGAGTATTTTGAGTGCCCTGACAGTCCACTGCCAGTGTCCAGCTCTCCATGCGAGCCAAATGTTGTGGACTCAGAAACTGTAACTCCTGGAGCTGAAGTGCCCAAGTTCTAGCCTCTCTACCCCCATGGAGACTCCCCTGACAAGTGAGGACAATGCTGAAAATGAGGCTCAGAGTGCAGAGACTATAACAGTTCCCCTAGAAAGACTGGTCGAGCTGTAAAGCCTGTGGTGCACCTCAGTTATGATTCACTTGGGAGGCCTGTGGACTTGCCTCTCAATGTTGTCCATAAAGGAGTGTATGTGTCCCGAGCTCATTGCCCAAACTGAGCATCAGTGCTAACTCAAGTTACTTGTGTTGCCCTCTAAGTATGGTGCCCTTGCCCCATCCACCAAGGTAACTGATAGGAAGGGCCCCTCTCAGGTTTCATGTACAAGAGGTAATAACTTGAGTTATGGTACAATGTATGTAATACTGTGTAAAGAGTGGCGTACTGCAATGTTTCAGAAATGTGTTCTTGGTAAAATGATATATTGACTGATGATTACATGTGCGAGCCTAAAGCAAATGTATATGGTTGCAGTTGAAACTTATGAAATTCTTGACGCGGACGTCAAGCTTTCCCAAACGCCAGGAAGGAAGTGTAACCCCCTGCAAATGGGGTTCCCTAAAAGACTTCCAGGAGCTTGCTTGAATGCTCCAAGCCTGAATGGTGTTTGGCATTTAAGCCATTTATCAGTGAGTGTTTTAGAACCTCTGGTACTGTCTCTTTAAGAGCTGTCTGCTTGCAGACATAATTAGTTTGTATGGGGACTGTGTGTTTCTTTGATTGAGTACCACTCAAGCTGCTGCCAATTCACTTCATTTTGCAGTCACTAGGAGTGCAAAGGGAACCTATCTGAAAGATGTAACTGTTTGCCAGAAATTATTTAGAGTAATAATGAAATTACAGTTTGTCTAACCTGCTTTCTTTGCAGTCAGAACTGTGTCTGCTAGTTCCCATTCTAGTTTTGAACTGCTGAACTGGACCAATCAGTGTGGGGTAAGCTAGCTCTAAAATGGTGCTTTGGACGAATCAGAACTTGGACTCATAATCTGAGCCAGCCACAAGAGGATTGTATGGGCAGTGACTCTGGGAGATGTAGTTTAGACTTCAGTGCCTTTTGGACCAACAGCAGCAGTCTATTGTGAGTGACAGCCAATCCAGTCAAGAACTGGGAGGAACTCAAAGGAAGTGCCCGTTTTGTCGGTTGGAGTTTCAGTTGAGCTTTGGCAGTGAAGAAGGAAGGAGCCCTGTGCTTTTCAGTGTGCAGTTTTAGTCAAAAACGTGTGTAAGGCCCAGAGTTCGGTCTGCAGCTTGTGTAACAGCTTGTTAGGACTGAATCCGTCCTGTGAAAAGAATCAAGGATCTGTGAAGAGTAGAAACCAGGCTCACCCTGTAGAAGACTGGAGGAATTGCTGAAAATTGCATTCGGTCTGTCAGGAACTGAATCTGCTGTGTTCTCCCAGGTATTGTGCAGTAATTGCGATCGGGATACAGATGCAGCCTGCCTGGTATAGTGCTTTCTTTATATGGATGTGTGAAGAGGTTTGTGTACCTCAAGTGAGCCCTGCTGACATTGAAGGACCCTATCTTATTTGGAGGTCGTGAGTACTAATTCAGGGTCGCTCCCTGTTGAATTGCCACATTAAATCCAAATGGAATTACTGTACTGCTGACTGTTTAATTCTCCTTTTCTCTGTGTGAAAAGGCCCCTACCAGCTGCCACGGTTTGGACTAGCCACTAGGGCTTGGGTACCCAGGGACAGTAACTGATAGGGATAGGCCTGTGCACAGAGCCATAGGTAGATTATTAGAGTGATAAGCTAATTAACCTGATTTCCCCTGTCCTTGTTATATCCCCTAAATAAATCAGAGCTGCTTGTTTCAGCAAAGTTATACTGCCTGAGGTATTTGTCTATGTTAAAGTACTGTACTGTGATTGTTGCACTGTATCTTATTTCTGGGAGGTCCCAGTGCCAGAACCAGACCTGGGGTAAGTGTATACTGTGAAGGTAATTCTGATATATTGTGTGGGCCACTAGTGGGAAGAAAGGGGGGTTGCAGTGTCCCAGAGGGCTGTGACCAAGTTAGTTTAACTATTGCAAACCCTGACCTCTGGGTGGAGGCACCCGCCATTGGATCCAGGCCCCTCAACCTGTTAGTGGCAAATCAGGCAGGGGTAGTAGCCCCTGGGATAGCGCCATCTAGGGGTTACATATGCATCCCAGGTAACAGAAGCTCTGAGCAAAAGCCAAGAAGGCTGAGATTTTGACACTGAGTACCCTCTGATCAAAACCAGACATCTAGATTTCCCATGAGTGCCCGCCACAGGACAGAAATATGCTTGATCAAGATTTGTACTAGTTGAGTTGACAGATAACAAAAAAGTACTGTATACGGGAGTTGTTTGTCAGTTGTGCTGACTGAAACACAGACTTTGACTTTTCGGCTTACCACAGAGCTGTCAGCTTCTTAACTCCTTTTTATACACTTTTGTTAGTTGTTGTTTTGGTTTGTTATGCTTCAAAAAAAGTGTCCATATTGTTAATATTTGTTTTTCCTGTATTTTTCCTACCTGGTCTTCTTGTACAAATTATAAAGCGTGTCCTGATTTCTGTCACACACTGTGGCGTGTCAGCTATGTCTTACTAAATCTGCTTAGCAGTCTGTGTCAATACCTGTTATTTTGATAATAAATGTATTAATTTCACTGATTTTTCTGGAACGGATGGCTGAAAACTAAGTTTGTTTTGTGAGATTGTGGCTAGCCCTCAGACAGGCTCCCACCAACAGCAGAGAAAAAAAAAAAACAGAGCTGAACTTGTAAATTTTAATGAGTCTAACGAGACCCATTCCTGAAAACACCCATCTTTTATTTTATCAAAATAGAAATATAACAAGACCGCTCCGAGACCTGCTCCTGTAAAAGCCTAGTCAGTGGAATTTGAGAAACTTGTTTTTTGACTAAAAAGGTTGGGTTCCAATTTCATTTCAAACTTCAGGGCAGACTGCTAGTCTTTAGGAGTTTAACTCGCAGCCAGGCAGCACAGACTCAGCACTAGATTCAGAGTCTGAGGTCGCAACGTGACCAGCGGTCAGAGGCCGGAGGGGGGTATCAACAACAAGAACAACAAAATAAAAAATAAAAGTAAAATAAATAAACCAATACAAAAATATAAAGTAGTGGACATAATTTGTTTGGGCTCACTCACTCTCTCAGTCAACAACAACACAGCACAATAGTGGATTCTTCTTCACAGCAGCCAGTCGCGTCACTGGTCAGTGGCTTGAGTTAAATTAAAATAAACTAAAACTTAGTTAAACTGAAGTTGAACTGCGAGTGAAAGAAATCAGCAGCCAGCACAAGTTAGCAAAGTCCTCCACAAGTCGACACTCAACCCAACCCCAACAAGGAAATCAAAAGCCAGGAAGGAGAAGGAGTCAGACAGAGAAATGTTGGATTTGGGGATGTGTGTGTGAGTGTGATTACCTTTATACTCCCTGGCTAGCCCTGGCTTGCTTCATTCACTCTCATCACTTCACTTCTCGTTCTCGGGCAGGGTTGCTCGGCTCGGAACTTCCGCAGGAGTTGGGACATTAAAAAAAAAAAGCTGACTTCTAATTTAAATTTATTTTAGTAGACCTAGAGGCGCCAGTGAAGCGGAGGCAGGACCCATTACTTGAAGACTCAGTTAAACCGGACTGCAGTTATCTGGCAGCTGGCTTAGGCTAATGGATTACTGGTTAACTGGGTGCTAAGTCCTCCTCCTGAAACAAAGTACCAAAAACAAAGGGGAGACAAGACGGAAGTGTTAAAGCTGCCTAGCCGAGCTGCTTGAATGAACAGATAAGTTCAGAGTTGTAAGTAGAGTTGTTATAATAACAACTCTACTTTACAACTCTGCTGGCTGAGGCATTTATCCCAGTGGGTGTTTCTTTTGTTTTGTTTAGTGGCAGGGCAAAACGCGGGGGGGAGGGGGGCACGGCAGCAGAGCAGATTTCAGCCAGGCACTGCAGTACTATCACGCAATGACAGTCACAGAAAAATATGTTCATAATTAATTGCAGCTTATATATAATAGGGGCAATCTCTTAGTGCACAAAAACTGGTGGGGCTCACGCCCCTCCCAACCCTCCGGTTCCGGTGCCTATGCAACCTGTTCACTGTTATTGAGGGTTTAAGCTGCTGTTTTATGATACTGGGCTCAGATGAACACTATGACCCATTATTTTTGTTTTTGACCCTTACTTTTTAAGCACAGTGGTCAGTATCCCACATAAATAAGTATCTAAAATGAACCCTGCGACTGTGATACTCATCGCTATGTGTAACCCCCCTGCAAATGGGGGTTCCCAAAAGTCTTCCAGGAGCTTGCTTGAATGCTCCAAGCCTGGATGGTGTTCGGCGTCTAAGCCGTTTGTCTGTGAGTGCTTTTAGAGCCTCTGGTACTGTCTCTTTAAGAGCTGTCTGCCTACAGACATAATTAATTTGGATGGGGGTCTGTGTGTTTTCCTGCTTGAGTCCCACTCGAGCTGCTGCCAAATCGCTCCATTTCTGCCATCACTAAGTGGGCAGAGTGAGCACTTTTCAAAGATATAACTGTTTGCCAGATATCATTTAGAGTAATAACGAAAATACAGTTAGTCTAACCTGCTTTTCTTTGCAATCAGAACTGTGTTTGCCTAGACCCCATTCTAGTTTTGAACTGCTGAACTGGACCAATCAGTGTGGGAGTACCTTTGAAATGGAGCCTGCTGCTGGCAAATCAGAACTTGGACTTGGACTCTCATTGTGGAGTCAGCCACCTATGGCCAATGATTCTGGGAATTGTAGTTTGGACTTCAGTGCCTTTTTTCCACCAACAGGGGGAGTTTACTGTGAGTGACAGCAAAACCAGCCAACTGACTGGGAGGAACTCAAAGGAAATGCCCGGCTCTGTCTACTGGAAAGATGAGATGAGTTATGACTGTGAAGAGGGAAGGAGCTCCGGGCTCCTGCGCTGTTGAGTTTTCACACGGGAAGCTCGTGTGGGGCTTTGAAGTTCGGCCTACAACTGTTTGTTAGTGCCAGTGTGGACTGAATCAGAGTTGTAAGGAGAAAGAAGCACCAGGAGTGAGGAAACCAGGCGCACCCTGTAGAAGACTGGAGAAATTGCTGAATCGCGCTCGGTCTGTCAGGAACTGAATCTGCTGTGTGTTCTCCCAGGTATTGTGCAGTAATTGCGATCAGGATAGAGAAGCAGCCTGCCTGGTATAGTACTTTCCTTTTACATACAGTATAAATGTGTCTAGTGCTTGTGGGGAATTGCGTCTCAAATCCCCTGTACAGTGAATAGAGTGCATGAAGCTGGAAGTAAACCCAGCTTAATCCAGACTACATCCATTAGCTCTAAACTGCAGTGGGTCCAGTCACAAGGACCTTGTCCACATGGTCTGCTCCTCCTGGCAATCCAGGACAATCTGCCTTCCATTCAGTTTCAGCATTGAATTTGTGAGTACAAATCAGGGTAGCTCCCTGCCATCATCTAATTGCAAGTGTTCCATCTGATTACTTTTCCTTTCTTTCTTCACGAACTGAGCCTACCGGCTCCGGATTACAAAGTGGGTATTGTGCATGCATTTTCCATCCTCAGGGCCCCAACCAGCTGTACCAAATAGGCTAGCCTCTTATTGCCTGGGTACCCAGTAAAAGTGACATTTGGGACTCTGAAATATGTGCACAGTACTGTGATTATTAATGTGACTGAATCAATTAACCTGATTTCCCCCTGTCCTTGTTACTATCCCCTAAATAAATCAGATTTGGTTGTTTAGCAAAGTTACACTGCTTGAACTGTGTGTCTATGTTGAATTACTGTACAGTGGTTATTGTATAACTGTATCTTACTTTACAGGGGGTCCTCAGAGTCAAGCTGATTGAACCAATCCTGGGGGTAAGTGTATATTGCAAGGGTACTGTGATTGATTTGTGTGGGCCACTAGTGGGAAGAAAAGGGGGATTGCAGTGACCCAGAGGGCTGTGACCAAGTCATATCAGACTGTCATAACCCCAACCTCTGGGTGGAGACACCCGCCATCGGATCCAGGCCCCTCAACCTGTTAGTGGCAAATCAGGCAGGGGTAGTAGCCCTTGGGATAGCGCCACCTAGGGGTTACACTATGCATCCAAAATATAAGGGATGGCAGTTAGATACTAGGAGCAGCAGCAGGCAAGAGCAAAAGGCTCCTGGAGACGTTGCCAAAGAGTGGGGTGAAGGAAGGGGACAGGCAGAAATGGGTAGGAAGGTTTATTCCCGATAGAGTAGAACTGGA
This sequence comes from Neoceratodus forsteri, assembly GCA_016271365.2. NCBI lineage: Eukaryota > Metazoa > Chordata > Ceratodontiformes > Ceratodontidae > Neoceratodus > Neoceratodus forsteri. Next base: position 1,871,806,785 of record CM057452.1, read on the forward strand.
GAAAGCATTATGACCCAAAACAGTATTGCAACAGGGGGTAACAATGGTTTGAGAGTCAAAACAGCAAAGTACAGTGGACTGGGTAGTTGGTTCAAATGGAATGTTACAATTAGCTGAATGAGGACTAGCTACTCACAGGAGTTTCACGGTACTTCTGATATTCTGCTACTTTGCTGGGCTGGATCATCAGCACAGCAGTTGGATTTCTGCTTGCGATGCTGGCAACCTGTGTTCAGTAACAGACACGAGTCATCGGAGGGCCGGCCGAGGGGAGAAGGATCGAGAGTCCCTGAACTGCTCTCCTTCTCCGGGGGGGGAGGGGGAGGGTGGTGAGTGCTCAGTGCAGTAGCGACACCTGGTGGAGGCTGGGCATGTCACATAGCACCAACACCTACAGAATGTAGGGGCAGTGTGGACGCAGGTCATCATTGCATGTCCCCACCCCTGCTTACAGGGAAGAAAATCTACAGACAGCTGTCTCCGTGAAGCCCTGCCCCTGGGCTTCAGTTAGCCTCCTAACCAGCTGCTTTCCCAACTAGGATAAGTCTGGTGGCACTGAAAGGGGAGACGGTGCTGCAACCCCACCCTCTGGGGGGGGTAAGCCAGGGGTGCCAGGGAGAGCACAGGCATAATTGGAGGTGGAAGTACAGGGGTCCATCACCAGGGCAGACATCGACGGCCGAAGGCAGCAAAAAGTACAATAAATAGAAAATAGAAAGAAAAAGTGTGCTACTTTTCTGTTGGGGGGCCCAAGATTAGTTCAACATTTTGGGGAGGCTCAAGATCTTTTAGATGGCTTTGGGGAGGCTCTTTATGGCAAGGTGTGAGAAGTAATGTGGTAGTGAAAGAATGTACTTACTGGATGTTGTCATTAATGTTTATAAAATGCAATTTTGCAGTATTTAGCAGTAATTATCTTTTATTCCGTAAGGTGCTGGAGGAATTGAGATGTCTTGTGTCAAAAGATGACAATAGTTTTGTTGAAAAGGTGAAGAAAAGATGGTCTGAATTTCAAGAACAGATACTGTATTATGGTCTCTTCAAGCAGACTATAAAACCACCATCCAGTTCAAGCACAGGTTTGTGCACTTTGTTACTGCTGTTTTAACAGAGTGGACACTAGGGTTGTCAGAACCCTCTGAAGTTCTGTGTTCTAGTTCTAGTCTAGAACTTTTGAAAAAGTTCTAGGGTTCTAATCTTTTTTAGAACTTTTTAGAACTCGAACCCTATTTTTTTATTGTGCTGCCAGTAATGAAGATAGTAATAAAATACATGTAAAGGAAAAACTGTTCAATATAAGGGGGAGAGAAATTATCATGTGTGACATTGATAGGAATACAACTAGGTTTATCTATGGTTTCTTCTGTTTGCTAAAGCCAGCAACTTAATACGTAACAGGCCCACCCACCACCCACCCATATGTTAAAGTTTTCCTGCTGCAGCTGCATCATAGTTCCTTAGTGAAAAAAGAGGCACATTAGCCATTTATGTACTCAGTTATATATACTCATCGTCATGAATTATGAGAAAAAATAACTGATATTACCTAATTTCAGCGATTTGCTGCTTTCTGTTTTAAGTGAGTAAATCAAAAGTTGCTATGTTTAAAAGAAAGCTTTTATAACAAAGTCAAGCCAAGTACTACAGCAGCAGCATGTGGAACTGTTGCAAAACATATTATGTCATAACGTAGTCAGTCAAGACATTTGAATAAAAAAATATGCCAGTCATTGTTGCTGGCAAAAATGCATGCAATTTTCTAAGATAATGCATACATATACCAACATTTTGTTGGCAAATTGAAGTAATACATACAACTTTCTAAGATTATGCATTTTGCAGCTGATACTTCAATAAAATCTGCATTTCAGTCACATAAATAAAAAGTGGTTTCCTGCCACATACTAACTTAAGGAACATTTAATGTAGCTGCAGCAGTTGGCATGTGATGTTTAAGGACAGCGCTGTCAACCCCATTATGTATCAAATTATCACTACTTGTAAAGCAAAAACACTTTATGATAGGTCACATTCTGTGAAAACTGCTGATGCAGATTTTCTTTTTATTTCTGATTCCTTTATTCTTTTTTTAAAGGGGACAGGACAATTGTGCTAGGTGGCAGCAGTTTGCAATGTATTTAATAAGAATATATATTATGTGTACAGTAGGTTCGGTCTGTCATCATTTTTTTCCTCACCATCCCCAGCCGATCATGAATCTGTAAATGAAAGGACTAAAACAACACCCACCTTTCACCCCATCACCCATTCCACTTTTCTTCCACCACCCTCATCTGTGCAGTAGCACCCATAGCACCCTTACACCCATGTTAAAACCAACCCACAACCCTCACCCATGTACTAGCATCCATTTTTGGTTTATGGCTAACATTTCTGTAATTGAAAAAATAATAAACAGCTACCAATTAGAACTCATTGTTTTGTCCTCTTTATAATTGAAAAATAGACCGCCATAGGTCCCAGCCCATACTGATGCACCACAAAGTCACAGAAGGTAAACCCAAAAAGAAAAAATTACTCACCTTAGTAATTGCTTTTCTTCTCATGGAGTCTTGCTATATTAGGACAGGCAAAAGCCAGGGGCATACTGCAAAGGTCCTAATATAAGCAAGACTTCATGGTGTTTGAAATATATGTTTGCACTTTAACTATAAATAATATGATACAGAAAGGACTGACGTGACAGTGTCCCTTTTTATGCCAAATTTGGACCTGTTCCCATTAATGTAAAATTGCCCTATATATAAAACTTGTTGACTTTAGTTTAGACCCTAGCTACAAAGCAGTTTGCCATGAAATGGTGAAAGTTTTGGGGGGTATGTAGTCCAAGGTAGTAGATCGAGAAAGGAGAGAGACAACCAAAGTCATCACAGTCTGTAAAAGTTTCCTTTTTGGTGCAGAGAGACTCTGTCCCACACAGTATTTACCAGCCACCACCATCTGAGTTGTCATCACCATCAACATCCACAACATCAATCACATCAGGATCAGTTTGTATACTCTTGTAGGGATACAAAAATCTTGACTTATTAACTTTAATAAAAGTTAATGTGTGTACATTTTCTGGCACCAACCTATTTCTGGTGTCTGTCACAATATTGCCAGCTGTACTAAACATGCGTTCTGAAGAGACACTTGTTGCAGGACAACCAAGATATTTACAGGCTTCATCATACAGCTCTGTCCAAATTGACTTTTTTGATCTCCAGTATTCAAAAGGGCATGCATCAATAGGAATAGGCAGTTCTTGCAGGTAACTGTCTACCATGATGGACAGAGACCGCTCAGAAGAGGAATCAGCAGAAGCTGGTATGGCAGCAATTTGGGAAAGGTTTTGCCACAGATTTAGCTTGCTACTAATGGTTGAAGAAGTGGCAGTTGTGGAACAACTACTGTTAATGTTTGGTGACTTTTCCAGTTCTGTATCCCTTTGTGAAGATGAACCTGCATGTTGTGGTGATGACAACCTGAGGGTACTGTGCGTGTCTGTGTTTGACTCCTGTGAGTGCTGCAGCTCATCTAGCAACAGACATTTGTACTGCTCTATATCATCTGTTTTTGGAAGATGTATAGCCTTGAACCTGGGATCTAAGAGAGTTGCAAGGATGTAGTGTTTTGATTTCGTCATTGCAACTAATTTGTCATTGGTTTTGAAGCACTTGCTCATTCTCTTTACAAGATTCCCATGATACAGGTGACATGTTGTCTGCGCTTCAGATCTGTCTTTTTCTATTTGTAAATTTAGAACACTAAGATGATGTGAAATGAGCATTATGAGTGGGATAACCTGACTCACAGATGCGCCTTCAGAAGACATGTCCCTTGTAGCTGTCTCAAAAGGAGCTAGGATGCAGCACACTGTCTCCATTAATTTCCACTGCGGCACAGACAGCATAATGCCATCTCCAATAATGTAACTGGAGCAATACTCAGGTACAGCTTGCTTTTGCTCCAAGAGGCGCTGCAGCATATAAAACGTTGAGTTCCAACGAGTGGAAACATGTTGAATCAGCTTTTGCTGGGGCAGCTTGTGTTTTTTTTGCAGTTCGGACAATGTCCGTATAGCCTTGGTTGAATGTGAAAAGTGAGTCACAATTTTTTTGCAAACAGCAATCATAGCATCCACTTGTGTTTCATTGTTGAGAAATCTCATGACAATTAAATGTAAGCAATGTGCAAAGCAAGAAGCATGCAGAAATCCTCCATCCTGTACAGCTTTCAAGATGTTGGCTCCATTGTCACTTACTATGAAGCCACATTTTAGACTGTGAGAATAAACCCATTCGTCAAGGAGGTCATTTAGTTCCTGCAAGATGTTTGCAGCAGTATGACTTGGCCCAAACTTCTTTATATGCAGCAGTGCCATCTTTTGGGGTGTCTTTGTTTTGAAGAAGCACAAGAACGTGACCCAATAGCGGTAAGGGACATGTAATCTATGTTTTGAGTGCTGGTCCACATTTCTGTTGTGACATGAATAACCCCACCCTCCGCAGTTTTAAGTACAAACATCACTGTCACTTTTAAAGCCTGATAAATGTTTGGTATTTCAACATAGGAAAAGTACCTTCGATGAGGAACATTGTAACGAGGCTCTGCTAATGTCATGAGCTCCCTAAAATCCTCATGATCTACCAAAGAGTATGGGAGAAGTGCTCCGGCTAACAGTTCACCAGTTCTGTGATTAAGATGAAGGGTCTTTGGATGATTTCTAGTAAAGGTATTCTTCCTTTCAAATGCCTGAGACAGTGTTAGCAGTTTACAACATGTCCCTGCTGGTTTATTATACACCGTGCTTCGATGGGCAGATGGACGCGGAGATGGTGGACTAGGACTTATACATTCAGTGCCATCACTGGATGTGCAACTGCTACTAATGGTGCTGGCATTGGTGGTAACAGTGATCCTAGGGCTGGCAGTGGTTCTGCCTGCATCAAGTTCAGACAATTCAGTATCCATTTCAGATTCCTGACCCTTCTCACCTGTGGTCTGGAAGATGGAGGACATGGGTTTTGGATGATCAAGCAAAACTGAATGCTTTTTCAGATGGTGTTTAAGAGCTGTAGTGCCAAGGCATGACACAACTTTACCACGGCTTACACTCTGTTTACACAGGGAACAAATTGCTCTGCATGGATCAGTTTTACTGACAGAGAAATAATTCCACACCTCAGATGTGACAGATTTTGTTCGAGTGCTAGGAAGATAGCTAAAGACTGTTTGTGTCTTTTCAACTGTCCTAACAGAACCTGGGACACGCTCCTTGGTGCTAGAAGACTGGGCAGAAGACTCTGATGGATTTTCATTGCTGGCCAGCACAGAAGTGGTGGATTCAATGGATATGTCCTTTTCATTGCCAACAGTGCTGGATGTATTTGCAAGTGCACTACCTGATTCATTGTCAGCAGACTTGCTCATTTCACTTTGTTGAGGAAGTAATGATTCGTCGTGAGACACAACAGTGTTGGACTGAGACAAAGAGCTACTGTCTGAGTCAGAGAGGGACTCACTGTCACTTGCATTATTGCTGCTAGTCACAGGAATCTTAACAGCATGAATGGCATACCTTAAGGTGCCTCTCCGTGTGACCCCAGCAGCTGTACAGGTTTTCTTAAAAGGTCCCCCTTTACCACACTTCACTGTTGCTCTTTTGCTGTTTGTTGAATTTTTATCACGTGAAACATTTTGGTTATTTCTGCTAGCACCAGGATTACCACTACCACCAACACCTGCTCCAACACCAGCACTAGATGCTTCATCTATGCTGGTGTCAGCCATAACAGAACCAGTATACTGCAGAGAATACACCCACACAATTCCTGTGTAAGAAAGCAACGTGATCTATGATCACTGGCTACAACTCCAAAATTTTATTTTGGCTATGTCACACTGTGATGCAGTGGACTGAAAGTAATTGAAGAATATGACAGTTTGCAACTAAAGGATCCCAGATTCAAGGCTTACAGAATGATTGAGCTGCTGGGCATAGGCATATGCATAGCAGTGAAGGGGCGCACAGCAGCAGGGTGATGGGCTGACCACAAGAGATGAAGTTACACACACAAACCGAGGAAAGAGATTTTTCTGTCTCTCCTCCCAACAGGGAAATATATTTCTGGGCTTCTGTCATGTATTTAAGGATAATGCCACCACACAACAACTGGCCACTGGGCCTCTCTCGGTAACACACACTGGGTAGGGTACAGTGCAGTCAAAAGGCACACAGCAGATGGGCTGACCACAGGAGACGGAGTCACACACACATATACAACCCAAGGAAAGATATTTTTCTGTCTCTCCTCCCAACAGGGAAATATATTTCTGGGCTTCTGTCATGCATTTAAGGATAATGCCACCACACGACAACTGGCCACTGGGCCTCTCTCGGTAACACACACTGGGTAGGGTACAGTGCAGTCAAAAGGCACACAGCAGATGGGCTGACCACAGGAGACAGAGTCGCACTCACACACACATATACAACCCAAGGAAAGAGATTTTTCTGTCTCTCCTCCCAACAGGGAAATATATTTCTGGGCTTCTGTCATGTATTTAAGGATAATGCCACCACGCGTCAACTGGCCACTGGGCTTCTCTCGGTAACACACACTGGGTAGGGTACAGTGCAGTCAAAAGGCACACAGCAGATGGGCTGACCACAGGAGACGGAGTCACACACACATATACAACCCAAGGAAAGAGATTTTTCTGTCTCTTCTCCCAACAGGGAAATATATTTCTAGGCTTCTGCCATGTATTTAAGGATAATGCCACCACACGACTGCCCAACAATGGGCTTCTCGCAGTAACACACAATGGGGAGGGTACACAGTCAGCAGCCACAGCAGGGTGATGGGAACACCACAGGAGAGTAGAGAGATACAGTGTAGTGGAGTCACACACACAACACACAAGTAGGGAGTACTGTGTAAAAAAAAAACTAAAAACAGCCTGGTGTTGTTCTATCAGGAATTTTATAGGGTGGAATAGAAGAACACTCAGCAGCACAGTACCACAGAATCCCTTCCCCTCCCTGTCCTCCTGATTATTTTACTTTGTTTTGTTGAGTATGGTATAAAGTAGTAAGTAAAAAATTAAAAAAATGCCATCAAATTCAAATGTTTCAACTTCTCAAAGATTCACACATTAAAGTTAAACTTAATTTTTCTCGAGTCACAATCTGTTTGTTTTAATTTCTTCACCCCTCCCCCAGCCATCTGATGCTCGCTCCTTCTTCCCAGTGTGAAACAACTACGCCATGCAGAAAATAAAGTTTTTGAACTGTTGTTTGAGACTACGATAAAATTCTCTCAGTTTCACTCAAATACTCAGCAACTTTAACTTCCCTCGCTCTGTCCGCCTCATCCTGAGGCTGAGCTTTCTCACCAACTGTTCCTAAGTTCAGGCCCTTTCTTTTCCTCGGTTCCCACTCCCAACCCTGAGTCCCCCGGCCCCTACCTTTAGTTTTCACCCCCACCCACCCCTTAGCTTTTTTATTTATTTTTTTAGTTTGCCCAATACACACACGACGATTTAATTAGCAAGCAATTGCCAGAGCCAGAGAGCAGAGCTAGCCCAGACAGAGGGAGCGAGCGAGTAGCACAAGCTGCTGCAGCCTGCAACTCCTGTATGGCACTGGCTGGGTAAATGAACGGAGCTGCAACCGCGTGCCAGTTTACGTCTCTCCACCACCTGACCGCAGAGCAGATGGTCAGGTGGTAGCACGGACTGTGGGGATGAAGTACGCAGGCGCGCAGTCCGACTCCAGTGCAGTCCACACCATTCAGCCCCCACAAGTTTGTGCATGCTGCCATCATGCACCCTTCCCTTCATTCCACCTCCTTTCTGCCTCCTGTGGCACTGTGCTGCCTCCAAATCCCATCCTGCTCCTTCAACCTCTCTCCGTCCCATCCCTTCGGAGCCGACACTGACTATAGAGCTAGGCAAGCTTGCGTTGCGGTTGCGGCTTCTTAAGGCATAAAGATTCAAACCTGTTTGTGAATCCACTAGTGTTCGAGTTCTGAATTAGAACTCGAACACCAGGGTTCATGATGGGTTCGAATCTTTTCCGAACTAGTTCTGACAACCCTAGTGGACACATTAAACAGTTGAAGTTTATAAGAGTTGTAAAGCATTGAACTTGATTAGAGCGCTGCAGTAGAGTTGGTTAATGCAGATAGAGCACCAGGAAGGGACTGTAATGTAGCTAAGGTATCTTTGTAAAGTTTTTCTGGTTTCCTTTTTTTTTTAGGATTTACTTTCTTTATAAACATAAACACACCATGGTGAAGAACCGCCCCACCCAGTTCCTTAGCTGGCATCCATGAACTGACTTCATCCCAAGGTTCCCACCCCACACTCCCCAACTGAGTCCCACAGGACACCACAACAAGTAACTGCTACGGTGACAAAGGGCCCTGCAGCTCGCACTGCTTCCCCCACCATTGCGTCGGGACCGAATGGATCCAATGTTGTGAGAGGGGGTCCTGTAGTCTGGCACACAAGATGCAATGTGTTTGTCATCTGGGCAGCATCTGTCAGTGGTCTCTGTTGTGTTGAAGAGGCACATGTGCAGTTTTTTACATGCAGCATGCACTCTGCCATGCATACAGTATCAATGCATGCCATCCCTATATCCTCCAAATTGCACTGAGTTTTACCTAGCTTCTGCCAGGTGTTAGACTCATGCTGGGAATGTACAACCCTCACTGTAGCAGAAGGATTGAGCCATCTTCTGGATTCTCAGTCCTTGTCTACCCAGCCAGCCCTTGACAAACCAAGTTCATCACCCAATAGGGTCAACAGTGCGGCAACAGGTGAAGCGTGGATGACATAACTATGCATACTTATCAGCCTGTCTATAGAACGTTTTGCACTGTTCGCCCCTTCCATAGATATGAGTTCATTAACAAGTAATGCTCCATTTTACTGGCCATGAAAATGCCTGTAACTTGCAAATGCACTCTTGGTAATACATTTTTACTGTGTCTGTTTGTGTCTAGAAGATAAGGTCATTGCAGTAATGCAAGCATTCATTGCCTATCATATTTCTATCTTCATCAAAGCCACCAAAAAAATGCAGCAAAATGAGGGAATGATCTATGTACTGAAGGCAAACCAGAAAAAATTTAATTATATTCTTAAGAAGTAGTAATTGTAGAGGTGTATTGTAAAATGCTAACAAAACAGGAATTATCTTATATACAGCAGTGAATTTAAGTGTGATTCAAGTGGCATTATGGAAAATGTTTAAGCACTGATTGTCTCTTGACTTTCCATTCACATATGTGAATGTGCAAATAACCAAAACAGTCCAGCTTGTGGTCTTCAATTTGGACACATCATATACAGTGTTCATGAGCAGATTTGCTCCTTCTTAATTTCCATCACACTCATGGCTAACAAATTCACTCTATAATTAAAGTTGCAAGGTGCAAATGGGGCCAATTGCATGTCATTATGGCCTCATGTGTGGGGCAGCCTGGCGAAATGTGCCTGGTGCCCAGTATAGCATGTTGTAGGGACAGAGGGGATCCTGGAGCACGCTCACCACACCCTTCCCGTAAGCCCGATCGTGGGCATTATGAAATAAAATAATATGCCCAGGTAGCTTACTGGTACCCCTCCCTCCCCATAAACCCGATCGCAGGCATTATTAAATGAAATAATATGCCCTGGTAGTCTAGTGGTAACCCCCTCTCCCATAAGCCTGATCACGGGCATTATGAAATAAAATAATATGCCCTGGTAGCCTGCTGATACCCCTTCCCTCCAGTAAGCCTGATCACTGGGTGTAATAAACGTGAGAAAGCCCTGGTAGTCTAGTGGTCCACCCACCCGATGCATGGATCGCCGGTGCTCCATACTGAAACAGATACATGGTGGTCAAATGGCATCCCCCACCCACACAGGACCTCTGCCCACCCAGCTCCCCGCCCCATCATCAGCGCGCAGCTGCAACCCGCCTGCATACCACCCAGCTGCTTGCCGAATGACAGCTTACAGTATGCGCTGTAAGCCCATTGGTCAACACTATTTTAATATGATAATTATTATTACATTTATTATTTTATTTAATGCCCATGATCGGGCTTACGGAAGGGAGGGGGATACCACTAGGCTACCAGGGCATATTATTTTATTTCATATTACCCACCATAGGGCTACGGGGAGGGAGGGGGTACCACTGGACCATATGGGTGCTTGTGGACATTGTTCTGGGCAGGTCGGTGGCCACCCACAGTTGGCGGCTGCTGTGTTGTGCCTTGCAATACAGCTGCCCGCCTGTGGGTGGCCAGCATTTAAGCCTTTTTTCCCCTGGCTCAACTTTGTGCCACAGTATGTGGCGCATCTAGGGATTATTGCCAGCAGATCATCACACATCCTGGCTGAATATCAGGATGTGCCGCATATGCATGGGCCACATGCCTGAGAGCGCCCGTATACATTACCAATGCACCTGGCGCATCAGGACTTTGCGCTGTAACAAGTCCCCTTGAATATCGCACCGAGGTGCATTACAGGGGTTGCACAACACCTTTGAATATGTAGCCCGTTAAGTAATTTTTCAAGGACAAAGCACTATTCAGACATGATGTTTTTTCCTTTGTTTATTTGGTTGGTTGAAGAAAACCATCATAGCACAATTGGCTTGACAGAACCATCTCTGCCAACGCTGTCCCAGAATAGAACGAGTGTATGAGACCACTGCTGTAGGTCCGTCTGAGCATATGCCAGTTTAATGTTGCTGACTTGTGAATTCATGCATACCTTGATTTATTCCAAGATTTTGGGAAAGGGAGTGAACAGCTAGTAATGCATAATATTCTACTGTAAACAGACACACCTTCTGCTACTGCATGTCAAGATAGACAAATGACCAACAGATACACACCCTCTGGGATGAATCTTAACATTGTAACAGCAGTATTTTATTTAAGTTATGTATTGAGTTACTTGGGGTATCTTTTTCCAGATTGTTTTGGTTTCAGATGTACAGAAGGCATTTCCTACACACAGTAAAACCCTTCAAGATGTAGCATTGGATAAGTTCACTTCCAGGGGCACACGCTTCCGGCATCATGATGACCGTGTGCATGCGTCAATACCACCTCTTCAAAGAAGTTATTGTTTACATGTGTGAGATTGGTTTCAATATGTGATATAACTTAAAAAAAAAAGAGGAACTTGTATTAAATAAAAATGTACACTTCTACACAGGCCATGTCCAGCAGGGCCCAATTAGCATCTTTGAAATTTGTGGATTAAAAACATTATTTTTTTTTTTATATATTATGCTTTTTAACCCTTCTCCACACCCCTGGTTGGCCACTCTTTCGGGTCCCTCATGGTCGTTCCCGTCTGCTTGCACATCCGCACACCGGCCGCTAGCCTCATATCATGGCTCCCCTCCCCAGAAATCCCGGCAAAACCCTTCGGTGGGTGGGACCCCCTCCTCCGAGAGGGAAGGCACCGGTAGGGGACAGTCAGCACACTGTTTTACATTAGCCTGGGTGCCACTAACAGAGTACCAGCAATTGAGGCCTGATGGCAGCGGGGGACCGGAGTAACTGTCATCCAGTCAGCCAGGGCAGTTTCCCGGGTTTTCTCCCTGGTAGTGGCATGCCACATGACGTCAGGGCGTATGCCGATGTCCACCACTCCCCCAATGTTTCAGCTCAGTCTACCATGATATACTCCCGGCCTCCACCAGGAGCTAGCAGGTGTCGAGATCCATCTCCCCCCCCCAGGAAGGCGAGCTGTCCAGGGACACTCCTTTACTGCTCCCCCACACGGCCCTCCAGTGACCCGAGTCCGTTCCCAAACCTGGATTGCCGGCATCACAAGCGAAAATCCAACCACTGCGCCGACAGACCAGCTCTTTATTTTTTTATACTGACTAGAGTTCATCAGTTGACTTAACAGTCTATCTAATATTGGTACATCACTGGTACATGTAGATCACAAAGCAGAGCTAAGAAAGACTCTGCAGTACAGTAATACAAACTCCCCCGGCTGGTACCTGGTAATGACATCAGGATTGTGACAGCTTCAATATGTTGTGAGTGGTCCGCAGTAGGGACCCTTCCTTAAGAATGCTGGTGGGAAAAATGACAGAATCGACCACAGCATATCTACATTATAAAATCAGTCCATTTCACCATTTGCATACTTTGCAAAAGCGCTGATTAGCCTATTCAACACAATGAGGTGTGCCAGATTTACAAATGGCCATCTCAGTTTAAACAGTCATTCACATTTAACATCATAGGCCATAATTCTTGACCACCTGCCTGACGATCTATTTATGGATTGCAGGTGTTGAATCCAAAATAACCTAAAAATTGTTTTGTTACACAGAAAAGTAGTTCTTGAATGTATGCTCATTACTCTTTCTTGTCCTATTAAAGGAAAATGAAGATCCAGCACCATACGTGAGGAAGAGACCCGTCGCTTGCCCAGTGGTAGTAGTTGACAAGAACAGCTGTATCATTTCAATTGGTGAAACACCAGTGACAGTATTTCCAAGACATAAGCTCCCTGAGAGTATGCTTTACATCATGGCTGGGTGATTATTACAGTCTGCACTTGACCTACCCGAAATTCCTAGCAACTGCACTATCTGTCAAACAGAGTGAAGTCATTGGTGATGAGATGCATCAGAGTGACGTGACTGCATCTTATAAAAAAGCCCTTTCAGAATATAAAATGTACATTTCACCCAAAAAATAAGGACAAAGATTTTAAAGGGGATGAGAAATGAGTGCTAATTGTCAGCATATTCCTATTTACAAAAATGAAATTCACACTTACAAAGGATCCATTCGTAACTGCAACTGAATAAGCACTGATGTGAAAAACTGTGTTCTAGGACCATGGATATGATGTTCTGTCCACACTTTCTGGCAGTGTTGTTTCCACTTTAAGGATTGCCAAAACTTCTTTAAGCTGGCTCCCTCCATACTGCTGTCATGCTGAGTATGCCCCTGTATTTTAAATCTTCGGATTTAATTCCCAAACATTTCAAACAAGTTTTGTCTTCAACCTGATCACTGATCACAACCATGCTGGACAATAAGTCCACTCACATGTTACACTGGTGCCTTTGCAGAGAGAAGATGACATGAACAGATTTGCACACCATGTGCCTCTACAGTCTGGGGCACGAGCATGATCCCTAGACATGCGACATTTGTACAACTAGCCATCAGACCATTCTGGATGACTATCAGGCTCGACTAAAGTTAGGCTGTCTGAGCAAATGGAACCCCAGTCGAGTGGCCTCTGTGGCTGCAGGGTCCACTGAACAGGTTGCAGCATTTGAGGAGTTGGCAGACCAGGCCAAAGCTCATAACTTCTTATCTTCAGCTTTTGTCCCACTTTCACTGGGCACCTAATTTACGGGATCTTTCAAAGAATTGTGCCCGACCCTCACAAAGCACCCCTTAGCTGAGGACTTGGTTGGTGACTCTTGTGTTCAGGCAACACAGGTGTTGTAGTCAAGCTGCATGTTGAGCCCCAGAAGCTGTACAATGCAGCTAAAAAGGTCTATGCTGCCTCTTCACTGTGCCTTCACCAGGCAAGATTATCCCTCTTCATGGACCACTTCTCCCATGCACTGATGAGCACCCTTGATGAGGTGCTTCCTCTTCTCCCTGCAGACATCCAGATTACAGTTGAACTGAGCCGGGGTCTGTAGCCAACCAGCAGCTCCGGACAGCATGAGCACTGGGGAATCCTGTGGCAGCTGCTGGCCATGCGCCGCAGGACGTGGCTGCAGAATTATACCTTCATGGCACACACCCAACACAAGCTGGTAGATGTCCCCTTCCTAGGCAATGACCTGTTTGGGTCTAGAGTCAAGGGTCACCTTACCCACGTTGAGAAGTTTTGCGCCACCTTGCACTCCTTGACATCCTCTCAGAAAAATCCAAAGGGCTCCAAACCTCAGAAAAAGCTGTTTCAGTTCACCTCCACTTGTGGCCAAACCAGCACAAGGCTGGACGGCAGGCCCAGGCCTGGTGACCTCTGCAAAAGTCATTGGCATCTGTCATTCGTAAGACTGGAGGGAGAGGCCCCAGTGGTTCTTCGGCAGGGCACTCCACCAAGCATGCCCAGTGGCAGGATGGGGTGCCTCCCTCATGCCCATCATACCTCTCCTGGGTCCTCCTGTGGGGGCAGCTCCCCCACTCCTTTCTACCTGGTCCACTGGGCCAGCTTCCCCACTTACTTTCTGCCAAGTCTGCTGTTACTGTAGCCAGTTAGTAAGTCAGGGTCTGCCTCTGGTGTTAGAAAAGTACCCTTCTTGCTGAGCCTGTGCCCCATGAGTTGACTCTGTATCCAACAGACACTGTCAGCCTTTTGGGTTGACATTGCCCAGTTCCTCCACAAGGAGGTCATGGTCCCAGTTGCAGATTCTCTGGAACACCGAGGGGTTGTCTCCGGGTATTTCCTGGTGATAAAATGGACCTACTTGGGCAATACAGTGTGGGCGCTCAAAAATATATCTGTAGACAGTCTTTCTTGTTTCCAAAAATCCTTTTTATTGTAAATATGGCAAGCCTCAATGTTTCACCAAGTATACTGGCTTTATCAAGAGATGCCCTTCCTAATAAATACAAATGTATATGATTAGAAAACTGTCCACATCAACAAATAAAATATGATACAAAATTCCAAACATATAAAAACAAACACTGATGCTACTTACTTCATCCAAGTTTTATAAATCTAAAATTTCTTCCTTTAATTGACATATTAATTTACAGTCCTAAAAAATATAAAGTATTATACCTTAAATATAATATTCTCAATAATTATTCTCATATGAGAATTAAATCATAAAAGATAGAGCCCAACACCAAACACCAAATCTTAGTGAACCAGACATCAAATGTTCAAATAAATATTCATTTATACCTTTATATCTTGATGTATTATAGATCTTAATTTCTATTTTTTTGCTCTAGAAAAGAGAACACCTTTCACTAACAACACATTGGGAGTGGCAGCATTAAGAATGAAAAAAGTGTCCATTTCCTGTGGAACCCTTTCTTTTCTCCCTAATCAATACAGTATGGACAGAACAGCGCATGAAATACCACGCTGTCAGAAGCGCGAATGGTACTTCAGAGACAGAGGTCCTATAAGCATGCAGTAAGAGCCGCTACCCCGGTCACTGTAGTCTCCTTGTGGAAGGTGAAGAATGCTACTGGGGTACTGCCTTGCTGAGTCACTCCATTGGTGGGGTGGCTAGAGCACCTGCCCTCAGTGGCGTTAGGG
Organism: Neoceratodus forsteri; assembly: GCA_016271365.2. Lineage (NCBI taxonomy): Eukaryota > Metazoa > Chordata > Ceratodontiformes > Ceratodontidae > Neoceratodus > Neoceratodus forsteri. The sequence goes on from CM057452.1 coordinate 1,871,822,085, forward strand.
ACCTGGAGCTGTGGTTAAGTTATACCAAGGTCCCCAGTATGATGCTGCTGTTTTCATTGGGAAACAAAATAAAATCCACACTCCAGTTGTTTGTGTCCCAAAGCTACACAACCCCCAGGAGCTGATTATATTTAGTCCTAGTGGGTGTGGTGGTGCTGAAGCCCCCCCCCCTTTTGGGGGTGCAGGGACATAGTCCCCTGCAAAACAAACAAAAGTATTACTCCAGTGTGTGTGGTGGTACTTGCGGTTAGCATCTTCTGCCGATGCTGTTATGTCGCATGCTGATGTGTGTGCGGCATTCTTGGTATGCGCAGTTTTCACAACATGATGACCCCGTGACCAAAATGGATGGGTGGCTGGCACCCCATTCTGTATCTACAAGACCAGAACAAGTTCCTCAAAGCCACACACCTTCAGGATGGTAACTCTGTCACAGATGATAACATCTGTGGAGCAAAACATGTGGTTTTGCTACCTGTATCTTCAGGATACATTCTTTCACATCCGGATCCATCAATCTCGCAGAAGGTTACTCCGCTTCTGAGTGTAGGGAGCCCTCTGAGTTCCAGACCATACCATTCTGCCTGTCTTCTGCCCCCAGGATCTTCACCAAGTGCATCACAGAGGTGGCAGCTCACCTGAGGAGCTGGGGGGGTTGCCCCTACCTGAATGACTGGCTGATAGGTGGTCACTACACACAGGTGGTGGAGTGGTCCAGGGACCTGGCCTTCTAGACCTGCGTAACTATTGGCCTCCTGGTCAACAAGGACATGTTAGAACTTGTGTCTTTGCAGGTGGTATGCCATACAATGTGTGGACAGAACATCATATCCACATCATTAGAAACACAGGTTACTCACCTGTAACAGTAGTTCTTGGAGTAGTATATAATGTTCATCCACATGAAACCTTCCTGAACTCCCCTGGCTTTGGCGCATACAAGTGCTTCCTGTGTGCAAGATCTAGCATCATGGGGTAGCCTGGTGGGTGGGAGAAGTCAACTTATAGACGTTTCTTACAAGCCTTAAAGGGGAAAGGACACTGCCAGAAAGTGTAGATAACCATCATATACCACTTAACCTGTGTTTTTTCCAGTTTCCTTTTTTGTGGACAGCACTATTATACTTCTCTTCGTGGAACTAGTTATTTTGAGTTTCTACTATGTCACAGTTTAAGCACAGAATGCTAAGGATGAGCTACTGTACTATCGTAACTATGCTCCGAGTTCTTTGCTCAAACCATAATATATCGCTGGTTTGATGAAGAGAGCTCAAACATGCATCCCATAAAAACAAAACACTCCAAAATACAGTTTTCCAGATTGCCTTTTATTTAGGTGCAGTTGAAAATGGATCATTTAGGGGTATGAATATAATTTTCTGAAGCCGATACCTTCCACTTCCTCAATCCCGAATTCCTCAGCATGCCTGTGTAGTCAGGCAAATAGTGACATAAGTTATTGCATTGCCAGAAATGCCTGCAGTGGATATTGTAATGCAAGCTCCAAGACATAATTCACATCATCCTTGAAGGCATTGCTCATTTGGAAATTAAATGTATTGTTAAAAAAAAATAATCCAAATTCATTCCCATAGATGCCATATGGCATCGGAACCATCCATTGCTGGAATGGACCCAAAATGGCCACTGGGAGCAAATGAGTTAAACTTAACCTCCAAGGTTTTCCGTGAGTTTTCCATATTCACAAGACCTTAGACAAAGCAAGTCCAGTCACACTTAACTCAGTTGCCTCAGATGGAACTAAACGGATGCAGTCTTCTGGACAAATGCTAGTTCTTATGAAAATGCTACCTTTTCTTCTGAGTTTATTTGGGCAAAGCAAACTCTATACGAACTGTTTATGTAATTGTCACAGATCACAAATATTACATTGGCACCAGTAATACTATTGCAAGGCCAAAAGCCATGATAAAACAGAAAATCAGAAAAATTTTAACTCTTTCCCCAGAGGCCAGAATCAAAACAAAACAACACTATTTACTTGATGCGTCTTTTCAAATTGAACAATTGGGTCTAATAAGACATGTGCCTGTGGTTTCAGTATAAACATTGATATTTCAAATGCTGGTCCTCAAAATTTTAATTCAAACTGGTCTGTAAGTCGTGAGCAAAACATAATCAAATTGTAGAATGTTGTCAGCAAAGGACCATATGGGGAGGACAACATTTGAAATCAAAAGATGTTAACTGTCATGAAAGCAATCCGAGATGATGTGTAGGTTATACCAGAACAGCATGCCCCAGGTGTGTTTTGAGAAGCAAGGTGCCTAGTGCATTGAACACATGGGACATGCTCTATTCAAACCATAAAAAGCACCTCACACTGTCTCATTATGCTTTACAAATAATTACTTGGAGATGTGCCATTTTCTAAGAACTAACCCAATCTCTAAAAAATGTAAATATAGAAAACTTTCTGCTACAATGATTCAAAAATAGTCCACATTCATTACTTTTCCAGTTCTCCACCCCCCACTGACACCACCAACAGACGCCTATTTTATTTAATAGTATTTTTATTTACATTGTCTTATAGAGATGGTTTCTGCTATAGAAAGACTGACAGCGTCCCATGTCATTCTGTGCATGCCGATGGCAGTTACTGGAGCAAGTGTACCTCTGGAGCCACCACGGTAGGCAGCCATTATTTTTGCTGCATTCTATGAAATGTCCATTTCATTTTCATCACCCATTGGTGCTTTGAAGTAACTTTATGGTGCCAAGAGTTTATTTGGGTCTTCTTAGGGTGGTGAAAAATCAGACGCTGCACTCCACTTCTGTTCTATTGAGGACACTGTTTTGGTTTAAGTACGGTTTCGGCAGACAGACTTTAGCAACCAACACAGCTAAATTCAGAGGGCAAATGCTTGGGAAAGTGTGAGTGGATGTGATAGTCTTTTGTATTCCAAGTGTGAGCTCTGCTGTGTACAACTGCCAGGGCTATCCACAGCAGGGGGACCAGACGAGTATTGTGTCCTGGGGGAATCAGCAATTTGAACTAATAGCGTAGTGTGTGTGTGTGTGTGTGTGTGTGTGTGTGTGTGTGTGTGTGTGTGTGTGATCTTTGGTTGGAAATGGAGTGTTGATTGCATATAGACCACCAGGGATGTTAAAACACTTGACGTTGACTGAAACCTTCACACTAACACCCCAGTTCAGCTAGATATGCACAAGAAGCAAACAGTGCAGCTACAAGACACAGAAGGCCTTCGATAGAGCTCCATGCGAGAGTAATGGCATCTATGCAAAACTTGTCAGTTTCCTGCTTTTGGGGCTCGTGCTTGCCATGTTACAAGCAGACAGAATGGGTATACTGTAGAACTAATAAGTGCTTGGTTGGAAGCAGTTGGCCTGTAGCCTTATGCCCTTCCAGCCCCACTGCCATGGATTACTTCTCCAGTAGACACATGCTGTCTCCTGGGTTAATGCTTGCTTAAACATATTTCAAAGGCAGGGATGTTGGCCAGTATGAGAGGTTAAAGGAGAGGCAGAATAACAAGTAAAGTAGTAGTAGTAAAAGCTTTATTTTTATAAAGGTAGATGGTAAAACACACCATTAGGACCCAAATGGCCCATTTTCAAGGTAGTCCTGTTTACATAAATGTCAAATGACTTATTTAAAAATGCTTGCATTATAAAAATATTACATCCAATACAATACGCACAAAACAGTACTATTCATACCGATGTATACAAAACGCACATGAAATATAAACACAAAACTTGATTTGTAGATTCTTATCTTACTCCAGTTGTAACTTTCAGGCAGACATCATATCGGTTCCCATGTTGCAAGGACCTTCTATGTCAAGCAGTGACCTTCAGTACTCTACACATGGCCATAATTATATTACAATGACCTGAAGACAAAAACGTATTCACTTCACTGGGGCTCATCAAATTGCTCTTCTTTGATCCACATGGCTATATTGCCTGAGCATGAAGGCACACAGATGAAATGGGAAGTGGAAGAGATCAGTTCACCTCATTAAGAAGGCAAAAATATGATGTCTTACACCCAAATAAAGGCTTTGAGAAGAATATAGTGAAAACATTTAAACCAATTACTTTGACACACCAAGATACATAACCTATAAGTAATGCAGCATAGAAGAGAAAATCAAAAAGGAACAGGAAGTCAAAACTGAGATCTGACATTTTTATTGTATATATGAAACGTGTTGAAGTACATATTACATTGTGTTATTGTCTTTATATATTCTGGTTGCCTATTTTCAAAACTGCTTGCTTATACTATGATATTCTTAAGGTTTATTAAGGAAAACTACAAATGTCTTCAATAACTGGGGTTGATGGTGCAGTTTATGATGATGGTATTGCAGTTCTGTTAAAAAAAAGTGAGAAAGTACCACAGATTTGATGATGAGATATGTTTTCACAGTTGATTTTATGACATGCATAACGAATCAGAACAACAAACGTATTTTTTTACGTGTGTAATATGTAATGCCTGCAAGCGCAGTTAGAAGTTAGGAATGCTTGTCAGGAAAAAAGGTTGTAATTGAAATATAAAGATAAATGTCCACCACAAATAGGGCCCAACCTCAGTGTGAAGCAGGGCCTGATGGCATTCAAACAGATGATTGTTTAACTTACTGTGCATTCTTGTAGTTATAATACTCCTGCAGCTGTCCCGACAGTGACGTAGGATGCAGGGAGCAGCTACGGGAACATACTGAGGTTTACAGTGTAAACGGAACTTTTAATGGCTCTCGTTTGAAGTGGACGTGTCTCTGTATACCAAGACATAATCTGAAAGTGATACACCTGGTATCAGTATAACACAGATTGGGATATGTACACTTCAGACTGGAGCTATAAAAACTGTCTACATTTGTAAACATATTCACATTACTGTGGCTGCTCCCCCACATTCTACCTCACTCTTGGGACAGCCGCGGGAGGTTGTAGGCACACTGCTGGGAGCACTTATATTTACAAAAAAAGGCAGCAGAAAGGGAAGTAGGATGAACCACATAAAACTATTGACTACAGCATGTCATAGTAAGTTAAAAAAGTAATTTGTTAAAGACCTACTCGGGCCCTGCTTCACAATGAGGTGGGGCTTGATTTTTTGGGAGGATGTTTCCCTTAAAGAGGATACAGTATGCCATCTACTGTTCCAGTAATACATATTATATGGGCTGAACACCTTAAGAGGTTAAAACACGTGATTCAAACATCTTAAGGTCATTACAAGATGATATATGATACTGCAGTGGAATTACACTTTGAGACTGAAAAGAAACCTGCAGCAGTTACAGATTTGATGCCTTTGATAGCGTACACCTGTAGCAGTGGAAACTGAGACAAACTTGTGTATATAGAGACTATAAAATTTAGTCTGTGGTGCTCTTTTGCACCAAATGGCTTAAATCCTTAGCGGTATTTAGATGTATTTTAACCAAACAAAATACTGCTTTTCAAATTTGATGCTAGCATATCGTAAGTTCGTTTTTTCTTTGGTATCATTATTTATTTATCCACAATGTCACATAATTTGACAAGTTGCATTTCTGAAATTTGTTTTATTTGGCATCAATTTGTAAAGTACTTGTTGACTTGGAGGCTGTCTTTTCATTACGGCTTGCCATTTAAAGACATCCAGTGAGATTTCTATTGAGATACACCAATGCTTTTACACCAAATCAATGATGTTTAACTATTGTACTTACAGAATTTAAACAAATCTATTAATGCCAACACTGCAGTGAAGTGAGTGTTCTGACAAACTGCCAACTCATTCAGTCCTGTGCCTCACTGCTGTTTCTTTTAACCAACTTTTATCTAACTGTGATGCAACCAAGATGTAAATTGAGTTGGGAACCATACGTAACTGATTGAATAAACTTTTTTCTTACGTGTATACCTGTGTGTTTATGGTTTACTGCTTGGGAGGGTTAGCACTGCCCATTTTGAACTGCTCCAGAGAAATGACTGGTTGCTGGAGGTCCACTTGACCACCAGGGACAGGTATATGTCTCGTTATGAGGGAGGTCAGGGACAGAGGAAGGGTCTGCAGCACATCGTGCCCACCCATGAAGTGCTCTGTGGGTGGCACAAGGATCCAACCACATAGAGGACACATTTCTGAGTATGTTTAGACCAGCTCTGTCTGGTCTAATCGTAATTAAAAATGTTCCCTCTGGGAGGATTTAGAGACTCTAGGAGTAGTTGGTCTGGCAGCCTGCATCTGCCACAAACACCTATGCAGAGCATTTTGTCCAGCAATAACAGTACAAACACCCTTATTCACCATGCATCATTTTACACAAACACCTTTCTACACAACCAACACCTTTGTGCCATTCCTTTGGGTACAAACCCCTTGCACCATGTGGGGGGGATTGAGAATCGGGACAGAGATTTTAATACATAGGAGACAGTGTAGTGCAGTGGTTTAAGGCTCTGGGTTGCAAGCCTGGAGACCTGGGTTTGAATCCCACAGCCCCCACTTGCACACTGTGTGACTGAGCAAGTCACTTAACTTCCTTGCACTCCCAGGCTGCACCAGGAAACAAACTTTCAGCTTAGTATGTGTCTCCTGACAAAACAAAGATAAAAAACTAAAAATGTGGCTGAATTACACTGTCACAACTGACAAGAGTTGACTAATGTATAACTAAAGAAATTTAGTAAATTATTCAATAAAAAGTTAAAGGGTATACTGCTATTGCTTTTACTGTATATCATACCATGGATACAGCAGTGGGTTTGTTGTGAATCACAACTTGGGGGGGCATAAAAGGAACATTGAGCTGAAGCTGAAATGGGGGAACCAAGGAGGTTAAGGGATGCTGCATTATGTGTGATTCAGTTGCTATTCTGGGTATATGCAGTAAACAGGTTAGTATACCGACTCCACAATATTGCATATACAATTAAAAAATGAATCACATTTACTTGTGGGGATTTAACATAATACTGTTAACATTTCTATGGCTTTAGCATAATCAAACAGGAGGATAAAGTGAATTGGGGTGGGACACTGAGGTTAAGAAACAACTGGTATGAACTTGTACACCCTGAACCCATTATGCTTGAACGATGTCTGCAAATTAGCTTTACACAAATCAAGTTCTGGTTCTCCTTTCATAAACTTATCATCAGTTACAAAAAGGCCAAAGTAATACTGTTTGCAAACCACCAGAATAAACATAAAGGAGTGTCACTAAACATCTGAAATAGTCAACTCTCGTCACTTGAGCAGGTTAGGAGTTTTAAATACCTTGGGATCACCTTAGATTCCTCCCTCTCCTACTAAGAACATATTAATCTGGTTTGCAAAGCAGTACACACCAGAATCGGCCTCCTCTACAGGCAAAGGAACTGCCTGACTAACGCTAGTGGTTTATGGTATAGTAATCTAGAGATCTGCATCTGACACTGCTCTTTAAAGAATAATGCTCACCCTCAATAAAGCATGTCACCTCATAACAGGAGCACCAAAGCTAACCCATACCTGCGATCTTTACAGTCAAGTGAACAAGCTAAACTTTAACGGTAGGCTTGATTATCACACCTGCCTGTTGACCAAGAAGCTTACCACCTCTCTCTCCCCTCCCTCAGTCCAGCAGCTCATCTCCCCTGCCACTACCCCTCATTCTACTAGGAGCTCTGATAAGACCCTTTACCTAGTCCCTTTCTGTAAGATATCCCTAGGGCAGCGAGCGTTCTTCCACAGGGCCCCGTCCTGCTCAACGGCCTGCCTCCTCTGTTTTCTTATACAGTTAAATTGGGCCCCTTTAAAACTAAACTTCACCATCACCTACTCTCTGTGAATAGTTGTGACTGCTTCTAGATTTTGCTGGTCACGCTGGGACTGTTCATAGCTTGTCCCTCAATTTCCCCCTGCTCCTCCCCACCTGATCTTGGTCTAGTATCTCTCTCTCTCTCCACTGTGTTCCCCTCCTGCCCTTTACTCATCCTTTACCTGCACTCTTTCCTATTCCTCCTTCTCTACACCTTACACCCCTCTACTCAACATTTCTCCCTACCCCCCAGCTGTCTCACAACTCTCCTTAACTGAGTTCCTTCTGGTCTTCCTTTTTTTCTTTAATTTCCTGTTTACATATTTAGCTAGCACTGCCTGCACCACGTTTGATTCATTATCATGTACTCCACCCTCAGTTATGATGCACTTATGTATAATGCACTGCATTACTTGTATACTCTTATCCTATGTACTATGTACTGTATTAGTTTCCTGTAATTTTTTGTATCCTGTCTTGTTTTAAATCTACTCACCATGTTTGTTTCTTTGCTATGCACTCCACCCTCATTTATGATGCACTTATGTATAATGTGCTGTATTATTAGTTAATTGTATTCTATGTATAATGTACTGCATTAATCTCCTGCAATTTTTTTGTAACCTGTCTGTTTGTAAATCTGACATGGAGCCTTTGCAAGAGTTTTTGACTCAAAGGGTTGTAATTCCAAGACTTCAATAAATAAAAATAAACTGTGTTGTGTTGATTTAAATGTGCGCTAACTTGTTATGCTTGAATAACAGTCTTATTGTTTAATTTCTGTTTTCTTCTTGTCTGTGCTGGACATCGCATCCAGTTATAGGTTATCCAAGTGTTGTCTTGACTTGGTGGTGTCTTACTGTATACATATATCCAGTCCTTATAATGTGTGTGGTATCCTATATCATAATAATGTGGTCGTCTTCTGTATTCATTTCTTAGCAGTTTGTATAGAAAAGCCAGTACTTAGTAGTAGTAGGGTAGTAGTGTGAATGTCAAATATGACAGGTGCATCTCCTCGTCCTAAAACTAGCAAGTATGTAAGTACATCACTACTGTCATGAAATGAAAAATCGGAAATATGCAACCTGTTTGTTGCTCCAAAATTGAGGTCTCATGGCAATAGTAAGTCCATTGTTTGGGAATACTTTGGCCACTGTATGTTAAAACGCAGGTCCCAGGTATGTCTTCAGGTGACCCAGATTTAGTTTCTCCTCTCTTCCTTGATGACAGTAGATATTTCTGTTCCCTTTGCTTAGATGCACAGCAAGCACTGTATGCAAAAGGACAGTCTCCTGCACACATTAGCAAAGTTAAAAGGTATGCCCTGCGGACAGCTACTACATTCTTAACAGAACATTTAATCCACATTCATAACATAGATGTACATGAGTGCAACAAAGTACAGAAACTGAAGCAACGCATGATTAATATGAGGCTTGGTGCTGCCACTGGTAGTGCACGGTCAGCTTCTTCTGATTTTGAACTTGTTAGCAATGTCTTGTCTAGTTTTCTTTGGATATGATGCCTTTTGAGTCAGTCAACAAAGAGGGCTTCAACTATTCTTCTCCCAGAATTTCCCAAGTATGAAAATACCTAATGAGAGAAGCTTACATGGTAAAGCTCGACACGATGTATACAGCTTATTAAAAACCAAAGTGAAGGATGACCTCAGTACACTGCGCTCCATCTGCATTATGGTTGATGGATGAACTGACAAATACAAATGCTGCCCTTACCTTGGTATCTGCCTAGCCTACATTAACGTGGGTTGGGCCTTTCGCATTGTTACATTGTCTTGTAAAGTGCTGCCTAACCACACCAGGGAAGCCATGGCACAGCATGTCCACAGAGAGCTTGAAGATTTCACCATTGACAGAACAGTAAAACTTTCCCTTCACATGATGGAGCTGAGAACATGAAGAAGGCCAGCCTCACATTACGGGTGGAACAGTGTAATCACTGTGTTGTACATGCTTTGCATCTGTTGCTGATAATTGACTCCACAAATCATGTCAGTGATGCACAAGATTTGATTGAGAAATGCAAATCAGTAGTAACCACATTACATTTTAAAGGGTATCTCATTGAAGAAGAAGTTGCCAACAGTAATGACCGGCAAGAGATGGACAGCCTCCTGGAGAGGATTGCAAATGCGCAAAACATTCTGGCACTGGATTCAGATTACCAAACTCAAGACGCTGGAAGTGGAACAGATGAGGAGAATATGCATTCAGATTTTGGTTTCGGTGATGATGGTGCAGCAGCACCAGAACCCATTCTCAATACCATCGGAGGCACACAGGAAAGTCACAGTTGTGACAGTGATACGGTTAAAGGAGCAACAGCACCATCTTTCTGAGTCATGCAACCCAAAAAAAAGCATTCTCATATAACTTTAAAACAACAGGTCATGATTCACTGGAATTCGGTAGTTGTTATGTTTGAAAGCATCGTAAATCTTCACCAGGAGGCTAAACAAGCATTGAAACATACTGGACACAGTGAGCTGCCCCTCACAACTCAGGAGTTTGATATTGTTGAAGAACTCAAACATTTTCTTCTCGCATTTAAGGAGCTCACTGAACTGGTCAGTAGTAATCAACTGCACCTGGCACTAATACCACTCACAAAAAATGAGATTGTGGAAAAATCACAGATGAGTAAAAAAGATCATCTAACTCTGCAGAAGGTGAAACGGCTTGTGCTGAAAAATGTCAAGAGGCACTTTCCAGAAAGTGATACTGTCAAATGGGCATGCTTACTGGATCCAGCCACCAAAGAAGCTTTGCAGCTGTCTAGGGAGGAACAAATAGTGGTACTGAAACAAGTAGTTGAAGACATGAAGGAATTTGAAACTATGTCAACAGCCTTTTTCAACAAGTACTCCAAGTAGAAATTCAAGACCTAGCAGAACACCATAAATGACAATGTCAGTTTCAAGAATCTCCGTCAGTGATGAAGAGGCAGAAGATAATGATCCAAGCATTCAAGAGGATGATGATAAATGCATTCCTATGATTAAGAAACGGAAAATGCTTCAGAACAAAGCTTACATCTCAGCGAAGACAGCTCAGCTGTGGAAGAAGCAATAAACCCATATTTGAGGGTGAAACCTACAAGTGAGGAGGAAGTTTTCCCACTGACATCTTGGAAGAATAATGAACATAGATACCATACACTGGCTCAGCTTGCAAAAATTTACCTTGGCATTACAGCACCCAGTGATGCTATGGAATGCATGTTCTCAGTCACTGGGTTATTGTTGAATGGTAAATGGTCGCGCATTGCCCCTTATCATCTGAACGATATGTCATTTATTCATGATAACTATCCACTCTTTTTCCCATTGCAAAATAAAAAACTAAGCCCAAAGGGCACTTTTGGGGGAGTGGGGGGGTTTATGACCTGTCTGCTCCAGTTAGATTCTGCAAAAGTTATTCTGGCTGCTGCCAGCAGTCTCATTAACTAAGTACTTGTCATGCACTCACCACCCACCATGCCCCGGTGAACCACTATACCTGTTAGTACGCTGCATGGTATATATGGCAATGACTTATAAATATTGGCCTTGTAAAATACAAATGCAACTTAAGTCTTTTCCTACCCTGAGTTAGTCTTACCACTTAAAGAGCACCTTTCACGATGGATCACAATGTTACAGCACCTGTGCCTGCTGGGCTGCTGTCTCCAGAATCGGATAACATCACCATATGGAAGAGTAGTGACTCACAATGTTCAGTAAAGTGCAGTGACAGTGGTTTTACAAGGGAAAACTACCAGTAGTCAATATATTTATTGTGTTCCCCTTCCCCAAGACACCCACCTGTCAGCAGTGCATTGTGCCAAATAATCCATATGTCTTATTGTCAGTTTGCTTGTAAAACTGTCTTCTGCCTCTGCATCGCTGTGAACAGTGTCTAACCTGATAATCTGACAGCAGTAATGCCTCCTCCTTACCCATGCCATACTGCTGCCTTCCATGTCTTTCTGTAGTAAAATGCCTGTCAGTCACCCAGTGGAATGTAAGGCAACAGTATGGCATGATTAAGGAGGCATTACTACTTTCAGATTATCGATGTACAGACAGTAATCATAACAATGGATAAACTGACATAACGATGGATAAACTGACAGCTGTCTAGGCTGACACTGACAGCAACTCAATCATCTTCAGAGGCATCTCAGACATCAGGTACCACTGCTGCTATTTGTGCAGCTGCCACATGGAGGGTTCCACTTCTGCGGGAACTCTTGTCTTAAGCTTATGGAGTCCGATACCGGTTTAGTGTCAAGGCCTTCTGTTTTAAGTTTATGAAGGTCATTGACTAGGCAGCTTGGTATACATCATTACATCTCCTATCTTAAGTTTATGGAGATCCAGCCTCACAGTTAGCTGTTCTACGTGTACACGCTTGGGACTCGTTCCTACCTGGTACCTGATGTCAGAGAGCCCCTTGAAGATCTACTGTTAGGGTAAGTTCTTGCATAACTGTCGGTCGGTCCCCATGCTGCTTTGCTATAGAAGCAGAAGACAGTTTAAAAAAAAACATAGTGACAAGGCATTTGGATTTTGGCATAATGCACTGCTAACAGGTGGGTGTCTTGGGGAAGGGGGCACATGATATGTACACTGAGTACAGTTACTTTACCCTTACAAAACTGAGCCTGTCACCACACTGTACTGTACAGTGACAGTGTACGTCACTCCTCTGCCCTACAGTGATATTAGCACTACAGCCCTGGGTCCACAGCAACACCAGGCTGCTTGCTACAGAATCTGTGGTACACCTGACAGTTTGTAGCAGCTCAGAATGCTAAAACTAATGGCAGATGACACTAGTGTTTGAAATACAGTTGCAGAGTCAATGAAAGAAGGGATGATGTGTGCATGAAAGTAAAAAGGACTGGGAAAGGCGATCTTTAGCATTCAGGTACTGAAATCTAACGTGCTAACTGCGCTTCATTTGCAGTTTCATCCATTTACATCTGGTGAAGAATCTGAAATAGCAGGTTGAATTGGAAATGCTGAGCTGGTCATTTATGATTTTAGTCTTGCAATGTGATTTATTCATTTTTATGTTTGCTAGCGCATCCGAAAACATTAAATCACAACAGGAAGAGCGGGGTTTGGAGGTGGGTCACTGTGGGGCCAATGCCCCAGTGCCTTTTGAGGCTTGGCCCGCTTTCCCCAATGCAGTAGCACGCTGCTGCTGATACTAGTTCAGCCAGCGTGCCACCACCTTGAAAGAAATTCGCGGCTGCAATGAGGGAGCGACCCGTTATTGCAGGGTGGTCCCTTGCCTGGTGTAAAATTTTGTATAACTTGGCAGGCCTCAGAGTCCCGATGAAAGCCAACTTGGGGGTTCCCAATCCCCCTGTTGGAATGTCCCCATCCCCAGTTTATTTGGCGATGGGGTAGCCCAATCCTCGTCGGCATGATCAGCCCCTCATTTGTTATGTATTGCCAGGGGTGCCCAATCCTCGGCTCATGCACTCCTACTCCCCCCCCACAACACTGTATGGCCGAAGAGGGTGCCCAATCCCTGTTGGCTCTGGTACCCCCCCCCCAACAAACACCCAGCCAGGTGGCATGCTGGGGGCCCACCCCAGCATGCCAAAAGTGTCCTACGATGTCTTTGATTAATTTTAAATCCTGTAAAAAAAGAAAATGGTCCCTCGTTGAGCCCCATGTACCCTCCCCAACCCGTGCCTACCAACTGCGTACTCTATCTCCCCACACACACCCCCCACCTTACTTACCTCCGGAGCCCAGCGCAACACTCTTTGCTGGACTGGGAACACGTCTGTGCTCTGAAAGTCGACCGTGAACTGAAGAAATGCCGGTAAGCTGTATAATGGCATACATGCAAGGTGCCGCACTTCGGAACAAAAAATCCGAGGAGAAGCTACCATCTGGGGGGGGGGGAGTGCAGCTGGAGGTAACAGAAGAGGAGAAGGATCTGGGGGTGCTCATCATGGGAGCAATGAACAATTCCACACAATGCAGAAAGGCAGCAGCAATGGCTAACAAAATGCTGGGGTGCATTGCAAGGGGAATTACCTTGAGAAGAAGGGATGTTATTCTACTGTTATACAGATCGTTGGTTAGACCCCACCTAGAATACTGCATGCAGTACTGGTGCCCGTACTACAAAACAACATTAGGTTGCTGGAAGGGGTGCAATGTAGGGCAACAAAGATGATTCCGGGCCTGGGGGAATTGCCATATGAGGTCAGACTAAAAAAATTAAACATGTACAGACTGGAGGTGAGGAAGGACAGTGGGGACATGATTGAGACCTTCAAATACATGAAAGGGATAATCAAACCAGACACAGAGGGTCTATTCAGGAGGAGGTTGGGGAGAGACACTTGGGGCCATGACATGAGATTGGGGGGGGTAGATTCAGGAGAGAAGTGAGGAGGCATTTCTTTACAGAGAGGGTGGTGGCAAAGTGGAACACACTATCAGCTGAGATGGTGGCATGTAACTCACTGGACTGCTTCAAGAAGGGGTGGGACAGGGCAGAGGGGAGGGTAAAGGGAGGTAAGGGGAGGGGGGTGGGGAAGCTGCTGAATAGGGAGCTAGCTGTAATCTTGAGCAGCCTAGATAGACCGTGATGGCCTTTTGCTGCTGGCAGTTTTCTTATGTTCGTACATAGCACTGTGATCTGTGCCAGTAGGTTTAGTATGTATAGGCATTCAAGTGGTTTTTAGTAGTGCATGGCACAGCAAGGCTGCTGTAACCTTTCTGGCCAGCAATGGAGCAACTCCTGACACTGTCTGCTGCACAGTTCACAGTTGATATTAATACTGTGTTCTGACCTTATGCCTACTGCTTCCACTCTGTGTACCATGCCAGGGCTTCTGTCATCACATGGTGCTTAGAGTTTTGCGAGTGTCTATCAATAGACTGTGCCGTAAATAAACAGGATGGTAAATACATTCTTACAATCTGAAAGTGAGAGTACATCATACACACATGGCAGTAACATACTCCTTTACTCCCCTCATTAATCTACTTGTGTTTCTGGTGCACGGAATACTGTGCACCATCAACAACATTGCCTCACTACTACCACTGTGGACTGCTGTACAGCAGACACTCAGTTGTACTATTTTATATTAGTATGTTTTTTAGTTTTTAAACAATAAAAAAACGTAAAAAAAATAACACTTTGGAAAAGATTTGCTTAGCTTAACGTTTGTTGTTATAGAAAGTGCTGTTGGCAATACAGCTGTTAGGATTTTTTTTTGTCTGTCCAGGGTCCAATAATCAGCCTACGGCTACAAATTATTTCCTTGTTTATGCAGAGCTGCAGCAAGTGGCACACAGTGTGTGAAGCAAGTAAGTAAAACAAATAATGAATATGCTGGTAACGTGGCTATCAAATATTTACTATTGAGACAGTATGTATCGAGGATTTAGTGAGATAAAATCCGGGAATTGACATTTTCTGTAAGTATTCATCGATGGAGGGGAAAGTTAAACTATCGGTACGAGTATACAGTAATTATACTTGTGACAGAGACCAACCACGGGAGTTGAAGTCAGCACTGTTTTTAGGTCAGCGTGGGTGGTGGGGCCATCTGGGAGCTGAGACGGTGGTTATGTCCTAGCAGATGAGCTTGTGCTCACAGTACAGGTGTGGTCTTGGGGGGGTGCACTAGGGAGCTAAGTAGAGGGGGAGAGATGAAGATCACATCAACTGCAGTCCACACAACCCTGATGTATCAAGGCAGTTGGCACAAGTAAGAAGTTCACACACTTTGTTATGCTAATTATGATAATTTGAATGCCTTTTCATGTTCAAATAGCAGGTGTCTATGCCATTTGGAGGGGATTCGTCATTGGAAAGTTGACAAGGTTTGTATGACAATGGTGGTGGTGTTATGGTACTATTCACTAGCAGAGGTGCTACAGGTCATAGGATTAGCATGTGGGGGGGTCAGTGAATCATGCAGGTGAGGTGGTGGATGATTCAAAATCGGACAGGCTGCTTTTTTGGTACTGTGGTTTGACTTGGACTTGCAACCAGGGAGCTGTGATGGATTCATTCTGCTGGAATGTGGTTGTCTGTGGGGGGGGGGGCTACTGAGAGGAGGGGAACACAGTGATTAAGCAGATGGAATGGCTATGTCCATTTAGATGAACAATCACTCATAGTATTATTCTGGATTAATTTTGGGAGGGAATTATGAAGCTTGTTCTAGTGTTGTGAGCACTTGGGTGGTAAGAATTAAACAGAGCAGTGAATCAGTGGAAGTAGGGAGTTGAAGTGGAGCCCAGACAAGCAGGGGAAATTGTGAACCTCGTTACTGGGGACATCTCCTGTGACAACAGCTCTAGACAGCATCTGAGGGCAGCACTACAACAACTATGGTGAACCATGGTGTGTGAACACATGTTTCATGCTAAAGGGAAAGGGGAAATTGTTTAACTAGGAAATGCACAATAAGCGAAAGCTTGTTTCCAGATGCAACCTGGAAGCACAAGAAAGTTAAGTGACTTGCTCAGGGTCACACAGTATGCAAGTGGGGGCTGTGGGATTCAGACTCGGGTCTCCAGGTTTGCAGCTCAGTGCCCTTAACCACTGCACTATATTGCTAGGTGGGTGGCATGGGCCAACAAATCCCTTCCCCACCTGCCCAGTCCCTGACAGAAAGAGGGGATTTGTGTTTTGGGTGCTGTAACATAAACTCACTTAATTCATCTTTCATGCACAGCTGATTTTTGTCTAATTGACTAATTACTCTATTCAGAATTACAGGTACAGATGAATGCCTTGGAGTATATTATCAGATAAGTATTACTTTTATTTAATATATGGATTTTAAATTTAATACCATTGTAAAGTATACAAAAAAATCCTGTTAATACTATCAATGGCAGAGCGGTAATACCACACTTCACCAATGATAATACTATCACGTACATGTGGTAATACTATCGTTCTGCACCTGAATGATACTATTATCACCAGCCTCAAACAGCGCAAGCACCCAGAAAAATGCCATCTGTGGAGCACGAGGCAGCTTACACTGTAACTGCCAGTTACAGTAAAAGCCGACCAAGCACTCCGTACAAACGATCGCTGACAGGATTTTTCCATCTGCAAAAATGTCTCTCTCCAAACAACTCAGCACATCAGAGGACAGACTATGATTCACAGAAGAGCAGAAAAATAACAACACCCTAACAAAAAATGGCATTTGACCTATGGCTTCTACAGAATTTCTTCACTAAAACCGGTGAGTCCCGAGATGTTGAATCCATACCTCCAGATCAGCTAGACACAATACTGGCTGGCTTCATTTTTCAACTGAAAAAGCATAACGGCTCTGAATACGACCCAACAACAATTAGAGGAGTGCTTGCCAGCATAGATAGGCACTTAAATAAAAAATTTACTGGCCTTCCATTTTCCAAGGTCCTTCTGGTACCTTAAAGCAAACGCTTAATACCTTTACAGCCAAACAAAAATACCTGAAGAAAATGGAGCTGGGAAACAGTCCCAGACAAGCACAGCCTCTCATGGAAAGTGACATCAATCTCCTGTACTGAATGGGCACACTAGGCTACCATTCCCCAACAGCTTTACTACATACAGTGTTCTTTAATATAGGGCTGCACTACGTGCTCTGCGCCAACAAGAAGTACCAGCTCAAATGGGGAGATATAATACCAGGCACTGACTCAGAAGGGAATGAATTCCTAGAACACCACAAGAGGCAAACGAAGACGAACAGTGGTGTAAACGTCAGAGATGTCAGACCAGTTGCCCCCAGAATGTACAGAAACTTGCAAAACCCTGACAGAGAACCAATAATATCTTACAGAAAATATGCAAGCCACAGGCCACCACAAATGTTAAAACCAGAGCCCCCATTCTATCTTGCTCCAAACGTAAGGCTTAAACCAACTAGCTGTTAGTATCACTGTATGATCATCAGCAAAAAAAAATAAGATCCATCATGAAGCTACTGCAGCTGTCTGCTGAAATACCAGCAGAAAAATGAATCATGAATCACTCTAGGTGGAAAACTGCAGTTCAATTGCTTGTGGACTCGAACATTTCCTCCACAGATGTTGCCCAGCTCTCAGGACACAAAAATATTCAAAGCATTAACACGTATAGTAACTTATCAGAAGAAAAACGAAAACGGATCTGCTCCATTTTATCAGGTGATCCTCAGCAACCCTCCACCTCCCAAGAATACCCTACCCGGATGCAACCTAGCTCTGCCAGTACTGGAACCCAACCTCAAATGCACCATGCAACATCGGAAACTTCCACTTTCCAGGAACAGGAAATGACGTCCTTCACCAAAGTAAGCACTTAGAGCTCCCAAATTTTGGCAACATTGGAGGACATTTTTAGTAGCCACTGTACATTCTAGAGATGCCTCTATCAATATTCGTCAGTCCACCCAGCCTATCAGGAAGCGCCATTACATCATTTACTCAGACTCTGAGTAAACAATGGTGCAGGAATCTTTCCAATAAAAGTTAAAATTACCAGTTTTTCACCGCTGCTGCAACCATTGGCACACATTTTTTTCCATGTCTGGGCTGTTTTAAAAAACTGTTGAATCCGCTTAAGCTTTTGAAATGTTACTTCAAGTGCTGCACTTTCCATGATCTAGGACTACCCTCAGACGCAACAACAAAGCCATCAAAAGATAAGCCTCATCAACACCTTGGAGATATATATATATATATATATATATATTAAATAGAGAATAACGAATAGGTTACAGTGTATTACCACTGAGTGATACCATCTCGAGGTTCTGGACACATAGGAACTTCTCAATGGTATTACTCATGGGTAATGCACAGTAACCTATCCAATCTTCTATTTTTCAGTTGTTGTCTAGTTTAACATTTATGTAAGCACAATTAATCCTTTGTGATTTTTTTTATTCATATTTTTATTTCACAGGTTATCATCCTCTTTTATGATCAAGACCCTCACAAGTAGACACGTATCCAGTACAGGTAAGTATGCTGTACTTTTTTTCTTACTATGATGACCGGTAAACAAGCTAGACAGCCTGGGAATTGAACGCAAGATGGTAAACTGGGTCAGATGAAAGTGATTCAGTCTTAGGAAAGGAGAGAAGGGATCAGTTCTAGTGTTAGTCCTAGACAGTGTCTTCAATTGCGTAGGGACTCAAAGAAAAAGTATGCATTTTTTGCAGATGACACTAAAATCTTCAACATGTTAGACAACCCGGCATGGGTGGAAACGATGAGGAGGGACCTAGGTAAATAGGATGAACAGATGAGAGTTAAGCTAGAGCAGCTAAGGTTCAGTGCAAAGAAGATCACGGATGAGGTTCATTGTGTGAGAGGTAATATGCTTTGTCATACTTTTTACAGGGTGATGAGAAAGCTGGTTCCCTAGTTTTTCGATGCTGTGCAATGGCGCAACACACTGGGGTCCACATTTTATCGGAACATGAACATTCTTTGACCAGATTACTTTTCTGGGTGCATAGGGTGTGTAACATGCTTCAAAAACATGTATGGCTTGTGTGACCAATTTGACTTGGATCGTGCCACACAGCTCCCACATTGTTTCCTCATGTCACTCTGCGTATGCCTTCAGAATGCGTCATGGGGGTGAATTGGTCCATTTTGAATGCAGGGCGCTGATGGTAGTAGGGTGTTCCATACATGGTTCTGTAGCTCATTTGATAGTAGATCACAGATTGAGGTTCATTGTGTGAGAGGTAATATGCTTTGTCATACATTTTACAGGGTGATGAGAAAGCTGGCTCCCTATTTTTTCGATGCAGCACACTGGGGTCCAAGCTACATCGGGCTGTGAATGTGCTTTGATCAGTTTACTTTTTTGGGTGCATAGGGTGTGTAATATGCTTCAAAAACATGTATGGCTTGTGTGGTCTATTCAACTTGGATAGTGCCACACAGATCCCACAATGTTTCCCCGTGTCCCACTGCGTATGTATTCAGAATGCGCCATGGGGATGAATTGGTCCATTTTGAATGCTGGGTGCTAATGGTAGTTGGGTGTTCCTTACATGGTTTTGTGGCTCATTTGATAGTAGATCACAGATGAGGTTCATTGTGTGAGTGGTAATATGCTTTGTTGTACTTCTTACAGAGTGATGAGAAAGCTTGTTCCCTAGTTTTTCGATGCTGAACAATGGTGCAACAAACTGAGGTCCATGCTACATCGGGCCTTGAACGTGCTTTGATTAGTTAACTCTTTTGGGTGTATAAGGGTTGTAACATGCTTCAAAAACATGTACGGTTTGTCTGGCCTATTCCACTTGGATAGCACCATACAGATCCCACACTGTTTCCCTGTGTCCATCTGCATATGCCTTCAGAATGCACCATGGTGGAGAATTAGTCCATATTGAAAGCAAGGTGCTGATAGTAGTTGGGTGTTCCATACATGGTTTTGTAGCTCATTTGTTAGAAGATCACAGATGAGGTTCATTATCTGTGAGGTAACATGCTTTGTTGTACTTCTTACAGGGTGATGAGAAAGCAGATTCCCTAGTTTTTCTATGCTGCGCAATGACACAACACAATGGAGTCCATGCTACATTGGGCCTTGAACGTGCTGTGACCAGTTTACTTTTTTGGGTGCATAGGGGTTGTAACATGCTTCAAAAACATGTATGGCTTGTGTGGTCTATTCCACTTGGATAGTGCCACACAAGTCCCACCCTGTTTCCCCATGTCCCTCTGTGTATGCTTTCAGAGTGTGCCATGGTGGGGAATTGGTCTATTTTGCACGCAGGGCACCGATGGTAGTTGGGTGTCCCAGAATGCTTCTGGAGCTTGTTTGTTAGTAGCTCAAACATGAGGTTCATTGTCTGTGAGGTAGTATGCTTTGTTACATTTACAAGGTGGCAAAATGTGTGCCGACGCCCTAGTTTTCAACTACCGTTCATTTACGCAACGCCATTTTAGGCTCGTTATGACAGATAATGACAAGTGGTTGGAATATTTTATAACCCCATGTGATCTTTAATTTGCTATCTTTCAAATGATATAAACTTTATATGGTAATTAGTAAATTAGTATATATTTATTGAGTACAGTTGTTGCTCAGAGCAGATACTTTTAGTGGGGTATAAAAAGTGCTCAGTTTACGATACCTTTCCAATAGGAACATGTCAGTCTCCAACCCCAGATGCATACTGAGGGCCAGAGCCGAGGGACTCAAGCACCTAAGGGTTTGGATTAAGTACTGGTAAAACAAGTCCTAGGAGTGCATTACTGCTATTATAATTACTGGTGACTCCCTTTACTAACCGGATTTCAGGCACAGTAAAAATGCCGTAATAACCCGAAATCGAGTTATTACGGCGTTCACTAAACTTTTTTTCCACCGCTAGCGTCCATTGTCTGTCACTCTAGCATTCTGAGCCACTTCATTGGCTCGCATTCTGCTTGTGGGCGGGCTAGCAGTATTTCAAAAAATGGCGCTCGGTTTTCCGCTTACCGAGGAGCCGCTTTTGTTGAATTCTCCGCCCCTTCTCTTTACATTTGCTTATCTGGTTGATCCTGCCTTTCAAACATAAATTGAATATCTGGTTGATCCGGCCGTGCCCCCGAATCGGTAGACGCGCGGACTCCTACTAAAGCCGTGGATGACACCTAAAAATAAAGTAAGTCAAAGCAGGGAAAAGGAAAGAGTGTGTGTGTATGTGTGTGTGTGTGTGTGTGAGAGAGACAGTGTGTGCGTGTGTGAGAGACAGTGTCTGTGTGAGTGTGAGAGACAGTGTCTGTGAGAGTGTGAGAGACAGTGTCTGTGAGAGAGAGTGTGTGTGTGTGTTTCTAAATGCACCATACTCTGCACCAGTAATTATAAAAATTAAAAAATAAGCAACTGCATGTATATGGATTTTTTTTACACACCCTCAGGGTGTGATGACCTCATAAACCTCTCGAGCTTCGCTCTCGAGGTTTATGGGTCATCACACCCTTCGGGTGTGTAAAAAAATCCATAACACACAGTTGCCTATCTATTATTCTCTATATAAACACAAACATAAACACAGAAATTTTGGGGAATATTGACTATTGTAAAATGTATTTACTGGTACTGTTTTGCTTATGTGGTAGCCCCATGTTTAAACAAAAATAAAATTTGATACTGTTTCACATATAAAAGCTGTATTGTAGATTGAACAGTATGTGCCCACTGCCTACTACAGCAGATAAACAAGGGACTTAGAATGTATGTGAGCCAATCAAAATGCGACTTTTTGTTTGACCTTTTTATAAATACCTTAAACATCATTTTGAATTTGCAGAGACATATTTAGCTACAGTATAACGGGAGTTGAGTTATCTGAGTTTAAGGGACTCTTGGAATGCCAAAAAACATGAATTAGGGTCATAGAAAGTATATATTTTACTATCCGGATCTTTAAACATTATTAGTTGTAGGATTTACCCACAGTTATGTGACATGTTTGACCAATGCAGTAACAGGATTTTCATTACCCATTTTATAATAAATCTATATATCTCCTCAACAGTTTATTCAAAATCCTAAATTCTAGGAATCAATATGGGAAGGGATACAAAACTCCAATGAGAAGGGATTCAGAGAACAAATACAGACCATTCATGGAATACATGATCCAGCAGATGGCAGCACTACCCTTAGCTGACAGCACACCAGTAGTATGAAGCCTCATAAAAACAGCTGTGCTAGGCTTTATAATCACAACTAGGAGCGTGCTATATTTGGCCAATGATCTATCAGAGCCATCCGGACCACTGTGGTGAGCTGTAAATCCAAAAGCAGAAATTAAATAAATCACAATCTGCTTCTATACGTCAAAATATGAAACAGTAGGTCACAACTGGGTGCTGGTTGTGTTGCAACAACCATCTGCCAGTGGGTGTAGATAAGCACAAGGCTATTTATGGAATATATACTTATCAAATCAAGTTTTGTAAATAACTGAATTCCATTCTAATTCTTTTGAGTTAAAAAAATGTGGTATTATTGTATGTCATCATCCGGAACTTTTTGTTTCTAAGTGATTTTGAAGAGAAACGTATAACTTTAATATTTTATAAAATTTCAGTTTACCATACATGAAAATATTACAGCAAAGGAATAACTACAATCTTTGAAAATTTAATTTACATATTCTTTCAGATATATCCTTAGCTATAAAAGTAGCCAGGACCACCTAGAGTTCATGTTCAGCTATATTCGCAGCAAGGGAGGTTGGAATAACAATCCCACAGCTAGGCGCTTCAGGGCAGCTTACAAACAGATAGCAACTCGAGGATTGTCTGTAATTTCCAACTCTGGGATCGCTGTTGCTCAAGATCATACAGAAATGTATATAGGTTCACAAAGGCACACAACAGGTCATACTGAGTAACTACTGTTTCGCGTTATTAAATGTCATTTACACTTGTTTGTTTTCATGGTGTGCTAGGAAAAAAAGATGAGATAATAACAGTAAGAATAAGAAAAAAGGAAAATAAGTATACACAATATATGCTTAAAGTGGTATTTTCTGAATGATTTATGACAATATATTTAAAAATTCAGGCTAACAATAAAAAATTATTTATCTATATCAATGTATGGCTTACTTAATAATTGCTTCAATTACATATGGTGTGAGAAAAAGGGTCTAGCATATCAATTTAGTGCATTAATAAGCAGTATTGAAATAACAGTAATTCATGTAACAGTCTGGTACACAATCACTGTTAGCTGTACTGTTGCATGAAGTGAAGCCTAGTGTTATTTTGCTGCTAGGTGATGAGTACCTAACTGTTACTGTAATTCATATGAGAATGGCATGTTATTATTGTAAAAATT
This sequence comes from Neoceratodus forsteri, assembly GCA_016271365.2. Lineage (NCBI taxonomy): Eukaryota > Metazoa > Chordata > Ceratodontiformes > Ceratodontidae > Neoceratodus > Neoceratodus forsteri. The sequence goes on from CM057452.1 coordinate 1,871,845,726, forward strand.
AATAAAAAATGTAAATAAAACACATAAAAGCCAGCCCGGTGGGGCTGAGGTGCTGGATGCCTTACCTTGCACCACGCTGGTGACTCATGTTCAGGAATGAACACAGGACACCAGGGGTGAGCAGGGGAGGAGAAGGACTGAGTGCCCGAGGGACTGCTCTCCTTCTCCGGGGAGGGAGTGCCACCAGCGGTCGATGTCGACTGTCCCCTAGCGGCGGCTGGGCGACAACACACTAATGCTTAAAAAAGCGAGAGGAGACTTCCGGTTCCGGCACAGTGCTGTACAGAGTTTGAACGGCGAGCTCCAAGCTGATCTGCAACCAAACCCTCTTAAAGAAAGAAAATAAAGCTTAAATTGTTTAAATGGTATCTGGAGCGTTACAAAAAGAAAAGGGATCACAAAATAGATCTCACCAAGCGAGAGGAGAACAAGAGAATAATGAATCCAGACATGCCTCTCCAGCACGAGGCCTAGCTACACAGCGATCACAAGCCACGGTGCAAACATACGATACAGATGAAGAGAGGGATCATCTATCCAGAAGTTGTTTTGAATCTTTAATGAAAGAACTAAAAGATATGCATTCAAAAAACAAGTCGGAATTCAAACAATTAAATATAAAGCTTACCCAAGTCGAAAACCGAATACTAGAAGCTGAAGAAAGAATCTGCACTACAGAAGATGGGCTACAACATATAGGGAAAACAGTGTCAGCCCTCTGTATGCATGCCATTCACATGGAAAGAAAATGTTTAGATTTGGAAGGCAGATCTAGACGGGATAACCTAAGGCTCTATGGTCTTCCGGAAGGAACAGAAGAAGGAAACATGACGGAATTCTTAACCGACTTACTCAGAGATGAGCTGAATCTACCTCAAGGGTATAAAGTTAAAATAGAAAGAGCCCACAGAGCTCTCATACCCAGATCTAAAGATCTGACATCCAGACCTCGCTCTATTATGATAAAATTTCATAGCTACAAAATGAAAGGAGATATTCTCAAAAGAGTGTGGCAGCAAAAAGAAGTTAAATATTTAGCAGCACGTCTTTTCTTCGACCAAGACTATCCACCAGACATACAAAAACAATGACAGGAGTATCTTCCTATAATTAAAATTCTCTGCTCACAAAATATGAGGATCCAAATGCCATTTCCAGCTAGAATGCGAGTTTTCTGGAAAGAAGGCCCAGAGGTATATAACAGCCCACAACCAGTTTGGGAGGCGGCGCTAAAAAGAGGCCTAGAGATTCCAGAACCACAGAGATACACTAATCCAAAACGGAGAGATCAGGAATGGCAAACTTCCACTGCAAAGAATAAACTTTTAACACCCAACTCTAGCACCGACAATATCAAATACCTGCAAGATCTTCTTAAAAAACTCCCAGGGGTATCGGAACAAGACCTGATGATTATGGAGGGCTGAATATTTTTCGGGGCTCAGTGTCTTCCTTGCTTGCTTTCGCTCACCAGGAGCTCCAGTACTTAGGCCTATACGTGCTAGGCCTGTGATTCTTCCACCCCACACATTGCGGATGTCTCATCGTTTTCGGAAGTACCAGCTATTGAGCATAGAAATAAACCAAACTGATTTATGAGAACAAACATACGTGCTGGTACATTCTCCCTTAGGAAATATGACCAAGTGTATGATTGAATATGATTTTAAACTTTCACGATTCAAGCCATTTTGTCCTTGCCTACATCAGGGTCATTTCCCTTTTTATATTTTTTGGTGATGGAAATGGTTTCAGACCTATCCCAAATATTTTTGGACCCTAAAACAGACAGTAGAAGGACAAGTATTGTAGGGAGATTTATCCCCCCTTTTTATTTGATTGTTTGTAAGTTACTTTCCTACCTCTGTCATGATTCAAAAGGGTTTTATACATCAGACCAAATAAGAATACCCTTAGGTGGTACATTGGTTTTCTTTTTTTGGGGGGGGGGTGGGGATAGCAGAGTATCTGCTTGGTTTGGGTTATGTAAATAGATACTACCTCATTGAATACTGGACCAAGGGAAACCTTGAGCTGGTGGGTCTGAAAATAATTAGTTGCAGTAGTAAATACTGCAAACCCACATTAGAGATTTCCTCCTCTCTACCTTATACAAACTCCCTATAATTAGGGAATATCATATATTTTGATTCATTTTAAGGCAGATTAGTTCATGGTTCATAATTTTTGTACAGACAACCTTAATGGTTGGGCCAGTTTCTATCTTGACCCAAGAAGAGATCCTCCACCCGAGGAGAAATAACCCCCTCTTCCACCCGCCTACCCTGTTATCAAGGTGGGTACAGAGGTCTCTCCATTTAGCAGACCTCCTACCTTGGAAGCATAAAGATGCAATTAAGTTTTCTGCCCTGTTGGCAGCTCAGTTTTCTATTTCTTTTAAGTTAGCAATAACATACTGTATATTAGGGAGAGTGCTGAAAGGTTCTATGTATAAAAATAAGCGGAAAGTGATTTTAACTTTTTATGGAGGTATAAGAGAGATACTTATCAAAATAGGAGGAGAATGCAGATGCGTTTTGAGGTTCAACATTTCATATGGCTTACACCTTATGTACTTATAATGTACATGGACTGACAAGTCCAATTAAGCATTGTAAGATATTGGCGTCACTTAAACAAACGAACGCTGATTTCATTATGTTCCAAGAAACACATCACTCAAATGTGGAACACTGAAAATTTGAACGCCTGGGTTTCAGTCAAGTATACGCATCCTCTTATAAAGGAGGTAGGAGAAGAGGCACAACTATACTGATTCCTTCAAAAAACCCATTTGAATGCTCTGACAAATTAATTGACAAGGAAGGACGTTTTGTGTTAATAAAGGGTAGACTGAATGGTGAACCTATCTCCTTAGCATCTGTATATTTTCCTACCAACACAGAGTTAACTAACTACAGATCCTTCTATTTAAAATTATTACAGTGGGCGGAAGGCCCTTTAATTTGTGGAGGGGATTTTAACCTCAACCTTAGCCTTGCATTTGATCACAGACTAGGTAACCACAGATTGGACAAGAGAACTCAGGAACTAGCTAGATTGTTAAAAGAGCTGGGTACGATGGATACCTGGAAGTATTTAAATGGTACAAATAAGCACTATACCTTTTACTCCCAGGCTCATCAAAGTTATTTGACCCTAGACTGCTTTCTGATGACCCAAGAAAATATACAGATCTCTCAGAAGACCTGGACAGGGTACCTTGTTTTGTCTGACCATACCCCATTATATTTAAAAATTAAAGTCAGCAGTTTTAGGAGAAATACGGTATGGAGAATGAATCCATCTTTGTTGAGAGATAAGGAAACAATTCAAGAGATGAAGGACTTAATAAAACAATCCTTATTGGAAAATGATACGCCAGATATCCCCATACCGATACTATGGGACATCTTAAAGGCAATATGTAGGGGTAAACTCATTGAGATAGCAGCAACTAGGAAGAAAATTAGAGAGAGGCAGAAAGCAGAATTATTAATACAAATACAAAATCTAGAGAAACAACAACAAAACAAACCCTCCCCAATATTAATAACAAGTTAAAAGCATTAAAATTAGAACTTAACACCCTCTTGGATTATTATGTAGAACAAAAGCTAATATTTTTATAACAAAAATATTACGAGGGAACCCTCGGGCTCAGAGACTATTAGTTGGGCGTCTGAGAGTTCGCCGAGCAAGGGCTCAGATTTCAAACCTTAGATCGTCTCCGACGAACCCAACACAACACTCAATAACCCAAATCTCTTAAGATTTTTGTGGAATATTACACACGACTTTATTCTGCAATGCAGTGTCCTTCCCCTCTTGAACTAAACAAATTTTTTAACTCATTAAAGCTTCCAGCACTCTCAAAATCGGGGGCACAAAAATTGGTATCTCCAATAACTCACCAAGAGATAACCACAGAAATGAGTAATTTGAAAGCAAATAAGTGTCCTGGAAATGATGGTTTTCCAGGAGAATTTTATAAATGATTTAAACAAGACCTTATCCCCATACTACATCGACTTTATAATACACTGGCCACCTCTGAAATTCCTATCCCCCCTTCTTGGCAATATGCGATAATTTCTGTAATTCCCAAACCTGGGAAGGACCCCTCCCTGCCTGGTTCCTGTCACCCAATATCTATCCTTAATACTGACTATAAAATTATGGCGGCAATACTAGCCCATAGATTGAAACCACTAGCCCCTACATTAATTCATCAAGATCAATGCGGATTTATCCAAGGACATCGAGTGCAGGACAACATTAGATGTAGCATATATTTAATTGAAAATACTATTAAACAAAAAAAACCCAGTCTTGTGCTTAGTTTTGATGTTGAAAAAGATTTCAATATGGTTTCTTGGGCCTTCCTTGAACAAGTTTTGATCCATTTTCAAATTCCCACTCAATTTATAGACCTAATATTTACATTTTACCAAAACCCCCAGGCATATATTCGATCCAATAGCCACATATCTCAAAAATGTTCCCTATATAGAGGAACCAGGCAGGGATGCCCAATCTCGCCATTACTATTTGCTTTTTATATTGAGCCACTTGCCCAATTCATTCAACACAATAAAAATCTTCATGGATTGCAAATGGGGGGAACAGAACATAAAATTGCCCTGTTTGCAGACGACGTCATAATTTACCTTTCTAATCCAGACATTTTTCTCCCAATATTATTTCAAAAACTAGAGTTTTTCTCCCATCTTTCAGGATACTCCTTAAATACCTCAAAAACAGAGGTATTAGCTTTCAATTACACTCCAACTGCATATACTGAAAGTTTGTATAAATTTAAATGGAGGCTAACTGAGATAAAATATTTAGGTATTAGGATTCCAAAAGATTTAAAACACCTATTTGAAACTAATTATTCCCCATTAATGAAAGCACTTGGCATAGACATAAGAAGATGATCTATTCTTCCCTTATCGTTCTATTCTAGAGCTCAGTCCATCAAAATGAATGCTTTGCCGAGACTTTTGTATCTCTTCCAGTGTGTCCCGTGCTTAGTTCCGGTTAAGACACTCTCACAATGGCAAGATACTCTGCTGCGTTACTTGTGGGCAGGTAGAAAACCAAGGCTTAAATATCAACTATTACTGCAGCCCAAGGAGGAGGGGAATAGCTTTTCCAAATTTGCATTTCTATTGAATGCATCGCGAGATGAGACCAAGACCCTGTGGGGAACTCCGCCTCACTCGGCACACTGGAAGCAGATAGGCCTGTCCAGATCCCACTCACTCGCCAGCTGCAGCCCTATTTTCTGGCTATTGTAAGAGAGAACAGTTATCCCTAATGCCAGATTGTACCATTTCGATCCTGGAAGGGTGGAGGAGTGGTTACTCTCTGAGATGTAACATGAGTACTAAATGGAAATATACACGGTTTTTAGCAGAACCCGATTTTCCCCCAGTGAAAATGTTTTATTTATTTATTTATTTATTTATCAAGTCTAGGATTACAAATACCTTTGAGCCAAGGCTCTTTTACAAAGGTTCCACGTCAGAGAAATACTAATTATGGGGAACATCAAGACAGACATTACAACAATGTGGACATTGCAAACAGAGTACAGATTAATACAATTCAAGGGTAGCATTGTAAGCAAGGCGGCCAGCGGCATTTGTCAGAGAAAACAGACAACAGATCAGAAGTGCCAGAGTCATAGGGAGAGGGAAGGAGGCGGAAGGAATGAAGGTAGGGTGGGGAGAGGGTGAAAAGTGCAGCATTGGGTATACCAAGATGTGAGGGTAGAATCCAGTGAGGAAGGAAGGGGGGACCACTAGAGCAGGCAGGGAAGTGGAGAAACAAGGTTAAGTTGGGCAGTCACAGGAGCTGTTGGTAGTGAGATAGTCCCGGAGCCTGGTATAGGAATCAAATGCTTAAAGGCCCAACAGCACCATGGCAATTAATCAGGCAGAATGCGGTCATCTCTTTTGAGGAGGCCCAGATAATGTTTTCCTGGACCCCTAAGGATTTAAATTTTTTATTTACAAATTAGGGACTTTATCAATTCCCAACTTCTGAATCAGTCTACTAAATACCCAGTTGGGGAAGATTCCTCACACTTTTTTCCAAATTTGGACTACTGTGGACAGTGACCATGCAATTTCTAAATTATACAAGTTCTTGCAAGGGCAACAGGCATATGTATCTGACCCTTTAAGAGCCAGATGGGAAAAAGACCTTAACACTCTGATACCACAAATAATCTGGCCTAAGATATGGCGTCTGACTTGGGCTACAACAATGTCCCTGGGATGGTAAGAATATGTTTGGAAAATTCATATCCACTACTTCTTAGTGCCCCAGTTCCTTGTCAAACGGAAACCGGGTGTCCCATCGCATTGTTGGAGGTTGTGTAACAATACAGAAGCCACTCATGCTCATATCTTCCTTTCATGCCCAAAAATACAATCTTTCTGGGGATCTGTGTCCCAGCAAGTGGCTAGTCTTCTCAATATTCAGAATCATTTCAAACCAGAAAACCTTTTATTGGGCATCCCCATGGGGGATCTAAAGGGGAAGGATGCTGTCTATCTATGGTCCATATTTTTGGCGGCTGCCTATAAGACTATAACAAAAAAATGGCTGCAGCCTGACCCTCCAGTGTTGGATGATTGGTCCAAAATAATAAATCTCATACAAAATAATAAAAAATTGTCGCATAATCTGCATAACAAAAATGCGGCCTATCAGAAATGATGGACCAGGTGGGATCTGAGAACTACAACAGTCCCTCCCCCACCCACATCTCTATAGTTAGAAATCTCCAGCAAGATATTCTTGAGATTTAAAACTTGATTATACTCATTAGAGGATACATGGAACCTAAAAGGTATACAATTCAAATATAAGTAAACCTTTAGAAATAAAATATTGGAATACACCACTCTCTTATACAAGTAAAGTCTAATGTAAACAGAATACGCTGACAAAGGTTTTATTTTTCTTTTTTTTCTTTTTATTAATTGTAATAGGTTTCTAGTTGGTCATAGGACTGTTTTTTAGTTAACAGTTATGGATAATCAACTCCAGATTTCAGAGTTTTATAAAATAGAAGTTTTATTTTTACATACAAAATGTATTTGCAATTAGATAGTCAACAAGGACTGTAGAAGTGGATAAAATACAAAGTTTGTACATCTTTAGAAGTATCCTACAGAAAATATCTTTGTAAGAACTGTATAAATGCATTTGTGTTGACTCTGCTGTGATGTAAACAAATTGCAATGCCTTTTGATGTATTTTATAAGAAAAAGGAAACAAATCTCAATAAAAATGAAGCATAAAAAAAAGAAAGGGGAGGGGAGGAGAGGAGGCAGACACTGGCGGAGTGCGTCCAGATGTATGTGCGCTCTCTCCTTAGGGCGTCATTGCACACCTCCTCTCCTAAGGGGAGAAAAAAGTGAAAAAAAGAGTCTTAGGCACAGCACAATGACAGCGAATCCCTGCAGGCTCCACTCCCGCGAACAGCGGTAACCTCCTCACCGGATCTATTTCGGCAGGTTGAGGGATACGTGCCATCCCACCACCGGGGGCAAGCCATGGGAGACAGCGGAAGGCAGGCCGCAAGTGGGGGATGGGGCTGGGGGATCAGGCTTGAAGTTGTGCCACCTGGGAAGAAAGAAATTTACTGAAAAAAAAAATAAAACACGTAAAAGTGTACATTTTGAAATTTTCATTATTGTGTTGGAGATTTTTAAAGTAATACAACAGGTTTTTATCTGCACATAGGATTAAAAGTGGACATACTCAACATTTCCATCACAAAAATGAAGGAGTCAACACTACAAGAAAAGCAGATAATGGATGAGCACAATTACAACTTTATTTCTCCATCGGAAACACTTTGTTTGTGGAGAACATTGTTATTTATCTGGCTGTATTTGTGATAAAAAATCGACAGCAATTGTTTAACTGTGCTGTTTGCAAGGATGTTTTATTAAGCAGTGATACTGAAATGCCAGCTTCAGCAGGACTGTTATCAATTAAAAACAACGGCAACCTATACAGGCCTTCCGCTAGAGCACTTCGAGTTGGTAATCCAGTAGAACACGTGTTCAGTACTGAATTTAAAAGTCACAGCCCAATAAAACAATTGAATGGTGTCATGCAACATACGCTATAGAAAATACTAACTGAACTGTGTGGAGAATCAGTTTTCCTTAATTTTGGAAGACCACATTTTTGATAGCAAGTTGGGAGTTCAGAATCACTAGCACTGATTGTTGGGAATGGCTGCTAACAAATACTTAAAGGGGCACTGTCAGCCACGGGTCATAAAAATCAAACTACCTATAGCGAAGGAAAGCTTCAGACCTACTGTAGCTATAGTTTTGCACCATTATCTCTTGTTTGCAAGTTTCGTTTGCAATTGAGTTAAATTTGAATTTTTTTATTTTCCTCCGGGACAGCTGAAATTGGAGCCGATCGCTACTTCCCTCGGTCTTTGGGACCACCCACCTCGATGTGCACTAGGACGCTAACAGCCCCTTTCCTGTCTTCATTCTTTTGCCGACCTGCAAACCACACCTATCAACAGATGTTCCTGCTTGCACAGCTTCAGACTCCCTAAGGGTTTCCTATATCTGGTGAGTGTTTTTTCTTTCCAGATGTGGCTCGCTCACTCTCAGTGATGAAGGTGTACACATCAATTTGCTTCATTTGTAACATTGTCTCCTATAGCACTGCTGCCAATGCCAGGTTATTTTGGTGCCTAACTCTCAGCTATCAAAATACTCTCCCCATCTATTTGTGAGGCTTTCCCGTAACTCATGGGATATTCCTACCTGGAGTGTCACTCTCTGTAGAAAGTCACCGCCGACGAACGATGGTCCACAACCCAGAATTTAGTCAGATGCTGTATTGCAGTGGTAGCGGGGCATTCAAATGTCAAGCGCTAACTGCTGCCAGTGAAATTTGTTTTTTTTTTGTCAAATCAGGAATGTAAAGTAACATTGGGCACATACTCCAGTCTCAGTGGATCACGGAGTACTTTGCCACCCAAACTGTGTTTTTAGGATCAGACCCAAATGTGTCTTGAATACCGAAGTATTCAGTACCACTTGCAGTGTCTATTGAGGGCTGGCTTTTGTTGGTTCGTTTCATCTGCAGCTCATCTGTAGAAGTCCATTCCTCTGGTGTTCTCTGTGACTTCCGACTCACTGTGAGCCAAGGATACAACCGATGAGTCCCCAGCCATGAACCATACTGCTGCCCTCCATGACACGTTTATAGTGTTCTAATATGAATCGCCATTTTCCCCTTATGCCATCCTTACAAAGTCAATGCTTATCCTTGACAGTAAATAAACACAGTGTTCCAAGGACTGAGGAAATTTGTCAAGGATAAGCACACTATTCTTTGATTGGCTTGTCTTTCAGCTGCTCTAATTAGCCTCAAGTAACTTTTGAAATCCCTCTCAGCCACCTCAAAGGAAAGGAGATATCGATGAGTTAGACTGTTACATAGCCTGGATTTGCTGATGGCATATCTGCTGTTCCTCTACCCCCCCCCCCAAAAAAACACACACACACACACACACACACACACAAATGTACTGCCCTAGCATGTGCATCATGGTTATGTGTTTTGGGGAGGCGTTTTTTGGGGTTGCCTATGCAAAACACTAGTTGTAAGTGGCTACTTACAGCGTTTCAGAAGTTATATCACTTCTTTTCTTGTTGCTGTAGTGCCCTGCACTCGGAACTATGTCTGTTACTTTCACAGAGCAAAGCAGGCTAATTATCACCGTTTCTTACTGTAGTGGTGCCTGATCACATTCGTGTGCAAGAAACATGGTGGTGTATAGCCTGTACCTCAACCAAGTATTACATGATCTCAGCCGAGTACACCTGTAGCATTCTTATCACACAGAGCCCCATTAGTGTAGCTGGTCAGAGAAAGTGTAGTGCAGTAAATTGAGTTAGCAGTGAATCTTCATGCACTGGTCACTTAGTACTAAAAAAAAAATAAAAAATTGTAGCACCTCCCTTTTCCCCCCGTAATTACATGCATGCTTCCCGGTCTGACTGTATTATGTGGCGTGACCTCAAAGCAGCATTATATGTTTGTCACCTCCTGGCCACTCTTCACTTCATCTCCTGTTATTTATTTATATCTAGTTTTTGGGTGTAACACTTCTGTTTCCTTATTTTGCTTTCTGGTCCCACACTCTGGATCCTGCATAACCATTTTTTTTTGTATGCGAGTGTTCATGGCTTGCTCTCCATTTGCCATCTCATCAGTCTTTCTACCATCACCTCCATGCCTAAATAAAATACACATTTCGTTTTAATGAAACAAAATGAAACGAAAAATATAAAAGTGATGTTATGCCTGCCCATTTTTTTTTGTGTGCTAGTCACTGAGGGGGAGGGCAAGGGCGAGCTGCTCACCTCTCTGCTCTCTCTCACTAGGCTCAAGTATCATTGACCGCTTCATTTCTGTTCCCTACTTGCTGGCTCTTGTCTGTGGTCATTATTTATCTCGTCTAATTTCACTAATGTCGATGTCATGCACTGGTACTATGTTATCAGTGGTAATTCTGAGTTTTTCATTTAGATGCCATTTTTTTGTCAGTTGGTCAATGATACCGTTCCCTGCAAGCAATGTCATACCTATAACACTTGTTATCCTACTACGTTTTGTAGCTTCTGGTCCGTGGTCATTCCCTGTCTCCCAATGAATCTACATTTTTGCATCTTATGTGTTTGTAAATCATAAAAGAATAATACTTCTGAATGGTGCCCTGTGTCTTGCCCTACTGCTTCTTTTGGTGGTTTAGTCAGTTGAGTCAGTAGTTGTGTGTTGAGTGTGATGTTCCAGTGCTGTGTCTGATCATAGGAAAACTGACCTGGACCATGGTTTCTTGATTGACCTTTCTATGGTCTAAGGTAGTTTTCCATATCTTTGATGACACCCAGTTCTTTCTCATAGTTCAGATGCTTTGCATTGTTGTGGTTGTCATGCAGCCTTGTGTATGCACCTAGAATGAATGTGGAATATGTGATCACAATGGGGGGTGCGGCACAAACAACTGAAATGTTTCGGCAGCTGGATGTAGTCATGTCAGATAAGGTACTGCTAGGCAAGTAATGTGATAATGTGGGCTGGGGTAAGGTGTTTGCAATTCCAGTGAACAACAATTGGTGCAAGGATGAGGCAGAACAGTGGATTCTCTTCTGAAACCAACATGAATTGATCACTTTTTCTAACATGACAATCCCACTGTGAACCCATGCTGCCTTATGTACTGTGCACCAATAACCAGACTTTTTTATCATCCACTCATGGATTTCTTTTTTCCAGAAGTCCACCTCATTTTCATTACCACTGATGTCAACTTAGCTTGTCTGTACTGTTCTGTCTCTGCCTTGTACCCACTGTTCTGCAAGTGACTAAATACTACAGTACACCGGCCAGCAATTGTCACACCTTCGTACCACCGTAATTTACCATACCTATTAGCCACTGGTGTCACTATTGCTCCCCTTCGCTACTTTTGGAATTTTTTGCACAATCCAATGTGCCTTCCTTGTTTTGACCACGTACAGTGTTAGGATTTCTTTCCTGAACCCTTCATCTGCGAAATGAGTGGTATTACCTCCCATACCTGGATTGATTATTTTAGTACCTGTACTGTACGTCTGGTTACCAACATCTACATTTAATATGCTTTGTTGTCCCCATGTAAGCGTATTAGTGTACCCCGGCTCCCTTTTCTTACCGGCTTCCCTTCTCCTCTCACCCCCAAACATCCAGGGGCAACAGAGAGGGCTTGGAGTTTCTATACAGACTAATTTTGCAAAAGTGGAGAGTAGGAGATTGAATATCCACCATTAGGCTAGGAAGTGGAGAGTAGGAGATTGAATATCCACCATTAGGCTAGGTGACCAGACTGTCTCAAAGTCAAGGGGTGGCAACCCTGGCACACACCAGAGTGGACCAATTACCATGGCCAGCAATTATGCTATGTTTTCACTTCTTCCTAGTGGCACCGCAGTCAATTCATCACACAGGCAGTGAAGTAATATCGATACTGTTCGAAGCCATTTTTCATTCCATAGTGTTGATGGTATTCACATCATTAAGTAGGAATGACTCACAGAGTGAGAATGGACACCCCTGTGGTAACACAGTCTGGTGCCGCATATATCGCCATTGTTCGAAATGCTCCTGAAATTCCACTTACCATATGAACATTCGAAGAAGCCAGCAGAAGAAGGCTATTTGGTCTATCAAGTCTGCTCGTATTGCAGGGTCCACAGCTTGTGCTAATGTCCCTGCTCTCCCTCCCCACTCCTCCCATCCTCCCTACCCATGATCCTTACCTTCCCCCATGCCTATCCCAGTCTCTCTCATTAAGCTGACCACCGTCTTGAATGAGATGACCTCTTCTGGCATTGCATTCCAAGTGTCCACCACCCTTTCTGTGAAGAAGTTCTTCCTAACCTCCCTCCTAAACCTTCCACCCTCCAGCTTAAGACTGTGCCCCCATTATCCCTTTCAAGTACTTGAATGTCCCAATCATGCCCCCCCCCGTCTTCCAGGGAGTTCATGTTCAGTGCCCTCAACCTCTCTGAGTATGCCTTGCCCTGCTGACCAGATATCATCTTTGTAGCCATTCTCTGTTCCTTCTCCAGCAGGTTAATGTCCTTTTTGAGGTGTGGGCACCAGTACTGCACTCCATACTCTCAATGCGTCCTTACCAGTGACCTTTACAAGGGCAGTATAACCTCCTCTATCCTACTACTGATCCCGCTAGCTATGTATCCCAACATCTTGTTTGCCTTTGCTGATGCTTTCTTGCACTGCATGGAGTGCTTCAGGTCACTAGTGATCATCACTCCCAGGTCCTTCTCCTCATCTGATGCAGATACTCGTACTCCACCCTGGTATTACTCTGTCCTGGGATTCTTGGCTCCAGTATGCATAACTTTGCATTTCTTGCCATGGAAACCAAGTTGCCAGATCCTATACCACCTCCCCAGCTTTTCTCGATCTTCCTGTAGGTCGCTAATCCCTTCAGCTGTGTCCACTCTCCCACAAAGCTTGGTGTCATCTGTGAATAGGCACATTTTAGCCTTTAATGCCATCCCCAATGTCATTGATGAAGACATTGAACAACACCGGCCCCAGCACAGAGCCCTGTGGGACCCCACTGGTTGCTTGTCTGGTACCAGATAACTCTCCCTCCACCACCACCCTCTGTGTTCTGTCCCTCAGCCAGTTTTCCACCCATCTGACCATCTTTTCCCCAACTCCAAGATCCACCAACTTCCTGATCAACCTTTTGTGGTGCACAGAGTCAAAGGCCTTGCTTACCATAGTATCAAAGAAAACACAAACCCATCAAACTCTCTGGTTATGAAATGTCGCTAGGCACTCGCTGCTGTATTATAACTGTTCCCGTTTCCCACAGGAAGAAAGTGGTACCCTGGACCAGACTGAACACATCCTTGCTGAACTCTTGCACAACCCACTATACTGTGGTAAATGGATAAAGGAGACATTCCACAGCCACATCTCGGTGTCATTACTTCCACTTAAAATGTAGTTGGTGTCCAAACTTAGCCCTGTGAGAAAAACAGGTTGCTCCAGATGAGCTGTCTCCCACATTTAGCTTCCAAGTTTATGCTTGCCCCATCATCTGCTAAAGTACCCCACACCGAAAATTGTTTAGTTTCTGGCTTAAATGTTTTGCACATTTAACAAACTACTACCACATCCCTGGGTGCCCCAGACTGAAAGTTCTCTACTTGGACAGTGGCATGTTTTCATCCAACATAGGGGTTAACACACGGTCACATTTTCTAATTACTTCACCTTTTGTTCTGTGGATGCTCCTGTGCTTACACAACAGTTTTGCTCTCTTAAAATCTGAAGATGTCCAAAGCCGCTTCACCTGTCAGAATGGATTGAGGGGATTGCCACCAAAATCACGGAGGTTGTCCTCCGCAGCTGGTGCAACATAAAAACCTACCAAGGCATGTGTTCTCCACTTCTGACACTGTCATCTTTGTTGATCCTCTTGGGTCATAAAGTACACAAACGATAAGAGGTAGCTCGTTACCACTGTTGACTGGGTAGCTGCACTCCAAGCTGTTTCCTCCTCCTACAACTGCAATCCAACTGAAACTCAACATTCCTCAGCATTACTGACAGTTCAATCAATCAATCAGTCAAGTCTTTATTTAACCCGGCATTCATCATTGAGCAGAAGCTCATTTGCAAGACGGACCTGGGTGGAGCATAAACAATTGTATATACAGATCAACACAGGTATTTACAAGGCAATACAGATAATACTGTTTACAGAGAGGAAGAAAAAGAAGTTCATATGTACACAGAATTATACAGATGGTGTACAGATTACAGGGTATTTACATCCATAGAAGTGTCTATAGGAAGATAAAGCAGGTTATCTAAGGTTGCAGGAGGAAGTAACGGAAGAAAAAAATAGCGCCAGCTCGTCGGTGCAGCGGTTGGATTTCCACTTGCGACGCCGGCGACCAGGATTCGAGAGAGCGGACTCGGGTAAGCTGGAAGAAGCTTGACGGGGAGTAGGCTCGGCGTCCTATGACTGTGCCTACTCCAAGGGAGGAGGACACAGCTCGATGTCCTGGTACCCCCTGGCGGAGGCCAGGGAGACCAACAGCAAACCCCAACACACACATGGGGTGTGGTGAACATCGGCTCTGCCCAGACGTTCGTGGCACACAACGCCCCCGGGGAGAAAAACAGAAAATCCGGCCTCCTGGTCTGCCGGATGATGGCTGCCTCGCTCCTGTTGGCCCGAGATGCCCTGACGCCTCCAAACCCACCTCAGCAGCACTCAGGGACTGATGTCTAGTGCGCTGGTTGGCCCTCCGCGCCTTCCCCTCGGAGGAGGGGACCCACCCAGCGAAGGATCGCCGGGCCACCCTGGGTGAGTCTGCGATCTGGGGTGCGGGGAGGGTCAGGGCGGGGGTCGCGGGCCATGGCAGCGGAAGGAGTGGCAGACCAGGAGGCAGAAGGAGGATAAATAAATAAAACAAAAAAAATATACACAGATAGAGGCAGAGGTGGGGGAAGGGAGGAGGTGGGGAGAAAGGCTAGGAGGGCACGGTGCACAGAGAGGAGTTGGTAAAACAGGATGTAGAGAATGTGGATGGGAAAAGGAGTATGTGTGAGCCCCAGGATTGAATGCTATAAAGTACGGGGCATGGTAGGATGTCACAACCCAGGGGTAGTGAGCTCCTATCCGAGGTTGGGAAAGAAAGGATAAGGGGACGGACGGGCCTAGTGTTGATAAGACAGGGGGATAAGAGACAGAACAGTCCAACAACTGTTGATCATGCTCTTGTGCATCTTGCATACTAACATACTAAAAGCCAGCAGAATAGTCTTCACGGTCTTTTCGTGACTGCTCGGTAGCCAGCCCCTATTGGGCGCTAGCTCCTCCTCCCTCCCTGGCCCCAGAGAGGGTCAACCTTGACTTCAGTACAGCCATGCATCTGTCCCACCCTCTCTTGAAGCCCTCGACAGTGCCTTGCTCGACTAGACTACCGAGCAAGGCATTCCATGGCTCCACCACCGTCTGAGTGAAGTAATGCCTTCTACGTTCTCCCCTGTAGGTCCCCCCTTCCAGCTTCCATTCATGCCCTCTGGTTGTGCCCCCTTGCTTTAGCCTGAATATTTCTTTGGCTCTGCCCCTTTTAATCACTTTCACATATTTGAATACCTCAATCAATCCCCCCATCTCTCCTCTCCTCCAGCGAATACAGCCTAAGGACTTCCAGCCTTTCCTCTTGGTCCCTATCACTCATGAGCCATGATCATCCTGGTTGCCCTCATCTGGACCCTCTCCAACAGTGCTATGTCCTTTCTAAGGTGAGGTCTCCAGAGCTGCATGCCATACTCAAGATGCAGCCTGACCAAAGCATTATACAGAGGTAGGATCACCTCGCTCCTCTTTTAATCACTTTCACATATTTGAATACCTCAATCAATCCCCCCCCCCCGTCTCTCCTCTCCTCCAGCGAATACAGCCTAAGGACTTCCAGCCTTTTTTCTTCGGTCCTATCACTCATGGCCATGATCATCCTGGTTGCCCTCCTCTGGACCCTCTCCAACAGAGCTATGTCCTTTCTAAGGTGAGGTCTCCAGAGCTGCATGCCATACTCAAGATGCGGCCTGACCAAAGCATTATACAGAGGTAGGATCACCTCGCTCCTCCTGTTTGTTAATCCCCGGGCTATGCAGCCCAGTATCTTGTTTTCCTTTGCCACCGATCTTCTGTAGTTCTCACTGTTGTTTATTCTGGTGTCTACCACCACCCCACTGTCCCTTTCACTCAAAGTGGCTTGCAGTGAGACCCCTCCCAGGGTGTATACATGCCTTGGGTTTTCTAACCCCCCGATGAAACACCCTACACTTCCCCTGATTAAACCTCAGCCCCCACCTGCTTGACCAACCCTCCATGTTATCCAGATCCCTCTGGACTGCCACCCTCACTTCCTCCCCATCAGCCAGTGGTCACAGTTTTGAGTCATCTGCGGAGAGGCTCATCCTACTCCTAACTCCCGTCCCTGTGTTAGATACATCGACATTGAACAGGAGTGGTCCCAATACTGAACCTTGGGGCACCCCACTGAAGACCTTCCTAGGGGAGGAGACTATCCCACCAACCACCATACTCTGTGTTCTATCTGTAAACTAGTTTTCCTACCCACCTAAGCAACTGTCTTTCTACCCCCATCAACCTCAACTTTGACATTAGCCCGAACTGGGATGCCGAGTCAAATGACTTACTGAAATCCAGATATAAGACGTCCACTGGTCTGTGTCTGTCCAGAGTCCCCGTCACCCAGTGGTAAAATTCTATGCAGTTGGTCTGGCACAATTTCACCAGGATGAAACCATACTGTTTGTCATCCATGTGCCCCAGCATATCCAGTTGCCTGCCGAGCATCCCTTTGATGAAGCCCTCCATTAGTTTGCCTACTACTGATGTTAAGCTGACAGGCCAGTAATTTCCCATCCCCTGCCTATACCCCCCTTTGTGGATAGACACCACATGAGCAATCCTCCAATCTTGTCACACCATTTCTGTCTGGAGAGAGGCGTTGAACAGCACAGCTAGTGGAGCTGCTAGTTCGTCAGCCAGTTCCTTCAGCACTCTTGGATGCAGCATATCCGTTCCTGGTGCTTTGTCAATTTTCAGCACCTATAGATCCTCCCTCATGCTGTCCTCTGTGATTTTTCCTTCCCTAACTCCCCCCCCCAATAAGGCCCCCATCCCCTTCTGGGCTTGGCCCACCTCGTACCGCAGCCTCTTCTGATCCTCTCATCTCCCTCTGTCCTCTCCTCTCAGCTATCCCCCCTCTCTCCCTTCCGGTTGAATGAATCCCATGTCTCCTTCCCTAAATACTGAGGCACAGTACTTGTTTAGTACCTCTGCCTGTTCCCCCGCCTCCTGAGCCCATCCTTCCCCAGTGCTAATCCTGGAGATTTCTGCTCTCCCTTTCCTCTATTTCCCATATGTATCTACAAAATCCCTTTCCACCCCTTCGGATATCCCTAGCCAGGTTGTGATCTAGTCTCGCCTTGGTTCCCCTCACCACCCTTGTGACCCTTCTAGCTGACAACTCGTACTCACCTCTCCTTCCCAGAGTGCTTAAAACATCGTGAGGCATCTTTCTTATCCACACCGCCTATTGCACCTCCCTGGTCCCCCAGCACGGCTTGTTGACCCTACCGTTTTTACGCCTTTCCCTTGCACACAAGCTAGTAGCCTACTGTAACTCTTTTTTAATGGTCTCCCATGAGCTACCCACATCCATGTCTGGCCTAATCTAGCTCAAGCTCCATTACAGTATCCTGCCCATCCCCCCTGAAATCCACTACTACTGTGTTTTAGCAGTTGTCCTTCCCCCCCCCAGACACAGCAGAAACCAGACTGTGGCATGGTCTCCTCCTGCCATTGGGCTACACACCTCCAGACCACTTATCTGGTCGCTGTCTGCAAGGACAACGTCCAGTATCCTCCCCCCCCAGTAGGTTCCCCCACCTGTTGGACCAGAAAGGCATCCTGAAACATTTCCATCAGCCTTTGCTCCATGGCCACCACTGATGTCATGGTGTTCCAGTCTACCACCGTCATATTTTGGTCCCCCATGACCACCACCCTACCCTTTCCACGGCCACAGTGCCCCTTGATGTTCTCAACCAATTTTCCCTCCAGTTCCTCGTCAATTGCGTGGTGTCTGTATACCACCCCTACTTTCAATCTTTTGCCTCCCCCCCAATTGTAGGGTTACCCAAATCGCTTCCACTCCCCCTTCTGCCTCCTCCACTCCACTCACCAGTATGCCATCCTTAACTATCAGTGCTACACCCTCTTCTATACCCACTTCTCTATCCCTCCTGAATATTGTGTAGCTCTCCAAGTTTAGGTCCCAATCAATTCTTCTGGTTTGTCCGTGTTTCCGTAATTGCTGCCACATGCGCTCATCCTTCTGTCAGCATCACCTGGTGCTCGTTTTGTTGCCCATACTCCTTGCATTGACCATGACTGGCCTCCATCCCACCCTTCCCTACACAACTGACTTGGCTCTACGCACTCCCTGTTTGATCTTTCCTGCACAGCTCGCTCTTTGTGTACATTGGAGTCCCCTGCCCTCATTTGTCACCTTAGACCAGGGGTCTCGTTCAGTCTTCCTGTCTCCAGTCCTTCACTAGTCCCTCCCCTCTTTATAAGTTTAAACCCCACTTCTTGTGTATGAATTCAGTGAGTTTCAGTTGTAAGATCTCCTGCCCCTCTAGTTTAGTATCCTATTCCTAGCATATAATCCCTTATCATCTCATGTGTCCCCCCGGTCCCCCACCAGTCCATACCCTTCTGCCCTGCACCAATCCCTGCGCCACTGAGTCACACCTCTGAGTTTGCACTTGTTCTCCCCCACATGCCCTAGTCACCGGCAGGATATCTGAGAATGAAATTGAACTCGCTATAGAATGGCAGACACTGGCCAGTTCCTGAAACCTCACCTGGATTTCAAGATTGCTGTCCCATTCCAAATCATTTGTGCCCAGGTGTACTAGGAAATCAGGGGATCCCACGCATTCCAATGCTAAAGAATATAGCTGTAATTGGGCCTTGTGAATGTACAGTTCCGAATGCATTTAGCCCTGACTGTGCTGCTTTCACCCTCCCCCACTCCCTTCCAATGGATGCCCCTGGTCAAGGATTCCACCAGCAGGTTCACCTTTACCCCCACCTTACCTTCCCTTTTGACCCTTCTTGGCTCTTCCTTCCATCAACCACCCCCAGCTTACTCCTCCAACCCCATTTAGTCCGGGGATCACTAGTCTGTGCGTATTCTACCCTACTCTTCCTTCTGCATGCATTTCCCAATTTACTCCCCCCCACTACCTCCTGATCGGCCGAGCTGGCCCCCCCATCCCCCTGGACTACCTTTTGGTGCCAGAATTCACAGATCACACCTCTCCATACCCTTCTACTGCATCCCTCCCTGCCTCCAACCACCCCTCCTGTCTTGTTTCCACACTCCCTTCTGTCATATTTCTCACTACCCTACACTCCTCGCCCCACTCCCATCCTCAGGAGATATCTCCCTCAGCCACACTGGCCTTCCTAGAGTTCCCCCTACCACTCCCCTCGGCTGACTTCCCCAGCCTGAATGCCTGCTCATCTCCAGTTCCCCCTTCCCCCTCTGTCCCCTTCACGTCTCACCTCCTCCAGCTTACTGCTCACACTCTCACCGCCTGCCTGCCCCTCTCCAGTATCACTACTCCTCCTATTCCCACACCTTGGCATTCTAACGAAACCCTCTCTGACCGCCTGCTCCCCCCTACCATCCTCCTCCTCCTCCTCTCCTGGGTAGAGCATGGTGTATCTGCTGCTAAGAGTGATGCCTGCCCCTGGCACGTTGTCTCCTACCCCTTCCCCCCATCGCTCCACCTAGTCCACCCCCATGCTGTGAGGTGGTTTCCATCCGTTGCTCGTATTACGAACTACCACTCCTGAATTTCCATTGGGCCCATGGCTACCAGCTCCCTGGAGTATGCTGTAGTGGTCTCTTCTCCCTCCATGGGACCATTGCCTCTCCTTTCCCAACCCCACCTCCCACCGCAATTCTTCCAGTTCTCTTCTGATCTCCTCTACCTCCCCTCTTTCAGTTTTGAACACTAACTATACTCATTCATCGTGATACTGCTTGTGATTGCATGTTCCTTTCCAGTCTCTCACCATTGTTCACTGTAACAGCTTTGAAACTTAGGTTCTAAATCCTATCACCCAAGTCAATGATTCATATACAAGACAGATGCTGATCGTCATGTCAGTCTAGTCCTGTATCCGTCATGTTGGACCTGCAGTCCACACAGTAGGTAAAGGTCTTTGATCCGCCTTAATTATGCAAACATTCATTGAATCACTGATGGCCTGCAGTTATAATTTTGACTAAGTACTTATAGTCAGTGCGTACCATGTACTGTTTGTCCAGTGCCACAATGATGTGGGCGACACAGTTTGGATGCTTGCGCATTCCGTGGCATCATCATTGATGCTACCATCCGCAGCTGACAAACTAAAGTCTTGCAATAACAGCACAGCATCCTTGTATCTCAATATGTGTATTGCATGCGCTATTACACCATCCATCTACTCCACCATTTGTTGGAAAACTGGAGATTGCAACTGTATAACTTGTATCTCCCTGTCCTATATGCACGGTCTTTACATCAGGCACTTTGACTCCCCTGTTGGGCATGGATAGCATGGACTATTCCATTTATACCAACTCTGTATTTGCAGCATCATTGCGCCCCAATTTTATATTTTAAGACTAGAAAAATGTCTTGGTTTGTGTCTGCATGCAATGCAATGCTACTAAGTCTCCAATGTTGTTTCACTGTGTCCTGTACTTAGAGCACTAGAAATGGAAAACATTACAACACACCAGTCTGGTACGTTACATCCCTTCTCCACATTGCCCATTTTTTTTTGGCCCCTTTTGTTTCCACCACAATTTCACTACTATTGCTTTGGCAATAACTCTATGTAATACTGTTGTTAACTCTAAACATGTTCTCATTTCATTTTTTCATGTATTTTTTCATTTTCCGTTTGTCAGCCCAACATTATATAACAAAATGGAGACTCCAAAACCAAAGAAGCGTGGAAGGCCACAGTCAGTCACAGATTCCTCACGCAAAAGACCTAGGAAAATGAATGACAATGGTGCTCAGCTGTCTCGTTGGCTCACACTGAAACATACACTCAACTTTAAGTTCCACTCTGATGTGGCGCGCGTAGTGCTTGACATGTAAGTGACTACATTCATTGGTTTGCATGTAAGTCTTTTTCAACAAACTCCACTTAATAAGTATGATCTATGTCATTTATGTTCTCCAATGCAGTTATGATGGTAGGAATGTACAGAGTACACATGGCCAACAGTTGACATCTCTGCTATTATGCTCGACACCACTGTCTGCAAAACTTCGTGGACAACAATGTTTGCATAGATACGAGAACTCAAGTACTCCTAATAACCCCAGTGTTAGCAACATACAGTCATTAGAAAGGCAAGTGGCATGCATGTTGTCAGAACTTGCATATTTTTGAGGTATCCATGTAGTATTGTTCCTTACTTCTCATTTTACTTACAGGGTTGAAATGGAACTTCTGTCTGATGACGTGGTTTGTCTACCAGGAAGTCCAGTGAGAACCATGGCACAACACTTCGGATACACGGAAACTTGCTGCAACAGTGATGGGTTTCTGTACATGAGAATTTCTCACTGAGTTTTCCATAATTAGTGGTTGTGGTAACACTACAATGCAGGCTTTAGATTGGCCTGCTCATTCTGTAATGTTAGTGTTGTTATACTTACATTTCTATCTGTCTTACAGGTGTGTTGACAATGATACCAAGGATAAAACCTATCATGTGGATAGCCTCTGCTATTCTACCACTTTGTCTGAGGCCACAGACTTGGGGGGGTATCGGGGTAAGTCTGTGTAAAGTAAAGTGATCAAAGCAACAGAACTACATAGTAAACAGGGAGGAGAGTAGGCACTGTGGGTCACCCTGAAGACTGGAAATGGCACCACAATCCACGCGTGTTGTATGTAGATCCCCGTGTCATGGAAGAATCTGTGCTAGCAAATGGTAGAAGGCACCCTTACGATGGCAATGGTGACACATCAAAACCACCATCACCATGGAAATCAGCCTTTGTGTGAAGGTTGTTAAACAAATAAAACAAAGGAAAAAACACTATGGTTATCAAAAGAACTGGCGGGCAAGGTTAGGGAGAAAAATATAGCATTCAAGACGTATAAGGAAACATAGAGGAAGCAGGATACAGAAGTGGTGGTTATCACAGCAAAAACAGTAACATTATTTACTCTTGCTTTACAGTATTCATGATCTGCCTGATGCATCTTTTGCAGTACATGCCCATGGCCTGTCAGATGAGATTGCCGTGACTGACTAAGCAATCACAGAGCATGAAACACATGATGCACAGGACATTAACAGTAAGGATAGCATTTCGGATACTGAACTTGCAAAGTCTGTTGTTGACCAAAACAAGTTTATTGTGTACTACAATAACTTGCTCGACCTTGCAAAAGCATCTGTGCACAACTCTTGCAGTTCTTGTGGCCATGCACTTAATATCCATTCTAGGACTAGTGGATCTTGTCTTACGCTGACATGGGTAGGTATGTCCTACCTTATGACTAGGCCATCAACTGCAAATGACAAATAACTATTGTGAACGCTTACTTACCGTTCATTATTTTGTTTCAGGTCTGCAAAAATAAACATGTTGAATTTAAATGGACAACTCAGCCACAACTCAAACATGGATTTAATGCTGGGGACTTAATGATAGTAAGCTCAATCCTCTTGTCAGGGAATAATAATGGCAAAATATCCCTGATGTTTAAATTCCTCCACCTGGCAATGATTAGTCCTTCCTCCTTCTTTTGATTCCAAAAACTATACATTGTGCCGGTTATTGAGAATGTATGGGATGAAATGGAGGCCAAGCCTCTTGCTGCATGATCAGGAGAATGAGTGGTAGTCATGGGTAAAACATTACAGTCATTGATTCATTGAACACGATTTTTCTGTTGCATAAGCAAATTGTAATCACAGTATATGGTTTGTTCCCATATGATGACTCACAGTTGCATCTCTATTTTATTCGATAGGAGATGGTTGAATGGACAGTCCGGGCTATTCTGCACAATATTGCACTTACACATGCATGGACTACGACACTAAAGTAATACTTTCAGTTAAGATTGTTGATAAACGTGAAACTGGCCTCAAGTCACCAAATATGGAGACACTCGCATTCCGACGGTCACTAGATGCACTCCAGAGACACAATGTGGCATTAACTGAGGTTGTGACTGATTCCCATGTTCCCATTTCTAGTCTAATGAGTGAGTATTACTTACTTATGTATCATTTTAGTTAAGTGATATACCAGGAAGGTCACACTACACAACAAGTTTCATCACACAATGTGTGTCTGGGAAAGTGGGTGACTTGTAAGGCATTCCATTAAACAATAGCAATGGAACGGTACACAATTCAATTATACAGTCAGTTCAAGACAACGTATTTGCAGTCAAATCAAGAAACAGTATATGGTTCCAATTATTCAGAGGGTATGGCACAAAGTAGCAAGCAACTGAAAAATACTACATGGCTGCACGACATGAAAGTCGCTATGTATATCACAATCCAGCCGAGTACTGAAGGTCTTCAGATTCAGTAATAGCATACCTACTACAGTCCTTTTAAGATGCAAAATGCTCTTCTCATTTGCAGTCCACAGATAGATAATTGTGCAATGCTGATGAGATAGCGGAAGAACAATAAGTAAAGTGAAATTCTGTGGGGGTGGTGCCACAGTTTATACAATCTGTCTGTGAAGGCGGTAAGGCCGACAGTTATTGTACTATGCTGCACATCACATGTACGTTATTCTGAGTACCTCAGTGAATGAGTGTATTTGTCGAGGGCACTGGTATGCTACAGCTGAGCACTGGTATACTAAACTAAGCAATCGCTCCGCGTATTTTGCAAAAAAAACACGGTTTACGGAAAAAAAAACTCTGAATACCCACTGGAACACAAACCGGAATAATGGCTACTGAACAAGCAAAACAGCAAGCTTCGACCTAGAACTACAATAATTAATGACCCAGTTAGAAAACGACGTTGAATCATTAACTGACCCATCTGACAGCCAGATAACCGCTACAGCTACCTCATCAGACAGAATGTCCACAACCTCAGAAGACAGTCCCACACCATGCACCAGTGCTGCACTTCTAAGGGAAAACCAGAACAAAGTACAAGCCACTGACACCGAAGCCATAGATATGGTTATAGAAAAAACAATAAACCCAAATACTACAACAAAAAAACAGTGGACACAAACATGTTTAAAGACCTACTTAAAGCAAAACTCCAGTGAAGACCGCCACCTACAGGACATCCCTCCAGACCAGCTAAACCATTTTTTTCTGACACTACTTTATGAACTGTGGCAAAAGGATGGCAGTGAATATGAGCCTCTAACCTTAACAGCCAAGTTCCAGAGTGCAGAGAGGTACTTGAAAAATAAAGGATACTCCGGCTCCCTGTCAACCTCCCCATCATTCGAGAAAGCTTGGAAAGTTCTACTCTCAAGACAAAAATACCTCAAGATACAAGGTAAAGGCTCAAAGTCACAAACAGCCGATGAGCTTACAGACAGTATCACTGAAAGAATTATATGCAGAACACTTACTGGGACCATACAACCCCCGAAGCCCTACTAAACACCATGGGGCTAATCACCAGCATGTACAGTACTTCGGTGTCAGAGGTACAACAGAAATGAGAAACCTAAAATGGGGAGACATAATATGTAGAAACGACGAAAATGGACAGTCATACATCTAACTAGACCTGGAAAGACAGACAAAAACATGAGCTGGGGCAAACCCAAAGGACTGTAGAAAAGTAGTGTCAAAAGCCTTGTAAATATGCAGTTTCCTGGACAAGTACCCTGTCCAGAACTATTTACTATACAAAACAAAAGGCCTCAACAAAGCCCAAGTCCAGATGCACCCTTTTTTCCTTGTAACTAACCACCATGCCAAAGACAGCCTACCAAACTCATGGTTCAAGAATCAACCACTTGGAATTCACAAGCCAGCTTCTATTGTAGAAACCACAATAGCCAAATACAGCATAACAACTGAAAAGAGACTGACAAATCACTCAGAAAGAAAACACTTGGTGCAAAAGCTAACATATTGTGACATACTCCCCAACGACATTGCAAATATCTGGACACAAACAGATCCAAAGTATAAATGATTATTCCAAACTAAACGAAGAAAAACAAAACAAATATCCAGCATGCCAAGCAGTGAACCACAAAAGGAAACGAAATAGCAAACACCTCCAGCAACACAGCTCTCCACCATCGCTGACTATCCAGATATCCTAGGCACATGCATCTACAGACCTGCCATACAAGCCAAAACAATTAACTTCACAATCATTCAAGGTAAGCTGCACCCTCTCCAAAAAAAAAGAACTAGTACAACCCATAACTATCCTGCACCTTCCCCAAAACCTCCCCTACCCAAAATAAAACTAAAAACTCAAAAATCTGTTTTTTTCCTTCCCAACAGCTACACTAGAAAGTGACTTATGGTACTGCAATCAGACAGCGACTCAGATTAAACCTGCAAAGATAATAAAACAGGGCCAGAAGCAAAGGGGTGGAGAAGGATTGAGCATCTTCGGACAGCTCTCCTTCTCCGGAGAGGGGGGAGACCAGTAGTCAGTGCCAGCCTGGCCTCTAGCGGTGGCTAGTGGATGGTGCACCAAAGCTGTATGTGGGTCAGGAAGCGGGGCAGATGTTTGACGGGGCACACGTGAGAGCGTGCACATCGCCATCACTGGCGCCATTGCATGCTCCACTCCCAAAAGGGAAAAACAGAGGAAATCACTCACGGCGGATGGTGGGAGTCGTACTCCACCCAGGACCAGCCAACGACGCTGGCACACTCTGGATCTGTTCTCAGTGGGGTGCCCCACCTCCCACTGACCCCGCAAAAGAGGCAAGTCCTGGAGGTAAAAGCCGGCACTGGATGGTAGACATTGGGGTATAGGGGCTGACAGAATGCAAGGGCCATGGAGTGAAAGTATTAAAAAACAAAATGGCGATGATTGATTCTGCACCACAAAGGACTCGAGCTGCATGAATAATTAACATGGAAAAAAGACTGATTCACAGAGCAAAAATAAATAATGAAGACTGATTCCTCATAAAGGCTTTTCAGATCTACAAAGATAGCAAAGAATAAAAATTTCTATAAACCAATATTTACCCCCCAAACACTGTCATTTCATTACCACTCTACCACACTATCGCCTATCAATTTCTCTACAATAAAGGCAACCTTTATTCTTTTTTCTACACTTTCCCCCACCTCTTTCCTCTATCCTTCAACCTTTTGTAAATAAGCAAAAGTTGGAAGTTACCAACTTAATAAAAGTTACTGTATATTTCATAGTTTAAGCACAGTTCAAACTTCTGAATTTCACCCTTTTCTTGTTAAGAATCTGTGAATATAAATTTGAAATTATCTTTCCTTGTCTGTGTCCCTTGTATGCAGCCTGAACTCTTCAAGTCCTAATTAACAAAATGTACTGCCAAATAAAACATAAAAAATAATCTAAAATGGGCGCTTCATGCCCTAATCCAAAGAGAACTCCAAACATGGACTCTTCCCATCCTAATCCTCAATGACAACGAACAAACCCCTTCCCAAATAAAAATCCATTACGGAAAAATCCAGAAAATGATGCCCAATCCCCAAGAACTCCAGAACATCCAGCACAAAAATCCTCCAGGCTGCAGAATCCCCGAATCTCCAATGCATCCTGAGCCCAAATCCAACGACTACCTCCGGCATCCTCAACAATTGTCAGCCACAACCCTCACCGGAGCTCCATGGAGACCTTCCATGCTGCCAACTAAACTGCACCACAAACAAATGCCACACCCTCCAGCCAATAAAAAGCCTCCCCAAAGAACAGACACCCCCAACCAATCGCAATGTAGGTCCACCCATAACTCAGACAAAACCACACACCCCCAACTAATCAAAGCTCACCAAAGAATAGCCAATAGAAAAACATGAACAAAACAAATCCACCAATAAAACAAAATCTGGTCAGATCTACCACGGCTACATAATGAAGTTAGTGAAGTTGTGTGGAATTGTTAAGGAGGTATGGAGAAACAACACAATGATTTGTAAGTAGTAAGATTTGTTTTAGTTTCTGTACTAAGGAAGACATACACATTATTAGGAAAATATATGGATACGTACATTTTAATGGAAGGAATAGGAAACTTACAAAAGAACCCCAAAGCAAATGCCACTGATGCATGTGTTATCCTGGATGATATTGGCCAGACAGCCAAATTTTAAAGAAAACATAATTGCACATATCCTAATAATGCAAAGCATCAACAGAAACATGCAAATCCCCATGATGGTACAGAAGGTGGCAGTACATCAAAAAATAATGGCTGGCATATGCTCAGCCTTGGGATTATGTACAATTTTTTTTACTTATTTATTTATTTTTATTTTTTAAGAGAAATAGGGCTTTTGTCCGTGAGGTGATGTCAGTTATATTTAAGCAATGTGCTGATGTCAGGAAGTCAGGTGTAACGATGATGGACTGTTAGACAAGATGTGATATTAACTTTCAGAGGGGGTCACTTTTGATAAGGTCAAGGTAGCTATGCTTGTGATAATAGGAATATTAGGAAAGTATGAGGTCTATGCAGAAGTGGAGTACAAATATGCACAGTTTCATAAGTATGTGCTCAGAGTGCAGGCAAATGTGATATGCAGGTTTGTTTTAGAAATAGGTAAAAATAGTGATACAAACAATTAATAGAAAGATAGATAATTACAT
The DNA here is from genome assembly GCA_016271365.2 of Neoceratodus forsteri. Classification (NCBI taxonomy): domain Eukaryota; kingdom Metazoa; phylum Chordata; order Ceratodontiformes; family Ceratodontidae; genus Neoceratodus; species Neoceratodus forsteri. Next base: position 1,871,873,787 of record CM057452.1, read on the forward strand.
AGACATATAGAGAGAGACGCACAGGCAGGCAGAAAAGGAATGGCAGTAAAGTACTGAAGTAATGCCAACCCTACCCCCACCCCGCAGACATGGACAGGCATTGGGGTGTGCCTTTGGGTCCTTGACCGTAACACTCATGTCATTTCACCTCACCCTATCCTGCAGACACAGACAAGAGTCAAGGTGTGCCTTGGGGTTTTCAAACTTTACACTCACCCCATTCCATAAGGAAATACACTGAAATGGGTGCAGTATAATAGAATTGAGTGAACTTTGGGGCTGAAGAGTCAAAGGCACACCTCGATACCTGTCACTGGCTGCAGGGTGGGGATGGGGGTGGAATGGCGTGAGCATTACTGTTGACAATCCCAAGTCACACCCCTGATGCCCGTCAGTCCCTCCAATGCAGGGTGTTATGGCCAGAACCCCTAATGCCCTGGGTGTTTCTTGGTATTTTCACTCCAAGTTTTCAGCCTGGGCTTTTTGTGACCCCACCACATGAACAGTGACACTATCAGTTCATTAGCCGAAAGGAGATTTTGCACAGCGACTGTGCCATTTGGCACCACAGGTGCAAAAACACTTTTTGAACGGGATGTAAAAATTGACAGCTGTACATTTCTTGCTTCAGTAACACACACACGAACATGCCAGAACACAGCAGCAAAATTATTAGATTTGTCTACAAGTATTATTTTTGATGCAAGTTGGAGCACGGGGAAGGGGGGTAAGACTGGAGATCAGTTATGGTCCATGACATAAAAATCATGGTCAAAATATTAAATATCTTAAAATAAACATACATGCAAAAGTAACCATTACAAGAAGAAAATGCAAACTGTGACACTTAACAGTTTGAGGGTAAGTTAGGACATCTGGACTTATTTGCTGCATATGCATCTCAATTAGGCGACTAGATGGGCCAAGTAGTCCTTATCTGCTGTCAAATTCTATGTTTCTATGTTTCAATTGCTAAGGGGTCCTGACCATGTTCACCCTTCCTCAAGCCAAGCTAGCTAGCTACAGTATGTCTAACAATAACATGGATGGAAAAATGATGCCATATTTTCAACAAGAAGTTAGCATTTTAAAAAGACAGTGCTGTAGACTGAGAAGCAGCTTGTGTAGGTGCATTCATCATGCTAGCTAAGATGTTCTGGTTGCGTTCCATAAGGCTAACCAGTGGGAGAAGTAGGGGAAAGGGACAGAAATCTAAAATAGAACCATTGAACCCATTTGTGATATAAAGTTGCATGACAGAAATGTGGCTTCCAGAACTGGACACCATATTCCAAATGAGACCTCACCAGTGATCTACACAGTGACATCACTACCTCCTTCCTTCTGCTGGTAATACCTCTCCCTATGCTCCACAGCATTCCACGGTCTCTCCTCACAGCTTTGGTACATTGTTTAGCTACCTTTAGGTCATCCAATATGATGACCCCCAAATCCCTTTCCATTTTGATGACCATCAGCCCCCCCCCCCGTAATCATTTCCTAGGTTCTTGCAACCCTTCCTTATTCAGCAGGCAGTTAGTGCATCTGAACTTACTTGCTGCATATGCATCTCAGCTGCTAAGGGGTCCCGACCATGTTCACCCTTCCTCAAGCCAAGCTAGCTGCAGTATGTCTTGCAATAACATGAATGGAAAGATTATGCTTAACCAGTGGGAGAAGTAGGGGAATGGGATAGAAATCTAAAATAGAACCATTTAAACCATTTGTGATTTAAAGTTGCATGACAGAAATGCGGCTTCCAGAACTGGACACCATATTCCAAATGAGGCTTCACCAATGATCTACACAGTAGCATCACCACCTCCTTCCTTCTGCTGGTAATACCTCTTCCTATGCACCACAGCACCACAGCATTCCACTGGCTTTCCTCACAGCTTTGGTACATTGTTTAGCCACAGGTGCAAAACACTTTTTGAACAAGATGTAAAAAATGACAGCTGTACATTTCTTGCTTCAGTAACTCAAACACACACACACACACACACACGAACATGCCAGAACACAGCAGCAAAATGATTAGATTTGTCTACAAACATTATTTTCTATGCAAGTTGGAGCACGGGGGGGGGGGTTAAGGCTGGAGATCAGTTATGGTCCACGACATAACCACATGGTCAAAATATTAAATATTTTAAAATAAACATAAATGCAAAAGTAACCATTTCAAGAAGAAAATGCAAACTGAGACACTTAACAGTTATAGGGTAAGTTAGCACATCTGGACTTATTTGCTGCATATGCATCTCAATTGCTAAGGGATCCTGACCATGTTCACCCTTCCTCAAGTCAAGATAGCTACAGTATGTCTAACAATAACATGGATGGAAAAATGATGCCATATTTTCAACTAGAAGTTAGCATTTTAAAAAAAGAGTGCTGTAGACTGAGAAGCAGCTTGTGTACAGTAGGTGCATTCATCATGCTAGCCAAGATATGTTCTGTTTGTGTTCCATAAAGCTAACCAGTGGGAGAAGTAGGGGAAAGGGACAGAAATCTAAAATAGAACCACTGAACCCATTTGTGATTTAAAGTTGCATGACAGAAATGCGGCTTCCAGAACTTGACACCATATTCCAAATGAGACCTCCTTCCTTCTGCTGGTAATACTTCTCCCTATGCACCACAGCATTCCACGGGCTCTTCTCACAGCTTTGGTACATTGTTTAGCCACCTTATACACCAAAATTCCTTTCCATTTTGATGACCATCACCCCCCACTGTAATCATTCCCTGGGTTCCTGCAACCCTTCCTTATTCAGCAGGCAGTTAGCACATCTGGGCTTATTTGCTGCATATGCACCTCAGCTGCTAAGGGGTCCTAATCATGTTCACCCTTCCTCAAGTCAAGGTAGCTGCAGTATGTCTAACAATAACATGAATGGAAAGATTATGCATAACCAGTGGGAGAAGTAGGGGGATATACAAATCTAAAATGGAACCATTGAACCCATGTGTGATTTAAAGTTGCATCACAGAAATGCGGCTTCCAGAACTGGAACCCATATTCCAAATGAGGCCTCGCCAGTGATCTACACAGTGGCATTACCACCTCCTTCCTTCTGCTGGTAATACTTCTCGCTAATGCACCACAGCATTCCACAGGCTCTCCTCACAGCTTTGGTACATTGTTTAGCCACCTTTAGGCCATCCAATATGATTACTTCAAAATCCCTTTCCATTTTGAAGACCATTACTCCCCGTAACCATTCTCTGGGTTACTGCAACCCTTCCTTATTCAGCAGGCAGTTAGCGTATGTTTTTTAATTTTTTGCTGTATATGCATCTCAATTGCTAAGGGGTCCTGACCATGTTCACCCTTCCTCAAGCCAAGCTAGCTGCAGTATGTCTAGCAATAACATGAATGAAAAGATTGTGCATATGAAAACTCATTAATTATGCTGTACATACCCTAAGACTAAAAGTGTATCTCCTTTGGCTGCCCTGATGTCTGTGGTTAATTTGAAACAAAAAATGCAACAAGACACTGGCTTCCACTGGAGATATTAAACAATAGAGCAAACTACACTCTGGGAAGATTGCCTGGGACAAGATGCAATAAAAAAAAAACCCTGAAAAACAGGTTCCAAGGAGTATAAAAACATCAGGAATGTTAGAAAAAATTATCCCTCCTTCATTTACAGGTATCAATGAATGCATTTGTTAACCATGCTGGTTCATCTTCTTGCTTCCCTCTTGATAAAAATGTAAAACTACATTTGTGTTATTTTAAATGAGTGATACACGGCATGTCCAGTGGGGTGGCAGCTCTGATAGTTGTTCCAGTCTTTCTTTTCACTGATATAAACTGAGCCAGGAAAAAAGTAAGTAGGAAAAAAAAAAAACAGCCCTTTGTTTCTACAAGTAGTTCTTAATTGCAGCTGGTATTTTTAACATGTGCATGGCAACTCCACTTCTCAAACTTAAAGGAAAAATACACTTCATCAAAGGCTGTGTTCACCAAGTACTGTGCCCATGATTAAAATAATTTGAACCCCTTCCCCAAAAACATGTGCCCTCACATGAACCTGCATGATTAACTGTAAAGACAATTAAAAAAATTATTTTTAAATGCATTACTAACACCAATGCTTTCAAAGTTTTGAAACTACTTAAAAGAAAAACTATTGAATATGGTAAAAAAATATTGTTAATCCCAAAAGATGAACTTTGTTTTAGTGTATAAATGTTTAAGAAATACCTGTGGCTCTTTCAACCAGGAAGCTGTAGTTTCTGACACTTCTTACTTACTCTTTCCTTTTGAGACACCAGGTGGCTCTGATAATCATTTGTTCCAAGGGTTTTCAAGTCAGTTTGAAGGCATTAAGTATTTTCTGTTCTCCTAGTCCTTAACAAAATGCAGAGACTCCACAGACTTGTTCTGTTCCTTGGTCCAGATCCCAAACTAGTGAGTCTTGTTTCAACAAGATAGATCCACCTCATGCCCCTCCCACATTAATCAAAAAAAAGGCTGGGGTGGATCTTTAGGAGCTTCTCAGGTGGAGGTGGGGTGGATCTCATTCACCCCCCCAAAAAAAATGCTGCCTCCCACTGCTCAGGTTCCAGTTCTTGTGCCACCCATTTAAGAAAGAAAACAGTACCCTGCAACCATTGACTAACATGAAAGTGTATTTATTTGAGGGCAGAAATCATTTATTGGAGGAGGATAAGGCAGAGGAGACTAATTACACCTTCAGTCAGTTCCACAGACAGAAAACATGACATCACTCCTTCTGTACATAGATACATAGACAGTGTCGGCAGATAAGGGCCTATGGCCACCCAGTCTGCCCATTTGAGCTTGTAAGTTCAGTTTGTTTTCCTAGAAGTCTGTTTCCCCTTACCCCTGACCTCTAGAACTCCTTTATGTCTATCCCATGCATTCTTAAATCCCGTGATTGTTTCTGCCCCCACCACTTCCTCTGGCAGGGTGTTCCACTTGTCCACCACCCATTCTGTGAAGAAATTCTTTCTCATGTTTCCTCTGAATCGTCCTCCCTCCAACTTCATCCCATGCCCTCTAGTCCTGGAACATCTCTTTCACTTAAAAATAGTGTTTTCCTGCACCCTGTTCCTCCCTGTAAGGTACTTGTATGTTTCTATCATATCCCTCTCTCCTTTTCTCCTCCAGGAGTACATGTTCAGTTCCTTCAAGCTGTCTTCATAGGACTTGTGATGCAATCCATGCACCATCTTTGTTGCCCTCCTCTGAACCTTCTCTACCCTGTCTATGTCCTACGTGGGTATGGTCTCCAGAACTGTACACTGTACTCCAGGTGGGACCTCACTAGTGTCTTGTATAGCGAATTATGACCTCCCTTTTTCCTGCTGGTGATGCCCCTGCCTATACATCCCAGCATCCTATTTGCTTTACCTGCTGCCTTGTCACACTGTTTCCCTACCTTGAGGTCATCAGAGATGACAACCCCAAGATCCCTTTCCTGCTTGGTGCATGCTATATCCTCACCCCCCAACTGATATATTGTGCCAGGGTTTTTGTGCCCCATATGCATTATCTTGCACTTCTTTGCATTGAATTTCAACTGCCAAACCCCTGACCATTCTTCAAGCTTCTGCAGGTCGCTTCTCATTCTGTCTACACCCTCTGGTGTGTCTACTCTGTTACAGAGCTTTGTGTCATCAGCGAACAGTGAAAACATGAAAAACATCTGCAGACTCCGCCTACTGCAGCCGTAAAATACACGCCATTCATTCACGAACCAGCAGCCAATCATAACCCACAACAAGTTTATCTTTACACAAACTGGACACAGACCCCACAGCTGCTACTCCCAAAAAACTGCCTGACATTTTAAAAATAAATAAAACACAAATAGTTTTTATCCTGATGCCTGATGCATATTAATTTGCAAAAAAAAAAAAATATTTTTAATACCAATGGGGTTCAAGTAGTATATGTAGTAACCTTAGGGCTCCCAAGTCTAAGACCCAGCCCCACTGTGCATGCAGGAACAGGGGAGGGTGTGCCTTAGGGGTTGAAAACCCTAATGCTCACCCCATTTCAACAGTTAATAACCTAAACCTAACATGGGTACAGAATAAAATAACAGGATGAGCATTAGGGTTCGCAACCCCAAGTCACACCCTCCCCCTGTTCCTGCATGCACAGTGGGGTTGGGGTCTTAGGCTTGGGAGCCCTAAGATCGTATTTCCCTACTTTTGATGTTTCAACTCTAACCAATGTTTCACAGGTCTACATCAAAATGGAGCAGACCAGCATAAATGAATTGGAGTTTCAGAACGGTTGTTTGGATATGACACAGAAACTAGTGAAAAGTTCAAAATTTCTGACATTTTCACCAAAGACAGATGTTGTACTTTCTTCAGAAGATTTTGGTATGACATAGACCACCAGTATTATTTTTGGATTGTGTATGTAAAGGGGAACAGAAGTGTAAGTTTTTTGTGTAAGTAGTATTGCTTACTGCAGCACAGAAGACACCGGTTCTGTTGACTTGCTTGCTACCTACTGTAGCTGTGTAATTAAGCAGTAAACCAACACAGAGTGTGGGTGATGCTGGCTTTACACACGCATGGCATGGTTCGGTCACGAGGCCGCAGGCAGAGTGTCCACACCATACCAGGTATGGGTCAATCCCAGCATCACCCACACTCTGTCATGGTTTATTGCTTAATTATACAATGGCATCAAAAATACCAGTCACTGATTGGCTAACTGGCACCTGGCAGCTGTGGTAAATTCTAGCATAACCTACGGCAACAGGTGCCAGCTAGCCTAACATCATAGAACCTTTAGAATGTTGTCCCTGCCTTTTGAAAAACCCACCGAAATGACCACCATCTTGCGCATCACTAAAACTACCGCAACAGTAAAAATGAAAAAAAATGGACATGAGTATTGAATTACTTGACCAAATAGAGCTCGATGTAATATTTAGCAACCTCACAGAAGAATACATCATCGAAAAACTCTGATGGTGAAAGTGCCAACTTGCATGTTGAGGCAAGTGCTGAAAACAGGATCCAAATCTCCACAGACAGCACCGATGCAGCCATACTTCCCACTCCAGTAGCAAACACCAGCTGTTCGCATCATCGCAACTCCACCTCCCGGCCAGACACGGCCACTGCAGTCAATAGAAACCCTAGCACAGACAACAGGAAACGACACATAGATGTCAGTGACAACGAAATGATCAGGATAGAGCTTTTAAGAAATGAAGAGACAACTAGAAAACAAAGTGGGCAGTAAATGTATTCTCTGATTGGTGTAAACAAAAGCAAATCACCATAGATCTGAGAAGTGTACCAATGCCAACTCTTAATGACACTCTCCGAGCTTACTACAACTCAGTAAGGAACACAAAGGGTAAAGGGTATGTACTAAGCAGTTTCATTGGCTTGTGTTCAGGTTTAAAAAGACATCTTAATGGCTCCCTATCAGTCGTTCTCTAAATCTCCTGACAGACCCTGATTTCAGCACTGCAAATAATGTTTTTAAAGGGCTAGTGAAAAGATATCATAGAGAGGGAAAGGATAAAGCCCAGCATCACCCACCACTCACGATCCAGAAATTATCACCACTTAGACATTCTAAAGCAGTAACCCCAAATACACCATCAGGGTTAGTAAAAAAAGTTTGGCTGGATGGCCAACTACATTTTGCTCAAAGGGGAAATGAGGGTGTGAGAGCTTTAAACGTACGCTCCTTTGAAGCGAAATCCACAGAAACTGGACACAGATATCTGACTAAGTCATTCAATGAGCAGACAAAAAACCACAAGGAGCACATGGATCCCACAAGGCAGCTAACTCATGGTTATATGTTTGAACAGCCTGGTGATCCATTATGTCCTCTTGCAAGTTATTTAAAATATACAAGCAAACTGCCTGCAAACCCTCCCTCTCTGTTTTGCCATCCCAAGCGTTTACCACCAGAAATGTATGAAAACAAAAAGTATGGTACACTATGGAGCCCATGAGCGTAAACTACCTTGGCAGAATGCTAACCAGAATTTGCAAGGAAGCCTTGCTGCCCACAGTCTATACCAACCATTCACTGAGGGCCATCGCAATAACTGTCCTCAGTGATGCTGGAATGGAAGCCCGTCAGATAATGGCCATAACGGGCCATAAGAACGAATCATCCCTTCATTCATATTGGAAGCCCAATCTAGCCGACTTCCAAAAGTGGGGTTCCATCATTACAGGGGACAATAATCCGAGCTGTAGCCGCATGATTTCAGCCCCCTCCACTCCACGTAATCAACCTGCCATTCCAATTTAAAAAAATGCCATTGAAATCCTAGATGCTGGCTCTCAAGAATCTTACCTAAATGTCAATATGACTAGTTCAGCAACAAAAAATCCAATAAATGACTGTACTCCACAAGAGGAAACAAGCTGCTTAACGACTAAACAACAAGCCGAGAAACGCCCGGAAACCGGATCATGCCCACAGGAAATGGCAAGACAACATCACCATCACGATCAAAACACAGAGAAGCAATATGCAGTCCAGGCGTTGGGAAGCTGGTTAATTATGGGACCATAAACGTCTACTGCACACCACCAGGGTAAGTCACTACAAGTAAACAAGGCTGGACATTGCAAAAAAGCAGCACAGTACAGGAAAAAGCGTAAAAGTTTCTGTTTTTTTTCTTTTTTACAGATTTCACCATAATCAGCAGGATCCTCGGCTATGAAGACTAAAAAACATACATCGCGATGTAGAGAGAGCCGATTTTGCTGCACCTTCAGATAAGAATTTAAAGTCTTTTTTTAACAGTAGGCAGAATAGTTTAACACTGCTGTTTCGTTTTCAGTACGCACTCTCTCTGAACATTTGCAATTATTCTAGTATTTCCAAGAGAAATTGTAAAATCGAATAGCAAACCAGTAAACTGTTGCTAAACTTACCACCTGTCTGGGACTATTTGTTTGAGTGTAAGGATATTTAGAATAATTCTTCAATTTAAATGTATAACATTTGTGAAACCATGCCAATGATAATTGAACAACAACCATTTATTATTGTATAATCACAATAATCCACTCCAGGGAGTGGGTGATGCAGGGATTTACCCACGCCAGGCTTAGTTTGGTCACTCGGCCAGAGGCCTTGTGACCGAACAACGCCAGGCGTGAGTAAACCTAGCATCACCCACACCCTGTCATGGTTTATTGCTTAATTATACAATGTCCTTCCTTTTTTTTAAAACAAAAAAAAGAAAAAGACAGTTGTTTTTGTTGTTTAAGTCATTTTTATTAAGTTTATTAATCCACCAGAAAAAAATTTACTCTGTTGAGAATGCTAGGTGACACTGCCCCTGTGCAGCGTGAATGTAGCTTTAGTGTGGCGCAGTAGGCTGATGATGTGGAATAGCCTAAAACAGCCCTGAACAAAGTTTGTATAACATTTAAAGATTTTTCGTTTTACAGACAGTCATCTGTGACTGATTGCCTATCTCCTGTCTAATTTTTTTCCCTTTAGATCCGCTCCGTCACCACATTCTGACATAGTTCTCTAACGGCAGCTCCGCATTGCAACATCCTTTTAACTGCATAGCTGTGGTGCTACACTCATAATTAAAAAAAGAAAAGAAAGAAAAATGAAAAACTGCTGAGTGGGACAGTTACTTCGGGCAAGACCTCCACTTCTGATTTACCGTGGTAGCCAGCGATGAAGGGCTACTTTCTGGTTTGCTTCTGTGGTTACTGTGATTTTCTGTTTGAGAGGGATTATCTGAAGTAACTGTCTCACACAGTGTTTTTTCATTTTTCTTTCTTTTGTTTTTAAATTGGGAGAGTAGCACGGGGGTATGTAGTTTAAAGAATGGTGTTTTGCTTTGTGAGCTGTGTCTGAATGTGCTGACGGAGCGGAACCAAAGGAATAAAAGAGGTGAAGTTCCATTGTGGTGATTATATATACACACTATTTTAAAGCTATGTAAACCTGAACTCAAGTGATGATTGCAGGATTTGTGACGTTGACAGAAAAAGGTTTGATCACACACAGCCACATAGAAGGGACAAGATCAAAGTTATCACATCCTTAGTTTATTCTGATAACAGACTGACATCTGGTCCTACCTGACGCATTTCAGACAATGTGTCCTTTATCAAAGGGAAGGGGAAAGGGAAGGGGAAGGAGAACATTGTTTAACCACGAGTAACACACTAAGCGGAAGCTGGTTTCCAGATGTGACCTAAGAGCACAAGGAAGTTAAGTGACTTGCTCAGGATCGCACAGTATGCACCTAGATGGCTGTGGGATTCAAACCCAGGTCTCCAGATCTGCAGCTCAGAGTCTTAATCCACAGCGCTATGATGCCTCCTTGTTTAATAAAGGATATGTTGTCTGAAATGCATCAGGCAGGACCAGATGTCAGTCTGTTATCAGAATAAACTAAGGATGCGATAACTTTGATTCTAATGGCATTCCTTCTATGAGGCTGGGTGTGATCAAAACTTTTTCTGCCATTATAACTGGTTGTTTCTGAGCACCACTGCCCCTGTGCGCACTCATTTTATAGAAAGGATTTGTAATGTGGATGAGCATCTTCTTTTTTTTGTATTTATTTCTGCACGCCGCCATTACCAGCCAAGCCCCCTCTCCTTCGAGCAGCAAAGCCCACCAGCACTGCTATCTCTACGTTTGTCCCCTGCCATCTGCTGCTTGCCCTCTAATGCTTCCGCTGATTGACCCAACCTATCGATTCCCCAGGGGCCCCCCTATCCATGGTGGGGACCAGGAGGGGGAGACTCGTCATGCGCATGGAGGCAAATCTTCAGTCCTTGTCAGGGCAGCAAGGGTGCAGCAGCCCGGGGGCTACCTGACTTCACAGCAATGGAGGGCTGGCTGCCGTCATCCAGCTGCTTGTTCGGCCTTTTTCCTTACTTTTTGTCGCCCCTTCCCCATGGAGCACACGCTGCAATGCTGCAACCGGCCAACTGGAGTCGCTGAATGGCGGTGCGCTCCCAACTCTCCTCCTTGGGAGGAAAGCATATGTGAGATGCTCTGAAGCACTCCCTGCCGGCATCTGCTCCTGTCATCCCAGATTCGGGCGTAAACCTGGGTCGCCAGCATGCCTGGAACCCCTATCACCTGGCGTCAGAGGGTCGGGCTGCTATATTCTAATTTAAATGAAAACACAATTGCACATACCCAAACAATACAAAGCATCATGGGAGGCATATGCAAATCCCCATGAAGGAACTGTTGGAGATACATATGGCACACTGCTGAGTCCAAGTGAGGACAAAACACGAGTCTGTGATTGCTGTTCTCAGCCTCAGCTGATTTCATTTTGTGGCCTTTTGGCACCATACAATTTTTCTTAAAGTTGAGCCAGTCCAAGTTCCTTCATGGGGATATGCATATGCTTCCTATGATGATTTGCATTGTTTGGTATGTGCAATTGTGTTTTCCTTTAAGATTAGAATATGCTGATTGGCCTGATCCACATAATGTTTATTTCTGTTGTTGTTGGGGGGGGGGCTGATCATATCAATATTATATTGTGCTGTAATGTATACTGTATCAGTTACTGTGTTGTATACTACTGCAGAGACAACTGTCACACTTGTAGCATGGTGTGACACGCATTCTTTGGGTTTAAACAAAGCAAACAGATGGTGAGACATACAAGCAAAACAAACATACAAGTGTAAAAGTGGACTACGCAGTAGTATTTATATTATCGATCGGGCTCTATCAATAATATTTTTAAAAAACTTTCCCTGAATGTTCCTGTTTCCATTGTGTCTGCACATGAGATGTTTTTCACATAATACGTGTGTAACACACTGGAAGAAGGTGCACTTTGATACGTTTAAGGAGGGCTGATCAGTTTCATGACACAGTTTCAACACATTTTGCTAGGTGTAAAACTCTACCAGTAAGCATTAAGCCATGACAAAGGAGGCTTCTACTGGAAAATTAACCTACAACCACCCAACTACACATTAATTCCCCAGTAGAAGCCTCCTTCGGAGTGGCTTAATGCACTTGTAACATGGCAAGCGCTGTTAGGGAGTGATTATAAGAAATGTATTTTTTATTTTAATAAAATATACAAATAAAACATATGTGGTTTAAATATGTTGCTGTTCACAAGGACAAAAACTTGACAAACAGAGCAAACTTGACAAACAGAGCAACATTTATTATACTTATGCTGGTAGAGATATACAGGCCTAAACAACATCTGCCGTGTCCTGTTACACATTTTGGTTGTTCTTACATATTTTTCAACAGTATATTTAGCAGTATATTGCTCAACATTTGCGTTAAAGAGTTCTGCACAGTGCTTATTACTGCCGTGCTGTATGCTGGGATGTATACAATAACATTTTTGCATACTTACATTTGCCATGTCAGAAACATCCTACTATTTTATACAGATGGAAATATACTGTCTTTCAATCAATCAATCAATCGATCTTTATTTATCCAGGTGAAAACACCATTGAGACAACTCATTTGCAAGGTGGACCTGGTCAGATAAATGTTAAAATTCACGACAAAGTAATGGAAGTATAAACAAGCACACATACAAAGATACAGAGTAGCTGGATACAGAATTTACAATATATACATTAATATATAGTTGGCATATATACAATTTTCACAGTGTTATAGTATAGTGTCTAGCTGGCAAATTTACAATTTTCACAGTGTAGGGCTCGTACAAGGTGAGTGTTTAGATGGAGAGGAGTGCTAAAGTGCTTAAGTTAATGAAAACAATTGCATGCTTCCTTAAACGCCCTTGCAAAAAGATTTTTAAATAAGAGTATTTTTACTGGTAATATGAATTTTAGGGTTTTTTGCATGTTATTCCAGAGAATAGGGAGGGAGTGATCTATGGCTGCTTTTCCAAAGTGCGTTCTGACCTTAAAGATAACAAGGGAAGAATAAGAAAGGCTTCAAAGTGGGTAGCTCCCTACCTGGCAGATTGGAAGACAGTCAGAGATGTATCTAGGTGGCTTTCCAGAAATAGCTGTAAGAGTCCAAAGGATTGCATTTCAGTGGCACCTGTAAGAGAACTCCAGCTTAAAATAGAATAAAGGGTGCAGTGATGGGTGGAAAATGAGGCACCAGTAATAAATCTGATTGCCTGATGGTAGACAGTATCTAATTTCCCTAAAGCCAAGCTAGGACCATGGCTATACAAAATATCTGTACAGTCCAGAAGGGGTAGAAAGGTAGTTTGTACTAAATGTATTTTAACTTCCTGCATAGGTGAACGTTTTATCCTGAAGAAGACACCCAGCCTCTGTTTTAGTTTTTTTGTTAGGTTTTTGATGTGATCAGAAAATGAAAGCCTATCATTCACCCATACACCAAAGTATTTAAAGTTTGATACAAATTCAAGGGGCTCACACAAAAGTGTTTGTATTTGCAGAATTGTGGGTTGGCCTTTATATTTTTTAAACTTGGGCCAAAGGCATGAAAAGCGTCACCTTGTTTTTGGTTTTTTTTTGCATTTAAGACTAGCTTCAAGTAGAGTAGGATAAAGAGAGAATTTTGAATGAGCACACTGAAGGCTTGTGCAGGTGACATATTGAACATTTGAAAAAAAAAAAGTAACGATTATGCAGTCTGCAGTGAGCAAGAATAAAAAGAAAGTTTTATGTTTTAAGGAAGAGAAAAAGAATTGTGAGAAATGCATGCAGGCATTGAAGAAAGTTCTTGATGACCTAATGTGTCAGTTAGAAACTGTCAAGGGTGAAAGAAAAGTACAAACCCGTTCAAGAGGGACAAAATTCAATGATGACTTAAAGAAATGTATTATAGAGTTAGTTGGCGAGGCAGAGGTAGCTGAGAAATGTTGCTCTCAAATCATTCAAATAGTAGGCAAGAATGTATTCCATGATAACATCCCCACTTCAGAGCTGCCATCCAAGACAACAGTATTGCATTTTGCCGATCAAGGCCACGTTCTCTCTAAATATCATATTGCAAATTAATTTGTAAATTCATCAGCATGGGATCTGCACACAGATGGTACCAGTAAAGACCATGCTAAATATATTGGCCAGCACATAACACTGAATACTGGTAAATCATTAAACATTGACTATACAACAGTGCAGAGTGAGGACACACCGACACTTCTGGATCCTGCAATTACAATATTTAAAGAATTATCTGATGTATACAGTGATATTGTAGATAGCTCACATGAGGACTTTAAACAAATGTTATCCAAGTTGGTGGCTTAATGAGCGACCATGCGAATGTTATAAAATCGTTCAATAAGTCAATGGAAGTGGCAGTACAAAACATTCTAATTACTGGACAGTTCCTACACTGCAGTGCTCATTTTCTCCTTGGTCTTAGTACCATGTGCGAAAGGTAATAATGGAAATTGAGAAGGAGATGGAAGATCCCATTGGAAGAGATGCAGTGCCTGTATTTGGCAGGTTTGCAACAGCAGGCAAATGCGGTACCACTAGATTCATTAGGACAACATGGGACACTTTAGGGCCAAGAGGAGATGAAAATATGGCTGTAGAGATGAATGGATAGCATACCGTGTTTTAAATAATGGAAGGTCTTACAGTTCTAGTTTCAAGAGCAATAGATTTAACAACTATTTTCAAGGAGCTGCTGCATTATATTTTCAAAGAACTGAAATTATTGACTTCTTCACTACTCACAAAACGACAAAGAATCTTAAACAACAGAGTTTACTAGCTGATGCCCAAGTTTGATACTATAGATTGCCTTCTCATAGCAATTGGCATTGTTTACTATGCGGTGACCGGTCCCTATTGGCAGATAATTCAGAGCAACACTCACTATCTGGATTTCTACAAATATGTGCAGCAGATATATAAAAAAAATTCCAAGAATGGTCTAATGATTCGTCTGAACTATTGATCAAAACTAGTAGTCATTCAGTGTTCCATGATCACAGTCTTGAATGTGACAAGTTCTTCCATGCACTGCATGACAACATAATGAATAAAGATACAGTTAAGACTGTTCTTGAAAAAAATGTTTTCTGGTCTAGTAATAGTTACAGAAAGGCAGTTGAATGATTTTCTAGAGGGATGACACTATACCAATGTAGAAGACTTGTCATTAGGATCAAAACTGGAGCACTGCAAATTAACAAATTTGCTTGGAGAACAGTGTTTTGGTGATCTTGATTTTAGCATATTTAAATGGCATAATGCCTCAGTCCATCACCATACCACTGCAAACATGCTAAAGAGAAACAAAACCATGTCAGATTGGTTTCGGGGTAAAACAGAATGTGAACAAAAAGAGTTGTTTGAATTGGCTGTCAAAAAGGCAAACGCACTGAGATATTTACACAAAGAATCTGAAAAGCTAGTAATTGAAAAGACCAAACACAAGCTATTGGAAGCAAAAAAGGAAAAAGAGAAACAGCTTACCGCCCTGCGTAAAAAAGCAAGCATTATTAAAGATCTTAAAAAAATTGGTGGTCCATGCACAAAAACATCAGAAATCAGTAAAATGATATCTAAAATTACAAAGAAATTGGATGAAATAAAGGCAATGAAATCACAAATTCTGTATCAGAAATTGATACTAGGAAACAGAGACCATGGGCTAAGGCTGACCGGCCCTCTTGATTCCTTAATAGCACAGTAAAAATCTGTTTTGGATGATGATAGTGAAGCATCACAAAGTGAAAGAACAAATGCAAACAATGTATCAAACATGACAAACTCCAGTTCAGACTCAGAAAATTCAGAATCAGATTTCATTGACAACGATGATTTTGATCAATCATTCAAACATCCTGCCAAAATTAAACGCATTATTCAAATTGAACCACATGAATACAGTACTCAGGGTGAATGGGCGGCAGTATATTATGATGATGACTTCTATATAGGGCAGGTTGAAGATGTTCGATCATCAACTGAAGCAGAGATATCATTTATGGAAAAGTGTAGTGTGAAGAAAAACTTGTTTCGTTGGCCATCTTCTGTGGACATGAGTATTGTATCCTCTAACTTTGCATTTAGTAATTTTGAAATAACAACTCAAAATGGCAGGATGTGGATGCTTAATGACTTTATAATGATATACTCTATTTACAGGGAATTCAGACATTTGTATTGCTAAACAACTTGCATGTGTGAGACAGCAGCAGTCAAGCAAATGGACCACAGTACATGTCCAACTGACCCATTTGCATGATTGACACTGACAGATCAGATCGTCCATTCCAGATAGAGTGGCTTCTATACCGACTGGTGTGCTCCCTTCTACTGCTCATGAGACACTATTATTATGTGAAGAACGTCTCGTGCAGATGCCATGGAAACGGGCTCGTTCCATTGAAGTTAAAACATTTTCGTTCAAACAACAGTAATCTCAAACTAAGTAGAATGGTACATATGCAATCAACTCAGAATGTCAGACTGCCATGGATCTGTGATGTACTGTGGAATGTATGCAACACCTGGAACTGGACTTCTACAAGCCAACTGCAACCACTTGGTGGACTGTGTTCCATCTAACAGTCATATTCATTTTCTCCTTTCATTCGGTAACTGCTGTTACTTTACCCATAATGGAACAGACTGTGATTTGTGTTTTCTTATTTTCCAGTTGTTGGGAGTTTCTTTTGGTCCACTGACATTAGGCATGTCAAAGTCCTAAACAGAGGATGTGACCTGCAGGTTTCAAAAATGTTCATTGCTATGCTGATGATACCCATCTGCACCTGTTATGAGTAAGCAACAGGATGCTGTTTCAGTTTACAAACAATGCCTTGCTGAGATAAAAGAATGGTTGAGGTTCAATCGGGTTAAAAAAGAGAGGTGTAACCTGGTTACACAATGGCTGCGATGCAGGCAGGTCGAGTCATAGAATTTAGACTATGAATATTTTGTCAGTTCTTCAAAGCTTGTGCCAGTTACAAGAATTGTGCAATGTTGGAAAGAAAGAGACAACCACATGTGGTACATCCCCTTTTCAGAAACATCACCACAATGTGGTTCTAACAGATGTCTCTCTCATCATACATTGTGTGAAATACACAGGCAATTAGTGGAAATTGGCCACCTCATATGTCCAAGCTGTATATCAGCCTTGTAGAGATGAAAGCATTCCTTATTTACCTAAAATCCCTTTGATCCTCAATTGAGGAGTCTGTCTGTCTAGGTCAGATCAGAAAAAAACACCAAGAAATCGATATGTAGTTTGTGGGGAAAAATATGCTTTCTATTTATTGCTGCAGGTCACCCTCCTTTGGAACAGTGCACATGATCGAAAATAATCATGCCCCTTTAGGAAAGCTAATCTACAGTACATTGCTTATCTGATGCACCTACCAGATTTAGGCCTCAGGCCTTCAACCATCAGTGTTCACTTCGCAGCAGTATCTGCATATTTGTCTGTAGGTGCTCAACAAACAATAGCTTAACACCATATTTATAGAATTTTTTTCAAATGCATGGTACATATGTTACCTCCTACTTAGGGATCAGTCCATCCTTGGGATCTGAATTTGTACATAGCCAAAGTCATGGAACCTCCATTTGACCCAATTTCTATGGCTGATCTGAACTATGTCACCTGCAAAACTGATTCCTGGTGGTAATTTCTTGTGCAGTGCTCCATTGAAACGTGGATGCTCTGCTGTCAATCTCTCATTTACAAAACCCACCCTCTCAATGCTGTAGATCACTCCGAGGTGATGATGTGAATGCCCATGAGGATGCCAACAGTCACAGATAAGAAACGGAGCGAGTACAACTAAGGCTGTGTCCACACTTACAATTAAAATTTGCTAACAGCTTTTAAACCGTTACAGAGCTTACCGTGCTGCTGCATCTACACTGTTCGGGACCGTGTCATTACATGGTTCTGTGCCTATCCACACCTCCCGAAATGAAAGCGTGTTTTAACACGCTGTCAGCTAGCTTGCCAGGAGGATCACCGCAGGGAACACGGATCAGATGCTCATACACACTGGTAAGTGAAAACGTTTCTCATTTAAACCGTTTTCAAAACCTTGCTAAAACCTTGATTGTATCAGGGTTTAAACACGGTTTTGAAACACAGTTCGGAAACCTTACCAGTGTGGACGCGAACCATGTTCCCCGGTTTTAAAATATTACAGGGTGTCTGTGATGTTTTAAAATCCCCAGTGTGGACAAGGCCAAAGTGTCCTCACTGCAGTTTGTTGCGATCACTCCCATGCAGGTACCTGCAGCTTGAGTTATGCAGAAAATGGATCGGAGCAAGACTTGCGGCACTCCTGAATGTATCCACGCACCGAAGTTTACAGAGCATCAACCATAATGCATGTGTTGATGAACTGCAAAGTCAACAGTGTAAATATGGCTACAGAGGCAGAAATTGTAATGTAACATTCTAGTTTGGGGATTTGCATACAGTCCACATTTTATATCACAGCTACGGGGCAGCCAGAGATTCAATCTGACCAGACAACATATGTCTAATCCTACTGGGAGATTGGCTTGAAGAAATAAAAAGCAATTTTTTCTTATTGATGGAGCTCAATCGATAACACATTAATACAACCACAGAGACCACTCTTTACACTTGTAAGAGAAAGCTCACCGACATTCTACTGATATCAGAACTGGTCACCATATTAATTTAAACTGGATATAACCTCATTTGGAGAGATATGTAAATATGTTATTACAGACCTCTGTATGAATGCAGAAATTAAATGACAATGCATTCTTGAATGTTTCTATTTTAACGTATTTTGGTAAAACTTTATTTAAGTACAGCAACGGTTGCAGAAAGACCTAATAAGAACCTTTTTAGCAAGAAAATTGTTCTGTATATTATTACCTTTTATAATACACAGTGGTGCTCGCCAGGTTGAAACCCATTTATGCAGAATTATGCAGCATGCTGCAGCAGAGTTACTGCAGTGAACAATGTAATTTCAATGGGAATGAGTCCCTTCTTACCCTAGGAATTCTTCAGCACATATTGACAGGTGCAGTATGCCAGCTGGATTAAGCTGCCCCAGAGAAAAAGTGCACCTGTCAATAATGCTGAAGAATCCCATGGAAAAAAGAACATTACTAAGGTGAGTAATTTTTTCTTTTGTGTCATCCAGGGAACAGTGACACAGCAGTAATGAAGCACAGTGCCACAACTTCTTGCATGACAAAAGAGACCAATTGACATTGCCATTATTGTTCACTTCAGTAGCTCTGCTGCAGCATAATTGGGATTCATCCTCACAATCACCGCTGTTTTTTTTTGCTTTGTGAGAAAGGCGCCCACTGTTACATCCCAACTTGCAAGCTGCCATCACATGCTCATCATTCGGCTTCCTATGCACGGATCAAGCAAATGATCCATTTCATAACCAGTGCAAGACTTGTTGGGTAGCACTTATCATACCAATGCTACAGAAGCTGAATGAGATGACATGGCAGCATGCAAGACTGATGTGCATACAGTGGCTGTTGTTCTTACAATCACGTGAAATTTAATAATATACAAAATAATTTTCTTCATGCAAGCATTCACATTCACATTCAGTTATTGTCTGGACGTTTGAATTTCTGATGTACGTGCTTCTGCTGTACATACTACTAGTTGATCTTACTTAGAGAGGGTTCCTGCAATTGGTCTTTACTTGTAGGATTGCACACACCCCCTGGCGTCAGGACCACACGGAAAACTTTAGCTAGCAATGTCTGCAGAGGAATGCCTCCAACGTCAGGTGACCAGACGTCGGTGTGACACTATAAAGGGGTGTGCCTCATGCCTGCCATTCAGTTCTTTCCTGCCATCAACCTGTGCACGTCGGGCCTCGCAAAGAACGCTGCAACTGTCAACCACCATTTTAACAAATTAGTGTTATCCTACTTACCTTACTTTTCTTTTATCTTGAAAAGTTTGTTTAATTTCACTTGTGTATGTCTTCTCCATCGGGTTGTTGGAAGAAGCGCAAGTCCTGTGGCATCCACATCCCACATGGGAACGACCACTCCCGCTGCATGCTCTGCCTAGGCCCCAAACACCAGGTCAAGGACTGTGATACCTGCCAATCCTTCAATCAGGCCACTCCAGTTAGGTGCCAGAAAAAAGCAATAAGCTCACCTGTTAGAGCAGCGCCTGGCCTTGATGGAACAGGAGCTGTGGGAGAAATCTTCCTCCCCATTGACTGAGCATAAGAAAAAGAAGGATAAGGAGAAGCACCGGGACCGAGATTGGTCTCCATCCCATCAGCGTCAACCTCGCCATCGCTAGCTCCGTAGGGTCCGCGATTTCATAAGTACCCCTCCCACCAGGTCTCCTTCCGCTCTGGCAGATTAAACCTCAGACTCTCTGCCTGCCTTGGTCATGGTACAATCAAAGATTTTCAGTGTTGACGGAACCCCTATTACAGTCCTCAGGCCCATTTCCTTCTCTGGGTCTGCTGACGGCAGCCAGGCCAATAAGTTGCCCCACGGCTCCGTCAGGGAGTACACGGCCTCAGCTGATAAGCCGGACTACAGCTCCGCTGTTGTCTGCACAACTTCAAAGACTGTCTCTTATCAGCCCCGTTGCACAGCAGTCTGCAGGAGTCCCTCTCCTACACCCTGGACATTTTTTCCAGACTTGGTATCATGGTGAATTACCCCAAGTCTCACCTATTGCCTTCCCAGCACCTCCAGTTTATTGGAGCGGTGCTGGATATGGTCCAGGGCAGGGCCTTCCTCCCTGGAAGGGCGGAAACCCTCAGGGAACAAGCCTTCTCTGTATCCAGTTCCCACTGGACTATGGCTCGGTCTATCATCTGACTGCTTAGGCTGCTGGCAGTGGACATCCCCACTGTTCCCCTCGCCAGACTGCATATGAGGGTGACCCAGTGGACCCTCCTGGTCCAATGGACCACAGGATTCAGGTCTTCAACCACATGAGAAGGGCTCTTCTCTGGTGGCAAGAGTTGTCCAATCTCTCCAAGGGGGTCTACTTTCAACCCCCTCCTCCAACCATGACCCTCACAATAGATGCTTCAGGTCAGGGCTGGGAGCCCACATGGGTAACCACAAGACTCATGTAAAGTGGTCTGAATTAAGGGGGAGGAGACCCTGATGTCAGCGTCATCACTACAGGTGGGGCTTCACAAGATAAAAAGGCCCGCACTGCCACTAGCATGAGTGTTGTGGCGCGAGCTTGAGCGGCTGTGCCACTTGGAGAGAAAAAGACTCTGAAAAGGTCCGCTCTGGTAACAATGCTTGGGCTGTAGTCTATTGTTTTACTTGTTCTTAATATACAGGGTTGTTGTGTGTCCTCTGCTGTGGACACTTGTTTTCTTATACATGTTCTCGCATGTTTTATTTGGATTTTCAGTAAATGGAACTATGTGGACATACTGCACTCAGCACTTGTGGTGTAGTCTTTCTGAGCAGGATACAGTGTTGGTGATCCTTTTCTGGTAAGCCAGTATTGCAGGATCCTTGGTACCAACAGTAAGCCAGCTGTCCTTTGTTTACTGTACTGCTAAAACTACCTAGAGGGTAGGGTCAGCCCATCAGCACAACAGTCCTGCTAGTACTTGTGACACCAGTGACCTGTGTTGTGGAACAAGCGCAGGTTGTCAGCACCAGGCCGGGGATGAAGTCTCAAGCATCCCAATGATAGTGCTCCTTCCTTCAGGGGTATGTTGCTCATGCAGCCTTACTGCCGAGTACTGACCAGTCAGCAGTACAGGTGGAAGCACCAGAAGGGGACTGGACTGTTGAACATCTGACATGCAAGCGTGGCTGAGCTATTGCACACCAACACCCCTGGGAGTAAACCAGAAGTCCAGGAGGAAAATGCCAGCTGTCCCAAGCACTAACAGCATTGGGGGTTTAAAAATTTGTCTTATTTTACCCATTGGTGTAAAAAAATGTGTGTCTAAAGAGGAACCTGCTGAGTCAAAACATAATCAGTGGCATATTTTGAACAGGTCACGTTCCCTTCCTTTAGATAGCGTTATGGAGTCGGTGCATCAGTTTTGACCCACTGTGGTCAATTTTGGAAAGAATGCAACTTTTGCCCTTTTTGGTGCATGCTAGTGCTGTCCCATGTCCCAAGTCAGCATCCTCACCCCCCTCCGCAGGCTTTTGCATGACCGACACAACTGACCACCCAGAATGGTCCAGAGAAAATCGTGATGGGGTTGGGGGGTTGCTGCTGGACATGACCGGAGCAAGTAAAACATTTTTTAACAAACCAAAAAATTAAAATACTGAGGGCAGGATATTCAGAAGGGTTGTGCATGGTGTAACACAGTTGTGCTATGCGTAACCCACTGATGCACCACGCACAACCTACTGATGCGCCCCGGCAACATATTCAAATGGAGATTGAGCCTGGCACAAATCCCGATGCACCAGAGCACATCAGTAATGTATGCCGCGCAGCTGGGGGGGTCTGCCCATGCATACTCCGCACATCCCCATATTCAGCCCGGGATGTGCTGAGCCCATGCATTCGCAACCCCTACCTGCGCTGCACACAGGTGAGCCAAAAAACAAAAAGGAGCAACAGCTGGCCACCCACAGGTGAGCTGCCATATTGCAGGGTGCAACATGTGGGTGGCCTCCCGAACTCTGGCTGCACCTTCGTGGGGGTGCCCCCCCATGCCCGATTGCGGGCATACGTAGAATAAGGATAGTCCCATATCCCTGGTAGTCCAGTGGACCACTCACAGCCCAATCGCAGGCATATGTAGAATAGTTAATAGTCCTATATCCCTGGTGGTCCAGTGGACCGCTTGCAGCCTCATCACGGACATAGGTAAATTTAAATACAGTTAACTCCATCCCTGGTGGTCCAGTGGACCGCTTGCAGACCGATCGCGGGCATATGTAGGAAACATATTAGTCCTATATCCTTGGTGGTCCAGTGGACCACTCGCAGCCCGATCGCGGGCATCAGTAAACATAATGCCACACCAAACCAACCCTGGTGATCTAGCGGTACCCCCCCTACCCACCGCCTGCTCCCCCCCGGTCAGTGGCGGGCGGCAGCTCCCCACTCGCTTGCCGCCCCGCCGCCTGCCAACTGACACCGTACGGTAGGGCTGTACTCCCATTGGTTCACATCGTGAGATAATGGGCGTGCAGCCTGTACCGTACTACACAGTCCAGATATGTGAATGGATCCACAGTTAGAGCTTGGTACATCCTGTAGACCTGGGTTTGATTCCCACAACTTCCATCTGCATACTGTGTGACTCTGAGCAAGTTACATAACCTCTGCAGTGCTTCTAGGTCCTCTCTGTCAGCTTCTGACCCTGCTACCTCACCTCCTTCCACCCCCTCTTGACGTTTGGTTCACCCCATGTACCCTCACATGCTTGCCAGGTGACTCCTTAGCAGCTCACCCATCTTCCTGGAATCTGCCTTTCTAAAATCCAGGATTTTGGTCTGAGTGGGGGCCTTTTCACTATCTATGTCCACCCCCCGTCATTCCATCCTCCCTTCCTAAGTGCTGTAACTGCGAGCTATTTTTATGCTTGTTCTTAACCACAGTTCATCTACCTGGCTCCAGTTCCCTTGGTAACCACTTATATGGTGGCATTTGCTCTTTTGGTCCCCCCCAACCCCTCCACTGGAACGATCAGCTATGCTGTCTATGTGAGATCCATGGGCTATTGCCAATAGTTCTCCACCCCCCCCCAACAGCATCCCTGGTACTCCCCATATCTGTGATCCAAAAAGATTTTAATAGCATGTCTTTTGATATATTTGGATGATGGTCAAGTCAACTTGAAATGTACGCAATTACTGTCTTTGAAAAAAGTATGAACCCGGAAAACAATCGTTATGCATACTGTTTCTTACATTGTTCTCACTTTTATTTTCTCTCACAGGTTATACAGGAACTGACAATGCCAGCACAGCCACAAAAGAGAAGATGTACACGAGCTGTACAGCCATCCTCAATGATTGATAGTAGCACAATAGTGACGTTAGTAAGGGCCGGACTGGCCCGGGGTGCCTGGGATGCTAATTCCATCCTGGCCTGTGTAAGTAAGTGGCCTGTACGCTTCTTGCTTTTTCATTTTTTTTTATTTTTTGTTTTCTCCACTGCCCTGACCATTGAGTTTGGTTACTTAATTTTTTTTCTCAGGGGGGTGGG
The DNA here is from genome assembly GCA_016271365.2 of Neoceratodus forsteri. Lineage (NCBI taxonomy): Eukaryota > Metazoa > Chordata > Ceratodontiformes > Ceratodontidae > Neoceratodus > Neoceratodus forsteri. Next base: position 1,871,897,893 of record CM057452.1, read on the forward strand.
TCAGGTCTAAGAGTAGCCACAGAGCAGAGGAGAGTGCCACCGCCAAGTTAGTACCATTCAACGAGCCACGAGTGGTATACTAAAGTCGTGCGCGCCCACCCCCCGAGAGAGAATGCCTAAGCAGGGGAACGGTGAAGACAGGGGCTGCGTGCGCACGCACGTGCTGTTTAGTGCCATTTAGTTGGTGGCAATTCTTAGTTGTGAAGGCAGATGGACTTCACTGTGAGCGCCATTATTGTGGAGCACAGAAGCGAGGTGCAGTAGTTGCCGACTTTCACTTGCCACCTAATCAGCCTCTCACTCGCTTGCCCGTGCTCGGTGTGGTGGCAGATCACCGTTGCCTGGACTGTGGTTTGGTGTGTGTGGTGAGTGGGAGTCATCGCAGTACACCAGAAAAGGTGACAGTGACAGAGAGTTGCGACGCAGCAGGAGACCGGGAGACGTCTCGTCAGAGACACCGACGTGGTGTGGGGCCAACGGCCGTGGCGTGTCAGACCACCGGGCACCCCCCAGTGAGCCAGCCCAGTCAGAGCAGAGATGGTCAGGTCGTCGTCAAGGTGTGTGTGGAAAATAAAAGTAAGTGGTCAAAATGGTGTGTAAAAAGTTAAATGCACTCCCATAGAATATTTGAGAAATAATATATTTTTTTCAACTCCTACTGATGAGTCAGCTACTGCTTCTCCATTATGTCCTCGTGAACACTCCTGTTCTCATCCTTCTGACTGCCGATTTGCAACTGCCATTAACATGTTGCCTTTTTGTGTGGCATACAATTGTATGGGCCTTGCAGGCTCAGCTTGGCTACAGGTACATGCTGGTTAGTGGAGTGTTCCTGACCTGAATGGCACTGATAGCAGCCTGATAAACAGTCTTCTGACAATTTGTATGTGAATGTGGTGTGCAAAGTCATGCAGGACAGGGATGCGGCTGCTGCCAACAGGCTATATGTTGACGTGGGTCATGGAGCAGGTGCAGAAGACTTGCCTCGGAGATTCTGCATTGCTGAACATTATCACTGGACTTGGACAGCCAGGAACCGAAAGTGGTGCTGGATGGTGGTTAGTTAGTGAATGGGCTGGGTCTCGACTCACACAGTGACTTCAATGTTCCAAATGCCTTGGCTCAGCCAACTCCGCTCCTCCCACCCCAGCCTGGCGACTGGCTACCACTCTGCCTGTACCACCATCATGCTTCCACGTGCTGGTAGTCTTAGACAGAGAAAGCCAACCTCCCCAATCCAGTAGAGGAGAGCTGTTAGGTGGCTGCTCTATCCACTCCCAACCCCCCCGGCCGACCCTTGATGGCCCGTGCTTGTTCCCGAACACGGGTCCCCAGCATGGTGAGAGGTAAGGCGCCTCAGCCCTCAATGCCGCCGGGCCAGCTGATTTAAGTTTTTTTTGTTTTTTTTAAAAGAAAGAATTTGCTGTTGCTTTTATCTAAATCAATGTGGACCCGCAGCCCCTGTTCTCTCTATATATAATTAATTGGTATACGTGGAGGATGCTCCTGTGCCTGACTGAGCTTCTGGAGTGGTTGTGGAGTAAACGTATTTATAAGCCTGCCACACTGACTGATGCCCACCTTATCAATTCAGTGTGGCAGGCTTATAAATACGTTTACCTCACAACCGCTCCAGAAGCTGCTGATTAAGTACTCTAAGTTGGAGTTGGCCTAAATGTTTCTGAGGGCAGCCTTATTTTATTTATTTTACAGTTATACTTTGTAGCTATGATAGCCCATCTGAGTTGCATCCTCTAGTTTGCAGTGGGGTCCTTCTGCTACCTATTTCCACGGCTGGGTGGACTGGAGCTCTGCTGGCAGATTGTTGTGACTTGCCCAAAGTTACACAGGGAGTGTTTGGCACAGCTGAGGGTTGCGCCTGTTATCTCCTAGTTCCCAAGCTGGTGTTCTATTCATTAAATGGCACTGCCTCCTAACTATTGAAATTAAAATAGAGAATAGTGTAAGAAACTGAAAAATACCTGTTGGCTCATATAACCTTCCCTTTTTCTATTTTACTCAGTCCTTCCTTACTGCTTCCTCACCATATCCCTCTTTTCCCCCTTTCTGAGGTGCATACTTAGATATATTTTTGTATACTGCACAGTGTGATTTTGTAATTGTACAGCATATATAATATGATGGCACTAATAATCAGGTGCTTTGATTCATACGGTGCCCCTGCTCATCTAACAATAACACCATTATAAAAAGAGTCAATTAGTTACATTAGCCATTGAGGCACTAGAAAGTTAGAGACTAAATTGAAAGGTCCCACCTTGACAATGGTGATTTAGCTTACTCGAATTGGAATTTCCAGTCTGAAACTAAGAGGACCCACTCGTCACATGAAGCTTGAAGTAAATATGGCCAATTTTGACAGCGTAAAGTTTTAAAATGCTGTCTGTTTGGGGGGGGCAAGGGGGTGTTGATGTGTGCTACTACTTTTAGATTCAATGTTGTATGCCACAACCTAGCAGCATCCCTTTGAAGAAATGTGAATTCTTCTGTGTGAAGTAACATAAAAGGTTTGCACATTCTATTTTGGGGTTTATTTGAGTTCTGGGAGTCTGCGGAGATCTTTCTTACCATGCTCCCTTTTAAACATCTGGTAAAATCCTAATGGGAGCACAGTGTATAAAAAGAGTCAATTAGACACATTAGACACTGAGGCACTTAAAAGTTAGGGACTAAGTCAAAGGGTCCCACCGTCCTTGATGATGGGGATTTAGCTTACTCAAATTGGAATTTCCAGTCTGAAACCAAGAGGACCCACTCGTCATGTGAAGCTTGAAGTAAATATGGCCAGTTTTGGCAGTGGAAAGTTTAACAAGCATTTCTCAATGCCGAATGTTGTCTCGCTGGCATTGGCATTGGTAGTGCCAGAGGTAGAGATGCATAATAGGAATGGCAGTGAAGTACTGAAGTGCTGCCAACCCCACCCTCACCCTGCAGAGAGTGACAGGCATTGGGGGTGTACCTTTGGGTCCTCAGCTATAACGCTCATGCCATTGTATGTCACCCTACCCTGTAGACACTGACAAGTGTTGTGGTGTGCTTTGGGGTCTTCGGGCATTATACTTACCCCATTCCATAAGGAAATACACTGATGTGGGTGCAATATAGTAAAATGAGGTGAATTTTGTGGCCGAACAGAGTAAGGAACACCACGATGGCTGTCAGTGGTTGCAGGGTGGAGGTGCAATGGCATGAGCATTACATCCGGTGATCACAAGTCACAGCTCTGGCGCCTGTCAGTCTGTACTGGGTGGGGTGCTACAGTTGGAAACCCTAACACCGTAGGGGTGTGGTGGTATTTTCACTCCAGATTTTCAACATGGGCTGTTGAAAATCTGGCATCAAAATATTGCAAATTCACGAAGTTACGAACGTGCTTGGAAACTGCGCAATGCATGCTCGTAAAACAGTCATTTTTTGGATTTTTCCCATCAATTTCGTAACATAGCCTTTTTGAGAGCCCACCTCATGAATTCTGGCACTGTCATGGTGTTAATCATTCCCAAAAGGTGATTCTGCACAGTGACCAAGAAATCACCTTTCAGGACCGATTAATGCCATGACAGTGCCAGAATTCATGAGGAGGGGTCCCAAAAACCCCATGTTGAAAATTTGGTGCCAAAATTCCAAAAAAGTGCCTGAGATATGCATCAAAATTGAAAAACCCCTATTTGTTCCATTATATAGTTTACCGGCATTTCCTCAATTCGCAGTCAACTTTGAAGAGTGCAGACGTGTTCCCAGTCCACTGAAGATCGTCGTGCCGAGCTCCAGAGGTAAGTATAGGGTGAGGGAGGGTGTGTGGGGAGGCATGGTGCACAGTGGTGGGTGCAGGTTATGGGAGGGGGGCAGAGAGACGATGTGGGACGTTTTTTGTTTTACAGGGTTTAAAATAAATAAATAAATAAAGATGTCATGGGACGGTTTTCATTTTACAGGTGGGATTTGGCACGCTGGAATGGGCTCCCAGCATGCCACCTCAGTGCTTGTAGGTAGGGTGTGTGTGCTTTTGCCAACAGGGGATTGGGCACCTACGTCGGCACATAACAAATGGGGGGGAGGGTGCATGATGCCGACAGGGAGTGGGCTCCCCTATCAGCATTGTGACTGGCAGCAGCGGCAGCAGTCATTGCCGCCATGTTGCCTGCACTATGGGAGGTGTGTAATGGTCACGCTGCATGAGAGCTTCGCTCTCATTGCAGCGGACCTTTTCTTTGTTGTGATGGACACATTAGGCATGCATGAGGTCAGTGCCTCCTGCTGCCTGATTGGGGAATGAGGGATGCACCTTCTGATGTATGCACTGCATTCGCCCAACAGTGACCATGCCTCAAATCTGCTACTACCGCAAAGATGTTGGCTGCACAAGCACGAGCCAACATAAAAATGTTATGCTGTGTGTTTGGGGGGTGGGGGTGTTGATGTGTGCTACTATTTTTACATTGAATGTTGTATGCCACAACCTAGTAGCACCCCTTAGAAGAAATGTGAATACTAGTGTGAAGTAACTTAACAGGTGTGAGCATGCTGTTTTGGGATTTGTTTGAGTTATGGGAGTCTGTGGTGCTGTTTCTTAGCATGCGTCGATTTTAAGATCAGCGTACTGGTATGGACACTGCAAGTATAACCCCAGCTCTTTAAGCAGACTTATGAAGAGAAAAGGCTTCTCGAAGCACTGGGGTTCTATTTATTGTTCTGTAAGTGAGCTGCATCTAATTCGGTAATTTACTGTACCTTGCATCTGGATGTATGGTAGATCCAACTTTAAATAAACACTGCGCCTAAATGAACACATGATGCCATATAAACATAGAATTTGTCAGCAGAAAAGGACCGCTCAGCCCACTCAGTCTGCCCCAGTGTTCTCTACCTACTTGTAACTCCTGCCTGTATATGTTACTGCATGTCTTATTCTGCCTGTGTCCATCAGGACCTCCTTGTGAATGAGCTTGCACAATGGGTTGCCTTATGTCTGTCCCATGCATTCTCCCACAGTTTTAGAGCCCACAATCTCCTCAGGAAGGCAGTTCCATGCGTCCACCACCTTCTCTGTGAAAATATACTTCCTCACATTGCCCCTGAGCTGTCCCCCATCTATGTTCAATTTGTGTCCTCTTGTTCTTGCACATCTCTTTTTCTGAAAGATGCTATCCTCTTGGACTTTGTTGATTCCATTGAGGTACTTAAAAGTTTCTATCATGCCCCCCCCCTTCTTAAAGACCCTGCACCATTGTAGTTGCCCTGCTCTGGACTGCCTCCATTATGTCAATGTCCTTGCAGAGATGGGGCCTCCAGAACTGGACACAGTACTCCAGATGGGGTCTCACCAACTGTCTGTACAGAGGGATAACAACTTCCTGTTTTCTGCCAGTGATGCCTCTCTCTCTATACATCCCAGTATCCTCCAGCCCTCACTACTGCCTTCTCACATTGCTTCCTAACCTTAAGGTCACCTAATAAGATTATCCCAGGTCTCTTTTCATTTTTGTTGTTGTTGTTACTACTCCCCCCCATGTAATCTTCCCCTGGGTTTGTGTTTCCCATGCAGTTCACAAAGCTGGCCTGCATCGACTGCAGTCCACCTGCCCCAAACGGGGCTTACATCTGCAATGCACTGCGGTACGGCGGTCGGAGGACTGCAGCCGATGCAAGCTGCATCCTGCGATTCACAGACGTAACCAGCCAGGGCAGGTGTAAGGGGACTTGGACATTCTTTCCTAGGTGACATACCTGTATGTGGCACACCATGGGTGACTATTCACCCACCATACACCCCCAAGTGTGGCCCTGTATGTGTGGCCTCCATACAAGTAATCCAATGGCACCCTTCACAGCTCCCCGATGCCATCTATGTACCATGTTGGTACCCCCGTCCCAAACCCCCTCATACACCAACCCCAACTGCTCCCCAGCGTCCAGCACATCCTACCACTCACTTCCATGGCCAGGCACCAATTGCACCAAACATGGTGGGGGGACACCAGCCCACCAGGTTGGGTTCACATGCCCTTTACCTAGTGGGTTGTGGGTCCTGTGTTAGTCTCTGGTGGCATGTGGTGGACCTGTGCGGTGTACCAGGGGTTTGCTGTAGGGTTACGTCAGTGCAAGCATGGGCACTTAGTCACTGAGACCACCCCTGTACCTGAATCAGATGCAGGCTCCCTGGCGCACCAGGCTTTGGTGCAAGCTGCTGTTTGCTGCAGCTTGTGTCAGACGCAGGTCCCTATGAGAATCGGGCCCATGCAGTATAGGAATGACAGTGAAGTACTGAACTGATGCCAACCCTACCCCCACCCTGCAGAGATGGACAGGCATTGGAGTTTGCCTTTGGGTCGTCGCCCACAACAGTCACAATATTTCACCGCACTCTATCCATCAGACACTTACAAGTGCAGCAGTGTGCCTTGGGTGTTTGGGCTTTACTCATCTCATTCCATAAGGAAATATGCTGAAATGGGTGCAGCATAGGAGAATGTGATGAACTCTGGTACCAAAGAGTCCAAGAAAGACACACCTTGATGCCTTTCCCTTGCTGCAGGGTGTGGGTGGGGGTGGAATGGCAAGAACATTACTGTCGACAATCCCAAGTCACATTCCTGACACCTGTCAGTCCCTACAGGGAAGGGCGTTATGGGCGAAAACCCTAACACCCTGGACGTTTCTTAGTGTTTTTACTCCAAGTTTTCAACATGGCTTTTTGTGATTCCACGGTATCGCACGAACAGAGTCTCTATCAGTTCATTAGCTGAAAGGTGATTTTGCACAACCACTGTGTCATCTGGTGTCACAGGTGTGAAAACACATTTCGAACAGGATGTGAAAATGACAGTTATTTTATTCAAGAGGAGGTGTGGAAAAATGCCAATGTTGAAAATCTGGTCTAAAAAAAAAATGTTATGCTGTGTGTGTGTGTGTGTGTTGATTGTCTGTTATAGTGTATTGGGGCCACGGATAGTTTTGAGAAGCTTAACAATCTTGACCACCCCATCCTCCCACCAATGCACGCAGCAGCACAATGGTGAGCTAATACATCTTACCTCGTAGAAGAATGTGCACCATGCATTGTGATTTTGTCAGGAGAAACATTTATTGTAAGAGCAAACAAGTTAACTGACATTTGTAGTACTGCTATTTAAAAATGCTTTGCCATAGTCCGTAACAAGGAAAAACAAGCAGTTGCAGGGAAAAAAACCATCCAGTTCCCTTGTTGAGGTCACGTAGCCTGCATCCTCAGATTCGGCACTCACATCTGGAGGACTGAGCCTTGATATTTGTATACATCGGGTACTCTAAATTGGGGCAGAAAAAAAAGACAGTATTTAATGTTAAAGGAAGGAAGGAGCAATTACTTTACAGAGCTTGTCACTGACCAATAATCTTCAGACAAGGAGTCACTTATTACAGTTACCCTTCTTTTCTTTTGTGACGCTTGGTGATTTACTCCAAAGTTGGTCAGTGGGTCTCTTAAACTTATTAACCAATTTTCTGCTTTGTCGAAATCGACTGGTGTTGCAGCACTGCTGATGGGGGGGATGCTTTGTACAGAGTCGCTTTGCCTGCCGAAATTGAGGGAGTTTTTCTTTTGTTTTGCCACACTTGGGTAACTGTAATTATTTAAGCAACATACCACGACAGGGTGTGGGTTATACAGGGATTTACCCACACCTGGCATGGTTTGGCAACAAGATCATCAGCCAACTTGCTGAACCAGGTCAGGTGTTGGTAAATCCCAGCATAACCTACATCCTATAGTGTCATACTGCGATTATGCCATGGTCGCACATGTTTACAGTTAGTAAGACACACTATGAAATACTTTATTGTTTAAAACTATTGAAATCCTTTACATATTCTTGCACTGAATAAAATAGTCCCACACATTTTTCTTATTTTTGTTAAGATAACATTTTTAATTATCTTAAATAGCACGTTAGTCAATATATTGTTGGTTGTTGGTTTTTAATTTACAGTTACCCTGTTTTTTATGATACTTGTGCTTTGCTGAAAGTGTTACCAGTGTTTCTTTAAAATCTGATGTGTTGCCATGGAATATGGAACTTCCATAGTTGTTTAACAAATACCTATCTACGATACCAAGAATACCATATTACAGTACCCGACTTGTATTCTGATATGTTGTTACATTTTATTTTGTAGATAAAGTCTGCCACATGAACATATAGTTCAGCGATTGGGGTACCAGTGATGGGATGAGGTTCCTGTACATCTGACAGGTAAGACTTTAGCAGCCAAATGTCAAAATCTTTTTTTTTGTTGTTGTTGTATTTTCTTCTGCTATGCTAGGCTGAAGTTTTCAAATTCAGAGACAACAGGGGTGTTTGAAGCTAGGCCCACAATCGTGAACGCTATCATCGGTTAACTGTTATGAATGGAAAGTTTTTAAAAATGTATGCTACCAGTGATCGTGCTATTGTATGTAGAGGTATGCTGTAAGAACAAGCCAGTGACAGTAAACTTTTATTCTTTAGGACAGATTGTGCTCACTAGCAAGTGAACAGCAAGAACAGAGGTAGACAGTGCTGAAGCCAGGACAGCTAGGTGAGGTCACAGCCAGACAAGTCATCAAAGACAGTAAGATGTTTAAGGAAAAGGAAGGCTGCTCACAACTTCTTGGGAAAAAGAGAGCATCAGGATGGGAAAGACAGAAAGAAAGAAACTATTACAAGCTGGAGAGGACTGTAAACAGCGAAAGCTTTCATTCTCACAGAGCAGTGTCTCTCAATCTGGATTAACCGTATCAGTATGTAGGGATGAGTCTAATGTTGGGAGTAGAGAGTCATGTTCTCAGTTTAGTATCTTAGAGCTGTCTAAAGTTGATACTGAATGTAATGTAATACCCCTTAATGATACAGCTTTTGAAAGTGATTTTGATACTGTTCCATCATACAGTTCTGCTAAGGGTGTAGTACTCAACAGAGTCCATTACCAACAAATAGCAGTAGCACTGCTGAACAAGTGTCAGTATTGTCGGCAGCATCTACTTCATCATTTGATAGTATTGTGGTGACAGTGCAAGGTTCAGCAGAAGCTGAACTTCATATTTAACATAGTCAGGTTCAGAGAATCCAAGATGAGGAGTCACAGTGTCATCTGGAAGATGCAACTACTAGTGATAATGGCACTGATAGTGAGGAAGATGGTGATGGAAACATAGACAGTAGTAACCTAGTAAATAGAGGCATACAGTGTTTCATCTCAAATCCATTTCATCCACCTTGATCACAGACCACAATAATGGAGAAACTGCAGTTTTTAAGTAAACATCCAGTAAAGCCCATTGGTCCAGACCTTCCATTTGACCCTGTAAAGACATACCATAGACAAGTTAGCGGTAGTTATCAGAACATTGAGAGAAAGTGGATCTCCTTCTGTAAGGATAGTGGCAAACTGTTTTGCAGCATTTGCATGTGTTTCACTGAGAATCGTGAATCGCCATTTGCAAGCATAGGGGTTTCTGTTTCAATCAAGAGTGTTTATGTAAAGATAGCAAAACATGAAATGTCCTGTAGTCATTCAAGTGCTGTAGCTGGATATCTGGCAGCAGAAATCAGAAAATATAGAAAGTAAAATTAACAGGGAGCTTGCTGATGCCCAATACCAGCAGGTAAAAGAAAGAAGGTGTTTTTTAAGTCGAATTGTTGAGGCCGCACTTTATATTGGAAGGCAAGGAATAGGATACCGAGCTCATCGAGGTGAAGAAGCTTACAGCCTTGAAGATCCATTAACAAATCATGGAAATTTTCTTGAATTGCTGCTTTCCTGGTCCAAGTCTGATGCAGTTTTAGACAAGCATTTGAAATTGGCAATCACTGGCAGTATGAAACGGAAAAATGCATCTGGTTATGGAAGAGGAGCTGAGCGTGGTTCACTTGTGACATTTTTGTCCAAAACAACATTCAACAAAATTCTTCGAATAGTTTGTCAGATCATTCAAGAAACAACTGCAATAGAATTAAAAGAAGCTGGGTACTACAGCATAATGGTTGATTCCTCTCAAGATGTCAGAGTAACAGACCAGCTCGCAGTGTGCGTTCGTTATGTGAAGAACACTGAAGTAAAAGAAAGATTGCTGAAATTCCTGCCAATAACCACATTGTCCAAATCTCAGGATCTGTTTGACTTACTGAAGAGAGAGTTGGAGGAAAAACTTGGTCTTTCTATGAAGAAAATAGAAAGTCATGCTTTTGATGGAGCACCAAACATAAGTGGTGTCAAAAATGGCCTTCAGAAACTAATAACAGATGTAGCACCTAAATCCATTTTCACTCATTGCTTCAGTCATGTTCTCATCTTGGCCTTATCTCAAGCCGCAAGTGCATCCACTTCTGCTGCCTCACTTTTTGGTTTGTTAGAAAGACTGGCCACGTTTACTTCAGATTCATATAACGCACCAATGTCTGGAGGAGAACATTGAAAGAATCTGCATCTGTGTCGGTAGTGAAATGCCCCCTGCCTTCAAAAGATTGGCAAAACAAGATGGTGGGCAATCGAAGTGGCCCTTGTGCACATTTTTGATGGTGCAGCCACTCCCACAAGTGAAAGGAAGCGATTCAAGGTTCTAATAAGAACATTAATGGTAATCAAGAATGGAACAGAGGAATTTGATATGACAGCTAGATCTGAAGCACAGTGCTTACTTAACAACTTATTGAAATTTGACATCATCTTCACAGGATTTGTATTCTTGAAAATATTCTCCCTTAGCTCAGGTGCTGCTAAATGCCTTCAGTCTTCACGGTTAGACTACTTGCAAGCATGGAACCTACTGTACAACTTAAAATCAAAGCTTGTTGACCTTTTGGATCAGTTTGATGCAATTTATGATCAGGCTAAACAATTTGCAGACAGGATCGATCAAGAGATGGAACACTATTCAAGAAATAAACTAGATGGAATCCAGTGGTCAACATCTTTTCCAGAGACCAGGACAAGGACTCGTAAGCGCATGCCAGGGGAGTTTGCATCTGACGAAAGGGGCCATATTGGAGATGCCAGGAAAATGTATGAGAGCGAGAGCTACAAAGTCATTTTAAACCATGCCATTACAACACTGGATGATAAATGTATTACCCATGAAGCCTTGATGAAGGATGCATCACAGCTGGATCCCAGAAAATATTACATCTTTTTCGAACCTGGATTTACATTTCAAGCCGGAGCGATGCAGGTGATTGCCTATATGGCTAGTGTAAATCCTCAAGAACTGCAAGATGAACGTGTTTCCTTTGCATCTAGCTACAGTACATTATCAGCTAGTACTATACAGCAACCAAGAAGCCATACTGGGAACAAGTATCGTAATGTACGATTAATAGCCGAACCAGAGAATGCTATATACACTGATCTTGAAGACATGATAGAGGAACCACCTGACACTGACGAGCACCTTGCTGAGAACACTGAAAATTCATTGACAGAAGAGGTATTGCACTGCACATTAAAATCACAAAGGTTATGTAAACAGTGCATCTCTTGTGCGTTTGCTGCTGCATATTCATTTGCAATTCATTCTGCTAAATATGGATCTTTGGTGTGTGCACTGAAAGTACTAGTGACCTTGACATACACCCAGGTTTCATGCGAGCGCAGCTTTTCAATTCTGAAGCTAATCAAAACACGACTGAGGTCTATTTTGAGAGATGATCATCTAGAGGCCTTAATGCTGATGAACACTGAAAAAGACATTCAGATCACACATGATGACGTGATTAATAGATTAGCAGACTCCTCAGAAGAAATGAGACGTTTACTGTACTTGGATGACTTTCACCGAGAGACCTAATAAAAAACATGTATAGCACTCTTACAGTGTCAAATGAGAGAGGCTGGACCGTACTTCACACATGCATAAACGATATAATAATGTAGTGTTACATAGAGGGCACATCATTCTGTTCCTACTTGATGATTGGTGGGTGGGTCCCTTCCAGCCACCACTAAAAGTTCATGGCATACATGAGAAATAATTAACATGTTCACTATGCCACATAATTAAAAATAAAATGCCATGTCGTTATTTATAACATGAGTCATGCCGGGTGTAAGGAGGAGGTCATGGGTACTTATCACTTTAGCTATAACCTCTTCCTTATGTGTTACAGGGTAATAGTCATAGGCTCACATTTACATTATATACACAGTGTAATGATGAAGGTTGAATGCATTCAGCACTATACACTGTTGACAGTGCCATACCTCTCACACCTGTGATGTTTGTTGGGATCAGCGGGGAACTGCATGTTACTTATGAGGCACCTATGTCGTTGGCAACGGGTATCACTTGAGCCACAGCTACTGCCAAACTCCCAGCTACAGAACTTGAATGACTACAGGGCATTTCTCTACTCTGGTTGTACTTGTTGCTTCCTCACAGGGAGAGACAAGTGACAGTGCATTACTTATGTGCTGTGAAGGGAAAACTTAATGCTGCACTTGGAGGTAATAAGCACTAGAAGGTACCATTGGGTACAAACAGGTATTACTTGGGCCGCAGCTACTGCCAAACTCCCAGCTACAGCCCTTGAATGACTACAGGGCATTTCTCTACTCTGTTTGTGCTTGTTGCTCCCTCACAGGGAGAGACAAGTGACAGTGAATTACTTCTGTGCTGTGAAGGGAAAACTTCATGCTGCACTTGGAGGTAATAAGCTCTAGAAGGTACCACTGGGTACAAACAGGTATCACTTGGGCATTCTTGCAATATCCCACAGGTTCAAGGTTCAAAAAAACGGTAATATTTTCTTGGATCTCATCCATGGAGCAAGCCAGTGACAGTTTTTGTTCTGGTGCACGGAAACTTCACAGTGACTACTTCCATGGTCCAAACTAAGTAAGTTAAAATGAATACACAGCTTTTCCTCACACCAGTCCCACTAGTATCGCCCTGCAAAGTCGGCGAGGTCTGCTGCTGACCCTGCAGTGCCTTGGAGACAAAGCTAGTTACTGGAATCACCAGTAGGTACAAAACTTTCATGTGGGGATGGGGAATGGAATGCTGACCGATTACTAACTAAAGCAGTTACTTGACAGTTTTCCATGGTGCAGTTCAGTTTCTATACCTCACACACCCACACCTGGGTAGGGGTTACGTCAGCCCTTGAGGGTTAGTAGTGTGCAGGGCAGGCAAGCTTCACTGTTGGAAGTACACAGGTTTCATGGTGAATTTGGCCACTGCAAAATATAAAAATTAACATCTGAATACCATTTCTCATGTTCCCTTCTACTGCATCTTTCAAATGTTAGATTTTGTGATGCATAGCAGGTACAAATCTGCTGCAATTGTATCTGTAATTAAATGTCTTGACCTACCAGCAAGATAAACAGTGTGTGAGAGGTATGGCTGCAAGCAGCAGCATCTAAGAATTCCACTGTCAAATGAACATTTGGACATGTAAAATGTGAACTAATCCATAAAATCCATGTTATGTGTGCAGGCAGTGACTAGTCTGTGAACGCTACATTCAAATACATGTTCAAATATAGTTATTGCTTCTTCTTTCATTTAGTTTTGTGGATGATGTACTGATGTGTCTTTCTGATTTACACACCATGTTTTCATTGAGTCAAAGAACAAACTATATTACTGTCATGTAGTTTAAACTTTATATCCTTAGGCTGACTCTTCCACAACTGTTGCCAAAAATGGCATCCAGGTGTTATAGAACTGGAGGATACAAAACATAATACATCACACACTCTTTTAAAATGATGTGGGTTTGCCTTTACATAACATTGAGATACTACTAGCATCAATGACAGTGGGCAGCATTTGTTTTCTGCTCAGATTTTAACAGCTTGTAGTGCCTCCTACATGTAAAGGAGGGGTATTACATGTAATATTTCACTTCACAGCACAGAGCTACTGCACACTCGCTTTGCATGATGTCAGAGACTTGACAGTTTTATGTGAAAGACTATTTCATCACATATGTAACAATACCAGCAAATGAATCCAGTAATTAATATAAAGCTACCTAGGTCCTAGGACCAAATCACTTGCAGTCAATATTCTTAAATTAATTTCTTTTGTAAAGATCTTTTTTGTCTTAACACGTCCTTCACATGTGTCTGAACTTTACAAAACAGGTTTCTTTATATGTATCAATCTGCAGATTCAGTAACCAAGATTAATCAGTCATTGTGTGTTTTCTTTTCCATGGCTGTTAAATTATCAGGTTGATGTTTAAAATATTGATATGTTAATTGGGCTTAAAAATGTAGTATTAGAAGTTCAACTACTACTACTGTAAGAACAATAATCACGTTTCATGTAGAAATGTGCCGCCGACTAGGCAGCTCAGGAAAATGTGGCCTGTCCTCCTTATGTAGCATCCTGGCCTGTGACCCGGCCAGTCCGCCCCGGACGTTACCAACAATTGAGGACATCAGTAATGATGTACATGTACCAGGGATATCGGTGCAGACAGACATTGATCTGCAGTATATGGGAATTTTGGACCAAATGATCTTGCCTGCCTACAAAGCAATCTGTTGTTGATCATGGTTATTCAAAGGTAGGAGTTGGAAACAGCACAATGCTTTATTTCGACACTGTTACACATTATGCTCTTTGCTGTTATTCCATGTCAGTCCTACACAAACCAGGGGCAGGAACTTACTGAGCAACCATGTACAAGTCAAGGCATTCTGCCTGCTATAGTCACTTGTCCACCAGAAGTGGAGAGTCACTGCAAGTGCTGCAGCAAGCAAACAGTCACGGTAACACACAATTGCAATATAACTGTAATGTTTATGTAGTATAACATATGTACAGCAATAGGGACATTTGTAAATGAAGTACAACTCAGTTTGACAGGATACTGAAACTGAAGAACAGAGAAGTTGAAAACACTACATTATCAATCAATCAACGTCTTGATTTATTCAGTCGAACACCACTGAGCAAGCTCATTTACAAGATAGAACTGAGACGTAGATACAAGTAATAATACAGTCCAGACGTTATACAATATTGGTAATACAGACAATACAAGGGATGAAAAGGTACAATACAAGGAATAGGTAAGGCCTTGGGGGTGGACGAGTACAGACTAGGTTAACTAAAGGGCTATCAGAGTGCTGTGAATAAGTGCCTATCCGTGACTCAGGGGGGACAAGTACTGAGGTGTTTCAGGTAGGTTAGTCCTGTCTATTAGTTGGCATAGCGAGCTGGGGGTACAGGGGGGTATTTTAATTTATGGGCGGTGAAAGCAGTTACAGATTTCTTTAACTAGGCAGTCATATAAGGACTTGAATGAGGATATACTGATTGAAGAGCTAAGCTTCAGGATTTTTTGTAGGGTATTCCATAAAGAAGGTAGTGCAAAGGACATAGCCATTCTTCCAAAGCGTGTTTTCAGCCTGGGTACCTTCAAGTAGATGAAAGAAGAGCTTCTCAAGACATAGACTCCGGGTTCACAGAGTGGGAGACACTCGGAGATATACAGAGGAAGTTTCTTGGTGATAGCTTTGAATGAAGAGCATTTCTGTTTCTCCTGAAGTGTAGGGAGGGCCAGCCCACAGCTGCATAGAGAGCACAGTGATGGGTGGCAAGAGGTAGCCCAGTAATGAATCTTAATGCCCTGTGGTATAACGTATCCAGTTTGGCCAGTTGCGGTGCAGGGCAGTGGCTATAGTGTAAATCAGCATAATCCACCAAGGAGAGAAATACGGTTTGAACCAGTCGTCGTTTGGCATTACTCGTGAGATAGTTGTTTATCCTATAGAAGAGACCAAGTCTCTGTCTTAATTTCTTTACGAGGTCTTCGATGTGGTCAGTGGAGGAGAGTTTATGATCGAGCCATACCCCTAAGTACTTGAACTTGCTAACAAATTCTAGGTTTTCACCCAGGATTATGGTGATCTGTGAGACAGTGCCAGCAGTGGTAGGGTTTGCATCCAGTGAGAAGGGAGAGAACAGCATAGTCTTGGTTTCCTTAGCGTTTAGTAACAGTTTTTTCTTATGGAGTTGGCGCTGGAGAATGTTGAATTCTGATTGTAATTCTTTACAGGCAATTTCAGAAGAGGGATGACTAAGGTAGAGGACCGTGTCATCTGCAAAGAGATGGATATTGGCCTTGGTTATGTTGAGATCAATGTTGTTCACATAGATTGCAAACAGTAGTGGGCCCAGGATCGAGCCCTGTGGGACCCCTCTTTGCAAAGGTTTGAGGGGGAATAGTTCACCATCTGACTTTACTTGCTGCCATCGATCGGAGAGGTAATCTGCAAACCAGTGAAGGGACAGTGGATCCAGTCCTATGGCTTTAAGAGAGGAGAGGAGAGGAGCAAGTCGTGGTAGACAGTGTCAAAGACCTTGCTCAGGTCTAAAAACATGGCACAGACAAACTTATTATTTTCTAGGTCATGAAGCCAATCGTTGGTAACTTTAGCTAGGGCCATAATAGTGCTGTGCTGTGCCCTAAAGCCAGATTGCATAGGATTTAGAAGGTTTGTGGATTCTATGTAGGTTCCTAGTTGCTTGTTTACAATTTCTTCCAGAAGTTTGGACAGTGTAGGAAGCAAAGAAATAGGTCTGTAATTGTTTAGATCACAAGGGTCCACAGATTTGAATAAGGGGATAACATGAGCTGTTTTTCATATGGTAGGGAGGGTACCATGGGACAGAGAAAGATTAAAAAGATGAGTAATAGGTGCAGACAGGACATGGAGGGCGACTTTTAGGAAGTAGGGATCCAGAGAGTCGGCACCTGCATTTTTTCTAACGTCCAGCTTTAGTAGGAGTTCTTCAACCTCCTTCAAGGAAACATGCTGGAGGGAGAAGACTGAGTTGGTTAGAGTGGGTTCCGGGCTTTGGAGATCCAGTTGGGAGTGAAGGGAGCTTGCAGGAGAGTTGTCAAAAGCAAGGCCCACAGTGGCAAAGTGGTTGTTAAAAGCATCCAGGATTTCCACTTTGTCACAGATGGGGATACTCCCAGAAGTGATCCTTGCAGGCAAGGAGTTAGCCAGGGTGTGTCCAGATATGTCCTTGATGGATTTCCAAAATTTGGAGGAGTTCCTGGAAGCCGAGTCCAGTTCCATGCAGAAGTAAGATGCCTTTGCATCTCTCGTCAACTTGGTGCATTCATTCCTAGCTTTCCTGAAGTTACACCAGTCTAGCAGGTTTTTAGTGGTTCGTGCTTTTTTCCAAAGCTTGTCTCTATTCAGTAATACTGATTTAAGCTCAGGAGTAAACCAGCGACAGGTTCTCCCCCTTACCCTAGTTTTTACGAGCGGGGCATACTTATTTAAGGCCACATTCATAATTTCGGAGAAGATTTCACAGGCCAACTGTACTGAGTTGTCAAGATAAAAGTCCTGCCAGTGCACTGAGAATTTTAGCTCGTCAAGGTAGGCCGGCAGATCAAAGTGGCACCTGTCCCTCTTGGTGGTAAACCTTGACATGGAGGGTGGGTTCTGGGTAGTCCTTATGCTAGCAATAACACAGTGGTCACTAATGTCTGTGAAGAAGACTCCCACATGGGAGAATAGGTGCAGTTTGTTTATTAGAATGACATCCAGCAGTGTACTGTTAGCAGGGAATTTTTTGTTGGGATGTGTAGGTTCTCCAATTAGTTGAGAGAGGCCATGGGCATCACAAAATTCCTTAAGGGGTACAGCAGCTTGGGACAACCAGTCGAAGTTTAGGTCCCTGAGGATAATAGCTTCAGGAGGGCCAAACTGAATGGTGTTGGATAGGTGGGTAAGGATTTGAGTACCAGCGGAGGGAGGCCTGTAGCAACCTATGACACATAGCGCAGATGATGATGATATCTCCAGCTTTAGGGTTAGGCATTCAAATTGGTTAGTGATGGAGGACGCTTCTAGACATGTAACCGTGTACTTATTCCTAATGTATATGGCCACCCCTCCTCCCCTGGTGGGCCTGTCGGCTCTGAATAAGGAGTATTCGGGGATGTTGATTTCCGTATCGGGCGTAGAGGATCTGAGCCAGGATTCAGTGATCACAAGTACATCTGGTTTGGTATGGCATACCCAGGCCTGGATAAATGTGAACTTTTTCAACAGGCTGCATACATACATTCATATGGAGGAATTGTATGCCTTTCAGGTTTGCTAGGTCTGAGGGTGACGAGAGAATGTTTGGTGGGCCAGGGTTGAGCTCAACATCTCCAGAGCACAGTAGAAGGAGAAGAAGACGCTTCCTTAGGGTTGCAAGAGATATATTGAGGATTCTAGCTTGTGGGCATCTGCTGCGTGTATCAGGTTTGGTAAGAAGGAGCCCATTGTTAGGCCTGGATCGTCCTAGCACCTCAAGCACCAATACCCAGGCTGGGAGATGTAGGTGGGGGAGTTTGCTTGGTAACATGGTGAGCATAGTTTGTGTTGCCGGTTCTATATCAGTCCCACCTCTGTGCGCCATTCTGATGAGGGGCTGCAAGTGGGGAAGTCTGAGGGCAAAAAGAGAATTGTATGACGAGAACCGATGGGCACGGCAGCCCATTGGGGAAATATAGTCTCCCCTAGTAGTAGTAGAACAGCTGGGCTCGGGCACTATATAAGGTATGAGTATGAGGAGAAACAGAGCTAGGAGTCAGTGGGGTACCCTCATGGTTGAGCCTTGAGATAGGCAGAAGAAGTTAGGCCTCCACCTCTTAGTATGTAGGCTTGATAAGCACCTACACTGTCGCCTCAGGGGTTCACAAGAGCAAGGATAGGTGGGTATGGACGTCTATTCACTAATAATGTAGTGATATTCTGTCGGTTAGACCAGTGACATAGGCCACTAGTGTGCAGCCTAAGCTACTACCAGCATAGGTTAGGAGGCCAAGGAAGGAGTATCACAAGAGCTGGATACTCGTAGCGAATTAATTTTAAGTTGGGCAGGCAGCACCAGGGAAGCGTATTTGCTAGGGAGACTGGGAACAGTGAGATCCTATCAATAAGTAATCAGGGACAATCCAGAGGCGGGTATTACGAAGGGACTGGGGAGCCTATAGGTCCTGGGAAAGAGGCTAAGGGGCATGAGGGTGCTGAGGGCAGGGCATAAGCCTATTTAATAAACAGTGGAGCTGTACCTTGCTGCTGGATGTATCCGGGCTTGTGGTGTCAGGAGGTGGCTGTGGAGGTGCCGCCTGCCCGGGAGACTGCGTCTCACTCGGCGTCAGAGCTGGGAGCCCTGGAGGGTTCTCTGCTGAGGAGAGAGGAGACGGGAGAAGATTAAATATTGGCCAGAGACAAAAGGCCACACAGTCCAGATACGGGGCAATCTGCATGACAAAGGGGCCGACTTAGCTTGGCGCCCAGCTGTCTGCAGTTGGGAAACACCGCCGAAAAAGGGCTGTGATCACTTTAGCAAGTTGGGCACAGTAAACAGATGCTGGCAGGCTAACAGTAGTCACTAAGCTTTTCAAACAGTCTAAAATTAGGTTACAAGCTAATTACAGCATTCCTAGGAGTAATTTTTCCTGGCAAAAACAGTATTAAGTAAGGGACCAATCAGGGCGAGGCTGAAAAAGGCGCTCGTGTTCATAGTGCTAAGTGTTCCTATGGTGCTGCAATGCATACATGTGTGAACATTAAAGTACACTGCTGGTTGTAATGCTGACATACCCCCTAAATCAATACCACTCATCCACCTGCTCTCCCATTCCTCTCCTGAAATTCAGTGTAGGACCAGAGAGCACACAGTCAGTCCGTGCATCTGTTGGGGGGGAGGGAATCTGCAAGGGTGAACCTAGGTGTGTTTTCCAGTTGAAGGGGGGCAGATACTGCATTGGTAAGGTTCACCGCAACATCAATTCATTTACACCAGGTTGATAGTGATGCCAGTTTAGCTGCAGGGAGGGCAGTTGTGGGTCACATCTGGGAGGAATGGTTTTGTCCCACTCCATCAAGTGTTCTTAGGCTAGTGAAATTTGTTTGTGAATGTTCGTGCTTCATGGTGTGTGGTAGCTTGGGGAGTGTGGTTGTCTGTTATGTGGTCTTCAAGTTGTACAGGGAGGGTGCTCAGCTTGGGGTAGTCTACTCCATCTACAGTGAGCGCAATCAGATTACAATGTGTGTTCTAGCTTTATGGAGGCAGGGTGTGGGTGGCGTGTACATGATCAGGCAATGTGGTCTGTGGGGGTCCAGCTGCAGAGAGGGTAGTCAACTGGTGGTGTATGCAGATTCCTGACATGTTAAGTAATCCATCGGAGGGTGTAGGCTCTGCAGAGGGTGGCTTCTTGTTTGTGGGTTTCCAGCTGGTGTGGTATTGGTTGGGAGGAGTGTTCCAGCTTCAGGGGACAGCTTGTTGGGATTCAGCTTCAGGGAGCAGCTTGTGATCTTTCCATATGCAAGGACTGTGACTGGTCATGGTCCTGAGTAACCATATGCTCCCCACATCATCCACGCACTGTCACCCAGTTTATGGAAAGTATATGTTTTCATTACCAGGTGTTTGAGTAGGGCAAAGACAGGTGGGGTATGGAATTAGTTCAATGTTAACTTCTGTATTTTATTTATGCCTACAATCGTGGACCAGGGAGAGTGGCTGGACACAGTAGTATGGAAATGTGTACTGTATTGATGTCAGACCAGCAGTGAAGACATGGGTTGAGGGGGGGTAAGGGCAGCAATAGACTCCCACTGTCTGCTGCATGGTGCTTGACCTGTGGTAGTGGAACGCAGTCACACTCGTGGCATGTAAATGAGCCAATAATGGGCATGGTAATGTGCTCTCTTGCCTTGCTTTCCACATTGGTTCATTGGCAATACCAGTTTAATGAATTACCCTGTAGCACCTGTATGGTGCCAGCAATGTGGCTGTTTTCCTGTCTGCCTCTGGTGTCAGTGACAAGGGATATCATGCTTTTTGTCGTATGTGATCACTGTCCAAGAAGGCACCTATTCACAGTCAGACAGCACTACACGCTCTCCCAATGTGAATATCTACTTCTCCCACAAGCGCAGCAGAGAAATGCAGCGCAATGTTTTGCGCTGAAATTCGCATGCTTTGGAATACAGGCAATGATCTGGTGAAATAAATACAATGAGCATGGACACCACAACCGGTTATGTTTTGCTCAATTAATCCGCATACAGCAGATGATCTAATGAATCCAAGCTTATGTTGCAAAACATTACCAGTTATGCTGTTGAGATGCAAAATATAGTTTGGAATTCTTAAACTTGCTTCCAGTCTACATTGTATACTCATTCAGTGATGGGTACTCAGTTGGTTCACTGTGTTCATCCAGTGTAATATTTTATGTCTTACAATTGCACTTTTCTCTTTGCGTTGAACCAGATTTTCTGTTGACATTACACCATGAAACAGTACTACATTTTAATGAACTGTCCTATTTCTTTTCAGAGAGCGACACTTCGAATACCAGTACTTCAGATGATATGGTGAGAAGTGATCCTGACTACCAGCCACAGGAGATGCTCACCGACTCATTTACTGATGACAAAGAATCTCATTTCGAGCCTATCACCGGTGGTCGTACAAGTTCCACTGATTATGTGTCCAAACCTAAATATGTTGTTTTTGAGCACTGCCTAAAGCAGTATCCTGTGCCCTCAATGCAGGAAGAGGTTTGAGACTGTGGCCCGAAACAAGAGATCTCAGGGAACCTTATTCACTATTCGAAGCAGCTGTTCAACCAATCACGTTTTCTATTGGAACTCACAACCAGTGGAGAATCGCACATCAGTTGGAAATTTACTTGTATCTGCTTCTATACTGTTGAGTGTGGCTCAGTTCGCAAACTTTATGAATCTCAAATTTTTCTTCAAAGCGATGTATAACCAGACTCAGGAGTCATACCTCTTCCCCGTAGTTAACAATGCATGGCTTGATCATCAAGCAGATGTTTTAGAGAAATTTAAAGGGAAGAAACTGACATTGTGTGGAGATGCATGCAGTGGTTCACCTGGGTATTCAGCAAAATACGGGACCTGCATTCATGGAGAGTGATACTAAGAGCATCACACATTTTGTCCTTAAACAGGTCGGACCAGACATGAAGAATGTCAACATGGAAAAGGCTGCTTTTGTTGAATGCATCAATCAACTTCTGGGAAAGGGCAATGAGATAGAGTGCATTGCCACTGACAGGTATGTGCAGATTGCCAAAGTTATGGCCACATCTTACAACCACATCTTGCATCAGTATGATGTGTGGCATATGGCAAAAATCCAAATTGTGCAAAAAAGCAGAGAAGGCCGGTGTTAGACAGCTACAGCCATGGATTAAATCTGTTAAAAACCACCCGTGGTTTTCTGCAACTGGATGCAATGGAAATCCAGATATGCTTATTGAGAGGTGGACATCCATATTGAAACATCTCCAAATATACACTCATGGCCAGACAACGTGTTGTTCAGTGCTTCTGAACAAGCACCACTGTCTCCCGAAGAACAGAGTTAAGAAATGGCTGTAACCAGACACACCTCCAAAGGATGCTCTGGTATCCGTAGTTACAGACAGAACTATCTTGAGAGACATAACAAAGCTCACACGCTTCTACCACACTGGGTCTCTTGAAGTTTACCACTCTGAACTGCTCCAGTACTTGCTCCAGAACAAACATTTGTTTTATAAGGGCATGATGTGCCACACTCAGTTGTGTGCACTTGACCATAACACTCATTCTGACTGGAAACAAAAAGTGATCAAAACTGAACCCAAGAAAAAACAGTTGCAATATACACAGGTGCAACCCAAAGGGAGGGAGGGATCACTGGGTCACTAAGAAGATTATGGAGTATAAGACGAGTCCCAAGAATGATGTGTGATGTGCTTGATCTCAAAAAGGTTTGCAACCCAGTCCCAAAACCGAAACCAGAAGTGCCAGTATGCATCATATCGCTTGAGAAGCCAGACCTCAATGAAACATTGAGATATTCAAGATTTCAGGATTGAATTCCTAACTTTGTAAGGATGCACAGTAAAATCATTGCTGTGCTAAAAAAAAAAAATGACGGAAGTATGATTTATTTATGTAATGTCAATTGTTACTATGCCACACCATTACATAGTGATCCATTAATTTCCTTGTGCTGCACAGTACACATACATTCCGCTGCATGGAATATGATGGTGTGCAGCACAGGTATGCCTACTGTGGCATAGGTGGACCAGGTTCTGATAAATAAGGCAACTTGTGCATGTATAAAGTTTGTGGAGGGGTTGTGAGATAACAGATGGACCAGACACCAAACTTCAGGTTCAACACACAATCTCTGTGTGATGTTAATTTAAAATACAGGAGATAACCTTCAACAATGGCATTTCCCTTCTTCAATACATCAGTTAGTAGCAACAGACTGTGTGTGTCCTTCCTCTACACTTAGTCAGCACCTACTGACCCAATGATCTACTGATCTAACTTTTTAGTGAAAAAAACACTTCATCCCTGTTGGACTTGTTTGCTTGAGTGATGGGAAGCTCAAAAAGGAAAAACCCCAAAACAAGTTAAAAACAAAGAACCTCAGTGCAGAAGCACTGAAACAAGGATTACCCCAAAGGGCATTGGCAATAAAGCCAAGTTTCAAAGAAACACAACATCACACATACCCCAATAATGCAAAGCATCATGAGATGTATATGCATATCACCATGAAATTTTAGACTGGCTCAGTTAACAGCAGGAATGCATGGTACTAGATCATGTGATGCAGCACGCCTGAAGGACACTTCTATAACCCGCTCTGACCACCCGCTCCAATAAACCTCGTTATTCTACACTTCAGAAAAATCTAAATTCTTTAAAACCTTGCAAGGTATTCTCCCTACTTACAAGAGCAAACCTTTGCATTGGTTTTGCAGTGATGGAAATAGAGATGAAAAAAACACAGCCGAGACACACTCCTCCGGTAACACCTGAAAGGGCCGAAAAAAGCCGTGGGCTAGCAGTGTCATCAGCATCCAGAATCAACCCTTTCAGAAAGTGGACCAAGAACCACTCACGCTCTCAAGCTTCTTGGCCAAATTTCGGCCATTTCAGGAGGAACTCAGGGGAATGGCAACAGAAATCAAATCTCTCTCCCAGGCGATGGAGGACATGGCAAAAAGAATATTGGACAATAAAGCCTATATTATTTCCTTAGAGAAAGGGGTGGAAAGGCTTGATCCAGAGATGGCTGCAGTTAAACAAAAAGTAAGATGGAACAAAAAATAGAAGACTTGGAAGGACGTAGCCGCCGCGATAACATGGTTATAATAGGACTTCCAGAACTAGAGGAGGGACAAGATACTATACTTTTTATTCAGAAGCTAATTGAAAGAATCGTAGGTCCTTCTCCTTACGGGCCTAGGTACGTCATTGAGAGGGCACACAGAGGTCTTCGGCCTATTACTCCACCAGGGGCAACTCCATAACCTTTGATATTTTGTTTCTTGAATAATTTGGAGAGACAACGCTTTCTAACCAAAATAAAAGACATTCAAGTAGTACAATGGGAGGGGAAGAAAATTTGGGTAGCTCAAAACTTACCCATCTCGGTTAGGCAACAAAGAGATGCTTTCCACCCCCTGGTAACCAAAATCATTGCAGCCGGTCTAAAATTCTATCCAGTAAAATTACAAGTGCTCATTGCTGGATCCTGGCATTCTTACGAGGACTCTGAGTCAGTGAACACAGGCCTTAAAGCGGCCCTCCCTGACCTTTTCCGAGGCACCTGAATTAGTTAGAGTGGATACTTCAGGCGACTGGGCAAGGTGGCTCATCAAACATATAATGGACTTGCAGAAGTCGAGTGCATAACCTGGTAATCTAAAGCCAGGTGAAATATTTCTGGGACTGTACTCTCATTGGAGCCATTTCAACAGCTCGCTACCTTGGTTTACAACACAAGGATCTGCATGGTTTAAGTATCTACAGCCTTTTTACAATGATCCTATTACTGTAAGAGTATTACGGGGGTCTTCTTTACTTTCTGATGAGCTGACTGAATATAAAGTCAGGCAAGATGTCAGCGCTTGGTGCCTGGGTATGGCTAAAGCATGCACCAGATTTAAAGCAAAGTCACACGCCCTTTTTCCTTTTCAAGTTCCTGACACAAGGACTTAATTGTGTGATTTAATGTTCCGTTGTCCTTTGGATAGTTCTAATTAAGATTGGGACTGCTCAGAAGATGCCTATGGTTCTATATTGCCACGGCTGATTCAAGAAAGGCATGGATCACTCGTATTCCTAACTCGGTGGCGCTGTCAATCACCTTCTGAATAGGACAGGGGCATACATAATTCTACCTGATAAACACAAAAGGGGAGCAGTGCATACGTTTTCTAATACTAAAGCTAAGGCTTAATGATGATATCATAGGACTTAAAACTGCAAATTTAAAGCCCTAGATAGAAGAACAGTTTTTTGTAGAGGTAGTTGGTTGATTTTGGGCAACAAGAGAAGAGGGTGGTCGGAGGGGAGGAGCGAAAGTATGGCGAACTGCAAAATGAAATGCTTAACAGAAAGGAGGGAGGGGTGAGCTGGGTGGGTTACCAACAAGGGATTTTTTAGGGATTTATTGTTGTTAGTAATAGTTTGTGTTTTGGGAAGGGAGAGGGAGCGCGGGGGTCAGACCATAGTCCAAAGACTTAGAGGAATATTAAAGGTTGATTGCTGACTTTTTATGCTTTATTTGCAATTTCCATATTTACTTGAAAATGGCTCATGATATAGGTTTCTCTTCTTTGAATGTGAAAGGGATCAGAAGGAAACTAAAACAGTATAAAATACTAAAACATTTGAATCTTCTACAGTCACAAATTATCTTTATCCAAGAATCTCATTTATTGGATGTTGAAGCATTACAAATGAGGAGACAACAAGTAGGACAAGTCTTTTCTGCCCAAGGGGACCACAAATAGCTGTGGAGTTATGATTTTAATTAATAAAAATGTACCCTTCAATCCCACACAGATTATTAAAGACCCACAAGGTAGATATATCCTGGTCCAGGGGTCTATATACTCAATACTGCTCCTTCACTGTAGCGTGTATGGACCCAATGTGGACGACCCCAAATTTTTATGGAACTGATTAATGTCATGCTCCCCCTTTTACCCATATCGATAGTCTTAGGTGGTGATCTGAATTTAGCATTTGATCATAATTTGGATCGATCAGGCTCTATCCTCAGAGAACTTTCCCCCAGCACAACTTGCACTTTGTGACCTACCAGATCAGATGGGTCTGTGTGATGTGTGGAGGGTATTGAATCCTAAAGACAGGGAGTATACATATACATCCCCAGTCCATGGATCATCCTCCTGTATTGATTATATTTTGATATCCCAGACACTTATCCCCAGGGTCACATCCTCTTCAATCCAGCCAGGTCCTCCTTCTGACCACTCCCTAGTCTTATGTCGGTTTTCTTTGACCTCCTTACCCAAAAGGGATAAACGTTGGAAACTAAACGACCAATTGCTCAAAGATTCAAAAGTACCTGAACTGGTTAAGGACCATATCAAACATTTTTTTAATACGAATTCTTCCCATAATATTAAACTGGATATTATTTGGTGTGCATTTAAAGCATAACTTAGAGGAATACTGATTGGAGTGGCATCCAAATGGAAAAAATCCCAAGAAGCCAAATTGAAAATCCTTCTGTCTCAAATTCGGGTCATAGAAACAAGTTTAACACCTCATACTCCTTACAATACTAAACATAATTACTACTAAAGATAAGTATTTGGAGCTGCTCAGAGAAAAGGCAGAATTTGCAATCTTATGCACCAAGGCATCTTATACGGACCAAGGTGAAAAAGCCAGAAAACTGCCTGGAAAATGATGGAATCACTTCTGAAGGAAAGAATTGTTGAGTACCTAGAGGCCAGTGGGGCACAAGACCCAAGGCAGCATGGATTCACGATGGGAAGGTCATGTCAGACGAATCTAATAGATTTCTTTGACTGGGTGACCAAAGTAGTAGACCAGGGAGGGGCTGTGGACATGGCCTACCTAGATTTTAGCAAGGCATTTGATACAGTCCCACACAAAAGATTAACACACAAGTTAGCCAGCCTTGGAGTGGGTCCCAAGGTGGTAGCCTGGATAAAAAGTTGGCTAGACAACAGGACGCAAAGGGTAGTAGTAAATGGAGTACACAGTGAAGAAAGGAGGCTTACTAGCGGGGTACCTCAGGGTTCAGTACTGGGACCGGTCCTTTTTAATATCTTTATAAGTGACATTGCAGAGGAACTGGAAGGAAAAGTATGTCTCTTTGCAGATGACACAAAGATCTGCAACAGGGTTGATACACAAGATGGAGTGGAAAGGATGAGAAGGGATTTGGCAAGGTTGGAGGAATGGTCAAATGTATGGCAGCTCAGATTCAATACAAAGAAGTGCAAGGTAATGCACCTGGGAAACAAAAACCCAGGGGAAGCATACACAATGGGGAGATAGTGACGACAGTAAAAATGGAAAGGGACCTGAGGGTAATTATATCAGATGACCTAAAAGTGGGCAAGCAATGTGAGAAGGCAGTAAGGAAGGCTGGGGGGATACTGGGATGCATAGCAAGAGGCATCAATAGTAGAAAACAGGAAGTTGTTATCCCTCTGTACAGACAGTTGGTCAGACCCCATCTGGAGTACTGTGTGCAGTTCTGGAGACCCCATCTCTGCAAAGACATAGACAGAGTGGAGGCTGTTCAGAGGAGGACAACCAAAATAGTGTACGGTCTGCACCAGAAGACGTATGAAGAAAGACTAAAGGAGCTTAATATGTATACCCTTGAGGAAAGAAGGGAGAGAGGGGACATGATAGAAACTTTCAAGTACCTCAAGGGAATCAACAAAGTCCAAGAGGGTAGCATCTTTCAGAAAAAGAGATGTGCAAGAACAAGGGGGCACAATTTGAAGATAGAGGGGGGACGGCTCAGAGGTAATGTGAGAAAGTATTTTTTCACAGAGGGTTGTGGATGCATGGAACAGCCTCCCTGAGGAGGTTGTGGAGTCAAGAACAGTGGAGGAATTCAAGAATGCATGGGACAGACATAAGGCAGTCCTAGTGGGGGGTAGGAGGAAGTAAGCTGTTGGTTAACCAGGATCTGCAGCTTATCTGTTAGGTAGGAAAATGGGCAGACTAGGTGGGCCAAGCTGTCCTTATCTGACGTCAAATTCTATGCTTCTATGTTTCTGCTCTTAGAATTAAGCAACAGGAATCATCAAGGTTCATTCCCCCCATTCGATCCCAAAAAGATTGTTTCCATAAATCTTCCCCTACAGATATAGTAAGCGAATTTACGCAGTATTTTAAAGAATTATATGGAAACATGACTAACCCCCCTCAAAGGTAACTTTAGCATCTTATCTCAGGGAGTCCCAATTACCCTCCCTTTCAGAAGCTCATAAATTGGCTATAACAACTCCCATTTCTACCCTAGAAACTGCAGCGGTCATACAAAACCTTCTCGCATATAAAACCCCTGGCCCAGACGGATTTTCATCCAATTTTTACAAGAAATTTAAGGACCAAATCATCCCATTTCTTTTACCATTATACCAAAATATATTATCAGGTGCACAAGTGGACTCTACCCTGTTTGAAGCTTTAGTTGTTCTCTTACCCAAACCAGATAAGGACCCGGAATTGGCACAGAATTATAGACCTATTTATCTCCTAAATCAAGATATTAAAATTTGAACAAAAATATTAGCAGATAGACTGAGTTTGATAATTCCGGATTTGATTGGCTTACAACAAGTGGGATTCATGATGGGGAGATCTTCAATCGATCACCATCGTATTCTTTCTCATGTATTCTCGGCATCCAGAGATGCATCTTTTCTAGCTGTTCTGGTGTTTCTGGACTCCGAGAAGGCATTTGATCGAGTTAACTGGAACTTTTTATTTCAGACATTAAATGCTTTTGGTTTTCCTTCCAAATTCCAGGACTGGATAAAATCCCTTTATCAATCCCCATCGGCTAGAATCTCAGGGAATGGCGCGATATCAAAATCATTCCCGTTATATTCTGGGACAAGACAGGGTTGCCCCTTTATCCCCTTTATTATTTAACATATATCTTGAGCCCCTTATTCACAATCTGATTGCAAGTCTGTACATACAAGGTATAATGATACAAGATTCGGAGGTCAAAATGTCCACATGTGCTGACGATCTTCTCCTTCAATTGTCCCATCCAGAGACATCCATTCCACCAATGCTTGCGATTATAGCAAAATATAGTAGCTTCTCAAATTACAAATTGAATGTTAGCAAGTCAGCTATTTTCCCTCTTAATCACAAGATATTTAAACATACTATGATAGCCTTAGGTCTCTCTTGGTCTCAAGATTCCCTTAAATACCTTGGCATCGAACTTACTAGAAGTCCACTTTTAAGCATCAAGAAAAATAGGGATTCCCTTGTTCAAAATATTAGTCAGGATTTAGACAGATGGGCAAAACTTCCCATCTCCTTGTGGGGATGGATTAATTTAATTAAAATGAATATTTTCCACATTTATTGTACCTTCTTAAATTACTCAATGTATGGTTACCCAGCTCCTGGTTCAAAAAAGTACACAAACCCCTCACAAAATTCATATGGTCTAACACACAGCCAAGATTAGCATGTCATAAACTAGCCGCTCCCAAGATTAAAGGTGGTTTACGTCTCCCTTACCTTAATTTATATTACTGGGCCAGTCATGTGTCCAAATACCTCAGATGGTTGGTGCCAAGCCCTTCCTATTCCCTCCCACCTTGGCTCAAAATTAAATTAGATCTGATTTGTTCCACTGGGATAGAACCTTCCATGTTACTAAACCTAAAATTATCTTTATTGCCACCAAATTTAAAACTTACTACAATTGATGTCTCAGTGAGAGTCCACTCCCAATTGTGTGCCTTCTTTCGTTATAACTCCCACAATGACCTCTCCAAGTCTATGTGGAATTCTCCCTCTTTTCTAATTGATAACAAAAAGATTGCATCCACCTGGTTATCTCAGCTGGGGAAGGGAACACTGTCCTTTTTTTCTGGGAGAAGAAGGGTCCTGGCTCACGGTTGCTGGCATTATGACTAAATTTAAAATCCCTAAATCTGGTTATTTTAAGGTGTTTCAACTTAGGCATCTCCTTATCAAGGTGGTAGGTAACCCCCACCACCACCGCCATCCAAATTTTCCTTCCAGTCAGAACTGAGCTCTCTAGTTTGCCCCCCTAAAGCTGTTTCCTAAACTATATGCAACTCTTTATGAATGGTGTTTAAGTGAATGGTATGGCCCTACATCATACTGAACATCCCTCTTCCCCCATTTGACCATAGACTGGCCCATTCTCTGGCAAAATTGTCACCGTTTTGTGACACAGGAAAGATTACATCTTATGCAATTCCATATTTTACACAATGTGTACTATTCTCCTCAGAAACTAGCCAAATGGGGCTTAATAGAGTCCAGTCACTGTATTCATTGCTCGCAGGATGAAGGGACACTCCTTCATATTTTTTGGAATTGTCCAAAAGTAGCTCCTTTATGGAACACTATACAAACCAAGGTAGATCCCTTACTGGGGCGTTCAGATTATTTTACACCAGAAATATGTTTATTGGGTGATTATTCTTTAATATCTATTACTAACTGCATATATTACATGTCTTTGATAGCAATGTCTGTTAAAAAATTGATCCTTAAGCATTGGAAGGATACTGTTGTCCTTTCCTATATTGAATGGCTTAACGAATTATTGGTGAATCTCAGAACTGAAAAAGTCATAGCAAGTCTTCATAATAGATTGCCTAGGGGGGGCGTGGCTTGCTCCGGACGTAATGGCCGCTTAAAACAATTGCTCTGCAACACCCCGGGGTCTTTCCGAGCTTTAATCAGCCTAATATCCAGCAAAATGAACATATGATAGTGGAAAAATGCTGTTAAACAAACCAGGAGCAGAGGGATCTACTTTAAATACGGTCGGTGGACTTACAGTTCGGGAATCTGCGGGGTTGTTATGGCGCAGCACAGAAAACCAGAGGCCTCAGCAGAATCAGTATCAAGACAAACGGCAGAAATGTTTGAGACGTTACTCAATCAAATGGCCGAAGTTACTCTTGCCTCTAATAAAACTACACTCGCTATCCAACAGCTCGAGTCACGTATCACTCGCATCGAACAAAAAACGGAGAAAAACGCAACGGAAATTGATAAGCTTATAGCCATAATCAGGGAACAAAGCAAATCAATTCAAATGTTGCAAAATAAATCCGACGACATGAAGAACAGGAATCGTCGGAATAACCTCCGATTCCTCGGCTTTCCTGAGTGGGTGGAACATGGCAACCCCTTAGATTTTTTATACGATGTTATGCCAGACTTGTTAAAATGTGAAGTTTCCCCTGGGCTCACAATAGAGAAAGCCCACAGAACGCTTAGCCCGTCCTAAAGAGCGGAGAAAGACCAAGGGCTACTATGGCACATATCTTAAATTTCGCAGACAAAGAATGGATCACCGCAAGGGCAAGAGAGCTCGGGGGTTTATCCTGGCAGGGTCATAAAATCTTAGTCTTCCAGGACTATTCTCGGGAACTGGCTGCTAGAAGGAAAGAATACACGGAGGCTAGGAAATTAATGCACTCCTTAAAGATCAAGTTTTCGTTAAGATACCCTGCCATTATGCAACTAGAGATAAATGGTTCATACCTAACTTTCGCTACACCAGACAGTCTAATGCAATATTTACATTCTAACTGGTCTTCTCAGCTGAGCTCAGATCGGATT
The DNA here is from genome assembly GCA_016271365.2 of Neoceratodus forsteri. NCBI lineage: Eukaryota > Metazoa > Chordata > Ceratodontiformes > Ceratodontidae > Neoceratodus > Neoceratodus forsteri. The sequence continues at coordinate 1,871,929,612 of CM057452.1, forward strand.
GTGAATCAGCAGTTGGATACAGAACAGAACCGGCAGAGCATGCCAGATTCAAATTGCAGCACCACCCCGACCTCCCCCCCTCCTAGCTTCCACTTCCAAGGCAGCCGACCAGCTCTTCCTGCCAGAAATCGTAAGCGGCAACTTACTGAGCGTCATCCGAGAAGAGAACACCCGCATGACAGGAATGAAGGAACACCACGGGACCTTCCAAACCACTCAGAAGATTTTGTGGTGAGGTTTTCTATGCCAAATAGATTTGCAGCTCTAACCCCGATGGACTCGGGCAAATCAGTAGTGGATTTCCCTAGCTATCCTGAAGATTAAATGATTCAAGAATCTGCTAAAACGGAGGCTTTAACTCAGGCTCTGGACAAGGTTGCACCATCTGAAAATAGCCCGACGTTACTGCCTGTCTCCTCTTTGTCTTTAGCCACCCCTGCTGGAATTCCACTTCAGCAAGAGCCCTCGGAGGCAGTTTTCCTGCAATTGGAAGACCAGACTGTTTGGAGTTAGATAAGTGTCCCGATCTTTCTATTTTCACTTCTCCTACCCACGCTTAGTTAGATACTAATCGGTAGTGGGTAGCAACTAAAATCAACACATGATCCTGATGCTGGATAGCTGGCACTCCTTAACTTTGCTAGAATTACAGCTCGCTTTATCTACCTTGTATAGGCTGGGTACATCATGGAAGCAAAAGTAATATAAGGGGATAGCGATAAGGATTTTAAAGTATAGATGCTTGATTAGAATTATACTAGGGGACACTGTATCATTGTTTTTATTGCCCTCGTGCTAGTCTTCATTCTGTGTATTCATCCTGGGGTCCCTCTCGGGAGAGTAGGGGGCAATTCAAGAATTAATAGGGCCAATGGTCGGTACCCACTAAATCTGAGATTCCTCCTGGAAAGTAGGGCCCCATTTCATTTCATTTTGGAATTCTACAGTAACCCCTTGGTTGGTCTGATCCATAACACTTTTTTCAGAATTTATGATATAAGGCATGAATCCTCGTAAGTAAAGGACCTCCGTGCCTAAGCTGTGTTTCTTTTTTTTTCTTCCCCTGGGGGATTGTATTTTTTCTCTGTTTTATTTTTATTATTGTTAGCCTACTGAAAGAGAATATAGCCATCTCCCACATATTTTGGTTGGTGGGTGGGCTATTAGGGTCATTGTGGCCTTGGTCCTTAATGCCCACACGTATTGCCACTCAACGTTGCGTAATACATGTACATAGTTCTGGCACATTGTGCTTTTGTATAAGAGTAATGTCTCTCCTGTTTTTTCATTTATCTGCATTAACACACATGTCATACATTGTATGTTTGTTTATGTATGACTGGCCAACCAACACCTATTGTGGTATGGATGCCTTGGTATTTTATCATTCCCCTGACGTTATCTCTTCATTGAAGGATATCTTAGCTAATATGTCTTATCTCTGGTCTGACTATGGCTGATTCAACCTTTATAACATGGAACGTCAGGGGTTTGAACTCTCTCTCAAAGCGTAAACAAGTCTTAACCCATTTAAAAAGGATTAAAACCCAGGTAGTCCTATTACAAGAGACCAAACTAACCAGGCAAGACCACAGATATTTGGTGAAGGACTGGGTGGGACTGGAAACTCAGGCTTGCGCTACCACAAAAAAGAGAGGTGTAGTGATATTATTACACAAAGCACTTCCTTGGGTTATTTCACAAAGTAAAGCTGACCCTCAGGGAAGGTGGGTGATTGCCTTACTAGATACCCCGCATGGCCAGCTAGTAATTGCTAATATATATGCACCTAACGAGGATAACCCTTCTTTCTTTGTAGAACTTAGTTCAAAATTAGGAAGTATGTTGAAACCAGACATGCCGATTGTAGTGGGGGGGGACTTTAATTTAACTCTTGTCCCTATACTAGACAGAAGTGGTAAGGGGAGAGAGTACCATACTTGAGGAGCACAGGCTGTACTTAGTCTTAGCTCCGAATTTCAGTTAGTGGACATCTGACGCTTAGTTAATCCCTCAGTCAGGGACTACACTTTCCACTCTGAGGTACATGGCTCTTCAAGTAGGCTAGACTTTTGGCTAATTTCCAAGTCTTTGACACAATTGTTCTAAAGGCCAATATTTTCCCCACAATTATCTCAGATCATGCGCCGGTGCAGCTGACAATGTTATGGGGAACTTCCACACCACGGTCCACTTCCTGGAGACTGGACCCACTTCTTTTGCACGATCAAAAATGTATTGATTGGGCCAAAACACAAACTCAGCTTTTATTACAAGAAAACCCTGTGTCGGAGACTTCTGCCTCCACCAATTGGGAAGCATATAAAGCCACCATGCGAGGCAAAATTATTGGATATGCCACCCACAGACGGAGGTGTAAAGAAAAGGAATATACTTGCCTCGAAAGTGAACTGGCTAAGGCTGAAAGCGAATTAAAGGCCCTGCCCCACCCATCGCCCTTCCCGGAAACTGGAAGGAAAGTTTTACAACTTCGTATTAAACTTAACAAACTCTTATCCAGGAAGGCCGACCTAGCCTTACTTAGGATTCGGCATACATACTGGGAAGGGGGAGATAAAATTGGGAAGGTCTTAGCATATCAACTCCGTAAAAAACAGGCCCAACAATACATAGCGGGCTTAAAAAACCCTAGTACTGGTAAGGTTCAAACTAGTGCTCAAAGTGTAAATAAAATTATGATGTCATTTTACTTGCAACTTTATACTTCCTCTAAGTCTAAAAATGAGTCTGTTACCCAAGAATTTTTGCAATCTATTAAGCTATCGAAACTCCCCCCTTCCCACGTTAGCATTCTGGAGGCCCCTTTTACAACAAAGGAAGTTAATGCAGCTTTGATGGCGCTAAAATCAGGTAAGGCCCCCGGAGGTGATGGATTTCCTGCAGAGTTTCTTCAGTTAATATCTCCTATGATCTCCCCTTTGTTATGCCAGGTCTTTATGGAGGCGGAAGATATGGGCACTCTGCCACAGACCCTAAGGGAGGCTACCATAATTGTCCTTCCCAAAAAGGGGAAAGCTCTCGATGATCCCGCTAGTTATTGTCCTATTTCCTTGATTAATGCTGACAGCAAGGTATATGCTAGGATACTGGCAAATATACTTAATCCCATACTTCCGTCTCTGTTACACCCATCCCAAGTGGGCTTTGTGAAGGGCAGGTATAACTCAGAACACTTACGGACCCTTCTCAATCTCATTCACATTACTAAATCTGCCTCGACACCTGTGGAAGCATTGGCCATGGATTTTGAGAAGGCATTCGACTCTGTGGAATGGGACTACCTTCACTCAGTCATACAGCATATTGGATTCGGCCCTCGTTTTCGAGCGGCAATAACAGCTCTATACACCGCTCCCATCGCTAGGGTACTTACTAACTCAATCATGTCAGATCCATTTCAACTTCATAGAGGTACTAGACAGGGCTGCCCCTTATCTCCGTTATTATTTCTTCTTGCGGTGGAACCCTTGGCAGCAGCAATCCGTCAGCACCCTTCTTTAACTGGTATTACTGCAGGTCATCCGCAACCTATCACCCTTATGTATGCTGATGACCTGATGGTTATACTGGGGGACACCCCTAACACCATTAGACCTCTCCTCTCCCTACTAGACCACTTCTCTCATATTTCAGGACTCAAAATAAACCAGGCCAAAACAGAGACTCTCCCACTGAATTCTAAATGTCTCCCTCAAATCATGTCCCACTATGGCCTTAAATGGTCACAACACACCATTACATACTTGGGAATTAAAGTAGGGGCGGATACTGACAAATGATGAGACAATAACTTAGGCCCTTTACTATCTAGTTGTAGGAGTGAATTAGACCATTGGTCTCGCCTCAGTCTTACATTGGCTGGGAAGATAGCAGCTTATAAAATGTCAATCGCACCTAAAATCTTTTATTATCCCACATTCCCTTATTTCTCCCTAAGGTATGGATCAAAAGAATTGAAAAAACTATAGGCCATTTTTTATGGGGTAATGCTAAACCCCGCTTCAGCAAAAATATTCTAAGGGCACACTGGAAGAACGGTGGATGGGGCCTTCCTTGGATAGAAGGTTACAAAATTGCATATCAATGCTCACAGACCCTGAAATGGTTTAATCCGCAGTCCGCTGAATCGCCCCAATGGTTAACATTAGAACAAGGAGTCAGTAGAGCCCCTGTTACAGCTACAGTGTTATGGCCTGGCGCCTCCAAGAAACTTCTGCTACACCCCACCATAGGCCCCTCTATTGTTTATTGGCGAATACTTCACAAAAAACTAAATACTTCACCCTTCCCCTTATTATATACTCCCTTATGGAATAACCCCAATGTTACCATAGGTGGAAAGCCTGTCATCTGCTCCATTTGGCAGGTGAAGGGTATCCTATTTATAAAGGATGTACTGACTAAGGACCCCTTGAGGGTAGACACATTCCAACAATTACAAAGCAAATGGAACTTACAGAGATCTGATTTTTGGAGGTATTTGCAGATCAGAGATGCCTTGAAAATAAGGCTGCAACAAGCAGACTCATGTAAGGACCAGTCTCCTCCAGTGCACTCGTGGTTTGCCCTACAGAAGGAGACGGCAGGCATGATATATGCCTCAGTTAGAGATACTTTGCCTACCTCTAACCAATCCTCAAGGCACAGGTGGGAAAAGGCCTTAAAAATGCCACTGACTGAAACCCAGTGGAATCAATGCTGGAGGGTAGGACATAAAGTTTTTACTGATGCTAGAAGCAGAATGATCCATAATAAAATAATGCATTCTTGGTATAGAACACCTGTAATGTTAAAAAAAAAGCAGGTGCTCCCTCATAATAAATGCTGGAGGTGCCATCTACACGGAGGCGATCTTTATCACATATTATGGCTCTGTCCCTTGATTGTTGATGTATGGAAGTCCGTTCAAAGTGTTGCAAACTCAATCCTGTCATGTTACATCCCTCTCAGTCCCTCCCTTATGTTGTTGGGTCTTAAATCAGATGTCCCTAATCTTGGCCCTCATTCATTTAGATGGCTGATGCTTCTTAGCATGCAAGTAAAGCGCTCTATTCTGAAAAATTGGAGATTTTATTTATTATTTATTTATTTTTTGTTGACCGGGTAAGTGCACTAGACAAATCCTGCCTATTTTCAGGCACGACCCGGGGGAGGGGGATACAGATGAGTGCCAACTGACCTTGAACCAGATTAACTGTTGGTGGTATATTCAGAGAATGAGGGAAATTTGGCCAGGACACCGGGGAAATTCCCCTACTCTTTTCGATAAGTGCCATGGGATCTTTAACATCCACCTGAACTACCACCAATCCAGGCAGATGGGACCTCGGTTTAACATCTCATCCGAAAGACGGCACCTCAGAAGTGCAGCACCCCTCTCATGCTGCACTACAGTGTCAGTACTGGGATATTAACCCAAGTGCCAGATGTGGGAACCGAACCCACAGCCCTCTGATCTCCCGGCCTCAGACGTGAGTGTGCTACCTACTGAGCCACTGACACTGCTACTAGAGATCTTCTAATAAACCTAATATAGCGGAGATCCTCCCCGCTCTTACATATATCTCTGAATTAGACAGATGTTCTCACCTGATATCAGGGCGTTTGCCTTTATACCATTGTTGTTGGGCCCCATACATGGACTACCTGGCCTCCAGAGCAGGTGTCGGCTGACCTGGTACATAGTTGCCTTATGTGACCTTATTTTCCAAGGCGAGATGATGCGTATCCAGTATACTGTAATCAGATTTTATCCTTATCTTCTATAAATGATATTTATGTGTTGATTATACTGTATTCAATATAGGAGGACATTGTAAATAGTTAATAATGTTATTATTTACTTTTAAGGCTTGTTACTGACACACTTTCTTTACAATATGAGTTTTTAGTATAGAAGGTGCAGTCGTATAATCTATACTAGTACTTAGCCTCTTTAGGATGTACTTTAATCACCCTTAGTTACTTTTTCACATCATATTTCTTATTTTCCAGATGTCTCCTCAAATTCGACCATAGGAAGGAACTGCTACCGCAATATATGATGCCTTGACTTATCCTGCAGTGGTACCTCCTTGTGGGGTCGGGTTTCTGGTAAGAGTCAAGGTAGGTGCCATAGGGCTCAGTAGAGTCCTTGCAATTCTTGTTTTAGATTTATATTGCAAGTCCAAGAGTGTCATACATGTCAGTCATTTATAATGCTGTTTTGTATATAGCCGAAACTTTTTGTCATTGCTTGATCTTTTTTCTTTCTTCTTTCTTCTTGTTTCTTTGTTATGTTGTAAAAACTAATAAAAAAACTTTTAATGTAAAAAAAAAAAAATAATAGTTTGCCTAGGTTCACGGACAACTTGTCTCCGTTAATTTTGTAGCTGTCAAGTCATAGCGGACTAGTGGCAGCAGATACTAAATTGCCGCAGTCTATCTCGTCGTTACAATTTCGTAGCCGCATCTTTACCGCAACCAGATGTCCATGATGGGGACCACACACAGAAGCGCATTGTTATAAAATGCCTCATTAGTTTTACCTGATCTGTAGACGAGTGCAGCAGTACAGCAGACATAAGAAATTTGTCGCAGACATTGTAAAATTGTCGCTCATTTGATGACATCATTTTCACAGTCTCCCCTTAATTAATTGCTATTGAAGACATGACTGTCATTGCACTTGCAGTCACTGCTATCCCAATATAGGAGTACATTGGGATCACAGAGAGGAAAGCATAAGTCGTGTCTAGACAACTTTTTGTACACTCGGGAGAAGGAAGGGTCAGATGGAAAAGTGATATGGCGCTGCGAGCTTCGTACATGCAGGTCGCGCTTGCACACCAATGGTGACTCTGTACTGAAAGCTCCAACTGAGCATAACCATGCTCCCCAACACGGTTGTGCAACAGTAATAAAGACTCGGAGCAGCATGAAGCAAAAGGCTGCGGAATCTGAGGAATGCACATGCAATGTTGTATGCAGGCACTGGAATCAATCAATATTAGTCATGCACACCTCCTGCCTAGTCAGGAAACATTATGACGTGATGTCCGCAGACAGAGGCAATTATGTGGTCCATCTAAAAATGCAATTTCTCTGTTTCCACAAACAGTAAATGGCGAGGAGTTTCTCAGAGTTAATGAAAAAGACATGCTCATTTTTCTAAGTGAGTCTGACCTTCAAGTACTCAGGGACCACCATCATTGGTTCTGTGATGGCACGTTTAGCATTGCCCCTCAACAAGATGACCACTTATATACTGTTCATGCACTGGTCGTGGGTGTGAATAGACCTTGTGTTTATGGTCTCTTGCCTGGTTGTAGCCAGGCAGTGTACAAAAGATTTTTTAACCACCTATTTGAATTACTAGGCGGGCAAATTTGCCCTGTAAGCATCATGACTGATTTCGAAAAGGCAACACTTCATGTCCTGAAAATAAGATTTCCGACGGCTGAACTGTCAGGTTGCAATTTTCACCTCAGTCAGGCTATGTGGCGGCGTATGCAACAGGAGGGATTGCAGCAGCGTTATATACAAGATGCTGAATTTGCACACAAGGTTCGCTGTCTGCTTACATTGGCATATGTGAGAGTGGAACATGTTGACAACTATTTTGAGGCACTGCAAGATGATGCAGATTTTGACAATCTGGAGTGCTTGATCGATTATTTTGAAGATACCTACATTGGTAGGTTGACACGTAATAAAAAGAAAAGAAGGCAAGCACGGTTTCCAATATCTTTTTGGAATCAGTACTCCAGAGTGATAGAAGACCTACCACAAAGCAGTAATGCCATAGAGGCTTGGCACAATGTGTTCTCACGAACAGTCAGCATTAGCCACCCGACCAGAGCAAAGCTTGCTAAAAAGCTCAGACAAGAGCAGTATGCAGTGTCGCTACAAAGGTGCCAGATGGAGCTTGGACATGATGCGCCTCGGAAAAACAACACATCATACGGATGCAAAAGATGTACAAATCTATATGTCAAGAGCGTGTCCTCTCGATCACCCAAAAAATATTTAAACCACATAGCAGCGGTGATTGAAATTAACGTAGTTTAATTTTAATTCCCCTTTTATCAGTGAATTTAATAAATGATTTTTTAATTATGCAAATTACGCCCCTTTAGCCCTTGCTTTTAAAACCGTTGTACAAAAAGCACTTTTACCATTTCATAATGTTCCCTGGATTTTAACACTGGTGTACACAAGCACCGTTACCGCTGCTTTTAACACTATTGTACACGAAACACCTTTTCCATTAATTTTCACACAGTTGTACATGAAGCACTTTTACCCTTGAGGTTTAACAATGTTGTACATGAAGCACCGTTACCCTTTATTTTAAAAGCCCTAATTCGAATACTAGAGTTGCTAGCTATCGTGACACGTTACTACGTCACAGCCGATTAACTTACAATTAAAGCAGCAGAAGCACGGAAGCAGCACACTGATTGTCGATAGCGTAGGGAAGCAGCAGGGATCTGGGACATGAAATAAATGAATAATGAATAAGGTAAGGTATTAGTGCGATACTGATTATGTAGAGCAGGGAAACAGCAGGGATCTGGTAACTGGGACATGAAACAGGGATCTGGCAACTGGGACAAGGTGTTAGTGCGACCACTGTACGGGCAACGACAACACTTGCGCGACGACTGTAGTAGCGTCTACTTTACATTGCTACTAATAGTCCGCTACAACTTCTCCACGACAAAATGTCTGGGGACTAATTGTCCGTACCCTATTGCCTAACTACAACCTGATTTGGGATCCCTTACATACTTTGTACTCTATTAATGTACAAGTATATTGATGTTTATGATAGATAAACGCCTCTTGCTTTAAATGCACTGTGGTTTGGGGGGAGAAAGGGGGGAAACAGGACCACTGTACCGGATTTTAATCAGATGTATAGAATTAATACTCATGGCTCTGTCTCATGTATGTGATAAAATGTATAATAAACTTTAAATTGGAAAAAAAAAAAAGGAATGCATGGTACCAAAAGGGCCTCTCAAATAATCTGCAATTTACATGCATTTAACAACACAACGGGGGTCTGATATCTCTACCCCGGTAACTTAATTTTTATAATACAATCACCTAGTACTTTTTACTTTTATCAAAAACACCTAGTGCCATGATATTTTCAACATTTACAGGTTTCATACACATAAGGTATATACATCAAGGTATTTTGTGGCATAGTGCCATTGCACAGTAAATCCAACAACAAGGAACACAGCCTGTTGTTTTACATCAGCTTGAGGTCACAACAATAACCTCACTGTATGAAGACCTGAGAGGGAAGAGGAAAATTAAAGAGGACACTATGGCATAGTCAAGAAAGGGAAGGGGGGTGCCCATAGGTGGCCAACCTTATGGACTAGAAATGGTAAAGGATAGATTAGATTAAGAAATATAAGAACTGTTGCAACAGATTTAACAAAAGGTTGGTCCTCAAGAGTGGCAGGATCAACCTGTGACAAAGTTCAAAACAGAATTTCTTTTATTCATCAAATTCTACGTAACTTAACTTGATTGTGCACACCATAAAGTAACATCAAGAAGTTGTAACAGAGTTACGAATAATAAGTGAACGATCATTTATTTGTATTTTGTTAGGGAGATAGGCCTTTTTTCCTTAGCAAGGCAAAACAAGGAACAAACACTATTCCCTATTGTATGATCTCTCTCTCTGTTCCTTTGAAGACTGCAGTCCAAACCACTGTGTCATCTGGCCAGGCGACAAACTAGGCAAAGCTAATGAGCTCAGGCAAACACAGGAACAATACTCATTGTACACGGAACAGTATTCCTCGGTGTATGTAAGCAACGGAAAACTGTTCCTCATGTTCCTGGTCATGCCACAGCACTCAGGATACACAATCCAGGCACGGCTCCCTGTATCACCGTTGGTCAGTGTACCCTGAATCTGTCTTGGGAGGGGGTGGGCAGTCCACCATGTGTGGTCACATATCAAACATTCAGTGCCACAGCTCCGGACTGCTGTGCTGTTTCCCCACTAAATATATCCTTGCTCTAAGTAGACATAGTTGTATCCTAGAAATACAGAAAAAAACACGGTCCTTCCAGTGTGCCCAACATCCCTACGTAATGTTCTATGTTATATAATGTTACAGCTAGTTCTGAACATACAAAGTACTGAAGAACAATGAATCACATTTTTACTAAATATTCTTGCTCTTTATTTGATGCAACCAGCCTTTGTTAGTTAGCTTGCTTGAGCACTGTTTGGAATGGATGTAGACGATGGCCGGCACTGCTGCCTCTTGCACCTCCACCCAGTCCGGTGAGGGAGCAGCAGTACCCGATGATACAGCCTACACCCAAGGATATTAAGGGAGCTGCGAAGGGAACTGGCAGCTCCTCTGGCAACCTTGTTCACATAGTCACTCAACACAGGAATGGTTCCTAAGGACTGCAGAAGGGAACATGTACTCCCTGTGCACAACAGCAACAGTATGGTTGAGGCGGGGAACTACAAGTCAGTCATCCTCACCTTTGTGGTGGGAAAGATCATGGAGACACTGCTGAAAGAAATGATTGTGGCACATCTGGAACCCAATGGAGCACAGTATGGGGGGTTGAGGTGCTGAGAATCACCAAGGAGGAAAGGGACGCAGGGGTTATCATTTCTGATGACCTAAAGGTGTACAAGAAGAGTACAAAGGCCACGGGGAGGACAAGGAGCAGGTTGGGGTGCACAGGCAGAGGTGTCAGTATCAGAAGGAGGGAGGTGGTGATTCCCTTGTATAAAACACTGGTAAGGCCTAACCTAGAGTACTGCATGCAGTTCTTCACGACACAACTACCCAAGCACATTGAGAGGATGGAGGCGGTTCAGGGATGGCCGACCAATATGGCACATGGCTTGCACCACAAAAGATATGAGTGAGACTAAAGGACCTCAATATGTACTCATTGGAAGAAAGGAGGGAGCACGAGACATGATAGAAACTTTCACGTACCTCAAGGGCATAAACAAGGTGCGGGGGAGCACCTCTTCCAATGTAGAAGGAGCAGTAGAACAAGGGGGAATGACATAAAACTGGAGGGGGGGTACAGTAAAAGAAATGTGAGAACATGCATATTATTAAATGGATCTTCAAAATCCTGTAACCTCACTGGTCAAAACATGTCACATGACCACATGGAAATCATGCACCAGACAACTGGTAAAGATTATGCTGATCAAATGTTAACTTTATTTGAACCAAATTCATTTTTATTTCTATTTTTGATAACAGATTCATTTTATAATCGCAATGAAGCACTTCAGGGCATGTGTAGTACTGGGATTTACACACTTCTTGTGTAGTTAAAGTCACTTGCCTGCGCCTTGTGACACAACACACAAGGCGTGTGTAAATCCCACAGCAAGACATGACCTGTTGTGCAATATTGCTTACTTTAGAGTTAGGGTTGCGGTCATAAGGAATAGTGTGCCAGTTAAGGTTGTGGACACAAGGAATAGTGTGCCACAAGAGGTGTTGGGAGCAAGCACAGTGGGGGGTTTTAAAAATGCATTGGACAGGCACAAGGGAACACTGAGGTTGGAGGTAGTGATGAAAAGTCACTGACCAGATAGGTTCATAGACCACATACATGTAAAGGGCTTACAAGCAGACTGGATGGTCATGGCGGTCCTTATCTGCCTGCAATTTCTATGTTTCTATGTATGCTCCTAGCTCTGAATATCTGGTAAACAGGAAACTTTTACATGAATTTTTAAAAATACTGCAGAAACTTGAGACTGAAGTAACATTAGTCCTGTAACAAGTTACATGGGCTTCTGATAGCTCTGGTGAAGGTTGGCATACTCCGGGGTGGGGGGAAGGATAAGGGGCAGGGGGGAGGGGGATCTTTTAGGGGTGAGAGGGAGGATGGGGTGGTTTGGATTAGGCCATATTCACTGCATGCTATGATGTCTCCTATTTGAAACTTTAATAAAGTTGACTTAATTTAAAAAAAAGGTTACATGAGCAAGGTGCACGGCATTACCATTTTCAGAGGTACAGATGTTAGGCCTGCTGGGAGCTCTTTGCACTCAAAATTTGGGTTGCTTGAATGCCTCTAGGCAATGACGGCTATGTACATCTTTGAGTGTGTGGAATAAATACACAACACATTGTGGCTCTGAATACTGATTATTTACTGGAGGGCAGGTCTGATATAGTTCATTTACAATGAGCACTACAAATGTCACTGCCTTGACGCATGACGACAACAGCGCACTGGTTCATACTGGTTCATATACAGTGGCTCTCAGAGTGAACTAATGGAATGGAGCAAACCCTCAGACTTATATTTCCCTACCAGACCAGAGCACAGCCATTGACACGGTGCTATCAGCTATGTTGATGGCCTTGCCCACATTTATTTTTTTGTATCAGCTCACCAATCTCCCTGCAGAGACTTAGCTACCACCCTCGCCACCTCCCCATGCCCAGGTTTACCTCCCCAGGCGGGGTCACCTGGCGGGAGCCACCTCTCACAGGTCAACAGTAACTTGCCCTGGGTTACCCCCCAGGGTGGGGCCATGGGAGCGCTGCCCCACCCGGCAGATATGGTAGGCAGTATAGGTGGTGGAGCTGAGCTTCACGCTTCGGGGCCGGCATTTTTGTTATGCTGTATCAGGTGTCCATTTTACACACTGTGTGCCTGCCCTAGTGGTGACAGCATCTTGTGGAAGTCCATCCATCTCATTTTCTTTAGCTTGTGTTGTGTTGTGAGTCGTGACATGTGTCAGCGTGTCCCTGGCCCTGCCACTAGTCTTGTCGTTGCTACTACTGCGTCATCCGTATCACACTCCAGTCATATCAGGTTTTTCATTAAGTTTGCACGTGTGAAAATATGTCTGGCAGAAGACAAAAACAACAGCCTAATTTATTTTCTTTTGGGTCTATCAAATCAGGCACATCTGCACGGCCTATCCCGGAAGTAACTAATAATACAAATGTGCAAGCTAGCGATGGTGCTGTTGATATTGTTGTTAATGCCGCTGCTGTAATCATAATCCTGCTGCTGTGGCTGCTGCTCTATTCCAGAGGAAGGGGGCAAGGGCAGGGAGACACTGATGTCACGGTCCCTACTGAGAGACATACAGTAACATCATCTACTATTACTAGCACTATTGATATTGCAGCCAGTGTTGCAAGAAGTGCATCTGAAAATACTTCCTCCATTAGCAGCTCATTGTTCTGAATAAACCCTATCAACTGAAAAAAAGATGATGTGAAATATAAATTCAGAGCTGACTGGACTAAGGATTTTAAATGGCTTCAATATGAGAAGCAATCAAATACAATGTGTTGTAAAGTTTGTAGGAAACAACCACAGCTAAATGATCATACATCAGTATTTTATATCGGGAGCAGTACATTTAAATTGAAGTCCATAAAAATTCATGATGCAAGCAGCGCTCACATAAAATGTGTTCTGGCTGAGAAAGCACAACTTGCTCGAGTCCAGACCTATGGGTTTCTGTTTTAAAAAGATGAATGCTACAATGAGGGAATCTATTCGGTGTTTATCGTTGCCTACTTCTTAGTGTGCAGGGACAGACCCTTCAGGGATTTCCCTCTTCACATTTTGCTCTTAAAAAAATGTAATATCAAACTGATTGATCAATATGCAAACCATAAAAGGTGCTGTGAGTTTGTGCATCACATTTCCATAGTGATACGTGGAAAACAAATTGAAAAAGTTAAAAAATCTCCAGCTGTGGGGCTGCTGATAGATGGCAACACTGACCAAAGTGTGCGGGAGTTTGTCAATGTGTTTCCAAGCAATATTGGCAATGATGGCGCTCCCAGTACTTGCTTCATTGGAATGGAGTTGTTAGGAAGCACGGATGCCGATGGGTACATTGCAGCATTGGATTCTTTATTTAACAAACTGAATGTTCCATCGTGGAGAGATGAGCCATGGATTTCAGAGATGGCCACCAATTGTGCGTCGGTCATGAGAGGGCAACAAGGGGGTGTAACAGCAAAGCTCAAAACCAGTGGCCTGCCTTGGTTACTTGCCACACACTGCATTGCTCATTTGTTACAGCTGGCCATTCTAGATGCACAAAAAGAGATGTCAGATGTAAAAGAAAATGAAAATGGACTCAGTGCACTGTATTGTATCTATCATGCAACCCATCAGAGAATGAGAGCCCTAGAAGAAGCAGTTAACACCCTTTTCATCGAGTTGAAAAGCTGTGTCAACATCTTCACAGTACGCTGGGTTAATTCACACCACAGTCCTGTGACAGCTCTTCTCCACAACCTGCCATCTGTAATTGCCCACTTAGAAAATACGGCGTCTCAACAAAGTGGAAGCCCTGATGCAGACAGTGCCAAAGGCCTCTTGGCATTTGTAAAAAAACAAAAAGAAAAAATGTGGTTCCTTGCATTTTAACAAGACTATCTTAGTATTCTGGGACAGGTGTCCCAGAATTTTCAAAAAGAGGGTCTGCTTATCACACAGGTTCAGCCCTGGGTAGAGTGCTGCATTCCTGAGCTCACTAAGCTGAAGGCCATTGCAGATCCTGCTAAGACACAGCCATTAGAATATTTAAAGTCAGATGTCAGTCTCCTCACTGGTGGTGCGGATGGTGGGGGCTGCAGCAGCACTTCTCCTATCGCTGATATGACAGAAAAAGACAGCAATGCGAGTCGGAAAAAAAGGCAAAAAAGAACCAGGCAAGCCACTGCTTCTGACCAAGCAGCAGAGGACACTATCTGCAGTGAAAATGTTCGCAGGTTAATAAAGGAAAGAGTATGTGACAGTGACACTGAATTTTACAGGACAGATAAATTATTGTCTATATCTGATATAGCATCTCGGCCTGATGACCCCAAAGATTTCTAAATTTTGGCCAGGAATCAGTCAGTTGCCTTACAAAGAAGTACTGTACATGCCATTTATGAAAAAGCATTATGACACAGGGCAACCGTTCCATGATTCTGACCTGAATGCAGAACTGGAAAGTGAAATCTTGCATAGAGCCTTGGAAGAATGGCAAGCTTTTAAAAATTCTGTTAAAAATCACAACACTCAAACTGGGTTGAAAAAAGTTCACCAAAATGTAGAAACATTTGGGCTTCTCAGAGTGTTGGTAACCATTTTTCAAGTAATGCCTGTGAGCACAGCTGCTTGCGGAAGGGGATTTAGTGCTCATAACAGGATTAAAACGATATCTCGTAGTCATCTTATTGACAGCACTATGGATGACCTGCTAATGATCAGCTTAAATGGGCCCACAATTGAGGATTTTAACCCTGACCCAGCAACTGATGACTGGTGCTCACAAACTCCAGGATATCGGCATCTTTCAGGGGCCTCAGATTCCTCACATCCTGTGAATGTGATGGATACTTGTGAATCAGAAGGTAATGGAGCAAGGAGAGAAGATGTGGTGTCTGGAAGACATGGTGTGTTCATGGGGACGGGGATGGGGACATAGACAGCAGCAGCCACAGCCAACAGTCAAGTGAGGATTCCTTCCTTTTAAATGGTGTACTGCTTAAACTTTTTTTATCTATCAGTCTGTTGATCAGATAACAGCTGCATTTGATGATCATGTCCATCCCTCTTTGTCCCATACCACCAGCCAAAAGAGCCCACCAGCCCACACAAATCCACACCCAACCATGTCATGAAAACAGTAAGACAAAAAGTACCCCCAAAAAAAAGACACAATACTAACATACTAAAATGCCAGCAGAATAGGCCTAACGGTCTTTCATGTCTGCTTGTTTGGTCATCCCCCACCCTGGGAGCTGACCTTGCTGCCCCCCTCACCCTCTCTGGCTTCTCCCTTCCCAGTCCCGGATATTCTCGCTGCACTGGTTTTTGCTTCCAGAACCCTTCCCCTGTACCTGTCCCAGCCCCTCTTGAACCCTCCACCATCTCTGCCTTTCACCAGCCCTTGGGCAGCGCATTCCATGGCTCCACCACCCTCTCAGTGAAGTAGCACCTCCTCCTTTCTCCCCTGAATCTCCCTCCAGCTTCCACCCATGCCCTCTAGTTACCCCCCCTTCCTTTGGAGCACTCTGACTGCTCCTTCCCTATTTATCCCCTTCATGTACCTGAAGACCTCTATCATGTCCCCCGGTCCCTTCTCTCTTCCAATGTGTACATATTTAGCTCTTTGAACCTCTCCCCATAGGTTCTATCCCCCAAGCCCCAAATCATTTTGGTTGCCCTCCTCTGGACCCTCTCCAGGAGTTCAATGTCCCTCTTTAAATGTGGCCTCCAAAACTGCACGCAGTACTCGAGGTGCAGCCTCACCAAGCAGTTATACAGTGGAAGTATCACTTCCCTCCTTCTGGAGGTGAGCCCCCTAGCGATGCATCCAAGCATCTTGTTGGCCTTTGCCACTGCCCTCCTACAAGTCTCCGAGTTGTTCATCTTGACATCCACCACCACCCCCAGGTCTCTCTCTGCCATCGAGACTTGTAGCATTTCCCCCCCAGGGTGTACACTTGGCCCAGGTTTCTGACTCCCAGGTGCAGTACCTTGCATTTCCCTGCATTGAACCTCAGCTTCCGGTTTCTAGACCGCTTTTCCAGAGCCTCCAGGTCCCCCTGTAGGGCCACCCTCCCTTCCCCCCCATCCACCACAATCAAAGAACCACATCTGAAAGATTTATTGCTTTATTAAAGAAAAAAGATTTATAAAAACCAGTGTACACTTTTAGGACTTTCCACGTGTAAATCAGCATAATTTGGTCCGCAGCTCCGGTGTTTCTAATACAACTCCCTCTTCAGTAGTTCACTTTTTGTTGATTTTCATCACCTAATTCTGTTCTCATAGTTGTGCTGCCCTTCCTTTCTCGGATGAGAAGGACTTTCAATTTGTACTTTATAAATTCCACCTCCTAGCTGGCCTGGTGGCACTGAGGGTTGAGGTGCTGGATGCCACACCGACGACCCGAATTCAGGAACGAGCTCGGGTGCTGGGGTTTTGCAGGAGAGGGAGAGGATTGAGCATCCGATGGACTGCTCTCCTCTCCCTGGGGAGGGATCCAGGGTTCTCCGGTGCAGTAGGGACCCCCGGTTAAGACTGGAGGTACAACTAGTACTTGAAGCAGCTAAGGGGAGGAGTGCGGCAGATGCCTACGGCTCAACCATGCTGGTGTCATTGCATGCCCGTGCTCCTGGGGGAAAGGCGAAGCCACCTCCATTGTCAGAGCCACACTCCCACAGTCAGGCTTACTCCACCAGGGGCCCCCCTCTGACTCCAGCCTGGCGCATTAGATTCTAGATAGAGCGCCAGGGCATAAGGTGACCCCACCTCAGGGTTCAGAGTCGGGGGATTCACCGGGCTGGGGGAGGACCTGGTAGGAGTCAGCTTCAGATGGGAGGTAGAGTCAATGGCGAGAGGGGTAGAAGAAGAGAGTTCCCCGAGCCGGTGCAGAAACAAAGTCAGCAAAAAAAAAAAAATATTCCCTCTCTTGTGTGATACTTATTTGATGCTGTTTTGCCAGTATACTGTGCCACTCTACAGAAGTTCTGGTAAAGACTTTCCTGAATTTAGGTTTAGGGACATGATCTCAGTTTAAAGGCAAGTTAAAAAAACTGAAATGGCCACCAGATTTTATAGCATAGCAGCCATAAAAAGAGGCCACCTAAAAAAAATTTTGCCCACCAGATTTTGAGATTTGCTGAACAAACTGGCCACCATGTGACAAAGTGATTCATCCCACAATGAGCCGTGCGCATGCCCGCATGGAGCCACATGCATGCCACATATCCAGGAGGCAGCAAAGGAGATGGACAATCTGCCCTCCCTCCACAGGATAGGATAGCAGTCCATCAGAAGCTCAGTCCTCTACTCCCCCTGCCAGACTCCAGTGGCCCAAGCGTGATCCCAATCCCTGTCTGCCTGCGTGACGCAAGGTGTGGCGGCCAGCACCTCAACCATCAGCATCACGAGACGGACCTTACTGAAAACGTAGTATCGTAATTTGCATTGTTACTGAATTTACTGTTTCCCAGACAGCATTCTAATATTCCTTTTTATTTAGTTTTATTTATTTATTTTTTATTTTATTTAATGTTATCGGAATTGTAACCCTTTGAGTCAGAAACTCATTTACAAAGGCTCCACATCAGAATACATAGAACAATGTGGACAAACAAACACAATACAATAGATGAATAAAATACAAAGTATAAATTCCTATACAGGTTAGTAACTAAGGTTATGACACTTACAGGTGTACACAAAAAACAAATACTTGTAAGAAATGGCAAATAATACACTAGAAGGAGCAAACTTATTTAGGAGAGCCCCAGGGAAGGGGTCTTAGGTAGGACACGTGTCTCTGCTATAGGCAATTACTGCTGCAGGAGTTAAAGAGATGGAGCCGGAGAGCAATTTTGAAGGACCCAAACATTCGTTCAGAGGAGATGACCACAGGGAGGGAGTTAAACCAGGAAGGGGCTCTGTAGAGAAAAGACCTCTGGGTAAGGGAGGTCCTGACTCTGGGTACATAGAGAGAGAGAGAGAGGGCTTGGAGGAGCTACGGTGGAGAAAGTGAGGAGAGATGTGCGAATGATCATGGACAAGCCCGGGGGGGGGGCAGAAAAATGGGCAGCAACTGGCAAGCTGGACAATAAATGGTACGTCATCCCAGAAGAGATCTGGGTGTTTATTGGCATACACGTGTACGTGTCCATTATGAAACTACCCCAGTATAGAATGTACTGCAGCAAGGATAACATATTTGGCCAACTATATATGTCCCAGATAATGCCCCGCCTGAGACTTGAAAAGATCCAGCAGTATCGGCATCTCAGTCCGAATGATTCCACCCTACCTCGTGGGCAGCACAATGCGGACAAATTACATCATGTCCATCCAGTGTTTGATGCGCACTTGCTGCATGTCTGGGGCAGAACCATCTACACTGGGAATCATCTACTGATGAGGCAATGGTGGGTTTCAGGGGGCACCTGTCATTCTGACAGTACATTGATAGCAAGCCTCAATGCTACGGCATCGAAGTGTGGGTGAGGGCCGATGCCACCAATGGGTACATTAATGAATTCCAAGTATATACTGGAAAAGTTGCCAACACGTCTGAGATGGGTCTGGGAACAAGGGTGGTCACCGACCTCTCGCGACGCCTAGAAGGGAAGGGACACCACCTGTTCTACATAACTTTTTTACCAGTATACCCCTTGCACTACACCTGCTTGTGCAGAAAACATTATTCATGTGGGACCATGAGGGCCAACAGCATTGGAAAGCCCAGGGCTTTTAATAAAAAAATGTTTTCAAAACAACACAAGGGACATTTCAAACAACAACACTTTGTGGCACGGTGAGACAACAGCCTATCTTCTTGCTCTCTACCAACATGGACCCGGCCACTCCTGCAACCACGGTCTCTACGAGGCAAAGGCATAGAGAGCTGCTAAATGTCCCTTGTCCTGCAGTCATCAACCAGTATAATAATTTTATGAATGGAGTAGATGTGGCGGATCAGTTGAGGACCCAGTACCCCCGCCAGAGGAAATCCAACAAAATACCTGTTTTGGTTCTCATTGACATAAGTATACAAAAATGCCTTTATCCTCTATAGGGACAACAACATACAAAAAAGCAGGCTTGGGAACACAAAATGCCAGTCAATTGGAGTTCCAGAAGAGGCTTGCCAAAGCATTAATGAGGGACCTCTCAAGCAAGAAAAGAAAAGCAAGTGCAGGACTTGGTGCCGTACCACCACATCTCACAGAGGGACCTCACTTTCCCGTGAAATGCCAGAAGAGGAGGTGTAAAAACTGTTCTCTAAAGAAAAAAGGACAGAGTCAAGAAATATGTGCATGACATGCCAGGTGCCCCTTTGCATAGACTGTTTCCTGGAATTTCACTCGAAGCCAGACGAGTGACAACTTATGAACTTGTCACATGAACTCATAATTAAGGCAGTAAGTAATTCACGGCATGCACGGAATTCACGATTACCGTGAAATTAGTGTTCTCCTGTGAATTTTACTAAATCTGTAGCTGTAGCATGAAAATCGGCTGATTTGATTGGCTAAATCTTTTTTACTTTACAGATAGGGCCTTAATTAGACTATGTTAAGCTGCATTTATTCACATAGCCTATGTTGTGTGTGGGGGGGCTGACAGCCATTGATCCTGATTCTAATTGTAATCAGTTGGCAGTTCATCAAGTGATTTATTATGCAAGCAATTAAGCAATTAAAACCAGTTAAAATACACATTGGTGTGAATGCAAGCAGGCAGGCAGTCAGTCTTGGTTACTGCAGGGGAGAACAACGCACTAATGTCTACATCAACAAAGCCGATATCTGCTTCAAAACTTGGCAATGTTTTTGTGAAACACCAATCCTCCCAGTATGAAATGGGGATATTTCATGTTTCAGGGGATGTCATGTTCTGTACTTCATGCAATGCACCGGTCGAGCACAAAAGAAAAGTAAGCTGTGACAGACACCTAGAGGGATCGACTCACCCTGCGAAGAAATGCAAACTCAAGGAAACATCTGCCATAGCTGTTCATAAGCAGGTAACCGTATGTGAACTTTTTACCATAAAGGCAACCCACCAAGAAACATGGAAAATGGCACTGTTTAATTTGGCTGAGACATTCACAGCTGCAAATATCCTGCTTAATGCCTTACACAACAGAACATTGCACTGTTACCTAGAGACTAACTTAAAAAATGTTGGACTAATTCCGACCTCACAGTGGCTTCACTCCGAGTACTTGCCTAAAGTATATGCTTTTTACGTTGCAGAAGTAAAAAATAAGTTACAAGAAACAGTAACAATCTCCATAGTGTGTGCCAAAACTACTGATGTACAAGATAGATACATTTTAAACATTGTGGCTTTACCATCTGTGCATACTACTGCTATGAAAGCAAGTAGCTTCAAACATACAAAGCTAGAGCCCTTACTTCTCGACTGCACAGTACTCCCTGCAACAAACTTTAAAACTGTGTCCCAGGCAGTTCTAAATGTCTTCAGAAATATAATGTTCCATATACACAAGTGTCTGCCTATGTAACTGACAATGTGATGTACATGAACAAGTGCTGGGAGCAAAGCCTGAAACATGTACTTTTAAACGGTGTTCATGTAATTTGTTCGACACACCTCCCTAATTTGCTGGGAAATATATGGCGGAAAAACTCCCCTGCAGTAAATGCGTTAGTTGTGGCAGTTAAGAAAGCTTTTACTGCTTGCCCTGTGTACAAAGCCCATTTTAAGCCACATTTGGCAGTAAAGAATCAATCAACAGCACTTCTATCAATGCCGGTAGTAACAAGATGGAATACCTGGTTCAATGCTGTCTTTTACCACACAGACCACCTCTCTGAGTACCGGGAATTCTTTGTTGATGAAAGCACTGCCTGCGAGGATGTTATTTCTCTGGCATCGAGTGCAAAAGTGCTAACTGCAATACAAGAAGTGGCTTCCAACGCCACTCCATTAGTACAGATGTTTGAGAAATATAAGGGTGATTATGTGAAGGTGCACGTAGTGTATGATGACCTGCCTGATTTTGTCACTTTCCTTGAGGTGAAAGCAGAATCATTAAAGTACACAGCAACTCAAACAACTATGTCAGCCTATGCAAAGAAAATAAAAGACTACGTCTGGCTGTGGCAAATTTCGTCAATCTGCCTCCCAGTTCTTTGGTGCTGTACATGTTTTTAACCCGACCAGACTTTCAACATTAGTGGTGTCAGAGGAAGATATATGCACAAGCATCCCAATGTTTGAAGATAACATCAGAGCCAGAGGCGTAGCTACAAGGGTGCAGGGGGTGCATTGGCACCCGGGCCCATGAGGTTTGAAGGGCCCAAATCATCATTTTGATGTTTATTTAAAACTGGGGAGGGGCCCTGTAACATCGCCTTGCACCCAGGCCCTCTGGGGATTTGCTACACTACTGATCAGAGCCCGAGCAGAGTTTCAAACATATACTGCTGAAATACAGTGCAGATCAGTAAGCACCAACTATTTAGAAAAAAACACTGTCGACTACTGGCTAGACAGTAAAGAATGCTTTCCCAATCTTGCCAATAATTGCACTAAGTTGCTTAAGTGTTCCTATCCATAGTGTAAGCGTAGAGAGGTCATTTTCCTGCTATGGAGCACTGGTTACAGACACTAGAAGGAGCATTAAGCCTGAAAATGTAATTGTGTACTCAATGCTTCAGCAGAATTGCGATTGCTAGATCTATTTATTTCTTTAAATTGCACTGCTATTTATTATTTTGTATATCAATGTTTCTACACGCAGTTCAGTTTTAATATAATTACAAAAATAAAGTACTTAAGGAACAATTAATTTGTTTCCAAACTAAAGTTCATGTTTTACCATGCAAATAACCTGTTTTTCCCATGCAGCCACCATGAAACACTGTATTTTTGCCGTGAAAAACATTCAGCCTTACTCACAATACACACGAGCAGCCTGTAAATAAATGTATATATTTGTAAATAATTATATAGTTTCAAATAGTAATACCAAAATGTATATATTTGTAAAGTTATATATAGTTGTAAATAGTTATACCTAGTTAGTAAGTTATGACCCCGGTTATTTCCCTTCCCCTTCTTTTACTGTAGTGTTGTTCTTTCATGCCACATTGTGTTTTATGAGATTAAATGTTTTACTGATTTACATTTTAAATCACTCTTTGTGTCGTAATGTAAAAAGAAAAATATGCACACAAGTGTTCAATTTTAAAAACAAAACGTCTAGTAAAACATCAAAAGCAGTACTTAAAAGATACATAGTTTGATAATCATCAAGAAGAAAAAATATATATGGTATATTTAATCATAAAGCTAACATTTACATAATTTGGCAACCAATCCTCGGCTATGGTAACAGTCCAGAGCTGGCGAGCTGTGTTCACATTCCTTCCTTCCATCTGGAACCACTGTGAGTTACGCGTCAGTCACACTCAAGATCTGCATTCTTTCCGGTCTTCAAGGAAGCAGGGCACGGACAGATCAGCTTCATTTTTGCAGCCACTCCTTTGCACTGCATCACCTGGAGAGGTAAGAAATGTTTTCATCACTTCATGCTTCTGCTGTGGTACAAAAAGCATTTTTCTGTTTTAAAGACAAACCTGGGGCCAGATATTCAAAACTTTGCCCCCGGGCTAAATTAGCACTGCCTGGTGGGCAAACTTAGCATGGGCACAAAAGCCTGCTATATTCAAAAGGAACAGCCTGGAGCAAACCGCTTCTGAATATAGCATGCATATGAAGCCGGGCAAACTGGGCTGGGAGCGCAGGACAAACTTAGCCCTGGAATAAGACAGCTCCAAATATAGTAACCAGGAAGTGCAAACCACAACAGCAACACAGTGCACAGCAACGTGAAGGTAGGTAGAGGTGAACTATGTGGCCAATGTGTGGACCCAGTACAGCTGCAGGCAGCAGCGCATGTGAAAGTACAGTGTGCAAAACTGTATAATATTCCCCGAACCGTTAGCGTGGTGCTAACATGTTTACGTGGGTTTAGCTCGGAGCTAAGCTGTTTGCCCAGTGCAAACACATTTGCCTGGTGCTAAACTTTGCCATATTCAAAAGTGACATGCAAATGAGCTACTTAGGTAGTCTCTGGGCAAACATCCAGATTAGCATCTCATTATGCCCTGATTTGCATGCAGTTTGCCCAGCATTACTCTAGGATCCCACAGCTCCACCTGTAGGTCAGTCTGGAAGTACAGGGGCTGGCCGGGTCTGCCCGCAGCTCCACCTGTAGGTCAGTCTGGCAGTGCATGACAATGGCTGCAGGCTACATGTGTACAGTACAGCATAGCATATTGCACCCCAGGGGACAACACAGCATAAGCAGAGGTGGTGGTAGTGCTGCATGCACCTGTCACACTGCAGGTCATGCTACAGTGCACAGCAGACACTACAGTAGCAAGGGGCCAGTAGTGTGAGGGACACAGCAATGCCTATAGTGTGTAGGGCAGTGATGACCACTGCACTGTACACAGTGACAGACCCAACCTGCAGCTGTTTACTGACAGTGGAAATTACTGTTACACTGTTGTGTGACACACAGATGCTGCACCTCTGGCATGGGATGCTCACAGTGACATATACATGGCCGGCTATGTGTGCTGTGGCATTTGTACAGCTGTGCGGTATGTGGCTGGGGGGGCATGTATGATCAGAAAGGCACACTGGTGTTGGGGTATTCCCAATACTGGCCCATGTGCACTGCGTGATTTGTCCCAGCCTTCTGGCCACACGTGGTCTGTGGCACAGCCTGGACACCCATACACCCCCCTCAACATCCTCCATGCCCACAGTGCTGCATGTGTGTGCCGGCATCTGTTGGTGTCCACAGAAGAGTGGTCTGCAGGTGTGTGCTGTATGGCCACACTGCCATGGTGTCCACTGGCAGCTGGGTCACCATTTACTGCCTGGCATGGCTGGGACTGGTGGCAGATGATGGTATCATTGTGATGCCATTAGTGAGCAGCATGTTTCCTCTATGTCTGGCTTTGTCTATGTGTTAAATTTATTTGTTAGGGTTGCACAAAGCCACACAAAAGTCACACTAACACCGCGCAAAGCCAAAATGTTGCGCAAAGCTGATTGCCCAGGGTTAAGACTACCTTTTCCTGGGCGGTAATTTGCACTGCGCTAAGTCGCGCAAAACCACTTTGCGCTGCGCTAGTCGCTGAATATAGCATTGCGCCTATATTCATGTATATACTCCCTCAGTTTGCCCCTTGTATACATTATGATTTTGCCCGGCGCTAATGCAGTTTGCATGCTCTATTTGACCTTTTAAATATAGCAAACCCACACTAAACCTGCGCAAACGGTTTGCGCCAGTGCAAAGTTTTGAATATCTGGCCCCTGGTGTTCAAGATCAGACAAATTTTTTTTTATAGTTTGACCGACTTCAAACTGAAAATGTTGAAAGTACTACGAATGACACCTGCATGCATCTGTGTAAATTTTAAACGGCATTTATGGTTGGAAAACAGAGCTGCAAAGTTATAAAATTTATTGATAAATAAAAAATATTTCTAATAAATATGGATATGTTTTACAAACCATAAAGATTTCCGTTTAGTGAATACCATCATTGTAAAGGTATTTTTGTCCTGCACAACACTGCTGCTGGTTGTGTGTATGTAACTAGTATGGATTTCAAGATATTTACATTTGTTTGGCATGCCTGCGACTGTGTTTGCTCTGGGCAAAAAAAAAAGGCAGTTTTGCTGCTCTGCTGCACATTTTCACGCATTCGGCCAGTTTCTCTAAGCGGGTTTTTCTGGACTGATTTTTACTGATGTTGCCATTATTATTAATGTACAAATGTGTTCTAAACTGCTTAACTGATTGAACTGTGCTTAGTTGGTTACTGTGCCTAATTTATTAATGTGCCAAGTAAATAATTAACAATTTAAATCCTTCTCTTTGTGTTCTATCACTTTCTCTAATAACCCCCCCCCCCCGAACCTGGCAGTGACTAGCATTATACCGCTTTGTCTCTGCATTGCCCTTCTTTGTAAATTCTCAGAAATTAATCATTTACCTTTTTAATTTTACTCTCCTGTCTCTGTTCATAGCTTTTTTTTTGTTTTTGCTGTTTGCTGCTGACAGTCAATGGTGTCCAGCACACTCCCCCCCCCGAGAGAACACACAGTCCAGACTTTATGCAAATGCAGACCGATATTAAAACAATAACATTACAAGAATTACATTTAATACAAATACACATTGATATATACTCATGTATCAGTGTGTCACAGTCTTCCGTAATGCTGGCGAAAAATGGAAATTACATACCTACCATAATTCTGATCTTTCTGTGTATCTTCACCATTCATTACCTTTGGGTTCTGGCCGGAGGCCAACGCACTGCGTGGCGCTCGTCGGTTGGCCGTTAGGTGTTGTCGACTCCCCCACCAGTTCTGAGTTGCCGAGAGTGAGAAAAGGTTGGGAGAGTGGACAAGGAAGTCCAAGGGACAGACAAAGGAAAAGATATATAAACTAAAAGGAGAAATAAACGACTGAGAGGACAGAACAAGTTTGAAAAACTAAGGGGATTGGGTAGGGTCCCCAA
Organism: Neoceratodus forsteri; assembly: GCA_016271365.2. Classification (NCBI taxonomy): domain Eukaryota; kingdom Metazoa; phylum Chordata; order Ceratodontiformes; family Ceratodontidae; genus Neoceratodus; species Neoceratodus forsteri. The sequence continues at coordinate 1,871,955,737 of CM057452.1, forward strand.
TCTCTGGAAGTAGGAAAGGAGGAGGGAGGGAGAGTTAAGGATTTAAAAATAAGGATGTCAGCGAGGGTTGGGGGAAGAAAGGGAACACACCCTGGAACATTGACCTGTCTCCAGATTGTATAGGAACTTCGAAGGAGTAGTCAAAAGGCTAACTGCCAGAATTCAAGACACAGAATCACTGGCAATAACTCCAAAAAGCAGAATCGGCTATTCTGGAAGAAAAGACAGGATACAGGGATCTCTTCCCCAAAGAAATTTTTGGTGTAAGAAACTTAGTTTCCTAAATTAAATTGAGGATGTGTCCAAAGGACAAGGAAATCAAAGAAGTTGACAGGGAGAAGGAAAGAAAGGAGGGCAACTACCAACCCCCACCCCACGGGGGGGAGCCAAGGCACTGAAGATGGAGTGCCCCCATCCTGACCACTCTGCCCCTAGAGAGAATTATCCCCCTATGTGCCCCAAGTTACCCTACTCCTGACTAAACAGAAAGGAGGGGGGCGAGGAGGGGGCACAGAGAGGGAGGGGGGACCCAGAGACTGAGGTCCCAGGGGGATGGAGGGCGGGATTGTGATGAATAGTGAAGATACACAGAAGATCAGAATTACAGTAGGTATGTAATTTCCATATCTTATCTGTGTCAATCTTCACCATACTTCACCTCTGGGTGAGTGCCGAGCCCCCCCCCCCCCGAAAGGGGTCCTAATCCTAAGGGACTAAGTCCCTTAGCTCTCAGTGGGTGACACACTAAGAGAGAGAGAACCTTCACGGGTCTGGAGAGGCCCAGGAGTGGGGAGAGTGAGACGGGGACACCTCGGAAGGAGTAGGAAGTTGCCCCGACAGACGCTGTCTCGCTTTACGGGAGAAAAGATAGGTTCTCTGGTGAGCGGAGTTAATCACCCTACACCAGGCCAAGGGTGACAACTGGGAGAGACGCAGCCATGCCGTTCGCCTAGTGCAGATCGCTGTCCCTACGACCCTGGAAGCTACCTCGTTGGCATCGTAAGATGCCCTTGCTTGGTGCTTTGCTAACTCCAGGCCACGTGCACAGAGTGCACTGGCTTATCTGGTTACCTCTGTGTCGGGCAAAGCAGCTAGGAGTTGACCTAGCCTGGACCACAGGAACCTATCATAGGTAGCACAGTGGGCCTGATGTGCTGCAATAGAGAGCAGCAACCGTGCCGAGTAGAACGTCCTCCTCCCCCAGAAGTCAAAATCCATAGAATCTTGATCTGGGGGCCAGTCACGGTGAAGGGCGCAAAGCCCATCAGGAGTGTCCAGCTGCATCAGTCCTGACTGAGGATAAGGCATGGAACCTGGAGACTCCGTGGGGGGGGCACAATACTGCTGGCAGAGATCCCTGTGGCTGGGACTCTGGAACAGGGTCTCTGCCAGGAACGCAACAACGCCTCTTGAAAGGAGCAGGCCAGGGGGGCACCACAAGGGTGTCTGTACTGAAATCGCCTAGGAAGGCGTGCGTCCAGTGCTCTGGATTGTGTTGAGTGGGTGGGGTGATGTGCAGGTCCTCCAACATCCTCACGAGGAATCGCTGATACTCTGTGAGATCAGCAGCTGGGGAGATGTGGACAGACGGCTCCTTTCCCCCAGAAGAGGGGGATGAGGAGTCAGAGGACCTCAAGAGTTCAGAAGCTGGCTGCTCAGGGGGAGGTTGAAAAACCTGTCTGTCCATAGCCCTAACATAGGAGGGAAATTGAGCAGCCACCACTCTGAACTGCTCCCAGGAGAGAGGACCTCTAGGATCAAGAATACTTGGGAGCGCAGGAGAATGCATCAGAGGAGAAGGGGCAGAGCCGACAACAGGAATTGGCTGTACTCCACCTGGGCTAGGGAGCACACCAGGAACCCCAAGGAAAGAAGGAGCTCTGGAAAACTCCACAGCTGACAGCTGGTCAACCAAACTGGAACTGCCTAGGCTGCACCCTGAAGAATCCCCCCCGTGAGGTGACCGGGGCCGTCAAAGTCCAGAAGGATGGTCCCCTACCTCCAAAGAACAGGACCCTCTCGAGGAAACTGAAAGGGAAGAGTGGAGATCCATGCTACGTCTTCTCCCAGAGCCCGGGTGAGTTCCAGAAAAAGGCAGCCACACGGACCCCATACCCTTTGACCCCTCTGAATCTGAAAGTGCCCTCCTCCTCGAGAGAGCCAGCCTAAGCAGCTGGCAGTCCTGGTCAGCCCCCAAGGGGGCTATCCAGGAAGCAGCACCCTCCCCTCCCGTGGATGCTCCAATCGGCCCCAAAGTTGGGTGATCCAGGCACACCACCTGAGGGGGTACCACTACTGAGGGGTCAGAAAACCCACTGAGACCAGGCTACAGAGCAATGGTAACCTGCACCACTGCTTGCTTATCAGCACCCCTGACCCTGGTCCCAGGAGCAACTGTCCTCTCGTCAGAAGGGGTCTGGTTCTGGCCTGCCGAGGACACTATCAAGGTGTCCATGTCAGCAGCCAACTCCAAAGAGTCAGACTGCCTGTCTGACTCAGAATCTGATTCCCCCTCCGAGAAGGTGGAGACTGAAGTTCTGTGCCAAACGGTGCATGGACGCCCGCTGCCATCCCAACTGAAAGGGACCCCAGACTGAGTAACTGCACCAGAGTCGGTGCCGAGGCCCTCAGCCGCACCGCAGATGATGCGGGAAGAAGACACGCCGCCGACAACGGCAGCAGCATTGTAGTCGGGGCCTGTCATGGTGTCATCCTGGCCCACAGCACCTCAAGCAGCGCCAAGGCCAGAGACGGCACAAGCTACAGCTCTGACCATGCTCTCGGCACAGCGAACGGTGCTGAGGTCAGAAACCCCCACGGTGCCATCCCGACCCACAGCGCCGCAAGCGGCATCGAGGTCAATGACGGCACCAACGACGGCTCCAACCGCACCCGAATCCCCCACGGCGCTGTGTCCTCGCTCAGCTCCGCAAGCAGCCCCAGAGCTGGACACAGCACCGTGCTCAACCACGGTGCCGTGAGTGGTGCGTGGCAGGAATCAGCAAAGGACAGCGCCGTAGAGCCTTCCACGGTGCTGCCACCACCATCAGTGCCGTGAACGAAGCCGACAGCAGCAACGGCGCCGAGCAACAGCACCATCAGAGCCCACGGCACTGCGAACAGCACCGAGGCCCAAGACAGCGCCGACAGACAGCATTGAGGATGGCGCCGACCCAGGCCCTCCGAGCCGAGGGTACGACACCAGGGGAATGGACTGGGCCTCCTGCACTGTGGAAGGTGCTTCTGCAACGGCAAGGCTAAAAGAAGCAGAAGCCCCCTCCTCCTCGGTCCATATAGAAGCAGGTGGAGACCCGGAGGAAAGGCTGAGAGAACACGGCTTGGCCCGATGAGTGCACGCCCGTCCCCCGAAAGTCAGCGGAGCTCGTCCAACTTTCCACGCTCGTTGTTTGATGACATGACAGTCCATGGAGAAGCAGGAGTTGCAACGCAACACATGGATGCATGACCTTTGGCACTTCGACGTCCATGCACCACTGTTCTTCTGCATCTTTCAAGAGGAATGTCATCCTCTGGTGTTCCTTACTTATCAGCCTGAACTATGCTACCCATTGTGATGTTTTTCTTGAAAGGCATACCTGTTGCGGTACCTAACTGTGTAATCACAGGGCTTGTGATGAGGACACTTCAACATTTTAACTGACCTGCTGTGTACAGTCCCTGTCAGGTGTGTATGTCATTCCTGACGTGGTCTCACAAAGTGGTCAACTAACACCAGGTTGGGTATCACCACTAAGCTGTTCACTGGATACCCCATGTCACTTATAATGGTACTGTTAAACATCAGTATGAGACACAACATACCACCGGCAATACACACTGCCTTCACAGACTGCTTTGCCATGGGGAGGTCATCAGATAGGGTTATTCACAGTTCCTTCTACTGTTGGGTGACAATCAGTGCCGCTGTACACATGCTGTATTAGGCCTCTGCATAGTTTTGAAATGTTTGTCACTGAAAGCCCACAGCCGTGTGTGAGACCTATCCACAAGTTTACCATGCTCTCATGCCATTATTTGAACACCCTCACGTGTGTCCACATGTATGCAGATGTAGGTGTCATCTGCAAACAGGAACACTCTCCCTTCAAAGTAATTGTCGATGTCAATTATTTATTTTTGGTTTTTAAATTAATATGCATTTTTATGTTCATTGACAACTGCACTGCGAACTACTGATTGGGATGGGTACTGCACAAGGGCGGCCAGCCCAAAGACGTGAATCAGATCCAAAATGCAGCACTCCCAGGCACCAGAATAAAGCTATGACACAGAATTAAAGTTCAAAAACCAAGGTGCTACATTTATTATATCCAAAAGTGGTGCTGGAGCAAGAGCCAGACTACTCCAGTGCTTCAGCAAAACTGCCTTCGTCAGGGGGTGTGGCTAAGACAGGCAAGACATCATTTTATATATCACCTCTAATCAGTGGTACAAGTGGTAGGCAAGAAGTAAAGGAATTCAGGCACTGTCAAATATGAAATGCAGAATGAAGATCTTCAATCTGAAGGATAGCTGTATGAGGACACGTCTATCTGTTTAGACACTAGTAGTTTCAGTTAGAAATATTAAAGTATTTCTAGCAAAATTGCACTGTTGTACAAGTCAATGTTGTTATGGAGACCCTGATTTTAGGTCACAGGGCCAGAAACTGTCATTATGTTGTTGGTTTAAGAATTTCAGTTCCAATGTCAGTGGGAAGAAGTACAGGAACTCCGTTCCTGCTGCAAAAAAGGTACAGGAACGGAGTTCCTGTACGTTCCTGTTCACTTTCATCACTGCCTCTAATTGATATACATAGGTGTTTGTAATAAAAAGTATAACACATGAATGAAACAATTTTCAAAAGAAACACACAAAGAACTTAAATAGCATTAAATGTGCCAGAAAATTAGCTCAATATGAACATAACATAAATCACAATATTCACATCGCTAACACAGAGCTGCCAAACGTTGCCAGTTTCTGCTGCTGAACACAGGCGCACTTTTGTGAAGGGGTTGGCTCCTGGCAACTTTGACAGTGTTGGAGCTAGTGCTGTGTCCTTATTCCCTTTGGAACCGGCGCTGAATATGACTAGTGGATACCACAGCATTTGAATACTGAATTCTTATTCAGCCTCATCCTCAGAATCTGGAACCGGGACGGGAGTTGGATACAGCTGGGACAGCAGTGATAATCTTGCAGCCAAGCGCCGCATTGCCAGAGAGAGACTATAGGGACTCGAGGAGTCACCCACTTCAGGTGATATAAAATCTTCTTTTCTGACACTTGAAAAACTTCTGTGTCAGGAGCTTTTCATTACTTATAAAATGGACAAAATATTTCAAGTGCTATGATTGGTCCACAGGTTGCTAGAGCTGTGTCCTTATAGACCGTTATCCTAGCAACCTGCATTACATGTCAACCAATAGCCCTGGCACACCTGGAAATCAGTGAGCCCGCTCTGCCAAAACCACTTTGCTGAACATTCGCAGTATCACAAAGCGGCAGTGACAGCGCGGTGCTTCAAACACTACCAGTACCTGACAAAAAGCGGTTTCTTTTTTTTTTTGCGAACAAAAAGCAGTAAACAGGGTAAATAAATGTCAGATAAACCACAGTCACAGTTCCAAATGAACATAAGTGAAGTACTCACCAAATTCGAAGGAAATTCCTGTCAAATCAATGAAAGCTCCTCAATCCCTAAAAAACGGAAAATGAAAGCAACAGGGGTGAGTAACTTCCCGCACCTGTCAGCAGACCAAATTAATGACTTAGAAAAACAAAATGACGAAGCCAACACTCAGAAAACCACAGTTTAGGCAATGTCAGTATTTAACAATTGGTGCCAGGCTCGGGACATCTTAATTCACTTTCAAACCATAGCGGTAGAAGAATTATGCCAAACACTACAGCATTTCTATGCAGAAGTGCGCCAATGTGATGGAACTGAATATAGCCTGGCAAGCTTACTTGCCATCCATGCTGGCCTCAACAGATACATCAATAGCCCCCCAATTAATCAATCCTTGAATCTACACACAGACCCACAATTTAAAGCAACAAATAACATATTTAACACGGTCTGTAAAAGATACAGGCGAGAGGGGAAAGATATCTCAAAACATCACCCACCTATTTCTAAATCAGACCTGGACATTTAAAAAAAACTTCTGTCCTGCCAGTACACACACCAAGAGGGCTCCTCCTTAAAGTCTGGCTGGATATATAACTATGAATGGCATGCCGAGGGCGAGAGGGACTCCGGCAAATAAAACCTGACCACTTTGAAATAAAGCAAGCAGATGATGGCACAGAATTCATCACAATGACTTTCAATGAGTATACAAAAAAATCATAAAAAGGCAGATCCTGACAACCAACAACATCACGATTTCATTTATGCCATATCCAACAACGAACTTTGTCCAGTCGCTGCCTTCAAAAAATACATCTCCAAGTTGTTGCCTGACCCCCCAGCCTTTTACCTGCATCCCAGACACCTGCAACCCACAGAATACGAAACCACAGACATCTGATATACACGAGAACCTCTTGGAGTTAACTACCTTGCCAGCTTCACGACTAAAATCAGTGACCAAGCATGTCTCTCCATCTGGTACACAAACCACAGTGTCCAGGCCACCGGCGTGCAGCTACTGCCCGAATCAGGCCTAGAATCACATCAAATCATGGCCATCACGGGTCACAAGAGTGAGTGTAGCCTGCAATGATATTGGGCTGCAAATCAGGAAGACCGCAAACATTGGAGCAATATTTTAGCCCTAAAGCAAACGGATGTCAGACAGCAAATTACCTCAGAACACACTTCCACTTCAACAGTGTGATGGAAGCCATGCTGCCTTCAACATCAAGGCCAACAACAAGCAAATCTTGCAAAACCCAACGTCATGCAATTGCATACCCAAAAGACAACAGTAAGGCAGGGTCTCTCTATGAAGCATTCTCCAAGGAAACACAGAATACACCCTTTATTATTCAAAACTGCACCATGAAAAAAGTTAAATTCATAAACTACAATAAATAAACGTTTTTCAGTAAAGCACATATTATAGCAGTTTCATTACAGTTTGTTTCACTAATTTCCTGAAACCTTTACTCATATGAACTTTTTGCTAATTTACAATGCTTTTTACTTCAAACAAAAAGTTAAACCTTTACTTATTTAGAGTTTAAATAAACAACTGTCAGAGTTTAAATAAACAGCTTTCAGCTTAAAAAAAAAAAAAGTTTGCAATGAATGTAATGTTCCCACACAGGGACTACTTTTTTTGAAAACAGTAAAAAAACAATTAAATGTTAAAAAACAAATAAACTGAATTCAGCACTTGAATGTTGTGTAGAAATTTTTTGCCCATCTTGTAAGTGTAATAAGACACTCCGAGGTGTGGGTTATGGTCTGATAAGAGCACTTCCCAGGTGCTAAAGACACTCAGCACAAGCACCTCGCGTCTCATAACGCACCTGGGGAGTGCTCTTATTAGGCCACAACCCACACCTCCTCGTGTCTTATTATTGGCTTATAATATTACAGCATTAGAGCAGTATCTTGCCAAGAATCAAGCACCAAGGGGGTTAAGGGTATTGGTAATCCCCTCACACCACATCTTTCATAACTTCTGCCAACTTCAGATTCGGAAGCATCCTCACACAGTCCACTCAGCGCTTTTCCACGGTAAACAAATCAGACGTACTCACAGAAAAAAACAACAGTATTTTTAACATTAACATTGGCTGCAATGCCATGTACACATGCAGAACCAGTAAAAGATACATCAGTAGCAAAGTATTATGCCCCATAACAGGGTAGTTACAACTCACACAACAACAAGTACAGTACCATCCACAGTATTAGAATTAGATTCAGGAACAACAGAATGTACTCCACTCAATGCATCTACAATGACACACTCTTCATGGGTATCACAACCAGCATCTAAAATATTGTCACCAATTGCCACCACACTATTGTCACTGCTGACGTTAATACGTCCAAGTCTCTTAAAACTCATTCTGCCCAATAGCGCCCCTAGGCGCCACTTACTTTTTGTGCCAGAATGCCGTAAGCACTCCGAGACATCCATGCAGCACATCAGTTAACACCGATGGACGTCCTGTGGCATCTTCATGTTTACAGTGTTGCAGCAAGCCAGACAATCAGCACGCACCTACCTGTTTGGTGCCTGCCAACAGAGGACGATCTTACTGACCAGTTTTAAAAAAAAAAAAAAAAAAAAAAAATGTCTTGTCACCATCAAAATTTAACCCCCAGACACCCTGTAATGTCCGTGCTCAGATCGGAGGAAACCAGAAGTGCAAGGCTGACTTGGTGAGTTCCTCTTTCGATCCATTTTGCGCTAAAGCAGCTCCCTTTATTCAGAAACCAAAATGGCAGTTTGGTTGAATAGCCAGCAGTACTATGAAATGCTGCTCTGTATGTGCAAATTAATGCTATCTGACCGAACTGGAGCTATGTAAATGTCACGATGCTGAAACGTGAAACTGGAAGTGTGTGCATTAGGAGACAGACTCACTTCAGAGCATATTTATGAAAAAGCAGGGCTCTTGTTTGAAAATGTAAGCCAGTAGTGCTTTTTAAATCTCTCTTGTGATGTCTGTTTTAGTCATGGTTTTTGGCTGACACACTTTGTATTTGAAATGGAGCCTGATGGAAAGTACTGATGCTGAGCAAAAAAATGGAGAAACAGAGTTCTTTTGGGGGAATGCATTTCACTCTTCACTGACCATTTATTGAAATTCGGTTTTGTTTTATGAAAATCTAATCCTGTACTCAAGTCAAATAAGTAAAGATGTAGTCACATTTACTCAGACATGTTGTGAAAAGTGAACCAGTAGAAAAACGGAGCATGGGGAAAAGCTGACACGTGGAGGCAGTCAGTGCTAAGAATGTCAGATTTTCTTTACATCAGAATCATTTGGTAAACAAATCTGCTCTGCAAGTCTCAAATGGACCCATACTCCATTCCTAAACATGTCTCTTTACCTGAGAAAAAAGTCTATATGTTGTCTCAATAAAGAAAGATCGTATTTGCTAACACATGCTGTAAGGTTAGCACTTCATGCCAGCAGGTTTTAGTCATATTTACATCTTTTCAACAGAAACTGCACTCCTTTTTACTAATTTGACAGTGTCCAGTTATATTATTTACAGCAGCAGACCCTGTCAAGCAAGTTTAGCTGGAGGAAGCACGTTGTGTACAGCAGCAGTTTTTCAGTCTTCATTACTTCACTTGAAAGATCGTTTTTTTTTTTATTCTGACAGTATGAAATTCCACTATCAGTAACTAGCTCAATTAAAACTACATAAAGTTAATGTAACCCTTAGGTTTCCACATAAAACGTAGTGTTTCTTTTTTTTTATACTTTTTTATTGTTTCAATTCCTGTTAGTTACTTTACAGCTGTTTACTTATAATACATCCATATGCTGTTGTCCAGGTAGCAGAGTGTAACCAATTGATCTTAACCACCAGGATTTTACATATACTTCCGTACAATATTTTCTATAACAGTACATGTTCCACATAATAGACACATGGGTAAACCAGATAAACTTAATCATGTCTACCTTTAAAATATAAACAAACAAACAAACTAGGTCTCACACGTCTACTAAACTAACCTGTTTGTTATACCCAATTACTTATGGGAGTTAAGTTCTGCGTTTCATTGCCGAAATCAAATCAAAATATTGGCCTACAGTATTTTATATCACTGCCTGTGTGTTGTGGGGTGTATCAGGTAGCCTCCGCGGCCCGGGCTACACAGCTTTGCCCAGCCCAGGGGAGCCCACACCCCTAGCTTACTTTAGTCATCTGGGAGGAGGGTGAAGGCAAGCGCCTGACATTCAAAGAGGCCTATTTTTCTTAATAGGACCCTAACTGTAACCTACCCTAACCAAATGATCCAACGGATCCAACAATTCAAATAAGCAGAGGTTCTCCTCTGAATCTTAAATGTTAATTCCTCCATCTGTTGAATTTGCCCTACTGTATCTATCCAGTCCTCCATTGTTGGAGGAAGGGGCTGTAACCAGCGCCTAGTTATTGATTTTAAAGCTGCCACTACTAAGATCTGCCACATATATGTAGCTTCTCTCCCCCTAATTTCTCCTGGGAGTTCTCCAAGCAACAAACTCTCTGGGCCCAATTGTTCCTGGGTCTGAAAGATCCGCTTAAGTGAGGTAGCAATTATTGACCAGAATTGAGTAATGATGGAGGAAGACCAAAAGATATGTTCATGAGTGGCCCTATCTGCCCCACAATTCCTCCAACACTCTGAAGATGTTCCTCTATGTTGCCTGGAGACCACCACTGGCACCCTGAAATATCTAACCCTTATTTTTCACAGAAACTCCTTCCAAGAAGGGGAAGAGGAAACCCTCCAGATATTACCCCAGGTTCTTTTCCAAGCTCCCTCAGAGATAGATAGGCCCATTTCTAGTTCCCAGGCCATTTTAACATAGCCTGTATTTGCTTTAACACGCTTAATACCCCTCTTATATAGTTGAGAGATAGCTCCTACAGCATGTGCAGCTCTCCAAATATCTTCAAAAGTCTGCTCTTTAATCCCCCCCAAAACCCGTTCTACGTTCCAACTTGAGTTTTTTATTTATAAAACTACTTATTTGACAAGTGCATTCTATTCCTGGGGGAGAGATCAAAGGCTCTCTGTGCTCCCTCAAAAGATAATAGCCCCCCTCCTTCTAACAACTGCCATGGTGCCTGTAGTCCTTTCCCAGCCCTATCCAGGAACCAAGGGTCCCGTACTGCTGGGCCAAACGTGGAAAACGTAGTGTTTCTTATAGCAGAAGTGAGTGAGGGGATGCAAGTTACTACTGACAGCAGGGGACAGCCTCCTGTTTAAGCAGTCTGACAGAAAAAAATGCCATCCATTGCCTCATAGCAAAAGCACCATATGTAATCCTAAATGCACATAAGGAATTAAAAAACCCAACTGCATTGCTTGATGTTATTCAAATAATATTCTCCCACCAAAAAAGACAAATTTTCCCTCAACAAAATGGGGGTTTTCAGTTGACAAACCGAAGTTCCGGTGACCTTTGGACAGCTGATGATACTGGATTTTTTTTTTTTATTTTAAAACAATTAAAAATGCCTAAAAGATAAATATAAACACATAGCCACACGTGTAATTATAAATGTAATATAATGTATGCATGGGCATGTGTGTATACTTATTTTTCCACTTATTTCTTGTTTTGTGTGGTAATGACCCCTGGTTTTTCCCACCCTTTCATACTGTCTCTCAGACCTGTATTGGTTGTGAGACAGAGAGCAGCTTAGTTGAAGTGGTTGGTGGATTATTGCTATTTGTTGTCAAAACTTGTTGGATTGCTGTGATTTTTTTTTACTAAACTTAGTGGATTCCTGCTGTTTATTATTAGTACTAGGTGGAGTCCGGCTGTTTACACTATGTTGTGGATTCCTGCTGTTTATTAGCAATAGTAGTAGGTGGATTCCTGTTATTTGCAAAATGTGTGTATTTCTGCTGCTTATTCCCACTGTTAGCTGGATTCCAGCTATTTGCTTACATCACTTGCTGGATTCCAATTTCTTTAAAATAATTGTTGTGTTCCTGCATCTTCATAATGAATATGATTCCTCAAGCATTTTTGGATCCAAGTGACAGTGAGGAAGAATTCCGGGCTTCACTGAGGGAGAGGTCAGTGAAGCGAGGCTCACAATGTATGATCTGGACGTGGAGGTGGAATTGCTTCACAGTGACTACAGTGAAGATGACAGTGAGGCGCAAGATAATAAAGTGACCATTGTGTCACCAACTCCTGGATGGTCAAGCGGATTTCAGACAGTAGCGGTCTGTGCACTCAAGGAGTAAGTTGGACCAACGACCCCAATGTCTGCTGAGAAAAGGATCGTAGATTTTTTTCATCTCCTTTTCCCACCAGAACAATATGCCCTTACTGCAGATGAGACCAAACAGTACAGTGCGGCTAAGGAGGGAACAGCAGGGAAGCAAGACCCTAAGTGGACCCCAGTAAAGCTAGAAGATATCCAAGCATTCATTGGGATGCATGTCTACATGTTGCTCGTAGATGTACCAGAGTACCATATTTACTAGAGTATGGACCCAGTTGTGGGCGACTTTTACATCTCCAACCTGATGGCAACAGACACATTTGAGAAAATTTCCCAGTACCTTCACCTCAATAGGACTGCTGCATCGGGTACATGCAGCCAGAGGGATGGTGACAAAATCCAGCATGTCTGCCCTGTGCACGGCATTGTACTGAAAAATTGCATTGCACAGTACAAGCCGCACAGGGAGTGAGCAGTTGATGAGGCTATGGTGGGTTTCCAGGATAGGCTTTCATTCCACCAATACATCACCAACAAGCTGCAAAGGTATGGGATAAAGATCTGGGTTCGTGCAGATAGCCATAACGGCTATATAAACGAATACCAGGTCTACACTGGTAAGACCGATGGCAATATGGAGATGGGACTTGGGGCACGGGTCATGAATGACCTGACTGAAAAAATAAACAGCAAATTCCACCATGTCTATTTCAACAATTTTTTTACTAGTGTCCCACTTGCACTAGATCTGCGCACAAATGGCACTTGTATGTGTAGGACTGTGTGAACAAATAGGACAGGATGGCCCAAAAACTTTGACAAGAAGGATTTTTGAGAAAAAAAAAGGCTGAATACTAGCTGTTGCAGCAAAGACAACTGATAGCAACAGCGTGGATCGACAACAAGCCTGTCTTCATCCTGTGAACCAACCATGACCCTACTGAGCAGCAGACGGATGTCCACCGACATCAGAAAAATGTAACACTATCTGTTCCTTGCCCATGAGTTGTGCCAAGGTACAACAGTTTCATGAATGGGGTTGATAGTGTGAGTCAGATCCGTACCCAGTATCCAAGCCACAGGAAGTTAAAAAAATGATAGCACTATTTATTTTGATTTCTTGCAGACATGTGCATATCAAATGCATTTGTCTTGTTCAGAGTCTCCTAATCATATATCAAGGTGACCAAAACCAACAAGCCCCTCAAAGCCACCCAATTGGATTTCAGGAAAAACCTCACAAAGCAACTACTAGAGAACTACTGCTCCCATAAAAGGAAGCTACTTGGAGGACGTGGTCATGAAACAACCCCACAGTTGCCAGGACTTCACCTTCCTCTGAGGGCACCCAAGAGGCGCTGCAAAAACTGTGCAAGAAAGACGAAGAGGTCAGAGTCTTCGTACATGTACCATACGCGCCAGGTGATCCTGTGCATTGACTGTTTTTTGGAGTACCACACTGCTCCATCAGGCAACTGAAAATATAATTTATTGGACTGACTACCGGTGTAACTGACAAGGACTGATACACAGCATGACATGGCAACTGGAAACTACCAAACTGTAAAAACTGTACATAGTTTTTATTGGATGCCCCCTTTCCTACACATTTATTTCAAATTTTCTTCAGCACTATTTCCAGGTTAGTATTGTTACTGTTTTATACCTCATGTTACCAGTAATATAATTTCAGTAATGAAAAATACATAGTCACATACTGTGTGTGAATTTTTCATGTTTGTATGCATAAAGTAAAACTTAAACACAATTGTAAATGTATTTTTTAAGCAGTCGATAGGGATAAGGGCAGGGGTAAATGGAGAAAAAGACAAAGGCAGTAAGGACAGGGATGGGGCAAAAAGAAATAAAGCTGGAGAAAAATGGTGGGTAATGAGTACCAATGCCCGTAGTCTAGGTAAAAAGCTTCCCGAAATGGTGGCCTTGATGGAAGAGGGCTGCCTGGATAGCGTGGCAGTCACAGAAACATGGTACACAGAGAACCATGACTGGGATGTCAACATACCAGGGTACACAATCTACAGGAGAGACAGGGAGGGAAGAAGAGGAGGAGGAGGAGTAGCTCTCTATGTAATCTCTATGTAAGGAAAGAGATCAAAGCAACAGAACTAAAGGGTAAACAGGGAGGAGAGGAGGCACTGTGGGTCACCCTGGAGACTGAAAATGGCTCCACAATCCGCAAAGGAGTTGTATACAGACCCCCGTCTCAGGGGGAGGAAATGAACAAGGAAATGATAGAAGGCATCCTTGGAATGGCAGAGAAAGGGGAGATATTGTTGATGGGGGACCTGAATATGCCAGATGTTAACTGGAGCACCTTTGCTGCAGCCACATCCAAGAGCAAGGCCATTCTCGATGCCCTATGGGGGCATGCCTCAGACAGCTAGTTTTGGAACCCACTCTGAAGGGAGCAATCTTAGACCTGGTACTCTCAAATGGGGATGGAGAGAGGATCTCTGATCTTGAAGTGGGTAGCCATCTGGAAACAAGCGACCACCAAACAGTGTGATTCATGATAAACTTAGCTGTAGAGTCAAGCCACACAAAAGTGAAGGTACTGGACTTCAGGAGGGCTGATTTTGTCAAAATGTGAGAGTGCCTCAGAAAAGCACTAGCAAACAGGCAAGAAGGTGGGGTGGATCAACGATGAGGAAACATCAAAACTGCCATCACAGAGGCAACAAGCCTTTGTGTTAGGCATATTAACAAATCTAAATGAAAGAAAAAACCACTATGGTTCTCAAAAGAAGTTGCGGGGAAGGTAAGGGAGAAAAAGATACATTCAGGAAGTATAAGGAAACACAGAAGGAGCAGGACAAAGAACTGTACCAGTTAAAGCAGAAGGAAGCAGGAAGGCAGTCAGAATAGCAAAGGCCCAAACTGAGGAAAAGAGAGCCAACTCGGTGAAGAAGGAGGATAAAACCTTTTATAGATACATTAGGGAGCAAAGAAAGACGAAGGCAGGGATACTGAGGCTGAATAAAGAGGAAGGTGGTTGGGCAGAGAGCGACAGTGAAAAAGCAGGGATACTGAACAAATATTTCTGCTCAGTATTCACAATGGAAAAACAGGGAGAGACCTAATCCAGTCAATAGAAGCACTCTGGATAGGAGGTTGATATTAGTCCTTCACAGAAAAAGGGTTCTGAAAGAACTCTTAAAACTGAAGGTGGATAAAGCAATGGGGCCTGATGGGATTCACACCAGAATTCTAAAAGAACTAAGGGAAGAACCTAGTAACACCACTGACTACCCTTTTAGTAAATCATGGAGGATGGTATGGTACCTGAGGACTGGAGGAGGGCGGAGTGATTCCCCTTACAAAAGTGAGCAAGACAGAGGCAGGAAACCACAGACCTGTCAGTTTGACCTCAGTGGTAGGGAAAATGATGGAATCACTTCTGAAGGAAAGAATTGTTGAGTACCTAGAGGCCAGTGGGGCACAGGATCCAAGGCAGCATGGATTCACGGCAGGAAGGTCATGTCAGACAAATCTAATTTACTTCTTTGACCGGGTGACCAAAGTAGTAGACCAGGGAGGGACTGTGGACATGGCCTACCTAGATTTTGGCAAGGCATTTGACAAGTCCCGCACAAAAGATTAATAAACAAATTAGCCAGCCTGGGAGTGGGTCCCAGGGTGGTAGCCTGGGTAAACACTGGCTGGACAACAGGACACAGCGGGTAATAGTAAATGGAGTCCATAGTGAAGAAAGGAGGGTTACTAGTGGGGTCCCACAGGGTTCAGTACTGGGTTCGGTCCTTTTTAATGTCTTTATAAGTGACATTGCGGAGGGACTGGAGGGGAAGGTATGTCTCTTTGCAGATGACACAAAGATCTGCAACAGGGTTGATACGCAAGGTGGGGTGGAAAGGATGAAAAGGGACTTGGCAAGGTTGGAGGAATCGTCAAATGTATGGCAGCTTAGATTCAACGCAAAGAAGTGCAAAGTAATGCACCTAGGAAACAAAAATCCAGGGCAAGAGGACACAATGGGGGGTGAGATACTGACAACAACAAAAATGGAAAGGGACCTAGGGGTGTTCATATCAGATGACATAAAGGTGGGCCAGCAATGTGAGAAGGCAGTAAGGAGGGCTGGGGGGATACTGGGATGCATAGGGAGAGGCATCACCAGTAGAAAACAGGATGTTGTTGGCCCTCTGTACAGACAGTTGGTAAGACCACATCTGAAGTACTATGTACAATTCTGGATACCCCATCTCCGCAAAGACATAGACAGGGTGGAGGCTGTCCAGAGGAGGGCAACCAAAATGGTGCAGGGTCTGCACCAGAAGACATATGAAAAAAGACTAAAGGAGCTTAAGATGTACAGCCTCGAGGAAAGGAGGGAGGGGGGGCATGATAGAAACTTTCAAATACCTCAAGGGAATCAACAAAGTCCAAGAGGGTAGCATCTTTCAAAAAAAGAGATGTGCAAGAACAAGGGGCACAATTTGAAGATAGGAGGGGGATGGCTCAGAGGTAATGTGAGGAAGTATTTCTTCTCAGAGAGGGTTGTAGATGCATGGAACAGCCTTCCTAAGGAGGTCATAGAGTCAAAAACAGTGGGGGAATTCAAGAATGCATGGGACAGACATAAGGCAAGTCTAGTGGGGGGTAGGAGGAAGTAGGCTGTTGGTTAACTAGGATCTGCAGCTTATCCATTAGATAGGGAAATGGGCAGACTAGGTGGGCCAAGCGGTCCTTATCTGCTGTCACATTCTATGTTTCTATGTTTCTATGTTTAAGTATATTTGTATTTATTTATAAGGTTAAATCAATGTTCAACACAATACATTCAGAACATAAGACACTATTTATATATTTATGTTTCATATTTATAACAATATTTCCAGGCGTGAAGAAGTTGTGTCCCAGCTCCAATTTCGAACTCTGTCCTGGACTTCCCTGCTGTCCACTGAAGATGTGTGAAAGTCTTCTGTCGGAGTTCCAAGAATTTTCTTCATTGATGGTTGACCTCTTCTGTGAAGGTAAGGAATACATGGAGAATAGTGGATGGGCAACTATGCACAACCATTGTGTTGTGCTACCGAGAGGTTCTGATTCCCAGTGACCTCAAGAGCGAAGCAAGAGAGGTCCATGGGAATCAGAACCCTGAGGTGGTACAACACACTGGTTGGGCATAGAGTTTCCCATCCACTATTTTTTATAGTGTATGGTGCCTGTAAATATTTTTTAGAACAGAAAAGTATTTTTTCTGTCGTGTTTCATTCCAGCTTCCTACGTTGGTTGCTAGGGTCAGTGGTGTGGTTGCTAGGGTCCAGATCTCCCTGCATGTACAGCATGGGCTGCTACTGGTTGAAAGTTTCATGTGGGCGGGATTTACAAAAAAAACATGGCAGTGGTATCTCTTGCTAAGCAAAAGGATTGAGTAGGGGGCATCACTTTCCTTCATGCGAGTTATTTTAAAATATCATGTTAATCCTGCAGGTGTAATTTTTAGTTATAGCTTACAATATCTGATTGATCTTGTGTTTTTAATTATCTGATTGATCCTGCTGAAGTCATGTGCTCGTCGACGTTGCTGCCACCCTATCTGGCTGATCCTGCCATTTCTGTTGCCCCAGCTGTTCCACTGAACAGTGCGGCTCATGCCCTTTCAAAACAAGCTGAAATGTTGTTGTACCATAGTGTGGTCTAACCACATTCCATGAACTCTGAACTGCGGTACAACAACATTTCAGCTAGGATGGATTTCCATCCTGAACAAGCCCTCACCATACACTATAATTTATTTACTTCCTATTGTCAACAATTGTGAAATGAATGATCTGTTTCTTGTATTGCAAGTAAGGTACATGCTGTTCTGAATAACTTTTCACACTTTGGATGGCTCTATTTTAAAATATAAGCAGTTCAGACTATTGTCTACCCTCATTGTAAAGGTCTGGGTGTCCTGAACAACTTTGCTGCAGATTATATATGCTTACCTTGTATGATTTTTCAGTTATTTACATTTGTTTGGCATGTGCACTGCATTGAGGTCTCAGAGGGGGAAAAAATCATCGGTTCGGATGTGCAGTAGGACACATGCCAAACAAATGTAAATATCTGAAAAACAATAGAAAGTAAGCATACACAACCTGTAGCAAAATTGTTCAGGATACCAAGACCTATACAATGAGGGTAGACAATAGTCTAAACTCCTTATGGTTTTTAAAACAGAGCCACCCACAGACATCCATTGTCACATCTGATAGCAGATGCTGTACTGCTGCTGTCAATAGTACAAGAAACTGGTACTGAATAGTCATCTACTGTCACACCTGATGTTGACACCAGTGATGCTCCCATACCACTGACTGTACTACCCAAGGTATAATTTATTTCCGTGCCAAGTTCGTTATGCTTAGTACTTCCCTGCACAAAGGGATCACTGGTACTAGAGACACAAGACATCCTGAAATAAGGAAAAGATAACAAGATGGCAGAAACACAACAAGGCACGGTCAATACACAGCAGGAGTACAGCTCCCAGCAAAGCAATGCCAGCAAGCTTCGGGGTCACACTAATTCCCTTTCCTCAGTTCACATCATAGCTGAGTGATGCAACATTCACAGGTTACAGCAAACCATGAAGGACACGCGTTCATGGCCACTAGTTAACAAATTTAGTACAAACATTGTTTGCATTTTTTTTCCCCAAAACATTACGATAACACTAGAAGGGTCTTGAGGAACCAGCCACATCAGTATCGGGAGGTAAGGAGATAATGTCACAAGCTCTTTAAGCTGCTGCTTAAAAGGAAGGTTGCACATATCAAAAAATGTTCCCTACCTTTAATAAAGGCCTTGATTAGAGTTTCTATACTAACAAATAATTTTTCAAAGTAATTTTTAATTAATCAAGTAAATAGTATGCCACAAGTTCCTGCTTACAAAGCTATCCTCTACCATATTGTAGGCTGCTGCTCTCTCGCTTGCGTGCTTTATGCTACTGTACCCTGGCAACTCCCGAATTGTTCAGCAGAGATGATTACCATATAGCAGATAAGGGAGCAAGTTGCTGCACATAAGATGGCAGTGGGCAACCTTGCAAAGTGGATGTTGTGGCATGCTATTTACAAGATCATTTACACACTTAAAAGGAACTTGGCAAAATAATTTGTTGGCACAGAAATACTAATTTAGAGCTTTATTACTAGCAGGTGACAGCACTAGCATATGTGCAGTTTTCCTTTAAGAAATTCAAGCCCCCCACACACACACACACACACACACCCCACAGCCTGATAAGCTTGACAGCATACTGGCGGATTAACCTTTCAGTGTGCCTGTCCAGTGAGATATGAGCCAAGTAAAATCCACTGTAGCTTATTTTCACTTTCAATTAGGCTGATCCTCTGTATGGCTCGGTGAAACAGAGGGGTTAATTAGCAAGTTTGCATCACACTGACAGTCCTGCTGCACTGTTTGGGCTTGAAGCTTGCAAGCACTGTTGCCCTTTGTTTTACAACTCAGCATCGCACAGTCAGTTGGCAGAATACAATAAGCCTGACAAAGTCAGAGAACAGGTAGGAAAACAGTTTATTTTGCTTACTTGCTTGCTTCTTTCTCGCAATAGATTTAGCACACCGTAAAATACTGCCTGCCAACTTTGAACATAATCCTTTGAGCAGATTTGTATTTTGCATACAGCATGACAATTACTATTACGTACTAGTGGGTCACAGCAGTCTTTGAAGCCCGTACTGTAAACCTAGATGTTTTGGGAGCAGTGTCAGTTGTTGCTTAAATGGTGGTATTTGGGACAATGCTAAAACAAACTGAAGGCATTCATGCAGCTACTGTCCCAGTTTAATCCTTCTGAACATTAAGAAGAAGATCAGGGTTATGTAGTATTACCGTGTATGACACATCTAAAATAGGCAATACATTTAGTTATTTGTCTTACTGGCCAGGAAAGGTACACTAAACTGGGGCGCATTTCCAGGTGTGACCCAGGGGGAGGGGATACAGAGAAGGGGGTATAGTAAAACAGGCAGCAACAAATTGGGACTAGAATCAAAAGGCAAGTACCATTCACTCCATTCACTTCTTTAAAGCTTTCATCTGGAAATTGTGAGGGTTCAGTTAAATTCACATGGCAGCACTGTTTTTGGAAGCTGGGAAGAACGATGGTGAACGGGGAGCAGAAACTCACATTCTGAAACAAAATATGTCTTTAGCTGAGGCCCTTGAAAAAGTGGGGAAAGGTTGCTTTTGTGTGAAATCTTCCGCCAAATGCTGTGTAAACTCAGTCAATATCGCAAAAGGGTGTTGTCAGCACAGCGGTGGAAGTAATCCAGCCCCATTACAAGGCCCTGGCTAGGCACCACCTGCAGTACTGCGCACAGTTCTGGGCTCCACTGTATGGAGAAGGACACTGAAGCAGTCGAGAGGGTGCAACGTGGGACCACCAAAATGCTCAGGGGGAGAGGGGACAAAAGCTATGTGGAGATGCTAGAGGGCCTTGTTCAACCAGGCGAACAGGAGGCTGATAGGGACACAAGGTCTCTGGCTTCTGCATACTGAAGGGTATAGACAGGATTGAACCTATGGAAAGGTTTGGTCTGGTGTGCTCCAGCAGGATACAGGGAGACACCCTGAATTTCAGAGGTACTAAATGAAGAGGTAACATTAAAAGGCATTATTTTCTCCCAAGGGGGTGCTGGACCTCTGGAAAGCCTCTCAGCAAACAGTACAGACCTTCAAAGTAAGCCTGCACTAACTTATGCTTTTACCAAGGGAATCAACGGGTATCTTATAGAGTGGGTATGGAATCCCTACGAATTGGTACATGTTTACAGAGGACTTCTGTTCATCTGTTAAGAAGCTGGGGGGTGGCAGATATCAATCAATCAATCACTTTATTTAACCAGGCATAAACACCATTGAGCAAGCTCATTTTCAAGGTGTTCCTGGGCATTATTACAATACAGTACACTTTGTAAGATTACAATTACAGTGGACAGCAGTGCAAAAAAAAAAAAAAAAACATTGTGAAGGTGCCGGTCAATATGAGCCTATATATACCGGTCAACATAATTAACTTTCAAAGGTACATAATGATAAGCTTTACTGGAATGAGAAGATACAACAATCCCATGTAGTCTCCGCTAAGTAAGAGCTCATACCTAAATGATAAAAAATAAGGAGGTATTAAGGAATAGGGTAGAAATTGGGGTGAAAGAGTAGGCAGCCAAGAGGGAGGCCAGAATAGGTAAAAGGTAGAGAATAGGCAGGGCCATCTCGGATTAAGGGAACTAGGCTTGTAGGTGCTAGGCTTCTGTTGTTAGGAATGTGGGGTGGATGATATACTTAGGTGTAGGATTTGAGAGTGGCACCCGGGGCTTAGGGGTCATAGGCGTCTGAAACAGTTGCATGATTCCTTCAGATAATCCGTTAATAGAGCTTTGAATGTGAAAATGCTTGGAAGTGAGGATAATTTTAATGAGTCTTGCATAGTGTTCCAAAGTGATGGAAGTGAGAAGTTGATTGCTGCCAAGCCAAGGGTAGTTTTCACTCTAGGAATCTGGAAGCAGATTATGGAGAAGCGTCTCAGGCCATAGGAACCTTTAGCTCGTTTGAAGAGGTTCAAGATGTATGCAGGGAGGTTACTAGATAATGCTCTAAAAAACCAGAGGAGAGCATTCCTTTTTCTCCTAGTTGAGAGTGAGGTCCATCCCGAAACCTGGTATAGACGACAGTGATGTGTACCATCACGTCCCTTCCTTATTATGTAAATATGCTAGTGGGCACCAAAGTGCAACATGGTACATCTTTGGAAGAAGCCCCTTTTATCAAATACCCAGTGAACTTTTTGGACAGTAGTCTAAGTTTTGACAACAGTCCAAAATGTTTTGTGGCTAGCAACCCCTTGTTCCTGCACCTGGCTTTCTAGCAGAGCACACATTGAAGGAGGCTGTTAAGTTTTGACAAGCATGTATCGAAAATAATCAAAAAGGTCAATCAAAACTTTCTCTGCAGCATCAGACTGCCTAATACCAAAAGTAAGAAAAACTACTGCCAACCAGGTTCGCTTACCTACTCTGGAGCATGGGAGTCATATTCTGTACAATACAACTGCTTCAGTATTCAGTAAATTCAGAGTCGCTTTCTATAACACATATTGATTTGTTCTCCTTGAACCTGCAAGGACTCATCACTGTGAGTTATATACAAAGTTTAATACTTGCCCTTCCCCCTTGAAATGACTTGATTAAACTTTATACACGTCTTTTTAAAACCTTAAACTTCAATCAGCCTAGCCACCTGCTCAGTTATTTCCTTAGACGTCAGCAAGTGCATGGCATAAGAACCTGTACTTTGAGAAAGTATATGAAGAAACAGAAATAACTGGGGAGAGATTCTTTAAGCATTATAGTCCATGGCTGTCAAACAATCTCCCTTACAGTTCTACAAAGTCATATGTACGCAGTTGCTATGACAATCAAGATGTACGTGTCACTTACAATTTGTATGTGTGCAATGAGCTATATTTACCTAATCCTCTGTTTGGCACTGTTCAGGTGTTACAGCTAGGTGTGGTTTAAACTGGGTCGGTCTCAGTCCACTTTCCTGATAAAACAAATACATAAAAATAAATCAATGGTAAAGATGTAATGCTTTATGGAGAAACAGGCACCTGGACGCCCTTTTTATATCTGAGGTGGTGGGGTTCCTCTATATCATATTTCTGTTTTCACCCCGGAAGGGAGCTTACGTTTAGTTTAAGTGTTCATCCTCCTTCTCCAACTGGTTACCATCTGGTCTGTTCCCTCCCCCCTAGCCCTGTCACCCAACTCCTTAGACACCTACCCCGTCCTCTGTTCCCCATGGTGGAGCCTTGAGGGTTTATCCTGGGGTCCCTCGGGGGTCCAGGATCTGGTGGAGGTGGGTGCCATGGTCAGTAGTGCAGGTCTGGGGATGACCTTCATCCAACGTTGAATGGGTTTTTCCACCATATTTTTCTGGTCCCCATCCTCAAGCAGCACATCACGCTCCTGCCAACAGAAAGAGCTCCCCAGCCCACCAGCAGGGGCCCCTGCAGTGCCAGAGTGTGCTGCCTTCCATCCCACGGCTGGGGCACTATGCTCTCCTCAGCTTGGTCCCCCGAGCATGGCTCCCAAGTTCACTACCAAACACTTACGTTCAACCATCAGGTGGCCCTGTATTTATTTATTTATTTATTTATTTGCTTCTGGTAACTGGGTAAGTGCACTAGACAGAACTGCCTATTTTCAGGCAGGACCCGGGAGGGTGCAAATCAAGGAACAGGTAAAAATAAATACATATACAGTGTTGTACAATAGGAGATTCCAAACAGTTATACAGAGGTGCAAGTTACATAGTACATATCACACCATACAATAGGAACAAAATAGGCAAAAAGGCACAATTTACAGTTAATAATGTACAAAACATGACAGTGCTGTTGGTAAGTCAGCAAGGAGACAATTCCAGGCAGAGAAAGAGAACAAAGTGCGTAGCTGCAGCTGAGGAAAAGTGAGGATGGGAGGAATCAAGAGGCCAAAGGGAAATTTAAGTGCAGGACAATGGTAGATTTGCATGACTTATGAAGCTAGGGACATTTGCAAATGTCAAGGGAGGCGAGGTAATTGGAGAGGCCCTTCTTGAAAGTGGGGTGGGATTTGGAGTGCCTAAGATCAACTGGGAGAGAGTTCCAAAATTTGGGGGCATAGAAGGAGAAGGCAAGTTCACCCATCCTGGTAGAGCATTTTGGGACAGATAACAGAGCTAAAGACATGGAATGGAGAGAACGAGGGTAATCCATGGGGGTGAGCATAGCAGCGAGTGTGGAGAGGATAGAAGAACGAATAATGTCAGTCAGACAACCTAATGAATAAGCCCGACGTGAGGAAGGGGGCAACCAGTAGAGGTCAGAGTAGAGTACAGTGGTACTTAAGATGAGGAGCAGATAGCGCAAATCTACAGACACTGTTGTAGGCAACGGCCCACATTTGCAGGATGCTTGCCTGTGCCATAGCGAAGACAGGCAGAATGTAGCAGAGTCCAGGGAGAAGAAGGCCTTGAGCGACAGAGATCTTGGCGGCAGGGGTCAGAAACTGACGGACTCGGTAAGCCAGTCCAGTTTTAGCATTGACTGATTTGATTCATTTATTGAGGTTTTTCTTACTGGACAAGGCCCCTTGAAATATAACATCTCATTTACAAGGTGGTCGCAGGGACAGCAGCAAGTCAGCGAGACATTGCATTAATTGACCATGTAGGGTCTGCAGCTTTATATTGGGTAGGGAAAAATGAGCAGACTGGATGCTAATTACTGAATTACTACACAATCAGCACTGCACACACTCACGGTCTTGCACAATACAGTAAACATGATATTGTATACACGACAGTCAAACTGCTTTCTTGCAGGCAGTACAGACATACAGTACGTTAAAATCTACCATAGACAGACTATAGTTAGCAGCTGTAGAAAAACTGAGAGATTAGGTCATGCATGAAACCAGTAGACAATACTTGGTGTGACAAACGAGTACATAGTTCAAATAATACAGCTGGCAAGATAGTATGCACATGTAACATACCTGTGTTCAGTTTTTATTTGCATTATGTTTTTACTGGTGTTCAGTTTCAGCAAATATGGCATCAAGGGATAGGGTGTAAGGGAAATAAAACTGTATAAAAACAGGTGATATAGTTTGACCAGCTGTTTCTGAACTACTGAATGAAATTGCTCGATTACAGAAACTTTTCAGTAACTTACTTTTGCAAAAAGTGTAAAATGTTATATTCTGATCCTGTGATCCCTCCCCCTCCCCCCACACACATACATACACATACTTGCACTGCATTGTAAATTCCATCCTCAAACTCCCATGGCTTGATTAAGTACTTAGCATAGATGGGGGCACAGTACCAGAGGCGTCAGAAGCATTGGCATCTACAGTATCTCCAATCCCCTGATAATTCCCACTAAACCCCCGTAATTGATACCATCATTGGTATCAGCTATGGGGGTTGGGTGGGGGGAGGTGTTGCAGGATCACCACACAAAGCTAAACTTAAATATTTCTGCAAAAGTGTGTTACTGAACTGTCTGTGTCATCAGGTGAGAGTTTCGATTACCTTTAATGGCTTCTGTGGTTTGTCAGACTCGTCGGTCTACTGTATTAATAGAAATTAGATGCAAGGAAGCAGAGGGGCGAAAGCAGTGATACTCTGCACACCAGACTGCTCAACTAAATTAGTCTGTAATTTTTCTTAAAGTGGCATTTGAAGTGTAATAATAATAAAAAAAAAAATGTTTAAATGTCTATATCAGGCTATGTGCGGCTGTTTTGTGCTAAATGGCTTCTGATACATGTTCGGTCATTTCACTGCCACTCTCATTCCTTGTAAAGCACTTTGGGATACAATGTGTATGAAAAGCAGTATATAAAAATGCTGATTTTGATTGATCTCGGACAGTAAACCCGAAATTTCTTCCACATTGGCTGTCTTATGCCATTGGTGTGTTTCACAAGCGAGTGGCAAGTCACAGTCCCTTACACTGAATTTCAAGGCTATTCATGGTCTAGCACCTGATCAAGTAGCAGTCCTTATCTACCACTGTAATGCAGGACATCACCTCTTGTCAGCCAGTTATGGTCCACTCCATGTTCTCTTCTGCCTGCCATACTGCCTCCTTATGCAGAAATATGGGACATACGCCATACTTCCATTGAGTAGACAACATATGTTAGTCTATTCATGACTGGAACAGAATTATAGCTTTCCAATGTATAAAACAATACCATAAATAATTACTTCCTACAGGGATCTATATTAAGAAAAATGGAGGAGGAAACAGACATAGGTATATGTATTTCAGTTAACTTGGGGTTCAAGGAACACTAACCTGATGGTGAAAAGGGCCAACACCATACCGAACAGCCTGAGGAGACACAGTACTGGCAGAGACAGGAATGCTATGATGCCTCAGTATGGATCTTTGGTTAGGCCACATCTAGAGTTCAATGTGCAGTTTTGATCTCCAAATAATAAAATCGAGATAAGAGCTCTGGAAAGAGTTCAGCATCATGCTGCTAAAATGATGATGGAAGTTAGCAATCCTGGTTACTCGGATAGTTTGGAAGAATTAGGCTTGTGCACCCTTCAGTATAGAAGGCTCCGAGGAGACTTGTGCCTGGTGTATGGGGCGTTTGCAAATGAGGACTTATGGGATTGTTTGGCCTTGAAGCTAAAAGATCTACATTATATCACCAGATCACATATTTTGCAACTTGGGGGGGAAAACGGCCATAGTAAAAAGAGGACCGATTGGTTCAAGCAGTGGGTTGTGAATATTTGGAACTCTCTCCCACTGGAGACTGTAGGCAGCTGTAGCATGCATGAGCTTAAAGCAAAACTAGACACATACTGTCTAGGAAACAATACTTGTGATTATGAGGGATAACAATTTTGGAAAGCTGATGTGAGCATGATCTCACCAAGTTCATATGAAACCTATGTAGCAATATTTTTCTTGTATCTGCACATTATTGTTTGTTAAAAACTCCTTACCTTCTGACCTATATTCACTACAGTCAATGGAAGCATATATTTCCACTCCAAGAGTGTGCTTCAATGTTTGAGGATTCCATTATAGTGTAAACTAGAGTTTTGTTCTATATAGAAATCCATCCTTTTCAAAATGTGGTTGTACCATAGTTCAAAGGTCATGGAATGTGATTATACCCTTCTGTGATAGAACAGCATTCTAGAACCTCTTGAGACTGCACAAGTCAGTTTCATTGTGAAAGAGAAACAAACACAATGCACACATTTCACATAATACTATACACTATAAAAAAAAAAATACAGGATGAGCAACTTTATGCGTAACCAGTGTGATCTGCCACCTCGGAGTTCTGATTTCCACGGACCTCTCAAGCTTCGCTCACGAGGTCAGAGGGAATCAGAACCCCTCTGTGGCAGAACACACTGGTTGTGCACAGTTGCCCATCCAGTATTTCCTATGCTTTATCTCAATTCAAAATGTCCGTCTCAGAGTGGATACAAGTACTTTTGCAAAGAGTGGTTCACTGGATACATAAACAGAATACACTAAGAGAACAAATACAAAAAATCGTACCACTCCCATGCACCCACTCACGCCCCACACTTGATGCAAATCATCATGAGTAGTAGTATGGAAATGCAATTTTAGGGCGGGCTGACAGGCTTTCGCAGGATGGCCGTTGTTTGTTTCAAGGGAGCTTTGGCCAGAGATTTGATCTGCAAGGAAAGGAGACTGCCACGGCCTCCTCTGCAGATGACTCAGTAGCCTCTCTCTAAACTTGTTTAGCTGAGACACCAATTGTGTTAACCCTAAAGCCAGAAGCAGTATTGGTGGCACTTGATATAGGGGAGGCTTTGAAATTTCTTAACAGAATTATGGGCCAGTTCAGATGAAAAGTTGGAACTGCTGGTAAAACAGATGGAATGGTTTGAACAGGACTTGCAGTCTTCCAAAGATACACGACTAACGCATTTCCTTATTTAGCCAGGTTTTGTAGCTAGGCTGCACCATCCAGATTCTAAAGAACTGGCCGATATCTTGGTGTTGTTTAAAAGCAATTTTATTTTGCTGCATAAAATAAATCCAGAGTAGCACACCCTCATGAAAAAATGCGCATCAACATTTCAAGTCACTCTGACAGTTTTTCAAGCGACAGGAAATGCCGACACATGTTTTTGCACTACTTTTAAACCACAAGACATTGGCCAGTTCTTTTGAATCTGGATAGTGCAGCCGAGATACAGTACCCGGATGTCTGAGCATGTTCAGCTTTTAGATCCCTTTGTTATGCTGTGAGCTGCAACCTGTATTCCTTTGTTCTATTTATTTCTTTCTTGTTTGTTTGGGGTTCCATATATATGCCCATTGCACCCTTGTGAATGAAAATGAAATGATTTGTGCAGCACCAGGTTGTGCATTGAACAGTAAGGTGCTTCTGGGAGTCCCAGGTTTCCAGCTGCCTTGGTGGTACAGCTGGTAGTGGAACGGAATGGTACAGTATTCCAGGTGGCCTGGGTCCAAATCTCATCTTAGGTACATTTCTTTCTCTTTTCTGTTTCTTTGGGTTCCACATATGTGAACACCACACCCCTGTGAATGCAATTTTAAAAATTAGCTCAAATGTTGTTCTTTAAGACCATGAGGTTGGTAGGTATCTCATATCTATTAGACTAACAATTTGAAATGGCAAGGAACCTGGTGAAAAATATCTTAAACGTTCTTAACCTTTCTAGAGTCAAACTCGCTTTCCTCAATATGGACTAACATGTTGCATATGTGAATAATAAACCAACCCCCTTTGCAAATTGATTCATACAATTTCTCTTCAGTGTGCTTACACTTTAGAAGACCTCTACAATGCTGAAAGTAAAAAGCCACAGAAGTCAATAATAAGGTGCGTCTTAACTTTTGATATTGTGAAATGCTTACTGGCCTGGCTCAGAAGCAAGGGGCAACTGAATACCATCAGTGTAAACGACACACACACACCCTAATGTTTGTTGTGCAGCAGCACAAAAATAAATAAATAAATTCATTCATTCATTCTGTTCTTCCAATCTAAGTTAATCGAAACTGAGGCAAACAAAGCCAGCAAATTACAGCGTCATTTTACATAGCAAAATGCATGTTTTCTTTGAACCTGACAATTTGTTGGCTTTTCTGAGAGATCGCCACAAAAAACCTGAAAGAACTGATTCTGCTTCTGTGGATGCGAGTTTCCTTGCCTCAACCGAAGCGTATTTGACCAACTCTTTTATAATCCCTGAAACTCCCAATTTAGCCAATTCCCGCAGACTCCGCTGAAATGGAAATTCAGTCGCTGAAGTAAATGCCCAAGCCCATAGGTTATGCAAAGCTTCAAGAGGTCATTTACATGCCGTTAAAGGCTTATTAGCATGCCACACAATGCCATTGTGCACGGCTCTGCAGAGGCATTATGTGGTGCAGTGTCAATACTCTCATACCCTATTTGTTGATCTGTAATACATTTCCTGCCCCATCCCTGGTGTCTAGTGACCTCCTCACCCATCACTGAAAATATGTCCTTAAGCTGTCCTATAATATATCCCTGGCATCCAACAGTCACCCCTTGCACCCGTTATACCAATGTTAGTCAGGGGCGTCTAGTGCAACCCCCCAACATCACCCACTCCGTATACCCACCCATATGTCATTCCATGGTTTCTAGCCCCCCCTTGCCTATTGGGTATGCCCATATGACACTTTCTGGTGTCTAGTGGTGTCTCAGAGAATAATATATGGGTATACCAGGCAGGCAACTGGGAGTGGCGGGACCACTAGACACCAGGGTCTGCAGTAGTAATTTTATTTACTGAGGGCCGTGGTAAGAGTAGGGTTTTAAAAGCATTAACACAGCACTTTGCCAGAGGCTATTTAGCCCTTTCAAAAGCTCACAATATACCACTGCACCCTGTATGCAAGGGGAATCCCTCATTTACATGGGTGCAGAGGTATATTCTGCACGTCCATGTTATTGGGTTAGCACAGTACACCAGGAGCCTCTGAATATGTCCTCCATCCGATCATGCTATTCCCAATTAGTGTAGTGCTAACATGGTTATCCCTTGTGCTAACCTTTTCAATACAGGGGCTCTGATAGCCTATGGAACTTTTTATTTTCCTGAAGAACGGCTGTCCATCTACTGCCATACCTCCAACGTGCTTCATATTTACAAACATTGTGTTTCAGTGACTCTTTTTATGGTGAGCTCATGGGCCACAGACTGCCTCACTGGTACGTGTTCTTCAGGAAAAAATGGGAACATACAGATGGCTGGCTTAGGAAGGTGCAATATGCTTTTTTTCAAGGCATAATTGGATGTACACTGACGAAACAAGATCGGGATAGAGTTCCAGACTCTAGGGGCAGTGAAGCCACCAAGTTTGATCTTAGTTTTAGGCACACTTACTTTTCCGGGGCATCTGATTTGCGTGGATAAATCTGGCTATTAGGCTTGAGCAAAAACTGAGAGGGACATGGGAGATTGCATGTTCATAACTGTGTGAGTCAAGCTTTCCACGGTAAATTTTTCCAGGGCTGATGGAGGGGAGCCATCCTGGTCTGAAGTATAGGTCACAATGGTGTGTGTACCCATCTATGGTACTTATTTGACTGGAATACTACATGGAATGTGTTTCAAAATCAGGCTGGCTACAGCCCAGTGGCGTAGAGGGCTAAGGCGCTGACAACTTAACTCTAGCCACTCCGTCAACCCAGGTTCTGGAAAGGACCAGGGTCACTCGGGTTCAGGACCGGACCAGGGTTGCCCGGGGGCCGGACAGGTAAAGGAGGATTGAGCATTCCAGGACAGCTTTCCTCCCTCATGGTGGGGGGACTCAGTCCCATGGCTTGCCTGCCACCTAGCAGAGGGTGGGTGGCAGCACCGGCGGGACCAGTAGACGTAGGGAAATGTGCAAAAATGCAGCACGCATGTGCATTAATACGCATGTGCATATGTCACTCACAGATGTCCCAGGAAGAAAAATGGAGGAAAATGCCTCACGTGTTTTGCCTCACTCACAGGTGCCTCACAATCCTAAGTGACTGACCACCCACTGATGCAGCTCTGTGTAAGTGGTGGTTATCCCATAAGTCCATGAGATGGGTCAGTGATAGGGATGGGAGGATGCCACTGGGATCAGGGATGCAGACGGAGAAGCAAAACGGTTGGAGGGAGAAAGCTTGAGTATCCCAGGGGACACGCTCCTTTTTTGGAGTAGAAGGGTTCTGCTCTCCACTGCAATACTGACACCTGGGTGAATACAGGTGGCAGTGCGATGGAGGGATGACTACTAGGAGGAAAGGATGTTGCTGACGTCACGGCATCATCACACACTGCATGTATATGGCCCCTTGACATTTCTGCTGCAATGTTCTGTGAGGACAGGTTGGGGTAAATCCTCTAGCCAGTCCCCGACTGGGTGCACTGGAGCATGGTGGCTAGATGTGGGCAGGTCCAGTGGGGGACAGTACCATGAGAAGGGTGGACTCAACATCAGAAGGAAGGGGGGATAATCGGAGAATAAAAATGAAAACAAATGTGTTGGAAATTAAAAATAAAAAAATACTGAAAAGCACAAATGTAATATTTTTCCAATGTCGCACAAAGAATAAAATCCAAATTGTCTGCTTCACCTAAAGGCTACTTTTTATCCATCACTGTCTACCTCGAGCA
Source organism: Neoceratodus forsteri (assembly GCA_016271365.2). Lineage (NCBI taxonomy): Eukaryota > Metazoa > Chordata > Ceratodontiformes > Ceratodontidae > Neoceratodus > Neoceratodus forsteri. Next base: position 1,871,986,890 of record CM057452.1, read on the forward strand.
CCTTTGCCTATGGCTTAAAAAACAGTATCAGATCTCAGTGCACCCTGCAGAAAAATTAACTCTTGACTGGAACGCTGTCTCATTTCAAATATCTGTATGGCTCAGTAGGTAGTACTATCGCCTCTACTGACAAATGTTCCTGAGTTTATATCTCAAAGAAAGGATTTGGGCATGTATCAAAGCTGACAGCAGTGCTTATTAGAAGTAAAAGATCCCATGTCACTCGTGTGTAGGGAGGAGTAGGAATCACTCTGATGCCCCTGCTAACAAGCTGTAATGCATCTGTCTATGTCTGTGTGTGGATGCTGAGTACCTAATAGTTTCAAATTACTGCAGACCATTTCTGCACAGCTGTTCTCTCATTTGTTGCTCTGAATGCCCAGGAAACCTACAGCAGGAAGACAAAACAGTGAACCAGGAGAATACAAGGTAGACTTGGTACCCGGACTCCACAGCAGTAAAAAAAGGAATTTTCTCTTGCAGCAAAAACGTGCAAACCATGTAAAAAACTGGGCACCAGTAAACAGAAAAGGCAAGTGGGTATTTAAGCAGTAATCCACTGCGAGGCATAGGTTATGCTGGGATTTACCCACATCATTTATGGTGTGTCAAGTGGCCACGAGTTGAGTGACTTAAATCACACTAGAAGTGGGTAAATCCCAACATAAGCCACATGCTGGAGTGGATTATTGCAATTATACAACTGGAAAAAGTAAGAAATTGAGAAAAAAGTAATTTAAATGTTATATTTATAGTTTTTTATTTCTTTTTTAGATTTTTTAAAAATATTCTTCCCCTACACAAAATAGTTCATTGTTGCTGCCTGTGGTGTGAGTTAGCATGGGCAGCGAGCCAGCAACATCTGGTATCCTCGGTACTGAGCAAGCTGCAAGTGGCTGGAGTGCAGACGGAAACAGCAGGTGTGATCATGGGTGATTAGAGGGGAATTTTTTGGCACAGTGCTAGTTTTGGCTGACTCTTGGTGACTGGAAACGGCAGCCTAGGGCAGGAACTCTTTGAGCGGGTGGCAATTGAGTGCAAGCTGTTTCATGGAAGACTAAACAGTTGTCAAAAATGTGAGCTATGGTGTTTTTAAAACCTTTCCTTACATGTTGATAGTGTATGTTTCTAATTTTCAGGGATGCAGTACTTGTTTGTATGAAGGTTGGCACAGACTTTTATGTTCGCTTGCATGCATGAGCAAGAAACATTATGTGGCAGCTTAGGAGAGAAGTGGGTTGTGGAAGTGCGGCACCGTGGCAGCCAACGGCAGCACTGCATTTGGGGGCTTGGCACTGATGGACCAATGCAAGCACAATGTGCTGATGACATTGGTTTCTAAATGTGCAGCCAAGTTGAAATGATTTCGCCACTGCAATCAGGGGCTGCCTCACCATTGCAGCATCAGCCATTCCGCTGCAATGAGGGAGCGCCCGTCATTGCAGGGCAGTACCTTGCCGTCCGCACGTCTCCGATGCAGTTCATTTGCCGACGGGGGAGCCCCCTCCCCATCAGCATACTGTAGCCCTTCCCCTATTTGTTGTGTGCCTAGGGTTGCCCAATCCCCCTCGGCATCATGCACCCAACAGTCTTTCTTTGCCGATGGGGGCCCAATCCTCGCCAGCTTCAGTCCCCACCCTTTCCTAGTAAATTTGTTGATGGGGGAAGCCCATCCCCGTCGGCATAATGTCCACCCCAAAAATTTGTTGTGTGCCGAGGAGTGCCCAATCCCCCCAGCTCTCCCTCCCCTACTCGGTATGTGCCGACAGGGTGCCCAATCCCCATCGACTACAGCCCCCCAAAAACACTCAGGAGGCACTCTGGGAGTGCACCCCAGCTTTCCAAATGTCCCTGTTTAAAAAAAAAAAAGTCCTGTGATATTTATAATTTTTTTTCTTTAAACCTGTAAAACAGAAAACCGTCCCTCGTTGAGTCCAGTGGCCCCTCCCCCACCCCGCGCCCACCCTCTGCACATCCTGCCTCCCAACACCCCCCACCCCAAACTTACCTCCGGAGCCCAGCATGACGATCTTCGGTGGACCAGGAACACGTCTGCACTCTTCAAAGCTGACCACAAACTGAAAAAATGCCAGTAAGCTGTATAATGGCATAAATAGTGTTTTTTCAACATTGATGCATATCTCAGGCATTTTTGGGAATTTTGGCACCAGATTTTCAACACGAGGTTATTGAGACCCTTCCCCATGAATTCAGCCACTGGCATGGCATTATTCGGTCCCAAAAGATGATTTTGTGATCACTGTGCGGAATCACCTTTCAGGACCGATTAACGAAACGACAGTGCCAGTGTTCATGAGATGGGCTCTCAAAATGCCTATGTTGCAAATTTGGTGGAAAAAATCCAAAAAATTACTGTTTTACAAGTGTGCGGTGTGCAGTTTCCATGCATGCATGCAACTTCGTGTATTTGGAATATTTTCACTCCAGATTTTCAACATTGGCATTTTTCTACACCTCCTTATGAACAGTACAGCTGTCATTTTTCACATCCTGACAGAAATGTGTTTTCGCACTTCCGGCACAGAATAGTGCTGTCACTGTGGGAAATCAGTATTTGGGACACATTAAGAAAATCACAGTGACACTGTTCACAAGCAGAGGTCCTAAAATGCCTATGTTGAAAATTTGGTGACAAAAGTCCATAAAATGACTGTATCACAAGCATGCGTTGCGCAGTTTCCACACAAACTCATAACTTTGCGGATTTGGAATATTTTCACTCCGGATTTTCCACACCTCCTAATGAACAGTATAGCTGTCATTTTTTCACATCCTGGTCAAAATGTGTTTTTGCACTTCCGGCACAGAATAGCGCGGTCACTGTGGGAAATCAGTGATCGGGACACACATAAAGAAAATCACAGTGACACTGTTCAGGAGCAGAGGTCCTAAATTGCCTATGTTGAAAATTTAGTGATGAAAGTCCATAAAATGACTGTGTTATGTGCATGTGTTGCGCAGTTTCCACCTATGCTCTGAAGTGCAAGCATTTCTAATATTCACACTACAGATTTTCAACATTGCCATCTCTTCCTATGGATGGTACAGCTGTCATTCTTCACATCCTGCCCAATCTGTGTTTTCGTACATCTGGCACAGAAAGGCACGGTCGCTGTTGGAACTCAAAGTTCGGGACACATTAACAAAATCACACTGCCACTCTTCATGAGAAGAGATCCCAAATGCTTTCATGAGGTGGGTTCACAAAAAGGCCATGTTGAAAATTTGTAGTGCAAATACCAACGAATGCCTGGGGCGTTAAGAGTGTCTAACCATAACGTCCCACTCTATACGGACTGACAGGCATCGGGGTGTGCCTTTGATTGCTAACTGTAATGCGTGATGTTATCCCACCCCACCCCCAGCCAATGGTATCGAGGTGCCTTGACTCTTCCGCCTCACAGTGCACCCCATTCTATACTGCACCATTTCAGCGTATGTCCTGGCGGAATGGGATGACTGTAAAGCTAAACACTCCAAAGCACACCTCAACACGTGTCGGTGTCTGCAGGATAGGGTGAGGTGACATGGCATGAACGACCCAAACACATACCCCAATGCCTGTCCGTCTCTGCAGGATGGAGGTGGGGTTGGCGTGAAGTTCAATACTTCACTGCCATCCCTATTCTGCATCTGTCTAACTCCTGCATTTCCAATGCTAATACCAGCAATCAAACATTCAGCATTGACAAATGCTTGTTGAAAACAAGATGGCAGCTAAACAGAGGATTTTAGGCTGAAAAAAGTGTAGTGATTTTTACTTCTGTAAATTGTTTGAATGGCACTGTATGTGCAGGTCATACAGGAATTTACCTACAACTGAAAGTGGCAGTTATCCAATCATCTCGGGACCAATTGTATAATTATTCTTTTTCTTCACCTGTATTTTCTCCCCTGGTTCCCCTTGGCCCCACCATCTGATGATCACAGTCACAATGGCAGCACCCTTCCTCTGACTGGCGGGGGGGGGGGGCTTCTCTCACAGTCGATGCCCATGCCACTCCATGACTTGCCAGCGGGGGGGGTGCCAAAGCTCAGCATACTTTACCCCCTCTACCTGGCATTCTAGCACCTCACACCTGTGGCCAGCTCAACACCCACCAGGCTCTAGCCTGAGATTCCAGGAATCACACATGAAAGCCACTCTCCCTCATAACACTGGGCATGGCCCAATAAGAGACTATTTAAAAGGTACATACAGTGAAAATGGTTTTTCACCTTCAGTGGCCTGGATATGCGAACACTTGCACTATTATTTTGCCACCATTATGTCTACTTGCAACAAGACTGTTACATCACAAACAAGGTGGTCTAACTTCTTGTCACAAGTACCACAAGATGCATGTGTCAAAAATTCTGAATCATATGTCATTTTTTTTTCACTATAAAGTGTTTTAATGCATCAGAATATTTGAAAATTGCCCACAAATATTCTGTCAAATTTACAAGGATGCAACTGCAGCAGCAACACTGCTGAAAGCGGTAGAAACAAACCTCTGAAAAGTCCAGGCCAAAATAACTGCTGGTGGAGAAGGAAAGTCCTTGTGTTATCGTTTGCTAATTACTGTACCTTGCTCATTTCCTGGTCATATTGGCAGGAGGTTGTTCAACAGGCTGGGTAACTGAGGAAATGCACTTCAAATGGGGTTTCTACTGCTGGACAATTCCCTGGCCAAGACAGCAACGTGCTGAAATGTAAGTGGTAGCTAAACTCCCCATTAGAGATAAGGTACTGTACTGCCAGTTTGAGAACGGATACCACCAGGCGACAGGAAGTTTTTGTGAACTGTAAAGAGAGGCTGTGCGTTCTTAACCTTGTTTGAAATTAACTGGGTTAGTAATAATCACTATTGAAAAAGAAGCCTTTTTTCTAAGGAACTAACACTGTATTTCTCTAATGGAGGGCAGCTTGAAGGAAGAAAGGAACAGTGTTCAAAATAAATTACAAAAAGAACAGTTTACCACTAATAAACCTTGTTTTTCATCCACTGCTCCATATAGTATAACCGTTCATTGCCGTAGTTACTTCAGCACGAGGTCAAGAATGCAAACACTGTATTGGCTTTTAATAATGCCAGTGCTTAAAAGAAAGTCTTGATGCGGTTTAGCTTGTTGTAACAGTTTAGCTTAAAGTGTTTACTGTATTGCTTATGTAATGAGACAGGTTCATCCAGGGGAGATCAGTTGTTTACTAGCAGTGAGTTGCAGGCCAACTGTTTTGGAAAACAACTGCCAGGGACTTATTTTTTTACATTCAGTTAATGGGTCCCTAGATGTTTAGTAGGAGAATACTCAAGAGAGCCCACAAGAATAAAGCCTTATCATACAATAAGCACTATTTTGTGAGCTTCTGCTACCAGAAGATATACTTTGTTTAAAAAAATTAGAAGCAGAATTAAAATATCACAGCAAGTAGGAAATAAAAGAATAAAAATTAGAGTTACAATCTTGGAACTGCAGTAGTACAAATATTTATATCAGTACTGACTAATTAACAAGAGTTTCCTGTATGACATATGATTGTGTATGACAGTTAAGTAAGCAACAACACATAATATGGTGTGCGGTTATTTAAGTGATAACATGGATAATACGCAGGAATAGCTGGCATCAACTACACAAGCCAGTTATTTCAAGTTTACTCTGGCTAACTGAATGTTATTACTATTATACAACAGGAATTCTGAAAACAGAAGCTCTGTGGTAGTTACAGTGAAAGGAGCAGCCCCCCTCTGTGGTCCAGAAGCTGATATGCACGCTATCATAGGCTAACCCTTTTGTGGCTAAACTATTGTGGGCACGTTTGAAATGTGGATAAACTATTGAAGGCATGCTTCAAATGTGGATAAACTATCATGGGCATGTCTAAAATGTGGATAAACTATCATGGGCAGGCCGTCCCACTGGCGCAGTAGCGCTACTGCTTGCGAGGTTCGGGATTGAGCCCGGGGAGCCGAAGGGCCGGCCAGGGGGAGGAGGCTTGAGCATCCCAGAACCACTCACCTTCTCTGGGGGGGGATTGGGGCTCGGTGCTTGGCTGAGGTACCCAAGGTACAGCAAGCCTAGCCACACACGGGGGGGGGCTGCATGAGGAACATCGGCACTTGCACCTTGATGTCAGGGTGCACGTCACGTAGTGGAGAAAATGGGAAAATCTCTTTCTGCACTCCCGGTAGATAAGAGTGCTAGGTCCAGAACCCCAATGCCCCTACCTGTCCCAGAGTAGGCGTCCCCAACAAAACAAAGGAATTCAGTGTGTAGGGGCCCCACTCCTTCCCCACCTGAGGGGAGCAAAGCACGGCTGCAGGGGGGGGATCGATCACTCAGGGCTCCAGGTAAAAGGGCGGGGACAGAAGGTCATAGGCGACTACTGAAGGGACTGGAGCACAGCAGGCAGGGGTGGGGGGAGTATAAACAACAAGTAAAAAAAACAACTATCGTGACATGTCTAAAACGTGGCTGAACTATCGTGGGCATGTCTAAAACATGGCTGATCTTTCGTGTGCATTTCTAAAATGTGGCTGAGCTATCGTGGGCATGTCTAAAACATGGCTAAACTATCGTGGGCATGTCTGAAATGAGGCTGAACTATCATGGACAAGTATAAAACATGGCTGAACTATCACGGGCATGTATAAAATGTGGATAAACTATCATGGGCATGTCCAAAATGTGGCTAATCAACTATGGAAGCGGTTCTGGTAATTTGTGGGGTATTGAATGATGGCTTTCCTGTATTCTGATTGGCTTACAATAAATACCTGTCATATAATTACAGCTTAACCACACACCCTGGATTGTTTTACCAAGTTTACAATAACTGGGCTGTGTTTTTTCCCCATAGGCATTCACGTGACGGGCTACCCTACAAGCCCACAAGCACACTTAACTGCTGCAAGGTAGGCAGTTGGAAAATGAAAGTACCGACTGCCACTTTCGACTTCCAGCCTGTACACATCTCAGGCTGTGGTCTGCTCTGTGCAGATGGGAGAGGGGGCTTGAAGCTTAAAAACAGAGCCCAGCAATTGTATAAAACAAAACCTGGGGGCTATGTAAAACTCAAATTTTATATACACCCCTAGTGTGGGATGCTATTATAAACTCGTAGAGCGAAGTGTCCCACACCTTGAGTATATATAAAATTCTCATTATACACAGTTGAAAGGCATAGAACAGAAAAGAAAGTTCAAAAACATATTAAAGAAAATACATTTTATCTGACCTCTACAGTTATGCTCAAATACCTGAATGGTCATATGACTGGACTCTACCAATCAAAATACAGTATGCACTGCTTGTAACAGACTACTCTGACAACCAACTATGCATCCATTACAGGCAGCATCCACTACATAATTTTTGCCATTCCGTGCTGTACTGTACTAATGCGGACTTCACTGAGCACAGCAAACACAAGACACACATACCTGTATCACGCACATATAGTTGACTACAGCTCTGTGTTGATTTGAGTATTTAGCTTTTTGTCTAGAAGCTTTACCAGCTATAAAACTTTATTTATCTAACAAAGAAAGAGAAAAAAGAATATAAATAAAATGCTGTGCGCTGTTACGTGCTTTGCCTGGTTAATGCTCTACCCGTATGGGTCCGAAGAAGTCAACTATGGTGGTCTGTTTTGCATGCGCCACAGAGTACTTCTGACACATGGATTCTGTAAGTGCAAGCTGGTCCCATCCTGGGATGATATCGTCCCTTTGTTCGACCGCATGACGCAAAGTGAGTAGAGCATTTCTGACAACGGCAGGTGTAACTTGCACTTCCACCAATCTTCTAGCACTTCGTTGATGTCATCAACATCAGCCAGTTCATCTTCGTCACCTAGGCGACAGATCTCATCCATTGCCTCAGATGTTAGCGCCACCTGTGCATTCAACTCCAGCGCATCTACAGGCTCAAAATTTGCTAAATTACTTACTGTGTTGCAAACACCTGGAAGCGGCCAGTAATTAGCTATGAATATCAATTAACAGTGTCAGCAAGTGTGTGAAGTATGCTCCCTGGTGGCCGTTACATGTGGAATTATAGGTCCACTATAACGCACACTTTTTGTATTGGTTTATAGAAAATGGCATTTGGCTTTATCATATTGTCCATTAGAAGCAGCTGTCCATTATAGCAGTGTCCATGGCACATACTGTTCAAGATTTCTCTATCCCATGTCTAAGACCGCAATCACAGTAAAAAGGTCAAGAGCACCTGCCCAATAATAAGGTTTGCACTAGGCCCATGCATGACAAGGGACTGTGCTGATGCTGCCTGAAAACAGCAGCCAGAAATGTTGATGTGCCTTCCTCACAAGACGTTTTGCTAACCTCAAACAGTTTGTTCAGCCTCAGCTATCTGGATTACCAGACAGCAGGCCGGACACTAGAGCACGTTACTCTTTTTCTGGTTTATCACTGCGTGATGATCAGGAGCTACATTAGGACTGCTGTTCCTGCCCAGCCTGGTAGCACAGCAGTAGTCTAGATGTGACTTTCAAAGGTGGGGTGAATCGGGGGGAAATGGTAGGGTTTGTTTGTACCCTCTTATTGTCTCACCTGTTGTACCATGATTTCCACCATTTGTTCCTGTATTTATTATTCCCTGGATGTACAAATGTTCTTGACCTCTGTTTAACCTGTAACACCCCTATGCCTTGTGATTTAAATTGTTGCCTAACTATGCCATCTTTTATTGCCCGGGTCGTGCCTGAAAACGGTCCCTCGGAGCAGTGCACCTACCCAGTAATCAAAGACATAAATAAATAAAATAAATAAATAAATGGTGCTTCTGCTCACTATATTGGCGACCCAGGTTTAGGCTTGAACTCACATTATTGGGGTTGGCTATGAGAAGGAGCATATCAAGAACAGCTTTCTAGGGCCACCCTTTTTCCGTAAAGCAGAAAAACTGGGATTATAAATGAAATTTGCCATTTTTTAAACACCACCAAGAGTCAATGTTTCATATAAAACAGAAAATTAGTGGTTCTTGCTGGGCTGCTTGCCTGCCACCTGACTGAAGCTGGGGCATGGGTTGGGGGGTATCGTACAGAGGCAGGGATGCCGCCAGACACTGATAATGTGCCATGTGCCAGTATGTGCAGCATTACACACCCACAGATCTCAGGGAAAAAACAGGTGGGAAAAAAACCCTCAGTGTACAGGAGATACCAGCCCCCTCCCAGGCCTCACACTACAGACTGCAGCATCTACAAAACACACATGGTCCACGGTACGTGGTGGAGGGAAGTACGGACTGATAGGTGGTGGAGCTGTCAGAGCCACCAGAAGGGGGTAAGTTAAGATCATGAAAAAAAAAAAAAGATTGAAGGAGAAAAAAAGCTGCTGTTCTTTAACTATAAGCAATAAACATTTTCCTAGGTCAGATTCTGAAGGGCCAGAGAGGAGAGATACATTTCTTCATTTTTTCTGTTTAAGTTCTTTCTGCTTAAGTAATTAAACTAAAAAAAACTGAAACACTGTTAAAAATATCAATTGCACAACCACTCATTGGGTGCAGTGGTATGGCTACTGCTTGCATCACTGGTGACCCGGCTTCGAGATCGAGTCGGGGTTTTATTTTTATGTATTTATTTATTGATTGACATGTTTCACCAGGAAAGGCACACTGGACAACAATGTTGCTTATCTCACGGAGTGTTCTGGGGGGAGATGGAATTTGGGTAACAATGTTACATACAAGAGACACACAATTTACAAAGTGTTACAGGCATGGGAAGTAACAGTCAGGTACAATTAATGACAACAAGCAGCAATAACATCAACTGCTTTGCGAAACAAATATCGCAAGTTCAGTTTGTATAGAAGCAGGGCAGTAGCAGTTCAGAGGGGGGACACAGGGGATAGGCTTGGGGGGGCGAAAATGCTTAGTTTGCAGGGTTTGGTAGGCAGGAACAGTCAGAAAGGGAAGAACTGGAGAAGGAGTGTCAGATCTGATGGGGAAGAGAGTTCCACAATTTGGGTAGACGGTGAGAGAAAGAATTTTGACCTGTAGTTGTAGCACAGCAAGGGACCGCCAGAGTACGAGAGTCAGTTGATCTAAGTGCATGGGCAGGTTTGGGAGGAGAGATAAGCAAGGAGGAAAGGTAGGTAGGGAGAGCATCGCACCAGAACTTATATATTAATTTAGCCCTGTGGGCGGTGTGATGGTTAAACAGTGAGGTAAAAGACAGCGAGCAGTAGAGGTTGCAGTGATGGGTAAGAGGAGGTGAGTGGAGAGCAAAATGACAGAAGGAGTTAGAGAGTGTGTCCAGTCTGGTTAGGGAGGTGATGGGAGCGGCACTGTAGACTACGTCACAGTAATCAAAAATAGGGAGGATCATCTTCTGGACCAGCTCATGCCTAGCCAGTAGAAGGATGCAACTCCAGTTCCTGTATAAAGCGTCTAACTTGGGGCGTAGTTTCTTCAGGATGAAATCAACATGTCCAGAGAAGTTTAGGTGCCGGTCGAGCCAAACCCCTAAATAACGAAATGAGGAGGAGTCTTCAAGGGTAGTCCTATCAAGGGTGTGGAAACTGGGCATGAAGGTTAGCCTTGAGAGTCTCTGCCTTGTGCCAAAGTTCATGGAGACAGTCGTTTTAGCATTTAGAAAGAGCTGGTGAGAGCTGAGCCAGAGCTGGATCTTACTGAAGTCAAGCTGGAGTCTGGCAGCCACATCGGAGGGGGATCTGCCTGTGGTGAACAGGACAGTGTTGTCTGCGTACATGAGAATGGAGGAGGAAGTGCAGACAGAGATCATTAAGAAAATGGAGAACAGCAGGGGACCAAGTACAGAGCCCCGTGGGATACCGGTGCTAATAGGTAGAGGAGGGGAGATGGAGTCAGCAATATGAACCAATTGTGTCCTGCCTGTCAGGTAGGCATGAAACCAGTTTGTGGCCAAGGTGGAGAGGCCAGCTGAGGCAAGGTTACCAAGAAGGAGGGTGTGGGAGACTGTGTTGAAAGCCTTGGCAAGGTCGACAAAGATCGCAGATGTGACTTGGCCTCTGTCCATTCCTGATAAGATGGAATCAGTGAGCCTAAGTAGAGAAGTGGTGGTTGAGTGATTTTTCCAAAACCAAGATTGGAAATCTGAGAAGAAGGATGAGTCAGAAAGGAAGAAGGAGATTTGAGCTAGGATCAGGTGTTCCTGAAGTTTGGCAAGAGTAGGTAACAGAGAAGTAGGGCGACAGCTCCTCTTGGGAAGACAGGTCACCATCCGTGGGTAGGGGGAGTACAATAGCATGTTTCCAAGCCATTGGGATAGAGGCTGTATTGAAAGAGAGATTTAGAAGAAGAGCCAGGGGGTAAGATATCGCTGGAGCTGAGAGATAAAGCAGTCTAGGATCGAGGCCGTCAGGTGAGCTGCCCTTAGCAGGGTTGAGGGCCAGGGACAGCATTTAAGGTATACGAGGGAGTTATATATGAAAAGGTAAATGGAGCAGAGCCTGACATAGGGCAGATAGTAGCAGAAGGGGTAGAAGTGGGAGAGAGTGGGGGTAGGAGGGGAGGGATGATAGAAGGTCAGAGGCACAGGTAGTGAAATGAGAAATGAAACACTTGGCAATCGATAGAGGATTAGATATGAGAGTATTATTTTGTTTAAGAACAGGGGTTGGAGGCTGGGAAGGAGGAGAGAAGAGGGTGTGGACTACTTTCCAGAACTTCAAAGGATTATTTAGATTGGAGTGGAAATTTGAACAAAAGTGTTCTGCTTTGGCTAGTCGGATGGCCTTTGTGCATGCGTTACGAAGTGCATGGTACTTCTGATAGTCACTAGGTCGATTGGAGGATTTATGCTTCCACCATGCCTGGTCATGTGCCCTTTGGCAGGCCAAGAATTCTGGGGTTATCCAATGCAAGTGGTTTTTAGTGGGGCGTACCTGTTCCAGGTGTTGAGGAAGTTATCCTTGAACATATCTAGAGCCTCATCGATAGACACAGTAACAGTAATTGTTGACCAGTCTGTATGCGACAGATCGTGAAATAGTGGGGTACGGTCAAGTGATTTGTAAGAACGGATTAGCAGAATTTTATGAGGGATATGGGCCTGTGGCTTTTTCGTACTAAGTAGATAAGATGATGGTCGCTGAGGGCATCTGGAAGGAAGCCTGACTGAAGTATCCCGTGAGGGTGCGAGGTAAGGGTCCAACAAGGAGGGAGTGATTGCTTGTTCTGTGATTTAGTCAGGTGGGTTCTTGGATCAACTGGGTTAGGTTTAGGGCAGTTACATCTGAGTGGCTTTTGCTTTGTGAAGAGGACAACCAGTTTAGATTAAAGTCATCCATAATAAACAGTGCACCAGAGTGGGAGCGGGAGGGTATTTTGGTGATAAGGTCAGTTGCAATCTTATGCGGAGACCAGGGCACAGTATGCACCTGCAATAAAATGGCACCTTTGGGGAGAAACTCGTGTTATGAGTGCATCATAGGCTGAGGGAGGATTCAGCTAGGGAGATAGGAATTGCAGTGAGGAGGAGACATATATTGCCACTCCCCCACCCCTACCTGTTCTATCCTGACAAGTTAAGGTATAACCTGGGATGGCTATGGCCTGGTCAGGAATGTTATTTTGAAGCCCGGTTTCCATCAGAATGAGGACACTGGGGGATTGCGAGATCACTAGGGGCTAAAGTAGGTAGATTTTTGGTAAAAGGCTGCAAATGTTTAAGTGGAAGATTTTCAGGCCATTTGGAAGCGCAATGGGATTTGTTGAAATGGAGTTCAGAAGGGCATAGAGTCTGCAGAAATGTGGACAGCTAGGGGTCCTGGGTTGGGGTTAATATCACCAGCAGCAAGGAGTAGTAGTGCAATTATCAAGTAGTGAAGTTTAGTACTTTTTTTTTTTTAATCTGTTTATGCCCCCTTCCATCCGGCCCGTCTGCCCCTTGGCACCCCCTCGCATCTCGGGCAGGCAGCATGGGCAGAACCAGGGGATTCCTGGCTTCATGGCCAGGGGAGACAGGCCGCTGTCATCCAGCGGTACGGGTGGCCATTTTCCATTTTTCTTAGTTTCCCCGTCCCCTGGGAAGGCACGTCACAGTGTCCTCGAAACCCGTGCATGCGGAGTTGGTCACCCATGCCGCAAAGCACAAGGCCATATCTGGCCACAAGGAGCCGCCAAAGCGTGATGCCTCCACGATCCTCCCTCCCAAAGGATGCACTTGAGACCTCCCTGCCAGCCTCCACTCCTGACGTCCCGGGCTTGGCCACGATCCCGTGTCGCCAGAGTGCCAGGTGATCCTCTATCGCCTGGTGCCATGGAGCCGGCTGAAGTTTAGTACTTTTTTACCATTCTTTTTTGCTCCGGTCACAGTCTGCTGAGCCCCTCTCCGGCATCCTACCTTTTCCTGCCCCGTCTGAGGTCCTCTAGGCTAAGCCTCCACTCCCCCACACCCAGTACCCCTAGCTTATCCTCCGGGTGGGCCACGCCTCCTCTGGGCGCTTCAGCAGACCCTGGCTGCAGGTGAGGGCCCAGGCGGAGGAATTGAGAGGCTGGGCGAGACAGATCCGGCAGTGGGCATGGGGGTCAGGTGCCATCACCTAACCCGCAAAGCTGGGTTTTTAAGTTTTTCTGGTGCCTTCCCCTTGCATCCCACCCAACCCCTTGTATGGGCACCCTGACGCCATGCACACAGCAACCTGCTGCTGCCAACCACGCTACTTGCTGTCTGCGCACTGCAGCCCCCACCTCCACCGGGAGCTGGTGAGCTGGACAATCCCTGGCCTCCCTGGAGAGGAGAGCTGTCTGTCAGATGCTTAATCCTCTCCCTCCCCTGTGGACCACCATCAGCCCAGGCTCGCTCCTGAACCCGGGTCGTCGGGCGTGGCATGAGGTGTGGCGTCCAGCGCCTCAACCCTCAGTGCCACCGGGCTGGTGAAGTTTATTACTTTTAAGCCAGCCATGGGAGCTAAGCAGAGTTCAGCTGCCGGGTGGGTTTGAGTATGGTATTGGAGCACTAGTCAGTAGATGAAGAACCGCAACTACACTAGGAGTGGAGATTAAGGAGGCACTGGGGAGGAGGAGAAGTGAGTCCACTGATAGGAAAGTGGAGGATAGGTTACAGCATAAATAAATGTGTATGATGGGAGATGTGTATACAATATAACTCAGGGCGGTGGCTAGGGGAGTGAGGGAGGGAGAGATAAAGCAAGACAAGGCAGGGGAGCAGGTTGTTGAGCATTTTGACAATACCAGCGGACAGAAAAGTGGAGAAATATCCTGTTAGTAGTGCAAATGTAAGACTCAGGAGAAAAGAAATATTAGTGATTTTGTTTCTTTTTTTGGAAATTTAATATATTTTATTCAAAAACAAGTAACACTGAGAAATGCAGTACATGTGCCAATAGAAAACACACATATACAGAATATACAAAACGGAGCACATAACACAAGTGATATCATTTCAAACACACAATTCCACCCCTTACAACTCCCCAATGCTAATACCCCACCCACCCTCCCCCAGAGCCAAATCCAGTGGAGTGTAGCCTACCTCAGATACTTTGCAATCGAAAGGGTAAGGGAAGAAAGCAACTACTAGGAAGGGGTACTAGAAACCCCCCTGCACCAGAGCTAGCATAATGGAGAACCTCTTGAGCTAGGTAACAAATTAGGACCCGTGACAACTTACAACCTACTAGAGGAGACCGGTAATGCTAGGAGGCCATTCTGCTAGGGAGTATTGAAGGACCACAAAGTGTGGAGCTTTTCCCATCAAGCTCGATGCAAAGATTGCTTTCCCCGAAGGCTGGCAATCGCCTTTTCTAGCCTAAGATTCTGAAAGAGTTCATTAACCCATTCTATGTAGGCGATCACTTGCTGGTCTTTCCAGTGCTGAAGAACCAGTTTTTTGGTTGTTAGAGATATGACAGCAATGTGGAAATGCTTGTCCCTCACCAGTATAGAGGAGTAATCCCCCAATATACATATTTGCAGTGTAAATAGGCCCAGTAGACCTAACAGGGGATCAGCTTTATCCTGTATGAGGCGCCAAAGAGGGGCATCTTTAGGGCAATCCCACAGTACGTGGAATAGTGTGCCTGGATCCTGGCCACACCTATAACAGGCCTAGTCTTGGAGTCTACCCATTCCATACATTTTTATGGGCGTATAGTATATATTATGCAATATATGGAATTACAGCAATCTCAGTCTGTCATTAGCTGTATATGAGTAGACTCCTTGCCAGATCTTATCCCAGGAATAATTGTGGTCTGAAAAGAGACTAGACCAGTAGTGAGATTGGCCAGAGATAGTGGGATTCAGTTTACCAAAAAGGAGTGAGACCATGTGGGAAACATGAGGCAGCTGGACAAGGACAAGGAAGTCCTGAAGGGGAGCAATGTGATGCCCTAACCACAGGCCCAGGCCATACCACTTGATTAACATGTGTCTAATTTGGAACATGAAAAAAGAGTATTTTTTGGGTAACTGAAAATATGCCAATAATTCAGGAGTGGCACTTATTTTGTTATCCACTAGGAGATCGCTTACCAAGGTGTGCGCAGCGGCTCTATCACTCGGACGTAAAACCATCAAGCCACCTAAACGAAAATTAGGGTTACCAAACAACGGTTGTGAGGGGTCATGTTGGTTATGATATTTTAGGAATTTGCATAATTGATTGTGTACTTCTATCGAGGTATATATGACCGAACTGTGAAAGGAAACTGGCAACTTTTGAGGTGTCTTCTGTAGGAGACTAACAGGGGAAATCCGTGCAGCAGAAATTAGCCGTTTTTCAACATGCAACCAAATTGGAGTATACGAGGAATCTCTCTTATCCTGAGGGATAACAGCCTGATGCATATATTTGGCTATATGACTTGCCAAATAATAGAAATGGAAGTTGGGAAGTTTAAGACCCCTGAGATTGCGTGGAGCATTAAGTCGGATATACAACCACTGTGGCGGTTTGTTTTTCCACAGAAATTGAGAGATAATGCTACGAAGCCTGTGAAACAAGGTCACAGGAAGAAAGATATTTAACATATTTAATGGATAGAACACTCTGGGCAGCACATTCATTTTGATGACGCTAACTCTTGCCTGGAGGGACAGATATAGGGGAGACCACCTATCTAAATCCTGTTTAATATTCAAAATGAGATTGTTCAAATTAAACTTTTTCATCAAAGAGGCAGAGGGAGACAGTATAATACCTAAATATTTGAGACGGGTATTCCAGACCATAGAAAAACTAGCAATTTCACTTCGGGTCATAACGGAATTAAGGGGCATCACTTCAGACTTGCTGAGATTAAGTTTATAATTGGACACCTGACTGAACTGACCAATGATATGAAGAGCTGCCCTGATGAAGTTACCAGGGTCACTCAGATGAAGCTGAATGTGATCGTCATAGATGGACAATTTCAAATGGTAAGGCCCAATCTTGATGCCCTTAAGAGATGGGGATGTGTTTAGATGTCGCAAAAGGGGTTCTAAATACAAATTAAATAAAAAAGGAGTTAATGGGCATCCCTGCCTTCTTCCTGATTTCAAGGGGAAAGTGGCTGAAAAAAAAACATTACAGTAAACCTTAGCACTTGGATGGGAATATAGGGAACCAATCCAGGCATTAAAGGACACCGGGAAACCCAATTTAGCCAGGGTAGCAAAAAGGAAGGGCCAACTCACCCGATCAGAAGTTTTCTCCACATCCAGGGATACCAGCGCCATTGGGTGGGCGGTATCCCTGGAGACGGAGAATATGTGGGCTAGTTTATGAATATGATCCGACAAGGACCTACCCTGAACAAATCCTATTTGCTCTGGACTGTGGAGTCTCTCCCATACTTCTGCAATCCAAGAAGCTAAGATCTAAACAAACATTTTAACATTGTCTTTGAGCTTGTGAGTCGTCCAAAAGCCGAGGGACAGGGGGAGACAGCCTTGGTGGATGTTGGACGCCTGAAACACTAACTAAAGCTCGTTGGCCAGAGACAGAGACTGCACAAGGAGGTGGTCTGTGTTGGTAGTCCTGTGCTAGAAGGACGAACTGCAGCTTGCAGGATAGCCTGTGATTTTAACTGGGGCACTGAGAGGGCTGAGCAGTAGTGTCCCTACTGTTAGAAGTTAGCCTCGGTACATATTATTTTAAGTTAAGCAGGTGTATTGTTGTGTTTGTGCCGCGACCTCTTGCCTGTACTTCTGGTCGCATGACACATAGGACAGCATAGGAGTGAGTACAGAGCCTCGAGCATGCATCCTCATGTGCTGCGCGTGTTCACGCTGGGACCGTGTGGACAAAGGGCAGAAGCTTCAGGAGTGTAACCAACACAAGACATTAAACTCTGGGCTGTGTGGTGCAACAGTTAGCACGGAGAGAGCCTCGATTCTTAAGTAGGTGTTACTGTTACATGATGAATACGGAAAGTCGAATTGTGGACTTACAGTCTGGAGAACTGGGTGTGAAATGTCAGGTCTGTAATAAATTTAGTGTGGGGGACAATGTAGGCCTAACAGCTTATACCTGCCAGCAATGTATCGAGATAGAAGAACTGAAAGTCAAAACAGTAGGCTTAGAACTTCAGCTAAAATGTTATCAAGCACAAGAGGTAACAAAGGAATGTTTACACGAGGACAAGCAACTCAGAGGGGGTGTACAAAAAAGAAGCAGAAGTAGTCTGAAAGCTGATTCTGAGTGGGAGGTACAGCCTAGTACAAGAATAAAGAAAAAAGGTAGGAGATCTATGGCCTTCCAACTATCACTAAATAATGCATTTGACCCCCTATCAGAGCCTGATGACTCACAGGATGTCCACGAGGGGATTGCTCAAACAGTATTGCAGGGTAACAGGAATTCAGTGGGGGTTGAACAAGGGGGCCAAGAGGAGTGTATAGGAGAAGTACTGGTAGAATCTGGTGGCTACCAGGACACTGTAGCGGCAAATCATGTAGGAATGGTAGAAGAGAAGACATCTGACTATAACACTGCTCCAGACGCTTATTTGGTGGACAATAGTCAGGATGCTTGGATGAAGGTGGAGGATCACGTAGTAAAGAAGCGGATACATATTATTGGGGACTCCATTGTCAGGTACACAGACGCTTCTACAACAAAAGGTCTGAAAGATACAGTTACAAGCTCATATCTGCCAGGCGCTACCTTGGTAGACATAAACACTATGATCCCCAAAATGTTTAAAAAAGATGTGGACCCCCCCCCCGATCATAATCCATGCTGGAACAAACGACCTGTACAGAACTAGGGAGGATCAGATGTAGCTTCAGCTTATGAGTATAGAAAAAACAGTTCAGAAAATAAATGCAAACGTTGTTTTCTCAGAAATCTTACCAGTTCCCAAAGCAGGAAGTAGAATAAACCAGAAAATAAAAAGGGTTAATAACTGGATGAGAAGGTGGTGTACTATGAACAGTATTGAGTGCATCAAGTCATGGAAGGAGTTTGATCTAAACACACTTTATTTTGGTCAAGATGGTAGACACCAAAGTAGGAGAGGATCTAAGGTGTTAGGGCTGGCATTCAGGAAACACATAGATATGTATTTAAACTAGCTTTTGTTTAGCTTTTGTTTACCGGGTAAGTACACTAGACAAGTATTACGCCTATTTTCAGTAACAAATTACAGGGGAGGCAAGGAATCAGGTGCAAAGAGGTTCTGTGGGGGAATCCAGTCAGGAAATGGGTAGGGTGACAAGGAGGAATGGAATAAATTTGTTGCTCATTAATGCAAGGAGTATTAAGCCAAAGATAGACGAGCTTAGGTATGTCCTTCAACGAGACAATATAGATATCTGTGGGTTGACTGAAACCTGGCTAAGAGAGGATGACTGGATAGACAAAATTGATGACTATGATTTCTTCCACAAACCTAGAGTGGGGGAAGTAGGAGGTGGAGTGGGGGTATACATTGCTTCACACCTAAAAGCAAAAGCCATTGACCCTGACAATATTGAATGGACCCAAGCTGAACAACTGTGGCTCTCTTTCTGGACAGGCAGAAAAAGCATTAGGCTGGGGGTCTGTTACAGATCATCTAACTTCAGTGAACAAGAAAATCATGTCTTTCTGGACCTACTCAACAGTGGAATGATAATAGATAACACTATTGTAATGGGAGATTTTAATTTCCCCCAGATATGCTGGGAGCCCCTGGGTGTGGAAGAGATTATTGAGGAAAGGTTTTTGGAAATATGTGAGACAAACTGTTTAACTCAGATGGTGAGAGAAAACACAAGAAATCAGAGTCTTTTGGACCTAGTATTATGTAATATGGTGGGGGTCATAAGGACTGTTGAAGTGATCGAACCATTAGGAAGCAGTGACCATAATATGGTCAGGGCTTTGTTGGAGGAGGAATCCCACAATATCCTGGGGAAACCAACCATTACGAATTACAATAAGGCAGATTATACTAACATCAAGAACATAATAGGAACATACAGCTGGAATGAACTGGAAGGGAAATCCCTGGTCCAAACCTGGGAAATAATTGATGGTGTTCTGCAGTCATGTATACAAAAGCATGTCCCCCTTAACAAAAACATATAATAGGAGGGGAAGGGTACCTAAATGGATGACTCAAACGATCCGTACATTAATAAATAAAAAATAGGGTTTATAAGCAGCTAAAGAAAAACCCATCCTCTACTAGACTGCCCATATATAGGTCCCTGGTAAAAAAATGTAAACTGAGTATTAAAAGAGGAAAAGCTAAAGCAGAAATAGATCTGGCATCAATAAAGGGAAACAACTTAAAAGAACCCTACAACTATCTAGGAAGCCTACGAAAAAATCATAATCAGATTACTGTACTAAGGGACCATGAAAATCAAGTTGAAGATAAGCAGGGTATAGCTAATATGCTTGGTGCACATTTTCAAAGTGTGTACCCGCTACCTTGGGGATAGTAGTAGATCCACTTAAGAAGTTAAGATGGGGGGGTGGGGGTGGTAACAGAAACTCCCATTATAAATGCAGAACAAGTCAAAGCAAAATTGATGAAATTAAACAAATATGTCAGGGGGACCAGACGGTTATCACCCAGCCTTCCTAACTGAAACAGCTGAGGAGATCCCAGTTCCACTAGCAGCCCTCTTTAATAAATCCTTGACAGAGGGTAAGGTCCTGGAAGACTGGAAGGTGGCCCACATAACGCCCATATTTAAATCTGGGGATAGGACAAAACCTGAGAACTATCGTCGGATAAGTATACCCTCTATCATAGGTAAAGTAATGGAGAGTTTTATAGATGAACTACTTGGTAATAATCTAAGAGCCCTGAACCATGTAGATATTTCCCAGCTCGGTTTTTCAGGTGGGAGACCTTGCACTACCAATTTATTGCATTTTTTTGAACCAGTGTGTCAGGCGTTGGATGCTGGGTTTCCAATCGATGTTGTGTATTTGGATTGCAGGAAAGCCTTCGACCGTTTCACACGACATTTTGCTTAGGACCCTTCAGCAACTAGGTGTTGAGTATTACCTTTGTAAATGGGTGGCAGCATGGTTATGTAATAGGCATCAGCAGGTACAGGTGAGGGGCTACCTCTCAACAAAGGCAAGGGTGACTAGTGGGTTCCCCCAGGGGTCTGTGCTGGGGTCAAGGCTGTTTAATGTTCTAATTTCTGGTATGCAGGTATCTGAGGGAGTCTGGATCTGCAAGTACACAGATGACTCAAAGATTGGGGCAATAGTAAATAACAATAAGGCTACGATGAAGTTTCAAGAACAACTATGCCATCTTGAGAACTGGGCAGAAAGGCTTAGACTGGAGTTCATCACTGCCAAATGCAAGGTCGTGCATTTTGGGCAGAACAACGTCAGAGCACAATATATGCTGAACTCACAGATAATTGCGGCCACAGATAGTGAAAACAATCTAGGGGTGGTCATTTCAAATAGAGTGAACTTTGACAAGCATAGTATGACCTGTGTCAACAGAGCAAATAGGATAGTTGGCAATTTGTTCTGTAACATCAGAAGTAAGAGGAAAGAGGTTCTTGTGCTCCTGTACAGATCCTAGGTGAGACCCATTTTGGAGTATGGTGCCCCCTTTTGCTCAGTGCAAAATGGTGGTGGGAGCAAAAGAGTGGAGTGTGTACAAAGAAGGTTTACTAAGAAAGTGGGTTTAGTAAATAAGCAGGAGTATGGCACCAGATTAAAACACCTAGGTTTATAACTCAATGGCATATAGAATGATAAGGGGGGACCTATGTTATGTTTGTAGGTCACTGACTGATGGAATGCTAAGTGAAGCAGCAGGATTAAACTGGAAAGAGGGTCTCAGGAGGTGTGCATGGGTTCATGATAAACAGTTGAAAGGTGAGAAATATAGAACTAAAAGAAGAGGAAGATGGTTTAGTCAGAGGATTGTGAATGTTTGGAACGGACTCCCAGTAGATGTGGTGGGAGCTGGTAGTTCAGAAGCATTTAAGTACCAATTAGATAGGTATACTGTATGGGGGAAAAATGGAGTTATGTCAACTAATTTCAGAGACAGGTCCTTATATGGCTCTTGTAGCTTATGGATCTGAACTTATCCTATGAACCTATGAGATAGGGCGGTAGTTTGTGACTTTATCCTTGGCCTTACCGGGTTTCGGTAAAACAACTATGACCGCTTCCAAAAGTGTAGGATCCGTAATCCCACTCTCACAAATGAACCGAAATAACCAGAGAAGAATAGGTACCAACTCATCTTCAAAAGTTTTGTAAAAGTTGAAGGGGAAGCCATCCGTGCCTGGGGCCTTGTCTCTTGGAAGGGATCGAATAGCCTTTCTGACTTTCAGTTCTGAGATAGGCCAAGCAAGGGTAGCTTGTTGGTTACCTTCAAGTGAGGGAAGAGGAACATCGGCTAAATAATTCTGAATATCACTATTCAGAGGACCAGGTTCAGGAGGGCTATAAAGCTGCTTATAGTATTGTTCAAAATTATTTGGCAATCTCTCTGGGAGTTGTTAGGATTTTATTGGAATCCAGGGTGGAAAGGGAAGCAACAAGACAGGACTCCTCTTGCCTCCGGAGTCTCATCGCTAAAAGATGACCAGCTTTGTCACCTTGTTCAATGTACCAAACTTCGGTTTTGAAAAGGGCGTACTCAGCTTTCTCCCTTAGTATCTCTGCGTATTGATTTCTTAGTGATGTCAGGCGCAACAAGACTTCTTCAGCAGGGGAATCTGTTAAGGTTGCTTCCAAACCTCTGATAGCCTCCAGGAGGGATTCTGGATTTTGCATCTTGCTTATGCCTCCTAGTGGCAGCAACCCGAATAAATTCGCCTCTGAGCACTCATTTTAAAGAGCTCCATATCTGGTCAAAAGCAGGAATGGTACCATCATTATTGATCATAAATTGAGTTATGAGGTCTTTAATCCGGGATACTATCTTGTCTTGAGCCAGTAACCATGAATTTAATTTCAAGACAGTATCCTTCTGAATATCTGGAGCCAGATTGCTGTCAAACCAGATGAGGGAATGATCAGATAAGACTCTAGGGGATACCACAACCCAGTGAACCAGCTAGCACAGTCTGGCTCACCAGAAAAAATCAATACAGGAAAGGGATTTGTGTAGAGGCGAAAAAAAAGTGTAAGCCCGAATGTGGGGATTAAGAAGATGCCAGTGGTCACATAGTCCATAAGTTTCCGTCAGGTCGCAAAGCGACCTTTGAGCTGGGGAAAGCTTGGGTCCACTAGAGGAGGATTTATCTAAAGTAGTGTCTGCCACAAGGTTCCAGTCTCCTGCTAAGATAATTGGAAGGTTGCTAAAGGGAGCCAAAATAAGGGAAAGGTTAATAAAGAAGTCAGGGCAATCCCTGTTAGGACCATAAATTGAGCCTATCAGGAGTTCCCTATGGTCCAATACCCCCCTAAGAATAATGAATGTACCCTGCGGGTCAGCAACCCATTGTAATTCCAGAAACTGTACCCCTATGGCAAACAGGATTGCTACCTCACATTTCGAGGTGGAGGGCCCCAGCAGTATACACCATTCCAATGAAACCTCTGCGGAACAGGTTGTTCTCTGTCTCTAACAGATGCGTTTCCTGCAAAAACGCAATTTAACATCGAATTAAGGCCAAATGTTTTAGTATCTGGTATTGCTTTACCCATGATTGGGCTCCTTTAATATTCCAGGACACAATTTTCATATTTAGGGTAAAACATCATGTCTAGTACCAGTGGAAAGCAAACCAAGTGAATATATCCAATGTGCAGCAGTAGTGGAATGGCTCTTAACCCCCCTCCCCCATCCTAGCCCCCAACCCCTGCCCCCACATGTGACTCTCCAATAAGAGACAGCAATACAAGACCGATCCCACCCCTCTAAAAAAAACAGAAACAAGTAAGACTTGTGTTACACAGATACCAGTGTAAGAGTGGATAAACTTCACCCCCAGTCCTAACGACTGCTCTCCATATTTCACGCTTGGCGTGATGATGACCATGCTACCCATCAGTTACTCCCTGTCTACCTCCCTCGCCACCTGCACCCGATAAGACACTTGAAGTATGTCTTATAGTAACCTCAGAATTAGCACAATAATGCAGCACTGAAAACACAGTTAAAATTGTGAAGATAACAAATTTGGAAGTATAGGGCCTACACATAAAAAGGAAAACAGATTACCCTAACAGAGTAACTATAAATCTCAAAGTTAAAAATTCAAACGACGAAGGCCAAGTACTGGTAGACCAAAGCCCAACCTAAAACATGTGGTGGTGGGATACTATAGAGTCTCATAATCAAAAATTAAGCAGTTAGACCAAGTAACATAATGGTCCTTTATCGTGGGATAAACTCAAAAGTCCCTCCTATCATTGCATGAGGCCCCAGTAATTGGGGGGCAGGAGATAGTCACAAAGTCCCACCATTAATATTAAAATAAGAACAGGGAAAAGGAAAGAAAATAAAAATGCCTGTTTTGCTGAAACTAGTGGGGCACAGCAAAATAACCATCAGTCAACCCATCCAATTTCAGTAGGACCTTGATTAAAGGTGCTATACAATACACAGGAATCCTCAGTCTCTATCAAGAACACAGACTTGCAGCACCTCCGAACACCTCCGAACAGCCCATGCATAGCGGGAGTAGGATAATCAACCCTTGAAAAGATCTGGAAACACTGCCTTGCAATTTTCACTAGCAGCTACCACACTGTCAAAAGACACCCAGTGCCCATTCTTGAGCACTTGTAGAATCGCTGGATAGCGGACTCTAAACTTGATGTCAGTGGAGACAAGCTTGTTAACAGTGGGGTGAATGGCAGACCTTTTTTGGTGCGCTGCATAAGGTAGGTCCTGAGCAATCCGTATCTTTTTACCCGACCACGGAATCTCCTTAACCTCCTTCAATTTATTCAAAACATGCTGTTTATCAAGAAAATTCAGCATTTTGAACAAAAAAGGTCTGGGTGGTGAATCAGATGGAGGCATAGGCCTCAGGGAACGATGCACACATTCAATCATATATTTTGGGCCATTTGGAGAATGCCCAACCAATTTTTCACAGAGCTTCTGGGCAAAAAGTATAACTGCAGTGCCCTCCTTCTCTTCTGGTAGGCCCAGAACAACGAGACTGTTGCTCCTTGAATGTCCCTCAAGGTCTTTAAGTTTCTCCTTGGTTTTTCTAAGTCTCTGACTTAATGAGACTACTTTGGGCTCCAGCCTATGTCTCCAATCATCCAGAGATGAAATACGGGCCTCGTTGTCGGTAGTATGAGTGGCAAGTTGTTCTAGGGAGGCACGCATACTTCGGAGCTCGGATGCCAACATTTGCAGGGTATCTTTCATCGGTGCGAGTTCCTCCCCAAAATTTTTTCCGATGAGTACCTCTGGAGGCTGGGAATGTGGTATTGAGTCCTCCCCTTGGGCCTTGGCTCATTTAGCAGCTTTGCCTTTCACCGGCGTAGTTGGCAGGGTATGTCACAGCGCCAACTTTTCCATCTCCGCATCCATGAGCAAACGGACGATCTGCGGGTGAAATGTTGTGCCGGGAAGACTGTGAGGCCTTAATAATTAGAACCCAAATGGAGAAATCAGTAGTCAGGGTTAATTCAGGAATAGGAGCGGGTTCAAGGAGGGAGCCACTACCTAGAGTGTCCTAACAGGTAGCCATCATGCCGGAAGCCAAGTGATTTTGTTTCAAGGGGGAGGTTGTATTTTGACAGGGAATTTAGGCAATCCAAAAGCTGTAGTTGCTAAGTTACAGTGAGAATCCAGGAAGTGAAAGGCATAGCCTTTTTTGTACAGAGGTGTGTATCCCCTTTATGATTTGGAGGGGGACTCGATTGGTTGGTGGGTGGGACCATACTGGAGCTAATATATTTAATAACAGATGGGGGGAGTGAAAAATTCAGCACAGCGATTTTCTCAGCAGCGAGCCAGAGGGCTAAAGTGCAGTACAGGCTGAGCGTTTTCGCGCAGGTCCTGGAAGCACTCCAATTTTAAAGTCTGCCACAAGTCTCACACTGGAGCTTGCAACAGTAAGCGCCCCAAATGGAAAAGGCACCAAAATTAAAAAGTCTTAAATGTCCAACTGCTCAGTACCTTAGTACCTTGCTTGAAGGGGAGCAGTCGGCGGCAGCACCAGTAGTGGAATTTGAACCGCAGGACGCGGGTTTGAGTCGAGGGAACTTCAACCCGAAGGCAGGCAATCCCTGGGAGAGAGAGACGGTTATAGGCAGTCAAGAAGGGAAGGGGTAGACTGAAAAACAAAAGGGACAAAAAAGCAGGGAGGGAGTTTCAGGGAATACAAAGAGGACAAAAGCAGTAAGGCAGGTCTGGCTAAATCGCTGGGAGTGGCACTTACCAGCTATGGCAGCAGGAAGAATAGCTGCAAATTTGTGCAGGGGCTAGGGTCACAGAAATGAATTTTCGGCAGCAAAACAATTTAAATAAAAACTTGAGTTAGCACAGGCTGTAACTCTAGCAAATTAATAGACTTTAAAGACTTATTTCTGTACAGGCTTACTGCGCAAGAAATAAGACCAAATAAATAATTCAGCACAGAGATCCTCAAACTTTACCTTAAATACTGTAAAGGCTAGCTGGACAAGAGATAATACTTGGAAACAAAATTCAGCACAGTGATCCTCTCAGCAGCAAGCCAGAGGGCTAAAGTGCAGTACAGGCCGAACGTTTTCTTGCAGGTCCTGGAAGCGCTCCGATTTTAAAGTCTGCCACAAGCTCACACCAGAGCTTGCTACAGTAAGCACCCCAAAGGGAAAAGGTGCCAAAATTAAATGTCTTAAAATGTTCAACTGATCAGTACCTTGCTTGGAGGGGAGCGGTTGGGCAGCAGCGCCAGTAGTGGACTTCGAACTGCATGACGTGGGTTCGAGTCAAGGGAACTTCAGCCCGAAGGCAGGCAATCCCTTGCTTGGAGGAAGCGGTCGGGCAGCAGCACCAGTAGTGGAATTCAAACCATAGGACGTGGGTTCGGGTCAAGAGAACGTCAGCTTGAAGGCAGGCAATCCCTTGCTTGGACAGGAGCAGTCAGACGGCAGCACCAATAGTGGAATTTGAACCGCAGGACATGAGTAGGAAGATTAAGAAGAATTAAGCATCCAAGAGGACATTCTCCTCATCCTGGCAGCAAGGGTACTGTCCTCTGCTGCAAATCTGTCCACCCAGGTGACCAAAGGTGGTCGTGTGATCACATGACTGGCAGAAGGATGGGACATCGAGATACACCCATGACACCCGCAGTGCCCCATGGTGTATGGTGAAATATGAAAACTGGCCCCAGCATCCACAACCACAAAGCCCAATATAGCCAGCCTGCTACACCACTGCAGCATCTCCTGATGAGACAAGGAGACTCAGGGGTTCACCCCACACAGTCTCTGCCTAGGTGAAAACTAAGGATCCGTGGAGGACAGCAACTTCAGGTAGGAGGTGCAGGCGGTCCACTGTGCCTTGGGAGCTCCTGAGGGAGATGGGTGCTGGAGATAAAAAGAGGGGTATAAACAGAAAGCAAAAACTGGCACTTTACATGCTAGCCTTCTTCAACAAATCAATATATTGATTTCACTGTGGTATATGCTGTATTGCATCTTCACGTCTCAGATTTCACTGTGGTACATGCTGTACTGCATCTGCACATCTCAGATTTCGCTGTGGTACACCGTACATGCTGTACTGCATCTTCACATCTCAGATTTCACTGTGGTACATGCTCTACTGCATCTTCGCGGCTCAGATTTCACTGTGGTACATGCTGTACTGCATCTTCACTTCTCAGATTTCGCTGTGGTACATGCTGTACTGCATCTTCACGTCTCAGATTTCGCTGTGGTACATCCTCTGCTGCATCTTCACGGCTCAGATTTCGCTGTGGTACATGCTGTACTGCATCTTCACGTCTCGGATTTTGCTGTGGTACATGCTCCACTGCATCTTGACATCTCAGATTTCGCTGTGGTACATGCTGTACTGCATCTTCACATCTCAGAATTCACTCTAGTACATGCTGTACTGCAGCTTTATGTCTCAGATTTCATTGTGATGCATGCTGTACTGCAGCTTCACGTCTCAGATTTCGGTTTGGTACATGCTGTACTGCAGCTTCACATCTCAGATTTCACTGTTGTATATGCTGTACTGCATCTTCACGTCTCAGATTTCACCGTGGTACATGCTGTACTACATCTTCACGTCTCAGATTTCGCTGGCTTGTGGTACATGCTGTATTACATCTTCACATCTCAGATTTTGCTGTGGTACATGCTGTACTGCATCTTCACGTCTCAGATTTCACCGTGGTACATGCTGTACTACATCTTCACGTCTCAGATTTCACTGTGGTACATGCTGTATTACATCTTCACATCTCAGATTTTGCTGTGGTACATGCTGTACTGCATCTTCACGTCTCAGATTTCACTGTGGTACATCCTGTATTACATCTTCACGTCTCAGATTTCACTGTGGTACATGCTGTACTACATCTTCACGTATCAGATTTCGCTGTGGTACATGCTGTACTACATCTTCACGTCTCAGATTTTGCTGTGGCACATGCTGTACTGCATCTTCATGTCTCAGATTTCACTGTGGTACATGCTATATTACATCTTCATGTCTCGGATTTCGCTGTGGTATATGCTCCATTGCATCTTCACATCTCAGATTTCGCTGTGGTACATGCTGTACTGCATCTTCACATCTCAGAATTCACTCTGGTACATGCTGTACTGCAGCTTCACGTCTCAGATTTAATTGTGATGCATGCTGTACTGCATCTTCACGTCTCAGATTTCGCTTTGGTACATGCTGTACTGCATCTTCACGTCTCCGATTTCACTGTGGTACATGCTGTACTGCATCTTCACGTCTCAGATTTCGCTTTGGTACATGCTGTACTGCAGCTTCACATCTCAGATTTCACTGTGGTACATGCTGTACTGCATCTTCACGTCTCAGATTTCGCTGTGGTATATGCTCCACTGCATCTTCACATCTCAGATTTTGCTGTGGTACATGCTGTACTACATCGTCACGTCTCAGATTTTGCTGTGGCACAAGCTGTATTACATCTTCACATCTTATATTTCGCTGTGATACATGCTGTACTGCATCTTCATGTCTCAGATTTCGCTGTGGTACATGCTGTATTACAACTTCACATCTCATATTTCGCTGTGGTACATGCTGTACTGCATCTTCATGTCTCAGACTTCTAACAAACTGGAGAACTGCTATACTCCGCAAGCCATATATCCCTTCACTGCGCAGAGCAATGTGCCTTGATAATGACACGTAGATTGGCAAGTAATGCAGTGATAGGGATTTGCGTGTTGAGTAGGGCCATTAGCATCTTTGTGTGACTATCACATTTCTCCTCAGTGTGGAGAGGTGCTTTTGTAAGTGTGGTCACTCCCATGGTTTGCTCTCACACAAGAGTATATTGGATACTTGACAGTACTGCCCATGGTTGTAGCAAAGCAGCACAAGCACAGAGCCCTTTGTGCTCCACTTTATGTGTGGTTCAAATATGGGGCCCAAAGTCAGACACAAAATAAGTACAAATACAAGAGAAACACTAGATCACGCCTACCCCAAAAAGTAATTCAGAAGTCCCTTTAGGGTTTTTTAATCCAGTGGATTCCATTTTTAATCAAATACATCAAGGCAACTCCCAACAGCTGAGACCTAACTTCCCATGTCTAAGACCCTTCTGCTCAAATAATTAAAAAAAAATACAAGAGATACAGTTTGGAAATATGAACTGGTCAAGCAGGCAAGGCTCCTCCCAGGAGTTAACAATACCATACAGCCTCTACAGTAGCTATTGTCTTGAAGGGTTCCAATTATTAAATGGGACCTGATTTGCCATGTACTGCCCTCAAACTGTCAAGGTGCTAAGATGAATGGCTAGGACAGTTTCCATTTCTATACGGACTCCCTACACCTGCCTGCCATTTTTCTGTTTATACTGTTTGCACATTCTGCACCTTCCAAGGAGCTGTGTTGTAGGACAGGATGATGCAGTCGTTCTAAATCAAACTGACTTAATGGGACCCAGGGACAGCCCTACATCATCCCGTAATGCACCACGGCTCCACTGCAGAATGTACTTTTACACAGATAAAATGGCACACTGGTCGAAGAATCAAGAGCATAGTTTGGGACTCAGTTTCAAGCCACTCATCTTAGTGACTAGGCAGTTTATGGACAGTACTTGACAAATCAGGTCTGATTTTAGAACTGGGACCCTTCAAGACAACAGCTAGAGGCCGCATGGTAGTGTTACAGTAAGTCCTGTGAGGAGCCTAGTAGGCCTTGCTTGACCAGTAACTATTTGAACCAGTGTATCTATTGATTGTATTTGAACAGAAGGATCTTAAGATGGGGAAGGTTGGGCCTCAGCTATTGGAGTTGCCTTAATGTGGCTCTGGGCTGATGTGCTTGCACAGCTGGCATGTTACGCAGACACATGCACACAAACGAGGGCCTGTGGCATACAGGGTAGACATGATACAACCTTTGGGCATCACATCTGCACTGGTGGCGACCTACTTGGCACAAAATCCTTTAAGCCCCTTTGAAGATCAAGCCAGGTGGAATACACCATATTGGAGCTAGGGGAATAATGCACAGGGCCTTATAAAGTAATCTTTCAGGTGTCTGTTTTGAACATGTATGGTGCTAGAGGAGTGGAAAGTGGCAACTGTCTTCCCCCTCCTCAAAAATGGGGCAAGGTCAGACATTTGCATCTATAGGCCAGTTAGCCTGACATCAGTGTCGGGCAAGGTCCTGGGTGTCATTATCAAGAATAGAATAATGCAGCACATGGTTAAGCCAACATTCTTGCACCCTCTCAGCATAGCTTTATGAGGGCATACTGTGCCAAACAATTCACATCACCTTCAAGGGAGTGACCAGGGAGGTGGACTGGGCAAGTTGGAGACATGGTCTATATTTACTTCACTAAGGTCTTTGGCTCTGTGGCACATGACAAGCTTTGGGACAAAGGACACCAACATGGTATGCACAAGGCATACTCAAAGTGAATTCTTAACTGGCTTGGGTGCAGAAAGCTGAGGATTGTGGTGGATGGGTACTAATCAGGGGTCAACCTTAACATTTTTTTGCACTAGCCAGCAGAACTAGTTGATTCAAAATTGCAGTAGCCTACAGATGGTTGCACTAGCCCACAATTATAATGGTAAATTTTGATCATTGGTACAGGAAAGAATGCAAACCAGAAAATACTCTGATATTGCACATTTATCTTGCTCTCACATTGCTTCCTGACCGAGAGGGAGAGAGAAAAAAGACTGCAGTGCCATCACATACAGTATGCCTCCCATTGCTTTGTACCATGGCCCCCTCTCTTCCTCTTTCTAACCCCCTCACCACCAAACCAGAGGATACCACAACAGCAAATGTTCACTCAAGCAGTCCTAGTTCTGCACACACAATAGTTGACATCATCCTGCTCCTCACCCCACACTCACCACCTCTCACAGGGCAATGAACAGTCAGGCAGAGAAAGACACTCTCAGGCTCCACCCTGTGATCTACCACAGACCTGCACTTCTAGAAGTTTCATACAGCATCAAGTGAGCCAGACAAGGGCATATCTAGGATTTTATTGGGGAGGAGGCTACACAATCTGAGGAGCTTGAGAAATACAAAACTTTATGACATTTGTATTTTCAAAAGTATTGATTGGAGTAAGGCCCTCTGGGACAGAGACCTGAATATCATTATTCGGGAATAGGACTAGGGTTTACTGTTACAGTCTCATATGGGGATATTGATTTGTAACATATATAAGGAATCACAATTTAAGTTTGACCATTGACTGTACTGCCAACCCCAAATTGTACATAAATATAATTCGGCGATATCTCCCTTATGCAGCAGGTGCCAGACTGAAGTGGGTACCTATATGCATTATTTTGGGGCATGCCTGGCATTGCAAGTGTTTTGGGGTGCAGTGGCTGATGAACAGTCTACTATGGCAGGACGCCCTTTGCCTATCACGCGAGAGAGGATCACTTTGGCAGCATATGGGAGCCCTTTTTGACCTCTTTGTCTCCAGCGGAAGCTCTGGTCTTGAGGGAGGGTATGACATCATCTGACCTTCTCAGCGGGGACCTTAAGGGGATCCTGAATTTCCCCCTGGTGGTTGGGACTTCCCTTCTATGGGTGGTGGTGTGGAGATCCACCCCCACCTATCGGAGGCATCTCTCTAGCTCAATGTGTTCTCTCTCCCTATGTAAGTGTTGGAGAGTGGAGGTGGTTACCCATATGTTCTCCCATAGCTTATAGGAATTCATTAATGCATGTTCACCCTGTGGACCTGCTCCTTCCTTATCGACTACAGAACAGATTTTATGGTGGACTTGCTGAAGTACGATTGTGATTGTGACTGTATGTGTTTCACTGTTATACTGACCTTGTGTTTGTTGTCTGTGTTATGTCTTTTTACTGTTTGAAAACTTAATAAAAAGATTATACAAAAAAGTATTGATTTTAACATGCTCTGTCCCAACAATACTATATTTCTTTAAAAAACACTGTCCTTTTATCAGCCAGGGAAAACAGTACACAGGCAAGATGCTATACTACCTCTATTTCTATTCATGGCAAAAAACTTCATTAATGCATCAGTTCAGGTTCATATTAAAATGACAAAAGTATGGAAATGTGGCTTTAGGATTTCCAACCCTAATTCCGCATCCTCCCAAACACAAGCAGTGAAAGGGGCAAGGCAACACAACCAAGCAGAGACAGCCATCATCAGGTAAGACAAACAGCATACAACTCTCTGAACATAACACAATAGACATACATCATCATGGTCCACCAGCTGTATGAGGTTCACTGCCACGTTAGTGTCTTGGGGGAACACCAACATTCTGGGCACCATGGGGGAGGGGTCACTGCATGCATTGCACCTTAATGTCCTCCCTAGAGACCTACCAGAAGGATGATGGGGTTGTGAAGTGAATGGTTTCAATCCTTCCATACTTGTGTATCACAAATTTTGATCAGCAAGGCCACCTCTATGGTCATGCAGTCGTAACTGGTAAAGACTGGTCAATGGGGAGAACACCGAGTGACAACATAGAAATGAACGAGGGTGATTATGGAGGGTAAAGCGGTCACTGACTTATGGATCATTGAAGGGGTCAATATTGGGTGAGAGACAATTGGTAGGTATATTATTGAAGAATGGGAAAAAGTAGTGGGTAATTGTTAGGCTATAGGATGGAGGCAATGCAACGGAGGAAGATGGGGTAAAACTTGACTTGCTCTGTTAGCATCATGGAACCCAGCAAGCCTCTACCAGAGTGGCATCAAGTTAGCCACAAAGGAATGATGAGGGTGCCAGTACTCACCATCAAAATGATACCAAAATGGTTAGCAGCCATTAAAATAGATAAAGAGGTCTGCTGATGGTGCTTAGGGAGTTGTCAATGGAACTAGCTGTGCTAATGGTGTGACCATTCAGTAGCTAGCTACAGACATTGGTATTTCCAAAGGACTGGAGGAAGACTGATGTGGCCACATTCTAGCTGTGGCTGGGGGAACAAACAGCTTGTAGGGAAGTACTGACCTGTCAGTGTTACCTCAGTAGTAGGGGAGCGGATGGACCCACCACTAAACTAGGTTCTACAAATTATCCGTTAGGTAAGGAAATGGACATACTAGGTGGGCCAAGCGATACTTCTCTGTCAAATTATATGTTTCTATGTTTCTAAAGGAGATCCAGGTGGATTACCTACAGACCAATGGCCACCAGGATAGCAAACAACATGGGTATGTGGTGGGGAGGTATGGTCAGTATAACGTAATAGTCTTGTTTGACTGAGTGATGAATACAGTGGATGAAGGCAAGAGCAAGACCCGCAAGATGGGGTACTGCACATGTGGGGATAGGTTGTGCTCTACGACTGAGGAAAAAGACCTAGGAGTAATAATTAGTAACAACGTCAAAAAAATATTCAATGCAAAAATACAACACATCTTTCATTATATCGGGCATCACTGATCTCCGTATCCAATAAAGGATGTTCATGCAAACACTAATATCTTTCCTATTTCAGTCTTCAGAGGTGCGCAACTCCACAGCTATGGAGCTAGAAGGCTTGACCAGGGCATTACAATCACTGCATAACAAAGCTGTAACTGTTCACCAACTTGTGACAGACTGTCTCATATAAGTTCACTCATTCATGCAGAAAGAGCATCCTGGAATTAAGCACTATTTTGACATATGGCGTATGTCAAAAGGTTTGTAAACAGTATTGAATGTTAGCATTTCTGTTTTAATTACTACACTGTGAATGACAAAATATACACACAGTCATGTAGAATGAATGAATACATGATTGTCTTCCATCTCTTCCAAATTAGGCGTTGGTGAAAAACATGAAGCTGCGTCCAAAAAGAAAGATTGCGACACCATACGCTCATGGGTGAAATCGATTACCAACCATTTCTTCTGGGTGGCTGGATCGAGCTCTGATGACACTGAACTTACTGTTCAAAAGTGGCTAGCCTACGTAATCTCATCTGTGACGTGCATGTTAGTCACGGGACAAGTTCCCCTCATGCCTGCATGGACCATTGCAACAGGAAAGAGAGTGGCTACATCAAGGTATAGACATGTAGTCCCATGTAGCATTTTCTGTACCAACCATATTGTACATAGTGTACCTCACAACAACCTATTGAATTATTTCATTCTAGGTAGCCATCAGTTGAAGCTGGTTGATGAGATTGTGGCAAGCAGTTACTTACTACAAGATATTAGGCAAATTTCTCCCACCTATCAGACTTATGAAATTGAGGTTTTCCACAGCTTGGTGTGTCACTTTGCACCCAAGTTTTCACACTTTTTTTAAGACACTACGCATGCAACGTATGGTACATCAGTTTGTCAGAAATGTTGCATTTTCATATTTCTTCATCAGCAACAACTGCATGTAATGGGGTCAACAATAAAGATGTTGTCTGTTTCTGTAGACACATTCTGGCAGCCTTGCACTTCCAACGAAAATGTTAACCGTGCACAGGCAGTAACTGCTGATGGAAGGCACAAATACAAATTGAGCTTCCCAAAGGCTAAGAAGCGTACCAAGGCTGTGGTGAAGGCAGTGAAAACTGAGACAACTTACCGTATGTATTTGAATGAGTAATCTTTTTGTTCATTTGTAGTATACCTTACAACTAATAATATAATTATTCATTGAGAATGCACCATAGGGCAATAGTACTGCTCCTTCTACACAGTATTATTCTATGTGACTGTCTCATGATTGACATCATGAATGTTTATCACTCCAATGTCAGCCTGTGCCATCTCGTATCCATTCTCTTCTAATCGTAACAATTCCTTTCTCTGATCTTAGTGTTTCTGAACTGTAAGTTACGAAACTGTTATATATCACCTATGAATATCAATAAGTGCACCAGTCCCAGTAACTGTCCCTGTGGAAACCCCACTCCTCACCACCCTGGTGGGTGCCAGTTAACCAACCCACCACCACCACGTACAACACTTGCTGCCTTCAATTACGACACTTGTTTATCCATTAGACCATGTTTGTTCCCACACCAACATAATACAGAATCCCCTTGAGCATGACATGTGTTCAACAGTGTTATGTATTCTATTTCCCTTCACCTACCATAACCAGTAACA
The DNA here is from genome assembly GCA_016271365.2 of Neoceratodus forsteri. Classification (NCBI taxonomy): domain Eukaryota; kingdom Metazoa; phylum Chordata; order Ceratodontiformes; family Ceratodontidae; genus Neoceratodus; species Neoceratodus forsteri. The sequence goes on from CM057452.1 coordinate 1,872,022,050, forward strand.
TCATTTTCTAACAAGCACTGTAGGCCTTGCAGACATACAGTTTCTGTTTCCCCCTTACACCAAGCAGTGATGTAATCACAAGTTTGTGGTTATTTACAAAATCCACTTTAATCCCTCTATTACCTCTGTAGTTCATGTGTTGTGCCTCTGTACACAACATTGTGTAGCCAGTGACAGAGAATACTGGATGGGCAACTATGCACAACCAGTGTGTTCTGCCACAGAGGGGTTCTGATTCCCTCTTACATCGAGAGTGAAGCTCAAGAGGTCAGAGGAAATCAGAACCCCGAGGTGGCAGAATGCACTGGTTGTGCATAGTGTTGCTCATCCTGTATTTTTTATAGTGTATAGTACTGTGTGAAATATGTGTGCATGAGTTCTTTTGCTTTCAAAATGAAACTGACTCATGCAGTCACCAGAGGTTCTAGAATGCTGTTCTACCACAGTAGGGTAGAATCACATTCCATGAACTTTGGAACTGTGGTACAACAGCATTTTGAAAGGGATGGAATTCTATACAGAACAACACTCTACTGTGCACTATATATAGGACAGTGCATGGGGAACAGTTAACAACGGGGCTATTCTTTCACCGAGTTGGCACTATGACGACGGGCTCTCGAGGTAATCCATCATCATAGTGCCAACGAGGTGAAACATTAACCCTGTTGTTAACTGTTCCCCATGCACTTTTCTTTATAGTGTATGGTGGAACGTCATTTTTTGGGGGGGGAAAATCACTACAGCATGTTTCTGTTTTAAAGCATTTTTACTGAGGTCCTAGAAGGAAAAAGAACTTAACATTTTGAACTTTTTAACGCTTAACATTTTAACTGTGTAAGAACTTAATATTTTGAATGCTTTAACGCTTAACATTTAAACTGTTTAAAAACTCACATACAGCAGCACCCGGAACAGCAATTCACAATCTACGGGGAAGAGCAGAGAAAAGGGGTCGGTAGTGAGGATCACATTTCATCACATTTTAAATTTACACCCTCCCACCCGGAACAACAAACCCTGTTAGTCCAATTGCATTTTACCTTATTCAGAATCGGAGGATGTGTCATGAATTACTGCAACTCGCTTCCGTTTCGGTGGTGCTGCTGGCTGTATTATCATAATTGTTGAATTTTTGAATGTGCAGCTGGTGCCAAAGATTTGAATGTTTGATGAGTCCATCAGCGGTTGTTTAGCCACTCAAACCGGAGTTTCCTGAGTCTGCAACTAGTTAGGGACAGGGCTGCTTGGGTCAGGTAGAAGTACTCTTTCCGCTACAGAACTGGAAAATATTTTTGAATGCCTCTTCTGTTTGGTCTCTGATAAAAATGAATAATTATTTATTGATTGGAAATTGCGGTGCCCAGACACTTGAGCCACTGCAGTGGGGGGTATATTGTGATATACTAGCTTCTGTATAGAAGTTTTCTGGGTAGAATGGTTTGTTATGTTTTTGTTTTCAGGCAGTCCTGCTGACGTCTTCATGTTTTTCATCATGGTATGGATTTTGTTTTCACCGACTGTCATTGACCTATACCAGTAGGAAATCCCAGGCTTGTGGTTCACATTGGGTGCGAGATAGAAAGGGGAGTCTGGGTCCAGCATTTTGGGGGGCCTCTGTTCTTTGTATTTTATGTAGGCTGCAATTGGATTTCTGTCTGGGCAGTCGGATTGGTACATGCAAGGTTTTACAGTTCGCACATCTCTTGTATCCACTCCAGAGTGGGTCTTTGTCTGCCGTTCATTATACTCCAGATATGGGGTGCCTTCGGTGTCTATGTTCAACTCAAGATCTCCCCACCTCAGGTTGTATTGCTCAGTGGTCCTCAGGGCAAAATAAAGGCCAATGTTAAAAAACATCAGGTTGAGCAGTGATGAAGGGTTCTGTAATCTGAGTACACCAGTGCTGTACAACCTCTCTATGTCTGCGTCACTTAGTGGGTGAGCACGATGAGGTTTGTTCCCTTTGCCAATTTTTTTCAGGTACTTCTGCTTGGCACACAATGTCTTTACTGTTTGTGGGAATGATGTTTCTGCTGATTTGTAGATGGAGTCTTTTCTACCACACTTTTCTAAGTATCGGTCCACACTACCCAGTATTCCTCTGAGAGTGGAGGGCTCACACTCACTACCATCTAACCTTCTTATTTTATAGATGAAATCGGCTAACAGTGGGTCTAACTCTGTCGTGGGAATATCATGTATTGCTCTGTGCTCGTTGTTGTCTCTCAGGAAACTAAGTAATTGCCGTATGTCATTATTTGTTTTTTTTTGCCGTTTTTTTGTTTTCCTGATCCAGGATGAATCTATCCCGTTCGGATAGTGGCTTTGACAGTACTGCCGCTGACATTGCTGCTTCCAGTGTGTGTCCTGTCTATGGAGTGAGCCCTAACTGTCAGATGCTGCTCGAGGACACAGTGTGTGAAGTGCGCAGTGCAGTAGAACAAAAAATCATTCTGCTGCACTGCGAACATCACTAGTGCAGCAGAACAACATTTCAACAGCGATGGATTTCGGTGGAGAACAACGTTCCACCATACACTATAACCACATACATGCCTTTATTCACAATCCATCGAGGTGCTGCATGACATGATACAGGCATTTGCAGAGTGTCAGTAAATGGTTGGTTCACATATAGAACCTCGCTGTTTTTCTGATAAAGATCATATCAGAAAATATACTGTATATTTTGACAGTCTTTTTCTGGAATGGGTTGACCACATTTTTTGTTGCATTCTAAACATACTGATTGCATCTTCTCATGCAAAGATATGTCGCAAATGTGTCATCTTTCAACAGAATACATATAAGAGATTCTTCATGAGGTTGTGTCGCTAAGGGTGCAGTATCCATCACATGTGAAAGCCAAAGCACTTATATCTGATATGGATGTACCTACACCAGTGTGGTCACATTATGAACACCCGGACAGGAATGCTATCATAAGCAGGCACAAGTCACGATTTGCACAAGTTAAAGCGGGAGTGCACAGTGCCAACCAGTGACTGTCAGACATAATGATGTGTTTAACACACTGTGATGTTGAAATAATGTGTGCGTTACTGGTAGCATAGTATACAGCTACAGAGTACAGTGGTCAAACTCAACTGTAAAGAATGAGCCAAATCAAAAGACACAATGTCTCAATTAGTTTTGGCAGACTCCAGTTTGAGCAATATCCATTTTTTATTGAGTGTTACTTCTGTTATTATTCTGGTTTCTTATTGTATTCAAACATGTTGAAAATGTGTCTGTATGCCATGCTCCTTCAAAAAAGCATCATACTCTAACAGTAATCACTTGAATAGGATTACTGCTTCATATCCACCACATGCTATTAGGCAGTTGCTCCGCAAGGCATGTCCCAAAGAATTGTGTAACTCACGAACAGTGCCGGTTACCACCGCCTACCGAGTCACAGCATTACAGTCCTCTAGAAGTGAACACAGTAGTCAATGACAGGCTTGAACATGGCTTTATATAATGTCAACAAAACATCACTCAATCTGTTAGTGTTCAGTGTTCACCAGTTCAGTAAACAGGTTTGCTCCACCCATTGGTAAACCACCACTGTGGGGGTAACCACATGACAAAACCATGAGTACACTGCCAGTGACCACAATTCCCCATGAGTGTAAGGAAACAGCAATGGCAAATATAAAAATCATTTGTAAAAAAAGTTCACACAAAGCATTCTTGGATAAAATTTATGTTTACTGAATGCACTTCATAATCCATTACAGCATATGTGAACAAAATCAAACATTTACAATGCATGCACTTAGTTACTGTTCTTATCATAAGTGAGTAGAATGTTTCTTTATCAGTACTGCCACTGAAACTGTTACATGTAGCTTGATTACTGTCGTTCATCTCTGAATATCAAGGTGCACTTCTAAATCACTCATGTGAGCGACAGGATCTTTTCATTATATGGTGTTAATGCTATACAAGTAATACATTTCATGCTTGTTTCTAGTTGTTTTGGTTTATAAGTTCTGTATTGCTAAACATGCTATATTGACACACTTAGCTGGTTTGTCCATGGCTACCAAGCTTTGCCAAACTGCACTCAAATCAGTGATCGCTTTTACATTGTTTTGATTTGTGATATTCGAACATTTTGGCTATTAACAATGGTACACATACACAGTGACAGACTTACAGTTGTCAAGTCAAAAATGGACATCGTCATATAAGTGACTAATGGCATATGGTCTATGTGTGACCCAATTTAAATGACACCTGTACTGTCCATGGGATGGATGGCGAGTGACCACGCCGACAGACTCCACCCATGGAAGGCCCATGTCTAGTACGGGATATTGGGGAGCACAGAATGTAAGGTGATGGAAGAAAATGAATCATGTACAGTTAGGTACATAAAAAAATAATTATAGTACAGGAACTTTTTTCTGTGTATAGCACTCACCATAAATATACAGATTGTACTTAAATTGAAGAGATCAGGGTATGTGCCTCATAGCACAATACATTATGTCATCGTGAGATGACAGCTCCAAAGATTTTAATGTTAAAGTCAACATTTTTGGTATATGAATGCTTTGTATCTGGCGCCACACTCACGACCAGCAAATCAACTCAAAGTTCTTGGTGCCTACGCTCATCCCTCACACCACCACCGCTATATCATATTTTTTGACGTGTGTCCATGAAGATCACGGATGGCAGCACCATACCAGTGTATAGTTACTGATTAAAATGTCAATTTGTTTGATCTGTAAACAATACTAGATGCAAAGTACTGTAATCATGTAACTAATAGGGTACCTACCAGTTACGAGATTGCTGTAATTTGTTTATGTGTGATTGTTTCAAGATAGTAAAAAATGGTATTTTAAACAGTACTCATTGACTTGTATGGTGCTATCAACATCGCTCTACATTGACACGTCATAAAGTCTGTGAGCACGGTGACAAAGTGAGGGAAGAGCAGCAACTACACGAAATTGGAATGGATCTGCGGTTCATGTGTTTGGAGCCAGTAACAATCCATTCACCTAGTAACAGTACTGTGACTAAAAATACAATTCTGCCGCAATTCAGATCATGCTGATATAATATATTTGACTCTGCCGGCCCAGTGGCGCCAAGGGTTGAGGCGCTGGATGCCTTACCTCGTGTCACGCCGGCGACCTGTGTTCAGGAACGGACATGGGATGCCAGGAGTTGGCAGGGAGGAGAGGGATTGAGCGTCCCTAGGACTGCTCTCCTTCTCCTGGGGGGGTCGCAGTGCTTGGTGATTGCCTGCCACCTAGCGCAGGCTGGGAGGCGGCACGTCGGTACTGAGACAGTGGGCGAGAGTCTGCAGCAGGCGCTTGGTGGGGATGCGCACGGGAGCGTATGTGCCGCCGCAGCTGGTGCCATTGCATGCCGTGACCTCAAGGGAAGGAAAATGGAAAAAATGGGAATCCTTTGCAAGGATGACGCTGGTCCCCTTCCGCGATGGCCCGGGAAGGCACCTCCCCGAACACTTAATCCGGTCCGGTGAGTCGAGTCGCTCCCCACCCCCTGCCATGAAGGGTAAGTCATGGGGTCTAGGGGAGGGGGTCTTATACCTGGTGCCAGGCGCGGGAGGAACGTCAGAAGGGGTGCTGAGGACTCTGGGGGGAAAAAAGAGATAACCGAATAAAAAAAAAAAATATATATATATATATATATATATATTTGACTCTGAGAAAGTATGTAGGAAATTCACATCATATTTTAAAGTTACTCATGGTCCATCACATGCAATCTGCAATATTTCATGCAAGACTGATTTCTATTGTGCATATTTATAATACTTGGTGTGTCTCAAATATGACAAGAAATCTTTACACCAATATACGAACAGTTTGATCAAACAGCTTACAAATAGAATTAATTTTCAATTGAATGAACATTTAATGAATGAACTGATTTACATTATAACATGCACAAATATTTCAGAGAGGTGAACAAATCACAAGCTGTATGGGCAGCATACATGCCGAGCAACAGAGAATGGGCTCAGCAGGTAAGGCAGGGAAACGCATAATTTCCCGTTATCCAATTGATGCACCCTCCGTTCACAGCATTGGGTGTGTGCTCCCCTGTTCTGTGTGAGCCCCAGGAAGGAGACAGGCACTGATAGGCAGACACAATGTGCCTGAGAGCATGAAAGATAGCAGTCCTGTACACCGTAGTTTTTACAGCATACTAAGTTCATGCTGCTCCTTGAATGTATTGTGTGGACCTGTTTATCATAAACTTCCCCTTTCTAGCACTATGTGTTGTGTGGCCGAATACAGATCACTGTGTTACTGCGACCAAAAGTAGAGAAAGAACACCAGATTCCTCCCACATTTTGTTTCCTGTTATTCCACTATTTTTTGTCCGTTTCTCTCAACATGTGGCCCGTGTTATAAGCACAATAACACAATACAGGGTGTGCGGTTACTGGGGATTAATCAACACACCGTGTGCTGTGAGGACACTTGACCTGCGGCTTTGTGCCTTACAACGCACCCGGGGTGTTGATTAATACCCAATAACCCCACACCTTGTAGTGTGTTACTGCTTACATACTGAACAGCACAATGTCTCATAATATGTTTACCAAAAAAATAGTAACAGTTTTCTTTCATTCAAGAATTGTGGTTATCAACTTTTCATAATGAAAGAAGTAGAATTTCAGGAGTTCAGTTCAGCAAGCTGAAAGACCATATGCCTACATAAACATTTAATAAAATAATTTTAAAGCAACAGCTTTTGTAAGAAAATCATTTAACACTGAATTAACTGTTAATATCTGTTAACCATGTAATGTATTTGATGACCATAATGTATTTCTGAATGTATACACTGTTAGTCGATATCATCATTCGGTGGCAGAAATCCAGTATATTCTGGAGCTGGGAATGCTTCACGAATTGCAGAAACAACACATGTTGGCAACACCTTTCGATTCCACCGTCCAAGCGTCTGCCATATCCACCACACAAACTGTCTATAGGCAAGAAAAAATGAAACAAATAGATATATCAATCTAATAAGGTCTGACTCATCCAGTGTATTACAAATAGTCAGTATAAATGATTATTTCCCCCAACCTGTAGAATAACATATTTGCATATTTGCATTCAGCCAACATACCACTCTGTAGCTCAGTCTTCCAGGTAATTCTGCTCTGAGATAACTGGTAATACTATACCTATGGTGCAGAGTAATATTGTGAACACTTGCCACAAACTCATACACAACATTCACACCTGATATCATTGTACTTGTAAGCTGTAACCCACAACAGTCCATGGGTATACTTGACATTTATGCATGCCCAAGGTGTGTTGTGAGGCATGATGGTGCAGTACGAGTGTCCTCCAACTGACTGGGGCATGCATTAATGGTCAGTATACCCATGGGCCTGGAGTGGGTTATTGCACTTATAAAATTGCACTTTTTTGGAGCCAAATAAATTATCAAACCTGCATTAAATCTTTTAAAATCCTCTTTCTAGCCAGCCCAGTGGCACAGAGGTTTGAGGCACTGGACGCCACACCTCACGCCGATGACCCAGGTTCGGGAACGGACTTGGGACAATGGGGGCTGGCAAGGGAAGGAGAGGATTGAGCATCCATGGGACTGCTTTCCTCCCCTGGGGTGGGTAGCAGTGTAGCATCGCTTGGCAATGGCCCCCGGTGGAGACCGGGAGCACTGCATGAGTGACGCATTCAAGGAACCACAAGAAAAACAGAAATGGTACCACGACCGGCTGGATGATGGCTGCCGGTCCTCTGACATCATCGAAGCCCCAGAAGAGCCATGTCCACCTCAGCAGCACCCCGGGGCCAAGTAGGTGCGCTGGCCCCCTCCAGTGGCACATTCTCCCTCGGAAGAGAGGGACCTATCCAGCGAAGGTGTTACACCAGGCTACCCCGGGGACAGCTGCTATATGAGGTAGGAGGCTCGATAGAAGTAGACGTGGTTCGGGGACCCTGGTGACTCAAAGGAGTGGCAGGTGGTGGAACACGTAGGGGCATAAAAGAAAATCCTGTTTCTTTTTACTGTGTCCGTCCGCTGAAAAAAGTAGTTCTGTCACATTACTCTACACATAACATGTTCAGACACAGAAGAGGAAGACAACTTTCATTACTGATTGTAAATTTCACAAACTCACCTACTCCAGGCGGTTAACTTTACCATATTCTTATATCTCAGCAGTCTTATTTTTTTACCACAATCTGCAAAACAGTTCCCCTAACACCCACCCCGTGTACCTCTGTACCCCAAGTGCACACTGACTATCCAGCAACACAATATAAGGATGCTCCAGACGCAACCCCCCCGCACAGTATTACCCATGATATGAGTGTTATCACATGGCTAGAATATCTGTCCTCCACCCAGCGATCCAAATTATTCCCCAGTGACTGTCCACATGGCACTGTCTGTGCTCTCTCGATGTGGCCCCCTCCATTACACCTTGGCAGACTGGTCCCAGTAGTGAGTGGGGGAACAGTGGAGAGCAAGTGACAGCACCTTGCATTACAGCGGCCTAAGAGAATCACGGCAGTATGTCTGTCTCTCACTGCTACTGTGGAGTATCTGGCAAGCATGGTATGTCCAGTGGGGACGTGTGGTCACTTTTGGTTGTGGTGGCCTCACTTGCTAGTCACTGTGCATTTCTAGTTGTGCCAGTGGGAGTAGAGCACCCGGGAGAGAGAGAGACACGAAGAGATAATTGTATGGTTGTGCAATTCCCTTGTCTGTGTCCTGCGACAGAAAAGCTCCAGAAGTCACAGAGGCGTGGGGAGCTGCAATACACAATGCATGGGGTAAGACTGGTGATGTGAGGGAGTGGTGGAAAAAATGGTATTGGGATAATTATGAGAGGGGGATAGAAGGGGAAGCCACGTGAAGGTGCAATTAAGCTGGGTGGGTTGGTGGGAAATACAAGTTGCAGTACTTAAGACTCTCACTCTCTGTTTGGGGGGGGTGGGGCCCACAAGGGGTCGGCAACTGTGTTTCCCAATTGCTGTATGCTTGCCAGTTTACACTGAAATTACAAGACAGAACAACAGCAGTCGATATGGATCTCTTACTTCCCTACAATTATGGGTCAGGCCATGATTATACAGACTTTTGCCATCATCCACACACACAGTGACGCCACGTCAAAATGTCAGTTACAGGTACAGCAATGTCACTGTATATAGCCACCACAACCACACCTTGCACACCACTAAGCCATAGACACCATCTCACTGCCGAATGTGCTGGGACCTGGCCACTGGAGTTGACAGTTTGGCAACCACTTAAGAGTTTTTTCTGTGTGTGTCATACATAACATCTGTGGCCTGGTTATGACATATGGGAGAGGGTGGTGGTTCGACCACTGTGTGTTGTATCTATTATTGTGTAGTGCTGCTTGGTATACAAGATAGACATTGAATGCTTTGCCCTTGTCCAGTCCACTTATCACCTGCTATGATAACCGTTGATGAGGATACTGGACAGGGACCATGCAGTGGATGTCCTGCTACGATACCCAACCATAACTACAGAATAAAAGAAACACTCAGTTGTTGCTCCCCCACTCCCACATAAGATAACCAGTCCATATACATTGCCTATGACATTGACTAAAGAAAACATCAGTGGTCATCCCACTGTCACCTCACATAACCAGGCCTCAAATGTTGCATCTGATAGTCACAGAAGTAACAGTAAGTGGGTACACAACTCTCACTTTCCATAACACATCCATTGATCTGGCATCTGACACCTACAGAACAAGCAGTCAGTGGTCGACACGGTGTGAACTCACATTGCCAACATAATCCCGTCACTCGCCACGTCTGTGGCTTGGCTACTGGAGCTGATAGTTTGGCGACCACTCAGAGTTGTTTCTGTGGGTGTCACATGTAACATGTGTGCCATGGTTATGGGAGCTGAGTTGGACGAGCAGTGATGGTTGGATCTGTTGTTGTAAGACGCAACGTCTGTGGCCTGATTATGACATGTGTGAGGGTGTGATGGTTCGAACACTGTGTGTTGTATCGGTTACTGTGTAGAGTGCACTGGTTTACAAGAAAGACATGAAATGCGTGACCCTTGTCCAGTACCCTCATCACATTGTATCACAGCAGTGCTCTGAGTTTGGGTGGGGGTGGGGACGTCTGTTTGAATGTTTGTGTTCAGTTGTGGTGGGACAATTAGCCTATGTGTCTCTGGTTAGGCTGTATCACAGCACAACCAGAAACAACATTCAGTGGTCGCAACACTCATAAAAGCAACCCAATCTGGCCTGTCCACACAGGCACATCAACACACCATACCTGAATTCAAAAATCGCAGTCACATACCCCACCAAATCAGAAACAGAACACTGATATGATAACCGTTGATGAGGGTACCAGACAAGAATCATGCGGTGGATATCCTGCTACGATTTCCAAGCATAACTACAGAATCAAAGAAACAACACTCAGCGGTTGCTCCAGCACTCCCACATACCATAACCATTCCACATAAGTGGCCTCTGGCATGAACCAAAAAAACTATCAGTGGTCATGCCACTGTCAACTTCCATAACTAGGCCCCACATTTTGTGTCTGACATTCACAGAACTAACAGTAAGTGGGAACCCAACTCTCACCTTCCATAACACGTCCATAGATCTCGCGTGTCACACCCACAAAAACAACACTCTGTTGTCACCACAGTTGGACCTCAAATAGCCAGGCAACAGATACTGCGTCTGCAAACATAATCCCATCACACGATACGTATGTGGCCTGGCTGTTGGGGGGGGACAGTTTGGCTACCACTGAACGTGGTTTCTGGGGCTTATGGTAGATGAGAGTGCTGCCGGCAGTGATGGTTGGTTCTGTTGTTGTCAGATGCAACGTTTGTGGCCTGGTCATGGCATGTGGGAGGGGGAGGTGGTTCGAACACTGTCTAGAATCTGTTACTGTGTAGTTGTGCATTGGAATACATGCAAGACATGCACTGCATGTCTATACTTCACAACCATCAGTGCCTTGTACAGTAGCAGTGCTCTGCTACTGTGGGGTGTGGGGGGTTGAGTTTGATCTTTTTTTGTGATGTATATTTACATAAAGCAGATGATCAGCAATTCAGAATGTGAGATACTGCCCAGTGTTTGATTGCTGTAATTAAAGGATATACAGTATTGTGGGTTGCACTTCTGTGAAGCCACAAACAATGTGTAACATATGAAAAATACATATTCATGCTCTGGTATGTCGTCGTCAAAAGGACAATCATAGAAGAGATATTCATTAAAGAAAACCCTGACAACATTTCGGTTAAGGCAGTTGTCCTTGAAAATGTTAACCTCAGTGATGCATGAGTGGGAGTCCGGTTCAATCTCACTGCTGACAGTAGTCACCTCTGCAGCACAGACATTCCAAGGAAGTTGGCATCACTTGACAGTGATTACACGTGCACCTGTGAACATACAACATAAATCATAAATCACTGACATTAATGAATTGTACTAAACACAATGGAAAAAAAAATTGTGGCATGTTAACAGAAACATTGAGCAAATTAATTAACTGAGATTGAAAATGATGTAGTCCTACAGAAACAACTTTTTTTTTTTATTTCTGAAGTTTTGGAGGGGACTGGTTCACATTCTATACTCAGCCAGGCCACACACACACTGTCCAGGTATACTGTGGCTTGCACCACAAATGGAACCACTGGGTGGGTACCCACTACGGTGGGTACCCACTACCAACGTACACTGGTAGGCGAGCCCAGGCTTCACCACTGGGTAAGAGCCATGGGAGTGGGACGCAACCGGCAGAAACTGGTAGCAAAGGTGGATGGCAGCGGAGCCAGAATCATCAGTTGGTTCAGCATTTTTTTATTTCTGTTGTGACTTAACCACGCCCATGTGGGCGGGGACATGCAATGACGTCCAGAGTCCGTCACATCCTACAATGGCGCCAGTCGATACAGAAACTATGGCCTCCACCATGGATCCGTACTACACCGCACACTCAGTCAACCTCACTCGCAGAGAAAGACAGCAGTCCACCGGATGCTCAAACATTCTCACACAGGAAGGCCCTACGACTCCATGGTCCATTCACTATGTTACATTGATTTGTAGATGAGCCAGGGGTATGTGTGTGGGCAGGATTATATAGCCTAGTTCGCTGAAACCCACACACATTGACGACTGCCGTATTATGCAATCATGATGCCATAATTTACAGATGTAAAGGGGGAGTACTGGAAGTGCAGTATGCTATGTAACGGTGGGTAGCCAGTGAGTTACATAACAATGAATGTTGTACAATGGTATGGTGGTGTGTAGTGTTATTTACCCCGCCTTTTAACACACCCATCCACACACAGTTAACCACCAAAGTGGTGCCCGCACCAATATCAGCAATAACTTGTGCATCAGGGCATAGGTTAGATAGATACATGGGAATAGTTGGCCAGACAGTATGCTTAGTAGCTATGCAGGTGTGGCAGCTATATTATATAGAATGACTTTCAACATGCTCTCCCACATCAACACACAGCTATAGCACACATCAGTCACTATGCATTCAGGGGTAGCAGTTTGGTGGTGGGACTTATTACCTCACCCGACTTCAAACTTCAGAACCTCCACCCCTTCCCCCAACATCAACCTGCATTCCAACCTCACAATCCCACCCTCCACCCACACTCACCTGACTTCCAACCTCAGAATCCCCCAACCACAAACAGTTACCTGACTCCCAGCCTCACAACCCCCAGCACACTGCTATAGCACACATCGGTCACTATACATTCAGGGGTAGTGGTCTGTTGGTAGTGATTATTACCTCAGCCAACTTCCAACCTCACCACCCACACCACAACATCAACCTGAATTCAGATCTCACAACCCCTCCCCCCAATAACACTAACCAGACTCCCAACATCAGAACCACACCACAAACACTCACCTGACTCACAACCCAAACACAAACACACACAGCACACATCGGTCACTGTACATTCAGGGGTAGTGCTCTACTGGTGGGGCCTATTATATCACCCTTCTTCTAACCTCACACACACACACCCACACACAAATCTGCATTCTAATGTCACCAACCACTAACACCACTACACTCCTCAGACTTCCAAACTCACAACTCCCTTCCCCCCACAACACTCACCGTACTCCCAACACTTATAAATCCCAAAAATCACATACTCCATCACACAGTTATAGCACACGTCAATCACTATGCAGTCAGCGGTGGCAGTCTGGTGGTGGGGCATGTTACCTCACCCCACTACCAACCTCTCAACTCCCCTTCCACACCAACCTGCATTGCAATCTGACAAACTCACCCCACCCTACACTCAACTGACTTACCACACCCCAGCACTCATCTGATTCCCAACATCACAACAACCCCCCACACAACACAACCACACACTCAAACACTATCAGCGCTTATCCAGGACCTTGTACCAGTATCACCCGTAGCATGTGTAACACGGGATATATTGCAGAGGTGCAGTGAGGTGTTCATTGTGCAGACTGCTCAATCACTATGAAACCTGGGAAGGGATATGTCATGAAGGGCCAGTATCTATCATTGGTCAACCACAATACACCACATGAAGTGAAATGTTTGGGAGCAGATATGAAAATTTCTTTCAAATATGTTATTCTACCAAAAAAAAACACAGTAAATTCAAACACTTGTACTATTCTGAGTGTCAGCTTATGCTGCTTCATATTACTTTGTGCAGTTTTTCACTAAAATGCTACTTCATGCTGTCAAAATAAAGCAGAGTGCAAGGTCCGCATATAGTACGTGAAGCTCAAAACACAGCATTGTAGGGGCAAGCGTTTCTTAGCTTCTTCTGCAATCATTCTTCCTTTTCAGGACTATAAGAAATGAAGGCATAAGCTGTTCCACAGCTGCTGTAGCACTACTGCAGTTATTCATACTCTGTGACACTAGCTACTCCCAAAAAAGGGCATGCAAAAGTGCAGATGATGTAATGTTTGCAGTTTTTGCTTTCAAGACAGTACCTTACATTAAGAATGTTATAACAGGGATGTAGAAATAGAAATAAGGTAGCCTTTAACTAACCAGTCAAGCGATTCTCTTCGATCATTTCCATCACTTTCAGCACTGCTCTCTGAACTATCGCAATCACCTTCCCCAGCTGCCTCTTCGGACATGTTTCGGTGCTCTAAGGGGCTCAAATTGATAGGGCTGCACATTCAAAGGAAAATTTAAATCATCTAGATCTTCGAACTCTGAGGACTCAAAGGGATCCATCAATGTATTACTATAAACTGACACAACTTCAGAACCACTTATAAAAAACAACACTCACGCCTTTCTCTATGTTCAATGTGTCCTGCTGTATCCCCGTCTTGCTAGAATGACGTCATCGTTAGGTGCATGAGGCGGCGATACAGCAGACAACACGGAACTACAAAGACATGAATGTGGAATAATAAAATATTGATTTCTGGTGGAAATACAGCACAATATCTAAAACAAGTAAGTGAGCACCCATAAAACCGATTACCAGCTTACATATAAGCCATGTGAGAAATGGAAATGCTGTCATTTACACATTCTGTGTTTAGGTAGCCTTAAAGCCATAACCAGGGATTGGGTTACTATAGCAATAACACCATAGTGGTGTAGGTTTACGAGATAATAACCGGACCAGGTGTAATAGCCGAGGGGTTTATTAATCCTCTGGTCCGGTTATCACTAAACAAACCCAGACCACAATTGGTGTTATACCTATTACACTAAAAGATTTATTTTTTTATACGGTTGAAATCCAGGTTTGTGGCACTACTACGCACCTGTAAGAAACCAGGAAGTGTTTCTCACAGATGCTCTATAGCTTTGTTGGTTATCTTTGACTGGCGGCTGCATGTTGATGTAGGAAGACAGACTGGGCTTTCTGTCTGACTGGCTAAGCACAGACATAGCAGCCAACCAGAATACAGAGCCACAGTCCCATCATTCAGTCTACTATCCGGTTATTACAGAATAATAGGACAGTAAATATGCATTCTGATTGGCTAAGGATTTTTTCAGTATGATGTCCATTAATCTAACCCTAAGAGGGAACATCAGACACAAATCTTAGCTGAGTGCTTATGGTCCTAGGCTTAGATTAAAAAAGGTTACCTAACCTCTAGAGTGCCTTAAAGCAGCAGTGCAACAAAAGTGTTCTAAAAAGCTAGTTTTCAGCGCCACAACAAAAATATTAGTGTACCTGTCAAATCTGGTTTTCTAGCCACCTCCTATGTTTCACACAATGCTTTTCATTTTACTTTTTAATTATTATCATTTATTTTCACAGTCCTAACTCTTACCAGGTCTACAATGGCATTTCTAAGTCAAATGAGGTGGTTACCTTTTTACGACTGTGGGCAGAGCCTGCAGGAGTATTGCATGTACAAAAGGAGTGATGCCATGTTTTCTGTCCATGGAACTGACTGAAGGTGTAAATAGTCTCCTCCGCTTTACCCTCCTCCAAGAAATGTTTTCTGCCCTCAAATAAATACGCTTTCATGTTAGTCAATGGTTGCAGGGCACTATTTTCTTTCTTAAATGGGTGATACAAGAACTGGAACCTGAGTAGTGGGAGGCAGCATTGTTTTTGGGGGGGAAGTAAGGTCCACCCCACCTCCACCCAAGAAGCTCCAAAAGGTCCATCCCACCTTTTTTTTTATTCATGTGGGAGGGGCATGAGGTGGATCTGTCATCCTGAAAGAAGACTCACATGTTTGGGATGTGGACCAAGGAACAGAACAACAAGTCTGGTGTCCCTGCATTGTGTTAAGGACTAGAACAGAAGATACTTAAAATGCCTTCAGACTGACTTAAAAACCTTGGAACAAATGATTATCAGAGTCACCTGGCGTCTCAAAAGGAAAGAATAAGAAGTGTCTAAAACTAAGGAAAATAGACAGCTTTCAGGTATTTCTTAAACATTTATATACTAAAAACAAAGTTCAGCTTTTGGGATTAAAAATATGTGTTTACTATATTCTGTCTATCTATATATAGTTTGCCTTTTTAGTAGTTTCAAAATCTTGAAAGCATTGGTGTTACTAATGCATTTAGAAATAAATTTTTTATTGAAAGTATTGGTGTTACTAATGCATTTAGAAATACATTTTTTAATTGTCTTTACACATAAATCATGCATATTCATGTGAGGGCACATTTTGTGATGAAGTGTATTTTTCTTTTTAAAGGAGTAGTCCACTCAGAGTGTGCAAAAAACATATGTTATGTAGAGTGTTTTGATATGTATGTTAAATCCTATTGTAACATGGGCAGCAAAGAAGAAGTCAAAACAAGAGAAGTGATTGGTGGAAACATGGCACATGATACAAAACTAGCAGTGATTAATTCATCACTAGAGCCCGCTTGTGTAGCATCTGAAGTGCCCAGAGTGTGCAGCGCTGAGTGAGAGACAGCGAGTGTGTGGTGCGATACAGAGAGACTTGTGACACACAGCGCCAAATCTAAAAGCAAAGCATGTTAGTGAGACAGGACAACGTCGTAGAGAGAAAACAGCAATGAGTATTAGACATCACCGAGGCACCTTCCATTGACGATGCCTTTAATGCATTTAAATTCAGTTTCCTAAAAGTATGGGACAAGCATGCTCCACTGCGCACAAAACGAGTTGGAGGAGCACATCTCCCTTGGATGACGGCTGACATAATCAGAAAATGCCACACCAGGGACCATGCCTGGAAAGCTTATACGAAACTGGGCTCCCAGGCCTCCCTTACTACCTACAGAGCCCTTGGAAAAGCTTGCACAAATAGCATTCGCCAAGCAAAAAAGTCCTATTTCCTATCTACCTTTAGAAAAAATTCTAACCACCCTATGGACTTCTGAAAATCCCTCATATCCTTGCTCTCTCCCCCAACCCAACCACCTCCTCCAACAATTTTAGTAAATGGCACCCTCATCTCCGACCCCATCTGTGTCGCAGAAACTTTCAACACCCATTTCTCCAGCTATCCTCCCTCCTGAATATACACACCCCGGCCCACTGATACAGCACCCACACCCCTAGCACTCACCCCTCAGTCCCACCTTTCGTATTCCAACCAGTTTCCCTCGCAGAAGTCCTCCACTCCCTACAGGCATTGAACCCTAACAAAGGCAAATGCCCGTCATCTCTGGATGCCAAGATGCTATTCCTGTCAGCCCCTGCCATAGCCACCCCACTGGCCACACTCTTCAACCTCTCTTTCTCTCTGGGCAAGGTTCCAACGACTTGGAAAATGGCCACTGTCATACCCCTCCCTAAAGGTGGTGACCCCTCCTCCCCAGGCAACTATAGACCTATCTCCCTACTCCCGATCCTGGCCAAACTTCAGGAGTGACTGGTCGTGTCCCAACTCTCCCAGTTCTTGGATGCTTCCTCCTTTTTTACTCCTTTCCAATCTGGCTTCCACAAATCCCATTCTACCATCACCTCTCTACTACGTGTCACTGGGGACATCCTCACAGGCATCAACAAAGGACACATCACCTCAGCCATTTTTATAGATCTAGCTAAGGCTTTCGATACCGTCTCATAGTCCCTACTTATCTCAAAACTTACGGATGCAGGTCTAGCTCACCCAGCTATAGACTGGTTCCATGACTATCTTGCGGGTAGGATACAAGCGGTCAGACTGGCCTCTCACACAACAAACCCCCTTCCAGTCAATTCAAAAGTCCCTCAAGGATCAGTCCTAGGACCAATACTCTTCTCCATTTTTCTTAATGGCCTCCCCTCTGCATGCTCCCACTCTTCCATCCAGATGTATGCAGATGATACAGTTCTGTATGCATCCGGCCCCTCCATAAGCAGTGTAGCTTCTCTCCTTCAGGAGGACTTCTCAGTCATCCAGCACTGGTTCATGAAAAAACAGCTATCTCTAAACCCTAAAAAAATGGTGTTACTTACGTTTGGCTCCCAACAAAGACTCTCCCACCAAACCCCATGTCCCCAGTTCTCAACCCTGGAAGGGGCACCCCTTGAGCAATGCACTAGCTTTAGATATCTAGGCATCTGGCTCGACCAACACCTTGATTTCGCCTCTCACATAGACTCCCTGCATAAAAGGCTGCTCCAAAAACTGGGGGCACTCTATCGAAACAAAACCTGTTTCCCCAAGCAAACGAGGCACGCCATAATACAAAAAATGATACTCCCTGTACTGGATTATGGCGACATAGTTTACTCTATCGCCCCTGCATCCACCCTGGCAAGCCTAGACACCCTATTCCACTCCTTTTGTCGCTTCATCCTCGACTCCCCACAATCCACTCACCATTGTACTTTATATAACTCTCTAGCCCTACCATCTCTCCATGACCGCAGATTAATAAACTGCGCTAGGTTTGCTGCTAAATTCTGGTTCCTCTCCTTCCCCCCCATCTTGAATCTACTTTATCCCAACAACTTCCCCCTGTGTACTCCTTAAGAGGCGCAGACCCCAGACTTCTACATGTCCCACTTATGCACACTACCAAAGGCCAGTCAGCTTTTAAATACAGAATCCCACAGATCTGGAATGCCCTCCCCGCCCCCATCAGACACGCACAAAATCCCGGTCACCGTTCCAGACTACTCCAAGCACACTTCTCTTCCAGCTGCTCCTGCTAATGCTATAAGTTACAGCCCTCTATACATTAAATAATGTACAGTAAAACTCCTATTATGTGCATATCTGTCTGTAAACTACTGTAATACTATACCTGCAGTATATGTTATATCTATCTCCCTATGTACTTCATACTCAAAAACTGTATTATAATTGTACAAATTATATGCTATGTACTGTATTTCTAATACTGTATTGTAATTGTTCTAATATATGCCATGTACTGGGCCTAGGCCCCCAGGTCGTATCTGGAATCGAGCATGTTGCTCAGTATGCCTTCCTGGTAAATCTCATAAATAAATAAATAAATTACATGGAGAGCTGTGTAGCGACGTTCACGCTCTGTGGAGTGAAGGGGATAGTTAGGTGGGTAGATGATCAGTATGGACCAAATGGTGCGCAAACAAACAGGGGTCATAGTCAGCGTGTGAGAGCAAAGTCGTATCATGCAGTCAGAGAAGACAATAGTATTGAGAGAGACAGCACAGAGTATGAAGTGGGAGCATGTCAATTCGCTCCCGATAATACATTTCCCGACAACTCGCTCCCCACTAACTCGCTCCCACTCTTTCTCGCTCCATGTCAATTCACTCCCGCTATGATCAGGCAAAGCAGTAAGTGATTCATGTAGTAAGTACCTCTGACAATTAAATGCTGGGCAATAAACACGCTGTCACTACTAGGCAAAATAGTTAGTCCATTGCAATGCAGAGATTCATGACAATTAAATGCTGAGCAACAAGTACAAGGCTACGCACTACGATCAGGCAGAGAAATGCTGGGCAATAAACACACTGTCACTACTAGGCAAAACAGTTAGTCCATTGCAATGCAGGGATTCATGACAATTAAATGCTGGGCACTACGAGCAACAAGTACAAGGCTACGTAAGTGCGATTAACATTTTCAAAAGAGGCAAAGCAGGGATTCATTAAATTAATTTTACCTTATCTGTTTGCAGTAGTCATGCATTCACGCATGCCGCTGATCACACGCTGTGATGCTGCAGATGTCGTTGCCATAGTAACCATTATATCCAACCATAGATCCACCAAGATCAACCAAGATCCACCAAGATAAAGAAAACTTTATTTAAAATTTTAAAAACACAGTCTAATGTCGATGTCGAATCAGTACTCAAAACAGTGTGCAATGACTCTTAGGAATTCTTCGGTGGTGCGTTCCTCAAACTTATCAAGTATTGTTTCAAGTCGTGTTGCACTATCCTTGTATGCCCTCTTTGCTGTGATTGGTTGATTGCCAGTATTGACAGCCTGTGCCCTCCCAACTGCTGTTGGGTCTGGTGCATGAGTGTGTTTGCTAAAGGTAGCAATTATGCAGGGTACTTCATAACTCTCTGTATGTACCCTTGCATTACATGTTTTGACCTTCTTTACTGCAAACTCACACTGCCATATAGACTTTCCATTGTAGCCCCACTTGTGATGAGTGTATACATAGTTGTCAGCATCCACCAATTTCTTTTTGTTGCGCTCAGACATGATGAAGTGAGCAGCCATGGTTGCACTATGAATAATGAACGCAGGTCACTACAGTTGCATCATATTTAATGACTTACTAAATTGCATAGCTATTAATTGTTTAATTGTTAAATTGGCAGCACCGGGAGCGAATTACTGCGGAGTGTAATTAGCGGGAGTGAATTTGGGCAGAAGCGAGCGGTCAGGAGCGAATTGACGCGGAGCCAATTTACGGGAGTCAATTGACATAGACCCGTATAAAGTAGAGGAAAGTAACAGAAACGCTGAACGGCAGGATAAAACAGAGGTGCCGACAGACAAGGTGAAAGTAGATGTGCAGCAAAGAACAGTTTGTGACAAGCACACTGAGAAAAAGAAACATGTGGATGACAGGGCACAGCACGAAAGCCAAGATAGCAGACAACACATAGTGCTAACTGAGAAAGAGCTAGATAATCTGAAGAGGAAAAAGGTAGAGGCAAACATGCACAAGAACACTAGTTGAGCGTGTAATGTGTTTAAGGACTGGCTGGTAGCGAACGAGATAGGGATAGATTTGAGGACAGTGATGCCGGTTGACCTGGCAAGAGTTCTCAGGCACTTTTATGGGTCGGTGCAAACAGAACAGAAACAGCAGTATAGCGTGAGCTCATATATTGGGCTTTGCGCTGGACTACACCGATACATTAGTGGCGTTGATGTGAAAAGAGCAATAAACATAATGACTGACCCAGAGTTTGTAGCGGCAAATAACATCTTTGTGGCGGTGCTGAAAGAATATAGAAGAACTAGACAAGATACCGCCACCCACCACCCAAAGATTAGTGGCAGTGACCTAACAAAGATAAGGACATGTGAGAAACTGAGCCCAGCGTCTCCGTATGGGCTAGTACGAAGACTCTGGTTTGAGATCCAGCTGGGTCTTGCTCGAAGAGGAAGAGAGGGTCAAAGGCAGATCCAGCAGAACTTGTCTGTAGTTGAAGTGGATGAGGAAGGAGAGGAGTACTTGGCAATGGCATTTAACAAAAAAACAAAAATCATGGACACATCAATGAAACAAATCGTCAGGTGTTGCGAGGAGTGGTGTACAGCACACCGGGGAACAAGTATTGTGTAGTTTCGATGTGCAAAGAGTACATCCAGAGATGTCCTGCGAATGCTCCTGCCTTGTACCTGCATCCTTTGAAAGTAGATGCAAGGGGGGCTGCACATCGCTCGTGCTGGTATGGTAAGCAGCCCATGGGCAGGAACTACCTGGGCAATCTGATGCCGCAGATCTTTGAAGATGCACAGCTGAGCTGCTGGTACATGAATCATAGTATTCGCAGCACTGCTGTAAATATGCTATCTCAGGCTGGTCTTGCATCAAGGGAGATCATGTCCATCACTGGACATCGATGTGAGACCAGCCTGAGAAGCTACTGGTGTCCATCGAGAGAAGAGAGGAAAAAGTGGTCAAGTGTGCTGTCACGTCCTGTCAGGAGACCAAAAGCTAGCAACAGCAAAGGGGAAGGTAGTACACCATCCGCGGTAGCCGGAGCAATCATCCCACCGCGCACAAGAAGCGAGAATACTGCAGTGGCAAAGTCCCCTCATGTCAGCAACCCACCACCCTCACCAGTACAGACCAGCACCAGCGACAAACAACACCGCCCGAAGACAGCAGAGGAGAAAATCCCATGAACCACTGAAAGAGATCCCAGGGCTCCTGTCAGGGAGAGAAGCCGGCAGCAGCACAACGCAGGCTACCAAGTAGGCAGCACAAGGTTCACCCAACCAGAAAATCCAATGCACCTCTTCAACTTTGAGAATGTCACAATCAATGGACCGGTGACATTCTGTCATCAGGGAGATGAACATCGAGAGAAGCAAAGGCCCCATGGCACTGAAGATGTCCACGCCACTCCACAGCAGTAGACCAATATCGATGCCCCTACAGCACGCACGATATGCAAATCATGTAGCCCGTCAGAGGAAGGAAGCGGATGTCGGCAGTGAGTTGAACTGTAAACACAATTCTGAAGAAAGGTATGCCTCGATATAATGTTTTATGCCAGTAGCACACCAATCACTGAGTGCGCTTCCACCCTGTAGCAAGCTGTCTTAGCCACATGAAAACAACTGTTAGTGGAATAAAGGTTATGTTACGATCGCAATGTCTCCGCGTACATTTTCGAGTATTGTCTAGCTCTCTCATCAGGAGACACCTGTAACACAAGCTCACCACTCCTGTGTCAGGCCCATGTTACAAGTGTATTAATCACCTCCAGCGTCGGGCTCTACCGGGAATTAATGCCCGCTGGGTGGTTGGAATCACTTGGCCTTTGGCCTTGTGCACCAACCCCCCACCGCCGAGCATTAATCCACCACTAGAGCCCTCCTCTGTCTGTGATTAATGCTTACGTGTGTCCTTCCCTTTGTCTGCTATTAGGAGTTTTTCCTAAATTAGCTTGCTAGCTGTATAGTAGTTGTGCGACCCTTGGGGATCTCCACAACAAAAAGTTTTATTGGTTTTCTTTCTCCTACGATGCCCTCTGTCTCATGTGACAGTGATGTAGCCATGCCCTTAGATTTAGCATGTGTACTTCTTTAAAATTAGTTTAGCAACAGTAGAGCCTTGTAACTGCTCTTATCCTGGGAGCACAAATGTCAACAGTTAGTTTAGCAGATACCTGAGAGCAAGCTAACTGGGGTTTCTGTAAGACAACAGCTACTAAATAGCTCTAATTCACTACTTTTGTTTTCTCTGTGCATCAGGTCTAGCTAGCAGGAGTGTTTTAACATCAAAAACACAAATAATGAATTAAAGCTATTTAGCAGCTGTTTTCTTTCAGAAACCCCAGTTAGATAGCTTTATATATGTATTACTACCAGTTTTGAGTTCTCACTTCAATCCGGTGTTTTGTTTCTGCCTAGGCTGTTAGAGGAATGTTTCTAATTTTTCCTGGGTGTTTTATGATGTTGGGGGGCTGTCACTAAAGTTTGTTTTATTGCATCTCCTCCAAGTTAGTCTTCACTGCATACCCTTTGGTTTGATGTCTAATAGCCCCTGCAGCAGACCAGTATCTTGTTACAGTATCTTGCTTAGCCACAGCAGAGAAAAAACACTGCAGCCAGGATTCACAGTGCTATACAATATACTATAGAAAGTTACATGTTTAAACACACACACACACACCAAGCAGAACACAGCTGGATAAGGTACCAGTATTTAGGAAACTTGTCATCACTAAGCCATATGCAGTGTGGTATGGGTAAAATCCAGACCAGAACCAGTGCTGTAAAATCTGCACTGGGCACAGCTTGTGCAAATATTGCTGATCCAGTGGATCAAATAAATATGTGCAAATAAATAAGTAAATACTCGGCTTCGCCTCGTGCTTCGACCCACCCCAGGAGTAATGATATTACATGATAACACACACCCTGTCATGCCTTATTGCTTAAATATGCCCTTTCTCAATGTACTATACTTTGATCCAGTTAGTGTACGCAACAGCCTTCATGTGAACACTCAGGGCATCTCTTTGACTCCTGATGTCTATTTGCTTTAACTATTGTATATTGTTTGAACTGCTTTGGTCTTCTTGCTGTGGTGCCTGTGTGCCTAAACTATGTAATCTGTTTGTCTACTGCTACCCATGTATTCCCAGTGAATGACTGTTATCACTGTCTGCTCTCCGAGCCATTGTTTTCGGACTTGTTAACTGTGCTGTCTTTGTATTAGTTTCGACGAGGTGCCTTTGTAAATGAGTCTCTGACTCAAAGGTTTGTAAATCTGATATTTTTTAAATAAATAAATAAATGTGTATGTTTAAGCCCATGAAACACCCTTATCTAGTTAATGCATTCACAGTCGTAGTGGCTCTGCCAGAACTCGTTACTTGAGAAATAACTAAATTAAAACAATTGCAAAATACTCAGATTTAGGTAGAACTAGAAAATGCTGCCACCAAATAAAACCAGAACATACCTGCAATTTTTTATAGTGAAAAAAATGTTAAGGTCAAATGTTTGGCTCAAATCGCTGCACTGTTACTTTATTGCTATTAAGAAACTAAAATGATTTATTTTTTATAATTGAATGCTAAAATTCTAATTATTTTATGATACACAAGGGTTTCCAGCTTTTAACCATTTTAGAGTGCAGTGAGCTAACCAAGATGCTCCATCTCCAGCTGGTTTTATAATTCTTTTTGCTACAGCAACACATACACAAGTGCAAATGCATTGCACACAAGGGTTAACCTCTACAAAGCAACGGAACCAAAAATTAGAAATACAGTTGCAGCTCCAGTGGTGGTCATATCTCATATGCAAATACTGTAAGTGCAAATATAACAGCTCTTGAGTGAGCAGGACTGCAAACCCCCAAGAGCATGGTCAGCACACCCAAAGTCAGATTCACAGTTCAGTGACTGAGTTCAAAATAACCACCAAACAGCTGATTCTATTTCTTTTAAGGTTTATTACATACCGCACCAGTAAAACCAATGTGTGTCCACAAAATTCAAGAAGCAGTATTCCAAGAGGTCTCATTTGCAGAATTACAATCCAGCTGGCAGTCAAAACTGCTTTCACAGACTTGCTCCATGGCTGCACAAAACAGCTACAGTGTACTGCAAATTACTATTCGCCATTGCCAGTTTCCAAAGAGGACCACACTGCTGCACTGACACGTGGCTAGGGGTGCCGCGGTTTACCGATATGAAACATTATCGCGGTATGAGCAGCTTGCGATAGGTGTATTGACTTTTTATTTCAACCGCAATAACCGTTTCAGCTGGTAAACCGTGATAATAGCACTTGCCTTATAGCTGCTGCTCCTGATTCCATTTCATCCCTTGCATTCTGCACGTCCTCATTGTACTTTTTCCCACTGTTTTTTGTAATGGGGGGGGTGTAGCCCATCTTAACTGAATTTGCTGCCTGTCAAAAACACTGTGTCCAATCCCCTTCCTAGATGCCTCTCTGCTAGCGCGCAGTTAAATAGTGAGAGGCATCTAAGAAACTCCCCTCTTTCTTCTGCAGCTTGAGAGCGTGTGCTCCAGCCTCCGAGATGACGAGTCTGACTCCCGTCCCCCAACAAAAAGAGTGGAAGCCCCTAAGACTGCATAAAGCGGAGTGTGGGAGCATTTTTAGTGCTTTTATAGTTTTTATCGTGTGAGTTGGAAGGCCCTGACACCAGTCTTCTTCTGTGGAGCACTGCGAAGCCCTGTGCGACCGACCAACCCATCACAATCAGACACCAAGTGGGCTAGTGCCATCAGCTACTTCCACTGCAGTAAGTCTGCAATAAGCCTAAGTCCGTCCTCCAGTCCAACTTGGATCGAGTTGCCACTGGTCACCAGTTCAATATCCAGTCCCGGGTCCCACAGTCCCACTCCCCTCTGGCTCTCATATCGAGATGAGATGATGAGTCAAGTAATGACAGCTTGGAGGGAACCTGGATGGAGCCTGGACGCTACCCGTGATGGATGAGTGACCTACTGCTTCCCAGTGCCTGCTACTTCTAATACTAAAGGTGTGTGTGTGTGTGTGTGTGTCAGTGTTTTGATTTAATAACTTCAATGGTACAGCTAGCAGCAAGCCTGTGTAAATGTCTGGGTCATGGGGGTCCTCCTGGAAGAGAGCGAGAGAGAGAGAGAGAAGTTGGACTGGGAGGGAGTGAGCCACTCAATAACTTATTGCGCTCAAGGTAGATGTTGCATGCAGGAGATGGAGGTTCTCCTACTAGCTCCTGACCTGGGGGGGTGGGATCAGGAAGGGAGGAACTGATTAATTTATTTTCTATTAGTGAGAGAGACTGATGGCAACGACTATCCTGTCCCGACTGACTCCCGTCCCATAATGGCTGACGGCCCTAACCTTGATGCTGCACGTTTGGGAGGGGGGGCACAAGGAAATCTTCACAGAGCTAGCTGATGCTATTGCTGACCCTCAGTGACTTAGTCTGATTGAATAATTTGAAGGATATTGGGGAGGGCAGGGTGCGAGACATCCCATGAGTGATGTGTTGTGTGAGGGTGGGTCACTCAGAGAGTCCCGTGGCCCTGACTATTGATGCTGTGACTCGAGGTGGGGGTGATGAGGGTCAGAGTCCCATGAGTGATGTGTGAGGGTGGGTCACTCAGAGAGTCCCGTGGCCGTGACTACTGATGCTGTGACTTGAGGTGGGGGGGTGAGGGTCAGAGTCCCGTGAGTGATTCTGACTGCCATACAATCAGGGCCTGGAGAGAGTGAATGATTTGAAGGATGCTGGGGCCCTTGGGGGAGGGTGAGTGAGGGTCACTCACTGTGACATGAGTCCTGGGCTGTGACTGTGTGAGTGATGCAGTGGGGGGGGTCACTCAGAGAGTCCCATGAGTGACTACTGATGCTGTGACTCAGGTGAGGTTGAGGGGGGGGAGGGGAGGTCAGAGTCCCGTGAGTGGTGCTGCCCTATACAATTGGGGCCTGAAGAGCGTGAGAGTGAATCATGATTGGGGAGGGTGAGTGAGGGTCACTCACTGTGAGATGAGTCCTGGGCAGTGATGAGTGATGCGGTGGGGGGGGTCACTCAGAGAGTCCCGTGAGTGACTACTGATGCTGTGACTGAGGGGAGGGTGAGGGAGGAGTGATGCTGTGAGGGTGAGGGGGTGTCATCATGCAAAGAGCCCTGTGATCTGTGAGTGACTACTGATGCTGTGACTGTGAAGCGAGATTGGGGGTGGGGGGTGAGGGTCAGAGTCTCATGAGTGATTATGCCTCTGCCTGCCATACAATCAGGGGCTGGACAGGAGACAGAGAGAGAAAGAGTGAATGATGTGAAAGAGGGTGGAGGGGGTCATTCAGAGAGTCCCGAGAGTGACTACTGATGCTGCGACTGAGGTGAGGTTGGGGGGGGGGAGGGTCAGATTCCATGCTGCCTGCCATACAGTCGGGCCTGGAGGGAGAGGGAGAGTGAGAGTGAATGATTTGAAGGACGTTGTAGAGGGTGAGGGTGAGGGTGGGTAAGGTTCATTCACTGTGAGAGGAGTCCTGGGCTGTGAGTGATGCAGTGGGGGGCAGGTAAGGGCAAAGCAATGATTGTCAGTCCAGGCCAGGAGTACAGTCACAGACTAGAGACAGGAGTTGGACTAGGTGCTGTTCTACTCTGTCATGTCAGTGTTCATCACTGTACTTTGGACAGTAGGGTAATATCTTCTGGAATGATCTGAAATATTTTACTCCTATTTTCTGATACTGCATCTCTTGGACTGCTATGGTGCAGCTGGCTGCTGCTGTAGAGTCTGTCTGAGCGCCACGCCATGCCATGGAAAGCAGGCAAAAGGTAAGGAACAATTGTAAAGCGTGCAAGGGGTGAAGATTCTCTCTGTCTGGTGTACAGCTGCTGGTTATCTCATTATTTTTTTTTTCTTTTCAACTTCATTTCCCTCCCATCACCACTGGCTGAGGCCCATTCAGTTGTCCTGCCTTATCCCCTCCTGCCTGAGATCCTCCCAGCTGATCCCAGTTCTTGGCACACCCATGACATTCTGTGTGGAGCTGAGCAGTCCCTCCCTCTGTAATACACCCCTGGAGTGAGGCCACATTCTGCTCCCCGGCGCTTTCCCCTGGTGCTTCCATGGGTGGAGGACTGGAGATGACGCCGAGACTGGGTTACAGTGGGCAGGATCCGGCTCTGGAGGTGGGGGCAGGCAAAGTCTACCCACCAGCCAATGGGTGTTTTCCCTGTTCTGTGAGCTCCCCAAGGGGCCCGCACTTGCAATGACGTCAAGTGCGGCTCGGCACACTTCCGCACCAAGCCCCACAGATGTCTGGTGAGGCTCCTTCCCCATGCGTCAGTGTGATCCCCAGGCTGTAGTAGTGCTCCCAGCCTCCGCTGGGAGCTGCTCGTGCTGGGGAGTCATCCACCCACCCTCCCCAGGAGAGGAGAACAGTCCTCTGGATGCTCAATCCCTCTCCTTCCAAGCTGACCCCAGCACCCGAAGTCACTCTCGAACCGGGGTCGCCAGCATGTCGCGAGGTGTAGCATCCAGCATCTCAACGCCACTGGGCAGGCCTGGTTATCTCATTATCATTCATTACGCTACTGTTCGCTTAGTAGTAGTAGCTACTACTAGCTGCTACTATGGTCTGGTCACTGGGTGATTGGGTCAAGGGAGGCTGGGATAAAGAGAGTTTGAGACTGAGACAAAGGGCAAATTTGTTATTACATTGTTTGTGCTGCTGCTGTGGCATTGTTTATTTTATTGTATAATTGTTATGTGTTTAACTTGTTGAATTTTAATGTATGGGAGCCGGTCCGGTGGTGCTGAGGGTTGAGGCACTGGATGCCACACCTCGTGCCGGTGACCCACGTTCAGGAACAACCATGGAGGACTCCGGGGGGCAGCAGGAGAGATGGATCGAGTGTTTGTAGGTCTGCTCTCCATCTCCATGGGGGGGGGGGATGAGTTGACAAGTGGTCGGCCGGTGGTGCATGCCAGACCCCTAGCGGAGGCTGTGGCTGGGGCATGGCAGATGCTTGGCAGGGCCACGCGTGGATGCGTGTGTGGGCACACCGCAGGTATCATTGCACACCCTGCTCCTGCATGGGGAGGAGAAAAAATGAAAAACAGAGACCCTAGTGGCTGGTCATTGTGGCATGGCCACCCACGCGTGCCACTCCAGAGGTAATGCCCCCAAAACTGGATCCGTACCTGGTGGGTGGGTGAGTAAGGGGGACTCCCCGCTGCCCCGTCATAGGGTGGAGTTAAGCTTGCCATAGGGGTTACAGGCGGTGAGGGCGTGAAAGAGTGGAGCGACGGGATAGTGGCTTGACGAGGAGCCATCCAGGGCTAGGGAGGGGGAGAAATAAATAAGCCCCAAAAAAATGTTTTAATGTATGGTAAACTGTTTCTTTTCAGGTGTCCAGTGCAGGCCGAGAGGCCGTATATGCTAGATGAGGTTCCTGACCTTAATCCTGTTGGTAAGTGTGTATCTTTTGAGCTTATTAGTACTCACTGCTCACTGATAATTGTGCCAGAAGACTATACAGGTAATGTTAAGGGCTTGTAATTAAACTGTGTAAGCCTAAGGTGGTCTAGTCACTAGCTGTGAGGCCAGGTGGGCATGGCTGCCTGTGATTATCAATAGCCATGCATGCCATTTTGTAATCCTAATAACCAACGAACGACTTAACTGAGAAACACCAAAATGATGATGGAATGGGAATGTGAGTGACCTACCCGTCCCATCCAATTCCATCATGATGACCAGAAGAGATAAGATGTGAACTTCTTCAACTAAGTGCTGCTGTGCTCACTGAGTCACTGGCTCACTGCTTTGCTAATATCTAGTGTAATGGTGGATGGTCTAGTTTGTAGTGTGTACTCTGGTGGGTGGGTGGTAATAAATATGAGACAGCAGTATATAGCATTGCACTAGTGGTTTGGGTCTCTGAGCTACAAACCTGGAGTGGAGAGAGTTGGAGACCTGCTAGGTTTGAATCCCACGAGCCATGATGCCCACTTGTATAATGTGATGAGTGAGTGACCCTGAGCAACGTCACATCACATAACTTCCTTGTGCTCCCAGGTTGTACCTGGAAAAAACTTTGGCTTAGTGTGCCTTTCCTGGTTAAACAATTCTCCCTCCCCCTTCCCTCCAACTCATTCCTAAATCATCGGGTTAGCTCATGGGCTGTCTGACTTGGTCTGTCTGTCACTCAGAGAGTACAGTCTGACCACCTCACCTGGCCTTGCTACTGGTTGAACAAGCGGCCCCATTGTGGTGACCTTGCGTAGGGAGGCATAGGCACATTACCACTCGTCTGACTCTGGCAGTTGACACGGATGTGGGTTTGCAGTGCAGGGGAGTGTGTTAGGTTCATCTATCCTTCTGACGGGTCGATGGCCCTTGCCTAATAGGCATCATCTTGCCTAGAAGAGTGAGACCACATGATAGGACAACACCCCTTGTGGTGAAGGCACTGGGCAGGGGTGGAAAAAAGGCAATACAGCATTGTCTCTCTCTCCCACTCTCCTCTACTTCTCGCAGGTGGCAGCACCTCAGAAGTAGGTCCAACCATCCTACTCCCAAGTACTGACCCAGACTTGTCCCATCTTCAGGTGAGACGAAAATGGGTAGAAAAAAGAAAGAAAAAGCAGCATAATCACAAAAATCTTTAACAGTAGAGTGATCCTCACAGACTCCCACTCCACCACCCCCTAATTATGATTGAATTTTTGTAATATAAATAAAGAAAAACACCTTTTACTTTTACAGGAAGGAGCTTCCTAAAGTTCTGCCTGTCGATCAATTCAAGTCATACATCGTCTGCAGCTGAAACCCGAAAGATCATATCAGATGACCTTAAGGTTAGCAAGCAATGTGAGAAGGCAGTAGGGAGGGCCGGGGGTATACTGGGATGTATAGGAAGAGGCATCAGCAGCAGAAAACAGGAAGTTGTTATCCCTCTGTACAGACAGTTGGTGAGACCCCATCTGGAATACTCCGTCCAGTTCTGGAGACCCCATCTCCGCAAGGACATAGACAGGATAGAGGCAGTCCAGAGGAGGGCAACTAAAATGGTGCAGGGTCTGCAAGAGAAGCCGTATGAGGAGAGACTAAAGGAGCTTTATATGTATACCCTTGAGGAAAGAAGGGAGAGGGGGGGACATGATAGAAACTTTCAAGTACCTCAAGGGAATCAACAAAATCCAAGAGGGTAGCATCTTTCAGAAAAAGAGACTTGAAGAACAAGGGACACAATTTAAAGATAGAAGGAGGCGATTCAGGGCAATGTGAGAAGTATTATTTCACAGAGAGGGTAGTGGATGTATGGAACAGCCTTCCTGAGGAAGTCGTGGGGTCTAAAACTGTGGGAGAATTCAAGAATGCATGGGACAGACATAAGACAATTGTTGTGGGGGGCAGGAAGATATAGGCTGTTGGTTAACTAGGATCTGCGGCCTATCCTGTAGGTAGGGAAATGGGCAGACTAGATGGGCCTAGCGGTCCTTATCTGCCGTCAAAGTCTATGTTTCTATGTTTCTATGAAAGCGACACAGAAACTGTCTGCAGCAGTACCATTCTCTGTAGCAGTCTATAAGTAAACTTCTGTTCAAAATGGCACTAAAGTTTTTAACTTCTTGTTTGTTTCTTAAATCTCTTTAACTGTTTTCCCCAAGAAGCAAAAATATAAGTCCTTCCTTATGCACGTAATACTAGTACTAATACCTATATTGTAATCATAAGGTGTGGGCTTGTAATTCGGCTACCTGTATCTGAGCCACGTTGTTTACTTCCCTGATTTCATCCTGTTATCACTTCATTCCTCTGTGTGCCCTGCCTAGCCACCCCATCCTGATCCAATCCATCTGCCTGACACTAGTAGCATGTTTTGTGAACTGAATACATTATATGGATACTAGCGTGGGGGGGCGGTGCGCTCCTCCATAGATGTGAATGTGTTGCTTGGTGTTAGGGCTGTTTTTCAAAGACTTAACAAGGCCATTTGGAATTGGAACAAGAAAAAATAATGGCCATTGGCTGGCCACTGCGGCTTAACTAACAAGCTCCACTGACCTGACCACACTATCTGTTTAAATAAATGGCTTCACAAAACATGCTAGTTTCGGGGCCGTTGGATGGATCATAGCGGGGTGGGCAGCAGAATAAAGTTCTACCATGATAGAAGTAAAATGGAACATTCTGGCTGAGATCCAAGTAGCCTAATTACGACTACGAGCCCATTTCTTTTGATGTGGAGGGTTACTAAAACCAAAAATAGGTGCAGAACTGGATCAGTGTGACTTCTGCACATGAAAGTGTTAGTCTTGCTTCTTTTGGTAGTGAGGAACCAGTGAGTGAACCAACAGACCACTAGATTAGTTGCTGTTGTTCTATAGTCATAATTCCTTTACACTATGATGCATGGCCTCATCACAATGGAATTGGTACCAGGGGGTTCAGGGCACATGAATTCTTCCTGTCAGCATTTTCAATACTCTAGCAATGCTGAATGTGTAGAATGATGCATTTTCTGATTATGAGGCTAGCAGTATTCAGAAACTTGGTGGAAGAAGTCTTTTATTAGGAATTTCCCTCTTAAAGACAATAAGATAACATTAGAACAGAACAGTTTTTACCCGTTTCGTTGTGACCCAGAGGGGAACTCTGCTCAAGCAACTTAGGTTGTGCAACCTGTGCGGCTGTGCAGCAGACAGTGCAGCTTCACATTTTCACAGTGACAGCTAGGCAATGTTATGGGTTTATCTACAGTGCTAGTTCGCAGAACTTTGCACTTTCTCCCCTGCTTGTTCCTCTATGACAGGCAAAGCAGGCAGTCTGCAGGGTCAACTGGATTGGTTATGCTGCTATGCCCATCTCCGAGAATAGATGTAGCTGGCTGCCTGGTTCATTCAGACTCAGAGACCCAGACAAGCAAATGCCTAGATCATCATTAGGGGTACAGTGTCTGCACAGCAGCACATACTAGTTAATAACAGGGTGATGTCATATCTACGGCACAACCGTGGTGTAATATGCTTGATTTTAGTTACTAATAAATCAATAAGGGACCAGGGCTCCAAGACATCTGCTACATAGTTACATTTAATAAATTTATAAAAAAATATGTGGATCTGTTGTGTAAATGCAGTTGCAAAAATAATGAAATGCATATTTAATTTTTTGCAGACCAGCAGGAAGATCAAAGGCGCTAACCACCACCCCACTAGTCAAGTCAGTAATCGAAAAAATCGTCTTCAATCAAGGTTATCTTCGGTCTTCGATACATTGTGAAGAGAGCCCCTTCCTTCCACAGTCTCGGCAGAATCAACCAGTGACTGAAGATCCAGAAATGTTATCCTGACAGATGCCAGTCTGAAGAACTTGATGCAGCCTTTAGCTAAGTGACTGATTAAAGTATAAAATAATCAGTGCTCCCAGATCAGGCAAAGCATTTTCCTGTAGCGCACCCTAATTTTCCCTGTATTTTCCCTGCAAAACTGGGATGAAATTCCTGTAGATTTTCCTGTATGCACAAATCAATGTATGTACGCAATTGGTGTCATTATGCCAGTCAATAAAATTACTAGGACAACTGTTCAGGCTGTTTTATGTGTTCTTATTTTAAATATAAAAAATCACCTACAATGTATCACATAACTCTACAACAGTAAGAACTTTATATGTAACAATATAATACCATCTTGAGGTTCTGGAGACATGTTGGAACGTATAAAGCTCAGTTCTCAAGGTTCACATGTCTCCAGAACCTCCTGAAGGTATTATAACCTTGTAATAATACAGTCCCTTATACAGTATTCTATTTATAGTATGAAATGCCTTAACTTCAAATTTACCCCTCAATCACAGACTGATACATTTTGTGTTCTGCTCACAATGCATGAAATGGGCATAGGGATGCACAAAATGCGCATACCCCACCCTTGCCCCTGCACCCCGCGGACAGGTGCACCCATACTGGCATTCACCAATGCCGACCACCTATGCACGGCTCCTCCCCCAATGCACAGGACTCTGCAGGGTGGCCGGGGGAGGAGTTGTCTCAGGCAGACATCCAATGGGATGCCCCCTGGGACCCACAGTGGATCTCACATAGGGTGGCATGGGTCTGGGGCTGTGCATGCAGATAGCATGCACCCGACCAGTCACGGCACCTCCAGTCCCAGTGCTGCCTCACATAAGCTTTCTAGGCGCTCACCCATCCAGCTGCCCCTGCCGCCTCCTGCTGCCCAGTAGTTGGGAGCAGCACAGTGTGCACTGTCCTGAACGTCCCCCAGTGACCGAATACCTGTGTTCATGGGGCATGCTGTGGGTTATGGCAGGGTCTCCCTGGTGTACCCTGCACCACCCTCTGCACCCATGCAGCCAGCACTACGCAGGTTAGTGAATACACGTAGTGCTGGCACACCCCTGGAATGTCCCCATCGCGGAGCTGTCTGCAGACATGGGGGATCGGGTGCGGTGGGTCTGCATGTTCCCCCCTTCATGCATGCCATACGGGGGGCACAGGGGGTGTGGAGTAGCTACTCATCCCAGATATGCATGCATAGGCACTGCACACCAATCGTGCATTGGGCCTACAGCTCTGTGTACCTGTAGTGCTCCATTAATAAACATTGTTTCAGTGTATTGTCGTGTTTTTCATTGGCATGCTTAAGCACCCCCCCTACACACACACACAGCTTTGTGCACTGAACTCTCAGAGGTAAAAACAAATATTCCTTTTCTTTTTTCATTTATTTTACTAACCTTAGGCCAGACCGGGGTCTATGAGTACCTTCTGATCTCACACATATAATTCATAACTCCTGCTTATCTTGATGAAGAAACCCCCATACCTTTCCCAGGCTTACAATTAAATAGAAACACTGTCTAATTTTTGGTTTTTCAAATAACCTCAACCTCTAGGTTGGTCAGAAGTAGTGTTGCCTTAGTGATCTTTTAAAAACACAACTCTGCTCTGTGCACCAAACAAGCCAAGTAGCACTTAAGCACTCTGTGTCCCCGTCACCCTTTAAAGCCCACCATCATAGAGTCTCTTGTCTGGCTCGCTTTTTGCACTTCATGTGTTTAAAATAGACAAATTTGCAAAACAGAAGGTTTGTTTGCCTTGGTGGTTTGGGGCGCTGCTTCTCTCAAGCAACACTTAAGCACTCTTTCTTGCAGCCCCCACCCCCCAAAGCATATCATCATCATCAAGTGGTCAGTCTTTTGTCCGACTCATTTTGCACTTAAAATGAGTTTAAAATAGACTAACCTGAGGCTGCCCACAAGAAGGCTAGTTTACCTTCAGTGGCTTAGGCTCTATGCCAGTCCAGAACAGTGGCATTTGAGATGCAGCTCGGCCGACTCAATGGTGTTCTGTTTTGAGTGGGGCCACATGGCAGGTGTTTGGATCAAGCAGCAGCTCACTGGTTCTTGATCAGAAGATCTGAATTCATCCTCAGAATGATGCACTGCCAACACATTACCCTACTACCCCAGAGAAACAGGCTGCAAATGGACCAACAGGATTGCTTAGTGTAGCAAAGTCAGCACACTGAGCACCAATTGAGGGCTCTGGGTGGTAGCCTGGGTAGCAAACTGGCTGCACAACAGGACACAGAAGGTAATAGTGAATG
This sequence comes from Neoceratodus forsteri, assembly GCA_016271365.2. NCBI lineage: Eukaryota > Metazoa > Chordata > Ceratodontiformes > Ceratodontidae > Neoceratodus > Neoceratodus forsteri. Next base: position 1,872,057,326 of record CM057452.1, read on the forward strand.
GAACACATTCCAGAAAGGGGGTTACTAGTGGAGTACCTCAGGGCTCAGTACTGAGTCCAGTCCTCTTTAACATCTTTATAGGTGACATTAAGGTCTGAAGGGAAAGGTATGCCTCTTTGCAGATGACACAAAGATCTGTAACAGAATTGATACACAAGGGGGAGAAAGGATGAGAAGGGACTTGGCAAGGTTGGAGGAATGGTCAGACATATGGCAACTTAGAGTCAATGCAAAGAAGTGCAAAGTAATGCACCTGGGAAACAAAAACCCAGGAGAAGAGTACACAATAGCAGGGGAGGTACTAACAACAACAAAAATGGAAAGGGTCCTGGGGGTAGTCATATCAGATGATATAAAGGTTGGTAAGCAATGTGAGAAGTCAGTAAGGAGAGCCAGGTATACTGGGATGCATAGGAAGGGCATCACAAGTAGAAAAAGGGAAGTGGTTATCTCTCTGTACAGACAGTTGGTGAGACCCCATATGGAGTACTGTGTGCAGTTTTGGAGACCTCATCTACGCAAGGACATAGACAGGATGGAAGCAGTCCAGAGGAGGGCAACTAAAATGGTGCAGGGTCTGCATCAGAAGCCATATGAAGAGAGACTGAAAGAGCTTAATATGTATATCCTTGATGAAAGGAGGGACAAGGGGGACATGATAGAAACGTCTCAAGTACCTTAGGGAATCAACAAAGTCCAGGAGGGTAGCATCTTTCAGAAAAGAGATGTGTAAGAACAAGGGGGCACAATTTAAAGATGGGGGGGGGACGGCTCAGGGGTAATGTGGACATTTTTTTTTCATGGAGAGAGTGGTGGATGCATGGAGCTGCCTTCCTGGGGAGGTCGTTGGGTCTAAAACAGTGGGGGAATTTAAACATGCATGGGACAGACATAAGGCAATTGTAGTGGGGGGTGGCAAGAAGTAGGCCGTTGGTTAACTAGAATCTGCAGCTTATCCAGTAGGTAGGGAAATGGGCAGACTGGGTGGCCCAAGTGGTCCTTATCTGCCGTCAAAGTCTTATGTTTCTCTGTCTGGATCTTGGCAGCCATGAGATTCATAGTGGGCATTTTCCCGTAGTGTTTGTCCATTTCCCCTGATATTTTAAAAATAAAAGATTTCCTTCCTGTACCCTATTTTTGTAGTAAAAATCCCTTAAAATACAGGAATCCCTGTAGATCTGGGAGCACTGAATAATTTAGATTCAGGTATTTTGTTTTTCACATGTAAATTGTTGCAGGGTGATGGATAATGTTTCTGTTTAGTGATATACATGTTCAAAGAGCTGAAAGTGACTGCCTGAGACTTCAGTGACACACTGACATTCCTGTACTACTACTTACGGCATTGTTTGTGAATGATTTTCAGGTACAACTTGAACTGCATTTTCTACAGGTTTAAATTTTCTTAATCTACACCTACCAAAACTATTCTTGTTACACAAGACAACTCAGAGTTGTAGTAACAGATTTGCAATCTGTCTTTTTGCTGTTGCTTTCTCAGTTTTTCTCTTATTACCCATCTTACATTGATAGGCCGAGTCAGCCTGAGTGGCACAGTTGCACAATTGATTCAAGGCAACTACTAATTGCACTTTAATGTTAAGTGCACCTCTTCTTCACACTAGTGTACAACTGACGCGCTTCATCATAAGCGTGTAAGACACATATTGAGAGTAAGTCCTCCTCTCCTCCCTCTCCATTCTAAAATTTCAACTCTGTCCTCCTGATCCATGCACTGTGTTGCATGACATCTTAGTGTTATTGAAGTTCGATCGTCTTCATAGCTTCAATTTAAATCTTATCAGACCAATCTGATTGGCAGCAGTCTTCTAGTTCCATGCTGATCCTCACTGATCTGGTCTGCCAGCTTCCGAGTACGCTGCCAAAATGGCGTCATCCATTGAACAAAAAGACACATCACAAGGAAAAGATGATGAAGTAGTATCATATTTGGAAGCAGTGATGGAAGCAGGCAAATCGACAGAAATGGCACCTCCTGAGCACCTCCACAGTCAACCTCGTCCTCAGTCAGATTCCATATGTAGCGCTCCTCCCAATTTAAAGAGAAAATATCACAGCTAGCAACAAGCTAAAGATACACTGCCGTGTACAATTCCTAAAGAAGATTCAGTTGCTATATGCAGTGGCACATCGCAATCCAAAAAATGATAGCCAGAATGACATGACCACTTTAACATGCCCACCAATGAAGAAGGTCAAATAATCCGTGTGGATGTATTTTGGGTATGCAAAAAAAGATGGAATAGTTCAGGAAGATGGGAGACCAATTTGTAGAACTTGCAGAGTCCACATTTCTGCTAAGGGTGGTAATACACCCAATATGTTTACTCATCTCAGAGAGTATAATCCCGCTTCACATTCTGAGGCCAGCTTGACAAATAGGACAGTAAGGAAAGATACAGCAGTGTGCTCTAATGATATTTATATGTAATGCTGTATTATTTACCTAACAATTGTTATAGAGTTTTCTTTCAAGTGCTTTTGTCACATCACATTTTTATATTAAGAATCAACTTAATTACCCACTCACTGGATACCCATCCCAAACAAGGTTGCAAAATGTATCCTGTCCGCAATGTTTGTAATACTCATTGCAGTGCCTGGCCCTGTAAGTAGTTATCCATTTTAGATCGTATTTCCCACCCAAAGCACCAGCTCACAGTGATCACATTCATTTGCTTTCTCATGCAACTGAATCCACCTACATGCAATGACGTCCTGCAAGGGAGAGCATGGTGGCATATTCTCATTGAAGTGAATGTGGCTCGATCAGTGTTGCATGGTACAACACAACACATGGCCAATCTGTTGTTCATGAAGGACACCGCTGTACTAACTAGGCCCTTGTCAGCTGACCGAACCACTTCATTAATCTCAAACTGGATCAGCCACATTCACTTCAACTGGAATACCCTGCGCATTCTCAGTTGCATGATAAAGTATGTAAATGTGCTCACTGCTGGCTGTTTTTTTAGTTCAAAAATGTGATCTAAAATTTCTAGATACAGGCAGTGCATTAAATTATTACAAATGGGTCAGACTCTGGATGATTTCCACCAGCGCTGCGTATCAGTGTGTCAAGTCAATTACTATAGAACTAATGTGGCAGAATCACTTTTAATAAAATGTCCAGGTATGGATCACTCAGTCTGTTAATATGTGTGTATGTGTGTGTGTGTGTTGGGGGGGAGGGTTGTCAGGTCATACCGCAGTCTATTCACCCTTGGCGAAGCATGAAGAACATAGAACATGTGCAGCATACAACTGTTGACGCCCATGCCCTAATCTGACAGTTTGCATGGTTCGTGAATGATGGCCTCCTGTCTTTTTTTCTTTCCATATATACTTTCTGGCTTTTCTGTTTTATTCCCCTTCCCCCCTGGGCCACGGTGTACACATGCATGGAGGCGTGGATCCCTTTCCGACCCCCCCCGAGCCGGCACCCCAGTGGCCTGAGGTCATTCCCGAACACCGGTCGCCAGCATGGTGCGATGTAAGGCACCAGTACCTCAGCCCTCTGCGCCACCAGGTTGGCTCATCCGGTCTTAAGTAAATGGTTAAACTTGCTTCCTCCAATACTGTATATCTGAACCCACGTGCTTGTGAGTGAGACTCATTCGTCCACCACTGTGCGCTAATGATGACTGAGATGCTTCTGCACAGAACAGTTAGGTAAGATCTTACTGTAAAGTTTGTAAACATAACAGAGTAGATATATGAGAGGATCTTTTGCCCTTTACAGAGTTTCTAATGGTCAATAAAGTGCCTGTATAATTAGCCATTGGACTATTTGATTTGAGATTGTATTTTCACCCAAAAACAGCAGCCAGTACATTCATTTACTTTGTCATGTAAGTATTGAATATGCCCCCGCGCTATGACGTCATGCAAGGGAGAGCACGAGGGTGTATTCTCATTGAAGTGAATGTGGCTTGTTCAATGTTCCATGGAACAACATGTAATGGGTAGTGTGAAACTTTCATGAAGGGCACTGCTTGACTAAGTAGGCCCTTGTTATTCGAACGATCCCCTTCATTAATTTTAGACTGGCCATTTTATGTACATAGCATGCAAAATATAGACACATTCACGTGAATGGAAATAGCCCTCGCGTTCTCCCTTGCATGACATCATAGCACGGGGGATTAATCATGCATTATGAGTAATTTAAGGAATGTGCATAGCTGCACGCACCACTGGCTGGTGTTGTTAGGGCATTTAATTCTGTTTTTTGTATACAGAAAAATAAAAATAGGACGTATGGCAACATGACACATCGCACACTAGAGGTTGACTGTGGAGGTCACGATGGAGGGAATGGTTGTGGCAGTAAGCCAGATGATGCCCACCCTCATATGACTTTACAGGCGCAGCAGCAGCGGATGTGGCACACAACTCCATACAAGACTTGGCACCATTGCAGTGCATACATATTTTCAGTCTAGTTTGCATTCTTCAGGAAGCTCTTCTTCTGTGTAACTGGGTAGCCTCAGCATGCATCTCCACCAGGGTCCAGTTTCAGTGTGTACACATGGGACCTTTTTTTGGTATATTCTGTTCACTACTTTGTGGCAAACAATTTACCATATACTCCCTCAAACATGCCGTCAGCAATTCTGTTGTAGCAGCAAACCACCATCATAACAGCACTAACTGAAAAACTATTATATCAGTGAAGAAAGTAAAGAGTATAATGTCAGTCAAAGAAACAGAAACATCTCATTAGGCTCAGTCAGCACTCCCTGGACCGTTACCAGGCATAATGTGAATAAGCTGAGCATTGCATGGCACACAACACTCCGCTTAAAATGTCCAAAACACATGAACAGAGTAGCACTCCTCCAGTACAGAAGTGTGGAGCACAGAAGGTGAAAGAATTTTTTCCAGTAACACAGTTTGTAGAATTCTGGAACTGGCTAGCAGGCAACACCAAAACGGATACGACCTAGACCAACACAGATCCACATTTCGAGGCTTCCAACAGCTAGGGTTGCGACTGTTACCTAGCACAAGCACTGCCAGCAGCATTTGTGCTAGCTTGTATGAGGTGCATCAGGAGGAGGCTCTGACGAACCTTGTACGAGCTAAGTGCAGATGCTGCTGGTGCCAGGAAATGGTCATACCTAGCTGCTGAAAGCCTCTGTGGATCTGTGTTGGTAGGGTCATATCTATTTTGGTGCTTATAGCCATTTCCAGAATTCTACAAACTGTTACTTGAAAAATAATGTCACCTTCTGTGCTCCACACTTCTGGACTGCAGTGCTACTCTCTTTTCAGGTGTTTGAAACTGGATGGATGCCATGTAAATCAGGCCATGGCCGGCCTTTATCCAGATTGTTTCGGCTCCCAATGGCACTGTGGCTGCCTTGCATGCCCATGACACCTTCTATTTGTCATGATTCTACATGGACTATGGTCCACCCAGTCTAATTTTTGTTTGAGCAGTATCAGTGGCTCAGCAGGTAGCACACTCACCTCTGAGGCCGGGAGATCAGAAGGCTGTGGGTTCTATCCCCACACCAGGCACTTGGGTTAATATCCCAATACTGACACTGTAGTGCAGCATGAGGGGGGTGCTGCACTCCTGAAGTGCCATCTTTCAGATGAGACATTAAACCGAGGTCCCATCTGCCTGTTCTTGTGGTAGTTCAGGTGGATGTTAAAGATCCCATGACATTTCTCGAAAGGAGTAGGGGAATTTCCCCGGTGCCCTGGCCAAATTTCCCTCCATTCACTAAAAATACCACCAACAGCTTAATCTGGTTCAAGGTCAGTTGCCATTCTTCTGTATCCCCCTCCCCCGGGTTGTGCCTGAAAATAGGCAGAATTTGTCTAGTGCACTTACTTGGTCAACAAAAAGTAAATAAATAATTTGGCATGGAATTTCATGATGGCCAGTGCCACCTGTTTTATCTTTATAGCTGGCCTTTATCCAATGCTGTGTTTCAGTTCCAGTCCCAACATGGTCTCTGCCTGGCCTGCCCACCCACACACCTCCACACCACTCTCAACTTTACTGGTTCTATCTCCACAGACTACGGTCCGGTCCCCCAGGCTAATCCAGCATTTCATGATGGCCACCTGTCTTAAATTTATGGCTGCCCTTCATCCAATACTGTGTTTCAGCTCCAGTCCCGACTCCCAACATGGTCTCTGCCTGGCCTGCCCACCCACATACCTCCACACCACTCTCAACTTTACTGGGTGTATCTCCACGGACTATGGTCCCATCCCCCAGGCTAATCTAGCATTTCACGATGGCCACTGGTCTTAAGTTTAGGGATGGCCTTTATCAAATACTATGTTTCTGACAGCTGCTCGAGTCCCAACAGTACGCTCTATGCCCAGCCTGCCCACCACACACACCACCTTATATTTTGGTTCTCCCCACATGACTATAGTCCCCCAGACTAATTTGGCATTTCGTGATGGCCACCTGTTATAGGTTTATGGATGGCCTTCATGAAATACTGTGTTTCTGACAGCTCCTCCAGTCCCAATGGTACGGTCTGCTCCCGGTCTGCCCACCACACACACCAGCCTATATTTTGGTTCTCCCCACACGACTACAGCCCCCAGACTAATTTGGCATTTGATGTTGGCCACCTGTCTTAAGTTTAGGGATGACCTTCATCAAATACTGTGTTTCGACTCTCAACGGCATTGTTCCCACGAGGCCTATGCCACTGCATCATATTTCTCAAGGTGTCTGGCGCAGCTAGCAAACTTTGGGTTTACTCCTCCTATCCTGGATCCATCCTGGTAAAGAGGACAGGGAGTGCTATTTGGTTTAGCATTTACTCACTCGAGTGACTGTCACTTGAGATTCGACCTTCCCCTATGTTAAGTCAAAAAGTACACGTACGTGTAGTGGTGTGCTATCTGAACATAGCAACATAAATCACCATAGGCAGCACAAAGCACAGCCTGAAATGTGAATGTACACAAGAAAGATGATGCCTTAATTAAAAAGAAAAACAAAATAGTACGCAGACAGTCACATATGAAGCGAGTGACAGTTTTTTTTTTAATGTGACTATTGTAATTTTATTTAGATTTATGGTATAGGTTAATGTTACATTTAATTGTAATTAATTCACTTCAGAGTCAGTGTGAGAAAGGCAGTAAAGGCAAGGCATCATTATCCATAATGAGCTCACCAGACCAAGAAAAAAAAAAGTGTAGTATTCGGCCATCAATTTTGATGGCATTAGAAAGGGGGAGGAAATTTGAACCAGCTTCACCACAGGCACAGGTATTAAACTCAGCTGTAGCATCTTTTATTGCAAAATACATGCAACCATTCCAAATTGTAGATAGGCCTGCTTTCCGTAATCTAGTACGGAAACTAAATCCCAGATATTCAATGCCTGGTAAGTCCCATTTCTCTGCTAAAGAAGTCCCAAGAATGTACAATCTGGTGAGAAAATAGGTGGAGGCTTCATTGGCAGGGGCATGGTGGTTTGCTGCTACAACTGATTTGTGGACCAGCAGTGGAGGAAGTGGTGAGACTTACATGAGTCTAACAGTACATTACATAACAAGCGAATGGGAGCTAAAGACAAATGGCTAGAGGCACTCTGTCTTCCAGAATACCATACAGCAGAGAATATTGCTGAATCCTTTCAGGAGCTTCTTGAGGAATGGGCACTAAGGACTGAAAATATGTCTGCAATTACCACCAACAATGGAAGCAATGTTAAAAAGGCATTCAGAGATGTGATGAAAGTAAACTGGTTGCATTGCTTTGGTCACAATCTAAATTTAGCAACTGGAAAAGCATTAAAGATAAATAAAGTAGAGAGTGCACTTTGAGCATGTCGGCATCTGGTGCAAGGGTTCACTCGCAGCTGAAAGAAAAAGAGTGTGTTAAAGAAACAACAAGCAGAACTAAATGTACTACAACATTCTCTTGTTCATGATGTAGTTACAAGATGGGGTTCCACATATGCCATGGTGGCCAGGTTTATACAGCAGCAGCAGGCTGTGTGTGCAGTGTTGGTTTCAGACCGAAATACATGACATTTGATGCCAAAGGACTCCAATGTAAGTGCGCTTGAGGACATCAATCAAATATTGGGCCCCTTGAATAGGTTCACTGATTCTTTAGCAGCAGAGCAATGTGTGACAATGTCGGCGCTTAAACCATTTCTGCATTACTTAAAATCAGAAGTGTTAAGCCCAAAGGCAACAGAAGGACCACGGGGAAAGCAAATGAGGGAAGCTATACTGTACATGATGACCTATTCACAAGGTATGAGGAATTCAATCAAACTGAACGCACACTCAAAATTTCATGTTTTACTGATCCACGATTCAAAGCTAATTTTACAGAGGATGCCAAATCTGTTATATCTGTGGTAGTACAAGAAGCAGTCAGCCTTGGTATTGCACCAGAGCCACAAACACAGTCTGCTGCTGCCTGCCCATGAATGTAGAGGAACACAACCAAACGCTCCTGCTGCTTCTAGTACACTGCCTGCTACGTCTACTTCCATGGATGATGACCAGATGTCCATTGACCATGAACATGCGGCAGAAGACTCTTTGTCCCCCTTCTCTGGTGGTATTACAAACAATGTGCATCATCACAGCAGTCTTCATGCCCTGGGATTTCTGCTTTATTAAAACACATCACTGAAATACAAAGAATTCAGGTTAAAGGACCAAGGGAAGAAGAAATTCCATTAGAGAGTAAAGTGAGAAATGAGATAACTCATTACGTGGCCCTGCCATATCTGAATACAGATTTGGATCCTCTTTTGTGGTGGAAAGGCCATGAAGCAGAGCCACCATTTTTAGCAAACTTTGCTCGCAAAATGTTATTCATTCCAGCTAACAAGTGTGCCATCAGAAAGGGTATTTAGCACTAGTGGTCTGATCCTAATGCTAATGAGCTGTAGAGTGACACCAGAGCATGTAAACATGCTAGTCTTTCTGAACAAAAATTTAACATAGTTTTTAGAAAGCCAAGGCAGTTTCAGCACCACCTTCCAAAGAGAATACCACCAGTGGAAGGGGACAAAGGGTGTGGATGGAGTCCTCGCCACTCACTTTCAGACTACATACAAGACTGTAACAAGAATAATAACTTAATGGAGGAGGACTTCACGCTTTCATAAACCTAGTTATAATCACTGCACACACAGCAGTCTTTAAAAAACAACACTTGGTAGAAATAACTTTATTGAAATACTTACGCATTAACTTCAACTTAGTGCTAATGTAACCCCTTTGTTACCCGGGGTTACTAGAATCACAGTAAGACAGAGTGGTAGGCAGGGAAGGCAGCTTGTGAAACTCCAGTTAAATGGATTTCACACTGTCTCACTCTGTTCTCAGTCTCAGCTGAGACCAAGGGATGACATCACCGTAGAACTATTGCAGCTGCATGAGCCACAATGGAATCTGCAGAAGGGAGTTGGAGCAGAATGTTGGGAGGTTTGAACAGTAGTCTGTAGTCAGTTGGAGTTTGGAGCTTGTTGGGAGAGGAGCACAGCAGCTCTGTGCTAGGCTCTTGGAGCCTCAGCCCTGAAATAGGGCTACATTTAGAGAAAAGGTGTGTGTTTCCACCTAAAAAGAGAGAGACAGCTATTTTTAAAGTGGTGGAGACCGCTGATTTGGGTCTCTGTGCCCCATCCCTCAGGGGATGGGGCAGGAAGGTTTTCCTGCATTTCCAAGGGCAACCCCCTGGCTACTGCTAGTGAAGAAGCTGCCTTATTTTGTCCACGAGTCTGGGAAACAAGAAGATTTTGTGATTCGCCTGTGGGGCGCCTGCAACCGGAGGGTGAGTTCTGCTCTTTCTAAAGGGCCCATGTTTCACCCTGTACTTGTGTTAAAGTGGGGATTGGACTACTGAAGTAGTGGGAGGCCTAGAGTAATAGGCTTAGCCAAAAGTCAAAGTATGTTCAAGTCCAGCACATAGGGGAAGTCAAGACATGTAGAGGAGATGTGATATACATCTACCCAGTAATCTACATTGCCAAACTTTCAAAAGAGTTGTTTAGTTTCCAGAGAAATGGCCAGGTATGGATTGTGGGAGCTGGAGGTGGGAGACGCCCCATCTTTAGTAACCAGGTCCACCTCTATGGATTTGCTCTGTGGATTTCTACTCTGCCTCATGCACTTGGCCAGTGATGAGGGAAGTACCCAGACGTGGGATGGAAGGAAAATTCCCTCTAGGAGTCGAAGGCTCTAAGGTGGTTTGGGGAGCCACCAATAGGAATACTGGTTCATTCCTATAATGGACCATGGATCAAGTGGCCAGTGGGGGAGCCGGGCCATGGGGAATACCCAAGTAGTGCACAAGTTGGGCTGTGTACCCAAAGCTGTGTGCCTGGTGGGTTTAGAGCCTGAGGGTTGGAAATGTGAAGAAGTGTTCTGTTATCTCTAATCTGCATTACCAGGAATGTAGCCCCGTGGGGGTCCGTCTATGCTTTGTTTGTTCAGTTTGGATGTGAATAAAAGCCACACTGTAGAATCCCATTCCTGGTTTTGGACATTACAGTTATTGCTTCCTGTGTTCGGATTTCTTGGGTGGCCCTGTGCAGAGTAGCCAAACCTAGGCCCCCTGTGCTGAGTAACCTAGTCCTCCCTGAACCCAGTCCCCACCAAGTACTGCTGTCAGCTTCAACAGCATGCCACCTGTCATTTTGCAAAAAGGCAGGGGTCCGGGTTTACAAAAATGGAGGCACCGCTGGGATTTAATTTTGGGGGGAAAGGTGCTTGGACAAGGGGGCTAGCGTTTTGGCTATCTGGCAGTGGGTAGCCCAAAAAGCTGAAGTAATTTAACTAGTGTCTCTGTGTGCTGTGGATCCTATGCTGCTGTTAAAATGCCAACTGTTTACCAAGGAGCAGTAAAGCCAAAGAGTGTGCCCTTGTCATGCATCAATTGTTTACAGCATTTTTGCATGCTTTTAAAAGAACTGTGGTAAAGAAAAGAATGGAAGACTAGGAGTAGCAACAGGAAAATTGTGCCCTGGACGTTGGAAATGCTTTTAAAAGAACTGTGGTAAAGAACTGTGGAAGACTAGGGGAAGCAACAGGAAAACTGTGCCTTGGATGTTGGAAATGCTTTTTGAATGAACTGAGGGACTTGCAGTGTGAATGGCCATGCTAAATGGCTGAAATGGGCTCCCGTCGTGGAGTCAGTTGGGGAAAAAAAAAAAAGTGGTTTCTGCAGTTTAAATTTGCCTGCTCGACGATCGCTGTGAGGAGAAGAGCACTCGCAAGGAAGAAGAGGCTCATTTGCATGACGTCGTGTGATTGGTGAGGCTGCAATCAGTCCCGCCCCTCAGCCAGCTCTACAGTGACTGCCACAGCATTCGAGAGGGAGTGTGAGTGGAGTGCGTGTACTGGCTAGTGGAGGAGCGTCACAGTGATTAAAAAGTGCTGTAAAACTTTTAAAAATAGACTTGTCTGTTCAAAATCGGGCTCAACCCGCATCTCAATCATCTGAATTGCGAGTGTGGTGATTGGGGAGACGATCGGCAGGATTACCCACCTGTTTTCTTTCCGAGGCCTCCAAGACTGGCTGCAGGCCGTTTTTCCATCGCAGCTAACAGCTACTGATAACAGTAAGTACCAGCAGTGATAATTGCTCAAACAGTGATTTTCTGCCAAAAGCCAGCTGAATGTGTGTGCAGCAGTGTAGTCGCTTTGCAAGTAACGACTGTGTCAAGATCTACTAGCAAGTGCAAGTCTGCTAAGCCATTGACTGTGTATATAGTTATGAGTTCAGCACCAGTTTAAAGTATTAAAGCCAGAGAGAGACTGTGAGTTATAGCCAAATGTGCAACACTAGTTTACAGGCAATCCTGTGCTTAAAAACCTGAGGCCTTAAGGGACTGTGAGTAAAAGAAATGTTTCCAGCAAGTGAAAAGTCCGTGGAAAATCATGTAAATGTGTTAGAAAAAGAACAGTGCAAGTCTGTGCATTTTGAGCAAAAGTTATCAGTAGTGTGTGTAAATCGGATGCGCAGTGGCTTGACCCAATTTCTGAATGTTGATGCACAGGAGTGCTGCCGCCGCCATTACAGGGTAGGGTAGTAAAGTAAACACAGCAAAGGAGCCATTTTAAAAGTAAAGAAGGTGTTCAGTAAAGTGGGACTTTCAGTTACAGTAAGCTTTTGTTTGTTTTTCTGCAGTTATGGCCTCAGGACCAGCTCGCTACCCGGACTGGAGGCAGTATAGCGCAGTGGTCTAAGGCTCTGAGCTGCAAATCTGGTGACATCCAGCAGACCAGACCTGGGGTTTGAATCCCACAGCTTCCACTTGCATACTGTGTGAACCTGAGCAAGTCACTTAACCTCCTTGTGCTCCCAGGTCGCTCCTGTGAAAAAGCTTTCAGCTTAGTGTGCTATACTTGGTTAAACAACTAAATTAAATTAAAAAATCATGCCAGTGTTGCAGGAACAGCAGCAGTAAATAGACTAAGGGACATTGAAAAGTGGTGCTATGGAGGACAACTGCCTCTTGTGGCGATTCCTGGATATCCAGTGCATGTGTGTCAAATATGCTTAAACGCTGGACGGGACATCTTCATACCACCTCACTGTTCTGGGTGCCTAGCAAAATATGGCTTGTATAAAGTGCCCCAGATTCGTTTGGCTCCCACATGGACAAAGGTTCAGGAATCTGCAGTTGGCAGCACACAGCACCAGGCGGAGCCTGTTGAAGAAGGCCCTTCAGGGGAGTGTGGCACAAAGCTAGAGGGTGCAGGTTTAGAGACAGAACCAGATGTTGAAGTTTCGGATGCTGGATCTCAGAAGGAAAGTTCAGATAAAGCATCAGTAGACCCCTGGAGGGGGGGACCTAGCCCAAGTCTCATAGGAGAAGATGAGATGCGGGAGGTCTTTGAATGGGACGTGTCGACCTCCGCGCCTAGTGATGAATGGATAGTCTCAGGAGTGAGGACGACTAGTCAGTCCTGGGCTCAGATCCTAAGTGAGGAAGAAGATGAGGGGGGAACTTATGTGGCCTTGTGAAAAAGGAACGGGTACACAGCCTCAAGCTCTTGCCTCGGAGGAATGCATGGAAGAGAGTGGTGATGTCACTGCCCTGGTTATGCAAGAAGTAGTAGTCAGGGATCCATTTTTAATCTCGTTAAGGATGCGTAGCTGGCAGAACCAGGACTGGCCACCCCAAGCCAAGCCAGGCCAGGCCAACGGTCTCAGGTTGACCAAAGCTAGTAAAGAGGAGAGACTGGTTCGTAGGAAGGCGAATGAGATCTATGGGATGACCTTCATGTGTTAGGCTCACTCAATTAAATGTTGTGTGATGCTGTAACATGACAGAATAAAGTACACAACTACTTAAAGAGCCGCTGACGAATGACAAGTTCACTGTCAGCTGCTCTTTAATTCTGTTGTGTAACTTCAGAAAAATGCCTCTATTTGTAATGTTATTGCTCTACCCATTCATGCTTTTAGCTATCATAGTGGGTGTATTTGATTTACATGCTTCAGTGGTAAGTAAGAATCAGTGTACAACTGTAGGATGTAGTTAACTATTCTATTCTTGGAGAAAGGAACAATGCATTCATATTTGATTATAGAACTCTGCGGCTGAGAGTAGACGAGGGGGCATAAACTACATCATACCGATTGACAAGGGCCTTGTTAGTCGATCGGTGCCCTTGATTAATCACCATTTGACCATCAAAACATCTAAAATCACTTGCAAAGTAGCCCCCAATAGACTATAATGGAGCGCATCCCCGCGCACTCCCAGGCCTTACATCGATTCATAACATGGTTGTGCGCGGGGGCGGATCGTGGGTGGAGGCAATAAAAAAAAATAGGAACTTGTATCGAGCCGGTGGGGACAATTTTACAACAAAATTAAACAGTTATTTTGAGGAAGACATGCAGCATATGCTTTTCGCAGAGGTAAGGCATGTATACATGTGCTGCATATCTGTAATTCTGTATCCTGGTGAATCTCCTTAAAATGAGATCTTTCAAATTTTTAAATAAATGTTACAATGAATTTTACAGTTTGTATGCAGTGTAACACGTGTATTTGTTTGCAATGTACATTGTGTGCACCACACTTGAATGTTTTTACCTAAAAGCAAAAGCGCTTTTAAAAATGAGTTTTTAAATAAATAAAAAATAATTATAAAAATGTCACTCTGTTTGTATTATTTCACCACACAGGCTTCTATGTAATGCAAGTAAAAGCATACCATAGTCTGGAACAATAAAAATATGTAAATGATGTGCAACAAATTGAATTTAAATAATGTTCCTAACTTTGTCACAAAAGTTGGGAAATTATTGCCACAACAAGGTTATTGCAATAATTTCATCAAGGCTATTGTACCGTCACAATTTCATTATCGCGGCACCCCTACATATGGCAACACAGTCTATCACTGAACTGGGGATCTGACCCTGGGTGTGCTAACCAGGATCTTGGGGGTTTGCAATCTTGCACACTCCACTGCTGCTACATTACTGACAGCCCTTGGTTTATGCACCCCTAGTTTAGTGCTGAGCTACTGGAACTGTGCTTTGCTACTATGCTATCAGCAGTGCATATGTTATACTCAGCAATGCCATGTGGGAAAAGCCATATTCCTGACCCGATTTTCCTAAATTTATTTCTTTAAAATTTTGGTAACCAGGAGAGGCACACTGAACTGAAGCTTGTTTCCAGGTGCAACCTGAAGAAAATGGGGTAGAAAAAAGTAAACAAAGATTACACTACAAATATGGCATACAAAAATAAAAAATTAAATGTACTAGACAATGATGGACTGGCAAATAATGAGACAACTGTAGCACCAGGAGGATGCAAGTTAAGAATGTGTGGAGAGGCAGAGCCTCAACCTGGCTGCCAAGAGGAGGAAGGACAGGAGCAAGAGGAAGGGAGGGATTGGGAAAGGATATATTTTAAAGAGTGCAGAGAAGGAGATAAATGGAGGGAGCATGGAAGAGAGTTCCAAAGAGAGGGGGACAATAAGAGAAGCCTGCCTGCCATAAACTGGACTGAGGATGAGGAAGAAAGAAGGTACAGGCATCTCTGGAGCGTAGCTGATAAGAGGATGACAGGGAGAGGAGAGGTAGGAGGGGAGAGACCCAAACCAGAATTTGGAAATAACGGTGGCGTTGTGGTGCTGGCAACATAAGTGAAGAGTAGAAGGAACAGTGGTGTATGGGGGGGGGGGGCATTGGAGGCAAAGCAGCAAAAAGCATTACAAAGAGAGTCTAGTCTAGAGAGGGATGATACAGGGACAGACCCGAAAACCACATCAGCATAATCAAAAACAGATAGACTCATTTTGGTAAGGAGCTCCCAACGGACAATAGGAGAGGGGGAATCTCAATTCCTGTGCATGGCACGACTGTCCAACCAGATGCCAAGATACTTGGAGGCAGGGACCACATCAAAAGGAAGTACCATCAAGGGAAGAAAAAGAGGGAAGGGGGAAAGTTTGGCTAATTTCTGAGCAGTGCCAAATGTCATGTTTTTGGTTTTTTGTTGGTGCTTACCTCGAGCTGATTTGCCTGGAACCAGCATAATGCACTCAAGAAGTTGCTTAGCAGCCGAGACTCCATCTCAGGGGTTGAGGGACCAGAGGCATAGAGGACTGTGTCATCAGCGAACATGTGACTGTGGAAAGAGATAAAGAGAAATGGAAGGTCACTAAGAAAGACTAAAAAAAGGAGAGGGCCCAGAATGGAGCCTTGAGGGACACCTGCTTGAATGGGAAGGGGGAGAGGGGGAGAGAGACAGGGCGTCACCCCGTAAGATAGTATTTCAACCAATCCACAGCATGGGTGAAGAGACTAGCTAAGCAGAATTTGGCTAGAAGAGGAGAATGGGAAATAAGCAAGGCCACTGATTTATGGTGATTAAAACAATGAAATTCCGTTTTCAAGACTTCAGATTCCGGAATTACACCGGTGATTGTTACTCTAATTTCCGGATTTTACCGGGATTCTGCTATCATTCTTTTAGTATGTGCATAAGTAATCAGAATTAAAGAAGGCTTAATATACAGAGCATTAAATAGAGCAAATTGAAAATAGTACAGAAAGGAATTAAAAGAAAAACACAAGTTTTGTAGATCTACTGATCTGATATAAAATGCCAGATTCCATGAAATCTTTGCTTTTACCGGTCTTCAAGCAGCCCTAATTCCGGAATTTAACTGGATTTTCCAGTAAAAACCAAAAAACAGTGGCCTTGGAAATAAGAGTCAAAAGCTTTGACTAGGTCAATAAATATAGCAGCGGTGATGTGACCATGGTCCATATCACTGAGAATTATATCAGTGACATGGAAGAGGGAAGTGACGGTAGAGTGATTATTCCTGAAGCAGACTGAAATGGAGAGGGGAAGTCTAAGGAATTAACGTTGTGAGAAAGTCTAGAGAAAACCAAGGACTCCTGCAGTTTAATCAGGGAAGGGAGAAGGGATATAGGCCTGTAATTGCCAGGAGTAGAGGGGTCATCCTCTTTATGAAGGGGTAGCACCCTGGCAACTTTCCAAGCCTGAGGTACAGTACTTGAGTGAAAGAAAGGTTCATCAGTTGGGACAGAGGAAGAAGGCCAGCACTGTTTTCCCTAAAGTAGCAAAAAAAAATAAAAAATAGGGTGACTGTCAGTCAATTTTAATACTTATGTATCGGGGGGGGGAGGCTGTGTCCACACAGGCCCCCCACCTACCTACCATGCCCACTCACTGAAATATTCCTGTACTATGTGGTGTGAAGTGGTAGGGTACGGTAGGGGAATATGCATGGTGGGTCTAGGACAAATGTTGTGACAAACTACACGCTTGCAGCCTGGCTGGAGGAGGAGCACAGCAGTGGAGGAAAGCTACTGGCATATGTGTAAGCTAGCCTGTGGGTGACTGGCTGGCCTTGTTGTCAGATGTGCACTATTCCTGTTTGTGAGTCTCTTTCTGCTATATGTATGGTGTTCTTGAATATATTTAACTTCAGCCTCTCCTTATGGGGTTTAGCTGCAATTGTGTTGAATAAACTAAGCTAAACTCACATGCACTGTGATCTGACTACACGCAAGGAAGATTATGGCTTTGAATCAATGAACCAGCCGCTACATTCTTGATTTAGCAATTCTTTCTTGTGTGTTAGTCATGGTTGGTTTCCATTGTCTCCCAGTCCCCATCATCTTGAGACTTGCTCTGTCTCTCACTTGACCTGTTCTGTGAATCCGGATGTTCTGCCTGCTACTGAGGTTCCTTGGAGGAGTGTCAGCTTGAGGTCAGACAGAGCACAAGAAATCTCCTGCTGGCCAGGCCCTGGTTCTAGCAGCTCATGTCATGACATGACAGTATTTCAATGGCTAGCCCTCACCTGCCAGTCTGGCTGTTGGAATTCAAGGAGGTGACTCAGTGAGTGACTGAAGCGACACCACCAACCCATCTGGTACTGTAAGTGTCTTGGTGGCATAATCTTTTTTTTTTTTTTTTTAAGGTATGTCCTCAAAATGACTCATTGTCAGAATGGGCAGACAGGTTGGGGGGCAGCAGGAAACAGAGACTTCTCAGTTAAGCAGTACACCATTCAATACACTCTTGCTGATGGAGGAGAGGCAGAGCAGATCCTTTGTTTAATTAAGCTGCCGTCAGCATTCACAGCCTACATTACTTTCACACGCTGGGTGACCTCTCTCGAGCAGGTCACTTGACCTCCCCTGTACCGTCCCAACATTGGTAGTCTATAACATTAGGTAGATCTGTCAGTGTATGCAGTTCTGGCTAAAAAAAAGTTCTTCAGTTGCGAACAGTGCTTCGAGTACTTTCTTTTTTTGTACTTCTCCAGTTTGCTTTAGGACACGAATCTAGGAATTTAGACACTGAAATTAAGAGTTAAGTAAAAAAAAAAAGAAAAAAAAAACTGTTTTGACCTCTCAAATAGGGAAGGCAAAATGCATACACAAACTATGGCTAACACATTCCAGCCTCATGCTTTTAAACTGATTTTTTTTTTTTGCAGTACTGTTGGGGGGGGCACTTGAATATAGGTACGGTGGAGCAGCTGCAGTTTTATATAAAAATTCATTACAAATTGATGGAGCACTCTTTTCCTTAGCACTTGACACACTCATATTTTGTCAAAGATCTCATGCACAGCTGCCCTGGAAAAGGGCAGGTTTGGGTAAGGTTATTTTTTTTTTTTTAAACATCAAGTGCAATCAATAATGTATCAATATGCGAGACAAGACAACTCTTACAGTTTAAAAGTGGTCTCATGTACATTCTTAAAGTTATCAGAACTGCTCACCTTTGGTTCACAGTTCTCATACCCTAAGAATGCATGCAGACCACTCTTACAACTGGTCTCACTGCCAGTATTAACATACATTATTACTGTTCGTCAGCATCCTGCTAACTTTTAGTAGGCTGTGGAACTCTTTCACAGCCTGTACAAAGCCATCAGAATGCACCGTTGCCTCAACATTCTGCTGCCATTTATGTTAAACGGTTTCACAGCCTGCTGAAAGCCAACATCAGCCATTCTGGATTATCTCTGTGAGCAAAAGGCGTGATCATCAATAATTATCATAGTGGCGAGGTAGCGTAACTACAGTTAGCGTTGAGAAGGCTGTTTAATGTTAAACCCCAAGCTTTGCACTTTAATAGCTTCACCCCTAATGGACTTACACGGAATTTTGCATGCCTGGTCTTGGCAAGTCAAGACACCTTGCCTGCAAGTTTCGTTCCAGCCAGATATGTGGATTCCAAGAGCTGGATAGTGAAAAAGTGAAAAAAGTGCTTTTTTTGTCACCACCTAGGGCCCATATGGTTTAGAATTTTGGTCTGAAGTTTTCAGGGGAGAAAGGGCTTGGCCCAGAATTGTGCCTTGAGTTGGGTTTGGTGAAAAAATATTAATCCATTCCAGAGTTATAAGGATTTGAAATGTTGGTTCCGAGCATGCCCAGTACGACCTTTTGGATAGCTGTTCCATATTTGGCAATACAAAACTGAATTCTGTTTCATATGGGTAGTAATACCGTTTCGTGAGAAAATATGCTTTCATGTGGTGTCCATCTTGTTTCCATTTTTTTTTTTTAAGTTTTTTTTTGAAAATCCATAAAAATCAAATCCTGCAGACACCAACACCTGGATCTCGCTAAACACGAACACATTAGCTATATTTTGCACTTCGTTTTTACAAGATTAGGTTCATGTGAAACAAGAATTTTTACTTAGTTGTTTTCACATTCTTGTTTCATGTGAACCAATCCTGTTTTGTGAGAACACCACAATCTCATGAAACAGGACTGCTTCATTAAAGGTTTTTTTCCCCAACATTTGTACTTTAACAAGCCATACCTCCATCAACATTTGTAGTTGAGGGATATTCTACATATCAAAAAAAAAGTCTCAATGAGTACTACAACACAAATGCGTAATTCCCTACAAAAACGAGGCCATATAAAAACCAAAAAAAAAATACAAATTAAAATTCTCATAGGACAACACTGCAACTTTAACAAGCTGCAACTCCATCTATCTTTGGAGTTAAGGGACAATCTATATACAGTGTTCCCCTCATTATAATGAGTTAGTTATATCGAGGGATGCTGTTTTGGGAGATATAAAAGTACAGTACTACCTGCCTGTTCACACTCACGCTTCCCAGACATCCTCCCATTCAACCCTGTAACGTTACAGGCCACATTATTTGATTTTTTTTTTTTAATTAAAACACGGACCTCTGTCAGTTTTATTTTAAACAAGCTGAAGCAAGCCCTGTTTTCTGTCTTCAAATTAGCAGCTTGTGCTGACCACCCACCCGCATGGATCCCCCACCCAGGCATTCTCCCACTCAACCCTACAATATAACAGCACAAGATATTTAGTTTGCTTTTGCTTTTTAACACAGATCTCTTGCTTGCTTAAAATAAAAAGTTAGTCCCGTCTTCACCTGTGCCTCAACTGCTCACAGACTGTCCGCCCACTCACATGATCTTCTCAGCAGTTTTACTGCACTTAAATTACTATTAATTTTATTGGTTTTACAATCAGCAACCAGAAGGCAGTACTGTGCTGTATGTAGGGACATGGGGAGACGGTAGCTGGGAGAGGGGGAGCAGAGACTGAATACATGCTGCGATACTAAAACTGTCAGACTACAGTCAGGAGCCACAGGAACTATTTGTTATAACTGGGAGTTCGGTATAGCAAGGGAGCACTGTATCAATAGAAAGGTCTCAATGAGTCCTACAAGATGAAGCCCCTAAGAAATACCAATTGAAAACAGACATATGAAAACTATTAAAATGAAAAAATGAAAATTCTCATAGCATAACACTGCGACTTTAAAAAGCTTAACTCCAGCCCCACAAAAAAAAAAAGGTTACAATGCAGCAGATAAAATGTTTTTCTGCAGGAACGGATGCGCAGGACTTGTGGGGACCAGCACTTCTGTAATCACATGGATGTTTTCACACAGGTTCTAAAGAGACCTGCATGGATGAATTTAAAAAACTGCATTATTGCATCAGATAGGGTTTCGACAAAGGCAAGAGATTGGCGTTCAGGTTTCCAACCCTAACTCCCCAGCCCTCAAGTAGCAAAAGGAAAAAACATGGTTTTTGCTGTCCTGACTCTTGGTGGTATGTCACCAGATGTGGGTTTAGAATAACACAATTTCAGGCAGACCACAAATCAGGTGCATAAAATATGCATAAGTGAGTTTGATATTTTATTTTCATCAAGTAAAATATATAGAAAGCAAGATGGTAAGTCAGATGACTGCTTAGCTTCAACAGTTTCTAAAGCTTCTCTTCAGCCTAACAGTGTGAAAGCACACACTACCAGGAGGTCTTTCACCTTCCTCTGTCAGTATTCAACTAACCACCCTATTTACCTATTCAGCACTGAGGTAAGGCTTTTTATATAGAAGCTGGAAAAGCAATTCCACCTGCCTTTTGAGTAACAGCAGACATAACAAAACTAGCCACTAGGGGGCCACTGTTGCACCACAGAGAACAGTTATTTGGCACCTGGAGAACATTACATAACTTGTTTACAACATTGGCAAAAGTCAGAACATTCTGTGCTCTCCTAAACTCTCCTGCAGGGTCATATTGCCTCATGCTGTCTGCTGCAAAATATATCTTAGAAGGGGGCTGCCAACATCTAGAAAAAGCAGACAGAATTTTTTGTTATTCTTATATTAAGACAGTCCTCTCATTTTGTAACTGTACTCAGTTTCGTTTTTAGGTTAATATGCCCAAAGTTTTATAAAGCGACTTCACCATTTAATTTATAACCAGCCAACCAGCATGTTGGACATTATACAAAACATATAAACTGCTCTTGGAAGGGGTTTCAATTTATCCCAGGGGTGTCCACTATGACAGGGGTCACCCTGTCACAGTGAATCAGTGGTGGAATCTTCCTTGGGGTTCTCAACCCTAATGCTCACCTCACTGTGATATAGCCTTCAAACGTACAGAAGTGTTTCCCCAGATGTTGCCAACAACCTGTAGGCCCTGGCTGAAGAAAACGGGTAACATCTGACCTTATTTGGTGAGGCAATGGAGTGAGCGTTCCGGTTGAGAACCCTAAGGAAGACCCCAGCAGAGTCAGGACAGCAAAAAACATGTTTTTCCTTTTGCTGCTTGGGGGGGGGGAGAGTTAGGGTTAGAAACCCCAACGCCATATTTCCCTACTTTTTTCATTTTTATGCAGTCGTTCCCCCCCCTTTCCAAAAAAAGAATACAATATAATACAGTGCAATCACAGGTGTATGTGTGCATGAACATTCTACTTCCTTTTATCAGGCTGTCAGGCTGCCTCACTCTCTACCAGTGGCATGCATTCACTGCATGCCTATAGATTACTGTATTAACTTTTTTTTTCCTTCTTTTTGTTTTGTTCAGTTGTACAATCAGTCTCTGAAGTGCGTCTGTAGTCGTGTACTCTGTGTGTGGAACAGGAGCGCTCCGGCAATGAATGGCATGCAACACTCCAAGTAGCATCTGGCTGCCAGGTGATGGTGACGCGTGCAGCTGACCATCTCTGATCCCACTGCTTTGGAAAAAGGGGCCAAGATATGTAAGTAAGGAATTGAATTGGCCAGAGGAAATCAGAGCAAGAGAGAGAGGAGAAGACGTCACATCCCGTGGTACATCACATTACCAGAGGCATGAGAACTTAGAGTTGGGCACCATTCCATGGAGCTGGGCAGCAGGCTGAAGGAGACAGCAAGAGCAGAAAGGCAACAGGGCCAGGGCAATTATTTTCCAAAGTTTTCAGTCTGGCAGTGCGGTGGCAGTGGGGCAGCAGTGCCAAGACCTGATTTTGTTATGGTCAGAGAGAGTGAGAGGAGAGCAGAGCACCAGGGAAATCCATCAGGGACGCAGCAATCGAGAAGCTGCACCCAGTGGGCCAAGACCGTAAAAGAGAGGGTCTGGCGGGGATGGGAGGCAGGCAGAGGCAACATTTTATTATTAGCTGCTCAAAAACAGATACTGCGATTGAATAGGGTGCTGGGCAAGCACCCCGTTCAATCGCAGTAACTGTTGTTGAGCAGCTATGCTGGGTGCTCTCTTGCTCTGCTTGTGTTATGAAGTTTGGGCTCGACTGCAGTTCTTGGGTCACAAATATGGCAGCCTGGAGTTGTGCAGTCCTTCCTTCACTGGTGGCTGTGTCAGAAATCATTAAACAACATCTCTTCTTGGCTCCCTTTTGACAACTGCACAATTCTCTGACTGAACAGCACATTTGGGAGCTGAGAGCTTATGTCTTTAAGGCATTCTTTTCATACAAATCGAACTCTGCTTCTCAGACTGGTGCTATGGTTTAACTTAAAATCTTTCACACTCTGGCTAGTTGTATTCATTTATGTCTGTGTTTAGCTTTTGCTGCATTATGATCTCAGATTACAAATTAGGCTCAGTAAATCAAGGCACTAACCAACGGAGTATGTGAGGGCTTCATATGAAAAGACTACACATTTCTGTCCCTTATATAAGCTGTTGCAAAACTGAGCATGCCACTATTTTAGAAATATATTGTAAGCTTGCCATGAAAGAACAGTATGTGAAATTCCAACCCCACTGAACCTCGTAAAACTAATTTTAGTGTCAGGACTAAACTTCAGCTTCAAATTGAAGCTAAGGGTGTCACTGGCTCCCATCAGCCTGCAAAGTGCCTTACTACATCTGACAGAAGTTAATAATAATAATAAACGTTATCTTTAGAGCGCTCTTCACCAAGTATCAGAATGCTGTACAGTAAAAACAATTAAAATCTTAAAATATTAAAGTACAAATAAAATCAGAAATTTTCAGTAAAAATCAATTACCAACAAGCTTCTTGGCATCTCACTAGTTTTATTTTATTTTTTTCAAACTACATTTTCTGTGTTCAACAGTAGCCAACTCCTGTGAAAGTAAAAGGGCAGGAAGACAGTTACACAGCACAGACACTGCAGCCTGCAAAATGCCTTGCCGTATCTGAACTAAGTTAAAAAAAAGACCTACATGGAAAGCTGAAGCCCCGACTGCTGCACAGATCGGAGCTTCACCTCTCCGATCCCTCCTACAAGCACCTTAAAAAAAATACTAGATTTTTTACCTCATCGCTCGTAAAATTCAGCAAAAGCTCCAGTAGCGCTGGCATTTTGAACATGGCACTCCAGAACCCCCCAGGATTTTGCTGGTAATACCGCAAGATGATGACATGCCACTGCCCCTACCATTATAATGCACTTATGTATGGAAATAAAACCATCTATATGTGTCTGATGCCAAGCACTGTTTTTACATAATTTGCCTAAATCCCATGGGTATGGCATGCATACCCATGAGTTTTAAGCAAATTAAGTAAAAACAGTGCCTGGCATTGGACATATATAGATAGTTTAATTTCCATGCATTACAATGGTAGGGGCAGTGACGTATCATTGTCTTGTGGTATTACCAGTGAGATCAAGTGGAGTTCCGAAGCGCCATGTTCAAAATGCCGGTGCCACCGGAGCTTTTGCTGAATTTTACAAGCGATGAGGTAAAAAAATGTAGTAATTTGTTATGGTGCTTGCAGGATGTTCAGAGAGGTGAAACCCTGATCTGTGCTACGGTCAGGGATTTAACTCTCCCAATAGATCTCCTTTAAATGAACAAGCTTCTTGCCATCTCACTAGCTTTATTTCTTTTTTTCAGACTACAGCTTCTGATGATGCAGGCTGCAAAGATCACCTTTTTTAAATTTTTAACACTCTCCCATCCCACACCAGTAATGTCTATATTGGCACTCATTAAGTATTTTCATTTTGATTTAAAATAAGTTGTATTATGACAAACCAATAAAAAACATATTGGTAAGAAAAGTAACCTCCTCCTCCCCCCGCACCCTCTATCTGCCATTGCAAGCAGTGGGTCCCTGCTACTACCGACTTTCACTTGGGGGGGTCCACACATGTAAAAAGGTTAAAAACCCCTGGTGTAAAGCATGCTTTGTATAGCCCTGTTCTGACTGGTCTGTGACTTGGGAATCACAAAATGTAACTAAAGAACTGTTACTTTGCTCCGCCTCTAAGATTTAAATTTTTTAAATAAAGAACGCTATTCACATTGGGAGCAGTAAGGTTACTGCAGCAGTTTAGAAATGAAGTAAATGTAGAAAAACTTTGTACAAAAACCTTTGTACTTCTGCATAGATCTCTCATTTCCATAAACGTGTATATGAAAAGGACGTACTTATGTCTGCTGAGATTGATGCAAAAGTGACTTCATTGCTAATGGGTCTACTGAATACTACAGGGGAACATGCCTTATCTTTCACCCCCCACCCCCAATGGACTTCTGTAACAGGACAGCAGTTGATTCAGGACTTAATAGTTCATTCATGGCATAGATTTACAAAACAATGTTGTCCTGCCATACCTTACGGAGTTTTTAATTACTATATGAAGCATACATTTCTAGATTTTGCACATGCCATGAGTAAAACTTTCTTGAAGATTCAGCAATTCATTCTCCAAATTATTAGTGTTTCTAGTCTGATATGCAGTCTTGCAGTGGTTCTGCTAAGATCAGCCCGTCTTGAAGCTCAATTTGCACAGATAAGCACTTTATATGTAATTTCTGGCACTTTGTTTCATCGCCCTAAGCACTTTAAAAATATCCCACTTGACTCTTTTTCAAAGTTGCAGTACAAAAGTTATAGCCTTTGAAACAGCTATACGAACTTAGAAATGGATGGTATGATTAGTATCGGGGGACTAAAGGTATTGTCTCAGCTCTGAAGCTCTTTATTATAATGCACGTTTCAAAGTAATATTGTGGTCTGTTATCTTTATACTGAAGGCACTGTTAACACTGCTTTTAAAAAGCAGATACTTAGTAAAGATGTATAGATCTTAAAGAATAAACGGCTGGGGCCTTTAGACGCCTCTGTAATCATTTTGTTTTCTTTTGTTTCTTTAATTGCCTTTTCATCATTTTATTTGTATTTTGACCACTACTAGTAAAAAAAAAAAAAAAAAGATTCCAAGCGTATTCTTGCATTATGATGTCAGAAAACTTTTACTGGTAAGGCAGGCTGTGTATTTCAATGGGAAAATGCAAAGCTGTTGTCAGATTTTATATAGAGGAAAAAAAACACTTTCTCCCATCAGAATATTACATATTTAATAGAAGTATGTAATTGTTTATACCCTGTGATCTTTTGTTATAATTTTGCAAGTGACATTTTCTTCATTACCAGATTTTAATTGGGAAGAAGAAAAGACAGTCCAATTACTGTTTTAAACATTGTAAAATCATACAGATGTACCACAATAGTGCAAACATATAAATGTCAAGGTTTGTTATTGATAGAAGTATCTATTTCTTTTGAAAAAAAATAGAAAATATATTTCTCATAGAAATACAATGGACTCACAAGTAGCTAGCTTCTGATTACTTCACAATACCAGATATCTACGGAATTCTTTTTACGAGCAGCATGAAAAGCAAAGGTGAGCTGTTTCACTGCACTTACAAATGTTATTATAAAAAGGTAGAAAGCAGTTACTAGCACTTTTTTGCGTAACCAGGTAAAGCCTACTAGGAACAGGTGTCTGTTTTCAGAAGCACTGGGGAGGTTAAGTGACTTGCTTGAGTCACACAGTATCCAAGTGAAGGTTGTGGGAATTAAACCCAGGTCTGTCTGCTGGATACCAAGCTAATTCACAGCTCATTACTCTAACCTCTAGGCGGATGAAATGAAATATACTGCCAACCCTGCATCAAAATACAATAGTCAGTTTTCTATTTGTTAGAAGTAAATAAGAATGCCTTCTCCTGATAAATGTTATTTTATTTATTTAAAATTGGTGACTATGCTCCACCGAGTGTGCATCCATCCAGATTCTTTAATCCTTTACTGCGGTGTGTTCAGAACTTAGTCACCCATGCCCAAACTACATAAATGAAATAACATCTGAATGGTTTAGGTGATCGTTTTTGCAGTTAAAGCTACTGCAATCTCCAAGCCATGCCTAATGGTGGGACTATCTATTAAAGTAAATACTTACGGTTCACTCTGCTGTATAAAAGTGAGGAACTAGATTGGTTGTGGTGTATGATACGGGTTAAGAGCACTGAGCTGCAAACCTTGGATGTGGTGTACGATACTGGTTAACAGCAATGAACTGCAAACCTAGCGAGCTGGGTTTGAATCCCACAGCCACTACATGCATACTGTGTGACCCTGAGAAAGTCATTTAACTTTCTTGTGGTGGTGGTGGTGGCATACACATTCCAAAATGTATCAAAATGCACCATAAAGCATGAAAAATCCTATAGCTTCTGGGGGCCTAGGCAGCCCCCAGCCTTTTACATTTATCCTGAGCACCCAGTGCATGTCTTGCTAAAAGTCACTGCATGCCGGGGGCAGAAGCCTTACATAAGGATGGATTTTCTGTCCCTGTAAAAAACTGATGTTGCATAACGTTATCCCTCGCTACACAAAACGAAAAAGTGTACCATAGTAAGAACCACAAATTATATTCCACCAGTTAGAGACTTTTTTTTTTAAATCCTGAGGCGGGGGGTGAAAACCCTCACATAGGGTTGGATTTTCTGCTCCTGTAAAAACTGATATTGCATAAAGCCATCCCTGGCTAGACTGTGGGATAGCGACTTGATAATAAATTGAAATAAACATACTGTGGCTATACAAAAAGCTAATAATATGGTGAGGAATACAAAACGGAGTTTTATGAACAAGTCAGTGGGATGCATGGTACCAATATATAGGTCTTATGTTAGGCTGTATTTGGACTTTGGGTCACAAATATGGAGTCCATACACTAAGGAGGAGATAAGGAGAGTAGAAGAGGTGCAGAGGATCTATACTAAGATGATAGGAACTTTAAATAGATATGAATACAATGAAAGATTAAAAAGGACAGGATTATTTTCACTAGAGCAAAGAAGGGAAAGAGAAGATCTAATGATGTTGTTTAGAATAATAAATAAGGAATTGGTAAATGAAATGGGGCTGGAAATGCAAGAGAAGCTAAAAGGGTTGAGAGGACATAGAAAGCAAATTAAGCTAAGAACAGTAAAAAGGAATGGTGTATACTATTCATTTGTAAATAGAGCAGGAAGAGTTTGGAATACTTTGCCGGTAGAAGTGGTAAATCGTAAAACACTGACAGAATTTAAGAGAAAGACTGATAAATTGCTCTTGGGGAATCGGTTACTACGTACACACTAAGGTGGGGAACAGTTTATATGGACCAATGGTCTTCTACTGTTCTAAACCTATAAAAACACAAAAAGCAAAACTGCACCATAATAAGAACCAAAAATTATATTCCAGCACTTAGAAAAAAAGCAGTCGCTGACCCCCCTTCTTGTACAAGTGTTGTGTGACAACATATCCCATATCAACAGCTCATTTTCACGGAACCAGACAAAATAATCCCCCCTCCAACACACACTGTCTCTGATTTTGACCCAAACTTTTAGTGGATAAAATGTGAAGGCATACATTATTTAGAAAATAAAACTGGCACCACGAAACACCTCCTCCCCTACATGCCTGCTCCTTCTTACTGACTTGTTACACTCAGAAGCATGCTCTACGCAGTCCACTTATCTATCATCTGATCAACAGTTCTGCAGCACGTGATCCTACAGTAACGCCCCTGGTTGCTCTCTCTCGCTAACCTGTTTCTCAGAGACTGACCAATAAGCAAGCATCTGTGCGCATTCCCTGTGCTGCGCTCAGAATAAGGGCGGGGCAGCCCAAGTGTGCTTTATAGTCTATCTCAATGGGCAGAGTCATGTAATCTGAATACCACTGCAGATAGTTCGGTAACCTGGCATCATTTGCACATGTGCTTGGCTGGGAGTGCTGGGGAGACAGCCGCAGAATTAGAATAATGCATGGAAACAAGAAAGGGTTCTGCAGTTATATGGAGAGAGCGATGAATACAGTGAGCCGCGGGTTGGCACCAGCTACAAGACCGCGCATGCGTGTGACTCAACACCAGCCTAGTTTTCTAAATATGTGGTAAATTGGTCGGATTTTACAGAAAAAAAAAAATGTACAAATTAAAAAAAAAAAAAAATTACTGCACTGTGGCATTAGGCACGTCAGAGTGTAGTGTAAAATAAGTTGCTGTGCAGTTTATGTTGCAGCTGTGCATTTGTCACTGGGCAGCAAAAAAAAAAAATTTTTTGTTAACGCAAAGCTGTTAGAATAAGGCAGAGCGTCACCTGTGCCACTGGTAGCTACGCTGCGAGTTATCATGGAACTGCCAGATTTACTACAGGAACGGTGTTGGCAAACCAAAACAAGCAAAAGCTGAATTTTTAATTTCCGCACTTTTAAGTATTACTGCAGCTTATTCTCAGCCTAGGTAGAGCACAAAGCAATTAGGCAGGAGGTAATTATTTAATAAATTTATACTAGACGTAAAATTGTGTCAAACCTCATTTTTTTTTTTCCCTATACCTTTTTTCCTCTACTCTAGGCATACCTGGTCTGCACCCTATTCTGGCAGCCTCCCCGGGGATTCCAGCCGCTGTCCGTCATCCGTACTCCAATTAAGGTCACGCCTGCACTCCCCTGCTGTCTACCCCCCGCAGCAGGCAGCCCCCAACTTCCCACCTTGAATCAGATCCAGATTTCAGGCGCCCCCCCCAGAGCCTATGTCGTCGGACTGCCATCAAACCGCTCGACCAGGATGCCACTCCATTTTTCTTGTGTGTTTTACTACCCCAGAACTTGGGCATGCAATGATGCCAGGCGGAGGGGCGAATGCGCCCGCATGCACTCCCTTCAGGCATCAGCCCCAGCTCCTCCCCCAGGGGGCGAACAAGCGCCAACCGAGGATCCCTCCCTGAAGGAGAGCTGTCCAGCCGGACGCCAACCCTTCTCCTCCCTGCCGACCCTCGCCGAGCCGTGCTCGTTCCTGAACACGGTAGTTGCGCAGGGCAAGGCAAGGCGTCCAACGCTTCAGCGCCACTGGGCCAGCTACCAAACCCCATATTTTTGACAGCTTGTGTCTCCATTGTACTAGGACCTAAGGTTTTGTAAATCAGCATCCAGGATGTCATTCACTGCAGCAAAGTGCATGCCAATTTTCAAAACAATTTGTTCAGCAGTTTTAGCGCTGTGTAGTGCATTTACCCATAAAAGATCACCCAAATTAAGAATTTGTTTTGCATAAGGATATATATATATATATATATATATACACACACACACACACAGTGACTTGCAAAAGTATTCAACTCCCTTGAAAGTTGTCAGATTTGTCTGAATGACAAATGATACATTGAGATTTTGTTCTGTGTAATATTTATTTAAAAAGAGTGACCCTCAAAATAATTATTTTAAAGTGACATTGGTTTTATGTTAGAAAATATTTTTTAAGAAAAATAAATAACTGAAATATGCTGTTTGCATAAGTATTCAACTCCTGTGCTCTGGACAAACCTTACCGTCCAGTCCATTTGCAATGTCACTGATGAAGATATTGAAGAGGGCTGACCCCAGGACTGATCCCTGAGGTACCTCACTTGTGACTTGCATCTCTTCTGACTGTATACCATTTACCACCACTCTCTGTTTTCTGCCCGTCGACCAGTGTGCCACCCAGTTGACCAACTTCTGACCCACCCTGAGCCTACCCAGCTTATTAATCAATCTTCTATGTGGAACAGTATCAAAAGCTTTGCTGAAGTCAAGGTAGGCGACATCAACTGCTCCCCCTTGGTCCACCACTCTGGTTACCCAGTCAAAGAAATCTATGAGATGAGTTTGACAGAACCTTCCTTTTGTAAACCCATGCTGTCTTGGATCCTGTGGATTCCAGGTGTTGCACTATCCTTTCCTTAAGGACTACCTCCATAATCTTGCCCACTACTGAGGTAAGACTGACTGGTCTGTAGTTCCCTGCCTCCACCCTGCTACCACTCTTGTGGAGCGGGATCACATGAGCCCTTCTCCAGTCTTTTGGGACCTTTCCTGTGCTCAGAGATGCAATAAACAGTTCTGATAATGGCTCTACTAGTTCCACCCTTCACTCCTTTAGTACCCTGGGATGTATGCCATCAGGTCCCATTGCCTTGTCCACCCTGAGCTTATTGAGCTCTTGTAGGACCCTTTCCTTTGCTCCAAGTTTACACAGATGAAAAATATTGCCCTAACGAGGACACAATTGGCTTACAATTGGCCTCACCTCTGAAACATTAAAGTAGCTCACATTTTCTGGATAACCCCCTCAGTTTAATGACCATTGGTCAGACTGTGAATCTAAAGGAAGGGTGTGAAAATGAAGACTAAAGAGCATTCTAAGGAAGTTAGAGA
The DNA here is from genome assembly GCA_016271365.2 of Neoceratodus forsteri. Classification (NCBI taxonomy): domain Eukaryota; kingdom Metazoa; phylum Chordata; order Ceratodontiformes; family Ceratodontidae; genus Neoceratodus; species Neoceratodus forsteri. Next base: position 1,872,088,147 of record CM057452.1, read on the forward strand.
TAAAGTAATAGACATGCATACATTAGGAAAAGGGTACAAAATAATATCCAAGTGTTTGGATATCCCAGTGTGCACTGTTGGATCAATAGTGAGGAAGTGGAAACTGCATCACACCACCCAGGCACTACCTAGACAAGGCCGCCCCTCAAAACTCAGCATCCGAACAAGGAGGAGACTAGTGAGGGAAGCCACAGAGAGGCAAACAGTCACTTTGAAGGAGCTACAGAGTTCAGTGGCTGAGAGTGGAGTGAAGGTGCACCAGTCAACCATATCAAGAGCTCTGCATAATACTGGCCTGTATGGGAGGGTGGCTAGAAAGAAGCCATTACTCAAAAAGAACCATATCAAAGCACGTTTGGAGTTTGCCAGAAAGCATGAGAGTGACCCAGATAAGATGTGGCACAAGGTTTTTGTGGTCTGATGAGACCAAGATAGAGATTTTTGGCCAAAATTCAAAGCGCTATGTGTGGCGCAAACCTAACACTGCCCATGCCTCGAGAAACACCATCCCGACAGTGAAGTATGGTGGTGGCAGTATCATGCTGTGGGGATGCTTTTCATCAGCAGGGACTGGGCATCTTGTTAAAATTGAAGGATGAATGGATGGAGCAAAATACAGGGAGATACTGCAAGAGAACCTGCTTCAGTCTGCTAAAAAACTGAAGCTTGGGAGAAGCTTCACCTTTCAGCAGGACAATAATCCCAAGCACAAGGCCAAAGCAACACAGGAGTGGTTAAACAACAAAAAGGTGAATGTCCTACAGTGGCCAAGTCAAAGTCCAGATCTCAATCCCATCGAGAATCTGTGGCACTGTTTGAAAATTGCGGTCCACAAGCGTCACCCAACCAACCTGAACAACCTGGAACAAATCTGTCAAGAAGAATGGGCAAGAGTCATTCCCGAACAGTGTGCAAGGCTGGTAGATACTTACCCCAAAAGACTTATAGCTGTTATTGCAGTAAAAGGTGGCTCTACCAAATATTAATGTATAGGGGTTGAATACCTCTGCAAGCAGCATTTTCCAGTTTTTAATTTTCTTTAAAAGATCTGCTGACGGATAATTAATTTTGGCTTTGAAAATATACTGCTAGAGCATATGAGTTTGCAATAAAAATACTGACTAGAATAATATATGTAAGTCTCATTTGTAATCCAGACAAATCTGATAACTTTCAAGGGGGTTGAATACTTTTGCAAGTCACTGTATACGACATTGATGAAAGTGAGATAAATACAGGTTACTCACCTGTAACAGGAGTTCTAGGAGTGGTATATGTTGTTCATCCACACTTATTGGCAGGTTCCTTGCCACTTTAAATGTTGCCAGAAGGTCTTCAAGCTGGCTCCTCCCACCCACCCAGGTGGTAAAACCCTCGGCTCCGCCCCATGACACCAGATCTAGCCCGCGGGAAGCCAGGTTGCGTGTCGGAGCCGGGGAGGTCGAGTGGGTCGTGTGGATGAACAACATATACCACTCCTAAAACCCCTGTTACAGGTGAGTAACCTGTACGTCTAAGGACGCGGATATGTTGTTCAATCCACACTTATTGGCAGACTCCTAGCAGTTCTCTGGGAGGAGGGAGGCAAGGTGCGCACCCCCTACTTAGGGAATAAGGACTGGAGAACCGAGGTCCCAAAACCAGCATCCCGGCATGACTCTAGGTCAATGTGGTAATGGGAAATAAAGGTGTGTGCTGACTTCCAGGTAGCAGCCCTGCAGATTTCCTGGATAGGGACGTCCCTAGAAGCAGCCACGGAAGCAGCAGTATGGCGGGTAGAATGAGCTCTTATCCCTTTGGGAGGCTCCATGCCCGCCAACCTATAGCAGAGATCTATGCAGGAGGCGACCCACCTGCCTATCGTCCGCTGGCTGCAGGTCTGCCAGGTGCGGCTTCAGCCGTAGGTGACAAACAACTGGCGAACCTCTCCCCGAACTTCAGCCAGGCGCCTCCTTTATAAGAGAGCACTCTTCTAGGGTCCAAAAGTATGGAGCCTATATTCGCCCGGGAGGTGTGATTGGGTAGAACACCGGCAGAGTCAACACCTGGTTAAGGTGAAACTCAGACACCACCTTCAGAAGGAATTTCGGGTGGGGGCACAGGACAACCTTGTCCCTATGGAAGACCAGATAAGGAGACTCGATGGAAAGCACCTGGAGCTCTTCCATCCTTCTGGCTGATGTAATAGCCACCAAGAAGGCGGTCTTCCACAACAGGTGAGAGATGTCACACCTGTGCATTGGTTTGAATGGCTTGCCCATGAGCTTAGCCAATACCAGCACTAGACCCCACGGAGGTGGAGGTTCTCGCATCGGAGGGGATATGTGATCAAGGCCTTTGAAAAAGCGCCCGACCACCTTCTCTTATGCCACGACTGCTTCCTGCCCGCGCCCGGTAAGCAGAGATGGCTGCTAGGTGCACCTTAAGGGTCGTCGACCGAAGCCCTAGCTGAGAAAGGGACCACAGGTAGTCCAGAATGCTAGCCAAGGAACAGGAAGAATGGTCCAACCCCTTGCCCTGACACCAAATGGAGAATCTCTTCCATTTGAAGGCATAGCATTTTCTGGTCGACTCCTTACAGGACACCTCAACAACGTTGAGGACCTCGTCCCAAAGACCCAAGGCCTGGAACTCTAGCCACTCAGGAACCAGGCCGTCAGGTGCAGGGATTGAAGGTCCGGATGGAGTACCTTTCCCTTGTTGACTGAGATCAGGTCTGGGTGGGCTGGAAGCCGCCTCGGGAGCCTGGAGCTGAGGCTGAGGAGATCTGGATACCAGAACTGGCGGGGCCAGTCTGGGGCTACCAGAATCACCTGTGCCTTGTCCCTCTTCGCCTTGAGAAGCACCTTGGGGATCAAGGGAAATGGAGGGGAGTCATAGAAGAGGCCCAGGGTTTACGGCCTCCAGAAGGCCTCCCCCTGTAGCGAGCCCTGCTGAGGGGGGCGGGCATGAAACAGCCTCAGCTTCGCATTCTCCCTGGAGGCAAACAGGTCCACCTGAGGGGTGCCCCAGTGGGAGAACAGATCTTTTACTACCTCCGGCAGGAGAGACCACTCATGAGATGCAGCGCCTATCTGGATGAGGGCATCGGCCAGACTGTTGGAGGCTCCTGCCACATGAATAGCTAGGAGATCCGCCTCCAGGCTGATCACGAGAGACCAAGTGCGGAGAGCTTCCTTGCACAGGGGCAAGGAGTGCGTCCCGCCCTGTCAGTTGAGGTAGTACATGGTCGTGGTGTTGTCCATCTGGACCTGGACCACTTGACCCCATATAAACGGAGAGAAGGCGGTGAGGGCTAGTCGGACCGCTCGAAGCTCCAGCAGGTTGATGTGGCATTGAGACTCCTGAGGGGACCAGAGGCCGTGGACTCTGAGCTCCCCCAGATGGGCACCCAAACCCAGAGAGGCATCGGTCGTCAGAGTGATTGTCGGCTCGGGGCGGACAAACGGGATACCCTCCTGCAGATGAGCTGGAACAAGCCACCACTGTAGGCCATCCCACATCTCCTGGGTCATTGCCACTGGCTGGTCCAGAGGACCGGAGCGCTGTGACCATTGGCGGGCCAGCCCCCATTGTAGGGGACGTATATACCAGCGGGCCCAATGGACCAGAAATGATTGGGCAAAGGAGAAAAGGACCTTGGCCCTGTCCGCCGGGAGCCGGGCTCTGGCTCAAAGAGAATCGTGCTCTGCCCCGATGAACTGAATCGCCTGCGATGGCACGAGTTCTGACTTGGCCTCATTGATGAGGAGGCCAATCTGAGAGCAGACCTGGAGGGCCAGATCCCTGAATCGCTCCACCTCCAACCTGGAGGGGGCTGCAATCAGCCAGTTGTCCAGGTAAGGGTACACCCGGACCCCTCGGTGCCGCAGGAATGCTGTCACCACTGCCATGCATTTGTTGAAGACCCTGGGAGCTGGAGAGAGGCCGAAGGGCATGGCCTGGAACTCATAAAGAGATCCCTCTGCTCGAAAGCGGAGGAATCGCTGAGGAGACGGACAGATTGGGACGTGAAAGAACACGTCCTGAAGGTCCAGAGAACAAAACCACACGCCTAGTTGCAAGGATGGAATGATCTGAGCCAGAGTGACCATCCTGAAGGTGCGCTGCCTTAGGAACTTGTTCAGGTCGTGAATGGGGCACTAGCCCCCCGTCCGTTTTGGAACCAGGAAGTACCTGGACACAAACCCTGGGTCTGGAGGAGGATCCGTCACCTCGCTGATCACCTCCTTCTGGAGGAACAAGGCAATGTCGGCTCGACGAGCCGACAGAGATGCTGCAAACCCTGTTGACCCCGTGGGTCGACGGCTCGATAAGGAGGGAACTGCTCGAATTCCAGAGGCAGACCCCTGCCCACCACTTCCAGCACCCAGTGGTCCGTGGTGATAGCGAACCAGGCGGAAAGGAAGTGACGGAGCCATCCCCTCACGGGGGGAACCCGGGGAAGAGCGACGAGGTTGAGGGCGACACCCCTCAACCCGTCACTGGGCAGGCTTAGAGGAAGGGCCCGCTGAGGGACCTCCTGGACCCTTGCCTCCAGGTTTCCTACTGGAAGAAACAGCATACTTGGCCTTAGGGCGCCAAGTGTGTGCCTGCTGGCCCTGGTGCTGGTGCTGCTGGGCCGGACGTGCCGCAGGGGCGGAAGGGTTTATGATGCTGCTGGCAGCCTTTGTCTTTCTGGGCAGATGTGACCAAGTCCAAGGTGGCATTGGCCTTCTCGATCCTCTGGAGATGGCCTTCCACCCCCGGCCCGAACAAGTCGGTGTCCAAGAAGGGAACGTCTGCCGGCTTGTGCTGGGTGTCCGCCGTGAAGGTGGAGATCCGCAGCCAAGCTCTGCGGCGCATGGCCCCTGCAGCCACTACTGATCGGGCACAAGAATCACCGATGTCCAATGAAGTCTGAAGCTGCTGTTTTGCCACCACCCTTCCCTGATCCCGCACCTGCTTCACCGTCATCTGAAGGTCAGCCGGGAGATAAGGAATCAACTCATCCAGGGAGCCCATGAGGGCATGTGAGAAATGTGCCATCAGAAGTGCCGAGCTAGCCTGACCAAGGCCTAGGGAGGAAGTAGCGTAAACCTTCCGCCCTGCATAATCCAGCTTCTTGGATTCCTTATTGGGTGGTTTGTCCACGTCCCGAGCATTCACGGAGTGCTGGAAAACTCCGCAGAGGGGTGCTCCGAGAAACTGGAGAGTGAGCCGGTAGGGACTGCGTACTTTCTGGCCATTCTGGCCGAAGGCACGGGACAAGATGCTGGCCGCTGCCACAACTCCAGGGCCAGGCCAACAATGGGTTTGGCCACAGGAAAGGCCTCCGTAGAGGAATCCCCTCGGTCCAGTATCTCCGTGAGGGATACTTGGCCCGTTTCGAAACGGGTTCGAGCTGCATCCCAGTGGACTCCGAGAAGAGCAGAAGCAAACCTAAAAATGAGGATGGGCTCTCGTCCACCAACTGACCCCCCGAAGACTCCAGGTCAAGCGGCCTGGAGAACAGGGAGGAGTCGTCATCAGACTCCGAGTAGTCTGCAAACAGCTGCCGGGTGCCTGAGCCACCCTCCACCTGCCAAGGTCGATCGGGAGTGAGGGTGACAGACAACCTGTGGGGCAAGCCCTGACCCGACCGAGAATCCTTGGTCGGGGCCCCGGTTTTCGGTTATGGAGGCGGGGGGTTCTACCACAATGGGCGGAGCAGCCGGCTTCGGCCAAACAACCGGTGCCAGAGTCAGCTCCTCGACCACTACGAGGGGTTGTTTCGGCCGCTCCGGTGACAGCCACTTAATGGCCAGAGAAGGCAACTGAGTCAGCTTATTCCCAGACAATAAGAGCTGCTGCCACATTAAATCCTTGTAGCACTGACACAACTTGCACCAGAGCCTATCCTCTGAAGAGGACGACGAGGATGAGCAGCAACACCACTTTCCACGGTGCCGAGACCAAGACCGCAGACGTCGGCGGGACTGGCTGGACCTGGAAGAGGACCAAGACCTTCGGGGTTTCCGAGGGTGGGTCAGAGAGGGAACAGGGGAACGGCCCTTCCTTCGGTTCAGGGACCTTAACCAGGGACTCCGGCATAGGAGGCACAGGCAAGTCCTCTGTAATCACCAGGGGAACCGGTGAAGTAGGGTTGTCGGCGTCACCAGTCGACAAACCGTCCGACGGGTCAAGAAAAATTTCGACCGCGTTGACGGCTGTCTCGGCCTGCTGACCTGACGGGGACACTGTGAAGCCAGCGGCCTTAGCCGCAACCTCAACCGAAGTCAAAAGTCTGGTGAAGGGGATCTCTCCCACTCCCACGAACGTCGACAGTGGGATTTACCTTTTGAGTCCTTCTTCTTGGACCAACTGGAATGTCCCAATGGCCCTTCTCCCTTGGTGGAGAGGGACTGGCAAAGCTCCTTAAATGAAGCCGTGTAGGAGGAGCCCAAAGAGAGCGGGATAAATGCTGCAGCTGAGGAGGAAGAAGAAGCGGTGGCCTGGGCCGCCTCCTCCTCGAGGGCGACCATCTGCTCCAACTGTTCCGCAGAGCCCACCACCGGACACCGCCCAACGGGTCTCCTTCGACTTGACCGGTGGATACCGTTTTTCAGGGCACCCAAGAAGAAGTCGAGCAGCGCGGTCCTCCAAGACCGAAGCCGAGAAGGAGCTGCACGATTCGCAAGCCTGCAAATCGTGACCAAGCCCCAGGCAGTAGACGCACATGGAATGCAGATCAGTCCGGGACATCTTCTGCCCACAGGGGCACCGACAAAAGCCGAAGTCGATTTGTCCATGCAGCTTGTGAGGAAGATGAAGACCAAGTCTTGTAAACTTTAAAATTAGTTTTGGGTTAACCGAAGAGTTTGGATCCAGGCCTAAAACACAAGAGCGCTAAGGAGGGAACCTGAGCTTCCAAGCGGTAAGGAAGATCTGGCGTCATGGGGTGAAGCCAAGGGTTTTACCACCTGGGTAGGTGGGAGGAGCCAGCTTGAAGACCTTCCGGCAACATTTAAAGCGGCAAGGAACCTTCCAATAAGTGTGGATTGAACAACATATCCACGTCCCTAGAATAGGAACATCCTAACAAGCTACACTTGACCTCACATGGCGAAGAGGGTTGTTACACGCTTCAGTCTGTGAAATTATTTTAATTCTCGAAAATGCAAGGTTGGACAAATGCCCAATACAACACACAAAGGGACAAGCACTATATACCACCCTTTACCCAATGCCCAGTATGGGCCCCTCCCTGACTAAAAATCCACCCAAGGAAATCATAAAATAACCCAAGTTCCCCATTTTGGGGGGGTCCTCCTGCACCAGTGGTCCACCCCCCCCGTTCCATAGGGCAACCACTGAATCCCTGAGGTCTGTAGTCCTCTCCTCCAGTAATATCTTAAAATTGCCAGGCAGCCGGGGCTCTACCCACCTCCCCAATCCTGGTGAAACTCCAGGCATCCCAACAGTGGTCCTGCACAGTCTATGCTTCACTTACCCTTTGGCAGTTAGGCACAGTCTCACCTTCCAAGGGCTGGCCACATCCAGCTAGCAAACAAGTTGCCCTCTGACATCCTACCTCCCTGGGGTTGCTACTTACCTGATCTCACACCTAACAGTCCCAACCAGGGACCCTCTCCCTACATCTGAAGCCCCACCCCACACACCCACTATGGATAAGAGAGACAGCATCAAATGCTTTTGGGGAAAAAAGTACCAGTCACTGTGTTATGTTTTATGACTTATCGTGTGTATTACAACAGTAGCGCCTCTATAGATAAGAGTTGAAAGTAGGGTGTTCAATGTTAAAACCCTTACTTTGCACCTTAATAGCTTTGGCAGTGTTTGATGAAATTAGCTGAGCTTGTGCAAGTGTTGTCCAGCAGGCAAGGTCTAGATCTGTGGAAAGTTTTGTGACAGGCGATTATGCAGTTTCTGAGATCTGCATACGTCATTTTCCTGTAGACGTCTTAATTTTTTTTCTATACTTAACATGGGATTTTTTTTTTGCTTTTACCTACAGCCTAGACATAAAGGAATTGTTTTTCTCCAAAATGTTCAGGTTAGAAGCATGCTGTGGCAAGGTAGTGCCTTTAAAAGGTTTTGTGAAAAAATATTAAACGGTTTCAGTGTTATAAGGATTTAAAGTTTTGTGTTTTTCTGTTGTAGTAGTAGTAGTAGAAAAGTAGAAAATTTTTATTTTTATACAGGAAAAATACATGTCATTTGGATAAAATAATCCAGTTTTCAAGACAGTCCTGTGCAAGTTTTCCAAGTTTCATATAATCACACCAATTTCAAACAATCAATACAAATGTTAAAACACAAAATCACAGAACACACACATCTAGACAATATTAAAAATTAAATCAAGCACATTCACAAAAATATACATAATGCATCTTTAACCCCTTATGAAATTTTTTTTCAATTTCCTCTGATCGCAATGAAGGAGGAAGAGTATTCCAACACATTGCTGCTTGTGACGCCAAGGTTCTATCCCCAAATTTATTCTTACGCTTATCTGGATCTATTCTATTTTGATACAAAGCCCTAACTGAATGTTTCCTAAGAGCAAAATCTTTACCTGCCAATATTTTTGATATATTATGATTCAAATGAATTGTCCTATATTTATATATAAATAAGGACCAACTATACCTATATTCTAGGTCAAGAGGTAACCAGTTTAACTTAGTCAACAATTCACAATGATGAGTCCTAATATTACAATGTAAGACATATCTTGCCACCCTATACTGCAATTTATCCAATTTAATCAAAAATTGTTTAGGTGCAGCCCTATAGATAACTTCTCCATATTTTATTACTGGAAGTATGAGCTGTTCAGCAATCAGTTTTCTATCTTGCAGTTTTAAGGACTTAGATGTTCTCTTCAAAGCTCCCAATTTTTTATGTGTTTTTGTAATAACAGACTCTATGTAACTCTTAAAGGTCAATAAAGAGTCAATATTAACTCCTAAATAACAATAATTTGAAACTTGTTCTATCAAAGTTTGATTCAATGATGTGATCTGTACATCTGAGACACCCTGTTTTTTAGTACCAAAGCACATTAATTTTGTCTTATTTACATTCATAATCAATTGTGACTGGGTGAACCACTCCTGAACCCTAGTGAAGTCAGCCTGTAGGTCTCTCTGAGATCCACCAAACCGCTACCAGAGGCCACCAAAACCAGTATCATCTGCATACATTCTAATATCTGCATGCGGATCACTGATGGTAAATCATTATTGAATATCAAAATAACAAGGGTCCCAAATGGACCCTGTGGAACTCCCTTTAATAATCCTAGGTTGCGAGAGATGGTTCTCTAGCTGTACTTTCTGGAATCGGTCCGCAAATATGACTTAAACCATAATAGTGGATCTCCAGAGAAACCCAAACAGACCAACCTCTCAGACAAAATGGAGTGGTTCACCAAGTCAAATGCTTTTGACAAATCAATATAGATGGCTGCTGTATCCTTACCTTTGTTCAAAGATGTACATATCAGATCATTAAATTCGACCAAAGCCGATGTGAAAAACCCTTCCTAAAACCTGATTGATATCTTGTTAATAAATCATATTTTTCTAAATAAACTCCCATTTGTTGGTTTACCAACCTTTCTAAACATTTGGATAATACAGGTAAGATAGTAATTGGACGATAATTGTTAGGAGATGTCTTATCTCCAGTTTTATAAATAGGTACTATCTTCCCTGTCTTCCATAAAGTAGGAAAATGTCCCTCTTGTAAACTCCAATTAAATATAGCTAAAATCGTATGTGCTATATATGGGGCAGCTATTTTTAAAAAACGTCCTTCTAAATTGTCCAGACCTGCAGATTTATATGGGTTTATTCTAGATAATTCCTTAGTAACTTCCCGTAATGTTAACGTTTGAATCTAAAGGAGGATGTTGATTTGGATAATGTTCTTCACACCTAATGTCAGTTACTATTGAGTATCTCCTATTAATCCTAAATTGGGTAAATCAACAAAGTAACCATTTAAAATATTTGATACCTCCCTGGATCTTCTATTATATCTTCATTTGTTCTCAATTTTAATTTTATTTGTCCATTTTGCCCTCCAGGATTTGACAAGTTTTTATAATTGTCCAGAATTTTTAGGATTCATATTGTAATTTAATTTATCTGATAGTAGATTATTTTTGCCCTTTTGGTAATTTTGACACTGCTTTCTTTTAATTCTAAATAAATCCCAGTCACAACTTTCTTTTGTTTTTGGCTTTCTTCCAGATTCTATTTTTAACTCTAATCATTTTTTGCAATTTTTCTGTTATCCATGGAAATCTTGGCAAATTTCTATGTTTTTTTGTTATTATAGGTGCATGGAAATCACAAATATTTTGAAAAGTATTGGTAAAATATTCAATGCTAAGATCCAATTCTGGTATTAATAAACACCTCTCCCATCTTTCTAATCTAATACTCTCTAAAAATTTAAACTCTGAAAAATGTCTCATATCACGAGACCAATTTTGTTTCGGAAACTCTCCAAGTCCTCCCTTAGGATGTATAATAAGAGCAATCCAAACAGGATTATGATCACTGAAATGAGGAGATAAAATTCCTGATCTTTTACTTGAAGAGGTGTGAAACAAAATTAGATCTAATATTGATCCATTTTTGTAGTATTTATATATCTTGTGGGTAGATTAATCAATTGAATAAGTCCCATTTCAGTTGTGATTTCCTTTAGTTTTTCCTCTATCATTAGCCAGTCACAATTAAAATCGCTCATTAGTACAACAGGTTTACCTTTTATACAATCCCCTATTTTTTGTAAAACCCCATCTATAGTTTTTAATTTTGTTCAAGGGGGAGAATAAATCACAGCTACTACTAAATTTCGGTGAACAATAGAGATGACTATATAATCTATATTTCCTTCATTTCCTGCCATCATTATTTCAGCATACCCCAAGCGTTTTTTAATATAACACATTACCCCTCCCCCTTTACCTTTTCTATCTTGCCTAAAAGTCTGATATGTTGGCACACCCAATTCAGTTGTACTTATTTTATCATTTAACCAAGTTTCACTCAAACCCAATATACATGGATTATGTGAGTCTATGATGGTTGCCAGCAGATCAGTCTTATTAGAAATACTACGGGCATTATCATGTAAAACAGTAATTTCATTTTCAACATTAGGTCCTGGATTCATCTCAACATCACCCCCAAGATCAAAACCAAATAACATGCATCCATAAAAGTGTCAGGTGACTTATTGAAACTTGGAGGTAAGCCCTTTAACTTAATACCTGCTGCATAGTACTTATTCCAACAATTAGTAAAACATTTTTTCTATTTAAAAGTAAATACCCTTCTAAATTGGGATGGGTCTTTACAACAAATGTCAAACTGTTTTGTTATTCCTAATTCAGATTCACTAAATATTGCACCTGTAAAAGTCAATCCCAAAATAAGGTAACCTAACATTTTTACTAAATACATTTTTTAATTTATTAAAAGGAACAATAGTATTCCGGCAATATTTGAAATCGTTTGGCAGGCAGAAACCACCACCACCTTTTTACTACCTTTAACACCTACCTGCAAAAACGAGGCAAATATACCAGGAACTGTGTTCCATTTACAATTTACCAAACAAATCCTTTAACTACTTAATTTTTAATTGAGTGGGCGCAGCCACTCACGCCATAGAAGGGTGAACAAAGCAAAACTTTTAAACCTCAGGTCCCACCTCTGCAAGTCTCTGATAGGGTCCCCCAGCAGTCCTTCAAGGTTTTCAATCAGCTGTGCCTTGGTATATTTCAGCGCGTAGATGTTCTTAGCGTTTGCTGTCCACAAAGCAGAATTCAAACAAAAAGAGCTGCTGTGCATTCAGTAAGAGGGAATAAGCTGGAAATATTCACCTCGTTGATGGTAAGCATGCTCAGTAGGATTTTTGGGCTAACATTCTGATACATCAAAAAATTGATGTCACAGGGCTATTTTCAATTTCATGAAATGTGCTCATGACACCATTTTTTTTGTGACAGTCGTCATCTTGTTTCTCACTTCACTAACAAACTTAATTCAAATTTTTACTACAGCAGCCTTAATAAAAAAGAACATGAATCTACCTCATTAGAACATGTTGGTTCAGATTCTGAGGCTCGTTTCAGTCAATTATTATAAATATCTTTTATATATGTCTCCAGGCAATATTAACATATTTCCCAATTTTTAAATTGTGACTCGTTTTTTGGGGACGCACCTGTAAGGTGGTACAAAACAAAATTTGCCCTGCTAAACGTTTTTTTAATTGTAATAAAAAAAAGTCTGCTGGAAACACATTTTGATTGCCCAGCATAATTTTTTGTTTCACAGAAGAAAATTGGTTTCCCGGCATTAAATCTGATTTTACACCATGTTTTTTTGTTTCTCAGCATTTAATTGGTTTATCAGCAAGAAATTTGATTGCACGTCACATTTTTTTGTTTTGCAGCAGAAAACTGGTTTCTCAGCATGAAATCTGATTGCACACCATGATTTTTCATTTCACAACAAAAAATTCATTTTTCAGCATGAACTTTGACTGCACATTAGAATTTTTTTGTTTTGCAGCAGAAATTTTTTTTTTTTTGTTAAACGTTTTACCAACACTCAGCCCGGTGGCACAAAGGGTTGAGGCACTGGACGCCACACTTCATGCTACGCTAATGACTCGGGTTCGGGTGTGGACTTGGGTCGTCAGGAGTCGGCTGGGGGGGAGGAGCAATGAGCATCCCTGAGACTGCTCTCTTCCTCGGGGACGTGACTCCTGCGAAGGTGCTGGCTTTTAGTGGTGGCTAGGGGGAAGTGCAACTCACAGTGCAATGGTGGGGTCTGCGCCGGCAGATGTCCGTGCGGCATACAAGAGCACATGCTGCAGCATCCTTGCCGTCTTTGCACACCCATGCCGTGGGAGTGTATTCAGGGGACAAAAATGGCTGAATCCTCCAGCGCAGATGAGGGTCTCATGTGGCGCTGCACCAGACACTCCTGGAGCTCCCTCCGGCCCTGACCCCTTGGCCTTCCGTGAAGTGGCCTGAGGGAAGGAGAAGGAAGGAGGTAGCAGCTCAGGTACGGCTCTCAATGCGGGAGCTGCCAGTGGACCGGAAACTGTGGAACCGAACACCCCAGCCGAGGAGGTAGGCTACTAAATAAACAAAAAAATAAGTTCTCTCAAATATTTTCAATCAATAGACATATAGGAACAGTGCATAAACAAAGAAAACAGCATAATACACACTGAAAATTCTGTGGCAACATATGAGATGCAGAATACTGTCAATCTATTAGCTAGTAGATCAGCTTGTCCTGGGTATAATTGTCCTTGTCACTGATCTGGTAACTTAATCTCTTGTTGGCTCTTAAATTGAGAAAGAGGGGACCCAGAACTTATTATGTCAGCTATTTAAGCAATATACCACAATAGGGTGTGGGTGATGGCAGGATTTACCCACGTCTGATGTGGTGGTTTGCTCACCCAGAAACACACCAGGCGTGGGTAAACCCTGCCATCACCCACAACCTGTCATGGTACATTGCAATTAAACAATGTAGGAGAGAGAAGTTTAAATTTTTTTTCAGTTTCCCCGTGTTCCGGTTACCGGGGGAGACAACAACATGACAAGTAGCAGTTTTGAAGTTTTGTAGGTGATTGGCTGACACTTCTATTGTGGGGTGATGGCAGGATTTACATGTAAATCGTACCAGACAGCCAATCATAAGCCAGTATTTTTTAGCCCATTGTATAACTGTTAATAGCAAGAAAGAACGTCGCTCCACTGAAACCATTTGGCTCAAGGTTTGGAAACATTCATTAAGGGTGGGTACCTCAGGTGATTTCCATCTTCTGAGAATGAGTCGTTTAGCTGTAATTGCAGTGGTTAGGGCCCAGTTAAGTCACATGGGAGATGTATGTGTTTTGCAGTGAGGTGGCACCCAGGATTTTGAAGGGCTCATCAAATACAAATTCCCTACTTAGCATGAAATTTGACTGCACAACAGGCTTTGTTTCACAGCAGAAAACTGGTTTCTCGGCATGAAATTTGATTGCACAGCACAGTTTTTCATTTCACAGCAGAAAACTGGTTTCTCAGCATGACATTTGATTAAACACCATGATTTTTTGTTTCACACCAGAAAATTTGTTTCGCAGCATGAAATTTGATTGCACATCACAGTTTTTCATTTTGCACCAGCAGTTTCTCAGCACGAAATTTGATTGCACATCGGAATTTTTTGTTTCACAGTAGAAAATTGGCTTTCTCAGCATGGCATTTGATTGCATGCCACGATTATTCATTTCACAGCAGAAAATTGTTTCTTGATGTGACATTTACTCAACTTGAAATTTGATTCCACATCATAATTTTTGTTTTTATGACATAAATTGGTTTCTCATAATGAAATTTGATTGTGCATGCAGTGAAGACAACTGTTCTGTTGGCATAGAGAACAGCACATCTGTGCCTGTGGGTGGCAGAGGGCCCTGTGCATTGGCTGACAGATGGGCCCTTTCCTCTGTGAATCTGTATGTTCAACTACATAAAAGCACAGAGAACATACAGCCCTGCGCTTCCGCAGCCAAGCTTGCAGCTCCATAAATTTTTGGCATCCGTTACTGCACAGAACTACAGGGCATCCAAGGACCCTGCACTTCCATAGGCACACAGTCTTCCCTTGAGCCTTGCACACCTGCATGTCTTCATGCAGGTCCCACAGGGACCCGTGTGAATGGGGATACGATTCCGCTAGCTCAAACAGAAAGGAAATTCTTTGCAAAAAACTTTGCTAATGCACCAGTTAGGGTTCAAGTTAATGCCACAAAAGTAGGGAAATGTGGCATTAAGGTTTCCACCCCTAACTCCTCAACCTTCAAGCAGCAAAAGGAAAAAAAAACATTAGGGTTTTGGGTCTCTGGAATCTTGCTGAATCAGTGGCTGTGGTGGGATCTTCTTTGGGTTTGTCAGCCCTGATGCCCACTCTGTTCTCTGTGCAAACAGGGTCAGATGTGCTCTTTCTTCACACAGGGCCCTGTCTGAAGAAAGCTACAACAGATGTCTCTGCCTTTTAGGAGGTAATCAGTATGAGGCACTGGTTTGGAGCTGTACCTTGTGCTTCAGAAAGGAGGCTATGGTCTGGGGGAGGAGTGTACAGTGCATTAGGGTACATAACCCCAAGGAAGACTTCACCGATTCGCCAAGTCTCCAGAGACCAAAAACCCTAATGTTTTTTTCATTTTGCTGCATGGTTAGTGGGCTGGTGCCAATTTTGACCCCTTTGGGAGTGGGTGTGGGGATTAATTTCCCTATTTTTGTGGCATGAACGTAAACTCTAACCAGTGCATTAATGAAGATTTTTGCAAAGAATTTTATGTTCCTGCTGCTGCTTCTTGTTGCACTGTTTTATTTTTACGTTATTATTTCTGCTAAACTGTGACCCCCTGCTGTTTATTGAATGTTACTACCTTGTTGCTGATAATGTTGTTTAAATTTGTTTGTCCTTGACTGATAATGTAATCTCCCAGGTTGTGCCAGAAAATAGGCATGTGTATTATATGTCTAGTATATGTACCTAGCTATCAAAAACAAATAAAGGGGCTGGCCCACCAGTGAAGCAGTAGCACTTCCGCTCACAATGTCTATGACCTGGGTTCTGAAACGAGCCCAAACTGTAGAGAGGGCTGGCCGGGGGAGAAAGATCAAGCATCGCACAGGACGCTCGAGGGACGGAGGGTGTCGCGTTCCACTGCCTTACCGCCACCTGGATGACCACAGGTAGTGATGCAGGGGTTATGCAGATGGTAGGAGGCACCACTGGAGCAGAGCCACAGGATGACTGCATCAGGCTTAGCTGGCAGCCAATAACAAAGCACACTCCTGGTGGAGACTGGGAAGAAAACCTGTAAATGGTGCAGGACTGAAAGGATGAAACCTCCGCCGACCAACGACATCCCACACTGGCTTTGAGACACCACCTCCCAAGGACACCATCAGTCTTCACCTCTACCGTGGTTGGACAGATCGGTGCAGGAAAGAAATGCCATGGAGCTGAAGGCGCACCTCGCCCTGGGAGCCAAGCAAGGGGTGTAGCACATCGGTGAGTCACAGATGGGCCATGGGTCCAGGGAAAGATGGATAGCAGGCTCTCAAGATGGAAATCGGGCAAACTTTGTGGCAGGTGGAAGGAGGTCCCACCTGTGAACGGGGAGGATCTTTACTGAACCTTTGCAAACCACAGTATATATATTTAAAATTTGGTAAGCAGGAAAGGAACATTGAGCCAAGGCTCGTTTCCAGGTGCGACCCGGGGGACAGGGATATACAGTGGACGAAAACAGTACAGCAATTTAGGTACTAATGCACAGTAGACAATATATAATATAGGCACAAATACAGTTATAGTTGAAAATAGTTTTACAGAGTGCAGAATATAGCAATTTTTGCAAAGTACATGGTAAAATGTTACAGTAGAGAGTAAATGTAAAGGGTTTACCATTGTGAGTACTACATATTAAATTGAATTTTACTTTGGCAATATAACTTCTACATCACAGGTATAAAATGGCATGGAGTAAGGCTAGTTTAAGAGAAGGAAAATAGCGACACATACAAAAGCAAGGAATTAGCAAATAATTAGGCATAGAGGGGCCTTCAGGGCACAGAAGGCAAAGGGGTCAAATTGCCAGGAAGGAGGGAACAGGGAGAGACAGGGATGAAAATTATAAGAGTCGAATAAGTGGAAAATCAAAGGGGATCAGGATGGGTGCAGTTGCAGGGGGATGGAGGAAGGAGTTTTAGCTGTTGTTTTAGCATGGTAAATGTGGGTATAAGGCGGATAGAGTGGGGGACATGATTCCAAAGGTCAAGGAGTATGAGGGAGAACGTGCCCTTGCCAGTTTGCGACTGAGGGTATGAGAGATTGAAAGTGAGGGAATCATGGGTTCTAAGGGAATAGCCCAATGTACTTGGAGAAAAGAGGGACAAGAGGTCTGAGAACCAGTACTTACCGACAAAGGCAGCATAGTGTGCAAGGTAGCAGTTTGCAAGGGAGGGGAAGGCAACGGCAGAGTACAGGGAGCAATGATGGGTTCAGTAAGAGAGATTAGAAGCGAAACTACAGAAAGCATTGAACAGGGGATCTAATTTGGCAAGGGAAGAAAGGGAAGCAGAGCTATAGACGTCAACAGTCGATCACAGGGAAGATTAGTTTAAATACAAGCTCCCTACAAATCGTGAGGGAGACACAATTCTTGATGCGGTGCAAGGCTCCCCATTTGGGCCGTAGTTTGGAGTGGATGTAATCAATGTGCAGGAAGAAATCAAGCTTAGGGTAACGCCAGACTCCCAGGTACTTAAAATATTGAACTGTTTCTATCCTTGCACCAGCCAGGGAAAACTGTCTTTTTAGTGTTACATGTTAGGTTAACCTTGAACCAACTGAGTGCACTAGAAAAGGTAACTTGCAGGGAAGACTGGACTGTGGTGAGGGAGAGGCCTGATGCCAATATGACGATGTCGGCATACATATGAATTTGTGTAAGCGAGCAGGAAGAAGGAAGATAATTTACAAAATTGGAGAAAAGTGTGGGGCCCAGAATAGAACCTACGGGGATGCCAGTATAAATGGGGAGAGTGGTGAACCTGGATTGGCCTAGCTGCACGAATTGGTATCTGTCCACAGAGAAGAACTGAACCCATCCATATAGGAGGGGGAGACCTACAGATGTAAGTTTGTTCGTAAGAAGACTGTGGGAGACGGAATCAAAAGCTTTGGCGAGGTCCACAAACATTGCCAGAGTGAGATGACCCTTGTCCATAGCGGTATGGATGTCGTTTCTGAGACAGAGGTGACATGGACACATCTGAAACCAGATTAAAAAGGGTTACGTGTTGGAGGCATCCATGGAGTTTAGCCTACTAGAAATGAGTGCCTCCTGGATTTTAGAGAGCGGGAAGAAGCGAGATGGATCTGTCGTTCCCCGGTATAGTGGGGTCTCCTCCTTTGTGTAGGGGAGACCTCAGCCATCTTCCATGCCTTGGGACAGTGCATTGTGCAACAGATAGGTTGAGATGTGCTCATTGAGGCGCAATAGTTGGAGCCGAGATCTTCAGTAAACTAGGGTTAAGTTTGTTGGGCTCTGCATGAGCAGGATTAGCAATTTTAGGGCCTGGAGTACTTCAGTTATAGTGGGGGGGGGGGCATTTGGAGGATGAGAGGAGAAGGGGGTTGGGGGCATGGACAGCAGGGGAGGGGGAAGAACACAGGTAGTGAAAGTGATTAACAGAGAAGGAGCAGTCAGCGCTGGGGAAAGATATGGGGGTGCGGGGAGAGGAAGAGGATGGAGATTTTTCCAGAATTCCACCGGAGACGTTCTGGAAGCACTTAAATTTCTTTACTCAGCTCTAACTGCACACCAGGCGCCAATTTTTTGTATTGGAGCTCGGAGGGGCCAATCCATCCCTCCATGTAAAATAAACCTAAATGTTGCCAGCCAACAGGGAGGGGCCAGGGACGGACTGGAGCGAGCAGGATTCAGGAGCAGACTGTGATGCAGACTAGAGTGCTCACGCAGTCGGTCACAAGCAAGCCCCCAACCACCACCCACGATCATCAGCGTCAGCGATCACTACATTTATACTACCACAGGCTGCCTCACAACAAAATATTTCAATTAAACAAATTACTCTGAGCAGTGTAAGGCAACCGGAGGAGTGGAGAATCAGTGTCAGATCATAAGCATGCACTGGCACACGCCCGCCCCGCCGACCATACTAGCTCCTACCTCACAGTCACAGCAAACGAAAATGTTTTAAACAAAAGAAATTACGCTCTGCGAGTGCAAGGCAGCCGGAGAAGCGCGGAGGAGAAAGACAAAATCATTTAAAGAAGCCCAGCCACCGGCCACGCGGCCCAGTTTCATAATCCCCGTTCAGCTCGTCAACACGGGAGGACCAGGCGATGTATCTCGCCTATGGGTATGAAGTTAATTTTTGTACCCCTAGCTCGGCCTCTAGGGTCCCTATTATTGCTCCCCTCCTTTTTTTTCTTCCTAACATAGCACAACAGTGACAGCGTGTGAATTTTGGTAAGCGAGAAATGCGCGCGATCCTGACCAGTAGACTTTCTCTGACCGTCGGCGGCACAGTTCATACAGACATGCGCATTCGGCGCAGTATCACCCGACTCCCCTACAGGTAGACTGAGCGACCATGTGACCCGACCCCCTCCCCAGCAGTCTGAGTCAGGGGTGCGCCCGCTGCTGGTAAGTTTTTTTTTTCCCTCCCGAAGTTTTGCGACTGGGCCTTTTGGTGGGGTGCCCGGGGCATTTGTCCCCTATTAATCCGGCCCTGGGGGCTTTTAAGAAGCGTGCGGCCTTTGTACAGGCATTAGAAATTTTGGCAGGTCAACTTGATTTGAGGTGGCTTTGAAAAATGCGACTGGCAGCCAGCTGGCAAACGTCCCGGTTTGACCAAAACAGTCCCGCTATATAATGGGCTGTCCCGGTGTCCCGAAGCTTTTCTTGAAATTGGGATTTTTATCCCTGTTTGTAAATTTGGTCCCGGTTGACACGTTGAGATGGCTGTGTACTCCGATCCACGTCGCCCACCATACACTCCCCCCTCTCGCGTGCCAGCCCAAAGACAACCGATTAATTAAATGCCACCTGCCGGACTTCGGCACTTTAATCGAATCACTAATGGCAAGAGGAGATCTGGTAGAAAGATCCAGTTGGATTATCCAGAGCAAGTGTTGCGCTTTAGGGATTTCCGATTAGAACACAGGACTTTGGACTCTAGTTCCGTCTGTTGTGAACCAACAATGACAGGTGAGGAATAGGATTTGATTAGTCATCTGGGGCTGGCTCGACATTTAAATAGAGAGTGTGCCATCACCGTGGAGACTGTCGTCACTGTCCGGATCTGGCTCTAGTGTCCCGTTTGCAGTTTGTGACTCACTACTGCGGCTGCCTTGTCTGCCTGGGGGAATGGAATGGGCTGAGTCCGGGGTCATGATGCGTAATCACCCTTTAAACTCCCCAGTATGCCTGCCTGCTTAATTAGTCTTAAAAGAAACAAGCTACAAAAAGGTGTGGAATACCACATTTACCTTCAGTGAGCTTTGCAAATTGTCTGAGTTATAATGCAGATTTTTTTTCCCTTTACACTTTCCTCAGTTTATGAGTTTCCAGAGAGATTCTGCAGAGTATTTGTTCTTTCAGCATAAAGATACATGGTATAAATGGGTGATCTGACATCATGTTCTTGTATGCTAATACAGCTCTTAGGGACAATGTGATTTGAATAACCATGTATGGAGACTCCCAGGGCAGTCATAGGGCCTAGTATGAACTGTAAAAACAGACTAAAACATTTGCATACATCCTTAATAGCTACGTGAAAAGAATTGTCTATTGATATGGAAACAAATAATATTTAGAAGAAATGAGGGTGGAGTTTTCCTTTAATCACGCTGCCACTGCTGCTACCACCTTTCTGTCTATGTCCATTGAACCATAGCTGCTAAGCTTGGATGGACATGGCTGGGGCCGGCAACAGTAGTGGCAGAGCAGTTGAGCTACATTCCATTAGCAAAGCCAGAGTAGATCAGGAGACGGAGACTCCAGCGAGAAGAAGAAAAAGCCAGCCTAGCCAGGTGAGCCCTTTTTATTTTTGCAGGTTGGCAGGAGGACGAGCAGCTAAATCACGGGCAGTGGCAGTGGTACTGTACTGTTTTTGCTGGCAGGCTTTTTGCATGTTTTAATTCCGAGAGCAATGGGCAGTGCAGTGGCATCCTTCGTCTAGTCGTTTGACTTAGCTAGCAATACATCCCATTTTTGTTGGGGTTTTTTTTGGTGCTCTCTCAGCAGTATTCAGAGTTACTAAAATTTATATTTATTAAGTCTTTTTCGCAGGAGGTTTTACATGATAAATGACCATTCAGGTAGTAGACATTCAGCTGGTTGTTACAGCCTAAGTGCAAGTGCAGTCCTTACTTTTCGCCGTTGATTGTCCTGTCACATTCCTTGGTCCATTGAAATATCTTGTTTAGGTTGTATTGTAGTGCTTTTTTTCTTGCTTTCTTTTAGTACTTAGCTGTCTACTACTCTGCCTAGTGTGACATCATCTGCAAACTTCTGGGAACAGCTATCAATGCCCGTGTTCATATCACTGATAAACATTTTAAATATTATTTGTCTGAGCACTGATCCCTGTGGTGCACCACTCACCATATCACCTACACTGGAGTAAACACCATTTAACTGGACTCTCTATTTTTTTGCAGCTAACCCCCCACTTTTCCATCCTACTCCTATTTTATTTATGCTATACTTATTTATCTCAGTTGTTATAGCTTCATGAAGAACTTTGTTGAATGCCCTGCTAATGTCCAGGAATATTACGTCATTTGGTTTACCATCATCTACATTCTTATTCACTGGCTCATAGAAGAGTAACAGATTGGTGACAAATATATTTTAACTTTGAATCCATAATGTATGTAATCCAGCAAACCTCTTTTCTCAATAATATTTAAAAGTTCTATGATGATAGTTTCCATTATTTTATGGAGAATGATAACTATCTACAGATGTTTTATTCACCTTCTTATAGAGAGGAATTGCCATGACTAGTCAGTTGGGACCTCCCCCAGTTCTAAGGAAAATGTTAAATATGCATGCAGAACAATGTGAGGATTTAGAGGGTATGAACTAATTTAGGCTGGATGTTATCAGGACCTGCAGCCTTTTTAGGATTCATAGAAGTAATCTATTTGACACCAACTCTCTTGTAGTGAAAGTTTCCTCATCATTCTCATCATGGGCCTTGACTTGGACACAGGGAAATATTTAATTCTTTTGAAAGCCAATACAGTGTTTAATAAATATTTCCCCCATATCTGCCTCAGTTAACAGTAACTAATTTTGTGACATCAATGGTTACATTTTAGTATTAGCATTTTCATACCACGTATGTATTTATATGTATGGTACTCTGTATTTATGTGTCTGAAATCAGAGCAGTAGTATGGGAAAGTCATTTCAGTCAGTCAGAGCTTGTAGAAAGAAGACAGTCAGTGCAGAGTAAGAAAATTTAATTATTTTCACATAGACCCTGGCTGGCCTTAAAGTCTGCAACTGCAGCTGGGGAAGGAAACTGGCCGGCCAACGAATGACATCCCTCCCACTCTCAGTCCTTCAGACTATGATTTAATATGTATATACATATTAAATAGGAGTCTGAAGAACTGAGAGTGAGAAGGATAAGTGATAGCCAGCCAGTGCCACCCCAGTGCAGTTAATGAACACAAAACCAACCAGTCTACACACACCCCGCCCAGGGAAAAAAATTAGTTTGTTCTCTGGAGTCAGGTGGGGAAGATGTAACAAAAGTGTGTTTTATCTTCAATAAAAGCCCCAAAAACTCACCACAGAGCATCTAAACCCCCAGAGCTTCTGGGGGCCTAGCAGCCCCCCGACTCCCTACCTCAATGTGTCCCCCTCGAGCCCTCCCAGAAATTTAGTAGCCTGCCTCAGGCTTGGTCTCTGGATCTGCAAAAAGAGAGACACATTTTTGAGTGACCCAAGGGAGGTGTTTCTGGCGTAACTGTGGCTGTTAAGAGGGCATGCAGAACCAAAATTCTGAGAAGGGTTGTGGTGAAAGATGCAAACGCAGAGTCCACATCAGGAGTAGTGAGGACACCAGACCAATCTGCTAGGTATGGATAAGACAAGAGAGCACCAGTGTTTAGGGATTTGAGTGGACAGAACCACAGGTACTTAGGGGGGAATTAGGCGGGTGAGATTTTCTATGGCAGTGTGTCATGCAGTGGTCACTGAAAGCGTGGGTAGGGTGCCAGCTGATGAGTATTTCCAGGGTTGGACACTAAGACCCAGTCTAATGAGGAGTGGTTGGCAGAGCGGGGGTTTAATTTGGTTGGCTCGGACAGAAGTTGGGTAAGGTTTAGGGCATTGATTTCTTGGGTGAAGGGCTTGGCATGGGGAGTGAGCCAATTTTTATTGTAGTCACCCAGAAATAATAGTTCACCGGCCTGGGTGAAAAAGGTGAGGAACGCTAAGGTGTAGATTATGATGGAGGGCAGGACTTTGGGGGAGAAATAGCAGACTCCTACGAAGAAAGGAGAGGTGGATGGGAAGGACCGCTGTAGAAGCAGAGGCTCATGTGAGGACGAGGAGACTTGTTGGAGCACAGTAGAGGTGGGGAGGGAGTCATGTACATAGGCGGCTATCCCTCCTCCCCTTTTCCCTCTATTCTTTTTGAGTAGTTAGTAGCCTGGGAGGTCAACAGAAGTGTTGGGGATCTTGGATGATAACCAGGTCTCAGGCACATTGGATGTCTGGGGAGTTAATAGACACCCAGGCCCTTAGATGATCCATTTTGGGCAGCAGGCTCCTGGCGTTTAGGTGATAGATGCCAAAACCACCCAGTAAGGAATGGGCATGGGTGGTAGGACCAGGGAGGAAAAGAAAGTGGGGTAAAAGAAATCTGGAGTAATGCCTTTTTCTTAGGTTGTAGAAAAAGCATGTTTTTGGTTTAGTAGTGAGGGCAAGACGACTGTCAGGGGGGCTCTATGGGTAGTAGGACAAATAGCATGGATTGTTTAGTAAGATATGTAGGAACATGCTTTATGTACAGAAATTGTACTGTCAATGTATTAAAATGTATATGGGGGACTTTACTCAGCTGTATTGCATAGACTGGGTTTTCCCATTCCTCAGTGCTTATTTTTGCAGCATACTGTAGGCCTTCGTTTAGCCCAGGCATCTTAATAATGATAAACGTTATTTCTGTGGTGCCTTTCAAAAACCAAGGTGCCTTAGAGAGTTTAAAAACACATCAAACATTTAAAATCTTAAAATATATAAAACAGCTGATACAATTAGATGAATGAAGTCAATCACCAAAAGCTTGACGACATATATATGTTTTCAGGGCCTTTTTAAATCTCTCCATGGTCGCACACTCCCATAACTGACGGGGCAGAGAATTCCAGAGGGTAGGGGCCACATGCATAAATGCACGGGCCCCAGAAGATTTCAAGCACACCCTTGGGATCTCTAGCAACCCCTCGTCTGCTGAGTGGAGCGATCGCCTCAGGAGCTCTAAGGAACCAGGAGCTCTTTCAGGTAGTCTCGCCAAGTCCATGTGGGGCTTTAAGTCAGAAACGGCTTAAAGGTGATCCGCCACTGTACTGGCAGCCAGTGGGAGATCCGTGCAGCACCCAGTGAGATAAGACTTCAGACGAGGAAGTACCAGTCAGCTGGGCCTCTGCGTTCTGCACTAGCTGCAGGCGGCGGATTTCTACACCAGGTAGCCCTAGGTAGAGGGAATTGCAATAGTCCAAGCGCAAGGACACAAAAGCATGGACCAGCGTAGGAAGATCGCCGGATGGAACAAGGTGCTTAATCCTGGAGATATTCCTCAGATGGTAGAATGAGGACTTGTCAACGGCAGACTCCTGAGAATGCAGAGTCTGCCCTTCATCAAAAATTACCCCCAGGTTACGCACCTGTTCAGAGGTTGGGAGTGATACACTACCAAGATAAAGCCCGGAGGGTGAACCAACCTCCAGCCCCCCCCCATCCGATGCACCGGATCCACAACCAGCACCTCTGTCTTTTCCGAGTTCAGCTTCAGACAACTCGAGTCCATCCACTCCTGGATTTCTTTGCGGCAGTTATTAAAGACCAAGAGAGCTCCATCTTGGTCAGGTGCAAAAGAAAGGTAGAGCTGGGCATCATCAGCATAGCATTGAAACCTCAGCCCATACCTTCTTACAATGTCTCCGAGGGGCAGCATGTACACTGCGAACAACATGGGGGACAACACCGAGCCCTTAGGAACCCCACAAGACAGAGAGACTGAGTCCGAGGAATAAACCCCGGATACCACGCTCTGAGTTCTTCCAGTGAGGGAAGATGTAAACCACCTGAGGATTACACCCGCTAGTCCACAGATGAACCTCAGGCGCCCAAGTAGGACCCCATGGTCCACAGTGTCAAAAGTTGATGAGAGAGCTAAAAGAACCAGAATGGAATGGTTCTTCTGATCCCTAGCCATCAGGAGATCATTGAGCACCTGAACCAGTGCTGTCTCAGTACTGTGCCTCTTTCGAAAACCGGACTGGAGGGGTTCATAGATATCATTGGTGGTCAAATGGCTCTCCAGCTGTGCGGCCACTACCATCTCAATCACCTTCCCTAAAAAGGGAAGATTTGAGATTGGTCTGTAGTTTGCATGGCAGTCGGGGTCCAAAGAAGCTTTCTTCAAGAGGGGTGTTACCACCACCTCCTTCAGGAAGCTAGGAAACTCACCTGTTTCCAAGGAGCACCAGACTATCCATGCTAGGACTGGACCGAAGGAATCAGTACAACCCAAAATCAGGGAAGTTGGTCCAGGATCCGAACTACAGCATGTAGGGCGTGCACCATGGACATTACGCATGATATCCATGAACTCTGTTCGGTCGAAGGTACTCCAGGAAAGCTGGGGAGCAGCGGCCATGCGCTGATCCAAAGCAGCACCCTTAGGGTGTGCTGGATGGAGTGCCGCCCTAATTTCGGCTGTCTTAGTTGCAAAGAATCGAGCAAGTTCGTTGCACTCTATTTGCGAAAAGGCCTTTTGAACTTGTAGGCAGGCTGGGTTGCACAGTCTATCTACCGTGCGAAAGAACAGAGCTGGTCGATTCTGAGCAGCCACAATCTCCCAGGACTGGAACTCTGCATTCTTACGGGTGATTGCAGATTGATAGGCTTGATAATGCTCCATCAATCTAAGGTGGTCGGCATCAAGGGAGGATCTCTGCCAGCAATGCTTTAACCTTTGTCCTAGTCGCCGCATCTCCCTCAAAGTCCCATCAAACCATGGGGACCGAGGGCGAAGGGAAAGAGGGTGAACACGGACAGGAGCAATGACATCCAGGGCCACCGAGATAGCCGTATTATAGGCTACCGCGAGGGATTCTGGGTCACTGTTTGCCACTGGAAAGGTCGATAGGTCAGGTACCACCACCAGGCCTTCAGAGCTAAGATCTCGTAAAGGGCGATACCTGACCATTTCCACAGGGGTAGGCCTGCGAAGGGGGGCGCTAAAACTAAACCCCAAGGCATAGTGATCGGACCATCCAACTGGTTCCACCCCCATATCAGAGGCCTCGATCCCCAGGAGAAAGACTAAGTCAAGGGAGCGACCATGTTTATGGGTAGCAATGGTAACTATCTATGTGAGGCCCAGAGATGTCATCAGCTGGAGGAAGTGTTGTCCAAACTGCAAGAATTCGTCATTGACCTAGGCATTGAAGTCTCCCAGAACCATCATTCTGGGCGACTCAAATGCCATGTCAACGACAAAGTCCACCACTTCCTGAAGGAACCGCTTCTCGTCTCCAGGTGGACGGTAGATGAGAGCAATCCTACAACCTACACCTGCTACCACGGTACACTTGAATGACTCAGTCTCCTTGACTGGTACACTCGTGAGGTTAAGTTCGGTCTTAAAACAGATCACAACGCCCCTCTGCCCCCTGCAATCCAATCTCGGGCGGTGAATGACCAAGTACCCAGCTGGAGTTAAAGCCTCCAAATTGGGGCCAGACATCTGCCTCATCTGTTTTCCAGTTTCTTGGAGAGAAATTAGAGAAACACCAAAAACATACAGACAATTGGAAACAAGCCTTGACTCAGAATGTGCCTATTTATTTATTTATTTATATAAAAGAGATTTACCAGGAAAGACATACTAAGCAACAAAGCTCATTTCCAGATGCATTCTGAGTGGCCTTTTCTGGTCACCAGTTTTCAAATAAATAAATAGTGGGTTCTTCTGATGTACACTTTGGTGTTAAGTCATATTAGAACCTTATTATTTAGTTTACGTCTATCTAACCACACAGTTTTATAGTAGAACATCATGGATGCATTGTGCCAACAATGGAAGATCTAAGCAAGGGAAATAAAGTACATCGTGCAGTTCTAAAATGGTACATGCTACATGTGTATAACTCAGAAAAGCACACTGGGACAATTAGAAAGCCTGCAGAGATGGAACAGTAACAGAATTTGGAACCAGTATTGAAAAATCTGCTTCTCCAGAGCAAAATGACTTACAGATTCAGCACAGTTCTCCTTTAAGTTATGATGGAAATTGCACCATGGCATGCTTTTAACAGGTGCAGTCTTGCAAAATGTCCAGCAGTCTTTTTTTTTTTTCTTCCTTTTTTTTTTTAACAAAGGACGCCAATGGATTTCCAGTGAAGTCCATGTTCAAGATGGCAGCTTGAACAATTTGTCCTACTACCCACCTTGGCAAAAAAAAAAACTCTGTACACCAGCTGAATTCGACAGATATGTATTTGTAACTGTGACCAGAGATGTTAGAGAGGTGATGAGTCAGGAGGCCACAGGTCTGGATTGCAGTCGGAGGATGACAGAGGATTAATGGAGGGTGTCTTTGAGAGCGATGGGGTGCAGGTTTCCACAGCAACCACACACTCCCGCTGCAAAGTGCTCACCAAGCACACACCCTGCCTAGAAGGGTTTGGCAGAAAAATGGACATGTTGTTTCACAAACCTTAGGACTTCAACAAAGAAGTTTGCTCAGTGACAACAACCATCAGAAGGCACATTACCAAGCTTGAAAAAAGGAGCGACAGAGTCGGCGAGCAGCTCATGGCAGCAGATAAATGGCAGAACACTGTGGAAACTGCAGTCCTTCAGCTCTATCAGAAGCTATTGGCAGGGCGCTGTGGAGCACGCCTGCTATTAAGGCACATCCTAAGGCACCTTGACAGATCGGAGGCTGTATTTGTTATAAAAATCAGAATTTTAGTGATCAGGCAAAAGTAAAAGTACTAAATCTGCATTTAGGAAGTCCAGTTGTACAATTTGATATTGAATTTTATCATGGGACGCACACAGAAGGGAGGACCGAGTGGCTTGAACATTCCAGTGGCGATGGAGTCCCAGGTCATTGCAGGAGAAGCAAGCTCAGCTGGAGGAGGCCCTCCATGAAAGTCATTGCAATTGTCCATGCAAGCAATAGACTTAAAAGTCAAAACCATCCTGAATCGAATGGCAGAGCAGGACGTGAAAATTGAAGCAGCTTCTAAATCGGCGGCTACCGCAGAGGCTCAAGCTTTGAAGGCTCTTTTGCGACTGACAAAATTCTGGCTGAAAACTTTCAATTAAAATATCGAGTGAAAGCTTTGGAGAACACCAGTAGAGCCTGGCATGTGCATATAGTGGGGCTGTCCAAAGATGCTGAAGGGAACGATCTTCTAAATTTCCTCCAACACTGACTCCTGGGGTTTTTGAAATTGAGCCCGAATATTGCTGCACAGTTTCACAGGGCATATCGTATCATCCCGCGATCACCTACAGGCTGTAATGATCTCCCCTGGACTATCCTTTTAGTGACTGATGGTGTGAGCCCCCGCAATACCATTTTTGAAAGTGGCAAGAGCATTGGACCGCCTCAGCTACATTGACATTACACTGCACATTTTCCCTGACCTGGCCTACGCTTCCAGATCCTGGAGAAAACAGTTTGATGGGGTCAGGGCTAAGTTAAGAAGCTTGGGTGTTGTGCACTCGCTCCTTATGCCCGCCCGGCTGCGTATCTTTTATAGAGGGCAAACATATCAATACACAGATCCAGGGGAAGTGGGCTGAACTGATAGCCAAGGAGTTCGATGTGGCACATATATCTGCGGCGGTGGACTCGAAAAATGAAAAGGAGACATTAAGTGGTTTGGTTTGGGTTTTCTTTTTTTTTTTTTTTTGTGGCTACTCAGAACACTCATATTTGTTCTAGTTGGCAAGTTTTATAATGATCTATGGGGGAGAAGTTATACAATATATTCGAGTATGTTTAGTCTGTTAATTTTTCTCTAGCAGATAGAGATAGCCCATCCATTAACCTTTATTCTCTAAGAGTCATTAGACAGATGGGAAGTTGTTAGTAAATGGAGGGAAGCACATGTGGTACCCATCTTTTAAAAGGGAAAGAAAGATTCTCCTGAAAATTATAGACCAGTTAGCTTAACATTTACATTGGGGAAAATTTTGGAAAGCATAATAAAATAGCTTATTCAGGACCACCTGACTGAAAACGACCTTTGTGATCGCAGCCAACATGGGTTCACAAAATCACGATCATGTCAGACCAACCTATTGAGTTTTTATGAAAAAGTTAGCAGTTTTTTTGATCATGGTAGGTCAGTGGATGTAGTTCAGTTAGATTATTCAAAAGCTTTCAACAAATTACCACATGAAGAATTAATTAAATCCTTTCTTTTGCTAAATATAAATAGGATTCTTGTAAACTGGATATCGGAATGGTTGGAGAAGAGGAGACAGAGAGTGTGGTAATAAATGGGGTGTTATCTGTTTGGCTTTCAGTGTCGAGCGGGGTCCCCCAGGGTTCAGTGTTTGGTCCCTCCTTGTTCAATATATATAGGTGTGTGTGTTATTGTTACAATATAATATGGGAAATGTATGGATAACCAACTTTGCTGATGACTGTAGAGTGGGAGCAGTAATAGATTCATCTTCAGACTATACTGGACTTCAAGAAGCTCTTAAATACATTGAGAAATGGACACTAGATCATAAACTTAAATTAAACGAAGATACATGTATTGTCCTTCATATGGGCAACAAGGATTTGGAACTCAGTTACGCTATTAATAATAAACAATTAAAGCAAGTGACACGAGAGGGATTTGGGTGTCATACAAAATGACCTTTCTTTTACTGCTCACTGTGATCAAACTATAAAAAATGCTAACAGGGCTCTAAACTGTATATTGAGACATACAGCAAGTAGAAGTAGGGAGGTCTTGATCCCATTGTATGGATCACTGGTGAGAACCCACTTGGAATACTGTTCCCAGGTCTGGTCCCCTTACACTAAAGGTGAGATAGCGAGAGTGGAGAGAGTACAGAGAAGGGTGACGCAATCAATAATGGGACTTAAAAATATGTCATATGAAGAGAGGTTGGACAATTTGGATCTATATTCCTTGGCTTATAGAAGATGGAGGGTGATGTGATTTTAGTCTATAGATCATTCCATGATAATATCCTCAGAGAAGATTTAGGACTTGAATTATATGTCAAAAATTAAAATACTAGAGCTCACTGTAAACAAATTAAGCAACAGAAGTGGAAATCACAAAAAAGAAAACATTTGTTCAGTCAGAGGGTGGTATCTGGGTGGAATTCTCTCCCTCATGAGATAGTTAGCAGTCCGTCTATAGATATTTTCAAAATAAGACTAGATGATTTTAGTAGAACCAAGTCTATAGCTTATTAATTGGTCCCCTTGTTTCTAATAAGCTTTATGGCAAGCAGATAAGGACGAAAGTCTATATATGCTTTGTGACTACTATGATACTATGATTTGTTTAAAAGTTGTCTGGTCAGTACTACGTATTTGTAGTTTTGCCTTTTGTTCTGGGGAGAGGCTAATGGGATGCTAAAATTTTTTTCTAAAGTACACTGTATGTTCGGATTGGGGTCATAGCAACACTGGCTGTTGAGGTTCATTCATTTTCTGGGACCTTCTCAATTGGTTTCGACCACCACAAACTTGCAGGGTGCAGCTTTCTTGGACTCTTTCAGGACAATGATATATCTAGACTACCCCCACATCCGATAACCAGTATGCACAAACTACCAATTACTATGTACCTTGAGGTATCCTATAGAAGTGTAATGATGTCTGACATCAGAGTTAATGTATGTAATGTTTATTGCATATAATAAAAAATAAGTTTAAAAAGAAAAAGCTCTTGGCAACAGCGGACAAGCTGGAGGATGAGGAGAGCCATGAAACGTAATAATCTCAGGATTTATTGGGTACCAGAGGGGACAGAGAGGACCTCTGTGGCTGAATTTCTAAATACATTTCTACATGAAGCCCTGAGCTTGCTGGAAGATCAGCAGTTGGTACTAGAGAGGGCTCACCATGCATTGGACCCATGGCCACAAAGGCTTAACCCCAGTCTATTGTGATGCATTTCTTGAGATCGCCTGCAAAGAAGTGGTTCTGTTTAAAGCCAGAAGAATCATGGATGTGTGTTATCAAGGGCAGTGTGTCTCTTTCAGCAATGACTTCCTCCCCTTTCTCCAGTCCAAAAGCAGAGACTACATACCAATCCTCAAGGGGCTTAGGTGGGAGAACCTTGTAATCCATACCCAGCTAAACTAGTTGTTGACTTCCCAGAGGGCCATAAAACCTATTTCTGTATCGCTCCGTGTTGTAAATGGGGAGTTAATACTGTACATATGGGGTAGTGACCATCCACACTGGGGTATACAGCCCAAAGCTGTCAATCAGCATAGAAGCCCAGACACATGAGGATTCCGAGAGCAGCAGTTACTTAGTCTGTGCTGTACCACCAAGGGGTAGAGAGCATAGATAGACTTCACTTCAAAAAGCTGCTATTTTACTAATATTTGTTATTTTACGAAGTTGGATTGAGCAACTTGAGGCAGGTTTTGGCTACCTGGTGACAGGGAACACCCTTAAATTTAGAAATCATGCCTGTTAAGCTGCGGCTTTCAAATTGACTAACCTGCTAGCAAAAAACTGTTATTCAGTGCCTACAGTGCCTGTATGGTGACCACTCGCCTGCTGTCTGTAAGGTGTCTAACATGGTCTGATAGTATTTCTTAGCCTGGTGCCCTCAGGTAAGTAACCTTTCATTTGAGAAGGGGCTCAGTCAGCTAGGCTGTGGAGAAATCTGTTGTTGGTTTCCTTTTGTTTTTCCCTGGCGTTGTCTGGCATGGGCCCCCCTAATCTAGGCTGTGGTCTTTTTATTATGCTGCTGCATATGGTGTGAGATGTTCTGGTTGTTTTTAATGTGCTGCTTCTTATGGTATGCTAGGCAGAGAAAGAAGCACATCTATGTTACAGAAAGGATTAGCTTTAGCCAGCCCAGTGGCACTGGAGGTTGAGGCGCTGGTCGCTGCACCTCACACCACACCGGCAACCCAGGTTTGGGAACGAGCTCGGGGGTGCCGGGGTCAGCATGGGGGAGAGAGGATCAAGCATCTGGAGGACTGCTCTCCTTTCTCAGGGGGATGGAGACCCGTCGTCTCGCTCACTGACTGCCCTCTGGCAGTGGCTGGAGTGCAGTATGGGTCATGAGGCACATACCGACGTCCTTGCATTGGTAGGGGAGGCGGGACAGGAGGAAAGGAGCCTGGCAGGTTCCGTGATGGCCGCGCGTCCCCAAGGGCTGCCCCCGGTGTCTGGATTGGGTCTCTGGGGGGGAGGGGCTGGCGCTCTCCTCTGTGGTCTCACAGCGGGGGATCCTTGGTGGAATTTCTGGGGGTCAGCAGAGCATGGACGCACGGGACCAGAGAGTGAGTTCCTCCATGAGGAGGACCACAGCCACCTTTCAGGGCTCAAGGTGGCAAAAACACATAATAGAAAAAAAAAAGAAAGGATTAGTTTCATTGGTGGTCGTTGTGAGTTTGTTGAGGCATTACCTGCATTGGTGGTCATAGTGAGCCCCCTGATTACTATCAAACTGCTTTTTTACTGGCTGAATCCACAAGTGCATTTCAAAAGTGCTACTTGCGTTGTACTGCTGCCAGCTCCTGGCTTTTTCAGTTCCCTCGGCTGCAAGTGTTTTATTCCATAGCGCCCCACATGCATCGGCTGGATGCAGATGTTCTTTCGCTTTTGTGCCTGTCTCAGTGTTGTCTGTATCTCAGACAACAATGCATACGTGGTCAACGCTGAGTGTAATGATGACAGTCGAGCTCTGCAACTCGATTATCTGCTCACGGAGACACTAATGTAATTTTTATTACCTGGAACAGTGTTTTACCTCACTACCCATCTCACACTTGGCACAGCAGTTTTTTCTATGAGTCAGAGGGACTGTTTCAGTTCCTGTGGAGCAGCTCTCTGCAGTAGCAGCTAGGTCAGTGTATTTATCTCTCTGGTAAGGGTTAGACTGGTGACTGAGAACACTGAAGGGATTTTCCTATTCCCCTTAGTTGTGCAAGAGCAATGTATATTGCCCAGCAGTGCCTCACCTAATAGTTTAGTTAGCGTAAATAGGAACTTCCAAGAACAGGATAATTCCCACAGCAAGTGTTGCTGGTGTGGGTGTATTAGAGTATTACATATTGGAATTTCTGTTGTTGGTCAGGTTGACCTTGCTTGATGGCATCATGGCTCATCCAAGACCCATAATACTTAAAGGATGTAAGACGTGTAGGAGGATGATGAGACCCTCTCTTTAGGGTTGTACTTTCCCAACTGTGTAACTCGATCTGTTGTGTACTGTAGACATCAGTTCCTCCCAGCTGAACCCCCAAGCTGGGGTGGAGTGCACCTGTAGTACCAACTGGTAGTGGTAAAGCTGACTTGAAAAATCCTTTTTGCTCTTCTTACTTGAATTGTTGAGTTCTGATGACCTGCAGGTCATCCTCACTAGCACACCCGACCCAAGGCAGGCCCTTTAGGTCAGGGGCCCCCATACAGGCACATCCAAGTGTGGTGGACCACAGACATCCTGCTCACCAATATTTGCAGGTGACCCCTGACCTTGACAGCATAAAAGGTCAAGATGAGGATTCTGGCTGACACAGGGAGGATCCTGACCCAATGCAACTGAAGCCAATAGATGAAGAAGAAGCTCTCTGCCGGCCCTGTGGCGCTGAGGGTTGAGGTGCTGGGCGCCACACCTCGCGTCACGCCGGTGACCCGGGTTCGGGAATGGACTCGGGTTGTCGGTGGGTTGGCAGAGGAGGATCAGGATCGAGCATCTGTAGACTGCTGTCCTGATCCTGGGGAGGGCTGGGGAAAGCCACCACGCTGTAGCAGCCCCTGGGGACGCCCGGTGGGGCAATACATGCCGGTGTGCATCTGGGGGGGAGTGCGGCAGATGTCGGCATGCTGTGCCTGGACATCATTGCATGTCCGTGCTCCAGTGGGCACAATCTGGTCAAAAATGGCTGGGCACAACCGTGCAGCTTGATGGCTGCGCCCTGCCTCGCCGGGAGGACTCTCATGGAATCACACTGGGGGGGTCCAGGACCGGTCCAGCTGGGCAGGGTATGGGGAGGCCCTCCAGTGGACTGGCGGCGGCTGTACCAGATCCCCCATCAAGTGAGTGAGCCTGGTGCTGTCCCGGCGGGCAGGGCCGGTGGCTGGATGCCCCCGCCGGCAATCGCCACAGCAAGGCGGAAAAAGAAAGATGTGATCAAAAAAGAAAGAAAAAAGGAAGAAGCTTTTGAGGAGGAGGAGGGGGATGGACAGAATTTAAGAAGAAGATTCTGATCCCACCCTTGTGTGATGCAAAGTCATTGGCTTATCATATTACAGAAGCTTGTTGAACACTGTAGCTAAAGGAGGTGCAGAATATGGAAACCTTAGATGTGAATCCTTTCCTGTCCACCTCTGTTACGAAGTGTTTCCTCATTTTTCTGCACTGCGACCAGAATATTAAACAGGAGTGGGCGAGGGTAGATGAGTGGAATCAGCTTCCTGGGCCAAGAGTGAGATGTTACCCATCCAGAAGGAGAACAACAAGAAGTGGGAAGTTTCTCCAGGGCAGACAAGGCGGTGTGCAATACTGTCAAGCACATGACCTTACCTCTGAAAGGCACAACTGCCCTTACACTAATGACAAGAGAGCGGATACCTCATGCAGGTGGGCATTTGTCTTGAATGGGTTAAATATTCAAACAACATGTATCTTTTATTGTTTCCAGAGCATTAAACTCATGGGTTACTGCTTTGGGCATCTTTGTCCTTCCCAGAATCAGAGCGGGAAACCTGTCACAGCTTGTGTCCATGGCTTCTACCTTTCTTTGGGATGCTGCAGTGGCCAGTTTGTAGATGTCAGCTTGATCTGCTTATCATATTGTGGTGCCTATGCGGAGTGTGTGGCTCTGACATTGGGTCATGGACTAGGCATCCAAAACAAAGCTACAATATTTAACATGTCTTTCACCAGAGAATTGTTATTCAGACATGAGCTGGACAGTATTCTGAAAGACATCCAGGACAGGCATGGGCAGCTGCCAGTGTCCAGACACCAACAGAAAGCAAACCGTGCCTTGAGAGGGCATGAGTTTGGCAGACAGCAGCAGGCCAGAGGTGGCTTTTGGTCCTTTCAGAACTCCGGAAACCAGAGGAATAGGGGAGCCATTCTGGATTCAGGAGTAACAGTAACGAAGGGTCCCGTACTCGTAGATATAATTGAGGTGCGCATTAAAGAGGAGGAGCCTCTCAGTGAAGGTACATGGGTCCATCTCTGCCCCATTCCCTTAGTGGAAGACTGCAGAATTTTTACCAGCAGTGGGTCCAACTAACCATGGAAAAAG
Source organism: Neoceratodus forsteri (assembly GCA_016271365.2). NCBI lineage: Eukaryota > Metazoa > Chordata > Ceratodontiformes > Ceratodontidae > Neoceratodus > Neoceratodus forsteri. The sequence continues at coordinate 1,872,123,526 of CM057452.1, forward strand.
TGTGTATTGGAGAGTCTGGCTATGGGTTATGCCATAGAATTCTCCATGATATCCACGATAGGTTGTTTCTTACAGTCTCCAGTACCATAAAACCAAGTGAAGAGGCAGACAGCGAATCAGACCTTAGATCGCTTGAAACAGATCAGGGCAATCGTCCCAGTTTCCTCGAATGAGGAGAGCCTGGGGTTCTACTCAATTGATTTTGTGGTCCCTGAGAAGTCGGGGGGGGTGGATAGTTCAGACTGGTTCTTGTCCTGAAATATTTGAACAAGTTCATCCACCACACAACGTTCAAGAGGGAGTCCTTGCAGTCCATCATCCAGGTGGTCCAGCCAGGGGATCATTTGGCATCCATAGACCTAAAGAGTCAGTCACACCAGAAATTCCTAAGGTTCGCAATCTAGGGGCAGCATTTCCAGTGCTCCCCTTCAGCCACAGCGTCCAAGGTATTCTCAAAATTCTTACTGTACTGGTGGTGCTGCTAAGCAGAAGGGGCATCACATATACCCCCACCCGGACGATTTGCTCGCCCAGACTCTGACTGAACGACTGGCAGAGAGGTTGGTGACAAATACCTTGAAGGGCCTGGAAACACTGGGTTGAGTTGTCAGTCTGGTAAAGAGCTCATTGTTGCTGTTTTAGAGGTTGGAACACCTGGGTGCAGTGTTCCAGATGGATAAGAGGAAGGTGCTCCTTCCTTCTCTAGGCAGGAGATCTTAATGCATGAGATTCAGTAGCTGAGATTTTAAGTGGTGGTCGCTACTCCTAGATCTTTTCAGATTTTAGGTCTGATGACTGCAGCAATAGAGCTAGTGCCATGGGCATGGATTTATATGTGGCCTTGGAGGACTACCAGGCTCTGATTCCACTATCTTGATTGGTGTTGTATTCGCTTGCATGGTGGGAGAAGAACCTTGGTAAGGGGACTGTCTTGAATGTTCCACAAGAACTGTTTCTGATGATGACACCAGCATGTCAGGCCGGTGTGCAGTCCTGAACCTAGTTTCGGATCAAAAGGGATCTGGAGCCCCAGGGAGCAGCAACTCCAAAAACATGTGTTGGAAATGAGAGCAGTGTATTTCACTCTGCTTCGCTTTCAGAGCCAGGTGCAGCCCAGAGCCATGAAGGTAAGATCTGACAATGCTGTCATTGTGACATACGTAAACAACCAAGGAGGCAGGAGAAGCCACGGTATGCTAGTGGAAGCATCACAGGTTCTGCAGTGGGCAGAGACAGACCTTCTGGCCCTCCTGGCAGTTCACCTGATGGGGGAACTTAATGTGTAGGCTGACTGGTGGAGAGGAGAAAGAGTTCATCCAGGGGAATGAACCTTGAATTCGGAGGTATTCAAGCTTCTGTGCAGAAGGTTTCGTTGACCTCAGATCTACCTTTTTGCCTCAAAGGAAAATGCTCAGATACTGAGATTCTTCAGTCCGTATTAGTAACGGCAGAAGCGGTGGATGTCCTGTCCTAGCAATGGGACTTCCACAGCCCCTACTTGTTTCCCCCACTACCACTAGTACCCAAGGTAATTCAAAAGGTAAAGCAGTCAAGTGGAGGTTTCCTCCTGATGGTCCCGGAGTGGCCAAGAAGGCTGTGGTGCTCAGACCTAGTGAACCTGGCCCAGCAGGCTTCTTTTTGACTGCTGCTTCGTGGGAACCTTCTAAACCAAGGCCCCTTTCTGCTTCCAACGCCAGAAGAGATGCAGTTGTCAGTCTGGCTCCTATTAAAACAGTGTTTTTTCAAGAAAGTGGTAGATATCCTAATGGTCTCCAAGACAGTTTCATGTCTGCTGCTTATGACTGTGTGTGGAATACCTTCTCTGGTTGGGCCAGAGACAGAGGTATCAGACCATGCAAGGCAGATATTGGATTTTCTGCATGCAGAGGTAAGCAAGGGTCTAGCGTTGAGTAGCCTGTGGGGGCAGATGTCCGCTATTGTGGGGGCACTGGGAACTTCCATGGGCTCATCCCTGGGGACAGAGTTCGATATCATCCTTTTTCTCAGGGTGGTGAGCAGAAGTCAGCCATCATTTCGGTCTTCGGTACCACCATGGAACTGAACTTTCTGTTACATGCCCTGTGTGAGGTGCCTTTTGAACTACTTGCATCTGTACCTTTGAACATTTTGTCTTACAAGGTGTGCTTCTTGATAGCTATCTGTTCAGCAAGGAGGACTGGTGAACTTCAGACACTTTCTTTTAGGGAACCTTATCTTATAATGCATAAGAAGAAGGTGGTGTTGAGTTGTTCCTTCCTTTGTGCCTGATGTTCCTACAGACTTCCATATAAATCAGGAAATTTGCCTCCTATCTTTCTGTCCCAAACCAGCGAATCTGAAAGAAAAAGAGTTTTGCAAGTTTGATTTGCGCAGGGTAGTTAAAATGTGTCTATAAAGGACAGAGAAATTTTGAAAATCTGAAAGTGCGTTTGTTCTGTTTCAAGTGGCAAAGAAGGGGCAACAGCCTTCTAAGAGAATCATATCTAGGTGGGTGAGGGCTTGCATTGCCAAGGCATATGTGGCTGGGCAGAAAAAAAGCACCTGCGTTAATCAGGGCTCAGTCCACAAGGGCTCTTGCAGCTTCCTGGCAGAGAGAGGGGAGGCCTCTGTGTTGGAACTGTGCAAAGCAGCAATGTGGTCCTCAATTCATGCTGTCACTTAGCACTACATAGTGCACATCCAGAGCTCTGCTGATGTGGCCTTCGGATGTAGAGTTTTACAAGCGATGGTTAGCAGATGATTCTTGACCTGTACGGGTTATTCCTGGAACAGTATTCTTCCCCACCCAGATTTGGAATGGATACTGCTTGTTAGAAGTCATATATATTAACTCCCCATTGACATTGCGGAGCAATACAGAAAGAAATTCCTTCATACTTACCATGATTTTCTTTTCTGTTAGCTTCAGCATTGTCAGTGGGTTCACTCCTGGGAGCCCCTGACTCCAGGAGTATATTGTCTGATGTGTCTAAGGAGTTTGGATTTCAGCAAGGATAAGTCATCTGTGATTACAATTGGATTTCAGAAATTGTCTGTTAGCTATGGACATTTGAGTACTGACTGGTGTGTCACCATCGCAGCTTAGTGCTTTACTTGTTGTCTAGAATTTAATTCAGTGCTCAAGTACTCACGAACAGCATTGGCCCTCAAATCAGGGAAGGTGCTCACACTTGAGTTGTGTTGCAGGATAAAATTATATTTTATTCCGGGGGGGGTGAGCAAAATGGCCGCAGGCAGTTAAGGCTCTGAACTCGTACTCCAAGTAAAAGTATTTAGTGCGGTAAATTTTGGAGCAATTTTTTCGCCAGACATCAAAATGTGTATAAATGTTAGCTTGTTATGATGGGAAATCCTCGAAAGGATAACGGGTCGGGCTACGGAGCTAGAAACAAAAATATATCAGGATCTTCAACCACGTGGGTGGCACAGGCCCCTGAACACAAATAGAACCTAGGGACCTCAGAGGGGATGTCGGAAGAAACCCAACAGACATTGGGAGCTAAACTGAACCGATTAATAGCGTCAGTGTCCGAACTGTCTAATAAATTTGATGCACTCACTAGAGTGGTCATGGTTGAAACAACACTGGAAACGGTCACCCTTGCATCAGTGGGAACATCGAAGAAAGCCTGTGCTGCACTGGGAGCTGTCGCAACACTTGTTAAGGAAAATACCCATCTCAGATCGTGTTTGGAATCTTTGGAAAGCCAAGCTAGATCATCCGATTTGAGAATACTTGGTCTGGCAGAAGGGTGTGAAGGTGACCACCTTTGTATTTCCTACAGGAGTGGCTGACACAAGAGTTGGGAGAGGAAGTAGCTGCGGTGGTGCAACGCTTCCAGAAGGCTTACAGGATTACTCCTTGGGGCCAGGTTGATAACCCCAAGGCCCCTGAATGGTGGTGATAGTCACAGATGGAGTGGGCTCTTGTGGTTGTCTGTTGGCCCAAGCCAGACAGAAGAAAACTCTCTTGCATGATGGACAACTAATAAAAATGTTCCCAGACTTCGGCTATGCCACCAGACAAAAGCGCAAGAAATTTGATGGGGAAGAGCGCTACTCCACGAGGCGGGAATTTCACATGGCCTAGTTTTTCCAGCCCATCTATGCATTGTTCACCAGGGCAGAGTTTACATCTACTCCAAGTCAACGGATGCCATGAAGTGGTGTCAGAGGAATATCCCTACCCGATCTCAAGCTTCATGTGCAGAGGATTCAGCATGGGATGAAGAAATTCTGTGAACCTGAACTTTTGTTTGGTAACAGGTACAGCTCTTTTGGGGTTGAATAAGCCCTGAGGTTCAAGTTCTTAAAAGTGACGACTGTATACTACCTGGACTGCCTAAGCCTGAACTGTTTCAGAGTTTTTTTCCCTTTATTGCCCCCTAGAGTTATGAGCCGATTGTCTGGTTCCCTAATTTTTCTTGCCCACTTGTGGCTGTTAGTATTGATTAAAACCAGTGGAATGTTTTCTCTGAATGCTAGCAATGTTTCTTAGTTAAAACGTCTTGTTAAAATAACTAAAATGACACTAAAATACAATCTAAGTGGCGATTTCATTTCTTCTGCTCTAAAGTAACATGATTACTTGCTCTGAATTGGCAGAAATACATCAGTTTTAGAGTGTTCTGCTGTCGATGATAGCACTTTTGTGCATTTACTATGGTCAGGCATGGTGTATGCCTTCAACCCCCCCTTGGTGAGTTTGGACTTGGACATTATTCCTTAGTATCCCCGTATAGCTCATGGACTACTTCAACAGCTTTTTTTGGATAGCATATGATTAATGTTATTAAATGCTTTGTAGATCCCCAATGACGTATCTCATAACATTTGATGGTATTAACTAATATATTAAAAAGAGTGACGTCCTTCTGGTTTTATTACAATATATCTGTTATATCAAATGTTAGTGACTATAACTACATGTTTGTGTATTATGGCCTAGATATTCAAAGGAGTTGTGCCAGCGCAACTCCAGAAATGCGTCCAGGGGCTATATTCAAAGGCTTGCGCTGCACAATTCCCAATGCTTCTTGCAAAGATAATATAGTGGCACATCTTTAGTGGCGTGCCCATGCATAAGTGGCACATCCTGATATTCAGCCGAGATGTGCGGCACATCTGCCAGCACATCTCAGAGATGTGCCGCATACATGGGTACAAAGTTACGCCTGTAAAATACAGGCCTAACTGGTAGCCACCCACAGGCGGGCTGCTGTACTGCAAGGTGCAACACAGCAGCCACCAGCCCCTGGGTGGCTACCCCCCCCCCCCAAGCACCGAGTCCTGTCCCTGTACAGTGCAACATAAAGAGCCCTGGTAGTCTAGTGGTACACCCCCGGCCTCCATACCTGATCCCCCATAAAATATGATCACTGGTAGTCCAGCGGTTCCCCTCCCCACAAAACCTCATTCGCAATGAGATCGATTAAAATTCCATCTGTGGTGGTCTAGTGGTACCCCCCACCCACACAGGACACCCATCCCACCCCGCCTCCCCACCAGGTCATCTGCGGCAGGAAACCCACTGCCACTCACCTCCGCAACATACCCACCGAATGACAGCTACAGTAATACCTGCAAGCACATTGGTCCACACTGTCTACTAATGGTTTACAGTAGTGTGTATTGTATTCACAGCTTTATAAAGCTGTGAATGACTATTACAGTACACAAGCATCGTGCTTGTGCCGCCCGCATAGTTTGGGATATTCGGAAGAGATGCGTGATTGCTAATCTCTTTTGAATATATCCTTTTGTTACTCCGGTGCAACTCTGTTGCGCTAGCGCAACCACTCTGCGCCATTGCCGGGCGTAGTTTTCAATATCGGGGCCCCACAACAATAAACATAACGCTTAAAAAAATATATATATATATATATATATGGGTTTTTTTTTTTTTTTATTCCAGCATGTTGCAGAGGCAGACTCTCTCCCCTCTACCCAAATGGCAGACATTTTTGCACCAATCCAAGCACTTTCTCAAGGCTAAAGAAAGCACCCGGTTTGGCGTATAAACATTTGGCATTCAGGTGGAGGGAGAGAGTGTGTTTCTGCAGTTATATCCTGCAACACAACTGAAGTGTGAGCAGCATTCTGGATTTGAGAGCCAGTGCTGTTCGTGAATACTTGGCTGTTGCTTCTGCACTGGACACCAAAGCTTAATCTTAGCTGTCCGTACACAGAGTTTAGTTCAGTGTTGATTTATGTCTAGACAGCTTATATTGCAAGTGTTGTTAGCAACAAGCCAGCAACATCAGAGGCTTAGTGGTCTGATACTCATGAAGAGTAGTTCAGCAAGATAACTTTAGACAGCACTTCAAATGAGGTATGTTATTTATTTGCCATTTTTATCATGTGCTAAATCATTTACATGCTAGAAATTTGGTTTGAGATCATTGACTTGGCAACATGGAGACTGACAGTTAGGCATGTATAAATACTGCATGGGCAAAGGTCACTGAGTTACTGTTTCTCTCGGAATCCTCATGCCCACAGTTCTATGCTAATTGACAGCTTTGGGCAGTACCACTACCTCAGTGAGGAGTTCCACTGCCCATATTTAGTCACTCAGTCAGTTATCATCAGCAAGGCTTCCTCTGCTCCCCTTCCAGTACTCACTGGAGTTCCCCAGTGCTCCATTCTCGGACCACTGCTCTTTTCCATGTTAATTAATACATTCCCCAATGACAGCCTCCACTGTAAAGCTCTTCTCTACGCTGGCAATTTGGTCATCTATCATAGCAACAAATCAATTAATTCAATCTTATCCACCCTCACATAAAACTACGCATCCACCCATCATTGGTTCCTTTCAAACAAGCTCCTAATCTATGAAAAAAAGACTAAATCCATGCTGTTCGGTTCCAAACCCTTCCTATCCAAAGTCAACTCCTCCCTCCTAGTTCTCTCCCCTGCTGGTCCTCCCCTTGAAATTGTCACATCCTTCAAATATCTAGCTGTTACTCTTGACCTCTCCTTTTCTTTCTCAGAACATGTCAACCATATGGTGCGCCGGATCCACCAGAAGCTAGGTGCCTCGTGCCACCACAAACATTACCTATCCACCGAAATGCATCTGGCCATTGCATGTGGCAACCTACTTCCCCTCCTTGACTACTGCTCCCCTGTTTACTCGCACCTATCCACCACCCTGCACAAGCAGCTAAACTCCCACCACTGCTCACTCTACCAGCCACTTGGGTGGCTCACCCTACAAGGTCACTTTGACTATGTGATTGGCTGTCTGGTGGACAACTCCCTCAGGAACCAACATATGTCCCTTTACTCACCTCTGTTTTATTTTTGTTTTTATTTTTTGTAATTTAAAGTTTATTAAATTTATAATAACCAACAACCATAACCAAAACCATAAAGCATAGAACAAGCAGTGAGGAGTGTCATAAAAGTTTGAACATTACATAAAAACAGTCAACACCCCCCCTTTTTAGATTAACTAGAACTCCATTCCCCTGACTCCCCCAAGTAGCTTACGCACCTCTCTTAACAGGTAGAGTGGTCCGTAGGAATCTCAGGACATCCTCATTCCCCCTGCTAGAAGTACCCCATGCCTCCACCACCATGGGACCCCGAGCATTCTCAGTCACAGCACCCTCCCTATGGAACAGGCCACCCCAACCCCCCCCCGTCTGTTCACGCGTGCCCCTCCCACCTAGGTTTTAAACATAACCTAAAGAACTGGCTCCTCACTGCTGCAAAATGGCACTGTTCCATACAGCAGCGCTAGGGTCTACAACTCGACAATGCTCTAATAGCACTCAGACTTTCACCTGGTGCCCGATAGCACTTATACCTCTCTCCTGCCCCCCCTAGCCTGACCCTTTTTCCCACCCCTCTCCTTCCTGCCCCCACCCCTAAGCCTACCTCTGCCCCTCTTTCCTCCTGACTTGCCCCTTTGATTTTATGAACTGTGATTGTTTTCCTATTTGAATTTTAATTACAGCAACTGTTTTTTCTCCCTTGTACTTGAACTGGACCATGTACCTGTATACCATTGCTGCTTGTGTCTTGCACCATCTGTGTTTTGGCTATGCTTATGTACATGCTAATGATATAGCATTATCTGTCTTGTCTACCCTCTCTGCACATTGTCGTTGCATTACCACTGTTCTCTCTCTCTCTCCACCCTCACCGCCAGCTGTTGGGAATGCACGTGTTGTATCTTGTAATTGACTGTTTGCACCTGTACCTATTTTTTGCCACCTTGTGGCCCGGGTTGTGACTGAAAACGGTCCTCTGGATCAGTGCACCTACCCGGTCACCAAAGACATAAATAAATAAATAAATATTTATGAACTTCCCACTGACAGCATTGGAGCTAACAGAAATGGAAATTACGGTAAGTATGAAGGCATTTCTCCTGTCTCAGCTGAAGCAGCTCTCCAAGTCCTCACAGGCAAGTGAATTGAAACTGCGCCTAAATGTGGCCCCCAGTCTGTAGCAGTAAAATTGGCTAAAATGGCATGGCAGCATAAGATGGCCTTGGAAGCAAAGAAACAAGCAAGCAACACTATGAGGAAAATCATGTATCATCTCAAGGCGGCGACTAAGCCAGAGATCGAGCCCTGTCATAGTCGTGCGACTTTGCTCCGGCTCCCCATGTGCCCCAGTTTTTATCATTTTTTTTCCTTAAAATTTAGATAAATCAGAATTTGCATACTGGTAATGGGATTCAAGATAGGGCTGTCTCTGGCTGGGGCAACCTCATACACAGGAGGGCTGGCATGTGGACTGGCTTTTGGACCTCTGGATAGCCTGTCTTGGGTTTCCTGAGGGTTGGGTGGACATAAATTTACAAGATATTATGCCGCATGCATATACCACGCTGCCAATACAGTGCGATATATTGCATGCAGCCAAAGTCTGTTTTTTTTCCGAGGGGCTCTGCCCCCCCGCACCTCCCATTACAGGAGGTTGCACCCCTGAACCCCTTCCCAACTAAAATAACTAACTCCGGGGGTGGGGGTTAAAGTAAATATCACACAAAGTGTGAGAAAAATAAAATTTCCATGCATCTGGGACCAGGAATCAAACCCAGTCCCAAACTCTCTGCCAGCATCCCTTGCTGCCAGTGGCTCATCCCATTGAGCCACAGCAGCTGCTTGGTGGAAACCTGTCCCAGCAGAGGTCTTATCCTCTGCCTGGGACAGTGAGAAGGTGCAGTACTACGCCCAGACCCATTTGCAGTATTGCACCCTCTCGCTGTCCTATACTGCGCTGTTGCAGTTTTGGGATTTTGTCGTACGCTATTAAGCATACAACATTTTGATCCAGTAGGGAGTGGATGCTGGTGTTAGGCTCCCTTTCCTGAAATGTTAGCACTGAGATGGTAACTTTGATGGGGGATTTAATATCAGCTGGACGGGAGGAGACAGCATTCTGTATATTATATTCTTTATTTGTATTGGTTTATTTCATTTTACCTTGGAGGTGGGCTGGATCACTGACCCATTTTTCAGCCATATTGGGGGGGGGGGTTACAGCAGGAAAAACATTATAACATGATATTCTCTCTGAGGGGAGAGGAGTGAATTCTCAGCTGCAGTTTTGTGACACTCCAGTTCTTACAGAAGACAACTGTACAGGGCTTTGCACCACCTCTGGTGTGCAGCAGACCATGAGGCATTTCAGCTGGGCTGGGGGACAGAGTTGGTGAGAGCCACGGCCTACCTTCTTCATTCTGGGGCACATAGCAGCATTTAAGATGGTGCCAGAGAGCCCAGATTGAAGGGGTGTGGCCAGCCATGGGGCGTGTTAGAGGGGAACAGAGCCTCCTCAGTTGACTCATTGAGCCTTCTTAACTATATAGCAGCCAAACTCAGTCATCTCTCCCTCTCGGGTAAAACTGAATTATTTATTTTCCAGGATGGGTGCTTGTTCCTAGTGTTGGCCTGATCAGGGTGGGGGGAGGTGGTGGCATTGATGGACTGGGTAGTTGAGGGTCTTTGGCCTCTTGCGGGGCAGGGGCAACACCCTGGGTGTCGGGGGGACTGGCAAACCCGGTATACAGGACTGAGTTGTACTACTACACACGTTCCAGTGCATCCTGGCGGAAAGTTTCCTTTGAATTTATGGGACTGGAACATTTGACACTGGACTTTACTATGCTGCCCTACACAAGGGCAGCTGTGTGCCTATTTTAAGGTTGTGATATTTCATACATTAGCCCACACAGACTCAAACCTTTGCAGTTCTATGCATTCATAGAGGCACCACAGCAATAATAAATATTTGCAGGGTGATGAGTATGGCCCAGTTAGTGGGCAGACTTTGGACTAGAGCTCATGTGAGAAACAGAGCAGGCCATCATCTGCATATACTGCAACCCAATCTCCATTGAAGTGAAACCTAAAGGCTTTAAAGTACTTGGGTATCAATCTTACTGAAGTTGAAAGTGCATTGTATGATGCTGACTACACGCCCTCAACATTACAACAGATCCAGGATTTGGAACATTGGGCAGTGCTTCCATTTGACATTTCTTGGCACATAGACTATTCGGATGGTCACGCTCCTACGGTTTCCCTTTTTATTTCAGAACCTACCCTATGTGTCCTAGGTGTGACTTGGCAAAATTGGCAATGTATGAACTTTGGATATATATGGGCGGGGAAACAACTGCGCTTTCGATATTCTGGCCTTCAAATGGACTGGCTCTCCAAGGCCTACAGGATTATTACTGGGCAGTGCATCTGAGTGGTTATGGCATACACCCCACATGACTCCGATTTGGCCACAGATAGAAAGACAACTTGTTCCATTTCCAAAAATTGGCCACACTGATCTTCCTGATATCCTGCCATGTTATGTAAAGAAGCACATATTCCTCTCAGACGTCCAAGCTTGTGATGTTTATTACAAGATTCTCTCAAAGTTCTTTTCAACAGGTAATCGAGGATCTAGTGATACCAATTTATTTACTCTCAATTCCAAATTAATACAATTCCATATTCTTCTCCCAGCACTGTGGGTTACCTCCCAACCACATTCACAAGCTGTCGTGGGTGAACCCCTTATCTTCACAGCCTCCCGTTGTAATGAATGTTAAGTCTGTCTTGTCCACAGTAGCATCCAATTGTTGTTTTCTGCAGTGATAGTGACACACTATCCTTTCCTTATGTGCACTGTGTGTTTTACAGATAGCCTCTCCATGCTTGCCAGAGTGTGGCTCTGCTATGGGGTCCCTGTTTCCCCTTTGTTTTTTATGTTGGTATTTGTATTAGAATCCAATAAAGCAGGGACTCTGCTTTGCTTTAAGGATCATTTAGACTTCATACAACACTCTGACAGGGCATTCTAGTCTGAGTGTGTTCCCTGAAGGTATATAGGTTTTAGATCTCCCAATTCTCTCCCTACGAAACTCATGGCTGGAAGCTTTACCCACACAGACAAGCACGAGATCCTTCATTTATTTAATAACCACTTCGCTACTGCAGGACTGGCATTTGATTCATCACCAGCCAACAATCTACAAAACTGACTGTGTGGACAGGACATGTCCTTCTCTTCTTCCACTGCTGGGCCTACAGTAAGAACAGGTTACTCACCTGTAACAGTAGTTCTAGGAGTGGTATATGTTGTTCATCCACATTTATTGGCATGTCCCCTTCCACTTTAAATCTTGCCGGAAGTCTTAAAGCTGGCTCCTCCCACCCACCCGGGTAGTATATACCTCAGCTCCGCCCCATGATGCCAGATATTAGCCCACTGGAAGCAAGGTTGTGCGCCCGAAGCCAGGGAGGTCGGGTGTGTGTGTGTGAATGAGCAACATATACCACTCCTATAACTACTGTTACAGGTGAGTAACCTGTTCTTCTAGGAGCATGGATATGTTGTTCATCCACACTTCCTGGCAGACTCCAAGCAGTTCTGTGGGAGGAGGGAGGCAAGGCGCACACCCCCTACTTAGGGAACAGAGATTGGAGAACTGAGGCCCCAAAACCAGCATCCCAGCGTGACTCAAGGTCGATGTGGTAATGGGTAATGAAGGTGTGTGCTGACTTCCAGATAGCAGCCTGACAGATTTTCTGGATAGGGATGTCCCTGGAAGCAACCACCAATGCAGCAGTATGGTGGGTAGAATGAGCTCTTATCCCTCTGGGAGACTCCTTGCCCACCGACTCATAGCACAGACCTATGCGTAGGTGACAAACAGCTGGCAAACCTCTCCACCAATTTCCGCCATCCTCTTCTTGTATTAGGAGAGAGAGTACTTCTCAGGTCCAAGGTATGGAGCCTGTACTTGGTGTCCGAGGTGTACTTAGGGTAGTATACCAGCAGAGTCAACACCTGGTTAAGGTGAAACTCTGTCACCACCTTCGGAAGGAATTTCGGTTGGGGGCACAGGACAGCTTTGTCCCTGTGAAAGACCAGATAAGGTCAGTCCACCGAAAGTGCCTGGAGCTTCCCTGTCCTTCTGGCTGACGTGATAGTCACCAGGAAGGCCATCTTCCATGACAATTATGAGAGCTCACACTTGTGCATGGGTTTGAATGGCTTGCCCATGAGCTTTGCCAAAACCAGCAGCAGATGTCAATGAGGTGGAGGTTCACACACCGGAGGGGATATGTGATCCAGGTCTTTGAAGAAGCACCCGACCACTGTCTCCTGCGCCAGTGTCGGCTGACCGGCCCGCGCCCAGTAAACAGAAATGGCTGCCAGGTGCACCCTAAGGGTTGATGACTGTAGACCCCCTTTGGAGAGCATCCAGAGGTAGTCGAGAATGTTAGCCACAGAACAGGATAAGGGGTCCAGACTCTTACCCTGACACCAAATGGAAAATCTTTTCCATTTGAAGGCATAACATTTCCTGTCGATTCCTTTCTAGATGCCTCCACCATGGCGTACACATCTTTGGAAAGACCCAAAGCCTGGAACTCTAGCCACTCAGGTATCAGGCTGTGAGGTGCAGGGATTGAAGGTCTGGATGGAAGATCTTTCCCTGGTTCAGAGATATCAGGTCCAGGCGTGTACAAAGCCGCTCCAGGGGCCTGCAGCTGAGGCTGAGGAGATCTGGGTACCAGAACTGGCACGGCCAATCTGTGGCTACCAGGATCACCTTCACCTTGTCCCTCCTCACCTTGAGTAACACCTTGTGGATCAGGGGAAATGCAGGGAAGGTGTAGAGGAGGCCTGGGGTCCACAGTCTCGAGAAGGTATCCCCCTGCAGCGAGCCCTGCTGAGGGGGGCAGACATGAAACAGCTTCAGTTTGGTGTTCTCCTTGGAGGCAAACAGGTCCACCATCGATTTGCCCCAGCGGGAGAACAGACTGTAAGCTACCTCTGGATGGAAAGACCACTCCTGGGATGTCTGGTATATACTGCTGAGAGCATCTGCCAGCTGGTTCAAGGCTCCTACCACATGGATGGCTAGGAGATCCGCCTCCAACCGGCTTTCGAGGGTCCAGATGTGGAGCACCTCCTTGAACAGCAGACGGGAGTACGTGCCGCCCTGTTTGTTGCAGTAGTACATGGTCATGGTATTGTCCATCTGAACTTGAACCAATTGACCCAGGAGCTGAGGAGCGAAAGCTGACAATGCCTGTCTGACTGCTCTGAGCTCCAACAGGTTGATGTGGCATCGGGACTCCTCGGGGGTCCAGAACCCATGGTCCCCGTTGTGCCCCATGTGGGCTCCCCAGCCCATGAGAGAGGCATCGGTCGTAAGGACGACCGTCGGCTTGGGGCGGACAAATGGGATCCCTTCCTGCAACCGGTCTGGGGAGGTCCACCATTGAAGAGCATCCCACATCTTCTGGGTTACAGTGATCAGCTGGTCGAAGTGACCATATCGCTGAGTCCACTGGGCAGCCAGCTCCCATTGAAGGGGCGCATGTGCCACCGGGCCCAATGGACCACTGAACTGCATGCCGCCATGTAACCCAGAAGGCACAGAAAGTCCTGGACAGGGTGCAAGTGCCCAACCAGAAATGATCGGGCAAAGGAGGAGAGAACCTCCGCCCTGTCCGCCGGGAGCCGAGCTCTGGCTTGACAAGAGTCGAGTTCTTCCCCGATGAAGCTCATTACCTGAGAGGGCACGAGTTCTGACTTGGCCTCGTTGATCAGGAGGCTGAGTTGGGAGCAGGTTTGGAGGGCCAGATCCCTGGACCTCTCCACCTCCTGAAGGGAGGAAGCTGCCAAGAGCTAGTCGTCGAGATAAGGGTAGATTCTGACTCCTCGACACCGAAGGTGGGCTGCCACCACTGCTATGCATTTGGTGAAGACCTGAGAGGCCGATGACAGGCCAAACGGCATGGCTCGGAACTCATACAGGGTCCCTTTGACCCTGAAGCGGAGGAACCGCTGATGGGACGGACAGATTGGGACATGAAAGAACGCGTCCTGTAGATCCAGTGAACAGAACCACATGCTTCACTCCAGGGATGGTATGATCTGGTTCAGAGTTACCATCTGGAAGGTGTGAGACTTGATATACTGATTCAGGTCGTGGAGATCTAGGATGGGGCGCCAACCCCCATCCACTTGGGCACCAGAAAGTATCTGGAAACGAAGCCTGGGTCTGTAGGAGGATTCGGCACTGGAGCTATGGCCTCCTTGCGGAGGAGCTGAGCTATGTCATCTCGAAGAGCCAACTGAGTGCAAGCTGAGATCCTTTCTTCCCGTGGGGCACAGGCTCAGCTCAGAGAGTACTGCTTGAACTCTAGAGGCAGTCCCTGACCGACTACTTTGAGAATCCACCTGTCTGAAGAGATATCGGACCAGGCAGAAAGGAAATGGCAGAGCTGACCCCCCCCCCACGGGAAGACCCAGAGCTGGCATGACAGGTGTAGGATTGGCAACCCCCAACCCGTCACTGAGCAGGCTTAGAGGAGGAGGAGGAGGCTCCTGGACCTGTGCCTCGGCCTTCTTTACAGGGCCGTTGAGGGCTCTGCTTGGGCCTCGGGTGCCAAGCTTGAGCCTGCTGCTGCTGTTGCTGCTGACCTCCTTGATAGGAGGGCTGCCTGACCGCAGGGAAAGAATGCCAAAATGGCTTCTTCTTTCTTTTCTGCTGGTTCTTGCCCAAACAGCCCTTAGCAGAAGTAGCGTCTAAGGTGGCATTGGACTGCTCTGTGCACCGAAGGTGACCAGCCACTCCTGGACCGAACAAGTCAGTGCCTAGGAAGGGCACGTCAGCAAGCTTATGCTGAGTATCCGCCAGGAAGGAGAAAAGCCTCAGCTAAGCACTGCGGCGAGTGGCCACTGCGGCTGCTAATGCGTGGGCACAAGAATCCCCAATGTTTTGCGACAGCACATCCCTGGTTATGGACTTGCTTGACCGTGGTCTGCATGTCCGCTGGGAGATGAGGGAGGACCTTGTCTAATGACCCAAGAAGGGCATGAGAGAAGTGTACCATAATGACAACTGAGCTGGCCTGACGAAGGCCTAAAGAAGAGGCCGCATAGACCTTACGGGCAGAGTAGTCCATATTTTTTGACTCCTTGTCTGGGGGTCGGTCATTGTCAGCTAAGCCACCAGTACGCCTAAACACAGAGGTGGTCACCAGGTTGTTGGCCGAGGGGTGCTCTGTGAATCTCGCAAGGGACCCCATGAGCACCGTGTACTTGTGGGCCATGTGGGCAGATGGTGCTGGGCAGTAAGCAGGATGCTGCCAAAGCTCAAGGGCTGGGCCAACAGTCTTCGGCCACTGGAAAGGCCTTCATCGGGATGTCCCCCCTTTTGAGAATATCAGTAAGGGGGTACTCCGCCTTTTTCTGGGTGGACTCCGGGGCATTCCGGTGGATTCGGAGATAAGGCAAAGGATGCCCTGAAAGGAGGAAGGGCCTTTCTCCAACCCCGCCACAGATGACTCATCCCTGGGATGTGAGTGCAGTCCGGTGATGTCTGAGTCCGAAGAGTCAGAATACAGCAGTCTCCCGCCTAAGTCACCCTCGATGCGCCGAGGACGATAGGGGGTGACTGTTATCGATAGACATCAGGGAAGCCCTGTGTCTGCTCAGTTCTCTTTCAAGGGCGCCCCTCCCTGAGGCTGCTTAGGCAGTGGTTCCACCAGAATCGGTGGAGGGACTGGAATGGCAGAACCGGGATATGAGCCATCCCCACGGGCGGAGGAACCAATGGCTTCGGTTCCAGAGGGTTCAGCATCTGCCTGGGAGGTGGAAGCCAAGTGATGGCCGGGGTAGGCGGCGGGGCCGGCTTCTGCCTGGTCAGAATCAGCTATTGCCACATGATGTCTTCATAGCGTAGACGGAGTTTCCGTCGAAGCCTCTCCTCGTCTGAGGAGGATGAAGACCTGTGGCATCGCCTCTTTTTACAGCACTTATGGCTCTTTCTCTGCCGTTTGGCCGAGGGGGTTCTGGACCTCAACCAAGATCGGGGAGGCTGACTTGGTCGATCGGGAGACACCGGGGTCGGTGAAAACTGAGGGTCCAGAACTGGGTCCTTAATGGGGACACCAGTGGGCTGGGTCTCCTCATCAGGGAAGACAAGGACCGGAGTCCTTTCCAAGGAGTCGTCGGGCTGAGCTGGCAACAAGGGGTCAATTGGGTCGAGAACAATCTCGACCTCATCGACTACCTCCTCAGTCCCCTGGCCAGATGGAAGATCCATGAAGCCGGCGGGTGAGGAAGCAATCTCGACCGAAGTCGAGATCGAGTGCTCCTGGGACTCGGACCTTTCTCGGTCCCAAGAGCGCCTTAGTCGGGACGAAGACGACGGGTCCTTCTCTCTCTTGCGAGAGCGGGAGGAGTTCGAGCCCAAGGGCGCCTCACCCTGTGTGGGGAGAGACTGGCACAACTCCTTGAAGGAGCCCGAAAAGGTGGAGCCAAGGTTCAACAGAACAAAAAAGCTTCGATTGACCGAAGCTCGAGCTGCTTCCTCCTCACATGCCTTCATTTGTTCCAGCTGTTCGGCAGATCCTGCAGCCGTGGAAACCGCCCACCTCGCCTCCTTCTATTTCACCGGTGGGTTCCTTTTTTCCGGTCTTCCCAGTTTTAAGTGCGCCTTACGATCATCCAGGACATTGGGATGGAAGGCCAGGCAAACCCACACAACGAGGTGTCATGTCCAACACCTAGACAGTAGATGCAGGTTAGGTGGGGATCGGTGCGCGACATCTTCTGGCCGCAGGGGCACTGGCGAAATCAAGGGGAAGATTTTTTTTCTCCACGTCAAATGCGGTAAAATCGCAATCGCTAACTCGAACGAGTTTGAGAGTAATTTTCAGTAAAAACTGATGCTCTGAATCCAGGCCTACGAATTACTGTAAGAGCATGAGGGAACCTTTATCTTCCAGTGGAAAGGAAGACCTGGCATCATGGGGCGGAGCCGAGGTATATACCACCTGAGTGGGTGGGAGGAGCCAGCATGAAGACCTCCGGCAAGATTTAAAGTGGAAGGGGACATGCCAATAAGTGTGGATGAAAAACATATCCACGATCCTAGAAGTCAGCTTTCTCCTTCAGCCCAATATTCTTGAAACAAGTCAAGGATCTACTCCTTAAACTAGATACCCGAAAAAAGCACCAGAGCGGATCTCATAGACCCTTTCTTTTTAAAGGTAAGCTACCATGTTCTGGCTGCTCCCATTACCCACCTATTCAACCTGTCACTTACCAATGGAACCCTTCCAAACATCTGGAAAACTGCTCATGTCATCCCCCTCTTTAAGTCCGGCGACCCTAGTGATCTCAACAACTACAGCCTTATTTCTCTGCTTCCAGTTCTCTTTAAGCTGTTAGAAAAGCTTGTAAATCTTCAGATCAGGAACTACCTAGATTCCTGTAACCTTCTCACTCCCGTACAATCAGGATTCAAACCATGCCACAGCACAATCTCAGCATTCACCAAAGTAACAACTGGTTCAATGCCTTGGATAATAAACTCTATGTGGTGCCTTGTTCTTAGATTTAGGCAAGGCCTACAGTATGGTGGACCATGACATTCTCCTAGATATGCTTCAAAACTTTGGCTTTGGAGACATGGCCCTTAAATGGTTTTGTAACTACCTAATTGGCCAGACTCAACAAGTGAAAGCAGAAGGAGACCTTTTCCTCCCCCCCAAATACCCTGCCGAGAGGCATACTGCAGGACTCCATATTGGGCCCCCTTCTGTTTGCTATGTATATTAACAATATTCGTACAGGAATAAAGTCTGCAAATATACACTTATTGATGACACTGTATTGTACAGATAGTCAACTCAGTTAAGAAGGGGGATAAAACATTTTATAGGTATATCAGGGAGCGTAGAAAGACAAAGGGAGGGATAGTGAGGCTGAATAGAATGGATGGTGGGGCAGAGAGTGACAGTGAAAAAGCAGGGATACTGAATAAATACTTCTGTTCAGTATTCACAAAAGAGGAAGTGGGGGAGGTGCCTAATCCAATTAACAGAAGCACTCTGGAGAGGGGTGTCGATCCAGTTCTTTCACAGAAGAAAGGGTTCTGAAAGAACTTCTAAAACTGAAGGTAGACAAAGCAATGGGGCCAGATGGAATTCACCCTAGAATTCTAAAAGAATTAAGCAGAGAATTAGTGACACCACTGACTACCCTTTATAACAAATCATGGGAAGATGGTGTGGTACCTGAGGACTGGAAGAAGGCTGATGTGATTCCCCTTCACAAAAGTGGGAGCAAGACAGAGGCAGGAAACTACAGACCTGTCAGTTTGACCTCTGTAGTAGGAAAGTGATGGAATCACTTCTGAAGGAAAGAATTGTTGAGTACCTAGAGACCAGTGGGGCACAGGACCCAAGGCAGCATGGGTTCAGGCGGAAGGTTATGTCAGATGAATCTAATTGATTTCTTTGACTGGGTGACCAAAGTAGTAGACCAGGGAGGGGCTGTGGACATGGCCTACCTAGACTTTAGCAAGGCATTGACACAGTCCCACACAAAAGATTAGTAGTCAAATTAACCAGCCTTGGAGTGGGTCCCAGGGTGGTAGCCAAGGTAAAACATTGGCTGAACAACAGGACACAGAAGGAAATTGTAAATGGAGTCCACTGTGAAGAAAGAGGGATTACTAGTGGGGTGCCGCAGGGTTCAGTACTGGGTCCAGTCCTTTTTAATGTCTTTATAAGTGACATTGCAGAGGGACTGGAAGGAAAAGTATGCCTCTTTGCAGATGACACAAAGATCTGCAACAGGGTTGATACACAAGGAGCCTTGGAAAGGATGAGAAGGGACTTGGCAAGGTTGGAGGAATGGTCAGAAGTGTGGCAGCTTGGATTCAGTGCAAAGAAGTGCAAAGTAATGCACCTGGGAAACAAAAACCCAGGGGAAGATTACACAGTGGGGGAGGTAGTAACAACAACAAAAATGGAAAGGGACCTGGGGTAATCATATCAGATTACCTTAAGGTTGCAAGCAATGTGAGAAGGCAGTAGGGAGGGCTGGGGGGATACTGGGATGTATAGGGAGAGGCATCACCAGCAGAAAACAGGAAGTTGTTATCCCCCTGTACAGACAGTTGGTGAGACCCCATCTGGAGTACTGTGTCCAGTTCTGGAGACCCCATCTCTGCAAGGACATAGACAGGATGGAGGCAGTTTAGAGGAGGGCAACTAAAGTGGTGCAGGGTCTGCAAGAGAAGCCATACGAGGAGAGGCTAAAGGAGCTTAATACGTATACCCTTGAGGAAAGGAGGGAGAGGGGGGACATGATAGAAACGTTTAAGTACCTCAGTGGAATCAATAAAGTTCAAGAGGGTAGCATCTTTCAGAAAAAGAGATGTGCGAGAACAAGGGGACACAATTTGAAGATAGAGGGGACGGCTCAGTGGCAATGTGAGGAAGTATTTTTTCACAGAGAGGGTGGTGGATGCATGGAACAGCCTTCCTGAGGAGGTTGTGGGGTCTAAAACTGTGGGAGAGTTCAAGAATGCATGGGACAGACATAAGGCAATTTTTGTGGGGGGTAGGAAGAAATAGGCTGTTGGTTAAATAGGATCTCCAGCTTATCCTCTAGGTAGGGAAATGGGCAGACTAGGTGGGCCGAGCGGTCCTTATCTGCCGTCAAAGTCTATGTTTCTATGTACATTTCCAGGCCAGATCTCGAAAAATCATGTCTTGACATGCAACTGAATTTTGACTGCCTCCAGAAAAACCTGCTCCAATTAAAGCTACTTCTAAACATGAAAAAAATGAAAGCAGTACTGTTCACACCGTATTCCAAGACCTCTGGTGTCTCCAGCTTAAATCACCTACCCCAGATCTCCACCATTTTTGGTGAATCCTTAGAATTCATGTCCAAATTTAAATACCTGGGGGGTCTGGATAGACAGCAAACTGTCATTTTCCGATCACATAGATGAACTAACAAAAAAACTCAAACAGAGACTCGGTGTATTCTTTTAAATTAAGCACTTCCTTACAGTGGAAGCAAAGACTAGACTCGTCCAAACAACTTTTCTCCCCTTACTGGATTACGCAGACCTCTTATATGGACAAGGCTCTAGTTCCGCCTTAAAGAAACTTGATACCCTGTGTCACCGGGCAATAAGGTTCATTACAGGAGCTTCTCATTATTCTCATCACTGAATTATACAAACTGGTGGGTTGGACATCCCTTACCTATAAATTACAAAAAAACGCATCTCCTCTGGACCTTCCAAGCCATCATTAAAAAGCTTCCTCCATATATCTCTGATTGCCTCCCTATATGCCCTCCTGGAAGTTGCACTCTGAGAAGTGTTACTTACATATAGCTTGTCATTCCTTCCTAAAGCCAGAAACCACTTTGGCAAATCAGACTTCAGTCATTTCCTACCGTCTTTCTGGAACAAGCTGCAAAAAACCCTTAGAATATCACTGCTGGACTGTCCACCTTTAAGTCAGTGTTTTCCCGAGTCTTTCCTGAATCTTGCTACTGCATGACCTGATGCATTCTGCACTGTGACTTGTCTCCTGTCTTGACCTCTGTTCTCCTCCACCCTAACATACCCCCTCCTGCCTGCCTCCTTTCTCCTCTTGTTCATACACCTGAAGTTATGCACTGTATCCTTTTGAGAGTTCCCTACTGTTGTAATTGTTAATATTTACTTGTGCAGGTCCATCTTGTAAACGACTTCTACTCAACGATGTTCCACCTGGATAAATATTGACTGATTGATTGAGTGACATAACATCAGGGTTTGGCACAACCTTTGCCAGTCCCACCAACCCCCTACTGTCCCCATCCCAGCAAAGGCCTATTGAGTTACCTCTCACAGTCATGTGTGCCACTTGGCAAACCCCAGATCTGCCTGCTAAGGTCCCTTCCCTGGCTGGTCAGACCATGTGCATCACGTAAAGTGGGATTCACTTTCTCCTCCCTTCTGCCCTGGAAAATGGATCTCCTAACTTACCTTACTGCATTAAGTCTCAGCATATGTTGCCTGCAGTGGTCAGGTAAGATGACTGGCCAGTCTCCGGGGTCCATGCCCCCCCCCCCAGCCAGAACCAGAATCTCCCTCGGTGGTTTAGGGGGGAACTTGCTACAGACCCAGGTGCGGGAGTTGATTTCCTTTGAATAGAACCTCACTCCCATTGCCACACCCTCCTGCTTGTCCCCTCTATGGGTGTCACCTCTGTCATGACCCAGAGGTCTCCCAACAGCTTGGGATCTGCCCCAGGAGTCTGCGGTCCAGCCTTGGGAGCCACCAGCATCCAGTTCACTCATGCCCTTGAAGTCTTAAGTGTTTAGGACCTCTGCCATTCTCAGTACCCCATCAGTAGCCAGCACCCAGCTCCTGCTGCACAGTGCAGTGGAAGTTTTCCCTTCTAGTGAGTACTGTGCCCCCTGGCCTGCATCCTACAATCAGCCTCCACACAGGACAAAACCTTGGCACTTACCATCCCTGCTGCTGTGAAAGTAGAGTGGCTTGGTGGGCATTAGCCAGTGCCTACCCTCTGAGGCTTTTTGGATGGCACCCATAGTATCCAAAGGCACTCCGACACAGCCAGCCTTTCTGCTGGCTATGACCGCAGTTTGCAAACTGACACCAGTCTAGGGCATCACAGTCTGCCCCTGTCTGGCACTCAGAGGTTATCTGTCAGGTGAGAGGGCACCCAACTGAACTCCCAGCTGACTCCTTCCAAGACTTCTAACTTGCCTGTTGCAATGAGGGAGCACTATTTTATCTGTTCTGCAGTTTCTCCCCATCTATATATTCTGGGAATGATGCCAGAGCACCTGTTCCAAAAGATTATTCTGGTGAACAATGTCCTTACACTACTATTAGAAGGGAGCTGTTACATACTGTAGCTTTTCAAAACCCTAAGAAAATAAAAATAATGTTAAGGCTTCTATTATGGTTGAAGTAGTGAAAACAAGTTAAAGGAAAAATGCCCTGGAGCCTTGGTGGCTCTGTAGTGTGGTGTGGTGTGGTGTGGTGTGGTGTTCTTTGGGGTTTGAATGATCACACGGCACAGCATTTGCATTACCCTGAATTCAGCACTGTCTTGTCAGATAAAGTTAATACTGACATGGCAGTTCTTGTCCGAAGGATGACAAAGTTAGGATAAGGCCAATGCTGCATTGCATGATTATTGAAACACTGAGGACCACAACACCATAGGTCCACCAGGGTTCCATGGCAATTTTCTCATTAGCCTTATTTTCCTACTTTGTGCTTTTCAACTCTTAAGAGATGCACTCCTGATGTTTTTTGCAATTTATATATTTTAGTGGTGCAGTTGCACCTCAGTATTAGGATACAGCAGGTATTTCTATGTTAAACCTCCTTTTTGTTCCTTAATAATGGGGATGTCTGTGGAAATATTAGCCTGAAATTTGGTATGTGCGTAGTCTGCGTCAGGATCTCTAGATCCTGTAAATTTGGTAACAATGTTGTTAGACGTTTAAAAGTCCTAGAACTTTTTTTTATTTGCTTTGCAGTTAGTGATGTTTCTCCAATTCCACAGTCATCCTCCAGACATTGGCCACTCCAGCCCCCTTCCCCTGCTTTCCTGCAGGACTTAACTTCCCACTAGTGCAGCGTGGCCTGGGTGCTCAACAGGGTGCAGGGCTGCCAGGTGGCCTGGGTCAGCGGCAGCTCAGACAACCATTTTTCTGTTTTTTTCTCCTCTGTGGTGTGGCATGCAGTCCTGTCCAAAAGACCCCCCACACACTTCTGTGCATGGAGCTTTGTCAGCTGCCACTCCCTTCGCTAAGCTGACAGGCCCAGCCTGCCTCATCCCCAGCCAGCCCTAGGGGCAGGGCACTGAAACCCTTCCTCCCTGGGAGAGAAGAGCTGTCTTTTGGATACTCAGTCCTCTCCCTCCCCAGCTGACCCGCGAGTCCGCATCCAAACCTGGGTCACTGACGTAGTGTGAGGTGTACGTCCTGTGCCTCAACCCTCAGCGCCATCAGGGAGCCTAAAGTTCTAGAAGATTAAAATATATAAATGTAACCCCTCACCCCTGCCTTTTTACCAAAATGACAGGTGGCATGCTGTTGAACTGGCAGCAATACCTGGTGGGGACCTGGGTTCGGGGAGGATGAGGTTACCTGGCACAAGGGGACCTAGGTTTGGCTACTCTGCACAGGGGCACCCAAGTAAATCCGAACACAGGAAGCAATAACTGTAATGTCCAGAACCAGGATTGGGATTTTTCAATGTGGCTTTTATTCACAACTAGCTGAACACAACAAAGCATAGATGGACCCCCAAGGGGCTACGTTTACTGATAATGCAGATTAGAGACTACCAGGCGGTCCCTTTAAAGAATGAACCAATTTCTACTGTTTTCAGGCTCTGGACCCACCAGGCACACAGCCCGGACTTGCATGCGCTTTGGACACACAGCCCAACTGGCCCAGCACCCCTGCCAGCCACTTGACTGACGGTCCATTTAAAGAATGAACCCATTTTACTTGTTGTGGCTCCCCACACCACTTTCGAGTCTGCGACTCCTAGAGAGATTTTCTTCTTACTTCTTCTGACTCCCATCTCACAAGGAGAATTCAAACAACATGAAGTCTTGCTATATTATGACAATTGCAGTTTGTCCCACCATTAGAACTGCTCCGGAGGTGAAAGAGTTAACTTCCATGCCAGGCATGGAGCTTAGAGCGCGAGCTCGGTTAGAGAAGCTCTGTCTGGATAATTTCAAACTGAAACTGTCAGATTCTTTACTCCGCCTCACTGAACAGTCGCTCCGGAGATTTCTCCTACTGCTCGGTTCATTTCTCGGTTTAAACAGTATTTTCTCGGTTAAATTCAACCTGAGTATTATTATTTTAACTGCAAACCGATCGGTTCAAGCTCTGTCTGTGGTATTGTAAGTAATAGACAGGTTTATTTCTGTGTGGAACTTGTAAATGTTTATCGGTTCGGTTCGAACCGATCAGGTTGTTTAAAACTTTAAAAAAGTAAGCATTTTAAAGCTTTTAGAGTACGGTTCCTGGTTCTTATCGGTTCTAAAAACAGTTTCATTACGGTTTTTTCCACGACCCGTGACACGGTTGGGAACCGATAAGGGTGTCTTTCCTGGCACTGCCGTTCAAAGGGGCAAGTTTGTTGGTAGAGCTGGCATCATGTCTGAGAGCCAAAGAAAAACCGGGCCCACTGGGTTTCAACACTGTAGTGTCTGTGGGAAGCCTTTGCCAAGGCGGACCCACACACCACATGTGTCTATTGTCTGGGGTTTGACCACCTCAATTCAGACCGCCAGATTTGCAAGAATTTCCCTGCAGCCACCCTGGATAAGAGAGTTGGCAGGCTCAGAGAACAAGAGGCCAAAAAGTCCGCTGACCCGGATAGCCAGCCCGGTTCGGTGCCAGCCGAACCGGAGGGAGTGCCCTCTGACCAGGGCGAGACTTCCTCGGGCAAACGTAAAGCTGACTCTGAGGAGCCAGTTCCAGCAAAGAAAACTAGAAAATCAGCAGGTGTGGAGTCCAAAATTCCTTCTCCAACTGCTGCAGAAATAGCAAAAGCTATACAGATTGTACAGTCACTTTCTCCGGTTCCGTTCGAACCGCCACTGTCTGGTAAAAGGTCGGTTCGGCCGGTTCCACTGGTTCAAGAATATGACATTGAAGAGTTTTATGAACCAGAGGAGGGGGAGGAGGATTATGAACAGTGTGAATGTGACTTTGAGAGTCTGGATGTGCCCATTGAACCGGACATCTCCCAGACAGACCTTTAGAATCTCCCCCTACGCTTTCTGAGTCCCCTTCTCACTTTCTGTTTTATAAAAAGGTTGCTGAAACCCTCCAGCTCCCATTAGAGGAAGCTGTGGATGAGCAAGAGGAACCTGATTTTGTGGAAATGATGGATATCCCAGAGTCTAGGAGATTGTCTATCCCCTTACATAAATCATTTAGAAAACAAACAATAAAAATTTTAAAAGCTCCTAATTCTGTGCCTCCTGTTGACAAGAAGATGGACAGGAGGTACACTTTGTCAGGTCCTGATACAGACTTTCTTTCACAGCAATGCAGTCATGTTGGAGTAGTTCAGGCTGCAGCCTGTGATAAGGCTAACATTTCCTGGCTTCACATCCTCCTGACAAGGACTCAGGAAGATTGATGCCATGGCTAAAAAACAATACATGGCAGCTTCCTTGGGACTCAGACAAGCAAATTACATGGCTTATGTGGCAAGATACCAAAAATCTAGATGGGACACTGTAATGGCTTTGGCCAAACAGGCCCCTGGCCAGCTTGCCAAGGAGCTGGAGCAGGTGGCTGCTGATGGTATTGAGGCATCCAAGGTGCAATTCCATGCTGCTGTGGATTCTAATGATGTATCCTCTAGAGTCATGGCTACATCTGTGGCCTTTCGTAGGTTGGCTTGTCTCAGGTGTACTGGTTTGTCACAGGATACCCAGACTAAGGCTATGGATTTTCCTGTGGTAGGAAATTCTCTGTTTGGGGAGCAGACAGAGAATTACATGAAGAAAATGGATGAATATAGAACAACTTATAGGAGTGCACAAGCCAAGGAGCTGCAAGCCACTCCTCAGAGGCAGACCCCAGGAGTAGAGGTAGGCCTTTCACAGGCCTTTTACCAAACCCAGGCTTTTTCTGCTTATGCTCAGAGGGGTTCTTCAGGGGAGAGGCAGACGGGTGCAAGCAGGCCTGCTCCCACCCTCAGCCTAAAGCCCCTGCCAAACAGGCACCCTGATGGGATGCCCAGGGCCGGTTCTCCATTACCTGTAAGGGGCAGGCTGGCTTACTTCGTTCAGGACTGGGAGTCTCTAACTTCAGACAAGTGGGTCCTGGAAGTAGTAAGCCAGGGTCTGGTTCTCAGCTTCAAAAAATTTCCAAAGATGAGAATCAGATCTTTTCCACCTGCAAATCCTCTAGAGACCTTTGTCTTAGAAACAGAAGTCTCAACCCTCCTGGCTCTCAGAGCTGTAGAAAGGGGTTCTCCCCTACACCAGGGCAAGGGTCTGTACTCCAGGTACTTCCTTACCCCAAAAAAGACAGGAGAATGGCGGCCCATTTTGGACCCAAGATATCTGAACAAGCACCTTTTGAAACCAAAATTCAAAATGGTGACTCTGGCAATGATTTTACCTTCTCTAAGGCCAGGGGACTGGCTAGCTTCCCTGGACCTCAAGGATGCCTATTTCCATGTTCTAATCAGAAGCTCCCACCGAAAGTACCTCAGATTCGAACTGCCCTCAGGCCATTACCAGTTCAGAGCAATGCCCTTCGGCCTTACCTCTGCCCCAAGGGTATTCACAAAATGTCTAGCAGTAGCAATTGCTCATTTAAGAAGGCAAAAGATTGCCATATTTCCCTACCTAGACGACTGGCTTATTGTAGGCCAGTCTCCAGAACAGGTCAAATCACACCTGCAAGTTACCCAGCAGCTGCTCACCTCTCTGGGTTTTCTGCTCAATCTTCCAAAGTCAGTTCTGGAACCTGTCCAGGTACTCACTTTTATAGGTGCAGAATTGGACACAAAGCAGGCCAGAGCCTTCCTACCCTTAGAGAGGGTAAGGAACCTAGTGGCCCTGGCCTCCTCCTTCACTCTGCAGGTCTCTCGACCAGCAAGGCATTTCTTACAGCTCCTAGGACACATGGCTGCTTCCACAGCTGTAGTGCAAGGAGCAAGGTTTCAGATGAGAGACATTCAGTTTCACTTGAGAGCCTTTTGGTCTCAAAGAAAAGATCCCCTTTCCAAGTTAATCCCAGTGACTCAAACCCTGATCCAGGCCCTTCAGTGGTGGCAGGATCAGAGCAATTTGAGACTAGGGGTCCCCTTCATCCCTCTATCTCACTCCTTGACCCTTACTGCAGATGCGTCCCTTCTGGGATGGGGAGCTCACATGGGCGACCTCTCCACCCAGGGAGTGTGGTCCCCTCAGGAATCTCTGCTCCACATCAATTTGCTGGAACTCAGAGCTGTCTTTCTAGCAGTTCAGGTGTTTTCTGCATCTGTTCAGAACAAAGTGGTACAAGTCAGAACAGACAACACCACCACAATGTGGTACATCAACAAACAAGGGGGCACTCGGTCTTTGGCCTTGTGCACTGAGGCAATGAAGTTGTGGTCTCTGGCTTATTCCCTGAACACTTCCCTCATAGCAGTTCACCTCCCAGGAAAGGACAATATCCTGGTAGATGCTCTCAGCAGGATTTCCCAGGGCCATCACGAATGGTCACTGGATCCCCAAGTACTGGGGATAGTTTTTGCCAGATGGGGCACCCCTCAGATAGATCTTTTCGCAGCCCCAGACAATCACCAACTTCCTCTGTTTTGTTGCAGGCCCCCAGTGATGGGCTCAGTCCCCCTGGATGCCTTTCTACTAGATTGGGAAGGGAAGTTTCTATATGCCTTTCCCTGCTTCCCTCTCCTATTCAAGGTTCTAGTCAAAATCAGATCCCAGCCTTGCAAGATGATTCTGATCGCTCCAGATTGGGCCAGGCAGCCCTGGTACCCACTCCTTCTGTCCTTAGCAGTCCATCTTCCCCTGTGTCTCCCCAGGAATCACAACCTGTTATCTTGTGCCCAGGGGAGAGTTTGGTATCCGAATCTAAAATCCCTCAACCTCAAGGCCTGGCTCTTGAGGAGTTAGAGTTTGCTGACCTACACCTTTCTCAAGATGTTCTTGAAATCCTGAAGGCTTCTAGGAAGCCTTCCACTAGGGCTACTTATAATTCTAAATGGAAAAGGTTTTCCATCTGGTGCTCTGGGAAGCATATTTCCCCGGAATCTGCTGATTTGCCCGTTGTTTTGGACTATATGGTCCATCTTAATTCTTTGGGCCTGAGACCAGCTACCCTGAAAGTACATTTGGCAGCTGTCTCTGCTTTTATTTTAGCAGGAAAGCCCTCTTCTCTTTCCACTCACCCTGTATTTTCCAAGTTTTTCAAAGGATTACTTCATACTAATCCACCTTTCAGGGACCCGGCCCCTGCCTGGATCTTAATGTTTGCATTGCTCAGTTGATGCAACCCCCTTGAACCTCTGTCTTCTGCAGAGCTTAAGTATTTGACTTGGAAAACTGTTTTTCTAGCAGCCATCACTTCTGCCAGGCGCATAAGTGAGTTACAAGCCTTGTCAGTGGAGACTGACTTTATTTCCTTTCACAGGGATAAAGTAGTCCTTAGGACTAACAGAAGTTTTTGCCTAAGGTGGTTTCAGATTTCCATCTTAATCAATCTGTCTCCCTTCCAGTGTTCTTCACTGACCATTCCTCCTCTGGTGAGAGGAGGCTGCACAGCTTAGATGTTAAGAGGGCCCTAAGTTACTATAGAGAGTTACCAGTGGTCATAGGTTCAATCCCTCCAACTTTTTCTCACTTATGGTGAGGTTGGGAAAGGTAAACCTGCCACTAAGAGATCCATTGCCAGGTGGATTGTCTCTTGTATCCAATTTTGTTATCAAAAACTGGGAAAGTTCCCCTTCAGGCCTGAGGGCTCACTCTACCAGAGGTACAGCTGCGTCTCTAGCTGCTGCCAGAGACATCCCTATCTTAGCGATATGTCAAGCAGCTACTTGGAAAACGGTACACACTTTCATCAAGCATTACTCCTTGGATATCCAGGCCAGGAGGGATGCTAGATTTGGCACAGCCGTGCTTCAGAGCCTATTCCCTAAGTAGGTTCTGTCCCTCCTCCATGGAGGTACTGCTGTGTATTCTGCAATTGTCATAATATAGCAAGACTTCATGTTGTTTGAAGAAAAAATTACTCACCTTAGTAATGTTGTTTCTTCTAATGGAGTCTTGCTATATTATGACCTCCCCCCCAGCCTGCCCCTCTCAGAACTTCTACTTGGGTATGGGGTGGCCAGTCCAGTGTTGGCACTTATTTATGCCCATTATATGTTTTTCCACCCCTTCTTGGGGTTTTGGGGTGTTGTGTTTTTATTTTATCTAATCTTATTTATTTTCTGGTCCCCTGACTTGAGTCTTGGTGTTTGGGACCAGGAATATGTGTTAATATTTAGGTAGCCAGTTGGCTAGTGTAGGTTACAGCTTCCACACAGAACCTTAGTGAGTTTTTGCTCGTAAAGATCTGACAGTTTCAGTTTGAAATTATCCAGACAGAGCTTCTCTAACCGAGCTCGCGCTCTAAGCGCCATGCCTGGCATGGAAGTTAACTCTTTCACCTCCGGAGCAGTTCTAATGGTGGGACAAACTGCAATTGTCATAATATAGCAAGACTCCATTAGAAGAAACAACATTACTAAGGTGAGTAATTTTTTTCTTCTTTTCCCAAGTTGTGGCTCCCCACACCACTTAGAGTCTGCGACTCCTAGAAAGATTTTCCCAAGTTGCGACCCACGTCTGGGTACCTACCTCATCACTGGCCAGGTGCATGAGGCAAGTAGCAATCACAGCAGAAACCCATAGAGGTGGACCTGGTTACTAAAGATGGGGGGTTTGCCCACCTCCAGCTCCCACAGCCCATACCCGGCCATTTCTCTGGAAAAACTGAAACTTCGAAATTGTAGATTAAATGGTGGATGGACTGTAGCACCCCCTACAACATTGCTTGAATTCACACAGACTTTAGATTTTTGACGCTACTCCATTTGTTTGTCCTAGTACCATAGGCCTCCCAAATAGTAGTCCAAATCCCAGCTTTCTTCACATTTTCCAAACTGAAGAAACACATTTTTGCCCTCTCAAATTAGAGCAGACGCACCCTTCGTTGCAGGTGCCCCACAGGCGAAGTACAACTCCTTCTACCTTTAAGACCAAACAGAAACTGTAAAAGGCAGCTTTCTTCCTTTAGCATAAATTAGGGGATTGCCCCTGGAATCTACATAGGGATACTTTACTCCCCCCCCCAGAGGAAGGGGGCACTGAGACCTGGACAGCGGTCTCCACCACTTGAAACTGGACACTGACCTTCTTGCTTCAAAACAAACAGGAGACTCCCTTCCTTCTCTCACAGACGGTAAACAGGAACTGACTTTGAAAACTCCCAACTTATATCTCACTCCCTCTGCTGCAGATTCCAATGTGGCTTATGCAGCTGTGACAGTTCTATTGGTGATGTCATCTCTCAGTCTCAGCTGAGACTGAGAACAGAGTGAGACAGTGTGAAACCCATTTGACTGGAATTTCACAAGCTACCTTCCCTGCCTACCACTAGGTCTTACTGGGATTCTAGTAACCCCGGGTAACAAGGGGTTACATAAAGATATGTTTTCCAAAGCAGCAGTATTTGTTAGAAGGGAACAATTCGACACATATTTCTCAAGTACAGAGACCTGGTTAATCCGTGCCTTGTTATTATGTGTACCCTGATACAGGGAACCTCTGAAATGGATTTTTTCCCCATGTTAATAAAAATCCTCTGGACATTGTTTGGCTACTACGTATAATTTTATTACGTAACAAAATGGGCAAAAACAAATGTTTATGGATTAAACAGGTCTGACTGTAATATGGTATTTCTGGCAAAAAGATAAATAAATCCATTTTTCAGTGTATTTCATTTCTGAACTGAGATGGCAGGTTTTGCTAATTTTCAAAGTCCTTGTTCTCTGGCCGTGCTTACTATGAACAGATTAAACATTTTGAGGTGTTGCTGGGCGGTTTACCATCTGGAATGTGCGCTAGCGGCCTCCTAATACATCCACAATATGAATCTAGCATGTAAAGTCAAAAGGAAACCTCAAAGAGAATTTTTAAAAACCGCTAATGGTGGCCATGTTTAATGACAAGTCATTAATAATAAAATGCGTAAAAAAAACTTTTTAAAAACATTTGAAGTAAAAAAAATATACTGATGATAAATTGAATGATGTCAGGACTGTATTAATACTAAACAACAATATAACACGTGTTGCTAACAAATACTGCTGCTTTAAGACATTTTTGTTCCTCGATTGCACAAAAATGGCTGTGAGTTGAAACCTGAAACTTTCAGGTTTGTTCGAATTTGGTGGTCAAGACAGTACCAACATGCACTGCAGCAGGAAAGAAAGCAGCCTTGTAAACCAAAATCGAGAACACGGAGAGTCCTGGAAACTAGACTAAATATAGAGGAAAAAGCCGCATTGGGGAGGTGGTGCTCATGGCAATCAGAATCTCAAAACAAGACAAAACAGGGCAATCGCCACCTCCTAATGAAAAGATGCCACTCCAGTTCTGAATTTTCGAAGTGCAATGTGCATTCTTTTATTTCAGTGAAGTGAAGACTTATGACACTGAGGGCCTGATATTCAAAAATGGGCAAAGCAGAGCGTAAAGTTTTGCACTGTGCTTACTCAGTGCCCACGACTCCAAGGATGCTATATTCAGTTCCATAGCGCACCGGCACTATCCGACTGAATATAGGGGCATGATGGTGCAGCACTGAGCTGAGGAGCGCTGCCCCAACATGGAACCCGGCAGTGCAGGGAACAGCATCATCAGATCCGATAGCGCCGGTAGTTCCCAGCACGATACTCAGACAACCGCATGCAAATGAGCTCATTGGGCATGCAAGGTGCTAGGGTCCATTTGCATGCCCATTATGGGCACATTTGCATGGGAAGCAGTGACAGATTTGCACCCTTGAGACCAGCTCCACCCCACCCTGATTTCCTGGTCTTGTAGAATTCACAGATTCTCTGGTGGCAGTAGCGTTGTAGTTTAGGGCACCGAGCTGCAAACCTGGAGACCTGAGTTTGAATCCCGCAGCCCCCACTTGCATGTTGTGTGACCCTGAGCAAGTCACTTAACTTCTTTGTGCTCCCAGGTCATACCTTAAAATATGCTTTGGGTAAGTGTGCCTTTCCTGGTTAAACAGTTTCCCTTTCCCCTAGTGTGCCCCCTGCCCTCCGAACCCTGGTCCCATTAAAAGAAGGAAAGTCCATTGTTTCCAGTGGTCCCTCCCACCCTCTGATATCTGTCCACATACATGTACACTTATTCCCTGGTGCTAGTGGTCCCCAGCCACCCTGTGATCACCAGCCCCGTACATGAAAATATTCCCTGGTGTCCAGTGTCCCCAACCCCCCCCTCCAATCACCATCCACTGACATGTACAATAATTATTCCCTGGTGCTAGTGGTCCCCTACCTTCTGATCACCAGCCCCATATATCAAAACACAAGAGGTGGATGCAAGTGTTGATGTATTTTTCATCTGAGCATATTCCCTGGCTGCGACACCGGCGACCAGGGTTCGGGAACAGACCCGGGTCGCTGGAGGGCCGGCCAGGGGGAGAAGGATAGAGCGTCCTGTGGGCTGTTCTCCTTCTCCGGGGGGAGGGCAGGGAAGTGCCTGGCATGAGGTGGACCCCTGGCGAAGGCCGGGAGTTACGCAGGCTACTGGCGCTAACAAGCACAGGAGGCGGAGCGGACGCTGGACATCATTGCACATCCCCACCTCCCAGAAAAAAAATGGAAAACAGGTGGGTCCTCTGTCTCTATGAAGCCCTCCCCGGCTTCGATTAGCCATCATCGCCGGATCTCCCAACCAGATACTGGTTCCACAGTGCTGGGATTAAGGGGAACCAGTACCATGGCCCTGCCCTCTGGGGGGTAAGCCGGGGGTAACCAGGAGAATTGCTAGCAGTGGAAGGTAGGTGGGAGCCCGGGGGCCATGACCAAGGCAGAGCTTGACAGAGGACCCATCGGAAAAAGCATAATAAATAAAATAAAATAAATAAATTATTCCCTGGCATCTAGTGGCACCCCACAACCATCCGATTGCCATCCACCGATGTACACTTATTCCCAGACACTAGTGATTCCCCCCCCACCCTCCAATCACCAGCCTCATATATGAAAAAGTATTCCCTGATATCTTGTGCCCCCCTCCCCCCCGCATGCACCACTGGCATTGACAAACCTACCCTGCCACCTCCCTTACCTTAAGCACCAGTGTCACGGATCCCATACAGTGACTGGCACAGTCCTCCTGTCACATTGTCACCCGGCTGCCATATGGAAAGATAGGGAGTGCACGTTCCATGTACTGTACAGAGCTCACGTCCTCTGTATTGTACAGTACACAGGCCATGCTCCCTGTCTTTGCATGTGGTGGACAGCCAAGTAGGCGTGAGGAGCATTGTGCTGGTCATCTTATGGGATCTGCGGCATCAGCACTTAAGGTAAGGGGAGTATTTGCAGGTGGATTTGTTATTGCCATCACTAGTGCACTAGATGCGGGGAAACACTTTTTTACATATGGGGCTGGCAACTGAAAAGGGGGGAAGGACCACAAACACCAGGAAATACATGTACATGTCAAGCGGATGGTGATTGGAGGGTGGGGGGTGCCACTAGATGCCTGGAAACATTTTCATACATGAGGGCTTTTGATCGGAGGGTGGGGGAACCACTAGTGCCAGGGAATAATTGTACATGTCGTTGGATGGTGATCAGAGGGTGGGGGGGGCCCACTGGACACCAGGGAATATTTTCATATACAGGATGGGGATTGGAGGATGGGGGACCACAGACCACCAGGGAATACTTCTATTTCTTTTTTCTTTTTTTTTTTACCTTAATATAGTCAAGTGTTAATTTTTATTTATTTTTTTTGGTGGAAAGTGCCCTTTTTGGTGCTACTGTCTGTAATTATTTACTCTAAGGAACATCTCCTCAGTTCGTACCTCCAGATCCACACACCCCTTCCTGTACTCTGTTCTCAGGTTTCTGGCTGCAGTTTGCTTGGCCTTGCACTTTTTATGGCTGCATAGTACAGCTGTGAAAGACCTAATGTGTTCAGGGGAAAATGAGAGTGGAAGCAGAACTGATGCATATGACAGGCCAATTGGTGCAGCATTAGTGCTACCATTCAGAGCGTTGGCAGCCCACAATTGTGAGCAATCTCAGGTTGTTGTGAGCCTGCCCGGGTGGGGGGGAGAGGGAGGATTGAACGTCCCAGAGGACATTTTTCTCCTCCTGAGATGGAGGGTAATAACCGCAGTCCTGCCACATGGGTGACTACATGTGGCAGTGCAGCTGGAGGGACAGGCAGGGAAGAGGTGGATGCAAATGTTGATGTGCTGAGACGCTTACAGCGTGCATGTCATGACATCACTCCACACACCACCTTGGGACCAGAGGGGGTGGAAAATTTATGTTTTTATTTTTCATCTGAGCATAGTTTTTGTATTACTTCAGGTTTTATATAGCATTGGTTTCATAATGTTCATATGGATACCTACCAGTTTGTCTTTCTCTATTAGATCTGTATTTTTTTTTTCAATTATTGGTAGGTTTGTAAGATTTATGTAATTGCTGCTGTTGTGCTATTCATTATTAGACATTTTAGTGACTCCTGCATGATGCTGTGGATTGTGTGGCATTCAATGTCTTTCTCTCACCAGGTCTTAGCACTGTGTATCTTATCAAATACACACAGCACATATTTTAAGAACTAATAACTCTTTTGTTGAGGTAAAAACTAAGTGTGGAATGCAACACATCGGGCCAGGATTCACAGAAGTTTGCCCGGGTGCAAACCCGGTTTTAGAAACCGAAAATGACGGCAGAAGAAGACCATAGGTCTGTCAGGGGTATCCATTTAACTTCCCATGATCGCGCCATCCAATGCTCACCATCCCATCACAGGGTGCCCAAAACATGGGTGCCCAACACTGGGATTTGCTTGCGGTGGAGTTTTAATCTTAAAGGTGGGGGGTGCAGCCCCTGAAACATAAAATAAATTCCACCACAAGGAAAATCCCGATGTCGGGCACCCATGTTTCAGGCACCCAGCATTGGGATAGGGAGAGTTAGCCAGAGCAATTACGGAAATTACTAGTAGACCCCCGTCAGGTCTTCCCAGTGGTTACCGAGACCTTCTGTGGGTCCCAGACCTAGCCCCTCTACCCAGTTCCTGTACTCCCATACCTAAGTGAGCCCTTGCTCTGTCCCACCCCCTCTTGAAAGCTGCCATGGTCATTGTTCCCACCACCTCAGCAGGTAGTCTATTCCATGGTTCAATGACCCCTTCTATGAAGTAGGGTTTCCTCAGACCTCTTTTGAAGCTCCCACTCCTTAGCTTCCATTCGTGCCCTCTGGTGGTTCAGCCATCGACCCTAACTTGTGAATAGGGCATCTTATTAATGCCTGTGAGGAACTTGAATGTCTCAACCCTATCCTCTCTCTCTCTCTCCCCTAGTCTCGAGAGTACATATCCAGTGTCCTTAGGTGCTCCTTATACAAGAGCCCATGGATGCCCTGTACTGTTTTGGGCACCCTTCTCTGCACAGCCTCCATTCTATCCTTGTCCTTCTTTAGGTGAGGCCTCCAGAACTGGACACAGTACTCCAGGTGAGGCCTCACTAGGGACCTATACAGCAGGAGGATCTCCTCCTTGTCCCTGCTGTCAAATCCTCTTCCTATACACCCCAGCATTCTACTTGCCTTACTGTAAGCTTTGTTACACTGGCTTGAATGCTTTAGGGTGTCACATATGAAGACCCCCCAGATCCCGATCCTCATGTGAAGCGCTGAGTTGGACCCCATTAAGCCAATATTCTGTCCATAGGTTCCCTTTCCTAGATGCATTACCTTGCATTTCTTTGATCTTCCCTTGTCAATCTTCACCATTCATTACTGCTTGGGTTAAGCGGGCGCACACCCTCTGGAAGTTTTTGAGTCGGCTCCAGCGGAGCACGCTCCTCAGCCTTGACGTATGCGTCATGCGGCGGGGCGGCCGTTAGGTGCCGCAGACTCCTCCTCTATTTCAGTTCTGTTTGCCCGCCCGTCGAGGCTGCAGCTGCTGCGTGGTAGCGAATAGTGTTCTCGGTTTCTAATACCTCAAGACTCCTCGTTTTCTCTCAGACGACTCTCTCGACGCCGTATACCGGTAAGACCGTTCCTTTTTTTCTATAATACGGCGCCGAGTGCTTTATTGCTTTTTTTCCTTGTTTAGTTCGCATCATGTCAGGTTCGGGAGCAAGGCATAAGTCGAAGGCGGGCCGCACTCCTATGCATCGGTGCTCCTGTGGCCGGCATTTTTCCATCTCGGACCGGCATGATGTCTGTCTCCGTTGCCTGGGACCCAACCACAACATGGACGCGTGCGATGCCTGTTTCTCCATGGACCGTCGTGTCCTCGAAGTCCGCGCGTTCAAGCTTGCCAAGGCCCCGCTGACCTTCGGGGGACGGCATCGCTCCAGGGATTCCCAGGTAAGGTCTTTAGGCCCTTCCCCCGGGTCCCCTCCTGGGCCTATACGGTCCGAGGAGAAGGAGGAGGCTTCCTCCTCTTCTCTTGCCGAAGAGGAAGCTTCTCTCGCGGTGTCGGGGGAACGTCATGGTCCCTTCCGGGGCCGCGACAGGGACACCGCCTCGGCAGTCACCTCCTCGGAGGTGCAGGCTCCCTCAGTGTCGAGGCCCGCGCCTGCTGGGTCTGGCACCGGTGGACCCTCAACGCCGCCCTCTGGCGCCGTTTCAGATCCCGGTGCCGCTTGCGGCGCCGGTGATCGAGCTGGCGCTCTCGGCAGTGCCGCGCTGGCCTTCGGCGCCACAGGCCTGGTTTGCTCTCTCGGCAGCGCCGGGTTGGGTTCCGGCACTGGGGGCAGCACCGTGGGCCTAACTGGTGCAGCAGGGGAGCTGGGACTGGGCCTAGCGATCGCCCGAGTGGGCTAGGAGTCGTCGGCCCGTCCTAGCATTAGTGCCGTTCGGCGCTTCGTTCCTCGAGGACCCCTGGGGTTGCCAGCGTGGAGGTTCTGCTGGTCTCGTCTTCTTAGGAGGTCGATGACTCGGACGTGGACCCTTCCTGGCACCCTGACTCTTCGGGGTTGGGGTCCCCAGTAACACGTGGTGCTAGGTGGCACAGCGGGCCCCTCCCGCTGTCTCCGCTCGTCCTCCCCTGAGGACCCTCAGGCTAGGGTGGCCCCGGGTCCCGGAGGGGTGATGTGGTGGGGACTGAGGGGGGGCTCTCCCTCCTAGGGGGTCTGTGACAGCTACCCTTCTGGGTGCTGTTGCCACCTCTTGGGGTGGGGGAACACTGGAGTCGAGGAGGAGGGCTCTCTCAGAGTCTGAGGGGTCAAGGGGTGG
This sequence comes from Neoceratodus forsteri, assembly GCA_016271365.2. Lineage (NCBI taxonomy): Eukaryota > Metazoa > Chordata > Ceratodontiformes > Ceratodontidae > Neoceratodus > Neoceratodus forsteri. Next base: position 1,872,160,910 of record CM057452.1, read on the forward strand.
GGGACGGTCGTCGCGGTCTCGGTCGGCCACCCCTGGTGGGGTGGCTAGGAGCCATAACGCCGAACCCCGCCTTTCCCTCTTGGGCCCCAGGACTCCCTCCAGTGGCGTTGCTGCGGACGGCCCTTCTGGATCCATGCAGTCCCAGGTTCGTCACGGGGAGGATCCCCTTCTGGGCTTTTCCAGGCCTCGCATCCCTAGGGTTCCGTTTTGCAACCTGGTTTGTTGTCCGGGATCCCGCCAGCTCGGGCTCCATTCCCCGGATTTCAGAGCCCTAGCAGAGGTCAGTTGCCTCTTCGCAGGTGTCCTTCTCCAGTACCTCTGCAACCACCACCCCCCCCCGCTCTTCCAGGCCATGTCAGTCCTACGGGTCCGTTATCCTGGGAGCAGTTCAGAGGTTCTGTGGCGGCCTTCCCCTCATACGTTAGATATATGCATGAGCGGGTCTTTCGACTCTCCCCACTGCCAGGAATCTTCTGGACATTCGAGCTCCCCATCATCCTCGTCTCCCTCCTCTGAGGAGAGGAACCTGCTCATCTTTCCTCTGGCGCTGATTTCACTGAATATCAGCAATTCCTTCGAGGATGGTGAGGGATCTTGAATCTCTTCGTTAGGCGAGACAATACGAGCGGGAGATGCGTGAATTCCTTGGAGAATTCAGTGCCCAGCACCTGGTGGTACCTTCTGGCCTATTCCCTTCCAGGGAGCGTCTATCCGTTCCTGGCAGTCGCCAACCGCCCCTTCTCCAGCCTGGTAGACTGTCAGCAGAAGGTATTGTGCCCCTCGGAATCCTTGGGTACCCTTCCCAACCCGTCCTCGGGTTTGGTATACCTAGAGACTCCTTCCGGGCGTCGCCGCCTAGCGCACGACCGTCCACGGATTCGGATTCCCTACAATTCGACCGGTGGGGGCGAAGAGTGTTCTCTTCCTCTTATGCGGTGTACCATTGCATCACATCAGGCTCACCACGCTGCCTACAATCGGCATCTGTGGTCGATGCTCTCCCAGCTCTTAGCATCAATGCCTGATATGGAGCACACCAGACAGGCTATTGCCCTCTCCGCTATAGGTCTGGAGCTGGCAAGACACCAAGCAAGGGCATCTTATGACGCTAATGAGGTGGCTTCCCAGGCTTGCGGGGACAGCGATCTGCATTAGGCGGACGGCGTGGCTTCGTTTATCAAGGTTGTCACCCCTGGCCCGGCGTAGGGTGATTCGCTCCGCTTTCCGGGGGACCCGTCTCTTTTCTTCCAGAGCTAGGAGACTTCTGCAGGGGCTTCCTCCGTCTCCCCATCCTCGGGGGGCACCTCCTAGCTCTTCTCCCACATAGGCTTCTCTCTGCATTAGCCAGGGTCTTCCCCTTCTGTTTCTCACCAACAGGAGGCTGGGGGTCTTGTTCCCTCAGGATTCTACCTCCCCCCTTTTTTAAGGGGGGAGGGGGCTTGGTACTCACCCAAGCAGTAATGAATGGTGAAGATTGACAAGGGAAGATATGAAAATTACGTACCTACCGTAATTCTTGATCTTCTCTTGTATCTTCACCATTCATTACTGATACCCTCCCACCTTCCCCTCAGTGGCCTCCTTCTGTGGCATTTCCCCCTCCCGTCTCGTTCCTCTTACTTTTCTTGGCCTTTATGCCAAAAAAAAAAAAAGTTTCTATTTTTCCATTCTTTGTGAATGGATCTCCCTTTTTTCCTCAAGGTAAGAGGAATGAGCACGGTTATAATTTTCTCTACTTCTGAGAGAACTCTTTCTGACCACCCTTTGGGTGCGATTCCTTACCTTCTTCAGGTCATGCAGTTTCACGGCCCAAGTGGCCATGCCTGTCCTGGCCCCGGCAAAGTCAAGAATCCTCCTGGCAGGTATTATTTCTAGCTCTTCTAGCTACCGACTGAACTTGTCAGCTCTGAGCGTCTGCCTGCCTTGCCCTAGGGAGTTATTGAGTTCCACTCTATTTTCATAAAAACTGCCTTGAGAAGGCATAGTCTTTCCATACACTGCTGTGTTAGCACCTAACAAAGGTACGAAGGGACTTAGTCCCTTCCTGGCTGGGCGCTCTACCGGAACAGGCTCTGCCCGGACAGTCTAGGAGCCCTCAACTAGGATGAAGGGACTGGGCATGTTGAGAGTCCAGAGAGTCTGCCCTCATTTGGATCTGTTCAGGTGGTTCGGTTGAACCTCTCCTCAGTCCTAACAACTGGGATTCTTGCTCCCTTGTTAGTCTCGAGCCTATAAGCCTCTCAACCAATGCTTGATGGGCACTGTTCTCCCTCTCAACATGCCTTTTCTTCTTCTCCTTCTTCTTCTACTTTCTCTTTCCTTTCTCTGTTCCTCCCTTAGAGCCGCCCGAAAGGAGGCCCCAAGTGTCCCTTAGGGTAGGAATTCTCTTCTCTGTCTATTCTCTACCGCTTATCCCTTTTTCAGTTTATATCCTTTCCTTTTTCTATCCCTCGGCTCTCTTGCCTCGCTTTCCTTTTTCTTACCCTTTATTTTGCCTCTCCATTATAGAACTGAGATAGAGGAGGGTCTGCGGCACCTTCGGCCGCCCACCGCGCATGATGCAATACGTGCCGTCTAGAGGGCGCCAGCCATGGAGCCGACTTAAAAAAAAAACCTCCCAGAAGGGAAGGCCCGGCTTAACCCAAGTAGTAATGAATGGTGAAGATACAAGAGAAAATCAAGAATTATGGTAGGTATGTAATTTTCATTTTTGAACTTTAGCTGCCAGATATTGAACCATGTTTCCAACCTCTGCAGGTCCATCACTGTCTCTGAGCTGTACCCTAACACCTAGCTTAGTGTCATCTACAAAGAGGGCAATCTTGTCTTGAATGCCTTCGCCCATATCACTAATGAACATATTAAAAAGGACTGGACCCAAGACCAAGCCTTGGGGAATTCTACTACTGACCTCTCCCTCATCTGACCTCACCCCACTGAGTACCACTTTGTTGTCTGTCTTTCAGCCAGTTTCCCACCCACATGACTTTGCTCCTGGTTGTGCCTAGGTCCTCTAACTTCCTTAGTATAAATACAGAACAAGTACACAAAATCCTGCCCAAACAACCCCATACCTGTAGGAGAAATTATGCAAAATTTAACAAATCCTTATTTAGAAATTCTTTAACAATGATGCCATGGCATAAGGTTTTCCTTATTCCAGATTTAAGTATGGTGGTTGAAGAATTTACCACCATGTTCCTGGAAGTCTGTGAAAAGTTTGCTCCCCCAAAAAGACAACACATAAAAATAAAAACTTACCATGGGTAGGTACAAAAATCAGTAAATTAATTAAAATAAAAAAAAGCAGCTCTGGAAAAAAGTAAACAAAGCTTTGGATCCGGAACTATGCACAAGCTTTAAAAAGATAAGGAACAGAGTCAATACAGAAGTCAGAAATTCAAAAGCTTATTATTATAAACAAAAAATCAAGGAAACAATAGATCCTAAAAATTATTGGTCTCTGATAAAGAAAATCTTATTAATCCAATTAAAAACCATCCGGAAGTAAAACTTAATGACTAATGGGGTGTTGCCACAAATAGATGCTTGGCAGACTTATTAAATAATTATTTTGTTAATTTGCCTGAACTTAAAATTACGAACGTAAATGTAACAAATGTAATAAATAAAGGAGATACATTAGATAATAATTCACCCAAGTTCAGATTCCAGAAAGTAACTACTGCTGATGTTTTTAAGATTGTTGATGGTCTACAGATAAAAAAGGCTAGTGGCATAGATGGCATTGAAAACAGATTATTAAAGAAGTCATCTCTGGAAATTTCACCCATACTCAGAGATATTATAAACTGGAGTCTGAGTGAGGGGATCTATCCTCAGAGTTGGAAGCTGGCTAAGGTTATACCAGTTGCCAACGGGGGCAAGCCTACATATCCGACAAACTATCGTCCTATAGTCTTGCTATCAACTGTCTCAAAAATACTTGAAAGAATTGTCCATGGACAACTAACTGATTATTTGGAAAAAAATGAAGTTAACAGAGAATATCACTGGTTTAGAGAGGCAGGTCCATGTACCGCCTCACGGACTTCTTAGTACGATTACCACCCCTTTGGGGAAGGCGAAAATAAGCGGTGTGGTGTAAGTGGACCTGTCAAAAGCATTTGATCTGGGGGATTATAGGATCTTGATGGGTAAACTTAAAGACATACTGTAGGAGTGGCAGATGAACCTTGCCAATGGTTTAGGTCATATTTATGTGGAAGAACGCAGGTGGTTACCGTAAGTGGGTTTAAATCAAACATTTTATCTGTAACACGTGGAGTGCCCCAGGGATCAATCCAGGGGCCATCATCAATCAGTCAAAACTTTATTTTTAAAAAGCGCATTTCCAAAGCCAAGGTGCTTTAACAATAAATAAATCAAATACATAAAGTTAAAACAACATCCAAAAATCGGTTAATAAAATGTACTTTAAAAATCCGGATACGCCAGGCTAAATAAATGCGTTTTCAATGCTAACTTAAAGCTTTGAACGGTCAGGCAATCTCGCACCTGATGAGGTAGAGAATTCCACAGGGTTGGGGCCACAAAACTAAAAGATCTGGCCCCAGATGTCTGTAGACAAACCCTGGGAATCTCTAGCAATCCCTCATCAGTGGATCGGAGTGGACGAGAGGGACAGTAGGGACGAAGAAGATCTTGCAGGTAGCCAGGTCCCTGATCATGTAGGGCCTTATAGGTCAGCAAACTGACCTTGAAGGTAATCTGCCACTGTATTGGGAGCCACTGCAGTCCACGGAGGACAGGCGTTATATGACTGGTCCTAGATGTACCAGTCAAAAGCCTGGCCGCCGCATTCTGCACTAACTGCAAGCAGCGGATATCCACTCCCCCATAGCCCTAGGTACAGGGTGTTGCAGTAGTCCAGGTGAGAGGTAACGAAGGCGTGGACCAATGTTGGAAGGTCATTGGCGGGAACCAGATGCTTCACCTGGGCTATATTCCTCAGATGGTAAAAAGAGGTTTTGACAACGGCCGACACCTGATGTTTAAGGGTCAGGCGATCATCAAATATAACGCCCAGGTTCCGCACCCGGTCTGAGGTAACTAACTGGGTCCCCCCCCCGAGCCAAAGACCTGAGGGTGACCCCTTCAGCAAACCGGCCCCCTGATGACCGGGGTCCACAACCAACACCTCAGTTTTTTCAGGGTTTAACCGCAGCCATCTCACAGTCATCCAGTCCTGAATGTCGGTGAGACAGTTGTTAAAGACCGAGACAGGATCACCCTGGTCAGGCACAAAGGACATGTACAGCTGAGTATCATCTGCATAGCAGTGAAAACTCAAGCCGTACCACCTAATAATCGCTCCTAATGGCAGCATATACACCGCAAACAATACGAGTGCCAAAATGGAGACCTGCGGTACCCCAGAGGATGGGGGAGTGATGCCGAGGAAAAGATTCCTGACACCACCCTCTGAGTTCTACCCTCAAGGAATGATCGAAACCAACTGAGGACCGGGCCCGATAGTCCACAGATAAACCACAGGCATTCCAAAAGCACTCCATGGTCCACGGTATCAAATGCCGCAGACAAATCAAGAAGGACCAAGATGGAATGGGTCTTTCGATCTCTCGCTATTAGGAGGTCATTTAGTACATGAACAAAGGCTGTCTCTGTACTATGTCTCTTCCTAAATCTGGACTGGAGAGAATCAGAGGCATTGTGGCTGGTCAAATGGTCATCCAGCTGAAACGCGACCACCTTCTCAATAACCTTACCTACAAAAGGCAGGCTAGAGACAGGCCTGTAGTTAGCCAGACAGTCCGGGTCCAAGGAGGGCTTTTTAAGAAGGGGCTGAATCACAGCCTCCTTCAGAAGATCAGGAAAGATCCCCTTCTCCAATGACAACCAGACTATCTTGGCAAGGACCGGGCCAATTTTATCCACACATCCTACTAAAAGGCGAGTGGGGCCTGGGTTCAAACTACAGTTGGTCGGTTGCAACGACTGGACGATCATCACTATGTCATTGATTGTGGGCCGGTCGAAGTCAAACCACACAAACTGGGTGTCCGACATCTCCTGCCGACCATCACAACTCCTGTTTGAAAGAGTTAGGAGGAGGTCGGATCTGATTGTGGCAACCTTATCCGCGAAGAATTAAGCAAACTCCTCACACCGCTCCTGTGAAAACGTTCTCTCAGGCTGACGACAGACTGGATTGCACAGTCTGTCCACGGTCCGAAAGAGCTAGGCTGGTCGATTCTGCGCAGCAGCAATTTCCCTCGACAGGAATTCTGCCTTCTTATGGGTAATTGCTGATTGATAGACCCCATAATGGTCCATCAAACTAAGCCTGTCACACTCCAGACCCGACTTCCGCCAACGTCTCTCAAGCCTTCTTCCCACTCTCCTCAACTCCCTCAATGTCTCATCAAACCAAGGAGACTTGGGGCGAAGGGTGAGGGGACGAACACAAACAGGAGCAATGGAATCCAGGGCTCCAACTACTGCCTCATTATAGGCAAGAACCAGATCCCCTGGATCCATGCATTCATTCGGCAAACCTGATAGATCCAGCACCGCCATCAGGCCCTCCGGGGTAACACCCCGTAAAGGGCGGTACCCTACCAGGGGTCCAAGAAACTGAACCCAATGGTGTGATGGTCAGACCATCCGACTGGCTCCACCACCAAATCGGATATCTCCATCCCCAGGAGGAATACCAACAGGGAGTCTTCTCATCGCCACTATCCCAATTCGTCCGCTCCTTTCCATTCCCTCTCCAGTCCCCACCATCGCCCTCCTCCTCCTCCTCCTCACAATCCCCAGGGCTGTACACCATCTATGCACCTCCGGGGACAGTGAAGGACAACAAAAAGGGCGAAGATCCTTAAGGCGGGAGGGGGAATAATGCCTGACCGTCTGAGCAACTCCCAGACACATCCTTACACACTCAAAACACCCACAGTATATTCACACTACAACACCACACCACACTACACACCCAATCACTCAACTAACAGTCATACACCCACACACCAAACAATAATAAAACACAAACAAACAGATTAACCCTCCCCTAGCATAAAATTCCAAAATAAATTAAAATAAAAAATAAAAACAACTCAGAGTCTTGGACTGGGTAGATCTGCTAGAAAAGAGTTCATTCATAAATGGATGATAAATCGCTAGTATTGTAAGTTTGAATCCAAGTACAGGAAAGCAAATCAAACATAAATAGCCAGTATCTTCAGGAAATATCTTCAGCTCCCCAGGCCCTCTCACTGCCTTGGGAAATTAACAGGACACAGGCACTCTCACTGTCTGTCCTGAGCCAAGAGATAGTACTAAAGTTATAGATGTTTTCAGCCCCCTGGGCCTCTACGACCTGGGGAGCCAGTAAAGGACACAGGCACTCTCACTGCCTGCCAGGTAACAATAAATCAGGCAAAATAATAAAAATGTAAGGTCTGACCGTGTGCAAGGCAGGAAATCTTCTGAACAAGCGTCCTCACTCACAATCCATATAGCAGAAGGCGGAGGCCCCAAAAAATCCCATACAAGGGACCGCAGCTGGAAAATATCTGCAGCCACTCCTCGGTTCACCGCCAGCACCAATCTACCAGTTGCCCCCGGAGAACCTAAGGGAGCTGATGGCCCATTCGGTCAGCTACCCGACAAAACCACTGCCCAGCTGCCCGAAGCAGCCCGAACACCAGCCACTAGTCACCCGCAGGGTCGGGACCATCTGCTCCAGCAGACGAACCAGCTCCTATGCCCACTGAAGATGTCTGTTACAGAACCATCCACCACAAAGTTCAATCCAAGGCAAAAACAGGAACCACACAGATCTTCTCCCACACTGCACTGGTCCCAGCGAATAATTTCCACAGTTCACCACCTGTCCTCTGCTCCTCTCCGCTCCTCTCCTCTCCTCAAGGTTTCCTTCCCCACACCAGCCCGGAACACAAAATGGGACCGAAAGACAGCAAATCTGGATAAATCCAAGTAAATCCAGATGAAGACACAAACAGGATAGCAGAAATCTTCGTATAGGCAGGACGACAGTGGGCCCAAAACGAATGGCTCCAGTACACACTATAAGATTGTTATTAATGACCTGGTGTCACTCTGCGAATTAACGGCAAAAACAAGAAAGCCGACCAGCAGAAACATCATACAATCGGGCAATAAACAAAAAACGAAAATGGGGAAAGCAAAAGCAAAGGAAAAAATCACAGTCATAAGCCAGCTGCAGGAGCAGTCTTACAGCACACCCAGCCTGGCGGCCATCTTTGAAGAACTCATTATTGTTTATCATTTACATCTGTGGTCTCCCAGGGCACCTAGAGCACTCCTGCATTTGGCTATATGCGGATGATATAGTACTGGTGGCAGAAGGGGGTTGTCCCAGTGAAGGTGAGAATAGATTGCAAACTGATTTTTTGGCAATGCAGGAGTGCTTTATTTCCCTGGGCTTGGTTATAAATAGTAAAAAAACAAAACAAGCAATGCTATTTGGCTTGAAACAGTCCAAACTGAATAAAGCATGTTCACAGCTGGAGATGAAGACAAAAGAGGGGAAAAGCTTAAATCAAACAGCGATCTATAAATACTTAGGGGTTTACTTTGATCAGCATCTTAATTTTGACAACCATATCTCAGATCTCATAAAGAAAATAAATGCACGGACTGGGGCAGCAAGGCAGTTTACAACTTGTACAACCAAGACTGTATGTTTAACAATAGCAAACCGACTGATTTTGCCAGTCGTTGACTGTGGGAGCCATATTTACGTGCATGCCAGTAAACGACAGCTAGAAAAGCCGGATCATATTTATAACAGACTGGCAAGATTTGTTCTGATGTGTAAATACAGTACCCATCACTGTACAATGTATAGCGCATTAGGTTGGAGCTCGCTGGACCTAAGAAGGAAAGGTATTTGGATCAGTTTAGTTTGGGGTATGCTCAAAAACATTTAACAGGGAAATTACATAAACCTAATCATGGTTTAAATTTAAGAAAAAAGGGGGCTGGGGATCTGGTGCAGCCCAAGATTACAAATAATTTTAGTAAAATGACATTTAAGTATAATGTTGCCAATAGTTGGAGTGCACTACCCCTATACCTAAGAAATTTGGTACTATCACAAAACAGTTTTAAATCAAAACATAAACAGAATTTAAACTTTCGCTGTGAGTGCAGTAGGTAAAGTGTGACATGTATTTAAACTTGCTGTTGGAATTGGTATTGAATATTCTACTACGACTACATGTACAAATAAGTCTATGTGTTTGTGTCTATTTTATTATGAAACAAGTATTGGTCATGTATTTTGTAATGTACCGGATCGTGTGTATTTATTCCTTCAATGTAAACAAGTTTTTGGTTATGTGCTATGTGGTGTATAAGATTGTTTGAAATGGGCTCTAAGATGCCGTCGACCAGCATCAGAGTGCCAGGCTTCATGTCGACAGCTATTTGCAGTCGGCATGGAGCTGCACACATCGCTGTATGTTTTTTCTTTGGGGAGCTTTACCCCAAACCCCCCCATGTGGGGGCTTTTCCCCCCACACCCCCCATACTTTAGGATTCTAACTCCAGGTCAGAGTTAGTTCAGGGAGGAGGTGCAGGTTGGGGGAAGGGGTTGCCCGGTCCCAGCGGCACTTCTATGGCGGCATGGCACTGTTTTCACTATTGACGCATGTCACCGTAGAAATGTCGCTGTTCCGGGGGCATACCTTTTAAATGTATGTTGTTGCAGATACACCTTGTAAACGGGGCATTTATAGCCCTAATGGTGCTATAACTGTATAAATAAATTTTATTACTACTACTAGTAGGCAGCTATGTAGCACCGAATCAAAGACCCTACTAAATTGAAGTATATGAGATCCACTGGGAGGCCCCTATCCACTTTCTTTGTCACCCAGTCAAAGAATGCATAGATGTTTGTCTGGAATGACCTACCTGCTACAAACCCATGTTGTCTCCGGCCCTAGAGACCATTCTATTCCAGGTATTCTACAAGATCTGTTTTATTAATGATTCCATTAGTTTCCCTACTATGGATGCGAGGCTCATCGATCTGTAGTTGCCTGCCTACTCTCTTCCTTGTTGAGAGGTACCACATCTGCTTTTCTCCAGTCACTTGGCACGGTTCCAGATTTTACCGAGCTATTAAACAAGTATGCCAAGGGGTCCACCAATTCCTTGGCAAGTTCCCTCAGCACCCTTGGGTACAGTCTGTAAGGTCATGGTGCTTTGTATACCCTTAGGTGCACCAGTGCCTCCCTGACCCTGTGAGCTGTAAATGTCAGTGTATTCATTCGCAGGATCTCCTTATCTGCAGCCTTGATGCCACTATCCAGAATTAGTTCACCATATTCCCTGGTGAATACCAAACAGAAGAAGTTGTTCAGAGCAGCGGCCTTCTGTCCATTGTCTTCAACGATCCTAGAACCATCTGAGAGCCGAATTACCCCTCCTCCTTTCTTCCTCTTCCCCTGGATATAATGAAAGAAGTGTTTGTCCCCAGATTTGATCCCTACCACGAACCAAAGCTTAGCTGCTGCATTTGCCAGTCTCACTGCCCTCTTCAAACAACATGAAGTCTTGCTATATTATGACATATGCAGTGAGTCCCAACCTTCGAACTGCTCCGGAGGTGAAAGTGTTAACTTTCCATGCCAGGCATGGAACGCTGAGCTCGAGCTCAGTTGAAACTCTGTCTGTTGTTCTTCAAACTCAACCGTCAGATTCTTTACTCCGCCTCACTGAACAGTCGCTCCGGAGATTTCTCCTTCTGCTTGGTTCATTTTATCGGTTAAAGTATTGTTTTCTCGGTTTTCGTCCGAATTTAAACTGCAACTGCTCGGTTCAAGCTCTGTCTGTGGTATTGTGAGTACTAGATAGGGTTACACTATTTCTATTCTGTGTGGAACTTGTAAACGGTTTATCGGTTCGGTTTTGAACCGATCAGATTGTTTAAAATATCTTAATCTGTGATTTAGAGTGTGGTTATCGGTTCTTATCGGTTCTAAAAGATACAGATTTTATTACGTTTTTTTCCATGACCTGTGACACGGTTGGGAACCGATAAGAGGGTCTTACCTGACGGATTGCCATAAACGGGTAAGTTTGGTTAGAACTGGCACTATGTCTGAGAAACCCAAAAGAAAAACCGGGCCCACTGGATTTCAACACTGCAGTGTGTGTGGGGAAGTCTTTGCCAAGGCTGACCCCCAAACCACCTGTGTTTATTGTCTTGGGTTTGACCACCTCAATGCAGACTGCCAGATTTGTAAAAATTTTCCTGCAGCTACCCTGGAAAAGAGAGTTGGTAGGCTCAGGGGAAGGGAGGCCAAAAAGTCCGCTGAACCGGATGGCCAGCCCGGTTCGGTTCCAACCGAACCAGAAGGAGTGCCCTCTGACCAGGGCGAGACTTCCTCGGACAAAAGGAGAACCGACTCTGAGGAGTCAGTTCCAGCAAAAAGGACTAGGAAATCAGCTGGTGTGGAGCCAAAACTTCCCTCTCCAACTGCTGAAGAAATAGCCAAAGCGATTAAAATTGTCCAGTCGCTTTCCCCGGTTCCAACCAAACCGGCACCTTCAGGTAAGCGCCCAGTTCAGCCGGTTCCACCAGTTCAAGATTATGATTTAGAGGAATATTATGAACCGGAGGAGGGGGAAGAGGAGTATGAGGAGAGTGAATGTGGATTTGAGAGTCTGGATGTGCCCATTGAACCGGACATCTCCCCAGACAGACCTTCAGGAGTGTCTCCTCCTAGGCTTTCTGAGTCCCTTCTCATTTTATTTTTTATAAAAAGTGGCTGAAACCCTCCAGCTCCCTATGGAGGAAGCTGTGGATGATCAAGAGGAGCCTGACAATGTGGAAATGATGGATATCCCAGAGTCAAGGGAGACTGTCTATTCCTTGCATAAATCTTTTGGGAAACAGACATTTAAAATTCTAAAACTCCTCACACTATACCTCCTGTGGATAAGAGAATGGACAAGAGGTACACATTGTCAGGCTTTGATCGGAGTTCCTTTCACAACAATGCAGCCATGTTGGGTAGTGCAGGCTGCAGCCTGTGACAAGCAAATATTCCCTTGGCTTCACCCCCGGACAAGGACTCCAGGAGGATTGATGCCATGGCAAAGAAACAGTGCATGGCAGCATCCTTGGGACTCAGACAGGCAAATTATATGGCTTATGTTGCTATATATCAGAAATCCAGATGGGATACTGTTTTAGCTCTAGCAAAACAGGTCCCTGGCCAGCTTGCCAAGGAGCTGGAGCAGGTGGCTGCTGATGGTATTGAGGCATCCAAGGTGCTATTCCATGCTGCAGTGGACTCAAATGATGTGTCATCAAGAGTCATGCTACATCTGTGGCACTTCGCAGAATGGTTTGGCTCAGATGTACTAGCCTGTCACAGGATACCCAGACTAAAGCCATGGATTTTCCTGTTGTGGGTAATTCTCTGTTTGGGGAGCAGACAGAGAATTACATGAAAAAATGGATGAGTATAGGACCACCTATAGGAGTGCACAGGCCAAGGAAAGGCAGGCCACTCCTCAAAGGCAGCTTCCCAGGGGCAGGGGCAGGCCTTTTCATGGGCCTTTTTACCAAGCCCAGGCCTCCTCTTCTGCTTATGCCCAGAGGGGGTTCTTTAGAGGGAGAGGCAGACGGGGTACAAGCAGGCCTGCTTCCACCCCTCAGCCCAAAGCTCCTGCCAAGCAGACACCCTGATGAGGCTGCCAGGGCCGATTCTCACCTACCTGTAGGGGGCAGGCTGGCTTACTTTGTCCAGGACTGGGAGTCTCTGACATCAGACAAGTGGGTCCTGGAAGTAGTAAGCCAGGGACTGGTTCTCAGCTTCAGAAAGTTTCCAAAGATGAGAACCAGACCTTTTCCACCTGCAAATCCACCAGAGGCACTTGCCCTAGAGGCAGAGGTCTCTTCCCTCCTGGCTCTCAGAGCTGTGGAAAGGGTTCCACCCCTACACCAGGGCAAAGGGTTGTACTCCAGGTACTTCCTTACCCCAAAAAACACAGGAGAATGGCGGCCCATCCTGGATCTCAGATACCTAAACAAGCACCTTTTAAAACCAAAATTCAAAATAGTGACTCTGGGAATTATTCTACCCTCTCTAAGACCAGGGGACTGGCTAGCGTCCCTGGACCTCAAGGATGCCTACTTTCATATTCTCATCAGAAGCTCCCATCGAAAGTACCTCAGGTTCAAGCTGCCCTCAGGCCATTACCAGTTCAGAGCAATGCCCTTTGGCCTCACCTCTGCTCCAAGGGTATTCACAAAATACCTGGCAGTAGCAGTTGCTTCCCTAAGAAGGCAAAAAAATTGCCATCTTCCCTTACTTGGACAATTGGCTCATAGTAGGCCAGTCCCCAGACCAGGTCAGGTTACACCTACAAATAACTCAGCAACTGCTCACCTCTCTAGGTTTCCTTCTGAATCTGTCAAAGTCAGTTCTAGAGCCTGTACAGCTCCTCACCTTCATAGGCGCAGAGCTGAACACAGAGAAAGCCAGAGCCTTCCTTCCTTTGGACAGGGCAAGGACCCTGGTCTCCCTGGCCTCCTCATTCACCCTGCAGGTCTCTCGACCAGCAAGACATTTTCTACAGCTCCTGGGGCACATGGCTGCCTCTACAGCAGTAGTGCAGGGAGCAAGATTTCAGATGAGGGACATCCAGTTCCATTTGAGAGCCTTTTGGTCTCAAAGGAAAGACCCTCTAACCAAATTGATCCCAGTGATTCAAACCCTGATCCAGGCCCTACAGTGGTGGCAGGATCAGAGCAATCTGAAACAAGGGGTTCCTTTTGTCACTCAGTCTCACTCCTTAATCCTTACTACAGATGCATCCCTCTTGGGGTGGGGAGCTCACATGGGCGACCTCACTACCCAGGGGTTGTGGTCCCCTCAGGAATCTGTGCTCCACATCAATCTGTTGGAACTCAGAGCAGTTTTTCTAGCACTTCAAGCTTTTTCCAAATCTGTTCAGAACAAGGTTGTACAGGTCAGAACAGACAATACCACCACAATGTGGTACATCAACAAGCAAGGGGGCACTCGGTCTACGGCCTTGTGCACCGAAGCAATGAAGTTGTGTTCTCTGGCTTACTCCCTGAACACCTCCCTTATGGCAGTTCACCTCCCAGGCAAGGACGATGTCCTGGAAGATGCTCTCAGCAGGATTTCCCAGGGCCATCACGAATGGTCACTGGACCCCCTGGTTTTGGAAGTGATCTTTGCCAAATGGGGCACCCCGCAGATAGATCTTTTTGCAGCCCCATACAATCACCAACTTCCTCTTTTTTGCTGCAGGCCCCCAGTGTTGGGCTCAGCCCCTCTGGATGCCTTAGTCCTCAGTTGGGAAGGGAAGTTTCTCTATGCTTTTCCTCCCTTCCCTCTACTGTTCAAAGTGCTAGTCAAAATCAGATCTCAGCCCTGCAGGATGATCCTGATTGCTCCAGATTGGGCCAGACAACCCTGGTATCCACTCCTACTGCCCTTAGCAGTCCATCTTCCCGTGTGTCTTCCCAGGAATCACAACTGTTAACCTGTGCTCAGGGGAGGGTTTGGTACCCAAACCTCAAATCTCTCAATCTCAAGGCCTGACTCTTGAAGAGTTAGAGTTTGCTGATCTGCACCTCTCCCAAGGTGTAATGGATATCCTGAAGGCTTCTAGGAAACCTTCCACCAGGGCTACTTATAATTCCAAATGGAAAAGGTTTTCCATCTGGTGCGCTGGAAAGCATATTTTCCCAGAATCTGCTGATTTACCCACAGTCCTGGATTATATGGTCCACTTAAATACCTTGGGGCTTAGACCAGCTACCCTAAAAGTGCATTTTGCAGCTGTGTCTGCTTTTATTTCAGCAGGTAAGCCCTCTTCTCTTTCTGCTCATCCTGTCTTCTCCAAGTTTTTCAAGGGATTGCTTCATACCAACCCTCCATTCAGGGATCCTGCCCCCTGCCTGGGATCTTAATGTTTGCATTGCTCAGCTTATGCAACCTCCCTTTGAACCTTTGTCTTCAGCAGAACTTAAGTACTTGACTTGGGAGACTGTGTTTCTGGTAGCCATCACTTCTGCCAGACGCATAAGTGAATTGCAAGCTTTGTCAGTGGGGCCGGATTTTATCTCCTTTCATAGAGATAAGGTGGTCCTCAGGATTAATAGGAAGTTCTTGCCTAAGGTGGTTTCAGATTTCCACCTTAATCAATCCATATCTCTTCTAGTGTACTTCACTGACCATTCCTCCTCTGGCGAGAGGAGGTTGCTCAGCTTAGATATGAAGAGAGCCCTTAGTTACTACATAGAGCGTACTAAAGGTCACGGGTTTGGCTCCCTCCAACTGTTCCTCACTTGTGGTGAGGTTGGTAAGCGAAACCTGCCACTAAAGATCCATTGCCGGGTGGATTGTCTCTTGTATCCAATTTTGCTATGAAAAACTGGGTAAGGTTCCTCCCTCAGGCCTGAGGGCTCACTCTACCAGAGGTACAGCTGCTTCCTGGCTGCTGCCAGGGACATCCTATTCTAGAGATATGTCAAGCAGCTACCTGGAAAACAGTTCACACTTTACCAAGCATTATTCCCTGGACATCCAGGCTAGGAGTGATGCTCGGTTTGCTACAGCTGTGTTCAGAACCCTAGTTCCTAAGTAGGTTCTGTCCCTCCTCCATGGAGGTACTGTATTAGTCTGCATATGTCATAATAGCAAGACTTCATGTTGTTTGAAGAAAAAATTACTTACTTTAGTAATGTTGTTTCTTCTAATGGAGTCTTGCTATTATGACCTCCCGCCTGCCCCTCTCAGAACCTCTGTTTTTTGGGATGTGGGTGGGCAGTGCAGTGTTGGCACTTAGTAGGTGCCCACCTTGTTATTTTCACCCCTCATTTTTTGGGGTGCTTGGTGTTGTGTTTTTCATTTTTTGGGTCTCCTGACTTGAGTCTTTGTTTTGGGACCAAAAAATGTGTTCTTATGTTTAGTAGCCAATTGGCTAGTGTAGGTTTACAGCTTCAACATAGGACCTCAGTGAGTTTAGTTCGTAAAGATCTGAATGTTTGAGTCTGAAGAACAACAGACAGAGTTTCAACCGAGCTCGAGCTCAGCGTTCCATGCCTGGCATGGAAAGTTAACTCTTTAACCTCCGGAGCAGTTTGAAGGTTGGGACTCACTGCATATGTCATAATATAGCAAGACTCCATTAGAAGAAACAACATTACTAAGGTGAGTAATTTTTTCTTAGCTGCCTTGATTTTTCTGGTTGTAGACGTCCCATTCATTATCTCCCTGTTTCATCTTGTATTTTCAGAAAGCTTCCATTGTGCCCCTAATTGCTTCCCTGACTTGGTTAGTGAACCAGATGGGTCTCTTGTGCTTGTTCTGTTTTGTCACAGATGTTATGCACAGTTTTGTAGCTTCTAGGATGACTTGTTTAACCTGCCCCTAGATGTCTTCTACTTCCAGCTTTTCGTGGATCCTTAACAGTTTTCTCCTGACTAGCTGTTTCATGCTTTTGAAGTCAGCTCCTCTGAAGTTCAAGTCCTCAGTCCTGGATAGAGATTTTACATCCTCCAGGGATAACTCTAGCCAGACAGAGTTGTGATCACTATTAGCCAGAGGCTCCCCAACCTTAACAGCACCAATCACTCCAAGTTGGTGAGGACCACATCGAGGACGGTCTCAAGTCTAGTTGGAGTGCCAAGCATTTGGGTGAATAGGCCTTCTTGTAAGGCCTCAACTACATTCTGACTCTTTTTTAGGATCTAGCCAAAGGTATACCCCAGTCAACATCGGGCATGTTCAGATCGCCGACCATCACTGTGTCCCCTTTCTGTGTCACTCCCCTGATCTCATCCAAAAGTGCCTCATCCTTATCCTCTGCTTGACCTGGTGGCCTGTGTATGACCATAGCCCAATCTGCCATCTGTCCTCCACTGGTTGGCAGCCAAGGGCCAGGGAAACCCCTTATCCTTCCCCGGGAGAGGAGAGCCTCCTCATGGCAGCTGAATCCCACACCCCCCATTGACCCCGACAACCCGGGTTTGTTCCAGGTTGCAGGCATAGCATGAGGTGTGGCATCCAGTGCCTCAACCCTCAGCACTACCTGACTGGCTATCTGCAGAAATTCTGCAGCAGCAGTTGGAGGCTTTGGTAGCAGTCAGCAACCCCCCCCCCAAGGACCCGGGTAGGGAAAAAAATGTTAGTTTTGCTGCTGGGAACTACAAACCAGAGAAGGTTGTCACTTAACTCCTGTGTTCTTAGTATGAGAAAGTAACAGATCCACCCCATTTGTCTCAGCCCTGTCACCCTCCCCACCCCAGCCTGAGAGTCCCCAAGGACACCAAATTTGAATGAGTAATATTTTTTACCACACTGCTCAGCGATCCTCATCCTGCTAGTTTTACCACTAGGCCAGAATGCCAGTTTCTCATTCCAGTAATGCTTTGTGCGGCTTTGCTTAAAGCACTTCTGGGATAAGAAACTGGAATTCAGACCCAGCAGTGGAATTAGAAGGATAAGGATCGCTGCACAGTATAGGAACTGATGAAAATATTTCTACTTCAAATAAAGGGACTTAAGGAGGTACTCAAGGTGAGATAGGGATGGAGGGTGGTGGAGCTGAGCTGGGTGGCGGAGATTTACCTGTTTTGATTTTTAAGGTAAAGCCGTAGCAGACAAACTAATGGGCAGGGATTGTTCCAAAATGCTTTTCAGATTTTTGTTTTAAATTCCACAGAACTCCAAGAAGCATTCTGCAGAATTTAATATAAACCGTGAAATAGTTTTATGAGGTTTACATGAGCCATGGAATAATTATACGATCCATGGAAAAATTTTCCTTGGTCAGAGTCAATGTTAACTGCAGATTTGTTTTACTCATGGTTTATACTGCAGGGATTTATTTAACTCTAAAAATTGATTAGTGTTTTGCTCATAAAAGTGCTAAATCTATGTGAAAATGCATAGCTGTTGCCTCACTGTGTTTAACAAACACAGCACTTCTAGAAAATCTATATAAATACTTTCTGCATAGTTAGTATTGTCCCAAGAAAAAAAACTGCTAATCTATTATTTAAAACCCTGTACTGACTCTTTATTTTTCATCCACTGGAGCCATTAGTCTGATCTAAACACGGTCAGCCCCGCCACACACCCCGAGACTTTCCACACTCCCGAACACCTCCGACGTACCCGAAAGGGGCAGGGCTGCTGGTGGGGGTGCCCCTTCCTCGATGGAGACTGAACAACAGAACAGGAGCGAGAGCCCAGTTGGTGGCATAGGGTCTGTAACGTGGGGGCGGACGTTATCGTGGGGTGGCGGAACCTATATTTTCTCCCTGGTAAGTGTGTCATGCAGTGACACTGGGGTGGCACGCCAAACATCTGACATTCCTCCCAAACATAGTAAAAGCTGTTGTACCCCAGACTACCACGAGGGGTTACCCGAACACTGGCTACTTCCCCACTCTCACTCCCCCCCCCCCGGGAGGAGGAGTGCAGCCCATAGAATGATCAGTCCTCCTTCTGCCATGGCTCTCCAACTTCCCAGGCTTGCTCCCGAACCTGAGTCATTGGCATCGTGAGCAGTAGCAGTATGCTGCGCTGCTGGACTGGATAAATACTGACTCTTCAGTATAAATTGCGGAATAATATTCTGCATTTCATGTAAACTATGGAATAATATTCCCTGGTTTTTCCCACGGTTTACATTAAATTCCACGACAATCTCCGTGGCCGCAGAATCCCGGAAAAACCAGGGCCTTGCTCGTGATACTGCTGGCCATACCTCTCAACCTTTCTTCACCACAATGTGTGACACGATGTGTAACAAATGAGCAAAATGTGTGACATATCGTCTAGCATGGCATTGCAAGCTCAGAACGCTATAGTTATCAGTGCACTAATGTTCATAATGTTTTTTGATAACTGAGTATAATAGATTATTATGAATTTCTACTTTAAAGTCTCAATGGGGGAGTGTGGAATATCACCTTCCCCATGATGGACAAAGGGTTTCTTAGAGGTAAAATGAGTGATGTACCTCATAATGTGTGACAGTTGAGAGGTATGCTGCTGGCATTCTGTGGGCCTGCTGTGGCATCAGGCAGCTTGAAACTGATGTGCAGATCCTCTGTCATGATACTGCTGGCATTCTGTAGGCCAGTCATTGCATCAGGCAGTTGAACACTGGTGTACAGAGATTCTGTCATGATCCTGCCAGCATTTGGCAGGCCTGTCATTGTGTCAGGTGGCTGAGCACTAGTATGCAGAGCCACTACAGTGATACTGTTGACATTTAGCTATCCTGCTGTTGCATCTGGTGGCTAGACACTGGTATGTAGAGCCTCTATTGTTAAATCACGTGCAGTTGGTGGGCCTGCTGTTGTATCAAGCAGCTGAAAACTGGTATTTATTGCCACCATCATGACACCACTGGCATTTGACAGGCCTGACGTTGTATCAGGTGGCTGGACAGTGGTATGCAGAGTCTGTATCATGATACCTCTGGCATCAATTTCTGGAGCTGGAAGGACACTACTTTCTTCAACTGCGAGCTGTGTGAGAAATTCTATATTGCACTTGATATCTGCAACAAACGTACACTTTTGCTTAATTCTGTGGGAGGTGAAACTAACCACCCTTGGTAATTGCTTTTTATTCACATTTATTTAGTGTTTAACCAAGAAGGGGCTTGTAAACTCTGTTTATCTTGTTAGTAACTTCAGAAGGATTTAAATACTGCATTTGGGTAGGTCCTTGGAGGTAGCTAGATTGTCTACTAGGATTTGCTGACAGTTAAACTATTTTTAAATGAATTACAGTTGGCTGAGGAGTTGAAAAAGAAACTTGCAAACTCTGCTTATCTTGGAAGTAACCTCATAAGTGTTTGAATACTGCATTCTGGTTGTCCTTGGGGGTAGCTGGATTGACTACTAGGATTTTGGGACAGAAACTATTTTTAAATAATTTATTGGTGCGTAGGAGTTTGTGATAGTTAAACTCTTTTTAACAGAGTTACTGGGGTTAAGGAGTGGTCACAGAAAAACCTGCAGTGTGAAACAGGAAAAGACAGTCTTTCAAGCAACAGAGGGTGGTGGCTCTAGGTTTACGTTTGTTTGTTACAATTCTTAAGATTTTCAGTGCAAGAAGAGTTTAAAGCACAGCTGACTTATTTTGTGTCTTACAGCTCTCGGAGCACAAACCACCAGGCCTGTTTTGGGGCTGGGAACGTTTACCTGTGTCTGACTTGGATGTGTGGATTTTTCTCTGTTTGATTAGCAGGGTATTTCTCTATCAAATTGTTGTGTAGGGCATCTTGCTGACAGGAAGGCACTCATTGCAGTAGTGGGTCAGAGCTTTTAGCTGATTGTTTTGCGAGGGCACAGTTTAGGCCCAACCCTTCCCACCCCTCACCCCACCCACCCCTGGAAATAGTTCCTTTATACCTGGGGTTCTGACATCATTTCCTCAAGAGTGCAAGGTGTATGTCACTGTCATATCCTCTCTAGCACACTGCACTGACAATATAAGCATACACATTGTATATTATAAATATATATTTCTATATTACAAACCAATCACACACAAAAAAAAAAATAAATGTGGGGAGTAGTGCAATGTAATGGCTGTGGGGCAGCAGTCTTCCGGGAGTCTTTCTGGAGGCTGAGATGCTGCCCTATTTGCAGACAACTCTCTGCCCTGAGGGAGGAAGTTGCCAGTCTTCAGGCCACACTGGACAGTAGTACGGGGACCTTCCCCCAGGCCACACTGGACAGTAGGAAGGGAACCTCCCCCATCCAGGGAGCACCACAGCCACCACCACTACCTCAGAGATTGCGAAGAAAACACAGCAGTTGGACCACAGTGGGCTCAGGAAGGGTGAGGATGGTGGAACAGAGGCACACCCAGTCAGTTGTTCCACTCCACAATCCATACACCATTCTGGGGGAGCATAGCTCCCCTATGGATGCACCCACAGAGGAGACTAAGGAGGCTGAGGGCAGCTGTCACAGGGAGGCCCACAGGAAGGAGGCGAGGGACACCACAAGGAAAGGAAGCAGCTCCTGGTGGGGACTCAGTTATTAGGGGATAGAACTGGGAGGAGCTAGGAAAACTGAATAGGTGCCTGCCTGGTGCCATGGCTTGGAGGGACAGGAAGCACATCCTCAGGATCACGACAACAGCTGCAAGGGATTCTGAGCTGGACGTAATTGTCCACCTAGGGACAAATGACTTGGCTCATCATGAGGTTAGAGCAGTGCAGGAGGACATTGCAGAGTTGGGAGGGGCCTAAGACAAGTAGCACACACAGTATCCTTCTCAGAGGTGCTGTCTGTCAAAGGCATGGGTGAGGCGAGGTAATTGGCACCATGCAGTTTAATAAATGGTTGAAAAAATGGTGCAGACACAGAGGTTTGGCTTCATTGGGGACTGGGGTTCCACCTGAAGGGACAACAGCCTATACTGGCAGGATGGTCCGCATCTGTCCAGGAAGGGAACAAGTCTTTTGAGCAGTCGGTTTAAATGCTTCATTGGCAAGCTTTTAAACTAGTCAAAGGGGGAGGCACTGACAAGCAGCAGAAAAATCCCAGCCTCTCTCTACAAAACAGGGTACTAAATGAGAAAAAGACCAAGGTACAACTGTCAGTGGGGGGTGCTGCAACAGAAAGTAAAGCCATCATAAAATGGAGAGCAATGAGTACCAATGCCCATAGTCTAGGTAACAAGCTCCTGATTTAGTGGCCTTGATGGAGGAGGAACATCTGATATCGTGGCAGTCACAGAAACATGGCACACACAAAACCATGACTGGGACGTAAACATACCAGGATACACTATCTACAGGAGGGACAGGGAGGGTAAAAGAGGAGGAGGAGTAGTTCTTTACATAAGGGAAGGAATAAAAGCAACAGAACAAAAGGGTAAACAGGGAGGAGAAGAATCACTGTGGGTAAATTTGGAGACAGGCAATGGCACCACAATCCGCACAGGGGTTGTATACAGACCCCTTCTCAGGGGGAGGAAATGGACAAGGAAATGATAGAAAGTATACTTAGAATGGCAGAAAAAGGGGAGATATTGCTGATGGGTGATCTGAATATGCCAGATGTTAACTGGAGTGCAGTTGCAGCTGCCACTTCGAAGAGTGGAGTTATTCTAGATGCCCTACAGGGGGCATGCCTTAGACAAGTAGTACTGGAGCCCACTTGAGAGGGAGCAATATTAGACTTGATACTCTCAAATGGAGATGGAGAGAGGGTCACAGATGTAGAAGTGGGTAGCCATCTGGGAACTAGCGACCATTGAACAGTATGGTTCACAATAAACACAGTAATAGAGTCAAGCCATACAAAGACAAAAGTACTGAACTTTAGGAGGGCTGACTTTGCCATAATGGGTGAGTGCCTAAGGAATGCACTAGCAAATGGGCAGGAAGGTGGGGTGGAAGAACAATGGGGAATAATAAAAACTGCCATCACAGAGGTAACGAGCCTTTGTGTGAAGCAAATAAACAAAACAAGACGATGTGAGAAACCACTATGGTTCTCAAAGGAAGTGGCAGTGAAGGTTCAAGAGAAAAAGAAAGCATTCAGGAAGTACAAGGAATCGCAGAAGGAGCAGGACAGAGAACTGTATCAGTTAAAGCAAAAAGGAGGCTGGGAAGGCAGTCAGAACAGCAAAGGCCCAAACCGAGGAAAAGATAGCCAACCTCAGTTAAGAAGGGGATAAAACCTTTATAGGTACATCAGGGAGCGAAGGAAGACCAAGGAGGGATAGTGAGGCTTAATAAAGGGGAGGAGGGTGGGCAGAGGGAGACTGTGAAAAGGCAGATACTAAACAAATATTTTGCTCATTATTTACAAAGGAAGAGGGGAGGTACATAAAACAAACAGATAGTAACATCTGGATACAGAAGTTGATACCGCCCATTTACAGAAGAAAGGCTTCTGAAAGAACTCTTAAAACTGAAGGTGGACAAAGCAATGGGGCCTGATGGGATTCATCCCAGAATTCTAAAAGAACTAAGGGTAGAACTAGTGACACCACTGACTACCCTTTTAACAAATCATGGGAGGATGGGGTGGTACCCGAGGACTGGAGGAGGGCAGATGTGATTCCCTTACAAAAGTGGGAGCAAAGCAGAAGCAGGAAACTATAGACCTGTTAGTTTAACCTCAGTGATAGGGAAAATGATGGAATCACTTCTAAAGGAAAGAATTGTCGAGTATCTAGAGGCCAGAAGGGCACAGGACCCTAGGCAGCATGGATTCACAGCGGGAAGGTCATGCCAGACGAATCTGATAGATTTCTTTGACTGGGTGACCAAAGTAGTAGATCAGGGAGGGGCTGTGGACATGGCCTACCTAGACTTTTGCAAGGCATTTGACACAGTCCCACACAAAAGATTAATATACAAGTTAGCCAGCTTGGGAGTGGGTCCCAAGATGACAGCCTGGGTAAAGAATTGGCTGGAGAATAGGACACAGAGAGTAATAGTAAATGGAGTCCACTCAAAAGAAAGGAGGGTTACTAGTGGGGTACCGCAGGGTTCATTATTAGGACTGTCCTCTCAATGTCTTTATGTTTACATTGCAGAAGGACTGAAGGAAAAGTATGTCTCTTTGCAGATGACACTAAGATCTGCAACAGAGTTGATGCACAGGGTGGGGTGGAAAGGATGAGAAGGGACTTGGCAAGGTTAGAGGAATGGTCAGATGTATGGCAGCTTAGATTCAATGCTAAGAAGTGCAAGGTAATGCACCTGGGAAACAAAAACCCAGGGGAAGAGTACACAATGGGGGGTGAGATACTAACAACAACAAAAATGGAAAGGGACCTGGAGGTAGTCACATCAGATGACCTAAAGGTGGGCAAGCAATGTGAGAGGGCAGCAAGGAGGGCTGGGGGATACTGGGATGCATAGGGAGAGGCATCACCAGTAGAAAACAGGAAGTTATTATCCTCTGTACAGACAGCTGGTGAGACCCCATCTGGAGTACTGCGTGCAGTTCTGGAGACCCAATCTCCGCAAAGACATAGACAGGATGGAAGCTGTCCTGAGGAGGGCAGCTAAAATGGTGCAGGGTCTGCACCGAAGACATATGAGAGAGACTTAAGGAGCTTAATGTGTATAGCCCGAGGAAAGGAGGGAGAGGGGACATGATAGAAACTTTGGCACCTCAAGGGAATCAACAAAGTCCAAGAGGGTAGCATCTTTCAAAAAGAGGTGTGCAAGAACAAGAGGGCACAATTTGAAAATAGAGGGGGCGGCTCAGAGGTAATTTAAGGAAGTATTTTTCACAGAGAGGGTTGTGGATGCATGGAACGGCCTTCCGAGGAGGTTGTGGAGTCAAAATCAGTGGTGGAATTCAAGCATGCATGGGATAGTCATAAGGCAATTCTAGGGGGTGGGGGTAGGAAGAAGTAGGCTGCTGGTTAACTAGGATCTGCAGCTTATCCGGTAGGTAGGGAAATGGGCAGGCTGGGTGGGCCAAGCGGTCCTTATCTGCCGTCAAATTCTATGTTTCTATGTTTCTATTCGGCAGGCCAGCTGTTGCATCAGGCAGCTGGACACCGGTATGCAGAGCCTCTGTCATGATATCACTGGCATTCAGTGGGCCTGCCCTTGCATCAGGTGACTGAATACTAGTATGCAGAGCCTCTGTCATGACACTGCTCATATTCTACAGGCCTGCCGTCACATCAGGTGACTGTACACTGGTAAGCAGAGCCTCTATCATGATACCACTGGCATTCAGCGGGGCTGCTGTTACATCAGGCAGCTGGACACTGGTATGCAAGCACTCTTTTGTGATACTGCTGGCATTCGGTGGGCCTGCTGTTGCATCATGCAGTTGAGTGCTTAGCTCCGCCCTGATATATTGTATAGCAGGAAATATTCGCTATCCTTTTATATTCTCTTTCGTTGCGTGTAATAGTTCCTAAAAGCAGTCACTACAGAAGACTGCATGTAGTAACACTTTGTTGCGGGCATTCGGGGGGAGAACTTAGCGAACCCAGCAAATAAAAGTGCAAAGGAAAAAAATGATTGTGACATCTCACTTTCAGCTTATGAAGTCCCCGCTTCAACAAAACCACAGACACAGGCATCCCTTCTCTGTTTGATCTGACACTGACTGCTCCCTCAGAAATCTACTCCGAGATGAGGCCGGCATACCAATTGGTAAAACAGTCCATTTTAGAGTCGGCATACTTGTGGGCTTGTCTGTTTGTCGGGAAGTGCGCTGTTCATGCTCGTGTTTGGTAGGGCAGTGAAGATGAAGAACATTTTATACAGCTGCAATTAATACAGGTTACTGTAGGTCAAAAAGAAAGCAGAAATTACAGGGCAATTACAGGGTGTTACTGCATGTCAACTCGCTGATTGCTGCTATTAACAGCTGAACTTAACAGCTGCTTAGGCACATAGTAACAAAAGAGCAGTCATTGGGCTGGTCATTTAAGCTTTGCTTTGTTTTTTTTTTTTGTTTGTTTTTTTACTGATAATTAGAGTGACAATTCCATCCAGTAGCGGAACCGCCAACATTTTCAGGCGCGAACAAGTTTGGGAAACTGTTAGCGCTAATATTAGCGGGCGTGAACATATTCTGCTATACAGTATTGAATGTTAATTAATAAAAATTTCTTTGTGATCAAAATTCAACTAGTGGGTCAGCTAAAATTGACATAGTAAAAACTTGTTTTCTAGGGACATGGATATGTTGTTCTATCCACACTATCTGGCAGTGTCCTTTCCCTTTAAGATGTGCCAGAAAGTCTTCAAGCTGGCTCCTCCCACCCACCTGGGTGGTAACTCCCTTGGCTCCAACCCGTGATGCCAGATCTTCGTAAGCTGGAAGAAGCAGGTTCCCTCCTTACCACTCCTCTACTGAGTAGGCCCTAATGCCTAAATTCTTCAGAATTACTTCCAAATCTTCAGCTCCTATGAGTTTTTGTCTTCAGTTCTATCTTCAGTCGTGTAAATGATGGACAATAAGTCCAGTCCCGGGTTCTGCCTATGCCCTTGCAGGCAGAAGATATCCAGGACCAACCCGCATGCCACTTGCTTCTACTGGCTGGGGCATGACCACTATCCCCAGGCCTATAACTTTTGCCACTCGTTTCATTCAACCATTCTGGAGGATCATCTTGCCTGCCTGAAATTGGGCCACCTGGTGCAGCGTAACCCACCGGTCAAATTCAAGGATGCCCGTTGAGTGGTCTCTACGGCTGTGGGGTCCAGCCGAGCAGCTTGCGGCCTTCGAAGAGGAGGCACCCAGGCCGCGGCCCATTTCTCCTCGACTCCTGCCTTTGTGCCGCTTCAGCTGGGTTTGTCCTTTATGGGCTCATTTAAGAAAATAAGCCAGTCTCTGCTGACCTTCAGTCAGGGACCCACCGGCAAATCTAAATCTAAAAAAGAGTCTAAGAAAGAAGAGACCCGTCGCCAGTCGTGGGATCAGGAGAGCTCTTGGTTGAGGGCCTCCAATTCCCGTGGTTTTTCGGATTTGACTTCAGTCGAATTCTCGGCCTTGGCCAGTGGCTCCACGATAACCTGTCAGGCCTGTCAGCCGAGACGTTGGTTGAAGTCCCAGCTGAGATTTTTCTCGAGCTGACCGATCAGTTGTCAACCAAAGAAGTTGATAATTCCTTTGTCTAGGACTCCGGTCCTGACGCAGACCATTGGAGGGACAAATCAGTCCGCTGACCTGCCAGCTGTGGTCCCTGACTCTGACCAGGAGGAGCCTTGGCAATCACTGACTCCTTCCGAGCCCTGCTGCTCATCCCCCTGGCAGCCGAGTTCGAGGTCTTGGTCTTCCTCCCATGGGTTGAGCCCGTCTCACTGACATTGACACTTCCGCTCTTGACACCACGGGAAGCGGCGCCACCGCTATTCTTTGTCCTCGTCCTCCCCGGGTGAGGAGAGGCTTCAGCACAAGTTGGGTCGATGCTATGAGGACTTGATGTGGCAACAGTTGGTGTTTACTAGTGCAAAACCAACCCCGGTTTCAACGCTGGCCATCACCTGGCTGTCACCTGAAAGGCTGATGTCAACTCCACCAATGGAACAGATTTAAATGGTCCCGACTCAGCCAATTCCGGCTTCTTTGCAATTGTGGTGGAACTGCCTCTTAAACAGATAATGGATAGCGCTCCAACTAAGGAGTCTCGGAAGGCCAACGGGCTTCCCCATCGGCTGTTGGTCACCGTCACCCCTGACCATCTGCAGAGGGTAAGCGGGGACTCCAGCAGTCGACCGCTCTTTAATGACTCTTCAGAGTCTGAGGGATCCTCTCTGCACTCCCGTCCGGTCAACATGGAGTCTGTGGGGGATCTCTTGATGGATGAAGGTCCATCCTCTTTCATGGGCCTCCTCTGTCTGATCTTGGAGTCGATGAATATGAAGATGAAGCCTGTCCAGAAACAGGATCATTACTCATTGACCGAGATCCTCGACTGGGAAGACTCTCCAACGGAGGCTTTCCCAGTGGCAGAAGCCATTCGTGGCCCTACCCTGGAACTCTGGCAGTGCCCCACTTCCTGCTCTGTGCCTTCTGCCCGGATGGCCCGCAAGTATGCAGTGCCTACCAGATCCCTTTTGGGATTCACAGAGTACCCCTTGGCTGAGGGGTTGGTGGCTAATACTGTGGTAACACCAGGGATGTTGACAAGCCACGTGATAAGGAGTCCAAGAAGTTGGACCATGTGGCCCAGAAGGTTTATGCTGCCTCCTCACTTGGTCTCCTCCAGGTGAACTCAGCCCTCCTCATGGCCCACTTCCCCCATGCCCTGCTGGGCACCTTAGAATGGGTGCTTCCTCATCTGCCTGTGGACCTTTAGACTGTGGTCAAACAAGTCCGAGACCAGGGCTGGGCTGTGGCCAGGCAACAGCTCCAGACTGCTATGGACATTGGGGACTCCTGTGCCCGCTCTTGTGGTGGCCTCAGTGGCCATACACTGCAGGGCTTGGCTGAGGATCTCAACCTTCATGGCAGACACTCAGCACAAGCTGGCAGATGTCCCTTTCCTGAGCACCAACCAGTTCAGGCCCAGGATCAAGGGTCACCTCACACGCATCAAGAAGTCCAATGCCACCTTGGACTCCATGATGTCTGCCTAGAAGGACCCCAAGGGCTCCAACCAGTATAAGAAATGGAACCCCTTTCAGTCCACTTCCACTCTTGCGGCCAAGCCAGCCCAGCAACAGGCTGGCCAGCAGGCTCAGGCTTGGTGAACTCGGCCCAAGTCATGTGGCCTTGGTTGTCCATAAGCACTGAGGGAGAGGTTCCGGTATCGCCTCAGCCGGGACTTCCTCCTCCTCCAAGTCTGCCCAATGATAGGATGAGGGGTGCCTCCCTAATGCCCATCATGCCTCCCCTGGGTCCTCCCATGGGTGGGGTGGCTCTGCCACTTCCTTTCTGCCTGGTCCGCTGTCACCATGGACAGGTGGGTTCTTGAAGTGGTAGATCAGTCTCTACCATTAGAGTTCAAGCAGTATCCTCCTTGCCGAGCCCACACCCCATGGGAGGACTTGGTTTCTGCAGACATGCTGTCAGCTGTCAGAGACGACATACGAAACATATGAGATTTGCCAACAGATAAAGGCCTAGAGGTCTATCAAGTCTGCTCAGATATGCAGCTAGCACTCCTTATTCTGCAGCTGTCCCTCCCTCCCAGTCTTAGCACAGTTCCTCCACAGGGAGGTTGTGGTTTCTGTTTCGGATCCTCCAGAACACCCAGTGTTTCTCTCCAGGTACTTCCTGGTACCAAAGTGAATGGGGGGCTGGTGCCCCATTCTAGATCAGCACGATCTGAACAAGTTCCTCAGGTTGCACACCTTCAGGATAATAACTCTGTCTCCGATCATACCATTTCTAGAGCAAAACATGTGGTTTTGCTCCCTGGATCTTCAGGGCATGTTCTTTCATGACTTGATCTGTCCGTCTCACCGAAGGTTCCTCTGCTTTCGAGCTGAGGGAACACTGTACGAGTTCCAGGCTATGCCTTTGGGCCTCTCCTCAGCCCTCAGGGTCTTCACCAAGTGTATCGCAGTGGTGGTAGCTTACCTGTGCCACCGAGGGGTTCGGATGTACCCCTACCTGGATGACTGGCTATTAGAGGGTCCCTCCAGATGGGAAGTGGAATGGTCCAGGGATCTGGCCCTCCAGATTTGCGTCTCCTTTGGCTTCCTGGTCAACGAGGCCAGGTCGGAACTCGTGCCCTCACAGGTGATCAACTTCATCGGGGCGGAGCGCAGCTCTTGCAGAGCCAGAGCCTGGCTCCCAGCAGACAGGGTGGAGGCTCTCTCCTCCTGTGCCTGATCATTTCGGGTTAGGCAATTGTGCCCTGCCCGGGACTTTCTGCACTTGCTGGGCTACATAGAGGCCTGCACTAGCGTTGTCCGGTGGGCCCGCTGGAGAATGTGCTTCCTGCAGTGGGAGCTGGCCAGCCAGTGGTCTCAGTGCAAGGGTCACTTCAACTAGCTGGTCACTGTGACCTAGCAGATGTAAGACGCCATCCAGTGGTGGTTAGTTCCAGCACATCTGCAAGAAGGGATCCCATTTGTCTGCCCAGAGCCGACGGTCATCCTGACGACTGAGGCCTCTCTCATGGGCTGGGGTGCCCACCTGGGGGAACACAAAGTCCATGGGCTCTGGACCCCCAAGGAGTTCCGATGCCACATCAACCTGCTGTAACTCTGGGCAGTTCGGCTAGCTCTGGCTGCACATGCTCCACACATTCTGGGTCAGGTGGTCCAAGTCCAGATGGACAACATCACGACTATGTACTACCTGAACAAACAAGGCAGGATGCACTCCCTGCCTTTGTGCAAGGAAGCTCTCCATGTCTGGATCCTCGTGCGCAGCCTGGAGGTGGATCCATGTGGCAGGAGCCTCCAATAGCTGGCAGATGCCCTCAACCGGGTAGGCAAGGCATCTCATGAGTGGTCCCTTCGCCCAGAGGTAGTTCACAGACTGTTCTCCCAGTGGGGCATCCCTCAGGTGGACCTGTTTGCCTCCAGGGAGAACACAAAGTTGAGACTGTTTTGTGCCCACCCCCCAGCAGGTAACGCTGCAGGGGGATGCCTTCTCGAGGCCCTGGAACCCAGGCCTCTTCTATACCTTCCCTTCATTTTCCTTGATTCACAAGGTGCTGCTCAAGGCCAGGAGAGACAGGGCATAAGTGATCCTGGTGGCTCTGGACTGGCCATGCCAATTCTGGTACCCCGATCTCCTCAGTCTCAGCAGCAGGCTCCCAAGGCATCTTCCCCTATGGCTGGACTTGCTTTCCATCAATCAGGGGAAGGTATTCCATCCGGACCTTCAGTCTCTGCATCTGATAGCTTGGTTCCTGAGTGGCTAGAATTCCAGACTTTGGGTCTCTCCGAAACTGTCTTCACCGTGGTAGAGGCTTCTTGGATGGAATCAAACGGGAAATGCTGTGCCTTCAAATGGAAGAGATTCTCCATTTGGTGTCAGGGCAGGGAGTTGGACTCTTTTTCCTGTCAAGGGGCTAGCATCCTTGACTACCTCTGGTCCCTCTCTGTCGGACCTTTGGTTGACAACCCTTAAGGTGCACCTGACAGCCATCTCTGCTTACCAGGTGCAGGGCGGTCAGCAGTCAGTGGCACAGAAGAAGTTGATCTGGTGCTTTTTCAAGGGTCTTGACCACATTTCCCTTCCAGTGTGAGAACCACCACCACCGTGGGACTTGTTGCTGGTTTTGGCAAAGCTCATGGGAAAGCCATTCGAAATGATGCACAGGTGTGAGATGTCACACCTGTTATGGAAGACCACCTTCCTGGTGGCTATCGCATCAGACAGAAGGATCAGTGAGCTCCAGGCGCTCTCGGTGGAGTCTCCTTACCTGGTCTTCCACAAGGACAAGGTTGTCCTGCACCCCAACTCGAAGTTCTTCCCGAAGGTTGTGTCAGAGTTTCACCTTAAGCATGAGATTAATCTTCTTGTGTTCTTCACTGGTATGCCCCCGTACAGTGACACTTCTACAGCGACATACAGTATGTCAATGCCGACATCAACATGTCGCTGTAGAAGTCCGCCCGGGACTCGGTAACACTTTCCCTTGTCCTGCACCCCCCTCCACGAACGAACTCTGACTTGGGATTGGAATCTGTCAGCACAGGTGGGGCGGGGCAGATCCCCTGCATGGTGAGTTGAGGCAAAGCCCAAAAAAAAAAAAACAGTCGTCTGTGTGCGGCTCTCTGCCGACTGCAGATCGCGGTCTGCATGGAGCGTAGTGCTGTGATGCCAGTCGATGAAATAGTCAAATCGGAATCATAGGGCTTACTTTACCAATCACACCTCGGAGGTAGAGCTCAGGCTGCATACTTTGGACCTGCAGTGAGCGCTTGCCTACTACAAGAAGCACACAGCTGGAGTTCAGGGAGAAGTTTGCCAGCTATTTGTCACCTACAGTATGCTGAAGCCACACCTGGCAGACCGGCAGCTAAACGGGTGATTGACAGGTGGATTGTATCCTGCATCGACCTCTGCTATTGGTTGGTGAGTAGGGAGCCTCCTGGAGGGCTAAGGGTTCATTCTACCCATCATACCACTGCCTCTGTGGCTGCTTCCTGGGACATCCCTATCCAGGAAATCTGCAGGGCACTTGGAAGTCAGCACACACCTTCATTTCCCATTACCACATCGACCTCGAGTCATGCCAGGATGTTGGTTTTGGGGCTCAGTTTTCAAGTCACTGTTCCTTAAGTAGGAGTTGTTTGCCTTGCCTCCCTCCTCCCGGAAAACTGCTGGGAGTCTGCCAGATAGTGTGGATATCCACATCCCTAGAAAAACAGGTTACTCACCTATAACAGTAGTTCTAGGAGTGGTATATATTGTTCATCCACATGGACCCACCCGACTTCCCCTGGCTTTGGCACACAACATTGCTTCCAGCGGGCAAGATCTGGCTTCATGGCATGGAGCCGAGGGAGTTATCACCTGGATGGGAAGCCAGCTTGAAGACTTTCCAGCACATTTTAAAGGGAAAGGACACCGCCAGATAGTGTGGATGAACAACATATATCACTCCTAGAACTACTGTTTCAGATGAGTAACCTGTTTTTTTCGTCACACATTCTTATGTAGATGCATAGTCCTACTCATAGATGTAATTTTAGGGGGGACATATTCCCCTCCCCCAGCCTTTTCCAACATCTAGTTCACACCACTATAGTTGCCCTCAGCTTTAACTGTCACCTCGCCCAGAATCACCCCAGGCCAGAAAAAGGTGACTTTAACTGCCATCTTACCCAAAACCACCCCAGGCAAGAAGAAGTTGGCTTGTATTCTATCTCTAGTCTGATGCTCCTTTTATTCCCTCAGTCCCAGAATCTCAGTTGATAAGTGGTGATGCATGCGTAAGATGTCACTCACATAGACTGCTGGAAGTGCTGGCCAATATGTTACATCATTGGATTTGTTTTTCTTCTTTCTCCCTTCCTTGGGAAACTGCAGGCAGCACTCTCTGCCCCTGCCTTCCACCTGTGTTTGTCCACTGCTTCCCCTGGTATAGCCCCCCCCCCCGTATTCCCTACAGATTTCCTGGAGTGGGGCCGGGAAGGGGAAGGTCATCCTCTCCACCCATCCAGTACAGCAATCCAGATAGGGGCTATCAGGCGATCCGGGGGCAGGGCGGGATGCTGGTTGGCTTCACAGGGCTTCACTAAGCCAACAGTCTCCCTCTTTTTCCATTTTCTCTGTTCCTCCTTCCTCCCCTACAGCATGAGCATATGCATGTGGTGGCACGTGCAGCACAATACGTATTCACATTCATGTTCCTCCCTTACTCTGACACTGCCTCCTGGCCTCCACCAGGGTGCAGCCACAGAGCAGGATGACAAACCTTCCCGGGAGAAGTTAGCAGTCCATTAGATGCTTGATACTCTCCTTTCCATGCTGACCACTGGCAACCCAAAGTTGCTTCTGATTCCGGATCACTGGCATGGCGTGAGATGTGGCAGCCAGCACCTCAACCCTCAGCGCCATCGGGCTAGCTCATTGGATTTGTTTAATCTCCCTTCAGTGGCACATTATCTAGCCATGGGTCTCCTTCCTGCATACACCAAGAAGAGGATATCTAATATTTATTTACTTTTTTTTTTTTTAATTTTGATTAGGCCCACTGAGACAAGACAGTCCCTTTTTCAGTGGCAACCCGGGGAATCTAAGTATTCCACAAATGATAGACATTAAACATAGTAGATGGACATTAAACATAGTATCAACAGTGGTACCATTAACAAGTAGAAAGATTCAACAATTTGATGCAGTAAATACATAAGATAGAGAAACATCATACACTTTAGGACATAAACAACTTTCAGACTTGTTGGTTACACTGGGTTCAGAGAAACGTCGAGAGCATGCTATAGGATTAACCCCCGCCTGCTAGGCAGGGGGTTGTATACAGTTACACGTGCCAGTGGCAAGGAATAGGTCCTTGTACTGTTTTTTAAACTGCGAGAGGGATGTGCAAGATAGAGGTCCTGTTGGAAGATTCATCCATTTATGTGCAGTTGCATATGAGAAAGAGCTCTTTCCAACTGCTAAACGAGTTTTAGGTATACTTTTAGTAATGGTTGGCGAGATGTTCTAAAGGACCTGGTGAATGGTTTCCGGGTCAGTAGGTTAAGCAGGCTTGGAGGGGAGGTGAATTAATTTGAAAGTGGTACACAACAAGGAGTAGTCCAACTTCACCTCAAAACCTGGCCAAATTAAGGTACTGAGCACAGCACAGTAGTGAGTTTGGACTGGGGCTGAAGCGGCAAATCTAGCAATACAGTGATCTGCTTGCCTTAGTCTGTTCAGAATAGATAGCTTCACTGTGGAAAGCAAAGATGCACCATAGAGGAGACCTGGGAGTTGGGTTGCAGTAGAGATGGTCTTTCTGGATTAGGAAGTGAGGTAGGGGGCAGTACGGTATAGTAACCCTAGTTTCTGGTAAGTTGATTTTATAATTTTATTGGTATGGATCTCGAAGGATAGGTTTTCGTCTAAGGTGACGCCCAGGTATTTAAAACTTTTGACACATTCCAGCGTTACCCCCGCTGATGTTTTAACAACTAAAAGTGGTTGGTTATCAAGTTTATAGGAGGTGTGGTAAAATAACATGGTTTGAGTCTTTTTAGTTTTAAGTACTAACAGGTTGGCTTTGAACCAGGCCTCCAAAGCCTAAAAATCACTCTTGAGGTTAGCATTTATGACATTGATATCTTTAGCAGACCTGTATAGATTGGGCTTCATCAGCATATAATTGAGCTGCTGCAGCCCCACAGCTGAGTGGGAGTTCACTGATGAAGATGGAAAATAGGAGTGTTCCTAATATGGAGCCTTGTGGAACACCGTCGGTTATGGGAGTGAGGGAGGACGTGGCAACAGACCATTTTACACACTGGAGCCTGCTGGTTAAGTAGTAATAATGCATACCAGTTATTAGTTCAGATTGTAAAATGAGGTCAGTATACTTGAGGACACAAATATTGGCTGCAAACATAACAATGAAACAAAAAGTCAATGAAAGCAAACCATATGCCAACCTCTTTATCAGCCTGGGAAGCAGTGAAGGTAGTAGCTAGGGGTGAAATTATTAGTTATGCTTCGGCTAAAAAGAAACTGACAGAACTTACCTATAACAGACTTTTGGGCAGAGTGTCGGAGCTTGAACGACAGCATAAAAACACTCCTTGCCAAAACCAAAACTTCTCCAAGATTTAAACAAAGCCCAGGAGGAGTTACAATACTTAAATAATCAAAAAGCAAAAGTCATACTACAGTTTACTAACCAAAAATACCATGATACTGGTGAACAAGCAGCTAAACTCTTAGCTTATCATCTCCAGAAGGAGCAAGCAGACAGAACTGTACCTCGTATAGTAAATAAACACAACCCTACTAAGCACTGGGTTACATCAAAGTACATAGCCTCTCAGTTACGGCTGTTTTATCAGAAGCTGTATACAGAAAATAGTACATTACCAGACGGAACCTCACGTACCGAATCCTTTCTAAAAATTCTAAATCTGCCTACACTGACACTGCAATTAACGGAAAGTCTGAATGCATTTATTTCAGAACAAGAAGTTAAACAAATCACTGCCTGCAGGTAACAGCACAGTCCCAATATATTCAGCGTAGAATTTTACAAAACAATATACAGTGGTTTGCAAAAGTATTCAACCCCGAAAGTTATCAGATTTGTCTGGATTACAAATGAGACTTACATATATTATTCCAGTCAGTATTTTTATTGCAAACTCATATGCTCTAACAGTATACTGTCAAAGCCAAAATTAATTATTCATCAGCAGATCTTGTAAAGAAAATTAAAAACTGGAAAATGCTGCTTGCAGAAGTATTCAACCCCTACACATTAGTATTTGGTACAGCCACCTTTTGCTGCAATAACAGCTTTAAGTCTTTTGGGGTAAGTATCTCCCAGCCTTGCACACTGTTCGGGAGTGATTCTTGCCCATTCTTCTTGGCAGATTTGTTCCAGGTTGTTCAGGTTGGTTGGGTGATGCTTGTGGACCGCAGTTTTCAAACAGTGCTACAGATTCTCGATGGGATTGAGATCTGGACTTTGACTTGGCCACTGTAGGACATTCACCTTTTTGTTGTTTAACCACTCCTGTGTTGCTTTGGCCTTGTGCTTGGGGTCATTGTCCTGCTGAAAGGTGAAGTTTCTCCCAAGCGTCAGGTTTTCAGCAGACTGAAGCAGGTTCTCTTGCAGTATCTCCCTGTATTTTGCTCCACCCATTCTTCCTTCAGTTTTAACAAGATGCCCAGTCCCTGCTGATGAAAAGCATCCCCACAGCATGATGCTGCCACCGCCATACTTCACTGTAGGGATGGTGTTTCTCGAGGCATGGGCAGTGTTAGGTTTGCACCACACATAGCGCTTTGAATTTTGGCCAAAAATCTCTATCTTGGTCTCATCAGATCACAAAACCTTGTGCCACATCTTAGCTGGGTCACTCTCATGCTTTCTGGCAAACTCAGGCGTGCTTTGATATGGTTCTTTTTGAGTGATGGCTTCTTTCTAGCCACCCTCCCATACAGGCCAGTATTATGCAGAGCTCTTGATATGGTTGACTGGTGCACCTTCCTCCACTCTCAGCCACTGAACTCTGTAGCTCCTTCAAAGTGATTGTTGGCCTCTCTGTGGCTTCCTCACTAGTCTCCTTCTTGTTCGGACGCTGAGTTTTGAGGGACGGCCTTGTCTAAGTAGTGCCTGGGTGGTGTGATGCAGCTTCCACTTCCTCACTATTGATCCAACAGTGCACACTGGGATATCCAAACACTTGGATATTATTTTGTACCCTTTTCCTAATTTATGCATGTCTGTTACTTTATCTCTAACTTCCTTAGAATGCTCTTTAGTCTTCATTTTCACACCCTTCCTTCAGATTCACAGTCTGACCAATGATCATTAAACTGAGGAGGGGGGGGGGTTATCCAGAAAACGTGAGCTACTTTAATGTTTCAGAGGTGAGGCCAATTGTAAGCCAATTGTGTCCTCATTAGGGCAATATTTTTCATCTGTGTAAACTTGGAGCTTCCAGATCACAGGGGTTGAATACTTATGCAAACAGCATATTTCAGTTATTTATTTTTCTTAAAAATATTTTCTAACATAATACCAAAGTCACTTTACAATAATTATTTTGAGGGTCAGTCTTTTTAAGTTTGAAATATTACACAGAACAAAATCTCAGTGCATCATGTGTCATTCAGACAAATCTGACAACTTTCAAGGGGGTTGAATACTTTTGCAAGTCACTGTATAACACCCTTGCCGTGATACTAACCTAGGTCTTCAATGATTGTATTCAGGAAAATAAAAATTACAAATACCTGGACAGAAGCCCTAATAGCTATCCTACTGAAAGCCAGCAAACCTAGAAACACCTGGGAAGCTTACCGCCCAATCTCCCTGTTGAATCAGGACCTGAAAATTCTTATTAAAATCCCATCAGTGAGATTACAAAAATGTATACAATATTTAGTCCACCCAGATCAAACAGGGTTTATACCCAATAGACATCAGATAATATCAGAAACTGCTTAATGTGCTTATGTACAAATCATCCATGAAGACAGCTCAATTGACTATATTTCTAGATACTGAAAAGGCATTTGACTGCCTAAACTGGGAATACCTGAAAGGGGTAATGAACCATATGGGTTTAGGGAATCACTTTTTGGAATGGGTGATGATGTGTTATATAAACCCCACAGCTAGGGTTAGAGTTAACAGAACACACTCAGACACTTTGAAAATAGAATGGGGGACCACTCAAGGGTGCCCCCTGTCTCCCCTATTATTTGCACTCAGTTTGGAGCCATTGGCTGAGGCAATTAGACAGAAGACAGAGATTCAAGGAATAGAGGTTGGTGACACCACTGTAAAATCTCTACACAGATGATACCCTCATTTATTTGGATAATCCCAAAGAATCCCTCCCTCCTCATATTCAGTTGTTACAGGTCTACGGGACATTATCCGGGTTTAAAATTAACATGGATAAATCTGAGGTCTTACTGGTGGGCGTCTCTGTTTCCCTGATATGGAATCCCCAGGTTCCTTTTAAGTGGATTAAAGACAGAGTACGGCATTTGGGTGCTTAGATTCCAACCCATCTTTCTAAATTATAACAGTATAATTATGGTACATTATTACAGCAGATTTTTGAAGATCTAAATAGGTGGCATTTGCTCCCACTTTCTTTTTCAAAATTGTCGAGACGCCATAAAAATGAACGTTTTACCAAGGCTGATGTTTCTGTTCTCAATGCTCCCTATCCAAGTTTCTCAGGTCGATTGGAAACAACTTAAAAAAAAAGTTCTGTATTTCATATGGGCAGGGAGAAGACCAAGAATTAAAAGATTACTGTTGGTGGAGACAAGAGGGGGATGGGTGGGACTTCCAGACTTTCAAACATACTATTTGGTTACATAGTTAACACCCTTGGTTAAAATAATCAGTCCCTCATGGTCTAGATCTTGGGGTGCACTGGAGGAGGCAGCACACTCTACCATTCCGTTGCAGTGGTAGGTAAAAGCTTATTATTTGACAAAGCTTTGTCATTACAAAATATTTAATAGAAACACCCATTCAAGGTATATAAATACATACATAAATAAAATCATAAATACATATATATATATATATATATATATAGTATGTATCCAATATCCAGTTTCCATATCCAAATTCACATATTGCACAATGTAATAAAAATGGATTAGTTAGCTTATAGCATCATGATTTCTGTACATGTAATTTACTAACTCAATGAATCTACAGAATTTTGACACCCTGTTCAAATCAGAGGTATTAGTTGTTTTTAATAAGTAAGTATATGGATAAGTTGACTCCATATCAAGATTCCTTAACAAGTTCCCCAAATAAAAATGTATTTGTAATTTGTACATTGGGCACAGTATTAATAAATGTTTTGGTGTATCTTCATCTAAACCACAAGCACACATTTTATTATTTACCAGGCCAATTTTCTGTTTTAAACTATTGCTTTCCACATAAACAAACCTAAATTTGGTAAATGCTTTTCTATTACTTGGGTTCCCTATTGTCCTTAAATATTGATGTAACTCAAATTGTCTCCCTGTATTTATTGCCAACCAGGAACTTAGTTCACAGTTTTTAACTAATTCCATTTCCTTTTGGATACGGATATCCCTTATTCTAGATTTAAGAATTGCACTAGTCACCTCCAAAGGGGTTCTTTCTGGTAACAGTTCTAATAACCCATAGTGCAGAATTAATTTCTCAAGTATCTGTGTGTTTGGGTATATAAAGCCATCCTGTCTCTGCTTTAACATTTCCTCAATGCATATTCTTGGCAATCTTTGCTCATGCATGCTATAGGCTTTAATCCAGCAAATCACCATCCTTTATTCTATGTTACATATCATTGGTAATTGTCCTAATTCTAGCCTTGATAAACTATTTGATGCTCCACAAGGAAGACCCAATAGCCTTTTGTAAAATGTATTCATTATTATTTCTAACCCATCTCCATTCCTCGTCCCCAAAATTTCTGCCTCGTAAAAAATTTGTGATCTCACTTTCGTATTTAGTACCTTAAGTGGTCCTGTAACTGTTCTCCCCCCATATTTAAAATTAAATCTATCTAATCCTGGAACAACCCCTTTGATTTTCTTTATTATTCCTGAGATATGTTCCTTCCACTTAAGGTTATATGTGAATGTAATGCCTAGATAACTGAATTTGGATACATATTCTATTTCTTGACCTTTACATTTCATGGAGCACCACCTGCCAGTTCTGATCAGATTCTTATTAAATATCATGTATTTAGTTTTGTTATAATTTATCTGTAATGAAAGCTTTTCACATTCCTGCTGGAATTTATCTAGATTTCTCTTAATTCTTAGGTAGCTGGTTGAAATTAATACAACATCGCCTGCATATGCCAGGTAGGGACAACCCCTATTACCCACCCTGGGTATGTGTAGCTCCGGATCCCCCAAACCCTCCAAGACCTTATTCAGAAAAAGATTAAATAATATAGGGAATTATACACACCCCTATCTGAGACCAACATTAGTTGGAAATTTGACCGTGCAGTCTCCCTCCATATTATATCTAATAGTTGTGAGATTGTTCTCATATAATATTTTAATTAGGTTTAAAAGTGTTGTTTCCAGACCATAATTATTTAGAACTTCCCAAAGTTTATCCCTATTCACTCTGTCAAATGCAGCCTTTAAATCTACAAATACACAAAACAATTTTGGTTTTTTTAATTATTGTGTACTTGTTTATCAAATGTGCCAATACAAAACATTGATCCAAGGTTGAGTGACCGGGAATAAATCCTGCTTGAGCTTCGTTAATTATTTTTTCTTTATCTAGCCAGTCCATGAGCCTATTAGTTATAATTTTTGTAAACAATTTCTGAGCACTGTCCAATAAGCTGATTTACCTATAATTACTTTGGTCCGATTGGTTTCCCTTTTTATATATGGGAACTGTGATGTTCTCCCTCCAGGTTTGAGGTATTTTCCCTGTTTGTAATATGCTATTATATAAGTTCACTGATATGGGGTCCATAATGGAGAATCATCAATGAAGATCTCCATTGGTATCCCATCAGGTCCGGGTGCTTAATGTTTTTTGCATGCTGCAAAGCTATGATTACCTCAATTTCTTTGATTTTGTTTTTGTAAGGGGACCATTTTATTTTGAAAACTGTATGACTTATTTCCTGTTCATAGAATAATGATCTAAAATAATTTCCCCATGACAGCGGGTCAGTATAACTTTCTATGTTATCATAAATCTGGTCCCATCCTTTACAGACAAGTTGCCGGTATTTTTTGATGTTGTTCTCTTTTATAAATTTTTCAAGTTGATCCCACATCACTGTTCTATAACTCTTCCTTTTTTCTTCCATCAGTCTTTTATAGACACTCCTTTGTTTATTTAGTATTGTTTTATTTTCTCTTGTTGGTCTATTATATGTAAATCTTGCCAACCTATTAAGTTATTTTTTCTTCATTTTGCATTCATCATCAAACCATTTACTTCCCTATCTCCCGCTACTTATTGATACTTTTAATAGAATTGCAGCTATGCCTGTCAAAATTTCAGAACATTTCACCACGTATTCCTCTTTCTGACCCTGTAGTCCCAAATTAATTATTTCTTCCCTGAACCCATAATCGAACACAATTTGTATAGATTTTAAATTCTCTATTAATTGTCATTTAATCCCTTTTTGACCCTCATAATTTATGTTTCCTTTTTTCATATTATTATTAGGCAAAAAACATAATTCTAATTTTGTTTCTATAGGTCTGTGTTCACTATCCGTGCTGTTACCTACTCTGAAGCCCAGCAGTTTTGTTATAAGATTGATGGAGATCCAACATAAGTCAACAGTCGAAGCCCCTTTAGTTTCAGTATAAGTATAATCACCTTCAGCATCACCTTTGGTTCATCCATTAACCAAAATCGTTTCTAAGTTATCTAAGACCTCCATCAATTTTATCCCTCTCTCACATTTCTTTGTATCCCTGCACCTTCTGATAGGAAACATGGCAGGGAGACTCAGAGCTGCACTTACCCTGGCTAGGTCCTCTCGTTAATTCCAGGGGGTATCCCACCCTGGCATTCACATCCCCTAGTATAAAGTATTCCACAATTTGGATCTTCTAAGAGACAATTTTTTTCAGATTTACCTAGTTTCTTCACATCTTCATAGTCCACATAATTAGAGTTTTTTGGAGGAAAATAAACATTAATTAAAACCACTTGCTGTTTATTGACTTCTGTTTGAACTGGCAAGATGTGATCTGAGTCGAGAAACATTTCTTTATGCCCGACTCTTTGTTATTTTACACCATGTCACAAGTCCCCCTGATAGTCTACCAAACTTTTTAGTACTTTTGGCTACCTTCTGAAATCCTTTAAAAACCGCTTAATTTTAATTCTTTGTTACTCCATGTTTCCTGTAAACAAATATAGTTATAATATCCTAAATATTCAGTAAAAGTAGGATCTGCGAATTTGTCCCTGATCCCCACAATGTTCCAGGATAAGATATTATAATCTCTCCTTATTTCTTTATTCTTTGCTACCCTCTTTGAATTACGTTTTGTCAATCTTCCAGGTTCTCTAGTGTCTGAAATCTATTTGCCATCTTAATTAAATTTAACCAGTGTTTTTCTTTTTGTCCAATAAGGTATACACTTACTTCCTTTTCAAACTCTCCCTGTAAATATATTTTAACCTTGTCTAGTAGATACGATTTCACCAAAATGTGATTATAATCCTTTCTGTGTTTCACCCAAATTGCTATTTGACCATTATTTTCCCATCTTTTTATTTTCTTTATCCTTTGGTTTCGACTATTGTCCTTAGATTTTGTAGCATTTCCGTAACCTTTTTATTCTGATATTACGGTTAGTTTCTGATATAAAATCTTTCAAACCATATATTGAAATTACATATTCATTCTCTTCAGAGGTTAGATCAGCTTTTGTTCTATAGAACTCTGGAAAGATTAACCTTATTCCAACAACACTATATATTTCTATTCCCAGTTGTCTCAACTTGTCCTTGTAAGTGTCTATTGCTTTTCATACATAAAATTGGTCTGCTAGCAGAAGGACTAATTCCACATCTGCTAAATCTTGCCATTAAGCTGTCACCATTTTTATTGATCTATAAAACTGAGCCCATAAATTGCTTCAGATTATCATTTAATTTTAATTCTGTTTCATCCTGCATTACTGGTACTTTATATGATGGCAATACATAATCGGTCTCCAAAGTTCTATCCAACAGATCTCTCAAGTGGTTTTGTCTTTCAGTTTCCTTCTGTTTTTCCTCCTCAGTCTCACAGATCTTATTCCTTAATTCTTCTTCTGGATCCTGGAGAGTAACCTTCTCAGTCTTTTCTACGTTCTGTTCTCAGTTTTCCTGTACTTGTTCCTGCTTCCTAGTCGCCTTCTTTTTAGTACTAATCCTTTTCTTTTTTGGCTTCTCCTTATTGTTTACTTGTTTGTTGTTTCGTGATTTTGGTCTCCCACCTTGATTTTTGGGGTCTTTTCCATTGATTCTTTACTTCTCTGACTTTATATCCCCCCAACTCTTTCTTTACCCTATCTAAAGTGTCTTTTTTATTTTGTTTTTCCTCCTTTTTTCTTATACTCAATTCTTTTTATTATTGATTGTATTATCAGATCTCCTTTTCTTATTTCTTATACCTTAATTCCTTTTTCCCGTAGTTGTGTATGCCCAGCCCTTAATTCCTTAATTAGACTATTATCTAGGTCATAATTGCTGGGTAACATGACTAATTCCGATTCTTGTTCACTTTCCTTTTCCTGTTCAGTCATCCTGAGATCTATAACGCTATCAAATGTAGTTGTCTTCTCATCTGTAAGTTCTTTCTTTTGATTTTCATCCAATAGTATTAGACTATCTATCTCCTTTTCCATCATATTCTGGATATCTTTATTTTCTACATCACTTTGTATCATCTTGGTATACATCCAATCCAGTTTTTTTTCTATACAAATTCCCTTTATGAATGAGGGATTTTGAGAATTCTGTATCAGTTGTTCATAAATCATTAAATTCGCTGATATTGGGTCTCTTAAGGCATGAGCACATTCTTTTGTGATGGTGTCTAAGGTTTGTGTACTAAATTCTATAGGGCTCATACAACTAGTAACTTCATCCAATACCCCTGAAATCTCTTAGGAATTATTAGTTAACTTCCTCAATCTACTTGGTTCATTTTGACCAGTTAATTGGCACATAGGTGAATTACAGTCATACAGCCAATCCAACTTCAATTTATTAAAGTCTCTAAGTTCCCTTTCAATTCTGTAATTAGTTTGTATTGTCTCTTTAATCTTCTCCACTGTCCTACTCACCTCATCATCCACTAAATTTAGTAACATAGAATCTTGACTATTTATCTCAATTGGGCTGCAGTTATCTTTTTTAGTTATATCAGTTGACATGCTATGCATTGCATCACTCAGTGTTGCTGATTGTTCCTTCCTTTTCCAAAGATCCTGGATGGATGCCCATTTCATTTTTGAATTAGTCACATGACCTGATTTATTTTCCTTAAAAATTAAAGGAACAGATTCTTGATCTTCAGAATGTTCATTAATATTTATGTATTTCCACAACTCCTCCTGTAACCCCCTTCTCCCCTTCCCTTCCCTCATATTCCCAACCTTCCTCCTTCAGAATGATCTTTTTTCTTTCCTTTTGTGAATGGTCTAATATGTCCTTATTTTTTACCCCATCAAGGCTGGATCTGCTTTTGTCAAGTGTATCACAATTTTGTCTATATTTCTCACCTTTCATTTTTTTCTGGTTAGACAATTCTATTTTAGTTGTGTTTTTCCCCTTTCTAGTCATAACAGGCATGTTTAGTCTATTATCAAGACTCCAACAATGCTTTATTTAATAGTCAAGATTTAAATGACACAGTGCCAGAACAGTTTATAAAACTCATCACAGAGCTTTAACATAATAATGCACCACTGTCCTTTTGTTTTTAAGTCCTTTAAATCCTTTGTTCCTTAAATACTGTATTGATTAATGTTTTTACTGCTTCTTTCACTTATGTAACTGGTATCCCCGTAATTCAGGCCTTTCTCTGGACAACCACTTCCTGATTTCTGTTGTTATACTTCCTGTTGAATGATCTACCACAGTTCTCGTGAAGAAGAATTAAACAATGGCTGAGTTCAATTTTTACTTCAGATAGTTATTTCCTTCTTCCTTTCCCTTTTTCTCT
This sequence comes from Neoceratodus forsteri, assembly GCA_016271365.2. Taxonomy (NCBI): domain Eukaryota; kingdom Metazoa; phylum Chordata; order Ceratodontiformes; family Ceratodontidae; genus Neoceratodus; species Neoceratodus forsteri. The sequence goes on from CM057452.1 coordinate 1,872,205,262, forward strand.
CAGTTTCGATTACAAGGTCAGAAACCACAGATGATTCAGTTTTAATTATTTTCCATTTCTTCCTAATTGTAGTCGTTCTTATTGTAGTAGACAGTAATAGCTTCAATGCTCTATCCACAATGACTCTGCAAGGTTCTTTTCTCTTACTCCCAGGTTTCCCCTTTGACCTTGATGTCCACTTGTTTCACACTAAAAAGGAAGATAAAAAATCTAAACGGTAAACTGAGCTTCTTATCAGGACCCTTTCAAGACCAATACCCTGCTAAGATCTGTTTTATAATGTTAAAAACAATATCAATCAATATAAAAGACGGTGGAACTACTAAGTGGTGCACAATTAATATTGAGCCCAAACAGGATGCTTATTCCCTATTTAACACTTTGTTCAAACCATCTAAAAGGATTCTTTTACCTCTAATAAATTTTGTAAACTCTGGAGAAAAATTACAACAGTTATTATAAGTACAACTGCTAACTCCGATCTCTTGCTAATGTATAAAACTGTAAACATTTAGTAAACCATGCACTTTAAAATAGAAACATTGAAAAAAATATAAAGCCTAAAATGACACACGCCACAACGGCAATAAAAACAAATAAATCCCACTTGGATTAGGAGAAAATATTTCAGAAAGTGTTCTAATAGCAGCAGTGCTTACTTACTTGTGTCAGCATTCATTTAAGGAATCACCAAATCAAAAGAGGCAAGCACCATTTTCTGACTATAAAAGGGTATCACATGAAGCCTTATGCTTTCAATGTACATTCAATTTACACCCCGTACAATAGGTGTTGCAACTTCACCTCGTAAAAAGAACAACTACTGTGTGCTGGTCAGGTGAAACCTCACTCAATCTGCTCTGAAACAGCTAAAGCGCAATAAAATCTCAGAGTTAACACTCTTTCTATCTTGAGCACTTTCTATTTGCTTCTCCCCGAACCAAAGCGTAGCGTGGCTCTATGGCACTGCATCTCGGTCAGTCTGCACCGTTCTGAGCCTGCAGTGCTTGACATGCTCAATTTGTATTGTTTGGTCACATGCAGTCAGCAACCAATCTGGCTACAGGAACACTTCCTGGAAAATGGTGATCCTTTCCCCCACTAAAAAAAAGACTTTGGTACAAACTCCAAATCAACTCAACCAAAAAAACAAAAACAACATAAATCAAACCCGCCCACCTAAATGAAAGGTCAGACTCGACCCAGTCTCTGACCGTCAGCACAGCAGCGAACAGAAACACAGACCACCTCCAAGCTGAAAAACAAGAGGGCCATGGCCAGGTGTGTGAATAACGAAAAACAGGCTCAAAAGCACAAATTTTACAATATTGTAGCCCACTCTTTGGCTGTCAGCTTAAACTTACATTTTTCTCTGCTGTCTATTAGGTTTTAAGAATGTACAAGCCCATAATGTAGGTGAGCTTCAACTCAATGTTTATATGGCAATGCGACAGTTCTGTTACAGAACAGTGAATACAAACAAAGAAAATCTGTAATACAGTAAGAACCTACCACATGTGAGGCAGAGAGGACAAACAAGGGACAAACAGAAAGCCTCTTACTTTTACTTATTTTTACTATTTTATTGATGGTTACTAAAATTTACAGGAACCTGAAATATACAAGATATGTAGAATAACCAATGTGCTCTAAAATGTTCTAAAAAGTAGAATAAAATACAGAAATATAAAAACACGAAGTAAAGATGCAAAAAAAAAAATAATAATTTGAGAATTTAGGGGAAAACTCTTTTCTTCTCTCATGGTGCATCTGGCGTTCTAGCACACCCAGACATAGACCGATAGGCCCCCACAGGCTTTACTAAGACTGACACCCACCAAGGAGGCTCAGTCCACTACAGCGTCTCTTTCCTCTTCATGGAGGTGCTCAGAGGCCTGTATGGTTAGACGCCATACGCCATACACCATACACCGTACACTGAGCAGTGCTCTCGGCTTTTAAAGACAATTTCTCTTTCTCTTTCTCTCTAGAAACACAACCAGACACCAAAGTTATACTGGAAAGGTTGGCAGTTAATCCTTCTCTAGTCAGGCAATGGTGGCATACCTGTTCTGAGAATATAAAAGCCTTTGCCAACTCCTGCTGCAACAGCTACTCCTCAGTGGTTCAGCTTGTGCTCAGGTGCGTTGAGTGCTTCTATTCCAGTTGCAGTGCCTTCTGTGGATGGTCCTGCCCAAGGATTTGTGGAAAATTAGAAATTGTTGGACAAGGCACACGCTCTCTATGTGGTTGAAAGCCAGGGCTAATTGGGAACTGCCTTCATATGTATGGCATTTTATACCTCTCTTGTCATCTTCTAAATTTTCCAGTTCAGGGTAAAGACAACTGTTTTGAGAAATGGGCCCAATCAGGTCTTAAAATTCTTACATCACTTTATACATGGGGACGTAATTAAGGCTTATTTAACTATGCAAAAATAATTTGGCTTACCAAAACAAGACTTCTTAAGATACTTACAGTGTTGTCACTACATTGATTAAGATAGCTGGGGTCGCTGTCCTGACAACTCCCTTGGCCAGGGTGATTTCACTAATTCATACTAAAGCCCTTCTACTAAACACCTTATTTCCCATAGATGTAAAAGTGTGCAGGAGGGAGTTGGCCTTTTGGTCCTCCAAAACGTGCAAAATGGGAATGGGAATATGGGGCAAATCTTACAGGACAGGAATGGAAGAATATATGGCGAATCACCCATAAAACAACTGCCTCGGTTGTATTGAGAGAGTTTAGGTGGAAAGTGAATGGGCATTATTTTATCACACCAATGCTATCCAAACATTATTCCACATATTCTTCAGATGCTTGTTGGCGAGGATATGGATTAAAGGGCATACATTACAATATTTTTTTGGAGTTGCCCCAGAATCTAGGAATACTGGAAAGGGGTGGGGCATGCAATTAAATCTATTCTTGGCTTGGAACAAGCCCTAAATTTCAAACACCTAATATTAGGCTGCACCCCCGCCGGATGAAATATACACTGAGCTGGCAGTATAGCCTAGAGGTTAGAGCAATGAACTGTGAATGAGCTTGGCACATCCAGCAGACCACACCTGGGTTTGATTCTCACAACCTCCACTTGCATACTGTGTGACTCTGAGCAAGTCACTTAAAAGCCCAGTACTCCCAGGTCACTCCTGAAAACAGGCACTTGTGCCTAGTGGGTCTTACCCGGTTACCAAAGACTAAAATAAATCAAAAAAATAAACACTGCCTCTGATGAATACCTAGTTTTGGTCCTAACAATATCAGCCCTAAAAGTTATTACCCAGAACTGGTTGACATCTCACCCTCTGTCTCAACACCAGTGGCACTGCAATTTGCAGACAGTAAAAAATGTGGAGGCAGTTACTACAAGAGCCACCAAGTGAAGAGGTATCACTCTAGATGGCTCCCATACTTTATTTACATTGAAAGGATGGAAAATCTGTGCTGGGGCAACTACTAACAGACTAATGGAGAGTGCATGACCTCACTCCTTACTTATTTTATAAGCAGGTTTGTGGACTAGTTCTCTCTTGACCAAAGAATAAAAAATATAGATATAACAAAATTAAAGCTAAGTTTGGTTTGATTCCCATCAAAGTGTGGAGCCAAACCTCCTGGAAAGCATTTATTTATTAAGTATACAGTATATACGCTATAAAGAATAGGCAATGAGTTTGTGTTGTTCTAATTGTTTATTAATTACAGTTGAAGTGTTACAACATTCTTTACATTAAATTAAGGCAATATGATAAATGATGCATGATTTGTTGAAGAAAGCAGTTCTTCCTTTTTATTTTTTATATAGACAAAAAATGTAACAAACGTATTTAAGAAGAGTTCGGTACACCATCGTTATAGTTCTATGAGAAGAACTCAGTCTTCCAAAGTGATTTTCTTCATCATCCAATTCTTTGTTGATGGTATGTAGTGCTTATGAGTTAAGAGACTGAACTACAATGGCCAACCCTGGAAAGAAATGGACAGATTATTAATGTACATATGGACACTAATTACTTTATTTGCTTTTCAAGGGTATAACTATGATTGTTTTATGTTCCTGAATAGAATTTACTTTGTGGAATGAAAACTGTACCCATCAGTGACAGGGTAGGACCCTGTCCCAGTTGTTATGGAGAGTTTGAATGCAGGGATCTGTTCTTTTCTTTCCTGTCTCTTGTCTATTTGCGCAACCAAACTTTCCTGTGGGACCTAGGATTTGATCACTTCAACAGTCTCGCAGTTCTTTGCCTCTCACTGTCTCTCAGTCTTCCCTTGCTGTTTCTGTTTTTTCCTGTCTTGCATATCTGCTGGTATAAAAAAACATGCAAATCATTATGTGGAAATGTAACTGATATTGTATCCCTTTGTTTAGAAATTACAGTATATAGTGTTACTGTTGAAATGTATATAATTGTAGTTTGAGATGATTTCAAAGCTATTTGGAACTCAATGGGTTAACTTGAAATGCAATTTTTAAGTCTTTTGCAGAAACTGTGGAGAAGGGGCCTCAGTTCTGGGACATTGTGTTCTGGTTGCACCTGCCTGAAATATACAAGAACATTTTAGAAAAAAACAGGATGCTTGTTAAGAAGGGGGGTTACAAAGACATAAGAAAAACAGAGCTGCAATGTTTTGGGAGACACAGAGATTGAAGGAGAACTTAGATGGATCTTCTTTGTTTATTATACCTTTGTAAATAGTTATTCTGAACAATTTTATTTTTTTATTTAATTGTTATTCATAATAAAACTCTTGTTTCGAATTTTACAACTGCTCCTGGTTTTTCCTATGCTTCCTGACCTATGCCTCAATGACACCATTATTATAATTGATTTATCTAGTTGTATTATAAACTGCTCCTAATAAAAATTTCAAGTTAAAAAAAAAAAACGCCATCATAGCCTAGGGACTTTTTAATGCATTTCCAGAAATAACTTGGGTTATTGTCAGTGGAGTCAAGTAGATTTTCGCAAAAGCTGCTCTTGTTAAGTCAGATATCTTTTATGCACACCAATAGGTGTCTGTATTTTACCCAGTCTGACATAGCCACAGCTGCCTTAAATTGAGCCCATCATTTGTTTTTGTCTTAAATATCGTAAGGAGTAGGCTGTGTAGCCACTTTGTGACTTGGCTATGTACCCATCTCATTGTATGGGGGCACATTTATTTTGAAAGTCAGTAAACCTAGAATTAAAGTAACAGCTGGCAAGGTTGACTTCATTGGTGGCCCACAGACAAGAACAGTCAGTCAGTTAAATTTAGAGAACTCTAGAAAGTGTATGAGCCGGGATTGGGAGATTTAGCCCTCTACACACAAAATCAGAGAATGAACACTGATGGCATCAGGGAGCAAACTAGAGTTTAGAAATGTATCTCTCCTAGAGTCATTACCTAGTCTATAAGAGCTATTGCTGCCATTACTAGAACGTCTGGTAAGCTCCAAAATTAATCATGTATGACCTTATTTACTTAGACATTGGTCAATGCATTTACCCTTATGGCTAAGCCAGTTAATATTGAAATCACCTAGGAGAATGAGCTTATTATATCTTCTTCAATTATATCTCTTGCAGCAGGTCACACCTTAGGAACTATAGCCACCAGGCACCAGGACCACACGGACACATTTTTGCTAGCAGTCAAACTGGGGCCATCCATAGTAACATCATCACATCGATGTCCTCCTATATAGCCGTGGGTGGCCCTATACCCTCTTCAGTTCTTTTTCCACCATCGCACTTCAGACTCCTCAGAGCACCATCGCTTCAGTTGACTGCCATTTTTCTCAAACTTTCTGAATTTTATTTTCTCACCCTAGTGTCTTACCACTTTATTTGCTAAAGTGATTCCCCCATTTTGTTTATGCCCGGATCTGATAATCTATTCTATCATAGCAGCTGCGGACAAAAGATCTATGATAAAGATTTCCAAGAGGCCTGCGTAAACTGCCTCAGCACTGACCGAGACGTCCAGATCTGTGAGATCTGCCGCAGCTTCAACCAGATTACCTGGCATCAGTGTTAGAAGGAGCTTAAATTTTTCCTCGTGGAACAGAAGGTCACCACCTTATGATCTACTGTTACAGTAAGTCCTTACGTAACTGTTCTTTTTTTACTAGTGGACCCACAGAGTCAACTAGGGAAGAGAGGACATTCAGATCACCTGCAGATGGACTGTGTATACATTCCACCTGCAGGTGGAATGTATACACAGAATAAATGCAACTTCTTAGGGTTGTTTAAAAGGAGTACAACATGACAGAATTCCAAGTATAGTCCTGAAGAGGTAGGGCAGGTTTGAGGCAGTAATGTTGAGCTGGGAATGGAAATAGATTGCTGTACCACCTAACTTTTTAGGTACCGGCCAGTCACAGCAAACAACTATACCCAGATAATCCACATGGTATCAGGCACACTAGGCTGAAGCCATGTTTCTAAGATTCAAAGTTTATCAGGTTGGTAATGGTTAACCCAGATCTTTAGCTCATTAAGATTTGGGAGCAAACTTCCAGGCCCGGATTCACAAAAAATCACAAAGGGAACACCAAATTTTGCACTGCACTTTTGCGATTGCCCAGATGTCCAAAAGTGCTATTCAGTCAGATAGTGCAGCATGCTAGCTGACTGTGAATAGGGCTAATCCAAGGCAGTAGTAACCCCAACACCACCAGCACTACCTCAGTAGCGCCCTCCCGACATGCAGCCAGGAACATGGTCCTGCAATGAATAGCACAAGGGTGCTATTTCCTATTCACAAAGGAAGCCATGCAGATGAGCCCACTGGGCATGCAAAGTGTTAGGTGGCCATTTGCATGCCCACTATGTCACTGGTGGTCTAGTGGTCCTGCCCTTCCCCCGATCGGTGGCCCTATAGTTAAAAAAATAAAGTATTCCCTGGTGGTGGTCCCCCCTGCCTTGATCGCTGATCTCCAGACTTATATCAAATCATGATATTCTCTGGTGCTCTAGAGGTCCCCCCCCTCGCCAGTCGCCGGCCTGATATCACATATGGATACTCCCTTGTGACTAGTGGCCCTTCCCCCGCCCGATCACCTGCCTGATGTCAACATATTTCCTTGTGTCCAGTGTAATCACCCCAAACCTGATCCTCAGTATATTCAATAGCAACATTTCCCTGGTGGTCTAGTGAACTCCCCAATCCCCAGTAAGTGGATTAACAGCTATTTCCTGGTAGTCTAGTACACCCTGCACCCCCCCCACCCTGGCAGGTAGTGTCCCACCATCCCACTCCCACCCCATCCCAAACTAAAGCCGGTGACCGGCACAGCCCTCTTCTCTTCACGACAGCTGGCCACCGACCTGAGCTGAGAATGAGCAAGTACTGTATACAGTATGCTTATTGACATGATTGGCCATCAAGGGGGGGACCACTGCCACCAGGGAATACTTTATCTTTTTTATAAATACTAGTGATCAGGAAAGCAGAGGGACCACTAGACCACCAGGGAAATATTTTGTATTAACAATGGGTTGGCAATTGGGGAAGGGGAGGAGCCACTAGACCACCAGGAGATTAGTATAATTTTTTTTTTTTTTGACAACGAGCTGTATGGATTTATGTAAATAATAGCCACCATGGACTGTTTATTTCTTTATTTCCTGGGATGATGATCAGCGATTGGGATGGGGGTGGACCACTATCACCAGGGAATACTTTTTTTTTGTTTTGTTTTTTAACTACAGGGCTGGCAACCAAGGAAGGGGAGTGACCACTAGACCACCAGGGAGCTGTTTTTTTTTTTTTTTATATAACAATGAGCTGGCAACTGGCAATGATGGGACCACTAGCCACCAGGGATTGTTCATTTCTTTATTTCTTGTGACAGCGATCGGCGATTGGGGGGGGCCACTACAATCAGGGAATACTTTATTTTTGTTACCTATTGGGCTAGCGATCTGCGATTGGGGGGGTGAGGCCACTGCAGTATCTCCACCAGCCACTAGGGTTGCGGGGAATTACAGCAGGGTCTCAGTTTACAGTATTTGCTCTGTGCAGGGGGACCCGCAAAAAGCCCTAGCATGGAGCAAATACTTTGTGAATTGGACAGCACCAATATTCATGTCCCCTCCCCCTTGTTTGCATTGTGTCCCCCTCCACACTTTGCCCAGCACAAACATGGTTTGAAGGTGCAAACCAGGCTTTTGTAAATACCAACTTGGCACAAAACCTGGTTTGCATTACAGCAAAGTTTGGTGAATCTAGCCCATGATACTAAAGTGGGCAATATAAAGCCCTTTACTAACCTGCCGCGGGGGTAAGTTGGTGGGAATGCATGTGCACAGGACCAGTATTAAATTCTGTACACCTTGCAGCACTGTGTCTGGAGGCTGAAAAAAGTCAGTTTTGTTCTTCCCATTACATCATCAGAAATGTGACCAAACATATTGATGCACCACAATCCTTGTAATCAGAACAATGACTTTCACAAGTTAACATTCTGAACTGCAGCACAGAGGACCACTGTGGCTGCTCAGTATAATAGTTAAGCTTCTGCCTTGCTGCAGCTGGATTGGGCAGTGGATACTGGTTGGGGACACCCGGTCCCATAGATGAGCAGTATAGCTGTCAGTGTGGGAAGAGGGGAAGCCTGAAGTTATATCTCTTATCCCTCGTGTCCCCAAGGCTTCAGCTGCTGACAGCTGATGAGACACTGATTGTGGCTCACCAGTTCCTGTGGGTTTAAAAATGACCTGTGGTAAGACTTTGGGACCATTCTGGCTTTTAATGTCAATGCTGGCATTTAGTGCCAGAGCAAACACCGTTTGGGCTCGATTTTCAAACCAGGATGTAGGGCGTGTGACCAAGCCCTGTGTCCACACAATGTTGGCCACAGCTGTGTCCCGGTGTTTGCCACAACTTGCGCCCTATTTAATAACAAGGAATGCAAGTTGTGATATTTTCCACATTTTACAGCAGCTTGTGCCAAAGCTTTGGCTCAAGCCCCGTAAAATGGCACCCCCATGGACACAAATTTTAGCCAGGGGGTAGCTGGCATAACTGTGCTGCATTGCTGCAAGAGACTTGCGGCAGGGGGGTTGCAGCAAGCAGCTTTCAAAATTGCGCCTGCCACACGGTTTGCTGCAAGTCACTGTTTATGGCAAAAACCCCTCTGACATCCGATCCCATAGATGAGCAGTATAGCTGTCAGTGTGGGAAGAGGGGAAGCTTGAAGTTGTATCTCTTATCCCTCGCATCCCCAAGGCTTCAGCTGCTGGCGGCTGATGAGACACCAATTGTGGCTCACCAGATCTTACTTCGAGAGGGCTCTTGCAGTAGGTAATTACATATAGGACTGACACCGGCAGGCGGCAGGACCCCACAGAAAAATTTCTAGCTAGCAGTCCCTGGCGAGGGACCGCCCCACGTCAGGTGACCGGCATCAGAAACGTCGTGTAAGGGCAGTCCCTCATGCCCGTCTTCCAGTTCTTTCCCGCCATTAGCTTATGCCCGCATCCCGCGGAAAAGTTCCCTGCTCGTTAGGCCCTTTCGTCAGTTATTTTGCCAAGTTTTTTCGCCTTTTCTACTATAATCGTCCGTCATCCGTCAGTGTATGTCGTCCCCTACACCCTCCAAGCACAAAATTAAGTGCGACTTGTGCGACGCCCGACTCCCGCACAAGGATGGCCATTCCCTGTGCCTTTTTTGTCTAGGCCCCGACCATCAAGTTGAGAAGTGCCAGCACTGCCTTAGTTTCAACACGGCCACCCGGAGAAGGCGGCAGCAGTCCCTGGAAGCCCACATTCTCAAAAAGAAGATGAGCTCCATGGAAAAGGAACTCAAAAAACTTCAGTAGGTGTCAGCTTCCCCTGAAGGCCAGTCGGCTCCTCCGACATTCTCACGGAGAAGGTCTGTAAGTCACCCAACTCTTCGGGGCAGCACACGACCCCTCTTCCGCCAGACCAGGCCGCCCCTCCTTCACGGCCTGCCTCTGGCGAAGGATCCGTTAAGTCGGATGCCGGCCCCTCTGGCACCCGCCCAGATCCCGCTGACAAGATGCACGTCGGTCCGCCTGACGTCTGCACAGCGGATGAGCCGACGTCGGACCCACCCACGTCCGCCATTCCTGGCTCCCCGCAGCCTTCGCTGCCCTCCGGGGACCTTGAGTCTCCTCAGCCCAACCCCAGGGATTTTTCCCCTCCGTCCCTGGGCGAGGCTGAGGTCCCTGTTCCACCTCCGTTGGATCAACCTCCTGCTGCTCTGATGTCGGCTCCCCGGACGCCGGTCCCGACGCCGGTAGTGCCGACCCCAGGCAACATCCCGCTTCCGGATACCACCCCGACACTGGGCCCTCCGCCCCCTGGGCCTTCTGCTCCAGTTCCGCCCATGAGGCCTCCGGTGGGGCCATCTGCTTTGGCAGCTCCCCCGGGTACCCGACCCCGTCGTATCTGACGCTGTCGTACCCAGGACCGCAGTATCCGATGCCGCAGTACCCAGCGCCGGCCTACCCGACGCCGCAGTACCTGACGCCACAATACCCAACGCCGGGCTTCCCGCTGTCAGGTTATGGATACTTGACTTATGGATATATCCCGTACTGTTATCCCCCTCCTCCTCCTCCACTGCCCCCACAGCCGCCAGTGGATTTGCAGGAGACTCTAGCCTCCTGGTGGGCTGAGGCCAAGGCTCAGCTCACCAGAGAGATGGAGAGTCGCCTTCCGATGACTGTGCCGGTACAGGTTCCCGTACGTTCACGGCGGCAAACTCCCTCACCTCCTCCAGACACCAGGGACAAACCCTCTGGGTCCAGAGAGGGGCAGGACATGCTACCCCAAGGGCTTCCCAAAGGGTCCGTTCCTCCCCCTAGACGGGAAAGGGAGTCATCCTCTTCTTCAGTTTCTTTCTCTTCCTCTTCAGACGCCTCCGACAGCTGCTCCGAGAAGGACGACGAGCCTCGCTCTCTGTTAAAGCCCAGGCCGAGGACTCCTCCGAAGTCTCCTCCGGAGGATCTTTCTTTCACGAAGCTGCTACGTAAAATCCAGGCAGTACATAAGTGGCAATCCTTGGAGCCAGACCCACAGCGGGTGAAACTCACTGAGCATCTGGATCTGCCCGTCATAGCTCCCACCTTGGTGCCACCCTGGATTGAGCCTCATGCCCACCTTGTCACCACTATTTGGAAACAACCTTCGGCATTAGTCCCTCTTCCTCGGAAGTCGAACAGACTATACCAGGCTCCAGAGGGTGTTGACTTTTTAGATTCCCACCCTCGAGCTGACTCGGTCATGATTAGCGCTGCCCACGGCTGGTCAGCTAATCCAAAACACCTTAGCTCGTCGCCACTTGAAAAAGAATCTTGCCTTCTGGACCAGTATGGAAAGAAGATTTTCGCTTCTTCCACGCTGGGGATCAGGGCCCTGAACTATGTCGGTCACATGGGGGATTACCAGAAGGCCATTCTTTCTGAGGTGAAAACCGAGTTGGACTCCCTGCCAGACTCTCAAGTCAAGCAGGAACTGTCTGACCTTGTCCACTCTGTACGTTCGGCCAGTCGACACCTGCTCATGCGACTTACGCGCAGTGGACACTCGCTGACAGAGCTCAACTACCGTGAGGCTTACGACGTCTTACTTGGCTCCGTGTGTCAGAGTTGGTCCCGGAAGTGTAGTCCGCTATACAGGAAGTGCCCTTCTGGGAGTCGGTGCTCTTCGGAGGTGATGCCAATGACATCATCACCGATCTGCAGGAGAAGGGGACGGCACTGAAGTCCGTTGACTCTATGTACCATCTCCATCAACCACAGCGCTGTCCCTTTCACAGATGGAATCAGCCAAAGGCGAAACCTCCGGGAAAGTGGGCCACTAAACGCCGGGCCCCCACAGCTGCCAAGCCCCCCCCCACCCAAAAAAGGAGCAGGTGCTTCAGGTGCGGCGCTGCCCCACACCACCTGACTCCTTCCCTCTCCCACAGCCTCCTGGCTTCCCAGAGGAACTGGTAGGAGGGAGGTTCTCCCTCCACTTTCCGGGCTGGGAGAGGATAACAGCAGATTCATGGGTGCTCCAGCTGGTCGCAGAAGGACACTCAATAGAGTTTCTACAGAAACCACATCGTCACCCTCCACAAAGGTCGTCGTACTGTCGAGAACATCTTCTGATCCAGGAAGAGATTTCAGCTCTGTTACTGAAAGAGGTGATAGAACCGGTCCCCCTTTCCCGTCAGGGAACGGGTTACTATTCCCATTTCTTTCTGGTCCCGAAGAAGACAGGAGATGTAAGACCTATCCTAGATCTCAGTTCCCTGAACCTATTCGTGGAATACAAGAGGTTCAGAATGCTCTCACTGCTTAGCCTTCTGCCCCTCCTCCGCTCGGGCCAGTGGCTGTGCACTCTGGATATGCAGGATGCCTACCTGCATATATCCGTTCGCCCATCCCACCGCAAATATCTCCATTTTGCTTTCCAGGGGGGCCACTACCAGTTCAAGGCACTTCCATGTGGCCTCTCCTCAGCTCCCCGAGTGTTTACCAAATGCCTTGTAGTGGTGGCGGCCTACCTGCATACCCGGGGAGTGCAGGTTTTCCCGTACCTGGATGACTGGCTCCTGGTGGCCTCGTCCAGGGAGGAACTCCTGTGCTGTCTCTCCCTTACCCAACAGGTCTTTGGCTGCCTGGGTATTACCATCAACCATTCCAAGTCTCATTTGATCCCATCCCAGAGACTCCAGTTTATTGGGGCGATACTTGGACACGACTTGGCCAAGGGCCTCTAAGTTGTCAGTGGTGGGCAGCCACCATTCAGACTCAGGTAAGCCTGTTGTCCGGCTGCAGGCGAGTCACTGCAAGGTCAGTTCTTCGCCTTCTCGGGCTCATGGCGGCTGCTATCCCAATAGTTCCTTGCGCTCGGCTCCATATGAGAGTTTCCTAGTGGATGCTCCACTCCCAGTGGATCAATTGGTGGACGACTTGGATCAGCTAGTTCTGGTCTCCTCTCCCATGGTTCGAGACTTGCAGTGGTGGATGGTCAGAGAGAACCTGTTTCGGGGGGTTCCATTCTTCATTCCTCCCCCCTCCCAGACTCTGACTACAGATGCCTCGGGTGAAGGTTGCGGGGCCCATTTCGGTCCTCATCGGACCCAGGGCTCTTGGTCCAAGCTCAAACAAGCCCTTCACATCAATGTGCTAGAGCTTCGGGCAGTACTTTATGCCCTCCAAGCCCTCCACCTGTATCTCCTTCCAGGCCACCTTGCCGTCCAGATGGACAATATGTGTGTGGTATGGTACATCAACAAACAGGGAGGGTCTCAATCCTACCCTCTTTGCAGGGAAGCAATGAGAGTGTGGGATTGGGCAGTACAACACAACCTTCACCTCACAGCAATTCATGTTCCGGGAGTCGACAACACCTTGGCAGACAAGCCGAGACACTCACCTGCCCGGGCCCACGAGTGGGAACTGGATCAAGGGGTCCTAGACGATATCTTCCTACACTGGGGAACACCACAGGTAGACCTGTTCGCTTCCCCTCAAAACGCAAAGCTTCCAGTCTTCTGCTCGCTCGTTCAAAAGCGAGGCATTTTCTGGAGAGACGCTCTGTCTCTAGATTGGAAGGACAGATTCATCTATGCCTTTCTCCCAGTTCCTTTGATCCCACGGGTCTTGCAGAAACTAGGTCAGAAGGAGCACAAATGATTCTGATCATCCTTTTGGCCCAGGGAACCGCTGCTTGCTCTTCCTCTGTCACAAGGTTTGCTGACCCAGGATCAGGGGACCCCGGTCCATCCAGGTCTCAAGTCCCTTCAGCTTCATGCATGGCTTCTGCAGACATAGCTCAGGCCCGCTTTGGAGTTTCTCCCCAGGTGACGGAGATTCTGGTAGAGACTGGGAAACCCTCCATCAGGTCTGCCTATGCCATGAAGCGGAAAAGATTCACAATTTGGGCTCCTTCAAAAGACGTTGAACCTTTCTTCTGCCCTATTGGTCGTCTGCTGGAGTACCTGCGCCATCTCTTCGACCTGGGTTTTAGTCATTCCTCCCTGAAAGTCCACATGGCAGCCATTTCAGCCTATCATGTTCCCTTTGCAGACAGAATGTTTGCTCAGCTGGAAGTCTCTAAGACTTTCCTCAGAGGGGTTCTCCACCTGAGACCTCCTATCCGAGTTCCCGCCCCTCCTTTGGATATAAATTTTGTTCTTGAGAAACTAACTCTGCCTCCCTTTGAGCTGGCAGCTTCATGAACTTGAAGTTCCTTTCTGGAAGATACTTTTTCGTACGTACACTCTGCTCAGAGGATTTCAGCGCTCCAGGCCCTAATGTGTAAAATTCCATACTTAATTTTCCACAAGGAACGTGTGGCTCTGCATACCAATCCTAAGTTTCTCCCCAAGGTGGTAGCGGAATGTACTCTGAACCAGTCCATAGAGTTACCTGCCTTTTTTATGCAGTACTCCAATCAAGGGGAGTATTTGTTACATACTATGGATGTTCACCGGATTCTAAGGTACTACACTAACAGGACGAAGGATCTCAGAAAGACAGATCAACTCTTTGTCTCTTTTGCTCCAAAAAGGGAAGGCAATGCCTATCCAAATGGTTGGCTCATTGCATCACTTTCTGTTATGACAAGTACAACAAGACCCTCCCGGGTCAAGTCAGAGGCCGCTCCACCAGAGGAGTCGCTGCCTCAGCGGCTTGTTTCAAGAATGTGTCAACAGCAGACATCTGTGCTGCCGCCACTTGGACTTCTGTCCATACCTTTACGAAACATTACAGTTTGGATATTCAAACACCATGAAGTCTTGCTATATTATAACAATAGCAGTCAGCCACTGCAGCTGAACTGCCCCGGAGAGGAAGGAGTTAACTCCAGAAGATCTGGAGTTCTACAGCGCGAGGGCGCTGTGCCCAAAGCTCTATCTGGCAGTTTCAAATGAAACTGTCAGATTTCTTTACTCGCTCACTGAACAGTCGCCGCCGAGATCAGCTCCTTCAGCTCGGTTCATTCTCGGTTTAAAGAGTAGTTTTCGTTCATTTGAACCGCAAAAGTCATTATTTTACCGCATTTCGGTTCTAAAGCTCTATCTGGTAACCGTAAGTACAAAATTCAAGTCTGTGTGGAAAATTAATTATCGGTTCGGTTTTGAACCGATCGCTTGCTTTTTTCTGTCTTTTAAAACTGTACTGTGGGTTTTAGAGCGCGGTTCCGTTCTTATCGGTTCTAAAAAACCGAATATTACGGTTTTTCAAATACCCGTGACACGGTTAGGAACCGATAAGGGTGTCTTGCCTGGCACTGCCATCAAAAGGGCAAGTTTTGGTTAGGGCTGGCATTATGTCTGAGAAACCCAAAAGAAAACCGGGCCCACTGGGTTTCAACACTGTGATGTCTGTGGGACGCCTTTGCCAAGGCTGACCCACACCACTTGTGTCTATTGTCTGGGGTTGACCACCTCCTGTCAGACTGCCAGGTGTGTAAAATTCCTGCAGCCACCCTGGAGAAGAGATTGGGCGGCTCAGGGAACGAGAGGCCAAAAGTCCGCTGACCGGATGGCCAGCCCGGTTCAGTACCCACTGGACCAGAGGGAGTGCCCTCTGACCAGGGCGAGACTTGGGCAAAGGAAGACTGGTTCAGAGGAACCAGTCCCAAGTAAAAGACAAAGAAATCAGGAGGTTTGAGTCCAGAATTGTGTCTCCAACTGCTGCAGAGATAGCTAAAGCCATTCAGATTGTCCAGTCACTGTCTCAGGATCTGTAGAACCACCAACAGTTGGTAAAAGGTTGGTTCGTTCAGTCCCAGTGGTTCAGGATTTTGAAGTTGAGGATTTTATGAACCACAGGAGGGGAGGAGGAATTTGATCAATATATGTGGCTGGGAGGGTCTGGACGTGCCCATCGAACCGGCATTTCTCCAGACAGACCTTTAGAATCTCCCCTATTCTGTCTGAGTCCCCTTCTTTCTTTATTTTTACAAAAGGTTGCAGAAACCCTCCAGCTTCCTTTAGAGGAGGCTGTGGATGAGCAAGAGAGCCTGATTATGTGGAAATGATGGATATTCCAGAGTCTAGGAGGTTGTCTATTCCTTTGCATAAGTCATTTAGGAAGCAAACAACAAAGATTTTAAAAATCCTCATTCTGTCCCTCCTGTAGATAAAAAATGGACAGAAGGTATACTTTGTCAGGCTCGGATACAGACTTCCTTATTGAGCAGTGTAGTCATGTAGGTGTGGTACAAGCTGCAGCCTGTGACAAGGCTAATATTCCTCTGGCCTCACATCCTCCTGATAAGGATTCTAGGAAGATTGATGCCATGGCTAAGAAACAGTATATGGCAGCTTCTTTGGGACTCAGGCAGGCAAATTATATGGCTTATGTGGCTAGATATCAGAAATCTAGGTGGGACACAGAGTTGTAGTTAGCCAAGCAGGCCCATGGCCAGCTGGCTAGTGAGTTGGAACAGGTGGCTGCTGATGGTATTGAAGCCTCTAAAGTTCAATTTCATACTGCTGTTGATGTTAATGATGTTTCCTCTAGGGTCATGGCCACTTCTGTAGCTTCCGTAGGTTGGCATGGCTCAGATGCACTAATCTGTCCCAAGATACTCAGTCAAAGGCTATGGATTTTCCTAGGGGAAATTTCTTGTTTGGGGAGCAAACAGAAAATTATATGAAAGATGGATGAATACAGAACTACCCAAAAAGTGCCCAGGCTAAGGAGAAGTGGCCATGCCACAAAGGCATGCTCCCAGAGGTAGGGCAGACCCTTTTCCAGGCCTTTTACCAATTTCAAGCCTCCTCTGCTGTCTGCAGAGGGGTTTCTTCAGAGGCAGGGGTAGACGTGGCGCTAGTAGACCGTCTCCCTCCCCTCAGCCTAAGGCTGCTGCTAAGCAGGCACCCTGATGGGGTGCCCAGGGCCGATTCTCCTGTACCAGTGGGGGGCAGGTTGGCCTATTTCAGCCAGAGCTGGCTGTCCCTAACTTCGGACAGATGGGTTCTGGAGGTAATAGGCCAGGGTCTGGTTCTCAGCTTCAAATATTTTCCAAAGATGAGAGCCAGGCATTTCCCACCTGCAAGTCCTTCAGAAGCCCTTGCTTTGGAAGCAGAGGTTTCTTCTCTTCTGGTCTGCAAAGCAGTGGAAAGGGTTCCTCCTTGCCATCAGGGCAAGGGGCTTTATTCAAGATACTTTCTTACCCCAAAAAAGACAGGAGAATGGCGGCCCATTCTGGATTTAAGATACTTGAACAAGCATCTGTTGAAACCAAAGTTCAAAATGTTAACCCTGGCAATGATATTGCCTTCCCAAGGCCAGGGACTGGCTAGCTTCCCTGGACCTCAAGGATGCCTTATTTTCATGTTCTGATCAGGCCTTCCACGAAAGTACCTCAGGTTCGAATCCGCCCTCAGGCCACTACCAGTTCAGGCACATGCCTTCGCCTTACCTCTGCGCCATGGTATCCCACAAAATGTCTCGCTGTAGTAGTGGCTCATTTAAGAAGGCAAGGGTTGCTGTGTTTCCCTACCTGGACGACTGGCTCATTGTGGGTCAGTCTCCAGGTCAGGTGAAATCCCACTTACAAGTCACCCAGCAGCTTCTCACTTCTCTGGGATTTGCTAAACTTACCAAAGTCAGTTCTGGAACCAGTTCAGGCCCTAACTTTCATAGGCGCAGAATTGAACACAAGGTTAGCCAGGGCCTTTCTTCCCTGGAAAGGGTGGACAGACTCATCGCCTGGCATCCTCCTTACCCTGCGGGTCTCTCGACCAGCAAGGCATTTCCTGCAACTCTCGGACACATGGCTGCTTCCACAGCTGTTGTGCAGGGAGCAAGATTCCAGATGAGGGACATTCAGTTCCATTTGAGGCCTATTGGTCTCAGAGGAAGGACCCCTTACCAAGTTGGTCCCAGTTACTCAATCCTGATCCTGGCCCCTACACTGGTGGCAGGATCAAAGCAATCTGAAACAAGGGGTTCCCTTCATTCCCATTTCTCCCTCCCTCACCCTCACCACGGATGCCTCCCTGTTAGGGTGGGGGCTCACCTATGACCTTACCACTCAGGGAGTGTGGTCTCCTCAGGAATCTCTGTCCACATCATCTTCTGGAACTCAGAGCTGTCTTTTTAGCTCTTCGGATCTTTTCAGATTCTGTCCAGAACAAAGTGGTTCAAGTCAGGACAGACAATACCACCACAATGTGGTACATCAACAAGCAAGGGGGCACTCGGTCTTCAGCCTTGTGCACCGAAGCAATGAAGTTGTGGTCTCTGGCTTATTCCCTGAACACCTCCCTGATAGCGGTTCATCTCCCAGGGAAGGACAATGTGCTGGCGGACGCCCTCAGCAGAATTTCTCAGGGCCATCACGAATGGGCTCTGAATCCACAAGTACTGGGGTCCGTCTTTGCCAGTTGGGGCACTCCTCAGATAGATCTTTTCGCGGCCCCAGACAACCACCAACTTCCTCTTTTTTGCTGCAGGCCTCCAGTACTGGGCTCAGTCCCTCTGGATGCCTTTCTGTTGGATTGGAAAGGGAAGTTCCTGTATGCTTTCCCCCCCTTTCCTCTCCTTTTCAGGGTACTAGTGAAAATCAGATCTCAACCTTGCAGAGTGATTCTGATTGCTCCAGATTGGGCCAGACAGCCCTGGTACCCTCTGCTCCTGTCCCTGGCAGTCCACCCTGCCCTGAGCCTGCCCAGAGTTCACGACTTCCTGGCCTGTGCACAGGGGAGAGTGTGGTATCCGGACCTCAAGTCCCTCCACCTCAAGGCTTGGCTCTTGAGGAGCTAGAATTTGCTGATTTACACCTTTCTCAAGGTGGTATGGATATTTTAAAGGCTTCAAGGAAGCCTTCCACTAGGGCCACTTATAATTCTAAGTGGAAGAGGTTTTCCATCTGGTGCTCTGAGAGGCAGATTACCCCAGAATCTGCTGA
The DNA here is from genome assembly GCA_016271365.2 of Neoceratodus forsteri. Lineage (NCBI taxonomy): Eukaryota > Metazoa > Chordata > Ceratodontiformes > Ceratodontidae > Neoceratodus > Neoceratodus forsteri. The sequence continues at coordinate 1,872,224,149 of CM057452.1, forward strand.
TCTTCCCATTCTTTTGGACTATTTGGTCCATCTGAATTCCTTAGGCCTTAGACCAGCTACCCTGAAGGTTCATCTGGCAGCTGTCTCTGCTTTTGTGTCAGCAGGGAAGCCTGCCTCCCTTTCTTCTCACCCTGTGTTCTCCAAGTTTTTTAAAGGGTTACTTCACACTAACCCTCCCTTTCGGGAACCAGCTCCCGCCTGGGACCTGAATATTTGCATTGCTCAGTTAATGCAACCTCCTTTGAGCCTCTGTCTTCAGCAGAGCTCAAGTATTTAACTGAAAACCGTTTTCTAGTAGCTATCACTCTGCCTGGACGATAAGTAGAGTCAGGCCCTGTCAGTGGAAGAAGATTTTATCTCTTTCCACAGAGATAAGGTAGTCCTTAGGACTAATAGAAAGTTTTTGCCTAAGGTGGTTTCTGATTTCCACCTGAATCAATCTATCTCCTCCCAGTATTTTTCACTGAGCATTTTTCCTCAGGTGAGAGGAGACTGCACAGCTTGGATGTCAAAAGGGCATTAAGTTACTATCTAGAGCGCACAGAGGTCATCGGTTTGAATCCCTCCAACTGTTTCTTACTTATGAGAGGTTGGCAAGGAAACCTGCCACTAAGAGAACAATTGCAAGGTGGATTGTCTCTTGTGTCCAATTTGTTATCAGAAACTGGGTAGAGTACCCCCCCAGGATTGAGGGCCCACTCCACCAGGGGTATAGCTGCGTCTCTAGCGGCTGCTAGAGACATTCCTATTCTGGAGATTTGTCAAGCTGCTACCTGGAAGACAGTTCACACCTTTACCAAGCATTATTCCCTGGATATCCAGTCCAGGAGAGATGCTCGGTTTGGCACAGCTGTGCTTCAGAGCCTATTTCCTAAGTAGGTTCTGACCCTCCTCCATGGAGGTACTGCTGTGTAATCTGCTATTGTTATAATATAGCAAGACTTCATGGTGTTTGAAGAAAAAATTACTCACCTTAGTAATTGCTTTTCTTCTCATGGAGTCTTGCTATATTATAACCACCCTCCCTCCTGCCCCTCTCAGAACTCCTACTTGGGTAGAGGTGGCAAATTGGTGCAAGCACTGTGTCGTGCCATTTTAGTTTTCCTAACCCTGTTTTCCTTTGGGTTAGGGATCTAGATTGTTCTTTAGGTTATTTTTTATTGCCCTTCTTGGACTTGGAGTCTTGGGGAAGGGGGTCATATGTGCTTGTCAAGGGTGTAAAACGAACATAATACCATCAATCTTTGTTATTATGGTTCTGGGTGTTTCTTTGTTGTTTATATTGTTGTTATTACTACTAGTAGGTAGCCATAGGCTAGTGTAGTTTTCCACAGACTTTTCCGTCCTTTGATGTTGGCTTTGAAGATCTGACAGTTTCATTTGAAACTGCCAGATAGAGTTTTGGGCACAGCGCCCTGGCTGTAGAACTCCAGATCTTCTGGAGTTAACTCCTTCCTCTCTGGGGCAGTTCAGCTGCAGTGGCTGACTGCTATTGTTATAATATAGCAAGACTCCATGAGAAGAAAAGCAATTACTAAGGTGAGTAATTTTTTCTTGCCTCTCGCCGTAGAGTGGGCTTCCGGCTGGCTGTTCTGCAGGGCCTCCTTTCTTAAGGCCTTCGCAGCTAGAGGATCTACTTTGAGTAGCTTTCCTCCTCCCGTTTGCTTCTTCTTGTTTCAGACTGCTTGGGACTGAGTCCTATATGTAATTACCTACTGCAAGAGCCCTCTCGAAGTAAGATAGTACAGTTACGTAAGAACTTACCGTAACAGTAGATCTTCGAGAGAGGCTCTTGAGTAGGTAATACCTTCCCGCCCTCCATCCCCCTAAGCTTTTTCAGCTCCTTTTCCATTCAAGAAAATATCCGCTTCTATCTCATCTGGCCTCTGTTGGCCCTTGGCGGGAAAGAACTGGAAGGTGGGCATGTGGGACTGCCGCTTTATACCGACATCTCCTGATGCCGGTCACCTGACGTGGGGCGGTCCTTCGCCAGGGACTGCTAGCTATACATTTTTCCGTGGGGTCCTTCCACCTGCCGGCATCAGTCCTATATGTATTTACCTACTGCAAGAGCCTCTCTCGAAGATCTACTGTTACGGTAAGTTCTTACGTAACTGTACTTTCCTGTGGGTTCAGAATGACCTATGGTAAGACTTTGGGACCATTCTAGCTTTTTATGCCAATGCTGGCATTTAGTGCCAGAGCAAACACTGTTTGGGCCCTATTTTCAAACCAGGACGCAGGGTGTGCGACCAAGCCCTGTGTTTCCCGCAACATTTGCTGCAGCTGCATCCCAATGTTTGCCACAGCTTGCACCCTGTTTTACAACAAGGACGCAAGTTGTGACATTTTCCACATTTTACGGCAGCTTGCGTCAAAGCTTTAGCTGAAGCCCCGCAAAATGGCCCCCCCACGGATGCAAATGTATGCTGGGGGTAACTGGCATAACTGCGCTGCATCGCCGCAAGAGACTTGCATCAGGTGGAGGTTGCGGCAAACAACTTTCAGAATCATGCCTGCCATATGGTTTGCTGCAAGTCACTATTTGTGATAAAAATTCCTTTGACACAAATGTGTTGCAGCGACGCAGCCCATTTGATAATCAACCCCTTTATCTTAATTTTGCTGTTATGTTCCAGTTATTAGGTAGTGCAAAGCTACGTTGGGAGTAGCTTTGTTGGTCTGTTGAATTATCTTTTGGGTATCATCCCTCTTCCAAGTAACAAATGTGCAAAGGGTGGATAACATATTTGATTAACACAAATTGCATGTGTACTTTATTTACTGTATGTACAATATGTACAGCTCACCTCACCTTACATGGGGGGGGAGGGTACACAATCATTGTACATATTACTTGTGTTTTAATACATTTTATAACATGAGGTTGACAAAGACAGGTACTTGATTGGTACAGAGCTATCAGGTGACCATTGATTAATCCAGCATATATGCATAGCAAGTTGTGAACAATCCCCGAGAGATCAGTCAGTGCTCCCAATCTCATTATTTTGCCAGAAATGCAGTATGAGGGGCAGCCATTGTTATCTTCGCTTAGTGAGCAAGAGCCAAAGCCTGTCATCTACTGTGGGACAATGCAGAAACAGTGACTGCACTGTTTAAACTTTGTTCACTCTTGGCTCTTACCCACCCACCTGCCCCCCCGGATCACCTAATTGTCCCCACACCAACACAGAATGTAGTGGCAGCATCCGTAATATAGCTAACCCTCCCAGCTCCTCCTGATGTGCTGCACATACTGACACCATGCCCTCCCCCGACGATGCTCACGCCACAGTCAACCAGGATGGCAGAGCAGTGTTCCCACATACAGCGCTGTTTGTCTTTGCCCTGCCATTCCTTCCTTCATCGTGCGACACACAGCAAGCGCCCCCCCCAATGATATTCGCTCCCCATTCTGCACTCGCTGACAACAGGACAGCACAGTCATGTAAAAGCACATCAGGAGCGAGCGACTGACAGACACAGCAGAAGCAAGATATAGAATTTTCCCGCACCGCTTTATTGATCATTTTCCCACACCGGTATATGGCTAACTGCCCACCCACTGCCCCATGGATCTCCAGTTACTGGATGAAGCCCCACTGTATCTCTGGCTGTCTCTCAATCAAGTCCTATGCCACTGTTTCCCCACTGCTTCATGGGCCCCAACCCCAAGCACCACACAGTGCGAGCAGCGAAATGTACATGTCTGCTCTGTAGCCGGTGAACTCGGAGAGATCGTTGGTGTCTGTTCAGCCTGCCATCCACTCCCGAACATTGTGGTAGTTCCTGTGATGCAGTCGGTGCTGAGAGTGCCTCTTGCACTGTGCGGCACACTTCAGTTCCACAATGCAATGTTCTCCATTCCGTGGTGCACACACAGCAAGCCAGACAATGTGAAGGGCAAGGCAGATGTACGGTGATCGAGCGCACAGCACCTGGAGTCCTGCAGAGTTTTTCTGTAGACAGTTGGGCAGTCAGGCAGAGTGACAGCGTGGTGCTGCACAAATGAGACCTCCTTAATATCTGTCTGTCAGGCTTTTCACTATGCAGGTTGCTAAGCTGCAAAAGTAAGCATTACTTGGTATGTTTGTGTTGGGCTTCACACTGGGACATCTCTATTTTGGGGGGGTGGAGAAAGAAAGTGTTAAACTGAGAGAGAGCCTGTTGCGGTTGGCAATGCAGTCTGGACAGAGACACTGCAAAGAGTGGAGCTGGAACAGTTGGAGATCTGCCGGGGTGGGGGAGGGTTGGTCAGCAGTGTTTTTTTTTATCTCATCTTTATTTTTCTCCTCCGGTCGGCTGCCCATTCATCACTAACACCTCACCAGCCCCTTCCCCAGAATAGCTGGTGCTACCCTTATACCCAGCCTGGGAGGCGGAGCCTCTGCGAGTTGGTCGTCATCCTGCTGCAGCTGGCGTTTTCTGCCTCTGGTTGCTCATGGGAGCCCCAGGAGTGAGTGCAGCGCATGGGGGTGTGCATGTGTTCTACGTGCCCTGGTTACGACTCCTTCCCACACCCCATGGCCTAACGCCTGGCCCCCCAGCATGTGCCACTCCCAGCCTCCACTAGGGGTCACCATTGGCCGAGGGTGTTGCATCCCCTTCCCGGAGAGAGAGCCTGCCTGTTGGCAGCTCAATCCAGCCCCGCTGCCGACCTCCGGCAACCCGAGCTCGTTCCTGAACCCAGGTCGCCGGTGTGCTGCGAGGTAAGGCGTCCAGCACCTCAGCCCTCAGTGCCACCGGGCCGGCAGCAGTTGTTATAAAGTGTCAGAGAGCAGTGTACCTCAGAGAAGCAGGACACAAAGTGCTGTGTGTCATTTTTGTGTTGGACGCTGTGTAAAGAGAGTGAGAGAGAACGACAGACACACCGGTCCAGGGCTGCCACATGAAAGTAACAGTTGCAGAATATGAACAGTGGCTGAAAAGTACAGACTCAGATCCCCAGAGCCAGAGAGGCCTAGTGCAGCAAGAGGGAGAGACAGCAAGTGATATCCAGTCCAGAAGAAAATACGGCACACAAGAGCAGAGTGCAGTAAAAATATTGATTTATTTATGCATGCATGCCAGATATTCGTAGCTCCCGCTCCCAAATACAGCACCTCAGGGGGTGTGGCATATAGTAAGAAGCTACCCTTTTATACACGTCACATCTAAATTAATCCCACAGGTGAACACATTTATACATGTACTAACAAAACATCCCTCTGTTTATGAAATATATTGTAATTATAATGATGGTGCTAATGATTTCTTCTATTTTACCCCTTTTTTTTTCAGAATAAACTTTTCATGGATCAGGGAATAATTATAAATGTGCTGCAACCTTCATATAAAAATAATAAATGTTTGAATAACTGCTAAATACAGCTGCTTTCCCTGAGACTGGTAAAGTTATTCACTTTTTCTTTTTTAACAAAACACTTTTTTTCCATTTTGCTTAGTTCTTTTCTAATCATCGAGTGCTATTTAAGCAGCTTGTAATTAAGTATGTTCTAAAATAAAAGTAATAATTATGAATAGTTTTCAGTATGTACTTAGCCAAATGGAAATGAACTAGGTATTTTTTCTGTTTTAGATAGTCATTAAAATATTGAATGTTTTGTTAGTACATGTATAAATGTATTCACCTGTGGGATTAATTTAGATGCGACGTGTATACAAGGGTAGCTTCTTACTACATGCCACACCCCTTGAGGAAAACTCGAGTTTAGAGTCGAAGCGCCGGGGTTCTTTGTCTGTCTGTATATCTGCTATATTTGAGAGCAGGAGCTGCGAATATCTGTCATGCATGCCTAAATAAATCAGTATTTTTACTGCGCTCTGCTCTTGTGTGCCGTATTTTCTTCTGGAGTGGATATTACGTGTTGGGTCTGGCTGGCCCATAGTATGAGCACCGGTCTCCTGCTTTCCAGCTCGCACACTGAACTTGGGGATTTTTTTAAGAGACAGCAAGTGACACACACTCCTCCAGAAGTAAGCGAGAGACCTTGTGCATAGGGAGAGAGAAAAGGGTGCAGCAGCGCAGTGAAAGGCAATGGCAGTAGTCAGGCAGTCCAGTGTCTGTCTGTTTTCCGTGTTCCACTGACCAGCAGCTCTCTCAGACAAGCTGTTATGCACAACAAATGTCAGGAATCATATTAGCACAGTAGTTCTGACATTTGTACGTGTATTACAGCAGTCATAGTCCCATTATTTATGGGGGGATACAGTCAATTGTTTGCCTTTTAAACAAAGAACAGAAACACTTTTATATTGTTTTGTCATTGTTTTCACCATACCCATGTTATAAGTGCAAAAACCCACAGCAGAGTGTGCGGTGATTGGGGATTAAACAACAGCAGCAAACATACTCTTCCCTGATTGGCTGGATGGCATGATTTACTATATGTAAATTATACTATCACCATACTGTAAAAAGTATCAGCCAGCCGGTCACCCACTCCCACCCTGAATCACTCCAGTGCCCGCACATCAAAGCTCCTGACAACCGTATTGTTCACCTCGCTAAGTAAAACGCTGTAAATAAAAAAAAAAAAAAAAAATGGACTCTTCCTTTGAAATGATTGATCAGGAAGAGTTAGAACAGCTATTCTCGGACATTCCGGACACAGAAACAGCACCCAACTGCAGAAAATGTACCCCAAAACATACCTGTACCTCAGCCTGAAGTGACCCAGCAGAACACAAGCTGCAACCCATCCGACACGGGCAGTATTCCCTCAAGCAGCCGGCACACAGTCACCGCAGTCCCGCCTCCAGAAGATGCCACCCACACTGCTCCCCACATGACACCAGGCCAACTGAATCAAAGTTCAAAAAGTTGTTCCTGGCTTCTAACCCCAGTTCTTGAGCATGTTTGTTGTACAACCAAATTGTTGCCTGCTTCTAAACACTTCTTTTGAATTTTATTTAGCAATTTTTGTTTCAGAACTGTTTTGTTCAGTGGAAGTATTCTATGCCTCATATCAATTAAAAAAAGAAAAATAAATACTTTCACATAAAAAATGTTTTTACTCTGAGTATTTTCACTTGTATAGTAGCAGTTTATTTATTTATTTATTTAGTTTTTGTTGACCAGGTAAGTGCACTAGACAAATTCTGCCTATTTTCAGGCACAACCCTGGGGGGATACAGATGCATGCCAGCTGACTTTGAACCAGATTAAGCTGTTGTGGTATTTTTAGTGAAGGGGGGGATTTGGCCAGGACACCAGGGAAATTCTCCTACTCTCTGGTAGGGGGCGCTGCTGCTAGTCGTCATGGCAGCAGTCAGTGAGAGCCTGGAGAAGGAGATGGACGTGGAGGAGGCAGGAGGGTTTGTTCCACCTCCTGCTTCCCTAATGCATGGAACGCAGCAGGCAGGAGGCTTACGTTTGGAAAAAATACTGGAGATAAAACTCTACAGAAGACAATACAAGATGAAGAAGATGATGAATTTTTGCACCTGGAATGCCAAAAAAAATGTCAATTGTTAGAAGTAATAGTGCACCAAGAAGCCTTACAAGCAAGATGTAATGCGAAAGAGGTTAAAATGCAGTTGGTAGAGGAGAACCACAAACATACCTGGGCTGAGGATACAGTTTCGGAGTGTGAGCAGTTGTCAAGCCAAAGTGACCCTGGAACTTTAAAGCAAATGTATCCTTGCATGGAAACAAACGATTTCACTGTGGCACAAAATGAAGCGCAGGGCTTTCCAGTGACAGGCACTGATGCTCAGCTGATTCAAACTGATTCAAACTGCTGACGTGGCAGCATCAAAGGCATTTGCTGCCGCACCAGCTTGTAACTCTTTGCATCCAGATGTTGACTCAGTAGAAATGCCACACGCTTCTGACCCGCTCATTACTGATCCTAACATTGAAGAGTGGTCAGTAGATGTGACGCTGCATGCCGCTGGGTGGGAGAAAAGGCAGACGGACAACAGTGGGACTCTGGTTCATCTCCTATCAAGATGCCTTCAGCAGGACAACAGAAGGCCACAGACACGACAGGTAACTCATCTCCGTTACACCTCATGCAGGCATTAGCACTAACTGAGCAGCCAGAATTAAAACTAAAAGTGCAGCAAGTTCCCGATGCTCCTTTAAATCGAAAGCCAACAACTGCACATAAATCTTTTACGTCTCTTTTTCATTTGCCTGTTGCTCCAGCCAATTGATATAATGCTGTGCATTTGTTGTTGTATAAAGGGGGGCTAGACAATGTACCAGACAGAGTGTATATTGGGAAAACATTGATTAAGGACTCCCTGAGTTTTTTTGCCACGGAAATCTACGCTCCCATCCATGTATTGGGGGAGCACACTTTTGATATCAGTTTTAAAACATCTAGCAGCTTGGAGAGATTTTGGAGGAAATATAATGAACTGAAAAATACTCCGTTATGGGTCCCTTTTGAAGCCATACCTCTCACTAAACCAGCAATTAAACATATAACTGTACTTTTTCGGAATGAGGGAGTGAGTGTGACAGACTTAACCTACTGGGTTAAGCAGAGGTGTACAATTTTGGAAGGACCAACAGCGATATTTGAGAGTGAACAATATTGTACAGGGTCTGGAAATACAAAGTGATGCTGTGAACAATTGGAGAAGGACTGCAACACCTGACATTTTTTTGACACTTCTTTTTTTTTAGGCCGCGATAGAGGGGTATTATTTTATGCAGACCAGCCGAAGGCCTGCTACAAGTGTGGGTCAGAGGGTCACATTAGTAGCATGTGTGACAAAGTCTGATGCTGTTTATGCAGCGAACTTGGTCATGTCAGTAATCAGTGTTTGAATGAGCTAATTTGCAGCTTGTGTGGAGTAAAAGGACACTGTTATCAAAGTTGCTCGTGGGCAGCGCATAACATAAATCCTGGGGCAAACAGTGAGAAAGAGAGATTGTTGATTGCTTTAGCACAGAGACAGCAAACATCGGGCACCCCCCCCCCCCGTTCCTCCTCTCCCTGCAGTACAAACAACAGAGCTCCATACTGACCCTATGGTAGAAAAGGGCCCCCCTCCTCAGACCAGCCTTTCCTGGAAGACCACAATACTGAGGCTGTGGCAACCCCGTCAGCTAAAACAGTGGATGTTATGGCTCCTCCCCCGGTTACTGTGAATAGAAAAGGAGCAGTGGCCCGCAAAAGACCTCAAAAAGCTATCCCTGCACCCAAGTTAGCAAAAACCCAAACCATCCCACTAAAGAACAGGTATCAAACTCTCCCCAGGGGTGACAGTGACTCTGAGGAGATTTCAGATTCCTCCTCTATGGTATTTGTAAGGGAGGTAGTTTCAGGAATGGAAGAAGAGCCCCATACAAGGCAGCAACTAACAAATAAGGAGAAAAAGCAAAAACCAAATGTTAAATATAAAACTAGATCTGGTACTAGAAGTAGGGTAAAGAAAAAATTAGTGCTGTTTTAATGTGTACGATCTCTTTCTTTTCCTTCCTTTTTATGTTGGTGCGCTTGCGCAGCTAACATCGTGGGACAGTGCAGCTTTGGAGGCGGGGTCGCTGTTGGGCGAATGCAGGGCATGCACTGATAGGTGCGTCCCTCATTCCCCAATTAGCCTGCATGCCAGCACCACACCATGCATACATAATGTGGCGAGCACATCTAAGAAAATGTCCACTGCAGTCCGAGCAAAGCTCGTCGCCACACAGTGGACCCTTCCCTCGTGCTTTCGCCGACATTATGAAGCATGAAGTAGCAGCAGCACTAACTACTGCCGACTTGGTGCCCTAATCCCCTGTCGGTTAACCCCCGCATTCTTTGTGTGCCAACGGGGATCCGATTCCTCAGCATAATCCCCCCAATTGTTGAATGCCGAGGGGAGTCCAGTCCCCCGGCTCACCCCCCGCTTTTTGTTTGCCGACGGGGTGCATTACTTCCTCTCCCGTGTTGTGAGGTTGGCGAGGGTGCCCAATCCCCTGTCGGCTACAGACACCCCAAACAGTTAGTGGCATGCTGGGAGCCCACTCCAGCGTACAAATCCTGCAGAAAAAAACTTTCCCCATGTTTTTTCCCCTGTAAATGAAAACGGTCCCTCGTACTCGATGCCCCTCCCCCACCTGCACCCACCTTTGCGCACCCTGTCTCCCTCACCCCTCACCCCATACTTATCTGCGGAGTCCGCGCGATGATCTTCGTGGACCGGAACACGTCTGCACTCTTCAAAGCCGACCCCGAACTGAAGAAATGCCGGTAAGCTGTATAATGGAGTGAATAGGGGTTTTTCAACTTTAATACATATATCGGGCATTTTTGCGAATTTTGTCCCCACATTTTCATCATGGGGTTTTTGGGACCCCTTCTCATGAATTCTTGCACTGTCATGGTGTTATTCGGTCCTAAAAGGTGATTTCGCAGTCACTGCGCGGAATCATTTTTCGGGACTGAGTAACGAAATGACAGTGCCACTGTTCATGAGAGGGGCTCTCAAAAAGCCCATGGTGCAAGTTTGGTGGGAAAAATCAAAAAAATTACTGATTTATGAGCGTGCGTAGCAACTGCGCAACGCACGTTCGTAAGTTAGCACTTTTGCACTATTTTCATGCCAGATTCTCAACACTGGCATTTATCACACTTTCTTGCGAACCATACAGCTGTCATTTTTCACATCCCGGCCAAAATGTGTTTTCGCACTTCCGGTGCAGAATAGCATGGTCACTGTACGAAATCAGTGTTCGGGACACATTACGAAAATGACAGTGACACTTTTCATGAGCAGAGGTCCTAAAATGCCTGTGTTGAAAATTTGGTGACAATACTCCGTAAAATTACTATTTTACGAGCATGCGTGGCAACTGCGCAACGCACGCTTGTAAGTTAGTGCATTTGCAATATTTTCATGCCACATTCTCAACATTGGCATTTTACCACACGTTCTTGTGAACCATACAGCTGTCATTTTTCACATCCTTGCCAAAATGTGTTTTTGCATTTCTGGCGCAGATTAGCGTGGTTGCTGTGCAAAATCACTGTTCGGGACACATTACGAAAAATGACAGTGACACTGTTCATGAGCAGAGGTCCTAAAATGCCCGTGTTGAAAATTTGGTGACAGTACTCCATAAAATGACTGTGTTCCGAGCGTGCGTTGCGCAGTTTGCACGCACGCTCATAAGTTCACAAACTTATAATATTTTCACTCCACATTTTCAACAGTGTCATTGTTCTGCACCTCCAATGAACAGTACAGCTGTAATTTTCACATCCTGACCAAAATCTGTTTCGCAGTTCAGTGCACAATAAGCGCAGTTGCTGTGGAAAGCCCGTGTTCGACACACATTATGAAAATGGCAGTGACACTGGTCATTAGCAGATGTCGTAAAATGCCTGTGTTGAAAATTTAGGGATGAAAGTCAATAAAATGAGTGTTTTACGAGCGTGCATTGCACAGTTTGCACGCACGCTTGTGACTTTGTTCATTTGTAATACTTTCACTCCAGCTGTTCATCATTGGCATTTTTCTGTACTTCCTTATGAACAGTACAGCTGGCTGAAATGTGTTTTCGCACGTCTGGTGCAGAATTGCACAGTCACTGTGCGAAATCACTTTTCGGGACATTTTGAGGAAATGGCGGTGACACTATTCATCAGCAGAGGTCCTAAAATGCCTATGTTGAAAATTTGGTGGTGATAGTCCAGACAATGACTGTGTTGCAAGCGTGCATTACGCAGTTTCCACGCACCCTTGTAACTTCATCAGTCTGCAATATTTTCATGCCACATTTTCACCACTGGCATTTGTGCACACCTCATTATCAACAGTCTAGCTGCCATTTTCCACAGCCTGCCCAAAACGTGTTTCCGCAGCTCTGGCACACAGTGGCGTACTCACTGTGCAAAATCACCTTTTGGGACACATTAATAAACAGCGCTATGCCTCTCCACCTCTGCCACTGCCAATGCCAGCACGACAACATTCGGCATTGACAAATACTTGTTTTTCTCATGATGACTCTGTTCTGCAACACGATTAATGTGAATAGCATTAAGAGCTTAAAAAAAAGGGACGTGTTTTTTTCAGCCTTACTTATACAATCTCCAGGTATCTATTTTATTCAAGATACTAGGTTGCATACGTTATCAGAAATCCAAGGAGCAACAGCTACCTGGTATACAGGGCCATCATACTGGTCAAAAGGTACAGACCAAAGTTCAGGAGTAGGGATTTAGTTTCATACTGTGGAATTTAAATGCATAAAACTATTAGACTTGGTACCTGGATGAGCATTATTATTGGACATCTGTCATCAAGGGAAATTATTTCATCTAATTAATATATATGCAGTGCAGTCTAAGGCAGAAAGAATTTCCTTTTTTAAACTCATACAGCCATTCTTACACACCGCACAAGCCATAATTTGAGGAGGGGACTTCAACTGTGGCTTAGCCAAACAGGAAGGAATCACAAACCAAAACAACAAAGACCTTTTGTCACATGAACTGCCTAACAAGTATTATAAAAACAGCAAATTTATCTGATGCTGTGTTCTCACAATTAGGAAAAGTAATTCCCACATTTCATAAAGGTACTCTTATCAATGAAAATTGATTTTTTTTTCATTTCTGAAGGTCTGCAGATTTCAAATGCAGCTGCCAGGCTGTGGAGTATTCAGATCTTTCATTACTTTCTTTGGGTGTAGGAGCGGCAGCTAAAATAGGACGAGGCACATGGAAATTGAATTCATCATTACCAGCAAATGAGAAATGCCACGCACAAATTCAGTATTTCATTTCAGCAAAAAAAAATGTTTTTATGTATGACTCACCTACTCAGTGGTGGGAGGATGTGAAGCGCAAGCTTGTAACCTTATTGAAGCACTTGAGTAAGCAAGATAGAGATGAACAATACTATCTACAATATTTGCGGAATAGAAAACAACTCCAAAATTTGATCTCATTATCATACATCTCGACACATAATTACCAAGAGCAAATCACACATATTAAGGCAGCGGTGTTTAAATACCATCAAAAAAAAGCAGATGCCTTGACATTTCAGCAAAATGTTGGCCTGCAAGGAACGGCTTCAACATTATGCCCATATGATACCTGTAAACTTAGAGCACAACAAAAGCAAAAGGGCAGTTTGCAGGATCATACTGGGCAGGTACATCACGATTTCAATAGTATTAATAAAATTGTAACTACATATACCTCAGATTTTTTTTCTGAGAAAGTAATAAACATTGAGGAATTGCACAATTTTCTGTATAATATTGAAATCCCTGATTACCCTGTGCATCTTAAACAAGAGATAATTACAGATATTACTCTAGGAGAAGTTTTAGAAGCTGTTAAGGCATTACCAGTAAAGAAATATCCGGATATAGATGGCCTGACTGCTGAGGTCTATAAATATATAGTGGACTCATTATCAGAGGAACTTGCTCAAGTTTTCTCTTTTGCACTTCAGAATTCACTTCCATTACATATGGCACAAGGGCTATTAGTCTATATACATAAATCTGGTAATAAACAGTTATTGGGTAATTTGAGGTCTGTCTCTCTGTTAAACTCGGACTTTAAAATAATGGCAACACTTTTGAATGCTAGACTTCTTCGTATAGTTGAACATGTGATTAGTCCAGCTCAGGCATGTTCTGTCAAAAGTTCTAATATTCTTGAACATTTGCTATTACTAAGAGAAACCAACACTAGGAGTAGCAAAAATGAAGTGTAGCCATGCATACCTATGGGAAGTGTTGAACTTTTATAAAATACCACAGACATTTATAACATGGGTGCAAGCTTTATATAGAACTGCAACAGTAACACCCCTGATAAATGGAAAATTGGGGCCATTAATACCTGTTAAAAGAGGGGTTAGACAAGGCTGTCCCCTCAGCCCACTCCTATATGTATTTTGTATTGATCCTTTATTGAAGAAAATCAATGACCACCCAGGTATTAAGTCTTTGCAAATTAGTGCATTTCAAGCTCCAAATAAATGTCTTGCGTATGCGGATGATTTGTGTCTTTTATTACCAATGGAAACCTCAATTGCAACAGCTTTAGAAATGTGAATTTTATTCTACAGTATCGGGGGCAAGTCTAAATAAAACAAAGTGTCAAGGCATACAGTTAGGGACACAAAGGCCGGAGGTAGAAATGGTATCTGGAATTCCTATTTCTCAGCAGCAGATTAAGATTCTAGGATTATACTGGGGAAAGGGGGAATTAGATGTCTTGAACTGAACACAGGAATTGCAATGGTATCTAAATGGAACAGACGGAGTCTTAGTAAAAAGATACATATGGTATTAATTAAAACAATGTTGTTGCCACAATTTTGGTATGTGAGCAAAGTTTTCCCGCCACCTAAGAAATTGAAAGTAAGTCTACTAAGTATTTTTTTCTAGCAGTCTGGGGTAGCAGATTCAATCCTATTAAAAGAAACATAATGTATTCACCATATAAATTAGGAGGTCTAAATATGGTTAATCCTATTGTGTTTTATTTTTGTATGTTTTTTTATTCAAATATTAGACCGTTATTGGTGAATCAGGATAAAGTATGAGCTCCCTACCTATATGATGTCATCCAACACCGGTTTCAAAGCTGGGAGAAAACTAAAACACCAATATTTAAACAAGACCCGACACTCCCACAGTTTTATAAGGAAGTTTTTATTAAATTGAGAAGTTGGAATATCAGAAGCCAAATGTTGATAGGAACCAATAGAAAACAATTGTATAAACATATTATTGGAACCTGTTTCACAGAGCCTCTGACTTTCCCTTTGCGGTCTATAAATTCACAAAACACACAATTGGCTTTTATTAACAAATAATAGGGTGCCACGGAAAATGTGGGATTTCGATTGGCTTAGTTGCCATGGAAGATAAATGATAAAAGTAATCAAAAATATAAACAGATCTCAGAAAGGTATTGCATAAGAAATGATTGTGTGCAGCAGGAAGAAACCGTAGAACATTTATTTCTAGGGACATGGATATGTTGTTCATCCACACTGTCTGGCAGGTATCCTTGCCGCTTTAAATCTTGCCGGAAGGTCTTCAAGCTGGCTCCTCCCACCCACCCGGGTGGTAAAACTCTCGGCTCCGCCCCATGACGCCAGATCTTCCTTACCGCTTGGAAGCTCAGGTTCCCTCCTTAACGCTCTGCGTATAAGACTGGTTCCTAATTCTTCGGTTTTCTGAATTTAAAAGTTTTTTGCTTAAAAGACTCCGGTCTTCAATCCCTCGCGGCTACAATGGACAGATCGACTCTCGGTTTTTGTCGGTGCCCTTGTGGGCAGAAGATGTCTCGGACGGATCTGCACTCCACATGTGTGTACTGTTTAGGCCTGGAGCACATCCCGCAGGCTTGCGACCTGTGCTCTTCCTTCTCAGCCTACGTCCTCGAAGACCGTGCCGCCCGTTTACAACTAGGGCGCCCCGAGAAATGTTTTCCTCCGGTTAAGTCAAAAGAGGCCTGGTTGGCGGTTTCCACGGCGGTGGGCTCGGCAGATCAGCTAGAGCAGATGATCGCCCTCGAAGAGGAGGCGGAGCGGGCCGCATCTTCCTCGACCGCGGCTTTTATTCCACTTTCCCTGGGTTCCTCTTACACAGCTTCCTCTAAGGAGCTTTGTCTGTCCCTCTCCACTAGGGGAGAGGGACCAACGTCTGCTGGACCTTCTTCTTCTCGGTCCAAGAAGAAAGTCAAGGGTAAGTCTCTTCGTCGACGCTCTTGGGAGCGGGAAAGGTCCCTCTCCCCGAGTTGTTGGCCATCGACTTCGGTCGATCATTCGGCTTCGGCCACTGGTCTCACGGTGTCCCCGTCAGGCCAGTTGACCGAGAATCCCGTCGACGCAGTCGAGATCTTTCTCGACCCGTTGGACGGGTTGTCGACTGGCGTAGCCGAAAATCCCCTCTCCCCGGTTCCCCCGGTGGGAGTTGAGGATCCCGTGGGCTTGCCAGTGCCTCCGGTTCCGGAGCCCTTGGGTGTTCCCTCCGAGCCAAGGGAGGGGCCGGTTCCACCCGTCCCCTCTCCGCACTGTCCTTGGAAAAGCTGAGGTTCTCGGTCTCGGTCTCGGACTTCTTCGTGGTCCAACCGATCCTGCCATCATAGGTGGTCTCCGTCTCGGCACCTCGGTAAGCGGCGCCGCTCATTCTCTTCCTCTTCCTCGGATGAGGGGAGGCTTTGACGCAAGTTGTGTCGACGATATGAGACCTCATGTGGCAACAGCTCCTTCTGACTGGGAATAAGCCGACGCCGTCGCCTTCCCCAGCCATTAAGTGGCTGTCACTGGAGCGGCCGAAACAACCCCCCGTTTGACCCAAGGAGCCTGCTGTCAGGCCGGTTGTTCGGCCAAAACCAGCTGCTCCACCGATTCCGGTGGAACCTCCGCCTCCATAGCCGCGGTTTGGGGCTCCGATCAAGAATTCTCGGTTGGCTCAGGGTCTGCCCCATAGGCTGTCAGTCACCCTCACTCCCGATCGCCCTCGGCAGGTGGAGGGTGGCTCAGGCCCGAGGCAGCTCTTTGCGGACTCTTCCGAGTCCGACGACAATTCCTCCTTTTTCTCCAAGCGAGTGGACTTGGAGTCCTCTGGAGGTCAGTCGCTGGATGACAGCCCTTCGTCCTTCCTGGGGTTGCTCAGACTCATCTCGGAATCCACCAGGATGCAGCTCGAGCCCATATCCAAGCGGGCCAAGTATCGCCTCACGGAGATATTGAACCGAGGGGATTCCCCTCCGGAGGTCTTCCCTGTGGCTGAGGCCATTGTGGGCCCGGCCTTGGAGCTCTGGCAGCGTCCTGCTTCCTGCCCTGCGCCTTCGGCCAGGATGGCCAGGAAGTATGCGGTCCCTACCGGTTCCCTGTCCGGTTTCTTGGAACATCCCTCGGCCAGGGGTTAGTTACCGACAGCGTTTTCCGGCATGCTGGAAACGCTAGGGACGTGGACAAACCTCCCGACAAGGAGTCCAAGAAATTGGACTATGCCGGGCGAAAAGTCTATGCTGCATCCTCCCTTGGCCTTCGTCAGGGCTGCTCGGCCGTACTGATGGCACATTTTTCTCACGCCCTGTTGGGCTCCCTGGACAAGGTGGTCCCTCATCTCCCAGCTGACCTGCAGACCACGGTTAAGCTGGTGTGGGACCAGGGCATGGTAGTGGCCAAGCGCAACTTCAGACTGCTTTGGACATCGGTGATTCATGCGCCAGGTCAGTAGCGGTTGCAGTGGCTATGCGCCGTCGGGCATGGCTGAGGATATCCACCTTCACAGCGAATATCCAGCACAAATTGGCGGATGTCCCCTTCTTGGGGACCGACCTCTTCGGCCCTGGAGTGGAAGGCCACCTCCAGAGGATCAAAAAGTCCAATGCCACCTTGGAGTCGGTATCATCCGCTCAGAGGGACAAGGGCCGCAGACCTCAACCCAAGCCTTTTCGTCCGTCTGCGCCCCCGGCACGCCCAGCCCAGCAACACCAGGGCCAGCAGGCTCGTGCTTGGCGTCCCAAACCCAAGCCTGCGTCTTCCTCCTCCTCCAGGAAGCAGGGAGGTAAAGGCCCAGGCGGTCCCTCAGCCAGTCCCTCCTCTAAGCCTGCACAGTGACGGGTTGAGGGGTGTTGCCCCCAACCTCGTCACCTTACCTCAGGTTCCCCCCGTGGGGGGACGGCTCCAGTACTTCCTTTCCGCCTGGTCTGCTATTACCACAGACAGGTGGGTGTTGGAGGTGGTAGGAAAGGGCCTGCCTCTGGAGTTCGAGCAGGCCACACCCTTCAGAGCCATCGCACCTCAGGTGGACTCGGGGTCCGAAGCCTCGCTGTCAGCTCGCCGAGCCGACATCGCTCTCCTCCTCAAGAAGGAGGTGATAAGAGAGGTGGCGGACCCTCCCTCAAACCCGGGAATCGTGTCCAGGTACTTCCTGGTTCCAAAACGGATGGGGGGGCTGGTGCCCCATTCTCGACCTACACGACCTGAACAAGTTCCTAAGGTCTCGAACCTTCAGGATGGTCACTCTGGCTCAGATAATCCCATCCTTGGAACACGGCATGTGGTTCTGCTCTCTGGACCTACAGGACACGTTCTTTCCGTCCCTATCCGTCCGTCCCATCAAAGGTTCCTTCACTTTGAGCGAAGGTTCCTTTCGAGTTCAAGCCATGCCCTTGACTTATCTCCAGCTCCCAGGGTCTTCACCAAATGCATTGCAGTGGTGACAGCATTCCCTGCGGCCGAGGTCGGTTTACCACCCTGGATGATTGGCTGATAGCAGCCCCCTCCAGACAGGAGGTGGAGCGGTCCAGAGATTTGGCCCTCCAGGTTTGCTCTCAGGTCGGCCTCCTCATCAACGAGACCAAGTCGGAACTCGAGCCGAAGCAGGTGATTCTTTTCATCGGGGCAGAGCTCGACTCTCTTCGAGCCAGAGCACGGCTCCCGGCGGACAGGGCCGAGGTTCTTTCCTCCTTTGCCCAGTCATTTCTGGTTGGGCAATTGCGCCCTGCCCGGGACTTCCTGCGCCTCCTGGGTCTCATGGCGGCCTGTACCAGCGTGGTCCGTTGGGCCCACTGGAACATGCGCCCCCTTCAGTGGGGGCTGGCCAGCCAGTGGTCCCAATGCTGCGATTCATTGGACCAGCTAGTGACGGTGACCCAGGGGATGTGGAACGCTCTCCAGTGGTGGACCGTTCCAGTTCATCTGCAGGAGGGCATCCCGTTTGTCCGCCCCGAGCCGACAGTCTCTCTATCGACCGATGCCTCTCTGATGGGTTGGGGTGCCATCTGGGGGAACACCGAGCGCACGGCCTCTGGTCCCCGCGGGAGTCCCAATGCCACATCAACCTGCTGGAGCTCCGAGTGGTCCGCCTAGCTCTCACCGCCTTTGCTCCGTTTCTTCGGGGTCAAGTGGTCCGGGTCCAGACGGACAATACCACGACCATGTACTATCTAAACCACCAGGGCGGGACACGCTCCGTGCTCCTATGCAAGGAAGCTCTCCGCATCTGGTCACTCGTGCGCAGCCTGGAGGTGGATCTCCTAGCCATTCATGTGGCAGGAGCCTCCAACACCCTGGCCGATGCCCTAAGCCGGATAGGGGCTGCCTCCATGAGTGGTCTCTCCTGCCGGAGGTAGTGAGATCTATTCTCCCATTGGGGCACACCTCAGGTGGACCTGTTTGCCTCCAGGGAGAATGCGAAGTTGAAGCTGTTCCATGCCGGCCCCCCCTCAGCAGGGCTCTCTGCAGGGGGATGCCTTCTCGAGGCCATGGACCCTGGGCCTCTTCTACGCCTTTCCCCCGTTCCCCTTGATGCACAAGGTGCTGCTCAAAGCAAGGAGGGACAAGGCGCAGGTGATTCTGATAGCCCCAGACTGGCCCCACCAGTACTGGTACCCAGATCTCCTCAGCCTCAGCTCCAGGCTTCCGAGGCAGCTTCCAGCTCGCCCGGACCTGCTGTCAGTCAATCAGGGGAAGGTATTCCATCTGGACCTTCAATCCCTGCACCTGACGGCCTGGTTCCTGAGCGGCTAGAGTTCCAGGCCTTGGGTCTTTCCGACGAGGTCCTCAGCATAGTTGAGGTGTCCTGTAAGGAGTCGACCAGAAAATGCTACGCCTTCAAATGGAAAAGATTTTCCATTTGGTGTCAGGGCAAGGGCCTGGACCCTTCCTCCTGTTCCTTGGCGAGCATATTGGACTATCTGTGGTCCCTTTCTCAGCAAGGGCTTAGGTCGATGACCCTTAAGGTGCACCTGGCAGCCATCTCTGCTTACCGGGCATGGGCCGGGAAGCAGTCGGTGGCGCAGGAGAAGGTGGTCTGGCGTTTTCTCAAAGGCCTTGATCACATTTCCCCTCCGGTGCGAGAACCTCCACCTCCGTGGGATCTACTGCTGGTACTGGCAAAGCTCAAGGGGAAGCCATTCGAACCAGTGCACAGGTGTGAACTCTCTCACCTGTCGTGGAAGACCACCTTCTTGGTGGCTATCACGTCAGCCAGAAGGATGGGAGAGCTCCAGGCGTTCTGCATCGAGTCTACTTACCTGGTCTTCCACAGGGAAAAGGTTGTCCTGCGCCCCAACCCGAAATTCCTTCCGAAGGTGGTGTCGGAGTTTCACCTTAACCAGGTGTTGACTCTGCTGGTGTTTTACCCCAGTCACACCTCGGAGGCCGAATATAGGCTCCATACTCTGGACCCTAGAAGGGCGCTCACTTACTATAAGGAGCGTACGGCTGAAATTCGGGGAGAGGTTCACCAGCTGTTTGTCACCTGCGCTGAAGCCACACCTGGCAGACCTGCAGCCAAGCAGACAATAAGCAGGTGGGTCACCTCCTGCATAGATCTCTGCTATAAGTTGGCGGGCATGGAGCCTCCCAGAGGGATAAGAGCTCATTCTACCCACCATACTGCTGCATCGGTGGCTGCTTCCAGGGATGTCCCTATCCAGGAAATCTGCAGGGCTGCTACCTGGAAGTCAGCACACACCTTCATCACTCATTACCACATCGACCTTGAGTCACGCCGGGATGCTGGTTTTGGGGCCTCGGTTCTCCAGTCTGTCTTTCCCAAGTAAGTATCGGGGGTGTGCGCCTTGCCTCCCTCCTCCCAGAGAACTGCTAGGAGTCTGCCAGACAGTGTGGATGAACAACGTATCCATGTCCCTAGAAATACAGGTTACTCACCTGTAACAGGAGTTCTAGGAATGGTATATGTTGTTCATCCACACAACCCACCCGACCTCCCCGCCTTCGACGCACAACCTGAGCTTCCAGCGGGCCTGATCTGGCGTCATGGGGCGGAGCCGAGAGTTTTACCACCCAGGTGGGTGGGAGGAGCCAGCTTGAAGACCTTCCAGCAAGATTTAAAGCGGCAAGGATACCTGCCAGACAGTGTGGATGAACAACATATACCATTCCTAGAACTCCTGTTACAGGTGAGTAACCTGTATTTTTCACTTGTACTTTTATACGGTCATTTTGGACTAGTCTAGCAGAACATTGGTCTATGCCTATTTTTTCACCAGTGTCTCCCGATCGACCGAGTCGGCCTGCCCGATCTCGGTTGCGGTCAAGGACCACGCGGCCAAACGACCGAGGAACAGCCATAAGCGCTCGAAGAAGATACAACGCCACAGGTCGTCCTCATCCTCCTCGGATGAGGAGAGGCTCTGGCGGAAACTCCATCGGTGCTATGAGGACCTTATGTGGCAACAGCTGATCCTGACCGGGCAGAAGCCAGCTCCGCCGCCCACCCCAGCCATTACTTGGCTTTCAACTCCCAGGCCGAAGCCGAACCCTCTGGAACTGAAGTCTCTGGTTCCTCCACCCGTGGGACCAGCCTGTCTACCAGTTCGGCCTATACCAGTCTCTCCTCCTATTCTGGTGGAACCACCACCTAAGCAGCCTGAGGGGGGGGGCTCCCTCGAAAGAGGACCAACTAGACACCGTATTTCCCCGACGTCTGTCGGTTACAGTCACCCTGGACCTCCCTCGGCTGATCGAGGGTGATTTAGGTGGTAGACTGCTGTATCACAACTCTTCAGACTCGGATGTCACCGGGCTCCACTCTCATCCTGGGGATGATGAATCATCTGTTGGCACAGGGATGGAGGAAGGCCCTTCTTCCTTCCAAGGGATTCTCTGTCTCATTTCCGACTCCACTGGAATGCCCTTGGAATCTATCCAGAAAAAGGTGGAGTACCCTCTCACAGAAATTCTAAAGAGGGGATACCCTGATGGAGACCTTTCCAGTGGCCGAAGCCATTGTTGGCCTGGCCCTTGAACTTTGGCAGCGCCCTGCCTCAAGCCCAGCACTGTCTGCCCACATGGCCTGCAAGTACACAGTGCCCATGAGGTCCCTTGCGGGGTTCACAGAGCACCCCTCAGCTGAGAGCCTGGTGACCGCCTCTGTGTTCAGGCATACTGGTAGTTCGGCCAACACTGACCTACCTCCAGACAAAGAGTCCAAAAATATGGACCACACTGCCCGTAAGATCTGTGCTGCCTCTTCTTTGGGCCTTTGTGAGGCCAGCTCGGCTGTCATTATGGCACACTTCTCATGCTCTTCTTGGGTCATTAGATGAAGTCCTCCCTCATTTCCCCATGGACATGCAGACCACAGTCAAACAGGTCAGTGACCTGGGCCGTGCTGTTGCCAAACAGCAGCTCCAGATGGCCTTGGACATCGGGGATTCTTGTGCCTTCTCGATGGCCACAGCAGTGGCCTCTTGCCGCAGGGCTTGGCTGAGGCGCTTCTCCTTCCTGGCAGATACTCGGCACAAGTTAGCTGATGTGCCTTTCCTGGGGACCGACTTGTTTGGTCCAGGAGTGGCTGATCACCTGCAGTGCATAGAGCAGTCCAATGCCACCTTGGATGCCACTTCTGCCAAGGGTTCTTTGGGCAAGAACCAGCAGCAGAAGAAGAAGAAGAAATCTTTTCAGCGCTCTTCCCCTGCAGTCCGGCAGCCCTCCTATCAAGGAGGACAGCAGCATCAGCAGCAGGCTCAAGCTTGGTGCCTTCGGTCCAAGCCTGGACCCCAATAGGCCCGCAAAGGAGGCCAAGGCTCAGGTCCTTGAGCCTCCTCTTCCTCCAAGCCTGCCCAGTGACGGGATGGGGGTTGCCACCGCTATCTCCGTCATGCCAGCTCTGGGCCCTCCCGTGGGGGGTTGACTCCACCACTTCCTTTCCGCCTGGTCCGCTATCGTTTCAGACAGGTGGGTTCTCAAAGTGGTCGGTCAGGGACTGCCTCTAGAGTTTGAGCAGTACCCTCCCAGCCGAGCCTGCGCCCCTTGGGAGGAATGGATTTCCGCATGCACCCAGTCGGCTCTTCAAGATGACATAGTTCAGTTCCTCCGCAAGGAGGCAGTAGCTCCTGTGGCGGATCCTCCAGCAGACCCAAGCTTGTCTCCAGGTACTTCCTGGTGCCCAAGTGGACAGGTGGTTGGCGCCCCATTCTAGATCTCCATGACCTGAGTCGGTTTCTCTGGTCTTGCACCTTGTGGATGGTCACTCTGTCCCAGATCATATTATCCTTGGAGCGAAATGTGGTTCTGTTCACTGGATCTGCAGGATGCATTCTTTCACGTCCCTATCTGTCCGTCCCATCAGCGGTTCCTTCGCTTCAGGGTCGAGGGGACCCTGTACGAGTTCCCAGCCATGCCGATCGGCCTGTCATCAGCCCCATGGGTCTGCACCAAATGCATTACAGTGGTGGCAGCCCATCTTCAGCATCGAGTAGTCAGAAGCTACCCTTACCTCGACAGTTGGCTCCTGGCAGGCTCCACCCAACAGGAGGTGGAGAGGTCCAAGGATCTCTCGCTCCAGACCTGCTCCCAACTCAGCCTCCTGATCAATGAAACCAAGTCGGAACTTGTGCCTTTCCAGGTGATGGGCTTCATCAGGGCAGAGCTCAACTCTTGTCAAGCCAGAGCTCGGCTCCTGGTGGACAGTGCGGAGGTTCTCTCCTCCTTTGCCCAATCATTTCTGGTTGGGCACTTGCGCCCTGCCCGGGACTTTCTGCGCCTTCTGGGTTACATGCCGGCATGCACCTCGGTGGTCCATTGGGCCCGGTTGCACATGCGCCCCATCCAATGGGAGCTGGGCGCCCAGTGGACTCAGCAATATGGTCATTTCGACCAGCTGATCACTGTAACCCAGAAGATGTGGGATGCTCTCTAATGGTGGACTGCCCCAGATCGGTTGCAGGAAGGTATCCCGTTTGTCCGCCCTGAGCCGATAGTTGTACTTATGACTGATGCCTCTCTCATGGGCTGGGGAGCCCACATGGGGGACAACAGGGCCCACGGGTTTTGAACCCCGGAGTCCCGATGCCACATCAACCTGTTGGAGCTCAGAGCAGTCAGACTGGCACTGTCAGCTTTCGCTCCTCAGCTCTGTGGTCAAGTGGTTCAAGTCCAGACAGACAATGCCACGACCATGTACTACCTCAGCAAACAGGGCAGCATGCACTCCTGTCTGCTATGCAAGGAGGCGCTCCACATCTGGACCCTCCATCCAGACCTCTGATCCCTGCACCTCACAGCCTGGTACCTGAGCAGCTAGAGTTCCTGGCCTTGGGTCTTTCCGAAGATGTCTACACCATAGTGGAGGCATCTAGAAAGGAATCGACCAGGAAATGTTATGCCTTCAAATGGAAAAGATTTTCCATTTGGTGTCAGGGTAAGGGTCTGGACCCCTTATCCTGTTCTGTGGCTAACATTCTCGACTACCTCTGGTCTCATTCCAAAGGGGGTCTATGGTCTTTGACCCTTAGAGTGCACCTGGCAGCCATTTCTGCTTACCGGGTGTGGGCTGGTCAGCTGACATTGGTGCAGGAGACAGTGGTCAGGTGTTTTTTCAAAGGCCTGGATCACATATCCCCTCCGGTGCGTGAACCTCCACCTCCATGGGATCTGCTGCTGGTTTTGGCAAAGCTCATGGGCAAGCCATTCGAACCCATGCACAAGTGTGAGCTGTCACACTTGTGGAAGATGGCCTTCCTGGTGGCTATCACATCAACCAGAAGGACAGGGGAGCTCCAGGCACTTTCGGTGGACTCCCCTTATCTGGTCTTCCACAGGGACAAAGTTGTCCTGTGCCCCCACTCGAAATTCCTTCCGAAGGTGCTTTCAGAGTTTCACCTTAACCAGCTGTTGACTCTGCCGGTTTACTACCCTAACTACACCTCGGATGCCAAGTACAGGCTCCATACTTTGGACCTGAGATGTGCTCTCTCTCCTATTACAAGGAAAGGATGGCAGATATTCATGGAGAGGTTCACCAGCTGTTTGTCACTTACGCTGAAGCCACTTCTGGCAGGTCTGCGACGAAGCGGACTATTGCAAGGTGGATTACATCATGCATAGGTCTGTGCTACGGGTTGGCGGGCAAGGAGCCTCCCAGAGGGATAAGAGCTCATTCTGTCCACCATACTGCTGCATCGGTGGCTGCTCCCAGGGATATCCACATCCATGAAATCTGTTGGGCTGTTACCTGGAAGTTAGAAAACACCTGTATCACCCACTACCACATCGACCTTGAGTCACGCCAGGATGCTGGTTTTGGGGCTTCAGTTCTCCAATCTCTGTTCCCTAAGTAGGAGGTGTGCGCCTTGCCTCCCTCCTCCCGGAGAACTGCTTGGAGTCTGCCAAACAGAGTGAACAACATATCCATGCTTCTAGAAGAATGGGTTACTCACCTGTAACAGTAGTTCTAGGGGTGGTATATGCTGTTCATCCACACGGACCCACCCGACCTCCCCGCTGCAGATGCACACAACCTGGCTTCCAGTGGACTAAGATCTGGCATCATGGGGCGGAGCCGAGGTATATACCACCTGGGTGGGTAGGAGGAGCTAGCTTGAAGACTTCCGGCAGACAAAGTGGAAGGGGACAATGCCAAACAGTGTTGATGAACAACATATACCACCCCTAGAACTACTGTTACAGTTGAGTAACCTGTTCTTTGGGACTATTTATTGCTTTAGCTTTGCACCTCACTTTTTTCTGAAGTGCCGTTCTATTGCATTTTTGTATATACAATAAATGTCAGTGACCTGAAAAATGTTTTCACTCCGGGTAGCACTGTTTTGTTTGTATTTTGACTGTGATGGGTATTCTCTGTTCGGTCACACTGGACCCAGAAGGTGTACAGCTTCTTCCCTTTGTTGCTTATTCTAATACATATTGTTGTACATGGTTAGCCCCTATTGTGTATGGATTGCCATACAGACAATTTTCTTGTGGTGCAGTCAAAGGTCATGAGAAGTTGTTGTGGTATCATTCTGACATCACAGTGATACCACAGCCACTTTTTTTACTTTGAACGATTGGTTCTTCCTAAACACGGGAATGGAGCAAGATTGCCAGAGGAGTGCGGTGTAATACGGCTGCACGCTATTGTGCTGGAGAAGGAGACTTGACTCTTAAGACAAGTAGCAGGATCATTAAAAAGCACATTTTGCCTTATGAAAGGTATGCCACCGGAGTTTAATTGATCTTACCAGGTTTTCTTGTGCTGTGTTATTGCCAGATGTGCTGTCCCCGGTGTTCTCGTTCCCTGCAGGAAGAAAGCCGACGGTGGGGCAGGACAGCGGGTTAAGGAGAGACCCCTTCGGGAAGGTCTAAAACCAGGAGACAGACGGAATATGATGGTTTTCTTTGCCTAAAGAGTTGCTGAAAATGCCTGGATCGGGGAACTTCTTTGAATTTAAAAAAGGGGAAGTTTTTTTCTCTTGAGTTTCCCCGAATTATTTGTATGTTTATGCTTTTGCTTAGTTCACAATATCAAAAGCTGGGACTAGTTGAGTTTAAAAGCGTTAGCTTTTTATAGTATTAAAACTATAGGTGTATTTTATTTTATATACAAGATTTTTATGTTATTTGTACTTTCGCGCTCTTTGTAAATCTTGTCTGTTGATTGGCTTTTGGGGTCACATGTTTCAAGTCGTCAAATAGCTGACTCAGCGTTTGGTGAATGAGAATCGCCATTGCTGAGGTGAACATTGAGGTGATGCATATGAGAAGAGGATCAGTATAATTTTTAGTCATTTAATTCTGTCAGCACTGCAAGTTTGTATTTAGCATACTCTTTGTCGCCGTTTGACGTGCTGCATTTTCGGCCTGAATTTCCTTTTGGAGAAGCCGATATACAGATTGGTGTAAAAACATGTTTGAGTATGCAAAGCTGCATTATGCCTCTAACTTCCTTCATGATTGTTTTGAGACCTAGCTAGAGACTGCAAGTTCAGCTTCATTTTAATATATGCTATTTTGATCTTAGAGCATAATATTAATTGGTTTTTTAATTATATAATTATTTCTCTGTATTTTAGGTAGTATTTGCCATTTTATTTTTTTCCCGTGAAGGTATCTGGGAACTGGCTTGATTTGGCTGCAATATTAAAAGGGGGAAAAAAGAAGCCAAAGCGGGATTTTTTCAATACGTCAGTTTTCCTCAAGATGTTGTTGCTATATGAAGCTATGAATTTATGATTCTTGTGTTTAAATATAAGCTTGCTTCAGCATCTGGTCTTCACTGAAGAGGAACTCAAAAGAGCTTTAAAAGTTTTACGCTTGACTCACGTTTGACTTACTCGAGAAGCCAGTGATTGCTGCAGTGCTTTTGGTGGAATACTGCCAAAACATTTACACTTACCCTGATTAAAATCAGCCTGGGATCATTTGCAATCTACAGACAGACGTTTTCATAGTACCTGTCCTTATTGAAGGCAATTAGAGTTTATTTTATATGTGTATTTTATATTTATTGTACTGATATTATTATTATTAGTTTTGTTAAGCAAGAACATCCTTTTAGCTGGAAATGTGTTACCATGAAGCTGAGTAAAGTATTACAAGTGCTTTGTGTAAAAACAACTAGCACTTGAGGAGATGGTACAGACCAGGCGACAGATCCTGGAGAAAACTCAGGTTAATGTTCAGGGGAATGAAAATCAGTATACTGGAGAATTGGTCCCTTGGCAGTTTAACCAGAATGGCTTTACTGAACAAGTCATTTCAGAAGGAGAAATGACTGATCCATCTGCTAGCCCAGTGATGGTTAAATTAAAATCTAAAAAATGGGTAAAATAAATTGCCAAAAAAATAATAAGAAAGAGGTAAGGGGACAGATAAAAGGAAAAAAACAAATGAAAATTATGGATCATTTGCTGAAAAGTAAAGGGAAATGATGTTTTGGGCTTAATAAAAAATGTTCAGACTGTGCCGTTAGATAAAAAAGGAGAAAATATAGAGGATGTTACTATCTTAAGAGATTTTGAGCTAATATCATCTGTTACCCAACAAAGCCCTTTGGACTTTGGACTTTACTTCCACCCCAAACATTTTTTATAGATGTTCCTAATATGGAGTTGAATAGTGAGAAAAATTCATCCCCCATAGAGATTTCTCCAGATATGATGAAGAATAATAATACTGACCAAATAAAACAGGATAATAGTTTAGAACCTGGGTCTGTGAAAAAGGTAGACTTTAACGATAGGGAGATTGAGGGAAGTCATTTTGATTCTATACTATATTTTGATAGCCCATCTCCTAATATGGAATTCTTACCAGAAGGTATTGAATTTAAAATGAAATCACCAGCAGTGATAAATAGATTAAGAAAAAATAGTAAAGATAGTAGAACTAATAAAAACATAAAATAACTTTCTAAAGATACTAATGAAATAATTATGGAAATGCATAATACTGTCAATGGGTCAGAGAAATTAGAACACTTGGATATTACACAGTGTAGTGAGAATAATGAAACCAGTTCTATTGAGATTACAATGACTGAAGGAGAAACTAGTAGGGGTAATACTACTGGGCATACTCTGTACAATCACCCTTTTTGTTTAAGTGAGGAACTTAAAAGATCGATGTCCAATCCGCAGGTGGCACATTTGTTTTTGATGGAACAGATTCTAAATTTGAAGGAGGAGTTTGAAACTATTAAACAAAATATTGCTATAAATAGTTATAGATTGGAAGACGTTTTGCATAAAATATCTGTTTTGATCCAGATAATAAATCACCCTCATTTCAACTGGAGGAGACTGACCATGATAATCAGATTAATCAAGATGTGACAATTCTCCCTGTTTTAAGACCCTCTTCTAGGTCAGATGTTTCTGCAATAACCATTATTGATACTCCAAAAAAGATAATTGTAAGTAAGAATAGAAAAAGAATTAACAAAGAACAAGAACTAGATGCCAGAGGAAAACCCAAATAGGGGTCAACCAAAGGAAAGATCATATTTTGATTGGTGAGGGAATAATTAGTAAGGATATAACTGATGAATATAATGCAAATTGTGAAACTGTAAGTCAAGATGAGAGCTCTATGACTAAAAATAATAATTTTACCCAGCCAAAGGAAATGTGAATAGGAGAGGAGAAATGAATGTGTGATCTATTAGATATATGTGTAACAGTCGACAATAATGTTAAGATACTGAAATCTGAATGGGAAAAAAAGAACTGTGTGGAAATGAAGGAAATCTGGACACAAATTATCTCTCACGAGGTCTTGGAGTTGGAATAAGATGTTACGAGGGTAGATGTTAATAACTGTGCTGTCCTGACCTTATATGGTCTGGATGTACATTTGTTTCGTACAATGAAGTTGATTAATAACAAGATTGTAAAACTGTTTAGGGCAGCTCTGGGACTGGAGATTAGGGAAAATGATATTATAAGAATTATATCTAATAAAGACATTGATGGTAATGACTGTATATTTATCTTTTGTGTTAAACCAAGACTGGCAAATCATTTATGGCTCAATAGCAGCAAATTGGAACCATTGGGAATGAGACTTGACTTTATAAACAGGGATTCACTGAATATTCACAAAAATAAGATCGGGAGTGAAAAAATCTGTATGAGTATTTTTGATAATAAGAAAGTAAGCCAAGAATCTGTTGGTAAACTTAAACAATTATTAAACAACATGTTTTTACATGTTGTCCAAATACCTGAAGGTTCTTTTGAGATTGAGTCTGCCAGCAGAAAAAAAGCATAAATGGAAGTGGTCAGATTGATGTTTGTCTGGCTGAAGCTGGTGTGTTGGACTATATTTTATAGAAGCCTCCCAATACTAGATGAAATAGGTATTTACATTGTGCAAAGTAAGGAATTATGCCATAGAGTTCCCAAGATACTGAAGGGGCATCAAGTAGAAATGGAAACTACTGACCTAATATTATATCTCTTCGGTTTAAAGAAAACTAGGAATGAAAATCACAATAAAATTAAACAGATAGTAATGGACATTCTGAACCAATTTGTGGATATTCCTATTTTAAGGGATCTAATTGAGACTAAAAGAGTAACAAAAGATCCCAATTGTGACCAGATTGAAATCTCTCTAAAATCAAGAGAGATATTTGATACAAGTTTAAATAATTTGGAGAAATTTGATCAAATGGGTCTTTATATAATATAGGGAGAAGCTCTTAAGAACAAGGAATTGACAGTCAAAGCTCCAACTGTTGAGCAGAAACAAGGAGGTCTTAGCATTAATAGTGTGATGGAAGAGAACCAGTTTATGGGAATTAAGGGAAGTGAGAAATTAGAAACCCAGACGATTTACAATATTAAGGTAAATAATAGGTGTGCAGAATTGACCAATTTGAGTGTATGACTGGAAGGTCATGATAACTCAAAAGATTCTTTAGAAGAGGATTTAACATATAAAATAATATCATGGAATATTGCAGGGTTAACTTATAGAACAGTTGATGCGGACTCGAAACATTTTATTATCAATCATCACATTTTATGCCTACAGGAAACCTGGTTAACAAGTGAGAGGGAAATTAGTTTAAACGGTTATTCAAACTATCATTTACCAGGAAAGAAAATAGGCAAGTCTGGTAGGGTATCGGGTGGTCTTCTTACTTCCTTTAAAATTATGAAAGGCTTAAATGCCATATTAATAAATGAATGCTTTATAGCTCAAGCTTTTTTAGTTGAGTACTATAAGGATGTCTTCCTTTTGATTAACGTTTATATGCCACCTATTAACTCAAGATATTTCAGTGAGTCCCTGTGGATTGAATTGGAGAATTTGTTGCAAGAAATCCAAAAATGTAAGACCTGATCTCTATATATTATTATGTGGTGATTTAAATGCCAGAATTGCTAATTATGCTGGTTTCTCAGCTGACATCATGAAAAATTAGGTATTTCTTACAGCAGTAGAGTATGAGCGGATATCAATGGATAAAAAAATTGAATAACATGGGTAAAAATGTATAAGAGTTATTGATCAATCAAAATTTGGCTCCAGTGAATGGAAGAATAAAACCAGATAAACCAGGACTATTTACACATTATGGACCAAGAGGCCTAGCAGTTATTGATTATACCTGCTGGAGTGGGGATATGGCCATATGGTCTTATTGTAAGGTTATTGAAAGAAGTGATAGCGATCATTTTCCTATAGTTCTGGCTTGTAATAGAGAAGTGCATGAAGTGATAAAAAAGATCATACTGTGAATATTGAGCTAATGAACAATAGGAAAATTAGATGGGAATTTAACATTGAACAGTCAGCTGTTAAAGCATTACAGAATTTGACTGTGCTGTTTAGTAATCCTACATTATTAGATATGGAAAGCTATATAGAGAAATGTTTTGATATTATTAGGGGACTCTTATTCAAACCTATGATAAGGAGAAAAATTGTCAGAAACAGTAATAGCTGGTATGACCATGAATGTTTGATGGCAAAAAGAGAACTTAATAAATTAGTGAGAAAAACAAAAGTTTATAATGGTTTAATCAATACCAAGAATCTAAATAAAGTAAGAAAAGACTATAAAAATGTCATACCTTTAAATTAAAACAATGGCAAAAGATGTCTATAATAGAAAAAAAAGACCAACAATCCTTCTGGCTTATGGTAGCAAAAGGCACTGATAATAGTAAAAATGATTTGGATATTTATATTATGGAAAAAGTTTGGATTGCATAGTTTTGTAAATTGTTCTTTGATGTGAATCATATTGATATTAGCTTTCCATGGGAATCATATATAGATAGAGCTTACTTTCAGAGGATAACTCCAAAGGAAGTTTATATTGCAATAGTAACTTTAAGAAGGGGCAAGGCTCCTGGCCCTGATTCAGTCCCAGAAGAAGCATTTACATGCTTGCCCATATTTTGGAGGGATGTTCTAGTGATATATTTTAATGAATGTATTTATGCAAATAGTATACCAACAGAATGGAAGGGAGCAATTATAATACCCATATATAAAAAAGGGGATAGAAAAGATCCAGCAATGTACCGTCCTATTTCGCTGCTGGATATTATGGAGAAGATTTTTGCAAAAATTATTAACAGTCGTTTGAATGAAGAAGTAACTAGATTAAGTGGGCTTTCTGAACTCCAGTAAGGTTTTAGAAGGGGTTATATGACAGTAGACAATACCTTCATACTAATGCATTTGTATGAAAAATATGTAAAACTGAGAAAACAAAGAATCTTTATGGCCTTTGTAGATTTTAGTCAAGCTTTTGATTTGATTTATAGAAATAAATTATGGCAGATAATGTTCGAATGGGGAATCAACCCCATATTAATTAGTATAATAAAAGAACTATACTCACAATCCTGGGCTCAAGTAAGATGGGTGAAAAATGGCCAAGTATCAAAGCCTTTTCTAACAAATAAAGGAGTAAGACAGGGCTGCATATTGGCACCATTGCTATTCAATATTTATCTGAATAAATTTTTGATACAACTAAGTGCAGAAAATTTGGACTCCCCAAAGATAGGTAACTGCTTATGTCCTGCCCTTGCATATGCGGACGATTTAGTATTAATACCTTTAACAAAAAAAGGATTGCAAAGTAAATTAGGGAAGCTTATGTCTTTAGAGAAAGATTGTGGACTGAAAATTAATGAACAGAAAACACAAGTTATGGTTTTTGGAGAATATAGAAGTAAAAAGGATTGGAGAATTAATGGAAAAAAGTTAAAAATTGTTCAGCAGTATGAATATTTAGGTTTGATTATCTCCTCCAATGTAAAGTGGCAAAAACATATTCAAAGCCTTAAGCTGAAACTGAAACAAACTGCTGGAGCTTTAAAAAGATTTAATTACAAATATGGGGGAAATACTATGGTACCAGCAATAAAAGCAAAATACTTCCCTCAAGTAACTTATCAAAGTGAGATTTGGAGTTTGGACAAAAAAGAATCAACAGAAGTGCCAGTGAATAAATTGTATAAAAATGCAATGGGTTTGAGTGTATCAGCCCCAAATGCTTTAGCAAGAGCGGAACTTGGGATGGTTTCATGGAATGCAATAATAATGATTAGGAAATTGTGTTATTGGATTAAATTAACAAGAATGGGTAGAGAACGTTTACCTGCCATATGTTTTATGGAGAAAATGGATTGGGGAAAAAAGAGGTTGCTATAGATCAGACTGGCTAAAGGAGATACAAGTATTATTGAGTAATTATGATTTGGACGTTCTGGATAAATTATACTGTAAGGGAATCCAAATTAGTACCCATTATTTTAAATATATAAGGAACAAAGTGGTTAACGCATATAAAGAATATGATCTTCAAAAGGCATTAAAAACAAGGATCTCGCCTGGTTAATAACATATGATTTAAAACATGAGTTCAGATATTATTTAGAGGTTATAAAGGATCAAGTGGCAAGAAACTGGTATACTAAATATCATATTGGTCTCTACTATGGTAATATTATGAATGCTCGTTTCTTAAAGAAATTAAAAAAGGAGGATAGGTTGTGTGAATGTTTATACCCGGAAATAGAGGATCTGAATCATGTAATGTTTGATTGTTCTTGGTATAATAAGCAAAGAACCTATTGGCTTAGGCCAATTTGGAACTCGATACAATTCACGGATAAAGAGACCCTGTTGTATATTATGTTTACCACTCAAGATGATTAAATTATAAATCAAGTAGCTTATCTAAAGATTATTGCAATAATAAGATTGAAATATTGTAAGAGATGATTCTGGTCAGCTGAATTATACCCTTGTGAACATAAAATATATTTATGGAAGAGGACGTATGCACTTTAAATAGACTGAATATTGGATTTTAATTGTGTTCCATATTTGCATTTTGTAATATTTATATCTTGTATAGGCCTATTTTCCTTTTTTGTCTATGTCTAATGATTAATATTGTAAAGGTTTATTTTCTTTTTTGTCTATGTCTAATGATTTAATATTGTAAAGGTCTATGACTGAACAAATAAAGTATTTTACTTGACTTTCACTTTGAACTGTCCACATGATGCATTTCCTTGGCGCAGCTGTGAGACAAAAGGCTACACTGAGATATGGACAGAACCGCTTAGTAAAGCATACAGTGGCTGGCTTACTGTAAGCAGCAGTTTAAATAAGGAAATTAAAAAAAAAAAAAAGTAAAAAGAAACCCATTTCAAGTTTAAACTATGTTGTATTGAGCAAGTGGGTGGGGGGAGTGGGCGGAGGTGAGCTTCTGGGCGTGCACTGCTCTAATAAAACCGCACCTGCAACAAAAACCTAATTAAACCATATGCTATATAAAATAGTGTATGCTCAACAATCATACCTCTCAACCTCTCAGCATTAAATTTCATAGCACCGGGCTTCAAAATTTTGAGCAAAGGACCAGCACGTGTAGTACTTTCTTATTTTAAAGAATAATGGGCAGGATTCACAAAGCAGATGCACTGGACGCAAACGAGTTACGCTGGTGCAGCCAGGATGCGCCGACCAAAAACGGTGCGATTCACAAAGAGATGTGCCATGGGATGCTGCATGCACATCCCCACTGTGAATCGCATGTTTTGCATATGGCACAAGTGGAGATGCCCCAGCGCAACCATGATGCTCAAAACCACCCAGGGCAGCAGAACAGTGAATAAGGAGCAACCCAGCAGGGAATGGAGGAGCAATAAGGGGATATTGCAGTGGGACAAAGGAGTCAGGGACACACGCCCAAAGGGACAAGCCAGAGTGGCACAGGGCCCAACAGTGGCCAGAGCACATAAAGTGCACAGGCAGGGCACACAGAGCAACACCCAGTACCACACGACGCAACCCACACAGGACCACAGTAGGCACACATGATAGGCACACTGTTGCCCACAAGGTGCTACACATCTGCTGGGGAAACCATGCAGTATGGTGGTGTCCAAAGGATATGGCCACCTGCACAGGAGTCCAGAGATGCGGGGGTGTACGAAGCCACACTGGGCAACACACAGGCATGTTATGCCCCCAACCACTGTAGACTACATGCAGGTCTGATGGCTGACAGTGCAATGGATGCATGCCACAGGCAGCACACACAGACATATGCAGCAGGACACCATGCCTGCCCACAAGCCACAGGCGACACAATGGGAAGGACATAGCAGGGGTGCAGGAGGTAGCCACTTGCACAAACACATGTGCAGACGTGTATGGCAGCAAGGGGACAGAGGACAGCCACAGACAACAATTGAACACAACAACAAAAAACAGTGAATGACCATGGACAACGGTTCAGATAAATAATATTTTACTTACAAAATACAACATCAGTAACAACAACTATGTACAATACCAAAAAAAAGCAGGGAAGGGGAATGTGGGTATATGTACAATAACGGGGAAAACAGAGGAAGAATGTGGCTGTGGGAGGAGGTATAGGGGTCGGGTGGGGAAACTTGTAAAGAAGAGTGGGTAAACAAAGCAATAAAAGTCCCAAATTCACACCATGGGGCGTGCCACGGGATCGCGCACACGTCTGCAGCCTCTTGATGACAGGAGCCTAATTACATCCGATAGGGCCTGCAGCAGTTGGCCCTGCCTCAAGAAAAGTGGACGTAAAGAGTCCTCTAGTGCGCGACACACTTGCAGTCCCATGTCCATAGGCACCTCTTGCTGTCATCCCCCGTGGCCTTGACCACCAGCAAGCACACCCTGTGGACCTACAGTGGGGAACACAGAGAACAGAGACTAAGTGCCATGTTCCAACCCCCCCACACCCGTACGTAGGCTGGAGGCATCTGACATGGACATGGCCAAATCCCGCCAGGCACAACGCACACTGCACCATGCAGACACAGGGTGCCACACTGATGGTGCGCAGTAACCGAGTGGGTACATTTCCCACGTGAACAGACAGTGACTTGTGCAGAGGGGCATAAGGGCAAGCCCCATGCAACACGTGCACAAGGCAGCGGCCTGCACAAGCATGTAGTCCCCGTCAGGACATCAGTGGAGCACCACTGTGTGTCCACAGTGTGCACGGCATGCACACACAGTGGTTGCCTACGCAGGGACCATGTGCACCGTGGCCCAGGCACACGCTGCACCAAACACATCAATGTGTCTGCATGACAAGTGACACACAGACAGTCACAGTGTGCCAGCAACACACACCTGAGCAGACACCCACCCCACCTGACACACATTGGATGCATAAAAAGAGCACTCACCTGCACCAGCATGGTCCCCGCCATGTGCACCTCCAGTGACCCTCCGCACCTGCATCTCAACGGCCTCCGCAGCCCACCGCCAAACCTCTGGCCCTGCAGGGAAAACAAAAGCAGAGAACAACATGAGTAGATGTGATGTGAGACGCACCCCCCCCCCCCACAACACCGGTGTGGGCATGCAGTGAAGGTGTCAACAAACAGTGCACCAGTGATGATAGGCCCGGCAGTGTGCATCAGCGCACAGCACCCCATCCTGTGCCCCCCATGTGTGCAGATGTTGGCATGCAATGCAAACATCAGTGCCACCCCATGCATGCCACAGTGGCCCCACCCCACCCAAGCACCATAGCACATATGCCCACCCCATGCGACATGTGGTAGATGGCAACACAATGCAAGTGCAGCCATTCCCAAGTGTGTGAGTGTATTGGTGTGTGGTGCAGCGGCCCCAACCCCATGCGCACGTCATGCAAATGTACAGCTGTGACATACCTGGTTGTGGCACCGCACCCTTATGTACACGTTCCCACAGGCTCTCTAGGCACACCCTGTCCCTGCTTTGCAGGTCACAGTATCTGTGCCTGCACTGCTCCCCATTGTGGGATACACCAGTCCAGCACACCAGTTGGACCGTTATCCTGGCCCAAACTGCTGACCTGGGCACCTGCAGGTCCTCCTGGCCGAACAGCTGGCCCCTCACCCACATCACTGGGGCTACAAGGTTGAGCAGTTCAACCTCAGACCAGTTAATTGCCCTGGGGCCTGCTCTCTATGCACGTGGCATGGCAACAGCAATTTAGCACAGCAACTGGTCCCTGTCAGGTCTGTGCAAGTGTATGGTCTAATCGCGCCACATACGCCACTAGGCCATGTACAAGTTGCCCTGCTGAAGTGCGTTTGGTGCCAATGGCACTGCTGCATGCATGTGCACTGCACAGTGACATGGCGGGAAAGCAGGGTCATGGGTCATGGCCCGGATTACGCATGCACACAATGTACTTGCATGCCATTTTGGGTTTGACTGGCATCATCATGCAGGGCAACGGTGATGCGCAGTAGCCAACAGGCACACAATGGTAGCCATTGCACAGTCAAGGCATGAAAAGGGGCAGGTAGCACAGTGGGAATCGTGGACATGGATGTGCATGCGCATATAGATGTCGCGTATCGTGCTCGAGCAGACTGGTGGTGATGCAACTGTCATGCCGATGGTGCACCTGCAGTTATGTGCCAATGGGTTTGCGCCATATTCAGGGACATGCCCTGAACACACTGCGCATGTGTGGACAATGCGCCATGTGGAGATGCGCCCTGCTGATTGAGATGAGCTGAGGGCAGTTATGCAGTTCACATACATTGCTCCCAAATCAGCTTATTACTGAATTCAGAGGCATCTCACCTGTTTAGCATCTCATTACACCTGCTCCAAACCTCATTTGCATACCCTGAGCCATAAAATGCTCCTGACTCAGCCCACACAGAGCATAGGTGACTGAGAGGATTTAGAGCCTTGAAGGTAGGTTCTGTATACTTTTCCTAATGCTTTGTAGCTGCAGCAGAGGACAGCATGAGCCGTGGACAGCCAAGTATTGTCCAGACATGTGCATGGACAACAGACGCACCCTGGTGTGTGCCACACACTGTCCCACAGCCCACCCTAGTTACGGCTTGGGGAATGGTGGTGGGTGGTGTGACAGCAAACACATTGATGGATGCCATGTCTGTTGTAGTCCTGGCCGTGAGCTGGTGTTCTATGCCATGCAACAGCTGTGGCATGTCCAGGGACGTGCATCTGTCTGTGGCAATGCACATGGACACGGCGGACACAGTACAGACGTCCCTGATGGTCTCAGATAATGTCCCGGACATGCTTTGCAGGCAAGTGTTTGTTTGGCCGGCAGTGTGCCAGTACACAGCTGTCCTTGGCTGGTGGTACATGCCAGTCATGGTCCCTGCAAGTGCTTGTCTAATGTCTGTGTCTTCAATCCCACAATAACCAACGTATCTGGAGAAGACAGTGCTGCTGGATGCAGGCAGCCTAACTTCACCAATGATGAAGAAAGAGCCCTCATAGAGGCTTATAATCTGTGGAGGGATGTCCTGTCTGGCAGGGGTGTCAGCTGAGCACTGCGGGCTGAGGGCTGGGAGGTGGTGGCACGTCATGTAAATGCGGTGGGCAAATACAACAGAACCCCACAGGAGTGCAGGAAACACCTGAATGACAGGAAGAGGAGGGCCAAGGAGAAGCTGGCACACATCGAGGCCTCTCTGAGCAGGACAGGGTAGTCCGCAGTCGGGGGTGTGGCTAACACTGAATGTAGAGCTGCTTGTGGCCAGCATTGGCCATGCATCCACGCATGGTGTCCCTGGAGGGGGTTCCAGATGGGTGGAAGCCCATCGCAGCACTGTGAGTATACATGCCCCTACGTGTGTCAGACCATGTGTGTGCGTCATGTTTGCCATGACAGACCTGCAGTGTGCAACAGATAGCCCATATGCCTGTGTGCCTTGCCATGGGTGGGTGTGGCCCATGCTGTGCACGTCTGTGTCAGCCAGGCCATGCCGGGGGATTCATGTGTAGTTGTGGTTCTCAGGATACCAGTGGTGCCATCCCACTGTTGGTTGGTGATGGTGTTGCACTGTCCCTCATGGTGCCATGTGGGCATGTATGGGCACTGGGCCACCCTAGCTGTTACTGGTGCATGGCTGCAGCAGTGGACCAGGCATTGCATGTCCATACCAGGGATGTCATGTGCAACTATGGCACACCACTATGTCACACTGTACATGCTTGTCTGCCACTACTGTTTCCATTGTATGTGACCATGTCTCCCTTCTTTCGTTTGAAAGGGATGCCTTAGCAGGTGATGATGCAGGTCCGTCCCACAGGGCTGCGGACACGATGGAGGACGGTGCCATCCCTGGCCTGTCCCATGCAACAGTGTCCCCAGCCGCATTACCAGTGGTGGTGGGTCTTACCCCTCAGCTAGTGGCACCACTGCTGAGGAGCGTGACACCTGTTGGCTGGAGGGTTTGCTGGCTTTGGCTGATGACGACTCAGAGGAAGCAGTGGACATCACTGATGCCGTACTGGTGCTGCCATCAGGCACCCAGGGGGCATACAGCAATGTCCCTGATGCCACTCAGATTCTAGGGGACACAGTCGACAGTAGTGCATGTGACTCACAGGTGCCTGCACAGGTGGCATCTGCTGGCGTTGGTGCCACCGCTGCTCACGGCACGCCTGCAGAGCCCGCACAGCCACCCACTATGGTGGGTGCTGTGCCCTCTGTTTCTGGTGCTGTTGTGGCAGCAGGGGCAGCCAGCACATCTTGGCCGGGTGCTGTGGGTCCACCACAGGTGGCCGTGGACCATGATCCTACCATACCTGGATGAGATGGGATAGTGCATGCCCATTCCCCATCCATGCCCCAGCCTGCTGTGGTGTGCACACTGACATGGATGCACACCAGCAGGCTGGCTCACCACCCAGCCGTTGGTGCTGTCCCCATGGGACATCACCTGCCAATGAGATTGAGGGCTATGCTCACCTCCTGTGGGACACTGTGGAGGGGTAGACATCCCTAGGGGCGGAACTCAGGTGCCTTCGGATTCTGCTGGCCCTTGATCATGAGTCAGCAGTTGCATGGCATGCCCAGATGTTGGCAGAGGCACGCCTACTGCGGGTGGGCATGACTGCAGCTCTGGAGCAGATTTCACACACCGCCGAGGCTGCTTGTGCACCCAGTGTGCAACATGGCCGCCGGGCCTCCAGACGTACACCCAGGAGTGCCTCATGCATGCCCAGGCAGCAGCGTCAGGTGAACCCATTGCTGCTGACGCCATCGCCACAGCTCACCATACCCAGCATCCCTGGACTTGACATGGATCACGGGGCCACCACCCCAGTGAACACCCATTCATGGTCTCACTGCAGTACCCCTACAGGGGTGTTGGCAACCCCCCCCCCCCATGGCTAGTGGTGCTGTGTCAGCATCCGCCAGTCATGGGCATGGCTGCCCATTTGGTCTTGGTGCCTCCCTGTGACATTCAGGTCACCGTTCATATGGCCACTGCACCTACTACCTACCTGTG
Source organism: Neoceratodus forsteri (assembly GCA_016271365.2). Classification (NCBI taxonomy): domain Eukaryota; kingdom Metazoa; phylum Chordata; order Ceratodontiformes; family Ceratodontidae; genus Neoceratodus; species Neoceratodus forsteri. Next base: position 1,872,264,153 of record CM057452.1, read on the forward strand.
TGTCCCACTCACCTGGCAAACACTGCCTGGGGTGGCATGGGTAGCATGTGCCTGCCTCAGTGCATTGCCATCATAGGTCCCCTGTACAGTGACACCTGCATTTCTGTGAGTGCCATTGTTGTGCCGTGTGGCATGGGCATGATGAGTGTGGTCCTGTGTCTGCTGTGCACATGTGCCAGCAGCTGTACACTGATCCATGCCATCCCTGGCACATACACAGTGGCTCATGGCCATGTAGAGTGTGGCCAATGTGTGTGTGTGTGAGTGTGTGCGTGTGCAGCATGGACATTGGCATGGCTGTGGTCCACTGCAGCATTGCCACTGCTGTGTGGCCTGTGTTGTGTGTGGCTCTGTGGAGCTGTATGTGTGGTGTGTTGTGCCATCCATGCAATACCAACCAGTGTTACTCACCTGCAGTCACCAAAGTGCTCCTCCACAATAGTATCCCTGTAGTTCTGGGACATAGCAATGAGACGTGGGTCTCGACATGCCAGTGGTGGTCCAGCCTGATGCCCCTGGGGCACTGCGTCCTCTTCCCCACCATCCTCCTCCTTCCCAGAACTGTCGCCCTCCACTGCCTGGACAGCTATTCCACGGTCCATGGCCACGTTGTGTAGTATACAACAGGCCAGGAATATGCCATAGGCCTTCTCGGGACTGTACTGTAGGGCACCACCCAACCTATCCAGGTACTGGAAGTGCATCTTCAGCATGCCAAAGACCCACGCGATGATGGTGTGCATGGCAGTGTGTGCCTCATTGTACCACTCCTCCTCCTCTGTTCCAGGTCATCTGAAGGGGATGAGTAACCAGGGTTGGAGTGAGTATGCAGCATCACCTGTGGGGAGCAAGGGTGGCTGTTAGTCCACTGCTTAAATGTCCTACGTGACCTCCCCCCTGCACCATGGCGCACTGCTTTGTGTGGTGTGGGTACACCACTGACCGTGTTTCGGACTTCCCTGCCATCCTACCTCCCCTTCCCACCTGCTGTGTTCTGGCCCTGCTGCACAGGTCTGCCTCTGGCTGTCCATGTCATTGCTTTCCACACGTCCACCAGCCCCCATTGTCTGCACCGGTGTGCCCAGCAGCAGAACATGCCTGTCTGCGTGTGGTGCACTCTGCCCTACCACATGTGCCTACCGTGGCGCTGCGCCCCTCCTTCCATGCATTGTAGCTGTGCTGCACTGTCCCACTGTATGCACACCCGCAGCACTGTTCCTCCCTCCAGTGTCCCACTTATGCTGCCCCCTCCACACATTGTGCATCATGCTACTTGCATACCTGCCTCCCATCCTATCCTGCGCCATGGTATCCTGTTGTTCTGCAGGTAAGCATGTCCCACACACCTACTAGATGTCCGCTTGGTATGTCCCCTGCCTCAGATCTGCAGTGGAGGGTGGACCGGTGCCAGATAAAGGCATCATGTGTGCTCACAGGGTGTGTGGCGCAGACATTGCTGATGTGCCCTGTGGCATTGCACACCACCTGGTAGTTTACAGAATGGTAGTCCTTGGGGTTGATGTATGTCACCGCATCATCACCAGGTGGTGCGCAGATTGCCACATGGGTGCAGTCAATGGCCCCATGATGCCTGGCATATGTGTCACCCTGTGGAACTGCTGCATGGGTTCTGTCCGCTCTGCCTGTGTGCTTGGGAAATGGATGTTCTCCAAAGCATGTGGGAGCAGTGCGGTGAGGAGATGGGACGTGGATGCCTGGGACATGCCTGTGGTGTCCCTGGGTGGCCTCTGGAAGGTTCCCACGGTGAGCAGACACATTACTGTTGTCACCTTGGTCTCCACAGCTATGGTGTGACCTCTTCCATTGGGTGCCTGCATTTAATCATAGCAAAGCTCATAGAGCTACCTCAGAATGGCCCTGTTCAGGCGGTATCGGCCAACTGTTTCTGTGTCAGTCAGCTGTTCAAATGTCAGCCTGGCACGATACCACCATGGGGCTGACCGCCTACAGTGCCTTCCACCACAACGTTGCTGGTCTGCCCGTCTCCTGATCCCCATTATCATGCCCACCATCAGGAATGGTGCACTGTCCATTATTGCCTTTCAGCTGCCTCTCTCCTTCTGCTTGCTCCTGCTATCCTGCTGTTGGCCTGCTGGGGGCTTGCCCTCAAGTCTGTTTCTTTTATACTTACCTCCCCATGGCACATTTAGGGCTTGCACCGTGGATGCTCCGTAATTGCGCATTCCTTTTGCACTGTGAATGGCTCTGCGCTGTGTATGCAGGTGCACACCCCCTCAAATTGCACCACATATCATTTCATTGCATCTCCGGCGCATCCTGTTCGGTGCAGCGCATCCGTCTTGCACCGGGGCAACCACGCTGTCTGTGAATGGCTCCATGGCACATTTCTGAGTTGCACTGGCACATCTCATTTACATCCAGCACATCTGCTTTGTGAATCCTGCCCAATATGTCTATAAATAGTGTGCCCCATTTATTTAGTGTTAAGGAATGTTTCTATTAAGTTAGTTCAATGATTTAATAGTTTGTGTGTAGTAGTAGTTTATTTGTTCGACAAAATAGTCATTACAAAATACAGATAAAAATACAAATAGAAAATAAAATTACAATACATTCATCCAAGTGACAGTACATATGAGTACATATTAAAAATTCTTTACTTAAAAAAACCTCTATTACAAAAGGTCTCACTCACTACATTCCATTAATATTCGGGGTATAACTTGTCTCATTATTACACACCTATTGTTACTTATTTTTTCTGTATTCAAAAAGTAGTGTGCTAAAGCTTTTAAAGCAGAACTATCTTCTGTGTACAGCAAAATCACAGTCCGCTCTTGATAATTCATTTCTAATTGATCCACTCTGTCTATGTTAAATATTGTCTCTAGCAGGGATTTCTTGGACTTAATATACAATTCACAAAACCACAATTCATGTACAGTATGAGCTCTTCCCTACCCACAACTTGGCAATCACAACACTCTGATTATATGTTCAGTTCTTTGTTGAATGTTTTGGCTAGGACTTTACTTTCAAAAACTTCACATTTTTATCTAGTAAAAGCAGATCTTAACTTTGGATCTGTCAAACATTCAGAATAGTACTGGAGCTTAACATCATCAATGATGGCAAATCACAAGGAATATCTGAGTCTGTAATCCAATTTCTATCTACATCAGACCAATATCTTCTGACCTTTTTCTGTATGCAAGACTCTACTGTAGACTCAAAACAATTTTCCGATCCACGTAGCTTTTCAACACTTTTAGATCATATTTTTCCAATAATAGATACATATTTCTAAGCCAAGGGGAAGTATAACATCCTAGGTCAACCCACTTTTTTTTTCTAATAAACACATTTTTGTAATTCTATCTTGTGATAATCTAGTCAACCTGAGCAAAAAAGACAGTTCTAGGGACGTGGATATGTTGTTCAATCCACACTGTCTGGCAGGTTCCTTGCCGTTTTAAATCTTGCCGGAAGGTCTTCAAGCTGGCTCCTCCCACCCACCCGGGTGGTAAAACCCACGGCTCCGCCCCATGACACCAGATCTTCCTTACCGCTTGGAAGCTCAGGTTCCCTCCTTAGCACTCTGCGTTTTAGGCTGGATTCACACTCTTCAGATTTCCCAAAACTAATTTTAAAATTTACAAGACTATGGTCTTCGTCTTCCCTCGCGGCTGCGATGGACAAATTGACTCCCGGCTTCCGTCGGTGCTCTTGTGGGCAGAAGATGTCCCGGACTGATCTGCACTCCATGTGCGTCTACTGCCTAGGGCTTGGCCATGATTCACAGGTCTGCGAATTGTGCAAGTCCTTCTCGGCTTCAGTCTTGGAGGACCTTGCTGCCAGACTACTTCTTGGGTGCCCAAAAAGCGGTACCGCCCGGTCAAGTCTAGGAGAGGCCCAGTAGAGGCGGTGTCCCGCGGCGGGCTCTGCTGAGCAGTTGGAAGATAAGCCCTCGAGGAGGACGTGGCCCAGGTCGCTTCTTCTTCTTCCTCCTCGGCCGCGGCATTTATCCCGCTCTACTTGGGCTCCTCCTACACGGCTTCTTTTAAGGAGCTTTGTCAGTCCCTCTTCACTAAGGGAGAAGGGCCTTTGGGACATTCCAGTCGGTCCAGAAAGAAGTACTCTAAAGGTAAGTCCCACCGTTGATGTTTGTGGGAGCGGGAGAGATTCCCTTCACCGGACCGTTGACTCTCGACTTCGGTCGAGGTTGCAGCTGCGACCGCTGGCTTCACGGTGTCCCTTTCAGGTCAGCCGGCTGAGACATCCATCGATGCGGTCGAGATTTTTCTCGACCCGTCTGACGGTTTATCGACTGGAGAAGCCAACAACCCTTCTTCACCGCTTCCCTCGGTGGTTACCAAGGACTTGCCTGTGCCTCCTGTGCCAAAGTCTCTGGTCAAGATCCCTGAACCGAAGGAGGGGCAGGTTTCCCCCATCCCCTCTCTGACCCACCTTTGGAATCCCCGAAGGTCTCGGTCCTCTTCCAGGTCCAGCCGATCCCGCCGATGTCGGCGGTCTCGGTCTTAGCACCATGGAAAGCGGCGTTGCCACTCATCCTCATTGTCCTCTTCGGAGGATAGGCTCTGGCGCAAGTTGTGTCGGCGCTACAAGGATTTGATGTGGCAGCAACTTTTATTGACCGGTAACAAGCCGACTCCGTCGCCTTCTCCAGCCATTAAGTGGCTGTCACTGGAGTGACCAAAACAACCCCTCGTGGTGATCGAGGAGCCGACCCCGGCGCTGGTTGTTCATCCGAAACCGGCAGCTCCACCTATTGTGGTGGAATCCCTGCTTCCACAGCTGAAGACTGGGGCCCCGACCAAGGATTCTCAGTCGGGTCAGGGCTTGCCCCATAGGTTGTCTGTCACCCTCACTCCTGATCGACCTCGGCAGGTGGAGGGTGGCTTAGGCGCTCGGCAGCTGTTCGCAGACTCCTCGGAGTCTGACGGCGATTCCTCCCTGTTCTCCAGGCCGCTTGACCTGGAGTCTGCAGAGGGCCAGTCGGTGGACGAGAGCCCATCCTCGTTTTTGGGTTTGCTTCGACTCATCTCAGATTCCACTGGGATGCAGTTCGAACACATTTCAAAACAGGCCAAGTATCCCCTTACGGAGATACTGGACCGAGGGGCCTTTCCGGTGGCCGAAGCCATTGTTGGCCCGGCCCTGGAGTTGTGGCAGCGGCCAGCATCTTGTCTCGCACCTTCGGCCAGGATGGCTCGCAAGTACGCGGTCCCCACCGGTTCACTCTCCAGTTTCTTGGAGCACCCCTCTGCGGAGGGGTTAGTAACCGATAGCGTTTTCCGGCGTTCCGGGAACGCTCGAGACGTGGACAAACCGCCCGATAAGGAATCCAAGAAGATGGATTACTCGGGGTGAAAGGTTTATGCTGCTTCCTCCCTAGGCCTTCGTCAGGCTAGCTCGGCCCTTCTGATGGCACATTTCTCACACGCAATTATGGGCTCCCCGGATGAGGTGATTCCTCATCTCCCAGCTAACCTTCAGATGACGGTCAAGCAGGCTCGGGATCAGGGAAGGGTGGTGGCAAAACAACAGCTCCAAACTTCGTTGGATATTGGTGATTCTTGTGCCCGATCAGTAGTGGCCGCAGTGGACATGCGCCACAGAGTTTGGCTGCGGATCTCCACCTTCACGGCGGACACCCAGCACAAGCTGACAGACGTTCCTTTCCTGGGCACCGACTTGTTCGGGCCGGAGGTGGAAGGCCATCTCCAGAGGATCGAGAAGTCCAATGCCTCCTTGGACTCGGTCACGTCTGCCCAGAAGGACAAAGGCCGCCAGCAGCAGCGTAAGCCCTTTCACCCTTCCGCCCCTACGGCATGTCCGGACCACCAGCACCAGGGCCAGCAGGCATACACTTGGCACGCTAAGACCAAGTCTGCTGCTTCCTCCAGTAAGAAGCCTGGAGGCAAGGGTCCAGGAGGTCCCTCAGCGGGCTCTACCTCCAAGCCTGCCCAGTGACGGGTTGAGGGGTGTCGCCCCCAACCTTGTCACTCCTCCCCTGGTTCCCTCCATTGGGGGATGGCTCCGCCACTTCCTTTCCGCCTGGTCCACTATCACCACGGACCACTGGGTGCTAGAAGTGGTAGGCAGCGGTCTGCCTCTGGAATTCGAGCAGTTCCCTCCCTATCAAGCCATCGCTCCACGGGGGGCAACGGGTTCCACAGCCTCTCTGTCAGCTCATCGAGCTGACATTGCCTTGCTCCTCCAGAAGGAGGTGATCAAAGGTGGCGGACCCTCCTCCAGACCCAGGGTTTGTGTCCAGGTACTTTCTGGTCCCAAAATGGACAGGGGGCTGGTGCCCCATTCTCGACCTGCACGACCTGAACAAGTTCCTAAGGCCGCGCACCTTCAGGATGGTTACTCTGGCTCAGATTATTCCATCCTTGGAACTAGACATGTAGTTCTGTTCTCTGGACCTTCAGGACGTGTTCCTTCATGTCCCAATCCGTCCGTCTCACCAGCAGTTCCTCCTCTTCAGAGCAGAGGGATCCCTTTACGAGTTCCAGGCCATTCCCTTCGGGATCTCTCCAGCTCCCAGGGTCTTCATCAAATGCATGGCAGTGGCGACAGCATTCCTGCGGCACCAAGGGGTCCGGGTGTACCCTTACCTGGATGATTGGCTGACGGCAGCCCCTCCAGGTTGGAGGTGGAGCGGTCCAGGGATCTGGCCGTCCAGGTCTGCTCTCAGATTGGCCTCCTCATCAATGAGGCCAAATCAAAACTCGTGCCTTCGCAGATGATTCAGTTCATCGGGGCAGAGCTCAACTCTCTTCGAGCCAGAGCCTGGCTCCCGGCGGACAGGGCCGAGGTCCTTTCCTCCTTTGCCCAATCATTTCTGGTTGGGCAATTGCGCCCTGCCTGGGACTTCCTGCGCCTTCTGGGCCTCATGGCAGCCTGCACCAGTGTGGTTCGTTGAGCCCGCTGGCATATGCATCCCCTGCAATGGGGACTGGCCAGCCAGTGGTCACAGCGCTCTGGTCCTCTGGACCAGCCGGTGATGGTGACCCAGGAGATGTGGGATGGCCTGCAGTGGTGGCTTGTCCCAGCTCATCTGCAGGAGGGTATCCCATTTGTTCGCTCCGAGCCGACGGTCACGTTAATGACTGATGCCTCTCTGATGGGTTGGGGTGCCCATCTGGGGGAGTTCAGGGCCCCTCTGGTCCCCTCAGGAGTCTCGATGCCACATCAACCTGCTGGAGCTTCGAGCGGTCCAACTAGCCCTCAGTGCCTTCGCTCCGTTTGTACACGGTCAAGTGGTCCAGGTCCAGACGGACAACACCACAACCATGTTCTACCTCAACCGTCAGGGCGGGACGCACTCCTTGCCTCTGTGCAAGGAGGCTCTCCACATCTGGTCTCTCGTGATCAGCCTGGAGGTGGATCTCCTAGTTATCCATGTGGCAGGAGCCTCCAACAGTCTGGCCAATGCCCTCAGCCGGATAGGCGCTGCATCTCACGAATGGTCTCTCCTGCTGGAGGTAGTACAAGATCTGTTCTCCCATTGGGGCACCCCTCAGGTGGACCTGTTCGCCTCCAGGGAGAATGCGAAGCTGAGGCTGTTTCACGCCCACCCCCCTCAGCAGGGCTCGCTGAAGGGGGATGCCTTCTCAAGGCCATGGACCCCGGGCCTCTTCTATGCCTTCCCTCCATTTCCCTTGATCCACAAGGTGCTTCTCAAGGTGAAGAGGGACAAAGCACAGGTGATTCTGGTAGCCCCAGACTGGCCCCGCCAGTTCTGGTATCCAGATCTCCTCAGCCTCAGCTCCAGGCTCCCGAGGCAGCTTCCAGCCTGGACGGATCTGATCTCAGTCAACAAGGGGGAAGGTACTCCATCCGGACCTTCAATCCCTGCACCTGACAGCCTGGTTCCTGAGCGCCTAGAGTTCCAGGCCTTAGGTCTTTCTGACGAGGTCCTCAACGTCATTGAGGCATCCTGTAAGGAGTTGACCAGAAAATGCTATGCCTTTAAATGGAAGAGATTCTCCATTTGGTGTCAAGACAAGGAGTTGGACCCTTCTTCCTGTTCCTTGGCTAGCATTCTGGACTACCTGTGGTCTCTTTCTCAGCTAGGGCTTCTGTCGACGACCCTTAAGGTGCACCTGGCAGCCATCTCTGCTTACCGGGCGCGGGCCGGCAAGCAGTTGGTGGCACAGGAGAAGGTGGTCGGGCGCTTTTTTCAAAGGCCTTGATCACATATCCTCTGCGGTGCAAGAACCTCCACCTCCATGGGATCTACTGCTGGTATTGGCTAAGCTCATGGGCAAGCCATTTGAACCAATGCACAGGTGTGACATCTCTCACCTGTCATGGAAGACCGCCTTCTTGGTGGCTGTCATGTCAGCCAGAAGGATGGGAGAGCTCCAGGCACTTTCCATCGAGTCTCCTTATCTGGTCTTCCACAGGAACAAGGTTGTCCTGCGCCCCCACCTGAAATTCCTTCCGAAGGTGGTGTCGGAGTTTCACCTTAACCAGGTGTTGACTCTGCCGGTGTTCTACCCCAATCACACCTCGGAGGCCGAATATAGGCTCCATACTCTGGACTCAAGAAGAGCGCTCGCTTATTATAAGGAGCAAATGGCTGAAGTTCGGGGACAGGTTCAGCAGCTGTTTGTCACCTATGCTGAAGCCGTACCTGGCAGACCTGCAGCCAAGCAGACGATAAGCAAGTGGGTCACTTCCTGCATAAATCTCTGCTACAGGTTGGCGGGTAGGGAGCCTCCCATAGGTCTAAGGGCTTATTCCTCCTGCCATACTGCTGCATTGGTCGCTGCTTCTAGGGACGTCCCTATCCAGGAAATCTGCAGGGCTGCTACCTGGAAGTCAGCACACACCTTTATTTCCCATTACCACATTGACCTTGAGTCATGCCGGGATGCTGGTTTTGGGACCTCGGTTCTCCAGTCCTTATTTCCTAAGTAGGGGGTGCGCGCCTTGTTTCCCTCCTCCTGGAGAACTGCTAGGAATCTGCCAGACAGTGTGGATTGAACAACATATCCACGTCCCTAGAAATACAGGTTACTCACCTGTAACAGGAGTTCTAGGAGTGGTATATGTTGTTGATCCACACGACCCACCCGACTGCCCCCGCTTCGATGCACAACCTGGCTTCCAGCGGGCTAGATCTGGCATCATGGGGTGGAGCTGAGGGTTTTACCACCCGGATGGGTGGGAGGAGCCAGCTTCAAGACCTTCTGGCAAGATTTAAAGCGGCAAGGGACCTGCCAGACAGTGTGGATGAACAACATATACCACTCCTAGAACTCCTGTTACAGGTGAATAACCTGTATTTTTCTCATATCCATAACATATTTTTATTATGTTGGCTTGCGCATGTGCAAGCAACATCTTGTGGTAGTAGCACTTTCAGAGGTGTGTTAGTGTTGTGGCCAATGCAGTGTACGCTTTAATGAGTGTTTCCCTCAGCTGCCAGTCAGTGAGCATGCTGGCGATGATAGCAGTTTCAAAGACAGCCACGGAGTTGAAAGAAATCTGCCGCTCCAATGATGTGCAGTTTCTTCACTGGAGTGTCAGAGACAAGGCTTCATTACATGCCTTTCCTGGTGAAACATTCCAGTAAATATGGCGGCTCCCGCCATCAGCCACGCAGTCCCCACATCAGGGATGCCCAATCCCTGTGTCAGCATATCCCCCAGTTCAATTTGTTTGCCAACAGGGGGCCCATTCCCATCAACATCATGTCCCCCCCACCCACACTTTCTTTGCCAGCGAGGATGCCCAATCCCGTCAGCATCATGTCTCCCCCACACACACACTTTCTTTGCCGATGGAGGTGCCCAATCCCCATCAGCATCATGCCCCCCAACTGATGGCACACTGGGAGCCTACCCCAGTGTGTCCCAAATCATTTTCAACCTGAAATAAAGAAAAACCTTCCCTCAAAGTCATTTTTTTTTTACCTGTAAAAAAAACAAAACACACCACCCTCTGTGCACCCCGTATCCCCCTCACCCCATACTTACCTCTGGAGGGCGGCACTGCAGTCTTCTGTGGAGCGGGAATACATCTGAACTCTTCAAAAGCCAACCGGGAACTGAACAAAATGCGGTCAGCTTTATAATGGCAGGCAATGGGGGGGGGGTTCAACTTAGGTGGATATTTCAGCCATTTTTGTGATTTTTGGTACCAGACTTTCAACATGAGATTCTTGGGACCCCACCTCATGAACACATGCACTGTTATGTCGTTTCTCGGTCGCGAAAGGTGATTTCGCGGTCAGTGTCTGCAAGGTAGGGTGAGGTGAAATAGTGTGAGCGTTATGGCCAACGACCCAAAGGCACACCCCAACTCCTGTGAGTCTCTGCAGGGTGGGGATGGGGTTGGCATCAGTTGAATACTTCATTGCCATTCCTATTATGCATCTCTCTAACTCCTGCACTACCAATGCTAATGCCAACAAGCAAACATTCGGCATTGACAAATGCTTGTATTCTCATGGCATAACTCAGCCTGAATAATTGCACAAGGAAAGGAGGGTAGAACAGCAGTAGTTCTTCTTAAGAGTTTGTAGATTGGAACCATAAGTTTTTCTCTGCTTTTTGTGTCCCACATTTCTGAACCATACGAGATCTGAGGAACATATTTTGCTCTTATTGCTTCGAGCAAGGGCTTTATAGCCAAGCCACGATACGTATAATTAAACTTCTAGGGACATGGATATGTTGTTCATCCACACTATCTGGCAGGTTCCTTGCCGCTTTAAATCTTGCCGGAAGGTCTTCAAGCTGGCTCCTCCCACCCACCCGGGTGGTAAAACTCTCGGCTGCGCCCCATGATGCCAGATCTTCCTTACTGCTTGGAAGCTCAGGTTCCCTCCTTAGCGCTCTGCGTTTTCGACTGGTTCCTGTTTTTTTCGGTTTCTCCGAATTTAGTTTGGAAGTTTTCTAAAACTTCGGTCTTCTTCCCTCGCTGCTGCGATGGATAGTTCATTTCCTGGCTCTTGGAAGCGCCCGGGGAATACCTGCAGGAAGGACCCACACTCCACGTGCGTTTACTGCCTCGACTTGGACCATGATCCGCAAGTCTGCTAATTTTGCTGTGCCCTTTCGACCAGCGTCCTGGAGGATCGTGCGGCCCGTTTGGGGCTCGGGCGACCTGGAATTTTTTATGCGCTGGAAAAATCTTTAGAGGCTCGTCGGGCGGTGTCCGCGTCGGCTGTCTTGGCTGAGCAGCTCGATCTCTCTTCCTCCATGGAGGAGGCGGCGACCAAGGCTGTCCCTCCCTCCTCCTCAGTCGCGGCGCTTATCCCGCTCTCTTTGAGTTCCTCTCATTCAGCTTCATTGAAGGAGCTTCGTCAGTCCCTTTCCTCGAAGGTAGAGGGACCTTCGGGACCTGCCTCTTGGCCCAGGTCAAAGGAGTCGCAGGGTAAGTCCCATTGTCGGCGCTGGCGGGAGAGGTCCCCTTCCCCTGCCTGCCGACTTTCGACTTCGGTCGAGGTTGTGCCTCAGGCCTCTGGCTTCACGGTGTCCCCGTCAGGTCAGCCGGCCATGACTCCCGTCAACGTTGTCGAGTCTTCTCTCGACCTGTCACCCAGGCGGTCTACTGCAGGAGCCGTCAACCCTTCGCCGGTTTTCCCGGTGGAGGCCGAGGTTCTGCCTACACCTTTGGGGTGACAGGCCTCGGTCTTTTTGTCCGAGCCGAGGGAAGAGCGGGTGTCCCCCGCTCCTTCCCGGACCCATCTTTGGTTTCCCCAAGGATCTGGGTGTCGGTCTTGGTCCTCTTCTTGGTCAAGCCGCTCCCGCCGAATCGTCGGTCTCGGTCGGGGCACCGAGTTAAGTGGCATTACCGTTCCTCCTCGTCTCCCTCCTCGATTGAGGAGTGGCTTCGATGCAGATGGCGTCGACGTTACGAGGAGTTCATGTGGCAGCAGTTGCTATTGTCCAGGAATCAATCGACTCCGATTCATTCCCCATCCAGCAAGTAGCTGCCGCCCGAACGGCTGTCGCAACCGCTCGCTGCAGTCGAGGTGCCCACTTCAGGGCTGGTTGTTCGTCCGAACCTTGCTGCCCCACCGACTTCGTTGGAACCTCATTTGGGTCACGACCTGCCCTGCAGGTTGTCTGTCACCCTCACTCCCGTCCGCCCTCGGCAGGTGAAGTGTGGCTCAGGCCTGAGGCAGCTCTTTGCAGACCCTTTGGAGTCCGACGATGACTCCTCCATGTTCCCCAGTCAGGAAGGCCCAGGGTCCTCTCCGGACCGCTCTGTGGACGACAGCCCATCGTCCTTTCTGAGTCTGCTTCAGCTCATCTCGGAGTTCACCAGGATGCAGCTTGAACCCGTGTCCAAATGGGTTCCTTATCCCCTGACAGAGATTCTAGACCAAGGGGGTTCACCCTTGGAGGCCTTCCCGGTGGCCGAGGCCATTGTCGGCCCGGCCTTGGAGCTCTGGCAGCGGCCTACTTCCTGTCCTGCGCCCTCGGCCAGGATTGCCAGGAAGTACTCTGTCCCTGTCAGTTCTTTGCCTGGTTTTTCGGAGCACCCCTGCGCTGAGGGGTTAGTTACCGATAATGTCTTCCAGTGTTCGGTGAACGCTCGGGATGTGGATAGGCCCCCCGACAAAGAGTCCAAAACGATGGACTATGTGGGGCGCAAGGTTTACGCCACGTCCTCCCTAGGCCTCCGACAGGCCAGCTCAGCCGCAATGATGGCACATTTTTCCCACGCCCTTTTGCACTCCCTGGATGAGGTGCTCCCTCATCTCCCGGCTGACCTGCGGACCATGGTCCGGCGGGTGCGGGACCAGGGTAGGGCGGTGGCGCAGCAGCAGCTTCGGACTGCTCTGGACTTAGGTGATTCCTGAGCCAGGTCGGTAGCGGCTGCGGTGGCCATGCGCCGCAGGGCGTGGCTGAGGTTATCCTCTTTCTCAACGGATACCCAGCACAAGTTAGCGGACATCACCTTCTTGGGGACTGACCTCTTTGGCCCTGGAGTGGAGGGACACTTCCAGGGGACCGAGAAGTCCATTGCCACTCTGGACTCGGTCACCCCCGCCCAGAGGGACAAGGGCCACCGGCAGCCTTTGCGTAAGCCCTTTTGCCCCTCGGCCCCTGCGGCTCAACTGGCCCATCAACACCAGCATGAGGGCCAGCAGGCTTGTGCTGGGCATCCTGACCTCAAGCCAGCAGCTTCCTCCAAAGGGGAGCAGGGAGGTAAAGGCCCGGGAGCTCCCTCGGCCAGTCCCTCCTCCAAGCCTGCTCAGTGACGGGCTGCGGGGCGCCGTCCCCGGCCTCATCACCCCTACACGGGGTCCCCCCGTGGGGAGATGGCTCCACCCCTCCTCCGCCTGGTCCGCTTTCATGGACCGCTGGGTGTCGGAGGTGCTAGGGGAAGGTCCTGCCTCTGGATTGTGAGCAGGCCCCACCCTTTCGAGCCGTTGTCCCTCGGGGAGTCATGGGGCCCGCAGCCTCGCTGTCGGCCCGCCGAGTCAACTTGCCCTGCCCCTCGAGATAGAGGTGATCAGGAAGGTGGCGGATCCTCCTCCAGACCCTGGGTTTGTGTCCAGGTATTCCTGGTCCCCAAACGGATGGGGGCTTGCACCCCATCCTTGACCTGCTCGACGGGATGGTCACTCTGACTCAGATATCCCATCCTCAGAACGAGGCGTGTGGCTCTATTTCCTGGACCTCCAGGACGTACTTTACACTTCGATCCATCCGTTTCTTGGGAGACTCCTCCGTTTCTAAGCAGGGGATCTCTTTATGAGTTCCAGGCCATGCCCTTCGGTCTCTAGTCAGCGGCATTCCTGCGGCACCGAAGGGTCCGGGCGTAACCCCACCTGGATGGCGGCCTGACTGCAACCCCTCCAGGGCGGAGGGGGATGGTCCAGAGTTCTGGCCCTCTAGGTTGCTCTCAGACTGGTCTCCTCTCTAATGGAGCCATGTTGGAACTCGTGTCTAAGTGGGTGATCCTTTCTTCAGGACGAAGCTTGACTCTTGAGTCTGAGCTCGGCTCCCAGCGGACAGGGCTGAGGTTCTTCCTCCCTTATCTAGTCATGTCTGACTGGACAATTGCACCCTGCCTGGGACTTCCTGCACCTCCTGGGCCTTGCCGCGGCCTGCACCAGCGTGGTCTGTTTGGACCCGCTGGTCCATGCATCCCCTTAATGGGGGCTGGCCAGCCAGCGGTCACAACACTGCGATCCTTTGGACCAGTCAGTGACAACAGCCCAGGGGTTGGGGAACGCTCTCCTTTGGACCGTTCCAGCTCTTCTGCAGGAGAACATCCCGTTCGTCCGCCCTGAGTCGACGGTCTTCTCCGACCGACGCATCTCTGATGGGTGGGGGTGCCCATCAAGGGGAATACAGAGTGCACCGCCTCTGGTCCTCTCGGGAGTCCTGATGTCATTCCAACCTGCTGGAGCTCCAGGCGGTCCACTTAGCTCGCACCGTTCGCTCCGTCTGTGCGGGGTCTAGTGGTTTAGGTCCAGGCAGACAATACCTGACCATGTGCTACCTAACCCGCCAGGGTCGGATGAACCTTGCCATTGCATAAGGAGGTTCCTCGCATTGGGTCTCTGGCGCGGCGGAGGTGGTTTCTAGCCATTTCAATGGCAGGAGCCTCCAGCACCCTGGCTGATGCCCTAAGCGGGATAAGGGCTGCGCCTCACAGTGGTCTCCCTGCCGGAGGTAGCACAAGATCTTTCTCCCTCTAGGTCACGCCTTGGTAGGACCTTTGTTTTTCCCTCCAGGGAGAATCACGAGGCCGAGACTGTCTTAAGCCGCCCCCTCAGGAAGGTTGCTGTGGGGATGCCTTTGAGGCAGCAGACCCCAGGCTTCTTCTCGCCTCTCCCCCATTTCCCTTGACCCTCAGGCAAGGCGAGGAGGGACTAGGCGCAGGTGATTCTGGTAGCCCCAGACTGGTTTTGCCAGCTCTGGTATCCAGCTCTCCTCAGTCTCAGCCCTAGGCTCCCGAGGCAGCTTCCAGCCCGCCCGGTCCTGATCTCTGTTATTAGGGGAAGGTATTCCATCCGGACCTTCAATCCCTACACCTGACGGCCTGGTCCCTGTGCGGCTAGTGGCCAGGCCTTGGGTCTTCCGGCAAGGTCCTCGATGTTGTTGAGGCGTCCTGCCAGGAGTCGACCAGATATGCTACACCTTCAAATGGAAGAGTTCTCCATTTGGAGTTAGGATAGAGCCTGGTCCCCTCTCCTGTTCCTCGGTGAGCATTCCGGACTACCTGTGGTCCGTTCTTCTTCTTGAGCAAGGGCTTCAGTCGGCAACCCTTAAAGGTGCTCTGATAGCCACTCCTGTCTTCGAGGCGGGCGGTGGTCAGTGGCGCGGGAAGGTGGTCTGGCACTTTCAAGGCCTTGATCACACCTCTCTCCGGGAGAGTATCCCCATCTCTGTGGGATCTAGCTGGTATGGGCTTAGCTCACGGGCAAGCCATTCGAACCTTTGCACAGGTGCAATTTCCCCCACCTGTTGTGGAAGAACACCTTCTTGGGGGCTACCACACCAACCAGAAGGCTGGGAGAGCTCCAGGCGCTCCTTTGAGTCTCCCTATCTGGTCTTCCACAGGGACAAGGTTGTCCTGCGCCCCACCCGAAATTCCTTCCGTAGGCAGTGGCGGAGTTTTTCCCTAACTGGGTATTATCTCTGCCGGGGTTCAACCCCATTCACCCCTCGAAGGCCGCATATAGGATCCATTGGGACCCTAATTTAGCGCTCGCCTTTCCAGGGAGCATAGGGCTGAAGTTCGGGAGAGGTTCACCAGCTGTTTGTCATCTACACTGAAGCTGCACCTGGCAGACCTGCAGCCAAGCGGACGACGAGCGGGTGGGTCACCTCCTGCATAGATCTCCGCTATAGGTGGGCGGGCATGGAGCCTCCCAGAGGGATAAGTGCTCATTTTACCCACCCTTCCGCTGCATCGGTGGCTGCTTCCGAGGATACCCCTGTCCAGGATATCCGTAGGGCTCCTACCTGGAAGCTGGCATATACTGTTTTTATCCCCTTCCACATCGACCTTGGATCACGCCGGGATGTTGGTCGGGGCCTCGGTTCTCCAGTCCTTATTCCCTAAGTAGGGGGTGTGCGCCTTGCCTCCCTCCTCCCGGAGAACTGCTAGGAGTCTGCCAGATAGTGTGGATGAACAACATATCCATGTTCCTAGAAATACAGGTTACTCACCTGTAACAGGAGTTCTATTAATGGTATATGTTGTTCATCCACCTGACCCTGCACCTCCCGGCTCGGCACAACCTGGCTTCAGCGGGCTAGATCTGGCATCATGGGGCGGAGCCGAGAGTTTTACCACCCAGGTGGGTGGGAGGAGCCAGCTTGAAGACCTTCTGGCAAGATTTAAAGCGGCAAGGAACCTGCCAGATAGTGTGGATGAACAACATATACCATTCCTAGAACTCCTGTTACAGGTGAGTAACCTGTATTTCCCTAATGGAACTGCTGTCTTTTTTGCTGTTGTCAACACTTTATATGTTTTCTCCAGTTATTCTTTCTGGAGTAACAAATGCCTAAGTATGTGTAATTGTCTGTCTGATTCAAAGTATCTGAGCCTAGTTTCCATTTTCCGCAATCTTTTCCACTGCCAAATACAGAGATTTGCGTTTTAGTAGTGTTAATCTGTAACTTTAGTTCTTTAGCTTTTCTTTCTAAAATATTGATCTTTTTTTGTAATCCTTTTTTAGAAAGGGAAAACAGTATCACATCATCCGCAAAGGCCAACAGCGGACAAATTTTGTCCAGAATTTTTGGGGAATCAGAATCAGATTCTTCAATTGCTTTTAAAAGAACATCTAAATAAAGTGAAACAAAAGAGTGGGTGCAAGCACACATCCTTGCCACATACCCTTATTTATTTTTATTAAATTTGTCAGTTTCCCATTCTAGCTGGTCCTGACTTTTGCCCAAGTCTGATCATAGAGCCTGCTAATTATAGATATCAAGTCTCCATCAATTCCCTTATCTTCTAGGGCTTTCCAAAGTATAAATTTGTTAGTATCGAAAGCCGATCTAAAATCTACATAAAGCACATGTAGTTTTTGCTTCCACAATAATGTATATTTCTAAGGACGTGGATATGTTGTTCTATCCCCACTTGTTGGCAGTGTGCTTTCCCCTTTAAATCTTGCCAGAAGGTCTTAAAGCTGGCTCCTTCCACCAACCCGGCTGGTATATCCCTCGGCTCTGCCCCATGATGCCAGATCTTCCTTTCCGCTGGAAGAAGCAGGTTCCTTCCACACCGCTCTTGTGTTGAGCAGGCCCTGGCGTTCAAATCTTTGGAGTTACTTCCAAAACTTAAACTCGTGAGAGTTTTTTCTGAACAATCTCCTATCGCACCCGTGATGGAAGATTAAGCCTTTGCCCGGGTTCCACTGGTGGCCCTACGGGCAGAAGATGTCGCGTACCAACCATGCGCCATGTCGTTTACATCCCTGGGTTCCGACCACGTATACCCAGGCCTCTGAATTTGCACTCTGCTTCAGCCTAATGTACTTAATGATCATCTCACCTGATTGCAGTTTGGCCATCCAGAAAAATGGAACCCGCCAGTCAAATCCAAGGAAGCCTATTGGGTGGTCTCCACGGCTGCGGGGTCCGCCGAGCAGTTAGAGCAATCAAGGAGGAGGCGGCTTGGGCCGCTGATCAGTCCTCTTCAGCCTCGGCCTTTGTTTCACTGAAATTGAGTTCCACCTTTACAGGCTCCTTCAAGGAGCTGTGCCAGTCTCTCCTGACTTGGGTGAGAGCCCAACGACGGCGCACAGCTTTCGTTCCCGGAAAAGAGAAAAAGAGTCAAAGGAGTCGAGAGAAAAGGAGAAGACTCACTGTCGTCATTCTTGGGATCGAGAATGGTCTCAGTCCCAGGAATCTCCAGTTTCGACTACAGTCAAAACTGCGGCCTTGGCCGTTGGCTTCATGGTGCCTCCATCAGGCCAGCCGGCAAAGACGCGGGACGACGACCCGGTCGAGATTCTCATCGACCCAGTTGACCCATCGTCACTCAATGAGGTCAACAATTCTCTGTTTAGGACTCTGATCCTACTGGGACCTATCAAAGAGGAGACCCAGAAACCTCCTCCTGGTCCCTGACCATGATCTAGAGGAGCCGTGGAACTCCCCAGTTCCCTCCAAGCACCCCTTTCAGTCCCCCCAGCAGTTGAGGTCAAGGTCTTCCTCATCCTAAAGGTAGAAAAAATCTCATTGATGCCACTCTGGGCATTACAAGAAGTGGCGCCGCAACTATTTGTCCTCGTCCTCCTCTGGAGAGGAGAGGAGAGGCTTTGGCGCAAGCTGCACCGATGCTACGAGGACCTTATGTGGCAACAGTTGGTGCTGGCTGATCCGAAGCTGACCCCGGCTCCCACACCAGCTATCACATGGCTGTCGCCTGTTAGGCCAACACTGACACCTCCGGAGCCAGTCAGGAGCCGTTGAAGGCCATCCAGGCTAGGCGGAAGCTGGCTTCTCCACTGATCGTGGTGGAGCCACCACCCCAACAGCCTCTTTCGGGGACTCCAAACAAGGAATCTCAGCCCACCGAGGGTCTTCTGCACAGGCTGTCAGTCACCAACTGTCTGCAGTGGTTGAGGGTGACACGGGTGGTTGGCTGCTCTAGGCGGACTCTTCAGGGTGTGAGGACTCCTCGCTGTACACCCATCTGCTCAATGAGGAGTCAGCGGGGGAGCCTCTTGACAGAGGAGGGTCCCACATATTTCATGGGCATCCTCTGTCTCATCTCTGAATCCATGGGGATGCCTCTGGAGCCCGTTCAAAAGTGGGCTTGATATCCCCTAACAGATATCCTGGACAGAGAGGATTCTCTGATGGAGGCCTTCCCAGTGGTCAAAGCCATTGTTGGCCAGGCCTTGGAGCTTTGGCAGTACCCCACCTCCTGCCCTGCACCTTCGGCACGGATGGCCAGCAAAATACGCGGTGTCCATCGGCTCCCTTTCAGTGTTCACGGAACACCCCTCGGCCGAGAGGCTAGTCACTGATTCCATGTTTCGGCACTCGGGCAATACGGGAGACTCCAGTAGACCACCGGACAAGGAGTCCAAAAAATTGGACCACTCGTCCAAAAGGGTCTATGCTGCCTCTTCGCTCGGTGTCCACCAGGCGAGCTCGGCTGTCATCATGGCACACTTCTCCTACGCCCTTTTAGGCTTTTTGAATGAGGTGCTTCCTCATCTCCCCACAGACCTCCAGACCACAGACAAGCAGGTCCGGGATCAGGCTTGGGCTGTGGCCAAACAGCAACTCTAGATGGCTCTGGACATTGGGAACTCCTGTGCCCATTCGGTGGTGGCCACAGTCGCCATGTGCCGCAGTGCTTGGCTGAGGCTCTCGACCTTTACAGCAGACATCCAGCACAAATTGGTGGATGTACCCTTCTTGGGCACCGACTTGTTCGGTCCCGGGCTCGACGGTCACTTACAATACATCAAGAAGTCCAATGCCACCTTGGACTCTGTTGCTTATGCCCAGAAAGAATCTGAAGGTTCCAAGCAGCAGAAGCACAGGCCTTTTCGGCCTTCCACCCCTGTGGCCAAGTCGGCCCAGTACAGTCTGGGCAGCAGCAGCAGGCTCAGTTTTGGTGCCCTCTGCCCAAGTCAGTGGCTTCAGTGCCCGGAAAGGCTGGAGGGAAGGGACCCAGTGGCCCCTCAGCCAGATCCTCCTCTTCCAAGCCTGTCCACTGATGAGTTGGGGTTGACCACCCCCATACCCGTCACGCCTCCCCTGGGCCCACCCATCACTTCCTTTCTGCCTGGTCCACTGTTACCACAGACAGGTGGGTTCTGGAAGTGGTCAGCCAAGGTCTTCCTCTGGAATTCAAGCAGTACCCACCAAGCTGAGGCCACGCCCCATGGGAGGAGAAGGTATCCGCAGATACTCGATCGGCTGTCTGAGATGACATAACCCAACTCCCCCACAAGGAGGTAGTGGTCAGAGTCGCGGACCCCCCAGCCAACCCAAGGTTCGTTTCCAGATACTTCCTGGTCCTGAAACAGATGGGATGCTGGTACCCCATTCTAGATCTGCACAACCTGAATAAGTTTCTCAGGTCTTGCACCTTCAGGATGGTCACTCTGTCCCAGATCGTACCATCTCTCGAGCAGAACATGTGGTTTTGCTCCCTGGATCTATAGGACACATTCTTTTACATCCCGATCTGTCTTGTCTGTCCCACCGAAGGTTCCTCCATTTCTGAGCCAAGGGAACCCTCTACCAGTTCCAAGCCATGCCGTTCAGCCTGTCATTGGGCCCCAGGGTCTTCATCAAATGCATTGCAGTGGTGGCAGCCCATCTACGGCATTGAGGGGTCCAAGTGTACCCCACCTGGATAATTGGCTAATAGCAAGTCCCTCCAGGCAGGAGGTGGAGCAGTCCAGGGATCTGTCCCTCCAGACCTGCATCAGCCTTGGCCTCCTTGTCATCGAGGCCAAGTCAGAACTCATGCCCTTGCAGGTGATCAACTTCATTGGGGCAGAGCTTGACTCTTGCTGAGCCAAAGCCAGGCTCCCGGCAGACAGGGTAGAGGTTCTCGTCTCCTTTGCCTGATCATTTCTGGTTGGCACTTGTACACTGCTGGGGACTTCCTGGGTCTTCTGGGCTACATAGTGGTCTGCACATCCATGGTCCGATGGTCCTGGTGGCATATGCACTCCCTGTAGTGGGAGCTGGCCAGCCAGTGGTCTCAGCACCAAGGACACCTTTTCTTTTTTTTTTAGACTCTTTTTCCTCCTTATGCTGGCTCCAAGGCATCTCTGCCGAGGACCTGCGGGGTCTCATGTCTCCACAACCTGTCTGAACCCTTGCCCAACCAGAAAATTGGGTATGCTGGGTCCCCCCCTCTCCCCCAGGCCCATCAAGAGAGGCAGGGACCACGGAGAGCCGTATTGGGTTCGGGCCAGCATTGGGCATGTGGGCATGGCCACAGGGCTCCTCCTTTGCCTCATCATCACCAGGGATTTTCCTTTGTTCACTCCCTCCCCCGATGCAGGACATGCAGTGCCATCTAGTGCGAGATAGGGATGATCCTGCCCATGCCGCAGGACGGCCACCTGATGTCGCCCCCAGATATGTGGTCCTCAGCTGCTGTGCCCACAGTCTCCACTGGGAGCAACTAGCGCTGCAGGACATAGACCCGCCGTCCCTCCCAGGAGAGGAGAGCAGTCAGATGGACGCTCAATCGTTCTCCTCCCTGACTGACCCCCAGCTCCCGAGTCCGTTCCTGAACCCAGGTCGCCGGTGTGGCGCAAGGTGTGGCGTCCAGCACCTCAACCCTCAGGGCCACCGGGCCGGTGTGCCTAGGTTACTTTGACCAGCTGCTCACTGTGGCCCAGAAGATGTGGGATGCTCTCCAGTGGTAGACCATCCCAGAGAATCTGCAGGAAGGGATCCCATTTGTCCACCCCGAGTCGATGGTCAACCTGACAGCCGACGCCTCTCTCATGGGCTGGGGTGCCCACCTTGGGGAACACAGGGTCCACGGGCTCTGAATCCCTGAGGAGTCCCGATACCACACACATCAACCTGCTGGTGCTCCGAGCAGTCCGGCTGGCACTGACTGTGTTCACTCAGTTTGTTCAGGGTCAAGTGGTTTAAGTCAAGGTGAACAACACTACGACCATGTACTATCTCAACAAGCAAGGTGGGATGCATTCCCTGCCTCTGTGCCGGGAAGCTGTTCACATTTGGACTCTAGTGAGCTGACTGGAGGTGGATCTCCTAGTCATTCATGTAGCAGGAGCCTCCTATCGTCTGGTGGATGCCCTCAGCCGAGTGGTCAAGGTGTCCCACAATTGGTCTCTCCATCCAGAGGTAGTTCACAGTCTGTTTTCCCAATGGGGCACCCCTCAGGTGGACCTATTCACCTCCATGGAGAACGCAGAGCAGAGGCTATTTTGTTTCCATCCCCCTCAGCAGGGCTCGCTGCAGGGAAATGCCTTCTCGAGGCTGTGGACCCCAGGCCTCCTTTATGCCTTTCCTCCACTTCCCTTGATCCACAAGGTGCTACTCAAGGTCAGGAGGGACAAGGCACAAGTGATCCTGGTGGTTCCAGACTGGCCATGCCAGTATTGGTACCCCGATCTCCTCAGCCTCAGCACCAAGCTCGCCCGGATCTGCTCTCCATCAGTCAGGGGAAGGTACTCCTCCCGGACCTTCAATCCCTGCACCTGACAGCCTGGTTGCTGAGTGGCTAGAGTTCCTAGCTTTGGGTCTCTCCGAAGATGTCCTCGCTGTAGTCTAGGCATCTTGCAAGGAATCGACCAGGAAGCGCCACACCTTCAAATGGAAGAGATTCTCCATTTGGTGTCAGGGTAAAGGGTTGGACCCTTTGACCTGTCTGATGGCTAGCATCCTAGACTACCTATGGGCTCTCTCCAAAGGGGGACTTCGATTGACAACCCTTAAAGTGCACCTGGCAGCCATCTCTGCTTACCGGCCGTGGGCCGGTCAGCAGTCGGTAGCGCAGGAGAAGGTGGCCTCATACTTTTTCAAAGGCCTTAATCACATATCCCCTCCGGTGTGCGAACCACCACCACCGTGGGATCTACTGCTGGTACTGGCAAGCCATTTGAATCAATGCACAAGTATGAGTTGTCACACTTGTCATGGAAAACCACCTTTTTGGTGGCTATCATGTCAGCCAGAAGGATTGAGGAGCTCCAGGCGCTCTCAGTCATGTCTCTTTATTTGGTCTTCCACAGGGACAAGGTTGTCCTGCACCCCAACCTGAAGTTCCTTCCGAAAGTTGTATCAGAGTTTCACCTGAACCAGGTGACTTTACCAGTGTTTTACCCTAATCACACCTTGGATGCAGAATACAGGCTTCATACTCTGGACCTGATGCGAGTGCTCGCTTATTATAAAGAGCACACGGCTGGAGTTTGGGGAGAGGTTTGCCAGCTGTTTGTCACCTGCGCTGAAGCCGCACCTGGCAGACCTGCAGCCAAGTGGACGATTGGCAGGTGGATCATATCCTGCATTGATCTCTGCTACAGGTTGGCGGGTAGGGAGCCTCCCGTAGGTCTAAGGGCTTATTCCTCCTGCCATACCACTGCACTGGTCGCTGCTTCTAGGGACATCCCTATCCAGGAAATCTGCAGGGTGGCTACCTGGAAGTCAGCACACACCTTCAATTCCCATTACCACATTAACTTAGAGTCATGCCAGGATGCTGGTTTTGGGGCCTCAGTTCTCCAGTCTTTGTTTCCAAAAGTAGGGAGTGTGTGCCTGCCTCCCTCCTCCCAGAGAACTGCTAGGTGTCTGCCAACAAGTGTGGATAGAACAACATATCCATGTCCCTAGAAACACAGGTTACTCACCTATAACAGTAGTTCTAGGAGTGGTATATGCTGTTCATCCACACGGACCCACTCGACCTCCCTGGCTTTGACGCACAACCTCTGCTTCCAGCGGGCAAGATCTGGTATCATGGAACGGAGCCGAGGGATATACCACCTTGGTGGGAGGAGTCAGCTTTAAGACCTTCCGGCAAGATTTAAAGGGGAAAGGATACTGCCAACAAGTGTGGATGAACAACGTATACCATTCCTAGAACTACTGTTACAGGTGAGTAACCTGTGTTTTTCAAGTAGGTGGGAAAAAATAAAGCAATTATCCAATGTGTTATACCCTGGACTGAAACCTACCTGGTAAACACTCAGGCCTCCACATTCATCAGGTTTCACTAATAGTTTGTCTAACAAAATATTTATTAGTTTGTGTGTCCGAAAATAGCTCTGACATTATTAGGAACATCAGTAATCCTTTGTGGAGAAAGGGTACATTTTTTTTGTTAAATTTAAGTATTTATGCTCCTTCTCCGGCAGTCCCTTCTGTCTGACCCCAGCCCGTCACCTTTGTATCAATGGGATTTACCTTCAGCACAGTCGCTGAGTGCAGAGCCTGCAGAGGGTCGGGTGTCATCCTGCAGTCAGAGTATTTCCTCTGTTTCCTCCAGTTCCCTGTTGCTGGGACGCACACAGCCAGATGTGTGCATGAAGGCGAGTGCACGTCAGGACAAGTCCCGTAGCACCTTCCCTTTCCCTGGCATCTGACAGACCCGCACCAACCGCAGGCTTCCACCTGGGGGCAGTCATTCAGAGGGGACGCCAGTTCTCCCTCCCCAGGAGAGGAGAGGAGAGCTGTCTTCCAGACGCTTCGATCCTCTCCCTCCCCAGCCAACCCCAGGCGTCCCACTACGCACCGGAAACATGGGTTGTCGGTGTAGCAGGAGGTAAGGCATAGATGCCTCAGCCGTCCACGCCACTGGGCCAGCTTCAAGGGTAAAATCTGACTGTAAAAATCATAGCGTTATGCGAAATTCATAGCATTTGAGAGATATGTCAACAATACACAACAAGGACTGTTTTCTGCTCGCTCTTGAGGTCCCTATCATGTCCTCTAAACCCCTCGATGGAAACACAGCCTTGTTATGTGTGGTTACCCGTACTCTAACCTGTATGTTCCCTTTTCTGTTCGTTGCTCTTCTGCCCCATTTACGTCTGAGTCTTCATACTAGGCTGTTTCCCTTTGCACTTTCATTTTCTCTATACTGTGTCCTCCCACAAATGCTATTGTGGCAACAATATTGGGGACCAGGGCTCTATTTGCAACACTGGCGGTAGGGAGGAATTGGGACAGAAGTGTTATGGCCCAGAACAAAAGCTTGTGGCACCCCATGCATAAATGTTGTAGAGGAAACACTCACCTAATTGAAATGCTTTTATGTGAAGGATTTCTCAGCTTGCAGCCTGCCTTCTCATGTTTGTAAGGCTCAGTATACAGCAGTGTGGACTTTTTCCTGTGTGATGCTCTCCTTGATTGCATTACTGGTCAGTGTCAAAGACCTGGGTTGTTCTAGATGTGTAGTTGTTAGCTTTACAGCCCTTTTTCAGTCACGTGCAAATACGTATCACTGGGCATCACAGACTAGGTTTTTTTTTTTTTTTGTTAGTATTGCAACATGGCCTGGATGATTTGGATAACACATTGGTTTGACCAAGATGATTGGTATGAAGGGTTACAGAATGTAAGTATTAGTTGTACAATCATCATTCTTTAAAAAACACATAATACACAGTATGCGCAGCCATCTAGATAATATGTTTGTATTTGTCTTTAGTTTGCTTACTGGCACACTGAGTCAGAGCATGTTTCCAGGTGTGACCCAGGAATGGGCTTTATTACGCAAGGAAAGTACCATAACAGAGAATAGTACAATGTGCCAAAAGTGCAGTGAACATACTGTGTATGAATGAGTGTTGAATTCAGTACAAAAACTTGTGTACATGAAAGTGATGTGGTCAGTGGCAATAATGGGTTATAATGGCATAAAAGCACCTGCACAGTAAGGGAAAGACTGCATTTATGAAATAGTCAGGAATGACCGACACTGTTTCCTCACAAGAATACTCTTCCCGTTTCATACTTGTCTACTATGTATTTCTATTATTACATTAAAAAAATCTTGTTTTGCATTTTTGAATACCATTGAGATCAACGATAGTTCAAGGCAGCAGGTTAATTATGATTTCCACTTCTACTCTTGAAGCAGTATAGTAACTTGCTTTGTTAATATTTTGTCTGAGGTTATCAAGGAGTATAGGGTGTGTGCGTGTGTGTGTGCGTGTGCATGGTATGCATGATAATTTTCCGTTAGGAGATAGCCCATAACTGAAGTATGAAAGCCTTTCCTTCATGTGTTTTACAAGTCGCACTAAAAAGTATTCTGATACGGTTCTTCATGCTGTATTGCATAAGCGTTGCATTAGTTTAGCTGCATGAAATTAGTATTTCTATAGGAATTGTATGCAGCACCAGTTCTTAACCTGTGGTGGAGCCCTGTTTTAATTTAGATTGTAATGAAGCCCATTGTGTTCCTACCAACACAAGGTAGAGCAATTTGAACCATTTTGTTTGTATCAGCTACTTTATGCCTGGATGGAGTGCTGCTTATCTTTATCCCTGTGGTTGGATTCCTGTACAGGCACCATCTTGCTAGCCCTGGGGCCCTTTTGATGTCACCCCTTTGTTGCCTGCCCCCCACCACCTCTGCAGGTCCTTTGCTACTGGATCTTTTGCTTCTTGAGAGGCGGACAGGCCAGTAGAACACTGGAAACTGGGACTTCATGCCACCTTAGAAAATTGGCTTTTGACCGGCCCGGTGGTACTGAGAGTTGAGGTGCTGGATACCACACCTCGCGCCACACCGGTGACCCGGGTAGAGGAGGCAGTTCGGGTGGTTCGGGGGTCTGCTGGGGAGGTAAAGATTGAGCGTCCGGAGGACTGCTTTCCTTCCTCGGGGTGGGGGGTTTGTGTTCTGCGCGCATGGGCACAAGAAAGGTTCAGCCTGTGCCCAGGTGTGCTTGGCCACCTCTGCAGAGATGGGGACGGCTGCTGCACCCATTGCACAGGTGCGGGGGCAGGGGAGGAAAAAACAGAGGAAAATACTAGGACCTAGTAGGACCCATGATGGCCGCGATGGACTGGAGGACGTACCCCTCCGAGTGGGGGATCGTAGCCCCTGCAGGGTCCATGGGGGAGGTGACAGATAATGTCGTGATAAAAAAAAAAAATGGACTTTTTATTTCCTGGGCTCTGATTGGCTGGTACCCATGCCGGGGGTACATTAATTTTCAATAGACACCCAGGAAATAAAAAGTACCAGCTTCCCATGCCCCAAGGCCAAACTGGTATCCTTGTGCCAGGCTAAAATTTTAACTTTAGCAGCCACCATTTTTTCCCACTCAGTTAGCATGAGACTGCCCCCCGACTCAATAATCAGACAAGTCCCTTCACCTACAAAACAGAGACAATCCGATGAAGTTTGAAGACATTCCCCTGCCTTTTTTCATTTTAAAAACAAAAGGAAAAGGCAGCAATTCTAGCAGTACAAGAAACTAGCAGCAGCATATCACATGGTCAGGGCTTCTCACAGACAGCCCAGGTTGCCCTGTTGCCTCCAGTCCCACTTGACTATGACAGATGCATTTCTTTCTTTCTTTTTAATTTTTTATACCACATCTCCCTGATCCCTCACCTCATAGTGCTCCACTTCTCCATAACGCTCGCTTAACTCTGTCCCACTGTTGAATTTACTTCCTGAGCTCCCGACTATGAAAACAATCACACAAGGGGGAGAAGCCAAAACACAGCAGCGGCGCATCAATGTGGAGGAGACGGGGATGCATTTCTTTCTTTCTGTTTATAGTTTTATTCCCCAAACCGCCCAGCTTTTACATGCCCTACCTCACTGTGTTGAAAATCTGTCAGCCTTGTTCCCTCACCTCCTGCCACTCCATGTCTGCGCCGCAATGCCTGCTGCACTCACTAGGTCTCCATTGTCAAATTTACTTCCTGACCATGGACTCCCAAATCTTGCACACCGGGGGGGAAAAATGTAGCAGCAGAGCGTAAGCACAGAAAAGTACAGCAGTACAGAAAAGGGGTAGGACTGTAACAGAAGTGTGTAGAGCAGCACCGCCCTCTACTGGCAAGTTTACCAGTAGAGGCGTGAAAAAATTCCCCCACACTTGCTCACACTACCCAGGTACTGACTACTGTATTCCAATTTGGAAGTAAAAAGGCAAAAGATTATTCCATGCTTTTAAAAGCAATACACATTAAAACACAGTGCATCTCTAGCATTGGTGCAAGTGAATGAATGCCCTGATGCACCTATGCCAGAGATGCACTGTGTTTTAAGAGGGACTACTTTACCAACAAAACCCAGTTTCAGTTCATTTCCAATCATTTTTTTATAGATTTATTTTTATTTTGGCAATTTCACAGGAAAATATGACATGTGGCCCATTTTCTATATGCATTAATACCCTCCAGGGTGGGCGGCATTGGGCAATACTGGACCTTCCAGGGGCTATAAGACCCTCCACCTGTGTCACTGGGCCTCATTATACCACAGGTGATCTGGTATTGCTCAGTACTGCCCAGCCTGTCGGGTATTATTGCTTACATGACTCTCCCTCATTGAGTCCTTTCTCACAGGTAGGACGCAGAGGGTGGTGATGGGGAGTTTCTCCTCCCTCCCAAAGTCCCTGCTGTGTAGAGTTCTCCAGGGCTAGATCCTCTCGCCCAAGCTGTTTGCAGTGTATATGCTGCCCCTGGGTGAGATCATTAGACACTACAGCGTGGAGTTTCATTGTGCTTATTCATTTTACCGAGGACATGTGACTCTGGAAGTACTGAATGCATGTTTGGCCGAGATTCAGGACTGGATGTCTTCTAACTGACCAAGGCTCAACCCAGAGAAAAGGAGCTGCTGGTGATAGAGCTTGGTTGTTGGAGGGATGCAGAGATTGCTGGGTGGAGGAACTGGCTTGATGTTGCACTCCACCCCACTTGTGGCCTCTGCTAAGCTGAAAAGTCCGAGCATTATCCTTGAAGAGAGATTGACTTTTGAGGCTCAGGTGTCATCTGTTGTCTGGAGTGTTTTTTATCACTTGAGGAATATCATCTGGATCAAAGCCTTAATCCTGCCAGCTGACCTTGGCTAGTGCTCAGTGCGAAGAAAACTAAATCAGTGGTTTTCTCCAGCACACGGAAACCACTCTCTTTCGAGTTCACATTACTGGACAACAATGGCAATATAATCGAGAGGGTCAGTGAATTTGGATACCTCGGGTTGCTTCTTGACAGCCACCAAAACTTTGATTTTCGGGTAGCTCAGCTAATTACAAAAACTCACCAATGCCTGGGCATGCTTTACAGAGTGAAGCCTTTCCTGACCAATGAATCCAAGGCCCTGCTCATCACCAGTTTCCTGATCCCTCTCTTTGACTATGACGTTTTAGTCTATTACCCACCCCTTACTCACAATAACCTCCACAGACTCCACTCCACCTATCACAGCATCATCCGTTTTGTTTCGGGTCTCCCCAGATATACCCACCTCTGCAACCTGTACAGAATCTCTAATTGGTCCTCCCGTGAGAACAGACTTGACAGCAAAATAGTTACCTTCTTTCATAAACTTTCCTTAGGCCTCCTCCCAGACAGCATCCTATCTCTCTTCTCCAATCCCCCCTCTCCCGGTACACGAGGAGGTGCTCCACCCTCTCCTTATCCATCCCTTTCTGTCATACCACACAAGGTCAAAACACCCTCTCCTACAAGGGTGCTAAACTGTTCAACAGTCCCCCCCACCGGTGTCATCGATTGCCCCACTACGGCCTCCTTTAAGCATAACCTAACATCACACCTTTCTCAGATCGCCATCTACAAGTGCTCCACCACCTGAGGATGCTTCAGGGTGCCCACTCTTCCCTAACCCTGCAGCTCAATCCCGCCCTTGATCTCACGGAGGCAGGATCCCCTGGTCTGTGAATTAAAAGCACTTTTATACCTCTGCACTTCTTATTGTTTAGTTAAATTTATTGATTGTCATTATTTTGTTTAACTTGTCTGATTCCTAGTATGCAATCTCCCCTAATTGTGAACCCTTGACTGTTCTGCCTAATGATATGCAACCTCTTGTTATATTTATCTGAGACTGGACGCTTGTGAAAACGGGCAGATTTTGCTCACATGCCATTCCAATATAACCAGATAAACTGAAACTGAACTGAACTGTCCTGCCCTCACTGGTGCACACTTTTGTGACATTCTGACTTGACTACAGTAGTGCTCTTTACATCAGGGTCAGTGGAGGGGTCTTGTGTCAAAACAAAAGATACAGTACACACCCTCAGCCATGCCATCCTCCTGGCAGTTAGCATTTTAGAATATGGCCTCAGCTGATGGGAGGTCCACCTTGCCAACTGGTGCCAGAGCTTAATTTCACACCAGAGCTCTGATTTGAAAGACTAAGAGACCCCCACTCCCCATTTGGGATGAAATAAGTGAGTAGTCATTTGAAGCAGAAGGCACATTTAATGATTTGCCAATTCTTTTTGTGAGGAGAGTGTGCACTAGATCTTTTGTTTTGACTGTGTTTATCATAACCGGTAGCATACCAGTGAGAAAAGCAATTTTTGTGTTTGCTTGCATGCACGTGCAAGAAACACATTGTGTTAGCTTCCTTCACTAGCGGGTTGTGGAGGCGCGGCAGTGTTGTTGCCAATGCAGGCAGCCCATTTTGGGGCTGATCTGTGTGGCACAAATAGAGGATCATGCTGTCCATGACAGCACTAATGTAGCTTGCCACTATGCACAAAGAAATTCACCACTGCAATTAGGGAAAGCCCCGTCATGACACAATCAGCTATGTTTGCTTGTGGGCAGTTCCTGACTGCAGCAGCGAATTAGAGCTGCATTGTCTGGTGTCCCGTTTCAAACAAACATGGTGGTGGCTTCTCCATTGGCCTCTCACAGTCCCCACAGAAGCCGACGGACAGCGCTGCCTCTCACAGTCCCCATTACAGCCGACGGGTGCCCAATCCCCCTGTCGGCATGCCCCTTCCCCAGTTCATTTGCCGATGGGGTAGCCCAATCCCCGTCAGCACGATACTCCCCCCAATTTGTTGTTTACCGAGGGGGTGTCAGATCACAGGAATAAAGGTAGGCAGCTCTCCATCCAGGAACAAAACATTTGGTTTAATTAACATAATCTTAATTGATGTACCCGGTGTTGGCATGCACAAAATGGGCTATGAAAAACTGGATCATACAAAAAACAACTCCCTCTTCATTTTGCTCAACAAAAAGCCATGTCCCACTGTAACCCCTAGATGGCGCTATCCCAGGGGCTACTACCCCTGCCTGATTTGCCACTAACAGGTTGAGGGGCCTGGATCCAATGGCGGGTGCCTCCACCCAGAGGTCAGGGTTTGCAGTAGTTAAACTTACTTGGTCACAGCCCTCTGGGACACTGCAACCCCCCTTTCTTCCCACTAGTGGCCCACACAATATATCAGAATTACCTTCACAGTATACACTTACCCCCAGGGCTGGTTCAGGCACTGGGACCTCCTGTAAAATAAGATACAGTGCAGCGATCACAGTACAATACTTTAACATAGACAAATACCTCAGGCAGTATAACTTTGCTGAAACAAGCAGCTCTGATTTATTTAGGGGAATATAACAAGGACAGGGAAATCAGGTTAATTAGCTTATCACTTGCTCATCTACCTATGGCTCTGTGCACAGGCCTATCCCTACCAGTTACTGTCCCTGGCTACCCAAGCCCTAGTGGCTAGTCCAAACCGTGGCAGCTGGTAGGGGCCCTTTCCCACAGAGAAAAGAAAAATTAGTTTAAACAGTCAGCAGTACAGTGATTCCATTTGGATTCAATGTGGCAATTCAACAGCGAGCGACCCTGAATTAGTACTCACGACCTCCAAACAAGATAGGGTCCTTCAATGTCAGCAGGGCTACTCTTGAGCTCCACAAGCCTCCTCACACATTTATATGGTGAACAGTAACAGGCAAAAGTCCTTTAATGGCAGCAGGATTCACTTGAGGTACACAAGCCTCTTCACACATTTATATGGTAAACCAGAAAGTACTATACCAGGCAGGCTGCTTCTCTATCCCGATCGCAATTACTGCACAATACCCGGGAGAACACACAGCAGATTCAGTTCCTGACAGACCGAGTGCAATTCAGCAATTTCTCCAGTCTTCTACAGGGTGAGCCTGGTTTCTACTCTTCAGATATCCTTTGATTCTCTTCACAGGGCCAGTTCAGTCTAACAAGCAGTTACACAAGCTGCAGACGGAACTCTGGGCCTTACACACGCTTCCGACTAAAACTGCACACTGAAAAAGCACAGGGCTCCTTCCTTCTTCACTGCCAGAGCTCAACTGAAACTCCAACAGACAAAACCGGGCACTTCCTTTGAGTTCCTCCCAGTTCTTGACTGGATTGGCTGTCACTCACAATAGACTGCTCCTGTTGGTCCAAAAAGGCGCCGAAGTCTAAACTACATCTCACAGAGTCACTGCCCATACAATCCTCTTGTGGCTGGCTCAGATTATGAGTCCAAGTTCTGATTCGTCCAAGGCACCATTTTAGAGCTAGCTTACCCCACACTGATTGGTCCATTTCAGCAGTTCAAAACCAGAATGGGGAACTAGGCAGACACAGTTCTGACTGCAAAGAAAGCAGGTTAGACAAACTGTAATTTCATTATTACTCTAAATGATTTCTGGCAAACAGTTACATCTTTCAGATAGGTTCCTTTGCACTCCTAGTGACTGCAAAATGGAGTGAATTGGCAGCAGCTCGAGTGGTACTCAAACAGAGAAGCACACAGTCCCCCATACAAACTAATTATGTCTGCAAGCAGACAGCTCTTAAAGAGACAGTACCAGAGGCTCTAAAACACTCACTGATAAATGGCTTAAATGCCAAACACCATTCAGGCTTGGAGCATTCAAGCAAGCTCCTAGAAGTCTTTTGGGAACCCCCATTTGCAGGGGGTTACACCCTTCCTAGCCTGGGAAAGCTTGGCGTCCGTGTCAAGCAAGTACCCCATAAGTTTCAACTGCAACCATATACATTTGCATTAGGCTCACATGTAATCATCAGTCAATATATCATTTTACCAAGAACACATTTCTGAAACATTGCATCGTCACTCTTTACACAGTATTACATACACATTGTACCATAACTCAAGTTATTACCTCTTGTACATGAAACCTGAAGAGGGGGCCCTTCCTATCAGTTACCTTGGGGCTGGACCGGGCAAGGGCACCATACTAGAGGGCAACACAAGTAACTTGGAGTTAGCACTGATGCTCAGTTTGGGCAATGAGCTCGGGACACATACACTCCTGTATGGACAACATTGAGAGGCAGATCCACTGGCCGTGCCAGGAATCATAACTGAGGTTCACCACAGGCTTTACAGCTCGACCAGTCTTTCTAGGGGAACTGTTACAGTCTCTGCACTCTGAGCCTCATTTTCAGCATTGTCCTCACTTGTCAGGGAGTCTCCATGGGGGTAGAGGCTGGGAACTTGGGGCACTTTCAGCTCCAGGGTTACAGTTTCTGAGTCCAAAACATTTGGCTCACATGGAGAGCTTTCGGACACTGGCAGTGGACTGTCAGGGCACTCAAATACTCTTCTTGTTCTGTTATCACCAGTCTGACCCAATCCATCATTTTCTCTCCCTGAAAGCTCAAACAGTTCAACCATGCACAATGATTCCATTTCATCTGATCAGATGCTTTGCACTTCACTTTCTGGGAGCATTGGCTCCAGGGACGAAGCTGGGGGCTTAGACAGTCCAGAAGGCCCAGCTTCATCTCCAGTATTGACTAAGGGATTGCCCGAAACAATTGACTCAGTTCGCAGAAGGATAGTATTCAAAGTCACTCTCTTTCTTCCGATATGGACTGACAGTCATGCTCAACTGGGACTTGTGGAGGGGAACCGTTAACTTTGCTTCTGTAGGTGCAGACTTTCTTGATCTTTTCTTGCAGCAGCTCTAGTCACTGGTCAGAGGGCATCTTCTGGGGGCTCAGACTCAATCAAGATTTGTCAATGGGCAGTAAATGATTTCTATGCATTGTTTTACATCTTTTGAATTATTCTCAGGCCTTACTTTTGTACACTGGCAGATCATCTAGTTTGCCCACTATAATGTGAGGGAGATGGTGCCATCTGTCAGCAATCTTGTGTTTGCCATGCAGTCCCAGATTTCTTAGCAATACCCGATCTCCTCCTGGGTTCCTGTGCTTTCACCTTTTTCATACCTTTCTTTGTTGGCCAGATTTCTTTTGGCAGCCATGGTTTGAGCCAGTTGGTACGCATGAGTTAGCTGGGCCTTTAACTTTTGCACATACTGTAAATAGTTGTCAGCTTGAACCCCATCAGGAGAGACCCAAAACACACATCTCCGGTGAGTCGAGCTTCTCTTCCAAACATCAGGCGGTGGGGGAGAACCCAGTGGCATCACTTTTGGTGCAGTTATAAGCATGTACCAGGTGCTAATTTGTTGGCTCCATCTAGGCTTGTCCTTTGGGTGCAGGTGCCTAGCATATCTAGCAAAGTGCGGTTGAAACATTCAGGCTGAGGGTCCCCTGGGGTGGTAAGGAGTGGTTCTGGACTTTCAGACTCCCCACAGAGAAGCATCTCTTTGATCAGACGACTCTCAAAGTCTCTCCCTTGATCAGAATGGATTCTTTGTGGAGCCCCATAGTGAACAAAAAAGTTTTCTACAAGTACTTTGGCCACAGTGGATGCTTTCTGGTCTTTGGTGGGGAATGCTTGGGCATATCTCGTGAAATGGTCAGTGACCACCAGCACATTACTGATATTTCTTTGATCTGACTCCAAACTCAGAAAATCAATACAGACCAGCTCCATGGGTGCACTGGTGGTGATAGTTAACAAGGGGCAGCCCTCTGGGGCAAAGCTTTCCTCTGGCTTGGCGACTACAAGTTTGAATGTGTTGCTCCACATCAACCCCATCTTAGGCCAATAGAATCTGGATCTCACCAAGTCAAGTGTTCCGTCTATACCAGGTGCCCCATGTGATTGTGCAAGGACATCAGTACTGAGTCTCAAAAGGCAGTGGGCAGGACTAGTTGTTGTTTGTCTCTTGTCCCCTCTGTCTACTGTTTCTCTGTATAACAGTTTATTGATCAGTTTCAACTTAGGACCTTCTTTGTATAATAGTGCAGTTCTCAAATCCGTGGAGCGTAATTTGGACACATCTTTTCCTGCATAGAGGGCTTCTAAAGCTGCTTTGATCATGGGATCGCGGGATTGAGCCGTCGAATACTGTCATTGTCCAGCTGAGGCAGTGCACCAATGTCTATTGCAGAAAAGTAGCAATAAGCATCAGGTATACAATTCTCAGAGGGTCCCAAGCAATCCACCATGCAGTCCACTGCGTCCGTGAACATTTGTTCCTCCTGTCAAACTTCGGCAGAGTGCCGAATGTCAGGTTCTGCCAATCGGACCCAGTCATTCTGGGGAACAGGCCTCGGGAGAGAGCATCAGCATCTATGGGTTCAGACCTGCTCGGTATTCGAGAGCATAGTCATATGTAGATAATGCAGAAAGCCACCTATGGCCAGTGGCATCCAACTGTTGAAGTCTGCACATAGGTCAAAGGATTATTGTCAGTTTTACTAGTATTTTAGCCCATACAAGTACTCATGGAATTGGTCAACAATAGCCCACTTCAAAGCTAGGAACTCTAACTTATGTACAGGATAGTTCTTTTCGGATGGGGTCAGGCTTCTACTGGCAAAGGCCACTGGTCTCAGGCCATTCTTGTGCTCTTGGTACAACACAGCCCCAACCCTTGCAAGCTAGCATCAGTGTGCAGGACGTGAGGTTTTCTTGGATCGGCATAGACCAGCACTGGAGCATGGGTGAGTTGATATATGATCTCATGAAAAGCAGTCTCACAATCAGGGTCCAGCGGGCCCAGATACTTCACTCGGATGAAAATACACTCTTTCAGTCTTGAGGGACGCTGACTTTTGGTATTTTTGTGGGTTGGGGATACCCTTGGTAAGGTTAAGTAAAGGCGGATCACTCTTGAATAGTCCTTGATGAAACTGATAATAACCACAGAATCCCAGGAATCTTTGCAGTTCTTTTAGATTTTTGGGCTGTGGCCAGGTGAAGTCAGAGCCTCAACTTTGCCAGGTCGGTCTCTATTCCTCAGTTGGATACTATGTGTCCCACATACTTTACTGATGTTTGAAAGAATTGACACTTATCAATGGATAGTTTAAGGCCAAAGTCCTCCAGTCGGTCCAATACCTTAAATAATCTGCTCTCATGTTCCTCCAGTGAGCTGCCAAACACAATAACATCATATAGGTATACCAGGCACTCTAGTAAGTTCATGTCCCCCACTGCACGCTCCATCAATCGTTGAAAAGTGGCTGGGGCACCTGAAATCCCTTGAGGCATCCTCATGAATTCATAGAAGCCAAGCGGACAGATAAAGGCTGTCTTCTCCACGGTCCTCTGGGGCCGCCGGGATCTGGTAGTACCCACTGCGGAGATCCAGCACAGAGAACCACTTGCTCCCATTTAGGCAGTCCAAAGCATCCTGAATGCGGGCATTGTGTACTGATCAGGATAGTCCGCCAGTTTAAGGTGCGATAATCCACACATCCTTACTGTTCCATTCTTTTCCTCACTACCACAATGGGGAAGCATAGAGGCTTCTGGATTCTTGTATTACCAGCAGCTAACATCTCTTGCAGATGCTGTCCCACATCATCTATGTCAGCAGGTGCCAGGCGTGAGACCTCTCACGAAATGGTCTTTCGTCATGCAGCGGATATTGTGCTCAGCTCCTTGCACTATCCTACATCCCATTCCTTTAAAGAAACACCTGGTCTCTCTGGGCAAGCTTCTCACTGATCCTCACTTTCCATTCAGCTGGCAGCGGGAGTCGCGAAATCAAACAAGTCGGGCGTTACTCTTGTCATTCTTCCTTGAACTCTTGCTGCTGGGTAGCACTGCAGTGTCTGCACAATGCACATTAGCCAGGATGCAACCTCTATTTACTCGAATGTCTCTTTCAGACACATTATGAACTTGGACCATTACCCTTCTGGCATAAGCATGGGCTCTAGCGGGCAAAATACTAGGCTTGACCAGCAGTCCCTCTGGCAATTTTCCATCGCCTGGTGCATCCAACATTAATATTTTATTCTTAACATCCTTTCTGATACGGACCTCCCTGTAAGGTACACTGGACATTTGGCGCCAGGATCAGAGACTCAGGATCCTTCTTCCATACAATTCCAACCGTTCCTCTGGTTCTATTTTTCAGCATCTCTCTGTGCCTCATAGGCCTTCTTAATTAAAGCCGGAACTCTTAAAGCTCTACTAGTCTTTGACCCCTGTTTTCATAACACAACTGTGCCAGCCTTCCAACATATGAGCATTTGTTCCAGTCAACAAAGGACACCATCATACAGTCCAGTGGGGGGACACACAAGGCTAGGGTCTCTACTTGTTCGGCCACTCCAGCCACGGAGGTGGGGAAAGACAGCCAACTGGGATATACCCGGAATAGGGGTAGGCCTTCTCCCTAACCCCATACATGCAGTCCTTCTAATGGTTGTAAGGGTACGTCTGACAAATGCTTCTGATACCAATCCTGGAACATAATTGTCACTTGGGAGCCACTGTCTATTACAGCTCTTGTAGACACTCCATTCACCTTTACAGTGGTCTCCATGGAGGGACCCACTATTCTGGACCAGTCTGGAGGCGGTAGTGGGGGCCTGGGCAACTGACCTTGCCACAAAGGGCGTGAGTTAGCATTTTGGTGCCCTCACTGGGATCATTTCGTGCACCTCTTAACCACTGATTTGTTCTCGAAGCTCTCCTTGTAGCCTATATGCAACTTTGTCAGTGTCTTTTGGGACCGGCATTCCTTTTCATGTGCCATCTTTCCCACAATTATAGCAAAACATACTTTCTGGAGTTTGAGCTGGCAGGCCTCACTGGGAGCTAGGGCGGGGTATTACTAACTGAAACCTTGGTGCCATCTCTGTCTGGGCGTGATAAGCATTTGGAGACATCTCGTCAGTTCTCCACTTCCATGGTCAAGGAATCGAGTTTGGAGCTGTTATCACAGGAGATACATGGATGGGTACCCCACCCCATAGCAGATGCAGTCGGATATAGGTCAGGGCCCATACTTGCAGGCATGGCCTTCATAAAGGGACTGTTTTGAATTCTGATCTCTCTCAACAGTTCGCCCCATTGTAGCATATCTTTTCCTTGTCAGAGCACTCATTTACTGCCAACCTCTGCCCCTGAACTTCACTTGATGGGTCACCCTCAGTCACTCGGTCGTAGCCGCAGCTGTTGGTGCAGGTCCTCCCAGGTCGCCTTTTCTCAACTCCTCGAATTTCTCTCATTAACTCATCATAGGAGGGTGGGGATTCCAGTCGATTTGCCAGGCGTAACTGGAGCAACAGCAGTTCTGAAGAAGGGGCAGACTTAAGGATCCTGTCCAGCCTGGTTCGGTCCAGTTCAATCGCTGGCAAACTACCCTTTCTGAGGCATTCTTGCAACAATTTTTCCAGCCGAGATACATACACAGACAACAACTCCCTTGGTACTGTTGTGCATCTCTTACTCTCCACCATAGGTCTTCATCAGAATCTGGGCTCCCATACACATTCTCCAGGGCCTCAAGATGAGCCTGTGCAGTCACTTCAGGGTTACTGGCCTGTTTGTACGGATGGTAGCCAGGGCAGGACCTCGGAGGCTCTCACTAACCCTCTTTCGCTTTTCTTCCCGAGCATTTGCCATTCTAGCACTTGGGGGCAACATAGTCTATCCAGGTCTCCAGTCATCCTCCCTTGGGGTGGGGGGGGTGCCAGAGAAGATCCCTCAACCTTCGGTAAGAGTCGTGACTAATGGCAGGTGCAGAAATAGGAGTCTGCATTGGTTCAGCCACCATACGGGCACTGGAGCAGGAGAGGGTGTTGGGGAGGAACACCCCAGGTGGCAAGAATAGTTTCTTCAGGTCCTCCACAGTTTCCCTTCCCCAGCAACCATTTAGCAAATTTCTCCTCAAAGTTTCAGATAGTGGTGGGGCTCATTCCCCAGGTCTTTACTGTCCTTAGTTATCACTCTCCAAGCAGTGAGGGCTCCCTCTGGGGTAATGGTCTGTGGCACTTTGGAGCTATCTATGGGATCCTTAAACTCTACTAGGGCCAGGAAAGTGTGGGTGAGCAGATTAGCATGCCCACCCACCACAGGGTTTTGTAAACCTTCCACCTTGGAAAGTACTCCTGCACAGTGTCGTATTGATACCAGGGGATGTCCAGGATAAGCATAGCATTTTGGGGTCGATCTCCTCCCCAGTACTACCTCCAGCCGGTGCACAGCCACTTCTGTCGGGGTACCCATTTATTTATTTTTTTTTTTCTTAACAGTGGTTTGTAAATATGGCCAC
This sequence comes from Neoceratodus forsteri, assembly GCA_016271365.2. Classification (NCBI taxonomy): domain Eukaryota; kingdom Metazoa; phylum Chordata; order Ceratodontiformes; family Ceratodontidae; genus Neoceratodus; species Neoceratodus forsteri. Next base: position 1,872,303,014 of record CM057452.1, read on the forward strand.
TAGAGGACACACAATCCCAGCGGTGAGCCTCCAAGATGTAACCCCTAGATGGCGCTATCCCAGGGGCTACTACCCCTGCCTGATTTGCCACTAACAGGTTGAGGGGCCTGGATCCAATGGCGGGTGCCTCCACCCAGAGGTCAGGGTTTGCAATAGTTAAACTTACTTGGTCACAGCCCTCTGGGACACTGCAACCCCCCTTTCTTCCCACTAGTGGCCCACACAATATATCAGAATTACCTTCACAGTATACACTTACCCCCAGGGCTGGTTCAGGCACTGGGACCTCCTGTAAAATAAGATACAGTGCAACGATCACAGTACAATACTTTAACATAGACAAATACCTCAGGCAGTATAACTTTGCTGAAACAAGCAGCTCTGATTTATTTAGGGGAATATAACAAGGACAGGGAAATCAGGTTAATTAGCTTATCACTTTACTCATCTACCTATGGCTCTGTGCACAAGCTATCCCTACCAGTTACTGTCCCTGGGTACCCCAAGCCCTAGTGGCTAGTCCAAACCAGTGGCAGCTGGCGGGCCCTTTCCACTGAGAAAAGAAAAATTAGTTTAAACAGTCAGCAGTACAGTGATTCCATTTGGATTCAATGTGGCAATTCAACAGTGAAGCGACCCTGAATTAGTACTCACGACCTCCAAACAAGATAGGGTCCTTCAGTGTCAGCAGGGCTACTCTTGAGCTCCACGAGACTCCTCACACATTTATATGGCAAACTGCAACAGGCAAAAGTCCTTTAATGGCAGCAGGATTCACTTGAGCTAACCAAGCCTCCTCACACATTTATATGGTGAACAGTAACAGGCAAAAGTCCTTTAATGGCAGCAGGATTCACTTGAGGTACACAAGCTCTTCACTCATTTATATGGTAAAACAGAAAGTACTATACCAGGCAGGCTGCTTCTCTATCCGATCGCATTACTGCAAATACCGGGAGAACACACAGCAGATTCAGTTCTGACAGACCGAGTGCAATTCAGCAATTTCTCCAGTCTTCTACAGGGTGAGCCTGGTTTCTACTCTTCAGATATCCTTTGATTCTCTTCACAGGACGATTCAGTCCTAACAAGCAGTTACACAAGCTGCAGACCGAAATCTGGGCCTTACACACGTTTCCCAACTAAAACCACACACTGAAAAAGCACAGGCTCCTTCCTTCTTCACTGCCAGAGCTCAGCGAAACTCAACAGACAAAACCGGGCACTTCCTTTGAGTTCCTGCCAGTTCTTGACTGGATTGGCCGTCACTCACAATAGACTGCTCCTGTTGGTCCAAAAAGGCGCCGAAGTCTAAACTACATCTCCCAGAGTCACTGCCCATACAATCCCCTTGTGGCTGGCTCAGATTATGAGTCCAAGTTCTGATTCGTCAAGGCACCATTTTAGAGCTAGCTTACCCCACACTGATTGGTCCAGTTCAGCAGTTCAAAACCAGAATGGGGAACTAGGCAGACACAGTTCTGACTGCAAAGAAAGCAGGTTAGACAAACTGTAATTTCATTATTACTCTAAATGATTTCTGGCAAACAGTTACATCTTTCAGATAGGTTCCTTGTACTCCTAGTGACTGCAAAATGGAGTGAATTGGCAGCAGCTCGAGTGGATACTCAAACAGAGAAGCACACAGTCCCCCCATACAAACTAATTATGTCTGCAAGCAGACAGCTCTTAAAGAGACAGTACCAGAGGCTCTAAAAACACTCACTGATAAATGGCTTAAATGCCAAACACCATTCAGGCTTGGAGCATTCAAGCAAGCTCCTGGAAGTCTTTTGGGAACCCCCATTTGCAGGGGGGTTACACCACTATGCTCCGTTCCTATTCTCAGCTGCACTCCCACATGTCCCAATGTGTCCCTCAGTGCTGCAGCTGTCTCTGCAAATGCCGTGTACTCCATGCTGCCACCAGTATCACTAGTGATCCCATGCTGCTTCTGGCCACAGAATCTTTGAGACCCGACTATAAATGTTGTTCTTAACTGCCAAATCAAGATATTTAGGATGCCACATGCCGCTTCTGCTTGGAGGCCAAGCCACCAACCACAAAAATACATCCGACACAGCTGCAGACCACTGCACCACCAGTGAAGTAAAGGTCAGCCGGTGGCAGACACACACCCTTATGTATGGGAACCCTACACTGTTGAAACTCACAAGGGTCAAGAGAGAGCCCATAACTAAAATGCCACTACACAGTGGAAACACACAGGGCCACAATACAACACTGCAAACCAAAAAATGGCCCTGACAATAGAACAACCTGGGGAAAGAAGCCAACTACATTTAAAGGTACTTAAAACAAACATACTAATGTATTATATTAAATAAATGATGGGTAAGTTTGGTATACTTGGAAATGTACCCATCTCAAGGTATAATCAGATAATAAATCCACTTGTCCTTCAGGTTTGTGGCCCTATTATCTGATTATACCTCTTGGTGGGTTTATTTTCTTGTATACCACACTTGTGCATCATTAATTCAATATATATTTTTTTTCAAACCGTCACAAAATACATACAAGGCTGGGCTTCTTTCTCCTCTCCATTGGCTAGCTACGTGCTGTAACTCAAAGTGAAATTAAGTGCATAACTGCCTCAGCACTAGCAGACAGGCTAGAAGGAGGGGTGGAGCAACAATGGGGAAACATCAAAACTGCCATCACAGAGGCAACAAGCCTTCGTGTGAAGCAAATAAACAAATCAAAATGAAAGAAAAAAACACTATGGTTCTCAAAAGAGGTGGCGAGGAAGGTTAGGGAGAAAAAGATAGCATTCAGGAAGTATAAGGAAAGGAAACACAGAAGGAACAGGACAGAAAACTGTACCAGTTAAAGCAGAAGGAAGTGGGGAAGGCAGTCCAAATAGCCAAGGCCCAAACCGAGGAAAAGATAGCCAACTCGGTGAAGAAGGGGGATAAAACCTTTTATATGTACATTAGGGAACGAAGAAAGACAAAGGGAGGGATATTGAGACTGAATAAAGAGGAGTGTGGGTGGGCAGAGAGGGACAGTGAAAAAGCAGGGATACTGAACGAATACTTGTGCTCAGTATTCACAAAGGAAGAGGAGGAGGAGATACCTATTCCAGTCAATAGAAGCACTCTGGATAGGGCGGTCGATATCAGTCCTTTCACAGAAGAAAGAGTTCTGAAAGAACTCCTAAAACTGAAGGTGGACAAAGCAGTGGGGCCTGATACCCCAGAATTCTAAAAGAATTAAGGGGAGAACTAGTAACACCACTGACTACCCTTTTTAACAAATCATGGGAGGATGGTGTGGTACCTGAGGACTGGAGGAGGGTGGATGTCATTCCCCTTCACAAAAGTGGGAGCGAGACAGAGGCAGGAAACTACAGACCTGTCAGTTTGACCTCAGTGTTAGGGAAAATGATGGAAGCACATTTTATATGGGGGTCAATATCAGTCGTTTCACAGAAGAAAGGGTTCTGAAAGAACTCCTAAAACTGAAGGTGGACAAAGCAGTGGGGCCAGATACCCCAGAATTCTAAAGGAACTAAGGGGAGAACTAGTAACACCACTGACTACCCTTTTTAACAATACATGGGAGGATGGTGTGGTACCTGAGGACTGGAGGAGGCTGGATGTGATTCCCCTTCACAAAAGTGGGAGCGAGACAGAGGCAGGAAACTACAGACCTGTCAGTTTGACCTCAGTGTTAGGGAAAATGATGGAATCACTTCTGAAGGAAAGAATTGTTGAGTACCTAGAGGCCAGTGGGGCACAGGACCCAAGGCAGCATGGATTCTCAGCGGGAAGGTCATGTCAGACAAATCTAATTGATTTCTTTGACTGGGTGACCAAAGTAGTAGACCAGGGAGGGGCTGTGGACATGGCCTACCTAGACTTTAGCAAGGCATTTGACACAGTCCACAAAAGATTAATAAACAAATTAGCCAGCCTGGGAGTGGGTCCGAGGGTGGTAGCCTGGTTAAAACACTGGCTGGACAACAGGACACAGAGGGTAATAGTAAACGGAGTCCACAGTGAAGAAATGGGGTTACCAGGGGTACCACAGGGTTCAGTACTGGGTCCGGTCCTTTTTAATGTCTTTATAAGTGACATTGCAGAGGGACTGGAAGGAAAAGTATGTCTCTTTGCAGATGACACAAAGATCTGCAACAGGGTTGATACACAAGGTGGGGTGGAAAGGATGAGAATGGACTTGGCAATGTTGGAGGAATGGTCAGATGTATGGCAGCTTAGATTCAATGCAAAGACGTGCAAAGTAATGCACCTAGGAACCAAAAACCAAGGGGAAGAGTACACGATAGGGGGTGAGATACTGACAACAACAAAAATGGAAAGGGACCTGGGAGTTGTTATATCAGATGACCTAAAGTTGGGCAAGCAATGTGAGAAGGCAGTAAGGAGGGCTGGGGAGGGGGTGCACTGGAATGCATAGAGGCATCACCAGTAGAAAACAAGACGTTGTTACCCCTCTGTACAGACAGTAGGTGAGACCCCATCTAGAGTACTGCATGCAGTTCTGGAGAACCCATCTCCACAAAGACATAGACAGGGTGGAGGCTGTCCAGAGGAGGGCAACCAAAATGGTGCAGGGTCTGCACCAGAAGACATATGAGGAGAGACTAAAGGAGCTTAATATGTATACCCACAAGGAAAGGAGGGAGAGGGAGAACATGATAGAAACTTTCAAGTACCTCAAGGGAATCAACAAAGTCCAAGAGGGTAGCATCTTTCAGAAAAGAGATGTGCAAGAACAAGAGGGCACAATTTGAAAATAGAGGAGGGACGGCCAGAGGTAATGTGAGGAATTATTTTTCATGGAGAGGGTTGTGGATGCATGGAACAGCCTTCCTGAGGAGGTAGTAGAGTCAAAAACAGTGGGGGAATTCAAGAATGCATGGGACAGACATAAGGCAATTCTAGTGGGGGGTAGGAGAAAGTAGACTGTTGGTTAACTAGGATCTGCAGCTTATCCATTAGGTAAGAAAATGGGCAGACCAGGTGGGCCAAGCGGTCCTTATCTGCCATCAAATTCTATGTTTCTCAGACCATGCCCTTGTTGTTATGGAGCTAGCAATACAGCACATACATATAGAATCCTTGCGTGGCGACTAAACGTCTCAGTGATTAAAGACTCATCGTTGAAACTAAAATGACCGATTATCTAGCTTAAATGTTCTAGAAGACACTTCAGTAGGGATGTGGTGGAAGGGGTCACAAACTGAGTTAGGCATACAGTATATTTAATTTTGCCTCTCACAAGAAAAAGACCAGCGAAGCAAGAGAAAATAAACTTAGTGCACATTTTTAACTTAAGCGTCCTCATGTTATGTTACCGTTACCTAGTGAAACGTTAGCCTTTGTTTTGACTCTGCACCCTGTACGTGGTTAGATTGCATAACTATTGTTAGAATTTATGCCTGGAGACAGTTTTCAATTGTTTCTTGCTGTATCTGTATCTGTGGAACATATCTGTATTCCTGTTTGTGTCATACTTGACGTGGCACCTATGAAAGAGCTTTCTCCTCAAAGGTGTTAATCCAAGATCTCAATAAATAAATAAAAAAGAACACAAAATCACACTGGATGATAATTATAAGATTCAGTTGGAGCTGTTCCGTACATTTTTTTACAAAAATCCTAGAAACCAAGCTAGAAGGAAAAATATGATACGCTAGACAAACTTTTTACAAATCGGATCATAGAACGGGTCATCTGTTGGTATGGCAGCTGTTTATTTATTTGTACATCAGTTTACAACCTTTGAGCCAGAGGCTCATTTCCAAAGGTACCTCGTCACATTGAAGACAATACAGAAACAGACATTTTGTTACAGCATACGAGTTACTAGTTACATAGCTTAGCAAGCACAGGTAGTTACATTTATTTACGCAGTTAAACAGTTTAGTTACAATGGTACATTCTTACAAGAAGGGGAGAGCAAAACAGCTGGATAATAACAGTGGCAGTAGGCAATGGGGCAAGGTTGCGAGAGGTGAGGTGTGGTGCCGCCCAGTGAGCTTTGTCAGTTACGAAGTGAGCTATGCCTCATTTAGAGACAGGAGCAGCTGTAAGTATTAAATAGTTGGCTCTGAAGTGCGGTTTTGAAGTTGGGGGTCATGGGGGCATCAGAGATGGGGCAGGGAGTGAGTTATACCAGGATGGGGCTCTGTAGCAGAAGGACCTCTGTCCATGGGTGGTCCTGGATCTTGGGACCAGTAGATTGGTCTTGCAGGAGGTTCGTGTAGTAACTGAGGGTTGGGTTTGGTGGATGGAGGCTGTCAGTCCAGGAGGGGATAGCCTGAGGAGAGTTTTTTCGTGATGAGGCAGGTTTGGTATTGTAGTTGTTCGTCAAGATTAAGCAGTATTGCCTTGTCATAGAGCTGGCACGTATGAGTGAGTCTGGGGGCCCCAGTAATTAGCCTGCATGCTTTATTTAGGGTGAGGCGAATTTTATTGAGGGCGGTGGTGTCAGCAGCACCATATACTGGTAGGCCATAGTCAACCAGGGATAGTATTGAGGATGTAACTGCTAGTCGGAGGGCATCGGGGGGAGACGGTTTTTATAGCGGTAGAGGATACCTAGCCGCACATTAGTAGCTGATGCAAGTGCATCAATGTGGGTGTGGTAGGTGAGGGCTGAGTCGAAAGAGACCCCAAGGTACTTGTACGAGCGGACTTGCTCAAGTGGTTGTTCGGTACTAGAGAGGATATGTAGTGGGAATTTGCTGGCTTTGTTTTGGGGGTGAGCAAAGAGCATAGTTTTTGTTTTTTTGATATTAATGACAAGTCTATGCTCTGTGAACCAGGTTTTGGCATCATTATAGGATTGTTGTAGTGTGTCCTGAAGGGAGATGGGGTTACGGTGGGTGACAATGATGACGGCGTCATCTGCATACAGCAGAATTTTACCAGTGCATGCACTGGGCAGGGTGTTAAGATAGAGCAAGAAGAGTAGCGGTCCCAGGATGGAGCCCTGAGGAACCCCTGAGCGGATGGGACAGGATTTGGAAAGAGTCCCTTTGATTTTGACACATTGGGAGCACTCAGAAAAGTAGCTCGTGCACCAGGTGAGAGGCCCAGCAGAGAAACCAGTGTGGCAGAGGGCATCCAGCAGGAGAGGGTGGGAGACAGTGTCGAAGGCTTTTGAGAGGTCGACGAACACTGCACCAGCTAGGGAGCTAGAATCCAGGGAGGAGTGTAGGAAGTTTGAAAACTCAATTAGTGCAGTGCTGGTACTGTGTCCTGTACGGAAACCGTGCTGTTCTGGGCATAGGATGTTGTGTTTGGCCAGGTATTCGGTGATTTGAATGGCCACCAGTTTTTCTAGGGCTTTGGAAAGGGAAGGGAGGTTGGAGATAGGTCGGTAGTTCCCGGCAGAGGACCTGTCACCTTCTTTGTGTATGGGTGTAACTAAGGCAGTTTTCCAAGCAGATGGGAATTGCCCCAGGCAGAGGGATTTGTTAAGAAGGCTGGTGAGTGGGACAAGCATTTGGTCCAGCACCAGCTGGAGAACGTTGGGGTCCACGGAGTCGCCGCTGGGACTATTGCTCTTAACGCTTGATCAGGGTGGAGGTCTGGCTTCCTGGGCAGTTACCCTACGTAGGTGGAAACTGGGGGCCTGAAGGACTGGGGCAGGTAGGTGGGGAGGGTCAAAGAAGTTACTGGGGAGGACAGAGCTAAGGTCAGTAAAGATGTGATGCTAGTTAGCTATGCAGGCAGGGCGGTGGAGACAGAGCCATCAGTGGTGATCTGGATGGGGGGGCGCGCTCCATTTAATTGTTTAACATTGTCCCAGAATGTTCGGGCACACCCCAGGAGGAGGTGAGGGTGGCCTGGTAGTGGTCGGCCTTGGCTTTACGGATGGCCCACGTGCACGTATTCCGTGCAGCATTGTAGGCCTGTCTATCAGCCATCCAGCCTGTTTCAGTGGCAAGGTGCCATACGATATCCCTAAGCCTGAGCATTTGTAATGGCAGGAGTAACCCAGGGTGTGTTACGTTTTCTGGTTCTGGCTCCTGTGAGGGGTGCAAAGAGGTCACAGGCTCTGTTAAAGGTTTGGGAGAAAAAGACAAGGGCATTGTCTATGTCAGGAGCATGGTGTATGGGGGACCAGTTTATCTGGGCAAGAAATGCTTGAGGTTTTTCAGCCCACCCGTCTGAGGCACCGTGGAGTGTGGTTGGGCTGTGAGTTGGAGTGTGAAATACCACTGAATAGGATAGGGGAGTGGTCACTAAGAGAGTCAGGGAGGACTTGATATCGTGGATTTTTGGGGGTGGTTGGTAATGATTACATCTAGAGGGGTGCTGGCCCTCTCTTAGGGTTTACTCTAGTGGGTTGGGAAATGAGTTGTGTCAGATCTAGGGGCCGCAAAAGAATCCCAGTGGTGGAGGAGGAGGCGCTGAGCCAGTTCACATTCAGGTCCCCACTAGGATTTGTTCTGCCTTGTGATGGAGGGTGGCAAGATAATCTGTTAAGGATATCAGTGCCAGGTTCTGGTTCTTTGGGGGCATGTAGGCAGTGGTGAGATATGGGGGGCCCCTGAAGGGGTCCGGAGCAAGTTTGAGGGTAAGGGCCTGTGCCCCATTTACAAGAGACGGGGCAGGGAGAGCTTGTCCAGTGAGAGTGTCCCTGGTATAGACTGCGCAGCCACCTCCACGTTTGCCTACTCGGTCCTCCCGGTATAGGGTGTAGCCTGGGAGGGAGACAAAGGAGTCAGGGGTGGACTTTGTTAGCCAGGTTTCCACCAGTGCTATGACATCTGGTTTCTGGAGCCGGACCCAACATTGGAGGGCATCAAATTTTTTCAATAGGCTGCATATATTCATGGAGGCTATTCAGAGACCGGAGGACCCAGCTGGTGGGCTAGTATGGGTGGGGCCTGGGTTGGGATGTATATTGCCTGTTAGGAATAATAAGAAGACCACGGCTCTGGCCAGAGGGCAATGGTGTGCAAGCTTCCGATGGGTATGTCGGGATGGGAAGGAGAACATCAGGGAACAAGGCAGAGACAGCGCTAGATAGGGCAAAAAGGGAAAAAGTTGCAGCTTGCTCCAGAAATGACCCACTTTCCACAGGACAGTGGGTCCAAAGTGGTACCCGTCTTTAACTAATAGCTGAAAGATGGAAAACTAAACAATAGAAAAGTATTTTCACCAACAAATTTAAGCTTCTGAACTAGTGGAAATTTCTACTTACGATTAGGTTTGGACCAGTTGTTTCTCATTTTGACCCACATTTTTTACACCCATGGGTCTAATTTGACCCATGTTTTAAAACCCCAAGCGCTGTCACTGGAACAAGGGATGGGCAGGGTTTGACAGGTCGGGAGGGTGAGAATGATTAGCCGCCAAAGGGTGCCAGGGTAGGCAGTCGGGAGGTAACCAGGGGATGGGTGAAGTGGGCCAGGGCACGTGGTCAGTGTAGGGTGGGACCATACCATGTCAGGGAGAATTTTGGGGGCTGGTACAAGTGTGCCAGGGGAGATGCCTGGTTGGTGGGACATGGGTACTAGAATGTAGATGAGGGGGAGGCATTTGCAGAGGAGGTGGACAAACATAGCGCTTGTGATGGCAGCAGGGCAGAAAGGTAGAAGTAACTTGGTTGTCCTCCAGAGAGCGTAGATACCACTTTGGAGTAGTGGTAGTGCCACGGACTCTGGTGGACAGGGTACAGGGTTTGAGACTCTGGCAGAGCAACTGGAAATGGGACCTGTGTGAGAGCGGAGGTCCATGTTCTGGCAGCTCGAGACAGACTAGGTTTGGGGCCAGTGCGCCGATGGGCTAACCCCTTGAAGGTGTAAGCGTTGCTATGAGGTAATGTAATTACTCTAGTAGTGCTGCACCCGCCTCCAGGAGGGAGCTCTGCAGGCAGCAGGGGAGCTTTCTGGTGACTGGTGGGCTGTGGGAAAAGGTCTAAGAGCCTATATTGTGAGGAGACAAAGGGCAGTAATTAGTATGCAGCGGGAGGCCTGTATCCCATCACTGCACATGCGCAGGCAAGAATATCCCGATTCTGGTCACAGACAACAAATCTACAATTCTGGTCACAGACAACAAATCTACAATTCTGGTCACAGACAACAAATCTACAGGTAAGCTGCCAACAATACTTGCATTTGGAAATAATTAAATCGAAATGTTCCTCAAACAGAAGAAAAACCGCGATCACCAGAGAGCGCCCCCAACCCACAGTTTCCTTACGTTATCAGGCACAAGCATAACATTTCGGTGGCTGTCCAAAAACAGTGAACATAGGCAGAGTAACTCGGCTGAAAGTGCCAGCATCAAAAGTCCTGCACAAAACACGTAACCTCCCTTGAGGGTGTGCTGCTACAGGAGGTAGTGTAATTACCTCTTAGCAGCGCTGCAGTTCCGCTCAGGAGGGAGCTCTGCGGGTGGCAGGGGAGCTTTCTGATGACTGGTGGGCCATGGGGAAAGGTCTGAGGGCCTCTTAGCAGCACTGCAATTCCACTCCAGGAGGGAGCTCTGCGGGCGGCAGGGGAGCTTTCTGGCGACTGGTGGGCGGTAGGGAAAGGTCTGAGGACCTCTTGGCAGCGCTGCAATTCCGCTCCAGGAGGGAGCTCTGCGGACGGCAGGGGAGCTTTCTGGCTACTGGCTATGCAAAGTAGTAGCTAACAGTGGTACTACAATTAAGGAAAAGGCTTAAAACGTAGGCAGTAGCATGTAACCCCCAAGAAATAACAGACATGTTTGCAGACTACTATAAAAATTAATATGCCAAGGGGTGAAACACAAAATTGGCAGCAACTTACAAAGGCAGTTTTTTTGTTGCTACCACTCCTTTGGAGAGGCTGACTGATGATACCAGTGAGAAGCTGAAAGGAGTGGTCATGGGGGGTTGAGGCAGAGGTAAAGGCCCTGAAAACAGGTAAACTCCCAGGGCCAGATCGGATAGCTGCCAGCTTCTGTGGTTAGGCTTACCCCTATGCTGGCAAAGACAGTGGAGGAAGTGAAAGGGGCAGGGAGCTCTGCTCTGCTAAATCCCAAATCTTCATGTTTCATAAACAAGAAAAGGATCCTCTTCATTGTGGGCCCTGCCACCCGATCTCATGCCAAAAAGCTGACCAGAAGATATTCACCTTCCTATTAGCAGGAAAGCTGCAAGAGTGTGCGGGGGCCTTGTTCACCCTGATAAATATGGCTTTATTAAAGGAAGACATGTCTAGCATAACCTCAGACACCGACTGAATATCTTTTCAAAACAGAAAATGGCCAAGGAGTTTATCCTGGTTTTATTCACAGATGCTGAAAAGGCATTTTACTAGAAGGACTGGCCCTTCTTGACATCTGCCTTGTGGACTCTGGGTATCGGGGTGAGATTCCTGAATAGTATAGCGGCACTGTACAGATCACCCAATGTGATGGTGTGGGTGAACGGAGTTCATCTGTTTAGGGCCCCCAGCTGAGGCTGTACTAAATCTCAGGATTAGTGGGATAAGAGGAGGGTGGGATGAGCACGAACTTTCTTTGTATGTAGATGATGCCATCTTTTACCTCTGCTGTCCAGAGACCTCGGTATCAGAACTGCAAGAGGTTTTGAAGGAACAGGGGGCATTGTTCAGATATAAAATTAACTATGACAAGTCAGAATTAGTTAAATTGATCGGAATGCGCTCCCCCCACATTAAACAAAATTTCCCGTTGTAGGGACGTGGATATGTTGTTCAATCCACACTTCTTGGCAGGTACCTTGCTACTTTAAGATGTGTCGGAAAGTCTTCAAGCTGGCTCCCCCCACCCACCTGGGTGGTAAAACCCTCGGCTCCGCCCCATGATGCCAGATCTTCCTTACCACTTGGAAGCTCAGGTTCCCTCTTTAGCGCTCTTGCGTCTCTAGGCCTGGATCCTAAACCTTCTGGTTTTACTGATAATTGTTTTGAAGTTTATGCGACTTTAGTCTTCACCTTCCTTCGTGGCTGTGAAGGACTCTAAATCCACTCTTGGCTTCCGTCGGTGCCCTTGCGGGCAGAAGATGTCTTGAACCGACCCGCATGCTACGTGCTTCTACTGCCTTGGTCTTGACCACGATCTGCAGGCCTGCGATCTGTGCAAGACCTTTTCGTCATTGGTTCTCGAAGACCGTGCTGCCCGACTCCATCTGGGGCGCCCAGAAAAATGGTTTCCACCGGTGAAGTCGAAGGAGGCCCATTGGGCAGTGTCCACAGCGGCAGCTCTGCAGAGCAGCTGGATCAGTTAATCGCTCTCAAGGAGGAGGAGGCCCAGGTCGCGGCTTCATCATCCTCGGCATCGGCGTTTATCCTCCTCTACTTGGGCTCCTCCTACACTGCTTCCTTTCGGGAGCTTTGCCAGTCCCTCTCCACCAAGGGGAAGGGGCCTTTAGGGACTCATATTATCTCAGTCAAAGAAGAAGTACCTGAAAGGTAAGTCCCACCATCGATGTTCGTGGGAGTGGGAGAGATCTTGCTCCCTGGACCGTCCCCTTTCGACTTTGGTCGAAGTTGGCTTGTCAGTGTCCCCGTAAGGCCAGCCGACTGAGACACCCATCGATGTGGTCGAGATCTTCCTTGACCCGTTAGACGGGCTGTCGACTGGAGAGGCCAACAACCCTACTTCACCGGTTCCCCTGGTGCCTACTGAGGATTTGCCTCGGCCTCCCGAGCCGAAGTCCCCGGTCAAGGACCCCAAACCCGGAGGATGTCGCGGTCTCCCCCGCTCTTGAGCCACGTCCAGCGACCCGGGGTCTGGTCTCGATCTTGGTCCTCTTCCATGTCGGGCAAGTCCCGCCGGCCACCAGCGGTCTCAGTCCCGACATCACGGAAAGCGGCGTCGCCGCTCATCCTCATCTTCCTCCCCGGAGAAGAGGCTCCGGAACAAGTCGCATCGCGCTATGAGGATATGATGTGGCAGCAGCTCTTATTGGCCGGCAACAAGGTGACTCCATTGCCTTCCCTGGCAATAAAGTGGCTGCTGCCCGAGCAGCCGAAGCGATCTCCTGCCCTCGGTTTCTTGGTCAAGGAGCCGATTCTGCCACCGATTGCTCGGCCGTACCGGCTGCTCCACCCCTTGTGGTGGAACCCCCGCCTCCTCAGCCAAAGACTGGGGCCCCAGCCAAGGATTCTCGGTCGGGTCAGGGCTTGCCCCACAGGTTGTTGGTTACCCTCACCCTGATCGGCCTCGGCAAGTGGAGGGTGGCTCAGGCAGTCGGCAGCTGTTTGTGGACTCCTCGGAGTCTGATAACTTCTCTCTCTGTATTCCAGGCCCCTCGACCTGGAATCCTCCGGGGGCTGTTGGTGGATGAGAGCCCATCCTCATTGCTTGGTATTCTTCGGCTCATCTCAGAGTCTACTGGGATGCACCTTGAACCCATGCAGAAACAGGCCAGATATCCCCTCACGGAGATTTTGGACCGAGGGGATTCCCCTACGGAGGCCTTTCCTGTGGCCGAGGCCATTGTTGGTCTGGCCTTGGAGTTGTGATAGTGGCCTGCCTCGTGTCCTGCGCCTTCAGACAGGATGGCCCCTGAAGTGCATAATCTGACTGGTTCCTCTGGTTTTCGAGCACCTCGTTGAGGGCTGGTGACCGATAGTGTTTTCCGGTGCTCTGGAAATGCCAGGGACGTAGAAAAGCCCCCAGACAAGGAGTCCAAAAAGCTGGACTACTCTGGGTGCAAAGTTTATGCTGCCACCTCCCTAGGCCTTCAACAGGCTAGCTCGGCTCTACTAATTGCACACTTTTCACACACCCTTTTGGGCTCCCTGGATGAGGTGCTTCCTCATCTCCCGGCTGACCTTCAAATGACGGTCAAGCAGGTGCAGTATCAGGGAAGGGTGGTGGCCAAGCAGCAGCTCCAGACTGCTCTGGACATCAGAGACTCTTGTGCCCGGTCAGTGGGTGCCGCAGTAGCCATGCGCCGCAGAGCTTGGCTGCGGATCTCGACCTTCACGGCAGATACCCAGCACAAGCTGGCAGAACTCTCCTTCTTGGGCACCAACTTGTTCAGGCCCAGGGTGGAGGGCCACCTCCAGCGGATCGAGAAGTCCAGTGCCACCTTGGACTCTGTCACGTCTGCCAAGAAGGACAAAGGCTGCCAGCAACAGCGTAAGCCCTTTCACCCTTCCACTTGTGCGGCATGACTGGCCCAGCAGCACCAGTAGCAGGGACAGCAGGCTCATGCTTGGTGCCCCAAGGCCAAGCCTGCTGCTTCCTCCAACAGGAAGCCTGAAGGGAAAGGTCCGTGTGGCTCCTCTGCTGGCCCTTCCTCCAAGCCTGCCCAGTGACGGGTTGAGGGGTGCCGCCCCCAACGTCGTCACTCCTCCCCTGGGTCCCCCTGTGGGGGGCCGGCTGAGCTACTTCCTTTCCACCTGGTCCGCTATAACCACGGACCATTCGGTGTTAGAAGTGGTTGGCAGGGGTCTGCCCTAGAATTTGAGCAGACCCTCCTTCCAAGCCAGCGCCCCTCGGGGGACTACCAGTTCCATAGCCTCTCTATCGGCTCTCTGCTCCTCCAGAAGAGGGTGGTCAGCAAGGTGGCAGATCCTCCTCCATGCCCAGGGTTTGTGTCCAGGTACTTCCTGGTCCAAAAATGGATGGGGGGCTGGCGTCCCATTCTCGATCTGCATGACCTGAACAAGTTCCTAAGGTTGCGCACCTTCAGCAGGTCACTCTGGCTCAGATCATACCATCCTTGGAACTAGGTGTGAAGTTTTGTTCTTTGTATCTCCAGGATGCATTCTTTCACGTCCCAATCCGTCCATGTCATCAGCGATTCCTCCACTTCAGAGCGGAGGGGTCTCTTTATGAGTTCCAGGCCATGCTCTTCGGCCTCTCTCCAGCTCCCAGGGTCTTCACCAAATGCATGGCAGTGGTGACAGCATTCTTGCGGCGCTGAGGAGTCCGGCTGTACCCTTACCTGATGACTGGATGATAGCAGCCCCCTCCAGGTTGGAGGTGGAGCGTTCCAGAGATCTGGCCCTCCAGGTCTTCTCCCAACTTGGCCTCCTGATCAACGAGGCCAAATTGGAACTTGTGCTGTCGCAGGTGATTCAGTTCATTGGGGTGGAGCTCAACTCCCTTTGAGCCAGAGCTCGGCTCCCGGTGGACAGGGCCGAGGTCCTTTCCTCCTTTGCCCAGTCATTTCGGGTTGGGCAGTTGTGCCTTGCCCGGGACTTCTTGCACCTTCTGGATCTCATGGCAGCCTGCACCAGCATGGTCCGTTGGGCTCGCTGGCATATGGCCCCTGCAACGGGGGCTGGCCCACCATTGGTCTCAGCGCTTCAGTCCTCTGGACCAGCCAGTAACCGTGACCCAAAAGATGTGGGACAGCCTGCAGTGGTGGCTCATCCCAGTTCATCTGCAGGAGGGTATCCCGTTTGTCTTCTGGGTTACATGGCGGCATGCACCTCAGTGGTCCATTGGGCCCGGTGGCACATGCGTCCCCTTCAGTGGGAGCTGGCGGCCCAGTGGACTCTGCGATATGGTCACTCCGGCCAGCTGATCACTGTAACCCAGAAGATGTGGGATGCTCTCCAATGGTGGACCGCCCCAGAAAGGTTGCAGGAACAGATCCCATTTGTCTGCCCCGAGCCGACGGTCGTCCTTATGACTGATGCCTCTGTCATGGGCTGAGGAGCCCACATGGGGGACAACAGGTCCCATGGGTTCTGGACCCCCGAGGAGTCCCGATGCCACATCAACCTGATGGAGCTCAGAGCAGTCAGACTGGCACTGTCAGCTTTCGCTCCTCAGCTCCGGGGTCAAGTGGTTCAAGTCCAGATGGACAATACCACAACCATGTACTACCTCAACAAACAGGGCAGCATGCACTCCCATCTGCTGTGCAAGGAGGCACTCCACATCTGGACCCTTGTAAGCCAGTTGGAGGTGGATCTCCTAGCTAGCCATGTGGCAGGAGCTTCAAACCAGCTGGCAGATGTTCTCAGCCGCATAGGCCAGACATCCCACAAGTGGTCTCTCCATTCAGAGGTAGCTTACAGCCTGTTCTCCCATTGGGGCAAACTGATGGTGGACCTGTTTGCCTCAAGGGAAAACACCAAGCTCAGGCTGTATCATGCCGGCCCCCCTCGGCAGGACTCGCTGCAGGGGGATGCCTTCTTGAGGCCGTGGACCCCAGACCACCTCTACGCCTTCCCTCCATTTCCCTTGAATCCACAAGGTGTAACTCAAGGTGAGGTGGGACAAGGCAAAGGTGATTCTGGTAGCCCCAGACTGGCCACGCCAGTTCTGGTACCTAGATCTCCTCAGCCTCAGCCTCAGCTGCAGGCCCCCGGAGTGGCTTTGTACATGCCCGGACCTGATATATCTGAACCAGGGGAAGGTATTCCATCTGGACCTTCAATCCCTGCACCTCACAGCCTGGTACCTGTGCGGCTAGAGTTCCAGGCTTTGGGTCTTTCGAAGATGTCTACACTGTGGTGGAGGCATCTAAAAAGAAATTGACCAGGAAATGTTATGCCTTCAAATGGAAAAGGTTTTCCATTTGGTGTCAGGGTAAGGGTCTGGACCCCTTATCCTGTCCTGTGGCTAACATTCAGGGTGCACCAGGCAGCCATTTCTGCTTAGCGGGCGTGGGCCGGTGAGCCGACATTGACACAGGAGACAGTGGTCAGGCGCTTCTTCAAAGGCCTGGATCACAGCTCCTCTCTGGTGCATGAACCTCCACCTCCATGGGATCTGTTGCTGGTTTTGGCAAAGCTCATGGGCAAGCCATTCGAACCCATGCACAAATGTGAGCTTTCACACTTGTGGAAGACGACCTTCCTGGTGGCTATCACATCAGCCAGAAGGACAGGGGAGCTCCAGGTGCTTTCAGTGGACTCCCCTTACCTGGTCTTTCGCAGGGACAAAGTTGTCCTGTGCCCCCACCCAAAATTCCTTCTGAAGGTGGTGTCACAGTTCCACCTTAACCAGGAATTGACTCTGCCGGTATACTACCCTAATTACACCTCGGACGCCGAGTACAGGCTCCATACCTTGGACCTAAGACGTGCTCTCTCCTACTACAAGGAGAGGATGGTGGAAAATCATGGAGAGGTTCGCCAGCTGTTTGTCACCTACGCTGAAGCCGCTTCTGGCAGACCTGCAGCCAAATTCACTAAAAAATACCACCAACAGCTTAATCTGGTTCAAATTCAGTTGCTCACCATCTGTATCCCCCCTCCCCCCGGTCGCCCCTGAAAAAGGGACTTCTAGGCCCAGTGGGCTTACCGGGTCAACAAAATTCAACAAACAAACAAATGGACCATAGCAAGATGGATTACATCGTGCATAGGTCTGTGCTATGAGTTGGCGGGCAAGGAGACTCCCAGAGGGATAAGAGCTCATTCTACCCACCATACTGCTGCATCAGTGGCAGCCTCTAGGGACATCCCTTTCCAGGAAATCTGTCGGACTGCTACCTGGAAGTCAGCAAACACCTTTATCACCCACTACCACATCGACCTTGAGTCACGCCGGGATGCTGGTTTTGGGGCATCGGTTCTCCAATCTCTGTTTCCTAATTAGGGAGTGTGCGCCTTGCCTTCCTTCTCCCGGAGAACTGCTTGGAGTCTGCCAAACAGTGTGGATGAACAACATATCCACACTCCTAGAAGAACAGGTTACTCACTTGCAACAGTAGTTCTAGGAGTGGTATATGTTGTTTATCCACATGCACCCACCCTACCTCCCCGGCTTTGGGTGCACAACCTGGCTTCCAGTGGGCTAAGATCTGGCGTCATGGGGTGGAGCTGAGGTATATACCACCCGGATGGGTGGGAGAAGCCAGCTTGAAGACTTCCGGCAAGATTTAAAGTGGAAGGGGACATGCCAAACAGTGTGGATGAACAACATATACCACTTCTAGAACTACTGTTACAGGTGAGTAACCTGTTCTTATGTTTATGAAACCTGTAAATGTTGAAAATACCATGGCACTAGGTGTTTTTGATAATGGTAAAAAGTACTAGGTCACTATTATAGAAATTAAGTTAGTTGTGCTATTTAAAATGCATGTAAATTGCTGTAAACTGAACAAGTCTGAAATGTCATGGTGATTTCTATATAGCCCATTATGCTTTGCATTATGGAAGTATGTATGATGTTGTATTTCTTTCAAACTTGATTTGTTGCCAGTGCCCTTTGGGGTAACCCTTTTTCAGTGATTCTGCACTGAGATTCTTTGTTTTTAGCTTGTTTTGCTTTTTTCTTTTTGAGCCCCCACTACCCAAGCAGACAGGGCTACATAGGGATGAAGGGTTTTCACTGAAAAGTGGTTAGATCAGAGATCAGTGTCAGTAGGTGCTGGCTAAGTCCAGAGAAAGGACATTCATAGTCTGTTGCTGCAAACTGATATACTGAAGAAGGAATAAGCTATTGCTGAAGCTTATTTCCTGTATTCTGAATAAACATCACACAGAGATTGTGTGTTGAACCTGAAGTTTGGTGTCTGGTCCATCTGTTATCCCATAACCCCTCCACAGTCCAGTCCCCAAGTCCCATCACTCTGCTTTTCTGTGACTTACCCAATTTTTATGTTTGCTTGCATGCATGTGCAAGAAACATAGTGCCACCATAGGAGTTTTCGTAGGTGTGCCTCCCTCACTTCCAGTGCCCTGCTCCCTTTTGCAGGCAGAGCTGCACCACGCCAGTGAATGTTGGAGCTGTCTATGACAGCCGTTCAGATGCAGTGGCGTACAGTTGAAAGCAAAAAAACACTGCAATCAGTGGTGGTAACATGTAGGCAATTTGCATACTGCAGTTGGCAGGTAATTTACATACTGCCGTAAGCAGTATGCAAAGTGCCTACACTCTACCACTGCATCCCTATAGCTATCATAGACAGCTCCATTTTCTTTCTACACAAATAGCATGGTGGGAGGCCACCCCAGCGTGCTCATGCGTTCCCCCCTCACTGCACACGGTATGGCTGATGGGGGTGCCCAATCCCCAGTCACCTTCACTGCCCCCCCAACAGACTTCTGCTGCCACGCTGGGAGCCCACCCCAGCGTGGCAAAAGTCCGTACGGCTGACTGGGCATGCCCAATCCCTGTCGGCTCCACTGTACTGTCTGTAACCCCCCAAACCAGAGTTCCAAGTGCCACGCTGGGGAGCCCACCCCAGCGTGGCAGAAGTCCTTATGGCTGACGGGTGCCCAACTCTGCCGGCTCTACTTGCTCCCCCCAAAAACTTCAGCTGCCACGCCTGAGCCCACCCCAACGTGGCAAAAGTCCCACGTAGTCTAAACAAACAAACACCTGTAAAAAGAAAAAAAGGTCCCTCATTGACTGTCTCGCCTCCTCCCCAACCCGATCCACCCTTTAGCACCCACCTCTACGCACCCACCTCCCCACACCCCCTCCACCCCATACTTATTTCCGGAGGCCAGCGTGACGATATTCGTAGACTGGGAACACGCCTGCACTTCGAAGCCGACCTCGAACTGAAGAAAGCCGGTAAGCTGTATAATGCAATAAATGTTTTTTTTTTCAACTTTGGTGCATATCTCTGCCATTTTTAGGAATTTTTTTCACCAAATTTTCAACATGGGGTTCTTGGGGACCCAACTCATGAATTAAATCACTGTCATTTTGTTATTTGGTCCTGAAAGGTGATTTCGCAGTCACTGTGCGGAACCACCTTTTGGGACTGAGTAACAAATCAACAGTGTCATAGTTCATGAGGTAGGCCCCCAAAAACCCTATGTTGAAAATTTGGTGAAAATATTCCCCCAATTGACTGTTTTACAAGGGTGTGTTGCGCAGTTCCTACGCACGCTCATAAATTTGAGAATTTTTAATATTTTCAGTCCAGATTTTCAACACTGCCATTTTACCACACCTCCTTATGAACAGTATAGCTGTCATTTTTTCATATCACACCCAAAATATGTTTTCACACGTGTAGCGCACATTAGCGTGGTCGGTGTGTGAAATCAATGTTCGGGACACATTAAGAAAATCACAGTGACACTGGTCATGAGCAGAGGTGGTAAAATGGCTATGTTGAAAATTTGGTGACAGAAGTCCATAAAATGACTGTCACAGGTGTGCATTGCGCAATTTCCACACACCCTCATAAGTTTACGAATTTGTAATATTTTCAGTCCAGATTTTCAACATTGACATTTTTCCAGACCGCCTTATGAACAGTACAGCTGTCATTTTTCACACCCGGGCCGAAATGTGTTTTTGCACTTCCGCTGCAGAATAGCATGTTCACTGTGGGAATTTAGTGTTCGGGATAGAGTACGAAAATCACAATGACACTGTTCATGAGTGGAGGTGCAAAAATGGCTATGTTGAAAATATGCTGTAAAAAATCCACAAACTACTTACATTACAAGTGTACGTTGTGCAGTTCCTACGCACGCTCGTGACTTCACCAGGTTTTGTAGATTTTCACTCCAGATTTTCAACAATGCCATTTTTTACACCTCCTCATGAACAGTACTCACCTTTCACGTAACAAACTGATAGTGTCACTGTTCATGCGGTGGTGTCACAAAACAAACCATATGGAAAACTTGGAGTAAAAATACCAAGAAACTCCCAGGGCATTAGGGTTTCGACCATAACGCCCTACCTTGTAGGGACTGACAGGCGTCAGGGGTGTGACTTGGGATTGTCGACAGCAATGCTCATGCCATTTTACCCCAACCCCCACCCTGCAGCCAGTGACAGGCATCGAGGTGCGCCTTGGACCCTTTGCCCCCAGAGTTCACCCCATTCTCCTATACTGCCCCCATTTCAGTGTATTTCCTTATGGAATGAGGTGAATATGAAGGCGAAACACCCCAAGGCACACCTCGACACTTGTCAGTGTCTGAAGGGTAGGGTGAGGTGAAATGTCGTGACCGTCGTGGGTGATGACCCAAAGGCACACCCCAATGCCTGTCCATCTCTGCAGAGTGAGGATGGAGTTGGTGTCAGTTCAATACTTCAATGCCATTCCTATACTGCATCTGTCTTAACTCCTGCACTTACATTGCTAATGCCAGCAAGCAAACATTCGGCATTGACAAATGCTTGTTTTTATTGGGCTTCCCTCTGCTCTCAGACAGAGCACTCTGGAGAGCCCAGTTGCCATTGTGGGGCCTGAGGGAGACCAGGCCTTCATCCCACAATGGTCATGGGTTTTCCTTCGGTTTTCTTCCTGTGGCCATGGTGCATCCAGTGACGCGTTATGCAGGCTCCACCACTACAGACACACCACTGGTGTTAAGTGAGCAGGACACCTTCCCTGATGCCTCCACTCTGCTGTCTTGAACCTGTAGTTGGCAGCCACCTAGTAGGATGCACGTACACCCCTCTCCAAGAGAAAAGAGCTGTCCTTGGGACACTAAATCCTCCCTCCTCCGGTCGGCTCCCGAGTGATCTGTCCGTTCCCGAGCCCAGGTCGCTGGTGTGACAGAAGGTGAGGTGCCCAGGGCCTGAGCCCTCTATGCCACTGGGCCAGCTCAAAAAGTTGGATTTTGTTTCTCAGATTCCTTTCTTATTGAAAAGTTTTTGTTTTTAAAAAACACAGATTTCCGCATATAACATAATAGTCACATGCCTGGAAGGTACAGTAATTTACATTAGCAGACTAAAAGGATGATGTACCCAAGTCAGCATATCACTTGCACTGCTGCATATACCATATGCCACAACATTAACACATAACAAAAATGATAGAGACACATTCCCTATATATTTCGTCCATCTTCACAAAAAAAAGTCAGCTTTCCTGTCTATAACCTCAACCTTCTGGCATACTCGAACAAACTGATTAATATGTACTACGCCATTTGATTTGTCATCACCTCCGTAATCGGTAGTCATAGCATAGCCACTTCTGTTAGGGTCAGTGTGGCTAGGAAAGGGTCCCTCTGTCTGTTAAATTTATCTTCTCACCCCTCAGCTTGTACGTTAGGTGTTCTAGTGGCAAGATTTTGATCAGAGACTTCATCCACATGTACAGGGTGGGAGTTGCACATGAAACCCAGGTGTTTTGTATTCATTTTCTGGTTACTTGAAGCATAATTCTAATGACCCTCGGGTATAAGTCCAACTCCTCCCCCACTCTGTTTTCAGTCCCAGGCAGCAGTGAGGTGGGTTTATCTGCCAATTCAAATACGGTCGATTTTTTTGTGCTAGTTCTGTCCAGAAGGGCCGCAGTTTTGCACAGACCTGAAAAGAAGTACATGCATTCCTGCCAGCCCACCTGCACATCAGTTGCACTACCACCTGCGACACCGATGACCCAAGCCTGAGGAAGGGTGATTGAGTATATGATGGACTGCTGTCCTCCTCGGGGGGGTGGGGGACATGGATCATGGTGTTTACCCGACACCTTGTGGAGACAAGGGGTTGGGCACTCCAGCCCGTCAGGACATATGGGAGGTATGGGGGTCATCGACACACGTTGAGCTGGAGCGTACGGCATGAATTATGATGGCATTATATGTCTGCACCTTCCAAGGGGCACAGAACAGGGTGAAGTACAGTGCCAACCAGTAGGATGAGTCTGGTCTTCCGCAGGCCCTGCTCCCAGCTATCCAGGCACCATCCAAGCTAACCAGATCCTATATTTGGTGGGGTTTGGTGGACTCCACTGACCCTGCCAAGGGGCTAAGCCTTGGGGGGTACAAGCTGGACAAAGGTAAGTCTTGGAGAATGCTGGGGTGACAGGGTTGGGGAGACCTGAATATGGGGTCCAGTCAGTGCATGCGGGGGGGGGGGGACTGCATCTAAGTTCCCTTTTCTGCTTTTCATCTCCCATAGAGCAGACATACACTCACATTGAATTTACTGACCATATCTGGGGGCTATATAACCTCCGGAGGACTTTATGCTGTGCCTCTTTGTACAGGTTACAAATAACTGCCCCATATGAGACTCACAAGTGTCTGACCAGGCCAGGGTTAGCAATTTCTGGTTGTCTGCTTTTCTCAGATAGCCATTTTTTAGCTAGGACAGCCATTTTGGTTTGTTTGCCTGTTCCTTGGACAGGCCGTTTCACTAATGGCAGCTATTGCTATCTAATAGGTGCTAGGACCCAGCTGCCAACCAGATGTGGAGGAGGGAGGGAGGGAGGAAGGAATGTGATATCTGGGCGTCATTGAATGCGACATCAGGATGCACTGCCACCCATCCACCCTGCCTGTCCCTGCCACTTTCACTTACAGTCTCCATTCACCGTCACCAGACTCTGCAGTGACTTGAGGCTGCTTTAGGTGGGAGCATATGTAGGACATTCAACTGCACATGTGCTGGTCATCATTGCATATGTGTGGTTGGTGGTTCCTCGCTTTCCTCATTGCATGTCGTCATTCAGATAGGATTCAGCAGGAGCAGAGCACATTGTGTGATGACTGAGTCAAATCAGATTTTTCTTGACTTGAAAGTAAATACAGAACCGGCCCGGTGGTGCTGAGGGTTGAGGCGCTGGACGCCACACTTTGCTCCACGCCAACGACCTGGGTTCGGGAACGAGCCTGGGTCGGCAAGGGTGGACTAGGATTGAACATCTGAAGACAGCTGTCCTAGTCCGTGGGAAACAGGGTGGGTGCACACCGCGCACTGGTGGTCCCCGGGGATGCCCGGAGGTACTGCAGAGGCGCGGGTGCCAAAGTGTGGGGGGGGGCACAGCAGACGTCTGCACGCTAGTGCACGGACTTCATTGCATGTCCATGCCCCCATTAGGAAGAACAAGGAAAATGCAGCACAAGTCCTCGGCAGCTTGATTGCCGCAGTTCACCATTCTGACGGTGCCTGGAGGCCATGCACCGGTAGTGGATCCTCACCGGGCACAGAGGCTTAGGGGGAGCCCCTCTCGATGGTGTAGCTGCCTGTGCCAGCTGGGCGTGACAGCTTCGGGGTCAGTGGTGGATGAGTGGTGGCTGGAGACTGGCAGGACTGTGGCTGCAGGTGAGAAAGTATTCAGTGATAAAAAAGAAAGTAAATACAGAGGTAAATATAAAATAATTAACCCCCCTTCATTGACAACGCGTTGATTCTCAACAGCAAGTTAGATCATTGACATCAGGTGCATGAGAGCAAAGCTCCCTGTCCCCTAGGAGGAGAGGGCCTCTGTTAAGCAGGAAACAGTATTTCACAGCTTTGTGCCCTACCATGCCATATTGCCCTGGCTAGTTTAAAACAAACTCTAGCCAGAGCCGATATGGCTGTGGCGAGCATGTAAAGCTCTGGAGAGCGAACCACGCCGAATGCCATCTCCAAGATGGCAGCGGTGGCACAACTGTGCATGCGCAGCATTCACGCATGTGTAGTTGTGGTGAGTGGCATTCTGCCATTCCCAAGACAGCTGCACTGGCGGAACTGCGCATGCACGCCTCCGGCTGTTACTCCATAGCGACTGACAGTGGTGGAGTATTCCAAGCTCTGTTGGACTTTCAGAAGGATACTTCAAAAAGTCCAATGGAAGCGTTCTGTGGTCGGATGTTTTTGAGGAGCCGAATGCGAAACGGCTGTGGGCAAAGCCCACAGCTGTAATAAGGGGAGACTGTTAAGCAAGAAAAATATTTTACAGTTGTATGCCCTACCTAGTTTAATTGAAGGGGGACTCAGTTAAGCAAGAAAGAATATTTAACTAGAGTTTGTCAGACATGTAAACTACCCCCCCAACCAACAGTTTTTTTCATTCCACTTTACAGTCAGTTTTTGAAAGATACTTTAAAATGCATGTAAAAGTAGTGTGGACAGGTAAAAGTTTTGTAGGACAGGCAAAATTTACATACCATCTGTCATTTGGGCATCTCTGAAAAAGTATTTCTAGCCCTGACCCAGACCTTCTCAATTATGTGGTACTGCAGGTCTCTTTCCCATTGTTCCTTTACTGTAGCTGATAAATCTGGAGTCCTGGTATGCTCAAGCAGGTGATCCCCTGGGAGTAACCCTAGTCTAGAAGATGGTTTGTTCCATGTCATGAACTTTTGCCGTTTTGTGACTGAGCTGTCCCATGGTCTGGGCCCAATTTCGGACCTGGAAATACCTGAAGTGGATTTGTAACAAATGAAGCTCCTCTGTGATGTGCTGAAAAGAGCTCTTTTGTTAATGAAATGGCTGCCAGTGGATGCTGATTTAAAACTTATGTACTGTAGAGGGTTGGGAGCTTGTAGGACCACATCTGTTCTTGTCGGGCGTGTATGTGCACCTCCTGGATTTTTTTAAGAAGAAATAGGTGCTTTAACTGTAACAAGCCCTTTGGGCAGCTGGGGTTGTAGCAGTATGTAACTGGCCATGACAGGCAAGCAGGTAAGTAAGTGGCAATCTGATGCATATTACAGTCACCAAGACCACCCAAAAATATATTTTTATTTTTTAAAGAAAAAATAAGTGCTTAAACTGCAGTGGGCCTTGTTGACAACTGGGTTTGTAGCATTATGTAACTAACTGGACCTTGGTAAGTAGCATCTGGCAGGGCACTGGTAGTGGGGCGATTGGGCAGGCAGAGGGTCACAACTTACTGTAATTAGGTTCTTCCTTCCATCCCCAACCTCACCAAGCCCATATATGTTTTTATTTTTCAAATCAGGTTTTCTGTTGCTGTCTCTCAAAAATTATTTACAGCCCAAATAAAATTTTAGGCTCTAAAGTCTCCCTTCTATCAAATTCTCTCTGTTCTGCAGACAACACTTTATTACAAGCTTTTTCTAAAAGTTTTTTTCTCTTCTCAATCCCCAGACTGCTCTCATCGGCCATCTCCTGCCCCCAGTCCCATCACCCGGCTTCTCCCCAACTTACCCCTGCTTCCTTGTGCCTCCCTGGCTTACCCCCAGGGTGAGGTTAATGGAGTTTGCTGTGCCCCATCAGAGGTCCAACTCCATGCTCAATCCAGAGATGGGTGCTAAGGTTACCAGTGTATGGCCTGTGGAGTGGCAGCGACGTCATGCGGCTTCACCAGGGATATTTTCCAGGTGTTCTGGATCCCCCCTTTCCTGAGATGCAAAGCAGCCTGATCTGAGTGACATACTCCCACATGGATGCGAGTCGTGTGTCCAGTTTTATCAGTATCGCAGCTCACTAGTGCTGAGCCCCACCTGCACCATCAGCTGTGGCCACCCAGGTAACAGTCGCATACTGGCTGCCACAACCTTCCTGCCTGGAGAAGAACATCTTCTAGGACCTCAATCCCCGGTCAGTCCTAATGACTTGAACGCCCTTCCAAATTCAGGTCGCTGGCATCATGACTGGTAGGTAGCACTGCTACTGTGCCAACAGATGGGTTCAAAAGTTTCTTTTTTTTTTAAGTTAGTTTCTGTCTTTCACACACAAATGAATATTTATAGCCCTAATTGAGATTTCAAGCCTCTAAACTCCTCCTCCACCTGCAGAGCAAACTCCACCCCCCTTCGCACCCCAGTCATCTTCACTCAGTCACTGGCACTACTCTTTGATTGCTTAAGTTTTGTTTTTTGTAAATATCTTTTTCCCTTTCAGGTATTTTGTTCTTTGCAGTTAGAACTTGTAGCTGCTACTACTGTAGCTCTAGAGTTACAAACGCCCCTCCTCCCAGTTACCTTCACTCAGTATGTACTATATGTCTTGAGTTTTGTTTTTAAATATCTTTTCTTATTTCAGGTATGTTTTCAGTGTAGTTGGAACTTGCAGATAGCTCTACTACTAGCTGTAGAGCTACAAACACCCCTTCTCCCCCAGTCATCTTCACTCAGCCGCACTGCTTTCTTGTCTCTATGCTCTCTTGATTTTTGTTTTTTTGTTTTAATGTATTTATTTTTTCTTTCAGGGTTTTATTTTTTTTTTAGTGCAGTTGTACCTACTACTAGCTGTAGAGCTACTAGACTGACTCCATCTCTCTCTCTCTCTCTCTCTCTCTCTCTCTGTCTCTCTATCGTATGTCTGATCTCTCAAGCAAGCCAAGCCAACCGACGGTGCCACTGTCTGTCTCACAGTTTTAGTCTGTGAGAGGGAGAAGTTGTGCTGCTGCAGCATGATCTGCCCAATCCCAGGACCACCTCTTCAATTCAGGAGCACATTTATTTTCCCCTGCCTCGTCTCTGCCCTGAGCAGGCAGCAAACTTTGGCCTATGATAGCCAGTGCCTGCCACAAAGCAAAAAAGGCATTGAGTGGGTGCAGTCTCACATCCAGTCACCTACCCACAGAGACAGTGCTGGGTTCTATCTCCTCGAGCACATGCTGCAGCCACACCAGGCTTCTTCCTTTAGTCGCGTCATCCACCCCCTCCTGCAAGTCCAAGCGAGGCCACGCAGACACTGTACTGAACAGCAACTTTCTTCGTTTCCAACCTGGTCAGCACATGATGTGTGACCTCGGTGACAGCACACTTTAGTGCATGTTGGCATCCACCTTGCCACTTTATCCAGCTCCATCGCCATCCATGGTCACCCAGGTGGCGTTGGCACAGCGGAGTCTGAAATCTTTCCTCCCTCCTTCAGGAGGAGAGTGCGTCCTCTGGAACACTGAACTTTCCCTTCTAGGCTGACCCTTCGACATCCTGGGCTTGTTCCCAAGCCCGGGTAGCCAACATCGCAAGCAGTGCTTCCCCTTCACTGATGGACCAACTCTGTGTTGATATGTGAGCCCTCTACCATGCAGTATCCCAGTACCATCTGGTGAGAGACTAGTGAGCCTCTAAATGTTGCTTTTTTTTTTTTATTAAAATCAAAGAGGTACTATAGATCATTTCTCACGTCCCTGAGTTGCTTGCTAGTAGTTTTCAGACTCTGTATTAGAACATCACAATTCTCCTGTAGTAAAAGTCGGTCTCAGTTTAGATGACAGTGGTGGAAGGGTTTGGGCCACACTTCTTGGGAAACCCTACAGTGTCTTCTCTTTTTCAGACATTTGCCTGCATGAATGAAAGGTCAGCACAGACTGTGTTCTTTGTTATCTGCCCTTGAGTCTCACGTGCATCTGACATTTTTTCTGAGTTTTCATTACCTAGGAGACAGCATGGTTGTGGGATCTTCCCTGCATCTGTAATTTTCCAGCAAGGGTGGGGTTGTCACAAAAAGGGTGGACGTGTACTGCAGCTATCTAATTAAAAACAACATCATTAAGTGGGCCATACTTCTGTACAAGCGCAGAACAGGGAACTAGATTTGTTTTTAAATTATGTTTACATTCACATGCACAGCACGAAGTTAGCATTTGAAGAAATCAAGTAACAGCTGCTTGGATACAGAAAGCAGGTTGCTTTTATACAGCGAGCAGCTATTTTAGGAAATCCTTGATATTTAGTGCATTGAATGTAAACAACTTGTATAATAGATTAGTCTCAAGAAGGGTTTATATTTGAATGCATATCATAATAGTAATTTTTCATTAAGAAAGTAATAACCATCCCTGTATAGCACAGCCATGTAAACAATGGCACAGAAAGCTATTCAGGTGCATTTTGAATTTTAATAGCCTTTTTTGGACACCTGGAATCATGTGACCATTTTGACAGGAGCACAGACTTAGCACTATACTATATAGTAGCTAAATATACCCATAATGGGAGGAGGAGGAGGACAAAAATATAAAACAGGCTACAAGATGCTAGCCTAGTTAGAATATAAAGGGTACCATTTAAGGAACGACAGTTGCCAGGCTACTGACTCTGCTGCTCGTTGTGCAGTGTGACAATACTGTAGTGCTTAGGCTTTTCTCCTGCATCCATTAGTAAGCCTGCATTATTCTGCGACCAGTCTGGCTTTAGCTGTTTTATCTGTACAGTGAATGTGCAGCAGATTTGTTCTGCAGGCAGTCCTGGGAATTGCCATTTTAGGAACTCTAAGGATCTGAGATGGACATGGAAATTCTGAAGTGGTTCACAAAAAATGATGCTGACGCCAAGGTAGGGGGTATCAGAGGCATATGTGTTTGATGGACATGATGTCCAGGGTTGCTTCATAATAAGCTTATGAATCTATACAGTATGTAACAATAATTATATATTAAAAGTGTAACACCATGGTTGTATTCTGCAAACAGCTCAGAAACAGGGAATCATGTTATAGAAGCCAGAGGCACTCTAAAGAAGAAGAATCACTTTTCTTCTATCTCCATAGCAACGTAAGACATGCTTGAACAATGTCTGTATATGTGTTACTGAGGGCTATCTTTGTATGTAGTTTATTTAAACAGGCAATATGAAATTCTGCTACATTGGCATATAATTTACATGCCTTCATCCGCAGTCCGTACCTTCAGTGTAACTGTTTCATTTTGTGCGTAACCTAACAATGGCAATAAAGTACTGTTTTAGATAGCTACAGTACTTGATTATAAAATGCTTCATTCTGTTTCGCTGCCATTTTGTCCACTGTGATCACTTGAAGCAGTATTTGGAATTAGGCTGCTTTTTGATTCCATCTACAAGCCGGGTCGATAGAAGGCTGTACTGTCTGTGGAAAGCAGCAGGATACAGTTTTGATGCCTGCTGTTGACAAGGGATACAGGATTCCGGTTACAGTTCAAGTTGTTCACCTTCTTGTGACAGGTAGTGAGTAAAAGGACTGCATATTGGGAAGTGGCATTGTTCACATACAGTAGTTATCTCAAAACACAGTCTTGTGTAAAATAAGTACAAGCTCTTAAGCTGGACTGCCTGGCCTCTGATATGATTGCTAGTATAGCAGGATGCAGATTCAGTGTTGTGTATGGTTTACTATTCACAGTACTGCAATTAACAACTGCTAACTGTGCTTTTCAAGTGAAATGGCTTACTTTTAAAAATGTACCTTGCCCCTTTGGTTTTACAAAGCTTTGGGATATTTGGGCCAACAGCGATTGTAACAACAGTAATTGTACTGACATAAATTGTTGACCATTACAGATTCCTGTTTCATGAAAACTGTATTATTTCACCAGCCCAGTGGTGTGGAGGGCTGAGGCATCACTGCCTTACCTACTACCATGCTGGCGACCCGTGTTCACAGTGCGGCGGGATGCCGGGGTCGGGGGTGGGAGAGGATTGAGCGTCTGGAGAGCTCCTCCCACGGGAGGGTGGGGACATGGACCGCACATGCCTGACCCTAGTGGCAACTGGGGGCCGACATGCCAGGTCCCATAACATGGGGCGGCGCGAGCAGCTGCCCAACGACAACGTGGCAGACGCTGCTGCCGGGCGCCATTACGGCATTGCACGCTCACACACCACACAAGAAAAAGGAAAAATCGTTCCCACCGCAGCAGCAGGATGACGATGGTCCCTCTGTGCGCTGCCCCAGAAGACATCTACCTCTCACAGCTGGATCCATGCAGGTGGGTTAAGTCGCTCCCCACCCCCTACCATGAAGGGTAAGTTGTGGGGGCAAGAAGGGAGGGTGTCTGATGCTCGTGTGAGATGGGAGGGGGACATCATAAATAGCTGGTGGGAGCCAGGGGAGAAACAAAATACACAAAAAAACCTGTATTATTTCTTCCTGACACAAAAAAATTACTGTATTCGGCGGGCCCGCCAGAGCAAGTGAACTCGGAATATCGGAGGGTCGGCTGAGGTGGGAGGAGGAGGAGCAAGCATCCCAAAGACTGCTCTCCTCCTCTGGGGTGGGAGTGGTGCACAGCCTGGGGTAGCACTGCCCCTAGCAGAGGCTGGTGACCTCTGCATCTGGGCAGTGGAGTAGTGATATTCGCATGGCACGACACACATAGGAGCATGTGTAGCACTGCCACTGACATCATTGCTTGCTGGTCCTCTGGACCACAGAGAGGAAGGAGGGAGGTGCATGGAAATGTCCAGGCTGGCGTGGATGACTGCCACCCCTCAGAGGCCCACACCCGGTGACTCTGGCATGGCCACCAGATCCCTGAATGGTGGGTTGGGTTGGGCATGCTTCCTGCCACCCCTGCCGTGGGGTGTAAGCCACAGAGGAAGGCAGTTAAGACCTGAGAGACAGGGCTGGGGGAGGTGAGAAGGAGAGCCAAGCCTGAACTGGAAAAGAGAATTTGTGTGTGTGTGTGTGTGTGTGTGTGTGTATATATATATATATATATATATATATATATATATATATATATATATAGTAAACGTGATAATTTATATCTTTGCAGACCAATCCCATTTTATTAGTAGCAACTAAAATACTAATCTTAACAACCTGAAGAGACAGTGACTCACTAACCAGTTCAGTCTGGCATGTTGTGATTCAATAAATCATTAAATCATTTTAGATTATCTGTCAAGGAAAGGCTGGATGTGGGATATGATCACATATACTGTATGGGAGAATATGACCCTGTGGTTGGTGTATACAATTCTGAATCTGAGAATCTCAGTTTTAAATTCCACCATAGCCACTGCCTCACTATGTGGCCATAAACAAGGGACTTTGCACCCCTGTACTTCAGCCCTCCCAAATCAGATAGAGGCAGAATCCCACTATAAATGAGATACTGCATCTTATCTTGGCTTTCCTATGTAACTAATTTTATAGATCTATATTACATATCTATATTCTTTGCAAAAAACTGTGTTAATACACCAAGGGTTAACAATGCCACAAAAGTAGGGAAATGTGGCATTAGTGTTTCCACCAAACAGCAAAAAGGCAGAACCACACACAGCCATCATTAGGTAAGACAAATAACATGCAGCTGTTTCCAGGTGACACAAATGCAGTAGCTCCGATGTGATACCTTTGTGGATTTGTATCTGTGGCATGCACACACACTCACTTGACACTGCAGATAGAAATCCACAGAAATCAAATACAACACTGCTTCTGTGTGCGGAAGCATAGGCCCCTGCCACGACAGACGCAAATCCACGCAACCCAAATTACAGTGCTTTGGTAGCATCAAGTACTTTAGTTTTTGTTAACAAGGTAAGAAAACTAGGCAATCAGTGCCTATTTTCAGGTACAACCTGGGAGATTACATCTGCAGTTACACACATGGTGATATATACAGTAGACTACTTTGCGTAAGCTATAACCCACAACAGTCCGTGGGTATACCAGGCATTAATGCATGCCCCAGTTGCGTTTTGAGGCACACGGGCGCAGCCTGTGACCTCCAACCAACTGGGAAGTGCATTAGTGCCGGGCATACCCACAGTCGGGAGTGGGTTATTGCACTTATAAAATGACATTGGTTGTCACCAGAAAGAAAAACTCGTAAAACCCTTACAACTTATTTCATTTTCTTTATTGCTAGTGTAAATCCGCAATAAAAAGTAGTCCTTTTAAAAACAATTGTTTTAAAACTTCAGTGCACAGTACACTTACTCAACAGTATAACTGATGTTCACTTGCCTTCTTAATTCTCCTTTCATAGTGTCTCTTCTCTTAATTATAAGTTAATGCATGGCAGCGTTGTTTTTGGAAGCGTGGTTTTTCGTCAAACCGGAAGATTTCAGTTTTGGTCAAATCCCGGAAGTGGTTGCCGATTTCCATCTCAAGTAAATCATCTAATTTAATTTGCTTGCCATCCCCTCTCAAATTCGGATTCGGTCCATCCTTTTTTTTTTTTTTAATATGCTTCAAAAGTATTCGCTGCTTTTTTTTATTGTTGTTTGTTTCATACTGACATTTGCAATCGGAGTCGGTGAAATCAAATTTTGTAAGTAAATGTTGGGACACCTGTCGTGCTGCAATAAAGCCAATTAGCTTTTTGCAGCCTGTGTAGCCAGTCACATCAGTGTAGCTTGGCACTGGCAGTTGTGTATACTGGGGGGTGTTTTATGTTATGTAATTGGTGGCATGTAAGCGTCTTTATATGTTATGTTACGTCTTCACAGTCTGCCATTGCATCCCCCCCCACACACACACACACTTTGCAATTCAAAAGTAGGAATAATCATTTAAATGATTCTCTTGGCAAGTGAATTTTGTAAATTTCAGTTGCTTCGCCTCTCTTGGATAACTGAAGCACTTTTCACTGCCAAAAAATGTAAATGCATTGATTTTCCCTTACTGAACATTTGCCCTTGCATGCCAGAGATTCAAGATCGGGCACTTCATGGCATGCCAAGTGAAGGTATGCCAGGCATTAATCAATGGTCATGTGCAGTCTCTCAACCAATGGCAGTGCCGCTATTAGACTGTGCTCGTCTTGCTATTTTATAAGTAAAGATTAACCCACGACAGAGCGTGGGTCTCTCAGGATTAATATGGCTGGGGGGGGGGGGAGTTGGACTACAAGACTGAATGCCGAGTGGTTCCAACCACCCAGCCATACATTAATCCCTGAGAGACCCACGCTCTAGAGTGGGTTAATCCTCTTGTAACATGGGGAAGAAAAAGGGTTCGGATCACTTCTGAGAATGCAGTCGCACTGTTTTCTTCCCCAAGTTACAGGTTTTAATACCTTATTTTTGCAGTTGTAGGGTGCGCTTGTGGTTATGCTGAGTGCACGGTAACAGGGTGTTCCTCACTAGTCAGTCCGTGCGTTCTCTGTACCATCAGTACCTGGTTCCTGTGCACCGTTCTGGGCTGTTTCTATATTAACCAGCCCTAGCTACCTTGTGGGTGTCTCTGTTGCTCACTTTATTGTCCCTCTCATCTCTTTTTCTGTCGCGAGTGACTGTATGAACTCTCCAATCTTTAGTGCAGGCGGAAGAAGCTTGAAGACTTCTCTAAATCCTTGAATAGCTACTTGAGTCCAAAACTAAGATGTTTTACAAGTTGACCTCCATTCTCCAGCACGCCGTAGAAGCAGTAAGGGACAGCAGAAGCATGCAGGGCAGGGAATGGGGCTAATTTAGACCATGGATTAGAACTTCAGGGGTGGATGCACCATTTTCTTCCTGTAAGGGATTGTTTATATGTCTCCGGGAGTCACCGAGGAGAGAACTGCACCTCAGTACTGGTACACAGATGCAGCGGACATTCTTGTAAAACTCCCAGGTAAACTTTAATATGTAACACAGAAATAAAGGACGTAGTGACTGATGCAGTCACGTTGAAAAAAAATATGCTGCAAACTCTGCTAACTCACAGACATAACACACTTCTATGATTGTGGCAGAGTAAAACTGAATGTACCCACTACTGGTACTGCAACTATTTACCACAGTTGGGGTGGGGGAGACATAGGAAGACAATGTGTGTGTGTGTGTTATAGCTTGGACCAATACTGAGCAGCCTGGCTAGTCAGAAAACAACACCATACATTATTTCCAGTGTGGGCATACATTAATTGAGAATTCAAACACCATGAAGTCTTGCTATATTATAACAATAGCAGTCAGCCACTGCAGCTGAACTGCCCCGGAGAGGAAGGAGTTAACTCCAGAAGATCTGGAGTTCTACAGCACGAGGGCGCTGTGCCCAAAGTTCTATCTGGCAGTTTCAAATGAAACTGTCAGATTCTTTACTCCGCTTCACTGAACAGTCGCTCCGGAGATCAGCTCCTTCAGCTCGGTTCATTCTCGGTTCAAGCGAGTATTTTTCGGTTCATTTGAACTGGCAAAAGTTATTATTTTTACCGCATTTCGGTTTTAAAGCTCTATCTGGTAACCGTAAGTACTAAAATTTAAGTCTGTGGGAAAATTAATTATCGGTTCGGTTTGAACCGATTGGTTGTTTTTTCTGCATTTTAAAAGTGTACAGTGGGTTTTAGAGTGCGGTTCCGTTCTTATCGGTTCTAAAAAAAGCGAATTATAACGGTTTTTCAAATACCCGTGACACGGTTAGGAACCGATAAGGGTGTCTTGCCTGGCACTGCCATCAAAAGGGCAAGTTTTGGTTAGGCTGGCATTATGTCTGAGAAACCAAAAGAAAAACTGGGCCACTGGTTTCAACACCATGATGCCGGGGACGCCAAGGCTGACCCACACACCACTTGTGTTTATTGTCTGGGGTCTGACCACCTCCTGTCAGACTGCCAGGTGTGTAAAAATTTCCCTGCAGCCACCCTGGAGAAGAGATTGGGCCGGCTCAGGGAACGAGAGGCCAAAAAGTCCGCTGACCTGGATGGCCAGCCCGGTCCAGTACCCACTGGACCAGAGGGAGTGCCCTCTGACCAGGGCGAGACTTCCTCGGCCAAAAGGAAGGCTGGTTCAGAGGAACCAGTCCCAAGTAAAAAGACAAGGAAATCAGTAGGTCTGGAGTCCAAAATTGTGTCTCCAACTGCTGCAGAGATAGCTAAAGCCATTCAGATTGTCCAGTCACTGTCTCAGGGATCTGTAGAACCACCAACAGCTGGTAAAAGGTTGGTTCGTTCAGTCCCAGTGGTTCAGGATTTTGAAGTTGAGGATTTTATGAACCACAGGAGGGGAGGAGGAATTTGATCAATATATGTGTGGCTGGGGGTCTGGACGTGCCCATTGAACCGACATTTCTCCAGACAGACCTTTAGAATCTCCTCCTATTCTGTCTGAGTCCCTTCTTTCTTTATTTTTACAAAAGGTTGCAGAAACCCTCCAGCTTCCTTTAGAGGAGGCTTTGGATGAGCAAGAGGAGCCTGATTATGTGGAAATGATGGATATTCCAGAGTCTAGGAGGTTGTCTATTCCTTTGCATAAGTCATTTAGGAAGCAAACAACAAAGATTTTAAAAATCCTCATTCTGTCCCTCCTGTAGATAAAAATGGACAGAAGGTATACTGTCAGGCTCGGATACAAACTTCCTTACTGAGCAGTGTAGTCATGTAGGTGTGGTACAAGCTGCAGCCTGTGACAAGGCTAATATTCCTCTGGCCTCACATCCTCCTGATAAGGATTCCAGGAAGATTGATGCCATGGCGAAGAAACAGTATATGGCAGCTCTTTGGGACTCAGGCAGGCAAATTATATGGCTTATGTAGCTAGATATCAGAAATCTAGGTGGGACACAGTATTGCAGGATTAGCCAAGCAGGCCCATGGCCAGCTGGCTAGTGAGTTGGAACAGGTGGCTGCTGATGGCATTGAAGCCTCTAAAGTTCAATTTCATACTGCTGTTGATGTTAATGATGTTTCTTCTAGGGTCATGGCCACTTCTGTAGCTTCCGTGGGTTGGCATGGCTCAGATGCACTAATCTGTCCCAAGATACCCAGTCAAAGGCTATGGATTTTCCT
The DNA here is from genome assembly GCA_016271365.2 of Neoceratodus forsteri. Taxonomy (NCBI): domain Eukaryota; kingdom Metazoa; phylum Chordata; order Ceratodontiformes; family Ceratodontidae; genus Neoceratodus; species Neoceratodus forsteri. Next base: position 1,872,338,972 of record CM057452.1, read on the forward strand.
GTAGTGGGAAATTCTCTTTTGGGAGCAAACAGAAAACTATATGAAAAGAGGGATGAATACAGAACTACCAAAAGTGCCCAGGCTAAGGAGAAGCATGCCATGCCACAAAGGCATGCTCCCAGGTAGGGGCAGGCCCTTTTCCAGGCTCTTTACTAATTTCAAGCCTCCTCTGCTGTCTCGCAGAGAGGTTTCTTCAGAGGCAGGGGTAGATGTGGCACAAGTAGACCGTCCCCCTCCCCTCAGCCTAAGGCTGCTGCTAAGCAGGCACCCTGATGGGGTGTCCAGGGCCGATTCTCCTGTACCAGTGGGGGGCAGGTTGGCCTATTTCAGCGGAACTGGCTGTCCCTAACTACGGACAGATGGGTTCTGGAGGTAATAGGCCAGGGTCTGGTTCTCAGCTTCAAACACTTTCCAAAGATGAGAGCCAGGCATTTTCCACCTGCAAATCCTTCAGAAGCCCTTTGCTTTGAAGCAGAGGTTTCTGTTTCGCTGGACTGCAAAGCAGTGGAAAGGGTTCCTCCTTGCCATCAGGGCAAGGGCTTTATTCAAGATACTTTCTACCCCAAAAAGACAGGAGAATGGCGGCCCATTCTGGATTTAAGATACTTGAACAAGCATCTGTTGAAACCAAAGTTCAAAATGTTAACCCTGGCAATGATATTGCTTTCCCTAAGGCCAGGGACTGGCTAGCTTCCCTGGACCTCAAGGATGCCTATTTTCATGTTCTGATCAGGCCTTCTCACCGAAGTACCTCAGTGTCTAACTGCCCTCAGGCCACTACCAGTTCAGGGCAATGCCCTTCAGCCTTACCTCTGCGCCAAGGGTATTCACAAAATGTCTCGCTGTAGTATTGGCTCACTTAAGAAGGCAAGGGGTTGCTGTGTTTCCCTACCTGGATGACTGGCTCATTGTGGGTCAGTCTCCAGGTCAGGTGAAATCCCACTTGCAAATCACCCAGCAGCTTCTCACTTCCCTGGGATTCCTGCTAAACTTACCAAAGTCAGTTCTGGAACCAGTTCAGGTCCCAACTTTCATAGGCGCAGAATTGAACACAAGGTTAGCCAGGGCTTTTCTTCCCTCGAAAGGGTGGACAGACTCATCGCCCTGGCATCCTCCTTTACCTGCGGTCTCTCGACCAGCAAGGCATTTTCTGCAACTCCTCGGCACATGGCTGCTTCCACAGCTGTCGTGCAGGGAGCAAGATTCCAGATGAGGGACATTCAGTTCCATTTGAGGGCCTATTGGTCTCAAACGAAGGACCCCTTACCAAGTTGGTCCCAGTTACTCAAACTCTGATCCTAGCCTCCACTGGTGGCAGGTCCAGAGCAATTTAAGACAGGGGTTCCCTTCATTCCCATTTCTCACCCCTCACCCTCACCACGGATGCCTCCCTGTTAGGGTGGGGGCTCACCTGGGCGACCTTGCCACTCAGGGGGTATGGTCTCCTCAGGAGTCTCTGCTCCACATCAATCTTTTGGAACTCAGAGCTGTCTTTTTAGCTCTTTGGGTGTTTTCAGATTCTGTCCAGAACAAAGTGGTTCAAGTCAGGACAGACAATACCACCACAATGTGGTACATCAACAAGCAAGGGGGCACTCGGTCTTCAGCCTTGTGCACCGAAGCAATGAAGTTGTGGTCTCTGGCTTACTCCTGAACACCTCCCTGATAGCGGTTCATCTCCCAGGGAAGGACAATGTCCTGGCGGACCCCTCAGCAGAATTTCTCAGGGCCATCACGAATGGGCTCTGAATCCACAAGTGCTGGGGTCTGTCTTTGCCAGATGGGGGCACTCCTTAGATAGATCTTTTCGCAGCCCCAGACAACCACCAACTTCCTCTTTTTCTGTTGCAGGCCTCCAGTTCTGGGCTCAGTCCTCTGGACGCCTTTCTGTTGGACTGGAAAGGGAAGTTCCTGTATGCCTTTCCCTTTCCTCTCCTTTTCAGGGTACTAGTAAAAATCAGATCTCAACCTTGCAGAGTGATTCTGATTGCCCCAGATTGGGCCAGACAGCCCTGGTACCCTCTGCTCCTGTCCTTGGCAGTCCACCCTGCCCTGAGCCTGCCCAGAGTCCACGACTTACTGGCCTGTGCACAGGGGAGAGTGTGGTATCCGGACCTCAAACTTCCACCTCAAGGCTTGGCTCTTGAGGAGCTAGAATTTGCTGACTTACACCTTTCTCAAGGTGTCATGGATATTTTAAAGGCTTCAAGGAAGCCTTCCACTAGGGCCACTTATAATTCTAAGTGGAAGAGGTTTTCCATCTGGTGCTCTGAGAGGCAGATTATCCCAGAATCTGCTGATCTTCCCATTCTACTGGACTATTTGGTCCATCTGAATTCCCTAGGCCTTAGACCAGCTACCCTGAAGGTTCATCTGGCAGCTGTCTCTGCTTTTGTGTCAGCAGGGAAGCCTGCCTCCCTTTCTTCTCACCCGGTGTTCTCTAAGTTTTTAAAGGGTTACTTCATACTAACCTCTTCTCGGGAACCAGCTCCCGCCTGGGACCTGAATATTTGCATTGCTCAGTTAATGCAACCCCCTTTGAGCCTCTGTCTTCTGCAGAGCTCAAGTATTTAACTTGAAAACCTTTTCCTAGTAGCTATCACCTCTGCCAGACGATAAGTGAGCTACAGGCCCTGTCAGTGGAAGAAGATTTTATCTCTTTCCACAGAGATAAGGTAGTCCTTAGGACTAATAGAAAGTTTTGCCTAAGGTGGTTTCTGATTTCACCTAAATCAATCTATCTCTCTCCCAGTATTTTTCACTGAGCATTCTTCCTCAGGTGAGAGGAGACTGCACAGCTTGATGTCAAAAGAGCCTTAAGCTACTATTTAGAGCGCACCAGAGGTCATAGGTTCTAATCCTCCAACTCTTTCTTACCTATGGCGAGGTTGGCAAAGGAAACCTGCCACTAAGAGAACAATTGCAAGGTGGATTGTTTCTTGTATCCAATTCTGTTATCAGAAACTGGGTAGAGTACCCTTCAGGATTGAGGGCCCACTCCACCAGGGTACAGCTGCGCCTCTAGCAGCTGCTAGAGACATCCCCATTCTGGAGATTTGTCAAGCTGCTACCTGGAAGACAGTTCACACCTTTACCAAGCATTATTCCCTGGATGTCCAGTCCAGGAGAGATGCTTCGGTTTGGCACAGCTGTGCTTCAGAGCCTATTTCCTAAGTAGGTTCTGACCCTCCTCCATGGAGGTACTGCTGTGTAATTGTTATTGTTATAATATAGCAAGATCATGGTGTTTGAAGAAAAATTACTCACCTTAGTAATTGCTTTTCTTCTCATGGAGTCTTGTATATTATAACCACCCTCCCTCCTGCCCTCTCAGAACTTCTACTTGGGTAGGGTGGCGAATTGGTGCAAGCACTGTGTCATGCCATTGTAGTTTTTCCCTTACCCTCTTTTCCTTTGGGTTAGGGATCTAGATTGTTTCATTTAGGTTATTTATATTGCCCCCTTCCTGGACTTGAGTCTTTGGGGGAAGGGGGTTCATATATGCTTGTTGAGTGGTGGAGAAACGTAACCATAATACCATCAATTTTGTTATTATGGCTCTGAGTGTTTCTTTTGTTCTTTATATTGTTGTTATTACTACTAGTAGGTAGCCATGGGCTAGTGTAGTTTTCCACAGACTTTCCGTCCTTTGATGTTAGCCGTAAAGATCTGACAGTTTCATTTGAGACTGCCAGATAGAGCTTTGGGCACAGCGCCCTCGCGCTGTAGAACTCCAGATCTTCTGGAGTTAACTCCTTCCTCTCCGGGGCAGTTCAGCTGCAGTGGCTGACTGCTATTGTTATAATATAGCAAGACTCCATGAGAAGAAAAGCAATTACTAAGGTGAGTAATTTTTTCTTAATGTATCCCCAGCTGATCTGCTTTGACCAATCACATTCAATCCTTTTTCTTCCGCCATGTTACATGAGTATTTTGATAACAGACCAACACAGATTATACAAATGAGTGCCATACAGAGATCGATCAGGTTCTATGGTAAGAGCAGTGGGCCAGGCTAAGGAATTATTACAGTACCTAAGATGGAAAGCAGGCACAGAGGGCAAAGATGAATTTCAGGTTGTATGGCATTATATAGCTTTGGGGCTGTATATGTGTAGGACAATTCACTGGTGGGAGTTCTAATCTTAGGGACAGCCAGTAGGGTACTATCACCTGACCCCAAAGGGTAGTCACTGCTGCTGATTTGATAAGTGCGGCAAGGTGTAGGGACTGCCTATTATGCATAATGCTAAAGATCACCCCCCCAAAAAACTATGATTTCATAGGGACGACTGGTGGAGCCAACCCAGCCTGTCATACAGAGAACAGTGGCAAGTGAGCCACACACTTCAAAATGTAGACACACTTGATGGGCCTGCCCTTCTGCAGCCACAGGTGTAAGATATACACACTGAACTTTGGCTGTGGAAGTGCAGGTTCTACAAAATCCATAATACCAAAACTGTAACAGTACATCTTACTTCAAGAAACAGCTCTTGCAGCAGGTTACACCATTAGGACTGAAGCCGGCAGGCGTCAGGACCCCACGGAATTCTTCTAGCTAACTATCTTCAGCGGGGACCGCCCCCGACGTCAGGCGTAGTACATAAGGGGCGGTCCCGCTAGATTCCCAGTTCTTTCCCGCTGCCGACTTGTATGTCTCGACCCTTCGCTCGTTGCCGCGATGCCTGTTGAAGTTCTTCCCTTTGGGAAAGTTCGTTTTTCGCTCTTTTGCTGTCTGATGTCCTCTCCAACCTCCGTTGAAGGCCATCCTTCGAAGTGCGCCTGTGGGAAGCAAATCCCGTTTAAGGATCCGCATTCAGCCTGCGTCCGGTGCCTGGGCCCAGACCACGACACCCGGTCCTGCTCTTTTTGCCAGGGGTTCAACAGCCGGACCCGGATCCATCGCCAGAAGGCCCTTCAGGCGTTCCTGCTCGAAGAAAAAATCAGGGCCATGGGCACAGCCTCCAAGGGGGAATCCTCAGAGAAGACCGGAGACACCCCAAGAAGCACAGGAGAGAGTTAGATCCAAGTCCCCATCTAGGGCCTCTGACTCCCGTAGTCTGCTCCCGGTCTGACCGCCTCCTTCCCGGCCCATTCTCAGCCTCCTCCTCAGCAGCGGTAAAGACCCCTTCGGGCTCCTCTTCAAACAATATGAAGTCTTGCTATATTATGACATATGCAGTGAGTCCCAACCTTCGAACTGCTGGAACCTTGAGCGCGAGCTCGGTTGAAAACTCTGTCTGTTGTTCTTCAAACTCAAACTGTCAGCTTCTTTACTCCACCTTACTGAACAGTCGCTCCGGAGATTTCTCCTTCTGCTCGGTTCGTTTGTTGGTAAAAAAAGTATTATTTTTCGGTTTCTTAACCGAAATTAAACCGCAATCGGTCGGTTCAAGCTCTGTCTGTGGTATCGTAAATAATAGATAGGCTTACATTTTATTTTCTGTGTGGAACTTGTAAACGTGTTTTCGGTTCGGTTTGAACCGATCAGATTGCCTTTAAAACTTTCTAGTCCTTACTTAGAGTGCGGTTCCCGGTTCTTATCAGTTCTAAAAAGACGGATTTCATTACGGTTTTTTCCACGACCCGTGACACGGTTGGGAACCGATAAGGGAGTCTTGCTTGGCGGATTGCCACTAACGGGCAAGTTTGGTTAGGCTGGCACTATGTCTGAGAAACCCAAAAGAAAACGGCCCACTGGGTTTCAGCACTGTGGTGTTTGTGGGGAAGCCTTTGCTAAGGCTGACCCACACACCACCTGTGTATATTGTTTGGGGTTTGACCACCTCAATGCAGACTGCCAGATTTGTAAGAATTTTCCTGCTGCTACCATGGGACAGAGAGTTGGTAGGCTCAGGGAAAGGGAGGCCAAAAAGTCCGCTGACCCGGATGGCCAGCCCGGTTCGGTTCCAACCGAACCGGAGGGAGTGCCCTCTGACCAGGGCGATACTCCCTCGGGCAAACGGAGAGCCAGCTCTGAGGAGCCGGTTCCAACTAAAAGGACTAGAAAGTCAGCTAGTGTGCCAAAAGTTCTTTGTCCAACCGCTGAGGAAATAGCTAAAGCCATTCAAATTGTCCAGTCACTTTCCCCAGTTCCGTCCGAACCGACACCATCTGGGAAGTGCTCGGTTCGGCTGGTTCCACCGGTTCAAGATTATGATTTTGAGGATTTTTATGAACCGGAGGAAGGGGAGGAGGAGTACGAGGAGAGTGAATGTGGTTTTGAAGGTCTGGATGTGCCCGTTGAACCGGACATCTCTCCAGACAGACAATCAGGGGTTTCTCCTCCTAGGCTATCTGAGTCCCCTTCTCATTTTATGTTTTATAAGAAAGTTGCTGAAACTCTCCAGCTTCCTGTTGAGGAAGCTGTTGATGATCAGGAGGAGCCTGATTTTGTAGAAATGATGGATATTCCAGAGTCTAGGAGACTGTCTATTCCCTTGCATAAATCCTTTAGGAAACAGACAGTAAAAATTCTAAAAACTCCTCACTCTATTCTTCCTGTTGATAAAAGGATGGACAAAAGGTATACATTATCAGGCTCTGATACGGAGTTCCTCACACAACAATGCAGTCATGTGGGGGTAGTGCAGGCTGCAGCCTGTGACAGGGCAAATATTCCTCTAGCTTTGCACCCTCCTGAAAAGGACTCCAGGAGGATTGATGCCATGGCAAAGAAACAGTACATGGCAGCATCCTTGGGACTCAGGCAGGCAAATTATATGGCTTATGCTGCTAGGTACTAGAAATCCAGATGGGATACTGTACTGGCCCTAGCAAAACAAGTCCCTGACCAGCTTGCCAGGGAGCTGGAACAGGTGGCTTAGGATGGTATTGAGGCATCCAAGGTACAATTTCATGCTGCAGTAGACTCTAATGATGTGTCTTCTAGGGTCATGGCTACATCTATGGCACTTCGCAGAATGGCTTGGCTCAGATGTACTACCCTGTCACAGGATACCCAGTCTAAGGCCATGGATTTTCCTGTTGTGGGCAATTCTCTGTTTGGGGAGCAGACAGAGAATTATATGAAGAAAATGGATGAATATAGGACCACCTATAGGAGTGCACAGGCCAAAGAAAGGCAAGTCACTCCTCAAAGGCAGCATCTTAGGGGCAGGGGCAGGCCTTTTCATAGGCCTTTTTACCAAGCCCAGGCCTCCTCTTCTGCTTATGTCCAGAGGGGGTTCTTTAGAGGGAGAGGCAGACAGGGTACAAGCAAGCCTGCTTCCACCCCTCAGCCCAAAGCCCCTGCCAAGCAGGCTCCCTGATGGGGTGGCCAGGGCCGATTCTCCACTACCGGTAGGGGGCAGGCTGGCTTGCTCTGTCCAGGACTGGAAGTCTTTAGCATTAGACAAGTGGGTCCTGGAAGTAGTAAGCCAGGGACTGGTTCTCAGCTTCAAAAAAATTTCCAAAGATGAGAGCCAGGTCCTTTCCACCTGCAAATCCATCAGAGGCACTTGCCCTAGAAACAGAAGTTTCTACCCTTCTAGTTCTCAGAGCTGTAGAAAGGGTTCCACCCCTACACCAGGGCAAAGGGTTGTATTCCAGGTACTTCCTTACCCCAAAAAAGACAGGAGAATGGCGGCCCGTCCTGGATCTCAGATATCTAAACAAGCACCTTTTAAAACCAAAATTCAAAATGGTGACCCTGGGAATTATTTTACCCTCTCTAAGGCCAGGGGACTGGCTAGCTTCCCTGGACCTCAAGGATGCCTACTTCCATGTTCTTATCAGAAGCTCCCATCGAAAGTACCTCAGATTCGAACTGCCCTCAGGCCATTATCAGTTCAGAGCAATGCCCTTCGGCCTCACCTCGGCCCCGAGGGTATTCACAAAATGCCTGGCAGTAGCAGTTGCCCACTTAAGAAGACAAAAGATTGCCATCTTTCCTTATCTGGACGACTGGCTCATAGTAGGCCAGTCTCCAGACCAGGTCAAACTACACCTTCAGGTAACTCAGCAACTGCTCACATCTCTAGGTTTCCTTCTCAGTCTTCCAAAGTCAGTTCTAGAGCCTGTCCAGCTTCTCACCTTCATAGGCGCAGAACTGAACACAAAAGAGGCCAGAGCCTTCCTTCCTCTGGAAAGAGCAAGGACCCTGGTTTCTCTGGCCTCTTCTTTCACCCTGCAGGTCTCTCGTCCAGCAAGGCATTTTCTACAGCTCCTGGGGCACATGGCTGCTTCTACAGCAGTAGTGCAGGGAGCAAGATTTCAGATGAGGGACGTTCAGTTCCATTTGAGAGCCTTTTGGTCTCAAATGAGAGACCCTCTAACCAAATTGATCCCAGTGACTCAAACTCTGATCCAGGCCCTTCAATGGTGGCAGGACCAGAGCAATCTGAGACAGGGGGTCCCCTTCACCCCACAGTTTCACTCCTTAATCCTTACTACAGATGCATCCCTCTTGGGGTGGGGAGCTCACATGGGCGACCTCACTACCCAGGGTTGTGGTCCCCACAGGAATCTCTGCTCCACATCAATCTGTTGGAACTCAGAGCAGTTTTTCTAGCACTTCAAGCTTTTTCCACATCTGTTCAGAACAAAGTTGTACAGGTCAGAACAGACAACACCACCACAATGTGGTACATCAACAAGCAAGGAGGCACTCGGTCTACGGCCTTGTGCACCGAAGCAATGAAGTTGTGGTCTCTGGCTTATTCTCTGAACACCTCCCTTACGGCAGTTCACCTCCCAGGCAAGGATAATGTCCTGGCGGATGCTCTCAGTAGGATTTCCCAGGGCCATCACGAATGGTCACTGGATCCCCTAGTACTGGAGGTAGTATTTGCCAGATGGGGCACCCTGCAGATAGATCTTTTTTGCAGCCCCAGACAATCAACAACTTCCCCTTTTTTGCTGCAGGCCCCCAGTGTTGGGCTCAGTCCCTCTGAATGCCTTCCTTCTCAGTTGGGGAAGGGAAGTTTCTCTATGCTTTTCCCCCCTTCCCTCTTCTGTTCAAGGTGCTAGTCAAAATCAGATCTGAGCCCTGCAAGATGATCCTGATTGCCCCAGACTGGGCCAGACAGCCCTGGTACCCACTCCTTATGTCCTTAGCAGTCCACCTTCCCCTGTGTCTTCCCAGGAATCACAACCTGTTAACCTGTGCCCAGGGGAGAGTTTGGTACCCGAACCTCAAATCTCTCAATCTCAAGACCTGGCTCTTGAAGAGTTAGTTTGCTGACCTACACCTCTCCCAAGGTGTATTGGGATATCTTGAAGGCTTCTAGGAAGCCTTCCACCAGGGCTACTTATAATTCCAAATGGACAAGATTTTCCATATGGTGCTCTGGCAAGCATATTTCCCCAGAATCTGCTGACTTACCCACAGTCCTGGATTATATGGTGCATTTGAATACTTTGGGGCTGAGACCAGCTACCCTAAAAGTGCACCTGGCAGCCGTGACTGCTTTCTTATGAGCAGGTAAACCCTCTTCTCTTTCAGCTCATCCTGTATTCTCCAAGCTTTTCAAGGGGTTGCTTCACACCAACCCTCCACTCAGGGACCCTGCCCCTGCCTGGGATCTTAATATTTGCATTACCCAGCTTATGTAGCCCCCTTTTGAGCCCTTGTCTTCAGCAGAGCTTAAGTACTTGACTTGGAAAACTGTGTTTTTGGTAGCCATCACTTCTGCCAGGTGCATAAGTGAATTACAAGCATTGTCAGTGGAGCCTGATTTTATCTCCTTTCATAGAGATAAGGTGGTCCTCGGGACTAACAGAAAGTTCTTGCCTAAGGTGGTTTCAGACTTCCACCTTAATCAATCTATGTCTCTCCCTGTGTACTTCACTGATCATTCCTCCTCTGTCGAGAGGAGACTGCACAGTTTAGATGTCAGAGCCCTTAGTTACTACATAGAACGTACCAAGGGTCACAGGTTTGACTCCCTCCAACTGTTCCTCACTTATGATGAGGTTGGTAAAGGGAAACCTGCCACTAAAAGATCCATTGCCAGGTGGATTGTCTCTTGTATCCAATTTTGCTATGAAAAACTGGGTAAGGTTCCTCCTCAGGCCTGAGGGCTCACTCTCAGAGGAACAGCTGCGCTCTCTGGCTGCTGCCAGGGACATCCCTATCCTAGAGATATGTCAAGCAGCTACCTGGAAAACAGTTCACACTTTTACTAGCATTACTCCTGGACATCCAGGCTGGGAGTGATGCTCGGTTTAGCACAGCTGTGCTTCAGAGCCTATTTCCTAAGTAGGTTCTGTCCCTCCTCCATGGAGGTACTGCTGTGTAGTCTGCATATGTCATAATATAGCAAGGCTTCATGTTGTTTGAAGAAAAAATTACTCACCTTATTAATGTTGTTTCTTCTAATGGAGTCTTGCTATATTATGACCTCCCCGCCTGCCCCTCTCAGAACCTCTACTTTTGGGATGTGGGTGGGCAGTGCACTGAGGGCATTTAGTAGATGCCCACCTTATTTTTCACCCCTCCTTTTTGGGGTGTTTGGGTGTTATGTTTTAATTTTTTGGATCCCCTGACTTGAGTCTTTGTTTTGGGACCAAGAAAAATGTGTTCTTATATATTAGTAGCCAGTTGGCTAGTGTAGGTTTTCGGCTTCCACACAGAACCTTAGTGAGTTTTGCTCGTAAAGATCTGACAGTTTGAGTTTGAAGAACAACAGGCAGAGTTTTCAACCGAGCTCACGCTCAAGGTTCCAGCAGTTCGAAGGTTGGGACTCACTGCATATGTCATAATATAGCAAGACTCCATTAGAAGAAACAACATTACTAAGGTGAGTAATTTTTTCTTCTGTCTCACAGGCCAAGACCTCCAGGCCTTCCTCATCTTCCTCTTCTAAGTCCCTGGCTGGGTCGGGGGACCGTCATTACCACCATAAGTCTGGTTCCTGCCGTTCCGAAGCCGACGTCAGGTCTGTCTCCTTGCCTCCTCCTCCCCCCCAGAGGAAGACCAAAGAGCTTACCTCCTTGATGAAGTCGTCGGACCTGGTGCCGGCCCGTCCAATGCCGGCCCTACACCATAGGTCCCAGGAACCGTTGACCGCCAGACGCCCGCGCCGGTCAGGCCTACGTCTTCTCGGTCATCGGCCGGGGGACCGACGTCCGTACCCGTACCCATTGAGAAGAGGACCCCGACGCCTCCCACTGACGTCGGTCAGGAGACGATTACGGAGGAGGAGGAGCTGACCCAGCCCGAGGACCAGACAGGTGAACCCGGTCCTGTCGCACTCCCCCAGGGAGCCCTCTCCGGAACCCGAGACCCCTGGGGAGCCGACGCCGGAACCCGATGACCGGCCATCTGTGCCCGGTCCGTCGTCGGGCCTCTCCATATCTGAGGTCAAGGAGTTGTTCACTTACTGGTGGGACACCATAAAAAGGGATGTGGTTCCCACCTCTCCTCCTCTTCCTCCTCCTCCTCCACCTGCGACCCCACCGGCCCCTGCGCCCCCTACTCCATCTGGGGCGGCAGGCTGACTACCTTCCCCCCCAGGAGCCGGTGGATCCTCCTAGGGGGAGACCAGACAAAAGGAGACCTCCGTCCAGATCTTCTTCAGGGTCACCCAGCCCTAAGAGACCCAGAAGACGCCGCCGTTCGCCTTCGACGGAGGACACGGGATCAGAATACTCGGAAGGATCCAGATCCCCATCTCCGATCCACATCCCTTCTCCGGACCCAGTGAACTTCCTAGATCTCCTCCGGATGATCCATCGTTCTCAGAGATCATGAGGCATATCCAAGAGAACATGGGCTGGGATGCGGAAGAATTAGACCCCGAGAGACTACGCCTCGCCAGGTATCTTCGGCAGAAAGATACTAAGCCTGTGGTGGTACCACCCTTGGTGGACACTTTCGTGGACGTCACCAAGGCAGCGTGGAAGCGTCCACACTCGCTCCCGGTGATGCTGAAGAAAGCTGACCGCCTGTACAAGGCCCCTAGGGAGGACTAGTATCTGGCTTCACATCCTCTGGCCGACTCTCTGGTCATCACAGCCTCTCATGACCGGTCCCAGAGACTGCAACATTTGAGCACCCTGCCACCGGACCCGGAGTCCAAACAGCTGGACGCTATGGGCAGGTGCACGTATGCTTCCGCTACTTGCGCCATCAGATCCCTGAACTACTTAACCCACATGGTACAGTTCCAAAATGCCTTGTGGGAGCAGGGACTGGACCTGGCGGACAAATTGCCAGACGGTGAGCAGAAGGAGGAGATGTTGCAACTCTTCCGTACGGGTTTGGACGTGGGAACTCAGGTGCTCCGAGCCGCGTATGATTCCGCGGACTCCTCGGCCAGAGCGGCAGCTTCGGGCATATGCCTCTGGAGACACGCATGGCTCCGTGTCTCCGGTTTCACCCCGGACGTCCAGATGAACATCCTGGACGCCTCTTTTGACGGAGAAGTTCTTTTTGGTGAATCCTCTGAGAAGGTCCTCACCAAACTCCAAGAGGCCGGGAAGGCGGTGAAGTCGGTCCAGGCAATGTACCGACCCAGGCTTAGTTCCTTTCGTAGGAACCAAAGCCGTTTTCGTGGCCGGATGCAGAGACAGCAGTCCTGCACCAGACCACAACAGAGGGGCTCCGTTTCTCGCAGAGCCCAGGGAAAGTTGCCCACGGGCCGAAGTCAGCGCCCAGCTAAGCCGGCTCAGCCCACGGGCCCCTCCGCCGCCACAGCATGACTCCTTCCCCACCCCCGCCCCTCAGGATCAATGGGACATCAAGGTCGGGGATCGCATTGCGGACTACTTGCAAGGGTGGCAGTCCATAACCACCAATAGATGGGTCCTTCAGTTGGTTGAAAGAGGCCACTTTATAGAATTCGCAGACAAGCCACCCGCAAGGCCTCCTCTGCTCTCCCGTTACTCGGGTCAGCACAAATTGCTTATCAGGCAAGAAATACTCGCACTCCTGCAGAAGGGAGCGGTGGAGTATGTTCCAAAGAACCAGATAGGATCCAGATACTATTCCCACTTCTTTCTGGTTCCGAAGAAAACAGGGGACCTCCGTCCAATCTTGGACCTCAGCGACCTAAATACATCGGTCGCCTACAAACGATTTCGCATGGTGACCCTTCAGGGTCTCATTCCCATGCTAAGGCAAGATGCCTTCTTAGCGTCCCTAGACATGCAGGACGCCTACCTGCATATCCCTGTGGCTCAAGCGCACAGGAGGTTCCTGCGCTTTGAGTTTCTCGGCCACCATTTTCAGTTCCGAGCTCTTCCGTTCGGACTGTCATCGGCCCCCAGCATCTTTACCAAGTGCATGGCAGTCGTGGCAGCGTCTTTAAGGAGACAGGGCCACTATGTGTTCCTGTACTTGGACGATTGGCTTCTCATGGCTGCCTCCAGAGAGGCGTTGTTGCTGGCTATCCAGAGCACCCAGGTTCTGTTCCAGTCTCTGGGCATCCTCATCAATTACGAGAAGTCTCTCCTCGTACCGTCACAGAAGCTGCAGTTCATAGGCGCAGTTCTGGACACCGTCCAAGGGAAAGCATTTCTTCCTGACGAAAGAGCGGAACGCATCAGATCCCTCATCAGGGACCTCTCGGCGAAGAAGACTGCTCCTGCCAGGCTGGTCCTTCGTTTGCTCAGACACATGGCTGCGGCCATTCCAACTGTCCCTTTGGCAAGGCTCCACATGCGGGTAACTCAGTGGATGCTCAAGGTGCAGTGGGACCAAAGGCAAGACCACATGCAGCAGCCGGTCAGAATCACGAATGCCGTGATTCGAGACTGGCAGTGGTGGCTAGACCCAGGAACACTCTCTGCGGGTGTTCCATTCACAGCGCCGTCCCCGGAGGTGATTCTTTCCACAGATGCCTCAGGGCTGGGGTGGGGAGCACACCTGAACAGGGTGAGGTCCCAGGGAACGTGGACCCCTCAAGAAGCTCATCTCCACATCAACATTCTGGAGATGAGGGCGGTCCTTTACGCCCTGCAGGCCTTTCAGTCAGAGATCCCGCCGAATACTCTCATGCTTCAAACAGACAATATGGCGGTGATGTATTACCTCAACAAACAAGGAGGCGCACACTCTTACCCCCTTTGCAGGGAAGCGATGAGAGTGTGGGATTGGGTAATCTGACACGGCGCCAGCCTGATTGCAGTTCACGCTCCCGGAGTGGACAACACAATCGCAGACGGCCTGAGTCGTTCCCAGTCCAAGGTCCACAAGTGGCAACTTCCTCAAGGGGTAGCAGAGGATCTGTTTCTTCGATGGGGCACTCCAGAACTGGACTTATTCGCTTCCCCATCCAACGCAAAACTGCCCAATTGTTGCTCGCTAGATCCAGGGCCTGGTGTTTTCTGGCGAGATGCGTTGTCCCTCTCCTGGGCGGACAGATTCCTCTATGCCTTCCCTCCCTTCCTGTTGATCCAGAGAGTTCTTCTCAAACTGCGCAGGGAGCATGCAACAATGATCCTGGTAGCCCCATTCTGGCCCAGACAGATCTGGTTCCCCTTGCTAACGCATCTGTCCCGGAACCTCCAATCCGCTCTTTCAGCTCCCATCTCTTGTCTCAGGAGGAAGGTTCTCAGTCCACCTGGACTTACGCCACTGAACCTGCATGCATGGCTCCTAGAGACATAGCCATTTTGCGACACGGGGTCTCGCAGAGGTGGTGGAAGTTCTTTCCATGACAGAAAAGCCGGCAACGCATGCGATGTACGCTATGAAATGGCACCGCTTTTGCTTGTGGTCGCAAGCAGCGCCTTTCCTCTAGGGATGCCCGTGAAAGTGGCGCTGGAATACCTGCTTTCCTATTCCATTCGGGTCTCGCTACTCCTCTATTAAGGTGCACCTCTGATTTCTGCTTACCACCGTGGGACAGCCACAGTGGCACAGCTTGATGCCTCTCAAGATTTCCTGAGAGGGGTGTTACACCTTAGGCCACCCATTAAGGATCCAGTTCCTCCATGGGACTTACTCTTTGTCCTGGAACAACTCACGCTTCCCCCCTTTGAACCTGCTGTGGATTGCGAGCTGCGTTTTCTGTCGTGGAAAACGTTATTTTTGGTTGCTGTCACGTCAGCAAGGAGAGTTTCTGAGCTCCACGCTCTCATGTGTAAGGAGCCTTATTTAATTTTCCACCAGGACAGAATATCTCTGAGGACGAATCCTAAGTTTTTGCCTAAGGTGGTCTCTGCCCTCACTCTCAACCAGGACATCGATTTAACTGTATATTTTCCTAAATATTCCAATAGAGGAAAGGCATTGCTTCACACCCTGGATGTTCACCGCTGTCTAAGGTATTACCTGAACAGAACTAAACAGCTTCACAGGTCGGAGCAACTATTCGTTTCCTTTGCTGAGAGGATGCTGGGCCAACCAGTCTCAAAGCAGTCTCTTTCTCACTGGCTTGTCCAGTGTATCTTATTTTGCTACGACAGCAAACAAGCCCCTCCCGGGTACAGTCTGGGGCCATTCGACAAGGGGGGTGGCTACCTCGTTTGCAGCACTTTGTAACGTCTTCACCTCTGCCATTTGTGCCGCAGCTACTTGGAGCTCTGTGCACACATTCATTAGGCACTATAGCCTGGATATTGCATCACGGCGGAGAGCTGGTTTCAGCCTGGCCGTGCTACAGGGTCTCCTGTCCTAGAGTCAGGACTTGTCAAAGATCTTTCCTAGTTTCCTCCTTCCAGAATGCTTACAGGCGCTATTGCTTGGAAATCAGTCCTAATGGTGTAACCTGCTGCAAGAGCTGTTTCTCGAAGTAAGATAGTACAGTTACGTAAGAACTTACCGTAACAGTAGATCTTCGAGAACAGCTCTTGCAGCTGTTCTTCCCACCATTCCCCTTGGAGGAGGCATGGCCTAATGTAGCCTTGGGCAGGGCTTTCACCCTTTGTCTTTTGATGAGGATCTCGGTCTCCCATTCTGATGTCATTTGCAGCGGGGTCTCAGCGGAGAACTGGGGAATCTGGCGGGACCGCCCCACTTATGTACTACCACGCCTGACGTTGGTGGTGGGACCGACGTCGGGGACGGTCCCCGCTGAAGATAGCTAGCTAGAAGAATTCCGTGGGGTCCTGACGCCTGCCGGCTTCAGTCCTAATGGTGTAACCTGCTGCAAGAGCTGTTCTCGAAGATCTACTGTTACAGTAAGTTCTTACGTAACTGTACTTTTTATCTGCAGAAGCACAGGCCCCTCCTCTTCAGCCACAGGTGTAAGACATGCACACCGACTTCTAGCTTCAGAAGGGCAGGCCCCTGTGGGGCCTACAGTTATGCAGACAGAAGTACTATTGCAGTGTGGATGTAATGGTTTCAGCAGTGAAACTAGAAATTGTTCAAGGGCAGCAGTTTTTCAGTTATACAGATGCATCTAGAAAAGCATGTAGCAACAGATCGTGCTGTCTAGTGAGGTACCTCATACAGAGTGCATGAGTACCTCTGGTTGCAGTGGCACAGGCCACATGAGGCCTTCTGTCTACAGAAGGGCATACCCTCATAGGGCCTGCACTTCTGTAGTCACACATACTCATGCATGCGGTACTACATACACACAAGTGTGGCTGCATAAGCACGGGCCCCTGTGGTGCTTGTGCTTATGCAGCTGCAGATACAAATTTGTACTACTGTATTTGTGTCATCTGGAAACAGTTGTATGTTGTTTGCCTTATCTGATTATGGCTGTCTGTGGTTGCTTGTGTGGTCTTGTTCTTTTGCTGCTTTGTGGGGATGGGGAGTTAGGGTTAGAAACCCTAACATCACATTTCCCTACTTATGTGACATTAAACTGAACCAGAACTGGTACATTAACACAGTTTATTTGCAAAGACTTTACTTTCTTTTTGAGATAGTGGAATCATTTCCTCATTCACACAGGTCCCTTTGGGACCTGCATGAATGAATGCAATTGCACAGGGCCCTCTGGTCCCTGCACCAAGTGAAGACTCCATCCACCTTTGGAAGTGCAGGGCCCTGCATTTCAGTGCAGCGATGGATGTTCAGAATTCATGAGACTTTCTGGTGGGTCGTGCTTCCATGTGGCTGCAGATCCAGATATCCAGGGCAGAGAGTCCATCTCTCAGCCAATACACAGGGGCTTCTGTCACCCATGGGTGCAACATTGCAGGGCTCTATGCCATGAAAAGAGTTATCTTCATTTTATGGTACCTGGGCTAGTCCTTACCTGACTGGAGGGGGTGGTGTTGCATAACAGTGATGTCCTCCCAGTCTTGCATCATCCAGCTCACTCACTGAGCTTGCCCCCAAACGTGGCTCACCAGAACAAGATCATAAAGCTCTACCCGCAGGGTTAAAGGCTGGCACTATAAACAAAGTTTATTAATAATCATTCTTTTTTTTTGAGGGGGGGGGAGTGGTGTCATTTATAGTATATTGGCCAAAATATCATTTTGCACAACAAGTGCGAAAACACATATTGTCCAGGATTTAAAAAACAACATGTCACGTTTACCAGACGGTGTGAAAAATGGCTATGTTGAAAGTTTAGAGTCAAAATACTGAAAATTAGTGAAGTTATGAGTGGATGTTGAAATATTTCAATGTTCACTCATAACTTGGTCATTTACCCATATTTTTACATCAAATTTTCAACATAGCCTTCTTATGACCCACCTCATTAACCTGGTAGGTGAACATTTTCAAATCCTGCCTGAGTCATATCATCGATAGACCATTTTCTCTTTTAGTTTTTTTATTAAAAAATAGAAAGATCAATGAGGGATAGTTTCCTTTGTTTCATAAAGGACTCAAGCTGAAATTGGAGGTTGAGCACCCCAGTGTGGTGATGATCTTCAGCGGCACCAGGGGTGGGCACCCTGTTTCCGCCAGTAGTATAGTGGGGAAGATTAGGTGGGTAACCTGGAGGGGAGGTGGGCAGGAGGAGAAGAAGCTGTAGTGGGGCTGGGCACCTGGTCCAGTTATTACTTTCTGTGTATGATTTGGATGAGGGGCAGGCAACATGAAGGAAAGGGGGTGGGCAAGCAGTACTGGAGATGGGAACCCCAGTCTGTTTTTACAATAATAAGGGTATCGGGGCAGAATGAGGGAGGGCTGGCTGAGCTGGGAGAGGGAGGGGAAAACAGATAGACAGGCTATCTAAGATACATACATAGTTAAGATACATAGACAGACAGGCAGGTAGGTAGATAGACAGACAGATTAGTGAGATAGATAGATTAGACAGATAGATAGCTAGATTAGAGAGAAAGAGAGAGAGATAGATAGATAGATTAGAGAGACAGATTGATTAAAGAGAGAGAAGGATTGTGATTGCCACTGAAGCCAGCAGCACAACTCTAGCTGCGGCTTCATAAATCAAGAAAGTCTCGCCGTTCTCATACAGAGAATGTGGATGAACGGCTTCTCTCACTAAACTGGGCACCTGGGATTTTGGGTGCCCAGAAAAGGTATTTCTGGAGGTTGTTTTAAAAAACAAACACCATAATCTTAATCTAGCTAGACAGGTGCCATTTAGCTAGATTCAGGTGTTTGTTTTTCTCCAGGACATCATTCTTATGGGTTTAAAAACATTGGGCCTGATTCTCAAAGGGTTATGCCTGGCATAACTCGACTTGCACCCCAAAAAATGGTGCAAGTAGCAAGTTACACCAGCAGTTGCATCATGCGGAATTCTGCAAAGCATCCTGCGACATGTCGCAGGCTGATTGCACCAAAGTGGACTTACGCCACCAGTTACACCATAAACCCCCTGCAACATGGCGCTAGGGGGTTTACGGCAGCAGATGCATCCTAGTCTGGAAGGGCAGCCTCCAAGTTCCCAAGTTTGCTATTCTACAACAACCGTCAAAGTACAGTTACACCAGCTAATAGCTGGTGTAAGTGTACTTTGCGTCCTCTGGGGATTGCGCCAGTGTGCTGCCAGCCCGGATCCCCCAGTATATGCAACCCTCCATCTCCAGCCCCCAAATGGTAGACTCAGCCCCACAGGGCTATCGAACCCCCCCTGGCCCCAGTCACCAATGAGGAAAGAATGCCCCCCAGTCCTCCAATGTGTAAATGACAAAGCCCCTCAGGGCTATCATACCCTGTCTTCCCCCAGTCCCCCAATGTGTAAAATACAAAGCTCCTCAGGGCTATCAGACACCCCCCCCAGAGTCCCGACCCCCGATCCCCAAACCCATGTCCTGGCGGTAGTGCACACTGTATGGAAAAATGAAACACAAGTCCCCATTATCCCTGTTAGCCTAGTGGCCCTCCCCCGGCACTGCCAGACCACCCTGCCCCCCCCGACCTGTCCCCAGCCGGTGACTGGCTCAGCCCTCCTCTCACCACCACAGCCAGCCTCTGACTGAGCTCCGTATCAGCATGTACTACTGTAAATAGTACACGCTTAATGAATGACAGCTCATTCATTGAGCACGTACTATTTACAGAAATACGCACTTATACAGAGCTCAGTCGGCGGCTGGCCATGGTAGTGAGAGGTGGGCTATGCCAGTCGCCGGCTGGGGACAGGTTGGGGGGAGTGGGGTAGTCTGGCACTGCTGGGTGGGGGGCCACTAGACTACCAGGGATAACAGGGTTGGTTAGGTATTAGTCCTGTACCATTGTGTGGCACTGCCCCCACATGTGATTCAGGAATTGGTGGAGCCACTAGCCCTGTTGGACAATTGCAGCATATGTACTTGGAGCAGGGCGGGTCCAACAGCCCTACGGGGCAGTTGCAGTATATGTATTGGGAGCGGGAAGGGGTCCAATAGCCATGCGGGGCACCTACTGTGTAGTTACTGGGGGCAGGAGAGGGGTCCAATAACCCTGTGGGGCACTTACTGTATATGTACCGGGAGTGGGACTGGTGGAGCGCCTACGCTCTTAAACCTGGGTGATGTGCAGCTTGCGCCAACCTGTTCAGGTATACCCTTTGTTCAGCGTACGAGTCTGGTTGGCGCAAATCATGGAACTTAGCCATGGGGAGCCTGCCCATTACAGAATCAGGAGCAGGGTCCTTGGCGCAACTGAACCCCTCGCATGTTGCAGCTTGTAACATGCGTAGGGGTGCTTATAGAATCGGGCCCATTTTTTTTTTTTTAATCAAAGACAAGATGGCCAGACAAAAGAAAAATTTCAGCTCATGAAAGAAGAATGTCAGCTCAGGAAAAAAGATCTTCTCTCTTGAGCTGGAAATTCTTCGTTTGCATTGGATGTATAAATGAAAGATCCTTCTGAGCATGCTCAGAACTGAAATTTCTTTTTTTTTGGATCCATTGCCCATATCCTCAGACCCACCCAGCCCACTGCTCCCCATGCCAGGCTTGCCCCTGGGTGGGCTCCTCCCAACAGAGACTGTTGGCAAGCCCCAGCTTACCCCTTGGTCAGGACCACGGGAGCGGGACCCCCCCAGTGGACATTGGAGGCAGTGGACAACGGACAGAGCGGGTCATCATGCCGGGGGGATGGCTTTTCAGTGCTTGCTACCTGGGGGTGGGGACATGCAATGATGTCCGGAGTCTGCCCTGACCCCCTAACGTAACGGTGCCAGTCAGAGCAGTACCCCCAGCCTCCACTAGGGGTCCATAAAACATTGGACACTCTTCCCCTCCTCCCCTGAAGAAGGAGAGCAGTCCCCAGGATGCTCGATCCTTTTGCCCTGGCCAGCCCTGTGACTCCTGGGTCTGTTCCTGAACCAGGGTCATCAGCGTCGCAAGCAGAAATCCAACCACTGCACCAGCGGGCCGGCCAGAACTGAAATTTCAAATCCTTACAGCTCGGAAACTGGTTAGTATTTTTTCATCAAACCAAAAAAAAAGGTTCCTTTCTAGGGCTAGCTGCTTCTACCCTGAAAATCTCAGAACAAAATTCCAAACCATCTGGGCTGTAGGTGAAAGCAACAAAATGGCCAACCCCCCAATTTTGCCACTTTTTTTCACTGTCCAGATCTTGGAATCCAGACATCTGGCCATCACGAAACTTGCCAAATCAATAGATCTTTCCTCCCAGACTGTGCTTGCAAAATTTCATGCAATTCCATTGAACGGGGGCAAAGTAATTACGTTGCAAAATTAGGGGGTTAGCATTAAACACCCTACTCAACCCTAACTATACTGGCACTAACACGCCAGTATGATATATGTGTGTGTGTGTGTGTGTACATATGTGTATATATATATATATATAATGTATATCTGTGTGTGTGTGTGTGTGTGTATGTATAAGTAATAATACTCCCCAGGTGAGTAATAAGGCATGAGGCACTTGCGCCGAGTGTCTTTAACACCTGGGAAGTGCTCTTATCAGGCCATAAACCACACCTCACAGTATCTTATTCCGCTTATAAAATGGGTCTTCCAGTAAAGAAAATTCATTACAAAACATTTTAAAATTCGCTCATCCAAATAAAACTGTTAAAAACTGTAACAAATATTTTGTTAGAAAAGTAGTCGTCGTCGTCGTTAAAAGGGCACCAGAGGGCATAAAATGTCTGTTAGTGCTTCCAATAAACATCCTCAACATTATATTTGTTTTACACAACCCCATCATCTCCACACAGTCAAAACAACTTGGAGTGTGTATTTCTTTTCAGCCTTTTTTTATTTTAGTCTCTGTTTTCATGTGAGCAGTTTCAGAGGGAGAAAGTGTGTTCCTTAGTGGCCACTGTACTAGCGCTTTTTGCACAACGCTTTCCCAATAACATTGTGCAAGTGGTCTCTCACAACTGGAAAGTTAAAAAAACGAACCAGCGCTCACGATGTGAGCTAGTAAGCACCACTTCTTATGACTAGAAATCATGTAAAAAAGATTTTTATTTATTATACACAGACAGTGCAAAACACGCAAACCCAAAAAACAAGGGCTATTTATAAAGCAATTTCATTCACTGAAAAAAGCTGGTAATGAAATATTGCACTAAATTAGAGTTCTAGTCAGTACCAAGGTCCAGAAAAAATCCTCAAGGGTCTATTGCAGCTAGATATTATTAATGTCATAGTATTCCAGGTAAAAGGATCTCCCAAAGAAAGATTGCAAGGAAAAAACTTATTTTTGCCGAAGGGATAATCAATCCAAAAAAACCAAAAACATTCTTACTTCTCAATGAAACCTCTGAGGAATCAGGATCACCAGTGCACTCGAAAATGTAAAAGTTCTGGATAATGTTCGGTGCTAGCAATAAGATCCGAAAGTAAGAAAAAACCTGGAGCGATGAAAGGCATAAACTCAATGCACTCATTCAGAAGCTAATGTGTAGAGGACCGAAAACCGGTAACCAAACAACGCCGCTTTCAAACCGGTTTTTGGTCCTCTACACAGGGAGGGAGGGAGCTGGCAGCAAGAACAGCTGTTCCAGCAACCTCAGGAGGGCGGCAGCAGCAGTCAGGTAAGCCCCCTTGTGAGGAGGGGGGTTACACTGTTATCAGGAATCGTCAGAGACACTGCTCATGAGCCTTCCAGTTTAAAAGCTCTACAAAGTCTGCTTGGCACACTGGTGAACCAGGTTCCCTGAGCCATGGATGACTGGAGCAAGGGCTGGAGGAAGGGTGACAGAGCCTCTATTTTAAATAACATTTATTACATTTATTATTGCAGCCACATTGCCCTTCTGGCTCATCTCTCAGTCCGCAGGTGGTGCCGAGATTGTCATCTCTGCTGCACTCTCTGTCTCACCATCATACACTGTTGAACGAGAGTGAGCCGGCAGCAAGAGCAGCTGTCTCTAACAGAAGCTAATGCGTAGAGGACCGAAAACTGGTAACCAAACAACGCCGCTTTCAAACCGGTTTTCGGTCCTCTACGCATTAGCTTCTGAATGACTGCATTGAGTTTATGCCTTTCACTGCGCCAGGTTTTTTCTTACTTTTGGATCTTATTGCTAGCACCGAATATTATCCGGAACTTTTACATTTTCGAGTGCACTGGTGATCCTGATTCCTCAGAGGTTTCCTTGAGAAGTAAGAATGTTTTTTTTTTTGGATTGATTATCCCTTCGGCAAAGCAAGTTTTGTCCTTGCAATCTTTCCTTGGGAGATCCTTTCACCTGGAATACTATGACATTAATAATATCTAGCTGCAATAGACCCTTGAGGATTTTTTCTGGACCTTGGTACTGACTAGAACTCTAATTTAGTGCAGTATTTCATTACCAGCTTTTTCCAGCGAATGAAATTGCTTTATAAATAGCCCTTGTTTTTTGGGTTGCACATTTGCGTGTTTTGCACTGTCTGTGTATAATAAATAAAAATCTTTTTACATGATTTCTAGTCATGAGAAGTGGTGCTTACTAGCTCACATCGTGAGCTCTAGTTTGTTTTTTGGAACTTTGCTACTCCCAGGTAGTGCACACTTCGTAATGTTTTTTCCAGAATTGAAGAGTAAGCCCCCGAGCTTGTTGTTTTGTGATAACTGAAAAGTTAGCTTTCTTATATTTATGCTCCTTATTATGCCCCCATTATGTTTAAAACACCTAATATAGGAGTGGGTTTCAGGCTGCAATTTGAAAGCCACGTTCTGGCGGCACGTGCAATGCTTGTTTAATCTTGGTCAGCTTTCTGAACCTCACTAGCACAGGTCTGACTTTTTAAAATGTTTTTGCTGAGAGATGAGGATCATAAATGCTGTCGTCAAGCAATAGTAACAGTTTCTGTGTGTTGGTGGGGGTGGGGTGGGGGGTGTCCAGCCCGCCAGTTCCACTTTTAAAATACCTAAGATGGCACTGTGATATCTGTTGTAAAAAGTCCTGACTGTCTGAAGAGGTACCAGTTGCCACAATATGTGCTGATAAAGACACGACAAAGGTCAGCCAATCAGGATGGAGAAAACTCCCCACCCATTTTATAAATCTGTATATACGTATACATACATACAGGTGTGTGTGTATGTATATATGTGTGTGTGTATATATATATATATATATATATATATATATATATATATAAAACTTATACTGGGCAGATCGAAAGGGTAAATGGGGGCTGCTCCATATACACTAAAGAGGTCCTACATGGACAGCTACTTCCCACCCCAGCTACATCCTGGACCACAGGCCCTCACTATAAAAATCACACTGGGAACTTCTAATCCTCCCCCCCCCATCACTACGGTCTACATTCCCCCCAGGGATCAGAAGGTGGCCTTCCACTCTGTTCTGTCCTACCTGACCACTCTTCCGCCACAAGCTGAGAAAATTGTACTAGGAGACTTTAATATTAACTGGCTTGACAAAGCTGCCACACCATTCATAGATGCCCCTACTGCCCAAGACCTTAAGCAAGTCGTCTCATCCCCTACCAGACTGAACCAGCGCACTGGGTCCTCCTCCCTGCTGGACTTGGTATTCACCAACCGCCCCACTAAAATCTCTAGTACTACTGTTCTCTCAAATGCCCTTAGCGACCACTCCCCTGTACTCTGCTCCTGGACTTGCAAATCACCGAAATCCCCCCCCAGAATAATCTGTCGGCACAAACTTGGCCAAGGCAAACTTGCGCAACTCAAAATATATCTCAGGACAATGGACTGGTCCTTCTTTACGAAGGCCCCCGACACTGACCGAGCCCTTGACCTCTTCATCCTCGCCTTTAACACCATTTGTGATAAATCTGCCCCTATCACCAAAAGGGTGGCCAAAGGTCATCCGGTGCCGTGGATCACTGAACATCTCCTGGACCTCATGCGGACCAGAGACACCCTGTGGCACCTCTCCAACGAGACTGGCCTGCCAGCTGACAGACAGAGCTATAGAGAGGCTCGGAACAGATGTACTTGGTCCCTGCTCAAAGCTAAAGCCGAGTATTACAAGACCTCCCTAACCAACTCCTGGGGCTCAGGACGAAAGTTCTGGGACAATATTAAAGATCTTTGTGGAAACGCTCCCAACACCACCCTAGTCAGATTAGGGTTGATGGGTGCCTTACCTCTGATCCAGCCCGATGGCGATGCCTTCAATGGCGCCTTCTCTAACCTCAGCATGGTTCTCCCCCAAAGTTCTTTGACCCACCCCAGACACCCCCACCCCCAATAGCCTCACCCTTCGCCTGTGCAGCATTTCACCCTAAGAGGCTTGGAGCCTTATCTCAGAAGGGCACTAAGTCACTCTCGGTATAGCAGTGACACCTTAGACCTGAAACTTCTTCGACTCTCTCTCCCTGAGGTGCTCAACCCCCTCACCCATATGCTAAACAGCTCCTTATGCCTAGGGAAATTCCCCTCCTGCTGGAAATCTGCCCATATCACGCCAATATTTAAAAATGGGGACTGTGTCCTCACTAACAACTACTGACCTATCTCCATTCTCCCTCTCCTATCCAAGGCCCTTGAGAGGATAATCTCAGATCAGCTAACGGACCACCTCAACAAATACAACCTGCTTAGTATGCAGCAACACGGCTTCCGGAAGGGCCATAGTACCACCACTGCCCTCCTGGAACTCACCACTCACATTCACTCCACTTTAGACAGAGGTCAAATCACAGGGGCTGTCTTCATTGATCTCACTAAGGCGTTCGACATCGTTAACCACCCGCTCCTGCTATCCGCTCTGACCAGCACTGGATTCTCTCAGGATGCCCTTGGCTGGGTCTCTGATTATCTGTCTAACCATTCCCAGCAGGTCAAAATTGGAGACACCCTATCTAGTAGGCTACCTGTCCTCTCGAGTGTCCCGCAAGGGTCCGTCCTTGGACCATTACTGTTCAGCCTCTTTCTAAACTCCCTCCCCAGTACCTGCTCTGGGAACCTACTCCTCTATGTGGACGATGCCGTACTCTATTCCTCCAACTATGACCCTATGCAACTCCACCTCTCCCTTAAATCCTCCTTTAGTTCCGCTGAAAAGTGTTTCACCTCTCATCGTCTTATGCTGAACTATAGCAAGATTAAGGTTATGTACTTTTCCCACCCGCTCAATGCTAGAAAGGAACTTTGCCCTCAAATACGAACGGCCAACCTGACCTCCATGGAACAAGTGGACTCCTTCAGATACCTAGGCTTAACACTTGACCCTGCACTCACTTTCCACTAACATATCCACCTCCTATCTACTGCCCTCAATGTGCGGCTCCGGCTCCTGTATCGCCTCAAACACTGCTTTACCCCAAACGCATTGAGGCTTGCTGTCTCCTCCTCTGTCCTCTCCATGCTAGATTATGGCTTAGTTATCTATGGGGCGGCGATCTCATCGGCCCTTCTCAGACTACGTGTCTCCCTAAATAAAGCCTGTCGCCTCACCTTGGGCTGTGACCATCTAACGCACACATGCTCTCTATACAACGATACCAACTGGCTGAACCTTGACAACAGGATTAGGTTCCACACCTGTCTCATGGCAAAAAAATTGCCCTAGGCCTCTGCCCCATAGGACTCACACCACTAATAAGACCGGCCCTGACGCTCAAGAATACTCATAGCTATGGTAAGCAACTCCTCTCTGTCCCCCACTGCCGTACCGCCCAATACCAAAGGTTCTTCAGCTACAGAGCCCCTTCCTGGATGAACAGTCTGCCCACCCCACTTGCAAAAGAGAGCAGACCTGGACTGTACAAAACCGCTCTTAGAGACCTCCTACAGTCCTCGAACCACTGTGATTGCCACTGAAATACCTTACACTATTCCGGCCATCATAGGCTGTGGCCAGATTCCCCTACACTCCCTGCCACAACCTATATCCCCCTAGCCTAGCTCTGCACATGTGTGCAATTTGTTTTGTGTGTTTGCACTAACTTTTCCCTAGTTTTTTTCACTGTTAGCCTCACAATTGCTACTGTAACTACCTGACTATGTACTGATGTACTGCTATGTAACCTGTCTTTCTCTGTTTGTAAAATTTGTGAATTGGAACCTTTGTAAAGGAGTCTCTGACTCAAAGGTATTTCCGAATCTCCAATAAACATAAACATATATATATATACTGTATATTTACTGCATTATGCACTCCTAGCAGAACCGTGTTAGTTGACCGGTGGCCTTTCTTTGTCAACATTGGCACTCAAAAGTATTTTAAAAAGCCTTTAAAAACTGTTGCATTATAGTCTATGGAGCACGCCCCCACGCTCTTCCTTTACCGACATCACGAAATGTGCTAGCGTGGGGGCGTGTCTCCAAATAACGAAGTAGGATCATTTTGGCTATGGGTTCCATGTAGCATTTTTACGAATGTTTTTTCTTTGAATACAGCTAGCAATAAATTAAACTTTATGTACCAATCCAGTTGGGGACAGGTAAGCTGCCTTATATGTTTGGGTGGAGAACTTAATAACTAAGAACCTGCTCTTTAAGAACTTTGGCCTGGGTGCTGGAGGAAAAGAGGGGTTAGACAGCTGCAAGTCACTTTGAGCACTGTCACCCTGTGGCAATAGCCCCCCTGGGAGCCATAGTACTCTGAGTCATTACCATCTTCTCAGATCCCACATGGGCTATGAAGCAGCCGCCCGATCAAGGGGCACAAAAGGATGAATTGCACTGCACTGGGTGCAGTAAACTCTTCAGCTGGTACCTGTACTAAACTGTGATTTCAAGTATGACACAAGAACTAATGACTCTGGGTACTACCCAGGAATTACAGTACAGTCCCAGTGCAGGTCGGTTAGGTACAATTCCTGGGTTCTGTCGGTGGTGCACTTGATGAAATTCAGACCATAGTTTGCTGGCACAATGAAAGAAAGTGAAATCTAAGTATTGAAACCTAGTGCTGTAATCCAGATTGAAAATTACGGTAATCCAAAGAAACATAAAGCGCTAGGCAGCAACGTCAGTATTCACATGACCCAGGGATGCAGAAGATCATCTGAGGGGAGAACCACCACACTGCAGCAAATCAGGCAAATCAGAGCAAGGCCGCAGGGCCCGGAGATGAAGATACTTTGTACTTGCTTTAGATGACTCACAGCCACACAGCCTTTCTGGCTTATCGGTCAGTCGCAGAAGTACAGTGAAGCAGCTTCCTGGTTCCATGGAGCCCAGACCCCAGGAGAGACCCCCACAGTCCATTTCCACTCTGGATCGAGAGAAACCACATACTCTTGGCATGTGCCCCAAGGCTACCTTTTCACAATTCCATCCAACTAGATAAGGGCTAGCAGGCCCATTACCTGGCTCAGCAGCAGCCTACTGGAGGGACAAGTCTCTGTCACCAATTCCTCAGCTCAGCAGTTTGATGGAACTTGGACCTCTCAGAGTTTCTCGCAGCAGTTTCATTCTGCATGTGCTCTTTTGGCACAGTCACACAGATAAAAACCCAAGATAAGGTCACAGTATGTTTTGCAGATGAACCCTGGCAAGGGCTAGCAGGATTTTTGGCCTGGCTAGGCCTCTAGTTGGAACACACCAGTAGCAGATCTGAACACTTCAGTGTCTCTCTACCACAAGCTCCTCGAGAGCCTAGAAACTTCTCCCCTCCATTTCAATTTTAATTTTTTTGGCAGGCTGTCCATTAGTCTCCCTGCCATTTGATTGGCTTCCTGAGCCTGCCAGTCCATTAGTGAAGGTCCTTGACATGATGCTTCCCAATAAGTCTTTGCTTCTGTTGCTGGGGTTTTCTAGCCCTCTGAATGGCTGATTGGAAGATTCAGGGTCATTAAAATGGCCACAGCCATGTCCTTGCAGGAGTCTTGCTCTACAACTTCACTAATTTAGTTTGTCTGCCCCTCAGGTGTGCTGGCCTCAGGGAGTTTGCAGCAGTCCTCCTGGGCTGTCATCCAGTTGATCTGCGGTGGCTTTTGCGTGCAGTGGGTCTGCATTCGCTGGTCAGGGTCGGTGAGCAGGGAGTGTTGGGGAGGAGCCCCTTATCACCAAGCACTCCTCTACCAGCAGTAAAAAAGATGGTGCTGTTCCAGCAACCTAAGGAGGGCAGCAGCAGTCAGGTAAGCCCCCTTGTGAGGAGGGGGTTACACTATTATCAGGAATTATCAGAGACACTGCTCATGAGCCTTCCATTTTAAAAGCTCTACAAAGTCTGCATGGCACACTGATGATCCAGGTTCCCTGAGCCAGGGATGACTGGAACAAGGGCTGGAGGAAAGGTGACAGAGCCTCTATTTTAAATAACATTTATTACATTTATTATTGCAGCCACACAGCCCTTTTGGCTCATCTCTCAGTCCACAGCTGGTGCCAGGATTGTAATCTCTGCTGCACTCTCTGTCCCACCACCATACACCGTTGAGCGGGAGTGAGCCAGCAGCAAGAGCAGCTGTTCCAGGGACCTCGGAAGGGCGGCTGCAGCACTCCATGTAAGCCCCCTTGCAAAGAGGGGGATGTTACACTATTATCATGAATTATCATGGACACTGCTCATGAGGCGCCCAGGTTAAAAGAGCTACAAAGTCTGCTTGGCACACTGTTGACACAGGTTCCCTGAGCCAGGGATGACTGGAGCAAGGATGACAGAGCCTCTTCTTTAAATAACATTTATTACAGTGTGTGAAATCTTTATGTGGTGAACTGCTTTGACATTTAAGGTAATGTGTAGGTTGATGTGCATTGTTGCAGTCCATGGTTGCATTTCAGCTGCAGAAGAATCATATTTGTCACTTAGTAGCGGAGGCTAGATTTTTCCATCACCCCTGACATGGACATAACTCTGATTCTAGGGACGTTGATATGGTGTACTTATTCTCACATTCTGACAGTTTCCTTTCCCTTTAAGAGTCGCTGGAAAGTCTTCAGGCTGGTTCCTCCCACCCACCCACCCTGGTGGTATATCCCTTGGCTCAGCCCCATGACGCCCGATCTTCCTTTCCGCTAGAAGAAGCAGGTTCCCTCCTAACCGCTCCTGCATTGAGTAGGCCCTAGTACTTGAATCTTCAGATTTATTTCCAAAACTTAAATTCTTATGAGTTCTGTCCTCAGTTTGATCTTCAATCGTGACCGTGATGGATGGTAAGTTCGCGCCTGGATTTCGCCAGTGCCCATGCGGGCTGAAGATGTGGCATACCGACCCACATGCGTCTACTGCCTGGGCCATGATCATGATATCCAGGCCTGTGATATTTGCCAGTCATTTCAGGTGACTGTCCTTGAGGACCGCCTAGCCCACCTGAAGTTGGGCCACCCAGAAAAATGACATCTGCCGGTCAAATCTAAGGATACCGGTTGGGTGGTCTCTGCGGCTGCGGGATCCGCCGAGCAGTTGGAACAGCTTTCGGCCTTTGAGGAGGAGGTGGCTCAGGCCTCCGTGCAGTCCTTCGAGGCTTCGGCCTTGTTCCACTCCAGTTAGGCTCTACTTTTTCTAGCTTCATCAAGGAGCTGTGCCAGTCAATCTTGACTAAGGGGCAGGGCCCTTCAGGTTCGTACAGCTCCCGCTCTCGCAAAAAGGAGTAAAAGAGAGAAAAAGAGAAGATTCCCTGTCAACGTTCTTGGGACCAGGAACTTTCTCAGTCTTGGGACTCCTAGGTTTTGACCTCAGTTGAAACTGCTGCCTTGGTTGCTGGCTTCATGGAGACCCCATCAGGCCAGTTGCTCAAGATGCCGGCCGATGATGTGGCCAAGATATTTCTCAACCCTATCGACCAATTGTCATCTGAAGAAGCTGACGATTCTCTTTTCAGGACTCTGGTCTTACCAGTGATGTCAGAAGGGGCTGATCAGTCCACTGAGCAGATCTCTCTGGTCGCTGACCAAGACCAGGAGGAGCCGCGGTCCTCCGCAGCTCCCTCTGAGATCCCTGGTTGGCACCACCGGTGGCCGGGGTCTCAGTCTCGGTCTTCCTCTTCCAGTGGGTCAGGCAGCTTCTGCCGTCATCAGTGCTCCCACTCTCGATACCATGGGATGCAATGCTGCCACTATTCATCATCTTCATCCTCCTCGGGTGAGGAGAGGCTTCGGTGCAAGTTGCGTTGATGCTACGAAGACCTCATGTGGCAACAGTTAGTACTGGCCGGTCTGAAGCTGAACTCCGCTCCCACACCAGCCATCACTTGTCTGTCGCCTGGCAGGCTGACGCTGACTCCCTCTTTGTGGTCAGTCAAGACTGTTCTTCCCCCAGTGGAGCAAGTCAAGATAATCTTGGCTCAGCCAATACCGACCTCTCCACTGATCATGGTGTAGCCGCCGCCCAAGCAGCTGCCGACTGATGCACCAACTAAGGAGTCTCATCTGGCTAAGGGGCTTCCCCATCGTCTGTCGGTCACCCTCATGCCTGACCGTCTGTGGAAGGTCGAGGGTGATCCGGGTGGTTGGCCACTTTATGTGGACTCTTCAGAGTCTGAGGATTCTTCACTGCACTCCCGTCCAGTCAGCGTGGCGTCTGTGGGGGATCTCTCAATGGAGGAAGGGCCCACTTACTTTCTTTTTTTTGTTGCTGGTCTCCCTAGCCCCACTGTCGGGCTTGCCAGACTCCAGCAGCTGCCCCCTCATACTCGGGCTTACCCCCCCAAGTGTGGCCTCCGAAGCAGGCTGTAGTGGCCAGAGAGGACGGCACCGGAGCTGGCTCAATAACAGGGGCCAGCATATTTGTTTAATGTAAGTCCCTCGGGGGGGGCGGGGACATGCAATGATGACCCACGTCCGCCCGAAGCACATCATGGCACTGGCCACAGTGGTACTTCTGGCCTCCGCCAGGGGTCTGCATTGCGTCGGATACTCAACCCCCCGCAGTAGGAGAGTAGTCCAGCAGATGCTTCATCCTACTCCCCACCGGCTGGCCCTTCAACTCCCGGATCCATTCCCGAACCAAGATCATCGACGTCTCAGATGGCAGCCATGCCTCTGCACCAGCGGATAAGAGCCCACTTCCTTCATGGGTATCCTCCGTCTTGTCTCTGAGTCCATGGGGGTGAAACTGAAGCCCGTCCAGAAGTGGGCTCGCTATCCCCTCACGGAAATTCTGGACAAAGACGGAGGCTTTCCCAGTGGCCTAGGCCATTGTTGGCCCAGCCCTGGAGCTTTGGCAGCACCCCGCATCCTGCCATGCACCTTCTGCCCAGATGGCCTGCAAATTTGTGGTGCTCATTGGCACCCTATCAGGGTTTATGGAACAGCCCTCAGACGAGGAGTTGGTGGCCAACTCTGTGTTTCTGCAATCGGGCAATACAGGGGACATCGACAAACTGCCGGACAAGGATTCCAAGAAATTGGACCATGCAGCTAAAAAGGTCTATGTTGCCTCCTCACTCAGCCTCCACAAGGCGAGCTTGGTCATAATGATGGCACACTTCTCCCATGCCCTTCTGAGCTCTCTGGATGAGGTGATTCCTCACCTACCCGTGGACCTCCAGACCATAGTCAAGCAGGTCTGGGATCAGGGCCAGGCTGTGGCCAAGCAGCAACTTCAGATGGCTCTGGATCTGGGGGTTCCTGTGCCCACTCAGTGATGACTGCAGTTGCCATGTGCCATAGGGCTTGGCTGTAAATCTTGACCTTCATGGCAGACACACAGCACAAGTTGGCTGTTGTCCCATTCCTGGGTACCGACCTGTTTGGGCCCAGTGTGGAGGGTCACCTCCAGCGTATTGAGAAATCCAATGCCATCTTGGACTCTGTAACATCCACGCAGAAGAATCCCAAGGGCACCAGGCAGCAGAAGCATAAGCCCTTTTGGTCCTCCACTCCTGAGGCAAAACTAGTCCAGCACCAGCCAGGCCAGCAGGCTCAGCCCTGGCAACCCAGGCCCAAGTCAGTGGCCTTGGTGGTCCATAAGCCCGGAGAGAAGGGACCTGGTGGCTCCTCAGCTGGGTTCTCCTCCTCCTCCTCCTCCTCCTCCTCTAAGTCTGCTCAGTGACAGGATGTAGGTACCTCTCTCATGATCGTCATGTCTCCCCTGGGTCCTTCTGTGGGGGGTGGCTCCACCACTTTCTTTCCGCATGATTTGCTCTCACCACGGAAAGTTGGGTTCTAGAAGTGATCGGTGAGGGTCTGCCTCTGGAATTCAATTAGTACCTTCCAAGCCAAGCATGCGCCCCACGGGTGGACTTGGTATCCACAGACACTCGGTTGGCTCTTCGAGCCGACATAGCCCAGCTCCTCTACAAGGAGGTAGTGGTCAGAATAGCGGATCCTCTGGAATACCCAGTGTTTGTCTCCAGGTACTTCCTGGTGCCAAAACGGACAGGGGCTGGCACCCCATTCTAGATCTGCACAACCTTAACAAGTTCCTCTGGCCGTGCACCTTCAGGATGGTAACTCTGTCCCTGATCATACAATCTCTAGAGCGAGACATGTGGTTTGCTCCCTGGATCTTCAGAAAGTGTTCTTTCACATCCTGATACGTCCGTCCCACCTACGGTTCCTCTGCTTTCAAGCCAAGAGAACCCTTTACAAGTTCTGAGCCATGCCTCTTGGCCTCTCCTCAACCCCCATGGTCTTTACCAAATGCATAGCAGTGATGGCAGCTTACCTGAGGCACTGAGGGGTCCAGGTGTACCCCTATCTGGATGACTAGTTGACTGTAGGCCCTACCAGGCAGGAGGTGGAGCAATCCAGGGACCTGACCCTCCAGTCCTGCGTCAGACTTGGCCTCCTGGTCAACAAGGCCGTTGGAACTCATGCCCTCACAGGTGATCAGCTTCATCAGGACATAGCTCAACTCTTGCCGAGCCAGAGCCTGGCTCCCGGCAGACAGCATGGAGGTTCTCTCCACCTTTGCCCAATCATTTTGGGTTGGGCAGTTACACCCTGCCTGGGACTTCCTGTGCCTTGTGGGTTACATGGCAGCCTGCACCAGCGTGGTCCATTGGGCCTGTTAGAATATGCGCTCCCTGCAGTGGGAGCTGGCCAGCCTGTGGTCTCAGTGCAAAGATCAGTTTGACCAGCTGGTCACTGTGACCCAGAAGATGTGGGACACCCTCCAGTGGTGGATAGTCCCAGAGCATCTGCAGGAAGGGACCCCATTTGTCCACCCCAAGCTGACGGTCATCCTGATGACCAGTGCCTCTCTCAAGGGCTGGGGTGCCCATCTGGGGGAACACAGAGTCCACGGTCTCTGGGCCCCCGATGAGTCCCAATGGCACATCAACCTGCTGGAGCTTCGGGCAGTTCAGCTGGTACTGACTGCATTTGCTCCATATGTTCAGGTTCAAGTGGTCTAAGTCCAGACGGACAATACCATGACCATGTACTACCTCAACAAGCAGGGCAGGACGCACTCCCTGCCTCTGTGCAAGGAAGCTCTCCGCATATGGACTCTCGTGTACAGTCTGGAGGTGGATCTCCTAGCCATCCATGTGGCAGGAGCCTCCAGTCAGGTGGTGGACACCCTCAGCCGGGTGGGCAAGGCATCTCATGAGTGGTCTCTCTATCTGGAGGTAGTTCGCAGTCTGTTCTCTCACTGGGGCACCCCTCAGGTGGACCTGTTCGCCTCCAGGGAGAATGCAAAGCTGAGGCCGTCGTGTGCCCACCCCCTCAGCAGGGCTCACTGTAGGGGATGCCTTCTTGAGGCCTTGGACCCCAGGCCTCTTCTATGCCTTCCCTCCACTTCCCTTGATCCACAAAGTGCTGCTCAGTGTCAGGAGGGACAAGGCGCAGGTGATCCTGATGGCTCTGGACTGGCCACACCAGTTTTGGTACCCCGATCACCTCAGCCTCAGCAACAAGCTCCTGAAGTGTCTTCCACTACACCCAGACCTGCTCACCATCAGTTAGGGGAAAGTACTCCACCGGACCTTCAATCTCTGGACCTGAATGCCTGGTTCCTGAGCAGCTACAGTTCCAGGCTTTGGGTCTCCGAAGATGTCTTCACTGTTGTGGAGGCATCTAGAAATGAATCGACCAGAAAGTGCTACACCTTCAAATGGAAGAGATTCTCCATTTGGTGTCAGGACAAGGAGCTGGACCCTTTATCCTATCCAGTGGCTAGCATTTTGGACTACCTGTGGTCTATCTCCAAAGGGAGACTTTGGTCAACAACCCTTAAGGTGCACCTAGCAGCCATTTCTGCTTACCGGATGCGGACTGGTCAGTGGTCGATGGTGCAGGAGAAGGTGGTCTGGTGCTTTTTCAAAGGTTTAGATCACATTTCTCCTCCGGTGCATGAATCACCACCACCATGGGACTTTTTGCTGGTTTAGGCAAAGCTCATGTGCAAGCCATTCGAACTGATACACAGCTGTGACATGTCTCACCTGTCGTGGAAAATTGCCTTCCTGGTGGCTATCATGTCAGCCAGAAATATCAGTGAGCTCCAGGCGCTTTCTGTGGAGTCTCCTTACCTGGTCTTCCATAAGGACAAGATTGTCCTGTGCCCCAACCCTAAGTTCCTCATGAAAGTTGTTTTGGAGTTTCACCTGAACCAGGTGATGACTCTTCTGGTGTTTTTCCCAGATCACACCTCAGAGGCCGAGCACAGGCTCCATACTCTGGACCTAAAGGCGAGCACTCACTTACTACAAAGAGCGCATGGCTTTACTTTGGGGAGAGGTTCACCAGCTGTTTGTCACCTATGCTGATGCTGCACCTGGCAGACCTGCAGTCAAGTGGACGACTGGCAGGTGGATCACTTCCTGCATTGATCTCTGCTATAGGTTGGCAGATAAGGACCCTCCCGGAGGGCTAAGGGCTCATTCCACCCATCATACCACTGCATCGGTGGCTGCTTCTAGGGACATCCCTATCCAGGAAATCTGCAGGGCTGCTACATGGAAGTCAGCGCACACCTTCATTTCCCATTGCCTTATTGACCTAGAGTCATGCCGGGATGCTGATTTTGGGGCCTCAGTTCTCCAGTCGCTTTTCCCTAAGTAGAGGGTGTGCACCTTGCCTCCCTCCTGCTAGAGAACGGCTAGGAGTGTGCCAGATGTGTGGATAAGTACACCATATTCACATCCCTAGAAACACAGGTTACTCACCTGTAACAGTAGTTCTAAGAGTGGTATGTGGTGTACATCCACATGGACCCACCCAACCTCCCCAGGCTCAGGCGTACAGCCTTTGCTTTCGGTGAGCAAGATCTGGCGTCATGGGGCAGAACCAAGGGATATACCACCTGGGTGGATGGGATGAGCCAGCTTGAAGACTTTCCTGCAACTCTTAAAGGGAAAGGACACTGCCAGAATGTATGGATGTACACCATATACCACTCCTAGAACTACTGTTACAGGTGAGTAACCTGTGTCTTATGTCCATGTCAGGAGTTGCTTCAGTATATCTACAGCAGGCTGTGTTTTACCACAGATATTTTCAAAGGGTGGAAGTATTTGTACCTTTACTTTTTTTTTTTTTATTTGTATTTTATCATCCCAGTAGTTGCTTTGCCCCTGGGTTATCCCCTGGCACTGGCACACACTCCACCACGGGGCTTCCAACTCCACAAATTACCCCTCATGGCGGGCCATCCCGGGGGATGGTTACTTCCAGGGTACCCCCGCGGTGGCTATGCCTAGGCATGGCGAGTGAGCCAGGAGGTCGTAAGGCACAGAGGGGGTGGGTCTTCCTGTCCAAGAAGGCATGCGCACGTAGATACGTGCTGCTGCTCTGGACCCCAGTCAATGGCTTCACCTCCCACATGGTGTCCCAACTACACTGCTGCCTATGGTCACCCAGGTGACAGTGTTGCAGCGGGTGCAGCAGTCCTCCCTCTCCAGAGGAGGAGAGTGTTTCTAGGACACTCAGTTCTCCTCCCCCTAGCTTGCCCTTCGACGACCAAGGCTTGTTACAAAACTGGGTCACCAGCATCACGAGCAGTAGCTCTACCATTGCGCTGGCAGGCCGGCCCATATTTGTACCTTTCCAGTCTAATTTATGGTACTTGTCCATGTTTGGACTTGTGAAAACTCATGTTAATGCCAGACCAAAAATAGCTGTCTTGGGAGGCAATATAGCGCAGTGGTTTAAGGCTCTGAGCTGCAAATCTGGAGATCTGGGTTTGAATCCCACAGCCCCCACTTTGCATCTGTGTGACCCTGAGCAAGTCACTTAATTTCCCTGTGCTCCCAGGTTGCACTTGTAAACAAGCTTTCAGCTTAGTGTGCCTCACGTGGTTAAACAATTGAAAAAAAAAAATTATTTTCAAACTTGACATTCGGACTTACCTAAATCTGAGTTTCAAAAATTGATCAGAATTACGTCCATGCTTGGTAAATTGAGCATTATAGACACATGTTTCTCTTATGCCCAAATTCAGACATGATGGAAACCCCCCATCTAAGTATCAGGGGCCCCATTTTCAGTTGCTTTAAAGAGGAACTTCCCCAGTCCTTTTGACTTTCATGCATAAATTACCCCTTCTTGCATTGATTCTGGAATTGTATTTCATTGCTGCCCACTGCAGTTAGATTTTGTACTCTGAGCTGCTAAAAACTGCAGGGTGTACCAGAGCTTCTATAGCAAGCCTGGTGTTGCTGCGGGCCCAGGGTTGTACTGCTGACATCACTATGGGGCAGAGTCAGTTTCACAAAACAAAATAAAAAAACATACTGCCAAGCATTTGGATTTTGGCATAATACATTGCTAACAGGGTGTCTTGGGGAAGAGGAAACACAGTATGTATGCTGAATCCTGGTAGGTTTCCCTTGCAACATTGTTGCAACCGCATGGTACTGCATCGTGTGAGTCACTCCTCTACCCTACAGTGATGTCATCAGGAGCTAGCAGCCCAGCAGCTGAACAGCAAAGGCAAGTGCAGTAGGGCTCACAAACAAATCCAAATTATGGAAGGCAGAGTAAACCGTGGCCAAAAATAAATGCGCACACCTTTTCAGGTCTAGTACTGCATATAATGACCATATGCTATAACATTTTGGACCATCATGAAACTGCCTCTTTAAGGGGGTGGTGCAAAAGGGGTGGTTTACACTGCCACCTGATATTACTATACAGAGGAGTAGGGACATGCTGCAACATGAGGGACCCCACAGTGACAGGTGCAGTGCAAGTTAACAATCCAACCTGTTATTAGGTGCAGGTTTTTTTGTTTGTTTACATAGTAACATGTGGTATTGTGCCTGCAGTCACATCAACTTGCACACAGGTATCCCACCCAGAAAATAGAATTTGTCAGCAGGAAAGGACAGCTTGGCCCACTCAGTCTGCCCAGATGTTCACTGCCTCATCCTTCTTCTCAGACCCTAATTGATCTCTGGTGACCCTCCCTCCTACCTGCCTATTTACTCGTCTCAAGTTTATGTTTACTGTTCGACAACTGTTGTCATTACATACAAAATTATGGACTAAATATCACAATGCAACTTGTACAAAAGATCAATTAAATAGAAAAATATCACAATAAAATCAATACAAATCACAATTCAATTTATCATACACTTATACAGTACCTCATTTATAAATTTCCTATTGCACAGCAGCGTTTAGTAACTAACAAATTTCCCTGGTCATGATGAGTAAGAGAAAATTCATAAGAGCAGAATTTTTCATAGTACAAATAAAGTCCACACTGTGTTATAGTCCTTAAAAAACTCTTTTTGAACAAACTCAATATGAGTGAACGGGTGTACAGGGTTCGGGTCTGGTTACCTACATCCCTGGTATCACTCAGAACCTGTGATACCAAATCTTACAAGAAGACTGATGATCCTAATGAAGGATCAGTTAAGGTTAAATTACAGCATATGCTCGACAATTACACAGTTGTTTCCTGTTTCTCATTTTCTTTAGCAAGCAAAAAAAAAGTTGCAAGATTATGTAAAATATCCAAGTTCTCTGCACTGAAGAGTAAGTCAAGCAGCTATCTAGTGGGTACATAACATGATACAAGAAATTTAGCCAGATATCTTTCCCTAATCTCATTGTATCATGGGCATCTCATTATCACATGGTTAAGGTCCTCAGTCTCTTCTAAATAGCAATTGCAGTTCTTTGAGATATTTTGTTCTTTATTGTATCTGAATGTAAGAACGTCTCAGGAAAGTCTCAGATCTGTAGATGGTCAATATATCTCTTTGTGCAGGATTTTGCACTGCATTCAGATAAAACTTCAAGATGATTTGACACCTTAAGGCTGGAAATCATTCTTAGATCCTTCTCCCTTGCTTTCTGATACAGGATTTTGCTAATAAATTTGGTATACGAAATGTGTATTTTTATTGATTGGTCTACCCAGTTCTTCAAAGAGCTAACATTATACTCCTGCAAGAGACATAGAAACATAGAAGCTGATGGCAGATAAGGACTGCAAGGCCCATCCAGTCTGCCCATTTCTTTTTCCACCTTATGAATGTGCCAAGGCCTTTACTCTGTCAATGGCCTATCTATTCATACTCATCTGTATTGCTCCCTTATGCCTATCCCATGCCTGTTTGAATCACTGCACTGTATTCATATCTACCACTTCCTGAGGTAGGCCGTTCCATGCATCTACCACCCTTTCTGTGAAAAAGAACTTCCTCACATAACATTACCCCTTAATCGGCCTCCCTGTAATGTCATGCTGTGTCCTCTTGTCCTGCTGTTTTTCTTACATTAAAATGTAACCCCCCTGCAAATGGGGGTTCCCAAAAGACTTCCAGGAGCTTGTTTGAATGCTCCAAGCCTGAATGGTGTTTGTCGTTTAAGCCATTTATCTGTGAGTGTTTTTAGAGCCTCTGGTACTGTCTCTTTAAGAGCTGTCTGCTTGCAGACATAATTAGTTTGTATGGGGGGACTGTGTGTTTCTCTGCTTGAGTACCACTCGAGCTGCTGTCAATTCACTCCATTTTGCAGTCACTAGAGTGCAAAGGGAACCTATCTGAAAGATGTAACTGTTTGCCAGAAATCATTTAGAGTAATAATGAAAATATAGTTTGTCTAACCTGCTTTCTTTGCAGTCAGAACTCTGTTTGCCTAGTTCCCCATTCTAGTTTGAACTGCTGAACTGGACCAATCAGTGTGGGTTAAGGTAGCTCTAAAATGGTGCCTTGGACGAATCAGAACTTGGACTCGTAATCTGAGCCAGCCACAAGAGGATTGTATGGGCAGTGACTCTGGGAGATGTAGTTTGGACTTCGGCGCCTTTTTGGACCAACAAGGGCAGTCTATTGTGAGTGACAGCCAATCCAGCCAAGAACTGGGAGGAACTCAAAGGAAGTGCCCGGTTTTGTCTGCAGGAGTTTCAGTTGAGCTCTGGCAGTGAAGAGGGAAGGAGCTCTGTGCTTTTTTGCTGTGCAGTTTTAGTCAGGAAACGCGTGTAAGGCCCCAAGTTCCGGTCTGCAGCTTGTGTAACTGCTTGTTAGGACTGAATCCGTCCTGTGAAGAGAATCAAAGGATATCTGAAGAGTAGAAACCAGGCTCACCCTGTAGAAGACTGGAGAAATTGCTGAATTGCGCTCGGTCTGTCAGGAACTGAATCTGCTGTGTGTTCTCCGGTATTGTGCAGTAATTGCGATCGGGATAGAGAAGCAGCCTGCCTGGTATAGTAATTTCTTTTACCATATAAATGTGTGAGGAGGCTTGTGAGCTCAAATGAATCCTGCTGCCATTAAAGGACTTTTGCCTGTTACTGTTTACCATATAAATGTGTGAGGAGGCTTGTGTAGCTCAAGTGAATCCTGCTGCCATTAAAGGACTTTTGCCTGTTACTGTTTACCATATAAATGTGTGAGGAGGCTTGTGTAGCTCAAGTGAATCCTGCTGCCATTAAAGGACTCTTGCCTGTTAGCTCAAGTGAATCCTGCTGCCATTAAAGGACTTTTGCCTGTTGCAGTTTGTCATATAAAAGTGTGAGAAGTCTTGCGGAGCTCAAGAGTAGCCCTGCTGACGTTGAAGGACCCTATCTTGTTTGGAGGTTGTGAGTACTAATTCAGGGTCACTCCCTGTTGAATTGTCACATTGAATCCAAATGGAATTACTGTACTGCTGACTGTTTAACTAATTTTTCTTTTCTCTGCGTGAAAGGGCCCCTACCAGCTGCCACGGTTTGGACTAGCCACTAGGGCTTGGGTACCCAGGGACAGTAACTGGTAGGGATAGGCCTTGCACAGAGCCATAGGTAGATGAGTAAAGTGATAAGCTAATTAACCTGATTTCCCTGTCCTTGTTATATCCCCTAAATAAATCAGAGCTGCTTGTTTCAACAAAGTTATACTGCCTGAGGTATTTGTCTATGTTAAAGTATTGTACTGTGATTGTTGCACTGTATCTTCTTATTTTAGGGGTCCCAGTGCCTGAACCAGTCCTGGGGTAAGTGTGTACTGTGAAGGTAATTCTGATATACTGTGGTGGGCCACTAGTGGGAAGAAAGGGGGTTGCAGTGTCCCAGAGGGCTGTGACCAAGTTAGTTTAACTATTGCAAACCCTGACCTCTGGTTGGAGGCACCCGCCATCGGATCCAGGCCCCTCAACCTGTTAGTGGCAAATCAGGCAGGGGTAGTAGCCCCTGGGATAGCGCCATCTAGGGGTTACAGAAACATGTTAGATTCTTTCATCTTGTTAATGTCGTTAAGGTGTTTGAATGTTTCGATCGTATCACCTCTCTCCCTCCTTTGCTCTAGGGTATACATACTGAGCTCCGTTAATCTGTCCTCATATGTTTTCTGATGCAGTCCCTGCGCCATTTTGGTTGCCCTTCTCTGGACTGCCTCCATTTTGTTAATGTCCTTGTGAAGGTGCAGCCTCCAGTACTGCACGCAGTACTCCAGATGGGGCCTAACCAGTGTCTTGTAAAGAGGGATTATTACCTCCTCTTATGACTTCGATACCCCTATTAATACACCCCAACATCCCTCTAGCCTTACCTACTGCTTTAGAGGTCTGCTTGGATGATTTCAGGTCATCGGTGATGATGATGCCCAAGTCTCTTTCTTCCCTTGTGACTGCTAGCAACTCCCCTCCCAGCTTA
Organism: Neoceratodus forsteri; assembly: GCA_016271365.2. Lineage (NCBI taxonomy): Eukaryota > Metazoa > Chordata > Ceratodontiformes > Ceratodontidae > Neoceratodus > Neoceratodus forsteri. Next base: position 1,872,380,560 of record CM057452.1, read on the forward strand.
TAGGTGGCTTCAGCGTTTCTCTTCCCTATGTGCATGATCTTGCACTTCTTTGCATTAAACCCCAGTTGCCACTCTTCCAACCATTGTGCCAGTTTATCCAGATCTCTTCTCATTCTGCCCACCCCATCTATAGACATTTGTCAACCATGATTCTTTAAAGTTAGTTTAAAAAATCTTCTTTTCTTGCATACAGTTCAGTCGGCGATCTGGCAGGCTAAGATGTATTTTTTATCCAATTATTAATTACTCTTATTTGAGCTTGAAATGTAAACCCTATCTGGCCTGTGATCATACTAGCGAATTAGGAGTGCTTTTCAGTAATTTCAGCATCTGCTTTGTATAATGTATTTAAAATTGCTTCCAGGGGCTTTTAATCTGCATTTCCCCATACCTTTGCTGCAAATAAACCTTGGGTTAGCAGTAATCACGTTCATCATAGGAGTAATAGTCATACCTTCATATATTTTATTAAATCTCCTAAGTGCCCCTGCAGTATGATTCATTTTACTTGCCACAATTTTGACATGTTTGTCCATTTCATGTTACTGTAACTTACTGGACAAATTTACTCCCAAATAAGAAAATTCTTGTACACAGTCCAAAGTCTTATCTGCTAAGTATAATTGTTTTCATTTCCTTTTTGTCATATTACCACCACCTTAGTTTTTTGTGGAATTGGGAGTTAGATTTAGTTTGGTGCATAAGTGTTCTAATTTATTCAGACTCCTCTGTAATCTGAGTATTGACGTTGATATAATTGCTAAACCGTCTGCGTAAGGCATCACAGGTATATATTGTTTCAGAATTTTAGGCCTATGATGTGCAGGGTTCTGTAGTTCCAATAGTATCTCATTTATGTAAAGATTAAATAGGGTAGGTGCCAATACACAGCCTTGCCTTACACCTGTCTTGGTATCAGTTTTCTCAGTTAAATGTACATTTTTGATATATTTAACTTTTATGCTGGTTTCTGTGTATTGTCTCTTTATTAATGTTACAAGATTATTATCTACTCCTGGTTCCTTCAGTTTAATCCACAGAAGTTCTCTAGAGATATAGTCAAAGGCTGTGGTAAAATCTATGAGTGCAATAAAAGGTTTTTGTTCCTTTATACTGCAGTATTTTTTCAAGTAAATGTGTTGGTATGAAAATCTGAGTTAATGTATCAGAACCTCTCTTAAACCCTGCCTGTAGTGGTGATATTATTTCATGGGTCCCTATCAGCTACTTACGAATAGTCCCCTGGGCCGGATATTCAAACTGCGCCCAAAAAGTGCGCAACAGCAGGAGCAAGCTCAAGTCAATTGCGCACATGTGCAATACACGCGATAGTCAAACATGGAGCAAGACAAATTGCACAACCAGCCAACGTCTGAATATCGCACAACCTGCGCCATAGCGCAACCAGGAAGGGGAAGCTGAGCAGAGATGATGCGCCATAGCGAGCAGTCCAGAGGCGCCATAGCGCGAGCAAAGAGACCTCCAGCAGCAGAGCAATGGAACTGCACAACCAGGGAGGTAGGCAGGGGCCCACCACCCATGCCACAGATGGGCACAGGGACACACAGCAGAACCAACAATGTACCCCCACACCCCAAGCACAGCATAACTGGGGGAGGGATGGAACAGCCACCTGACCATGGGGACAAGCAAAGAAAGCACATCCCGGCCGTGGTTACTGCAGCACACCCACTGGCAAGCTGAGACTCACACACAAAGGGGCGGACCACCCCAGTGTCCAGCAGCCTCTGCAGTGCACAGCACACCCAGCACTGTGATCCCAAGACACACCCATGTGCAGTGACCAGCACTGCAGGAATCCCCAGCCCCCGCACACTGCAACCTCGTGAACCACAGAACTATACAAGCCAAACCCACCATGAGCACCCAGCAGTGGTGGCAGCACGGCAATACTGACTGGAAGCCACACCCACACCAGAGACACCACCCCACACACACGCATGCATACCCAAGACCATACTACCCAGATGCCATGGCACACCACTGCAACTGAGCACCTATAGCCAGCTGCAAATCAGAGACCACCACAGTATTCATATCAAAATATAAATGTAATGAAGAAGAATAACAACAACAACAAAGCAACTATGTACATATATACAAAGCAGGGTGGGGGTATGGGGTATAAGGTAAGGGTGGGTAAGGAGGGTGAACAACCGGGAGAGGGAAGGTGGGTGGTGGTGATGGGCAGCTACCGCCTGGCAGCCTGCCCTCCTCCCGCCTGGTGCTAGGCCCAGGGCTTCCTCCGGCGCCGCATCCCATGCCGCTGCATGTCTAGAAAGATGGCGTGGGAATCCATGGCCACCTGTGTGAGCCTCCGCAGTGCTCGCTCGATCTATCGCAGGATCTGGATACCTAGGACAAGGGATCAGAGTCAGTGGCTGTGACTGTCCACATCCCTGAATCCCACCCATCATGCATGGCATACAGCCAAGTGCCCCGCTCCTGTGATGGACTGCACCCACCCACAGTGACCGTGCACAAGACATGCCCAACCAGGCAGCAACAGCCATGTGTACCACTGCACACACACACTGCCCATGTCCATCACAGCACAACCAAGGCTGTCCAGTGACGTGGCTACATGGTGGGATGCTAGTGCCACAGCCATGTGCCCAGTGCATGCATGGACCACCAGTGACGCACACACACACATGCAGTGCCACTGGACAGTGATGACTGTCACATGTTGCGTGCATGGTAGTGTTGTCCATGGACGGTGGCCGTGCCCCCCCAGCATGCAATAGCATCCATGATGTAATGACACTCACCCTCATCAAGCCACGGCTGCTGGTGCTGCTGCGGCTGTGGCTGCTGCTGCTGTGGCTGTGGCTGCTGCTGCTGCTGCAGCTGTGGCACACCACCTCTGCCAGCCACCCCGGCACTGCCATCCCATGCCTCAGCCTGGGCCCGCCTCCGCTCCTCCACGCCTGTGGGAGACAAATGAAGAGAAACACATCAGTGAGATCTCAAAGCAGACAGCCCCTTGCCTCATTGAGTGTGCCTGCCCACACAACCAGACCCAAACAGCACACACCTTCAAACACCTTCACAGCAAACCATAGCCCAACCCACCCCCATGCGCAGGTCACATTACACAGTGTCACCCATGCGGACAATACCGGTGCATACACAGCACACCCACCTGGCCTAGGCACAATGCCCCTCCTGGTACGAGACCTGAGGTGCTCCAGCAGAGCACGCTCCCTCCTTTGCACGTCACTATAGTGGTGCCTGCACTGCTCTGGAGTCCTCCTCCGCCCAGTGGTCTGCTCTAGGGCAGTGGCCACCTGCTGCCACACATGGGTGCGTGCCATCTGCAAGGGCACTCCCCCAAACAGTGTCCCATGGTGAGGCTCCACCACAGCCACCAGGTTTGCCAGCTCCAAGGCCCCCCACTGTGGAGCTCTCCTGCGTGCCATTCTACAGTTGTACAGTGGCAATATGGCGCTCTGCAGCGCGGCAACCCCACGTGGAAATGTTGCGCAATACAACTCCATGAGTCCCTTATCGCTGTTTCGACAGCGCTACCGGTCCACATCACGCTGTCACCGGACAGCGCGATAGAGCCGTACACATGCCAGACGTACAGCGCCAGGGGGCAAAGGTCGGGCACAAGGTCATGGGTCAGTGGCGCAAGGCCACGCACAGCGCCATTGGACGTCTACACGTTCTGCACGATCGGTCACCTGCGTGCCAGTGCCACAGTGGACTATTGCGCAGTTGTGTCACAGCGCCATTTGGTGACCAGTGCTGTAGCGCCACTGGCACAATGGTGGCCGTGTCCTGAATTGCTGATCGCGCACAGCACGTCATCAGCGCAGCAGATGCCTGCGTAAGTTACCTGGGCATGCGCAATGCGGTGTACTACGCAGTCACAGAAATGCGCCATTGGCTCAGTCAGCTCAACCGTATTGCACAAAGCGCAACGGCGCGATATTCAGCCGACACATGCAAATCATCTGATCAGCCATTCAAAGGCGCAGTGGCACGATTTGCATCTCATTACAGTTGCGCCACTCCTAATTTGCATGCATTGCGCTATAAATGTGCGACAGTGGACTGCGCTGGCCAGATTCGGTTACTGCAGGTAAGAGGTGAGTTGCATGCTGTGTGATGTTCTGGGCAATGGTCATGGGATAACGCTGTAGACTGCACAGTGACAGGTGTCCACTTCCACTCATACAGACCGACATGACCGAGCAAAGACCAGGTGAGGATGAAGATGGTGGGCGAAAGAGGAGGCCTACTCACCAAGTCAGAGACAGAGGCACTCTTCCAGGCCTACCTGGAAGAGGAGCCACTACTGAGTGGATGGCGGGCACCACTCAGGCCCTGCTGCTGCATGGGAGGGGTAGCTCAGGCGGTAAACCTGCATGGAAGCCACTAGCGCCGCAGGAATGCAAAAAAAAGATGGGGACAGACCGGAGACGGGTCAAAGAGAAGGTGGCAGCCCTCAGGGCGGCACGCTGCGCCACAGGCGGGGGCCAGCCAGAGGTGGCGGAGCTGACCCCGGTGGAGGACCATCTGGCTGCATCAATGCAGCGTAGTGCTATAGAGGGCGTACCAGGAGGTGGATTCCAGACAGGTGGAAGCCCATCACTGCACGGTATGACATGGTGGTGGTGTGTGGGGCGGGGAGGTTGATCACATGCACTAACATGTTCTCACTTTCTGTTACAGATCCTGTTTGTCTGCAGGGGACGGTGGTGGTGGGACCATGCAGTGTGGAAGACCTGCCAGAGTTGGTGGAGGGTCCATCCACCTCTGCTGCCAGCCGGCATGCACTGCACCAGCATGCACGCCTGGCTGCCACCTCTGTTGTCGATGAGTCAGGTGTGGGGGGTGCACAGCCTGTGTCTCAGCAGTCTGGCATGCAAGCATGCCAGCACGCTGTGACTGTGGCTGTTGCACGAACCTGCACCATTGATGATGCAAGGACTGCAATGGGCAGTGACACGTGTGTGTCTCATAACGGACACACAGCAGGCCAGCACGTGCCCCTGGACCTAGCTGGTTCCAACGTGTGTGTCAGCACAGTCCCAGGCTGTGCCTGTCAGCACCAGTGGGGCAGCACCGGTGGCTGTGCAGGTCTCTGGCACTGTTGCGGCCACAGCAGTGGAACGAGTGGTCCCTGGGGCACAGCAGTTGGAGGGGCAGCAGCAGCAGTCACCCACCAGGTCTGGGGGTACAGGGCCCAGCGGTGGCACATGCACACTGCCTGTTGACTTGCCCACACCTGGTCCTGGTGAATAGCACGCACCCTCAAGGGGTGTTGAGCATCAGGACCTTCTATACCCTGGGGGACAGAATGCCGATGTGGCACAGGACCCATTTGACGAGCACACCCGCCTGCTGCGGGCATCAGTACAGCAGCAGATGCAGGTTGCAACGTCCGTGGAGGCACTGTGCGTGGCTGTGGAGTGGAACAGCAGGGACAATGCATTGATCCTTGCAGAGATGGTCAGAATGCGGACGGTTGTGACCGCCGCCATTGACAGGCTGACCCAGGCAGTGGTCTCTGTCGTGGCCATTGGGCACACAGTCAGGTGCCCCTGTAACCGCACACCCCACACAGTACGCTCTCCACTCCCCATTCCCGGAGTCGTGCGACACCCAGCCTGTCGACACCGGGTTCTGCTGTGGGCATCCCGAGCACACCTGCTGCAGGTATGTTCGGCATGCTGCACACCCCTGTGCAGACAAGGTCGCGATCACGCAGTGGAACCCCTGGTGGTCCATCGGTGCCACCCCATGTGGCCCATGATCAGTCTGCCAGTGCTGCTGGGTCACGGCAGGGCTGCCCACGCGTCCGAGGTGGCTGTGGCACAGTGCCACCTGAGTGACCTGTCTCCCAGTGCGGGCCCTGTCTGATGCTGCCCTGTGTGCAATGTGTGTCATGGTGGGCAGTGCACTGGTGGGTGCCCTGCCCAACATGCCGACACACGGACCACCTGCACACCCACCCGACTGCTGTCCACAGGTGCGTGTGCATGATGATGCCTGCATTGTACTGTACACCAAGGTGCAAGGGTGCCCAGCATCTGACACACGTACTTTGACAGTACAGGTGGTGGGGGTGGTCCGTTGATCCGTGTGTTTGCCATGTCTGTTCCTGCTCTGCTGTGCACCTGCCCATGTACGCTTTGTGCCCGTGTGTGTGTGTGTGTGTGTGTGTGTCCACCCCTCCCTAATGGTGTGTTTGTGCGCCTGGACCCTTCCACTCCCCTTGCCGTCATGCACCCCTGGTGTGTTACCCTGTGTGCCTGTGGGTTGCGCCTAGACAGTGTTGGTTGCACATGGCCCCTTGAGTTACCTGTGTCATGCAAAATGCTCCTCCGTGATGGTGTTCCGGTGCAGCTGGGCCTGCCGGATCAGTCGGGGGTCCCGCCATCCAAGGGGGGGGCTGCTCATCCCCATCATCACCGGCGTCCCCATCGCTGTCCCCCTCCTCGACCTGTACGGCTATCCCACAGTCTTTGGCCATGTTGTGCAGGATACAACAGGCCAGGAATATCCCACAGGCCTTTGAGGGGCTGTACTGTAGGGCACCGCCGGAGGTGTCTAGGCATCGGAAGCGTGCCTTAAGCATCCCAAACACCCTCTCGATGATGTTGCATGTGGCGGCATGTGCCTCATTATAGCGTTGCTGTGATGGGGTCATGGGGCGCCAGTAGGATGTGAGCAGCCAGGGACGGAGTGGGTATCCGCTGTCACCTGTGTGGAGATAGTGGAGATAAGTATCATGTTCAGGTCCATATTGCCCATATCCCTGTGTGCCACTACCATGGCACCTGTGGCTTTCCCACCCTTGCCCCAGCTTTGCAATTCCTACATGCATACTCACCCACTAGATGTCCTGTGGGGATGTCCCCACTCTCGAATCGATGGCACAGTGCAGATTGGTACCATATGAAGGCATCATGTGCTCCGCCAGGGTGTGTGGCACAGACATTGATGATGTGCCCACTGGCATCACACACCACCTGGCAGTTAACACTCGAGAAACCCTTCCGGTTTCGGTATGTTGCCCCATCGGGACCAGGTGGCGTGTGAATAGCCACATGGGTGCAGTCTATCACCCCTAGCACGCCAGGCATACATGCTACCCTGTGGAACTCCTGCATGTTTGCTGTGGCCGCCCCGCCGCAGTGCTGGGGAAATGGATGTAATCCGCAGCATGTGGCAGCAGTGCGCTGAGGTGAAGAGGATGATGTGACATGGCCGACTGTGTTATGCCTGTGGTGTCCCTGTCGGCCTCTGGAAGGTACCCGTGGCGAGCAGGCACATGCAGGCTGTTACCTTTGTCTCCACTGACAGGCGTGACTCCGTTGTGAGGGTGCCTGCATCACATCACTGCACAGCTCACAGAGCCGCCTCAGTATTGCCCTGTTCAGGCGGTACCGGCCCACAATCTCTACATCTGTGTACAGCTCAAAGCTGACGCGGGCACAGTACTGCCTGTTGGGGCGATCACCGACGGGCCCTTCCACGCCACGTCCCCCTGCAGCATGCCTTCTCACCCCCCTCATTACAGCTTCCATGAGGAAGCTGGCACTGTCCATGTCCCTGGCTCAGTGTTCCCCCGGCTGTTGTTGCTCTGTTACCCCGCTGTCCTGACTGCTACCTCCACTGCACTGGTACACCTACTGGCCTCTGCAGTCTGTGGCCCCACACCTCCCTTGTCCCTCTTCTCTCCTGTGCACTCCTGGCCTGCACTGTTTGCTACTGTCGCTTGTCTGTCTCCTGCCTCATGTGGCTTCCCTGTAGCGTTCTTGCGCCTCTTCCTTGAGCCTTTTTATTTTGGCTCATTTCCGCCGTGGCGCACCTTTCAGCTGATCCGCTGTTGCGCATTGTGCAAGCCTTTAAATATCGCATTGCGCTCTTTATGCATGGATCCACCCCCTTCGGTTGCGCATGCCTTCATTTGCATTGCGCTGTTGCTCAGCATGTTTTCGGTAGCGCAGCTGCTTCCTGCTGAATATGGCAGAATGGTGCATTTTCGGACTTGCGCATGGCGCAACCCTTTTGAATATCCAGCCCCCCTATGTCTATCCCATGCATGTTTGAAGCCCTCCACTGTTTTTGCCTTCACCACTTTCACTGGCATTCTGTTCCAGATGACTAACACCCTTTCAGTGAAGTAGTACTTCCTCAGATCCCTCGTCAGCTGCCCCACCCAGCTTCATCGCATGCCCCCTCCTCCTGGTGCTCTTTTGCATTTGAAAGAGACTCCTCTCCCCCATTTTCACCCCTTTGAGTTACTTGTAGGTCTCTTTCACATCCCTCTCGCTCTCCTCTTCAGTCTCTTCTTGTAGGGCTTTTGGTGGAACCCTGCACCATTTTAGTTGTCCTCAGCTGGAATGCCTCTACCCTGTCTGTATCCTTTCTGAGGTGTGGCCTCCAGAGCTGGACACCATACTCTTGGAGGGATCTCATCAGTGAGCCATACAGTGGCAACACCACCTCCCTTCTCCTGATGGCGATACCCTCTCCCTATGCATCTCAGCATGCCACTAGCCCTACCCACTGTTTTGTCACACTCCCTGTCGCGTTGATGAAGTTATGATAACCCTAAGGTCCCTTTCCTGCTTAGTGACTGTCAGTACCTCATCCTGTACTCAGTTCCAGGGTTCCTGTGTCCTAGGTGCATGATTTTGCACTTTTTGGCATTGAACCCTGACTGCCATGCTCTTGATTTACTCCTTGAGTTTCCCAAGATTCCCTGAGCATACTCTCCACCCTCTCTTATTGTAAGCATCCTCCGTATTACAAATGCTGGTATCATCTGCAAAATGGCATACCTTCCCTTCCAATTCATCTGCTGTGTCATTTATGTAAACATTAAGAGGACCCTTCCAGGTACTGAGCTCTGTGGCACCCCACTGGTCACGCTCCCATCATTAGAGTGAGTACTGCTCACCACCACCCTCTGATGCCTATCCAGTAACCAGTTGCTAACCAGGTTCGCCACTTTGGATCCCACCTCTAGACTGCTCAGTTTCTTAATCAGTCTTCTGTGCTGCAGTGTCAAAGGCCTTCCTGAAGTCAAGATGAGCCATGTCCACTGCCTTTCTCACCCCTGCACTATGGCATGATGGCCAAGCACTTCAGTGGCCCCGTCAACCCTTTCTGCCATACCCCATACCAGGTGTCCAAATGCCACCCCACCTTTGAGTGGCAGCACTGCATCACTCCTATTTACCGCCTGGTTGTTCCAAGTCACTCAATCCACTGCTCTTCCCTTGTCCCACTCCAAAATGCATATGCATACTTGACCTACTGCTACTCCACTGCCCTGCTTATCATTCATTCTCGACTCCAGTGCTCTTCCATTGTCCTGCTGCCAATTGCAATGCTGTGTTGGCCAACTGCTCCTACTGGTGGCAGCCCTTTCAGTTAAGGAGACTGACGTCTGCACAACATTTGGTTAAAATAACTAAATAAATAAAAGACTTTGGGGCAGGGAGAGCTGCCAGTGTGGCTGCTTTGCCACTTTGTAAAAAATAGCCCTGTGGGGCAGAGATATCCGGTGGGGCAGAGCTATCCATTGTGGGCAGCACTAACTAAAAAATACCCTTCAAGGCAGACAGGCCCATCTCAACAGGAATTTAGCACAAAGAGCCTTTCAGGGCTGAGAGGACTGCAGTGGCGAGCACAATTAGGGAGAGTTGAGAGTTATGTCTGTGTGTAGGGCAGGCTGAACATAAGCATCAACTCGGCAACAAAGGATCACAGTCTAAATTTGATTTGTTTTCCACTATGTACTTCTATCCTATATTTTCACATTCATATCCTATGTGAATCATTTTGCCTTTAAAAGAACAAAGTTAAAATATTGCAGTATCTGTTCTTAATTTTTGAAATCAGCCTGCCAACTAAGACAAGGAGGCAAGCAGCTCTTGCTTTCTTATATTCCTTCTCCTTCTGCACCTGAACTTGTTACTGATCTGAGCCTCCCCTCGACAGTATTGCCCCTTGTATAGCCATGTACTGCACGGAGCTCAGCAGGGTTTTATTTAACTCTAAAAATTGATTAGCGTTTTGCTCATAAAAGTGTTAAAACTTTGTGAAAATGCACAGCACTTACCTCACTGTGTTTAACAAACATAACACTTCTAGAAAACTTGTATAAATGCTTTCTGTACAGTTAGTATTGTCCCCCAAAAAAAAAACTGCCAATCAATTATTTAAAACCCTGCTCAGGGAGGGAAACAGCTAACAGCTTTCATTTGTTGTGTCTCAGGTTTGGCAGGAACATGCTTCCTGCAACTTTGGCATATGGTGAACGTTGTGGGTAATAGCAGGATGAAATTTTACTTTTTTAACCAAGTCAGTGAAAGTATACTATACCCCCCTCCCAAATAAACAACAAAAAAAAACCAACAAAACAGTTACCTCTCCCATCATTACGAGTGGCTTAGTTGTGTTTGGACATAGAAGCATACGCTTTGATGGCAGATAAGGACCACTTGGCCCACCCAGTCTGCCCATTTCCCTACCTATCGGATAAGCTGCAGATCCTAGTTAATCAACAGCCTACTTCTTCCTATCCCCCATCAGAATTGCCTTATGTCTGTCCCGTGCATTCTTGAATTCCCCCACTGTTTTTTTTTTAAACTTCTTTATTGTTATTTTTCCAACAATGAAAATAAATTCCAATATATTCTTTTATAACATTGATAACTTGCATGTTTGGCAATCATACATCTTATCCAGTTATTTCTTATTTCACTTCTCCACTCTCTTTTTCTTTTTTCTTCTTAGGCCTATTATATTAAAGCAAAACAATCATACTTCTTCATTAAAATATAAAATGCTATTAAAAACATAAGAAAGTTCATAACCAAGAGGAAGGGGGAGAAAAAAAAAGAAAGGACAAAGGAAAACTCAGTAGCTGGCAAGTTGATGGCAATTAAAAGAAAAACAAAAGAGAGATATTGACTTATTTTTCTGACTTTCATACATTCAACTTTAAGAAATTACCTTTTGTGTGTAGTTTTTTTTTCTTTTTCCTTAACTTGCTATATGTATGAGATATTGAGGCTTTCTCAGTAGCCCTGACCCTGTTGAGTCAAAATTCATATGCCCACCTGTTCTTTAATTAATTCCATAAAGGTTAACCTTGTTCCTTTAAATGTTTCTAACATTTCTGTAATTTAAGATCAGCCATTATTTTCTCCATATGGTATATCTATTTTGTAATATATGGATAGTGAAAATAATACCCCCAAAATGCATACAAAAAATTCCTTGTAATATAGTAGTTAGTCCCGTAATAGTATACTTCCGGTCCTCGTAATAGTATACTTCCGGCCCAATAATACTATACTTCCGGTCCTCGTAATAGTATAGTTGGGATTACCGATGTGAGTACTGTGTGAACTGTGTTTTGTTTCTTTTTTTTTGAGGGAGAAACATGCGGAATGGGACTGGGGCGGGAGCAGGAGTGGGGGGGTGGTCGCGAGGAGGCGAGGAACAACACTCGAGTCTTACTAACTCTGCAGACCGCGGCGCCTGTACAGCAGGCACAAGTAAGAAATTAAAATTCCTTGCATCCATATATTACAAAAATAACAAATAGGTTCTGGTGTTTCAAGGGCAGAATTCCATCTCAGGTTCTGGGGACACTAGAAACCTCTCGAGCTTCGCCTCGAGGTTTCTTGTGTCCCCAGAACTTCTCGATGGAATTACTGCCTTTTAATACACCAGAACCTATCTATTATTCTATTTATTAGAGCAACCCATTCTGCTATAGTTGGTGGTTCTACTGGTAATCATTTTTTTGTAATTATTTATCCTGCAGCTGTCAATAGAATGCCCAAGAATGATTATTTTCTGTTTTTACTTTTCCCCTTAGGGGGAACCCCCAAGATAAGGTGTGAGAAATTGGGGTCCCCTTCCATGTGTGCTAAATGCTTAAATCTTTGACCCAGATCTGTCCAGTATGAATGAAGGATGGGACATTCCCAGAAAATGTGGTACGGGGTACCCTTTCCTCCACATCTACGCCAGCATCTGTCTGAGCTTTGTGGTGTGTAGTATTTTGTGCAGGTGGGGGTTAGAAAATAATGTAATACCATCTTCCAATGATATTCTTTCCAATTATTCGAGGCTGATGTATAAAAAAAAATACCATATTGAGTTCCACTCTTTAGGTGTAAGGGGAAGCCCCGACTCTGTTTCCCATGCTAACTGATAGTCGGTGGGGGGGGGCATTTTTATGTGTTTGTGTGTATACTTGGGTAGGTCTAGAAACAAATTTATTGGTTAGCAAACCGTGTGCTGTCTGATAGATCACATTGACCAATGAATGTGGTTCTTGTTGCACTTCATCCAGATGGCATCCCTGATGCAGGAAAGATGTGACCTGGACATAGCGAAAGAAGTCTGTCCGTTCCAAATTAAATTCGGATGACAGATCAGCAAATAACTTCCTTACCCCTTGTGTATAAACTAAGAAAAATATTTTAAACCCTTGGTTCTCCATGAATGAAAATTAAGGTCCAATTTGGGTTGAGTGAAACTGGCACAATATATTATTTGCATGTGGGTATTCAGAGAACCCCTTATATCCAAGTCTTTCCTAACCTGCTTCCATATAGTATAAAGTTTCTTGGTCCAGGGGCTGGATATGTTTATATCAGTGAGATCTGTGATGGCTGTTTCAAAACCTTCCCTTGGGTGGGGACCTAGTCTGGCTTTTATTTCCTGTGTCACCAAAACATTTTCTGGGTCTAGTTTAAGAACTGGAATCCAAGGGGTGATTTGTACCATCTGATAAACCTAATTTCAGATTGGGCAGACCCAACCCTCCCCAATCTTTGGTCTCTGCAGATCTGGCCACTGGATTCTTGCTCTTCTCCCACGAACCAGCATAGCGCCTTATTTAGCTGCATCCAGTCTGCTCTGGGCACCCTAAGGGAAGCACCTGAAATAGAACAAAAAACGGGGTAAAATATTCATACGTACAGTATAGTGTCAGTTCTGCCCATCATGGACAGAGGCAACACTTCCCATCTTTTAAGATCTGTCAGGACATTTTTCAGCAAGGTCCCACAGTTTAATTGGTATAGCTTATCCAATTGATTAAAAATGTTTACCCCTAAGTAACAAATGGCTGTTGTGACCCATTTGAATGGTATCAGATCAATCAGTTCCTGTGTCTTAGTGCCACTGAGTAACACCATCTCTGTTTTTCTAAGTGAGGCATTGTGGGTACAGTATATACTGTAGGTGACATCATGTCCTTACTGAGTGATGCAGTCTGCTGTTTCTGTAGTGAGTACAGAAATGTAATAGCCTGCAGTCTTCTTTTTCAGTGGTGGTTAGAGCACTACAATATGTCATGTCCGATTTACATGCCTTTGTGGATGTAGAATACAGCAGTGTAGTGATATTATAATGGTTTTCAAAGGTACAGAGGCATGCACCTTGAAAGAAGTACAGGTGTGTGATTATGGGCACACAGTTACACAGTAGTACTGGTGGTTTAGCCAGTCACAATATTCGATTTTTCTCACACGTTATAAGCAGAGGTACTGCGTAAATGAACTGGTTGAGATGCGGGTCAGTACTGAGTAACCCTGTGGTAATAAAAAATGTGAACATTTTTTAGATACAACAGTACTGTGAGAGACAAAATGTAGTCAAAAGTTAGGGCCTATTGAGAACAAACAGACCCCTGAAACATTTCCCCAAATCATAAGGAGCAGAGTGGATAAATGTAATGACGTCTTTTTTTAGTGCCTTAGATTTACAAAACTGACAAACACCTAATGATGTAATGTACAACCGCAGGACTGGCAAACCTATAAAATTGGGGGTTCATGAGTTTAATAGGTATGAGACTGGGATAGGTGACTGGATTTAAAAAAAAGTCTGGTCTCCACGGGTATGTGGCTCTGTGTTCAGACAGGATCTACTATGATATCCCAACAGTCGGTCTCCCGAACTTCATTAGCCCGAATTTAGGAGACCTACTGTCGAAAGACCGACAAGGTCTTAGTGCAATGCAGGGGGCTCTGCCCTCTGCAGCCCCCATAACTAAAATAACCAACTCCGAGGGAGGCGGACCTTAGAGTAGGTTACAAAAATTACAGGGGGGGGCAAAAGAGCACCATGCCAAAATTATTTTCCCAGAACAGAACCCAGGTCTGTAGTGTGAGGCTGGCTGAGCTGCTAGAGGGTTAGCCCTCTACGCCATAGGAGTAGCTCAGCCAACCCCAGAATTTTCGTTTCCCTTGTGATGCCCAAATAGGGCTAGGGTAGTGGTCCATCGCATCCTCTACCTTACCCCTGTCGGCACCAGCTTCCTTCTGTCGGGCGTGTGTGTGTTGGGCAATGGAACTTGGGATCCTGAATGTCCAGATTCTGAGTTTTGGCAATTAGTAGATACACAGACAGTGTGTTGGCAGCTGGCACAGTGGTGTGGAGGGCTGAGGCACCGAGCACCTCACCTCCTGCCATACTGATGACCTGGGTTCATGAAAGGATGCTGGTTGCACAAGAGATGGCTGGGGGAGGGGAGGATTGAGCATGCTAATGACAGCTCTCCCCTTGGGGAGGGGTGTAAGGACATCTTGCTAGGCAGACAGCCACCTGCAGGTTCTAGGTAGCAACACAGTGGGACATCAGGGAATGTGTCCCGATTGCTACATGCTGGGGCATCTCTGCAGAGGCAAAGCTCACAGTATGTGTCATTGCATGTGCTGTGGGCTGGGAAAGAGATCACAGAGGAAACCTCCCCCAACTGTGGTAGAATGAAGGCCTGGACCCCCCACAGGCTCCACACCAGCAACTGGGCTCTCCAGGTTCTTCAGACAGAGGATGGATGGCAATAAGGAGAAAGGGTAAGTCTCAGAGAAGCTGGGTGATAGGGCTGCAGGGACTAATTGGAAAAAAAAGAAGTGGTGCTGGCACTGTCATGGAGTCTGAACCAGGAAACTGTTCCTACACCCTGCAGTGATGCTAGTCATAGGTCGGGGGAGGGTCTCCACCTTCTACACAGGAACTACTGCATTATAAACTTTCGGGTATGATACCACAATGTGGGCGGAGGGTGGAGTGAGGAAGACAAAAAGGTAAATAAAAACACATAAACAAAACCATACTGTGATAGAGTTGAATAAGGCCCTGTCCCATTTGTTAATGAGACAGAGTTAAATGCAAGGATCTGTTCTATCCTCTTTTTTTTTTTTTACTTTCTAGTTTTTGCTCCCTCACCTTCTGCACTCTGCCCCATCGGGAGACTCCTGGCCTCTGTCCCTGCTCCTTCCTGCCTAGAGCCCATGGTAGACTCCCCATGTAGCCTTGGTTTCCCCCGCAGGGGGGATGAGGCAGAGGCCTGTACACCCCGAGCACTATGCACTTCGTTGAGGCTACCGGTGATACAGGCAGGGGGCATTAGGGATCTGGGCTGGCACTCCATCTTCCCGGAGTGCAGAGGGCCATTTTCTGTTTTACTCAGGCATGACGTTCGCCCCGATGCCAAGACGGAGCCCCGCTGATGTCCGTCACACCCTCTCTTCCTATGGCCATTCGCTTGCTTCTCCTCAGGTCTCTGCCTGAAGGCAGTCAAGCATAGAAACATAGAAACATAGAAACATAGAAACATAGAAGTTGACGGCAGATAAGGACCGCAAGGCCCATCCAGTCTGCCCATTTCTTTTTCTACCTTATAAATGTACCATCGGCCTTTGCTCTGTCAGTGACCTATCTATTCATAGTCATTTGTATTGCTCCTTATGCCTATCCCATGCCTGTTTGAAGCCCTGCACTGTATTCATAGCCACCACTTCTTGTGGTAAGCCATTCCATGCATCTACCACCCTTTCTGTGAAAAGAATTTCCTCACATTCCCCTTAATCGGCCTCCTCTAATCTCATGCTGTGTCCTCTTGTCCTGCTATTTTCTTATATTTAAACATGTTAGACTCTTTCACCTTGTTTATGCCCTTAAGGTGTTTAAATGTCTCGATCATATCACCTCTCTCCCTCCTTTGCTCAAGGGTATACATATTGAGCTCATGTTAATCTGTCCTTATATGTCTTCTGATGCAGTCCCTGCACCATTTTGGATTGCCCTTCTTGGACTGCCTCAATTTGGCTTAATGTCCTTGTGAAGGTGTGGCTCCAATACTGCACGTAGCTCCAGATGGGGCCTAACTAATGTCTTGTACAGAGGATTATTACCTCCCTCTTACGACTTGTGATACCCCTACTAATACACCCTAACACCCCCTAGCCTTACCTACTGCTTTAGAGGTCTGCTTGGATGATTTTAGGTCATCAGTGATGATGATGCCCAAGTCTCTTTCTTCCTTTGTGACTGCTAGCAACTCCCCTCCCAGCCTATAAGTGGCTTCAGGGTTTCTCTTCCCTATGTGCATGATTTTGCACTTCTTTGCATTAAATCCCAGTTGCCACTCTTCTGACCATTCTGCTAGTTTATCCAGATCTCTTCTCATTCTGCCCACCCCATCTGGATCATCTACTCTGTTGCAGATCTTGGTGTCATCTGCAAACAGACAAGCCTTACCCTCTAGTCCATTCTGGGGTCACTAAAGATGTTGAATAGGACTGGCCCAGGACTGATCCCTGAGGTACCCCACTTGTGACTTGCATCTCTTCTGACTGTATACCATTTACCACCATCTCTGTTTTCTGCCAGTCAACCAGTTTGCCACCCAGTTGACCAACTTCTGACCCACCCCGAGCCTACTAGCTTATTTATCAATCTTCATGTGGAACAGTGTCCAAAAGCTTTGCTTGAAGTCAAGGTAAGCGACATCAACTGCTCCCCTTGGTCCGCCACTCTGGTTACCCAGTCAAAGAAATCTATGAGATTAGTTTGACAGGACCTTCCTTTGTAAACCCATGCTGTCTTGGATCCTGTGTGCCCCTATGGATTCCAGGTGTTGCACTATCCTTTCCTTAGAGTGCCTCCATAATCTTGCCCACTACTGAGGTAAGACTGACCGGCTCTAGGTCTCGCCTCCTCCCTGCTACCACTCTTGTGGAGTGGGATCACATGAGCCTTTCTCCAGTCTTCTGGGACCTCTCCTGTGCTCAGAGACTCACTAAACAATTCTGCTAATGGCTCTGCTAGTTCCTCCTTTAGCTCCTTAAGTACCCTGGGATGTATGCCATCAGGTCCCATTGCCTTATCCACCACCGAGCCACATCCCTCCTCTCTCCCCAGAGAAGGCGAGCGGTCCTTGGATGCTCAAGCTTTCTCTGCCTGGCTGGCCCTCTGACTTCCATGGCTCGTTCCTGAACCTGGGTCACCGGCATCTCGAGCAGTAGCGCTACCGCTGTGCCAGCGGTCTGGCTATCCTCTCTTTTTGTATCTCTTGTCTGTCTGATTGCGCAGTCAAATTTTCTTGTGAGACCTAGGAACTGATCACTCTGACGGTCTCACTTTTTTCCACCTCCCACGATCTCGCTCCCTTCAGTTGCTGTTTATGTCTTTTCATTTCTTCCTACTTGCTTATCTGTGGTTGTAAAAATATATGTGAATCTATATGTGAAACTGGGATCCCTTTGTTTGCCAGTGTATATAATTGTATTGTTGAAGTGATTGCAAAAGGCTATTTGGAACTCGGGGGGGGGGGGTTAACTTTGAGATGCAGTTTGACCTCCACAAACTCTTCTGCAGAGTTGTTAATAGGAGATTAGTTTAAGGACACTATATTCTGTTTTGTTTACCTGCAGGAAAGAAACTGACAAGAACTCCGATACATTTTGTGTGAAAACAGGATGTCTCTTAATGAGCTCAGGATGTAGAAATTAATTACCAGACAAAGACTTCTTTCAAAAAGAGCAGCAGTGTTTGTTAGAGAGAGAGAGAGAGACTGAAATTCAGAACTGGAGATATCCTCAGACAAAGGACTTTGTTTTGTTTGTGAACTGCCTATGTTAAAAAACCATTCTGCTCTTTTTTTTTTAATTTTTATTCTATTATTGAAAATAATAAAACGCTACTTGCAAATTTTATAACTGCTCTTGGTTTTCGTATGCTTCCTGACCTATGCCTTGACGATGTATACTCATACAAAAGTTGATAATACCTCCAAAGTCTGTGTCAGTTGCTGACATGAGAAAAGTTCATTCAAGTTGCTTATAGATAACAACAGTGCAGAAAATGGAGAGCACATAAAACCAACTGCCCGTATGCTTCAACCACAATGTCTTTTTCAGGGAGCAAGAGAAGTGAGTAAAACCCCCCACCAAACCCATGTGAGTGATGGCAGCTAGCAGTCATGGATTCCACACCACAGTTTATTTATTTTATATACCAGGTAAATGCACCAGGCAGACAGATGTCTGTTTGCAGGCCTGTTTGCAGTGATAGCCCAGAAGAGTTGCAATGCAAATAAGAACAATTACAAACAGTCCACAGACAAGATATTACAAGCATGAAATAGAGCAGGTTACACATAACAAGTTCAGTGCAAAAAATATAATTAAAATAGTTTTACAGTGAGCAAGCAGCAGAGAGTCAGCAATCAGGCAGTGCAAATAAATAAGGTATGGGCACCGTTACTGGCAACAAGTATTATGGGTTGGGAGGGCACAAAGAGAAACAGTCATGAGCAGGAGCACAGCTGAAGCAAGTGAGCCTTTATAGAATTATGAAACTGTGGCTGACTAGTAGAGTTCCGCACAGATGGCAGCAGGTAGTTCCAGAACTTAAGAGCATAGTGGGCAAGACAAGTTGGCCAAGGTTTCTGGAACATCTGTGTTCTAGGAGAACTGGAAATTCAGTGGATCTCAGGCAGTAAGATGAAGCAGGACATTGCAGGAGGTGAGCTAGGACAACAGGGGTTTGGGACCCAAGTAGTTGTTTTGTGCAGCAGCCAAGAAGGTAGGAGCACCCCAGGTAACCTGCATAACCCAAAGTAAAAAAGGCAGTGGTGGTAAGTTGGGGAGGCAAGGCCAAAAAGGCAAACACTATTGTAACTCACACCCCACTTGTTAAGGTCGGATTTGGCATTGACATGGTAGATTATAAGTGAGGCTTGGGAGCAGCACACCTTAGGCAGTGGAGAGGTGGACCTTAGGGGAGAGGCAATGTTGACTTCTGTGGGCCATGCCTAGTTTGATACAGCCAGCCTTGCATACTGTCAGGATACGAGGTGAGATGTCCTGTGATGGGTCAAAGCTAACCCCTAAGTATTTTAAACTGCTAGCTTCCTCCAGAGGGGAACCATTGGCACTGGTGATGGAGAGGCAGAGGGTACCTACGCAAACTTGAGGCTAGAGCCCAACAGCATGATCTTAGTTTTATTACAGTTAAGTATCAGCTTTTTGTCAGCTAGACAGGACTGAATGAAGTTGCAACAGTCCTAAAGATGTTGTCAAGTCATTGAGACCTCAGACGCAAACTGAGTCCACATTTCCGTCTGCCTTGTTGCTAGGGGGAACTGCATGTCTTTGAGAACCATTCACAACTATTTAAACAAAGGGAAGACACTGACAAAGGGTTTTAACTTCCTGCATATGCCCCAGGCCAGTGTTCCAGGAATGTAACACATCCTTTGTCTTGTTACCATAGATCAAACAGTTTACTGGTTATTTTCCTGTGGATTTGATTATTTTACATCATTTGGCAATGGGGCAAATCCTCCCCCTGGAGGCACACCACCGAATCAGTCTGTCCCTGCTCATGTGTCAGCCTTGGCATAAACAAAGTCTCTCTGTCAGTGCGCTCCGAGACTCTCAGAACCCCTCCCTCAGCCACTGATTTCAGTTTCTCCAACCTCATGATTGCAGACCTTAGACCGAAACCCTCCTGGGAACACCTGCTCCTCCACAAAGGCTGCACTTATCGAGCTCTGTCCTCCCTCAGAATTAAATGGAGGAGATGCAAGAATGCTCCAGACCTCCTTAGCACACCGCTTTTGTACCTAGCATCACTCCTGATAATACTTTCTGGGGATATTGAACTGAATCCAGGCCGGCCAGCAGTGGGGCTCCCCGAAAGGATCTCTCAGCAAAACCAAGGGATTTCTCATATCATATGAACATCAGAAGTCTCTTAAATCACCTGCCTGAAGTAGAAGCATGGCTCAGTGTACACGATCCTGACATACTGTGCCTGTCGGAACCTAGCTGAAACCTGGAACCCCTGATACCTTGTGCACCATGCCCTGGCTACTCACTTATTCAGAGGGACAGACCGACCCGGGGTCAAGAGGGGGTGGAGGAGTTGCCCTCTACCACAGATCTTACCTGGACGTTAGTATCATCAATGACTCAAACCCCCAAACCACGGCGAATCAATGCACGCTCCTGTCTCTTAGCTCTAAAAACTTCACATAATCTGTATTTATAACCCTCCTCTGGGGAGTAAGCGGGCTCAGGAAGCACTCCAGCTCACCCTAAACGCATCAACAAAATGAAGCTATCATCCTTGGTGATGTCAACCTGAACTGGCTAGGTCCTTCTCACAATTCCCTGGCTTCACTAGTGCAAGGCCTAAATTTTCATCAACAAATCACGGAAAACACTAGACTGTCTGGGCCACAGTCTGGTATGCTTATTAACTGGATCCTGACAAACAGATCTGAACATATGACTTGCTCTGGGATCTTGGCAGATACCATCACTGATCACTCCCCTATCTACTGCCAGTGGCGCGCAGGGCAGCCACCCCCGCAGGTCACCTTACGAATTTTGCAAACATGGACACAGACTCCTTCCTCCGGGACATCTCAAGCATTGACTGGTTGGATATATACCGTCTTGAGAATGTAGAGGCTGCCCTGAACACATTTCTACAGCATTTTCTCCTGTACAAAACAAGCATGCTCCAAAAACCACGCTGTAGAGTCAGGGAAAACAAACTAGATGGCTACATAAAGATCTTCTAAAACAACTAAGATACAGGGACAAGCTCTGGAAAAGCGTACAAAAGCTCTCAATTGACTAGGGACTACGAAACTACAGGCAAGAAAGAAATTCTTGCAGGAAGAACATAAGGCTGGCAAAAGTGCGACTTATCAGAACCTGCTAAAGAACTCAGCCCATGACCCCTGTAGAAATTTTGGGGCCACATAAAACATTCCTGGGGACACCTCAATCAGTTACACCATCTGACATGGAAATAGGTGGGTCTCTCATTGCAATAACCCTATCACCATAGCAAACGCTTTCAATAGCATGTTCTCTGACCTCTCACCCTATACCAGCGCTCTGCCACCAGCTGCCTCCACTGCTGACACTGTGCCTCTTACTGACTCTGCCACCTTCGCAAGTGACTCAAAACCTATATCACACCTCCTCTATTTCAAAGCTATTACCAGCTCTCAGGTTCTGAACCATCTAAAAAAATTATCGGAATACACCAGTCCTGGCTCTGACCAACTTGAACCTCGCCTTTTTAAACTAGCTGCGCACTATATCTCTAAACCACTAGCAAGAATTTTCACCTTGTCCCTCACCAGCGTGCAGTCCCAGAACTATGGAAAATGGCCAGGATCTCCCTATCTTCAAAAAAAGGAACAAAAAGATATCTCTAATTACAGGCCTATTGCAATACTATCCCCACTCAGCAAAATCCTTGAAAACTGGTTGCCATACAGATCTAGGAATTCCTAGAACTACCAAGCAGCTCAATGATGCACAACATGGGTTCAGAAAAACCACAGTACTGCAGCCGGCTCTAGCCAAAATCACCACCGACATCCTCACTGGTATGGATCAAGGAAAGCTCACAGGGGCTGTCTTTATAGACCTAACCAAGGCATTTGACCTAGTTGACCACCCCTGCTCCTATCCTCCCTAAGGAAAATAGGCTGCTCCTCCCTGTACTTGAATGGTTCAGGAGCTACCTGACCAACAGGTCCCAGGCTGTTAAATTCAACTCAGCCATCTCCTCCACTGTGGTAATACATTGGAGTACCCCAAGGCTCCATTCTGGGTCCTCTTCTATTCACTCTATTCATCATTAACCTCCCAGAAAATACCTGCCTGTTCTTCACTCCTCTCGCAGACGCCTTAGTTATCTATGCCAGCTCACCCAATGTAGAGCAAATTAACACCTCGCTTAATAGAGCCTACTCCAGTGTCCAGAATTGGTTAAACCCCACCGCCTCATCTGAATTCCTCCAAAACCAATGCCATGCTACTCAGCACCACTCAAAAGATCGAAGGTGTTCCTCCCAGGCATCCTTGATTTAAATAAATCCTCTGCAGATAGTTGCCTCCTTTACGTTACTTGGGCATGCTACTAGATCAATCGCTTGACTTAAACCTTCATATCCAAGCCACTTGCCAAAGCGTAAACTGCAAGTTAGGGGCCAGCCACTACAGGACTAGCTATATGCTTACCTCCTCTGCTAAACTTGCCATAGCCAGGGATCCCTGCTGCAGCTTACCTACTGTGCGCCTATACTTACTTCTGCCCACAAATCTGCGCTGCACACAAATGGGATGTTACATTACACAACATATGCCGATCGCCTCACAATCCCCACTACTCTTCATCACTGCCAGCTATGTGAGGACCTTGGTGGCTCTCCTCGGCCATCAGGAGCTACTTCCTGGCCTGCCTAAATGATTCTATACTGAGACAAAGTCAGCCTGCTGCACTGGCGACTCCTTCTTCCCTGCGATTCCAAACTGCATGCTCAGATCTGCTGATAAAGACCTGCTGGAAATTCCCGCCATGCCGCGCACCAATAAAGGCAGGCTCCTTCAACACTTTAGCCCCTATGTTATAGAACCAGCTCCTCTGGACCTCAGGCCCAGCTTTCCTCATCCCTCTTTCAAGCGTGGGCTGAGACTACACCTGGCCATTTCAGATTCATGCACCTGCTTTGATCCTACCTGATCCCTGAATCTTCCTGCCCTACTCCCCCGCCCGCTACTGGTTTCCATACTACCTCCTTTTGTTCTCTCTCCCTAAATCCAACCCCTCTCCTCAAACTCACCTATCGTTATCTTAAATTATAATTATGTATAGGTTTTATGAATGTATGCACTTACTCACTACTACCACATTACTGTTGTATCTTGTACTGTTTTTATCCTCTACGCTACCTAGGCACTGCCCAAACTTGCCACAGGTGGATGTTGGTACTGTAAGGCCTCACCTCCTCCCTTCCCTTCACTTGTCCTCCATTACACTTAAGATGTCATGGCGAGCGACCTGCCGCCTTATGCCCAGCCCTCCCGGAACCACGAGCCCAGCTGCACCTACCCGCCTCCTACCACTAAAGCCGTATTTCAAGCCACCTTTACTCCCCACCCACCCCTTCCATTTTCTTCTTCCCTGACAGTGGTACCATGAACCTGGCGTCCCTCTAGCCTGCTGCCGGGATGTCTTTGACATCCTCTCTTACTTTCCTGGGCACCCTGTTGCTGCTCTGGCTGGCTGCTGACGGCCGACAGATTACGGCTCCTTCCACCCTTCCTCCCGTCTCTTATCCTCTGCGTCTACCTGGGCACTGCCCAAACTTGCCACAGGTGGATGTTGGTAAAATAAGGCCTCACCTCCTCCCTCCCCTTCTCTTGTCTACCATTTGCCGCAGGATGTCCAAGGCCAGAGACTGCCACCGGCCCTCATGCCCAGCCTCGGAACCATGACCCCGCTGCCTCCACCGCCAAAGCCGTATTTCATGCCGCCTTTTCCTCCCGTCCACCCTCCCATATTCTTATCTCTGACTCCTGTGGGGCCATGAACCTGGCATCCTCTAGCCTACCGCTGGATGTCTCTGGCATCCTCCCTTACTTCCTGGGTCCCCTGTTGCTGCTCAGGCTGGCTGTTGCCGCCGCCAGGTTACGGCTCCTTCTACCCCTCCTCCTGACTTTTCTCGCTGCTGGGTGCTCTATATGTTTCCATATAAGGCCCACCCCCTCCTGATATGCACTGGCAGACTACTTCTCTGCTATTCCTGTTGCCTGCACCCTTCCCTGTCGCTCCCACATCATCCTGCCTGGCTGGGGAACCCACAAACCGGCAGTCTCCATATGCATTCCCTTGTAAAAGCTATTAAGCAGTCCTTTTGGCTTTCTCCACTCCTTCCTTACCCCTTACCTGTTACCAACACTCCCCTGTAAACACCTCCTTGCTCTTGGCCTGCTGGTCACTGCTTAGTGTAGCCTAAATCATGTTAGACTAGCTGGAACCGCCTCTATATGTCTAGAATGTACTTGTATGGTTGTTGCCTCAATTGTATTGTTGCTTCCATGTGTTATGATGTATTGTACTCTCCTGGGTCGTGCCTGAAAATAGTCACCTGCTGGCTAGCGCACCTACCCGGTAAACAAAAACTAAATAAATTAAGACATTGAACCAGATCATCAGTGTACACTAATGTGTTAAATTTATTGGCCATATCTTGGAGGTTGTTAATATGTAACCCCCTTACAAATGGGGGTTCCTGAAAAGTCTTCCTTGAGCTTGCCTAAATGCTCACTGCCAGGTTGGTGTCCTGCGTTTTAGCAGTTTAAATGTGACTGCCAGAGAGTGCCTGTATAGTCTCTGTGTACTGTCTCTTTAAGAGCTGCCTGGACTGCAGTCATAAGTAATCTGAGAGGGAGCTCTGTTGAAAGATGTAACTATTTGCTGAAAATCATTTAGAGTGATAATGATAATGTAGTTTGTCTAACCTGCCTTCTTTGCAGCAAGGACTGTTTTGTTTGTCTCCTCTGTCTTGGTCCTGAACTGCTGAAATAGACCAATCAATCTGGTGGGACCTAAAATGGAGCCGGACTACATGAGCTGTCTGGAGTCAAAATCTGTAGGAATTGTAGTTTTGGGTTTTTGGTGCCTTTTTTGTATATCTGAAGGGGGAGCTCTTGTTGTGACTGACAGACTGATCAGCCAACCGAATCTTTTGGATCTTGGGGCAATCCCAGACTGCTTGCAATTTTCAGTTAGTTCTGAGCAGGGAAGTGAAATGAGAAGAGCTCAAGTGTTTTCTGAGCAGCAATCCTGAGTGGATTCGCATGGGAAAACTATGAAAGGGCTAATTTCTGGCTTGCATGTCTGCCTGCTGCCCCTGAGAGGGAGAAAAGAGATTTATTTCAGACTAAATCCGAGTTTGTGAGAACGAAGTAAGCCACTGATTTTCTACCAGGCTCATACCTGAAGAAGACCAAAGATTTTGCTGAATGTGATCGGCCTGTCAGGATTTCCAGCTACTTTTGAATCTTTGGTTTATGCAGAGACTTTGCGATCGTGACTGGAGAGTGGTTTGCCTGGTACAGTAGAATTTCCTTATATGTGTAACCCCAAGGTGGTGCTATCCCAAGGGCTACTACCCCTGCCTGCTTGGCTAGTAGCAGGTTAAGGGGCCTGAGTTCTGAAACGGGTGCCTCCACCCGGAGGTCAGGGTTGGTAGTGGTCAAGCTAACCTGGGCACAGCCCTCCAGGACTCTGTAACCCTCCTCTTTCCCCTCTAGTGGCCTGAACACTGTACAGTAATCACTTTCACAATACCCCTGGTACACAAGTACCCACACTGTTTGCACTTACCACCAGGGCTGGTTCCCCTGGCTCGACCCTGGGGACCCCCTATAAAACAAGGTTATGCACAGCAAATAGCAACAGTACAGTATTTTGAGCACAAACTGGAACCACAGTCAGATTACATGCAGAAAAAGTTAGATCTGATTTATTCAGGGGACTTGAACAAGGAAGGGGCAAAATCAGGTTAATTAGCTTAAAGGTTATATCAATCAAGCAGACATGCACACGCTTTGAGTTCCCCCACACAGTCACACCTCTGGGTACCCAGATAGAGAAGAGATGGGCTAGCCAGGACTGTTGCCCAGGGTTGCAGCTGGTTGGGGCCCTGTGATGGAAAACACAACATGCACAGTACACAATATTTGTAATCCGGAGCCAGAGGGCTCAGTTCGCAAAAGAAATGAAACAACAAGACAATCGGATGACACACTCAGATTAAGCTGTTGTTGCAGGGAGCTACCCTGGTATTTACTCACGATACCCAAGACTGGACACAGGCTGGATGAAAATCGAGACTGCAGATGGTTAAGCTGGAATGCCAGGAGAAGCAGGGCCCAGACGAGTCGCAGAGGCATCGTTACTGTTCAAGCGTGGAGCAGGGGGCTGATCCCCAGGCAGGTCTCTCGTCGATGGCTTCTCTGTGCAGTGGGTAGTCTGGCTAAATCAGTCTGGCAAGGCCCAGATCGCATGGAGACAAATTCGGATGCAGTCCATTTTGGACTGGATACAGCTTCCAGCAAGCAGAACACAGTTCACACAGTGGGGAACTAACTCACAACCCACTAGCAGCTCATAGCACATTTACATGTATGGGAATTCTACTGTACCAGGCAAAGCACTCCCGGTCAATCATGAAGACTCTGCACACACCGGAGCTTAGGGTAGCTGGAACTCCTGACAGGCCAATCGATTCAGCAAAATCTTCGTATTCTTCAGGTTGAGCCTGGCCCACTTCAGTAGCTTACTTTAGTCACACAAACTTGGATTTAGTCCAAAATAATTCTCTTCTCTCCCTCTCAGGAGCAGCAGCAGCAGACATGCAAGCCAAAAACTCATCCCTTTCACAGTTTTCCCATGCAAATCCACTCAGGATTGCTGCCCAAAAAACACTTGAGCTCTTCTCATTTCACTTCCCGGCTAAGAACTAACTGAAAACTGCAAGCAGCCCGGGAGTTCCCCAAGATCCTAAAGATTCAGTTGGCTGATTTGGCTGTCAGTCAAAGCAAGAGCTCCCCCTTCAGTTGCAAAAAAGGCACAAAAAGCTCCAAACCACAGTTCCTACAGATTTTGACTCCAGACAGCTCCTGTAGTCCGACTACATTTTAGGTCCCATCAGAACTGATGGTCCAGTTTGCAGTCCAGGACCAAGATAGTGGAGACAAAACAAAACAGTCCTTGCTACAAAGAAAGCAGGTTAGACAAACTACATTATCATTATCACTCTAAATAATTGTCAGCAAATAGTTACATCTTTCAACAGAGCTCCCTCTTAGATTACTTAGGCTGCAATCAGGCAGCTCTTAAAGAGACAGTACACAGAGGCTATACAGGCTCTGGTAATCACATTTAAACTGCTAAAACGTAGGACACCAGCCTGGCAGTGAGCATTTAGACAAGCTCAAGGAAGACTTTTTGGGAACCCCCATTTGTAGGGGGGTTACACCCTTCCCTGCCTGGGAAAACTTGCCATCCGCGTCAAGTTTGTACCATCATAACATTGAAAATGCCACATATACAAGACATTTATGCCATTAGTATGCTATACAAGTACTATCTGATTCATCAATTGGCATAAATTTTCACTTTACTATACATTTCATTGTACTTCACTATATCATTTCCATTCTGACGATACATTATGCATATTTCACACAGGTAAATTGAACATTACTGTACAGAATCATGTAATAACTTCTTGTACTCTAAACAATGCAAGAGGGGGCCCTTCCCTATCAGCTAAGTCGGGGCTGGATGGGGCAGGAGCACCATAGTGAGAGGGCAAAACAAGTAACCTGGAATGGGCCGTCAAGCTCAATTTGGGCAGTGAGCTCTGAGAGACATAAACACCTTTGTGGACTACATTGAGAGGCAAATCCACTGGTCTCCCGGGGGAATTGTAACTGAAGCGCACCACTGGCTTGACAGCTTGGCCAGTCTTTCTGGAGTGAACAACCACAGTCTCTGTACTTTCAGCAATGGTCTTGGAGCTTTCATCACTTGTGAGGGGTGCCTCTGCAAGAAGGGGAATGTCCAAGCTGGGAGCACTGTCAGCCCCTTGCTCTGTAGTCTCTGTTTCTACAACACTTGGCTCATTTTGAAGACACTCTGGCACTGAAGGGGGGGTTGTCAGCACTCTCATAGTGTTCCTCAAGTTCTGGCATGTCACCAGAAAGACTCATACCATCATCCTGTCCTTTAGGCAAAACATACATTTCCATGATACACAAAGACTCAGCATCTTCAGACGTGATACTTTGCACTTCACCTTCAAGGAGCATTGGCTCCAAGGATGATGCTGGGGCATTGGGCAGTCCAGAAGGCCTGCTTCATCCCCATAATTCAACATAGGATTTCAAGGAAACAACTGACTCAGTTCATATGAGGGGTAATAGGCATCACACTCACTGTCATCCGAGTTAGATTGGCAGTCACTATCATTCTGGGCCTGCTGCGGGGAAAGTCTTAAATCGGCAACCATGGTGGCAGGCTGACTCAGTTTCTTTCTTGCAGCAGCACGAGTCACTGGTCAAGGGGAATCAATCTCGGTGGGTTCAGCCTCAATTATAACTTGACCAATAGGTAGCAAGTGGTTACGGTGCATGGTCTTGACAGCTTTGGAGTTATTCTTTGGATGCACTTTGTACACTGGCAAATCATCCAACTTTCCAACTATGACATGGGGAAGATGGTGCCACTGATCAGCAATTTTGTGTTTACCATGCAATCCTAAATTTGCAACAACACACGGTCTCAGGCCTAAGCTCTTGAGCCTTTACTTTTCTATCATGTCTCTTTGTTGGCTAGATTTCTTTTGGCGGCCATTGTCTGGGCCAGTTGATAGGCATGGTTCAATTGAGCTTTCAGTTTTGTACAATTGCAGGTAATCTTGGCTCGGACCCCATCGGGAGAAACCCCAAAACAGACATCAACAGGCAACGAACCTCTCTCCTGAACATGAGATGGGAGAGAACCAGTAGCATCATTCTTTGTGCAATTGTATGCGTGTACCAAGGTGCTAATCTGCTGGCTCCATTTATGCTTATCTTTTGGGTGGAGGGTGCCTAGCATGTCTAGTAGGGTGCGGTTAAAGCATTCTGGTTGAGGATCCCCCCGCAGGTGATAAGAGGTGGTTCTTGACTTTCACACCCCCCACAGAGAGAGCATTTCTTTGATTAGCCGACTCTCAAAGTCCCTGCCCTGATCAGAGTGAATTCGCTGGGGGGCACCATAGTGGATGAAGAAATTTTCCACTAGCACCTTGGCCACGGTAGATGCTTTTTGATCTTTGGTGGGAAAAGCTTATGCATACCTTGTAAAATGGTCTGTAACCACTAACACATTGCCAGTGTTTTGCTAATCAGGCTCTAAACTCAAGAAGTCTATGCAGACTAGTTCCATTGGGGTGCTGGTAGTAATGTTGACAAGGGGGGGCAGCCTTCTGAGGCAGGGCTTTTCTCTTCAGGCAGCGACTACAAGTCCTTACATGGTGCTCAACATCGGCCCCCATCTTGGGCCAGTAGAATCGAGATCGTACTAGGTCAAGGGTCCGGTCAATACTGAGGTGGCCTATATGATTGTGGAGGGACCTCAGTACCAAATCTTTGAAGGCTGTGGGCAGGACCAATTATTGCTTGTCTATTTGACCATCCTGATCTACAGTCTCTCTATACAACAACTGATTAAGCAACTTCAACCTGGGACCTTCTTTAAACAATAAAGCGGTTCGCAGATCAGAGGAGCGCAACTTGGACTCATCTTTTCCTGCACGAAGGGCATCGAGTGCTGGCTGAATCATAGGATCTCGGGATTGAGCCCACTGAATGCTGTCATTGTCAAACTGAGGTAGTGCACTAATATCTAGGGCAGAGAAGTGGCAATACGCAGCCGGTATGCAGGTGTCAGAGGGGCCCAAGCAACCTACTAAGCAGTCCGCTGTGTCCATAGACATCTGTTCATTTCTATCAAACTTTTGGCACAATGCTCGGATGTCAGGTTCAGACAGCCTGACCCAGTCACTCTTGGAAATGGGCCTCCGAGATAGGGCGTTAGCATCTATATGATTCAGGCCTGGTCTGTATTCGACAGCATAATAATATGTTGACAGTGCAGAAAGCCACCGGTGCCCCGTGGCGTCTAACTTAGCTGAAGTCTATACATAGGTCAATGGGTTATTGTCAGTCCTCACCAATATTTTTGCCCCATAGAGGTAATCATGAAACTGGTCAACAATGGCCCATTTTAACGCAAGGAACTCCAACTTGTGCACAGGGTAGTTTTGCTCTGACGGGGTCAAGCTCCTACTGGCAAATGCCACTGGTCTCAAACCATCCTCATGGTCTTGATACAGTACAGCTCTAGACCCTGCAGACTGGCGTCAGTATGCAGCACATAGGGTTTTGGTGGGATCAGCATAGGCGAGGATGGGCGTGGATGAGCTGGTATATGACTTCGTGGAAGCTGCTTCACAGTCAGGTATCCAGCGGGACCGGAAAAGTTCACCTGGGTGGAAATATGCTTTGTCTGGTTCTTTGATGGACCCTTTTTTGTATTTCCGATTGGTAGGAGGGTAACCCTGGGTAAGATTCAAGAGTGGCCGAATCACTTTGGAATAGTCCTTTATGAACCAGCGGTAGTAGCCACAGAATCCCAGGAAACATTGTAATTCTTTCAAATTGTGGGGCTGGGGCCAAGTAGTCAAGGCTTCAACTTTACTAGGATCAGTCTTTAGCCCCTATGTAGACACGATGTGACCCACATACTTCACAGAGGTTTGGAAAAACTGGCACTTGTCGATGGACAGCTTGAGGCCGAAATCTTCGGTCTAGTACTTTGAACAGTCGACTCTCATGTTCCTCTAGGGAGCTCCAGAGCACAGTGACATCGTCCAGGTACACCAGGCATTCTAGCAAATTCATGTCTCCCACTGCTCGTTCCATCAGTTGCTGGAAGGTGGCTGGGGTGCCCGATATTCCCTGTGATATTCTCAGGAATTCATAGAACCCCAAAGGACAGATGAAGGCAGTCTTCTCACGGTCCTCCAGAGCCATTGGAATCTGACAATATCCACTGTGAACATCCAACACTGAGAACCATTTGCTCCCATTCAAGCAATCCAGAGCATCTTGTATACGAGGTACAGTGTATTGATCGGGGATGGTCTGCCAATTCAGAGTTCAATAATCAACACACATTCTCACAGATCTGTTTTTCTTACACACAACCACAATGGGAGAAGCATATGGGCTCCTGGATTCTTGTATCACACCAGCCGCGAGCACTTCCTGCAAGTGTCTTCTCACATTGTCTATGTCTGCAGAGCTAGACGTCAAGACCTCTCTTGAAATGGCCGTTCATCGTGCAGGCGTATGTGATGCTCCGCACCCTGGACACATCCCACGTCCCATTCCTTCAATGAAAACACTTGATCTCTCTGGGCAAGTTTCTGGCTAATTCTAGTCTTCCATTCAGCTGGCAACGGGGAGTCACCAAAATCAAACAAGTCGGGAGTCGCTCTATCTGTCTTGACAGGGTGCTTGTTGCTGGGCAACATTGCAGTGCCTGCGCAGTGTACCATATCTAGGGTGCATCCTCTGCTCACCCGGATCTCCCAATCTGACACATTATGAATCTGGACTATCACTTGTGCATAGGCATGAGCATGAGCTGGCAAGATGCTGAGCTTAACCAATAATCCTTCTGGCAAGTTTCCATCGCCTGGCGCGTCCAACATCAGTATTTTGTCCTTGACATCTTTGCAGAGGTGGACCTCCCCTTGAAGGGTACACTAGGCATTTGGAGCCAGTCCCATTGAATCGGGATCCTTCTTCCACACGACCCCTACTGGTTCATCCTGGTCCACTCCCTTGGGGTTCTGTTGCAAATCATAGGCCCTCTTGATCAGAGTGGGAATTCTTAGGGCCCTCCTAGTCCGTCACCCTTGTTTCTCGTGACAGAGTTGTGCCAGTCTCCCAAACATATGGGTGTTGGTCCCAATTAACAGGGGAACCCCATCATACAGTCCAGTAGGGGGACGCACTAAGGCCAGTGTCTCGACTTGCTCCTCTACACCAGTTACAGCTGCAGGCAATGACAACCAGAGGTGGACATATCCTAGGTAGGGATAAGACTTGTCGCTCAGCCCCCACACATGTAGGCCTTCCAGGGATTGTAAGGGCACAGCAGGTAAGTGTTTGTCATACCATTCCTTAAATACAGTGGTCACTTGCGACCCACTGTCCAGCACAGCCCAAGTAGGAATACCATTCACAGTCACGATAGTCTCCATTGAAGGGCCCACTATTTTGGACCAGTCTGGAGGGACAGTAGCAGGGGCCTGGACAGATGATTTAGCCACACAGGGATTTGAGTTACTGCTTCTTGAACCCTCACTGTGGTCATTTTGGGCACTCCTTGACCGCTGATTCGTTCTCCGAAGCTCTCCTTGAAGCCTGTATACAACTTTATCTAGGTCTTTTGTGGACTTGCATTCTCTTTTCATGTGCCCATCCTTCCCACAATTATGGCAAAATATGTTTTCTGGGATTTGGGGTGGCCGAGGCATCACACTGGGAGCTGGGTTGGTGGTACTACCAACAGAAAACCTTGGTATCATCTCTGTCTGCTGTGTGGTGAACATTTGGAGACATCTCGTCAATTCTCTTACTTCCATAGTTAAGGCATCAAATTTCGAGCTGCTTTCAGCAGGAGATGCCTGGGTGGACACCCCAACCCCCATAGCAGATGCAGTTGGATATGGGTCAGTGTCTGTACTTGCAGGAGTGGCCTTCATAAAGACACTGTGTTTTGTTTTCCTGAACTCCCTCCCCACTTCGGAAGGGCCTTCCAATGCTGTGATCACTTGGGCTGCACTCACCCAAGAATTACAATCCCCCTCTTCATCTTCAACCTCCTGGAGTTCTTTTATCAAGTCACAATAGTCCGGTGGGTTACCCCTTCTGTCTGGGAGCCTTAATTGAAGGAGCTGCTGTTTAGAATGCTTTGCATCAATCAATCAATCAATCAAAATCTTTATTTAATCAGGCGAACATCATTGAGCATAGCTCATTTACAAGATGGACCTGAGTGGTCAAGAAGTGCAAGTGTTATTACATTGACAAGGGTAGCATAAACAGTAATACAATGACAGGGGTAACATAAACAGTACTAATGACATAAGTGCTAATATATAACAATATACATATGTACAAGGCACATTAAAACTTTTAATCTGTGAGACAGAAGGTAATGGCACATCAGGGTAATATGTAGATTATAGGACCTAGCAGGCATTTTGAGGGTGAATCTTGGGACTGGAAGCGGGGTTATATCAGCATATAGGAACGCGGGTGGGTAGGTAGGGGCAGGGTTTAGGCCTTGTGGAAGCAGTTGCAGAGTTCTGGGAATAGGGTGGTGAATAATCTTTTGAGGATATTAAGGGTAGGAGGTTATTTAGCTTCATGTTTTTTTTGGAGTGAATTCCAAACAATTGCTAGTGAGTAGCTGATAGCAGCCCTCCCAAACTGGGTGCAGACATTGGGGACCTTAAGAATGATAATTTTGCTGATCCTTAGGTTGTATGGCCTAGAAGTAATTTGAGTAAAACAGTCTGAGATATAGGTAGGTAGCTTGCCTGATAAAGCTTTGAATATCCAAATTGCAGCATTCCTATTTCTTCTGTGTTGTAATGATGTCCAGTTAACTGCCTTATAAAGGGAGCAATGATGGGTGCTGAAGGGAAGGTCAGTAATGAATCTGATGGACCTGTGGTATAGGGTGTCTAGTTTACTTAAGAGTGGGAGTGAACAATGTCCGTACAGAAAGTCAGCATAGTCAATGAGGGATAGGAATGAAGCCTGGATTAATCTTTTTTTGGAGTCTCTGTTGAGGTAGTGCTTTATTCTAAAAATAAACCAAGCCTTTGTCTCAGTTTCTTTAGTAGCTCCTCAATATGGACAGAATAGTCAAGCTTGTTATCAATCCAGACTCCAAGGTATTTGAAGTTATCACAATTCCAGCTTCTCTCCAAGTAAGGTGGTTAGTTGTAGGAGTGGTGGATGGTGGGGTAGTGGCAGAGCAACTCTTTGAGGTAAAGAACATAGCTTTTGTTTTTTGGCATTTAGAAGTAGTTTTTATCCAGTAGGTTGTGTTGTAGGATGGAAAATTCAGATTGTAGCAGTTCACAGGCTTTAGATAATGAAGGATTGCAACATATAATACAGTATCATCAGCAAACAGATGGATGTTGGATTGAGTGAGGTTAGCATCAATATTATTAATATAGATGGCAAAGAGGATGGGGCCAAGAATAGAGCTTATGGTACACCTCTTAACAGTGGTTTTAAGGTGGATAGGTAGATTCCATTTTTACCAGTTGTGATCTATCTTATAGATAGCACTTGAACCAATTGAGTGAAGGGAATCAAA
Organism: Neoceratodus forsteri; assembly: GCA_016271365.2. Taxonomy (NCBI): domain Eukaryota; kingdom Metazoa; phylum Chordata; order Ceratodontiformes; family Ceratodontidae; genus Neoceratodus; species Neoceratodus forsteri. The sequence continues at coordinate 1,872,414,703 of CM057452.1, forward strand.
CCTAGTGAGCCAAGGAGGTGATTAATGATTCATGATCCACTGTGTCAAATGCTTTGCTCAAATCCAGGATCACAGCACAGGTACTGTTCTTCTTATCCATAGCAATCTGCCAGTCGTTGGTTACTTTGGCTAGGGCCGAAATGGTGCTATGCCTTGATCTAAATCCTGATTGTGCTGTATTTAGGAGGTTATTGTTATCCAGGTAGTCCCTTAATTGTAAGTTTACTAACTTTTCGAGCATCTTGGATAGAACTGATAGGATGGAAATGGGCCTGTAATTATTGAGGTCCATAGGATCACCAGATTTGAGTAAAGGAACTACTTGAGCTGTTTTCCAAGTGGAGGGAATGGATCCAGTGGTGAGGGAAAGATTGAAGAGATGAGTGAGGGGGGCAGATAAGACTTGAGATGCAATCTTGAGGAAGTAGGGTCCAGGAGTCTGTACCTGCACTTTTTGAAGTATCTAAATTGGAGGAGATCTTCCACTTCTTTCAAGGATATTGGGTTGAAGGAGAAGGTTGATGTAGCCTTTTGACCCACGGTGGATTGAAGGTTCAAGGAAGATCTCAGGAGATTTGCAGATGAAGAGTCAAATGCTAGTCCAGCTGTGGTGAAGTGGTCATTGAAGGTATTTAGGATTTCTTGTTTGTCCGTAATTTCTGTGTTATTTAGTAGCAGTTTGCAGGTTAAGGCAGGAGTAGAGTTTTGGCCCAAGATACCCTTTATAGTTCCCCAGAGCCTGGTTGGGTTATTATAGGAGGCATCCAATTCAGCTCTATAATAGGCAGCTTTGGCAGATCTTATTTGTGATTGTACATGAGTTTCTTGCTTTTCTGAAATTTAGCCAGTCTCTGGAATCCTTAGTTTTTCTTACCTTTTTCCATAGTTTGTCTCTGGCTAGCAAGGCTGTTTTAAGATCAGTGGTGAACCAGGGGCAGGACCTTGCTTTAGTTCTGATATTGGTGAATGGTGCATGAATATTGAGAGCATTAGTGATAATGTCCTTTAGGATCTGGAGAGCTGTTTCCACTGAGGTTGTAAGGTAGAAATCTTGCCAATATATTGTGTTACTCAGGTCATGGAGGTATCCTGGTATGTTGAACTTCTTTTTTGACCTGCATGTTGCAGTATGTGCCCCAATCTCAGACGGTTTAAGTCACTGGCGGCTACCACACCTTTTCGGTAAGCCTTTTGTAGCGCTCTTTCCAGACGAGTAACATATGCAGACAAACTTTCCCCTGGCCATTGTTTTGTACCTTGAAATTTCCACATCAAATTCTCCCCTGACTCAGTGCTCCCAAAATTGCCTTCGAGTGCAGATAGATACTTCTGGGCAGATGCATCAGGGTTTGTGGACCTCAGAAATGTAATGGCCTCTAGGGTGGGACCCCTCAAACTTTCTATGATCCTTTTCCATTTCTCAGCCTCTGCACACTGCCATTCAGGTACCACAGGGGCAACACAATCTATCTAGGTCTCCCAGTCATCCTCCCCTTGGGGGGTGGGGAGGGTGCTGGAGAAGATTCTCAACCTTCGGTAAGAGTTGTGACTAATGGCAGGTACAGACATAAGAGCCAGCATTGACATGGGCACAGAAGGAGGCTCAATAACGGGTGCTGGAGCGAGAAGGGGTGTTGGGGGAGGAACACCCCCAGGTGGCAGGAATAGTTTCTTTAAGTCCTCCACAGTTTTCCCTTCCTCCAGCAACAACTTAGCAAATTTGTCCTCAAAAGTCTCAGATAGTGGGGGGGGGCTCATTCTCCCCGGGGTCTTTACTGTCTTTAGTTATCACTCTCCTGGCAGTGAGGGCTCCTTCGGGGGTGATAGTCCGTGGCACTTTGGAACTGTCTACTGGATCCTTACACTCTATTAATGCCATGAAACTTTGAGCGAGCAGATTAGCCTGTTGACCCACCACCACAGGGTTTTGTAAACATTCAACCTTGGAAAGTACTCCCTCTACAGTGTCCTTATTGCTACCCAGGGGAATATCCAGGATAAGTATAGCATTTTGGGGGTCGATCTCCTGCCCAGTACACCACCCCACCAACTGGTGTACAGCCACTTCTGTTGGGGTAGCCATTTATTTTTAACAGCAATTCGCAAATTTGGACACTGGGGACGCTAATCCCAGTGGTGAGCCTCCAAGATGTAACCCCTAGTTGGTGCTATCCCAAGGGTTACTACCCCTGCCTGCTTGGCTAGTAGCAGGTTAAGGGGCCTGAGTTCTGAAACGGGTGCCTCCACCCGGAGGTCAGGCTTGGTAGTGGTCAAGCTAACCTGGGCACAGCCCTCTGGAACACTGTAACCCCCCTCTTTCCCCTCTAGTGGCCAGAACACTGTATAGTAATCACTTTCACAATACCCCTGGTACACCACACAAGTACCCACACTGTTTGCACTTACCACCAGGGCTGGTTCCTCTGGCTCGACCCTGGGGACCCCCTTAAAACAAGGTTATGAACAGCAAATAGCAACAGTACAGTACTTTGAGCACAAACTGGAACCACAGTCAGGTTACATGCAGAAAAAGTTAGATCTGATTTATTCAGGGGACTTGAACAAGGAAGGGACAAAATCAGGTTAATTAGCTTAAAGGTTATATCAATCAAGCAGATATGCACACGCTTTGAGTCCTCCCACACAGTCACACCTCTGGGTACCAAGGTGGAGAAGAGATGGGCTAGCCAGGACTGTTGCCCAGGGTTGCAGCTGGTTGGAGCCCTGTGATGGAAAACACAACATGCACAGTACACAATATTTGTAATCCAGAGCCAGAGGGCTCAGTTCGTAAAGGAAACGAAACAGTAAGACAATCAGATGACACACTCAGATTAAGTTGTTGTTGCAGGGAGCTACCCTTGTATTTACTCACGATACCCAAGACTGGACACAGGCTGGATGAAAATCAAGACTGCAGGTGGTTAATCGGAATGCCAGGAGAAGCCGGGCCCACACGAGTTGCAGAGGCGTCATTCCTGTTCAGGCGTGGAGCAGGGGGCTGATCCCCAGGCAGGTCTCTCATCGATGGCTTCTCTGTGCAGTGGGTAGTCTGTCTGGGCCAGTCTGGCAAGGCCCAGACCGCATGGAGACAAATTCGGATGCAGTCCATTTTGGGCTGGATACAGCTTCCAGCAAGCAGAACACAGTTCACACAGTGGGGAACTAACTCACAACCCACTAGCAGCTCATAGCACATTTACATGTATGGGAATTCTACTGTACTAGGCAAAGCACTCCCCGGTCAGAATCGCAAAGTCTCTGCACACACCGGGAACTTAGAGGTAGCTGGAACTCATGACAGGTCAGTCGCATTCAGCAAAATCTTTGGTATTCTTCAGGTTGAGCCTGGCTCACTTCAGTAGCTTACTTTAGTCACACAAACTTGGATTTAGTCCAAAATAATTATCTTCTCTCCCTCTCAGGGGCAGCAGCAGACATGCAAGCCAAAAACTCATCTCTTTCACGGTTTTCCCATGCGAATCCACTCAGGATTGCTGCCCAAAAAACACTTGAGCTCTTCTCATTTCACTTCCCAGCTCAGAACTAACTGAAAACTACAAGCAGCCCGGGACTTCCCCAAGATCCAAAAGATTCGGTTGGCTGATTTGGCTGCTAGTCAAAGCAAGAGCTCCCCTTTCAGTTGCAAAAAAGGTGCAAAAGGCTCCAAACTACAGTTCCTACAGATTTTGACTCCAGATAGCTCCTGTAGTCCGGTTACATTTTAGGTCCCACCAGAACTGATGGTCCAATTTGCAGTCCAGGACCAAGGTAGTACAGCAAAACAAAACAGTCCTTGCTACAAAGAAAGCAGGTTAGACAAACTACGTTATCATTATCACGCTAAATGATTTTCAGCAAATAGTTACATCTTTCAACAGAGCTCCCTCTCAGATTACTTAGGCTGCAATCAGGCAGCTCTTAAAGAGACAGTACACAGAGGCTATACAGGCTCTGGTAATCACATTTAAACTGCTAAAACGCAGGACACCAGCCTGGCAGTGAGCATTTAGGCAAGCTCAAGGAAGACTTTTTGGGAACCCCCATCTGTAGGGGGGTTACACGTGTAAATGTGTTGTGTATTGAAAGTGGGTCATGATTTGGTTCCCCACTGTGTGAACTGTGTTCTGCTTGCTGGGAGCTGTATCCAGCCCAAAATGGACTGTATCTGAATTTGTCTACATTCGGCCGGGGCCTTGCCACACTGGCCCAGCCAGACTACCCGCTGCACAGAGAAAGCCATCGATGAGAGACCTGCCTGGGGATGAGCCCCCTGCTCCACGCTTGAACAGGAACGACGCCTCGGCGATTCGTGTGGGCCCTGCTTCTCCTGGTACTCCAGAGTAACCACCTGCTGTCTCGATTTTCATCCAGCCTGTGTCCAGTCTTGGGTATCGTGAGTAATCATCAGGGTAGCTCCCTGCAACAACAGCCTAATCAAAAAGTGTGTCATCTGATTGTCTTGTTTTCTTTTCACGAACTGAGCCCTCCGGCTCCGGATTACAAATAGTGTGTGTTGTGCATGTTGTTTTCTTCTATCACAGGGCCCCAACCAGCTGCAACATTCCTGGCTAGCCCACCATTCTCCAGTTGGGTACCCAAAGTGTGTGACTGTTTATGGACCCTGAAGTGCATGCATAACTGTTTGAATGATAGAGTCTCTAAGCAAATTAACCTGATTACGCCCCTCCCTTGTTCAAGTCCTTTAAATAAATCGGATGTAACTCTTCTTTGCATTTACCCCGACTGTGGTACCAGTTTGTGCAAAAGTACTGTACTGCTGTTATTTGCTGTGTATAAAACCTTGTTTTACAGGGGGTCCCCAGGGCCGAGCCAGAGAAAGCCTGGTGGTAGATCAAACACTGTGGTATTTAGTAGTGTATCAGAGGTATTGTGAAAGTGATTATAGTGTATTGTTCCAGCCACTAGTGGGAGGGGGTGGGCTTACAGTGTCCCGGAGGCTGTGCCCAGGTGAGTTTGACCACTACCAACCCTGACCTCCGGGTGGAGGCACCCGTTTCAGAACTCGGGCCCCTTAACCTGCTACTAGCCCAGCAGGCAGGGGTAGTAGCCCTTGGGATAGGACCACCTAGGGGTTACAAATAAATAAGGTGAAAAGTAGCAGGCCTTTTATGGACCCTAGGTTAACTCCAACTTTACATCTGCTAAGGCTGACATGGAGGAATACAGCTAGCCTGTTGATTCCTTCCATGAAGGTGAGCAGACCATCTGGTTGCAGTAGGGGAAGCAGCAAGGACAGACATCTAGGAGCATGGAACCGAAAGGTGAATCAGATCAAAAGCCTTGGTGAGGTTGATGAATATAGCACAAGTTAGAAGTCCACCATCCATGGCTTGGCTAATATTTTTAGAGAGCATGATCAGGGCAATAGCAGTACTGTGGTCTTTTCTGAAACCATGCTGATCAGCAGGTCATATTTAACATAGAAACATAGGAGCTGTTGGCAGAAAGTGACCTTCTGGCCCACCCAGTCTGCGCTAAGTTCCCTTCCTAGTGTGCTACTTTAGACCCTAATTGATCTCTGGCCTTACCCCCACCCCCAGCTCTGTTACCAAGGTCCCCTTGTGTCTGTCCCATGCATATTTAAAACCTGTAACCATTTCTGTACCCACCGCCTCTGCTGAGAGGCTGTTCCATCCATCCACCACCCTTTCCATAAAGAAGTATTTCCTCATACCCCCTCTAATTCTCCCTCCTGCCTGCTTCATGTTGTGCCCCTTTGTCCTTGAGCATCTCTTTCTGTGCAAAATGCCACCTTTCTGTACATTACTGATACCTTTTGAGGTATTTGAATGTTTCAATCATGTCTCCCCTTTCCCTCCTTTCCTTTAGAGAGTACATATTTAACTCATTGAGTCTTTCCTCTTAGGGCATCTGGTGCAGGCCATGCACCATTTTGGTTGCTCTTCTCTGTACTGCCTCCACCCAGTCAATGTCTTCTGAGATGGGGCTTCACCATTGATCTATACAGGAGTATCATTATTTTGGTAAAGTATTCAGTGAGTTGCATGGCGACAAATGTCTCAAGTAGTTTTGCTAGAACAGAGAGAAAGGCTGTTGGATAATAGTTGTCCATGCATTTTGGGTTACCAGACTATGTCACCAGGCTTAAAAATAGGAACAACACTGACAATTTTCCATATATTTGGGACCACTTCAGATACAATGGAGAGAAAACAAAAATTATTGTGATGGAAGCAAATATAATCAGAGCAGCCATTTTTGAGCAGTTTGGGCACCAGGGTATCAGAGCCTCAACTGTTATCAGGAGTGATATTGGCAAGTAACTTTCTAACCTCAGACACTCTCGCTTTCATGAGACAGAAGGAGGGTGAGTGGCAGCAAGCAGCAGAAGGCTGGGGAGTGGCTGCATGGGGGGGGGCACAGCTGGAACCAGTGGTGAAAGTTGAAAGACCAGAGAATTTAGCATTGAAAGCATTTGGGATTATTTTAGGGTATTTCAATTTCCCCATCAATGTTAACATCTGAAAAGGAGCAGGGTTTTTTCACACCTATAAGTCCCTCATGCTATCCCGGAATCTATTGGAATGAGCAGAAGAAATGAAAAATTGCTTCTTGCAGAAAGAGCTCTTTATAGACCTGACACTAGCGTTGCAAATATTTTGCAGTTGATCTGTGGTTATCAGAGCTAAGAAGTTACCAATTGGAGTCAATTGGGATAAGGCAGTTGAACTAGGGTCAAAACTCTGATTGAAAAATATCAGAAATCACACACATCTACCTCAAATCTGTATTTCAAACAACATGAAGTCTTGCTGTATTCAGACATAATGCAGTTAGCCCCAGCACTTGAACTGCCCCAGAGAGGAAAGAGTTAATCTATGCAGAAGCATAGAACACTTATCTCGAGCTCGGTTTTCAAACCTCTGTCTGTGGTACTTCCCAGTGTAACCTTCAGATTCTTTACTCCACCTAACAGTGAAGTCGCTCCAGAGATTTCCTCTGCTCAGTTCGGTAAAAGTAAAGCGTTCAGTTTACAATGACCAGGTGGGTCTGGATGTGCCCATTGAACTGGACATCTCCCCAAATAGGCCCTCAGGTGTCTCTCCTCCCAGGCTCTCTGAGTCCCCTTCACATTTTTTGTTCTACAAAAAGGTGGCAGAAGCCCTGCAGCTTCCCTTGGTTGAAGCTGCAGAGGAGGATGAAGAGCCTGAATTTTGTGGAAATGATGGACATCCCAGAGTCCAAAAGACTGTCTATCCCTCTTCATAAATCCTTGGGGAAACAGACACACACAATTTTACAAACCCCTAATTAAGTGCCTCCTGTGGATAAGAGAATGGACAGGAGGTATTTGTTATCAGGCTCAGCTACGGAGTTCCTTTATAGTCATTGCAGCCATGTTGGGGTAGTGCAGGCTGCAGCCTGCTACAGGGCTAACATTCCTTTGGCTTCACACCCCCCGGATAAGGACTCCAGGAAAGTGGATGCCATGGCCAAAAAACAGTTTTTGGCATCCTCTTTGGGACTCAGGCAGGCTGCTTATATGGTCTACACAGCCAGGTACCAGAAATCCAGATGGGATACAGTTCTGCAATTGGCTAAACAGGCCTCTCCCCAGCTAGCCAAGGAGCTGGAGGAGGAGGCTGCTGATGGAACTGAGGCATCCAAAATGCAATTTCATGGTGCTGTGGACTCCAGTGATGTGGCATCTAGAGTCATGGCTAAATCTGTGTTTCTCAGAAGACATGCTTGGCTCCGATGTACTAGCCTTTCACAGGATACCCAGACTAAGGCTGTGGATTTTCCTGTAGTAGGTAACTCTCTGTTTGGGGAGCAGACAGAGGCTTACATGAAGAAAATGGATGAATACAGGACCACATATAGGAGTGCATAGGCCAAAGAAAGGCAAGCCACTCCACACAAGCAGCAGTCTAGGGGCAGGCCCTTTCAAAGGCCTTTTTACTAAGCCCAGGCCTCCTCTCCCTTCCCACAGAGGGGGTTCTTCAGAGGGAGGGGCAGGAGGGGGATGAGCAGAGCTGCTCCCTCCTCCTCTCAGTCGAAGGCTCCTGCCAAGCAGACACCCTGATGTGTCAGCACAGGTCGACTCCCCATTTCCAATAGGAGGCAGACTGGCTTACTACTGGCAGGCCTGACAGTCTGTGACCTCAGACAAGTGGGTCCTGGAAGTAGAAAGCCAGGGACTGGCCTTCAGCTTCAAAAAATTTCCAAAAAAGAGGGCCAAGTCTTTTCCACCTGCATCACTCTCAGAAACCATTGCCCTAGAGGCAGAGGTTTCTTCTCTTCTAGCTCTCAGATCTATAGAGAAGGTTTCTACTCAGCACAGGGGAAAGGACTGTGCTCCAGGTACTTCCTTACCCCAGAGAAAACAGGGGAGTGGCAACCCATCCTAGACCTAAGGTATTTGAACAAACACATTTCAAAGCCCAAATTCAAAATGGTAACTCTGGGAATAATCCTTCCCTCTCTAAGGCCAGGGGATTGGCTAGCATCTCTGGACCTCAAGGATACCTACTTCCATATTCCTATCAGGTGCTCCCACAAAAAATACCTCAGGTTCGAGTTGCCTTCAGGCCATTACCAATTCAGAGCTATGCCATTCGGCCTAACATCAGCTCCAAGGGTGTTCACAAAGTGCCTTGCAGTAGTGGTGGCTTACCTCAGAAGACAGGGTATCACCATCTTCCCGTATCTGGACGACTGGCTCTTAGTGGGTCAGTCACCTTTACAGGTCAAGTCAGCTCTTCAAACTACCCAGGACCTACTCAGCTCCTTGGGGTTTCTTCTCAATCTTCCAAAGTCTGTCCTCAAACCAGTTCAACTTCTCACCTTTATAGGCATAGAGCTGGACACTGTACAAGCAAAAGTCTTCCTTCCCCTTGCAAGGGGGAAGGCCCTAGTGGATCTCGCTTCCTCCTTTCAACCTCAGGTCTCTGTCCAGCAAGACAGTTCCTCCAGCTCCTGGGCCACATGGCAGCTTCCATGGCAGTGGTGCAGGGGGCAAGGTTCCAGATGAGGGACATTCAGTTTCATCTAAGGTCTTTTTGGTCTCAAAAGAAGGATTCACTTACCAAACTGATCCCAGTGACTCAGACTCTGGTCCAAGCTCTCCAGTGGTGGCTGGACCAGGACAACCTCAGACAAGGGGTTCCTTTTCTCCCTCAATTCCCTTCAGTAATTCTAACTACGGATGCTTCTCTCCTAGGGTGGGGAGCCCACCTGGGAGCCCTGACAGCTCAAGGGGTCCGGTCCCCACAAGAGTCTCTCCTTCATATCAATCTTCTGGAACTCAGGGCAGTTTTCCTAGTCCTGCAGAGCTTCTCGGATTCAGTAAAGGCAAGGTGATCCAAGTCAAGACAGACAACACCACCACAATTTGGTATATCAACAAACAGGGAGGCACTCGGTCCTCGGCTTTGTTCATAGAGGCCATGAAGCTGTGGTCTCTGGCCTATTCTCTTCAGACTTCTCTGGTAGCAGTTCACCTTCCAGGGAAGGACAATGTACTAGCAGATGCTCTGAGCAGAATTTCACAGGGACATCACGAATGGTCCATGGATCCTCACATCCTGAAGGTCATCTTCTCCAGGTGGGGCACTCCAGAGATAGATCTCTTTGCAGCACCGGACAATCATCAACTTCCTCTGTTTTGTTGCAGACCTCCAGTCCTGGGGACGGTTCCCCAGGATGCTCTCTTTTTGGACTGGAAGGACAGATTTCTCTATGCCTTCCCTCCCTTCCCTCTGCTGTTCAGAGTTCTGATCAAGATCAGGACTCAACCCTGCACAGTGATACTGGTGGCTCCAGATTGGGCCAGACAGCCGTGGTATCCTCTACTGCTGTCCTTGTCAGTGTCACATCCCCTGTGTCTGCCCAGGACATACAATATCCTGTCCTCCTCCCAGGAGCGGATCTGGTACCCCAATCTCCAGTCTCTCATTCCCAAGGCCTGGCTCTTGAAGAGTTAGAATATGCAGCACTACATCTTTCTCACAGAGTTCTGGATATTCTGAAGGTCTCCAGGAAGCCTTCCACTAGAAAAACTTACAACTCCAAATGGAAAAGGTTCAGTATTTGGTGCTCTCAGAAAGCCATCCTGCCTGATTCTGCAGACATTTCCATAACCTTAGACTATCTAGTTCATCTAAATGGTCTAGGCCTTAGGCCTGCCACTCTGAAGGTTCATCTAGCAGCTGTCTCTGCATTCCTCTCAGCAGGGAAGGGCTCTTCCTTGGCATCTCATCCTGTTTTCAGAAAGTTTTTCAAAGGTCTGGTTCAAATTAACCCCTCCCTTTAGGGAGCCCACTCCACCTTGGGATCTTAATGTCTGCATAGCTCAGCTTATGCAGCCACCCTTTGAACCTCTGGCTTCGGCTGAATTGAAGTACTTGACCTGGAAAACTGTGTTCCTGGTAGCTATTACTTCTGCCAGGTGGATTAGTGAGTTACAGGCTCTGTCAGTTGAACCTGACTTCATCTCCTTCCATAGGGACAAAGTGGTCCTAAGAACCAATAGGAGGTTCTTGCCCAAGGTGGTATCGGATTTTCATTTGAACCAGTTTATATCTCTGCCTGTTTTTTTCACTGATCAGTCTTCTTCAGGTGAAAGAAGGTTACACAGTCTGGACGTTAAAGAGGGCCCTTAGCTACTACATTGAACATACTAAGGCACATAGAAATAACGGTCTTCAATTGTTTCTCACTTATGGTGAAGTGGAGAAAGGTAAGCCTGCCACTAAAAGAACTATTGCCAGGTGGATTGTTTCTTGTATACAATTCTGTTATGACAAGTTGGGTAGAACGCCCCCTTCAAGCCTGAGGGCTCATTCAACTAGGGGGTACAGCTGCTTCTCTAGCTGCAGCCAGAGATATACCTTTGTTAGAGATCTGTAAAGCAGCCACCTGGAAAACAGTACATACTTTTACCAAGCATTACTCCTGGACATCCAGACTAAGGAGTGATGCTAGGTTTGGCACAGCAGTACTGCAGAGCCTCTTCCCAAAGTAGGTTCTGCATTCCCTCCTCCGTAGGGAACTGCTTGGTAGTCTGCATTACGTCTGAATACAGCAAGACTTCATGTTGTTTGAAGAAAAAATTACTCACCATAGTAATGTTGTTTCTTCTAATGGAGTCTTGCTGTATTCAGACCTCCCCTCCGCCTCCCCTCTCATAACCTGGTTTTTGGGAAGTGGGCTGGCAGGTACAGTGTTGCACCTCAGGGGTGTACCTTGTACCCTCCCTCTTGGATGGGGTGGATGTTGTTGTTATTTTTCTGGTGTTTTTATACTTAAATATTGTCACTATCTTTCCTTCTTGGGTTCTTGACTTGAGTCTTTTGGGCCCAAAAAGAATCTTTTGCCCTTTGGCTATATGTTGAACAATTTCCATACTATAGTATGTTAGTTAGTGTGCTCGTAAGAATCTGACGGTTACACTGGGAAGTACCACAGACAGAGATTTGAAAACCGAGCTCGAGCTCAACGTTCTATGCATCTGCATAGAGTTAACTCTTTCCTCTCTGGGGCAGTTCAAGTGCTGGGGCTAACTGCATTATGTCTGAATACAGCAAGACTCCATTAGAAGAAACAACATTACTATGGTGAGTAATTTTTTTTTCTGTGCAATGAATTAATTGAACCCTGCCTTGTTTCAGTTCTTCAGGAAGTACTTGAATGCGAGCAGTTAGGGGAAAAATGATATACTATGGTCGGCCGAAATGCATCGTCCCAACCATCATTATCCTGACCCTGGGCGCCTGAAACACGGTTGCCTGACATCAGGATTTTGCCTCCAGGGATTGATTTGGGGGGCTTCGCCCCCTGCACCCCTGATATAGGGGACTCTGCCCCCCCCCACCCTCCATACTTAAGGATTCTCACTTTTGGGTGGGGGGCAACATCCCAATATTGGGCAACCATGTTTCGGGTGCCCGGGGTTGGGATAATGATGGTTTGGCTGACGCAGCTCGGCTGATCGGAAGTATCACGGGAAAAATGGCCTTCATCCCTGCCATTAAAGCTCTGCCCTATCTAGAATCCCAACCTTAGGAGAGAGAGAGAGAGAGAGAAAGAGAAGCAGAGTAAAAAAAACAAACAGCCATTTAATGGGCGTACGCAACAACAATGTGGAGTAATGCTTGTGCAGCTTGTTGGTAGCTGATGGCTAGTTGTATGGAAGGATGCTGACTGACATTCATAGTTTACTGTGACCATTTACACGCTCTGTCCCTTAAGGGACTGCCACCCTGTTGGGGTGCCAGGAAGGCAAAGGAACCCTCCTAGAGATGTCATGGGAACATGGCTCCTTTGGCTAAAGGTACCTTAGGAAGGAGCCCAAGAAGGAAGTGAGCCATTGGAGGAGGAGGGGGAGGATGGTGGAAGCAAAGAAATTGAGCTTCTAAATGAGACTACAGGAAGCTGGTTTATATAGCCCAGAAAGGAGGTGTGGCTGGTTGCAGCCACCCATCAAACCTCAGACTTAGCCTTTTAATTTAATGAGCATATAAAGCCATAGTATAGAGTAATGCCTATATAACTTGTTGGTAGAATGAAAGCTAGTTGTAGGATGTTGAATAACATTTTTAGTTACTTTGGCCATTCGCACGCTCTGCTCCTGAGGGACAGCCACTCTATTGTGGTACAGGGAAGGCAAAGGAACCCTCTTAAGGAGGGTTCCACCTCTAAAGGTGCTGTGGGAATGTGAGTCATTTGGGTAAAGGTACATTTAGAAAGAGCCCAAAAGAACTGCACAGCATGACCTGCAAACAGAGAAAAGCAATGTGATGACAGGGAATGAGTGATAGCAGACTGAGACATGACTTCCAGAGGGGGAGAGAGAGAGAGAGAGAGAGAGAGAGAGAGAATGGCAGGATTGTAGGAGAAGATGGGCTACTATCTGACCCCAGCTCACAGCGGAAATTCAAATTTGGGTAAATGTTACTAGAACAACTGAACAAGTAAGTGGTCTACTGAGAAATATAGGATATTCTTGTCTCAGAACAGGACAATCAGGAGCTTAAAGGGCACACAGGCAGAAAGTAAGGAGAGAGAGAGAAAAAAAACAGACGAAAGAGTAAGGACTGCAAACAGTTCAGGGGTCAGAAATAAGACATGATTGGAGTGGTGCAGTGCAGTGGCTGTGGAGCAGCAGTCTTCCGGGAGATATTCTGGAGGATGCAGTGTTGTCCCATCTGCAGGCATCTCTCTGGGCTGAGGGAGGAGGTTGCTCATCTCCAGGCTGAGTTGGCCAGGATTTGTGGGACCTCCTCTTCCATCCAGGGACCACCAGTGCCACTGCCGTTGCCTCAGAGGTTGCCAAGAAAGAGGAGCGGTTGGACCACAGTGGGCTCAGGGAGGGTGAGGGTGGTGGAACAGAGGCACATCCCTCCAGTTGTACCTCTCACAATTCCTGTGCCATTCTGGCAAAGTGTGGTTCCTCTATGGAGGCACCTACAGTGGAGACCAAGGAGGATGTTGGGAACCTCCACAAAGGAGACCCACAGGAGGGTGGCAGGGACCCTGCAGGGAGGGAAACAACTCCTGGTGGGGACCCATTGTTAGGAAGGTAGAACTGGGCAAGGAAGGGAGAGGAGGTAAGGTGCCTGCCTGGCACCATGGCTTGAGGACAGGAGCGAATCCTCAGGATTGCCGGAGCAGCTGCACAGGGAGGAGCTGGATGTCATTGTCCACCTAGGGACAAATGACCTGGCTAAGAAAGGGATTAGAGAAGTGCAGGAAGAGTTTGTGGAATTGGGGAGGGGCCTTAGTCAAGTAGCACGCACGGTAACCTTCTCGGAGGTGCTACACATCTATGGCATAGGAGAGGCTAGGGTGTTCCGTACCATGGGATTCAATCAGTGGTTGAAAAACTGGTGTGGAGCTCAGGGATTTGGCTTCATTGGGGACTGGGGGTCCACCTGGAGTGATGCAAGCCTATACTGGCATGATGGGCTGCATCTGTCCAGGAGGGAACCAGGATCTAGGTGATAGGTTTAAATGCTCTCATTGGCAAGCTTTTAAACTAGCCAAGGGGGGAGGCAATCACAGTAGTAAGTGTGGCAAACCCCAACATGGAGGTGTTGATAGGGAGAAGGGCAGGGGTAAATGGAGAAAGTGACAAAGGCAAGAAGGACAGGGATGGGGCAAAAGGGGGTAAGGCCATCAGGAAATGGAGGGTAATGAGTACCAATGCCCGTAGTCTGGGCAACAAGCTCCCTGAGCTGGTGGCCTTAATGGAAGAGGATGCTTGGATATCGAAGCAGTCACAGAAACATGGTACAGAGAACCATGACTGGGATGTTAACATACCAGGTACATAACCTGCAGGAGAGACAGGCAGGGGAAGAGGGGAGGAGTAGCTCTCTATGTAAGGAAGGGACAAAGCAACTGAACAAAAGAGTAAACAGGGAAGAGAGGAGGCACTGTGGGTCACCTTGAGACTGGAAAGGACACGACAATCTGCACAGGGTTGTGTACAGACCCCATGTCAGGGGAAGGAATGGACAAGGATATGATGGAAGGAATTCTTAGAATGGCAGAGAAAGGGAGATACTGTTGATGGGAGACCTGAATATGCCAGATGTTAACTGGAGCATTGCTGCAGCCACATCCAAGAGCAGGCCATTCTTGGCGCCCTACAGGTGGCAGGCATTAGACAGCTAGTTTCGGAACCCACTCGTGAGGGAGCAATCTTAGACCTCGTGCTCTCAAGCGGGGCAGTGAGAGGATCTCAGATCTAGAAGTAGGTTGCCATCTGGGGACAAGTGACCATCAAACAGTGTGGATCACGTTAAACTCAGTTACAGAGTCAAGCCATACAAAAGTGAGGGTACTGGACTTTAGGAGGGCTGACTTTGGCAAGATAGGAGGTGCCTCAGAAAAGCACTAGCAAACAGGCTAGAAGGAGTGTGGAGCAACAATGGGGAATTATCGAAACTGCCATCACAGACGCAGCAAGCCTTTGTGTGAAGCAAATAAACAAATCAAAATGAAAGAAAAGCCACTATGGTTCTCAAGAGAGGTGGCTGTGAAAGTCAGGAAGAAAAGATAGCATTTCGAAGTATAAGGAAACACAGAAGGAGCAGGACAGAGAGCTGTACCAATTAAGGCAAAAGAAGCAGGAGGGAAGTCAGAATAGCAAAGGCCAAACTGAGGAAAAGATAGCCAACTCAGTTAAGAAGGGATAAAACCTTTTATGGGTACATCAGCGGCGTAGAAAGACAAAGGGAGGGATAGTGAGGCTGAATAGAATGAAGCGGTGAGTGGGCAGAGGGGGACAGTGAAAAAGCAGGAATACTGAACGAATATTCACTTGGGGCGTAAGCAACAGGTTGGGTAGAAAAGAGGCCAGGAGTTATATTTTGTTTTAAACTGAAATATTTGAATAGTTGTAAGTGAAATTAGTTCTATGTTTAAAAATTATTACCTTGAATTTGAACTGATACTTGGGCTGTGATATTGTAGGTTTGGGGATAGATGTTTGGCAGGAAAATTAGAAGGTAATTTAAATGTGTTTGTTTGCCTGGTGTTTGGAGGAGGGACATTAGCTGCAATTAACTTGTCTTTAAACAGGAATTACTGTGGCTTTCATTGTTCACTTGGGAGCTTAAGCAACAGGTTGGTAGAAAAGAGGCCAGGAGTTATATTTTGTTTTAAACTGAAATATTTGAATAGTTGTAAGTGAAATTAGTTCTATGTGTTAAAAATTATTACCTTGAATTTGAACTGATACTTGGGCTGTGATATTGTAGGTTTGGGGATAGGTGTTTGGCAGGGAAAATTAGAAGGTAATTTAAATGTGTTGTTTGCCTGGTGTTTGGAGGAGGGACATTAGCTGCAATTAACTTGTCTTTAAACAGGAATTACTGTGGCTTTCATTGTTCACTTGGGAGCTTAAGCAACAGGTTGGTAGAAAAGAGCCAGGAGTTATATTTTGTTTTAAACTGAAATATTTGAATAGTTGTAAGTGAAATTAGTTCTATGTGTTAAAATTATTACCTTGAATTTGAACTGATACTTGGGCTGTGATATTGTAGGTTTGGGGATAGATGTTTGGCAGGAAAATTAGAAGGTAATTTAAATGTGTTGTTTGCCTGGTGTTTGGAGGAGGGACATTAGCTGCAATTAACTTGTCTTTAAACAGGAATTACTGTGGCTTTCATTGTTCACTTGGGAGCTTAAGCAACAGGTTGGTAGAAAAGAGGCCAGGAGTTATATTTTGTTTTAAACTGAAATATTTGAATAGTTGTAAGTGAAATTAGTTCTATGTGTTAAAATTATTACCTTAATTTGAACTGATACTTGGGCTGTGATATTGTAGGTTTGGGGATAGATGTTTGGCGGGGAAAATTAGAAGGTAATTTAAATGTGTTGTTTGCCTGGTGTTTGGAGGAGGGACATTAGCTGCAATTAACTTGTCTTTAAACAGGAATTACTGTGGCTTTATTGTTCACTTGGGAGCTTAAGCAACAGGTTGGTAGAAAAGAGGCCAGGAGTTATATTTTGTTTTAAACTGAAATATTTGAATAGTTGTAAGTGAAATTAGTTCTATGTGTTAAAAATTATTACCTTGAATTTGAACTGATACTTGGGCTGTGATATTGTAGGTTTGGGGATAGATGTTTGGCAGGGAAAATTAGAAGGTAATTTAAATGTGTTGTTTGCCTGGTGTTTGGAGGAGGGGACATTAGCTGCAATTAACTTGTCTTTAAAACAGGAATTACTGTGCTTTCATTGTTCACTTGGGAGCTTAAGCAACAGGTTGGTAGAAAAGAGGCCAGGAGTTATATTTTGTTTTAAACTGAAATATTTGAATAGTTGTAGGTGAAATTAGTTCTTATGTTTAAATATTACCTTGAATTTGAACTGATACTTGGCTGTGATATTGTAGGTTTGGGGATAGATGTTTGGCAGGGAAAATTAGAAGGTAATTTAAATGTGTTGTTTGCCTGGTGTTTGGAGGAGGGACATTAGCTGCAATTAACTTGTCTTTAAACAGGAATTACTGTGGCTTTCATTGTTCACTTGGGAGCTTAAGCAACAGTTGGTAGAAAAGAGGACAGGAGTTATATTTTGTTTTAAACTGAAATATTTGAATAGTTGTAAGTGAAATTAGTTCTATGTGTTAAAAATTATTACCTTGAATTTGAACTGATACTTGGGCTGTGATATTGTAGGTTTGGGGATAGATGTTTGGCAGGGAAAAATTAGAAGGTAATTTAATGTGTTGTTTGCCTGGTGTTTGGAGGAGGGACATTAGCTGCAATTAACTTTGTCTTTAAACAGGAATTACTGTGGCTTTCATTGTTCACTTGGGAGCTTAAGCAACAGGTTGGTAGAAAAGAGGCCAGGAGTTATATTTTGTTTTAAACTGAAATATTTGAATAGTTGTAAGTGAAATTAGTTCTATGTGTTAAAATTATTACCTTGAATTTGAACTGATACTTGGGCTGTGATATTGTAGGTTTGGGGATAGATGTTTGGCAGGAAAATTAGAAGGTAATTTAAATGTGTTGTTTGCCTGGTGTTTGGAGGAGGGACATTAGCTGCAATTAACTTGTCTTTAAACTGGAATTACTGTGGCTTTCATTGTTCACTTGGGAGCTTAAGCAACAGGTTGGCAGAAAAGAGGCCAGGAGTTATATTTTGTTTTAAACTGAAATATTTGAATAGTTGTAAGTGAAATTAGTTCTATGTGTTAAAATTATTACCTTGAATTTGAACTGATACTTGGGCTGTGATATTGTAGGTTTGGGGATAGATGTTTGGTAGAAAATTAGAAGGTAATTTAAATGTGTTGTTTGCCTGGTGTTTGAGGAGGGACATTAGTGCAATTAACTTGTCTTTAAACAGGAATTACTGTGCTTTCATTATTCACTTGGAGCTTAAGCAACAGGTTGGCAGAAAAAGAGGCCAGGAGTTATATTTGTTTTAAACTGAAATATTTGAATAGTTGTAAGTGAAATTAGTTCTATGTGTTAAAATTATTACCTTGAATTTGAACTGATACTTGGGCTGTGATATTGTAGGTTTGGGGATAGATGTTTGGCAGGAAAATTAGAAGGTAATTTAAATGTGTTGTTTGCTCTGGTGTTTGGAGGAGGGACATTAGCTGCAATTAACTTGTCTTCTAAACAGGAATTACTGTGGCTTTCATTGTTCACTTGGGAGCTTAAGCAACAGGTTGGTAGAAAAGAGGCCAGGAGTTATATTTTGTTTTAAACTGAAATATTTGAATAGTTGTAAGTGAAATTAGTTCTATGTGTTAAAAGTTATACCTTGAATTTGAACTGATACTTGAGCTGATATTGTAGGTTTGGGGATAGATGTTTGGCAGGAAAATTAAAAGGTAATTTAAATGTGTTGTTTGCCTGGTGTTTGGAGGAGGGACATTAGCTGCAATTAACTTGTCTTTAAACAGGAATTACTGTGGCTTTCATTGTTCATTGGGAGCTAAGCAACAGGTTGGTAGAAAAGAGGCCAGGAGTTATATTTTGTTTTAAACTGAAATATTTGAATAGTTGTAAGTGAAATTAGTTCTATGTGTTAAAAATTATTACCTTGAATTTGAACTGATACTTGGGCTGTGATATTGTAGGTTTGGGGATAGATGTTTGGCAGGGAAAATTAGAAGGTAATTTAAATGTGTTGTTTGCCTGGTGTTTGGAGGAGGGGACATTAGCTGCAATTAACTTGTTTCAAACAGGAATTACTGTGGCTTTATTGTTCACTTGGGAGCTTAGAACAACAGGTTGGTGAAAAGAGCCAAGGAGTTATATTTTGTTTTAAACTGAAATATTTGAATAGTTGTAAGTGAAATTAGTTCTATGTGTTAAAATTATTACCTTGAATTTGAAACTGATACTTGGGCTGTGATATTGTAGGTTTGGGGATAGATGTTTGGCAGGGAAAAATTAGAAGGTAATTTAAATGTGTTGTTTGCCTGGTGTTTGGAGGAGGGACATTAGCTGCAATTAACTTGTCTTTAAACAGGAATTACTGTGGCTTCATTGTTCACTTGGGAGCTTAAGCAACAGGTTGGCAGAAAAGAGGCCAGAGTTATATTTTGTTTTAAACTGGAAATATTTGAATAGTTGTAAGTGAAATTAGTTCTATGTGTTAAAATTATTACCTTGAATTTGAACTGATACTTGGGCTGTGATATTGTAGGTTTGGGGATAGATGTTTGGCAGGAAAATTAGAAGGTAATTTAAATGTGTTGTTTGCCTGGTGTTTGGAGGAGGGACATTAGCTGCAATTAATTGTCTTTAAACAGGAATTACTGTGGCTTTCATTGTTCACTTGGGAGCTAGCAACAGGTTGGTAGAAAAGAGGCCAGGAGTTATATTTTGTTTTAAACTGAAATATTTGAATAGTTGTAAGTGAAATTAGTTCTATGTGTTAAAATTATTACCTTGAATTTGAACTGATACTTGGGCTGTGATATTTAGGTTTGGGGATAGATGTTTGGCAGGGAAAATTAGAAGGTAATTTAAATGTGTTGTTTGCCTGGTGTTTGGAGGAGGACATTAGCTGCAATTAACTTGTCTTTAAACAGGAATTACTGTGGCTTTCATTGTTCACTTGGGAGCTTAAGCAACAGGTTGGCAGAAAAGAGGCCAGGAGTTATATTTTGTTTTAAACTGAAATATTTGAATAGTTGTAAGTGAAATTAGTTCTATGTGTTAAAAATTATTACCTTGAATTTGAACTGATACTTGGGCTGTGATATTGTAGGTTTGGGGATAGATGTTTGCAGTGGAAATTAGAAGGTAATTTAAATGTGTTGTTTGCCTGGTGTTTGGAGGAGGGACATTAGCTGCAATTAACTTGTCTTTAAAACAGGAATTACTGTGGTTTTCATTGTTCACTTGGGAGCTTAAGCAACAGGTTGGTAGAAAGAGGCAGGAGTTATATTTTGTTTAAACTGAAATATTTGAATAGTTGTAAGAAATTAGTTCTGTGTTAAAAATTATTACCTTGAATTTGAACTGATACTTGGGCTGTGATATTGTAGGTTTGGGGATAGATGTTTCATAGGAAAAATTAGAAGGTAATTTAAATGTGTTGTTTGCCTGGTGTTTGGAGGAGGGGACATTGGCTGCAATTAACTTGTCTTTAAACAGGAATTACTGTGGCTTTCATTGTTCACTTGGGAGCTTAAGCAACAGGTTGGTAGAAAAAGAGCCAGGAGTTATATTTTGTTTTAAACTGAAATATTTGAATAGTTGTAAGTGAAATTAGTTCTGTGTGTTAACAATTATTACCTTGAATTTGAACTGATACTTGGGCTGTGATATTGTAGGTTTGGGGATAGATGTTTGGCGAGGAAAATTAGAAGGTAATTTAAATGTGTTGTTTGCTCTGGTGTTTGGAGGAGGGGACGTTAGCTGCAGTGAACTTGTCTTTAAACAGGAATTACTGTGGCTTTCATTGTTCACTTGGGAGCTTAAGCAACAGGTTGGCAGAAAAGAGGCCAGGAGTTATATTTTGTTTTAAACTGAAATATTTGAATAGTTGTAAGTGAAATTAGTTCTATGTGTTAAAATTATTACCTTGAATTTGAACTGATACTTGGGCTTGTGATATTGTAGGTTTGGGGATAGATGTTTGGCAGGGAAAATTAGAAGGTAATTTAAATGTGTTGTTTGCCTGGTGTTTGGAGGAGGGGACATTAGCTGCAATTAACTTGTCTTTAAACAGGAATTACTGTGGCTTTCATTGTTCACTTGGGAGCTTAAGCAACAGGTTGGTAGAAAAGAGGCCATGAGTTATATTTTGTTTAAACTGAAATATTTGAATAGTTGTAAGTGAAATTAGTTCTATGTGTTAAAATTATTACCTTGAATTTGAACTGATACTTGGGCTGTGATATTGTAGGTTTGGGATAGATGTTTGGCAGGGAAAATTAGAGAGGTAATTTAAATGTGTTGTTTGCCTGGTGTTTGGAGGAGGGACATTAGCTGCAATTAACTTGTCTTTTAAACAGGAATTACTGTGGCTTTCATTGTTCACTTGGGAGCTTAAGCAACAGGTTGGTAGAAAAGAGGCCAGGAGTTATATTTTGTTTTAAACTGAAATATTTGAATAGTTGTAAGTGAAATTAGTTCTATGTGTTAAAAATTATTACCTTAATTTGAACTGATACTTGGGCTGTGATATTGTAGGTTTGGGATAGATGTTTGGCAGGGAAAATTAGAAGGTAATTTAAATGTGTTGTTTGCCTGGTGTTTGGAGGAGGGACATTAGCTGCAATTAACTTGTCTTTAAACAGGAATTACTGTGGCTTTCATTGTTCACTTGGGAGCTTAAGCAACAGGTTGGTAGAAAAGAGGCCAGGAGTTATATTTTGTTTTAAACTGAAATATTTGAATAGTTGTAAGTGAAATTAGTTCTATGTGTTAAAATTATTACCTTGAATTTGAACTGATACTTGGGCTGTGATATTGTAGGTTTGGGGATAGATGTTTGTCAGGGAAAATTAGAAGGTAATTTAAATATGTTGTTTGCCTGGTGTTTGGAGGAGGGACATTAGCTGCAATTGACTTGTCTTTAAACAGGAATTACTGTGGCTTTCATTGTTCACTTGGGAGCTTAAGCAACAGGTTGGCAAGAAAGAGGCCAGAGTTATATTTTGTTTTAAACTGAAATATTTGAATAGTTGTAAGTGAAATTAGTTCTATGTGTTAAAATTATTACCTTGAATTTGAACTGATACTTGGGCTGTGATATTGTAGGTTTGGGGATAGATGTTTGGCAGGGGAAAATTAGAAGGTAATTTAAATGTGTTGTTTGCCTGGTGTTTGGAGGAGGGACATTAGCTGCAATTAACTTGTCTTTAAACAGGAATTACTGTGGCTTTCATTGTTCACTTGGGAGTTTACAACAGGTTGGCAGAAAGAGGGCAGGAGTTATATTTTGTTTTAAACTGAAATATTTGAATAGTTGTAAGTGAAATTAGTTCTATGTTTAAAATTATTACCTTGAATTTGAACTGATACTTGGGCTGTGATATTGTGGGTTTGGGGATAGATGTTTGGCAGGGAAAATTAGAAGGTAATTTAAATGTGTTGTTTGCCTGGTGTTTGGAGGAGGGACATTAGCTGCAATTAACTTGTCTTTAAACAGGAATTACTGTGGCTTTCATTGTTCACTTGGGAGCTTAAGCAACAGGTTGGCAGAAAGAGGCCAGGAGTTATATTTTGTTTTAAACTGAAATATTTGAATAGTTGTAAGTGAAATTAGTTCTATGTGTTAAAAATTATTACCTTGAATTTGAACTGATACTTGGGCTGTGATATTGTAGATTTGAGGGATAGATGTTTGGCAAGGAAAATTAGAAGGTAATTTAAATGTGTTGTTTGCCTGGTGTTTGGAGGAGGGACATTAGCTGCAATTAAGCTTGTCTTTAAACAGGAATTACTGTGGCTTTCATTGTTCACTTGGGAGCTTAAGCAACAGGTTGGTAGAAAAAGAGGCCAGGAGTTATATTTCGTTTTAAACTGAAATATTTGAATAGTTGTAAGTGAAATTAGTTCTATGTGTTAAAATTATTACCTTGAATTTGAACTGATACTTGGGCTGTGATATTGTAGGTTTGGGGATAGATGTTTGGCAGGGAAAATTAGAAGGTAATTTAAATGTGTTGTTTGCCTGGTGTTTGGAGGAGGGACATTAGCTGCAATTAACTTGTCTTTAAACAGGAATTACTGTGGCTTTCATTGTTCACTTGGGAGCTTAAGCAACAGGTTGGTAGAAAGAGGCCAGGAGTTATATTTTGTTTTAAACTGAAATATTTGAATAGTTGTAAGTGAAATTAGTTCTATGTGTTAAAATTATTACCTTGAATTTGAACTGATACTTGGGCTGTGATATTGTAGGTTTAGGGGATAGATGTTTGGCAGGGAAAATTAGAAGGTAATTTAAATGTGTTGTTTGCTGGTGTTTGGAGGAGGGACATTAGCTGCAATTAACTTGTCTTTAAACAGGAATTACTGTGGCTTTCATTGTTCACTTGGGAGCTTAAGCAACAGGTTGGTAGAAAAGAGGCCAGGAGTTATATTTTGTTTTAAACTGAAATATTTGAATAGTTGTAAGTGAAATTAGTTCTATGTGTTAACAATTGTACCTTGAATTTGAACTGATACTTGGGCTGTGATATTGTAGGTTTGGGGATAGATGTTTGGCAGGGAAAATTAGAAGGTAATTTAAATGTGTTGTTTGCCTGGTGTTTGGAGGAGGGACATTAGCTGCAATTAACTTGTCTTTAAACAGGAATTACTGTGGCTTTCATTGTTCACTTGGGAGCTTAAGCAACAGGTTGGTAGAAAAAGAGGCCAGGAGTTATATTTTGTTTTAAACTGAAATATTTGAATAGTTGTAAGTGAAATTAGTTCTATGTGTTAAAAATTATTACCTGAATTTGAACTGATACTTGGGCTGTGATATTGTAGGTTTGGGGATAGATGTTTGCAGGAAAATTAGAAGGTAATTTAAATGTGTTGTTTGCCTGGTGTTTGGAGGAGGGACATTAGCTGCAATTAACTTGTCTTTAAACAGGAATTACTGTGGTTTTCATTGTTCACTTGGGAGCTTAAGCAACAGGTTGGTAGAAAAGAGGCCAGGAGTTATATTTTGTTTTAAACTGAAATATTTGAATAGTTGTAAGTGAAATTAGTTCTATGTGTTAAAATTATTACCTTGAATTTGAACTGATACTTGGGCTGTGATATTGTAGGTTTGGGGATAGATGTTTGGCAGGGAAAATTAGAAGGTAATTTAAATGTGTTGTTTGCCTGGTGTTTGGAGGAGGGACATTAGCTGCAATTAACTTGTCTTTAAACAGGAATTACTGTGGCTTTCATTGTTCACTTGGGAGCTTAAGCAACAAGTTGGTAGAAAAGAGGCCAGGAGTTATATTTTGTTTTAAACTGAAATATTTGAATAGTTGTAAGTGAAATTAGTTCTATGTGTTAACAATTATTACCTTGAATTTGAACTGATACTTGGGCTGTGATATTGTAGGTTTGGGGATAGATGTTTGGCAGGGAAAATTAGAAGGTAATTTAAATGTGTTGTTTGCCTGGTGTTTGGAGGAGGGGACATTAGCTGCAATTAACTTGTCTTTAAACAGGAATTACTGTGGCTTTCATTGTTCACTTGGGAGCTTAAGCAACAGGTTGGTAGAAAAGAGGCCAGGAGTTATATTTTGTTTTAAACTGAAATATTTGAATAGTTGTAAGTGAAATTAGTTCTATGTGTTAAATTATTACCTTGAATTTGAACTGATACTTGGGCTGTGATATTGTAGGTTTGGGGATAGATGTTTGTAGGAAAATTAGAAGGTAATTTAAATGTGTTGTTTGCCTGGTGTTTGGAGGAGGGACATTAGCTGCAATTAACTTGTCTTTAAACAGGAATTACTGTGGCTTTCTATTGTTCACTTGGGAGCTTAAGCAACAGGTTGGTAGAAAAGAGCCAGGAGTTATATTTTGTTTTAAACTGAAATATTTGAATAGTTGTAAGTGAAATTAGTTCTATGTTTAAAATTATTACCTTGAATTTGAACTGATACTTGGGCTGTGATATTGTAGGTTTGGGGATAGATGTTTGGCAGGGAAAATTAGAAGGTAATTTAAATGTATTGTTGCCTGGTGTTTGGAGGAGGGACATTAGCTGTATTACTTGTCTTTAAACAGGAATTACTGTGGCTTTCATTGTTCACTTGGGAGCTTAAGCAACAGGTTGGCAGAAAAGAGGCAGAGTTATATTTTGTTTTAAACTGAAATATTTGAATAGTTGTAAGTGAAATTAGTTCTATGTGTTAAAATTATTACCTTGAATTTGAACTGATACTTGGGCTGTGATATTGTAGGTTTGGGATAGATGTTTGGCAGGGGAAAATTAGAAGGTAATTTAAATGTGTTGTTTGCCTGGTGTTTGGAGGAGGACATTAGCTGCAATTAACTTGTCTTTAAACAGGAATTACTGTGGCTTTCATTGTTCACTTGGAGCTTAAGCAACAGGTTGGTAGAAAAGAGGCCAGGAGTTATATTTTGTTTTAAACTGAAATATTTGAATAGTTGTAAGTGAAATTAGTTCTATGTGTTAAAAATTATTACCTTGAATTTGAACTGATACTTGGGCTGTGATATTGTAGGTTTGGGGATAGATGTTTGGCAGGGAAAATTAGAAGGTAATTTAAATGTGTTGTTTGCCTGGTGTTTGGAGGAGGGGACATTAGCTGCAATTAACTTGTCTTTAAACAGGAATTACTGTGGCTTTCATTGTTCACTTGGGAGCTTAAGCAACAGGTTGGTAGAAAAGAGGCCAGGAGTTATATTTTGTTTTAAACTGAAATATTTGAATAGTTGTAAGTGAAATTAGTTCTATGTGTTAAAATTATTACCTTGAATTTGAACTGATACTTGGGCTGTGATATTGTAGGTTTGGGGATAGATGTTTGGCAGGGAAAATTAGAAGGTAATTTAAATGTGTTTTTGCCTGGTGTTTGGAGAGGGACATTAGCTGCAATTAACTTGTCTTTAAACAGGAATTACTGTGGCTTTCATTGTTCACTTGGGAGCTTAAGCAACAGGTTGGTAGAAAAAGAGGCCAGGAGTTATATTTTGTTTTAAACTGAAATATTTGAATAGTTGTAAGTGAAATTAGTTCTATGTGTTAAAAATTATTACCTTGAATTTGAACTGATACTTGGGCTGTGATATTGTAGGTTTGGGGATAGATGTTTGGCAGGGAAAATTAGAAGGTAATTTAAATGTGTTGTTTGCCTGGTGTTTGGAGGAGGACATTAGCTGCAATTAACTTGTCTTTAAACAGGAATTACTGTGGCTTTCATTGTTCACTTGGGAGCTTAAGCAACAGGTTGGTAGAAAAGAGGCCAGGAGTTATATTTTGTTTAAACTGAAATATTTGAATAGTTGTAAGTGAAATTAGTTCTATGTGTTAAAAATTATTACCTTGAATTTGAACTGATACTTGGGCTGTGATATTGTAGGTTTAGGGATAGATGTTTGGCAGGAAAATTAGAAGGTAATTTAAATGTGTTGTTTGCCTGGTGTTTGGAGGAGGGACATTACTGCAATTAACTTGTCTTTAAACAGGAATTACTGTGGCTTTCATTGTTCACTTGGGAGCTTAAGCAACAGGTTGGCAGAAAAGAGGCCAGGAGTTATATTTTGTTTTAAACTGAAATATTTGAATAGTTGTAAGTGAAATTAGTTCTATGTGTTAAAAATTATTACCTTGAATTTGAACTGATACTTGGGCTGTGATATTGTAGGTTTGGGGATAGATGTTTGGCAGGGAAAATTAGAAGGTAATTTAAATGTGTTGTTTGCCTGGTGTTTGGAGGAGGGGACATTAGCTGCAATTAACTTGTCTTTAAACAGGAATTACTGTGGCTTTCATTGTTCACTTGGGAGCTTAAGCAACAGGTTGGCAGAAAAAGAGGCCAGGAGTTATATTTTGTTTTAAACTGAAATATTTGAATAGTTGTATAGTGAAATTAGTTCTATGTGTTAAAAATTATTACCTTGAATTTGAACTGATACTTGGGCTGTGATATTGTAGGTTTGGGGATAGATGTTTGGCTGGGAAAATTAGATGGTAATTTAAATGTGTTGTTTGCCTGGTGTTTGGAGGAGGGACATTAGCTGCAATTAACTTGTCTTTAAACAGGAATTACTGTGGCTTTCATTGTTCCTTGGGAGCTTAAGCAACAGGTTGGTACAGAAAAGAGGCCAGGAGTTATATTTTGTTTTAAACTGAAATATTTGAATAGTTGTAAGTGAAATTAGTTCTATGTGTTAAAATTATTACCTTGAATTTGAACTGATACTTGGGCTGTGATATTGTAGGTTTGGGGATAGATGTTTGTAGGAAAATTAGAAGGTAATTTAAATGTGTTGTTTGCCTGGTGTTTGGAGGAGGACATTAGCTGCAATTAACTTGTCTTTAAACAGGAATTACTGTGGCTTTCATTGTTCACTTGGGAGCTTAAGCAACAGGTTGGTAGAAAAAGAGCCAGGAGTTATATTTTGTTTTAAACTGAAATATTTGAATAGTTGTAAGTGAAATTAGTTCTATGTGTTAAAAATTATTACCTTGAATTTGAACTGATACTTGGGCTGATATTGTAGGTTTGGGGATAGATGTTTGGCAGGGAAAATTAGAAGGTAATTTAAATGTGTTGTTTGCCTGGTGTTTGGAGGGAGGGACATTAGCTGCAATTAACTTGTCTTTAAACAGGAATTACTGTGGCTTTCATTGTTCACTTGGGAGCTTAAGCAACAAGTTGGTTGAAAAGAGCCAGAGTTATATTTTGTTTTAAACTGAAATATTTGAATAGTTGTAAGTGAAATTAGTTCTATGTGTTAACAATTATTACCTTGAATTTGAACTGATACTTGGGCTGTGATATTGTAGGTTTGGGGATAGATGTTTGGCAGGGAAAATTAGAAGGTAATTTAAATGTGTTGTTTGCCTGGTGTTTGGAGGAGGGGACATTAGCTGCAATTAACTTGTCTTTAAACAGGAATTACTGTGGCTTTCATTGTTCACTTGGGAGCTTAAGCAACAGGTTGGCAGAAAAGAGGCCAGGAGTTATATTTTGTTTTAAACTGAAATATTTGAATAGTTGTAAGTGAAATTAGTTCTATGTGTTAAAAATTATTACCTTGAATTTGAACTGATACTTGGGCTGTGATATTGTAGGTTTGGGGATAGATGTTTGGCAGGGAAAATTAGAAGGTAATTTAAATGTGTTGTTTGCCTGGTGTTTGGAGGAGGGGACATTAGCTGCAATTAACTTGTCTTTAAACAGGAATTACTGTGGCTTTCATTGTTCACTTGGGAGCTTAAGCAACAGGGTTGGAGAAAAGAGCCAGGAGTTATATTTTGTTTTAAACTGAAATATTTGAATAGTTGTAAGTGAAATTAGTTCTATGTGTTAAAATTATTACCTTGAATTTGAACTGATACTTGGGCTGTGATATTGTAGGTTTGGGATAGATGTTTGGCAGGAAAATTAGAAGGTAATTTAAATGTATTTGTTTGCCTGGTGTTTGGAGGAGGGACATTAGCTGCAATTAACTTGTCTTTAAACAGGAATTACTGTGGCTTTCATTGTTCACTTGGGAGCTTAAGCAACAAGTTGGTAGAAAGAGGCCAGGAGTTATATTTTGTTTTAAACTGAAATATTTGAATAGTTGTAAGTGAAATTAGTTCTATGTGTTAACAATTATTACCTTGAATTTGAACTGATACTTGGGCTGTGATATTGTAGGTTTGGGGATAGATGTTTGTGCAGGAAAATTAGAAGGTAATTTAAATGTGTTGTTTGCCTGGTGTTTGGAGGAGGGACATTAGCTGCAATTAACTTGTCTTTAAACAGGAATTACTGTGGCTTTCATTGTTCACTTGGGAGCTTAAGCAACAGGTTGGTAGAAAAGAGGCCAGGAGTTATATTTTGTTTTAAACTGAAATATTTGAATAGTTGTAAGTGAAATTAGTTCTATGTGTTAAAATTATTACCTTGAATTTGAACTGATACTTGGGCTGTGATATTGTAGGTTTGGAGATAGATGTTTGGCAGGGAAAATTAGAAGGTAATTTAAATGTGTTGTTTGCCTGGTGTTTGGAGGAGGACATTAGCTGCAATTAACTTGTCTTTAAACTGGAATTACTGTGGCTTTCATTGTTCACTTGGGAGCTTAAGCAACAGGTTGGCAGAAAGAGGCCAGGAGTTATATTTTGTTTTAAACTGAAATATTTGAATAGTTGTAAGTGAAATTAGTTCTATGTGTTAAAAATTATTACATGAATTTGAACTGATATCTTGGGCTGTGATATTGTAGGTTTGGGGATAGATGTTTGGCAGAAAATTAGAAGGTAATTTAAATGTATTGTTTGCCTGGTGTTTGGAGGAGGGACATTAGCTGCATTAACTTGTCTTTAAACAGGAATTACTGTGGCTTTCATTGTTCACTTGGAGCTTAAGCAACAGGTTGGTAGAAAAGAGGCCAGGAGTTATATTTTGTTTTAAACTGAAATATTTGAATAGTTGTAAGTGAAATTAGTTCTATGTGTTAAAATTATTACCTTGAATTTGAACTGATACTTGGGCTGTGATATTGTAGGTTTGGGGATAGATGTTTGGCAGGGAAAATTAGAAGGTAATTTAAATGTTTGTTTTGCCTGGTGTTTGGAGGAGGGACATTAGCTACAATTAACTTGTCTTTAAACAAGAATTACTGTGGCTTTCATTGTTCACTTGGGAGCTTAAGCAACAGGTTGGTAGAAAAGAGGCCAGGAGTTATATTTTGTTTAAACTGAAATATTTGAATAGTTGTAAGTGAAATTAGTTCTATGTTAAAAATTATTACCTTGAATTTGAACTGATACTTGGGCTGTGATATTGTAGGTTTGGGGATAGATGTTTGGCAGGGGAAAATTAGAAGGTAATTTAAATGTATTTGTTTGCCTGGTGTTTGGAGGAGGGACATTAGCTGCAATTAACTTGTCTTTAAACAGGAATTACTGTGGCTTTCATTGTTCACTTGGGAGCTTAAGCAACAGGTTGGTAGAAAAGAGGCCAGGAGTTATATTTTGTTTTAAACTGAAATATTTGAATAGTTGTAAGTGAAATTAGTTCTATGTGTTAAAAGTATTACCTTGAATTTGAACTGATACTTGGGCTGTGATATTGTAGGTTTGGGGATAGATGTTTGGAGGGAAAATTAGAAGGTAATTTAAATGTGTTGTTTGCCTAGTGTTTGGAGGAGGGACATTAGCTGCAATTAACTTGTCTTTAAACAGGAATTACTGTGGCTTTCATTTGTTCACTTGGGAGCTAAGCAACAGGTTGGCAGAAAAGAGGCCAGGAGTTATATTTTTTTTAAACTGAAATATTTGAATAGTTGTAAGTGAAATTAGTTCTATGTGTTAAAAATTATTACCTTGAATTTGAACTGATACTTGGGCTGTGATATTGTAGGTTTGGGGATAGATGTTTGGCAGGAAAATTAGAAGGTAATTTAAATGTGTTGTTTGCCTGGTGTTTGGAGGAGGGACATTAGCTGCAATTAACTTGTCTTTAAACAGGAATTACTGTGGCTTTCATTTGTTCACTTGGGAGCTTAAGCAACAGGTTGGCAGAAAGAGCCGGAGTTATATTTTGTTTTAAACTGAAATATTTGAATAGTTGTAAGTGAAATTAGTTCTATGTGTTAAAATTATTACCTTGAATTTGAACTGATACTTGGGCTGTGATATTGTAGGTTTGGGGATAGATGTTGCTTGAGGAAAATTAGAAGGTAATTTAAATGTTTTGTTGCCTGGTGTTTGGAGGAGGGACATTAGCTGCAATTAACTTGTCTTTAAACAGGAATTACTGTGGCTTTCATTGTTCACTAGGAGCTTAAGCAACAGGTTAGCGAAAAAGAGGCCAGGAGTTATATTTGTTTTAAACTGAAATATTTGAATAGTTGTAAGTGAAATTAGTTCTATGTGTTAAAATTATTACCTTGAATTTGAACTGATACTTGGGCTGTGATATTGTAGGTTTGGGGATAGATGTTTGGCAGGGAAAATTAGAAGGTAATTTAAATGTGTTATTTGCCTGGTGTTTGGAGGAGGGGACATTAGCTGCAATTAACTTGTCTTTAAACAGGAATTACTGTGGCTTTCATTGTTCACTTGGGAGCTTAAGCAACAGGTTGGCAGAAAAAGAGGCCAGGAGTTATATTTTGTTTTAAACTGAAATATTTGAATAGTTGTAAGTGAAATTAGTTCTATATATTAAAAATTATTACCTTGAATTTGAACTGATACTTGGGCTGGATATTGTAGGTTTAGGGAGAGATGTTTGGCAGGGAAAATTAGAAGGTAATTTAAATGTGTTATTTGCCTGGTGTTTGGAGGAGGGGACATTAGCTGCAATTAACTTGTCTTTAAACAGGAATTACTGTGGCTTTCATTGTTCACTTGGGAGCTTAAGCAACAGGTTGGTAGAAAAAGGCCAGGAGTTATATTTTGTTTTAAACTGAAATATTTGAATAGTTGTAAGTGAAATTAGTTCTATGTGTTAACAATTATTACCTTGAATTTGAACTGATACTTAGGCTGTGATATTGTAGGTTTGGGGATAGATGTTTGCAGGAAAATTAGAAGGTAATTTAAATGTGTTGTTTGCCTGGTGTTTGGAGGAGGGACATTAGCTGCAATTAACTTGTCTTTAAACAGGAATTACTGTGGCTTTTCATTGTTCACTTGGGAGCTTAAGCAACAAGTTGGTAGAAAAGAGGCCAGGAGTTATATTTTGTTTTAAACTGAAATATTTGAATAGTTGTAAGTGAAATTAGTTCTATGTGTTAACAATTATTACCTTGAATTTGAACTGATACTTGGGCTGTGATATTGTAGGTTTGGGGATAGATGTTTGGCAGGGAAAATTAGAAGGTAATTTAAATGTGTTGTTTGCCTGGTGTTTGGAGGAGGGGACATTAGCTGCAATTAACTTGTCTTTAAACAGGAATTACTGTGGCTTTCATTGTTCACTTGGGAGCTTAAGCAACAGGTTGGCAGAAAAGAGGCCAGGAGTTATATTTGTTTTAAACTGAAATATTTGAATAGTTGTAAGTGAAATTAGTTCTATGTGTTAAAATTATTACCTTGAATTTGAACTGATACTTGGGCTGTGATATTGTAGGTTTGGGATAGATGTTTGTGAGGAAAATTAAGGTAATTTAAATGTGTTGTTTGCCTGGTGTTTGGAGGAGGGACATTAGCTGCAAGTAACTTGTCTTTAAACAGGAATTACTGTGACTTTCATTGTTCACTTGGGGCTAAGCAACAGGTTGGTAGAAAAGAGGCCAGGAGTTATATTTTGTTTTAAACTGAAATATTTGAATAGTTGTAAGTGAAATTAGTTCTATGTGTTAAAATTATTACCTTGAATTTGAACTGATACTTGGGCTGTGGATATTGTAGGTTTGGGGATAGATGTTTGGCAGGGATAATTAGAAGGTAATTTAAATGTGTTGTTTGCCTGGTGTTTGGAGGAGGGACATTAGCTGCAATTAACTTGTCTTTAAACAGGAATTACTGGCTTTCATTGTTCACTTGGGAGCTTAAGCAACAAGTTGGTAGAAAAGAGGCCAGAGTTATATTTTGTTTTAAACTGAAATATTTGAATAGTTGTAAGTGAAATTAGTTCTATGTGTTAACAATTATTACCTTGAATTTGAACTGATACTTGGCTGTGATATTGTAGGTTTGGGGATAGATGTTTGGCAGGGAAAATTAGAAGGTAATTTAAATGTGTTGTTTGCCTGGTGTTTGGAGGAGGGACATTAGCTGCAATTAACTTGTCTTTAAACAGGAATTACTGTGGCTTTCATTGTTCACTTGGGAGCTTAAGCAACAGGTTGGTAGAAAAGAGGCCAGGAGTTATATTTTGTTTTTAAACTGAAATATTTGAATAGTTGTAAGTGAAATTAGTTCTATGTGTTAAAATTATTACCTTGAATTTGAACTGATACTTGGGCTGTGATATTGTAGGTTTGGGGATAGATGTTTGGCAGGAAAATTAGAAGGTAATTTAAATGTGTTGTTTGCCTGGTGTTTGGTAAGACCCTCCACCACCCTGTTTTGTAGGCTTTCTTAAATACTGGAAAGCCACTGGGGTTGGGATTGAAGAGCTGAGTATTTCTATTTGTGACTGAAATTTGAAGCAACAGGAGTTGGTGAGCCTGTGACATCATCACGGTACCTGGTGTCTGCTTACACACACTGTTAGTGGGACTGAACACATACTGGACTGTATGTGTTTGTGAGACTTAGGAACTTTGTTGGTGGGATTGAAATTGGGTTTTAAATAACTACAGTCAGTATAAGAGAAACTGTACTCAGGGAAAGGACTGAGAAAGGGGTGTGCTATTATAAACAGAGGGGATAATCAGGGTGTATATTCCACCATGGCAGGCATCTTTGGAAGGTTGTAGGCTGCACAGGCTGTGGGATGGCAATAATTCTAAATTGGGCCTGGAGAGAGGTAGGCTGCCCACTCTGTAGACAGCTATCTTGTATCAGGAGTGAGGTATATTGGTTAAGGAGTAAGCTGTGGGAGCTGGGGGTGTCAAGGATAAGGGGGTGTGGATATGGGCAGCAGAAGGGTGGGGCTGAGGGAGGCTGGGCACGCTCTGAAATTACAGGACATTATGCTACAGCAAGCAGAAGGGGATATTAGGGACAGAGGACCCTTAGATAGGGAAGTTGATGCTAAGGGAAGCGTACAGGGTGAAAATTCTGAATTCAAGGAGACTGGAGGGAAGAGTCAGGAGGGGCTGTTGTCGGAAGCCTACAACAGCAGACTGTGGGAAGGAGCTCCTAAGGTGAACAGTGCAAGAGAGGAAGAAGAGGGTCAGTTTAGAGATGCAGTCAGGAAACTCAGGTTACTTGTGGAGGCTGACATAGAGTGTCACAATAAATTTGAGATACTAAGCATCCTAGAGGGGAGGAAGGGTTGGTGGAAATGAGGAAACTTATACAGAGGCCGGGGAGAGTCAGATACCCATAGGGCATCACAGAACAGCTATGGAAAGGATAGACATAGTCCCAGAGGAGAAGAAACATATATGTTAAGCAAATGGGAGATGCAACATATTCCAGACATGAGGGAGAGAGCATGATTGGAGAGAAACTGGGAGACAAGGAGGTGGGAGAGGGCCCCGTTCTGGGAAGGTCAGTACCAAGGATGGGGCCCTAGCTAAAGGGACCCACAGAGAGCCTCTGGAGACAGGAGTACTATTACAAGGGGGATGGGGATGCGGGGGAAGGGGAAACCATCAGGGCCAGGATAAATGGTTCAGATAAGAGAGGGTTAAAGGGGACACCTATTCAGAAGGGGTTTGAGTTAAGTGGGCAAAATAGCAAGGGAGGCAGAAAGGGGAGGGTGACAAGGGTGTCTCTAATAAGGCAGGAAGACTCCCATGAAATTGCGATCATGAATAAAGTGGGGGGGGGGCTGAGAGGGCATAGTGGAGGTAACCATAAGGATGATGGCGGTGTTAAGGTTCTGTTACTGGGAGACTCGATGATTAAGGGTATCCATTGGGAGGACAGGGGATGGATGCCATAGCCAGGTGAAGGTAGTGAGTATCTCTGGGCTGACAGTGCACAGAGCAAAGTTCATAGTGTATGAAATGGTTAGGGATTGTGGAGGAAACCGATTCCTGGTGCATTTGGGAACTAATGATCTAGAGGAAATAGCATTATGGAAATCCAAGCAAGGTTCCAAGAACTTGCCAGAGTCTGTCGGATAATGGATGCAACATTTCCTTTTCGGAGATATTGCCAGTACCAAAGGCCTCAGTGGAGAAAAAAATGAAGCTCACAGAGGTTAATGAATGGCTCAGGTAGTGGGGTGAAGAGAATGGGTTGGGGTGTTAGGGAACTGGAATGGAGTTTGGGAGGATAGGGACTATATCCAAGGACAGGTTTCATCTTGCCCCATTAGGGAAGAAGTCCTTAAACAGGGGATGGCTGACTACATACAAGAAAGGTGGGTTTAAACTTGTAAGGGAAGGGATAAGGAGGGGCTGACCAGAAGCCCTCCCCTCAGATGAGGGAGTGGCCTTCAAGCCCAAGGGAGGGAAACAGACTGGAGGTGGAGGTTTCAGGAGGCAGGGGAGGATGGAAGTATAAGGAATCTGGGTGGGGTTAGACAAAAGGATCAGGGATAAGGGTGGGAGTTAGTGTTAGTAAATGCCAGGAGCTTGGGAAACAAGTTGCCAGAGTTCCAGGCCATGCTGTTCGAGGGGTGGATGTGGCGGCAGTCACGAAACGTGGCCAACAAAAACCATGACTGGGACCTAAATGTACGGGGTACACTATGCTTAGGGAAGGATAGAAAGGAGGGCAGAGGGGTGGAGTGGCTATGTTCATTAGAGATGACATAGAAATTGCTATAGTAGAAGAGGCAGAGGAAACGTGGAGGCCTTATGGGTCACCTTCGATCCCCAGCAGGAGATAAGGTCAAGCTGGGAGTAGCATATAGGCCCCAGGATGGTGATATTCTAGGATGATGGTTTGCTGGACAACATCATTGCCCAGTGTGGTCCAAAGGGAAGGAGTGAGTGTTGATGGGGGACCTTAATATGCCAGAGGTACAAACTGGGAACCATGTCCTCTAAGGTGGCCAAGGAGCAGAGGCTGCTGGATGGCTTCCAGGATGTGTTCTTAACACAGCATGTGATGGAGCCCACAAGGGAGGGGCATGTCCTGGATGTGGTTCTGGCAGATGGGGATCTGGTAGGGACATGGTTGTACAGGACCCCCTGACTGGGAGTGACCACAATACTGTCTGGTTTCAAATAAGCATTGGGGAGTGGGGTGAGATCTAGGACACGGGCAGTGGACTCCAGGGGCAGACTTTATGGGCATGGAAAATATTCTCAAGGATCACTTGAAGGATTACCTCAACGACAAGTGTGGAAAGGAGATGGAGGTCATAAAGCGGGGACTACATGAGGCAGTCAGGATCTGCGCTAAGTTGAAGACGTGAGGGCAAGGTCACATAAACCATGCTGGTGGTCCAGTGAGGTCCAGGTAGCAGTCAGAGAAAAGTAGGCGACTTACAAAATATAAAACAACAAGAGGGATAGGGATAAGGAAATGGTACCAGCTTGCATCTAGAAAAGTCACCCGTATGGTGAGGGAGCAAAGTCCAGTAAAGAAGCAGCAGCTGGCACAGGGGATACATGGAGGGAAAGGGGTTCTTCGGTACATTGGGGAGCGAGAAAACTAAGGAGCCATCTCAGCAGATTGAGATCAGAAGAAGGGTGGGTGGAAGAGGCGAGGGACCAGGCAGAGGTATTTATGAGTACTTTGCCTCTGTGTTCACTAGGGAGGGATGGGATATCTACAAAGCAAGGCACAAAGGGGATTGAAGCGGCAGGGGGTGGGATCAGGGCAACAGAAATGGAGCAAAGGAGGAAAGGTACCCAGGGTGTCACATCTGGATAAGGATAAAAGACCAGTAAGGTGGAGGGGACAGATGATGCCATCCCCACCAAAAGGTGTGGTTTGCCCTCAAGGCCTAAAGAAAGACAGATCTCCTGGGCCGGATGGCATTCATCCGAGAGTACTATGGGAATTGGCGGACATACTGGCTGCACCCCTGGCGGAGCTTTTCAACAGGTCACTTGAGACAGGGAGGGTACCTAGGGATTGGCGAGAGGCACATGTGGTACCAATCCATAAAGGGGGGTCGAAGGAAGTACCAGGAAACTATAGACCCATCAGTTTAACCTCGGTGGTGGGAAAATTAATGGAGAGTATACTAAAGGAACGATTGGGGGTTTACTTGGGGGAGGTGGGAGGTCTGGATAGTCGGCAGCATGGGTTTGTGCCAGGTAGATCATGTCAAACCAACCTTGTGGAGTTCTATGAATGGGTAACATCAGAACTGGACAGGGGTAAGCCTGTGGATGTATTATTCTTGGACTTCAGCAAGGCGTTTGACTCTGTCCCCCACAATGGTCTGGTGGAGAAACTGATGGGGTTAGGAGTAGGCCCTTTGATGGTCAGATGGATTGAAAACTGGATAGCTGGACGACTCAGAGAGTAGTGGTCTGTGGGGAGCTCTCGAACCTCACAGAGGTTGGTAGTGGGTACCACAGGCTCGGTCCTGGGTCCAATCCTGTTTAATGCATACATATCAGACATCAGGGATGGTATAGGGTGTGAAATGAGTCTCTTCGCGGATGACTCCAAGATGGGAGCAGTAGTTGAGGGAGAAGAGGGAGGTTGGCCTGCAAGGACCTGGACACCCTGGAAGCTGGCTCACACATGGAAATTAAATTTCAATATCACCAAGTGCAAGGTGTTGCATCTTGGTCGGGAACCCTAAACACAGGTACACCCTGGGAGGAGGTGCTGGAAGCCTCAACAGGGAAAAGACCTAGGGGTCATGGTGGATACATGTATGAATAACTCTGAGCAGTGCAGGAGAGTAGCTAGCAAGGCAAACAGGATGTTGGGATGCATCATAAGGGGATCACCTCAAGGAGCAAGGAAGTGATTCTGCAGCTGTACAATGGACTGGTTAGACCACACCTTGAGTACTGTGTACAGTACTGAGACCACACTTGAAGAGGGACATGCAGCTCCTGGAGAGGGTACAGAGGAGGGCAACAAAGATGATCGAGGGCTAGGGGATTTGACTTACGAGGACAGACTTGAGGAGCTCTGCCTGTTTTCATTGGAGGAGAGGAGAGACAGGGGACATGATTGAGGTCTTCAAGTACCTCAAGGAATAAATAGGGTAAACATGGAGGATCTTTAGACTAAAGCAGGGAGGCATCACCAGAGGGCATGGTTTGAAGTTGGAAGGTGGAAGGTGAGGGGAAAAGAGGAGGAGGTTTTTCACTGAGAGGGTGGTGGACCCTGGAATGCTCTGCCTGGTGAGCTGGTTCAGAGATCCACAGTGGAGGGCTTTAAGAGGGTGGGACAGACACAGAAAGTGGATGTATCAGATGATGGCCTGTCCGGGGGTGGGGATGGATGATAGAGGTTTCTGGAGCACAAGGAATGGGAGGGTCTCTGCACCCAACTAAGGATCTAGGTTCGAGCAGACTTGATAGACCATAAGACCTAATCTGCTGGCAAATAGTATGTTAGTATGTATTTCTGCTCAGTATTCACAAAAGAGGAGGGGGAAGTGCCTAATCCAATTAACAGAAGCACTCTTGATAGGGGGGGGTCGATCCCAGTCCTTTCACAGAAGAAAGGGTTCTGCAAGAACTCCTAAAACTGAAGGTGGACAAAGCAATGGGTCCTGATGGAATTCACCCAGAATTCTAAAAAGAATTAAGGAAGGAACTAGTGAAACCACTGGCTACTCTTTTAATAAATCATGGGAGGATGGTGTGGTACCAGAGGACTGGAGGAAGGCGGATGTGATTCCCCTTCACAAAAGTGGGACCAAGACAGAGGCAGGAAACTACAGACCTGTCAGTCTGACCTCTGTGGTAGGGAAAGTGATGGAGACACTTCTGAAGGAAAGAATAGTTGAGTACCTAGAGGTCAGTGGAGCACAGGATCCAAGGCAGCATGGGTTCACAGCGGAAGGTCATGTCAGACTAATCTAATAGATTTCTTTGACTGGGTGACCAAAGTAGTAGACCAGGGAGGGGCTGTGGACATGGCCTACCTAGACTTTAGCAAGGCATTTGACACAGTCCCACAAAAAAGACTCAAATTAACAAACCTGGGAGTGGGTCCCAGGGTGGTAGCCTGTAAAACATTGGCTGGACAACAGGACACAGAAGGTAATTGTAAATGGAGTCCACTCTGAAGAAAGGCGGTTACTAGTAGGACCGCAGGGTTCAGTATTGGGTCCAGTCCCTTTTAATGTCTTCATCAGTGACATTGCAGAGGGACTGGAAGGAAAGTATGCCTTTGCAGATGACACAAAGATCTGCAACAGGGTTGATACACAAGAGCGTGGAAAGGATGAAAAGGGACTTGGCAAGGTTGGAGGAATGGTCAGGCGTATGGCAGCTAGGATTCAATGCAAAAAGTGCAAAATAATGCACCTGGGAAACAAGAACCCAGGGAAGAATACACAATGGGTGGGGAGGTAGTAACAACAACAAAACAGGAAAGGGACCTGGGGGTAATCATATCAGATGACCTTAAGGTTAGTAAGCAATGTGAGAAGGCAGTAGAGAGGGCCGGAGTATACTGGGATGTATAGGAGAGGCATCAGCAGCAGAAAACAGGAAGTTGTTATCCCTCTGTACAGACAGTTGGTGAGACCCATCTGGAATACTGTGTCCAGTTCTGGAGACCCCATCTCCGCAAGGATATAGACAGGATAGAGGCAGTCCAGAGGAGGCAACTAAAATGGTGCAGGGTCTGCAAGAGAAGCCGTATGAGGAGAGACTAAAGGAGCTTAATATGTATACCCTTGAGGAAAGAAGGAGAGGGGGACATGATAGAAACTTTCAAGTACCTCAAGGAATCAACAAAGTCCAAGAGGGTAGCATCTTTCAGAAAAAGACTTGCAAGAACAAGGGGACACAATTTAAAGATAGAAGGAGAGGCGGTTCAGGGGCAATGTGAGGAAGTATTATTTCACAGAGAGGGTAGTGGATGCATGGAACAGCCTTCCTGAGGAAGTTGTGGGGTCTAAAACTGTGGGAGAATTCAAGAATGCATGGGACAGACAAAAGGCAATTCTTGTGGGGGGCAGGAAGATAAAGGCTGTTGGTTAACTAGGATCTGCGGCCTATCCTGTAGGTAGGGAAATGGGCAGATTAGATGGGCCTAGCGGTCCTTATCTGCCGTCAAAGTCTGTGTTTCTATGTTTCTATGTAGAAAGCTACTTCATAGCCTTTGCCATTCAGGAGATGAAATCTCTGGGGATCTATGGCCTCAGCCGATTTTCCTCATTGCATGAGTGCTAGTATTAGGCTCACTGTACTAATTTGGAATTCCAGTTTTGGGGAAAAGTTTGTTTGGAGGGTTATCTCTTTCTTTGTCTCTCTAACAGGACAGCATTGTGGGAGTGCCACAGGTAGATCAAAAAGCAAAGTAAGTACCTCAAGGAAGGAGGCCCCCCCAAAATGTCAACTGATGAGAGTGACAACTGAAAGGCTAGTACCCAACCTCAAGGCTGTGAGGAGACCTACAGCTGGATGGAAACTAAAGGAAGGGGATACAGAACAAGGCTAAGTGGGCCTTAGGCAGATGCAGGGAGACTAGCTTTGGGAGGTGCTGCTGAAATGGTCTGCACAGCTAAAGGAACCCATGTGGGCTTAGAGCTCCATCTTCCGGCAGAAGTTTTAAATAGTGATACTGACAGTGGGTCTGCACAGCTGAAGCTTTTTCATGAGTGGTGGACCTCCTCACCAACCAGTGGGACTACTAGAAGACAAGCGGCCTGCAAAGGACCCCAGTCAACTTGCCCTCAAGATGCAGACTTCAGGGGGAGCGAGCGAGCTTGACTAATGGCCAGTAGGGATACATTGAAAGAGCCTGATGCAGAAGTGGACTGACTGGTGAGCACCATGATGAGGGCGACTGACCAAATGCCTTTGAGCAGTATGATGACTGGCAGGTCAGTTGTTTGTTAGCAGTATGAGGTGGCTGACAGCCTTACTGTTTGGCTGAAGAAGGACTGGTATGATAGAAACTGAATTGAATGACAAGGTACTAAAGCTATAAATGCATATCAAAGGCCATTATCTTGGAAAACAGTGAGCCATAAGGAGCTGTAGTGCAATAAGGTCTGTGGGAAAATGCTGAAATAGACTGACTGAGAAGGCTGGCTGAAATGACTGACATAAAGAGCTACTGATGCCTGAAGGAAACCTTTGAAAAACATATTATTTAGGTATTCTTTAACTAATATTTTATGTATCTACTATATATCTCTCCTCCCCATTATTTATTACTGATGACATTTACACAAAAAAGGATCCTAATCCCTTTGAGTTCATCTGTCTCAGCAGCTTGTTACCTACTTGAAGAGGCTGTGACATCACAGTCTGTTGCCATGAGAATAACTGTGATGTCACAAGAAGATTATTCTGACAGCAGGTGCTAGATGTTAAAAACTAAGCCTGGGCACTAAGGGGTGTTTGCCCACGCTAACCAGGTTTTGCGCCCAATTTTTGGGTGGGGTCTGTAGTCAGATACCCCCCACAGTGCAAGCAAAACCTCTTAGCACCCAAGAGCTAAGTTACCACTGTGCCCATGCAAATGAGGGGGTCTACCCCCCCTGCATACGGGCACAGTAGGATATTGAGAGGTTTACACAGGCAGCAAAGGCCACCCAAATGGGAGCAAATTACTGCCCTTGCAAACCTTGACTTATTGGGGAGCAAGGCCTTGGTGACGGGCAGAGGTACTGCATGCGGACACCTGCCCCACCCCCAACCCCGGCTCATTGCAGCTATGCATGCCATGAGTCTAGTGGCATCCTCCACCCTCCAATCTCCATCCTCATTATTTAGATATTCCCTGGTATCTAGTGGCACCCTTCACCCATCGATCACCTGATGCCACAATAATGAGGTCCCTCGTGTCAGGTGGAACTCCCCACCCACCAATCCTGCATTGCCGTATGTATAATGAGGTCCCTGATGTCTAGTGGAACCCCCACCTTCCGCTCGCCTGACACTGCATTACCAGGTTTTCCTGGTGTCTAGTGGAACCTCCCACCCCTGAGTGCCTGTTCCAGAAGAGAGCCCGTATTCCCTGGCATCTAGTGCCCCCCTTTGCACTGCCCCCACCAGGCACACCACGCTGACACCCCCACTTACCA
This sequence comes from Neoceratodus forsteri, assembly GCA_016271365.2. Lineage (NCBI taxonomy): Eukaryota > Metazoa > Chordata > Ceratodontiformes > Ceratodontidae > Neoceratodus > Neoceratodus forsteri. The sequence continues at coordinate 1,872,456,056 of CM057452.1, forward strand.
CAGTCGCTGGTGCTGCATGGAACTGATATGGCAATCAGTACAGCCCACCTCTCACCACCTCGACCAGCTGCCATTTAATATATTCAAGAACACCAGCGCCACTCCTTGATACAAATCATAAAAGGGGGAAAGGGGAAATTGTTTAACCAGGAAAGGCACACTAAGCCAGAGCTTGTTTCCAGGTGTGACCTGGGAGCACAAGGAACTTAAGTGACTTGCTCAGGGTCACACAGTATGCAAGTGGAAGCTGTGGGATTCAAACCCAGGTCTGGTCTGCTGGATGTCACCAGATCTGCAGCTCAGAACCTTAGACCACTGCGCTATACTGCTTCCAGAAGATAATCAATCAAAGCTTTATTTTTAAAAAGTGCCTTTCCAAAACCAAAGTGCTTTAACAATAAATAAATAAAGTACATAAAATTAAAACAACATCCTAAAATCAGTTAATAAACTATACTTAAAAATCCAGATACGTCAGACTAAATAAATGCGTTTTTAAGGCTAACTTAAAGCTTTGAACGGTCAGGCAATCTTGCAACCGATGAGGTAGAGAATTCCACAGGGTTGGGGCCACAAAACTAAATGATCTGGCCCCATATGTCTTTAAACAAACCCTGGGAATCTCCAGCAATCCCTCATCGGTGGATCGGAGCAGACGAGAGGGACAGTAGGGATGAAGAAGATCTTGCAGGTAGCTAGGTCCCTGATACTGAAAGCACTTATTGCAGCAAAGTGTTTGCGTTTTAATTGAAAACAAAAAGTGGTATAAAGTACAATACATCTCACCCTGTGTGCACACAGCCCCAGCGCTTTGGCTGTAAGTCTTCCTCAGTGGACATCCCTTGAGGAAGGCTTAGAGCCAAAGCACTGGGGCTGTATGTGCACTGGGTGAGATGCATTGTACTTAACACCACTTTTTGTTTTCAATTAAAATGCAAAAACTTTACTGCAATAAGTGGTTACAGTATAGTTCTTTTATGATTTGTAACAAGGAGTGGCGCTGGTGTTCTTGAACTCTACCACTTTAGGGTCGGCTACCCTTATTCAGCGCACCCCACTCCATCCATTGTGCACAAGCAGTGAGGTTGTTGGAATTTGTGCCATTTAATATGACAGGGAGCGTGCATACACATTGGTGATGTTGCAGCCCATGATACACTGGCGGCGTGCGCTGTGCACGGTTATGGCATACTGACCTACTTGACTGCAGGCCATCTGTGTTATTCTTCTCAGGAAATCCATGTACAGTATCTGCAGGCAAGTATGGCTGGTACAATGCATGCCTTATCTATGCGATTCTGAAAATAATCGCAAGCCAATAGGACCGGCATAACCAGGTTGTGACGTAGAACACTGCAGATATCCCAGCACGTTACTCTAAGCCTGTAATAGCCATACCTGCCTGCAGATGCACAGATTTCAAGGGGTGCATGAAACAGATGACCTGCAGCCAAGTAAATCAGTATGCCATAACAGCAGACACCACACTTTGCCAAGGGTACCAGGAGCAGCATTCACCAGTGTGTGCACATGCTCCCTATCAAACGGCAGCTGGCCGAGGAGGTGAGAGGAGGGCTGTGCCAGTTACCGTACTGGACCCTCCAGATGACACTGCTCCTGCAGTACGTGGAGGTGGTGTGTTCGGTGCAAGCGGTGTGGGGGCCGGGGCTGCTAGCCACCAGGGCATGCGCTCACTATACAGGGGTGAATGCTCAATGGGCTGGGGGTGCCATTGGACACCAGGGACATCATGCATACCATGGCTGTGTCCACTCAGAGGGTGGGGGGTACCGCTGGACACCAGGGTTATCCATCATCATAAGGTGGCAGACAATTGGAGGGTGGGGGTACTACTAGACACTGGGGATATCCATGTCAATATGGTGGCGGGCAATCAGAAGGTGGGGAGGTTGTACTAGACACCAGGGACAGCATGAACATTACTGCAGCCTGCGATCAAGGTTGTAGTTCCCACTTGACACCAGGGACCTCCTCATTCTAATGGTTGCAGGCGATCGATGGGTGGGGTGTGCCACTTGACTCCAGGGACTATTTCAACAATGATGGGGATGACCTGGCTCAGTGGCATGGAGGGCTGAGGCTCTGCTAAGCCCCTTCCCTCCTGCCGTGCCGGATGGACAAAGGTCATTTGGGGTCAGCTAGGGAGGGAGAGGATTGAGTGTTTGAGGGACTGCTCTCCTCTTCTGGGGAGAGGTCGCTTGTTGTCCTGGCCTCAGCTGCCCTCAGGTGGCGGCCTAGGGGTACAGCAGGTCATGGAGGAAAAGTATGGGTGAGCACTGCAGGTGTATGTAGGATGGATACGCCTCAACTTGTGAGTCCTGCACTCTGCAGGAGGGGTGGGGCAGAAAATGGACATCAGGGGGACTTCATAAAGCCCGACCCAGCCATCTTCGCATCTGTGCTGCTGCTCGATGAGCAACCTGGGTTGCTTTGGACTTGATATACTGGGATGGGGGAGGACGGCCCTCCCTCCTTGGCCCTGCCATGAGAGGGGAACTCATGGGAGATTTCCGAGCAGGCTGGGAGAGGCAGAGTGCTGGCCTGGGGAGCTGGAGGTTGGGTTGAAGCAGCTGCCCCCCCCCCCGGATGTAGGAGGATAGAAGCCTATATGAAGAAAAATGATGGGGATGGGGTTCACAGGGCAGCGGGTGCCACTAGACACCAGGAAATAATGATACAGTTATGGGGATGCGGATCAGAGGGCGGGGTGTGCCATTAGGCACCAGGGAATACTGATATATTTATGGGGCCAGGGATCAGAAGGTCGTTGCTGCCAGTGGACACCAGGATGGACATGTAACTTGCCGGGACAGGTGTTCGGGATGTGTGTGTGAGGTGCTCACCACCATGCCAGACGAGGTGGGTGGAAACAGGAGAGGCACAAACTCGCCACCAGGTCCCGTACAAATGAGCCCATAAGGGGCACGCATATGGTCCTTAGCGCCTTGCATGCCCAATAGGCTCATTGGCATGTTGCTGGCTGAATATTGTGCTGGGGGCTCTCAGCGCTATCAGGTCTGGGGGTGCTGTTCTCTGCCTGTCCCTATGGGCTACACACAGCAGAAAATAGACATCAGGGGGCTCCATGAGGCCCGGCCCAACCATCTCCGCACCTGCACCACTGTGTGATGTGTCTACCCTGGACTTGATGTACTGGGATGGGGGAGGATAGCCCTCCCTCCTCGGCCCTGCTACAAGAGAGGAATTATTGGGGAGACTTCTGACCAGGCACTTACTGGGAGAGGTGGAGAGCCAGTCTGGGAAGCTGGGAATGGGGATGAAGCAGCCACCCCCCAGACATAGGATGATAAAAGCCTGTATAAAAAAATGATGGGGATGGGGTTGCAGGGCAGGAAGGGGTGTCACTAGATTCCAGTGAATAGCCATACAGTTTCAGTATGGGAGATCAGAGGCGGGGGGGGTGCCATTAGACAGCAGGAATACTGATATAGTTATGAGGCCAGGGATCAGAGGGCTGGGGCTGCCACTGGACACCAGAATGGATATGTAGCTTTTGCGGATGGGTGTTTGGGATATGGGGGGGCGCTCGCCACCATGTTGGATGAGGAGGGCAGCTACTGGAAGGGGAGCAGACTTGCTGCTGTATCCCATGCAAATGGGCCCATAATGGGCATGCTTGCATCACGTGTAGTGACTGCTGATTACCATGTTGCTGTGCTTTAGATGTGACATATTTTGATCAGAAATGGGCCAGCACATACTGCTTCTATGGCTCTTTAGTAGTGGTCTTGCTCCGGTAATGCCATTACATCTCACGTCTATGCCATCTTATGGCTGGATCCCAGCGCCAGTTTCTCAAGCTGGGAGAAGTTTGTTTATACTTTTTTAAACACCATGAAAACACATAAAATCGCCACTGACAAGGTAAGGAGCACCACAGTGTAAAATGTTAGCTCCTGAGCTACCTCTCCATGATGTGGGATTTTTTTAAATAGTGACCCCAGAAATAAAGGGTTTAGTTGTCCTTTCAAACCCAGGAAATCGTACTGTATTCTGACAAATGCAGTATGGTCTCACCATAGGACCGCCCTGGAGCCGAAATGGTTAACAGAACCTATACTAATGGTGGAATGTTAGGCTTGAGCTCAGTTTTCAAACCACTGTCCCTGGTTGCGCTTCCTGCAACTGTCAGGTTCTTTAATCCGCTTGCTTCAGTAAGACATCTCCAGAGAGCCCTCCCTCACTTACTTGAAGAAGTTTATTTTCTCAGTTTTGTCGAAGTCCGTTTAGTTATTTCGATTTTTAGAGCACTGTCCTTGGTTCACATGTAGATTTAGTCTAGATTGGTGTTAATCTGGTACTTTTTTTGGTTCCTTTTCAGTTTTTCTCAACCGAGAAAGAGACGGTGATTTCTCATAAATTTCTGAGGTAATTCTCAGTGTGTCTTATCTATTCTGACTTTTAAGGTTAGTCAGTTCTGTTTTACTTAATTTTTTACTGAGGTAAATCTTGGTTGTTCGGTTTTAACCAACCGAAAAAAAAAAAAAAATTAACAGTGATCTGGGCTAAATGTCACAAGCCAAGAAAAGAACAGGCCCTACAGGTTTCCAACTTTGTACTGAATGTGGGGAACCTTTCGCTAAGGCAGATCCTCATCTGATTTGTGTCTTTCCAGGGATTGACCATCTCAAGGAGGACTGTGATATCTGTAAAAACTTCCCTCAGTCGATGCCTGAGAGGCTACTTAAACAACTGCAGGAGATGTCTGAAAAGGCCACTGACTTGGCTGTAGACAAACCTGGCTACCAGCTATAAAGAACTGGAGGAACAGCCCTCTGACAAGGGTGATGGTTCCTCAGTTAAAAAACGGCCTGCAGATACTGCTGCTGAACCAAAAACTGCAGGAAAAAGAAAGAAAAAAGAGAAACATGCAGCGCATGAACTGCGGTCCAAAAAGTCACCAATTCCTACTGCTGAAGAGATACCAGATGCCATCAGGATTATTCAAGCGCTCCAACCGAGGACCCCTGTTCCAGTTGAGAAGCATTTCCAGTCGCAAACCTCCTGTTCTCTTCAGTTCCGGTTCATTTGAACAAGGGGCAGAACCTTTTGGAGAACATGAGGATGACGATGAGGACAAGGATGATGCCTATGGGGCGCCAAATGAACCTGATATCTCCCCTGATCCCCACCGTCCTGATTCCCCTGATAAAGGATCTGAGGACTGTACGTCCCACTTTGCTTTTATAAAGCAAGTGTCTCAAACACTGGACCTTCCTACTCAAGAGTCCACTGATGTGGAGGAAGAACAGGACTATATGGAGACGATAGACATCCCAGTCTCCAAAAGACTGCTTCTGCCCATCCATAAGTCCTTGAAGAAACAGGTGAATAAAGTGTTGCAGACTCCCACTTCTATGCCACCTGTGGATAGAAAGGTGGATAAGAAATATTGGGTGGTGAAATGTGGAGCTGAATTTCTCTTTGGGCTCCCAAGCTATGAGGGGGTGGTGTAGGCTGCAGCTTGCGATAAAGCTGGCATACCTTTGGCATCACACTCACCGGACAAGGATTCCAGGAAAATGGATTCCATAGCCAAGAAGGTTTATCTGGGATCCTCTGTGATTATCAGGCAAGCCTCTTATATGGCCTATGTTGCTAGATATCAGAGGACACTATGAAATACTGTTATGGAAATAACAAAATCTGTCCCAGCCCCTATGGCAGCTGATCTGGAAGAGGCTGCAAAGAGTGGGATAGAAGCATCTAAAGCCCAGTTTAGAATGGCTGTAGACAACAGTGGTACTGCTGCCAGACAGATGGCTACTTCTGCATCTCTTAGAAGATTTCCTTGGCTCAGAACAATTAATTTGACCCAGGACACACAGTCCAAGGCTTTGGATTTTCAATGTGAGCCTACATCGCTGTTCAGGGAGCAGGCTGAGGCTTATATGAAGAAAATTGATGATTATAAAGCAGCATACAAAGGTGCTGCTGCCAAAGAAAAGGCATCTACACCCCCAAAGCACCAAGGTAGAGGGAGGGGACATTATAGGCCATTCTTTCAGCCTCAAACTTTTCTCCAGTACCAGCCTCAGAGGTATTTTTTCAGGGGCAGGGGCAGGAGAGTCAGCAACCATACCAGCTCCAGCACCCAGACAGCATCCCAGGCCAAGCAGACACCCTGAGGTGTCTGCTTGAGTCTCCTCCTCAACCGGCAGTAGGGGGTAGGCTGGTCCTCTACCTCCAGGAATGGCAATCCATCACCACAGACAAGTGGGTTCTGGAGGTAGTGGGCCAGTGCCTGGCTCTCAGCTTCAAGTTCATGTCAAAGCTAAAGGCAAGGGTCTTCAGACCCTCTTCCCCATCACAAACATCACTGTTAGAGGGGGAAGTAGGAAACCTTCTGTCTCAAGAGGCAATAGAGCCAGTGCCTCAGGCACAGAGAGGGAATGGTCTCTATTCAAGATACTTCCTTACAGTAAAGAAAACAAGGGAGTGGCAACCCATATTGGATCTCAGGCACCTAAACAGACATCTGGTAAAATCAAAGTTTAAAATGGTGACCTTGGCAACAATTCTCCCAACTCTAAGACCAGGGGACTGGTTGGCATCTCTGGATCTGAATGGTGCTTATTTTCACATACCCATCAGGCAGTCCCACAGAAAATTTCTCAGATTCAGACTGCCATCAGGCCATTACCAGTTCAAGGCAATGCCTTTCGGACTAACTTCTGCTCCAAGAGTGTTCACAAAGCACTTAGCTGTAGTGGTGACACACCTAAGGAGACAGGGAGTAGCAGTGTTCCCTTACCTGGATGACTGGCTAGTTGTAGGTCAGTCACCTCAACAGGTAAGGAACTCCCTGGCAATCACACAGGATGTCCTGCAGTCACTACAGTTCCTAGTCAACCTGAAAAAATCTATACTGGAGCTAGTACAGCTCCTGGAATTCATAGGAGCCGAGCTGGACACTGAAAGAAAAAGGTTTTTCTTCCACAGGCAAGAGTGGACAGCCTAATACAGTTGGCAAGTACCTTCAAACTGCACAACCTAAGGCCTGTAAGGCACTTCCTACAGTTGCTGTGTCACACGGCAGCTTCCACAGCAACAATGCTGGGGGCAAGTTTCCAAATGAGGGGCATTCAGTTCCATCTCAAGATGCACTGGCATTAAAAGAGAGACTGTCTGTCAAAATTGGTGCCATTCTCAGGAACGCTGCTTTAAGTCCAGTGGTGGCTGGAAAAGGACAAACTCAGACAAGGTGTGCCATTCCTGCAAGAAAACCCCTCCTTGGTGCTAACCATGGATGCTTCCCTCCTGGGATGGGGGGGGGCACATCTGGAGAAGCACACTGCTCATGGCACATGGCTCAAGCAGGAGTCACTGTTACACATAAACCTGCTAGAGCTCAGAGCAGTCTTCCTGGAACTCCAGTCCTTCACCAGCATGCTGCAGGGAAAAGTGGTACAGGTCAGGACAGACAACACAACCAATGTGTACTACATAAACAAGCAGGGAGGCACAAGGTCAACACCTCTGTGCGCAGATGCCATGAAAATTTGGAGTCTGGTATACTCTCTGGGAATCTCCCTCTCAGCAGTCCACCTACCATGGAAGGAAAATGTCCTGGCAGATGCTCTCAGCAGAATCAGCCCAAACCACCATGAGTGGTCCCTGAACAAGCAGGTGCTACAGGTTGTGTTCAGAAGGTGGAGCACTCCAGAGGTAAATCTCTTTGCAGCCTCAGACAACAATCAGCTACCCCAGTTTTTCAGCAGGCTGCCTTGTGAGAGGCACAGTCCCACTCGATTCACTACTGTTGGATTGGCCAGGGGAAGTTCCTATATGCCTTTCCTCCCATTTCCACTGTTGCTAAGAGTCCTGAATGAGTACAGATCCCAGCCAGTGACAGTAGTCCTCATTGCTTCATACTGGTCCAGGCAGCACTGGTACTCCCTGAGTCTGGCCCTGTCAGTGGCCAAACCGATCAGTATACCCAGGAACTACAATCTGCTGATTTCTTTCCAGGGCAGAATCCTATACCCCGTCCTTCAGTCCCTGAGGCTCAAGGCCCGGCTCTTGAGGACATAGAGTATGATAACTTGCATCTCTCTGAAGGGGTCATGGAGGTTCTCAGGGTTTCTAGAAAGCCCTGCACTAGGAAGACCTACACGTTCAAGTGGAAAAGGTTCTGTATTTGGTGCCAGAGTAAGAATATGGACCACACTCAGGTGGGTTTGCCAGTTGTCCTGGATTACCTGATCCACCTCCATTCCCTTGGTCTGAGGCCACCCCTTCTGAAAGTGCACTTGGCAGCTGTTTCTGCTTATTTGTCAGCAGGGAAGGCATCATCCCTGGCTTCAAACCCAGTGTTCAGAAAGTTCTTTAAGGGGCTGCTGCATTTACACCACCACATAGGAATCTCACTCCAGTGTGGGATCTAAATATATGTACTTCACAGCTCATGCAGCCACCTTTTGAGCCTATGTCCTCAGCAGAGCTCAAGTATATAACCTGGAAAACCGTGTTCCTAGTTGCAGTCACTTCTACCAGGATTAGTGAGCTCCACGCTCTATCCATGGAGACTGACTACACTGCATTCCATAGGGACAAAGTTGTCCTTAGGACTAACAATAAATTTCTCCCTAAAGTGGTATCTGATTTCCATATTAATCAGTCCATTACACTGCCAGTCTTTTTCACTGACCATTGCACTTCAGGGGAACGTAAACTGCATAGCCTAGATGTTAAGAGAGCTATCATCTACTACCTGGACCATACAAAAGGCCACAGAGAGGACAGGACTCAACTCTTTTTGACTTATGGGGACATAGAAAAAGGTAAACCAGCCACTAAAAGATCCATCGCAAGGTGGATTGTGGCCTGTATCCAGTTCTGTTATGGCAAAGTGGGCAAGCAGCCTCCACAGGGTCTCAGGGTCCACTCTACTAGAGGAACAACTGCTTCCATAGCAGCTTTAAGAGACATTCCTCTGCTGGAAATCTGTAAAGCAGCTACCTGGAAAACTGTACACACACTCACCAAGCACTACTGCTTGGATACCCAGGCTAGGAGTGATGCCAGGTTTGGCACAGCAGTATTGCAGAGCCTGTTTCCTAAATCAGTTCTCTGCCCTCCTCCAGAGGTACTGCTTGGGTAGTCTGCATTTGTCAGAATACAGTAAGATCTTCTGGGGTTTGAAGAAAACGTTACTTACCATAGTAATCTTGTTTCTTCCAAGGGAATCTTAATGTATTCTAAGCTCCCACCCTTCCTCCCCTACTAGAACCTAGAGGGCACTGCATGTCAGATGTCCATATCTGATGGAAAATCTGTTGGTGTACCTGTTTATTTCTTGGGCATTTGTGACTTGAGTCTTAGAGATGCCCTTGCTGTTAAAAAGGGGTTCGTCCTAAAAAGGGGGGTTAAATTGTTATATTAGAATAGATTAGTTAGTTTGTTTTAGCTTATACATAGATACATAGACAGTGTCGGCAGATAAGGGCCTATGGCCCACCCAGTCTGCCCATTTGAGCTTGTAAGTTCAGTTTATGTTTTCCTAGAAGTCTGTCGCCCCTTACCCCTGACCTCCAGAATTACTTTATGTCTATCCCATGCATTCTTAAATCCCGTGATTGTTTCAGCCCCCACCACTTCCTCTGGCAGGGTGTTCCACTTGTCCACCACCCGTTCTGCATGCTTCGTTAGAATCTGACGGTTGTAGGAAGTACAACCAGGGACAGTGGTTTGAAAACCAAGCTTGATCCTAATATTTCCCTATTAGCATAGGTTCTATTAACCATTTTGACTCTGGGGAAGTCCTATGGTGAGACCATACTACATTTATCAGAATACAGTAAGATTCCCTTGGAAGAAACAAGATTACTATGGTAAGTAATGTTTTCTTAACTGCCGACCACAAGAAACAAATGGCTCATGGTCAGACTGGACGCCGCTCGCAAACCACTGGACCTGACTCATCCATTGTTTTAAAAATACAGCAGCCGTTCAGCTGACTACAAATAACTAGGCCTGTCTGCAGTACTCCACTCTAAGCACTTGGCTCGACTCTTACCTTATGGCAGCCTGGCAGCCACCGCTCCCTGACCACAAACCACTCAGCCCCACTCCATGGCAGCTGCAAGAAGGGAAGCCACTGCCTGCCATCAGTACTGCCACTGAAGCATTTGGCGCCACCTACTGAAAAGCAGCAAATAATACAATATCTGTATTGGACTTTTTTTTTTTCTTTGTTTACACTGATTACTCATTTTTTAGTCCTTTATTTAAATTTAATAACAACAAATATATTAAAAGAAAAATACCATATTTTTATACAAGTGACCCATTTCATAATCACAATAAGGCAGTCCGGGGGTGTGTTATGGTGGGATAATAGCCCTTCTTGGGTGGCGGAAGCACTCGGCCTGGCCTTATGCTTCAATTCACCTGAGGCGGACGTTATCGCACCATAATACACCCTGTGTCATGATTGCTTAAACATGGACACAGGAGATACTGCTTTGCATTTTCCAGCACAGTGATTGTCTAAGTGCTTCAGGAAGAGCAAAACAGCAAGAGAGTGAGTGAAATGTAGGTGAAGACTGATGATTCTAGGGTTGTGGAAGGCCGAGGACAACTAAGCCTCCAAAAGTGCCTGTGTCAGTGTGATCCCAGTATATTTGCTATGCTTTGGCAAGCGACTAGAAAAAAAGGGGAAAGGGTTTTAAAGAGTGTTTTTTCACACCTGTGGTTGCTCTCCAAGACCTTAGGAAAACACACAGTAGTGGAGTCCTGTGAATGACCTGCCCCAGCAAGATTTTCAGCATGTTGCGTAAAAGTGAGGCTAGGATGACAGAAAAGATTAATTGGAAAATACAAGGCCCAAGCAGACATTTGGTGCTTTAAACAGATAGCTCTGCTGTCCAGTAGGCACCAAACAATTTTGTCTGTTACGTACTTGTTCCTTGTTCTCTGTAAATATTTTAAGCTTAAATCATGCAAATACTGTATAAATGGAAAATGTCATTGTTAGAGTATATTTTCACTATTTACTTATTTATTTAAAAGTTTCACCAGGAAAGCACACTGAGCCAAGGCTTATTGCCAGGTGCGTCCTGGGGGAAGGGGAATTAAGGAAATACAATATTAAATATATATATATATATATACACACATACAGGATAGAACAATTAATACATAACAAAGTACAGCAAAATTTATTTAGGTAAGCAGTGGGAGAATCACATACATGTGCAAAATTAATTTTACATCAAAAATTACTTGCACAGGTTTGTATAACAGACTGGAAACAAAAGCGTCAAATATAAACCAAAAACACTTTATTTATACACAGAGAGTAGAACACAAGTACAGCAGGCGGTAAAAGAAAAAGATCTCATCTGGATTCAGCAGAAGTATCGCAGGTTTCTGTTGTGAAGCAGCTTCTTTTGATCCTTCTGGCAACATCTAACTGGATTGTTCCAATTGCAGCTACTAGGAATCAGATTCTGGTGGCTGCCTGTCAGGAGGCATTTGTAGAGCAATTAGTTCAGGGCCCAACAAGGGAGAGGCCCTGTTGGATCTGGTACTCACCAACAGTAAAAGGATATAGAACATAGCAGTCCTAAAGCCACTTGGTTCAAGTGACCGCAGGCCAGTAACATTGGAGGCCCAGGTGGGGACAGGCAAAGGGGAAAAAGTAATAAGGGTCTGTGACTTTTAAAAACAGGACTTAAGTAAAATGAGGGAAAAGTTGGAGAATAACATGAAGGGTATAGTGAAGGTAGGGGGTGCGGAAGAAAAGCGGGCAGCATTTTAAAGGCAATGATAGAAGCAGCAGATAGCTCCATTCCGAAGGTATCCAAAGGTAAAAGGGCCATTGGGACAGTGTGGTTTACAGCCAATGTAAAGGCAGCAGTAAGAACTAAAAAGAAGGTATTTTCCAAGAATAAGAGTAGTCAGAGTGAGGAAGCAAGAGTAAAGTACAGGAGAAGCCACCAGAAATGTGAGGGAGGCCAAGTTGAAGATGGAGCTCCGGTTGGCAGTGGGTGTGAAGAAAGAGAATAAGGCGTTCTTCTGGTACATCTGGGAAAAGCACATGGTCAAAGGGGATATAGTGAGACTTAAGGGCAATGAAGGGTGGAAGGATGGGGACAAGGGGAAGGCAGATAAACAAAACAATTATTTTTGTTCAATAATTACTAAGGAGAAAGACGGGCACTGCCTGATTATGGAAAAAGGAAGGGAGGGAGCAATGATGCTGGGGCAAAGGTCCAGATAACAGGGAAAAGGATGATGGAAAAGACAGCAGAGTTGAAAGTAGGTAAACCTGTAGGACCTGCCCGCTTACACCCAAGGATGCCACATGAGATAGAAGGGGATTATATAGCAGGGCCACTAGTAGACATTTCAGTAGCTTAGTATCCATGGGGGTGGTCCCTTGGGGTGGAGGAATGCGAATGTGGCTCTGGTACACAAGAGTTGGAAAAGGGATGAGCCAGGGAGTTACTGGCCTGTCAGTTTGACATCTATAGTGGGGAAGATCACAGAGTCTGTACTGAGGGAGGGCCTGCTAGACTTCCTGGAAGGGAAAGGACTGCAGGACATCAGACAGCATGGTTTCACAAGGGTAAGGTCTTGCCAGACAAATCTAGTTGAGTTCTTCAACTGAGTTACTACAGCAGCAGACAAGGGGCAGGCAGTTGTTATAGTAAAGAAAGGCCTTTGACTCAGTTCCCACAGGAGAATGGTCAAAAAATTAGGGACATTAGATACAAGAAAAGATGGCAAATTGGGTATAAAGCTGGCTGGGGGGGGGTAGAACACAGAGTGTGGTTGTCAATGCGGACTTTTCAGAGGTGAGGGAACTTACAAGTGGAGTACCTCAGGGGTTGGTACTAGATCTGGGCCTCTTCAGTATTTTGATCTTTGACACAGGTGAAGATATCAAGGGTAAGGTCAGCCTCTCTGCAGATGATGCAAAGATCTGTGCAACGGTGGACATAGAGGTAGGGAGAAGGGAACTAAGGGAGGGTCTGGGCAGGTCACAGAGCTGGTACAAGATAGATCGGCCCGGTGGTGCTGAGGGCTGAGGTGCTGGATGCCTTACCTTGTGCTACGCCAGCAACGTGGGTTCAGGAATGACCTCGGGTCATCAGGGAGCCGGTGTGGGGGGGGGAGCGGAATTGAGCAGCTGCAAGGCAGCTCTCTCCTCCTAGGGGTGATTGCCCCCCCCCCGAAGTTCCACTCCCACCGGGTGGAGGTCCGATGGGAAGCATAGGCAGGTGGGGGCAACAGCGATAGCAAGGGGTGGGGCAGAAGGGGCTGGTGCCCGGTGTGCACCTCCATGCATGTTTACGTATGTATCTTCTGCGGTCTCTGGTCAGGGAGAAAAACTGGGTAAAAACAACTAAAAAATATATATAGAAAAAAGAAAAAGAGAGCTGGTACAAGATGTGAAAGCTGAAGCTTAATGCTAAAAAATGGAAAGTAATGCAAATTGGGAAAAGGAACCTAAGGGTGCAAAACAAAATGGGAGGGGTGGTGCTAGATTAGCACTCCAGAAGAAAATGACTTGGGGGAGATGACACTGGAGACCCTAAAAACATTTGCACCCGCAAAAGAGCAGTGAGAAAAGTAAATAGAATGCTGGGATGCATAGGGAGAGGGATAAGCAGTAGAAGGTGGGAGGCGATTCTCCCACTGCACAGGTCACTGGTGTGGCCACACCTGAAATAATGCGTAAGGTACTGCAGCCCACACCCAAGGAAAGACTGCAACAAGGTGGAGGCAGTAACGTGCATGGCCTTGGGGATTTGACATGTAAGGAGAGGCTGCAGGACTTAAACATGTACCCCCTGGAGAAAAGGAGGAACAGGGGTGACATGATTGAGTGTACAGGTACCTGCATGGTAAGGCATGGCAAGGAACTAATTTCCTTGAGTTCAAACACGGGGATGAGAGGGAATTCACTAAAGCTGGTGGTGGTGGGGATTCAGAAATGACATCTGGAAACATAGCTTTACAGAAAGGATGGTGGATATTTATTTATTTTTTTCCATTTTGGTAACCAGGTAAGCCCACTGAGATGGACTGTCCCTTTTTCAGGGGCAACCCAGGGAGGGTACAATGGGAGGTACGATACAAAATAGGAGTACATCAATAGCAGAGGAACGTATCGAGGCAAGTAAAGAGAGGTTACAATTATATGCATAAATATAAATAGTATTATTTACATATCACTCAGACAATCACTCAGATATGTGGAATAAGCTACCAGAAGAATTGGTACAGGCCATATCGGTTGACAGCTTCAAGCAGGGATGGGACAAGCAGGTGGGTTTAGTTAGAAAAAATGGGGTCAGTAAGAAAGGGGAGTATTGCTACTAGCGCAAGGCAGAATAGTTAGGTTGGGCAGACTGGATGGGCCAAGAGCCTTTTTCTGCCATCAATATCTATGTATCTAGAATTCAACATGAAGTTAGTCCTGTATGAAACCTCCCCCACCTGCAAGGTGTGCTGACTAAGCCTGGAGATGGTAAAAGGCAAAGTCTGTTACGCCTTCAGGTGAATGGTGCCTGGGTTCATGGTTAGAAGTGGGCTTAGACAGTGGCATGCTGCCTCCACCTATAGGTATGCTTATGACAGAGCCCAGCACGGATGTTTCTCCATAGGAAATATATACAACCCCCACCCTGTGTGACAGGAAACGTAATCCTCTCCCCACATATCACTGTAAGCAGGCAAATAAACAGCAAGGCAATAATGTCAAAATACATTAGTGGTTGCAAATAAATAACCTATAGGTTTATTTTGGGGTTGGAAAACAAGGTAGAAGACATGAGAAAGGTAAAAATAAACAAAGACAGCAGTTTGCAATCAACCCCAGTGTAAGGTGTGTCTCAGCACCCCCTCCACTGGTGTACTACTGAACCCCGCAGTCCCTCTGGGAGCTCCCAATTGTAGTTTAAGTGTGCATACAGATGCAGAGTTGCAGGCCTGTGAAGCTAGGGCCTTGGTGCGTACCATGTATAAATTTGGTTGCTGGCTGCAGCTTCTCACTGGCAGATTACACAGTTGGATGAACAATAAAACAGTTTCTCCCGGCTGTAAGCTGTAGCTGTGGGCTTGATTCTAAGGTCACATAGGTATGCCCAGAAAGTATCTAGCTAGCTAGCTAAACAATAGGAATAATCTTTTCTGTGGGTAAAACCCAGTATTAATGATCTTTCCATGGCAGGCTGGTTCTGTTTACATGGGGACATCTACCCTGCTTACACAGAGGATGACTGGATGATCTTTTCTGTAGGCTGGATACAGGTGCAGCAGACCCAACATGCTTCTGGTGGTGAAGGTGTGGGCCATGATTATGTTGAATGATAGGAGGTCTGTTCTTTATGTTGGTTACAGGTGTGGTGGACCCAACACGCTTCTGGGGCGAGGGGTGTGGGCCATGAGGCTCAGAATGATGATGATCCTATTCACCCTACAAGAAGGCTTGCTTTCACTCACCTCAACAGGCAGTCACTGACCCAGGACCTGAGCTGGTTCAATGCCCAGTCAGGATAAAATCCTGACAGCAGTAGAAGGCGGTGGATCACCATCTTCCTAAATACAGACCAGCTTTCAAGGCAAACCCTGCTCTAATTTGGTGCTAGAGCCCAGGTTTGGCACTCTAGTTTCATCAGTCCCCTCTTCCAGAGGTCTTGACTGTTTTGAACAAACTTTTTAGTCAGACAGGAATAGCAAGTGAGAGCTATTCACAAGCACTCTCCCCTCCTCCCCCCTCAGAGGTTTCTCTCACTACTGTATTTGCATGTTTCTCCTTTGTGCAGAAATCCATTGATTAAAGGAAAACTGCACCCTCATATCTTCTAAATGTTATTTGTTTCCATGTCAACAGACAACTCTTTTCATGTAGCTGTTAAAGATGTATGCAACTGCTTCAGTTAGTTTTCATACTTCATACTAGGCCCTGTCACTCTCCTGGGAGGGTCCATTTCGTGGTTTTTGAAATCTCATTGTCCCTGAGAACTACATTAGCATATGAGAACATGATGTCAGATCAACCATTTATGTCATGTATCTCTATGCTAAAATAACAAATACCCTGCAAAAACTCTCTGGAAACTTATAAACTGAATGGAGTTTTAAGGGGAAAAAACTGCATTACAACTCAGATAGCTTGTAAAACTTAATGAAGGTAAATGTGGTATTTCACAGCTTCTTGCAGCTTGGTTCTTTTAAAACTACTTAAGCAGACAGGCATACTGGGGAGTTTAAAGGTTGATTCCGCATCAAATTCTATGTTTCTATATGCTAATGCAGCTATTAGGGACAATGAGATTTCAACAACCATGAAATGGACCGTCCCAGGAGAGTGACAGGGCCTAGTATGAAGTGTGAAAACTAACAGAAGCAATTGCATACATCTTTAACAGCTACATGAAAAGAGTTGTCTGTTGACATGGAAGCAAATTACATTTAGAAGACATGAGGGTGTAGTTTTCCTTTAAATATCAGTGGCTTGAATCCCATGCATTATTATGCTAAACCCGTGGCTGTCAGTTCCAGGGAAAAAGCACGCAGGCAAGTCCTGAGGCAGCTTGCAATTAATTCTGAGCTGAGCTCCAAATAGTCAGCAGTTTCACCTGGACAGGGTGTACTGATTTCATTGTTTTGCAGAGCTGAACTCTCCAAACTGATGTCCACGTCACATGCTGGGGTGTAGCCAGGGATTTCAGATCTGCACACCAAGTGGACTCACTGCTACCCCCCCCCACCCCGGGGTGTAGCCAGACAATATACAAATGTACACCAGGACCGTGTTTGTTGCCTCATTTGGCATAACAAATATAGCTTTTGTATCTCATGACAGTGGTTGTTGCCATACATGGGTAAATACAAATGCCATGCATTGTTCCCTAAGACACCCACATACCAGCCCAGAGCCTATAAAGTTGTATTGTCCTTGGGATGCAAAGAGAGTATTAGTGACCAATCCTTCTAGTTTCGACTCCTGTGAATAAAATTACAGACAGGTTCAGTATTTTCTGTTAGTTTTCATGGAAAAAGAAAGCTGTTCAGAGCCTATTTGCTACCCCCTTAAATAAAATTGCACACCATGGAGTGCTTGGAGTATGCCTGCCAACACCCAATCACATGGACAGGATGTACTAATTTAGTTGTTTTACAGAGCTGAAGTCTCCAAACTGATGTCCACTTCACATGGACAGGATGTACAAATGTAGTTGTTTTTGCAGTTTGTGCAGCTTTGAGAACTGCTTGAAACTGAGCAACCTCCTTGTTGTGGGCTCCACCTCGATACTGAAGGCAGTCTAGTGCGTCAGACGGAGGCCAAACTCCAGGAACTATGTCACAGTGTACTAGTATACCCCCTCGAGAGCCATCCTCTTTTTCCTCAAGACTACTGCAGTAGCATCTCCCTCTATTTTCTTTCATCTAATATGTTTGTCTTTTCACCCCTTTTGCAGGCAGACCACTTGCAAAAGGTGCTCTCTTTACTATCCCTGAGTCTTCCTGTGTCTCTGTTGGGAGTTGCAGTCCACTGTGCGCCCCCACCTTCCATGTGGAAACCTTTATGTGAGCTGTTGGCAAATGCCTATAAATGCTTATGTTTTGATGAAATAAATATTTGTATCTGTTTAGCTCATACCATTACCATTGTAACGCCAAATACATGGCTGGTAGAGCTGCCTTCTTGTTGTTTAGCTGGCTTTGTGTTGTGACTTAGAATGAGAAATAATTCCCCTGCCTGGTATTGTTACCTTGTAAAGTGTGCTTTCCTGCTCGTGCTCAGGTAGCAGTAAGCAGATTATTTATTTATTTTTTTTATTTATTATGCTTTGTGTTGCCGCTGGATCACCGGTAATTTCAGTCCTTAGTCACAGCCCCTCTTGTCCCCCACCTCCGGCAATCGCCAGGTTTCTTCCTCTGTCACCTCTGGCTTACCCCCAAGAGGGCAGGATGGCGGAGCTGCCTTCCCACCAACTCCACACTACGAATATCTGGTCGGGGGGAACACTGGCACTGGAGGCTAATTGGGGCTTGGAGGGAAGGGTGCCATGGAGGCGATCCTGCAGCGTTTTTCTCCCCCTGTAAGCAGGGTGGGGACGTGCAATGACGTCCAGCGTCTGCCCCGAGAACTTGTTGATGTCAGTGCATTGCGGCAAATCCAGCCTCCGCTGGGAGCCGCTCGTATGCTGGATATACTACCCCCCTCCCTCCCGGGGAAGGAGAGCAGTCCTATGGATGCTCAATCCTTTTGCCCTCGGGTTATTCCCCTGACAACCCGAGTCCGTTCCCAAACCCAGGTCGTCAGTGTCGCAAGTGGAATGCCAACCGCTGCACCGATGGGCCGGCAGAGTAAGCAGATTATTAAGCTACCTGATCCAGGAGAATGAAAGTGCATCAGGGAAGGGGTTGGCAGTTGGCAAGGGTGTCCGGATACTGTCTTTTGCCACCCCAAAACCCCTGTTTTAAAGTAGATTGTGTTTTCTTTTTTATTTGTAAATAAATTGAATGCCGGGAGAACAGGGGCAAGGTAACAAGTAAGAAAGAATTGGAACTTACCTTGACCTCCCGTTTTTATCCCAACTGCAAGTAATTGTTCCAAAATATTGTAGGGACCGGGGTAGATTGAAATAAGCACCTGTCCATGCGCTTTACTGGCTACATCTGCCCAGTCGTCCAATCCATGCAGGTGACCTTATACAGTAAAGGAATATAAAAAATGGTCGAACCCGGGGTTTGATGCAGAAAAAGAAAAGCATTTATGCCTAAATAAATCGAGGAGCAGCTTAAAGGTGAAACAAACACCAGTTTTTCCCCTGTATGCGAGAGTATAGAGACGGCTTTAAACTGTATATTAATACCGCGCTGTCTTGCTGCTCCGTACCTCACTCACCACACTCAACACAACACTGTTTGTTCAGGACAGGAAAACTGTCTGCTATTGGAAGCAGGCCCTCCTGTCTCATGGCAGCTGTTAAAGGCTTAGGCTGCTACATAAATAAATTACTGGGGCGTGATGAAACATACACGTTTCAAGCGCATGCAAACACGTTGTTCCTACGGAGATACAGGAATTCCTGGAACTGTGTACTGCATATATATGCTAGAACTACTATAAGGTTTTATTTTGTTAGTGCTCCTGGTTTGTTCTTTTATTTATTACTGCATAATGGAATTATAGAACGTTTTACATACTTACCAGGAGTCAGTATCTTTCATATTTTTCGTTACAGAGTCCTATCCTGAAGCAGCCCAGTGTCTTTCTAAGCACCGTCCGGCCCTGTCTTCTTGGAAAACCCCGCCTGCGATTCAGTGGGCAGGGATACCCCAGCTTAAAATCTCTGCACACCCAGCTCCCAGTGCTTAGTTGTCACTTCTGACGCTGAGCCAGGCGTGTGGTTTTGCTCCCACTTGCTTCTCTTCTCGGCGCTCACCGCCTTGCTCGTTCCCCTGCTGGTTCTGTGTCTTTCCTCCCCCTTTTTTTTCTCTTTCCCTACTGTGCCTCTGCCTGTTTTTTGCCATGTTTGACAGCCCCTCTTGCTCGCTGCGACTTACCACTCGGCTGTCTGCCTGCGGTTTACCGCCCAGCACCCCCGACTCACTTCCTCTCCTTTTTCTCTCTTTTCCTCATACCTTTCTTTTTTCTTTGGGGTTTCTCTTCTCTTCTCCTCTACTCCTGCTCTACTGCTAGTATTTGCCTCTGTTTCTGTTGACTGCTGCCACTTTAAACAACATGAAGTCTTGCTGTATTCAGACATAATGCAGACTACCAAGCAGTTAGCCCCAGCACTTGAACTGCCCCGGAGAGGAGAGTTAACTCTATGCAGAAGCATAGAACATTGAGCTCGAGCTCGGTTTTCAAACCTCTGTTTGTGGTACTTCCCAGTGTAACCGTCAGATTCTTTACTCCGCCTAACAGTGAAGTCGCTCCGGAGATTTCCTCTGCTCGGTTCGGTAAAAGAAAAATAAAGCATTCGGTTTAAACTGCATATTTTTTGTTATTTTCGGATTTCCAGCCTCTGTCTACGGTACAGGTAGTATGTAGATAGGTAGTGACTGTGTTTTATTTTGCTAAAAAGAGTGGAAATTGTCTCTCTTCGGC
Organism: Neoceratodus forsteri; assembly: GCA_016271365.2. Lineage (NCBI taxonomy): Eukaryota > Metazoa > Chordata > Ceratodontiformes > Ceratodontidae > Neoceratodus > Neoceratodus forsteri. The sequence continues at coordinate 1,872,476,178 of CM057452.1, forward strand.
TTCTTTCCGGTCGGTCCGGTTTGGAACTGACTTTGTAAAATTGTTCTCTCTTTCTGGAATTAGTGTGGTGTTCCGGTACCGATTGGTCTCAAAAGAACCGGACTTTTGCTGGTTCTTTTAAAAAGCCTGTGACACAGTTTGTAACCGATCGGTTGCTTTATAACTTGGCTTGAAAGCTTCTATAGGGTAATTTGTTAGGCTGGCCATGTCTGAGAAACCCAAGAAGAAAACCGGTCCCACTGGGTTTCAACACTGTACTGAGTGTGGGGAGGCCTTTGCTAAGGCCGATCCCCACCTCATCTGTGTTTATTGTCTGGGATTTGACCACCTCAAGTCAGACTGCCAAATCTGTAAGAACTTTCCTAAAAACACTCTAGATAAAAGACTGAGTAGGCTGAAGGAAAGGGAGGCCGAAAAGCTGTCTATCCCTCTTCATAAATCCTTTGGGAAACAGACACACAAAATTTTACAAACTTCTAATTCAATACCTCCTGTGGATAAGAGAATGGACAGGAGGTATTTGTTATCAGGCTCAGCTGCGGAGTTCCTTTATAGTCATTGCAGCCATGTTGGGGTAGTGCAGGCTGCAGCCTGTGACAGAGGCTAACATTCTTTGGCTACACCCCCGGATAAGGACTCCAGGAAAGTGGATGCCATGGCAAAACAGTATTGGCATCCTCTTTGGGACTCAGGCAGGCTACTTATATGGCCTACACAGCCAGGTACCAGAAATCCAGATGGGACATGGTTCTGGAACTGGCTAAACAGGCCTCTCCCCAGCTAGCCAAGGAGCTGGAGGAGGTGGCTGCTGATGGAATTGAGGCATCCAAAATGCAATTTCATGCTGCTGTGGACTCCAGTGATGTGGCATCTAGAGTCATGGCTACATCTGTGTCTCTCAGAAGACATGCTTGGCTCAGATGTACTAGCCTTTCACAGGATATCCAGACTAAGACCATGGATTTTCCTGTGTAGGTAACTCTCTGTTTGGGGAGCAGACAGAGGCTTACATGAAGAAAATGGATGAATATAGGACTACGTACAGGAGTGCACAGGCCGAGGAAAGGCAGGCCACTCCACACAGGCAGCAGTCTAGGGACAGGGGCAGGCCCTTTCAAAGGCCTTTTTACCAAGCCCAGGCCTCCTCTCCCTTCCCACAGAGGGAGTTCTTCAGAGGGAGGGGTAGGAGAGGAATGAGCAGGGCTGCTCCCTCCTCCTCTCAGTCTAAGGCTTCTGCCAAGCAGACACCCTGATGTGTCAGCCCGGGTCGACTCACCATTTTCAGTAGGAGGCAGGCTGGCTTACTACTTCCAGGCCTGGAAGTCTGTGACCTCAGACAAGTGGGTCTTGGAAGTAGTAAGCCAGAGACTGGCCCTCAACTCCAAAAAATTTCCAAAAAGAAGGGCCACGTCTTTTCCACCTGCATCAGTCTCAGAAACCCTTGCCCTAGAGGCAGAGGTTTCCTCTCTTCTAGCTCTTAGAGCTATAGAGAAGGTTCCTACTCAGCACAAGGGAAAAGGACTGTATTCCAGGTACTTTCTTACCCCAAAGAAAACAGGGGATTGGCAACCCATCCTAGACCTAAGGTATCCGAACAAACACATTTCAAAGCCCAAATTCAAAATGGTAACTCTGGGAATAATCCTTCCCTCTCTAAGGCCAGGGGATTGGCTAGCATCTCTGGACCTCAAAGATACCTACTTCCATATTCCTATCAGGTGCTCCCACAGAAAATACCTCAGGTTCGAGTTGCCTTCAGGCCATTACCAATTCAGAGCCATGCCATTCGGTCTAACATCAGCTCCAAGGGTGTTCACAAAGTGCCTTGCAGTAGTGGTGGCTTACCTCAGAAGACAGGGTATCACCATCTTTCTGTATCTGGACGACTGGCTGTTAGTGGGTCAGTCTCATTTACAGGTCAAGTCAGCTGTTCAAATTACCCAGGACCTACTCAGCTCCTTGGGTTTTTTTTTCAGTCTTCCAAAGTCTGTCCCCGAACCAGTTCAACTCCTCACCTTTATAGGCATAGAGTTGGACACTGTACAAGCAAAAGCCTTCCTTCCCCTGGCAAGGGTAAAGGGCCTAGTGGATCTCACTTCCTCCCTTCGACCTCAGGTCTCCCGCCCAGCAAGACAGTTCCTTCAGCTCCTGGGCCACATGGCAGCTTCCATAGCAGTGGTGCAGGGAGCAAGGTTCCAGATGAGGCACATTCAGTTTCATCTGAGGTCTTTTTGGTCCCAAAAGAAGGATTCACTTACCAAACTGATTCCAGTGACTCAGACTCTGGTCCAAGCTCTCCAGTGGTGGCTGGACCAGGACAACCTCAGACAAGGGGTTCCATTTCTCCCTCAAGTCCCATCAGTAGTTTTAACTACAGATGCTTGTCTCCTAGGGTGGGGAGCCCACCTGGGAGCCCTGACAGCTCAAGGGCTCTGGTCTCCACAGGAATCTCTCCTTCATATCAATCTCCTGGAACTCAGGGCAGTTTTCCTAGCTCTGCAGAGCTTCTTGGATTCAGTCAAGGGCAAGGTGATCCAAGTCAGGACAGACAACACCACTACAATGTGGTACATCAGCAAGCAGGGAGGCACTCGGTCCTTGGCCTTGTGCACAGAATCCATGAAGCTGTGGTCTCTGGCCTATTCTCTTCAGACTTCTCTGGTAGCAGTTCACCTTCCAGGGAAGGACAACATACTAGCAGATGCTCTGAGCAGAATTTCACAGGGACATCACGAATGGTCCCTGGATCCTCACATACTGAAGGTCATCTTCTCCAGGTGGGGCACTCCAGAGATAAATCTCTTTGCAGCACCGGACAATCATCAACTTCCTCTGTTTTGTTGCAGACCTCCAGTCCTGGGGATGGTTCCCTAGGATGCTGTCTTTTTGAACTGGAAGGGCAGGTTTCTCTATGCCTACCCTCCCTTCCCTCTGCTGTTCAGAGTTCTGATCAAGATCAGGACTCAACCCTGCACAGTGATACTGGTGGCTCCAGATTGGGCCAGACAGCCTTGGTATCCTCTACTGCTGTCCTTGTCAGTGTCATGTCCCCTGTCTCTGCCCAGGACATACAATCTCCTGTCCTCCTCCCAGGGGCAGATCTGGTACCCCAGTCTCCAGTCTCTCCATCTCAAGGCCTGGCTCTTGAAGAGTTAGAATATGCAGCTCTACATCTTTCTCAGGGAGTTCTGGATATTCTGAAGGTCTCTAGGAAACCTTCCACTAGAAAAACTTACAACTCCAAATGGGAAAGGTTCAGTATTTGGTGCTCTCAGAAAGGCATCCTGCCTGATTCTGCAGACATTTCCACAACCTTAGACTATCTAGTTCATCTCAATGGTTTAGACCTTAGGCCTGCCACTCTGAAGGTTCATCTAGCAGCTGTCTCTGCATTCCTCTCAGCAGGGAAGGGCTCTTCCCTGGCATCTCATCCTGTTTTCAGAAAGTTTTTCAAAGGTCTGGTTCACATTAACCCTCCCTTTAGGGAGCCTACTCCGCCTTGGGATCTTAATGTCTGCATAGCTCAGCTAATGCAGCCACCCTTTGAACCTCTGGCTTTGGCCGAATTGAAGTACTTGACCTGGAAAACTGTGTTCCTCGTAGCTATTACTTCTGCCAGGTGGATTAGTGAGTTACAGGCTCTGTCAGTGGAACCTGACTTCATCTCCTTCCATAGGGACAAAGTAGTCCTCAGAACCAATAGGAGGTTCTTGCCCAAAATGGATTCGGATTTTCATCTGAACCAGTCTATGTGTCTCCCTGTGTTTTTCACTGACCATTCTTCTTCAGGTGAAAGAAGGTTACACAGTCTGGGTGTTAAGAGGGCTCTTAGCTACTACATTGAGCATACTAAGGCACATAGAAATGACTGTCTTCAATTGTTTGTCACTTATGGCGAAGTGGGAAAGAGTAAGCCTGCCACTAAGAGAACTATTGCCAGGTGGATTGTTTCTTGTATACAATTTTGTTATGACAAGTTGGGTAGGACACCCCCTTCAGGCCTGAGGGCTCACTCGACCAGGGGTACAGCTGCTTCTCTAGCTGCAGCCAGAGATACCTTTGTTAGAGATCTGTAAAGCAGCCACCTGGAAAACAGTACACACTTTCACCAAGCATTACTCCCTGGACATCCAGGCTAGGAGTGATGCTAGGTTTGGTACCGCAGTACTGCAGAGCCTCTTCCCAAAGTAGGTTCTGCATTCCCTCCTCCATAGGGAACTGCTTGGTAGTCTGCATTATGTCTGAATACAGCAAGACTTCATGTTGTTTGAAGAAAAAATTACTCACCATAGTAATGTTGTTTCTTCTAATGGAGTCTTGCTGTATTCAGACCTCCTCCTCCTCCTCCCCTCTCAGAACCTGGCTTTTGGGAAGTGGGCTGGCAGGTACAGTGTTGCACCTCAGGGGTGTACTTTGTACCCTTCTTCTTGGGTGGGGTAGATGTTATTATTATTATCTTTTCTGGTGTTTTACTAAATATTGTCACTACCTTTCCTTCTTGGGTTCTCGACTGGAGTCTTTTGGGGCCCAAGAAGATATATTTTGCCCTTTGGCTATATTTGAACAATTTCCGTACTTTAGTTACTAGTTAGTTAGCTCGTAAGAATCTGAGGGTTACACTGGGAAGTACCACAGACAGAGGTTTGAAAACTGAGCTCGAGCTCAATGTTCTATGCTTCTGTATAGAGTTAACTCTTTCCTCTCCGGGGCAGTTCAAGTGCTAGGGCTAACTGCTTGGTAGTCTGCATTATGTCTGAACACAGCAAGACTCCATTAGAAGAAACAACATTACTATGGTGAGTAATTTTTTTCTTCTAGTTTGTGCATCTCCACTTCCGGTTCTCTCCTTCCTTTACCTTCTCCTCCCGCAGCCCTTGCTCGCTAATCAGTGTTTGGCAGTTCCAATACTCAAGCTCCTGCTCTTTGCTCCTGTCCTTCTCAGCATAATTCAGGCTCCTGCTGGATGAATTCACCTTACACTTCAGTTGGACTTCTCCTCAGACATTGCATCTTTTATTGCGCTGCGCTTACTTGGGGTTTGTGACCTGTACTGCTGCTGTTGCGCAGGCCCTCTAGCTGCACCTACTTGGGGGTTCCAGCTTCTCCTTTTCCTACTACCCAGTGCCTATGTGGAGGCCACCGGATCTCATATTCACTCCTACTACTCCTCTGGTGCCAATGTGGAGGCTACCAGATTATACTTCAAACTCCGCTGACTCATCTGCTGCCCACGTGAAGCTACCGGATCATACTTCAAACTCCTCTGACTCATCTGGTGCCTACGTGGAGGCTACCAGATTCCTACTATTATCAGCCAGCATCTACTTGGAGTTGCCAGCCACACTTCCTCTTCTCTCATCGTCCTGCCTATGTGGAGGTCAGGACCTACCTTCATTCTTTCCCCGTGCACAGTTGGCTCACAGTTTGACCACTAGTATAATTCCTAGGAACTGCATCTTATATTTTCAAGCCCTCCTGCTTACAGTATGGCGTCTCCCGCTCCTACGGAAGGACCGGCACCTGCTCCCCCTGCTCCTAGAAAATGCACTTCCAAGTCAAAGCACTCTTTTAGGGACTGGACTATTCCACTATTAATTACAGAATTGAAGAAACTAGGTGTTACCTACCCTGCCATTGCCAAGAAACACAAACTGTATGATTTACTTTTGGAAGCCCAAACCTAAACGGTTCCAGATGCCACGACTCCTCCTACTCACCTGGAATCTGACGCTTTTACCGAACTTAAGGATCTAATATCTCAACTTGCTATCTCTGTGTTTGATATTCAGTCCCGACTTACACTCCTGGAGAACAAGCAGCCTGCTCTTCCTGACAACCAACCAGCTCCAGCCATTCTTGTTCAGCAGCCTGAATCATCTATTATTGTTCCAGCTCCGACTACTGACATTATCCAAGGCATTCCTGTCCCAGCTGTACCTACACAGCCTGTTCCTTCTACCAGGCCAGGTACCCAGTCTCCTTATCCAGCCTTGCCTGCCATTTCCCCTGTTCATCTAGTTTCCAGTCATCTCTGCAAGGACATCATCAGTGGGAAAGATGTTAACCTTATTTCATTGCTCATTTCTTCTCAAGATTCCATAGAAAACAGAATTATATCTTGTGGTGATGTCTCCATTGTTCTGAAATCCATAGACCCTAGATTGACCAAGAAATTAACCATTCCCAAATTTGTCCTAGTATTCAGCCACTACAGAGATATTCTATGTTCCGCCTTTCCTTATCTCCGGGAAGAGCTAGACGCCCATTTATATTTGGTCGTTGACCTAGGTGTGCACTATGGTGGTACACATTTCTTCGATTATCATAAAGCCTTTTTGGCTAAGGCCACTGCAGCCATTGCTCACTTTAACGTATGACTCAACTGGGGAATACTCAACAGTGAACTGCTCTGTCATCATTTTGCAGGTCAGCAAGCGTTAACTTGCCAACTATGTGGCTCCTTCTCACATTCAACTGCTTTATGCCCTTTAACGGTGTCTGATACTTCCTCTGCTCAACCTTTGCCTTCAAGTACTCCTTCCATTATGTGCACTATTTGCAATCCATCTGTCTTACCACGTTCCTCTCACGACAGGTTAGGCCGCCCTGTCACTTTCATTGAGGGCCGACCTTTATGCAACAATTTCAATGCTTCTGGATGCGATCAGTACAGTTGCTGTAACTTACATGTGTGTAACCATTGTGAGGAAGCTCATTCCAGATCCATTTGTCCCAAACTGCGGCTCAAGTCATGATAACTACAACATCCCTGTACTCCCATCAACGCTGAGGCCCTGGCACGTTTACTGTCTACTCATCCATCTCAACACTTGATTAACTTTCTTATTTCTGGTTTCTCAGAAGACTTTTACACTGGCATTTTTGTACTACCACAGGAATCCTACAAATGCAAGAATTTACTCACGGCCACAAGTGAACCCGATGTAGTCAGTCAGTTGCTTCAGAAGGAACTTAACAAAGGTTTCCTCATCGGACCATTCAAGCAACCACCTTTTCTTGTTGTTTGTATCAGTCTTGTTGGTGTGGCTACAAGAAAGTTTTTAGGAAAGAAGAGGCTCATTTTCGATCTGTCTGCTCCTCACACTTCTCCCATCCCTAGCATTAATTCGCTCATACCATCAGATGAATTTTCCTTAAGCTACGCAAGCATAGATATTGCAGTCGCTGTTATCAGAAAGCTTGGTTCAGGCTCCTGGCTGGCTAAAGCAGATATATCAGATGCCTTCAAACTCCTTCCTATCCATCCCCCTCTGTGGCACCTGTATGGTATTCAATGGAAGAACTCCTATTACTTTGCAGTGCATGTGACCTTTGGGTCCAAAAGCAGTCCCAAAATTTTCGATATCTTTTCTGACACTTTATGCTGGTTACTGCTCAGTCATTGTTGTGTCCCTAATGTCATCCACTTGCTTGATGACTTTCTCCTTATTTCACCTCCCTCAGCTCCACCTGCAGCAGCCCTTTCTTCTCTACGTGAGCTTTTTCATGTCCTTGCAGTTCCTGTTTCTGAAGAGAAGACACTGGGTCCATCTACTGAGTTGGAGTTTCTGAGTATCATATTGGACTCGGCTTGCATGGAAGGCAGATTGCCCCATGACAAATTGGTCAGAATCCAGGCCTTGGTATTATCATTCTCTGTGAAGTCCTCATGCACGAAGCAGGAACTACTTTCCTTATTAGGTTATCTCAATTTTGCCATGTGCATAATTCCCCAGGGTCGCTCATTTATCTCCTACTTGCTCAAACTAATTACTTCCGTGCCCGCTTTACATCATCATATCAGCTTGTCTGCTTCAGCAAAGTCCGATTTGTCCATGTGGTCCCTCTTTTTGGAACAGTGAAATGGCTGATCTTATCTGTGTCAATCTTCACCATTCATCACAGATGGGTACTGGCCGGAGATCAGGACCCTGTGGGACCTTTTTTTTTTTTAAAAGGATAGGCGGAGCCGATGCAGCATCGGCGCCACCCTCGAGGCCGATGTACTACGTGGCGCTCGAGGATTAGCCGTTAGGCTGGGTCAACTCCGCCTGCCTACCAGTTCTTCGTCTCCCGCCATCGAGGTCGCCTCGTGGGAAGCCTGAAGAAGCGTGTTTTTCCAAAATTTTAGGCCTTGAAGCCTGCATCTCTAGTTGTCAGTCTACTAGTTCTGTGTTTGCCTCCACTCGAATCGCCGGTAAGATCTTTCCTTATTTTACTGTTTAAGCGGCGTCGAGTCTGTTTTTGGTGTTTTTTTCTCCGTAGGTCATGTCGCGGTCGGAGGGCAAGAAATCCAAGAAGGCAGGCGGCCCCTGTCGTCGGTGCCCGTGCGGCCGCAAGTACTCCGTCACCGACCAACATGACCGGTGCCTTTCGTGCCTTGGCCCGTTACACGACATGGATTCATGTGACGCCTGCTTCTCGATGGACCGCCGGGTTTTAGAACAGCGCCGTTCAAGGTCGGGCGAGTTCCGCCGACTTTCGGGGGTAGGCCGGCAGTCGTCAGGCCAAGCCGCGTTCTCTCGGCCCTTCCTCTGGGTCTCCTCCCGGTTCTACACAGACCGAGGAGGAGGGCCTCAGCCTCTTCTAGCCTAGCCGTGGCCGAGGCTCCTTCCGCAGCACAGGAGGCCTGTTCCGCTTCCCCCCGGGAGGCGGGCGGGAAAGCGCCCGCTCGGCAATCACCCTTTGGGGGTGAAGGCCCCGGTGTCACTCCCGTGGTCCGCTAGGCCCAGGTTGACGCCGTCCTCAACGCCGTTGTTCGGTGCCGTCGGGGTCTTCGGCGCCGCTCGCGGTGCCGCGGGACCTGTCAGTGTCGATGTTGGTGCTGACCCGATTGTCGGTGCCGTGGGGCTTGTCGGCGCCGTTTGCGGTGCCGACACTGCTAATGGCGCCGTGGAACCGCCTTGGCGGAATCGCCCGCTATATCTCACCTCGGTGCCGTCCTCGGCGCCCGAGGTTAACTTTATAGCGCCCTGGGAAACCGCCGGTGTCATCCGTCGGCGCCGTGCGTGGCGCCGTTGGGACTCGGTGCCGCTTCGCGGCGCCAGTGTTCCGCCGGCGCCGCGTGGTCGGAGCCGAGTCCTCGAGTCATTGACGCCGCTTGTCCTCGTGCCGCTCGTGGCGTCAAGCGGCCTAGCGGCATTGTCGGCTCCGAGGCTGGGGTTTCTGCCGGCGCCGTCTCTGTCCCGGGTGCCTTCCCTGGCACCGGTGGACCTGATGGTGCCGCAGCTAGCCCTGGCCTAGGACTTCTGGCCCAAGCTGACCTACCACCTTCTGCTGGCACCGCTCGCAGTCCTGTGGAGCGGGTGGGGATTGCTTTGGCTTCTGAGCCCCTCGGGAAGGTGTCCCTTCCTTGACCCCTTACTATTTGGCTTAGGGCCTCGGACTCTTCCTCTTCGGAGTTGGAGTCCAGCTCGGAGTTGAATGGGCAGTCACACCCTTCGGGGTTGTCTGCAAGGGAGGACGAGCTGGTGGTTTCCTCTTCGGGTCTCAGCCAGCCCCCCTCGGAGGTGAGTCAGGTTCCCTCTAAGGCTGGGGTCAGTGGTATTGACCAGCGGGCTGTGGTGCGTGCCACCATTGCCTTGCAGCCTGGCCTTGGGGGGGTTCCTTGACCCCTCTGCGGTGGTACCCCCTACTGTGATGTCTCTCGGTCGCCCAACTTTGGGGCCTATCGAGAGGGCCACGGGAGGGAAGGGTGCTCCTTCCGGGATTGCCCCTTCAGGGGCAGCCCTGGGTACTGAGCTGCCTAGGCTGGCCACTTCGAGGGCTAGGACCCTTTCGGACTCCGAAGGGTCGAGGGGTGTGAGTTCGGCGCGCCGGCCCTTCTCTGGGACCCACCCGGGCCCTGGACGGAGCCAGTGCGGACTTCCGCCCTTCCCCTTCGGGTTCCTTGAGAGGGTCCCATTCTTTGAGGCAGGGGACCGTCCTTCTGGACCTTCATGGCTCCGGTCGCCTCACTTGGGGGATTCTTCTGGGCGCAGTCTAGGCAGTACCGAAGCGGTTGTGCAGCTGTCGACTGCGGAGTCTTCCAGGACTCCTCCCGTGGGAGTCCATGGGCCACTCCTTAACCCTGGCAGAGGTCAGCCGACTTCTTCTCTCGGCTCTGTCCACTCCCCTCTGCCGCCTTCTCCTGCGTTCCCAGGTATCCTTGGTCCTAGCGGGCCTCTCACCTGGGAACAGTTCAGATGGTGGCTGCACGATTCCCTGCCTACGTTAGGGCCTTGGACAGCCAGGTTTTTCAACCTCCCCCCGAGCAGCCATCCTCCGAGCCTATGGTGACCTCCAGCTCCTCATCCCCCTCTTCTGGGGGAGAGGAACCTTCTGTCCACATCTCTCCTGCTGCTGATCTCTCTGAGTATCAGCGTTTCCTCGTGAGGATGATGGAGGACCTTCACCTTTCCCCCTCTTCTGTTAGCAATCCGGAGTATGCGGCGCACGCCTTTCTAGGCGATTTTGGGACAGTCACCCTCATGGTGCCGCCTTGGCCTGCTCCCTTTCGGGAGGCGTCCATGCGTTTCTGGCAGAGGCCCTTCTCCGGAGTCCCTGCCCCTAGGGACCTCTGCCAGAGGTATTGCGCTCCCCTGGTGTCTCCGGGTTTCTTGCCTCATCCGCAGTCCGGATTGATGCACCTGGACACTCCTGACGGGCTTCGCGCCCTCTGCCGTGACCGACCCCCAGATCAGGACTCCTCGGATTTTGATTTCTGGGGGAGGAGGACTTTCTACTCGGCACGGCTGCTTCTCTCCATTTCTGCGCCTCAGGCCCACTACGCTGCCTATAACAGGTACTTGTGGTCAGCCCTAGGTCAGCTCCTAGCCGCTCTGCCTGACTCGGAGCAAACCAGGCAAGCCATTGCTCTCTCTGCACGTGGCCTGGAGCTAGCAAGGCACCAAGCATGGGCATCTTACAACGCCAATGAGGTAGCTACCAGGGTCGTAGGGACAGTGATCTGCACCAGAAGATTGGCATGGCTTCGCCTCTCCCGGTTGTCACCCTTGGCCCGGCGTAGGGTGATTTGCTCCGCTCACCAGGGAACCTATCTCTTTTCCCGTAGGGCGAGACGACGTTTGTCGGGGCAAATTCCTTCCCCCTCCGGGGAACCCGTCTCGCTCTCCCCACTCTCTGGCCTCCTCAGGCCCAGAAGGTTCCCCCTTAGTGTGTCACCCACTGAGGGCTAAGGGACACTGTCCCTTAGGGTGCATTAATCACCTTCGGGGCTTGGTATTTCACTATTCAGATGAATGGTGAAGATTGACACAGATAAGATATAGAAATTACGCACTCACCGTAATTATGATCTTTCTGTGTATCTTCACCATTCATCACAATCCCGCCTGCCATCCCCCTGGGGCTCCAGTCTCTGGAATCCTCCTCCCTCTGTGCCTTCCCTCTCTTCACTGCATAGGTGCCGGAAACACTGGGGCGAAAGGGGCGGTTGCCCCTCCACTTTTTATTTCTGTATGGTAAAAACCAGTATAGGGAAAAGTGCCCTCTCATTCTCAGCCCCCTCAGCTTTGCCATCTTCCGGCACCCTTACTTGAGTGAGATTAGTTGGGACACACAGGGGGGACAGTCTTCCCTAAGGTGTACAGTTCGAGTGGCACTCCTTCTCTTCTACATATCTTCACCCCTACGGGGTGGGAGCTGGTGGTTGCCCTCCTTCTGTTATCCATCTTATTAAAAAAAAAAAATTCCCCTTTTTTTCACCAAATATCTCTTTAGAGAGAGAGAGAGAGAGTACTGAGTCCCTGTACCCTGTCCTTCTCCAGAATAGCCAACTCTGCTTTTGGGGTATTGCCAGTTATTCTGTGCCTTGAATTCTGGCAAAGAGCTTTGCTAACTCTTTGCAGTTCCTATACAGTCTGGTGACGGACAAGGGTCCTGGATCCTTGTTACCTCTCACTCTCTCCTAAATTCTCTCTCTCCCCCCTTCCCTCCCTTCTTCTGTTTCCAGAGATGGGCCTACCCAATCCCCTTAGTCTTACTTCTTCTATGCTGTCCTCTCAGTCATTATTTCTCCTTTTAGTTCAGTTTTCTCTTCCTTTTTCTGTCCCTTGGACTCTCTTGTCCCACCCTCCATCACTTTCTCTTACCTCTCCGGCGACTCAGAACTGGTAGGCAGGTGGAGTCGACCCAGCCTAACGGCTAATCCTCGCGCCACGTATCGCCAGCCTCGAGGGCGGCGCTGACAAGGCCGGGTTCGCCTTATCCTTTTTAAAAAAAAAAAAAAGGCTCCCGCGGGGTCCTGATCTCCGGCCAGTACCCATCTGTGATGAATGGTGAAGATACACAGAAAGATCATAATTACGGTAGGTACGTAATTTCTATTTCCATGTTTTACAAGGATGTCTCTCCAACCTTATCCCCTCGGATTTATACAGATGCCTTGCCAGCTTTTGGGTTCGCAGCGATATACAATACATTGTGGATCTCCGCCCCTTGGCCTTCTGATTTTTTTCAACTTCCTGATTGCACCACCTCTTCACCTCTCTTTGAAATATATCCCATAGTAGGTGCTGCATTTACATGGGGGCATCTGTGGTCCTTACAGACCATCTCGGTCTTTTCTGACAACCAAGTAATTGTACATATCATTAATAAAGGCAGATCTTCTTCTCATTCTGTTATGCTGTTCATGCGGAGATTGACCTGGCTTTCCTTGATTCATGATTTTTCAATCCGTTGCTTCCATATCCCTGGACTCCTCAATACCGCCGCTGATCATCTTTCTTGTTTTCGTTTTCAGGACTTCAGGCGCCTTCAGCCTTCTGCGGATCCATGTTCTACTCCAGCTCTCCAATTCCAGGATCTCATTATGCATTAACTGATTACCTGCACAAGGCTATGACTATCATGTGGTCTGCTCTATCCGAAAAAACTCAGTCTCCGTATTCTATAGCCTGGAAACACTACACCACGTTTTGCGCCATGACAGCTACATCTCCGATACCCGTAACCATTCATACCATTCTGGCTTTTATTACTTATTGCCATACGTTGCGAAAATTAATGCACAGTACAATCAAACATTACTTATCTGGCATCCATTTTGTTCTTCTACAGTCAGATCCAGCTTCAGGATCAATAGTTTGTAACCCAGTTATTAAACTGCTCTTGGTGGGCATCCTCAAGTCACCCATCAAAAAAGCCTCCTACTCGTCAACCAATTGATGACTGCATTTTCAGACAACTATTAAACCTACTTTGAACTAACCCACTAGATGTCTTCTCCACTACCATTCTATCTCCTGCCATATACCTGGCTTTTTATGGATTCCTCCGCCCAAGAGAATTTACAGTTCATTCTCCTTCTGCCGCTACAGTGACCATTACATTCTTCACTTATCTTCCTCCAAAACAGACAGATTCAAGAAAGGAGTCGATATCTCTTACTTTCCTACTTCACAATGCTTGGTGCCCTATCGCTGTTTTCAATCAGTTACTCAGATTCCTCGGAAAATCCTCACCTTTGGCTCCGTTGCTACCTACTGTAAATCACACTTCTACTTCAACATCTTGGATACGACTCATCATCTTTTTCCGGACACTCCTTCTGCATATGAGCCGCAACTTCTGCATCCAAGAAGAACATACCAGACCACATTATCAAATGACTGGGAAGATGGACTTCATCTTGTTTTGAAATTTACATTCCTAATCCTGAGCATGCGTTATGTTCCACTTTCCATTCCATCTCCTCTTAGTATGCCCAGAGGAAGGGCAGCCTGGCAGCCATGGTTCCTCTGAGGTTTCCTCTGGTAAAGGTTTTTTTCCCTCTCCTGAGTGCCACCAGGTACACTCTCCATGAGTTGGAGGAGGTGGCTATAAATCATTTTTGGGCCTTCAAATCTTTCAATGGCTCTTCCAAGAGTGGAAATGAGCAAGGCCAAAACAAAATTATGTTACACTAAGCATTCAGTGGCATCAAGCATCCAATGACTCGCATTGCAATTATCCCTGCACAGTGAATCATCATATATACACTGGACAACCCAAGGGGAGGAGCCTGTATCTGAAATATCTCAGAAAAAACCCTGAAAGAAGTATTTTTGTAAAGCCTTTACCTGGGTAGAATGATATAAATGTATGCTATGGCGTTATTCTGATATGAATAAAACACTGTTTAAGACAATAAAACTGTTATTGATGTAAAGGGGCAGAGCCTGAGGTGATCACCTGGTAGGCTTTTAGTATAAAAAGAGCTCAGCCTGGTGTCCACATCAGATCCATTGTAGGATCAGTGTAGTCCCGATCCAGGTCAGTGAGTCTGTGAGCATATTCAGACCCTAAGGGCAGGGGGGATAACTACCCAGCCTGCAGGACTCTAGCTGAGATCCTAGAGCAGAATAGTTAAGTAAACTGTGATTTCGCTTTATGACGTTATGGTTTTTTTTGTTTTGTCATACCAAGTCCGCTTTTAAGTTTGTGTAAATAAATATTTTCTTGTCATACATAGCCTTGCTACACTTACGCCTGTGTATATGTCCATCCTTTCCCACAAGTCTCTTACAAGCTGCAGGAGAAGTTACGGTTCCTACAAGATGCACACATGCAGGGGGATCACTCCCTACTGGACCAGATTATGGGCACGCAACAGGCCATACAAAAACTTTTAATGTCCAAAACAGGACAGGCATTGCTTTGGCTGCACCAAAAATATTATGAGGGTGGGGCGAGGGCCTCCCATACTAGTGTACCGCCTCCACAAACAAGCCCAAATGGTCAATATTGCTAAGCTGAAGGATCCAGATGGGTAAGATGACATTGTCCACTACCCAGATCCTGCACGTTTAAACAATATTATACAGAACTGTGCTCAGAGATAATCCCCACCCAGAGTGCAAGACATTGACAAGTTTATATCCTAAATCTTCCTTCCTTGAGCCCCCAGCAAGCTGCTCAATTAACACAACCAATTACAATGCAGGAAGTGCAAAATATAATTAAAAACCTTAAAAACAGGAAGGGCTAGGGCCCAGACGGCTATGGGGTGGAATTCTATAAAGCTGCCTGGACGTGGATCCTAGCCCCCCTGGTAACTGCCCTACAGAAGAGCCATGAGACGGCAGAGTACTCGGTATCGTGGACTCAGGCCACTATTTCAGCTATACTGAAACCAAAAAAAACAGCACATCTATGCAATTCATATCGCCCAATATTGGTCTTGAACCAAGATTATAAAATCTATACAGGCATTGTAGCCCACCTACTAGATGACATCCTCCCCAGCTTAGTCCATCCCAATCAATCCGGTTTTATTAAAACCCGTCAAACAGTAGACAATATAAAATGGACCCTCTACCTGATAGAGTATGCCATGTGCTCTCACTCCCCATTAATGATACTCAGCCTTGAAACCCAGAAGGCCTTCAACAGGATTTCCTGGCTTTTTTTTGCAGCAGACCCTGTCGAAGTCTGGATTTCCAGCCAAGATTGTGGATAATGTTAAGGGTATATATTCAAACCCAGAAGCCTCAGTTAAGATTAATGGTTCCTGCTCAACCCGGTTTCCCTTGTCATGTGGTCTGCTCTATCCGAAAAAACTCAGTCTACCTATTCTATAGCCTGGAAACACTACACCACGTTTTGCGCCATGACAGCTACATCTCCGATACCCATAACCATTCATACCATTCTGGCTTTTATTACTTATTGCCATACGTTGCGAAAATTAATGCACAGTACAATCAAACATTACTTATCTGGCATCCATTTTGTTCTTCTACAGTCAGATCCAGCTTCAGGATCAATAGTTTGTAACCCAGTTGTTAAACTGCTCTTGGTGGGCATCCTCAAGTCACCCATCAAAAAGCCTCCTACTCGTCAACCAATTGATGACTGCATTTTCAGACAACTATTAAACCTACTTTGAACTAACCCACTAGATGTCTCTCACTACCATTCTATCTCCTGCCATATACCTGGCTTTTTATGGATTCCTCAGCCAAGAGAATTTACAGTTCATTCTCCTTCTGCCGCTACAGTGACCATTACATTCTTCACTTATCTTCCTCCAAAACAGACAGATTCAAGAAAGGAGTCGATATCTCTTACTTTCCTACTTCACAATGCTTGGTGCCCTATCGCTGTTTTCAATCAGTTACTCAGACTCCTCGGAAAATCCTCACCTTTGGCTCCGTTGCTACCTACTGTAAATCACACTTCTACTTCAACATCTTGGATACGACTCATCATCTTTTTCCGGACACTCCTTCTGCATATGAGCCACAACTTCTGCATCCAAGAAGAACATACCAGACCACATTATCAAATGACTGGGAAGATGGACTTCATCTTGTTTTGAAATTTACATTCCTAATCCTGAGCATGCGTTATGTTCCACTTTCCATTCCATCTCCTCTTAGTATGCCCAGAGGAAAGGCAGCCTGGCAGCCATGGTTCCTCTGAGGTTTCCTCCGGTAAAGGTTTTTTTCCCTCTCCTGAGTGCCACCAGGTACACTCTCCATGAGTTGGAGGAGGTGGCTATAAATCATTTTTGGGCCTTCAAATCTTTCAATGGCTCTTCCAAGAGTGGAAATGAGCAAGGCCAAAACAAAATTATGTTACACTAAGCATTCAGTGGCATCAAGCATCCAATGACTCGCATTGCAATATCCCCGCACAGTGAATCATCATATATACACTGGACAACCCAAGGGGAGGAGCCTGTATCTGAAATATCTCAGAAAAAACCCTGAAAGAAGTATTTTTGTAAAGCCTTTACCTGGGTAGAATGATATAAATGTATGCTATATGTAGCGTTATTCTGATATGAATAAAAACACTGTTTAAGACAATAAACTGTTATTGATGTAAAGGGGCAGAGCCTGAGGTGATCACCTGGTAGGCTTTTAGTATAAAAAGAGCTCAGCCTGGTGTCCACATCAGATCCATTGTAGGATCAGTGTAGTCCCGATCCAGGTCAGTGAGTCTGTGAGCATATTCAGACCCTAAGGGCAGGGGGGATAACTACCCAGCCTGCAGGACTCTAGCTGAGATCCTAGAGCAGAATAGTTAAGTAAACTGTGATTTAAGCTTTATGACGTTATGGTTTTTTTGTTTTGTCATACCAAGTCGCTTTTAAGTTTGTGTAAATAAATATTTTCTTGTCATACATAGCCTTGCTACACTTACGCCTGTGTATATGTCCATCCTTTCCCACAAGTCTCTTACAAGCTGCAGGAGAAGTTACGGTTCCTACAAGATGCACACATGCAGGGGGATCACTCCCTACTGGACCAGATTATGGGCACGCAACAGGCCATACAAAAACTTTTAATGTCCAAAACAGGACAGGCATTGCTTTGGCTGCACCAAAAATATTATGAGGGTGGGGCGAGGGCCTCCCATATACTAGTGTACCGCCTCCACAAACAAGCCCAAATGGTCAATATTGCTAAGCTGAAGGATCCAGATGGGTAAGATGACATTGTCCATTACCCAGATCCTGCGTTTAAACAATATTATACAGAACTGTGCTCAGAGATAATCCCCACCCAGAGTGCAAGACATTGACAAGTTTATATCCTAAATCTTCCTTCCTTGAGCCCCCAGCAAGCTGCTCAATTAACACAACCAATTACAATGCAGGAAGTGCAAAATATAATTAAAAACCTTAAAAACAGGAAGGGCTAGGGCCCAGACGGCTATGGGGTGGAATTCTATAAAGCTGCCTGGACGTGGATCCAAGACCCCCTGGTAACTGCCCTACAGAAGAGCCATGAGACGGCAGAGTACTCGGTATCGTGGACTCAGGCCACTATTTCAGCTATACTGAAACCAAAAAAAACAGCACATCTATGCAATTCATATCGCCCAATATCGGTCTTGAACCAAGATTATAAAATCTATACAGGCATTGTAGCCCACCTACTAGATGACATCCTCCCCAGCTTAGTCCATCCCAATCAATCCGGTTTTATTAAAACCCGTCAAACAGTAGACAATATAAAATGGACCCTCTACCTGATAGAGTATGCCATGTGCTCTCACTCCCCATTAATGATACTCAGCCTTGAAACCCAGAAGGCCTTCAACAGGATTTCCTGGCTTTTTTTTGCAGCAGACCCTGTCGAAGTCTGGATTTCCAGCCAAGATTGTGGATAATGTTAAGGGTATATATTCAAACCCAGAAGCCTCAGTTAAGATTAATGGTTCCTGCTCAACCCGGTTTCCCTTGACATGTGGGATGCAACAGGGGTGCCCGCTCTTGCCATATTTATTTGCCCTGTATGCAGAGCCTATTGCACAGTACCTTTGCCAGCAATCAGAGATCCAGGGGTACCGTGTATTAAATCAAGAGCATAAAGTAGCTCTTTATGTGGACGACCTCCTGTTATGTATAACCAATCCGGAGTCCTCATTTGAGGGCCTGGAGCAAAGCATGACAAAAGTGGAGAAGGTACTGGGTTTTTAAAATAAATTTGTGTTAGACAGAGACATTATTTATAAAATACTCCCTGTCACCCCTTCTGGAGAATAAATATCAGTACAAAATGGGATTGTACCTTGCTTAGATATTTAGGTATATACAGTTCAACAGAACCGGCAGAGGTATTTTCCTTTAACTGTAACTGACTTTACCTCCAGGTGTAGGATTTCCTTCAGACTTGGACTCACTTGCCAGTGTTGCTCTTGAATAGAATACAATCCATTCAAATGAACCTCCTTCTGCAGCTTCTCTACCTGATGCAGACCATACCCTGCCCTTCCCTGTGTAAGAGGTGGTCAGGTTGAATAGAATAATATTGGCCTATCTGTGGCAGGGGAAATGGCCGAGGGTGGCGCTTAAGAAGCTGCAGTTACCAAAGGAGACGGGTAGTCTTTCACTGCCACATTGGGGAATCTACACCTTGATGTCCCAGCTGGCCCACATGACACTGGTTTAGTCTCGACACACAGGCACAGCAATGGGTATTGGTGGAGTGGGCCACTTCCTTACTCCCGCTAGACTATACAACAGTATTCCAGCCCCCAAATGCAAGCGCTTCCTTTGAAAGCTCGTTCTATACAAAAAATATTTTACACAGCTGGGTAAAGTTCCTGAACAAGCCTGATAACTTGAGGGGAGCATGGTGGATGGGACTACCGGCAATGGAAGAGGCATTTGCCCCTTCACAGCTGGATAATGGATTCCAGAATTGGCTAAGGAAGGGATTGGCTCACACCTTTCAGTTCTATTCTGAGGGAAATGTTAAATGATTCCAACAGCTGCGATCGGAATTCTCCTGGCCACAGAGTGACTTCTACAGGTATCTGCAGATCCGTCACTTCTTGGGCTTGAAGCTCGGGTTGCATATTCAGTCACTGTCCATCCCCCTTGGACTCACAATACTTACCCAGATCCAAAGGGAAGAGACCCTGAGACACTTGGTATACCGATTTTATAAAGCTTGGATGAGTTCCCCACAGTCACTCTGGGAGGGGGTGCATATTGCCTAGGAGGCTGAATTACTGGTGGAATGTACCCCAAAATACTTACTTTGGATTTGGCATAGACAACATAGAACCACAGGATCCTACACCTGAAGGGAATTTGGGTGGTAGCTGTCACACTTGGACCACTGCTTCTGATCCCTGTATAAATTTTGTTGTAAATATAAGAAATTAAGGTATGATGACTGTGGCAGAGGAAAAAGCTGTCTTACTGGAACTGACACATCAAGACCCCCCCAGGGATAGTTCAAAGGACAGGAGGTGGTTTGAGTCTGCAGCTATTTAAAAGGCAATTCCTTTGTTCAATTTTCTTTGAAAGCAGGAACCAAAGTATCCACTTTATAATGCCCTCAGGGAGATCCTTTGACTTGCATAGTTGCCAGGAAGGACTTGTGGGGAGAGGTGTCGGAGAGAGGCCAGAATGGACATTGAAGAGGTTTAATATCTGAGCCAGGGAGGACCCAGACGAATTTGGAAGGTCAAATACACATTCCCAGGAAGCCTTGGGAGGACATCACAGAACCTGTTTATATGTGTGTGTATGTGTGTGTGTGTCAGAACAAAAAACAGTTCTGACCAGTTACCCTGAGGAGAGGAAATTGAGTATGTCACTTATCATTTTTTCAAAATCTTGTTGGGACATCCTGTGTGGTAACATATAACTTTTAATACTCCAAGGCGGAGTTTAATGATCTCAGAGAGGAGGCCAGCTCAGAACTCTTTTATCCAGCTGAGCAACCCTTAGAGACACACAAGACAATATTATCTGACTGAGGGAGAATCATCACAGCACTGAAAGAGAATACGATTAGACCAGTCTGAATGTATGTATTGTAGAACTTGTGTTGGGATATATTTTGTTCTGTAATTATTGTTCTATTTTGATATTTTTAAAGTAAAGAGATATTTTTACAACGGAACTGTCTGGAGTGCCTTGACATTTCTTTTTATTTAAGTGGAGCTTTTAAAGGTTATAAGTAACACTGTGTATGGGCTTATTGTGTACCAAACTGGGAAATGAATAGAGTTCTCTAAAGTCTTGCATAGAGTTCTAAGGGTTCATTTGAAAGACCTGGTTGGGTGCCCGTAGGCAAAGATATCTGGCCCCCTGAAGACAGAATTATCTGAGCCTGATAATTGAGTCCCTCCAGAGCTTGAGACTAAGGCGACTTGAACCCACAAAACAGACAAGAGGGTTACCTTGTTCTGTTCACTGTACACAAATCATACGCTCAGAGGTTGGCACTTTGGGAGTAGAGGGCTGACCGGCTCAGCGAGTTTGTGACAGATGCCAGGTACTTCTGAACTCCCCAAATCACTGCAAAGTTCTTTTGTGCGGGGGACTCATCTTGCTGGGGGGGAGGGGGATGTGGCTGTGATGTATCCAGCTGTGCATACATATTTTAGTTCTGCCCAGCCCATAAAACATTCTGGGAAAGGGTAGAAAAAATACTCACAGAGCTGTTTTCGGGAATAGGTTGCTTAACTCCAGAGATGGCAATAGTATTACATTTTCCCCAAATGTTTAGACAAAAACAGCAAATTTATCTGGTGAGTGTACTCCTGGCAGCGTCAAAAAAAGCCATCACAAGAAATTGGCTAAAGCCAGACCCCCCTACAATGGAGGATCTGACCTATGAAATTTATCAGACGGAACATATGACAACTAAATTACAGTGAAAGATAGATGCCTTTATGAATAAATGGACTATTTGATCTCATGGGGCATCAGGTTGACAAGGGAGGGCATCTAGGCCTGGCTGGCTCTCATAAAGTACATTACAGAGGGGCTATTACTCCGTGGGTTTTGTGACTGATATATAGATCCCCTAGACCCCACCCCCCAGATAGGGTCATCATGTATGGACGATTTAATGAGTGCTCCTTCATCCACGCATCTTACATAGATACATAGACAGTGTCGGCAGATAAGGGCCTATGGCCCACCCAGTCTGCCCATTTGAGCTTGTAAGTTCAGTTTGTTTTCCTAGAAGTCTGTTGCCCCTTACCCCTGACCTCCAGAATTCCTTTATGTCTATCCCATGCATTCTTAAATCCCGTGATTGTTTCAGCCCCCACCACTTCCTCTGGCAGGGTGTTCCACTTGTCCACCACCGTTCTGTGAAGAAATTCTTTCTCATGTTTCCTCTGAATCGTCCTCCCCAACTTCATCCCATGCCCTCTAGTCCTGGAACATCTTTTTCGCTTGAAAATAGTGTTTTCCTGCACCCTGTTCCTCCCTGTAAGATACTTGTATGCCTCTATCATATCCCCTCTCTCCCTCCTCTCCTCCAGGGAGTACATGTTCAGTTCCTTCAACCTGTCTTCATAGGACTTGTGATGCAATCCATGCACCATCTTTGTTGCCCTCCTCTGAACCTTCTCTATCCTGTCTTTATCCTTATATAGGTATGGTCTCCAGAACTGTACACTGTACTCCAGGTGGGGCCTCACTAGTGTCTTGTATAGCGGAATTATGACCTCCCTTTTCCTGCTGGTGATGCCCCTGCCTATACATCCCAGCATCCTATTTGCTTTACCTGCTGCCTTGTCACACTGTTTCCCTACCTTGAGGTCATCAGAGATGACAACCCCAAGATCCCTTTCCTGCTTGGTACATGCTATATCCTCACCCCCCAACTGATATATTGTGCCAGGGTTTTGTGCCCCATATGCATTATCTTGCACTTCTTTGCATTGAATTTCAACTGCCAAACCCCTGACCATTCTTCAAGTTTCTGCAGGTCGCTTCTCATTCTGTCTACACCTCTGGTGTGTCTACTCTGTTACAGAGCTTTGTGTCATCAGCGAACAGTGAAATTCTGCCTTCTAGGTCCCAGTGAATGTCACTGATGAAGATGTTGAATAGGACCGGTCCCAGCACTGATCCTGTGGATTTCCCACTGGTCACTCTTCCTCTGTGGAGTGACAGCCATTTACCACCACCCTCTGTGTCCTGCCACCCAGCCAGTTACCTACCCACCACACTACTGTCCTGCCCACACCCATATTCCCCAGTTTGTGTAATAGTCTTCTATGTGGCACAGTGTCAAGGCCTTGCTGAGTCCAGATAGGCCATGTCCACTGCCCTCCCTGATCCACCTCCCTAGTCACCCAGTCAAAAATTTCAACGAGGTTGGTCTGACATGACCTCCCTGGTGAAATCATGCTGCCTTGGGTCCTGTAGTCCATTGACAACCAGATGTTCCACCAATCTCCTTCAGTAGTGCTTCCATGATCCTCCCACTACCGAGGTGAGGCTGACTGGTCTGTAGTTCTCTGCTTCCTCTTTGTTCCCACTTTTGTATAAGGGACTACATCTGCTGTCCTCCAGTCTTTGGGTACCTCCCTGTTTCCAGTGATCGGCTAAACAAGGATAGCCAGAGGTTCAACCACCACCTCTCTTAGTTCTTAAGGACCCTGGGTGCACCCCATCTGGCCCCATTGCTTTATCAACTCTTATTACTTCCAGTTCCTTCAGGACCCTTTCTCGTGTAAAGGGACTTGTGTCCATTTCTGCACCATTCTCACCCCTTGTACTCCCTTCAGACCCATTACCCGCCTCTTCCTCAGTAAAGACTGAGCAGAAATACCTGTTCAATATGTCCGCTTTACTGTTGTCATCCTCCACGCGGCCCCCATCCTCCCCCTTCAGTCTCACTATCCCTCCCTTTGTCTTTCTTTTTTCACTTATGTACCTGTAAAAGGTTTTGTCCCCTCTACCCACTGATTTTGCAATGTGTTCTTCTGTCTGAGCTTTGGCTTCCCTTACTGACTTCCCTGCCTCCCTTTGCTTCTCCTGGTACTTCTCCCTATCCCCTTCTGCCTGTGTCTTTTGTATTGCCTGAATGCAATCTTTCTGGCTTTCACTTTCTTTGCTACCTCTTGGAAAACCATAATGGTCTCCTCTTCCTTTCCTCTTGCTAACCTGCTTAATGCATAATTCTGTTGTTCTTGTAATCCCCATTTTAAATACTGCCCACTGTTCCTCAACCCTGATTCCTGTCCCATTCCCTTAATGCCTCTTAAGTATCTCCCCATTTTCCTAAAGTCTGCCCCCTAAAATCCAGGATACATGTATTTGTGTGATTTGGTTCTGCTCTTTCTGTGATTTCAAATCACAATGACTGTGGTCATTGTTTCCCAGGTGCTCCCCACTATTTCTCCATCACACTGTCCCTGTTTGTGAGCACAAGGTCCAGTATTGCCTTCTGCCGAGTTGGTTCCATGACCAGTTGCTTGAGAAAGGCACCCTGAAGGGAGTCCAGGATAACTCTGCTCCTAGTTGATGCTGCTGCTGGGATGCTCCAGTCCACGTCTGGAATATTGAAGTCTCCAACCAGTACTGCCTCACCCTTGTCTGCCATCCTTTGGATGGCTAGCATCAGCTCCCTATCTGTTTCTTCCTCCTGGGCTGGTGGTCTATAGACCACACCTGTGTGGATGGCTGTCCCCATTTTCCTTTCCAGCTTAACCCACAGTATCTAGCCCCCATTTTGTTCCTCCTGGATCTCTGTGGCCCTTATGTCATTTTTTACATACAGTGCCACTCCTCCTCCCTTCCTGCCTGCTCTGTCTCTTCTGAATATGCTGTAGCCAGGTATGGCCATCTCCCAGTCGTCGTTATCATTATACCAGGTTTCAGTGATGGCCACAATGTCCAGGTCTGACTGTACCATGACAGCCTCCAGATCTTCCATCTTGTTGCTAAGGCTCCTTGCATTTGCACACATGGCTTTCCATGATTTGACCTCCCTAGACTGTTTCACTGTTCTACTCCAGCCCCTTCCTTGGTTGTCATTTATCCCTGGTTCTCCTTGCTGTCTGCCCTTCTGCTGAATTTTGCCCCTTTCTGCTTATCCACCTCTTGGGCACTAATCTCCATCTTTTGCACACTGCTTTGCAGAGATAGCCACTCCTCTGGTTCACTGGTTCCACTGCTAGCTGTGGGGGGTAAGCAAGTAGGTACCCTCCTTGCTGGCCTGCCACCCCCCCCTTTGCTAGTTTAAATGCTTGTCAATGTAGCATTTAAACTTATCATTGAGTGCTTGGATTCCCCTCCAGGATGGATGCAGGCCGTCAGGCTTGAACAAACCACCATCCCTCCAGGTGGGTCCCCAGTCACCAACCTTGAATCTTGTATATGCTTAGATACTCTGCCATTTTATAGAGTGGAAGATAGGATGGATGCCTGCTATCAGGGTGGGATGAAGTGGCAACACATGTTTGTATTGCTTCAACAGTCTTGTGTATTTAACTCTGAAATACTGTGTCTGCTCCCTTGAGAAAATAAATAAAAATCTCAGTTTGAATTAAAAAAAAAAAAGATGGCCAGTTGAGCGAAGAGAGGTGGCAGTGCACCAGCCATGGTGAGAAGCATACTGAACAAGCATGCAGAAATGATAGTGTCGAGTCCAGCCTTGGGTCCCATAGCTGTTGCCTGGACCGGGGCCAAGGTGAAGGAGTGGCGCAGGCTCACAGCAAATGGTGGCAGCAGTGCTCTGGAGAGAGCCATAGACAGCCGTCTTTTAGGAGGTGATTACGTGCAGAACTGTCATGGGAACTTCCAAGAAATTTCCATTTTGTCAGTGGAATAAACCATTTTTCACACCCTTACCTAGGATTCTCTCATGAGGTATACACTTTGTGTCCCAAAAATCCCTGGGAGATAACTGGACTAAGAATAAGTACTAATAACTGTGGCTACAACAGAACCTTCACATTAGCCATGTTCCCGATGACCAAGAAAACACTCAATTCAGACAGTAATTACTAGCAAACATCTGTTTTCACATTTTCATGTTTTGCAGAAGATTTGACATATTGTAGCCTGGATTTAATGTGTTTATTTGTGCCCCTGTGACATTTAACGATCACCCCATGCGAGTTGTGCCTTATGTGCCACTGAACCTTGCTTTGACTCTGTGCTTTGGTCCCATGTCTGGTCAGATCCAGATGTGCTTATCTGCCCCAACGGCCCAGCAGCAGTGCGTCATGCTGCCATGCAGGTGACCCAAGCCTGGGAGCCAACTCGGGTCATCGTGTTGAGAGGCAGGCCAGGCCAAGGCAGCTGCCCTGCAGCAGCGCATCTCGTACAGGGGTGGTTAACGGCAAGTTCTAGCACCACTGTGACTGCTATGGCTGGGCCAGGGAACTTGCTGTGTGTGTGCAAGGTCAAAAGGCCTATGGTAATGTCAGGGTAGGTGGGAGGGACCAATAAATGGGAGAAAGCCCCACGTCAGACTACCTGATGATCTGTGGCCATTGAGACTTCCCTGGGTCCTAATGCATGCCAGCACCGGATCTTAGTCCACATAGAGGTCAGCTTCAGGGGGGAAGACACCCCTCCCCCAGGAGCCCCTGCCATGAAAGGTAAGCTGTAGGATGACCTGGGCCCGAGTGGTCACAGGCTTGAATAGGGTATTTCCCTGGGATCAGTGTATATCCCTGAAGATGCTGGTGACCGGGTTAAAAAACATCAATATGTGACAGAAGAAAACAAGATATGCTCCATGGCCTTCCAGTGCCTTATATTGAAAAAAAAAAAAAGGATTCAGGATTTCTGTCAATCCATTCTGTAACTAGATTTCTATACACATGAAGCTTTAAACTCTGCTTTGTGAAGGGAAATCTCACTGTGTGTATTTTATAAACAAATACAGAGAGCAGAATATCTCAAGGAAGTGTAATACTGTATAATCATGCTCCACGATGGTTGGGATTGATTTCAGTAATGAGGAGCTTGCATTCCCAGTCTCATTGTTGGTTTGATTTTAGTGACAGTGTGGAGAGGTTTTCAGAGCACATACTTGGGAACCATGAGACCCAGGTTCATATCCCATTCAAGAATCCTACCATGTGACCATGAGGAAGTCTCTTGACCTCCCTGTACTCCAGTCTGCTCAGCTCTCAAATTGGATTTTAGCAGGACCTCAAGGAAAATGAGATGCATCTCTAAGTTGGACTATACTGGGTAAATAAATGATAAAATAAAGTCAGTCGGTGTAGTCATGTGAATCTGTTGATTTCTTTACAGGCAAAAATGTCTCAGGTGAAACAGGTGGGCCTTTTAGCTGCTGGATGCCAGCCTTGGAACAAAGATGTTTGTGCTGCAAGTGGTGACAGATTTGCATACTGTGCTACACTCGCCATTTATGTCTATCAGGTAAGGTGAATTGGATTAAGCCAGACACTTTTCAAGGGTGTTGTATGAATGCCAGAGCTTGTTCTCATGAACTTATGCCTTTTGTAAATATTTTAATTTTTATGTTGTCTTGCATACGTGCAAGCAACATCTTGCAGTATTAATAGCACACTGAGAGGTGTGTCAGTGTTGGCGAATGCAGGGCATGCTTTAGTAGGTGTGTCCCTCATTCCCTAATTAGCCAGCATGCTAGCGCTGACACAAGAATTATGTAAAGTGCCACCATCTTGAAAGAAGTGTGCGGCTGCAATCAGAGATAAGTTTGTGGCAGTGGCAGAGATGACACGCCTTCGGTACGTGCCTTTCCTGATGAAACATTTCAATAAACATGAGCCATCGCCACACAATCCCCAAACAAAGCCAACATCAGGGGTGCAATCCCCGTGTTGGCATGTCCACCCCCACATTGTGTGGCACACTGGGAGCCCATCCCAGTGAGCCACCACTCACACAAAGCCGACTGTGTTGGTACTGCGATGTCCGGGTCTGGTTTTGTCCCCTCCCACATTGTGTGGCACACTGGAGCCCACCCCAGTGTGCAGCTGCTCACTCTAAAGCTAACCGTGTCAACACCCCTTGTTCATCAAAGTCCGTTTTTTTCCCTGAAAAATAAAGCAGTCCCTCATTGTCAAGCGCCTCCTCCCCAACCTGCACCCACCCTCTGTCACCCCACCTCCCCCACACACACCCTCACGTCATACTTACCTCAGGAAGTCCGGCACTATGATCTTGGTGGAGCGGGAACATGTCTGAAATCTTCAAAGCCGAACTGCAAAATGAAGAAATGCCGGTAAGCTGTGTAATGGAATCCAGTGTGTGTGTGTGTGTGTGTGGGGGGGTTCAACAGGTGGGTGTCTCAGCCATTTTTTTGAATTTTAGCTCCAAATTTTCAACATGGGGTTCTTGAGACCCCATCTCATGAACACATGCACTGTCATCTCATTATTTGGTCCTGAAAGGTGATTTTGCGGTCACTGCATGGAATCATCTTTTGGGACTGACTAACGAAATGACAGTGCCACTGTTCATGAGGTGGGGTCACAAAAAGCATATGTTGCAAATTTGGTGAACAAATTCCAAAGAAATGACTGAGTTACGAGCATGCATTGTGCAGTTTCCATGCACACTCATAACTTCGACAATTTTTAATATTTTCACTGGGTTTTCAACACTGCCATTTTCTCACACCTCCTTATGAACAGTACAGCTGTCATTTTTTACATCCTGCCCGAAATGTGCTTTCACACATCTGGTGCACAATGGCATGGTCACTGTGGGAAATCAACTTTCGGGACAGATTAACAAAATCACAGTGACACTGTTCATGAGCAGAGGTCCCAAAATGCCCATGTTGAAATTTGGTTAAAGAACTCCCCAAAATAATTGCTTTACGGGCTTGCATTGTGCAGTTTCTATGCACGCTTGTGACTTCAATTTGTCATATTTTCACTCCAGATTTTCAAGATTGCCATTTTTTTACACCTCCTCATGAACAATACAGCTTTCATTTTTCACATCCTGCCCGAAATTTGTTTTCACACCTGTGGCGCCAAATGGTACAGTCGCTGTGCAAAATCACCTTTCAGCTAACAAACTGATAGTGCCACGGTTCATGAGGTGGGGTCACAAAAAGCCCATGTTGAAAATTTGGAGTGAAAATACAAACAAACGCCCAAAGCATTAGGGTTTCCAACTGTAACACCCCCACCCTGTAGAGACTGACAGGCATCAGGGTTGTGACGTGGGATTGTCGGCTGTAATACTCAAACCATTCCTCCCTCACCCCAACCTTGCAGCCAGTGACAGGCATCAAGGTGTACCTTGGACTCTTTGACCCCAGGTTCACCCCATTCTCCTATACTGCACCCATCTCAGCGTATTTCCTTATGGAATGGGGTGAACATAAGGCCTGAAGATGCCAAGGCACAACACGACTCTTGTCAGAGTCTGCAGGATAAGGTGAGGTGAAATGGCGTGAGCGTTATGGCCGATGACCCAAAGGCACACCCCAGTGCCTGTCAGTCTCTGCAGGGTGGGGTGGGGTTGGCGTCAGTTTAATACTTCACTGCCATTCCTATGATGCATCTCTGTAACTCCTCCACTACCAATGCCAATGCCAGCAAGACAGCATTCAGCATTGACAAATCATTGTTATTAATGTGTCTCCCCTTTTTCCCATAGGGAAACTGCCATAATTTGCTGTAATAAAGGAGTGTTTATTATGGCAAACATGCGTACAGTTTCCCTCACTCTGTGCATGTGCCCACCGCAGTTCCTCACTTCCCGACCACTCTCCGCTTGCCTTCTCACCAAGCCGCTAAGGGAGACTGAACCACCCCTCGAACTCGGCAGTAAGTAAATAAAAAAAAATGTTCCACAAGGACTTAACTTTTGGCTGCCCACAAAATGAAAAAAAAAACAACTTTTAAATAAATACAGAAAGGTGACAGCGGACCGCATGCTGTAACCTAACCAGACCGTGACTGCATAGCAACTTCTTTTTATTTTGTATAATTGCTGAGGTGAAAAAGGGGGAACCCAGGAATTATATAAAATAAAATATGGGGTGGTGTGTGTAAACTTGAAGTTTACACACACCCTCAGTGTTAGATGCTCTAATAAACCCCTCGGGCTTCACTCTTGGGGTTTATGTAGCATCTAATACCTTGAGGAGTTGTAAACCTACTCTTACTATAAAGTTTCTAGCACTCACAAACCTTGTAAATGGGACGCCACCACACATGATTTCTTCATCCATTCCTTTTATTCTCCAGCAGGACACAAATAACTGCCTGGCATGTTCTGGACATGGCTGTCCTTCTTCAAAGGCTAGCTGGTTTACATAGAAGCAACACATATATAGGTCAAACAAGGACACATGGTGCTGTGACACCCAGTGACTCATCTCATTAAAAATGCAGAAGCTTTATTACTTTGCATATTGTGATTAAAAAAAAAAACTTATTGTTCCTAAAGTGCCTAAATAACAAAGTGCTGCCATAGAGACTCCATAGTTTCTTAAACATATACAAGGCCACAACAAAAATATAGGAAAGGGGGGGCTGTGTTTTTTGGGGGGAGGGGGTTTGGGAAGGGAGTGATAAGAAATGGATGTTAACCTGTTGGTTGTAAACTTCTTGTTCCACACACCACTCCATACTTTATCCTATTTAGTTTTCATCTTCTGTTTCAGCCTTCTGTGCCTCCCTGACTAGCCCTCTTCAGTTGACCCCCAGCCTCATCACCCTCTAACCTGGGCCTTACCTCATCTGTGCTTGAACCGCCATGGGTGAGTGGTTGCCTCAGGCGGTGGTGCTGAACCTGTGGGGTCTCCATCCATCATCCTGCTAGTCTGTGTTCTTTTCACTGTTTTCTCCGTGTTCCCAAGCCAGTACATGTGCAGTGATGTGGGTGTGTGTTTTAAAGACACTGCACACTCCCTGCAGCTGTGCCTGGCCAGTCAGGAGGCAGTCAGAGCTGCGCCATCTAGCCTCTGCATGGTGGTGGTGGTGGAGCAGCAACATGTGCTGCTCCCTCTTCAGAAGGAGGAGGGTCATCATTGGACACTCAATCCTCCTTCCCACAGCTGGCTCCTGAGCAATCCTGGTCTGTTTCCAAACCTTTGTTGTTGGTGTGGTGTGGGGTGCTCAGATCGCTATGCCACTGGGCCGGTCCAAGTTATTTTTTAATTATTTTATAATAACTGCAGGGCATTTTCCCCCATAGGGGAAACCTAGTTATAATTCATTGTTATAACCAGCTGGTTATAATGGTGAACATGCTCTGGGTTTCCCATTCGAAATGCATGTGCACACTGCCTCCCTTGCACACACACTTTGATTGGTGCTCAGTAAATGGATTTGCAGTGGCTGGCCCGCTGGCGCAGCGGCAAGGCGTCCAACTGCAGTGCCAACATCCTGGGTTCGGGATGGACTCAGGAGTCATAGGTTTGGCCAGGGGAGAAGGATTGAGCCTCCTAGGGACTGCTTTTCTTCTCTGGGGGGAGAGGGAAGAGTGTCTGGTGCAGTGCGGACCTCTGGTGGAGGCTGGAGGTACCACCGTAGCCGGCACCACATGTCAGAGGGGGTGGGGCGGTCGCTGGGGTCATTGCACGTCCCCACCCCCAGGGAAAAAAGCTGCAAAAAATGGCAGCTGCTTATGATGGCCCCCGTTTCCGCCGCCACTCCCACTCAGACCATAGTTCACTGAGGGGGGGGTTCTACTCACGCGACCCCGCCCTGGGAGGGCAAACCAGGGCTAGAGACCCGTGTTTCCTGGAGGGGCGCCCACCCGGCAGTTCCACCCAGGGGGGTAAGCCTGGGGATGGGTGGGGGCAGCGAGTGGAACCGGGGACCAGAACCCTCGTGGGGGGGGGGCAGAGAAGGGCACAAAAAAAAAATGAACTCGCAGTAAGTGCTTTCATCAGCTCCTTCAAAACTATGGTTGCTGTTCAGTTCCGTTGTGTTAAGTTTCAAGGCAATTGCACAAAAAGTACAAAAAAAAAAAAGTAAAAGTGAAACTATCCTCCAGCCCGATCGTGCTAGTGTAACCACTGTTTTCTGTAATTGCTGAGTAGTGTTTTCAAGGTGAGAAAGTGATACATAGCAATAACATAACACAAGACATGGGGTAGTGTGTAAAACTCAAATTTTACACACATCCTCGGTGCTGGATGCTTTTATAAACCCCTTGAACTTTACTCTCGGGCTTTATGTAGCATCCAATACATTGAGTGTGTGTAAAATTCTTGTTATACACACTACCCCAACCATTATTTTGTATCTTATATTACAAGGTTAGCCCTATTATCCACTGATTAAAATAAAATGAAAAACCTTGTTACCTGCCTCGATGATGTGATTTACAGATGAGCAACAGCTCTGGTAATACTCTGTCACCTGCTAAAGACATGTCACTTCTTTGAATAATAGACCAATCCTGCCTGCAAAACCAAATTAAAACTGCTCCTTCTTTTGATTAAACACAGCAAAATTAAATCAAAGAAATACATTCCTAAAAAATAAATACAGCTGAACAATGAAAATTGAGATGAACCTGCTACAGAACTCTTGTTGAAGATAAAAGAAACTAGAGAGATCTATTAAGTAGTAGTGCCTGAAATGTATTTAATGTCTAAACATTAAACAGACGTTTATGAACTAAATCAAACTCTTTAAGCAGTAACCCTGTAAAAAAAAAAAATAATTGTAGTTTATCAGATCACACAGGTCAGTGAACAAGTGATTCCATTTATATCATCTTCTGTTTGTCTCTTGTGTAACACTGTATTTGTTCTGCTATATTCAAGTTTATTGGCAGGAAAAAAATCCATTGAGCAAGGTTCATTTACAAGGAGGTCCTGAACAGACAACTCATATTCAAAGGACATGTGCAATATAAATGATACACAATATATAGAAAATACTTAAGATATATAAAGAAAACAAGACTATTTACACAAATATTTACAAGTAATACACTATATAAAATACAAAGAGCAGTAATATATAGTACTGTATAATTACTGGTGACTGCCTTTAATACATGGAGCTGTAATAACCGGTAGAACGGGTTATTATAGCATTTTGTGTCAGTCTTTGCTAGCGCACCACCTCATTGGCTTGCATTCTGTGTGTGGGTGGGCTAAACAGTGCTACAAACATGGCGACTAATTTCCTCAGTTACCGATGAGCTGCTGCTGTTCACTCCTGACCCATTCTTCATTATTTCTGTTTTGTTATTGGTTATCTGGTTGATTCTGCCTTTTTAATGTAAAAGAAATATCTGGTTGATACCGCTGTGCATCCGGATCAGGAAACAGCGAGTGTGATCCAGGACGGTGCCATGGCTGAAGAGCCTGTAGAGGTGGGTGTGCATGGTTCAACCATCTTAGGTTAACAAAAAAAACAAAAGTCAGTACGGGACATTGAGAGAGACAGACAGACAGAGAGAGAGTGAGTGAGCGAGTGTTGTCATTCACTCCCTTGCACCAGTAATTATAAAAAATAATGCATGTGCAGGGTGTATGCATACCTCTCAACCTCTGAAAATTAAAATTCATAGCACTGGCCTTCAAAAATCAGAGCAAATAGCCAGAATGTGGAGCACTTTCTTATTTTAAAGAATAACATATCTTTAAATAGTGGGCCCTGTATATTTAGTGTCACGGAATGTTTCTGTCATGTTAGTTCGATGATTTAATAGTTTGTGTGTCCAGAAATAGCTCTAAAATGGTTAAAACAGTGGTAAACCTTTGCAAAACGAGGGTAAATTTGAGTCTAAAAATCATAGTGCTATATGAAATTCATAGCAGTTGAGAGGTATGGGTGTGTGTTAGGAAGATTTTTCCCACATCCTTGGTGTGTGATAATCTCATAAACCCCTCAAACTTCACTCTCGGGGTTTATGAATTATCACACACTGAGGATGTGGGGGAAATCCTGATGACACACACCTGCACAGGCATTATTCTCTATATAATCAAAATACATTAACACTACAAAGCTGAACTCTCCAAAACTACTATTGCTAAAATGTTAAGTATGTTAGGATACATTGCAGTTTGTATTAATTAGGATTAACGAGGATTGTATCTACTACGTGTATCTGTTGTGCAGCTGTGCCTTCAGTGTTTATGATTAAATGCCTCTGATTCACAGCATTGTTGTATATGACTTCTATTTTTGTAATGGTAAAAAGCAAGAATATTCAGGAAAGAACAAAGCAATTACCCAGGGGTCCGAGGATGCTGTATGCAGTCAGGTAGTGCACCTATGCTATCCGATTACATATAGGGCCATATTGGCGCAGCACTAAGTCAAGTAGCACTGCCTGGACAAGGCTCCTGAAGTGGACCTTAAGAGTGGAAAGTGCCAGAACACTATCTGAAATTCTCACAGATTCATGTAAATGACATTTGGGCATGCAAGGTGCTAAGGGGGCATTTGCATGCCCATTATGGGCCTATGTGCATGGATAGTGGAGGCAGATTAGCATGGTGCTGCTCCCCCCCTCCACTTTCCCCAGTCCAGTCCAGTTATTGATATCCCTGGTGCCTAGTGGTCCCACCACCCACTGATCACTGGCCTGTAATAGAAAAGAAACTCCCTGGTGTTAGTGGTCTCTCCCTCGATCACCAGTCCTTACTCAAAATAAAATCCTTGGTGCCAGTGGCCAACCCTCCCTCTGATCGCCAGCCCTAACTAAAAATAAACTCCCTGGTGCTAGTGGTCCCCACCCCCCACCCCGATCACCAACCCTCATTTAAAAAACAAAACAAAAACTCCCTGGTGTTATTGGTCCCCTCCCTCCAATTGCCAGCCTTGCTAAAAAGAAACTCCCAAGTGCTAGTGTTCCCCCCTCCTTCCGATCACCAGCCTGTACTATAAGTTAACCCCCCCCAGCGTCCAGTGGGTCTCCCCAGCACCAATCCATGGTACCTCCATTCGCAAGTCCATAATCCCTGGCATCTAGTGGTCCCCCACCACCACAGCACCTAGCACGCACACACACACACACACACACACACACACACACACACACACACAGTCACCTTACCAGTATCCTCGGTGCTGCAGGTGTGCATATGGTGACCATCGAAGCCCTCCTCACACCTCTTTGCCTGGCTGCCATATGTCTGGGCAGGGAGCATGTGTTGTATTTATAGGTTACCCTGTCCTATGAATAAGACTCATGCTCCTGCATGGACCTCTGACAGCTCGGCGAAGAAAGTGTAAGGAAAACTGCTCCGATCTCCATATGACACCTGCATACTAATTGAGGATACTGGTGAGGAAATGAGTGTGATTGGCTGTGGTGGTGGGGGGCCACTAAACACCAGTGATCACAGACTTGTGACCGGCAGTACCATGCATGCCGGTGCCAGCAGGAACCACTGGACATGGGGGGGTTAACTTATTCTATGGGTTGATGATTGGAAGGAGAGGGGACCACTAGCACCAGGGAGTTCATTTTTAGTAAGGACTGGCAATCGGAGGGAGGGGACCACAAGCACAAGAGAGTTTTTTTTTTAGTAAGGGCTGGCGAGCTGGATGGGAGGATCACTAGCATCAAGGAGTTTTTTTTTCTTTTTTCTAGTAGGGCTGTCAATCGGGGGACCACAGGCACCACAGGACCACTAGCACCAGGGAGTTTATTTTAAGAAGGCCTGGCGATTGGTGGCAGAGGGACCACTAGCACCTGGGAGTTTATTTTTGCAATGGCTGGTGATTTGAGGGAGGGAACCACTAGCACCAGGGAGTATTTTCAGTAAAGGCTGGCAGTCAGAGGCAGGGGGGACCACTAGCAACAGGGAGTTTTTTTTTTGTTTTTTTTTTAACTATGGGCTGACGATCGGTGGGGGGGACATGGAGCACAGGGGGGCAGGTGTGCTCCCTCAGCAGCCAACTGGCTAGTTGGTTGCATTACATCTGGCAGCTGCCAGTGTTGCATGGAGTTAGAGGGGGTTTTGTTCAGTGGTATTCGCACTGCACAAAAGGACCACTCTAAACCCTTCAGCACGGTGCAAATCTGATGAATATCGGCTTGTGCAGATATTCCTGTCTCCACCTCTTTATTTTCATACCCCCATTTTGGTTTGCACAGGCACTAACCCTGTTTGCCAACACAATCAACCCTTTTGAATATTTGGCTGCAGCGCAAAACTCGGTTTGTGTGATCAAACACCGGTTAACGCGAGTGCAAACGTTTGAATATCGGCTCCCAGGTGTTTGCTTCTTATAAACAGACAACTGTTTTATTTATTGTATTTTTATGTGTTAATACTTGCTTTCTACCTTTTATAATTTAATATTTGTTAGTGCAGTGAAACAAGTGGGTTTTGACCTTTGCTTTTCACACTGCTAGTAAAAAAGAATTCAATAGAATTCTGGTATTCTGATGTCAGAAACTGCCAGCTAATTAGGAGCTCAGTGTATTTCAGTGAGAAACTAAACATATTTTCTATTTTTTTCAAAAGAAATGGATATTTCTTTCAAATGCAAACTTTGCCTTTTATATGTGTGTAACCCCTAGGCGGCGCTATCCCAAGGGCTACTACCCCTCCCTGCATGGCTAGTTGCAGGTTATGGGGCCTGAGTTCTGAAATGGGTGCCTCCACCCAGATGTCAGGGTTGGTAGTGGTCAAGTTAGCCTGGGCACAGCCCTCCGGGACACTGTAACCCCCCTCTTTCCCTGCTAGTGGCCAAAACAATACATAATAATCACTTTCACAATACCCCTGGTACACCAGACAAATAACCACACTGTTTACACTTACCACCAGGGCTGGTTCCTCTGGCTCGACCCTGGGAACCCCCTGTAAAACAAGGTTATGCAGAGCAAATAGCAGCAGTACAGTACTTCGAGCACAAACTGGAACCACAGTCAAGTTAAATGCAAAAGGAATTAGATCTGATTTATTGAGGGGACCTGAACAAGGGAGGGGCGTAATCAGGTTGATTTGCTTAATGGCTCTATCAATCAAATAGTTATGCATGCACTTTAGAGTCCCTAAACAGTCACATACTCTGGGTACCCAGGTGGAGAAAAGGCGGACTAGCCAGGACCGTTGCCTGGGGTAGGCCGGCGTCGCAGCTGGATGGGGCCCTGTGATGGAAGGAAACAACATGCACCATACACATTATTTGTCATCTGGAGCTGGAGGGTTCAGTTCGTGAAAGAAAAGGAACAACAAGACAATCAGATGACACACTTAGATTAAGCTGTTGTTGCAGGGAGCTACCCTGGTATTTACTCACGATACCCAAGACTGGACACAGGCTGGACGAAAATCGAGACTGCAGGTGGTTGATCTGGAGTGCCAGGAGAAGCAAGGCCCACACGATTTGCTGAAGCGTCATTCCTGTTCAAGCGTGGAGCAGGGGCTGATCACCAGGCAGGTCTCTCGTTGATGGTTTTCTCTGTGCAGTGGGGTAGTCTGGCAGGGCCAGTGTGCCAAGGCCCAGGCTGAATAGAGATGAACGCTGATTCAGTCTGTTTGGGTTGGATACAGCTTCCAGCAAGCAGAACACAATTCACACAGTGGGGAACCAAATCACCACCCACTATCAACACACAGCACATTTACATGTAAGGGATTCTACTATAGCAGGCAAACCGCTCTCCGGTCACAATCGCAAAGTCTCTGCACACACCGGGAGTTTAGGGGTAGCTGGAAATCCTGACAAGCCAGTCGCAGTCAGCAAATCTTTGGTCTTCTTCAGGTGAAGCCTGGTCTCGATTCAGCAGCTTGCTCCGTTCTCACAAAACTCAGATTCAGTCCAAAAATAAGTCTCTCCTCTCTCTCAGGGGCAGGAGGCAGGCATACAGGCCAAAACTCAGGCCTTTCCACAGTTCTCCCATGCGAACTACACAGACGGCTGCTCGACTGTCTCAAGCTGTTGCTTCTTCAGCTTCCAACTTAGATCTGACCCAGACAGCAGGCAGCGTGGTAATTTCCCCAAGATCCAAAAGGTTCGGTTGGCTGATTCTTCTGTCAGTCAAAGCAAGGGCTCCCTCTTCAGTTGCATTTTGGCGCCAAAGTCTCAAAGCTACAATTCCTACAAGTCTTGCCTCCACAGAGCCCCTGTAGGCAGGCTCCATTTTAGGGTCCCAACAGTGCTGATTGGTCCAGTTCAGCAGTTCAGGACCAAGATGGTGGAGATAAAAACAGTCCTTGCTGCAAAGAAGGCAGGTTAGATGAACTACATTATCAGTATCTAATAGATTTTCAGCAAACAGTTACATCTTCTAACAGAGCTCACTCTGCGCAGTTAGCGATGGCAGAAACAGAGCGATTTTCAGGCAGCCTGGGTGGGACTTGAGCATGGAAACACTGAGCCCCCCCCAGATCAATTAGAACTGCAAACCAGGCAGCTCTTAAGGAGACAGTGCACAGAGGCTTTACAGGCACTCTCTAGCATTAACATTTAAATGGCTAGAATGCAGGACACCAGCCTGGCAGTGAGCATTTAGGCAAGCTCATGGAAGACTTTTCGGGAACCCCCATTTGTATACTATTCTGCTACGTATGTATGATTTAAAAAAATTTAAAATGGTAATTGGCCTCTCTTTTCTTCTTCCCAAGTAAAATCTGGTTATGAAGAAAATGTCGCCTGCGAAATTATAAAAAACGATTACAGGTTATCACAAATCACATATTTCTGTTAAATCTGTAATATTTTTTGGTGGTAGAAAGTGTTATTTCTCTATACAGATCTGAAAATAGGTTTGCAGTTTCCCAATGAAATACACAGTCAGCCTTGCCAGTGAAGCTTTTCGGACATCATAATACAAGAATTCCATTGGATTATTTTTTACTAGTACTTAGAAAATACAAATAAAATGATGAACAGGTAATTAAAAAACAAAAGCAAACAGAACGATTACAGAGGCATCCGAAGACCCCAAACCTTCATACTTTAAGTGACACCTCCTGCTCTTTAATGCTAGTAAGTGTTTTCACCTCTCGCTCTACAGTAGCTCCACTCTCCCTCCTCTCCAGGACCTATCTGGAAATGAGCTGTTGGCAGCTCAGTATCCCTTTCCTAGTGAAACTTTTGAAATAAATAAATACATACATACATACATAAATGCCCTGTATATCCAGCAAAGCATTTTTTAAACAAAGAGTTACATTTCCTTTTGAAACAAAGAAAATTAACATCTTCGTGGAGTGAAAAACAGTGCCTCCCAATTTGGTTATTGACCCAGCACCTAGACTCGACAGCAGAGAAATCCTGGCGCGTGAAACTACCAATCAATATGGAATGAACTATACATTTGTGGCTTATTGTGCCTCCAGCTTTATCAGCTTTATTCTATTTAATTCTTTATTCTTATTCCTCAGAAACACTTCTACATAATCTATATATCTATATATTTATTTAAAATATATTTTTCAAGCGGATACGCTGAGCTGTGGGAAGCTCATTTTCAAGTGCATACTTTGGGAATGGAGTGTAGAAAAAGCATGTGAACAGCAAACAGCAGCTTGGTTGACTGCCTCATGGCAACAGCCAGAGAAATTAAATACTTTGCTGGGCATAGAGGGTTTTTATTCATGTATGCATGTACAGTACGTATGTATGTATCTATTTTAAAAGTTTTACCTGGAAAGACATACTGAGCTGCTAACAGCTTATTTCCAGATCTGTCCTGGGGTGAGGGGAAGCGGAGACAGATGAAAATTAATAATATTACAAAAAACAGAAGTCGTATACAACAGTGCTGTAAATCAAAGAAGCATAATCATAAACACTGAAGGCATAGCAGTACAGCAGATAAATGTAGTAGATAAAAATTCTCACTTACCATAATTAGTGCAAACAGCAAACAGCAAAGTATCTAAAAATATTTAACATTTAGTAAAATAGAGAATAATCAATGCCGTTCCATCGGTAACAAGCTGGTTACCGCGTTGAGTGGTTTCCGTGGCAACCTCATTAATCTCGAGAGGTTAAGTCACCACGGCAGCCACGAGACCCAGTAACTCAGCTTGTTGATTGTTTTTTATAGTGTATTCTGGAATGCGGTTACTGGGCAATTTTCCTTAGAAAATAAATGTAGAAGCTGTCCGACATTCTTTAGCTAGGACAGGTGCTGCCGTGTTTACAGAGCGGGATTTTTTGAAGAGTCAGGCTGCACGTGACTATAGTTCTAAACTGTTATGCTGCACTAGCTGTGTATCTAGTGCAGCATACCAGCTAGAACAGATGATCACAGTGCAGCATAACAGCGTTTAGAAACGCTTAGATTTTTATGGATAACCGCGTTCCAGAATACACTAGAGTACAGTTTTGAAGAGTTCAGATTTGTAGTGCTACTGTATTTTGATTTTACAGTACTATATTATTACTCTCGGTATTTTCTGTAACAGAACAAATACAGTCTTATACAAGAGCCACATGACAGACAGAAGATGATATAAATTGATCACTTATTTTTTTTAGAATTGAATAAACTGTATTAAGATAATAAAAAAAATTACACAATTAGCAAAAAGTTGTGACAAGCAGAAAACACGTTTACAAACTAATAACTGACCATCCCCTCCCTCCCAAACCACTCCCTCCCCCCACCTCCCATGTAACAGGCCCTGGACCAGGAAGAGATTACATCCATGCAGAGAAACAGAATAACATGCATGTTGAGAATGAAATTAGAGCCCTAGGGTGCACAGCCAGCCATCCAAGGGGTCCCAGTGCCTATGATATGACTGGATGAAATGTCTCATGGATTCCAATGTGTGTTCCACACGCAACATGTCAAGCAGTTCCTTGTGTCATTCAGTAAAGGTTGGAATGTCCACTCAGTGTCTGAGTATACATCTTTTTTGCCGTAGTGATTAGTGCAAAATGATGGCACCTGGCTCCCATTAATACCTGGATGCCCACCCCCAATATGCATTCGTAAAAGCCTTGGTTAAGCCTAAGGCTGGGTCCAGTGCCTCCCTTATATGTTGCCAAAAAGGTTCAGCTTTGAGGCAACACAAGAGAATATGTAAAAGGTTGCCCTCCCTGCTATTACACCTAAAGGATTGTAATTCCGATTGTACTCAATAAATAAATAAATGGTGTGAGTGATTTTAAAAAAATGATCACTTGTTGACTATCTCCATGATTAGTGCTACACAGTAAATGTTAAAATATTCTCGGGGTTAGTATACATTCCCACTAAACAGGTAAATTAAATTGGAGCAAGGCCATGTGGTCAGGAGGCAGTGTGGTCTAGTGGTTACAGCACTGGCTTGGGAACCAGGAGATCACAAGTTCAAACACTGCTAGTGCCAAGTACCCACTGTGTGACCTTAGGTGACTAAGTCACTCAACCTCCCACTGCTCCAGACCACCTAGAAATTAAAATGGGTGGAAGGAGGACCCAACTGAAAACAGGATATTGCATCACAGCTGGGCTAGCAAGTAAATAGTTCAAAAAGAGAGACACTGCATCTCATTTAGGTTATCTAGGTCAACAACTGTGAAATTTCTAAAAAAACAAACCAAAAACCTTTTTTTTTAAATCTCTATTGAGAAATTGCCTTACAGAACATAGAGGATTCTAGAACGACAACTATGCACAATCAGTGTTTTCTGCCACAAAAGGGTTCTGATTCCTTCTGATCTCGAGAGCAAAACTTGAGAAGTCCGTGGAAATTAGTACCCCGAAGTGGCAGAACATATTAGTTGTGCATAACATTGCTTATCCTGTGTTTTATATAGTGTACAGTATTTTGTGAAATGTGCACGCATCAGTTCTTTCGCTTTCAAAAGGAAGCTGACTCATGCAGTCTCTAGAGGTTTCAGAATGCTGTTGTACCACAGAAGGGTACAGTTACATTCCATGACCTTTGAACTGTGGTACAACAGCATTTTGAAAGGGATGGAATTCTATACAGAACAGTGCTCTACAATACATTACACAGAAACACAGAGTTTGATAGCAGATAAGACCGCTTGGCCCATCAAGTCTGTTATTGCACATTATATTATTGTTTTTGCTAATGGCCACATATCTACAGCAGCCAGCACTTTTGGGATAATTTGCTTTCTAAAATAGTTTGTTGCATATTATTCTCATGTTCCAGCTATGACATCTGTAAATAAATGGGCTTGTTTTATACAGCTGGTTGGCCTTTTTTTTTTTTTTTTCTCCATATTGCTTTTTCTCTCTCACATGGCAGCTGGCAGGTAAGGCTTCGGCTGTCTCAGTGAGAGGCTTGATTCCACCCGTGAGTGTGACTCACACCACTCTACTCCAACCCAGAAAAGTCCTCCACAGATTTCCCTCTGTGGTAGGGCCCAGGAGGGAAGGGGAGGGCCATCTCCGCCCCCCGAAGTGAATAATCCAGATTCCCAGGCAGAACCGTGAGTTGGTTAGCACGGCCAGGGATACATGGAGCCTGCCAGCAACCCCTTTTCTGTTTTCTCTCTTCCCCGTTGCTGGGGTATGCACATCAACGTCTGCACATGGAGGCGTGTGCATGCTGCGGAGTCCTGCAGCAGCCTCCCATCTTTGGTGCCCTCAGACCCACTTTACCCTCAGGCTTCCCTCTGGTAGCAGACATTCGTTGGGAATGCCTACTCACCCTCCCCTGGAGAGGAGAGCAGTCCTCCAGATGCTCAATCCTGTCCCTCTCTGATCGACCCCAGCAACCTGTGCTTGCCTCTGAACATTGGGTCGCCAGTGTGGCAGGAGGTAAGGCAACAGCACCATAATGTGGATGTGGGAGTGGAAAAGTAAGGGTGGCCAGTAGATGGCGCTGCTTAAAGGGACACAGTCAGCCCTTTAGAGATGTTTTCTGCAGTTCTTGCTAAAGGTGCCTGCACATCCAGCAGTAGTCCCTCTTGTGATGCAGTATCCATGGCAGCAATTGCTTCCTCCATAAAATTGTTACTTTTACTGATTTTAGCACAAAGTGAAACCCTCACGGTCCACTCATGTTGACTGCACCTGATACCAAAGTGTGGTCACATTTTTATATGGCAGTGAAGCGCTTCAATGCTCGTGCACTCATTATTGTAACAAAGTTCAGCTAAACACAGTTTTTAACACTATAAACAATGCTGAACTCCAGGAAGTGACTGTGGTTTTGAGACAAGCTCTGAAAGTTACAGAAACCATGGTCAGAAAGTCGAGTCGTGTTACTAGGAATGCATGTATGCATATGCAAAACCACAGTCACTTCCCCGAGTTCAGCTTTGTTTATAGTATTAAAAACTGCGTTTAGCTAAACTGTGTTATAATAGTGAGCGTGCGAGCATTCTGACGCTTCACCATCATGTAAAAATGTGACTACTCTTTGGCATCGGGTGCGATCAGCAGGAGCGGACCGTGACTGTTTTGCTTTGTGCTAAAATTAGTAAAAGTAATTTTAT
Organism: Neoceratodus forsteri; assembly: GCA_016271365.2. Taxonomy (NCBI): domain Eukaryota; kingdom Metazoa; phylum Chordata; order Ceratodontiformes; family Ceratodontidae; genus Neoceratodus; species Neoceratodus forsteri. The sequence goes on from CM057452.1 coordinate 1,872,518,691, forward strand.
AGGGGAAGCCTTTTTCCTGCTCTTTGTGTCTGGTGCCTTTTTCACCCTCCCCTCTATCTGTTGCTGTCTCTCCATGTTTGGGGACGGTACTGGCAGTGCTGCTTCAGATGCGTTTGGCTGAAGTACCATTTTAAGTTTCACTTTTTTCCCCTATGATTGCAAAGACACAGACCACGAGGCTATTATTTGGCCACAAGCTGCATGCTGTAAGTCCAGTAAGTGCAGGTAAGTCCAGTGTTGCCTGTGGTTAGGTTGTTAAATTGTTAAAGTGGTATTAAATGGTTGAAGAGCTATATAGGGACATGCAGCAAGAATGAGTTGTGCACAGCTGAAGCATGCGCCCATGTGCTCAGCACAGGAAACCTGGCACATGTCCACCATTATAATCAGCTGGTTATAAGGGCAAATTACAACTAGGTTTCCCTACAGGATAAATGCTCCCCAGTAATGACACAACAATGAATGAGTTTGTCCGCTGGTGCAGTGGTACAGCTACCACTTGTGGTGCCGAGGAGCCAGGTTCAAGAGCAAACATGGGACGCCAGAGGTTGGCCGGGGTAACAAGTATTCATGGACTGCTCTTCCTCTGGAGAAGGAGGCCATGGAGTCCACTGTACGCCTGGCTTCTAGCGTCATTTAGGGGCATGGCAGCTTGAGATTGCATAATGCAGGAGGAGAGGAGGAGTGGCAGTTGCCAATGTCCTGCATGGGGGAATGTGCGCTGGGAGGATCTTGTGTGACTTGGCATGTCTGGCCCACCTCATGGGGAGAAACAACCAAGATGAATGATCAGCAGTGCAGAATGACCCCTTGCAGACCCCACACTGGTAACAGGATCCTCTCCCACTGAACCATATCCACTTGTCAGCAATAGGGGAGTCCTGCCAAACCCCACCACCAGAGGTAAGCCATGGAGAAAGATGCTGGGAAGGAGCTAAGTCCCAGTGATGCAAGGTGATGGGGGTTGGACCTGGTGGTATTACCTGCAACAGAGGGGAGAAAAGTCTAATGAAAAATTGTATACAGCAGTAAATGTAAACCATGAGGAGAATGAATTTCCACAGTAAACTGAATGGGAATGATAGTGTTTATGCATTACTGTAATGTCTGTTTGACTAAAAGAGTTTATTTTTCATTTCTTTCTAGCTCGATCACAGGTATAATGAATTCAAACTTCGTGCTATCATGTCTGAACACAAGAAGACCATCACATCCATATCTTGGTGTCCTCACAATCCTGATATGTTTGCAAGTGCCAGTGCAGATAACTTGGTGATTATCTGGAATGTAGCTGAGCAGAAAGTGATTGCAAGACTTGATAATACAAAAGGTGATACTTTAAGACAAGGCCTTTCTATCATTTTTTTCCAAAAGAATGTTGGGTGTGATTTTCAGCAAGCTGTTTACTGCGACTGAGATGTTAGTTCTGGGAATTTCAGCCTTCAGTTACAGCTTACATTAGATGATAAATTACTTTTTTAGCTGCCTTCTAAGCTACAATACTGTCCTTTTGTCCAGATTGTCAAGATTAAGATGATAAATAGCCTGCTTGTGTAAACCACTTGCAAATATTTCCCTATGCTGTGACTGGGGCATGTACATTACTGAAGGATGACTGAAAATTGGATCCACTGTATCAGTCTGAGTAGACGTTTTAATTTTTTGGATGAAATTAGAAGTGTGTCTGTTAGGAGTTCCCCAGCCTTACAGGAGTAGACTGTGCAGTTTGCAAGACAGAGAGAAATTTGGGGGTCAGAATTTCAGTCTATCATTTCCAGTTGAGATGCACTGTAACTGTGGGGGCTGGCCAATCGGTGCAGCAGTGGAGCTACCGCTTGCGGTGCAGTTGACCTGGGTTCAGAAAGGGTCACTGCCACCGTTGCAACTCTGCCACTTGGGTGACCATGGCTGATAGCGCAGCTGAGGGGCTCTACGATGCTGGTTTGACAAGAAAAACGTCAACTGGCATCACAGCGCCAGGCTCCATGTTGACAGCGATTTGCAGTCGGCATGAAGCTGCACACATCTGTGCGTGTTTTTTCTTTGGGGCGCTTCGCCCCCAAACCCCCTGCACCCCTTGTATTTTAGGATTCTAACTCCAGGTCAGAGTTAGTTCAGGGAGAGGGTGCAGGTTGGGAGAAGAGGTTGCCCCGGTCCCAGTGGCACTTCTTTGGCAACATGGCACTGTTGTCGATATCGACACATGTCATGGTAGAAATGTCGCTGTTCATGGGGCATACCCAGCTGAGGTACTGCAGGAAAGTGGTGATGTTGACTTGGCTCCACTTAAGCACATAGTGGCATGTGCATGCTTGGAGCCCCATGTGTGCCAGGTGTCCTTAGGACTGTGAATCAGGAAAAACAGAAATACCCTGGTGCATGAAGGGTGGCCAGTGGTGCACTTGGGCCCCACTTCCCACCACCATCCTCCTCATCATGGTCTTCACCTGCCACAGAAATCAGGAGGTGGCAGGCAGTAATACGTGGCTATGGCCAGGTCCCACTTCGGGGGTAAGCTGGAAGGCAGGGAGGAGATAAGTGCTGGGGATGTGGGAGGATGAGGCTGGGGCCATACCACCAAGAAGAGGGCATAAAACATAAATAAATAATAAAAGATGTACTGTGGTTGGACAGTGTGGAGTCATTCATAGTCACACACTTGCAGAATCCAGGCTTCAAGAAATGACCCCCAGAACCATCCAGTAGATTAGAATCCCTCCATGTATACCTCCCCTACGCCGTGGTGGAAAGGGTCAGACTTTATTTTATGGTGGACATAGAACACCTCTGGTCATACTTTCCTCTAACAACCAGGGCAAGGGAAAGGGACACAGCTGTGCCCCTCAGTCTCCACTGCTGCTGATCCAGCCCAGTCCAGAGTTCAACAGAACCGACTCCCTGCTCACCACCTGTTCGGTATTCCCAGAGCGGGATTTGCCACTTCCACACAACTAGCTCTCCATTACAGCAGACAAGTGTGTGGGAGAGTGTCCAGGATAGGCTGTCTCCGGAGCTCATATCTCCTCCTATTGACTACTCCCTAAAGCACATTGTGTACTCCCAGTTTGAGAACTGCTTCGTGGAGGAAGTCACCAGTTTTTTTTTTTTTTTTTTTTTAGTTGTTTAACCAAGTATAGCACACTAAGCTGAAAACGTTTTTACAGGAGCGACCTGGGAGCACAAGGAGGTTAAGTGACTTGCTCAGGGTCACACAGTACGCAAGTGGCAGCTGTGGGATTCAAACCCAGGTCTGGTCTGGTGGATGTCACCATATTTGCAGCTCAGAGCCTTAGACCACTGCACTATACTGCTTCTCTATATCTATAGCTTCCAGCAACCATGGACAATAGAGGACGTTCCAAAGATCCACGAAAGTTATTCCTTTCCAAATACTTGCTGGTTTCCAAAATGTTGGGAGTGTAGCAGCCCACCTTGGACTTGAGATGTAAACTGACAGCTGAGATACATAAAATTCTGGATGGTTTCATTGATATAATGCCATCCCTCTGAAAATGAGCCTGATTGCACTCCCTGGATTGAAAGGATGAACATTTTCACATCCCACTCAGATAATCCCATCAAACGTTCCTAAGGATAAGGATTAGGTAGTAGATGTATCAGTACAGAGTTTTGCCATTTGGACTCTTCTCCCAGGGTGTTTACCAGATACCTTTTGGTGATAGCAGCCAACCTGTGCAGGTAAAGGGTCTCAGTGTATCCATACCTTGATGACTGGATAATCAAATCCTGCTTACTTCAGGAGGTGCTGAGGTCTCAGGATGGCAATGTGGATACTTCCAGAAGAAAATTAGGGTTTCTCTTGTCTTGAACCTGGAGGAGTCTTTTCTTATCCAAACTCAGGATATACTGTAATGTAAACTGGAGCAGAACCAGATGCAATACAAGGCAAGAAGGCAGTTCTTCTCCAGATCAGATCTAAGACCTAACACGTTTCACAGGGTCCTTTCAGATAAGGGAACTGTTCACAGCCAGACAGTTCACATGACTGAGGTCTAATGACTTTTACCACATATGCAGTTGCATGGGTTCAGCTTCTTATAAGGCCTGTTAATTGGTACTTCAAGGAATGAGGGACCCCATGTAACACAAGGTACCAGAGACGTCACAGATAGTGAGTACACTGTGCACTACCTTAGAAGTAGGTGGAGAAGAACCTCAGAGTGGTGGTACAATTTCATTTTCCTCCTCCTCCTCCTTCCCTCAGTTGATTATGGATGTCTCCCTGACAGGATAGGTTGCCATCTCGATCCAGAGGTTGTGCATAAGTGGTCCAGGAAAATCCTCCATTTACATAAATGTCCTAGAGCTAAGGTTTGTTTGTCTTGCCTTCAAGGTATTCAGTCTGCTGGTGGCAGGCCAGCAGTTCAGATAAAGACAGAGAACAGCAGTATCTAAACAAGCAATAATAGTACTAATAGTAATAATATACTTTATTTGTTGCAAGCGCAATTCAACACATATCAAAGTGCTTTTACAATAAAACTTTAAAAACTGTACAATCCAAAGAATTAAAAATACATAATATCAAAGCTCTCACAGCTATGTTCAGGATAGACTAGCAAAAATAGGAATGCTTTCACTGCAGCTTTGAAGCTCTCCATGGTCTGGCACCCCCTTATCCGATGAGATAGAGAATTCCACAGGGAAGGAGCCACAAATGCAAATGCTCGGGCTCCAGAGGTCTTTAGGTGAACCCTGGGAATCTCTAGCAATCCTTCATCAGTGGAGCAGAGTGGTCAGAGGGGGCTTTAGGGATGAAAGAGCTCTTGCAGGTAATTCGGTCCCTGTTCATGCAGGGCTTTGTAGGCCAGTAAGCTGACCTTGAAGGTGATCTGCCACTGAATAGGCAGCCAGTGCAGTCCGCGCAGCACAGGTGTGATATGGCTAGATCGAGAAAGCTCTGTCAACAACCTGGCTGCAGCATTCTGCACCAGCTGCAAGTGGCGGATATCAACCCCTGGAAGCCCTAGGTACAGGGCGTTACAGTAATCAAGGCGGGAGGTCACAAAGGCGTGGACCAATGTTGGAAAATCACCAGGTGGAACCAGGTGCTTAATCCGGGCAATATTCCTCAAGATGGTAAAAGTGGTCTTGATGACGGATGACATCTGAGACTTCAGGGTCAACCCCTCATGAGAAATAACACCCAGATTCTGCACCCGTTCAGAGGTCAACAACTGGCGACCTCGGAGCAAAAGCCGAGTGGCCTTCCCAGCCGAAGACCCCTCTACCCGGTAACCTGGGTTCACCACCAAGACCTCGGTTTTGTCAGGATTCAGCCTCAACCAGCAGGCACTCATCCAGACCTGGATCTCGGTGAGGCAGTTGTTAAACACCGAGACCACATCCTCCTGGTCAGGTACAAAGGACATGTATAGCTGAGTATCATCTGCATAGCAGTGAAAACTCAAGCCATACTGCCTTACAGTGTCTCCAAATGGTAGCATGTACACCGTGAATAACATAGGCAAAAGCATGGAGCCCTGGGGTACCCCACAAAGTAGAGAGAATGCATCAGAAGAAAAAATTCCTGACGCCACTCTCTGAGATCTACCAGTGAAGAATGATTGATACCATCTGAGGACTGTCCCTGACAGACCACAGAGAACCTGCAGGCACTCCAGCAATATGTCGTGATCCACGGTGTCAGATACTGTAGAGAGAACAAGGAGGACTAAGATGGAATGACTCCTCCGGTCTTTCGCTATCAGGAGATCATTGAGCATCTGGACCAGGGCCATCTAGGTGCTATGTCTCCTCCTAAATCCTGACTGGAGAGGATGGTAGACGTCATGGATGGCAAGGTGGTCGTTCAGCTGCAGCGCAACCACCTTCTCAATAATCTTGCCCGCAAAGGCAGGTTAGAGATAGGTCTGTAGTTAGCAGGACAGTCTGGGTTAAGAGAGGATTTCTTAAGGAGGGGCGTCACCATCACCTCCTTCAGGGAGTCAGGAAACTCACCTGTCTCAAGAGAGCTCCAGACTATTGCTGCAAGGACTGGGCCGATGACCTCAACACATCCCACAAGGAGATTTGGACCTGGGTCCAAACTACAGTAGGTCGGCTGCATACCCTGGATGATCCTTATGACATCCGCAATCACTAGCTGGCTAAAGGCCGACCAACCAAACTGGTGCTCTGCAACCTCCAACTGATCACCACTCCAACCATGAGAGTGAGCTATGCAGATCTCTGACCTAATGTCGGCAACCTTATTAGAAAAGAAGTGAGCAAACTCGTCACATTTATCCTGTGACAGCTCTCTCCAAACTTGCAGACTGGCTGGACTGCACAGTCTGTCCATTGTTCAGAAGAGATGAGCTGGTCAGTTCCGTGCAGTAGTAATTCCCCTGAACAGGAACTCTGCCTTCTTACGGGAGATCGCTGATTGATAGTCCGTATAATGGGCCATCAATCTAAGTCTGTCAGCATCAAGGCCAGATTTCTGCCAGCAACGCTCTATACTTGGCCCCCTCTCCTCATCTCCCTCAAGGTCTCATCAAACCAGGGAGTGTGAGAGCAAAGAGTGAGGGGGCGAACATAAACAGGAGCAATAGAGTTCAGAGCTGCCACCAAGGTCCCATTATAGGCCTGTAGTAGGTTGTCCGGACTCTTACTAGCAGTCGGTAATCCCGATAGATTCAGAATCACTATCAGGCCATCTGGGGTCACTTCCCTTAATGGGCAGTACTGAACCATCTCCAGAGGGGCAGGCCTATAAGGGGGCTGGAAATTGAACCTGACAGTGCTATGGTCAGACCAACTGACAGGCTCCACTGACAGATCAGAAGCCTCCATACCCAGTAGGAAGACCAGGTCCAGAGAATGACCAGAATTATGTGTTGCAGAGGAAACTACCTGTTTGAAGCCCAGTGAAATCATAAGTTGGAGGAAGTCCTGACCAAAGTGCGAGAGTTCATTGTCGATGCAGGCGTTAAAGTCCCCCAGCACCATCGCTCTGGGAGACTCCAACATACCTCTCAACTGTCACACATTACAAGGTACGTCACTCATTTTATCCCTTAGAAACCCTCTGTCCCACATTGAGAAGGTGACATTCCACACTGACCACTGAGTCTTTTAAGCAGAAATATATAATAATATAAGATGCTAGGTTATCAGCAAACATAAATATTAGTGCACTTATTTCCACAGTATTCTGAGCTTGCAATGTCATGTTTGATGATGTGTCACACATTTTGTCCAGTTGTCACACATCTCGTCACACATTTGGGTGATAAAAGGTTGAGAGGTATGGACTCCAACACCATGTCATAAAGTCCGCGACTTCCTGCAAACATTGCTTCCCATCCCCGGGTGGACGGTAGACAAGAAGAATCTTGCACCCCACACTTGCACCAAGGATACATTCAAAGGATCTGGTCTCCTCCACTGGGACATCTGTCAGGCCCAGTTCCATTCGAAAACAGATGGCCACACCCCTGCCCCTTCTATCCAGCCTCAGGCAATGTATCACCAAGAAACCAGCTGGAACTGCTGACTCAAGGATAGGGCTAACATTATTGTCCAGCCAGGTCTCAGTGATGCATGCCAGCTCTGATGTCCCAACAAGATCAACAATTATTGCCATCTTGTTTTTAATGGCCTGGCATTACATACTGCCCGGGTCGGATGAGACACCGAGACTGATCGAGCCAGCTACCCGCCAGAGGTGGAGCCCTTGGGTATGGGTACCAGACAGGGCGGACCCCTCTCCAGTCTCCATGTCCCCCCAGGGCATCTCCCCGACCCCACAACCCCAATCAGGCCACCCATATCCCCCCCAGGTCCAGGGCCTCCACCCCCATGCCTTCTTCTAGCAATACCCAAAGCCCAACAATGATAATAAATGTTGGCTTGTAATGGAGGGCAACTAAAAGGGCGAAGGCCCCGGAGCTCGGAGGGGGAGTAGCGCCAGACCGGGAAAGCCACCTGCCAGCACATGCTCTCCAGTCAACCTAATATAGCCACCCCCCGAGTTATAAATTAAACCCAAAAACAACCAATCCTCGTCTCAAAACATTCAGGCTTAAACCCTCAGCCAAAAAGGTCCGTAAGTGATTCAGATTGTAATCAAAATGAGTTCTAAATAAAAAGGAGGTACACCAAGATCTCCAATAAAATGGTACAGATAGGAGGGGCTCTCACCCTCTGCCAATCTAATAACAATTGTCCAGAAGAAGTCCTTCGACTCCGCCAATAACAAACAGTAAGGCAGTTCTGTGATGAATCAAGGAGATCCTCTCACGACCTCCCCTAGGTCTAGCAGCCAGACTCACACATAGCGGAGTACCATCAGGTAAATGTGCAGGGAAAGACACAGAAACATAGAATATGTTGTCAGAAAAGGACCACTTGACCCACCAAGTCTGCCCAGATGTTCCCTACCCATTCTGTTTCTGTAAATCCTTTTGGGTCTCCAGTGACCCTCCCACCTCCCTACCTCATATCTAATATATCCCTATCCCATGCATGCTTGAAGCCCCCACTTTTTCTGGCCTCCACCACTTTCACTAGCAGTTTATTCTAGGCACCCACCACTCTTTCAGTGAAGACATATTCTCTCACATCACTCTTGAATCACCCCACCACTGATTCATTGCATGCCCTCGGGTCCTGGTATGTGTTCTCATTTGAAAGAGACTACCCACCTCTACTGTTTTCACCCGATTTAGGTACTTGTAGGTCTCTATCATGTCACCTCTCCCATCTCTTCTAGGGTGTACATGTTTAGATCCCTTAGTCTCTCCTCTTAGGGCTTCTCATGCATACTATGCACAATTAAAGTTGCCCTCCTTTGGACCACCTGTACCCTGTCTGTGTCCTTTCTGAGGTGCAGTCTCCAAAACTGAACACAGTGCTCCAGGTGTGGCTGCCCTAGTCCTAGTGACCAATATAATGGCAACACCACCTCTTTCACCCTGCTGGAAATAGCCCTCCCTATGCAATCCAGCATTCCACTAGCCCTACCCACTGATTTGTGACTCTGCCCTGCCACCTTAAGTTCTAGAGATGATAACTCCAAGGTCCCTTTCCTGTCTAGTGACTGTTAGTACCACCCCCATCTTATACTTGGCACTGGGATTTCTGTGCCCTAGGCACATCATTTTGCATGTTTTAGCATTTTACCCCAGCTGCTATGCTTTGGACCATTCCTTGAGTTTCTCAAGATCTCTGGCCATTTTTCCACCCCTTTCTGAGTGTCCACCCCACCGTAGATCTTGGTGTCATCTGCAAAAAGGCATACCTTCCCTTCCAGTACTTCTGCGCTGCTCCTATTAAGATATAGTCACAGTACTGAGCCCTGTGGTACCCTACTTGTCATACTTTTTAGAGTGAGTACTGTTAACCGCTATTCTCTGTTTCATATCCTTTAACCAGCTTCTAACCCAATTTACCAGTAAGGATCCCTGGCCGGGTTGGTCAGCTTCCTTGTCAGCCTTCTATGCAGCACCATGTCGAAGGCCTTCCTAAAATCCAGATAGGCCACATTCACTGATCTTCCCTGACCAATTTTCCTGGTCACCCAGATAAAGAAATCTTAGATTTGTTTGGCATGACTCCCCCCGCAGTGAACCTATGTTGTCTGTGGTCTTGCAGCCCATCTGTAGTCCTTCTTTCAGTTTGCTTTAATCTCCCTACCACTGAAGTGAGAAAGACTGCCCTATAGTTGCTAGCCACCTCTGTGCTGCCACATTTATGTAGAGGGACATCAACCCTTCTCCAGTTTCTGGAACCACTCCTGTTTCTAGTGAGTTATTGAAGAAGGCTATCAATGGGGAAGCTAGCGCCTTCCAGAGTTCTTTTACTTCCCTGGAGTGACTCCCATCCGGTCCCTTAGCCCTGACCTCTTTATGGTGTTCAAGTCATTTCAGTATCCTTTTCTCTGAAAATCGACCTGTGTCCACCCCCCACCCCCAATTCTATCCCTGCTTCTCCATGGTGGTCTGTCACCTCTACCCTCCACTGTGACAACTGAGCAGAAGCACCTGTATAAAATGTATTTTTCTTGGTCCCGTTCTGCATAGTCTCTACCTTCTGCCTTTCTAATTCTTTCTATTCATATCCTTGCTTTGCTCTTTTCATTTATATACCTGAAGAAAGTCTCATCTCCTATAACGAGCCCTTTGGCTATCCTTTCCTTTGTCTTTATTCTCCTCTCTGTCTTATCAGCTTCCTTCTGCTTTGCTATGTATACCTCCCACCCTCCTCCCTCTATGTTTCCTTATACCTTTTGATTGCAGCCTTTTTTTTTGCTAGCCACCCTTTCCACTTCCTTGGAGAACCATAATGGTCTCTTTTTCCTTCTCATTTTGCTCACTTGGTTCACGCATAGGTTGGTCACTTTAGTCACGTCTTCCCTTATTTTTGTCCACTGTGCCTCTGCCCCTCCCTGGCACCCCTCCTCCTGTCTTAGGCAGTTCCTGAGGCAGTCAACCATATCTTTAAAATCTGCCCTCCTCAAATCCAGAACACATATCTGTGTATAACTTGCATGTACTCCTATCTTTATGTTGAACCACACTTTGCAGTGATCACTGGAACCAAGGGTACTGCCCACTGTGACATCTTCAGTGCTGTCCCTGTTTGTGAGCACCAGGCCCAGCACTTTTCCATCCCTACTGGGTACTTTGACTAGCTGCTGAAGAAAAGCCACTTTTAGGGAGGTAAGGATGGCTCTACTCCTTGCTGAAGCCACTGCTGGAAATCTTCACTCCACATCTGGCAGATAGAAGTCGCCACTAGCAGCAACTTCCCTTTACTTTCCATTCTGATGATGGATTTCCTCAGTGCCTTATCCATAACCTTGCCCTGTGCTGGAGGTCTGTACGAAACCGCAGCATGAATAGCAGACCCAGAGCTTGCTGTCAGATTGACCCTCACTATTTCCTTACCCTCCTTTTCCTCTTTGTGTCCATGTTCCTATGTGGCCTTAATACTGTCCCTCACATATAATATAACCCCCCCCCATACACACACATTTCATCCATGCTCTGTCTCTTCTGAGCAGAGAGTAGCCTGATATGGGCATGTCCCAGTTGTGGTGCTCAATACACCACGAGTCTGTTAGAATCACTAAATGTAGATTAGCCTCCGCCATGATGACTTCCAGGTCTGGAATTTTGTTACCAAGGCTGCTTGTGTTAGTGCACATCACTTGCCATACCCTTTTCCCCACTGCTTGCTACCCTGGTTTTCCCTCCCATCCCTGCCTGTGTTGTTTCATGACTTACCCCGTGACTCGCACCTTCCCTTTTTACTTTCATTATTTTTGGTCCCATTTAATCCTCTGTCTTCCCCGACCTATGTTATATTCCCATTTACTTCTTTCCTGTCCCATTACCTGCCTTTCTGCATATCTGCTGCAGTGGAGTTTGCTCCCCTTGGGTCTTCTCTCCCTGACACTTTACCATCCAGGGGATGGGGGAGGTAGATGTTGCCTCCTTTGGTTTTACTGCCTACCCCTGCCTACTTTACATGTTCATCCATGTAGCATTTTAACCTGTTGTCAGGAACTCTGTTTTTTATTTATGAACATACTAGGAGGTGTCAGACCATCCACATTCGGTCAGGACGCCTTTAGGCTGTATAAATTAGCCTTTTCCATTCATTAAATCTCTGAACTTCTCTGATTTTCCATGATGTTGTTTTAAAATTTCTGCCATCCCTCTTACATATGGCGTTTTTGTGAAGAGTAAGAACTTGAAGTATAAAGTAATGCTGGACTTTACAGGTACAACTACATTCTTGTTATCCATAGAAAAATGCATTTTAAAACAAGCCACATACAGTATTGTGATAGCTCCTTAAGATGATATTACTTTTTTATTGTAGTTTTATTTTGTTTGTTTTGTCCCAGATTTTTGTTATTTGTCTAGTGTTGCATGGATAGTGCTTTTGTGGATCCAACTGTCCTCTATCGGAGAGTGCTGGTATCCAACCTGAGATCTGACCAATGGATCCAAGGTCACAGCCATGGGATCCAACCTCAGAAAGTTGGATCTGGTGGTTGGATGCATCAGATCCAACTTTGGATAATTGGATCCAATGGTCGGATCCATCAGATCCACAGATACCTCGGATGCTTACAGTGGATATAAGGAGGTTGGAGCCTTGGTTAAATATCAATGCCATCTGAAGCTATCGGATATCCAGCCGAAATGATGGTATCAGATGATATCCAACCTGGTAGGATACTATCTGAGCAACACTACATTTGTTCTTGATTTTTATGTGCCTCATCGCAGCTTTTATTTATTTATTTTTATTTAGTTTTTGTTGACCGGGAAGGAGGACTAGACAATTCTGCCCAATTTCAGCCTCGTCCCAGGGAAGGGGAATACAGATGGATGCCTACTGACATTGAACTAGAATAAGCTGTTAGTGGTATTTTTTTAGTGAGGCAGTGATGTTTAGAAGCATGCCACTTATACACACTTCTTGGCTGAATTATGTGGCACACAGTTGTAATCACCTAAGATGGCTCTACGACACCAGTTCGACAACTTTGTCGTCTGCTGACGTTACAGCGATGGCTCTATGTCGACTGCAGTTGCGGTCAGCATAGAGGCATAGAACCATTCACTTTGGACTTTGTTTTCTTCGGGGGCTTTACCCTCCGCACCCTCATAATTAAACTAATCAACTCCGAGTCGGAGTTGATTTGGGGAGGGGGTGCAAGACCCACAGAAAACAGTGCAGGGCCATGCAGTGACAGTACAGTGACCTGTCAGAGTTGTCACTGTACTGTCATTCGCAGTGCGGGTGTCGCTGAGTGATCAGCATACGACCTAAGCCCACCACTTAAAAGTGGCCTCTGAACTAGGAGAATCTGGATCGCATCATTAAGGAGCTGGAAACTCCCAAGATAAATCTGTTCCCCTCCTGGAAAATCAGAAAACTTCCTCTGTTCTGCACTAGGCCACCAGAGAATGCAACTGTACCGGTTGAAGCTCTCACTCTAATCTGAGAATGAAAGTTCCTGTTTCTAGGGACGTGGATATGTTGTTCTATCCACACTTGATGGCCTGTCCTTTCCCCTTTAATATCATCTGGAAAGTCTTCTAGCCGGGTGGTATATCCCTCAGCTCTGCCCCATGATGCCAGATCTTCCTTTCTGCTAGAAGAAGCAGATTCCCTCCTTACTGCTCCCGCGTTGAGTAGGACCTAGCGCTTAAATCTTCGGATTTCCTTCTTAAACTTAAACTCATAAGAGTTTTTTCTTCAGATCGATCTGCAATTGCGACCGCGATAGAGGAAAAGTCCTCACCCGGATTTTGCCGGTGCCCCTGTGGGCAGAAGATGTCATATACCGACCTGCACACCATGTGCATTTACTGCCTGGGTCCCGATCACAATATCCAGGCCTGCAATTTTTGTTGCTTGTTTCAGTGTAACGTGCTCGACAACTGTCTCGCCCATTTGCAGCTGGGCCATCTGGAAAAACGGAACCCAATGGTCAAATCTAAGGAAGCTGTTGGGTGGTCTCCACGGCTGCGGGTTCCGCCAAGCAGCTGGAGCAGATAAAGGCCTTCGAGGAGGCGGTGGCTTGGGCCACCGATCAGTCCTCTTCAACCTCGGCCTTTGTTCCGCTGAAATTGGGCTCCACCTTTACAGGTTCCTTCAAGGAGCTGTGTCAGTCTCTCCTGACTAAGGGAGAGGGCCCATTGGTGTCGCACAGCTTGCGCTCCCTGAAAAGGGAAAAAGAGTCAAAGGAATCAAAAGAAAAGGAGAAGACTCGATATCAACGTTCTTGGGATCAAGAACGCTCTTGGTCTCTGGAACCTCTGGTTTTGACTGTGGTCTAAACTGCGGCCTTGTCTGCTGGCTTCACGGTGCCCCCAACAGGCCAGCCAGCACAGATGTGGGACGACGACCTTATCGAGGTTATTATGGACTCAGTCAACCCGCTGTTGTTAGATGAGGCTGACAATTCCCTGTTTAGGACTCCGGTCCTACCAGGACCTACCGATGGGGAAACTCCACCTGCTGAGAACCTACTTTCGGTCCCTGACCATGACCTGGAGGAGCCACTGAACTCCCCAGTTCCCTCCGAGCACCCCTGTCTGTCCTGCTGGCAGTCGAGGTTGAGATCTTGGTCTTCCTCATCCGAAAGGTCGAGAAAATCCCAGCGACGCTGCCGCACTATTCATCCTTCTCCTCGGGAGAGGAGGAGCTTTGGCACAAGCTGCACCAATGCTATGAGGACCTTATGTGGCAACAGTTGGTGTTGGCCGGTCCAAAGCCGACCCCCATTCTGGCCATCACCTGGCTGTCACCTGTTAGGCCGATGCCGACACCTCCTGAGGTGGTTGACACCATCCCTCTGCCTGTGGAGCCAGTGAAGGCCCTCTTGGCCCCATCGAAGCTGGCCTCTCCACTGATAGTGGTGGAGCTTTGAGCCAGCCCAGTAGCGCTGAGGGTTGAGGTGCTGGAAGCCACACCTTGCGCCATGCCGGTGACCCATGTTTGGAAGCGGGCACGGGCTTCGCAGGGGTTGGCCGGGAGGAGGAGGACTGAGCGTCAGAGGGACAGCTCTCCGGGAGGGTGGGTGGGGAGGACTGCCAAGGTGCTGGCTCCTGGCAGCGGCTGGGGGCTGTGCAGCCTCGGGGCCAACAGAAGGGGACGATGCTTGTTGGCGTCTGACATGTAACGTATAGAAGCATGCATTGCAGCATCGTTGACACCATTGCATGCCAGCACCGGGGGGTCTACCACTACAGAGAAAAACCCTTGGTGGCATGACAGCTTCCCTGACAACACCACCACGGATGTGCCCAAGTTAGCTCCCTCCTGTGCCCGCCCTCCAGGTCTCTGCGGTGGTGGGGTAAGTACCTGCTGTGAAGTGACCTGGGAAGAGCTGCGGCGGAGGGGTGATCTCTGGCCGGGACGGGCTGTGAGGGTTGGCTGGATGGGGGAACCAAAGGTACAACCCCCCTAGCTGAGGATATATATAAATAAATAAGGTAGTGGTGGAGCTGCCACCCAAACAGCCTTTTTCAGGGGCTCTGAACAAGGAGTCTCAAACTGCCAAGGGTCTTCTGCACAGGCTGTCGGTCACTTACGCCCGACTGTCTGCCGCAGGTTGAAGGTTGCACGGGTGGTTGGCAGCTCTATGCGGACTCTTTGGAGTCCAAGGACTCCTCGCTGCACTCCCATCCGGTCAACAAGGAGTCAGTGGGGGGGTCTCTCAACGAAGGAGGGTCCTATGTCCTTCATGGGTATCCTCCGTCTCATCTCCGAATCCACGGTGATGCCTCTGGAGCCCATTCAGAAGTGGGATCAATATCCCCAGATATCCTGGACAAAGGGGATTCTCTGATGCAGGCCTTCCCAGTGGCTGAAGCCATTGTTGACCCGGCCCTGGAGCTTTGGCAGCACCCCTCCTCCTGCCCTGCACCATTGGCCCAGACGGCCTGCAAATATGCAGTGCCCATTGGCTCCCTTTCAGGGTTCACAAAACACCTCTCAGCTGAGGGGCTGGCGACCGATTTCATGTTTTGGTGCTCGGGAAATTTGGGAGACACCAATAGACCACTGGACAAGGAGTCCAAAAAATTGGACCACTCAGCCAAAAAGTTCTATTCTGCCTCTTCGCTCGGTCTCCACCAGGAAAGCTCGGCTGTCATTATAGCACACTTCTCCCATGCCCTCTTGGGCTCTATGGATGAGGTGCTTCCTCAATTCCCAGTGGACCTCCAGACCATGGTCAAGCAGGTCCAGGATCAGGGTCAAGCTGTAGCCAAACAGCAACTCCAGATGGTTCTGGACATTGGGGACTCCTGTGCCCATTCGGTGATGGCGAAGTCACCATGCGCTGCTGGGCTTGGCTGAGGATCTCTACCTTTACGGCAGACACCCAGCAATAAATTGGTGGATGTACCCTTCTTGGGCACTGACCTGTTTGGTCCTGGGGTCAACGGTCACCTACAATGCATTGAGAAGTCCAGTGCCACCTTGGACTCTGTTGCTTCCACCCAGAAGGAATCTAAATGTTCCAAGCAGCAAAAGCGCAAGACTTTTTGGCCTTTCACCCCTGCAGCCAAGCCAGCCCAGTACCAGTCTGCACAGCAGCAGCAGCAGGCTAAGTCTTGGTACACTCAGCCCAAGTCAGTGGCTTTGGTGGTGCGAAAGCCCGGAGGGAAGGGACCTGGTGGCCCCTCTGCCAGATCCTCCTCCTCCAAGCCTGCTCAGTAATGGGATGGTGTGACCTCCTCCATGCCCGTCACGCCTCTCCTGGGTCCTCCTGTGAGAGGTCGGCTCCACCACTTCCTTTCCGCTTGGACTGTTGTTACCACAGACAGGTGGGTTCTGGTAGTGGTTGGCCAGGGTCTGCCTCTGGAATTCGAGCAGTACCCACCAAGCCTAGCTAGCACCCCATAGGAGGAGAAGGTATCTGCAGATACTCAGTTGGCTCTCCATGACAATATAACCTAACTCCTCCACAAGGAGGTGGTGGCCAGAGTCGCGGACCCCTTAGTCAGTCCAGGGTTTGTTTCCAGGTACTTCCTGGTCCTGAAATGGATGGTGGGCTGGTGCCCAATTCTAAATCTGCACGACCTGAACAAATTTCTCAGGTCTGCACCTTCAGGATGGTAACTCTGTCCCACATCATTCCATCTCTCAGGCAGAACATATAGTTTTGCTCCCTGGATCTACAGAACAGGTTCTTTCATGTCCCCATCTGTCCATCCCACTAAAGGTTCCTCCACTTCCGAGCTGGGGGAACCCTCTATGAGTTCAAAACCATGCTGCTCAGCCTGTCATATGCCCCCAGGGTCTTCACCAAATGCATTGCAGTGGTGGCAGCCCATCTATGGCATATAGGGGTCCGAGTGTGCCACTACCTGGATGATTATATTATAGCGGGTCCCTCCAGGCAGGAGGTGGAGAAGTCCAGGGACCTGGCCCTCCAGACCTGCACCAACCTTGGCCTTCTAGTCAATGAGGCCAAGTCGGAACTCAGGTGATCAGCTTCACTGGGGCAGAGCTCGACTCTTGCTGAGCCAAAGCCAGGCTCCCGGTGGACAGGGTGGAGGTTCTCTCCTTCTTTGCCCAATCATTTCTGGTTGGGTACTTGCTCCCTGTACAGAACTTTCTGCACCTTTTGGGCTACATGGTGGCCTGCACCTCCATGGTCCGATGGGCCCCATGGCATATGTGCTCACTGCAGTGGGAGCTGGCCAGCCATTGTGGTCTCAGCGCCTAGGTTACTTTGATCAGCTGGTCACTGTGACCCAGAGGATGCGGGACACGCTCCTGTGGTGTACCATCCCAGAGCATCTTCAGGAAGGGATCCCATTTGTCTGCCCTGAGCCGACGGTCATCCTGATGATCAACACCTCTCTCACGGGATGGGGTGCCCACCTGGGGGAACACAGGGTCCATGGGCTCTGGACCCTCGAGGAGTCCCAATGCCACATCAACCAGCTGGAGCTCTGAGCAGTCCAGCTGGTGCTGATTATGTTCACTCCGTTCCTTTGGGGTAAAGTGATTCAAGTCCAGATGGACAACACCACGACCATGTACTATCTCAACAAGCAAGGTGGGATGCACACCCTGCCTCTGTGCAGGGAAGCTCTTCACATCTGGACTCCCGTGAGCTAACTAGAGGTGGATCTCCTAGCCATTCATGTGGCAGGAGCCTCCAGTTAGTTGGCGGATGCTCTCAGACGAGTAGGTGAGGCATCCCATGAGTGGTCTCTCCATCCAGAGTTAGTACACAGTCTGTTCTCCCAGTGGGGTACCGCTCTAGTGGACCTGGTCACCTCCAGGGAGAACACAAAGCTAAGCCTGTTTTTGTGCCCACCCCCCTCAGCAGGGCTCACTGTAGGGGGATGCCTTCTCAAGGCCGTGGACCCCAGGACTCTTCTGTGTCTTCCCTCCACTTCCCTTGATTCACAAGGTGCTACTCAAGGTCAGGAGGGACAAGGCGCAGGTGATCCTGGTGGCTCCAGACTGGCCGCACCAGTATTGGTACCCCGATCTCCTCAGCCTCAGCAGCAGGCTACCGAGGCAGCTCCCAGCACACCTGGATCTGCTCTCCATCAGTCAGGGGAAGGTACTCCACCAGGACCTTTAATACCTACACCTGACAGCCTGGTTCCTGAGTGGCTAAAGTTCCAGGCTTTGGGTCTCTCCGAAGATGTCCTCACTGTAGTTGAGGCATCTTGCAAAGAATTGACCAGGAAGTGCTACGCCTTCAAATGGGAGAGATTCTCCATTTGGTGTCAGGGTAAGGGATTGGACCCTTTGACCTGTCCTGTGGCTTGCATCCTAGACTACTTATGGTCTCTCTCCAAAGGGGTACTTCGGCCGACAACCTTTAAGATGCACCTGGCAGCCATCTCTGCTTACCAGGCACGGGCTGGTCAGCAGTCAGTGGCACAGGAGAAGGTGGTGTGGTGCTTTTTCAAAGGCCTCAATTACATATCCCCTTCGGTGTGTGACCCACCAAACTGTGGGATCTACTGCTGGTACTGGCAAAGCTTATGGGCAAGCCATTCGAACCGATACACAAGTGTGAGATGTCACACTTGTCATGGAAGACCACCTTCTTGGTGGCTATCATGTCAGCCAGAAGGATTGGGGAGCTGCAGGCACTCTGTCAAGTCTCCTTACCAGGTCTTCCACAGGGACAAGGTTGTCCTGCACCCCAACCCGAAGTTCCTTTCAAAG
The DNA here is from genome assembly GCA_016271365.2 of Neoceratodus forsteri. Taxonomy (NCBI): domain Eukaryota; kingdom Metazoa; phylum Chordata; order Ceratodontiformes; family Ceratodontidae; genus Neoceratodus; species Neoceratodus forsteri. The sequence goes on from CM057452.1 coordinate 1,872,537,390, forward strand.
GTTGTGTCTGAGTTTCACCTGAACCAGGTGATGACACTTCCGGTGTTCTACCCCAGTCACACCTTGGATGCTGAATACATGCCCCATACTTTGAACCTGAGGTGAGTGCTTGCTTACTACAAGGAGCGCATGGCTGGAGTTCTGGGAGAGGTTCACCAGCTTTTTGTCACCTATGCTGAAGCCTCACCTGGCAGACCTGTAGCCAGGCAGACAGTTGGCAGGTGGATCACATCCTGCATTGATATCTGCTATAGTTTGGTGGGCAGGGAGCCTCCCATAGGGCTAATTCCACCCGCCATACCGCTGCATCTGTGGCTCCTTCTATGGACATCCCTATCCAGGAAATCTGCAGAGCTGCTATCTGGAAGTCAGCACACACCTTCATTTCCCATTACCACATTGACCTAGAGTCACGCTGGGATGCTGGTTTTGGTGCCTCAGTTCTCCAATCTCTGTTACCTAAGTAGGGTGTGTGTGCCTTGCTTCCCTCCTCCTGGAGAACTGCTAGGAGTCTGCCATCAAGTGTGGATAGAACAACATTATCCACGTCTCTAGAAACACAGGTTACTCACCTGTAACAGTAGTTCTAGGAGTGTTATTTGTTGTTCATCCACAAGGACCCACCCGCCTCCCCGGCTTTAAGGCACAACCTCTGCTTTCAGCGGCAAGATCTGGTGTCGTGGGGGCAGAGCTGGGGGATATACCACCCGGGTGGATGGGAGAAGCCAGCTAGAAGACTTTCCGGCTGATTTTAAAGGGGAAAGGACATGCCATCAAATGTGGATGAACAACATATACCACTCATAGAACTACTGTTACAGGTGAGTAACCTGTATTTGTCTTTCTTCCTTTCTCCATTTTGCAGAGCGTCCTCAAAGCTCTGGATTAGGTCAGGCAGGTTTGGTACCTGGAGTTCCTTCACCTGTCTGCCACAGGTCCCCAGGCCCCAGGTCCCATCACTCTTCCCCTTAGGCAGGATCTTATCTTGAGGTCCAAGGGGAGAACAGTCAATTTTGACATACAGTTACTGCATTAGAAGGCTTGGCTGTCGAAGATCAAGAATTTCAGGATCTAAATCTCTAAGCTAATGCCTATGAGGTTCTGATAGTCTGCAGAAAACTACCTACCAAGAAGGCCTATGCCTTCAAAGATTTTTCATTTGGTGCAGTAGAGTTGCCGTTTCCACAATCTCTTGCCTAGTTTTCAGAGTCTTGAACTACTTGGTGTCCGCTTCATTGAAAATAATCCTCCTTGAAGATGCAGCTGGCAGCAATTTCTACATACAGTTCCAAGGAAGGGTTCTTTCTCTGGCCTCAGCTTCTATTTTCAGGAGGTTCCTGAAAAGGATGCATAATTTATATCCTCCTTAACAGAACCCAGTTTCCTTGCCAACCTTAACTCTTTGGGTGCTGAATATGTTTGAACATATGTCTTGGAAATCAGCTTTCTTTAGTGACCCAGGACCTCAGCCAGGACAGTAAGGGAGCTGATGTGGGTAGTTTGTGTCCATAAGAACAGCTACAGTAACATACTGTAGAAACATGGAATTCATCCACAAAAAAAAAAAAACTTGACCCATCGTGTCTACCCCAGTCCTGCCTACCTACCTAATGTGGAATATGAGATCCCAAATTGCTTCGCATCCCATCCCCCTTCTTTGTACTGTCCTTACCAAGCCCTTTTATCAGCCATCCCTTGTTTGAATCCCCTCACTGATTTTGCACAGAACACCTTTTTTGGCAGCCCTTTCCATGAACATTATTTCCTGTTATATCTCTTAACACCCCCCCCCCACACACACACACAACTTCATGGAGTTATCCCTGTACTTGTGTTCCTACTCAGTTTGAAAAGTTCCCCTCTATCTACTTGCTGTACCATGTTGAGGTATTTGTACGTTTCAGTCATGTCCCCGCTCCCTTCTCACCTTGAGCGTGTACTTGTTTCAGTCTGCCAACCTGTCTTCTTAAGTCTTTTACTGTTGTATCAGTATCAGTTGACAAAAACTGATCGAAGTTTAGTTTACTAGCCAAACTGATCCAGAATCCATTGATCGGTGGACTTATCTAGGATCAGTTTTCTAGCTAGTCTGATCCAGGATTAGTTTACTAGATAAATTGATCTGGGAGCGGTTCAAATCAGAGTTGTGTCTAACTACAATCTTGCAAAACAGCAGCCAGCATAGCCTAGGGTTAGGGCACAGGATGGTGCACCAGGGGTTCTGGGGTGAACTATGAGACTCTTAATTTTCCTTTTAAGGGATTTTCTGCTTTCCAGTAAAACATTTGGTTAGCATCAGCAGAACTCAGTTGCACAAAATCCCCCCAAAACCTGAATTTCAGGTCCTTCTGTTTTTTTTCTAGTACTGAAGCCATTTTCATAAAAACAAGGACTGGGATTTTCAAAAGCTTCCACAAGTCTCAACACCTATACTGAGTTTGACTGCAACAGAATTCAGTTCAGCTCAGTTTTATTTATTTATTTATTTATTTGTTCATTCATGACTAGGATTACAAGTACCTTTGGACCAGGGGTTCTTTTACAGGTTTTTTTTTATTTAGGGAGATATCTGCTGAGCCTGTAAGCTCATTTGCAGTGGTATTCCTTACCTTTTGCAAGCATCTCAGGTTCCATTAGTACAGTATAGTAAGTAAAAACAACAATACAATATAAAGGAAAATAAACTATCACAAACAATTATAACTGAATGCATCATATTACAAATATTAAATTATATTCTATAAATTTACTAGCATTTCCAGCAAATCCTTTATCACTTTTACTATAGAACTCCTCTGTCCACTGGACAACAGGAACCAAATTGGGGAGCAGTATTTAGTTTAGTTTTAATTTCACATAAAACCCTTTAGACAGGTGCCTATTTTCAAAGGGTTTAGAGTCAAGTACACACAGTAAAGTATACGAAGTATATGGTAGTGGACTCAGACAGCAGTAATGTACAGATAGTGTTAGATGTTCAGCACTACATGGCATTTTGTAAAGAGTGTAGTATGCAAAGGATACATTGACAGATTACAGCAGATGTTCAGCGGTAGAAATTACATGTCCCAGGGGGAGTGAGCGTAGACAACAGATGGCTTTTAAATGATTCAGGAGAGTGGCAGATTCTTAATGTATCCATCAGTTCTTTCCAGTGTTTTTAGCAAACTGATATGAGAAGCAGTTTTGATGCAGCCCAGTTCTCCTGCAAGGTAGCAATAGGGAGTGGCTTGCTATGCGGCTGGTACCATATTCATTGTCAACATAACTGAACATAGACTGTAAGCCAAGGGACAACAGGCAACACAATGCTTTATGGCCAATGACTAAGCTATGATAGAACACCCTTGTGTTGAGGTCTAACCAGTTCAGTCTGTTGTACAGGAGATAGGTGTGAGTATCAGTTGTAAGGTCTAGTACACAGTGGTAGGCCCTATTAAGCAGGCCTCTGACCCGTGACAAAGCACTCTCATTCACTGAACCATACACAATGACACCATAGTCTATAATGCTTGTGATAAAGCATTGAAGCGGGAGTTTCTTTATATGTGGCATAAAGTTGTCTTTAGGACATTTCCATGGTTTCCATTCATATTGTATTTGAGTTCCATGTCAGCCAACTCATTTCATAATTGTCCTTGTCTTCCCACCACCTCTTACAGATATTCCATGGTTGACCAGGAAACAACCAAATAAATAACTCTGAAATTGCCCCACACCTTTATGTACAATATTTACATCTAGCTGCAGTTGTGCCATCATCTATTTATTTTATATTTTTGTTTGCTTGAAAATTGGTGACCAAGAAAGGCACACTAGACAAGGTTCATTTCCAGTTGTGTCCTGGGGGAGGGAATACAAAAGGAGATGCATAAGGAACAAAATGGTGCAAGGTACATAGCAAAAATTGAAGATATATATTTTTTAACATGATCCTTTTTATTGAGACATTTTTTTGAAAATACAAAGTCACAAATTGAATGAACAACATGAAAAAGCTTACAAAAGCTCAAAGAAATCGGAGGTGTTGTGGACAAACAAGAAAAGAGCAGAAATTCCAAAGAACAACTATAACTATAATAAAAGACAAAGAACCTCTGTGTGCAAACACCGAGGCAAGGGTTACCCCAAAGGGCATTTGGCTGGGAAGCCAAGTTTCAATAAAATACAAAATCACACATGCCCCCACAATGCAAAGCATCATGGGCTGCATATGCAAATCACCACAGAATGTTATGCTGGTCCAACTTAAAGCAGAATTGCGTGGTGCCGAAAGGCCTCTCACAGAGTTTGCAAAGGGTGCTAACAGAAGACATAGACACATGTTTGATCTTACCAGGACTCATCAGTATGCCTCGTCTGTTTGACACCCCAGTGGAATGGACCAGCTACCCTTAGGACAGTGTGCCTTGGATATATTGTAGTGAACCCATTAAAATAAAAAACATTTAAAAGACAAAGAACCTCTGTGCACAAACACGAGCAAGAGTTACCCCAAAGGGCATTTGGCTGGGAAGCCAAGTTTCAATAAAATACAAATCACATCCCCCCACAATGCAAAGCATCATGGGCTGCATATACAGATCACCACAGAATGTTATGCTGGTCAACATAAAGCAGAATTGCATGGTGCCGAAGGCCTCTCACACAGTTTGCAAGGTGCTAACAGAAGACATGAGACACGTGTTTGGTCCTACCAGGACTCATCAGTATGCCTCATCTGTTTGACACCCCAGTGGAATGGACCAGCTACCCTTAAGGCAGTGTGCCTTGGATATATTGTGGTGAACCCATACGACGAGGCATACTGATGAGTCCTGGTAGGACGAAACACGTGTCTATGTCTTCTGTTAGCACCCCTTTGCAAACTGTGTGAGAGGCCTTTCGGCACCATGCAATTCTGCTTTAAGTTGGACCAGCATAACATTCTGTGGTGATTTGCATATGTAGCCCATGATGCTTTGCATTGTGGGGGGCATGTGTGATTTTGTATTTTATTATAACTATAATGACCCATAGTGAACATTAATGCTATATAGCCATCACCGTAAGAAAAGCTTAACATGTGGGAGGCCAGATATGTATAATAAATTAAGTACACATACACAGTATTGTAGAATTAGGATCAAGCTCACAAGAACTCGTGGGACAGGAAGGTTCATTAGAGAGTCATATAAAGAGGAGGGCAGATGGTACCGGACTCATGATCCAAAGAGCTAATCAGACTGGGGTGGGGGAGGTTACGATGTTGTGGAAGAGGCAGCGAGCATAGATGGGAACATAAGGGTCCCATTTGCTATGATACCAGTCTTGTTTGCCAGTAGTTACCAAAGATAGTCTTTTGAAAAGAGCTTAGAAAGGGCTGAATGCCATGTAAGTATTCAGGGGAGGAGGTACAATTCCATGAAATAAGTAGTAACAGTTTGGCCTCCATTATAGCTGCCAAAAGCCAGCATTGTCAGGGCTGAGACAATGAAGAAATACTGGTAGAAAGCCCAATAACCACCAGTTCGGGAAGGGATGGGAAACCCGGGCACAGGGTGGTCGGCGCTGCCTCTACTGCCACCTGAGAACCTAAGTTTAGACTCTCCATTAGCAAAACACGGCATTAGCAGCCATCCAGTTGGAACGTGAGTGCTCTTCAGCGTTGGCTTCTGATTGGTTCCTGCAGTCTGCTTCTGTGTCCGTTCTAAACCAAGCATAACTCTTATTTCCATGCCGAAATATGACAAAAAAGAGCTGTAATTACTTTTCTCCTTGACTGTTAAGACCCTTATCCTTCTATTTAGAGTGTTACATTTAGGGATACTGTGTGATTACACTACTTTTGAAATTCTGTGCTTGCGTCAGCTCCCTACACAAGCAGCCGATCACTTGTCCCTCTGAAGTTCCTACTAAGCCTCATCTTATGTCCTCCTTAAATATTACAGAAGCACTCTGAACTGATATGACTGATGTAACATTGAGTACTTACTTGCATTAATTGTTTTTTTACTTGTGTTATTTGACTCTATTGTAAATATATCTGTATGCATTGTACCATTTGACCCGAAGCTAACCATGTCCATCTTGTAAATGAGCTTGCTCAACGATGTTCGCCTGGATAAATAAAGATTTTGATTGATTGGATGGTATGGCCAAATTTAAAATCCTAGAGCAGTCGGACAAGATTGCACACCACCAGTTCATGAGGTTCGGGCAGCTCCAAAGGATATGAAGTCCTGCTGCCAGCTGAGAGCACCTCCAACAAGCAGAGTTTGAGGACAGAGCCATGGAATGCATTACCTTAGGGGTTCTATCATCTGTGAAGGATCTTGAGGTGATTAGACGGCTCCTAACATATTGATATGCGTTATGTACCATTGAAGCCCTAGACAGCCATAGCTCATGTGGTATATGTTTACCTAGATCACATTCCCACTTTTCCTTATTCTGATCCAGAATGGGTGGGTGGATATCCTATAATCAGGGCCCCTGGTGTTCTGCGGTAGAATTTTCTGATTTCTGCGGCAGGGCTCCTTAACTTCTGCGGCAGCATTTTCTGATTTCTGTGGCATGATTTATTCATTTCTCTGGCAGAATTCAGTCCTGTCATTGTCTAAATATGATGTGATGTCATCGATGACATCATATGCTGAGCATAGAGGAGGGGCTTCAGGACAAACGAGGTGGGAAAGAAAGCCTGACACTATGGAAAAACAGTATATTTATATGAAAATTCACCAAAAACAATGAATTCTGCGGCACTATATATATTCTGCGGCATGATGCAAGTTCTGCGGCAAATTCCGCAACTGCAGAACTGCAGAATTCCAGGGGCCTTGCCTATGATATAGAAATATAGAATATGTTTTTCTCGCCCGCCACTTAATGCTGCTAATGGAAGAGAGCTTCTGCAACAAGAACCCTGGGGACTAAGGGGGCAATTTCTTCTGATAGGTATGAATGGCAGCCCTAAACTGAAAGAAATACCAGAAATCTGTTTTAGGTAACCCCGTTTCATCTTGTACTTGTTGAAAGGAAAGAAAGGCATCAGAGTGTGGTAGTAATGTATCAGCTACTGTGAAAATGTTTTGTCTTCCCATCTAATGGGTTTACCCCCAATAAGAATATTAGGACTAGACCAGGGGTATGTCAGAGGCAAGGGGGGAATCTAGAAGGTTTGGGGTGGTGGTTAAATTCATGCACGTGTCCCAAGTCTGTAATGTGTTAAGTATAATAGGGTGTGTGGTAGCCTTCTTAGGAGATTTATGTCCTCATAGTAAACCAAGGCAAGATACACCTGCATCTAATCACACCCAATATGGAAATTCTTGGGGGCTAAAACTACCATTAAGCCTGACACATACGGGTAGGCTAGGGCATAACCCTCAAATCAAGGGAGACTAAAATTACCCTGGGACCAGTGAGCTCACAATTTCTCCTTATTGAATTGGGGAGATTTGCCTTCCCATAAGAAGAAACTAAGGAGGCGGTCATTTTATGGAAGATATTGGGAGGGACATAGAGAAGAAGGTTGCAAAATACATAGGCAAATTTCAGGAGGATGAACATATAAATGGCTTTGATTTTGCCAGATATGGTAAGGTGTAATATGAACCATCGACAGATATCTTGGCCTCAGCCAGAAGTCAGAGGTGAGAAATTAGTCAAGAATAAATTTTCCCATTGGGTAGTAACTTGAATACCCAAATATTTGAAACCTTGCCCTGCCCATTTTATCTGCAATCCGGAGCAACCACTACTATCTCAGTGACAATTAAATGGTGAGAGGGTAGTTTTACTCAAATTTACCGCAAGACCAAATAAGGTAAAGTGAATATGAATATTTAGGGCCAGAGGGAGTGATCTTGATGGGGATTGTACAAACAAAAGGAGGTATATGAATGTACAAGATAAGAGGAGGCTTCCACCTGAATGCACCACCGGGGTCATCAGCAGTTCATGTGTCAGGGGGTCCAGGGCCAGTAGAAAAAGTAAGGGAGAAAGGGGACAGCCCTGGTGTGTTCCTTGATGGAGAGATGGCATTGGGGGAAGGTAAGGATCATGGGTAGGGAGGATGGGAGGAATGGGGAGGGAGGTCAGGGAAATTAGCTCAAGCTGTGGACCCTGCAATATGAGCAGACTTGATAGACCAAATGGTCTTCTTCTGCTGGCTTCTTTGTATGTTCGTATGAGAGTGAAAGGGGAGGATATGGTATGGTTAGTTAAAATGACTGCAGTGGGCTATTATAAAGAGTATGTACCCATGCCCTGAAACTGGGGCCAAAGCCATACAATTTCATCACATTGTGCATATATCCCCATTCCACCTAATCAAATGCCTTCTGGAAGTCAACCACAAGGGCTGCAATTGGTACTTGAGTGGATTGAGCATATCATTTCAGACTGAGATAAGTACAAAGATGGTCTGCTTCCAGTTTCCCCTTGCAAAATCCCAGTTGGGTATGATGGATCAGATTGGGACGTGCCTTTTCCAAACTGGAGGCAAGGACTTTGTCTAAAATTTTTGTGTCAGTATAAATTAGTGAAATCGTCTGAAAGGTTTGCACAATTCAGAGGATTGTTTGGTTTCTTAGGGAGAAGGGTTATAACAGCTTCTCGAAAAGTGTGTGTGGGGGGTTCCCCCTCAGAATGGACCTCCTATAATGCATCCAGGAGTAGGGGAATAACTATGTCTGGCATCAGTATATGTAAATTGTGAAACTGTCCCTACCAGGGACCTCATTTTTAGCCAATGAGAGAAGTGCAGAACAGATTCCAGCTTCTGTTATACTGTAGGTTTATCAAGGTCATCCCGTAACTGTAGAGAAAGTATGGGGGTAGGAGTATCTCCTAGAAAATTGCAAATTTGTGCTAAGGTGGAAGTCTCCTTATGAGAGAAGTATAAGTGTTCATAAAACTACAGTATCGTTTCATTGATCTCCTTTGGAGTTGTAGCAGTGTAGCCGTCGGGCTTACGAAGGATGGGAATCTGAGACTCTGCCTGCTGTTTATGGAGGCGATATGCTAAAAGTTTGCCTCCCTTTTCTCCAGACTCCCAGAATTTATGGCTACTCCTAACCAGCTGCCACTCTGCCCAGTGGGAAAGTAAGGTATTAAGCCTATATTTCATGCCAGTAATTTCCGCCAGGATAGGGGGTTGCCAGGTGTGCCCTGTTTGTAGCACAATTCTACATGGGCTAGAGTCTGTGTTAAATCAGAGATCTCGACTTTGTGCTCCTTTCATTTCATGGCAGTGTAGGCGATAATGCATCCCCGTAAAAGGGCTTTAAAAGCTTCCCAGATGGTGCCCTTCCCCACTTCACCATTGTTGTTGTTGTCAAAGTACAATTGGGCTTCTTTCTGGAAGAGGATTACAATGCCTCCGAGTGGAGTGGATTTCAGTGGTAGGGAGTTGAAAATGAATGGCATATGGTGCATAGTCTGAGATAGTGATCTGTCCAAAGGACAAAACTGTGATACCAGGGGCGGCAAAGTCATTAGCCAGTCAGAAGTCAAGATGTTAAATATATCATGGACCCCAGAATAGTAGGAGCAATCCCATTCAGTGGGATAATAACAATAAGAAAATGTAACAGTAACAGTCCAGATATCGAAGAAAGGGAAAAAGGAAGAAAAATACAGTAAAGAGAAGCAACGGTGTGCTAAAATTCAATTGGCAGGTATGCCTACTGCTGAGGTAGGAAGGAGGGTTCAAAGCCTCGATGCCCCACCAGCAGAGGCACAAAAAGGGGGGGTCAAGTAAAACTATACTGTCCCTGTCACAGCCCAACCAAAGAGACAGGAAAAGTGAGAAAGCAATACCGTTCTAGCCCTGGGTCAAGCAAACAGGCCACAGTGGAAATTTGTAGCACTCAAAACACAGAGGCCTCAGGGAAATACCTTTTAGCCCAGGTGAGTAAATAACCACCCATGGTCAGTGAGGAAAGATAACTATAAGCGCTCAAGTAGTTAGAAGCAAAGAGGGAAAGAGAATAAAGAGGGAAGGAGGAAGGGTGGAATGGAATGGGCGGAGAGACCTCCATCACTTGAAGAGGAAGGGAAGCCGAAGTATAATGAGAATGAAACAATAGAGAAATAAGGATGAAGGGGGGATCACTTATAGTCCCTGCCATCTCTCCATAGCTGAAAGGCTTGCCTGATAAAAAAGAACTGAGAAATCTGGCGCACAGAATGTATAGGTGCAGCAGTGTTTTATTAGACATGTGCAAACAAACAACAGGGTAACAAGCCCCTATGCGCATGCACCCTACACAGGCTTTATCAGAGGGAGAATCACAGTTACCACAGGTGATAAATGTATACCCTTCTTAATTCAAATAAATTAGTTTAGAAAATAGGTAGAAAGTTTCACGGCCTCTGATTTGCCGACACCCCTGGCAAGGGGTGGCATTTATGTGCCAACAAAGACCGGGAAATAACAAGTACCAGCTGGTACCACTGTGCCAGTTAGAAATTCACTTTTCAACAGTCACCATTTTTTTTGTCTTGCTTAGCGATAGCGAGTTTCATAGTAATTTCTCCCGCGCTTCCCATTTACAGCTCATCACTCTTGCAGTTTTAAATGTAAAAAAAAGTTTTTTGGCTGGCCAGCCAGCACAAAAGTAGCGCTAGTGCTGGCAACGCCGACGACCCGGGTTCGGGAACAAGCCTGGGGAGTCGGAGGGCCGGCCGGAGGGGAAGGTTGAGTGTCCCAGGGACTGCTCGCTTTCCCGGGGGGGGTAGAGGCTTGGTGTTTGACTGGCCCCAGGTGGAGGCCTGGGGTACAGCAAGCACCTAGTCAGTAACAGGAGGATGGACGTGACAGACGTCAGTGGTCATGCCTTGATATCAGTGTGCATGTCACATCCCGGGAAAAGGGAAAATAGCTCTCCAGGTGCCTAGAAGATGAAGCGCTTGGGCAGACCCCACAAGCTCGCACTTGCCTGTCCTTCTGGACTTGACGAGACTTGAATTGTTTGGGGTGTAGCAGCCCCACCTCGTCCACGACTAGGGGAAAGAATCACGGCTCCATGAGGGTACCGGTGGGCTCCAGGTAAGGCGTCAGAAGCAGGGGCAGACTCCCAAGTGTGACTCCCAATGAAGTGGGGCTTGGAGATGCTGGGGAGGAATAAAATAAGATTTGAAAAAAAAAGGTTTTTTTTTTTTTTCTAAACATAGCGCTATCACATAGTGCGCTCTGTGGTCCTGTCACAGTTGCTCATTCTGCCCTCCTCCTCTGTCAGCCCACCCTCCGACTTACTGTACTGCCTCAAGCTTGCAGCACATCTCTATCTACAGGGGACGAATTCACAAAAACACTCTTGGTGTCACTGAGTTAGCCGTACACATCTGACAGTGTTTCCCTTATTGAGTTTCAACAACACTTCTTTCTGTCTGTAGAAAAAAAGAGGAAACCTGGGCTTTATAATGTGCACTGAGCTTGTGAAGAAAAAGTACCTCTGTTTTTTTATTTTTTTATTTTAGCCCCGACTCCAGAGCTATGGCCAACCACCCTCATGTTCAAATGAATGCTGCACCATTACCACTATGGCACTCAGCCGGCTGCACTTCTGTATCGTGGTCCAACTGAATCTGAGGAACTGCATAAATATAAAAATGTCCTTAAATATAAACTGGAGTTCTGCTTGGGTATACAAGCAGACAGTGCTTGGAAACGGGGGTGGGGGGGGCATACCAGTTACAAGCTCTAAATGAGTAACACACCCTATAGCGCCCTCTACTGCAAGGTCCAGCAGTGGAGGGACTGCTTACACTAGATATTATTTTTTAATTGATTTATATACATTTTTCACTTTTTACTTTTTTAATATCTATTTTTTTAACATTTACTAAAAGAAACATTTTCTGAGTGCAATAACACCGTACAGGGAGGGTGGTATGGGATATACCGAGCCATCCAGGAGCTATAAGGCCCTCTGCGTGAGGCATCGTGCCTCATTACACCCCCGGGTGGTCTAGTATAGTCCAACACCACCCACCCTGTCTGGTATTATGGTTTGCTTAAATTAAGAGTGATTGCATACTAGCAACAACAAAAAAAACTCATGCCAATGTCAATGCGTAATGAAGCAGTGACAGTTTAAAGTCAATTAGTAATTGCACAAATCCTGATATGGGAAAGATTCCCATTCAGCTATTACTTTCAGAATCTGATTGGAAGCCACAGCCCAATTTCTCATTATATTTAATTCTCATTGACCTTACCAGCGACCACCACTCCTTTTATTTAATGCAATTTTATGAAACTCAGTAGCAAGTACTGCACTTAAAAAGGGTTCACTCTTAAATACTGGCAAACTCCCACCATAGAAACAGGGAATCATATGCAGACAAGGACACTAACTCAAAATTACAAACTCAAAATGCCCCACCAAGTACACATGGAGGGAATTTTTATATTCTGGTGTAAAAACAGTACTGTTGCTGTGGTCCTAAGCCCAGCCCTTGTTTCTGCCTCTGCCTCTTAAAGATTAAGTCATGTGTGTAGTACTTTGTGGAGGGGAGGATTTAAGTTTTTTGAGGTTAAATGCACTCGGGAGGGGGGAGGAATATCATCGGTATTTCAGGTAGGACCAGAGCATATCCATTATATAGATATTCTAGTGGTGTGGTAGCACCCCTATAGTTAGGGTTGAGTAGGGTGTTCAGTGTTAAACTCCTAACATTGCACCCTAATAGATCTGGCACCGTTTGACAAAATGAGCCTTAATATTGCATGTTGTATAGGAGACAAAATGTAAATCTGTGGAAAGTTTTGTGATGGCAGTTTATGCGGTTTCTGAGATCCATATTTGTCATTTTTCTGTAGATGTCTCATTTTTTTTCCTATACTTAACATGGGAGGTAGTACCTTTGGTGGGTTTTGTGAAAAAATATTAAATAGTTCTGGAGTTATAAGGCTTTTAAGTGTTTTGTTTTTCTGTTACCATGCTCAGTAGGGTTCTTGGGATAACATTCTGATATGACACCAAATATTCTGTGCTACAAGGCTATTTTTGGTTTCTCACCACTTGCTTCTCATAGCACAAAGCATTTTTTTGTGCCGTGAGACCTGCCATCTTATTTCTTTTCTCCTCGAACTAATAAGTGTGGACATTACATAAAAATATCATCATTTAAAAAACAAACACCAGAACCTAGCTAAACCAGAATTGTTTAGCTAGACACTGATATTTGTTTCTTCAATTAATAGCTAGAAATACCTTTATAGGCACGCAAAAATCTCGGGTGCCCAGCTTAGCAAGAGGAGCCATTGACCCACATTCTCTGTATGAGAACAGCAGGACTTTCTTGAGTTCTGCAGCTGCAGCTGGAACTTGTGTTGCAGGTTGCTCTGAAGCAGTGAGCCACCATTTCCCTGGTGTCTAGTGGCACCCCCACATTGCCATCCCCTTATATGTGTAATGTTTCCCTGATATTTAGTGGTGCCCCACCACCCTCTTATCATCATTTCATTATGTATGTTACATTTCCCTGGTGTCTAGTGGCACCTCCAGCACCCTCTGTTTGCCATCCCCATATTTATAGTACGTTTCCCTGGCATCTAGTAGCACCCCCACCATCTGCTGGCCTTCCCCATATTTATATAATGTTTCCCTGGTGTCTAGTGGTACCACCACCTTCCGATTGCTGTCCCTGCATTAATGTTCTGTGTAATAAGGAAAACCATCCCTCTATGTTTGCTTTTTAAACCTGTAAAACAAAAGTCCCTTGGCAATCTGACCCCCCACCCCAACCTCCCACTGAGCACCCGCCACTCTGCACCCCCCCCTCACTCACCTGAACACATAAGAGGGAAATGATCCATTCTCTGACCAAAGACACATCTTGCAGCTGGAACTGCTGACTGCAATATGATAAACTAAGGTAATGTGATTCAATGTATTTCAATGTTTGTTTGTTTTTAAGTTTGATGCATAACTGTGTCATTTTTTCATATTTTGACCCCAGATTTACAACATGGCCTTTTTAGGATCCCACCTCATGACCAGTGGTGGTGGAATTATGCAAATCAGGTCCAAAAGGTGAGTTTACGGTCACTTGCTGAAATCACCTTTTGGGTGGCCTTTGAAACTTTTTACCACCCTTGTTCACGAGGTGGGGTCATTACTATGCTGAAATTTGGTGTGTGAAAACAGTAAATTGCCCAGGTTATGAGTATGTTTCAGTATTTCAGCGTTCATTCAAAATTTCACTAATTTTAAATATTTTGACACAGAGCTTTCAACATAGACATTTTTTCACATCACCTCATAAATGTGACATGTGCCATGTTTTTAACCCTGGACGAGAAATGTTTTCGGACTTCTGGTGTGCAATGACATTTTAATCAATTCATGTTTATAAGGTGAATCATAAAACAAATATCTTGAAAATTTTGGGTAAAAAAAACCAAAATAATTGTTAACAAACTTTGTGTGTAGTGCCAATATTGACCCCAACAGGTATTCTTTGTGATCCTGTGCCAGTGAGCTGAGTTTGGTAGTGAGATAAGTGACCCAGGTGGATGGGGGAATGACGCTGTTATGTGACACTCCTCCAGTCAGGGAATGAAAGGTGCAGAGTTGTCCATATGGGCCCAGCTACCGTATAGCGAAGACAACTGTCCTCTTGGTATAGGGCCCTGCACCTCTCCCCCTTGGGTGTCAGAGGACCATGTGCAGCAACATGTTGGCTGCCATGCATGTGCAGTAACATATTTTCAGGGCTAGAGCTCCAGCAGCTGAATTGGGCCATGTATGTGCTCCTCAGGGCAGGTCTCAGCTTCAGAGGAGAAGCAGAGCCAGGAAACCATGACTATACGCCATGGGGTGCATTCTGAATAAGGCTCCTGGTCCAGGGCAACTAGCAGGTCAGGAACCAAGAAAGAAGCTCAGTATGAATGTGCACCATCAGGAGAGTGGCATGGACAGCTGCTTCTTATATCAATGCACTCGACTCTGCAGTGGGCTATGTGCCCAGTTTAAAAAATACACTCCTGGCCCCAGAACAGCAAGTGGGGTAAATACATGATGAAAACAATCTGAGGGACAATTAATAAAGTGGCATCAAGCTGCCAAAGTCTAAACAATGAATGTAAACAAAATTGGGGGGCCCCCATGACTTCAGAGCCAGGCAGAGCACCATGGGAAGCTGGTCGAAAGTCGGATCATTTTACCCGTGAATTTTAATCAGTCGGAAAGCAGCTCAATCCAGAGCTAGTTTGCTTAGGAACAAACCTGGCCATTTGGGCGAGCTGATTTCAAAGGTCAGAGCAGTTCAGTCAAACCTCCTAGGGAGAGTGACTGTGTGTGAAGATGTGGGCCAGTGTGCTGTTCAGGCATGGCAGGCCTGTCAGATTAAAGTGATGGAATCCCAGTGTTGTGTTTATGTGAATAAAAAAAGTTTTCAGAAATACAGTTAAAAAGTAAGTTGGAGCTGGGGTTTTCCTGATCCTCCAAAGATATTTCCCCTCTGGGAGCGAGGCTCCTACAGCATCTCCAGTCCAAGAAAGCACCTGCCTTGATCCAGGTCCTGTGTCTCATCGAGACGGCCAGAGAGTGAGAAGTGAAGGGGAGAGAAGCCACCAGTGAGCCTGGGGAAGCCTATGTCCCAGTGGGAGAACTGCATCCAGTCAGCCTGTTCTAGCCACTTGAGCCAAAGGTATCCAATGTGGCATCAAAGTAAAACCCAGGGTTCGATCCTGCAACTGGGGAGAATGTTTGTTGTGCGAGGAGCTGAGCGAGAAGTTTGGGGCAGGACTGTGCCAGTGTGGAAAGCCCATGCAGAAGATCTTTTGAAACCAGCCACCAAATCCCAGTTGGATTACAAATAGGGGCCTATTTTCTGTTTGTTGTACCAGTTTAAAGTTTGTGATCACCTACAGTGCCTAAACAAAAAAAAAACAAAATGTATTTTACCTGCAACAGTTTAAAGTGCATCACTGAACTCTACCCTGCTAGCAGCATCAGCGTCCCCAGCGTGGTACCTACTGCAGCTTACTAAGACCTCTTAGCCATGGCCTTTGGGGTGAATTAAGATAGGTGCACCAACATTAGAGTTTGAAAACTGCCAGGAGGTAGACAGAGTTTGTGGGGCAAAGTATTGAATTGATTATTGCCCTGATGTCTGCTTTGAGTATAAATTCACTGCTACCCCCATTGCTTCCATTTTACCCATGCAGTCCCTTGTTCTTTCCATACCATCCCTTTTAAATAATTTGTTTGAAATGCATTTTATGGTTTGGGGATCATGATTGCTTGCTGTATTACTTGTTTTGCTGGAGGGACCATGTGGGCAGTTTATGCATTGTTTTCTGGGGTGAAAGCCTTGTGTTTCAGCAGCCAGGTACCCCATATAACCACCCTAGGTGGAGGCACTGTGCCATGTTAGGTCATTGGAGTACATTCTCAGGGAAGCCAAGCCAGCTGCTTGGGAGGGGTGTGGAGGGGAAACCCAAGGGCCCCAATTTGGTGACCAGCTACATTAGAGTTACAGCTGGGATTTTTGCACCACAGGTGTGTCCCCAAGCCTGTGACTTTGGAAAGAGAAAATTGTAATGCCCCCTCCCTAAATTTTTTTTAAGTTGTCATTGGCATTTCAGGAGTCTGAAGGCTAATGTAGAGGGGAATGCAAAAGAGGCAGTTCTGGTCACAGAGCTCCCCAAGTGTACTGAAAGGGCCTGCATTTTGGAGCCGTTGGAAGCTTTGGAGCGTTTGTGCAGTTCAAAAGTATATATTGTGAAGTACTATGCCAGCCAGAGCACGACAGCTTTAACTGAGAGTGATTTAGAAATTTATATGAGCAAACTGCCAGCCTTAATCACACCTGGATGTTCTGAGGGAGTAAAACACCTGTTTGGTAGGGGGCTTTCTGTTCCCCCCTCCCCCACCAGTGCAGCCAGTAGACTTGGTGGAAAAAGTCAAATCATTGTTGTCCAGTGATGGGAAAAACAGTACAAGAGTTTCAAACCATTATGTCCAATAATACCCCAAATCTTTCACCCAAGTTCCCCATGGCCCCACACAGTTTGAGGTGTAATTCCACTTGTTTCTCATGTGGCAGGGAAGACGGCCAAGGATATGAGTGACCTGTTACAGAAAGAAGGTGCGGTGCCACCTGTGTCTTCTGCCAATTCAGCACCGGTGGTACACGAATGTGCAGCCATTCCTGTGTCCCATTATGGCACCAGTTTTTACCGAAGATTACACATATTTGCAGGTACTGTCCCCATCCTGAGCAGGGAGGACAGTTACTACAGTTAAATGAGCAAAGCCACTCATGTGCTTCAAGAGTACAGTTGTTCTGAAGATGAAAAAAGAAAAGAATAGTAGAAAGCTTGTGGAGAAATGCTTTTGTCATTATCCAGTCTTTGCGTACAAATCAGCCCAATTGTATCTTGCAAGACTACTGTACTTAGCAATGTCAAAGAGTACTTATGGACCTGCTGAGAGTGGCACTGACCTGCTATTCCACTTGAGAGCCACCATACAGAAAGAGTGAGAGAAATTGTCTAATACCTGACCAGTTTGGAAACAGTTATTCAGAGAACAGTCGAGGCTGGTGGATTCACACCAAACCAAGCTGACCAAACCAGATTAGAGCAAGTGCTGAAAGGAGCCATACACTTACAGATGACTGTGTTCTCCCTTTGGCTGAAGGACCAGAAAGCCTTGTCTCCGCAGCCTGAAGCAGCTTCTGGTGGAGGTGCAAGACGAGTTACAGGCAGAGCTGAGAGTCAATAAAAGGGTCTGAAGGGAAAACCACTTCTGTCACTGCACAAGCAACTGTTGAAAAGCCTCAGATGAATGTTAGTGGGTTTGAACAGAAAATACAGTGTCTGGAAGAGCAAGTGAAAGTATTAACAGCAGCACAAGAACAACAGGCAAAAGTTGAGTCAAGGCTTCCAGGTAGCATAAGTGCAGACAGATTTTCTGCTGCCCCTCAACATGTGCCTGAAGCCCCACCTCATACTAGAACCAATATGTTTTGCTACAAATGTGGAGAAGATGGTCACACAGCCCAAGGTTGCATTCAGCCAGCAGACCCCCAGCTTTTCAATCAGAAGTGGGAAAGGTCAGCACCACAGCAAGAAAATGATATGGGGAGCCCAGTGATGGAACAACCTTGGTCTCAGACAGTGCAATGCTCAGTGAAATGGACTGACTCTGAAATCGCTTGAGGGAATAAGTTGCTCTCAGAACTACTGGGCCCCAGAGTAGATGTTCCAGTCCATATTGAAGGAGAACAATGTAAAGCATTGCTTGACAGTGGATCTCAAGTTATGATCATTCACAGTGCTTTCTACAATAGCCACTGAAGCCACCTGCTTCTCATGCTTCTGAAAGGACTTTCCCCGTGGGACCTGAAAAACACCAGCTATCTTTACGTTGGTTACTGGATTGTGCAGTTCAAGTTCCCTGGAGTGGGCAAGGGAGTGCCACACAGAATTGATGCCATAGCATTGATCTGTCCGGAATTCAAGACCATGGGTGACACTCTGTGTTGATTGGAACCAGCACTGACATGTTTGGAAGGCTAGCCCAAATGTGCCAAGAGAGAGGAGGAGCACAGTGCTTACAGAATCTACCATTGCAAGCACTAGTGAAGAGAGTGAGCCAGAGACCTGATGCTTGAAAGACAGTGGTGACAGAGGAGCCCATTGGAGTGATTCAGTGCATCGACAGCAAGGAAGTGGTCTTGCCTTCTAGTGCACCGTGTCGTGTGGTCTGTATAGCCAAGTTCAAGTGTCAGCCAGCCAGACCTACAGTCATCACTGATGCACCAGCTGACAGCAGCCCACCAGAGGGATTGATGGTCCAGAGAGAAGTGATGCCACCACCTGCTGCTACCTCTGGGTGAGACAAGTGACAGTAAGGGTGAAGAATGAGACTGAGAAGCCTATCATTTTGAAGAAGGGCCAAGTGCTGGTGAATATCTTCTGTGCTGATTGGGGTGACCGGAGTGGACCTTGAAGTAGCCACTGAGACTGACCCTGGACTATTCAAATTTTTGGAGACTCACCCATACCTGATCACTACCATTGGAGCTTGAGTTACAAGCTAGCCAAGGGCCAGAAAGTGTCCTCACTGAGTGAATGGAACATGGGATGCATCTGAGGAAAAGAGCACCACATCCACCTTAGAGATGACCGCACTTTTCAGGAGAGGTCTCGGAGATTGGTTCCTGTAGACATACAGGATGTTGAGTGCCATCTGCAGGAGTTACCGGTGGCAGAGATTATCAAGGAATCCAGAAGTCCTTATGCCTCACCCATAGTGGTGACCAGGAAGAATGGAGTCATACAAACGTGTATAGATTACTGCACTCTTAATAAGAATACAATGCCTGATCAGTACACAGTAGCTACTGTCGAAGATGCTCTGGCTAGTTTGACAGGTAGCAAGTGTTTTTTGGTGTTGGACCTGCACAGTGGCTACTATCAGATCCTCATGGAAGAGGAAGATAAAGAGAAGATAGCTGTTATCTGTCCTCTGGGGTTATACTTGTTAAGGAGGATGTCCCAAGGAATATATGGGGCCCCAGCTACATTTCAGAGACTGATGGGGAAAGCAGATGGAGACATGCACCTGTTGGAGGTGTTGGTGTAACTGGAGGACTTAAACATGTTTGGAAGAATGTTGGAAGAACACATAGCCAGACTGATGAAGGTGTTGGACAGATTGAAGGAGTCTGGCCTGAAGTGCCCATTAACAAGTGTCGGTTTCGCCAGCCATCGGTCAAATATGTGAGCCACATTGTTTCCGCCAATGGGATACAGACTGATGCAGCCAAAGTAGAGCACCTCAACTTTTGATCCAGACCACACAATCTCAAGACACTGCAGTCTTTCTTCAGATTCTGCAGACACTACAGGCAATTTGTGAAACATTACTCAAATGTTGTCCACCCCCTGAACAACCTCACCCAGGGGTACCCACCTGTAAACAGGAAAAAAGCCCATTCTGGAAGAGGGAATCTCCAAAAAGAGTATTGGAAAGTGATTGGAACCTTTGGCACCAGATGGACTGAGCAGTGGGAAGCAGCCTTCAGAGAAATCAAATATCTCAGTGAGGCACCAGTGTTGGCCTTCGCTGATTCCACAAAACCCTACATATTGCACACAGATACTAGTTTGAGTGGCCTAAGAATAGTTCTGTACCAGGAGTACCTTGAGGGTCTTTGTCCAGTGGCATTCACCAGTTGCAGTTTGAACCTGTCTGAGAAACTCTAACCCATCTGAGAAAGTATCCTGTACACAGCTTGAATTCTTGGCCCTCAAGTGAGCAGTTACTGTAAAATTCCATGATTGGGACTTCTGGTTCCACCATAGACAGCTAGGCAGCATCACCATTAGACTCCCTCCCTCGCTAAGAATAAAAAACCTCATTGAGAATCATCAGACCGAAATAACAACAAAAAATGTCTAAGGAGGCACGAAAGAAGGACAGAGGATGCAATCAGAGGGGAAAAACTACGCCAAAGCCCCAGGTTGCAGACCAATCTATTTTCGAACATGAGCCTAGGAGCCGCAACCATTCTCCCAGTAATGCCCGAGGCTCCAATTATGAAACGGAGGGGAAGCACGATAGGCTCTCTCGGTCATGTTTTGAAACAATGCTACAGTAAATTCGTAATTCAAGAATGGAAACAAAACAAGACCTGCAAGCTCTCTCACAACAAATTTCAAAAATTGATAATAGACTCGAGGAAGCTGAACAGAGGCTTTCTACCGTGGAGGACGCAATTACTTACCTCAACCGGGCCATCGGGGCACTGATGCAGCAGTCAATTGCCCTACAAACCAAAACTATTGATCTAGAAAGCAGATCACGCCGTAACAACCTATGGCTCTATGGGCTAGCTGAGGGCACTGAGACTGCCCCAATGACGGTGTTTCTTGAAAACCTGTTGCGGGATGTCTTGGAGCTTCCTCCAAACTACGAATTAAAAATTGAGCATGCCCACCGATCACTGGTGCAGAAACCCCAAGACCCGAAGGCACGGCCGTGCTCGATTATATTCGTGATAGCCAGATATCAAACTAAGGAGGATCTTCTGCGTAGGACATGGTCTAAAAAAGACTTCATGTACCTGGCCTCTAAACTTACACTGGATCATGATTATCTGACCGAAATCCAGCAGGCCCGCCAGCAATACACCCCGATCCTTCGCATGCTAAAAGATAAAGGAGTCCGGTTTCAGACACCCTTCCCGGCTAAACTACGGGTCTTCCGGCCTGAGGGCATGCAGCTCTACTTGACCCCACATACAGTGGCAGAAGCACTGAAACAGAGAGGGATTCAACTTCCAACTGAAGACAGGGAATGCTTCTCTAAATGACAGGCCAGTGCATTGGATTGGTTTCAGGTGGCAACATACCGACGAGGAATGTCCCCGATGAGGTCCTTCGAGAAGCCTGTGAGAGGCTTAAGAGCATGGCACAAAACACCACAGGACGACTGGATAGAACAGGGCTTGCAACAGATGGCTGATTGAGGTTACAACAGAAGATGTTTACAATCTTCCAGGACTTTCTTTTTCCCCTTAGCTCCTCTTAGCGTGCTTTCGTCAAAGGGGCATCTGAGTAAATACTTCTTCCCCACGGACAAAGGGCCTGGATAAGTTGCAACCTTCCCTGCAGCAGACTATCACATGTTGAGGACTAGATAAGTACCATTTAATGTTGTCATGAGCAGAAACATACCCTGAAATACAACCCTTAAAAGATAAAAATAGAGTATAATAATGGGGGAATGAAGGCAAAGATGAAGTGCTACATAAACAACGGGTTAAGTGAGTATTTATGGAGGTGGGACGGGAGGTGGTTTGCTCTCCTCTCCTGTGTTAAAGTAAAATAAATTAACGGAAGTTATTTAACAATTAGGAGGAAGGGGGGCAAAAGATGTGTTGATATGGTTTATTATACTATAAAGACAGAGGACTCAGATATTTTCTGCTTTATAAAACCTCCCCAATGATTGAGGAACATTCCAGGCCCAGAGATGGGAGATGTGCATATAACATCAATAAGGGAAGGGGAAAAGGTGTCTCAGCAAGCCCAGTGCTGAGGAGAAATCTGTCCCCCTGAATCCTTTTTTTTTTTTTTGAGCATTAGTCAGTAATATGAACACTGGGGGAATACGGACAGACACAAACAACCAAATTAACCTTTTGCCTCAGAGGTTCATAGTTAGATGATGAGGTGTTATAAGATTTATGAGCTTTCCCAGATACTGTCAGTAACCTCATTTGGGACCATGGTTATTTAAAGAAAGGGGGGGGAAAAGTGCAAGACTTATGCGGGGGAGGGGTTACCCTAGCTCTAAGAGATTAACAGTGCTGATTGGTAGTCCATAAGCGGCAATAGACATAAAGCCTCTCCTAGTGAGGGCTTTCTCGAGTCCCCGCAGAAACGGGGCCACAGCTCCTCGTAGCTGCCCTCCTCACCATCTCATGGGGGCAGACGTAGGGAACCACTGTGTTGGGTTCCCCAACCTTGGAAGTAACAAAAGTTCATAAAGTTTAATGTATTTAGTTCCCAGAATTTCTCTACTCTTAGATTAGACTGTTAGTTATATCAGTGTTTGAGGTTGTTTATCAAGTTTAAAATGTTAATGCACAGAATGCTTATGAATCAGAATGTTTATAATGACCTTCCGGTATATTGTCACTTGATTGTAATGGAAAGAAGGGAAAAAACTGATGTTGGGGAACGAAGGAGAGTTATAATGTACCCAAATGGATAAAGCAACTGTAATATGCTCATTTAATGTAAATGGGCTCACGAATCCCATCAAGAGAAGCAAGGTATTGGCGTCAATAAAGAAGACAGCCCTGGAAACACATCTTTCCCCTCAGGAACACATTAAATTAGGGTAATTGTGTTTCAATTACACAGTGAGTGTATCCTATCAGGGAGGTAGACGTCGGGGGATCTTTATTCTGGTACCCACTAAGACAGTATTTGACCCTATGGATAAACTGGTGGATAAGGAGGGGAGATATGTGTTTCTTAAAGGACATTTCCAAGGAAAGGTGCTGACATTGGCATCGATATATATACTCCCGGGTTCAAACTGTCTGACCTATAGAGCCATTTTACTTAGACTACAGGAATGGGCAGGGGGCAGGTGATTATGAGGGGGGATTTTAACATACTGCTGAACCCACACCTGGATAGTACATCCCAGAGTAGCATACAAGATAGAGGTACCTCAAAGAAACTGGTGAAATTGTTCGATGAGATTGGCTGTGTAGACGTCTGGAGACAAATACATAATAAACAAATACATTTTACTTTTTTCTCCCCACCCCATAAGACCTATTCAAGGCTTGATTATTTCTTCCCCCCCAAGGGAATCTGTGGGACTAGTTAGAGATAGTTGGATCGTGGATACAGTATTTTCTGATCATGCCTCTGTTTTTCTCCATTTGACACTAGGAGACTTTCAAAAAAGGACATTTTGGAGGCTAAATACATCCCTCCTACAAGACCCTGAAGTCAAGCAACAAATGGTAGATACCATTAAGCAGGCTATAAGAGAGAACACCTCACCTGAGATATCAGCAGCGTTGTTGTGGGATACCACTAAAGCAATACTTAGGGGGAAATTAATTGCTATTGCTGCACATAAGAAAAAACAAAGGGAAAAGAGGACAGAGTCCCTGCAGAGAGAGATAGCTAAATTAGAATCTCAGTTGAAGGATAGATATGACCGACAGAGCTTTAAAAGATTAAATACCCTTAAGAAGGAGCTATATGAGATCTTAAACTATTACGTAGAACAAAAGCTACTTCTTCTTAGGCAGCAGTATTATGAGGGGGGGTCCAGGAGCCTCACGATTATTAGCTGCTAGGCTACGAATACAGAGAACCAAGGTACACTTTCCTATACTAACATACCCACAGACTCACCAATCATTGCAGAAGACCACAGAGATAGTGGAAGCCTTTAAGGCATATTATACTGAGTTATACTCTGCACCCCTTCCCCCCAAATTATATGTTACAGGAGCAATATCTTCAGTGTATTTCCCTACCTAAGATCCCTACTATAGTAGGACAGCAACTAACAAAGCCACTCTGCAGAAGAACTGAAGGGGGAAATAGCACGTCTGAAAACTAAAATGTCCGGGAA
This sequence comes from Neoceratodus forsteri, assembly GCA_016271365.2. Taxonomy (NCBI): domain Eukaryota; kingdom Metazoa; phylum Chordata; order Ceratodontiformes; family Ceratodontidae; genus Neoceratodus; species Neoceratodus forsteri. Next base: position 1,872,561,515 of record CM057452.1, read on the forward strand.
TGGATGGATATCCTGCAGAAATATACAAACACTTGCAGGCCCAGCTTTCCCCCACTCTAATTAAAGTTTTCAATTTTTTCAATGAGACATTGAAGTCTGAAGGACGCCTACCCAAGACATGATCCCAGACCATTATCTCAGTTATACCTAAAGTTGGAAAAGATCTTAAACTCTGCTTGTCCTACTGCCCCATCTCCATCTTCAACACAGACTATAAATTATTTATGTCTATATTGTCCCGCCGGCTTCAACAAATTTTACCTAAATTGGTCCATTACGACCAGGCAGGATTCATTCCCGGGGGTCAGGCCCAGGATAACCAATGGCAAACCACTATCATTGATCACATAAATGCCTCTCACCAACAGGTTATCCTTCTCAGCTTAGATGACGAGAAGGCTTTTGATAAAGTCTCCTGGACTTTTCTAAGGGCAGTACTGACTATATATGGGATTCTAGATTAGTTTATTAACTTGATTATGAAAATATATGAGACACCTAAAGGCTTCATATGAGCGAATGGCCATCATTCTTCAGCTTTTACCCTGGAACGAGGCTCCAGACAGGGATGCCCACTTTCAAACAACATGAAGTCTTGCTGTATTCTGACAATCTGCTGTTAGCCCCAGCCTTTATACTGCCTCGGAGAGTAGAGGGTTAATTTTCTATGTAGTGCATAGAACGTTGAGCTCAAGGTCAGTTGAGGTCTCTATCTGCAGCACTTTGAAACTCAACTGTCAGCTTCTTTACTCCGCCTCACTGAACAGTCGCTCCAGAGATTTCTCCTTCTGCTCGGTTCAAAGTCGGTTAAAGTTGTCGGTTTCATTCCGAATTTAATTCCACATTGTCGTCTCAGGCTCTGTCTGCGGTACCATGAGTACTTAGATAGTTTCTCTGATTATTGTGGGAATTGTAACTTGTATTTCGATCAGTTTGGCTGAACCGATCCCTTATATTGAATTATTGTGTTCTTTCTTAGTGTATGGTTACTGGTCCTTATCGGTTAAAAAAAAACGTGTTTCAACATTTTTTTCCAATACCTGTAACACGGTTAGAAAACGATAAGAGAGTCTTGCCTGGTGGTTGCGGAAAAAGGGTAAGTTTGGTTAGGTTGGCCACGTCTGAGAAACCCAAGAAAAAAGAACGGGCCCACTGGGTTTCAACACTGCAGTGAGTGTGGGGAGGTCTTTGCTAAGGCCGATCCCACACCACCTGTGTTGTGTCTGAGGTTTGACCACCTCGATACAGACTGCCAAATATGTAAAAGCTTTCTAAGTCTACCCTGGAAAAAGATTAGGTAGACTTAGGAAAAGAATCAAGAAGTCCGCTGACCGGATGGCCAGCCGGTTCGGTTCTGACCAAACCAGAAGGAGTGCCCTCTGACCAGGGCGATACTTCTTCGGGCAAGAGGAGAGCCAATCCTGAGGGATCGGTTCCTAGAAAAAGAAAATGCGAAGAGAAATCAACTGGTTCTTATCCGGAGGTTCATGTTCCGACCACCAATGAAATAGCCAAAACGATTCAGATTGTTGAATCGCTTCGCCCGGTTCCAACCAATCTGGCGCCTTTTGGCAGGGGTTCGGTTCGGTCAGTTCCCCCGGTTCAAGATTATACCCCTGAAGAATTTTATGAACCGGAGTTTGAGGAGGAGGGGGATTTTGAAGATGATGGTGATGATGGTGAAAGTCTGGATGTGCCTGTGGAACCGGACATCTCCCCAGACAGACCTTATGGTGTTTCCCCTCCTAGGCTCTCTGAGTCCCTTCCCCACTATCTGATTTACAGAAAAGTGGCTGAAACCCTCCAGCTTCCTATGGAGGAGGCTGTGGAGGATCAGGAGGAGCCTGATTTTGTTGAAATGATGAACATCCCAGAGTCCAGGAGACTGTCTATTCCCCTTCATAAGTACTTTGGGAAGCAGACACAAAAAAATCCTAAAGTCTCCTAATTCTGTACCTCCTGTTGACAGAAGGATGGATAAGAGGTACACCTTATCAGGCTCGGATATGGAGTTTTTATACCAGCAGTGCAGCCATGTTGGGGTAGTGCAGGCTGCAGCCTTTCACAAGGCAAATATTCCCTTGGCTTCACACCCCCCAGACAAAGACTCCAGGAAGATGGATGCCATGGCTAAGAAACAGTACATGGCATCCTCCTTGGGACTCAGGCAGGCTAACTATATGGTCTATACAGCCAGGTACCAGAAGTCCAGGTGGGACACTGTACTGGCACTGGCTAAACAGGCCTCCCCCCAGCTGGCCGAGGAGCTGGAGGAGGTGGCTGCTGATGGGATTGTGGCATCAAAAGTACAGTTTCATGCTGCTGTGGACTCCAATGATGTATCATCAAGAGTCATGGCTGCATCTGTGGTTCTTCGGAGGATGGCTTGGTTCAGATGTACTAGCCTCTCACAGGACACCCAGGCTAAGGCCATGGATTTTCCTGTGGTGGGTAATTCTCTGTTTGTGGAGCAGACAGAGAATTACATGAAGAAAATGGATGAGTACAGGACCACTTATAGGAGTGCTCAGGCCAAGGAGAGGCAGGCAACTCCTCAAAGGCAGCAATCTAGCGGCAGGTGCAGGCCTTTTCATAGGCCTTTTTACCAAGTACAGGCCTCTTCTCCCTTTTCACAGAGTGGGTTCTTCAGAGGGAGAGGCAGAAGACGGATGAGCAGGGCTACATCCACTCTTCAGTCTAAGGCCCCTGCCAAGCAGACACCCTAATGGGTCTGCCCGGGTCGACTCTGCTATCCCTGTAGGGGGCAGGCTGGCTTACTTTGTCCAGGACTAGATGTCTTTTACTTCAGACAAGTGGGTCCTGGAAGTAGTAAGTCAGGGACTGGTTCTCAGCTTCAAAAAATTTCCGAAGATGAGAGCCAGATCTTTTCCACCTGCAGGTCTCTCTGAAACCCTTGCCCTAGAGGCAGAGGTTTAATCTCTTATGGCCTTAAGAGATATAGAGAGAGTTTCTACCCTACACCGAGGCAAAGGTCTGTACTCCTGGTACTTTCTTACCCCAAAAAAGACAGGGGAGTGGCGACCCATCCTAGATCTAAGATACCCGAACAAACATCTTTTAAAACTAAGGTTCAAGATGGTGACTCTGGGAATAATTCTTCCCTCTCTAAGGCCAGGGGACTGGCTAGCCTACCTGGACCTCAGAGATGCCTACTTTCACATCCCTAACAGGTGCTCCCATAGAAAGTACCTCAGGTTCAAGTTGCCCTCAGGCCATTATCAGTTCAAAGTAATGCCCTTTGGTCTAACATCAGCACCAAGAGTTTTCACAAAGTGCCTGGCAGTAATAGTTGCCTTTTTAAGAAGGCAAAAGATTTCCATTTTTCCATATCTGGACGACTGGCTCTTAGTGGGTCAGTCTCCAGACCAAGTCAAGTCAGATCTGCAAGTGACCCAGCAAGTGCTCAATTCCCTATGATTTCTTCTCAGCCTCCCCAAGTCAGTTCTCGAACTGGTGCAGCTTCTACCTTTATAGGGGCAGAGCTAGATACTGTCAAAGCAAGAGCCTTTCTTCCCCAGGAAAGGGCAAGAGTTCTTATAGAACTGGTTTCCTCCTTCAGCCTTCAGGTGTCCCGACCAGCAAGGCATTTCCTGCAGCTCTTGGGCCACATGGCAGTTTCTACAGCAGTGGTCCAGGGGGCAAGATTCTAGATTGAGGGACAATCAGTTCCATCTGAGGGCCTTTTGGTCCCAAAGGAATGATCCTCTTACCAAATTGATTCCAGTGACTCGGACACTGATCCACGTTCTTCAGTGGTGGCAGGATCAGGACAATTTAAGGCAAGGAGTCCCATTTGTTACTCAGTCTCATTCAGTGGTCCTTACCACGGATGATTCTCTTTTGGAGTGGGGAGCCCATCTGGGGGCTCTCACAGCCCAGGGACTGTGGTCCCCTCAGGAATCCCTTCTTCATATCAATCTCCTGGAACTCAGGGCAGTTTTTCTGGCCCTGCAAGCTTTCTCTCAGTCAGTGCAGAACAAGGTGGTTCAGGTCAGAACAGACAACACCACCACCATGTGGTACATCAACAAGCAGGGGGGCACTCGGTCCACGGCCTTGTGCACAGAAGCCATGAATTGTGGTCCCTGGCTTATTCTCTGCAGACCTCTCTGACAGCAGTCCACCTTCCAGGAAGGACAGTGTGCTAGCAGATGCACTGACAGGATCTCCAGGGCCATCACGCAATGGGCCCTGGACCCTCTTTGTATAAAAGTGATTTTCTCAAGGTGGGGTACTCCAGAGATAGATCTCTTTGCAGCCCCAAACAATCACCAACTTCCCCTGTTTTGTTGCAGACCCCCAGTCTTGGGCTCAGTCCTTCTGGATGCTCTGATGTTGAACTGGGAAGGGAAATTTCTCTGTGCCTTCCTTCCCTTTCCTCTACTGTTCAAGGTTCTGGTCAAAGTGAGGTCACAACCCTGCAAAGTGATTCTGATTGCTCCAGATTGGGAGAGGCAGCCCTGGTATCCCTCTTACTGTCCCTGGCAGTCCATCTTCCCCTGTCTCTTCCCAGGAATTACAACCTGTTAACCTCCTCTCAGGGAAGGATTTGGTACCCCAATCTTCGATCCCTCAATCTCAAGGCATGGCTCTTGAAGAGCTAGAGTATGCAGATTTGCATCTGTCCCAAGGGGTTCTAGATATTCTCAAAGCCTCTCGAAAGCCTGCCACCAGAAAGACTTATGACTCCAAATGGAAAAGATTCAGCATTTGGTGTTCCGAGAAGCATATATCCCCAGACACTGCTGATTTGCCTACAGTTCTAGATTGTATGGTCCATCTTAATGGTCTAGGCCTCAGACCAGCTACTCTCAAGGTACACTTGTCAGCTGTTTCTGCTTTTCTGTCAGTGGGAAAACCTTCCTCACTGTCATCTCACCCTGTATTCTGTAAGTTTTTCAAGGGATTGCTTCATACCAATCCTCCCTTCAGGGATCCAGCCCCTGCCTGGGCCTTGAATGTTTACATTGCTCAACTTATGCAACCCCCATCTGAGCCTATGTCTTCAGCAGAGCTTAAGTACTTGACTTGGAAAACTGTGTTTTTGGTAGCCGTTACCTCTGCCAGACGTATCAGTGAATTGCAAGCCCTGTCAGTGGAACCTGATTTTATCTCATTCCATAGAGATAAAGTGGTCTTTAGAACCAATAGGAGGTTCTTGCCCAAAGTGGTTTCGGACTTCCATTTTAATCAGTCCATGTCTCTCCCTGTTTTCTTCACTGATCATTCTTCCTCGGGGAGAGGAAGCTACACAGTTTAGATGTTAAAAGAGTCCTTAGCTACCACATAGAGTGTACCAAGAGTCACAGGTTTGATTCCCTCCATTTGTTCCTCACTGATGGGGAAGTGGGAAAGGGCAAACCTGCCACCAAGAGAACTATTGCCAGGTGGATTGTTTCTTGTATACAAGTCTGCTATGAGAAACTGGTAAAAATTCCACCCTCAGGCCTGAGGGCTCATTCCACAAGAGGTACAGCTGCTTCCCTGGCTGCTTCCAGGGATATCCCTCTGTTAGACATTTGTCAAGCAGCCACCTGGAAAACAGTCCATACCTTTACCAAGCATTACTCTCTGGATATCCAGACTAGGAGTGATGCTTGATCTGGCACAGCAGTACTTCAGAGCCTATTCCCAAAGTAGGTTATGTCCCTCCTCCATGGAGGTACTGCTTGGTAGTCTGCAGATTGTCAGAATACAGCAAGACTTCATGTTTGAAGAAAAAATGACTCACCTTAGTAAATGAGTTTCTTCTAATGGAGTCTTGGGTATTCTGACCTCCTTCCCTCCCTGCCTCCTCTCTCAGAACCTGTTTTTGGGAAGTGGGTGGGCAGGTGCAGTGTTGCACCCCGGGGGTGTCTTCATCACACCCTCCTTTTTACTTGGGTGCTTATATTATAAGCTTTATTTTGGATTGGTTTTTGGTTTGGGGTTTCCTGACTTGAGTCTTCTTTTGGGAATCCAAAACTTTTTGTTGCCAGTTGGCTAGTTAAAAATTTTACAATTTCCACATAATTAGTCAGTGAGTGTTTGCTCGTAAGAATCTGACGGTTGGGTTTCAAAGTGCTGTAGACAGAGACCTCAACCGAGCTCGATCTCAATGTTCTATGCACTGCATAGAAAATTAACCCTCTACTCTCTGGGGCAGTTTAAAGGCTGGGGCTAACTGCAGATTGTCAGAATACAGCAAGACTCCATTAGAGGAAACACAGTTAGTAAGGTGATTAATTTTTCCTTCCCCTTTACTATTCACCCTATACCTGGAACCATTAGCCCAGGGAATTAGAGATAATCCAGCCATAAAGGGAGTCCATTTAAGGGGGACAACACAGAAACTGGCCCTCTATGCGGACGACATTTTATTATACCTGGCCAGCCCAGAGGAATTGGTAGTGATGGTGTTTCAACATCTCAACACATTCTCTGCTCTCTCTGGATACACATTAAACACGACTAAAACAGAGGTATTAAAATTCTGTTTCTACCCTTCCCCCATACTGTGGAATCAATATCCTATGAGGTGGAATCTACCCTCAATGCAATATTTGGGGGTCAGATTAACCACAAAGACATCGCAATTAGTACAGCTGAATTATCCCCCTTTAATAAAACAGGTATCTACAGACATACCGTGATGGTCACTGCTCCCTTTAACACAACACTCTAGAATACAGGCAATCAAAATGAATGTGTTGCCCTGTTTTCTATTTTTTTCCAATGTGTACCATCCCAGATATCACCCAGGCAAATTGGAATTTGGCAAAAAAGAATTTTAAATTATATCTGGCTTAATAAGAGACTAAGAATCAGAAAACAAAACTCTTTATTTACTTAAGAATCTAGGAGGGCTAGCTGTCCCCTCCTTTTAGGATACTGGGTAGCGACCCAAACTAGGATAATACTCTTGCTACAACATCCAACTTATACAGCAAGATGGAAGGAGATAGATCATAATACTACCCTGAACCCCCCCCATACAAGCAGAGAGCACCACTTTAAACCCTAAGGATGATTGGACGGATACCCCATTTCTAGGTACTGAAACGACCCTACAGGGTTATAGAATGGCCCTCTCTAGGGGTGCAATCAGGATGTATATGTGGAAATACATGTGGTGGACCATGAGTGTAGAAAAGAACACGGCTGCTAACGACCCCTGGTATAAGAGACAGGAGCGCTTGAAGTGCACAGCCCCATGGCAACTACTCAGTGGAGGCATGGTTATTTCCTTTGAGGAAGCACAAGCCAGGTTTGGTTGGGCATCGGGAGATTTAATATATTATTAAAAGGTCAGAGACTATATTGGGGTTCAACTAAATAACTCAATTCAGAAGTCTAAAGGTATTTCAGCCCCAGAAACGTTTGAAATAATCTGGAACTCAGATAGAGGGAAAAGGCAATTTCACTCCTATACCAAAACTACCTTAGGGACCTACAATATTCAACTGATTATTTAAGGGTGAAATGGGAGCAGGACCTCAGCATTAGAGTAAGTACAAATGACTGGAACAGAATCTGGCAAAACACCTGGCCAACCACTTCCTCCCCTGGATGAAGTGAATTCGCCTGGAAGATGAGAGCCAGATATTTTCGAGTACCAGCCCAGGTAGCAAAGTGGCAGGACACTGTTCCCAGCCATTGTTGGAGGAATTGTGGGGAAATGATTGCCACGCATGCACATGTGTTTTGGAGCTGCCCTAAGCTGGAGGAATTCTGGCAAGAGATAAAAATAAAAGTTCAGATCCTATTTACACTCATGGATCCTCTGGGTCCAGAACATTTACTTTTGGGGATACATCCTTCACAGCTCAGGGGTAAAGAAGCAAAATACCTCTGGAACATTGTAATAGTGGCAGCTGGTAAAGCAGTCACTAAGAGATGACTTACCCCTGCTTCCCTGACCCTGGAAGACTGGAAAGGGCTGCTTGAGAACATTAAGCAATATGAGAAAATCACATTTTCGGTCTGATAGGCCCTCCCCCAATATCAGAACAGATGGACAAGACAAGGTGGGACCTTACTATAGGGGAAGACTAGGGAAAGGTATGTCTAAACGGCATTAACATGGGTCTCTGCGGTCTGAAGTTGAGATATATAAAACCCATAATCCCCCACACCAGAAGCAATGTATAGGGAAAAATTATAAATAGGATCAAAGAGACAGAAGACAATCCCAGAGGGATCAGAACTTTATTAATACACAAAGAGAGAAGGAGAGTTCATGATACGTCATCTGGCTATGTTCCATCCCTTCAGTGATAAATGCAGGTAGCCTTGAGAGTAATTGCCATTGATTGTAGAGGTTTCCTTTAGTGAACCCTGTAATGAAAAGGAAGGCAGAAATATAGACATTAGAGATTGGAAAAAGATAGATTCCATAATAAAATAAGACATTCTGTGCTAATACTTACTGTTTTTGAGGACATATTGACCTATTAATTATATTGTTTTTAAATCCGACCCAAAAAAAGAGATGCCTCTTAATGGACTTTAGATCTTTACAAGCTGCCTTTTGGGTGTTTGTTCAGCTTTAGTTTTGTATTCTTTTAGACTATATAATAATAGAATACTAGAAGAAACTGGAAGTTTTAGTCTATTGTTAAGACTGTATGTATGAGAAATTTTATGCTATAATTGATGAATAATTTTATGATAAAATGCCGTATGTGAACCAAATAAAAGCTGAAGTATTAAAAAAAAAAAGTTGCATGATTACTTGTATGTGGCCCAGTTCACAGTAAGAACAGATAACAAGCTTCTCTCCTGTTGGAATACCACAGCAACACTGGATGCAGTTGGACATCAGTGGCTCTCAGCTTTATCAACTTAACAACTACAGTTTCGAGTACTGCAGTAGGAAAATTAATATTAACACCAGTGCATTATCCCAGCGTCTACAACTGGATCAGCCAGGTACAAATGAGAAAGTTTCAAGTACAGCAGTCAAGACAATGTGTTTGAAGCTCAATGCTACTGATTGTGCCACTCCTGCAAACCCACACAGAGCAGTTGACATGCTGGGACCTCCCCAAATGCCATTCCGACAACCAGCCTTAATTTTACTAGTATGGACTGGTCATCTTTGCCTCAGCATAGCCGGCCTGAACTCAAACAAGCTCAAAGGAAAGATTGCGTTTTATATGGTGTGATACGTGCCCTGGAGAAAGGACATGATGCAAGTCAAGTACCAGTAACTCACCCAGATATCCACTGTTATTGACAGAGTGGAGCAGATTTTCTCTAAAAGATGGACTGCTAATATGAAACAATCAAGACAGTGTGCACCCTGAGTTCCTTAGATAACAATTGGTGTTGCCATGGAAGTACCAGAAAACTGTCATTAGATCCCTACATGACGACATTGGTCACCTGGGGTTTGTCCGCCTTCTGGAGTTAATGTGAGCATGTTTCTGTTGGCCCAAGATGGCAAAAGAAGTTGAGAAACATTGCAAAACCTGCCTCAGATGTAAAAAAAAGGAAAACCTTACCAAAACAAACAGTCTGTTTGGTGAGTATCAAAACCAGTGGGCCAATGGAGCTAATATGTATGGACTTCCTCTCATTGGAACTGGAGTGAAAAAAACATTTGCATCATTCTAGTGATAACTGACCATTACACATGATATGATCAGGCGTACCCTACAAAAAAACAAAAAGCAACCACTGTTGTTAAAGTGCTGCAGCAGTATGTAAATCATCATGGCATCCCTCAAAGGATCCACTCTGATCAAGGGAGGGACTTTAAAAGTAGTGAAATCCAAAAGAACAGAACTGTGAATGCACAGTAAGGTGGGTGTGAAGAAACAGGGAGCCACCCCACTATTGCAACAAAGTACAGAACTCTGCACACTCCAACAGATCAGTAAACACTTGCCTTCTTGGACTCAAGCAATCACCAGTGAGATAATATACCAATATTTGTAGAAAAGAAGTGGCTGGAGTCCAGTGATTCAAAGTTTTAAAGTTTTTATTCCAAAATAATAATCAAATAGCAAGTGAGAGCAAGCCAGTGTGCCACACTCTTACACAGTGCTTCGGGTCACAAGACCCTTCCTCAGGGGCGTCAGTATTACAGTGGTGATTGTTTGAGTATGAGAAGGCAAGTGTTTACTGATCCATTGGTGTGTGCAGAGTTCTGGACTTTGTGACTTTAAAAGTAGACTTGTCAAAGAATTTCTGACAACTAATGGGACATTTTTAGCCACTGCCACTTACAAACAATGCAGGTATCCTGTGAGTTGGACTATCCACAAGGGGGTGCCTACCAAAACAGTGACCCAGTTGTGGCGACTGCCCTGATGGTGAGGGTGTGGGGAGGGCGGCTGGATGGGGAGGGTTCGCAAAAGGCAACGGGATGTCATTACATGTATAGCTTGCTGAGCGAGGGCGGGAGGGTTTGTGAGGGGTGGTGCCACAGACTGCCACCAAGCTGGCTCCGTGGCTTGGTGGGGTGGGTGCTGGCCTGGGGTGGCGGGGATGCAGGGTTTCAGGTCTGGGTGCCAGAATATTTTGTTGCACCCTGCCTGAGACAGGGATTTTATTTTTTTACACGGATGAACCCCCTCTGGCATGCACCCCTCTGGAGTTGAGCATCTATCATAGGGGGGGTGCGGGGGGGGGCACAGCCCCCTGCACAAAAGTAAAATCCTACAAGATTTTGTGCCACTTTCACTGGCGCTGGAGTTGCACATCACCAAAACTGAATTTCAGCAATGTACACTCGCCATAAGGCGATCACCTTTTGGCAAACACCCTTATGACATAGAACCAAAATGCACAATGGCGCACTGCAGCAAATCCTGATACCAGAAAAGCTGCACTTATCTGAAGGCAGCTTTGAACAAAGTTATTAGGCTACAGCTTTCCATAATGTACGATGGCATACAAGGTGGTGGTGACTAGCACTGTATCAGAAAGTTGAGAACCACACCTTACCACCAGCAGTTAAACCCTTAACCTGAATGTTTTAACAGAACACAGCTTAATATGTTGCACACCTTGGACCCAGCTCAGAAACCCAATTGGAGTCAGAAATTAAGTTCCTTGGTTCATGCCTATAACTGCACTCACAATGAAGCCACCCATAGGTCACCCTTCTACCTGATGTTTGGCAGAGATGCATTACTGTCAGTGGATCTGTGTGTCAGAGTTTCAGCAGACTGTGCATCTGAAGAGACCTATTTGGAGTATGCCAGGTGATTATGTTAGTAGCTACAGAAAGCATACCAACTCACTTCTGAGGCAGTAGCCAAGGACAGCCTTGCAAAAAAAATAAACAGGTATGACAAATGAGTTCATCACAGGTGTTACAGGATGAAGACTAGGTACTTTTGAGAAATGTGGGGTTGTAAGGAAAACATAAGATTCAGGAGCATCGAACAGATACTTGACTTGCCAGTCTACAGGATTCGCCGGGAACAAGGTAGAGGCTTAGAAGAGACTGTCCACAGGAACCATCTCTTACCCATTGGAGAGACTGTGTCTGTGCTTGCAACTGGAACTGAATGCTGAGTGGCACGGACAACTCCACAAGGAACTGAGGTGCCTAGTACTGATTCCAGTGTTTCTAATGCAGCCACTGTACAAGAATCAGCCTGCAACAGTTCTGATGACAGTGACAGTGACAGTACGTGTTTCACTAGATTACCTAATTTACCACAGTGTGTTCCACTTCAGTCAATAGACTGGAGAAATTTAAAACCATTCACTAGTGCAGCCCCCTTTGAGGACTTTGTAAATCATGAACTCTCTTACAATCTAAACCTGGGAGCAGCACCATTTGTGCCAGAGGAAATGGGAACTGAACAAATTAGAGACCTAGTTATGGAACATCAGAGACTGAAGTAAGTCCTGTTATTCCAGACAATAACCTTGTGCAGGACACAGAACCAGAAGAGGGAAGAGCACTGCCTATTACTGAGGAGTAAGCAGCGTTACCAAGAAAGACTGGACAAAAAACCCAAACCTATTATCAAGCTCACCTGTGACACTCTTGGTCCCTCCCACAATACCCCATTCATCATAAGCATATCACCCTGTGATGTACCCCCCAGTGTATGGCACACAGGTTCAGATGGTGAATTGTATTTGTCTGCCAGTCGAATGTTATGGATGGATAGGCACCAGCTGACTAGCAAGAAATGTGCAATGTTTGAATATGTATAAATGCTCAGAGTAGTTGGACATCAGGTGTTAGTTAGAAATGTACATAGTAAGCTGACCCCGTGGTGCTGAGGCTTGAGGCGCTGGATGCCACACCTCGCGCCACGCTGATGACCCAAGATGGGGAGCGAACTCTGGTTGCTAGGGATCAGCAGAGAATGGAGAGGATCAAACATCTGATGGATTGCTCTCCTCTCCTTTGGGGTTGGGGGGTTGGCTGTCTCGCTCCTTATCTGCCATCTGATGGAGGCTGGGTGACAGTTTCGGAGTCCGAGCAACAAACGGGCCACAGCTACACAGTGTGTGCACGCCTCCATGCCCATGCGCTTACAGCGCCATGGCATAGGAGGAAAATGGAGGAGGAAAATGGCAGCCATGGGTTACATGAAGCCCTGCCTGCCCTTGTTGCACTCCATCACCAGCTTGCCGATACCCCCGTCTGGATTGTGACTTCCTGGGTGGGGGGAGGATGGCCTTCCCCTTCCTGGCCCCACCATGGGGGGAAATACGTGGGGGAATGGGGATGGGCAAAGTCAGAGAGGCGGTAGATGGATTTGGATGGCAGGGACAGGGCTGAACTCAGCCGCCCATGATGTGCCTGATGGAAACAACCTATTGTATATGGAAAGAAAACAAAAAGAAATGTACATAGTGTTGATATGAATGCTAATGCCTCCACCATTTGGACTTGTGAACAGTACAAACAATGTCTTGGTGAGGGCACTAAGAGTCTGGCAGGGGAAGGGGTAAAGCCCCCCCCCCATTTCTGGGGATTACCTTCACTGCCTCCTTTTGATGCTCCGATCCTATCTTCACCCTTCAGTCTCCCAGGAATACAGATGCTGGGACTGGCAGGACTCTCATGTCCATAGCCAGGAGCCCTGGTGGGACTTAAACAAGGGCTCCATATCGCAAATCTGCTACCGTTTACTACGCAGCGCCCACTGCTCTTAGCTTTCAGGACTGGTGGCTGGAGCCAAGGCAGGGGGCAGGAACATAGAGCAACGGCGTTTTGTGCATTCCCCATTCCCAGTAACTGAAGAGACCCAGGGAACAGGAGCCAGAGAAGCATGGCAGCATGTCAGCTGCCACACATGCACAATACCACACTTCTGGGGCCAGAGCTTCTGATAGCTGAATTGGGCTAAACACCCACTCCACAGGGCAGATCCCATCTTTGAGGGAGAAGTGGAGCAATGAAACAATAACTATGCGCCATCAGGTGCATTCTGAATAGAGTTCCCGGTTTAGGGCAGATGGTGGGTCGGCAGCTGCAAAAGAAGCTCACTGCACACTTGCAGCATTGGGAGAGTGGCACAAACGGCTGCCTCCTACATCAATGCACCCAGCTGTGCAGTGGGCTAAGTGCCCAGTTTAAAAAGCACATCTCTTGCCCCAGAACAGCAAGCAGGGCTAGGGCATGATGAAAACATCTCTGAGGGCTCAGTTCATAAAGGAAAAGACAACAAAACAGTCAGATGACAAGACTTTAGATTTAGCTGTTGTTGCAGGGAGCTACCCTGGTGTTTACTCACGATACCCAATACAGGACACAGGCAGGATGAAATTGAGACTGCAGGTGTTGAGCTGGAATACCAGGAGAAGCAGGGCCCACACAAATCACCGAGGCGTAGTACCTGTTCAAGGTGATGAGCAGGGGGCTGATCCCCAGGCAGGTCGGTCATCGATAGCTTTCTCTATGTAGCGGGTAGTCTGGCTGGGCCAGTGTGGCAAGGCCCTGGCCAAATGGAGATGCAAACAGATTTAGTCTGTTGGAGCTGGATGCAGCCTCCAGCAAGCAGAACACAGTTCAGCACACAGTGGGGAACCAAACCACAACCCACTAAGAGCACACAGCACATTTACATGTAAGAAATTCTACTGTACCAGGCAGAATGCTATCCGGTCGCAATTACAGAGTCTCTGCACAAACCGGGAGTTCAAAGGTGGCTGGAAATTCTAACAGGCCGATCACATTCAGCAAATCTTTGGTCTTCTTCAGGTTAAAGCCTGGTCACAGTTCTGTGGCTTAAATCGTTCCCACAATTCGGATTCAGTCCGGATAAACTTCAGTTTCCCTCTCATGGACAGCAGGCAGACAGGCGGGTCAAAACTCAGCCCTTTCACAGTTCTCCCACACAAATGTATGCAGGATTACTGCTCGACTATCTCGAGCTGTTACTTCTTTCACTTCCCAACTCAAACTGAAAGTAGCTGCAAGCAGCTTGGGACCTTCTCCAGGATCCAAAAGGTTTGGTTGGCTGATTTCTCTGTCAGTCACAACAAGGGCTCCCCCTCCAGGTTCAATTAGGCGCCAAAAGCCCAAAACTACAATTCCTACAGAATTTAGCTCCCACAAAGCTCCTGGGGACAGGCTCCATTTTAGAGTCCCCATAGGTACTGATTGGCACATTTCAGCAGTCCAGGACCAAGATGGTAGAGATAAACTGAAATGTCCATGCTGCAAAGAAAGCAGGTTAGACAAACCACAATATTATTACTATTCCAGGAATTTATTTATCTCCAAAAATTGATTAGCGTTTTGCTCATAAAAGTGCTAAAACATTGTGAAAATGCATAGCACTTGCCTCACTGTGTTTAACAAACATAACACTTCTAGAAAACCTATATAAATACTTTCTGTACTGTTAGCATTGTCCCAAGAAAAAAAACTGCTAATCAATTATTAAAAACCCTGCTATTCTAATAAATGATCAGCAAACAAATACATCTTCTAACAGAGCTCCCTCTGCGCTAATAGCGATGGCAGAATGGAGCAATTATTTGGCAGCCTGGGCGGGACTCGAGCATAGAAACACTCGGCCCCCTCCCAGATTAATTATGACTGCAATCCAGGCAGCTCTTAAAGAGACAGTACACAGAGGCTATACAGGCACTCTCTGGCTATACATTTAAACTGCTAAAACGCAGGACACGAGCCTGGCAGTGAGCATTTAGGCAAGCTCAAGAAAGACTTTTCGGAACCCCCATTTGTAGGGGGGTTACACCCTTCCCTGCCTGGAGAAAACTTGGCATCTACGTCAAGTCTTATACCATCACAATATTGAAAATGCACTATATACAAGACATACGTGACATTAGCATACTATGGAAATACTACATGATGCATCAGTTAATAGTAACTTATCACATTACTATACATTTCACTGTACCATATCGTCATTGACAATACTTATGCATGTTTCATATACTCTGTACTGATTCTATTATGATTTGCATACTATGAACAGTAACCTACGTCTTCACTTTATAACTTCTTGTACAGTAAACAATGTGGAAGGAGGCCCTTCCCTATCAGCTAACTTGGGGCTTGATGGGACAGGGACACCATGTTCTGAAATTGACCATTATGCTCAGTTTGGGTGGTGAGGTCTGAGAAATATAAACACCTTTGTGAACCACATTGAGAGGCAAATCCACTGGCCTCCCAGGAGAATCATAACTGAAGTGCAATACTGGCTTAACAGCTCAGCCAGTCTTTCTGGGGAGAACAGCCACAATCTCTGTACTTTCAGCACTAACTTTAGAGCTTTTGTCATTCGTGAGGGGTGCCTCTGCATGGATGGGAATGTCTAAATTGGGAGCACTGTCAGCTCCTTGCTCTGTAGGCTCTGTTTCCACAACATTTGGCTCATTTAGAGAAGGTTCTGGCACAGTTATGCTTTGTGGCACTGAAGGGGGGCTGTCAGCACTCTCATATTGTTGTTCAAGTTCTGGTGTGTCACCAGAGAGACTTAGACCATCAGCCCCTTCTTCGGGTAAGTCACACAGTTCCATTAAACACAGGGAGTCCACAGCCTCAGACATGATACGTTGCACTTCATTTTCAGGGAGCATTGGCTCCAAGGACGAAGCTGGGGGGTTAAGCAGTCCAGAAGGCCCAGCTTCATCCCCATGATTCTGCATAGGATTTCCATGAAACAACTGACTCGGTTCATAGGAGGGATAATAGGCATTACCATAATCACTTTCATCAGAGGTGGACTGACAGTCACTGTCATTCTGGGCCGGCTGCAGGGGAAACCTTAAATCTGTAACTACTGGGGTAGATTGACTCTGTCTGTTTTTTGCAGCAGCATGAGTCACCGGCCCAGGGGAGGCAATGTCTGCTGGCTCAGCTTCAATAATAACTTGGCCGATAGGCAGCAAGTGGTTATGGTGCATGGTCTTGACAGCTTTGGAGTTCTTCTCTGGGCATACCTTCTATACTGGTAGATCATCCAACTTTCCAACTAGTACATGAGGAAGATAGTGTCGCCTATCAGCAATTTTGTGCTTTCCATGTAGTCCTAAATTGTGTAACATCACACGGTCTCCAGGCCATAGCTTTTGAGTCTTTACTTTCTTATCGTGCCTCTCTTTGTTGGCGAGATTTCTGTTGGCGGCCATTGTCTGGGCCAGTTGATATGCATGGTTCAATTGAGCTTTCAGTTTCTGTACATACTGCAGGTAGTTTTCGGCTCGGACCCCATCTCGAGAGACCCCAAAGCAGACATCAACTGGCAGTCGGGCCTCCCTCCCGAACATGAGGCAGTAGGGGGAGAACCCTACAGCATCATTTTTGGTGCAACTGTATGCATGTACCAAGGTACTAATCTACTGGCTCCACTTATGCTTGTCTTTTGGATGGAGGGTGCCCAGCATGTCTAGAAGGGTGCGGTTAAAACGTTCTGGTTAAGGGTCCCCCTGTGGGTGATAAGGGGTGTTTCTTGACTTCTCACCTCCCATACAGAGAGCATTTCTTTGATTAGCCTACTTTCAAAGTCTCTGCCTTGGTCAGA
This sequence comes from Neoceratodus forsteri, assembly GCA_016271365.2. Taxonomy (NCBI): domain Eukaryota; kingdom Metazoa; phylum Chordata; order Ceratodontiformes; family Ceratodontidae; genus Neoceratodus; species Neoceratodus forsteri. Next base: position 1,872,578,497 of record CM057452.1, read on the forward strand.
GTGGATCCGCTGGGGGGCACCATAGTGGATGAAGAATTTTTCCGCTAGCACCTTAGCCACGGTACAGGCTTTTTTATCTTTAGTTGGAAAAGCTTGTGCATACCATGTAAAATGATCCATAACCACTAACACATTGCCAATATTCTTTTGATCAGGTTCTAAACACAAAAGATATATGCAGACCAGTTCTATGGGGGCACTGGTAGTGATATTGACAAATGGGCAGCCCTCTGAGGCAGGGCTTTTCTTTGGAGGCAACAACTACAGGTCTTTACATGGTGCTCAACATTGGCCCCCATCTTGGGCCAGTAGAATCGAGATCGTACCAGGTCACTCTCTCCTTCTCGCCGGAGCACTTGTTACCGGGTAATACTGCAGTGTCTGCACAGTGTAGTTTAGCTAGGGTGCACCCTCTGTTCACCCGAATATCCCGATATGACACATTCTGAATCTGGACCATCACTCGTCATGCATAGGCATGTGCACGGGCAGACAAAATGCTGGGCTTAACCAGTAATCCTTCTGGCAACTTTCCATTACCTGGTGCATCCAACATTAATATTTTGTTCTTTACATCTTTTCTAATGCGAACCTTTCCATGAATGGTGTACTGAGCATTGGGAGGTAATACCAGAGAATCAGGATCTTTCTTCCACACCATCCCTACCGGCTCATTTCTGTCTACTTCGGTAGTCTGTTTTTTCAGATCATAGGCTCTCTTTATCAGGGCTGGGATTCTCAGTGCCCACCCAGTCCGTTTCCCTTGATTCACCTGACACAACTGCGCTAGTTTTCTAAATATGTGGGCATTGGTTCCAACGAGCAAGGGAATCCCATCATACAATCTCACTAGGAGGGCACACCAGGGCTAGGGTCTCTACTTGTTCATCTACACCGGTTACAGTCGCAGGGAAAGGCAACCAGAGCCGAACATATCCTAGGTAGGGATAAGACTTTTCACTCAGGCCCCACATATGCAAACCTTCCAAAGACTGTAATGGCACATCAGATAAGTGTTTATCATACCAGTCCTGGAATATAATGGTCACTTGCAACCCGTTAACGACCATAGCCTGAGCATGGATACCATTGACAGTCACAGAAGTCTCCATCGAAGGGCCTACTGTTCTGGATCAGTCTGGAGAGGCAGTAGCAGAGGCCCGGATAGATGATTTAGCCACAAAGAAATTTGAGTTAGGATTTCTCAGTCCTGCACTGCAGTCATTTCCGGCGCTCCTCGGCCATGGTCTCGCTTTCCGAATCCTCCCTTGAAGTCTATATACAACTTTATCTAGGTTTTTTGGGGACCGGCATTCTCCCTTCATGTGTCCATCCATCCCATAATTATGGCAAAATATGCTTTCTGGGGTCTGTTGTGGCTGAGACATCACATTGGGAGCAGAGGCAGGGGTACTACCAACAGAAAACCTTGGTTCCACATCTGTCTGCGGTGTTGCGAGCATTTGGAGACATCTCATCAGTTCTCTCACTTCCATAGTCAAGACATCAATTTTTGAGCTGCTGTCAGCAGGAGATGCCTGGGTGTGCACCCCCACCCTATAGCAGATGCAGTCGGATAAGGATCGGAGCCTGTACTCGCAGGAGCGGCCTTCATAAAGAGACTGTTTTTTGTTTCTCTGAACTCCCTCAGCAGTTCATCCCGTGGCGGAGCATCCGTAGCAGTCCCTCTCTGGCTGGTCCCCCTGGGACTAACATTTAGTCTTGGATTCCGTCATGTGATAGGGGTGATTCCAGGCCATCGGCGACCAACCCCATGCCTGGAGCAGGGGTTGCAGCAGCTACGACTGTGCAGGGCCGGAAAAGCCTTCCTCCTCCTCAACTTCCCATGCCTCCTTCATCAACACATGGAAGGGCAAGGGACCAGATTTCCTTTGATGCAGTTGTAATTTGAGCAACACCCAGCTGGAGTGCCGGGCAGAGCAGAGTATATGATCCAGTCTTACCCTGTCCACTTCACTAGAGGCCCAGCCTCCTTTCTGAAAAATGGTTTGTAGGATTCCCTCTAATCGACCCATGTAGGCAGATAACAATTCCCCTGGCTGTTGTCTAACACCTTTAAGTTTCCATTTCAAGGCCTCAAAACTAGTGGTGCCCCCAAACAGATTTTCAAGGGCAACTATGTACTCTTGGGCTTTGGCGTCAGGGTCAGAGGACCTCAGGGAACAAAATGTATGTAGGGCGGGTCCCTGAAGGCTTTTCCCCAGGCGTGCCCTTTTTTGGGCCTCTAAGCATTGCCAATCTTGTACCGCAGGAGTAGCAGAGTCTATCCAGGTCTCCAGGTCGACTTCCCCATTAGGAGTAGGGCAGATGCCAGAGAATACCTTGAGCTTGTGGTAAGGGCCATGACTACTTACTGGCTCAGAGGCAGGTACAGAAGTTGGTGAAAGAACAGGTGCTGGGGTGGGTGTGGACAGTGGAGAGGTGACACTCCCAGGTGGCAGGAATCATTTTTTTAACTCCTCTACAATTTTGTCCTCCTCCAGTAACAACTTGGCAAACTTCTCCTCAAAAGACTCAGATAACGGTGGGGGCACATCCTCTAAGGGATCCTTGCTATCTTTGGTTCTCACCCTCCAGGTGACTGGGAACCCTTCTGGAGTGATAGTCTGGAGCACCTTTGAACTGTCCAGGGGGTCGCTGCACTCCACCAAGGCCATGAGAGTTTGGGCAGTTAGATCAGTCTGTCAACCCACCACTACAGCTTTTTTCAAACATTCAGCTTTAGAAAATGCCCCTTCAACAGTATCCTTACTAATGTCCATAGGGATATCCAGTATTAGCAAAGCATTATGGGGGTCAATCTCTTGCCCCATACACCACTCCACCAACTAGTGCACAGCCACTTCTGTTGGGGTAGCCGTTTATGTTTGGTAATAATTTGTAATTTTGGCCACTAGGAGACACAAAATCCCAGTGGTGAGCCCCCAAGATGTAACCCCTAGGTGGCGCTATCCCAAGGGCTACTACCCCTGCCTGCTTGGCTAGTAGCAGGTTAAGGGGCCTAGGTGCTGAAATGGGTGCCTCCACCTGGAGGTCAGGGTTGTTAGTGGTCAAGCTAACCTGGGCACAGCCCTCCGGGACACTGTAACCCCCCTCTTTCCCTTCTAGTGGCCTGAACAATATACAATAATCACTTTCACAACGACCCTTATTCATCATGCAATTACCCACACTGTTTGTACTTACCACCAAGGCTGGTTATTCTAGCTCGACCCTGGGGACCTCCTGTAAAACAAGGTTATGCACAACAAATAGCAACAGTACAGTACTCTTGGCACAAACTGGAACTACAGTCAGGTTAAATGCAAAAAGAGTTAGATCTGATTTATTCAGGGGACTTGAACAAGGGAGGGGTTTAATCAGGTTAATTGGCTTAAAGGCTAAATCAATCAGACAGTTATGCTTGCACTTCAGAGTCGCTACACAGTCACACACTCTGGTTACCCAGGTAGGAAAAAGGTGGATAGCCAGGACCATTGCCTGGGGTAGGCCGGTGTCGCAGCTGGTTGGGGCCCTGTGATGGAAGAAAGCGACATGCACAACACACACTATTTGTAATCCTGAGCTGGAGGGCTCAGTTTGTGAAGGGAAAGACAACAAAGTAATCAGATGACAACACTTTAGATTTAGCTGTCGTTGCAGGGAGCTACCCTGATGTTTACTCATGATACCCAATACAGGACACAGGCAGGATGAAATCGAGACTGCAGGTTGTTGAGCTGGAGTGCCAGGAGAAGCAGGGCCCACACAAATTACCAAGGCATCGTTCCTGTTCAAGGCGTTGAGCAGGGGGCTGATCCCCAGGCAGGTTTCTCGTCGATGGCTTTCTCTGTGTAGCGGGTAGTCTGGCTGGGCCAGTGTGGCAAGGCCCAGGCCAAATGGAGATGCAAACGGATTTAGTCAGTTGGAGCTGGATGCAGCCTCCAGCAAGCAGAACACAGTTCAGCACACAGTGGGGAACCAAATCACGACCCACTAAGAGCACACAGCACATTTACATGAAAGAAATTCTACTGTGTCAGGCAGATTGCTATCCAATCACAATTACAGAGTCTCTACACAAACCAGGATTTCAAAGGTGGCTGGAAATCCTGACAGGCTGATCACATTCAGCAAATCTTCGGTCTTCTTCAGGTTAAAGCCTGGTCACAGTTCTGTGGCTTAAATCATCCTCACAATTTGGATTCAGTCCAGATAAACTTCAGTTACCTCTCAGGGACAGCAGGCAGACAGGCAGGCCAAAACTCAGCCCTTTCACAGTTCTCCCACACAAGTCTATGCAGGATTACTGCTTGACTGTCTCGAGCTGTTACTTCTTTCACTTCCCAAGTCAAACTGAAAGTAGCTGCAGGCAGCCTGGGACCTTCCCCAGGATCCAAAATGTTTGGTTGGCTGATTTCTCTGTCAGTCACAACAAGGGATCCCCCACCAGGTTCATTTAGGCGCCAAAAGCCCCAAACTACAATTCCTACAGAATTTAGCTCCCATAAAGTCCCGGGGGACAGGCTCCATTTTAGAGTCCCTATAGGTACTGATTGGCCCATTTCGGCAGTCCAGGACCAAGATGGTAGAAATAAACAGAAATGTCCATGCTGCAAAGAAAGCAGGTTAGACAAACTGCAATATTATTACTATTCTAATAAATGATCAGCAAACAAGTACATCTTCTAACAGAGCTCCCTCTGCGCTAATAGCGATGGCAGAACGGAGCAATTATTTGGCAGCCTGGGTGGGACTCAAGCATAGAAACACTCAGCTCCCTCCCAGATTAATTATGACTGCAATCCAGGCAGCTCTTAAAGAGACAGTACACAGAGGCTATACAGGCACTCTCTGGCAATACATTTAAACTGCTAAAATGCAGGACACCAGCCTGGCAGTGAACATTTAGGCAAGCTCAAGGAAGACTTTTTGGGAACCCCCATTTGTAGGGGGGGTTACATCTGTAACAAAGATGGCAGCCCCCATGACTTCAAAGTGAGGCAAGCACCATGGGAAGGAGGTTGAAGTTTGGATCCATTTTGCCTAGAAACTGCTACCATTGAGAAAGCAGCTCGAGTCAAAGACAGTTTGCCTGAGGCCACGCCTGATCAGTCAGGTGTCGAGTTTCATACTGAATAAAGGGGCTGATTTCAAAGATCAAGGCAGGTCATTCAAACCTCTTCGGGAGAGTGACTGCGTGTCAAGGTGTGGGCCAGTGGGTCACAGTCAATCCAAGCACTGCATGCCTGTCAAATTAAAGTGATGAGATCCCAGTGTAAAGTGTCTGTGTGAAAAAAAGTTTTCAGCAGAACTACAGTTCAAAAGGCAAGTTGGAGCTGGTGTTTTTCTGATGTTCTACAGACTTTTCCCCTCTGGGGGAGCAGCAGCTTCTACAGCGTCTTTAGTCCAAGAAAGCACCTGCCTTGATCCAGGTCCTGAGCCTCATCAAGACGGCCAGAGAGTGAGAAGTGAAGGGGAGAGAAGCCTCCAGTGAGCCTGGGGAAGCCTGTGTCCCAGCAGGAGTACTGCATTCTGTCAGCCTGTTGTAGCCACTTGTGCCAGAGCTATCCAGTGAGGTGTCAGACTATACCCAGGGTTCGATCCTGCAAGTGGGGAGAAAGTTTGTTGCACTAGGAGTTAAGGGAGAAGTCATGGGCAGGACTGTACCAGAGTGAAAAGCTCAGACAGAAGACCTGTTAAAGCCAGCTGGCCATCAAATCTCATTTGGATTACAAATAGGGGCCTATTTTCTGTTTGTTGTACCAGTTTAAAGTTTGTGTTCAGCTACACTGTGTGAAAAAGTATTTTATCTGCAACAGTTTAAAGGGTGCCACCGAACTCCACCCTGCTAGCAGTATCAGCATCCCCACTGTGGTACCACTACATCTTATTGAGAGCTTTCATGCATGGCCTTTCGGGGGAATTAAGATGGGTGCACCCTCACTGGGGTTTGAGGACTGCCAGGGGTGGGCAGAGTTTCTGGAAAAGATATTGAATTATTGCCTTGAAGTCTGCTTAAAGTATAGATTTACTGTTACCCCCATTGCTTTCATTTTATCTGTGCTGCCCCTTGTTCTTTCCATACCCTCCCTTTTAAATAAATAAATTGCTTTAACTGCATTTTATGGTTTGAGAATTCTCATTGCTTACTGTGTCACATGTTTTGGGGGAGGGCCTGTGTGGCCAGTTTATGCATTGTTTTCTTAGGAGGTGATAGCCTTGTGTTTCAGCAGCGAGGAGGTACCCTATATTACCACCCAAGGTGGAAGCACCATGCCACGTTAGGCCAGTGTAGCAATTCCTCAGGGAACCCAGGCCGGCCTCCTCAGAAAGGGTGGAGAGGTGAACCCTGAGTGCCTGAACATGGTGACTTGCTACACATTATTCACAGATTTTGTTTAAACCCAGAGTTAACTCAAACAGTTAATAACTACAAAAGAACCCCAGAGCAAATGCCCTGAGGCATGGGTTATCCCAGAAGACACTGTCCATACAGCCAAGTTTCAAAGGAAACACAATTGCACATACCCCAATAATGCAAAGCATCAGGGCTGGCCTGGTGCCACTGAGGGTTGAGGCGCTGGATGCCACACTTCGTGCTATGCCAGTGACCCAGGCTCGGGAATGAGCCCAGGTTGTTGGGTGTCGGCAAGGGCAGGAGAGGATTGAGCGTCCGGAGGACAGCTCTCCTCTCTGGGGGGGGGAGGGGGTTTGTGCTCGATGGTTGACTGGCCTCTAGCGGAAGCTGGCGGCATGGCAAGTGTGGAGCTGATGGGGTAGGGGGAGTGGAGATGCAGGCTGTGAAGCCTTGGCGTAGGGGTGCATGCCACTCCTTCATTAGATAATGAGGAAAACGCCTGCAGAGCCTGGTAAGAAGGATCACTCGGAGCGTGCCTCCTATGTGCCCCCGCCTGCCCGACTACCTCCGGTCTAACGAAATGTAAGTATCAGGGTGCTTGCCCACCCCACGTCAGCCCCACTGGGGGGGGGGGTTAACAGCCACATGGAGACCGGAAAGTGAGTATGGGTAGGGTGGGAGAGGCAGGAGGATTACTCCTTAGTGGTCCCGAAGGGTCGGGGTCTGCAGGAAGTCGGAGGGATTAAAATATGCAAAAAAAAAAAAAAAAATGCAAAGCATCATAGGAAACATATGCAAATCCTCATGACAGAATTTGGACTGGCTCTACTTTAAGCGGAATTGCACAGTGCCAGAAGGGCTCACCGTGCAATCAGCAAAGGCTAAGAGCAGCAGACACAGTTAATGGCATGTCACAGCTTCAGGTCCCATTCCACATTCAAACCACTTGGTCTCAGACTACCCACCATAAAGATCCAGTGGGGTTCCCTTTGCAAAAGCCTGTTAAACCTGTTACCACCTCTAGGGTTTGGTCTAACATACCCAAAAGCTATGAACTGCATGACTCTGCGATCGTTACCGTGGCATTCAGCAAATTGCTGACCAACGGGAGTTGCATCATCTGGCTTTTTGGTACTCTTTACATGTTCCTGTATCCTGAAACATAGTAGCCTTATGGTTCCTGGTGGTAAATCCGCTGCATGACCCTTATCCACTCTCTTAGCTACCCAGCGAAATAATTCTATCACATTGGTCTAAAAAGACCTGCCTGCCACAAACCAATGCTGTTTACTGTCCTGGTGCCCGTTTTTCTCCAGGTAGTCCTCTAGGTCCTATTTGACTAGTGCCTCCATTAGTTTATCCACCAGCAAGGTAAGACTGACAGGTCTGTAGTTACCTGGCTGCTCTTTGTCTCCACCCTTGTGTAGCAGAAGTATGACCCCTACATTCAGGTCTTTCAGAACTACCCCTGTCTGAAAAGAGCTGCTGAATAGCCCTACCAGGAGTTTGGTAAATTCTGATATCAGTTCCCTGCACACCCTTGGGTGCATCCTGTCTGGCCGTTAGGCTTTCTCTGTCTTCAGGGCTGCTAGCCCTTTTCTGACCCTTTCACTAATAAATACTTGCTGTCTCATTTACGGGACCCCTTTTGGAAGCCTTTGTACTGCTCTCTGGCAAAGGCCTGCTGTCCTCCATAGTGAATACTGAATAGAAGTAATCATTAAGAATGGCTGCTTCTAGGGACATGGATATGTTGTTCTATCCACACGTCTGGCAGTGTCCTTTCCCCTTTAAATCTTGCTAGAAAGTTTTCAAGCTGACTCCTCCCACCCACCTGGGTGGAATATCGCCTGGCTAAACCCCATAATGCTAGATCTTCCTTTCTGCTGGAAGAAGCAGGTTCCCTCCTTACCACTCCCGTGTTGAGTAGACCCTAATGTTAACAATCTTCAGATTTGCTTCCAAAACTTTTGAATCTTAGAGTTTGTTTTAAGTTCGACATCGTGACCGTTGTGGAGGAAAAGTCCTCCCCCGGATTTCGTCGGTGCCCCAGCAGGTAGAAGATGTTATGTACCGACCCCCACGTCATGTGCGTTTACTGTGTAACCCCTAGGTGGCGCTATCCCAAGGGCTACTACCCCTGCCTGCTTGGCTGCTAACAGGTTGAGGGGCCTAGGTTCAATGGCAGGTGCCTCCACCCAGAGTTCAGGGTTTGCAGTAATTAAACTAACTTGGTCACAGCCCTCTGGGACACTGAGACCCCCTTTTATTCCTACTAGTGGCCCACACAATACACCATGAGTATCTTCACTAGTTACACTTACCCCCAGGACTGGCTCTGTCTGCTTGACTCTGGGAACCCCCTGTAAAACAAGATGATGCAATACAATGGCCACAGTACAATACTTTAACATAAACAAACACCACAGTCAGTGTAACTTTGCTGAAACAAACAGATCTGATTTATTTAAGGAGCTGTAACAAGGAATGGGGAAATCAGGTTAGTTAATTAGGTTAGTCACATTAATAATCACAGTACTGTGCGCATATTCAGAGTCCCAAAATGTCACTTCCACTGGGTACCCAGGATGGGGAGGGGGGCTAGCCAGGATCGGTGCAGCTGGTTGGGGCCCTGTGATGGAAAAAAACACTTGCACAGTACCCAGTTGTAATCCAGAGCCAGATGGCTCAGTTCATGAAGAAATGAAACAACAACAATTAAATGACACATTTGCAATTTGATAAACAGATGGCAGGGAGCTACCCTGATTTTGTACCCACAGACTCGATGCTAAAACTGGATGGAAGGCAGATTGTTCTGCATTGCCAGGAGGAACAGAACCTGTGGACAAGGTCCTGGTGACTGGACCCCACTGCAGTTTATAGCAAACGGATGTAGTCCCAAATTAAGCTGGAGTTTACATCCAGCTTCATACATTTAATTCACTGTACAGGGGGATTTGAAATAGCGATTCCCCACAAGCATTATGCACATTTATATGTAAAAGGAAAGTACTATACCAGGCAGGCTGCTTCTCGATCCCGACCACAATTACTGCACGATACCCGGGAGAACACTCAGCAGCTTCAGTTCCTGACAGACCACGCGCGGTTCGTCAGTTTCTCCAGTCTTCTACAGGGTGAGCCTGGTTTCTACTCTTCAGATCTCTTTCCTTCTCCTCACAAGTCGGGTTCAGTCCGATTTAGTGCTTGCAACGGCTGCAGGCCGAACCTCAGGGCCTCACACGCGTTTCCTGTGCGAAATTATACACTGCAGAAGCACACAGCTCCTTGTCTCTTCACTGCCACAACTGATCTAATCTATCCAGTCCCAGAGCAGTGCATTTCCTTTAGCTCCACACTATTCTGTTGGCTGGTCTGGCTGTCACTCACAATAAACTCCCCCTGTTGGTGGAAAAAGGCACCACAGTCAAAACTACATTTCCCAGAGTCACTGCCCATACAATCCTTTTGTGGCTGGCTCTAGTTAAGAGTCCAAGTTCTGGTTGGTCCACACAAACTCCATTTTAGAGGCCCCCCTTGCACTGTTTGGATCTATTCAGTTGTTCAGATCCAAAATGGAGGGGCAAACACACAGAGTCCCAGCTGCAAGAAAGTCGGGTTAGACTAACCACATTTCCACTAATACTCTAAATCATTTCTGGCAAACTGTTACATCTTTGAAAAGTGCTCACTCTGCCCACTTAGCGACGGCAGAAATGGAGCAATTTGTCAGCAGCTCGAACGGGACTCAAGCAGGGAAACACACAGACCCCATTCAAATTAATTATGTCTCCAGGCAGACAACTCTTAAAGAGACAGTACCAGAGGATCTAAAAGCACTCACAGATAAACGGCTTAGACACTGAACACCATTCAGGCTTGGAGAATTCAAGCAAGCTACTGAAAGTGTTTTGGGAACCCCCATTTGCAGGGGGGGTTACAACTGCCTGGGCTATGAACATGATACCCAGGCCTTCGACATTTGTCGGTCGTTTCACGTGGCACTCCTCCAGGACTGCCTCACCCATTTGCAATTGGGCCACCTGGAAAACCGACATCTGCCAGTCAAATCCAAGGGGGCCTGTTGGGTGGTTTCTGCGGCTGTGAGGTACACCAAGCAGTTGGAACAACTTACAGCCTTCGAGGAGGAGGCTCAGGCCGCCGCACAGTCCTCCTTGGCTTCTGCCTTTGTTCTGCTCAAACTGGGCTCTACTTATTCAGTCTCCTTCAAGGAGTTGGGCCAGTCCCTCCCTACTAAAGGGCAGGGTCCTTCGGGGTCACACAGCTCCCGTTCAGACAAGAAGGAGTCAAAGAAAGAAAAGGAGAAGACTGCCATCGACGTTCCTGGGACCGGGAGCATTCTCAGTCTAAGGAAACTCAGGGACCAGTTGATCGAGATGCCTGCCGATGATGCGGATGAGCTTTTTCTTGACCAGTTTGGCAGGTTGTCGTCAGAAGAGGCCGACAACTCTCTGTGCAGGACTCTGGTCCTGCCGGGGACCACCAAAGGGTCAGCCCAGCCCACTTAGTCGAACCCTCCAGTCACCGACCCAGACCAGGAAGAGCCATGGCTCTCCCTGGCTCCCTCTGAGATCCCCCATCGGCACCCCCAGCGGTTGAGGTCTTGGTCATCTACATCCAGTGAGCTGAGCAGATCCTGCCAACATCGGCAATCTTGTTCTCGATGGCATGGGAAGCAGCGCTGCCGCTATTCATCTTCATCCTCCTCAGATGAGGAGAGGATTCGGCGCAAGTTGCGTTGATGCTATGAAACTCATGTGGCAACAGTTGGTGTTGGCCAGTACGAAGCCGACCCAAAGTGCCACTCCGGCCATTACTTGGCTGTCGCCTGATAGGCTGACACCATCACCCCTGGTGGGCCGGTTGAGACCATTCCTCCCTCAGTGGAGCCGGTCCAGCCTATATCGGTTCGGCCGAAGCTGGCCTCTCCTCTGATTAGGGAGGAGCCGCCATCCAAACAGCCACTGACCAGCACTCCCACTAAGGAGTCTTGGATGAAAAAGGGGCTTCCCCATCAGCTGTCGGTCACTTTCACTCCTGACTGTTCACAGTGGGTTCAAAGTGACTCAGGCAGTCAGTCGCTTTACGTGGAGTCTTCCGAGTCTGAGGATTCCTCACTGCACTCCCATCTGGTCGACTTGGAGTCTGTGGGGGATCTCTTGAAGGAGGAAGGGCCCACTTCCTTCATGGGCATCCTCTGCCTCATCTCCGAGTCCATAGGGATGAAACTGGAGCCCGTCCAGAAAAGGGCTCGTTATCCCCTCACAGAAATTCTGGTCAAAGCAGACTCTCGGATGGAGGCTTTCCCAGTGGCCAAAGCCATTATCAGACCTGCCATGGAGCTTTGGCAGCACCCTTGGCCCAGATGGCCTGCAAGTACGCGGTGTCCACTGGTACCCTCTCGGGGTTCACAGAGCACCCCTTGGCTGAGGCGTTGGTGGCCAACTCTATGTTTTGGCACTTGGACAACACCGCAGATGTCGACAAACCGACAGACAAGGAATCCAAGAAACTGGATCATGTGGCTAAAAAGGTCTGTGCTGCCTCCTCGCTCAGCCTCTGTCAGGCGAGCTTGGCCATCCTGATGGCACACTTCTCCCATGTCCTCTTGGGCTCTTTGGATGAGGTGATTCCTCTCCTCCCAATGGACCTCCAGACCACGGTTGAGCAGGTCCAAGACCCGGGTCAAGCTATGCCTAAACAGCAACTTCAAATGGCTCTGTATATTGGAGATTCCTGTGCCTGCTCGGTGGCAGCTACAGTTGCCATGCACCATAGGGCTTGGCTGTGGATCTTGACCTTCACAGCAGACTCTCAGCACAAGCTAGTGGATATTCCATTCTTAGGCACCGACCTGTTTGGGCCTGGTGTAGAGGATCACCTCCAGCATATCAAGAAATCCAGTGCTACCTTGGACTCTGTGACATCTGCCCAAAAGGATCCCAAGGGCTCCAAGCAGCAGAAGTGAAAGCCCTTTTGATCTTCCACTCCTGTGGCAAAACCAATCCAGCATCTCTCTGGCCAGCAGGCTCAGTCCTGGCGACTGAGAGCTAAATTCATGGCCTCGGTGGTCCGTAAGCCTGGAGGGAAGGGACCCAGTGGCTCCTCAGCTGGGTCCTCCTCCTCCAAGCCTGCTCAGTGATGGGACTGGGGGGTGCCACCCTCATGCCTGTCACACCTCCCGTTGGTCCTCCTGTGTGGTGCCGGCTCTGCCACTTCCTTTCCGCCTGGTACACTGTCACCATGGACAGGTGGGTGTTGGAAGTGGTCAGTCAGGGTCTGTCTCTGGAATTCGAACAGCACCTGCCAAACCAAGACCATGCCCCACGGGATCACTTGGCATCCACAGCAACTCGGTCATCTCTTCGAGATGACCATAGCCCAGCTCCTCTGCATGGAGGTTGTGGTAAGAGCAGTGGATTCTCTGGAACACTGAATGTTGGTCTCCAGGTACTTCCTGGTGTCAAAGCGGACAGGGGGCTGGCACCCCATTCTAGATCTGCATGATCTGAACAAGTTTCTCAGGTCACGTACCTTCAGGATGGTAACTCTATCCCAGATCATACCATCTCTCGAGCAAAACGTGTGGTTCTGCTCCCTGGATCTTTAGGATGCGTTCTTTCACATCCCGATCAGTCTGTCCCACCAAAAGTTCCTCCACTTCTGAGCCAAGGGAACCCTCTATGAGTCCCAGGCCATGCCATTTGGCTTCTCCTTGGCCCCCAGGGTCCTCACCAAATGCATAGCAGTGGTGGCAGCTTACCTGAGGTGTTAAAGGGTCCGGGTGTACCCCAACCTGGATGACTGGCTGATTGTGGGTCCTACCCAGGAGGCGGAGCAGTCTGGGGACCTGGCCCTCCAGACCTGCATCGACCTTGGCCTCCTAATCAAGGAGGCCAAGTCGGAACTCATGCCCTCGCAGGTGATCAGCTTCATTGAGGCAGAGCACAACTCTTTCAGAGCCAGAGTCCAGCTCCCAGCAGACAGGGCAGAGGTTCTCTCCTCCTTTGCCCAATCATTTCTAGTTGAGCACTTGTGCCCTGCTCAGGACTTCCTGCACCTTCTGGGTTACATGGCAGCCTGCACCAGCATGCTCTGATGGACCCATTGGTATATGCACTCCCTACAGTGGGAGCTGACCAGTCCGTGGTCTCAGCGCAAACCTTACTTTGACTAGATTGTCACTGTGACCCAGAAGATGTGGGATGCCCTCCAGTGATAGCTAGTCCCAGAGCATCTGCAGGAAGGGATCCCATTTGTCTTCCCCGAGCCGACAGTCGTTCTGACAACTAACACCTCTCTCATGGGCTTGGGTGCCCACCTGGGGAGGGGGGGACACAGAGTCCATGGGGTCTGGACCCCCGAGGAGTCCCGATGCATATCAGCTTGCAGGAGCTCCAAGCAGTTCTGCTGGCGCTGACTGCATTTGCTCTGTATGTTTGGGGTCAAGTGGGCCAAGTCCAGATGGACAACACCATGACCATGTACTACACCAACAAGCAGGGTGGGATGCACACCCTGCCTCTGTGCAAGGAAGCTTTCCACATATGGACCCTTGTGTGCAACCTGGAGGCAGATCTCCTAGACATCCATGTGGCAGGAGCCTCCAATTAACAGGTGGATGCCCTCAGCCTGGTTTGCGAGGCATCTCATGAGTGATCTGTTCACCCGGAGGTAGTTCACAGCCTGTTCTACCAGTGGGCCACCCCTCAGGTGGACCTGTTCATCTCCAGGGAGAACACACAACTGAGGCTGTTTTGTGCCTGCCCCCTCAGCAGGGCTTACTACAGGAGGATGCCTTCTTGAGGCCTGCTGTCCATCAATCAGGGGAAGGTACTCCACCCAGACCTTCAGTCCCTGCACCTGACAGCTTGGTTCCTGAGTGGCTAGAGTTCCAGGCTTTGGGTATCTCTGAAGATGTCCTCACCATGGTAGAGGCATCTAGAAAGACCAGAAAATGCTATGCCTTCATATAGAAGAGATTCTTCATCTGGTGTCAGGGCAAGGAGCTGGACCCTTTGGCCTGTCTGGTGGCCAGCATTTTGGATTATCTGTGGTCTCTCTCCAAAGGGGGACTTTGATCAATGACCCTTAAGGTGCACCTGGCAGACATCTCTGCTTACCAGGCATGGGCTATTCAGCAGTCGGTGGTGCAGGAAAAGGTGGTCTGGCACTTTTTCAAAGGCTTAGATCACATTTCCCCTCTGGTGCATGAACCACAACCACCATGGGATTTGCTTCTGCTTTTGGCAAAGCTCATGGGCAAGCCATTTGAACCAATGCACAAGCGTGAGATGTCGAACCTGTTGTGGAAGACTGCCTTCTTGGTGGCTATCACGTCAGCCAGAAGGATCAGTGAGCTCCCAGTGCTCTCAGTGGAGTCTCCTTACCTGGTCTTCCACAGGAACAAATTTGTCCTGCACCCCAAACCAAAGTTCCTCCTGAAGGTTGTTTTGGAGTTTCACCTGAATCAGGTGATGACTCTTCCAGTGTTTTTCCCAAATCACACCTCGGAGGCTGAACACAGGCTCTATATTTTGGACCTGAGATGAGCGCTTGCTTACTACAAAGAGCACATGGCTGGAGTTCAGGGAGAGTTTCACCAGCTGTTTGTCACCTATGCTGAAACTGCAGCTGGCAGACTTGCAGCCAAGTGGATGACTGGCAGGTGGATCACATCCTGCATTGATCTCTGCTATAGGTTGGCGGGTAGGGAGCCTCCCGGAGGGTTAAGCGTTCATTCCACCTGCCATAGCACTGCATCAGTGGCTGCTTCTAGGGATGTCCCTATCCAGGAAACCTGCAGAGCTGCTACTTGGAGGTCAGCACACACCTTCATTTCCCATTACCTCATGGACCTAGAGTCACACCGGGATGCTGGTTTTGAGGCCTCAGTTCTCCAATCCTTATTTCCTAAGTAGGTGGTGTGTGCCTTGCCTCCCTCCTCCCAGAGAACTGCTAGCAGTCTGCCAGACTTGTGGATAGAACAGCATATCCACATCCCTAGAAACACAGGTTACTCACCTGTAACAGTAGTTCTAGGAGTGGTATATGTTGTTCACCCTCACACACACACCCGAACTCCCCTGGCTTCAGCGCACAACATTGTTTCCAGTGGGCAAGATCTGGCATCATGGGGTGGAACCGAGTGATATACCACCCAGGTGAGTGGGAGGAGTCAGCTTGAAGACATTCCGGCAAGATTAAAAAGGAAAAAGACACTGCCAGATGTGTGGATGAACAACATATACCACTCCTAGAACTACTGTTACAGGTAAGTAACCAGTATATTCTTTCCAACCTCATTATGTCTAGTATAACATTTACCCATGTTTCATATATAGGGGGATTAGAATCTTTAGGACACATTTCTTAGTGACAATTATAGCAATAGTTACTAGTTTTTTTTGTGTTTTTTTTTTGTGCGGTTTAAAGTGATTATCAGGTATACCTGGCAGGGTGAGTAATGTGGTATGTCGCATTAGTTCCCAAAGTGTTTGACAGAGTGTTAGTAACTATAGCCCAAAAGTTAGTTAAGAATAGACAAGAATGAATTAGGTATAATAATGTTCCTCTGACCATTTGTTTTTAAGTGTAAGTAGTCAATATGAGACTGTGACGTTCGATCATATATTGCTGAAATTGTTTTTGGTTTATCTGACTGTTTTTCTAATATTTTCTCAACTGGGGATTTAGAGGGTAGTGTAAGTGAACCATTACTTGTTGGTGAAATTCTTGATTTGTAAATATCAAAAGATTTATGTTCGGGGTAAATTATACTGGGCAGGATTCACAAAAGGGATGTACCCAGTGCATCCCCGACTTACGCACAATAGCGATTTTGTAAGGGCAGGGATGCGCCGCACACCACCCATAATGTTATGTGGTGCATCTGGAGGGGTTGTGCAGGGGGCGTGCCCATGCATATGGGGTGCAGTCCTATTCACAACCCAACTTGGAAGCACATCTCTGGAGCAAGTCCGAAGATGCTCCTCCAAAAGATAAGTCCACAAACAGTAGACGTAAGTGGGTGTCCACCCACATACAGGCTGCTATACTGCAGACAGCAGCCTTTTTACCCAGGCAGTCCAGGTTCACCCCTCTCCCTGTCCATATCCCCATGCTGTAGTACCACACAGCAGTCATCCCTGGTGGTCCAGTGGACCTCTCAGCCATCCACGACCTGATCACAAGTGACCTACAAAGTCCACAGTATCCCTGGTGGTCCCCTCCTGCCCGGATCCCTGCAGTAAAATGAAATCACCTGGTAACAAGGTTATACATCCAGAGAAACCCCTCTCCGTGCCCGTATCCCCGGTACTAGTAATGAAATTGTTGCAGCATCTCTGGTAGTCTAGTGGACCCCCAACCCCGCCTGCACTGAGGAAGTGACATCCAAGGTATACCCGGTGGTCCAGTGGACTCCCAACCACCAGGCACCCCTCCCACCCTGCTCCCCATCCCAGCAAGAATTGAAAATCAGCGGCAGCACAACCCTCCCGCATACCGCCACAGCTGCCCACCGATTGTGCTGTCAGTGAATGACATCGTACAGTATGCCTGTAAGCCCATTGGAGACCCTGTCAACCAGTGGGCTTGTAGCATGTACTGTAAGCTTTCATTCATTAAGACATAATACAAGCATAATATAAGCATACACTTAATCACCATGATTTGGACTACAGTGATGTGGAAATAAATTTAGCATCTTCCTAGTGCTTTATCTGGTAAGTTATTAGGGCTACAGAAATCTAAAATAAATATTCACAGCATACTGTGTCTCTCTAAATAACAAGTCCTCTCTGGATAGCCGAGTGGAATGGGACCCGGATTTTTTTCAAGTATTCTCTCACTGTTGTTTCCAAAGCATTGAATTCTCTCCAACACCATTATGTCTAGCGTAACGTTTGCTAATGTTTCATATATAGGCGGATTAGAATCTTTACATTTAATTAGGACACATTTCTTAGCGACAGTTATAGCAATAGTAATTTGTTTTTTGTGTGCAGTTTAAAGTAATTATCAGGTATACCTAGCGGGGTGAGTAATGGGTATACCACATTAATTCCCAAAGCTCATGATAGAGTGTTAGTAACTGTAGTCCAAAAGTTAGTTAAGAATAGACAAGAATCAATTAGGTATATTACAGTTCCTGGGGTTTGTGTGCATCTCTGTCAGACAGGTGTGACTGTATTATTCATTTTATGAAGTCTAGTCAATGTATATTATTTTCTATCAAAGTATATTGAACGGAACTTACTGCAAGTCGGATGCTTTCACTTTCTCATCTGGAATGTTTATCTCTTGTCATTCTTCATCTGACAGTTGTATTCCTAACTCCTCTGACCATTCGTTTTTTAGTGTAAGCAGTCTATATGAGACTGTGATATCAGACCAGCATATAGTGCTGAAATTGTTTTTGATTTATCTGTTTTTCCAATATTGTCACAACTGGGGATTTAGAGAGTAGTGTAAGTGAACCGTTACTTGTCGTTGGTGAAATTCCTGATTTGTAAATATCAAAAGATTTGTGTTTGCGGTAAATTATATTGTGTTTTAAAGGAGTAGTCCACCCAGAATTTGCAAAAACATATGTTGTGCAGAGTGTTTTGATTTGTATGTAAAGTCCTAGTGTGGCCTTCCCTCTGTCTGCTATTAGGAGTTTTTCCTAAATTAGCCTGCTAGCTTTATGGTAGTTTTACGACCCCTGAGGATCTCTATCTCAAATAGTTTTACAGCCTTTCTTGCTCCTACAATGCATCCTGTCTCATGTGACAGTGATGTAGCCAACCCCATAGATTTAGCATATGCACTGCTTTAAAATCAGCTCACAAACACAGAGCTGTGTAACTGTTCTTATCTAGTGAGTACAAATGGCTTCTGTTACAGTTTAGCAGATACCCGAGAGATACCTGAGTGGGGTTTCTGTAAGAAAACAGCTACTAAATAGCTCTGATTCACTATTTTTGTTTTCTATATGTGTTAGGTCTAGCTAGAAGGAGTGTTTTAATTTTAAAACTTTTAATTTCATCAAACTATACACTACCATAAAAGCACAGAAATTGCCCAGATCATCAATGATATAATTAGTAAATACTCTAGCTGTTTTCTTACAGAAAACCCACTCAGTTAGATTTCAAGTATTTGCTAAACTGTAAGTGTAGGGTACCAGAATTCTATTAGGCAGAACTGGCAGTTAGTGCTGATTTTGCTCTGTGACATGATTTTCTTTTTTTTTAGAAATGTGAAGTATGTTTCTAAAAAAGTATTAAAGTATGTATGTGTGAGTTATTTAATTAGATTGGCAAATAAAATACAAAGAAGTGTTGTTTTATCATTTGAAAAAGTGCAATATACTAAGTTTGTAATGCAGTGATCTATCGTGAAAGGGAATCGAGTGTGTAGCAGAAATAGTCTCTGTCAATTTGGCATTCTGTTGGTTTCGTGCCATAGCACACACAGGAGAGAAACTGACTGCAAAGTATTTTGCAGTTTCTAGGCTGCAGATTCATACCATACACTTCATATATTTGTTTAGTAAAAATGTATAAAATAGGCCAGCCCAGTTGCGCTGAGGGTTAAGGTGCTGGACGCAAGACCTTGCGCTGTGCCACAACCCAGATTGGGGAATGAGCCCGGAATGTTGGGGGTCAGCAAGGGGGGGAGGAGCTGGATTGAGCTGTCATCTGACAGCTCTCCTATCCATAGGAGGGCTTAGCACTGCACTGAATAGCAAACAATGGTGGTAGGGTGAGGGAACTGTTGGTTCTAGGGACGTGGATATGTTGTTCATCCACACTTATTGGCAGGTTCCTTGCCGCTTTAAATCTTGCTGGAAGGTCTTCAAGCTGGCTCCTCCAACCCACCCGGTGGTAAAACCTCGCTCCGCCCATGGCGCCAGATCTTCCTTACGCTTGGAAGCTCAGGTTTCCTCTTGCGCTCACGTTTTTACTGGTTCCTGATTCTTCGGATCGTCCAAATTTAGTTTTTGAAGTTTTCTAACTTCGGTCTTCTTTTCCCTCACGGCTGCGATGGACAATTCATTTTCCGGCTCTCTGAGGTGCCCTGGCGGGCGGATTATCTCCAGGACTGATCCGCACTCCACATCGTATACTGCCTCGACTTGGACCATGACCCGAATGTTTGCGGATGTGCTCGCCTTGCCGACCAATGTCTGGAGGATCGTGCGGCCGTTTGGGGCTTTAAGCGAGGATTTTTCCCGCCCGGTAAAATCTATAGAGGCTCGTCGGGCGGTGTCCGCCGCGGCCGACTCGGCTGAGCAGCTTGAACCTCTATCGCCCTGAGGAGTTATGCCAAGGCCGCATCTCCCTCCTCCTCAGTCGCGGCATTTATCCCGCTCTCTTTGAATTCCTCTCATTTGGCTTCGTTCAAGGAGCTTCGCCAGTCCCTCTCCACGAAGGGAGAGGGGCCATCGGGACTTGCCTCTCTGCCCAGGTCGAGGGAGTCGCAGGGTAAGTCCCATCATCGGCATTTGTGGGAGCGGGGCAGGTCTCCTTCCTCGACTGCCGACCCTCAACTTTGGTTGAGGTTGCGGCTCAGGCCGTTGGCTTCACGGTGTCCCCATCAGGCCAGCCGGCCGAGACTCCCGTCGACGCAGTCGAGTTTTCTCTCGACCCGTCACCCGGGCGGTCGACTGCAAGAGCTGTCAACCCTTCACCGGTTTTCCTGGTGGAGGCCGAGGTTCTGCCTGCGCCTCCGGGGCGGCAGTCCTCGGTCAAACTGTCCGAGCCAAGGGACGAGCGGGTGTCCCCCGCTCCTTCCCAGACCCACCCTTGGTTTCGCCGAGGATCTGGGTCTCGGTCTCGGTCTTCTTCTCGGTCAAGCTGCTCCCGCTGACTTCGGCGGTCTCGGTCGGGGCACTGAGTTAAGTGGCAACACCGTTCCTCCTCATCTTCCTCCTTGGATGAGAAGAGGCTTTGACGCAGATGGCGTCAATGTTACGAGGAGTTTATGTGGCAGCAGTTGCTGTTGTCCGGGAATCAATCGACCCCGATTCATTCCCCGTCTATCAAGCAGCTGCCAACTGAACGGCCAATGCAACCGCTCACTGCAGTCGAGGTGCCCACTTCTGGGCCGGTTGTTTGACCAAATCTTGCTGCCCCACCGATTGTGGTGGAACCTCGGTCGGGTCATGGCCTGTCCCGCAGGTTGTCGGTCACCCTCACTCCCGCCTGCCCTCGGCGGGTGAGGAGAGGCTCAGGCCTGAGGCAGCTCTTTGCAGACCCTTCAGAGTCCAATGAAGACTCCTCCATGTTCCCCACGCAGGTGGGCCTGGAGTCCTCCCTGGACCGGTCTCTGGACGACAGCCCATCGTCCTTCCTGGGTCTGCTTAGGCTCATCTCAGAGTTCACTGGGATGCAGCTCGAGCCCGTGTCCAAACGGGCCTATTATCCCCTGACGGAGATCCTAGACCAAGGGGATTCACCCTCGGAAGCCTTCCCTGTGGCTGAGGCCATTGTCGGCCCAGCCTTGGAGCTTTGGCAGCGGCCTACTTCCTGTCCTGCGCCCTCGGCCAGGATGGCCAGGAAGTATGCAGTCCCTATCGGTTCTTTGCCCGGTTTTTTGGAGCACCCCTTTGCTGAGGGGTTAGTTACCGATAACGTCTTCCAGCATTCCATGAACGCTGAGATGTGGATAGGCCCCCGACAAAGAGTCCAAAAGGATGGACTATGTCGGGCGCAAGGTTTACGCCGCATCCTCCCTAGGCCTCCGACAGGCCAGCTCGGCCGCGCTGATGGCACATTTCTCCCACGCCTTCTGGGCTCCCTGGATGAGGTGTCCTCATCTCCCGCCGACCCATGGACCACGGTTCGGCGGGTGCGGAACTGAATAGGGCAGTGGCTAAACAGCAGCTTCAGACTGCTCTGACATAGGTGATTCCTGTGCCAGGTCAGTAGCGGCCGCGGTGGCCATGCGCCGTAGGGCGTGGCTGAGGATATCCACCTTCTCAGCAGATACCCAGCACAAGTTGGCGGACATCCCCTTCTTGGGGACTGACCTCTTCGTCCCTGGAGTGGAGGGACACCTCCAGGGGACCGAGAAGTCCAATGCCACTCTGGACTCGGTCACCCCCGCCCAGAGGGACAAGGGCCACTGGCAACCTTTGCGTAAGCCCCTTCGTCCTTTGGCCCCTGTGGCACGACTGGCCCATCAACACCAGCGTGAGGGCCAGCAGGCTTGCGCCTGGCATCCTGAACCCAAGCCAGCGGCTTCCTTTAAGGGGAAGCAAGGAGGTAAAGGCCAAGGATCTCCCTCGGCCAGTCCCTCCTCCAAGCCTGCTCAGTGACAGGCTGAGGGGCATTGCCCCCGGCCTCGTCACCCCTACCCGTGTCCCCCCCCATGGGGGGATGGCTCCTCCACTTCCTTTCCGCCTGGTCCGCTATCACCACGGACCGCTGGGTGTTGGAGGTGCTAGGAAAGGGCCTGCCTCTGGAGTTCGAGCAGGCCCCACCCTTTTGAGCCGTCACCCTTCGGGGGGCCACGGGGTCCGCAGCCTCGCTGTTGGCCCGCCGAGCCGACATTGCCCTGCTCCTCGAAAAGAGGTGCTCAGAAAGGTGACGGATCCTCCTCCAGGCTCGGGGTTTGTGTCCAGGTTCTTCCTGGTCCCCAAATGGACGGGGGGCTCACGCCCCATTCTCGACCTGCATGACCTGAGCAACTTCCTAAGGTCTCAGACCTTCTGGATGGTCACTCTGACTCAGATACCCCATCCTTGGAACGAGGCATGTGGCTCTGTTCCCTGGACCTCCAGGATGCATTCTTCATGTTTCAATCCGTCCGTTTCTTTAGAGACTTCTCCGCTTCAGAGTGGGGGGATCTCTTTACAAGTTCCAGGCCATGCCCTTTGGCCTCTTCCCAGCAGCATTCCTGCGGCGACGAAGGGTCCGGATGTACCCCTACCCAGATGGCTGGCTGATTGCAACTCCTCCAGAGCGGAGGTGGAGCGGTCCGGAGTTCTGGCCCTCTAGGTTGCTCTCAGACCGGTCTCCTCCCCAATGGAGCCAAGTCGGAACTCATACCAAAGCAGGTGATCCTTTCATCGGGACAGAGCTTGACTCTTTGAGTCAGAGCTCGGTTCCCGGCGGACAGGGCCGAGGTTCTTCCTCCTTTACCTAATCATGTCTGATTGGGCAATCGCGCCCTGCCCGGGACTTCCTGCGCCTCTTGGGCCTTGTGGCAGCCTGCACCAGCGTGGTCCATTGGGCCCGTTGGTACATGCGTCCCCTTTAATGGGGGGCTGGCCAGCCAGCGGTCACAATGCTGCGATCCTTTGGACCAGCCCGTGACAGTAACCCAGGGGATGTGGAACACTCTCCGATGGCAGACCGTTCCAGCACATCCGCAGGAGGGCATCCTGTTCATCAGCCCCGAGTCAACGGTCTTCTTCGACTGATGCATCTCTGATGGGTTGGGGTGCCCATCAAGGGGAGTGCAGAGTGCACTGCCTCTGGTCCCCTCAGGAGTGCTGATGCCATTTCAACCTGCTGGAGCTTCATGCGGTCCGCCTAGCTCACACCGCCTTCGCTCCGTCTATACGGGGTCAAGTGGTTCAGGTCCAGGCAGACAATACCACGACCATGTGCTACCTAACCCGCCAGGGCCGGATGCACTCCTTGCCGTTACATAAGGAGGTTCTCCGCATTTGATCTCATGCGCAGCCTGGAGGCGGTTTTCATAGCCATCTCAATGGCAGGAGCCTCCAACACCCTGGCCAATGTCCTAAGCCGGATAAGGGCTGCGCCTCACGAGTGGTCTCTCCTGCCGGAGGTAGCACAAGATCTTTCTCCCACTAGGTCATGCCTCGGGTGGACCTTTTTCCCTCCAGGGAGAATGCGAAGCCGAGACTGTTTCATGCCCGCCCCCCCCCTCAGCAGGGCTCGCTGTAAGGGGATGCCTTTTGAGGCCGCGGACCCCGGGACTCTTCTATGCCTTTCCCCCATTTCCCTTGATCCACAAGGCAAGGCGAGGAGAGACAAGGCGCAGGTGATTCTGGTAGCCCCAAACTGGTTCCGCCAGCTCTGGTATCCAGCTCTCCTCAGTCTCAGCTCCAGGCTCCCAAGGCAGCTTTCAGCCCGCCCAGACCTGATCTCTGTTATCAGGGGAAGGTATTCCATCCGGACCTTCAATCCCTGCACCTGGTGGCCTGGTTCCTATGCAGCTAGTTGCCAGGCCTTGGGTCTTCCGGCGAGGTCCTCGACGTTGTTGAGGCGTCCCGCCAGGAGTCGACTGGATAATGCTACACCTTCAAATGGAAGAGTTCTTCATTTGGTGTTAGGGTAGGGCCTGGTCCCTTCTCCTGTTCCTCGGTGAGCATTTTGGACTACCTGTGGTCCTTTCTTCTTCTTCTTCTTCAGCAAGGGCTTCAGTCAATGACCCTTAAGGTGCTCCTGGCAGCCACCTCTGTCCTCCGGGCGCGGGCCAGAAGGCAGTTGGTGGCGCAGGAAAGGTGGTCTGGCGCTTTTTCCAAGGCCTTGATCACGCTTCCCCTCCGGGGTGAGAATCTCCGCCTCCGTGGGATCTACTGCTGGCATGGGCTTAGCTCACGGGCAAGCCATTCGAACCAATGCACAGGTGCGATTCTCCCACCCGTTGTGGAAGAACACCTTCTCGGTGGCTACCACGTCAACCAGAATGATGGGAGAGCTCCAGGCGCTTCCTTCGAGTCTCCCTATCTGGTCTTCCACAGGGACAAGGTTGGCCTGCGCCCCCCTCCCAAAGTTCCTTCCGAAGGTGGTGTCGGAGCTTCACCTTAACCGGGTGTTGACTCTGCCAGTGTTCTACCCCATTCACACCTCTGAGGCCGCATATAGGCTCCATTTGGACCCTAGTTGAGCGCTTGCCTTCTCAGGGAGCATAGGGCTGAAGTTTGGGAGAGGTTCGCCAGCTGTTTGTCATCTACGCTGAAGCCGCACTTGGCAGACTTGAAGCCAAGCGGACGATGAGTGGGTGGGTCACCTCCTGCATAGATCTCCGCTATATGTGGGTGAGCATGGAGCCTCCCAGAGGGATAAGAGCTCATTTTACCTGCCATACCGCTGCATCGGTAGCTGCTTCCAGGGATGTCCCTATCTAGGATATCTGCAGGGCTCCTACCTGGAAGTCAGCACATACCTTATTTACCCCCTACCACATCAACCTTGGGTCACGCCGGGATGCTGGCTTGGGGCCTCGGTTCTCCAGTCTTTATTCCTTAAGTTGGAGGTGTGCGCCTTGCCTCCCTCCTCCCTGAGAACTGCTAGGAGTCTGCCAATAAGTTTGGATGAACAACATATCCATGTCCCTAGAAATACAGGTTACTCACCTGTAACAGGAGTTCTAGGAATGGTATATGTTGTTCATCCACACGACTCACCTGACCTCCCCGGCTTTGACGCACAACCTGGCTTCCAGCAGGCTAGATCTAGCGTCATGGGGCGGAGCCGAGAGTTTTACCACCCGGGTGGGAGGAGCCAGCTTGAAGACCTTCCGGCAAGATTTAAAGCGGCAAGGAACCTGCCAATAAGTGTGGATGAACGACATATACCATTCCTAGAACTCCTATTACAGGTGAGTAACCTGTACGTACTTGGCAGCAGCTGTGTCTCCACATGGCTTCTTGTCTGGACCTTGGTACTTCAGGCTGGCGCCCTCTGGGGCACTTAGAGACCGTGACGTAGCTTACACACATGGGAGAAAGAAGTGAGAAAAAACACAAACATTTCCCTGGCATTGTGCATTATGATGCTGGGATCATGGTCCACTAGGACCCAGCTGAATACTGGGGATGGTATAGGTACCCCCAACACTAGTGACAGGGAAAGGGCCAAATAAAAATTTTAAACCCTGCTAATGTTTAAAGAGCTGCTGGCACCACAAAGAAAACTTGGAAAAACATGATATTTAGGTACAATACATCTTGCATTCCATATATATTCTATAGATTTCTCTTCAACATTATTTCTTACCAAGGAAATTTGCATGAATACATGATCCTTATACCTCAGAGTTCATCCACCTCTATAGGTTACTCCCTACTTCAAGTCATAATCCTCTGTTGTGACATCACAATCTGTTGCCATGGCAGTAACTGCAATGTCACAAGCAGTGCATTCTGACTTGAAGTAGGAAGAAAGCAATAAGAGTAGATAAACTTTTCTGGAGCAAGCATCCTGTTTTCATGCAAATCACATCGGTAATAAATAATGGGGAGGAGGAATACAGAACAAATGTGGAGCACAAGCCAAACTGTGTCTAAATATTATGTTTTGTTAAAATTCTCCTGAAGGTGTCAGCTGCTCTTTAATAGGGCAGTAAAGCAGCTATATGACTGAGGGGCAACAAAGGAATAAAAAGGTTTATACTGGCTGCTGCAGGACATGGAATGGGGACAGTGTATGAACTGCAGTGGGATTATGTATGTGCTGCCTGTCACCAGAATAAAATGGCAGCAGCAACAGGAAGAAGACTGAATAAAAATGTTAAATTGTGCAGTTGCTTTGAAGAGAACAGGGACTGCTAACAGACTTTGGGGGCAAATGAAAATAGTATTTCTGCTGGCTGCCCCAGGGCATAAAAGTGGGGGCATTAGTGGACTGAGATGGAAATTGTTATTCAACAGCCATGTTTGCAGGTTTTGTTCCCAGTTTCAGCCAATCAGAGGGCCAGGATTGCTGCCAAGGAGTATGGGACCTTTCAGAGGACTTATGCAGGAAAAAGCTGGGGAAATACTTGATGCTTTTTCACACAACCAATCAGGCATTGAAGGAGATTCATACATATTCATTTTTGGATGGGACAGTGATTTCAGCAAAGGGGGAGCTGCCAGAGAGCTTCCCAAAGCCCAAGGACTGTGAGTTTTAGTTTCAGTTCAGCGGGAGCACCTCCAGAGGGAGGGGGTATCCAGCTGCTATGCAGAAAATGGGACTGCAAGGTTGGGGAAAGGGCCTGCCTGTGGGTTGCCAGCTGCCTGTCCCCCAGGACCGCCTGTGTTTGCCTTCCCCTATTTGTGGAGGAATGTGAATTAAGGAATCCAGTTTTGCAGTTTTAGCTGGAAGAGAGCTGCAAATATGTGAAAGGGCAGTGAGAGTCTACTCTTTATCAGTGGGAAGTTGTGTTCAAAGGTTCCAGGAGTCTGGTGTCACAGTTTTACTGAGAGAAAGAGAAAGCTACAGTTTGAAAGGGCAGTGAGAAACTCTACACCTGAATGGTGAGAAGAGAAGAGCGCTGTTGGATGACAGCTCAATCGAGCCCCCGACCTCTGACATCCTGGGTTAGTTCCCAAATCTTGGTCATCTGTGTAGCGCAAGGTGTGGCATCCAGCGCCTCAAACCTCAGTGCCACAGGGCAGGCCTGTTTCATATATTTTTACTAAACAAATATACGAAGCGTATGGTATGAATCTGCAGCCTAAAAACTGCTAAATACTTTGAAGTCAGTTTCACTCCTGTGTGTGATATGGCATGAAAGCAATAGGATGACAGTGACTATTTCAGCTACACATTTGATTCCATTTTATAATGGTTCGCTGCACTACACATTTAGTGTATCACACTTTTTCAAATAATAAAACAATATTCACCAAACTAATTAAATAACTCATACATACATACATATTTTCATACTTTATTAAAAAGATATTTCACATTTGTAACAAAAAAATTGAACATCATGTCACAGAGTAAAATCAGCACTAACTGCCAGTTTTACCGAATGGAATGCTGGTACCTACATTTACAGTTTAGCAAATACTTGAGAGCTAACTGAATGGGTTTTTGGTAAGAAAACAACTACAGTCTTTACTAATTATAGCATTGATGATCTGGGGCAATTTCTGTGTTTTTATTGTGTGTATTTTGATTAAATTACATTTTAAAATGAAAACACTACTGCTAGCTAGACCTGACAAGCACAGAAAACACAGATAGTGAATTAGAGCTATTTAGTAGCTGTTTTCTTACAGAAACCTCACTCAGCTAGTTCTCATGTATCTGCTAAACTGTAACTGTTGCCATTTGTACACACTGGATAAGAACTGCTACACAGCTCTGCTGTTGTGAACTGATTTTAAAGCAGTGCGTATGTTAAATCTGTGGGCTTGGCTACATCACTGTCATATGAGACAGGATGCATTGTAGGAGCAAGAAAGGCAATACACCTGTTTAAGATGGAGATCCCCAGGGGTCGTAAAATTACTATAAAGCTAGCAGGCTAATTTAGGAAAAACTCCTAATGGCAGATAGAGGGAAGGACACACTAGGACTTTACATACAAATCAAAACACTCTGCACAATATATGTTTTTTGCAAATTCTGGGTGGACTACTACTTTAAGTTGCTTGAATATTTTCAAGATATTTTCCGAATATAGGGGGCTAATTTCTAAAATCCATTTTTGTTGCGTCTTCTTATTGTTTGATCATTGAAAATAATATTTGACTTATGCATATGGGTATATTTTGTCTTGTTCAGTGAGAAAGGAATCTTCCCATTCGGATGTAACATGAAACCATGAGCAGGATACACTGATTTGAGATAATAGTCTTGAAAATACAGTAGGAATAGTCAGCCCTTTTCATGGATGGTCAGTTTTGCAAGTGTAATTAATGGTTCCTTATTTTTCCATAAAAATGCTTTTTATTTTATTAAGGTGTGGAAATAGTCTGGAGGAATTTGCACAGGCAGAGAGTGGAATACAAATAACAGAGCACTAAAAACGTACTTAATCTGTGAGCAGCGTTGCGGAGAATCTTAGTTTTGAGGAGCCAGTTTTATTGTTTTTAGATAGGGAACTCAGTTTAAGAGCAGTGCAGGGTGCCTTCGTCTGAGCAAACTGGAACATTCATGCAACATTTCACCTTGTAGTTTGAAGTCTCTTGAGAACCTACTGCTCTGTTGTGGTGGTGAGTTCAGTTTGCTGGGAGCAGCCAAGTGTTCTGGTATCGGAGAGAACTGGAGGATCGACCCAGCGGTGGGTCTGACAGCCCCAGCTCCAGAGCAGTAGAGTTTTGATTACAGCACAATGCCAGGACCAGCCAGAGTGGAGAAGCCAGGGTGAGCTTGGGCTGTCCCAGTTTAAGAGGTTGGATACGATTCATGTTGTGCTTTTTGGTATCTGGTAGTAGGGATTAGGCTGGTCCCACTGGATTCTGCTGCTCATGTGCAGCAAAACCAAGATTGGGTTTACTTTGAGCAGCTGCAGCTTGCATTGTCTAGGTGATGGCAAGGTGTTCTTGTTGGAAGTAAATACAGTAGTCCCCCCCCCTTGTACTGAGGTGGGATGACCATAACATCGAGGGCTGTATCAGAACTTGAGTTTTCTGTATAAACACTACAGGAAGGGCTGAAGGTGGTGAGAGTACTTGTACCCTTATGCTTCTCTTTGCTCTTTTGAGAAATACCTATTCTAACAATATGAAGTCTTGCTATATTACGACATATGCAGTGAGTCCCAACCTTCGAACTGCTCCAGAGGTGAAAGAGTTAACTTTCCATGCCAGGCATGGAACGCTGAGCTCGAGCTCGGTTGAAAACTCTGTCTGTTGTTCTTCAAACTCAAACTGTCACATTCTTTACTCCGCCTCACTGAACAGTCGCTCCGGAGATTCCTCCTTCTGCTCGGTTCATTTTGTCGGTTAAAAGTATTAATTTCTCGGTTTTTTGACCGAATTTGAACCGCAACCGGTCGGTTCAAGCTCTGTCTGTGGTATTTGTGAGTATTAGATAGGTTTATATTATTTCTCTCTGTGTGGAACTTGTAAACGGTTATCGGTTCACTCTTGAACCGATCAGGTTGTTTAAAAATATTTTATTCTATCATTTAGAGTGTGGTTACCGGTTCTTATCGGTTCTAAAAAAAATGGAATTTCTTACGGTTTTTTCCACGACTCGTGACACAGTTGGGAACCGATAAGAGGGTCTTGCTTAGCGGATTGCCATAAACAGGCAAGTTTGGTTAGGACTGGCACTATGTCTGAGAAACCCAAAAGAAAACCCGGGCCCACTGGGTTTCAACACTGCAGTGTGTGTGGGGAAGCCTTTGCCAAGGCTGACCCCCACACCACCTGTGTCTATGGTCTGGGGTTTGACCACCTCAATGCAGACTGCCAGATTTGTAAAAAATTTTCCTGCAGCTACCCTGGATAAGAGAGTTGGTAGGCTCAGGGAAAGGGAGGCCAAGAAGTCCGCTGACCCGGATGGCCAGCCCGGTTCGGTTCCAACCGAACCAGAGGGAGTGCCCTCTGACCAGGGCAAGACTTCCTTGGGCAAAAGAAGAGCTGACTCTGAGGGGTCGGTTCCAGCAAAAAGGACTAGAAAATCAGCTGGTGTGGAGCCAAAACTTTCCTCTCCAACCGCTGAAGAAATAGCCAAAGCGATTCAGATTGTCCAGTCGCTTTCTCCGGTTCCGACCGAACCGGTGCCATCAGGTAAGCGCCCGGTTTGGCCGGTTTCACCGGTTCAAGACTATGATTTAGAGGAATATTATGAACCAGAGGAGGGGGAAGAGGAGTATGAGGAGAGTGAATGTGGATTTGAAAGTCTGGATGTGCCCATCGACCCGGACATCTCCCCAGACAGACCTTCAGGAGTGTCCCCTCCTAGGCTTTCTGAGTCCCTTTCTCATTTTATGTTCTATAAGAAAGTGGTTGAAACCTCCAGCTCCCTATGGAGGAAGCTGTGGATGATCAAGAGGAGCCTGACTATGTGGAAATGATGGATATCCAGAGTCCAGGAGATTGTCTATTCCTTGCATAAATCTTTTGGGAAACAGACTTTAAAATTCTAAAAACTCCTCACACTATACCTCCTGTGGATAAGAGAATGGACAAGAGGTACACATTGTCAGGCTCTGATATGGAGTTCCTTACACAACAATGCGGCCATGTTGGGGTAGTGCAGGCTGCAGCCTGTGACAAGGCAAATACTCCCTTGGCCTCACCCCCCCCCCGGACAAGGACTCCAGGAAGGTTGATGCCATGGCAAAGAAACAGTACATGGCAACATCTTTGGGACTCAGACAGGCAAATTATATGGCTTACGTTATTAGATACCAGAAATCCAGATGGGATACTGTTATGGCTTTTGGAAACAGGTCCCTGGCCAGCTTGCCAAGGAGCTGGAGCAGGTGGCTGCTGATGGTATTGAGGCATCCAAGGTGCAATTCCATGCTGCAGTGGACTCCAGTGATGTTTCATCAAGAGTCATGGCTACATCTGTGGCACTTCGCAGGATGGCTTGGCTCAGATGTACTAGCCTGTCACAGGATACCCAGACTAAGGCCATGGATTTTCCTGTTGTGGGTAATTCTCTGTTTGGGGAGCAGACAGAGAATTACATGAAGAAAATGGATGAGTATAGGACCACCTATAGGAATGCACAGGCCAAGGAAAGGCAGGCCACTCCTCAAAGGCAGCTTCCCAGGGGTAGGGGCAGGCCTTTTCATAGGCCTTTTTACCAAGCCCAGGCCTCCTCTTCAGCTTTTGCCCAGAGGGGGTTCTTTAGAGGGAGAGGCAGACGGGGTGCAGGTAGGCCTGCTTCCACCCCTCAGCCCAAAGCCCCTGCCAAGCAGGCACCCTGATGGGGCTGCCAGGACTGACTCTCACCTACTCAGGGGCAGGCTGGCTTACTTTGTCCAGGACTTGGAGTCTTTGACATCAGACAAGTGGGTCCTGGAAGTAGTAAGCCAGGGACTGGTTCTCAGCTTCAAAAAGTTTCCAAAGATGAGAACCAGATCCTTTCTACCTGCAAATCCCTCAGAGGCACTTGCCCTAGAGGCAGAGGTCTCTTCCCTCCTGGCTCTCAAAGCCGTGGAAAGGGTTCCACCCCTACACCAGGGCAAAGGGTTGTACCCAGGTACTTCACTCCCAAAAGACAGGAGAATGGCGACCATCCTGGATCTCAGATACTTAAACAAGCACCTTTTAAAACCAAAATTCAAAATGGTGACTCTGGGAATTATTCTACCCTCTTTAAGGCCAGGGGACTGGCTAGCATCCCTGGACCTCAAGGATGCCTACTTCCATATTCTCATCAGAAGATCCCATCGAAAGTACCTCAGGTTCGAGCTGCCCTCAGGCCATTACCAGTTCAGAGCAATGCCCTTTGGCCTCACCTCTGCTCCAAGGGTGTTCACAAAATGCCTGGCAGTGGCAGTTGCTTCACTAAGAAGGCAAAAAATTGCCATCTTCCCTTACCTGGACGACTGGCTCATAGTAGGCCAGTCTCCAGACCAGGTCAAGTTACACCTACAAATAACTCAGCAACTGCTCACCTCCTTAGGTTTCCTTCTGAATCTTTCAAAGTCAGTTCTAGAGAGCCTTCCTCCCTTTGGACAGGGCAAGGACCCTGGTCTCTCTGGCCTCCTCATTCACCCTGCAGGTGTCTCGGCCAGCAAGGCATTTTCTGCAGCTCCTGGGGCACATGGCTGCTTCTACAGCAGTGGTGCAGGGAGCAAGATTTCAGATGAGGGACATTCAGTTCCATTTGAGAGCCTTCTGGTCTCAAAGGAAAGACCCTCTAACCAAATTGATCCCAGTGACTTGAACCCTGATCCAGGCCCTACAATGGTGGCAGGATCAGAGCAATCTCAGACAAGGAGTTCCTTTTGTCACCCAGTCTCACTCCTTAATCCTTACTATGGATGCATCCCTCTTCGGATGGGGAGCTCACTTGGGCGACCTCACTACCCAGGGGTTGTGGTCCCCTCAGGAATCCCTGCTCCACATCAATCTGTTGGAACTCAGAGCAGTTTTTCTAGCACTTCAAGCTTTTTCCAAGTCTGTTCAGAACAAAGTGGTACAGGTCAGAACAGACAACACCACCACAATGTGGTACATCAACAAGCAAGAGGGCACCTGGTCTCACGGCCTTGTGCACCAAGCAATGCAGTTGTGGTCTCTGGCTTACTCCCTAAACACCTCCCTTCGGCAATTCACCTCCCAGGCAAGGACAATGTCTTGGCAGATGCTCTCAGCAGGATTTCCCAGGGCCATCACGAATGGTCACTGGATCCCCTGGTCCTGGAGGTGGTATTTGCCAGATGGGGCACCCCACAGATAGATCTTTTTGCAGCCCCAGACAATCACCAACTTCCCCTTTTTTGCTGCAGGCCTCCAGCGTTGGGCTCAGTCCCTCTGGATGCCTTAGTCCTCAGTTGGGAAGGGAAGTTTCTCTATGCTTTCCCCCCCTTCCCTCTGCTGTTCAAAGTGCTAGTCAAAATCAGGTCTCAACCCTGCAAGATGATCTTGATTGCCCCAGATTGGCCCAGACAACCCTGGTATCCACTCCTGCTGTCCTTAGCAGTCCATCTTCCACTGTGTCTTCCCAGGAAGCACAACCTGTTAACCTGTGCTCAGGGGAGGGTTTGGTACCCCAGCCTCAAATCTCTCAATCTCAAGGCCTGGCTCTTGAAGAGTTAGAGTTTGCTGATCTACACCTCTCCCAAGGTGTAATGGATATCCTGAAGGCTTCTAGGAAACCTTCCACCAGGGCTACTTATAATTCCAAATGGAAAAGGTTTTCCATCTGGTGCACTGGACAGCATATTTCCCCAGAATCTGCTGATTTACCCACAGTCCTGGATTATATGGTCCATCTGAATACCTTGGGTCTTAGACCAGCTACCCTAAAAGTGCATCTGGCAGCTGTGTCTGCCTTTATTTCAGCAGGTAAGCCCTCTTCTTTTTCAGCTCACCCTGTATTCTCCAAGTTTTTCAAGGGATTGCTTCACACCAACCCTCCGTTCGGGGACCCTGCCCCTGCTTGGGACCTTAATGTTTACATTGCTCAGCTTATGCAATCCCCTTTTGAGCCGTTGTCCTCAGCAGAGCTTAAGTACTTGACTTGGAAAACTGTGTTTCTGGTGGCCATCACTTCTGCCAGACGCATAAGTGAATTACAAGCTTTGTCAGTGGAGCCTGATTTTATCTCCTTTCATAGAGATGAGGTGGTCCTCGGGACTAAACAGGAAGTTCTTGCCTAATGTGGTTTCAGATTTCCACCTTAATCAATCTATGTCTCTCCCTGTGTACTTCACTGACCATTCCTCTTCTGGCGAGAGGAGGCTGCACAGTTTAGATGTCAAAAGAGCCCTTAGCTACTACATAGAGCGTACCAAGGGTCACAGGTTTGACTCCCTCCAACTGTTCCTCACTTATGGTGAGGTTGGTAAGGGAAACTCCACTAAGAGATCCACTGCCAGGTGGATTGTTTCTTGTATCCAATTTTGTTATGAAAAACTGGGTAAGGTTCCTCCCTCAGGCCTGCGAGGCTCACTCTACCAGAGGGTACAGCTGCTTCCCTGGCTGTGGCCAGGGACATCCCTATTCTAGAGATATGTCAAGCAGCTACCTGGAAAACAGTTCATACTTTACCAAGCATTACTCCTGGATATCCAGGCTAGGAGTGATGCCTGGTTTGGCACGGCTGGCTACAGAGCCTATTTCCCAAGTAGGTTCTGTCCCTCCTCCATGGAGGTACTGCTTTGTAGTTTGCATATGTCATAATATAGCAAGACTTCATGTTGTTAGAAGAAAAAAATTACTCACCTTAGTAATGTTGTTTCTTCTATTGAAGTCTTGCTATATTATGACCCCCCACCTGCCCCTCTCAGAACCTCTGTTTTTGGGATATGGGTGGGCAGTGCAGTGTTGGCACTTAGTAGGTGCCCACCTTGTTGTTTTTCACCCCTCCTTTTTTGGGGGTGACTTGGTGTTGTGTTTTTCATTTTTTGGGTCTCCTGACTTGAGTCTTTGTTTTGGGACCTAAAAATGTGTTATTATGTTAGTAGCCAGTTGGCTAGTGTAGGTTTACAGCTTCCACACAGGACCTCAGTGAGTTTAGCTCGTAAAGATCTGACAGTTTGAGTTTGAAGAACAACAGACAGAGTTTTCAACCAAGCTCGAGCTCAGTGTTCCATGCCTGGCATGGAAAGTTAACTCTTTCACCTCCGGAGCAGTTCAAAGGCTGGGACTCACTGCATATGTCATAATATAGCAAGACTCCAATAGAAGAAACAACATTACTGAGGTGAGTAATTTTTTTCTTCATTTCCCAGCAGCAGTGAGAGAGCTGTCTGAGGGGTGTTTCTCTGAACTGATAAGTATTTTCACCTTTCAAGTGACACAAACAGAGCACAAAATTGCTGGACTGCTCCTAGCATTTGCGGGATTCTCCTCACTTTGTAGATTCTAATTATATTTAGTAGTGGGTTTATTTGAGGGGATGGGAGGAGACAAAGGGAAATTAGATGAAGGGTTATAGTTTTGATTAGTGTATGTCTGATGGTACGGATGGGTAGGTACGTATTGTATTCACATTGGTGTGACTGTGGTGGGTTGTGATTGTAAAGATCTTAGGATAGTTGGAGGTCTGTGCTACGGTGGTAGGAACAGACTGACTCAGCTTTTTTGGACTGTGGACAGGTTATTACATCCTGCTTGTCTTCAGCCAGTAAAGGCATTTTCATCCACCAGCTATGAAGTATTTGCTCAGTTCCTCTCTAACCAGGTGTCCTCAATCAGGTTGGGGCTGTCTCGACCCAGCAGTGGGGAGTAGGTTGTCACGAGGAGCACTACTCCTGTTTGGGGCAAGCTTAGGTTGGTATCGGTGGAAGATGTCTGTGGGGTGATCTCTGAGTTGCAGCCCACTTAATTGAGAATTGGACCCAGGTCAGACGCAACTCCTGGTGAGTTGTGTGTGATTTGTGGGCCCAGTGTTTGCGGAGACCGTCCAGTGGTATACCATTACCGCAGTGACTCCCCCACTACGAAGACCATCACAGTGACAAGAATTTGGCAAAGCCCGCATGTCGCTGTGATGGTCTGTGAAGTGCCCGAGACTGCCTCGCAGGGTGTCTCACCCACACCCCCAGTCCAACTCCGACTTGGAGTTGGAATCCTAGAGACTGGGGTTGGGGGGTTTGGGGCACAGCCCCCGATAGGAACATGGAGGCATCCCCGACACAGCAATGCTGACTGTCGGCACTGCGGCTGTCGCTGTCGGGGATGTCTCTGTGTCCGCTGTCGCTGCGGCATGGTAAAACCCATCCAGTACTCCTTTTTGGAGGGTTCCTTTCCAGGCACATTGAAGGATGCTCTAGTGAGGCCCCTTCTGAGAAAACCATCTCTAGAAGTGGTCTGCTTGACTAATTTTAAACATGTCTCTAGCCTTCCCTTTTCAGGAAAGGTTATTGAGAAGATAATTGCTGTGCAGCTCAAGGCACACCTCATGGCCTTTAACATCTATGTGCCTCTGCAGTTGGCATTCAGGTCTAGGCACAGTAGGGAGACTGCATTGGTCAGGGTGTATAATGACCTTTTCAGGGCTAGAGATAGAGGGGAATGGTCAGTTCTCATTCTGCTCGATCTCACCTCAGCATTTGACACAGTGGACCATGGGTTGTTGGTGGATCACCTAAGGTAGTACTGTGCACTTGTTGGTATGGTCATCAGCTGGCTTGAGTCTTTCTACATTGACAGGATGCACAGGATGGTGATGGGAAATTTCTTCTCACTCCTGAAGTTCCTGCTCAGAGGTGTATCCCAGGGTTCGATCTTCTCTCCTATGTTGTTGGTAGTGTACATGTTGCCTCTGGCCAACATCACCACATGCTATGGCTTTGGTTTTCACTGCTGTGCAGATGATGGTCAGCCGTACCTGTCATTTGCACCCAGAATGCTTGGTGTAGTTGAGGTACTGAATTTATGCCTGGTCGAGATCCAGGACTGGATGTTAACTAGATGGCTAAGACTCAACCCAGACAAGATGGAGGTATTAGTAATTGAGCCTGGTTGATGGCAGGGTGGGGTTACAGCAGAGATGACCATCCTGGTGCTTGATTCCTCCAGTCTGGTGGCCCCCACTAAGTTGAAGAATATGAGCAGCATCCTGGATGAAAGAGTGACACTTGATGCTCAGGTGTCATCCGTACTCTGGAGTGGCTTTTACCATCTCAGAAACATCTCCTGGATTTAATCCTTGATCCAACCAGCAGACCTGCCCTCACTGGTTTATGCCTTTTGTTACTTCCAGACTTGACTACTGTAATGCTTTGTATCTCAGGGTTAGTAGAGGGGTCCTACAGTGCCTGCAGCTAGTGTAGAACGTGGCGGCCAGGTTACAGACAGGCCTCCCAAGGTCATGTCATGTGACCCTGGTCCTGCAGGACCTGCAGTGGCTGCTGGTGAAGTGGCGAATCGCCTACCAGGTTAGTCTACTGACCTATAAAGCCCTATGTGGACTGGGCTTGGATTTTCTGAATGATCTCCTGTCTCTTTATTGCCCTGCTTGCTTACCCTCTACGCTTCTCCAAGATGAGCCTCCTAGTGGTTGCCAGGACCAGGCTTAAGACATCTGGGGATCACACTTTTGAAGTAGCTGGTCTGGTCCTGTGGAACTTGTTTCCCAGATCTTTGAGGGAGGCTACCACGGTGGAGGCCTTTAAGAGTGCCATAAAGACCTACTTGTCCAGACAGGTCTTTGAGCTTGAGTTATTCCCCACTGGTTCTTTTTAGATAGTAATGCTGTTCTAATCTATGTATTTTACATTATATATATATGTATTTCTTTAATTTGAGTTTTAAATGTTTTATCTTGATTTCTGTATTT
Organism: Neoceratodus forsteri; assembly: GCA_016271365.2. Classification (NCBI taxonomy): domain Eukaryota; kingdom Metazoa; phylum Chordata; order Ceratodontiformes; family Ceratodontidae; genus Neoceratodus; species Neoceratodus forsteri. Next base: position 1,872,615,484 of record CM057452.1, read on the forward strand.
GTTTTATATGATATACAGCCCTCGGAGCCCCTGGGAGTGGGCTGTTTATAAAGACTACTACATGTACTACTGTTTGGTTTAAGATAGGCAGATAGTTCAGAAGATATATGTTTCCTAATACCGGAGTCAGTCTAGTACCAAGGTATCTTACTGACGATTATTGTTTGCATGGGAATCAGTTTGGTATTTGAAGGCTGTAAGCTTGATTTATTTTACTTATTTCTGTCTTGCTCCAGTTAACTTTACATCCTGATACCTTTCCAATTTCTCTGCTAGTGTAATCAGTTCTTTTAGAGATAATGTTGGGTTTGTTAAATATAGTAAAGCATCCTCCACATACATGTAACCCCTAGATGGCGTTATCCCAGGGGCTACTACCCCTGCCTGATTTGCCACTAACAGGTTGAGGGGCCTGGATCCAATGGCGGGTGCCTCCACCCAGAGGTCAGGGTTTGCAATAGTTAAACTAACTTGGTCACAGCCCTCTGGGACACTGCAACCCCTTCTTCCCACTAGTGGCCCACACAATATATCAGAATTACCTTCACAGTATACACTTTCCCCAGGTCTGGTTCGGCACTGGGACCTCCTGTGAAATAAGATACAGTGCAACAATCACAGTACAGTACTTTAACATAGACAAATACCTCAGGCAGTATAACTTTGCTGAAACAAGCAGCTCTGATTTATTTAGGGGATATAACAAGGACAGGGAAATCAGGTTAATTAGCTTATCACTTTACTATCTACTCATGGCTCTGTGCACAGGCCTATCCCTACCAGTTACTGTCCCTGGTACCCCAAGCCCAGTAGCTAGTCCAAACCAAGTGGCAGCTGGTAGGGCCCTTTCACACAGTGAAAAGAAAAATTAGCTTAAACAGTCAGCAGTACAGTGATTCCATTTGGATTTAATGTGGCAATTCAACAGGGAGCGACCCTGAATTAGTACTCACGACCTCCAAACAAGATAGGGTCCTTCAACATCAGGGCTACTTTTGAGCTCCACGAGACTTTTCACACATTTATATGGTAAAAAAAAAGAAAGTACTATATCAGGCAGGCTGCTTCTCTATCCCGATCGCAATTACTGCACAATACCCGGGAGAACACACAGCAGATTCAGTTCCTGACAGACAGAGTGCAATTCAACAATTTCTTCAGTCTTCTACAGGTGAGCCTGGTTTCTACTCTTCAGAGATCCTTTGATTCTTTTCACAGGACGGATTCAGTCCTAACAAGCAGTTACACAAGCTGCAGACCGAACTCTGGGCCTCATACACGTTTTTGACTGAAACTGTGCACTGAAGGAGCACAGGGTTTCTTTCCCCTTCACTCCCAGATCTAAACTGAAACTCCAACAGACAAAACCGGCACTTCCTTTGAGTTCCTCCCAGTTCTTGACTGGATTGGCTGTCACTCACAATAGACTGCTGCTGTTGGTCCAAAAAGGCGCCTAAGTCTAAACTACATCTCCCAGAGTCACTGCCCATGCAATCCTCTTGTGGCTGGCTCAGATTATGAGTCCAAGTTCTGATTCGTCCAAGGCACCATTTTAGAGCTAGCTACCCACACTGATTGGTCCAGTTCAGCAGTTCAAAACCAGAATGGGGAACTAGGCAGACACAGTTCTGACTGCAAAGAAAGCAGGTTAGACAAACTGTATTTTCATTATTACTCTACATGATTTCTGGCAAACAGTTACATCTTTCAGATAGGTTCCTTTGCACTCCTAGTGACTGCAAAAATAGAGTGAATTACAGCAGCTCGAGTGGTACTCAAACAGAGAAGCACACAGTCCCCCCATATAAACTAATTATGTCTGCAAGCAGACAGCTCTTAAAGAGACAGTACCAGAGGCTCTAAAAACACTCACTGATAAATGGCTTAAACGCCAAACACCATTCAGGCTTGGAGCATTCAAGCAAGCTCCTGGAAGTCTTTTGGGAACCCCCATTTGCAGAGGGGTTACATACAGATCCTATTTCATAAGTAGTGTTCTTGATTTCTTTGCAGGAAATATGTGGATTTTTAATGACTGCAATTGCAAAAGGTTCAGTTACTAGTGTCAGCATATACAGTAAGTGGCAACAGTGGATAGCCTTGTCTTGTTCCTCTGGTTATTGTGAAGTTATCCAAAATATCATTATTAGTTTTCATTTTTGCAGTTGCAGTAATTTTATCCAGTTTATATACTGTTTACCCAGTCCTATTTTTGATAATGTCTGATGTAAAAATTCCCATTCTACCATATCAAAAGCTTTTTCTGCATCGATTGTGAGAAGAACTGAGTCTGGATCCTTATTATTAGCTCTGATATGTATTGTTTTTCTAGTGTTACCTTATATGCGGTGTCCTTTAATGAATCCATGTTAGTCTTGTGGTATTAGAATGGGTATTATTGTCTCAAATCTTAGTGCAAGTACTATTGGAAATATTTTTAAGTCAGTAGTTAAAAGTGAAATATGTCTGTATGAGGAACAGTATTATGGGTCCTTATCTTTTTTGGGGAAAGATGTGAAGGATTGCATCTTTAAATGATTCCAGTATTGCTTGAGCTCTGTTAAAATGGCTAAAAAGCTCCGTTAGGACGGATACTGTTTCTTTGGTGAAAGTTCTACAGAATTCTGTGGAAAAGCCATCGGACTTGAGGCTTTGCCCTTTGAAAGGCAATCAATGGCAGTTTGCTTTTCCTGCTTTGTAATGGGATTGTCAAGTTATTTTTAATTTTTTTTTATCAAATCGTGGTATATTTGGAACTGTGTTGCTTTCTGTGCAAATAGATCTCCTGTTTGTTGCTGGTCCTTGTTTATTGAAGTTAGGACTAGACCACTGAGATAAGCCTCATTTATAGTGGCATCCTTAGGTACTAGAACTCAGTTTCATGAAAGCAGTAAGACACGTAGGAATTTATATCTACATGGCAAATGGCTTGGAGGAGCAGGATGGGTCGTGCGGTAGTGGTGGACGCAATGTGCTTCAAATCTATAAAATGGCTCTAGCTGCCAGCTTCTTGGGTCGGGATTCTACAGTTGTGTGCCTAGGAAGCACCAAGTTAGGTCGACAGTAAAACTGCCGACCTCCGCTATGACGGCACAATACCAATGCAGGTACTGTGCCCCACACCCCCCAGTATGCTTGAGGCTCCTGCCCCCCCGCCTCCCCAGACTTTAGTATTCTCAACTCCAGGTCGCAATGTCGCTGTAATGGTCTTTTTCCGTGTTTTGCCGTCAGGGTGTCGGGCAAAAGGGGGCCACCTGTGTGCCTATGGATGAATACCACTAGGAAAAACACACAGGTAACCGTTTCTTTTTTTTTCCTCTGCAGTTTTGACTAAGTTTCAGATTATCAGAAGTGTTGTAGAGTAGATTTTTTTTCTTGTCTGCTGAGAATTTATTTATTTTTTATTTAAGATTCAGATTAATACCTTTGAGCCAGAGGCTCGTTTACAAAGGTTCCAAGTCAGGTGACACAATACAGAGCCATTGAGTCACATCAGTGAAAACATTGTACAGAGAGAGGAACAAGGGTGACACTAGACAACAAAAAACATACGAAAGTGAAACAGCTCGTGGCTGCATAACAAAAAATACAGGTTACTAAGTGCAATGAACAAGTTTCTAAGTGCAATTGGGCAGAAACAGGCAGAGTGATTAGAGAGTGCATGGCAAAGCAACCACTTGTCTGCAGTGGTGAGGAATTGCCACATAATGGAATTAGAGGGTTGAGACAGATCCAGGACAAGGATGATATAAATTGGGGTTGGGGACGATATAAGTTGGGGAAGGCTACAACGCTACATTGTAGACTTTTTCAAAAACAAGTTTCTAGGAAAAAAAATGATGTGGTTCATATTGTTATGATTTAAAAGAGCCTGTCACGCTTCTGCAAGTTGGGGGAATATCTGTGGGCAGAAAAGACCTATAAATATTACCCCTGTTCCAAACAGAGCTCTTGGGACAGTTGGTACCAACTGAAAACCTGTGTTTCAACTGCAGTATACTGCCTTTGACTGTGATGGGGAGTTAATTTCAGTTTCATCGAACTAAGTTCATTGAAGTAATAATATTTATGTTAACTATTTGTGTCGTTTCATGTTGTCACTGGGAATAGTCATAACTTCTGAGAAATTACATCATCCAACTGGGGAGGCTAGCATACAAACCTGTGACATCACCACAAAACCCTGCCTCTCTCAATGTTCCTTTGATAGTTAGAAGCTAGTTCCTGTATGCCAGCCATAGGAAGCAGCTGCACTTGCCTTTGACTCCTCTCAATCTCAACTTGAATTTTCTTTGCAGTTTGCAGTTTGTATCATTTTCTTTCCTTTAGTAACTCACTGAAGTGAAATTTCTAAAATAAAAGTGTCAGTGTGGAGCCGTCCCAGTGGCGCTGAGTGTTGAGGCGCTGGACGCCACACCTCGCGGCATGCCGGTGACCGAGGTTCGGGAGCGAGCTCGGGCTGTCGGGGGTCGGTGGGGATGGGGAAGGATCGAGTGTCCTATGGACTGCTCTCCTTCCCCGGGGAGGGGGGGTTTCCACCAACCAATGCACTGGTGACCTTTAGCGGTGGCTGGAGGCAACACAGGGCACGGACGCAGATAGTGAGGGGATTGGGCTGCAGCGGATATCTTTCGGGAGTGCACGGAAGTGTGCATGCAATGAGCGTGATGTCATTGCATGTCCAAGCCCAGGGGAGAAAACCTAAGAAATACCCCTGCCCTGGGGAGGCGACGTAACCTCCAGTTGACTTGGCCCACATGTCCAACACTGGCCAGCAACTCCAACTTCACTATGGGGATCTTAGGCCTCTCCTAAGGGTCTGGGAGAGCCGAGATCCCAAATCCAACTACGTGGTCATAGGTGGCAGGTTCAGACGGGCGGTTAGGAGCACCAGCACCGAGTGAGGATTCCCGAGAGATGCTCCGACGGTAGGAGCACAGATACAGTCTACAAAAAGAAAAAACTGTCAGTTTGGTCTAGGGGTTAGAGTATTGGCTTAGGAACTGGGTGACTGCAGGTTCAAATCCCCCTAGAACCAGATACTCCCTGTGTGACTTTGGGCAAGTCACTCATCCTCTCAGTGCTCCAGTTCACCTAGTTGTTGACATGGCTAAACGCAGAACCCCACTGGAAACCAGATGTTGTGTCTGAGCTGGGCTGTGCTGGGTAAATAAACTGTAACAACTATTCTTTTCTGAGGTTGCTTGTTAAGTCTCACAGGCAATGGCCCGGTGGCGCTGAGGGTTGAGGTGCTGGACCCCACACCATGCGCCACGCCGGTGACCCGGGTTTGGGAACGAGCCAGGGCCACCAGGGGTCAGCAGGGGAGGGATAGAGATTGAGTGTCCACCGACTGCTCTCTCTTCCCAGGGGTGGGTACAGGAACCGTTTGCTCTTGGAGAGACCTCTGGTGGTGGCTGAAGGACCGCCAGTGTAGCAGCGCAGTGTAATGCCTGGGGGCAGAGCCATGGCATTACATTGCCTTGCTGGCTGGGCTCCGTGGGAAAGGAAGAGGGGTACAAACAAGCAGAAATACCTTCCGCTCATCGGTGAGATGACGGTGGCCCCGGGACTTTGCTCACATCCCATCTGCTGGCCCAACTCGCCCCTGATCTTCCTCCAAAGCTGACCCAATGACACCAAGGTAGGCACTTCACACTTAGGAGGTTACCACCGTGGGAGGGTGGAATCAGCCCCGGAGATGGTACCGGGGGTTGAGTCTGCCTGGGGTTATTCGGGGGAGGAGATCGAGGGGGAAATGCAAGGGTTCGGGCTGGGAGTAGGGCGGACTCCATGTGGGCACTCCTGAAGGATGCCTGGGGAGTGGAAGCAGAAAATAAAAGTTAAAAAAAAAAAAAAGTCTCACAGACAAAAGGAGTGCAGTCAGTAACACAGGGTCAACATCACAAAAGTTAGAAAAGCCTGTTGTAAAAAATAGCGAGGTGCCTTAACTGCATGACTGCAGATTTTATTCCAGTGGTGATCCATGGTGGCATGGCATTCTAATAATAAATCTGCACTTCCCTTGAACTGCACTGGAGTGGTGATCCATGGTAGTGTGGTTTTGTAATAGTAAATCTTCACTTGAGGGAATTGTGTGCTGTTTTTGTTGTAACTGTGTTTCAGATGCTCAATTTTGTCTTATGGCATTTTGAGCACGCTGAATTTTACCGCGTCAGATTGTATTTAGCTCAGTTAACATGGAACCCTTTTTTTGTAAATATCTGTTTATTGAAGACTTTTTTAATACACAGTACAGTTAACATTGCATTACAGAGGTTAAAAGGAAGTAAAACATTACAGATCACAAGCAGACATGCCATACTGTATTGTCAAGACAGACCAGCCACTTCCACCTGGCCCAGCATTTAGGGGCAGCTAGGCAGTCCAAATGATCCAGTATCTCCTGTGTCTGTGGTTTGGTTAATATGCTGGTGGAGAATGCTGGATTGGAACGTCCAAATCCCCTGGTCCTGTCCAGTCTTGGATTGCTGGGGACAGCTGTGTTGCCTTATGGGTGTACAAGAAGAGGAAATACTATTGCTTTCAGTGCAACAGAACCCCTTTTTATGTTGCTTGCACGCATGTGCAAGAAACATAGTGCCATCATCGGAGATTTTGGATGTGTCTCACCTCCTCCTCCAATTCAGTCAGTGAGCTGGCAGGCTCGGCCCCTGTAAGCCAATGCATTTTGGAGCTGTCTATGACACGCCCAAAATGCAGTGGCATACAGTTGAGAGGGGAGCTACGCTCAGTGAACACCGATAAGCTTGCAGCCCCCCCACACGCAGGCGCAGCGCGCCCAAGACGCCCTGTGTAGCCGACGGGGTGCCCAACTCGCCAGCTGAGCTGCTGTCATTCCCCTCAGAGCTGGTGCCACGCTGAAGCCCACCCCAGCGTGGCAATCAGTTCTTGGCGACGGGGTGCCCAGTCCCCGTCGGCTGAACGCCCCCTCATCCTTGTGCCACGCTGGGAGCCCACCCAGCATGGCAAATGGTCCTATAACGCTTTTTTTGTTTTAAACCTGTAAAACAAAACGGTCCTGCGGTGCGCCTCCCAACCCCTCCCACAACCGCACCCACCCACTGCGCATCCAGCTTCCCCACACCCCTCACCCCATACTTACCTCCGACTCGCGCGACGATCTTCGGTGGACCAGGAACACGTCTGCACTCTTCAAAGCCGACCGCGAACTGAGGAAATGCCGGTAAGCTGTATAATGGGCTAGATAGGGGGGTTCAACTTTATTGCATATCTCAGGCATTTTTGGGAATTTTTGCACCAAATTTTCAACATGGGGTTTTAGGACCCCTTCTCATGATTGATGTCACTGTCATGGCGTTATTCGGGCCCGAAGGATGATTTCGCGCAGTGACTGCGCAGTGACTGCGAAATCACCCTTCGGGCCTGAATACCGCCATGACAGTGACATCATTCATGAGAAGGGGTCCCAAAACCCCATGTTGAAAAATTTGGTCCAAAAATTCCAAAAATGACTGTTTTACTGAGCGTGTATTATGTAGTCTCGTAGGCAGGCTCATAAGTTCCATAAATTTCAATATTTTCACTCCAGATTTTCAACATTGCCATTTTACCACACCTTCTTATGAGTAGTACAGCTGTCATTTTTCACATCTCACCCAAAATGTGTTTCCGCCCTGTAGCGCAGAATGGCGCAGTCGGTGTGCGAAATCAATGTATGCGACAAATTAAGAAAATCACAGTGACACTGTTCATGAGCAGAGGTCTTAAAATGGCTATGTTGAAAATTTGGTGAAAAAATTCCTAAAAATGACTGTTTTACGAGCGTGCGTTGCGCAGTTCCTACGCAGGCTCGTAAGTTCACAAATTTTCAATATTTTCACTCCAGATTTTCAACATTCCCATTTTACCACACCTCCTCATGAGCAGTACAGCTGTTATTTTTCACATCCTGCTCAAACATGTTTCCACCATGTAGCTATTGCGGCGCAGTCGGAAAAGCGAACTCAGTGTATGGGACACATTAAGAAAATCACAGTGTCACTGTTCATGAGCAGATCTTAAATGGCAATGTTGAAAATTTGGTGAAAGAATTCCTAACAATCACTGTTTTACGAGTGTGCGTTGCACAGTTCCCATGCACGCTCATAGGTTTGCGAATTTTCAATATTTCCACTCCAGATTTTCAACATTGCCATTTTACCACACCTCCTTATGAGCAGTACAGCTGTCATTTTTCACATCCTGCCCAAAAGTGTTTCCGCCCATGTAGCGCACAATGCCACAGTCGGTGTGCAAACTCAGTGTATGGGACACATTAACAAAATCACACTGACACTGTTCATGACCAGAGGTCTTAAAATGGCTATGTTGAACATTTCGTGAAAAATTTCCTAACAATGACTGTTTTACGAGCGTGCGTTGCGCAGTTCCTACGCACGCTCGTAAGTTCGCAAATTTTCAATATTTGCACTCCAATGACTTCCAAATACCTAAACAGCACATAGAAGCAAGCAACATTCGGCATTGACAAATGCTTGTTTATTCCTAGCTTGGTGGACGTGAGGTTTTGGGAATGGGAGCTGTGGGTACTTAAATGTGTGAGGGACCTTTATAATAAGGAGGGCATGTGCTCCTTTGAAGAGCTGCAGAGAGGTATCGGTATTCCACAAATGCAGTTCTTCCGCTTCCTGCAGATCAGGGTATACGCTAGTGGACTAGGTAGGAATCAAACCACTAGCTTGCCCTTGGCGCAGATAGAACACCTCATACTGTGTGCCAGGAGGGATTCAAGGGGCCTGATGAGAACGACAGTCCACTACAGGTGACAGTTTGTCCCTGACCCACAAAACTAAAATGTTAAGGGCGCAGGATCTGGGTGCACCCATCCAGGATAGCATTTGGTCTGCTATCTTAAGTCTACATAGGGGCATCCTAATTTGTAATAAATATAAAGAGTCTTTTTACAAATATGTCCACAAGCTCTATTGTCAGCCCCTGAAAGTACATAAATTTAACACTGCCGTGTCTCTGATATGTGGGAGGTGTGGGACAGATTTGGGTTCTTATTTTCACTATTTTTGTACTTGTCCTGTCCTACAGACCTTTTAGACGCATATAGCATGGGAGGCAGGAACTTTGATTGGACAGCAACTTCCATTGGATCCTCTCCTACTTCTCTTTGGGGGGGAGGAGATGGGGACATAGACTGGAAGGTTCTACCGAGGTGGGCTCGAGTAGTATTGTTATTGGCGCAACACTGCATATTAAACACGGGGCTGGATTTTCAATGCTCCAGGGATGCCGCAAGCCCCTGGGGCGCCAAATATATGATGCACGGAGCTTGCGACGATCGCTGCACCTTAGACCACGATTTAGTGGTCTAGTGTGTGCCACGCCCAGGAGGCAATGTTACGGTGCTTGCACCAGAGCTTTGGCGCACGCTGCCGTAAATCGTGTAAATTGTCGCAACTGCACCTGAGCTTTGAAGTTCGGGTGTAGTTGTGGCAAAGGGGTTGGTGCACTGCAGAGTTTAAAGTCCTGTGGCACAGGGCAGGACGCAGGTCCTGTGCCCAGGTTTGAAAATCTGGCCTTGCGTTTCAGGAGCTATGCCCATGGTGTGGCAGTGGTGCAGTTTGGCCATTCAGACACTTACCCTTGAACGCACATGGTTGCGGGTAAAGGGGAGAAATGTTTTCTTGTATGGGACCCCTTCTTGGCTTCTTTGTCCCCAGTGGAAGCCCAATATTTAAGAGAAGGCCTATATCAAAGCCCTGGGGTAGATAATGCTGGTGATTAACTACCCCTCATGTTCCAGGCTAGGCACTACCTTCTAGAGTAGATAATATGTCCTGCTAGGTGAATGGACCGCTGTGAAATAATTAGACTCCAACTTGACATCTTGTAATTTTATCTTAATTTTTATGCCATGATTGTGCTGATTTACAAGTGATTAATTAGACCCATGTATATAGTTATGATGAATTATTATTCGGTTTTACATTGCGTATGTGTTGTAATCTTGTTTTGTCCTTGTTTTATGTATGGTTATGAAAAGCTGAATAAAAGGATTATGGAAAAAAAATGTATGGTGGGGTATCAGGGAAGATAGGACCAAGTGTGTGTGTATGTGGGGGGGGGGGAACATAGTGCATCTTAGTCTCCACTCCTGTGTATCAAATCCCAGAAATTCTGGTGAGGCCCCTGCAACAGCCTACTGGGAACCGTGCACTCTAGGGCACAAAGGTTGGGTCATGGTTCACAGTAAAAACAATCTGTGTGTTTAAAATTTAATTCTAGGAGCATGGATATGTTGTTTATCCACACTTCTTGGCATGTCCCTTTCCCCTTTACATCTTGACAGAAAGTCTTCAAGCTGGTTCCTCCCACCCACCCGGGTGGTAAATACTTCAGCTCTACCCCATGACGCCAGATCTTCCTTTCCACTGGAAGATACAGGTTCCCTCATGCTCTCACAGCAGTTCGTAGGCCCTGGATTCAGAGCATCATTTTTTACCGAAACTAACCCTAAAACTTGTTCGAGTTAGCGATTCCGATTGTAGCGCATCGGACATGGAGAGTAAATTGTCCCTTGGATTTCACCAGTGTACCTTCGGCCAGAAGATGTCGCGCACTGATCCCCACCTAACGTGTGTTTATTGCCTAGGTGTTGGACATGACACCTCGTCTTACACTTTCTGCCTGGCCTTCCATCCCAACGTCCTGGACGACTGCAAGGCGCACCTAAAACTGGGGAGACCGGAGAAAAGGAACCCGCTGGTGAAATCGAAGGATGCAAGGTGGGCAGTTTCCATGGCTGTAGGATCCACCGAGCAGCTGGAGCAAATGAAGGCATTCGAGGAGGAAGCAGCTCAAGTTTTGGCCAATTGAAGCTTTTTTGTTCCGCTCAACCTTGGCTCCACCTTTACAGGCTCCTTCAAGGAGTTGTGCCAGTATCTCCCCAACAGGGGTGAGGCGCCCTCGGGCTTGCACTCCTCCGGCCCTTGCAAGAGGGATAAGGACCCGAAGTCTTTGTCCAAACGAAGATGCTCTTGGGACCGAGAAAGTTCTGAGTCCCAAGAGCACGCGGTCTCGGCCTCAGTCGAGATCGCATCCTCGGCCACTGGCTTTTCGGACATCCCATCTGGCCAGGGGACCGAGGAAATGGCCGATAAGGCTGAGATTTCTCTCGACCCAATCGACCCTGTGTCACTGACTCTGGTCGCCGACTCTTTGGAAGGGACCCCGGTCCTTGTTTTTCTGGATGAGGAGACCCAGCCCACTGGTGCCCCATCAAGGAAACAGTTCTGGACTCTTGGTTTTCACCGACCCCGGTGTCTCCCGATCAATCGAGCCAACTCCCTCGGTCTCGATCGAGGTCCAGAACCACTTCAGCCGAACAGCCGAAAAAGAATCATAAACACTCTAAGAAGAGGCGTCGCCACAGATATTCATCCTCCTCGGATGAGGAGGCTTCAATGGAAACTCTGTTGACGCTATGAAGATCTCATGTGGCAACAGCTGATTTTGTCTGGGCAGAAGCCGGCCCTGCCGGCCACCCCAGCCATCACTTGGCTTCTGCCTCCTAGGCTGACGCCGACCTCTCTGGAACCAAAGTCTTCGTTTCCCCCACCCGTGGGGATGGCCCGTGTCCTGGTTTGGCCTGCCTCAGTCTCTCCACTGATTTTGATGGAACCACTGCCTAAGCAGCCTTAGGGAGGGGCTCCCTTGAAAGAGGACTGAACAGACTCCGGGCTTCCCAACGTCTGTCAATTATGGTTGTCCCCAATCACGCTCGGTATATCAAGGGAGAACTTAAGCTGGAGGCCGTTGTATCCTGACTCTTCAGACTCAGACGCCACCAGATTGCACTGCCATCCTGGGGATGATGAGTTGTCTGTGGCGGGTTGGCATTCTCCGCCTGATCTCTGAATCCACCAGAATGCCCCTTGAGGCCATCCAGAAGAAGGCAGAGTACCCCCTTATGGATATCCTCAAAAGGGGGATACCCCGACGGAGGCCTTTCCAGTGGCCGAAGCCATTGTTGGCCTGGCCGTTGAGCTTTTGGCAGCACCCAGCTTCCTGCCCAGCACCGTCTGCCCGCATGGCCCGCAAGTACACGGTGCCCATGGGGTCCCTGGTGGGGTTCACAGAACATCCTTCATCCGAGAGCCTGGTGACTGCTTCTGTGTTCAGGCATACTGGTAGCTCAGCCGACACTGACCGACCCCCAGACAAGGGTCCAAAAATATGGACCATTCTGCCCGTAAGGCCTATGTGGCCTCTTCCTTAGGACTTCGTCAGGCCAGCTCGGCTGTTATAATGGCACACTTCTCTCATACCCTTCTAGGGTCATTAGACAAAGTCCTCCCTCATCTCCTGGTGGACATGCAGACCACAGTGAATCAAGTCCATGATCAGGGCCATGCTGTTGCAAAATAGCAGCTCCAGATGGCCCTGGACATCGGGGATTCTTGTATCCGCTCTTTAACAGCCGCAGTGGCTGCTTGCCGCAGGGCTTGGCTGAGGCTTTCCTCCTTCCCAGCAGATACTCAGCACAAGTTAGCTGACGTGCCCTTCCTAGGCACCGACCTGTTCAGTCCAGGAGTGACCGGTCACATTCAGCGCACAGAGCAGTCCAATGCCTCCGCTATTTCTGTGAAAGGTTCTTCGGGCAAGAACCAGCAGAAGTGTAAGAAGAAGCCTTTTCAGCACTCTTCCCCTGCAGTCAGGCAACCCTCCTTTCAAGGAGGCCAGCAGCAACAGCAGCAGCAGTAGGCTCAAGCTTGGTGCCCTAGGCCCAAGCAGGGTCTACAACAGCCCTGTAAAGGAGGCCGAGGCGCAGGTCCAGGAGCCTCCTCCTTCTCTAAGCCTGCTCAGTGACGGGTTGTGGGTTGTCACCTCTTCACTCGTCATGCCAGCTCTGGGTCCTCCCTTGGGGGGCCGGCTCCGCCACTTTCTTTCCATTTGGTCCAATACCACCTCGAACAGGTGGGTTCTCGAAGTGGTCAGTCAGGGACTGCCTCTAGAGTTTGAGCAGTTCCCTCCCAGCCGAGCCCGCACCCCTCGGGAGGAAAGGATCTCAGTTTGTACCCGGTTGGCTCTCTGAGGTGACATAGCTCAGCTCCTCCGCAAGGAGGTGGTAGCTCCAGTGACGGATCCTCCTACAGACCCAGGCTTAGTGTCCAGGTACTTCCTGGTGCCCAAGTGGACAGGGGGTTGGCGTCCCATCCTAGATCACGACCTGAATCAATATTTCAGGTCTCGCACCTTTCAGATGGTAACTCTGAACCAGATCATACCACCCCTGGAGCAAAACATGTGGTTCTGTTCACTGGATCTGCAGGACACATTCTTTCACGTCCCAATCCGTCCGTCCCATTAGAGGTTCCTCCACTGCAGGGTCGAGTGGACCCTGTATGAGTTCCGAGCCATGCTGTTTGGCCTGTCATCGGCCCCACGGGTCTTTACCAAGTGCATTACAGTGGTGGCAGACCATCTTCGGTGTTGAGGAGTACGAATCTACCCTTATCTCGACGACTGGCTCTTGGCAGGTTCCACCCTTCAGGAGGTGGAGAGGTCCAGGGATCTGGCCCTCTGAACCTGCTCCCAGCTCAGCCTCCTGATCAACGAGGCCAAGTCGTAACTCGTGCCCTCTCAGGTGATGAGCTTTATCTGGGCAGAGATTGACTCTTGTCAAACCAGAGCCTGGCTCCCGGTGGACAGGGCAGAGGTTCTTTCCTCCTTTGCCCAATCATTTCTGGTTGGGCACTTGCTCCCTGCCCAGGACTTTCTGCGCCTTCTGGGTTATATGGTGGTGTGCACCTCAGTGGTCCATTGGGCCAGATAGCACATGGGCCCCCTCCAATTGGAGCTGGCCGCCCAGTGGACTCAGAGCCATGGTAATTTCAACCAGCTGATCACTGTAACCCAGAAGATGTGGGACGCTCTCCAGTGGTGGACCGCCCCAGAATGGTTGCAGGAAGGGATCTCATTTGTCTGCCCCTAGCCGACGGTTGTCCTTACGACTGATGCTTCTCTCATGGACTGGGGAGCCCACATGGGGGACAACAGGGCCCACGGGTTCTGGACCCCCAAGGAGACCCAATGCCACATCAACCTTCTGGAGCTTAGAGCAGTCAGACTGGTGCTGTCAGCTTTCGCTCCTCAGCTCCAGGGTCAAGTGGTTCAAGTCCACATGGACAATACCACGGTCATGTACTACTTGAACAAACAGGGCGGCATGCACTCCTGTCTGCTATGCAAGGTTGCGCTCCGCATCTGGACCCTCGTAAGCTGGTTGGAGGTGGATCTCCTAGCCATTCATGTGGCAGGAGTCTAACCAGCTGGCGGATGTTCTCAGCCGCATAGGCCAGACATCCCACGAGTGGTCTCTCCATCCAGAGGTAGCTTACAGTCTGTTCTCCCATTGGGGCAAACTGTTGATGGACCTGTTTGTCTCCAGGGAAAACACCAAGCTGAGGCTGTACCATGCCTGCCCCCCTAAGCAGGGCTTGCTGCAGGGGGGATGCCTTCTCGAGGCCATGGACCCCAGGCCCCCTCTACACCTTCCCTCCATTTCCCTTGATCCACAAGGTGTTACTCAAGGTGAGGAGGGACAAGGCGAAGGTGATCCTGGTTGCCCCAGATTGGCCGCACCAGTTCTGGTACCCAGATGTCCTTAGCCTCAGCTGCAGGCCCCTGGAGTGGCTTTGTACATGCCCTAACCTGATATCATTGAATCAGGGGAAGGTATTTCATCTGGACCTTCAATCCCTGCACCTCACAGCCTGGTACCTGAGCAGCTAGAGTTCCAGGCTCTGGGTCTTTCCGAGGATGTCTACACCATGGTGGAGGCATCTCGTAAGGAATCGACCAGTAAATGTTATGCCTTTAAATGGAAAAGGTTTTCCATTTGGTGCCAGGGTAAGAGTCTGGACCCCTTATCCTGCTCCATGGCTAACATTCTAGACTATCTTTGGTCTCTCTCCAAAGGGGGTCTACAGTTGTCGACCCTTGGGGTGCACCTGGCAGTCATTTCTGCTTACCGGGCGCGGGACAATCAGCCGACATTGGCGCAGGAGGCAGTGGTCGGGCGCTTCTTCAAAGGCCTGGATCACATATACCCTCCCGTGCATGAACCTCCACCTCCTTGGGATCTGTTCCTGGTTTTGGCAAAGCTCATGGGCAAGCAGTTTGAACCCATGCACCAGTGTGAGCTCTCACACTTGTCGTGGAAGACATCCTTCCTGGTGGCTATCACGTCAGCCAGAAGGACAGGGGAGCTCCAGGCACTTTCGGTGGACTCCCCTTATCTGGTCTTTCACAGCAACAAAGTTGTCCTGCGCTCCCACCCGAAATTCCTTCTGAAGGTGGTATCAGAGTTTCACCCTAACCAGGTGTTGACTGTGCCAGTATACTACCCTAATTACATATTGAACGCCGAATACAGGCTCCATACTCTGGACCTGAGACGTGCTCTCTCCTATTATAAGGAAAGAATGGTGGAAATTCATGGAGAGGTTCGCCAGCTGTTTGTCACCTAAACTGAAGCTGCTTCTGACAGACCTGCAACCAAATGGACCATTGCAAGGTGGATTACATCATGCATATGCCTGTGCTATGAGTTGGAGGGCAAGGAGCCTCCCAGAGGGATAAGAGCTCATTCTACCCGCCATACTGCTGCATCGGTGTCTGCTTCCAGGGACATCCCTATCCAAGAAATCTGTTGGGCTGCTACCTGGAAGTCCGCAAACACCTTTATTACCACATCGACCTTGAGTCACGCCGGGATTCTGGTTTTGGGGCCTCGGTCGGCTCTCCATCTCTGTTTCCTAGGAGGTGGTGCGCTTTCCCCTCCTCCCGGAGAACTGCTTGAGTTCGTTAAGAAGTGTGGATGAGCAACATATCCACGCCTAGAAGAACAGGTTACTCACATGTAACAGTAGTTCTAGGAGTGGTATATGTTGTTCATCCACACGCACCCACCCGACCTCCCCGGCTTTAGGCGCACAACCTTGCTTCCAGCAGGCTAAGATCTGGTGTCATAGGGCGGAGCCAAGGTATTTACCACCCGGGTGGGTGGGAGGAGCCAGCTTGAAGACTTTCCAGCAAGATTTAAAGGGGAAAGTGACATGCCACGAAGTGTGGATGTACAACATATACCACTCCTAGAACTACTGTTACAGGTGAGTAACCTGTTCATTGTGCATCCAGCCCAGTGATGCTGAGGGTTGAGGCGCTGGATGCCACACCTTGTGCCATGCCAGTGACCCGGGTTCGGGAATGAGCCTGGGCCACCTGGAGTTGGCAGGGGAGAGAGAGAGAGAGAGAGAGAGAGCATCCAGAAGACCGCTCTCCTCTCTCAGGGAGGGAGGGCTTGCCATCCTGCTTATTGAGTGCCCTTGATGGTAGCCAGGGGGAGATGTGAGCAGGGAGGCATGTTGCCAACGTCCGTAGGTGGGGCAGGGGGGTGTGGAGAAAAAAAGAGGGAAAAGGTGCTGGTAGTCTCCATCATGGCTGCACCAAAGCACCCTGTTCCAACTCCCCCAATATCTGGAGTTTGCTCCAGGGGTGGGGGAAAGCCAGTGCCTCTTCAGCTCAGCCCTGTCATGAGGGGAGGAATCCGTGGGGAATTTGGGGGGTATTGGTTGGGGAATGGTGTAGCCAGAGACCGAGTCCCCTCTGAGGGAGGGTCCGGAACTGCCTGCTGGGCTCCCAGGAGGAAAAACACCCGAATGAAAAAAACAAATTAAATTGTGCTTATCTTCACAAATTGTTTAATCTGTTTCTTAACCTCAACTCTGGAGGGAGAGTCTGCCAGTCTGCGTTTTTAAAATAAGTAAGGGTGTCAGGCAAGTATGAAAACTTGCTATAGTGATCTGATTTCTAGCCTGGTGTCTGAGGAACAGTAATTTTGGGATAATTTATTTTCCCTGCAGTCTCAGTTTCTGTTCCTCAGTTGAGGTGTTTTTAAGGTTCTTAAGCATATTCAGACACCTTGGGGGGGAGCGGTCTCCTTTGTGGTGCATAAAAACTTATAATCAAATCATCAGTTTGTATCAGTCCCATATTTTTACTGCATTTTGCCGTGCTCTGCTGCCATACATCATGCATTTAGCACTGTTGAGATTTGATACAAATTGGTTTGCAGTAGACTTTTTAAATTCAGACTACATCATTTTTATGTTTGCTTGCACGCATGTGCAAGAAACATAGTGCCATCATACGAGTTTTCCAGAGGTGTGTCAGCCTCTTCCAATTCAGTCAGTGTGTTTGCAGGCGCGGTCGCAGAGCACCAATCACTGCTCCAGCTGTCTATGACAGCTGAAAATGCAGTGGCATACAGTTGAAAGGGAGAGCTCCGTTTGAGTGAGCAGAGCTCTCCCCCCCACACACACACACATGCACGTGCGCACGCACACTGCGTGTTCATGCGCCTTCCCCTCCCACACACTGTAAGGACTGATGGGGGTGCCCAATCCTCGCCAGCTCCACGCCCACCCAAAGCATCCAGGTGCATGCTGGGAGCCCACCCAGCTTGGCAAAATATTTTATGGCCACGGGGTGCCAACCTCCGGGCCAGCTGCACGCCCACAAAGAGCCCAGGTGCCACGCTGGGAGCCCACCCCAGCATGGCAAATGATGTTATGGCGCACGGGTGCCCAGTCTCCGCTGGCTCCACTGTCTCTCCCCATGTTGTCGCCATGGGGTGCCCAATCCCCATCAGCCCACTGCCCCCGGAAAGTACACAGGGTGCCACGCTGGGAGCCCACCCAACGTGGCAACAGAAGCCATGGCCGACGGGGTGCCCAATCCCTTGTCGGCCCATGCCCCCGGGTCGTTCTTTCTTCCACGCTGGGAGCCCACCCAGCGTGGCAAACGCCCCGTCCGTTTTTCCAAAAAAAACCTGTGAAGAAAAAACGGTCCTTGCAGTCTCCTGCCCCCCACAACCCGCACCTACCCACTCGCGACTCTGCCTCCCCACACCCCTCACCCCATACTTACCTCTGGAGCACGGCGCAACGATCTTCGGTGGACCGGGAACACGTCTGCACTCTTCAAAGCCGACCGCGAACTGAGGAAATGCCGGTAAGCTGTATAATGGGATAGATAGGGTTTTTTCAACTTTGTTGCATATCTCAGGCATTTTTTGGAATTTTGCACCAAATTTTCAACATGGGGTTTTTGGGACCCCTCCTCATGAATTCTTGCACTGTCATGGCGTTACTGGTTCAAGGGTGATTTCGCAGCCACCGCGTGAAATCACCTTTCCGAACAACTAATGAAACGACACTGCCAGTGTTCATAAGGGGCTCTCAAAATCCTATTTTGAAAATTTGGTGGAAAATTCCTAAAATGACTGTTTGACGGATGCGTTGCTATGCAGTTCTAACGCACGCTCATAAGTTTGCGAACTTTCAATATTTTCACTCCAGATTTTCAACATTGCCATTTTACCGTACCTTCTTAATAGCAGTATAGCTGTCATTTTTCATATCTCACCCAAAATGTGTTTCCGCCCATGTAGCGCACAATGGCGCATTCATTGTGCGAAATCAATGTATGGGACACATTAAGAAAATCACAGTGACACCATTCATGAGCAGAGGTCTGAAAATAGCTATGTTGAAAATTTGGTGAAAAAATTTCTAAAAATGACTGTTTTACGAGCGTGCATTTCGCAATTCCTACACATGCTCGTAAGTTTGCGAAATTTCAATATTTTCACTCCAGATTTTCAACGTTGCCATTTTACCACACTTCCTTATGAGCAGTATAACTGTCATTTTTCACATCTCACCCAAAATGTGTTTCCGCCCATGTAGTGCACAATGGTGCAGTCGGTAAGCAAATCAATGTACGGACATTAAGAAAATCACAGTGACACTGTTCATGAGCAGAGGTCTTAAAATGGCTATTTTGAAAATTTGGTAAAAAAATTCTTAAAAATGACTGTTTTATGAACGTGCGTTGCAGAGTTCCTATGCACGCTCGTAAGTTCGCAAATTTTCAGTATTTCCACTCCAGATTTTCAACATTGCCATTTTACCACACCTCCTTATGAGCAGTACAGTTGTCATTTTTTCACATCTCGCCCACAACGTGTTTCTGCCCATGTAGCGCACAATGGCGCAGTCGGTGTGCGAAGTCAATATATGGGACACGTTAAGAAAATCACAGTGACACTGGTCATGAGCAGAGGTGTTAAAATGGCTATGTTGAAAATTTGGTGAAAAAATTCCCCAAAATGATTGTTTTAGGAGCACATTGCGCAGTTCCTACGCATGCTGGCAAGTTTGCGAATTTGTAATATTTGCACACCAGATTTTCAACAGTGCCATTTTACCGCACTTCCTTATGAGCAGTGCAGCTACCATTTTTACTACATCTCGCCAAATGTGTTTCCGCATGTAGCTCAATGGTACAGTCGGTAGCGAAAACAATGTTTGGGACAGATTAAGAAAATCACAGTGACACTGGTCATGAGCAGAGGTCTTAAAATGGTAATGTTGAAAATTTGGTGACAAAACTCCATAAAATGACTGTGTACTGAGTGAGCATTGCGCAGTTTCCACGCACCTGTAGGTTCATGAATTTGTAATATTTTCAGTCCAGATTTTCACCAGTGGCATTTTCCACACCTCCTTATGAACAGTACAGCTGTCATTTTCCACAACATGGCCGAAATGTGTTTTCACACTTTCAGTGAAGAGATGCGTGGTCCCTGTGGGAAATCATTGTGCGGGACAGATAAAGAAAATCACAGTGACACTGTTCATGATCGGAGGTCCCAAAATGCCTGTGTTAACAATTTGCTGTAAAAAAATCCCCAAACTAGTTACATTATGGGTGTGCGTTGCACAGTTTCTACACATGCTCGTGACTTTACCAGTTTTTTTTAAGATTTTCACAGCAGATTTTCAACATTGCCATTTTTTACACCTCCCCATGAACAGTACCGCTGTCATTTTTCACATCCTGTTAGGAATGTGTTTTTGCACCTGTGGTGCCAAATGCCATAGTCGCTGTGCAAAAGCAGTTTTCGGCTAACAAACTGATATTGCCACTGTTCATGAGGTGGGGGTCACAAAGAAACCACGTTGAAAATTTGGAGTGAAAATACCAACGAATGCCTGAGGCATTAAGGTTTCCAACCATAACGCCCCACCCTGTAGAGTATGACAGGCATCAGGGTTGTGACTTGGGATTCTTGCCTGTCATGCTCATACCATTCCACCCCCACCCACACCCTGTAGCCAGTGAGAGGCATTAAGGTGTGCCTCGGACTCTTCGGGCCCAAACTTCACCCCATTCTCCTATACTGCACCCATCTCACCGTATTTCCTGATGGAATGGGGTGCGCATAAGGGCCAAAGACCCCAAGGCACACCGTGACACTTGTTAGTGTCTGCAGGGTAGGGTGTGGTGAAATGGCGTGGTCGTTATGCCTGACGACCCAAAGGCACACCCCAATGCCTGCCATTCTCTGCAGGGTGGTGGTGGGGTTGGCTTCAGTTCAATACTTCGCTGCCATTCCTATTATGCAGCTCTGTAACTTCTACACTACCAATGCCAGTGCCAGCAAGCAAACATTCGGCATTGACAAATGCTTGTTCTAGGGACATGGATATGTTGTTCATCCACACTCATTGGCAGTATCCTTGCCGCTTTAAATCTTGCTGGAAGGTCTTCAAGCTTGCTCCTCCCACCCACCCGGTGGTATAACTCTGGCTCCGCCCCATGACGCCAGATCTTCCTTACCGCTTGAAGCTCAGGTTCCTCCTTAACGCTTCTGCGCTTATGACTGGTTCCTATTTCTCCGTTTATGGATTTAAAATAATATTTTGCAAAAGACTTCAGTCTTGATCCCCGCGGCCGCGATGGACAAACGATCTCGGATTTTCGGAGATGCCCATGCGGGCAGAAGATGTCTCGGACGGATCCACACTCCACGTGGTGTCTACTGCTTAGGCCTTGAGCACGACCCGCAGGCTTGCGACCTGTGCTCATCTTTCTCGGCTCACGTCCCTAAGACCGTCTGCCCGATTGCAACTGGGCCGTCCCGAGAAGCGCTCCTCCGTGAAGTCCAAGAGGCCCGGTTGGCGGTGTCCGCGCGGCGGTTTCGGCGGATCAGCTCGAGCGGGATGGCTCCCAAGAGGAGGCGGCTGGGTCGATCTTTCCTCGGCCTGGCATTTATCCCGCCTCTCTGGGTTCTTCCTACACGGCTTCCTTTTATGAGCTTTGTCTGTCCCTCTCCACTAAAGGAGAAGGCTCGCGCCTGCTGGACCTTATTCTCGGTCCAAAAAGAGGGACAAGGTAAGTCCTCCGGCCGACGCCTTGGGAGCGGGAAAGGTCCTCTCCGGCCGTCGATCGCCGGTTGCCCATCGCTCGCTTCGGCCACTGGCCTCAATGGTGTCCCCTGGCCAGGTCAGTTGACCGAGACCCACTGATGAAGTCAGATTTTCTCGACCCATTGGACGGGCTGTCGCCTTAGCAGCCGAGATTCCCTCCCGGTTCCCCCGGGAGGAGTTGAGGATCCCGTGGGCTCGCCTGTGCCTCCGGTTCCGGAGCCCTCGGATGGACCTTCCGAGCGGAAGGGAGTGCCGGTTCCGGCCGACACCTCCCCGCACCGACCCCGGAAATTCCGGGACTCTCGGTCTCGGTCTCGGACCTCTTCGCGGTCCAGCCGTTCCCACCGTCATAGGCGGTCTCGGTCTCGGCACCGCGGTAAGCGGCGTCGCCGCTCGTCCTCGTCCTCCTCCTCGGATGAGGGAGGCTTCGAGAATTACGCCGGACGGTACGAGGACCTTATGTTGCAACAGCTCCTCCTGGCCGGAATGCGTCACCCGCGCTTCCCCCGCCATTAAGTGGCTGTCACCGAACGGCCGACACAACCCCGACTTGTCCGGAGGCCTATACCCAGGCCGTTGTTCGGCCAAAACCAGCTGCTCCACCGATTCCGGTGGAACTCCGCCTCCACAGCCACCATGGGGCTCGACCAAGGATTCTCGGTCGGCTAAGGGTTCACCCATCGGCTGTCAGTTACCCTCACTCCCGACCGACCTCGGCAGGTGAGAGGTGGCTCAGGCCAGAGCAGCTCGAGACTCTTCCGAGTCCGAGATGATTCCTCCTTCTTCTCCAAGCGACTGGACTTGGAGTCTTCAGGAGGTCAGTCAATGGACGATAGCCCGTCGTCCTTCCTAGGACTGCTTCGCTCATCTCGGAGTCTACCGGATGGAGCTCGAACCGCTTCTCAAGCGGGTCAGGTATCCCCTCACGGAGACTGGACCGAGGGATTCTCGACGAGGCTTTTCCGTGGCCGAGGCCATAGTGGGTCCGGCACTGGAACTTTGGCAGCGCCCTGCTTCCTGCCCTGCGCTCGGCCAGGATGGCCAGGAAGTATGCGGTCCCACCGGTTCCTTGTCCGGTTTTCGGAACACCCTCTGCTGAGGGGTTGGTTACCGACAGCGTTTCGCGCCCGGCAACGCCAGGGATGTGGACAAACCTCCTGACAAGGAGTCCAAGAAATTGACTATGTCGGGCGAAAAGTCTACGCTATGCCCTCTCTCGGCTTCGCCAGGCCAGTTCGGCCGTCCCTCATGGCACATTTTCTCATGCTCTGTTGGGCCCCTGGATGAGGTCATCTCTCATCTTCCGCCCGATCTGCAGACTACGGTTAGCAGGTGCGGGACCAGGGCAGGGTAGTGGCCAAACAGCAGCTCCAGACTGCTTTGGATGTAGGGGACTCATGTGCCAGATCGGGTGGCCGCAGTGGCTATGTTGTCGTGCGGGCTGGCTGAGGATATCCACCTTTACTGGATACCCAGCACAAGTTGGCGGATGTTCCTTTTTGGGGACTGACCTCTGGCCCTGGGGTGGAAGGTCACCTGCAGAGGATCGAGAAGTCCAATGCCACCTTGACTCGGTCTCTTCCGCTCAGAAGGACAAAGGTCAAGAACCACAGCCTAAGCTTTCGTCCTTCTGTGCCCCGCGCGCCCGGCCCAGCAACAGGGCCAGCAGGCTCGACCTTGGCATCCCAAACCCGCCGGCTTCCTCTAACAGGAGGCAGGAGGAAAGGGCCCAGGAGGTCCCTCGGCGGTTCCTCCTCCAAGCCTGCCCAGTGGCGGGCTGAGGGGTGTCGCCCCCATCCCCGCCACCTCCTAGGTCCCCGTGAGGGACGGCTCCAGCACTCCGTTCCGCCTGGTCCGCTGTTACCACGGACAGGTGGGTCTTGGAGGTGGTGGGAAGAGGCCTGCCTCTGGAGTTCGAGCAGGCACCACCCTTCAGAGCCGTGCCTCGGGGGGCTTCGGGATCCCCAGCCTCACTGGCAGCTCGTCGAGCCGACATCACTCTCCTCCTCCAGAAGGAGGTGGTAAGAGGTGGTGGACCCTCCTTCAGACCCAGGGTTTGTGTCCAGGTACTTCCTGGTTCCGAAGCAGACGGGGGCTGGCGCCCCATTCTCGAAACCTACATGACCTAAACAAGTTCCTAAGGTCTCGAACCTTCAGGATGGTCACTCTGGCTCAGATAATACCATCCTTGGAGCGGCGTGTGGTTCTGCTCTCTGGACTTGCAGGGCGCGCGTTTTCCACGTCCCTATCTGCCTGTCTCACCAGAGATTCCTTCGCTTCCGAGCGGAAGGATCTCTCTTCGAGTTCCAAGCCATGCCCTTCGGCTTGTCTCCAGCTCCCAGGGTCTTCACCAAATGCATGGCAGTGGTGACAGCATTCCTGCGGCGCCGAGGGTCCGGGTGTACCCTTACCTGGACGACTGGCTGATAGCAGCTCCTCCAGGAAGGAGGCGGAGTGGTCCAGAGATCTGGCCCTCCAGGTCTGTCTCAACTGGGCCTCCTTATCAACGAGGCCAAGTCGGAACTCGAGCGAAGCAGGTGATTTTATTCATCGGGCGCAGCTCGACTCTCTGAGCCAACTGGCGGCTCCAGTGGACAGGGCGAGGTTCTTTCCTCCTTTGCCCGATCATTTCTGGTTGGGCAATTGCGCCCTGCCGGGACTTCCTTCGCCTCTGGGTCTCATGGCGGCCTGTACCAGCGTGGTCCGTTGGGCCCGCTGGAACATCGTCCTTCAGTGAGGACTGGCCAGCCAGTGGTCACAACGCTTTGATCCCTTGGACCAGCTTAGTCGGTGACACAGGGATGTGGAATGCTCTCCAGTGGTGGACCGTTCCAGATCATTTGCAGGAGGGCATCCCGTTCGTCCGCCCGAGCCGACGGTCTCTCTGTCGACCGATGCCTCTCTGATGGGTTGGGGTGCCCATCTGGGGGAACACCGGGCTCATGGCCTCTGGTCCCCACGGGAGTCCCGATGCCACATCAACCTGCTGGAGCTCCGAGCGGTCCGCCTAGCTCTCACCGCCTTTGCTCCGTTCCTCTGGGGTCAAGTGGTCCGAGTCCAGACGGACAATACCACGACCATGTACTATCTAAACCGCCAGGGCGGGACGCGCTCCATGCTTCTATGCAAGGAAGCTCTCCGCATTTGGTCACTCGTGCGCAGCCTGGAGGCGGATCTCCTAGCCATTCACGTGGCAGGAGCCTCCAACACCCTGGCCGATGCCCTGAGCGGATAGGGGCTGCATCCCACGAGTGGTCTCTCCCGCGGAGGTAGTACAGCATCTGTTCTCCCTTTGGGGCACACCTCAGGTGGACCTGTTTGCCTCCATGGAGAACGCAGGCTGAGTCTGTTCCATGCCCGCCCCTCAGCAGGGCTCGCTGCAGGGGATGCCTTCTCGAGGCAATGGACCCCGGCCTCTTTACGCCTTTCCATTTCCCTTGATCCACAAGGTGCTTCAAGGCGAGGAGGGACAGCGCAGGTGATTCTGATAGCCCCAGACTGGCCTCGCCAGTTCTGGTACCCAGATCTCCCTCAGTCTCAGCTCCAGGACTCGCGGCAGCTTCCAGCTCGCCCGGACCTGCTCTCAGTCAATCAGGAAGGTGTTCCATCCGACCTTCAATCCCTGCACCTGACGGCCTGGTTCCTGAGCGGCTAGAGTTCCAGGCTTTGGGTCTTTCCGACGAGGTCCTCAATGTAGTTGAGGCGTCCCGTAAGGAGTCGACCAGAAAATGCTATGCCTTCAAATGGAAAAGGTTTTCCATTTGGTGTCAGGGCAAGGGCTTGGACCCTTCCTCCTGTTCCTTGGCAAGCATCTTGGACTATTTATGGTCCCTTTCTAGTCAAGGGCTTAGGTCGACGACCCTAAGGTGCACCTGGCGTAGCCATCTCTGCTTACTGGCGCGGGCCGGAAGCAGTCGGTGGCGCAGGAGAAGGTGGTCTGGCGCTTCAACGGCCTTGATCACATTTCCTCAGTGCGGGAACCCCACCTCCGTGGGATCTACTGCTGGTACTGGCAAAGCTCATGGGCAAGCCATTCGAACCTATGCACAGGTGTGCTCTCTCTCACCTGTCGTGGAAGACCGCCTTCTTGGTGGCTATCACGTCAGCCAGAAGGATGGGAGAGCTCCAGGCGCTCTGCATCGAGTCTCCTTACCTGGTCTTCCACAGGGACAAGGTTGTCCTGCGCCCCAACCCGAAATTCCTTCCGAAGGTGGTGTCGGAGTTTCACCTTAACCAGGTGTTGACTCTGCCGTGTTCTACCCCAATCACACCTCGGAGGCCGAATATAGGCTCCATACTCTGGACCCTAGAAGGGCGCTCGCTTATTATAAGGAGCGCACGGCTGAAATTTGGGGAGAGGTTCGCCAGCTGTTTGTCACCTACGCTGAAGCCGCATCTGGCAGACCTGCAGCCAAGCGGACGATAAGCAGGTGGGTCACCTCCTGCATAGATCTCTGCTATAAGTTAGCGGGCATGGAGCCTCCCAGAGGGATAAGAGCTCATTCTACCCGCCATACTGCTGCAACGGTGGCTGCTTCCAGGGACGCCCCTATCCAGGAAATCTGCAGGGCTGCTACCTGAAGTCAGCAAACACCTTCATTACCCACTACCACATCGACCTTGAGTTACGCCCGGGATGCTGGTTTTGGGGCCTCGGTTCTCCAGTCTCTCTTTCCCAAGTAAGTATATGGGGTGTGTCTGCCTCCCTCCTCCCGGAGAACTGCTAGGAGTCTGCCAATGAGTGTGGATGAACAACATATCCATGTCCCTAGAAATACAGGTTACTCACCTAACAGGAGTTCTAGGAATGGTATATGTTGTTCATCCCTACATTTCCTACACTCTCCCGCCGACGCACAACCTGAGCTTCCAGCGGGCCAGATCTGGCGTCATGGGGCGGAGCCGAGAGTTATACCACCCGGGTGGGTGGGAGGAGCAAGCTTGAAGACCTTCCGGCAAGATTTAAAGCGGCAAGGATACTGCCAATGAGTGTGGATGAACAACATATACCATTCCTAGAACTCCTGTTACAGGTGAGTAACCTGTATTTCTTTGTATTTTTTCCTGCAACTGCTGTATTTTTTGACACAGACTGTAAAGCATTTTGATGCAACTGCAGTAGTTTTAATGCTGTTTGCGTAGAAACATCTGAATCAAAATTAAGAATAATCAAGTATTTGGATGCAGTATTGTGCAGTAGTTTAAGGCTCTGACCTGCAAATCTGGAGACCTGGGTTTGAATCCCACAGCCCCCACTTGCATACTGTGTGACGCTGAGCAAGTCACTTGACATCCTTGTGCTCCCAGGTCACACCTGGAAACAAGCTTCAGCTTAGTGTGTCTCTTCTGGTTAAAAAAATCAAGTAGTTTTGATGCAGTTTACCAACTGTGCCATTTTCTGACACAGTTTCTCTGCAGTTTCACGCCTTATCTGATTTTTAACAGTTTGCTTATTGGTGAAGGTTTCTGACTCAACTTAACTGCTAAAGTGACAGAAATTTCCATTTTCAGACTTACTTTGCAACTTTGACACCTTTATAGCCACTGTGGCTTTTCTCAGACCCTTTTCTTTAAAAAAAGAATTGTAAAATGTATCACAAGACCATCAGACAGTGTTCACATGGTTCATTCAGTCTGTTTTTTTTTTTTTAAACTTATATTTATTGAGTTTATGTTTCAAACAGATATAAGCATCGGCCGAAGGTCAGTGCATCAGAATACCATTACAGTCATTATATTGGAAAAACATTTGGAAAAACATTTTTAGCACACCTCTACTGTTACATCATATGGAGGTTATCAATATATACATGTATTACTTTTCAATACGTTAAACCAAAGGCTATTGCAGCCATGAGTGAGGATTACCCCATATGAATTTAATGTAATATATCATAAACACCCCTTTAATAGGTGACATAGCCTCGACGTTCAAGATAAGCATAACAAAATATAGCATTGAGCCTATATCCCTCTCCAAACCTCTAATTTATTCTCAAAGTTAGTGTTTTAGGACTCTTCTATCCCCACACTTAGCAAAAATGTAGGCTATTGTGTGAACCATTTTAAATAAGCACTGTGTTATTACTAATTTCTGACTATTCAATCTCTCGCTGCTATATTACAAAAGAGCCACGAGGTAATTTAACAAAAAAGAAAACTGTGCCATGACTGGCGCATAGTTTCTCTTTTCTCTGGATCCTAACACAAAGCAATAACATTATTTTAATCTTAATGTCCTGTAGAATACAGCTTAAAAGTAAGTCCCAGTCTTTTAGACAGAGACGTCCAAGTTAACTGACCAGACTCTCCGGTGGTTTTCTAACAGCCTGTTGCTCCTGCGATATAGTTATATCCTCTCAGGTCTTCTCTTCTTCATCTGACACAGAGTCAGACTCTCAAGCTACACAGTCTGCTTCAGTTTTCTGGAGCAATTTCCCTGCATCCACCGGGTCCGAGAAATGTAAGTTTTATTACCATATTCAATTTTTTAGATTAGCTGGCATAATCCAGGACATGATGGACCCCCAGGCGACGAAGCTTTGATCTAATTCTGTTGAATCCTTTTCTCCGTTGCCAAGTGGCATAGCTCAGGTCGGGGGAAATATGAATTGAGGAGCCCTGCCATTGTGATGGGCCCCTTCTCTGTGCTGCTTGGAGAAGCATGTCCCTTTCCTGTAGTGAACCCAAGATAACCAGGACTGCTCCTGCCTGTGGATGTGTAGTCTCCGTACGCAGACGGGCTCCTCTAGAATTAACTTGGTATGCCCTCTGCACGGAGATTGAGGGATCAGCTTGGAGATACTCCAGGAGCCATTGTAGAATAAAACAGCTCAAATTGTCTCCCTCCACCTCTTCTAGGAGACCTATGATTCACACATGAGACGCCACGCCCTATTTTCCAAGCTTTCTAATCTTCGACGGAGCACCTGGTTCTCCTGAACCAGACATGCTGTAGCCACCATGCTTTTCTCTACCACCTTGTTAACTTCTTTAGTGGTATCCTCCACTGACTGCAATTTAGTTTCCATGGTGGCGATCCTGGATGTAAATTCGTCCATCTTCTTGTCGATGGACTGGATGGCCTTTAATAGAGCAGCAAATGCAGGTCTGCTATCGATGGGCCTCCATTTCTTTCAGGGCCAGACTGCGCTTCTTTCTGTCTAGCGCTGTCTCCACCCATGACATTCTTTGTGTGACCCATTTTGCCTGATTTTGAAGCCAGTTTAACGTACAGGACTGCTTTATTTCACTATTCAGTGATGTTGATCAAGTTTAAGTAGCCTTTTATTACTTTTTTTGCAGTTAATCTTTTTATTGGTATATCAAAAGATAGACACTATCTTCCATGTGTAACAGACAATATGAATTAACATAGTTACATAACACAACAGCATACTAGTAATATGCAATGACTTAAGTAAGATAAATTGACGGGGCTGGCTGGTGGCGCTGAGGGTTGAGGCGCGGGACGCCACATCTCGCTCCACGCCGGCGACCTGGGTTCAAGAGCAGAGTCGGGTTGTCGGTGGGTCGGCTGGGTGGAGACAGGCTTGAGCATCCAACAACAGCTCACTGTCTCCGGGGAGGGATTTGGCTGATGCCCAACACTTGCATGACCCCTAGTAGAGGCTCGAGGAAATGCAAGCTCCAACTTGGGAGTAGAGGGGTGGCCAATGAGCAGCCAGGACATTGGCATCAGCGCCTTACATCAGGGAGCCACGCGCTGCTGGGGGAGGGAGAAAAACGTGAAACTGCCTGCCACAGCTGGAAAGATGGGGAGACTGAGACCGTGCCCACGATGTGTCGGAACCCGCCCAGCAGCCCTTGACTGACGAAATGTAAGTATCGGGGCACTTGCCCCCCTGCCTCGTCCCCACCGGGGGGGGTAAACCACAGCTCCATGGGGCTTGAGGGTCTGACTGAGTAGGGTTCCTGGCAGTGGGATGTCCACTTGTCCCCCTGAAGGGTCGGAGGTGGCAGGCAAGGGGGGAGAGATAAAGAGTAATTGCAAAACAGATAAATTGACAACTATATAGTTTGTATCCTGTCATACATTGCCAACATTGTGATTGAATATATCTAAGCTGAACACTCAGGAATTAGCATAGAAAATTATATTAAAGAGAAGGGAGAGAAAGACAATGTAGTTTGATTATACAACTGCATTATTATAAGATTTGTCCTAGAATATTGTATATAAAGTGGAAGAACTGTAAGAAGTAACAAGGCATAAGAGTAATGCCAATGTAGGGGAGATAAGAGAGGTTAAAGGAAGACAGAAAAGGAAGACGACAGCTAAGAGAGAGAACAGCAATAGTGGTTATCAGATAGTAATAAATAAAGGGTAACCATTTATAACAATCCATACATTAGATACTAGAAGGTTTAGATGATTCTAAATATTTGAAATAGTCCTGCCAACATCTGTTATATGCACTAAAGCCTTTTATTACTTAAATATTATTTTAATATGCATTGAGATGAGGAGCTGATGTGAGAAGCTACTTTGGCCCACTGCTGGTTGCACACCCCCATTCAGTCTGTTCTGTACTGGGAAAACTAATGCTAATTTTTGGATACAGTATTTAGTCATCTGGTGCCACAAGACACAGAACATTTGGCTTTACTTTTAGCAATAGCAGTAAAGAGGCGAGGCAAAGCACATTTTATTTGCTGTAGTGCCTGATCCCAGAGGCTCTGTGCACTTCACAAGAGACATAATAACTCATCATAAATAGAATTAAAGCACACAGACTGCATCAGAAGTGAGCAGTAATAAATTATGAGTTACACTGGTCTCTTCTAAGCTATCTCAATGAGCTCTTTCACAGAGAAGAACCTTTGTCTGGGACCTCAATGAGTCAGCCACTTAAAACAACCAAATCAAGTCAGGTGATCCTCGCTGATGGGGAGCCGGCACTGGTACATGCAGATGTGCTAGGGCATCATTTATTGGACTTGGGTCAGGATGATGCTCTGCTTCATGTCCGGCCTAGCCCCAGATACTGCAAATCAGCAGATGTAATCTTCCTTGCAGGAGGCACTCAATAAAATTTGCTGCAACTGGCTGCAAAATGTTGGGCATCTTACATGGCAGCAGTAACAGCCTTATGGTTGAGGCATTGGTCAGATGGCCAGACCTCTAAGAATCACTTTCTAAGGGTCTCCTTTCTTTTTTTTTAATGTATTCTTTTCCTTTTTTTTGTATTTGTTTATTTAGGACTTGCACACTTCAGGATAGACTCATTTAGGTGATTTTCCTAGTTTCAGGAGGGCCCGGTGGTGCAGTTCAAATGAAGTGTCAGTGTCTCATTAGGTAGCACACTCAGCTCTGGGGCTGGAAGATTGAAAGGTTGTGGGTTTAAGCCTCACACCAGGTTCTTGGGGTGATACACATGACTGACACTGTAGTGTGCAATTTATGGAAACGATGCACTGCTGAGGTACTGTCCTTCGGATGAGATGTTAAACCAAGGTTCCTTCTGACCGTTAGGCAAAAGGGCAGTGGTTTCAGAGTAGGGCCCCAGAGTGAATGGACTGGCTTGGTGTCTAATCTGCCCTTATGTTTCTATGTTTTTTAATCTGATGCCACTGTTGGAAAACCTGCAGGATGAGTGCAACAGATGGCTGGTGTTCAAAGTCTCTCTGTCTGGAAAAACAGAGGATCTCTGTAAGTTAACCTTAGTAAACCTTCTTATTTAGTAACCTCCCCTTGTGCATACATATTTCCTGGTATAAAAATATTGACAAGTGAATTGGCTCTTTCTTATGGAGGGGACTCCCTCATCACTAAACATGCAAGCAATGGGCGCACTGGAACAAGGGGAGCTGGAGACCCCCTTCGGGGCTCAAACTCTAAAATGGTTTGAGACAGCCGCAGAAGGTTCCACATTATGGATGCATATGGAAAGAGGTGTTGTGGGGGGACACATCTCCTACTACTTACCTATATAACCCACTACCTCTGTAGCTCTCTTTCCTGGTGTCCCATTCGTTTTCTTCCTCCGTCATGTCTCTATGAATGCCACTAAATCCTGGTGCAAGAAATGCATTAGGCCCAACAGCTGTCCTGTTTTGCTGGGTGCACTCCTCATATTGACCTGCGTTGCAAGGGTGAATAGTTGTCTCTTGTTATGCTTCCCTCCCCCCGGGGGTGGGGGGGTTCTTACCTGGTGCCCCCCGTGCTCTGTTGTCCTTCTGTATGTGTCTCCTTGCATCTACTGCCTGCCTTTGTTGATCCCTTAACACCTGCTGGCATGAGTGCAGCCCAAGGCATGCGAGCATCCTTTGCCATAGAAGGCCTGGCAGTTATCCAGGAGAAACAAGCCCCCTCTTGCATGAGACCCTTAGCCAAGAGTTAGCCTATGTAATGGTCTGTGTCTACTGGCAATCCTCACTAGTCCCCAGGACAGGGAGAATTTTGAAAAAGATCACCCTGGATATGGTTCCCTTCAGGAACATCTCTAGTTTCTTGAATGACCATATCATGTCCTCAGGACTTGGTTTCCTATGTTGTTTTTGCCAATATGGATAACAACAGTCTGCACTTCCCCCAGCTGCATTACTTGGACCTGGATAGCACTGGTTTGACCCATGCTCAAGGCAGACAAAGCACCCCAACCAAGCTACTATCCTCATCTAGCAATACTTTGTCTACCTCACCCACTGCACTAACTATAGAGTCCTCAATAACTACTGCCTTTCTGCCCTTCCCTAACCCCCAGCTTTAGCCTTCCTTATCCATGGCAGTTTGGACGTTATAGTGGCTGGATAGCCCCAGTCACTTGTTGACCATCTCTGCCTTACTGACCAGATGCTTATACTTGTGGCTTGTGTCTACTGGCAGTAGAGCTCCCTTGGACCATGCCTTCCACCTCCCTTCTCCACTTGGATCTATACTCTATCCCTTCCACTAGAGATCACAGTTCTTGCTGCCGTTCTCCCTACCCTACTTGTTTCCACCAATCATGCCTCAGGCCTAATACCCATCACCCTAGCCTTCTCATCTAGTGCCCTCCTCAGCTGCCTTTTCACCTCCCTGTGCCTCTGTGGTGCCTCCCGTTGCCACAAGCTTGGCAGTGGATCTCCTGAGAGCACTGACTACTTTGTAAAGGCTGCAGATGTATCCTTCCCCTGCCCTACATGGACAGGATGATGTACATTACACACTCCAGGCAGCACCCAAGATGTGCTTCCCTCCCTGTGTCATTGGAACCCCCATCTTGGACTCCACCAACTGCCTTCCTTCCTCAAACCCAGATGGTACAACATTTTCCATTTTAGACCAGCAACATGCCTCTGGAGAGCCATGTCCGGCTTGCAGTGACTGGACATGTACCCACTAAACCCCAACCCTCACCCTCTGTAGGCAGGATGATGTACATTATGCAGCCTTAGCAGTGCTCTAAGTGTGCATCTGTCCTCTCTGGTAATAGCTTTATGCCCAACTTCCACTCGGTCTAGCTCTCACTTACCCAGCTGTGTTTCCATTTGCCTCATGACTGATTGTTGCCGGCTCACACAGTGTCTTGATTTTTAAGTGTGACAGTTAACACAGCACAAGTCTCCAATTAACTAGCCACTTAAATATTCTGCCCACTTCTGGAATGCACCGAGTCTGTTTAGCTCCTCCCTCAATCTGATGTCTGTGTAACCCCTAGATGGCACTATCCCAGGGGCTATTACCCCTGCCTGATTTGCCACTAACAGGTTGAGGGGCCTGGATCCGATGTCGGTGCCTCCACCCAGAGGTCAGGGTTTGCAGTAGTTAAACTAACTTGGTCACAGCCCTCTGGGACACTGCAACCCCCCTTTCTTCCCACTAGTGGCCCACACAGTATATCAGAATTACCTTCACAGTATACACTGGCCCCCAGGACTGGTTCAGCACTGGGACCCCTGTAAAATAAGAAGATACAGTGCAACAATCACAGTACAATATTTTAACATAGACAAATACCTCAGGCAGTATAACTTTGCTGAAACAAGCAGCTCTGATTTATTTAGGGGGGTATAACAAGGACAGGGGGAAATCAGGTTAAATAGTTTATCACTTTACTCATCTACCTATGGCTCTGTGCACAGGCCTATCCCTACCAGTTACTGTCCCTGGGTACCCAAGTCCTAGTGGCTAGTCCAAACCGTGGCAGCTGGTAGGGGCCCTTTCACACAGTGAAAAGAAAAATTAGTTAAACAGCAGTACAGTAATTCCATTTGGATTCAATGTGGCAATTCAACAGGGAGCGACCCTGAATTAGTACTCACGACCTCCAAACAAGATAGGGTCCTTCAACGTCAGCAGGGCTACTCTTGAGCTACACGAGACTCCTCACACATTTATATGACAAACTGCAACAGGCAAAAGTCCTTTAATGGCAGCAGGATTCACTTGAGCTGCACAAGCCTCCTCACACATTTATATGGTAAACAGTAACAGGCAAAAGTCCTTTAATGGCAGCAGGATTCACTTGAGCTACACAAGCCTCCTCACACATTTATATGGTAAACAGTAACAGGCAAAAGTCCTTTAATGGCTGCAGGATTCACTTGCGCTACACAAGCCTCCTCACACATTTATATGGTAAAAAGAAAGTACTATACCAGGCAGGCTGCTTCTCTATCCCAATCGCAATTACTGCACAATGCTCGGGAGAACACACAGCATATTCAGTTCCTGACAGTCCGAACGCAATTCAGCAATTTCTCCAGTCTTCTACAGGGTGAGCCTGGTTTCTACTCTTCAGATATCCTTTGATTCTCTTCACAGGACGGATTCAGTCCTAACAAGCAGTTACACAAGCTGCAGACCGAACTCTGGGGCCTTACATGCATTTCCGACTAAAACTGCATACCGAAAAGCACAGGGCTCCTTCCTCTTCACTGCCAGAGCTCAACTGAAACTCCAGCAGACAAAACTGGCACTTCCTTTGAGTTCCTCCCAGTTCTTGGCTGGATTGGCTGTCACCACAATAGACTGCCTCTGTTGGTCCAAAAGGCGCCAAGTCCAAACTACATCTCCCAGAGTCACTGCCCATACAATCCTCTTGTGGCTGGCTCAGATTACGAATCCAAGTTCTGATTCATCCAAGGCACCATTTTAGAGCTACCTTAACCAACACTGATTGGTCCAGTTCAGCAGTTCAAAACTAGAATGGGAAACTAGGCAAACACAGTTCTGACTGCAAAGAAAGCAGGTTAGACAAACTGTATTTTCATTACTACTCTAAATGATTTCTGGCAAACAGTTACATCTTTCAGATAGGTTCCTTTGCACCCTAGTGACTGCAAAATGGAGTGAATTGGCAGCAGCTCGAGTGGTACTCAAGCAGAGAAACACACAGTCCCCCATACAACTAATTATGTCTGCAAGCAGACAGCTCTTAAAGAGACAGTACCAGAGGCTCTAAAAACACTCACAGATAAATGGCTTAAACGCCAAACACCATTCAGGCTTGGCGCATTCAAGCAAGCTCCTGGAAGTCTTTTGGGAACCCCCATTTGCAGGGGGGTTAAATCTGCATCACAGATAGTTACTAATAACCACTTAGACCACAATAGGCTGTAATATTCCAACCAGCTACCTGCCCCCAGGCAACAGTCCAAAGAACTCACCCCTACCCGTAGTGCCACTTGTGGACATTAAATACCTTTTCTGTGTAGACCAGGTGTTTCTTATCTTTTTGATCAGTTTTTCAATATTGTAGAAATACTGTCTATTCTGCATAGCAATTTACTGAACTGGCTTCTAACTGAGAGTGGTGGGGTTCTGTGGTGATGTCACAGCTTTGTTTGTATGTCAGTCTAGTTGAATGAGTAAACGTACCCAGCAGTTATGGGTATTTCCAGGGACAACAATGAAAATATTGGAAAAACAACTTATGGTAAATTTGATAGACATTTGTCTTTTTGAAATGATTATATATGAATAATGCTAACGTGCCAAATATTTGCATACATAAGTGAATTCATGTTCTGTGTTTAATTCTTTAGGGATTCCTGCCTCCCTCAGCTGGTGCTGGAACTCGAGTGATGCTGTGGCATTTGTTTCCCATAGAGGCCCCTTGTACATCTGGACAATATCTGGACCAGACTGTGGGGTAGCTGTACACAAGGAGGCACACAGCTTCTTGTCGGACATCTGTCTTTTTAGGTGGCATCCTAGAAAAAAAGGGAAAGTAGTATTTGGACACACAGATGGAAGCCTCTCTATTTTTCAGCCTGGTAACAATTTATTTTCTGTATATGGAAACAGAGTTTTTATTGAACTTGTTTTATTATGGGGGCACACTGCTTACCTCTCAACCTTTTGTCACTGAAATGAGGGACACGGACACTCAAAACGAGGGACTGTGAGGTACACGAC
Organism: Neoceratodus forsteri; assembly: GCA_016271365.2. NCBI lineage: Eukaryota > Metazoa > Chordata > Ceratodontiformes > Ceratodontidae > Neoceratodus > Neoceratodus forsteri. The sequence continues at coordinate 1,872,651,184 of CM057452.1, forward strand.
CCCAGAATGAGGGCCACATCCTCAAACATGGACATACAAGCTCAGAAGACTATGGAAAGCATTGTGTTTACTTGTACAGACTTTCATTTAGCTTCTTAGAATATTATGAATTGCTGTTTTAAAGTCTGAACTCACAGCACATTCTTTATAATGGCAGCACCGTTTTCATGAGTGGCAGATGAGGGACAGAGCAATTTTGAGGGGTAAAATGAAGGATGTCTCTCATAATCACGGACAGTTGAGAGGTATGGCACACTGTGCCTGAAAAACTACGTATACAGAAATTGCTGGTTATTACTCTGCTGTTAAAGTAATTAATTCCATTCAAGACATTACCTACTATATTAAATGTTGCAAGTAGTGATGTATGGCAGCTGTGGTTCCAAATGCATGCTGTACTAGTTTTATCAATTAATTTGTGCAATTATATGTTATTTACCTCAAAATGTTTACCAAGAGAGTATAGTCTATACCTAGTCAGAACTTAAGTATTATGATTCTGTGACTGTTGTAATCCATATCAACAGTAATAAGTATTTATGGTCTACACCAGGTACTGTAAATGAGATAGGGCAGAAATCCTTGTTTTAGTTGCCACTGGGGGCGAGGAACAATATACACAGAATTGGTCTTAAAAATACAATTTACGAAATCATACATCGATACGTAGAGGATTATGCATGGGTGCCTGTGAAGAACAACATGGTAATTTCATTGAGATAACTGGGGGCAGAATGAGCCACAAGGCCAAAGGTCGAGTGGCTTAGCCTGCCCCCAGCTTCACTTGATGAAATTACCACAGAGTTCTTCACAGGCACCCATGCCTAATGAGTATAGTTCACAGTTAGAAAGTATTTCATGTAGAAAACAGAGTTCAGTAGATCAGTGAAATGCAGCTTTTTTTACACTTTCTTTTTATTAGTTTCATAATAAATTATTAGCAAAGAAATCTTACAGCAATTATAATAAAACTACATTAGCACCACAAATTATAGAAAGGTATGTAATATCACTGTTCAGGGTTATACTACATAGGGGGCTGCAATATTAAAACATTTGCATATTCCAAGGTGACAAAAAGTAAGTCCTATAAAGTTACAATGAGATGACCAACATATAAAATAACACAGGGTTGTATTGCCTTCTAAGGGCATGTCACAGCCTGAAAATAATCCATGAATTTACACCGTATCAGGCAGTACTTTAAACTCCAAATCAATCTTTAACACAAAAACTCCAACCCAGAGAGGAAAAATAAGTATTTTTCCCCCTTCCACCTTGCTATTCCTCCCAGTTCTCTCACCCACTGTCTCTGGGACTTACAGCCCCACCATATTTCGGTGCTCCATGGATTTCCCCTGTGGTGGAGCTTCCCAGGTTGCCCAAGTCTGGGAGAGACTAGGTAATTAATGCAACAGTGGGGCAGTCCAGTAAGTGGTGCAGAGCCTGCAGGAGAGCATGGTGTCATCCTGCAGCGGCTGAGACTTTTTTTCACCTTTTTATACCCTCCCCTCAGGTGCCTCATGGGTGATGGCTGAGCAGACGCATGCCCAGTCAGAGGCACCCGCCCCCTTGCGGCTTTGCTTGCATTGCCACCTTTGGTCACCCAGGTGGCAGTATCACAGCTGAGCCAGCAAACCTCCCTCACCAAAGGGGGGGAGGGGTCATGTGGGATGGTCAATCCTCCTCCCTCCGACTGACTGCCAAGTGACCCAGGTCAGTTCCCAAACCGAGATCGTCAGCTTGGCAGCAGGTGATGCACAGGTGCCGCAGCCCTCCATGCCACTGGACCAGCTGACAAGTGTCTTTAATCTTCCCAGTTATCCCACCAAGTATAACAGATTGGCAAAAACGAAAAGAAAAACGTTGAAGGGTTTGCATAGGAGAACCGAACCCTCCGCACACTTAGAGTCCCAAGCATTAAATTGTAGCATCAACAGTCCTAAATAAAGCCCATCAAGGTCCTGCAGTACCACTTAGTAAGAACATATAACCAGGAGGGGGACGGAGGCACGTGCCATTATGATCAGTGGTCTCATCATTCGTTTAGTAAAACCAGAAAAGGCTATTAAAGAGAGAGTCTGGTCAAAATTTCTGCCATCAATAAATTCAGAATTTGGATCAGCATATCCCTGGTCAGTCTCATGTCAGAAATGAGATCTCCAAATGACTTTCTTTAACTGTTACAAGTCCTTTTACAACCATGAATTCACTGCCTAGTCAAACAAACTCTGGCCAGAGCCGACAGGGCTGTAGCTGAGGAATTTAGGGTAAAAATATTGTAAATGACCAAAGCTGCACGTTTGCATTTGCAAAATGTAATGTAGGCTTATAAATTTATTGTTTTGTAATATTTGTACACCAAATTTTCAACATAGCCTTGTTATGACCCTGCCTCATGAAGACTGGCAAGGAAAATGTTCACCTCCTGGCTTAAAGGTGATTTTGCGCGGAGACTGTGAGATACACTTCTGGGATGCAAAACACATTTTGAGCAGGAGTTGAAAAATGAAAGCTGTCACATTCATGAGGTGCTGGAAAGATATGGATCTGTTGTAAATTTAGGGTAAAAATATTTAAAATTATCAAAGTTACGAGACTGCGTTCGCAAAATTCAACATAGGCTCATAACTTTGTTGTTTTTTTAATATGTTTGCACCAAATTTCCAACATAGCTTTCTTATGACCCCACCTCCTGAACATGGGCAGAGAACATTTTAAACTCCTGCCTTAAAGGTGATTTTGCGCAGGGACCACAGAATCACCTTTCAGGACAGATCTGCCTAACGGCAGTGCCATTGTTCATGAGGTGGGGTCCCAAAGAAGGCATGTTGAAAATGTGGGCCAAAAATATGCAAAAATGGCCAAGTTATGCTTCTAAGTTCAAAACCCCATTGAAATACATTGAACAACATACCTGTGTCTTCAGTTCGCGGTTCGACTTTGAAGAGTAAAGATATGTCTGCAGTCCAGAATGGTGCAGAAGACAAGGATGGATGGTTTTCTTTTTACAGGTTAAGAAAAATGACAGAGGATACCTGATTATGACACTGGGGAATTGGGCACCTACAGTGCCACTGTTATGTTTTTTTTGGGGGGGGGTGCTGAGAGGGAGCGTCGGGTGGAGGTGAGAAAAATATTTGGAAAAACAATGACTGGCATCACAAAAAGAATGATGGTCGGACACTGGGGGATTAAAATTTCATGTCATTGCTATAAGTTTCTGGGAGAGGGTGCTGAGAAGGAGTGGTCGGGTATGGGGGGGAATTTTTGCAATAAAAAAATTAATTAAAATAGGTGGTTACGGTGGAACACAGCCCACTCTGCCATCACCAAGATGGCAGGCACATACTACTGCGCGTGCGTGGCTGTTAGCGGATGCGCAGTAGAGTGAGGTGCCATCTTGGACACGGCAGAGTGTGCCGTGTCCTGCCTTGACTGCCGGCACTGTAAAAATAGTGCAGTGCTACATCAATAGAGGCAACATAAGTGGAGGGCTTGATGAACGCAAAGGTGACTGTGGCGCAACTCCAACATATTGTTTGTTTGCAAGAAATGTGCCAAGTCCTTTTCTCATAGCAAGAGGTTTGCAGGCCTCTGCCCACTGCAACCCTAAAAAGCCAGTTTCTGTGAAGAGCTACTGATGATGTCATAACTTGAACTCACAACCTAGTCCTCCCTGAAAGCTACGTTATATGACTTATTTCTCCCATGCTGCATAAAACTGCAGTTGTAGTAAACATCTGAAAACATAAAACTGCCATTGGGCGGGTCAGGGCATGCATTTCCGTAATGTGCAGATGCAAGGTGCGGTACTTCAGAATGTGATTCAGAACCCACGATGTGAAAGGATCTGCCTGATCGTAATTTTTTTTTTATGTTTTATAATAGGGTTACTTCATTTTGTAGAAGTGCATTTAGGAATCCAGTGAAAACTGTGCTGAAAAGCATCTGAGATCAAAATAGTGTCAGTTCTGGTGGGGGGAAACTGTATACCACCTTTGTTTTATTCTTCGGTAACCAGGTGAGGCCCACTAAGCACAATGCCTGTTTTCAGAGGTGGCCTGGAAGTACTAGGGAGATTAAGTAACTTGCTCATGGTCACACAGTGTGCAAGTAGAGGTTGCGCGAATCAAACCCCGGTCTGCTGGATGTACCAAGGTCATTCACAGCTTGATATTCTAACCTCTAGGCTATACCACCAGCCCCTAACCAGATATGCTGATGCCTCTGGTCTGTGGACTTTTTCTCACCTGTACTGGGAGGTCAGAAGGATCTGTCTGCCACTATTTTCACAATGGACATCCATGCCAACTGTTTATTTATTTATTAAATATTGATGACTGGGTAGGCCCACTGAGCCCCGAAGGTCCCTTTTTCAGGGGCGACCCGGGATAACATTACATGGTAGACTCACTGCATCCAAATTTTGCATCCCCAAAAAAGGATGCAGTTGTGTGACAAACTGATGCAAGTCACATTTGTGTCAGATCCTTGCCCCACATTGTGACTTTGTGTTGCAGACTGACCCATTTTTCAAACATAGCAGCAAAGCTGCTGGGATACAGTCAGTTGGACGTAGGGGTAGTTATGTATTTGCATATGCATCCGACCCTTGTGAAAATCCATCCCCCACCACCACCACCACACATGCACACAGTATTTAACTACGGCATACTGCTAGAAGACACTATGCCTGTGTGGATAAATGGCCTGTGTAGGCACAAATCAATCAGTCAGTTCTGTCAATCAGTTTATTGAGGAAAGCAAACTGAGGCATGGCTCTTTTACAGATGCATGATCCTTTCAAAGTATAAAATTAAAAAAACATTGCAATAGGGACAAACATACATTAATTACAATTATATATACAACAATATCAACAGAGCTAAGAGATAAAACATTATAACCTACTATGTGTAGTAGTAATAATACTATACTTCACCTATAACATTCACAGCATATTGTACAGTGATCATCTGTATTAAATTTAATTAAAGGAATACAAGAATTGGGCTTGAAGAGTGTTTTTTTTTTGTTATACCAAGTATTTGAAATTGAGTATATGAAAGTTCAACACCGCTGACCCAATGGGGAAGAGGGTTGAGGCACTGGATACCCTATCTACTGCAATGTTGGCAACTCGAGTTCGGGAACAGACTCCGTTGCTAGGGGTTGGCCGCATGAGGGAGGACTGAGCATCTGGTGGACTGCTGTCCTACACTGGGGAGGAGTTAACTTATGCCCTGCTACCTGACTGTCACCTAGTGGAGGCGGGAGGGCAGGGAGATATGTAGACATGTTGCGTCATTGTACACCAATGTCCCGGGGTGAAAATTATGGAGGAAAAAGCCCCCAGCTGCCTGACTTTCCTCACAGGCCCCACTTAACATTGGGTGACATGCCACCCCTCCGCAGTCGATAACTGGTAAGGCCACTACATGGGTCAGAGGCAGGGTTGGGGGGGAGCTACCATAAGGGAGATACAAGACAAGAAAAGCATTGATAAAAAAATGAGTTCAGTTGCCAGCCTTGGTGGGCATTCTAGGCACATTTAACATGATCAAAACACCTGAACAAATCGGAGAGATAAGAAAGTACTTTACCCAAGATAGCTTTGTAGACATTTTTACCAATGGCCCAGTTTTCTGTTATGCAGAGAGGTCCATCCATCATATCATAGGGAGAGGTATTACCAACAGAAGAAAAGAGGTGGTGATGCCACTGTACAAACCATTGGTGAGACCTCACTTGGAGTACTGTGACCAGTTCTGGAGGCCACATCTCTGAAAGGACACAGGATAGAGGCAGTTTAAAGAAGGGCAGCAAAAATGATGCAGGCCCTGCACCAAAGGTCATATGAGAGACTGGAGGCACTCAGTATGTATACCCTGGAGAAGAGGAGAGGAGAGAGAGAGAGAGGAGACATTATAGAGACCTTCAAATACCTAAAGGGAATAAATAAGGCACAGGAGGGTAGCCTCTTTCAGAAAAGGAGATGCTCTGGAACAAGAGGGCATGACTTGAGTCTGAAAGGGGGTAGACTAAGGGGTAACATGAGGAAGTACTTCTTTACAGAAAGGGTGATGGAGTCATGGAACAGCCTCCCAGCAGAGGTGGTGTGGGCAAAGTCAGTGGGGGAATTCAAAACTGCATGGGATAGACACGGGGAGCCCTATTGATTCAAAAGAGGTAAAGTCAGAGATAAAGTAGGATCTGCAGCTTTTTTAGTAGGTAGGGAAAAAGGGCAGACTGAATGGGCCTATTGGTCTTTATCCAACATCAAATTCTATATTTCTGTGTTTTTAGAATATAGAGAATAATACTTGTGCAGGTGTGTGTTAAGAAGATTTTTCACACACCTGAGGTGTGTGAAGAAATCCTCATGACAAAAACTTTGCACTAGCTTTATTTTTATGTTTGCTTGCATGCATGTGCAAGAAACATAGTGCCATAATCTGAGTTTTTGTAGGTGTGGCACCCTGTCTTCCATTTCAGTCAGTGTGTTTGAAGGCACGGCCACAGTTCACCAATGAATAATAACAATAATAAAATAATAATAAATAATAATATTTTTATTTTTAAGGCACCTTCCAAAAAACCAATGAATGCTGCAGCTGTCTATGACAGCAGTTGAAAATGCAGTGGCGTACAGTTGAAAGAGAGACCGCTTCAGTGAGCAGCGATAAGATAGTGCTGATTAGCATATTGCCGGCAATCTTGCTTGCGTACATCTCTGCTTTCAAACAACATGAAGTCTTGCTGTATTCTGGCTATTGCAGTTAGCCCCAGCCTTTAAACTGCCCCGGAGAACAAAGGGTTACCTTTCTATGCAGAGCATAGAATGCTGAGCTCACGTTCGGTTGAGGTGTCTGTCTGCAGCCCTTTGAAATCCAACCGTCAGATTCTTTACTCCGCCTCACTGAACAGTCACTCTGGAGATTTCTCCTTCTGCTTGGTTCGAAAAGTCGGTTAAAGTCTCGGTAAAACTGTCGGTTTTAAGCCGAATTTGTTCCGCTTAGTCAGTTCAGCCTCTGTCTGCGGTACCATGAGTACTAGATAGGTTTTGCCTATTTCTGTGTGGAAATTGTAAACTTGTTTGATCGGTTCGGCTGAACCAATCACTTTTAGTGAATTTCTGTCTTTTACTTTAGAGTGTGGTTACCGGTCCTTATCGGTTCTAAAAAAAAAACATGTTTTGAACGTTTTTTCCAACACCTGTGACACGGTTAGGAACCGATAAGAGAGTCTTGCCTGGCGGTTGCCATAAAAAGGATAAGTTTGGTTAGGTTGGCCATGTCTGAGAAACCCAAGAAGAAAACCAGGCCCACTGGGTTTCAACACTGCAGTGAGTGTGGGGAGGTCTTTGCTAAGGCCGATCCCCACACCACCTGTGTTTACTGTCTAGGGTTTGAACACCTCGATACAGACTGCCAAATTAGTAAAAATGTTCCTAAATCTACCCTTGAAAAGAGATTAGGTAGACTGAGGGAAAAGGAGGCTGAGAAGTCCGCTGACCCAGATGGCCAGCCTGGTTCGGTTCCGACTGAACCAGAAGGAATGCCCTCTGACCAGGGCAATACTTCTTCGGGCAAAAGGAGAGCCGATCCTGAGGGGTCGGTTCCTACAAAAAGGAAACGCAAAGAGAAATCGACCGTTCGGATCCAGAGGTTCATGTTCCCGACCATCAAGAAATAGCCAGAGAGATTTGATTGTGGAATCGCCGCCTCGGTTCACCGATCCAGCACCATTTGGCAGGGGCTCAGTTCAGTCAGTTCCCCCGGTTCAAGATTATACCCCTGTGCACTCCCTTATCTTGCTCTGGGCCCACTCTATCCCAATGTGACTCCTCTTTGCCTACCTGCAAGCCTTACAACATTGCTGCCTGGAACGATGAAACCATACTCTACTTCTTCCACTGCCTGCAATGTAAACCCCTGCTGGTACTGTTACTTGTATTGACCCTGTGTGCTAATTCTCCTTAATGCAATCCTTTACTTGTTTTTGCCTGATGTTCATGTATGTACCCTGTAATCTCCCGGGTCGCACCTGAAAATAGGCACTTGGCTGTCTTGTGTGCTTACCCGGTTAACAAAAGCAAATAAATAATAAATAAATAAGATTTTTATGAACCGGAGTTTGAGGAGGAGGGGGAGTTCGAGGATGATGGTGAAAGTCTGGATGTGCCTGTGGAACCAGACATCTCCCCAGACAGACCTTCTGGTATTTCCCCTCCTAGGCTTTCTGAGTCCCTGCCCCACTTTCTGTTTTACAGAAAGGTGGCTGAAACCCTCCAGCTTCCTATGGGGGAGGCCATGGAGGATCAAGAGGAGCCTGATTATGAGGAAATGATGGACATCCCAGAGTCCAGGAGACTGTCTGTTCCCCTCCACAAATCCTTTGAGAAGGAGACACTCAAAATCTTAAAGTCTCCCATTACTGTACCTCCTGTTGACAGAAGGATGGACAAGAGGTACACACTATCAGGCTCAGATATGGCGTTTTTATGGTTTATGGACTAATAGTCATGGTTTCTTTCGGCGCGGTGAAAATGTAGCGGAGAAAATGTTGCCGATAAGAGTAGTCGCTGGCATATTAGTCGCGGTCATGTAACCGTGGAGTAAGTAACAGAGAATGTCGCACTGTGGATGACATCGACATCATTGTCAGTGTCAGTGGCTCAGTAGGTAGCACACTCGCCTCTGAGGCCGGGAGATCAGAGGGCTGTGGGTTCAGTTCCCACATCTGGCACTTGGGTTAATATCCCAGTACTGACACTGTAATGCAGCATGAGAGGGGTGCTGCATTTCTGAGGTGCCGTCTTTCGGATGAGACGTTAAACCGAGGTCCCATCTGCCTGGATTGGTGGTAGTTCAGGTGGATGTTAAAGATCCTATGGCACTTATCGAAAAGAGTAGGGGAATTTCCCCGGTGTCCTGGCCAAATTTCCCTCATTCACTAAAAATACCACCAACAGCTTAATCTGGTTCAAGGTCAGTTGGCATTCATCTGTATCCCCCTCCCCCGGGTCGTGCCTGAAAATAGGCAGGATTTGTCTAGTGCACTTACCCGGTCAACAAAAAATAAATAAAATAAATAAATAAAATTAATTAATTGATAAGCAGGTGATCAAACTATACTTACATACTTAAGGTCATGGTGTAAAATCCGAGAGCATCGATTGTTGCCTTTGGTGACAAGGTCAGGGTGTAAAATCAGAGAGCATCGATTGTTGCCTTTGGTGACAAGGTCAAGGTGTAAAATCAGAGAGCATCGATTGTTGCCTTTGCTGACATGGAATTCGTTACCACACAGAAAGGCAAGAAGAAGCTGTGTTTGGACAATTTTCTTTATACTAAAGAAAAGGATGGGGCAGAAGATAAAATAATTTGGCGATGCGAGCAACGGACATGCAGGGCTCGCATGCGCACCCTGGGGGACAGCATTGTGAAAGCACCGACTGAGCATAGCCATGCTCCAATACATGGTCGTGCTCAAGTCATTAAGGTGCGTGGTGGCATGAAACGAAAAGCTGCACAATCAGAGGAGTGCACAAGAAATATCGTTCTGCAGGCACTCCAAGAGGTGGAAATTCGAAATGCACATTTATTGCCGAGTCAAGAGACTATGCGGCGTGATGTGCGTAGACACAGACAGCTATCTTCCCTCACTGATTCTGACATCTCAGAATTTTCCAAGACAGTGAATGTGGAACAGTTCATTCAGGTTGAAGAAGACAGTCTTATTATCTTTGCTAGTGAGACTGACTTGCAGGTGCTACAAGACCATCAACACTGGTTTTGTGATGGGACTTTCACTGTAGCGCCGCAGCAAGATGACCAGTTGTACACAATACATGCGCTTGTCCAGGGGGTCAACAGACCTTGCATGTATGCCTTACTGCCAGGGCATAGTGAGGAGGTGTATAGAAAGTTGTTTGTTCACCTGAAATCATTGCTTGGTAGCCACATAAGCCCAGTCAGTATAATGACTGACTTTGAAATTGCTGCTATAAAAGTGTTGTCCGACATGTTTCCCTTTTCTGAGCTATCGGGGTGCAACTTCCACCTGGGGCAAGCGCTATGGCGACGTGTCCAGCAAGAAGGTATGCAGCAGAGATATGTGCTGGATCCTGACTTTGTTCAAAAGGTCCACTGCTATTTAGGGTTGGCTTATGTACCGATAGAGGATGTAGAGCGATACTTTGAGGCACTACAGGATGACACAGACTTTGAGGACTTGGAATGCTTATTAGATTACTTTGAGGACGTTTATCTTGGAAGGATGGCAAGAAATCGGAAAAAGCGCCGACAGCCCAGATTCGCTCTGCAGTTCTGGAATCAGCATAACAGAGTACTGCATGATTTGCCTCGCACTAATAATGCCGTTGAGGCTTGACACCATGTCTTCACACGCACTGTAAATATTAGCCACCCAACTAGAGCTAAGCTGGCTAGAAAGTTGCGGCAAGAGCAACATGCTGTTGCACTGCAGCATAGGCAGATGGAGCTAGGACACCATGCTCCAAGAAAAATCATTAGATACGTACGCCTCAACAAGGTGTACAAATCAATATGCCTAGATGTGAAATCACGTACTCCAAAAAAGTTTCTGATGGATATAGCCTCTGTTATTGAAATCAATGTAACATAAGCTGAACACTTCACTAAAGTCTCCCTGATTCCCTTAAGTTGCACAGAGTTCCCATATTAAATAAAGAATGGAACTGTTTTAACCGTTTTTAATTATTGGAATCCTTCCATAAAGTCTGCAATCGAAACAGAGTTCCCGGATTAAATAAAGAATATCTTCAACACATAAGCATTAGTCTCCCTGATTCCCTTCAGTTGCACAGAGTTCCCATAATAAATAAAGAATGGAACTGTTTTTACCATTTTTAGATTCGCTTGCGCGCATGCACAAGGAACGTTTTGGGAGAGTAGCACACTTTGGAGGTGTGCCTCTCCTGTTCAGTCCACTGCTCCGTTGAGCAGGCGTGGCGGTCCTGCACCAATGGGTGCGGGAGCTGTGTATGACAGCGGTGGTCTTCGCTTCAAAGAAAAACACCGCTGTCATACACAGCGCTGGTAGGCCTCACGGCCCCCCCTCCAAAGCTTTGGTGCCACTCTGGGAGCCCACCCCAACGTGGCAAATGTCCTGCGTCCTCTGCCGACGGGGTGCCCAATCCCCCGCTGGCTCCACGTCCCCCAAAGGCCCCTCCAAAGCTTTGGTGCCACGCTGGGAGCCCACACCAGCGTGGCAACATCCTGCCGACAGGTGCCCAATCCCCGTTGGCTCCGTCCAAAGGCCCCCAAAGCTTTGTGCCACGCTTGAGCCCACCCCAGCGTGGCAAACGTCCCACGCTGCCTGCCAATGGGGTTGCCCAATCCCTCGTCGGCTCCACGCCCCCAAATGCCCCCAAAGCTTTGGTGCTACGCTGGGAGCCCACCCCAGCGTGGCAAACGCCCCGCCGTTTTTTTTTTTTGTTACCTAGAAAGTAAAAACGGTCCCACGGTGCTTCTCCCTGAACCCCTTTCCACAACCCGCACCCACCCACTGTGCACCCTGTCCCCCCACCCCATACTTACCTCCAGAGCTTGGCGCGATGATCTTCGGTGGACCGGGAACATGTCTGCACTCTTCAAAGCCGACCGCGAACTGAGGAAATGCCGGTAAGCTGTATAATGGGCTAGATAGGGGGGTTTCAACTTTATTGCGTATCTCAGGCATCTTTTGGAATTTTTGCACTCAAATTCAACATGGGGTTTTTGACTCTCTCAGAATGATGTCATTGTCATGGCGATAGACTGGTTCGAAGGGTGATTTCGCAGTCACTGCGCAAATCACCCTTCGGCCTGAATAACGCCATGACAGTGACATCCTTCATGAGAAGAGTCCCAAAATGCCACGCTGAAAATGTGGTGCAAAATTCCTGTAATTACTGTTTTACGAGCTAGCGCTATGCAGTTCCTACGCAGGCTCGTAAGTTCATAATTTTCAATATTTTCACTCCAGATTTTCAACATTGCCATTTTGCCACACCTCCATATGAGCAGTACAGCTGTCATTTTTCACATCCCCGCCCAAAATGTGTTTCCGCCCATGTAGCGCACAATGGCGCAGTCGGTGTGCAAAATCAATGTATGGGACATATTAAGAAAATCACCGTGATACTGTTCATTAGCAGAGGTCTTAAAATGGCTATATTGAAAATTTGGTGAAAAAATTCCTAAAAATGAGTGTTTTACGAGCGTGCGTTGCGCAGTTCCTACGCACGCTCGTAGGTTTGCGAATTTTCAATATTTCCACTCCAGATTTTCAACATTGCCATTTTACCACACCTTCTTATGAGTAGTACAGCTGTCATTTTTCAAATCCTACCCAAAACGTGTTTCCGCCCATGTAGTGCACAATGGCGCAGTCGGTGTGCGAAATCAATGTATGGGACACAGTAAGAAAATCACAGTGACACTGTTCATTAGCAGAGGTTTTAAAATGGCAATGTTGAAAATTTGGTGTAAAAATTCCTAAAAATGACTGTTTTACGAGCGTGCGTTGCACAGTTCCCACACACGCTCGTAGGTTTGCGAATTTTCAATATTTCCACTCCAGGTTTTCAACATTGGCATTTTACCACACCTCTTCATGAGCAGTACAGCTTCATTTTTCACATCCTGCCCAAAACGTGTTTCCGCCCATGTAACGCACAGTGGCGAAGTCGAAAGTAACTCAATGTGTGGGACACATTAAGAAAATCACAGTGACACTGATCATGAGCAGAGGTCTTAAAATGGCTGTGTTGAAAATTTGGTGAAAAATTCCTAAAATGACTTTTACGAGTAGTGCTATGCATCCCTACGCATGCTCGTAAGTTTGCGAATTTTCAATATTTTCACCCAGATTTTCAACATTGCCATTTTACCACACCTCCTCATGAGCAGTACAGCTGTCATTTTTCACATCCTGCCCAAAACATGTTTCCACCCATGTAGCGCACAATGGCGCAGTTGGTGTGCGAACTCAATGTATGGGACAGATTAAGAAAATCACAGTGACACTGTTCATGAGCAGAGGTCTTAAAATGGCTGTGTTGAAAATTTGGTGAAATAATTCCTAAAAATGACTGTTTTACGAGTGTTCATTGCGCAGTTCCTATGCACGCTCGTAAGTTTGCGAATTTTCAATATTTTCACTCCAGATTTTCAACATTGCCATTTTACCACACCTCTTTATGAGTGGTATAGCTGTCATTTTTCACATCCTACCCAAAACATGTTTCCGCCCATGTAGTGCACAATGACGCAGTCGGTGTGCGAAATCAATGTGTGGGACACAGTAAGAAAATCACAGTGACACTGTTCATTAGCAGAGGTTTTAAAATGGCAATGTTGAAAATTTGGTGAAAAAATTCCTAAAAATGACTGTTTTACTAGCGTGTGTTGCACTGTTCCCACGCATGCTCGTAGGTTTGCAAATTTTCAGTATTTCCACTCCAGATTTTCAACATTGCCATTTTACCACACCTCCTTATGAGCAGTACAGCTGTCATTTTTCACATCCTGCCCAAAACGTGTTTCCGCCCATGTAGCGCACAATGGCGCAGTCGGTGTGCGAACTCAATGTATGGGACACATTAACAAAATCACAGTGACACTGTTAATGAGCAGAGGTCTTAAAATGGCTATGTGGAAAATTTGGTGAAAAATTCCTAAAAATGACTGTCTTAAGAGTGTGCGTTGCGCAGTTCCTACGCACGCTCGTAAGTTCGCGAATTTTCAATATTTGCACTCCAATGACTTCCAAATACCTAAACAGCACATAGAAGCAAGCAACATTCGACATTGACAAATGCTTGTTTATTTTTGCATTCGCTTGCATGCATTTGCAAGGAACGTTTTGGGACAGTACGACTTTTGAAGGTGTGTGACCCTCCTGTCCAATGCAGTGCTCAGTGTAACGTGTGCAACCCTACTGCACCAATGGATGCATGAGCTGTCTATGACAGCAGTTTGGCTGCAGTGGTCTTCAGATAAAAGAAAAGCACCACAGCAATTAGCGGTGGTAACATGTGTGTATTTAGCATATTGACGTCACCCTTTTCCCTCTGGCTGCTAATAAAATCCCTCCCACTTCCTCCCTCTGCTGCCTTCTACCCTGCTCCCTTGTTATTGCCCCCACCAAACACATTGTATTTGCAGACGGAGTGCACAGTCCCCATTGTCTCCAGGCCCCTCCCCCAACAAACACCCAGGTGACATGCTGGGAGCCCACCCCAGCATGCCCATTGTCCCTGTAAATGGGAAAACTGTCCCGCAACATCTTTGTTTTAAACCTGTGAAAACAGAAAACTGTCCTCGCTGTGTCTTGTGCCCTTCCCGAACCCACACCCACCTCTGCTTACCCCACCCCCTCACCCTATACTTACCTCTGGAGCCTGGTGCAATGATCTTCTAGGGACATGGATATGTTGTTCATCCACACTCATTGGCAGTATCCTTGCCGCTTAAATCTTGCCGGAAGGTCTTCAAGTTGTTCTCCCACCCACCCGGTGGTATAACTCGGCCCGCCCCATGACGCCAGATCTTCCTTACCGCATTGAAGCTCAGGTTCCCTCCTTAACGCTCTGCGCTTTGTGACTGGTTCCTATTTCTCCGCTTTTCGGATTTAAAATAATATTTGCAAAAGACTTAGTCTTCGATCCTCGCTGCCAGCGATGGATAAATCGACCCCGATTTCGAGATGCCCATGCGGGGAAGATGTCTCGGACGGATCCACACTCCACGTGTGTCTACTGCTTAGGCCTTGAGCACGACCCGCAGGCTTGCGACCTGTGCTCATCTTTCTCGGCCTACGTCCTCGAAGACCGTGCTGCCCGATTGTAACTGGGCCGTCCCGAGAAGCGTTTCCCTCCGGTGAAGTCCAAGGAGGCCCGGTTGGCGGTGTCCGGGGCGGCGGCTCGGCGGATCGGCTCGAGCGGGATGGTCCCTCGAAGAGGAGGCGGCGCGGCCGTATCTTCCTCGGCTGTATTTATCCCGCCTTCTCTGGGTTCTTCCTTTACACGGCTTCCTTTGAGGAGCTTTTGTCTGTCCCTCTCCACTAAAGGAGAAGGGCTCGCGCCTGCTGGACCTTTTCTCGGTCCAAAAAGAGGGACAAGGGTGAAGTCCTCCGCGACGCTTTGGAGCGGGAAAGGTCCCTTTCCTCGGCCGTCGACCGTCAAGCTATCGACCGTCAGCGCTTCGCCACTGGCCCCACGGTGTCCCCCGCCAGGTCAGTTGACCGAGACTCCTGACTGATGAAGTCGAGATTTTTCTCACCCATTGGACGGGCTGTCGCCTTTAGCAGCCGAGATTCCCTCTCCCCGTTCCCCGGGAGGGAGTTGGAGGATCCCGTGGCTCGCCTGTGCCTCCGGGTTCCGGAGTCCTCGGATGGACCTTCCGAGCCGGCGGGTGTCGGTTCGGCCGACACCTCCTGCACCGAATCCGGAAATTCGGGACTGGTCTCGGTCTCGCTCTCTTCGTGTCCAGCCGCTCCCACATCATAGGGCGTCCCGGTTCTGCATCATGGGTAAGCGGTAAATGTTGTCGTTCTCGTCCTCCTCTCGGATGAGGGGAGGTCGTGAATTACTCGGACGGCACGAGGACCTTATGTTGCAACAGCTCCTCCTGGCCGGGAATAAGCCGACTCCGGCGCCTTCCCGGCCATGAGTAACTGTCACCGAAACGTCGACACAACCCTCGACTTGCCCGAGGAGCCCATACCAGGCCGGTTGTTCGGCCAAAACCAGCTGCTCCACCGATTGCGGTGGAACCTCCGCCCTCACAGCCACCAATTGGGGCTCGACCAAGATTCGGTCGGCTAAGGGTTTACCCCACCCGGCTGTCAGTTACCCTCACTCCCGACCGACCTCGGCAGGTGAAGGAAGGTGGCTCAGGCCAGAGGGCAGTTTTCGAGGACTCTTCCGAGTCGAAGATGATTCCTCCTTCTTCTCCAAGCGACTGGACTTGGAGTCTTCGGAGGTCAGCCAATGGACGATAGCCCGTCGTCCTTCCTAGGACTGCTTCGGCTCATCTGAGAGTCTACCGGGATGGAGCTCGAACCCGTTCCAAACGGGCCAGGTATCCTCACGGAGATTCTGGACCGGGGATTCTCCGGCGGAGGTTTTCCGTGGCCGAGGCCATAGTGGGTCCAGCACTGGAACTTTGGCAGCGCCCTGCTTCCTGCCCTGCGCCCGGCCAGGATGGCCAGGAAGTATGCGGTCCCTACCGTTCCTTGTCCGGTTTTCGAACACCCTCTGCTGAGGGGTTGGTTACCGACAGCGTTTTCGGCAGCGCGGCTGGCAACGCCAGGGATTGGACAAACCTTCCTGACAAGGAGTCCAAGAAATTGACTATGTCGGGGCGGTAAGTCTACGCTCAGGCCCTCTCTCGGCCTTCTGTCAGGCCAGTTGACGGCCGTCCTCATGGCACATTTTTCTCATGCCTCTGTTGGGCTCCTGGATGAGGTCATCCCTCATCTTCCCGCCGATCTGCAGACTACGGTTAAGCAGGTGCGGGACCAGGGCAGGGCAGTGGCCAAACAGCAGCTCCAGACTGCTTTGGATGTAGGGGACTCATGTGCCAGATCGCGGCGGCCGCAGTGGCTGATGTCGTCGTGGCTTGGCTGAGGATATCCACCTTTACTCGGATACCCAGCACAAGTTGGCGGATGTTCCTTTTGGGACTGACCTCTTCGGCCCTGGGGTGGAAGGTCACCTGCAGAGGATCGAGAAGTCCATGCCACCTTGACTCGGTCTCTTCCGCTCAAGAAGGACAAAGGGTCACAAACCACAGCCTAAGCTCCTTTCGTCCTTCTGTGCCTCGGCAGCGCCCGCCCAGCAACGCCAGGGCCAGCAGGCTCTCCCGCCTTGGCATCCCAAACCCAAGCCGCCGGCTTCTCTAACAGGAGGCAGGAGGAGAGGGCCCAGGAGGTCCCTCGGCCGGTCCCTCCTCCAGAAGCCTGCCCAGTGACCGGCTGAGGGTGTCGCCCCCATCCGTCGCTTGCCCCCTAGGTCCCCGGGGGACGGCCCGCACTTCCTGCTCCGCCTGGTCCGCTGTTACCACGGACAGGTGGGTCTTGAGGTAGGTGGGAAGAGGCCTGCCTCTGGAATTCGAGCAGGCACCACCCTTCAGCGCGCCGCCTCAGGGAACCCGATCCCAGCTCACTGGCGGCTCGTTGAGCCGACAT
The DNA here is from genome assembly GCA_016271365.2 of Neoceratodus forsteri. Lineage (NCBI taxonomy): Eukaryota > Metazoa > Chordata > Ceratodontiformes > Ceratodontidae > Neoceratodus > Neoceratodus forsteri. The sequence continues at coordinate 1,872,668,407 of CM057452.1, forward strand.
CACTCTCCTCCAGAAGGAGGTGGTAAGAGAGGTGGTGGACCCTCCTTCAGACCCAGGGTTTGTGTCCAGGTACTTCCTGGTTCGAAGCGGACGGGGTTGGCGCCTCATTCTCCTCCACACGACCTAAACAAGTTCCTAAGGTCTCGAACCTTCAGGATGGTCACTTGGCTCAGATAATACCATCCTTGAACGCGGCGTGTGGTTCTGCTCTCTGGACTTGGAGGACGCTGCTTTTTCACGTCCCTATCCGTCTGCCTCACCAGAGATTCCTTCGCTTCGAGCGGAAGGATCTCTTCGAGTTCAAGCCATGCCCTTCGGCTTGTCTCCAGCTCCCAGGGTCTTCACCAAATGCATGGCAGTGGTGACAGCATTCCTCTTGCGGCGCCGAGGTCCGGTGTACCCTTACCTGGACGACTGGCTGATAGCAGCTCCCTCCAGGAAGGGAGGCGGAGTGGTCCAGAGATCTGGCCCTCCAGGTCTGCTCTCAACTGGGCCTCCTTGTCAACGAGGCCAAGTCGGAACTCGAGCCGAAGCAGGTGATTTTATTCATCGGGGCGCAGCTCGACTCTCTTCGAGCCAGAGCGCGGCTCCCGGCGGACAGGGCCGAGGTTCTTTCCTCCCTTGCCCGATCATTTCTGGTTGGGCAACTCGCCCTGCCGGGACTTCCTGCCTCCTGGGTCTCATGGCGGCCTGTACCAGCGTGGTCCGTTGGGCCTGGCTGGAACATCGCGTCCCCTTCAGTGGGGACTGGCCAGCCAGTGGTCACAGCGCCGCGATCCCTTGGCACCAGCTTTGTGTCGGTGACACAGGGGATGGGAATGCTCTCCAGTGGTGGACCGTTCCAGATCAATTGCAGGAGGGCATCCTGCCCGTCCGCCTCGCGACCGGGGTCTCTGTCGACCGATGCCTCTCTGATGGGTTGGGGTGCCCATCTGGGGAACACGGGCTCATGGCCTCTGGTCCCCGGGAGTCCGATGCCACATCAACCTGCTGGAGCTCCGGAGCGGTCCGCCTAGCTCTCACCGCCTTTGCTCCGTTCCTCCGGGGTCAAGTGGTCCGAGTCCAGGCGGACAATACCACGACCATGTACTATCTAAACCGCCAGGCGGGACGCCGGGCTCATGCTTCTATGCGCGGAAGCTCTCCGCATTTGGTCACTCGTGGCAGCCTGGAGGCGGATCTCCCTAGCCATTCACGTGGCAGGAGCCTCCAACACCCTGGCCGATGCCCTGGGCGGATAGGGGCTGCATCCCACGAGGTCTCTCCTGCCGGAGGTAGTGCAGCATCTGTTCTCCCTTTGGGGCACACCTCAGGTGGACCTGTTTGCCTCACGGAGAACGCGAAGCTGAGTCTGTTTCTTGGCCGCCCCCTCAGCAGGGCTCGCTGCAGGGGATGCCTTCTCGAGGCAATGGACCCCGGCCCTCTTTACGCCTTTCTCCGTTTCCTTGATCCACAAGGTGCTTCTCAAGGCGAGGGAGGGACAAGGCGCCAGGTGATTCTGATAGCCCCAGACTGGCCTCGCCAGTTCTGGTACCCAGATCTCCTCAGTCTCAGCTCCAGGACTCCGCGGCGGCTTCCAGCTCGCCCGGACCTGCTCTCAGTCAATCAGGGGAAGGTGTTCCATCCGGACCTTCAATCCCTGCACCTGACGGCCTGGTTCCTGAGCGGCTAGAGTTCCAGGCCTTGGGTCTTTCCGACGAGGTCCTCAATGTAGTGAGGCGTCCCGTAAGTGAGTCGACCAGAAAATGCTTATGCTTTCAAATGGAAAAGTTTTCCATTTGGTGTCAGGACAAGGGCTTGGACCCTTCCTCCTGTTCTTGGCAAGCATCTTGGACTATTTATGGTCCCTTTCTAGTCAAGGGGGCTTAGGCTCGGCGACCCTAAGGGTGCACCTAGCAGCCATCTCTGCTTACGGTGGCGGGCGCGGGAAGCAGTCGGTGGCGCAGGAGAAGGTGGTTCATGCTTTTCAAAGGCCTCGATCACATTTCCTCCTCAGTGCGGGAACCCCACCTCGGGATCTACTGCTGGTACTGGCAAAGCTCATGTAAGCCATTCGAACCTATGCACAGGTGTGCTCTCTCACCTGTCGTCGAAGACCGCCTTCTTGGTGGCTATCCGTCAGCCAGAAGGATGGGAGAGCTCCAGGCGCTCATCCAGTCTCCTTACCTGGTCTTCCACAGGGACAAGGTTGTCCTGCTTCCCCACGAAATTCCTTCCGAAGGTGGTGTCGGAGTTTCACCTTAACCAGGTGTTGACTCTGCCGGTGTTCTACCCCAATCACACCTCGGAGGCCGAATATAGGCTCCATACTCTGGATCCCTAGAAGGCGCGCTTATTATAAGGGCCTAGGCTGAAATTGAGGAGAGGTTAGCCAGCTGTTTGTCACCTACGCTGAAGCCGCATCTGGCAGACCTGCAGTCAGCGGACGATAAGCAGGTGGGTAACCTCCTGCATAGATCTCTGCTATAAGTTAGCGGGCATGGAGCCTCCCAGAGGATAAGAGCTCATTCTACCGCCTATACTGCTGCAACGGTGGCTGCTTCCAGGGACGTCCTATTCAGGAAATCTGTGGCTGCTACCTGGAAGTCAGCAACACCTTCATTACCCACTACCACATCGACCTTGAGTCACGCCGGATGCTGGTTTTGGGGCCTCGGTTTCTCAGTCTCTTTCCCAAGTAAGTATATGGGGTAGTGCGTCTTTTGCCTCCCTCCCGGAGAACTGCTAGGAGTCTGCCAATGGGTGTGGATGAACAACATATCCATGTCCCTAGAAATGAGTTACTCACCTGTAAGCAGGAGTTCTAGGAATGGTATATGTTGTTCATCCACACACTCCCATTCGACCTCCTGGCTCGACGCACAACCTGAGCTTCCAGCGGCCAGATCTGGCGTCATGCGGGTCGGAGCCGAGTTATACCACCCGGTGGGTGGGAGGAGCAAGCTTGAAGACCTTCCGGCAAGATTTAAAGCGGCAAGGATACTGCCAATGAGTGTGGATGAACAACATATACCATTCCTAGAACTCCTGTTACAGGTGAGTAACCTGTATTTAGTGGAGTGGGAACACGTCTGCACTCTTGGAAGCAGAACGCAAACTGAAGAAATGAGAGTAAGCTGTATAATGGCATAAATGTTTTTTTTTTTCCAACTTAGGTGGCTATCTCGGGCATTTTTGCAAATTATGGCACCACATTTTCAACAGGGGGTTCTTGGGACACCACCTCATGAATTACTGTCATGTGAGTTATTCGGTCCCCAAAGGTGATTTCATGGTCACTGCACAAAATCATCTTTTGGGATTGATTAACTAAACGACAGTGTCACTGTTAATGAGGTGGGCTTCCAAAATCCTATGTTGCAAATTTGGTGAAAAAATGTAAACAAATGACTGTGTTACGAGCGTGCGTTGTGCAGTTTCCACGCACACTCATAACTTCCAGAATTTGAAATATTTTCACTCCAGATTTTCAACACTGGCAATTTTTCACACCTGCTTATGAACAGTACAGCTGACATTTTTCACATCCTGGCTGAAATGTGTTTTTGCACATCCAACGCACAATGGTGTGGTCACAGTGAGAAATCAATGCTCAGGACAGATTATGAAAATCACAGTGACACTGTTCATGAGCAGAGGTCCCACAATGCCTATGTTGAAAATTTGGTGACAAAAGTCCACAAAATGACTGTGTCATGAGCGTTCATTGCGCAGTTTCCATGTACGCTCGTAAGTTCGAGAAATTGTTGTATTTTCACACCAGATGTTCAACATTGTCATCCCTTCACACCTCCCTATGAATGCTACAGCTGTCATTTTTCACATCCTGCCTGAACTGTGTTTTTGCACATGTGGAGCACAACGGTGTGGTCGCTGTGGGAAATCAACGCTCAGGATAGATTAACAAAATAACAGTGGGACTGTTCATCAGCAGAGGTCTCAAATGCTTTTATGAGGTGGGGGTAACAAAAAGGTCATGCTGAAAATTTATTGTGCAAATACCAGCAATCGCACAGGGCATTAGGGTAAAGCACCATACGTGCCAAACACCATTGCAAATACCTGCATGCGAACATTCGGCATTGACAAATGCTTGTTAATTATTGTAATCCTTCTCTAAAGTCTGCAATTGAAACAGAGTTCAGCACATAAGCACATCATTCCCTTTCTGAATCTACTGCTATATGCACATAAAGAATGTTTTCAGCACATTGGCACATCATTCCCTTTCTGAATCTACTGCTAGTCTATCTATCTATAATTCCTGACCTTCGGTGCCGAGAGCTACCGCTACACTTTGTCCGCTCGACGACAGCGGTAACGGCCAATTGTCCTGGCAACCATAAGTCCGCTAGTACAACGCCGCGATGATTTGTCCAGGGACTAAATGGCCGTACCCCAGTTTTTATACCAGCAATGCAGCCATGTTAGGGTAGTGCAGGCTGCTGCCTGTGACAAGGCAAATATTCCCTTGGTTTCCAACCCCCAGAAAAAGACCCCAGGAAGATTGATGCCATGGCAAAAAAGCAGTACATGGCATCTTCCTTGGGACTCAGGCAGGTGAACTATATGGCCTGTATAGCCAGGTACCAGAAGTCCAGGTGGGACACTGTACTGGCACTGGCTAAGCAGGCCTCCCCCCAGCTAGCCAAGAAGTTGGAGGAGGTGGCTGCTGATGGGATTGAGGCATCAAAAGTACAGTTTCATGCACTGTGGACTCCAATGATGTGTCATCAAGAGTCATGGCTACATCTGTGGCTCTTTGGAGAATGGCTTGGCTCAGATGTGCTAGCCTCTCACAGGATACCCAGGCTAAGGCCATGGATTTTCCTGTAGTGGGTAATTCTCTGTTTGGGGAGCAGACAGAGAATTACATGAAGAAAATGGACGAGTACAAGACCACTTATAGGAGTGCTCAGGCCAAGAAAAGGCAGGCAACTACTCAAAGGCAGCAGTCCAGGGGCAGGCATTTTCATAGGCCTTTTTACCAAGCACAGGCTTCTTCTCCCTTTTCACAGAGGGGGTTCTTCAGAGGGAGAGGCAGAAGAAGGATGAGCAGGGCTGCATCCACTCCTCAGCCTAAGGCCCCTGCCAAGCAGACACCCTGATGGGCCTGCCCTGGTCGACTCTCCTATTCCAGTAGGGGGCAGGCTGGCTTACTTTATCCAGGATTGGATGTCTATTACCTCAGACAAGTGGGTCCTGGAAGTAGTAAGCCAGGACTGGTTCTCAGCTTCAGAAAATTTCTGAAGATGAGAGCCAGATCTTTTCCACCTGCAGGTCTCTACAACATCCTTGCCCTAGAGGCAGAGGTTTCATCTCTTCTGCCCTTAAGAGCCCTAGAGAGAGTTCCTACCCTACACTGGGGCAAAGGTCTGTACTCCAGGTACTTCCTTACCCCAAAAAAGACAGTGGAGTGGCGACCCATCCTAGACCTAAGATACCTGAACAAACATCTTTTAAAACCAAAGTTCAAGATGGTAACTCTAGGAATAATTCTTCCCTCTCTAAGGCCAGGGGACTGGCTAGCCTCCCTGGGCCTCAAAGATGCCTATTTTCACATTTCCATCAGGTGCTCCCGCAGAAAGTACCTCAGGTTCGAGTTGCCCTCAGGCCACTATCAGTTCAAAGCAATGCCCTTTGGCCTAACATCAGCCCCAAGGGTTTTCACAAAGTGCCTGGCAGTAGTTGTTGCCTTTCTAAGAAAGCAAAAGATTTCCACGATGAGCCAGTCGTCCAGACCAAGTCAAGTCAGACCTGCAAGTGACCCAGCAAGTGCTCACTTCTCTAGGATTTCTTCTCAACCTTCCCAAGTCAGTTTTTGAGCCAGTGCAGCTCCCTACCTTAATAGGGGGTGGAGCTGGATACTGTCAAAGCAAGAGCCTTTCTTCCCCTGGAAAGGGCAGGAGTTCGTATAGAACTGGCTTCTTCCTTCAGCCTTCAGGTGTCTCAACCAGCAAGGCATTTCCTTCAGCTGTTGGGCCACATGGCAGCTTCTACAGCAGTGGTTCAAGGGGCAAGATTCCAGATGAGGGACATTCAGTTCCATCTGAGGGCCTTTTGGTCCCAGAGGAAGGATCCCCTTACCAAACTGATTCCAGTGACTCGGACCCTGATCCAAACCCTTCAGTGGTGTCAGGATCAGGACAATTTAAGACAAGGGGTCCCATCTGTCACTCAGTCTCATTCAGTAGTCCTTACCACGGATGCTTCCCTTCTGGGCTGGGGAGCCCATCTGGGGGCCCTCACTGCCCAGGGACTGTGGTCCCCTCAGGAATCCCTTCTCCATATCAATCTCCTAGAACTCAGGGCAGTTTTTTGGCCCTGCAAGCTTTCTCTTAGTCAGTGCAGAACAAGGTGGTTCAGGTCAGAACAGACAACACCACCACCATGTGGTACATCAACAAGCAGGGAGGCACTCGGTATACGGCCTTGTGCACAGAAGCCATGAAGTTGTGGTTCCTGGCTTATTCCCTGCAAACCTCTCTGATAGCAGTCCACCTTCCAGGGGAGGACAATGTGCTCGTAGATGCACTGAGCAGGATCTCACAGGGCCATCACGAATGGTCCCTGGACCCTCTGGTGTTGAAGGTGATTTTTTTCAAGGTGGGGCACTCCAGAAATAGATATCTTTGCAGCCCCAGACAATCACCAACTTCTTCTCTTTTGTTGCAGACCCCCAGTCTTGGGCTCAGTCCCTCTGGATGCTCTGATTCTGAACTGGGAAGGGAAATTTCTGTATGCCTTCCCTTCCTTTCCTCTACTGTTCAAAGTTTTAGTCAAGATAAGGTCACCACCTTGCAAAGTGATTCTGATTGCTCCAGACTGGGCCAGACAGCTTTGGTACCCCCTGTTGCTGTCCCTAGCAGTTCATCTTCCCCTGTCTCTTCCCAGGAATTACAACCTGTTAACCTCCTCTCAGGAGAGGATTTGGTACCCCAATCTTCAGTCTCTCAATCTCAAGGCATGGCTCTTGAAGAGTTAAGAGTATGCAGATTTGCATCTGTCTCAGGGGGTTCTGGATATTCTCAAAGCCTTTCGAAAGCCCGCCACTAGAAAAACCTATAACTCCAAATGGAAGAGATTCAGCATTTGGTGTTCCAAGAAACATATTTCCCCAGACACTGCTGAATTGCCAGCAGTTCTGGATTATATGGTCCATTTGAATGGTTTAGGCCTCAGACCAGTGACTCTCAAGGTGCACTTGTCAGCTGTTTCTGCTTTCTGTCAGTGGGGAAGTCTTCCTCACGATCATCTCATCCTGTGTTCTGTAAATTTTTTTAAGGGATTGCTTCATACCAACCCTCCCTTTAGAGACCCTGCCCTTGCCTGGGACTTAAATGTTTGCATTGTTCAACTTATGCAACCTCCCTTTGAACCTATGTCCTCAACAGAGCTTAAGTACTTGACTTGGAAAACTGTGTTTTTAGTAGCCATTACCTCTGCCAGACGTATCAGTGAATTGCAAGCCCTGTCAGTGGAACCTGATTTTATCTCCTTTCATAGGGATAAAGTGATCCTTAGAAGCAATAGAAGGTTCTTGCCCAAAGTGGTTTCAGATTTCCACTTGAATCAATCTATGTCTCTTCCTGTCTTCTTCAGGAGAGAGGAGGCTACACAGTTTAGATGTTAAAAGGGCCCTTAGCTACTGCACAGAGTGTACCAAGGGTCACAGGTTTGATTCCTTCCAGTTGTTCCTCACTTATGGAGAAGTGGGAAAGGGCAAACCTGCCACCAAGAGAACTATTGCCAGGTGGATTGTGTCTTGTATACAGTTCTGCTATGAAAAATTAGGAAAGACTCCGCCCTCAGGCCTGAGGGCTCAATCCACCAGAGGTACAGCTGCTTCCCTGGCTGCTGCCAGGAATATTCCTCTCTTACAAATTTGTCAAACAGCCACCTGGAAAACAGTCCATACCTTTACCAAGCATTACTCTCTGGATATCCGGGCTAGGAGTGATGCTCGGTTTGGCATAGCAGTACTGCAGAGCCTGTTCCCAAAGTAGGTTCTGTCCTCCTCCATGGAGGTACTGCTTGGTAGTCTGCAATAGTCAGAATACAGCAAGACTTCTTGTTGTTTGAAGAAAAAATTACTTACCTTAGTAATTATGTTTCTTCTAATGGAGTCTTGCTGTATTCTGACCTCCCTCCCTGCCTCCCCTCTCAGAACCTGTTTTTGGGAAGTGGGTAGGCAGGTGCAGTGTTGCACCGCAGGGGTGCTTCTTTTACACCCTCCTCTTTTTGTTTGGGTGTTTGTTTAATTATTCTTCTTATTTGGATTGTTTTTTTTTGGTTTTGGGTTTCCTGACTTGAGTCTTTCTTGGGAATTCAAAACTCTTGTTGGCAGTTGGCTAGTAAAAATTTTACAGTTTCCACATAGGATAGTTAGTGAGTTTTTTGCTCGTAAGAATCTGACGGTTGAATTTCAAAGGGCTGTAGACAGAGACCTCAACCGAGCTCGAGCTCAGCATTCTATGCTCTGCATAGAAAGTTAACCCTTTGTTCTCCGGGGCAGTTTAAAGGCTAGGGCTAACTGCAATAGTCAGAATACAGCAAGACTCCATTAGAAGAAACTTAATTACTAAGATGAGTAATTTTTTCTTCTCTCCCTGGAACATAAATTCAGTTTGAAATGAACTTTTCCTAGGACTGTCTTTCCAGGAGGAGGCAAGTGACTAAAATGACATCCTTGGAATGTTTCCAAAAAAAGATCTAATTGCCATCCTAGGAATGTTGAGTCAGAGTTCATGGTAGGAGCGGCATTGACAAAAGCAGGAAAACAGAACCCCAAAGAGACTGAAAAAGTAGACGCAGTTTTCGTCTGTTGGCACACCTGATCAGTATTGTAGTTATATTCCCCAACCCTCTGAGTGTCTCTGAATAACGCTACCTCCCCCCGCACACAGTATGGCTGATGGGGGTACCCAATCCCTTGTCGGCTCCGCACCCCCCCCAAGTTCTAGGTGCCACGCTGGGAGTCCACCGCAGCATGGCATAAGTGAGAATGGCGATGGTGGTGCCCAATCCCCCGTCAACTCAATTAAACCCTCCCAAAAGAAACAGTCTTCCAATTGCCATGCTGGGAGCCCACCCCAGCGTGGCACACGTCTGTATGGCCGACGGGGATGCCCAATCCCCCGTCGGCTCCACTGACCCCCCCAAAAAAAATCTTCCAGCTGCCACAGTGGGAGCCCACCCCAGCGGTGCACAAGTCCCACATTGTCTTCCTAAAAAGAAAACAAACACCTGAAAAGAAAAACGGTCCCTCGTTGATTGTCTTGCCCCCAACCCACGCCCACCCTCTGCACATCCACCTCCCCACCCCACCTCACCCCATACTTATCTCCGAAAGCCAGGCGACAATCTTCAGTGGACCAGGAACATGTCTGCACTCTTCAAAGCCGACCGCGAACTGAAGAAATGCCGGTAAGCTGTATAATGGAATGAATAAATAGTTTTTTTTTCAACTTTGATGCATATCTCAGGTATTTTTTTGGAATTCTGGCACTAAAATTTCAACATGGGGTTTTTTGGACCCCTCCTCATGGATTCTGGCACTGTCATGGCGTTAATCGGCGCCGAAAGGTGATTTCAGCGGTCAGTGTGCGGAACCACCTTTTGGGACCGATTTTCGAAATGACAGTGTCACTGTTCATGAGGTAGGCCCCCAAAAACCCTATGTTGAAAATCTGGTGAAAAAATTCCCCAAAATGACTGAATTACGACCGTGCGTTGTGGAGTTCCTACGCACGCTCGTAAGTTCGCAAATTTTTAATATTTTCACTCCATATTTTTAACATTGCCATTTTACCACACCTCCTTATGAACAGTATAGCTGTCATTTTTCACATCTTGCCCAAAATGTGTTTCCGTGCATGTAGCGCACAGTGGTGCAGTCGGTGTGCGAAATCGATGTTCGGGACAGATTAAGAAAATTGCAGTGACACTGTTCATGAGCAGAGGTCTTAAAATGGCTATGTTAAAAATTTGGTGATAAAAGTCCATAAGATGACTGTGTTACGAGCGAGCATTGTGCAGTTTCCACACACCCTCGTAAGTTCAAGAATTTGTAATATTTTCAGTCCAGATTTTCACCACTGGCATTTTTCCACACTTCCTTATGAACAGTACAGCTGTCATTTTTCACACCATGGCCGAAATGTGTTTTCGCACTTCCAGTGCAGAAGTGCGTGGTCGCTGTGGGAAATCACTGTTCGGGACAGGTTAAGAAAATCACACTGTTCATGAGCGGAGGTCCCAAAATGCCTGTGTTGACAATCTGCTGTAAAAAAATCCCCAAACTAATTACATTACAGGTGTGCGTTGCACAGTTTCTACGCATGCTCGTGACGTCGCCAGTTTTTTTAATATTTTCACTGCAGATTTTCAACATTGCCATTTTTTACACCTCCCCATGAAGAGTACAGCTGTAATTTTTCACATCCTGTTCAAATGTGTTTTCTCAACTGTGGCACCAAATGGCGTAGTCACTGTGCAAAATCAACTTTCGGCTAATGAACTGATATTGCCACTGTTCATGAGGTGGGGGTCACAAAAAAAACATGTTGAAGATTTGGAGTGAAAATACCAACGAGCTCTTGAGGCGTTTGGGTTTTCGACCATAACGCCCCACCCTGTAGAGACTGACAGGCATCAGGGGTGTGACTTGGGATTGTCGCCTGTAATGCTAATACCATTCCACCCCCACCCACACCCTGCAGCCAGCGAGAGGCATCAAGGTGTGCCTTGGACTCTTCGGCCCCAAAGTTCACCCCATTCTCCTATACAGCACCCATCTCACCGTATTTCCTGATGGAATAGGGTGACCATAAGGGCCAAAGACCCCAAGGCACACCGTGACACTTGTCAGTGTCTGCAGGGTAGGGTGTGGTGAAATGGCATGGCCGTTATGCCTGACAACCCAAAGGCACACCCCAATGCCTGTCAGTCTCTGCAGGGTGGTGGTGGTGGGGTTGGCTTCAGTTCAATACTTCGCTGCCATTCCTGTTATGCAGCTCTGTAACTTCTACACTACCAATGCCAGTGCCAGCAAGCAAACATTCGGCATTGACAAATGCTTGTTTATAATAACTGCTGCAAAGTTTCTATTGAGAATCATAAGCTGTATTTGCATCAGGAGCGACTGTGTCCCGCGGCAGCTGCTGTAGTGAGCGACTTTTGCTTCACAGAGAAGTGACCAGCTGTTTCATCGGGCTGGTAGTTGTTCTAAAGAATGATTATTTATTGCTGGGAAATGTTATCGGCTGTCTGGAGAATGGGCAGATGGGTGGCCTGAGTGAGTAACTTGTGGTTTGGTGTGGCTTGTTTGGTCTCGAGCTAGTGTATTTTCTGTGAGCAGTGACAGTGCAATGCCACAAATGCCATAATAACCTGGTATCGAGTTATTATGGCAATGACCAGGTTATTACAGCATTTTAAAAGCAGTGAGCAATGAGTGATTATAGGGGATCGCCAGTTTTTTATGCAGTGATAAGTACTGTAAGGAAGACCTGGCAGTAAAATGCAGGGAGCTATGAAACAACAGATGGAGGAAGGATATCAAAGACTGAGAATCTGTGTGATGTACAACATCGCTGTAATCATGTGTAGACAAAAATAAACAGAAAACATTTGTTTTATAAATTTTCAGTAAATAATGCCTTATTACTAAAAAGAAATACCATCCAGGTTAGAAGCCCATGCAGCAATATGCTGTCGAAAAGTAAGTGTATAATTTAAGCAGGCAGCAACAACAAACTCTCTCAAGGGGTCTTATTCACTTATGTCTACATGTCATGTATGGGCAGTGCGTAGGCATGCCTACATCTGGATGCTGCACAGTGGGGACCTGTGCACCCCTGGGTGGCATTCACCACAGGTGCACTAGTGCCTTGTGCGCTGGATCCCCCAGCCACCCACACAGCTACAGTCCACGAGCGGCCCAGGGGTGTACTAGGGGGCATGTCTGCACTTCACACAATCCACTAAGGTGCTGAGTACTGTCCAGGGTTGTGCGATGGGGGACCCTGCCATAACTTTCCTGCTCATTTACATGGACCCCCCCCATCAGACACCCACCGGCGGTGGCATTGGGACACCTGCCGCAGTGTTGCCCAAGCTCACTGGGCTACATTGGAGGGCCAGGCAGCCATTTGGGCACTCAGCCGTAGTTTAATTCAGGAGTGAGTTTGCACCTTCCCGGGATCTCCTGCCCATGTGCGGAAGGGGATCCACTGTGGGACCTAGGCCGAGGATCTTATTGGATACCCACTTATGTCCTGCACTTTTCCCTCATGCAACCATGATCCTCCACCATGTGGCTGCACACCAGGGGGCAGGGGTGCAGTCAAGTGGCCGATGTTTGTGAATGTCAGCCTGTGCACAGGTGCAGAGCATTGTGGGCGAGTTCCACACATAGTCTGTGAATAGATCCCAAGATAAATATAATTAGAAGATGTGAGAGGCAAACTAGAATGATATACACAATTTTTATTAGTCACTAGAACAAACTCTAGACATGCCAGTGCTCATCCGGACTCATTCCAGTTCCTGAGGAAATAATAGGTGGTACATAGCAGGGATGTAACCATGAGGATTAATTTTACCTCACACATTGTGTTCAGCAAGAGAATCTGTATGCACTGTAATGGAAAGAAAAGGCAACAGACTTTTTCAAGTTTTTTTATCACCACACCTTCCTTTACTTTCTTGAATTCACACCACAAAACAGTATAGGACAGTACATAGACCAGATACCATTTCTTCATTCTTTCAGAAATCCAAAAGGCAACCTAACATATATCTTCTTGGCTCAATTGTCTAAAAATCCATTAGTTTAAACCAAAAATGTTTCTAGTAGCAGGAAAACCAATTGTACTGTATTTTCTGCCAGAATTTGATTTTCATTGCCTTTTTGTTGCCAAAGAAACAGGCTGCTAGCATTTGGAGGATGTGATCATGCACATGGATGTGTCATATGCATGCTGACTTTTTGGCGTTGTGATGTAGCGCCTTCCTCAGAGCAAGCCTTTGCTTTGATAGGGATTGCTTTAAATAATCCATGGTTGCTGTGGCAAACTATTGTACCAGCCCTATGACTTCAGCCATAGAAACATATAGATAAAAACTTTGTACACATCCAAACGTTCCCTGGACCCGAAGCAGCCCAACGGACAGAGCTTCATGAAACCTGTCACTTTTTCCTCCATTTTCTCCCCGACTACCACGAACATGCAGTGAGCACATTGTGCGAGCTGCGCCTCTGAGGGGATGCCCACAGTGCTGTGGATGTGCAGCCTCCCACCTGATGCAGCTCGCACGCGCCGCCACCTGGATTCCTCCAAGTGGCGATTAAGCGGTGAGCCACAGAAACTCCCCTTCCTGAGGGAGGAGAGCTGTCCTCTGGACACTCAATCCTTCCTCCCCCAGCCAACCCCCGGTAACTCATGTACGTTTCTGAACATGGGTCGCCAGCATGGCAGGAGGTAAGGTGCTTACGGCCCCTCAGTGCCACTGGGCCGGCCATCTTTTTTTTAAATAACTTTTTTACATCGCTGTAATTATCATATACTTTTCACACACATCATCATGTCTCCTTTATATCCTCACCGCATTTATCTTTAGACTTCCATACCTAACTCTGTGAACTATAGTAAAATAGGAAATATATATCTCATATGAAATGTCTTTGCTCCTTCCTCTTTGCAGTGTGTTGCGGCACTAGGTGCACCTTAACATTTAACTTATTTGAGTATCCTTAAATATATACTACCCAATACAGATTGATGTTGCCAGACTTAATAATTATTTTGCTCGGTCAGTCGTGCAAAATCAAAGTTAAATGACTTTGTGAAGTATTACTTTTATTTCCAGCAGTAGCTGTTTGAAACATGAAATCCTCTTCTTTTCTCTGTATGCACTAAATTCACTACTTGCTAGCGCATGTGTAGTCTGCAAAAGTGCGGTGATAGTCATAGACTTAAATAGTTTCCCTGCATTCCCAGCATTCTAGTGGCTACTTAACCCAGACCACTAATACTTTATGCACCCTCTGGAAGCTCTAGCATAAGGAGACCCTTATGCCTGTCGTTTATAATCTTTCTGTGCACAAGTGCTTATTGCCTGCATGTACCCAGCTATGTCCAATTTTTTACTTTTGAATATTCTTTTTTGAAGCCAGGTCCAATCAGCGAAGGCCACTTTAGGTGCTGATAACAACTGAAACTGAGTTTCTCCGGCTGAACCAAGTTCATTCATAAGCACACTTCTATTCTAATTTAGACTTAATGTATATGTAAACGTAATTGGTACTGGTGAGTTCTATGATCTCTGGGAAGGATACTTTTTATTTTATTTGTAGCTGTTTTATGGCCAGTTTGTTTAGCACTCGCCATCCTGGATCCTTATAGTTCAATCTTATCCCTGGGGCTTAGTTCTAGTGGCTTTCCTGTGCTCCTTAAATGCCTCCAGCTGTTTCTGTACAAGTATTATTTCAGTTGATCGAAATACACAGGAGCTATATTACTCCATCACATGTTCTGTGAGGTACCAGGTGACATGGGCTGCTTGGGGTTCCATTTCAACCATGTCTAAGATCTAAGATCTTTGGTGCTCCAGTCATACAATAGCAAATGGGATTAGAAGAACTATGATTCCTCAATGAAGAAAAACTAGACCCAGATGCACGTGCCTAATAGCATGAAAAAAAAACATTTGAGATGCCCAAGATCCCTAGGGTAGCACTTACTACAACTAATTTAGCACAATTATAGAAAATCCACGAGCAGCCCCCAGTGTTCAGAGTTATTAGTTGTGTCTTGTAAATACCCCGATAAGCAGAACCACTGTAAAACAAGCATTTGTCAATGCCGAATGTTTGCTTGCTGGCATTGGCATTGGTAGTGTAGAAGTTACAGAGCTGCATAATAGGAATGGCAGTGAAGTATTGAACTGAAGCCAACCCCACCACCACCCTGCAGAGACTGACAGGCATTGGGGTGTGCCTTTGCGTCATCAAGCATAACGGCCACGCCATTTCACCACACCCCCTTACCCTGCAGACACAGACAAGTGTCACAGTATGCCTTGGGGTCTTTGGCCCTTATGCGCACCCCATTCCATCAGGAAATACAGTGAGATGGGTGCGGTATAGGAGAATGGGGTGAACTTTGGGGCCAAAGAGTCCAGGGCATACCTCGATACCTCTTACTGGCTGTAGGGTGTGGAATGGTATGAGTATTACAGGCGAGAATCCCAAGTCACACCCCTGATGCCTGTCAGTCTCTACAGGGTGGGGCGTTATGGTTGGAAACCCTAACATCTCAGACGTTCATTGGCATTTTCACTCCAAACTTTCAACATGGGTTTTTTGTGACCCCCACCTCATGAACAGTGGCAATATCCAGTTTGTTAGCCGAAAGCTGCTTTTGCACAGCGACTACGACATTTAGCACCACAGGTGCAAAAACACATTCCGACAGGATGTGAAAAATGACAGCTGTACTGTTCATGGGGAGGTGTAAAAAATGGCAATGTTGCAAATCTGCAGTGAAAATATTAAAAAAACTGATGAAGTCACGAGCGTGCATAGAAACTGTGCAACACACACCCGTAATGTAATTAGTTGGGGGATTTTTTACAGCAGATTGTCAACACAGGCATTTTGGGACCTCCGATCATGAACAGTGTCATTGCGATTTTCTTTATCTGTCCCAACAATGATTTCCCACAGCGACCACGCATTTCTGCGCTGAAAGTGTGAAACACATTTCGCCATGTTGTGAAAATGACAGTTGTACTGTTCATAAGGAAGTGTGGAAAATGCCACTGGTGAAAATCTGGACTGAAAATATTAAAAAGTCATGAACTTACGAGGGTGCGTGGAAACTGCTGAATGCTCACTGTAACACAGTCATTTTGGGGACTTTGTCACCAAATTTTCAACATTACCATTTTAAGACCTCTGCTCATGAACAGTGTAAGCGTGATTTTCTTAATCTGTCCCAAACATTGCTTTACACACGACTGCACCATTATGCGCTCATGTGCGGAAACACATTTTGACAAGATGTGAAAAATGGCAGCTGTACTGCTCATAAGGAAGTGTAATAAAATGGCAATGTTGGAAAATCTGGCTGCAAATATTGCACCGCAAATCCAGTAAGTGTGTGTGTATGAACTACGCAACATGCGCTCCTAAAACAGTCATTTTTAGGAATTTTGACACCAAATTTTCAACATAGCCATTTTAACACCTCTGCTCATGAACAGTGTCACTGTGATTTTCTTAATCTGTCCCAAACATTGATTGCACACACCAACTGCTCCATTGTGCGCTACATGCAGGGCCCGATTAATGCCATGACAGTTCAAGAATTCATGACGAGGGGTCCCAAAAACCCCATGTTGAAAATTTGGTGCCAAAATTCCCAAAAAATGCCTGAGATATGCAGTAAAGTTGAAAAAACCCTATTCATTACATTATACAGCTTACCAGCATTTCCTCAGTTACGTGGTCAGCTTTGAAGAGTCTGGGTATGTTCCCGGTCCACGAAGATCGTCGCACCGAGCTCGAGGTAAGTATGGGGTGAGGAGGTGGGGGCAGGGTGCGCAGTGGGTGGGCGGGTGGGCTGGGAAAGCACAGAGGGAACGTTCTTGTTTACAGGTTTGTTTGTTTTTAAAGGAAGACGACGCTGGACGCTGCCATGCTGGGGTGGGCCTCAGCGTGGCAGCTAGAAGGCTGTTTGAGGGGGTCTGGAGCCGACAGGTGATTGGCACTTCGTCAGCCAACAGACTTGTGCCATGCTGGGGTGGGCTCCCAGCGTGGCAGCTGTAAGCTGTTTGGGGGCTGGAGCCGGGAGGGATTGGGTACCCCGTCAGCCATACTGGATGTGTGCCACATTGTGGTAGGCCCCAGTGTGGCACCTGGAAAGCTTTTTTCGGGGGGTGTGGAGCTGACGAGGGATTGGGCACCCCATCAGCCATACAGGCATGTGCGTGGGAGCGCGACCACGCAATATGCGGCGCGCATGTGGAGGGGGGGAGCTCTGCTCACTGAAACGGAGCTCTCCCTTTCAGCTGTATGCCACTGCATTTTCAACTGCTGTCATAGACAGCTGGAGCAGTGATTGGAGAACTGCGACCATGCCTGCAAACACACTGACTGAATTGGAAGACGCTGACACACCTCTGAAAAACTCGGATGATAGCACTATGTTTCTTGCACATGCGTGCAAGCAAACATAAAAATGTGTGTTAAAAGTGGAAAGTTAAAAATCATTTTCAATTGTCCTAATTCTTTTTTCTGTTTTATTTCAGTCTCTTAAGAAGCTGTGAAAACCATGGTCATTGCCCGGCCTTTTGGGTTGTAGAGCCTCTAATTTGTGAATCCAAAATGGCTGTCTTTGTAATAGAGGAAACGCAATACCAGCACCGCTCCACTGTATTAAAAAGATATCTTTGTTAAAGAGTAAAAACTTACATACCGCCACATAGAGTAAGCACAGGTCATCGCAGAAACCTCAACTGGTTTCAGCTCCCACACTTATTTCAAACTACAGTTCCTCTTGATCCTTAAATATTGTCCAAAAGAAGCCAGCCCAGTGTCACTGAGGGTAAAGTGCAGGATGCCACACCTCATGCCACACGAGCGACCCGAGTTTTGAAGCAGACTCGGGTTGCTGGGGTCAGCTGGGGAGAGGGAGATTGAGCATCCATGGGACTGTTCTCCTCTTCTTGGAAAGATGAGCTTGCTGATCCAGTGCATGACTGTTACCAGCTGGAGAGTTAGTGGTAGTGCAGAGCGGAGTGGCATGGATGGGAGGGCTGCAGCCTCATGACATGTACATGCCTCCACATGCACACATCACATTGGATGTGACAGGGCGTGGGAGAACAACAGTGGAAAAAATGGAGTCAGGGCTCCATGAAGCCCTGCTGGCTCACCGTCACCCTGTGCCATCACCCAGATGCCTCAACAACTGGATGAGTTCTTGGTGGAAGGGGAGGATGGCCTCCCCTCACCACTCTGTCATGGAGTGATAATCCATGGGGACCGTATCAAGATGAGTCCCAGGTGAAGCAGACGCTGGTGCTGCGGGAGCAGGGCAGGCGCTGAGCAGCCACTCAGATGTTCAGGGTGGAATAAACAAATAACGGAAGATAAAAAAATTGTCCAAAAGGGATATTGTCAACCAGGCTCCGGAGATGGCAACTATCAGCCCTAAGCAGGCTGTTTCCCTATACTGGTTTTTGGTATGGGGCACTGAAAATATCTTGGTGCAATAGAAGACATCAAATCATGCATTTTATTCACCTGTTGCTACAAGGAACAATACAGCTACAAACAATTCAGTTTACTTTTATTTATTTTTTTTTTATTTATTGATGCTTGGAGTTAATACCTATGAGCTAGAAGCTCATTTACATAGGTTCCACGTCAAAGACAAATACAGACAAAGTAACTTTACAGTGATCAAGCAATAGAAATTAGCAAATACAAACCATAGAGTACATTTAGGTAGAGCTTTACGTTTATATTAGGTTGATGTTCTTTGGCTGTTGTTGTTTTTTTGGTTTTTTTTAAACACAGTCTATAAAGTACAATTAGGTAATATGAGATGCACATTAAGGAATGAAGATAACTAGATATACAGAGGTAAAAGGTGACCATGAGGAGTACATAGAGTGGAGGTGGGTTGGGGGGAATGTGAGAGAAAAAGTAAGGGAAGAAATCTGGAGGAGGGAGGGAGGATGCATTGCAGTAGAGGGATAGCATTGGGACATGGGAGGCTGGAAGGAGTGGTTGGGAGGGGGAGATAAGCAGCACAACAGCCTTGTCATGGGAGAAATTAGGAGGGGGTGATGAGGAGGGTAGTGAACCAAAGAGTTAGAGGGGAAGATTGGGGTTGGGGGGGGATTAGCGGCACAGGGGCCTTGTCTGGGACGAAAGTAGGATAGGGTTGGAGGCAGTTGAAAGGGGGGACAGACGCAGCCAAAGCCTTGTCAGGGATGGAGTTGGGGAGGAGGGGAAGTATGTAGGGGAAGTGAGTGTTGTGGGGGCTAAGTGCTAAACGTAAATTGGAGAATATAGCAGGGGAATTCATTGGAGGCATCTCATGGTCAGGGGGTGAGGAGAAGGAGTAATGCCCGCAATTGCACTTTGAGTTGTTAGCTGCTAGGTGGGCTCTTAGATAGGTTTTAAATTGACCAAGTTTGGTAAAGGACGCGAGGTCAGTGCAGAGGGAGTTCATTCATTTAGGTGCTCTATAGGCGAAGGATCGTTGACCTTGGAAAGTCCATCGAAAGGGAACTTTTAGTGACTTCTGTAATCTCACTGTATTGGCCAGACAAATATCTGCAAATTCCAGTATTTCAGGCAAAACTTGCATTTGAGAAATTATTAGCTGCTGTGCAGTTTTTACCCATGTTCAGATGGATTAAGGTCTGTGGATATTGTTTTTCCCAACTTCATACAGCTCTGAATAGTAAAATATATGCATTTTGACCTCCAATAACTCATAATAGTTTAGTATTGAGAAGGGGTATCAGAACTGGTAACAGCTTAAAAACTGCGAGTGCATGTTTTATTATGACTCCTTTGAAGTGCAGAAAAAGCAACATAGCTGTTCTCATGCCTATCTGAGAAAACATGTAGTGTGGATTACGGAAATAAGCAAGGCTGTGTTTGGTGCAAAGTTGCCCAGTTTTTAAAACTGTTCCACCACCAGACTGCTGGTGCAGCAGCACCATTGCAGCTCACTATGCCAGGACCTGGGATTGGGAATGAGTTGGGGAGGTTTAGCACCCATAGGACGCTTGCCTCCACGAGATGTGAGGTCATTTGTTTGTGCTGCAGTTGCACCAACTGGGGACCCACTGGAGGTATGGGCCAGCATTTGGGGACACAGGGCTCTGTGCCCATTGCTTGACTATGTTGTGCATTGATGCTGTCATCGTAGAGAAGCAGCACTTCAGAGAAAACCCAGCCTGAAAGGATGACCCAGCCAGCAGCAGGCTCAGGCACTGCGTCGACTGTTCACCCAGCAGGAAGGACCGGATTTATTGATTTATTTATTTTCATTCACCAATTAAGTGCACTAGGCATAAAGTTGCCTATTTTCAGGTACAGTCTGGAAGAGTACAATATAATAAAAACAATGAAAACAATAATGCAAAACAGTGGTAATTCAACAATACAAGGCAGGGTAATGTGATCACAGTTGATAAAACTGACAATTACAACAAAAAGCATAGCATCAACTGCATTACAACCAAGAACACCCTAGATGAAAAAGGAAGCAAATGTGGCAATCACAAACACAATTGATTGGGATAGCAGCAGTACATAAAGTGCACAGTGCAATACAGTTTCTCTCCATAAATGAAATAGTAATTCTATAAGGAGCTGTCTGGCAGCAATGTTCCATGTTGTAGACAACATACTGATTTTCTGCGACACAAGGACCTTGTTTCCTTGGAGAGGTGTGAGAAGCTAAACAAGTTCTTAAAGCATAAGGCTGTGGGCACCCAGGACCAGATTTCCACCAGTATCCAATCATCATCGGTCAACAGGGCTAGAGAGAGGAGTGCGAGTGGATCAGTAAACGTTTGGGAGGAGTTTCAACAATTGGATGAGGAGGTCCTCAAGGTGGTCACAGGTTTGCGGTGCACCACATGTGTTCAGGACCCTGCACCCACCCAGCTTCTCAAGACTGGGTAGGGGCAGATGGTTCCGGTGTTGACAGATACAGTCAGTGTGTCTCTGTGGAAGGGGCTGTTACCTTCATCCCTAAAAGGGTGGTGGTGACACCCACCCTTAAGAAGACATTGTTAGATCCTGACATATCTGCCAATTACTGTCCTGTCTCCAGCCTTCCCTTTTCGGCTAAGGTTGTTAAGAAGGTGGTTGCAACCCAGCTTGTGAGTCATTTTGAGAAAAATTACCTCTTTGAGTCATTTCAGTCTGTTTTCCAAAGCAAGCACAGCATGGAGACAGACGTGATCAGGATATGCAATGATCACTTCCTGGTGAGCAATCATAGACATCTCTGTTGTGATCCTGTTAGATCTTTCTTCAGCATTTGACACCGAAGATTATGTAGGTTTGTTGGCCAGACTTGGGGAGCTCATAAGGTTGTCCAGGACTGTATTAAAATTGTTTTAGGGATGTGGATATGTTGTTCAATCCCCACTTTGTGGCAGGTTCCTTGCCGCTTTAATTCTTGCCGGAAGGTCTTCAAGCTGGCTCCTCCCACCCACCCAGGTGGTAAAACCCTCGGCTCTGCCCCATGACGCCAGATCTTCCTTACCACTTGGAAGCTCAGGTTCCCTCCTTAGCGCTCTGCGTTTTAGGCCTGGATCCAAACTCTTCAGGTTTTCTGAAAATTATTTTAAAGTTTTCAAGACTACGGTATTCGTCTTCCCGCGCAGCTGCGATAGACAAATCCACTCTCGGCTTCCGTTGGTGCACTCCACGTGCGTTTACTGCCTGGGCTTTGCCTACGATCCACAGGCCTGCGATCTGTGCAAGTCCTTCTCGGCTTCGGTCTTAGAGGACCGCGCTGCCAGACAACAACTTGGGTGTCCCGAGAAACAGTACCCGCCAGTGAAGTCAAAGGAGGCCCGTTGGGTGACGTCCGCGGCTGCGGGCTCAGCTGGAGCAGTTGATCGCCCTCGAGGAGGAGGCAGCCCAGGCCACTTCATCTTCCTCCTCGGCTGCGGCATTTATCCTGCTCTCCTTGGGCTCCTCCTACACTGCTTCCTTTGCTAGTCCCTCTCCAGCAAGGGAGAAGGGCCATCGGGACATACCAGTAGGTCAAAGAAAAAAGAACCAAAAGGTAAGTCCCACCGTCGACTTTTGTGGGAGCGGGAGAGATCCCTTTCACCAGAACGTCGGCTCTCGACTTCAGTCGAGGTTTCGGCTAAGGCCACTGGCTTCACAGTGTCCCCGTCAGGTCAGCCGGCGGAGACGCGGTCGAGATTTTTCTCGATCCGTTGGATGGTTTGTTGACTGGAGAAGCCGACAACCCTTCTAAACCGGTTCCCCCAGTGGTTACCAAGGACTTGCCCGTGCCTCCTGTGCCGAAGTCCCCGTAAAGGATCCTGAACCAGGGATGAGTTGGGTTTCCCCCGCCTCTTTCACCTCCACCGGCGACTCAAGGTCTCGTCTCGGTTCTCTCTTCCAGGTTTAGTAGGTTCCGCCGACATCGTGGTCTCGGCACCATGGAAAGCAGTGTCGCTGCTCATCCTTTTCATCCTCTTCGGAGGATAGGCTCCGACGTAAGTTATGCCAGCGCTATGAGGACATGATGTGGCAGCAACTTTTGTTGACCGGTAATAAGCCGACTCCGTCGCCTTCTCCAGCAATTAAGTGGCTGTCACCAGAGCGACTGAAGCAACCCCTCGTGGTTATCGAGGAGCCAGCCCTGGTGCTGGTTGTTCAGTCAAAACCGGCTGCTCCACCCATTGTGGTGGAACCACCGCCTCCTTAACCGAAGACTGGGGCCCTGACCAAGGATTCTCGGTCGGGTCAGGGCTTGCCCCACAGGTTGTCAGTCACCCTCACTCCCGATCGACCTCGGCAGAAACATAGAAACATAGAATTTGACGGCAGATAAGGACCACTTGGCCCACCTAGTCTGCCCATTTTCCTACCTAACAGATAAGCTGCAGATCCTAGTTAACCAACAGCTTACTTCCTCCAACCCCCCACTAGGACTGCCTTATGCCTGTCCCATGCATTCTTGAAGTCCCCCACTGTTTTTGACTCCAGACCTCCTCAGGGAGGCTGTTCCATGCATCCACAACCCTCTCAGTGAAAAATACTTCCTCCACATTACCTCTGAGCCATCCCCTCTATCTTCAAATTGTGCCCCTTGTTCTTGCACATCTCTTTTCTGGAAGATACTACCCTCTTGGACTTTGTTAATTCCTTGAGGTACTTGAAAGTTTCTATCATGTCCCCTCTCCTTCTTTCCTCAAGGGTATACATATTAAGCTCCTTTAGTCTTTCTTCATATGTCTGCTGGTGCAGACCCTGCACCATTTTGGTTGCCCTCCTCTGAACAGCCTCCACTCTGTCTATGTCTTTGCGGAGATGGGGTCTCCAGAACTGCACACAGTACTCCAGATGGGGTCTCACCGACTGCCTGTACAGAGGGATAACAACTTCCTGTTTTCAACTATTGATGCCTCTTCCTATGCATCCCAGTATCCCCCCAGCCTTCCTTACTGCCTTCTCACTTTGCTTGCCCACCTTTTGGTCATCTGATATAATTATCCCCCGGTCCCTTTCTATTTTTACTGTTGTCAGTATCTCACCCTCCATTGTGTACGCTTCCTCTGGGTTTTTGTTTCCCATGTGCATTACCTTGCACTTCTTTGCATTGAATCTGAGCTGCCATACATTTGACCATTCCTCCAACCTTGCCAAGTCCCTTCTCATCCTTTCCACTCCATCTTGTGTATCAACCCTGTTGCAGATCTTTGTGTCATCTGCAAAGAGACATACTTTTCCTTCCAGTTCCTCTGCAATGTCACTTATAAAGACATTAAAAAGGACCGGTCCCAGTACAGAACCCTGCGGTACCCCACTAGTAACCCTCCTTTCTTCACTGTGTACTCCATTTACTACTACCCTTTACGTCCTGTTGTTTAGCCAATTTTTTATCCAGGTTACCACCTTGGGGCCCACTCCAAGGCTGGCTATCTTGTGTATTAATCTTTTGTGTGGGACTGTATCAAATGCCTTGCTAAAATCTAGGTAGGCCATGTCCACAGCCCCTCCCTGATCTACTACTTTGGTCACCCAGTCAAAGAAATCTATTAGATTTGTCTGACACGACCTTCCCATCGTGAATCCATGCTGCCTTGGGTCCTGTGCCCCACTGGCCTCTAGGTACTCAACAATTCTTTCCTTCAGAAGTGATTCCATCATTTCCCTACCACTGAGGTCAAACTAACTGGTCTGTAGTTTCCTGCCTCTGTCCTGCTCCCACTTTTGTGAAGAGGAATCACATCTACCCTCCTCCAGTCCTCGGGTACCACCCCATCCTCCCATGATTTGCTAAAGAGAGTAGTCAGGGTGTCACTAGTTCTACCCTTAGTTCTTTTAGAATTCTTGGTGACTCATCGGGCCCCATTGCTTTGTCCACCTTCAATTTTATTAGTTCTTTCAGAACCCTTTCTTCTGTAAATGGACTGGTATTGACCCCTGTCTTCAGAGTATTTCTCTTGTTTGGTTTAGGTAACTCCCCCTCCTCTTCCTTTGTGAATACTGAGCAGAAATATTCATTCAGTATCCCTGCTTTTTCACTGTCACCCTCTACCCACATTCCCTCCCCTTTATTAAGCTTCAGTATCCCTCCTTTGGTCTTTCTTCACTCCTTAATGTACATATAAAAGGTCTTATCCTTCTTAACAGAATTGGCTATCCTTTCCTCAGTTTGGGCCTTTGCTATTCTGACTGCCTTCCCAGCCTCTTTCTGCTTTAACTGATAAAGTTCTCTGTCCTGCTCCTTCTGTGTTTCCTAATATTTCCTGAATGCTGTCCTTTTCTCCTTAACCTTCCCTGCCACCTCTTTTGAGAACCATAGCGGTTTTCTCCTTAGTTGTGTTTTATTGATTTGCTTTACACAAAGGCTTGTTGCCTCTGTGATGGCTGTTTTGATCACTCCCCATTGTTCCTCCACCCCTCCTTCTTGCCTGTTTGCTAGTGCTTTTCTGAGGCACTATCTCATTTTCCTAAAGTCAGCCCTCCTAAAGTCCAGTACTCTTGCTTTTGTATGGCTTGATTGTATGGCAGGTGGAGGGTGGCTCAGGCGCTCGGCAGCTGTTTGCAGACTCCTCGGAGTCTGACGACGACTCCTCCCTGTATTCCAGGCCCATTGACCTGGAGTCTGCAGGGGGTCAGTCGGTGGACGAGAGCCCATCCTTGTTCTTGGGTATACTTCAGCTCATCTCAGAGTCCACTGGGATGCAGCACGAACCCATTCAGAAATGGGCCAGGTATCCCCTCACAGAGATACTGGACCAAGGAGATTCCCCTATGGAGGCCTTCCCTTTGGCCGAAGCCATTGTTGGCCCAGCACTGGAGTTCTGGCAGTGGCCTGCATCTTGTCCCGTGCCTTCGGCCAGGATGGCTCACAAGTACACAGTCCCAACCGGTTCACTCTCCAGTTTCTCGTAGCACCCCTCTGCGGAGGGGCTGGTGATCGACAGTGTTTTCCGGCATTCCAGGAACACTAGGGATGTGGAAAAACCGCCCGATAAAGAATCTAAAAAGCTGGATTACTCGGGGCAGAAGGTTTACGCTGCTTCTTCCCTAGGCCTTCGACAGGCTAGCTCGGCTGTACTGATGGCACATTTCTCACACGCCCTTATGGGTTCCCTGGATGAGGTGATTCCTCCTCTCCCGGCTGACCTTCAGACGACAGTCAAGCAGGTGCAGGATCAGGGAAGGGCGGTGGCTAAGCAACAGCTGCAGACTTCTTTAGACATCGGTGACTCTTGTGCCCGGTCAGTAGCGGCCGCAGTAGCCATGCGCTGCAGAGCTTGGCTGCGGAACTCCACCTTCACAGCGGACACCCAGCACAAGCTGGCAGACGTTCCCTTTCTGGGCACCAACTTGTTTGGGCCAGGGGTGGAAGGCCACCTCCAGAGTATCGAGAAGTCCAATACCACCTTGGACTCGAGCCTTCAGCAGCAGCATAAGCCCTTTCATCCTTCCGCTCCTGCGGCATGTCCAGCCCAGCAACACCAGTAACAGAGCCAGCAGGCTCACACTTGGTGCCCTAAGGCCAAGTCTGCCACTTCCTCCAGTAGGAAGCCTGGAGGGAAGGGTCCAGGAGGCCCCTCGGCCGGCCCTTTCTTCAAACCTGCCCAGTGACGGGTTGAGGGGTGTCGCCCCCAGCCTCGCTCCTCCTGGTTCCCCCTGGGGATGGCTCCGCCACTTCCTTTCCACCTGGTCCACTATCACCACGGACCGCTGGGTGCTAGAAGTGGTCGGCATGGGTCTGCCTCTGGAGTTCGAGCAATTTCCTCCCTATCGAGCCATCACCCCATGGGGGGGCAACGGGTTCCGCAGCCTCTCTGTTGGCTCGTTGAGCTGACATTGCCCTGCTCCTCCAGCAGGAGGTGATCAGCAAGGTGGTGGACCCTTCTACAGACCCAGGGTTTGTGTCCAGGTACTTCCTGGTTCCAAAACGGACTGGGGGGGCTGGCACCCCATTCTCGACCTGCATGACCTGAACAAGTTCCTAAGGCCGCGCACCTTTAGGATGGCTACTCTGGCTCAGATCATTCCATCCTTGGAACTAGGCATGTGGTTCTGCTCTCTGGATCTCCAGGACGTATTCTTTCACATTCCAATCCGTCCTTCTCATCAGTGATGCCTCCGCTTCAGAGCAAAGGGATCTCTTTACGAGTTCTGGGCCATGCCCTTCGGCCTCTCTCTCTCCCAGGGTCTTCACCAAATGTATGGCAGTGGTGACAGCATTCCTGCGGTGCTGAGGGGTCTGGGTGTACCCTTACCTGGATGACTGGCTGATTGCAGCCCCCTCCAGGTTGGAGGCGGAGCGTTCCAGGGATCTGGCCCTCCAGGTCTGCTCTCAGATTGGCCTCCTCATCAATAATGCCAAATCGGAACTCGTGCCATCACAGGTGATTCAGTTCATCGGGGCAGAGCTTGACTGTCTTCGAGCCAGAGCTCAGCTCCCGGCAGACAGGGCCGAGGTCCTTTCCTCCTTTGCCCAATCATTTCAGGTTGAGCAATTGCGCCCTGCCCGGGACTTCCTTCGCCTTCTGGGCCTCATGGTGGCCTGCACCAGCATGGTCCATTGGGCCCGCTGGCATATGTGCCTCCTGCAATAGGTGCTTGCCAGTCAGTGGTCACAGCACTCCAGTCCTCTGGACCAGCCAGTGACGGTTACCCAGGAGGTGTGGGATGGCCTGCAGTGGTGGCTCGTCCCAGCTCATCTGTAGGAGGGTATCCCATTTGTCCGCCCGAGCCAACGATCACACTAACGACTGATGCCTCTCTGATGGGTTGGGGTGCCCATCTGGGGGATCTCTGGCCCACGGCCTCTGGTCACCTCAGGAGTCTCGATGCCACATCAACCTGCTGGAGCTTTGTGTGGTTCGACTAGCCCTCCTCGCCGTCACTACGTTTGTATGGGGTCAGGTGGTTCCGGCCCTGACGGACAACACCACGACTATGTACTACCTCAACCGTCAGGGCGGCACACACTCCTTGCCTCTGTGCAAGGATGCTCTCCACATCTGGTCTCTCATGATTATCCTGGAGGTGGATCTCCTAGCCATCCATATGGCAGGAGCCTCCAACAGTCTGGCCGATGCCCTCAGTCAGATAGGTGCTGCATCTCATGAGTGGTCACTCCTGCTGGAGGTAGTGCAAGAACTGTTCTCCCATTGGGGCACCCCTCAGGTGGACCTGTTCACCTCCAGGGAGAATGAGAAGCTGAGGCTGTTTCACGCCCACCCCCCTCAGCGGGGCTCGCTGCAGGGGGATGCCTTCTTGAGGCCATGGACCCCGGGCCTCTTCTACACCTTCCCTCTATTTCTCTTGATCCACAAGGTGCTTCTCAAGGCAAAGAGGGACAAAGCACAGGTGATTCTGGTAGCCCCAGACTGGCCTCGCCAGTTCTGGTACCCAGATCTCCTCAGCCTCAGCTCCAGGCTCCCGAGGTGGCTTCCAGCCTGCCCGGACCTGATCTCAGTCGACAAGGGGAAGGTTCTCCATCCGGACCTTCAATCCCTGCACCTGACGGCCTGGTTCCTGAGTGGCTAGAGTTCCAGGACTTGGGTCTTTCCAACGAGGTCCTCAGCGTTGTTGAGGCATCCTGTAAGGAGTCGACCAGAAAATGCTACACCTTCAACTGGAAGAGATTCTCCATTTGGTGTCAGGACAAGGGGTTGGACCCCTCTTCCTGTCCCTTGGCTAGTATTTTGGACAACTTGTGGTCCCTTTCTCAGCTAGGGCTTCGGTCGACGACCCTCAAGGTGCACCTGGCAGCCATCTCTGCTTACTGGGTGTGGGCCAGCAAGCAGTCGGTGGTGCAGGAGAAGGTGGTTGGGTGCTTTTTCAAAGGCCTTGATCACATATCCCCTCCGGTGCGAGAACCTCCACCTCCGTGGGATCTCCTGCTGGTATTGGCTAAGCTCATGGGCAAGCCATTCGAACCCAATGCACAGGTGCGATGTCTCCCACCTGTCATGGAAGACTGCCTTCTTGGTGGCTATAACGTCAGCCAGAAGGATGGGAGAGCTTCAGGCGCTTTCCATCGAGTCTCCTTGTCTGGTCTTCCACAGGGACAAGGTTGTCCTTCGCCCCCACCCAAAATTCCTTCCAAAGGTGGTGTCGGAGTTTCACCTGAATCAGGTGTTGACTCTGCCGGTGTTCTACCCCAATCACACCTCGGAGGCCGAATATAGGCTCCATACTTTGGACCCTAGAAGAGTGCTCGCTTATTATAAGGAGCATACGGGTGAAGTTCGGGGAGAGGTTCGCCAGCTGTTTGTCATCTACGCTGAAGCCGCACCTGGCAGACCTGCAGCCAAGCGGACAATAAGCAGGTGGGTCACCTCCTGCATAGATCTCTGCTATAGATTGGCGGGCATGGAGCCTCCCAAAGGGATAAGAGCTCATTCTACCCGCCATACTGCTGCTTCGGTGGCTGCTTCTAGGGATGTCCCTATCCAGGAAATCTGCAGGGCTGCTACCTGGAAGTCAGCACACACCTTTATTTCCTATTACCACATTGACTTAAAGTCACGCCGGGATGCTGGTTTTGGGACCTCGGTTCTCCAGTCCTTATTCCCTAAGTAGGGGGTGTGCGCCTTTCCTCCCTCCTCCCAGAGAACTGCTAGGAGTCTGCCAGAGTGTGGGATGAACAACATATCCATGTCCCTAGAAATAGAGGTTACTCACCTGTAACAGGAGTTCTAGGAGTGGTATATAGTTGTTCATCCACATGACCCACCCAACCTCTCCGGCTTCGACGCGCAACCTGGCTTCCAGCGGGCTAGATCTGGTGTCATGGGGCGGAGCCAAGGGTTTTACCACCCGGGTGGGTGGGAGGAGCCAGCTTGAAGACCTTCCGGCAAGAATTAAAGCAGCAAGGAACCTGCCACAAAGTATGGATGAACAACATATACCACTCCTAGAACTTCTGTTACAGGTGAGTAACCTGTATTTCCGGTCCTTCCTTAGCGGTAGCGATCAGTTGGTAGTGCTCAGCTGTTGCCAGTTATAGCTGGTCATTCTGGACTGTGGTGTTCCCCAAAGTTCTGTGCTTTCATCAGTTTTATTTTTGGTGTACATGTTGCTGCTGGGAAAGATCATTAGGCACCATGGTGTGGAGTTTCACAGCTACACAGATGACACCTAGCTGTAGGTGTCCTTTGGTCCTGACAGGTCATCTTTAGTGCTAATTACTGCTCTCACCATGTTTCTTCTGGTTTGCAACTCTGTTGAGTGATCTTGGTCGAAAAAGATCTGGGTCCCCTCAAATATAAGTGATTTTTGGCGCCATGCCTCTTGTAAAATATATTCTTTCTCCTGATATCTGAGCATTCTAACAATCCAGGACCTGGGGCGAGCATTCGGGTCTACTGGTTTTTGCCCTAGAGAACAATGAGCCCACTCCATATCCAGCATTGTGTCAGGGGGCAGGGAAAGAAGCGTTTTCAGCAGATGTTTATATAACCTTTTCCGCTGGATGGCCTCCATACCCAAACCCACAGCCCAGCCCACCCCACGGCGGCGCCTAGACCAGGTGGACTGAAAAGCCTTAAGCAACTTCTGGCCCAAATTAATTGGTCTCCCATACAGTTCGCCCCTGATATAGATACGGCGCTAACCTTTTTCACCCAAACATTCAACAAAGCCTGTGACATTTTCGCACCTCTAATGGAATTCCGTTCCAAAGTGCGTAATGCACCCTGGGCTACCCCTGCTTTGCTTCAACTATTTAAGCACAGGGACAACTTATGGCACCTGGCCACAGAAACAGGACGGTTGGCAGACAGACAGGCGTATACAGCTGCAAGAAATAAATGCACCTGGGCCATCAGAAAGACTAAGGCCGATCACTATCAGGCCGCTCCCTCCTCTTGGGGAATGCAAGAACTTTCTGGGACATCAAACTACTAAATGAACTGCCCCCGATCAACATTGGCCGGCGCAATCTCTACCGACCCAGCCCTTATAGCCAACTTCCTCAACACATCTTTCACGGACCTTAGCCCAGTCCTCCCTAGCGACTGCTTTGACCCTCCCTCCCTACCTGCCCCTGTCATCCCCCCCTAGCTTCCACTTACGCGGGTAACTGCCCAAGAAGTCAGACCTCACCTAATTAAAGCCCTAAAGAGCAATAGTACTGGCAGTGACTCCTTGGACCCCTGTATCCTACGTCGGGTTCTGGATCCGGTCCTCGCCCCACTCACTAGTCTCCTCAATAAATCCCTCTGCCTGGGGCAATTTCCCTTGGCATGGAAAATTGCTACAGTCACACCCATACACAAAGGTGGTGACAGGTCCTTAGCCAGGAATTACCGGCCTATCTCCATTCTCTCACCCCTCTCCAAAGCCCTAGAAAAATTGGTGGCCACTCAAATTATGGATTACCTAACCAAATACAACATCCTCTTCCCGGAGCAGCACGGTTTCCGTGCAGGACACAGTACCAGCACTGCCCTCCTAGAGTTTTCAAATTATCTACACTCTTCTCTGGACTCTGGCTCACTGGCTGGGGCAGTGTTCGTAGATCTATCAAAAGCCTTCGATACTGTCTCCCATCCCCTCCTGCTGGATGCCCTCAGTCACACCGGCTTTGCCACTGCGCCAGTCACCTGGTGCTCTAGCTACCTGTCTGCCCGCTCTCAGCATGTTTAGATTAATGGGACCCTTTCCAATGCATGTCCTATCCGCTCTGGTGTTCCTCAGGGCTCCATTCTAGGACCCTTACTCTTTTCGCTATACCTCAACACCCTGCCCGGTGCATGCACTGGTAAAATTCTGCTGTATGCAGATGATACCGTCATCTTTGCCACTGACCGAAACCCTATCTCCCTTCAGGACACCTTGCAAATATCTTATAATGATGCTGAAGCCTGGTTCAAAGAGCAGAGACTTGTAATAAATCTCAAAAAAACAAAAACCATGCTCTTCGCCCACCCCCAAAACAAAGCCAGCAACTTCCCACTCCATGTCCTCTCTAGCACCAAGTTTCCTCTCGAGCAAGTCTACTCGTATAAGTACCTTGGGATCTTCTTTGACCCTGCTCTCACTTTCCACGACCACATTGCTGCTCTAGCCTCAGCTTCCAATATTTGGCTAGGTATCCTATACCGCTACAAAAATTGTCTCCCCCTTGATGCCCTCTGACTCGCGGTCACATCCTCAATAATGTCCCTTGAGGACTATGGATTACCAGTTTATGGTGCTGCAGACCTGACCGCCCTCAATAAAATCTGCCTCACACTAAATAAGGCCTGTAGGCTAATTACAGGGGCCCCCAGGCTAACACATACCTGCCAGCTATATGAAAAGGCAATGCTACTCGACCTAGACGAACGACTCAGATACCAAACCTACCTCATAACAAAAAACACTCTCCTTGGACTATCCCCGCCAGGGTTGACAGCCTCCATCCACCAAGCACAACCCTTAGTACAAACACAAACCTCTTGCAAAGCCACACTGTTAGTCCCTAGGGCAAGGACCACACATGGTCCAAGGGCCTATTGTTACAGAGCTCCATCCTGGTACAACACACTCCCCACCTCCATCTCTGATACCCCCATGATCTCCAGTTTCAAAACCTCACTTCGAAATCACCTATTTAATACGCGTAGCTGTGACTGTCACTAAGTTGTTCTTGCTCAATGCTCTGACAAAGCTCCCTGAGTGGCTGCACCCAACCTACTACCAACCACATCCCATAGCCCTATGAATTATCACCTCCTCCTGTCTCTGCACACTACATCATGTATGCTCATGCTGTTGTATGTCTATGATGTACTAAATGTCTGTACTAGCCTATGTTAGTCAATCCTGTAACTTTAACATTGTAACTAAGATACGACAGCATGTATTACCAATTGTTGTAATCCACAACGATGTAACAAAATTGTTGTACTGTATTTGTCCTCTTTGTGACGAGGTACCTTTGAAAATGAGCCTCTGGCTCAAAGGTTGTAAACTGATGTACAAATAAATAAAATAAAAAAATAGTCTCTTGCAGCCGCAAAGCCTTCCTCCTTGACCCCATATATTCTGAAATTGTTTCTTCTGGCTGTATTTTCTGAATCTTCCAGTCAGTCCTGCATGAGTCTGTCTCTCCTTAGTAAGTATAATAAAACGCGATCCGTTGATTCCTGTGCCTCCATGACCTGCGTGATCTTTTGTTCGTTTTGAATAACTTTTTTGTCAATACTTTTTAGGTCGCTTTTAAGGTCTGAGAATGCTGATTTAATTTTGTTCACCGTTTTAAGTATTTGCTGGATGGCTTGGGCTGTATTGGGTTGGTCAAGGTCCTCGTTCTCCTCTACCTCCGTACCTGTCTCCCCTCTACTATCAGGCCATGCACTGGTTGATAGGCCCTCCATAGCTGCTCCAATCAAGAGTTGCTTTAGTTTTGGTTTTGTGCCTGTAGCTCTGAATTCTTTCTGTCTTGGAGGTCTCTCTACCAAGATCAACTTGCTAGATTTTGGGTTCTGAGAAGCAGATATCAGCAGTTTGCGGTGGCCTAAATCTCCCCTCTTTGGGGGGGGTGCAACTTCAGGCAGCAGAGGAGGTTCACAGCCTAGGAGTAGTTCTTCATGGACAGTTGAAATTTGTTTTGCAGATATTTCCATGGTCAGCAGCTGCTTTTACCATCTTAAAAATGTTGCCAAACTGCATCTGGTCCTTGATTCTGCTGATTTAGCCATACTGGTCAACACCCTAATTTTCTTCTATCTTGACTGTTGTTGAGTACTCTATAAAGACTTACCAGGGGGTCAGTTATATTCCCAACAGCTAATTCAGAATGCGACAGTAAGACTTCTGTCTTCCGCCTACAGATAAGATAATATTACTCCCTTGCTATTGTGAGCTGGCTGCCTATTAGGTGGCACACTGCAATCTGGGTGTTGTTAGTGATGTTTAAAGCCCTGAACAGACTGGGCCCCCAACACCTCAGTGATCTCCTGATTCCCCACATTCCATCTAGGGACTTATAGTCCAATGAACAGGGCTTGCTGGTTGTGACTTCCTCCCAGTTGAAGTCTGCTGGTGACCGAGCTTTTTTGGTTGCATGCCCTACCCTGTGGAATTCACTCTCTGAGGGGATATGATCCACCAGATCTGTGTTATCATTTAAAAAGAAATTGAAAAGTTACCTACCCCAGAGAACTTTTGACTAGCTTGACTAGAGCTACTTAACTTGAATGCTGCTATGTTTGTTTGATGTATACAGTTGTCTGAAATAGGATGAATGTATTTTTGATTGCAACTGGTTTGTCGTGTTGTTTTATGTCTTTTCATGATTGCTCTATTTAGGTGTTTTACTTTATAGGCACTCTAAGCCCTGGAGGGGCACTTTTGTTAAGTATAATAAACAAACCTATAAAACAGTCCTGCTGCTATAAAGTTGGACAGGTGCTTGGGTTCTGAATTTGTAACTCAAGTTTTCAGAGCTTGGTGTTGCTAAACAACCACTCCTTTTTGTAATGGGCTTTGTCCTTTAGGTGCCCCATCTTGGATCTGCATGACCTTAACAAATTCCTTCGATCGTGCACTTTCAGGATGGTCACTCTGTTTCAGATCATTCCATCTCTGAAGCAGAACATGTGGTTCTGCTCTCTGGATCTTCAGGACGCATTCTTCTACATTCCCATCTGTCCATCCCAATGCCAGTTCCGTGCAGAGTGGATTCTCTACAAGTTCCAGCCCATGCCCTTCGGCCTCTCCTTGGCTCCCAGGGTCTTCATCAAATGCATTGCAGTGGTGGCAGCCTACCTGAGGAGCCATGGGGAAGGGATCCTGGTGTATCCCTACCTGGATGACTGGCTTATAGCGGGTCCCTTCAGGGGGGAGGTGGAATGGTCCAGGGGGCCTGTCCTGGTGAATGAAGCCAAGTCAGAGCTTGTACCTTTGCAGGTGATACATTTCATTGGGACGGAGCTCGACTCTTGCAGAGTCAGGGCTCAGTTTCCGGCAGAACATGCGGAGGCTGTCTCCTCCTTTGCCTGATCATTTCGGGTTGGGAAGTTGTGTCCTGCATGGGATTTCCTGTGCCTCCTGGGATACATGGCATCATGCACCAGCGTGGTCCATTGGGCCCGGTGGAGAATGTGCTGTCTTCAATGAGAGCTCACTCGTCAATGGTCTTAGTGCCAGGGCCACTCCGACCAAACGATCACTGTAACCCAGCTGATGTGGGATGCCCTCCAGTGAGGGTTAGTCCCACAACATCTGCAGAAAGGAATCCCATTTGTCCACCCAGAGCTAACGGTCACCATCACAACCGATACCTCCCTCATGGGCTGGGGTGCTCACTTGGGGAAGCACAGAGTCCATGGACTCTGGACCCATAAGGAGTCCAGATGCCATATCAGTCTGCTGGAGCTTTGGGTGGTTCAGCTGGTGCTGACAACGTTTGCTCCACACATTCAGGGTCAGGTCGTTCAGGTCCAGATGGACAACACCATGACCATGTACTACCTGAACAAACAGGATGGGATGCACTCCCTTCCTCTGTGCAGGGAAGCTTTCTGCATCTGGACCCTCATGCTCAGCCTGGATGCCGATTTCCTGGCCATCCATGTGGCTGGCATCTCCAGCTAGCTGGGGGATGCCTTCAGCCATGTGGGTGAGGTATCTCACTAATGATCTCTCCATCTGGAGGTAGTGCAGAGCCTATTCTCCTAGTAGTCTGTTCGCCTCAAGGGAGAACACCAAGCTGAGACAGTATTGTGCCTGCCCCTCTCAGCAGGAAACATTGCAGGGGGATGTCTTGTCGAGGCCCTGGACTCCAGGCCTTATGTATGCCTCCTGTATGCCTTCCCTCTGTTTTCTCTGATCCATAAAGTGCTGATCAAGACCAGGAGAGACAAGGCATGGATAATCCTGGTGGCTCCGGACTGGCCCCACCAATTCTGGTAACCCAATCTCCTCAGCCTCAGCTGCTGGTTCATATGGCGTCTTCCTCTCTGCCTGGAACTGCTGTCCTGCAATCAGGGGAAGGTATTCCATCTGAACCTTCAGTCCCTGCACCTGACAGCCTTGTTCTAGAGTGGCTAGAGTTCCAGGCTTTGGGTCTCTCCAAAGATGTCCTCACCCTGGTCGAGGCTTCTCGGAAGGAGACGACCCAAAAATGCTATGCCTTCAAATGGAAGAGGTTCTCCATTTGGTGCCAGGGCAAGGAGCTTGACCTTTTATCTTGTTTGGTGGCTGGCATTCTTGACTACCTGTGGTCCCTCTTTCAGTTGGACCTCCAGTTGACGACTCTTAAGGGGCACCTGGCAGCCATCTTTGCATACTGGGCGCGTCCTGGTATACTGTCAATGGTGCAGGAGAAGGTGGTCTGGTGCTTTTTCAAAGGCCTTGACCACATTTCCCGTCCAGTCCGTGAACCAACACCACCTTGAGAGTTGTTGCTGGTGTTGGCAAAGGTCATTGGCAACCCATTTGAACCAATGCACAGGTGTTAAATGTCTCATCTGTTGTGGAAGACTGCCTTCTTGGCGGCTATCAGGTCAGCTAGAAGGATCAGTGAGTTCTAGGGATGTGGATATGATGTTCTAGCCACACTAACTGGCAGTGTCCTTTCACTTTAAGATGTGCAGGAAGGTCTTCAAGCTGGCTCCTTCCACTCACCCTGGTGGTAACTCCCTCAGCTCCACCCCATGATCCAGATATTCCTGTCCACTGGAAGAAGCAGGTTCCCTCCTTACCGCTCCCATGTTGAGTAGGCCCTAGTGCTTAAATTCTTAGGAGTCACTTCCAAACAAGCACTCATGAGTTTCGTCTTCTACTTGATTTTCAGTCATGACCGTGATGAACGATAAGTCCGCTCCCAGGTTCTGCCGGTGCCTTTGTGGGCAGAGGATTCCAGGACTGACCCGTACGCCATGTGCGTCTACTGCCTGGGGCATGACCATGATCACCAGGCCTGTGACTTTTGCTGCTCGTTTCATTCTACTGTCCTGTAGGACCATCTCACCCGCCTGAAACTGGGCTGCCTGGCGCATTGAAACCCGCCGGTCAAATCCAGGGATGCCCGCTGGGTGGCCTCTGCGGCTTTGGGGTCCGCTGAGCAGTTTGCGGCCTTCGAAGAGGAGGCCCATTCCTCCTTGGCTTCTGCCTTAATGCTGCTTTGGCTGGGCTCGACTTTCACGGGCTTCTTCAAGGAATTGTGCCAATCTTTGCTGACCTTCAATCAGGGACCCACTGGCAAAACTAAATCTATAAAAGAATCTAAGAAAGAAAAGACTGGGGATGGAGCAATCTTAGACCTGGTACTCTCAAATGGGAATGGAGAGAGGATCTCTGATCTTGAAGCGGGTAGCCATCTGGGAACAAGCAACCACGGAACAGTGTGGTTCACGATAAACTTAGCTGTAGAGTCAAGCCACACAAAAGTGAAGGTGCTGGACTTCAGGAGGGCTGATTTTGTCAAAATGGGAGAGTGCCTCAGAAAACCACTAGCAAACAGGCAAGAAAGTGGGGTGGAGCAACAATGGGGAAACATCAAAACCGCCATCACAGAGGCAAGAAGCCTTTGTGTGAAGCAAATAAATCAAAACAAAAGAAAAAACCTCTATGGTTCTCAAAAGAAGTGGCGGGGAAGGTATAGGAGAAAAAGACAGCATTCAGGAAGTATAAGGAAACACAGAAGGAGCAGGACAAAGAACTGTACCAGTTAAAGCAGAAGGAAGCGGGGAAGGCAGTCATAATAGCAAAGGCCCAAACCGAGTAAAGATAGCCAACTCGGTTAAGAAGGGGGGGTAAAACCTTTCATAGGTACATTAGGGAGCAAAGAAGACTAAGGCAGAGATACTGAGACTGAATAAAGAGGAAGGTGGTTGGGCAGAGAGCGACAGTGAAAAAGCAGGGATACTGAACGAATACTTCTGCTCAGTATTCACAGTGGAAAAGCAGGGGGAGATACCTAATCCAGTCAATAAAAGCACTTTGGATAGGGAGTTGATATTAGTCCTTTCACAGAAGAAAGGGTTCTGAAAGAACTCTTAAAACTGAAGGTGGATAAAGCGATGGGGTCTGATGGGATTCACCCCAGAATTCTAAAAGAACTAAGGGAAGAACTAGTAACACCAGTGACTACCCTTTTTAATACATCATGGGAGGATGGTGTGATACCTGAGGACTGCAGGAGGGTGGATGTGATTCCCCTTCACAAAAGTGGGAGCAAGACAGAGGCAGGAAACTACAGACCTGTCAGTTTGACCTCAGTGGTAGGGAAAATGATGGAATCACTTATGAAGGAAAGAATTGTTGAGTACCTAAAGGCCAGTGGGGCACAGGACCTAAGGCAGCATGGACTCACTCCAGGAAAGTCATGTCAGACAAATCTAATTGATTTCTTTGACTGGGTGACCAAAGTAGTAGACCAGGGAGGGGCTGTGGACGTGGCCTACCTATACTTTAGCAAGGCATTTGACAGAGTCCCTCACAAAAGATTAATAAACAAATTAGCCAGCCTGGGAGTGGGTCCCAGGGTGGTAGCCTGGGTAAAAACACTGTCTGGACAACAGGACACAGCGGGTAATAGTAAATGGAGTCCACAGTGAAGAAGGGAGGGTTACTAGTGGGGTACCACAGGGTTCAGTACTGGGGCCGGTCCTTTTTAATGTCTTTATAAGTGACATTGCAGAGGGACTAGAAGGGAACGTATGTCTCTTTGCAGACGACACAAAGATCTGCATCAGGGTTGATACGCAAGGTGAGGTAGAAAGGATGAAAAGGGGCTTGGCAAGGTTGGAGGAATGGTCAAATGTATGCCAGCTCAGATTCAACACAAAGAAGTGTAAAGTAATGCACCTGGGAAACAAAAACCCAGGGAAAGAGTACACAATGGGAGGTGAGATACTGACAACAACAAAAATGGAGAGGGACCTGGGGGTAGTCATATCAGATGACCTAAAGGTGGGCCAGCAATGTGAGAAGGCAGTAACTTGGGCTGGGGGGGATACTGGGATGCATAGGGAGAGGCATCACCAGTAGAAAATAGGAAGTTGTTGGCCCTCTGTACACACAGTTTGTAAGACCACATCTGGAGTACTGTGTACAGTTCTGGAGACCCCATCTCCGCAAAGACATAGATAGGGTGGAGGGTGTCCAGAGGAGGGCAACCAAAATGGTGCAGCGTCTGCACCAGAAGACATATGAAGAAAGACTAAAGGAGCTTAAGATGTATAGCCTTGAGGAAAGGAGGGGGGGGGGACATGATAGAAACTTTCAAATACCTCAAGGGAATCAACAAAGTCCAAGAGGGTATTATCTTTCAGAAAAAGAGATGTGCAAGAACAAGGGGTCACAGTTTAAAGATAGAGGGGAGACGGCTCAGAGGTAATGGAGGAAATAATTCTTCACAGAGAGGGTTGAAGATGCATAGAACAGCCTTCCTGAGGTGGTCGTAGAGTCAACAACAATGGGGGAATTCAAGAATGCATGGGACAGTAATAAGGCAATTCTAGCGGAGGGTAGGAGGAAGTAGACTGTTGGTTAACTAGGATCTGCAGCTTACCCATTA
Organism: Neoceratodus forsteri; assembly: GCA_016271365.2. NCBI lineage: Eukaryota > Metazoa > Chordata > Ceratodontiformes > Ceratodontidae > Neoceratodus > Neoceratodus forsteri. The sequence continues at coordinate 1,872,707,181 of CM057452.1, forward strand.
GGTAGGGAAATGGGCAGACTAGGTGGGCCAAGCGGTCTTTATCTGCCATCAAATTCTATGTTTCTGTGTTGTCGATCATGGGATTGGGAGTACTCTTAGTCGAGTGCCTCCAATTCCTGCGGTTCTCCAGATTTGAATTTGATTGAATCCTCAGCCTTGGCCACTGGCTCCATGGTAACCCCGTCGGGCCTATTGGCTGAGATGCTGGTCGAAGCCCCAGCTGAGATTTTTCTCAAGGCAATTGACCACCTGTCAACCAAAGAGGCCAGTACTTCTTTGTCTAGGACCCTGGTCCTGACACAGGCCATTGGTGGGATGGATCAGTCTGTTGACCTGCCGCCTCTGGTCCCTGACCTTGACCAGGAGGAGCCTCGGCAATCATCAACTCCCTCTGAGCCCTGCCACTGGTTCCCTTGGCAGCCGAGGTCCAGGTCTTCTTCCTGTGGGTTGAGCGGGTCCTGCCGTCATCAGCGCTTCTGCTCTCGGCACCACAGGAAATGGTGCTGCAGCTATACTTTGTCCTCGTCCTCCTCAGGTGAGGAGAGGCTTAGGCGCAAGTTGCGTCGACGCTGTAAGGACTTGATGTGGCAACAGCTGGTATTTACCAGTGCTACACTGACCCCAGTTTCTGTGCCAGCTATTACTTGTTTGTCGCCCAAAATGCCGACGTCGACTCCGCTGATGGAACCGACTAAGATGGTCCCGAGTCAGCAGACTCTGGCTTCTCCTCCGAACGTGGTGGAACTGCCACCCAAACAGTCAACAGTCGGCATTCTGACTAAGGAGTCCTGGCAGGCCAAGGGGCTTCCCAGTCGGCTGTCAGTCACCGTCACCCCTGACCATCTGTGGAGGGTCAGTGGGGACTCTGGCAGTCGGTCGCTCTTTGATGACTCTTCAGAGTCCAAGGGTTCCTCCCTGCACTCCCGTCTGATCGACATGGAGTCCGTGAGGACTCTCTCGATGGATGAAGGTCCACCCTCGTTCATGGGCCTCTTCCATTTAATCTTTGAGCTGATGGGTATGAAGATGGAGCTCGTCCAAAAATGGGCTCATTACCTGTTGACAGAGATCCTCAATGGGGAGACTCACTGACTGAGGCTTTCCTGGTGGCAAAAGCCATTCTTGGTCCTGCCCTGGAGCTCTGGCAGTGCCCCGCTTCCTGCCCTGCACCTTCTGCCCAGATGGTCCGCAAGTATGTGGTGCCTACAGATTCCTTTTTGGGATTCACAGAGCATCCCTCAGCAGAGGGGTTGGTGGTCGACTCTGTGTTCTGGCGCTTCTGCAACACCAGGGATGTTGACAAGCCACCTGATAAGGAGTCCAAGATGTTGGACCACATGGCTAAAAAGGTCTATGCTACCTCCTCGCTTGGCCTCCACCAAGCAAGCTCAGCCCTCCTCATGGCCCACTTCTCCCATGCCTTGCTGGGCACCACAGATGAGGTGCTTCCTCATCTGCCTGCAGACCTTCAGACAATGGTCAAACAGGTCCAAGATCAGGGCCGGGCTGTGGCCAAACAACAGCTCCAGACTGCCATGGACATTGGGGACTCCTGTGCCCGCTCAGTGGTGGCCTCAGTGGCCATGCATCGCAGGCTTGGCTGAGGATCTCGATCTTCACAGCAGACACTCAGAACAAGCTGGCAGATGTCCCGTTGCTGGGCACTGACTGCTTTGGGCCCGAGGCTGAGGGTCACCTCACACATGCATCGTGAAGTCCAGTGCCACCTTGGACTCAGTGACATCTGCTCAGAAGGACCCCAAGGGCTCCATGCAGCATCAGAAACAGAAGCCCTTTCAAGTTCACCTCTACTCCTGTGGCCAAGCCAGCCCAGCAACCGGCTGGCCAGCAGGCTCAGGCTTGGTGACCTCAGCCCAAGTAAGTGGCTTCGGCTGTCCATAAGCCAGGAGGGAGGGGCTCCGGTGGCCCCTCAGCTGGGCCCTCCTCCAAGCCTGCCCAGTGATGGGATAAGGGGTGCCTTCCTCATGCCAGTCATGCCTCCCTTGGGTCCTCCCATGGGGGGGCTGGCTCCACCACTTCTTTCTGCTTGCTCCGCCATCACCATGGACAGGTGGGTTCTAGAAGTGGTGGGTCAGGTTCTGCCTCTAGAGTTCAAGCAGTACCCTCCTTGCTGAGCCCACCCCCTACGGGAGCACTTGGCTTCCACAGACATGTTGTCAGCTCTCAACTTCCTGGTGACAAAGCGAACTGGGTTTGGTGCACCGTTCTAGATCTGCACAACCTGAACAAGTTCCTTAGGTCGCACATCTTCAGGATGGTAACTCTGTCTCAGATCATACCATCTCTACAGCAAAACATGTGGTTTTGCTCCCTGGATCTTCAGGACGCATTCTTTCACGTCCCAATCCAGCCATCTCACTGAAGATTCCTCCGCTTTCAAACTGAGGGAACCCAGTATGAGTGCCAGGCCATGCCTTTCAGCCTCTCCTCTTGACCCCCAGGGTCTTCACTAAGTGCATAGCATGCATAGCAGTGGTGGCAGCTTACCTGAGGTGCTGAGGGCTCCAGGTTTATCCCTACCTGGATGACTGACTGATAGCAGGTCCTTCCAGGCAGGAGGTGAAGCAGTCCAGGGACCTGGCCCTCTGGACCTGCTCAGACTTGGCCTCCTGGTCAACGAGGTCAAGTCGGAACTCATGGTCTTGCAGGTGATCAACTTCATCAGGGTGGAGCTTGACTCTTGCAGAGCCGGAGCCTGGCTCCCGATGGACAGGGCAGAGGCTCTCTCCTCCTTTCGCCCTATCATATCAGGTTTGTCAATTGGGCCCTGTCTGGGACTTTCTGCAGCTGCTGGGCTACATGATGGCCTGTACCAGGGTGGTCTGTTGGGCCCACTGGAGAATGCGCTCCCTGCAGTGGGAGCTGGCCAGCCAGTGGTCTCAGCGCAAGGGGCACTTTGACTAGCCGGTCATGGTGACTGAGCAGATGTGGGATACCATCCAGTGGTTGCTGGTCCCAGCACATCTGCAGGAAGAGATCCCATTTGTCCGCCTAGAGCCATCGGTCATCCTGACAACCGATGCCTCTCTCGTGGGCTGGGGTGCCCACCTGGGGGAACACAGAGTCCATGGGCTCTGGACCCCCAAAGAGTCCAACTGCCACATCAGCCTGCTGGAGCTCCAAGCAGTTCAGCTGGTGCTGACTGCATTTATGCCATGTATTCTAGGGTCAAGTGGTCCAAGTTCAGATGGACAACACCACGACCATGTACTACGACAACAAGCAGGGCAGAACGCATTCCCTGCCTTTGTGCAAGGAAGCTCTCCATGTCTGGACCCTCATGCGCAGACTGGAGGTGGATCTCCTGGCCATCCATGTGGCAGGAGCCTCCAGTCAGCTGGTCGACACCCTCAGCTGGGTAGGCGAGGTGTCTCACAAGTGGTCTCTCCACCCAGAGCTAGTTCACAGTCTGTTCTTCCAGTGGGCACCCCTCAGGTGGACCTGTTTGTCTCCAGGGAGAACGCAAAGCTGCAGCTGTTTTGTGTCTGGACCCCTCAGCAGGGAACACTGCAGGGGGATGCCTTCTCAAGGCCCTGGACCCTGGGAACCTACTATGCCTTCCCTCCACTTCCCTTGATCCACAAGGTTCTTCTCAAGACCAGGAGGGAAAAGGCACAAGTGATCCTGGTGTCTTCGGACTGGCCAAGTCAATTCTAGTACCCCAAGCTCCTCAGCCTCAGCAGCAGGCTCCCGAGGTGTCTTCTCCTACACCCGGACCTGCTTTCCATTAGTCAGGGGAAGGTACTTCACCCGTACTTTCAATCCCTGCACCTGAGGACCTGATTCCTGAGCAACTAGAGTTCCAGGCCTTGGGTCTCTCCGAAGTTGTCCTCACCATCGTGCAGGCATCTCGATAGGAGTCAACCAGGAAGTGCTACGCCTTCAAATGGAAGAGATTCTCCATTTGGTGTCAGGGCAAAGGGTTGGACCCTTTGTCCTGTCCAGTGACTAGCATCCTTGATTACCTTTGGTCCCTCTCTCAGTCAGGCCTTCAGTCAACGACCCTTATGGTGCACCTGGCAGCCATCTCTGCTTACCAAGCGCGGGCTGGTCAGCAACTGGTGGCACAGGAGAGGGTGGTCTGGTGCTTCTTCAAGGGCCTTGACCGCATTTCCTCTCTGGTGCATGAACCACCACCACTGTGGGACTTGTTGCTGATTTTGGCAAAGCTCATGGGCAAGCCATTCGAACTGATGCACAGGTGTGAGATGTCTCACCTGTCATGGAAGACCATCTTCTTGGTGGCTATCCCGTACGCCAGAAGGATTGGGGGGCTCCAGGCGCTTTTGGTGGAGTCTCCTTACCTGGTTCACAGGGACACAGTTGTACTGCGCCCCAACCTGAAGTTCCTCCCAAAGCTTGTGTTGGAGTTTCACCTTAACCAGGTGATTAATCTCCCAGTGTACTTCATGAATCATACCTCGGAGGTCGAGCACAGGCTCCATACTCTGGAACTGAGGCAAGCACTCGCTTATTACAAAGAGCACATGGCTGGAGTTCAGGGAGAGGTTTACCAGCTGTTTGTCACCTACGCTGAAGCAGCACCTGGCAGACCGGCAGCCAAGCGGATGATTGGCAGGTGGATCACATCCTGCATTGATCTCTGCTATAGGTTGGCGGGTAGGGAGCCTCCCAGAGGGCTAAGGGCTCATTCTACCTGCCTTACCGCTGCATCGGTGGTTGCTTCTAAGGATGTCTCTATCCACGAAATCTGCAGGGCTGCTACCTGGAGGTCAGCAAACACCTTCATTTCGCATTACCACATTAACCTCGAGTCACACTGGGATGCTGGTTTGGGGGCCTCAGTTCTCCAATCTCTGTTTCCTAAATAGGTGGTGTGAGCCTTGCCTCCCTCCTCCCAGAGAACCGCTAGGAGTCTGCCAGTTAGTGTGGGTAGAACTTCATATCCACATCCCTAGAAAAACAGGTTACTCACCTGTAACAGTAGATCTACAGACTGGTCTCTTGCAGTAAATCATTACTTATGGGAGTATCCATCAGGTGGCGCTGTCACACGGCAGCTTCTTCCAGCAGTCTTCTGTGGGGGCCGCCCACACGACATCACTTCCTGTGGATGTGTATAAGAGTGGGCGGCCCCTAGTACCCTCTGTTCATTTTCCTGCCGGCTTCAGCTTTCACATGCAGCTCTCCTGACCTCCTGGGTTGCAGTCTTCGACTTGAACTTGAACTGATTTTCTACCTTTGGGTCCGGGACCTAGGACTTGCACTCAGCACCCCCAGACTTCCAAAGCAGGCCTGTGACCCACTCACAGTGCCCCTACTGCTCCCAGACTCGGGCTGTCTTGCTGGGTCTGGGTCTTTAGGGCCTAGCCCAATTTTGTTTCTTCTACAGCAGGCCCGGTGTTCCATTAGAGCTCCCGCTACACCTGCTGCTCCCTGGCCCAGGCACTCTTGCTGGGTCTGGGGATTTACTAAGGTTGCTATTAACAGCCCAGCCTGATTTTGCTTCTCTCTGCCGGGCCTGTGGAACACTCCCAGGCCCTGGCTCTTCTACTACAGGACCTGGGCCTGTGCACCACTCACTGCACCCCTGGCTCCTGCCTCTGGTCCGGGGTATGTGTACTGCTCCCAGGCCCTGGCTCTTCTACTTCCACTAGGCCGGGCCTGTGCTCCTCACAGTGCCCCCGGCCCTCCTTGCTCACAGCACCCCTACTGCTCCCAGGCCCAGGCTCTCTTGCTGGGCCTTGGGACTTGCTCATGGCTGATCATCCAGCCAGGCTGGAACAGACCTTGATGGGGGCTGCCTTCAAGGCTCCCAAGCCAAGGGCTCTCATTCCACGCATGGGGGAGTGGGATTCACACTCCTAACACTCCCTCCGCCTTACTCCATCAGTGGTGGCTCCTCCATCGTCAGTGGAGCGTTCCCTGTCGTCGGGGCTGCTCCCCCTGTCAACTGAACCTGCTTGGCTTGTTTTATCTTTGACGGGCCTCATCCCATTGATGGAGCTTGTTTCTGAACGTCTCCCGTCAATAGGCTGTGTTGTTCCCCATCAACGTATCCCGCGTCAATTGGGGATGCTTCCACCGACCTACACGTGTTCTTTGCTCTCCTCATTGATGGGAGTCTTCTCCCATCAACGGGACATGATTCTGCTATTCTTTCATCGACGGAGGCTTATAATCCATGGACAGGACACTCTTCGTTGATGGGAAAGTGAAACAACAATAATTAGATGACTCACTTGTAATTGAAAACAGGGTGCAGGGGAATACTCTGATTTGTACTCACAATACCCAAGCTGAGAACCGGATGGTGGATGTTCTTCTAGGTTGCCAGAATAGCAGGGCATGGAGACAAGGTCCTTGTGACTGGACCTCACTGCAGTAGATAGCAAACGGATTTAGCCCAAGACAAGCTGGGGTTTGCTTCCAGCTTCAACACACAGCACACAGCACAGGGGATTGGAAATAGTGATTCGCCACAAGCACTACGCACATTCATATGTAAAGGGAAAGTACTATACCAGGCAGGCTGCTACTAGATCGTGATCGCAATTACTGCAAAATACCTGGGAGCACACACAGTAGCTTCAGTTCCTGACAGACTGAGCGCGATTCAGCAATTTCTCCAGTCTTCTACAGGGTGAGCCTGGTTTCCACTCTTCAGGCTTCCTTCTTTCTCCTCACAAATCGGATTCGGTCCGAACTGGCACTTACAACGGCTGCACACCAAACCTCAGGGCCTCACATGTGCTTCCCGCGCAAAACTATACACTGCAGAAGCACAGAGCTCCTTCTCTCTTCACTGCCACAACTGATCTGATCTTTCCAGTCACAGAGCAGGGCATTTCCTTTAGCTCCACACCATTCTGTTGGCTGGTTCGGCTGTCACTCACAATGAGACTCCCTCTGTCGGTGAAGTAAGGCGCCAAGGTCAAAACTACATTTCCCAGAGTCACTGCCCATACAATCCCTTTGTGGCTGGCTCAAAATTGAGAGTCCAAGTTCCGATTCCTCCACAGGCTCCATTTTAAGAAACCCCTCCCCATTGATTGGTCCATTTCAGCAGTTCAGGACCAAAATGAAAGAGCTACACTTAAACAGTTCATGCTGAAATGAAGACAGGTTAGATAAATTACATTTTCTCAGTCACTCCAAATGATTTCTGGCAAATAGTTATATCTTTCAACAAGGCTCCCTCTGCACATGTAGCGACGGCAGAAATGGAGTGAATTGACAGCAGCTCGGGTGGGATTTGAGCATTAAATACACAGTCCCCATACAAACTAATTAAGTCTGCAAGCAGACAGCTCTTGAAGAGACAGTATGTGGAGGCTCAAATAGCACTCACTTGAAACTACATTTAAACAGCTTAAATGCCGAACACCGCCTAGACTTGGAGCATTCAGGCAAGCTCCTGGAAGACTTTTGGGAACCCCCATTTGCAGGGGGGTTACACCCTTCCTGGCCTGGAAAAACTTGGCGTCTTTGTCAAGTAAGTACCCCCATAAGTTTCAATATAACCACATACATTTACATCAGTATCACATTAGGCTTACACCTGTAAACATCAGTCAACATATTACCTTACCAGAAACACATTTCTGAAACTTTTCAGTACATCACTTTTTACACAGTATTGTACACATTGTACTGTAACTCAGGTTATTACCTCCTGTACATGAAACTTGAAAAGAGGGGTCCCTTCCCTATCAGCTACCTTGGGGCTGGATGGGGCAGGGGCACTATACCTAGAGGGCAACACAAGTAACTTGGAGTTAGCACTGATGTTCAGTTTGGGCAATGAGCTCGGGGACATAAACACTCCTTTATGGACAACATTGAGAGGCAAGTCCACAGGTCTGCCAGGGGATTCATAGCTTAAGTGTACCACAGGCTTCACAGCTCGACCAGTCCTTCTAGGGGGAACCGTTATAGTCTCTGTGTTTTTATCTCCTCTTTCAGCAGTGTCTTCACCTGTCAGGGGATCTTTCATTGGGGTAGAGAGACTAGAACTGGGGACACTCTCAGCTCCAGGAGTTGCAGTCTCTGAATCCACAATACTTGGCTCACATGGAGAGCTTTCTGATACTGGCAGTGAACTGTCAGGGCACTCACCACACTCTTCTTGTTCTGGTACATCACCAGCTTGTCCCAGTCCATCATTTTCCTCCTCTGAAAGCTCAAACAGTTCAACCATACACAATTATTCCATATCATCTGACGTGATGCTTTGCACTTCACTTTCTTGGAGCATTGGCTCCAGGGACAAAGCTGGGGGCTTAGACAGTCCAGAAGGCCCAGCTTCATCTCCAGGATTGACTAGGGGATTGCCCCGAAACAACTGACTCAGTTCATAAGAAGGGTAGTATTCAAAGCCACACTCACTTTCCTCTGACATGGACTGGCAGTCATGTTCAACTGGGGCGTGTGGAGGGGAACACTTTAACTCAGCTTCTGTAGGTGCAGACTTTCTTGACTTTAGCTTAGCAGCAGCTCTAGTCACTGGTCCAGAGGGGGCATTTTCTGGGGGTTCAGACTCAATCAAGATTTGTCCAATGGGCAGTAAAAGATTTCAATGCATTGTTTTCACATCTTTTGAGTTATTCTCCTGCCTTACTTTGTACACAGGCAGATCATTTAGTTTGCCTACCACAATATGGGGGAGATGGTGCCACCTATCAGCAATCTTGTGCTTGCCATGCAGTCCCAGATTTCTTAGCAACACCCGATCTTCCCTTGTCAATCTTCACCATTCATTACTGCTTGGATAGTGCCGGAGGCGCGCACCCGCTACGGGAGATTTTTTTTTTTTTTTGGAGTTGGCTCCAACGGTGCCGCCCACAAGAGCGGCCTTTTCGTCATGCGCAAGGGGCAGCTGTTAGGTGCCGCAGACTCCTCCTCCATCTCAGTTCTGTTTTTCCCGCCGTTGAGGCTGCACCTGCTACGTGGTTAGATTCAGTTCCTGGCCTAGTTGCGATATCGACCGTTCCAGACTCCTTCTTCCTGCTTTTCTCGACGTCGTCACTGGAAAGACCGTTCTTTTTCCTTCTCTTTTTTCGACGGTGCCGAGAGCTGTGCTTGTTTTGGTCTTAATTTTTTCGCATCATGTCAGGTTCGGGGGCAAAACATAAGTCAAAGGCAGGCCACGCCCCTATGTGTCGGTGCTCCTGTGGCCGGCATTTTTCCGTCACGGACCGGCATGATGTTTGTCTCCGTTGCCTGGGACCAAACCACAATATGGATGCATGTGACACCTGTGTCTCGATGGACCATCACGTCTTGGAAGTCCGCATGTTCAAGATCAGCAAGGCTCCACCCACATTCGGGGGATGGCGCCACTCCAGGGATTCCCAGGTAAGGTCTCTAGACCCTTCCTCTGGGTCCCCTCTCAGGCCTATACGGTCTGTAGAGGAGGAGGCTTCCTCATCTTCTCTTGCCAAAGAGGAGGCCTCTTTTGCGGTGTTGGAGGAAGGCCGAGGTCCCTCCCGGGGCTGCAGCGGGGACACCACCTCGGCAGTCACCTTCTTGGAGGTGCAGGCTCCCCCAGTGTCGAGGCCCAGGTCTGCTGGGCCTGGCATCGGTGGACCCTTGACGCTGCCTTCTGGCACCGTTTCGGATCCCGGTGCCGTTCGCGGTGCCAGTGATCGAGACGGCACCGTTCGTGGTACCGTGTTGGCTCTCGGCACTGCCCACGGCGCCGTGGGCCCGGTCGGTTATTCTAGCAGTGCCGAGTCGGGTCCCGGCGCTGAGGGGGTGGTGCCGTGGGTCTGGCCAGCGCTGTTGGGCAGTCAGGGCTGGGTCTAAGCGTTGCAGGGGGTCAGGGTTCATCCGGCGCTGCCGCTGGCACCAGCGCAGTTCACGGTGCCGTTTCACTGGAGACCCCCGGGTTGGCCAGTATTGTGGTCCAGCTGGTCTCTTCCTCCTCCTCGGAGGATCATTCAGATGTGGACCCGTCCTGGCACCCTGACTCTTCGGAGTCAGGGTCTCTAGTGGGACGAGGTGCTAGGAGGCCCAGCACGCCTATTCCTCTGTCTCTGCTGCTGTCCTCCCCTGAGGCCTCCCAGGCTGGGGGTGGTCTGGGGTCCCTGGAGGGGGATGAAGCAGAGGCGGAGGGAGGGTGTCTCCCTCCTGAGGGGGTTGTGGCAGCTGCCGATCCCATGCTGCTGCACCCCCTCAGGGTGGGGGTTCTCTGGGGTCGAGGAGGAGGAGTGCGTTCTCGGAGTTTGGGGGGTCGAGAGACAGGATTCAGGCACCTCGGTTTTCACCTGACACCCCTCGGGGGGGGGTAAGAGTCACAGCGCTGGGCCCCGTCTTTCCCTCTTGAGCCCTAGGGACCCCTCTGGTGGTGTTGCTGTGGGCTGCCCTTCTGGATCCATGCAGCCCCAGGTTCGTCACAGGGGAGGATCCCCTACTAGGCTCTTCCAGGCTTCACATCCCCAGGGTTCCGTTCTGCGACTGGTTTGTTGTCCGGGATCCCACCAGCTCGGGCTCCATTCCCTGGATTCCAGAGCCTCAGCAGAGGACAGCTGCCTCACCATAGGTGCCCTCTCCCAATCCTCTGCGGCCACCCCCCCCCAGGCCATGTCAGTCCTACGGGCCCATTATCCTGTGAGACGTTCAGAGGCTCTGCGGCGGCCTTCCTCTCATATGTTAGTTACATGCATGAGCGGGTGTTTCGCCTATCTCCACCACTGCAGGAGTCCTCTAGACAGTCGAGCTCTCCATCATCCTCATCTCCCTCCTCAGAGGGAGAGGAACCCACTGCTCATCTCTCCTCCGATGCCGATTTCACTGAATATCAGCGATTCCTTTCGAGTATGGTGAGGGATCTTCATATCTCCTTTGTTAGGTGAAATAATACTGAATGGGAGACGCTTGAATTCAGTGCCCAACATTTGGTGGTACTATCCTGGCATATTCCCTTCCAGGAGGCGTCTATCCGTTCCTGGCAGTCACCAGCCACCCTTTCTCCAGTCCCGGCAGACTGCGAACGAAGGTATTGTGCCCCATCGGAATCTCTAGGTACCCTCCCCACCCCACCTTCGGGATTGGCATACCTAGAAACTCCCTCTGGATGCCGCCGTCTGGCGCCTCGACCATCCACCGGACTCAGATTCCCTACAGTTTGACCGTTGGGGGCGAAGCGTGTTCTCTTACTCTCATGTGATGTTTTGCATTGCATCACATCAGGCTCACCATGCTGCCTACAGTAGGCATTTGTGGTCGATGCTTTCCCAAATCTTAGCATCAGTGCCTGATACAGAGCAAACCAGACAAGCTATTGCCCTCTCTGCTATAGGCCTGGAGCTGGCAAGACACTAAGCAAGGACATCTTATGACGCCAGTGAGGTGGCTTCCATGCTTGTAGGGACAGCGATCTGTATTAGACAGATGGCATGGCTTTGTCTATCAAGGTTGTCACCCCTGGCCCGGCGTAGGGTGATTCACTCTGCTTTTCTGGGGACCTGTCTATTTTCCTCCAGAGCTCGGAGACTTCTACGGTGGCTTCCTCCATCTCCCCGTCCTCGGGGGACATCTCCTAGCTCTCCCCCACCATAGGCTTCTTGCTTGATTAGCCCAGGGTCTTCCCCTTCTGTTTCCCACCAACAGGAGGCTGGGGGTCTTGCTCCCTCAGGGTTTCTTATCCCCCGCCGGGGGCGGGAGGAGCTTGGTACTCACCCATGCAGTAATGAATGGTGAAGATTGACAAGGGAAGATATGAAAATTATGTACCTACCATAATTCTTGATCTTCTCTTGTATCTTCATCGTTCATTACTGATACCCACCCACCTTCCCCTCAGTGGCCTCGTACTGTGGCGTCTCGCCTCCCCTTCTCGTTCCTCTCCTTTGGCCTTTATGCCAACCCCCCCCCCAAAAAAAAACATCCTGGTTTCCTTTCTTCTATGGACAGATCTCTTTTCCTCAAGGTAAAGGGGAACGAGTAGGATTTTTCTCCTATTCTGAGGGAACTTTTTCTGACTGCCCTTAAGGGTGACCTCTGGGCTCCTTAGCCACGATGTTCAGCTCACAGCTAACGAGACCGTCCCTCTTGGCCTCAGCCTCAAAATTAAGGTTCCCCCTGGTGGGCATTATTTAATTGTCAGCTTCTTCTGGTTGGTGCTTCTGCAATTCTTAACCTTGAACTGCTGCCCTTGCCTTGCCTTCAGGCAGTCCGACTGAGTTCCCACTCTATCCTTCATACAAAGCTGCTTCTTGTAGGGCCTAACCCCTACCCACACACTTTGGTGTTAGCACTTAACAAGGTGCTAAGGGGCTTACCCCCCTCCTCATAGTTGGGCGCTGTCTTTCTAGAACAGTTTTCTGTCCGGGCAGTCTGTAAGCTCTCAGCTAGAGTGTAGGGGGTTGGGATGATGAGATTATAGAGAACCTGCCCTTTGTGTCCAATCTTACAAGCAGTTCAGTTGAACCTTTTCTCATTCCTATTAGGAGGGATTCTTGCTCCCTTGGTTTTTGGTTCCGAGCTTATAACCCTCTCAACCAATATACCTATGGGCAGTGTTCTCCCCTCTCAACATCCCTTCTTTCTTCTTTTTCTTCTTCTTCCTCTTCCTTTTCTCTTTATCTGTTCCTCCCTTAGAGCCGCCCCAGATGGGAGGCCCTGCGGTCCCTTAGGGTAGGTATTTTCCCTCTTCCATCTGTCCTCTACCAGCTTATTCTTTCTTCAGCTTATATCCTTTCCTTTTTCTATCCCTCAGCTCTCTTGCCTCGCTCTTCCCTTTTTTCCTTTACCCTTTTTCTGGCCTCTCCGGCTACCAGAACTGAGATGGAGGAGGAATCTTCGGCACCTAATGGCCGCCCCTCGTGCATGACGCAGCGTGTCGCTGTCATGGGCGGCGCCGTTGGAGCCGACTCCAAAAAAAAAATCTCCTGTAACGGATGCGCGCCTCCGGCACTACCCAAGCAGTAATGAATGGTGAAGATACAAGAGAAGATCAAGAATTACGGTAGGTACGTAATTTTCATATCTCCCTCCTGGAGTTCCAGTGCTTTCACTTTTTTATCATACCTTTCCTTTTGGTCAGATTTATTTTGGCAGCCATGGTTTGAGCCAGTTGGTACGCATGATTTAGTGGGGGCTTTAACTTCTGTACATACTGTAAATGGTTATCAGCTCGAACCCCATCGGGGAAACTCCAAAACGGACAGTCGGGCTTCTCTTCCAAACATGAGGCGATAGGGGGAGAACCCAGTGGCATCACTTTTGGTGCAGTTGTAGGCATGTACCAGGGTGCTAATTTGTTGGCTCCATCTAGGCTTGTCCTTTGGGTGGAGGGTGCCTAGCATATCTAGCAAAGTACGGTTGAAACATTCAGGCTGTGGGTCCCTCTGGGGGTGGTTCTGGACTTTCGCACTCCCCACAGAGAAAGCATCTCTTTGATCAGACGACTCTCAAAGTCCCTCCCTTGATCAGAATGGATTCTTTGTATGCCCATAGTGAACAAAAGTTTTCTATAAGTACTTTGGCCACAGTGGATGCCTTCTGGTCCTTGGTGGGGAAAGCTTGGGCATATCTTGTAAAATGGTCAGTGACCACCAGCACATTACTGATAGTTCTTTGATCTGGCTCCAAACTCAGAAAGTCAATACAGACCAGCTCCTTGGGGGCGCTGGAGGTGATGTTAACTAGGGGGCGGCTTTCTGGGGCAAAGCTTTCCTCTGTAAGCAGCGACTACAAGTTCTAATGTGTTGTTCAACATCAGCCCCCATCTTAGGCCAATAGAATCTGGATCTCACCAAGTCAAGTGTTCTGTCTATGCCAAGGTGCCCCATGTGGTTGTGTAGGGACCTCAGCACCAAGTCTCGAAAGGCAGTGGGCAAAACTAGCTGTTATTTATCTATTTGTCCCCCTCTGTCTACTGTTTCTCTGTATAACAGTCTATTAATCAGTTTCAACTTAGGACCTTCCTTGTATAACAATGCAGTTCTCAAATCAGTGGAGCGTAACTTGGATACATCTTTCCCTGCGTAGAGGACTTCTAGAGCTGATTTGATCATGGATTCTCAGGATTGAGCCCGCTGAATACTGTCATTGTCCAGCTGAGGCAGTGCACCAATGTCTATTGCAGAAAAGTGGCAATAAGCAGCAGGTATGCAATTCTCAGAGGGTCCCAAACAATCCACCATATAGTCCACTGCGTCCGTGGACATTTGTTCCTCCCTGTCAAACTTCTGGCAGAGTGCTTGAATATCAGGTTCTGACAGTCTGACCCAGTCATTCCAGGGAACAGACCTCCATGAGAGAACATCAGCATCTATGTGGTTCAGGCCCGCTCTGTATTCATCAGCATAGTCGTATGTAGATAATGCAGAAAGCCACCTATGGCCAGTAGCATCCAACTTAGCTGAAGTCTGCACATAGGTCAAAGGATTATTGTCAGTTTTTACTAGTATCTTAGCCCCATACAAGTACTCATGGAATTGGTCAACTCTGTTGATAATAATGGTTTAAAAACACTTTTCAATCAGGAGTTAATGCCCATGAATACTTGTCCTAGTAAGTCTCAAGCTACCAAATCAATACCTATTAAGTTAATCACTCCAGAGTGTGTTAAACAATCACCTGTTTCTGATTCTTGTACCCCTACTATCTCAAAACAAGTGTTAGTTCTGGGAGATTCAATCATTAAGCACATTGACAAGGTGGTATGCAATAGTGACAAGAGCAACTGCACTTGTTCTAGCTTCCGTGGGGCCAGGGTATCTGACATTACCTCCATGATGCCTAAAATTTTACAAAATGCGGAGGAAAATCCACTGGTTATCATACATGCCAGTCTTAATGATATAAGCAACACCCCATTTAATCAGTTACAACAGGACTATGTGGCGTTATGTAACCTGTTACTTGATAGGGGATGCTGTGTATGTATATCTGAAATTCTACTTGTCCCGAGAGCAACATCTACCATGATGCAGAAAATCAAAGCCCTAAAATGAATGGCTGAGAAAGTGGTGTTTTAAGCAGGATATACCCTGTATTACCCACTGGGAATCATTTTCAGATCGTTCTTCCTTGTTTTGCTGGGACGGTTTACATCTCAGTCGTAGGGGTAGTACAATTATGGGGAAAAGTATCACTAAAATCATAAATCACTGGTTAAACTAAAAACAATGGGGGAGAATGGGTCTATTCCCAAGTCTCTGAATACTTACCAAAATATTATTACAACTAAATGTAAATTTCTAGCTTTGAATGCAATGGCCCAGATATTCAAACTGCGCCATTTTGTGGCGCAAGCCCCTGCGCTCGCTCAAAATAGTTGCGCTGGGGTGTGGCCAGGGCAATATTCAGCGGAGTTGTGCTATGGCGCAACTTCTTTGAATATCGCCCCCTGGCCACACCCACTGCGCATGGTGCAGTGGAACTGCGCCAGCACAAGTGGTCAGAGTGGAGCATTGAGATGCGGTGGCGCAAGTTCCATTGCGCCATGCACAGCACCTGCGATATTCAAAGGATGACATGCAAATGGGGCCATAATTTATGCAAGGCACAGGGGGGGCCATTTGCATCTAATTACGGCCCCATTTGCATGCCATTAGCATGCAGGTGCGCCGATCCCGGCGATGCGCCTGGCGCCTGTCAGGGCAGCAGCCGCCGGGGACCGACGCCCCTGCAGCCTGATCGGAATAATAGTAATCTTCCCTCATTAGCCCGATCGCGGCATAATAGTAATCCCCATTAGCCCGATCGCGGGCATAATAGTAGTCTCCCCATTAGCCCGATCAGGGCATAACTGAAACTTCCTCCTACCCCATGTAGCCCGATCGCGGGCATAACTGAAACTCCCCGAGTAGCCCGATCAGGGCATCAGACCTCCCTCCCTCCCCAAAGTCCAATATCCCTGGTGGTCCAGTGGACCACGAGTAGCCCAATCGCTGGTGGCATCCTCACCCCCCACGCCTGAAATCCCTGGTGATCTAGTGGCCCCCCACCCCACCCACCCACGGGCCCCACCACCCCGCTTCTGCCCCTGTCAGCTGGCGGCGGCAGCACCCACCCACCTGCCGCCCCGCCGCCCACCGACTGACAGCTTGGCAGGGCTGCACGCCCATTGGTTCAGAGCATGAGCCAATGGGCGTGCAGCCCATACCTTACAAGTCAGTCCAGATATGTGAATGAACAGTCTCGATGGACTGTGGCCTTCCTCTGTTCTTTCATACCAAGTAATGGCCCACTTCAAAGCTAGGAACTCTAACTTATGTACAGGATAGTTCTTTTCAGATGGGGTCAGGCTTCTACTGGCAAAGGCCACTGGTCTCAGGCCATTCTCATGCTCCTGGTACAACACAGGCCCCAAACCTTTCAAACTAACATCAGTGTGTAGGACATAGGGTTTTGCTGGATCTGCATAGGCCAGGACAGGAGCGTGGGTAAATTGATGTATAATCTCATGAAAAGCAGCTTCACAATCAGGTGTCCATCGTGCCCCAAAAACTTCATTAGGACGGAAATACACTCTCTCAGTCTCAGGGGGAGTTGACCTCTTGTATTTTTTGTGGGTAGGAGGGTAACCTTGAGTAAGATTAAGTAAAGGATGGATCACTCTTGAATAGTCCTTGATGAAACGGCGATAGTAGCCACAGAATCCCAGGAATCTTTGCAGTTCTTTTAGATTGTGGGGCTGTGGCCAGGTGGTCAAGGCCTCAACTTTACTTGAGTCGGTCTCTATTCCCTCGGTGGAGACTAGATGCCCCACATACTTTACAGAGGTTTGGAAGAACTGACATTTATCGATGGACAGTTTCAGGCCAAGGTCTTCCAGTTGGTCCAACACCTTGAATAATCTGCTCTCATGTTCCTCCAGTGAGCTGACAAACACAATAACATCATCTAGGTATACCAGGCACTCTAATAAGTTCATGTTCCCCACTGCACGCTCCATCAGTCATTGAAAAGTGGCTTGGGCACCTGAACTCCCTTGAGGCATCCTCATGAATTCATAGAAGCCAAGCGGACAGATAAAGGCGGTCTTCTGGGGCCATCGGGATCTGGTAGTACCCTCTGCGAAGATCCAGCACAGAGAACCACTTGCTACCATTCAGGTAGTCCAAAGCATCCTGAATGCAGGGCATTGTATACTGATCAGGGATAGTCCGCCGGTTTAAAGTGCGATAATCCACTCACATCCTTACTGTCCTATTCTTTTTTCTCACTACTACGATAGGGGAAGCATAGGGGCTTCTGGATTCTTGTACTACACCAACAACAAGCATCTCTTGCAGATGCCGTCTCACATCATCTATGTCAGCAGGGGCCAGGCATCGAGACCTCTCACAAAATGGCCTTTCATCATGCAGCCAGATGTAGCGCTCAGCTCCTTGCACACATCCTATGTCCCATTCCTTTAAAGAAAACACCTGGTCTCTCTGGGCAAGCTTTCTACTGATTCTCATCTTCCATTCAGCTGGCAACGGGGAGTCCCCAAAATCAAACAAGTTGGGCGTCACTCTGTCATTTTCCCCCGAACACTTGTTACTGGGTAGCACTGCAGTATCTGCGCAATGTACATTAGCCAGGGTGCAACCTCTATTTACTCGAATCTCTCTATCAGATACATTATGAACTTGGACCATTACCCTTCTGGCATAAGCATGGGCTCTGACAGGCAAAATACTTGGCTTGACCATCAGTCCTTCCGGCAATTTCCTATTGCCTGGTGCATCCAGCATGAGGATTTTATCCTTGACATCCTTTCTGATACGGACATCCCCCTGTAGGGTACACTGGGCATTTGGTGCCAGGATCAGAGGCTAGGATCCTTCTTCCAGACAATTCCAACCGGTTCCTCTGGTTCCACTTTTTTAGCATCTCTCTGTGCCTCATAGGGCTTCTTGATCAAGGCCGGAATTCTTAAAGCTCTACTAGTCCTTGACCCCTGTTTTTCATAACACAACCGTCCAAACATATGCACATTCGTCCCAATTAGTAGAGGAACCCCATCATGCAGTCCAGTAGGGGGACATACTAAGGCCAGGATCTCTACTTGCTCCGCCACTCCAGTGGGAAAAGACAGCCAAATTTGGATATATCCAGAGTAGGGGTAGGCCTCCTCACTTAACCCCCAGACATGCAGCCCCTCCAATGGTTGTAAGAGTACATCAGACAAATGCTTCTGATACCAGTCTTGAAACGTAATTGTCACTTGGGAGTCACTGTCTAATACAGCTCTGGCAGACACTCCATTCACCTTTACAGTGGTCTCCATGGAGGGACCCACTATTCTGGACCAGTCTGGAGAAGCAGTGGCATGGGCCTGGGCAACTGGCCTTGCCACAAAGGGACGTGAGTTAGCATTTCTGAGACCCTCACTGGAATCATTTTGTGCACCTCTTAACCACTGATTTCTTCTCTGAAGCTCTCCCCTGTAGCCTATATACCACTTTGTCTGGGTCCTTTGGGGACTGGCACTCTCTCTTCATGTGCCCATCCTTCCCACAATTATAGCAAAACATACTTTCTGGAGTTTGAGCTGGCCGAGGCGTCACACTGGGGGCCAGGTCGGGGGTACTATTAACTGGGAACCTTGGGGCCATCTTGGTCTGCGGCGTGATAAGCATTTGGAGGTATCTCATCAATTTCCCCACTTCCATGGTCAAGACATCGAGTTTTGAGCTGTTGTCAGCAGGAGATGCATGGGTGGGTACCCCCACCCCCATAGCAGATGCAGTCGAATGAGGGTCAGGGCCTGTACTTGCAGGAGCGGCCTTCATAAAGAGACTGTTTTTTATTTGCCTGAACTCTCTCAGCAGTTCACCCCATGGTAGCACACCCTTTTTCCTTTTCAGAGCACTCATTAACTGCCAGCCTCTGCCCCTGAACTTCACTTGACGGGTCACCCTCAGTCACTCGGGTCGTAGCAGCAGCTATTGGTGCAAGTCCCTCCTGGGGTCACCTTTTCTCAACCCCTCGAATTTCTCTCTTTAGCTCATCATAGGAGGGTGGGGATTCCAGTCGATTGGCCAAACATAACTGAAGCAACAGCAGTTCTGAGAAGGGGGCAGACTTAAGGATCCTGTCCAGCCTGGCTCGGTCCAGTTCATTCGCTGGTAAACTACCCTTTCTGAGGCATTCTTGCAACAATTTTTCCAGCCGAGATACATACACAGACAACAACTCCCCTTGGTACTGTTGTGCATTTCTTACTCTCCACCACAGGTCCTCATTGGAATCTGGGCTCCCATACACATTCTCCAAGGCCTCAAGATAGTCCTGTGCAGTCGCTTCAGGGTTACTGGCCCGTTTGGCACAGAGGGTAGCCAGGGGCAGGACCTTGGAGGCTCTCACTTAACCTCTTTCGCTTTTCTGCTTCCGAGCATTGCCATTCTAGCACTTGAGGGGCAACATAGTCTATCCCGGTCTCCCAGTCATCCTCCCCTTGTGGGGTGGGGAGGGTGCCGGAGAAAATTTTCAACCTGCTGTAAAAGTCGTGACTATTTGCAGGTACAGACTTAGGGGCTAGCACTGGCACAGAAGGAGGGGCAATAACGGGTGCTGGAGGGGGAGAGGGTGTTGGTGGAGGAACGTTCTCAGGTGGCAATAATAGTTTCTTTAAATCCTCCCTTCCTCCAGAAACAATTTAACAAATTTCTCCTCAAAAGTTTCAGATAGTGGGGGGGGGGGCTCATCCCCCCTCGAGTCTTTACTGTCCTTAGTTATCACTCTCCAGGCAGTGAGGGCTCCCCTCTGGGGTAATAGTCTGTGGCACTTTGGAGCTATCTATGGGGTCCTTATACTCTACTAGGGCCATGAAAGTGTGGGTGAGCAGATCAGCATGTCGACCCACCACCACAGGGTTTTGTAAACCTTCCACCTTGGAAAGTACTCCCTGTATAGTGTCCATATTGATACCCAGGGGAATGTCCAGGATAAGCATAGCATTTTGGGGGTCAGTCTCCTCCCCAGTACACCACTCCACCAACCAGTGCACAGCCACTTCTGTCGGGGTACCCATTTATTTTTTTAACAGTGGTTCATAAATGTGGCCACTAGAGGACACAAAACCCCAGCGGTGAGCCTCCAAGATGTAACCCCCAGGTGGCGCTGTCCCAAGAGCTGCTACCCCTGCCTGCTTGACTACTGATAGGTTGAGGGGGCCTAGGTTCTGTGGCAGGTGCCTCCACCCAGAGGTCAGGGTTTGTAGTGGTTAGACTAGCTTGGTCACAGCCCTCTGGGACACTGAGACCCCCTTTTATTCCCTCTAGTGGCTCACACAGTACACAGGAGTTACAGCCCCAATACCCCACGTATACACAGTGTTCACTCATAAAGTACCACTTACCCTCGAGACTGATTCTGCAGCACGTCTCTGAGGACCCCCTGTAAAATAAGGTTAAACAACATACACAGCAAAATACAATACCGTTTCCATAAGTACCAACACCACAGACAGTATATAGTATAACAACAACAAATCTGATTTACTTAGGGGACAGTAACATGGGAGGAGGCAGTCAGGTTAATTGGCAGAATTAAATCACAGTACTGTGCACACATACAGGGTCTGAAAAGTCACACTCTGGTTACCCAGGTTGGGTGGGGGTTAGCCAGGTCCGTTGGCCGGCAGGTGCAGATGGACAGGGCCCTGTAGAAGAAAATATGTGCACAACACCCAGTTGTACTCCAGAGCCGGATGGTTCAGTCTATGAAGAAGTGAAACAACAATAATTAGATGACATACTTGTAATTGAAAACAAGCTGCAGGGGAATACCCTGATTTGTACTCACAATGCCCAAGGTGAGAACCGGATGGTGGATGTTCTTCTGGGTTGCCAGAACAACAGGGCATGGAGACAAGGTCCTAGTGACTGGAACCCACTGCAGTAGATAGCAAACGGATTTAGCCCGAGACAAGCTGGGGTTTGCTTCCAGCTTCAACACACAGCACACAGCACAGGGGATTGGAAATAGCGATTCCCCATAAGCACTACGCACATTCATATGTAAAAGGAAAGTACTATACCAGGCAGGCTGCTACTAGATCCCGATTGCAATTACTGCAAAATACCCAGGAGCACACACAGTAGCTTCAGTTTCTGACAGACTGAGAGCGATTCAGCAATTTCTCCAGTCTTCTACATGATGAGCCTGGTTTCCACTCTTCAGACTTCCTTCTTTCTCCTCACAAATCGGATTCAGTCCAAACTGGCACTTACAACGGCTGCACGCCGAACCTCAGGGCCTCACATGCACTTCCTGCGTGAAACTATACACTGCAGAAGCACAGATCTCCTTCTCTCTTCACTGCCACAACTGATCTGATCTTTCCAGTCACAGAGCAGGGCATTTTCTTTAGTTCCACACCATTCTGTTGGCTGGTTTGGCTGTCACTCACAATGAGACTCCCTCTGTTGGTGAAAAAAGACGCCAAGGTCAAAACTACATTGCCCAGAGTCACTGCCCATACATTCCCCTTGTGGTTGGCTCAAAATTGAGAGTCCAAGTTCCGATTCGTCCACAGGCTCCATTTTTAAGGAACCCCTCCCCATTGATTGGTCCATTTCAGCAGTTCAGGACCAAAATGAAAGAGCTACACTTAAACAGTTCGTGCTGAAATGAAGACAGGTTAGACAAACTACATTTTCTCAGTCACTCCAAATGATTTCTGGCAAATAGTTATATCTTTCAACAAGGCTCCCTCTGCACATGTAGCGACGGCAGAAACGGAGCGAATTGACAGCAGCATGGGTGGGATTCGAGCATTAAATACACAGGTCCCCCATACAAACTAATTAAGTCAGCAAGCAGACAGCTATTAAAGAGACAATACGTGGAGGCTGAAATAGCACTCACTTGAAACTGCATTTAAACAGCTGAAACGCCGAACACCGCCCAGACTTGGAGCATTCAGGCAAGCTCCTGGAAGACTTTTGGGAACCCCCATTTGCAGGGGGGTTACATTAGCTTCTGCTAAAGACCTTGGGTTTGTTCCATAACTGAACTTACAGTATACTCTGTTCCCGTCGCTGTATGGGGCAATGTGTGGCTTGTTACCCATGCATGCAGGTATTGGGCCCTCCCCTCTGCTCTCTTCTTTCCTACCTTTGCTTTATTTATTTCTCTGTCGGGGAAAAACTGTATTCACAGCACTGAAATGTAGAAACATAGTTTTTGACAGCAGATAAGGCCCACCTGGCCCACCTAGTCTGCCCATTTCCATACCTAATTAACTTCTGATCCTAAATGATCAGCAGCTTACTCTCTCTTTCCTATCACTAGGGTTGCCTTCTGCCTAGCCCATGCATTCTTTTTTTTTTTTGGTGCCGCCTGTCCCATGTTATCAGTCCAACCTCCTGGACCCACTGCCCCCCTGTAACCGATCCCCGATTCACCCTGGCATACCCCCCAAGGTGGGGTCGCTAGATGACCCCACCCCATGGAGACAGGTCCAGGTTACTGACTGCATCACTGTGACTTGCAGGGCTGCCTAGGCTTACCCCCCTCCAGGTGGGGTCGCAGGGGTGGACCGTCCAGAGGAACACGGTCCCAGTCAGGGTTGGGTACCTTTGGGGTACCAGGAGGTGGCATCATCCCCTGGGAGAGGCAGCATTTTTTATGGATGCTAATCCCCTCAGGAGGCTGGACATACAATGACGTCAGTGGGACAAACCCAACGTCCATCCTGCCTCCTCACGTATCTGGCACCGGTCGCATCGGATACTCCAGCCTCCTCCAAGGGTCTGCACTTTTGCACCAGACACTCGATCACACATACCCACTCACTGGAGGAGGAGAGCAGTCCATGGGGTGCTCAGTTATCCCCCCCGTGGACGGCCCTCCGATGGCCTGAGTCCGGATTCTAACCCAGATCGCCGCCATCATATCCCATGCATTCTTCAACTCACCAGTCAGTTTATCCTCTACGACCTCCACTGGGAGGCTGTTCCATGCATCCACCACCCTTTCTGTGAAAAAATACTTCCTCACATAACCCCTGAGTCTCCCTCCCATCCTCATATTGTGACCCTTGTTCTTGCTCATCTCTTTTTTTGAAAGATATTGCTCTCCTGGATGTTGTTGATTCCCCTGAGGTACTTGAATGTCTCTATCATACCCCCCCTTTCCTCCAAGGTATACATATTGAGGTATTTCAGTCTTTCCTCATAAGTTTTCTGATGCATTCCTTTCACCATTTTTGTTGCTTTTCTCTGGACCGCCTCCATTCTATCAATGTCCTTCTGGAGTTGCAGTCTCCAGAACTGAACACAGCATACCAGATGTGATCTGATCAATTGTCTGCATAGTGGCATCAGCACCTCTGTTTTCTACTGGCGATGCCCCTTCCTGTGCACGCTAGCACCCTGTACTCTGCACTGTACTCTTAAAGGAAGTTGCACTGTAACATTATAGATAACTGTCAGTCCTAGATTTGTCCTCAGTGTGTGTCTTGTGTATTGTTTTGTTTGTCTGATGTTTTATTGGAAATTCAATAAAACGTTTGATTAGAAAAAAGAAACTGCTGTTTCCGGCCCCTCCTGCAGTGCTCCTGCGTGTTGCTGTAACAACAATACACAGCCTGCTTGAGCTGCTCTTCGAGCCATGCCACCCCCGCCCGATCAGTGTTTGCAGCCTGGTTTGGCAAGGTTGGGAAGCTTAAATAGCAGCTGGTGCTAGACGTGGTGGTGGCTCATTGGCCGCAAAGTGCGACTAACTGCATTGGAGTCCGTGAGATTCATGGAGCCTGGGCCAGAGAACATTGTTGTACTGTGAGTTGGTTTATATGAATATATCTGAAAGAACTGTTTGCTTTGTAATTTGAAGTGTATGTTTGGTAGTCACTGGACAAAATGAGAAGCTTCTCTCTTTTTTTGCAATAATTATTGTGTTTTTAGCTATTTTTAGTGAATGTAGCAGGTACTTTTTTAACAAAGGCAGAATGTGTAGCATACCTGTGAAGCGTTTTCAGGCATAGACACTTTAAAAGATTAACATATTAAATGTGATGGGGTAAATGGAATAATGGTTGTGAAAATGAAGGAGTGGCTAATTTGTTAATTTTACCATCACAGGGGGTATATTTTATTCCTACTTGTGTTTGTCAAAGGCTAAGAGGGCGTCTTCAAAAATGTATTTTAAAAAGAGGTAATAAGGGCGACCCACTGGTGCAGCGAAGCGCGCTACTGCGCCACTTATGTAAAAGCATGACTTGAGGTCGGGAGCAATCTATGAGTTATGGGTCAGCCGGGTGAGGAGGACTGAGCATCCCAAGGAGTGCTATCTTCTGGAGAGGTGGGACCAGTGGCTGGCGTTAACCTGGTCCCTAGTTGTGGCTTGGGGGTTGGCACACTGACATTGTACAAGGGGTGGCAGAGACAGGGCAGATGCCTGATGTGCTGCGCATGGGAGTGTGTGCAGCACATACATTGGCGTCATTGCATGACACTTCCTCCTCACTAGGGAGAAATCGGGAAAGCTGCCAACTGGTAGAATGGCACTGTTCTCCTGCAGACCCTGCACCCAGCTATCTGGGCACATCCTGGTGAACCAGATCTTGTTTCTGGTGGGGTTGAGGGGGACCCCGACGGGGGGGGGCAAGCTCTGGGGGAAGAGCTGGACAGGGTAAGTCCCAGAGAACGCTGGGGCAACTGGGCAGGGGAGACCAGTGGATGACGGCTGGTTGGCACAAGGGAGGATAAAGAAATAAACAAAAACTGAGGTAATAGTGAATGTAATTTGATTATGGTTAAACTAGTAAAATAATGGAGCCAACTGTCTTTACCGCAAATGCAAGGTCATTGGAGAGCAAGATAGACGAATTACAGAGTGTGTTAAAATTGACTGGGTACAGATTGCAGTGTTTACTGAAACTTGATGTGAAGCACACATTCCCACTCATACTATTACCATCCCTGGATATACTATGGAAAGAAGAAATAGAGAAGAGAGAAAAGGAAGGGGGTTAGCTTGTTATTTCCAAAATGGAGTAGAGTATAAAAGAATGGTTGATATGGAAAGGAATGATTTTTAAGACCTTATGGGTGGAAGTATCAGCACCTCATTTGTCCAGAAATTGTAGGCCCTTGTTATAGGTGGGTTTATCACCCCGGTAATAAAAATTATGTAGTGGTTCAACATTTAAATTGGTGTTCGGATAGCATTTATGAGAAGCACTCAGTGTTATGAATTATATTGATGGGTGATGCAAATAGAGTGCCCCAAAAATGTGTTCCATGGGAGAAATTTGAAACAGATAGTAATAAAGAGTACAAGAGGGGATATTGTTTTGGATATTTTCATTATAAATTTAAATGGCAGGTATGAGGAACCTGGTATATTACCCCCATTGGGTCTTCTGACCATAAACTTGTCATTGTAAGATCAAACCTCCAGGACAGTAGCATACGGAGGGAAAAAAAACAACTTGTTAAGGGTAGGAAGTGGACAAATGAAAAGAAAGAGAAGGTGTTGGGTGTTATTACTGGAGAACTAAAATGTGATTGACTGAGATGGTAGTCCATAGAAGTTTCATGGAAGGCAGTTGTGGACCTTATTCAAGACACTGTTGATAGGGCTGCAGCAATAAAAGAGTGTGCACAGTTTGATAGTGATAAACCATGGATCATGGAATGGTTTGAAAGTCTAATAAGCCAGAGACGGAGAGCATTCAAAAGAGGAGACCTGGTAGTATATGTAAGCAATAAGACACGACAGGGTGTGTGTTAGACACTTTAACACACAGCTAGGAGGCGTAGTGAGGCAGAAGGCCACTGGCCGAGTGCGTCCAGCCTCCTAGCCGTGTGTTAAAGTGTCTAACACACAGACTCTGGAGTGGCTTATTGCACTTATGAAATGGCTATCAAAAATACAAATGTATGTGATAGCTAAAATGTATAGTATTTAAAAGTGAAAAAGTTTAATGTTTGTCATGGTTTTTAATAAAATAGTTCCTCCGCCTACTGTTTTTTTTTTTTTTGACTGGAATTTGTCCTACAAAGGCTTCTGTAGTTACATCTGGTTGTCATGATAGTATTCACCCCCACGTCCTCTTGTCATGGAGTCCATCACACTTTTGCAGTCAGTTGCACAATGTTGTTATTTTACTATATGGTGCTGTTTTTTTATTTAAAGAAAGCACGAGATAGAGAGAGAGAGAGACATGCGACCGTTTTTAGAATGAGAGACTAATCACATCAGCAAGGTGAAAAATAGGGCATGCGATTACGAGAGAGGGCACCGTGTTGCCATTTTCTGAGTAAGTAGCCATGATGTAAGAGACAATGCTGTACTGAGCATGAGGGAGCACTTTTCGATTTGGATGGACAGCGAGCAAGCATGGGCCGTAATCTGCAATCGGAGCGAGCGGGCTGGGAGAGGGAGCGCTTTTTGATTTGGATGGAGAGCGAGCGAGCGGGCTGGGAGACAGATCGCTGCACTTTGAGTTTTTTTTTCCGCTTCTATACATGCTGCATGTATAACAGAAACCCCCAAAGACCAAGGTCAATAGAACAAGAAGTCAGATTTATTCATTTCATTTATAGTTAGGCTGGCACCACTTATGCCAGAAACAAGATGGCCCCATTTTCATTTCTGAAGGTTCTGAGTGGGCAGCATCACCCATATCATGGACGCCTTCAGTAACCACTTCACAACGGCTGGCCTTGCCTTTGATACCTCTCCAGCTAACCTGCTGAGGGAACAATTAAGCTCCCATTACACTGGTGTTCAGAGAGCTGACTCTTCCTTCAGCTTCGAATCTATACTGTTGAAGCAAGTAGAGGACCTATTATGGCAGCTGGATACCAAAAAGCGCAGGGGCAGACTCTCTGGACCCCACTTTCTAAAGATTCGTCCCATGTACTTGCAGTCCCCTAACATCTCTTTAACCTATCTCAACTGGTTCTATTCCTACACTGTGGAAGACAGCCCAAGTGGTTCTCCTTCTAAAATCAGGGGACCCTATGGAACTTAATAATTACAAGCCCATTTCCATTCTACCAATGCTATCCAAGATGCTGGAGAAATTAGTGAGTAACCAGTTAAGGGAGTATCTTGACATTGCTAACCTCTTGAATCCAGCTCGGTCTGGATTCAGGGCCAAGCATAGCACTATCACTGCACTAGCCAAGGTCACAAATGACTGGCAAACCAAATTAGATAAAAAGAATAATGTCTGTGCAGTATTTCTGGATCTGAGCAAAGCATTCAATACTGTGGACCATGAGCTTCTACTATCATCCCTGCACTCCCTTGGCCTAGATCCACCCTCCCTTAAATGGTTCAGATGTTATCTCACTGGTAGGTCACAGCAGGTAAAAGCTGAAGGTGACCTATCCCCATTAAAACTACTGTTAAGAGGAGTCCCCCAAGGTTCTATCCTGGGTCCTATCCTTTTTGCCATTTATATAAATAATATTGATTCAACCCTCACCAATTCCTCTTTACACCTCTTTGCTGATGACACTGTTTCGTATGTCAGCAACCCTTCGCCTGCAGCTGCTCGTGAAATCCTACAAACAGAATTCTCCTTGTTACAGTATCAGCTACTTGAGAAAAAGCTTCTGTTAAATGCAAAGAAAACTAAAGCAATGATGTTCACAAATCAAAACTCCACCAGCACCTCCTCCTCAATCATCCTCCCCCAGCTATGCACTATACTTGGAGAAAATCTGGAATATGTAGAAAACTTCAAATACCTAGGTGTGTGGATTGACAACAGACTAGACTTCACTCATCATTTAGAAGAACTGCTAAAAAAGCTTCGCCAAAGGCTTGGCCTTCTCTATAGATTAAAACCCTTCCTAAACAGAGATTCAAAGGTGAGGTTAGTCCAGGCCATTTTTATGTTGCTTGCACGCATGTGCAAGAAACATAGTGCCATCATCGGAGATTTCGGAGGTGTGTCACCTCCTCCTCCAATTCAGGCAGTGTTCTGGCAGGCGCGGCCCCTGTAAACCAATGCATTTTGGAGCTGTCTGTGACACGCTCCAAAATGCAGTAGCCTCTGATTGAAGGGAGCTACGGCAGAGTGAGCAGCGATAGAAGCTGCTCAGCCTCCCACCCGCAGGCGTGCGTGCCCGCATGCACTGTATAGCCGACAGGTGCCCAATCCCCGGCTGAGCTGCGTCGTCTCCTCCCCCCCCTAGTAGTTGGTGCCACACTGGAGCCCACCCAAGCGTGCAATCAGTCCTTTGCCAGCAGGGTGCCCAATCCCCATCGGCTGAAACGCCCCCAAGGTCCTTGTGCCCTGGGAGCCCACCCCAGCGTGGCAAACAATCCCACAACATCTTTTTTTTTTTTTTTTGTACCTGTAAGACAAAAGCGGTTCCATGGTTGCGTCTCCCGACCCCGCCCCACAACCCGGCCCCACCCACTGCGCACTCCAGCTTCCCCACACCCCTCACCCCATACTTACTCTGGACTGTGGCGAACAATCTCGTGGACCGGGAACACGCCTGCACTCTTCAAAGCCGATCGCGAACTGAGGAAATGCGGTAAGCTGTATAATGGGCTAGATAGGGGGGGGTTCAACTTTATTACATATCTCAGCCATTTTTGGGAATTTTTGCACCAAATTTTCAACATGGGGTTTTTGGGACCCCTTCTCATGAATGATGTCACTGTCATGGCGTTATTCGGGCCCGAAGGGTGATTTCGCGCAGTGACTTCGAAATCACCCTTTGGGCCTCAATACCACCATGACAGTGACATCATTCATGAGAAGGGGACCCAAAACCCCATGTTGAAAATTTGGTGCCAAAATTCCAAAAAATGACTGTTTTACGAGCCTGCGTTGTGCAGTTACTACCGGGCTCGTAAGTCAGCGAAATTTCAATATTTTCACTCCAGATTTTCAACATTGCCATTTTACCATACCTTCTTATGAGCAGTACAGCTGTCATTTTCACATCTCACCCAAAATGTGTTTCCCCATGTAGCGCAGAATGGCAGTCGATGTATCTGAAATCAATGTACGGGACAAATTAAGAAAATCACAGTGATACTGTTCATGAGCAGAGGTCTTAAATGGCTACATTGAAAATTTGGTGAAAATTCTAAGAATGACTGTTACGAGCTGCAAGGCCAGCAGTTCCTACACATCAGAGGTTTCATGTAATTTCAATATTTACCCAGATTTTCAACATTGCCATTTTTCCACCTTCTGCGAGTAGTACAGCTGTCTTTTTCACATCTCACCCAAAACGGGTTTCACTGCCTATGAAGCATAATGGCGCAGTTGTTATGCGAACTCAGTGTATGGGACACATTAAGAAAATCACAGTGTCACTGTTCATGAGCAGAGATCTTAAAATGGCAATGTTGAAAATTTGGAAGAAAATTCTAAAAATAACTGTTTCTGGTGTCGTTGCACAGTTCCACATGCGCTCGTAGGGTTTGCAAGTACCTAATATTTCCACTCCAGATTTTCAACATTGCCATTTTACCACACCTCCTTATGAGCAGTACAGCTGTCATTTTTCATCCTGCCCAAAACGTGTTTCCGCCCATGTAGCTATATTAATGGCGAGTCGGTGCAACCTCAATGTATGGGACACATTAACAAAATCACAGTGACACTGTTCATGACCAGAGGTCTTAAAATGGCTATGTTGAAAATTTGGTGAAAAAAATCCTAAAAATGACTGTTTTACGAGCGTGCGTTACGCAGTTCCTACGCACGCTCGTAAGTTCTCAAATTTTCAATATTTACACTCCAATGACTTCCAAATACCTAAACAGCACATAGAAGCAAGCAACATTCGGCATTGACAAATGCTTGTTCTATCAGTTGTTTACTATGCAGACTTCCTTTATAGTCACTGCCCCATCTCCTACCTACACAAGTTGGATACCTTACACCATAGAGCAATAAGGCAAGAAGCAAGAAGGCAGTATAGTGCAGTGGTCTAAGGCTCTGAGCTGCAAATTTGGTGACATCCAGCAGACCAGACCTGGGTTTGAATCCCACAGCTTCCACTTGCATACTGTGTGACCCTGTGCAAGTCACTTAACCTCCTTGTGCTCCCAGGTTGTTCCTGTAAAAAAGCTTTCAGCTTAGTGTGCTATACCTGGTTAAATAAATATGATTCATTACAGATCTGCCATCTGATGCCCATCATTGCTCTCTTTATGCTGCAGTTGGATGGGTTTCCCTTCACCTCAGAAGGAACAGAAATGCAGCCCTATGGATTTACAGAGCGTTATCAAAAAAACTTCCAAACTATATTCTGGACTGCTTCACCCAGACCCTTCCTAGCTCCTATGCCCTAAGAAGCAACAACATCATCCTGCTCAAATTGCCCAAATTCAACACCAGGCTAGGAGGGCAGCAATCAGCTATTCTCTAGCTATAGCATGGAACACCCTACAAAAATCCATAAAACTGTCCAATATTATTCCATTTCCATCCTTTAAACAGCATTGTACAGTCTTCTTCACAGAGAAATGCAGTTGCTACCGCTAGAGCTAGCTTTGTCATGTCACAATCTCCCTCCCAAAAATTAACCATATATGGCATAAATCCTTCCAGGCAGACACCCCATCTTATGGCACCCATTAATACCTTCACCATCCTAGTATTACATTATGCTGTGTGTTTGCCATGGCCCCTCCACTGGGATATGTATATACTGTATATATTGTAAATATTAGCTTAACTTTCCTGTAACTGATTTTTATCATGTGAATGTTACTGTACATCACTGTGTTTATAAACGTTTTTCTCCTGTATGTATAACTGTTTTATGTAAAGTGTATGATGTATCTGTTGTGTATCAACTGTTGAACCTTGACCTTATCAGGTCCATCTTGTAAATGAGCCTTGCTCAGTGATGTTCGCCTGAATAAATAAAGATTTGATGATGATGATGATGATATCAGTGCCTGCTTGCCATAGCTTGGCACAGCCTGATCCTTTTCCCATGGTGTTAGACAGATTAGCACACTCCTAGCAGCCAATCAGAATGCTGCTTTTCTACCATCCATTTCATAAAGTAAATTATGAAACCAAGTAAATAAAGAGTCCAAAAGTCTTAGGAAAGCTTATAATCGGGAAAATAAAAAGAGGGTTTAAAGAACTCTGACCTCAGGAGGTAGTGGAAGAAAATGAAAGAATTTCTTGAAAGTGATGATGTCACTGATCAAGTTATAAATGGGCCAAGAACTGTGGTTTATTTTGAGCAGGTAATGCTCAATCTTTTATTGATGCTGAGAACAAAACCCTAAGTGATGTTAGTAGGACTCTGTCCCTTCTTGAACCGAGAAATAATGACAAATTAAATGTCCCAAGTGACAATTTGCTCACTGTTGAGTCTGTGGCTAAGGAAGTGAAAGAACTTAAAGGCCCAGATATTCAAGAAGGCTGCCTGGCGCAGCGCAAATACCGATGCCCTGGGGCGCAGTGATAATGTATGCGGTGCAGATGCAGGGGGAGTACCCATGCATATGCGGCATATCCCAATATTCAGCCTGGGATGTGCGGTGCGTATGCCGACGCACCCCTGCACTGCGATGCATAGGGGGGGCTCAAAGTTGAGCCCCTGCAGAGTAGGAGCAACTCCCGGCCACCCACAGGCGGGTTGCTGTATTGCAGGACACAATACAGCAGCCCAGCTGTGGGTGGCCACCCGCCTGCCCAGAACACCATCTGCAAGCACTCACATCCCTGGTGGTCTAGTGGCCCCCAGTCCCGATGCCCTGATGTGAATGCAACTGGACCATCCCTGGTGGTCTAGTGGTTCCCCCTCCCGCCTGAGTCCCCAATGGCCCGATAAATGACAAGCTGACCTCTCTGGTGGTCTAGTGGAAGCTCCCCCTGCCCATTGCCGTGATCGCGGTACCATCCCGAATAGCAATGCCCTGGTGATCAGTGGCACCCCCACCCAACCCACCCACCCACACAAAACCTAGCTCCCCGCTCCCCCCATCATCGGCAGGCGGCTGCATCACTGCCAGAACACTGCCCAGCCACCGCTGACTGACACAGGTACAGTATGAGCTGTTGGCCCATTGGTCCCAGTGTGGACGGTGGGCTTGCAGAACATACTGTACTAGAACAGTCCCAGATCTGTGAATGACCCATTCACATAGGAGACTCTCAGTACAGTATGCCCTTGCAAGCCCATTGGTCCGCACTGAGACCATACGGCCAACAGCTCATACTGTACCTGTCATTAGCCGAGCAGCCAGGCAGTGTGCGGGCGGGATGCGCCACCCACCAATGACGGGGGTGAGCGGGGTGAGCTAGGGGTTCTGTGTGGGTGGGGGGTGCCACTGGATCACCAGGATGTTGCTCTATGGAATGTTACCATGATCATGGCAACGGGCGGGGGGGCTTCCACTAGACCACCAGGGAAGTCATCTTGGTCATATACCGGGGCATCGGGGACTCAGGTGGGAGGGGGTGAACCACTACACCACCAGGGTTGGTTAAGTTGCATACACATCGAGGGCATCAGGGATGGGGGGGCCTCTAGACTACCAGGACTATCTATAGATACCTTTACCGCGTGATCGTGGCAACGGGCGGGGGATGCCCTGGGATCCCCACAGCACACGCCATGTTGTGCAGGGCACCAGGCACAAGTCGCCGGCCTGCCCTACGCAAGGCATGCAAATGGGGCCGTAATGACATGCAAATGGCCCTATTTGCACTTTGCATATATTATGGGCATATTTGCATGCCCCCTGCTGAATATCACCAGTGATGCACCTAGCGCAACTGCACTTGCGCTGGCGCATCCCTGTGCTCCCTATAAAGTGGCTTGCACCGGCACAGTGCCACTGCGCCATGCGTAGTGTGTGCACTGCCTGTGCCATATTCAGTGGTGCTGTGCCATGGCGCAGTACCATTGAATATCACCTGGACCTGGCCCCCGCACATCACAGTTGCACTGCGCCCAGACTTGGCCACTGCCTGGCACAGTCTGAATATTCCAGCCAAAATAAATAAGGCCATGGGACCAGATTTGGCTCCAAACTGGATTTGGAGAGATGGTGCTGACATATTAGCACCCTGGGTGTGTAATATTTTTAATAAATCCTGGAACTTGTAAGTTATCAAACCAATGGAAGCAAGCGAGAGTAATTCCGCTTCTTGAAGTTCCCTCTCCTAGAAAGGTTTGCAAAGATTTTAGATTTATTTATTTAACTATTGTTTTCTGAAAAATGTGTGAACATTTTGTTTTGAACTGGATCACTGAAAAGATTGCGGGAATGTTGGATGTAAACCAGTTTAACCCCGTGGGCTGCCGACAGAATTAGAACATATAGAAATTCTGGACTGATGTATCAGTCTGCTGCACAGCAAGGGTTAATTCCTTGCGAATGAGCTTCACTATCTTAGCAGCTATAAAATTCTTACATTTATAAAGCATGGGATAATTAATGGTGAATTTGTTCGTGCTATTTTGGTTGATTATAGAAAAGCATTTGATCACACTGACCGTAATATTGTTTTAAATAAATTGGAACAATTTGGTATTCCAGTGTTTGAGGCGGTGGATGCATAATTGTTTAGAGGAAAGAGTTCAGTGGGTAGAAGTAAATGGATTTTGATCTTCTTGTGATGTAGTTAGTGGAGGTGTCCCTCAGGGAAACAAACTGGGGCCAGCTTTGATCTTGACTATGATTAATGACCTGGCAATGGTGGGGCTATGTATTAAATACATTGATGACACCAATGTCATAGATAATTTTCTAGATAAAAATGACAATACTATGCAAGCTGATTTACAGCACATTCAGAATCGGTTGGAAAATAATCATACAAATTAACCCAGATAAAACCAAAGAAATAAGATCAGGTAGTCTAGGGAAGCCGAACCTTGAGCCTTTGGTGTTTGGCAGATCACATGTTGAAGTTGTATATAAAGTTCACGTAATTTATAGTCCAATGTGATTTTGGTTGGAGGCAGCAAGTGGAACCAATCCTTAAGAAAGCAAGCAGGCTTTTGTTTTCTTACTCTGCTTCACAGAACAGGAGTGAGTCAAGCAGATTTAGTATAATATTACTGTACTATTATTAGACGAGTTTTGGAATATGGTTGGCCAGTTTGGAATGGTGATCTAACTAAAAAAGACATCGAAAGAAGTCAGAAAAGTGCAGTTAGGACAATTTTAGGAAGTGCGACTGAGTACAAGAATGCTGTAAAAATCTATAAGCTTGAAAAACTCTGTATTCCTAGAGAGTGCATGGAGATAAAACAGTTTCAAGAAATATGTAATGTCAGTCACAAATGTTTTTCCTCATTACCCTCTAAGGTGAACTCTGGGTATTGTTTGAGAATGTATGAGCAATGGCAAATTCCATGGGCCAGAACTGAGACATACAAGCAATCTTTCTTAATGAGGGGTTTAAAGGAACACTTTGAGCCTTTTCTGCATCATATATTTTCTATTTGAAAACCCATATTTTATGATTGCGAACGTTCTCTAGACCTCAGTGAAGTTGTTGGTTGTTTGATGTAGCTCCTTTCTTAGTGGAACTGAAATGCATGGGAATGGTACAATGATACCAACCTTATTTTGCTTCAAATCCTTGATCCACTCTTATTGCATACATACTGAATATTAGGAACCCCCCAAACAGTGCAGCTACTCATGATGAAATAATCTACTCTTCTCCCACAGCATTATGAGTAGCTACATTGTGTTAGGAGCATTCCTGAGTACAGAAGAGTTACTGTGAATGTAGATAAAAGAATGAAAATAAACACATTTTTGTGTGGTAACACCAGAATGGTTGGCAGTGTGTGTTTTACTTTTAAAAGGAAAAAAGAATCAGAATCAAACTACCAACTACATCAGCAATCTCTACAGAATATGAGAAACAATAACGTGTTTTTTTTTAATCTAGGGACAATTTGAGGCCTAAGGGGATTGACTAGTGTCCCTTTAATATGGGGACAGAGCCATTGACACTGAGTTTTCAACATATTTCTCTCTCAAAGTGGGATAGGTCTGCAGTTGCTGATCTGGTGTGTATGCTGCTTAAAAATACCATTTTTTTTTATCTTTTGTATTTGTTTAAGAAAATATACGAAATAAAGACCAGTAAATGCCACATCACTTTACATTTTTTTAATTATGTAACTTGGTAACTTGGTTGATATAGACCAGGATGATACTAGGTCTATGGGAAAGCCGTATGGGGAGAGACTTGAGGAGCTTAACCTGTACTCGCTGGAGGAGAGGAAGAACAGAGGGGATATGATTGAGGTCTTCAAATATCTCAAGGGAATGAATAGGGTAAACCTAGAGGGTTGCTTCAGCTGAGGGAGGAAGGGGCCACCAGGGGATACTCAATGAGGCTGGTCGGGGGAGGCCAAGGGGGAAACAAGGAGACGCTACTTCACTGAGAGGGTGGTGGAGCCCTGGAATGCGCTGCCCGAGGAGCTGGTGGCTGTTACAACTATGGAGGGGTTCAAGAAGGGCTGGGATAGGTATAGGGGAAGGGTTCATCCCAGAGCCCCACTGGAGTTTGGGGGTAGGAGATTTTGTAGGGAGGGTGGAGGGGGGCCATAACGGTGCCCTGGGTAGGCAGTGATCCCTGAGCAGACTTGATAGACTATAGGGCCTAATCTGCTGGCTATTTAGTATGTTAGTATGGCAAAAAGAGGCCAAGGGCCTATCGAGATTGTCTCCCACTATATAGTGGGTATTTTATTAGTGCTCATGTTATATAATAATTTGTCTAGTTCACATTTAAACTTATTAAATGGCTGAATATTTACTTTGTGCTTGGGTAATAAATTCCACAACCTAGCCACTCTAATGCCAAAACCGTTAGCTCTGTTGTTTGTGTTTACTCTTGGTACTACTAGTTGTTTGTTATGTGACTTCAAGTGGACAGTTCTGTCATTAAACCGAAGACCGAAATGATTTATCAGAACTGGGTCCTTCAACATACTGTGCAGAAATAGTAGGTTACCTCTGCTTCTCCTTTCCTGTAAGCTAAACAAGCTCAGGTTATTTAATCTACTTTCATAGTCAAGGGACTCCATTCCCTCATTCCTTTTAGTTACCCTTCTCTGTGGTCTCTCTTAACAAGCTGTCATCTTTTTTTCAAGTGGGGATTCCAGAAGGGGGGACCCGTAGTCATGATGGGGGATCACAAATGTTTAGTAAATTTGTATTTTGCAGTGTGAATCCCTTGAGACAAATGAATGCTGTATTGAGCGTAACAGATGATTTGCTGTGTGTTGTATGTAATAATTTGACCTTTTGGGCCATTGTGAGTCTTATTCAAATTCTGTAGGCTCTTAAATAGTTATGTATTAGTTTAGATTTCCTTTTTGGAAACAATAATTGCTCTGCATGTTCTTGATATAAATGTTACTTTTTAGATTGGAATGTACTTCAATTGCTTTTATGGAACTGATTGCAATTTTGTAAAGTATTAAATAAAACCAAATGTTGGAGATCATGAGTGTGCCCTTGGAATCAGTTTAGAAGAGGGCTAAATATCCCTTCACTGACATCCTGGATGTGAACGATTCCCAGGGGTTGCCTTTCCTGTGGCTAAGGCCATTTTGGGTTCAGCCCTGGAGCTTTGGCAGTGTCCATTAGGGGTGGGCAAATACCTTATTTAGAATAATCAGCCGAATATTTGTATTTGGGGCCCGAAATATTTGGAAATTCAGTATTCGTATTTGTTATCTGTGTACCTGTGGGGAGAGTAAAAAATGGCCTCCCCATCTCCCCACCCTCTGCAACAAGCCCACCCTTCCTCCCCAGCACCCACAGTTGAAGCTTTAATTTAAAAAAAAACTCCCATGATGGTCGACCATGGAGGTTTTCGGAGATTGCTGGTCACCCATCACGGGAGTTTTTTTTTTAAAGCTTAAATTATGGATGCTGGGGGAGAGAAGGTGGGAGTGGGCTTGTTGCAGAGGGTGGAGAGGAAAGGGAGGCTGTTTTTAATATGATTGTCCTGGGGAGGAAGGAGGGGGCTGCTTTTAGTCATCTTTCTTTTTTTTGTTTTGGTAAGATTTCCTGAATACGAGTAGGCATGAATAATGCCACTATTCGTTATTCATATCTGAATAATGAATTATGCATTATTAATGGTATTTGGGAAATACTATTTGTTACTCGCACACCCCAGTGTCCAGCATCCTGTCTGGCACTCTCCACTAGTATGGTCAGCTAGTATGCTGTCCCAATAGGGTCCCTTTTGGGGTCTCAGACTACCCTTCAACTAAAGGGTAGGTTTAGGACTCAGCCTTCTAGAAATCCAGTGGCCATGAAGATGGAGACAAGCCTTCAGACAAGGAATCTGAGAAGCTTGGGTTCCGCCCTCAGAACGCGCCCGTCCAAGTGCGCCCGTTATTAGAGCACCTGGATTTAAATTTGCCACCCGCTTTTTATGTGGGGGGCTGCACCTCCCCATATGGGAGTTTTGGCCCCCCCATGCACCCCCCAAAATTAAAGATTCTAACTCCGGGGGGCTGACCATGGGGAAGGGGCAGAGAATTTTGAATTCTAGGGACATGGATATGTTGTTCATCCACACTGTCTGGCAGGTTCCTTGCCGCTTTAAATCTTGCCGGAAGGTCTTCAAGCTGGCTCCTCCCACCCACCCGGGTGGTAAAACTCTCAGCTCCGCCCCATGACGCCAGATCTTCCTTACCGCTTGGAAGCTCAGGTTCCCTCCTTAACGCTCTGCGTGTAGACTGGATCCTAATTCTTTGGTTCGCCCGAAACTTATCCTCAAATTTTCAAGACTTCAGTCAAATTACTCCCTCGTGGCTGCGATGGACAAATCAACTCCCGGATTTCAGCGGTGCCCATGTGGGCAGAAAATATCCAGGACGGATCCGCACTCCACGTGCATCTACTGCCTCAGCCTAGACCATGACCCGCACTCCTGCGAAGTTATGCCGTTTGTTTTTGGCCAACGTCCTGGAAGACTGCGCTGCCCGGTTACAGCTTGGGCACCCGGAGAAGCGCTACCCGCCAGTGAAGTTGAAGGAAGCCTGTTGGGTGGTTACCGCAGTGGCTGGCTCGGCTGAGCAACTCGAGCAGATGATCGCCCTCGAATCAGCTTCTTTTAAGGAGCTTTGCCAATCTCTTTCCACGAAGGGAGAGGGGCCATTGGGACATTCTTCTCGGTCCAAAAAGAAGGACTCGAAAGGTAATTCCCACCATCGGCGTTCATGGGAGCGGAGAGGTCTCCTTCCCTGGACAGTTGACACTCGACTTCGGTCGAGGTTGCGACTAAGGCCGCTGGCTTCACAGTGTCCCTGTCAGGTCAGCCGGCCGAGACACCCTTCGACGCGGATGAGATTTTTCTCGACCCGTCGGACGGGCTGTCGACTGGTGAAGCCAATAACCCTTCTTCACCAGTTTCCCTGGTGGAAACCGAGACTTGCCTGTGCCTCCGGTGCCCAAGTCCCCGGTCAAGGCTTCCAAGCCAGGGAAAAATGGGTGTCCCCCGCCCCTTCCCAGACCCATCCTCGGAAACACCGAGGATCTCGGTCTCGGACATCGTCTCGGTCCAGCCGATCCCACCTACATCGGCGGTCTCGGTCTCAGCACCGAAGTAAGCGGCACCACCGCTCGTCCTCATCTTCCTCCTCAGAAGAGGAGAGGCTTCGGTGCAAATTGCTTCGATGCTACAAGGACCTGATGTGGCAGCAGTTACTTCTGTCTGGGAACAAGCCGACGCCGTCGCCTTCCCCGGCCATCAAGTGGCTTTCACCCGAGCGGCCGAAACAGCGCCTCACTGTAGTCGAGGTGCCCAAGCCTGAGCCACTTATTCGACCAAAACCAGCTGCCCCACCGATTGTGGTGGAACCTCTGTCTCCACAACCGAAATCGGAGGCGCCGACCAAGGACTCTTGGTCAGGTCAGGGCCTGCCCGACAGGTTATCGGTCACCCTCACTCCCAACTGTTCTCGGCAGGTGGAGGGTGGCTCTGGCCCAGGCTGCTCTTCACGGACTCTTCGGAGTCTGACGACAACTCCTCCCTGTTCTCCAGGCCCATTGACATGGAGTCGTCCGGGGGCCAGTCGATGGACGAAAGCCCATCGTCCTTCATGGGTCTGCTTCGGCTCATCTCGGAGTCTACCGGGATGCAGCTCGAGCCTGTATCCAAGCGGGCCAAGTATCCCCTGACAGAGATACTGGACCGAGGGGATTCACCTATGGAGGCCTCTTCCGTGACTGAAGCCATTGTTGGCCCAGCCTTGGAGCTCTGGCAGCGGCCTGCTTCCTGTCCTGCGCCTTCGCCAGGATGGCCAGGAAGTATACGGTCCCTCCGGCTCTTTATCCAGTTTTTGGAACACCTCCATGAGGGTTTGGTCACCAATAGCATTTTCTGGCGTTCCGGGAGCGCTAGGGATGTGGATAAGCCCCGACAAGGAGTCCAAAAGCTGGACTATGCCGGTGCAAGGTCTCGCTGCATCCTCCCTTGCCTCCCCGCCAGGCCAGCTCAGCCGTGCTGATGGCACACTTCTCCACGCCCTCATGGGTTCCTGGATGAGGTGATCTCATCTCTCCCAGCCGACCTGCAGACCACGAT
This sequence comes from Neoceratodus forsteri, assembly GCA_016271365.2. Lineage (NCBI taxonomy): Eukaryota > Metazoa > Chordata > Ceratodontiformes > Ceratodontidae > Neoceratodus > Neoceratodus forsteri. The sequence continues at coordinate 1,872,746,647 of CM057452.1, forward strand.
CAGGCGAGTGCAGGGACCAGGGAAGAGGCGGTGGCAAGCGGCAGCTCAAGCGGCTCTGGACATTGGGACTCCTGTACCAGATCAGTTGAAGCCGCGGTGGCTGAGGATATATCACCTTCACGGCGGATACCCAGCATAAACTGGCAGATGTCCCTTCCTGGGGACTGACCTCTCGGCCTTGGGTGGAAGGTCACCTCCAGCGGATCGAAAAGTCCAATGCCACTCTGGACTCGGTCACCTTAGCTCAGAAGGACAAAGGGCCATCGACAACAGCAACATAAGTCCTTCTGCCCTTCTGCACCTGTAGCGTCCGGTAACCTTTTAACACCAGGGCCCAGCGGGCTTCAGCACTTGGCACCCCAAGCCACGCCTCTTGGCTTGTCCTAATAGGAAGTAGGGAGGAAAGGCCCAGGAGGTTCCTCGGCGGTCCCTCCTCCCTGCCCAGTGACGGGTTGAGGGGTCTCGCCCCTAGCTTCGTCATTCCTCCCTGGGTTCCCCCCATGGGGGGACAGGTCTGCCACTTCCTTTCCACCTGGTCCGCTATCACCACGGACCGTTGGGTGTTGGGGGTGGTAGGAAAGGGCCTGCCCCTGGAGTTCAAGCAGGCCCCGCCCTTCCGAGCCGTAGCCCCTCGGGGGGCTGCGGGGTTCGCAGCCTCTCTGTCGGCTCACCAAGCCAATATCGCCCTGCTCCTTGAAAAAGAGGTGATCAGGAAGGTGGCGGATCCTCCTCCAGACCCAGGGTTTGTGTCCAGGTACTTTCTGGTCTCAAGACGGATGGGGGCTGGTGCCCCATTCTCGACCTGCACGACCAGAACAGGTTCCTAAGGTCTCGGACCTTCGGGATGGTCACTGTGGCCCAGATAATCCCTTTTCTGGAACGAGGTGTGTGGTTCTGTTCTCCGGACCTCCAGGACATGTTCTTTCATGTCCCAATCCATCCATCCCACCAGAGATTCCTCCGCTTCAGGGCAGAGGGATCCCTCTACGAGTTCCTGGCCATGCCCTTCGGCCTTTCCCTAGCTCCCAGGGTCTTCACCAAATGCATGGCAGTGGTGACAGCATTCCTGCGGCACCGAAGGTTCCGGGTGTACCCCTACCTGGATGACTGGCTGATTGCAGCCCCCTCCAGAACGGAGGTGGAGCAGTCCAGAGATCTGGCCCACCAGGTTTGCTCTCAGGTTGGCCTCCTCATCAACGAGGCCAAGTCGGAACTCGTGCCAAAGCAGGTGATACAATTCATCGGGGCAGAGCTTGACTCTCTACGAGACAGAGCACGGCTCCTGGTGGACAGGGCCGAGGTTCTTTCCTCCTTTGCCCAATCATTTCAGGTTGGGCAATTGCACCCTGCCCGGGACTTCCTGCACCTCCTGGGCCTCATGGTGGCCTGCACCAGCGTGGTCCATTGGGCCCGTTGGTACATAAGTCCGCTTCAGTGGGGGCTGGCCTGCCAATGGTCGTAGCACCTCGATCCGCTGGATCAGCTAGTGACAGTGACCAGTGGATGTGGAAAGCTTTCCAGTGGTGGACCATTCTGGCACATCTGCAGGAGGGCATCCCGTTTGTCCGCCCCGAGCCAATGGTCTTTCTATCGACCGATGCCTCTTTGATGGGTTGGGGTGCCCATCTGGGGGAGCACAGAGCGCATGGCCTCTGGTCTCCTCGGGAGTCCTGATGCCACATCAACCTACTGGAGCTTCGAGCGGTTCATCTAGCCCTCACCGGCTTCGCTCCGTTTGTATGGGATCAAGTGGTTCAGGTCCAGACGGACAATACCACGACCATGTACTACCTAAACCACCAGGGCAGGACGCGCTCCATGCCTCTGTGCAGGGAAGCTCTCCATATTTGGTCACTTGTGCGCAGCCTGGAGGCGGATCTCCTTGCCATCCATGTGGCAGGGGCCCCCAACATTCTGGCCAATGCCCTAAGCCGGATAGGGGCTGCGTCCCACGAGTGGTCTGTCCTGCTGGAGGTAGTACAAGATCTGTTCTCCCACTGGGGCATGCCTCAGGTGGACCTGTTTGCCTCAGGAGAATGCGGCTGAGACTGTTTCATGCCCGCCTCCTCAGCAGGGGCTTGCTGCAGGGGATGCTTCTCGAGGCCATGGACCCCAGGGCCTCTTCTCGCCTTCCACCCATTTCCCTTGATCCACAAGGTGCTTCTCAAGGAGAGGAGGGACAAGGCGCAGGTGATTCTGGTAGCCCCAGACTGGCCCCACCAGTTCTGGTATCCAGATCTCCTCAGTCTCAGCTCCAGGCTCACGAGGCGGCTTCCAGCCTGCCCGGACCTGATCTCAGTCAATCAGGGGAAGGTGTTCCATCCAGAACTTCAATCCCTGCACCTGACGGCCTGGTTCCTGAGCGGCTAGAGTTCCAGGCCTTGGCTCTTTCCAACGAGGTCCTCAACGTTGTTGAGGCATCCCGTAAGGAGTTGACCAGGAAATGCTATGCCTTTAAATGGAAGAGATTCTCCATTTGGTGTCAGGGCAAGGGCCTGGACCCTCACTTCTGTTCCTTGGCTAGCATTCTGGACTACCTGTGGTCCCTTTCTCAGCAAGGGCTTTGGTCGACGACCCTCAAGGTGCACCTGGCAGCCATCTCTGCTTACTGGGCGCGGGCCGGGAAGCAGTTGGTGGTGCAGGAGAAGGTGGTCAGGCGCTTTTCCAAAGGCCTTGATCACATATCCCCTCCAGTGCGAGAACCTCCACCTCCGTGGGATCTACTGCTAGTATTGGCTAAGCTCATGGGCAAGCCATTCGAACCGATGCACAGGTGTGACATCTCTCACCTGTCGTGGAAGACCGCCTTCTTGGTGGCTATCACGTCAGCCAGAAGGATGGGAGAGCTCCAGGTGCTTTCCAGTCTCCTTATCTGGTCTTCCACAGGGACAAGGTTGTCCTGCGCCCCAACCCGAAATTCCTTCCGAAGGTGGTGTCAGAGTTTCACCATAACCAGGTGTTGACTCTGCCGGTGTTCTACCCCAATCACACCTCAGAGGCTGAATATAGGCTCCATATTTTGGATCCTAGAAGAGCGCTCGCTTATTACAAGGAGTGGACGGCTGAAGTTCGGGGAGAGGTTCGCCAGCTGTTTGTCACCTATGCTGAAGCCGCACCTGGCAGACCTGCAGCCAAAAGGATGAATGGCAGGTGGGTCACCTCCTGCATAGATCTCTGCTATAGGTTGGCGGGCATGGAGCCTCCCAGAGGGATAAGAGCTCATTCTAACTGCCATACCGCTGCATCGGTGGCTGCTTCCAGGGACGTCCCTATCCAGGAAATCTGCACGGCTGCTACCTGGAAGTCAGCACACACCTTCATCACCCAGTACCACATCGACCTTGAGTCGCGCCGGGATGCTGGTTTTGGGGCCTCGGTTCTCCAGTCTTTATTTTCTAAGTAGGGGGTGTGCGCCTTGCCTCCCTTCTCCCGGAGAACTGCTAGGAGTCTGCCAAACAGTGTGGATGAACAACATGTCCATGTCCCTAGAAATAAAGGTTACTCACTTGTGACAGGAGTTCTAGGAATGGTATATGTTGTTCATCCACACGACCCACCAGGCCTCCCTGGCTTCGACGCACAACCTGGCTTCCAGTGGGCTAGATCTGGCATCATGGGGCAGAGCCGAGAGTTTTACCACCCGGCTGGGTGGGAGGAGCCAGCTTGAAGACCTTCCGGCAAGATTTAAAGCGGCAAGGAACCTGCCAGACAGTGTGGATGAACAACATATACCATTCCTAGAACTCCTGTTACAGGTGAGTAACCTGTGTTTTTTGGCACACTTGGACCAGCGCACGTTTGGTTGACAGTGAGAAGCTTGACCATGCAGCCAAAAAGGTCTGTGTCACTGCATCCCTAGATCTCTGCCAGGCAACCTACACCATTATGATGGCCAACTTTGGCCTCTCCCTGATGGGAGTGTTGGATGATGTCCTTCCTCACTTTTGGTGAAGTTCATCAGAGACTAGTGTCAAACGTTGGCTAAGCACCAGCCTCAGACCGCTCTGCCCATGGGCGACTCTTGTACCCATGCCATGGCATCAGCCATTTCAATGCGTCACAGTGTCTGGTTGCAGCTTTTCATCTTCCCAGCAGATACCCAACACAAACTGGCCATTGTTGCTCTTCTAGGCTTTGACCTCTTTAGCCCTGGGGTGGAGGGACATCTCACTAGGATTGAGAGGTCCAGTGCCACTTTAGAATCTGTGGTGTCATCCCAATAAGACCCAGAGACTCAGAATCCTAAGAAAAAGACTTTCCAGTGTAGGTCCTTTCAGCCACAGGAGCCTCAGCAGGGGTAATATCAGGCCTTGTGCCCAAGCCCAAGTTCGGCAGCCAGGGGCCAAAAAGAGGAGGGGGCAGGGGAAGTTGTGGTCCTGCTGCCCCAGCAGCCGGTGCCCCCTTCAGAACTGCAAAGTGATGGGTCAGGAGGCATCATCCTCCTACCTGTCCAGTCCCTGACCCAGCTTCCAGAGGGTGTCAGCTGTGCCACTTCGAGCCTCGTTGGTCCGTCATTACCATGTACAAGTGGGTACTAGAGAGGGGTTGGCAGATGGTGTCACCCTGTACTTTGAGGCTGTCCAACCTTACTGACTCCACACTTCCTGGAGTCCAAGGTGTTGCAGGACACACTTTTCCCCGTCAGGACTGATGTTGATCAGCTTCTTGCCAGAGGAGCTATAGCTCATGTCTTAGATGGTCTGGCAAGACAGGAGTATGTGTCCAGGTACTTCCTGGTCTCGAAATGGACGGGAGGCTGACACCCCATACTGGATCTGCACAATCTGAACCAGTGCATGCAGAAGCGCAAGTTCCAGATGGTCACTCTGAGTCAGATTATACCATCTCTGAAGCATGGCCTGTGATTCTGCTCCCTGGATCTTCAGGATGTGTTCTTCCACATCCCAGTCCATTAGTCCCACTGGCAGTACCTAAGGTTCTGTGCAGAAGGGGTTCTGTATTAGTTCCAGGTGATGCCCTTTGGCTTCTTGTCCCCACCCAGGGTCTTCACCAAATGCATGGTAGTGGTGGCAGCCTTTCTGCAGTGCATAGGTGTCAGAGTGTACCCTTACCTGAAGCCTGGCCACCCAAGGAAGCTGTCGAGCAGTCCAGAGATGTGGCAGTACAGCCCTGTGGAGACTTGGGCCTGTTGGTCAACCAGGGCAAGTCAGAACTGATCCCATCACAGGTGAGCAAGTTCACTAGGGCATAACAAGACTTCTGTGGATCAAGGCCCATCTCTCTCTGGACGAGGCTGAGGATCTTACCTTCTTTGTCTGATCTTTTCAGGTTGGGCTCTCGTGCTTTGCACGGGGTTTCCTGAGGCTGCTGGGGTTCATGGTATCTACCACCAGTGGGATCCATTGGGCATGCTGGAAATTGCACTACCTGCAGTGGGAGTCTGGCCATCAGGGGTCTCAGCACCTAGGTCATTTAGACCAGCTGGTGCTTGTGACTTAGCTTATGTGGGATGCCATTCAGTGGTGGCTGGTTCCTCAACATCTGGAGGAAGGAATCCCATTTGTCCACCCAGAACCAACCATCATGCTCATGATGGACTCATCTCTGGTGGGTTGGGGAGCATAGCAGGTAGACCACAGAGCCCATAGGTTCTGTCACCCCGGGAGTCTCGTCACCACATCAACCTGTTGGAACTCCATGCAGAGTGGCTGGCTCTCACAGAGTTTGCTGCTGTGATATGGGGTCAGGTCATGCAGATCCAGACGGACAATATCATGATCATGTTCTACCTGAACAGGCAGGGCATAACACATTCCCTTTCCCTGTGCTGGAGGATCTCTGCACCTGGACACTCGTGCTCAGCCTGGGTGCAGATCCCCTGGTGAGTCATGTCATAGGAGTTTACAGTCAATTGACAGATGCTCTCAGCTTGATGTGAGAGATGTTGCATGAGCGGTCCCTGCATCAGGAGGTGGTAAGCCACCTGTTCTTCCTGTGGGGCACCCCTCTGGTGGATGTATTTGCCTCCGGGGAGAACAGAAAGCTCAGGTTGTTTTAGTCCATCCCCCTCCCATGTACAATCCAGTGCACTGTTGGGGGATGCCTTAACTAGGCCCCGGACCCCAGACCTCATATATACCTTACCTCTCTTCCCCCTGATCCTCAAGGTGGTGGTCAAGACTTGGAAGGACAAGGCATGGATGATCCTGATAGCTCCAGACTGGCCTAGGAAGTTCTGGTACCCAGATCTGCTCAGCCTCAGCAGCAGGCCTCCTCTCTACAAAAAATGAGTGCAGTCAGTATCATTTGTTATAATTCAGGTATCTTCTTCTACGTCCGTAAGGTTGTCTCAGTTCTAAATAACTACATTACACAAATGCACTGCTGATAGGCTGAGAAATCATTTTATACATTTGGAAGGTCAAAACCTCCCCTTTCTTCCCTTGCCCTCAAAATGCTGTAGTTTACCCTTAGCCAGTTGTCTGCCATGACCAGAAAGGTCTTGAGATTTCTATTTCCTAAGCTCTAATAAACCTCTGAGGAAGGCATGCTAGTTGTTTATTTACTGTATTTTGAAAGTTGCACCAGGAAAGGCATGCAGTTAGCAATGCAATACACTTAATATGTAAGAGCAGAAAAAGAAAGTGCTATGTCAGTGTGTGTGTTCTGAAAATAAAACAAAAAGGTAATATTAAATGCACGCTGAAAATAGAAAATTGAGTTAGAATCAATGTTTCGACCATAGATGTTCTTCATGAATTATCTAAAAGAGAAAAAAGCAAAGCTAGTTAATGTAATACACTGGCTATATTTGAAATTTCCATTGGTAACAAATTCCATGTTTAAAAATTAGGTTTCCTTCTTTAATAAATCAGCACAGGTTCCCCGCTTGTCTTATAGGATTTTGGTAATGTAAATTCTCAAATATTTCAGACTGCAACATTTTATTTTCAGCCGCAACTTCTAGTCCCACAGTGTTTCAGTTACCACGCCATAGGTTCTGCTTTAGCTATAGTCAGTCACCTTATAACCTGAGACTTTCCTATATAAGTTCATTCCACACAACAGACAACCATTGTTAGCTGTGAAACTAGTCAATAATTCTTATTTTAAAATGTACTCAGTACAGGGATGCATAAGCAAGGCCATTTCCCAGTCTTACAGTAATTTGCTGAGCTCTGCAATTTTTTTTTGTCTACTTATAGAGATGAACGTTTTCTGCAGTGGTGGAATTCAGCAGAAATCCACACCGTGGGAATGCAGACTTTTGCATATGTTTGCTGCCTGTCCGCACAAGATGGAGTTTTGTGGAACTTTTATTTCCCCAATTGCTTCTAAATTGCTATGCTGATTATATCTAGCTGTATCTGTCCTTTGCACTGTTGGGAACTCATCCTTGCCATTGTTAAAACAACACCTGACAGACCTCAGTGACTGGATATTGTCTTACAACTGGCTGAACAAAAACATGGAGAATCAAAGTTGTTACACATTTGCTCGGATCTGCAGCTATCAACACTGGGGTGTTGCCTCAAACTGCCCATCCTTGATGGGGTACAGCTTGGGGTGGTTAGGGCAGTATGCAGTCTAGAAGGGTTTTACCATGTCTCAGCGACATCCCATATGGAGACATCCCCAACAGCGACAGCCGCAGTGCCGAATGTCGGCATTGCGGTTATCATAGATGCCTCTGTGTTTCTATCGGGGGCTATGCCCCGAGACTACCCCAGCTCTAGGATTCCAACTCCAAGTCGGAGGTGGACCGGGGGGGGGGGGTTGAAACACCCTGCGAGGCAGTCTCCTGGACTCGCAGAGACCATCGCAGGACATACGGATTTTGCCTAAATCTTGTTGATGTGATGGTCTTCACAGTAGGGGAGTCGCTGCTTGTCGGTATACCGTATGGAAGTAGTCCATGATGAGAAGCTGACACTTAATTCTCAGGTATTCTGAGTGGTCAAGGGATTCTGTTTATAAAAAAGGAATTTAAAGATCAAATTGTTTTACTTTATAAAAAACAATTAGAGAAACCCGTTTGTGGAAAATGGATTGCCAACTAAATATAAAACTGAAACGGTAGAAGCACTGTACTTGCAGCAGCGATCCATTTATGGTTTTGTTTGGCACATAGGCACAATTCCCTCTGATCTTTTTTTTTTAAATGTTTTTATTATCCTTCTGCACAGAGTTCAGATTTACAGATGAAGCAGTGCAAGCTATTTATAAATCTCCAGATGGCCGCTAGTGCAGAAGAGTTATTTTTAGGAGGAATAAACTGAGCCAGTAGTATTACTCTGTACCCCGCCTTAACAAGGATGGAAAACAGAATACAATATGACAGATACAGTCCTATATGTCACATTCTGTATATCCAATCAGATTAATCCCTCAGGGCTAGAGGATGGCTTTCTGTAAAGATGCCGCATAAGGACCCCAGACTTTTTGGAATACATCTATGAGGCCCATGGATGCATATTAGGCCTTCTGAATTGTCACACATGAGGTAAGATTTTTGAGTCAGTGTGATATGGAGGGGGTAGCTGCCATTCAATGCTGGGCCATTGTTTTGTTTTTTGTAGTTGTGTATACTTTATTCCCGCTAGTCTCCTGTTCTGCCCTAGTTCAGCTGCATGCACCCCCCTCACTCCTAGCCCCATCACCTGCCTTCACATGAACTAACCTAACCTCCTGTTCACCTGTGGCTTACCCCAAATGGCAAACCCAATGGGGTGGGCAAATATCCCACCAGAAGTCATGCCTGCTGCAGAGTTGATGCCTCGTTTGGTGGTATGGGGTCTGTGGAGAAAGGGCAGCAGCCAGAGTTTGTTTCCTGTTTGTACCTCTCCTCATTGACGCTGCCAGCTGAGGATGCTAGTGATACACTCACGGTGCTTACAGACGTCATTGTCAAGCACATTCCTCCCTCGCCCTGCACAGCCACCAGTTGTCATGGTCACCAACATGGTAGTACTACAGCGGAGCCCACTGTCTCCCCTCCATGGAGTAGGACAGCATCCATTGGGATACTCATCTCTTCCTCTAGCTGACCCCAGATCACCAGTGGTACAAGTGGTTGCATTACTGCTGGGTCAGTAGGCCAGACAGGTGTCATCTTACTTGCATTAGCCAAAGCTTATTCCCAAAATGCTCAAGCATTGGCATCTGTCAACAGCCCACTAGTAGGTATCTTGAGCAACATGTTTATGGCTCAAAGGGAAGCTGAGCACTGATTGACATATTCTGCAGTCTGTGCACCTCTCTCCAGAGGGCAGAGGGCAGCAAGCCTAGGACATAGCAGGACCATACCCCACACTTTGGCCACATGGCCGATTTTGCTGTGTCAAAAGCATGTCATTTTACAGGGCTATAATATGTCCTGTTGAAAAAATTATATTGAATTTTATAGAGCCTGTTATTGTGGTAACAAGAAAGAAGGAAACAAACCCTTTTTTCCCAGTCCACCTCAGAGATAAATACCCAGCTCAGATTCTCATAGCTGTTTAGAGTTGTCCATGCGGTCCTGGGAAAGTATATTACATTTTTAAAGAACTGAAATGGTACAAACATTTGGAGGGGGATTATAAATGGCTTCTTCAATCAGTGTGAGCATGAAGGCTTTATGCGGAGGGTTGCTTCCAATACGTCAAATTTTCAAATAAGCAAAGAAATCTGCAACCCTAAGGTTACATGCATGCTTAAGGGAAGTAAAGGACTCAAGCATTCTCTCGGTATTCAGTTGCTCAACCAACTTTAGGCCTGAGGATTCACACCTTCTGATAGCTCCCTAAGTGCTGAAATCACAGAGGGGTATAAGCTAGCTAGAGAGGCTTTAGGTGAGATTTGCAATGGGCAGCCCAGTGTGATATGGGCCACTAGCCATGTATTTACCATTGCAGATCCTCTGTTCCTCTTATGTTATGTTCTCTTAGGGTTATAAGTATATAGAATGTTTAGAAATGAACAGCCCTTATTGACTACAAAGCATGTTTTATTATATTTATTTTCTTCAACCTGTATTTGTTGTTGTATTGCATACTTCTAGGAGCGTGGATATGTTGTTCTATCCACACTTCTTGGCATGTCCCGTTCCCCTTTAAATCTTGCTGGAAGTCTTCAAGCTGGTTCAACCCACCCACCAGGTGGTATATTCCTCGGCTCCGCCCCGTGACGCCAGATCTTCCTTTCCACTGGAAGATACAGGTTGCCTCCCTTGTGCCCTTGCATTTCATAGGCCCTGGCTTCAAAAACTTCAGTTTAACCGAAATTGAAACTCGTTCGAGTTAGCGATCGCGCTTTTGCATCTTCGACCATGGATGAAAAATCTTCTCCCGGATTTTACCAGTGTCCTTGCGGCCAGAAGATGTTGCGCACCGATCCCCACCTCTCGTGCGTCTACTGCCTAGGTGTCGGCCATGACACCTTGTTTTGCAGCTTTTGCTTGGCCTTCCATCCCAATGTTCTGGACGATCGCATGGCACAACTGAAGTTGGGGAGACTGGAGAAAAGGAATCCTCCGGTGAAGTCTAAGGAGGCTAGATGGGTGGTTTCCGCGGCCGTGGGCTCCGCCAAGCATCTGGAACAAATGAAGGCATTCGAAGAAGATGCCGCCCACGCTTCAGCGATTCAAAGCTTTTTTGTTCCACTCAACCTAAGCTCCACTTTCACAGGTTCTTTTAAGGAGTTGTGCCACCTGTGGGCTCTCATGCCTCCTGCTCTCAAAAGAGGGATAAAGAACCCGGTTCATCTTCGTTTTGGCGAAGGCGCTCTCGGGACCCAGAGAGGTCTCTGTCCCAGGAGCTTGCGGTCTCATCCTTGGTTGAGATTGCTTCCTCGGCTGCAGGCTTCATGGACCTTCCATCTGGCCAGACAACCGAAGGAGTGGCCGATGAGGTCAAGAATATTCTTGACCCGATCGACCCTCTGTCACTGCCCGTGGCCGATGACTCATTGGAAAGGACTCTGGTCCTTGTGTTCCCTGATGAGGAGACCCAGCCTGCTAGTGTCCCCATCGAGGTCCCGGTTCCAGAGCCACGGATTTCGCCGATCCCTCTGGTGTCTCCTGAGCGACCGAGTCTGTCCGCTCGATCTCGGTCCCGGTCCAGAACTCCCTTGACTGAATGGCCGAGGAAGAGCCATAAGCGCACTAAAAAGAGGTGTCGCCACAGGTCGTCCTCTTCCTCCTCGGATGAGGAGGGGCTCCGACGGAAACTCCATCAGCGCTATGAGGACCTTTTGTGGCAACAGCTGATTTTGACTGGGCAGAAGCCGGTTCTGCCACCTACCCCGGCCATTACTTGGCTCTTGCCTCCTAGGCCGAAGCCGACCCCCTCAGAACCGACATCCTCAGTTCTCCTGCCCAAGGGGCTGGCCTGTCTTTCAGCTCAGCCTTTACCGGTCTCTCCGCCCATTGTGGTGGAACCACCGCCCAAGCAGCCTGTGGGAGAGGCTCCCTCTAAAGAAGACCGATCAGACACTGGGCTTCCCAAATATCTATTGGTTACGGTCACCCCGGACTGCCCTCAGCAGATCAAAGGTGATTTGGGCAGCAGACCACTGTACCCCGACTCTTCAGATGTTACCCGGGCTCCACTCTCATCCGGCCGATGATGAGTCATCCCTAGGTGTGGGAATGAAGGAAGGCCCTTCCTCCTTCCAAGGCATCCTTCGCCTCATCTCTGACTCTACAGGGATGCCCTTGGAACCCATCCAGAAAAAAGCGGAGTACCCTCTCACGGACATCCTCAAGAGAGGGGATACCCCAACGGAGGCCTTTCCTGTAGCTGAGGCCATTGTTGGCCTGGCACTTGAACTCTGGCAGCATCCTGCCTCATGCCCAGCACTGTCTGCCCGCATGGCCCTCAAGTACGCGGTACCCATGGGGTCCCTTGCGGGGTTCACAAAGCACCCTTCGGCTGAGAGCCTGGTGACCGCCTCTGTGTTCAGGCGTACAGGCAGTTCAGCCAACACTGACCGACCTCCCGACAAAGAATCCAAGAACCTGGACCATTTGGTGAGGAAGGTCTATCCGGCCTCTTCCTTGGGCCTTCGTCAGGCAAGTTCGGCAATCATCATGGCACACTTCTCTCATGCCCTTCTGGGTTCATTAGATGAGATCCTCCCACATCTCCCCATGGACATGCAGACTACAGTCAAGCAGGTCCAGGATCAGAGCCGTGCTGTTGCCAAACAGCAGCTCCAGATGGCCCTGGACATTGGGGATTTTTGTTCCCGCTTGATGGCCGCCGCAGTTGCCTCTCGCCGCAGGGCTTGGCTGAGGCTGTCCTCCTTCCTGGTGGATACTCAGCACAAGTTAGCTGATGTGCCTTTCCTTGGGACCGACTTGTTCGGCCCAGGAGTGGCCGGTCACCTGCAGTGCATTGAACAGTCCAATGCCATCTTGGATGCCACTTCTGCAAAAGGTTCTTCGGGGCAAGAACCAGCAGAAAAAAAAGAAGACGCCTTTTCGGCACTCTTCCCCTGTGGTCCAGCAGCCCTCCTACCAAGGAGGACAGCAGCATCAACAGCAGCAGGCTCAAGCTTGGTGCTCTTGGCCCAAGCCTGGACCCCAACAGGCCCGCAAAGGAGGCCGAGGCTCAGGTCTTGGAGCCTTCTCCTCCTCCTCCTCCAAGCCTGCTCAGTGACAGGATGGGGGTGGCCATCCTGTTCCCGTTATACCAGCTCTGGGTCTTCCCGTGGAGGGCCAGCTCCGCCACTTCCTTTCCTCCTGGTCCGCGATCACTATGGACAGGTGGGTTCTAGGGACATGGATATGTTGTTCATCCACACTCATTGGCAGTATCCTTGCCGCTTTAAATCTTGCGGAAGGTCTTCAAGCTCTCCTCCCACCCACCCAGGTGGTATAACTCGGCTCCGCCCATGGCGCCAGATCTTCCTTACCGCTTGGAAGCTCAGGTTCCCTCCTTAACGCTCTGCGTTTGCGACTGGTTCCTACTTCTCCGTTTGCGGATTTTAAAATAAAAATTTGCAAAAGACTTCAATCTTCCGATCCCTCGCGGCTGCGATGGACAAATCGACTCCCGGTTTTCGGAGATGCCCATGCGGCAGAAGATGTCTCGGACGGATCCACACTCCACGGTGTCTACTGCTAGGCCTTGAGCACGACCCGCAGGGCTGCGACCTGTGCTCATCTTTCTCGGCCACGTCCTCGAAGACCCGTGGCCCGATTGCAACTGGGCTGGGCCCGAGAAGCGCTTCTCCGGTAGTCTGGAGGAGGCCCGTTGGCGTCCGCGGGCGGCGGGTTCATGGATCAGCTCGAGCGGATGGTCGCCTCGAAGAGGAGGCGGCGCGGGTCAGATTCTTCCTCGGCGCGGTATTTATCCCGCTCTCTGGGTTCTTCCTACACGGCTTCTTTTTAGGAGCTTTGTCTGTCCCTCTCCACTAAAGGAGAAGGGCCTGCGCCTGCTGGACCTTATTCTCGGTCCAAAAGAGGGACAAGGGTAAGTCCCTCCGTCGACGCTCTTGGGAGCGGGAAAGGTCCCTCTCCCCGGGCCGTCGACCGTCGGCTTCGGTCGACCGCTCGGCCTCGGCCACTGGCCTCACGGTGTCCCCGTCAGGTCAGTTGACCGAGACTCCCACTGATGAAGTAGAGATTTTTCTCGACCCATTGGACGGGCTGTCGCCTTTAGCAGCCGAGATTCCCCTCTCCCCGGTTCCCCCGGGAGGAGTTGAGGATCCCGTGGGCTCGCCTGTGCCTCCGGTTCCGGAGCCCTCGGATGGACCTTCCGAGCCGAAGGGAGTGCCGGTTCCGGCCGACACCTCCCCGCACCGACCCGGAAATTCGGGACTCTCGTCTCGGTCTCGGACCTCTTCCGCGGTCAGCCGTTCCACCGTCATAAAGCGGTCGGTCTCGGCACCATGATAAGCGGCGTCGCCGCTCGTCTCGTCCTCCTCCTCGGATGAGGAAGCCTGGCGTAAGTAATCGTCGTCAGTGCGAGACCTTATGTTCACAACAACTCCTCCTGGCGAGAATAAGCCGACTCCGGCGCCTTCCCGGCCATTAAGTAACTGTCACCGGGCGGCGACACAACCCCTCGACTTGTCCGAGGCCTATACCAGGCGGTTGTTCTGTCAAACCATACTCCACCGATTCGGTGGAACCTCCGCCTCCACAGCCACCAATTGGGGCTCCGACCAGAATTCTCGGTGGCTAAGGGTTTACCCCATCGGCTGTCAGTTACCTCACTCCGACCGACCTCGGCAGGTGAAGGGTGGCTCAGGCCAGAGGCAGCTCTTCGAGGACTCTTCCGAGTCGAAGTAATTCCTCCTTCTTCTCCAGCGACTGGACTTGGAGTCTTCAGGGAGGTCAGTCAATGGGCGATAGCCGTCGTCCTTCCTAGAAGCCTGCTTCGGCTCATCGAGTCTACGGGATGGAGCTCGAACCCGTTCCAAGCAGGCCAGGTATCCCTCACAGGAGATTCTGGACGAGGATTCTCCGACGGAGCCTTTCCGGTGGCCGAGGCCATAGTGGGTCGGCACTGGAACTTTGGCGCGCCTGCTTCCTACCCTCGCCTTGGCCAGGATGGCCAGGAAGTATCTTGGTCCCGGTTCCTTGTCCGGTTTTGAACACCCTCTACTGAGGGTTGGTTACCGACTGGCGATTTCCAGCGCCCGGCGCAGGGATGTGGACAAACCTCCTGACAAGGAGTCAGAGGGTGGACTATGTCGGGCGAAAGTCTGCAGCTGCGTCCTCTCTCGGCCTTCGTCAGGCCAGTTCGGCCGTCCTCGATGGCACATTTTTTCTCATGCCTGTTGGGCTCCTGGATGAGGTCATCCCTCATCTTCCGCCGATCTGCAGACTACGGTTAAGCAGGTGCGGGACCAGGGCAGGGCAGTGGCCAAACAGCAGCTCCAGACTGCTTTGGATATAGGGACTCATGTGCCAGATCGGTGGCGGCCGCAGTGGCTATCGCGTCGGCGGGCGGCTGAGGATATCCACCTTTGCCGGATACCAGCTACAAGTTGGCGGATGTTCCTCTTACGGGGACTGACCTCTCTTGACCCTAGGGTGGAAGAGTCACCTGCAGAGGATCGAAGTCCAATGCCACCTTGGACTCGGTCTCTTCCAACTCAGAAGGACAAGGCCGCAAACCACAGCCTAAGCCCTTTCGTCCTTCTGTGCCCCAGCGCGCCCGGCCAGCAGCGTCAGGGCCAGCAGGCTCGACCTTGGCATCCCAAACCCAAGCCGCCGGCTTCCTCTAACAGGAGGCAGGGAGGAAAGGGCCCAGGAGGTCCTCGGCGGTCCCTCCTCCCAAGCCTGCCCAGTGACGAGCTGAGGGTGTCGCCCATCCGTCACCTTACCCCTGGGTCCCCGATGAAGGCGGCTCCAACACTTCCGTTCCACCTGGTCCGCTGTTACCACGGACAGGTGGGTCTTGAGGTGGTGGGAAGAGGCCTACCTCTGGAATTCGAACAGGCACCACCCTTCAGGCAGTCGCCCCTCAGGGGCAGGATCCCCAGCCTCACTGGCGGCTCGTCGAGCCGACACAGCTCTCCTCTCTCCAGAAGGAGGTGGTAAGAGAAGGTGGTGGACCCTCCTTCAGACCCAGGGTTTGTGTCCAGGTACTTCCTGGTTCGAAGCAGACGGGGCTGGCGCCCCATTCTCGACCTACCTACGACCTAAACAAGTTCCTAAGGTCTCGAACCTTCAGGATGGTCACTCTGGCTCAGATAATACCATCCTTGGAGCAGCGTGTGGTTCTGCTCTCTGGACTTACCAGGGGCAGCTTTTTCACGTCCCTATCCGTCCGTCTCACAGAATTCCTTCGCTTCCGAGCAGAAGGATCTCTCTTGATTCAAGCCATGCCCTTGACTTGTCTCCAGCTCCCAGGGTCTTCACCAAATGCATGGCAGTGGTGACAGCATTCCTCTTGGCGCCGAGGGTCCGGGTGTACCCTTACCTGGACGACTGGCTGATAGCAGCTCCCTCCAGGAAGGAGGCGGAGTGGTCAGAGATCTGGCCCCTCAAGGTCTGCTCTCAACTGGGCCTCCTTATCAGCGAGGCTCAAGTCGAAACTCGAGCGAAGCAGGTGATTCTATTCATCGGGCGCAGCTCGACTCTCTTGAGCAAGGCGGCTCAGCGGACAGGGCGAGGTCTTTCCTCCTTTGCCCGATCATTCTGGTTGGGCAATTCGTCCTGCCGGGACTTCCTCGCCTCCTGGGTCTCATGGCGGCCTGTACCAGCGTGGTCCGTTGGGCCCGCTGGAACATCCGTCCCTTCAGTGAGGACTGGCCAGCCAGTGGTCCTGGCAGCTGCGATCCCTTGGACCAGCGTGTCGGTGACACAGGGATGTAGAACGCTCTCCAGTGGTGGACCGTTCCAGATCATTTGCAGGAGGGCATCCCATTCGTCCGTGCCGGCCAGCCTCTCTGTCGACCGATGCCTCTCTGATGGGTTGGGGTGCCCATCTGGAACATACTCAGGCTCCTCTGGCTCCCTGCGAGGGTCCCGATGCCACATCAACCTGCTGGAGCTCCGGGGCGGTCCTAGCTCTCACCGCCTTTGCTCCGTTCCTCCGGGGTCAAGTGGTCCGAGTCCAGGCGGACAATACCACGACCATGTACTATCTAAACCGCCAGGGGCGGGGCCGCGCTCCATGCTTCTATGCAAGGAAGCTCTCCGCATTTAGTCACTTGTCTTGGCAGCCTGGAGGCGGATCTCTAGCCATTCCGCGGGCAGGAGCCTCCAACACCTGGCCGATGCCCTGAGCCGGATAGGGGCTGCATCCCACGTGGTCTCTCCTGCCGAGGTAGTACAGCATCTGTTCTCCCTTTGGGGCACACCTCAGGTGGACCTGTTTGCCTCCATGGAGCGAAGCTGAGTCTGTTCCATGCCCGCCCCTCAGCAGGGCTGCTGCAGGATGCCTTCTCGAGGCAATGGACCCCGGGCCTCTTTTCGCCTTTCCCCATTTCCCTTGATCACAAGGTGCTTCTCAAGGCGAGGAGGGACAAGGCGCAGGTGATTCTGATAGCCCCAGACTGGCCTCGCCAGTTCTGGTACCAGAATCTCCTCAGTCTCAGCTCCAGGACTCCGGCAGCTTCCAGCTGCCTCGGACCTGCTCTCAGTCAATCAGGGAAGGTGTTCCATCCGGTTCTTCTAATCCCTGCACCTGGCGGCCTGGTTCCTGAGCGGCTAGGAGTTCCAGGCCTTGGGTCTTTCCGACGAGGTCCTCAATGTAGTTGAGGCGTCCCGTAGAGTCGACCAGAAAATGCTATGCCTTCAAATGGAAAAGGTTTTCCATTTGGTGTCAGGAACAAGAGCTTGGACCCTTCCTCCTGTTCCTTGGCAAGCATCTTGGACTGTTATGGTCCCTTTCTAGTCAAGGGCTTAGGTCGGCGACCCTAAGGGTGCACCTGGCAGCCATCTCTCTGCTTGCGAGCGGGCGGGAAGCAGTCGTGCAGCAAGGAGAAGGTGGTCTGGCGCTTTCAAAGGCCTTGATCACATTTCCTCCAGTCAGAACCCCACCTCCGTGGGATCTACTGCTGGTACTGGCAAGCTCATGGGCAAACCATTCGAACCAATGCACAGGTGTGATCTCTCTCACCTGTCGTGGAAGACCGCCTTCTTGGTGGCTATCACGTCAGCCAGAAGGATGGGAGAGCTCCAGGCGCTTTGCATCGAGTCTCCTTACCTGGTCTTCCACAGGGACAAGGTTGTCTCTCGCCCCACCGAAATTCCTTCCGAAGGTGGTGTCGGGATTTCACCTTAACCAGGTGTTGACTCTGCGGTGTTCCACCCCAATCACACCCTCGGAGGCCAATATAGGCTCCATACCTGGACCCTAGAAGGCGCCGCTTATTATAAGGAGCGACGGCTGAAATTCGGGGAGAGGTTCGCCAGCTGTTTGTCACCTACGCTGAAGCGCAGATTCGGAGACCTGCAGCCAAGCGGACGATAAGCAGGTGGGTAACCCTCCTGCATAGATCTCTGCTATAAGTTAGCCGGACATGGAGCCTCCCAGAGGATAAGAGCTCATTCTACCCGCCATACTGCTGCTGTGATGGCTGCTTCCAGGGATGTCCTATCCAGGAAATCTGCAGGCTGCTACCTGAAGTCAGCAAACACCTTCATTACCCACTACCACATCGACCTTGAGTCACGCCGGGATGCTGGTTTTGGGGCCTCGGTTCTCCAGTCTCTCTTTCCCAAGTAAGTATATGGGGTGTGCTGTGCCTCCTCCTCCCGAGAGCTGCTAGAGTCTGCCAATGAGTGTGGATGAACAACATATCCATGTCCCTAGAAATACAGGTTACTCACCTGCCAACAGGAGTTCTAGGAATGGTATATGTTGTTCATCCCTGATTCCTCCGACCCGGCCGACGCACAACCTGAGCTTCCAGTGGCCAGATCTGGCATCATGGGGCGGGCTAGAGTTATACCACCCGGGTGGGTGGGAGGAGCAAGCTTGAAGACCTTCCGGCAAGATTTAAAGCGGCAAGGATACTGCCAATGAGTGTGGATGAACAACATATACCATTCCTAGAACTCCTGTTACAGGTGAGTAACCTGTATTTCTCGAAGTGGTCGGTCAGGGACTGCCTGTAGAATTCGAGCAGTACCCTCCCAGCTGTGCCTGCACCCCTCGGGAAGAACGGATTTCCGCATGCACCCAGTTGGCTCTTTGAGACAACATTGCTCAGCTTCTCCTCAAGGAGGCAGTAGCTCTTGTGCTGGATCCATCTGCAGACCCAGGCTTCGTCTCCAGGTACTTCCTGGTGCCCAAGCGGATGGGGGTCTGGTGCCCCATTCTAGATCTCCATGACCTGAATCAATATCTCAGCTCATGCACCTTTCAGATGGTCACTCCGAACCAGATCGTACCATCCTTGGAGTGAAACATGTGGTTCTGTTCACTGGATCTGCAGGATGCGTTCTTTCATGTCTCAATCCATCTGTCGCATCAGCGGTTCCTCTGCTTCAGGATTGAAGGGACCCTCTACGAGTTCCGAGCCATGCCGTTCGGCCTGTCATCGGCCCCACAGGTCTTCACCAAATGCATTGCAGTGGTGGTGGCCCATCTCCGGCATGGGGGGGTCAGAATTTACCTGTATCTCGACGATTGGCTCCTGGTAGGGCCCACCCAACAGGAGGTGGAGAGGTCCAGGGATCTGGCCCTCCAGACCTGCTTCCAGCTCAGCCTCCTGATCAACGAGGCCAAGTCAGAACTTGTGCCTTCGCAGGTGATGGACTTCGTCAGGGCAGAGCTCGACTCTTGTCAAGCCAGAGCTTGGCTCGCGGCGGACAGGGTGAAGGTTCTCTCCTCCTTTGTCCAGTCATTTCTGGTTGGGCACTTGTGCCCTGCCCTGGACTTTCTGTGCCTTCTAGGTTACATGGCGGCATGCACCTCAATGGTCCATTGGGCCTTGTTGCACATGCGCCCCCTTCATTGGGAGCTGGCCACCCAGTGGACCCAGCGGCATGGTCATTTCGACCAGCTGGGCACTGTAACCCAGAAGATGAGGGACGCTCTCCAATGGTGGACTGTCCCAGACCGGTTGCAGGGAGAGATCCCGTTTGTCTTCCCCGAGCTGATGGTCGTTCTCATGACCGATGCCTCTCTCATGTGCTGGGGAGCCCACATGGGGGACAACAGGACCCACAGGTTTTGGACCCCCGAGGAGTCCCAATGCCACATCAACCTGTTGGAACTCAGAGCAGTCAGACTGGCACTGTCAGCTTTTGCTCCTCAGCTCTGGGGTCAAGTGATCCAAGTCTGGACGGACAATACCACGTCCATGTACTACCTCAACAAACAGGGCGGCACGCACTCCTGTCTGCTGTGCAAGGAGGCGCTCTGCATCTGGACCCTCGTGAGCCGGTTGGAGGTGGACCTTCTAGCCATCCATGTGGCAGGAGTCTTGAACCAGTTGGCGGATGCTCTCAGCCGCATAGGCCATACATCCCATGAGTGGTCTCTCCATCCAGAGGTAGCTTACAGTCTGTTCTCCCATTGGAGCAAACCGATGGTGGACCTGTTTGCCTCCAGGGAAAACACCAAGCTGAGGCTGTTTCATGCCCGCACCCCTCAGCAGGGCTCATTGAAGGGGATGCCTTCTCAAGGCTGTGGACCCCAGGCCTCCTCTACACCTTCCTTCCATTTCCCTTGATCCACAAGGTGTTACTCAAGGTGAGGAGGGACAAGGCGAAGGTGATTCTGGTAGCTCCAGACTTGCCATGCCAGTTCTGGTACTCAGATCTGCTCAGCCTCAGCTGCAGGCCCTCGAAGCAGCTCTGTACACGCCCGGACCTGATGTCTCTGAACCAGTGGAAGGTCTTCCATCCAGACCTTTGATCCATGCACCTCACAGCCTGGTCCCTGAGCGGCTAGAGTTCCAGGATTTGGGTCTTTCTGAAGATGTCTACACTGTGGTGGAGACATCTAGAAAGGAATCGACCAGGAAATGTTATGCCTTCAAATGGAAAAGGTTTTCCATTTGGTGTCAGGGTAAGGGTCTGGGCCCCTTATCCTGTTCTGTGGCTAACATTCTCAACTACCTTTGGTCTCTCTCCAGAGGGGTTCTCCGGTCATTGACCCTTAGGGTGCACCTGGCAGCCATTTCTGCTTACCAGGCGTGGGCCAGTCAGCCGACATCGGCGCCGGAGTCAGTGGTCGGGTGCTTTTTCAAAGGTCTGGATCACATTTCCCCTCCGGTGCATGAACTTCCACCTCTGTGGGATCTACTGCTGGTATTGGCAAAGCTCATGGGCAAGCCATTCGAACCGATGCACAAGTGTGAGTTGTCATACTTGTCGTGGAAGACGGCCTTCCTGGTGGCTATCATGTCTGCCAGAAGGACAGGGGAGCTCCAGGTGCTTTCGGTGGACTCCCCTTATCTGGTCTTCCACAGGGACAAAGTTGTCCTGTGCCCCAACCCGAAATTCCTTCCGAAGGTGGTGTCAGAGTTTCACCTTAACCAGGTGTTGACTCTGCTGGTATACTATCCTAATTACACCTTGGAGGCCGAGTACAGGCTCCATACTTTGGACCTGAGACGTGCTCTCTCCTATTATAAGGAAAGGATGGCAGAAATTCGTGGAGAGGTTCACCAGCTATTTGTCACCTATGCTGAAGCCACTTCTGGCAGACCTGCAGGCAAATGGACTATTGTAAGATGGATCACATCATGTATAGGTCTGTGGTATGAGTTGGCAGGCAAGGAGCCTCCCAGAGGGATAAGAGCTCATTCTACCCGTCATACTGCTGCATCGGTGGCTGCTTCCTGGGGCATCCCTATCCAGGAGATCTGTCGGCTGCTACCTGGAAGTCAGCAAATACCTTCATTACCCACTACCACATCGACCTTGAGTCATGCCGGGATGCTGGTTATGGGGCCTCGATTCTCTAATATCTGTTCCCTAAGTAGGGGGTGTGCGCCTTGCCTCCCTCCTCCCGGAGAACTACTAGGAGTCTGCCAAGAATTGTGGCTAGAACAACATATCCACGCTCCTAGAAGAACAGGTTACTCACCTGTAACAGTAATTCTAGGAGTGATATATGTTGTTCATCCACATTGGACCCACCCGACCTCCCTGGCTGCGGACACACGCAACCTGTCTTCCAGTGGGCTAAGATTTGGCGTCACGGGGCGCAGTCAAGGAATATACCACCCGGGTGGGTGGGAGGAGCCAGCTTGAAGACTTCCGTCAAGATTTAAAGGGGGAAGGGACATGCCAAGAAGTATGAATGAACAACATATACCACTCCTTGAACTACTGTTACAGGTGAGTAACCTGTTCTTTCTCCACCTATGCTGTACTTATATTTTGTCATTTCTGGTGCTCTTTCGGAATTTGGCAGGGATGCATAATTTTAGACTATGGCTGGGACGCATAATGTTGGAATGTGGTGGGGATGTGATGCACAGTTTTGAAATATGGTGGGTGAGTACAATTCTGGAATGTGGCAGGGACAAGCAATTTCAGAACAGTATGGTGTGTCCTGTCACAGTCTGACAGAATGCAGCCCCCCTATATTCTGAAATTCCCACTCCCCACCAAAGTCCTCGATGTGTGTCCCTGTCAGATTCCAAGACTGAGTGTCTCACCACATTTTGAGATGGCAAGTCCCTGCCACAATCTGAGATTGCATGCCCCTCCCCAAACATTTTAAAATTGTGCACCACCTTGACATTTTGTATCCTGGTTCAGTGCTGCATTCCAAAACTACCTTCTGATGTGTTCTAAAGTACAGTACCATGCATCTGAACATTTTGGAAATGCAAGCACTGCAGCTTACACTGTGTCTTTTTCTTTTATATGAATGATTACTATAGCTACAGTCTCTTAAACTTTGGAGAAGCAGGTCCTATAAGGTTGCTGACAGGGCGTAGACTGTGAGCTCAGGATATTACATCAGCAGTGACTTTTCACTGAAATTGGCTTTTTTGACCCTGAGCAAGTCACTTAACTTCCTTGTGCTCCCAGGTCACACCTGGAATCAAGCTTCAGCTTAGTGTGCCTCTCCAGGTTAAACAATTTCCCCTTTCCCTTTTTTGAACAGGTAGTGAAATCAGGGTTACAAAATAGCTCATAACTTTAAAAGGAAGTAATATAGAAACCTAATGTTTGGTATGCAATGTATTGGGGGTATGCTTATTCTAATTCTGCAGTGTAGCACTTTGGGCCGGAGTCCCTCTTTAAATATAATTGTACAATTTTGCATGGATGTGATAATTTCTAAATGCATAAGCAGAGAATAGTTGAACAGTTTCACACAGGTGTGAGAAATAGTATTCTAAGTTTCTTTTACAGTAAACACAAAACACTTCATTGGCACATACTTATATTTTTAATTTCTCATGCATGGATAATTTTGTAGGTTATTTGTGTGGAGTCTGCTGGCAGTTTGCACTAATTACCTCTTCAGCGTTACATTTTTGGTGACTAAAACGTATTTTTTTGGGAGGGTGCTTTGTCATATACTGTGCAGCACAGGGACCTCCCCAAGATGTTTGCTTTGCTTGCTAGGCACAGATTGGTTATATCTGCATGCTTTTTTCCCTACCCCCAACTAATGGTTTGAAACTACATTTTAGAAGCAAGGACCTTTTTGAAATGATATGTAGGTTGACATTCTGCTTGCAAAAGTAAAGCTTGCCAGTGTTACTCTTTAAGCCTCAGGCCTTTGGAGCTTACCTCCTGTATTCAAGTGTACCTCAGGAAAATCAAACCCCAAAGGTCTGAGGCTCAGGGTTTCAAATATTGTCAAAGTTTTATTTTAGGGGATAAAAGTGGTTTAATTAAATTCTTTATGCAGAAAATCAGAGTGATTCTCAAATGTATTGGGACCACAATGGAGAGAAAATAAAATAAAATCATTATTTAGGAAATTCAGTTGTATACAAACGATGCAAGGGAAATCCAGTAAATGCAGACTAATTTAGAACCAGACTGTGTGGTGGTTAATATTGTATCTGATGTGACAGGACAATAGTAAGGTTAGAGGAGCAAAGTATTGGGAAATGGTCTGCCTGATGTGCCATCGACCTGAATTCAGATTTATGAGCAGACTCTAGTCACTGGGCTTGGACGGCCTGGGCTGGGGAGTGCTGCTGCTGCTAGCTTGGGCTCGGTCGTGGCATGACTTCTCAACTGCACTGACCCTTGTGGTGGCCCAGGGAGCTTATTGTCCCACAGGAGCATGCCTCGTACATTTGAGGTCACCATTTGTTTATCTGTCAACTGGGTAGATGCACTGGGCCAAGAGATTCTCTGTTTTTAGGAATGGCCTGAGTCATAAGGCAGGGCATTGTTACTGACAATGGGGCAGACATGAAGTGAAAGAATACTGCAAAACCGTGTAGCTGTCCGACATCGGTGGAGTGGTGCAAGGAAGTGACAAAAAGTGGTGAAGAAGTACAGGAGGACATGGGCAAATGGCTTGATGAAGGTTTCAGCTCTCTAGGACCCTACACACTGCCATATCCCCAGGTCCTTGGCTGAAGGTGAGTAGAGGTGTCAGGGTGTGAAGGTGGACAGCTAGAACTGGTAGTGGCGACTAGCCCAGGAACAAAAATAGAGGATGAGAAAAAGCATTGAGAACTATGCCACTGGAGCTCTATATTCTCGGACCAATTTGTTAATATTAAGTCAGTCAGAGAGTTTATCTTTTCTGCTATGAGCAAGGCTTTACTTTTGTTTTAAATAAGGAGGAGATGGCAAATTTAAATGCCTTACATCTAGGGGACAAATAATCAGTGTCTATGTCACCAAGAAGTCGTAGTCCTTGTTTGAAATTTAAAGATGTTGCAATTTCATGTATTGAATCTGCTGTGGCTACAGCACATCTGTATACTGTAATATTCACTAGTAAAGTTACCAACTAAACCGTCTGTATTTATTGAATCTTCTGGGTGATGGATTCTAGTTTTACTGGATACTTCTACTTTTAGTGCCACTGGTAATTTTACAAAGAATATTGGCATTCATCCACAGTAATTACAAATATATATTTGTCCTTCAGACTCCGTCAGATTGGAAATGTACAATATGTTTAACACATGCATAATCTGAGACTGGGTACAGTATGTATACTATGTTTTACAGTTATTGAGATCCACAATGAAGAAGAGATGAATAACAAAGTACAAAATGCAGTCGGGTCATTCTCGTGAAGTGAACAGTTGACTTGGTGGAAGTGGTAAAGAATTGCTGATCAGATAACCATGCTTTATTTTAGTGAGATACTACTTACTGTAAGTGAGTAATGGCTTCCAGTGTCAATCACAGCTTGCACTAGATTCATTCAGTGGTGTAGGAGACTGACTGGAAGAAAGGAAGTTAGGATGCTTTAAAGAATGCAACACTAAATGAGAACAAGCATTTGTCAATGCCGAATGTTTGCTTGCTGATATTAGCATTGGACATGCAGGAGTTACACAGATGCAGAATAGGAGTGGCAGTGAAGTACTGAACTCACGCCAACCCCACCTCCACCCTGCAAAGATGGACAGGCACTGGGGTGTGCCTCTGGGTCATTGCCCATAATGCTCATGGCTTTTCACCTCACCCTATCCTTGTAGACACTAACAAGTGTTGAGGTGTACCTTGGGGCGTTCGGTTTCAAAGTCATCCCATTTCCTAAGCACATACACTGAATTGGGTGCAGTATAGGAGAATGGGGTGAAGTCTGGGGCCGCAGAATCCGAGGCTCACCTCGATGCCTGTCACTAGCTTCAGGGTGGGGGTGGGAGTAGAATGGCATGAGCATTACAGTCGGCAATCCAAAGGCACATCCCTGATGCCTGTCAGTCTGTACAGGGCAGGACATTATGGTTAGGAACCCTAACACCCTGGGCGTTTGTTGGTATTTGCACTACAAATTTTCAACATTGCCTTTTCGTGACCCCCACCTCATGAAAGCATTTGGGACCTCTTCCTCATGAACAGTGACAGTGTGATTTTGTTCTTGTGTCCCAAACTTTGAGTTCCCACAGCGACTGTGCCATTCTGTACCAGATGTGCAAAAACACAGATCGGGCAGGATGTGAAGAATGACATCTGTACCATTCATAGTGAGGTGTGAAGAGATGGCAATGTTGAAAATCTGTAGTGAAAATATTAAAAATGCTCAAAGTTCTGAGCGTACATGGGAACTGCACAACACATGCTTGTACTGCAGCCATTTAGTGGAATTATTTCACCAACTGTTCAACATAGGCATTTTGTGACCTCTGCTCATGAACACTGTCACTATGATTTTATTAATCTTTCCAGAACATTGATTTCCCACAGTGACTGCACCATTGTGTGCCAGATGTGCAAATGCATATTTTGGGTAGGATATGAAAAATGACAGCTGTACTATTCATAAGGAGATGTGAAAAAAATGCCAATGTTGAAAATTTGGAGTGAAAATATTACAAATTTGCAGAGTTACGAGGGTGCACGGAAACTACACAACGCACGCTTGTAACACAGTCATTTTATGGATGCTTGTCACCAAATTTTCAACATAGGCATTTTAGGACCTCCGCTCATGAACAGTATCACTGTGATTTTCTTAATCTGTCCCAAACACTGATTTCAAACAACATGAAGTCTTGCTGTTTTCTGACATTATGCAGTTAGCCCCAGCACTTGAACTGCTCTGGAGAGGAAAGGGTTAACTCTATGCCTGAACATAGAATGGTGAGCTCGAGCACAGTTCAAACCTCTGTCTGCTGCACGTCCAAGTTTAACTGTCGGATTCTTTACTCTGCCTAACTGAATAGTCACTCCAGAGATCTCTCCTTCGCTTTCGGTTCGGTACAAGTAAAAATGTCAGTTTAATACTGTTTTTTTCTGTATTCTTTCGGTTCAGATCCCTGTCTGTGGTACGGTAAGTGTATAGGTAGTGGACTGATTGTTTAAAGTGTGTGTTTTTGTGAGGAAATTGTAAAAAAAAGTTTATTTTATCGTTTCGGCTGAACCAATTGTCTGGGTTCTTTAATTGAATTTGTGGGTTAGTATGAAGTACCGGTCCTTATCGGTTCTAAAAAAAAGTGTTTTAACGTTTTTTTCCAGTACCCGTAACCTGGTTAGGAACCGATAAGGGAGTCTTGCCTGGCTGAAGCCAAGTAAAGGGTAAGTTTTTGTTAGGATGGCTATGTCTGAGAAACCCAAAAGAAAAACCCGGCCCTCTGGGTTTCAACACTGCAGTGTGTGTGGGGAGGCCTTTGCTAAGGCTGATCCCCACACCACCTGTGTTCACTGTCTGGGGTTTGACCACATTGATTCAGACTGCCAAATCTGTAAAAATTTTCCTAATGTCATCCTGGATAAATGGGCAGGCTTAGGGAAAAGGAGGCCGAGAAGTCCGATGACCCAGATGGCTAGCCCGGTTCGGTTCCGACCGAACCTGAGGGAGTGCCCTCTGACCATGGCGATACTCCCTCAGGCAAAAGGAGAGCTGATTCCGAGGGATTGGTTCCATCAAAACGAAAGAAGAAAGACAAATTGGCTGGTTCGGATCCAGAACCGCATCGTCCAACCGCTGAAGAAATTGCCCCGGTGATTAGTATTGTGGAATCGCTCCGCCCGGTTCCGACTGATCCGGCACCATCAGGTAGGCGTTCGGTTTGGTCCATTCCTCCGGTTCCGGATTATTCCCCTGAAGAGTATTATGAACCGGACCTGGAGGGGGATGAAGATTATGATGATGACGATAATGATGATGGTGTAGAAGGTCTGGATGATCCCACAGAACCGGACATCTGCCTAGACAGACCTTCTGGTGTTTCTCCTCCTAGGCTTTCTGAGTCCCCTTCCCACTTTATGTTCTACAAAAAAGTGGCAGAAACCCTCCAGCTTCCTTTGGTTGAAGCTGTTGAGGAACAAGAGGAGCCTGACTATGTAGAGATGATGGACATCCCAGAGTCCAAGAGACCGTCTATTCCCCTCCATAAATCTTTTGGGAAACAGACACATCAACCGCTTAAGACTCCAAATTCTCTACCTCCTGTGGACAAACAAATGGACAAGAGGTATATGCTGTCAGGCTCAGGTACGGATTTCTTGTTCCAGCAGTGCAGCCATGTTGGGGTTGTGCAGGCTGCAGCCTGTGATAAGGCTAACATACCCTTGGCTTCACACCTCCCAGATAAGGATTCCAGGAAGATAGATGCCATAGCAAAAAAAACAGTATTTGGCATCTTCTCTGGGACTCAGGCAGGCTAACTACATGGCCTATGCAGCCTGATACCAGAAGTCCAGATGGGATACTGTTCTGGAATTGACTAAACAGGCTTCCCCCCAGCTAGCCAAGGAGCTGGAGGAGGTGGCTGCTGATGGGACAGAGGCGTCAAAGATCCAATTTCATGCTGCTGTGGACTCCAATGATGTGTCATCGTGAGTCATGGCTACATCTGTGGCTCTTCGGAGAATGGCTTGGCTCAGATGTACTATCCTTTCACAGGATACCCAGGCTAAGGCCATGGATTTCCCTATGGTGGATAATTCTCTGTTTGGGGGGCAGACAGAGAATTATATGAAGAAAATTGACGAATATAGGACCACCTACAGGAGTGTACAGACCAAGGAAAGGCAGGCAACTCCTCAGAAGCAGCATTCTAGGGGCAGGGGCAGCCCTTTTCAAAGGCCTTTCTACCAGGCACAGCCTCATCTCCTTTTCCTCAGAGGAGGTTCTTCAGAGGGAGAGGCAGAAGGGGGATTAGCAGGGCTGCATCCTTCTCTCAGTCCAAGGTTCCTGCCAAGCCGACACCCTGATGTGTCAGCCCGGGTTGACTCCCCCCCTCCAGTAGGAGGCAGGCTGGCTTACTACTTCCAGGCCTGGAAGTCTGTTACGTCAGACAAGTGGGTTCTGGAAGTAGTAAGCCAGGGACTGGCCCTCAGCTTCAAAAGATTTCCAAGGTTGAGGGTCAGGTCTTTTCCACCTTCAAACATCTCTGAAACCATTGCCCTAGAGGCAGAGGTTTCCTCTCTATTGGCTCTCCGAGTTATAGAGAGAGTTCCTACAGTACACAGGGGCAAAGGTCTGTATTACAGATACTTCCTTACTCCAAAAAAGACAGGGGAGTGGAGACACATACTAGATCTAAGATACCTAAACAAGCATCTACTAAAGCCAAAATTCAAAATGGTGACTCTGGGAATAATTCTTCCCTCTCTGAGGCCAGGGGATTGGCTAGCCTCCCTGGACCTCAAGGATGCCTACTTTCACATTCCCATCAGGTGCTCCCACAGAAAGTACCTCAGGTTCAAATTGCCTTCAGGCCATTACCAGTTCAGAGCAATGCCCTTCAGCCTAACATCAGCACCAAGGGTATTCACAAAATGCCTAGCAGTAGTGTAGCCTTTCTAAGGAGACAAAACATCTCCATATTTCTGTACCTGGACAACTGGCTCATTGTGGGGTAGTCTCCAGACCAAGTCAAGTCAGACCTACAAGTGATTCAGCAATTGCTCACTTCTCTAAGATTCCTCCTCAATCTTCCAAAGTCAGTTCTCGAACCAGTGCAACTCCTGACCTTCATGGGGTAGAGTTGGACACTGTTCAAGCAAGAGCCTTTCTTCCTCTAGCAAGGGTAAAGGCCCTCACAGATCTGGCTTCTTCCTTTTGCCTTCTAGTGTCCCGACCAGCAAGGCATTTTCTTCAACACCTGGGCCACATGGCAGCCTCCACTGCAGTGGTACAAGGTGCCAGATTTCAGATGAGGGACATTCAATTCCATTTGAGGGCCTTTTGGTCCAAGAAAAAAACCTTCGAACCAAACTGATTCCAGTGACTCAGACGCTGATCCAAGCCCTCCAGTGGTGGTTGGACCAGAACAATCTCACTCAAGGAGTCCCATTCATCTCCCAGTTTCATTCTGTGGTTTTCACCACAGATGCCTCTCTCCTGGGATGGGGTGCTCACTTGGGGGCACTTACAGCACAGGAAGTGCGGTCTCCTCAGGAGTCTCTTCTTCACATAAGTCTCCTAGAGCTCAGGGCAGTGTACCTGGCTCTACAGGCCTTCTCAGAATCGGTTCAGAACAAGGTGGTTCAGGTCAGAACGGACACCATCACCATCATGTGCTACATCAACAAGCAGGGAGCCACTCGGTCTGTGGCCTTGTGCACAGAAGCTATGAAAATATGGTCCCTGGCTTATTCTCTACAGACATCTTTGATAGCAGTCCACCTTCCAGGGAAGGACAATGTGCTAGCAGATGCTTTAAGCAGGATTTCTCAGGGCCATCAAGAGTGGTCCCTGGATCCCTTAGTGTTGAAGGTGATATTTTCAAGGTGGGGCACTCCAGAGATAGACCTCTTTGCAGCCCCAGACAATCACCAACTTCCTCTCTTTTGTTGCAGACCCCCAGTATTGGGTTCAGTCCCTCTGGATGCTCTACTTCTGGATTGGCAGGGGAAATTTCTGTATGCCTTTTCCCCCTTTCCTCTATTGTTCAAAGTTCTGGTCAAGATAAGGTCACAATCTTGCAAAGTGATTCTGATTGCTCTAGACTGGGCCAGACAGCCTTGGTATCCTCTATTACTGTCTCTGGCAGTCCATCTTTCCTTAGCTCTTCCCAAGAATCACAATCTGCTAACCTCCTCTCAGGGCAGAATATGGTACCCCAACTTTTGGTCTCTCAACCACAAGGCATGGCTCTTGAAGAGCTAGAATATGCCAGTCTAAATTTGTCTCAAGGGGTTCTGGACATTCTCAAGGCCTCTTGAAAACCTGCCACCAGAAAAACTTATAATTCCAAATGGAAAAGGTTCAGCATTTGGTGTTCTAATAAGCACATATCCCCAGATTCTGCTGACTTGGCTACAGTCCTGGATTATATGGTTCACCTTAATGGCTTAGGCCTCAGACCAGCTACCCTCAAAGTACACTTCTAGGAGCGTGGATATGTTTTTCATCCACACTTCTTGGCATTTCCCTTTCCCCTTTAAATCTTGCCAGAAAGTCTTCAAGCTGGCTCCTCCCACCCACCCGGGTGGTAAATACCACGGCTCCGCCCCATGATGCCAGATCTTCCTTTCCGCTGGAAGATACAGGTTCCCTCGTGCTCTCACAGCAATTCGTAGGCCCTGGATTCAAAGCGTTGTTTTTTACCGAAATTAACCTTAAAACTCGTTCGAGTCAGTGAATCCGATTGTAGTGCATCGGACATGGAGGATAAATCGTCCCCCGGATTTCTCCGGTGTACCTGCAGCCAGAAGATGTCATGCACCGATCCCCACCTAACATGCATTTATTGCCTAGGTGTCGGACATGACACCTCGTCTTGCACTTTCTGCCTGGCCTTCCATCCCAACGTCCTGGATGACCGCAAGGCGCGCCTACAACTGGGGAGACCAGAGAAAAGGAACCCGCCGGTGAAATCAAAGGAGGCGAGGTGGGCGGTTTTGGTGGCCATGGGATCCGTAGGGGCAGCTGGAACAAATGAAGGCATTTGAGGAGGTAGCAGCTCAAGATTCGGCCAATCAAAGCTTTTTTGTTCCGCTCAACCTTGGCTCCACCTTTACAGGCTCCTTTAAGGAGTTGTGCCAGTCTCTCCCCACCAGGGATGAGGCACCCTTGGGCTCGCTCACTCCTCCCGCCCTCGCAAGAGGGATAAGGATCTGAAGTCTTTGTCTAAGTGAAGACGTTCTTGGGACCAAGAAAGGTCCGAGTCCCAAGAGCACGGGGTCTCGGCCTCGGTCGAGATCGCATCCTCGGCCGCCGGCTTTTCGGACATCCCGTCTGGCCAGGGGACCAAGGAAATGGCCGATGAGGCTGAGATTACTCTCGACCCAATCGACCATCTGTCACTGACCCCGGTTGATGACTCTTTGAAAAGGACTCTGGTCCTTGTTTTTCCCGGATGAGGAGACCCAGCCCGCTGGTGTCCCCATCGAGGAAACGGTTCCAGACACTCGGTTTTCACTGACACCGGTGTCTCCCGATCGATCGGGTCGACTCTCTCAGTCTCGATCGAGGTCCAGAACCCATTCGGTCGAACGGCCAAAAAAGAGTCATAAACACTCTAAGAAGATGCGTCGCCACAGATCTTCATCCTCCTCGGATGAGGAGAGGCTTCAATGGAAACTCCGTCGATGCTATGAAGATCTCATTTGGCAACAGCTGATTTTGTCCGGGCAGAAGCCAGCCCCACCGGCCATCACTTGGCTTCCGCCTCCTAGGCCGACCCCTCTGGAACCGAAGTCTGTGGTTCCCTCGCCCGTGGGGCCGGCCCGTATCCCGGTTCGGCCTGCCTCAGTCTCTCCACCGATTTTGGTGGAACCACCACCTAAGCAGCCTCAGGGAGGGGCTCCCTCAAAAGAGGACCATATGGACACCAGGCTTCCCCGATGTCTGTCAATTACGGTCGTCCCCGATCGCCCTCAGCATATCGAGGGAGACCTAGGCGGGAGGCCATTGTATCCCGACTCTTTGGACTTGGACGCCACCAGATTGCACTCCCATCCTGGGTATGATGAGTCGTCCATGGTGGATTTGGAGGAAGGCCCTTCCTCTTTTCAGGGCATTCTCCGCTTGATCTCCGAATCCACCGGAATGCCCCTGGAGTCCATCCAGAAAAAGGCGGAGTACCCCCTTACGGATATCCTCAAAAGGGGGGCTACCCCAACGGAGGCCTTTCCAGTGGCCAAAGCCATTGTTGGCCTGGCCCTTGAGCTTTGGCAGCGCCCAGCTTCCTGCCCAGCACCGTCTTTCCACATGGCCCGCAAGTACACGGTGCCCATGGGGTCCCTAGTGGGGTTCACAGAACATCCTTCAGCCGAGAGCCTGGTGACTGCTTCTGTGTTCAGGCATAGTGGTGGCTCAGCCGAAACTTATCGACCCCCGGACAAGGAGTCCAAAAATATGGACCATTCTGCCCGTAAGGTCTGTGCGGCCTCTTCCTTAGGCCTTCACCAGGCCAGCTCGGCTGTTATAATAGCACACTTCTCTCATGCCCTCCTTGGGTCATTAGACGAAGTTCTCCCTCATCTCCTGGCGGACATGCAGACCACAGTGAAGCAAGTCCATGATCGGTGCTGTGCTGTTGCAAAACAGCAGCTCCAGATGGCCCTAGATATCGGGGATTCTTGTGCCCGCTCTTTAGCAGCTGCAGTGGCTACTCGCTGCAGGGCTTGGCTGAGGCTTTCCTCCTTCCCAGCGGATACTCAGCACAAGTTAGCTGATGTGCCCTTCCTAGGCACCGACCTATCCTTTCCAGGAGTGGCCGGTCACCGTCAGCGCATAGAGCGGTCCAGTGCCACCTTGGA
Source organism: Neoceratodus forsteri (assembly GCA_016271365.2). NCBI lineage: Eukaryota > Metazoa > Chordata > Ceratodontiformes > Ceratodontidae > Neoceratodus > Neoceratodus forsteri. The sequence goes on from CM057452.1 coordinate 1,872,779,327, forward strand.
TGCTACTTCTGCAAAGGGTTTTTCAGGCAAGAACTAGCAGAAGCGTAAGAAGAAGCTTTCAAACATGAGTCTTGCTGTTCTGACATATGCAGTGATCACCAACCTTTGAACTGCCCTGGGGCAGTTCAAAGATTGGTGATCACTGCATGTGTCAGAATACAGCAAGACTCCACTAGAAGAAACAACATTACTAAGGTGAGTAATTTTTTCTTTTGGCACTCTTCCCCTGCAGTCAGGCAACCCTCCTATCAAGGAGGCCAGCAGCAACAGCAGCAGCAGTAGGCTCAAGCTTGGCGCCCAAGACCCAAGCAGGGTCCACAACAACCCCGTAAAGGAGGCCGAGGTGCAGATCCAGGAGCCTCCTCCTCCTCTAAGCCTCCTCAGTGATGGGTTGGGGGTTGCCACCCCTACACTCATCACACCAGCTCTGGTTCCTCCCGTGGGGGGCCGGCTCCATCACTTTCTTTCCGCCTGGTCTGATATCACCTCGGACAGGTAGGTTCTCAAAGTGGTCGGTCAGGAACTGCCTCTAGAGTTCAAGCAGTACTCTCCCAGTCGAGCCTGCGCCCCTTGGGAAGAAAGGATCTCAGCTTGCACCCAGTCGGCTCTCTGAGACGACATACTGTAGCTCAGCTCCTCCGCAAGGAGGCAGTAGCTCCAGTGCCGGATCCTCCTACAGACTCAGGCTTCGTGTCCAGGTACTTCCTGGTGCCCAAGCGGATGGGGAGTTGGCACCCCATCCTAGATCTCCACGACCTGAATCAATATCTCAGGTCTCGCACCTTCTGGATGGTAACTCTAAACCAGATCATACCATCCCTGGAGCGAAACATGTGGTTCTGTTCACTGGATCTGCAGGACGCGTTCCTTCACGCCCCAATCTGTCCGGCCCATCAGCGGTTTCTCCACTTCAGGGTCGAGGGGACTCTGTACAAGTTCCGAACCATGTCGTTCGGCCTGTCATCGGCCCCATGGGTCTTCACCAAGTGCATTGCAGTGGTGGCGTCCCATCTTCGGTGTCGAGGAGTATGAATCTACCCTTATCTCGATGACTGGCTCTTGGCAGTTTCCTCCCTTCAGGAGGTGGAGAGTCCAGGTGTCTGGCCCTCTGAACCTGCTCCCAACTCGACCTCCTGATCAACGAGGCCAAGTCAGAACTCGTGCCCTCTCAGGTGATGGGCTTCATCGAGGCAGAGATCGACTCTTGTCAAGTCAGAGCTTGGCTCCCGGTGGACAGGGCAGAGGTTCTTTCCTCCTTTGCCCAATCATTTCTGGTTGGGCACTTGCGCCCTGCCCGGGACTTTCTGCGTCTTCTAGGTTACATGGTGGCGTGCACCCCAGTGGTCCGTTGGGCCAGGTGGCACATGCACCCCCTCCAATGGGAACTGGCTGCACAGTGGACTCAGCGCCATGGTCATTTCGACCAGCTGATCACTGTAACCCAGAAGATGTGGGGCGCTGTCCAATGGTGGACCGCCCCAGAACGGTTGCAGGAAGGGATCCCATTTGTCCGCCCTGAGCCAACAGTCACCCTTGCGACTGATGCTTCTCTCATGAGCTGGGGAGCCCACATGGGGACAACAGGGTCCATGGGTTCTGGAACCCCGAGGAGTCCCGATGACACATCAACCTATTGGAGCTCAGAGCAGTCAGACTTGCACTGTCAGCTTTCGCTCCTCAGCTCCGGGGTCAAGTGGTTCAAGTCCAGATGGACAATACCACGACCATGTACTACCTCAACAAACAGGGTGGCACGCACTCCCGTCTGCTGTGCAAGGAGGCGCTCCGCATCTGGGATCCTCGTAAGCCGGTTGGAGGCAGATCTCCTTGCCATTCATGTGGCAGGAGTCTCAAACCAGTTGGCGGATGCTCTCAGCTGTCTAGGCCAGACATCCCACGAGTGGTCTCTCCATCCAGAGGTAGCTTACAGTCTGTTTTCCAGTTGGGGCAAACCGTTGGTGGACCTGTTTGCTTCCAATGAAAACACCGAGCTGAAGCTGTACCATGCCCATCCCCCTCAGCAGGGCTTGCTGCATGGGGATGCCTTCTCGAGGCTGTGGACCCCAGGCCTCCTCTACGCCTTCCCTCCATTTCCCTTGATCCACAAGGTGTTACTCAAGGTAAGGAGGGACAAGGCAAAGATGATTCTGGTATCCCCAGGTTGGCCGCACCAGTTCTGGTACCCAGATCTCCTCAGCCTTAGCTGCAGGCCCCCGGAGCGGCTCTGTACACACCTGGACCTGATATCATTGAACCAGGGGAAGGTATTCCATCTGGACCTTCAATCCCTGCACCTCACAGCCTGGTACCTGAGCGGCTAGAGTTCCAGGCTTTGGGTCTTTCCGAGGATGTCTACACCGTGGTGGAAGCATCTCGTAAGGAATCGACCAGGAAATGTTATGCCTTCAAATGAAAAAGGTCTTCCATTTGGTGCCAGGGTAAGGGTCTGGACCCCTTATCCTGCTCCATGGCTAACATTCTGGTTTGGTCTCTCTCTCTCTCTCCAAAGGTGGTCTACGGTCATCAACCCTTAAGGTGCACCTGGCAGTCATTTCTGATTACCAGGCATGGGCCGGTCAGCCGTCATTGGCACAGGAGACAGTGGCCGGGCACTTCTTCAAAGGTCTGGATCACATATCCCCTCCGGTGCGTGAACTTCCACCTCCGTGGGATCTGTTGCTGGTTTTGGCAAAGCTCATGGGCAGGCCATTCGAACCCATGCACAAGTGTGAGTTCTCACATTTGTCATGGAAGATGGCTTTCCTGGTGGCTATCACGTCAGCCAGAAGGACAGGGGAACTCCAGGTGCTTTTGGTGGACTCCCCTTATCTGGTCTTTCACAGGGACAAAGTTGTTCTGCGCCCCCACCCGAAATTCCTTCCGAAGGTGGTATCAGAGTATCACCTTAACCAGGTGCACACTCTGCCGGTATACAGTACTACCCTAACTACACCTTGGACGCTGAGTACAGGCTCCATACTCTGGACGTGAGATGTGCTGTCTCCTATTATAAGGAGAGAACAGTGGAAATTCATGGATAGGTTCACCAGCTGTTTGTCACCTATGCTGAAGCCGCTTCAGGCAGACCTGCAGTCAAATGGAGCATTGCAAGGTGGATTACATCATGTATAGGTCTGTGCTATGAGTTGGCGGGCAAGGAGCCTCCCAGAGGGATAAGAGCTCATTCTACCTGCCACACTGCTGCATCGGTGGCTGCTTCCAGAGACATCCCTCTCCAGGAAATCTGTCGGACTGCTACCTGGAAGTCAGCAAACACCTTCATTACCCACTACCACATCGACTTTGAGTCATGCTGGGATGCTGGTTTTGGGGCCTCGGTTCTCCAGTCTCTCTTTCCTAAGTAGGGGGTGTGCGCCTTGCCTCCCTCCTCCCAGAGAACTGCTTGGAGTCTGCCAAGAAGTGTGGATGAACAACATATCCACACTCCTAGAAGAACAGGTTACTCACCTGTAACAGTAGTTCTAGGAGTGGTATATGTTGTTCATCCACACGCACCCACCCGACCTCCCTGGCTTTAGGTGCACAAGCTTGCTTCCAGTGGGCTAAGATCTGGCGTCATGGGGCGGAGCTGAAGTATTTACCACCCAAGTGGGTGGGAGAAGCCAGCTTGAAGACTTTCCAGCAAGACTGAAAGGGGAAAGGGACATGCCACGAAGTGTGGATGAACAACATATACCACTCCTAGAACTACTGTTACAGGTGAGTAACCTGTTCTTATCAGCTGTTTCTGCATTTTTTCAGTAGGGAAGTCTTCCTCACTGGCATCTCACCCTGTTTTCTGTAAATTCTTCAAGGATTGCTTCATACCAACCCCCCGTTTAGGGATCCTACTCCTGCTTGGGATCTTAATGTTTGCATTGCTTAGCTTATGCAACCCCCTTTTGAGCCTTTGGCCTCAGTAGAACTTAAGTACTTGACTTGGAAAACTGTGTTCCTGGTAGCTATTACTTCTGCCAGGTGTATCAGTGAATTACAAGCTCTGTCAGTAGAGCCTGATTTTATCTCATTCCATAGAGATAAGGTGGTCCTTAGAACCAATAGGAGGGTCTTACCCAAAGTGGTTTCAGACTTCCATTTGAACCAATCCATGTCTCTTCCTGTGTTCTTCACAGATCATTCTTCTTCAGGAGAGAGAAGGTTACACAGTTTGGATGTTAAAATGGCTCTTTGCTACTACATTGCGCGTACTAAGGCACTTAGGTTTGACTCCCTTCAGTTGTTCCTCACTTTTGGTGAAGTAGGGAAGGGTAAACCTGCTACTAAAAGAACTATTGCCAGGTGGATTGTCTCCTGTATACAATTCTGCCATGAAAAGCTAGGCAAAGTACCCCCCTCAGGCCTGAGGGCTCATTCGACTAGAGGTGCAGCTGCTTCTCTGGCTGCTGCCAGAGATATACCCTTATTAGAGATATGCAAAGCAGCCACCTGGAAAACAGTCCATACGGTCACCAAGCATTACCCTCTGGATATCCAGGCTAGGAGTGATGCTAGGTTTTGGTACAGCAGCACTGCAGAGTCTATTCCCAAAATAGTTTTGATACCCTCCTCCATGGAGGTACTGCTTGGTAGTCTGCATAATGTCAGAATACAGCAAGACTTCATGTTGTTTGAAGAAAAAAATACTCACCTTAGTAATTGTGTTTCTTCTAATGGAGTCTTGCTGTATTCTGACCTCCCTCCCTCCCCTCTCAGAACCTGTTTTTTTGGGAAGTAGGCTGGCAGGTGCAGTGTTGCACCTCAGGGGTGCAATTGGCACTCCTCCTTTGTTAGAGAGGGGGAGTGGTTTATGTTATGTTGGATGTTACTTATGGTTGTTCACTACCTAGTTTTTCTTTTGGATTTCTCGACTTGAGTCTTTTGGGATCCAAAATATTTGGTTGCCCTTTGGGCTAGTAACTTTGCAATTTCCACACAGTAGGTGTAGCTAGTTAGTATTAGCTCTTAAGAATTTGACAGTTACACTTGGAAGTGCAGCAGACAGAGGTTTGAACTGAGCTTGAGCTCAAAGTTCTATGCTCAGGCATAGAGTTAACTCTTTCCTTTCTGGAGCAGTTCAAGTGCTGGGGCTAACTGCATAATGTCAGAATATAGCAAGACTCTATTAGAAGAAACACAGTAACTAAGGTGAGTAATTTTTCTTCCAGCGGCGACTGTGCTATTCTGCACCGGAAGTGCAAAAACACATTTCGGCCAGGATGTAAAAAATGACAGCTGCACTGTTCTTAAGGAGGTGTGAAAAAATGCCAGTGTTGAAAATCTGGAGTGAAAATATCACAGATTTGCAAAGTTACAAGCATGCGTAGAAGCTGCGCCACGCACGCTCATAATGCAGTCATTTTTGGGAATTTTTTCACCAAATTTGCGACATAGGCTCTTTGAGACCCCACCTCATGAACAGTGACACTGTAGTTTCATTAATTGGTCCCAAAAGGTCATTCCGTGGAGTGACCACGAAGTCACCATTCGGGACCGAATAACATGATGACAGTGACTGAATTTATGAGATGGGGCCACAAGAACCCCATGTTGAATATTTGGTGCCAAAGTTCACAACAATGGCTGAAATATGCATCAAAGTTGAAAAGAACCCATTTATGCCATTATACAGCTTACCAGGATTTCTTTAGTTCGCGGTTGGCTTTGAAGAGTGCAGACATGTTCCCGGTCCACCAAAGATCATCGTGCCAGACCCCAGAGTAAGTATGTAGTGATGGGGGTGTGGGGAGGTGGGGTGCACAGAGGGTGAGTGCGGGTTGGGGAAGGGGGCATGGGATTCAATGAGGAACCATTTTCTTTTTTTACAGGATTTAAAAAAAAAAAGACAACGCAGGACACTTTTGGCATGCTGGGGTGGGCTCCCAGTGTGCCACCTGGGTGTTCATTGGGGGGGGGGCTGGAGCGCATGAGCCAAGGGGGATTGGGCACCCCCTCAGCACAGAACAAATGGTGGTGCATCATGCCAATGGGAATTGGGCTACCCTGTTGGCAAATGAACTGGGGAGGGGGGCATGCCAACAGGGGGATTGGGAACCCCCGAGTCAGCTTACGTGGGGGCTTGGAGGTGGATGACAAGAGCCGCCATGTTACTTAAAATGTTACACCAGGCAAGGCACTGCCCTGCAATGATGGGTCGCTCCCTCATTGCAGCAGCGAATTCGTTTCAAGTTGGTGGTACGCTGGCTGAACTAATGTCAGCAGCAGTGTGCAACCGCATTGGGGAAAGTGGCCCAAGCCTCAAAAGGCAGTGGGGGCACTGGCCACCACAGTGCCACACCTCCAAACCCCTGCTTCTCTCCTAAGCAGTCACGAAATGTTTCTTGCTCATGTGCACAAGCAAACATAAAAATAATACTTACATGCATTTTTATTAATCTTAAAGGTTATATTGTATTATATATGCGTATGATCAGTGTTACACCAAAAATAGTGTGTCTGTCTTTTGTTGTAAGGTTCCAAGAGTCAGAAGCATGTACTAAGACCAGAATCACTTGAAGGGACAGATGAGGAAGATCCAGTGACCGCCTTAGAATGGGACCCTCTTTCCACTGACTACCTTCTTGTTGCTAATCTACATAATGGCATTCGATTAGTGGATTCTGAATCATTGTCCTGTATCACGACATTCAGTTTTCCCAGTGCAGCAGCTTCAGTGCAGTGTTTAGCATGGGTGCCCAGTGCTCCTGGGATGTTTATAACTGGAGGTAAGTTTCTTTTCTACTTTGGGATTCATTAAGATTGGAGGCTTTATCCTTCATGGCACCCAGAACAGGAAATTATCAACCATTAAAACAAAGTTATGCCCTAGATTTTTGTTACACTAAAATATAAACTGTGTATCATGAATGATTGGCCCTGTGGTGCCAATGGAGCTCATCATACTCTGGTATGGGTGACTTGGGTTTATATCACACCCTCTAACCCTATGGTCTGAGCCGGAAGAGTCAGGGAAGCATTGCCAAGGCTGTGCTCTCAGAGTCTGGTTGAAGATATTCGTGTCTGTGCAGCTCGTGTGCTCCTGTGGTGGGATCAGCTGTCACCCAGGGTTATTCTCTGTAGTCAGAGATATATACTGTTCAGGCATTTTCCCCATGATTCAGACAGTGGGGGTTGGGTTACTTCCTGGTTTTTCTTCCCTTGTTCCTCCCTCCTCCCCATGGTGCGGGTAGTGCCTCTATCAGCCTCACATGCACACAGCATCCCTGCAATGATAGTAAGCTCCCTGGCCCAGTTGCAGTGGCCACTGTGGTGCCAGAACCCACTGACAACCCTTCCCGACTGAGGCACGCTGCCACGTGCCAGCTACCTCAGCCTGGCTAGTCTAGCCATACAGCAACGTGAGCTCACTGCTGAATGGCATTGCAGCGTAACGTGCCACTGCTGAGCCATCATGGTGGCTCACAATTCACCATACTGTGTAGAAAGGCCAAGCTAACCGTATGATGTGTAGGAAATAAAGGGCAACAGAAAAGTTGGCATAAAAAACTTCATCTCATGTCAGCATTAAATAAAGCACATAAAAGCAGTGAATGTAAAAAAAGTAGACATAAAAACTTTGTTTTAACATTTTTTTTTAGTTATTCTGACTCTGTTCAGACCTAAATAATAAGCTTTGTTTACAAATAGGTGATATTAGTATATTATAGCACTGTAATTGCTTCACAAAAAATAATGCATCGTCTTACCCCCAGTCTTCATTAATTTGCATATGAAAGAATTTGAAGTTAATTGTATTGAAGTTACATTGTTTTTACTATATTCTAAGTTTATCATGGTGATTTCTTACTAAGTAACTTCTAAATTGTAAGGTAACAGGACGACTATTTGGAGACTTTGGGTTTATAATTTGTGAGGTTTTGATTAATTTTATAAAACAGATGGGGAGGGTTGAAGGCTGTGTTGAGGTTGTCACTAACAATATGTATGTCAATTAAACTATTTCAACTATTATACCTGCAGCTGTACATTTTATTCATAGGCTTCTCTTTGTATATTTATGTAAAAAAAAGCAATATGCCACATTTAATTTTTGTATTACTTCTAATCAAAGCTAGATATGACCCAACTTAAGCAACTAGCACACTGTAAGACTTTAGGAAGTCAATTTGTTGTAATGTTTCAAATTTTTACCAGATTCTCAAGTTGGTGTGTTACGTGTTTGGAATGTTTCAAGAACAACGCCCATAGATAATTTCAAACTGAAAAAGACAGGCTTCCATGCTTTACATGTACTGAACTCCCCACCCAAAAAAAATTGTAAGTAAAATGTCTTTTCTTTATTCTTTTCAGAAAGAACCAATTTTAAATTACTGTAACAGTGTAGAAGGCAAAACTAGCCTTTCTTGGGAAGGAACTGGGAATGCACATTTCTTTTTTGGCTAGAATTATTTCATTATTTACTTAAAGCAGCAGTATTTGATAATGACCTTATCATTTTTTTTGCCAGTACTGTTTGTCTGACAAAAATATCAAGTCACTCCATTTTGTGTTTCATTTTCTTTTATTCCTATACCAAGATGAGGGATTTTGAAACTTTTAAAAGTTCCCACTCCCGTGCCATGTCTGTCATGAAATAATTTAATATCTTGGTACAATGTGCTGCTTACCATCAAAACCATGTGATAAAGCTATCCTAATACATCCATTCTGGCACAGTCTTGTGCTGTTTACCATGAGAAACATATGATAACACCATCCTAATACATCCATCTTGGTACAGTCTTGTGTTGTTTACCATCAGAACCATGTGATAATGCTATCCTAATACATCCATCTTGGTACAGTCTTGTGTTGTTTGCCATCAGAACCATGTGATAATGCCATCCTAGTACATCCATCTTGGTACAGTCTTGTGTTGTTTGCCATCAGAACCATGTGATAACGCCATCCTAGTACATCCATCTTGGTACAGTCTTGTGTTGTTTGCCATCAGAACCACGTGATAATGCCATCCTAGTACATCCATCTTGGTACAGTCTTGTTTGCCATCAGAACCATGTGATAACGCCATCCTAGTACATCCATCTTGGTACAGTCTTGTGCTGTTTGCCATCAGAACTATGTGATAATGCCATCCTAATGCATTCACATTATGAATCTAGCTTGTACAATCAACAGGTAACTGCAACAAAAAAGATTAAAAAAAATTGTGAATAGTAGCCATCTTTAATGATGTGAGTCATTAATTACAAAGTTAGCTGTGAAAGCTGTTATAATAGCTGAGAAAACCAAAAATATACTGAACAGGAATCTAAGGATGTCAGAAATACATTTTTGCAAAAAAAAAAAGACATTTTTTGCAGGTACTGCTGCTTTATTGTTTGCACTTGTGACTTTGTTAAATTTGCTTTTACAGTCACACTTTTGATATAATGTGTGCTCTGGTGCTTATTTACTAACAGTGACAAACAACTGCACTAGAGTTAACCAGCCAGTTGAAAAAAAAGTACCTCCTTATTTATAGAATTGCAGAGAAGGATTTAACAAAAAGCACAATTATTTTTCACAGCATATTTACCCATAACAGCCCTGCTGAGATGTAGCATCTCATTTCCACTAGGGTCCTGTTTCTATCCATTTCCACAGCTGGGTGGACTAGAGCACTGAGATGCTAACTGACATGCCAAGGTCACAGGGTATTTAACTCTAGCGGGTTAATAGGAGTCTGGAATGAATTCTGTTGATGTCACATGCTGCCACAGACTGTGAATACTAGCAGCCGTGAAACTGAGATTTATCATTTGCAGAGCTACAGTAGTCTCTCGTTATAGAGGGGCACTGAAAAAGACGATCCTAGAGCTGTACAGTACTGTGCTGTGTTCAGCAGCACTGTGTTCAACTGCATGCCTCTATACCGCCCTCTCCCCTTTTATTTAATGTGTATATGAGGAGAGATTACTGTGTGGTAAATGTTCTGTGGCAGGTATGGACATATTTTAGTGTCTTTACACTTTAAAATCAACTGCTGTCTTCTGTGCGCTCTTTCAACCTCCCTCTGCCCACACACACATAACTGCACTTATTACTGCAGTTCCATCACCTACTTCATGTAGTTCATGTGTGTTAGAATATTTATTTCTGTAAATACACACGGTCCCAGCACACAAGCAGCTCTGTGATCATGATCACTTTCAATGGGGAGAGAGATACACAAGCAGCTCTGTGATCATGATCACTTTCAGTGGGGAGAGAGGTACACAAGCAGCTCTGTGATCATCATCACTTTCAGTGTGGAGAGAGGTACACAAGCAGCTTTGATTGCAGTCACGTTCAGTGGGGAGGGGGAGAGAGAGAGAGGGAGTTCTGTGTGTGTGTGTGTGTGTGTTGATGAATGAGGATATTATTGTGAGTGTGTGTGGGAGCTGGACGGAAAAAGCAAAACAGCAGAGCATGGATATGGATACTGTATGTAACACAAAAGGAAATGAACGGGAAATGGGTCTTTAACTTATAGAGGGCGATTTACCATGGAATGAGCTGTGTTGGCGACGAACCCGGAATCAGTCCTCTGTGATGCTCATATAGTACTGTACTGTATTCTGTTTATAGTTATACATACAATTTTTGCCATTTTTGTGTTATATCTACTATATTGCTCCTCACAAGAATTACACAAAAGAAAAGTGCAGAGCTGTTCTCCAGTGAACACAAGTGAGATCAGCTGTTTAATGTTGGGAGCCATAGAAACCATTCATTATAACCAGGAGTTTGGTATAACAAGGTTCATGATTTCTTTTAGGGGTGGCAGTGTGGTTTTAGGTTTGGAAACCCTAAAGCCACATTTCCTTACTTTTGTTGCTTTAGCCAGAATCCTAAATTGTTGCATTAATGCAGTTTTTTTGCAAAGAATTGCCTTACTTTTTGAGACAGTATAGTCGTATCCTTATTTGCCTGTGAGAGGGCCCTGCGCTCCCATCTCTCCATAGGTGTGTATAAAGCAGCAACCAAATTGTCAGCTTAGCCTTCTTATTAACCCGCCTCATGAACCTGATAGTAAAAATGTTTAAATCCCCACAAAAACGTCTTTCTAACCTCAGGTATTCTTCAATATTCTTAACTCTTGCAGTCAGCCTTCAGAGTAGAACTGCCCGGAGAGCAGAACGTATGCAAATGATGAAATCTGTCATTGACTCACGCACTTATTCAAATGCTGCCCTCACTAACTGCTGCATTCTAAACACTCCGATTTCATTCTCTGCCTGCAAAGTCAAGACGCCTTGGAGATCTTTCCTCACAGTCATGAATTTCATAGTTGTTTTTTCGTTGTTTATTCTAGAAAAACAATTAACCTTTTGTTTAAATTTCATCTGCTGCCTTTACTTTCTCTTTTAGTTGTTAATGCTAGTTTATTTTAGGGTTTAAAGTCTTATTTAGCGGTTCCTCTCGGTTCCCAGTAACTACTGAGGAACTGACATTTCCTTTAGATTTTTAACTGATTTTAACTATTTTTCACTTAGTTCAGCGCTTAATTTATTTTCCTATCAGAACCAATATTGTTTCATCTCTTTTTACTTGAGATTGTGGTTCCTCACTGGATTTAAGCATGGTTTTGAGACTGTTGTTACAACTGCAAAAAAAAAAAATATATATCTTGCGGTTAAGTTCTGTTTTTTTGTCATTTAACTAGAATGTCAGATAAACTGAAGAAGAAAACTGGGCCTCTGGGCTTCAAAACTGTGTCCAGTGTGGAGAGGTTTTTGCTAAGGCAGACAACCATGATAAATGTGTTGTCTGCCTTGGTGAATCCCACTTTACATCGGAAGGTGAGATTTGTAAGACATTTCCAGCAAAAACTATTGAAAAAAGGCTGGAAAGGTTTACCAAGAGGATGGCTTCAAATAAGGATCCAGGAGGTAATGGCTCTGACCAGCCTACTCTCTCTGATAATGTGGGTGAAACCGCTCAGCCGGAGCCATCTACCCTGAATAAGGGTGAACCTTCTAGACCAAAACAAACCGGAGAATCAGTTCAAACACTGGAACTGGCAAAGAAAACAAAACCCCCTGCTAAAAAGACTAAGGGGACTTCTGTAGAAAACAATGAGATGCCCACTGCAGAGGCCCTAGCTCAGGCTATCAAAGTTATTCAGGCATTCCAGGGACTAGTACTGGTTCTGGTTCTACAGATACCAGTCAAACCTTCAGTTGAATCCTTGGTTCAGCAACTGGTAACTCCAGTTGCATCCTCTCTTGCCGAGAAGACAGATTTTGAGGATTATGAGGAATGTGATGATGATGGGGAACCCATTGAACCTGAGGTCTCCCCAGAACAGGAATATGAGTCTTCACCAAGATTGCCTGAGGATTTTTCCTCACACTTCACGTTTGCAAAGAAGATGGTGGATGCTTTGGATATCACCACCAGTGAAGTGGTGGAAGATGAAGAGGAGGTGGAATACCTTGACCTAATGAGTCTGACCCCGACTAAGAAATTATTGCTTCCATAAATACGTTTTTTAAGAAGCATATTTTGAAGATACTGCAAACTCCAAATTCTGTGTCTCCCCTGGTCAAAAGGGCTGACAAGAAATATTAGCTGGACAAGGAAGGGGCAGAATTCCTCTTCTCACACCCTGATCACCAGGGTGTTGTTCAGACTGCAGCCTGTGACAGGACAAAAGTGCCTTTGGCATCTCATCCTCCAGATAAGGATTCGAGGAAAATTTATAGTATGGCCAAGAAAGGCTACTTGTCAGCTTCTCTGGCTATTAGAGAGGCTAATTACATGGCATATGCTGCCTAATACCAGACGTCACTGTGGCAGTCAATTATAGCTATGGCAGACAAAGCTCCCCCTAGTTTGCCAGCAGATCTTGCTGAGACAGCTAGGTTTAGGTTGGAGGCATTTAAGTATCAGTTTTAGCTGGCAGCAGATACTAATGACACTGCTGCCAGATGGATGGGCCTCACAGTGGCCCTTAGGAGGTTTGCTTGGCTCAGAGCCATGAACCTGACACAGGATACCCAGACCAAAGCCACGGATTTTCCCTGAGAATAATTCTCTGTTTGGAGATGAAACAGAAGCTTATATGAAGAAAGTGGATGAATACAAAGCCACTTACAGTAGTAACTCAGCTGAAGAGAGGCGCTCCACTTCCAGACCTTATGTAAGAGTGGGCAGAGGAAGGGCTGGCTACAGCAGACCTTTCTTCCAAGTCCAAGCTGTACAGCAGTACCAACAATATCCTCAACAAATAGGATACTTCAAAGGTAGGGGCAGAAGGGGATCTAGGTATGGGGCCCAGTCTGGCCAGGCTCAGTCACAGCCTAAACAGAACCTCTGACATGCTAGCCAAGGTTGCCTCCCCTGTACCAGTAGGGGGAAGATTGGTTTACTGTCTCCAGGCTTGGAAAACATTACCACAGATAAGTGGCTCCTGGAGGTAGTGAGTCAGGGGTGGTCCCTAACTTTCAAATCCTTTCCCACCTTAATGACAAGAATTTTCAAACCAGCTTCAAACACAGAGAAGAAGCTGTTAGAAGCAGAGGTGGCGAACCTTCTACTGTTAAGAGCAGTGGAACAAGTCTCTCCTCAACAAAGGGGAAAAGGTTTTTCTAGGACCATGGATATGTTGTTCATCCACACTCTCTGGCATGTCCCTTTTCCCTTTAAATTCACTGAAAAGTCTTCAAGCTGGCTCCTCCCACCCACCCGGGTGGTAAATACCTCGGATCCGCCCCATGATGCCAGATCTTCCTTTCTGCTGGAAGATTCAGGTTCTCTCGTGCTACTTCTGTAGTTTGTAGGTCCTGGATTCTCAATGACGGTTTTCACCACAGTCGCTTTTTTTAAAACTCATCAGAGTTTACAATACCGATCCGAGCGCATCGGACATGGAGAACAGGTTGTCCTCTGGATTTCGCCAGTGTCCCTGCAGACAGAAAATGTCACACACTGATCCCCACCTCTCGTGTGTCTACTGCTTGGGTGTCGTACATGACACCACCTCTTGCACCATCTGTCTGGCCTTCCATCCCAACGTCCTGGACGACCGCAAGGCACGCCTAAAACTGGGGAGACCAGGGCTTCGCAATCCACCAGTGAAATAGAAGGAGGCAAGGTGGGTGGTTTCTGTGGCCGTGGGATCCACCAAGCAGCTCGACCAGATGGTGGTTTTCGAAGAGGAAGCTGCTCAAGCTTCGGCCAGCTGAAGTTATTTCTGCGTCAGCTTAACCTTGCCTCTACCTTCCTGGGTCCTTTCGGGAGCTAGCCAGTCTCTCTACCAGGGGTGAGGCACCCTTGGGCTTGCACTCCTCCCGCCGTAGGAAAAGGGATGAGGACCCTAAGTCTTCTTCATCCCGAAGAAGACATTACTAGGACAGAGAGAGGTCCGATTCTCAGGAACTTGTGGTCTCGACCTCAGTCAAGATCGCTTCCTCGGCCGCCGGCTTCTCGGACCTTCCGTCAGGCCAAGGCACTGAGGCCGAGGAAATGGCTGAACTGGCTGAGATTTCTCTTGACCCAGTCAAGCCATTGTCGCCAACTCTGGTCACAGACTCCTTGGAAAGGACACCTATCCTTTCCTTCCCCGATGAGGAGACCCAGCTCTAGGGTGTCCCGATCGAGGGAAAGGTGCCAGAACCTTGGTTCTTCCCGACTCCGGCTTCTCCTGATCGAACAAGCCGACCCTATTGGTCTCGATTGAGGACTGGGACCCCTTCGGTCGAAAAACCGAAGAAAGGTCACAGGCACTCTAGGAAGAGGTGTCACCACCGATCCTCATCCTTCTCAGACGAGGAGAGACTTTGACGGAAGCTCTGTCGACATTATGAGGATCTCATGTGGCAACAGCTGATTCTGACTGGTCAGAAGCTGGCTCTGCTGGCAACACCGGCCATTACTTGGCCCCAGCCACTTAGGCCGACGCCGACCCATCTGGAACCCGGTTCCTCCATCTGTAGGGTTGGCACGCATTCCAGCTCAACCTGTTTCGGTCTCCCCACCGATTTTGGTGGAACCACTGCCTAAGCAGGCTAAGGGAGGGGCTCCCTCGAAAGAGGATAGGACAGACACAGGCCTCCCCCGTCATCTATCTATTACTGTTGTCCCCAATCGCCCTCGGCATATCGAGGGAGACATAGGTGGGAGACCTTTATATCCCGACTCTTCGGACTCTGATGCCACTGGTCTGCACTCACTTCCGGGGGATGACGAGTCATCAGTGGCAGGCTTGGAGGAAGGTCCCTCCTCTTTTCAGGGCATCCTCCACCTGATTTCCTAATCAACCGGAATGTCCTTGGAGCTTATCCAAAAGAAGGCAGAATACCCCCTCACGGATATCCTCAAGAGGAGGATACCCTGATGGAGGCCTTTCCAGTAGCCGAAGCCATTGTTGGCCTGGTTCTTGAGCTATGGCAACGTCCTGCCTCCTGCCCAGCTCCATCTGCTTGCATGGCCCGCAAGTATACGGTACCCATGGGGTCTCTGGTGGGTTTCACAGAGCATCCCTCGGCCGAGAGCCTTGTGACTGCTTCTGTGTTTAGATGCACATGTAGTTCAGCTGACACTGACCACCCTCCAGACAAGGAGTCCAAGAATATGGACCATTCTGCCTGAAAAGTTTATGCGGCTTCGTCAGGCCAGCTCGGCTGTGATCATGGCACACTTCTCTCATGCCCTCTTGGGATCACTAGAAGAAGTCCTCCCTCATCTCCCAGCGGACATGCAGACCACAGTGAAGCAGGTCCATGACCAGGGCTGTGCTGTTGTGAAACAGCAGCTCCAGACGGCCCTGGACATTGGAGATTCTTGTGCCCACTCCTTAGTAGCTGCAGTGGCCACTCGCCACAGAGCCTGGCTGAGGTTATCCTCCTTTCCGGCGGATACTCAGCACAAGTTAGCTGACGTGCCCTTCCTTGGTACTGACCTCTTCGGTCCGGGAGTGGCAGATCACCTCCAGCGCATAGAGCAGTCCAATGCCACCTTGGATGCTACCTCTACTAAGGGTTCTTCGGGCAAGAACCAGCAGAAGTACATGGAGAAGCCTTTTTGGCACTCTTTCCCTGCGGTTAGACAGCCCTTCTATCAAGGAGGTCAGCAGCAACAGCAGGCTCAAACTTGGCACCCAAGGCCCAAACAGGGTCCTCAACAGCCTGTAAAGGAGGCCGAGGTGCCGGTCCAGAAGCCTCCTCCTCCTCTAAGACTGCTCAGTGACGGGTCAGGGGTTGCCACCCTTACACTTGTCATGCTAGCTCTGGGTCCTCCTGTGGGGGGCCGGCTCCATCACTTTCTTTCTGCCTGGTCTGGTATCACTTCGGACAAGTGGGTTCCAGAAGTGGTCGGCCAGGGACTGCATCTAGAATTCGAGCAGTACCCTCCCAGCTGAGCCCGCGCCCCTCGGGAGGAAAGGATCTCACCTCGCACTCAGTCGGCCCTTCGGGACGACATTGCTCGGCTCCTCCGCAAGGAGGTGGTAGCTCTAATGCCAGATCCTCCTGCAGACCCAGGCTTCGTGTCCAGGTACTTCCTGGTGCCCAATCGGATGGGGGGTTGGTGCCCCATCCTAGATCTCCATGACCTGAATCAATATCTCAGGTCCAGCACCTTCTGGATGGTAACTCTGAATCAGATCATACCATCTCTGGAGCGAAACATGTGGTTCTGTTCACTGGATCTACAGGATGTGTTCTTTCACATCCCAATCTGTCCATCCCACCAGCGGTTCCTCCACTTCAGGGTCGAAGGGTCCCCGTACGAGTTCCGAGCCATGCTGTTCAGCCTATCATCAGCCCCTCAGGTCTTCACCAAGTGCATTGCAGTGGTGGCAGTCTATCTTCCGCGTTGAGTTCAGATGTACCCCTATCTCGATGACTGGCTCCTGGTGGGTTCCTCCCTTCAGGAGGTGGAGAGGTCCAGGGATCTGGCCTTCCGAACCTGCTCCCAACTAGGCCACCTGATCAATGAGGCCAAGTCGGAGCTCGTACCCTCTCAGGTAATGGGCTTTATCGGGGCAGAGCTCCACTCTCATCAAGCAAGAGCTCGGCTCCAGGTGGATAGGATGGAGGTTCTCTCCTCCTTTGCTCAGTCATTTCTGATTGGGCACTTGTGCCCTGCCCGGAACTTTCTGCACCTTCTGGGCTACATGGCGGCGTGCACCTCAGTGGTCCATTGGGCCAGGTGGCACATGCTCCCCCTCCAATGGGAGCTGGCCGCCCAGTGGACTCAGCGATATGGTCACTTTGATCAGCTGATCACTGTAACCCAGAAGATGTGGGATGCTCTCCAATGGTGGACCATCCCAGACCAATTGCAGGAAGGAATCCCATTTGTCTGCCCCGAGCCTACGGTTGTCCTGATAACCGATGCCTCTCTCATGGGCTGGGGAGCCCACGTGGGGGACAACAGGGCCCACGGGTTCTGGACTCCCGAGGAGTCCCGATGCCACATCAACCTGTTGGAGCTCAGAGCAGTCAGACTGGCCCTGTCAGCTTTCGCTCCTCAGCTCCAAGGTCAAGTGGTTCAAGTCCAGACAGACAATACCACAACCATGTACTACCTCAACAGACAGGGTGGCACGCACTACTGTCTGCTATGCAAGGAGGCGCTCTGGATCTGGACCCTCGTCAGCTGGTTGGAGGTGGATCTCCTTGCCATCCCAGTGGCAGGAGTCTCGAACCAACTGGTGGATGCTCTCAGCCGCATAGGCCAGATATCCCATGAGTGGTCTTTCCATCCAGAGGTAGCTTACAATCTGTTCTCCCATTGGGGCAAAACGTTGGTGGACCTGTTTGCCTCCAGGGAGAACACCAAACTGAGACTGTACCATGCCGGCCCCCCTCAGCAGGGTTCGCTGCAGGGGGATGCCTTCTTGAGGCCATGGACCCCAGGCCTCCTCTATGCCTTCCTTCCATTTCCCTTTATCCACAAGGTGCTTCTCAAGGTGAGGAGGGACAAGGCGAAGGTGATTCTGGTAGCCCCAGATTGGCCCCGCCAGTTCTGGTAGCCAGATCTCCTCAGCCTCAGCTGCAGGGCTCTGGAGCAGCTTTGTACACAACCGGACCTGTTATCATTGAACCAGGGAAAGGAATTCCATCTGGACCTTCAATCCCTGCACCTCACAGCCTGGTACCTGAGCGGCTAGAGTTCCAGGCTCTGGGTCTTTCCGAGGATGTCTACACAGTGTTGGAGGCATCTCATAAGGAATCGACCAGGAAATGTTATGCCTTCAAATGGAAAAGGTTTTGCATTTGGTGTCAGGGTAAGAGTCTGGACCCCCTTATCCTGCTCTGTGGCTAACATTTTAGACTACCTTTAGTCTCTCTCCAAAGGGGGTCTCCGGTCATCAACCCTTACGGTGCACCTGGTAGCCATTTCTTCTTACCGGGCACAGGCCGGTCAGCCGACATTGGCACAGGAGACAGTGGTCGGGCACTTTTTCAAAGGCCTGGATCACATATCCCCACCAGTGCATGAACCTCCATCTCCATGGGATCTCTTGCTGGTTTTGGCAAAGCTCATGGGCAAGCCATTTGAACCCATGCACAAGTGTGAGCTGTCACACTTGTCATGGAAGACGGCCTTCCTGGTGGCTATCACGTCAGCTAGAAGGACCGGGGAACTCCAGGTGCTTTCGGTGGACTCCTCTTATCTGGTCTTTCACAGGGACAAAGTTGTCCTGCATCCCCACCCGAAATTCCTTCCAAAGGTGGTGTCAGAGTTTCACCTTAACCAGGTGTTGATACTACCCTTACTACACCTCGGACGCCGAGAACAGGCTCCATACTCTGGACCTCAGAAATGCTCTCTCCTATTATAAGGAGAGGACGGAGGATATTCGGGGAGAGGTTCACCAGCTGTTTGTCACCTAAGCTGAAGCCACTTCTGGCAGACCTGCAGCGAAATGGACCATTGCTAGATGGATTACATCATGCATAGGTCTGTGCTATGAATTGGCGGGCAAGGAGCCTCCCAGAGGGATAAGAGCTCATTCAACCTGCCATATGGCTGCATTGGTGGCTGCTTCAAGGGACATCCCTATCCAGGAGATCTGTCGGGTTGCTACCTGGAAGTCAGCAAACACCTTCATTACCCACTAGCACATCGATCTTGAGTCACGCTGGGATGCTGGTTTTGGGGCCTCGGTTCTCCAATCTCTGTTTCCTAAACAGGGGGGTGTGTGTCTTGCGTCCCTCCTCCCGGACAACTGTTTGGAGTCTGCCAGAGAGTGTGGATGAACAACATATCCACGCTCTTAGAAGAGCAGGTTACTCACCTGTAACAGTAGTACTAGGAGTGGTATATGTTGTTCATCCACATGCACCCACCTGACCTCCCCGGCTATAGGCGCACCACCTTGCTTCCAGCGGGCTAAGATCTGGCGTCATGGGGTGGAGCCGAGGTATTTACCACCCGGGTGGGTGGGAGGAGCCAGCTTGAAGACTTTCCGGTGAATTTAAAGGGGAAAGGGACATGCCAGAGAGTGTGGATGAACAACATATACCACTCCTAGAACTAGTAACCTATTCTTACTCAAGGTACTTTCTGACCCCCAAGGTAAAATGGGGAGTGGTGTCCTATCCTTGACCTGAGATTATCGAACAGACACTTGGCAAAGCCAAAGTTCAAAATGATAACTCTAGCTATGGTCCTGCCAACCCTTCAGAAGGGAGACTGGTTGGCGTCCCTGGATTTAAAAGATGCCTACTTCCACATCCCCATAAGGGAGTCTCACAGAAAATATCTGAGGTTCAGACTCTCCTCAGGTCACTACCAGTTCTCAGCACTGCCATTCGGCCTTACTTCAGCCCCAAGAGTGTTCACAGAGTGCTTGGCAGTGGTGGTGGCATACCTAAGAAGACACAGAATCACAGTGTTTCCCCTACCTAGATGACTGGTTGGTGGTAGGAAAGTCTCCTCAGCAGGTCAGAGACTACCTGAGGGAGACTCAGGACCTCCTGGAGTCCCTAGGATTCCTGATAAATCTCAAAAAGTCTGTCCTACAACCAGTGCAGGTGTTGCACTTCATATGAGTAGAGCTGGACACACTAAAGGGAAGGGCTTACCTACCTCAGGAAAGGTTGACCAACATTCTATAAATTGTTGGGTCGTTCAGGCTAACCAGACCAGAACCAGCAAGGCAATTCCTGCAGCTCCTGGGAACATGGCTGCAGCAACAGCTGCAGTCTTAGGTTCCAGGTTTCAAATAAGAGACATACAGTTCCACCTCAGGGTACACTGGTGCCAAAGGAGAGACCCACTTTCAAAACTGGTTCTAGTAACAGGGACATTTCTGCAAGCCCTCCAATGGTGGCAAGTAAAGGAAAACCTCAGAGAGGGAGTTCCTTTCCAGCAAGTGACCCCATCAGTGGTCCTCACAACAGATGCATCTCTCCTAGGTTGGGGGTGCTCATCTGGTGAATCATACAATACATGGCACTTGGTCAAGTGTATAGTCTCTCCAGCACATAAACTTGCTAGAACTGATAGCAGTGTTCTTAGCCCTGCAGGCATTTGCATCCCTGATACAAGGCAAGGTGGTATAGGTCAGAACAGACAATATCACTACAATGTGTTACATAAACAAGGAGGGAGGAACAAGGTCCAACCCTGTATGCACAGAGGCAATGAAGGTATGGAACCTGGCCTACTCACTCCAGGCTTCATTAGTAGCCATCCATTTGCCAGGCAAGGACAATACTCTGGCAGATGCCCTGAGTCAAATCAACCAGGACCATCACGAGTGGACTCTCAAGAGGCAGGTATTGGATGTGGTGTTCAGAAGTTGTGGCCCTCCAGAGACAGATCTCTTTGCATCCCACAAGAACCACCAGCTGCCACAGTTCTGTTGTAGACCACCAGTCAAGGGCACAATACCTCTGGATGCTCTGGCTCTGGATTGGTCAGGGAAGCAGCTATATTCCTTCCCTCCCTTTCCACTGCCCCTCAGGGTCCTAGTCAAACTCTGATCCCAGCCAGCATCAATGATTTTGATAGCTCCAGACTAAGCCTGGCAGCCATGGTACTCCCTGCTGCTCTCCATGGCTGTGACTCTACCAGTACACCTCCCACGGAGGCACAACCTGTTAACCTTCTCCCAGGGGAGGATCCTGTTTCTGAATCTCAGGTCCCTCAGGCTCAAGGCCTGCCTTTTGAGGACTTAAGAATATGCAGACCTGCATCTCTCTCTGAAAGTGTACTAGATGTCCTGAGGGGGTACAGGAAACCTTCTGGCAAAAAGACATGTACCTCTAAGTGGAAAAGATTTTCTATGTGGTGTTCTGTTAATGACATAGTACCCTCACAAGCAGGGGTACCAAACTTGTTGGACTACCTTGTCCACCTGCACTCCCTGGGTCTGTAGCATACTACCTTGAAGGCGCATTTTAGCCTCAATTTTTGGCATATATTTCAGCTGGCAAAAGTAATTCCATGGCTTCTAATCCCATTTTCAAGAAATTTTTCAAAGGTTTGATTCATCTGCAACCCCCCCATAGGGAACCAGTGCATGCATGGGATCTCATTGTATGCATTGCCAAGCTCATGGAACCCCCTTTTGAGCCAATGGCCTCAGCACATCTGAAATATGTTACCTGGAAAACTGTGTTTCTGGTGGCCATCACTTTGGCCAGAAGGATCAGTGAGCTTCAGGCCTTGTGCATTGAGCATGACTACCTTTTCTTCCATAGGGACAAGGTGGTGCTCAGAACTAATAGGAGGTTCCTTCCTAAGGTGGTTTCTGATTTCCACTTGAATCAGTCCATCACTCTACCTGTCTTTTTTTACCAAGTATTCCAGCTCAGGTGAATGCAGGCTTCATAGCCTGGATGTCAACAGAGCTTTGAACTAGTACACAACTCACACCAAGGACCATAGGAGGCAGGACAGACATCAAATATTCCTGACTTATGGAGATGTGGAAAAGGGGGAACCAGCAACCGAGAGGACTATTTCACATTGGATAATCCAGTGCATTCAATTTTACTACTCAAAAGCAGGTAAAGTACCCCCAGTGGGCCTTAGGGCTCATTCCACAAGGGGCACAGCTGCTTCTATAGCAGCTGCCAGGGATGTCCCATTATTGGAAATTTGCAAAACGGCTACATGGAGAACAGTACATACTTTCACAAAGCACTACTGTGTGGACACACAGTCCAGAAGTGATGCCAGGTTTGGCACAGCAGTTCTACAGAGTCTATTTCCTAAATAGGTTCAGTGCCTACCTCCAAATGTACTGTTTTGTAGTCTGCAAGAGTTAAGAATATTGAAGAATACCTGGGGTTAGAAGAAAAAAATATACTCACCTTAGTAATCTTGTTTCTTCCATGGTATTCTTCAATATTCTTAACTCCCCACCCTACCTCCCCTTCCAGAACCAGTGGCCTCTGCCTCTCAAGCTGGTCATCTGTAAAAGAAGGATGTTTCACCCTTGGATGGTCACAATTTTAAGCCCCGTTGGGCTTTGTTTTTCCCTCTCTTAGGTCATATCTGACATTTTTAGGTGAATTTTTATCATTAGGAGGTTTGACTAATGGTATAGTTATCATTCTATTATTATTGCTGTTGTTCGAATAATTCTGTTTATTCAAATGTTAGAGTACATATTGGTTAGAATAGATTAGGTGGGGGGTTTCGTTGCAGGTGCCCATGAAATCGGAGTGTTTAGAATGCAGCAGTTAGTGAGGGCAGCATTTGAATAAATGCATGAGTCAGTGATGGATTCCATCATTTGCATACATCCTAATCTCTGGGCAGTTCTACTATGAGGGCTGACTGCAAGAGTTAAAGGGACACTGTCAACCTTTTTTGCATCATATTATTTCTAGATAAAAACCCACATTTTATGATTGCTTACATTCTCTAAAATTTATAGATGTTGCTGGTTGTTTAATCTGCCTGCTTGCTTATTAGAACTGAAATGCATGGGAATGTATAGTTATACACAGCCTTGTTTTGCTCCAAATTGTTTACCTAAGCTTATTGCATACTTCCTGAACATTATAAATACCCTCAAACAGTGCAGCCACTCATGATACAATAGTCTTATCTACTCTTACTTCACAATGAATAGCTAGTGTTGGGAGTGTTCCTGAATCCAGGAAAGATGAAGTGGTAGTTGGTCAAGAAATGTAAACAAACATGTTTTGGAGTGGTAACACCAATATGGTTGACACTCAGTTTTTTTACTTTTTAAAAGGAAAAAGGAGTCTGAATCAAACAACCAGCTACATCAGTAGTCTGTATAGAATCAGAACAATCATAAAATGTGTTTTTTAAACTAGGGACAATTTGAGGCTAAAGGGGGTTGACAGTGTCCCTTTAAGAATATTGAAGAATACCTTGGAAGAAACAAGATTACTAAGGTGAGTAATTTTGTCTTCTGTGTCACTGCAACATCATTCCATGCCAGAGATGCCAAAAGACATTTGGTGAAGATTTAAAAAATGGCAGCTATCACGTTCATGAGGTGGTGTGAAGAAATGGCTATGTTGAAAATTTGGGCTGAAAATATTTAAAATTGCCAAAGTTATGAAAGAGTATAGCAACATTTCAATGGATGGGCATAACCTTGCAATTTTTACATATTTTGACCCCAAATTTTCAACATACTGTTCTTATGACTCCATCTCATGAACAAGGGTGGTGAAAAGTTTCAAATCCCACCCAAAAGGTGATTTCACCAAGTGACTGCGAAAATGCATTTTGGGCCAGATTTGTGTAATTCCACCAATATTGTTCATGAGGTGGGGTGTGAAAAAGGCCATGTTGAAAATTTGGTGTCAAAATATGCAAAAATGGAAAAGTTATGCATGAAAGTTGAACCCCCCACTGAAATACATTGAATGGCATTTGCCTTAGTTTACAATAGGGCAGTCGGTGGCTGGAGCAGCAGACATTGTCTTCAACTAGAGATTGGATCTTAACCATTCCACTTGTCCAGGTTAGTGAGGATGTGTGTTGGGGTGCAGGGTGGAGGTTGCTCAGTGAGAGGTCTGGGTGGGGGGGGGTGTAGCCACTAGGGACCATTTTCTTTTTTGCAGGAAAACAAAATGAAAGACTTTGAGGGAAGGTTTCCTTCATTTCAGATGGAGAGGAACAGGAATGGGGGTGCCACTAGACACCAGGGAAAGTAACTGCAAGAACAATGTGGACAGTGATTGGACTGGTGGAGGGTGCCACTAGACACCAGGAAAATGGCAGTCGAAGTGTAGTGGGGTGCCAGTGGACATCAGGGACACATATAATATGGGGACAGCAATCAGAGGTTGGGGTGTGCCACTGGACAGCAAGGAAAAAAAATAAATATTACGGGGGCGGCAGTGGAATGGTGGGGGCATCACTAGACACCAGGCTAAATAACCCCAGTATGGGGATGATGATCAGACAGTTGGGGGGGGTGCTGCTAGACACCAGAGAACAATACAGATAGGGGCAGGGCAATGGGAGGGTGGGCGGTGCCACTAGACACTAGGGAAAAATAATAAATATAGCAGTAGTCGTGATGAGAGGGTGAGGGCACCACTAGATGCCAGGGAAAACTTGAAAAAGTATGGCAAAGGCAATGGGGGGAGGTGCCACTGGACACCAGGGAAAATAGGCACATTTATGGGAACATGCCACAAAATCCTTTTTTCATTTGATGGAATCCTTTTCTGTATCAAACGAAAAAACGAAACAAAAAAAATTATCAAAAATGAAAAAAGGAATTGGGGACAAAACTAAGTCCAAATTCCTTTTCCGTGACTAGGGATCCTTTTTCGTTTCAATGAACATATTAAACGAAAAAGGATCCCTTCTCATGAAAAAGGATTTCAGACTTAGTCATTTTTCCAATTTTTTTTTGTGACAAGGGATTCTTTTTCATTTGAATAAAAATATTAAATGAAAAAGGATTTTGGACATAGTTATTTATTTCCATTCTTTTTACGTGACAAGGGATTCTTTTTTGTGCCAATAATATCAAACAAAAAAGGGTCCCTTGAAACAAAAAAAGAAGCAGAAAAATTATTAAGTCTAAAATCCTTTTTCATGACAAGGGATCCTTTTTAATTTGAACAAAAAAAAAAAAAGAAACGTGGGAAAAAATCTAAGTCCAGAATCCTTTCTTGTCATACATGCTCCTTTTTCATTTGAATGAAAAAGGTCTCAGGAAAAAGAATTAAGCGAGTGACGAAAAAGGGTTCCTTCTTCCTGCCACCAGACTACGCCTGGCCTCCTCTATGCTCCTGCCACTCATCAACTGTGATTCCATAGTATCCCCCCCCCCAATATCCTCACTCCTCTACTCCAAACTAAGAGTTACATACAACAGTATAGTGCGCTTCGTCACTGGTCTACCCTGGAAAAACCCCCACTGTATGTACCCTCTATGCGTCCCTCTGCTAGCCCTCCCTTGAAGGGAGATTTCACCTTAAATCGCTTTCCTTCCTTCACAAAATCCACCTCAAACAGATGCCACCCAGCGTCAACACCCTCCTTCCACTCGCTGCTGCTGGTGTTCCGACCTGGGGATCCACCACCATGGTTTTCGACACCCCATTTTTCCAAACTAAACTGGCTCAGAACTCAGTGTCTTACTCCAGGACTAAGTTGTACAACAGATAACCCCCTGAAATTCAGGCATATAATACCATCCTCTCCTTCAACTCCTCCCTCAAGGCTCATCTCCTTAGTACTTCAGTATGCAGCTGTCCTTTCCAGACCTAATCTCTGAACCCAGTCGAACACCTTCCTCCTGTTAAGACCACCGGCTTTCACTCAGTTATGGCCCAATGCACTTTTCCCAGTTTCTGCACTTATTTTTCCCCATTTGTCTCTCCTCTACACCCCTTATTTGGTTTACTGCTCTACCCTGAGATCTCCATCCCTACCATTTTACCTCTGTCACACTTTTACTCCTACCCTTGTTGTTGCTATTTTTTTGCGTGTTCCCCACCTCGCCCCCTTTCTCTGTCACACCCCGCCTCACTGTATCTTGGCAACAGCCTTAGTTCATTATGTTATTTGTTTGACCAGGTTGTATTATTTAACTTTCTTATCTCTGTTTTTTATATTGTTATTCACTTGCTGTACTATGAAATATTGGATCCTGTATTGTTCTCAGTTATCTCAGTATATTCATGTACTTTACACTGGACGTTTGTGAATACGGGCATTTCTACTCACATACCTTTCCAGTATATAAATATTGATTGACTGATTGATTGAAAGTGATAAAACAAAGACATTCAGGAGTCTTTTTTCAAGCAAATAAGTGCAGAATCCACATAATGGAGTTCCGATGAGCAAGATACATGTTTTGGTGTACCTTGAGGATTATTTATGTTGGGAGTGAAAGTTTTTGGAAAAAACAAGATAGCGACTAACGAAAAAGGAATTTTTTCTTACAAAAAGAAGTAGCCCCTAATGAAAAAGAATCCTTTTTCATTTGACCAAAATCTTTTTTCGTTCCAGGAAGCTATCCAGGAGAGTGAAATTACCATAGAAAATAATGGAAAATTTACAATTTAACAACTGTGGAAAGGATTACTATTTTTTCATCAAACAAGTGAAAGGCACATGTGTGACACAAACCCTTTGTACCCTGAAAATTTCAGACCAAAACTCCAAAATGTGTGGGCGCAAGGCAATGAGAAAAAAAACAGCAAAAACATGCGATTTTTTTTGAAGGTTTTGCACTGTCCGTATCTCGAAATTCACACATCCAACAAAAACAAAACTTGGCACGTCAAGAGATCCACCCCACAAGACTGCATATGCCACATTCCATGCAAATTTGTTAAATGGTTGTGAAGATATTAAAGCTCAGAATTTGAGGTTTAACATAGAACAACAAAGGACTGCCTGGTGTCCATCCAAAAATTGCAGCACCTTAAACAAGGAGATAACTCAAATAGCAAAAAGGTGCACAAAATAAAAGACATAACATCCAAAGTAGTGCCCAGTGCTTTAATATGTAACCCCTAGGTGGCGCTATCCCAAGGGCTACTACCCCTGCCTGCTTGGTTAGTAGCAGGTTAAGGGGCCTGAGTTCTGAAACAGGTGCCTCCACCCGGAGGTCAGGGTTGGAAATGGTCAAGCTAACCTGGGTGCAGCGTTCCGGGACACTGTAACCCCCCCCTTTCCCCTCTAGTGGCCTGAACACTGTACAGTAATCACTTTCACAATACCCCTGGTACACCACACAAGTGTCCACACTGTTTGCACTTACCACCAGGGCTGGTTCCTCTGGCTCGACCCTGGGGACCCCCTGTAAAACAAGGTTATGCACAGCAAATAGCAACAGTACAGTACTTTGAGCACAGACTGGAACCACAGTCAGATTACATGCAGAAGAAGTTAGATCTGATTTATTCACGGGATTTGAACAAGGGAGGGGAAAAATCAGGATAATTAGCTTAAAGGTTATATCAATCAAGCAGTTGTGCATGCGCTTTGAGTCCCCCCACACAGTCCACCTCTGGGTACCCAGGTGGAGATGAGATGGGCTAGCCAGGACCGTTGCCCGGGGTTGCAGCTGGTTGGAGCCCTGTGATGGAAAACACAACATGCACAGTACACAATATTTATAATCCAGAGCCAGAGGGCTCAGTTCGTAAAGGAAACGAAACAACAAGACAATCAGATGACACACTCAGATTAAGCTGTTGTTGCAGGGAGCTACCCTGGTATTTACTCACGATACCCAAGACTGGACACAGGCTGGATGAAAATCGAGACTGCAGGTGGTTGATCTGGAATGCCAGGAGAAGCAGGACCCACACGAGTCACAGAGGCGTTGTTCTTGTTCGAGTGTGGAGCAGGGGTCTGGTCCCCAGGCAGGTCTCTCGTCGATGGCTTCTCTGTGCAGTGGGTAGTCTGGCTGAGCCAGTCTGGCAAGGCCCAGACCGCATGGAAACAAATTCAGGTGCAGTCCATTTTGGGCTGGATATAGCTTCCAGCAAGCAGAACACAGTTCACACAGTGGGGGACTAACTCACAACCCACTAGCAGCTCATAGCACATTTATATGTACGAGAATTCTACTGTACCAGGCAAAGCGCTCCCGGTCCACAGTCGCAAAGTCTCTGCACACACCGGGAGCTTAGGGGGTAGCTGGAACTCCTGACAGGCCAATCGCATTCAGCAAAATCTTCAGTCTTCTTCAGGTTGAGCCTGGCCCACTTCAGTAGCTTACTTTAGTTACACAAACTTGGATTTAGTCCAAAATAATTATCTTCTCTCACTCTCAGGAGCAGCAAGCAGACATACAGGCTAAACACTCAGCCTTTTCCCAGTTCTCCCATATGAATCCACTCAGGTTTGCTGCTCAGAATTACTTCAGCTTCTTCTTCTTCAGCTTCCAGCTCAGAACTAACTGAAAACTGCAAGCAGCCCGGGATTTCCCCAAGATCCAAAAGATTTGGTTGGCTGATTTTGCTGTCAGTCAAAGCAAGAGCTCCCCCTTCAGTTGCAAAAAAGGTGCAAAAAGTTCAAACTACAGTTCCTACAGATTTTGAATTCAGACAGCTCCTGTAGTCCGGCTACATTTTAGGTCCCACCAGTACTGATTGGTCCAGTTTGCAGTCCAGGACCAAGATAGTGGAGACAAACAAAACAGTCCTTGCTACAAAGAAAGCAGGTTAGACAAACTACATTATCGTTATCACGCAAAATGATTTTCAGTAAATAGTTACATCTTTCAACAGAGTTCCATCTCAGATTACTTATGCTGCAATAGGCAGCCCTTAAAGAGACAGTACACAGAGGCTATACAGGCTCTGGTAATCACATTTAAACTGCTAAAACTCAGGACACCAGTTTGGCAGTGAGCATTTAGGCAAGCTCAAGGAAGACTTTTTGGGAACCCCCATTTGTAGGGGGTTACACCCTTCCCTGCCTAGGAAAACTTGGCATCCGCGTCAAGTCTGTACCATCATAACATTGAAAATGCAACATATACAAGATATTTATACCATTAGCATGCTATACAAGTACTATCTGTTTTATCAATTGGCATAACATGTCACTTTACTATACATTTCAATGTACTCCACTATATCATTTCCATTCTGACAATACATTATGCATATTTCACACAGGTAAATTGAACATTACTATACAGAATCATGTAATGACTTCTTGTACTCTAAACAATGCAAGAGGGGACCCTTCCCTATCAGCTAACTTGGGGCTGGATGGGGCAGGGGCACCATGGTGAGAGGGCAGAACAAGTAACCTGGAATGGGCCATCAAGCTCAATTTGGGCAGTGAGCTCTGAGAGACATAAACACCTTTGTGGACTACATTGAGAGGCAAATCCACTGGCCTCCCGGGGGACTCGTAACTGAAGCATGCCACTGACTTGACAGCTCGGCCAGTCTTTCTGGGGTGAACAACCACAGTCTCTGTACTTTCAGCAATGGTCTTGGAGCTTTCATCACTTGTGAGGGGTGCCTCTGCATGAAGGGGAATGCCGAAGCTGAGAGCACTGTCAGCCCTTTGCTCTGTAGTCTCTGTTTCTACAACACTTGGCTCATTTTGAAGATACTCTGGCACTGAAGGGGGGTTGTCAGTAGTCTCATAGTGTTCCTCAAGTTCTGGTATGTCACTAGAAAGACTCATACCATCAGCCTGTCCTTCAGGCAAATCATACAGTTCTACAATATACAAAGACTCAGCATCCTCAGACGTGATACTTTGCACTTCACCTTCAGGGAGCATTGGCTCCAAGGATGATGCCGGGGCGTTTTGCAGTCCAGAAGGCCCAGCTTCATCCCCATAATTCAACATAGGATTTCCACGAAACAACTGACTCAGTTCATATGAGGGGTAATAGGCATTATCACACTCACTGTCATCCGAGTTAGACTGGCAGTCACTATCATTCTGGGCCTCCTGCGGGGGAAGTCTTAAATCGGCAACCACGGGGGCAGGCTGACTCTGTTTTTTTCTTGCAGCAGCACAAGTCACTGGTCAAGGGGAATCAATCTCGGTGACTTCAGCCTCAATTATAACTTGACCAATAGGTAGCAAGTAGTTATGGTGCATGTTCTTGACAGCTTTGGAGTTATTCTGTGGGCGCACTTTGTACACTGGCAAATCATTCAACTTTCCAACTACTACATGGGGAAGATGGTGCCATCTATCAGCAATTTTGTGTTTACCATGCAATCCTAAATTTCACAACAACACACAGTCTCCAGGCCTAAGCTCTTGAGCCTTTACTTTTCTATCATGTCTCTCTTTGTTGGCTAGATTTCTTTTGGCGGCCATTGTCTGGGCCAGTTGATAGACATGGTTCAGTTGAGCTTTCAGTTTTTGTACATATTGCAGGTAATCTTCGGCTCGGACCCCATCGGGAGAAACCCCAAAACAGACATCAACAGGCAACCAGGTCTATCTCCCGAACATGAGGCGGTAGGGAGAGAACCCTGTAGCATCATTCTTTGTGCAATTGTATGCGTGTGCCAAGGTGCTAATCTGCTGGCTCCATTTATGCTTATCTTTTGAGTGGAGGGTGCCTAGCATGTCTAGCAGGGTGCGATTAAAGCGTTCTGGTTGAGGATCCCCCCGCGGGTGATAAGGGGTCGTTCTTGACTTTCGCACCCCCCATAGAGAGAGCATTTCTTTGATTAGCCGGCTCTCAAAGTCCCGGCCCTGATCAGAGTGAATTCGCTGGGAGGGCCCCATAGTGGACACAGACATTTTCCACTACCACCTTGGCCACGGTAGATGCTTTTTGATCTTTGGTGGGAAAAGCTTGTGCATACCGTGTGAAATGGTCCGTAACCACTAATACATTGCCAGTGTTTCACTGATCAGGCTCTAAACTCAAGAAATCTATGCAGACTAGTTCCATTGGGATGCTGGTAATAATGTTGACGGGGGGGCAGCTCTCAGAGGCAGGGCTTTTTTCTCTGCAGGCAGCAACTACAAGTCCTTACATGGTGCTCAACATCGGCTCTCCATCTTGGGGCAGTAGAATCGAGCTCGTACTAGGTCAAGGGTCCGGTCGATACCGAGGTGGCCCATATGATTGTGGAAGGACCTCAGTACCAAATCTTTGGAGGCTGTGGGCAGGACCAATTGTTGCTTGTCTGTTTGGTCACCCCGATCTGCTGTCTCTCTATACAACAACTGATTAAGCAGCTTCAACCTGGGGC
This sequence comes from Neoceratodus forsteri, assembly GCA_016271365.2. Taxonomy (NCBI): domain Eukaryota; kingdom Metazoa; phylum Chordata; order Ceratodontiformes; family Ceratodontidae; genus Neoceratodus; species Neoceratodus forsteri. The sequence goes on from CM057452.1 coordinate 1,872,810,424, forward strand.
CTTCTTTAAACAATAAAGTGGTTCGCAGATCAGAGGAATGCAACTTGGACACATCTTTTCCTGCACGAAGGGCGTCAAGTGCTGGCTGAATCATAGGATCTCAGGATTGAGCCCACTGAATGCTGTCATTGTCAAACTGAGGTAGTGCATTAATATCTAGAGCAGAAAAGTGGCAATATGCAGCCAGTATGCAGCTGTTAGAGGAGCCCAAGCAATCTGCTAAGCAGTCCACTGTGTCCGTAGACATCTGTTCATTTCTATCAAACTTTTGGCACAATGCTCGGATGTCAGGTTGAGATAGCCTGACCCAGTCGCTCTTGGAAATGGGCCTCCGGGATAGGGCATTAGCATCAGTATGATTCAGGTCCGGTCTGTATTCAACAGCATAATCATATGTTGACAATGCAGAAAGCCACCGGTGCCCCGTGGCGTCTAACTTAGCTGAAGCCTGTACATAGGTCAACAGGTTATTGTCAGTCCTCACCAATATTTTCGCCCCATAGAGGTAATCATGAAACTGGTCAACAATGGCCCAGTTTAACGCAAGGAATTCCAACTTGTGCACAGGGTAGTTTCGCTCTGATGGGGTCAAGCTCCTACTGGCGAATGCCACTGGTCTCAAACCATCCTCACGGTCTTGATACAGTACAGCTCCTAGACCCTGCAGGCTGGTGTCAGTATGCAGCACATAGAGTTTGGTGGGATCAGCATAAGCAAGGATGGGGCATGGGTGAGCTGGTATATGACTTTGTGGAAAGCTGCTTCACAGTCAGGCATCCAATGGGACCCAAAAAGTTCACCTGGGCAGAAATATGCTTTGTCTGGTTCTTTGATGGCCCCTTTTTTATTTTGAATTGGTAGGAGGGTAACCCTGGATAAGATTCAAGAATGGCCGAATCACTTTGGAATAGTCCTTTATGAACCAGCGGCAGTAGCCACAGAATCCCAGAAAACATTGTAGTTCTTTCAAATTGTGGGGCTGGGGCCAAGTAGTCAAGGCTTCAACTTTACTTGGATCAGTCTCTATCCCCTCTGTAGACACAATGTGCCCCACATACTTCACAGAGGTTTGGAAAAACTGGCACTTGTCAATGGACAGCTTGAGGCCGAAATCTTCCATTCGGTCTAGTACTTTGAACAGTCGACTCTCATGTTCCTCTAGGGAGCTCCCAAATACAATGACATTGTCCAAGTACACCAGGCATTCCAGCAAATTCATGTCTCCCACCGCTCGTTCCATCAGTTGCTGGAAGGTGGCTGGGGTGCCTGATATCCCCTGTGGCATACTCAAGAATTCATAGAACCCCAAAGGACAGATGAAGGCTGTCTTCTCACAGTCTTCCGGAGCCATCGGAATCTGGTAATATCCACTGCGAAGATCCAACACTGAGAACCATTTGCTCCCATTCAAACAATCCAGAGCATCTTGTATACGGGGCATGGTGTATTGATCAGGGATGGTCTGCCTGTTGAGGGTCCGATAATCCACACACATTCATACTGTTCCATTCTTCTTATGCACATCCACAATGGGAGAAGCATATGGGCTCCTGGATTCTTGTACCACACCAGCTGCGAGCAATTCCTGCAAGTGTCTTCTCACATCGTCTATGTCTGCAGGGGCTAGGCGTTGAGACCTCTCTCGAAATGGCCGTTCATCGTGCAGGCGTATGTGATACTCCGCGCCCTGGACACATCCCACATTCCATTCCTTCAATGAAAACACTTGATCTCTCTGGGCAAGTTTCTGGCTAATTCTAGTCTTCCATTCAGCTGGCAACGGGGAGTGACCAAAATCAGACAAGTCAGGAGTTACTCTATCTGTCTTGCCAGGGGGTTTGTTGCTGGGCAACACTGCAGTGTCTGCGCAGTGTACCGTAGCTAGGGTGCATCCTCTGTTCACCCGGATCTCCAAATCTGACACATTATGAATCTGGACCATCACTCGTCGTGCATAGGCATGAGCATGAGCTGTCAAGATGCAGGCCTTCACCAATAATCCTTCCGGTAATTTTCCATTGCCTGGCGCGTCCAACATCAGTATTTTGTTCTTGACATGTTTGCAGAGGCGGACCTCCCCTTGAATGGTACACTGGGCATTAGGGGCCAGTACCATTAAATCGGGATCCTTCTTCCACATGACCCCTACCAGTTCATCTTGGTCCACTCCCTTGGTGTTTTGTTGCAAATCATAGGCCCTCTTGATCAGAGCGGGAATTCTTAGGGCCCTCCCAGTCCGTCGCCCTTGTTTCTTGTGACAGAGTTGTGCCAGTCTCCCAAACATATGGGCGTTGGTCCCAATTAACAGGGGAACCCCATCATACAGTCCAGTAGGGGGACACACTAAGGCCAGTGTCTCGACTCGCTCCTCTACACCAGTTACAGCTGCAGGAAATGACAACCATGACGGACATATCCTACGTAGGATAAGACTTGTCTGCAGCCCCCCACACAAGTAGGCCTTCCAGGGATTGTATAAGCACAGCAGTTAAGGTTTGTCATACCAGTCCTAAATACAATGGTCACTTACACCACTGTCCAGCACAGCCCAGTAGGAATACCATTCACAGCTACGGTAGTCTCCATTGAAGGGCCCACTATTTTGGACCATTCTGGAGAGACAGCAGCAGGGCCTGGACAGATGATTTAGCCACATAGGGTTTGAGTTACTACTTGCAGACCCTCACTGCAGTCATTTTGGGCACTCCTCGGGCAGCTGATTAGTTTCTCTGAGCTCGCCTTGAGGCCTATATACAACTTTATCTAGGTCTTTTGTGGATCGACATTCTCTCTTCATGTGCCCAACCTTCCCACAATTATGGCAAAATATGTTTTCTGGGATTTGGGGTGGCCAAGGCATCACACTGGGAGCTGGGGCGGTGGTACTACCAACTGAAAACCTTGGTGCCGTCTCTGTCTGCTGTGTGGTGAGCATTTGGAGACATCTCATCATTTCTCTTACTTCCATAATCAAGACTTTGAGTTTCGAGCTGCTGTCAGCAGGAGATGCCTGGGTGGACACCCCCATAGCAGATGCAGTTGGATAAGGGTTGGTGCCTGTACTTGCAGGAGCGGTCTTCATAAAGACTGTTTTTTGTTTCCCTGAACTCCCTCAGAAGTTCATCCCATGGTGGCACAGTGGCACACCCTCATTAGTCCCCACTTCGGAAGGGCCTTCCGATGCTGTGATCACTTGGGCTGCGCTCACCCTAGAATTACAATCCCCCTCTTCATCTTCAACCTCCTGGAGTTCTTTTATCAAGTCACAGTAGTCCGGTGGGTTACCCCTTCTAGCTGGGAGCCTTAATTGAAGGAGCTGCAATTTAGAATGCTTTGCATGTTGCAGTATGTGCCCCAGTCTCACATGGTTTAAGTCACTGGTGGCTACCAACCTTTTGGTAAGCCTTCTGCTGCGCTCTTTCCAGACGAGTAACATATGCAGACAAACTTTCCCCTGGCCATTGTTTTGTACCTCGAAATTTCCACATCAAGTTCTTCCCTGACTCAGTGCTCCCGAAATTGCCTTCGAGTGCAGATAGGTACTTCTGGGCAGATGCATCAGGGTTTGTGGACCTCAGAAATTTAATGGCCTCTTGGGCGGGACCCCTCAAACATTCTATGATCCTTTTCCATTTCTCAGCCTCAGCATACTGCCATTCAGATACCAAAGGGGCAACACAATCTATCCAGGTCTCCCAATCATCCTCCCCTTGGGGGGTGGGGAGGGTGCCGGAAAAGATTCTCAATCTTCGGTAAGAGTCGTGACTAATGGCAGATACAGGCATAGGAGCCAGCATTGGCATGGACACAGAAGGAGGGTCAATAATGGGTGCTGGATCGGGAGGGGGTGTTGGGGGAGGAACACTCCCAGGTGGCAGGAATAGTTTCTTTAAGTCCTCCACAGTTTTGCCTTCTTCCAGCAACAACTAGAATTTCTCCTCAAAAGTCTCAGATAGTGGGGGGCTCATTCTCCAGGGTCTTTACTGTCTTTAGTTATCACTCTCCAGGCAGTGAGGGCTCCTTCGGGGTGATAGTCCATGGCACTTTGGAACTGTCTACTGGGTCCTTACACTCTACTAATGCCATGAAACTTTGGACGAGCAGATTAGCCTGTCGACCCACCACCACAGGGTTTTGTAAATGTTCAACCTTGGAAAGTACTCCTTCTAAAGTGTCCTTATTGGTACCCAGGGGAATATCTAGGATACATATAGCATTTTGGGGGTCGATCTCCTGCTCAATACACATCCCCACCAACTGGTGTACAGCCACTTCTGTTGGGGTAGCCATTTATTTTCAACAGAAAATAACAAATTTGGCCACTGGGGATGCTAATCCCAGCGGTGAGCCTCCAAGATGTAACCCCTAGGTGGCGCTATCCCAAGGGCTACTACCCCCGCCGGCTTGGCTAGTAGCAGGTTAAGGGGCCTGAGTTCTGCAATGGGTGCCTCCACCCAGAGGTCAGGGCTGGTAATAGTCAAGTTAACTTGGGCACAGCCCTCCGGGACACTGTAACCCCCTCTTTCCCTTCTAGTGGCCTGAACAATCTACAATAATCACAAATAGCAACAGTTCAGTACTTTCCATCACAGGGCCCCAACCAGCTGCCACCTTTCTCTCACCTTGCCACCTCCAGCTCCTGTGACTGCCCTGATTAAACCTCCTATTTTCTCACTACCCACCCTGTTCCGTTATTTGTCAAAGACATGTTTGGGAAACCTTTTCTCCTGCTATTGTCTGCTCCCCACACCTTTCACTTAACTTCTCTGTTCTGGACTTTTTCCCTATTTGTTTCTCCTAATCTGGCATGACCTCTTTCTTGTAATAATAATGTGATTATTGATATCTCATGTCCTTTTGCACAAGTGATTTGATATGTATTTGTATATGTTTTCTTGCTCTTGACACAACACAAATTGTTGTGTTATCTATGTAACCTTTTGTATTGTACCTAATTGATGTGGAACCTTTGTAAAAGAGCCTCTGGCTCAAAGGTAGTAATTCCTAGAACAATAAACTAAACTAAACTTTGAGCACAAACTGGAACCACAGTCAGATTACATACAGAAAAAGTTAGATCTGATTTATTCAGGGAACTTGAACAAGGGAAGAGAAAAATCAGGTTAATTAGCTTAAAGGTTATATCAATCAAGCAGTTATGCATGCGCTTTGAGTACCCCCACACAGTCCACCTCTGGGTACCCAGGTGGAGAAGAGATGGGCTAGGCAGAACCGTTGCCCGGGGTTGCAGCTGGTTGGGGCCCTGTGATGGAAAACACAACATACACAGTACACAATATTTGTAATCCGGAGCCAGAGGGCTCAGTTCATAAAGGAAACGAAACAACAAGACAATCAGATAACACACTCAGATTAAGCTGTTGTTGCAGGGAGCTACCCTGATATTTACTCACGATACCCAAGACTGGACACAAGCTGGATGAAAATCAAGACTGCAGGTGGTTAATCTGGAATGCCAGGAGAAGCAGGGCCCACATGAGTCGCAGAGGCGTCATTTCTGTTCAAGCGTGGGGCAGGGGTCTGGTCCCCAGGCAGGTCTCTCGTCGATGGCTTCTCTGTGCAGTGGGTAGTCTGGCTGGGCCAATCTGGCAAGGCCCAGACCGCATGGAGACAAATTCGGGTGCAGTCCGTTTTGGGCTGGATATATCCTCCAGCAAGCAGAACACAGTTCACACAGGGGGGAACTAACTCACAACCCATTAGCAGCTCATAGCACATTTATTTGTACAAGAATTCTACTGTACCAGGCAAAGTGCTTCCCGGTCACAATCGCAAAGTCTCTGCACACACCGGGAGCTTAGGGGTAGCTGGAACTCCTGACGGGCCGATTGCATTCAGCAATATCTTCGGTCTTCTTCAGGTTGAGTCTGGACCACTTTAGTAGCTTACTTTAGTCACACAAACTTGGATTTAGTCCAAAATAATTATCTTCTCTCCCTCTCAGGAGCAGCAAGCAGACATACAGGCCAAACACTCAGCCTTTTCCCAGTTCTCCCATGCGAATCCAGTCAGGATTGCTGCTCAGAATTACTTCAGCTCTTTCTTCTTGAGCTTCCAGATCAGAACTAACTGAAAACTGCAAGCAGCCCTGGACTTCCCCAAGATCCAAAAGATTTGGTTGGCTGATTTGGCTGTCAGTCAAATTAAGAGCTCCCCCTTCAGTTGCAAAAAAGGCACAAAAAGTTCAAACTACAGTTCCTACAGATTTTGAATTCAGACAGCTCCTATAGTCTGGCTACATTTTAGGTCCCACCAGTACTGATTGGTCCAATTTGCAGTCCAGGACCTAGATAGTGGAGACAAACAAAACAGTCCTTGCTACAAACAAAGCAGGTTAGACAAACTACATTATCATTATCACTCTAAATGATTTTCAGTAAATAGTTACATCTTTCAACAGAGTTCCATCTCAGATTACTTATGCTATTTATGCTGCAGTAGGCAGCTCTTAAAGAGACAGTACACAGAGGCTATACAAGCTCTGGTAATCACATTTAAACTGCTAAAATGCAGGACACTAGCCTGGCAGTGAGCATTTAGGCAAGCTCAAGGAAGACTTTTTGGGAACCCCCATTTGTAGGGGGGTTACAAATATTTTACTGTGTATGTACAGGAGAAAAAGTTACCCCAGCACTTTGAACCCAATGCAGGCTCTTCATTAGGGGGAAGAGGCAGCTTGAACCACAGCAGACACATTTCAAGAGACTAGTTAAAGAGGTATACACTAAACAAAGTGCACAGTGCAGAAATAAATACAATTAATCAGATTAGCAAAAGATGTAATGCCTGAATAACACAATAAAAAATATTAAATGCATCCTATGGTTAAACAGACAAACGGGGCAAAAGGATCTCTAAATACATAAACTGGATAAAAGAAAATTCATATTTTCAACAAGATCCACTAAGTTACAGCTTCATAATACATGTGTACTGACACATTTTATAAAGAATACATTCCAAAATTTTGGAAGCATACTTCAGGGGAAAAAACTATTCATGGTATAAGCAATTGATTATTAAAAAGAAGATATCTGTAGGATCTGTTAAAAGAGGTTTAGGACCCAAAACAAGGTTGCAAACAGGTTCAAAGGTCTCCTTAAAAAACGATAAAGAAGTCAGTCAAATTATCACAAATTTAGTGTAAACATAAAAGCCAAAAGAAATAACAGTAGCAAGAAAGATTCAGTCACTATAACAACATATGGGACTATAGGTATGGCGAACTGTACCATGCATTGTTCAGTCCCAGTGGGTATACAGCCCCAAGTGAGAAAATAAGCCTACTTTCTGTTTGTTGGAATTTCATTATGTTTCTTCAGAAGACCATCACAGGAGTACATCACAACGATAACATAACGTGAATGACTCTGTGCATGACGTTTAGTGAACTACTGGCTTATGACGAATGGCCATGGCGGTGAGACCTGGCACTAAAGGAAAGTGGTGCAGTGGGGACAAAAAAGTAACATACTGTAAGGACAAATTTCACTTAACTGGTGTCCATACACTAAAAAAGACAATGGATGGGCACCAGTTAACAATGCAGAGTTCCCATCTAGAGGTCATCATGCCAACTTCGCTCTCGAGGTTTACTGTGTTGTCATGACAACCTCTCAATGGGAATACAGCACTGTTATTAGCTGGTTCCATCCCTTATCCTCTATATTTATGCACTGTGCACTTTGTTTGGTGTATATCTCTTTAAATTTGTCTGCTGTGGTTTGAGTCGCCCCTCCCCCTGACAGAGAGCCCACATTGGGTTCGAAGCAGTGGGGTAACTTTGTTCTGCTGTACATTCACTATAACATATTAAAGCACCCAGCATTACTTTTGATGTTATTTCCTTCTTTGCTCAATTCTAAATATAGGGGTTCTACGGCCCCTATAATATATATACCCTTTTTTCTGTTGTTATTATACATGCAATTGATGAGTAGGAGACCCAAAAGCAATTTGTAATGTGAGGGAAGCATATGACTGTAGTAGAAGAAACACCAAGATTTTAATAGTAGTGATTTATTACAGAAAAGTAGTCCTACATCATGCATTATATGGGTTTAGGAACAAGTACAAAATAAGATAATATGAGGAATGAATACATCTAGGGACATGGATATGGTTCTCTTATCTATACTGTGACAATTCCACTGGAATGATATTATTGGCCAGATGTCTTTAAGCTAAGCTTCTCCCACCGCCTAGGCAGTATATCCCCCCCCAACTCCACCCTGTAACGTTAGATCTTTCTTTCCGTTGGAATAACAGGTGACTTTCTTCATGCTCTGCTTAGGATTTTTCTGTGCCATAGGCAAACCTTTCCTTAAAATTTTCAAAGTTAATTGTTTGTAGTTTCACGGCTCTTTTGACTCCAGCTCTGGACCGACAATGGAACATAAGAAACCAGGATTCAAATCCTGTGTTCAGTGCTTCCAGAAGATGTTGGTCACTGATCTGCATGGCATGTGTGTGTGTACTGCTTGGGCAGGCAGCGTGACATGGCTGGGTGTGGCCTATGCTTACCCATGCTTCCTGAGTCCCTGGAGGACAGGAAGCAGTGGCTGTCGCTGGGTTGGCCTTCAGAAGGGAATCCGAAGGATTGCTCTAAGGTCCACAAAAAGGCCTCAGCTAAGACCAGGTCTGCTGTACAGCTTGCAGCCCTTGAGGTCAAAGTGGCAGCTGCCATGGCGGGCACCTCCTTGGTCTTCGTGCTGTTTCTACCTGGGGGCCAGTGTCGGAGGGTCTTTCACAGACCAGTTCTGTGATGTATGCCAGTCCCCTCTAGACCTTGGGGAGAGCCCTGCTCTCCGTGCTTCTAAATCTAAGTGCCACCAGCACCGGTCTTGGGATGGGGAGAGATAGCCGTCCTCTCAGTCCCACAACTCGCCCGACCAGTTGACGGCTGTCGAACATCCCTCAGCCAAAGGGCAGCTCATGTAGGTCGAAGGCTCTTTGGCTCTGCCGTCAAGCCAGTCGACCTTGGCTCGGATCAACCAATCTGTTGAGATTTTTCTTGACCCAGTCTACTGGTTGTCGGACAAAGCCTTGGAGTCTGCCTCAAAGACCTTGGTGCTCCTGGTCCTCTCTCAGGAGAATGTGGCCCTGGTCAGTCATTCCAGGGACCAGCCTCAACCAAGGGGTCAGGTCTTTGATGCCCTTGTTGCTTAATGTTGGTAGGTGCATTATCTATGGTCAACTGCAGGAAGACCCATCTCACTGTCAACCGGGCAGCTGAGGTCACGTCAAGGCGTTTGTACCTTTATCCCGCTCAACCAGGAGGTGCCACTCTCGATGCTCCTCCTCACCCTTGGTGAGGAGAGGCACCAGCATAAGATGTGCTGGTGCTATGAGGAGTTCCTCTGGCAGTAGTGAGCTGTTGTGAGGCACGACAGAGCTCTACCCCAAGGACCTATGGTCCCGTGGCAGCCACCAGTGGTTTCTCTGCCAGTCTCAGTTCTGCAGGTGCTCCTTGCACCTGCTTCTCCAGCAGTTAGGGTGGAGCTGCCACCCCAGCAGTTGCCAGTTGGCTAGCTGACCAAGGAGGCTAACTGTTTGGCTACTGGCTTGCCAGGCTTCTAGTCAGTTTGGAATACCCCAGACGAGAATTCACAGGAGGTCTGTAATGAACAACTCAGGTTACACCGTAGGAACCTTCACTGTCGGTGAAGTGGGATCCACATAGAAGATTTTGAGCAGTACCACTGGAGCCACCCATGCCGACATCACCCACTGACATCACCAACTCTATAAAGGTGTGAGTGGCCCTGCTCCCTCCTCCATTCTTTCCAACCGTCAACTCTGCTTGGATCAATCTCCACAGAAGCTTCGTTGGAGTTCGTGCCATTTTGTGCCTATGCTTTTCTTTAGTTTTTAGAATCTCTTTTTTATAAGAGATTCTTTTGCCTTTTTTATGTTGAGAGTCCATCCTTCTACATCTCTCTTCCATTGCTGCCACTGCAGAAAGAAGATGGCTTCCTCTGACAAACATACTCTCTGTGTCTCGTATCATGGGCTTGACCACGATGTCTCCGACTGTGAGCTCTGCCAAAAGTTTAATTTAACTATCCTTAGGTGACACAAAAAGGCTTTGAAAAAGTTTCTCATGGATTAACAGGTAGCCAGTTCAGGGCAGGAGTCCTCCGAGGTCCCTCCGCCCCAGTTGCTGGTGGGTTCATTGAGCTCCCAGGCCTCTAAGTCCCAAGCAAGTTCTCGAAGAAAAGTCACAAAAAAAACTGAGATTGGGACCACTCTCACCGGTGGTGCTTCCATTCCCCGAAGGCCTCTTCTTCGTTTTCAGGGGGTTACTCCATCAGCAGTTGCAGCCCCAACACTTTTGGATGTCCAGGCCTCTGCTCCTGCCAGGCCTGTACTGACAGCACCTCCTCTGACTTCTCAGGGAGGCCAGCCTTTGACCCTCAGGTCATCAACCCCTCATTCGTTGACCCTCTGGTCATTAACTCCAGCCCCTCTGTTGAGACCTGATACTTCCCTAGGTTCTCAGATGCTGAGGCCTTCAGGTTCTCGATACCTGCTGGAAGGTTCATCGCACCCTATCCCGACGACCCCCGTGCTGTTGACACAGGTCCTACCTGCTGTTGACCTGAACTCTGTTCTAACTTAGTTGACTACAACTCTGGTGCACCAGCTAGGGGCACACAGACCTGTGTTCTCGACACCATTGACTGTTCTGTCGTTATCGACGCCAGCTTGGCCATTTCCATCTGTGCCCCTTAGAGGGCCATCGGTACCTTGTCCATCGGACCCAGAATTGGAAAGGGTCAGTGTCGAAGATTAGTACCACCCTGCCTGATTCTTCCTGAGGAAGAGGAGGAGGAGGAGGAACCTCTTTCCTCAGACAGGTCCACTGCTTCTTTGGTGAGTGAGGACTCTATTAACGATACTCCAAGATCCCCTCCTGAAGACCCTACCTTCTTCAATGTCATGAAGCAGATGTCCACAGTCATGGGCTTCCACACTGAGGAAGAGAATGCCACCAGAAGAGAGTTGGTGGACTTTTTGGAGATCCCAGAATCTCCCCCCAAAGTCATTCCTCCCATTTTGCCGGCTTTGAGGAATGCCACCACTGCAACATGGTACCATCCTGATATGGTTCCTGCCATGCTCCAAAGGGCTGATAAACTCTAGCATGCCCCTCAGGGCCTGCCCTATTGTGCTTCCCAGCCTGAGACCAACTCGCTGGTCATCAAGGCAGCTCATGACAGGTCCAAGGTGCCCAGACACCTAAGTTCCCTCCCCCCAACAGGAAATCTAGAAGGATTGACCTTTGGGGTAAGAGGGCATATGCATCTTCCACTTTGGGACTTTGGATTGCCAACTGTTTATCTCATATGGTTAAGTACCAGAACACCATATGGAAGAAGGGTAGAGTGGCTGCTCAGGCTCTCCAAGATTGCTCACAGAAGCAGGAGGTCCTGAAGTCCCTCCAGGCTGCCGAGGATATCAGTAAACGTCTCCTCTGGACCTTTTATGACATGTCTGATACTGTTGCCTGGGCTGCTGCCACAGGCATTTGCCTTTGCAGGCACTCCTGGCTCAGGCTATCTGGTTTCGCGGCAGATGTCTAGTAGAAGGTGCTCAATGGATCAAAGCTGTTTGGGACAGATGTCCAGGACATCATTAATGAGCTTTAGGCCTCTGGCAGAGCTATCAAGTCTGTCCATTCGGTCTACCATACCCAGCCCAGGAGCAAGCAGTGCCCGTCCTTTCATAAGATATCTTGCCAGGCTGGTGTGGGCTTCTGCCTCCAGGGAAAATGGAAGGGCAGTTCTGCCTTGCCTACTCTCTCCTCCTCCTCCTCCTCGTGCCCTGCTGCAAAAGGACCCAGAGGTGATGGACCCACCCCCAATGGCCAGATCCGCCTCTGCCTGACTCCTTGCTAGATACCCCCCCGTCCAGTCCCCGACCAAGAGGTGGTGGTTGGAGCTCAGCTCTCCTTCCATTTCAGTCAATAGAGAACCATCACTTCAGATGCTTGCATCCTTCAGATCATAGAAAGGGGTCACATTCTGGTGTTTTTGGATCAACCCCCAGAGACTCCCCCAGTACTCCCCACCAATCCTCCCAACCATGCAGTGGTCCCTCGGAAGGAGGTACATTCCCTTCTGCCAAAAAGGGCGATCAAGCCAATTGCCTGGCAACAGAGGAACAAAGGGTTTTACTTCAGGTTTTTCCTGGTCCCAAAGTGCACCGGAGATCTGAGGCCTATTCTAGATCTCAAGGACCACAATCTCTACATCCAATACAAAAAGTGTTGCATGGTCACTCTTCAAGGGCTGTTGCCCCTGCTCAAACAAGGTGACTGACTGTGCTCCCTCGAAATGCAGGATGCCTACCTGCATATTTCAGTGTGTCCACCGCATATCCGGTTTCTCCAGTTCCTTTTTCAGGTGAAACTTCACCAGTTCTGAGTCTTGCCTTTGGCTTATCCTGTGTACCATGTGTCTTTACAAAATGCTTAGCAGCCGTGGCTGCTGTTCTTGGGTGGGAGGGCCTGTGTACGTCTTTCCCTGTCTGGATGACTGGCTCCTCAAAGCCCCATCCAGGGATCTGCTTCTCTGCACCTTGAAGAGGACTGTCCAGTTGTTCTGCTCTCTGGGAATTACCATCAGTCTGCCTAAGTCTGTTTTGATCCCATCCTAAAGGCTTCAGTATATAGGGGTGATTCTGGACTCAGTGCAGGGCAGAACTTTCCTGCCCTTGGACAGAGCAGAAAGTCTCATCTCGCAGGCACAGGCAGTTGCACAGAGCCATTATGTCCCTGCAAGGGTCTTCTTGAGGCTGTTAGGCCTCATGGCTGTGGCCATTGCCACGGTTCCCCTGTCTAGACTGTATATGCCGATGCTCCAGTGGACCCTCCGGGTACAGTGGGACCAGCGTGCAGATGACCTGGATCAGCCTGTGCTGGTCTCTTCCCCAGATTGCAGGGTGCTCCAATAGTGGATGGATCCCCACAACCTCTTAAGAGGAGTCCTTTTCCTAAGCTCACTCATCTCCCCAGCAAATTCTCACTATGGATGCCTCCAGTTTGGGCTGGGGGGCACACCTGGATCCATTTCATACCCAGGCTACCTCATCCCATATCAAGACTTCCCTCCATATAAATGTTCTAGAGATGAAGGCAGTGACGTATACCCTACAGGCCTTCCAGAGCCACCTCACTCTGGGTCAGTTGTTGATTCAGACAGACAGTCTCAGTGTGGTCTACTATATCAACAAACGGAGGGAACACATTCATATCCCCTTTGCAGAGAAGCCATGAGGGTCTGGTACTGGGTGCTAGACCATGGCCTGGATCTCTTAGCAGTCCATGTTCCAGGTGTTCTGAACACCCTAGCTGACAGCCTCAGCTGGACTCAGTCCAGAATGCATGAATGGGAGCTTCTCTCATCCATTGCAGAAGATCTTTTTCCAAAGGAAAAAACTCTCGGCTGCACTTCAGAGACTGTACACGCCACAAGTTAGCATACAATAAAACATGTATATGTTTATTAAAGACAATAGCACCCCCCTCACAAGAAACGTCAACGTACGTTTCATGTTGCACTAATGCTTTATCAAGACATCATGCACATGAAACGCTCCCCTTATATACAGATACCTTACACGTGTGATGAGAAGACCCTAAGAGATCTTAAAGTGACATAGTGCTGAAAATAGCATGATTCAAGCTAAGCTAATCATAAGTGAAGTATAAATAATGAAGCTTATTTGATACCTTATGAATCACAAATCCACCAATAAATAACATATACAAATAGACTGAATAAATCATCCCACATCTAATAATGTACATCTCCTAAATAGTCTAAAAATATAAGTCCCTGAAGGGTAATGTTTACCATAAATAAACACATAGAGGGCACAGTTACATACAGTTCTAAATTACATATATAATAAATCATAAGTTCAACTTCCTATATATAGTACAATATGTTGACCTTATGATTTATTATATATGTAATTTGTCATGAAGTGGAAGAGGTTTGCCATATGGGCTGCTAGACATTGTCTGGACCCTTTCACGTGTCTAGTGAGCCAGATTCTAGACTATCTGATATCACTGTCGGACTCCAGTACTCCTTCCTCAAGGTGCACCTTTTGGCTATTTCGGCTGTTTCTGCCTTTCATGAGACAGTGGACGGTCGTACCATGGCCCAGCTGGATGTGTCCTGTACCTTGCTTAGGGGCATTTTGCACCTGAAACCTCCAATCTGTTCCCCTGTCATTGCTTGGGCTTTAAAGTTTGTTTGGAGAAATTTAACTTGTCTTTGATGAGCCAGTCGTTACTTACAAGCTATGCTTTCTGTCATGGAAAGTGATATTTTTGGTTGCCATTACTGCTGCTTGAAGGTTCTCTGAGCTTCAGGCTCTCTGGTTGTGAAGAGCCCTATTTAATTTTTCACAAAGACAAAGTGTCTTTGGACACGAATCCTAAGTTTCTCCCTAAGGTGGTGTCTGAGTTCACCCTAAACCAATTTATCCACCTACCTGTTTATTTCTCAGAGCATGCCAATCCAGGGGAAGCACCGCTCCAAACTTTAGATATGCACAAAATTCTAAAATATTACCTGCTGTGAACTAAGAACTGCAGGAAGTCAAAGCGGCTTTTTGTTCCTTCATCCAAGGCAGAGAGGGCACTAAGGTTTCTAAGCAATGCTTGTCCAAATGGTTGGCCAACTGCATTTTGTTTTGCTGCAACAAACATATCAAGGAGTTGCCAGGGGTGTAAAAGCTCCTTCCACAAGGGGCATGGCTACCTCTGTGGCCTGTTTCAAGGGGGTCTCAGCTGCTGTTGTTTGGGCTGCTTCCACTTGGAATACTGTCCATACCTTCGCCAAGCATTACAGTCTGGGCATTGCTTATAGAGTCCGAGCAGGCCTTGGCCAGGCTGTTCTGCAGGGCCTCCTGTCTTAGACCTCAATTTGCCTTCTTCCCAGACTGTTCTGCTGCACCTGTTACTGCTTGAGACTCGTTCCTACAGTGTGACCTGATGATTGAGATACCCCTGATGAAGACAGAACAGTTACATAAGAACTTACCGTAACAGTAGATATTCGAGGGGACCTCAGTCATTAGGTCTACTTTGCCTCAGACTGACTATCTGGTATATCCAGCCTTTATTTTTTGGTCTAGGCACTTCTCTCTTTCTCCTCGGTTCCCCATGGCATGGTTTGCTCCCTTAGTCTCTGTCTCTGGGAGATAGAACTGAGGAGGGAGCGGGGCTACTCACGCCTTTATAGGGTTGGTGACATCAGTAGGTGACATTGGCATAGGTGGCCCCTGTTGTACTGCTGGAAAAACTTCTGTGTGGATCCTACTGACAGTGAAGGTTCCTACATTGTGACCTGATGACTGAGATCCCCTCGAAGATCTACTGTGACTGTAAGTTCTAACATAACTGTTCTTTGCATCCTGGGTGGCATAAAAAAGTGCAGATTCATCTGCATAACAATTTTTTTCTGGTGAATACTTAGCAAGCAGTGTTGTTAAAACTGTTTTAGCCAGTCATCTGAGGCAACCTAATCGGATTCTGCCTTCTCACCATGAATGCGGCGATATGAAATGTAGTTTCTCTCCTTCTACTGCAAAAGACTTACAGATGTAGGCTCGAAGGTGACATCCATTCCCACAGCCAAACTCTTAGCCTTCTCCAGAAGAATGTTACCAGACAGAGGGATTTCCTTATCTTTAGCAATGGTAAACCAAGTAGGATAGTGTCCTCAACTCTGGTGTCTTTTCCATCATGTTTCCTTTTTTGGCTTTTAGTACAGCTGCTGCTCCACTCGCACCTTTATTTTTTTACAATTCTACAAACACTCTAAATGCCAATCCCAAACTCACTGGCAAGATCTTTTCTCATTATGCCAGAGAGAGGAACTTCGTCGACAGCTGAACCTTTTTCTCCAACAAGAGTACTTTTCCTTTGACGGGATCCATTATGGCTCACAGGAAGCTAAATTAGTGAGGCTGTGGCACTCTTTGTGCACCTCTTTATATAGGCACCAGATAATCACCAGGTCAACAATTAGTGCCTAATCATTGCTAATTGGGGCAAACGGAGGAGCGTGACTAGGATGCAGGAGGCCTTACTACTTATTTCCTGACATGAAAAAGTTGCACACGACGAAAACGGCATTGCACATAAACAGATTCTTTAAAATTGCGATCTACTTGAGAGAATTCAGACTACTGAGATTTGTGTGTACAGCTAAAAATTGTATGCATCCAAATCGCATACAACTGGAAGCCACTGTACTATTAAAAGCCATACATGAATAAAATAATAAGAAAGTTGTGTCTCATCTCCCACTTTACCCAGAGCTCTGCACAAAGAAAGCTGGGACTCAATGCACAGAACCCTGCATATCCTGCTTTGTACAAAGAAAATTAGAACACATCTGCTGCATCACGTTGGTCCTGGCCCAAATGTGATCCGAGTTACAACTCTGCTTTCGCAAAATGGTTAGGAAATTTATTGCACAAAACTACGTTAATGCAGATGTTAGAGTTACAAAGCCACAAAAGGAGGGAAATGTAGAGTTAGGGTTACCCTAATGCCACATTTCCCTCCTCTTTTAGCTTTGTAACACTAACATATGCACAAATGTATTTTTTTGCAATAAATAGTCTCTATGGACTATATGAGCTGCACACAAAAAAGTACTCGCCTTTCTTTATACAGGTTGCTACAGGCTTTTTTATTTTCTAATTCAGTATAACAGTTGGCAACTCATCACCAGTCCAAAGATAACTTTTCTTGGTGGTATTACAATGCTTTTACAGTTTGGTTTTTTCTGAAACACGTCACCCCTAGCCAGTCACATGCAGCATGTGGCCTTCATTCATGCACCTCCGTGGTGGTCCACAAGTACACTGGTATACACTCAAAACTAAGAAGCATGTGGTAGGGAGAATCTTGACTCCCCATGTTTTAGCCTGTTGAAGGCTAGTCTGGGAATCCCATAGAGCTGATATGTTTATTCATGGAAGGTTGTGGCTCCTAGAATGTATGCTTTTTACACTGGTTCCGCGCATGCACAATAGGTTCATAGGTTCATAGGAAAAGTACAAAATCGAGGGAACTAGCGCATTATGACTTCGCCACCCATTAACTAGGATGGAAGTAGTATTTATTTTCACCCATATAGTTGTCCAAATTTATTTTAAATACATTGAAACTAGGACTATTTACCACCTCTTGTGGTAGAGAATTCCAAACTGGAATTACTCTTTGAGTTATAACATTTTTCCTTTTATTTGTTTTTACATTAAATGTCTTGATTTTAACATTATGAGATCTGGTAGAGCTTAAACTATTTCCCCATTCAAGACATAGGGTTTCAAATAAAGACTCATTTTTTAAGGCACGAAAAATTAGACCTAAGTCACCTCTCATAGACCTGTATTCTAATGAGTAAGGTCAAGTTTTTTAGTCTTTCTTGGTAGGGGGTATGTTTGAGACCTTGATGGTATTGTGGTAATAGGGGTTTTGGGGGGGGGGGTTACTGCCGAGCCCGTTGCAGTACACAAAACTAGGGGCTCGGAATGGGCTTGGCAGTCTACACCAATGACAACTCGGTGTGGTCCTGATGCAACTCTCTGCTGGGTGGGCTGAACGGTCATGCACTTCAAAGGACCAAAGCTGCTCCAATCAGAAAGGGCTTTGGTTCTCTGATTGGCATTCTCAGTCCTGTGCCCCCGACCCGAGAGAGACATGGGATGGGGCAGGCGAGACTTGTGACAAAATAATGAAGCAAGCATCGACACCTTGTGACTGGCGTACCCTGCTGGGTGGGGAAGGTGGCGGGGCAGACTAAGCTGTGCTACGCGATGTGAGGGAAGATGGCACTCATTCAAGATTAGTCTTGCACCCACCATACGTCCAGTTCGCAGTCAAGAAATACAGGGGAGGTGAGCTCTCAGTTGGAGGGTGTGTGCGGACTCTCTGGAGTCATAGCGAATGGGGGAACTCTGTTATCAGTCCAGCGACTGACACTGCGGAGGAGACACCAGTGTAGGTGCCGTGCAGGGAGAGATTGACTTCATTCCTGTGTTGTCATCAGCTGCTGCTTGCAGATCTTCATGTTGGATAATCAAAACTGGAATTCCTCGTGTTTGGAAGACGAGCTTGAGACAGAGTCGGGGCTGCCTGTTGAGCTCTGTGAGGTCCTCAACAAGGTATAGCACCTAACATTACTAAGGAGGCTTTTCTTGTCTTTTCAGATGCTAAGTGTTCTGTGTATGTGTGTGTTTTGGATTGGGAGCCTGCGTGTAGACTTCCTTGTGCGTGATGATGGTGGCTGTTGGTTATTAAATGACTCAGGATGTAAACATTAAAAAGCTGCATCGTTAGTGCCCATTTTACTCGTCGGCAATTTTGTTGGAATGATAACACATGCTGGTGATTGGGGCCTTTTGGGTGTTGATGCCTTTGGTCTTGGGCTAATGTTTGCCTTAAAGAGCACTGAATGCATATGAGTAACGTCTGTTTGGTGTCCGCCACTGGCACATTCGCAACCCCACCAAACATCAAATTGTTTAACAAGCAACCAACATTCTGCTTTGACAAATGCGTGTTTTAAGTAGCACTATATATATAGAATAGTATATGAAGTCACAGAGTTTGGAACTGTCTAATTTTGAAAGCAGCACAAGGGAAATCACAGAGTTTGGAACTCAGTGCTTTGGCTTCTCAGAAGGAACTAGAAGGAGGACGGAATCAGATCTACAGTACAATAGCTTATTGTTGTTTTACATTGTTTCTTGTGGATTCTACTTGGTAGAAGGTTATTTTCTTTCTTACTATTAAGGGGCTAGCAGGGTATTGTTTGGGGCTGTTGGAATTTTGAAACATGTTTTGGTAGCTATAAGTGGGCTCATTTGTTTGATTCACTGTGTGGCAGGCTGCATTTAGGCTTGCTGATCCAACCAATCAGCAACTTCACTACTCCCCGATAGCCAACTACCAATATCTCTCTCATAATGGGGAGTTTACTTCTGATACTCCTTTCACTGTCAGCCATGGGGTTCCACAAAGAAGATGTCCCTGTCACACAAACTAGGGTGATCCATCCCAGTCTCTCTGAACCATCCCCTTTGGCTGACGCTCAAACCCTCACATATGCTCTACCATTGCTGCATCGACTACAGTGGTGTGATCACCATAAAGAGACACATACCACCACACATGTATTTCAACCAAGGCTCCACTGCTGGATATACAAATCCCCCCTAAGCCTAACCACCAAACTGCTATTTGGTGTCTCGACACAATCTCTTAAACCCACAGGGAGCACCCCAAAAGAGTGGCAACAGAATAAAAGGAGGACCAAAGACAGCCCCCTCTCCCTATCACTGGCAGCCCTCACGAAACTCCTGTTCTTTCTATTACTCTGTATTGGTAACGTGGAAATCAACCATGGACCCCCTGAATGTATCACCTCTCCATCAGACCTAACCTCAATTAAAGGCCTCAGTTTCCTGCATATTAATGTATGCAGTCTGCTGAAAAAACTCACACTGATACAAGCCTGGGTTGCCCATACCTTGCCAGACTTTCTTGTGGTATCTGAGACATGGCTCAAACCCACCACAGCAGACAGGATGTTAACCTACCTAACTACCAGCTATTCAGAGCTGATCGCCAAACAAGAGGAGGTGGAGTAGCCATATATGCAAAATCCGGTATAGCTGTATCCTATATTACTGCAACATCTATGCCCAAGGAGTTTGAATGCCTATCCCTAAAAGTCTCTCTCCCCAATACAGCAGCTTTTCAGCTAGTTGGTTGCTACAGACCCCCCTCTGCTGAACACAAGCTCTTATCCCATCTGGGGAACCTGCTCAAA
Source organism: Neoceratodus forsteri (assembly GCA_016271365.2). Classification (NCBI taxonomy): domain Eukaryota; kingdom Metazoa; phylum Chordata; order Ceratodontiformes; family Ceratodontidae; genus Neoceratodus; species Neoceratodus forsteri. The sequence continues at coordinate 1,872,830,313 of CM057452.1, forward strand.
CCCAGCACTGAAGAAGTCATTATTCTAGGTGACCTGAATTTCAATTGGCTTACCCAGGAAGCTGCACCTCTGGTATCATTCTGTGATACATATGGGTTCACGCAGCTAATTAATGAACCAACAAGAATTAATGCAAGGAATAGTAATAACAGCACACTACTTGATATCATGCCAGTGAATAAACCACATCTATTCACACATGCTGGAGTGCTTCTCTGCGATATAAGTGATCACTGCCCCATCGCAGGGTAAGATCCACCAGCATAACAATAAGCCCTGCAAAATTCCTCATGATGAGATCCAAGAAAACATCAATATTGAAGGATATTTGCATGATCTAGCACTCTCCACACTGGCAAGAGTTTTATCTTGCCCATTCTGTTGAAAAGCTCAGCAGGTGCTAAATAACATTATAATAAATGCCCTTAACACCCATGCCCCAATCTCTAGTATCCGAATAAAAACAAATCCTGTCGTTGGTTTACAGCTGACCTCAAAGCTGCACTGCTGAGAGAGACAAACTCTGAAAATGGCAAGAAAAACTAAGAATGCAAATGACTGGATGATCTTTGGAAAGCCAGGAATAGATGCACCAAGAAAGTTAGGGATGCAAAGGCTGCCTTCTACTTGGCCGAACTTGACTCTTCCTACCATAATCCTGCTAGGTTTTGGGGCACCATCAAGGGTATGGTGGGGCAGGATGCTAACACCTCCCTTCCAACTCAATTACACAACAGTTATGGCCCTATCACTGGCAAAATGGAAATTCTGGACGCCTTCAATAACCACTTCACAACGGGCTGGCCTTGCCTTTGACACCTCTCCAGCTAACCTGCTGAGGGAACAATTAAGCTCCCATTACACTGGTGATCAGAGAGTTGACTCTTCCTTCAGCGTCAAATCTATACTGTTGAAACAAGTAGAGGATCTATTATGGCAACTGGATACCAAAAAAAGCGCAGGGGCAGACTCTATGAACCCCTACTTTCTAAAGATTGCATGCCATGTACTTGCAGTCCCCCCTAACACACCTCTTTAACCTATCCCTAAACTCTGGCTCTATTCCCACACTGTGGAAGACAGCCCAAGTGGTTCCTCTTCTAAAATCAGGGGACCCTATGGATCTTAATAATTACAGGCCCATTTCCATTCTACCAGTGCTATCCAAGATGCTGGAGAAATTAGTGAGTAATCAGTTAAGGGAGTATCTTGACAATGCTAACCTCCTAAACCCAGCTCAATCTGGATTCAGGGCCAAGCATAGCACTATCACTGCACTAGCCAAGGTCACAAATGACTGGCAATCCGAATTAGATAAAAGAATAATGTCTGTGCAGTATTCCTGGACCTGAGCAAAGCATTCGATACTGTGGACCACGAGCTACTACTTTCATCTCTGTACTCCATTGGCTAGATCCATCCCTCCCTTAAGTGGTTCAGATGCTATCTCACGGTAGGTCACAGCAGGTAAAGCTGAAGGTGACCTATCCCCATTAAAACCACTGTCAAGAGGAGTCCCCAAGGTTCTATTCTGGGTCCTATCCTTTTGCCATTTATATAAATAACATTGATTCAACCCTTACCAATTCCTCTGTACACCTCTTTGCTGATGACACTGTTCTGTATGTCAGCAACCCTTACTCTACAGCTGCTCGTGGAAATCCTCACAAACAGAATTCTCCCTTGCTACAATATCAGCTACTCGAGAAAAGCTTCTGTTAAATGCAAAGAAAACTAAAGCAATGATGTTCACAAATCAAAGCTCCACCAGCACATCCTCTCCAATCATTCTCCCCCAGCTATGCACTATACTTGGAGAAAATCTGGAGTATGTAGAAAACTTCAAATACCTAGGTGTGTGGATTGACAACAGACTTGACTTCACTCATCATTTAGAACTGTTAAAAAAGCTTCGCCAAAGGCTTGGCCTTCTCTATAGATTAAAACTCTTCCTAAACAGAGACTCAAAGATGAGGTTAGTCCAGGCCATTTTTCTATCAGTTGTTGACTATGAAGACTTCCTTTATAGTCACTGCCCCATCTCCTACCATCACAAGTTGGATACCTTATATCATAGAGCAATAAGGTTCATTACAGATCTGCCATCTAATACTCATCATTGCTCTCTTTATGCTGCAGTTGGGTGGGTTTCCTTCACCTCAGAAGGAACAGAAATGCAGCACTATGGATTTACAGAGTGTTGTCAAAAAACTTCCAAATTATATCCTGGACTGCTTCACCCAAACCTCTCCTAGCTCCTATGCCCTAAGAAGCAACAACATCATCCTGCTCAAATTGCCCAAATTCAGCACCAGGCTAGGGAGGGCAGCAATCAGCTATTCTCTAGCTATAGCATGGAACACCTTACAAAAATCCCTAAAACTGTCCAATATCATTCCATTTGCATCCTTTAAACAGCACTGTACAGTCTTCTTCAAAGAGAAATGCAATTGCTACCACTAGAGCTAGCATTGTCATCTCACAAATCTCCTTCAAACCATATATGGCATATTCCTTCCAGACAGACACCCCATCTTATGGCACCCAGTAATACCTTACCATCCTAGTATTACATTATGTTGAGTGTCTGCCATGCCTCAACTGGATATGTATATACTGTACATACTGTAAATATTAGCTTAACTTTCCTGTAACTGTTTTTATTATGTGAATTTACTGTACATCACTGTGTTTATAAACGTTATTTTCCCCTGTATGTATAACTGTCTTATATAAGTGTATGATGTATCTGTTGTGTATCAACTATTGAACCTTGACCTTATCAGGTCCATCTTGTAAATGAGCCTTGCTCAATGATGTTCGCCTGAATAAATAAAGATTTGATGATGATGATGATGATATGAGAGACCATATACAACAATGCTGTTCTTACACCAGGTGGTTACCATGACGATGAAGACATCGAGAGTGAAGCTCGAGAGGTCCCTCTGTTGTCATGGAAACCACAAAGTTTAAGAGTAGCGTTATTGTGTATCTGGGCTCGCATACACTAGTCTTTATATTGTGTGGTGAAAAAACCCACAGTCACTTATTTTGTTTGGTTACAATAGCAAGTCTGTGCTCTACACCTCCTGCACTTTTCCGACATTCACCCGCTGGCCAGCTTACACGTGTGATGCTTCAACCGCCCTCTGTCCAATCAACCATGCTGATGGGGACACTTGTATTGTGATATAAGCTACTACAGCAGAACAAAAAGTCATTCTGTTGTAGTAGTTAAATCACTGCTGCAGCAGAATGACTTTTTCAGTTGTGTGGATTTCCATACACAGCACACTCTTCCATACAATAACTAATGGCTGCCATGATGAGAGAGAGGGACCTCTTGATCTTTGCTGTTGAGGTCCTCGTCATCATGGTAACTGCTCGGTGTAAGACTAGCATTGTTGTGTATTTGGGCTCCCATACACTATCTTATATATAGCGTATGGTAGGGCATTGTTGTGTATGGAAATCCGTACATCCGAAAAAGTCATTGTGCTGCAGCAGTGATGTAGCTACTACAGCAGTATGACTTTTCATTCTGCTGTAGTTGCTATGTCACAGTAAAAGCATCCCCAACAGTGCGGTTGGTTCATTGAACACAGGAGGGTTGAAGTGCCACAGGTAAAAAAAAAACACCCTTAGTGGGGTGGGTGTTACCAAATAAGTTGTCAAGAAGCTTGTCTGTTGAAGTCATTTAACTAATAATAGAGGCAGTATGTTGGATATTAGATTAACAATCATTACCTTTTTATAACAGAAAAGGATTTAGGCCAAAATAAATCAACTGTTTTTTCATTTAATTAGATCATCAAATATTTAAATACTAGAAGTACAGGTCTTTGATTTAGACTCTGGTTTAACTTTGAAATAGACAAGCATGGTTGCAAGTACTATGGAACTGGGCTGTATTTTCTGATTTTTTTATTTCACAGCATGCCTCTGTACTTAAGTAGAGATGGACGAAGTTGTCAAAATTTGCTCCGTGAATTAATCTGTGAATTTAGTGCAATTTGAGGAGTGTGGCTTGATCCCCAAAGTGCGAATTTCTGCCCATGAAGTGCTGAAATTCACCCGTGAATGGCAGAATTTCACCGTTTGTGGGTGAAATTCTGCCGTTCATGGGTGAAATTATGCTGTTCGCTATGAAATTCCTGGTGAAGTCCCATAGGTGAATTATTAGGCTAATAGCAAAAATGTGTGAATTTCTCCACAGAGGCAGAGTAGGTGACTTCACCAGTGAATTAAAACTTCACAACATCTATATGTCTTGAGTGGTATGAATCAAGTTTGAGAACATAGTAAGTAGATAATTTTCAAGTAAAGCAGAAATTTTGATAATTTATGGGAAAAATATTTAGAAGTAATTCTCTTAAAGTATTTTAACTAGATGTCTTCTCTCAACCCCTTATTTATGAATTCAAGCCTTCTCAGCACACTCCCCTACCAAGAATCATCATACATCGTCTACAAGTGAGGCTGTTCCACCCCCAACGCTGACCCAAAACCAGGCTTTCTCCCTTCCTCCTGGACATGCTGTCTGCTGTTTCATGGATGGCGGAGTAGGACTTTATGACATGGGAGCAAAGAAATGGGACTTTCTTAGGGATCTGGTATGTCCATCAATCAATTTACTCAATTGCTTACTAAAAGGTTCTGAATTGGTAGTAGTAATAGTAGTAGAGTTTATTTATATCTGGCACCCCTTCTCCAGAGGCTCAGGACGCCATTACAACAGATCACAGTAGGAACAATGCAATACACAAATATTTAATATAAGATAAATGATAACCCCACTAATAAAAACATTCCTACATAACAGCTTGCTGATATATCTTATAAATAAATAAGTTATAAATAAATAAATGGCACATCAGGGACAGATATTAGATAGCAGTACTCAATTGTTCCCAAAAAACTGGAGATACAGAAAGGTCTTGACGCCCCTTTTAAAGGTGGGGGCCTCCTTCAGGGCCCTTGGAAGTGAGTTCCATAGGTCCAAGCCTGTCACCTTAAATGCCCGGTTACCAGAGGCTTTTAAGCTTACCATGGGTATACAATGAGGCTCTCCTCAGTGGAGTGGAGAGGGTGTGAGGACACATAAAGATTCAAGGGGTTACTAAGGTAGCCTGGGTCTGACTTGTGTTGGGCCTTTTAAGTCTTAACTGGCAGCAAGTGCAGATCACGCAGTGCCTGGTAGACATGACATGACCTTGAAATCCAGTCAACAACCTAGCAGCCGCGTTCTGCTCCAGCAGTAGCCACCAAAGCATACCTTCATTGCCCTGGAGGTACAGAGCATTGCAGTAGTCAAGCCGGGAAGTTGAAAATGTGTGCACTAATGTTGCCAGATCTCCACAGGGGATAAGGGATTTCATCCGGCTGATGTTCCTAAGATGGTAGAAACCACTCCGGACTACGGCCAACAGCTGAGCCTCAAATGTCAGCCCCTCATCCAGAATGACTCCAAGAATCTTCACCTTAGAGGCAGCCACCAGACCAGCAGAACCAAGCCAAAGCCCCGTCCCCTGCCCAGCAGCCACCGTACCCCCTCTTCGACCCAGCTTGACAACCAGTACTTCAGTCTTGTCTGGGTTAAGTCTCAACCGGCTTAATTACATCCAGTCTTGGATCTTGGCAAAGCACCTGTTTTAGGACGTTGACTGCATCTGGGGTGTCCTGGCTGCAAAAAGCAGGTAGAGCTGGGTATCATCTGCACAGCAGTGAAACCCAAGTCCCTGCCATCTAATGATCCTCCCCAGGGGCAGCATATACATCATGAACAGCATTGAGGAAAGGACCGAGCCCTTGGATATGCCACAGGCAGTGACACTGGGGATGAAGAGAAACCTCCCAACATCGCCCTTTGTGTCCAGCCACTGTGGTATGTCTCAGACCAGTAGACGACTTTTCCAACGAGCACCACATACTACTTGAGCCTATCAATACTAGCCCAGGATGGTCTACAGTGTTGAAAGCCGAGGAGAGATCAAGGAGAACAAGAACTAGCCATTCCCCTCTATCTCTGTTCCTGAGCAGGTCATTATGCACCCTGACCAGTGCAGTCTATGTGCTGTGCCTTGACCTCAGACCAGACTGGAGAGGCTTATAGATGTCAAAGGCCATGAGGTATGCCTTATGCTGAAGGGCAGCCACTTTCTCAGTAAACCTCCCCAAAAAGGGAAGGCTAGAGTCAGGGCAGTAATCTGCTGCGACATCCAGGTCCAGTGTTGTTTTTCCAAAAGGTGCCTCACCAGTGCATTTATCAATACAGCTGTGAACATCCCCTCTGAAAGAGAATACCAAATAATCTCGGCAAACACCGGACCCAGCTGACCTATGCAGCTCATTAGCAGTCATGGAGGAACCTGAGTCCATTTCCCAAAATGTCAGCTGCAACTTAGCAATCACCCCACTGACCTTCTTCACTGTCACCGGTTCAAACTCATCCAGTGACTGCTGAATGCACCTGCAACACATCGGCTGCACTCTGCTGCTGTAAGGGCCCACTTAGAGAGATCCTGGCCCAAGTAGAGGACATCCTGTCCAACAAGAACAAAGCAAAAACCTTGCATTTTCTGGGTGAAAAGACGGTGATGGGCTCCACACAGGTAGGATGAAGAAGCCCATCCACAGCTCAAAAAAGCTGAGCTGGTCAATTCCTTCCAGCAGCAATCTCCCTGGACAGAAAGCCTGCCTTCTTACGGGTGATTGCCCTTTGATACTGAGCTTGGTGAGCAATCAAGGCCAGTTTGTTCTTCTAGGTCCTGGACCTCCTCCAGAAATGCTCCAGCCTAGGCCCCTTTACTTTCAGTTCCCTAGCTGCCCATCAAACCATGGCCAGCCAATGTGTGGAACTAATGGGGTGCACATGAATTTGTGTCATGTGATCAAGGTCACCCCAATAACCCTATTATAGGCCACCATAGCTTTCTCCGGTTCCATAACACATGCTGCCTGCACACATGATGTATCCAGCACTGCCAGTAGTCCCTCTGGCTGAGGTCCTCGCAAAGGCCAGTACTGGGCCGTCTCCACAGGGGGTGAACTGCAAGGGGGGACCTGAAAGAGAACCTAATGGTACAATAACCTGACCAACTGACCGGATCAATCTCAATCTCCTATCTCGAGCCCCAGAGTGCATATCAAGTCCAGGGCATGGCTGTGTTGTTGGGCCACATAAGTAGTAACTCGTGCAAGGCTCAGGGACTCCATACACTGGAGAAAATCATGACCAAACTGTGAGAGTTTGTCGTGGGCCCAGGTGTTGAAGTCACCCAGATTAAGCCATCTGGGTGACTCTAACACTCTGTTGGCAGTGAAGTCCGTGGTTTCCTGCAGAAAATCCCCCTTGTATCCTGGAGGTCGGTATATGAGTAGGATTTTTAAACCTCTACCCAGACCCCACACACAGCCATGCATTCAGATAATAAAGTATCCCTTACCGGGTGCACCATGAAGTTCAGTTCAGTTCTGTGGTACTGCGCCACCTGCACAGGGGGTGGACTATACGAGGGGGCCCTGAAAGAGAACCTGTTGGTGTAGTGATCCGACCAGTTGAGTGGATCATTCTCGAGATCATCTATCTCGAGCCCCAGAGTGAATACCAATTCCAAGGCATGGCTGTGTTGGTGGGTCATGGAAGTAAAAACTTGAGCAAGACCCATGGACTCCAGACCCCAGAGGAAATCTTGACCAAACTGCGAGAGTTCCTCATTGACCCAAGCATTGAAGTGACTCAGAATAAGCCATCTGAGCAACTCCAACACTCTATCAACAACGAAGTCTACAGTTCCCTGCAGAAAATCCACCTTGCATCCCAGAGGCTAGTATATGAATAGGATTCTGTAACATGCACCTGGACCCCCTACACAGCCATTCACTCAGACGATGAGGTATCCTCCATTGAGGGCACCACAAAGTTCAGTTCAATTCTAAAACAGATGGCCACTCCCCGTGATCCTTTTTTGGGCAGTGAACAACGGACAGCCCCGCTGGGACAGCTGACTCCAGTATCAGACCAGCATCCTCACCAAATCACGTCTCTGTAATGCATGCCAAATCGACAGAGGAATGAGAAATTTTACATATTTATATCTTATTTATTTATTTTGTTCTTCAGAAACAACCTTTGAGCAAGGTGCTTATTTACAAAGGTTCCACATCAGTAAAACAAGACAATACATAGTACATAGTTACTATTCATATAGACATAGGCACAACTGGAGAACACATCAAGCAGTTTAGAATTGGTTACAATAATATACCAGGAATTTAGGTTTAACCTAGGAAATAGAGTAGAGCAGCCAGGTATATAGGCATTGTCAAGCTAGCAGTCTCTGCTTGGAGGAAGAAAAAAATGTCATGGACCTGAGTAAGGCCAGGAAAAGGGGGGAGATCAGTGCACAGTGTTAGAGGTGGTCTGTCAGAGGCAGAGGGGTGGTAATAGAGGAGGAAGGAAAGAGAAATGGGGTGTGGGGGAGGTGGGGGTAGTCAGCAGGAAAGGAGTACGCAGAGGGCCATAGGGGAGGAGCTGCCAGTTGGAATAGGTGCGTTAGATATAGGCAAAACTAAAATTCCAGAGTGAGGGAAGGCATTATCACCACAAACATGGCGTTATGAAGGAGTATGTGTGGAAGTAAATAGGTAATGAGCAGGATATTGACACTGGAATATTTACATTTAGACAAGAAAACTAATTTTTCAAGAGGGTCCTGGGGGGCCTCAGTTGCAGCAGCAGAGGTTTCTAACAGTTGAGGTCTAATACAATACGTGCATATAACTTTTACAGTTATGTTAAAACAGTTATTTACACTTATAGCCACAATGACTACTATCACTAGGTTAGAAGTAGCAAGCATTAGGGGCGATACAAGTTAATAGGTGGCTGTCAGAGTGAATGCAGAGTATAGTCAGGGCAGGAATGTTAGTGCTTCAGTCAAAAGAAAAGGTTTATTAGCAGCTTCAGGGTTTGAGAAGAAGGTTATACGTGGTATGCTGATGGCTTGTACAGTAGCAGAGTCTTTTCACTAGTGGGGATAGAAGTCCAGATACCTGGGGCATTTATGGAGAACTCCACACCCGGGACTCCACGAGAATGAGAAATAAGGGCACAATCCACCAGGAAGTAATCCACTGTTTGTAGTTTATTGCCACAGAGTAAAGCAAAAAAAAAACATAAAACAAATGGAGTGCCATGTAGGTGCTCCCCTCTCCTTAGAAGGCCCGACTGGTTTCACGCATGTGCGTTTCCTCAGTCCCTGAGGAAATTCGTATGCGTGAAACCGCTCGGGCACTCTAAGGAGAGAAGCGCGCCTACATGGCACTCTGTTCATTTTATGTTTTATTTTGCTTTATTCTGTGGCAATAAACTACAAACCATGGATTACTTCCTGGTGGATGGTGCCCTTATTTCTCATTCTTGTGGAGTACTTTGGTGGGAGGCACATCAGTGAGTGGAGCTGATCTTCATGCTTTCCTCGCATTTATGGAAACGGCCTTCTGCCTTATGGTCTTGTTGGCTCTGGGAACATAGAAGGGGTTATGGGTTTGTAACCTGAATGTGTAGGGCTGTCTGAGTTTGATTAGATGCTCAGGTAAGTTAGATAGAGCTTATGTGTACATATTGAAGACAGTTATGACCTTCAGGAATGCTGCAGCTGGTACCATCCTGTAGACGTCACTCCCATATCGAGGATCAGGAAAAGGAATTGCTCCAGTGTCAGTCTCTTTGTGTTGGGTTGTGCAGCTCCTGACCTGGTAGGGAGCACCAAGTTTCTGGTGGATTCCCCATAATGATCTTATTAATGTGGTCCCTGAAATTTAGGTTAGGATCTAGCCAGAAGCCAAGGTGCAGTACATGAACGGCTGCACATATATTATGGTGGGGGCCCAACATGTGACACAAAGTTCATGTACAGTAACAAGTCACATCCGTCATATGTCCAGTCCAGATTTCTTTGTGGAAAACCTATTCTAGGAGCATGGATATGTTGTTCATCCACACTCTTTGGCATGTCCCCTTCAACTTTAAGATGGACCAGAAGTCTTCAAGCTGGCTCCTCCCACCCACCCGGGTGATATATATCTCGGCTCTGCCCCATGACGCCAGATCTTCCTTTCCTCTGGAAGATTCAGGTTGCCTCCCTCTTGCTTACGCATTTTGTAGGCCCTGGCTTTCAAACCGTCGGTTATTCCTAAAATTCGCATCGTTCGCGTGAGCGATTGCAAGTTTACTGCTTCAATTACAGAAAACAAGTCTTCCCCTGGATTTTGTCAGTGCCCTTGCGGCCATAAAATGTCGTGCACCGTTCCCCACACCGTGTGCGTCTATTGCCTCGGTGTCGACCATGACACCTTGAAATGCGATATGTGTCTCGCCTTTCGTCCCAGCGTCCTTGATGACCGTCTCACACGCCTGAAGCTGGGGAGGCCAGAGAAACAGAACCCTCTGGTGAAATCCAAAGAGGATCGGTGGGCGGCTTCTGCGGCCGCGGGATCCGCCAAGCAAATGGAACGCATGCAGGTGTTTGAAGAGGAAGTGGCTCATGCTACAGAGACTTCCCGGCGTTTCTTCGTTCCGCTCAACCTGGGCTCCACCTTCTCGGGTTTCTTCTGAGAGTTGTGCCAGTCTCTCCCAACCAAGGAAGAGACGCCTGTGGGCTCACACTCCTCTCGATCCCATAAGCAGGAGAAGGATCTGGGATTGTCTTCGTCTTGACAGAGACATTCTTGGGAGCGGGAGAGATCTCGATCCCAGGAACATGCGATCTCAGCCTCGGTTGAGATCGCTTCTTCGGCTGCTGGCTTTTCGACTTTGCTGTCTGGTCAGTTGACTGAATTGTTGATCAACGATGTTGAAATTATGATCGATCTGATCGATCCGATATCGCCGACTCCGGTCGTCGATTCCCTCGATTGAACCCCTAACTTGGTTTTTCCTGATGACGAGACCCCGCCTGCTGGGACTCCCATCGAAGAAGTGGTCCCTAGTCCCGGGAAATCACCAGTCCTGCCGGTGTCTCCTGAGTGGCCGAGGGAGAGCCATAAACACTCTAAAAAGAGTCAATGCTATCGGTCGTCCTCATCCTCCTCGGATGAGGAGAGGCTCCAGCGGAAACTCCATCGGTGCTATGAGAACCTCTTGTGGCAACAGCTAATTCTGACTGGGCACAAGCTGACTCTGGCTTCCACACTGGCCATTACCTGGCTTTCACCTCCTAGGCTGAAGCCGACTCCTTCAGAGCCAACTAAGTTGGTTCCCCAGCCTGGGGAGCCAGTAAAACCACCAATTTGGCCCAAAACAGTCTCTCCACCGATTGTGGTGGAACCACCACCCAAACAGCCTGTGGAAGGGGCTCCTTCCAAAGAAGATAGACCAGACACCGGGCTTAAACATAGAAACATAGAATTTGACGGCAGATAAGGACCGCTTGGCCCACCCAGTCTGCCCATTTCCCTACCTAATGGATAAGCTGCAGATCCTAGTTAACCAGCAGCCACCTTCTTCCTACACCCACCCCCTAGAATGGCCTTATGACTGTCCCATGTATGCTTGAATTCCACCACTGTTTTTGACTCCACAACCTCCTCCAGAAGGCCGTTCCATGCATCCACAACCCTCTCTGTGAAAAAATGCTTCCTTAAATTACCTCTGAGCTGCCCCCCCTCTATCTTGAAATTGTGCCCCCTTGTTCTTGCACACCTCTTTTTTTGAAAGATGCTACCCTCTTGGACTTTGTTGATACCCTTGAGGTACTTAGATACATAGACAGTGTCGTCAGATAAGGTCCTATGGCCCACCCAGTCTGCCCATTTGAGCTTGTAAGTTCAGTTTATGTTTTCCTAGAAGACTGTTGCCCCTTACCCCGGACCTCCAGTTTTCCTTTATGTCTATCCCATGCATTCTTAAATCCTGTGATTGTTTCAGCCCCCACCACTTCCTCTGGCAGGGTGTTCCACTTGTCCACCACCCGTTCTGTGAAGAAATTCTTCCTCATGTTTCCTCTGAATTGTCCTCCCTCCAACTTCATCCCATGCCCTCTAGTCCTGGTACATCTTTTTCACTTAAAAATAGTGTATTCCTGCACCCTGTTCCTCCCTGTGAGATACTTGTATGTCTCTATCATATCCCCTCTCTCCCTCCTCTCATCCAGGGAGTACATGCTCAGTTCTTTCAACCTGTCTTCATAGGACTTGCGATGCAATCCATGCGCCATCTTTGTTGCCCTCCTCTGAACCTTCTCTACCCTGTCTATGTCCTTACGTAGGTATGTGTGTATGTAGGTAGGTAGGCTTCCCTGGAGTTTGTCAGTCACGGTCACCCCGGACCGCCCACGGTGAGTCGAAGGTGACCTGGGTAGTCGGCTGTTATTCCCGGATTCCTTGGATTCAGACGTCACCAGCTTGCATTCTCATCCAGGTGATGATGAATCAACCATTGGCTTAGAGACAGAGGAAGGCCCATCATCTTTTCAGGGTATTCTTCGCCTCATCTGTGAGTCTACAGGGATGCCCCTGGAGCCAGTCCAGAAAAAGGCAGCTCTTATGGACATCCTTAAGAGAGGGGATACCCCAACGGAGGCCTTTCCTATGGCTGAGGCCATTGTTGGCCTGGCCCTAGAACTTTGGCAGCACCGTGCCTCTTGTCTAACTCCATCTGCCCACATGGCCTGCAAGTATGCGGTGCCCATGGAGTCCCTTGCGGGGTTCACAGAGCACCCTTCAGCCGAGAGCCTGGTGACCGCCTCTGTGTTCAGGCATACTGGCAGTTCTGCCAACACTGTCTGACCTCCTGATAAAGAGTCCAAGCTTTTGGACCATTCAGCCAGGAAGGTCTATGCGGCTTCCTCCTTGGGCCTTCATCAGGCAAGTTCGGCCGTCATTATGGCACACTTCTCTCACGCCCTACTAGGGTCATTGGATGAAGTCCTCCCACATCTCCCCACGGACATGCAGACCACGGTCTAGTAGGTCCAGGATCAGGGCAGAGCTGTTGCCAAACAGCAACTTTAGATGGCTCTGGACATTTGGGATTCTTGTGCCTGCTCGATGGCTGCCGCAGTTGCCTCTCATTGCAGGGCTTGGCTGAGGCTCTCCTCCTTCCTGATGGATACCCAGCACAAACTAGCTGATGTGCCCTTCCTCAGGTCTAACCTTTTTGGCCCAGGAGTGGCCAGTCACCTTCAGTGCATTGAACAGTCCAGTGCCACCTTGGACACTACTTCTGCCAAGGGTTCTTCGGGAAAGCACCAGCAGAAGAAAAAGAAGCCTTTTCGGCATTCTTCCCCTGCATCTCAGCAGTCCTCTTTTCAAGGTGGACAGCAGCACCAGCAACAACAGCAGCAGCTCAAGCTTGGCACCCCCAGCCCAGGCCTGGACCCAAACAGGCCCGTAAAAGAGGCTGAGGTTCAGGTCCTGGAGCTTCCTCCTCCAAGCCTGCTCAGTGACGGGCCGGGGGCTGTCAACCCCTCTCCCATCACCTCAGCTCTGGGTTCTCCCGTGGGGGGCCGGCTCCACCACTTCCTTTCCTCCTGATCTGTTGTCACTTCAGACAGGTGGGTTCTCAAAGTGGTCGGTCAGGGACTGCCTCTGGAATTCAAGCAGTACCCCCAAGCCGAGCCCGCGCCCCACGGGGAAATATCCGCTCAGACCCAGTCGGCTCTCCAAGACGACATTGCTCAGCTCCTCCTCAAGGAGGTAGTAGCTCCAGTGGCTGATTCTCCAGCAGACCCAGGCTTTGTCTCCAGATACTTCCTGGTGCCCAAGCGGACGGGGGGCTGGCATCCCATTCTAGATCTGCACAACCTGAAGCAAAATTCAAACAACATGAAGTCTTGCTATATTATGACTATAGCAGTTAGCCACAGCACTTGAACTGCCCCGGAGAGGAAAGAGTTAACTCCATACAGGATGGAGTTCTGAGCGCGAGCGCTCCTCTTAGAAGCTCTATCTGGCTAGTTTCAAATAGAAACTGTCAGATTCTTTACTCCGCCTCACTGAACAGTCGCTCCGGAGATCTCTCCTTCAGCTCGGTTCATTTCTCGGTTAAAATCAGTATTTCTCGGTTAAAATTAACGGGAAAAGTGTTTTATTTTACCGCATTTCGGTTCAAAGCTCTATCTGGTAACCGTAAGTACAGGTCTTTAGTCTGTGTGAAATTGTTATTTATCGGTTCGGTTCTGAACCGATCAGTTACTACAAAATACTTTTAAAGCATTGTATGTGAATTTAGAGTGCGTTCCCAGTTCTTATCGGTTCTAAAAACTGACTTTTAATTTTGGTTTTCAAATACCCGTGACACGGTTAGGAACCGATAAGGGTGTCTTGCCTGGCACTGCCATTAAAAGGGCAAGTTTTTGGTTAGGCTGGCATTATGTCTGAGAAACCCTAAAGAAAAACCGGGCCCACTGGGTTTCAACACTGTGATGCTTGTGGGGAAGCCTTTGCCAAGGCTGACCCACACACCACATGTGTTTATTGTCTGGGGTTTGACCACCTCCAGTCAGACTGCCAGATTTGTAAGAATGTCCCTGCAGCCACCCTGGAAAAAAGATTGGGCAGGCTCAGGGAACAAGAGGCCAGAAAGTCCGCTGACCCGGATGGCCAGCCCAGTCCAGTACCAACTGGACCAGAGGGAGTGCCCTCTGACCAGGGCGAGACTTCCTCGGGCAAAAGAAAAGCTGGTTCTGTGGAACCAGCCCCAGTAAAAAAATCTAGGAAATCAGTAGGTCTGGAGTCCAAATTGCCTCTTCAACTGCTGCAGAGATAGCAAAAGCCATACAAATTGTCCAGTCACTGTCTCAGGGACAGTCGAACCACCATCAGTTGGCAAAGGTTGGTTCGTCCGGTCCCAGTGGTTCAAGAGTATGATGTTGAGAAATTTTATGAACCACAGGAGGGGGAGGATTATGAACAGTATGTATGTGGCTGGGAGGGTCTGGATGTGCCCATTGAACTGGACATCTCTCCAGACAGACCATTAGAATCTCCCCCTATGCTGTCTGAGTCCCCATCTCATTTTATTTTTTATAAGAAAGTTGCTGAAACCCTCTAGCTTCCCTTAGAAGAGGCTGTGGATGAGCAAGAGGAGCCTGATTATGTTGAAATGATGGATATTCCAGAGTCTAGGAGATTGTCTATCCAAATTCTGTTCCTCCTGTTGATAAAAAGATGGACAGGAGGTATACTCTATCAGGCCCTGATACAGACTTCCTTTCTGAGCAGTGTAGTCATGTAGGAGTGGTACAGGCTGCAGCCTGTGACGAATAACATTCCCTGGCTTCACATCCTCCTGATAAAGATTCTAGGAAGATTGATGCCATGGCAAAAGCAGTATTTGGCAGCCTCTTTGGGACTCAGGCAGGCAAATTATATGACTTATGTGGCTAGATGTCAGAAATCTAGATGGGATACAGTTATGCAGTTAGCCAAGCAGGCCCATGGCCAGCTGGCTAGTGAATTGGAACAGGTGGCTGCTGATGGCATTGAAGCCTCTAAAGTTCAATTTCATGCTACTGTTGATGTTAATGATGTTTCCTCTAGGATCATGGCCACTTCTGTAGCTTTCTGTAGGTTGGCATGGCTCAGGTGCACTAATCTGTCACAGGACACTTAGTCTAAGGCTATGGATTTTCCTGTGGTAGGAAATTCTCTGTTTGGGGAGCAGACAGAGAACTATATGAAAAAGATGGATGAATACAGAACTACCTACAAAAGTGCCCAGGCCAAGCGGCAAGCCACTCCCCAGAGGCACACACCCAGAGGAGTGAGGCAGGCCTTTCCACAGGCCTTTTTATCAATCCCAAGCCTCCTCTGCTTTCGCTCAGAGGTTTTTCAGAGGCAGAGGCAGGCGGGCGCGCAGGTAAGCCGTCCCCACCCTCAGCCTAAGGCATCTGCCAAGCAGGCACCCTGATGGGGTGCCCAGGGCCGGTCTCCTGTACAGTAGGGGGCAGGTTGGCTTACTTCAGTCAGACTGGGTGTCCCTAACCCGGACAAATGGGTCTTGGAAGTAGTAAGTCGGGTCTGGTTCTCAGCTTCAAACAGTTTCCAAAGATGAGGCCAGACACTTTCCTCCTACAAGCCCCTAGAGACCCTTGCTCTGGAAGCAGAGGTCTCTGCCCTGTTAAATTGCAAAGCAGTGGAAAGGGTTCCTCCTTTACACCAGGGCAGGGGTCTGTACTCCAGATACTTTCTTACCCCAAAAAAGACAGGAGAATGGCGGCCCATCCTAGACTTAAGATATCTGAACAAACACCTTTTGAAACCAAAGTTCAAAATGTTAACTCTGGCAATGATATTGCCCTCACTGAGAACCAGGGGACTGGCTAGCCTCCTGGACCTCAAGGATGCTTATTTTCATGTCCTAAACAGGCCTTCTCACTGAAAGTACCTCAGGTTCGAACTGCCCTCAGGCCACTACCAGTTCAGGGCAATGCCTTGGTCTTACTCTGCTCCAGGGTATTCACAGAAATGTCTAGCCGTGGCAGTGGCTCATTTAAGAAGGCAAGGGGTTGTTTTTCCTTACCTGGATGACTGGCTCATTGTAGGACAGTCTCAGAACAGGTAAATCCCACTTGCAAAGTCACCCAGCAGCTTCTCCCTCTGGGATTCCTGCTGAATCTACCAAAGTCAGTTCTAGAACCAGTTCAGGTACTTACTTTCATGGAGTGCGGAATGGACACAAAGCTAGTAGGACCTTCTCCTTGGAAGGGTAGAAGTTGATTGCCTGGCCTCCTCTTTCACCCTGCAGGTCTCTGACCAGCAAGGCACTTTTGCAGCTCCTGGGCACATGGCGGCCTCCACAGCTGTAGTGCAAGCAAGATTTCAAATGAGAGACATTCAGTTTCATTTGAGGGCCTTTTGGTCCCAAGGAGGACCCCCTTGCCAAACTGGTTTCCAGTGACCCGAACCCTGATCCTAGCTCTTCAGTGGTGGCAAGATCAGAGCAATTTAAGACTGGGGTCCCTTCATTCCTATCTCCCACTCCCTCACCCCCTCACTACGGATGCCTCCCTCCTGGGTGGGGAGCACACCTAGGCGACCTTTCCACACAGGGAGTGTGGTCCCCCCAGGAATCTCTGCTCCACATCAACTTGCTGGAACTCAGAGCTGTCTTTTTAGCTCTTCAAATTTTTTCTGCATCTGTCCAGAACAAAGTAGTCCAGGTCAGAACAGACAATACCACAACAATGTGGTACATCAACAAGCAAGGGGGCACTCGGCCATCGGCCTTGTGCACTGAGGCATTGAAGTTGTGGTCTCTGGCTTACTCCCTGAACACTTCTCTAATAGCAGTTCATCTGCCAGGGAAGGACAATGCCTAGCGGATGCCCTCAGCAGGATTTCTTAGGGCCATCACGAATGGTCCCTGAATCCTCTAGTGCTGGGGACAGTTTTTGCCAGATGGGGCACCCCTCAGATAGACCTCTTTGCAGCCCCAGACAACCACCAACTTCCACTGTTCTGTTGCAGGCCCCCAGTGATGGGCTCAGTCCCCCTGGATGCCCTTCTTTTGGATTGGGAAGGGAAGTTTCTGTATGCTTTCCCCTTCCCTCTTCTTTTCAAGGTGTTAGTAAAAATCAGATCCCAGCATTGCAAGGTGATTCTGATTGCACCAGACTAGGCCAGGCAACCTTGGTACCCTCCTGCTATCACTAACAGTCCACCTTCCCTGTGCCTTCCCAGGATTCACAATCTGCTGACCTGTGCCCAGGGAGAGTATAGTATCAAACCTCAAATCCCTCAACCTCAAAGCCTGGCTCTTGAGGAGTTAGAATTACTGATTTACACCTTTCTCAAGGTGTCCTTGATATATTAAAGGCCTCTAGGAAGCCTTCCATTAGAGCCACTTATAATTCCAAGTGGAAAAGGTTTTCCATCTGGTGTTCTGGAAGCATATTGCCCCAGAATCTGCTGATTACCCATTTTGTTGGACTACATGGTCCATCTTAATTCTCTGGGCCTCAGACCAGCTACCTTAAGTTCATTTGGCAGCTGTCTCTGCTTTTATTTCAGCAGAAAGCCTTCCTCCTTTCCTCTCACCCTGTGTTTTCCAAGTTTTTTAGGGGTTACTCCATACCAACCTCCTTTTTCGGGACCCAGCCCCTGCCTGGGACCTCAATGTTGCATTGCTCAGTTAATGCAACCCCTTTGAACCTCTGTCTGGCAGTCCTTAAGTTCTTAACTTGAAAACTGTGTTTCTAGTGGCCATCCTTCTGCTAGACACATAAGTGAGTTACAAGCCCTTTCAGTAGAAAATGATTTTATTTCTTTTCACAGGGATAAGGTAGTCCTCAGGACTAACAGAAAGTTTTGCCTAAAGTGGTTTGGTTCCATCTTAACCAATCCATCTCCTTCAGTATTTTTCACTGAGCATTCTTCCTCTGGCGAAGGAGATTGTACAGTTTGGATGTTAAGAGGGCATTGAGTTACTATTTGGACGCACAAGGGTCACAGGTTGAATCCACAACTCCTTCTCACCTATGGTGAGGTTGGCAAGAAAACCTGCCACTAAGGGGACAATTGCCAGGTGGATTGTCTCTTGTATCAATTTGCTACAAAAACTGGGTGAGAACCCCCTCAGGTTTGAGGCCCATTCTACCAGAGGTACAGCTGCATCTCTAGCGGCTGCTAGAGATATTCCTATTTTGGAAATCTGTCAAGCTGCAACCTGGAAAACAGTTCACACTTTCACCAAGCATTACTCCCTGGATGTCAGGCCAGGAGAGATGCTCGGTTTAGCACAGCCGTGCTTCAGAGCCTATTCCTAAGTAGGTTCTGTCCCTCCTCCATGGAGGTACTGCTGTGTAGTCTGCTATTGTCATAATATAGCAAGACTTCATGTTGTTTGAAGAAAAATTACTCACCTTAGTAATGTTGTTTCTTCTAATGAGTCTTGCTATATTATGACCACCCAACCTGCCCTCTCAGAACTTCTACTTGGGTATGGTGTGAGCAAATTAGTGCAAGCACTGTGTCATGTTATTATAGGTGTTTCCCCCTTTTCTTTTAGGATTTGGGAAATTAGGTTTTATTGTTATTGGTTTGTGTGTTCTGCCCCTCCTGGACTTGAGTCTTTTGGGGAAGGGGTCTAGTAGTGCTGTCAGGGGTGATTTTGGTTGTTGTTGTTGTTATTGTTGTAGTTGTTGTTACTAATAGGTAGCCATTGGGCTAGTGTGAGGTTACTTTTTCCACAGACTCTTAGTGAGTGTTTGGCTCCGTAAAGATCTGACAGTTTCTGTTGAAACTAGCCAGATGAACTTCTAAGAGGGCGCTTGCGCTCAGAACTCCATCCTGTATGGAGTTAATTCTTTCCTCTCCGGGGCAGTTCAAGTGCTGTGGCTAACTGCTATTGTCATAATATAGCAAGACTCCGTTAGAAGAAACAACATTACTAAGGTGAGTAATTTTTTCTTTCAGGTCACGCACCTTTTGGATGGTCACTCTGTCCCAGAGCCATCCTTGGAGCGAAACATCTTCCTGGACATAAAGTCTCCACCACTCATTCACACTAATGGGAACTGCGCTGGAGGCACTAGGACCCAGCGGGAGCAAACCTTTTTGCTGGAGGTTCGGCGCCAGAGATGGAGCCATGAGGAGCGGCACCGCGAGCCTCAGCTCGTGCGGTAATGATTATCTCGGCGTTGACCCTCCAACCGCCTCAGTTCCTTTTTTCCCGCATCGAGTGCACTTCATTGACGACGTCGCTCGTCCTCCGGGAGTCAAACTTCAAACTAGCAGCTTAGTTTTCAGTTTTATTGTTTTGTAGTAATATCTCGAATAAGTTTAGCAGTTTATTTATTCTCAATTTAGAAGAAGTCTCAGCCTACATTGATGGAGTCGACCATGAGCGGGTCGGGTGACGGTAGGAGACTTCGTGTAACTGTTCAGTCAGCCAGGAGGGGTCTGACAGCGGGCAGTTCAATGCCGAGGGGGTGGCGGTCCTCGAAGCATAAATAAGCGTTCACCTCTTGGCACCGTTCAGCCTCAAGCTCGTCTTGACCGCGGAGTTAAGAAGAAGCATCATTGAAGTCACCCTGTGATATGTCTGCGTGAGGCGGTCAGTTATTGGGGCTAGTTGCCAGTCTCCTCCTTGGTGGCCTGTTTCTATTTCTGGTAGCTGGCGTCTTAGGCAGCGGGCCTACCCGCCTTCTGGTAGGTCTTCAGATGAGCAGTTTCGAGGTTGGTCCAGCTGTCTGGCCCGGTCACTCAGAGGCCTTCAGGCTTCTTGGGAGATCAGGTAGGGCGGTTGAGCCTTCCTAGTCATGCGGCGCTGTCTTTGGTGCCATCAACTCCGTGCTTAGGTGTTCCCCCCCCCACATGGCTGTGGCACAGGGGGCCACACCGATGCCTTTATCTCCTGGTTTTCATCCTTCTTTCTCCTCAAATCCTGTTTTTCGGAGTCTTGGGATGTTTTCAGCGCCCTCGGCGCTGTTCTCGGTGCCGATGTGTCTGTTGGCGGTGTCCTCAGCACCATTGACTTTCTCGGCGCCGTGCACTTTGTTAGCGCTGTGTGTGCTTCGCCGGCTCCGTCCTTGGCGCCGTCTGCGCTTCATCGACGCATTTAGCGGCACTATCGACCACTTGGCACTGTCTTGGCGCCATCTGGGTTCTCGGCACCATCTTCGGTGCCGTGTGGCTCCTCGGCACCGTGTGTATTTTCGGTGCTGTGCGTTTCTTCGGTGCCGAGGCCTGTTATGACGTCATCCAGCCTTCAAGACTCCTCCTCCTTCAACCCTTTTTCTTCCTCATTTCCTTCTGATTTTCACTCCTTTCCTGTCCATACAGTCCCTCCTGGACTGTCAGGAAGCGACATTGAGCCTGACCCAGACCTTAGGCTGGGTGATGATGTGGAAGGAACAGGATCTATTCCTGCTGCAGAGCTTGTGGTCGAGGACCTGTCTTTTAAGTCTCTGCTGAAAAACTTGATTTCCACTCTTTCTCTCCAAACTACAGATGTCGATCCTGGGAAACTGTTAAGACTCCAATACCTTCATGTTCCGGAGATCCCTATGGATTTGACTCCTCCGGTACAGCCCTTCTTTGAGACACTGTCTCAAATGGTATGGAATAATCCTGCTCTCATTCCTTCGGTGGCTAAGTCCATAGATAGGAAATATGCTGCTCCCAAGGATCGACCCATTTTGGCATCCCAAGCCTTTGCAGATCCTATTGTAGTCTTGGCAGAGAATGATAAGGTCGTCCTTCCCCAGAGTACTACAGCTCGACCTATTAACAAAGAATCTCGTAATCTCAGCTACCAAGGCTATTTCTCTCAATAGGAGTATATCCTTTGGCATTCACTCAAACAAATGGTTGAAGCTCTACCGGTGTCAGACACAAATTCAGAGCTTCTTCAAACCATAACCAGAGTATCGAGTCCAAACAACCAACAGGTTAAAGCAGCTATGGATGCTTTCGATACTGCTTCCTGAACGGCGGCAGCGGGCATTTGTACCCACCGTCACTCCTGGCTGCGCACTTCAGGTTTCACGAATGATGCACAGCAACAAGTAATGGCGTTGCCTTCCGATGGTGTGTATCTCTTCAACAAGCTCTAGAGGCTACAGAAAAGACTAGGTCAGCCATTAAATTGGCTCGACCTCCTCCTCCTGTCCCCTCTCGAGGGGTGTTAATAAACGCCAGTTTCATAACCGTCAGTCCTTTCGAGGCAAAGGCTGGGGAAGTTGTAACAAAAACCAAGCCCCCCAGCCTCAAAAGAAAACACAGCAGAAGGCGCAAGGACCCAAAGCGCCCAGTGCTGCCTTTTGAGTTGTTGGCCCAAATCCCACCTCAGCTGCCCGAGGGGGACTCTTCCTCAGTGGTGGGAGGTCATGACTCACTTCTACAATTAATGGAAGTCCATAACCTCGGACGAATGGGTCCTCCAGATAATCTGCGAGGGGTATCCCCTCAATCTTTTGGACACCCCTCTGGATCGTCCTCCCAGACGACGGCCCACGCTGTCACCTCTTCAGTCAGATCTTCTCACCTCCGAGATACAGGGCCTTCTGAACAACAGGGCAGTGGAAGTAGTTCCGTTGGATCAACAGAACACAGGGTTCTACTCCCATTACTTTCTTTTTCAAAAGAAACCGGGGGGCATGCACCCCATTTTGGACCTCAGAAAGCTAAACAAATTCCTTCCCAGAGAGAAATTCCAAATGATATCACTAGGAACCCTGTTACCTTTGCTTCATCAACATGACTGGTTAGCCTCCCTGGACATGCAGGGTGCTTACCAGCACATTTCTGTTCAAGCATCACAAATATCTAAGGTCCGTGGCTTTGGGACAGCATTATCAGTTCAGAGTCCTGCCCTTTGGGCTATCCTCAGTGCCACGAGTTTTTACAAAGTGTTGTGCAATTCTCGCAGCGCATCTCATAAAAATCGGAATACAGGTGTTCCCATACCTGGACGATTGGCTTCTAGCAAGCCCTTCCAGACAGGGAACTCTCGATGCCGTAGCCATAGCTTCACACTTTCTCACGTCCATGGGAGTCCTGCTAAACCTAAAAAAATCATAGCTGCAGCCCTCCCAAAGGCTTCTTTTCATAGGAACCCTTCTGGACACCTCCTGTGAGAAAGCATTTCTTCCAGAGGACGGGAGGAGCGATATCCTTCAGATGGCCTGATACATACGAGAGAACAGCTCGAGTTCAGCTCTCTCGATGCAATGGATGCTATGTCTCATGGCATCCGTGGTGTTCACTGTACCCCTAGCACGCCTCCACATGAGAACCTCCCAATAGATGCTCAGTACTCAGTGGTCCCCGACTACTCACCCTCAATCCTTTCTCATCAAGGTGACAGAACCTCTGAAGAGATCACTCACCTGGTGGTCACAAGAGGACTATCTTCTGGAAGTGTATCCCTTTGCTCCTCTAGATCATCAGATTTCCATTACCACAGATGCATCCCTGATGGGGTGGGGAGCTCACTGTCAGACTCTCCACACTCAAGGTACATGGACTCAGGACGAGCCCCAGCTTCACATAAATGTCTTAGATATGAGAGCCGTCCTTTATGCAGT
This sequence comes from Neoceratodus forsteri, assembly GCA_016271365.2. Taxonomy (NCBI): domain Eukaryota; kingdom Metazoa; phylum Chordata; order Ceratodontiformes; family Ceratodontidae; genus Neoceratodus; species Neoceratodus forsteri. The sequence goes on from CM057452.1 coordinate 1,872,853,349, forward strand.
CAGGGCTTTGAAGAACATTCTCTGTCACAAGAACATTCTCCTTCAAACGGACAACAAAGCACTGATGTATTACATCAACAAGCAGGGCGGTGCTCACTCTTACCCCTTATGCAGAGAAGCGATGAGAATGTGGTAATGGTGCTTGGAGCACAAGGCTCTAATTCAAGCGGTCTGCCTGCCGGGAGTGCAGAAATAACTGGCAGACCGTCTCAGCAGAACAGAGACAGATCCTCACGAATGGTGTCTCGACTCAACCATAGTTCATTCACTATTCGCAGAGTGGGGAACTCCAGACCTGGACCTTTTTGCATCCCCACTCAACACAAAACTGCCTCTCTTCTGCTCCAGAAATCCAGAGCCTGGCATTTTCTGTCAGGATGCGTTCAGGCTGCAGTGGACAAAACGCTTTCTATATGCCTTTCCACCTCTTCCTTTAATTCAGAGGGTACTTCTCAAGTTCGAGTCCCAGGGGGACAAAATGATCCTAATTGCTCCCTTCTGGCCTCGACAGATATGGTTTCCACTACTCAACAGTATGTTGGAAGCTCCTCCGAAACAGCTTCCCCTTCAGATGAACCTTCTTACTCAGGGGCCTGTGGTCCATCCCAACCTGGTCGCTTCACCTTCACGCTTGGCTCCTGAAGAGATAGAAGTGAACAGGTTCAATGTCTCTCGCAGGGTTTCAGATATTCTTCTGGCTACATGCAAGCCAGCCACTAGGAAAACTTACACAGCCAAATGGAAGCGTTTTTTGCTCTGTTGTGCAAAGTCCTCTTTGAATCCCTTTTCCTGACCACCAGATAAAGTTTTAGAGTACCTCTTAGACCTCTCAAATTCAGGTCTGCAATACTCTACAGTTAAGGTTCACCTTTGTGCCATTTCAGCTTATCATGAGCCAGTACTTTCCTTGTCACTGGCTCAGTTACCTGTGGTTAAGAGGTTTCTTAACAGAATTCTGCATGCCAGACCGCCTATAAGATGTCCAGTTGCAGCCTGGGACATTAATCTTGTGCTAGACATGCTCACTCGAAAACCTTTCGAGCCTCTAGCTACCTGTGAGTTAAAATTTCTCACTTGGAAAACTGCCTTCCTAGTGGCCATTACCTCAGTCTGCAGGGTCTCTGAGATACATGCCTTGGTCACAGACCCTCCGTATACTGTGTTTCATAAAGACAAAGTAGTTCTTAGGACCCATCTTACGTTTCTCCCTAAGGTTGTTTCAGAATTCCATCTAAACCAACCCTTGGTCCTTCCTGCTTACTTCGCGAACTTCCAAAATGAAGGAGAGCATTCTCTTCACTCCTTGGACGTCAAAAGAGCTTTGCGTTTTTATCTACATAGAACAAAAGATTTTCGCAAAGCTCAACAGCTGTTTGTTTCCTTCAGCGAGACCCGGCTGGGCCAACCTGTCGCTATCAGATGTATTTCAGCATGGCTTGTGGCATGCCTTTGCCACTGTTATTCCATGGCACAGGTTAAGCTGGAAGGCAGAGTGTACGCTCACTCTACTAGAGCGGTCGTAGCATCCCTAGCGGAAATCCACAATGTGCCCATTGCAGATATTTGCAATGCGGCTACCTGGAGCTCAGTGCATACTTTCGTCAAACACTATGCCCTGGATGTCCATGCCAGACGACATCTTTCTTTTGGCAGAACCATCCTTAATGGACTCCTGTCCTAAAACTGTGAGCTCTTGGTCTCTCCTGCCGCCCTCTCAGGGGATTATTAGCTCGGTACTCTCCCATTAGTGTGAATGAGTGGTGGAGACTTTATGTCCAGGAAGATATGAAAATTACGTGTACCTACCGTAATTCTTGATCTTCTTGGATGAGTCTCCACCACTCATTCACACGCCCACCCTCCATCCCCCGAGCTCACCTCTGTTGTTGGTCTTCATTCCCTCAATCTTAGGCTGTGAAGACTTCTTTGTTGACCCTTCTTATAAGGGTCGTCCAGACTATCTTATGTCTGGGTTTTGGTTAGGCTATCCTTCTAGGTTAGTTACGCTGCACCTCCTTGTAAAAAAAGGTACTGAGGCGGTTGGAGGGTCGACGCTGAGATAGTCATTACTGCACGAGCTGAGGCTTGTGGTGCCGCTCCTCGCAGCTCCATCTCTGGCGCCGACCCTCCAGCAAAAATGTTTGCTCCTGCTGGGTCCTAGTGCCTCCGGCGCAGTTCCCATTAGTGTGAATGAGTGGTGCAGACTCGTCCAAGAAGATCAAGAATTACGGTAGGTACGTAATTTCCATTTCTGTTCACTGGATCTGCAGGATGCATTCTTTCATGTCCCAATCCATCCATCCCATCAGCGGTTCCTCTGCTTCAGGGTCAAAGGAACCCTGTATGAGTTCTGAGCCATGCCATTCGGCCTGTCATCGGCCCCATGGGTCTTTACCAAATGCATTGCAGTGATGGCGGCCAATCTCAGGCATCGGGGGGGGGTGTCAGGATTTATCCTTACCTCGACGATTGGCTCCTAGTAGGTTCCACCCAACAGGAGGTGGAGAGGTCCAGGGACCTTGCCCTCCAGACCTGCTCCCAACTCGGTCTCATGATCAATGAGGCCAAGTCGGAACTCGTGCCTTCTCAGGTGATGGGCTTCATCAGGGCAGAGTTCAACTCTTGTTAAGCCAGAGCTTGGCTCCCGGTGGACAGGGTGGAGGTTCTTTCCTCCTCTGCCCAATCATTTCTGGTTGGGCAATTTCGCCCTGCCTGGGACTTTCTGCGCCTTCTGGGCTATATGGTGGCATGCACCTCAGTGGTCCGTTGGGCTCAGTTGCACATGCACCCCCTCCAATGGGAGCTGGCCGCCCCGTGGACTCATTGCCATAGTCATTTCAACCAGCTGATCACAGTAACCCAGAAGATGTGGGACGCTCTCCAATGGTGGACCACCCCAAACTGGTTGCAGGAAGGGATCCCGTTTGTCCGCTCCAAGCTGACGGTCGTCCTCACGACCGATGCCTCTCTCATGGGCTGGGGAGCCCACATGGGGGACAAAAGGGTCCATGGGCTCTGGACCCCCAAAGAGTCCCAATGCCACATCAATCTGTTGGAGCTCAGAACAGTCAGACTGGCATTGTCAGCTTTCACTCCTCAGCTCCGGGGTCAAGTGGTTCAAGTCCAGATGGACAATATCACAAGCATGTACTACCGCAATAAACAGGGCAGCACGCACTCCCGTCTGCTGTGCAGGGAGGCGCTCTGCCTCTGGACCCTTGTGAGCCAACTGGAGGCAGATCTCCTAGCCATCCATGTGGCAGGAGCCTCAAACCATCTGGTGGATGCTCTCAGCCGCTTAGGTCAGACATCCCACAAGTGGTCTCTCCATCCAGAGGTAGCTTACAGCCTGTTCTCCCACTGGGGCAAATCGATGGTGGACCTGTTTGCCTCCAGGGAAAACACCAAGCTGAGGCTGTTTCATGCCCCTCCCAGCAGGGCTCACTGCAGGGGGATGCCTTTTCGAGGTTATGGACCCCAGGCCTCCTTTACACCTTCCCTCCATTTCCCTTGATCCACAGGGTGCTCCTCAGGGTGAGGCGGGGCAAGGCAAAGGTGATCCTGGTAGCCCCAGACTGGCCGCGACAGTTCTGGTATCCAGATCTCCTCAGCATCAGCTGCAGGCCCCTGGAGCGGCTTCCAGCATGCCTGGACCTGATATCACTCAGTCAGGGGAAAGTGTTCCATCCGGACCTTCAATCCCTGCACCTCACAGCCTGGTACCTGAGCAGCTAGAGTTCCAGGCTTTGGGTCTTTCTGAAGATGTCTACACCGTGGTGGAGGCATCCAGAAAAGAACTGACTAGAAATGTTATAAGACAAAGAACCTCTGTGCGCAAACACTGAGGCAAGGTTACCCAAAGGGCATTTGGCTGGGAAGCCAAGTTTCAAGAAAATACAAAATCACACATGCCCCCACAATGCAAAGCATCATGGGCTGCATATGCAAATCACCACAGAATGTTATGCTGGTCCAACTTTAAGCAGAATTGCATGGTTGCGAAAGGCCTCTCACAGTTTGCAAAGGTGCTAACAGAAGACATAGACCACGTGTTTGGGTCCTACCAGGACTCATCAGTATGCCTCATCTGTTTGACACCCCAGTGGACTGGACCAGCTACCCTAGAGGCAGTGTGCCTTGGATATATTGTGGTGAACCCATTAAAATAAAAACTATTTAAAGACAAAGAACCTCTGTGTAAACACTGAGGCAAGGGTTACCCAAAGGGCATTTGGCTGGAAGCCAAGTTTCAAAATACAAAATCACACATGCCCCCACAATGCAAGCATCATGGGCTGCATATGCAAATCACCACAGAATGTTATGCTGGTCCAACTTTAAGCAGAATTGCATGGTGCCAAAGGCCTCTCACACAGTTTGCAAAGGGTGCTAACAGAAGACATAGACCGTGTTTAGTCCTACCAGGACTCATCAGTATGCCTCATCTGTTTGACACCCCAGTGGACTGGACCAGCTACCCTAGAGGCAGTGTGCCTTGGATATATTGTGGTGAACCCATTAAAATAAAAACTATTTAAAGAGACAAAGAACCTCTGTGCGCAAACACTGAGGCAAGGGTTACCCAAAGGGCATTTGGCTGGGAAGCCAAGTTTCAAGAAAATACAAAATCACACATGCCCCACAATGCAAAGCATCATGGGCTGCATATGCAAATCACCACAGAATGTTATGCTGGTCCAACTTTAAGCAGAATTGCATGGTGCGAAGGCCTCTCACACAGTTTGCAAGGGTGCTAACAGAGACAGTAAGACAGTGTTTGGTCCTACCAGGACTCATCAGTATGCCTCATCTGTTTGACACCCCAGTGGACTGGACCAGCTACCCTAGAGGCAGTGTGCCTTGGATATATTGTGGTGAACCCATTAAAATAAAAAACTATTTAAAGACAAAAGACCACTAATACTTAAACACTGAGGCAAGGTTACCCAAAGGGCATTTGGCTGGGAAGCCAAGTTTCAAGAAAATACAAAATCCACATGCCCCACAATGCAAAGCATCATGGGCTGCATATGCAAATCACCACAGAATGTTATGCTGGTCCAACTTTAAGCAGAATTGCATGGTGCGAAGGCCTCTCACAGTTTGCAAAGGGTGCTAACAGAAGACATGAACACGTGTTTGTCCTACAGGACTCATCAATATGCCTCATCTGTTTGACACCCCAGTGGACTGGACCAGCTACCCTAGAGGCAGTGTGCCTTGGATATATTGTGGTGAACCCATTAAAATAAAAACTATTTAAAGACAAAAAACACTCTGTGTGCAAACAGTGAGGCAAGGGTTACCCAAAGGGCATTTGGCTGGGAAGCCAAGTTTCAAGAAAATACAAAATCACACACCCCACAATGCAAAGCATCATGGGCTGCATATGCAAATCACCACAGAATGTATGCTGGTCCAACTTTAAGCAGAGTGCATGGTGCGAAAGGCCTCTCACACAGTTGCAAAGGGTGCTAACAGAAGACATAGACCGTGTTTAGTCCTACCAGGACTCATCAGTATGCCTCATCTGTTTGACACCCCAGTGGACTGGACCAGCTACCCTAGAGGCAGTGTGCCTTGGATATATTGTGGTGAACCCATTAAAATAAAAAACTATTTAAAAGACAAAGAACCTCTGTGCTCAAACACTGAGGCAAGGGTTACCCCAAAGGGCATTTGGCTGGGAAGCCAAGTTTCAAGAAAATACAAAATCACACATGCCCCCACAATGCAAAGCATCATGGGCTGCATATGCAAATCACCACAGAATGTTATGCTGGTCCAACTTTAAGCAGAATTGCATGGTGCGAAAGCCTCTCACACAGTTTGCAAGGGTGCTAACAGAAGACATAGACACATGTTTACGTCCTACCAAGACTCATCAGTATGCCTCATCTGTTTGACACCCCAGTGGACTGGACCAGCTACCCTAGAGGCAGTGTGCATTGGATATGTTGTGGTGAACCCATTAAAATAAAAACTATTTAAAGACAAAGAACCTATGTGCAAACACTGAGGCAAGGTTACCAAAGGGCATTTGGCTGGGAAGCCAAGTTTCAAGAAAATACAAAATCACACATGCCCCCACAATGCAAAGCATCATGGGCTGCATATGCAAATCACCACAGAATGTTATGCTGGTCCAACTTTAAGCAGAATTGCATGGTGCGAAAGGCCTCTCCACAGTTTGCAAAGGGTGCTAACAGAAGACATGAACACGTGTTTACGTCCTACCAGGACTCATCAGTATGCCTCATCTGTTTGACACCCAGTGGACTGGACCAGCTACCCTAGAGGCAGTGTGCTTGGATATATTGTGGTGAACCCATTAAAATAAAAACTATTTAAAAGACAAAAAGAACCTCTGCGCAAACCCTGAGGCAAGGGTTACCCCAAAGGGCATTTGGCTGGGAAGCCAAGTTTCAAGAAAATACAAATCACACATGCCCCCACAATGCAAAGCATCATGGGCTGCATATGCAAATCACCACAGAATGTTATGCTGGTCCAACTTTAAGCAGAATTGCATGGTGCGAAAGGCCTCTCACACAGTTTGCAAAGGGTGCTAACAGAAGACATAGACCGTGTTTAGTCCTACCAGGACTCATCAGTATGCCTCATCTGTTTGACACCCCAGTGGACTGGCATGGTGATTTTGAAGAACCTCTGTAGCAAACCCTAGAGGCAAGGTTACCCCAAAGGGCATTTGGCTGGGAAGCCAAGTTTCAAGAAAATACAAAATCACATGCCCCCACAATGCAAAGCATCATGGGCTGCATATGCAAATCACCACAGAATGTTATGCTGGTCCAACTTTAAGCAGAATTGCATGGTGCCGAAAGGCCTCTCACACAGTTTGCAAAGGGTGCTAACAGAAGACATAGACACGTGTTTCGTCCTACCAGGACTCATCAGTATGCCTCATCTGTTTGACACCCCAGTGGACTGGCATGTGTGATTTTGTATTTTCTTGAAACTTGGCTTCCCAGCCAAATGCCCTTTGGGGTAACCCTTGCCTCAGTGTTTGCGCACAGAGGTTCTTTGTCTTTTAAATAGTTTTTTATTTTAATGGGTTCACCACAATATATCCAAGGCACACTGCCTCTAGGGTAGCTGGTCCAGTCCACTGGGGTGTCAAACAGATGAGGCATACTGATGAGTCCTGGTAGGACGAAACACGTGTCTATGTCTTCTGTTAGCACCCTTTGCAAACTGTGTGAGAGGCCTTTCGGCACCATGCAATTCTGCTTAAAGTTGGACCAGCATAACATTCTGTGGTGATTTGCATATGCAGCCCATGATGCTTTGCATTGTGGGGGCATGTGTGATTTTGTATTTTCTAGGAAATGTTATGCCTTCAAATGGAGAAGGTTTTCTGTTTGGTGTCAGGGCAAGGGTATGGACCCTCTGTCCTGTCCAGTGACTAACATTCTCAACTCCCTTTGGTCTCTGTCCAAAAGAGGTCCTTGGTCATTGACCCTTAGGGTGCACCTGGCAGCCATCTCTGCTTACCAGGCATGGGCCAGTCCACTGATATTGGTGCAGGAGACAGTGGTCGAGTGCTTTTTCAAAAGCCTGGATCACATATCCCCTCCGGTGCGTGAACCTCCACCTCCGTGGGATCTACTGCTGGTATTGGCAAAGCTCATGGGCAAGCCAGTCGAACCAATGCACAAGTGTGTCTTGTCACACTTGTCATGGAAGATGGCCTTCCTGGTGGCTATCACATCTGCCAGAAGGACAGGGCAGCTCCAGGTGCTTTTGGTGAACTCCCCTTATGTGGTCTTCCACAGGGACAAGGTTGTCCTGTGCCCCAACCCGAAATTCCTTCCAAAGGTGGTGTCAGAGTTTCACCTTCACCAGGTGTTAACCCTGCCGGTTTACTACCCTAATTACACCTCGGAGGCCGAGTACAGGCTCCATACCTTGGACCTGAGATGAGCCCTCTCCTATTACAAGGAGAGGATGGCGGAAATTCGGGGAGAGGTTCACCAGCTGTTTGTCACCTATGCTGAAGCTGCTTCTGGCAGACCTGCAGCTAAACAGACTATTGCAAGATGGATCACATCATGCATAGGTCTGTGCTATGAGTTGGCGGGCAAGGAGCCTCCCAGAGGGATAAGAGCTCATTCCTCCCGCCATACTGCTACATCAGTGGCTGCTTCCAGGGACATCCCTATCCAGCAAATCTGCCAGGCTGCTACCTGGAAGTCAGCAAACACCTTCATCACCCACTACCACATCAACCTTGAGTCATGCTGGGATGCTGGTTTTGGGGCCTCAGTTCTCCAATCTCTGTTCCCTAAGTAGGGGGTGTGCACCTTGCCTTCCTCCTCCCAGAGAACTGCTAGGAGTCTGCCAAAGAGTGTGGATGAACAACATATCCACGCTCCTAGAAAAACTGGTTACTCACCTGTAACAGTAGTTCTAGGAGTGGTATATGTTGTTCATCCTCACGGACCCATCTGACCTCCCCGGCTACGGACACACAACACCTGGCTTCCAATGGGCTAAGATCTGGTGTCATGGGGCAGAGCCGAGGTATATACCACCCGGGTGGGTGGGAGGAGTGAGCTTGAAGACTTCTGGTCCATCTTAAAGTGGAAGGGGACATGCAAAAGAGTGTGGATGACAACATATACCACTCCTAGAACTACTATTAACAGGTGAGTAACCTGTTTTTCCTCTCCCTTGATTGAATAGTGAGTTAGTCTCCTGGGGTACAGAATTACTCAGACTCCAAGGAATGTCCTTATGAGGTTTAGAGGTATAGGTGCTTTTGGTGGAGGTATAGGTTTCCAGTTTGGAAGCCTTTATGCATAGACATTCTAAGTTGCTTTCTATTGAAAGTGGAACGATCTTCTGCCTTGCCCCACAACTCCTGTGTGGGGCTAGGTTCCCTGTTATCACTTAGCCCATTAAATTTGGGGTACTTACAGAGTTTACAGAATACTCCATAAACCTGGCAATTCAGCTACCCCCTCACTCCCATTTTGGGGCTTCTGCAGTACCCCCTCCCCCACACCCCCACCTGATGTTAGCACTGAGGATCACACACTTGACGTCTGCATTGTCGATCGCTTGCCAAAAAGTTGATAGGTGCTGGTAGGTTGCAGAGCATGCAATAGGTACACTCCCACCACTTCTGCTACTGGCAACTGAGGCACTAACTCTTATGACTAATGATAGTTAATGGCATTTAATAGTTACAGGAGGAAACACATTGTATTTGTGGGAATAGAGATCAGTTTACGTAATTATGTTTCACATGACAACAGCACTCAGCTCATTTTTGTATCCCTAGGAACCAGGACGAATGCTGCCCACTGCCACTGCAGTAGAGCTAGCACTTGTGGAGCCAATGACCTGGATTTGGGAGGAAACTTAGGTTGTCAGAGGGTCGGCTTGGGGGGATGGGGAAGGATTGAGCATCTGTAGGACTGCTGTCCTGTAAGGAGCGAGGGCTGCTGCACCCACTGTAGTACTGACTTCTAGTGGTGACTGGGGGTTGAGTACCTAGGGACATCAGTCTAGGGGTGGAGAAGCAGCAGCTACCAGCGTGCTGCATGCAGGGGGGTGTGTGGGCACATCTGGGCAGACTGGATGGGCCTTGCGGTCCTTATCTGCCGTCAACTTCTATGTTTCTATCTTGATGTCATTGCGCGCCCGCCCTCCTGGGAACGAACTAGGAGGAGGAGAAATGGATGGCCAGCATGATGAACAACCCATTGCAGGCTCTGCACCCAGCTCTGTGGCATGCCTTCTGTCTGCGGATCCATCTTGCTGCCAAGTGCGGGGCCCACCACATGTGTAAGTTGTGGCGAAGATGGAAGGTGGATGGTGAGTCCATACAGGGCACAGGTGATGGGGCTCTGGGGGTTCATCCCTGATGATGGAGCGAGCCTCGGGTGTAATAAAGAGCAGAAACTGTCCAAAAAAAAAAAAAGGAACACAGGACAAATCACATTATTGTGCTTTGTATTGTATACCCATGAATACAACAGCAGTTATATTCTGTGTATACGATATTCGTTCCAGAACAATACAATAAATACATTTGAGGTAATATTGTTATCACTGTAGTTTTAGTACTTGAGTAAAAATTAATTTAAAAACAATGACTTTGTAACCACTTCATATAAACCAGTATTGAAAGAAATCAGGCTATACAATGCCATAGTGGTAATGCCCAAGACCCCCTCCCCCCAACAGCTGAGTTTGAATTGTGAAAAACTAGTAGTGCATAACATTTGGCATGGGAGGTAGGGTCTATGTTAAGATAAGTAAGCAAGAAGACACAAAAGGAAACTTTTAAAATCATAATTTTAATAATAAATTAATAAAAACAAAACTAAAACAAAATAATCCCCCTGCAGGTGGATTGCTACCAGGGGGCATTAGCATGGGCTGAAATGTTTGTTGTGCATGCATATATAGTACTGTAGCTGCTTTCCCCTGTTATGTTTTCCCTTCTCCCAAATTGCAGTATTTTCTTTTCTATAAAACCCCCACTACATCCAGCTGGACATGACCCTTTTACAAGCCTCCAGTGCCTTAATAATCAAATGTACGTTAAATGTTAAAAAATGTGAAGTTTGAGTCTTTGTTGTACAGTTCTTTAAGGAATGAGTGTTGTCCATGACTATAACTCCCAGAGGCACTCACATGCTCCGGAAACAGTAATGAATACAAAAGTGCGAGTGTCTATGGGAGTTGTACTGTCATGCAGCGAGGAACAGGGTGCATCATCAGAATGTTCAGCTTGATTTTGATTTACTAAAAACAAGAGGTTCTAAGACTGTGGATACAGTTTACTATCAACACTCTGGCAGTTCTGCTGGGTACAGCTGAGTCAGTGGACGTCTTCAAGCTAAGCTCCCACCACCCATAGTGTATGTTCACTGGCACTGACACCTCAATGTCAGATCTTTCTTTACAGTGGAAGGGACAGGTCTCCTCATTCATGCTCCATGTGCATTTAGACGATCCATATTTTAAGTGCTTGTAACTGTAGCGATCTTGACAACTGATAAGTTTTTCAACTTCCACAGTGTCTGTAATCTTACAGTTCATGCCCTGTCGATGTTTAGCACAATGAGCAAACCGAAGCACAGTTTCAAGCAGTGTGCGTGGTATGGCCGGAAGATGTTGACTATGGACCCACATGACACCTATCTTTATTACTTGGAGAAGCATCACAACATCAATACTGCAAGTGCTGTCTGTCCACATGTGCCTGGTTGATAAAGGAATGGAAGGCGCGGATACTCCTTGGTAGGCCCATGGATCATAAGCTGCCTTTGGTGGCTGCCTGGTTGGTGGCTCAGTTTGTGGCATTCGAAGAGAAGGGAACAGCAGTGGAGTCAGGCTCATCCTTCATCCAAGAGGTAATTCTGGTTGGGCCCCGTGCCAGAGGGCCTTTCATGGATGAGTTTCGTGAGAGGTACTGGACCCTCCAGACCTAAGAAGTGCTGTCGTCATTACTTATGGAGCTTGGAATGGTCATGCTTTTCCCGGTCTCATAACCCCCCTGACTGGTTGTCCTTTGTTGAGCTACCTTTGGTCCTCCATACCCCCAGGTGTGACACCAGTCCCTGATATAGCCAAAGCCATCCTTTCTGCACCATGCCTTCAACCACTCATTGAAGGGCCTGGCTTGGAGTTCCCATGCCTTTCCCCTACCATGGATGGATAGCACTTCAGTGAAGGCCTCTATGGCAGGCTACCTACTGCAGACCCCTCCTTAGCTCTCTCAACCTATCCTGCACTACCCTACAGCTTCTCTTGCCAGATAGTTTGTTCACAGTTGGACAACAATATCCAGCTCCCTCCCTACCCCCTGTTCCCTTGTGATCGTCAAGATCCTCCCTCCAGTCCTCCCCACTGAAGCACCTGGAATGCACTCTACTACCTTGTCTCTCTGTTCCCCTGCCCCCAACTCAATCCCCCTGACTGTGAAGTCTCTCAACAGCAGTTGCCTCCTCCTTGGCCTGGGGGACTGTCCCATTCTCCTTGGGGCCTTCTCCATTGAAGACCCCACCTCTTCCCTTACTCCTGTCTTGGGTGCCTCCTCTTGGCTTCCCTGTCCTGTCAGAATGGCAAAGGAACTACCCAGCAGTAAGGTATGTGGGGTGCTCTCCCTCATTCCTCCCCCCACCCTCCTGGAGCCCACCAAGGTCAAGTCACTCTGCCTTCTTGCTGGCATCCTTTGAGGGAACAACAGCAAATTAGGTGGCCCCTTGGTGAGGCTGATGGTGCCTTGTAGTTGTGCCAGCTCAGTCCATAGTCAAGTGACCTCTGCTCTTAGCCCAGAGTGGTGCCTGCATGTGGGGCAACACCTTAGTCTCCAAAATGTATCTCTGAATACTGTGGCTCTGAACCCATTACACTGCTCCACTCCCATGCCTGATGATTTGCTAACTGCAAGGATGATTATCAGCTGATCTTCCTTCTCCCAACTCAGACTAGCACACTAGCTACTGTGATTTTGTTTTAACCCTGACTGAAGCTCCCAATTTACCTTGCAGACACTACATTTCTAATAAGGCATCTGTCTACTTCGCCCTAGTTAGGAAGGTTCTAGCACATTCTAGAAATATTCTACATGAACCTTCTGGAGGACTCCTATCAATGTCTGCCTATGGGCTGAGGTCAAGGCAGCCACTAGTGCTCTCAGTCTGGCTCGACCAGCAGGCAGTGTCCTCGACCACCTCATCTTCAGGAATGGAGAGGCATTGACGCAGAATGTGTCGACACTATGAAGAGCTCATTTGGCAGCAGTGGACCATCGCTGGTAGGGATAGTGCTCTGTTCCCCTTGGCCTTGATCGTCCTTTTCCTTGCCGGTCCATCTGACTCAACAGTCGTCAGTGTCTGCTTCACCTTCTCTTTGGATGGAGCAACATACACCTCAGCCATGGTTCGGGGCACTGACATAGAAGAGCCCCAACCTGCAGCTGGCTTGCCAGGTTGGCTGTCAGCAGAGATAACCCAGGGTGAGAATACCAGGGTTGTGCATGGTGGTAAACAGCTGAGGGCTGTCTTTGAAGAATCGTCTGACTCAGAAGCTGAGTTGTGGATGGTCTCGACCATGAATCACACCTTCAAATCTGGCCTGAGACAACTCCTAGTTTCAGAAACCAAATGTAGCTGTTTCTGATAACCCCCCTCTTGCCGCCAAGTTCTCTCTCCCTCCCGTTTGATTGCCACCCCACCCTCCCCTCCTGACCGATCCGGCCCCAGGAAGGGTGACTCCTCCTCCATTCCCCACCCCACCTCACCCCTCCATCCACTACTTCCTCCCTATTCTAATCTCCCCAACATTGACGATGTACTCAGCCAAGGTACTATTATTTCAACTGCCTCAAAATTGCTCTGGCACCTACAGTTAGTTACCCACCTGTTTCTGTCTGATCTATGGTTATTTGGTTCTAATGCCTGCTTACATGATGCTGTACTTTGTACTAGAGTTTTTGTTAATTGTGCCTAATTTTGTCTGTCAGCCTCATGTGCAACCTTTGTAAAAAGAGCTTTGCTCAAAGGTATGTCTCTGAAATCTCATAAATAAATAAATAAATAAAAGACCAGAAATCGGTCGAAGAGCTGACTACCATTCATGGACCGGTCGGTCCCTCAGAGCCTTAGTCTGATTTATTTTAGGAGTCCATGAAAGTTTTTCTTAAAATCTGTTCAGAGATGGGCTAGATACCCATTTACTGATATTCTGGAGAGGGACCAATCTCCAAGCGTTGCCTTTCCCTTGGCTGAAGCTGTCTTGGGACTAGCCCTTGAGCTTTGGCAGCATCCTGCCTGCACCCTCTGCCCATATGGTCACAAGTGTGAGGTTCCCACAGGCACCCTTTCTGGGTTCTCTGACCGCCCTGCTGCAGTGGGTCTCATTACAGATGCTGTATTCTGTAGATCAGAAGGCCAGGAGGACTTGGGCGAACCTCCAGACAAGGAATCCAAGAAGATTGACCACATAGGTAAAAAGGTGTATGCTGCTGCATCACTGGTTCACCATCTGGTCATTTATTTGGTAATGACCCAGAATTTTGGCCACTACCTTCTCGGGTATTAGGTGAACTCCTTCCCCCCCCTACTTCCAGCTGATAAACAGCTTCCTGTCAAGTGCATCAGAGGCCACGGTCAATCACTGGCTAAGCACCAGCTTCAGATGGCCTTGGATATGAATGATTTCTATGCCTGTATGGCTGTTGACATGCATTGTAGGGCCTGGCTGAGTCTGTCTACCTTTACTGTGGACATTCAGCATAAGTTGGCCGGTGTCCCCTTCTTGTGCAGTGACCTCTTTGGCCTTGGTGTGGAAGGACATCTCATGCATATTGAGAGGTCCATTGCCACCACAGATTCTGTGGCTCATCCCAGAAAGCCCCCAAAGCCCAAAAGACTAAATAGAAGGACTTTCAGTTCAGTCCGCAGCCTCAGCAGTCAGTACCAACACTGGCATCTGAAGCCTAAATTCAGCAGCCAAGTGCAAAAAAGAGAAGGGGTAGAGGTGGTGGTGCCTCTGTGTTCCCTGTGACTGGAGCCCCCTCCAAGGCTGTGCAGTAACAGGTTGTGAGGTGTTGTCCCCCTCCCATTCTGTTTTGTCTCAGCTCCCAGTCTTGAGTCTGTTGCACTAGTTCTTGCTACAGTGGTCTGCTGTTATCTTAGATAAGTGGGTTCCGGAACTGGTGAACAAGGGTCTGACTTTGGACTTCGAGGCTCTCCCGCTGCACTGATTCGAAGCTCCTTGTCCATGCTAAGAGCTGGCATTGCTCTGCTCCTAGAGCAAGGGGCGATGTTCCAGATGCCCTGGCCAATCAGAGATATGTGTCCAGGTACTTCCTAGTTCCAAAACGGATAGGGAAATAGTGTCCCATACTGGATTTGCACGATCTGAACCAGTTCATACTGAAATGCAAGATCTTATTTCGAGTGGGGGCTCTTGCAGCAGGCTGTTACCATTAGGACTATGCCACCAGGCAGTAGGATCCATCAGAAACCTTCTAGCTAGCAGTCTCCAGCAGGGACCGCCTCCGAAGCTGGCTCTGCCTTGACATCGGCCAATGGTATATCGGGGGCGGTCCCCAGCCCCATCTCAGTTCTTTTCCCACTGCAGACTCGTCTACTTCAACTCTTCGGTTGCCTTTTAGGATGTTTTTTCAGTAGCTCCAATGAATTTATTGAAGGTTTTACAACTTTTTTGTCGAAAAGTCTGCTTTTCGTCTGTATTATCTTCAGCTGTATGTCGTCTTCAGTTTCCTCCACCGAGAAGAAGAGGGCACAGTGTGCCTGTGGCCACCAGATACCAGCTAGGGACAAGCACGAGGTCTGTGTCTTCTGCCTAGGGCCCAACCATGACATTAAGGCCTGCTCTATTTGCAGCGGCTTTACTGGCCAGACTCGTATTCGCTGCCTTGAGGCACTTAAAGCCCATATTTTGGAACAGCAGGTGGCCATAATGCAGAGCTCAACAGCAGAAAAATCTTCTTCTTCTTGGTCCTTGAAGCACAAGGATAAGAAAAAGGGCGCAACGTCGCAGACCAGTGTAAGTCCTGAGAAAAGGACCGGGGTTGGTGCAAGGGGCGTTCGCTCCCAGTCCCCTGTAAGAAAACCTCCTTGAGTTCTAACTCCGGGGGGGCGGCTCTGACCACTCCTCCTGCCATTCGCAGCACTCCACTGGGTGGCAGGATTCTTCCACTCCTGCCAAAACACCATCATTGGGGAGTGGTAAGCAGGGCTTGGTTTCTACACCGGCCATGACTACCCTGAATGTGAAGGCCACACCCTTGCGGTCACCCTCTGCCTCAGGGGTTGGGACCTCATCCTTGGCTTCCACAGGGACCTCGGTCCTATCGCGCAAGTTCCCAACGTTGGTCTCTCCTGGGGCTCCACTTTAGACCACTGAGCATCGAGATCGGGAGTCGGCCTCTAAGCAAGCCTCAGCTTACCATACCTTGGCCTCTCAAGCACCTATGACAAAACCGAGGACGGTCTCTAAGCCAGATAGCTCCAGACCGTCAGTGGTACCTGATAAAGGGCATACGTTGGGCAATGCCCCCCCAGACCCTGAAAGTTCACCAGTCCATAGGGCCTCTATACCTGATGACCAAGGGTACTGGTCCACTCCTTCTCTCAGGGACCACCGGACCACTTCTCCTCCCCTATTGCTCCTCCTTTGCCAGAGAAACCTTGCCCCCACCCTGGTGGAGCCAGCAGCTCCTCAGTTCTCCAAAGAAGAGCTGATGGAACTCTTTCAGTTCTGGTGGGGCCAAGTGAAGAATGATGTCCTTCCACCGCAGCTGGATCCTAATCTGACTCCAGATAAAAATAAGGACCAAGGTCGGGGAGACAAGCCTTCCTCTCCCACGCCTAAACCTAAGTCCCACTCACAAAGTCCTACTACCTCCTGGGGCCAGACTTTACACAAGGAATGGCGTCACTGACATCGCTCCTGTTCTCCAAGTACTACCTGCTGTTGCTCTTCTAGCCATAGGTGGTCAGTCAGCTGACATCGGTTGGATAGCTGTCATCAGCGCTCTACTAGCCATCACTGGTCCTATAGCCATTGCCATTCTTCTAGTGGGCGGCATTCCTCTGAGAGGTGCAGATCTTCCTCGCGCTCTAGATTGACTTCCCTCTTTTCGAGAGGCCGTGGTTCAGACTCCAACATATCGGGTTCTGACTGTTCTCCCTCAAGAGAAAGGCATGTGTCCCCAGACAAACAGGACACTCCTAGATCTCCTCCTGATGATCCTACCTTTATGGACGTCATGAGGCACATCCAGTCCTCCAATGGAAGGGAGATGGAGGATCTGGATCCAGAGCACTGGAGGTTAGCCAGGTACCTGAGGCAGAAAGAGCCAAAGTCCTTGGTCATTCCTCCTCTTGTGGATACGTTCCAGGATCTCATGCAGATCACTTGGAAGCATCCCTCCACCACTCTGGCAGACTCTAAAAAGACGGACAGGCTGTACCAAGCGCCGAGGAAGGAGCCTTTTTTGGTGGAACACCCTCAGGTGGACTCCATAGTGTTTACAGCTGCTCACGACAAATCGAAGAAGCCAAAGCACCTTGGTTTTCAGCCTTCCAATGTAGAGTCCAGATTTTTAGAGCAGGTTGGCAAGAAAATGTATTCTGCCTTCACCTGCTCTATTCGATCTTTGAACTTCCTCACACATATGGTCCAATATCAAACTGCAATGTGGGAGAAGGGCTTAGAGGTTGCTCAGGACTTGCAAGACTTGGCACAAAAGATTGAGCTTCTTGATATCCTGAAGTCAGGGTCAGACATTGGCACTCATGTTCTGAGGGCCTTGTACGACACTGCAGACACGGCCTCAAGGGCAGTGGCATCTGGCGTTTGCCTTAGGCGCTACACCTGGCTTAGGGTCTCGGGATTCTCCCATGACCTACAGTCCATGATCCTGGACCTTCCCTTCCAGGGTTTCATACTTTTTGGGGAGGAGACAGAGGAACTGAACTCTCACCTCCAAAATTCTGGGAAATCTATCTGGTCCATCCGAAACATGCATAAGGGGACTAGAAACACTTTTGCAAATGGCCTTTGTAAGCCCTCAGGGCAAAATATCCATAGCCAATTTCAGTGGGGGGTTCAAGAGGAAAGCACTAACCCAAACTCCTGGGAGCTCCACCTCCAGAGGCCCCAAGACCTCCCAGCCCTCTCTGCCTGTTCCTGTATCTGCCCAATGACTTGCTACCTGCCTCCCCCTCCGCCGGCGGAGGCATTTGGTGCAGCAGTAGGGGGTCACTTCTTCCTCTGCCTAGAGGAATGGAGCAGAATCACCACAGACCTCTGGGTGTTAGACCTTATAGGGAAAGGACATACTCTCGAGTTCCTCCAGATCTCTCCAGACAAGCCACCAGGGTCCTCCCATTATCCTCCTTCACACATTCCTTTGATAGAAGGAGAGATCCAGGCCCTTCTGCAGAAACAGGCGATAGAGCTGGTCCCCTGGATCAACAAGGGCAGGGCTACTATCTAATTTTTTCCTGGTCCCAAAAAAGACCAGGGATCTTCAGCCCATTCTGGACCTCAGCTCCCTAAATCTCTTTTTATAAAGTACAAGCAGTTCAGAATGGTCACTCTGCCAGGCCTCATTCTCCTCTTGCACCAAGAGGACTGGCTCTGCTCTCTGGATAGTCAGGATGCCTACCTATACATAAGGGTTTTTCCTCCCCATCAGAAGTTCCTGAGGTTCCACTTCCAGGGGAGACATTACAAGTTTTGAGCTTTATCATACGGCTCCTCGAGTCTTCACCAAGTGCCTGGCAGTGGTGGCTGCGACTCTCAGACACTAGGGCCATTATGTCTTCCCCTACCTAGACGATTGGCTCCTGTCAGCTCCTTCCAGAGCTCAGCTACTTCACACTCTTGGAGACACCTTTACTCTCTTCCAAGAGCTGGGGATCACCCTGAACCGTCCAAAGTCATCCACATGGCCCAGCCAGTGACTCCTTTTTATGAGAGCAGTCCTGGACACACTTCAGGGCATGGCCTTCCTTCCACAGGATGGGGGGATTGTCTAAGGAGTGTAGCCCGGACGGTATCCATGGCTTCACGGGTCCCGGCCAGGACCTTCGTCAGACTTCTGGGGCACATGGCGGCAGCCATCCCCACAGATTCCTTGGCCCGCCTCCACATAAGAGTCACACAGTGGATGCTCAGGGATCAGTGGGACCAAAGGTTGAATGACCTGAACCAGCCGGTCAGGGTCTCTGACCCAGTATGAAGGACTCTTTCCTGGTGGTTAGACCCCTCCAACCTGGTATAAGGGGTCCCCTTTTGGCAGAAGCTCCCAAGGCAGATTCTAACTACAGACGCATCAGGCCTTGGTTGAGGTGCTCATCTGCGAGATAGACAGACCATGGGGACATGGTCTCCAGACAAGCAACTGCTCCACATCAATGTGCTAGAGATGCGAGCGGTCCTGAATGCCTTGCAGGCGTTTCAGATGAACCTTTAGCCAGGCCCTCTTCTCATCTAGATGGACAACATGTTGGTTGTGTTTTACGACAACAAGCAGGGGGACACACATTCTTGCCCTCTTTGCCGGGAGGTGATGAGGGTCTGGTATTGGGCACTGGAACATTGCCTAGACATCACTGCTGTTCATGTTCTAGGCATCCAAAATGTCTTGGCTGATAGCCTAAGCTGGTCTTGGTCCAAGGCTCATGAGTGGGAGCTCCTCCAGTCGGTAGCAGATCAGTGATTCGACAGGTGGGGCCACCTAGAGTTAGACTTCTTTGCGTCTCCATTCAATGCCAAATTGCCCAGTTTCTGCTCACTAGAGCCTGCGCCTGGTGTTTTTTGGCCAGATGCTTTGTGCTTTTGTTGGACAGGGAGGTTTCTATATATACCTTCCCTCCCTTACACATTCTTCAGAGGGTTCTTCTGAAGCTACAGGCTGAAGGAGCAGAGATGATCCTCATCGCTCCATTTTGACCTTGGCAGATTTGGTTCCCACTACTTCAGCAGCTGTCAGTGGAGCCTTCAGTACAGCTGCCACGGAGCTTGCACTTGCTATCACAGAATCAGGGAATGCTGGTACACCCAGACTGCAAATCCCTGCATCTTCATGCCTGGCTCATGCAGACTTAGTAAAATCTTGGTATGGGGTCTCCCAGGAGGTGGTGGATGTTCTCATAGTTGCGAGAAAGCCCTCAACTAGATCCACTCGTGCCATGAAGTGGAAAAGATTCTACCTGTGGGCTTCACCCCGTCACTTGGACTCGCTTACGTGTTCAGTGAACTTGATTTTAGAATATCTCCACTCCTTAGTAAATCAAGGTTTGAGCTACTCTTCCATAAAGGTACACCATTCCGCAATTTCTGCTTATCACGTACCTATGGAGGGAAAAACCCTCGCCCAACTGGACATGTCCTATATGTTTCTGTGGTGCATACTGCATATATTTTTTTTATTTCTTTATCTCCTTCGGGGACCCTTGGAACTCTCTCAGGCTACTATATGTCCCCAGCTTTGCCGCATGATGTGGCCTCCATCAACCTCAGAAACGTTGCCATTCCTGTGAAGCCCCCAGGGACTCGGCCCTACAGGATATCAAAGGGGTGGTGATGGAGGTCCAGCAATGGACGTAAGGCTGGTGGACCTGTGGGCCGTCACCTGTCTAAGGCCCAAAGGGTTTTTTGCCCCTTGGTTTACTCCACTTCACATCCTCCCTCTCCCCTGCGTGGGCACCCCGATGCCATGGCACACAGCAACCCTGCCGGTGTCAGCCACACTGCGCTGTGCAGTCTGGGTTTCTACAGCACCCTCGATCTCCACCGGGGGCCGCTGGAACTCCGGACAACACCCAGCCTTCCCCCCGGTAGAAGAGAACTGCCTATCAGGCGCTCGATCTGCTCCCTCCCCTGCTGACCCCCAGCACCCAAGCTTGCTCCTGAACTCGGGTGTGGTGCAAGGTGTGGCATCTGGCACCTCAGCTCTCAGCACCACCGGGCTGGCTTGTGCATACTGCATATTAAGCCTCCCATCAGAGATCCAGTACTGCCCTGGGATCTCCTTTTTATGCACGGGAAGCTGACTCTTCCCCCCATTCGAGCGTGCCACAGAATGCAAGCGTCACTTCCTTTCTTGGAAAGTGTTATTTTCAGTTGCCGTTACTTCTGCCTGGAAAGCTTCCGAGCTTCAGGCCTTGATGTGTAAGGAGCCTTATTTAATTTTTCATTGGGACAGGGTGTCCATACAAACTAATCCTAGGATCTTACTTCGAGATACAGCTCTTGCAGCAGGTTACACCATTAGGACTGAAGCCGTCAGGCCCCCACGGAAACTTTCTAGCTAGCAGTCTTCAGCGGGGACCGCCTCTGACGTCGGTCCGGCCCCCGACGTCAGGCGTAGTACATAAGGAGGCGGTCCTGCTATAATCCCCACTTCTTTCCCACAATCGACATCGCAGCATCGGCCTCTCAGTCATCTTCTAGCGCGCGACGACAAGGAAACTTCAGCCGCTCTTTTTTCACTGGATTTTGTCTGATGTCCTCTCCAACTTCTCTGGAGGGCCATTCATCGAAGTGTGCCTGTGGCAAGCAGATCCCCTTCAAGATTCTTCACTTGGCCTGTGTACGCTGCCTGGGCCCAGACCACGACACCTAGGCCTGCTCCTTCTGCCAGGGCTTCAACAGCTGTACAAGGATCCACCGCCAGAAGGCCTTTCAAGCTTTCCTCCTTGAGGAAAAACTTAAAGTTATGGATTGAGACCCTTCCTCCAAGGGGGAGTAGTCAGGGAAGTCCCATAGGCACCGCGAAAAGCACCGGGAGAAGGAAAGACTCAGATCTCCTTCCAGGGCCTTGGACTCCCGCAGCTCCGGCTCCAGGTCTGACCACTCTCCCTTGAGGGCTCGCTCTCAGCCTCTCGCGGTTCTCATCAGATCAGCTAGTGGTTTCTCCTCTCTGCAGCCTGTCAAGACCTCCAGACCTGTATCTTTGTCCACTCCGTCTAAGGCCTCGTCTAGGTCTGGGGAGCGCCATAAGTCTTCCACCCGTCGTCCGGACTCCGACGTCAGGTCTGTCGCCCAACCGCCGCCACCCCAGCGCAAGACTAAGGAGCTGACCTCCCTGAAGCGGACATCGGACCCAACGTCAGCCCACCCGATGTCGGCCAAGCTACATAGGCACTCCCGGGAACCGGTTACCGTTTGTCACCCATCGCCGGTCAGGCGTTCGTCCTCGAGGACGTCGGCTGGGGGACCGACATCGGCTACTGCAGAAGGAAGGACCACTCCACCGCCTACCGATGTCGGTTGGAAGGCGTCATCGGAGGAGGACTCTACCCAACCCGAAGACCAGGTGGGCGACCCTGGACCCATCGAGCTCCCACAGGAACCCTCCCCGGAACGGGGGACCCGACGCCCAGCCCCGCGACAGGCCACCGGCGCCCGGTCCATCGTCGGGCCTGAATTTGACAGAGGTGAAGGAGCTCTTCACCTTCTGGTGGGACACCATCAAGAAGGATGTGATCACCACACAACCTCCTCCTACGCCTGCTACCCCTTCAATGCCTGTGCTCCCTCCACCACCCAGGGGGTCAGCAGGACGGGCATCGACCCCCAAGGAGCCAGCGTCCCCTCCTAGGGGCAGATCTTTGGAGAGGAGAAGGCCTCCTTCAAGATCCACTTCAGGGTCACCCAGCCCCAAGAGACCCAGACGGCGTCGGTATACCCCGTCCGTGGTGGACTCCAGATCTGATACCTCTGCGTGCTCCAGATCCCCTTCTCCAGTCAGCGTCCCTTCTCCGGACCCATGCGACCTTTCCAGGTCCCCTCTGGATGACCCCTCGTTCGCCGAGTTAATGAAGCATATCCAGGAGAACATGGGGTGGGACGCTGAAGAGCTTGACCCCGAGAGACTATGCCTTGCCCGCTACCTTCAGCAAAAAGACCTCAAGCCTGTGGTAGTGCCACCCTTGGTGGAAACCTTCATGGACGTCACCAAGGCTGTGTGGAAGCGTCCACATTCGACTCCAGCAGTGCCGAAGAAGGCTGACTGCCTGTACAAGGCCCCAAGGGAGGACCAGTACCTGGCGAACCATCCTCTGGCCGACTCCCTGGTCATTACGGCCTCACATGACCGGTCTCAAAAACCGCAGCACTTGAGCACACAGCCACCGGACCTGGAGTCCAAACAGTTGGACGTCCTGGGCAGGCACACGTATGCAGCTGCGACTTGCACCATTAGGTCGTTAAATTACCTCACCCACATGGTTCAGTTCCAGAACGCATTGTGGGAACAGGAACAAGACCTCACTGAAAAATTGCCAGATGGTGGCCAAAAGGAGGAGCTGTTGCAACTCCTCCGTACAGGTTCGGACGTGGGGAGCCAGGTGCTTAGAGCCGCATACGTCTCTGCGGACTCTTTGGCCAGAGCTGCAGCCTCAGGCGTGTGTCTCCGGAGACACTCATGGGTCCTTGTCTCCGGGTTTACCCAGAATGTCCAGAAGAATATCATGGACGCCCCTTACCATAGCGACTTTCTGTTTGGTGAAGCCTCTGAGAAGGTGATCACCAAACTGCAGGAAGCTGGGAAGGTGGTTAGATCTGTGCATGCTATGTACAGGTCTCAACTTAGTTCCTTTCACAGGAACTAGAGTCTTTTTCGCAGCTGGACCCAAAGGCAACAACCACGTTCTGGCCAGCAACAAAGGGGCTCCTTCACCTGAAAAGCCCAGGCTAAGACATCCTCAGGCAGAGGCCAACGAGTCACAAAGTCGGCCCAAGCTGCAGGACCCAATGCTGCCACAGCATGACTTCTTCCCGGCCCCCGCCCCTCCTCAGGATCAACGGGAAATGAAGGTCGGGGGTCGTATCGTGGACCACCTGCCAGGGTGGCGGTCGATCACCACTG
The DNA here is from genome assembly GCA_016271365.2 of Neoceratodus forsteri. Taxonomy (NCBI): domain Eukaryota; kingdom Metazoa; phylum Chordata; order Ceratodontiformes; family Ceratodontidae; genus Neoceratodus; species Neoceratodus forsteri. The sequence goes on from CM057452.1 coordinate 1,872,876,744, forward strand.
ACAGGTGGGTGCTACAGTTGGTCGAAAAAGGCCATTATATAGAATTTGTAGACAACTCACCCACAAGGCCTCCTCTGCTTTCCCACTACTCGGGTCAGCATGCCCTGCTTATACAGCAAGAAGTGCTCACGCTTCTAGAGAAGGAAGCTTTGGAGCATGTTCCAGGGAACCAGAGAGGAGCAGGATACTATTCGCACTTCTTCCTGGTTCCAAAGAAAACAGGGGACCTCCGCCCAATTTTGGACCTCAGCGACCTCAGTTTGTCGGTTGTCTACAAACGCTTCCGCATGGTGACCCTGCCGTGTCTAATCTCCATGCTGAAGAAGGACACTTTCTTGGCGTCCCTGGACATGCAGGATGCTTACCTGTACATCCCTATTGCTCAAGCGCACAGGAGGTTCCTGCGCTTTGAGTTTCTCATCCACCATTATCAGTTCCGGGAGCTTCCCTTCGGGCTGTCATCAGCACCTCGGGTATTTACCAAGTGCATGGCAGTCGTGGCAGCGTCTCTGAGGAGACAGGGCCACTACATGTTCCCGTACCTGGACGATTGGCTTCTCATGGCCCCTTCCAAGGAAGCATTACTGATGGCCATTCAGCGTACCCAGACCCTTTTTCAGTCTCTGGGCATCCTCATCAACTACGACAAGTCTCTCCTGGTACTGTCCCAGAAACTGCAGTTTATAGGGGCAGTTCTGGACACCGTCAAGGGAAAAGCCTTTCTTCCTGAGGACAGAGCGGAATGCATTCGATCCCTCATAAGGGATCTGACAGCGAAGAAGACCGTCCTGGCCAGAATGGTCCTTCGCCTGCTCGGACACATGGCTGCGGCCATTTCCACATGCAGGTAACGCAGTGGATGTTAAGGGTGCAGTGGGACCAAAGGCAAGACCATCTGCAGCAACCAGTCCGAATCACAAAGGCCGTGGTTCGGGACTGGCAATGGTGGCTAGACCCGGGAACCCTCTCCATGGGGGTTCCCTTCACAGCGCCGTCCCCGACGGTAACTCTCTCCACAGACGCCTCAGGGCTGGGGTGGGGAGCGCACTTGAATGGGGTGAGGTCTCAGGACACATGGACAATTCAAGAATCTCATCTCCACATCAACAGATTGGAGATGACGGCAGTTCTTTATGCCCTGCAAGCCTTCCAGTCGGAGATTCCACCGAGTACTCTCCTCTTGCAAACAGACAATACTGCGGTGATGTATTACCTCAACAAACAAGGAGGCACACACTCCTACCCCCTTTGCAGGGAGGCCATGAGAGTGTGGGAATGGGTAATACAACACGGCGCAAACCTTATTGCAGTTCACGTCCCCAGGGTGGACAATACCTTCGCAGACAGCCTGAGTCATTCTCAGGCCAGAGTCCACGAGTGGGAACTTCTACAGGAAGTGGCAGAGGATCTGTTCCACAGATGGGGCACTCCAGAATTAGATCTTTTCGCGTCCCCATCCAACGCAGAACTGCCCAATTTTTGCTCGCTAGATACAGGGCCTGGTGTTTTCTGGCGAGATGCGTTGTCCCTCTCCTGGGCGGGCAGATTACTCTATGCCTTCTCTCCTTTCCAGCTGATCCAGAGAGTTCTTCTCAAACTTCGCAGGGAGCACGCGACGCTTATCTTGGTAGCGCCTTTCTGGCCCAGGCAAATCTGGTTCCCGCTACTGCATCAGCTATCTCAGGAACCTCCGCTTCCTTTGCCAATCAGCTCCCATCTGTTGTCTCAGGAGGAGGGTTCACTAGTCCACCTGGACTTACATTCATTGAACCTACCTGCCTGGCTCCTACAGACATAGCCATGATGCGACACGGGGTCTCGCAAGAGGTGGCAGAAGTACTTTCTGCCACTAGAAAACCGGCAACACACGCAACATACGCCATGAAGTGGCGCAGGTTTTGCTTGTGGGCTCAAATGCGCGGTTTCTCACCCTTAGACTGTCCTGAGAAACTGGTTCTGGAGTACCTGCTTTCCCTTTTCCAATCTGGGCTAGCTTACTCCTCGATCAAAGTGCACCTTTGTGCAATCTCAGCTTATCATGCCCCCATAGGCCATCGTATGGTGGTTCAATTGGATACTACTCGTGCCTTTTTAAGGGGGGTCCTCCACCTTAGGCCGCCTATCAAGGATCCAGTTCCTCCTTGGGACTTGCCCTTCGTCCTGGAGCAGCTTCTGCTGCCACCCTTTGAACCAGCCGTGGCTTGAGAGCTACGTTTTCTGTCGTGGAAAACGTTGTTTTTAGTTGCAGTTACTTCGGCAAGAAGAATTTCCGAATTACATGCACTCATGTGCAAAGAGCCCTATTTAATTTTCCACCAGGATAGGGCATCCCTGAGGATAAATCCTAAGTTCCTGCCTAAGGTGGTTTCAGCCCTTACCCTTAATCAGGATATCGATTTACCGGTGTACTTTCCCAAGTACTCCAATCGAGCAGAAGCACTGCTTCACACCCTAGATGTTCACAAGTGTCTCAGATATTATCTGACCAGAACCAAACAGTACCAGAAAGCGGATCAGCTGTTTGTCTCCTTTGCTGAGAGGATGAAGGGAGCCCTTGTTTATAAACAGTCCCTTTCATGTTGGCTCATTCAGTGTATCTCTTTCTGTTATGACAAGTGCAACAAACCCTTGCCAGGCGTGGTCAAGGATCATTCTACCAGAGGAGTGGCCACCTCTTTCACAGCGCTGAAGAAAGTTTCCACTTCAGCTATTTGCGCTGCAGCTACCTGGCCCTCGGTGCATACCTTTATTAGGCATTACAGCCTGGATATCGCTTCAAGGCGAAGGGCAGGTTTCGGCCTAGCCGTCCTCCAGGGACTTCTGTCCTAGGCTCAGACAGGGTCGTAATCTCCGTTTTTCCTCCTCCCGATGGCGTAAGATTGTTGCCATTGCTTGGGAATCAGTCCTAATGGTGTAACCTGCTGCAAGAGCTGTATCTCAAAGTAAGATAGTACAATTACGTAAGAACTTACCGTAACAATAGATCTTCGAGAACAGCTCTTGCAGCAGGTACCTTCCCGCCCACCATTCCCCCTCTTTGGAGGAGATAGGTTATAGCCTAAATTCCATCATTCAGGATGGAACCATTTCTTTCTAGTCTTGGCCATCTGATGGCGGATCCTCGGTCTCCTCTTCTGATGTCAGCCAGCGGCCGGGAGTCTCCGGCGGGAGAACTGGGGATTATGGCGGGACTGCCTCCTTATGTACTACGCCTGATGTCGGGGGCAGGACCGACGTCGGAGGTGGTCCCCGCTGAAGACTGCTAGCTAGAAAATTTCCGTGGGGTCCTGACGCCTGACGGCTTCAGTCCTAATGGTGTAACCTGCTGCAAGAGCTGTTCTCGAAGATCTACTGTTACGGGAAGTTCTTACATAACTGTACTTTTTTGCCCAAGGTGGTGTCCGAACTTACGCTTAATCAGGGCATCAACCTTCCAGTATACTACCCTGATCACTTGAACAGAGAGGAAGCGCTGCTGCATACTCTGGAAGTCTAAAGGGTGCTACGGTATTATCTTAACCACACCACTCCACACCATAAGACAGAGCAGTTGTTTGTGGCCTTTGGACCCCGATGTCAAGGCGCTCTGGTGTCTAAGCAGACATCAAAGTGGCTGGTAAATTGTATCATCTTCTGTTACAATTACAACAAACCCCTCCCGGGCTCGGTTAGTGGTCATTCTACCAGGGGAGTGGCTACTTCCTTATGTAATGTCTCTATTGGAGACATCTGTGCAGTGGCTACCTAGAGCTCAATGCATACTTTCATTAAGCACTACAGCCTGGACATTGCCTCTAGGAGAAGGGCAGGTTTTGGCCTGGTGGTCCTTCAAGGCCTCCTATCTTAGGTGCCTTCCTAGCACTGTTGCATTTCAGCCTCCTCCCGGATCTACTTGTTCCTTTTTTGAGGACTTCTTGGGACTCAGTCCTAATGATAATAGCTTGCTGCAAGAGCTCCCACTTGAAGTAAGATAGTACAGTTACGTAAGAACTTACCATAACAGTAGATCTTCGAGAACAGCTCTTGCAGCAGGTGCTGCTTTCCCTCCCTCTTTCCCCCTGGTGAGTTTTCTGCATATTTTGTTTTACGGCAAGTTTCCACCTGGTCCTCCTGCTGGCCTTACCAACGGATCTCTGGCGGGTGAACTGAGGTGGCTCTGGAGAGCACCCCCTGATATACCATTGGCCGCCGTTGGGGCGGAACCAGCGTCGGGGGCGGTCCCCGCTGGAGACTGCTAGCTAGAAGGTTTCCAATGGGTCCTGGTGCCTGGCGGCATAGTTCTAATGGTAATAGCTTGCTGCAAGAGCTCCTCTCGATGAGCTACTGTTACAGTAAGTTCTTATGTAACTGTACTTTCTGGCTGGTCATTCTGAATCATATCTTATCATCTCTGGAGCAGGGCATGTATTTCTGCTCCCTGGACCTCTAGGATGCACTGTTCCACATCCCAATCCATCCTAGTGCCAGTACATTCAGTTTCTTGCAGAGAGGATCCTGTACCAGTTTCAAGTCATACCCTTTGGCTTCTCATCCATTCCCAAGGTCTTTACCAAGTGCATGGAAATGGCAACAGCCTTCCTGTGGTGCAAGGGCATCAAGGTATATCCCTACCTGGATGACTGGTTGCTGGTTAGGCCATTCAAGGAGGCCTTGGAGAGATCCAGGGATCTGGCTGTCCAGACCTTACAAGGCTGAGGCCTTCTGATCAACCCGGCCAAGTCAGAGCTGGTTCCCCTTGCAGGTGATTAAGTTCATTGGGCCAGAACTAGACTCCTTGCAAGCCATGGCCCACCACCCGGCAGACTGGGCATCAGATCTTACTTCCTTCTCCCAATCATTTCAGGTTGGGTGCTTGCATCCTGCTCTGAATTTCATGCAGCTGCTGGGGTTGAAGGCATCTTCCACCACCATGGTCCATTGGGCCCGCTGGAGGATGTGCCCCCCCTGTGGTGTGAATTTGGCCAGTAGTGGTCTCAGCACCATGGTCTCCTGGACCAGACGGTCTTGGTGACCCAACCACTATGGGATGCCAACCAGTTGTGGCTGTCACACAGCACTGAGAGGAGGGAATCCCATTTGACCACCCAGAACCTTCCATTACACTCACAGTGGACGCATCTCTGGGTGGGTGGGAAGAACATCTGGGAGACCACAAAGCCCACAAATTATGGCCACCCACATAGAAACTTAGAAACTGATGGCAGATAATGGCCACTTAGCCCATCCAGTCTGACTATTTTCACTGTGGTTGCTTTTGCTGCAGACCCTCCTTAGTCTATGGCACTGTCACTTCCACCCCCTTTCTTATGATTCCCTTGTGCCTCTCCCAGGCTTTTTTGAATCCCACCACTGTTTTTGACCCCACTACCTCCATTGGAAGACTGTTCCAGGCATCCACCACCCTTTCTGTGAATAAGTGTTTCCTCACATCTTTCCTGAACTTACCCCCCTCCAGCTTCATACAATGACCCCTTGTTCTACAGCACCCTTTTTTCTGAAAAATACCTCCCACCTGTACCTTATTCACCACTGTGAGGTATTTAAAGGTCTCCTCTGGAGTCTCGATATCACATCAGCGTGCTGGAGCGGTGCCATGTGATATGGGCAAATGCATAACAGTGAGCCCATATGAGCGACTACATTATGGCGAGGAGTGAAACAGCTAACATGCTTCCTTACTAAATTAACCAACTCCGAGGTCATACCATCTCGAGGAGGGAGAAAGCATTTTCACCATTTCATTTCTCGCTGTAATGTAGTCACCGTAATGTGGGCTGGCTGTTATGAGTTCGCCCATATCACAGGTTATGGCTGAAGCTCCATGCAGTGCATCTCACTCTGATGGAATTTTCTCCTGGGATTCATGGGCAGGTCAGTCAGGTTCAGAAGGACACCACCACCACTATGCAACATGACCGCTGAGTTCTGCCTGAACAGGTAAGGCAGGACGCACTCCTTTCTATTCTGCCAGAAGGCTCTCTGCACCTAGAAGCAGGTCTCCTGGCGATTCATGTCGTGGGAGAATGCAGTCAGTTGGTTGATACTCTCAGCCACATCACAGAAATGTTGCAGAAGTGGTCTCTGTCTCAGGAGGTGGTAGACCACCCATTCTACCAGTGGGGCACCACTCTGGTGGCTCTGTTGGCTTTGTGGGAGAACAAAAGATGAGGCTGTTTTGTGCTCACCTCCCCCCCCTCAGTCTGGGACACTGTTTGGGGATGCCTTCTCAAGGTCCTGGACCCCCACCTTCTGTACATCTTTCTCCCTTTCCGCTTGGTTCACAGGATTGTTATCAAGGTTTGGAAGGTCAAGACATGGATGATCCTGTTAGCTCCATACTGACCCAGGCAGTTCTGGTTCCCGGCTCTCCTCATAGTCAGCAACCAGCCTCAGTAGAGGTTACCTGTCTGTCCTGAACTGCTGACCAGACAACACGGGTAGATACTGCACCTGGACCATCAGTCCCTGAACCTCTCAGCTTGGTTCCTGAGCAGCTGGAGTTCCAGGCTCTGGACCTTTTGGAAGACAGCATCCATGTTGTGGAGGTGTCCCATAAGGATTTGGCTCATAAATGCTATGTATTTAAGTCGAAGGTTCTTGATCTGGTGCCATGTGCTAGCATCCGTGACTACCTTTGGTCCCCATGTCAGTTGGGACTGTGAATCACAAACCTTAAAGTGCACCTTGCAGAAATCTCTGCATACCCAGTGAAGGCTGGTATGCCGATGGTGGCTCAGAGAAGGTGGTCGGGCACTTTTTCATTGGCCTAGATCACATGTTCCTTCTGATATGCAGGCTGCCTCCTCCTTGGGACCTACTGTTCATTTTGACAGTGTTCATGGTGAAGCCATTTTCAGCTCCAGACACTCTTGGTGGAGTCTTCTTGTCGGTTTTTCACAAGAACAAGGTTGTCCTTCGTCCCTAGCCAAAGTTCCTCCCAAAGGTTGTATTGTAATTTCTCATAAACCAGGTGATTAACCTTCTGGTATACTTTACTAACCTGACCTTGGAGGCCAGTCACAGGCTCCAAGCTCTGGTGCTGCAGAGGGCACTCTCTTACCATAAGCGGCACGTGGCTGGAGTTCGGTGTGAGGTTCACCAGCTGTTTATAACACACTGAAGTCAAGCCTGGCAGACTGGCAGCAAAGTGGACAGTTGCCAAGTGGATTACATTCTGCATCGAATTCTGCTATCGGTTGACTGGTAGGGAGTCCTCCAAGGGGCTTAGGACTCATTCTTCCAGACATACTGCTGTCTTGGCAGTTGCTTCCATTGATGTCCCCATAGCATAGGTATGCAAGGCTTCAACATGGAGTAAAGCTAAACCTTTCATCTCCTTTTACAGCATTGATATAATGAGTCATCCAGATGCTGTTTGTCCATCCTCAGTCCTCCAGTCTGCGGTCACAAAATAGGGGTGCCTACCTTGCTCCCTCTTCCCGAAGGACTGATAGGAGTCTGCCAGGAGTGTGTATAATGAACTGTATCCACATTGTAAGAAGTATAGGTTACTCGCCTGTAATTGCAGTTCTACTAGTGGTATACAGTTCATATTCACATAAACAACCTGACCTCCCCTGGCAAGTGGCACCCAGATCCCTGCTTCCAGAGTGCAAAAGATCCATTGTCACGAGGTGGAGCCAAAGGATATAGCACCCAGGTGGTGGGAAGAGCTTAGCTTGAAGACTTCCAGTGACTCTGTTGTCTCCAGGAAGACTGCCAAAGTGTGGATGTGAACTCTATACCACTAGTAGAACTACAGTTACAGGTGAGTAACCTTTTCCCCCTTATACTTCAAGCCTATTTTTTTTTTTGTCAAACGTTTGGTCATTCCCTAGCGTAGTCAATGACAGCCCCCCCAGCCCTGTCACTGATCTTCTCATAGACATACTGATTATCCACCACTTGCCCAGAAACATGATAGTAATGGGTGGCCTGCCATGTCAGTCATGTGTGGATCTGCTGGGAGTAGGTGCATCAGCTGACCAGGGCTGTCTTCTCCAGCTCCTGGTGTTCTTCTCAAGGGTGCCTGCATGCAGTGATGCATACACATGCATGAAGTGGCATGCATGCATGCAATCAGCATCTGGAAGCTGCCCTTTCCCTCTGTCATGATCCCACTGTGCTACATCCTGACCTCTGCTAGGTGGTAGACAAGCAGCAGAACCCTTCCCCATGAGGGAAAAGAGTAAGAACTGCCCCTGGAATGCTCAGTCCTCTCCCCCAGCTGGACCCTGAGTGACCTGAGTCCATTCCTGAACCCTGGTCACCCGCATAGCAGGTAGTGGTGCTACTGCTGCACTATCGGTCGGCCATCTTCAAGCCTCCTTTAATCATCACCGCACACAATAAGTTATCTGTTCATGTCAAAGATGAAGAGCATCAGAATCACTGTTTATGAAGAAGAAAGGGTCTGACTCAGATTAGTTAATGTGCATGTGCAGGGCTACTGGGTGTCCTGCTTCCTTCCTAACTGGAATAACTGGCTTAGTTGTAAGGCCTGTTTACATGGCTGATGCTACATGTGCAGCTGTGCCACTCTTTTTCCAAACTGCCTGAGGTAATCATGCCCGTGTTTACATGGCCCCTCTCAGCACCGATGCAAGCCGTGCTAGAGAGGGACTGCCAGTCTTGGGATGGTCAGCAACTCAATGATGCCAGTCATTGTGCACCTGAGTGAGCAGCACAGCCTGTCCACACAGCTGTGTAAAGCCGCACACTCTGGCACACATCCTTACCCCAGCGCTGATTTGACTGGGGATCAGAGGACAACTTGCCATGCTATGGTAAGTGTCCATGTGGCTGCTTTTACACTGTGTGCTCAGGCTGCTGGTGTGGAAAGGCAGCTATGTCAACACAGAGGTCATAGGCAAGGCCCCTGGAATTCTGCGGTTGCGGAATTTGCCGCAGAATTTGCATCATGCCGCAGAATATATATAGTGCCGCAGAATTCGTTGTTTTTGGTGAATTTTCATATAAATACACTGTTTTTCCATAGTGTCAGGCTTTCTTTCCCGCCTCGTTTATCCTGAAGCCCCTCCTCTATGCTCAGCATATGATGTCATCAATGACATCACATCATATTTAGCCAATGACAGGACTGCATTCTGCCAGAGAAATGAATAAATCATGCCGCAGAAATCAGAAAATGCTGCCGCAGAAGTCAAGGAGCCCTGCCACAGAAATCAGAAAATTCTGCCGCAGAACACCAGGGGCCCTGGTCATAGGTGAGGGCTTTCTAATAGGCAAGCAGTAATCCTTTGAAAGAAAGAGGTGTTCCTGGAGCAGCTTAGGAGCAGTATTATAACTAAAAGCATTGTTTTCACTGTGCTAGATCTCCAATTAACGTATTATTCTGTGACAAAGTGATTCTGTAATTACTCTGTTTTTCTTTGTAGCACTGTTAAATCTCTGATATTCAAGGTTGTTTCAGCCTCAGCTGTAGGAAAACTTGAATGCTCTTTAACTAAATTAGAATTTTCTTTAACGTCATACTCCAATGAAATAGTCTCCTCTGTCTATATTCTGCTTTACTGTTTAATTGAGCGTTCTTTAAATTGCTTTCATTGCATCAAACAATTTTCTGTATATTTCCTTCACCTCTTATGTTAATGTGTCAGTGAACCTCTCAGATTCCTTTAAATAAACATTTAGCGGAACCAGACAAGGATGACTTAGAGAGACAGCAGCTGCAGGTTTGGCATCACTTCTCTCTGTCCCAGACCTGTAGCTGACACGCTACGGGTCCAGTGCAAAGAAGCAGATTAATAATAACTTGCTTTGTGGAGGGCCATGCTTGCCCTTTGCAAAGTAGGACATGAGTTGTAACTTGCTTTGCGGAGGGCCTTGCCTGCCCTGTTCAAAGTAGGACATGAGTTGTAACTTGCTTTGCGGAGGGCCTTGCCTGCCCTGTTCAAAGTAGGACATGAGTTGTAACTTGCGATGATTAGTCATAACTCAAGCAGTGCCTGATGTAGTGACTGAGTTGTAACTTGCTTTGCCAGGGCCCGCATGAGTGATAGAACAGTTTTAACTATGTTAATTGTTCTAGGACTTTAAATATTTTGTTTCTATACGACTTTAATTGTACTACAAAATGCCCATGTTTTCTTTTGGTCCTGTTCTTGACTGTTTGTTGTGTTTAGGGGCTTTCAGCATTTTGTTCGTGTATGATTTGGTACATTTTTCGTGACATTTTTAATGATTTGACACGTAACCCCCCAATAGTTATTTCCATGTTTCTTTCATGTTTTCAGATTTAATTTCCCAATTTTTTTGTTTCTGTTTTTTGCCTTACGCATTACCAAGTGCTATATGTTATGCACATGCTGAGTTTTTAAGTTTGTCTTTTATGTTTTTTTGAGACTTTTTCTAAGTAAAATACTAAGTCGACATAATTTTTTATTGAAAGTCAGCTCAAACATCTTGTTAGAACTTTTTTCTGACAAACCTTATAACTGTCAACATTTAGCATTAGGTTAATTTTTACGTTTGCTGCTTTTTAAAGTTTTTTTTTTTTTTGTATCACCACTTGGAAAATGCTGTTGCAATTTTCAGCTATTTTTTTCCAGTGGTCTACACATCTGCAAACATTTTAACCTTGTAATTTAAAAACGAAGTAACATTTTAACCCCCCCCCGGCACTTCCTTGGGACAAACTATACTACAACTGTAAGTTTCATAATTTAACCCTGCCTAGTTTGTTCTCTATCAGTGAGCAAATAAAATGGCAGAAAATCAGGGAATTTTATGTAAATTCAGAAAGTAATAATTTTTATACTGCCAAACAGATTTTTATCAAATTAGCCAAACTACACACCAAATGTTGTAGTCCTATGGGACTAAGATGGCCAACATGTTAGCGGTCAGAAGCCTAGTTTTTTGGTGGACTGTTGGTGTAGCTGTAACACTACTGCTCTAATGCCAGCAACTCGAATTTGGGAATGAGCTTGGGTCGTTGGGGGCTGGCCAAGGGAAGATGACTGAGCATCCCAGGAGACACTCTCCTCCTCCAGGGTGGGAGGGTACCATCCTTTGCTGCAGTACTGTCACTTGGGTGACCAGAGGTGGCAATGTGGCTGGTAGGGCTGAGGGATGGTAGGGATGCAGCTGATGCTGGCAGGGGGAAGCATGCATAGCATGGGCGGGCTTGCCTTGTCATGTATGCATGTCGCTTCTCCAGGAGATGGGAGAAGCTAGGAAAAAAAGGCCCCAGCACCTCCACAGTGAAGGCCACAGCAGCTGTGGGGCCGCTACCTTCCCAGCCCAGAACAGCGTAACAAAATGTAACAATTTTCAATTGAAAGTACATAGAAGTTCAAGTTATAGCATACTAATGTATCCTCTAGAACTGGTTTTCATTGTGTCTGTAACAGTACACCATATGAGGTTTCTTCTCAGTACCGAACAGTGTCTATGGGGGAGGGAGGCTATTAAAAACTCATTAAGAAGGAGAAGATCATTCAGCATTTATATAGTGTTTTCCTACACATTGTATCCCAAAGTGCTTTTCAAGGAAGAAGAAACTGATAGTGATGTGACTGAATGTGTAGTGGCAGCCATTTCACACATCAGCACCCACACTCAGCCTTAGACGATTGCATGAACCAGTTTTTGTGGGGAGGAGAATGCTGGCCTGGACACCAGGGGGAATCCCAGTGCCAAAAAAAAGATATGGCTCAATGCCAATATTAGAGAATGCAGTTATTGATTCCAGTGAAAAAATGTGGGATGCAAGGAATTAAGGGACAGGTAAACCTCTTTGTTGCCTGTACTGTTTGAATTCATAAAAGGGTTATTACTTTACTGATAAATGAGCAAGGGACCCAGACTATATCCCCTGACGGAATTTTACACGCGGTAAACTCCCAAGTTCATAATTCCTGTAGTACGGTGGAGCCTGTAACTGCCCCATTTGACCTTTTTTTCCAGGATCTAGAAATTCCAACCATCACTCCTGAGATGTCTACCTCTCTAGATGCTGAAATAACCAAACTGGAGGTCTTAGAAGTGATTAAGTCTCTGTCCTCTAATGTGGCACCTCGAGAGGAAGGCCTGCTGGGAGTATTCTACAAAGAATTCAGGGAGGATCTGGCTGAAGTCCTAGCAGATGTATTAAATTTTCTTTTTTTTTAATGATCTATTTTTGCTCCGTCGTGCTCAGGAGCTGCCTCTCCTTCGAGCTGCCATGACCCCTCAGACATTCCTCCTACTATCTCCATGCAAGCCACCTTACCTCATATACGCAGCCAACCTCGGTATAGCCTGGCGTAACCCTGTACCGGGTGGGTCCCTCTCCTCCGAGGGGGAAGGCACCGCCGGGAGGAAACCGGTACACTATTTCTTTCGGTTCCAGGCACTGCTGAGGCTTTTGTGTGGCCTCCAGGAGTCTTCAGAGGGTCCTTAGGCTGGCAGCCATCATCCGGCTAGTCTCCAGGGCGGTATTTCTGTTTTTCTGGTGTTTCCCCTGACATGCTTCCTCTGCAATGCTCCCAGTCTCCACTGGGTGCCGCTGGAGAGTGACCATGCGTCCCTAACCCACCTCAGGGAGGAGAGGAGAATCTATGGACGCCGATCCTTCCCTTCCCTGCCAACTCCCCGCACTCCGAGTCCATTCCGAACCCAGGTCGCGGCATGGTAAGTCAAGGCGTTAAATTTTCTTAAAGACAGTGCACATAGCAGTGGTTCTTTCTGAGGAATTCTCTTTTTCCTGTTTAAAAAGGGAAACTAGAATGAGTTAAAAAAAACTGGAGGCTGTTAACCTTGCTGAATAATGACATAAAGATTGTAGCAAGAATCCTAAGCAGGAGGCTGTCAGCAGCAGCATCTGATTTACTAGTAGCTTCTCAAACTTTGCAGTCCCAGGATATAGAATTCAGGACAACCTGGCACTAAGGAGGGAAGTCTTTGATGTGGGTTATGTGGGACTACTGAAGGCCTTATCCTGTCACTGGATCAGGAGAATGCCTTCCACGTAGTGTTGCATGACTACATTTTTTCAGTTTTGCAAGGTTTGCCTAGGAAATTTATTTGGTGAATAGGTACACTGTAATTTGGAGCATCCCTTACTCCTTTGGTTAATGGTTGGGTGGCTTGGGACTGCCCATTAAATGGAGGGGAGGCAAGGATGCTCTATGAGCCCTTTACCCTATGTATTCTACGTAGTCCCGGTGTTGCATAAACTGGAACAGGATCTGTCCATCCAACACATGAGGGTCATGGATGCTCCTTTATCCTGCCTGACATCCACATATGCAGATGACAGACATATTCTGGTTAGGGATGGTGAGGCTGCACGTAAAGTATTACAGCACTTTTTCACTTCAGTGCAGTATTGAAGTCCAAGCTAAATAATGACAAAATGGTTGTGATACGGATAGGGGGAGGTACAGTCGTGGCCAAAAATATTGGTGCCCTTGCACTTTTTCAAATAACTCACAATTTCCTCTAAACATAAGTTGAAATTAACAACAGTACAGTATTTGGTCTCCACAATTCTTTATTTCTCTGTTACTATTACAGAACCTTTGTTTTTGATTCAGAATTTAATATATCCTTTTAAATCAGAAAATGAAAAGAAATGGCATTGACAAAATTATTGACACCCTAGACTCAATATTTGGTAGCACAGCCTTTGGTCAAAATAACTGCAATCAACCACTTCCTATAGCCATGGATGAGCTTTCTGCACCTTTCTACTGGCAGTTTGGCCCACTGTTCTTGTACAAACTGCTCCAGTTCTTCCAGATTTGAAGGGTGCCTTCTCCCAACTGCTGTTTTCAGGTCTCTCCACAGGTTTTCAGTGGGATTTAGAGCTGGACTCATTGCTGGCCACTTCAGAACAGTCCAGCGTCTTGACTTGAACCATTCCTGGGTGCGTTTTGAAGTGTGTTTGGGGTCATTGTCCTGCTGGAAGACCCATGACCTTTGACGGAGACCCAGTTTTCTGACACTGGGTTCAACATTGCGCTCCAAAATGGCCTGGTAATCTCCAGATTTCATGATACCATGCACACGATCAAGGCACCCAGTGCCAGAGGCAGCACAGCAACCCGAAAACATCACTGAACCTCCTCCATATTTGACTGTAGGGAAGGTGTTCTGTTCTTTGAAGGCTTCATTTTGTTTTCTGTGAAAGCTCTAATTTGGTCTCATCTGTCCACAGGACATTCTTCCAGAAGGATTTTGGCTTGTTCAGGTGTGTTTTGGCAAACCTCAGTCAGGCTTTCTTATCTCTCTCTCTCAGCAGTGGGGTCCTCCTGGGCCTCCTACCATATAACCCCCTTTCATTGAGTTGGCGATGGATGGTGCAAGTTGAAACTGTCGTACCTTGTGTCTGAAGGTCAGCTTGAATCTGTTTGGCAGTTGATCGAGGTGCTTTCTCCACCATTTGAACAATCCTGCGCTGCAATCTTCGATCAAGTTTTCTCTTGCGGCCACGTCCAGGGAGTTTGGCTACAGTGCCATGGGCCTTAAACATTCTGATAACATTACATACGGTGGAAACAGGAACATCAAGGTCTCTGGAGATTGATTTGTTTCCTTGAGATTGTCCATGCTTGGCTACAATCTTCTGTCTGACCTCCTCAGACAATTCTCTGGCTGTCTTTCTTTTCTCCATGCTCATTGTGGTACACACAGTGACACAAAATAGGAGAATGAGTCCTTTTTTCTATTCAAACTGGTTGAATGAGTGATTTTTATATTGCAGGCACCTGCAACTCACCACAGGTGAGTTCAGTTCCAAAGTGAAGGAGAATCACCTGCTTGAAATCTAATTATTTCTAACTACTTCTAAAAGGTGCCAATGATTTTGTCCGGGCCATTTAAGGATTTCTGTGTGGAATAAGCTAAGACTTAGTACATTTTTCTGCTTTTTGTGTTTTATTCCACTGCAAACCAAAGAAATACATATGTGGAAACCAAAATATTTTTTAATTTCAACAATTTTCTGGAAGGAATGGTGCATTATTAGAAAAAACTGCAAGGGCGCCAATATTTTTGGCCACGACTGTACTAGCAGTTTTCAGGATATAAATGGTATTAATACAGCTTCAGAACCTGTAAAAATACTGAGGGTATGGTTCAGAGCCTTGGATAACGTGACTTTTAACTGGAAGAAAATAATAGACTTGGCAGAATCGTAAGCCACAAAATGGAATGCATGGCCACAGTCTAAAATGTAAAGAATTCACATTATTTTTTTTTTGTACTTATATTTTATTGATTTTGTACAATTCAATACAAGTATTTACTTTCTGAAGTGAATAGCAGACACAGCATTTACATTAGAAATACATAATGCGGACTTCCGGTGAGCGCACCACCTCAGTGGCAGCTTGAATTGGTACTGTAGCTCAACTTCGCCTACAAACTATCCATCGGAATCCAACGTTAATCCAACCCATCCACCAGCAAAAACTGGAGAGGATTGCTCCAATATGTCTTCCAGACACAAAAAAAGGAAAAGACTAACAACCAGCCAACCAAACAGTTAAAAACTCTGTTGGATTATACTCAACCTTCCTCGGCCGGCACAGCTGTGGCGCTGTAGCACTCCACAACGCCTTCGGAGGAATCGGAGGAACCAGACTGTGTAATAACCTCTAAACAACGATGTGCCACTCTACAGAAGATGAGCGCCACCCTTGAAAGATTAGAGACGGGGGCTTCAGATAATCAGAAAAACTAGAGATCCTGGAGAAAAAAACTGAACAGTTAGAAAGTGGCCTCAACGAGTATTCTGACACAGTAGATGTGCTCAACGTGGCCTTGCTTGATCTCCATAAGAGGGAACAGATGTTAGAAAGCAGACTAGAAGAACTTGAGAACTGGAACAGTCGAAACAATATAAGAATCCACGGTTTGCCAGAAGAAACCAAATCGGGATTGATGCTGGTTTTTCTCGAGTCCTTCTTATCATAAATACTTGGTTGGCTGCATGAAAAAGCACTAAATATTACTAGAGCGCATAGATCTTTAGTACCCAGACCAAAGGACCCTAAAGCCTGCCCTCGGTCAGATATAATAGCGTTCTTGGACTTTCATACTAAAGAAGAAATGTTGAAATTAGCCTGGTTCAAAAAAGAAATACCCTTTGGATATACCAGACTATACTTTGAGCAGGACTATACACCTCAGCTGCTAGCCCAATATAGAAAAGTGCTGATGGTGGTACGTGCCCTCCAGTCAAAAGGGGTTAAAGCATTTGTAGAGTACCCGGCCAAGCTCAAAATCTTAACTGAAACTGACGATTCCCTGGCTGGCCTGCTAGCAGCGAAGAAGTTCCTGTCCTCAGTTGAGGTGGAAATTCCTCTGGACCAGGCCCAACTTCAGAGAGATCGAGTAGTGAGCAGAGGATGGCAGAGAGCTGGGACCAAAAGAAAAGAGATGCATGACTGCCTGGATGTTTCCGGGCTGTGGGACACAGTCAGCGCTCATGAAGATTCCAACATCAGCCCCATGGCAAGACGGCCTGAAGCCAGCCATGAATTCACCGACTCCTCGGAGCGAAGAAACGCAGGAGAACAGACACTGGCATGAAAGAAACTCTAGCTACAGCTCTATGGTTTAATTTTTTCAAGTAGGACAGTGAGTGATTTTGATATCCTTGCTTGCCTTCACCTAATGGTGCGGGTCCTGTTCCCAGAATACTCCCTTACATAAGGATGGGGAGGAAGCAGGTTAATAACCACAGTGAGCCTTAGGCCCCTAACAAATGATGTATACTTTTTTTTATTGCTGATGTTCCCCCTAATTTTGGGCTATTTGTTAGTATGGTTGTAGGCGGTCACTGGCTCCGACGGCTCGAGGGCTCCTTGGTGGGGCACTGAGGGCTCGGGCTGCTACACTCGCTTAGGAGGCCTAAAGGATGCAGATCTAGGAGGCTAAGTGGCAGCAGAAATGAGGTAATAGCCTCTCACCAGATACAATTGTCCTTTTAAAATTAGTGGACAAGAATTTTATGTAGCCCCAGTGGCTAGGTTGTGGCATGAGAATGCTGGCACAAGTGGTGGGCTTCAGCTCAGTAGTAACAGTTGTGGCTAAGCATGAAGTTAACAGAGCCCCAGAAACCAGTTTGGGCCTTCCTTGGTGCTGGGCCACTGGTGAGGGACTCAAGATCAAGACTGTATCTGCCTAGGTAAGCAGGAAACCACCCTGCGTTTAGTTCCAGACTGTGTTGAGGGTGAGAGGCACTCCTTTAACTGCAGCAAGCCAGCTGTGCTATCCAGGTTTGATCTGCTAAAAGTAGCATTGCCAAATTAGAGGATACTAGTTATCCCCGATGAAGAGCATTGAGCGAGGTGTGCAGTCCTTGATCTCCAGGGGGGGCCCCCATGACCGGCTAGGGGAAAGAATAGATGGTGCGATCTCACGAGTAGGGAAGATCCGGAGACCGCCACGAACCTTATGAACCAGCAGTGTTACTAGAAACCCTGCATTGTTATTTCAGTGATTCCTATTTTAAGTTATCTAGGTTAAACTTATATAAGACCCATGGGAGGGAAACAGAAGTTAATCATAGAGAGCTTGATTATAAAAGGGACGAGGGGAGACTCCCCTAAATTCAGGATAATTTACTCATACCAGCCAAAGAGTCCACAATTATTATTTTTTTCTTGAGTGGTGTGACAAAAACATCTTGCCCTTCTGGACTTCAGTCTAATTTTTAACCTGAGCCAGACGGAAGGCCTACAATTCAGAGGCCATTCTACCACACCTCAGAGTGACTACCTAAAGAGGGTGAATACAGGGCGAATACACCTTGAAGTTACCAATGTACAATTGGGTTAAAAATGTACATGGTTTCCTAGTGTATTACTATGTTTTATTTAATGTAAATTCATACTCAATGTTGTTCTTATTGCACAGAACCTTATGCTTAACAAGGAAGAAGGATGTTTATCTTGTTCTCCCTCCTGAGGCAGTGAAATTAGATTTCTAGGGACATGGATATGTTGTTCAGCCACACTGTCTGGCAGGTATCCTTGCCGCTTTAAATCTTGACGGAAGGTCTTCAAGCTGGCTCCTCCCACCCACCCAGGTGGTAAAACTCTCGGCTCCGCCCCATGACGCCAGATCTTCCTTACCGCTTGGAAGCTCGGGTTCCCTCCTTGACGCTCTGCATATAAGACTGGTTCCTAATTCTTCGGTTTGCGAATTTAAAAGTTTTTCGCTAAAATAGACTTCGGTCTTCTATCCCTCGTGGCTGCGATGGACAAATCGACTCCTGGTTTCAGGAGATGCCCTTGTGGGCAGAAAGATGTCTCGGACGTATCCGCACTCCATGTGCGTCTACTGTCTAGGCCTTGAGCACAACCCGCAGGCTTGCGACCTGTGCTCTTCCTTCTCGGCCTACGTCCTCGAAGACCGCGCTGCCCGTTTACAACTGGGGCGTCCCGAGAAGCGTTTTCCTCCGGTGAAGTCAAAAGAGGCCTGGTCTGTGGTTTCCACGGTGGCGGGCTCGGCGGATCAGCTCGAGCAGATGATCACCCTCGAAGAGGAGGCGGCGTGGGGCGCATCTACCTCAGTCGCGGCATTTGTCCCGCTCTCTCTGGGTGCCTCTTATTCAGCTTCCTTTAAGGAGCTTTGTCTGTCCCTCTCTACTAAAGGAGAGGGACCAACTTCTGCTGGACCTTTTTCTCGGTCCAAAAAGAGAGACAAGGGTAAGTCCCTCCGTCGACACTCTTGGGAGCGGGAAAGATCCCTCTCCCTGAGTTGTCGGCCGTCAATTTCGGTCGACCGCTCGGCTTTGGCCATTGGTCTCACGGTGTCCCTGTCAGGCCAGTTGACCGAGACTCCCGTCGACGTGGTCAAGATTTTTCTCGACCCGTTGGACGGGTTGTCGACAGGAGAAGCCGAGAACCTTCTCTCCCCTGTTCCCCCAGTGGGAGCTGAGGACCCCGTGGGCTTGCCAGTGCCTCCAATTCCGGAGCCTTCGGGTGAACCCTCCGAACCAAGGGGAGTGCCGGTTCCCCATGCCACCTCCCTGCACCGGCCTCGGGAAAACCGAGGTTCTCGGTCTCGGACTTCTTCGCAGTCCAGCCGATCCCACTGTCATAGGCGGTCTTGGTCTCTGCACCGCGGCAGGCGGCGTCCATCGTCATCCTCCTCGGATTTAGGGAGGCTTAACGAAGTTACGCCCGATATTTAGGACCTCATGTGGCAACAGCTCCTTCTGACTGGGACCAAGCCGACGCTGTTGCCTTCCCGGCCATTAGGTGGCTGTCACCGGAGCGGCCGAAACAACCCCTCGACTTACCCGAGGAGCATGTTCCCAGGCCGGTTGTTCGGCCAAAACCAGCTGCTCCACCGATCCCGGTGGAACCTCTGCCTCCACAGCTGTTATTTGGGGCTTCGACCAAGAATTCTCGGTTGGCTCAGGGACTGCCCCATAGGCTGTCTGTCACCCTCACTCCCGATCGACCTCGGCAGGTGGAGGGTGGCTCAGGCCTGAGGCAGCTCTTCGAGGACTCTTCTGAGTCCGACGGCAATTCCTCCCTTTTCTCCAGGCGAATGGACTTGGAGTCCTCAGGAGGACAGTCAGTGGACGATAGCCCTTCATCCTACCTAGGATTGCTTCAGCTCATCTCGGAGTCCACCGAGATGAAGCGCGAACCTGTCTCTAAGCGGGCCCGGTATCCCCTCACGGAGATTCTGGACCGAGGGGATTTCCCTACAGAGGTCTTTCCAGTGGCCGAGGCCATAGTGGGCCCGGCCTTGGAGCTCTGGCAGTGCCCTGCTTCCTGCCCTGCGCCTTCGGCCAGGATGGCCAAGAAGTGTGTGGTCCCTACTGGTTCCTTGTCCAGTTTTTCGGAACATCCCTCAGCCGAGGGGTTAGTTACAGACAGCGTTTTCCGGCGTGCCGGGAACGCTAGGGATGTGGACAAACCTCCCGACAAGGAGTCCAAAAAATTGGACTATGCCGGGTGAAAAGTCTACGCTACGTCCTCCCTCAGCCTTCGTCAGGCCAGTTCGGCCATCCTCATGGCACATTTCTCTCATGCCCTGTTGGGCTTCCTGGACGAGGTTGTCACTCATCTTCCCGCGGACCTGCAGACCACGGTTAGGCAGGTGCGGGACCAGGGCAGGGCGGTGGCCAAACAGCAGCTTCAGACTGCTCTGGACATCGGGGACTCATGTGCCAGGTGTGTAGCGGCTGCAGTGGCTATGCATCGTCGGGCTTGTCTGAGGATATCCACCTTCACTTTGGATACCCAGCACAAGTTGGCGGATGTCCCCTTCTTGGGGATCAACCTCTTCGGCCCTGGGGTGGAAGGTCACCTTCAGAGGATCAAGAAGTCCAATGCTACCTTGGGACTCGGTCTGATCCGCTCAGAAGGACAAAGGCCGCAAGCCACAGCCTAAGCCCTTTCGTCCCTCTGCGCCTGCGGCACGTCCGGCCCAGCAACGTCAGGGCCAGCAGGCTCGAGCTTGGCATCCCAAACCCAAGCCCGGGACTTCCTCCAACAAGAAGCAGGGAGGTAAAGGCCCAGGAGGTCCCTCGGCCGGTCCCTCCTCCTCCAAGCCTGACCAGTGACAGGTTGAGGGGTGTCACCCCCAACCCCGTCACCTCACCCCAGGTTCCCCCCGTTGGGGGACGGCTCCGTCACTTCCTTTCCACCTGGTCCGTTATTACCACTGACAGGTGGGTGTTGGAGGTGGTGGGAAAAGGCCTGCCCTTGGAATTCGAACAAGCCGCGCCCTTCAGAGCCGTCGCACCTCGGGGGGCATCGGGGTCCGCAGCCTCACTGTCAGCTCTCCGAGCTGACATCACTCTCCTCCTCCAGAAGGAGGTGATCAGGGAGGTGGTGGACCCTCCCTCAGACCCGGGGTTTGTGTCCAGGTACTTCCTGGTTCTGAAAGGGATGGGGGGCTGGCGCCTCATTCTCGACCTACATGACCTAAACAAGTTCCTACGGTCTCGAACCTTCAGGATGGTCACTCTGGCTCAGATAATACCATCTTTGGAACGCGGCATGTGGTTCTGCTCTCTGGACCTGCAGGACACGTTCTTTCACATCCCTATCCGTCCGTCACATCAGAGATTCCTTCGCTTTCGAGCGGAGGGATCCCTTTTTCGAGTTCCGAGCCATGCCCTTCGGTCTGTCTCCAGCTCCCAGGGTCTTCACTGCATTGCAGTGGTGACAGCATTCCTGCGGCGTCGAGGGGTCTGGGTGTACCCTTACCTGGATGACTGGCTGATAGCAGCCCCCTCCAGACAGGAGGTGGAGTGGTCCAGAGATCTGGCCCTCCAGGTTTGCTCTCAAGTCGGCCTTCTCATCAATGAGGCCAAGTCGGAACTCAAGCCAAAGCAGGTGATTCTTTTCATCGGGGCAGAGCTCGACTCTCTTCGAGCCAGAGCATGGCTCCCGGCGGACAGGGCCGAGGTTCTTTCCTCCTTTGCCCAATCATTTCTGGTTGGGCAATCGCGCCCTGCCCGGGACTTCCTGCGCCTCCTGGGTCTCATGGCGGCCTGCACCAGCGTGGTCCATGGGCCCGCTGGCACATGCATCCTCTTCAGTGGGGACTGGCCAGCCAGTGGTCACAACGCTGTGATCCATTGGACCAGCTAGTGACGGTGACCCAGGGGATGTGGAATGCTCTCCGGTGGTGGACCGTTCCAGTTCATCTGCAGGAGGGCATCCCGTTTGTCCGCCCCGAGCCGACGGTCTCTCTGTCAACCGACGCCTCTCTGATGGGTTGGGGTGCCCATCTGGGAGAACACCGGGCGCACGGCCTCTGGTCCCTGCGGGAGTCCTGATGCCACATCAACCTGTTGGAGCTCTGAGCGGTCCGCCTAGCTCTCACTGCCTTGGCTCCGTTTCTCCAGGGTCAAGTGGTCCAAGTCCAGACGGACAATACCACGACCATGTACTATCTAAACCACCAGGGCAGGACGTGCTCCATGCTTCTATGCAAGACAGCTCTCCGCATTTGGTCACTCGTGCGCAGTCTGGAGGTGGATCTCCTAGCCATTCATGTGGCAGGAGCCTCCAACACCCTGGCCGATGCCCTAAGCCGGATAGGGGCTGCGTCCCACGAGTGGTCTGTCCTGCCGGAGGTAGTACAAGATCTGTTCTCCCATTGGGGCACACCTCAGGTGGACCTGTTTGCTTCCAGGGGAACGCGAAGCTGAGGCTGTTCCATGCCCGCCCCCCTCAGCAGGGCTTGCTGCAGGGGGATGCCTTCTCGAGGCCGTGGACCCCGGCCCTTCTACGCCTTCCCCCCATTTCCCTTGATACACAAGGTGCTTCTCAAAGCAAGGAGGGACAAGGTGCAGGTGATTCTGATAGCCCCAGACTGGCCCCGCCAGTTCTGGTACCCAGATCTCCTCAGCCTCAGCTCCAGGCTCCCGAGGCAGCTTCCAGCTCGCCCGGACCTGTTCACAGTCAGTCAGGGGAAGGTGCTCCATCCGGACCTTCAATCCCTGCACCTGACGGCTTGGTTCCTGAGCTGCTAGAGTTCCAGGCCTTGGGTCTTTCCGATGAGGTCCTCAATGTAGTTGAGGCGTCCCGTAAGGAGTCGACCAGGAAATGCTATGCCTTCAAATGGAAGAGGTTTTCCATTTGGTGTCAGGGCAAGGGCTTGGACCCTTCCTCCTGTTCCTTGGCAAGCATCCTGGACTATTTATGGTCCCTTTCTCAGCAAGGGCTTAGGTCGACGACCCTAAGGGTGCACCTGGCAGCCATCTCTGCTTACCGAGGCGGACGGGGAGCAGTCGGTGGTGCAGGAGAAGGTGGTCTGGCGCGCTTTTTCAAGGTCTTGATCACATTTCCCTCGTGCCAGACCTCCACCTCCGTGGGATCTACTGCTGGTACTGGCAAAGCTCATGGGCAAGCCATTTGAACCAGTGCACAGGTGTGAACTCTCACCTGTCGTGGAAGACTGCCTTCTTGGTGGCTATCACGCCAGCCAGAAGGATGGAGCGCCCAGGCGCTCTGCATTGAGTCTCCTTACCTGGTCTTCCACAGGGACAAGGTTGTCCTGCGCCCCCACCCGAAATTCCTTCCGAAGGTGGTGTCAGAGTTTTACCTTAACCAGGTGTTGACTCTGCCGGTGTTCCACCCCAATCACACCTCGGAGGCCGAATACTTTGGACCCTAGAAGGGCGCTCGCTTATTATAAGGAGTGCATGGCTGAAATTTGGGGAAAGGTTCGCCAGCTATTTGTCACCTACGCTGAAGCCGCACCTGGCAGACCTGCAGCCAAGTGGACGATAAGCAGGTAGGTCACCTCCTGCATAGATCTCTGCTATAAGCTGGCGGGCATGGAACCTCCCAGAAGGATAAGAGCTCATTCTACCCGCCATACTGCTGCATCGGTGGCTGCTTCCAGGGACGTCCCTATCCAGGAAATCTGCAAGGCTGCTACCTGGAAGTCAGCACACACCTTCATCACCCATTACCACATCGACCTTGAGTCACGCCGGGATGCTGGTTTTGGGGCCTCGGTTCTCCAGTCTCTATTTCCCAAGTAAGTATCGGGGGTGTGCCTTGCCTCCCTCCTCCCGGAGAACTGCTAGGAGTCTGCCAGACAGTGTGGATGAACAACATATCCATGTCCCTAGAAATACAGGTTACTCACCTGTAACAGGAGTTCTAGGAATGGTATATGTTGTTCATCCACACGACCCACCCGACTTCCCCAGCTTCGACGCACAACCTGAGCTTCCAGTGGGCCAGATCTGGCGTCATGGGGTCGGAGCCGAGAGTTTTACCACCCGGGTGGGTGGGAGGAGCCAGCTTGAAGACCTTTCGGCAAGATTTAAAGCGGCAAGGATACCTGCCAGACAGTGTGGATGAACAACATATACCATTCCTAGAACTCCTGTTACAGGTGAGTAACCTGTATTCCTTTTCCCCCACTCCAAGTAGATGGCTGACCCAAGTATAATTACGCTTAATGTACATGGGATCAGTAGCCCGGTAAAATGAGCAAAGATCCTGCAGGACCTTAAAAGAAGGGGGACCACAACTGCATTCCTGCAGCAAACTCATCTAATGGCCGAAGAGCACCTTAAGCTGAAAAGATCTTGGGTGGGGGGAGTCTATGCCTCTCACTTTGTGAGCAGTCCGCACCGCAGGGGTGTGTCAATCTTGGTTAAGAGGGATGCCCCCCTGGTAGTTCAAAGAGTCTGAGCAGACCCGGAGGGTAGATTTATTAAGTAAATGGCACTTATAGAGGCCAGGAAGCACGTTACTGAACATCTATGCCTCAAGTGAACAAACCCCTCATTTAGCATTTTTAGAAAAAGTCATTAAGGAAGCAGTCATCGATGCACATAGTCTGGTGGTCATGGGGGGGAGGATTTTAATGAGGTGGTTTACCCCGTGGTAGATAGATCTGGGAGAGGGCAGGGAGGGGCCACACGCACCGGAAAACTTATTTTGGGGCTAATTCAAGAGTTAGGCCTTGGAGATAGCTGGCGATTCATGCACCCAAGAGAGAGAGAGATTATACCTACTACTCCCCCCATCATGGGGTTATTCCAGAACAAGTTATTTTCTTGTATTCACAAACTGTCTTCATAAGATTGAGAAGTGTGAAATAGGACCTATTACCATTTCGGACCGTGCACCAGTGACCCTCAAATTATTAACCTCCCCAATCCCTTCCCAATCATGTTGGAGGCTAAATGTGAGTCATCTTACGAAAGAGGACTTCAAAGACTTAGTGACCAGTACTATCCAAAAGTTTGAACAACACAATCCCAGAGGAGAAACAGGAGATGGCATATGATAGGAAACGCTCAAATGCTGCCTTAGAGGTGAAATAATTAAATATTCGGCCTGAATTAAACGAGAAAAAATGCAGACTAGATTGCAACTGGAACAGAAAATAGCTCAGTTAGAGGCCTCACATCAAACAAACCAAGAAACCCAGCTCAAACAAGAATTAGATGAAGCCCGCTGGGATCGAAACCAGTTGCTAGACATCCAGATTGAAGGGCAACTAAGGTACCCAAGGCAAAAATATTTCGAGCATGGCAATCGAGCAGGGAGGTTGTTGGCCTGGCAGCTTCGCCAGGAAGCAGCAAGCAGGGCAGTAGTAAAACTGCAAGGAGAGGGGCTGGAGCCACCCACCACATCCCCAATAGATATACTGCACAGGTTTGCAAAAATCTGTGCAGAGCTGTATACAGCTGAGACTCCACCGGGACATGCCCTTAAGGTGCAATCCTTTTTGGAATCCCTCCCTATCCCTACTTTACAAGACTCAGCTGAGGTCACCTTAAATGCCCCGATTGCTACCCTAGAGATACAGACACAAATTAAACGACTTAAGAATGCTAAGGCCCCAGGATTAGATGGCTTTCCCGCCGAATTCTACAAAAAATTTACTCCGCGAGTGATTACTACCTGGTGGCCACGTGTAATGAGATTCTACTAAACCAAAAGCCTGTTCCACCCTCTTGGAATTTAGCCCAAATCTCAGTCATCCTAAAGCCTGGCAAAAACCCTGAACAGTGTGGCTCATACTGCCCAATTTCCTTGTTACCAGTAGATTTAAAAATCTTCAAAGGGATTCTGGCAGAAAGGCTTCAGACCTGTATCTCCCCCCTCTTATTCACCAAAATCAAACTGGTTTTATTTCAGGGAGATTCCTCCAAGACAATATCCGTCAGCTGTTAAACATTATCACTGCCCAGAAAGGCTCCTCGTCTTTTCAGTTGGCCATTAGAATGGACGCAGAGAAAGCCTTTGACGGGGTGGATTGGCACTTTATGTCATCCACCCTGTCAAAGTTAGGGTTGGGAGATCACTTTGTTTCAGCCATAACTGCTCTGTACCATAGACCGGAGGCTAGAATCAGACTTAATGGGCTTATGTCAGATAGTATACCCTTGCGTAGAGGAACGAGACAGGGTTGCCCCCTTTCTCCCCTAATTTTTGCCTTAACGTTAGAACCATTAGCTATATGGATACAGAATAATCCCAACATTATGGGAATACAAGCAGGAGGAATAGAACAAAAAGTAGCACTTTATGCTGACGACTCCCTTTATTTTTCTATGGGATCCTCAGGCTTCCGTACCCCACCTATTGAGAGCCTTAGATAAACTCCTTGTCTTGGCTGGCTATAAAGTAAACTTATCAAAATCAGAGGCAGTGGTGATGAGTGGCACCCCCCTCCAAGCAGTTTAAAGACACCTTTCCTTTTAAGTGGGCAAAGAGAAATACCTTTAGATATCTAGGGATACAAATTTCAGTAAATACCTCTAGACTAGTTCAGAATAATTTCACTAAACTCTATAACACGATGCAAGCGGATTTTGCCTGTTGGAAACTCCTATCCCTTACTTTATATGGTAGAATTCAGGTAATTAAAATGAATGTGCTCCCCAGATGGTTATTTATTTTTCAGACACTCCCAATTCCTATACCCCCTAGTTTCTGGAAACAGTTATCTAAAGAGGTTTCTAACTTTATCTGGGCAGGAAAGCGTCCACGAATCTCCCTTAAAATATTGGTACAGCTGAGAGAGGTGGGGGGACTTGGTTTACCCCATATGTATCATTATTACTTAGCAGCACAAGGGGCACAATTGGTGACTTGGGCCAAGCAACGAGTAGACTCAGGTTGGTATTCCATTGAAGCAAACTCGGTATAGACTTACAAAATATGGACCTTATCTACGTCTATGGTAAGCCCCCAAATCTGGGCATCATTAACAAACCCATGGATTAAACATTCTTTGCGTATCCTGGTAAGGCTGCGAAAGATATAACATACCCCAGATACATTGGGACCCCTTTCCTTGATCAGGAAAATAGTGGAACTCTGTCAGATCCTAAGAATTGCTGCCCTGAAATGTATCACAAGAAAATGGTTAACACAGGAACCCCCTACCTTGGCCCAGTGGGTACTGAGGGTAGAAGAAATAGAGCGGCTAGAGAACATTACATATACAGAACACCAAGGAGAAATTTCAAGACCTCTGGTGGCCTTGGCAGGTCTGGAGAGAACACTGGAGAAACCCAGAGGAGGAAGAAGGGTTGGTGGGAGTCAGGGAATGGGGCAGGGGAATTGGGTGTTCTGGAGACATACCAGGAAGAGGAATGGGGAGACTTTGGGAAATCCAGGAAATCATATTTATTCATTCAGGTTCACTTGCCCAAATGAAAGGAAGAAAAGCTATAGTGAAATGTTCAACTGGGAACTATTACTTCTAATTTAGAAAGCAATATCAGTTCTAGGGACATGGATATGTTGTTCATCCACACTCATTGGCAGTATCCTTGCCGCTTTATATCTTGCCGGAAGGTCTTCAAGCTTGCTCCTCCCACCCACCCGGGTGGTATAACTCTCGGCTCGGCCCCATGACGCCAGATCTTCCTTACCGCTTGGAAGCTCAGGTTCCTCCTTAACGCTTTCGCGCTTATGCATGGTTCCTATTTCTCCGCTTATGATTTCAAAATAATATTTTGCAAAAGACTTAGTCTTCATCCCGCGGGCTGCGGTATGGACAAATCGACTCCTGATTTCGAGATGCCCATGCGGCAGAAGATGCTCGACGGATCCACACCCACGTGTGTCTACTGCTTAGGCCTTGAGCACCACCCGCAGGCTTGCGACCTGTGTTCATCTTTCTCCGGCCTGCCCTCGAAGACCGTGCTGCCCTGACAACTGGAGGCCCCAGAAGCGCCTCCGTGAAGTCCAAGGAGGCCCGGTCGGCGGTGTCCAAGGGCGAGCGGTCGGGCGGATCAGCTCGAGCGGATGGTCGCCGAAGAGGAGGCGGCGCGGGTCAGATTCTCTCGTCATGCATTTATCCCGCCTTCTCCGGGTTCTTCCTACACGGCTCCTTTTAAGGAGCTTTGTCTGTCCCTCTCACTAAAGGAGAAGGGCCTGCGCCTGCTGGACCTTATTCTCGGTCCAAAAAGAGGGACAAGGGTAAGTCCCTCCGTCGACGCTCTTGGGAGCGGGAAAGGTCCCTCTCCCCGGGCCGTCGACCGCCGGCTTCGGTCGACCGCTCGGCTCGCCACTGGCCTCACGGTGTCCCCGGCAGGTCAGTTGGACCGAGACTCTACCGATGATGAAGTCGAGATTTTTCTCGACCCATTGGACGGGCTGTCGCCTTTAGCAGCCGAGATTCCCCTCTCCCCGGTTCCCCCGGGAGGAGTTGAGGATCCCTGGCTCGCCTGTGCCTCCGGTTCCGGAGCCCTCGGATGGACCTTCCGAGCCGAAGGGAGTGCCGGTTCCGGCCGACACCTCCCGCACACCGACCCCGGAAATTCCGGGACTCTCGGTCTCGGTCTCGGACCTCTTCGCGGTCCAGCCGCTCCCCACCGGCATAGGCGGTCTCGTCTCGGCATCGCTGTAAGCGGGCGTCGCTGGCCTCTCGCCCCTCCTCCGGATGAGGGAGGCTTCGGCGAGAATTACGCCGCACGGTACGAGGACCTTATGTTGCAACAGCTCCTCCTGGCCGGAATAAGCCGACTCCGGCGCCTTTCCCCGCCATTAATATGTCACCGAACGGCCGACACAACCCCTCGACTTGTCCGAGGAGCCTATACCCAGGCTGGTTGTTCGCCAAACCAGCTGCTCCACCGACCTCGTGGAACCTCCGCCCACAGCCACTAATTGGGGCTCTGACCAAGGATTCTCGGCCCGGCCAAGGGTTTACCCCATCGGCTGTCAGTTACCCTCACTCCCCGACCGACCTCGGCAGGTGAAGGGTGGCTCAGGCCAGAGGTAGCTCTGAGGACTCTTCCGAGTCCGAAGACGATTCCTCTCCTTCTTCTCCAAGCGACTGGACTTGGAGTCTTCAGGAGGTCAGTCAATGGACGATAGCCTGTCAGTCCTTCCTAGGACTGCTTCGCCTATCTCGAGTCTACCGGATGGAGCTCGAACCGCTTCAAGCGGGCCAGGTATCCCTCACGGAGATTCTGGACCCGAGGGGATTCTCCGGACGGAGGCCTTCCGTGGCCGAGGCCATAGTGGGTCCGGCACTGGAACTTTGGCAGCGCCTGCGTTCCTGCCCCGCGCCGCGCCAGGATGGCCAGGAAGTATGCGTCCCTACCGGTTCCTTGTCCGTTTTTCGAACACCTCTGCTGAGGGGTTGGTTACCGACAGCGCTGCGCGCAACGCCAGGGATGTGGACAAACCTCCTGACAAGGAGTCCAAGAAATTGGACTATGTCGGGCGGAAAGTCTACGCCATGCCCCTCTCGCCTTCACAGGCCAGTTCCGCCCCATGGCACATTTTTTCATGCCCTGTTGGGCTCCCCTGATGAGGTCATCCTCATCTTCCCGCCGATCTCAGACTACGGTTAAGCAGGTGCGGACCAGGCAGGCAGTGGCCAAACAGCAGCCCAGACTGCTTTGGATGTAGGGGACTCATGTGCTAGATCGCGGGCGGCCGCAGTGGCTACAAGTGTCATGGCTTGGCTGAGGATATCCACCTTTACTCGGATACCCAGCACAAGTTGGCGGATGTTCCCTTTTGGGGACTGACCTCTTCGGCCCTGGGGTGGAAGGTCACCTGCAGAGGATCGAGAAGTCCAATGCTACCTTGACTGGTCTCTCTGCTCAGAAGGACAAAGGCCGCAAACCACAGCTTCCAAGCCCTTGTCCTTCTGTGCCCCCGCGCCTCGCCCAGCAACGCCAGGGCCAGCAGGCTCGGCCTTGGCATCCCAAACCCAAGCCACCGGCTTCCTCTAACAGGAGGCAGGGAGGAAAGGGCCCAGGAGGTCCCTCGGTCCCTCCTCCAAGCCTGCCCAGTGACGGCTGAGGGGTGTCGCCCATCCCCGTCACTCACCCTGTCCCCGTGGGGACGGCCCGCACTTCCGCTCCGCCTGGTCCACTGTTACCACACGGACAGGTGGGTCTTGAGGTGGTGGGAAGAGGCCTGCCTCTGGAATTCGAGCAGGCACCACCCTTCAGAGCCGCCTCGGGGGCTTCGGGATCCCCAGCTCACTGGCGTGCTCGCTTGTCGGCTATCACTCTCCTCCTCCAGAAGGAGGTGGTAAGAGAGGTGGTGGACCCTCTTTCAGACCCAGGGTTTGTGTCCAGGCCTTCCTGGTTCCTAAACGGATAGGGGTTGGGCGCCCATTCTCACCTACACCTACTCCAAACAAGTTCCTATGTCTCAACCTTCAGGATGGTCACTCTGGCTCAGATAATGCTCATCCTGAACGCGGCGTGTGGTTCTGCTCTCGGACTTGCAGGACGTTTTCACGTCCCTATCCGTCCGTCTCACCAGAGATTCCTTCGCCCGAGCAGAAGGATCTCTTTCTCGAGTTCCAGGCCATGCCCTTCGGCTGTCTCCAGCTCCCAGGGTCTTCACCAAATGCATGGCAGTGGTGACAGCATTTCATGGCGCCGAGGGGTCCGTGTACCCTTACCTGGACGACTGGCTGATAGCAGCTCCTCCAGAAGGAGGCGGAGTGGTCCAGAGATCTGGCCTCCAGGTCTCTCTCAACTGGGCCTCCTTATCAACGGAGGCCAAGTCGAACTCGAGCCGAAGCAGGTGATTTTATTCATCGGGTGCAGCTCGACTCTCTTCGAGCCAGAGCTGCTCCGCGCGGACAGGGCCGAGGTTCTTTCCTCCTTTGCCCGATCATTTCTGGTTGGGCACTGCGCCTGCCCGGACTTCCTGGGCCCCTGGGTCTCATGGGCGGCCTGTACCAGCGTGGTCCGCTGGGCCGCTGGAACATGCGTCCCCTTCAGTGGGGACTGGCCAGCCAGTGGTCACAACGCTGCGATCCCTTGGACCAGCTTGTGTCGGTGACACAGGGGATGTGGAATGCTCTCCAGTGGTGGACCGTTCCAGATCATTTGCAGGAGGGCATCCCGTTCGTCCGCCGAGCCGATTTGCCTCTGTCGACCGATGCCCTCTGATGGGTTGGGGTGCCCATCTGGGGAACACTGCTCATGGCCCCTGGTCCCCGCGGAGTCCCGATGCCACATCAACCTGCTGGAGCTCCGAGCGGTCCGCCCAGCTCTCACCGCCTTTGCCTGCTCCTCCGGGGTCAAGTGGTCCGAGTCCAGACGGACAATACTACCTACCATGTACTATCTAAACCGCCAGGGCGGGACGCCCATGTCATGCAAGGAAGCTGCATTTGGTCACTCGTGCGCAGCCTGGAGGCGGATCTCCTAGCCATTCACGTGGCAGGAGCCTCCAACACCCTGGCCGATGCCCTGAGCCGGATAGGGGCTGCATCCCACGAGTGGTCTCTCCTGCCGGAGGTAGTACAGCATCTGTTCTCCCTTTGGGGCACACCTCAGGTGGACCTGTTTGCCTCCATGGAGAACGCGAAGCTGAGACTGTACCATGCCCGCCCCCCTCAGCAGGGCTCGCTGATAGGGGATGCCTTCGAGGCAATGGACCCCGGGTTTTTTACGCCTTTTCCCCATTTCCTTTGATCCACAAGGTGCTTCCTGCGCAGGAGGGACAAGGCGAGGTGATTCTGATAGCCCCAGACTGGCCTGCAGTTCTGGTACCCAGATCTCCTCAGTCTCAGCTCCAGGACTCGCGGCAGCTTCCAGCTCGCCTCGACCTGCTCTCAGTCAATCAGGGAAGGTGTTCCATCGCGACCTTCAATCCCTGCACCTGACGGCCTGGTTCCTGAGCGGCCAGAGTTCCAGGCTTTGGGTCTTTCCGACGAGGTCCTCAATGTAGTTGAGGCGTCCATGAGCTTCCACCAGAAAATGCTATGCCTTCAAATGGAAAAGGTTTTCCATTTGGTGTCAGGGCAAGGGCTTGGACCTTCCTCCTGTTCCTTGGCAAGCATCTTGGACTATTTATGGTCCCTTTCTAGTCAAGGGCTTAGGTCGACGACCTAAGGGTGCACCTGCAGCCATCTCTGCTTACCGGCGCGGGCCGGAAGCAGTCGGTGCGCAGGAGAAGGTGGTGGTCTGGCGCTTTTTCAAGGCCTTGATCACATTTCTCCAGTGCGGGAACCCCACCTCCGTGGGATCTACTGCTGGTACTGGCAAAGCTCATGGGCAAGCCATTCAACCTATGCACAGGTGTGCTCTCTCACCTGTCGTGGAAGACCGCCTTCTTGGTGGCTATCCGTCCAGCCAGAAGGATGGAGAGCTCCAGGCGCTCCATGGAGTCTCCTTACCTGGTCTTCCACAGGGACAAGGTTGTCCTGCTTCCCCACCAATTCTTCCGAAGGTGGTGTCGGAGTTTCACCTTAACCAGGTGTTGACTCTGCCAGTGTCTCTACCCCAATCACACCGGAGGCCGAATATAGGCTCCATACCTGGATCCTAGAAGGGCGCCGCTTATTATAAGGGAGCGCACGGCTGAAATTCGGGAGAGGTTCGCCAGCTGTTTGTCACCTCACGCTGAAGCCGCATCTGGCAGACCTGCAGCCAAGCGGACGATAAGCAGGTGGGTAACCTCCTGCATAGATCTCTGCTATAAGTTAGCGGCATGGAGCCTCCCAGAGGATAAGAGCTCATTCTACCCGCCATACTGCTGCAACGGTGGCTGCTTCCAGGGACGTCCCTATCCAGGAAATCTGCAGGGCTGCTACCTGAAGTCAGCAAACACCTTCATTACCCACTACCACATCGACCTTGAGTCACGCGGGATGCTGGTTTTGGGGCCTCGGTTCTCCAGTCTCTCTTTCCCAAGTAAGTATATGGGGGTGTATGTTGCCTCCTCCTCCCGGAGAACTGCTAGGAGTCTGCCAATGAGTGTGGATGAACAACATATCCATGTCCTAGAAATACAGGTTACTCACCTGTAACAGGAGTTCTAGGAATGGTATATATTGTTCATCCACGACTCCACCGATTTCCTCCCGCTGACAAGACAACCTGAGCTTCCAGCGGGCCAGATCTGGCGCCATGGGGCGGAGCCGAGAGTTATACCACCCGGGTGGGTGGGAGGAGCAAGCTTGAAGACCTTCCGGCAAGATTTAAAGCGGCAAGGATACTGCCAATGAGTGTGGATGAACAACATATACCATTCCTAGAACTCCTGTTACAGGTGAGTAACCTGTATTTACTGAGCAAGGTTTATTTAAAATGTTTCTTTTTTCTATGTTATTGTTATGTTGAGTTTGGATGAAACATAGTGCACTAGTTTACAGGAGTGGAACAACAAATGATTTACATGGACATCGGGATAGAGACTGAACCTGCACTGTGTTGAACTGTGTCCATCTATTCAAAGCCTATGGCTAAAAGCAGTGTGTCATAATTACGCTTGTCAGAAATGTGTTATATGGACTCTGTAAGCCATGTAGAATAACTTAAATTGTAGGTATTATGACATTGGAAAATATGCTATCTTTGTAGGAGTATGCCTCACGTTAAGCTGTTATGGATGAGCTGTTGTGTTATATCATATACTTACCATAAATAAAACCTGAAGTTAAAAAAAAAGAACAACATCATGCAATGGCAGGATTTGATACACCCCAGAACTTTGTTACAACAAATGGGGGAGTCCAATATAGAAGTCTCTGATGAGATAGAATATTGTCCACATAGCATAAACTGCCAAGAACAAGACCTGTACCCATTTTGGAAACATAAAAGAGAAATTATACATCCATATTGCATGGATTTAAAGGTCTCTACTATAACACTTATGTGACATACAGTGGACGTTGAGAAAGCCTGCTCCTAAATTGAACAAAAAATTACTAACATTGCTATATTTAAACAGACTTGAACCTCATATGACAGAAGAAAAAAACACATTAATATTCAAGAAAAACATTTAGCTAGGGCTTGCAAATAATAAGGCTTCCCGCATGACTATAAACAGCTAGTTTCTGATGGTGTTCTTAGTCCCTTTGAAAGAGTGCCAGGATATGATGCATCCCACCTTTTTCTCTAACTCAGTGTCCATTGTGGCAGGAAAAACAGAAAAAGACTGCTAGGAGGACGACCAGTTCCCAGCTGCATCATAGTAGGTCGCCATCTTATACTTTGAAATTCAGCCATCTGAGCAGGTTGCTTTAAAACAGTTTAAACAAATATAAGCAAAACTATTAACTGAAGTAAATATAAGTCAAACAAAACTGTCCCACAGCCTGCTCTCCCAACGTAAACCCCACAGGTAATTGAGTTTTAGCCCTTTATACTCTCAGTTATGCCTCCTATTCACAGCTCAGACTTTCTTGACGGGCAGCAAACACCTTCGCAATTTTAGCTGCTTGTTTCCCAGCTGCTATGGGATCAGTGCACACAAAGATCCTGCCACCATGCACAACTTTAAGACGAGCAGGCATCATTAAAATATGTTGTACGCCAAGGCTTCGCAGCTGGGCCCGAACCCCATCAAATACCTTGCACTTGGCTCTGGTGGCATAACTCGGGTCGAGAATGATTCAGACTGGCGCTCCATTCAACTCCAGCTCGGCTGCTCATCGTACTGCCTGTAGAAGCTCATCTCGCTCCGAGGAGTCTGCCAGAACCACCATAATGGTTCTAGGTTGTGGCTCTGGTCCCATAGCCCGACACAGGGTAATTCGATAGGCTTTTCAGACATGAAAAGAGACTTTCTGTAGTTTGTCCTCCAACCATTACTGAATGAATGTTTTAAGGCATCCCTCTTCTGCTCCTTCTGGCAAGCCAACTATTCAAAGGTGTTATTCCTGGGCTTGGTTTTCAAGCTGTTCCAGCCACATCCGGAGCACTACATTCTCTTTATTTACCCCCGCAGCCATGGAGAGTGCCTGATTAGTGGTATCTACTGCAGATTTGGCTTCCTCCTGGACGCCGGATACTTTGGTGTCCAAAATGGTGAGTTTGCTCACCAAAGATTCAATTTTGTTGTTCATACTCTGGATGGTTTTTAATAAAGCCACATTAGTAGGCTGCATTGAATCTGTACTTTGGGCTGGGGAGTGCTGATCTCTGCTCCCCAATGGCTGTAGTGTCTTCTGGCAGGCCCCTTCTCCTGCTGTAGCCACTCTGGTATGCCAGCCCATACTTGCCATGAATATAGTGTGTTCCTGACATATTTTTTCTTATTAAGTTCAAATCTCAAACCAAAAGTACAGGTTTTCGGGACGTCCGGTGATGTAGCAGGCAGGAATGGCAGCTTAACTTTTCACCGCACAGCTTCCAGCATTTAATCGATTCGAATCCTTTGTGCTGCAGTGGCATCAAACTCTTAAAACTGTCTCTGTGAACGTCGGACAAGAGCAGCAATGGTTTGTACTAAGAAAAAAGGACTTGGAGCCCTAATGGCAGCAACGCCAAGCGACAAGCCTAAACCTGCCTCAGGCCTTAGCCCAGCTCCCTCCCAGTCCTCGTTGCTGTTCGGGTTGGGGGAGGAAGTTTCCTGCTCAGTCTCTGGTTCTACAGGTGCTAGACTGGAAACAAGGAAAATCCTGAAGCTGTTGCAGAAGATAGATAGTAAAGTTACTGATATCCAAAAGGATTTTAAAAACTGGAGCCAAGAACTGCCGCAGTGGAACAACACATGGAGGTTTTGCAGAACAAGCACATGGCCTATGGCTGTTCTTTAGCCTTCCTCCACCAGCGTGAGAAAGCCTTCTCGGCAAAAGCAGAAGATGCCGAAGCGCGTTCTAGGGGCAACAATATCCGTCTGATGGGGATCCCAGAAAGGGTAGAGCAGGGGAATATGGCTACCTATATGGATTTCTGGTTATGTACGGAGCTGCAATTAGCAGAAGAGATATCACTGGACATTGAAAGGGCTCACAGGACGGTTGCTCCTAAGCCCAAATTGGGGGCACCGCTGAGAGCCATCCTCATAAAGTTCTTAAAATACCCCATCAAGGAAGCGATCCTCTTGCTCGCCTGGGCTAAAAAGGATTTGAATTTTGATGGTGTCCAGGTGTTTGTAGACCGAGACTCCCAATTCTGGTAACCCACAGGAAGAAAGTTCTCAATGTTATTCAACAACTGAGTGATAGAGGCAATAGGGCACAATTAAGGTACCCAGCTAGGTTGTGGGTGGATTTGCCTGATGGACCCAAGACTCTTGACTCCCCTGCTGGCAAGTGAATTCCTCAAGTCTGAAGATAATCCTGCCAGATTTAAAAGATGAAATGGCAGAGAGTGAGGTCGAGCAGCTTCTTTGGTCCCTTGCCCCGGCATCCAGGAGAGGCCACAACCCCAGCTCTAGGTCAGAGGCCATGTTACCACTACACGTGGACTTATCGAGATGGCTCTGCAAGGAGAAGTAGAACCAGAAACCCTCGTCATAGGTCGAGCAATTTGAGCTGGAAATGCTTAATGTGAAGGACTGGTACCAAGGCTGTCAGTGACCTTTATGGTTTTTTGGGGGGTTTTGGAGAGCCCTTACCATAGTGCGCTGATAATAATGCTCGTGATCTGGGTCTCCCTGCTTCTTGTGCTCCCCTGGGGGGCTTGGGGCCTGCGAGTGGTCTGACTGGGATGTATTCTTACAACGCACCTATCTGGAACCTTACCACAGCAGTTGTTGTGGCTAGAAGTTACTTTCTATTGATATGCATCATCTGAGTCCGGCAGATTAAGAATTCCCCAGGGGAACACCTTTTTGGATTATGCCTGGAACAGCAACATGCCTCTTGAGGGGTGATCCCCCATGAATGACTGATACATTTGCCAAGTAGACCCTCAGGCGAGCAGCGATATTTGTAAGACTTGCCATCATGATTTCTTCCTTTTTTTTTCTTCGGTTCATTTGGGTTGGATGCGAGATGGAGGGAGGCCTTATATTATGGAGTTAAGAATCTCTCTGCAGCTGGTTCCACCTCGCCCCCCCCAGATTCAGTATTTGTAATCCCGTGCGTCTTGCTCTGTGGGGGATGTGATTCTTGTTCCATGGGTCGAGCAGGTTTATTCATGGGAAATCAATGAGGCTCTTCTTCCTGAACCCATCTAGGTCTCCCAGTACTGTTTTCTAAGCATATTGAAGCCTGGGACATTTTAATTAAGGAATGAAGGTACTCTTGCAGACTCTGCACTAAGTAGGTGTTCTCAGCAATAGAACATGCATCTAAATGGAGATTGGGATGTTGTCTACGCCTGGCGAAGTTTATGGTTTGATGTTTATTTCATGCAATTTCTCTTTCCCCAGCAGGATATACCTGCAGGGGGAAGTTTTTGTTTTACAGTTGGGTATGAATATGAATACCCCCAAACTGATATGTTTTTGATGCCGGGAAGGGAGTTATATCGCTGCATTATGGGTGCTGACACTCCCTAGCACATAGTTCTTGGGGGCGGATTGCACATGTCGCATGGTGCGCCTGGGCAACTGCTCCCATGGTAACATGGCTACAAAGTTATTAGCATCGGGGTTAGATTTTCCTGTTTTGATGTTATACTCACTTAAGGGTACTAGTTTGTGCATGAAACATGATATTTTTGAACCTAC
This sequence comes from Neoceratodus forsteri, assembly GCA_016271365.2. Classification (NCBI taxonomy): domain Eukaryota; kingdom Metazoa; phylum Chordata; order Ceratodontiformes; family Ceratodontidae; genus Neoceratodus; species Neoceratodus forsteri. The sequence continues at coordinate 1,872,914,051 of CM057452.1, forward strand.
TTATGTCCTAAATCTTGAAGCCAGCAGAGCTGCAGGTGCACTTAATTTCCATAGTATTACCTTTTTAGGTATGCTGGAGGCTGGAGAAGCTATCCCAGCCTATCCCAGAAGTTCCAGATTGTGCATTAGAAGGGCACAGGCTCCGGGGCTCCTGGCATTGCTTAAATCCCCTAGCCTTTCACCCAGTTGAGAGGGTGTTGTTCCCTTCCAGGGCTTAGTTCCCTTACATGCCTCCCATGGAGGGATGAGGTCCACTCTGGAAGGCGTTATGGCAGGATTGCCAAGTCCTGCCTTTGGTCAAATACCAAATTGTTCCCTTGTTGTTAAAAAGGGGAACATTGTGTTTGTTGGGTTGAATTTGTTATTGACTGTTGATGCTCTACTATGTTCTGGTTATCTCTTTTTCTGGCTTTCTCTTCTCCCTTCCTCCCTTTCCTCTTTCTTGAGAGAGAACAAATGTGAATTCCTACAAAATAAGTGTTATTTTCTCTGGCATCAGGTCAAATTTGGTATGGTTATTTTATTGTGGTTTTAATGATGGCCACATTAACAATATGTTCCCTAAATGTTAAGGGAATTAATAATGTGGTGAAACGCTCGAAGATCTTGGCTGAGCTCAAAAGGGAAAAATGTAATATTGCTTGCTTGCAGGAAACCAAATTGTCGGCTAGCGAACATTTGAAGTTACGCAGGGCTTGGGTAGGCAACATATGTTCAGGTGAACACCCGCAGACCAAGAGGGTGGGAGTGGTGTTGTTGTTTCGGAGGGGGCTACCATCTCAGATCCAAACAGTAACCAAGGCAGGCACAGGCCACTTACTGTTAGTATCAGGGGTGCATAGTGGAAGGCCATTACACTTTGTGGGGGTTTATGCGCCCACCCCACCATCGGGAGAATTCTTTCGGTCTGTTTTTGATACACTAGTGAAATTACCCCCCTGGACAGATCATATGTATGGGCGACTGGAACTGCGTTGAGGATGTGGGTAGGGATAGAAGCTCAACTAACAACCGTGGCTCTAAGGCCTGTTTCCGGCTTCTCAAAACCTTATGTGCTGAGTCTGGAATGGTGGACCCCTGGAGATGTTTTTACTCTTTGGCTAGGGATTATACTTTCTTTTCCCCGTTATCCAACATGTACTCTAGGCTGGATAGATTTTACACTCAAAAGAGATCATTGCATACCTTTCATGAGGTCTCTATCCTTCCCTTCACAATCTCAGACCATGCAATGATAAAAGCAAAACTCAGATGGGATGACCCAGTAAAGCGTGGGGGATGGAGGTTTTACACTGGGCTGCTTAATGATAAGCAATACATGTTCGCAACTAAGAGGGTAATATAGCAGTATTTAAGTGAAAATACAGAAGCACACTCACAGCCAACATTTTTGTGGGACGCATTAAAAGCTGTTATTTGTGGGCACACAATTGCCTTCGCCTCCCATAGAAATAAACAACATCAAGCCAGGGTTCAAGAAATACTTAGTACAATTAAGGATTTAGTATTGGAACATAAACACACTGGATCTGCTTTGGTTCTGAAAAAACTAAGCGAGGCCCATTGTAATTATGACTTTCTGATGTTGAGGCACATTGAGAATGTGCTTAGATACACAAGGCAGAAATACTATGGGGGAGAGGGTGGGCAAGCTCCTGGTGCAGAGACTTAGGAAGCAGGCAGCAGATAGGTATGTGATAAAAATCCAACCGGAAACCCTGCTTTCACCCCACAAGAGTTTGCCAAATGAGATTGCAGAAGAATTTGTTAAATTCTACAGGTACCTGTACACAGCAGAAAGGAGTCCAGGACACTCTGAGAGGGTTCATGACTTCCTTCAAAAGGTGAAGCTTCCCACCCTTTCTCGGTCTGAAAAAGAAGCTCTGGGGGCACCCTTCTCGGAAGAGGACATGGCTCTTGTGGTTAAGATATTAAAGTCAGGCAGGGCGCCTGGCCCAGACGGCTTTACAGCAGAATTCTATAAATGATTTGCAAAGGAGCTAACCCCTCTTTTAACCAAAGCTTGCAACGTGGCCCAGGAACTGGGCACCCTGCCTGATACATGGGGTGAAGCCCTAATATCTGTGTTGCCTAAACCCGGTAAAGATCCTGCAAGTTGTTCTAGCTATAGGCCTGTCTCATTGCTTAATCAGGATGCAACATTTTTGCAAAAGTGATTAGTGACTGGCTCCAGAAGGTTGTTTCTAATCTGGTCCATCCTGACCAAATGGGTTTCATACCCGGCAGGCATATTCAGGATAATATCCGCCTTCTACTGAATGTTCTCTCCGTGGCCAAATCCCCTCTGGGGGAGCCTCTTCATGCAGTCCTTTCGTTAGCTGCAGAAAAGACATTTGATTGTCTAGATTGGAACTACTTAGACATAGCCCTGGGGGAATTCGGCTTCGGGGGACAAATTCAGGACCTGGATCAAAAACCTATATGCTAAGCCCTGAGTCAGAGTCTGGGTGAATGGGGTTATTTCACCATCATTTGAGATTCAGAGAGGTACTAGGCAGGGCTGCCCTCTCTTCCATCTCCTGTTTGCTTTGAGTTTAGAGCCCCTTGCAGCATTCATCAGGCAAACAGACATTTTTCAGGGTGTCAGGGTTCAGGATACAGAGGTTAAAATCTCCCTGTGTGCTGACGACACCTTGCTATATGTTACAGACCCGGCTAAGGCAATCCCAAGGATCTTTGACATTTTGGCTGAATTTGGAGATCTGTCGAGATATAAGGTGCATCTTGGAAAGTCAGAATTACTCCCGATAGGCTGTACGGCTCGAACTGTGCTGCCAGATTTGGATCATATTAAGTGGTGCAGTACAGGATTTGGGTACCTGGGAATCTGGATTCCCAGGGATATTAAAAAGATTATACTGTACGAACCTTCTAAGAGTGCTTCAAGAAACCAGGGCTGATTGTAATAGGTGGAAGGAGCTACCACTCTCCCTCAGACAGAGTGGAAAGCATTCGGATGAATATTCTTCCTCGCTTTCTATTTATATTAGGTGCCATTCCCCTCAGACCCCCTAAAGTGTTTTGGAAAGAATTACAATCCACGCTTTCCCAATTTATTCGGTTTTGTAAAAGACTCAGGATTAAATGGAAAGTATTGACAGCTCCTAAAGATAAAGGCAGACTAGGCCTTCCTGATTTGCAAAAATATTTCTGGGCAGCTCAGTTGTAGGCTCTTGTCATCCTAGCTCAGGACTCCCCTCCCCCCCCACATTGGGTAGAGATTGAGATGGCCTCCTCGCTCTTAATGAATATTGCAGACCTGCTCTTCCTGGACCCCACCCCCCGCGATTAAGACTGCTAAGTTCAGAATCCCTGACTCATGTAACGGTCAAACCTGGGGGAAGATGTGCTCAAGAGTGAGGCTCCCTCTCACCTTTGGCCCTTCTACGACAATATTAAGTTGTAGGGACTTTGCCTCCCTTTGGTAGGATGTGACGTTTCGTCATTGGGATGGGGTAACTTTAGGAACCTGGGCCAGTGTTTCTCAAGGAACTCTCTGAAAGCCTTCCAGCAATTAAAGGCAGAGTTTAACCTCCTGCAAACTGATTTCTTTCGCTACCTGCAATTGAGACACTATCTCACTGCAGGCAAGGTAGATCAATGAATGGGTAATGGTGGGGAGGAGAACCCCTTGCAGAAATTAATGGTATCCCTACTTTCAATTTCCTGTCAACAGAAAGTGGTGTCCAGATTAGTACACTGCATGAATGAAGCTGAGGTAGATCAAATGATGGGGGTCAAAGAGTCCTGGCATGCAGAGGTGGGGCTCATCCTGTTAGATAAGGAGTGGGAATGTATTTGGAAAGGTATCCATAGCACCACAACATCCCTCTTCTGGAGAGAGTTCCGCTGGAGGGTGGCAGTCCGGTACTTCAGACCCCCAGTAATCATGAAACACTATGGGAAACATCCCTCAGATCTCTGCTGGAGGAACTTCCAAGCGGTAGGTTCCTACTTGCACATTTTTGGGGACTGCAGTGTTGTTAAGGACTTCTGGAAAGACATTTGTGACACAGTGGGTGGGATATTTGGGTTCTCTCTGCTGGAATCTCCACAGCATTGGCTTTTGGGACTGCCCCCACCTCAACTTACGTCAAAATCATGGAGTTATCTGTTTGTAATTTTAGTGGCGACAGCCCTTAAGGCAATTAGCCTGTGCTGGCTCACCCCCAGTAGGCCCGCCATGACCTCTTGGTATGATATTTGTATTCGAGTCCTTGAAATGGAATACCTGACTGCGGTTCTCTGTGGACAGATTTAAAGGGAGATGGCTACCTTTCCTACACTTTATGGCCTCTAAAGAAGAGATGGATATTATTGAACTGGTGGCAAAATATGCTTGATGCTCTGGAGCTGTTAGAATGGCTTTGTTCTTGCTGCTGATTGGTGTATCCTCCCTATCTCTTATGCATTTTTATTTTCTTTTTTGAAAAATTAATTATCCAATATGCTGGTATGATACTGCACTTTCTCGCTCTTTTCCTTGCTTTTTCTACTTTTTCTTCCTTTCTCTCCTTCCTTCTTGTTACGATATAGATTGATCTGTCCGATTGTCTTTATTGGTTGTATGTGTATGCATTAAAATGTAAAACTCCTTTAATAAACTTCGATTTAAAAAAAAATAATAGTAACATTTTTCTGTAGGAAAATTTATTTTTTGAACTTTTTTGCCATTCAGGCTGCAAAGCTCCTCTCTCTCACGTCTGCTCTGTTCGGCAGTAGGCTCCGCCCCCAAATTCACAGTATTAAATCCATTTTGATTCCATTTTTTTTATCCACCTCCGGCAGCCCTAGAGGCCAAGTTATACAGCTTATGTTTTAGTTGTTATGGGCAGTAGGCTGGAACCCAACTAAGAGGTGGTAGGCGGGGGCTTAGGATGTTAACCCTATAGTTTTTTTCTACTGCTTATTTTCTAGTTGTGATCTTAAAGCCAGTGGGCAAGGCACCACAGAACACCTTTTTTTGGCTAACTGTGGGCTTTTGCTAGTTCAGTGATGAGCCGTTTTTTTAAGTGTACTAAAAGGAAAAGACAAACCAGTGACTGGTTGCATTGTTGCCTGCCTTACCAAGTTAAAACAATGGCTACTGAATAAGGAGTTTGTCAATGGTTACAGTGGGAGGGAGATATATAAGTGGGTCATCTGTACACATTTTCTTCGATCTCTGGTTTTCCCTTTAAATCTGGGAGTAGAGGAAAAAGCTATAATGCAACAACTCATGGACAGAAGGATACCTAGGAAAACGTGGGATGTGGTCTAGCTGTCGACACATGGTTGTTTAAACACTGAAGAACAGACTTTGCTAACAGAGAGGAGTGAAAGCACCTAGCTTTACCTTAAATTTATATTTCTATTCATACTGAAAGTACCAGGGTAAAAGGGGAGAAAAAGAGGTTTGTAGGCAGTCTTTGGGGAACTTTGGAACTTGTCTTTAAAATTGTAGCAGGTATGTGGAGGGGAAACAAGCTCAGGAGATTAATCTTGGGCTGAGTAGATTCAGGAACCACTGTGAATCAGGTGTGTATTTAGGGGTGGCAGAGCTGACAGAGGCTTAGTGACTTCTTACGAGAATACTGTAACAGCACTTCCACTCTAACATGTCCAGCACATTCATATTCCAGCGAGTGAGTGCAACAGCAAGGGAGTGGAACAGGTGACTGGCATCTTACACATTGGCAGGCATCGGCAGCAGGAAGCACGAAAGCAGGACACCCTGCCAGTCAACTGAGGTAAGGTTCCTGTTCACTCCTGTTTGTGACCGTCTCTGCTGGGAAGGGCAGAAGGACAACGGTAGGCCAAACTGGGAATAGGAGCATCCCCCTATCTAGGATAGGAGTATAAAGAGATATTTAACAAGACATGGGGGGACAGAAATAGAAACAAACGTAAAAAGGGGAAAACTAGAAACACCCTATCGGCGGTAAGGATACAAAAGTATTTCCAGGTAATACAGTGTAAGCCCCCTACAAATAGGGGTTCCTATAATGTCTTCCCGGACTTGCCTAATGCCCACTGTCAGGATGGTGTCCTGTGTCCAGCCGTTAAAAATTGCCTGCATGAGAAGTGCTATAGTAAGCCTCCGTGCCTGTCTCTTTAAAAGAACCATTATGCTGTGTTAGAGAATTAGTCTCGGTTGGGTCCATGTGATTTAGGGCTCGCAACCTGCCAGACAGTTTGTATTTCTACTCTATTCTGTAGTCGCTTTTAGCACAGAGGGAGCTCTGTTAGGAACAGCGATTATTTATTATCTGTAGTAATAGTCATAATATAGGAGTTTGTCTAACCTGCTTCCATTTGCAGCACGAACATTTGGATTGGAGCCACCATTTTGGTCCTGGAACTGCCAGTTTGGACCAATTGGAACGTCAGGGGACCTAAAATGGAGACTGTCCCCAGAGATCTTGTGGGACTGAATTCTGTAGGAACTGTACTTTTTAAGGTTTGGTGCCTAAATGGACCTGGAGGGGGAGCCCTTACTGTGACAGACAGCTCTTTCAGGCAACCAAACCATTTGGATCACTGGGAAAGCCCAGAACTGCCTGCAGCAGTGTGTCAGTTGTGAGTTGGAGCTTGGAGAGTGAACAGCTTGAGTCATCGAGCAGCTGCACTTGCGAAGGAATGCAGGAAAATCGGCGAGAAGGCTCTGCTGGCCTGTCTGCCACATCTTCCAGTGCGAAGAACTGCTGTGAGTATGAAAGTCGGACTTTATCCGATTTCCTTATCGAGACCTGAAACCTGAAGAAGAAAGTGCGTTATAGCTGCTTGCAAGTGGACCAAAGACTTGGTCCAGAAGTGATCGGCCTGTCAGGTACCGAAGTGAGCCTCGGATTGAAAGGTTTGCACAGAGATCCTGTGTTATTGCAAACAGACTTTTATCTGAACTGTGGCCAAATATTCAAAGTGCTTGTAAGTGTGCTGAAAGAGTTGTATGGGTCGCGATTTGGTTCCCCACACTGAGTTTTGCTACACCAGCTGGAGGCTGTTCCTGCACTTGCAAACAAACTTCATCCAAACTGTTACTCTGCCTGGGCCCTTCCACCTCAACCTAGGCCTCTGTTCCTGATTCAGAGACATTCCAGTGATAGACGCGCTTGGGAATTCGGCCCCTGCTCAACACTACCGAACAGGTAGCGACCACCACGGTGAGTCGTGTCGGCACAGCTTCCCCACGTAATCCAGTACAACATCCAGAGGTCTTCATTTTGTCTGTCCTGCATCCTGGTCTGGGTAGCATGAGTACAAACAGGGTAGCTCCCTGCAACATAAGCTACAATCGTGTGTCATCTGTTTTTGGGTTTACTGCAACAAACTGAGCCATCCGGCTCCAGATTATAAATTTTGGGTTGAGTGCATGCTAATTGTTTTCTTTTCTAAGGGCCTTAGCAAAAGCTGCAATGCCGGCCTACCCCAGGCAATGCTTCAGGCTAGCCTTTGTAACAAGTGGGTACCCAGGGTTGTGTGACTGTGTCATAGGGACTTACAGTGCATGCCTGTTCAGCCTGAATTTAATCAGATCTGCTAATTGCTTGCTAGATTCACACCCTACCCTTGTTCACATCCCCCTGAATAAATCAGATTATGGTTGTTTACGCTTAACCTGGCTAGTGTGTACCTTCTTGGTGGGGATATAGTACTGCTATGTATTGTTATATCACTGGTCTTATTTTCCAGGGGGGTCTACAGGGCAGTTGCAGCAGATTCAGCCCTGCTGTTAAGCCGGCCAGCTGGTGCAGCGGTTTGATTTACGCGTGCGGTGCCGGGGATCCAGGTTTGGGAACGGACTCGGGTCATTGTAGAGCCGGCCAGGGGAGAGGGACTGAGCGTCCCTAGGACTGCTCTCCTTCTCCGGGGGGAAGAGGGGGGACTTGCGATTGCACAGGAGTGACACCTGGTGGAGGCTGGGTTGCCACCCTGTACGCGGTGCAGAATCGACACTCTCTGGGGCAGGACAGACACTGGCATCATTGCATGTCTCCGCCCCAGCCTATAGGGGAAGGGGAAAAAGCATGGTGGGACCCTTGTCTCTGTGAAGCCATCCCCGGGGACTTCAGTTAGCCTCTGCCGCCAGAAGCCCTCCCAACTAGATACTACCCCATGGCTCTGAATACCGGAGACCGGTGCCACGGCCCCACCCTCTGGAGGGGTAAGCCGGGGGTGACAGGGAGTAGCAATGGCAATAGGCAGTAGGTGGGAGTCCGGGGGACCGTGTCCAGGGATGATTGCGACAGCAGGGTCATGCCAGAAAAAAAGTGGAATAAATATAAAAAAAAAAAAAGATCCAGCCCTGGTGGTAAGTGCAAGAGGTGTGAGCATATCGTTACTGTCATATGGTATATGTGATTGTCTTATTGCTGAACTGTTCAGACCACTAAAAGGGTTGGTGGGTGGTTATAGCATCCCGGAGGGCTATACCAACAGAAGTGACGCTACCCCAAAACCATTCCTGTAGGTGGAGGCACCCGTTCACCGAACTCAGGCCCCTCAACCTGTGCCTAGTCACGCAGGCAGAGGTAGTAGCCCATAGGTTAGCGCTACCTAGGGGTTGCAACAGGGAGAACAGAAGTTGAGAATTCTGGGAGTAGTGCAGTACAGTGCTTGTTGGGTGGCAGTTTTCAGAGAAGCCTTCAGGAGATTGTGGTGCTACCCCATCTGCACACATCTCTCTGGGTTTAGAGAGGAGGTTGCTAGACTCCAGGCAAAGTCAGCTAGGATTTCAGGGACCTCTTTCCCCACCCATGGGCCACCAAGTGTAACACCATTACCTTAGAGGATGCCTGGGATGAGGAATGGCTGGATTTTGGTGGGCTCTGCAAGGGTGTTGGTGGTGGTGGAACTGAAGTGCATTCCTCAGACCTGTACCACTGCATTATTCCAGTGCCACCCTGGCATGGCGGGGCTGCCAGGAGGAGGCACCTGCGATAATGACCAGGGAGGATGTGGGGCCCTTTATAGTGGAGACCCCAAGGAGGGTGGCAGAGGACCCCAGAGGAGGAGGAGGAAGCAACTTCCAGGGAGGGACTTGATTGTCAGGGGGATAGTTTTGGGAATAGAAAAGGGGGGGCAGGTTAAGTGCTTATGCGGTGCTATGGTGCCATGGTCTAGAGAAAGATGGGTTGCAGATCCTGAGGATTGCTAGGGCAGCAGGATGGGAGGGAGAGCTGGATGTTATTGCCCACCTGGGGACTAATCACCTGGCTGGGGATGGGGCTGGTATACTGTGGGGGGGGGAGTTTAGGGAGCAGGGGAGTAGTCTTAGACATGTAGCTCGCTCAGTGGCTTTCGAGGTGCTGCCTGTCTGTGACAGGGATGAGGAGAGGGATCTCCACACCAGGAACTTCAAATCGTGGCTGTAGGAATGGTGCAGAGAGAAGGGGTTCAGCTACATTGGGGACTGGGGACCCACCTGGGAGGATAAGGGCCTATACAGGTGTGATTGCCTGCATCTGTCTGGGAAGTTACAACAGTCCTAAGTGGATGGTGTAAATGTAACCTCAGTGAACATTTAAACTAGCTGAGGGGGTGATGGAAGGAATCGGGAGGCAGAAACTGCTCCCTACAGCCTGAAGTAGACAGTAAGGAGAGCCCGAGGGGAGAGGAATCTGCCAGGGTGCAAGTTAATAAAGGACGCAGGTTGCAAAGACAAAGGGGGAAGGGAAGGGGAGCATTAGAAAAAGGGGGCGAAGGTGGGAGGGCAAAAAAAAAAAGACAAGCAGAATGGAAACAAAATCTGAAAGGTCATGTATGTGAATGCAGGAAGTCTAGGAGATAAGATTCTGGACCTAGAGGCTGTCATAATAGAGACCAGCCTGGATATTGCAGACATTACTGAGTCATAGTGCACTGAAGACCATGACTAGGACATGGCTATACCAGGCTATACATTGTTCAGGAAGGACTGGATGGGAATGAAAGGAGGGTGTGGTGCTTTATGTGAGGGAAAGCATAAAAGCGATGGAGATACAGGGAATACAGGGGGAGGAAGAGGTATTATGGGTTACCCCGGAGATGAAGAATAAAGCGACTGTTCACACTGGAGTGATCTACAGACCTTCAGCACAGAGGGAAGAATTAGATAAGTTACTAGTGGAAGCCATTGGCAAGGTGACAGGAAAAGGGGAGGGTCTGCTGGTTGGGGATTTCAACCTGCTGGATGTAGACTGCAGCCTTCCAGCAGCAGCTTCAGCTAGAACTGCACTCTCTGAAGGAGGCATCCCTCAGGAAACTAGTCAGCGAACCCACTTGTGATAAGGCAGTACTTGACCTAGTACTCACTAACAGGGAAACAGGGACAGTGTTGCAGATGTCATGGTGGGAGGCCACCTGGGGACCAGTAATCACTGCACAGTTGGGAGGCAGAGCTGAATCAGGTGTGGAGTCAGTGCTTTGGCTTCTCAGAAGGAACTAGAAGGGGGACAGGATCAGATCTACAGTACAGTAGCTTCTTGTTTTACATTGTTTTTCGTGGATTCTACTTGGTAGAAGGTTATTTCTTTCCTTTCTTACTACTAAGGGGCTAGCAGGGTATTGTTTGGGGCTATTGGAATTTTGAAACCTGTTTTGGTAGCTATAAGTGGGCTCATTTGTATGGTTCACTGTGTGGCAGGCTGCATTTGTAGAGGCCTATTTCTTCTGTTTTAAAACAAAATCGGTGTAATTTAACTGGGTCTGTTTCTTTGAATTGGAGACCTATATCTTCTAATTCCAAGCCTATTTTGATGTGTTGCTGGTGAGGCTGTTTGAATTGGAGTCCTGTTTCTTTGGGTAGCAAACCTATTTAGGGGGCTTTGAGTAAAATTGTGATTCATTGTTGCTGGCTTCACTAGCTGCAAAGTTGAGTGCACAGTGGGGGAAGCGTGCTAATGGTCTGGCCAGGTCTCACTCAGTTGGGAGGCAGAGCTGAATCAGGTGTGGAGTCAGTGCTTTGGCTTTGGCTTCTCAGAAGGAACTAGAAGGGGGACAGAATCAGATCTATAGTACAGTAGCTTCTTGCTTTACATTGTTTTTCGTGGATTCTACTTGGTAGAAGGTTATTTCTTTCCTTTCTTACTACTAAGGGGCTAGCAGGGTATTGTTTGGGGCTGTTGGAATTTTGAAACCTGTTTTGGTAGCTATAAGTGGGCTCATTTGTTTGATTCACTGTGTGGCAGGCTGCATTTGTAGAGGCCTATTTCTTCTGTTTTAAAACAAAATTGGTGTAATTTAACTGGGTCTGTTTCTTTGAATTGAGACCTATATCTTCTAATCAAGCCTATTTTGATGTTGCTAGTTGAAGCTGTTTGAATTGGAGTCCTGTTTTTTTGGTGGTAAACCTATTTAGGGGGCTTTGAGTAAATTGTGATTCATTGTTGCTGGCTTCACTAGCTGCAAAGTTGAGTGCACAGTGGGGAAGGTGCTAATGAATGCGACAGGGCCTCAGCACCTGATTATTTCTGGAGACTTGGGCAGGTCCACCCCAAACCCCTCACCACCACCCGGTCCATTGTTTCCTTTATACTAGCGGTTCTGACATCACTTCCTCAAACAGGCAAAGGATATGCACTTGTAATAGCAAGCAGACATCCAGGAAAGGAACAGCAGCAAGTGAAGAGTTGACTGCTCTCTCAGTGGAGGGAAGTAAGTGCAAATCTAGGAGCTTTCGTGTACTTCTTCGCATTGATATTGCATTGGGAAAAAGGAGTAGGAGTTTGAAGAAGGTTGTGCAGTGGCTACTTAAGGTCTCTTTTTGAGTGTGGATAGGAAGGATAGGAATATAAAAAGCAGTTGCTCAATATATCTAAACATGTGCAACAAAGGGGGGTAAGGAAATAAAGAAAATGTTTTGCACTGATAGAGGGAGGAGAGGAGACTTGGAGTGTTTGTATCTGCATCTGGAAGGGTGGGGTCGCTGGTGAGCAACAACAGCAATGGGTAGTGTTGGCTGCAACAACTGTGGTGCCAATCTTTCTAAACATTGCCTGGAGTGTGGAGGATGTTTAGTGTGTAACCACATAGAAAAATCTTAGAAAGGAGTTGAGGGTCTGCAGGAGGAACTAAGACAGGCAAGGCAGATTCGAGGGTGGGTTTGGCCCAATACTGGCGGGATGAAGAAGGGGAGATGAGGGAGGCGATTTAAGCCGACAGTGGTGAGGAGGAGGGTCAGAAGAGGAAGCAGACACAAAGGGGCCCAGGCCAGGAGGAACAGTTGCTGGAAACCAGGTCAGAGACAAAAGACAAATGAAAGGAGGAGATAGGGACTTGTGAGGGAGGAAAGTGGCAAAAGTCTGGGTGGAAAGGAAAAGAAAGGTTACTATGAAGAGAGGGCGGGGATTTGTGAAGGGTCTTCAGAAAACAGCTGTGCACTGCTAGGAGGAAGAAAGTGGAGGAGGGAAATGATGAAATTAGAGGAGTAATTGATAAATAGCCTGGACCAAACTGGGCGGGAAGTTCTGCTGGGAGAATTGCAACAGGGTAAAGGAAATAATGTGCAGGAGGAAGAAGAGGCTGGAAATGAGAGAGAGGAGATGAGCGGAAGCAAGTAGGGAGTAAGAGGGTGGAATCTTGGTGCTGGGGGACTCTAATACTAAGAGGAGTTGGGTGGGTAGCAAGGGGGAGAGGCATAGTCGCACTGGTGGAGGCCATGCCAGGAATGATAGCCCGGAAAGGGTGGGACAGTCTGTTCTGAAATATGCTAGAAGGGGTAGGACAAGCCTCATTTAATTATACATCTTGGGACAAAGCGACCTGACTGACAAGACAGTAGATATAGTCCAGAGGAGGTTTGAGGAACTAGCACAGTATGTGAGGGCAGGAAGATCAGTAACTTTTCTGAGATACTTCCGGTGCCAAAAGGCAAGCACAACAAGAAAGCTGAGAATAGAGAATTTAACAGATGGCTAAAAACCTGGTGTTATGCTAAAGAGGTATGGGCTGTTGGGGGGGTGGGGAGGGCCTGGGAGGACAGTAGTCTCTATGCAAGGACAGACTACTCTTGAGTGAGGAGGGAAAGAAAGTGTTGAAACAGAGGATGGAAGAGTATATAGAGGAAGCTGGGAATTTAAACTAGGAGTGGGGGTGGCAGTTGGGGAAGAGATATGCAGAGACCACAGGCTGGGAAATCTCATGAGCTTACCCCCATAACAGTGACAAAGGACAAATGGCAAGTACTATAGGTGATGCTAGGAAGGAGGGCAGGATGGAAGGGGGATGAGTGGAAGGTGGTTACCCTTAATGCTAGGAGCCTTGGGAGGAAAACTGCAGAGTTACAGGTTCTCATGGCAGAGGGAGGTGGACATTGCAGCCTTGCACGGAAACATGGGCCGCCAATATAATGACTAGGGACCTGTCTGTACCAGGGTACAGGTTATTTATTAGGGAGAGGGGTGATTGGGAAAGGAGAGTGGCACTATATGTGAAGGAAGGACTGAAGTGTGTAGAGAGGAAGGGAGGAGGGTAGTCTGGTCACTTTGGGTGCAAATCCAGGATTCCAGAATAGGATTCTTAGAATGGGATTGGTGTACAGGCCACCATCTCAGGCGGAGGAGTTAGACAGGGGAACTAGGCGGGACAGATCAGGAGGACCTGCGAGAAGGGGTAATGTGGGTGATTGTGGGGGACTTCAACATGCCAGGGAGTGGACTGGAGCACCCCAACAGCCAGGAACAGAAGGGAGTAGCTACTGCTGGATGCCTTCCAGGACAGCTTCCTGCTGCAAATGGTCAGTGAACCAACCAGGTTAGGGAATACCTCTTGACCTTGTGCTGGCAAATGGGGACTTTGTGAGAGGACTTACAGTGGAGGAACCGCTGTCAGGGAGTGACCACCACTCAGTATGGCTACATTGGATATGGGGCAAGGAAGGAGTGGAATCTGGCACAAGAGTGCTGGACTTCAGGAGGGCCGACTTTTGGGAGATGGGGAAGTGGTAAAGGGTACCTGGCCAGAATTCAATCTAGTATGGATACTAACCAGAGGTGGGACTCATAAAGCTGGGGTTAGTGGAGGCAACCAAACCTGCTGCAAAGCCCAGGCAGCAAGAAGGCTGGGGCTGAAACCGAGCAGATTGAGCAAGGAGGTCATGGAAAGGTAAGGAGGAAAAGAGCTGCCTTTAGGGCTGAGAAACAGAGAGGGGAGGACAGAGGAGTACTTGACAGAATCGAAGAGAGGTGACAAGGGCAGTAGGAGCCAAAGCATCTGAACTCAGGCTGGCACAAGGCATTAACAAGGGGAGAAAGGACTTTAAGTATATCAGGGAGCCCACCCAGCGTGGCAAATGGTCCCAATGTCTTTTATTGTTTTAAACCTGTGAAACACAAAAGCGGTCTCATGCTGCGCTCCCAACCCCCTCCCACAACCCGCACCCACCCACTGCGCACTCCAGCCTCCCCACCCCCCCTCACCCCATACTTACCTCCGGACTCTGGTGCACGATCTTGGTGGACGAGGAACACGTCTGCACTCTTCAAAGCCGACCGCGAACTGAGGAAATGCCGGTAAGCTGTATAATGGGCTAGATAGGAGGGGTTCAACTTTATTGCATATCTCAGGCATTTTTGGGAATTTTTGCACCAAATTTTCAACATGGGTTTTTAGGACCCCTTCTCATGCATGATGTCACTGTCATGGCGTTATTCAGGCCCGAAGGGTGATTTCACGCAGTGACTGCGAAATCACTCTTTGGGCCTGAATACCGCCATGACAGTGACATCATTCATGAAGGGTCCCAAAACCCCATGTTGGTGTCAACACCAAAAACTGTTTTACTTAGCGCATGTTGTGAGTTCCTTGAGGTTCGTAGTTCGCGAAATTTCAATATTTTCACTCCAGATTTCAACATTGCCATTTTCCGAACCTTCTTATGAGTAGTACAGCTGTCATTTTCACATCTCACCCAAAATGTGTTTCAGCCCTTGTAGCGCAGGGAATGGCACAGTCAATGGCAAAATCAATGTGCGGGACAAATTAAGAAAATCACAGTGACACTGTTCATGAGCAGAGGTCTTAAAATGGCTATGTTGAAAATTTGGTGAAAAAATTCACAAAATGACTGTTTTCTGATGCGTTGCTGCGGTTCCTCGCGAGGCTCGTAAGTTCACAAATTTTCAATATTTTCACTCCAGATTTTCAACACTTGCCATTTTACCACACTCTCCTCATGAGCAGTACAGCTGTCATTTTTCACATCCTGCTCAAAACATATTTACCGCTTATGTAGCGCACAATGGCGCAGTCGATTGTGTGAACTCAGTGTATGGGACACATTAAGAAAATCGCGGTGTCACTGTTCATGAGCAGAGATCTTAAAATGGAATGTTGAAAATTTGGTGAAAGAATTCCTAAAAATGACTGTTTTATGAGTGTCGTTGACAGTTCCCACGCTGCGGCTAGGTAAGGTTTGCGGTACTGTGTTCACTCCCAGATTTTCAACATTGCCATTTACCACACCTCCTTATGAGCAGTACAGCTGTCATTTTCAGATCCTGCCTAAACGTGGTTCGCCTATGTAGTGCACAATGGCGCAGTCGGTCTGTGCAAACTCAATGTATGGGACACATTAACAAAATCACACTGACACTGTTCATGACCAGAGGTCTTAGAATGGCTATGTTGAACATTTCGTGAAAAATTTCCTAACAATGACTGTTTCTGAAATGCGTTGCGCAGTTCATGCGCTTCGTGAGATTATGAAATTTTCAATATTTGCACTCAGTGACTTCCAAATACCTAAACAGCACATAGAAGCAAGCAACATTCGGCATTGACAATGCTTGTTATGTTTGCTTGCACGCATGATAAGAAACATAGTGCCATCATCTGAGTTTTCAGAGGTGTGTCAGCATCTTCCAATTCAGTCAGTGTGTTTGCAGGCGTGGTCACAGTTCTCCAATCACTGCTGAAGCTGTCTATGACAGCAGTTGAAATGCAGTGGCATACAGTTGAAAGAGGAGCTCGCTTCAGTGAGCAGCTCCTCCCCCCACACACACACAGATCAACTGTGTCGGTTGCCTGATAGGATGGCGTAGTCTTGTCTAGCTTAGAGAGACAAGCCACACATCATTACTTTAATAAACTGTTCCCTGCCAAAGCAGGACCACCAAAATGTGTGGATGCCTAACAGTCCTTACACACGCCAGCTCTCCAAAGCACACCTTCATGGACTCCATGGGTTCTAATCCTCCAGAAAAAAAATACCTCCGCATTTGATGTGAAAACTCAGACTTCTTTGTATGTGTAATTCCAAGCATTTTCTCTTACTATACTCTGTCAATGTGAACTCCTCGCTGCTAAAACCTATGCAAATGAACTTAAGCGTACTGTACTACCTGCAGCTGAAGCAAAGAACAACCAGAATGCACAAAGGAGAACATACTGCTATGCATTTCAGCAGCAGCCAGTGGGGGAGGTTTTCATGACTGAAGCACTTTAATGTGCCTTTTAGTGCTGTCATATACACACCCCTGTGTGGTAATTCACTAAACTGCACACTTAGTCTGGTAATGCAGCTTCAAAATATTTTTTTTCTCTGAATTGCCATGAGCTGGCATTTAGATAGAATCACACAGCTCTTTCTCAAATCAGATGCTCAATGAAGTCACATCACCTTGTGACCCTAAACATCTTAGGGTTGGACATGTGCCCTAACAAAATAGCAAAACTAGGTATGAAAAGAAAACACAAATTCAACAGTAGCTCACAATCGAATCCACCCTTTTCTCCAGTGAATCTGAAGCAGCCTAACAGCCCACCCCTGGGTGTTATGCACTCCCTCCACCCGCACAACATATGGTCGACGGGGGTGCTGTTGCATTTTATTTCATAATTTCCTGATCCTGTTGCTGCCACCATACTGATACAGTAATACTTTTTATGGCTCAAAAACTGCTTGACATTAGCTGAATTATAAATGGCATCCCTGTTTGACGCTGTGGTGCGGAATATGGTGGTGCTCAAGTTTTAAGCCAAGTATTACATGCAGATATGTTGTTATTGACTCATGTCACTTACCATTTTATACATCTATTGATTTTTCAATTCACTTTTGCTGACAAATGTTGATCGGGATTCTGGTGTCACAATTCAGTTCAGCGACGTGTAACATCTTAGTGCAGATGCTAAGTAACTGTTTTAAAATGCTGAAAAGTTAACAGCGATGAAAGTGCATGAACTTCTTTCTTCCGTGTCTGGAGTTGTAGTGGTGTTATTGGCAAGTGCATGTCCCTTTGCTCCAGATCTATCAGTGAGATGTCTATTCTGTGCAATGGACAGTGGCTGAATGTTATCAGCTGGCAGTTTCATTTCATTATCAACAGATAAATATTCAGGGCTTTGCAAATGCAACTTTGCTGGTAGCACAGTTTCATCCCCCAAGTGTCTCATCAGTTAGTGGTTATATCTTAACCGATGATCACAAAAGTATGAAAAGATTTGCCGCTGAGTAATGTAAATGCCAATCCACCTAAGCACCTTTAGGCTGCAAACATAATTTGAACGTATAGGGATTCTGGAATGGTGTATCACTCCTTGGCACAGCAACGGTTAATAAGTTTAAACACATTCTCAGGATATTGTTTCACTTGCCCCCTTTCCCCACTACGATCCTGGTCACCTGAAATAAACCTGACATTTTAGTATCTGTTTTACATCTTGGCTCAGTTAGGCAATCAACACTGTAAGAACATAAACGGACATATAAATGGGGACTATAAGAACATGGTCACCTGAAATAAACCTGACATTTTAGTGTCTGTTTTGCATCTTGGCTCAGTTAGGCAATCAGCGCTGTAAGAACATAAATGGACATATAAATGTGGACTATAAGAACATGCCGTGGGTGCTTCTGCCTTAGTCCAGCTGTGCAACATCAGCCTGAAGCTCAGGTAGAGCTTACTGTCTACCACTTTTTTCACCCCCCCCTCATGTACCTGTACCATTTCACATCCTCCCTTGCCTTAGTCCAGCTATGCTACATCAGCCTGAAGCTCTGGTAGGGCTTACTGTCTACCACTTTGTTCACCCCCATGTATTGCTGTGCTACATCAGCCTGAAGCTCTGGTAGGGCTTACTGTCTACCTTTGTTCACCCCCCATGTACCTGCACCATTTCACATCCTCCCTTGATCTACAGTGGTGGATCCCTCATTCATATGTCACATATGCACGCACAAAAAAGAAAAAAACGGTCTTCAAAAATTAAGATACATTTATTATGTTTGCTTGCACACATGTGCAAGAAACATAGTGCCATCATCCGAGATTTCGGAGGTGTGTCACCCACTCTTTCAATTCAATCAGTGTGTTGGGAGGCGCGGCCCCTGTAAGCCAATGCATGATGGAGCTGTCTATAACAGGCTCCAAAATGCAGTTGCATACAGTTCAAAGGGGGAGCTACACTTCAGTGAGCAGCGATAAGATATCGCTTGCTCATGCGCAGCTCTCCCTCCACACACACACATGCAGGCATGCACGCCCCCCCTCCCCGCACGCATGCACACACTGTATAACAGACGGGGGTGCCCAATCCCCGTCGGCTGTGCTGCTCCCCCACCCCCAAAGCCTTTCAAATGCCATGCTGGGTGCCCACCCCAGCGTGGAAACTCATGATATAGCGGAGGGTGCCCAATCCCTGTCAGCTCCACTGTCCTCACCCCCCTCCCAAGTACTGGGTGCCACGCTGGGAGCCCACCCCAGTGTGGCAATCGATGCTTTGGGCAGTGAGTGCCCAATCCCCATCGACTGAATGCCCCAGCGTCCTTGTGCCATGCTGGGAGCCCATCCCAGCGTGGCAAATGTCCTGTGTCATCATTGGAAACAAAAAGAACACCTGTAAAGAAAAAACGGTCCCACGTAGTCTCCCTGGCCCCCTTCCCACAACCCGTATCCATCCACTGCACACCCTGCTTTCCCACACCCCCCCTCACCCCGTACTTACCTCTGGACCTTGGTGCGACAATCTTCGGTGGACCGGGAACATGTCTGCACTCTTCAAAGCCGACCGCGAACTGAGGAAATGCTGGTAAGCTGTATAATGGACTAGATAGGGGTTTTCAACTTTGTTGCATATCTCAGGCATTTTTTGGAATTTCTGCACCAAATTTTCAACATCGGGTTTTTGGGACTCCTTCTCATGAATGATGTCACTGTCATGGCGTTATTCGGGCCTGAAGGGTGATTTCACAGTCCTCGCGCAAAATCACCTTTAGGACGGTAATGAAATGACACTGCCAGTGTTCATAAGGTGGGCTCTCAAAAGTCTTTTGGTGGTGGGCTTCAAAAGCGACTGTTCTGACGTCGTTGTGCAGTTCGTGCGGCTCGTAAGTTCGCGAATTTTCAATATTTACACTCCAGATTTTCAACATTGCCATTTTACCACACCTCCTTATGAGCAGTACAGCTGTCATTTTTCATATCTTGCCCAAAATGTGTTTCCGCCCATGTAGCGCACAATAGCGCAGTTGATGTGTGAAATCAATGTATGGGACACATTAAGAAAATCACAGTGACACTGTTCATGAGCAGAGGTCTTAAAATTGCTATGTTGAAAATTTGGTAAACAATTCTAAAAATGACTGTTTTACGAGCGTGCGTTGCGCAGTTCCTATGCATGCTCATAAGTTTGCAAATTTAATATTTTCACTCCAGATTTTCAACATTGCCATTTTATTACACTTCCTTATGAACAGTACAGCTGCCATTTTACATATGCCGCCCAAAATGTGTTTTCGCACATGTAGCGCACAATGGTGCTGTTGGTGTCCGAAAGCAATGTTTGGGACAGATTAAGAAAATCACAGTTACACTGTTCATGAGCAGAGGTCTTAAATGGCTATGTTGAAAATTTGGTGACAAAAGTCCATAAAATGACTATGTTACGAGTGAGCATTGCGCAGTTTCCACACACCCTCGTAAGTTCATGACTTTGTAATATTTTAAGTCCAGATTTTCACCAGTGGCATTTTTCCACACTGCCTTATTTACAGTAGAGCTGTCATTTTTCATGACATGGCCGAAGTGTGTTTTCACACTTTCAGCGCAGAGATGCGTGGTCGCCATGGGAAATTATTGTTCGGGACAGATAAAGAAAATCACAGTGACACTGTTCATGATCGGAGGCACCAAAATGCCTGAGTTGACAATCTGCTGTAAAAAAATCCCCAACCTAATTATATTACTGGTGTGCGTTGCACAGTTTCTATGTACGCTCATGACTTCACCATTTTTTTAAATATTTTTACTGCAGATTTACAACATTGCCATTTTTTACACCTCCCTATGAACAGTACAGCTGTCATTTTTTACATCCTGTTCGGAATGTTTTTGCACCTGTGGTGCTAAATGCCATAGTCGCTGTGCATAAGCACCTTCCGGCTAAAAACTGATATTCCCCTGTTCATGAGGTGGGGTCACAAAAACCATGTTGAACATCTGAGTGAAAATACCAACGAATGCCTGAGGTATTAGGGTTTCCAACCATAACGCCCAACCCTGTAGAGAATGACAGGCATCAGGGGTGTGACTTGGGATTCTTGCTTGTAATGCTAATACCATTCCACACCCTGCAGCCAGTGAGAAGCATTGAGGTATGCCTAGGACTCTTCAGCCCCAACGTTCACCCCATTCTCCTATAACGCACCCATCCCACTGTATTTCCTAATGGAATGGGGTACACATAAGGACCAAAGACCCCAAGGAACACCGTGACACTTGCCAGTGTCTGCAGGGTGGGGTGTACTGAAATGGCGTGGCCGTTATGGCTGACGACCCAAAGACACACCCCAATGCCTGTCACTCTCTGCATGGTGGTGGTGGGGTTGGCTTCAGTTCAATTCTTCACTGCCATTACTATTACGCAGCTCTGTAACTTCTACACTACCACTGCCAATGCCAGCAAGCAAACATTCAGCATTGACAAATGCTTGTTAGAGTTATGTTGATGTACTTTAAGGCCAATTTGTCTCTGCTCTACAGACACTTTTAGAGTTTGTAGTTGTACCTTAAGGCCATTTCAGGACTGTATTGCTTAGCCCTGGCTATGTTAGGGACTTTCAGAACTAGGTACCTTACTGTTTGCCAGCTGTATTTACTGTTTTTTTACTCTGTTTGTCTGATAGCCCTCCACTTTTCCCTTCTCCTGATATAACCACACAACACAGGTCTTGGAGGAAATGGCTGTAGCCATGCATTTATTGAAATAAATCACTACTTATTAGGAGCAGCGTGCGCTGCTGGGAGGTTACGCAGCCTTCATGCAGGCCTCCCATACTCTTGCCCCCAATTCTGGGCCACCTTAGTGCGGGCCTGATGACTAATGTACCTCCCCAGCTGGAACTCCTCCAACTGGAGCGGGTCAGGTTGTAGGGCCCAGCACCCTTGCGGCTGCCCCCGTCTGTGCCGCTGTGCCTGAGGAATAATCCTGATGAGGTTGGACCACGACCCTTCCCATCTAGGTCCGGGTCTTGCAGTCCCCTGCCTCATGCTGACCAGAAGTGATGAGCCCTTCAGGTGAATTCAACTCATCTCCTCTTTCTTCCCCTTGTACCCTTGGTCTGTGAGTCTCCCAAGCTGCCACACTTGGCTGCGGTGGTTGTATCATGCTTCATCATCAAGCTGAACAGATTCTCTACCTTAGCATCTATCTTTCTTTTTAATAAACTATTTCTTTAATTATCAATTATCTAGTCACTCACTGAGTTTTACAACCCTTTGGAGGAGGTGAAAACCCCAGAAAAACCCTGTTTGATGGGAAAACTGGGAAAACTCATTCCCGACCCCTAATGCAGTCACCCATAATGGGTCAAGGGGGGGCTCTGTCTCCCTGGCCCCTCACCTTGCTTTTATGAGGGTGGGGGGGTGAGACTTCGACAAACAAAGGGGAAAGAAGGGAGAGCTGCTGGCCCTCAGCTCAATTGACCCTTGTTTCTTCTCCCCCCACCGAATGCCTCCGCCTCCAGGCAACCTTGTGGGACATCCCTTCATGGCGTTGCCATGACATCTCTACACCCCCTGAGGAGGTCCCCTGCATTCCTTTGAGGTTCAGGGAGTGAGGGCTCCAGACAATTGGCCAGCTGCTGTGATGCCTTGCACTTTCTTTTATTGTCTGGTAGCCCTTCACTTTTCCTTTCCCCTGAAATAACAACACAACACAGGCCTTGAAGGAAATGGCCACAGCCATGCATTTATTGAAATAAATCACCACTTATTAGGAGCAACATGCACTGCCGGGAGGATACGCAGCCTTCATGCAGGCCTCCCACACTCTCGTCCCCAATTCTTGGGCCACCTTAGTGCAGGCCTGATGACTAATATACCTCCTGAGTTGAAACTCCTCCGACCGGAGCGGGTCAGGTCGTAGGGCCCAGCACCCTTGTGGCCGCCCGGTCTGGCGCTACTGTGCTTGAGGACTAATCCTGATGAGGTTGGACCACGACCCTTCCCATCGGGGTCTGGGTCTTGCAGTTCCCTGCTCAATGCTGACCGGAAGTGATGAGCCCTTAAGGTGAATTCAGTTTGTCTCCTCCTTCTTCCCCTTGTACCCTTGGTCTGTGATCTTTCCAAGCCGCCACAGGATGGATGCAGTTTGACCCTCCCAAGCCGCTGCTCCAGTTAACCTCCAAGACCATTACAATCTAATGCCTAACTATCTATCTGCTCCACTCTCAATCATTCTCTCCTTCCTCCAGTGTTGTGGGAAGACTCTCACCAGCCCCCCAGGCTGAAGGTTCCCAGCTCATGACATAGAGCTTGCCGCACCAATGCCCCAACCTTGCTGGCATACTCGCTGCACTGGCATGACCCATTGAAACCTTTTAAAAGAGGAACCAAAGTACTTGAGCACTGTCATGCGCTAGACTCTCCATTGAGAAGTTGCACCATACTAACAGTACCCTAGGGGCCTGTTCCTTAGTCCAGCTGGTGCCCCTGCTACTGCTCAGTGGGTGCCCGTCCTGTATTGTTTGCTCCTGGTACCTTCCATGGCACCTGTAAGAGACAATAAAAAGTTGGTGCGAGTGCCGCTGCTACAGTGCCCCACTGCCTCTCTAGTTGTGCCCTGACTACTTGCTGGAGTACCACCTGCTTGTCGGGGTGCCACAAAGCCCATCCCAGCCTATCCACCATTCCACTCCAGTAGCCCTGGGGCTGGGAGAGCCATCCCAGTAGATTCTGTTGTGCCAGCCAGCACACCCTGCAACACTCCATAACCCCCAGGGTAAGGCACCAGCATCCAGCTCCTCTGACCCTGATGCACAGCTGCCGCCCTTGTGGATGTCCAATCCGGACATGCCTAGAGGGCCTGTGAAATCTGCCCAGTAACCCTCGGAAGCCCCTTTTCCTAAGCCCTGTGGCTGGTGTAAAGGGATGGAAAGGAAACCTCTTTTTATAGTGGACCCAGAAGGGGCATGAACATGGCCATTCAAGCTAGCAGAACTAGTGATCTATTGCATGCTGGTTGTGTTCTAACTTGCCTCTGGCTCTGTAATTTCTCCTCATTACAATGACTGAGAATTGTAAATTGCCTTGTGCGGCTGCTGGCCCAATCCTACTAGGATCTTGGCAACTTTATTCCCTCTTATGAACCTACCTGCAGTACACCTTGTGCTAGGCCTGAGGAGGGCAGGCCCCCCGGCCCCCTTCTCTGCAGGTGCCCATGCATGAAGTCTAACCGGCCTGACTCAACTCAGCCCATGCCATGGAGCCCCTTATCACTTGCTCCAGAGCTGGAAACATGCTTGACATAATTGCTAGATCGATCTGGTCACTTACCCGGTCCATGAGGATGCTGCTGACCTCCAGCAGCGCCCCCTCGCCCCCTTTGGCAGCTGCCCAGATGCTGATCCCTAGTTTATAAGAGAAGCCTTCCAAGAAAGGAAGTCCTCCACCCCTGTAAGATTTAAACCCTTCACCTTTCAGCTAAGGGACCAACCTGCTATGCATGGGCTATCAATTAACATGGCCCAAACACTTGCACCACTGCTGCCCACCAATATACTCCTGAAAGTTGTATTCTAGACCTGCTGGTGCCACACTGGCCCTTCCAGGCCTGTTTGTCAGTTTCCGCAACCCCAAACTGTACCCTTATTCCCTTACTGCGAGGGTGGGGGTTGCCACCTAGTTTCCCAGATGCTTCCTCATAGCAGACTCCCTAGGTGATGCTGCCAAATAGGGGGCCACCTTTGCTCCCCCTTTGGAGGCCCCGTAGTCGATGAACCCTATGAACATAAGGTGAGGCATGCTGCTTCCACAGCCCTAAAACCCGTAGTTGGTCCCCGAAGCCCTCCCCCTGTGTATTTATTGATTAGTTTACTGTTATTAATGATTGTTCATTTCTCTGTCTCCCACCTACCATAGGGAGTGCCCCTAACCAGCCATGACCGGGGAGGTGGCCCGGCTCCCAGCTTGAACCTCACTGCTGCTTACCCACAGATGGGGGGGGGGGTGCTGAAGCTAAATAGCTCTCTTTGAACTGTGGGACTAGACCATCACCTGGTAGCTGTAACCCACATTAACCAGTGTGGGAACCCCAATAAGGGAAGCAGAGTATCACCTGATCTGATTTTTTTCAGGCCAGCCCTGATAGCTGCATTATCTGGCTTCCTCTGAATCCGGACTGTCTCAAACCATACCTTAGTCCCCATTATGATTGTTTAAGGAAAGCAGTGTGTTGTGTTGCATTGCTCACGGGTACTTATTGTCTTGCATAAATTAGGTTTCGCTCACAGAATCGTGCTTCTGTTGTGCTCATGGTCCCAGTCACGGGGATGACCCCGTTTTGCCCCAACTGCCCAGAGCATGCCCAAGATGGGTCTCTGAGCCCGTTGGCTCTCCTCACCCCTGTGGTCCAATTAATTGTCCCCTTAGAGAAGCTGCTGTTAACTACTCAGCTGGTTGCAGTAGCCAACTTGGTAGCTACTTCACGCCTGACAGTGTGGGGACCTGTGTAAAATAAGTTGCATTGACACCTGCCACGTTTTCCACTGGCCAGACAATATATATATATTTTTTTTATGTGTCCTTCGGAATGCGGAGTGTAGCATCTTTCCTGACAGTATGGGTGTGACCTATCCAAACTTCCTGTGACCATTGCCATAGTAAATGTACCCTGGGTGGTGCACTCTGTTATAGGATAGTGGTGGTCACGTGATCTTTCACGTGACTGGCCGGCCCAAGTACTAACACCCTAATTTTCCACTAGCACTTTATCACCTTTGGCCACTAGGAGTCGCTGCTGACCTGCTCCAACCTCCCTCTTCACACTCTAATAACACTCACTTTGTGGGACCCACCTAGGCTCAAAGCAGCCTGAGCCCCCAAGTGTCAACTTCCTGCATCAGCTAATCCCCACTTCACAATGTTAGATACCCTCCCAGAATTCGAACTCCTAATCCTTCATGCCAGAGGCTGCAACACTAACCACTGCACTATCCTGGCAGCACCAATCAACTAAGATTTTAATTTACCTTACACTAAAGCAAGCACCCGCCTGCACAATCCACTGTTTTTTTTTTTTTTAAACCAGGAGAGACACACTAAGCTGATGCTTGTTTACAGGTGCGACCTGGGAGCATAAGGAAGTTAAGTGACTTGCTCAGGGTCACACAGAATGCAAGTGGGGGCTGTGGGATTCAGACCCAGGTCTCCAGGTTTGTAGCTCAGAGCCTTAAACCACTGCACTATACTGCCTTCTATTTGGCCCACTCTTCTGCAGTCACCCCCCCCCCAAAGTGTCCACCCAAGACGTGGAACAACTGATGCTTATCCTGCCTATTTCCAACATACTTGAGCTTGAAGATGGCTGCACCTACCAAAGTTATTATAATACTTCTCATGTTAATATGGCTATACTCAGCAGGAGATGGAAAAAACAAGCAAGCCGACCCTAGCAGTGATCCTCTAGTTTATAATGAGCTCTGCTCACACAGTATCACCAGCTCAATTATTGTAAAGCCTAACTGGACCACCTACATAGACAAGACATCACACCCAAAAGCATGCACCAATCACCCCCCACCTCATCCATCTCTTAATTTGACCTTAATTTGTACCAAGTTCAAACCAGGAAGTTGTTGTAAGAGAAAACGGACGGCAGACATCAAACTACTGAAGAATTAGTTAATGAGACTTACCCTGATGTTATTATTAATGTCAGGCAACATATACCCTAATCCTGGGCCAGGGCAACAAGTAATTTGTCAGAGTACAAACCAAGGTTCCATTAAGTTAGCTTCAATCAATATTTGTAGCTTGCTACCCAAAATCCATGCACTTCAGTCTTGGATTGCCCAACACAAGCCTGATGTGCTAGTAATTGTTGAAACCTGGCTCACCCCAGAGATACCAGACACAGCAATCTCCGCTGGACATGTACGCCCTGTTCAGACAGGACAGGATAAGCAAGCGGGGTGGGGGGTTGTGCTATTTACACTAAAGACTCCCTCGAGGGGCATGCCCTTCCGTGAATGGTCACTGGCAACAATGTCCAGGCATTAGCTGTTAAACTACTTTTTGGGGCTCATAACAAAGGGCTAACGGTGGTGTCAGTCTATATTCCCCTGAAGGAACAAACCAATAGCATTAAGGTGATGCTGGACTGCTTTAACAGCTCACATGACAACGCAGAGGTTATAATGCTAGGAGATTTTAACATTAATTGATTGTCACCCGGAGGTGGCACCATGTAGAGATGCATTACCTCCATTAATGTTGCACAGTTAGTTGAATCCCCTGCCAGAATAAATGACCACACTGGGACAAGCACTCTACTGGACTGGGTTCTCAGCAACCAACCGGGCAAAATCACAAATGCCACTGTTCTCCCGGACTCCATGAGTGACCACTCCCTGATTATGTGTTCCTGGTCCAACAAAACAGACCCCCGGCTAATACAATTATTGGCCGAGTTCTAAAAAATAGGACAACTTGCCTTATTGAACTCTCATCTCTCACAACAAGACTGGTTCCCCATTGAGTTCTATGAAAATATTGAGACTGCCCTTGACTACTTCATTGACAACTTTAACACAGCTTGTGATCTCTTTGCCCCTGTTAGAAAATGCAAGGTCAATAGCGTTAGTAAGTCCTGGGTCTCACCCTTTCTAATTGAGCAAATGCACAACAGGGATAATCTCTGGCATCAGGCTTGAGCCACAGGCAAACAAGCTGATATCCAAAACTACAAAAAAGCTAGGAATGCTTGGACAAGGGCTATTCAGACTGCCAAAAGTAATTACTTCAAAGAGGAACTGACCAAAACATGGCATGATAGTGGAAACCTTTGGGCCAATACGAAGGCCCTTACTGGAAAAACAAGTAAAACATTGCTTACTATTTTAGTCAAAAGTGGTGTCACTACCCACGACCCGAAAGAAATTGCAGACACCTTCAGTGCTGTTTTCACCAGCCTGAGTAATGTACCCCCCCCCCCACGACTACCTTGTGGACTCTGACACTATCTCCAGTGGTTATGGCGAACCCTGTCAGTGGAACCCCCAACCCCTTCTACTTCAAATCGTTGCTAAAAAGGAGGCAAAAAAATGCCTCCAATGGGCACTAGGTAAATCATGTTTCAGTGGTGACACTAGACCTAAAACTAATTGCCCTCATCCTGGATGAAATACTTTTGCCACTAACCACAATCCTAAATCTTTATTTAAGGTCTGCCAAATTCCCCCAGAAGTGGAAAGCGGTCATTGTAACACCGGTCCATAAAAGCGGGGACAGGACCTCACATGCTAACTATCGTCCAATATCCATTTACCCCCCATCTAAAGTGCTTAAGCGCATTGTATCTGATCAGCTTGTTGATTACCTAGACAAATATCAGATACAGGGCCCCCAACAGCATGGTTTTAGAAAGTTACACAGCACCATAACAGCTTTAATTGAGTTCACCGGATATATACATAGGGCACTCGACTGTGGGCAATTGGTAGGTGCATCTTTCATAGATCTTACCAAAGCCTTCAACACAGTAAACTACACACTACTACTTCAGCAACTATCCAGCTCTGGGCTCTCCACTGACACCATGGGATGGTTCAGTAGTTATCTCATGGAGAGAACACAACAAGTAAAGATAAGTGGAGTCCTATCTAATAGCCGTCTGGTGCAGTCAGGGGTTTCCCCAAGGCTCTCTTTTAGGACCACTGCTGTTCAGCATCTTCCTGAACCACCTCCCATCCATGTACCAAGGCAGTATTCTTCTCTATGCAGATGACGCGGTACTCGTTACAAGTAATGCAGACCCAGTAACACTTGAAAGTCAACTACAAAGGAACTTTTCCACAGTCAGAACCTGGTTCTCGAAGCACAAATTGCTCATGAACTATAAAAAGACCAAAGCCATGCTATTTGCTAACACACATAAACAAACACAGATCTTTCCAACTCATTATCTGAAATAACATTAACACCCCCTTGGACCTAGCCGGCACTTTCAAGTACTTTGTGGTGACCTTCGACAGCCACCTATCATATGTAAACCATGTAGACCAGGTCGCCAAAGTAGTCAGTGCAAAAAACAGGACTGCTTTATAGGCATAAACATTGCATGCCTGCAGAAGCTCTCAGAATTGCTGTAAATAGCTTAGTGACCCCTATCATTGACTATGACCTGGTAGTTTATGGCACAGCAACAGACTCCATCCTCAAAAGAATTATAGTAGCCCTCAATAAGGCCTGTAGGCTTATAACTGGGGCCCACTGGCTCACACACACCTGCGATCTATACGCACAAGCTGGCTGGCTCAATCTTCAGTGCAGAATAATAATAATAAAACGAATGAAGTACCAGACCTGCCTTTTGACTAAAAAAATATACCTGGGCCTTACCCCACCAAGTGTCCAAAATCTCTTGCACACATCAGCTAATCTCCGACTGACCAGGGTCACAGTCAGTCACCCCTTCAAGGTCCCCTACTGCTGGACATCTCAAGGACATAGATCATTCAAATACTGTGCCCCCCTCTTACTGAATTCCCTCTGCGGTGATGTTATGGCCGAACCGAAAATTGGCCCTTATCAGAGGGAACTGTGGGAATACCTAACTGCAATGAATACCTGCGATTGCCAAGTCTAATCTCAGTAACTGGCTGACTATTACAAACTGCCCTGTCTGTCACACTTAGTATTAGGACATCTTCGAGGGCACTTACCCATATCCTGTACCTCAACCCCTAGTTACCTCAACCCCCACTCTACACCTGTCTCTGGTTGCCCCCACCTAACCTCTGCCCTTCCCTCTAATTTCTAATCTATTTTTACCCCTCTTTCATGCCCATACTCCTCTTCCACCACTGCTGGCTCTTCTGGCGCTTGACAAAGTCTACTGACTGCAATACCATAACTTGTAATCCTGATTTTAATGTAATATGTATTACCCAATCACTGTTTGTAATTTCATCTTGTGTATTGTGCCCTGCGTAATGCACCAAATTGTATGGTGTATTTTAATGTTCCCCTGTTTGTTATGTATCCCTGTAGACCGTTACACTCTGTACCTACAAATGTATGTTCTCAGTTCCCTTGTTTACCCATTTGACGTGGAGTCTTTGTAAACGAGCCACTGGCTCAAAAGTACTGTACTTGTAATTCTGAGACTCAAATAGTACTTGTAATTCCGAGAATCAAATAAATAAAATAAATAAAAGGTTAAAAAGGGAAGTGGGGACTACGTAGAGGGGGGCATGGGAAACTCAGATGTCCTAAAAAAACACTTTTGTTCAGTGTTTACAGAGGAAGGAGAAGGGGATGGGCCACAAAAAAGTTTAAGAGGCTTTGAAGGAAGGGAGGTGGGCACTAGTCAGTTTTCAGAGGAGAGAGTCCTGAAGGGACTTGCTAATGTGATGGTGCACAAAGCAATGGGGGCCAGACAGGGTGCAGCTAAGGGTACTGAGGGAGCTCAGAGAGGTACTGGCTGCACTGCTGACAGTCCTGTTTTACAGTTTACTAGAAACTGGAGTGGTTCCAGAGGACTGGAGGGGGTGGATGTAATCCCACAACACAAAAGTGGTAATGGGGTGGAGGCTGGCAATTATAGGCCAGTCAGCTTGACAGTGGTACTGGGAAATATAATGGAATCACTACTGGAGGAAAAGATTGTGGAATATCTTGAATCCAGTAAGTTACAAGACTGGAAGCAGCATGGTTTCACAGGGGGAGGTCATGTCAAACGGATCTGATAGATTTCTTTGACTGTGTAATAAAGGAATTAGGTCAGCGTGGAGTGGTGGACATGGCCTACCTCAATTTCAGTAAGGCTTTCAACCACTGTTCCACATAGGACAGTAGTAAGCAAGCTGGGTAGCTTAGGAGTGGGTCCAAAGGTGATAAACCCGACAGGAAACTGGTTAGGGAATAGGCAACATGGGGTGGTGGTAAACAGAGTTCATTGTGAGGAAGGGAGGGTTATCAGCCGGGGGGGGGGCTTCAGGGATCAGTGCTGGGACCAGCCCTCATTAATGCCTTTATTAGTGACATTTCAGAGGAGCTGGAAAGGACAGTCTGCCTCTGTACTGATGACACCAACATCTGCAATAGGGTGAACATACAGGGTGGGTGTGTGTGTGTGTGGGTAAAGGATGGGCAGACCTGAGAAAGCCTGAGAAGTAGTCAAGAGTATGGCAGCTGGGTTTCAGTGTGAAAAAGTGCAAAATAATGCACCCAGGCATGGAGTACAAAATGGGTGGAGTGGTACTGATGACTACTAAACAGGAAAGAGACTTTGGTCTAATCATATCTGGTGGCCTAAAGGTGGCCAGGCAGTGCAATAAGGCAGTGGGGAGAGCTAACTGGATGCTGGGGTGCATAGGGAGGGGTATCACCAGCAGAAAGAGGGAGGTGGTGTTGCCTCTGTATAGATCACTGGTAAGACCCCACCTAGAGTACTGTGTCCAGTTCTAGAAACTACTTTTCCAGAAGGAAATAGAGTGGAGGTGGTCTGGAGGAGGGCAGTTAAAATGTTGCAGTGTCTGCATCAAAAGCACAATGAGGAGAGAGACTAAAAGACCTCAGTATGCATATCCTGGAATGGGGGATATGATAGAGACCTATAAATACCTCCCAAGGGTAAATAAGCTACAGGAGGGAAGTATTTTTCTGAAGAAAAGGTGCTCAAGAACAAGGGGATATGCTGTGAAGCTGGAGGGGGGTAGATTCAGGAGAGATATGAGGAAGTACTTCACAGAAAGAGTGTTGGATTCCTGAAACAGCCTTCCAGCAGAGGTGGAGGGGGTGAAAACAGCGGTGGGGTTTAAGAATACATGGGTTAGGCCCAAGAGAATCATAGTGGAAAGGAAGGGGGTGGGAGAAAGAGCTGTAGATCAAGTAAAGCCTGTGGTAAAAATGTAGGTAGGGAAAAATGGGCAGACTGGGTGGACCAAGCTGTCCTTATCACCTATCAAATTCTGTATTTCTGTGTAAAGAAAATTCTGAACATAAACAGCAGTCAGAACAGTATTGTGTTAGATCTCAATGTGTCAGCCAAGAGGAATGTATGAATCACTTGTGTTTTCATTGTAGTACATCATACATTTTTGGAGAGGCTTTGCAGAATCATGGAACTTACAAGAACTCCCAAGTAATTGATTATGTAAGCAATAATACCCAACAGGGTGGGGGGTATTGGGCTATACCAGACTGCCCAGGGGTGCACTGAGGCCCGTCGCTGCAGGCGGAGGGCCTTATAGCCCCTGGAAGGTCCGGTAAAGCCCATACCGCCCACCCTGGAGGATATTATTGTGCTTAGAAAATGGACCACTGTGTAAGTTTAAAAAAAGAAAAACATTTGTTTACATGCTAAAACTCATTTATTTTGTAATAAAGTAGTTCCTCCGCCTGCATTGGAATGCTCTTTTTTTTAACTAGGGAGTTTTCAGGTGTGGGGAGCTGATTGTCATGGTTACCCCCATATACAGACACACACGGTATAGCTGCTGACCTGCATGAGTGGCATAAAATTCATTGGGATTTAAAAATGACAGCCTCCCATGAAGTACAGACTGTGCAGTTCTTTGCTGCTGAGTGCTGGTGTCTGCGTGAGAGCGAGAGAGATAAGGAGGCGAGTGATTTTTCACTTGTTTTACCAAAACAGCTTGACAGCAGCATGACAGATACAGAGAAACCCATACTCCTCGATTCCACAAAGCATTTCCAGTGCACCTCTCTCCCTCTCAGACAGCAGTATGAAAGAGACAGGGAAACCCCTCGAGTCAGCCTAGTATTTTCAGCCAGGCAAACAGAAAAGCAGCAGCAGGTAGGGCAAAACTAAGTAACGGTAGCCACTTACTTGTGCACCTCTCCCCTTCTCAGGTGCCTAGTGCTGCCTTCTGCTTATCATAATCTGGAGATGATGAATGATTTGGGAGAGTTGGGGAGAGGATCCATGGTAGTCTGCATGCTGTGCTTTTCTGTTTCCCCCAGCCCTATAATCTAATTTTTTTCATTTGTGAGACTGGCAGCTGACAAGGCGATCAGGGAAATGATGGCGTGGAGACATTTTGGAGTCTGGTGTAGTAATGAACGGTCTGAAGCAGAGTCATTAGAAACGGCAACTGCTTTAGTTTGACTTCTCACTGGAGACGGGAGTGAGAGTTGTAGGGAGGTGATCCTGTTTGCGTTTCTCTGTTTTTAGAGATCATTTGGGAATCGGTGTGTGTGTGTGTGTGTAGCTGAACGGACGTCGATCAGGAATCGGTGGTGTCAGACAGTGCATGTCACAGAACCATTAGGATTTGTGATCTCAAATGGAGCCATGTGGAAAATATTAAAAGGGTTGTTTTTATTTGTGCTCCATTTACAGTGCTGTGATTTTGTTTTTAATACTGTGCAGTATCTGCTTTAAGGACTGACTGAATGTGTTAAGGGGGAGACTATCACTAAGGGATAAAAACATGGCAGTTTGAAATTGTGTCTTTAGTGCTTCAGACAAGGATGAAGCAGGCTGGGCCCAACAATTTGTTGTGAGTTTCGGATGGAGGAAAAAGGGTTATTTTGGTGTTACAAACATTGGAAAAAAACATTACTGGACTGAGGCTGGAGTTGCGGCTAGTTGTATGGACTGGTTTAAGGACTGAGTGTGGAGGGAGGGCTTCTCGTCTGGGGGGGTAGTATCTCCCGCTAAGCGAGAGAAAAAAATGGCGTCCCTATCAAATTTATACAGATGCTTTGGGCCAATGAGGAGGGTGGGCACAGGGATATTCAAGGGTTGATGGCCACTTGGGCTGGTACTTTTAATACCTAGGCTCTGTTGTCCGATAGATGCCCGCCTTACTAGGGCTACCAGCCAATCAGAGCTCAGGAAATTCGTAGACCATTTTCTAAAAAACTTTTGTAGGTGACAGGTCTCCTTCATGGACTGCCTATCACTTTGAACATTCTTTTTGCCTGTGTTAAATGGTGGATTTGGCAGTACCACTGCCAGTTTGTTTTTACAGAAGAAACATATTCCCTTAACTAATCTCACTAAATTTATTGAGACAGTGATGCATGGATACAGGAATCTAATACTCTACCAGCACCTGTCTTTAATACATGGTTGGATAAATTCCTTTGGGTGCATTAATTCCTCAAAGCGCAGAGGATAAAGTACATAATTTGGTGGTACTGTTTTATGACATATGCTCTTTTTTAGTGCATTATGTGACTGGATACATGCATGGGGATGTTTGGAATTAGGGAGGTTTTGTTTACCCATGTGTTCTTTTTTTCTGTAAGACTTCACCCTGCAAATGATTTCTGAATTCCTTATCCATTTACTGATCATATATTTGTATTTTTGTTCTTGTATTTCTATTTTTGTAACTTTGTTTTCTAGGGACATGGATATGTTGTTCAATCCACACTTATTGGCAGGTTCCTTGCCGCTTTAAATCTTAACGGAAGGTCTTCAAGCTGGCTCCTCCCACCTGGTAAAACCCTCGGCTCCGCCCCATGATGCCAGATCTTCCTTACCGCTTGGAAGCTCAGGTTCCCTCCTTAGTGCTCTGCGTTTTAGACTGGATCCTAACTCTTCGGTTCGTCCGAAATTGGTTTTGAAGTTTTCTAAACTTCGGTCTTCATCTTCCCTCGCGGTTGCGATGGACAAATCTATTCCAGGCTTTCGGAGGTGCCCTTGCAGGCAGAAAATGTCCAGGATGGATCCGCACTCCACGTGCGTCTACTTCCTAGGCCTAGATCACGACCCGCAGGCCTGCGAGTTGTGCCGCTCTTTCTCGGCCGACGTCCTGGATGATCGCGCTACCCAATTGAAGCTCGGGCGCCCCGAGAAGCGTTTCCCACCAGTAAAATCAAAAGAGGCTCGTTGGGTGGTGTCCGCGGCGGCTGGCTTGGCTGAGCAGCTCAAGCAGATGATCGCCCTCGAGGAGGAGGCGGCCCAGGCCGCATCTTCCTCCTCCTCGGCCGGTGCATTTATCCCACTCTCTCTGAGTTCCTCGTATACGACTTCGTTCAAGGAGCTTTGTCAGTCCCTTTCCATGAAGGGAGAGGGGCCATCGGGACATTCTTCTCAGCCCAAGAAGAAGGAGTCGAAGGGTAAGTCCCACCGTCGGCGTTCGTGGGAGCGGGAGAGGTCCCCTTCCCCAGACAGCCGACCGTCGACTTCAGTCTAAGTTGCGGCTCAGGCCGCTGGCTTCATGGTGTCCCCATCAGGCCAGCCTGCCGAGACTCCCGTCGACGCAGTCGAGATTTTTCTCGATCCGTTAGACGGGCTGTCGACTGGTGAAGCCGACAACCCACCTTCACCGGTTCCTCCGGTGGAGACCGAGGATCTGCCTGAGCCTTCGGGGCCGCAGTCCCCGGTTAAAGTGCCCGAGCCGAGGGAAGAGCGGGTGTCCCCCGCCCCTTCCCAGACCCACCCTCGGTCCCCCCGATGGTCTCGGACTTCATCTCGGTCAAGCCGTTCCTGCCGACATCGGCGGTCTCGGTCTCGATACCGAAGTAAGCGGTGACACTGTTCCTCCTCGGATGAGTGGAGGCTTCGACGTAAATTACGTCGGCGCTACGAGGAGCTTATGTGGGAGCAGGTGCTGTTGTCCGGGTCTAAGCCGACTCCGGCCCAGACCTCAGCCATTAAGTGGCTGTCGCCTGAACGACCGAAGCAACCACTCGCCCCAGTTGAGTTACCCATTCCAGGGCCAGTTGCTCGGCCGAAACCAGCTGCTCCATCGATTGTGGTGGAACCTCCGCCTCCACAACTGAAGTCTGGGGCACCGACCAAGAATTCTCGGTTGGGTCATGGCCTGCCCCACAGGTTGTCAGTCACCCTCATTCCCGACCGTCCTTGGCAGGTAGAGGATGGCTCAGGGCCGAGGCAGCTCTTTGCAGACTCTTCGGAATCCGACGATGATTCCTCCCTGTTCTCCAGGCAGGTCGACCTGGAATCCTCCGGGGGCCAGTCATTGGACGATAGCCCAACGTCCTTCTTGGGTCTCCTTCGACTAATCTCGGAGTCCACCAGGATGCAGCTCGAGCCAGTGTCCAAATGGGCCAAGTATCCCCTGACGGAGATACTGGACCGAGGGGATTCCCCCACGGAGGCCTTTCCGGTGGCTGAGGCCATTGTCGGCCCAGCCTTGGAGCTTTGGCAGCGGCCTGCTTCCTGTCCTGCGCCCTCGGCCAGGATGGCCAGGAAGTATGCGGTCCCTACCGGCTCTTTGCCCGGTTTCTCGGAGCACCCCTCTGCCGAGGGGTTAGTTACCGATAGTGTTTTCCGGTGTTCCGGTAATGCTCGGGATGTGGATAAGCCCCCCGACAAAGAGTCCAAAAAGCTGGACTTTGCCAGGCACAAGGTGTACGCTGCATCCTCCCTCAGCCTCTGTCAGGCCAGCTCAGCTGTGCTGATGGCACACTTCTCCCATGCCCTCTTGGGCTCCCTGGATGAGGTTGTCTCATCTCTGGACCGACCTGCAGACCACGGTCCACCAGGTGCAGGACCAGGGTAGGGCGGTGGCGAAGCAGCAGCTTCAGACTGCTCTGGACATAGGTGATTCCTGTGCCAGGTCAGTAGTGGCCACGGTGGCCATGCACCGCAGGGCGTGGCTGAGGATATCCACCTTCACGGCAGATACCCAGCACAAGTTGGCGGATGTCCCCTTCTTGGGGACTGACCTATTCGGCCCTGGAGTGGAGGGACACCTCCAGCGGATTGAAAAGTCCAATGCCACCTTGGACTCGGTCACCTCTGCCCAGAGGGACAAAGGCTGCCATCAGCAACAGCAGAAGTCCTTTCATCCTTCGGCCCCTGCATCTCTACTGGCCCAACAGCACCAGCAACAGGGCCAGCAGGCTCACGCTTGGCGTCCCAAACCCAAGCCGGCGGTTTCCTCCAACAGGAAGCAAGGAGGTAAAAGCCCAGGAGGTCCCTCGGCTGGTTCTTCCTCTAAGTCTGCCCAGTGACGGGTTGAGGGGTGCCACCCCCAGCCTCGTCACTCCCCCCTGTGTTCCCCTCGTGGGGGGACGGCTCCGCCACTTCCTTTCCGCCTGGTCCACTATCACCACGGACCGCTGGGTGTTGGAGGTGGTAGGAAAAGGCCTGCCTCTGGAGTTCGAGCAGGCTCCACCCTTTTGAGTCGTCGACTCTCGGGGGCGCCACGGGGTCCGCAGCCTCGCTGTCAGCCCACCAAACCGATATTGCCCTGCTCCTCGAAAAAGAGGTGATCAGGAAGGTGGCGGATCCTCCTCCAGACTCGGGGTTTGTGTCCAGGTATTTCCTGGTCCCAAAACGGACGGGGGGCTGGCGCCCCATTCTGTGACCTGCACGACCTGAACAGGTTCCTAAGGTCTCGGACCTTCAGGATGGTCACTCTGGCTCAGATAATCCCATCTTTGGAACAAGGCCTGTGGTTCTGTTCCCTGGACCTCCAGGATGCATTCTTTCACGTCCCAATCCGTCTGTCTCATCAGAGATTCCTCCGCTTCAGAGCAGAGGGATCCCTTTACGAGTTCCAGGCCATGCCCTTCTGCCTCTCCCTAGCTCCCAGGGTCTTCACCAAATGCATGGCAGTGGTGACAGCATTCCTGCGGCACCGAAGGGTCCGGGTGTACCCCTACCTGGATGACTGGCTGATTGCAGCCCCCTCCAGAGTGGAGGCGGAGCGGTCCAGAGATCTGGCCCTCCAGGTTTGCTCTCAGATTGGCCTCCTCATCAATGAGGCCAAGTCAGAACTCATGCCGAAGCAGGTGATACTCTTCATCGGGGCAGAGCTTGACTCTCTTCGAGCCAGAGCTCGGCTCCCGGCGGACAGGGCCGAGGTCCTTTCCTTCTTTGCCCAATCATTTCTGGTTGGGCACTCGCGCCCTGCCCGGGACTTCCTGCACCTCCTGGGCCTCATGGCGGCCTGCACCAGCGTGGTCCGTTGGGCCTGTTGGTACATGCATCCCCTTCAATGGGGACTGGTCAGCCAGTGGTCACAATGCCGTGATCCGTTGGACCAGCCCATGACAGTGACCCAGGAGATGTGGAACGCTCTCTAGTGGTGGATCATTCCAGCACATCTGCAGGAGGGCATCCCGTTCGTCTGCCCGAGCTGACGGTCTCTCTTTTGACCAATGCTTCTCTGATGGGTTGGGGTGCCCATCTGGGGGAGCACAGAGTGCACAGCCTCTGGTCCCCTCGGGAGTCCCAATGTCATATCAACCTGCTGGA
Source organism: Neoceratodus forsteri (assembly GCA_016271365.2). NCBI lineage: Eukaryota > Metazoa > Chordata > Ceratodontiformes > Ceratodontidae > Neoceratodus > Neoceratodus forsteri. The sequence goes on from CM057452.1 coordinate 1,872,951,677, forward strand.
GCTCCGAGCGATCCGCCTAGCTCTCACCACCTTCGCTCTGTTTCTACGGAGTCAAGTGGTTCAGGTCCAGATGGACAATACCACAACCATGTACTTTCTGAACCGCCAGGGCGGGATGCGCTCCATGCCATTATGCAAGGAAGCTCTCCGCATATGGTCCCTTGTGCGCAGCCTGGAGGCGGATCTCCTAGCCATTCACGTGGCAGGAGCCTCCAACACCCTGGCCGATGCCCTAAGCCAGATAGGGGCTGCGTCTCACGAGTGGTCTCTCCTGCCAGAGGTAGTACAAGATCTCTTCTCCCACTGGGGCACGCCTCAGGTGGACCTGTTTGCCTCCAGGGAGAATGCGAAGCTGAGTCTGTTCCATGCTCGCCCCCCTCAGCAGGGCTCGCTGCAGGGGGATGCCTTCTTGAGGCCGTGGACCCCGGGCCTCTTCTACGCCTTTCCTCCATTTCCCTAGATCCACAAGGTGCTTCTCAAGGCGAGGAAGGACAAGGCGCAGGTGATTCTGGTAGCCCTAGACTGGCCCCGCCAGTTCTGGTATCCAGATCTCCTCAGCCTCAGCTCCAGGCTCCCGAGGCGCTTCCAGCCTGCCTGGACCTGATCTCAGTCAACCAGGGGAAGGTATTCCATCCGACCTTCAATCCCTGCACCCTGACGGCCTGGTTCCTGAGCGGCTAGAGTTCCAGGCCTGGGTCTTTCCGACGAGGTTCTCAACGTCATTGAGGCGTCCCTAAGAGTCGACCAGAAAATGCTAGCCTTCAAATGGAAGAGATTTTCCATTTGGTGTCAGCGAGGGCCTGGACCCTTCCACCTGCTCCTTGGCAAGCATCCTGGACTACCTGTGGTCCCTTTCTCAGCAAGGGCTTGATCGGCGACCCTTAACGTGCACAAGGCAGCCATCTCTGCTTACCGGGCGTGGGCCGGGAAGCAGTCGGTGGCGCAGGAGAAGGTGGTCGGGCGCTTTTTCAAAGGCCTTGACCACATTTCCCCTCCGGTGCAGAACCTCCACCTCCGTGGGATCTATTGCTGGTATTGGCCAAGCTCATGGGCAAGCCATTCGAATTGATGCACAGGTGCGATATTTCCCGCCTGTCGTGGAAGACCGCCTTCTTGGTGGCTATCATGTCAGCCAGAAGGATGAGAGAGCTCCAGGCGCTTTCCATCGAGTCTCCTTATCTGGTCTTCCACAGGGGCAAGGTTGTCCTGCGCCCCCACCCGAAATTCCTTCTGAAGGTGGTGTCGGAGTTTCACCTTAACCAGATATTGACTCTGCCGGTGTTCTACCCAAATCACACCTCGGAGGCCAAATATAGGCTCCATACTTTGGACCCTAGAAGAGTGCTCGCTTATTGCAAGGAGCGGACGGCTGAAGTTCGGGGAGAGGTTCGCCAGCTGTTTGTCACCTACGCTGAAGCCGCACCTGGCAGACCTGCAGCCAAGCGGATGATAGGCAGGTGGGTCACCTCCTGCATAGAGCTCTGCTATAGGTTGGCAGGCATGGAGCCTCCCAGAGGGATAAGAGCTCATTCTACCCGCCATACCGCTGCATCGGTAGCTGCTTCCAGGGATGTCCCTATCCAGGATATCTGCAGGGCTGCTACCTGGAAGTTGCACATACCTTTATTACCCACTACCACATCGACCTTGAGTCATGCCGGGATGCTGGTTTTGGGGCCTCGGTTCTCCAGTCTCTATTTCCCAAGTAAGTATCGGGGTGTGCACCTTGCCTCCCTCCTCCCGGAGAACTGCTAGGAGTCTGCCAATAAGTGTGGATTGAACAACATATCCATGTCCCTAGAAATACAGGTTACTCACCTGTAACAGGAGTTCTAGCAATGGTATATGTTGTTCATCCATATGACCCACCCGACCTCCCCGGCTTGGCGCACAACCTGGCTTCCAGCGTGCAGTCTAAGGCGTCATGGGCAGAGCCGAGAGTTTTACCACCGGGTGGGTGGGTGGGAGAGCCAGCTTGAAGACCTTCCAGCAAGATTTATAGCTGCAAGGAACCTGCCAATAAGTGTGGATGAACAACATATACCATTCCTAGAACTCCTGTTACAGGTGAGTAACCTGTATTTATTGAATTTTCATCAAATTTACAAACTCAATTCTACCCAAGAATAGGCAGACTCACCACTGAATAATACATCTAACACAAAATTATTGCGGGACCAGAGCTGCACTGTTCGTTATTTAACTCCAACGGGGACTATGCACCTCTTAGATAACACAAATCGTAACAGTTATGGAACATAACACAGCCAATGCAATTTACTTTATGACTTAAGGTAGTGAAGCAGGATTCATTTACCAGGCTGTCAACAGCCTACCATAAAACTTTGCAATGAATAAACTAACATATGATAGCTTGGCAGAAGACACCAGGAGAAAGGACTGCTGTGTGACTGAACTTCTCTGCTGGGACTAAAGTAGAAGAACTTTTGTATTTGACCTTTAATTTAGGGTAAAAAAACTAACATACAAAAAAAAAAAGTGTGTGTTTGGGTTAACTGAACTGAATGGGTATCTGAAGAGTTATCTAGGTGTAAATCTCAGGTGACTGAAAGGACTTAACTGCTGTGAGGTTTAAATTACTTGTAGAAAGATCTGGTAAGTAGGGGGAGTGGCTTAGCTAGAAGAAAGCTACATTTAAAGACTGCCTTAGAAAGTTTCTGCTAATAGCTTGGGAGAAGACACCAGGAGAAAGGACTGCTGTGTGACTGAACTTCTCTGCTGGGACTATATTGCCTCCTTCCCCCCTCCACCCAAAGCTAGTTCTATTTTTATAGGCACAGAATTTGACTGACAACAGGAACTTCCTGTTTAGGGGCAGGAAGTGAGTGATCACAGAACCACCAAGGACCCACCATCCTAGAAGGGCAAGAGTAGCTCTCCGGCCCCCTCTAGCTGCTGGAGGTCTGCTCTGAGCAAGTAAGTGGTCTCTCTGAAATGTGGGATATTCTTGTCTCAGAACAGGACAATCAGGAGCTTAAAGGGCACACAGAGCAGGAAGTAAGGAGAGAGAGAAAAAAACAGAGGAAAGAGTAAGGATTGCAAACAGTTAAGGGGCCAGAAATAAGACATGATTGGAGTGGTGCAGTGCAGTGGCTGTGGAGCAGCAGTCTTCGGGAGATGTTCTGGAGGGTGCGGTGTTGTCCCATCTGCAGGCCTCTCTGGGCTGAGGAGGAGGTTGCTCATCTCCAGGCTGAGTTGGCCAGGATTTGTGGGACCCCTCTTCCATCCAGGGACCACCAGTGCCACTGCCGTTGCCTCAGAGGTTGCCAAGAAAGAGGCGCGTTGGACCACAGTGGGCTCAGGAGGGTGAGGGTGGTGGAGCAGAGGCGCATCCCTCCCATTGTACCTCTCCACAATTCCTATGCCATTCTGGCAAAGTGTGGTTCCTCTATGGAGGCACCCACAGTGGAGACCAACGAGGATGCTGAGAACCTCCACAAAGGAGACCCACAGGAGGGTGGCAGGGGACCCTGCAGGGGAAGGAAACAACTCCTGGTGGGGGACTCCATTGTTAGGAAGGTAGAACTGGGGGAGGAAGGGAGAGGAGGTAAGGTGCCTGCCTGGTACCATGGCTTGCAGGGACAGGAGCTTAACCTCAGGATTGCCGGAGCAGCTGCACAGGGAGGGAGCTGGATGTCATTGTCCACCTAGGGACAAATGACCTGGCTAAGAAAGGGATTAGAGAAGTGCAGGAAGAGTTTGTGGAATTGGGGGGGCCTTAGTCAAGTAGCACGCACGGTAACCTTCTCAGAGGTGCTACCCATCTATGGCATAGGAGAGGCTAGGGTGTTCCGCACCATGGGATTCAATCAGTGGTTGAAAAACTGGTGTGGAGCTCAGGGATTTGGCTTCATTGGGGACTGGGGTCCACCTGGAGTGATGCAAGCCTATACTGGCATGATGGGCTGCATCTGTCCGGGAGGGGAACCAGGATCCTAGGTGATAGGTTTAAATGCTTCATTGGCAAGCTTTTAAACTAGCCAAGGGGGGAGGCACTGGAAAGGAGCAGGAAAATCCTAGCCCCCAAATAATCACGGTAGTAAGTGCGGCAAACACCAACATAGAGGTGTCGATAGGGAGAAGGGCAGGGGTAAATGGAGAAAGTGACAAAGGCAAGAAGGACAGGGATGGGGCAAAAGGGAGTAAGGCCATCAGGAAATGGAGGGTAATGAGTACCAATGCCCGTAGTCTGGGCAACAAACTCCCTGAGCTGATGGCCTTAATGGAAGAGGGATGCCTGGATATCATAGCAGTCACAGAAACATGGTACAAGAGAACCATGACTGGGATGTCAACATACCAGGGTACATAACCTACAGGAGAGACAGGCAGGGGAGAAGAGGGGGAGGAGTAGTTCTCTATGTAAAGGAAGGGATAAAAGCAACTGAACAAAAGAGTAAACAGGGAGGAGAGGAGGCACTGTGGGTCACCTTGGAGACTGGAAAGGGCATCACAGTCCACACAGGGGTTGTGTACAGATCCCCATGTCAGGGGAAGGAATGGACAAGGATATGATAGAAGGCATTCTTAGAATGGCAGAGAAAGGGGAGATACTGTTGATGGGAGACCTGAATATGCCAGATGTTAACTGGAGCACATTTGCTGCAGCCACATCCAAGAGCAGGGCCATTCTTGATGCCCTACAGGTGGCAGGCATTAGACAGCTAGTTTCGGAACCCACTCATGAGGGAGCAATCTTAGACCTCGTACTCTCAAATGGGGGCAGTGAGAGGATCTCAGATCTAGAAGTGGGTTGCCATCTGGGGACAAGTGACCATCAAACTGTGGTTCACGTTAAACTCAGCTACAGAGTCAAGCCATACAAAAGTGAGGGAACTGGACTTTAGGAGGGCTGACTTTGGCAAGATGGGATGAGTGCCTCAGAAAAGCACTAGCAAACAGGCTAGAAGGAGGTGTGGAGCAACAATGGGGAATTATCAAAACTGCCATCACAGAGGCAACAAGCCTTTGTGTGAAGCAAATGAACAAATCAAAACGAAAGAAAAAGCCACTATGGTTCTCAAAAGAGGTGGCTGTGAAAGTCAGGAAGAAAAAGACAGCATTCTGGAAGTATAAGGAAACACAGAAGGAGCAGGACAGAGAGCTGTACCAGTTAAGGCAGAAGGAAGCAGGGAGGGAAGTCAGAATAGCAAAGGCCCAAACTGAGGAAAAGATAGCCAACTCAGTTAAGAAGGGGGATAAAAACCTTTATAGGTACATCAGCGAGCGTAGAAAGACAAAGGGAGGGATAGTGAGGCTGAATAGAATGAACAGTGGGTGGGCAGAGGGGGACAGTGAAAAAGCAGGAAAACCTGAACGAATATTTCTGCTCAGTATTCACAAAAGAGGAGGGGGAAGTGCCTAATCCAATTAACAGAAGCACTCTTGATAGGGGGGTCGATCCCAGTCCTTTCACAGAAGAAAGGGTTCTGCAAGAACTCCTAAAACTGAAGGTGGACAAAGCAATGGGTCCTGATGGAATTCACCCCAGAATTCTAAAAGAATTAAGGGAGAAACTAGTGAAACCACTGGCTACTCTTTTTAATGATGTGATTCCCCTTCACAAAAGTGGGTCCAAGACAGAGGCAGGAAACTACAGACCTGTCAGTCTGACCTCTGTGTTAGGGAAAGTGATGGAGTCACTTCTGAAGGAAAGAATAGTCGAGTACCTAGAGGCCAGTGGAGCACAGGACCCAAGGCAGCATGGGTTCACAGCGGGAAGGTCATGTCAGACGAATCTAATAGATTTCTTTGACTGGGTGACCTAAGTAGTAGACCAGGGAGGGTTGTGGACATGGCCTACCTAGACTTTAGCAAGGCATTGACACAGTCCCACACAAAAGATTAATAGTCATATTAACCAGCCTGGGAGTGGGACCCAGGGTGGTAGCCTGGGTAAAACATTGGCTGGACAACAGGACACAGAAGGTAATTGTAAATGGAGTCCATTCTGAAGAAAGGGGGGTTACTAGTGGGGTACCGCAGGGTTCAGTATTGGGTCCAGTCCTTTTTAATGTCTTCATCAGTGACATTGCAGAGGGACTGGAAGGAAAAGTATGCCTTTTTGCAGATGACACAAAAATCTGCAACAGGGTTGATACACAGTGGCGTATGGAAAGGATGAAAAGGGACTTGGCAAGGTTGGAGGAATGGTCAGAAGTATGGCAGCTAGGATTCAATGCAAAGAAGTGCAAATAATGCACCTGGGAAACAAGAACCCAGGGAAGAATACACAATGGGTGGGGAGGTAGTAACAACAACAAAAAGGAAAGGGACCTGGGGGTAATCATATCAGATGACCTTAAGGTTAGCAAGCAATGTGAGAAGGCAGTAGGGAGGGCTGGGGTATACTGGGATGTATAGGGAGAGCATAGCAGTAGAAAACAGGAAGTTGTTATCCTCTGTACAGACAGTTGGTGAGACCCCATCTGGAGTACTGTGTCCAGTTTTGGAGACCCCATCTCCACAAGGACATAGACAGGATAGAGGCAGTCCAGAGGAGGGCAACTAAAATGGTGCAGGGTCTGCAAGAGAAGCCGTATGAGGAGAGACTAAAGGAGCTTAATATGTATACCCTTGAGGAAAGAAGGGAGAGGGAGGACATAATAGAAACTTTTAAGTACCTCAGTGGAATCAACAAAGTCCAAGAGGGTAGCATCTTTCAGAAAAAGAGACATGCAAGAACAAGGGGACACAATTTAAAGATAGAAGGAGGGGGTTCAGGGGCAATGTGAGGAAGTATTATTTCACAGAGAGGGTAGTGGATGCATGGAACAGCCTTCCTGAGGAGGTTGTGGGGTCTAAAACTGTGGGAGAATTCAAGAATGCATGGGACAGACATAAGGCAATTCTTGTGGGGGGTAGGAAGACATAGGCTGTTGGTTAACTAGGATCTGCGGCCTATCCTGTAGGTAGGGAAATGGGCAGACTAGATGGGCCTAGCGGTCCTTATCTGCCGTCAAAGTCTATGTTTCTATGATAACCTTTCACGAGCCCAAACTTGTTACAGCAATTATCTGAGATACCCATATAAGAAGTCTATGGGCGGATTAGTTCTAGTTACCACAGTTAACAGCGTGTCCATTGCACTGAAAAAAACTTTTAAAGAAATGGTAATAACTAAGGATCAGCAAAACAGTAGTACAGCATGCGCACAAATAAAACAGGATTTCACTTCGGCTATGTGAACTTCACAGGCCATCCAGAATCCACTAGATCACCATGGAGAAGCGATCACCTCAAAATACAGCAACCAGACACCATCTTGTGTTGCAATGTAATTACTAACCTGTATCAACAGCCAGCTTACCAATGGGGAGCTGAATTGGCACCTCGTCTTAATCAAGCATTTTACCCTAACAGCAATGCAGCTAGGATAGAAGCACAGAACAAAAACAGAGAGTAGTAAAAGTTAAACATTGAACATTTGAAGTCGGAAATCCTGAAACACACTATACACATCTGCTACTTTCAAAAAGTGTGCAGTAAATGTTCCAAATTCTCTATAAAAAAAACATTGTCCCAGTGTGGATGTGACTTCAGTATGAACATAGAGGTAACCTTCTCAGGTGGGGAAAGATGTAAAATCAAGGTTCCCAATCTTAAGGCCCACAACTCAAGCTCAGCAGTAGTACCACATTGTACTCACAGTTCAGTCTTCACTGCCAACCGCTTCATTACCAGAGTCGGAGCCATCCCTGCTATAATCTTCTGCGTGGGCCTAGACTTTAGCAATGCAAGCCTCTGCTGCCTTGGGATCAGTAAACACATACATTTTGTCCTGCAGAATAAACTGAAGTCTTGCTGGAAAACTCAGTCTATACGGCATATCCATCGCACACAGTTTGTGGGTCACGCCATCAAAAGCTTTCCATCGATTTCTTGTGACAAATGGGTAATCCAGAAAGAATAATATTCTGACACCATCAAACTCCATCTTGGTCCCTCGTTGCTTTCAAGATCTTGTCCCGCATGTTGGAAGATTGCATCACCATCAAGATAATCCGGGGACCCTCTTCTGTGCTGCAGGCCCATCTGGGGTGATCCGGTATGCCTTCACAGTTACTGGAGTGAACCCCAGACCGAAAGTCTCTGCCATCCACCTTTCTAAAAAGCTCACATGGTCATCTTCCTCTGTGGTATCATATAATAACAGCAATGTTATTACAGCAAGTACAATTGGGCAACTTCATATGGGCGACGCCGAAATGGCGACATGCACAAAATTGCTATTTGGTGGAATGCTTGGCGACCACAGACCAATCGGCACCACTATCAATGTGCGGCATAGAGTAGTAATCCTAGAAATGGGGTGGAGTGCCCCGTGATGAAAGACAGGATAATTGGTGATTAACTGAGTAGGTGCAGGATAGAAATTGGCGTGCTGGAAGCTGCTGTACATACCTGGCTTCAGAGACCCCTCCCCACCAGTGTAATCTGATTAGTACTGTAGTTATTTCAGGTGTCGTTCCAATATGCAGTTATAATAATGTGCCTCATTATAATGCATTCTCCCATGTGACGGTCGCTCATTTGCAGTCGCACAGTTGACATGGACCCCCGCTCCATCCCCTCTGGAATACCTAATAGTCTGATGTTCAGCGCCCTAACAGAGTCTTTCATTTGTTCAGTTCGGGCCTTGAACAGGCTTTGTTCCTTTAGCAAGGCTGCCACAGCCGACAGGGCTTTACCCACTGTATGATTTGAGTCTCCTACAATCAGTCCTATAGCCTTCACTATAGATTCTACCTTTACCAGGCATTCCGAGTAGGAGTAGAATTTTTTGTCCAGCAATTGAATAGAATTTGTTTTAGCATTAACTGCTACTTGCAGTAAATCCAGAGCTGCAGGAGAGCCTCCTGAAGCAGTCAACAGCAGTACAGGCCCCAGAGCTTTCGACGGGCCCACTACCATCTGGTCTTGTTTTTGGGCATTATAAGTTCGACCCATCATCAAAAAAGTTATATTTCAGCGCAGAACACCAACAGCTACTTTCCAATGTACAGATAACTGCAGTAACACCACCCAGATGTACTAAATTATTAGATTTAAGTCAATATAGGGTAGCTCACAAAAGGTCGACTTCCATACTGGGCTGCTAGCTCTGCCCCCACCTCCCCACCCTTGTATTTCTTTTTAATGGAAATTCCTCTACTCTTGTGAAAAAGTGCCTTGGGTTCCTTTACTTCCACTTGGACACCCTCTGAGCAGCACCAGAGATGGGTAGAAGGGACCTTGGTTTACTGTCTCATCCGAAGTACAGCAGCACCTCGCTAGTACTATAGTTGGGTGCCAGTGTCTATGGTTTGAGCCAAATCCTGGACAAGGACCAGAACCCACTACCCTGTGGCAGATGTACTACCAACTGAGCCATGCTGGCACACATGATTTATTTATTTTACATAAATCCCTTTAGACAGAGCCCATTTGTAAAGGGTTTAGAGTCAGCAACAACAGCAAACGCAAGTACAGGGGATATGCAAGTATACAGTACAACTCAATACAGTACAGAAACAATGCCATATAAACACTTATTGGCACAGGCAAGTAACAGATTATACAGAAACAGTTATATGATTAGTGCTGCCACAGTATCAAAGCAATAAATGAGTGTCGTGGTAACAGACAGATCAAGTGAGGCACCGCAGAGCAAGCAGTCAGGATAGTCAATAGTATCAGCTGCAGGATCCAGATAGGGCGAGGGAGGAGAAAAGCTGTGTCCTAAACAGGTTTCAAAGTGCAGTGAGTTTTTAGTGAGGGAGGTAGGTCATTCCATAACTTAGCAAATCAATAAGATAAGCTACAGTAGCTTGGCCAAGGGAGGTTTTTCTTCAGGGGAGTAGCAGTGTGAGCAGCATCACATCCCTAGTGGCATATTTTTGGTCTACAATGTTGAACATAGCCTGTAGACCGGGAGACAGTGATCCACAGAGAGCTTTTCTACCAGTGACCAGGGTGTGATAGCCAAGTCAGAAGACCAGGTTGAGCCAATTTAGGCAGCTATACAGCACACAGTTGTGGGTGGCCGAGTGTGAAGCGGCAGGCTCTGTTAAGGAGATTCTGGACTCTTGGTAGCACACAGTTGCTCACAGAGCCATAGACTGTGATCCCATAGTCTGTTATGCTGGTAATGAAGCTCTGTACCAGGAGTTTCTTGATCTCTGGAAGGAAATTGTTCCTATGTCTGCAGAGTAGCCCTAGCCTAGAGTTGACAGTCTTAACTAGAAAGTCGATGTGAGCAGCAAAGGATAAAGTAGGGTCAAGGGTAACCCCAAAGTATGTGAAAGTGCTTACTTGGTCAAGGGAGGCTCCAGAAGTTGATGTAATGGTTAGTGCCAGGGAGGAGGGGGACTTGATGCGAGTGGCAAAGACCATACATTTAGTTTTCTTGGTATTCGTTACGAGTAGGTTGGAGGTGAACCATTCCTTAATGGCTTCACAGTCAAACTGGAGCCTCCACTGCAGTTTCTCCATGCACTTGTTGCTAGGGAAAATGACTGCATCCTTATCATAAAGTATTATATTCGAGGACTTGCAGACAGCAGGTAGTTTGTTTATAAAGAGGCAGAAAAACAGAGGTCTAGGGACTGACCCCTGCAGAACACCTACAGTGACAGGTCAAACGTTCGAGAGTACGTTGTGACTTTTTACCACTTGAGTTCTACCAGAAAGGTAGCCTTTAAACCAGCTGACCACATTGTATGAGAGGCCCAGTTTAAATAGTTTCTGGCATAGGAGGGCATGGTTTAGAAGGTCGAAGGCCTTGGTGAGGGCAATGTATATGGGCCTGGCCATTTCTGCCCTGTCCAGGGCACAGTGCTGCAAGTCTGTGAACTCCAGCAGTGCTGTAGTTTTTCCTAAAGTCATGCTGCTCATTAGCCAGAAGCACTTGATGATTCAGGTAGTGAGCAAACTGGTCATTAACAACCCTTCTCAAAGTTTTTTGATGGGAGGGGTAGGATGGATATTGGGTGGTCATTAGAGGGTAGGTTATTGTCACCCCCTTTGTGTACTGGTGTCATGAAGGCTTTTTTCCAGAGCTCAGGTATTTGCCTGGTGGAAAGGGATAAGTTGAGGATAATCTGCAGGGGGCGGGTGACTTCCCTAATGACAAGCATGAGCAGCTTCATATGAATATTGTCCAGACTGAACTGAGTTGTAACTTTGGTCCTAGCTAGGTAGGTGCACACTTCAGCCCAAGTCAGCCTTTTGAATTAGAACCTGGGTCTGTTATGGAGGTCAGGTGTGCCACCAACTGTCGGGGGGGGGGGTAAGTACAGGGGTCAGGTATGTACGAGGATAAGTCACTAAATGTTTTATTAAAGGAGTTAGCTATATGTTCTTCTCCTTCAGTTGTGGAACTAGCAGCCACTATGGAGTGGAGCAGTAGTTTTCTTGCATTACCCAGCATATCGTTGATACCACGCCATAGCTACTTAGGATGGTTAAGGAGTTTTTTTTTCCTTGGGATTTGTGGTATTCTGCCATGGCCACCTTAATGCGGACTTTAATGGTGTTCTGCAGCTCCTTGTACTTTTGTAGGTATTTAGGGTGACCAAGTGCTTTGTGCAGAGCCCATGCTCTGTCCCTCTCCCTGGTCAAGGACTTAGTGGTGGGGTGTACCAGGCTTGGGAGTTGCCTTTCCTATGAAGGGTTTTTTGAGGGGCAACAGTCAGTGCCATATTAAGTTAAATGGCGCCCATAGGCTGGAAACTTCAGGCACACTGCACCCCCCAACCCCCCTGCAAAACATGGCTCAGTTCAGGGTATAGCAACAACACATTCACAGAAGAACAATAAAACAATTCCTCCCCTGTGGACCATATCAACCCCCCATGAAACATCAGGTAAGGACCAGGACATTGTTGCCCCATCAGAGAACCAGTCCATACCAATTCCCACCAATTGTCAGGGAGGGCCTGGGCATAAAATGCCCCTCTGTGGGTAACAGCAGATCACCATCTAATGTCAGTGAGGGACCAGGACATGGACTGCTTCAGTGGACCATAACATGTCCCACAGTACTACTGAATGTCAAGGAGCGGCCAGAGCATGTGAACTGCCCCCCCCCCCCCAGTGCACCATGGCCGGGAAGGGGCCAGGCCAGCATATGAACTGCCTCACAATACCAAGCAATTCTCCACTGATCATAAGTCACATGAAAGACCAGGACATAACATTACCCGTATCCTTTCAAACAACATGAAGTCTTGCTATATTATGACATATGCAGTGAGTCCCAACCTTCGAACTGCTCCGGAGGTGAAAGAGTTAACTTTCCATGCCAGGCATGGAATCTTGAGCGCGAGCTCGGTTGAAAACTCTGTCTGTTGTTGCTCAAACTCAAACTGTCAAGATTCTTTACTCCGCCTCACCGAACAGTCGCTCCGGAGAGTTCTCCTTCTGCTCGGTTCGTTTGTCAGTTAAAAAGTCTTATTTTTTTGGTTTCTTGACCGAAATTAAACCGCAATCGGTCGGTTCAAGCTCTGTCTGTGGTACTGTAAGTAATAGATAGGCTTACATTTATTTTTTCTTCTGTGTGGAACTTGTAAACGTCTTTTTCGGTTCGGTTTGAACTGATCAGGTTGTTTTAAAAAACTTTCTAGTCCTTTAGAGTGCGGTTCTCGGTTCTTGTCGGTTCTAAAAAAACCAGATTTCATTACGTTTTTTTCCACGACCCGTGACACGGTTGGGAACCGATAAGAGAGTCTTGCTTGGCGGATTGCCACTAACGGGCAAGTTTGGTTAGGCTGGCACTATGTCTGAGAAACCCAAAAGGAAAACCGGGCCCACTGGGTTTCAGCACTGTGGTCTCTGTGGGGAAGCCTTTGCTAAGGTTGACCCACACACCATCTGTGTATATTGTCTGGGGTTTGACCACCTCAATGCAGACTGCCAGATTTGTAAGAATTTTCCTGCTGCCACCGTGGAAAAGAGAGTTGGTAGGCTCAGGGAAAGGGAGGCCAAAAAGTCTGCTGACCCGGATGGCAAGCCCGGTTCGGTTCCAACCGAACCGGAGGGAGTGCCCTCTGACCAGGGCGATACTTCCTCGGGCAAACGAAGAGCCAGCTCTGAGGAGCCAGTTCCAACTAAAAGGACTAGGAAGTCAGCTAGTGTGGAACCAAAAGTTCTTTCTCCAACTGCTGAGGAAATAGCTAAAGCAATTCAAATTGTCCAGCCTCTTTCCCCGGTTCCGTCCCAACCGACACCATCAGGGAAGTGCTCGGTTTGGCCGGTTCCACTGGTTCAAGATTATGATTTTGAGGATTTTTATGAACCAGAGGAAGGGGAGGAGGGGTATGAGAAGAGTGAATGTGATTTTGAAGGTCTGGATGTGCCCATTGAACCGGACATCTCTCCAGACAGACCGTCTGGGGTTCCCCCCCAGGCTATCTGAGTCCCCCTCTCACTTTATGTTCTATAAGAAAGTTGCTGAAACTCTCCAACTCCCTGTTGAGGAAGCTGTTGATGACCAAGAAGAGCCTGATTATGTAGAAATGATGGATATTCCAGAGTCTAGGAGTTTGTCTATTTCCTTGCACAAATTCTTTAGGAAACAGACAGTAAAAATTCTAAAAACTCCTCACTCTATCCTTCCTGTTGATAAAAGGATGGACAAGAGGTATACATTATCAGGCTCTGATATGGAGTTCCTCTCTCAGCAATGCAGCCATGTGGGGGTAGTGCAGGTTGCAGCCTGTGTCAAGGCAATTATTCCTCTAGCCTCTCACCCTCCTGAAAAGGATTCCAGGAGGATGGATGCCATGGCAAAGAAACAGTACATGGCAGCATCTTTAGGACTCAGACAGGCAAATTATATGGCTTATGTTGCTAGGTACCAGAAATCCAGATGGGATACTGTGCTGGCCCTAGCAAAACAGGCCCCTGACCAGCTTGCCAGGGAGCTGGAGCAGGTGGCTGCGGATGGTAGTGAGGCATCCAAGGTGCAATTTCATGCTGCAGTAGACTCTAATGATGTATCATCAAGAGTCATGGCTACATCTGTGGCTCTTCGCAGAATGGCCTGGCTCAGATGTACTACCCTGTCACAGGATACCCAGTCTAAGGCTATGGATTTTCCTGTTGTGGGCAATTCTCTGTTTGGAGAGCAGACAGAGAATTATATGAAGAAAATGGATGAGTATAGGACCACCTATAGGAGTGCACAGGCCAAAGAAAGGCAAGTCACTCCTCAAGGCAGCATGTCAGGGGCAGGGGCAGGCCTTTTCATGAGCCTTTTACCAAGCCAGGCCTCCTCTTCTGCTTATGCCCAGAGGGGGTTCTTTAGAAGAAGAGGCAGATGGGGTTCAAAAGCCTGCTTCTGACCCTCCGCCCAAAGCCCTGCCAAGCAGGCTCCCTGATGGGGTGTATGGCCGATTCTCCACTTCCGGTAGGGGGCAGGCTGGCTTACTTTGTCCAGGACTGGAAGTCTTTAACATCAGACAAGTGGGTCCTGGAAGTAGTAAGCCAGGGACTGGTTCTCAGCGTCAAAAAATTTCTGAAGATGAGAGCCAGGTCCTTTCCACCTGCAAATCCATCAGAAGCACTTGCCCTAGAAACAGAAGTTTCTACCCTCCTGGCTCTCAGAGCTGTGGAAAGGGTTCCACCCCTACACCAGGGCAAAGGGTTGTACTCCAGGTACTTCCTTACCCCAAAAAGACAGGAGAATGGCTCATCCTGGATCTCAGATATCTAAACAAGCACCTTTTTAAACCAAAATTCAAAATGGTGACTCTGGGAATTATTTTACCCTCTCTAAAGCCAGGGGACTGGCTAGCCCTGGACCTCAAGGATGCCTACTTCCATGTTCTTATCAGAAGCTCCCATCGAAAGTACCTCAGATTCTAACTGCCCTCAGGCCATTACCAGTTCAGAGAGCAATGCCCTTCGCCTCACCTCGGCCCCGAGGGTATTCACAAAATGCCTGGCAGTAGCAGTTGCCCATTTAAGAAGGCAAAAGATTGCCATCTTTCCTTATCTGGACGACTGGCTCATAGTAGGCCAGTCTCCAGACCAGGTCAAACTACACCTTCAGGTAACTCAGCAACTGCTCACATCCCTAGGTTTCCTTCTCAATCTTCCAAAGTCAGTTCTAGAGCCTGTCCAGCTTCTTACCTGCATAGGCGCAGAACTGAACACAAAAGAGGCCAGAGCCTTCCTTCCTCTGGAAAGAGCAAGGATCCTGGTCTCTCTGGCCTCCTCTTTCACCCTGCAGGTCTCTCGACCTGCAAGGCATTTTCTACAGCTCCTGGGGCACATGACTGCTTCTACAGCAGTAGTGCAGGGAGCAAGATTTCAGGTGAGGGACGTCCAGTTCCATTTGAGAGCCTTTTGGTCTCAAAGGAGAGACCCTCTAACCAAATTGATCCCAGTGACTCAACCCTGATCCAGGCCCTTCAGTGGTGGCAGGACCAGAGCAATCTGAGACTGGGGGTTCCTTCACCCCCAGTCTCACTCCTTAACCCTTACTACAGATGCATCCCTCTTGGGGTGGGGAGCTCACATGGGCGACCTCACTACCCAGGGATTGTGGTCCCCACAGGAATCTCTGCTCCACATCAATCTGTTGGAACTCAGAGCAGTTTTTTCTAGCACTTCAAGTTTTCTCCACATCTGTTCAGAACAAGGTTGTACAGGTCAGAACAGACAACACCACTACGATGTGGTACATCAACAAGCAAGGAGGCACTCGGTCTATGGCCTTGTGCACCGAAGCAATGAAGTTGTGGTCTCTGGCTTATTCCCTGAACGCCTCCTTTATGGCAGTTCACCTCCCAGGCAAGGACAATGTCCTGGCAGATGCTCTCAGCAGGATTTCCCAGGGCCATCACGAATGGGCACTGGATCCCCTAGTACTAGAGGTAGTATTTGCCAGATGGAGCACCCCGCAGATAGATCTTTTTGCAGCCCCAGACAATCACCAACTTCCCCTTTTTTGCTGCAGGCCCCCAGTGTTGGGCTCAGTCCCTCTGGATGCCTTCCTTCTCAGTTGGGAAGGGAAGTTTCTCTATGCCTTTCCCCCCCCTTCCCTCTTCTGTTCAAAGTGCTAGTCAAAATCAGATCTCAACCCTGCAAGATGATCCTGATTGCTCCAGATTGGGCCAGACAGCCCTGGTACCCACTCCTCATGTCTTTGGCAGTCCACCTTCCCCTGTGTCTTCCCAGGAATCACAATCTGTTAACCTGTGCCCAGGGGAGAGTTTGGTATCCGAACCTCAAATCTCTCAATCTCAAGGCCTGGTTCTTGAAGAGTTAGAGTTTGCTGACCTACACCTCTCCCAAGGTGTATTGGATATCTTGAAGGCCTCTAGGAAGCCTTCCACCAGGGCTACTTATAATTCCAAATGGAAGAGATTTTCCATATGGTGCTCTGGCAAGCATATTCCCCCAGAATCTGCTGACTTGCCTACAATCTTGGATTATTTGGTGCATTTGAATTCTTTGGGGTTGAGACCAGCTACCCTAAAAGTGCACCTGGCAGCCGTGTCTGCTTTCTTATCAGCAGGTAAGCCTTCTTCTTTTTCAGTTCACCCTGTATTCTCCAAGTTTTTCAAGGGGTTGCTTCATACCAACCCTCCATTCAGGGACCCTGCCCCTGCTTGGGATCTTAATATTTGCATTGCCCAGCTTATGCAACCCCCTTTTGAGCCTTTGTCTTCAGCAGAGCTCAAGTACTTGACTTGGAAAACTGTGTTTTTGGTAGCCATCACTTCTGCCAGGCGCATAAGTGAATTGCAAGCATTGTCAGTGGAGCCTGATTTTATCTCCTTTCACAGAGATAAGGTGGTCCTCAGGACTAACAGAATGTTTTTGCCTAAGGTGGTTTCAGACTTCCACCTTAATCAATCCATGCCCCTTCCTGTGTACTTCACTGACCATTCCTCCTCTGGCGAGAGGAGATTGCACAGTGTAGATGTCAAAAGAGCCCTTAGTTACTACATAGAACGTACCAAGGGTCACAGGTTCAACTCCCTCCAATTGTTCCTCACTTATGGTGAGGTTGGTAAAGGGAAACCTGCCACTAAAAGATCCATTGCCAGGTGGATTGTCTCTTGTATCCAATTTTGCTATGTAAAACTGGGCAAGGTTCCTCCCTCAGGCCTGAGGGATCACTCTACCAGAGGTACAGCTGCGTCTCTGGCTGCTGCCAGGGACATCCCTATCCTAGAGATATGTCAAGCAGCTACCTGGAAAACAGTTCACACTTTTACTAAGCATTACTCCCTGGACATCCAGGCTAGGAGTGATGCTCGATTTGGCACAGCTGTGCTTCAGAGTCTTAAGTAGGTTCCATCCCTCCTCCATGGAGGTACTGCTGTGTAATCTGCACATGTCATAATATAGCAAGACTTCATGTTGTTTGAAGAAAAAATTACTCACCTTAGTAATGTTGTTTCTTCTAATGGAGTCTTGCTATATTATGACCTCCCCCCCAGCCTGCCCCTCTCAGAACCTCTACTTTTGGGAGGCGGGTGGGCAGTGCAATGTTGGCACTTCGTAGATGCCCACTTTATTTTCACCCTTTCTTAGGATGCTTGGGTGTTATGTTTTAATTTTTCTTTCTTGATTCCCCTGACTTGAGTCTTTGTTTTGGGATCAAGAACAAAAAATGTTTTTTGTAGTTAGTAGCCAGTGGGCTAGTGTAGGTTTATGGCTTCTACACAGAATCTTAGTGAGTTTTGCTCGTAAAGATCTGACAGTTTGAGTTTGAGCAACAACACACAGAGTTTTCAACCGAGCTCGCGCTCAAGGTTCCATGCCTGGCATGGAAAGTTAACTCTTTCACCTCCGGAGCAGTTCGAAGGTTGGGACTCACTGCATATGTCATAATATAGCAAGACTCCATTAGAAAAAACAACATTACTAAGGTGAGTAATTTTTCCTTTTTCACCAAACTTTGGAGAAGGGCCAGGATGGAAGGCTGTGTTACATCATGTGATGTGACTGTGAAATCAAATTTCATTATGTATTTTTTTGTGAGTGTATTATTTTTCCACATTTCCTGGCCCGCCCACAGCAATCAGGAAATAACAGTAGTAAATTTAGACAAGGCGATAATGTATACATTCCTCTTTAGGCAGGCTGGCAGGCAATGTTTGTTTTGAGTGGACTCACTTTCACAGTTTCACTTGACTGTGGTGGACTTGGACACGGGACACACTGGACACACTAGTGTATCTGTGTCTGGGACAGTAGTCTTACAGACCATTAGAGTTCAGACATGAATGATCATGATTCATGATCATTCATGTCTGACCTCTAACGGTCTGTGTGACCACAGCGCATGATCACAGACATGATCAATCAACAAACCATCATCAACAAAATCTCTTATCTCACACAAGCAACACTGTACATAACTGACAACTTAGTTGATTTGTCTTGGCTGACTCCATCCATCACCCCACTGAGCGATATGATTGACCGCCCATTTGGTCTGAGGGCAAGATAGAAGATAAGCAGAGGGGCACGGCACTGGCTGGCCAGGGGAGGGCAGCAGACCACAAGTAGGTTACTCAGTGACTATGAAGTAAAGTGAACACTCACTGAAGACTTGATCCGATTGCTGGATTCAGCGACGGGCGGATGAGAGGGAGTGAGTGATGACACACTCTACCTCTCTACCACCTGGCTCGGCCTCTACTAGCCTGGGCTCTCTCCAAGTTAGTCAGTGGGACAGTGCCAGCAGCGGTGGCCATCATGGGTCACCTCCTCGTCGAGTCGATGATAACAACGTCCATCCGCTTCAGTGTGACTCCTCACTCGGGAGTCCAACTTCTGCTACAGATTAGTGCTGTGGCCACTAGCGGCTCTAGCCACAAATGGTTATCAGGGCACAGCTGGGGCACAACAGATGGCAGCCAGGGCACTGATATATGGTTACTATGGGGAAGCTCTGCACCATATGGGGCACCAACTGGGGCACAGCAATTTTACCAGGGCACATGTCCTGGCGGGCCCTGGTAGAGCTGCCACTGGCTGTGGCGCCAGCATGCACCACGCCTTTTAGCGTGCCCCACTGCCCAGTTGGCACATGTGTAGTGGTCTTCTGGAGGATTTAAAATCAAAACAATTTGTGCGATTGCCGCGGTTGTCCACTTATTGACTAGTCTGTGCTCCATTCTGTCTGGGGTGAGAGGAGCGAGACAGACAGTCTAGGTCGGGGTGACTAGACACACAGTGGGGGGCAGATGACATTGAGTTCGGGGGATGCCATGAATCAGCTCAAGCTCAATCAAATTTTTGTTTTCTCATTTTCATTTCTGATTTCTCAGGCGCCCCCTAACAGCTGGTGCCCCTAGGCTGCAGCCTACTTAGCCTAATGGTAAAAACGGCAGTGTTGCATATTCTGTTCAACTGGAATATGAAATACTCAAGGGCAGTGTTCACTTTGTGAATTTTAGATAGGAAGGACCAGTCTACTTGTAGTAGTGCACAGTAGCAAGAGAGCTTGTGGGTGCGAAACACATGAGCTTTGATGGAGAAAGGCTCCCCTTTGGTTACCTTGGCCGACCATCTGCAAGTGACGGGGAAGTGGTCACTAAGAAAGTCCGGCAGAACTGTAGTAGAGACAACCCTGTCAGAGTGGCTAACTAGGATCCAGTCAAGCAAGGTGGCAGTGCCAGTTTTGTAGTTCACTCGGGTTGGGGTAGAGATAACCTGTGTTAGGAATACATAGGCCAGTTTGTATAGGCCTTGCTACTACTTGACAGCCAGTTGCAGTTAAAATCTCCCAGCACAATTGTTTCATGTTGTGAAGATTGGCTTGAGACAGTGTTGATGAAGCAGTCAAAGTCGGCACTGACATTTGGAGGTGGTATATAGACAACTGGAAGGTTGATATTCATACCTCCTTTGGGACCCAGTATTAAGTTTGCTGCAAGAAGTTTGCAGCCTGAGGGCTCTAGAGGGAGGGGGAGTCTGCAGGAAGTAAGGTAGGACTTAATGTACATGAGACATCCTCCCCCCTTTTTTTGACCCCTGTCTAGCCTACACAGGGTGTAGATGTTAATGTCAATTTCATTATCGAGGACCCTGTTAGTGAGCCAGGTTTCTGACGGCTACACCATCAAACTGGGAATTAGTTATCCAGAGCCTGAATTCATCCAGTTTGGCCATAAAGCCTCCTATGTTCACATGGACCAACTCCAGGTATCCTCTAAAGGAGGTGGCAGGGGCAGCAGGACCAGGGTTGGGATGCACATTGCCCCCAGTGATTAGTAGGAGCAGTATTACTTGATTGATAGCCAGGTAGAGTTTGGATTTTTTGAGGGGTAACACGCTTCTCAAACATTTTACCTTCTGCTGCATGCTAAAGGCAGCTGTAGTAGTTTCAGTAGGGTGCCACCATTTGGGCCTCTAAAGTAGAGGGAAGGAACTGTGCGCCGGGAAGTAGTGCAGTAACAGGTAGCAGGCTTAGCGTTAGGGCCTGCATGCTAGTGCCAGGAGCATGAGTAACATGTCACCATACCGAGATATGGTGAGGGCCAGGGGTTTAAGTTGCGGGTATATTATCAGCTGTAGCCAGTACAACAGCTAAGTTATGAGACCTATTACTCAGGTAAGACTTGTTAGGGAGGCCATGTTAGGCCTTTGTAGAAATGGCGAAAAGCTGGGTGTGCATCCCCCCTTGTTGGGGAATATTTCAGCAGAGGCAAGTATACAAGGAAGTAGGTGAGAATTTGGTGACTACAAATACAAGGGTGAGACCGAGCAAAGCAGATCTACCCTGCATAAGGTTTATGGTTATATAAAGTAAACAGGCAATTTAGAGGTCATAGACTAATATCACAAGCAGAGAAAAGACAGTACAGAAAGGCCATCCCTAGATGGAGTGTTGGATAATTCAATAAAACCGGGGTATAAAAATACTTAGCAAGAGATAGTAAATATGGGCAAACCCCAGAACAGGTGTATGGCTGTAGTCAGCGACACAGGGAGATTCAGAGTCTGGCCAGATGGAGGTAGGCAGTGGACTGAAGTAGTAGATAAGCAGGAAAGGAATAGTAGGAGAAAGGAAATGTGGTAGCAGCAGAAATAATACAACTTTCAAATTAAACAGCAGAGGCATAACAGGAAACTGACTATGGGAGCAGCAGAGATAATGCAACATGAAGAATTAAGCAGTAAAGGTATAATGAGACAAACTGTGGCAGCGACAGTAATCATGAAACTTTAGATTAGCAGAGAAGGTTTGATATGGAACTAGCTATGGCAGCAGGAGAATAGAGCAAACTTTAACATTAAGAAACAAAGGTACAATGAAATGACCTGCATCAGCAGCAGTAATTCAGCTATCAAATTAAGCAACAGAGGTATAATAGGAACTAACTAGAGTAGAAGCAGAAGAGACTCAACTTTTAAGAATTAAGCAGCAGGGAAAGTGGGGGTAGGTAAGAGAAGGTGGTCAACTGAATGAAGAGCAACCCTGAGATTAGACTGCAGTGGCAGAACAGGCCTGCATAGAAAAGGCTTGCCCTAGATAGAGTGTACTGGCTAACCCCTTTAAATCAGCAGTTTCTGTAATTCTGGCTACAGTAGCGTAGCTGTGCTAGCAAAAGTAAACAGGCTTATTCTAGATAGTGAGTTTGGCAAGCTACTGAGCAAACTGGCTAATCACAAAAGAACAAGTTGTATCTGTGTCCCTGGTTACACGAGCTGAAGCACAGGCAAAATACATAGATACTGAGTTACAACAAAGGCAGACCCTAGATAGGATGTTTTGCTAACCTCTAGTCTCAGTGGTAGAGTATAATTCACTGGCTACATGAGCAAACAGACTTATTCAAGATATGATGTTTGTCTGGTACCAGTAAAATAGGCAGATTACAAATACTCAAACTACAGTAGCACAAAGCGGATGACATGTCTTGCAGAGTTACATGTTATCTAGTGTCCTTGCATGCACTGTGATTTGGGTCCTCGATGTGTGGAGCAGAGCGGTCGGCCAGCAGCTGTCTACCGACTCCAGTGAACTCGTGGCAGAACAATAGTGCTACTCCTTGAGTGTGGTCCTGCTATAGGGCCGCTTTGTAGGGCACGCTAGAAAATACAAGGAGAAACCCCGCTCTTCCCAACAGTATATATGTTGTGTGCCTACTTGCCATGGGGAACGAATAATGATTAAATGCAGGGCTCCCTTTTTTGAATCATGCTTCTCCATTTCAGATCTGTGCTAATGTGTGTGTGCCTGGCTACGTTTTCTCTGATCCTCAGTATTGCACATGCTCAGTTTTGAAACACATTTCTAGGGACGTGGATATGTTGTTCAATCCACACTTCTTGGTAGGTACCTTGCCGCTTTAAGATGTGTCGGAAAGTCTTCCAGCTGGCTACTCCCACGCACCTGGGTGATATAACCCTCGGCTCCGCCCCAGGACGCCAGATCTTTCTTACCGCTGGAAGCACAAGTTCCCTCCTTAGTGCTTTGCGTGTTTACAGGCACTAGCTCTCGAATCTTCGGATTCTTTACCAAAACTTACTCTAAAACTCATTCGAGTTTGGCCTTCAACTTCCTCACTTGCGGCTGCGATGGAAGAAAAGTCCATTCCTGGGTTCTGTCGGTTTCCCCACGGGCAGAAGATGTCTCACACCGATCCTCATGCTTCGTGCATCTACTGTCTCAGGCATGACCACGATCCGCAGGCTTTCGATCTCTGTCAGTCTTTCTCACCCTCGGTGTTCGAAGACTATGCTGCCTGACTCCAACTGGGGTGACTGGAGAAACGTTACCTGCTGGTCAAATCGAAGGAGGCCCGTTGGGTGGTATCTGTGGCAGCGGGCTCTGTGGAACAGTTAGATCAGCTTGAACAGCTTATGGCCTTCAAGGAGGAGGCAGCTCAGGCCACGGCGAGCTCCTCTTCGGCTTCGGCCTTTATTCCACTCCAGCTGAGTTCCTCCTACACGGCTTACTTTCAGGAGTTGTGCCAGTCCCTCTCCGCTAAAGGGAGGGTCCTTTAGAGTCTCATTCTTCTCGGTCCTGGAAGAAGGAACCGAGAAAAGAAGACCCACCGTCGGCGGCTCTTGGGAGCGGGAGAGATCCCATTCTCAGGACGGTCGTCTTTCGACTTCGGTCGATGTTACGGCACGGGACACTGGTTTTGCAGTGTCCCCGTCAGACAAGTCGGCTGAGACGGCTGTTGATGCGGCTGAGATTTTTCTCAAGCCCACCGACAGTTTGTTGCCTGACTAGGCCGACAACTCTTTGTCTCGGACACCGGTGCTTCTGGTGCCCTCCGGGGATTCGACCCAGCCCTCTGGGCTGAAGTCTCTGGTTAAGGTCCCTGATCCAAAGGAACTGATGGTTTCCCCGACTCCTTCTTTGGTCCACCGCCAACATCGGCGCTCTCAGTCCTGACATCATGGAAAGCAGCGGCACCGCTCTTCTTCCTCCTCCTCCTCCTGAGGAGAGGCTCCGATGCAAGTTGCGTCGGCATTATGAGGACTTAATGTGACAACAGCTCATTCTTACCAGCTGTGAGCTGGCGCCAGCTTCCACACTGGCTATTAAATGGCTGTCACCCAAACGACCGACACTGACTCCCGCCACTGTCTCCTCGGTCGAGGAGCCGGTCCCGGCCCAGCCGGCTCGGTTGAATCCGGCCCCTCTGCCCATTGTGGTGGAACTGCCACCTCCGCAACTGATAGTTGGGGCGCCGACCAAGGATTCTTGGCCGGCTCAAGGTCTTCTCCACCGGTTATTGGTCACTCTCACCCCCGATCACCCTCAGTGAGTGGAGAGTGATTCGGGTGACCAT
This sequence comes from Neoceratodus forsteri, assembly GCA_016271365.2. Lineage (NCBI taxonomy): Eukaryota > Metazoa > Chordata > Ceratodontiformes > Ceratodontidae > Neoceratodus > Neoceratodus forsteri. The sequence continues at coordinate 1,872,975,454 of CM057452.1, forward strand.
TGGCTGTATGAGGACTCTTTGGAGTCCGAAGACTCCTCGTTGCACTCCCTTCCAGTGGATCTGGAGTCCTCGGGGGGGAGGGTGTCTGTGGACGAGAGCCCCACCTCGCTCCTTGGCATTCTTCGGTTCATCTTCGAGTCCACCTGGATGCAGCTTGAACCCATGCAGAAATAGGCCAGGTATCCCCTCATGGAGATTCTGGACAAGGGGGACTCCTCATGGAGGCCTTTCCAGTGGCCGAGACCATTGCTGGCCCAGCCTAAGAGTTGTGGCAGCACCCAGCCCCTTGCCATGTGCCATCTTCCCGGATGACCTGTAAGTTTGCGGTCCCCACGGGCTCTCTTTCTGGGTTTACGGAGCACCCTTTAGCCGAGGGGTAGGTGGCGGACTCCGTCTTTAGGCACTCGGGCAACACTGGGGATGTGGACAAGCCCCTAGATAAGGAGTCAATAAAGCTGGACCATTTGGGAAAGAAGGTTTACGCTGCCGCCTCTCTGGGTCTTCGCCAGGCCAGCTCGGCTGTTCTGATGACACACTTCTCACACACCCTGTTGGGCTCCCTGGATGAAGTGCTTCCCCATCTCCCAGCTGACCTTCAGACGACGGTCAAGCAGGTCCAAGAGCAGCGTAGGGTGGTGGCTAAGCAGCAACTCCAGACTGCTCTGAACATTGGCGACTCCTGTGCCCATTCAGTTGCGGCCGCAGTGGCCATGCGCCGCAGGGCTTGGCTGAGGATCTCGACCTTCATGGCAGACACCCTGCACAGGCTAGCAGATGTCCCTTTTCTGGGCACCGACCTGTTTAGGCCTGGTGTGGAGAAGTCCAGTGCCACCTTGGACTCCGTGACCTCTGTTCAGAAGGACAAGTGTGTGTGCTACCAGAAGCATAAGCCCTTTCATCCCTCCGCTCCTGCGGCCAGACCAGCCCAGCAGCATCAGCAGCAGGGCCAGCAGGCTCAGTCTTGGTGTTCCAGAGCCAAGACTGTGGCCTCCTCTGTCAGGAAGCCCTGAGGGATGGAACCCAGCAGCCCCTCAGCTGGATCCTCCTCCTCCAAGCCTGCCTAGTGACGGGTTGCGGGGTACCACCCCCAGCCCCATCACACCTCCCCTGGGTCCCCCCATGGTGGGGGTCGGCTCAGCCACTTCCTTTCTGCCTGGTCTGCTATCACCACAGACCGCTGGGTGTTGGATGTGGTCAGCTGGGGTCTGCCTCTGGAATTCGAGCAGGCCCCGCCCTGCCGAGTCTGCACCCCACGGGGGGCTACAGGGTCCGTTGCCTCCCAGTCGGCTCTTCAAGACAACATCACTCAGTTCCTCCACAAGGAGGTCATCTGCAGGGTGGTGGATCCACCTCCGAACCCAGGGTTTGTTTCCAGGTACTTCCTGGTCCCAAAGCGGATGGGGGACTGGCACCCCATTCTAGATCTGCACACCCTAAACAGGTTTCTCAGGCTGCGCACCTTTTGGATGGTAACCCTGGCTCAGATAATACCACCTCTGGAACAGGGCATGTGGTTCTGCTCCCTGGAGCTGCCGGATGCGTTCTTTCACATCCCAGTATGTCCATCTCACTGTTGGTTCCTCTGCTTTTGGGCAGAGAGAATCCTCTACAAGTTCCAAGCCATGCCCTTCAGCCTATTATCAGCCTTCAGGGTCTTCACCAGATGCATCGCAGTGGTGGCAGCATTTCTGAGGTGCTGAGGGGTCTGTGGTCTACCCTTACCTGGCGACTGGCTGATAGCAGGTCCCTCCAGGCAGGAGATGGAGCGGTCCAGGGATCTGGCCCTCCAGGCTTGCTCACAACTTGGTCTTCTAATAAATGAAGCCAAGTCAGAATTCGTGCCTTCGCAGGTGATCCAGATCATTGGGGCAGAGCTCGACTCTCTCCAAGCCAGAGCTCGGCTCCCGGCTGACAGGACTGAGGTTCTTTCCTCTTTTGCCCAATCATTTCAGGTTGGGCAATTGCGCCCTGCCCGGGACTTCCTGCATCTTCTGGGTTACATGGTGGCCTGCACCAGTGTGGTTCATTGTTCCTGCTGGCATATGCATCCCCTTCAGTGGGGACGGGCCAGCCAGTGGTCTCAGTGCTCAGGTCATCTAGACCAGCTGATCTCTGTAACCCAGGAGATCTGGGACAGCCTTCAATGGTGGCTCATCCCAGCTCATCTGCAGGGGGAATCCCATTTGTCCGTCCCGAGCTGACGGTCATCCTGACGACCGATGCCTCTTTGATGGGTTGGGGTGCCCATCTGGGGGAGCACAGAGCTCACACTCTGTGGTCCCCCAGGAGTCCCGATGCCACATCAACCTGCTGGAGCTCCGAGTGATCTGGTTGGCCCTGACCGCCTTCGCTCCATTTGTTCGGGGTCAAGTGGTTCAAGTCCAGATGGACAACACCACTACCATGTACCATCTCAACAGACAGGGTGGGACATGCTCCATGCCTCTGTGCAAGGAAGCTCTTCACATTTGGTCCCTCATGGTCAGCCTAGAGGTGGATCTCCTAGCCATTCATGTGGCAGGAACCTCGAACAGTCTGGCCGATGCTCTCAGCTGGATGGGCAAAGCATCTCACGAGTGGTCTCTCCTGCAGGAGGTAGTGCAAGATCTTTTCTCCCATGGGGGCACCCCACAGGTGGACCTGTTCACCTTCAGGGAGAATCCGAAGCTGAGGCTATACCATGCCCACCCCCCTCAGCAGTGATCGCTGCAGGGGGATGCCTTCTCGAGGCCATGGACCCCAGGCCTCTTCTACAGCACTCCTCCACTGCACTTGATTCACTAGGTGTTCCTCAAAATCAGGAGGAACAAGGTGCAGGTGATCCTGGTAGCCCAGACTGGCCTTGCCAGTTCTGGTATCCAGATCTCCTCAGCATCAGCTACAGCCTCCCAAGGCATTTTCCAGCATGCCCGTACCTGCTCTCAGTCAATCAGGGGAAGGTACCCTGCCGGACCTTCAATCCATGCACCTGATGGCCTGGTTCCTGAGTGGCTAGAGTACCAGGCCTTGGGCCTCTCCAACGAGGTTCTCAACATTGTTGAGGCATCCCATAAGGAATCAATCAGAAAATGTTATGCCTTCAAATAGAAGAGATTCTCCATTTGGTGTCAGGGCAAAGGGTTGGACCCCTCATCCTGTCCGGTGGCTAGCATTTTGGACTACCTGTGGTCCCTCTCCCAGCAGGGGCCTTGGTTGATGACCCTCAAGGTGCACCTGGCAGCCATCTCTGCCTACCGGGCGCGGGCCGTTAAGCAGTCGGTGGTGCAGGAGAAGGTGGTCTGGTGCTTTTTCAAGGGCCTAGATCACATATCCCCATCTGTGTGTGAACCTCCACCTCCATGGGATCTACTGCTGGTTTTGGCAAAGCTCATGGGCAAGCCATTTGAACTGATGCACAGGTGTGATATCTCCCACCTGTTGTAGAAGACTGCCTTCTTGGTGGCTATCACGTCAGCCAGAAGGATTGGGGAGTTACAGGTGCTCTGTGTTGAGTTTCCTTACCTGGTCTTCCACAGGGACAAGGTTGTCCTGCGCCCCAACCCGAAATTTCTTCTGAAGGTGGTGTCGGAGTTTCACCTGAACCAGATGTTGACTCTGCCAGAGTTTTACCCCATTCACACATCGGAGGCCGAGTATAGGCTCCATACTCTGGACCTGAGATGAGCGTTCGCCTACTACAAAGAGCATAAGGCAGAAATTTGGGGAGAGGTTCGGCAGCTGTTTGTCACCTATCCCTCTATACAGACAGCTGGTCAGACCCCATCTGGAGTACTGCGTGCAGTTCTGGAGACCCAATCTCCGCAAAGACATAGACAGGATGGAAGCTGTCCAGAGGAGGGCAACTAAAATGGTGCAGGGTCTGCACCAGAAGACATATGAAGAGAGACTTAAGGAGCTTAATATGTATAGCCTCGAGGAAAGGAGGAGAGGGGGACATGATAGAAACTTTCAAGTACCTCAAGAGAATCAACAAAGTCCAAGAGGTAGCATCTTTCAAAAAGAGGTGTGCAAGAACAAGGGGCACAATTTGAAGATAGAGGCGGCTCAGAGGTAATTTAAGGAAGTATTTTTTCACAGAGAGGGTTGTGGATGCATGGAACGGCCTTCCAGAGGAGGTTGTGGAGTCAAAAACAGTGGTGGAATTCAAGCATGCATGGGACAGTCATAAGGCAATTCTAGGGGGTGGGGGTAGGAAGAAGTAGGCTGCTGGTTAACTAGGATCTGCAGCTTATCCATTAGGTAGGGAAATGGGCAGACTGGGTGGGCCAAGCGGTCCTTATCTGCCGTCAAATTCTATGTTTCTATGCTAAAGCTGCACCTGGCAGACCTGCAGCCAAGCGGACAATAGCTCAATGGATTTGACCTCTGCTATAGGATGGCGGGTAGGGAGCCTCCCATAGGGCTACAGACTCATTCCATATCGCTGCATCGGTGACTGCTTCTAGAGACTTTCCTATCCAGGAAATCTGCAGGACTGCCACCTGGGAGTCAGCACACACCTTCTTTTCCCATTACCACATCGACCTTGAGTCACGCCGGGATGCTGGTTTTGGGGCCTCAGTTCTCCAGTCCCTGTTCCCTAAGTAGGGGGTGTGCACCTTGCCTTCCTCCTCCCGGAGAACTGCTAGGAGTCTGCCAAGAAGTGTGGATTGAACAACTTATCCACGTCCCTAGAAATACAGGTTCAAACAACATGAAGTCTTGCTATATTATAGACATTAGCAGTTTGTTCCAGCTCTAGAACTGCCCCGGAGTGAAATGGTTAAAACCATTCCAAAATAGAATTTTGGCACGAGCAGCTCTATCTGTGTCATTTCAAACTTGAACTGTCAGATTCTTTACTCCGCCTCAGTGAACAGTCGCTCCGGAGATTTCTCCTTCTGCTCGGTTCATTTCTCGGTTTAAAAGTGTTTTCTCGGTTGGATTTAACCGAGAATAGTTTTATTTTAACCGCCAAAACCGTTAGTTCAAGCTCTATCTGTGGTAACCGTAAGTAAATGAAGGTTTTGTCTGTGTGGAACTTGTAAGTTATCGGTTCGGTTTTGAACGATCAGTGGATTAAAACTCATTTTAAAACTAAAAAGTTACTATTTTAGAGTACGGTTCCCGGTTCTTATCGGTTCTAAAAAAGCGGATTTATTACGTTTTCCAATACCCGTGTGACGGTTAGGAACCGATAAGGGTGTGTTGCCTGGCACTGCCGTTAAAAGGGCAAGTTTTTGGTTAGGCTGGCATTATGTCTGAGAAACCCAAAAGAAAAACCGGGCCCACTGGGTTTCAACACTGTGATGTTTGTGGGGAAGTCTTTGCCAAGGCTAACCCACACACCACATGTGTTTATTGTCTGGGGTTTGACCACCTCCAGTCAGACTGCCAGGTATGTAAGAATTTCCCTGCAGCCACCCTGGAAAAAAGATTGGGCAGGCTCAGGGAACGAGAGGCCAAAAAGTCCGCTGACCCGGATGGCCAGCCCGGTTCGGTGCCAACCGAACCAGAGGGAGTGCCCTCTGACCAGGGCCAGACTTCCTCGGAAAAGAAAAGCTGGTTCTGAGGAACCAATTCCAGTAAAGACAACAAGAAAATCAGCAGGTCTGGAGTCCAAAATTCCTTCTCCAACTGCTGCAGAGATAGCAAAAGCCATACAAATTGTCCAGTCACTGTCTCAGGGTCCGTCCGAACCACCACTATCTGGTAAAAGGTCGGTTTGTCCGGTCCCAGTGGTTCAGGATTATGATATTGAGGAATTTTATGAACCAGAGGAGGGAGGAGGATTATGAACAGTATGAATGTGGCTGGGAAGGTCTGGGTGTGCTCATTGAACGGACATCTCCCAGACGGACCTTTAGAATCTCCCCTAAGCTGTCTGAGTCCCCATCTCATTTTATGTTTTATAAAAAAGTTGCTGAAACCCTCCAGCTTCCTTTAGAAGAGGCTGTGGATGAGCAAGAGGAGCCTGATTTTGTAGAAATGATGGATATTCCAGAGTCTAGGAGATTGTCTATTCCTTTACATAAGTCTTTTAGGAAACAAATAATTAAAATTTTAAAAGCTCCTAATTCTGTGTCTCCTGTAGATAAAAAGATGGACAGAAGGTATACATTGTCAGGCCCTGATACAGAATTCCTTTCTCAGCAATGCAGTCATGTTGGGGTAGTTCAGGCTGCTGCCTGTGATAAAGCTAATATTCCTTGGCTTCCATCCTCCTGACAAGGATTCCAGGAAGATTGATGCCATGGCAAAAAACAGTATATGGCAGCCTCTCTGGGACTCAGGCAAGCAAATTATATGGCTTATGTAGCTAGAGTATCAGAAATCTAGATGGGATACTGTTATGCAATTGCCAAGCAGGCCCATGGCCAACTGGCTAGTGAACTAGAACAGGTGGCTGCTGATGGCATTGAAGCCTCTAAGGTTCAGTTTCATGCTGCTGTGGATGTTAATGATGTTTCCTCTAGGGTCATGGCCACATCTGTAGCTTTTCGTAGGTTGGCCTGGCTCAGGTGTACTAGTTTGTCATAGGATACCCAGACTAAGGCTATGGATTTTCCTATGGTGGGAAATTCTCTGTTTGGAGAGCAGACAGAGAATTACATGAAGAAGATGGATGAATATAGGACTACTTACAAGAGTGCCCAGGCTAAGGAGCGGCAAGCCACTCCTCAAAGGCATGCCCCCAGGGGTAGGGGTAGGCCTTTTCACAGGCCTTCTACCAGACTCAGGCCTCCTCTGCCTATGTTCAGAGGGCTTCTTCAGAAGAGCAGGGGCAGACGAGGGGTGGGCAGACCTGCTCCCACCCCCAGCCTAAAGCTCCTGCAGAAACAGGCACCCTGATGGGGTGCCCAGGGCCATTCTCCTGTACCAGTGGGGGCAGGCTGGCTTATTTCAGTCAGAATTGGGCTTCTTTAACCTCAGACAAGTGGGTTCTGGAAGTAGTAAGCCAGGGTCTGGTTCTCAGCTTCAAAAGTTTCCCAAGTTGAGAAGCAGACTTTTCTACTCAAGTGCTTCAGAGACCCTCGCTCTGGAAACAGAGGTCTCATCCCTGTTAGCTCTCAGAGCAGTAGAAAGGGTTCCTCCCTGCATCAGGGCAGGGTCTGTATTCAGATACTTCCTTACTCCAAAAAGACAGGAGAATGGCGCCCATTTTAGATCTCAGATATCTGAACAAGCATCTTTTGAAACCAAAGTTCAAAATGGTAACTCTGGCAATGATTTTACCTTCCCTAAGGCCAGGGACTGGCTACCTCCCTGGACCTCAAGGATGCCTATTTCCATGTCCTAATCGGAAGATCCATCGAAAGTACCTCAGATTCGAACTGCCCTCAGGTCATTACCCGTTCAGAGCAATGCCCTTGACCTTACCTCTGCTCCAAGGGTATTCACAAAGTGTCTAGCAGTGGCAGTGGCCCATTTAAGGAGGCAGAGGATTGCTGTTTTTCCCTATCTAGACGACTGGCTCATTGTAGGCCAGTCCCCAGAACAGGTAAAATCTCACCTGCAGGTCACCCAGCAGCTTCTCACCTCCCTGGGTTTTCTGCTAAACCTACCAAAGTCGGTTCTGGAACCAGTCCAGGTACTCACCTTTATAGGGGCAGAATTGGACACAAAGCTGAAAGAGCCTTTCTTCCCCAGAAAGGGTAAGGAATTTAGTGGCTCTGGCCTCTTCCTTCACTCTGCAGGTCTCTCGACCAGCAAGACACTTTCTGCAGCTCCTGGGGCCCATGGCTGTATCCACAGCTGTTGTGCAGGGAGCCAGATTTCAGATGAGAGACATTCAGTTTCACTTGAGAACCTTTTGGTCTCAGAGAAGAGACCCCCTTTCCAAGTTGGTGGGTTGAGGAGCCCACATGGGCGACCTTTCCACTCAGGGAGTTTGGTCCCCCCAGGAATCTCTGCTCCACATGAGTTTGCTGGAACTCAGAGCTGTCTTTTTAGCCCTTCAAGCTTTTTCTGCATCTGTCCACAACCAGGTGATACAAGTCAGAACAGACAACACCACAACAATGTGGTACATCAACAAATGGGGGGCACTCGGTCTTCGGCCTCGTGCACCGAGGCAATGAGTTGTGATCTCTGGCCTATTCCCTGAACACTTCCCTCACTTAGCAGTTCATCTTCCAGGGAAGGACAATGTCCTAGCGGATGCCCTCATAGGATTACCCAGGGCCATCACGGATGGTCCCGGATCCTCAAGTGCTGGGATAGTTTTTGCCAGGTGGGGCATCCTCAGATAGATCTTTTGCAGCCCCAGACAATCACAAACTTCCTCTGTTCTGTTGCAGGCCTCCAGTGCTGGGCTCAGTTCCCTGGATGCCCTTCTTCTGGATTGGGAGGGAAGTTCTCTATGCTTTCCCCCTTTCCTCTCCTATTCAAAGTACTAGTCAAAATCAGATCTCAGCCTTGCAGGGTGATTCTGATTGCCTCGGATGAGGCCAGGCAGCCCTGGTACCCACTCCTTCTGTCTCTGACAGTCCATCTTCCCTGTGCCTCCCCAGGAATCACAATCTGTTGACTTTGTGCCCAGGAAGGTTTGGTAACCCGGACCTCAAATCCCTCAACCTCAAGGCCTGGCTCTTGAGGGAGTTGAGACTTGCTGATTTACACCTCTCTCAGGGTGTTCTTGAGATCCTAAAAGCTTCCAGAAAGCCTTCCACTAGGACTACTTATAGTTCTAAATGGAAAAGGTTTTCCATTTGGTGTGCTGGGAAAAATATTTCCCCAGAATCTGCTGAATTGCCCATTTTGTTAGATTACATGGTACATCTTAATTCCTTGGGTCTCAGACCAGCTACCCTGAGAGTTCATTTGGCAGCTGTGTCTGCTTTTGTGTCAGCAGGAAAGTCATCCCCCTCTTTCCTCTCATCCTGTGTTTTCCAAGTTTTTTAAGGGATTACTCCATACTAATCCTCCCTTTCGGGAACCGGCCCCTGCTTGGGACCTTAATGTTTGCATTGCCCAGTTAATGCAACCCCCTTTTGAACCTCTGTCTTCTGCAGAGCTTAAGTACCTAACTTGGAAAACTGTTTTTCTAGTGGCTATCACTTCTGCCAGACGCATAAGTGAATTGCAAGCCTTGTCAGTGGAGACTGACTTTATTTCTTTCCACAGGGATAAGGTAGTCCTTAGGACTAATAGGAAGTTTTTTGCCTAAGGTGGTTTCAGATTTCCATCTTAATCAATCTATCTCCCTTCCAGTATTTTTCACTGATCACTCCTCTTCAGGTGAGAGGAGGTTGCACAGCCTGGATGTTAAGAGAGCTCTTAGTTATTATATAGAGTGTACCAAAGGTCACAGGTTCGAATCCCTCCAACTTTTCCTCACCTATGGTGACGTTGGGAAAGGCAAACCTGCCACTAAGAGATCAATAGCCAGGTGGATTGTCTCTTGTATCCAATTTGTTATCAGAAAGTGGGCAGAGCACCCCCCCCCCCTGGTTTGAGGGCTCATTCTACCAGGGGTACAGCTGCGTCTCTAGCTGCTGCCAGAGATATCCCTTTATTAGAGATTTGCCAGGCTGCTACTTGGAAAACGGTACACACTTTTACCAAGCATTACTCCCTGGATGTCCAGGCCAGGAGAGATGCTCGGTTTGGCACAGCTGTTCTTCAGAGCCTATTCCTAAGTAGGTTGCCCTCCTCCATGGAGGTACTGCTGTGTATTCTGCTAATGTCTATAATATAGCAAGACTTCATGTTGTTTGAAGAAAAAATTACTCACCTTAGTAATGTTGTTTCTTCTAATGGAGTCTTGCTATATTATAGACCTCCCCCCCAACCTGCCCCTCTCAGAACCTCTACTTGGTGGGGTGCAGGCAACTTAGTGTGGGCACTACTTATGTCCTGTTAGCATTTTGTCCCCTTTGGGACTTTGGGGGTGTGTATGTGTACGCGTGTGTGTGTGTTTTATTATAGTTATGTTCCATTTTCATATTATTAGAATGGTGTTAGTATTTCTGGTCCCCTGACTTGAGTCTTGGGTGTTGGGACCATCAATGGTTGTTATTATTTAGGTAGCCATTTGGCTAGTGTAGTTACAGCTTCCACACAGACCTTAGTGAGTTTGGCTCGTAAAGATCTGACAGTTCAAGTTTGAAATGACACAGATAGAGCTGCTCTCGTGCCAAAATTCTATTTTGGAATGGTTTTAACCATTTCACTCCGGGGCAGTTCTAGAGCTGGATCAAACTGCTAATGTCTATAATATAGCAAGACTCCATTAGAAGAAACAACATTACTAAGGTGAGTAATTTTTTCTTACTCACCTGTATCAGTAGTTCTAGGAGTGGTATATGTTGTTCATTCACACTGACCCACCCGACCTCCCCGGCTTCGACGCACATCCTGGCTTCCAGCGGGCTAGATCTGGCGTCATGGAGCGGAGCTGAGGGTTGTATCACCTCGGTTGGTGGGAGCAACCGGCTTGAAGACTTTCCAGCACATTTTAAAGCGGCAAGGTACCTGCCAAGAAGTGTGGATGAACAACATATACCACTCCTAGAACTACAGTTACAGATGAGTGACGTTCCCCCTCCCGTACCTGTTTTATTTCACATACTATACAAACAAATTATAAGTTATTTTAGAAACTTCTGTTTTCAAAAGTGGAACTTAAATTTAAAATCCAAATGTTTAGGTTTAAAGAGTGTGAGAGACCCACTTATGGTATTTGCTAAACATTTCATCATGATTTGTGTTTCCCATGATCCCCTGAATTGTATGTGATAATTTTTTAATTTTAAGCAAACACTTGATTTACTCCCACTATGTTATTATGGTTGTGGTATTATTGCTGGGCCATGTTTCCTATTATGTATTTCTTCAACATAGGCAGGGAAGGTTATAGAAAACTGCTTAAATGCATGATAATGTGTGCCAGCTTGCTTGGGGAAGGGGATCGTGACCAAAGTCAGGACCCACTCAGTTGTTACACACACATGCATATTTGTTCAGCATGGGGAATGAGGTATGTTTTCATGCATACATGCCCTGATTTTGACTTCTTAAAGGGACAGTGTCAGCTTTACTACTCGTTTTTTGATAATTTTCTGATTGGGTTTGTGTGCACATAATTGTTCCACGGCTACTGTAGAATGCCTCTCAGTAAAGCACAAATGAAACCGCTTACCAATTTTTGCGAAATATGTATTATTTGTAGTCCTGTCATCCCGACTTAAAGTCTCCGTGCGACTGGAAGCCAAGTTGCATCGAGAACACGCATCTGCCTGTAGTGCTGTCCCATCGTGCATATTTTTACATGGCCATGGCAGAAATCATAAAGTCTCTTAGCCCTAGTTATTCTAAACCCGTCCCGGTATCTGAGAACGAAAACTGAGGGCTCGTTCTGGTTCAAAATACTTTTAAAAACTGGTGCCCAAATCCCGCGCATGCACAGCAGTGACCAAGTTAAAGATCCCGTGCATGCGTGAGAATGTGCCACTGCTGTGTATGCACGGGATTTGGGCACCAGTTCAAAAAGTATTTGCACAAGACAAGCCCTCGGCTTTCAGGCTAATGATACCAGGATGGGTTGAAATAACTTAGCGCTAGAAGATTTTATGTTTTCTACCATGGCCTTCTTAAAATATGCACAATGAGACAGCGCTATAGGTAGACGTGCGTTCTCGGCGAGTCCTCAACACGACTCAGCTTCCGGTCACACAGAGACTGTAAGTCAGGATGACAAGACTACAAATAATGCATATTTTGCAAAAACTGGTAAGCGGTTTCATTTCTACTTTACTGAGACATTCTACAGTAACCCTGAAACAATTATGTGCATACAACCCCAATGACTGAAAATGATCAAAAAACGAGTAGTAAAGCTGACAGTGCCCCTTCAAATAGTGGTGACCCTTTTGTATATGTAATGTTGATTTCTGAGTTTCTACAGTATGTTTTCTTGCCACCGCCACCTTTATGCAGTGAAATCACAGCCTTGAAAAGGCAAATTGTAGTAATTCTGTATAAGAGCTACATTCAGATCTTATCTGTGTCCATCTTCACCATTCATCACCTTTGGGTATATGGCTGGAGGTCATGACCCTGTTGGAGCTTTTTTTTTTTTTTTTTGGAGGGGTGGAGAAGATGCACCATTGGTGCCACCCTCGAGGCTGATGCACTTCGTGGTGCTCACGGGTTGGCCGTTAGGTGCTGTCGACTCCACCCTCCCGCCTGTTCTTCATCTCCCACCGTCAAGGTCACCTCGTGGGAAGCTAAGAAGAGTTTGAGGCCCAACTGTATCATAGTTCAACTCTGTCATTATTTTCAATTTCGGTGCTGAAGTTCGTTAGTTCCTCCTGCCGGTCCTGTTTGCCATACTCGGCGTCGCCTGGTAAGACCTTTCTAATTATTTTATTTTCTGCAATGTCGAGTCTGTTTTTGGTGTTTTTTTCTCTGTAGGTCATGTCTCGGTCGGAGGGCAAGAAATTTTCCAGGATGGGGTGGCCCCCCATGCGATGGTGCCCATGTGGCCAAAAATATTCCGTCACCGACCAGCATGACCATTGTCTTGCGTGTCTTGGCCCGCTTCACAACATGGGTTTGTGCGATGCCTGTTTCTCCCTGGACTGGAGAGTAATCGAACAACGAGTGTGGAAAGTGGGGCGAGCTCCGCTGACTTTTGGGGGTCGAGTTCGCACTCGATGGGCCAAGCCTCATTCTCTTGACCTTTTCTCGGGCCCCGGTTCTGTATGAACGAGGAGGAGGAGGGCGAGGCTCCTCCGCGGTGCAGGAGGTCCAGTATCTTCCCGAGGGGGATGGACGGGAGGCACCGTTATGGCAATCATGCCCCTTCGGAGGTGAAGGCTCCCCTGGTGTCGGACCCATGGCTTGGAAGGCCTGGGTCGGCGCCGTCGGTTGGTGCCGTTTTGGGCCTCGGCACCGTTCATGGTGCCATGGGTTCTGACGGTGCCATCATCAGTGCTTGCCAGTCGCTCAGTGCCGTGGCTGCTGTTGGTGCCGTTCGCAGCACCGATAGTGCTAACGGTGCCATGGGAGTCTCTACGGTGCCATCTTCATCTTTCTCATGCGGCGCCAGTGTTGGGCATGGTGCCATGTCCACCTCTGGGTCACTCATGGCTCCGGCGAGGCCTGGCGCTGTGGACACAGTCGCTCGGCGCCGTGGCTGCCAGTGATCCCGTGCAGCACCGATAGTGCTAGCAGTGCCATGGAGTCTCTCAGCGCCGTCTTCATCTTTCTTCTGCCCAGCGCCATTTGCAGCACTGAGGTTGGGCGCGGTGCTGTGTCCACCTCTGAGTCATTCGTGGCTCCAAGCAAGGCTACGGCACCATGGGTGTTCCGGATCTCGGCGCTGTTGCAGTGCGGGACGCTGTTGGTGGCGCCTCTGCCCTTGGGTCGCTTGCAGCACCATGGGGCTGGGTGGCGTCATTCTAACGGCGTAATCGGCTGTCCAGACTGATGTTGGTGCTGTCTCTGTCTCCAGAGCCGTTCTGCAGCTCCGTGGGGCCAGACGGCGCCGTGCCAGGTTCTGGCACTGGGATTGCTGCCCTTGTTGGAGCCGTGCCACCTTCTACCACCATTTGTGGTGCTGATGGGAGCACTGGAACCATCTGGGGTGCAGTCTCCCTTTCTGGTGCCCTGTTTGGTCAGGATGGTGCAGAGCGCCCACCCACTGTCTGGCACAAGACTTCAGTCGCCACTTCTTCGGAGGAGGAGTCTGACTCTGAGTTGGACAGGCAGTCTGGCTCCTTGGAGCTAGTTGCCCAGGTGGGCACTCTAGTAGTTTCCTTGACAGGCCATGACCAGCTCCCCTCTGAGGACCGGACAGCGACTACCGTGGCCAGGGTCATGGGTGCTGACCAGCAGGCAGTGGTGCAGGCCACTGTTGCTCTGCAGCCTGGCCTTGGAGGGTTTGCTGACCTCTCAGTGGTGGTACCCCCTCCAGTGGTGTGCCTAGATCGCCCAACTTTGGGGCTGCTCAGAGCACCCACAGGAGGGGAGTGTAGTGCTCCTTGGATAGCTCCTTCGGTGGCCGACCAGGGTTGCCAACTGCCTAGGCTGGCTCTCTTGAGGAGGAGGGTAGTCTCAGATTCCAAGGGTCGAGGATGTGAGTTCTGTTCGTGACCTTTTGGAACCCATCCAGGCTCTGGGAGGAGCAGTAGTGTGGATCTCCGCTCTTCCCCCTTGGTTTCTTTGAGAGGGTCCTATTCTTTGGAGGTAGGGGACCATCCTTCTGGATCTACACGGCCCCAGTCACCTCACAGGGGAGAATCTTCTGGGCGCAGCCAAGGCAGTTCCAATATGGTTGTTCAGCTGTCGGCTGTGGAGTCTTCCGGAGCTCCTTCTTCTTCTGGAGCTCTTGGTCCGCTCCTAACCCAGGCGGAGGTCAGTCGACTTCTCTTCTTGGCTCTGTCCCCATCCCTCTGCTGCATTCTCCTGCTCTCCCAGGTATTCTTGGTCCTTCCAGGCCACTCTCCTGGGAGCAGTTCAGAGCCATGGCTGCTCAGTTCCCCGCTTATGTCAGGGCAATGGACAGACAGGTTTTTCAACCTCCCCCTGAACAGCTGCTCTCTGAACAGCCAAGGTCATCTGACTCCTCATCCCTCTCTTCTGGAGGAGAGGAAACATCTGTCCACATTTCTCCAGCTGCTGATCTTGCGGAGTATCAGCGATTCCTCGTGAGGATGTTGGAGGACCTGCGTATCACCCCTCCCACTCAAAGCAATCCAGAGCACTTGGCGCACGCCTTTTAGGTGATTTCAGCGAGGACACCCTTGTGGTGCCCCCCTGGCCTGCTCCTTTGGGAGGCGTGGGTGTGTTCCTGGCAGAGACCTTTTTCTGGTGTTCCTGCCCCTAGGGATCTCTGCCAGTGTTCGCCCCCAGAGTCTCAGGTTCCATGCCTCATCCTCAGTCAGGATTGACAGCTGGACACTCCCAATGGGCTTCGCGCCCTTCACTGTGACCGGAACCCAGATCAAGACTCCTCGGATTTTTACTTCTGGGGTAGGAGGGCTTTCTACTTGGCACGGTTGCTGCTCTCTATCGCAGCACATCAGGCCCACTACACAACCTATGACAGGTTCCTGTGGTCCAGGCTCGGTCAGCTCCTAGCCTCAGTGCCTGACACGGAGCAAACCAGACAAGCCATTGCACTCTCTGCATATGGCCTGGAGCTATCAAGGTACCAAGCGAGGGCATCTTTCAATGCCAGCGAGGTAGCTACCAGGGTCGTAGGGACAGTGATCTGCACTAGACGGACAGCATGGCTACGTCTTTCCCACTTGTCAGCCTTGGCCCGGTGTAGGGTGATTAACTCCGCTCACCAGAGAACCTGTCTTTTCTCCCATAGAGCAAGACAGCATTTATCGGGGCGACTTCCTTCCCCCTCCGGGGGGTCCCTGTCTCACTCTCCCCACTCTTGGGCCTCTCCAGACCCTGAAGGTTCTTCCTCTTAGTGTGTCACCCACTGAGAGCTAAGGGACTCTGTCCCTTAGGGTTAAAAAGAAAACCCCCTTCGGTGGGGCTCAGCACTCACCCAAAGGTGATGAATGGTGAAGATTGACACAGATGAGATATGAAAATTATGTACCTACTGTAATTATGATCTTTCTGTGTATCTTCACCATTCACCACAGTCTCGCCTTCCACCCCCCTGGGGCCTCAGTCTTTGGGTCCTCCTCCCTCCTTCTCTGTGTCCAGCCCCCTCTCCTTTCTTTGTCAGGAGTGGGGTGAACAGGGGCACATAGTGGATGCTGTTTCTAAGGGGAGAGTGGTCAGCATGGGGGGCACGCCTTCTCCAGTGCTCTAGCTCCACTCCTATGGGGTGGGACTTGGCAGTTGCCCTCCATTCTCTCCTCCTCCTTGTTCCCGTCCATCTTTAATTGTCTTTGTCTGTTGAACATACCGTTTATTATTTAAAAAAAACAAACAAAAAAAAAAAACTAAATTTTTCTTTCACCAAAATTTTTTTCCCCTGAGAGGGGGAGAATTCTCTGTTCCTGTCTTTCTTCCAGAATAGCCGTTTTCTGCTTTTGGAGTTATTGTCAGTGATTCTGTGCCTTGAATTCTGACAATGACCCTTTTGGCTACTCCTTGCAGTTCCACGTACAATCTGGAGGTAAGTCAAGGTCCAGGGTATGGTTGTTACCTTCTCCTCCCTCTCACGCTTATCCTAAATCCTTCCTTCCTCCTTTTCCTATTTCCAGAGATTGGGGCCCTACCCAATCCCTTAGACTTCCTTCTTATTCTGTCCTCTCAGTTGTTTATTTCTCCTTTATGTTATATATCTTTTCCTTTATCTGTCTCTTGGACTTTATTCTCCACCCTCCCAACCCCTTTCCTCACCTCTCCGCGACTCAGAACTGGTGGGAGGGTGGAGTTGACAACACCTAACTGGCCAACCCGCGAGCATGCACGGTCGTTGGCCTCAAGGGCCGGCACTGGCGTGTGTCTGCTCCGCCTCCAAAGAAAAAAGCTCCCGTGAGGGTCATCATGCCCTCCAGCCATTACTTAAAGGTGATGAATGGTGAAGATACACAGAAAGATCATAATTACGGTAGGTATGTAATGTTCATTTCCCTATTTCCTAGGCAGTGATTTTAGTGTGGGCGTGATAGTTGGGGCTGGTGGGCATGACATTATATCTTGGTACAGAGGAGAGAAAAATGCTTTTTGACAGAAACCTCTGGGAATCCAAGGCTATAAATTTACCTTTCTTCTCAGGTGTACTGCACTTTATTTGGTATACTTATCATATATTGCTTGTGTGCCTTATTTAATAGACCCCTGCTCTGTATTGTGGTAGAAATGTAACGCACATCCTGAATGTTATGTTGTTTCCTAGGCAAATTTCTGGACTTGCTGTTGTATGGTCACCCGACACTTTTTTTTTTTTTATTCTGCTTTATCCCTCCTGATCGCTCTTGACTGGGACCTCCTTTGGCCATTGTGTCAGTGTCCTGCTCCCAAGCAAGAAAGGCCCCCCTACATGGCACACTGGTTTCCTTGGTCCACCTGCCACATATCACCTCATTCTTTCTCCCATGGTTCCCCCAAGGTGGAATTGCCTGCAGCTCCTTGGCTATGCCCCATACCATCTGGTTGACTCAGTGGCAGAGGTGAAAACTGGGGTATCCAGGTTTAGGCTGGCAAGGCCCAGTGTCAGATGTGGGGCATAAGGTACAGTGCCACCTTTCCAATTAGAGACTGTTTGCTGCTTTCTGATTCTGGGGAAAAGCAGATGTGCAATGAGTTCAAGGACAGCAATCTCTGCTGCTCTTCCATTCCCATGTCTAATTGTCTCAAGCTCCTTCACCTAGCAACTCCGAGGAGCTCAGGTTAATGCTAGGCTCCATGTCACACCCCTCCTGGAGAGAGCTGCCCCATGTACTCGCAGTCCTCTTGCCCTTGGCCAACCCTCTGACATTCCATGCTCGTTCCTGAACACAGGCTGTTGGTGCTGCAAGCAGTAGTGCTTCTGCTGTGCTATCAGGCCAGCCCTGGTCACCAGACACTTGTGATGGTCTGTTTGCTGTTGGGGGGAATTGGCAGAGGGTGTAACTTTATTGATTACAGATATGGTACAAGTTGTAGTCAAGATAGTGGAACGGGTAGCTGATTACCTCCTAATGCTATATGCTGGTCAGGGTTCTTTTGGTAATTTTCTTGGAGAAGCACTCACTTTATCACTCAGTAATCTATAGTTAGAAATCATGAAACAAATACAGCAAGAGTCTGTAGAGAGTACCTGATGTCATCATGGCAGATGAGTTTGTTTAACCAAAATAGCCCCCACTGGTTCGCCGTATGCAACTAGCCAAAACCAGCCCTAAGAGCTGAGGCAGGGGAGTCTGCAGCACGCCTTCCACCCCGTTGGCTGCCGCATCTGCAGCTTCTCCTGATGCTGTGAGATCCAAGGCATTGCAGATACTCCAACAGCAGGCTGACCGTGAGGGTACTGAAACATTCCCACCACAGCTGCAATCTTCGCCATTACCTCAAACAGCTGGCAAACAACATTCCATCAACTCTGTGGGGAAGGCAATTGATAAAATCATTGCCTGAGCAGAGAAATGTGACCAACGCTTTGACACTCTTAATCAAAAGACTGACTTCATACAAGCTGAAGTAAAAGTTCTAAAAAGTGATGTGGCAATTGCAGAAAAAGTTTGTCAGAATGTACATCGAGTTGAAAAAACAAGGAATATGACAGGCTCTTTGAAGAAATACTGCTTGGGATCATATAAGAAAACTGTAATATCTCACACAAATTAGAGGCTAGTGAAAATTAGTTAAGATTTCAAACATAGCTGGCCCAGTGGCATGGTGGGTTGAGCATCCATGCCTCCCTGCTGCCACGCCCGGCGACAAGTTGGATGGGACTCGAGTCGGCTCAGGACCAGCCAGGAAAGGGAAGATGGAGCATCCATAGACAGCTCTTTCCTCGGTGGGAGGGTCCATGATCTGCTGCTTGTCTGCCACCTGGAGGAATCCAGGTAGCAATGCGTGCACGGTCTTGTAGTGTGTGGAAGGGCGGGTGTACAGAGTGCTGAGGGCGCCTCCGTGGAGGTGGATCAAGCACGCCGTGCTCATTGCACATCCAGCCATGCCCAGGGGAGAAAATGGAGGTGGAAAATGTGGAGGATGGGCTACATGAAGCCCCCCCAGCACCAGTGGCCTGCCTGGTTTTGAAGGAATGGAGAAGGAGATGCAGGACAGCTCTGAGTGACGGGACAAGGCTGATACGGCCTGCCACTGGATGATAAAACCTGTATGGAAAAAAAAGATTTCAAACATGACATTGGTAGCAATTCCTGATGTCTTTGACTCTGAATTTCTAAATACCCATGACTTTGTAAAAGAAATTCTTGTATCTACATTTGATCTTCCATCGGATAATCCACACTTACTATCCCAAGCCTTCAGAGTCTGGAAAAAATCTCAGGAAACCGCTTCAACAACAAAGCAATTCTTGCTGCTGGCCGGTGCGCTGAGGGTTTAGCGCTGGACATCACACCTTGCACTACGCCGGCGACCCAGGTTCGGGAACGAGCCCTGACTGCCGGGGGTCGGCAGGGGAAGGAGAGGATTGAGCGTCCGGAGGACAGCTCTCCTCTTCTCTCCTGGGAGGGAGGGGACCCAAGAGTCGGAGCTTGACTGCCCTCTGGTGGAGGTCAGGGACGCAGCAAGTTCCCTGTCTCACTACATGGGGTAAAGTGTACGGCGGACGGTGGCAGGGGAGGGCCTTGACGTCGGGGACGCATGCCAACACAGGAACACCGGAAAAATCTCCCTCTAGGCTCCTGGAAGACGGAGCACTCTAGCGCAGACTCCATTGCCCACCTGCCTGTCCCGGACTGGTGCCTTGACGAAATAGATATAGTTCGAAAGTGTAGGCGCCCCATCCCTGTCCCCGCCTGGGGAGCAGTCCGAGGCTACATGGAGGGAATACCGCGGTGCAGGTAGGACAAGGCTGAGGCAGACGCAATTAGTGACTCCGATGCGGCGGAGTCTAGGGGGCATGGGAGAAGCATAACTAGCAAGTAGGGAAAAAAAAAAGCAATTCTTGCAGCATTTGCTTTTGAATCTGAGCAGGACTGTATATTTAAGCTGGCAAAACTACGCGGTAACTTAGAATACAAAAATCATGGTTACTACATCTTCCCAGATTTTTACTATAAAATGCAGCAAAGATGGTGCAAATTCCAGGAATATCACCAAGAGAGTTTTGAAATTGGTGCCCAGTTTCACTACTGCCCTCTGCTAAGGTGAAGGTGGTTAAGGATAACAAAACCAATATCTTTTTGAAGAAGATGACTCAGTGGCATTTCTCCGTTCACATTATTCACCGCAGTATGTGACTTGACTTCCTCACCAAGGTTGGAGATATATTCTTGAGAGTATGGAGAGGATGAATCTTTAAAAATACAGTATGGACTTGGTGGAAGTAATTTCTAACTTGGAAAATGTCAAATATGGATATGATTTTGGATATTCTTATGTTCTTGGGTAGACACAAGTGGTAGGGAAGTTACTTTAGAGTTCTGTTTAGCATGTTTGAATTATAAACATTGCAGCAGCCAGTCCACTGTGGTTTCATAGAAACAGAATTTCACAGCAGGTAAGGACCCTTGGTCCATCCAGTCTGCCCATTTCTCCTATTACCACAGACCATGCCTGGCCTAGAGGTCTTCTCCCCCCTTCCTTTCCACTATGATACCCTTGTGCTTATCCCATGCATTCTTGAACTGCACCATTGTTTTGCCCCACCACCTCTGCTGGAAGGCTGTTCCAGGAATCCACCACTCTTTCTGTGAAGAAGTTCTTCCTCACATCTCTCCTGAATCTACCACCCTACAGCTTCATGGAATGTCCCCTTGTTTTTGTGCACCTTTTCTTCTGAAAAATACTTCCCTCCTGTACCTTACCCCATGAGGTGTTTAAAAGACTCTATCATATCCCTCCTTCCTCCTCTGTTCCAGGGTGTACACACTGAGGTCCTGTAGTCTCTCCTTATATGGCTTGATACAGACCCTGCAACATCTTACTTGCCCTCCTCTGGATTGCCTCCACTCTGTCTTTGACCTTCTGGAGATGTGGTATCCAGAACTGGACACAGTACTCTAGGTGGGGTCTTACCAGCAATCTACACAGAGGAAACACCACCTCCCTCTTTCTGCTGGTGATGTCCCTCCCTGTGCACCCCAGCATCCCATTACCCCTCCCTCCCTACTGCCTTGTTGCACTGCCTAGCCACCTTTAAGTCATCCAATGTAATTAACCCCAGGTCTGTTTCCTGCTTGGTGGTCATTAATTCCACTGTATCCATTTCTTACTCCACCCCTGGGTTTCTGTTACCTAAATGCAGTCTTTTGCATTGAAACCCAGCTACCACTTCCCTTTACCACTCCTCAAATTTCTCAGGTCTCTATTCATCCCATCCCCCTGAGTGTCCACACTTTGCAGATTTTGGTGTCATCTGCAAGAGGCAGACCTCCTTTTCAGCTGCTCTGCAATGTTACTTACAATGATATTAAAGAGGACCAGTCCCAGCACTGATCCCTGATGCACCCTGCTGGTCACTCTCCCCTACTCAGAGTGAACTCCATTTTTCACTACCCTCTATCGACTATCCCCTAACCAATTTCTTATCCAGTTTATCACTTTTGGACCCACTCCTACGCTGTCCAGCTTGCTTACTTGTCTCCTAAATGGAACAGTGTTGAAAGCCTTTCTGAAATCTAGGTAGGCCACATCCACTACTCCACCCAGATCTAAATCCTTTGTCACCCAGTCAAAGAAATCTATGAGATTCTTTTGACATTTATTTATTTATTCATTTAGTTTTTGTTGACCAGGTAAGTGCACTAGACAAATCCTGCCTATTTTCTGGCACGACCGGGGAGGTTACAGGTGAATGCCAACTGACCTTAATTTGGCCAGGACACGGGGAAATTCCCTACTCTTTCGAATAAGTGCCATGGGATCTTTAACATCCACCTGAACTACCACCAATCCAGGCAGATGGGACCTCGGTTTAATGTCTCATCCGAAGACAGCACCTCAGAGTGCAGCACCCTCTCATGCTGCACTACAGTGTCAGTACTGGGATATTAACCCAAGTGCCAGATGTGGAACTGAACCCACAGCCCTCTGATCTGCCGGCCTCAGAGGCGAGTGTGCTACCTACTGAGCCACTGACACTGACCTCCCTGTGAAATCATGCTGCCTCAGGTCTTGTAACTCACTGGATTCAAGATATTCTACAATCCTTTCCTTCGGCAGTGATTCCATTAACTTTCCAACCACAGTATCAGGCTGACTGGCCTATAATTGCCAATCTCCTCTGTGTTACCACTTTGTGTAGTGGGACCACATCCACCCTCCTCCAGTCCTCCGGAACCACTGCTGTTTCTAGTGAGCTGTTAAACAGAACTGTCAGAGGTGCAGCCAGTATTTCTCTGAGCTTCCTCAATACCCTTGGATGCACCCTATCAGGCCACATTGCTTTGTCTGCCTTCAGATTAGCAAGTCCCTCTGGGCTCTCTCTCTTCAAAAGACTAGTATCTATCTCCCTCCCCAAAGCTTCTGTTACTTTTTGTGGCCCTCCCTTCTCCATCCTCTGTGAACACTGAACAAAAGTATTTGTTCAGGATGTCTGCCTTTCTGGTCCCCTCTGCACAGTCTCCTTTCCTTTTTAACCTTACAATCCCACCCTGGTCTTCCTCTTTCGCCACGTATCTAAAAAAGTCTTGTCCCTTTCGTTGTATCCTGAGCTGTTCCTTCTCTTCAGTTTGCACCTTTGTGCTCCTTATTGCTTTCCTGCTTCCATCTCTTCCCCTGATACACCTCCCTATCATCTTCCCTCTGTATCTCCTGTACCTTCAGAAGCCTACCATTTTAGCCTTTACCTTTTCAGCCACCCTTTTAACAACCATGGCAGTCTGTTTTCCTCTTGCTTTAGCTTACTTGTTTGATGCAGAGGTTTGTTGCCTTTACTATGCTCCCTTTTATCTTGCCCACTGTTCTCCACCCCTCGCCAGGTCATCCCTGAGACATTCTCCCTCCTTTATAAAATCTGCCCTCCTGAAGTCCAGGATCCTCGTCCATGAGTGGTTTGATTCCCAGCTCTCCTTATGTTGAACCCACTGTATGGTGACTATTGGTCCAAAGTGGCCACTCACCTGATGCATGCAACACCTGCCTCCACCTGTGGTCATGCCTCCAAGCCTCTAGTACTTAACCTACTGGGGCGGGTGGTTTCCACCAACCCTCCAGAAGATTCAGGACAATGTCAACCCTTGGGTCGAGGTCAAGATGTTGTTCATGCTGTCAGTCTTACTCGATTGGGGAGTGCCACCATCTTTCTCCTCATCATCCTTGAAGGGGGAGCATCAGTGAAAATGTGTCAACTCTACCAGGAACTCCTCAGATGACATGGACCATGGCTGGGAGGATTAGGGCTCTGCCCCCTGAACCTTTGGTCCCTTGGCCTTTACCAGTCCTTCCCAAGCTAGTCTGTGCTTCTCAGCAGTCTCCAGCATCTTCTTTTCTGCCTCTTTATGTGGAGCCACTAACCTAGCAGTCTCGCTCCATGGCCCACTTTCCAGGCTGACACTCGGTGGAGTTCACACAGGATTAGGATACCAAGGTGGTCCATGGTGGCAAACAGTTGTAAAATGTTGTTGAGTACCCCTCCAATGACTCTGAAGTTGAGTCATCAGTGGCCTCAGGCAGGATCCATACATTTGACCAGGAATAGGTCGGAACTGACCATGAGATGGTGTCGTTTGGAACTCTGGTCCAACTTATATCGAGTCTATGAAAGTTCCTGGGACCAGTTCAGAAGTGGGCTGAGTACCCATTTACTAACATTCTGGACATGAATAATTCCCTGGGGGTTGCCTTTCCCAAGGCTGAGACCATCTTTTTTTTTTTTTGCTCCCTCTCTCTGCTTAGATTGCCCTGATCTGCAGCATCTTCACCAGCCCTGTCACCCGCCATCCCTAGGACTTACTCTTACTTTATGTACCAGTACAGCACCCCACAGATTGCGCCCTGTTGCAGAGCTCCCTAAGGTTCCTCAAGCCTCAGGGAGAATTTAGTCCAGGTGTTGTGGCAGGGAAGCCCAATGGGTGGTACAGGGTCTACGGGAGGACGCCATGTCACATTACCTTAACTGGCAGTCTTTTTCCAGTGTTCTTTAGGTCCTCCCACATCCCCCTGGTGCTTTGGGGGCTGCAGTGACACAAGCACACATGTGTGCTCACGTAACAACCAGGAAGCACCCACTCACCCTTCGGAGCTCTGCTTGCACCACCACCTGTGGTCAACCTGGTGGCAGTAGCATAACAGAGTGCATGTCCCTCCCTCCCCAGAGGAGGAGGAGAGCATTCTCTGGGATGCTCAGTCTTCCTTCCCCAGCTGGCCCCTGATAACCCGAGATTGCTTGCTATCCTGGGTCACCAGCATCATGAACAGTAGTGGTATAGTTGCACGATGGGTTGGCAGCTGAGGCCATCTTCAGACCATCCCTGGAGCTTTGGCAGCAACCATCATCTTCAACAGCACCCTTCTCCTGTATGATCCACATGTATGAGGTCCCAACTGGAACCCTTTGTGGGTTATCCAGTCACACCTTGCGGAGTGTTTGGTTTAAAAATTCTGAATGCCCTAAACAGAGGGCCATGGGGATGTGGATAAGCCTCCGACAAAGAGTCTAAGAAAAAAGACTATGCACAACTTTGGTCATTCCTTGCTTGGGGCGTTATGGGAACTTCTCCCCCATCTTCCAGCTGACAGCTTCCACTTATGGTAAGCAGACACTAGGGCCAATCAATAGCTAAACACCAGCTTCGGATGCTTTGGAAATGGATGACTCCTGTGCCCGTGCCATGACAGCAGCCCTCACCGTGCATTTTAGGACCTGACTAAGGCTTTCCACCTTCATGGCAGACACTCAGCATAAGATGACAGATGTCCCTTCATGGGCAATGACCTATTCAACCCTTGGGTGGAAGGACATCTCATGTGGATTGAGAAGTCCTATGCCACCCTCAGTTCCTTGACTTCGCCCCAGAAGATCAGAAGGCCAAAAGCCTAAAAAACAGGCTTTTCAGTTCCAGTTTTTCAGCCACAACAACCTCAGAAGTAACCCCAGCAGGGACAGTTTCAGTGCTGACATTCAAAACCCAAGTTTTGAAGCCTGGGACAAAAAAGGGAGTGGGCAGAGTTTGTGGTGCCTCTGTGGCCATTACGGCTGGAGCCCCCTCAAAGGCTGTTCAGTGATGGGTTGCAGAGTGTCTTACCCCCCCATCCTTTTCCTGTTCCAGCTCTTGGTTGGGGGTCAGTTGTGCCACTTCTTTCCACAAAGGTCCACCATTACCTCGGACAGACGTTCACATTCATCACAATCCTGCCCTCCATCCCCATGAGGCCTCAGTCTCTGTCCTACTCCCTCTCTGTGTCCAGCCCTCCCTCCTTTCTTTGTCGTATGTGGGGTAAACAGGGCACATAGGGGATGCTATTTCTAAGGAGAGTGGTCAGCATGGGGGTACTCCTTCTCCACTGCTCTAGCTCCATCCTCGGGTTCTAGAAATTGTAGGCAAGTGTTACCTCTGGATTTCAGGGCTCTCCTACTGTACTGACTCAGTGCCCTCGGTGTCCAGGGTGTCGAAGGACATGTTGCCCACCCTACTAGCCAGCATCGGCAGCTCCTAGAGTGCAGGCAATAGCTCATGGTTCCAGAAGCCCTGGCCACTCAGAGATATATGTCCAGGTACTTCCTGGTTCTGAAATGGATGAGGGGCTGGCACCCAATACTGGATCTGTATGATCTGAACCAGTTCTGGATTCTGTATGGTCACACTGAATGAGATCATTCCGTCTCTGGAGCATGGCATGTTCTGCTTGGTGGACCTTGTCATTCCCTTTGCTGGTCCCTTCATTGTGGAAACATCCCATAAGGAGTTGATTCATAAACACTACGTATCTAAGTGGAAGAATTTTTTGTCTGGTGCCAGGATAAGGAGCTTGACCTCCTTACCTGCCCCATAGTGAGCATCCATGACTACTTACTCTCTCAGTCTGGACTGCAAGTGACGACCTTTATGGTGCACCTGACAGCCATCTCTCCTTAATAGGCATAGGCAGGTGTGCTGACAATGGCCCAGGAGATGGTGGAGAGGTGCATTTTCAAATGCCTGGATCACTTTTTACTTTCAGTACATGACTGCCACCATGGGACCTAGTGCTTGTGTTGGAAGTGCTCATAGGCAAGCCATTTGAGTCAGTGCATAGGTGTGAGATGTCATATCTTTCATGGAAGACTGCCTTCTTGGTGGCCATCATGTCTGCCAGAAGGATCAGTGTGCTTCAGGTGCTATCGGTGGCATCTCCTTACCTGGTCTTCAACAAAGACAAGGTCATCCCTTCCCCCACCCAAAGGTTGTATTGGAGTTTTACATTAACCAGGTGATTAACTTACTGGTGTACTTTACCAACCTGACCTCAGAGGCCGGTTGCAGGCTTCATACTTCAGACCTGCGGAGGGTGCTCTCGTACTATAAGGATTACATGGCCGAAGATTTGGGTGAGACTCACCAGCTGTTTGTGACATACACTGAAGCTGCGCCTGGGGCAGTTCAGTAGTGTGCGGTTTTGTCTGCCCATATACTTGACCAGTCATTGCATTAAAGCACTGAGTTTGAACATACTGTGAAGTGTTGTGTTTTTTTGGCATATGAGTGCAGGCACTTTGGATTTGATATTTAAGCTGGGCTAGCTGCCCTTTTCTTGCACCAGCCCTACACTGAGAGTTTGCGATCTCTTGCATTTTATCTTTTACCTCTTCCTTCCAGAGGACTGCTAGGAATCTGCCAGAGTGTGGTTAGTGAGCTGTATCCACATTGTTAGAGATGTGAGTTACTCACTTGTAACCATAGTTTTACTAGTGGTATACAGTTCACATTAACACAACCCACCTGACCTCCACATCAAGTGGCACCCGGATCCCTGCTTCCAGAATGCATAAGATATCATGTCACGGGATGGAGCGGGAGGATATTTATTTATTTATTTGATACTTCGGATTACAATACCTTTGAGCTTAAAGCACTTTTACAAAGATTCCATGTCAAAGACAAAATATACACAGACAGCACAGGATTCAATCTGAGGTATAACAAAAAGAGCAAGTAGCTATCTAATACAGCCTTATATTTTTTAATAAAACAATCACTTTAAGAAGCAGCACACAGCCTTGTCTTCAGTTAATGTTTGTGCTACCGCCATGCCCTGTATTAGCAGAGAGTATCAGAGTAATAGAGATGGTGAGGGAGGCAGCGGTTACCAGAGGGAGGAAGGATGGCTGGGTACATGGTGCTGAATTAGTCAAAGGTGAGTCAGTGTCAGGTGGAGATGCAGGATAGTGCTATATGTGTTGGATTGGATGGGAAGAGAGAGCATAGCAGTAAAGGGGTTGGAGGTTAGGGATAGGGTGCTGTTGGATGGGAAAGGGCGGGCATAGCAGTAGAGGGGTTAGTGGATAGGGATAGGGTGCTGTCGAGATAGTGGAGGGGATGATTCCATTTACAGAGTATAGGTCCCGTATGGAGTTATGCATTGCAGTCACATTTTACCTCTTGTGTGAGGTGTTTTTTGAGTTCAGTTTTGAAATGGCCAGTCTTGCCAGTGTTCACTATAGAGGCAGGAGACCATTCAGCCATTGTGGGGTCCTGTAGGCAAAACAAGTGCAGCTTTGTCTGTTCACATACTTTACCAGTACACACTACAGATGGTGGGAGATGCTTAGCATGAAGACGTCTGATGGCTCAGCTGTTTCCAGCAGAACTGCCAATGTGCGGATGTGAACTATATACCACTAGTAGAACTATGGTTACAGGTGCGTAACCTCTCTGTCTATCATATGTGTGTATTTTTTTTTCTACAAACCCAGTCAACAGGAAAATACTTAAGAGTACGTGCATTTCTACGTACGTTTCAGAGGAACACACTGTTTTCAATGAAGTATGTGAAAATTCAGTTTAGTACTGCTAGACAAAAATTGTTCAGTGTATTGGTTAGTTTCTGTATAAATAATTTTTCTAATGCAGTCACTGCCATTGGGCTCTGTCTCTGAAAAGAATATTTGGAAACCTTGAAATGGTGTTGGGCTGTTGGGCAGAGGGACATTAATCCCAGGAGTTCCTGTGAACTCATATGGTTCTACTTGCTGCTTATTTTTCATGCCAGATAATTTCAGAAACACCTTTCTGGTCTGCACCAGTGCTATCTCAAGAGGATGTTTCTGAGGGAGTTGTTTATGTACTCTGCCTCTTCCAAGGGCTCTGCCTCTACTTGTGGATTTGTTATCCCCCTGTGCTTTTGGCATCCTTTTCTCAGCCCCTTCTTTCTACTGAGACTGATTCCCTGTCACTTGGGGAGTCCTGTATCCATTCTCTAGCTGAGCCTTGTTGCTTTAGTTTTCAGTTTGTTCTTCCCTTTTAGTTGGTCTGTCACAGGCTGTTTCCGCTACTGCCTCTGGCTAACTTTCACTTGGGCTGATTTGATCTACATCAGTGGATGACGTTGGACCACTTTCATTCTTTGTTCCCTGGCCCCTTCCACGTGTTGTGCCTCGCCCTCTTCTATCTGCTCTCCCTTGCCCCCTTATACATACCGTGTCATTATTTTTATTTGCACTGCTTCGCCCCCTTCCAAGTGCTGTGCCATCATCATAATTGTTGTTTGCTCTACAGTGCCCCTTCCAAGTGTTGTGCTATCATTATTTTTATTTGCACTGCCTCACCCTCTTCCAAGTGTTGTGCCATCATTTCATTCTGATTTGCACTACATTGTCGCTTCCAAGTGCTGTGCCATCATTATAATTTTTATTTGTATTGCCTTGGCCCTTCCAAGTGCTGTGCCATTATTATAATTTTATTTGGTCAGTGTCAGTGGCTTAGCAGGTAGCAAACTCACCTCTGAGCCCGGGAGATCAGAAGACTGTGGGTTCTATCCCCACACCAGGCACTTGGGTTAATATCCCAATACTGACACTGCAGTGCAGCACGAGGGGGTGCTGCACTCCTGAGGTGCTGTCTTTCGGATGAGATGTTAAACCGAGGTCCCATCTGCCTGTTCTGGTGGTAGTTCAGGTGGATGTTAAAGATCCCATGGCACTTCTCGAAAAGTGTAGGGGAATTTTTATTTGATAAGTAACAATTTCCATTTTATACAAACATATCCATCCATATTTACAGGCATTTACGCATAATAAACAATATATACAATATTCCAACCATTCTGTCTCTTATTTTTTCTTATTCATTTACTTATCCATGTTATATTTCTCCATAGTCTTTTATGTGTATGATGCAACATATTTTTCATTTCAAAAAAATAGACTTTTATAATCTCTCCTTCAATCATATTTGTCAGCTCTTCATATGATATCACTTTTTGCTGGAGTACCCACGTATACCTTGCTTGCCATATATAATACTTACATATTGTTCCAATTAACTGTAATGTTTCTTTGTCATATTTTCTTCAGGCTTCCCTGTATAAACCCAGTATTACTTCTTCATATTCAAACAACATGAAGTCTTGCCGATTTCTGACAATTGCAGTTAGCTCCAGCCTTTGAACTGCCCCGGAGAGTATAGGGTTAAATTTCTATGCAGGGCATAGAACGTTGAGCTCGAGCTCGGTTGAAGACTCTGTTTGCAGTACTTTGAATCCAAACTGTCAGATTCTTTACTCCGCTTCACTGAACAGTCGCTCCGGAGATGTCTCTTGCTGCTCGGTTCAAATACCCGGTTAAAGTGTCGGTTAAAGTCTCGGTTTTTCGAATTATTTTACCACGATTCGGTTCACTCTGTCTGCGGTACAGTAAGTACTTAGATAGTGTTTTTGGATTGTGGAAATTGTAAAAGTCCCGATCGGTTCAGCTGAACCGATCCCTTAGGTCTTTTGATGTAGTCATTTTAATGTGTGGTTACTGGTTCTTATCGGTTTAAAAAAAAACGTCTTTTTAGGTTTTTTTTCAAACACCTGTAACACGGTTAGAAACCGATAAGAGAGTCTTGCCTGGTGGTTGCCGAAAAAAGGATAAGTTTGGTTAGGTTGGCCATGTCTGAGAAACCCAAGAAAAAAAACAAGACCCAGTGGGTTTCAACACTGCAGTGAGTGTGGGGAGGTCTTTGCTAAGGCCGATCCCCACACCACCTGTGTTTACTGTCTCGGGTTTAACCACCTCGATTCAGACTGCTAAATATGTAAGAATTTTCCCAAGTCTACCCTGGATAAGAGATTAGGTAGACTTAGGGAGAAGGAGGCCGAGAAATCCGCTAACCCGAGTTATAGCCTGGTTCCTGCTACCACCGAACCAGAAGGAGTGCCCTCTGACCAGGGTGATACTTCGGCAAGAAGAGAGCTGATCCTGAGGGGTCAGTTCCTGCAAAAGGAAAAGAAAGGAAAATCTGCCGTTCAGATCCAGAACTCCATGTTCCGACCATGAAGAATTGCCTGAGCGATCCGGATTGTGGAATCGCCGTCTGTTCCCGACTGATCAGGCCCCGTTGGTAGGGGTTCGGTTCGGTCAGTTCCTCCGGTTCAGGATTATGCCCTGAAGATGTTTATGAACCAGATTTTGAGGAGGAGGACTGTGAACAATGTGAAGATTATGATGATGAGTGCTTAGAAAGTCTGATGCCTATAGAACCGGACATCTCCTCAGACAGACCTTCTGGTGTTTCCTCTTAGGCTCTCTGAGTCCCTCCCACTTTCTGTTTTATAGGAAAGTGGCAGAAAGCCTCCGGCTTCCTATAGAGGAGGCTGTGCAGGACCAAGAAGAGCCTGACTTCGTTGAAATGATGGATAGGCCAGAGTCTAAGAGACTGTCTATTCCCCTTTATAAGTCTTTTGGGAAGCAGACTCAAAACATTTTAAAGTCACCTAACTCTATACCTCCTGTGGACAGAAGGATGGACAAGAGGTATACTCTGTCAGGCTCGGCTACAGAGTTTCTTTACCAGCAATGCAGCCATGTTGGGGTAGTGCAGGCTGCAGCCTGTGACAGGGCAAGCATTCCCTTGGCTTACACCCCAGATAAGGACTCCAGGAAGTTGGATGCCATAGCAAAGAAACAGTACATGGCATCCTCTTTGGGACTCAGGCAGGCTAATTATATGGCCTATTCAGCCAGGTACCAGAAGTCCAGATGGGACACTTTATTGGCACTGGCTAAGCAGGCTTCCCCCAGCTGGCCAAGGAGCTGGAGGAGATGGCTGCTGATGGGATCGAGGCATCCAAGGTTCAGTTTCATGCTGCTGTGGACTCCAATGATGTGTCTTCAAGAGTCATGGCTACATCTGTGGCTCTTCGGAGAATGGCTTGGCTCAGATGTACTAGCCTTTCACAGGACACCCAGGCTAAGGCCATGGATTTCCTTCTGGTGGGTAATTCTTTGTTTGGGGAGCAGACAGAGAACTACATGAAGAAAATGGACGAATACAGGACCACTTACAGGAGTGCACAGGCCAAGGAAAGGCAGGCAACTCCTCAAAGGCAGCAAGCCAGAGGCAGAGGCAGGGGCAGGCATTTTCACAGGCCTTTCTACCAAGCGCAGGCCTCTTCTCCCTTTTCACAGAGGGGGTTCTTTAGAGGGAGAGGCAGAAGGGGGATGAGCAGGGTTGCATCCACCTCTCAGTCTAAGGCTCCTGCCAAGCAGACACCCTGAGGTGTCAGCCCGGCTCGACTCCCTCATACCAGTAGGAGGCAGGCTGGCTTACTTCATCCAGGACTGGAAGTCTGTTACTTCAGACAAATTAGTCCTGGAAGTAGGTTAGGACTGATCCTCAGCTTCAAAAGATTTCCAAAGCTGAGGCCCAGATCTTTTCCACCTGCAAGCACCTCCGAATCCCTTGCTTTGCAAGCAGAGATTTCATCTCTGTTGGCTCTAAGGGCCATAGAGAGGGTGCCTTACCTACACAGGGGCAAAGGTCTGTACTCCAGGTACTTTCTTACCCCAAAAAAGACAGGGGAGTGGCGACCCATCTGGGATTTAAGATATCTGAACAAGCATCTGTTAAAACCAAAATTCAAAATGGTGACTCTGGGAATAATTCTTCCCTCTCTAAGGCCAGGGGACTGGCTAGCCTCCCTGGACCTCAAGGATGCCTATTTTCACATTCCCATCAGGTGCTCCCACAGAAAGTACTTCAGGTTCAGATTGCCTTCAGGCATTATTAGTTCAGAGCAATGCCCTTGGCCTAACATCAGCTCCAAGGGTGTTCACAAAGTGCCTGGCAGTAGTGGTGGCCTTTTAAGAAGGAGAAGATTTCAGTGTTTCCATATTGGACGACTGGCTCATTGTGGGACAGTCCCCAGACCAAATCAAGTCAGACCTCCAAGTGACCCAGCAAGTGCTCACTTCCTTGTGGTTTCTTCTCAACCTTTCCAAGTCAGTTCTTGAACCTGTACAGCTTCTCACTTTTATATGCAGCAGAGCTGGATACAGTCAAGGCAAGAGCTTTTCTTCCCATGCAGAGGGTTACAGCCATTTCAGAACTGGCCTCCTCTTTCCGCCTTCTTCTGGTCTCTCGACCAGCAAGGCATTTCCTTCAGCTTCTGGGTCACATGGCAGCTTCTACAGCAGTGGTCCAAGGAGCCAGGTTTAACATGAGGGACATTCAGTTCCATCTAAAGTCCTTTTGGTCCCAAAAGAAGGATCCTCTTACAAAACTAGTTCCAGTGACTCAGACTCTGATCCAGGCACTTCAATGGTGGCAGGATCAGGACAATCTCAGGCAAGGGTTTCTTTCATCAGTCAGACCCACTCTGTGGTCCTTACCACAGATGCTTCTCTGTTGGGGTGGGGAGCCCATCTTGGGGCTCTCACAGCCCAGGGACAGTGGTCCCATCAAGAGTCCCTCCTGCATATCAATCTTTGGCACTAGGGCAGTGTTCCTGGCTCTGCAAGCCTTCTCTCAGTCAGTACAGAACAAGTTGGTACAGGTCAGAGAGACACCACCACCACCATGTGGTACATCAACAAGCAGGAGGAACTCAGTCCACAGTCTTGTGCATGGAAGCCATGAAACTGTGGTCTCTGGCTTACTTCTGCAGACATCTTTAGTTGCAGTCCACCTTCTGGGAAAGGACAATGTGCTAGCAGATGCACTGAGCAGAATCTCCCAGGGTCATCACGAATGGTCTCTGGATCCCCTGGTGCTAGAAGTGATTTTTTTCCAGGTGGGGCACTCCAGAGATAGATCTCCTTGCAGCCCCGGATAATCACCAACTTCCTCTGTTTTGTTGCAGACCTCCAGTACTGGGCTCAGTCCCTCTAGATGCTCTGGTTCTGAACTGGGAAGGGAAATTCCTGTATGCCTTCCCTCCTTTTCCTCTGTTGTTCAAAGTTCTGGTCAAAATGAGGTCACAATACTATAAACTAATTCTGATTGCTCCAGACTTGGCCAGGCAGCCATGGTATCCCCTGCTGCTGTCCCTAGCAGTCCATCTTCCCCTGTCTCTTCCCAGGAAGTGCAATCTGTTAACCTCATCTCAGAGGAGGATTTGGTATCCCAATCTTTGGTCCCTCAATCTCAAGGCATGGCTCTTGAAGAGTTAGAATATGCAGATTTGCATCTGTCCCAAGGGGTTCTGGACATTCTCAAAGCCTCTCAAAAGCCTGCCACCAGAAAAACTTACAACTCCAAATGGAAAAGATTCAGCATTTGGTGTTCCAAGAAGCATATATCCCCAGACACTGCTGAATTGTCTACAGTTCTGGATTATATGGTTCATCTTAATGGTCTAGGCCTCAGACCAGCTCCTCTCAAAGTACATTTGTCAGCTGTTTCTGCTTTTCTGTCAGTGGGAAAGCTTTCCTCTCTGTCATCTCATCCTGTATTCTGTAAATTTTTTGAAGGATTGCTTCATACCAATCCTCCTTTTAGGGATCCTGCTCCTACCTGGGATTTGAATGTTTGCATTGCTCAGCTTATACAACCCCCTTTTGAGCCTATGTCCTCAGCAGAGCTCAAGTACTTGACTTGGAAAACTGTGTTTTTGGTTGCTGTTACCTCTACCGATGTATCAGTGAATTGCAAGCTCTGTCAGTTGAACCTGACTTCATCTCATTCAATAGGGACAAGGTGGTCCTTAGAACCAATAAGAGGTTCCTACCCAAAGTGGTTTCTGATTTCCATTTAAACCAATCCATGTCTCTTCCTGTGTTCTTCACTGATCATGCTTCCTCAGAAGAGCGAAGGTTACACAGTTTAGATGTTAAAAGAGCCCTTAGTTACTACATAGAACGTACAAAGGGTCACAGGTTTGACTCCCTACAGTTGTGCTTCACTTATGGGGAAGCAGGTAAGGGCAAACCTGCCACCAAGAGAACTATTGCCAGGTGGATCGTGTCCTGTATCCAATTCTGTTAGGAGAAACTGGGAAAAATTCCCCCCTCAGGCCTGAGGGCGCATTCCACTAGAGGTACAGCTGCATCTCTGGCTGCGGCCAGGGATATTCCCTTGTTAGAAATTTGCCAAGCAGCCACCTGGAAAGCAGTTCATACCTTCACCAAGCATTACTCCCTGGATATCCAGGCTAGGAGTGATGCTAGATTTAGCACAGCAGTGCTTCAGAGCCTATTCCCAAAGTAAGTTCTGTCCCTCCTCCTTGGAGTTACTGCTTGGTAGTCTGCAATTGTCAGAATACAGCAAGACTTCATGTTGTTTGGAGAAAAAATTACTCACCTTAGTAATTATGTTTCTTCTAACGGAGTCTTGCTGTATTCTGACCTCCCTCCCTGCCTCCCCTCTCAGAACCTGTTTTTGGGAAGTGGGTTGGTGGGCAGGTGCAGTGTTGCACCCCAAGGGTTTCTTCAGCACACTTCCTGTTGGGTGCTTTAGTTTGGTTATTAAGAATGTGTTATGCTTTATTACCTGGTTTTTGTTTGGTTTTTGGGTTTCCTGATTTGAGTCTTCCTTTGGGAACCTAGACCGTTAGTTGCCAGTTGGCTAGTAGAAACTTTACAATTTCCACATTCTGATAGGTCAGTGAGTTTTTAGCTCGTAAGAATATGACGGTTTGGATTCAAAGTACTGTAGACAGAGTCTTCAACCAAGCTCGAGCTCAACGTTCTATGCCCTGCATAAATATTTAACCCTATACTCTCTGAGGCAGTTCAAAGGCTGAGCTAACTGCAATTGTCAGACTACAGCAAGACTTCTTAGAAGAAACATAATTACTAAGGTGAGTAATTTTTATTCAATGTGATCAAATAATGGTTCTTTCCATCTCACTGCTAGATATTTTCAGTAATTATGAGTATATGGACGTGTTATATATAAATGCTTTTGAGTCTCTAATTGTTGTACACATTCTTCTTCTCTTATACAGAATCTGTCTTTTAACTGCTTGTGTTTATGATTGTCCCATACCTCTATGCGTCCATGAATAGTTATCCAATGTACATCCCAATGTACATCCCATAATTGTCTGGGTATGCTGTTATTATTTAAATATTTAAAAACTTTCTGTATATTCATTTCTAAACCATCTGGTACAGGTATATGCTATGTCTCATAGAAACAAGCTTGTTGTATGATTTGATATAACATCTTATCTTTAGTTAGTATCATCTGAAATGTAATATTCCTTTGTTTAATCTTTTCTACAGTGTTGATCATATATTCTGGACCCTTTATCTGTTTAACTTTCCTTATATGTCCCGTTTGCCACTTCTCTATATATGGATCTAACCACCTCTTCACCCCTACCTCCCAAATTCTATTGTGATTATGCAAAACTTCTGCAATATTATATGTAAAAAACATACAGTAAAAAGAGACAATAAGATTTATCATTCCACATCCTCCCTCTGTTTTACTCCTATATATGACATTCCTCTTAATAGGGTTAAGTCAACTCCCCCAAAATCCTTGAAAAAATATACCTAATATCTTAGTTTCCATCTGATTTGGAATGGGATATACCACACTTACATACAAAAATATAGGGAGTATTGTTTTTAGTAACAATACTTTATTCAGTTTGGATATTTTATTATTTTTCCATAGCCCTACTTTATACTTTGCTAATTCTAAACATGCTTCCCAGTTCTTTTCTGATACATTTTCTTTCCCAAATGTGATTCCAAATATTTTTATATCTTGTTCTTTTATCACGATCCCTGCCATTGTCTGCTTAAGAGATGTTGTTATAGTTCCAATATATGTTCCTGTACTTTTGTTGTAATTTATCTTAGATCCAGATATATATATTTTTTAATTTATTTAGGGATTCGGATCATACCTTTGAGCTCAGAGCTCTTTTACAAAGGTTCCACGTCAAACAGTGACAATGACAGCAATAACAAACAGTTTACATACAATACTCAAATAGTAGGTAGCTAGTATACAGTAAGGATACAATGTCATTCATAGTACCAATGGTGATAGTACAGCGTCAAGAGCATTCAACTAGGGTAAAGGACAGTGTTTATGTAGCTAAGGAGATAAACAGGTGTGACACCTAGTGTGAGAGTCCAAGGAGGAGTCAAGGTGAGGGGAGGGGAGACGGGGGAGGGCAGCCAGAAGAAGTGGCTTCTAGGAGGTTGGGGAGGTAGTGGTAGTATGTTGGTGTTATGTTGATCCAGGGAGAAAAGCACAGGGGGGAGAGGAAGACAGAGGGATAGGGCAATAGGGAAGAGTGGGTGTAAAAGGAAGGGGAAGGAGAGTGTGGGTGAGTGGGCATTATGGGTGTTAGAGTCCTAGTGGCAGTCACAAACTGTCCTAGTAAGAAGGTGTTGCCTTAGGCCATTTTTGAATTGCGAGATGTATTGGGAGTTTAGAATGTGCACTGGGATTTCATTGAGCCATTGGGGGGCCCTAAAGCTGAAAGCACGCTGTCCCTGCACAGTTCGACGGAAAGGTGTTAATAGGGCCCCCCTCATCCTGCCTCTGGTGGTATAGCTGGTAGCACTTGGTGTTAGGATGCTAGAAATGCATGGGGCGGTTTTACCCATTAGTGCCTTTTTTTCCAGGGAGACATGTTTGGAATATAATCCTGTTCTTTAGTGGCAGCCAATTGGTCTCCTTGTATAAGGAGCAGGTGTGGGTATTTCGATCTGCAGCCATTGTGAGCCTACATGCCTTGTTGAGGGCAATGTGAATCCTTTTTACTGCAGTGTCTGTTGCTGCACCATAGACCACCAATCCATAGTCGATGGTAGAAAGGATGGAGCTGGAGACTGAGAGACGGAGGGCCTCTGGAGTGAGATACTTTTATGCTCATAGTACACCCAGCTTGGTGTTCACTGCCTTTACCACTGTGTCGATGTGTTGGGTGAAGGTGAGGCAGTCATCAACGGTGACCCCCAGGTACTCGAAGGTCTGAACTTGTTCTAGCAGCTCACTGACTTTATTGGAGATGGTGAGGGGAGGGAGCTTCTTTTTGTGCTGTGGGCTGGCTGTGAGCATCACCTTGGTTTTTTTGTAGTTTAATAGAAGTTTATGGCTACAGAACCAGTCTTCCAGCTTGTAGAAGGATGCCTGCAGCTGGGAGTGGAGGGCAACTGTTGATGAACTGCTGGTGAGAAGCACAGCGTCATCTGCGTAAAGTATCAGTTTAGTGTCACAGGCTTCAGGAAGATTATTTAGGAAGAGGCTGAATAGTAAGGGCCCTAGTATTGACTTCTGTGGGACCCCTAAAGATACCTTGGAGCTAGATACTGTGTGCCCAATTTTACACGCTGGCTTCTGTGTGTTAGGTAGTCCTTGAACCAGCAGACAGCATTGGTTGCAACCCCAGGTTCTGTAGTTGAGTCAGGAGGAGAGAGTGATTGACAGTGTCAAGGCTTTGGTGAGGCTATGAAGACTGACCCACCAGCTTTCCTTCATCTAGTGCCTTGTGCAAGTAGTCAGTGTAGTCCAGCAAAGCTGTGGAGGTACTATAATTCTGCCTGAAGCCATGTTGGTTTGGACATAACAGGTTGTATTTGTTGAGGTATTCTGTGAGTTGGGTGGCCACAATTTTTCCAGGGCTTTAGATAAGGGAGAGGATGGATATCGGCCTGTAATTGGCGGTGCATGTCATATCTCCATTCTAGCACCAGCCATGAGAGCCTGTTTCAGATCCCGGGAACTGTGCAAGAGCCAATGATTTGTTAAATAGTTTTGTAACTGGCACAATGATGACATCCAGTGTTAGGGATAGGAGTTTCATATCGATTCCATCACTCCCCATTCTGGTCTTGCTTAGTATTTTTTAGGTATTTGTAAGCTCCTTCACTGACACTTTTTGAAGTAGAAGACAGGGATTGAGCCCTCTTGAGGCGACAGTTGGTTTGTTCCTCAGCAGGGTGCAGGTAGTCAGGGGTAGCACTGCAGTCAGGTCAGTAAACTCTGTGTTGAGAGAATTCATGTGCTGAGGGTCGGTAATCGTGATGTTGTCAATGTTGAGCGAGTGGGGATCTTTCTTCATCCTTCCCAAGAAGGTTTTGATGTTATCCCAAAATTCTTCCCATAGCCCCAAGTTTTTAAGCTGCTCCTTGTGGAAGTTGGCCTTGCTTGGCAGATATTTTGGCATACTGTTCTAGTGACTGTTTTAATGTACTTTGTCTGTGTCTTCATCTACTATATCATCAGCATATGCCAATATTTTGACTGTGGGCCAGGATATTCAAAGGTTTTGCCTGACGCAACAATGTTGTGCTGCGCAACCCGCATTTACCTCAGTGGGATAATGAGACGTGCAGGCGCAGTGCTAATGTATGCGGTGCAATGCAGGGTGTGCTCATGCATATGCGGCACATCCCAATATTCAGCCCGGGATGTGCGGCGCATAAGCTCGCAGCACAGCAGCCCAGCCGGGTGGCCATCTGCCCACCCAGATCACCATTGGCAATCACACACACAACCCTGGTGGTCAAGTGGACCCCCCGCCCATAGCTGCGATCGCAGAAATGTATACAAGCAAGCTCTGGTAGTTTAGTGCCCCCGAGTCCCCAAATCCCGATGATCGTAATGAAAGACCATCCCTGGTGGTCAAGTGGAACCCGCCCCTAGCCATGATCGCGGTACTCCTCCAGAAAGACATGCCGTGGGTGATCCAGTGGCATCTCCACCCTCCCACCCACACCAAACCCTTGCCCATACCGCTCCCCATCATTGATGGGCGGCTGCAGCCCACCCGCATACTACCCGGCCGCCCGCCGAACGACAGGTACAGTATGGGCTGTAAGCCCATTGGTTCCTAGTGTAGACCAATGGACTTGCAGGGCATAGTGTACTAGACAGTCCCAAATATGTGAATTACTTCGCGGCCCTCCGGTGATGGGAGGGGGGGAGCAGGGTGTGCAAGGAGTTTGGTGTTGGTGGGAGAGGTGGAGGGTGCCACTGGATCACCAGGGCTTCTCCTGATGGAGGATTTCCGCGATCGCGGCTAGGGGTGGGGGGGGTTCCACTAGACCACCAGGGACGGTCATTTTACATTTCTCAGGGACTCTGGTGGAAGGGGGGACCACTTGACCACCAGGGATGGTCTTCCATTACAATTATTGGGGATTCGGGGACTCAGGAGGGGGGCCACTAGACTACCTGGGATTGAGTGGTACACATGTCAATGATCGCGGCTGTGGGCAGGGGATGCCCCGGGATCCCCACTGCAATGTCATGCTGTGCAGAGCGCCAGGTGCAAGTTGCCAGGCTGCCCTACGCAAGGCATGCAAATGGAGCCATAATGACATGCAAATGGCCACATTTGCACCTTGCATATCTTATGGCCTCATTTGCATGCCCCCTGCTGAATATCATGGATAATGCGCCTAGTGCAACTGCACTTGCACTGGTGCATCCCCGTGCTCCTTATCTGTGGCTTGCACTGGCAGAGTGCCACTGCGCCATGCACAGTATGTGCGCTGACCTTGTGATATTCAACGGTGCTGCGCCATGGTGCAACACCATCTAATATCGCCTGGTCTTGGCCCCGGCACAGCTCAGTTGCACTACACCCAGGCTTGCGTCACTGCCCGGCGCAGTCTGAATATCTGGGCACTGGTGTTTGTTCTTCCAGAGGTATCCCTATAATGCTTTCTTGTGTCTGAATATGTCTTACTGATGGGTCTGTCCCCAAAACATATAACATATGGCTTAACGGACACCCTTGCCGTACACCTCTAAAGAAATTTTATTCCTGTCCTAACCACCCATTAATGAATGGTGTAATGCTTGTTTTTTTATAAATACACTGTATCCATCCTAGGAAAACTTCTGGGATATCGTATACTTTTAAAGTCTGAAAAAGGTATTCATGAGCTACTTTATCAAACGCTTTTTCTTGGTCAATAGTTGAGATATACCCTCCTGCTTCCTTCTCTTCCACGCTCCCATAGTTCCTTAGCCAAATCAAGTTATCCTGTATATTTCTATTCTTGATAGAATAGGACTGCTGCATATTAATAAGTTTTTCAACCACCTCTGCCAATCTGGTTTGTAAAAGTTTTGTTTAATGCTGTAGTCCACGTTTAGGAGACTCAATAGCCTCCAGTTATTTAAAGCTGTTTTTTCTCCTTTCTTGTGTATTAATACAAGTAAGGCCTCGTTTTGGCTTGTTGGTAACTAACCTTTATTCAAACTACAGTTATACACTTCAGCCAGAGCAGGGGCTAATTAAATTAAATAAAATCTATTCTGGTTTTAATGGTTCCTCTAAAATGTGTGTGCCCACCAGTCTGATGTATTTTTCTGTAAGCATCTGTCAATTTACTTAATTTAACTATTTCATTTAATTTGTTTGTGTCACTAAATAATTTCTTTGTTACCATCCCTCTATCTGATAGCTGTGGCGTGGGGTCATTATGTCGCACAGCAGAATGCCGTGCGGCACAATCGCATTGTGCAATTTCTTGTAATTTATTGTTCTGTGGGGAGCCCCCATACCCTCCGTTATGGGGGCTATGTCCCCACCCCCCACTAAAGATTCCAACTCCAGGGGGTCCAACTCAGAGAGCACACAGGTCCAGCTCACCATAATGCCGCACGCTATTAAGCATACGATTATGACCCAAGTGCAGATAGCTCTGTACTACAATTAAAATCCCCAGCCCATATTACTGTCCTAGATGCGTATAAAAAAGCTTAGTGTATAGCTGTACTCTTGTAGCTTTCGTTTGTGGTGCATATAGCGTTATTAATCTTAATCTATGTTCCCCATAATTCACATCTAAAGCTAAGGCTCTACCTGGCACTATTTCTATTTAC
Organism: Neoceratodus forsteri; assembly: GCA_016271365.2. NCBI lineage: Eukaryota > Metazoa > Chordata > Ceratodontiformes > Ceratodontidae > Neoceratodus > Neoceratodus forsteri. The sequence continues at coordinate 1,873,016,178 of CM057452.1, forward strand.
CTAGTCACTTTTATTTCTTTGGTTTTTAACAATATCCTGACCACATCACATCTGTCTAATCCTGTTGACCAAAAGGATGGTCCTGCCGACCATAGTCTTGATGCCTTAGACAATTCGTACTTCGTTTTCAGTCTTGTGTCCCGTATCACTATTATTTGACTAGCTACAGATGATAAGCTGGTGAGTACTGATGACATGTTCCTATGTCCTTTAATACTAGTCACATTAATAGTTGAAATGCTAATGTGGCCATAATATTTCAACTAAAACGGGGTACATTCTTATTTCTCTGTTTTCTTCCCTCTGTGATCTTGTTCTTCTACCAATAGTTTCTTGAGGGGTTCTATGTTCTTATCTTCTAAATCTGACAGCCCATCTCTAGAAAGAGGAGGCAGAAGAATTGTCTGAGTCTCCATCCCCAGAGCTAAGCATGTTTCCTCTTCTTTAGTCTTCTGTTTAAGTGCAGAATACTTGTTTTGTATATAAGTCCAGCCAAATTTCTCATTTTTTCCCCTAACCTTTTTGTTTGTCCATTTTCCTTGGGTCTTTTTTTCTTCCTTTTTTTATGTTTGCTTGCACGCATATGCAAGAAACATAGTGCGATCATCCAAAATGCAGTGCTGTACAGTTGAAAGGGAGCGCTCCGCTTCAGTGAGCAGCGCTCCCCCCCACACACACATGCACGCAAGCATGCATATTGCATGCTCATGCGTCCCTCCCCAAGCACACACTGTATGGCTGGAAGGTGCCCAACTCCTCGCTGGATTTCACCCCAAAATAAAGTTTTTCAGGTGCCATGCTGGGAGCCCACCCAGCATGGCAAAACTGTTATGGCCGATGGGGGTGCCTAATCCCCTGCCGGCTCCAGCCCCCCAAACAGCTCTTCCAGCTGTCACGCTGGGAGCCCACCCCAGCGTGGCAAACGCCCTGTGTCGCTCTTCCTAAAAACAAAAAAACCTGTAAACAAAAGTTCCCTCGAGTCTCCCTGCCCCCACCGTGCACCACTCACTGCGCACTCTGCCTCCCACACCCCACCTCACCCCATACTTACCTCCAGAGTCTGGCACCATGATCTTCGTGGACTGGGAACACGCCTGCACTCTTCAAAGCCGACCATGAACTGAGGAAATGCCGGTAAGCTGTATAATGTAATAGATAGGGTTTTTCAACTTTGATGCATATCTCAGGCATTGTTTGAATTTTGGCACCAAATTTTCAACATGGGTTTCTGGGACCCCTCCTCATGAATTATTGAACTGTCATGGCGTTATTGGGCCCGATGGGTGATTTCATGGTCACTCGTGAAATCACCTTTCATGACCGATTAAGGAAACAACAGTGCCAGTGTTCATAAGGTGGGCTCTCAAAAAGCCTATGCTGCAAATTTGGTGAAAAAATTCCTAAAAATGACTGTTTTATGAGCGAGCGTTATGCAGTTCCTACGCACGCTCGTAAGTTCGTGAATTTTTAATATTTGCACTCTGGATTTTCAGCATTGCCATTTTACCACACCTCCTTATGCATGTAGCGCACAATGGCGCAGTCGGTGTGCGAAATCAATGTTTGGCACACATTAAGAAAATCACAGTGACACTGTTCATGAGCAGAGGTCTAAAATGGCTATGTTGAAAATTTGGTGAAACAATTCCCAAAAATGACTGTTTTAGGAGCGCACGTTGCGCAGTTCCTACGCATGCTCGCAAGTTTGTGAATTTTTAATATTTGCACGCCAGATTTTCAACACTGCCATTTTACCACACTTCCTTATGAGCAGTACAGCTGCCATTTTTCACATCTCGCCCAAAATGTGTTTCCGCACATGTAGCGCACAATGGTGCAGTTGGTGTGCGAAAGCAATGTTTGGGACAGATTAAGAAAATTGCAGTGACACTGGTCATGAGCAGAGGTCTTAAAATGGCTATGTTGAAAATTTGGTGACAAAAGTCCATAAAATGACTGTGTTACGAGTGAACATTGCGCAGTTTCCACGCACCTTCGTAAGTTCATGAATTTGTAATATTTTCAGTCCAGATTTTCACCAGTGGCATTTTTTCACACTTCCTTATGAACAGTACAGCTGTCATTTTTCACAACATGGCCGAAATGTGTTTTCACACTTTCAGCACAGAAATGTGTGGTTGCTGTGGGAAATCATTGTTTGGGACAGATAAAGAAAATCACAGTGACACTGTTCATGATCGGAGGTCCCAAAATGCCTGTGTTGACAATCTGCTATAAACAAGTCCCAAACTAATTACATTACGGGTGCTGCACAGTTTCTACGCACGCCGTGACTTCACCAGTTTTTAATATTTTCACTGCAGATTTTCAACATTGCTATTTTTACACCTCCCCATGAACAGTACAGCTGTCATTTTTCACATCCTGTTCAGAATGTGTTTTTGCACCTGTGGTGACAAATGCTGTAGTCGCTGTGCAAAAGCAGCTTCCGGCTAACAAACTGATATTGCCACTGTTCATGAGGTGGGGGTCACAAAAACATGTTGAAAATTTGGAGTGAAAATACCAATGAATGCCTGAGGCATTAGGGTTTCCGACCATAACGCCCTACCCTGTAGAGAATGACAGGCATCAGGGCTGTGACTTGGGATTGTCGCCTGCAATGCTCATACCATTCCACCCCCATCCACACCCTGTAGCCACTGAGAAGCATCGAGGTGTGCCTTGGACTCTTCGGCCCCAAAGTTCACCCCATTCTGCTATACCGCACCCATCTCACCGTATTTTCTGATGGAATGGGATGCGCATAAGGGCCAAAGACCCCAAGGCACACCGTGACACTTGTTGGTGTCTGCAGGGTAGGGTGTGGTGAAATGGTGTGGCCGTTGTGCCTGATGACCCACAGGCACACCCCAATGCCTGCCACTGTCTGCAGGGTGGTGATGGGGTTGGCTTCAGTTCAATACTTCACTGCTGTTCCTATTATACAGCTCTGTAACTCCTACACTACCAATGCCAATGCCAGCAAGCAAACATTCGGCATTGACAAATGCTTGTTTCTTACTACCGAGGTAAATTCTTTCTTCTCTACAGTGAGATCCTTTTTCTTAGGGAAGGGGTGGCTGGTTAGTCTCTGCCTCATTCTCTTTCCCCTGCAGTGTTTCTTGATTTTCCTGACTAACCTCCTTTTCTTCAATGTTCTGCCCTCGCTCTCTTTGCTCTGGAAGTACTCCCTTATCTTTGTCCTGTGATACTAGTTCATTATCAGTTTCTCCTTCCTCTGCTGTACTATTTCTTTTCTTCTCTTCCTCTTTTTCCTTCAATAGCATCCCTTCTAATCTTTTTTTCAGACATTTGTAGGGAACCTTTTTTCTTGTGCTTGAAAAATCAGTTGCTCATGTGATACACCTTATTTTTTGATGTGGAAGCCCCGGACATTTTGTATATGCGTGTCCCTCCTTTTGCATAAATTACATTTAAAGCAGTTAGTACAATCAGCAGATACATGCCCATATTCTAAACGTGTTACACTTACTGCTGTCACACGCATTGCTTGAATGCCCTCTATCCCCACATTTAAAACAAGTTTTCAGCTGTCCTATATAAAATAGTGACCCCCCGATCTCTCCCTAAAAAGAAACTGCCTGGAAGATGAAGTACCCCCATGTCTGTTTGTTTCAATTTTACCTGGACTTTCCACACCCCCCCCCATCCTTATTTGTTCTGAATCTATGATGGGGGAGGGAGACCCCATCACCTCACACCTTTGTTTTAACCAGAAAATGAAATCAGATATGTTAACGCCCTCATTTTTAAATAAAATCGCTATATTTTTTTATCACTGGTTTCATTAGGGGAAGTGCTAGAAATGGGCTCCATAAAGGATTTTACACATTGCATTATATTTGGCCCAAAATCTTTCAAGTCCTGCTACAGACCTGAAACTAATGTCGTAATTTGAATCTCCAGTGCGTATAAGGGCATATATTTCTGATGAAAAGAAATCTCATAGAATTTTTAAGTAATGTTCTTGCTATGTACACTCTGTCTGGTATTATCTCTAACCCTCCTTTGTAAATTAACCTAACCGCATTCCTTTCTCGGAGTGGGTTCCCCACCAGAAACAAACAGTTCAGAAAATTGTCTTTTCTAGGAGCGTGGATATGTTGTTCATCCACACTTCTTGGCATGTCCCCTTCCACTTTAAATCTTCCCGGAAGTCTTCAAGCTTTCTCCTTCCACCCACCCGGGTGGTATATACCTCGGCTCCACCCTATGACGCCAGATCTTCCTTTCCGCTGGAAGATACAGGTTCCCTCGTGCTCTTACAGCAATTCGTAGGCCCTGGATTCAAAGCATCGGTTTTACCGAAAATTACTTCAAACTCATTCAAGTTAGCGACTGCGATTTTACCACATTTGACATGGAGGAAAAATATTCCCCGGTTTCGCGGTGCTACTGCGGCCAGAAGATGTCGCACCAATCCCCACTTAACCTGCATCTACTGTCTAGGTGTCGGACATGACACCTCGTCGTGGTGGGTTTTGCCTGGCCTTCCATCCCAATGTCCTGGACAACCACAAGGCATGCTTAAAGCTGGGGAGACCAGAAAAAAGGAACCTGCTGGTGAAATCGAAGGTCAATGTGGGTGGTTTCCGTGGCCGCGGGATCTGCCGAACAGCTGGAACAAATGAAGGCATTGGAGGAGGAAGCAGCTCGAGCTTGCGCCAATCGCTTTTTGTTCCATTGAACCTTGGCTCCACCTTTTCAGGCTCCTTCAAGGAGTTGTTGGTCTCTCCAAACCCGGAGTGAGGAGCCCTCGGGTTTGCATTCTTCCCGCTCTTGCAAAAGAGAGAGGGGAGGACCCGTCGTCTTCGTCCCGACTAAGGCATTCTTGGGACTGAGAAAGCTCCGAGTCCCAGGAGCACTCGATCTCGACTTCGGACGAGATTGCATCCTCGGCCGCCAGCTTCACAGACCTTCCGTCTGGCCAGGGGACTGAGGAGGTGGTCGACGAGGTCGAGATTGTTCTTGACCCAATCAACCCCTTGTCACCGGCTCAGATCGACGACTCCTTGGAAAGGACTCCGGTCCTTGTCTTCCCTGATGAGGAGACCCAGCCCTCTGGTGTCCCCATTAAGGACCCGGTTCCGGACCCTCAGTTTTTACCAACCCCGGTGTCCCCTGGTGTCTCCCGATTGACCGAGTTGGCCTCCTCGATCTCGGTCGAGCTCCAGAACCCCCTCGGCCGAACAGCCAAGAAAGAGCCATAAGTGCTCTAAAAGAGGCGACACCACAGGTCTTCATCCTCCTCGGACGAGGAGAGGCTTTGGTGGAAACTGCATCGACGCTTATGAAGACCTCATGTGGCAACAGCTGATTTTGACGGACAGAAGCCAGCTCCCGCCACCTAACCCAGCCATCACATGGCTTCCGCCTCCCAGGCAGATGCCGACCGCCTGGAACTGAAGCCATTGGTTCCTCCACCCGTGGGGCTGGTCCATATCCGGTTCGGCCTATTCCGTCTCTCCATCAATTCTGGTGGAACCACCGCCTAAGCAGCCTCAGGAGGCGCCTCGAAGAGGACCGAGCAGACACCGGGCTTCCCGTCTGTGATATGATCACCCCCCGATCACCCTTAGGCGCATGAGGGTGACTTAGGCGGAGGCCGCTGTATCCCGACTCTTCGGACTTGGACATCACCGGAATGCACTCACATCCCGGTGCCCCAGGAGTCCATCCAGAAAAAGGTGGAGTGCCCCCTTACTGATATTCTCAAAAGGGGGGACAACCCGACAGAGGCCTTTCCAGTGGCTGAAGCCATTATTGGCCCAGCCCTTGAGCTTTGGCAGTGTCCTGCTTCCTGACCAGCACCATCTGCCAGCATGGCCCACAAGTACGCGGCGCCCATGGGGTCCCTTGCGGGATTCACAGAGCACCCTTCGGCCGAGAGCCTGGTGACCACCTCTGTGTTTAGGCTTACTGGTAGCTCAGCCGACACTGACCGAGCCCCGACAAGGAGTCCAAAAATATGGACCACTCTGCCCGTAAGGTCTATGCGGCCTCTTCTTTAGGCCTTCGCCAGGCCAGCTCGGCTGTCATTGTGGCACACTTCTCTCATGCCCTTCTTGGGTCATTAGACAAGGTCCTTCTTCATCTCCCAGCGGACATGCAGACCACGGTCAAGCAAGTTCATGACCAGGGACATGCTGTCTCAAAACAGCAGCTCCAGATGGCCCTGGACATTGTGGATTCTTGTGCCTGCTCATTAGCAGCTGCAGTGGCCACTCGCCGCAGGGCTTGGCTGAGGCTTTCCTCCTTCCCGGCGGATACTCAGCATAAGCTTGCTGACGTGCTCTTCCTAGGCACCGACTTGTTCGGTCCAGGAGTGTCCGGTCACCTTCAGCGCATAGAGCAGTCCAGTGCCACTTTGGATGCTACTTCTGCTAAGGGCTCTTCAGGCAAGAACCAGCGGAAAAGAAAGAAGAAGCCATTTCGTCATTCTTCCCCTGCGGTCAGGCTGCCCTCCTATCAAGGAGGTCAGCAGCAAGAGCAGGCTCAAGCTTGGCGCCCGTGGCTCAAGCAGGGACCTCAACAGCCCCATAAAGGAGGCTGAGGTGCAGGTCCAGGAACCTCCTCCTCCTCCTCTAAGCCTGCTCAATGACGGGTTGGGGGTTACCAACCCTACACCCGTCATGCCAGCTCTTGGTCCTCCCGTGGGGGGTTGGCTCCGCCACTTCCTTTCTGCCTGGTCCGATATCACTTCGGACAGGTGGGTTCTCAAAGTGGTTGGTCAGGAACTGCCTCTAGAATTCGAGCAGTACCCTCCCAGCCAAGCCTGCACCCCTCAGGAGGAAAGGATCTCAGCTTGGACTCAGTTGGCTCTTTGAGATGACGTAGCTCAGCTCCTCCGCAAGGAGGCCATGGCTCCAGTGCCGGATCCTCCTACAGACCCAGGCTTCATTTCCAGGTACTTCCTGGTGCCCAAGTGGATGGGGGGTTGGCGCCCCATCCTAGATCTCCACGACCTGAATCAATATATCAGGTCTTGCACCTTCCAGATGGTAACTCTGAACCAGATCATACCATCCCTGTAGCGAAACATGGTTCTGTTCACTGGATCTACAGGATGCATTCTTTCATGTCCCAATCCGTCCATCCCATCAGCGATTTCTCTGCTTCTGGATCGAGGGGACCATGTACGAGTTCCGAGCCATGCCGTTCGGCCTATCATCGGCCCCATGGGTCTTCACCAAATGCATTGCAGTGGTGGCGGCCCACCTTCTGTGTCGAGGAGTCAGAATCTACCCTTATCTCGATGACTGGCTCTTGGCAGGTTCCTCCTTTCAGGAGGTGGAGAGGTCCAGGGATCTGGCCCTCCAAACCTGCTCCCAACTTGGCCAAGTCAGAACTCATGCCCTCTCAGGTGATGGGCTTCATCGGGACAGAGCTCGACTCTTGTCAAGTCAGAGCTCGGCTCCCAATGGACAGGGTGGAGGGTCCCTCCTCCTTTGCCCGCTCATTTCTGGTTGGGCACTTGTGCCCTGCCTGGGACTTTCTGCGCCTTCTGGGTTACATGGCGGTGTGCACCTCAGTGGTCTGTTGGGCCTGGTGGCACATGCACCCCCTCCAATGGGAGCTGGCCACCCAGCGGACTCAGTGATATGGTCATTTCAACCAGCTGATCACTGTAACCCAGAAGATGTGGGACGCTCTCTAATGGTGGACCGCCCCAGACCGGTTGCAGGAAGGGATCCTATTTGTCCGCCCCGAACCGATGGTTGTTCTTACTACTGATGCCTCTCTCATGGGCTGGGGAGCCCACATGGGGGACAACAGGGCCCATGGGTTCTGGACCCTCGAGGAGTCCCGATGCCACATCAACCTGTTGGAGCTCAGAGCAGTCACACTGGCACTGTCAGCTTTCACTCCTCAGCTCTGTGGTCAAGTGGTTCAAGTCCAGACGGACAATACCATGACCATGTACTACCTCAACAAGCAGGGTGGCACGCACTCCCATCTGCTGTGCAAGGAGGCGCTCCACATCTGGGCCCTCGTAAGCCAGTTGGAGGCAGATCTCCTAGCCACCCAGGTGGCAGGAGCCTCAAACCAGCTGGCGGATGCTCTCAGTCGCATAGGCCAGACATCCCATGAGTGATCTCTCCATCCAGAGGTAGCTTACAACCTGTTCTCCTGTTGGGGCAAACCGATGGTGGACCTGTTTGCCTCCAGGGAAAACACCAAGCTGAGGCTGTTTCATGCCCACCCCCCTCAGCAGGGCTCGCTGCAGGGGGATGCCTACTCGAGGCCGTGGACCCCAGGCCTCCTCTACGTCTTCCCTCCATTTCCCTTGATCCACAAGGTGTTACTCAAGCTGAGGAGGGACAAGGCGAAGGTGATCCTGGTAGCCCCAGACTGGCCACGCCAGTTCTGGTATCCAGGTCTCCTCAGCCTCAGCTGCAGGCCCCCGGAGTGGTATTGCACATGCCCGGACCTGATATCTCTCAACCATGGGAAGGTATTCCATCCGGACCTTCAATCCCTGCACCTCACAGCCTGGTACCTGAGCGGCTAGAGTTCCAAGCTTTGGGTCTTTCCGAAGATGTCTACACCGTGGCGGAGGCATCTAGAAAGGAATCGACCAGGAAATGTTACGCCTTCAAATGTCTGGACTCCTTATCCTGTTCTGTGGCTAACATTCTCGACTACCTTTGGTCTCTCTCCAAAGGGGGTCTACAGTCATCGACCCTTAGGGTGCACCTGGCAGCCATTTCTGCTTACCAGGCACGGGCCGGTCAGCTGACATTGGTGCAGGAGACAGTGATTGGGCGCTTCTTCAAAGGCCTGGATCACATATCCCCTGTGGTGCGTGAACCTCCGCTTTCATGGGATCTGTTGCTGGTTTTGGCAAAGCTCATGGGCAAGCCATTCGAACCCCATGCACAAGTGTGAGCTCTCACACTTGTCGTGGAAGACGGCCTTCCTGGTGGCCATCACGTCAGCCAGAAGGACAGGGAGCTCCAGGTGCTTTTGGTGGACTCCCCTTATCTGGTCTTTCACAGGAACAAAGTTGTCCAGTGCCCCCACATGAAATTACTTCCGAAGGTGGTGTCAGAGTTTCACCTTAACCAGGTGTTGACTCTGCCGATATAGTACCCTAACTACACTTCGGACGCCGAGTACAGGCTCCATACCTTGGACCTGAGACGTGCTCTCTCCTACTACAAGGAGAGGACGGTGGAAATTTGTGGAGAGGTTCGCCAGCTGTTTGTCACTTATGCTGAAGCTGCTTCTGGCAGACCTGTAGCCAAATGGACCATACCAAGGTGGATTACATCATGCATAGGTCTGTGCCATGAGTTCGTAGGCAAGGAGCCTCCCAGAGGGATAAGAACTCATTCTACCCACCATACTGCTGCATCAGTGACTGCTTCCAGGGACATCCCTATCCAGGAAATCTGTCAGGCTGCTACCTGGAAGTCAGCAAACACCTTCATCACCCACTACCACATCGACCTTGAGTCATGCCAGGATGCTGGTTTTGGGGCCTCGGTTCTCCAATCTCTGTTCCCTAAGTAGGGGGTGTGCGCCTTGCCTCCCTTCTCCTGGAGAACTGCTTGGAGTCTGCCAAGAAGTGTGGATGAACAACATATCCACGCTCCTAGAAGAACAGGTTACTCACCTGTAACAGTAGTTCTAGGGACATGGATATGTTGTTCATCCACACTGTCTGGCAGGTATCCTTGCCGCTTTAATTCTTGCTGGAAGGTCTTCAAGCTGGCTCCTCCCACCCACCCGGGTGGTAAAACTCTTGGCTCCGCCCAATGACGCCAGATCTTTCTTAACGCTTGGAAGCTCAGGTTCCCTCCTTAGCACTCTGCGTTTGAGACTGGATCCTAATTCTTCGGTTCGCCCGAAATTGATTTTGAAGTTTTTCTAACTTCGGTCTTCTTTTTCCCTTGCGGCTGCGATGGACAAATCTGTTCCTGGCTTTCGGAGGTGCCCCTGCGGGCAGAAAATGTCCAGGATGGATCCGCACTCCACGTGCGTCTACTGCTTAGGCCTAGACCACGAGCTGCAGGCTTGTGAGTTGTGCCGCTCTCTTTTCGGCCAGTGTTCTGACATCGCGTCTGCTTAGTGCCTGGGCGCCTGAGAAACGCTTTTCGCCGTGAAATCCAAAGAGGCTCAAGCAGAGCCCAAGGGCGGCTGGCTCGCTGAGCAGCTTGAGCAGATGATCGCCTCGAGGAGGAAGCGCCCAGGCCGTATCTTCTTCTTTCTTCCTCGGCCGCTGCATTTATCCCGCCTCTCTGAGTTCCTCTTATACAGCTTCGTTCAAGGAGCTTTGTCAGTCCCTTTCCATGAAGGGAGAGGGGTCTCCGGGACATTCTTCTCGGCCCAAGAAAAGAGAGTCGAAAGGTAAGTCCCACCATCGGCGTTCCTGGGAGCGGGAAAGGTCCCCCTCCCCGGGTAGCGGACCGTCGACTTCGGTCGAGGTTGCGGCTGAGGCCACTGGCTTCACGGTGCCCCCGTCAGGCCAGCCTGCCGAGACTCCCGTCGATGAAGTCGAGATTTTTCTCGATCCATTAGATGGGCTGTCGACTGGAGAAGCCGACAACCCTACTTCACCGATTCCCCGTGGATACCGAGGATCTGCCTGCTCCTTCGGGACCACAGTCCCCGGTTAAAGTTCCCAAGCCGAGGGAAGAGCTGGTATCCCCCGCCCCTTCCCAGACCCACCCTCGGCCCCCCCGGGGGTCTCGGTCTCGGTTGCGGACCTCTTCTCGGTCCAGCCGTTCCCGCCGACATCAGCGGTCTTGGTCTCATTACCGAAGTAAGCGGCGACGCCGCTCTTCCTCGTCCTCCTTCTCGGAGGAGAGGCTTCGACGCAAGTTGCGCCGTCGCTACAAGGATTTGATGTGGCAGCAGTTGCTGCTATCCGGGCCTAAGCCGACCCCAGCTAAGACCTCAGCTATCAAATGGCTGTCGCCGGAACAGCCGGAGCAACCACTCGCTCCAGTCGAGTTGCCCGCCCCAGGGCCGGTTGCTAAGCCGAAACCAGCTGGTCCACCGATTGTGGAGGAACCTCCGCCTCCACAACCGAAGTCTGGGGCACCGACCAAGAGTTCTCGGTCGGGTCATGGCCTGCCCCACAGGTTGTCGGTCACCCTCACCCCCGACTGTCCTTGGCAGGTGGAGGGTGGCTCAGGGCCGAGGCAGCTCTTCGCAGACTCATCGGAATCCGACGGTGATTCCTCCCTGTTCTCCAGGCAGTGCGATCTGGAGTCCTCCAGGGGCCAGTCAGTGGACGATAGCCCATCATCCTTTTTGGGTCTGCTTTGGCTCATCTCGGAGTCCACCAGGATGCAGCTCGAGCCCATGTCCAAACGGGCCAAGTATCCCCTGATGGAGATTCTGGACCGAGGGGATTCTCCCACAGAGGCCTTTCCGGTGGCTGAGGCCATTGTCGGCCCAGCCTTGGAGCTTGGCAGCGGCCTGCTTCCTGTCCGCCTTCAGCCAGGAGGGCAGGAGTATGTGTCCCTACCGGCTCTTTGTCCGTTTCGGAACACCCTCCTCGGAGGGTTAGTCACCGACAGCGTCTTCGGCGTTATTAGTAGCGCTCGGGACATGGACAAGCCCCCCGACAAGGAATCCAAAAAGTTGGACTTTGCCAGGTGCAAGGTGTATCCTGCGTCCTCCCTTGGCCTCCGACAGGCCAGCTCGGCTGTGCTGATGGTACACTTCTCCCACGCCCTCTTGGGCTCCCTGGATGAGGTTGTTCCTCATCTCCCGCCTGACCTGCAGACCACGGTCCGCCAGGTGCGGGACCAGGGCAGGGCGGTGGCGAAGCAGCAGCTCCAGACTGCTCTGGACATAGGTGATTCCTGTGCCAGGTCAGTAGCGGTCACAGTGGCCATGCGACGCAGGGCGTGGCTGAGGATATCCACTTTCACGGCGGATACCCAGCACAAGTTGGCGGATATCCCCTTCTTGGGGACTGACCTCTTCGGCCCTGAAGTGGAGGGACACCTCCAGCGAATCAAAAAGTCCAATGCCACTCTGGACTCGGTCACCTCTGCCCAGAGGGACAAAGGCCGCCGTCAGCAGCAGAAGTCCTTTCGTCCTTCAGTCCCTGCTCCTCGACCGGCCCAGCAGCACCAGCAACAGGGCCAGCAGGCTTGGGCTTGGCGTCCCAAACCCAAGCCGACGGCTTCTTCCAACAGGAAGCAAGGAGGTAAAGGCCCGGGAGGTCCCTCGGCTGGTCCTTCCTCCAAGCCTGCCCAGTGACGGGTTGAGGGGTGCCGCCCCCAACCTCGTCACTCCCCCCGGGTTTCCCCTGTGGGGGGATGGCTCCGCCACTTCCTTTCCGCCTGGTCCGCTATCACCACGGACCGCTGGGTGTTGAAGGTGGTAGGAAAAGGCCTGCCTCTGGAGTTCGAGCAGGTTCCGCCTTTTCGAGCCGTCGCCCCTCAGGGGGCCATGGGGTCCACAGCCTCGCTGTTGGCCCATCGGGCCGACATTGCCCTGCTCCTTGAAAAAGAGGTAATCAGGAAGGTGGCGGATCCTCCTTCAGACCCGGGGTTTGTGTCCAGGTACTTTCTGGTCCCAAAACGGATGGGGGGCTAGCGCCCCATTCTTGACCTGCACGACCTGAACAAGTTCCTAAGGTCTCGAACCTTCAGGATGGTCACTCTGGCTCAGATTATCCCATCCTTGGAACGAGGTGTGTGGTTCTGCTCCCTGGACCTCCAGGACGCGTTCTTTCACGTCCCAATCCGTCCATCCCATCAGAGATTCCTCCGCTTCAGAGTGGAGGGATCCCTTTACGAGTTCCAAGCCATGCCCTTAGGCCTCTCCCTAGCTCCCAGGGTCTTCACCAAATGCATGGCAGTGGTGACAGCATTCCTGCGGTGCCAAGGGGTCCGGGTGTACCCTTACCTGGATGATTGGCTGATAGCAGCCCCCTCCAGACAGGAGGTGGAGCGGTCCAGAGATCTGGCCCTCCAGGTTTGCTCTCAGGTTGGCCTCCTCATCAATGAGGCCAAGTTGGAACTCATGCCAAAGCAGGTGGTTCTGTTCATCAGGGCAGAGCTCGACTCTCTGCGAGCCAGAGCATGGCTCCCGGCGGACAGGGCCGAGGTTCTTTCCTTCTTTGCCCAATCATTTCTGGTTGGGCAATTGCGCCCTGCCTGGGATTTCCTGGGCCTCCTGGGCCTCATGGCAGCCTGCACCAGTGTGGTCCGTTGGGCCCGTTGGTACATGCATCCCCTTCAATGGGGACTGGCCAGCCAGGGTCACAACGCCGCGATCCGTTGGACTGGCCCGTGACAGTGACTCAGGAGATGTGGAAAGCTCTCCAGTGGTGGATCGTTCCAGCCCATCTGCAGGAGGGTATCCCGTTCATCCGCCCCAAGCCGATGGTCTCTCTCTTGACCGATGCATCTCTGATGGGTTGGGGTGCCCATCTGGGGGAACACCGAGCGCACGGCCTCTGGTCCCCTCGGGAGTCCCGATGCCACATCAACCTGCTGGAGCTCCGAGCGGTCCATCTAGCTCTCACCACCTTCGCTCCATTTCTACGGGGTCAAGTGGTTCAGGTCCAGACGGACAACACCACGACCATGTACTATCTGAACCACCAGGGCGGGACACGCTCCCTGCTGTTATGCAAGGAAGCTCTCTGCATTTGGTCCCTAGTGCGCAGCCTGGAGGTGGATCTCCTAGCCATTCACGTGGCAGGAGCCTCCAACACCCTGGCCGATGCCCTAAGCTGGATAGGGGCTCCGTCCTCACGAGTGGTCTCTCCTGCCAGAGGTAGTACAAGATCTCTTCTCCCACTGGGGCACCCTCAGGTGGACCTGTTTGCCTCCAGGAGAATGCGAGTTGAGTCTGTTCCATGCCCGCCTCAGCAGGGCTCGCTGCAGGGATGCCTTCTCAAGGCTGTGGACCCTGGCCTCTTCTACGCCTTTCCCCATTTCCTTGATCCACAAAGTGCTTCTCAATGAGGAGGGACAAGGCACAGGTGATTCTGGTAGCCCCAGACTGGCCCTGCCAGTTCTGGTATCCAGATCTCCTCAGCCTCAGCTCCAGGCTCCGAGGCGGCTTCCAGCCCGCCCGGACCTGATCTCAGTCAATCAGGGGAAGGTATTCCATCCGGACCTTCAATCCCTGCACCTGACGGCCTGGTTCCTGAGCGGCTAAAGTTCCAGGCCTTGGGTCTTTCCGACGAGGTCCTCAACGTCGTTGAGGCGTCCCGTAAGGAGTCGACCAGAAAATGCTATGCCTTCAAATGGAAGAGGTTTTCCATTTGGTGTCAGGGGAAGGGCTTGGACCCTTCCGGCTGCCCCTTGGCAAGCATTCTGGACTACCTGTGGTCCCTTTCTCAGCAAGGGCTTCGGTCGACGACCCTTAAGGTGCACCTGGCAGCCATCTCTGCTTACCGGGCGTGGGCTGGCAAGCAGTCGGTGGCACAGGAGAAGGTGGTCGGACGCTTTTTCAAAGGCCTTGACCACATTTCCCCTCCGGTGCGAGAACCTCCACCTCCGTGGGATCTACTACTGGTATTGGCCAAACTCATGGGCAAGCCATTCGAACCAATGCACAGGTGTGATCTTTCACACCTGTCGTGGAAGACCACCTTCTTGGTTGGCTATCACGTCAGCCAGAAGGATGGGAGAGCTCCAGGCGCTTTCCATCGAGCCTCCCTACCTGGTCTTCCACAGGGACAAGGTTGTCCTGCGACCCCACCCGAAGTTCCTCCCGAAGGTGGTGTCGGAGTTTCACCTTAACCAGGTGTTGACTCTGCCGGTGTTCTACCCCAATCACACCTCGGAGGCCGAGTATAGGTTCCATACTTTGGATCCTAGACGAGCGCTCGCTTGTTATAAGGAGCGGACAGCTGAAATTCGGGGAGAGGTTCGCCAGCTGTTTTTCACCTACGCTGAAGCCGCACCTGGCAGACCTGCAGCAAAGCAGACGATAGGCAGGTGGATCACCTCCTGCATAGAGCTCTGCTACAGGTTGGTGGGCATGGAGCCTCCCAGAGGGATAAGAGCTCATTCTACCCGCCATACCGCTACATTGGTAGCTGCTTCCAGGGACATCCCTATCCAGGATATCTGCAGGGCTGCTACCTGGAAGTCGGCACATACCTTCATTACCCACTACCACATCGACCTCGAGTCACGCCGGGATGCTGGTTTTGGGGCCTCAGTTCTCCAATCTCTCTTTCCCAAGTAAGTATCGGGGGTGTGCGCCTTGCCTCCCTCCTCCCGGAGAACTGCTAGGAGTCTGCCAGACAGTGTGGATGAACAACATATCCATGTCCCTAGAAATACAGGTTACTCACCTTTAACAGGAGTTCTAGGAATGGTATATGTTGTTCATCCACACGACCCACCCAACCTCCCCGGCTTCGACGCCACAACCTGAGCTTCCAGCGGGCCAGATCTGGCGTCATGGGGCGGAGCCGAGAGTTTTACCACCCGGGTGGGTGGGAGGAGCCAGCTTGAAGACCTTCCGGCAAGAATTAAAGCGGCAAGGATACCTGCCAGACAGTGTGGATGAACAACATATACCATTCCTAGAACTCCTGTTACAGGTGAGTAACCTGTATTTCTAGGAGTGGTATATGTTGTTCATCCACACACACACACCCCCGACCTCTCCGGCTTCAGGCGCACAACCTTGCTTCCAGCGGGCTAAGATCTGGCATCATGGGGCGGAGCCGAGGTATATACCACCCGGGGTGGGTGTGAGGAGCCAGCTTGAAGACTTCCGTCAAGATTTAAAGTGGAAGGAGACATGCCAGGAAGTGTGGATGAACAACATATACCACTCCTGGAACTACTGTTACAGGTGAGTAACCTGTTCTTCTTTGTTTAATTCTGGTCCACATTCTCTGATTCTGACATCTCACTTAAATCTTAAGTACCGGTTTCTTCTTTAGAACCCTTCATTTGTTTTCGTCTTTCTGTAATAGGGGCTCCTGCTCTTGAAGTTGTAGGTTGTTCATCCTCTATTTGCACTCTAGTTGTGTTATGTATATTCAAGTCTCTCTCATATTGTATCATTTTGGGATCTGAATAGTCCGGTTTCCACTGTCCCTCCTTTGTTTTTAACCATCCTGCCGCTTCTAAAGCCACATCTGCACTCCAATTTTGAGTTTCTTTCTTGCTTTCTACTTTTGGCTTCCCTAATCCCAAAGTTTTTATCACTTTTTTCTTTTCAGTTTTCGTTTTAGAAACTGTCTCATAAGCCGCAGGGTTTAAAAGCAGGTTCTCCACTTGTATTAGTTGCTCGGTGTACACTGTATTTTGTAAAGGTACCTGGTTCATGTTTTCCTCTTTGATGATCCCAACACCATCCATTTTAGGCCTGGCTTGTTCAGTTTCAAAGGCCTCTGATGCTACCACATCATTGTTTGTCTCAATCAGTTGTGGAGCCTTCTCACTGTCCTGTTCTTGTTGCTGCTGCTCTGCCTCTGTATTCTGCTGCATTTTCTCCATGCAAATTGCTGACTCAGTCTCAGAAAGCAAATCAAGTAACTTCAGCTTCTTTATTTCCAACTTTGTGAGCAGGTCCACATCTTGGCTTTCCGTTTCAGACTCGGATGCAATCATATTAGTATTCACTTCCTCTGTCTTTCCAGTCGTATTTTCTTCAGTCTCAGAAGTTTGAAGAGCAGGAGAGGAGGCCTGATCCCTTGCTCCTGACATATCCATCCTCTTCTCCTCGGTGGCAGCCATCTTGGGAGACAAAGGTTCTCCTACAGGTGAGATGGGGAATTTCCCCGGTGTCCTGGCCAAATTTCCCCCCATTCACTAAAAATGCCACCAACAGCTTAATCTGGTTCAGGGTCAGTTGGCTTTCATCTGTATCCCCTTCCCTCAGATCGTGCCTGAAAATAGGCAGAATTTGTCTAGTGCACTTACCCGGTCAACAAAAACTAAATACGTAAATAATAAATTTGCACTGTGTCATCCCCTTCCAAAAGCTGTGCCATCATTATAATTTTTATTTGCACTGCCTCGTTCCCTTTCAAGTGCTGTGCTATCATTATCATTTTTATTTGCACTGTCTCAACCCCTTCCAAGTGTTGTGCCATCATTATAATTTTTATTCGCACTGCCTTGCCCCCTTCCAAGTGTTCTGCCATCATTATTTTTATTTGCACTGGCTCACCCTGTTCCAGGTGCTCCACCATCATTATGTAACCACCCTACAAATGGGGGTTCCCAAAAAATCTTCCTTGAGCTTGCCTAAATGCTCACTGACAGGCTGGAGTCCTGCGTTTTAGCAGTTTAAATGTGATTACCAGAGCCTGTATAGCCTCTGTATACTGTCTCTTTAAGAGCTGCATGATTGCAGCCTAAGTAATCTGAGAGGGAGCTCTGTTGAAAGATGTAACTATTTGCTGAAAATCATTTAGAGTGATAATGATAATGTAGTTAGTCTAACCTGCTTTCTTTGTAGCAAGGACTGTTTTGTCTTGTCTCCACTATCTTGGTCCTGGACTGCAAATTGGACCAATCAGTTCTGGTGGGACCTAAAATGTAGCTGGACTACAGGAGCCATCTGAAGTCAAAATCTGTAGGAACTGTAGTTTTGAACTTTTTGCACCTTTTTTGCAACTGAAAGGGGAGCTCTTGCTTTGACTGACAGCTAAATCAGCCAACCAAACCTTTTGGATCTTGGGGAAGTCCCGGGCTGCTTGCAATTTTCAGTTAGTTCTGAGCTGGGAAGTGAAATGAGAAGAGCTCAAGTGTATTTTGGGCAGCAATCCTGAGTAGATTCGCATGGGAAAACTGTGAAAGGGCTGAGTTTTTGGCTTGCGTGTCTGCTGCTGCTCCTGAGAGGGAGAGAAGAGAATTATTTTGGACTAAAACCCAAGTTTGTGTGACTAAAGTAAGCTACTGAAGTGGGCCAGGATCAACCTGAAGAAGACCGAAGATTTTGCTGAATGCGATCGGCCCGTCAGGAGTTCCAGCTACCCCTAAGCTCCCGGTGTGTGCAGAGACTTTGCGATTGTGACCGGGAGCGCTAGCTTGGACAGTAGAATTCTGTGACATGTAAATGTGCTATGAGCTGTTAGTGGGTTGTGAGTTAGTTCCCCACTGTGTGAACTGTGTTCTGCTTGCTGGAAGCTGTATCCAGCCCAAAACGGACTGCATCTGAATTTGTCTCCATGTGGTCTGGGCCTTGCCAGACTGGCCCAGCCAGACTACCCACTGCACAGAGAAGCTATCGACGAGAGACCTGCCTGGGGATCAGCCCCCTGCTCCACGCTTGAACAGGAATAACGCCTCTGCGACTCGTGTAGGCCCTGCATCTCCTGGCATTCCAGATCAACGACCTGCAGT
This sequence comes from Neoceratodus forsteri, assembly GCA_016271365.2. Lineage (NCBI taxonomy): Eukaryota > Metazoa > Chordata > Ceratodontiformes > Ceratodontidae > Neoceratodus > Neoceratodus forsteri. The sequence continues at coordinate 1,873,034,498 of CM057452.1, forward strand.
CTTGATTTTAGTCCAGCCTGTGTCCAGTCTTGGGTATCGTGAGTAAATACAGGGTAGCTCCCTGCAACAACAGCTTAATCTGAGTGTGTCATCTGATTGTCTTGTTGTTTCATTTCCTTTACGAACTGAGCCCTCTGGTTCCGGATTACAAATATTGTGTACTGTGCATGTTGTGTTTTCCATCACAGGGCCCCAACCAGCTGCAACCCCGGGCAACAGTCCTGGCTAGCCCATCTCTTCTCCACCTGGGTACCCAGAGGTGTGACTGTGTGGGGGGACTCAAAGCGCATGCATAACTGCTTGATTGATGCAACCTTTAAGCTAATTAACCTGATTTTGCCCCTTCCTTCAAGTCCCCTGAATAAATCAGATCTAACTTTTTTCTACATGTAATCTGACTGTGGTTCCAGTTTGTGCTCAAAGTACTGTACTGTTGCTATTTGCTGTGCATAACCTTGTTTTACAGGGGGTCCCCAGGGTCGAGCCAGAGGAACCAGCCCTGGTGGTAAGTGCAAACAGTGTGGGTACTTGTGTGGTGTACCAGGGGTATTGTGAAAGTGATTCTTGTACAGTGTTCAGGCCACTAGAGGGGAACGAGGGGGGTAACAGTGTTCCGGAGGGCTGTGCCCAGGTTAGCTTGACCACTACCAACCCTGACCTCTGGATGGAGGCACCCATTTCAGAACTCAGGCCCCTTAACCTGCTACTAGCCAAGCAGGCAGGGGTAGTAGCCCTTGGGATAGCGCTACCTAAGGGTAACAATTATAATTTTCTTGTGCTATTTTGCCACTTCCAGGTGTTGTGCCATCATTATTTTTATTCGCACTGCCTCGCCCTCTTCCAAGTGCTGTTCCATGATTATCATATTTACTTGTGCTACCTTGCCCCTTCCAAGTGTTGTGCCTTCATTATAATATTTATTTGCACTGCCTTGCCCCCTTCCAAGTGTTGTGCCATCATTATAATTTTTATTTGCACTGCCTTGCCCCCTTCCAAGTGCTGTGTTATCATTATATTTTTATTTGTACTGCCTTGCCCCTTCCAAGTGCTGTGCCATCATATTTTTATTTGCACTGCCTTGCCCCCTTCCAAGTGTTGTGCCATCATTATAATTTGTATTTGCACTGCCTTGCCCCCTTCCAAGTGGTGTATTATCATTATAATTTGTATTTGCACTGCCTTGCCCCCTTCCAAGTGCTGTGCCGTCATTTTCATTTTTTTTCAGAATGTAATTTATGTGTTTTCTCCCATATTCACCCGCCTCCCCACCCTGGCCACACACACGCAAGTATGGAGGCAAACGTGTGCCACGTTCCAAGATGCCCTCCTGACTTGCCACCCCCTTCTGCCTGCACTGCCACCGGACCTCCACCCAGTGGCAGCTGAACTACGGGAAGGGGGGGGCAACAACCAACCCAGGAGAGGAGAGCTGCCATTAGGCACTCTATTTTGCTCCACCCGTCCCCCCAATACTGGAACCACGACAACCTGAAGTCGTTCCTGAACACAGGTCGCTGGCATGGCGTGGGGTGTGGCGTCCAGCGCCTCAGCCCTCAGCGGCACCTTGCCGGCCCATTATCATTTTTATTTGCACTGCCTCTTCCCCTTTCAAGTGCTGAGCCATCATTATAATTTTTATTTGCATTGCCTTGCCCTCTTCAATTGCTGTGCCATCATCATCATTTTTATTTGCACTGCCTTGTCCCCTTCCAAGTGTTGTGCCATCATTAGTTTTATTTGCACTGCCTCGTCCCCTTCCAAGTGCTCTGCCATCATCATCATTTTTATTTGCACTACCTTGTCCCCTTCCAAGCGGTCTTCCATCATTATTTTTATTTGCACTGGCTCGCCCTCTTCCAAGTGCTGTTCCATGATTATCATTTTTGTTTGTGCTACCTTGACCGTTCCAAGTGTTGTGCCATCATTATAATTTTTATTTGCATTGCCTTGCCCCCTTACAAGTGCTGTGCCATCGTTATAATTTTTATTTGCATTGTCTTGCCCCCTTTTAAGTGATGTGCCATCATTATATTTTTATTTGCACTGCCTAGCTCCCTTCCAAGTGCTGTGCCATCATTATATTTTTATTTGCATTGCCTTGCCCCCTTCCAAGTGTTGTGCCATCATTATAATTTTATTTGCACTGCCTTGCCCCCTTCCAAGTGTTGTGCCATCATTATATTTTATTTGCACTGCCTTGCCCCCTTCCAAGTGTTGTGCCATCATTATATTTTTATTTCATTGCCTTGCTCCCTTCCAAGTGTTGTGCCATCATTATATTTTTATTTCATTGCCTTGCCCCATTCCAAGTGTTGTGCCATCATTATATTTTTATTTGCTCTGCCTTGCCCCCTTCCAAGTGTTGTGCCATCATTATATTTTTATTTCATTGCCTTGCCCCCTTCCAAGTGTTGTGCCATCATTATATTTTTATTTCATTGCCTTGCCCCATTCCAAGTGTTGTGCCATCATTATATTTTTATTTCATTGCCTTGCCCATTCCAAGTGTTGTGCCATCATTATATTTTTATTTGCTCTGCCTTGCCCCTTCCAAGTGTTGTGCCATCATTATATTTTTATTTCATTGCCTTGCCCCATTCCAAGTGTTGTGCCATCATTATATTTTTATTTCATTGCCTTGCTCCTTTCCAAGTGTTGTGCCATCATTATATTTTTATTCGCACTGCCTAGCCCCTTCCAAGTGCTGTGCCATCATTATATTTTTATTTGCACTGCCTTGCCCCCTTCCAAGTGTTGTGCCATCATTATATTTTTATTTCATTGCCTTGCCCCATTCCAAGTGTTGTGCCATCATTATATTTTTATTTCATTGCCTTGCCCTTCCAAGTGTTGCCATCATTATATTTTTATTTGCACTGCCTTGCCCCCTTCCAAGTGTTGTGCCATCATTATATTTTTATTTGCACTGCCTTGCCCTTCCAAGTGTTGTGCCATCATTATATTTTTATTTGCACTGCCTTGCCCCCTTCCAAGTGTTGTGCCATCATTATATTTTTATTTGCACTGCCTTGCCCCCTTCCAAGTGTTGTGCCATCATTATATTTTTATTTGCATTGCCTTGCCCCCTTCCAAGTGTTGTGCCATCGTTATAATTTTTATTTGCATTGTCTTGCCCCCTTTTAAGTGATGTGCCATCATTATATTTTTATTTGCACTGCCTAGCTCCCTTCCAAGTGCTGTGCCATCATTATATTTTTTATTTGCATTGCCTTGCCCCCTTCCAAGTGCTGTGCCATCATTATAATTTTAATTTGCACTACATTGCCCCCTTCCAAGTGTTGTGCCATCATTATAATTTTAATTTGCACTGCATTGCCCCCTTCCAAGTGTTGTGCCATTATATTTTTATTTGCACTGCCTTGCTCCCTTCCAAGTGTTGTGCCATCATATTTTTATTTCATTGCCTTGCTCCCTTCCAAGTGTTGTGCCATCATTATATTTTTATTTCATTGCCTTGCCCCATTCCAAGTGTTGTGCCATCATTATATTTTTATTTGCACTGCCTTGCCCCTTCCAAGTGTTGTGCCATCATTATATTTTTATTTACTCCTTGCCCTTCCAATTGTCCATCATTATATTTTTATTTCACTGCCTTGCCCCTTCCAAGTGTTGTGCCATCATTATATTTTTATTTGCACTGCCTTGCCCCTTCCAAGTGTTGTGCCATCATTATATTTTTATTTGCATTGCCTTGCCCCATTCCAAGTGTTGTGCCATCATTATATTTTTATTTCATTGCCTTGCTCCCTTCCAAGTGTTGTGCCATCATTATATTTTTATTTGCACTGCCTAGCCCCTTCCAAGTGCTGTGCCATCATTATATTTTTATTTGCACTGCCTGGCCCCCTTCCAAGTGTTGTGCCATCATTATATTTTTATTTCATTGCCTTGCCCCATTCCAAGTGTTGTGCCATCATTATATTTTTATTTCATTGCCTTGCCCCATTCCAAGTGTTGTGCCATCATTATATTTTTATTTGCACTGCCTTGCCCCCTTCCAAGTGTTGTGCCATCATTATATTTTTATTTGCACTGCCTTGCCCCCTTCCAAGTGCTGTGCCATCATTATATTTTTATTTGCACTGCCTTGCCCCCTTCCAAGTGTTGTGCCATCATTATATTTTTATTTGCACTGCCTTGCCCCCTTCCAAGTGTTGTGCCATCATTATATTTTTATTTGCACTGCCTTGCCCCCTTCCAAGTGCTGTGCCATCATTATATTTTTATTTGCACTGCCTTGCCCCCTTCCAAGTGCTGTGCCATCATTATATTTTTATTTGCACTGCCTTGCCCCCTTCCAAGTGCTGTGCCATCATTATATTTTTATTTGCACTGCCTTGCCCCCTTCCAAGTGTTGTGCCATCATTATATTTTTATTTGCACTGCCTTGCCCCATTCCAAGTGTTGTGCCATCATTATATTTTTATTTCATTGCCTTGCCCCCTTCCAAGTGTTGTGCCATCATTATATTTTTATTTGCACTGCCTTGCCCTTCCAAGTGTTGTGCCATCATTATATTTTTATTGCACTGCCTTGCCCCATTCCAAGTGTTGTGCCATCATTATGTTTTTATTTCATTGCCTTGTTCCCTTCCAAGTGTTGTGCCATCATTATATTTTTATTTCATTGCCTTGCCCCCTTCCAAGTGCTGTGCCATCATTATATTTTTATTTGCACTGCCTTGCCCCTTCCAAGTGTTGTGCCATCATTATATTTTTATTTGCACTGCCTTGCCCCCTTCCAAGTGTTGTGCCATCATTATATTTTTATTTCATTGCCTTGCTCCCTTCCAAGTGTTGTGCCATCATTATATTTTTATTTCATTGCCTTGCCCCCTTCCAAGTGTTGTGCCATCATTATATTTTTATTTGCACTGCCTTGCCCCCTTCCAAGTGTTGTGCCATCATTATATTTTTATTTGCACTGCCTTGCCCCATTCCAAGTGTTGTGCCATCATTATATTTTTATTTCATTGCCTTGCTCCCTTCCAAGTGTTGTGCCATCATTATATTTTTATTTGCACTGCCTTTCCCCCTTCCAAGTGTTGTGCCATCATATTTTTATTTCATTGCCTTGCTCCCTTCCAAGTGTTGTGCCATCATTATATTTTTATTTCATTGCCTTGCTCCCTTCCAAGTGTTGTGCCATCATTATATTTTTATTTGTACTGCCTTGCCCCCTTCCAAGTGTTGTGCCATCATTATATTTTTATTTGCACTGCCTTGCCCCCTTCCAAGTGTTGTGCCATCATTATATTTTTATTTGCACTGCCTTGCCCCCTTCCAAGTGTTGTGCCATCATTATATTTTTATTTCATTGCCTTGCCCCATTCCAAGTGTTGTGCCATAATTATATTTTTATTTCATTGCCTTGCTCCCTTCCAAGTGTTGTGCCATCATTATATTTTTATTTTATTGCCTTGCCCCCTTCCAAGTGCTGTGCCATCATTATATTTTTATTTGCACTGCCTTGCTCCCTTCCAAGTGTTGTGCCATCATTATATTTTTATTTGCACTGCCTTGCCCCATTCCAAGTGTTGTGCCATCATTATATTTTTATTTCATTGCCTTGCTCCCTTCCAAGTGTTGTGCCATCATTATATTTTTATTTGCACTGCCTTGCCCCTTCCAAGTGATGTGCCATCATTATCATTTTTTTTCAGACTGTATTTTATATGCTTTTTCCCATGTCCATCCGCTCCTGGTTGCTCATGCAAGAAGTGTGAGGTGCATGCATGCCACATTCAAGATGTCCTCCTGACTTGCCACCCCTTCCTCGGCGCACACTGACCTCCACCCAGTGGCAGTTGAATTACGGGTGGGGGTGGGGTGGCAACAACCAACCCAGGAGAGGAGAGCTGCCATTACACTCGATCCTGCCCCGCCTCCCCCATACCAGAACCCCGACACACAAGTTCGTTCCTGAACCCAGGTCACCAGCATGGCGTGAGGTGTGGCATCCAGCACCTCAGCCCTCAGCGGCACTGGGCCGGCCCATTATCATTTTTATTTGCACTGCCTCTTCCCCTTCCAAGTGTTGAGCCATCATTATAATTTTTATTTGCATTGCCTTGCCCCCTTCCAAGTGCTGTGCCATATTTATCATTTTTATTCACACTGCCTTGCCCCCTTCAAGTGCTGTGCCATCATCATCATTTTTATTTGCACTGCCTTGTCCCTTTCCAAGTGTTGTGCCATCATTATTTTTATTTGCACTGCCTTGTCCCCTTCTAAGTGCTGTGCCATCATTATCAGTTTATGTGCACTGCCTCGTCCCCTTCCAAGTATTGTGCCATCATTATAATTTTTATTTGCAGTGCCTCGCCCCCTTCAAGTGCTGTGCCATCATTATTTTTATTTGCACTGCCTTGCCCCCTTCCAAGTGCTGTACCATCATTAACATTTTATTTGCACTGCATTGCCCTGTTCCAAGTGCTGCTCCATCATTATAAAGAGAATAACCGATAGGTTTGTGTCCATTACCAGGGAGTAATAGCATCAAGAGGTTCTGGACACATGAACCTCGAGAGCGAAGATCGAGAGGTTCCAATGTGTCCAGAACCTCGAGATGCTTTTATGCCTGGTAATGGACACAAACCTATCGGATATTTTTTTTTTAATATGGATACGATTTTTGATTTAAAAACAGGCTCCTGACTAGTTTTAAACAGTCAGTACGGGTGCCCGACGTGTAGCCTGCACACAGCTTGGTACATAGGAGACAGGAAAAGTATACTGTTTAGTGAGGAGTCACTCGCTCTCACTCTTACCTTGAGTGGTGACTTCAGTTCAGTGGTAGCAAGACTAAATGGAGGATCTACCAGCTACTGTAGTCAACATTGTTTCCTCCCCTCACAAAAAAAAGGAAAATACTGCTCGTTTCTGTTAACGGACATTTCTCTCGCTAAGCGAGAGGAAGAGCCGCCATGTTTTTAAATTTTTTAGGCTCACCAAGAAAGGAAAAGCGGCCAATCAGAAGGCACGCTTTAAATTATGTGGGGTGGCAGACTTGCGGTTGCGCTGTTGAGTTTAAGTGATAATATTATCGTTCGGGTCCCAGTGATAGTATTACTGGACATGAACGATAATATTATCACTTCTGAAGTGTCCTATTATCACTCTGGGAGTGATAGTATTATCGTGTTTTTTTTGTATGCTTTAGTAGCATATTAAATTTACAATCCATATATTAAAATATGTATTTGCGCTATTTTGCCACTTCCAGGTGTTGTTCCATCATTATTTTTATTTGCACTGCCTTGCTCTTTTCCAAGTATTGTGCCATTATTATAATTTTTATTTGCACTGCCTTGCCCTTTTCCAAGTGCTGTGCGGTCATTATCATTTTATTGTCACTGCCTTGCCCCTTTCCAAGTATTGTGCCATCATTATTTTTATTTTCACTTCTTTGCCCCCTTCACAGTGTTGCGCCATCATTATCATTTTTATTTGTGCTATTTTGCCACTTCCAGGTGTTGTGCAATCATTATTTTTATTTCCACTGCCTCACCCTCTTCCAAGTGCTGCTCCATTTTATTTGTGCTACCTTGCCTCTTCTAAGTGTTTTGCCATCATTATAACTGTTATTTGCATTGCCTCGCCCCCTTCCAAGTGCTGTGCCATCATTATCATTGTTATTTGCATTGCCTCGCTCCCTTCCAAGTGCTGTGCCATCATTATCATTTTTATTTGCACTGCCTTGCCCCCTTACACGTGCTGTGCCTTTATCATTTTTATTTGCACTGCCTTGCCCATTCCAAGTGCTGTGCCATCTCCATCTTTGTTGCCATTTGTAATGCTTCACCCCTTTCATGTGTTGTGCCTTTATTATTTTTAATTGCAGTTCTTCATCTTCTTCTGTGAGCTGTGCGTCTATCTTTTTACGGCTGCAGTAGGCGGAGCCTGCAGACATTTTGCATGTACAAAAGGAGTGATGTTATGTTTTCTGTCCGTGGAACTGACTGATGGTGTAAATAGTCTCCTCCGCCTTACCCTCCTCCAAGAAATGTTTTCGCCTTCAAATAAATATGCTTTCATGTTAGTCAATGGTTGCAGTGCACTATTTTCTTTCTTAAGTGGGAGGTACAAGAACTGGAACCTGAGTAGTGGGAGGCAGCATTAGTTTTTTGGGGGTAGTAAAGATCCACCCTCACCTCCACCCAAGAAGCTCATAAAGATCCACCCTCACCTTTTTTTTGGTTCTGAGTAGTGGGAGGCAGCATTAGTTTTTTTTTTGGGGGGGTAGATCCACCCCCACCTCCACCCAAGAAGCTCCTAAAGATCCACCCCATCCTTTTTTTTTGGTTCATGTGGGAGGGGTATGAGGTGGATCTATCATGCTGGAATAATTGACTATCAGAGCTTAAAGGGGCACTGTCAGCTTTGGTCATCCGTTTTTGTCTTTATGCACGTAGCATGCCTCTTGGCACACAAGTATTAAAGACTGAGTCTACTATGCCCTGATACATCACAAATTGATGTAATTTAGCCAGTTGTGCTTATTTTTTAAAGATCTGTTTGCTGGTCAGGCAGACATAAACTCATTCACCACCTGGAAGCACATGCTGGATGAGACCACGCATCTGGCAGCATGCGGTCCGAACTGGCAGTTTGGGACATGCAGCAGTAAAATCAAGATTATCGTCACCATTGGTCTTCTGAGATGCTGTGGGGTTTGCATGAGCAAAAACAAGCACTGAGAGTCAAGTAATTTTCTTTTTAAAACAGGGCCAAAATCCTGCATGCATGAGATCTATACTCATTCCAGCTTGTGTACGAAGTAGATTTCGCCCCTTTTTAAAAATGAATTACTTTGACTCTCGGTGCTTGATTTTTGTTTGCGCACACTGACAGCACCTCAGAAGACCACAGCGGTGATGATAATCTTGATTTAATATGTCGATGTCCCTAAAATCAAGACTTCGACCGTGACTTGTGCTAGACGCATGGTCTTGTCCAGCATGTGCTTCCAGGTGTGAGTGAGTTTATGTCGGCCCGACCGGCAAACACATCTTTAAAAAATAAACATAACTGGCTAAATTACATCAGTTTGTGATGTACCAGGGCATAGTAGACTCAGTCTTTAATACCTGTGTGCTAAGAGGCACATTACGTGCATGTAGACAAAAACGGATGACCAAAGCTGACAGTGCCCCTTTAAGCTTCAGAAGGAAAGAAAAATCCTGAAACTGCATCCTTATACAGTACTTGTTTAAACAGCCTTGGCTCAGCTTACATTCCTCTCCTGGTCACACATTTTCTCAAATACATTCCAAGAGATGGAAAGCCCCTCCTGGTGGGTATATGGTGTTATTCAGACCTGTCCTCCAACCCTGCCCTCACCACCTTACTCTGTATTTTGCATCAGCTGAAGCATGTCAGTACAGCAAGAGGCTGCAGTGTATATTTTTTACTGAGCTTGCAGTTTTAAAGGAGTAATCCACTCAGAATTTGCAAAAACATATGTTATGCAGAGTGTTTTGATGTGTATTTTAAGTCCTAGTGTGTCCTTCCCTCTGTCTGCTGTTAGGAGTTTTTCCTAAATTAGCCTATTAGCAAATACCTGAGAGCTAGCTAGCTAACTGGGGGTTCTATAAGAAAACTGCTGCTAAATTAAGCTCTAATTCACTATTGTTGTTTTCTGTGCATCAGGTCTGGCTTGCAGGAGTGTTTTAATTTTAAAACTTTTAATTTCATCAAACTATATACAATCATAAAAGCACAGAAATTGCCCAGATCATAAGCGCTACAATTAGTTAAGACTCTAGCTGTTTTCTTACAGAAAACCCACTCAGTTAGATTTCAAGTATTTGCTAAACTATAAATGTAGGTACCAGCATTCTATTAGGTAGAACTAGCATTTAGTGCTGATTTTGCTCTGTGACATGATTTTCATTTTTTTTTTTTTACAAATGAAGTGTATGGTATGAAGCTGCAGCTTAGAAACTGCAAAATACTTTAAAGTCACTTTTTCTCCTGTGTATGGTATAGCATGAAAGCAACAGGATGACAGTGACTATTTCAGCTACACATTTGATCCCATTTTACAATGGTTCATTGCACTGCTCATTTAGTGTATCCCACTTTTTCAAATAATAAAAAAAAATTTGCCAAACTAAATAACTCACACGTACATATTTGTATACTTTATTAAAAAGATACTTCACATTTGTAACTGAAAAAAAAATTGAAAATCATGTCACAGAGAAAAATCAGCACTAACTGCCAGTTCTACCTATTAGAATAGAGGAGGCAGTATAGTGCAGTGGTCTAAGGCTCTGAGCTGCAAACCTGGTGTCCTGGGTTTGAATCCCACAGCCTCCACATGCGTACTGTGTGTCCCTGAGCAAGTCATTTAACTTCCTTGTGCTCCCAGGTCACACCTGTAGACAAGCTTTAGTATGTCTCTCCTGGTAAAAAAAAAAAGAATGCTGGTACCTACATTTACAGTTTAGCAAATACTTTAGAGCTGAGTGAGTTTTCTGTAAGAAAACTGCTATAGTCTTTACTAATTATAGCAGTGATGATCTGGGGCAATTTCTATGCTTTTTATTGTTGTGAGTAGTTTGATGAAATTAAATTTTAAAATGAAAACACATATTACTGCTAGCTAGACACGACACACCCAAAAACACAAATAGTGAATTAGAGCTATTTAGTAGCTGTTTTCTTACAGAAACCCCAGTTAGGTAGCTCTCAGGCATCTACTAAATTGTAACTATTGCCATTTGTGCTCACTGAATAAGAACAGTTACAAAGCTCTGCTGTTGTGAACTGATTTAAAAAAACACTGCATATGCTAAATCTATGGGCCTGGCTACATTACTGTCACATGAGACAGGGTGCATTGTAGGAGGCAGAAGGCAATAAACCTATTTGTGATGGAGATCTCCAGGGGTCATAAAACTACCCTAAAGCTAGCAGCCTAATTTAGGAAAAACTCCTAATAGCAGACAGAGGGAAGGACACACTAGGACTTTACATACAAATCAAAACACTCTTCATAACATATGTTTTTACAAATTCTGGGTGGACTACTCCTTTAATTGAGCCATCCCCAATCGTATCCTTCCAAGAACCACTTTATGTGGTGTGCATACCAACATGGTTATTTCACTCTTATTTACAGTTTTACACCTTTATCAGATTTTAATTGCAGTTGTGTTTAAATGCTCCACCATGTAGCCTTCAGTCTCCCACTATACCTGCATGCATTGCAGCACTTTCATTGCATGCAGGGAGGTCGGAGGCTGCAAGGGCATATGCCTATGGCAGTGTGGAGAATGGGTGTAGGCTGCAATACTGGGATGCCTCCATACCACAGTAACCTGACAGCTGTATGTGCACCCCCTGGGTGTACCCCCATGTCCCCACCTAACCTACCTCTCTGTCCGCACTTGCCTCCCTGAGGGCCACCTCCTGATGGTATCCGTGTACTGTCCTTGATAATTCTTCTCACTGTGCCGAGTGTTGGGAGTACCCTGCCTGCCCATGTGTGATGTGGCAGCAATACTACCTGCACAGCAGTGCCAGTAGTGAACACATACATTAGTGGAGCTCCTGAGTGCCTCGTGGAGGACTGCTGCGGTGGACAATAGACATGTGGCACTGTGTACAGTGGAGCAGTGGGAAACACTGAAGACAGTAGTAGAGGGTCTGCCTTCAGCCATACAGCAGCAGTACATGAACGTCTGTTGTGCCCAGGTACTCTAATACTGGCAGAACTGATGCCATGTCTCCCCGCTCTCTCTGTCTCCCTCCCTCTCACTGACGTAGCCCCCCGATTCCAACATATGGATCTCCCCCTCCCTCGAACCTCTCTATGTCACCTCCACAACATAAGTGTGTCTCATAACAGTGAAATATGGTTATTTACATAATATGACTGTGCCATATGCACAGTACTCCATAGGACATGTAGGAGGGCAACTCAAAATGCAGCTGTCATCACCGAGTGCACCATGGTATGTTCACTGCTACTACAGGGCTGAGACCACACATACTATCACACTCAGTGTGGACAGGCTGTAATGTTTTCAAACCATTATCCACACTGTTCACTGGCAGTGTGGACACACTGTAATGTTTACAGTCTGTAACGGTTTGAATCCATTACAGCTTTCTCGAGTGTAATGTGGACAGGGCCTGCATGTCTATGTAATTGTCTATCTTTCTATCAATTGCATGCATCACTATTTTTACCTGTTTCTAAAACAAACCTGCATATCACATTTGCCTGTACTCTGAGCACATACTTATGAAACTGTGCATTATTTGTACTCCACTTCTGCATAGACCTCATACTTTCCTAATATTCCCATTATCACAAGCATAACTACCTTGCCCTTATAAAAAGCGACCCCCTCTGAAAGTTACTATCACATTTTCTCTGCTAACAGTCCATCATTACACCTGACTTCCTGACATCAACACATTGCTTAAATATAACTTACATCACCTCATGGACAAAAACCCTGTTTCGCTAAAAAAAAAAAAAAAAAACAACCTGTGTAAATAATCCCAAGGCTGAACATATGCCAGCCATTACTTTTTCAGGGGAGGTTCAGGAGATGGTGACAGAAAAGAAAGCGGTGCATAGGCATTTCAAGTGCTCAAGGAGTGAAAGGGATCGAGGGGAGTACGAGCTGATGGCCAGAAGGGCCACTAGGGTGGTGAGGGCGGCTAAGGCAAGGAAGGAGCAGAACCTGGCCAGGGAAATTAGGAGAGGGAACAAGGGGTTCTTTAGATACAGTGGGGAAGAGTGGAGGGTGAAGGGGCAGATTAGCAGGATTAAAACAGGGAAGGGATGGGCACAAGATTGGGGAAGCAGGCTGAGGTACTAAATGAGTACTTCACCTCAGTTTTCACAAAGGAAAATGGGGGGGCTGCATCATACATGGGAGGAGATGGTGAAACTGAGGAGGGGGAACCCTTACCGATCAGCGTGTCTGGGGAGAGGGGGGCCATCACTGGCAGGAGGGGGGAAAGCAAAGCAGGGGGACAAGGTAGTGGAGGTGAAAATCACAGCAGAAAGAGTGAGGGAAGCCCTCAGGTCCCTTAAGACAGAGAAAGCACCGGGGGCCAGATAAATGACATCCCAGAGTGCTGAAGGAACTGTCGGATGTCCTGGCGGAGCTTTTCAGCATCTCTCTGAGGACAGGGTGGGTGCCCCAGGACTGGAAGGTGGCGCATATAGTGCCTATCCACAAATGGAGGGTCAAGGGAGGTGGCAGGGAACTACAGGCCCATCAGCCTGACATCGATGGTGGGCAAGGTGATGAAGGGCATTGTCAAGGAGGGGCTGGGGGGAACCTGGAAAAGTCGGGGTGCCTGGACCATAGACAGCATGGATTCGTCCCGGAGAGATCTTGTCAGACAAACCTTGTGAAGTTCTATGACTGGGTGACTAGTGCCTTGAACCTGGGTAGACCAGTGGACATCCTCTTTCTTGACTTCAGCAAGGCGTTTAACTCTGTTCCTCACGGGGGCCTGTTGGATAAGCTGGGAGAAATGGGGGTGAGGAACCAGATGATCAGATGGATAGGAAACTGGCTTCAGGACCGGAAGTTGGCGGGATAGTCTCATCCCCAAGGAGGGTCATTAGTGGGTTCCCTCAGGGATCGGTCATTGGGTCCCTCTTGTTCAACGCCTATGTCTGTGACATAAGGAAGGATATCAAGAGTGACATGAGTCTCTTTGTGGATGACTCAAAACTGGGGGCGGTGGTGGATGGGGAGGAGGGGAGGGTGGCCCTACAGGGGGACCTGGAGGCTCTGGAAAGGTGGTCTAGAAAGTGGAAGCTGAGGTTCAATGCAGGGAAATGCAAGGTACTGCACCTGGGAGCCAGAAACCCGGGCCAAGTGTACACCCTGGGGGGGGAGGGAATGCTACAAGTCTCAATGACAGAGAGGGACCTGGGGATGGTGGTGGATGTCAAGATGAACAACTCTGAGACTTGTAGGAGGGCAGCGGCCAAGGCCAACAGGATGCTGGGATGCATCGCTAGGGGGATCACCTCCAGAAGGAGGGAAGTGATACTCCCTCTGTATAACTGCTTGGTGAGGCCACACCTTGAGTACTGCGTGCAGTTTTGGAGGCCACACTTAAAGAGGGACATTGAACTCCTGGAGAGGGTCCAGAGGAGGACAACCAAAATGATCTGGGGCTTGGGGGACAGGACCTATGGGGAGAGGCTTGAAGAGCTAAATATGTACACATTGGAAGAGAGAAGGGACTGGGGGGACATGATAGAGGTCTTCAGGTACATGAAGGGGGTAAATAGGGGAGGAGCAGTCAGGATGCGCTGAAGAAAGGAGTGGGGGCAACTAGAGGGCATGGGTGGAAGCTGGAGGGGAGATTCAGGGGAGAAAGGAGGAGGTGCTACTTCACTGAGAGGGTGGTGGAGCCATGGAATGCGCTGCCCAGGGGGCTGGTGGAGGCAGAGATGGTGGAGGGGTTCAAGAGGGGGTGGGACAGGTACAGGGGAAGGGTTCTGGAAGTAAAGTCCTGTGCAGCGAGAATATCCAGGACTGGGAAGGGAGAAGCCAGAGAGGGCGAGGGGACAGCAAGGTCAGCTCCCAGAGTAGGGGCTGACCAAACGAGCAGACACGAAAGACCGTTAGGCCTATTCTGGTGGCATTTTAGTATGTTAGTATGTACTGCCACCTTCTGTACCATCATGGGGATTTGAATGTTTCCCATAATGCTTTACATTATTGGGGTATGTGTGATTGTGTTTTCTTTAAAATTTGGCTGTCTTGCCATATTACACCTTGACCTTCTATGTCTGTTTCATCAGTGAGTTTACTTTGCCCGTTGTGTTACTATATATTCCGCATACAGGCTGTCTTCAAGAAAATCAGGCAGTATATCATTAGTGTCTGATTCCGAGGATGAGCAGTCTGAATCAGAACTGGTGTACCCACCAGAGTCACAGTCAGCAAATACCAAGTACGCTGCTGGCTGTAAAACATGCTTTCTTTTCAGTAGGTTTAGACATTGCTTAGAAATGCAAAAACACCCCACAGCTGCTAAATATTTAATTTCTGGTTCAGGTTTAGTAAATACTAAAGTAATTAATTGCTTTCTCTTCTGTAATACAGTCCCACAACTCCATTTTTCATTCAAGGCCAAACCTGCCAAAAACAGGATATTGCAGCTCGATTCGTCCCCCAGTAATCATGCCTAAAAACAGTAGTCTTAGTCCTTGACTATTGCTTGTAAGTGTTTTTTTTTTTTATTTCTTTTTACCCTGCCTTACTACCATCTTAGTCCACTCCTTCTGACCTGATCAGTCCCCATAGATCCCTCCCACGATGTCTGTCCCTTAGAGTGCCAGGCTTACTCCATTATCCCCCCTAGCTAAATCCTCTCTTCGGAGCACCTGCACAATGGGGTCTGCTTGTGGGTAGGTGATCGGGGCTGAGATCGGTTGTCATCGTGGACCGAGAGGTTTTTATCCCGCTTTTCTTCCCTTGGTCCCTCCATCCCCTGAGGGCATCGGCACGCAGGACTGATGTCCAGATAGACAGCGTGCTGATGCATGCCATTGTCAAGTGCCCATGACATCCTCCCCAACTCTGGAGAGCTGCCTGTGCCCTGATGCCCGTGCTTCCACAGGCATAGGAGCATCAGGTGCTCAAAGCACCCCAGGAACCCACCCCAGGAAGAGGAGAGCATCTGTTGGTATGCTCAGTCCTCCTCCTCCCCTCCGACCCCCAGTGGCCTGAGTCTGTTCTCGAACTCGGTCGCCAGCTGCAGCGTATGTAGCCCAGCTACCAGCCTCAGCACCACCAGGCCGGTGCTTGTAAGTGTTTTAATTGAGAATGAAGGCTTATTTGAGCCCAAAACAAAGGAGATATACAGCAGCAACACATGATGGGTCATCTGTCCTTGCTGCCATGACGCCGACTGAACTGGAAGGAAAATGGATTTGGTCCACGACTCTTGCTGCCAGTCCTGCAAGAGATCGGTCACATGGTAATACGCAGAGTAAAGTATTCCCGATAGAATGCACGACCTGCTGTGCAGCAGTAATCTTGTCTTGTCTGTTTGGAAGCAGTCACTGTTTGGCCGTAAAATGAGAAAAACTGAGTATACACTTAGTACCACAAGTACAATCGGCACCTGCAGGTAAAGGATTAATGAGGATGTTTGCATGAAAGCTGAATCCTTGTACTACAGATGTTTCCTTCTCCTGCTTTTCACTGCACTGAAACCATAACTCTCTGCTTGTGACATCACATCTGTTGTTCTGGAGATGGCTATGATCTCACAAAGAGCAGATTATGAAACCATTGGATAGAAAAGACACAGAGTTCCTGTTTTATGCAAATATACTGAGTAATAAAGACTGTGGGTGATGCATTCAAAAAAGTAATCAGATATAAACTGAATTATTTCTGAATGTTTTATTTTGAAAAGTTTTCCTTGATACTGGAAAATGACTTTAAATATTGTGAAAGTAAGATCTCCAGAGTTCCAACACATAATAAAAATGCATATTTACCTCTTTTTCAATAAATGATGTTGTCAGTGTCATACCAAACCATCCTTCTCTGTTCCTCATTATATCAACACTGCTACCCATGATTTACCACCATTTGTAAAATTCCATCCTTTTACTCTTTCACAGCCTTTAAAGAGCCATTGCATTATCATTTGTATTTTTATTTTGATGTTTAGGGGCAGCATGTATAAGTAATAAAATACTGTTTGTAATAAAAATAAACATTTTTGAGACTTATCATAGGCTGCACCTGCTGTATGTGCTTTTTTCATTGCTGCTCCTTATTTAAATTTAAGGTGGTTTGCGTTCTTCTGTATAGGGAACTAACAAAATATCTGCATGTTGTTTAGAAACAGAGATGTTTATGGACATAAAAGGCTTATGGTCCAACTAGTCTGCTCGGGTTTTGTCGATATTATTTTAATTGTTGTTCTTAGTTTTTTACAATTCTGTTTCTTCACATTTTTTGTAGGGACATGTGGAGACAATCTTTGACTGTAAATTCAAACCGGATGACCCTAACCTCCTAGCTACAGCTTCTTTTGATGGGACAATAAAAGTCTGGGATATAAATACTCTAACAGCAGTATATACCTCTCCCGGCAATGAGGGCGTCATCTACTCCCTTTCTTGGGCTCCAGGTAAGAATATCATTCACTTGCCACAGTTACACTCATTGACTATGAGAATGTGCAGTGCTTATAACAGCATGTCTGTTTTATTCATGAAAACAACAGGTGACTTAAACTGCATAGCAGGTGCAACTTCCCGAAATGGTGGCTTTATATGGGATGTGAAGAAAGGAAAAATGATCACACGGTTTAATGAGGTAGGATTCTTTGTATTTTTTTTTATTGCCCCAGGCCTCCCTTGCCCCACTCCAGGCTGAGGCTCAGCTCCTGCCCCACACGTCACTCCCCTGTACCCAGGCTTGCCTCCATGGGCAGGGCCGTCAGGCAGACAGCTGTCTCTTAGCTCTTGCTTGCCCTCCAGGGTGGGCCCATGGGAGCAGGATCCCCTGGCAGACATAGGCAGCAGCAGGAGTGGTGGCTGAGGCAGGGCGTCATTGACCGGGGCCAGATTTTTGTGGATGCTATGCCCTGGAGGCGGGACATGCAATGATGTCAACGGGCACGTCCGACATCTATCCTGCCTCCGACAATGTTCAGTGTTGGCTCCCACAGATCCACCAGCCTCTGCTGGGGGCCATTGATGTGCCGGGCACACACACCCTCCCCCCCGAAAAAGGAGAGCCACTACTCTGTGCTCAATCCTTCTCTGCCTGGCCAGCCCTCTGACTCCCGGTTCTGTTCCTGAACCCAGGATGTCGGCATCGCAAGTGGATGTCTTGCCACGGGGCTGGTGGGTTCTTTGTATTTTTAAATGGAATTTTTTCAGTACCCTCTACCCTGGGGTTCTTATCTATATAAGATAACCAGTGCCTGGTGCCTACCCCATTCCCCCACCAAAAAGGAACTAAGAAAGATGACTAATAAATTAAATCTGGCAACATGTCTTATCAACCATGCTACAATGAGATAAAGAATCAAAACACATAATATGTGTTCTGGGAGTCACAGTTAAAAAGCTGTAATTTAAGTCTGGATTGACAATGGGACTTCTACTCTAAAAGAATGGAAACAAGAACTAACAGAAATTGTCAAAATGGAGAAAATATCACATTGCTTACAAGGCAGCAGCAACATTTTCAAAGCTAAGTGGGGGTGTCTGTATAAGTTCCTTGTTTAGGGTAATAAAGAACATACAAACACGTAGCTTGCTTAAGCGATATCCCTTATACACATGTAATCCTAAAAGAAAGGGAAGTAAGCCTTGTGTGGTATAGCCATCTGACATTTGCAATGGCATAGCAGTTATCCAATTCTATATCCTTGTTTCTTTTACAATCACTACTTCTTTCCAGGCCCACGGGTGTGTGTGTGTGGTGTGTGTGTGTATGTATATATATATATATATACACACACACACACACATACACACAAGATACACCTTTGTATACTCATTTGAAATGAATTCATTAAACTTAATAAAGAAAGACCACGAGGAAATCCAAATAATACTCTAGTCTAGGAACATGGATATGGTGTACTTATCCACACTTCTGGCAGTGTCCTTTCACCTTTAAAGTTTGCTGGAAAGTCTTCAAGCTGAATCCTCCCTCCCAATCTGGTGGTAACTCCTTCGGCACTGTTCCATAATGTCAGATTTTCCTTTCCACCAGAAGAAGAAGATTCCCTTCTTACCACTGTCACGCTGAGTAGGCACTTTGCTTCAGTTCTAGGTAATTTTGTAAAAACAACTTCTTCATCTTTAAGCGATCCTCATCTCCACTATGAATGACTCGAAGTTGGCACTGAGATTTAAAAAGCGTGAATGTGAGCAGAAGATGTCCCAGATGGACCCACACACCTTGTGCTTTTACTTCTTGGACCATGAACACGATCCCCAGGTGTGTGGCCTCTGTCGCACTTTGCATCCAACAACATTGGAAGACTGGCATGCTTGGGTTTTCTTAAGGCATTCTGATGAACAGGATCCCCCCATTCACTTGAAAGATGCCCGAGGGGTGATCTCCACAGCTGTGGCGTCTGCTGAACAACTAGCAGAGTCTGAACAGGTTGCAGCTCAGGCTGTGGAGCATGCCTCTTTAACTTCGGCTTTCATGCCACTTACATTTGGCGGCACCTTTTCAGGGGTGTTATATGATTTGTCCCTGTCCCTTCCCATCTATGAGCAGGGCCCTTCTAAGGGCTCAAACTCAAACTCCTCAAAGAAAGAGACTAAAAAGAAGTCTCACTGTCAATTGTGGGATTGCGAGTGCTCTCAGGCCTCTGATTCCCATGCTTCTTAGAAGGTTTGAACTACAGTCGATCCTTTGACCCAGGCCACTGACTCCACAGTCTCCCCATCAATCCAGTTGGCCAGGACGCCCATCGACCACCCCTGCCAAAATTTTTCTCGACCTTGTCGACACATTGTCGCAAGATGAAGCTGACTCCTCCCTCTCTAGGACTCTGATCCTGTCTCTTACCTCACAGAGTGGGTCAAACCACCCACTGATCCTGTTCCCAGCCCTCAGGATCCGATTATCCAAGAGGTTCCTTGGCTTTTGCTGGCTCCCTCATCCTGCTGTCGACCTACCTGACAGTCAAGGTCGAGGGTCTCGAACCCAAAGCCCGGAGTCGAGCAACCCACACCGACAAAGGCATTCCCACTTTTGGCACTCAGGCAAGCAGCGCCGCTGATACTTCTCCTCTTCTTCCTCCTCAGATGAGGATAGGCTCCATCGCAAAATACATCAGTGCTACAAAGAGCCCGTGTGGCATCAGCTCATGTTTACCTGGGTTCAGTCACTTCCAGCCCCCACCCCGGCTCTTCCATGGCTTCCACCACCCAGGCCACAGCCTACCCCGGCTCAGCCGGCTCCACATGGGCATTTTCTGGCCTCTCCGCCTATTAAGGTGGAGCTGAGCCACCTGTGTTTCCACCACCTCAGGATGCCCATACCGCTTCTGAGCTTTCTCAGTGGCTATCAGGCACCATGACTCCCTATAGACCCTTTGGGATCAGCGGAAATTCTGGTGATAGATCACTTTTCGATGAATCCTCAGAGTCGGAGGGCTCCTCCATAAACTCCTGTCCATTGGATGCCAAGTTGGGCTAGGATTTGTCGAAAGAGCATGGTCCCGCTGATCTCAAAGTCGACGGGTCTTCAGATGGAGCCCATCCAGAAATGGGCTAAGTAAACGCTGGCTGAGATTCTCGACTGGGGTGACTCCCCTAGGGAGGCCTTCCCAGTTGCTGGGGCCATTCTTCGCCCTGGAGCTTTGGCAGCATCCTACCTCTTGCCCTGTGCCATCGGCTCAGATGGACTGCAGTACGTGGTCCCTACCAGTTCCCTTGTCGGATTTCACAGAACACTTGTTGGCTGAGGGTCTGGTGATCAACTCGGTCTTTCAGTGCCCAGGCAATGTCAGAGCCTCCTGACAAGGAATCCAAAAAATTGGATCACATGGCCAAAAAGGTCCATGCTGCCTCCTCTCTCAGCCTTCGGTAGGTGAGTTTGGCCCTTTTGATGGCCCACTTCACTTATGCCTTTTTAGACATGCTCGATGAGGTGCTTCCCCAGCCTCCGGCTGACTTACAGACTACAGTCCAGCAGGTCCAGGACCAGGGTCGAACTGTGACTAAGCAGCAGATCCAAACAGCCATGGACATAGATGATCTTGCACCTGGCATGTGGCTGCTGTGTTCACCATGCGCCACAGGGCTTGCCTGAGGATCTCAACCTTTATTGAGGATACCCAACACAAGTTGGCAGCTGTCCCCTTCATGGGCACTGACCTATTTGGACTGGGGATCGAAGGGTACCTTACTCACACTGAGAAGTCCAGTGCCACCCTGGACTCATTGACCTCCACCCAGAGGGATCCCAAGGGCTCTAAGGCTCAAAAGATGAAGCCCTTTTGGCCCCTCTCTGCTGCTGTGGCCAAGCTGTCCAATGCCCCCACCTGGGCAGCAGGGCCAGGTTTGGTGTCCCTGGCCGAAGTCAGTTGCTTCAGTCATTAGAAAGCCAGGAGGTCGAGGTCCCGCTGGTTCCTCAGCTGGTCCCTCCTCTGCCTCTAAGCCTGCCCAGTGACGGGATGGGGGTGCCTCCCCCATGTCTATCCTGACTTCCATGTAGGGGGCCAGCTCTGGCACTCCCTTTCCGCATGGTCCGCTGTTACCATGGGCAGGTGGGTCCTGGAGGTGGTCAGTCAGGGTCTTCCTCTGGAATTCAAGGCTTACCCGCCTTGTCGAGCCCGTGCCCCATGGGAGGACATGGTGTCTGCTGACATTCTGTCAGCCCTTTGGGAAGACATTGCCCAATGGGGGCTGGTGCCCAATCTTAGATGTGCACAACTTGAACAAATTCCTTCAGCCGCACACTTTCAGGATGGTCACTCTGTCTCAGATCATACCATCTCTGTAGCAGAAAATGTGGTTTTGCTCTCTGGATCTTCAGGACGCATTCTTCCACATCCTAATCTGTCCGTCCCACTGCCGGTTCCTCCAGTTCTGTGCAGTGGGGATTCTCTATGAGTTCCAGGCCATACCCTTCGGCCACTCCTCGACTCCCAGGGTCTTCAACAAAGTCATTACAGTGGTTGTAGCCTTCCTGAGGTGCCGAGGGGTCCAGGTATACTCCTATCTGGACAACTGGCTCATAGTGGGTTCCTCCAGGGAGGAGGTGGAGTGGTCCAGAGATCTGGCCCTCCAGACCTGCGTGTCCCTTGGCCTCCTCGTCAGTGAGGCCAAGTCGGAACTCACACCTTCGCAGGTGATACACTTCATCAGGGCAGAGCTTGACTCTTGCAGAGTCAGGGCTCGGCTTCCGGTGGACCGGGCAGAGGCTTTCTCCTCATCCTTTGCCCAATCATTTCGGGTTGGGCAGTTGTGCTGTGCTGTGAGCTTCCTGCGCCTCTTGGGATACATGGCGGCATGCACTAGCGTGATCCGTTAGGCCCGTTGGAGACGCGCTGTCTGCAGTGGGAGCTTGCCAGCCAATGGTCTCAGTGCAAGGGCCACTTCGACCAGCCGGTCACTGTGACCCAGCTGATGAGGGATGCCCTCCAGTGGTAGTTAGTTCTGGAATATCAGCGGGAAGGGATCCCTTTTGTCTGTCCAGAGCCAATGGTCATTCTGACAACTGATGACTCTGTAATGGGCCGGGGTGCTCACCTGGGGGACCACAGAGTCCATGGACTCCAGACCCCCGAGGAGTCCCAATGCCATATCAACCTGCTGGAGCTTTGGGTAGTTCAGTTGGGACTGACAGCCTTTGCTCTGCACATCCAGGTTCAGGTTGCTCAGGTTGAGATGGACAGCACCACTACTGTGTACTACCTCAACAAACAGGGCAGGTTGCACTCCCCTCCTCTGTGCAAGGAAGCTCTCTGCATCTGGACCCTCTTGAGCAGCCTAGATGCCAATCTCCTGGCCATTCATGTGTCTGGTGCCTCCAACCAGCTGGCAGATGCCCTCAGTTATGTGGGTGAGGCGTCTTAACGAGTGGTCCCTCCATCCGGAGGTAGTACACAGCCTGTTCTCCCAGTCGGGCACCCTTCTGGTGGACCTGTTCACCTCCAAGGAAAATGCAAAGCTGAGGCTGTATAATGCCCGCCCCCCTCAGCAGGGGACACTGCAGGGGATGCCTTCTTGTGGCCCTGGATCCCAGGCCTTCTCTATGCCTTTCTTCATTTCTGTTGATCCACAAGGTGTTGCTTAAGATCAGGAGGGCTAGGGCATGGATGATCCTGGTGGCTCCGGACTAGCCCCTCCAGTTCTGATACCCCAGTCTCCTCAACGTCAGCAGTGGGCTCCCATGGCTTCTTCCTCTCTGCCTGGATCTACTCTTTTGCAGTCAGGGGAAGGTGCCCCATCCAGACCTTAAATCTCTGCACTTGACAGCCTGGTTCCTGAGCTGCTAGAGTTCCAGGCTTTGGGTCTCTTTGAAGATGTCCTGGCTGTGGTTGAGGCTTCTCAGAAGGAGTTGACCTGAAAGTGATAAATGGAAGAGGTTCTCAGTTGGTGTCAGGGCAAGGGACTTGACCCCTTATCTTGCGCGGTGGCTATCATTCTCGACTACCTGTGGTCCCTGTCTTAGTTGGGCCTCTAGTCAGTGACCCTTAAGGTGCACCTGGCAGTGATCTCGTCATACCAGGCGTGTGCTGGTATGCCATTGGTGGTGCAGGAGAAGGTGATCTGTGTGCTTTTTCAAAGGCCTTGACCACATTTCTTCTCCACTGCATGAACCACCACAACCTTGGGACTTGTTGCTGGTGTTGGCAAAGCTCATGGGCATGCCATTCAAACCAATGCACAAGTGTGAGATGTCTCACCTGTCATGGAAGACCACCTTCCTGGTGGCTATCATGTCAGCCAGAAGGATTGGGGAGCTCCAGGCACTCTAGGTGGAGTCTCCTTACCTGGTCATCCACAGGGACAAGGTTGTTCTGTGCCCCCAACCCGAAATTCCTTCCGAAGGTTGTGTCAGAGTTGCACCTGAATCAGCTTATGACTACTGGTATTCTTCACCAATCACACCTTGGAGGCCGAACACAGGCTTCATACTCTGGACCTGAGTGTAGCATTCGCTTATTACAAAAAGCGCACGGCTGGAGTTCAGGGAGAGGTTCGCCAGCTGTCTGTCACCTACGCTGAAGCCACATCTGGCAGACCTGCAGCCAAGCAGACAGTTGGCAGGTGGATCACATCCTGCATTGATCTTTGCTATAGGTTGGCGGGTGGGGAGCCTCCAGGAGGGCTAAGAGCTCATTCCACCCACCATACCACTGCGTCAGTGACTGGTTCTAGGATGTCCCTATCCAGGAAATCTGCAGGGATGCTACCTAGAAGTCTGCACTCATCTTCATTTCTCATTACCACATTGACCTAGAGTCATGCCTCCGAGATGCTGGTTTTGTGGCCTCAGTTCTCCAATCTCTGTCTCTGAAGTAAGGGGTGTGCACCTTGCCTTCCTCCTCCTCCCGGAGAACTACTAGGAGACTGCCAGACAGTGTGGCTAGAACAACATATTCACATCCCTAGAAACACAGGTTACTTACTTGTAACAGTAGTTCTAGGAGTGGTGTATGCTGTTCATCCACATGGACCCACCCGACCTCCCTAGCTTCGGCACACAAACTCTGCTACCAGCGGGCAAGATCTGGTGTCATGGGGGGGAGCCATGGGAGTCACCACCCGGGTGGGTGGGAGGAGTCAGCTTGAAGATGTTTCCGGCGATCCTTAAAGGGAAAGGCAACTGCCAGACAGTGTGGATGAACATCATATACCACTCCTAGAACTACTGTTACAGGTGAGTAACCTGTGTGTATTCAGGATCTTGCTGCCCAATAGGAAGTAGTCCATCTTCTTCAAAGGCTAATTCTGAGGGTTCTTTGAGAGGAGGACTGGACAATTATAATTGCTGCAGTCTGGGCCACACAGGTCCGTTACTTGGTTTGGCTTCACTTGTATATCTGCAATGTGTTGCAAGAGGAATCTCCTCAAGGAGCAGGGAGGTGATCCTGCCTCTCTGCAGGTCACTGGTCAGACCACACCTGAAGTACTGCATGCAGTAATGGTGCCCATATCTAAAGACAGATGTTAGATTATTGGAAGGGGTACAGCACAGAGTGACAAAGTTGATCCAGGATTGGAGGACAAGCCATACGAAGAGCAGCTGAGTGAGCTGAATTTGTACTCCTTGGAGGAGAGAAGGGATCAGGAGGATATACAGTAATTGAGACCTTTAAGTACTTAAAGGGGATAATCAAGACAGGTACTGAAGGGGATATTTAAGCTAAGAAGGGAGAGGAACACAAGAGGTCATGGTCTTAGATTGGAGGGGGGAAGATATAAGAGAGAAATGAGGAGGCAGTTTTTCACAGAGAGGGTTGCGGTGCAGTGGAACACTCTGCCAGAGGAGGTGGTATCCTGTAAGACAGTGGGTAGTTTCAAAAGAGATGGGCGGGGTGAGAAGGGGTAAAGGTGAGGGTAGGAGGGGGCGTCGGGCAGCTACAAAGTAAGGGTGCTAGCTGCACATTCGAGCAGACTTGAAAGGCCATGTGGCCTGTTTCTCCTGGCAGTTTTGTATGTCCGTAATTTCCTTTCCTCCCACCCAGAACTTCTCACCAGGTCCAAAGAAAGAATATTGATCTGTAGTGCTGGTGATTCCTGGATATGGAATTTTGCAAATTCTGGTGATTAAAAATGTGCAGTTTTGGATAATTATTGTTATGATGTTACTGTAGATTTGTTTTTGTCTAGTATCAGTATTATTCAGCAGTGTAACTGTACACAGTGCCACATAGTATAGAAATCCAATGATTACAGTAGGTTACCACAGACCAGTTAAAAATTATTATAGCCAATAAACATATATATATATATATATATATATATATATATATATATATATATATATATATATTTATACAATAGGGTGAGCTCATAACATATGAAGTAAAAGCCTCCGTTACACATATCACTCACCCCCATTGTATAACTACTCAGTGATGTATACACTGTGATACCTACTTACAAATATACACACAGTGCATACATCAGCACCTCGATATTATCACTCTCTATACGTCACAACCATTAATCTCCACTCGCAACAACCTAGGCAAATGATTTCGCCCTACAGAAAATAACACAGTACACCTTGCTAATTCACAAGGTACTAATTTTAACAGTGAGATGGTTGTGCTGTACACCACATTGCGTCCCAGCGTCCATGGAGTGCATCTCAGAAAACTACTTTCTTCCACAAAGCGGCACTTATACCACCCCAAAAAAGAAAAGAAAATAACATCACTCCTGCCAAAACAACCAAACCCTCCGTTACACATAACCCTTGTCAGTCCCGCACCGACAAAGTCCGGCCCACACATGACAACCAGCCAATCAAAACACGTGCACAAGACACGTAACCAGTCAAAAACAATGATGTGCAACCATTCATAAGCAGCACAGCAATGAATCAGAAACTACACAGGTCTCATTCATTGCAGCAAACAATAACAGCACTGCCTGTAACCACATCAACCAATAGACACACAGACAACTACACCATTCAGGAAAGCAGCACTCCAGTCAATCACTGAGCCAGCTCACAGAAGGGGATAAAAACGGAACCATACAGAAAACCAGTAAGCACATAAAAAATACTAACTAAATACATGGGACCCTATTGTATAAATCGCACATATGATGTGCAGATCGCGAGATATGGGAAAATATTCACACTCCTGCATCTTGAGCACTAGATATCTCACTCTGCAGGAGTGTGAATATTTGCCTATATCGCACTCTTGCCCATCATGTATCCCCCTATATACGTATATATATATATACACACACACACACATATATAAATATATACTGTATATATGTGTGTGTGTGTGTGTGTGTATGTGCAGTGACTGTTATATTTTGGGAGAAAGATAGTGAAAGATTCAGGTGCTGAAAAAAGGGCATCTCTGTTGCCTCAGATGTGTTCTGCAGAATCTAAACTTTTATTTTAAAATCTGATTTTATTGAGAAGATATCCTTCACTGAATAAATGAATGGTTTTACTGATGCAGGAAGCCATACTACCCGAAAACTGTCTCAACAGAAACAGTTGTATATAAAAGGTGTGAAATGATTCCATTTATTTATTTTTATTTATTTATTCATTAATTAATTATTTTTTGACCAGGTAATGCCCACTAGGCACAAGTGCCTGTTTTCAGGGGTGACCCCGGAGGTTTGGGCTGGTTAAGTGACTTGCTCAGAGTCACACAGTATTCAAGTGAAGATTGTAGGAATCAACCTAGGTCTGCTGGATGTACCAAGCTCATTCACAGTTCATTACTCTAACTAGAAACATACAGTCTGACAGCAGATAAGGACCACTTGGCCTACCTAGTCTGCCCATTTCCCTACCTAATGGATAAGCTGCAGATCCTAGTTAACTAACAGCCTACTTCTCCCTCCACCTCACTAGAATTGCTTTATGTCTGTCCCATGCATTCTTGAATTCCCCCACTGTTTTTGACTTCACGACCTCCTCAGGAAAACTGTTCCGTGTATCCACAACCCTCTCCCAAAAAAAAAATACTTCCTCACATTACCTCTGAGCTGTCCCCCCTCTATCTTCATATTGTGCCCCCTTGTTCTTGCACATCTCTTTTTCTGAAAGATGCTACCCTCTTGGACTTTGTTGATTCCCTTGAGGTACTTGAAAGTTTCTATCATGTCCCCCCTTCCCTCCTTTCCTCTAGGGTATATATATTAAGCTCCTTTAGTCTCTCTTTGTATGGCTTTAGGTGCAGACTCTGTACCATTTTAATTGCCCCTCCTCTGGACAACCTCCATCCTGTCTTATGTCCTTGTGGAGATGGGTTCTTCAGAACTGCATGCAGTACTCCAGATGGGGTCTCACCAACTGTCTGTACAGAGGGATAGCAACTTTTTGTTTTCTACTGGTGATGCCTCTCCCTATATATCCCAGTAATCCCCAGCCCTCCTTATTGCCTTTTCACATTGCTTGCCCACCTTTAGGTTGTTTGATATGACTACCCCCCAAGTCCCTTTCCATTTTTGTTGTTGTTAGTATCTCACCCCCCATTGTGTACTCTTTCCCTGGGTTTTGTTTCCCAGGTGCATTACTTTGCACTTTACGTTGAATCTATGCTGTCATACATTTGACCATTCCTCCAACCTTGCCAAATTTCTTCTCATCCTTTTCACCCCACCTTGTGTATTAACTCTGTTGCAGATCTTCATGATGTTTGCAAAGAGACACACTTTTCCTTCCAGTCCCTCCACAATGTCACTTATAAAGACATTAAAGAGGACTAGTCCTAGGACTGAACCCTGCGGTACCCCCCTAGTAACCCCTCTTTCTTCAGAATGGACTCTGTTTACTATTACCCTCTGCGTCCTGTTGATGAGCCAATTTTTTACCCAGGCTACTGCCTTGAGAACCACTCCAAGGCTGGCTAACTTGTATATTAATTTTTTCTGTGGGACTGTGTCAAATGCCTTGCTAAAGTCTAGGTAGGCCATGTCCACATCCTCTCCCTGGTCTACTACTTTGGTCACCCAGTCAGAGAAATCTATTCCGTTCATCTGACATGACCTTCCCGCTGTGAATCCATGCTGCCTTGGGTCCTGTGTCCCCCTGGCCTCTAGGTACTTAACAATTTTTTCCTTCAGAAGTGATTCCATCATTTTCCCTACCACCGAGGTCAAACTAACAGGTCTGTAGTTTCTTGCCTCTGTCTTGCTCCCACTTTTGTGAAGTGGAATCACATCCGTCGTCCTCCTGTCCTCAGATATTACCCCATTCTCCCATGATTTGTTGAAGAAGGTAGTCAGTGGTGTCACTAGTTCTACCCTTAGTTCTTTTAGAATTCTTGGGTGAATCCCATCAAGTCCCATTGCTTTGTCCACCTTCAGTTTTAAGAGTTCTTTCAGAACCCTTACTTCTGTGAATGGACTGGTATTGGCGCTCCCATCCAGAGAGTTTCTGTTGTTTGGTTTAGGTACCCCCCCTCTTCTTTTGTGAATACTGAGCAGAAGTATTCGTTCAGTATCCCTGCTTTTTCACTGTCACCTTCTGCCCACATTCCCTCCCCTTTATTAAGCCTCAGTATCCCTCCCTTGGTCTTTTTTTGCTCCCTAATGTACCTATAAAAGGTTTTATCCCCCTTCTTAACAGAGCTGGCTATCTTTTCCGTAGTTTGGGCCTTTGCTATTGTGACTGCCTTCCCTGCCTCCTTCTGCTTTAACTAATATAGTTCGATGTCCTGCTCCTTCTGTATTTCCTTACATTTCCTGAATGCTATCCTTTTCTCCTTAACCTTCCCTGCCACCTCTTTTAAGAACCACAGTGGCTTTTTGCTTCATTTTGTTTTATTGATTTGCTTTACACAAAGGCTTGTTGCCTCTGTGATGGCAGTTTAGATTTTTCCCCATTGTTCTTCCACCCCCTCTCCTTGCCTGTTTGCTAGTGCTTTTCTGAGGAACTCTTCCATTTTGCCAAAGTCAGCCCTCCTAAAGTCTAAAACCCTTGCTTTTGTATGGCTTGACTCTACATCTGTGTTTACTGTGAACAACACTGTTTGGTGGTCGCTTGTTCTCAGATGGCTACCCACTTCTAAATTGGAGATCCAGTCTCCCTCCCCATTTGAGAGTACCAGGTCTATTGCTCTCTCCCGAGTGGGTTCCAACATTAGCTGTCTGAGGCATGCCCTCTGTAGGGCATTGAGAAAGGCCCTGCTCTTGGATGTGGCTGCACTAAAGGCGCTCCAGTTAACACCTGGCATATTCAGGTCCCCGTCAACAACATCTCTCCTTTTTCTGACATTCTAAGGATTCCTTCTATCATTTCCATGTCCATTGCCTCCCCCTGAGACAGGGGTCTGTAAACAACCCCTGTGTGGATTGTGGTGCCATTTCTGGTCTCCAGGGTGACCCACAGTGCCTCCTCCCCTTCCTGCTTACCCTTTAGTTATGCTGCTTTGATTCCTTCCGTTATGTAGAGAGCTACTCCTCCTCCTCCTCCTCCTCCTCTTTTACCCTCCCTGTTCCTCCTGTAGATTGTGTACCCTGGTATGTTGACATCCCAGTCATAGTTCTCTGTGTACCATGTTTCTGTGACTGCCACAATATCCAGGCGTCCCTCTTCCATCAAGGCCACTAGTTCAGGGAGCTTGTTACCCAGACTATTGGCATTGGTACTCATCGCTCTCTATTTTTTGATGGCCTTACCCCTTTTAGGCCTATCCCTGTCCTTATTGCCGTTTCCTTTTTCTGGATTTACCCCTGTCCTGCTTCTTATTGACTTCTCTACCTTTGTGTCTACTTCGCTAACTACCCCGTTTTGTGGAGGGAGGGTGCTGGGATTTTCCTGCTTCTCTTCAGTGCCCACCCCTTGGCTAGTTTAAATGCTTGCCAATGAAGCATTTAAATCTTATCACCCAGGATCCTGGTTTCCCTTCCAGACAGATGCAGACCATCACACCAGTATAGGCCTGTAACCTTCCAAGTGCCCCCCCCAGTCCCCAGTGAAGCCAAATCCCTGAGCTCTGCACCAGTTTTTCAAACAGTCATTGAATCCTTTGGTGCGGAGTACCCTAGCCTCAGCCATGCCATAGACAGGTAGCACTTCCTAGAAAGTCACCATGCCTCCCACTTGTCTAAGGCCCCTCCCCAACTCCACAAACTCCTGCTGCACTGCTCTGATCCCATTCCCAGCTAGGTCATTTGTTTGTAGGTGGACAATGACATCCAGCTCCCTCCCTTGTGCAGCTGCTCCCACGATCCTGAGGATTAGCTTCCTGTACCTCCAAGCCATGGCACACGGCAGGCACTTTACCTCCCTCTCCCTCCCCCAGTTCTACCCCCATAACAATTGAGTCCCCCACCAGGAGTTGTTTCCTTTCCCTGTGGTGTCCCGTGCCACTCTCCTGAGGGTCTCCTTTGTGGAGGTTCCCAGCATCCTCCTTAGTCTCCACTGCTGGTACTTCCATAGAGGAACCATGCTGTGCCAGAATGATGAATGAATTGTGAAAAGGCACAGCTGGAGGGATGCACCTCTGTTCCACTACCCTCACCCTCCCTGAGCCCACCGTGGTCCAACTGCTCCTCTTTCTTGGCAACCTCTGAGGTAGTGGTGGTGGCCTGGTTGATCCCTGGGTGGGGGGAGGAGGTTTCCTGAATCCTCGCCAGGTCATCATGGAAATGGGCAACCTCCTCCCTCAGATCAGAGAGGTTCCTGCAAATAGGGCAACAATGCAGCGTCCAGAACGTCTCCTGGAAGACTGCCACTCCACAGCCAGTGCATTGCATCACTGACTACATGTCCGTCTCCCTTCCTGTTTTAGGTGGTTGATTTTTTTTTTTTTTGCGCTTAGGGTGTGTGGGGTGAGGGGCAGGGTGAGTGGTACTAAGCCCATGCCCTCCAGAAAGAATCAGTTACAACTCTGACCCACCACCCCAGTGTGTGCCTTCCTTCCTTTCTTTCAGACACCTATTTCACAGAGTTTAAGTACAGGTCTGGTCACAAATGACTGCAGATATTCTCCCAGCTAGATTTCCTCCCTGTCAAATATACTAAGAAAAGTCAACCCTAAAAACAGAGAATCAAAACACTGACTTCTACTTACTTACAGAGGCCCAAAAACTAAGAATTCAATTAAGTGTACTCTATTAAATCTCCCCCTCGCTATAAGAAAGCTGACGGCTGCTCTCTGTCTCAGCTACAGCAGACAGAGTCCACAAACAACTTCTGTTTTGAATCTACAGTTCCTCAGGCCCCTTTCAGCTCCTCCCCTTATCAGACGCCTGTTTCACAGAGCTTAAGTAACAGGTCTAGTCACAAATGGCTGCAAATATTCTCCCAGCTAGATTTCCTCTCGGGCAAATAAAAGTTACACTAAGAAAAGTCAACCCCAAAAACAGAGAACCAAAACACTGACTTCTACTTACTTACACAGGCCCAAAATTAAGAATTCAATTCAATGTACTCTATTAAATCATCTCCTTGCTACAAGGAAGCTGGTGGCTGCTCTCTGTCTCATCTAGGCTATACTGCCAGCCTTTCACTGTAATGGATCCTTAAAATCAAAGCCGTTCACTGTTTAAATACATTACCAGCAGTGTTGTGTTTATCAGGCATCAGGGAGCTTTGAAGTATATTTATCAGTATAATGGAACATTTCTGAATATTTGAAATACACCAGGTTATAAAATGGGAAAATATATGCATAAAAAGGAAGTTTTATTATAGAAGGTGACATAGTTTTGTTTATAGATAAAAAGACAAAATAGTGCAAAAGCAGCATTTTTGCTGAAATTTGATTCAGAACTGGGACGTCAGATAAACTTTCCAATTTTTTTTTTTTTTGTATGATCTATTTTTCCGCTCCGTGCTCGCTGGTCCTCCACTCTTCCGGGCTCTGCTAAGTTCTCCCTGACCTCTTCTGTCCTTGCCGGCCCTCCTCTGATTCCCCAGATCACAGCCAACCCCCGGGATATCCCGGTGTATCATTTCACCAGGTGGGTCCCTCTCCTCCGAGGGGGAAGGCACCGGGGAGGGATAGTCCCAGCACACACTTCTAGGGCCCGGGGATGCTGCTGGGGAACAGAAGGTGCTGGGAAGGCACTGGAGGCCCTCAGGAACATAGTGCCGGCATCCAGAGGCCAGCGAGCGATTTTTCATGGCTTTCTTGAGGTGCATGACGTCCGGACGTCAAGGCGAGAGCTGACGTCTGTCACGCACCACCCCAATGACCCCGACATGCTGCTCTACCACCGGCCTCCGCCAGTGGTCGCTTCAGCACTGGGTCACGATCCCTTCCCTCTCTGGAGATAGCGAGCAGTCATGGGACGCTCAAGCTGCCCCGGCTGGCCCTCCAGTGGCCCGAGCTCGTTCCCAAACCCAGGTCGCTGGCGCACAAGCGGAAATCCAACCGCTCGGCCAATGGGCTGGCCACTTTCAATTTTAGACAATTTCGAAATAAATGGTGGAAATTCCAGAA
This sequence comes from Neoceratodus forsteri, assembly GCA_016271365.2. Classification (NCBI taxonomy): domain Eukaryota; kingdom Metazoa; phylum Chordata; order Ceratodontiformes; family Ceratodontidae; genus Neoceratodus; species Neoceratodus forsteri. The sequence goes on from CM057452.1 coordinate 1,873,067,125, forward strand.
ATGTCCAGAAATCTCTTGACCTACTGATGTGTATCTTCAGTTGCAGCACCAAACAGTTTAATTCCTGACATGCTAGATTGTTAGGATCTGAACCTTTCAGACAATGTTCTGAATGTTCTAAGTGGTCTCCAGGAAACCACCTACTAGGACAACTTTTGTCTTCAAATCAAACAGGTTTTTCCAAGTGTTGCAGTCCAAAATTCAGTTTCCCCTACCTTCTGCACAGCTGGTAGGTTTTAATGGATTACTTTTTGTGATGTTTAATTTTTATAATTTATTTACCCAGGATAGCCCAGCTGACATCTCGTGATGGATTATCAAAGGGCAATGCAGGGCTTGCATTAAGCCCTGCGTCAAACCCTTTTGTTGGCACAGCTGCGCCAACACCTTGGCCACAAACTATGCCCAATTTTAGTAGGTCAGGTGCACTTATGACACTTTGCCTGATTTACGGCAGCTTGTGCCAATTATTTGGTGCAAGCCCTATAAAAAGTGTACTCAGGATTGCCACAAGCTAGACCAGAGAAAGTTGGTCTAACTTGCGGCAATTGGTGCACAGGATCAAAAATTCTGATCACCACCGGAAGAATACTGCAAGCCCTGTGCACGATATGTTGCAGTATGTGATCTGCTTCTGTTCACACAGCCAGACAATGACTGTGATGTGAATCAACCCGAGATCTCCTTGTTCATAGTATAGTATGTGCTTTAACCGTTCGTCGCTATTCTCTCCGGGGGACAAGCTAGCTTCCCTGAAGATCCATTTGGCAGCAATTGCAGTTCACAGATTTAAGTGGGTTCTCTCTTCATAGTTTCTTTAACTTCCTGAAAGGTTTAATCATTTCTAACCCCTTCATGAGGACAGTGCCCCCTATTGAAATTTTAATTTGCTCCCTTCAAATAATTGGATCTATTTTTGAGCCCTTTGATTTACTTCAGTTGCAACTTTTTTCAACTTTTTGATGAAGCAGATTGAGCCATAGCTCCTTTACAATTGCGACCTCAACATAAAAGATAATGCAAGATTACAAAAAATATAAATTTGCTAGAACAGAACTGCACATATATATATATATGTGTGTATATATATATATATTATAGGGGCATGGTCACACCCCTGTAGTTAGGGGTGAGTAGGCACTTCAATGTTAAACTCAAAATTTTGCACTTTTAATAACTTTGCAACCACTCAACAGATTTGCACAAAATTTGGTATGCACCCTCCTGTGTGGTAGTTCTTTTTTTTTTTTTTGTTATATCTTTTTACCTCTTTGGCCACCTGGCCTGCTCCCCTGATGTCACATTCTCTTGGGGATTCAAGCCACCATCCACCTCAGCCTCAGCCAACCCGGCACCCCACTTTTGTGGTTTAACCCCCCTCAGCGGGGCTACAGGGAGTCCCCAACTCCCCATAGAACACGGATCCAGGTGGGTGCCATGCAACCGCTGAGAAAGTTGTGAATGGCCATCAAGCCACTTGGACCAGATGCTATCCACTTTTTCCCTTGATTACTTCCCTCAGAGCTGAGGACGTGCAGTGACGCCTATGGAGGGGAGCGCACACAAGTCTGCATGCGCTCCCTCCAGATGTCTGCCCCAGCTCTTTCCCTGTGTACAGCGGAGCATGTTTTCCCCCAGCCTCCACCAGGAGGCAATCCTGTGCTGACTGTCCTGGACCCCCTCCCCGGAGAAGGAGAGCAGTCCTTCGGATGCTCAATCCTCCTCCTACCCTGCCCACCCCTGGTGACCTGTCCTCATTCCCGAACATGGTCACCAGCGTGGTGTGAGGCATGGCAACCAGTGTCTCAGCCCTCAGCAGCACTGGGCCGGCTATGCGGTAGTTCTCTTGAAGTGGCAAGTTATGTGTTGGTCAGATGTGCAGTTTTCAAGTTACAGAGAGGTGAAAAAACCATGTTTTCACTCATTGACTTTGCTGGGATTTTTCTCTGAACTTGCCTACAGCCCAGAAGCTATGTTTTTTTGGTCTGAAATTTTCAGGGCAGAAAGGGATTACCTCACAGATGTGCCTTTTCCTAGTCTGGTGAAAAAATAATAAGCTGTTTTTACATTACTGCAATTTAAAAATGTGAAAAAATCATTTCTGGGCATGCTTAGTAAGCACTACAATATAGCTGTATGAAACAAAGTAGGAATCCTGGTTTGTATGGAAAAATTCCTGCTTCATATGGCCGCCATCTTGTTAACAGTTTTGCCTGAAATTCAGATTTGGAAACCTCCCAAAATGATATTCTGGGGAGGAACCAACACATGTATCTTGCTTATTGGGACCTTCTAGCTGCATTCTGCACTTTACTGCTCGGAAAATGCCATTAAAATGTGTTTTATTTAACATTTAAATTCTTTGCTCATATCGGCGTCATACAAAGTGGGATCTTAGTTCCTATGACGAGATACGAACTAGGATCCTACTTCATATGCATCCGAGACAAACAAAGAATTTAAATGTGGATATCTCAGCCATTTTTTGGTATTTTCTCACCAAAATTTCAACATGGGCATTTTGGGAACCCACCTCATGAACAGTGGCACTGTCATTTCGTTTCTCGGTCCTGAAAGGTGATTTTGTGGTTACCGCACAGAATCTTCCTTTGGGACTGAGTAATGAAATGACAGTGTCAGTATTCATAAGGTGGGGTCCCAAAAAGCCCATGATAAAAATTTGGTGCAAAAATACCAAAATATGCCTGAGTTACGTGTGGTCATTGAACTTTTTCTGTGCACCCTTGTAACTTTGGAAATTTTGTGTATTCTCTTTCCAAATTTTCAGCGTTGCCATTTTTTCACACCGCCACATGAACTGTACAGCTCTCATTTTGCACATCTTACCCGAAATGTGTTTTCGTACCTGTAGTGCACTCACTGCACGAAATCACCTTTCAGGACTGATTAATGAAATGACAGTGCCAGTGTTCTTGAGGTGGGGTCCCAAAAAGGCCATGTTAAAAATGTGGTGAAAAGAATCCTAAAAGTGCCTGAGTTACATGCGCCCGTTGAATTTATTCTATGCACGTGCATAACTTTGGTACTTTTTAAAATTTTGCCACCAAATTTTCAACATAGCTATTTTTCCATAACACCTCATGAGCAGTACAGCTGTCATTTTTCATATCCTGCCCAAAATGTGTTTTCGCACCTGTGATGCAGAATGGCGTTGCAGTTGTGCATAATTACGTTTTACCTTCCATTTCACAGTTTATCTGTACCGGGCTACATGAGGTGGGGTAATAAGATGGCTATGCTGACAATTTAGGCACTGTTGTTTGACACACTTACATACATATGTGCATCTACAGATGGACTGGAGCCCAGGGTCCAAAGGACCTTGTGTTCACACAGTAAAATAAGGATACTGTTATACTGTCTCAAAAAGTAAGAAAATTAGCAGTCCATAACCATGGACAAGTGGGTTCTGGAGGTAGTGGGCCAAGGCCTTGCTCTGAGCTTCAAGGTTTTTCCCAGGCTGAGAGCAGGGCTGTTCAAGCCTGCCAACCAAGGAGAAACAAAACCGCTGGAAGCAGAGGTAGCAACTCTTCTTCAGGACAGGGCAGCAGAGCCTGTCCCTCTTTCCTAAAAGGGAAAAGGGCTGTACTCAAGATACTTCCTGACCTTGAAAAAAAATGTGGATTCTAGATTTAAGATTTCTGAACAAACATCTAACAAAACCAAAGATCAAGATGGTCACTCTGGCTATGATCTTACCCACTCTCAGGCAAGGGGACTGGTTGGCATCCATACACCTCAAGGATGCCTATTTCCACATTCCCATCAGACAATCACACAGGAAGTACCTAAGGTTCAGCCTGCAATCAGGCCATTATCAGTTCAGGGTCCTACCTTTTGGCCTGACCTCAGCTCCCAGGGTGTTCACAAAGTACCTGGCAGTGGTTGTGGCACTCTTTAAGGTGCCTGGGAGTCTTAGTGTTCCCTTACCTGGATGACTGGTTCATTGTAGGACTTCTCAGCAGCAGGTAGCAGAGGATTTAGCCCTCACTCAGAATACCCTACTCTCGCTGGGATTCTTAGTAAATATCAAAAAGTCATTCCTGGAACCAGTCCAGTGCCTGGAGTTCATAGGGGCAGAACTGGACACAGTGAAGGAAAGGGCAATGCTTCTACTAGACAGAGTAGACAGTCTGGTCCAGCTAGCTGATTCCTTCAAGCTCCACTCACCAAGGCCAGCCAGGCATTGCCTACAGCTGTTAGGGCATATGGCGGCCTCAACAGGTGTAGTTTCAGGAGCAAGGTTTCAGATAAGGGACATTCAGTTCCATCTGAGATCATTCTGGTCCCAGAGAAGAGATTGTCAGAGCTGGTACCAGTAAATTCCACACTACTACAGGCCTTACAGTGGTGGCAGGACAGGGAAAACCTCAGAATGAGTATCTGATTCATGCAGAAAAATCCCACAAAGGTACTGATCACAGATGCATCCCTCTTGGGTTGGAGTGTCCACATAAGGGAGCATACAGCACAAGGCACATGGCCCCCTCAAGAGTCCCTTTTGCACATAAACCTGTTGGAACTCAGAGCAGTGTTACTGGCTCTTCATTCATTGTCTGCCATGATTCAGGGGAAGGTGTTGCACATCAGGACAGACAACACCACCACCATGTCTTATATCAACAAGCAGGGGGGAACAAGGTCCACTCTACTTTGATGGAGGCCATGAAAATTTGGAACCTGGCTTACTCCCTCAAGGTATCCCTGTCAGCGGTCCACCTCACAGGGAAGGACAATGTTCTGGCGGATGCTTTTAGCAGAATCAGTCAGAACCACCACGAATGGTCACTGAACAGAAAGTTTCTAAAAACTGTCTTCAGAAGGTGGGACACCCCAGAGATAGACCTCTCTGCAGCCCCAGACAATCATCAGTTGCCTCTGTTCTGTTGCAGGCCTCCAGCACTGGGCACACTACCCTTGGATGCACCCCTTTTGGACTGGTCAGGGAAATTCCTGTATGCCTTCCCTCCATTTCCCTTGTTACCCAGAGTGCTGAACAAACTCAGGTGTCAACCTGCAGCAATGATTCTGATAGCTCCGAACTGGGCCAGACAACTCTGGTACTCAATATTACTGGCCCTGTCATCGACCATCCCAGTTTGCCTCCCTAGGAGGCACAACCTGCTGACCTCCTCCCGGGGAGGATTATGTACCCCAACCTGGGGTCTCTCAGACTGAAGGCCTGGTTCTTGAGGACTTAGAGTATGCTGACTTGCAACTCTCTAAGGGGGTTCTGGACATTCTGAGGGTTTCCAGAAAACCATCTACCAGGAAAACCTATACCTCCAAATGGAAGAGGTTCACCATATGGTGTTCTCATAGAGATGTTGGCCCACAAAGTGTAGGCATTCCAATCCTGCTGAACTATTTGGCCCATTTACACTACTTGGGCCTTCGACCCTCTACCCTGAGGGTACATTTTGCAGCAGTTTCTGCTTATTTGTCAGCAGGGAATGGCCCTTCCCTAGCTTCTAACCCTATATTCAAAAGGTTTTTCAAGGGCTTGCTGCATATGCATCCCCCTCATAGGCAACCTACCCCTTTTTGTGACCTGAACATTTACATAGCACATCTGATGCAACCCCCCTTTGAGCCCATGTTCTCAGCAGAACTGAAGTATATAACATGGAAGACTGTGTTTCTGGTGGCAATCACCTCAGCGTGACAGATCAGTGAGCTACAGGCCTTATCAGTGGAACCAAATTATATCTCATTCCACAATGATAAGGTGGCTCTCTGAACAAACAGAAAATTCCTCCTCCCCAAAGTGTTTTCTGATTTCCACCTTAACTAGTCTATGAACTTGCCTGTCTTCTTCACTAAACACTCTAGTTCAGGGAAAAAATAGGCTGCATAGCCTGGATGTAAAAAGGGCTATCAGCTACTACCTGGATCATACCAGAGACCATAGGGTTGGAAACAATCAATTGTTTCTTACCTATGGTGGGGGTAAGCCTGCCACTAAGAGAACCATTGCAAGATGGATAGTGTCATGTATCCAGTTTTGTTATGGAAAACTGGTAAAAGAACCTCCTGTGGGCCTGAGAGCTCTTTCCACCAGGGATACAGCTACTATTATAGCAGTTGCAAGAGGCATTCCCCTATTGGAGATCTGTAAAGCAGCTACCTGGAAAACTGTATACACATTTACCAGGCATTACAGTCTCGATGTGCAAGCTAGAAGTGATGTTAGGTTTGGTGCAGCAGTATTGCAGAGCCTATTTCCTAAGTAGGTTCTATGCCTACCTCCAAGGGAACTGCTTGGTAGTCTGCATATGTCAGAATACATTAGGACTTCTTGTACTGTAGTTTGAAGAAAAAATTACTTACCACAGTACAGTTGTTTCTTCTAAAGGAGTCCTAATGTATTCTGACCTCCCACCTTGCCTACCCTACCAGAACCTGGAGTCTCTGCACTCCAGCTGTTACATTTTGTTGTTGACCCTTTAAGTTGGTTACCTGTTGAACATCTGTGACTTGAGTCGTTTATTCCCTCACTAGGGTTGGTGGGGTATCCTATGGTTTAATATACATCTTCATATTGATTTTCAATCAATTAGATAGTTTAGAGTCTTTCTTTTTAGTTGCTCATAAGAATCTGACGGTTGCATAGAATGTACCAGTGGACAGGGGTTTGAAACCGAGAATGTAGGCTTTAACCATATCATCTCTGGGGCAGTACAACAAGAAGATCTTACTGCATATGTCAGAATACATTAGGACTCCTTTACAAGAAACATTACTGTGGTAAGTATTTTTTTCTTACAGTGCCACCGTAGTTAGGGTTGTACGGCCTTCTATGTTAAACTCTAAATGTTGCACTTTAATAACTTTGCAACCATTCAGCCGATTTGCCTGAAATTCTGCATGCGCGGTCTGGTACCTTAGATCTCTGCATCTGGCAAGTTATGTTCTGGTCGGATGTGCGGTTGCGGAGCTGCAGAGTATCAAAAAGTGTAAAAAAATCTTAACTTTTTTGCAAATTCTTTACTCGTCTCTACAGCCTGAATGGTTTGTGGTTCTGGTCTGAAATTTTCAGGGTATATGGTAACTGGGTCACCGGTGTGCCTTTTGAAGATGTAGTAAAAAAATATTAATCTGTTCAAAATATATTAAACTTCTTAGTTCCCCATTATAGCCTATGGGACAAATATACTGAATGTGCAGGATGCAAAAACTTTCACGAAAGCCCCTTTTAGTGTCATGCTTGGGTTTTTTACTTTTGTGCTGCCACCATCTTGTTTTCAGTTAGCGATACAGAAAAAATGATGTAGCTTACAAAATACTGCCCCTTGGTAAACACCAACAGTTGGGTTTACCTAATCGGGACCCTAGAAACACGACCCTGCCATTAGTTTTTTGATAAGATGCCCTGAAATATGATTTCTGAAATGTTCCTCCATTTTAGCCATGGAACTTTCACAAAAGTTCTGTGGATTTTCTCATATGTTCCGTGGGTAAACAGCCCCCAAAAACAGTTTCTTTGCCACTTCATAGCAAAAAAAATAGGATGTTTGGGATGAAATTTGCAGGGTAGCAAGGGCTTGCACCACAGACGTGCCTTTTGTTGGTTTGGTGAAAAAAAATTACACTGGTTCTATAGTTACAGCTCTCTGAAGTTGTGAATTTTCCCATAGGATAACATTGTGGCAACTTCGGCGCCTATATCTCAAAAACAGTTCAAGATACGGACTTTGCGGGTGTACTAATCATACGTGGAGGAAGCCAGGCCATGAATACAACTGCGGTGACATTTTTTCCAAAGTTGATATGACTATTGAGATATTGTCACATTTGCAGTACAAGGATTACTTGTGTCTCTAGGCCTGCGCTATGTGTTTGTGCTTATGGTAGGTGGGAGCGCAGAGCCCAGAGGGCCCGTGCTCCCACCTAATGCATACCATTTATACTAAACTGGGAGCACAGGGCCCTCCTGTGCTATGCCTCTACACTTATGGGTGGGTGGGAGTGCAGGCCCTCCTATGGATCTGAGTATGCAAAACTAGAAGCACAGGGCCCTCCTGTGCTATGTCTCTATAGTTATGGGTGGGTCAGAGTGCAGGGCCCAGAAGGCTTGCACTCCCATCTATGTATACAGTTTTGCAAAACTGGGAGCACAGGGCCCTTCTATGCTATGTCTCTAGGCTTATGGGTAGGTGGAAGCACAGGGCCCAGAGGGCCTGCGCTCCCACCTATGGACACCATTTTGCAAAACTGTCAGCATAGGGCCCTCATGCCCTATGTCTCTATGCTTATGGGTAGGTGGGAGCACAGGGCCCAGAGGGCCGTGCTCCCACATATAGTGTGGATATGAGTAACATTACACTTTCTCAAAAAACAAGGAAATTCATTGCAAAAAAACTCTGTTAATGCATCAGTTAGGACTGATTTCATATCAACAAAAGTCTGGAAATTCGATATTAGGGTTCCCAACCCTACCACCCAACCCCAACCCCCCACCCTCCACACACCAACAGATGTCAGGTAGTGCCTTGCAGTTGTTGGGCCTAACTCTCACCCCATTCTCCTGTACTGTATTATCTCAGCTTGTTTATACATGGAATGGGCTGAGAGTTAGGCTGACAACCCCAAGGCACACCCTGACGCCTGTTGGTGTGTGGAAGATGGGGGGGTGGTAGGGTTGGTAACCCTAATATCGAATTTCCAGACTTTTGTTAGTGAATGACTTCTAACTGATGATTATTGTATTTTTTGCAGAATATATATATATATATATATATATGTATATATAAAATTTATGTTCATTGCAAAAACCTATTGATGCATCAGTTGAGTTAAAGCAACAAAAGTAGGGAAATGAGACATTAGGGATTCCAACCCTAAGACCCCACCAGCCAACCCTACCACCCCACCCTCTCCACAGACCAACAGGTTTTGGGGGTGCCTTGAGGTCTTCGACCCTAACGCTTACCCCATTCCATGTGTATGGAAGCTGGCATTGTGCAGCATAAGAGAATGGAGTGAGCATTAGGGTCGACGACCTCAAGGCACAGCCTAACTGATGCATTAACAATGTTTTTTGCAAGAACAATAAAGAACAATCCAGCACTGGTTTGGTGAAAAAATATCAATCTGTTCTAAAGTTATTTAATTTTCAATTTTTGGGTTCTGAGAATGCTCAGTTCAGTCTTTGATTTATATGTATGTACATTTTGCGAAAGAGAATTGGGCTCGAGAGCAATGATTTTGTCACCTCACGAACGAGGATTTGTAAAATCCCGTTTGTGGGGAAATATTCCCGTTTCGCAAGCCGCCATCTTGTTTTTATTTTTGTCAACAAACAAAATGTTGTAACTTGCCCCACAGAGGTGTTGTGTGGTAATTTAGGCATGTGTTTTGCTCAGGGTGATGCCCTCTACAAATCCATGGCTTTAGTTTGCTTTGTTTTTGTCAAAAAATGGCCGTTTTAAATTTAAAATTTCCTTGTTTGTCACTTGCTTCTGATTCTTGTTCACAAGGTGACAAAATCCCCTTTCGCGAGCTGATCCCCTTTCATGAGTTGACAAAATCCTTGATCATGACTTTCGGACCAGATGGCCCTATCTTGCGAACAAGGATTGGCTTCTAACAAGGATTTTGTCGTCTGTGAAAAAGGGAGCTGCAAAGGGATTTTGACAGCTTAAAGGCGATTGGTTTGATCCTCTTCATGGCTGTCAAACTCTTTCACGAACCGATCCCCTTTCGCAAGCTGACAAAATCCTTGATTCTGATTTCCAGACCAGATGGCCCATCTTACGAACAAGGATTGGCTCGTGAACATAGATTTTATCACCTCGAGAAAGCGGATCAGCTCACGAAAAGGGATTTTGGCAGCTCGCGAAAGGGGATTGTTTTTTAAATCCTCTTTTGCGAGCTGTCAGAATCCCCTTTCGCAAGCTGTTAAAATCCCCTTTCATGAGCCGAACACCTTTCGTGAGCTGACAGAATCCTTGATCCCAATTTCCAGACCAGATTAACAAAATTTGATGAACAAAGAATCCACGCGAATGGGATTTTGACACCTCACAAACTAGGAATTTTAAAGCTTTCCTAGTGCACTGCAAATAAATACGTTGGTGTTTTGGCTTGAAATGTGCAGGGTTTAAAGCGGGTGTCCCAGAGATGTGAATTATGCTATTTAGGTGCAAAAATATTCATCAGGGGGCCGGCCCGGTGGCGCTGAGGGTTGAGGCGCTAGACGCCACACCTCGCGCTACGCCGGCGGCCCGGTTCGGGAACGGACTCAGGCAGCCGGGGGTCGGTGGGGGGGAGGATCGAGCATCCCAACGGATGCGTCCTCCCTCAGGGTGGTGACCAAGAACGCTTATGCTTCTGCATCCTTCCCATAGCCGGTGGAAGCACCGACAGTAGAAGGGATGGAGGCGGCTCTGCCGCGGGAGGCGGGAGGGGACTGCGGGCACATGAGGGCTGGCGCATCAGCACGTAGCCACCAGGACATACGCCCTAAGCGCACGGGCGCCCCAGGGGCGTGGGGCGAAGGGGAGAAAAATCGAAACACCTCCGCCGCTCCTAGATGAAGTCCACCCTAAGTCTACCCGGACCACCTACAAGGACAGACCCCAATGTGCCAGGAAGAGGAGGAAGGGCACTCTAGTTGCAGATCCCTAAGGTGGGTGTCGGGGACATGAGCGGATGGAAGGAGGGGGCACCGGGGGTAGGGAAGGAGGATAAAGATGAAAATTAAAAAAAAAAAAATATTCATCAGTTCCGCAGATATGCCATTACAAAGTTGAGATATTTCCCATAGGATAACATTACGGCGCCTACAGCACCTTTTGGTGCCCGTATCTCGGAATCAATTCTAGATACGGGTTTTTCGCTCCAGCAGCTTAGTTCACCTTAGTTCATGTGGAAGTTTAGAAGTCATGATTACAACTGCAATGGAAATTTTTTTCCATAGCTGCTATGGTTAATGAGATTTTGGCAAATTACTGTTACAAGTGTAACCCCTAGGTGGTGCTGTCCCAAGGGCTGCCTACCCCTGCCTGCTTGTCTAGGAGCAGGTTAACGGGCCTGAGTTCTGTAACGAGTGCCTCCACCCAGAAGTCAGGGTTGGTAGTGGTCAAGCTAACCTGGCACAGCCCTCCGGGACACTGTAACCCCCCTCTTTCTTTACTAGTGGCCGGAACAATACACAATAATCACTTTCACAGTACCCCTAATACACCACACAAGTACCCACACTGTTTGCACTTACCACCAAGGCTTTCCTCTGGCTCGACACTGGGGACCCCCTGCAAAACAAGGTTATACACAGCAAATGACAGCAGTACAGTACTCTTGGACAAACTGGAACCACAGTCAGGGTAAATGCAAAAAGAGTTAGATCTGATTTATTTAAGGGACTTGAACAAGGGAGGGGCGTAATCAGGTTAATTTTGCTTAAAGGTTGTATCAATGAAACAGTTATGCATGCACTTCAGGGTCCATAAACAGTCACACACTCTGGGTACCCAGGTGAAGAAGAGGGCTAGCCAGGATCGTTGCTTGGGGTAGGCTTGCGTCGCAGCTGGGTGGGGCCCAGTGATGGAAGAAAACAACATGCACCTCACACACTAATTGTAATCTGGAGCTGGAGGGCTCAGTTCATGAAAGAAAAGAAACAACAAGACAATTAGATGACACACTTAGATTAAGCTGTTGTTGCAGAGAGCTACCCTGATGGTTATTCATGATACCCAAGACTGGACACAGGCTGGACGAAAATTGAGACTGCAGGTGGTTGATCTGGAGTGCTAGGAGAAGCAGGGCCCACACGATTCATCGAGGCATTGTTCCTTTTCAAGCGTGGAGCAGGGGGCTGACTCCCCAGGCAGATCTCTCATCGATGGCTTTCTCTGTGCAGTGGGGTAGTCTGGCAGGGCCAGTGTGGCAAGGCCCCGGCCGTATGGAGATGAATGCGGATGGCAAGGCCCCGGCCATATGGAGATGAACGCGGATTCAATCAGGTCGAGCTAGATACAGCTTCCAGCAAGCAGAACACAATTTATACAGTGGGGAACCAAATCACGACCCACTATAAACACACAGCACATTTACATGTAAGGGATTCTACTATACCAGGCAAACCGCTCTCCGGTCACAATTGCAAAGTTACTGCACATACCAGGAATTTAGAGGTAGCTGGAAATCCTGACAGGCCGATGCATTCAACATATTTTCGGTCTTCTTCAGGTTGATCCTGGTCACAACTCAGTGGCTTACTTCATTCTCACAAACTCGAACTCAGTCCGAACTGATTCTCTTCTCCCTCTCAGGGGCAGCAGGCAGGCATGCAGGCCAAAACTCAGGCCCTTCCACAGAGACTGTCTCGAGCTGTTGCTTCTTCAGCTCCCAACTTAGATCTGACTCAACTGCCAGCAAGCCTGGGAATTTCTCCAAGATGCAAAAGGTTTGGTTGGCTGATTCATCTGTCAGTCACCACAGGAGCTCTCTCTTCAGGTGCAAAAAGGCACCAAAAGCCCCAAACTACAATTCCTACAGATTCTGACTCCAGACAGCTCCTGTAGTCCGGCTCCATGTTAGGTCCCACCAGTACTGATTGGTCCAATTCAGCAGTCCCGGGCCAAAGTGGTGGGGATAAACAAAACAGTCCTTGCTGCAAAGAAGGCAGGTTAGACAAACTACATTATCATTATCACTCTAAATGATTTTCAGCAAATAGTTACAGTACATCTTTCAACAGAGCTCTGACTCAGATTACTTATGATTGCAATCCAGGCAGCTCTTAAAGAGGCAGTACACAGAGGCTATACAGGCACTCTTTGGCAATCACATTTAAACTACTAAAACATAGGACACCAGCCTGGCAATGAGCATTAAAACAAGCTCAAGGAAGACTTTTCAGGAACCCCCATTTGTAGGGGTGTTACATCCTTCCCTGTCTGGAGAAAACTTGGTGTCCGTATCAAGTCTGTACCATCTCAATATTGCAAATGCAATTTGTACGAGACATTTATACCATTAGCATGTTATGCAAGTGACATCTGATGCATCAGTCAACTTATACTTGTACCTTTACTATACATATTCTCTACACTTCACAATACTATATCCCTTCTGGCAATACATCATGCATATCTCATACATGTAATTTACACATTACTATGTGGAATCATGTAATAACTTCTTGTACATTGAACAATGAAAGAGGGGGCCCTTCCCTATCAGCCAGCTTGGGGCTAGATGGGGCAGGGGCACCATACCTAGAAGGCAAAACAATCAACCTGGAATTGTCACTTAGGCTCAGTTTAGGCAGTGAGCTCTGAGAAACATAAACCCCTTTGTGGACTACATTGAGAGGCAAATCCACTGGCCTCCTGGGAAAATCATAACTGAAGCGTACTACTGGCTTGACAGCTCAGCCAGTCTTTCTGAGGGGGACAACTACAGTCTCTGTACTCTCAGCACTGGTCTGGGGACTCTCATCACTTGTGAGGGGTGCCTCTACTGGATGGGAACATCCAAACTTGGGGCACTGTCGGCTCCTTGCTCTGCAGGCTTTGTTTCTACAACTCCTGACTCATTTTGCAAAGGCTCAGGCACAGTCAAGCTTTGAGACATGGAAGGGGGGTGGTCAGCACTCTCATAGTGTTCTTCAAGTTTTGGTATGTCACCAGAAAGACTCAAACCCTCAGCTCCTTCTTCAGGCAAATCATGCAGTTCCACAATACACAGAGACTCAACATCTTCAGATGTGATACTTTGCACTTCACTTTCTGGGAGCATTGGCTCCAAGGATGAAGCTGGGGGGTAAGGCAGTCCAGAAGGGCCAGCTTCATCCCCACAATTAGTCATAGGGTGACCTCGAAACAGCTGACTCAACTCATAGGAGGGGTAATAGGCATTGTCACATTCACTTTCGTCCAAGGTGGACTGACAGTCACTATCATTCTGAACCTGCTGCGGGGGAAACCTTGACCTTGTTACCCCTGGAGTAGGTTGACGCTGTCTCTTTCTTATAGCAGCACGAGTCACCAGCCCAGGGGAGTCAATCTCTGAGGGTTCAGCCTCAATTATGACTTGGCCAATAAGTAGCAAGTGGTTACAGTGCATGGTCTTGACAGCTTTGGAGTTATTCTCTGGGCACACCTTGTACATGGGTAAATCATCCAACTTTCCAACCACTACATGGGGGAGATGGTGCCACTAATCAGCAATTTTGTCTTTGCCATGCAGTCCCAAATTGCGTAACAACACACGATCTCCAGATTGAAGCTCTTGAGCCTTTACTTTTTTATCATGCCTCTCTTTGTTGGCTAGATTACTCTTGGTGGCCATTGTCTGGGCCAGTTGATAGGCATGGTTCAATTGAGCTTTCAGTTTTTGTACATATTGCAGGTAGTTTTCATCTCGGACCCCATCTGGAGAGACCCCAAAGCAGACATCAACTGGCAGCCAGACCTCTCTTCCGAACATGAAGCGGTAGGGGGAGAACCCGGTAGCATCATTTTTGTGCAATTGTATGCGTGTACCAAGGTGCTAATCTGCTGGCTCCATTTATGCTTGTCTTTTGGGTAGAGGGTACCCAGCATGTCTAGCAGGGTGCGGTTAAATCGTTCTGGTTGGGGATCTTCCTGCGGGTGATAGCGGGTGGTTCTTGACTTCCGTACCCCCCATAGAGACAGCATTTCTTTGATTAGTCAATTCTGAAAGTCTCTGCCGTGGTCAGAGTGGATCCGCTGGGGGGCACCATAGTGGACGAAGAAATTTTCCATTCTGGGGACATGGATATGTTGTTCATCCTCACTGTCTGGCAGGTTCCTTGCCGCTTTAAATCTTGCCGGAAGGTCTTCAAGCTGGCTCCTCCCACCCATCCAGGTGGTAAAACTCTCGGCTCCACCCCATGACGCCAGATCTTCCTTACCGCTTGGAAGCTCAGGTTTCCTCCTTAGCGCTCTGCGTTTTAGACTGGATCCTAACTCTTCAGTTCGTCCGAAATTGGTTTTGAAGTTTTCTAAACTTCGGTCTTCATCTTCCTTGCAGCTGCGATGGACAAATCTATTCCCGGCTTTCGGAGGTGCCCTTGCGGGCAGAAAATGTCCAGAATGGATCCACACTCCACGTGCGTCTACTGCCTAGGCCTAGATCACGACCCGCAGGCCTGCGAGTTGTGCCGCTCTTTCTCGGCCAACGTCCTGGACGATCGCTGCCCGATTGAAGCTCGGGCGCCCCGAGAAACGTTTCCCGCCGGTAAAATCAAAAGAGGCTCATTGGGCGGTGTCCGCAGCGGCTGGCTCGGCTGAACAGCTTGAGCAGATGATCGCCCTCGAGGAGGAGGTGGCCCAGGCCACATCTTCCTCCTCCTCGGCCGCGGCATTTATCCCGCTCTCTCCGAGTTCCTCTTATTCGGCTTCGTTCAAGGAGCTTTGTCAGTCCCTTTCCACGAAGGGAGAGGGGCCATCAGGACATTCTTCTCGGCCCAAGAAGAAGGAGTCGAAAGGTATTTCCCACCGTCGGCATTTGTGGGAGCGGGAGAGGTCCCCTTCCCCGGACAGCCGACTGTCGACTTTGGTCGAGGTTGCGGCTGAGGCCAGTGGCTTCACGGTGCCCCCGTCAGGCCAACCTGCCGAGACTCCCGTTGACGAAGTCGATATTTTTCTCGATCCGTTAGATGGGCTGTCGACTGGAGAAGCCGACAACCCTCCTTCACCGGTTCCCCCGGTGGATACCGAGGATCTGCCTGTGCCTTCCGGGCCGCAGTCCCCGGTTAAAGTGCCCAAGCCGAGGGAAGAGCGGGTGTCCCCAGCCCCTTCCCATACCCACCCTCGGTCCCCCCGAGGGTCTCGGTCTCGGACCTCTTCTCGGTCTAGCCATTCCCGCCGACATTGGCGGTCTCGGTCTCGATACCGAAGTAACCGGCGACACCGTTCCTCCTCGTCCTCTTCCTCGGATGAGGGGAGGCTTCGGTGTAAATTACACCAGTGCTACGAGGAGCTTATGTGGCAGCAGTTGCTGTTGTCCGGACCTAAGCCGACCCCGGTCCAGACCCCGGCCATCAAGTGGCTGTCGCACGAACGACCGAAGCAACCACTCGCCCCAATTGAGTTGCCCGCTCCAGGGCCGGTTGCTCGGCCAAAACCAGCTGCTCCACCGATTGTGGTGGAACCTCCACCTCCACAACCGAAGTCTGGGGCACCGACCAAGGATTCTCGGTCGGGTCATGGCCTGCCCCACAGGTTGTCGGTCACCCTCATTCCCGACCGTCCTCGGCAGGTGGAGGGTGGCTCATGGCCGAGGCAGCTCTTCGCAGACTCTTCAGAATCCGATGACGACTCCTCCCTGTTCTCCAGGCAGGTCGACCTGGAGTCCTCTGGGGCCAGTCATTGGACGATAGCCCATCGTCCTTCTTGGGTCTGCTTTGACTCATCTCAGAGTCCACCGGGATGCAGCTCGAGCCCGTGTCCAAACGGGCCAAGTATCCCCTGACGGAGATACTGGACCGAGGGATCCCCCACGGAGGCCTTTCCGGTGGCTGAGGCCATTGTCGGCCAGCCTTGGAGCTTTGGCAGCGGCCTGCTTCCTGTCCTGCGCCCTCGGCCAGGATGGCCAGGAAGTATGCGGTCCCTACCGGCTCTTTGCCCGGTTTCTCGGAGCACCCCTCTGCCGAGGGATTAGTCACCGACAGCGTTTTCCGGCGTTCTGGCAACGCCGATGTGGATAAGCCCCGACAAAGAGTCCAAAAGCTGGACTTTGCCAGGCGCGCAAGGTGTATGCTGCGTCCTCCCTCGGCCTCTGACAGGCCAGCTCGGCCGTGCTGATGGCACACTTCTCCCATGCCCTCTTGGGCTCCCTGGATGAGGTTGTCCCTCATCTCCCGACTGACCTGCAGACCACGGTCCGCCAGGTGTGGGACCAGGGTAGGGCGGTGTCGAAGCAGCAGCTTCAGACTGCTCTGGACATTGGTGATTCCTGTGTCAGGTCAGTAGCGGCTTCGGTGGCCATGCGCCGCAGGGCGTGGCTGAGGATATCCACCTTCATGGCGAATACCCAGCACAAGTTGGCGGATGTCCCCTTCTTGGGGACTGACCTCTTCGGCCCTGGAGTGGAGGGACACCTCCAGCGGATCGAGAAGTCCAGTGCCACCCTGGACTCGGGTCACCTCCGCCCAGAGGGACAAAGGCCGCCATCAGCAGCAGAAGTCCTTTCGTCCTTCGGCCCTTGCATCTCGACTGGCCCAGCAGCACCAGCAACAGGGCCAGCAGGCTCGCGCTTGGCTTCCCAAACCCAAGCCGGCGGCTTCCTCCAACAGGAAGCAAGGAGGTAAAGGCCCAGGAGGTCCCTCGGCCGGTTCCTCCTCCAAGCCTGCCCAGTGACGGGTTGAGGGGTGCCGCCCCCGCCCTTGTCACTCCCCCCCGGGTTCCCCCCATGGGGGGACAGCTCCGCCACTTCCTTTCCACCTGATCCGCTATCACCACGGACCGCTGGGTGTTGGAGGAGGTAGGAAAAGGCCTGCCTCTGGAGTTCGAGCAGGCTCCACCCTTTCGAGCCGTCGCTCCTCGGGGGGCCACGGTGTCCGCAGCCTCGCTGTTGGCCTGCCGAGCCGATATTGCCCTGCTCCTCAAAAAAGAGGTGATCAGGAAGGTGATGGATCCTCCTCCAGACTTGGGGTTTGTGTCCAGGTACTTCCTGGTCCCAAAACGGACGGGGGGCTGGCGTCCCATTCTCGACCTGCATGACCTGAACAAGTTCCTAAGGTCTCGGACCTTCAGGATGGTCACTCTGGCTGGAACGAGGCATGTGGTTCTGTTCCCTGGACCTCCAGGACGCGTTCTTTCACGTCCCAATCCGTCCGTCTCATCAGAGATTCCTCCACTTCGGAGCGGAGGGATCCCTTTACAAGTTCCGGGCCATGCCCTTCATCCTCTCCCTAGCTCCCAGGGTCTTCACCAAATGCATGGCAGTGGTGACAGCATTCCTACGGCACTGAAGGGTCCAGGTGTACCCCTACCTGGACGACTGGCTGATTGCAGTCCCCTCCAGAACAGAGGTGGTGCGGTCCAGAGATCTGGCCATCCAGGTTTGCTCTCAGATTGGCCTCCTTATCAACGAGGCCAAGTCGGAACTTGTGCCAAAGCAGGTGATACAATTCATCGGGGCAGAGCTCGACTCTCTATGAGCCAGAGCATGGCTCCCGGTGGACAGGGCCGAGGTTCTTTCCTCCTCTGCCCAATCATTTCTGGTTGGGCAATTGCGCCCTTCCCGGGACTCCTGCGCCTCCTGAGCCTCATGGCAGCCTGCACCAGCGTGGTCCATTGGGCCCGTTGGTACATGCGTCCCCTTCAATGGGGACTGGCCAGCCAGTGGTCACAACGCTGCGATCCGTTGGACCAGCCCGTGACAGTGACCCAGGAGATGCGGAATGCTCTCCAATGGTGGATCGTTCCGGCACATCTGAAGGAGGGCATCCCGTTCATCCGCCCCGAGCCGATGGTCTCTCTATCGACTGATGCATCTCTGATGGGTTGGGGTGCCCATCTGGGGGAGCACCGAGCACATGGCCTCTGGTCCCCTCAGAGTCCCGATGCCATATCAACCTGCTGGAGCTCCGAGTGGTCCGTCTAGCTCTCACCGCCTTCGCTCCATTTCTACGGGGTCAAGTGGTTCAGGTCCCGATGGACAATACCACGACCATGTACTATCTGAACCGCCAGGGTGGGACGCGCTCCATGCTGTTGTGCAAGGAAGCTCTCCGCATATGGTCACTTGTGCGCAGCCTGGAGGTGGATCTCCTAGCCATTCATGTGGCAGGAGCCTCCAACACTGTGGCCGATGCCCTAAGCCGGATAGGGGCTGCGTCTCACGAGTGGTCTCTCCTGCCGAGGAGTAGTACAAGACCTGTTCTCCTCTGGGGCACGCCTCAGGTGGACCTGTTTGCCTCCAGAGAGAATGCAAGCTGAGTCTGTTCCATGCGCCCCTCAGCAGGGCTCGCTGCAGGGGGATGCCTTCTTGAGGCCGTGGACCCCGGGCCTCTTCTACGCCTTTCCCCCATTTCCCTTGATCCACAAGGTGCTTCTCAAGGCGAGGAGGGACAAGGCGCAGGTGATTCTGGTAGCCCCAGACTGGCCCCGCCAGTTCTGGTATCCAGATCTCCTCAGCCTCAGCTTCAGGCTCCCGAGGCAGCTTCCAGCCCGCCTGACCTGATCTCAGTCAACCAGGGAAGGTATTCCATCCGGACCTTCAATCCCTGCACCTGACGGCCTGGTTCCTAAGCGGCTAGAGTTCCAGGCCTTGGGTCTTTCCGACGAGGTCCTCAACGTCGTTGAGGCGTCCCGTACAGAGTCGACCAGGAAATGCTACGCCTTCAAATGGAAGAGATTCTCCATTTGGTGTCAGGGGAAGGGCTTGGACCCTTCTGCCTGTCCCTTGGCAAGCATTCTGGACTACCTGTGGTCCCTTTCTCAGCAAGGGGTTTGGTCGACGACCCTTAAGGTGCACATGGCAGCCATCTCTGCTTACCGGGCGCGGGACAGGAAGCAGTCAGTGGCACAGGAAAAGGTGGTCGGGTGCTTTTTCAAAGGCCTTGACCACATTTCCCCTCCGATACGAGAACCTCCACCTACGTGGGATCTACTGCTTGTATTGGCCAAGCTCATGGGCAAGTCATTCGAACCGATGCACAGGTGCGATATTTCCCGCCTGTCGTGGAAGACCGCCTTCTTGGTGGCTATCATGTCAGCCAGAAGGATGGGAGAGCTCCAGGCACTTTCCATCGAGTCTCCTTATCTGGTCTTCCACAGGGACAAGGTTGTCCTCGCGCCTACCCAAAATTCCTTCCGAAGGTGGTGTCGGAGTTTCACCTTAACCAGGTGTTAACTCTGCCGGTGTTCTACCCCAGTCACACCTCGGAGGCCGAATATAGGCTCCATACTTTAGACCCTAGACGAGCGCTTGCTTATTATAAGGAGCGGACGGCTGAAGTTCGGGGAGAGGTTCGCCAGCTGTTTGTCACCTATGCTGAAGCCGCACCTGGCAGACCTGCAGCCAAGCGGACGATCAGCAGGTGGGTCACCTCCTGCATAGAACTCTGCTATAGGTTGGCGGGCATGGAGCCTCCCAGAGGGATAAGAGCTCATTCTACCCACCATACCGCTGCATCGGTAGCTGCTTCCAGGGATGTCCCTATCCAGGATATCTGCAGGGCTGCTACCTGGAAGTCAGCACATACCTTTATTACCCACTACCACATCGACCTTGAATCACGCCGGGATGCTGGTTTTGGGGCCTCGATTCTCCAGTCTCTTTTTCCCAAGTAAGTATCGGGGTGTGCGCCTTGCCTCCCTCCTCCCGGAGAACTGATAGGAGTCTGCCAGACAGTGTGGATGAACAACATATCCATGTCCTAAATACAAGTTACTCACCTGTAACAGGAGTTCTAGGAATGGTATATGTTGTTCATCCACAAGACCCACCTGACCTCCCCGGCTTCGACGCACAACCTGGCTTCTTGCGGGCTAGATCTGGCGTCATGGGGCGGAGCCGAGAGTTTTACCACCCGGGTGGGTGGGAGGAGCCAGCTTGAAGACCTTCCGGCAAGATTTAAAGCACAAGGAACCTGCCAGACAGTGTGGATGAACAACATATACCATTCCTAGAACTCCTGTTACAGGTGAATAACCTGTATTTAGCACCTTGGCCACGGTAGATGCCTTTTGATCTTTGGTGGGAAAAGCTTGTGCATACCATGTGAAATGATCCGTAACCACTAACACATTGCCAATGTTCTGCTCATCTGGTTCTAAACACAAAAAGTCTATGCAGACTAGTTCCATGGGAGTGCTGGTAGTATTATTAACAAGGTGGGGCAGCCCTCTGAGGCTGGGCTTTTCTTTGCAGGCAGTGACTACAAGTCTTTACATGGTGCTCAACATCTGCCACCATTTTGGGCCAGTAGAAGCGAGACTGTACCAGGTCAAGGGTTCTGTCAATACCTAGGTGCCCCATGTGATTGTGGAGGGACCTCAGTACCAAATCTGTAAAGGCCATGGGCAGGACTAATTGTTGCTTGTCTACTTTGCCACTACGATCTACTGTCTCTCTATACAACAACTGATTGAGCAACTTCAATCTGGGTCCTTCTTTAAACAATAAAGCAGTTCACAAGTCAGTGGAATGTAACTGACACACATCTTTCCCTGCACACGGGGCATCAAGTGCTGGCTGAATCATAGGATCTTGGGATTGAGCCCACTGAATGTTGTCATTGTCAAATTGAGGTAGTGCACTAATATCTAGAGCAGAGAAGTGGCAATAAGCAGCTGGTGTGCAGGTGTCAGAAGAGCCCAAGCAATCTACTAAACAGTCCACTGTGTCCTCAGACATCTGTTCATCTCTATCAAACTTTTGGCACAATGCTCAGATGTCAGGTTCAGACAGCCTGACCCAATCACTCTTGGAAGTGGGCCTTCATGATAGGGTGTCAGCATCAATATGGTTCAGGCCCGGTCTGTATTCGACAGCTTAATCATAGGTTGATAATGCAGAAAGCCACCAGTGCCCATAGAAACATAGAATTTGATGGCAGATAAGGATCGCTTGGCCCACCCAGTCAGCCCATTTCCCTACCTAGTGGATAAGCTGCAGATCCTAGTTAACCAACAGCCTACTTCTTCCTACCCCAACCCCCTAGAATTGCCTTATGACTGTCCCATGCAGTCTTGAATTCCACCACTGTTTTTGACTCCACAGCTTCCTCCGGAAGGCCGTTCCATGCATCCACAACCCTTTCTGTGAAAAAATACTTCCTTACATTACCTCTGAGCTGCCCCCCATCTTCAAATTGTGCCCCCTTGTTCTTGCACACCTCTTTTTCTGAAAGATGCTACACTCTTGGACTTTGTTGATTCCCTTGAGGTGCTTGAAAGTTTCTATCATGTCCCCCCTTTCCCTCCTTTCCTCGAGGCTATACATATTAAGCTCCTTAAGTCTCTCCTCATTTGTCCTCCGGTGCAGACCCTGCACCATTTTAGTTGCCCTCCTCTGGACTGCCTCCATCCTGTTTATGTCTTTGCGGAGACTGAGTCTCCAGAACTGCATGCAGTACTCCAGATGGGGTCTTACCAGCTGTCTGTACAGAGGGATAACAACTTCCTGTTTTCTACTGGTGATGCCTCTCCCTATGCATCCCAGTATACTCCCAGCTCTCCCTACTACCCTCTCACATTGCTTGCCCGCCTTTAGGTCATCTGATATGACTACCCCCAGGTCCCTTTCCATTTTTGTTGTTGTTAGTATCTCACCCCCCATTGTGTACACTTCCCCTGGGTTTTTGTTTCCCAGGTGCATTACCTTGCACTTCTTAGCATTGAATCTAAGCTGCCATACATTTGACCATTCCTCCAACCTTGCCAAGTCCCTTCTCATCCTTTCCACCCCACCTTGTGTATCAACTCTGTTGCAGATCTTTGTGTCATCTGCAAAGAGACATACTTTTCCTTCCAGTCCCTCTGCAATGTTGCTTATGAAGACATTGAAGAGGACTGATCCTAGTACTGAACCCTGCGGTACTCCACTAGTAACCCCCCTTTCTTCAGAGTTGACTCAGTTTACTATTACCCTCTGTGTCCTGTTCTCCAACCAATTCTTTACCCAGGCTAACATCTTGGGACCCACTCCCAGGCTGGCTAACTTGTATATGAATCTTCTGTGTGGGAGTGTGTCAAATGCCTTGCTAAAGTCTAGGTAGGTCATGTCCACAGTCCCTCCCTGATCTACTACTTTGGTCACCCAGTCAAAGAAATCTATTAGATTCGTCTGACGTGACCTTCCTGCTGTGAATCCTTGCTGCCTTGGGTCCTGTGCCCTTCTGGCCTCTAGGTACTCGACAGTTCTTTCCTTCAGAAGTGATTCCATCATTTTCCCTATCACTGAGGTTAAACTAACAGGTCTGTAGTTTCCTGCTTCTGCCCTGCTCCCATCTTTGTGAAGTGGAATCACACCTGCCCTCCTCCTATCCTCAGGTACCACCCCATCCTCCAATGATTTGTTAAAGAGGGTAGTCAATGGTGTCACTAGTTCTACCCTTAGTTCTTTTAGAATTCTAGGATGAATCCCATCAGGCCCCATTGCTTTGTCCACCTTCAGTTTTAAGGGTTCTTTCAGAACCCTTTCTTCTGTAAACCACACCTGGAGTACTGCGTGCAGTACTGGCGTCCATATCTGAAGAGGGACATTAAGTTACTGGAGGGGGTGCAGCGCAGAGCGACAAAGATGATCAAGGGGCTGGGGGACTTATCATACGAGAGGAGATTGAAGTAGTTGAACATGTACTCACTGGAGGAGAGGAGAGACAAGGGTGACATGATTGAAACCTTTAAATACATGAAAGGAATAAACAAGACGGGTACAGAGGGGCTGTTCAAAGTAAGGGAGGGGAGGGCCACCAGGGGCCATGATATGAGACTGGAGCGAGGAAGGTTCAGGAGGGAGATGAGGAGACACTTTTTTACAGAGCGGGTGGTGGCTGGGTGGAATGCGTTACGTGCTGAAGTGGTATGCAGTAGAACAGTGGACTGCTTCAAATGAGGATGGGACAGGACAAGGGGGAGGGTTAATGAAGGGGAAGGGTGGAAGGGAGGTGCAGCTGCAGAATAAGGGGTGCTAGCTGCACATTCGAGCAGACTTGATAGACCTCTAGGCCTTTATCTGCTGGCAAATTTCATATGTTCGTATGTAAATGGACTGGTATCAACTCCCAGTGGCATCTAACTTAGCTGAAGTGTGTACATAGGTCAACGGGTTATTGTCAATCTTCACCAATATCTTTGCTCCATAGAGGTATTCATGAAACTGTTCAACGATGGCCCATTTTAGCACAAGGAACTCCAACTTATGTACAGGGTAGTTTCACTCTGACGGGGTCAAGCTCCTACTGGTGAAAGCCACTGGTCTCAAACCATCCTTATGGTCTTGATACAGCACAGCTCCTAGACCCTGCAGATTAACATCAGTATGCAACACATAGGGTTTGGTAGGGTCAGCATAGGCAAGGATGGGGGCACGGTTGAGCTAGTATATGATTTCGTGGAAGGCTTCTTCACAGTCGGGCGTCCAGCAGGGCCCAAATAGTTCACCTGGGCGGAAGTATACTTTTTCTGGTTCTTTGGCGGCCCCTTTCTTGTATTTGCATTTGGTAGGAGGGTAACCCTGGGTAAGATTCAATAGTGGGCGAATCACCTTGGAATAGTCCTTTATGAACCTGCGGTAGTAGCCACAGAACCCCAGGAAACGTTGTAGTTCTTTCAAATTATGGGGTTGGGGCCAAGTATGTAGGGCTTCAACCTTACTGGGATCAGTCTCTATACCTTCTGTAGATACTATGTGCCCCACATACTTCACGAAGGTTTGGAAAAACTGGCACTTGTCAATGGACAGCTTGAGGCCGAAATCTTCCAGTCAGTCCACAACTTTAAACAGTTGGTTCTCATGCTCCTTTAGGGTGCTCCCAAACACAATGACATTGTCCAAGTACACCAGGCATTCCAGCAAATTCATATCTCCCACCGCACGTTCCATCAGTTGCTGAAAGGTGGCCAGGGTGCCCGATATCCCCTGTGGCATTCTCAGAAATTTGTAGAACCCCAAAGAACAGATGATGGCTGTTTTCTCACAGTCC
Source organism: Neoceratodus forsteri (assembly GCA_016271365.2). Taxonomy (NCBI): domain Eukaryota; kingdom Metazoa; phylum Chordata; order Ceratodontiformes; family Ceratodontidae; genus Neoceratodus; species Neoceratodus forsteri. Next base: position 1,873,091,780 of record CM057452.1, read on the forward strand.
TCCAGGGCCATTGGAATCTGGTAATATCTGCTGCAAAGATCCAACACCGAGAACCATTTGCTCCCATTCAAGCAGTCCATGGCATCCTGTATACGAGGCATAGTGTACTGGTCTGGGATGGTCCGCCAGTTCAGGGTTCGATAATCAACACACATCCTCACAGACCCATTCTTCTTATGCACAACCACAATGGGAGAGGCATATGGGCTCCTGAATTCTTGTATCACACCAGCAGCAAGCATTTCTGCAGGTGACTTCTCACATCATCTATACTGGGGCTAGGCGTTGGGACCTCTCTCGAAATGGCCGTTCATTGTGCAGGTGTATGTGATGCTCTGCACCCTGGACACATGCCACATCCCATTCCTTCAACGAAAATACTTGGTCTCTCTGGGCAAGTTGTTTGCTAATTCTAGCTTTCCATTCAGCTGGCAGCGGGGAGTCACCAAAGTCAGACAAGTCTGGGGTCACTCTCTGCTTCTCATCAGGGTGTTTGTTGCCAGGCAATACTGCAGTGTCTGCGCAGTCTACCATAGATAAGGTGCACCCTCTGTTCACCCGGATCTCCCGATCTGACACATTGTGAATCTGGACCATAACTTGTCATGCATAGGTATGAGCACGAGCTGGCAAGATGCTGGGCTTGACCAATAAGCCTTCTGGCAATTTTCTATCGCCTGGCACATCCAATATCAGTATTTTGTTCTTGACATCTTTCTGGAGGTGGACCTCCCCTTGAATGGTACACTGGGCATTAGGGACCAGTACCATTGAATAGGGATCCTTCTTCCACACGATCACCGCTGGTTCATCCTTGTCTACTTCCTCAGGTTTTGGTTGCAAATCTTAGGTCCTCTTGATCAGAGATAGAATTCTCAGGGCCATCCCAGTCCATCGCCCTTGTTTCTCGTGACAGAGTTGCGCCAGTCTCCCAAACATGTGGGTGTTTGTCACAATTAACAGGGGGACCCCATCATACAGTCCGGTGTGGGGGGGACACACTAGGGCCAAGGTCTCTACTCGCTTCTCTACACCAGTTACAGTTGCAGGAAATGACAACCAGAGGCGAACATACCCTAGGTAGAGATAGGACTTGTTGCTCAGGCCTACACATGTAGGCCTTCCAGGGATTGCAAAGGCACATCAGATAAGTGTTTGTCATACCAGTCCTGGAATACAATGGTCACTTGCGACCCACTGTCAAGCACAGCCTGAGTATGAATACCGTTCATGGTCACCGTAGTCTCTATTGAAGGGCCCACTATTTTGGACCAATTTCAAGAGGCAGTAGCAGAGGCCTGGACAGACGATTTAGCCACAAAGAAGTTTGAGTTAGGGTTTCTCGAACCCTCACTGCGGTCATTTCAGGCACCCCTTGGGCACTGATTTGCTTCTTGGAGCTCTCCTTGGAGTCTGTTTACCACTCTTTCTTAGTCCTTCTGAGACTGGCATTCTCTTTCTATATGGCCATTCTTTCCATAGTTGTGACAAATGATAGACTCCTAGGTCATCCTGGGAGAGAACGTCGTATGAGAAACTGAAGCAGTAGTAGAATATTGGGGTCTAATATCTGCTTGCAGCGGTGAGAGTGGTGCAATGTGTCTTAGCAGTTCCTTCAGAGTGGCAGTCAACCTTGTGATCTCAGCCTTGGAGCTTCCCTTGGTAGCGGATGCCTGAGGGTGCACCTCCACCCCCATGGCAGTCACATCCTGAGAGGGACCAGAATCTTGTTGCATGGGGGAAACCCATACAGACGCACCCATCTTCAACTCTCGGACTTCCTTTAGTAGCTCGTCTTTCCAATGCTGGGCCCAGGGCGGGAAGTCCTTTGCATTCTCAGAGTGCTCATTAAGTGCCGACTTTTGCCCCTAAGCCTCACTTGGCTGATCACTCTCGGTCACTTGCGGAGCAGCAGCAGATAGGGGTGCAATTCTCCCATGAGGTCACCTGTGCTCAACCCCCCCGAATTTCTCTCATTAGCCCGTCATAGGAGGGGGGCGGTTCCAGTCAGGTGGCAAGGTGCAACTGAAGCAGTAACAGTTCTGACAATGGAGCAGACTCAAGGATCCGAGTCCAGCCTAGTTCGATCTAATTCAAACTACCCTTCCTGAGGCACTCTTGTAGCAGCTTTTCAAGCCGAGGTACACTACCGGACAAAAGTTTTAGACCCCCATTTTTCCAGTTTTTATTGAAATTTACGCAGTTTAATGTCTCAATGTACTCTGAAATTAAAGCATAGAACAAATAAACAATTGGAGATAAAAAATAAATCATAGAATCATTTTGTTTAACAAAATTTAATCTAAATTTTTGACTCAGCAAAGTAGCCACCTTTTGCAGATATAACCGCCGAACACACTAGTGGCATTCTTCCTACAATGGACATCAAATATTGTTCGGGAAGTTCTTCCCAACACTGTTGCAGAAGTTCCCACAAATGTGTTGCACTTGTAGGTTGCTTTGCTTTCACCCTTCTGTCCAGTTCATCCCAAACCAGCTTGATGGGGTTTAAGTCTGGAGACTGTGCTGGCCATTCCATGATTTGAAGCCTACCGTCTTGTTCTTTTCCTCGAAGGTAGTTCTGACATAGCCTGGAGGTATGTTTTGGGTCATTATCGTGCTGTAGGATGAACCCCTGACCAACTAGGCGTAGACCAGAGGGTATTGCATGGCGCTGCAAAATGCTGTGGTAGCCCTTTTGGTTCAGGGTGCCAGTCACTCTGTGCAAGTCGCTGACTCTGGATCCAGCAAAAGAGCCCCAGACCATCACGCTTCCTCCTCCATGTTTGACCATTGGTGTCACACACTGAGGAACCATCCTTTCTCCTACTCGACGGCGTACAAAAACCCTGCATGATGAACCGAAGATTTCAAATTTTGATTCATCGGTCCAGTCTTCAGTAGTCCACTGGCGGTGCTTCATGGCCCAGGCAAGCCTCTTTTTCTTATTTTGCCATCTTAGCAATGGCTTTCTTACTGCCACTCGACCTGTCAAACCTGCAGCACGAAGTCTTCTCTTCACAGTTGAAACTGAGACTTGCTTACTTCGACCAGTGTTAAGCTGTGCTTGAAGCTGTTGTCCTGTGAGCCGCCTATCCATGAGCTGTTGACTCTCAGAAACTTGTCTTCTGATTCTGTTGTGGCTTTGGGTCTGCCAGACCTCTTCCTGTCAAGTTTCCTCCAGTTTCCAAGTGCCTTTTGATGGTGTAGGAAACTGTACTCACTGACACCTTGGCTTTCTTTGCAATTTCTCTAAAGGAAAGACCTACACTTTTAAGGGTTATAATGGTCTGTCTGTCTTCCTTTGTTAATTGCCTTTTCTCGCCATATGATAGCAATATACTACTTCCTGCAGTGCAATATTGTCCAAATAATGCTTCAGAGGTGTAATAACAGTCTGTTCCAACACTGCTTTTATACATACAGGGGTTTGTAATCAAGTAATCAGCAAAAGTTGGGACACCTGTAGGAATTGTTTGCATCAACTTTCAAAGCAATTTACTTCCATTGCTGCAGAACAGCTGTGAGTTATTAACCCATTACTTGTTCCCTGAAGAAGGCCTTTTTTTATAACTCTGAAATTTACATTATTTTTCAGTTTTTGCTAACCTAAACTTTTTTTTTTAACCTCTAGCAGTTTACCGCTTACCTTTGTACCATTTCAGGTTATTCACTGGACTTGAATTGCTTAAATTTCAATAAAAACTGGAAAAATGGGGGTGTTCTAAAACTTTTGTCCGGTAGTGTACATATACAGACAATGGCTCCCTGGTTACTGTTGAGTGTTTCTTACTCTCCACCACAGATCCTTATCTGAATCCGGGCTCCCATACACATTCTCCAATGCATCAAGATAGTCCTGTGCAGTTGCTTCAGTGTTATTGGCCCACCTGGCACAGATGGTAGCCAGGGCAGGACCGTGGAGGCTCTCACTCAACCTCTTTCATTTCTCTGCTTCTGAGCATTGCCATTCAAGTACTGGAGGGGCAACATAGTCTATCCAGGTCCCCCAGTCATCTTCCCCTTGGGGGGTGGGAAGGGTGCCCAAGAAGATTCTCAGCCTTCGGTAGGAGTCGTGACTAATGACAATTAAACAGCTAAAATGCAGGACACCAGCCTGGCAGTGAGCATTTAGCTCAAGGAAGACCTTTTGGGAACCCCCATTTGTGGGGGGTTACACAAGGGTTCCTTTTCAGTCCTATAGGGCCGCTGTATGGCTCCATAGTTATGTGAGTGGGAGCGCAGGGCCCAGAGGGCCCGTGCTCCCACAGACGCATATCGTTATGCCCATGCTCCCACCAACATATGCCAGTTACAAGTTACATTACGCTTTTCCAAAAAGTAAGGAAATTCATTGCAAAAAACTTAGTTAATGCATCAGTTAGGGTTGAAGTGACAAAAGTAGAGAAATGAGGCATTAGGGTTCCACCCTGACACCCCCAAGCCCTACCACCCCACCCCCACCCACCACAGACCAACAGGTGATGGGGTGTGCTTGGGGTTGTTGGGCCTAACTCTCACCCCATTCTCCTATACTGTATTGTGTGAATTTTGTTACACATGAATTGGGGTGAGAGTTAGGGTCAGTGACTCCAAGGCACACCCCATCACCTGTTGTGGTCTGTGGTGGGTGGGTGGTATGGCGGGGGGTGTTAGTGTGAACCCTAAAGCCTTATTTCCTACTTTTGTAGCTTCAACCCTAAGTGATGCATTAATGAAGTTTTTTGCAATGAATATATGTATATGTGTGTGTATATATATATATATATATATATATATATATATGTATATATATATATATATATATATATATATATATATATATATATTAGAGGCAAAAAACTCAGTTTAATGCATTAGTTAGGGTTGTTCCACAGTGACAAAGTAGGGAAATTCGGTTTTAGGGTTGAAAGCCCCCCTTGACCCCCCCGTCCACACCCCCAACCGGCATCGGGGTGTGCGTTGGGGTTGTTGGCCGTAACTCTCACCCCATCAGATGTGTGAAGAAGTAGAGGTATAGGAGAATGGGGTGAGAGTTAGGACTGAGAACCCTAATGCGCACTCCGATGCCGGTTGGGTGTGTGGGCGGGGGGGGGTCAAAGGGGGGCTTTCAACCCTAACACCGAATTTCCTCACTTTTGTCACTGTGGAACAACCCTAACTAATGCATTAAACTGAGTTTTTTGCCTCTAATTTCCCTTTTTTTGAGAATGATAATGAGAAATAGTGAATGTAATGCGGCGGTGGGATGTCTTGTCACATAGTAACACGGTGCCCGCAAACGCAAATGGTAATGCGCATAGTGACGCAAAGCGAAACAGAAAGATAAACAGTACTGTAGACACAAATGGTTAAAATAACGCAAATACAAGCGCAAATGAAAATGCAAAGGGTAAAGCACATGGTGCCGTAGACGTGATCAGAAAAATGCTTGCCATTTAAATTTGGGACCCTCTAGGGACACAATTCCTTTTGTGTTCATCTAGTCAGACCCTGAGGATGCTAGCAATGTCTTTATTTTGGGGTTAAACACCCCAGAAATATGTTTTTCAAATTTCTGGAAACAGTAGTGTCACCAAGTAGTGTTGCAAGCACGACACTTTTGCAAATTTTTGCAAAAAGTGTTACAAATTGTGTCACTACTTTTCAGGCTATGGCCAAAATGGCAGGAATTCTTTGCCACCCAGCTGCAAACAAACAGTTTGGTCTTTTGGGCTGAAATTTGGAGGGAAGGCAGCCAACATCTGACAGATGTGCCTTTTCGTGGTTTGGTGAAAAAATATTGCACAGCTGCAAAGTTACGGTACTCTGAAGTTGGCATTTTTTCCCATAGACTAACATAGTGACGTACGCTGTGCCTTTCGGGGCTCATATCTTGAAAACGATGCGGGATACAGATTTTTTGTTGCGAATTACATAACCCTATGGGCTATGTAAAAACAAAAACCTAGCCGGGAAAATCAGGATTTTTATGAAGTTTAAATTTTTTCTCTACGTCATGCGGTTGCTGAGATATTAACAATTAAGTACTTCCAATGCTCATTTTAAGCTTCGATACCCATTACAATGCATACATTCTTTGTACACACTGTGTTTCTGTATGCACCTGTTTGGCAAAAACAGGGTATGCGCTTCCGTTACTGTTACATTTACTGTTTCCACTTGCATTTATGTCCCCGTTTGAGTTACCGTTCCCATGTACGTCACCGTGTGCGTTACCCTTTGCGTTGTCATTCGTGCTTGCATTTTAGTTACTGTTACCATTTGCATTTCCACTACTGTTTCTGTTTGCATCACTATGCGCATTGCCATTTGTGTTTCCAGCAGCCCTTTCGTATGCGTTTCCGTTTCTCTTTCGTTTTGCGTCTTCCTTGCTGTTACTGTTACCATTTGCGTTTGCAATTGCGTTACTGTGCCCGTGCAAATTACGGTTTGCATTTCCATATGTGCTTGCATTTCCTTCCGCGCTTCTGTTTCATTTGCTGTTATTGTTGCTGTTACTGTTACCATTTGCGTTTGCAATTGCGGTACTGTGCCTGTGCTCGTTTTGGTTTTCGTTTCCGTACGCGCTTCTGTTCCCATTTTTGTTTCTCTTTCCTTTGGCGTTATCCTTCATGTTACCATTTGCATTTACAATTGCTGTACCGTGCCTGTGTGCATTACAGTTTGCGTTTACGTGTGCGCTTGCGTTAGCGTTTCCATCTCTGTTCCCTTTAACATTCTTTTTGCTGTGACACTTAACATTTCCATTTAAAATACCGCTGCCATCATTGTTCTGTGTTACCAGTTGCTGCCAGACAAGCGCTCAGTGTCCGTTTATGCCACTGTTCGCCTAGCCACTTGTTATGCTTCTATTAACGCTTCCTTTACCATTTACGCTTGCATTACCATGTGCACCACTGTTCGCGCTTCTGTTCGCATTGCTGTTTCTGTTCCTATGTCACAAGATATCACGTGGTGGGAGCGCGAGGCCCGCCGCCGCATTACATTCACTATTTCTCGTCATCATTCTCAAACAGAAGGGAAATTAAGGCAAAAAAATCTGTTTAATGCATTAATTAGGGTTGTTCCACAGCAACAAAGCGAGAATTTGGTGTTAGGGTTGAAACCCCTTGAACCCCAACAGAGCATCGGCATCGGGGTGTGCGTTGGGTCGTCGATCCTAACTCTCACCCCTTTCTCCTATACCTCTGCTTCTTCACACATGTGATGGGGTGAGAGTTAGGGGCCGATCGCACCCCAACGCCGCACCCTGGATGCCGCTGGGGGTGGGGCTGGGGTTCAAGGAGGCTTTCAACCCTAACACCAAATTTCTCGCTTTTGTTGCTGCAGAACAACCCTTACTAATGCATTAAACTGAGTTTTTGCATAATATCGTACAAATGAAATACACTCATTAAATGTGTAACCAATATTACTATATAGAAATTCAACTGAAATGTTCAAAGAGCCTGTTGTTAAAGATTTGGATTTGGTCAAAGAAACAAGAGATTTGAATTTGAACACCTTTTGTAGATTATTACAAGTATTAGCAATCGAAAACTCAAAGGTTAGACAGCCAGCCTTAGTAGCTGCATGAGTCACATTTAACAAAATCAGATTGTTGGAGTGTAAAGGTCAACTACTAGTTTTAAAAGAAATATATTCAGAAAGGTAAGAAGGAATTTTGCCCAGAACAGCTTTATAAACGTAAATGTACCAATGACCTAGTCTTTTGTTATCTAGAGAGATTCAATCAACCAAATCATATAATGTGCAATGATGATGAGCAGGGAAAGCTGTATTTAATGTAAAACACAGTGTGCTCTGGTACTGTGGCTGTAATGGTGCAAGAAGAAAACAAAAGGCAGTACGATAACATCACAGTAACTAAGGTAGAAAAAAATAAACAGAAGCTAGTTTCTTTTTATATTTTCAGAAAAAAAGAACCTTATTTCTGTAAAAGAAATGACGTTTTCTGTGCAAGGTTTGAAACCAAATAAGTAATGTGATGCTGAAAAGTAAGGGAGGAATTCAAGGAAATGCCCAAGTATTTATTTATGTTTTTTAATTCATTTTTGGTAACTGGGTAAGGCCCGCTAGGCACAAGTGCCTCTTTTCAGGGGCGACCTGAGAGCACTGGGGAGGTTAAGTGACTTGCTCAGAGTCACACAGTATGCAAGTGGAGGTTTTGGGACTCAAACCCAGGTCTGCTAAATGTGCTAAGCTCATTCACGGCTTGTTATTCTAACCACTAGGCTATATTGCCAGCCCTCTTTGTTTAAACAGCAGCTGACACCTTCAGGAGAACATTAACAAAACATAATATTTAGACACAGTTCAGCTTTATTTATTAGTTCTGCATTGCTCTTCCCCATGATTTATTACTCAGGTAATTTGCATGAAAACAGGATATTTTTTTCCTGAAGAGTTCAAGTCCTGTTGCTTTCTCCCTACCTGAGGTCCTAATGCACTGATTGTGATATCACAGTTATAACCATGGCAACAGACTGTGATGTCACAACACAGGATTATGACATGAAGTAGGGGTAAGCTATAGAGGCTGATGCACGCTAAGGGATAATATAGTGTATTCATGCAATTTTCCTTAGTAATAAATAAAGGGCAAGAGAAATAATATATAGAATATATATGGAACGCAAGAGGAATTGTATCTACTGTAAATGTTATGTTTTTCAAAGTTTTCTTTGAGTCGTTAGTAGCTCTTTAAGAATATACTGTTTCCCAGATGATATTTGAGGAAGATTTTATTCATGAGAGCTAAAAGTATTTGTGGTGGCTGTCACCTCGGCCAGGAGAAATATCTTCAGAACTTAAGACTACTTGTGTAGTCTGTTGCATTACTATCTGCCTAAATGTTTACTGAGCCTTTGGAGTAAATGTATACCCTCAGAGCCAGTGTTAGACTTGATCGCACCCCAACCGAACAGACCTGTGGCGCCCCCAGTAGTGATGTAGATGGGGGAGCTATAAAAGGATTGAAAATATAAAGTATAGGCTGGGGGTTTGGGGGCCGCCTTCGCCCCCAGAAAATGTTTTTTTTAATTTGGTGCATTCTGGTGCATTTGGGGGGTCATTTGAAACACAGTTTGCCACTTTGTTACCACCTCCCCATGTCCAGTAAGTTGCACTTTAGCCCTGTTCCCAGAGTCCCCTCAGTCCTCGTCGTTGGAGAGCATCCGTTGGGATGCTCTGCCATCCTTCTTCCAGCTGGCCCTCTGATGGCTCAGGCTCATTCCCGAACACAGGTCGGCTCTTATTGCTTTCTTAATTCAGAACTCTCAAACCTGCCATGTGGGACATAAACACTTACAATGTGGAACAGTAGTCCTCATAAACGTGGGACACTATCATCTCATCAAACATGGAGACACAAGCTCAGAACACCGTGACAACTAGTGCTTTTATGTGTATACAGTTTAGTATTGATTCAGCAGATTGTAATGTTTTGAATTTCTGCTTTAGAATTCTGTGTCTTTTTACAGCACTATGTCTTTGTGGGCAGCACTTTTTCCATGTGGGAAGACTATGGGACAGAACACTTTGGGGTTAACATCAGGGTTGTCCCTCATAATGTGGGACAGTCAACAAGTATGACCTAACCAGTAATTATAGTACAGCAGCTAGGGGAGCATGTGCCTGCAGGCTGCAGAATGCCATGTAGAAAAAAGATAGCCAAGAAGTTATTATTGTTCTGACAGCAATGAAAGGTTAAACAGTAGCACACAGCGGGGTTTACTTATAACTGAAGACAAGTGCAAACAGGCATTTTGCAGCAAGACACAGCTGAAATAAAAACCAAGAAAAAAAAGTTACTCATTTCCTAGCTTCCGTGTCCCAGGCTAGGTCACCAGCCTCAGTGTGTCTTTTCTGTTCACTTTTTTCAACGAGCATGTTTTGAAACATTCTTTGGTTTTGGCACAATATTACTTCATTCTTACCTGCACTGCCTGCCCTGGATTAGGTTAGTTTATTTGCTCAGTGTCCCCTCCAGCTCCCATGCTCTCCCCGCGGGACTCGTTCCAGCTGCCCTAGTGCAGCTGTCACCTCCTGCAGACGGGCTCCATGCTACAGACCCCCTGCCTGAACCTGCTGCCTCCCACCGGGCTGCTCGACACCTGATGCTATCTCATTTCAGTTGCCTTCCCAGAAACTGTCCTGCTCAAAGAACAGGAGAATGACGAAGATCTTGAATTCACTTTGCTGCTGCCGGTCCCAGAGCCACTGTTCCATGCAGCCTTCTCCATCACATCTCTCTACTGCTGGCTGAGAAACTGCAGTCACCAAGAGGGTGGTGGAGAGGTCAGTGATGCGCTTTCCCGGTACCGGTCCCAGAGCATCGTTGATGTTGGAGGTTTTGAGCACCAACTTGTTGATGGTGGGTGATGAGTGCTGACTTGCAGTTAGAGCTGCAGTTTGAGGCTCATCAAAGGGGATGGCGCACACCTTCATGCTAAGGCCTCTAAGGCCTCAATCCACCAGTAACCAGTTCACCCTTGGAAACACTTGAACACTTTGCGTTTTCAAAGTAAAAAAAAAAAAAGGAAAGAAAGCATTTATGCAGTTGGTTGGGACTATCCCAGTCCCAACAAATTACTTTTGGGACTAGATGCTGGGGGAGGGGTGTGAAGGAATGGGGCAGTTCCTATTTGGGTCCTTGGGAAGGAGAAAATGAACACACATACACACATTCAGGGGACTGGGGAACCACAGGTTCATGCACCCAGGCTGAGCTGGCGCCTCAAGTGGCCGTGTATTTCGCATGTGCATAATGCCTGATTAACCTATTTGTCTCCAGTCTACCATATTCCTAAGTCCAAATGGTTTTGCACTCGTGGAGCTCAAGAAAGGAGCATCCACAGCATGAGCTGAGTGAAGATTTCATTTAAGCACTAAATGGATCCTGCCTAGAACCTTTTGTCCTGGCACCTCATTCAGGGGGATGAGTGGTTCCTGCTCCCTGATGAAGGCTCTGTTTTGTTGGGGTGCCAGGGCAGAGGGTTCCAGGTGGCATCTTCCTGGCGCTAGAATAAAATCTTCATTCATGTCATTGACTTTCCTTTCCTGATCTCCATGAGTATAAAACCATTTGTACTTTCAGTTAGCAGACTAGCCACTGTGTTTTGCACCGCCTCTCCTCGTCCAGGGCATGCCATTCTTTTGTATTAGTGGTGTACCGTTCCTATGTGCCTCCCTCATAGGGTCAAAAGGATTTGTAGTTTGTAATCTTTTTTTGACTGGGAAATACACTCTGCGTTATGACAGTTCGTTTCAGATGCATCATGGTGGGTGGGTTACATTGGCCTGTATTATTGGCAGGAGAATGTTGGCCAAGACATCAAAGAAACTCACCTGTTCTTACCATAAATGCCATGGGATCTTTAACTTTCCCCTTGAAAGCCATCAGGCATGGGCAGAAGGGACCTTGGTTTTAACGTCTCCTCAACAGTGCAGTACCACCTAGTGCCACACTACATACCTTGGACTGGAAGACCCAGGGTTTTCTCAGCCTATTCCTTACTGGAAAAACAGTTCCTTTACCAGTGTTGATTCTGATACTATAAAGTGAAAACGCTAACCCATATGAAAATAGCACAATTTAACCTTCCAGAACTTCCAGTAGGATACCTGACTGAGAGTCTGTGAGCCCTTCAATTTCATTCATATGGTACATTCCCAAAATGGGATGGTCTAAACAGACAGAAGTGCCACACAAGGTCGTACAAAACATATTAAGGGAGTAGGGTGATTACAGTGTTCAAGGGATAGTACATGTGTAGCATGAGATTCTGCTCCAAGTCGCTGTACATTTTACAGAGATCACCACTGGTACAGTGAATACTAATTTATACAAACCTTCATTTGGTCTTGCTGGTAAAAAATATTAGCTGCAAAAGGAAGAACTGAACTTGCAGAAACAAGTTACTGTAGCAGCACCTCCCAACAAAAACCTTAGAGATCTGTGTAGGATAGTCCCATCAATTCCTCCAAGAAAACCAGAAGGGCCCAGAGTCTGAAACAGAGGTTCTAGTCCCCAGTTAGAAGAAGCCCTGACCCTGCCACAGTGTGTTTCATAAGAGCATCCAACTGTTTTCTTCGACATATTTTAAAAAGATACATGATTATTTGTAAATGAAATTTTGCGTGATAATAAAACTGTTCAATGTATTTAAGCATGGAAAGAATGGAATCTTCTGCATCGCTTGGAGCCATAAGGATTCCAAAAGGATAGCAACCTGCAGTGGGGATGGATTCTGGTGAGTGTTGCTGCAACGTGTTATATATTGCCTAAGCTGACAGACAGTAAACAATGAATGGACTTCTATGTGGCAGTATTAGTATCAATGCTACTTAACCTAGTGGTAATCTTCTTTTTTTTTGTTTTTTGCAAAAGTAAATGTGAATATAAAACCAAGGTGCACAGCGGAGTACAGATACTGGACTGGGTTTTCAGAGTGATGATGCAGGTACGTTTCCCAATTCTGAGATGTGCCTGCATCATTCGAAATGCTCCAAAATGTTTGAATACTATTTTCAAACTTGTTTTTTAGTCTCCATTTTCTGCTCCATCTGCCAGCCTGCTCCCATCTGGACCTGTCTCCCCGAGCTGTCAACCGGCAGATCAGGGTTTTACCTTCTTCTGATTTTATTTCACAGAGAATGACCTCAACAGTGATGATCACTGAGAAGTGAGGGACAGTCACAATGAACAGTTGTTGGAGGTGCCCAGTTGCTGGTGCTGGGAACCAGGCAATCACCCAGCCATCGTCAGTATTTTTCCTCCATGGTTTCAAGCCTGTGGGGCAATAAGCCCCTGGTGTCTGAGTGTGAGATACCTTGCCCTATGTGTAGTCTCGCTGTGCAGCTGCTCAGATTTCTCCATGTGTCAGCTGACCAGCGGGACATGCTAACCTCTGTCTCCAAAGGAGAACAGCCGTCCAAGGGGTGCGCTATCCTCCCTGCTATGGTCTATTTGTCGTAAGTTGTGTTGTTGCACTAAAATGGTGCTGCAAATCCCCAATGCCCCTTTGAAAATACAGTCTCTATTTTTAAATGGAATGAATTCCCTTTGAGAATTTTTTTTTCATCATCTATCTGTGCTCCTGTTTTGTCTCCAACCACCCCCTTCAGCCTGCGACCCCCAACTCCTTCATCCACCATGCCCAGGATACCTCACTACTTGCTTACCTCTATAGGTGACTGAGTCCCAGTAAGTGATGCAGAGCCTGTGGGGTTGCTGGTTTCATCCTGCTGCTGGAGGGCTTTTCTGCTGCTTTTCTCCTTCCCTGATCAGAGATGGCACGCAAGCCATAATACACACACAGCATCAAAATGCTGTACACCTCAACATCTGCACCTGGTGTCAGCATGGGTGACCACTTGCTGTGTCACCCAGCCTCCACTGGGTGGCAGCCTAGCAGTGATTCACCCTGTCAGTTCTGCCTGAAGGAGGAGAGTAGTCTTTGGACACTTCATGCTCCTTTCCACAGCCAGTCCTCGAGCGATGCTGATCTGTTCCTGAACCTATGTCGCCAGCGTGGTGGGAGGTGTGGCTTCCAGCATCTCAACCCTCCACACCACTGGGCCGACCTGTGCTTTTATGTTTGATTTCTGTATCACCTCCAGCGGCAGGGGAATTTTGTTTCTAGGGACATGGATATGATGTTCTATCCACACTTACAGGCAGTGTCCTTTCCCTTTAAGATGGTGCCAGAAAGTCTTTAAGCTGGCTCCTCCCACCCACCTGGGTGGTAACTCCCTCAGTTCTGCCGCATGACACCAGATCTTCCTTTCTGCTGGAAGAAGCAGGTACCCTCCTTACTGCCCCTGCGTTGAGTAGGCCCTTGCACATAAATCTTTAGATTTATTTCAAAAACCAAAATTCTTACGAGTGTGTCTTCAGCTCGGTCATCAATCCTGACCAGCATGCACAATAAGTCCGTTCCTGGGTTCTGCCGGTGTCTATATGGGCAGAAGATATACAGGACCGACCGGCACGCCACATGCGTCTACTGCCTGGGGCATGATCACTACCCCCAGGCTTGAGACTTCTGTCATTCTTTCCCTCCGACTGTTCTGGAGGACCGTCTCACTCACCTTAAACTGGGCCGCCTGGTGCATTGGAACCCACCGGTCAAATCTAAAGATGCCCATTGGGTGATCTCCATGGCTGCAGGGTCTGCCAGATAGCTTGTGGCCTTCAAGGAGGAAGCGGCCCAGGCTTCGGCTCACTCCTCTTCGGCTTCTGCTTTTGTGCTGCTTCAGCTGGGATCAATGTTCATGGGTTCCTTTAGAGAATTGTGCCAGTCTCTGCCCACCCATAGTCGGAGACCCTCAGAGCACAAATCAAAGAAGAAAGAGTCCAAGAAGGAGAAAGAGAGGACTTGTCATCATTCATGGGATCGGGAGCACTCTCGGCCGAGGGCCTCTGACTCCCATGCTTCACTGGATTTGACTTCGGTTGAATCCTCAGCCTTGGCCACCGGCTCCACGGTAACCCCGTTAGGCCTGCTGGCTGAGACGCTGGTGGAGGCCCCGGGCAAGATTTTTCTTTAGCCGACCGACCAGTTGTTGACTGAAGTGGCCGATACTTCCTTGTCTGGCACTCCGGTCATGACACAGACTGTTGTAGGGACAGATCAGTCCGCTGACCTGCTGCTTCTGGTTCCACACCCTGACCATAAGGAGCCTCTGAGCCCTGCTGCCAGTCCCCCCGGTGGTCGAGATCGAGGTCTTGGTCTTCCTCCCATGGGTTGTGCAGGTCCCGCCGTCATCAACGTTTCCATTTTTGGCACCATGGGAAGTGGCGCTGCTGCTACTCTTCATCCTCGTCCTCCTCAGGTGAGGAGAGGCTTCAGCGCAAATTGCGTCAATGCTACGAGGACCAGATGTGTCAACACTTGGTGCTTACCAGTGCTAAACTGACCCCGGTTTTGATGCTGGCCATCACTTGGCTGTTGCCCGAAAGGCTGACACCATCTCCATCGATGGAGCAGACCAAAACGGTCCTGGCTCAGCCGACTCTGGCATCTCTGCCGATCGTGGTGGAACTGCCACCTAAACAGCCGAGGGTTGGCGCGCCGACTAAATAGTCTCGACCGGCCAAGAGGCTTCCCCATCAGCTGTTTGTCACCGTCACCCCTGACCGTCCGCAGATGGTCATCGGGGACCCAGGAGGTCAACCACTCTTTGATGACTCTCCGGGTTTCTCCCTGCACTCCCATCCAGTCGATGAGGAGTCCATGGGGGATCTCTCGACAGATGAAGGCCCATCCTCCTTCATGGGCCTCCTCCATTTGATCTCCGATTCGAGAGGTGTGAAGATGGAGCTCATTCACAAATGGGATTGCTACCCATTGACTGAGCTCCTCAACCAGGGAGACACTCCAATGGAGGCTTTACCGGTGGCAGAAGCCATCCTTGGTCCTTCCCTGAAGCTCTAGCAGCGCCCCACTTCCTGGCCTGTGCTTTCTGCCTGGATGGCCTGCAGGTATGCAGTGACCACTGGTTCCCTTTCGGGATTCACAAAGCACCTTTCGGTCAAGAGGGTGGTTGCCGATTCTGTGTTCAGGTGCTCCAGCAACACCAGGGATGTTGACAAGCCACTTGAGAAGGAATCCAAGAAGCTGGACCATGTGGCTAAAAAAGTCTATGTTACCTCCTCGCTTGGCCTCCAACAGGCAAACTCAGCCTCCTTATGGCCCACTTCTCCCATGCCCTGCTGGGCACTTTAGATGAGGTTCTTTCTCATCTACTGGTGGACCTTCAGACCATGGTCAAACAGGTCCGGGACCAGGGCCAGGCTGTAGCAAAATATCAGCTCCAGCAGCCATGGTCATTGGGGACTCCTGTGCCTGCTCCAGAGTGGCCTCAGTGGCCATGCACTGCAGGGCTTGACTGAGGATCTCAGCCTTCATGGTGAACACTCAGCACAAGCTGGCAGATGTCCCTTTCCTGGGCACAGACCTGTTCTGGGGTTGAGGGTCACCTCACTCGTATTGAGAAGTCCAGTTTCACCTTGGACTCCGTGACATCTGCCCAGAGGGACCCCAAGGACTCCAAGCAGCAGCAGAAATGGAAGCCCTTTCAGTCCACCTCCACTCCTGTGGCCAAACCAGCCCAGCAACAGGCTGGCCAGCAGGTTCAGGCCTGGTGACCTTGGCCCAAGTCAGTGGGCTAGGTTGTCCATAAACCAGGAGGGAGAGGCTCCAGTGGTGCCTCAGTCAGGCCCTCCTCCAAGCCTGCCCAGTGACGGGATGAGGGGTCTTCCTTCATGCCCGTCACACCTCCCCGGGTCCTCCCATGGGGGTCTGGCTCTGCCACTTCCTTTCTGCACAGTCTGCTGTCACCACGGACTGGTGGGTTCTAGAAGTGGTGGGTCAGGGTCTGCCTCTGGAATCTGAGCAGTACCCTCCTTGTTGAGTCTGAGCCCCATGGAAGGACTTGGTTTCCGCAGATATGCTGTCAGACCTCAGAGATGACATAGCTCAGCTCCTTGTGGTTCCTGTCGCGGTTCCTCTGGAACACCCAGGGCTTGTCTCCAGGTACTTTCTGGTGCCAAAGCGGATGGGTGGCTGGCAACTCATTCTAGATCTGCAAGACCCGAAAAGGCTCCTCAGGTCGTGCACCTTCAGGATGTAACTGTCTCAGATCATAATGTCTCCAGAGTGAAACATGTGGTTTTGCTTCCTGTATCTTCAGGATGCATTCTTTCTTGTCCCGATCCATCCATCTCATCAAAGGGTCCTCCACTTTCGAGTAGAGGGAGCCCTCTACAAGTTTGACCATGCTTTCGGTCTCTCTCCTCGGCCCCCAGGGTCTTCACCAAGTGCATTGCAGTAGTGGCTGCTTACCTGAGGTGCCGATGGGTTCACCCTTACCTGGATGACTGGCTGATTGCAGGTCCCTCCAGGCAGGAGGTGGAGTGGTCCAGGGACCTGGCCCTCCAGACCTGCTTCTCCCTTGGGCTTCTGGTCAATGAGGCCAAGTCAGAACTCATGCTCTCACAGGTGATCATCTTCATCGGGGTGGAGCTCAACTCTTGCAGAGTCAGTGCCTGGCTCCTGGCGGACAGGGTGCATGCTCTCTCCTCCTGTGCCTGATCATTTCAGGTTGGGAAATTGCGCCCTGCCCGGGACTTCCTGCGCTTGCTGGGCTACATGGCAGCCTGCACCAGCATGGTGCGGTGGGCATGCTGGAGAATGCACTCTGTCCAATGGGAGCTGGCCAGCCAGTGGTCTCAGCATAAGGGCCTCTTCAACCAGCTGGTCACTGTGACCCAGTGGATATGGGATGCCATCCAGTGGTGGTTAGTCCCAGCACATCTGCAGGAACGAATCCCATTTGTCCACCTAGAGCCGACGGGCATCCTGATGACCGATGCCTCTCTCATGGGCTGGGGTGCCCACCTTAGGGAACACAAAGTCCACGGGCTCTGAACCCCCGAGGAGTCCTGATTCCACATCAACCTGCTGGAGCTCCAGGCAGTTTGACTAGCGCTGACTGCATTTGTTCTGCACATTCAGGGTGAAGTGGTCCAAGTCCATATGGACAACACCATGACCATGTACTATCTCAACAAACAGGGAAGGATGCACTCCTTGCCATTGTACAAGGAAGCTCTCCATGTCTGGACCCGAAGCACAGCCTGGAGGTAGATCTCCTAGCCATCCATGTGGCAGGAGCCTCCAATCAGCTGGTTGATACCCTCAGCCGGGTGGGTGAGGCATCTCACGAGTGGTTTTTCCACACAGAGGTAGTTCTCAGTCTGTTCTCCCAGTGGGGCATCCCTCAGGTGAACCTATTTGTCTCCAAGGGGAACACAAAGC
This sequence comes from Neoceratodus forsteri, assembly GCA_016271365.2. Classification (NCBI taxonomy): domain Eukaryota; kingdom Metazoa; phylum Chordata; order Ceratodontiformes; family Ceratodontidae; genus Neoceratodus; species Neoceratodus forsteri. The sequence continues at coordinate 1,873,109,608 of CM057452.1, forward strand.
GGAGGCTGTTTTATGCCCGCCCCCTCAGCAGGAAATGCTTCAAGGGGGGATGCCTTCTTGAGGTTGTAGATCCCAGGCCTCTTCTGTGCCTTCCCTTCTCTTCCCTTTATCCACAAGGTTCTTCTCAAGGCCAGGAAGGACAAGGCACAGGTGATCCTGGTGACTCAGGTCTGGCCATGCCAGTTCTGGTACCCCGATCTCCCGAGGCGTCTTCCCTTACACCAGGACCTAATTTCTATCTCTCAGTGGAAGGTACTGCACCCGGACCTTCAGTCCCTGCACCTGACAGTCTGGTTCATGAGCAGCTAGCGTTCCAGGCTTTCGGTCTCTCCAAAGCTGTCTTCACTGTGGTGGAGGCATCTCAGAAGGAATCGACTAGGAAGTGCTATGCCTTCAAATGGAAGAGGTTCTCCATTTGGTGTCAGGGCAAGGGGTTGGACCCTTTGTCCTGTCCAGTGGCTAGAATTCTCGATTACCTTTGATCTCTTTCTTAATCTGGCCTTTGTTCAACAACTCTTAAGATGCACATGGCAGCCATCTCTGCTTACTGAGCGTGGGCTGGTCAGCTTTTGGCAGTGTAGGAGAAGGTGGTCTGGCACTTCTTCAAGGAACTCAACCACATTTCCTCTCTGGTGCATGAACCACCACCACCGTGGGACTTGTTGCTGGTTTTGGCAAAGCTTAAGGGCAAGTCATTTGAACCGATGCACAGCTGTGACATGTCTCATCTGTCGTGGAAGACAGCCTTCTTGGTGGCTGTCACATCAGCCAGAAGGATCAGTGAGCTCCAGGTGCTTTCGGTGGAGTCTCCTTACTTGGCCTTACACATGGACAAGGTTGTCCTACACCCCAGCCCGAAGTTCCTCCCAAAGGTTGCGTCCGAGTTTCACCTTAACCAGGTGATTAATCTCCTTGTGTACTTCACCAGTCACACCTTGGAGACCGAGCACAGGCTCCATACTCTGGACCTGACGTGAGCTCTCGCTTATTATAAAGAGTGAATGGCTGAAGTTCGGGGAGAGGGTCGCCAGCTGTTTGTCAACTATGCTGAAGTCGCATCTGGCAGATCTGCAGCCAAGAAAATAGTTGGCAGGTGGATCACATCCTGCATTGATCTCTGCTATAGGTTGGTGGGGAGGGAGCCTCCCAGAGGACTAAGGGCTCATTCCAGGATAGCCCTATCCGGGAAATCTGCAGGGCTGCTTCCTGGAGGTCAGTTTTACACCTTCATTTCCCATTACCGAAATGCCTGTGCTAAAGCCATCTGGCTTACCAAAACCTCCTACTACAATGAAGCTCTCTTGGTCGTGCTTTCTGGGACAACATCAAAGAAATCACAGGGAAAAAATGAAAAAAAAAACAGCTATGCTGATCATTGATGGTGCCACCACTCTGGACTCCATGACAATTGCTAACACCTTTAACACAGCCTTCACTGATCTTAGTGCTGTCCTCCCCCTGAATTCCTTAATGACGATAACTGTTCCCCAACTGCCTGTGTTTCCAAGGTAAACAACCCCAACTTCTACATTCAGTAGATCGACTTGTGTAAAGCACGACGTTACATCACAGCTGCCATCTCAAAATCCAGAGGTGATACCCTCGACCTAAAGTTACTGCTGCTCACTCTCGAGGAAGTCCTACGTCCCTTAATCAAAATCCTGAATCGTTCTCTCCACACCAGTCAATTCCCGGACAGATGGAAAGCTGCTACTGTCTCTCCAATCCACAAAAGTGGTGATAAGTCCAACCATGCTAACTATTGCCCGATTTCTATCCTGTCCCTTCTCTCCAAGGCACTTGAACATATTGTAGCAGACCAGCTAACCGACCATCTCATCAAATACAATTTATTGTGTGATCAACAGCATGGATTCAGAAAGGGACACAGTACCTCCACTACCCTTCTTGAATTCACTGGTGCTGTACATAGTTCCCTAGACAAGGGTCTTCTTACTGGCTCAGTTTTCATCGACCTTTCTAAGGCTTTTGATACTGTTCACCATCGGCTACTGGTCAACCAGCTCCTAAACATTGGACTCTCCCCAGACTCAGCACAGTGGTTCAAAAGCTACCTTGTAAACCGGACCCAAAGGGTAAAATTTCCACTACTCTCTCTGATGCCTTAAAAGTTCGCTCCGGAGTTCCCCAAGGATCCCTACTTGGCCCGCTACTTTTCAGCCTATTTATTAATTCCCTCCCACAATCTTCCACGGAGAAAATAATCCTCTATGCTGATGATGCAGTCATTCTCTCATCCCACAGAGACCCCGTATCACTACAACAAAATCTCCAGACTGGTTTTAGTGCCATTGAGAAGTGGTTCTCTAACCACAAGCTCATTCTTAACCAAAAGAAAATGAAGTTTATGCTCTTCTGCAGCTCTCAAAATAGATACAAGCTTCACAGCCTAACTATCTCCACTGCGCAAGGGTCTATCCTGGAGCAGATCCATTCCTTTAAATACCTCAGGATACTGCTCGACTCCAACCTCTCCTACAAGGCTCATGTCAAAAGTGTGGCCAAAGCAGCAGGTATTCGCCTTGGCCTCCTCTACAGGCACAGACAACATCTCACACCCCAAGCTCTCAGGCTTGCCGTTCAGAGTTCAGTGGTCTCGATTATTGATTATGGCCTTCTCTTCTATGGCTCTGCCACTAGGTCTACCCTCAGGTGTGTCTCAACAGCCCTCAATAAGGCATGTTGGCTAGTCTCTGGGGCACACTGACTTACACATACCTGTGATCTGTATGCTCAAACCCACTGGCTCCAACTCTCTAATTGCATAAAGTTCTTGACCTGCATAATGGCTAAGAAAATCAGCCTTGGCCTTTCGCCACCGGGAGTCATGGCCCTGCTCCAAAACAGCAGAAACAACCTGCAGATTACCAGGGGGGCTAAAACTCAACTCCTTCAAATCCCCTGCTGCCACACTGCTCAGGGGCAATGAGCATTTGCGTACACGGCTCCATTATGGCTGAATAACCTTAGCCCTGACATCATCTCGGCTCCTACAATTGGTACCTTTAAAACTCGCCTACGGCTTCATCTTATTGCCTCTAGCTCCTGCGACTGCTACACTAATGCTTGAGCTGAATTGTCCAGCTGCTGACACCTCCTCAGCTTCCCCCCCTGCAGCTCGTACTCCAATTGCACTTACTATCCTTCTCCCCTCCACCTATCCTCACCTATCCCCTCTCTCCGCCATCCCCTGCCCCTCCTCCCCTTCACCCACCTTCTCCTTTAACCCCCTCTCCCATCATCTGACAACTGCCTCTGGCTGCATCTTTGTGTTCCCCTCCCTTTGCTTCCCCCTTGTTCTCTGTGCTGCCCGCCTCCCCACCGAGGCATTACTGTCTCTCCATAGGTCTATCTCCATCTTGAATTGTCTGTGTATCATGTCATTATTTGTTCCTGTCTCAAATCATTATATATTGTTGTACTAAGACTACTGTTTTTGATGTGTATCAACCCTGTTTTGTACTTTCCTTTGACGTGGAACCTTTGTAAAAGAGCCTTGGCTCAAAGGTATTTGTAATCCTAGATTTCAATAAACAATTACCACACCTACCTTGAGTCACGCCGGGATGCTGGTTTTGGGGCCTTAGTTCTCCAATCCTTATTTCCTAAGTAGGGGGTGTGCACCTTGCCTCCCTCCTCCCAGAGAACTGCTAGGAGTCTGCCTATAAGTGTGGATACAACATCGCATCCACAGCCCTAGAAAAACAGGTTGCTTACCTGTAACAGTAGTTCAAGGAGTGGTATATGATGTTCATCTGCGCAGACCCACCTGACCTCCCCTGGCCTTGGCATACACAACTGCTCCCAGCGGGCAAGATCTGGCATCATGGGGCGGAGCTCAGGGAGTTACCGCCTGGGTGGGTGGGAGGAGCCAGCTTGAAGACTTTCCAGCACCATCTTAAAGGGAAAGGACACTGCCTGTTACTGTAGATGAACATCATATACCACTCCTAAAACTACTGTTACAGGTGAGTAGCCTGTTATTAGGGCTGTGGGGGGAGCCTATAGCCATTTTGGGATTGATTATAGCTCTAAAAACTCTGGAAACAAACTTCGTCTCAGTGTGCTACTTCTGGTTAAACAATGTTCCCTTTAAAAATGGCCGAATGTTGGAACTTTTCGTTGGACATTTGGAAGTATCCTTCTGAAAGTATAATGGAGCTTGAAACACTCTGCCATGATCGGCTGCTATGGAATAACAGATGCGCTGTTTTGGCTGTTACTTCCCATTCCGGGGCAAGAACTACTCATTCGTGACTCACACGCATGCGTAGTTCTGCTGGCGCCGCCATGTTGTGAATGGCAAGAAAATGCCATTCAATTATGTAGCCCCCCCCCCAAACTCATGTGTCACACAGGGAACCCACTCCAATGTGCCCAACTGTATTTATTTATATATATATATATATATATATATATATATATATATAGCCCCTTCCGACATCGGGTGCCCAATCCCCATGTCGGCGTGCATCTTTAACTTGTGGCATACTGAGCCCACCCCAATGTGCCCAAATGTTTGTTTTTCCTCCCCATCTGACATCGGGTGCCCAATTCCTGTATCGCATCATGTACCCACCCTCAACTCATGTGGCACACTGGAAGCCAACCCCAGTGCCCAAATTTATGTTTCCTTTTCATTTCCTGTAAATAAAGAAAACCTTCCCGACACATTTTTGTCCTGTAAAGAAACGGTCCATCATCATTGCTCCCAGTCTCCCCCCACCCATCTCTTCCACCAGCACATCCACCTCCCCTTACCTTCCTTACCCCATACTTACCTCCAGAGGTTGGCGCTGTCATCTTCTCTGGACTGGAACACGTCTGCACTCATCAAAGCTGAACCACAAACTGAAGAATCAAAGATAAGAGTGCTATAATGGCATTAAATAGGGGGAACTACAGACCAGTCAGCCTCACCTCGGTAGTGGGGAAGATCATGGAAGCACTACTGAACGAGAGATTGGTGGAACATCTGGTTGTCAGTGGACTACAGGACCCAAGGCAGCATGGTTTCACCAGGAGGAGGTCATGTCAGACCAACCTCATTGCATTTTTTGACTGGGTGACTTGGGAGGTGGATCAGGGGAGGGCAGTGGACATGGCCTATCTGGACTTCAGCAAGGCCTTTGACACTGTGCCACATAGAAGACTATTTACAAACTGGGGAATATGGGTGTGGGCAGGACAGTAGTGTGGTGGGTAGGTAACTGACTGGGCGGCAGGACACAGAGGGTGGTGGTAAATGGCTGTCACTCCACAGAGGGAAGAGTGACCAGTGGGGTACCACAGGGATCAGTGCTGGGACCGGTCCTATTCAATATCTTCATCAGTGACATTGCGCGGGACCTAGAAGGCAGAATTTCACTGTTTGCTGATGACACAAAGCTCTGTAACAGAGTAGACACACCAGAGGGTGTAGACAGAGCGAAGGGACCTGCAGAAACTTGAAGAATGGTCAGGGTTTGGCAGTTGAAATTCAATGCAAGGAAGTGCAAGATAATGCATATGGGGCACAAAAACCCTGGCACAATATATCAGTTGGGGGAGGTGAGGATATAGCATACCAAGCAGGAAAGGGATCTTGGGGTTATCATCTCTGATGACCTCAAGGCAGGGAAACAGTGTGACAAGGCAGCAGGTAAAGCAAATAGGATGCTGGGATGCAGAGCAGGGGCATCACCAGCAGGAAAAGGAAGGTCATAATTCCACTATACAAGACACTAGTGAGGCCCCACCTGGAGTACACTGTACAGTTCTGGAGACCTTACCTACGTAGGACATAGACAGGGTAGAGAAGGTTCAGAGGAGGGCAACAAAGATGGTGCATGGATTGCATCACAAGTCCTATGAGGACAGGTTGAAGGAACTGAACATGTACTCCCTGGAGGAGAGGAGGGAGAGAGGGGATATGATAAAGACATACAAGTATCTTACAGGGAGGAACAGGGTGCAGGAATACACTATTTTTAAGCGAAAAAGATGTTCCAGGACTATAGGGCATGGAATGAAGTTGGAGGGAGGACGATTCAGAGGAAACGTGAGGAAGAATTTCTTCACAGAACGGGTGGTGGACAAGTGGAACACCCTGCCAGAGAAAGTGGTGGGGGCTGAAACAATCACGGGATTTAAGAATGCATGGGATAGACATAAAGGAATTCTGGAGGTCAGGGGTAAGGGGCAGCAGACTTCTTGGAAAACATAAACTGAACTTACAAGCTCAAATGGGCAGACTGGGTGGGCCATAGGCCCTTATCTGCCGACACTGTCTATGTATCACCTTTTGGGACTGATTAACAAAAGGACAGTGCTACTGTTCATGAGGTGGGGTCCCAAAAAGACCATGTTGCAAATTTGGTGAAAAAATTCCAAAACATGACTGCATCACGAGCGTGTGTTGCGTAGTGTCTACGCACGCTCCTGGCTTCACCAATTTTTAATATTTCTACTCCAGATTTTCAACATTGCCATTTTTGCACACCTCCTTTGTAACAGTACAGCAGTCATTTTTCACATCCTACCCAAAACGTGTTTTTGCACCAGTGGCACAGAATGTTGCGGTCGCTCAGAGAAATCACCTTTTGGGACAAGTGAACAAAATAACACTGGCACTCTTCATGAGGAGGGGTCCCAAAAAGGTCATGTTGAAGATCTGGTGCAACACCTTCAAAAAATGGCCAAGTTACACCCGGGCATTCAGTAATTTCTACGCACATGTGTAACTTTGGTCACTTGGCAGCTCATCACAGCCCTATCGGCTCTGGCTAGAGTTTGTTACTTGTGCTGCTGATTTTTTTTTTCACTTTTCTTGTATAAATTTTGCATATAAAACTTGTACTAAGACATCTATAAAAAGGATACAGTATTTGAGTGTACATCATACATTCACTTACAAAGGAGCATCCTGGATTCCTTTTCCTGTGTTACATCAATGGCGCGATAACATAAGAACTTTCCAGATCTGGTCATTCAAAAAGCCATATACACCACAGAACCTGATAGGGACACTGTATTACAAAATATGCAAGTCAATGCCTTAGTTACCATCTTGCCACAAGCACCCTGTAACCCACATAGGTCTAGTTCAGTAAAAAGCAGAACTTTTGTACCCCAAGGAGGAGCCTAATTATCACACTTTGTAAACTTATGTATTGTAAACAAAAACTTTTTCCTGCGTTAAAATTGCAGATGCTGTAAACACATTGACGAAATGAATAAACAGTTCTTGCAACCCCCGAAAATGGGTGACATGAAGCAGGCCGATCAGGAAACCAATCAGCTGTTTGCTGGGCAGCATCATGCAGATCAAAGGAAAAAGCTGCCCAATGATTGGGTCGGCTCTCTCCTTTGGATTACACATAGTTTCCACCCAGCAAGACAGAACAGTGTCATGGTCAGCCTGACTTATGATTGGTGTGACACTGACTAGCCCCTTGTAGACTACTGTGCATTGGAATGACAGTGTCACACCTGTCAAAACCCACTCTCATAACAAAATGTTTGCTGCGCATGGCAAACATTAAAAAAAAAAAAGGCAAAAGAAAAAAAAAGCAGCCGGGAAGTAGCCATTCCAAGATCAGGCCCCTGGTGTTTAATCAATTTTGATAAACTTAAGAAATGCCATAGAGAAAAGTAGGTTAAAAAAGATGGAATATCAGTAAAAATTAAGACATGATGGCAGTGCACATTTTACTTTAAAACTAGTTAAAGGAGCTGTTTCTTTAGTATTGAATCATGCATGAGTTCTTGTAGTTAGATAGTTATGGCAAAAAAATGATAGCTCAAGAGAGAGCTTCTGACCAGATGAAGTGCTCCTTTTACCAGTGTGTGAGACACTCTTGTATGGTAAGATTGTTTCGCATGCAGGTGCACTGGAAACAAGCTCTTTAGGGTGCATTTTTTGTTTAAAAGAAAGCTTAATGTTTTATATTAATAGTGTCACGGAGACCACTCTTACAACTGTTGTAAGAGTGTTCTCACATTCTTAAGGTGTCGTATCAGGACCTCTCACCTTTGGTTTGCAGTTCTCAAACCCTAAGAATGCATGTCAGGTCACTCTTACAACCATAAGAGTGGTCTCCATGGTAGTATTAATCTACAAATGAAGGCTACATAGTTAGCCCCCCCCACCCAAAAAAAAAGAGGAAGCAAACATTTTTTTCTTTATGCCAGTCCATATGTGTCAAAAAGTACACAGACACAAGAAGGGTACATATTTTGCAAAAGTATTTAATAGGATGTTGCTTTCAAATGTTAAGAAAATCCTATTCAGATTATCACCTATGCTTTTATGCCTGTGATTTGTGATTAAATGAAGTTTATGCAGCGTATGCTTAATGTACAAGTTTATACTGTAGCTTCTGTTGTACTGTAACGTGACCTGCTTCGTGACTGAAAAAGGGACCTTCAGTATATCTCAGCACACCTTATCCAGTTATCAATAAATAAGCATCATCATATACTGTGTATCTCATATCTGTTTTATTGCAGCATTATTCGAACAATTGACGGCAAAGTTCTGCACAAGTATAAGCACCCAGCCGCTGTTTTTGGTTGTGACTGGAGCCAAAACAACAAGTGAGTGATTGTTCTTGTCAAAGAATGACCCCAGTAATTGTCTTCAAAATGAGTCTACGACACTTATAGTTATGCCAGATCAATGATAAGCATTCACACCTTTGCGGCATCCTTGCTAGCTATTGACATTTATGTATAACTGTTTATTTGATGCAGACATTTTAATTCATAACCAGCTTATGTTTTCCCTTTCTGTTGAACACAGTGGATATTTGGGCATAAACACTGGCTCCCACTCAAACATTTTGTCAGTATTTGACACCATGAAACAAAATGCTATAAGGTAGTTGCAGCAGTTGAAAAAAAAATAACTTTCTTAAATTTAATAACAAAATGGAAGCTGACCTGTCGCCGCAGTGGTAGGGCTATGGCTCCCAACACCACTGACCTAGGTTCAGAAACAGTGCCAGGCTGTTAGGGGCCAGTCTGAGACAGGAGGATCCAGCATCCCAAAGGATATGCTCCTCCTCCTCCTCCTCCTCCTCTGGGTGGCAGACCAATCCCTGCTGCTCAAGTACCACCTGGGGGTTCCCAGATGATGCAAGCCTGGACGGGATGGCAATAGAAGGGGAGATGCAGGGGCCTTGCAGTGTGCACACCCATTGCATTCTTGGCTGCACGTTGATGGCGCTATGCCTTGAGGAGGGGCAACATAGGGAGAAACATCCTCCCAGTACTGTAGTATGATACTGGCAAATGCAGCTCCTCCACCACCACCTGCCAGTATGAATGAGCCCCCACTGCCATAGAATTTGTGGACTCTGGTTGGGGGATTGGCACCCCCCTCTTCCAGCCATACTGTGGGAGGGTCACCCCATGGGATGGGTAAGGGGGGCTCTCTATCATCTGGGTTAGGTGACAGGGCTGAGTGACAGAGCTCCCAGATTGATTTAGCATTTTCCCTGTAACTCCAGAGCAGTGTTCCTGTGTAGATTGATTTGTTTTTTTCACCGTATCTCTAGGGCAGTGTTTCTGTGTTTTCCTGTAGATTACATTCAAGGGCCGTGGATATGGTTCACTTATCCACACTCTGGCAGTTCCACTGAAGAGATGTTATTGACCAGATATCTTAAAGCTAAGCTACATTGAGCATCCAGGCAGTATATCCCCCAACTCCACCCCATGACGTCAGATCTTTCCACTGGAAGAAGAGGTCTCCTCCTTTATGTCTCCCACTTAGGCAAATGTTAATAAGTCCACATTTTCGATATTGCTCAGTGCTTGTTTTGTGGTTCCCTCAACTCACTCTCCAGACCAATAATGGACCACTGGAAAGCAGGCTTCAAATTCTGGGTTAGGTGTTGGCAGAAGATGTCGGTCACCAGTCTGCATGAGACGTGCATCTACTGTCAGGGCAAACAACACGATGTGGACAGATGTGGCCTGTGCAAAAGTTTGCTTTCTGAGCCTCTTGAGGACAGGAAGCTCCAGCTCTCACTGGGTTAGCCTTCCGAGTGGAATCTTACGGACCACACTAAGGGCCATAAGGAGGCCTTGGCTGCAGGCTGGTCAGCTTAACAGCTTGCAACCTTTGAGGAGGAAGTGGTGGCTGCTGTGGTGGGCATCTCAGTTTTGGCCTTGTTCACTCACGGCCACCATCGGAGTGTTTTTGACTGGATAATTCCATGAATTTATTTGGCTCTTTGGACCTTGGGGGAGAGCCTTGCCCCCGTGGTGCTAAGCGCAAGTACTGCCAGTGCCAGTTGTGGGACCCAGGAATGACTGATGTCCTCCGCTCCTCAAATCGTTGACTGCCCCTTCACTGGGGGGTTTGGTTGAGGGCTCCTCGGTCCCCCATAAAACCAGTCAACTTCAACTCCAGTCGAGCAGGCTGCTGAAATTTTTCTCAAGCCTGTCAACTTATTGTCGGACAAGGTCAAGGATTCGATCTAGCAGACTCTGGTACTTCTGGTCCTTAGCCAGGAGGACGTGGTCCATTCAGTGTCCCCATCTGATGTTCTGGGATCAGCCTCCCCTTGGGGTTGAGTCTTCAACACCTGTTGCTGAGTGTGGACAGGCATGTGGTCGACAGCAACTCGTCAGAAGATTCCTCTTGATGTCAGCCACTGGGCTGATGGTCGAGATTGCAATTGAGGAGCTCTCGATCTCACTTAATCAGGAGGCATTGCTGACGATGTTCCTAGACTTCTCATTCTCGGGTGAGGAGGAGCACCACCGCAAGACGTGCTGGTGCTACAAGGAACTCCTCTGGCAACAGTGGGCATTTGTGGGACATGGTGGGGCTGTACCTCCTAAACCTGTGGTTTCCTGCTCACTGCCAGTGATACCCTCGCTGGTCCACACCATGCAGCTGCAGCCCGTAGTTGCTTCTCCACCTCTTTGGGTGAAGCCACCACCACCACAGCTGAATGTGGACACCCTGACGTAGGAAGCTGGTTGCTCAGCCACCAGCTTACCAGGTCAGTTGTCAGTAAAGATCACTCCGGATAAAGATTCTGAGGAGGTCGGTGGTGAGAAGTGGCTGGATTCATTTTTGAGGAGTCATCCAGTGACTCAGATCATGAGTCCATGGCATTCTTGGAGACTCCATTCTTTGACCACAGCTCGGTCAAAGAACTTTCCACCAAGCATGGCCTGGTATCTTTCGGGATGCTTCTCTGACTTATTTCAGAATCCCTATCTGTCCTGCTTGAGCTAGTACAGAAGAGGGCTAAGTACACTCTCATGGACATTCTGGACCAGGATGAATCCCTGGGAGTTGCCTTCACTGTGGCTGAGGCCATTTTGGGACCAGCTCTGGAGCTTTGGCAGCATCCTGCCGTGCACCCTCTGCCCATATGGATCATAAGTATGTGACCCCCATAGGCTTCCTTTCAGGGTTTTTGAACTACCCCTATGCAGAAGGATTGGTCATGGATTTGGAGTTCCATAAATCTGGACACCAGAAGGTCATGGATAAGCCTGCAGACAAGGGAGTCTTGTAAGACTCACTATGACACTAAAAAGGTGTATGTCGCACGTCTCAGGTCTTCAGCAGGCCAACTATGCTGTGATGATGGCTAACTTTGATCACTCCCTGATGGGAGTCTTTATTGTCCTCCCCCTACCATCATCAAGCAACAGGTTGACCAGAGTCAACCGCTGGCTAAACACCAGCTCTAGACAGCCTTGGACTTGGGCATTTCTTGGGGCGTGGAGGTGGTGTTCTAGCCACACTTAGGTGGTGTTCTTACCCCTTTGAATTTAGCTGCAGCGTCTTCAATCTGGCTCCTCCCACCCACCCAGGTGGTAACTTCCTCAACTCTGCCCCATGACATCACATCTTCCTTTTGTCTGGAGGAAGAAGGCTCCCTTCTTGCTGCTGTCACACTAAGAAGGTCCTTTGCTTAAATCTTCAGATTTCTTCAAAAACTAATAAAAACTTTGTGTTCAGGCTCTTTCTTCATGCTGCCAACATGGACGATGTGAAGTCTACCCCTGGGGTTCCAGAAATGTGCCTGCTGGCAGAAGATGTCTGGGATGGATCCACACACCTTGTGTGTTTATTGCCTGGGCCATGAGCACAATCCACAGGCCTGCGACATTTGCCGCACTTTTCATCCATTCATTTTAGAGGACCGTCAAGCTCATTTACTTCTAGGGCATCTGAGCAATCGGTACCCACTGGTCAAATCTAAAGATGCCCGTCAAGTGGTCTTCACCGCTGCAGGGTCCGCCAAGCAACTTGCGGCATTTGAGGAGGCAGTGGCCCAGGCCGTGGCCCAGTCCTTTTGGCCGCTCTCTTTGGATGCATCCTTTACATGAGTGTTTAAGGACTTGTGCCAGGCCCTTCCTACTCTTGGGCAGGGCCCCTCATCAATGCACAAGTCAGAATCTAAAAAAAGAGTCGAAAAAAACAGTCTTACCATCGATTGTGGGATTGGAAACACTCTCGGGCTCCTGATTCCCGCGCTTCTCCAGAGGTTCCAACTTTGGTAGAATCCTCGGGCCAGGCCTCCGGCTCCACGGTATGCTGTCAGGTCAATTGGCTGAGACACAGGTCGATCTTCCAGCTGAGATTTTTCTTGAGTCAGTCAACGTGTTGTTGCCCAAAGAGTTCGATACCTCCCTGTCGAGGACTCCGGTCCTCACTCAGACCCAGGGAGGGGTGGATCAGTCCACAGACTCACTACCTCTTGTTGAAGACCAGGAACCGGAGGTGCCCCAGCTCTCGCCAGCCCCCTCTCAGGCCCACCATCAGTCCCCTCAATGGTCGAGGTCCTGTGGATCGAGTGGCTCATGTCAACATCCGCACTTCTGCTCTCAGCACTCGGGAAAGTGGCACCATCACTATTCTTCATCCTCATTCTCCGTGGGTGAGGAGATGATTTGGCACAAGTTGCATTGACACCATGAGGACTTAATGTGGCAACAGCTGGTGTTCACCAGTATGAAGCCCATGCTGGCTTCTACCCTGGCCATCACTTGGCTTTCGCTGCAGAGGCTTAAGCCTTCTCTGCCTCCGCAGGAGCGGACCCATAAAATGGTCCTGGCTTGGCCCCCTGCAGCCTCTCCACCAATTCTGTTGGAGCTGCCCCAGAAAAAGCCGATGACTGGAGCTCCAACTAAGGAGGCTTGGCCAGCCTTGTGTCTTCCCCATTGGCTGTCGGATCACGGTCACCCCAGACCGTCCGCGGAGGTTCAGTGGGGAATCAGGCAGTCGACCCCTCTTTGATGACTCTTCAGAGTCAGATGGTTCCTCCTTGCAGTCTTGTCCGGTGAACACTGAGTCATCAAGAGGTCTCTTGACAGAGGAGGGCCCTACCTCCTTTATGGGCCTCCTCCGTCTCTTCTCAGAGTCTATAGGGGACTTCAGATGAAACCCATTCAGAAGCAGGCTCAGTACCCGCTTACCAAGATTTTGGACCAGGATGATTCCCCTGGGAAGCCTTCCCAGAGGTAGAAGCCATCCTTGGCCCTGCCTTGGAGCTGGGGCAGCATCCCACCTTCTGCCATGTGCCGTCAGCCAGGATGGCCCGCAAGTATGCGGTGCCGATCTGCTCCCTTTCAGGGTTCACTGAACGTTCCTCAACTGAGGTCTTGGTGACTGATTTTGTGTTTCAGTGCTCTGGCAGCATGGGAGACGTTGATAAGTTGCCCGATAAGGAGTCCAAGAAATTGGACCACTTGGCCAAAAAAGGTCTCTACTGCCTCTTCGTTTGGCCTTTGCCATGCGAGCTCGGCCCTCCTGATGGCCCACTTTTCCCATGCCCTGTTGGGTACTTTCGATGGAGTTCTTCTTTATCTCCTAGCAGACCTTTGAACTATGGTCAAGCAGGTCTGACACTAGGGCCAGGCTGTCACCAAACAGCAGCTCCAGACAGTCATGGACATTGGCGACTCTTGCGCCCAGTCCATGGTGACCGCAGTGGCCATGCACCACATGGCTTGGCTGCGGATCTCAACCTTTAAAGTGAATACACAGCACAGGCTGGTGGATGTTCTTTTCCCGGGCATTGACCTGGTTGGGTGTGGGATCAAGGGGCACCTCACCTGCACTGAGAAGTCCAGTGCCACCTTGGACTTCATAACACCCACCCAGAGGGACCCCAAGAGCTCCAAGCAGCAGGAAAAAAAGTCCTTTTGGTCCACCTCCACTCCTGTGGCCAACCAGCCCAGCCTCAAGCTGGGCAGCAGGCTCAGGCCTGGCGATCTTGGCCAAAGTCCGTGGCCACAGTCAACTGTAAGTTCTGGAGGACGAGCTCCCAGTGGCTCCTCAGCCAGGCTCTCCTCCGCCTCCAAGCCTGCCCAGTGACGGGATGCGGGATGCCTCCTTCTTGTCCATCATGCCATCCCTGGGTCCTTCCATGGGGAGATGGCTCCACCACTTCCTTTCCACCTTGTACACTGTCACCATGGACAGGTGGGTTCTCAAGGTGGTTGGTCAGAGTCTGCCTTTAGAGTTCGAGGTGTACCCGCCTTGCTGAGCCCACTCCCTGCAGGAGGGCATAGGGTTCATCGTCATTCTGTCAGCCCTTCAGTACGACATTGCCCAGCTCCTCCACAAGGAGGTTGTGGCTTTTATATAGGACCCTCCATAACACCCAGGTTTTGTCTCCAGGTACTTACTGGTGCCAAAACAGGTGGCACCCCATCTTAGAGCTGAACAACCTAAACAAGTTCATCAGGCCACGCACCTTCAAGATGGTCCCTCTGTCTTAGATCATACCATCTCTGGAGCAAAACATGTGGTTCCATTCTCTGTATCTACAGAATGCATTCTTTCACATCCCAATCCATCCATCACACCGGCGGTTGCTCCACTTCCAAGCAGAGGGAACCTTCTACGAGTTCCAAGCCTTGCCATTTGGCCTTTCCTCAGCCCTGAGTGTCTTCACCAAGTGCATTGCAGTGGTAGCAGCTTACCTGAGGCACCCAGGGGTCCAGGTTGACCCCTACCTGGACAACTGGCTAATTGCAGGTCCCTCCAGGCAGCAGGTGGAGTGTCCCAGGTACCTGGCCCTCCAGACCTGCATCTCTCTTGGCCTCCTCATCAACAAGGCCAAGTCAGAACTTGTGTCCTCACAGGTGATCAACTTCATCAAGCTAGAGCTTGACTCTTGCAGAGCCAGGGCTCAGCTCCTGGTGGACAGGGTAGAGGCTCTCTCCTCCTTTGCCTGATCATTTCAGATTGGGCAGTTGTACCTTGCCTGGGATTTCAAACGCCTCCGGGGATACATGGCAGCCTGCACCAGTGTGCTCTGCTGGGCCCACTGAAGAATGCACTGTCTGCAATCGCAGCTGGCACACCAATGGTCTCCTGCAAGGGCCACTTCGACGAGTCTGTCACTGTGGCCCAGCTGATGTGGGATGCCCTCTAGTGGTAGTTAGTCTCAGAACATCTGCAGGAAGGTATACCATCTGTCCGCCCAGAGCCGACGGGCATCCTGGTGACAGATGCCTCTCTCATGGGCTGGGGTGCCCACCTCGGGTAACAGAGTCCATGGGCTCTGGTCCCTCAAGGAGTCCTGGTGCCACATTAACCAGCTGGAGCTCAGGGGGGCCTCCTCTATGCATTTCCTCCATTTCCCTTGATCCACAAGGTGTTGCTCAAGGCGAGGAGGAACAAGGCACGGATGATCCTGGTGGCTCCAGACTGGCCATGCCAGTTTTGGTGCCCCGAACTCCTCAGCAGCAGGCTCCCAAGACGTCTTCCTCTCTGCCCAGACCTGCTCTCTATCAGTCAATGGAAGGTACTCCATCCGGACCTTCAATCCCTACACCTGACAGCCTGGTTCCTGAGCGGTTAGAGTTCCAGGCTTTGAGTCTCTCTCTAGATGTCCTCACTGTGGTGGAGCCATCTCGGAAGGAGTTGATCTGAAAATGCTACACATTCAAATGGAAAGGTTCTCTATTTGGTGTCAGGGCAAGGGGCTGGACCCTTTGTCCTGTCCAGTGGCTAGCATCCTTGACTGCCTTTGGTCCCTCTCTCAGTAAGGCCTTCGGCCGACAACCCTTAAGGTGCACCTGGCAGCCATCTCTGCTTACCAGGCGTGGGCCTGAAAGCCATCGATGGCGCAGGAGAAGGTGGTGTGGTGCTTCTTCAAAGGCCTTGATCACATTCCCCCTCTGGTGTGTGAACCACCACCGCCTTGGGATTTGTTGCTGGTGATGGCAGAGCTCATGGGAAAGTGATTCAAACCGATGCACAGGTGTGAAATGTCTCACCTGTCACAGAAGATGGCCTTCCTGGTGGCTATCACATCAGCCAGAAGGATCAGTGAGCACCAGGCACTTTTGGTGGAGTCACCTTATTTGATCTTCCACAGGGACAAGGTTGTCATTTGCCCCAACCCGAAGTTCCTCCTGAAGGTTGTGTCTGATTTTCACCTTAACCAGGTGATTAATCTCCTGGTGTACTTCACCAGTTACACTTCAGAGGCCGAGCACAGGCTCCATACATTGGAACTGTGGTGAGCACTCGCTTATTATAAGGAGTGCACAGCTGGAGTTCGGGGAGAGGTTCTCCAGCTATTTTTCACCTACGCTGAAGCTGCATCAGGCAGACTAGCAGCCAAGCAGACGATTGGTAAGTGGAGTCTCCTGCATGAAGGGAGCCTCCCGTAGGGCTAAGGTCTCATTAAACCCATCATACCATTGCCTCAGTGGATGCTTCCAGGGATGCCCCTAGCCAGGAAATCTGCAGAGCTGCTACCTGGAGAGCAGCACACACCTTTATTTCCTATTACCACATTGACCTTGAGTCACGTTGGGATGCTGGTTTTGGGGCCTCAGTTCTCCAATCTTTGTTTCCCAAGTAGGGGGTGTACACTTTGCCGCCCTCCTCCTGGAGAACTGCTAGGAGTCTGCCTGAAATATGGATAGAACACCATATCGACACCCCTAGAAAAACAGGTTACTCACCTGTAACAGTAATTCTAGGAGTGGTACATGGTATTCATCCACACAAACTCACCCGACCTCCCCTGGCATGTGACACACCAGTCTTGCTTCCAGCGGGTAAGATCTGATATCACGGGTCAGTGCCAAGGGAGTTTCCACCCAGATGGGTGGGAGGAGCCAGCTTGAAGATGTTCCAGCTGAATTTAAAGGGGAAAGGACACTGCTTACGTGTGGATGAACACCATATACCACTCCTGGAACTACTGTTACAGGTGAGTAACCTGTTTTTCTTGTGCCCATGCTGTGGCAGCATTTGTTTCAGTGCATTGCAGAGTCTGGTTGTTTGTCCACCTTCAGGGCAGACACCCAGCATAAGCTGGCCGATGTCCCTTTTCTGTGGACCTATCTTTTCAGCCCTGGGGTAGATGGATATCTCAACTGAATCAAGAAGTCCAATGCCACCCTGAATTCTGTGACTTTGTCCAAGAAGAATCAGAAAAAGAAGACTAAGAAACAGACTTTTGAGTACTGTCCCTTTCAGTCACAGCCTCTCTGGCAGCAGGCCCAGCAGGGGCAGTTCCAGGCGTGGCACCCCAAATAGAAGTCTGGTGGCCAAGGTCCAAAAAAGTGCAATCAGGGGTTGTGGTGCCCCTCTGGCAGCAGCTGCTGGTGCCCCCACAAAAGCTGTCCAATTACAGGTTAGTGGTGTGACATTCCTCCACCCAACTTGTCCCAGACTGTACTCCCTGTCGGAGGCTGGCTGCATTACTTCTTACCACGTTGGTCTACCATCACAATAGACAAGTAGCTGATGGACATAGTGGGTAGAGGACTGTCTGTAAACTTTGAGTCTCTCCCACCGTGCTGCCTCAATGCACCTTGAGATTTTGGGGTGTCTCATGGCACGCTGTCCACTCTAAAGATTAAATCGCTCAGCTCCTTGCAAAAAGGGTGATAGCCAATGGCCCAAACACCCTGGCCTGTCAGGGTTATGTGTCCAGGCACTTCCTCCTCCCAAAACGGACGGAGGGCCTGCGCCCCATACTGGCTTTCATTATCTCAACTAGTTTATGCGAAACAAAATTTCAGGATGGTCACTACCATCCCTGGAGCAGAACATGTGGTTCTGCCCCTGGACTTTCAAGATGTGCTTCTAGGGATGTGGATATGTTGTTCTAGCCACAAGTTCTGGTAGTGTCCTTTCCCTTTAAGATGTGCTGGAAAGTCTTCAGGCTGGCTTCTCTCACTCACCTGGGTGGTAGATCCCTTGGCTTCACCCCAAGATGCCAGACCTTCCTTTCTGCTGGAAGAAGCAGGTTCCCTACTTGCCACTCCCATGTTGAGTAGGCCCTGGCATTCAAATCTTCGGATTTACTTCCTAAACTAAACTTGATAGAGTTATTTCTTAAGCATCTTCAATCACGACTGCAGTGGAGGAAAAGTCCTCTTCTGGATTCTGCCTGTGCCCCTGTGGGCAGAAGATGTCGCATACAACCCACATGCCACGTGCGTTTACTGCCTGGGTCACGAGCATGAAACCCAGGCCTGTGATATTTGTCACTCATTTCATCCTAATGTGCTCAACAACCGTCTTACCCATTTGTAGCTGGGCCACCCGGAAAAATGGAACCCGCCAGTCAAATCCAAGGAAGCCTGTTGGGTGGTCTCCGCGGCTGTGGGGGTCCGCTGAGCAGTTGGAGCAGATGAAGGCCTTTGAGGAGGAGGCAGCTCGGGCCGCTGAGAAGTTCTCCTCAGCAGCTGCCTTTGTTCCATTGAAATTGGGCTGTACCTTTTCAGGCTCCTTCAAGGAGTTGTGCCAGTCTCTCCCGACTAAGGGAGAGGGCCCTTTGGGTTTGCACACCTCGCGCTTCCATGACAAGAAGAAGGAGTCAAGACAAGGAGAAGACTAACCATCGCTCTTCTTGGGACCGAGAGCAGTCTCGGTCTCAGGAGACTTTGGTTTCGACCACAGTCGAAGCCCCGCGGCCTTAGCCACTGGCTTCACAGTGCCCCTGTCAGGCCAGCCTGCCAAGACGTGGGTTGCTGCTGATCAGGCCAAGATTTGTTTGGACCCATCGACCCGGTTTCTCTCGATGAAGCCAACAACTCTTTATTTAGGACTTTGGTCCTACTAACCGATGAGCCGATCCAGCCCATTGGGCCGGACCCTAAGACTTCAGAAGACCAGGAGGAGCCATGGCATTCCCTGGCTCCTTCCAAGCGACCCTCTTGGTTCCCCCAATGACCTTGGTCCTGGTCTCCGTAGTCTTCCTCTAGTGGGTTGCATAGATCCCACCGGCACCATTCTTGGTGTCACAAGAAGTGGCGCTGATGCTATTCATCTTCCTCATCCTCCTCAGCCGAGGGGAGATTTTGATGCAAGTTGCTTCGGTGCTACGAGGACCTTATGTGGCAACAGTTGGTTCTGGCTGGTCAGAAGCTGACCACTGCTTCCACCCTGGCAATCACCTGACTGTCGCCCTCTAGGTCATCGCCTACACCTCCAGAGTTTTCAGAGCCAGTCATCACCATACCTCCACCCGCGGAGCCGGTGAAGACCATTCTGGCTTGGCCTAAAGCGACGTCTCCACTGATTATGTTGGAGCCGCCACCTCAAAAGCTACCGTCCGGAGCCCAGTCCAAGTAGTCTTGGCTGGCTAAGGGGCTTCCCCATCAGCTGTCAGTCACTCTCAAGCCTGACCATCTGCAGCGGATCGAAGGTGACACGAGTGGTTGGCTGCTATATGGGGACTCTTCAGAGTCCGATGATGACTCCTTGCTCCACTCCTATCTGGTCGATGCGGAGTTGGTGGGGGATCTCTCAATGGAGGAGGGCCCTTCATCCTTCTTGGGCATCCACTGTCCCACCTCCGAGTCCACGGGGATGCCGATAGAGCCCGTTCAGAAGCGGGCCCGTTACCACCTACAGATATTCTGGATAAGGGGGATTCACCGATGGAGGCCTTTCCAGTAGCTGAAGCTATTGTTGGTCTAGCCCTGGAGCTTTGGCAGTACCCTGCTTCCTGCCCTGCTCCATCAGCCCATATGGGCCGCAAATATGCGGTGTCCATCAGTTCCCTTTCGGGATTCATGGAACACCCCTCGGCTGAGGGAATAGTGACCGATTCTGTGTTTTGGCACTCTGGTCATAAGGACATCGATAAATCTCAGACAAGGAGTCCAAGAAATTGAACTACTCAGCAAAGAAGGTTTATGCTGCTTCCTCGTTCAGTCTCCACCAGCGAGCTTGGCCGTCATTATGGCACATTTCTCCCCCGCCCTCTTGGGCTCACTGGAAGGTGCTTTCTCATCTCCCTGGAGACCACCAGACCATGGTCAAACAAGTCTGGGATCAGGGTTGAGCTGTAGCTGAGCAGCAGCTCCAGAGAGCTCTGGATATTGGGAATTCTTGTGCCCACTCGTTGGTGGCCACAGTCGCCATGTGCTGTCAGGCTTGGCTGAGGATCTCGACCTTCACAGCAGATACTAGCATAAACTGGTGGATGTAGCCTTTCTGAGCACTGACTTGTCTGGGCCCAGAGTCGACATTCACCTCCAGTGCATAGAGAAGTCCAATGCCACCTTGGACTCTGTCCAGTCTGTCCAGAAGGACTCCAAGGGCTCCAAGCAGCAGAAGCACAAGCCTTTTCAGCCTTCCACCCCTGGGGCCAAACCAGTCCAGTATCAGTCTGGACAGCAGGCTCAGTATTGGCGCCCCAGGCCCAAGTCATTGGCTTTGATGCCTCAAAAGCCCAGAGGCAAAGGCCCTGGTGGTTCCTCAGCTCCATGGGATCTGTTGCTGGCACTGGCAAAGCTCATGGGCAAGCCATTCAAACCAATGCACAAGTGAGAGATGTCACATTTGTCATGGAAAACTACCTTCTTGGTGGCCATTACGTCAGCCAGAAGGAGTGGGGAGCTGCAGGCGCGCTCAACCAAGTCTCCATACCTGGCCTTCGACAGGGACAAGTTTGTCCTGTGCCCCAACCCGAAGTTCCTCCTGAAGGTGGTGTCAGAGTTTCACCTGAATCAAGTGATGACTCTTCCAGTGTTCTACCCAAATCACACCTCAGATGCTGAATACAGGCTCCGTACTTGGACCTGCGGCAAGCACATGCCTATTACAAAGAGCGTATGGCCAGCATTTAGGGAGAGGTTTGCCAGCTATTTTTCACCTATGCTGAAGCCACACTTAGCAGACCTGCAGCCAAGTGGATGACTGGCAGGTGGATCACATCCTGCACTGATCTCTGCTATGGGTTGGCAGGTAGGGAGGCTCCCGTAGGACTAAAGGCTTATTACACCCACCATACCGCTGCATCGGTGGCTGCTTCTAGGGACATCCCTATCCAGAAAACCTGCAGGGCTGCTACCTGGAAGTCAGAACACCTTCATTTCCCATCACCGCATTGACCTAGAGTCACACAGGAATGCTATTTTTGGGGCCTCAGTTTTCCAATCCCTGTTCCCGAAGTAGGGAGTGTGCGCCTTGCCTCCCTCCTCCCGGAGAACTGTTAGGAGTCTGCCAGAATGTGTGGCTAGAACAACATATCCATGTCCCTAGAAAAACAGGTTACTCACCTGTAACAGTAGTTCTAGGAGTGGTATATGTTGTTCATCCTCATGAGCCAACCCAACCTCCCTGGCTTCAGCATTCACACTGCTTTCCACTAGGCAAGATCGGGAGTTATGGGGTGGAGCTGAAGGATTTAGTACCTGGGTGGGTGGGAGGATCCAGCTTGAAGATTTTCCAGCACATCTTAAGGCAAAGGACATTGCCAGAACATGTGGATAAACAACATATTCCACTCCTAGAATTAGTTACAGGTTAGTAACCTGTGTTTTTTTCCACATTTCCATCAATTGAACCCATCGCTGGTACCTTCGGTTCCATGTGGAAGAGGCCCTATACCAGTTCCATGTCATGCCCTTTGGTCTCTCCTCAGTGCCCAAGGTCTTCACCAAATGCATGGCAGTGGTGGCAGCCTATTTACGGCACTTTTGGGTAAGAGTGTACCCCTACCTGGATGACTGGCTGTTGGTCAATTCATCCAGATCTGGCTCTCAAGACTTGTCAAGATTTGGGCTTACTGGTCAATGCATACAACTCCGAACTAGTACCTAAGCAGGTGATCAAGTTCATTGTGGTAGAACTAGACTACCTGTAGGCCAAGGTCCACATCCCTGTGGACCGGCACTGGATCTTAGCTCCTTAACCCGATCATTTTAAGTGGGGCTTTTGCACCTTGCCTGGGATTTCCTGAGGCTGCTGGGGTCCATGGTGTCTTGCACCATTGTGGTTCGTTGGACCCGCTGGCAGATGCACCACCTTAAGTGGGAGATGGGGTATCAATGGCCCCAGCTCCTAGGCCACATGGACCAGCTGGTCACAGTGACCCAGCTGATGTGGGATGCTATCCAGTGGTGGCTAGTCTCAGAACACCCGGAAGAGGGAACCCATTTGTCTGCCCAGAATCGACCATCATGTTGCTCTTCATGGACACATCTTTTATGGGATGGAGGAAGCACCTTGGTGACCACAGAACCCACAGATTTTGGTCACCCAGGAAGTCCTGTCACCACTTAAACCTGCTGGAGCTCTGTGCAGTGGTCGTGGCTCTGATGGACTTTGCTCCACTAGTCAGGAACCAGGTTGTGCAGGTCTAGACGGACAACACCAAGACCATATTCTACCTGAACAGGCAGGGCAGAACTCACTCCCTTCCCCTTTGTCAGGAAGCACTCTACACTTAGTCCCTCATGCACAGCAAGGCCCTGAACCCCAGGCCTCATGTACACCTTTCCTCCCTTTTCCTGGTCCACAAAGTTGGAGTTAAGGCCTGAAAAGACAAGGCACAGATGATCCTGATGGCTCCAGACTGGCCATGGAAGTTCTGGTACCTGGATCTCCTCAGCCTTAGCAGTGGGCCTCCATGGCAACTGCCTCTCCACCCAAACCTGCTGACCAGTCTTCAAGGGATGGTCCTGCACCCGGATCTTCACTCCCTGCACCTCAGTGCCTGGTTCCTGAGCAGCTAGAGTTCCAGGCCTTGGCTCTCTCGGAGGATGTTCTCCATGTTGTGGAGGCCTCCAGGAAAGAGTTGACTGATAGATGCCGTGCCTTCAAATGAAAGAGAGTCTCCATTTGGTGTTAGGGCATGTGGCTGGATCCCCTTGCTTGTCCTGTGGCTATAATCCTGATCTCTTTCCCAGTTGAGACTGCGGGTAGCGACTCTTAAAGGACATGTGGCAGCCATCTGTGCTTACCAGGTGCGGGTTGGTAAGCCAACAGTGGTCCAGTGGAAAGTGGTTGGGTGCATTTCCAAGGGCCTGGACCAGTTGCTCCCTCCTGTGCACGTACCACCTCCACCATAGGACTTACTGCTGGTTTTGTCAGTGCTTATGGACAAACCTTTCAAGTCAGTGCACAGGCATGAGATGTCACACCTGTCATGGAAGATAGCCTTCATGGTGGCCACCATGTCAGCCAGAAGGACTGGAGAGCTCCAAGTGCTATCAACTGAGTCTCCCTACCTGGTCTTCCACAGGGACAAAGTCATCCTTTGCCCCAACCAGAAGTTCCTCCCAAAGATGGTATCGGAGTTTCACCTTAATCAGGTGATTAATTTGCCAGTGTATTTCACCAGCCCATCTTCGGAGGCCACTTGCAAGCTTCACACTCTGGACCTGTAGAGGGTGCTTTCGTATTATGTGGAATGCATGGCTGGAGTTTGGGGACAGGCTCACCAGCTGTTTGTCACCTATGCGGAAGCCATGCATGGCAGGCTAGTAGCAAAGCAGACAGTTGCAAGGTGGATTACTTCTTGTATTGACCTCTGCTGTAGGTTGGCTGGTAGGGAGCCTCCCATAGGGTATAGGGCTCATTCCAACAGGCATATCACTGCCCTGGTGGCTGCTTCCAGGGATGTTCCCATACAGGAGATCTTTAGGGCTGATGCCTAGAAGTCAGCACACACCTTTATTTCCTACTACCACATGGACCTGCAGTCACGTCAATATACAGGTTTTGGGACCTTGGTTCTCCAATCTTTGTTCGCCAAGTAGAGGTATGCAGTTTGACCCCTTCTCCCAAAGAACTGCTAGGCGTCTGCCAGAATGTGGATAACCATATCCACACCCCAGGATAGGTTACTCGCCTATAATCGTAGTTATAGGAGTGGTACATTCTTCTCATCTACACAACCCACCCAGCCTCCGCTCGCAAGTGGCACACGGATCCTGCATCCAGCGTGTAAGATCCAATGTCATGGGGTGGAGTCAGGGGATATACTGCCTGGGTGGTTGAAGGAGCTTAGCTGAAAGATGTCCAGCCAATAACATTGTTCCACTGGAACTGCCAGAGTGTGGATGTGAACCATTTACCACTCCTAGAACTACAGGTTTTCTTTGAGAATATCTCTTTCATCAGGCCACACCAATGGAACTGTAGCCGTGAGGCACTAGAACCACATGGAAACTTTTTGCAAGCAGTTTGCTAGTGGCCGCCAGCGATGATGTGCTATGTCGACACTCCCATATAAACATGGACGGCCCCTTCCCACCTCAGTTTTTTTACCCCCCACCCGACCATAGCCGCCGGACCCTTCATGGAGATGCCACCGTTATAGTCTACTGCTACTCAGTGTTTTTGTATATTCAAACAACATGAAGTCTTGCTATATTATGACAATTGCAGTATGACCGCAGGTTAGAACTGCTCTGGAGGTGAAATAGTTAACTTTCCATGCAGGCATGGAACTTAGAGTGCGAGCTCGGTTGAAAACTCTGTCTGTTGTACTTCAAACACAAACTGTCAGATTCTTTACTCCGCCTCACTGAACAGTCACTCCGGAGATCTCTCCTTCTGCTTGGTTCATTTTGTCGGTTTAAAAGTATTATTTTTCGGTTTTTAGCCGAAATTAAACCGCAACCGGTCAGTTCAAGCTCTGTCTGTGGTAATGTAAGTAATAGATAGGTTTTACATTTATTTTTCTGTGTGGAACTTGTAATTCTTTATCGGTTCGGTTTGAACCGATCAGGTTGTATTTAAAATCTACTAGTCCTTTTTTTAGAGTGCGGTTCCCGGTTCTTATCGGTTTAAAAAAGCAGTTTCATTATGGTTTTCCGACCGTGACACGGTTGGGAACGATAAGGGTGTCTTGCTTGGTGGATTGCCATAAGCGGGCAAGTTGGTTAGGCTGGCATTATATGTCTGAGAAACCCAAAAGAAAACCGTACTCCACTAGGTTTCAACAGTGTGGTGTTGAAGCTTGCTAAGGCTGACCCACACACCACATGTGTTCATTGTCTGGGGTTTGACCACCAATTCAGACTGCCAGATTTGTCACAATTTCCCTGCTGCCACCATAGATAGAGAGTTGGTAGCTCAGGGAAGGAGGCCAAAAGTCCACTGACCGGATGGCCAGCCCGGTTTGGTGCCAACCCGAACTGGAGGAGTGCCTCTGACCAGGGCGATACTTCCTCGGGCAAACGAAGAGCCGGTTCTGAGGAGCCGGTTCCAGCAAAAAGGACTAGAAAGTCAGCTAGTGTAGAGCCAAAAGTTCTCTCCCCAACTGCTGAGGAAATACAGTAGCTAAAGTAATTCAAATTGTCCAGTCTCTCTCTCCGGTTCCGACCAAACCGACACCTTCAGGTAAGCGTTCGGTTCGGCCAGTTCCACCGGTTCAAGATTATGATTTTGAGGATTTTTATGAACCGGGGAAGGGGGAAGAGGAATATGAGGAGAGTGAATATGGTTTTGAAGATCTGGATGTGCCCATTGATCCGGACATCTCTCCAGATAGACCCCTAGGGGTTTCTCCTCCAAGGCTTTCTGATTCCCCTTCTCATTTCATGTTTTATAAAAAAGTTTGCTGAAACTCTCCAGCTCCCTGTTGAGGAAGCTGTTGATGACCAAGAGGAGTCAGACTATGTAGAAATGATGGATATTCCAGAGTCTAGGAGACTGTCTATTCCTTTGCATAAATCTTTTCGGAAACAGACAGTAAAAGTTTTAAAAACCCCTCACACTATACCTCCTGTGGATAAAAGGATGGACAAGAGGTATACCATATCAGGCTCTGACACTGATTTCCTCACTCAACAATGCAGCCATGTGGGTAGTGCAGGCTGCAGCCTGTGAATACTAATATTCCCTAGCTTCACACCCCTGAGAAGGACTCCAGGAAGATTGATGCTATGGCAAAGAAACAGTACATGGCAGCATCTTTGGGACTCAGACAAGCAAATTATATGGCTTATGCTGCTAGGTACCAGAAATCCAGATGGGATACTGTGCTGGCCCTAGCAAAACAAGTCCCTGACCAGCTTGCCAGGGAGCTGGAACAGGTGGCTATGGATGGTATTGAGGCATCCAAGGTGCAGTTTCATGCTGGCAGTGGACTCTAATGATGTTTCATCAAGAGTCATGGCTACATCTGTGGCACTTTGCAGGATGGCTTGGCTCAGATGTACTACCCTGTCTCGGGATACCCAGTCTAAGGCCATGGATTTTCCTGTTGTGGGAAATTCTGTATTTGGGGAGCAAACAGAGAATTACATGAAGAAAATGGATGAATATAGGACCACCTATAGGAGTGCACAGGCCAAGGAAAGGCAGGCCACTCCTCAGAAGCAGCTTCCTAGAGGCAGAGGCAGGCCTTTTCATAGGCCCTTTTACCGAGCCCAAGCTTCCTCCTCCGCCTATGCTCAGAGGGGGTCCTTTAGAGGGAGAGACAGATGGGGTACAAGCAGGTCTGCTTCCACCCCTCAGACCAAAGTCCTGCCAAGCAGGCACCCTGATGGGATTGCCAGGGCCAATTCT
The DNA here is from genome assembly GCA_016271365.2 of Neoceratodus forsteri. Taxonomy (NCBI): domain Eukaryota; kingdom Metazoa; phylum Chordata; order Ceratodontiformes; family Ceratodontidae; genus Neoceratodus; species Neoceratodus forsteri. The sequence goes on from CM057452.1 coordinate 1,873,136,372, forward strand.
TCTCTACCTGTAGGGAAGGCTGGCTTACTTTGTCCAGGACTAGAAGTCTTTAACATCAGACAAGTGGGTCCTGGAAGTAGTAAGCCAGGGACTGATTCTCAGCTTCAAAAAATTTCCAAAGCTGAGAACCAGATCTTTTCCACCTGCAACTCCATCAGAGGCACTCGCCCTAGAGGCAGAGGTCTCTACCCTCCTGGCTCTCAGAGCTGTGGAAAGGTTCCTCCCTACACCAGGGCAAGGTTTGTACTCCAGGTACTTCCTTACCCCAAAAAAGACAGGAGAATGGCGGCCCATCCTGGATCTCAGATATTTAAACAAGCACCTTTTAAAGCCAAAGTTCAAAATGGTGACTCTGGGAATTATCCTACCCTCTCTAAGGCCAGGGGACTGGCTAGCTTCCCTGGACCTCAAGGATGCCTACTTCCATATTCCCATCAGAAGCTCCCATCGAAAGTATCTCAGGTTTAAGCTGTCACAGGCCACTACCAGTTCAGAACAATGCCCTTGACCTCACTTCTGCCCCAAGGGTATTCACCAAATGCCTGGCAGTAGCAGTTGCCTACCTAAGAAGGCAAAGATTGCCATCTTTCCTTACCTGGACGATTGGCTCATAGTAGGCCAGTCCCCAGACCAGGTCAATTTACACCTTCAGATAACGCAGCAACTGCTTACCTCTCTAGGTTTCCTTCTGAATCTCTCAAAGTCAGTTCTACAGCCTGTCAGCTTCTTACCTTCATAGGCGCAGAACTGAACATACAGGAAGCCAGGGCCTTCCTCCCCTGGACAGGGCAAGACCCTAGTCTCCTGGCCTCCTCATTCCCTACAGGTCTCCCGGCCAGCAAGGCATTTTCTGCAGCTCCTAGGACACATGGCTGCTTCCACAGCAGTTGTGCAAGGAGCAAGATTTCAGATGAGGGACATCCAGTTCCATTTGAGAGCTTTTGGTCTCAAAGAAAGGATCCCTTTACCAAGTTGATCCTAGTAACTCGAACCCTGATCCAAGCCCTACAGTGGTGGCAGGATCAGAGCAACCTGAGACAAGGGGTTCCTTTTGTCACTCAGTCTCATTCTCTAATCCTTACTACAGATGCATCCCTCTTGGGCTGGGGAGCTCACATGGGCGACCTCACCACCCAGGGTCTGTGGTCTCCCCAAGAATCTCTGCTCCACATCAACCTGTTGGAGCTCAGAGCAGTTTTTCTAGCACTTCAATGTTTTTCCAAATCTGTTTGGAATAAGAGTATTCAGGTCAGAACAGACAACACCACTACAATGTGGTACATCAACAAGCAAGGAGGCACTCGGTCTACGGCCTTGTGCACCAAAGCGATGAAGTTGTGGTCTCTGGCTTACTCCCTGAACACCTTCCTTACGGCAGTTCACCTCCCAGGCAAGGACAATGTCCTGGCAGATGCTCTCAGCAGGATTTCCCAGGGCCACCACTAATGGTGACTGGATCCCCTGGTCTTGGGAGTAGTATTTGCCAGATGGGGCACCCTGCAAATAGATCTTTTTGCAGCCCCAGACAATCACCAACTTCCTGTTTTTTGCTGCAGGCCCCCAGTGTTGGGCTCACTCCCCCTGGATGCCTTAGCCCTCAGTTGGGAGGGGAAGTTTCTCTATGCCTTCCCTCCCTTTCCTTTCATGTTCAAAGTGCTAGTCAAAATCAGATCCCAATCATGCAAAGTCATTCTGATAGCTCCGGATTGGGCCAGACAGCCTGGTATCCACTCCTGCTGTCCTTAGCAGTCCATCCTCCCTGTCCTTCCAGGAATCACAATCTGTTAACCTGTGTCCAGGAAGGGTCTGGTCTCAATCTCAAATCTCTCAATCTCAAGGCTTGGCTCTTGAAGAGTTAGAGTTTGCTGATTTACACCTTTCCCAAGGTGTAATGGATATATTGAAGGCATAGGAAAGCCTTCCACCAGGGCTACTTACAATTCCAAATGGAAAAGGTTTTCCATATGGTGCTCAGAAAAGCATATTTCCCAGTCTCGCATGTCTTCCCACAGTCCTGGATTATATGATTATATGGTCCACCTGAATTCTTTGGGGCTGAGACCAGCTACCCTGAAGGTGCACTTGGCAGCTGTGTCTGCTTTTATTTCAGCAGGTAAATCCTCTTCTCTTTCAGCTCATCCTGTATTTTCCAAGTTTTTTAAGGGGTTGTTTCACACCAACCCTCCATTCAGGGATCCTGCCCCTGCCTGGGATCTTAATGTTTGCATTGCTCAGCTTATGCAACCCCCCTTTGAGCCCTTGTCTTCAGCTGAGCTCAAGTACTTGACTTGGAAAACTGTGTTTTTGGTAGCCATCACCTCTGCCAGACATAAGTGAATTACAAGCGTTGTCAGTGGAGCAGCAGTTTATCTCTTTTCACAGAGATAAGGTGGTCCTTCGGACTAACAGAAAGTTCCTGCCTAAGGTGGTTTCAGATTTCCACCTTAATCAATCTATTTCACTTCCAGTGTACTTCACTGACCACTCCTCCTCTGGGGAGAGGAGGCTGCACAGCCTAGATGTGAAGAGAGCCCTTAGTTACTACATAGGCCGTACCAAGGGTCATAGATTTGACTCCCTCCAACTGTTCCTCACCTATGGCGAAGTTGGTAAAGGGAAGCCAGCCACTAAAAGATCCATTGCCAGGTGGATTGTCTCTTGTATCCAATTCTGCTATGAGAAGTTGGGTAAAGTTCCCCCCTCAGGCCTGAGGGCTCACTCTACCAGAGGTACAGCTGCTTCTCTGGCTGCTGCCAGAGACATTCCTATTCTAGAAATATGTCAAGCAGCTACCTGGAAAACAGTTCACACTTTTACCAAGCATTACTCCCTGGACATCCAGGCTAGGAGTGATGCTTGGTTTGGCACAGCTGTGCTTCAGAGCCTATTTCCTAGGTAGGTTCTGTCCCTCCTCCATGGGGGTACTGCTGTGTAGTCTGCAATTGTCATAATATAGCAAGACTTCATGTTGTTTGAAGAAAAATTACTCACCTTAGTAATGTTGTTTCTTCTAATGGAGTCTTGCTATATTATGACCTCTCCTCTGCCCCTCTCAGAACCTCTGTTTTGGGGATGTGGGTGGGCAGTACAGGGTTGGCACTTTTTGATGCCCACCTTGTTGTTGTTCACCTACCTTTTTGGGTGAATTGGTGTTGTGTTTTTGCATTTTTGGGTCTCCTGACTTGAGTCTTTGTTTTAGGCCAAAAAATGAGTGTTTATGTTAGTAGCCAGTTGGCTAGTGTAGGTTTACAGCTTCCACACAGAACCTTAGTGAGTTTTAGCTTGTAAAGATCTGACAGTTTGCGTTTGAAGCACTACAGACAGAGTTTTCAACCAAGCTTGCGCTCTAAGTTCCATGCCTGCATTGAAAGTTAACTATTTCACCTCCGGAGCAGTTCTAACCTGCGGTCATACTGCAATTGTCATAATATAGCAAGACTCCATTAGAAGAAACAACATTACTAAGGTGAGTAATTTTTTCTTCTCACCCCAGGAGTCCTTTAGCATCAGTAATATTAGCAGTGGGTTGACCAAGTAGTACTGCCCCAGAGGAGAAGATAAGGGTGATGAGTTCATGAATTAGCCAATCAGAGAAAGCTGAGTACAGGCTGTGTAGAAGGCACCAGAATTTTTTTCCCACCTGACTGAGCAAAACTGCCTCTGAGGCGCTCTCTTTCTTGGCAAAGGAAAGAGTGTTTTACTTCTTGGTAGCTATAAATTTTACTTTATTTACTTTTTACAGTGTGCTGAGTAGCCTTTTCCTGCTTTTTAGTGGTTCCCTTTGGTGCCTGGGAACTACTTTTTTCGGCTGGTTCCACGGTTCCCGTGGTTCCTTTTCTATATTTTTCTAGCTAAAATCGTAACCATGTTTACTTTATTCGACAGTTCATTTTCTTATTTTTATCATGGTTCCCTTTTTTAGGCAGGAACCAGTGTTTTTCTTTTTATTTACCTATTTTTTTCCTCAGAAACTCACAGTTCTTTACCGCGAGGGAACCGACCGTTATTTTAAACAGAACACTATTGAGACATGATTTTTCTGGGGTTTTCTGAGTTTTGGCATGTCAGAAATCCCTAAAAAGAGGACTGGAACCACAGGTTTTAAACATTTTTTTAAATTGCCACAGTATAGAGGCCAAAGCTGATGCCCATGACCTGTGTTTACGGTGTTTAGGTCCAGACCACTATTGTTCACTCTGCTCTAAGTTTTGTTCAAAGACCTTAAGAAACAGAGCAAAAAGGCTTAGAATGATGGCTGAAGAAGGGTCTTTCTCTGTCTCCAAACAAAGACCCATGGCTGAGGGCCCTTCAAAGAATAAAAATTCTAATCAAGGTGCGATGACTGATGAGGCATCTTCTAAATGTAAGCCATCCAAAGGTCCTGATGAAGCGCCTGTAAAAGGAAAAAATCTAAATTTAGGTGCCGATGAAGTGCCTGCTAACCCTAAGGCTTCTAAAGGGACTGATGAAGTTCCTTCTAAACCTAAAAATTCTAACGATGCTGATGAGGTGCGTGGTTCAAAAAGAAAGCCTGACCAAGTCACTGATGAGGTGGCTGCTAAGAAGCCTTGTAAAGAAAAGCATACTACTGCCCCTCCCAGCCCTGCTAAAGGGTGGTAATCTCCCAGACATACATAAGGAGTTACCATCTGTGGAGGATATGGCAAAAGCCCTAGAGGGCATAGGGTCCTTTTCTCCACGCCTGCCTTTCCTAGGAAAACCCCATCTACAGCTCCTTCTGATGCAGGAGCTTATGAGGGGGATGATGATGAGGATTTTATGGTGATCCAGATGATATATCAGAGGACAACATCCCAGAGCCTGATGTGTCCCCTGACCCCAATTGTTGTGCATCCCCAACAGATCAGGAGGATACTTCCTCCATGCTGACTTTTCTGCAGCATGTGGTGGACACCCTTGACCTCCATTTTTAGGAGTCCACTCAGAAAGAAGAGGAAGACCAGGACTATAGGTAAATGAAAGGTCTCCCTCCTCCTAAAAAAAGTGGTACTTCCTATTTATAAGGTATTTAGGAAGAACACTATGAAGCTTCTCCAGACCCCTACATCTTTGTCTGGGGCTGACAAAAGAATAGACAAGAAATATCAATTACTCAAAACAGATACAGCTTTCCTGTCTGTAAATCCCAGCCACAAAGGGGTGGTACAACAGGTTGCATGTGACAAAGCAGGAGTCCCTCTCTCTTCTCAGCCCCCGACAAAGATTCCAGAAGACTGGATTTTTTGGCAAAAAACTATACCTCATCCTTTCTTCTCCCCCGCCTCTCTTCTTGACATACACAGCCAAGTATCAGAAGGCCCTCTGGATTTCAGTCCTTACCATTGCTTAGCAAGGGTCTTGCTCTATGGTACAGGACTTGGTGGAGACAGCTAAAACTGCCTTGGAAGCCACTAAGTACCAGTGCCACATGGCAACAATGATGCAGCCTCCAGGGTGATGGCCCAGGCTATCTCCCTTAGGTGTTTTGTATGTCTGAGGACAACTAATCTGATGCAGGACAATCAGTCCAGGGCTATGGACTTTCCTTGCAACCAGAATGTCTTGTTCGATTCTAGAACAGAAGACTATATGAAGAAGGTTGATGAATACAAAACAACCTACCAAATCAACACAGCAAAAGTGAAGACTCCTGCTGCTCAGAAGTCTCAACCTAAGGGAAACGGGCAGAGGATACTTCCCTAGGCCCTATGTTTCCCTTTCTCCTCAGTTTGACTATTCTCAAATGAGAGGTTACTACAGAGGAAGAGGCAGGAGAGGTCAGAGGAAAGCTGCCTCTACCCCTGTTCCTGCAATTCAGCATAAGCCCTGACTCAACTGTTCAAGTTGCCTCTCCTCTGCCTGTAGGGGGCAGGCTCTCCCAGTACCTCCAGTCCTGGACCCTCATCACATCAGACAAGTGGGTCCTGGAGGTACTGGAAAAGGGCCTGCCACTGCAGTTCAAAAAGATGCCAGCCCTCAGGGGCACCGAGCTATCCAAATCACTTACCCGAACAGAAAGGTTTCTGTTGGAACTAGAGATGAAACATCTGGCAGCAAGGGTGGTAGAGAAAGTACCTGCCCATCAATGGGGCAAAGGCCTCTACTCCAGATACTTCCTGACACAAAAAGAAAAATGGGGAGTGACGATCTATCTTAGACCTCAGACACTTAAACAATCATCTTCTGAAACCCAGATTCAAAATGGTCACCCTAAAAATGGTAAGTCCCTTCAGTAGGGAGACTGGCTAGCCCACAAGGATGCTTACTTCCACATTCCAATAAGGTAGTCCCACAGAAAGTTTCTGAGGTTCAAACTTCCATCAGGGCACTACCAGTTTGCAGCCATGCCCTTTGGCATGACATCCGCACCAAGGGTATTCACCAAATGTCTGGCTGCCATGGCAGCACATCTAAGAAAACAGGGAATCACAGTCTGTCCTTACCTGGACGACTGGCTCATAGTGGGAAAAAAACATCTACAAGTAGAAGAGGTCCTCTCCCTAACAAAGAATGCTCTGCATTCCTTGGGGTTTCTTATAAACCAGATGAAATCCCACTTTGAACCAGCCCAACTCCTTACTTTCGTAGGAGCGCAGTTGGATACTCAGTAGAGCAGGGCCTTTCTTCCACTAGAAAGAATCTAAAACTTTTTTGTCAGTGGCTAATTCTTTCATCCTGGACCAGCCCAGGCCAGCCAGATACTTTGTGAGGCTCCTGGGACTCATGGCATCCATGACAGCCGTGGTCCCAGGAGTTGGATTCAGAATGAGGGACATACAGTACCACCTGCAATCTCACTGGTCCCAAAGGAGGAATTCCCTGTCCAAACTGATTCCAGTCACAAAGACATTCCTTCTGGCCCTGCACTGGTGAAAGGAAACAGCCAACCTCTCTGTAGGAATTCTCTTCCAAGCACCTTCCCCCACAAAAATCATCACTACAGATGCCTCTCTGCTGGGATGAGGAGCTCATCTGAGCAGTACTTACGTCAGGGGTACCTGGACTCCAAAGGAGTCACATGCTCATATCAGTTTGCTGGAGCTCAGAGCCATTTATTTGGCACTGAAGGTCTTTGCTCCACAGGTAAAGGGCCACACAGTGCAGATCAAGACAGACACCGCTGCAATGTTTTACATAAACAAGCAGGGTGGCACAAGGTCCAGTATCCTGTGTTTGGAAGCCATGAGGATTTGGTGTTTGGCCTACTCCCTGGTTATCAGTCTTTCAGCCATACAGCTTCCGGGCAAGGATACCACCTTGGCAGATGCCCTCACTCACATCAACCAAGGGCAGAGCGAATGGTGTCTGAACAAGCAAGTGCTGACCACAGTGTTCAGAAGGTGGGGCACATCTTAAATAGATCTTTTCACCTCTCACCTCAACCATCAACTTCCTCTGTATTGCTGCAGGCCTCCATTTCTGGGGACTGTACCATCGGATGCCCTTGCTTTGGACTGGTTAGGGAAGTTCCTTTATGCCTTCCCTCCCTTTCTCCTGATTTTCAGAGTATTACTGAAACTCAGAACTCAACCAACAAGAATGATTCTGGTGGTGCCGGACTGGCTAAGGCAAGCTTGGTATCCTCTCCTGCTAACCCTCTCTTGCAGCAAACCCATTCGCCTTCCACTGAGTCACTCTCTCCTGACACTCCCTCAGATAGGAGTAGTTTATCCGGACCTGAAGTCTCTTCACCAGACCTGAAGTCTCTTCACCTCAAAGCTTGGCTCTTGAGGAGTTAAGAGTTCTCTGCCACTCAGTACTTTGAACAAGTTCTGAGGATGGCTAAAAAGCCTAGCACAAAAAATACCTCTGCAGCCAAATGGAAGAGATTTTCCCTCTGGTGCAAGAAGAAACAGATTATTCCTCTCAGAGTTTCAGTTTCTAATCTCTTGGATTGTCTGGTACATCTCGGCCTTTAGCCTAAGGCCTTCTTCCCTGAAGCTTCATCTGGATGCAATCTCGGCCTACCTTTCATTGGAAAGAACAAATCTGTTTTTTCTGAACCAGCGTTTAAACAGTTTTTTAGAGGCCTACTGCATCTGCAGCCGCCAATCAGGGAACCTGTACCTCCTTGGAATCTTAACCTCTGTATTGCCAAGCTCATGGAGCCACCCTCTGAGCCCATGGCTACATCCCATATCAAGTATGTCACTTGGAAAACTGTATTTCTAGTAGCCATTACCTCTGCAAGGAGAATTTCAGCACTACAGGCACTTTGTACTGAGCCCAACTACATCATCCCTCATAGGGATAAGATTGAGCTCAGGATGAACAGAAAATTCCTGCCTAAGGTGGTTTCAGAGTTCCACCTCAATCAGTCCATCACCTTAACAGTGTTTTTTTTACTGAGAAATCCACTCCAGGGGAGCAGAAGCTTCACTGTCTGGATATCAGGAGGGCCCTGCTTTACTACTTGGACCACAGCAAGCAGTTCAGGGGCTCCTCCACACAGCTGTTCCTCACCTATGGGGAGGTCGGTAGAGGAAGACTAGCCACTAAGAGAACTTACTCTCACTGGATAGTCTCCTGCATTCAGTTCTGCTAAGACAAGACTGGTAAACAGCCCCCAGAGGGCCTCAGGGCCCACTCTACTAGGGGCACCGCAGCCTCTGTGACAGCTGCAAGTAACATTCCCTTACTGGATGTCTGTAAAGCAGCTACTTGGAAGACTGTACACACATTCACAAAGCACTACTGCCTGGATGTACAGTCTAGATGTGATGCCAGATTTGGCAGGGCAGTTCTGAAGAGCCTTTTTCCTAAGTAGGATCTGCACCCACCTCCCAACTGCACTGCTTTATAGTCTGCTAATGTTACTGATGCTAAAGGACTCCTGGGGTGAGAAGAAAAAATTACTCACCGTAGTAATCTTTCTTCCAAGGGGGTTCTTTAGCATCAGTAAGCTGCCACCCATCCTCCCCTGATAACCTTACAGAAGAGGACTCTGCTTCTTGTCTTCTACTAAATTTATTGTTTTAAACTTTAAATTACATTTAGAGCAAATTTATTTTATATCCTGTTGGTTCATACCTAGGTGGGCATGTGCCCAATCTAGCTTCAAAAAAATTCTGGTGCCTTCTACACAGCCTCTGCTTACCACACCCACAAGCTTTCTCTGATTGGCTAATTCATAAACTCATTACCATAATCTCCACCTCCAGGGCAGTACTACCTGGTCAGCTCGCTGCTCATGTTATTGATTCTAAAGGACCCCTTGGAAGAAAGAATATTACTATGGTGAATAGTTCTCCCCCTAGTTTGCTATCACTTTTCATGAGCGATAACCATTGTCGTGTATGTTGTCTAAAGAACCTGCTAAGATCTTTAGATACTGTGAATGCGGTGAAAAGATTTATTCGGGCAACTCGCGTGACATCTGCTTGTGCTCCCTCAGTGCGACCTATAACGTTAAGACCTGTCTGATTTGGCTCAATTTCAGCACCGCTACCCAGCAATGCAGAAAGAATGTGCTGGAGACTCACATTTTGAAACAGCAGGTAGCCAGGGTGGAGAAAGAGCTCCAGGAAAAGAGCTCTACATTATCGCTGGCCTATTCTTTCGGCTCCCACTCCTCGAAGGGCAGACTGGATGGGCCTTGCGGTCCTTATCTGCCGTCAACTTCTATGTTTCTATGTTTCTATGAAGTCCTGAGAGAAAACCTCTGGGTGACATAAGCATAAGCACCGGGAGAGGGAGAGGAGCAAGGAGAAAAACTCCCCAGCATGCTCTAAGTCGCCCCTTCATACTAGTGCGATCATTTCTGCATTGTTAATTGCCCCAGTGGTGACACAGCCTGCCACCCAGACCATTGACTCCTCCAAGTTGGGACTGGCTGTGAGCACCGCCAGACCTATTAGGGCTGGTGAGGTGCTGTCAACATCATGGATGATGCCTCTCCCATCGACATCCTGGGGTGCACCTGCAGCTCATACAAGTGCCAATGTGCAATCGGTGCTTTCATTCTTCGCAGATGTGCTGCAGCTCATGCTGCCTCCTCCTCCTGCCAGAGGAGCGGCGTCAACAGGGCACATCTGGCAAGCTCCAGCACTGATGCCTGTCAGGTCAACATGCCAACTGCCTTCCGGAGGGTCAACAACCTCTTCTGTTACCTCCTTGATGCCTACAGAAACTGTCAGTGAGGATCAGGAATGTAACCCTGACTTCTTTATTCAAGAGGAAGAGGAGGAGGAAGAATATGTTGAGAGCTGTTAAGAGAGGTCCATCTCCACAGGGAGTGAGGACTCCATAGTGTACACCCTAAGGTATCTCCTCCTGAAGACCCTCCATTCATCTCCATGATGCAGCAACTCCAATCTGCTGTGGGGTTTGAATCTGAGGAGCAGGACATCACCAAAAGAAATTTGGTGGCGTTCTTAACTGCCTGACTTCCCACCAATTATTATTCCTCCTCTATTGCCTGCCTTAGAGGATGCCACCCTGGCTGCCTGGCACAAACCAAATATGATACCTGCCATTATTAGGAAGGCAGATAACATGCACCTGGCCCTCTTAGGAAAGCCTCTTTTTGCAGTCCAACCTGAGGCTGACTCAGTTGTAATAAATGCAGCTTATGATGGGTCTAAAGTGCCTAAACATCTCAGTTTTCGTCCTCCTGACAAGTAGTCTAGAAAACTAGATATTCTGAAGAGGACGTTTGCTTCTGCTACCTTGGGCATCAGGATTGCAAACTACCAGGCTCATATGGCAAAGTACCAAAATACCCTCTGGAGGAAGACCAAAGCTGTGGCCCAATCCCTTCCAGAGGGTACTCCAAGCAGGAGCTGCTAAAGGCCTTTCAGGCAGGGGCAGATGGAAGTAAGCATCTTTTACCCTCTACCTACAACATCTCTGATGCTTCTGCCGGAGCAGCAGCTTCTGGTTTCTGCTTGAGAAGACATTCTTGGTTGAGGGTAGTAGGATTTGCTTTTGGTGTCTGCTTGAGAAGACATTCTTGGTTGAGGGTAGCAGGATTTGCCAGTGATGTGCAGCAGTCCATCCTGAATGCCCCATTTAGAGGATACAAGCTGTTTGTAGCAGTTGTTCAGGATGTCCTTTCAAACCTACAGGCTTTGGGCAGGACTGTAAAAAAATCAGTACACTCACTGTACCGCGCACAACCAAGAAGTAGACAGAGGGTGCCCTTTCGTCCATCCAGCAACAGACACCATTCAGGAGCCAGACAACAAAGTAAAAGCAGAGGAGGATCAGCTTTGCCTGCTCCAGGACCCACCCCAGGTGCCCACTCAGAAGCCCCTAGAGGTGGGAGTCTGGTTGCAGCAGCAGGATCTGCATCTGCATAACTGACTCCTAGACCCCCACCCACCAGTACCTTCCGGGGTGGTAGTAGGGGGTTGTCTTTCCCTCCACCTGGACCAGTGGAGGAAGGTTTACATCAGATGCTTGTGTCCTGCAGATAATAGAACTGGGTTATTCTCTAGAGCTTTTGCAATTACCTCCAGACCATCTACCAAATCCTTCTGCCTATCCTCCAGAACAGATACTGGTGCTGCTAGAGGAAGTACATGCCCTGATGCAGAAAAGGACCACAGAACCAGTTCCTTGGGAACAAAGGAACAGGGGGTTCTATTCTCACTACTTTCTAGTCCCAAAATGTACAGGGGATCTGAGACCCATCCTGGACTTAAGAGATCTGAACCTTTTTATTCAGTACAAGAAGTTCAGAATGGTCACTCTACAAGCCCTTTTACCACTTGCAAGTAGGGCACTGGATCTGTTCCCTGTACATGCAGGATGCTTACCTGCATATCAAGATCTGTACCCCTCACAGGAAGTACCTCAGGATCCTTTTCCAGGGGGAACACTACCAGTTTAGGGTATTTCCTTAGGATTATCTTCTGTGCCACAGGTCTTTAACTAATGCTTAGCAATAGTGGCAGCAGCCCTCAGAAGAGAAGTACTATATGTCTTCCCCTACCTGGACGATTGGCTGCTCAAAGCCCACTCCAAAGAGCAGCTTTATCAGACTCTAGCAAGTACCAGGCAGCTGTTCAATGCGCTAGGGATCATGGTCAGTGCGTCGAAATTGGTCCTTACCCCATATCACCACCTACAGTACATAGGGGCAGTGTTGGACACAGCCCAAAGCTTGGCCTTTCTGCCCCAGGACAGGGCCGAATGTCTGAATGCACAGGCTCAGATGGTATACAACAACAGGTATGTCACAGCCAGGACATTTCTGAGACTCTTAGGCCTGAGGGCAGCAGCAGCAGCTGTTACAGTACCACTGAACAGAATGCATAGGAGGATTCCCCAATAGACCTTAGAGGGTTAATGGGATCAACGCACAGACGACTCAGAACAGAAGTTCTAGTAACCTCTCCTGTTCATAAGGTATTGCTGTGGTGGATGGAACCCAGTCATTTGTTGAAAGGGTTCCCTTCTTGTTCCCATCACCTCATCAGATTCTCACCACAGACACCTTGGGGACGGCCTGGGGGGGCACATTTGGGGCCCCATCAGACACAGGGAACATGGACCAGAGTGGAGAGTACCCTCACATAAACGTCCTAGAAATTAGGGCTGTTCTGTACAACCTACAAGCCTTCCAGACCCGTCTCTACCGGGGTCCTCTGCTGGTACAGACAGCATCAGTGTGATGCATTATATCAATGTAACCCCTATGTGGCGCTATGCCAAGGGCTACTACCCCTGCCTGCTTGGCTAGTAGCAAGGTTAAGGGGCCTGAGTTCTGAAACAGGTGCCTCCACCTAGAGGTCAGGGTTGGTAGTGGTCAAGCTAACCTGGGCACAGCCCTCCGGAACACTGTAACTCCCCTCTTTCCCTTCTAGTGGCCTGAACACTGTACAATAATCACTTTCACAATACACCTGGTATACCACACAAGTACCCACACTGTTTGCACTTACCACCAGGGCTGGTTCCTCTGGCTCGACCCTGGGGACCCCCTGTAAAACAAGGTTATGCACAGCAAATAGCAACAGTACAGTACTTTGAGCACAAACTGGAACCACAGTCAAATTACATGCAGAAAAAGATAGATCTGATTTATTCAGGGGACTTGAACAAGAGAGGGGCAAAATCAGGTTAATTAGCTTAAAGGTTATATCACTCAAGCAGTTATGCATGCGCTTTGAGTCCCCCAAACAGTCCACCTCTGGGTACCCAGGTGGAGAAGAGATGGGCTAGCCAGGACCAATGCCCGGGGTTGCATCTGGTTGGGGCCCTGTGATGGAAAACACAACATGCACAGTACACAATATTTGTAATCCGGAGCCAGAGGGCTCAGTTCAAAAAGGAAACGAAACAAGAAGACAATCAGATGACACACTCAGATTAAGCTGTTGTTGCAGGGAGCTACCCTGGTATTTACTCACGATACCCAAGACTGGTCACAAGCTGGACGAAAATCGAGACTGCAGGTGGTTGATCTGGATTGCCAGGAGAAGCAGGGCCCACGAGTCGCAGAGGCGTCATTCCTGTTCAAGCGTGGAGCAGGGGGCTGATTCCCAGGCAGGTGTCTCGTCGATGGCTTCTCTGTACTGTGGGTAGTCTGGCTGGGCCAGTCTGGCAAGGCCCAGACCGCATGGAGACAAATTCAGATGCAGTCCGTTTTGGGCTGGATACAGCTTCCAGCAAGCAGAACACAGTTCACACAGTGGGGGACTAACTCACGTCCCACTAGCAGCTCATAGCACATTTACATGTAAGGGGATTCTACTGTACCAGGCAAAGCGCTTCCTGGTCACAATCGCAAAGTCTCTGCACGCACTGGGAGCTTAGGGGTAGCTGGAACTCCTGACAGGCCAGTCACATTCAGCAAAATCTTCGGTCTTCTTCAAGTTGAGCCTGGCCTACTTCAGTAGCTTACTTTAGTCACACAAACTTGGATTTAGTCCAAAATAATTCTCTTCTCTCCCTCTCAGGAGCAGCACACCGACATGCAGGCCAAAAACTTAGCCTTTTCAGTTTTCCCATGCAAATCCACTCAGGATTGCTGCCCAAAATCACTTCAGCTCCTGTCATTTCACTTCCCAGCTCAGAACTAACTGAAAACTGCAAGCAGCCCGAGACTTCCCCAAGATCCAAAAGATTTGATTAGCTGATTTGGCTGTCCGTCAAAGCAAGAGCTCCCCCTTCAGTTGCAAAAAAGGTGCAAAAAACTCCAAACTACAGTTCCTACAGATTTTGAATTCAGACAGCTCCTGTAGTCCGGCTACATTTTAGGCCCCACCAGTACTGTTTGGTCCAATTTGCAGTCCAGGACCAAGACAGTGGAGACAAACAAAACAGTCCTTGCTACAAAGTAAGCAGGTTAGACAAACTACATTATCATCACCACTGTAAATGATTTTCTGCAAATAGTTACATCTTTCAACAGAGTTCCCGCTCTGATTACTTAAGCTGCAATTAGGCAGCTCTTAAAGAGACAGTACAAAGAGGCTATACAGGCTCTGGTAATCACATTTAAACTGCTAAAATGCAGGACACCAGCCTGGCAGTGAGCATTTAGGCAAGCTCAAGGAAGACTTTTTGGGAACCCCCATTTGTAGGGGGGTTACATCAACAAGCAGGGAGGAATTCACTCCTACCTTCTCTGCAGGGCAGTGATGAGGGTTTGGTATTGGACTCTGGAACATGGTCTAGAATTGTCAGCCATTCATGTTCCAGGCTTCCAAAACATCTTGGCAGACAGACTAAACAGTCACAGTCAAGAATGCACTAGTGGGAGCTGTTGACCTCGGTGGCAGAAGAACTGTTCGACAGATGGGGTAGTCCAGAAGAGTTGGACCTTTTTGCGTCCTCGCACAACACAGAACTGCTACTTTTCTGCTCACTCGCTCCAGGGCCTAGAGTTTTTTGGTGACATACGTTGTTCCTCTCATTGAAGGGGAGGTTCCATTATGCATTTCCTCCCCTTCCTTTAATCCAGACCGTGCTAATCAAGCTCTAAATGGATGGGGCAACTCTGATACTCATTGTTCCCTTTTGATCTTGTCAGAGCTGGTTCTCCTTACTGCAGCAACTTGTGGTGGAACCACCAGTGCCTCTACCCTGGTGCAAGGGCCTGCTGTCCCATGAACAGGGAATCCTGGTCCATCTGGACCTCAGATCACTCCATCTTCATGCATGGCTCCTAGAGACATACTCATTGCTAGGTTTGGAGTGTCTTAAAAAGTGGCTGATGTTCTGGTGGCTGCTAGAAAACCTTCCACCAGAATCATTTATTCCATGAAGTGGAAGTGGTTTGCTTTGTGGCCCACTTCCCATCAACTGGATCCTTTTACCTGTCCAATAAATCGGGTTCCAGAGTATTTGCTGTCCTTGCCAGATGCAGGTTTGCAATATTCCTCTAATAAAGTACATTTGGCAGCTATTTCAGCCTTTCATGTGCCTGTTGAGAGCTGTATGGTTGCTCAGTTAGAGGTACCCTGCATATTTTTGAGAGGCATTCTGCACCTAAAGCCTCTTATCTGCAATCCAGTCCCAGCTTGGGACTTGAATTTTGTGTTAGAAAGGCTTATTTTGGCTCCTTTTGAGACAGCCGTGACTTGCTGCTTACACTTTCTATCTTGGAAAGCATTATTTTTAGTTGCTATTATTTCTGCTCGAAGAATTTCAGAGCTTCAGGCTCTAATGTGTGAGCCTCCTTTTTTGAGTTTTCACACACAGGATGTCTTTCTTCCTAAAGTGGTGTCTGAGTTTACTTTAAATCACACCATTCACCTACCAGTTTATTTTCCTGAGCATGCCAATCCAGGGGAAGCACTGCTCCATACTTTAGATGTACATAAAATACTCAGGTACTATATACACCACATGAAGGACTGCAGGAAGTCTTCACAGCTTTTTGTTTCCTTCACCCTGGGAAAGGAGGGCGCTCCTGTTTCTAAAAAATGTCTGTCCTAGCTGGCCCGGTGGCACTGAGGGTTAAGGCGCTGGACGCCACCCCTTGCACCACGCAAGGGCTCGGGAATGGACTCAGGCCGCTGGGGGCTGGCAGGGGAGAGGAAGGACTGAGCATCCCACGACTGTTCTCCTTCCACTGGGGAGGGTTGGGGTGATGCATCGCGCTGCAGCGACGACTGGTGGAGGCCAGCTGCACTGCATTTGCGTGCGACAGCGGGGGGCTCGGCGGACGGCAGCACGTATGTTCTCAGAATCCATTGCACATCCGGCTCCCCAGGGAACTTATAAATGGTGGAAAAATAGCAGGACAACCTCGGTGGCTGATGGCCGTGCACCGTGCCCCAGACACGAGAAGCATCTTCACCGGGGGGTGGCCAACCACATATGCATGGAGCGAGGCGCACGCCAGACCTGGTCGGGGGTGCGGGTGCCGGCGGCTGGAGGTCATGGGGCCTGCTCCACAGGAGGGAGTAAAAATACATAAATAATAAAAATAAAAAATGTCTGTCCAACTGGTCGACCAATTGTATCACTTGTTATAGGAAGTACGGTAAGGAACTTCCTGTGGTGTTTGTGGTCAGTCATTCCACAAGGGGCGTGGCCACTTCTGTACTCTGTTTCAAAAATAGGTCGGCAGCAGACATCTGTGCAGCTGCTACCTGGAGTACTGTCCACATCGTCACTAAACATTAGTATGGATATTGCCTCTTGAAAAAGGACAGGTTTTGACCTAGCTGTACTTCAAGGCCTCCTTTCTTAGGCCTGTAGGCTCCTGGCACCAGACTGTTTTATTGTCAGTACTGCTTGGTATTCATTCCATAGGTGTGGCCTGATGAAAGAGATATCCTTGAAGAAGATAGAACAGGCACATATTTACCATAACAGTGGATCTTAGAGAGAATCTGTTTCATCAGGCCATGCCGTCCCACCATCCATCCCCCTTGGATTCAGAGCTCTGTAATTGCTTTCGCTTTCTCAAGGGTGGGCTACCTGCTGTTTCCAGCCTTGCCTGGTATTCAGAACCATAAATTCCCTCCTGGTTCCCTAGAGGGGTGGTCTCTGAGCATGATCTCTGGCGGGGAACTGAGGAGGGAAGGGGCCGCCCACATTTATATGGGAGTCCGATGTAGGATGTCATTGCAGGGGGCTCCTAGTGGACTACTTGCAAAAGGTTTCCGTGTGGTCCTAGTGCCTGGCAGCTATAGTTCCATAGGTGTGGCCTGATGAAAGAGATTCTCTCAGATCTACGGTTACAGTAAGTACATAACTGTTCTTTACTGGTGAGTAACCTTTCCTTATTTCCTAAAGAAGCTGAATGACTGTATTTACCATTATAACCAGTGCAAATCTATGGACCGATTTTCCTGTAGATGGTTCCATTTTCCTGTAAAATGCAGGAATCCTTGCAGATCTGGGAGCTCTGGAGAGGTAGCCAAGACTACAGAGAAGCTGGTCTGGATAGAGGAGAAGCTGGTCTTGGTAAAGGAAAACAGTAAAAAAAAAAAATTACAATAAAGAAGGGTACTTCTGTGTAGTGTTATATTTAATGACTATAGTATTTTGGGACCGGAAATACTACTTTTACTGTAACCAGATTTATTATTTAAGTAGGCAGAGTATATTTAGAATAGCTGAGTCACCCTGATTATATTTACAGTGCTTGTTGTCTTCACAGAGAGCCTTCTCCATAATATCTGGAAATACTTTTTTTGTTTGATTCAAAACAAGTTTTGTTTTTTTTAGATGGAGATCATTCATTCAATGTGAGTTTCTTTATGTATGTGTGTGTACTGTGCTTACCTTGCAGAGACATGATTGCAACTGGCTGTGAGGACAAAAACGTCCGTGTTTACTACTTAGCAACCAGTTCTGACCAGCCACTGAAGGTGTTTACTGGGCACACTGCCAAAGTGTTTCACGTCAGGTGGTCCCCTTTGAGAGAAGGCATTCTCTGCAGTGGCTCTGATGATGGGTATTCTTTTCTAAATGCAGCATACTTTTGTGTGTGACATATAAGCCGTTTCAGTGATTTTTATGAAACAGTCTGTTTAATGTGACTAATATAACCTAATTAGAAAATCTATTTACAGTAGCTGTGACTTCAGTTCCTTTGTGGTGCTTGCTTCTGCCTGAACAATGTAATTAACAAAGACAGAATGCTGTTATTCTAGCTTTAGTTTCTTTAGAAAAGCAGTTTAGAAATGGCAATCATAACAAATTTAGCATTTATTTTGCATTCTGAATTTATTGTAAAATGCATTCTGTTGTGTGTTAAGGCCAGTATCTGAACATTACAGTTTACATGTATGTAATGCTTTTGATGCACTCTGTCTCTCGGAGTGCTTTACAGAGCAGTTTGTTGTTTATTCATTTTTTTGTTATTTCACCCACCATGATTGCTCTAGGAGAAGAAACACCTCATCTTCCTGGAGGTTCTGGGGTAACAAGTACAGAAAATGAACAAATAGCTCCAGACAAACAGTTACAAGTTAAAAACAAAAACAATCTATTCATTAAGTTTGCCGTGCCTGTGCTCTGCAAAGGTATTGCTATGAGTAGTGTATGTGAAAACTTCAAAACATGGAGCCTCCAAATAGCTGATTGCTGTTCAATCACAGAATAAATGTATGGAATGCAGCTGATTCCACACATGCGCAGTAGCTTCACAGCTTCTACGCATGTGCAGAAACCACACACTCCCTGGAAAAGCCGACATCGGGTGCCCCAATCCCCGTGTCGGCATATATCTTCCCCCCCCCCACATTGTGGCACACTGAGAGCCAGACAGTTTTCATGTTTTTTTGACACCAGGATGCCCACTCCCGTATCAGATGCCCCCACCCCCCAAGCTCAATTTTTGTCGACGGGGTGCACAATCCCCGCCTGCATCATGCCTCCTCCCCCAAAACTCATGTGTGGCACCTTGGGAGCCCACCCCAGTGTGCCAAAAGTATTTTATTTTTCCTGTAACTAAAGAAAATGGTCCCCCAGAGTCTTTTTTTTTTTTTTTTTGTTAACTTGCAAAAAAGAAAATGGTCCTTCATCGTTTCGCCCGTCCCCCTCCCCCATCCCGACCCTACCTCTGTGCACCCACCTCTCTGCACCTCCCTCAACCCATACTTACCTCTGGAGGTCAGGAGCAGCAATCTTCTGTGGACTGGGACGCATCTGCACTCTTCAGAGCCGAACTGCAAAGTGAGCAATCGGGTAAGCGCTGTGTAATGGGGGGTGGGGGCAACTTAAGAAGATATCTCAGCCATTTTTAGGACTTTTGACCCCAAATTTTCAACATGAGGTTCTTGGAACCCCACCTCGTGAACACTGGCACTGTCATTTCATTTATTGGTCCCGAAAAGTGATTTCGTGGTCGCTGCATGCAATAACCTTTTGGGACTGATTAATGAAATGACAGTGCTACAGTTCATGAGGAGAAGTCCCTAAAAGCCCATGTTGCAAATTTGGTGAAAAATTCAAAAAAATGTCTGCGTTATGAGCGTGCGTTGTGCAGTTTCTATGCATGCTCGTAACTTTGCCAGTGTTTAATATTTCACTCCAGATTTTCAACATTGCCATTTTTTTACACCTCCTTATCATGACCACTGATTTACAGTGATTAAAACAATGACATTCCATTTTTAAGACTTTAAGTTCCAGAATTGCACTGGTGATTGTTACTCTCATTTCTGGATTTTACTGGAATTCTGCTATCATTCTTTTAGTATGTGCATAAATAATCAGAATAAAAGAAGGCTTAATATACAGAGCATTAAATAAAGCAAACTGAAAATAGTACAGGAAGGAATTATAAGAAAAATGCTAGTTTTTTTAGATTTACTGATCTGATATAAAATGCCAGATTCTATGAAATCTGTTTTTACCAGTGTTCAGGCAGCCTTAATTCTGGAATATTACCAGGTTTTCGGGTAAAAAACGAAAATCAGTGGCCTTGCTCCTTATGAACAGTAGAGCTGTCATTTTTCACATCTTGCCTGAAATGTGTTTTCACACCTGTGGCGCAGAATGGCACGGTCGCGTTGGGAAATCTGCTTTCAGGACAGATTAACAAAATCACAGTGCCACTGTTCATGAGGAGCAGTCTAAAAATGGCCATGTTGAAAATTTGGTGAAAAAATTCCAAAAATAATTGCGTTACAGGCATGTATTGCACAGTTTCTACGCACGCTCATAACTTCGCCAATTTTTCATATTTTCACTCCAGATTTTCAACAGTTCCATTTTTTCATACCACCTCAAGAACAGTACAGCTGTCATTTTTCACATCCTGCCCAAAATGTGTTTTCACACCTGTGGCGCCAAATGGGGCAGCCGCTGTGCAAAATGAGGTGGGGTCTCGAAAAGCCCATGTTGAAAATTTGGAGCAAACTTACTAACAAACCCCTGGGGCATTAGGGTTTCCAACTATAACACCCCACCCTGTAGAGACTGACAGGCATCGGGGGTGTGACTTGGGATCGTCGCCCATAGTGATCACGCAATTCCACCCCCACCCTGCAGCCATTGATAGGCATTGAGGTGTGCCTTAGGGTCTTCGGCCCCAACGTTCACCCCATTCTCCTATACTGCACCCATCTCAGCGTATATCCTTATGGAATGGGGTGAGCATAAGGCGGAAAGACTCCAAGGCACACTGCAACATCTGTCGGTGTCTACAGGGTACGATGAGGTGAAATGGGGTGAGCATTCTGGCCAACGACCCAAAGGCACACCCTCACCGCCTGTCAGTCTCTGCAGGGTGGGGTTTGTCGTTAGTTCAATACTTCACTACCATTCCTATTCTGCATCTCTCTAACTCCTGCACTACCAATGCCAGTGCCAGCAAGCAAACATTCGGCATTGACAAATGCTTGTTATACTTTTCAGTGACAATTTTGTCAAAGAAATGCAGTCCCTTGCCTAAGAAGGTCCTTGTTAGTTAAGCGACTGCCTTTCTTTGACAAAATCATCACTGGAAAGTGTAGAAACAAGCTTCTACAAATTGCCCCCATTAAACTCTATGGAGTGCATCTTCGTGCTGCTCCTTAAGTAATGCAGTGAACATTCGCCATTGACAAATGCTTGTTTATTTAGAATTTGGTATGTGGGAGAGGCATGCTGAGCCAAAGATTGTTTCAAGATGCACCCCGCGGGGGTTCACAATGGGAATGAAAGTGCAATAACACATTTCAATCAGCAACAACAACTAATATGTCAGAGTGAGCAGCTATATTTACTAAGTGGCAGTAAGCAGAAGAGGCAGTTATAACAAAACAAGGATAAGATTTCACCCACCAAATAACACAGAAAAAGTAAAAATAAACCTGAGGGAAATCAGGTTTATTACATCAGTGCATGTGTTATGTAGGTGAGAGGTAGACCGAAATAGAGGTGAGGGGCAAGATCAGACTGGGGATTAGTTATCTTTGAGCATTGAGATCATATAGATATATATGACAGGGGCATGGTTGCTCCTCTATAGTTAGGGTTAAATCTTCACTTCTATGTTAAACTCAAAATGTTGCACTTTAATATCTTTGCAACCATTCAAGCGATTTGCATGACATTTTGCATGCTCCATCGGGGACCAAAGATGTCTTGATGTGGCAGGTTTTGTTCCAGTCGGAAATATGGGTGCGGAGATACAGAGCATCAAAAAACATGTCAATTATTGTTTTTTGTAAAATTCTTTGTCACACTGCTGCACACAAACTGTGTGGAATTTTGGTCTGAAATGTTTAGGGTATATAGGTCTTGGGTCACTGTGGTGCCTTTTGGAGATTTGGTGAAAAAATATTGATTTGTTCAAAAGTTACTAAATTTCAAAGTTTCCCATTATTTTCAATGGGAAAAGTTAGATGTGAGCCTAAAATCAGGATTCTGTGTTGCAAATGGGTAATCCTGTTTCGCAAATGGGTAATCCTGTGTCGCAAATGGGAAATCCTTTTTCGAGCTGCCACTATCATGTTTTCAGTTAGTGGTCGCAACAAAATCAAATAAAAAAAAAATAGAGCCCTTTAGTAAACTACAGTGCTTGTGTTTACCTAATAGGGGCTCGTAGAGTCCAATTCTGGGTTTAGTTTTTCATGAAAGAGTCAGAAATGCGTTTTCTTAACATGCCAATATTCTTTTTTGCAGTTTGCATTAAAGGATTTGTTCCTTCGCCGCAAATTGCAAAAACAGAACCACGGAAAATTATTATTTTTCTCCATGTCCGAAAAAGGATTTCTGCACCTCCACAAACCGCATTTCTGTCTCTTAAAACAATATATGAAATGGAAGGGGGTGCCAAAAAACGATCTGATCCCACTTGTCTTGCTTCTCCCTGGTGTCCAGTGCCCCCTTCCCACCCTCTGATTTCATATACAGTATAGTTTTTTTGTTTGTTTGTTTTTTCTTTATTTTATTTAATTGGTGTTCAGTGATGCCCCTCTACCCTCCAATTTTTTGCTGTTCAGGTAGAAATTATTGGTGGCTAATATGTTTAACTTTTTTTTGAAATGCACCTTTTAAAAAAAGTCCATTGTCAATTGCCTACAGCCCCCCTCCGTCCACCCACTGCCGCCCCCCAACATTCCCCCTCAATCACCTGTGGCTATTTCACAATAACCAGTTTTCTGAATGAAGACATGTCTAGCTGTTGAACTGGTGACTACTGTATCGCCAAACAAGGTAACTGCGGTTCAATGTATTTCAATGGGATTTTCAACTGCAGTTACCTTGTTTGTGATACAGCAGCCGCCGGTTCCAGTAGGAAGACGTGTCTTCGGTCGGAGAGTGAATCTTTACAGTGGGAGACTGGGAGCCCTACAGGTGAATGAGGGTGTGTGGGAGGGTATGGGGTGGGGTATGGGGTGGGGTGGTGGGTGCACAGTGGGAGGTCAGTTGAAGGGGTGCATGTGCAATCGGCGGTGGACTGTTTTTGTTTTTTTAACAAGTTATTAAAAAAAAAAAAGCAAAGACATCGAGGGACCATTTTTGTATTTTCAGGATAATAAGGCAATGGAAGGGTGGGGGTACCACCAGACAACAGGGCCCTTAAGTCATTTATTTTATTTTATGGGCTGGCCACAATTGCAGAGTGGGGGTACCACTGAACACCAATGTTAACATAATAAACATATATGGAAGTTGGAGGGTGGGGTGTTCCACTAGACAGCAGGGTATTAACCCACAATTAATGGGGACCGGAAACAAATGTAGGGTAGGGGTGGGTGGGGTCTATAGAATACCAGGGAACAGGTAAATCTTAGTTGCAAAAATAAAATGTGCCTAAACTATGTATGCTTAGGAAAGCAGGGTCCTTTGGACTCTGTGCTTCCACAGTCAAATGTATGGGAGCACGGGGTCTGAAGGGTCCAGCTCTCCCACAACAAAATGCATGGTACTGCAGGGTCTGAAGGACCCAGTGCTGTCACACGAAAATGCATGGGACCTTGTGCTTCTAGAACAACCTACATGGAAGCGCAGGGTCCAAAGGATTCTGTGCACTGACAGCAAATTGCATGGATGCGGAGGGTCTGAAGGTCCCTGTGATCCCATAACAAAATGAATGGGAGCACAGGGTCGAAAGGACCCTGCACTCCCACAGCAAAATAAGGATACAATTATACTGTCTCAAAAAATAAGGAAATAAATTGCAAAAAACAGGACCCCACAGAAAAATTTCTGTCTAGCAGTCTCTGGCGGGGGACCACCCCCACATTAGGTGACCGACGTCAGTATAAAAGGGTGGTCCCCATGCCCGCCTTCCAGTTCTTTCCCGCCGTTAGCTCGTGTAGCGCCTCGCAGTTAAGTTCACTGCTTCACAGTCAATCGTCAGTAGTTTTACCGCCTATTTCAATCTTTTTCTTCAGAATCTCGTCAGCCTTTACCTCAGCTGCTGTGTATGTCGTCCCCGACTCCCTTTGAGCACAAAAACAAGTGCGTTTCCTGTGGCGCCAAGCTCCCGCACAAGGACGGACACTCCCAGTGCCTTTTTTGCCTAGGCCCCGACCACGCCATGGAGAAGTGCCAGCTCTACTAGCAGTGCAGCGTGGCCACCCAAAAGCAAAGGCAGCAGTCCCTGGAGGCCCATGTTCTCAAACTCAAGATGATCTTCATGGAAAAGGAGTTGAAAACACTCAGGCGGGCCTCTACTTCTCCGGAGGGCCACCGCATGAAGAAGCACCGGGACCTCAGCCGTGGTCGCGGTGCTGCAGGTAGTGTCTCCCCTGGGAGACAGTTCCACGATGGCCATCTTGGAGGCTTCCAAAGCGGCGTCTACCCTCCCATTGGGCTCGCGCTCGGCCCCCCTGGGAGCCTCCGGATCAAAGGAGGCAGCCATTCCCAGTAAGGCAGTTGCCGTGCGGCCTTCTGGTCCGAGCGGCCCCGGTAAGCTGGACATCAGCTCCTCCGATGCTCACCCAGGTAAGGCCAATAAAGCACCTGACCCTTCGGGGCAGCACGCGGCCTCCAAAGCGCC
Organism: Neoceratodus forsteri; assembly: GCA_016271365.2. Taxonomy (NCBI): domain Eukaryota; kingdom Metazoa; phylum Chordata; order Ceratodontiformes; family Ceratodontidae; genus Neoceratodus; species Neoceratodus forsteri. The sequence continues at coordinate 1,873,160,718 of CM057452.1, forward strand.
CGCCAAGGTCGCCCCTCTATCGCGGCCTTCATCGAACGCAGGGTCTGATAAGTCTGAAGTCGGCTCCTCCAACGTCCGCTCGGCATTAGAGCTGACGCTGGACCCTCCGGGCCTTTCCGTCATCCAGAGCTCGTCGCAATGCTCATTGCATTCCAAAGCCCCAGTGTCTCCTTTACTGGACCCCGTCGGTAACCCTTCTTCCCTGGGCGACACAGAGGATGTTGGCATGCTACCGTCGGGTCTCCCTTCCGCAGGGCCGGATGACCTGATGTCGGTTCCTCGGACGCCGATGCTGGCTTACCCGATGCCTGGCAATATCCCCTTGCCAGACGCCACCCTTACGCCGGGCCTGCCGCCCACCAGGCCTCCTGTTCTGGACCCACCCACTGGGCCATTTCTAGGGCCCTCTGCTCCTTCAGAGCCCCTGGTATCTGGGTTTCTGACCCCGTCGTATTTGATGCCGTCCTACCCAGGCCCGCAGTATCCGGCACCCCTGTACCCGACGCCGGCCTACCTGATGCCGCAGTACACGGTGCCCCAGTACCTGACGCTGGGCTTCCCACCATTGGGTTACGGATATGCACCGTATGATACCCCCAGCATCTATACCCCCCCTTCTCCTCCACCGCCCCCTCAGCCACCGGTGGATTTGAAGGAGACTCTGGCTTCCTGGTGGGCTGAGGCCAAGGCTCAGCTCACTAGGGAGGTAGAGAGTCATCTTCCGACACCGGACCTGGTTCTGGACCCCCTACGTTGGAGGTGAGAGACTCCCTCCCCCCCTCCGGATACCAGAGGCAAGCCCTTCGGTTCCAGGGCAGGGCAGGATACGCTTCCCCGAGGGCTTCCCAAGGGGTCCGTTCCTCCCCCACGCTGGGAGGGGGAGTCCTCTTCTTCTTCATCCTCCTCAGGCACCTCGGATGACTCCCGACGACCGGTCCGATCCGGACGACAAGCCATGCACTCCAGACAAGCCCAGGCCAAGGACTCCTCCGAAGTCCCCTCCAGAGGATCCTTCTTTCATGGAGTTGCTGTGTAAAATCCAGGCTGTTCATCAGTGGCAATCCTTGGAGCTTTATCCACAGCATAAGAAACTCACTGCGCACCTGGATCTGCCCGAGACCGCTCCTACTCTGGTTCCACCCTGGATTGAGCCTCATGCCGACCTTGTGTCCACCATTTGGAAGCAACCATCGGCATTAGCCCCCCTGGACAGGCTATATCAGGCTTCAGAGGGTGTTGACTCTTTGAATTCACACCCCAGAGCTGATTCGGTCGTGATTACTGCTGCTTACGGCCGGATGGCTAACTCCAAGCACTTGAACTCATCACCACCCGACAAGGAATCCCGCCTTCTGGACCAGTACGGGAAGAAGGTCTATGCTTCTTCCACTCTGGGAATCAGGGCCCTGAATTACATTGCTGATATGGGGGATTACCAGAAGGTGATCCTTAGCGAGGTGAAAAGTAAGTTTGACTCCCTTCCTGAGTCTCAGACGAAGCAGGAAGCGGCTGACCTAGTCCGGTTGTATGTTCGGCTAGTTGGCACATGCTTCATGCCACATATGACGCAGTGGACACTGCTGGTCAGAGCTTGGCTTTCGCTGTAGGATTGCGGCATCATGCCTGGCTCCGGGTGTCAGGTTTGGTCCCGGAGATGCAGTCTGCTATCCAGGATGTGCCCTTCAGGGGTTCTGTGCTGTTCGGTGGTGATGTCAAGGACATCATCACTGATCTGCAGGAGAAGGGTACTGCACTTAAGTCTGTTGACTTCTTGTACAGGCTCCCTCAAGCTCAGCGTTGTCCCTTTCACAGATGTTCTTGGCCCAAGGCGAAACCTCAGGGAAAGCAGGCCAACAAATGGGCCCCTCCGGCTGCCAAGCTCCCCCGCACCCAAAAAAGCGGCGGGAGCTTCAGCCGCAACGCTGCCTCACACCACCTGACTTCTCTCCTCTCCCACAGCCTCTGGGCCTCCCAGAGGAACTGGCAGGAGGTAGATTTTCCTTCCATCTACTGGGTTGGGAGAGAATCAGTTCAGACACTTGGGTGCTCCAGCTGATTGCGGAACGACACTCAATAGATTTCTTCAGAAACCACCTCAAATCCCCCTCCCCCCCCGGTCGTCTTACTCCCCAGAACACCTTCTTCTGGCCAGGAAGAAATATCCTCTTTTCTTCTGAATGAGGCGATAGAGCCCATCCCACCCCATTTTTGGGGGACGGGTTACTACTCCCATTTCTTCCTGGTCCCAAAGAAGTCAGGAGACGTGAGGCCAATTCTCAACCTCAGTTCCCTGAACTTGTTCGTGGAGTACAAAAGGTTCAGAATGCTCTCTCTGCAGAGTCTTCTGCCCCTCCTTTGGCTGGGACAGTGGCTGTGCGCTCTGGACATACAGGATGCTTACCTGCATATCCCTATTCACCCTTCCCACCACAAATACCTATGTGTTTTGTTCCGGGGGGACCACTGCCAGTTCAAGGCCCTCCCATTTGGTCTTTCCTCGGCGCCCTGAGTGTTCACCAAATGCCTTCGTGGTAGCGGCCTACCTGCGTACCCAAGGGGTTCAGGTTTTCCCGTACCTGGACGACTGTCTCCTGGCGGCCCCATCCTGGGAGGAGCTCCTGCACTACCTTTTCCTTACCCTGCAGGTTTTCACCAGCCTGGGTATTACCACCAACCAGGTCAAGTCCCATCTGATCCCGTCCCAGAGGCTTCAGTTTATTGGGGCGATCCTGGACACGACCTCAGGCATGACATTCCTGCCACTGGACAGGCTGGCCACACTCCAGGCTCAGGTCAGCTTGTTGTCCAGCTTCAGGCGGGTCAGTGCCAGGTCAGTCCTTCACCTCCTCGGGCTCATGGCAGCTGCTATTCCAACAGTCCCTCACGCTCGGCTCCACATGAGAATCTCTCAATGGACCCTTCGGTCTCAGTGGTATCAGTTGGTGGACGACCTAGATCAACAAGTTCTGGTCTCCAACCCCATGGTTCAGGACTTGCAATGGTGGACGGTTCAGGAGAACCTTTGCCGGGGGGTTCCCTTCTGCCTTTCTCCCCCCTCCCAGATGCAGACAACAGACGCCTCGGGCGAGGGTTGGGGAGCCTATCTGGGGTCTCACAGGACCCAGGACGCCTGGTCCAGGCTCGAACAAACACTTCACATTAATGTGCTTGAGCTTCGGGCCGTGCTGTATGCTCCTCAGGCTCTGCATCTGTATCTGCTCCCTGGGCATCTGGCTGTCCAGACGGACAGCATGTGTGTAGTCTGGTACATCAACAAACAGGGAGGAACTTGTTCCTACCCTCTCTGCAGGGAGGCGATGTGAGTTTGGGATTGGGCAGTGCAGCACAACCTTCACCTCATGGCAGTTCACGTCCCAGGGGTCGAGAACACGTTGGCAGACCACCTCAGTCGGTCATCTGCTCACGCTCATGAGTGGGAACTGGATCGGGGGTAGCAGGCAATATCTTCCTATGCTGGGGAACACCACAGGTAGACCTGTTTGCGTCTTCTCACGACGCAAAACTTCCTGCCTTCTGCTCGCTCGATCCAGGGCGTGGCATTTTTTGGAGAAACACTCTGTCTCTAGACTGGAGGGGCAGATTCGTCGGTGTCTTCCCCCCAATTCCATTGATTCCGAGGGTCTTACAGAAACTCAACTCAGAAGGAGCGCGCATGATCCTAATTGCTAGTTTCTGGCCCAGGCAAGTTTGGTTCTCTTTTCTGCAACAGTAATCAGAGAACCTCCTCTTCCTCTTCCTCTTGTCACAACTTTTGCTGACCCAGGATCAGGGGACCCTGGTCCATCCAGGCCTCAAGTCCCTTCAGTTGCACGTGTGGCTCCTGCAGACATAGCTCAAGCCTGCTTCAGGGTTTCCCCGCTGGTGGCTGAGATTCTGGTGGAGGCCAGAAAGCCCTCCACTAGCTCTACCTATGCCATGAAATGGAAACGGTTCTCTATTTGGGCCACTTCCAAAGATTTTGAGCCTTTCTCTTGCTCTGTTGGGCGGCTTCTGGATTACTTGTGCCATCTCTTTGATCTGGGTCTCAATCATTCCTCTCTGAAGGTTCACATGGTGGCCACCTCCTCTTACCATGTTCCTTTTGGGGACAGAACCTTTGCGCAGTTGGAAGTCTCCAAGACTTTTCTGGGAGGGGTTCTCCACTTGAGGTCCCCTATTCGTGTTCCTGCCCCTCCTTGGGATTTGAATTTTATCCTTGAGAAGCTTACTGTGCCTCCTTTCAAGACGGCAGCCTCAGCAGACCTAAATTTCCTTTCATGGAAGACTCTCTTCCTAATGGCCATTACTTCTGCTTGAAGAATTTCCGAGCTCCGACCCTCATGTGCAAAATACTGTACTTGATTTTCCACAAGGAACGTGTGGCTCTGCGTACCAACCCTAAGTTTCTCCCTAAGGTGGTAGCGTGATCTTTGCTGAATCAATCCATTGAGCTGCCTGCTTTCTTTATGCAGCACTCCAATCAAGGGAAGTACCTCTTGCATACTTCGGATGTTCACCGAATTCTGAGATACTACACCACCAGGACGAAAGATCTCAGAAAGACTGACCAATTGTTTGTCTCTTTTGCATGCAAAAGAGAAGGCAATGCTGTTTCTAAGCAATGCCTATCTAAATGGTTGGCTCATTGTATCACTTTCTGTTACGACAAATCTAAGACCCTGCCGGGTCAAGTCAGAGGCTACTCCACCATAGGGATCGCTGCCTCTGCTGCCTGTTTCAAGAATGTGTCAGCGACAGACATCTGTGCAGCCGCAACTTGGACTTCTGTCCATACCTTTACGAAACATTACAGTTTGGAATTGCCTCTCGCCGTAGAGCTGGCTTCGGGTGGGCTGTTCTGCAGGGTCTTCTTTCCTAAGACCTTCACAGCCAGAGGGTCTACATTTGGGCAGTTTCCGCCTCCCGTTTGCTTCTTCTTGTTCCAGACTGCTTGGGACTCAGTCCTATCTGTAATTACCTACTGCAAGAGCCCTCTCGAAGTAAGATAGTACAGTTACGTAAGAACTTACGTAACAGTAGATCTTCAGAGGCTCTGCAGTAATACCTTCCGCCGCCCCTGCTTTTCAGCTCCTTTCCAGGGAAGGAAACATCCTCTTCTCTCTTGCCTTGCCTTTTTGGCCTTTGGCAGGAAAGAACTGGAAGGCGGGCGTGGGGGACCGCACCTTTATACTGACGTTGCCTGACATCAGTCACCTGACGTGGGGGCGGTTCCCCGCCAGAGACTGCTAGCTAGAAATTTTTCCGTGGGGTCCTGATGCCTGCCGGCTTCAGTCACATCTGTAATTACCTACTGCAAGAGCCTCTCTCGAAGATCTACTGTTATGGTAAGTTCTTACGTAACTGTGCTTTCTAGGGACATATATATATATATATGTATATATATTCTATCCACACTTGTTGGCAGTGTCCTTTCCCCTTTAAGATGTGCCGGAAAGTCTTCAAGCTGGTTCCACCCACCCACCTGGGTGGTATATCCCTTGACTCCGCCCCATGACGCTAGAGCTTTCGTTCTGCAGGAAGAAGCAGGTTCCCGACTTCGCACTCCCGCATTGTAGACCCTAGCGTTTGGATCCATTTGGATTGTTTTCTAAAAATCTTCGTTACCATTTAGCTTTTCATCTTCAAGCTCCCGACCGTGATGGATAACAAGTCCATGCCGGGATTTCACCGGTGCCCATGTGGGCAGAAGGTGTCGCCCATGCCATGTGTGTCTACTGCCTGGGCCATGAACACGATATCCAGGCCTGTGACATTTGGCAGTCTTTTCATGAGATGGTCCTTGAGGACCACCTTGCTTGCCTTAAGTTGGGTCACCGGGAAAAACGACATCCCCCAGTCATATCTAAAGATGCTTGTTGGGTGGTCTTCGCAGCTGTGGGGTCCAACGAGCAGCTGGAACAGCTTGCGGCCTTTGTGTCACAAATGGGAAATCCTTTTTCGAGCTGCCACCATCTTGTTTTCAGTTAGCGGTGTCAACAAAATCAAATAAAAAAAATAGAGCCCTTTAGTAAACACCAGTGCTTGTGTTTACCTAATCAGGGCCCGTAGAGTGCAATTCTGGGTTTAGTTTTTTCATAAAAGAGTCGGAAATGTAAAAACAGAACCACGGAAAATTATTATTTTTCGCCATGTCCGAAAAAGGATTTCCGCACCTCCACAAACCACATTTCTGTCTCTTAAAACAATATATGAAATGGAAGGGGGGTGCCAAAAATGATCTGAACTCACTTGTCTTGCTTCTCCCTGGTGTCCAGTGGTACTTCCCCACTCTACAGTTGTGCCCCCTTCCCATCAAATAAATAAATAATTGAAGGGCCCTGGTGTCCAGTGGCCCCCCACCTTCCAATTTCATATATATATTTTTATATTTTTTCTTTATTTTATTTAATTGGTGTTCAGTGATGCCCCTCTACCTGAGCTCCCGACCATGATGGACAACAAGTCCGTGCCTGGATTTCACCGGCAGAAGATGTCACGTACCAACCCCCATGCCACGTGTATCTACTGCCTGGGCCATGAACACGATATCCAGGCCTGTTACATTTGGCAGTCTTTTCACGCAATGGTCCTTGAGGACGACCTTGCCTGCACTAAGTTGGTTCACCTGGAAAAACAACATCTCCGGTCAAGTCTAAAGGTGCCCTTTGGGTAGTCTCCATGGCTGCGGGGTCCACTGAGCAGCTGGAACAGCTTGCAGCCTTTGAGGAGGAGGAGGAGGTGGCTTGGGCCACCACTCAGTCCTCTTTGGCTTCTGTCTTCATGCCGCTCCAATTGGGCTCCACTTTTTCAGGATCCTTCAAGGAGCTGTGCATGCCCCTCAACTAAGGGTCCAGGCCCTGCTGGATCTCACAGCTCCCACTCTCGCAAGGAGAAGAAGGAGTCAAAGAATGAGAAGACTCATTGTCGATGTTCGTGGAACCAAGAATGTTCTCGGTCCCATGATTCCCAGGTTTTGACCATGGTCGAAACAGCGGTCACTGGCTTCATGAACACCCTGTCGAGTCAGTCGATCGAGACGCAAGCCGATGATGCAGCAGAGATTTTTCATGACCCTATCAACCAGTTGTCATCTGAAGAGGCCAACAGTTCTCTCTTCAGGACTTCTGTCATGCCTGTGACCTTAGAAGGGGCTGCTCTGTCCATTGAGCAGAACCCTCTGGTCACCGACCCAGACCAGGAGTAGCTGTGGCATTCCCTGTCTCCCTCCGAGATCCCTCGTCAGCACCCCTGGCGGCCATGGTTGAGGTCTCTGTCCTCCTCCAGTGGGTCGAGCAGCTCCCGCTGTCATCAGTGCTGTTGCTCTCAGCGCCATGGGAAATGGCGCCGCTGCTATTCCTTGTCCTCCTCGGGTGAGGAGAGGCTTCACCACAAGTTGCATCAATGCTACAAAGACCTCATGTGGTAACAGTTAGTGCTGGTCATTCTGAAGCCTACCCCAGTTCTCACACTGGCCATCAGTTGGCTGTCACCCAAGAGGCCGACACCGACTCCCCTGTGGAGTCAGTGGAGACCGTCCCTCCCCCAGCGGAGCCAGTCAGGACCATCTTGGTTTGGCCTAAGCTGGCCTCTCCACCAATTATGGTGGAGCCGCAGCCATCAACTGGTGCTCCAACTAATGACTCTTGACCAGCCAAGGGGCTTTCCCATTGTCTGTCAGTCACCCTCGCACCTGACCACCTGCGGAGGGCTGAAGGTGACTTTGATGGTTGTCCACTTTATGCAGACTCCTCCGAGTCCAAGGATTCCTCACTGCACTCCCGTCTGGTCGACGAGTCCATGGGGGATCTCTCAATGGAGGAAGGGCCCACTTCCTTCCTGGGCATCTTCCATCTCATCTCCGAGTCCACAGAGATGAAACTGGAGCCCATCCAGAAGTGGGCTCACTATCCTCTTACAGAGATTCTGGACAAAGGAGACTCTCTGACAGAGGCTTTCCAAGTGGCCTAGACCATCATCGGCCCAGCCCTGGTGCTTTGGCTGTGCCCTGCATCCTGCCCTGCACCCTCTGCCTGGATGGCCAGAAAGTATGCGGTGCCCATCGGTACCCTCTTGAGTTTCACAGAGCACCCCTTGGCCGAGGGGTTGGTGGCTGACTCCTTGTTTCGGAGCTTGTGCAATATTGGGGACATCGACAAGCTGCCAGACAGAGTCCAAGAAATTGGATTATGCGGCTAAAAAAGTCTATGCCACCTCTTCTGTCATGTGAGCTTAGCCATCTTGATGGCACTCATCTCCCACGCCCTCTTGGGCTCTTTGGATGAGGTGATACCTCACCTGCCTGTGGACCTCCAGACCATGGTCAAGCAGGTCCAAGATCAGGGCTGGGCTGTAGCCAAGCAACAGCTGCAAACAGCTCTGGACCCGGGAGATTCCTGTTCTCGCTCGGTTGCGGCCGCAGTAGCTATGCACTGTAGGGCTTCGTGCTCAGGTGTTTTCCCCCCCTCACATGGCTGCAGCGCAGGGGGCCACACCGATGCCTTTATCTCCTATTATTCTTTCTTCTTTACCCTCAAATCCAAATTTTCTGTGCCCTGGGCTGGTGTCGGCGTCGATGGGTCACTCGGTGCTGATTTTGGCGTTGACGTGCCTGTCGGCGCCGTCCTCGGTGCCGTGTGATTTTTTTCAGCACCATTGAGTGTCTCGGCGCCGTGTGGCCTTTCGGCACCATTGAGTGTCTCGGCACCGTGTGGCCATTCGGCGCCATGTTTGGCGCCGTGCGTTTTCTTGGCACTGTGTTCTCCTTTGGCGCCATCTGCTTTGTCGGCACTGTGCGGCCTTTCGGCGACATGTTCTTCGGCGCTGAGGCCGGGCTTTTCTTCAGCCAATCTTCAGGACTTCTCCTCTCTGAATTCTTTTCCTTCCTCTTTTCCTACTGATTTTCATTTCTTTCCTGTCCATACAGTCCCTCCGGGACTGTCAGGGAGATGATATTGAGCCTGACCCAGATCTTAGATTGAGTGATGATGTGGAAGGAGCAGGACCTAATCCTGTTACAGAGCCTGTGGTCGAGGACCTGTCTTTTTAGTCTCTGTTGAGAAATTTGAATTCCACTCTTTCTCTCCAGACTATGAACATCGATCCTGGGAAGCTTTTAAGACTCCAATACCTTCATGTTCCGGACACCCCTATGGATTTAACTCCCCTGGTACAACCCACCTTTGAGACGTTGTCTCAAATGGTATGGAATAATCCTGCTCTTGTTCCTTCTGTGGCTAAGTCCATAGATAGGAAGTATGCTGCTCCCAACAATCGACCTATTTTGTCCTCCCAAGCCTTTGCGGATCCTATCGTAGTCTTGGCAGAGAATGATAAGGTCGTCCTTCCTCAGACTACTACAGCTCGACCTATAAACAAAGAATCTCATAAGACAGATACTTTAGGTAAGAGAGTCTTTGCTGCATCCACCCTGGGTATGCGTATCACCAGCTACCGGGGCTATTTCTCTCAATATGAGTATATCCTTTGGCATTCGCTCAAACAAATGGTTGAAGCTCTACCGGACTCGGACGCTAATTCAGAGCTTCTTCAAGCCATAACCAGGGGTATCGAGTCCAACAACCAGCAGGTTAAAGCAGCTATGGATGCCTTGGATACTGCCTCTCGAGCGGCGGCGGCAGGCATTGGTACCCTTTCGCCATTCCTGGCTGCGCACTTCTGGTTTCATGAATGATGCCCAGCAACAGGTCATGGCGTTACCATTTGATGGTGTGTATCTCTTCAGCCCTCAAGTAGAACCAGCTCTAGAGGCCACACAAAAGACTAGGTCAGCCATTAAATTGGCTCAACCTTCTCCGGCCCCCTCGAGGGGGAGTTATCAAACGCCAGTTTCATAACCATCAGTACTTTCGAGGCAAATGCAGGGGAGGTTTTAATAAAAACCAAGCCCCCCAGCCTCAAAAGAAAATGCAACAGAAGGCACAAGGACCCAAAGCGCCCAGTGCCGCCTTCTGAGTTGTTGGCCCAAGTCCCATGTCAGCTGCCCAAAGGGGACTCCTCCTCAGTGGTGGGAGGTCATCTGACTCAGTTCTACAATCAGTGGAAGTCCATAACATCAGACAAATGGGTCCTCCGGATAGTCTGCAAGGGGTATTCCCTTAATCTTTTAGAGACCCCTCCAGATCATCCTCCCAAACGACAGCCCAGGCTGTCAGTACCTCAGTCAGAACTTCTCGCCTCCGAGATACAAGGCCTTCTGAACAACAGGGCAGTGGAAGTAGTTCCGCTGGATCAACGAAACACAGGGTTCTACTCCCATTACTTTCTGGTTCCAAAGAAAACCAGGGGCATGCGCCCCATTCTGGACCTCAGAAAATTAAACAAATTTCTTCCCAAGGAGAAAATCAAAATGATATTGCTAGGAACCCTGTTACCTTTGCTTCATCAACATGACTGGTTAGCCTCCCTGGACATGCTGGATGCTTACCAACATATCCCTATTCACCCAAGACATCACAAATACCTAAGGTTCGTGGCTTTGGGACAGCATTATCAGTTCAGAGTCCTGTGTCCTCAGCGCCATGAGTTTTTACAAAGTGTTGTGCAATACTCACAGTGAATCTCAGAAAAGTCGGGATACAAGTGTTTCCATACCTGGATGACTGGCTTCTAGCAAGCCCTTCCAGGCAAGGAACTCTAGATGCCGTAGCCACGGCCTCGGACTTTCTCATGTCCATGGGAGTCCTGCTAAATCTCAAGAAATCACAGTTGCAGCCCTCCCAGAAGCTCCTTTTCATAGGAACTCTTCTGGACACCTCCTGCATGAAAGCTTTTCTACCAGAGGACAGAAGAAGCGATATCCTGCAGATGGCCCGATACATCAGAGAGAACAGCTCGGTTCGAGCTATCTCGATGCAGCAGATGCTAGGTCTCATGGCATCCTCGGTGTTCACTGTACCCCTAGCACACCTGCACATGAGAACCTCTCAATGGAAGCTCAGTACTCAGTGGTCCCCTACCACTCACCCTCAGTCCTTTCTCATCAAGGTGACACAACCTCTGAAGAAGTCACTCACCTGGTGGTTGCAAGAGGACAATCTTCTGGAAGAGTATCCCTTTGCTCCCATGTATCTTCAGATTTCCATTACCATGGACGCATCCCTGATGGGGTGGGGAGCTCACTGTCAGACTCCCACACTCAAGGTACATGGACTCAGGAAGAGTCCCAGCTTCACATAAATGTCCTAGAAATGAGGGACATTCTTTATGCAGTCTGAGCTTTGAAGGACATTCTCTGTCACAAGAACATTCTCCTTCAAATGGACAACAAAGCGGTGATGTATTACATCAACAAGCAGGGCAGTGCTCACTCTTACCCCTTATGCAGGGAAGCGATGAGAGTGTGGGAATGGTGCTTGGAGCACAAGGTCCTAATTCAAGTGGTCTACCTGCCAGGAGTGCAGAACGAACTGGCAGACCGTCTCAGCAGAACAGAAACAGATCCTCATGAATGGTCTCTCAACTCAACCATAGTTCAGTCACTATTTGCAGAGTGGGGAACTCTAGACCTGGACCTTTTTGCATCCCCACTCAACACAAAACTGCCTCTCTTCTGCTCTAGAAATCCAGGGCCTGGCATTTTCTGTCAGGATGCGTTCAGGCTGCAGTGGACAAAACGCTTTCTGTACGCCTTTCCGCCTCTTCCTCTAATTCAGAGGGTACTTCTCAAGCTCGAGTCCCAGGGGGACAAAATGATCCTCATTGCTCCCTTCTGGCCTCGGCAAATATGGTTTCCGTTACTCAATAGTATGTCAGAAACCCCTGCGAAAGCGCTTCCCCTTCAGGTGAACCTTCTGACTTGGGCCTGTGGTCCATCCCAATCTGAGATCGCTTCACCTTCACGCTTGGCTCCTGAAGAGACTGAAGTGAACAGGTTCAATGTCTCTCACAGAGTTTCAGATATCCTTCTGGCTGCACGCAAGCCAGCCACTAGGAAAACTTACACAGCTAAATGAAAGCGTTTTTCGCTCTGGTGTGCAAAATCCTCTTTGAATCCCTTTTCCTGCCCACCAGATAAAGTTCTAGAGTACCTTTTAGACCTCTCAAATTTAGGTCTGCAATACTCTACAGTCAAGGTTCACCTTTGTGCTGTTTCAGCTTATCATGAGCTAGTACTTTCCTTGTCACTGGCTGAGTTACCTGTGGTTAAGAGGTTTCTTAAGGGTATTGTGCATACCAGACCTCCTATCAGACGTCCAGTCGCAGCCTGGGACATTAATCTTGTGCTAGACATGCTCACTCAAAAGCCTTTTGAGCCTCTAGCTACCTGTGAGTTGAAATTTCTCACTTGGAAAACGGCCTTCCTGGTGGCCATTACCTCGGCCCGTAGGGTCTCTGAGATACATGCCTTGGTCACAGACCCTCCGTATACTGTGTTTCATAAAGACAAAGTAGTTCTTAGGACCCATCCTAAGTTTCTCCCTAAGGTTGTTTCAGAATTCTATCTAAACCAACCTTTGGTCCTTCCTACTTACTTTGTGAACTTCCAAAATGAAGGAGAGCGTTCTCTTCATTCTTTGGACGTCAAAAGCGCTTTGTGTTTCTATTTAGATAGAACAAAAGAATTTCGCAAAGCTCAACAACTGTTTGTTTCCTTCAGCGAGACCCGGCTGGGTCAACCTGTCGCTATCAGATGCATTTCAGCATGGCTGGTGGCATGCCTTCGCCACTGTTATTCCATGGCGCAGGTTAAGCTGGAAGGCAGAGTGTATGCTCACTCTGCTAGAGCAGTTGTGACATCCCTGGTGGACATCCGCAATGTGCCCATTGCAGATATTTGCAATGCGGCTACCTGGAGCTCAGTGCATACTTTCATCAAACACTATGCCCTGGATATACATGCCAGACGACATATTTTGTTTGGCAGAACCATCCTTAATGGACTTCTGTCCTAAATTTGTGAGCTCTTGGTCTCTCCTGCCGCCCTCTCGGGGGATTATTAGCTTGGTACTCTCCCATTAGTGTGAATGAGTGGTGGAGACTTTATATCCAGGAAGATATGGAAATTACGTACCTACCGTAATTCTTGATCTTCTTGGACAGAGTCTCCACCACTCATTCACATGCCCACCCATCATCCCCCGAGCTCACCTCTGTTGTTGGTCTTCACTCCCTCAATCTTTAGGCTGTGAAGACTTCTTTCTTGACCCTTCTTATACGGGTCTTCCGGACTATCTTATGTCTGTTTTTTTGGTTAGGCTATCCTTCTAGGTTAATTATGCTGCACCTCCTCGGAAAAAAAGGTACTGAGGCGGTTGGAGGGTCGACGCTGAGATAGTCATTGCCACACGAGCCAAGGCTCACGGCGTCGCTCCTCACGGCTCCATCTCTGGCGTCGGCCCTCCTGCAAAAAAAGTTTGCTCCTGCTGGGTCCTAGCACCTCCAGCGTAGATCCCATTAGTGTGAATGAGTGGTGGAGAGTCCGTCCAAGAAGATCAAGAATTATGGTAGGTACGTAATTTCCATTTCTGCACCCACCCCCTCAGCAGGGCTCGATGCAAGGGCATGCCTTCTCAAGGCTTTAGACTCCAGGCCTCTTCTATGCTCTTCCTCCACTTCCCTTGATCCACAAGGTGCTGCTTAAGGTCAGGAGGGACAAGGCACAGGTGATCCTGGTAGCTCCAGATTGGCCACGCCAGTTTTGGTACCCCGATCTCCTCAGCCTCAGCAACAGGCTCCTGAGGAATCTTCTACTCTGCCTGGACCTGCTCTCTATCAGTCAGGGGAAGGTACTCCACCCGGACTTTCAGTCCCTACATCTGACAGCCTGGTTCCTGAGCAGCTAGAGTTCCAGGATTTGAGTCTGTCCGTAGATGTCCTCACTGTGATGGAGGCATTTAGAAAGGAATCGACCCAGACAATGATATGCCTTCAAATGGAAGAGATTCTCCATTTGGTGCCAGGGCAAGTGGCTGGACCCTTTGTCCTGTCCAGTGGCCAGCATTTTGGACTACCTGTGATCCCTCTCCAAAGGGGGACTTCAGTCAATGACCCTTAAGGTGCACCTGGCAGCCATCCCAGCTTATCAGGCGTGGGCTGGTCAGCAGTCGGTGGCACAGGAGAAGATGGTCTGGTGCTTTTTCAAAGGCTTAGATCACATTTCCCCTCCGATGCGTGAACCACCACCACCATGGAACTTGTTGCTGGTTTTGGCAAAGCTCATGGGCAAGTCATTCAAACCGATGCACAAGTGTGACATGTCTCACCTGTTGTGGAAGACAGCCTTCCTGGTGGCTGTCATGTCAGCCAGAAGGATCAGTGAGCTCCAGGTACTTTCGGTGGGGTCTCCTTACCTGGCTTTCCACAGGGACAGAGTCGTCTTGTGCCTCAACCGGAAGTTTCTCCCGAAGGTTGTGTCAGAGTTTCACCTTAATCAGGTGGTGACTCTTCTGGTGTTGTTCCTGAATCACACCTCAGAGGCCGAACACAAGCTCCATACTCTGAACCTGAGGCGAGTGCTTGCTTACTACAAAGAGCGCACGGCTAGAGTTTAGGGAGAATTACGCCAGTTGTTTGTCACCTGTGCTGAAGCCGCACCTGGCAGACCTGTAGCCAGATGAACAGCTGACAGGTGAACCACTTCCAGCATTGATCTCTGCTATAGGTTGGTGGATAGGGAGCCTCCCGGAGGACTAAGGGCTCATTCCACCCTTCATACCTCTGCATCGGTGGCTGCTTCTAGGGACGTCCCTATCCAGGAAACCTGCAGGCTGCTACCTAGAAGTCAGCACACACCTTCATTTACCATTACCACATTGAACTCAAGTCACGCCGGGATGCTGGATTTGGGGCCTCAGTTTTCCAATCTCTGTTCCCTAAGGAGGAGGTGTGTGCCTTGCATCCCTCCTCCCAGAGAACTGCTAGGAGTCTGCCAACAAGTGTGAATAGAACAACATATCCACATCCCTAGAAACACAGGTTACTCACCAATAACAGCAGTTCTAGGAGTGGTATATGTTGTTCAACAACATGAACCCACCCGACCTCCCCTGGCTCAGGCACATAACCTCTGCTACCAGCGGGCAAGATCTGGCATAATGGGGTGGAGATGAAGGATATACCACCTGGGTGGGTGGGAGGAGCTAGCTTGAAGACTTTCCTGCACATCTTAAAGGGGAAGGATACCGCCAACAAGTATGGATGAACAACATATACCACTCCTAGAACTACTATTACAGTTTGGGTCAAAGTGACAAAAGTTGAGAAATGTGGCATTAGGGTTAAAACCCCTAACCTCTCCACACACACAGGGAGCACATCAGGTGTGGGATGTGCCTTGGGGTACTCAAGTCTAGTGCTCTCCCCATTCTCCTACACTGTATGCATCTGACCTTGTTTACTGATGAAATTAGGTGAGCGTTAGGCTTGAGTACCCCAAGGCACACCCCACACCTGATGAGCTCCTGCGGGGGGGGGGTAGGGTTTTTATGATATTGGCTAACCAGGCTGGTGGATCTTGTGGGACAGTGTACACTCTCCCACATGCCACCCCAATCAGGCTCCACCAGTCAGGCCACCTAAGCGAAGCCTCTTTGATTTGAGATGGGCAAACCCACCTACATGCACTAACCTGTGTCACCACATTGGGGGCGTGGCCACCCGGCCTGAGTTCCCAAAGACAAATCGCTGGTAGTTTCAGAGCTGGCATCCCACCATGCCCGTCCCCCAAGGGGACCCCAAACCTATACCCTTTACTAACAGGACCCAAACTATTCCAGGTGGAAACACTGTTGGTGCATCCAGACAACATTCAACAGTAAACATTTATGTTTAACTAGACACATTTTCCTGTCTATCTAACTACACCTCCACCAGGGTGGAACACAATTACTTTAACTTTTAAACTATAGGCTGCAGAACAGCTGTTTCCCCCCCCCCCCAAGGAAATACCTGGTACCCATTTACATATCTAACTACTCATCTACAATAACCTACCGTATCTGTTGAGCTAAAGATACTGTAAGTCTATAATATCTAAGCAGGTACCCTGCCCTCTAGGCTACTTAACAATGTGCATTTACATTTCACAGCCCTAAGAAAAACCTGTCTTTGTGCTCTAAATGCAAAGTTCCATGGAATCCATTAGGTGGCAGTCTCTTTAACTTTGAGTCCATATACCCAGCTCCAAAATTTCTTTTTTGAGCACAGATTGGCAGAAGACAACAGGAGAAAGGACTGCTGTGTGACTGAACTTCTCTGCTGGGACTAAAGTAGAAGAACTTTTGTATTTGGACCTTTAATTTAGGGTAAAAAAACTAACATACAAAAACGAAAAAAAAGTGTGTGTTTGGGTTAACTGAACTGAATGAGTAACTGAAAAGTCATCTAGGTGTAAATCTCAGGTGACTGAAAGGACTTAACTGCTGTGAGGTTTAAATTACTTGTAGAAAGATCTGGTAAGTAGGGGGAGTGGCTTAGCTAGAAGGAAGCTACATTTAAAGACTGCCTTAGAAAGATTCTGCTAATAGCTTGGCAGAAGACAACAGGAGAAAGGACTGCTGTGTGACTGAACTTCTCTGCTGGGACTAAAGTAGAAGAACTTTTGTATTTGGACCTTTAATTTAGGGTAAAAAAAACTAACAAACAAAAAAAAAGTGTGTGTTTGGGTTAACTGAACTGAATGGGTAACTGAAAAATCATCTAGGTGTAAATCTCAGGTGACTGAAAGGACTTAACTG
This sequence comes from Neoceratodus forsteri, assembly GCA_016271365.2. Lineage (NCBI taxonomy): Eukaryota > Metazoa > Chordata > Ceratodontiformes > Ceratodontidae > Neoceratodus > Neoceratodus forsteri. The sequence goes on from CM057452.1 coordinate 1,873,177,412, forward strand.
CTGTGAGGTTTAAATTACTTGTAGAAAGATCTGGTAAGTAGGGGGAGTGGCTTAGCTAGAAGGAAGCTACATTTAAAGACTGCCTTAGAAAGATTCTGCTAATAGCTTGGCAGAAGACAACAGGAGAAAGGACTGCTGTGTGACTGAACTTCTACTGTGACTATATTGCCTCTCCTCCCCACCCAAAGCTAGTTCTATTTTTATAGGCACAGGATTTGACTGACAACAGGAACTTCCTGTTTAAGGGCAGGAAGTGAGTGAGCACAGAACCACCAAGGACCCACCATCCTAGAAGGGCAAGAGTAGCTCTCTGGCCCCCTCTAGCTGCTGGAGGTCTGCCTCTGAACAAGTAAGTGGTCTACTGAGAAATATAGGATATTCTTGTATCAGAACAGGACAATCAGGAGCTTAAAGGGCACACAGGCAGAAAGTAAGGAGAGAGAAAAAAAACAGAGGAAAGAGTAAGGATTGCAAACAGTTAAGGGGCCAGAAATAAGACATGATTGGAGTGGTGCAGTGCAGTGGCTGTGGAGCAGCAGTCTTCCGGGAGATGTTCTGGAGGATGCGGTGTTGTCCCATCTGCAGGCACCTCTCTGGGCTGAGGGAGGAGGTTGCTCATCTCCAGGCTGAGTTGGCCAGGATTTGTGGAACCTCCTCTTCCATCCAGGGACCACCAGTGCCACTGCCGTTGCCTCAGAGGTTGCCAAGAAAGAGGAGCGGTTGGACCACAGTGGGCTCAGGGAGGTGAGAGTGGTGGAACAGAGGCATCCTCCAGTTGTACCTCTCCACAATTCCTATGCCATTCTGGCAAAGTGTGGTTCCTCTATGGAGGCACCTACAGTGGAGACCAAGGAGGATGCTGGGAACCTCCACAAAGGAGACCCACAGGAGGGTGGCAGGGGACCCTGCAGGGGAAGGAAACAACTCCTGGTGGGGGACTCCATTGTCAGGAAGGTAGAACTGGGCAAGGAAGGGGAGAGGGAGGTAAGGTGCCTGCCTGGCGCCATGGCTTGGAGGGACAGGGAGCGAATCCTCAGGATTGCCGGAGCAGCTGCACAGGGGAGGGAGCTGGATGTCATTGTCCACCTAGGGACAAATGACCTGGCTAAGAAAGGGATTAGAGAAGTGCAGGAAGAGTTTGTGAACTGGGGGGGCCTTAGTCAAGTAGCACGACGGTAACCTTTTCGGAGGTGCTACCCATCTATGGCATAGGAGAGGCTAGGGTGTTCTGTACCATGGATTCAATCAGTGGTTGAAAACTGGTGTGAGCTCAGGATTTGGCTTCATTGGGGACTGGGGTCCACCTGGAGTGATGCAAGCCTATACTGGCATGATGGGCTGCATCTGTCCGAGGGGAACCAGGATCCTAGGTGATAGGTTTAAATGCTTCATTGGCAAGCTTTTAAACTAGCCAAGGGAGGCACTGGAAAGGAGCAGGAAAATCCTAGCCCCCAAACAATCACGGTAGTAAGTGTGGCAAACACCAACATGGAGGTGTCGATAGGAGAAGGGCAGGGGTAAATGGAGAAAGTGACAAAGGCAAGAAGGACAGGGATGGGGCAAAGAGGTAAGGCCATCAGGAAATGGAGGTAATGAGTACCAATGCCCGTAGTCTGGGCAACAAGCTCCCTGAGCTGGTGGCCTTAATGGAAGAGGATGCCTGGATATTGTAGCAGTCACAGAAACATGGTACACAGAGAACCATGACTGGGATGTTAACATACCAGGGTACATAACTTACAGGAGAGAAGGCAGGGAGAGAGGGGAGGAGTAGCTCTCTATGTAAAGGAAGGGATAAAAGCAACTGAACAAAAGAGTAAACAGGGAGAGGAGGCACTGTGGGTCACCTTGGAGACTGGAAAAGGCACCACAATCCACACAGGGTTGTGTACAGACCCCCCATGTCAGGGGAAGAAATGGACAAGGATATGATGGAAGGCATTCTTAGAATGGCAGAGAAGGAGAGATACTGTTGATGGGAGACCTGAATATGCCAGATGTTAACTGGAGCACATTTGCTGCAGCCACATCCAAAGCAGGGCCATTCTTGGCGCCTACAGGTGGCAGGCATTAGACAGCTAGTTTGGAACCCACTCGTGAGGGAGCAATCTTAGACCTCGTACTCTCAAACGGGGGCAGTGAGAGAATCTCAGATCTAGAAGTGGGTTGCCATCTGGGGACAAGTGACCATCAAACAGTGTGGTTCATGTTAAACTCAGCTACAGAGTCAAGCCATACAAAAGTGAGGGTACTGGACTTTAGGAGGGCTGACTTTGGCAAGATGGGAGTGCCTCAGAAAAGCACTAGCAAACAGGCTAGAAGGAGGTGTGGAGCAACAATGGGAATTATCAAACTGCCATCACAGAGGCAACAAGCCTTTGTGTGAAGCAAATAAACAAATCAAAGCGAAAGAAAAAGCCACTGTGGTTCTCAAGAGAGGTGTGTAGTCAGGAAGAAAAGATAACATTCGAAGTATAAGGAAACACAGAAGGAGCAGGGACAGAGAGCTGTACCAGTTAAGGCAGAAAGAAGCAGGGAGGGAAGTCAGAATAGCAAAGGCCCAAACTGAGGAAAAGATAGCCAACTCAGTTAAGAAGGGGATAAAACCTTTATAGGTACATCAGCGAGAGAAAGACAAAGGAGGGATAGTGAGGCTGAATAGAATGAACGGTGGGTGGGCAGGGGACAGTGAAAAAGCAGGAATACTGAACGAATATTTCTGCTCTATTCACAAAAGAGGAGGTGGAAGTGCCTAATCCAATTAACAGAAGCACTCTTGATAGGGGTCGATCCCAGTCCTTTTCACAGAAGAAAGGGTTCTGCAGAACTCCTAAAACTGAAGGTGGACAAAGCAATGGGTCCTGATGGAATTCACCCCAGAATTCTAAAAGAATTAAGAAAGGAACTAGTGAAACCACTGGCTACTCTTTTTAATAAATCATGGGAGGATGGTGTGGTACCCGAGGACTGGAGGAAGGCAGATGTGATTCCCTTTCACAAAAGTGGGACCAAGACAGAGGCAGGAAACTACAGACCTGTCAGTCTGACCTCTGTGGTAGGGAAAGTGATGGAGTCACTTCTGAAGGAAAGAATAATTGAGTACCTAGAGGTCAGTGGAGCACAGGATCCAAGGGCAGCATGGGTTCACAGCGGGAAGGTCATGTCAGACGAATCTAATAGATTTCTTTGACTGGGTGACCAAAGTAGTAGACCTGTGAGGGGCTGTGGACATGGCCTACCTAGACTTTAGCAAGGCATTTGACACAGTCCCACACAAAAAGATTATTAGTCAAATTAACCAGCCTGGGAGTGGGTCCCAGGGTGGTAGCCTGGGTAAAACATTGGTTGGACAACAGGACACAGAAGGTAATTGTAAATGGAGTCCACTCTGAAGAAAGGGCGGTTACCAGTGGGGTACCGCAGGGTTCAGTATTGGGTCCAGTCCTTTTTAATGTCTTCATCAGTGACATTGCAGAGGGACTGGAAGGAAAAGTATGCCTTTTTGCAGATGACACAAAGATCTGCAACAGGGTTGATACACAAGGAGGCGTGGAAAGGATGAAAAGGACTTGGCAAGTTGGAGGAATGGTCAGGCGTATGGCAGCTAGGATTCAATGCAAAAAGTGCAAAATAATGCACCTGGGAAACAAGAACCAGGGAAGAATACACAATGGGTGGGAGGTAGTAACAACAACAAAACAGGAAAGGGCCTGGGGTAATCATATCAGATGACCTTAAGGTTAGCAAGCAATGTGAGAAGGCAGTAGGGAGGGCCGGGGGTATACTGGGATGTATAGGGAGAGGCATCAGCAGCAGAAAACAGGAAGTTGTTATCCCTCTGTACAGACAGTTGGTGAGACCCCATCTGGAATACTGTGTCCAGTTCTGGAGACCCCATCTCCACAAGGACATAGACAGGATAGAGGCAGTCCAGAGGAGGGCAACTAAAATGGTGCAGGGTCTGCAAGAGAAGCCGTATGAGGAGAGACTAAAGGAGCTTAATATGTATACCCTTGAGGAAAGAAGGGAGAGGGGGACATGATAGAAACTTTCAAGTACCTCAAGGGAATCAACAAAGTCCAAGAGGTAGCATCTTTCAGAAAAGAGACTTGCAAGAACAAGGGGACACAATTTAAAGATAGAAGGAGGCGGTTCAGGGGCAATGTGAGGAAGTATTATTTCACAGAGAGGTAGTGGATGCATGGAACAGCCTTCCTGAGGAAGTTGTGGGTCTAAAACTGTGGGAGAATTCAAGAATGCATGGGACAGACATAAGGCAATTCTTGTGGGGGGCAGGAAGATATAGGCTGTTGGTTAACTAGGATCTGCGGCCTATCCTGTAGGTAGGGAAATGGGCAGACTAGATGGGCCTAGCGGTCCTTATCTGCCGTCAAAGTCTATGTTTCTATCTATGTTTCTATGTAGATTAAATAACTCACCCTATGCTGCCCATGATGCTTTGCATTGTGGGGGTATGTGTGATTTTGTATCTACTTAACAATGCTACTTAACATTTCTACACTAACAATTATGTTCTTAACTGTAGCTACTATCCCGTATCTATTGCTATCTATCTAAATTTCAAGGCACACAGTTCTATCAAATGAAAGTCACACTTAAGTTTTTTACTTTTTCAAACAATTAACATGGCACATTACTTGAGCTACAATCCTTGCTATTGTAAACATGTAAATAACAAACAGTCTCACCCAGGTAGTCTCTTGGTGGCAAATATAGGGCAGTAGTCCACATACCTCTCAACCTCCTGCTTCATAAATCAGGGACAAGGCTTAAAAAAATCAGGGACAAAGGACCAAAATCAGGGACACGTCTTCAAAATTAGAGATATCCACCCAGAAAGCTGGTAGAGTATGGGGCTTAGTGCACAATGCATTTTCTAAAGAAGAACAAGTCTGTAACTTTAATGCTTGACATTGTTTTGTGCTTACAATCCCCATTGTTTAGCCACAAAAACACAAATTTTAGGAGGGACAGAGTAAAATTTTGAGGCAAAATCAGGGACGTCCCTGAAAATCAGGGACACTTGAGAGGTATGGTAGTCCACAGCAGCACCAGGGGGCACTGAGTTTTCTATGTTCTTCTTTTTTGTCACCGCCTTGGAGTCTTTTGGTGGCTCTTTAGGAGCAGAGTAAAAACTAGGGCCTGGCTTTGTGCATTCAACTTCACGACAGTCATGGCTACTACATAGTATTTAACCCTGTTCTCAGTTTTATCTTGTACCATGGCAAAAGTCTTAAACAGGGTAGTTCCTTCCCATAAAAATGAGGCACACATTGATCCTGCAGTGGTCACCACCTTATGTCTATCATATGCAGAATCAGAGGCTCCACCCGGTTTCTCAAATGTACTTTCTCTACAGCACCATGTAATACCCAGTCTGATCTGTGAATGTCAATAATGTCTCACATCCTCTCACTGACATAGGGTAGGTCTCCCCTGGGAACTCCATCCGCAAATACCTCCTCACCTAGGGCTCAGCTTAGCTCTAAACAGGAATTGAGTGCACACTGGACCGTGGAGCCAGTCCTTTGGGCAACCAAGTGCCATCTCTGCAGTTTAGGTAGGTCAGGTCCATGTGGCGCCTGGAGTCCATGTCTACCAGCAAGCGTCTGCATTTTTCAGGGAGCAAGGGGGTTGTTCCAAATAGTCCCATAATAGGCAGAGCATACAGTTGGGGAATGTCTCTTTCCACCACCAGGTCCTCAAAGATTCAGGTTATTCCCTCTTTGGCTGGGAATAAACAGACACTGCCTCTGGAAGTCCGCCATCACTATCTGTGTCTGAGCCTGGACCCTCCATTACTGCTCTCTGGCTTGAGGGTTTTTCTGCTCCGTGGGGAGTGGGGTGAATTAATTAGATGCTGTTGCCCCCTCTGCCTTCTTTGGGGGTGATGCTGGACAAGTACCTTTTCCTCCTCCACCTTCTTTGGGGGTGGTGCTTGTACCTTGACTACGAAGCTGGGTGCCACAGCCTTGGAGGGCCTTAACTGGCCTGGTTTATCCCTCACAAAGCCAGCCCCAGCATACTACATTTGTGAGGCCCACCCACGGCCCCTCCCTCTGCCAGGGGGAAGTTCTTGTGCACCCAGTGATGGGGAAGGGCTGGGCTGATGATGGGGCTCTTCCACCACCGTTAGCTTTGCCTCTGGAAGATTAGTTGCCACTTCCTCCGACTTCTCCAGCAGTTCCACAGTGGAACATTCACTCCTTTTGGGAGATGCCATTGTTTCTATTTGGCCCCAGGACCAGGGCAACATTGGTGGTGGCACAGGCACCACTGGCAGCACAGGTGGCACATTCACAGCACCACGGGAGCACTGAAGGCATACAGATTATCGCAGAACCCCTCTCCTACTGATTCCACAATAAATGGAGGACTCACCAGAGATTGGGAAGTGTGTCTTCTCTTCTGGCTGACCCATGGACAGCAGAGGATCCTTAGACGTTGAGGGTTGCTCCAGGTCCTCAGCAATGCTAAGGGCTGACTTGATCATTCTGATCAGTTCCTCTGTGTTCTCGTCGTGGCACATTCTTTTAGATCTGTCCAGTGCTTCCTCCTTGGGAACTGTAGGTAACTCTGTTGTAGTGCTTTTGGTATCTTCCCTCAGTCTCTTGGAAGGGGGCTTCTCCCCCACATGTTGTCTGAACTGACTTCCATGGAGTAGGTGGTGGGTTTGATTTGAGGGTCTCAAGGAGGAGCAGCTTAGCCTGGCTGGCATCAAGGGCCAGCAGAACTGTGGGGGGAGGGGATGCCCCACGGGAGGCTGAGTCTTCCGCACTTCTGGATCTCCCATGTTCAGCTAGCACGCATACGGTGCAAGTGAAGTCCCCTTCGTCAATTTCCTGAAAAGGCGAGCTGCATTCCTTGCATTTCCTCATGGCGTACCTTGTTTCTGTTGCTCTGTGAAAGAGGGACAGAAAAAACTGAATGAGGTATTGGTTTCCAGTTGCCATGGTCAATAAATAAAGAAATAGGCACTTGTGTAGTTGCCGCTAATGGCCCTTTTAAGCCAGTTCCCTTAGTGGTTACAAATGCTCTCTCTTTGACCTGTGTTGACGCTTCAGCTAACAGTGGGTCAGATCCCCTCTAAGGAAGGGAGATAGTCTGAGCGCTCCTGTTTGTCTTTAAAGGGGGGGGTCCAGACCCGGGAAATATGGCCGCTAAAATCTTTTGCTAAGTTGCGTGAACTGTGACCCATGTAAAGAGATAGTGGGTCCCAGGCAAAATGGCGCAGAGGTCTTGCAAGAGCGACCACGAGCTTGGGAAGTCCATGAGTGCTCTTGTACCAGCTGGTCTCGCGAGAACACATGGGAGGAAGACCTGTGGGGCATAGGACAGTGCCCTGACCTGGCATAGATGCATAGATACATAGATACATAGACAGTGTCAGCAGATAAGGGCCTATAACCTACCTAGTCTGCCCATTTGAGTTTGTAACTTCAGTTTATGTTTTCGTAGAACTCTGTTGCCCCTTACCCCTGACCTCCAGAATTCCTTTATGTCTATCTCATGCATGCGCCACTGGCGGCACACCCAGGATCCAGATGGCCGCGGTTCAGCACGGGAGGCGGAGCACTTGACTGAGGATGGGCGGCTGAATGCTCTGAGGGCCACTGGACTGGGGAGGAGCACATCGGCCCAGTGTGGCCACTCAGGTACTGTTTAAGGTTTGTGCGAGTAGTCGGGTGTGCTGAGGGAGGACCCCCCGATGCTAGCGCTTGTGGTGCCATCAACTTCATGGGTCCATTGTAGGAGGAGGACTCACGAGAGGAGAAATTGTTAAAAGAGTACCAGGCTCAGAAACAGCCACTCTGAAGGAGCTGTTTATGTGGCCAGAAGTGGTGGGGTGGGTGATACAAGGGTTGGGTCGCGCTTCGGGAGAGTGGCTCAGCCATGGGCTGGACTCCTAAGGTGTAGCACTACTGGAAGGCTACCCAGGGAAAGAAGTCAGGATTGAGGGAGAGTGAGGGATAGAGGAGGTGCTGCAGTAAGGCTCTTAGATTGCTGTGAGAGCAGGGAGTGTTCGGTCTAGAGACTCTCAGTGGATCTCCCAGGGAGTGGGCAATAAGAGGGGTGCACTGCAGGAGGGTTCCCATGCCTTCACATTTTATACTGCTAAGAAATATCCACTTAAACAGTCTTGCTTTTTGGTGGTGGAACATAGACGCAGTGTTAGCTGCAATATAAAGAGTTAGTTCAATTGGCTAACAATATAAATAATAAAAGTGAAATACCTTAGGCAGGAATTCTTGTTGGTTGTTGGGAGTGACTTGGATCATGACTGACCTCTGCAGATGCACAAATTAAACTGGAGACTATGGGACTGGACAGAGGGGCTGGCTATAGCCAGCTGTATTTTGATCGTGCATCAGCCTATAGGATGGATGGAGAATACCCACAAGTTTTGACTACGGAGTACTATAAAGGGTACAATATATAATATATTTATCTGTGGCGTTGGACAAGCCCTCTTCCACCACTAACCAGTTGTGAGTTGTTCAGTAAAGGCCTCCCACCTAAAGAACAACAGATTAAGCTGTTATGTTTACATTTAAAAACAGGAGCAGAGTAGACTTTTCACAGACTTCCCCTACTAAAACCAGTTGATAGCTTACTGGGCTAGAGGTGTTTACATTTAGATTTAAAAATAGGCAGTGAATAGACTTTTCACAGACTTCCCCTATTAAAACCAGTTGATAGCTTATTGGGCAAGCACACAGAAGGTATTTTAATAGTTAAAGAAACAAGCATTTGTCAATGCCGAATGTTTGCTTGCTGGCATTGGCATTGGTAGTGTAGAAGTTACAGAGCTGCATAATAGGAATGGCAGTGAAGTATTGAACTGAAGCCAACCCCATGACCACCCTGCAGAGAGTGACAGGCATTGGGGTGTGCCTTTGGGTCGTCAGGCATAACGACCACGCCATTTCACCACACCCTACCCTGCAGACACTGACAAGTGTCATGGTGTGCCTTGGGGTCTTTGGCTCTTATGCGCACCCCATTCCATCAGGAAATACGGTGAGATGGGTGCGGTATAGGAGAATGGGGTGAAGTTTGGGACGAAGAGTCCGAGGCACACCTTGATGCCTCTCACTGGCTGCAGGGTGTGGGTGGGGGTGGAATGGTATGAGCATGACAGGCAAGAATCCCAAGTCACACCCCTGATGCCTGTCATTCTTCAGGGTGGGGCGTTATGGTCGGAACCTGACCAGGGGCATTTCATGGTATTTTCCCAAATTTTCAACATGGGTTTTTTGTGACCCCCACCTCATGAACAGTGGCAATATCAGTTCATTAGCCGAAAGTTGATTTTGCACAGTGACTACACCATTTGGCACCACAGGTGCAAAACACATTCTGAACAGGATGTGAAAAATGACAGCGGTACTGTTCATGGGGAGGTGTAAAAAATGGCAATGTTGAAAATCTGCTGTGAAAATCTTAAAAAAACTGGTGAAGTCACGAGCGTGTGTAGAAACTGTGCAACGTACAGCCATAATGTAACTAGTTTGGGGATTTTTTTACAGCAGATTGTTAACACAGGCATTTTGGGACCTCCGATCATGAACAGTGTCAGTGTGATTTTCTTTATCTGTCCCGAACAATGATTTCCCACAGCAACCATGCATTTCTGTGCTGAAAGTGTGAAAACACATTTTGTCCACGTTGTGGAAAATGACAGCTGTACTGTTTATAAGGAGGTGTGGAAAAATGCCACTGGTGAAAATCTGGACTGAAAATATTACAAATTCATGAACTTACAAGGCTGCGTGGAAACTGCGCAATGCTCACTCATAACACAGTCATTTTATGGAGTTTTGTCACCAAATTTTCAACTTAGCCATTTTAAGACCTCTGCTCATGACCAGTGTCACTGTGATTTTCTTAATCTGTCCCAAACATTGTTTTCGCACACCGACTGTACCATTGTGCGCTACATGTGCAGAAACACATTTTGGGTGAGATGTGAAAAATGGTAGCTGTACTGCTCATAAAGAAGTGCGGTAAAATGGCACTGTTGAAAATCTGGTGTGCAAATATTACAAATTTGCAAACTTGCCAGCATGCGTAGGAACTGCGCAACATACGCTCCTAAAACAGTCATTTTTGGGAATTTTTTCACCAAATTTTCAACATAGCCATTTTAACACCTCTGCTCATGACAAGTGTCACTGTGATTTTCTTAACGTGTCCCATACATTGATTTCGCACACCGACTACACCATTGTGCACTTCATGGTCGGAAACACGTTTTGGGTGAGATGTGAAAAATGACAGCTGTACTGCTCATAAGGAGGTGTGGTAAAATGGCAATGTTGAAAATCTGGAGTGTAAATATTGAAATTTCGCAAACTTACAGTATAGAACGCTACATAGCATGAGCTACATAAAACAGTCATTTTAGAATTTTTTCACCAAATTTTCAAAATAGGCTTTTTGAGAGCCCACCTTATGAAAACTGGCAGTGTCATTTCATTAATCACTCTGGAAAAGTGATTTCGCGCAGTGGTGGCAAAATCACCCTTCGGGCCTGAGTAATGCCATGACAGTGACAGCATTCATGAGAAGGGGTCCCAAAAACCCCATGTTGAAAATTTGGTGCAAAAATTCCAAAAAATGCCTGAGATATGCAATAAAGTTGAAAAAACCCTATCTATCCCATTGTACAGCTTACGGCATTTCCTCAGTTCATGATCGGCTTTGAAGAGTGCAGGCGTGTTCCCGGTCCGCGAAGATTGTCGCTACGAGCTCGGAGGTAAGTATGGGGTGGGGGTGTGGGGAGGCAGGGTGTGCAGTGGGTGGGTGCAGGTTGTGGGAGGGGTGCAGGGAGAAGCACGAGGACAGTATTTGTATGTGCAGGTTTTATTTCCTAAGGCAGACGAGGGGCGTTTGCCACGCTGGGGTGGGCTCCCAGCGTGGCAGCTGGAAGGATGTTGTTGGGGGCAGAGAACGACAGAGGATTGGGCACCCCGTCGGCCATAACAACATTTTGCCACGCTGGGGTGGGGTCCAGCGTGACACCTGGATGCATGGGGGTGTGCAGCTGACGAGGGATTGGCACCCCGTCGGTCCTATATCATTTTTCCACGCTGGGGTGGGCTCCAGTATGGCACCTGGATGCTTTGGGGGGTGTGCAGGCGTGGGGATTGGGCGCCCCGTCGGCATTACAGTGTGGGGAGGGGAAGGTGCATGAGGCTTGCGGTGTGCGTGCGCGGCGTGTGTGTGGAGGGGAGCTCTGCTCACTAGGCGGAGCTCTCCCTTTCAGCTGTATGCCACTGCATTTCAGCTGTCATAGACAGCTGGAGCAGTGATTGGTGCACTGTGACGCGCCTGCAAACACACTGACTGAATTGGAAGAGGCTGACACACCTCTGGAAAACTCGGATGATGGCACTATGTTTCAAACAACATGAAGTCTTGCTATATTATGACATATGCAGTATAACCCCAGGTTAGAACTGCTCCGAAGGTGAAAGAGTTAACTTTCCATGCAGGGCATGGAACCTTGAGCACGAGCTCGGTTGAGCACTCTGTCTGTTGTAGCTCAAACTTAAACTGTCAGATTCTTTACTCCGCCTCACTGAACAGTCGCTCCGGAGATTTCTCCTGCTGCTCAGTTCGTTTGTCGGTTAAAAAGTGTAATTCTCGGTTTATTTTACCGAAATTAAACCACAATCGGTCGGTTCAAGCTCTGTCTGTGATATTGTAAGTAATAGATAGGCTTACGTTTATTTTCTTCTGTGTGGAACTTGTAAACGTCTTTTTCGGTTCGGTTTGAACCGATCAGATTGGTTTTAAATTAACTTTCTAGTCCTTTAGAGTGCGGTTCCCGGTTCTTATCGGTTCTAAAAACACGGATTTTATTACGTTTTTTTCCACGACCCGTGACACGGTTGGGAACCGATAAGAGAGTCTTGCTCGGTGGATTGCCACTAACGGGCAAGTTTTGGTTAGGCTGGCACTATGTCTGAGAAACCCAAAGGAAAAACCGGACCCACTGGGTTTCAACACTGTGACCTCTGTGGGGAAGCCTTTGCTAAGGCTAACCCACACACCACCTATGTATATTGTCTGGGGTTTGACCACCTCAATGCAGACTGCCAGATTTGTAAGAATTTTCCTGCTGCCACCGTGGAAAAGAGAGTTGGTAGGCTCAGGGAAAGGGAGGCCAAAAAGTCCACTGACCCGGATGGCCAGCCCGGTTCGGTTCCAACCGAACCTGAGGAAGTGCCCTCTGACCGGGGCGATACTTTCTCGGCAAGCGAAGCCAGCTCTGAGGAGCCAGCTCCAACTAAAGGGCTAGAAAGTCAGCTAGTGTGGAGCCAAAGTTCTTTCTCCAACCGCTGAGAAATAGCTAAAGCTATTCAAATTGTCCAGTCTCTTTCCCGGTTCCGTCCGAACCGACACCATCAGGGAAGCGCTCGGTTCGGACGGTTCCACCGGTTCAAGATTATGATTTTGAGGATTTTTATGAACCGGAGGAAGGGAAGGAGGGGTATGAGGAGAGTGAATGTGATTTTGTAGGTCTGGCTGTGTCCATTGAACCGGACATCTCTCCAGACAGACCTTCAGGGGTCCCCAGGCTATCTGAGTCCCTTCTCATTTTATGTTCTATAAGAAAGTTGCTGAAACTCTCCAACTCCCTGTTGAGGAAGCTGTTGATGAAAGAAGAGCCTGATTATGTAGAAATGATGGATATTCTAGAGTCTAGGAGACTGTCTATTCCCTTGCACAAATCCTTTAGGAAACAGACAGTAAAAATTCTAAAAACTCACTCTATCCTTCCTCTTGATAAAAGGATGGACAAGAGGTATACATTATCAGGCTCTGATACAGAGTTCCTCTCTCAGCAATGCAGCCATGTGGGGGTAGTGCAGGCTGCAGCCTGTGACAGGCTATTCCTCTAGCCTCTCACCCTCCTGAAAAGGATTCCAGGAGGATGGATGCCATGGCAAAGAAACAGTACATGGCAGCATCTTTAGGACTCAGACAGGCAAATTATATGGCTTATGCAGCTAGGTACCAGAAATCCAGATGGGATACTGTGCTGGCCCTAGCAAAACAGGCCCCTGACCAGCTTGCCAGGGAGCTGGAGCAGGTGGCTGCGGATGTGTGGCATCCAAGGTGCAATTTCATGCTGCAGTAGACTCTAATGATGTTTCATCAAGAGTCATGGCTACATCTGTGTCTCTTAGCAGAATGGCCTGGCTCAGATGTACTGCCCTCACAGGATACTCAGTCTAAGGCTATGGATTTTCCTGTTGTGGGCAATTCTCTGTTTGGGGAGCAGACAGAGAATTATATGAAGAAAATGGATGAGTATAGGACCACCTATAGGAGTGCACAGGCCAAAGAAAGGCAAGCCACTCCTCAAAGGCAGCATGTCAGGGGCAGGGGCAGGCCTTTTCATAGGCCTTTTTACCAAGCCCAGGCCTCCTCTTCTGCTTATGCCCAGAGGGGGTTCTTTAGAGGAAGAGGCAGAAGGGGTTCTAGTAAGCCTGCTTCTACCCTCAACCCAAAGCCCTTGAAACTCCCTGATGGGGTGGCCAGGGCCAATTCTCCACTACCGGTGAGGGGCAGGCTGGCTTACTTTGTCCAGGACTGGAGTCTTTAACATCAGACAAGTGGGTCCTGGAAGTAGTAAGCCAGGGACTGGTTCTCAGCTTCAAAAATTTCCGAAGATGAGAGCCAGGTCCTTTCCACCAAATCCATCAGAGACACTTCCCTGAAACAGAAGTTTCTTCCTCCTGGCTCTCAGAGCTGTGGAAAGGGTTCCACCCTACACCAGGCAAAGGGTTGTACTCCAGGTACTTCCTTACCCCAAAAGACAGGAGAATGGTGGCCCATCCTGGATCTCAGGTATCTAAACAAGCACCTTTAACACCAAAGTTCAAAATGGTGACTCTGAGATTATTTTACCCTCTCTAAGGCCAGGGGACTGGCTAGCCTCCCTGGACCTCAAGGATGCCTACTTCCATGTTCTCATCAGAAGCTCCCATCGAAAGTACCTCAGATTGAACTGCCCTCAGGCCATTACCAGTTCAGAGCAATGCCTTCAGCCTCACACTTGGCCCGAGGGTGTTCACAAAATGCCTGGCAGTAGCAGTTGCTCATTAAGAAGGCAAAAGATTGCCATCTTTCCTTATCTGGACGACTGGCTCATTGTAGGCCAGTCTCAGACCAGGTCAAACTACACCTACAAGTAACTCAGCAACTGCTTACATCTCTAGGTTTCATCCTCAATCTTCAAAGTCAGTTCTGGAGCCTGTCCAGCTTCTCACCTTCATAGGCGCAGAACTGAACACAAAAGAAGCCAGAGCCTTCCTCCCTCTGGAAAGAGCAAGGACTTTGGTCTCTCTGGCCTCTTCTTTCACCCTGCAGGTCTCTCGACCAGCAAGGCATTTTCTACAGCTCCTGGGGCACATGGCTGCTTCTACAGCAGTAGTGCAGGGAGCAAGATTTCAGATGAGGACATTCAGTTCCATTTGAGAGCCTTTTGGTCTCAAGGACAGAATCCTCTAACCAAATTGATCCCAGTGACTCGAACCTGATCCAGGCCCTTCAGTGGTGGCAGAACCAGAGCAATCTGAGGCAGGGGTTCCTTCACTCCCCAGTCTCACTCCTTGACCCTACTACAGATGCATCCCTCTTGGGGTGGGGAGCTCACATGGGCGACCTTACTACCAGGGTTGTGGTCCCTCAGGAATCTCTGCTCCACATCAATTTGTTGGAACTCAGAGCAGTTTTCTAGCACTCCAGGTTTTCCACATCTGTTCAGAACAAGGTTGTTCAGGTCAGAACAGACAATACCACTACAATGTGGTACATCAACAAGCAAGGGGGCACTCAGTCTACAGCCTTGTGCACCGAAGCAATGAAGTTGTGGTCTCTGGCTTATTCTCTGAGCAGCCTTCCTTCACAGTTCACCTCCCAGGCAAGGACAATGTCCTAGCAGATGCTCTCAAGCAGAATTTCCCAGGGCCATCATGAATGGGCACTGGATCCCCTAGTACTGGAGGTAGTATTTGCCAGATGGGGCACCCCGCAGATAGATCTCTTTGCAGCCCCAGACAATCACCAACTTCCCCTTTTTTGCTGCAGGCCCCCAGTGTTGGGCTCAGTCCCTCTGGATGCCCTCCTACTCAGTTGGGAAGGGAAGTTTCTCTATGCTTTCCCTCTTCCCTCTTCTCTTCAAGGTGCTAGTCAAAATCAGATCTCAACCCTGCAAGATGATCCTGATTGCTCCAGATTGGGCCAGGCAGCCCTGGTACCCACTCCTCATGTCCTTAGCAGTCCACCTTCCCCTGTGTCTTCCCAGGAATCACAACCTGTTAACCTGTGCCCAGGGGAGAGTTTGGTATCCGAACCTCAAATCTCTCAATCTCAAGGCATGGCTCTTGAAGAGTTAAGAGTTCGCTGACCTACACCTTTCCCAAGGTGTATTGGATATCTTGAAGGCCTCTAGGAAGCCTTCCACCAGGGCTACTTATAATTCAAAATGGAAAAGATTTTCCATATGGTGTGCTGGTAAGCATATTTCCCCAGAATCTGCTGACGTGCCCATGATCCTGGATTATTTGGTGCATTTGAATTTTTTGGGGCTGAGACCAGCTACCCTAAAAGTGCACTTGGCAGCCATGTCTGTCTTCTTATCAGCAGGTAAGCCTTCTTCTTCAGCTCACCCTGTGTTCTCCAAGTTTTTTAAAGGGTTGCTTCACACCAGCCCTCCGTTCAGGGACCCTGCCCCTGCTTGGGATCTTAATATTTGCATTGCCCAGCTTATGCAACCCCCTTTTGAGCCATTGTCTTCAGCAGAGCTTAAGTACTTGACTTGGAAAACTGTGTTTCTGGTAGCCATCACCTCTGCCAGGCGCATAAGTGAGCTACAAGCATTGTCAGTGGAGCCTGATTTTATCTCCTTTCACAGAGATAAGGTGGTCCTCAGGACTAACAGAACGTTTTTGCCTAAGGTGGTTTCAGACTTCCACCTTAATCAATCCATGTCTCTTCCTGTGTACTTCACTAAGCATTCCTCCTCTGGCGAGAGGAGATTGCACAGTTTAGATGTCAAAAGAGCCCTTAGTTACTATGTAGAACATACCAAGGGTCACAGGTTTGAATCCCTCCAATTGTTCCTCACTTATGGTGAGGTTGGTAAAGGGAAACCTGCCACTAAAAGATCCATTGCCAGGTGGATTGTCCCTTGTATCCAATTTTGCTATGAAAACTGGGTAAGATTCCTCCTCAGGCCTGAGGCTCACTCTCGGAGGTACAGCTGCATCTCTGGCTGCTGCCAGGACATCCCTATCCTAGAGATATGTCAAGCAGCTACCTGGAAAACAGTTCACACTTTTACAAGCATTACTCCCTGGATATCCAGGCTAGGAGTGATGCTCGATTTGGCACAGCTGTGCTTCAGAGCCTATTTCCTAAGTAGGTTCTGTCCCTCCTCCATGGAGGTACTGCTGTGTAGTCTGCATATGTCATAATATAGCAAGACTTCATGTTGTTTGAAGAAAAAATTACTCACCTTAGTAATGTTGTTTCTTCTAATGGAGTCTTGCTATATTATGACCTCCTCCCAGCCTGCCCCTCTCAGAACCTCTATTTTTGGGATGTGGGTGGGCAGTGCAATGTTGGCACTTCATAGATGCCCACTTTATTTTCACCCTTTCTTAGGGTGCTTAGGTGTTATGCTTTTATTTTTCTTCTTGAATCCCCTGACTTGAGTCTTTGTTTTGGGATCAAGAACAAAAATGTGTATTTATAGTTAGTAGCCAGTGGGCTAGTGTAGTTTTACGGCTTCCACACAGAACCTTAGTGAGTTTTTGCTCATAAAGATCTGACAGCTTAAGTTTGAGCTACAACAGACAGCGTGTTCAACCGAGCTCGCGCTCAAGGTTCCATGCCCTGCATGGAAAGTTAACTCTTTCACCTCCGGAGCAGTTCTAACCCGGGGTTATACTGCATATGTCATAATATAGCAAGACTCCATTAGAAGAAACAACATTACTAAGGTGAGTAATTTTTTCTTCTTGCACATGTGTGCAAGCAAACATAAAAAAATGGAAACCAATGTGCATTCTGCATCACAGTATTAAAATGAGGCCTCATAATAATGGAATGACTATGTAAAAGTGTTGCCATTCCACTGTAAAGAGTTGGACTTGGCAGTCACACTTTGTACCATTTGAACACATGCACTGAATAGCTATGGAGGAAGTGAAGTTTTTACATTAGATCATATCCTGGGACCTCATGCAGCACTGACTAGAAACAAGGAGCTTGTTTTATTCCAGCTCCACTCTATACCTTTTTGAGATCTCCATCCCTGTGCACATATCTGACCATCAGAAAGGTACATAGGCTGGAAGCCATGCAACAGAAGATAAATGGAATTAGGATTTTGTATGTACTGTAGTGGCAGAACTGCTGGCTGTAAAAGGTTCCTGTTTTTTTTTTTTGGCAGTCAGCAGTAATGGCTTTTATAATTTGATTCATTATGTTGCTGGCCTTGAAACTAATATATTTGTCCCCAATACCATGCTGATGTCTGTTCTGTGGATACCAGGGCAGTACAATGCAGGAATAATAGTGCAAGCAAAACCGTGATGGAAAAATAGCAACAGGGATATTATAGCACAGGTAATATTAGCGCCATCCCTGTAGCTATATTGCATGTGAAGAGGATAAAACTTCTGCTGGGTGGTATGTTGTCAAGCAGCTGTTGTGGTGCAGAGGTAGGGCCACAGAAAGAGAGAGCAGCAGACATTGTTGGATTGGGGTTTGATTCCTGATCCTGGGACACTTACTTTTTTTTTCCTTCGGTTTTGTCTCTCCCCCCTCCAGTGTGTCTGTCTGCCCCCTGCCCTGTGCTTTTTGCCCCCCCACCGTGGTTGTCCTGCTGGTTCCCCTTCCGTTCACCAGAATCCCCGAGGTTTCTCCCCATCCCCGATTTTCTTCCCCTCAGAGCTAGTTACATTAATTTGGAGGGAGGGTTGGGGGCACAGCCCCCTGTAACATGGGGTGCGGGGTGTGCCTCGCAAAAGTTATTTTGTATGTGAGTGGTTTATTAGCTATGTTAGCACTCAGTGTTTTTACCAAGTACTAGCTTTGGTTTAGCTATTTTTCCTGCACGGTATTTGACCGCTCTGTATTTGCAGTAGCTATCTTGACCCCATGCCGTTCTGTGAAATACTGTCTAATGCCAATATTGACAGCTTGCTTAATTTTCATCTTGACTAGTCCTTGGATTGCTAAATTGAGACATGTATGATATTTCTTTCAGCACTGTGAGGATATGGGACTATACACAGGATGCTTGCATTAATGTTCTGAGTGGGCATACAGCTCCTGTACGAGGACTGATGTGGAATACTGAAATCCCCTACTTACTAATATCAGGAAGCTGGGACTACTCTATCAAGGTGTGGGACACAAGAGATGGGACCTGCTTGGATACTGTGTATGATCATGGTGCTGATGTGTATGGTAACGTAATCTGTTTAACACTGTCTGTTTTCTTTAACATGTTAAGATGTTTTTATCTCTGTTTTCTTTTCAGTTTTTTATTTTTATTTATTTATTGAACAGTATCGGAATTACAATCCTTTGAGTCAGGGACTCATTTTCAAAGGCTCCACATCATTGAGAAACAATACAAAATACATGTAATAAAATACATACAGAATCATAAGGGTACATACATTAGGTACATACAAAATACATGTAATAAAATACATACAGAATCGTAAGGGTACATACAAAATATATGTAATAAAATACATACAGAATCATAAGGGCACAAATATTAGGTGTGGTAATACAGTCAAGGCTGGGAAGTACATTAGGCATTGACAATTTGTTGCAGGATATGTATTGACTCTATGCTGCACGGATTAGTACAGAAGGGAGGTATACAGGACAAGAGTCCATTGTCTAGAGGCATGGGAACAGGGAAGTTTAACCCTTCTATTCTTTTGGATGTTGCTCTGCTTCTTTCTTTTACTGTCCCAGCAACACAGACATGAGACTAGGCAAGCAAAGACCGAGTCTTACTTGTTTTTGAATCTTGCTTCAGAAACTACTGTACCTATTGGAGACTTACCGTCTAGCAGACTATGTGCCTTCCTTTTTCTGTAGCCCAGAAAAACGTTCAGGCCTTCAGATACAGAGTTTTAGGGAATATAATATTTTCAGACACCTGACTCATAAATTCATAATTCAGATTTGCCTGATTATATTTAGGGAACATTAGGAAATGATAAATTCTCATGTCTCTGTATCATGAAGTCATGGATCACTAACATTACATACAGTAGTTGTTCTTTGTTCCTCATAACAGGTTTAACATGCCACCCCAGTCGCCCATTCACTATGGCGTCTTGCTCTCGAGATTCCACCGTGAGGTTGTGGTCTTTGACACCTCTAATTACTCCTCTCCAAATAGATATCCTGGCCGATCGGCCTTGGGAAGGAATCATCGGCAATACAGGTATGTAGGCTTCAAATAATGAGTTTATGTTGTGCCCTTTTTGTGTTGTATACTACATCACTTTAGAGACCGTGTAAAGATACATACCTCTGATAAGGAGAAGAATAATTGATTAGGTTTTTCGAATGTTTAAAGTAATGCTTCTCAAGGTAGATACTATTTTTGTCTCAGACCGTGCTATGGCACCTGGTGCCCC
Source organism: Neoceratodus forsteri (assembly GCA_016271365.2). NCBI lineage: Eukaryota > Metazoa > Chordata > Ceratodontiformes > Ceratodontidae > Neoceratodus > Neoceratodus forsteri. Next base: position 1,873,197,127 of record CM057452.1, read on the forward strand.
ACCTCTGCTGTGTGGAAAAGTGTCTCGTGATATTAAGCAAGAAGTGGATAAACTTACCAGTAATGTTCGAGCAAAGAAACTGAGATGGTTTTCAGAATGTCTATCAGTAAGTACATCTTTCTTAGATTTTTTTTGTTATCCAGGGTAATAGACAAGTTACTAACATTGTTTCTTTAAATGACTGGTAAATGTGGTGATCTTACTTCGAGATACAGCTCTTGCAGCAGGTTACACCATTAGGACTGAAGCCGGCAGGCGCCAGGACCTAGGAAAAATTCTAGCTAGCTATCTTCAGCAGGGACACTTGACGCGGTCCGCCTCCGACGTCGGGCATGGTACATAAGGGGTGGTCCCGCCAGATTCCCCAGTTCTTTCCCGCCGTCGACTTGCATACCTCGACCCTCCGGTCTTAGTCTAGCGCGCGACGCGTGGTTACAGAGCTTTCCTACGGGAATTTCGTTTTCTTCTAAATATATTACCGCTGATGTCCTCTCCGACCTCCGGTCATCCATCAAAGTGTGCTTGCGGGAAGCAGATCCCCTTCAAGGACCCACACGCGCCTGCATCAGGTGCCTGGGCCCGAACCACGATACCGGGCCTGCTCTTTCTGCCAAGGTTCAATAGCGAACCAGGATCCGGCCAGAAGGCTCTTCAAGCATTCTTGTTGGAGGAGAAATTAAGAGCTATGTCCTCAAGGGGAATCGTCATCAAATCCCACAACCACACGGAAAAAAAAAGGAGAAGGCCCTTCGGGTCCCCGACCAGAATCCTCCAGTCCCCACAGCTCCAGATCAAAGTCCGATGCTCTCCATCCAGGGCCTGTTCTCTGCCTCCCCGGCTGACGGTCTGCCCTGCTCTTCTCAGGCCCATTCTGCCAGGCCGTCGTGCGTCTCTGCCTCCAAGGCCTCGGCGAAGTCCGGGGAGCACCACCACCACCACCATAGATCGGGTTCCCGCCCTTCGGCACCCGACGTCCGGTCGTCTTCTGTGCCACCCCGAAAGACGTTGGAGCTTACTCCCCTGAAGAGGCCGGTAGACCCGACGCCGGCTCGACCTTCGTCGGCCGTCCATCACTTCTCCCTGGAGCCGTCGTCGGCCGGGAGACCGTCTTCGGCTAAGCCTTCCCAGCGGACGCCGGTTGGGGGACCAACGTCTGCCCTGCCTGAGAAGAGGGCTCCTGCGCCTCCGACCGTCGTCGGGCAGGAGTCGCTGACAGAGGAAGATCTGACGCAGCCCGAGGACCAGACGGGCGACCCCGGCCTCATGCAGTCTCCCAGGGCCCCCTCGTCTCCGCCCGAGGCCCTTGTGGAGCCGTCGCCGGGACCCGACGACCGCCCTCCGGCGCCTGGGCGTCGTCGGGACTTTCTTTAGCTGAAGTGAGAGGATCTCTTCCCTTATTGGTGGGACACCATTAAGAGGATGTGGTCCCACTTCTCTTCCTCCTCCTCCTCCACACCACTGGCGGCCCCGCCGCCCGGGTGGCCAGGCATCAACTCCCCGGGCCAGATCCTCTCCCAGGGGCGGTCAGAAAATGGAGGCCTCCGTCAAGATCTTCTTCTGGATCACCCAGCCCCAAGAGGTCCAGGAGACACCGGCGTTCGCCGTCGACGGAGGACACGGGATCGGTTACACCTCCTCTAGATCCCCATCTCCATTCTCCATCCCTTCTCCGGACCCACGTGAGACGCCGAGATCTCCTCCGGATGACCCCTCGTTCATGGATATTATGCGTCATATCCAGGAGAACATGGGGTGGGATGCGGAAGAATTAGACCCCGAAAGGCTACGCCTTGCCAAGTATCTTTGGCAAAAGGACCCCAAGCCTGTGGTGGTACCACCCTTGGTGGACACTTTCGTGGACATCACCGAGGCTGCGTGGAAGCGTCCACATTCACTCCAGGCAGTGCCGAAGAAAGCTGACCGTCTGTACAAGGCTCCTAAGGAGGACCAATACCTGACGCAGCAGCCTCAGGCAGACTCTCTGGTCATCACAGCCTCACATGACCGGTCACAGAGGCCGCAACATCTGAGCACCCTGCCACCGGACCCAGAATCCAAACAATTGGACTCTCTGGGCAGGCGCACGTATGCTTCCGCTACCTGCGCCATCAGATCCTTAAACTACCTAACCCACATGGTTCAGTTTCAGAACGCTTTGTGGGAACAGGGTCTGGAGGCAGCTGAAAAGCTACCCGAAGGTGAGCAGAAGGAGGAGATGCTCCAGCTCCTCCGCCTGGGTTGGGACCAGTGCTTCGAGCGCATCTACGATTCCAGCGGACTCGTCGGTCCGAGCAGCAGCTTCTGGCGTTTGCCTCGGAGGCGCTCACAGCTCAGCGTCTCGGCTTCACCCGGACGTCCAGAAAAACATTATGGACACTCCTTTCGAGGGAGAAGTTTTATTTGGTAATCCTTCTGAGAAGATCATTACCAAACTTCAAGAGGCCGGGAAGGTGGTGAGGTCGGTCCAGGCCATGTACCGACCTAGGCTTGGTTCCTTCCATAGGAACCAAAGCCGTTTTCGTGGGCGGACACAGAGGCAGCAGCCTCGCTCTGCTACACATCAGAGGGGCTCTGGTTTCTGTAGAACTCAGGGTAAACAGCCCGCTGGCCGAGGTCAGCGTTCCCCTAGCCAACCAAGCCAGCGGGCCCATCTGCGCCACAGCTGACTCACCTCGGCCCCCGCCCTCAGGATCAGCGGAAATCATGGTGGTGCGACGGGACTTCCTGTCGGGATGGCAGGCTATCACCACCGACAGGTGGGTTCTGCAGTTAGTCAGTCTTGGCCACTTTATAGAGTTCAGAAAAAGTCACCTCGAGGCCTCCTTTGCTCTCCCGGTATCCGGGTCAGCACAAAAGCTTGATTTGGCAAGAGGTACTCGTGCTCCTAAGAAAGGGAGCGATAGAGTACGTCCCGGAGAACCAGAGAGGACAGGGATATTATTCTCACTTCTTCCTGGTTCCCAAGAAATCAGGGGACCTCCGTCCAATTCTGGACCTCAGCGACCTCAACGTGTTGGTCGCCTACAAAAGATTCCGCATGGTGACTCTTCCGGGCCTTATTCCCATGCTGAAACAAGATGCCTTTTTAGCGTCCCTAGACATGCAGGACATGTACCTGCATATCCCCATAGCTCATGCGCACCAGAGGTTCCTGTGCTTCGAGTTCCTCGACCACCACTTTCAGTTCCGGGCTCTTCTGTTCAGACTGTCATCCGCACCAAGGGTCTTTACCAAGTGCATGGTGGTCGTGGCAGCATCTCTAAGAAGACAGGGCCACTATGTGTTCCCGTACCGCGACGACTGGCTTCTCATGGCCACCTCCAGAGAGGCGTTGTTGCTCGTGGTCCAGAGTACCCAAGACTTGTTCCAATCTCTGGGCATTCTCATAAATTACGAGAAGTCTCTCTTGGTACCGTCGCAGAAACTGCAATTTATAGGCGCAGTACTGGACACCATTCAGGGAAGAGCTTTTCTTCCGGACGACAGAGCGGAATGCATCAGGTCCCTCATAAAGGTTTGTCATCGAACAAGATCGTTGCCTGGCAGGTCGGTCCGCCTGCTCGGACACATGGCTGCGGCCATTCCTACGTCCCTTTCAAGGCTCCACATCGGGTAACCCAGTGGATGCTCAGGTGCAATGGGACCAAAGGCAAGACCACTTGCAGCATCCGGTCAGGATCACGAACTCAGTGATCCCGCGACTGGCAGTGGTGGCTAGCCCGGTCGCTTTCAAGGCGTCCCGTTTGTAGCGCCGTCCCGGAGGTAACCCTCACCACAGATGCCTCAGGTCTTGGGTGGGGGGCACACCTGGACGGGGTAAAGTCCCAGGGTTCGTGGACCCCGTTGGAGGCTCATCTCCATATCAGTGTCCTAGAGATGAGGGCGGTCCTCTATGCCCCGCAGGCTTTTCAGTCAGTAATCCCACCGTGTACCCTCCTGCTTCAGACAGACAACACAGCGGTGATGTATTACCTCAACAAACAAGGAGGCGCACACTCTTACCCCCTTTGCAGGGAGGCCATGAGGGTGTGGGATTGGGTAATCGGACACGGCGCAAATCTGATCACTGTGCACGTTCCCGGGGTGGACAACACGATTGCAGACGGCCTGAGTCGCTCCCAGGCCAGAGTCCACGAGTGGGAACTTCTTCAGGAGGTAGCAGAGGATCTGTTTCTTCGATGGGGAATTCCAGAGCTAGACCTGTTGCATCCCATCCAGCATAAAACTGCCCAATTTTTGCTCGCTAGATCCAGGGCCTGGTGTTTTCTGGTGAGCGCGTTGTCCCTCTCCTGGTGAACAGATTCCTCTCGCTTTCCTTCCCTTCCCGTTGATCCAGAGAGTTCTTCTCAGGCTGCGCAGGGAGCATGCACAAATGATTCTGGTGGCCCCATTCTGGCCCAGACAGATCTGGTTCCCCTTGTTGATGCAACTATCTTGGGAACCCCCGCTCCCGTTGCCGCTCAGCTCCCACCTACTGTCTCAGGAGAAAGGTTCATTGCTCCATCCGGATCTACGTTCTCTGAACCTGCATGCTTGGCTCCTAGAGACATAGCCATCTTGCGTCCGCGGGGTCTCGTAGAGGTTGCAGGAGTTCTTTCTGCAGCCAGAAAACCCGACCTTGCTGTCGACACGTCATGAAATGGCGCCGTTTTGTTTATGGTCACGAGCTCGTGATCTTTCCCTTTAGGTTGTCCTGTGGGAGTAATTTTGGATTACCTCCTCTCCCTTTTTCATTCAGGCCTAGCCTACTCCTCTATTAAGGTGCACCTTTGTGCCATTTCTGCCCTATCACCTCCCGTTGGGACACATACAGTAGCTCAATTGGATGCCTCTCGAGAATTTATTAGGGAGTGTTACACCTAGGCCTCCATTAGGGACCCTGTGCCTCCATGGGATCTGCTCTTTGTCCTGGAACAGCTCACGCTTCCTCCCTTCGAACCTGCCATGGATTGCGAGCTACGTTTTCTGTCGTGGAAGACGTTATTTTTAGTTGCTGTTACTTCAGCGAGAAGAATTTCTGAGCTTTACGCTGTCATGTGCAAAGAGCCTTATTTAGTTTTCCACCGGGACAGAGTATCCCTGAGACCGAACCCTAAGTTTTTACCTAAGGTGGTCTCTGCACTCACTCTAAACCAGGATATTGACCTTCCGGTCTATTTCCCGAGTTATTCTAATAAAGGAGAGGCTTTGCTCCACACCCTGGATGTTCACCGCAGCCTGAGGTATTACCTCAACAGAACCAAGTCCTCTCGTAGTTCTGATCAACTTTTTGTTTCCTTCTCTGAGAGAATGATGGGCCAATCAGTATCCAAACAGACTTTGTCTTGCTGGCTTGTCCAGTGTATTTCCTACTATTATGATATAAAACAAAAGCCCCTCCGGGTCTATCGGGGTCATTCTACTAGGGTGTGGCCACATCCTTTGCAGCACTCAAGAGCGTTTCCATCTCTGCTATTTGTGCTGCAGCCACTTGGAGTTCTGTGCATACCTTTATCAGGCATTATAGTCTGGACATACGCCTCTCTCGAGCGGTTTCAGCCTAGCAGTGCTACAGGGTCTCCTGTCCTAGGTTTAGGACCTGGAATGTTCTTTCTATTTACCTCCTTCAGATTTCTGGCAGCGTTACTGCTTGGGAATCAGTCCTAATGGTGTAACCTGCTGCAAGAGCTGTATCTCAGTAAGATAGTACAGTTACGTAAGAACCACCGTAACAGTAGATCTTCGAGAACAGCTCTTGCAGCAAATACCTCCCACCTTCCCCCTTGGAGGCAGGGCTCTGCCTTTTCTTGTTGGGATCTCCTCCTTATTGTCTTCTGATGGTGAATCCTCGGTCTCCCTCTGCAGTGTCATCCTGCGGCTGGGAGTCTCCGGCGGGAGAACTGGGGAATCTGGGCTGAGGACCGCCCCTTATGTACCACGCCTGGCGTCGGAGGTGGGACCCGGCGTCGGGGTGGTCCCGCTGAAGATAGCTAGCTAGAATTTTTCCGTGGGGTCCTGGCCTGCTGGCTTCAGTCCTAATGGTGTAACCTGCTGCAAGAGCTGTTCTCAAAGATCTACTGTTACGGTAAGTTCTTACGTAACTGTACTTTCCTAACTAATCTTTATACGCTAGTGATTGTGTTAGCAATAACTGGAAGTATTCAAAATCTGAGTTGCAAAAAGCCATGCTGTTCATGTTACTTTATCTATGTAATGCTTCAAACAACATGAAGTCTTGCTGTATTCTGACAATATGCAGTTAGCCCCAGCACTTGAAGTGCCCAGAGAGGAAAGAGTTAACTCTATGCAGAAGCATAGAATGTTGAGCTCGATCTCGGTTTTCAAACCTCTGTCTCTGGTACTTATCAGTATAACGGTCTGATTCTTTATTCCGCCTAACAGTGAAGTCGCTCCGGAGATTTCTCCTCTGCTCGGTTTGGTAAAGTTTAAAAAAGTGTTCGGTTTTCTCAACCAATTTATTATTTTTCGGATTTCAGGTCTCTGTCTACAGTACAGGTAGTATGGTAGATAGGTAGTGACTTGTTTTTTTCTTATTTTTTTGTGGAAATTGTTTTTCTCGGTTTCTGATCGGTCGGTCCAGTTGGAAACCAGCCTTTTGCTTATATTTGTGTTTTTCTGGGTTTAGTAGTGGTGTTCCAGTTCCTATTGGTTTAAAAAAAAAACTGAATTTTTCTGGGTTTTTTTCCACAGCCTGTAACATGGTTGGTAACCGATAGGGGATTATTACCTGGCTTGAAAGCAATTAAGGGTTATTGGTTAGTCTGGCCATGTCTGAAAAACCCAAGAAAAAAACGGTCCCACTGGGTTTCAACACTGTACTGAGTGTGGGGAGACCTTTGCCAAGGCTGACCCCGACCTCATCTGTGTTTACTGTCTGGGGTTTGACCACCTCAAAACAGACTGCCAAATTTGCCAGAATTTTCCTAAAGCCAAGAACTCCAACCACTGATGAAATAGCCAAAGCGATTATTCTAGGGACATGGATATGTTGTTCATCCACACTTATTGGCAGGTATCCTTGCTGCTTTAATTCTTGCCGGAAGGTCTTCAAGCTGGCTCCTCCCACCCACCCGGGTGGTAAAACTCTCGGCCGCCCCATGACGCAGATCTTCCTTACCGCTTGGAAGCTCAGGTTCCCTCCTTAGCGCTCGTTTCGACTAGTTCCTGGAAATTTCGGTCTTTGAAATCATTGGAGATTTTCTGAAACTTGATCTTTTCTTCTTAGCTGCGGCGATGGCTCATTCTTTTCCAGCCCGGGGCGCCCGGTTAATTCCTCCAGGAGACCGCACTCCACATGCGTTTACTGCCTTGACCTGGATCATGATCCTCAACTGCGAGTTTTGTTGTGCCCTTTCGGTCAGCTCTCTGGAGGATCGCGTGGCCCGTTCGGGGCTCGGGCGCCCGGTAAATTTTCCCGCTGCGGAAAATTCCTCGGAGACTCGTCGGGCAGCGTCAGCATTGGCTGTTTCTGAGCAGCTCGATCTTCTTCCCTCCGGGGAGGGTGGCTGCCCCCTCCCTCTTCCTCGGATCGCGGCGCTTATCGCGTCTCCTTGGGTTCTCCTCATGCAGCTTGGGTTCAGGGCTTAGCCAGTCCCTTTCCTTGAAGGGAGGGACCTTTGGGACCTGCCTCTTGGCCCAAGTCCAAGGAGTCGCAGGCTAAGTCCCTTCGTTGGCTCCGGAGGGAGCGGAAGAGTTCCCCTTCCCCTGCCGGCTGACGCTCAACCTCGGTCGAGGATGCGGCCTCGGCCGCTGGCCTCACGGTGTCCCCGTCAGGTCAGCCGGCCAGGACCCCCATCGACATTGTCGAGCCTCTCAACCCGTCATCTGGGCTGTCTTCTGCTAGTGCCGTCATCCCTTCGCGGTCCCCTGGCGGAGGCTGAGGACTCTGCGGTACATTTGGTCGACGGTCTCGGCCATTTTCTTCAAGCGAAGGAGGGCGGTGGCGCCCGCTCCTTCCCAGAGCCAGCCTCGTTCCCCGGGATGCGGGTCTCGGTCCTCCTCTCAGCCTAGCCGCTCCACGACCTTGGCATTATCGGTCGGGGCACCGAGTCAAGTGGCATTGCCGTTCTTCCGTCCCCTCCTCGAATGAGGTGGCTCGATGCCCTTGGCGTCGGCGTTACGAGAGTTTATGTAGCAGCAGCTGTTGTTGTCGGGAATCAATCGACCCGATTGTTCTCCGGCTAGTAAAGCAACTGCCGTGATCGGCCGACGCAGCCGCTCGAGGCAGTCGAGGTGCCCTCTCTGGGGCCGGTTGCTCGTCCGATCCCTGCTATCCCACCATCCTCGGTGGAACCCAGGCTGGGCCATGACCTGTCTCGCAGGTTGTCTGTTCCCCTCACTCCCGCCCGCCCTCGTCGGACGAAAAGTGACTCAGGCCTGCGGCAGCTTTTTGCAGACCCCCTGGAGCCCGAAATCGACTCCTCTATGTTTCCCAGCAGGGAGGACCCATGGTCTTCTCCGGAACATTCCATGGACGACAGCCCATCATCCTTTATGGGTCTGCTCCACCTCATCTCGGTTTTCACCGGGATGCAGCTCGGCCCCCGTTTCCAAATGGGCCCCGTACCCCCTGGAATTCTGAGACCGAGGGGGTTCACCCTCGAGGCCTTCCTGGTGGCTGAGGCAATCATGGGCCCCAGCCTTGAGCCTGGGCGCTGACTACTTCCTGCCCTCGCCTTGGCCAGGATGGCGAGAAAGTACTCTGTCTCGTCGGTTCTCTGCCCGGTTTCTCGGAACACCCGTCGGCAGAGGGGGTAGTCACCGACAATGTTTTCCAATGTTTTGGAAATGCTAGGGATGTGGATAGGCCCCCTGACAAGGAGTCCAAAAGGATGGACTATGTCGGGCGCAAGGTTTATGCTGCGTCCTCCCTAGGCCTCCATCAGGCCAGCTCGGCACTGATGGCACACTTCTCCCACGCCCTTTTTGGCTCCCTGTATGAGGTCCTCCCTTATCTCCCGGCCGACCTGCGAACCACGGTCCGGCGGGTGCGGGACCTCGGTAGGGCGGTGGCAAAACAGAGGCTCCAGATGGCTCTGGATCTGGGCGACTCCTGTGCCAGATCAGTGGCAGCCGCAGTGGCCATGCACCACAGGGCGTGGCTGAGGTTATCCTCCTTTTCTTTGGAAACCCAGCACGAGTTGGCAGACATCCCCTTCTTGGGGACTGACCTTTTCGGCCCTGGAGTGGAGGGACACTTCCAGGAGTCCAGAAGTCAGTGCCCTCCGGACTTGGTCACTCCAGCCCGAGGACAAGGCAACCGACAGCCTTCATAGCCCTTTGCCCCCGCCCCTGCGGCTCGACCGGCCTAGCACAAGGGCCAGCAGGCATGCGCTGGGCAGCCTGACGCCAAACCAGCGTCTTCCTCCAAAAGGAAACAGGGAGGTAAAGGTCCGAGCTCCCGGCCTCTTCCTTCCCCAAGCCTGCTTAGTGATGGGCTGAGGCGCTGTCCCGGCCCCGTCAGTCTCCTACCCGGTTTCCCTGGGGGACGGCTCGCCTCTTCCTCTTGGTCTGTTTCCCGGACCTCTAGGGGTCGGGGGTACTAAGGTAGGTCCTGTCGTGGGTTGCGAGCAGGTTCCACCCTTTTTTGAGCTGTCGCCCCATGGGGATCTTGGGATCCACAGCCTCTTCGCGGCCTGCTGAGCCGACTTGCCTAGCCCTCTAATTAGAGGTGATCAGGAAGGTTGCGGATCCTCCTTCTGACCCCGGGTTCGTGTCCAGGTATCCCTGGTCTCAAATGGACGGGGGAGCTAGCGTCCCATTCTTCTGCACACCTGGATGGTCTCTCTGACTTAGATATCCCATCCTCAGAATGGGTGGGGGGCTTCGCTCCTGGGCTCCCAGGACGTACTTCCTCCTCGTTCCATCCATTTCCTGGGAGACTCCTCCCTTTCCTAATGGGGGATCTCCTCACAAGTTCCAGGCCAGGCCCTTCGGTCTCTGCCCACAGCTTTCTGCGGCATCGAGAGGCCCGGGCATAACCCCACCCGGATGGCTGCCTGACTACAACCCTTCCAGGTGGAAGGGGTCGATCCAGAGTTCTGGATCTCAGGCTGGTCTCCTGTTATCGGAGCCACGTTGGAACTCGTGCCTTAGCGGGTGATCCTTCTTCGGGACCAGGCTCAACTCATTGAGTCCGAGCTCGCTCAGCCGGACAGGGCTGGAAGTTCTTCCTCCCTACCTGGTCAGGTCTGACTGGGCAATTGCGCCCTGCCGGGACCTCCTGCTCCTCCTGGGCCTCGTGGCGGCCGGCTCCACCGTGGTCTGTCGGATCCGCTGGTTCATGCATTCCCCTCATGGGGACTGGCCAGCCAGCGGTCTCAGTGCTGTGTCCCTTCGGACCAGTTCGTGACTACAGCCCAGGAGTTAGGGAATGCTCTCCTTCGGACCGTTCCAGCTCTTGCAGGAGAACATCCTGTTCATCCGCCCTGAGTCAACGGTCTTCTCCGACCGATGCTTCTCGGATGGGTGGGGGTGCCCATCTAGGGGAATACAGAGTGCTTCGCCTCTGGTCCTCTCGGGAGTCCCGATGTCTTTCCTACCCGCTGGAGCTCCAGGTGGTCCACTCAACTTGCACCGCTCGCTCAGTTTGTGCGGGGTCTAGTGGTTTAAGTCCAAGCGGACAACACCACGACCATGTGCTACCTACCTCACTAGGTTCGGTCAAGCCCCTTACCTCTGCATAAGGAGGTTCTCCGCATTGGGTCTTTCGCGTAGCCGGAGGCGGTTCCCAGCCATTTGATGGCAGGAGCCTCCAGCACCCTGGCTGATGCCCTGGCCAGGCATAGGCTGCGCCTCACAAGTGGTCTCCCCTGCTGGAGGTAGCACAGGATCTTCTCCCTCCTTCCCTCCAGGGAGAATACAAGGCCGAGACTGTCTCTTGCCCGCCCCCCTCAGCAAGGTTTGCTGTAGGGGATGCCATCAAGGCCGCGGACCCCGGGTCTTTCTGTGCCTTTCCCCCATTCCCTTGATCCACAGGCAAGGCGAGGAGGGTCTAGGCGCAGGCAATGCTGGTAGCCCCAGACTGGGTTTCCAGGTCTGGTATCCAGCTCTCCTTAGTCTCAGCCCCAGGCTCCCGACGCGGCTTCCAGCCGCCCAGTCCTGATCTCTCTTTCAGAGGAAGGTCTTTTCATTGGACCTTCAATCCCTGCACCGCAGGCCTTGGTCCCTGTGTGCGGTATAGGCCAGGCCTTGGGTCCTCGGCAAGGTCCTTGACGCGTTTCGGTGGCCCTGCTAGAAGTCGGCCAAACATCCTCACCTTCAATTGGAAGAGTTCTCCATTGGTGATGGGATAGGGCCTGGACCCCTCTCCCGTCCCTCGACGAGCATTCTGGACCATTTGCTGTCCGTTCTTTGGAATTAGGGCTTCAGCCGACGACCCTCTAGGTGCTTCTGTTGGTCACCCCTATCTTCCGGGCGCGGGCTGGAAGGCAGTCGGTGGCACAGAAAAGGTGGTCTGGCACTTTTCTAGGCCTCGATCACACCTACCCTTTGGGGGAGAGTATCCCCATTTCTGTGGGATCTTCGCTGGTATGGGCTTAGCTCACGGGCAAGCCGTTTGAACCTTTGCACAGGTGCAAGTTCCCCCACCTGTTGTGGAAGAACATCTTCTTGGGGCTACTCTGCCATCCAGAAGGAGGGGAGAGTTCCAGGCGCTCCTTTGAATCTCCTATCTGGTCTTCCACAGGGACTAGGTTGTCCTGTACCCACCAGTTCCTTCCGAGCGGCCAGTGAGCACCTTCCCTAACCGGTATTGTCTCTGCCGGGTTCATCCCCATTCACACCTCGGAGGCCGTATATAGGTTCCATGGAACCCTATTTAGCACTCACCTATCCAGGGAGCGTAGGGCTGAAGTTCAGGAGAGGTTCGCCAGCTGTTTGTCATGTACGCTGAAGCCGCACCTGGCAGACCTGCTGCCAAGCGGACGACGAGCGGGTGGGTCACCTCCTGCATAGGTCTCCGCTATAGGTGGGTGGGCATGGAGCCTCCCAGAGGGATAAGTGCTCATTTTACCCACCCTTCCACTGCATCGGTGGCTGCTTTCGAGGATACTCCGGTCCAGGATATCTGCAGGGCTTCTACCTGGAAGCAGACTTTACCGTTACACTTCCACATTGACCTTGTGTCACGCCAGGATGCTGGTCGGGGCCTCGGTTCTCCAGTCTTTCTACCTAAGTAGGGGGTGTGCGCCTTGCCTCCCTCCTCCTGGAGAACTGCTAGAAGTCTGCCAATAAGTGTGGATGAACAACATATCCATGTCCCTAGAAATACAGGTTACTCACCTGTAACAGGAGTTCTAGGAATGGTATGTTGTTCATCTATATTCCTGACATCCCGGCTCGACTAGACAACCTGGCTTCCAGCGGGCTAGATCTGGCGTCATGGGGCGGAGCCGAGAGTTTTACCACCCGGGTAGGTGGGAGGAGCCAGCTTGAAAACCTTCCAGCAAGAATTAAAGCGGCAAGGATACCTGCCAATAAGTGTGGATGAACAACATATACCATTTCTAGAACTCCTGTTACAGGTGAGTAACCTGTATTTATAGTTCAGTCGCTTCATCCGGTTCCGTCCGAACCAGTACCGCTGGTTAGGAGGTTGGTTCGGTTGGATCAGTCTCCATCAGATTATGATCCAGATGCTTACTGTGATGTGGAGTGAGAGGGAGATGAAGAGTATCCCGAGAATGAAGAAGATGATGATAATGATTTTGAAGGTCTGGATGTGCCCATTGAACCGGACAGCTCCCCAGAAAAACCTCTTAATGTCTCCCCCCAGGCTTTCTGAGTCCCCTTCCCACTTCTTGTTCTACAAGAAGGTGGCTGAAACCCTCCAGCTCCCAATGGTGGAAGCTGCAGAGGAGAAGGACGAGCCTGATTTTGTTGAGATGATGGACATCCCAGAGTCCAAAAGATTGTCTATCCCTCTTCACAAATCTTTGGGGAAACAGACAAAAAAGATACTGCAAACTCCTAATTCCTTACCTCCTGTGGACAAAAGAATGGACAGGAGGTACATGTTATCAGGCTCAGGTATGGAGTTTTTATATAGTCATTGCAGCCATGTTGAGGTAGTGCAGACTGCAGCCTGTGACAAGGCTAATATTCCTTTGGCTTCACACACCCCAGACAAGGACTCCAGGAAGGTGGATGCCATGGCCAAAAAACAGTATTTGTGCTCCTCTTTGGGACTCAGGCAGGCTAACTATGTGGCTTACATAGCCAGGTACCAGAAGTCCAGGTGGGATACGGTTCTGGAGCTGGTTAAACAGGCCTCCCCCAGCTAGCCAAAGAGCTGGAGGATGTGGCTGCTGATGGGATTGAGGCATCCAAAGTACAATTCCACACTGCTGTAGACTCCAGTGATGTGGCATCAAGAGTCATGGCTACATCTGTGTCTCTCAGGAGACATGCTTGGCTCAGATGTAATAGCCTTTCCCAGGATACCCAGGCTAAGGTCATGGATTTCCCTGTAGTGGGTAACTCTCTGTTTGGGGAGCAGACAGAGGCTTACATGAAGAAAATGGATGAGTACAGGACCACCTACAGTATAGCACAGGCCAAAGAGAAGCAAGCCACTCCTCAGAAGCAGCAGTCTAGGGGCAGGAGCAGGCCTTTCCAAAGGCCTTTTTACCAAGCTCAGGCTTCCTTTTCTTTCCCACAGAGGGGGTTCTTTCGCGGGAGAGGCAGGAGGGGGATGAGCACGGCTACATCCTCTTCCCAGTCCAAGGCTCCTGCCAAACAGACACCCTGATGTGTCAGCCCGGGTCGACTCCCCCATTCCAGTAGGAGGCAGGCTGGCTTACTACTTCTAGGCCAGGAAGTCTGTTACCTCAGACAAGTGGGTCCTGGAGGTAGTAAGCCGGGGACTGGCCCTCAGTTTCAAAAGGTTCCCACAAAGGAGGGTCAGGTCCTTTCCACCTGCAACCATCTCAGAAACCATTGCTCTAGAGGCAGAGGTTTCTTCTCTACTGGCTCTCAGAGCTGTAGAGAAAGTTCCTACTCAGCACAGGGACAAAGGTCTGTACTCCAGGTACTTCCTTACCCCGAAAAAGACAGGGGAGTGGTGACCCATCCTAGACTTAAGGTATTTGAACAAACACATCAGAAAACCAAAATACAAAATGGTGACTCTGGGAATAATTCTTCCCTCTCTAAGGCCAGGGAATTGGCTAGCATCCCTGGACCTCAAGGATGCCTATTTCCATATTCCTAACAGGTGCTCCCACAGAAAGTACCTCAGGTTCGAGTTGCCTTTAGGCCATTATCAGTTTAGGGCCATGCCCTTCAGCCTAACATCAGCTCCAAGGGTGTTTACAAAGTGCCTTGTAGTAGTAGTTGCCTTTTTCAGAAGGCAGGGTATATCCATCTTCCCCTACCTGGACAGCTGGCTCATTGTAGGTCAGTCCTCCGACCAGGTCAAGTCAGCTCTAAAAATCACTCAAAACTTGCTCAGTTCTCTGGGGTTTCTCCTCAATCTTCCAAAGTCAGTTCTTGAACCAGTACAACTTTTTACCTTCATAGGAATAGACTTAGATACTGTCCAGACAAAGGCCTTCCTCCCATTAGCAAGGGTAAAGGCCCTTACAGATCTTGCTTCCTCTTTTCGACCTCTGGTCTCTCGCCCAGCAAGGCAGTTTCTTCAACTCCTGGGCCACATGGCAGCTTCCACTGAAGTGGTACAAGGAGACAGGTTTCAGATGAGGGATATTCAGTTCCACTTAAGGTCCTTTTGATCTCAGAAAAAATACTCTCTCACTAAATTGGTTCCAGTGACTCAGACTCTGGTCCAAGCTCTCCAGTTGGCTGGATCAGGACAATCTCAGACAAGGTGTCCCATTCCTTGGTCAAGTCCCCTCAGTAGTCCTAACCACAGATGCTTCTCTCCTAGGCTGGGGAGCCCATTTGGGAGCCCTCACGGCTCAGGGGGTTTGGTCTCCACAAGAGCCTGTCCTTCATATCAATCTGCTAGAACTCAGGGCAGTATTCTTGGCCCTTCAGGCTTTCTCTGACTCAGTCAGAGGCAAGGTGGTGCAGGTCAGGACAGACAACACCACCACAATGTGGTACATCAACAAGCAGGGAGGCACTCGGTCCACGGCCTTCTGTACAGAGGCCATTGAAACTGTGGTCTCTAGCCTATTCCCTTCAGGCTTCTCTGACAGCAGTTCATCTCCCACGGAAGCACAATGTACTGGCAGATGCTCTGAGCAGAATCTCTCAGGGACATCAGAAATGGTCCCTGGATCCTCCCATCCTGGAAGTAATCTTCAACAGATGGGGCACTCCAGAGATAGATCTCTTTGCAGCCCCGGAAAATCACCAACTTCCTCTGTTCTACTGCAGACCTCCAGTCCTAGGGACTGTTCCTCTGAATGCTCTCATATTGGATTGGAAGGGCAGGTTCCTCTATGCCTTTACTCCCTTCCCCCTGTTGTTCAGAGCTCTAATCAAAATCAAGATATCAATCCTGTACAGTGATACTGGTGGCTCCAGATTGGGCCAGACAGCCTTGGTATCCTCTGCTGTTGTCTCTGGCAGTGTCACTCCCCGTCTCTTCCCAAGAGACACAATCTCCTAACCTCGTCTCGGGAGAATTTGGTACGCCAATCTCCAGTCTCTCAACCTCAAGGCCTGGCTCTTAAAGAGTTAGAATATGCAGGTCTGCATCTGTCTCAGGTAGTTCTGAATATTCTGAAGGTCTCCAGGAAACCTTCCACCAGGAAAACTTGTAATTCCAAATGGAAAAGGTTCAGCATTTGGTGTTCTCAGAAAGGCATTCTGCCTGATACTGCAGGCATTGATTGCTACGGCCTTAGATTATCTGGTTCACCTTAATGAATTAGGCCTGAGGCCTGCAACTCTGAAGGTTCACCTATCAGCTGTGTCTGCGTTCCTTTCGGCAGGGAAGGGCCCATCCCTGGCATCTCATCCTGTTTTCAGTAAGTTCTTCAAAGGTTTGGTCCGTATCAACCCTCCCTTTAGAGAGCCTACTCCAGCTTGGGATCTCAATGTATGCATTGCTCAGCTTATGCAGCCACCCTTTGAACCTATGGCTTCAGTCAAGCTTAAGTACTTGACCTGGAAAACTGTATTCCTGGTAGCTATTACTTCTGCCAGGTGGATTAGTGAATTACAGGCCCTGTCAGTTGAACCTGACTCTATCTCCTTCCATAGGGATAATGTGGTCCTGAGAACCAGTAGGAGGTTCTTACCCAAAGAGGTGTCAGATTTTCATCTGAACCAGTCTATGTCTCTACCTGTGTTTTTCATTGACCACTCTTCTTCAGGGGAAAGAAGGTTATACAGTTTGGATGTTAAAAGGGCACTTAGCTGCTACATAGAGCATACTAAGGCACACATGAATGACTGTCTTCAATTATTTCTCACTTATGGTGAAGTGGGGAAAGGTAAGCCTGCTACTAAAAGAACTATTGCCGGGTGGATTATCTCTTGTATACAATTCTGCTATGACAGATTGGGCAAAGCACCCCCTTCAGGCCTGAGGGCTCACTCGACTAGGGGTACAACTGCTTCTTTGGCTGCTGCCAGAGATATACCCTTGCTATAAATCTGTAAAGCAGCCACCTGGAAAACAGTCCAGACATTCACCAAGCATTACTCTCTGGACATCCGGGCTAGGAGTGATGCTAGGTTTGATACAGCAGTACTGCAGAGCCGTTTCCCAAAGTAGGTTCTGCATTCCCTCCTCCTGGGGGAACTGCTTGGTAGTCTGCATATTATCAGAATACAGCAAGACTTCATGTTGTTTAAGAAAAAATTATTCACCATAGTAATGTTGTTTCTTCTAATGGAGTCTTGCTGTATTCTGACCTCCCTCCCTGCCTCCCCTCTCAGAACCTAGTTTTTGGGAAGTGGGCTGGCAGGTACAGTGTTGCACCTCAGGGATGTACCTTGTACCCTCCCTCTCAAGGGTGGAGTAGTTGTTTTACTATTGTTGCTTTTATCTTTTATATATATATATATATATTTTGTCACTACCTTTTTTTCTTGGGTTCTTGACTTGAGTCTTTTGGACCCAGGTTGTTGCCTTTTGGCTATACAGTTAAACAATTTCCATAGTTAGTTTGCTCATAAGAATCTGACAGTTACACTGATAAGTACCAGAGACAGAGGTTTGAAAACTGAGCTTGAGCTCAACATTCTGTGCTTCTGCATAGAGTTAACTCTTTCCTCTCCGGGGCAGTTCAAGTGCTGGGGCTAACTGCATATTGTCAGAATACAGCAAGACTACATTAGAAGAAACAGCATTACTATGGTGGGTAATTTTTTCTTTCATACTGGGATAGTCCCAGTTTGGTGCATCACCTACCATATATATTCACCCATAAGTCAAGCTCACATACAAGTCTACCCCCCTTTACCGTGTCAATTTCAGCAAAATTACAGATATTATTTTGCTGCCTAAAAATGAAAGAAAAATGTTTTGTGACCAACATCAGGCACAGAATCTGTCTTTGTGGCCTGAACTGGAAACAAAATTAGATTACATTGTTGCAAAAATGGTTTGCCATTGCAAACCCTGCAGATAGATTGACCTTGCAGATAAGTTGAGTCACCTCCTTGGGGACAATTTTTTGCATCAAAAGCTAGACATACTGTATATGTGAATATATACAGTAGATTCCAAGAGGATCCCAAGGGGCATAGTTAGCATTTGCATTGGTAGGTAAATGTAACACTGGACTAAAGCTTAGGTTACAGTAACTTGAATTTTAAATGTTTACAAAACATTACTAACTAGGGGGTGTGCAAATACCATAATACGAATATACTCTCCTAGTGTTCATATACTGGGCCCAAAATATTTGGGTATTTATCATTCACGATAAAAGTAGCTAAAACAAACTTTTAAAAGCACCCACCACCACCAGAGTGCCGGGGCTAGTCTCAAGACCATCAACCACCCACTCAGTGGTCCCTAGCCCTTCATCCACCATCCTCTCATAAACAGTTAAATATTTTAATGAAAGATTAAGGGGGCTAGCACAGTACCAGCTCCCAACAGCATCTTTTTAAAGATGTTGCCGTCAGCCCAACTTGCCCCAAAATGTCAAAAATGTCAGCCCACCCATATTCATGATTTGGGGGCAGTGGCAAAATCCAAGTCCCAGCTAGTTACCACCCCCAAATCCTGGCATGCACCCTGTTCTCAGTAAAGCTGACAGCTTACCTAACTGTTCGACCTAGTAAGAAATTTTGTTTTGAACTGAGGGTGGGTTTTGAATCTGAGCCAGTTTCCAATTTTGAAAATAGTCAGATATTTAATATACTGGTTCAGAGAAGTAAATGTTTGCTGGACTATACCTGTATTTCTCATTCATTCATTCATTCATTCATTCATTCATTCATTCATTCATTCAGGCACATGTCAATTACAATATGAAGTCCTAACTTTACCCTGTAGTGTATGGTATTATATGAGTTACAGTACTTCCTGTTACATGGCAGTTATAATGATTGTGGTAATGGAAAGTAACTTGTATAACCCCCGTGTTGGGGACTTACCTGTTTGCCTTCGGGGCTGCCCTGTACTCCTGGTTTTCCTCCATTCTGGTCCCTCACTTGCCCAAGTCCCCTCTTGCCTCAGAAGCCCCCGTCAAGCCGCTGCATTGATTTTTTAGTTCAAATGGGGCTGGAGGAGTTAAACTGCAGAGCCACTGACCTGTTTTGCACCTCGGTGCAGTCTGGCAGCTCTGTGCATGCGCAGTAGCGCATATTGGTTGTCCTACCATGATTGCGGTGGAACGGAGGTCGTTTGGGAGGTCCCAGTCCCCATTGTTTATTCGGGACCCGGAGACCTGAAGGAGGCCAAGAGGAGCCTCATGGTGCTTTTGTTAAAGAGCTCCTGTCAGCACTGGCCTCGCCTCAGGAATATTAATGAGGCATGTGGAATTTGAATGGGAGCTGGTCCTGCTGCCTGGGGGTGCTGTATTTTGACAGCAGTGACAGACAGGAGAGTAAATAAAAGTATTAAACTCTGTAGCTGGGTGATAGGGAAAAGAAGCTGCTTTTGTACTGTGGGGCTATTGTAAATTAAAAAAATGTTTATTTTGGTTGCAATGGGACTTGTAAGTTGGGACACTATGTGGACAGCATGTAAACTCTTTCTTTAGCAGCCATGATTGCAGTCTTGTGACCTCAGTTCAGCCAATCAGAGGGCCAGGATTTGGCAAGGGACTTATGGGACAGTAAAAATAACTTATGTGGGAAAAAGCTGGGGAAATTCATGGTGCCCTTTTCTGGGCCAATCAGGCGTCGAAGGAGAGTAATCATATTAATTTTTCTGAAGGACAAGTGTTTCAACCAATCAGGAGCTACAGAGGGCTCCCAAAACTCAGGGGACTTTGGTACTGAGTTCAGTTTGGCAGGAGACCCTCAGGAGGTAGGGGGGGCTCCAGCCCCTTTGCAGAAGTATGGGGATGCAAGGCTTGGGAAAGGCCTGGCTGGGGGTTGCCAGTCACTTGTGCCCCAGGGTCTGTGGTTTGCCTTTCCCTATTTTGGAGGAATTCTGGTTCGGTAATTCAGTTTGCAGCTTCAGCTGAAGGGGAGTTGAAAGGCCCAGCTACACTTCAGCGGTGAGAAGCTCTGGCAAAGGTTCTGGAGGGAGAAGGTCATCTGAAATTTCAAGGAGATGGAGATCTTCTTGAGGGCTGTGGATGCCCTTGGTTTGAGGAAATGTTTGTCTGCTTCCCTAGATGACACAGCGTCACAGAAAAAGGGACTCTGGTTCAAAGAAGTGGTATTGGATGGTTCTGGTTTTCGAAAAGCCTGTCTGATTCCCTCTTTGACTCAACGTCATGAAGAAGGGGATGGACAAAAGGTTTTTTTTTTTTATTTTTTTTTATTTTCCTTTTTACTCCCGAACCGCCCACCGCCTAGTCTTCAGCCCGGTTCACAGACGCGGCTTCTGCCCCCAAATCGGCCACAGCCCACCGATTCCTTGGCTTGCTCCTACGGTGGGGCCCTATGGCACCGCCCTTATGACGCAGGCACTGGATTAGGTCGGGCTTGCCTGGGGGC
Source organism: Neoceratodus forsteri (assembly GCA_016271365.2). Classification (NCBI taxonomy): domain Eukaryota; kingdom Metazoa; phylum Chordata; order Ceratodontiformes; family Ceratodontidae; genus Neoceratodus; species Neoceratodus forsteri. Next base: position 1,873,217,167 of record CM057452.1, read on the forward strand.
ACATCGGTTGCAGCGAGTGTCATTTGGCGGGCGGCAGGCGGTTTCTCCCTTTTTCCTGGTTTTCTCCCCGAGGAGGCAGGGACGCGTAATGACGCCATGCGTCCGCCCGCCTCCTCTCCCCATGTCAAGGCCGGCTGCGTGGCACTCCCGGTCTCCACCAGGGGTCCCCAACGCACCGAATGCTGCCTGCACCCTCCCCCCGGAGTAGGAGAGCTGCCCATCGGACGCTCAATCCTACTCCCCCTGGCCGGCCCTCCGACGACCCGGATCCTTTCCCGAACCCGGGTCGCCGGCATCGCAAGCGGAAATCCCACCGCTGCGCCAACGGGCCGGCCTGGACAAAAGGTTAAAGGAATGACCCGGGAAGGTTATGGTCTAAAGGAATGGCGACAGATGGTCTTGGTGTTCAGAAAGGTTTAAGGAAAATGGTATGGGCGTCCCCCTAACTTACAGGGGCTCACCAGTATTACCATGTTGTGTCTTCATAAGGAGAAGAGAGAGAGAGAGAGAGACTCTTCTGTTCATCAGCATCTGCACGGTGAGGAAAGCAATTGTCTGCATCAAGGGACTGGTCCAGTGAAATGTGTGTTTGGTCAGTACTAAATTCAGGGTCCTTGGAAGAACCCACGGTGAATGTATCCAAGTCTCACTGTGACTGTGTGTTCAGTGAGAGACTAGAGACTGTGTCCTGTATTAAAAGGGGCGGCCACAGCTGCCATGCTGGCAGGGTGGCTGAAAATGTCTTTTAGTAACCGGATGTGACTAGACTTCAAGAATAAAGTTGCCAACTTGATATGAAGCCTAAAGAGATTGTGTAGTTCTAGCAGTAGCCATTTGCAAAGCGGAGTCCAAAAGAGAGCTTTGCTGCCTCAAGATGCTGTTAATTCCAGCTGCAAGCTGCAACTTGGAGCCAGGCGGAGAAACTGCCAACCCCTACCGAGTAGGGCAGCCTTGGGTCACAGGGAGCCACGGGCACGTGCCTGAGTGCTAGGGCACTCTGGATCCAGTGGGGAGCTGGACTGTAGGGTCACTCCTGGGTCTGGGTTCAGTGTGGCCTGGAAAGCCTTGCATTTGAGGTCTGCGTCTGGCCTGCTTGGTGGACTGAAGAGGACAGGCTGCTAGAACCTACAAGCAAGTAGAAAGGTGTCAATGTTCTAAGCTGTAAGGTGCCTGCATCGTGTCTCCAGCTTCACTAATGATCCCGAGTTCTACTGTTCCAACTTCCCAGGTCTACAGTCCCAGTGCCACCTGAGACTATCTGCAGAACCGTGAGTAAATTCAGGGATTGTCCTGCGCCTGGGGACTGTATATAGTTGTTCCAAGTTTGTGCCCAATGGTATAGTAAAAGCCTTAAAGGAATCAAGAGAAAGGGTAAAAGTTAATTTTATTTACACCAAGGGCACCAATGCGGGCCAACCAGCTGCATCACAAGCCTGCAATGAGTTTAGTGCTGGGTACCCAGGGACAGATTTGGGTGCATCATCTGAACCGAGGTACTGGTATCAGTTTGGGTTTGTTTAAGGGTAAAGATCTGCAGCAGTTAGTTAGTCAGAGGGTTGGTGGCTGCAAGCATTGAAACATGTTTTGGGGATTTAAAGGGGAAATGATGGTTCTAAAATGTCAGTTGCTAAAATGCCATTTACAAAATGAAAATTGTTACTTAACCACAGATCCATTTACCCATTCCCAACTCTCCCCATGTAAATAAATGACAGTTTACTGTTTTTGGAAAATTCTCTCTCATGAGCATATTATTAGCACACGTCTTTAATTCAAAGTGTTAAAATTGGGGGTTTTAGTGTATGTTATTACATTTATAGGGGTGACTGTATGTGGAGGTGGGTTGGTACAGCATCTCAGGGGTTTATACTGCTAATTACACAATGGCAAGAAAGAATCCGGGATTCTGATTGGTCAGTGTGTGCCTGAGATAGTGATGATATTGCAGTATAACATCACTGTCATTGATTAGCATAAGCTTTGCTTGCTGTCATCATGGAGCACCTTTCGCTTTTATTTCCTCTTCTCTTAAGAAACTCACTAAAAATCTACTAAAAACATTTTTGAAATTTTTTTTTATTTTGTATAACAATGAACCATTGTATAATAGCAATAAGGTACTCCAGGGTGTGTGTTATTGTGTAGTAACGTCACTCCTGGGGTGGTGGAAGCACTCGGCTTCACCTCGTGCTTCAACCCACCCCAGGAGTGATGTTATTACACGATAACACACACCCTGTCGTGCCTTATTGCTTAAATATCTTACCCACTTCAAATTTACTCTGGGTGGAGGCACCATGCTGGTTTATTTTCTTTAACTTGGGAAAGAACCCCCTGTAGTGGCAAAATGGGAACCCAGGCCCCTTAACCTTGTACCAGCCAACAGGGCAGGGTAGCCCTCTGGTACCTGTAGCCAGGGCTACACTTGCAATACCATGTGATGCAGAGTATTTTTTATCACTGCATTACATTTTAATCAGTGTAATAACTTACGTATGTTAGTGCTTTTTATCCCATGACATTGTAATTGTGCTACAATAGGAAGCAACTTCAAATGCAGGTTACAATTAGAATGTGAAATGATGGCTGTTTTTGTTGTATGTTGGTTTGTATGACACGTAAATACAAGTTATATAAAAAAACAAACTGTTACACTACATGGTTTGGATTATCATTCAGAGATGAAAAGACAGTCTGCATCCCCAGGCAGAGGTTGATTTTATCAGTCCTTACTATGAACCCCCAAAGTTCCCAAATGTTTCCTAAATTCATCAGTTTCGCCTCCAATAATAGGCTTCAAAGAAGCACATTTTCTCAAATTGTTGCATATAAAAGCTCCCCACTCTCCAAAGCTTTAACCCCCCATTAGGGTTTTCGTCACAAAGATAATTTTTTTTAAACAGGTTTAACTTACTTTATTTTCATCTTGCAAAACTGCAATCAGAAAACATAGTGGATGCGTGCATGTTATTTCAGGTTACAGTGTGCTTCCACACCACTGACTTGGTAATGAAAACAATATAAGGTGAGGGTGCAGAGCCGCGACTGTAACCTGAAATGGCACCACGCAGCACTGGCCATGTTTCCGATTGCAGTATTTACCAAATAAGAATCAAGTAGGTTTTACAATTTAAAAAATTATCTTTTGTTGCAAAAAACCCTAATGGGGGGGCGGGGTTAAAGCTTTGGGGGGGTGGGGAGTTTAGGAAAAGGATAGCTTTCCTTTAAAATCTGTGTTCCATCTTAGATAAACCAGCCTACAGAACACGACATTTGGGGTAAAACCTCAGTTGTAGGCCTAATGGGCTTAATCTTAGATAGTCTGAATGTAGTAAAGGAGTTGGGCAGAACTATAGACTCTACAACCCATACTCTAAGCTTCTTCCCCAGCATACCTTTACATCATTACCAATGTATTGATTTAGTTCAGTTTAATAAAAATGAAGATCTGTGGACGTGCGGGCCCATTTTCATACTCGACCGTAATCCAGTTTACACATTATAAGAATATAATTACTGGTGATGACCCCATTTATCAAACGGATTTACAGAATCTTTCAAAAGCTGTAATAACCGGAAAACAGGTTATTATGGCGTTCTGAAAACTTTCTTTTATCAGCAGTGTCCTCCGTCTGTCACTCAATTGTAGCGTGGCACTTAAATGGCTCCCAGTCTGTGCGTAGGCGGGCTGAACAGTATTACAAACTTAGCAGCTCCAGTTTTCGCTTACTGATGAGCCGAGCCGCTACTTTTCAGTCCCGTCCAATCTTTCTTATTTACGTTTTGTTAATGATTAATCTTGTTAATCCTGCCTTTTCAAAACCAAATATCTGGTTGATCCCATTCAGCGTCCGGATCGGGAGACCATGGCTGTGGCTGACAGTTCTAATAGTAAGCCTGTTTGAGAGAAAGTGTGTGTGGTTCTGTGGCTGACAGTTTAAAAAAACACACAAAACTCTGTATGAGAGAGAGAGGTGTGTGTGTGTGTGTGTGTGTGTGTGTAAGCAGCAGGAATGGCACACTGACTGTCTAGGGAAACAGCCTCCGGGACTAACTCTTCCCACCAGCAATTTTTAAAAATAATAGATATGTAACTGTGGTGTTATGGATTTTTTTTACACACCCTCGGTGTGTGATGACCTCATAAACCTCCTGAGCTTCACTTTCGAAGTTTATGGGTCATCACACACCTTGGGTGTGTAAAAAAAATCCATAACACACAGTTGCTTATCCATTATTCTCTATATAATAACAGGGTATTGTTTTTTCCCTAAGGGAAACATGGTTTCAAATTTGCCGTTATAAAGGAGTGTTTATTTTGTAAAAAATGGAAAGAAATGCACAGTATTCTTTCAGCAGCTGCGTCCGACCGCGGACCCCATTGAAACCCAGTTGGACCACATTCTGCACAGAGACTTCTTATTTTATATAATCGCTGTGGTGAAAAATCAATACTAAGCAATTATATAAAATCATACATGGGCTGTGTGTAAAACTCGAATTTTACACACATCCTCAGTGTTGATGCTTAAATAAACCCCTTGAGCTTCGCTTTCGGGGTTTATGTGGTATCTAACATCTCAGGTGTGAGTAAAATTCTCACTAAGCACACAAACCCATATATTATTCTATATTTATTTAATGGACAGTATTTTTTATATATAGATAATGATAGTTTTATTGCTAGTTACAACCTCCCAGTAGATATTTTCAGTTATAACCAGGAGATTGTAATTGGCACCTGTCAATCTCGCTCAAGCTCACCTTAGCACGAGCTAAGCAACCCACTGTGAACTGCTTCAACTGACTTCCTCACAGACAAAATATCAAGCCAGAAAATGGAACAAAATATGAGAAAACCTGTGAAATCTGTGCATAAAAAATGCTGGCTGTTAAATAAAATAATATATGGGTGGGTGTGTGTGAACCAGAATTTTACACACACCCTTGGTGTGTGGGATGCTTGTACACACCCCTCGGGCTTCACCCTCGGGGTTTATGTAGCATCCCACACCTCAGGTGTGTGTAAAATTCTGGTTACACACACCCACCCATACATTATTTTATATATAATATTGGTTATAAACAATAATATATTACCATCATAAGAACTGTCAGAAAAACCTAAGCATTGAGATAAATAATGTAAAACATGTACATTGATTGCTATCATGTAGATAGGATCTAAAAGAGACCGTGGATTGTTTGAACCGATACTTATCAGCTTTTCAATTAAATTTTAGGTAATCTGTAACCAGTTTGCCTGCAGGCACATACTTATCAAACTAAGTATGTTGAATGCCTCCACATATAAAATAATTCATTATTTTACCTTTTAAGCCACTTTGTTTTCTGTTGTCAGTCCAAGAGGTCCACTCAGATAACACACTGCTGGAGGCATGTGTCCTCCGCGAACACACATCTTGAAGGGTGCCTTATTTACCTACTAAACACATGCATGCTGCTTTCAAGTTTTTATGCAGTTTAATATGCTTTATTGAAAAATTGGATACACACAGATAACTAAATAACAAATGTAGCACGGACATGCTATACCATCAGTCTGAGTTTCCCCCTCCCCCTGCCTCCCCACAAACTGATGAAACTTCCACCATTAATCAATAACACATGATCACAGCAAACAACACATCTCCATCCCCTCCATCCTCCCGCAAAGTCCCCTCCCAAAAGCCTGCTTTCAAATTTCAAACAACATGAATTCTTGCTGTATTCTGACAATATGCAGTTAGACCGACCAGTTCAACTTCCCCAGAGAACAAAGAGCCAAACTCTATGCAAATGCATAGAACGTTGAGCTCGAGCTCGACTCCCAAACCACCATCCTTGGTACATTCTAGTAACTGATCAGATTCTTTACTCCGCTCACCAGTGAAGACACCTCGGAGATTTCTCCTCACTTTCTTCGGTCTAAAGCTGAGTTTTGTTGGTTTATTCAAACCACTTTGTTGTTTTTATTTTAGTACGTTCTCACACCACTGTCTTCGGTATAGTGTACGTTCTTAGGTTGGGTAAGTGTTTGGTTTCCGATCAGTTCTGTGACCGTAAGGGGATCGAACTTCTAAATTTCTTTTTTTCCTTCAAATTTTCATTGTATTGGGGTACCAGTGCAAAGTCCTGACCAGAACCGAGGGCTCTCGGTTCATTTTTGGCTGGCGCTAAACCGTTGGCTGGTTTGGACTTTGTCTTCTCTTTTACCCGGCCTAACTAAGCCTTCAGGGGTAAATCTCATATTTCTTCATTTCTTTATCCTGGCCTAAATAAGCCACTGTGGATAAAGTAGACATTTGATTTTTGCTTGACCGGTTTCACACTTGAAGAGGGACATACAGCTCCTGGAGAGGGTACAGAGGAGAGCAACTAAGATGATACGAGTGTAACCCCTCTATGTGTCCACATTGGTAGCATGGATATACATAGGGTATCTACGGGTTCGGGGAAGGATGAGGTTACTTGGCACAAGAGACCTAGGTTTAACTACTCTGCACAGGGGCACCCAAGTAAATCCAACTACAGGAAGCAATAACTGTAATGTCCAGAACCAGAATTGGGATTTTTCAGTGTGGCTTTATTTATTAACTCACTGAACATAAACAAAGCTCTGTATGGTCCCCCACAGGGCTACGTAACTGTAATGCAGATTAGAGGTTAAACACAGTGGTCCATTTGAGGAATGAACACTGCAACAGTTGTCTGGCTTTGGACCCACCAGGCACTAAGCCCGGACTTTGCATGCGCATTGGATACACAGCCCGACTGGCCCGGCTGCCCTGCCGACCACTCGACTGACGGTCCACTTGGCAATGAACCCAAACTCTACTTGAAAGACATCCCATCAAACAAGGAGGCTCCCAAACTGTGGCTCCCCACACCACTTGAAGTCTGCGACTCCTAGAGAGATTTTGTTGTCGTACTTCCAATTCGAAACTCCCATCAAACAGGGAGACTCCCATCAAACAAGGAGTAATGTTCCCATCCTGTGGCTCCCCACACCACTTAGAGTCTACGACTCAGAGAGATTTTCAAGTTGCGACCCACGTCTGGGTAGCCACCCCATCACTGGCCAAGCGCATGAGGCAAGTAGCAAAAACACAGAAGAAATCCGTAGAGGTGGACCTGGTTACTAAAGATGGGGATCTATCCACCTCCAGCTCCCACAGCCCATACCCGGCCATTTCTCTGGACACACAGAACTTTAGACTTTAAAACTGTAGATTGATGGTGGATGACCTGAAGCACCCCCTCTACAATGAACTTTAACACTTTAAACAGATGACTGCTCTATTTGTTTGTCCTAGTTGACATAGTTCTCCCAAATAGCAGTCCCCAATACTTGAAATCCCACTGAAGAAAAGAAGTTGTTTGCCCCTTCCAATGAGGCCAAACACTCACCCATTCGTTGCAGGTGCCCCACAGGCGAAGAAATGTAACCTTTGCTGTTATACATGAACAGACTGAACTTAAATTAAAACAGGCAGCTTTCTTCCCAAGGTGGGAGAAGGGGATTGCCCCTGGAACTCACAAAGAACTTTTCCTCACCCCCCAGAGGGAGGGGGTAAACAGACACTACTGGTGTCCTTCTTGTTTGCTTAAGGACAAACTGAAGACTGACTTTGAATTCCCAAGATTCTAACTTACTCTGAGCTGAAGATTCCAAATGTGGCTCATGCAGCTGTGACAATTCTATTATGATGTCATCCCTCTAGTCTCAGCTGTGACTGAGGACAGAGTGAGACAGTGTGAAACCCATTTAACTGGAGTTTCACAAGCTGCCTTCCCTGCCTACCACTAGGTCTTACTGGGATTCTAGTAACCCCGGGTAACAAAGGGGTTACACGAGGACTAGGGGATTTGACATATGAGGACAGACTTGAGGAGCTCTGCCTGTTTTCATTGGAGGAGAGAAGAAACAGGGGGGACATGATTGAGGTCTTCAAGTACCTCAAGGGAATAAATAGGGTAAACATGGAGGGGATCTTTAGACTAAAGCAGGGAGGTTACATTGCCCAGATCCTCTGCAAGGAGGTTGTGGCTCCTGTCTTGGACCCTCTGGAACACCCAGGGTTTGTCTCCAGGTACCCCGTCATCAGGGAGTGGAAACTGATCTTCCTGATGACACCTCTGGGAAAAACCGGTAGGAGGTAGTGGGTTTTTGCTCTGTTGCTCCTGTAAGAGGTACCTGCACTTTTGTAATAGAGTATTTTATTTGCTTTTGAATTTATCTGGTCTGTTATTCTACGGTGGGTGGTGCTGGAGTTTTTTGCTTTCATAGTTGTATTTCTCTATAGCACACCTAGCTTCTGGGGCACTTTTTATTGTGGTTGGCTACCAGAAGTTACCCTGAAATGTCTTTGTATATTGGTTTTAACTACTAGGATTCAGTTCACTGTCTACACTATGGCAATTCCAGTGAATGTGCTCAGGTTCAGTAAACTGCCTCAGAGTTTGACACCTCCTGGCCAGCCCGCTGGTGCAGCAGTAGCACTACCGCTTGTGGCGCCAATGACCTGGTGTCAGGAGCACCCTTAGGAGTCAGAGGGTCAGCTGTGGGGGAGGAGGACTGAGCGTCCCGGTACAGCTGTCCTCCTCCGGGGAGGGAGGGGGGAATCGTCCAGTGTAGTACTGACTTCTGGTGACAGCTTGGGGTTGGTGCACCAGCCGATGCAGCATGGGGACGGTGCGGGTGGCTGCCTGGCATGCGACTTGCAGCAGCTTGCATGGCTCACCATTCATGGCATTGCACGCTCTCACCATGGGGGGGAACCTAAGGGGGAAAACTAATCCTCCAGCGCTCTTGATGGCCGGTGTCTGTCGGCTCAGCACTGGACGCATCCCAGCTGCTCTCCTGGTCCAGCCTCGGTCTTCGATGGTGTGTACCGCCATGATGTGGCCTGGAGAAAGGCAGGGGTCAAGCATAGGAGCTGCAGCTGGTGCGGTGCCACCGATGCCGACTGGATGGGGATACCTTCCATACATCCCCCAACCCCCGCTGAGGCAGTGAAAAATATACATAAAAAAAGTTTGACACCCCCTAATACTCTTAGGTCTTACTTTCCACTGGAAAAAAAAAAGGTTCCCCTCCCTAACAGCTCCTGCATGTGAAGTGGGATTTTTAAATTGGAGTTTTTGATTGTTTTGTATTATTTATTTGACTCATTCCGTGCCCTACATCTCTGATTCACTGCTCGCTGATGCCATTGACTAGAAGGAAAGGCGTGTCTTTAAATTTGCAGTTTTACTATGTCTATGGATGCAGTACTTGTGTGTACTGCCTGGGTATCAGCCAAGAAGTGGGTAGCTGTCATTGGTGCCATGACATGCATTCTAAAATTGATTAAAGAATGCCTTATTAAGGCACAGAAAGGTTTATTGGGTTGTGTCATGCATAGCTGCTGTGGAGTGTGCTGTACAGCTCAAGGCCCAGATCTTGGTTACACCCACTAAAGGTTTCCCAGTTATCAACTTCCTCGAGGGGATTTGGACCACCAAGTGGAGCAACTAAGCCTGCAGGAAACCAAGGATCTTTACTGCCAGTTTCTGCTATCATTAAACTCAGCTACACGCAATCAGTCCCCTTCTTCGATGGTCAGGATGGGATCAAAGTATGCAGTCCCTTACAAGGAGACTTTGTTCTCCTGACATTAGTGCCACAGAATAATCTCTCACATTCAAAGTCATCCTGTCAGATCTTCTATGTCGTTCAGTCTTCTCAACATGAGCTAACTCCATGTCATTTGATTTCTTGGAGGTCATGCCATGGAAGGACAAGTGTTGACTGCCATACAGTCTGTTTTCTGAGCAGCAGGTTTGTTCAGTGCTAGTCAGTCACTTGTGTTGATTACAGTTGATCTTCTTCGAGGATATCTTTTCCATTAGGCCACACCTTTGGAACTGTAGCCATCAGACGCTAGGACTACATAGAAACTTTCCTAGGCAGGGGCTGCCCATGGTGACATCCCACATCTCCATCTATATAAGTGTAGGTTGTCGCTTCACTCCTCAGTTCTTTTTCCACCATCGATCATCCTTGTTGGACCTGCTGAAGAAAATGCCATCAACGTAGCTTTTGTTGCTTATTCTTTCAATTCACTGCAAGTGTTAATCTTCCTGGACATAAAGTCTCCACCACTCATTCACACTAATGGGACTACGCTGCTGGCTCTAGGACTGAGCAGGGGCCAAAAATCTTCAGGATGGCCGGCACCGAGGTAGGGCTGTGAGGAAGTGGCGCCACAAGCCTGGCTTGCGCCGTATAGGTTACCTCAACATCAACCCTCCAACTGCCTCAGTTCCTTTTTTCCTGCCGTCGAGTGTCCTTCAGTGACGATGTCGCTCACCCACCGGGAGTCAATCTTCACGTCTATATGACAGCAGCTATAGTCATTCAGTATTGATTAGTTTTTATTTATTTTAGTAATTCAGTGTTTTAAAAAAAAAAAGAGGAAAAGTCTCTTTTCATCAACGAAGAAGTCTTCTTCAGCCCGCCTTCATCGAAGTCGACCATGAACGGGGCTGGTGATGGGGCCAGTGACGGTAGGGAGACTTTGCATGAAAGCTGTGTTTTCAGCAGGGGTGGGTCTGGTCCGCCATCCCCTACAGGCGATCTGGTGCTCGGGGGGATGGGCGGTCCTCCCAAAAGCACAAAAAGAAGTGGTTCCATTCTTGATCTTCATCAAGGACTCAGCACTGCTCGACCTCAAGTTCTTCTTCAACCCCCTGGTCAAAAAAGAAACAGTACTGCTCAAGGTCGCCCTCTGGTATGTTTGCAAGTCAGTCGTTGGTGGCAAGGGGCAGGGGTCCGACTTCGACTCCTCTGGTGTCCCCTATGGCCTCTGTTCCTGGTGACCAACATCTTCGACTCCGGAGTCCCTCCCTGCCCCTTGGGGGGGGTCTTCCAGTGAGCAGTTTCATCATTGGGTCACTCTTATGGAGTAATGGGTTCGGCAGTTGTCCCGCCAGTCCGAGCCTGCAGATCCATCTCTAGGGCCTTCAGGCCTAATGGTTTTGAACCTGCGAGTAGAGCAGTTAAGACTTCCTAGTCGTGCGGCGCCTTCTCCAGTGCCGTCGACGCTGCACTCTGGTGCTTTTCCTCCTCATATGGCTGTGGTGCAGGGACCAGTACACGTGCCATTTTGTCCTGATTTTCTCAGATCTTCCTCCCTACCTCTGAGAATTGAGTTGGGACCTTCTGGTGCGGCACCTAGAGTGGTACCAACTCTGATTCCTGTCTTGGTGGCGCTGCCTCCTGGGCCAGCGCCGCCTTTTCTTTTGGTGCCACACCCTGCGCTGGCACTATTTGCACATTCAGCGCCACCAAGGCTACCGGGGTTTTCAACTCCAATTCGTGGAGCGCCTCCTCCTCTTTTTCCTCCTTTTTCTATATATACTATACCTCCAGGGCTAGTAGGAGACGATATTGAGCCTGATCCTGATCTTCGATTTGGAGACGACTTTGACGATGATTCTTCTCTTGGAGTGGCAAATAAACCCTCTCGTTCAGCAGAGCCTTTGGTCAATGACCTTTCCTTTAAGTCTCTGCTAAAGAACATGAATCCCTCTCTCTCTCTCTCTCCAGACTTCAGAGATTGATCCGGGGAAATTGCTGTGTCTGCAGTATCTGCACATTCCTGATATTCCTTTAGAATTGACTTCTCCGGTGCAGTCCTCTTTTGAGATACTCTCACAAATGGTGTGGGATAATCTGGTGCTTATTCCTTCTGTGGCTAAATCCATAGACAGGAAGTACGCCTCCCCCAAGGATTGACCAATCTGGGCCTCTCAAGCCTTTGAAGATGCAATAGTTGTCTTGGCAGAGAATGACAAAGCTGTCCTTCCTCAGGAATCTGCAGCATGTCCAGTAAACAAGGAATCGCATAAGACTGACACCTTGGGAAAGCGAGTTTTCACTGCCTCTACCCTGGATATGTGCATTGCTAGCTACCAAGGTTATTTCTCTCAGTATGAGTATACCCTATGGCAGTCACTCAAAGTCACTGTGGAAGCTGCTCTGGAGTCTGAAGTTAGCTCAGAGCTTCTCCAGACCATTACTAGGGGCATTGAGTCCAACAATCAGCAACTGAAAGCTGCTATGGATGCCTTTGGCACTGCTTCTGGAACTTATCTGTTTGGCCGTCAAGTCGAGCAGGCACTAGAGGCCACACAGAAAACTAGAATGGCTGTCAAAACGGCCAGGCCACCTCATGCTGCCCCTCAACATGGAGGGAACCGGCAGCAGTTTCATAACCATCAGTTCTTTCGTGGCAAAGGCAGATGGGGCTTCAACAAAAATCAAGCCCCCCAGCCGCAAAAGAAAACACAGCAGGAAGCACAGGGCTCAAAAGTGCCTAGTGCCACCCTCTGAGATTCTGGACCAAGTCCCGCCTCAGCTGTCCGAGGGGGAATCTTCCTTGGTGGTAAGAGGGTGTCTGACTCAGTTTTACAACCAGTGGAAGTCAGTCACATCAGACATATGGGTGCTCAGAATAATCCATGAGGGTTACTTTCTAAATCTTTTGGAAACCCCTCTGGATCATTCACCCAAATGACAGCCCTAGCTGTTTGTCTCTCAGTCAGACCTTCTTGCTTTCAAGATTCAAGGCCTTCTGAACAACAGAGCAGTGGAAGTAGTTCCGTTGGATCAACAGACCACAGGTTTTTACTCCCATTACTTCCTAGTTCCAAAGAAAACAGGCGGCATGCGCCCTATTCTCGATCTAAGGAAGTTAAACAAATTCCTTTACAAGGAGAAATTCAAGATGATATCACTCGGCACTCTTTTACCTCTGATTCATCAAAATGATTGGCTGGCCTCCTTGGACATGCAGGATGCTTACCAACATGTTCTCATACACCCAAACCACCATAAGTATCTCCGATTTGTGGCATTGGGTCAGCACAACCAATTAAGAGTCCTGCACTTTGGGCTGTCCTTGGCACCTCAAGTCTTTACAAAGTGCTTTGCAGTTCTCACAGCGCATCTCTGGAAACTCAGAATTCAAGGTGTTCCTATATCTGGATGACTGGCTACTAGCAAGCCCCTCCAGACAAGAAATTCAAGAAGCCATGGCTACGGTTTCCAGGTTCCTCACGTCCATGGGGGTTCTGCTGAGTTTAGAAAAATTGCAACTACAACCCTCCCGATGACTCCTCTTCATAGGAGCCCTTCTGGATACCTCCAATGCAAAAGCCTTTCTTTCAGAGTACAGGAGTGACATCCTTCAGATGGCCCACTTCATCAGAGAGAATGACTCAGTTCGAGCCCTCTTGATGCAGCGGATGTTGGGTCTCATGGCATTCTCAGTATTCACTGTGCCTCTGGCTCATCTTCACATGAGAACTACAGAGTGGCTGCTCAGTACTCCGTGGTCCCTGACCACACATCCACATCAAGGTGACAGAACCTCTAAAATTGTCACTAACCTGGTAGACTCAAAAGAACAACCTCCTGAAAGGCAATCCCTTTGCCCCTCTGGAATCTCAGATCTTCTTCACCACGGATGCATCCGTACTCGGATGGGGAGCTCACTGTCAAGGTCTCCACACCCAAGGTGTATGGAATCAGGAGGAGTCTCAACTCCATATAAATATCCTAGAAATGAGAGCTGTCCTGTACGCAGTCCAAGCTCTGAAGGACTTTCTCTGTCACAAGATCATTCTCCTTCAAACGGACAACAAAGCAGTGATGTACTATATCAACAAACAGGGTGGAGCACACTCTTACCCCCTGTGCAGGGAAGTGATGAGAGTGTGGGAGTGGTGCCTGGAGCATAAAGCCCTGATCCAAGCGGTTTACCTCCCGGGAGTGCAAAACGATCTGGTGGATTGTCACAGCAGAACGGAAGCAGATCCTTATGAGTGGTCTCTCGAAACAAGCATCGTGTAATTGTTCTTCAAAGAGTGGGGAACACCAGACCTTGGCCTTTTTGTGTCCCCACTGAATGCAAAACTGCTTCTATTCTGCTCCAGAAATTCAGAACCTGGCGCTTTCTGTCAGGATGCATTCAGACTGTGGTGGACAAGACGCTTTCTGTATGCATTTCCTCCTCTTCCCTTAGTACAGAGAGTACTGCTCAAGCTGGAGGCACAAGGGGGCAGAATGATCCTCATTGCCCCACTCTGGCCTCGTCAGATTTGGTTTCCATTAATCAACAGATTATTGGAAACTTCACTGAGACAGCTTCCACTTCAAATGGACCTGCTGACCCAGGGCCCAGTGGTCCATCCCAACCTGAGATCCCTTCACCTCCATGCATGGCTCCTGAGGAGATTGAAGTGAGTAGGTCTGATGTTTCACGGAGGGTCTCAGACATTCTCATAGTGGCACGCAAGCCAGCTACTAGGAAAACTTATACGGTGAAGTGGAAGTGGTTCTCCATCTGGTGTGCAAGGTCCTCCCTGTACCCCCTTTTCCTGCCCACCTAACAAAATCTTGGAGTATCTTCTGGACCTCTCAGATACAGGACTGCAATACTCAACAGTGAAGGTTCACCTCTGCGTGATCTCAGCGTACCATGAACCTGTACACTCCATGTCTCTGGCTCAGTTATCTTTAGTCAAGAGGTTCCTTAAAGGTATACTTCACACTAGACCACCAGTCAGAAGACCTGTAGCCGCCTGAGACATTAAACTTGTGCTAGACATGCTCACCTGTAAACTTTTCAAGCCCCTAGCAACTTGTGAGCTGAAGTTCCTGACCTGGAAGACCACCTTCCTTGTAGCCATTAACTCCGTTTGCAGAGTGTCTGAAATACGTGCTTTGGTCACAGACCCCCCCCCGCCCGTATACTGTATTTCTCAAAGACAAGGTGGTTCTTAGAACTCACCCTAAGTTTTTCCCTAAAGTAGTCTCAGAATTCCATCTGAACCAGCCCTTGGTTCTCCCAACCTACTTCGCGAACTTCCAGAATGAGGGACAGCGTGCCCTATATTCTCTGGTTTTTAAAAGGGTTTTGTGGTTTTACATAGACAGAACTGACAGAACTAAAGAGATTTGCAAACCTAAACCGCTGTTTGTCTCTTTCAGCATGGCCCTGCTGGGTCAGCCTGTTGCTATCAGATGTATTTCGGCGTGGCTAGTGGCATGTCTTCGCCAATTCTACTCCATGGCACAGGTTAAACTGGAAGGCAAAGTAAATGCTTACTCTACCAGGGCAGTCGCGGCATCTCTGGCAGAAATTCTAAACATGCCCATTGTAGACATCTGGAGTGCAGCTACTTGGAGCTCCGTGCACACTTCTGTGAGGCACTACGCTTTGGATGTCCATGCCAGACAGCATCAATCCTTTGGCAGGACAATCCTTAATGGACTTCTGTCCTAAGTGAGCTTCTCTCTCCTGCCACCCTTCTTGGGGGATTATTTTAGCTTGGTATGCTCCCATTAGTGTGAATGAGTGGTGGAGACTTTATGTCCAGGAAGATATGAAAATTACTTACCTACCGTAGTTCTTGATCTCCTTGGACGAAGTCTCCACCACTCATTCACACGCCCACCCTCCATCCCCTGAGCTCACTTATCTGTTTTTGGTCTTCACTCCCTCGATAGCTGGGCTATGAAGACTCTGTGGTGTTGACCCTTTTTATGTGGGTCATTCGGACTTTCTTGTGTCCGACATAGGTTAGTTTCATTAGATTAGTTTACGCTGCATCTCCTTGGTAAAAAAAGGTACTGAGGTGGTTGGAGGGTCGACGCCAAGGTAACCTATATGGCGTGAGCCAGGCTCGCAGCGCTGCTTCCTCGCAGCCCTACCTCGGTGCTGGCCCTCCTGAAGATTTTTGGCTCCCACTCGGTTCTAGCGCCTCCGGCATAGTCCCATTAGTGTGAATGAGTGGTGGAGACTTCGTCCAGGAAGATCAAGAATTACGGTAGGTACGTAATTTTCATTTTTGTCACCTCAGCATGCTGTTGAAATCGAAAGAGTCATTATTTTGGTATTGTATGTGCAGAGAGAAAATTTTCAAAGTAGACACACATGTGGTCTGTGTGTGCTGTTTGGGCCTGTCTCACAACACGAGGGCTTGTGAGATTTGATAGCGCTTCAACCAGGCTACAAGGCAATGTAACAGGAAAGCTCAAGAAAATTGTCTCCATTTCAAAACTTTGAAAGCCATGGAGAAGGAATAGGGCCCATAATCTGTGTCTTCCTCACCATCAGCCAAGAAGCGGCTACCAAAGTCAAAGGATTGGAACAGGGAACTGTTGACATTGCAGCCCTTTTCCTTGTCCAGCCACAAGCATAAACATAGAGATAAAGAAAGATCTGCTTTGCTGGTGAGGTCCTGGTTGCTGTTGAGACAGGGTAATTCTACTGCATTGTTGCTTGCTCCAGCAGTGGCGACTACAGCCCCCCAGACCACCGATGAGACACAAAGGTCGGGGCTTGGCTTAGGCACTGCCATACCTACTGTGGACAATAGGACACCATCATCGTCTGGCCAAGGCCCCTCGACACAAGTAGTTTCTGCCGCTTTACAGGGCTCCGTCAACCCTCAGGTTGTGCTGGCATTGTTCTCAGAAATTATCAGATATATTCTGCCTGGCCTACCACTACAGGCAGTTATTCCACCGATGGGACCTCCTGCTCCACAGCCCTCATCGACGGCCTTTACTAGCACATCACAGATTCTTTCCTCTCAGTTGTCACCGATGCATTCTGTGGTGCCTGTCATCGATACAGATTTTGTCAATAAAGTTGAATATAATCCTGACCTCATGGTTTTAGAGGAGGAATATGAGGGAGAACAACATGTTGCACCATGATCTTATCTGCGTCATTCTTCACCATTCATCACATTTGGGTTCATGGCTGGAGGTCATGACCCCGCAGGAGCTCTTTTTTTTTTTTTTTTTGGTAGATGGAGCTGACGCACCATTGGCGTCGCCCTTGAGGCCGACGCACTGCTTGGCGCTCTCGGGTTGGCCATTAGGCACTGTCGACTTCACCTGCCTGCCAGTTCTTCATCTCCTGCTGTCAAGGTCACCTCGTGTTGAAGCTCCGAAAGAATTTTGAGGCCTACCGCCTATGCAGTTCGGCCTGCCTTTTCTCCTCTGTGCCGCAGTCCATCGGCTCCTTCCCTGCCGGTTCTAGTTGCCTTACTCGACATCGCTTGATAAGATCTTTCCATTTATTTTTATTCTTGGTGATGTCGAGTCTGTTTTTGGTGTTTCAAGCAACATGAAGTCTTGCTATATTCTGACATATGTAGTGAGTCCTAACCTTCGAACTGCCAGGCATGGAATACTGAGCTCGAGCTCGGTTGAGACTGTGTCTGTTGTTCTTCAAACTCAAACCATCAGATTCTTTACTCCGCCTCACTGAACAGTCGCTCCGGAGATTTCTCCTTCTGCTTGGTTCAGTTTGTCGGTTAAAGTACCGCTTTTCTCGGTTTTCGACTGAATTTAAACCGTAACCTGTCAGTTCAGTCTCTGTCTGTGGTATTTGTGAGTATTAGATAGGTTTTATTTTATTCTATTCTGTGTGGAACTTGTAAATGGTTTATCGGTTCGGTTTGAACCGATCAAGTTGTTTAAAATCTTAAATTGTGCTTTTAGAGTGTGGTTACCGGTTCTTATCGGTTCTAAAAAACGGATTTTATTACGTTTTTTTCCACGACCCGTGACACGGTTGGGAACCGATAAGAGGGTCTTGCCTGGCGGATTGCCATAAAAGGGTAAGTTTGATTAGGACTGGCACTATGTCTGAGAAACCCAAAAGAAAAACTGGACCCACTGGGTTTCAACACTGTAGTGTGTGTGGGGAAGTCTTTGCCAAGGCTGACCCCCCACACCACCTGTGTTTATTGTCTGGGGTTTGACCACCTCAATGCAGACTGCCAGATTTGCAAACATTTCCCTGCAGCTACCCTAGAAAAGAGAGCTGGTAGGCTCAGGGAAAGGGAGGCCAAAAAGTCCGCTGAACTGGATGGCCAGCCCGGTTTGGTTCAAACCGAACCAGAAGGAGTGCCCTCTGACCAAGGCGAGACTTCTTCGGGCAAAAGGAGAGCCAATTCTGAGGAATCGGTTCCAGCTAAAAGAACTAGAAAAGAAAAATCAGCTGGTGTGGGGCCAAAACTTTCCTCTCCAACAGCTGAAGAGATAGCCAAAGCGATCAAAATTGTCCAGTCGCTTTCTCCAGTTCCAACCGAACCGGCACCATCAGGCAGGTGCTCGGTTCGGCCGGTTCCACCGGTTCAAGAGTATGAGTTAGAGGAATTTTTTGAACCGGAGGAGGAGGAAGAGGAGTATGAGGAAAGTGAATGTGGATTTGAAAGTCTGGATGTGCCCATTGACCCGGACATCTCCCCAGATAGACCTTCTGGGATTTCTCCTCCTAAGCTTTCTGAGTCCCTCTCCCATTTCATGTTTTATAAAAAAAGTGGCTGAAACCCTCCAGCTTCCTGTGGAAGAAGTTGTGGATGACCAGGAGGAGCCTGACTATGTGGAAATGATGGATATCCCAGAGTCTAGGAGGCTGTCTATTCCCTTGCACAAATCTTTTGGGAAACAGACATTTAAGATTTTAAAGACTCCTAATACTATACCTCCTGTGGACAAGAGAATGGACAAGAGGTATATGTTGTCAGGCTCTGACACGGAGTTCCTTACACAACAATGCAGCCATGTTGGGGTAGTGCAGGCTGCAGCCTGTGATAAGGCAGACATTCCCTTGGCTTCACACCCCCCGGACAAGGACTCCAGGAGGATTGATGCCATGGCAAAGAAACAGTACATGGCAGCATCCTTGGGACTCAGAAAGGCCAATCATATGGCCTATACTGCTAGGTATCATAAATCCAGATGGGACACTGTTATGGCCTCTAGCAAAACAGGTCCCTGGCCAGCTTGCCAAGGAGCTGGAGCAGGTGGCTGCTGATGGTATTGAGGCATCCAAGGTGCAATTCCATGCTGCAGTGGACTCCAATGATGTGTCTTCTAGAGTCATGGCTACATCTGTGGCACTTCAGAGAATGGCTTGGCTCAGATGTACTAGCCTGTCACAGGATACCCAGACTAAGGCCATGGATTTTCCTTGTTGGGTAATTCTCTGTTGGGAGCAAACAGAGAATTACATGAAGAAAATGGATGAGTATAGGACCACCTATAGGAGTGCACAGGCCAAGGAAAGGCAGGCCACTCCTCAAAGGCAGCTTCCCAGGGGCAGGGGCAGGCCTTTCATAGGCCTTTTACCAAGCCCAGCCTCTTCTTCTGCTTATGCCCAGAGGGGGTTCTTTAGAGGGAGAGGCAGACGGGCTACAAGCAGACCTGCTTCCACCCCTCAGCCCAAAGCCCCTGCCAAACAGGCACCCTGATGGGGTTGCCAGGGCCGATTCTCAGCTACCTGTAGGGGGCAGGCTGGCTTACTTTGTCCAGGACTGGAAGTCTCTGACATCAGACAAATGGGCCCTGGAAGTAGTAAGCCAGGGACTGGTTCTCAGCTTCAAAAAGTTTCCAAAGATGAGAACCAGATCCTTTCCACCTGCAAATCCATCAGAGGCACTTGCCTTAGAGGCAGAGGTCTCCTCCTTCCTAGCTCTCAGAGCTGTGGAAAGGGTTCCACCCCTACACCAGGGCAAAGGGTTGTACTCCAGGTACTTCCTTACCCCAAAAAAGACAGGAGAATGGCGGCCCATCCTGGATCTCAGATACTTCAACAAGCACCTTTTAAAACCAAAATTAAAAATGGTGACTCTGGGAATTATTCTACCCTCTCTAAGGCCAGGGGACTGGCTAGTGTCCCTGGACCTCAAGGATGCCTACTTCCATATTCTCGTCAGAATCTCCCATTGAAAGTACCTCAGGTTCGAGCTGCCCTCAGGCCATTATCAGTTCAGAGCAATGCCCTTTGGCCTCACTTCTGCTCCAAGGGTATTCACAAAATGCCTGGCAGTAGTAGTTGCTTTTCTAAGAAGGCAGAAGATTGCCATCTTCCCTTACCTGGACGGCTGGCTCATAGTAGGCCAGTCCCCAGACCAAGTCAAGTTACACTTACAGATAACTCAGCAACTGCTCACTTTTTTGGGTTTCCTTCTAAATCTTCCAAAGTCAGTTCTAGAGCCTGTCCAGCTCCTCACTTTCATAGGTGCAGAGCTAGACACAGTAAAGGCCAGAGCCTTCCTTCCCCTAGACAGGGCAAGGACCCTGGTCTCTCTGGCCTCCTCATTCACCCTGCAGGTGTCTCAACCAGCAAGGCATTTTCACAGGTCCTGGGGCACATGGCTGCTTCTACAGCAGTAGTGCAGGGAGCAAGATTTCAGATGAGGGACATTCAGTTCCATTTGAGAGCCTTTTGGTCTCAAAGGAAGAACCTCTGACCAAATTGATCCCAGTAACTCAACCCTGATCCAGGCCCTACAGTGGTGGCAGGATCAGAACAATCTGAGACAAGGGGTTCCTTTGTCACTCAGTCTCACTCTTTAATCCTTACTACAGATGCCTCCCTCTTGGGGTGGGGGGCTCACATGGGCGACCTCACCACCCAGGGGTTGTGGTCCCCTCAGGAATCTCTGCTCCATATCAATCTGTTGGAACTCAGAGCAGTACTTATAGCACTTCAAGCTTTTTCCAAATCTGTTCAGAACAAAGTTGTACAGGTCAGAACAGACAACACCACCACAATGTGGTAAATCAACAAGCAAGGAGGCACTCGGTCTATGGCCTAGTGCACCGAAGCAATGAAGTTGTGGTCTCTGGCTTACTCCCTGAACACCTTCCTCACGGCAGTTCATCCCCCAGGCAAGGACAATGTCCTGGCAGGCGCTCTCAGCAGGATTTCCCAGGGCCATCACGAATGGTCACTGGACCCCTGGTCTTGGAGGTGATATTTTCCAGATGGGGCACCCACAGATAGATCTTTTGCAGCCCCAGACAATCACCAACTTCCCTTTTTGCTGCAGGCCCCAGGGTTGGGCTCAGTCCCCTGGATGCCTTAGTTCTCAATTGGGAAGGGAAGTTTCTCTATGCTTTTCCCCCCTTCCCTCTCCTGTTCAAAGTGCTAGTCAAAGTCAGATCTCAACCCTGCAAGATGATCCTGATTGCTCCAGACTGGGCCAAACAGCCCTAGTATCCACTCCTACTGTCCTTAGCAGTCCATCTTCCCCTGTGTCTTCCCAGGAATTACAACCTGTTAAACTGTGCTCAGGGGAGGGTTTGGTACCCGAACCTCAAATCTCTCAATCTCAAGGCCTGGCTCTTGAAGAGTTAGAGTTTGTGTAATGGATATCCTGAAGGCTTCTAGAAAGCCTTCCACCAGGGCTACTTATAATTCAAAATGGAAAAGATTTTCCATATGGTGCTCTCCGAAGCATATTTCCCCAGAATCTGCTGATCTGCTCACAATCCTTGATTGTATGGTCCACTTAAATAGCTTGGGGCTGAGACCAGCTACACTGAAAGTGCATCTGGCAGCTGTGTCTGCTTTTATCTCAGCAGGTAAGCCCTCTTCTCTTTCAGCTCACCCTGTATTCTCCAAGTTTTTCAAGGGATTGCTTCACACCGACCCTCCATTCAGGGACTCTGCCCCTGCCTGGGACCTCAATGTTTGCATTGCTCAGCTTATGCACCCCCCTTTTGAGCCTTTATCTTCAGCAGAGCTTAAGTACTTGACTTGGAAGACTGTGTTTCTGGTAGCCATCACTTCTGCCAGGCGCATAAGTGAATTACAAGCTTTGTCAGTGGAGCCTGATTTTATCTCCTTTCATAGCGATAAGGTGGTCCTCAGGACTAACAGGAAGTTCTTGCCTAAGGTGGTTTCAGATTTCCACCTTAATCAATCTATGTCTCTTCCAGTGTACTTCACTGACCATTCCTCCTCTGGCGAGAGGAGGCTGCACAGTTTGGATGTGAAAAGAGCCCTTAGCTACTACATAGAGCGTACCAAGGGTCACAGGTTTGACTCCCTCCAACTGTTCCTCACTTATGGTGAGGTTGGTAAAGGGAAACCTGCCACTAAAAGATCCATTGCCAGGTGGATTGTCTCTTGTATCCAATTTTGCTATGAAAAACTGGGTAAGGTTCCTCCCTCAGACCTGAGTGCTCACTCTACCAGAGGTACAGCTGCTTCCCTGGCTGCTGCCAGGGACATCCGTATTCTAGAGATATGTCAAGCAGCTACCTGGAAAACAGTTCACACTTTTACCAAGCATTACTCCCTGGACATCCAGGCTAGCAGTGATGCTCGGTTTGGCACAGCTGTGCTTCAGAGCCTATTTCCTAAGTAGGTTCTGTCCCTCCTCCATGGAAGTACTGCTTTGTAGTCTGCATATGTCAGAATATAGCAAGACTTCATGTTGTTTGAAGAAAAAATTACTCACCTTAGTAATGTTGTTTCTTCTAATGGAGTCTTGCTATATTCTGACCTCCCCTGCCTGCCCCTCTCAGAACCTCTGTTTTTTGGGATGTGGGTGGGCAGTGCAGTGTTGGCACTTAGTAGGTGCCCACCTTTTTGTTTTCACCCCTTCTTTTCTTGGGGTGAGTTGGTGTTGTGTTTTTCATTTTTGGGTCTCCTGACTTGAGTCTTTGTTTTGGGACCAAAAAATGTGTTTTATGTTTAGTAGCCAGTTGGCTAGTGTAGATTTACAGCTTCCACACAGGACCTTAGTGAGTTTAGCTCATAAAGATCTGACGGTTTGAGTTTGAAAAACAACAGACAGAGTCTCAACCGAGCTCGAGCTCAGCATTCCATGCCTGGCAGTTCGAAGGTTAGGACTCACTGCATATGTCAGAATATAGCAAGACTCCATTAGAAGAAACAACATTACTAAGGTGAGTAATTTTTTTTTTTTCCCCCGTAGGTCATGTCTGGATCGGAGGTCAAGAAGACTTTGAAGACAGGATGGCCCCCCATGCGACTGTGCCCTTGTGGCCGTAAATTTTCCATCACCGTCCAGCATGACTGTTGCCCTACGTGTCATGGCCTGCTTCACAACATGGATTCGTGTGACGCCTGTTTCCCCATGGACCGCTGGGTCATCGAACAACATGCGTGGAAAGTGGGGCGAGCTCCGCTGACTTTCGGGGGTCGGGTATGCACTCGTACAAGGCCACATACTGCCTTCCTCCGGTCCCCTTCCTGCCCCACACGGACTGAGGAGGAGGGAGCCTCGGCTTCTAGTAGCCTAGCCCTTGCCGAGGCTCTTTCTGTCGTGCAGGATGCCTGTCCCCCTCTTTTCGGGCGTCACGCGGGCACCATAAGTGTCGCCTCTTCGGTGAAGGCCTCGGTGTCGGACCCACAGTTGCTTCGCAGGGCCCGGTCGACGCCATCCTCAACTCTGTTGGTCAGCACAGGGCCTTGGTACCATTCATGGTGCATTGGCTCTAACGGAGCTGTCGCCGGGCGCCAGTTTGTTACTCAGCGCCATGGCTGCTGTCAGTACCGCTCATGGGGCCGATACTGCTAGCGGTGCCATGGGAGTCTCTATGGTGCGTCTTTGTCTTCTGCATACGGCACTGAGTTGAGCACAGCGCCCGTGTCCGCCGCAGGACTTCGGCGCGAGGCATCAGTTCTGCTGTCGGCGATCGGCGCTGCCTCGCCCTCCATGCCATTCATGGTGCCGTGGAGCCGGTGGCGCCATCCGTGGCGCCGATAGCACCGTTGGTGCCATCGTCAGCACCATCCCCGTCCTCGGCGCTGACGGCACCGTGACTGTTTCTGACTCTGGGACTGCTGTTCAGGCTGGAGCTGTGTCCCCCGCGGTTACCGCTCATGCTGCTGTGGGGGGCACTGGCACTGGCTCAGGCATGGTCTTGGAATCTGGCACCCCATTTGGCAGGGATGGCACCGGGCACCCTCCTACGGTCTGGCACAGGGCCTCGGCCTCTAACTCTTCGGAGGCAGAGTCGGGCTCTGAGTCAGATGAGCAGTCTGACTCCTTGGGGTTGATTGTTGGGGTGGGCAGCCCTGTAGTGTCCTCCACAAGCCGGAGTCAGACCCCTTCTGAGGTGGGGTCGGTGGCTGCCGAGACTGGGGTCAGGGGTGCTGACCAGCAGGCAGTGGTGCAGGCCATCACTGCTCTGCAGCCAGGTCTTGGTGGTTTCACTGACCCCTCAGCAGTGGTACCCCTGCCTGTGGTGTGCCTGGATCGTCCAACTTTGGGGCCGATCAGGGCTCCTACGGGAGGAGAGGGTGCTGTGCCCTGGATAGCTCCTCGGGTGCTGGCCAGGGCTGTCAGCTACCTAGGCTGGCCCTCTTGAGGAGGAGGGCTCTTTCGGACTCCGAGGGACATGGTGTCTGCACGGCAACCTTTTTCGGGGGCCCACCCGAGCTCTGGAAGAAGCCGAAGTGCGGATCTCCGCTCTTCTTCCTCGGTCTCTTTGACATAGCCCCATTCTTTTGAGGTAGGGGACCGTCCTTCTGGACCTATACGGCCCCGGTCGCCTCACAGGAGGATTCTTCCACCCGCAGGCAAGGCAGTACCGAAATAGTTGTTCAGCTGTCAGCTGTGGAGTCTTCTGGAGCACTTTCTTCTTCAGGTGCTCTTGGTCCGCTCTTAAGCCCAGGCGGAGGTCAGCCGACATCTCTTCTTGGTTCTGTCCCCATCCCTCTGCCACATTCTCCTGTGCTCCCAGGCATCCTTGGTCCTAGTGGGCCTCTCTCCTGGGAGTATTTCAGGGCATGGCTGCTCGGTTCCCAGCTTACGTTAGGGCAATGGACAGACAGGTTTTTCAACCTCCTCCCGAGCAGCCGCCCTCTGAGCAGTCGGTACTCTCCAACTCTTCATCCCCCTCTTCTGGGGGAGAGGAGCCTTCTGTCCACATCTCTCCAACTGCTGATCTCGCTGTGTATCAGTGTTTCCTTGTGAGGATGTTGAAGGACTTGCAGCTCACCCCTTCCACTGTAAGCAATCCAGAGCACTCGGCGCACGCCTTTCTAGGCGATTTCAGTGAGGCCACCCTTGTGGTGCCCCCCACTGGCCTGCTCCCTTTCGGGAGGCGTCGTTGCGCTCCTGGCAGAGGCCCTTCTCCGGAGTTCCTGCCCCTAGGGATCTCTGCCAGCGGTATTGCCTCCCCCCCCCGGAGTTTCCAGGTTCCATGCCTCATCCACAGTCCGGATTGACGAAGTTAGACACTCCTGATGGGCTTTGTGCCCTTCACTGTGCCTGGCCCCCAGATCAAGATTCCTCGGATTTTGACTTCTGGGGTAGGAGGGCTTTCTACTCGGCACGGTTGTTGCTTTCCATCTCTGCACATCAGGCCCACTATGCAGCCTATGACAGGTTCTTGTGGTCCAGGCTCAGTCAACTCCTAGCCTCATTGCCTGACACAGAGCAAACCAGACAAGCCATTGCACTCTCTGCACATGGCCTGGAGCTAGCAAGGCATCAAGCAAGGGCATCCTATGATGTCAGCGAGGTAGCTACTAGGGTCGTAGGGACAGCGATCTGCACTAGGCGGATGGCATGGCTGCGTCTTTCCTGGTTGTCACCCTTGGCCCGGCGTAGGGTGATTAATTCCGCTCACCAGAGAACCTATCTCTTCTCTTGTAGAGCGAGACGGCATTTGTCGGGGCAACTTCCTTCGCCCTCCAGGGGGTCCCCATCTCACACTCCCCACTCTTGGGCCTCCCCAGGCCCTGAAGGTTCTCCCTCTTAGTGTGTCAACCACTGAGAGCTAAGGGACTTTGTCCCCTAGGGTGTAAAGAAAACCCCCTTCGGGGGGGGGGGGCTCATCACTCACCCAAATGTGATAAGATATGAAAATTACATACCTACTGTAATTATGATCTTTCTGTGTATCTTCACCATTCATCACAATCCCGCCCTCCATCCCCCTGGGGCCCCAGTCTCTGGGTCCTCCTCCCTCCCTCTCTGTGCACAACTCCCCCCCCCCTTCTTAGGGATAAGGTTCCTGGGAGAGTGATCAGCATGGGGGGCACTCCTTCTCCAGTACGTTGGCTCCACCACTGTGGGGTGGGAGTTGGCAGTTGCCCTCCATTCTCTCCCCTTTTTTCCCCGTCCATCTTATTTTTTCTTGTCCTTTGGACTAGCCTTAAAAAAAAAAAAATTATTTCTTTTTTCACCAGACATCTTTCCTTGAGAGGGTGTTAATTCTCTCTCCCCTGTCCTTCCTCCAGAATAGCCGAGTCTGCTTATATGGAGTTTTTGCCAGCTGTTCTGTGCCTTGAATTCTGGCAAGAAGCCTTTGGCTACTCCTTGCAGTTCCTATACAATCTGGAGACGGACCAGGGTCTGGGATATGTTTAACTTCCCCTCTCTTCCTATCTTCTAAATTCTTTACCCCACCCTACCTCCCTCCCTCCTCTATTTCCAGAGATTGGTGCCCCTCCAAATCCCTTTAGTTCCCGACTTCTCTCTTTCTATCCTCTCAGTTATTATTTCTCCTTTTAGTTTTATATCTTTCCTTTTTCCTGTTCCTTGGACTTCCTTGTCCCACCCTCCACTCCCTTTCTCTTACCTCTCCGGTGACTCAGAACTGGCAGGCAGGCAGGTGGAGTCGACAGCGCCTAACGGCCAACCCGTGAGCACCACGCAGTGCGTCAGCCTCGAGGGTGGCACTGATGGTGTGTCGGCTCCGCCTACCAAAAAAAAAAAAAAAAAGAGCTCCCGCAGGGTCATGACCTCTGGCCATGAACCCAAAGGTGATGAATGGTGAAGATACACAGAAAGATCATAATTACGGTAGGCACGTAATTTTCATATCTAGTTCTACCTTCTCACTTTGCAGTGAGAACTCAGTGGTTTATGCCCCAAGATCTCCTCCTGAGGATGCATTTCAAGCCATGATGCAGCAAATTCAGTCTGCCATGGGCTTTGCTGTGGAAGAGAAAGATTCCACAAAAATAAATTTAATGGCACTTTTGGAGGTGCCTTGCACACCCTCCATGTGTACTTCTACCTATATACCCTTCATTAGAAGATGCTACCTTTGCTGCATGGTACAGAGCTATCTCACTGCCTGCAGTACCTAGAAAGTCTGATAAGCAGTATCCAGCACCATTTGCTTAGCCTTATTATGCTGATTAGCCAGAAACTGACTCTGTAGTCATCATAGCTGCTAATGGTAGGAAGTGATATGCAGCAAGCAGTTTTGAATGCTCCATTTAGACGCACAGAACTGTTTGCCTATGATGATGAAGAAGCCCTACATGGCCTTCAGATGTCAAACATGACTCTAAGGTGTGTAAAGTCCCCATATCCCACTCCTGCTAGAGGATGTGGGAGGAGCTCCTTTCACCAGCCTGCTGCCAGAGGCGGCCGAGCCTACTGTCAGCAAGGCCATGGCAGAGGAGGTGACACCCTACTGGGTCCCCTCTCCCAGGTGCCCATGCAAAAGCACCCAAGGCAGTTGGTGCCAGTGGCACTGCCCCCACTGGTTCCACATGACTCTCTTCCGGACACCCCCCCACCTCCACCGTTACCTTTTTGGCATGGTTGTGGGGATCAGACACTCCCTACACCTGAAACAATGGTGGAAGATTACTACAGGTGAGTGGGTCCTGTAGATAGTTACAAGGGGACATGCTCTGGGTCTGTTACAGATCCCTCCATATCATCCTCTGCCTCCTTCCTGTTATCTTCCAGGCCATTTGTCCAATCTGAAGGAGGACATTCAGTCATTATTCCAAAAATGTGCTATAGAACCTGTTCCTCCTCAACAAGGAAACAAAGCATTCTGTTCCAGATATTTCCTGGTCCCAGAATGGACAGGGGATCCATGTCCTGTGTTGGATGTCAGAGATCTCAACTTTTACATCAAACACAATAAGGTTCGAATGGTATCCCTGCAAGCTGTGATTTCCCTTCTGCAAACAGGGGACTGGCTTTGTTATCTGGACATGAAGGATGTATATCTTCATGTTAAGATCAGGAAACAACACAGGCAGTATCTCCACTTTGTGCTGGAGGGGGAACATTACCAGTTCACAGTATTGCCTTTTGGCTTGTCTTCTGCACCACGGTCTTAACTAAATGCTTGGCAGTAGTGACAGCAGCCCTTCGCAGGGAATACCTGTGTGGGTTCCCCTATCTGGACTAGAAGAAGAATCAGCATTTATATAGCGCTTTTCATACACAGTATCCCAAAGCACTTTAGAAGCAATGCTAGACTGGTAGTGAAGTGACTGAATGTGTGGTGGTGGCCATATCGCACATCATCACCCACACACAGCCTGGATAATTGCATGAACCGGTTTATGGGAAGGGGAATGTTGGCCAGGGCACCGGGAATGCTCCTGCTCTTTATGAAGAGTGTCCTGGGTTCTTTTACTTCCACCTGGACACCCACCAGGACAACACCAGGATGGGCAGAAGGGACCTTGGTTTAACGTCTCATCTGAAGGACGGCACACCCCAGGAGTATAGCACCCCCCCAATACTGCACTCGGATGCCAGCGATTTTTAGGTGCAAGTCCAATCCCGGTGTGGGACAAGAACCCACGACCTTTTGGTCCAGAGGCAGATGTGCTACCAACTGAGCCACGCTGACACCTGGCTCTTGAAGACCAACTTCAGGGAAAATCTACTACACATCTGTCTCAGACATGGCAGTTGTTTGACAACTACTCCTTGCCAAAGACTGCAGTACATATGGGCAGTGATGGACACAGAAGAGATGTGCATTCCTGCTGCTGGACAGAGCAGACAATCTGATTGTCCAAGCATAGCTGGTATACAGGAGTCACTCTGTCTCTGTGAGAACAGTGTTAAGGGTCCTGGGCCTTATGGCTGTGGCTATAGTGACTGTGCCACTTGCCAGCTTCCACATGAGCATCCCTCAGTGGACAGTCAGTGTCCAGTGGGATCAGTTGACAGACTAGCTGGAGCAAATGGTTCTCATCCTGTCTGTGCTTTGCAGAGCATTGCTATGGTGGATGGATAGCGAAAACCTATTAAAGAATGTTCCATTCCTTGTACCAGCTGCTATGCAGATTCTCAATATGGATGCCTCGGGCTGCTGTTGTGGTGCTCTTCTTGGCCCTTAGCAGACACAGGGGTTGTGGAACAAGGTGGAGGCCAAACCGGAGTTGGACTGGCCTGGCCGGATACCTGGAAATTTCCAGGTGGGCCCCCCCTGCCATGTACAGTATTGCGTACCAGCATGTGTATGGAGGGGGGAAGCACTCTGAGTATGCAGTAAGTGCAGCCCAAAGAGAAACAAACTGTAATTAACGCACACCAAAAAAAGAATGAGAGGAAGTGCGATGAAGACAAGTGCGTCAAGTGATTTCACATTGTGTTCTGTGAGCTGTGCACATCTCCCTTTGTTGTTCGTCGCAGGGTGCCGGCGCTGCAAGTCAGACAAGTGCTCCTAATACAGAAAAGGCATGATGGGGGGTCCGTACCAATTACCTTAGAGTCAAGAGTCTTGACCGCTAAGCTAATTGGTCAGCAGTGTGTGGTGGGGGAGTGGTGAGCACTCACAGTGGGCCCTTCGAAAGGCTTTACACTTTGATGTGCCGCGATGCCTCTTCTGTTTGCTGCACAGCAGTGGTTCACCTGATCGGGTCCTGCAAGCTACTTTGTGCTGTTCTGTGTATCTATTTTGAATAGATGGAGTCAGGACAGGAGCCGAGGAGGAGACCATCATGGAGAGGTGGTGGCATGCCGTGTGGCTGAGGCTGCGAGTGAGACCTGACCCAACTCCCCTGAGCTGAGCAGTCGACAAAAGAATTGTAAGTCTGACGACATGTTGCTTCTTTCTTTCTTCAGTGTGCAGCAAGATTGATAGCTGGTAAAACTAAACACAGTACTTTTTCAGGGTCAGAGACTAACAGGAATCCACACTCCATAATCCCACTAGAACAATGGCTGTCCATTGCTGAAAAGCGGGAAGATCCATGGCAAGCCACTTTCTGGTGATAGCTTTATGGGCAGATGTTATCAGAATGTTCCACGTATAAATCTTGTCCCTACCTTTCACCTCCCTGGGTGTCAGTCCCAGTACCATGTGAGCCAGGCCCAGTGGTCCTGGCACTGAGAAAATGTCCCTCAAAGCCTGTGATAGTTTGGGCCAGTATTGAGTTAACTGTGGACAGTGCCAACACATGTGTAGATGGTCCGCCTGAGGCTCCAAGCAGCCCCTTCAGCAACTTGCTGGACAGTTTCTGTCCCATTTGCTTTTTATCACCAGGGTGATAAAGAAGCACGTTCTGACTTTCCCTCTTGTATGATACCCCCCTCCATGAATTGTTTTAGGGTATTTAGACCCAGTCTCCTCACCTTTTAAGGTAAGGTCCTGTTGTGATGGGGTAAAGGCTGAGTCCCAGGCAAACCATCTCAATGACCACAGTTCTTGTGAAAGTTTATGCTTTATCCACAGTCTACGGACAGTTCCCAGTGTGTTCCTCACAGAACAGTGAGATGTTTTTATCCTTGTGTGTTAAGTCTGGGTTTATCACTCTGGCCCCCAGAGGAGCCCCATCTGAGCATGCTGTCGCTATAGTTTTCTAGTGTGCCCTGTACTTCTTTGTCTATCATAATAGGGTGATCTTACTTCGAGATAGAGCGCTTGCAGCAGGTTACAACATTAGGACTGAAGCCGGCAGGCGCCAGGACCCCACAGAAATTTTCTAGCTAGCAGTCTTCAGCGGGGACCGCCTCCGACGTCGGTCCCGCCCCCAACGTCAGGCGTAGTACATAAGGAGGCGGTCCCCCCATAATCCTCAGTTCTTTTCCTGCCATCGACATCACCAGTATCGGCCTCTCGGTCTCTTTTTCTAGCGTGTGACGACCTTTAGAACTACGACGCTTTTCGTCTTTCTTTGGACTTTGGATCAACTGATGTCCTCTCCAACAACTTCTGTAGAGGGTCACCATACGAAGTGTGCCTGCGGCAAACCGATCCCCTTCAAGGATCCACATTCGGCCTGCGTGTGCTGCCTAGGCCCAGAATACGACACCAAGGCCTGCTCCTTCTGCCAGGGCTTCAACAGTTGCACCAGGATCCACCGCCAGAAGGCCCTTCAAGCGTTTCTCTTGGAGGAGAAACTGAAAACTATGGATAAAGAACCTTCCTCCCGGGGGGAGTCGTCGGCTAAAACCCACAAGCACCGGGAAAAGGAATGGTCCAGGTCCCCTGCGAGGGGCTCGGACTCTCGAAGCTCCGGCTCGAAATCGGACCGCTCTCCCTCC
Organism: Neoceratodus forsteri; assembly: GCA_016271365.2. Classification (NCBI taxonomy): domain Eukaryota; kingdom Metazoa; phylum Chordata; order Ceratodontiformes; family Ceratodontidae; genus Neoceratodus; species Neoceratodus forsteri. The sequence goes on from CM057452.1 coordinate 1,873,248,265, forward strand.
AGGGCTCGGTCGCAACCTCCCCCGGTTCAGGTCAGATCCTCCAGCCGCTCCTCTTCTCTACAGCCCCTGAAGACTTACAGGCCATCGGCCTCTTCCACTCCATCTAAGGCCTCGTTGAAGTCCGGGGAACACCATAAATCTTCTTCCCGCTGGCGGGACACCGACGCCAGGTCAGTTTCCCAGCCTCTGCATGGATCGGATCCGGTTCCTCGTAAGACCAAGGACCTGACGTCCCTCAAATGGATGTCGGACCCGACGTCTGCCCACCCGACATTGGCCAAGCATCACCGGCGCTCCCAGGAGCCAGCGACACCTAAACACCCATCGCCGGCCAGGTGTTCGCCTCCGAGGGGGCTGGGGACCGACGTCGGCTACTCCGGAGAAGAGGACCGCACCACCGTCGCCGGTGGATGCCGGTCAGAAGGACTCATCTTAGGGGGATGCCACACAGCCCGAGGACCAGGCAGGCAACACCAGAGATTCTGGGCTCCCACGGGAACCTTCCCTGGAGCGGGAGACCCCCGGGGACCCGACACCCGACCCTGTCGACAGTCTACCGGCGCCAGGCCCGTCATCGGGTATGAATTTGGCAGAGGTAAAGGAACTTTTTACCTTCTGGTGGGACACCATCAAAAAAGATGTTGTCACCACTCGTCCTCTTCCTACTCCGACTCCAACTCCACCTACTCCTTCACCGCCTATGCCCACTCCTTCGCCCAAGGGGCCCGTAGGACAGTCGCCAACCTCCAAGGAGCAGACACCACCTCCTCGGGGCAGATCTTCAGAAAGGAGAAGACCTCCCTCTAGATCCCCCTCAGGGTCATCCAGTCCCAAGAGACCCAGACGATACCGGTACACTCCATCTGGGGATGATTCCAGATCTGACACCTCAGGGTGCTCCAGATCACCTTCTCCTATCAACATTCCCTCTCCGGACCCACACGACCTACCCAGGTCTCCTCCGGATGATCCCTCTTTGCGGAGATCATGAGGCACATCCAGGAGGATATGGGGTGGGATGCTGAAGAGCTCGACCCCAAGAGACAACGCCTTACTCGCTATCTTCGGCAGAAAGACCAGAAGCCTGTGGTAGTGCCGCCCTTGGTGGATACCTTTGCGGATGTCACCAAGGCTGCCTGGAAACATCTGCACTCCACTCCCGCAGTGCTGAAGAAGGCTGACCACCTATACAAGACCCCTAGGGAGGACCAGTATCTGGCGAACCATCCTCTGGCTGACTCCCTGGTTATCACTGCTTCGCATGACCGGTCTCAGAGACCTCAGCATTTGAGCACACAGCCACCAGACCAGGAATCTAAGCAATTGGATGTCCTGGGTAGGCGCATATACGCGGCTGCGACTTGCGCCATCAGGTCACTGAATTACCTCACCCACATGGTTCAATTCCAGAATGCACTGTGGGAACAGGGACAGGACCTGGTCGAGAAGATGCCCGATGGCTACCACAAGGAGGAGCTCTTGAACCTCCTCTGCATGGGTTTGGATGTGAGGACCCAAGTGCTCAGAGCTGCATATGATTCTACGGACTCTTCAGCCAGAGCTGCAGCCTCAGGCATGTGTCTCCGGAGACACTCTTGGCTCCATGTCTCCGGCTTTACCCCGGACATCCAGAAGAACATCTTAGATGTCCCTTATAACAGCGAGGTCCAATTTGGTGAAGCCTCCGAGAGAGTAATTACCAAACTTCAGGACGCAGGGAAGGCAGTACAATCTGTACAAGCTATGTACAGGTCTTGGCCTAGTTCCTTTCGTAGGAACCAGAGCCATTTCCGTGGCCGGCTACAAAGGCCACAGCCACGCTCCGGCCAACAGCAGAGGGGCACTTTCACCAGCAAGGCCCAGGCCAAGTCATCCCCAGGCAGAGGCCAACGATTTGCAAAGTTGGCCCAGCCTGCTGGATCAAACGCTGCCACAGCATGACTCCTTCCCGGCCCCCACCCCTCCTCAGGATCAACAGGAAAAGAAAGTCGGGGGTTGCATCGCACGCCACCTGCAGGGTGGCAATCGATCACCACCAACAGGTGGGTTCTGCAGCTGGTCAAAAAAGGCCATTATATAGAATTTGTAGGCAGTCCACCCATAAGACCTCCCCTGCTCTCATGATATTCGGGTCAGCATATCCTGCTCATACAGCAGGACGTGCTTGTGCTTCTGGAAAAGGTGGCCTTAGAGCACGTCCCAGAGAACCAGAGAGGACTAGGGTACTATTCTCACTTCTTCCTGGTTCCAAAGAAAACAGGGGACCTCCGTCCAATACTGGACCTCAGTGACCTCAACCTGTCAGTCGTTTACAAATGCTTCCGCATGGTGACCCTTCCGGGCCTAATTCCCATGCTGAAGCTGGACGCCTTTCTGGCGTCTTTGGATATGCAGGACATCTACCTGCATATTCTGATTGCTCAAGTGCACCGGAGGTTCCTGCACTTCGAGTTTCAGAGCCGCCATTATCAGTTCCGAGTTCTTCCCTTAGGGCTGTCATCGGCACCTCGCGTATTCACGGAGTGCATGGCGGTCGTAGCGGTGTCTCTGAGGAGACAAGGCCACTACATGTTCCCATACCTGGATGACTGGCTTCTCATGGCGCCCTCCAGGGAAGCACTGATGACGGCTATCCACCACACCTAGTCCCTTTTTCAATCACTGGGTGTTCTCATCAATTACTAGAAGTCAATCCTGGTGCTGTTCCAGAAACTGCAGTTTATAGGTGCAGTTCTGGACACCATCAGAGGGAAATCTTTTCTTCCCTCTGACAGAGCGGAACACATCAGATCCCTAATCAGGGACTTGTCGGCGAAGAAGACCGTCCCAGCCAGACTGGTCCTTCGCCTGCTCGGACACATGGCTGCGGCCATTGCGACAGTCCCGCTGGCACGTCTCCACATGTGGGTAAACCAGTGGATGCTATGGGCAATGGGACCAAAGGCAAGACTATCTGCAGCATCCAATCCGAGTTACGATGCTGTGCAATTCGGATTGGCAATGGTGGCTAAATCCAGGGAACCTCTCTTCGGGGGTCCCCTTCACAGCGCCATCTCCGACTGTGACCCTCTCCACAGACACCTCAGGGCTCGGGTGAGGAGCACACCTGGACAGTGTTCGGTCTCGGGGCCTGTGGACAGCCCAGGAGGCTCTTCTTCACATCAACATTTTGGAAATGAGGGCAGTCCTTTACGCTCTGCAAGCCTTCCAGTTGGAGATTCCACCAGTTACATTTCTGCTACAAACAGACAATACCGCGGTGATGTATTACCTCAACAAACAAGGAGGCACTCACTCCTACCCGCTTTGCAGGGAGACCATGAGAGTGTGGGAGTGGGTATTGCAACACGGCGCAAACCTAATTGCAGTACATGTCCCGGGAGTGGACAACACCATTGCAGACAGTCTGAGCCGCTCTCAGACCAGAGTCCATGAGTGGGAACTTCTGCAGGAGGTGGCGTTGATCCAGAGGATCTGTTTCACAGATGGGGCACTCCAGAGTTAGACCTTTTCGCATCCCCATCCAATGCAAAACTGCCCAATTTATGCTCGCTAGATCCAGGGCCTGGTGTTTTCTGGTGAGATGCGTTGTCCCTCTCCTGGGCGGGCAGATTCCTCTATGCCTTCCCTCCTTTCCCGTTGATCCAGAGAGTTCTCTTAAAACTTTGCAGGAAGCAAGCGACGCTCATTTTGATTGCCCCCTTCTGGCCCAGACAGATTTGATTCCCTCTTCTGCACCAGGTATCCCGTGAACCTCCAGTTCCTTTGCCAATCAGCTCCCATCTATTGTCTCAGGAGGCGGGTTCATTGGTCCACCCAGACTTTCACTCATTGGACCTGCACACTTGGTTCCTAAAGACATAGCCATGATGCGATACGGGGTCTCGCAAGAAGTGGCAGATGTACTCTCTGCCACCAGAAAACCGGTAACCCACGCAACGTACGCCATGAAATTGCATAGATTCTGTTTGTGGGCTCAAGTGTGCAGCTTTCTGCCGTTAGACTGTCCAGAAAAGCTGGTCTGGATTACCTGCTTTCCCTCTTCCACTCCAGACTGGCTTACTCCTCGATTGAAATGCACCTTTGTGCAATCTCTGCTTACCATACCCCCGTAGGCCATCGGACAGTGGCCCAGCTGGACACTACTCGTGCCTTCTTAATGGGTGTCCTTCACCCTAGGCCGCCCATCAAGGATCCAGTCCCTCCTTGGGACTTACCTTTTGTCCTGGAGCAGCTTACTCTGCCACCTTTTGAACCAGCTGTGGATTGCAAGCTACATTTTCCCTCTTGGAAAATGTTATTTTTAGTTGCTGTTACTTCGGCTAGAAGGATTTCGGAATTGCATGCTCTTATGTGCAAACAGCCCTATTTGGTTTTCCACCAGGACAGGTTATCCCTAAGGACAAACCCAAAGTTTTTGCCTAAGGTGGTTTCAGCCCTCACACTAAATCAGGATATTGATCTACCAGTGTATTTCCCAAGGTACACTAATCGAGGAGAAGCCCTTCTGCACACCCTTGATGTGCATCGGTGCCTCAGATACTATCTGACCAGAACCAAACAGCTCCGAAAGTTGGACCAACTTTTCATGTCCTTTGCTCACAGGATGAAAGGAGCTCCGGTCTCCAAACAGTCACTCTCTAGGTGGCTCATCCAGTGCATCACTTTCTGTTATGACAAACGCAATAAACCCTTACCGGGCGCAGTCAAGGGTCATTCCACAAGAGGGGTGGCTACTTCATTTGCAGAGTTAAAGAACATCTCCACCTCAGCTATTTGCGCTGCAGCTACTTGGAGCTCTGTGCATACCTTTATCAGGCATTACAGCCTAGACATTGTATCGAGGCGGAGACTGGAGTTCGGTCTAGCCGTCCTTCAGGGACTTCTGTCCTAGGCTCGACTAATATCGAGGTCTCTACCTTTCCTCCTCCCAGCGGTGCATGATTGCCACTATTGCTTGGAAATCAGTCCTAATGGTGTAACTGCTGCAAGAGCTGTATCTCGAAGTAAGATAGTACAGTTACGTAAGAACTTACCGTAACAGTAGATCTTCAAGAACAGCTTTTGCAGCAGGTACCTTCCCGCCCGCCATCCCCCTTTTTGGGAGGTAGGTTGTAGTCAAGCACCCATCTTAAGGGATGGGACATTCCTATTCTTCAGTCTTTGCCATCTGGTGGCGGATCCTCGGTCTCCTCTTCTGATGTCATCCAGCGGCCGGGAGTCTCCGGCGGGAGAACTGAGGATCATGGGGGGACCGCCTCCTTATGTACTACGCCCGACGTCGGGGGCGGAACCGATGTCGGAGGTGGTCCCCGCTGAAGACTACTAGCTAGAAAATTTCTGTGGGGTCCTGGCACCTGCCGTCTTCAGTCCTAAATGTGTAACCTGCTGCAAGAGTGTTTTCGAAGATCTACTGTTATGGTAAGTTCTTACGTAACTGTACTTCTAGGGACATGGATATGTTGTTCATCCACACTGTCTGGCAGGTTCCTTGCCGCTTTAAATCTTGCCGGAAGGTCTTCAAGCTGGCTCCTCCCACCCACCCAGGTGGTAAAACCCTCGGCTCCGCCCCATGACGCCAGATCTTCCTTACCGCTTGGAAGCTCTGGTTCCCTCCTTAGCGCTCAGCGTTTTAGTCCTGGATCCTCTTTGGGTTTACTGAAAATTGTTTTAAAATTTACAAGACTTCAGTCTTCTTCTTCCCTCGCAACTGCGATGGACAAATCCACTACCAACTTCTGTCGGTGTCCTTGTGGGCAGAAGATGACCCGGACCGATCCGCACTCCACGTGTGTCTACTGCCTGGGTCTTGCTCACGATCTGCAGGCCTGCGATCTGTGCAAGTCCTTCTTGGCTTCAGTTCTAGAGGACCATGCTGCCAGACTGCAAATTGGGCGTCCCGAGCAATGGTACCTGCCGGTGAAGTCAAAGGAGGTCCGTTGGGTGGTGTCCATGGCTGCGGGCTCCGTGGAGCAGCTGGAGCACTTGACCGCCCTCGAGGAGGAGGCGGCCCAGGCTGCTTCATCTTCGTCCTCGGTTGCGGCGTTTATCCCGCTCTCCTTGGGCTCCTTCTATACTGCTTCCTTTAAGGAGCTTTGCCAGTCCCTCTCCACCAAAGGAGAAGGGCCATCGGGACATTCCATCGGTCTAAGAAAAAAGAACCAAAAGCTAAGTCCCACCATCGACGTTCATGGGAGCGGGAGAGATCCACTTCACCGGACTGTCAGCTCTGGACTTTGGTCAAGGTTGTGGCTAAGGTCGCTGGCTTCATGGTGTCCCCGTCAGGTCTGCTGGCCCGGACATCCATCGACACGGTCGAGATTGTTCTCGACCCATTAGACGGTTTGTCAACTGGAGAAGCTAACAACCCTTCTTCACCGGTTCCCCCGGTGGTAACCGAGGACTTGCCCATGCCTCCTGTGTCGAAGTCCCTGGTAAAGGACCCTGAACCAAGGGATGAATGGGTTTCCCCTGCCCCCTCTTTGACCCACCCTCGGCAACCCTGAGGGTCTTGGTCTCAGTCTCGGTCCTCTTCCAAGTCGAGTAGATCCTGCTGACATCTGCAGTCTCGGTCTCGACACATGGGAAGCGGTGCCACCGCTCGTCCTCCTCGTCCTCTTCAGAGGATAGGCTCTGACGTAAGTTACGTTGGCGCTACGAGGACATGATGTGGCAGCAACTTTTACTGACCGGTAACAAGTCGACTCCGTCACCTTCTCCGGCAATTAAATGGCTGTCACCGGAGCAACTGAAGCAACTCCTTGTAGTCATCGAGGAGCCGACCCCGGCGCCGGTTGTTCATCCGAAACTGCCTGCTCCGCCCATTGTGGTGGAATCACCGCCTCCTCATCCAAAGACTGGGGCCCTGACCGAGGATTCTCGGTCGGGCCAGGGCTTGCCTCACAGGTTGTCGGTCACCCTTACTTCCGATCGAACTCAGCAGGTGGAGGGTGGCTCAGGTGCTCGGCAGCTGTTTGCAGGCTCCTAGGAGTCTGATGACGACTCCTCCCTGTACTCCAGGCCCATTGACCTGGAATCTGCTGGGGGTCAGTCGGTGGACGAGAGCCCATCCTCGTTCCTGGGTATTCTTCGACTCATCTCAGAGTCTACTGGGATGCAGCTCGAACCCGTCCAGAAACGGGCCAGGTATCCCCTCACGGAGATACTGGACTGAGGAGATTCTCCTACGGAGGCCTTCCCGGTGGCCGAAGCCATTGTTGGCCCGGCCCTGGAGTTGTGGCAGCAGACTGCTTCTTGTCCCGCACCTTCAGCCAGGATGGCCCGCAAGTACATAGTCCCCACCGGTTCACTTTCCGGTTTCTTGGAGCACCCCTCTGCGGAGGGGCTGGTGACCGATAGTGTTTTCCGGCGTTCCGGGAATGCTAGGGATGTGGACAAACCGCCCGATAAGGAATCCAAGAAGCTGGATTTCTCGGGGCGGAAGGTGTACGCTGCTTCCTCCCTAGGCCTTCGACAGACTAGCTCAGCTGTACTGGTGGCACATTTCTCACATGCTCTTATGGGTTCCCTGGATGAGGTGATTTTCCATCTCCCGGCTGACCTTCAGATGACGGTCAAGCAAGTTCGGGATCAGGGAAGGGCGGTGGCTAAACAGCAGCTCCAAACCTCTTTGGACATCGGTGACTCTTGTGCCCGGTCAGTAGCAGCCGCAGTAGCTTTGCGCTGTAGAGATTGGCTGCGGATCTCCACCTTCACGGCAGACACCCAGCACAAGCTGGCAGACGTTCCCTTCCTGGGCACCGACTTATTCGGGCCAGGGTTGGAAGGCCATCTCCAGAGCATCGAGGAGTCCAGTGCCACCTTGGACTCGGTCACGTCTGCCCAGAAGGACAAAGGCCGCCAGCAGCAACGTAAGCCCTTTTGCCCTTCTGCTCCTGCGGCACATCCGGCCCAGCAGCACTAGTAACAGGGCCAGCAGGGTCACATTTGGTGCCCTAAGGCCAAGTCTGCTGCTTCCTCTAATAGGAAGCCTGGAGGGTAAGGCCCAGGAGGCCCCTCGGCCAGTCCTTCCTCCAAGCCTGCCCAGTGACTGGTTGAGGGGTGTTGTCCCCAGCCTTGTCACTCCTCCCTGGGTTCCCCCCATGGGGGGATGGCTCCGCCACTTCCTTTCTGCCTGGTCCGCTATCACCATGGACCGCTGGGTGCTAGAAGTGGTCGGCAGGGGTCTGCCTCTGGAGTTCGGGCCGTCCCCTCCCTATCGAGCCGTCACCCCACGGGGAGCAATGGGTTCCGCAGCCCATTGCCCTGCTTCTCCAAAAGGAGGTGATTAGGGAGGTGGCGGACCCTCCTCCAGACCCAGTGTTTGTGTCCAGGTACTTCCTGGTCCCAAAACGGACGGGGGGGCTGGCGCCCCATTCTCGATCTGCATGACCTGAACAAGTTCCTAAGGCCGCGCACCTTCAGGATGGTCACTCTGGCTCAGATCATTCCATCCTTGGAACTAGGTGTGTGGTTTTGCTCTCTGGATCTCCAGGACACGTTCTCTCAAGTCCCAATCTGTCCATCTCATCAGCGATTCCTCCGCTTCAGAGCAGAGGGATCTCTTTACGAGTTCCGGGCCATGCTCTTTGGCCTTCCTCCAGCTCCCAGGGTCTTCAACAAATGCATGGCAGTGGTGACAGCATTCCTGCGGCACTGAGGGGTCTGGGTGTACCCTTACCTGGATGACTGGCTGATAGCAGCCCCCTCCAGGTTGGAGGTGGAGCGGTCCAGGGATCTGGCCCTCCAGATCTGCTCTCAGATTGGCCTACTCATCAACGAGGCCAAATCGGAACTCATGCCATCGCAGGTGATTCAGTTCATCGGGGCAGAGCTAGACTTCCTTCGAGCCAGAGCTCGGCTCCCAGCGGACAGGCCGAGATTCTTTCCTCCTTTGCCCAGTCATTTCTGGTTGGGCAACTGTGCCTTGCCCGGGACTTCTTGCGTCTTCTGGGCCTCATGGTGGCCTGCACCAGCATGGTCCATTGGGCCTGCTGGTATATGCGCCCCCTGCAATGGGGGCTGGCCAGCCAGTGGTCACAGCGCTCCGGTCCTCTAGACCAGCCAGTGACGGTGACCCGGGAGATATGGGATGGCCTGCAGTGGTGGCTTGTCCCAGCTCATCTCCAGGAGGGTATCCCGTTTGTCTGCCCCGAGCAGATGGTCAGTCTTACGACCAACGCCTCTCTGATGGGTTGGGGTGCCCATCTGGGGGAATTCTGGGCCCACGGCCTCTGGTCCCCTCAGGAGTCTCGATGCCACATCAACCAGCTGGAGCTTTGAGTGGTTCGGCTAACCCTCACCGCCTTCGCTCTGGTTTGTACGGGGTCAGGTGGTTCAGGTCCAGATGGACAACACCATGACCATGTACTACCTCAACCGTCAGGCCGGGATGCACTCTTGCCTCTGTGCAAGGAGGCTCTCTGCATCTGGTCTCTCATGATCAGCCTGGAGGAGGATCTCTTAGCCATCCATGTGACAGGAGCCTCCAACAGTCTGGCCGATGCCCTCACCCAGATAGGCGCTGCATCTCACGAGTGGTCACTCGTGCCAGAGGTAGTGCAAGAACTGTTCTCCCATTGGGGCACCCCTCAGGTGGACCTGTTCGCCTCCAGGGAGAATGCGAAGCTGAGGCTGTTTCACGCCCGCCCCCCTCAGCAGGGCTTACTGCAGGGGGATGCCTTCTCAAGGCCATGGACCCTGGTCCTCTTCTATGCCTTCCCTCCATTTCCCTTGATCCACAAGGTGCTTCTCAAGGTGAAGAGGGACAAGGCACAGGTGATTCTGGTAGCCCCAGACTGGCCTTGCCAGTTCTGGTACTCAGATCTCCTCAGCCTCAGCTCCAGGCTCCCGAGGCAGCTTCCAGCCCACCCGGATCTGATCTCAGTAGACAAGGGGAAGGTTCTCCATCCGGACCTTCAATCCCTGCACCTGACGGCCTGGTTCTTGAGTGGCTAGAGTTCCAGGCCTTGGGTCTTTCCGATTAGGTCCTCAACATCGTTGACGTCCCGTAAGGAGTAGACCATAAAATGCTACGCCTTGGTGTCAGGACAAGGGGTTGGACCCCTCTTCCTGTCCCTTGGCCAGTATTTTGGACTACCTGTGGTCCCTTTCTCAGCTGGGACTTCGGTCGACGACCCTCAAGGTGCACCTGGCAGCCATCTGCTTACCGGGCGTGGGCCGGCAAGCAGTCGGTGACGCAGGAGAAGGTGGTTGGGCTCTTTTTCAAAGGCCTTGATCACATATCCCCTCCTGTGCGAGAACCTCCACCTCTGTGGGATCTACTGCTGGTATTGGCTAAGCTCATGGGCAAGCCATTCGAACTGATGCACAGGTGCGATGTCTCCCAACTGTCGTCGAAGACCGCCTTCTTGGTGGCTATAACGTCAGCCAGAAGGATGGGAGAGCTCCAGGCGCTTTCCATCGAGTCTCCTTATCTGGTCTTCCACAAGGACAAGGTTGTCCGCGCCTCACCGAAATTTCTTCTGAAGGTGGTGTCGGAGTTTCACCTTAACCAGGTGTTGACTCTGCCAGTGTTCTACCCCAATCACACCTCAGAGGCCGAATATAGGCTCCATACTCTGGACCCTAGACGAGCGCTCGCTTATTATAAGGAGCGGACGGCTGAAGTTCGGGGAGAGGTTCGCCAGCTGTTTGTCACCTACGCCGAAGCTGCACCTGGCAGACTTGCAGCCAAATGGACGATATGCAAGTGGGTCACCTCCTGCATAGATCTCTGCTATAGGTTGGCGGGCATGGAGCCTCCCATAGGGATAAGAGCTTATTCTGCCTGCCATACTGCTGCTTCGGTGGCTGCTTCTAGGGATGTCCCTATCCAAGAAATCTGCAGGGCTGCTACCTGGAAGTCAGCACACACCTTCATTTCCCATTGCTACATTGACCTAGAGTCACACCGGGATGCTGGTTTTGGGACCTTGGTTCTCCAGTCCTTATTCCCCAAATAAGTACTGGGGGTGCGTGCCTTGCCTCCCTCCTCCCGGAGAACTGCTAGGAGTCTGCCAGACAGTGTGGATTGAACAACATATCCACATCCCTAGAAATACAGGTTACTCACCTGTAACAGGAGTTCTAGGAGTGGTATATGTTGTTCATCAATATGACCCACCCGACCTCCCCGGCTTCAACGTGCAACCTGGCTTCCAGCGGGCTAGATCTGGTGTCATGGGGTGGAGCCGAGGGTTTTACCACCCGGGTGGGTGGGAGGAGCCAGCTTGAAGACCTTCCGGCAAGAATTAAAGCGGCAAGGAACCTGCCAGACAGTGTGGATGAACAACATATACCACTCCTAGAACTCCTGTTACAGGTGAGTAACCTTTATTTTCTTGCCGTACAAATCCTTAAGTTTCTGCCGAAGGTGGCACCTGAATTTACGTTGAATCAAATGATGCACCTTTCTGTTTATTACCCTGAAGATGACAATCACAATGAGGTATTGCTCCATACTGTGGATGTACACAGATACTGTGTTACCTGCATCAAGGACTGCAGAAAGTCCTCTCAGCTTTTTGTTTCATTTGCCCCTGGGAAAGAGGGTGCCCCTGTGGCTAAATAGTGCCTATCTAAATATGTTTTGTTACAGGAAGTACAGTAAGGGACTTTCTGGTGCAGTTCGTGGTCACTCCACAAAGGGTATGGCCACTTGTGCTGCTTGTTTCAAAAGTGTTACTGCTGCTGACATTTGTGCTGTAGCCACATGGAGCACAGTCCACACTTTAATTAAATACTGCAGTCTGGACATTGTCTCTCGTAGACTTGCTGGCTTTGTCCTTGCTGTACTGCAAGGTCTCCTGTCCTGAATATGTATCAGACTGTACCAGCCTCCTAATTATGTTGTATTGCACGTGTGCAAGCAACATCTTGCGGTAGAAGCAGAAATGCAGAGGTGTGTCGGTGTTGGCGAATGCAGAGCATGCTTTAGTAGGTGTGTCCCTCATTGCCCAGTTAGCCAGCATGCTAGCGATGACACAAGAATTATGTGGAGTGCCACCAACTTAAAAGAAATGTGCCACTGCAATCAGAGACAAGCTTGTTATGCAGCTGCACAGACAACACGCCTCCCATATGTGTCTTTCCTGGTGAAACATTTCAATAAACATGGTGGTGGCAGGATCCCAAAGAAAGCCGACATCGGATGTACAATCCCCATGTCGGCATGTCCCACCCCCCACCCCACATTGTGTGGCACACTAGGAGCCCACCCCAGTGTGGCCAACATCCCCCCGAAATATAGGGACACTGGGAACCCATCCAGTGTGCCCAACATTTGTTTTATTTTACCTATAAAGAAAGAAAAATGGTCCACAATGTTTGTTTTTTTGTACCAAAAAACGGTCCTCGTTGTCCATGGCGCCCTCCCCAACCCACACCCACCCTCTGCGACCCACCTTCCCACACACACCCACCTCACCCCATACATAGCTCCGGAGGTCTGGCGCTGCAATCTTCGTGGAGGATCACGTGGACTCTTCAAAGCCGAACTGCAAAATGAAGAAATGACGTAAGCAGTACAATGACATCAGCGGGGGCAACTTAGGTGGATATCTCAGCCACTTTTTGATTTTGACTCCAAATTTTCAACATGAGTTCTTGGGACCTCACCTCATGAACACATGCACTGTCATCTCGTTATTTGGTCCCGAAAGGTCATTTCGCGGTCACTGCATGGAATCACCTTTCGGGACTGATAAAAGAAACGACGGTGACACTGTTCATTAGATGGGGTCCCTAAAAGCCCTATGTTGCAAATTTGGTGAAAAAATTCCAAAAAATGACTGTTACGAGCATGCATTGCGCAGTTTCCATGCACGCTCATAACTTCGACAATTTTTAATATTTTCTCTCCAGATTTTCAACATTGCCATTTTTCACACCTCCCTATGAACAGTACATCTGTCATTTTTTACATCCTGCCCAAAATGTGTTTTCACACATCTGGCACACTATGGCACGGTCGCTGTGGGAAATCAACATTCAGGACAGATTAACAAAATCACAGTGCCACTGTTCATGAGTGGAGGTCCCAGAATGCCAAAGTTGAAAATTTGGTTAAAATATCCCCCAAATAATTGCGTTACAGGCATGCATTGCGTCATTTCTATGCACGCTTGTGACTTCATCAATTTTTCATATTTTCACTCCAGATTTTCAACATTGCCATTTTTACACTTCCTCATGAACAGTACAGCTGTCATTTTTTCAGATCCTGCCTGAAAGGTGTTTCGCACCTGTGGCGCCAAATGGCGAGTTGCTGTGCAAAATCACCTTTCGCTAATGAACTGATAGTGCCATTGTTCATGAGGTGGGGTCACAAAAATCCATGTTGAAAATCTGGAGTGAAAATACCAACAAACGCCGGGCTGCTAGGGTTTCCAACTATAACACCCCACCCTGTAGAGACTGGACAGGGTGTGATTGGGATTGTCCGAGTTGTAATGCTCATGCACTCCACCCTCACTCACCCTGCAGCCAGTGACAGCATCGAGGTGAGTCTGGAGTCTCGGCTCTCAAAGTTCATCCCATTCTCCATACTGCATTCATCTCACGTATTTCTTATGGAATGGGATGAGCGAGGTCCAAGACTTAAGGCACACCGCTGATACTTTGTCGGTGTCTGCAGGGTAGGGTGAGGTGAAATGGCATGAGCATTATGGCCGATGACCAAAGGCATACCCCAGTGCCTATTAGTCTCTGCAGAGTGGGGGTGCGTTTAGCGTCAGTTCAATGCTTCACTGCCATTCCTATTATGCATCTCTCCAACTCCTGCACTACCGATGCCAATGCCAGCAAGACAACATTCGGCACTGACAAATGCTTGTTTTTATTTGGGACTGCTTGGGAATCGTTCCAAAGGTGTGGCCTAATGGACAAGATATCCACGAAGAACACAGAACAGTTACATAAGAACTTTCCTTAACAGTAGAGCTTCGAGAAAATCTCTGCCATTAGGCCATGCCGTCCCTCCTTTCTGCGTCACTGAGGATACTTCAGATGTGTTGCCTAAAACCTACCCCACGCATCCTATATGCAGCCCGATGTGTCTTCTTGTATGCCTGCTGCTGGCCTTATTTCCTGGTTCCCCAGGGTTGGAGGTCCTCCAAGGCTAATTTCTGGTGGAGAACTGATGAGTGATAGAGCCACCCACGCTTTTATGCACATAGATGTAGCACATCATTGTGAGCAGCCCTTGGGTAGCAAAAGTTTCTGTGTGGGGCTAGTACTGACTGCTATAGTTCCAAAGGTGTGGACTAATGGAGGAGATTCTCTCAAACATCTACTGTTATGGTAAGTTCTTACGTAACTGTTCTTTGCCCTACCACTGAAGTTAGGCTGACCAGTCTGTAATTGCTAGTTTCCTCCCTACTGCCACTCTTATGCAGAGGGACCATGTCAGCCCTTCTCCAGTCCTCCAGAACCACTCCTGTTTCCAGTGAGCTTTTGAATAAGGCTGTCAGTGGGGCAGCCAGCACATCCCTGAGTTCTTTCAGGATCCTGAGGTGTATTCCATACGGTCGCATGGCCTTAGCCACCTTTAGAGCTGTGAGTCCTATTAGGACTCTTTCCTCTGAAAACTGACTTTTGTCAAAGCCCTTCCCTTTCCCTTATTTCTTGTTTCTCCCTGATGGCCCATCCCTACCTCCCTCCACTGTGAAGACAGAACAGAAGTACTTGTTTAAAATGTCAGCTTTTTCTTGGTCCACTTCTGCTCATTCTCCCTCCTTCCATCCTTCTAATCTTCACTATCCCTTCTCTTGTTTTTCTCTTCTTGCTTATGTAGCTGAACAAAAAAAGCCTTATCCCACACTTAAACACCCCTCTATCAATCCTTTCCTCTACCTGTGCCTTTGCTACCCTAACCACCTTACCTGCTTCCTTCTGTCTGGGTTGGTGCACCTCCCTGTCCTACTCCCTCTGATTTGCTTTGTACTTCTTAAAGAGATTTTGTACACTTACAGACCTAAGATACCACTTTTGGGATATGGTACCTTAGGTCTGCAATAGTCGTTGTGTGTAAATTTGAAAGATTTTTTGTTAGCCTTTATTTAGTGGTAACGGATTATATTTTGGCTCTTACAAGGTGGCCAGCCGACCCCTTCCAGTTTCCTGTTGCTTTCCACATCCCCCGCGGTCCAAACACAGTGTGATGTGCAGCAAGGGAGAACGTGAGGTGCACCTTCATTAACTGAATATGGTTGGTTTTTCATTGTTTAACACATTGTGATGGCGTAGTTGGAAATTAATGAAGGCCACTGTTTGACTAACAAGGCCCTTGTTAGTCAAGTGGTGGCCTTCCTTACTTTACATCTTGCTATCATAATGTATTAAACAGTAAGGAAAATTCAGTCCCATTCATTTCAATGAGGTGCACCCTCACGCTCTCCCTTGCTGTATTTACTTATTTATTTAGCTTTTGTTGACCAAGAAAACACACTAGACAAAAATATGCCTATTTTCAAGTATGACACGGGAGATTACAAAGAATATACAGACAAAATGTGAAGGCTTAACAATAAGAAAGGCAGCAAATACAATAAAGATACAAAGGAATAAAGCACGTAAGGTTAAACAACAGAATACAAATTGTTACAGCTTACTCAATCATAGATCTAGACATGCATGTCATAGCGTGCCTGAGTGTGGGAGCGTGGAAAGCAATAGGGAAGTAAAAGAGATCAGCTGGCCACCTTGTCAGGGCCAAAATATGATCCCTTACCACTAAATAAAACCTATCAATAAAACAATGAACTTTATACAAAATTAGTATTGCAGACCTAAGGTACCATATCCCGAAAGTGGTACCTGAAGTCCACAAAATCACTTTAAATGCCACCCTTTTTTCTTTTACCAACCTTGCCACTTCTTCGAAGAACTATAGCAGTTTTCTTTTCTTCTGCTTTTGCTTGCCTCTTTCATGCAGAGGTTTGTTTCCCTAATTATACTGTCCCATATTTTTCCCCACTGTTCCTTTATTCCTCCCTGGCAATCCCCGCCCCCCCCCACCAAAGGCATTTTCTGAAGCAGTCTCCAACTTCTTTAGAATCGGCCTCCTGAAGCACAGGAACCCTCATAGAAACATAGAATTTGACAGCAGATAAGGACCGCTTGGCCCACCTAGTCTGCCCATTTCCCTACCTAATGGATAAGCTGCAGATCCTAGGTAACCAACAGCCTACTTCCTCCTACCCCCACTAGAATTGCCTTATGTCTGTCCCATGCATTCTTGAATTCCCCCACTGTTTTTGGCTCTATGACCTCCTCAGGAAGGCTGTTCCATGCATCTACAACCCTCTCTGTGAAGAAATACTTCCTCACATTACCTCTGAGCTGTCCCCTCGATCTTCAAATTGTGCCCCTTGTTATTGCACATCTCTTTTTCTGAAAGATGCTGCCCTCTTGGACTTTGTTGATTCCCTTGAGGTATTTGAAAGTTTCTATCATGTCCCCCTCTCCCTCCTTTCCTCAAGGCTATACAGCTTAAGCTCCTTTAGCCTTTCTTCATATGTCTTCTTATGCAGACCCTGCACCATTTTGGTTGCCCTCCTCTGGACAGCCTCCACCCTGTCTATGTCTTTGCGGAGATGGGGTCTCCAGAACTGTACAGAGTACTCCAGATGTGGTCTTACCAACTATCTGTACAGAGGGCCAACAACTTCCTGTTTTCTACTGTTGATGCCTCTCCCTGTGCATCCTAGTATCCCCCAGCCCTCCTTACTGCCATCTCACATTGCTGGCCTACCTTTAGGTCATCTGAGATGACTACCCTCAGGTCCCTTTCCATTTTTGTTGTTTCAGTATCTCACCCCCAATTGTGTACTCTTCCTTTGGGTTTTTGTTTCCCAGGTGCATTACTCTGCACTTCTTTGCATTGAATCATGTGTGACTTACCTTTATTCCTTTCTGTCATTGAGGCACAGGTCGGAAGCATAGGAAAACCAGGAGCAGTTATAGAATTCATCAAAATATTTATTTATACTATCAGTAACATTAAAAAAAACTTGTTCAGTATAACTATTTGGAAAGGCAAAGTAAAATATAGTTTTCCTTCAGTCTCTGTGTCCCTTTTTCTCCTCTAGCAATTGCAGCTCAGCTCTCTTATAAGTCCTTCCAACCCCCATTCTTAGCAAGCATCCTGTGTCTTCCAAAGTGTTCTGTTCTTGTATGTTTCAGGGCAGGAAGCACACAGTGTGTTTCAGTTGAGGTGCCTTTTGCACAGCTTTTGCAAAAGGCTTAAAAATTGAACTCCGGTAACCTCTTGAGTTTTCCAGTAGTTTTGTGCAATCATCTCAAACCACAATTATATACATTTAAAAAATTAACACTATATGATTTTTAAACAAAAGGGATCCCAATATCAGTTACATTTCCATACAATGATGTGCATATATTTTTATATTAGCAAATGTGCAAGAGAGGAAAAACAGACAGCAAGAGAAGACCGAGCGATAGCGAGAGGCAAAGAATTGCAAGACTGTTGGGGGTGATCAAATCCGAGGCCTCACAGGAAAATATGGTTGCGCAACCAGACAGACAAATAGGAAAGGACAGATCTTTGCATTTTAAACACTTTCTCTAACAACTGGGACAGGGTCCTATTCTACCCTGTCACACTTTTCTTATGTTGAACCACACTGTACAGTGATCACTGGTAGCCAGGGGACTCCCCACTGTGATGTCAGCAGTGCAGTCCATTTGTTAGCACAGGTCCAACACTGCACCATCTTTAGTAGGTTCATTATCTAGCTGCCTGAGAAATACTCCTTATAGGGAATCAAGGATGGCCCTGCTCCTTGCAGAAGCTGCTGTTGGAAGGTGCCATTCCAAATCTGTCAGATTGAAATTTCCAACTAGCACCACCTTCCCCTTTCCTAAGCTCTGTGTGAGAGTGGATAGTGATGAGGGAATAAAGGAAATTAAGAGAGCCTTGCAAAAGTCAGAGGGGTGGTTGAGAGTTTGGCAGTTGATACTTAACACCAAGAAGTGTATGATGATGCACCTAGAGAACAAGAACCCCAGGATGGAGTACTGGATGGGAGGGGTAATACTCAGTACCAAGGCTGAGGAGTGAGACTTTGGAGTTATCATCAGCAGCTCTAGACTTATAGCAAGGCTGACAGGATGTTTGGATGTGTCAGGAGGGGTACTGGTAGCAGAAAAAGGGAGGTGATACTTCCCCTGTATAGATCCGGTAAGGTCACACCTGGAGTACTGCACCCAGCTCTGGGGTCTACACCTCAAGAAGGATAAGGATAGGCTCAAGACAGTGCAGCGCAGGGTAACAAAAATAATTCAGGGCCAGCATGGCATGTCCTGTGAGGCGCGCCTCAAGACAATGAACATGTGCTCGCTAAAGACCAGAAAGGAGAGAGGACATACGATAGAGATCTTCAAATTCCTGAAAGGAATTAACAGCGTGACCTGCGAGAAACTATTTAACTTGAATACCAGCTGGCAGTCACGTGGTCTTGAGTAGAAGCTAATAGGAGGGAGGTTCAGGAGGGATGCGAGGAAACTGTATTTTACAGAAAAGTTGGTGGAGCCGTGGAACAGGCTGCCAGCTGAGATGGTGAGTGCAAGACCCATTAATAGTTTTAAGCATGGCTGTGACAGAATGCAGGGTATAGTGGTTGCTCAAGGCGTCAGAATTGGGGAAGAGAATGGGGAGTTGGGGAGGGCTAGGACCCTCAAGTAACAGTCGGTGCCAGGGCTAAATAGGAACTCGGGCAGACCGTGTGGACTTTGGTTTTTTTCTGTCATTGTCTATTTTTCTTTGTTTCTCTGTTTCCTGCCATTCTGATCATGGCCTCCCCTAGTGCCTTGTACAGCTTCTCCCCTTGTGCTGGAGGTCTATGTACTATCCTAGTATGGATAGCGATCACAGAGCCTTTCTCCAAGATGACCCACTGCACCCACAGACCCTTCTCACCTTGGTGCACTTGCACCTCAGTGGCCTTTATATTCCCCCTCACATATAATGCCACCAATCCTCCCTGCCTTGTGTCTCCCAAATTGAGAACAGCCCAATGTAGGCATGTTCTAGTCATTTGCTCGGTGCACCATGATTCCATTATGGCCACTAGATCTAGATTATCCTTCGCCATGATTGCCTCCAAGTCTGAGATTTTGTTTCCAGTACTCCTGGTGTTAGTACAACTACACATGACTCTCCATGCCTTCCCATCCCATGCCTGATGCCGTGTCTTCCTCCCCTTCCTGCCTGTGATGTTACTGAAAGCTCCCTTTGACTCCCCCCCCCCCGCTTTACTTTCTCCATTCCTGGTCCCTTTTGATCCACTGTCTTCCCCTACCTGAGTTGTATCCCCCTTCCAGTCTTCTTGTCCCTGTCCCTGACTTCCTGAGTCTCTGTATGTGGCATGTTTTCACCCCTTGGGCCCTCTCTCCCTGTCATTTTATCATCGGGTTGGGGGGAACAGCTGTTACCTCCCTCAGTTTTTCCATCTCTCCCCAACTAGCTTAAATGCTGATCCAAGGAGCATCTAAATCTTCCACCAAGGAATTTAGTCCTCTTTCCAGAAGGATGCAGGCTGCTTTCCACATGGAGGCTCCCATCTTCCCAGGTTGGTCCCCAATACCTGATGTAGCCAAAGGTTTCCTCCATGCACCATACCTTCAACCAGTCATTAAAGGTCCCGGTGTGGAGTACCCTTGACTGTCCCCTGCCCTTGACAGGTAGCACCTTGGAAGATGCCACCCAGTGTACTACCTGCTTGAGGCCGCTTCCCAGCTCCCAGAAGTGTCCCTGTACTACCCTCACCCTCTCCTATTTTAAGTCATTTTTCCCAAGATGGACAATGATAGCCAGCTCCTGCTGCCCTAGCGATCCTCAGGATCCACTCTCCATCATCCCAGCTGAGGCACCCCTCAGGTAGCTCGCCTCCCTATCCTTTCCTGCCCCAGCTCCCAACTATATGCCCCTCACTATAGACTATTCAACCAGCAGCTGCTTCCTCTTGAGATGGGAATCTCTCCCTCCCTTCTTGGGCCTCCATTTCTGACAACCCTCCCTTCCCCCTCCACTGTGGCAGGAAGCTCCTCTTGGTTGCTCCATTCCACCAGTACGGCAAATGTGTTCCGCAGTGGTATTAGTGGAGGAGTGTTCACCTTTCCCCCCCACAGCCCTGGAGCCCAGTAGGCTCTATCCGCTCTGTCTAGGTATCCTCTGGCAGAGTGCTGGTGGACCTGGTGGCCCCTGGGTGGGACAGAAGGTCTGCTGTACCCTTGCCAGTTCAGCCCGGAGTCCAGCAACCTAGAGAGGTGAATATAGATGGGGCAGAAACTCAGTCATCCTTCTTCCCTTTTACACTGTTGCTACATAGGCTAGATAACTGTTAGCTGGATGCCACACTGTAACAGAGGACAGATAAGTTGTTACTTCTTACCTCAGCGGGTGTCTCATCTACAGAGATCCCTGTGGACCCTGTGCAGATTCTCCTCAAGTCAGACGCCTACTCCTCCTCTGTGGGGATGTGAACACGATAGAACGCTAGGTGATGGAATCCTTATATTGCAAATGACAGCTTCCTAGTCTGCTGCTGTCGGCTGCTTTAGTCACTTGATCACCAATTGAGTGAGTCTTACACAGCAAGCCAAAAACAACCTGCAATCAGAAATCTGACTCAGTCCCACCTCCATTTATCAACTAGCTGAGGCGCAACGCCATACAATTATTACCCTTCCCCAAACTGCAGAGCAAGACACAATTCTTTAATATGGTCCTTAAATGTTGGCTACTGTGGATGGTTTCAGATTTACCCTACAGTCAACAAGCATTTGTCAGTACCGAATGTTGTCTTGCTGGCATTGGCATTGGTAGTGTAGGAGTTAGAGAGATGTGAGAGAGATAGGAATGGCAGTGAAGTATGGAACTGACGCCAACCCCACTCTACCCTGTAGAGACTGACAGGCATTGAGGTGTGCCTGTGCCTTTGGGTCGTCGGCCATAGTGCTCATGCTATTTCATCTCACCCTACCCTGCAGACTCTGACAAGTGTCATGGTGTGCCTTGGGGTCTTCAGGCCGTACGCTCACCCCATTCCATAAGGAAATACCTTGAGATGGGTGCAGTATAGGAGAATGGGGTGAACTTCGGGGCTGAAGAGTCCAAGGCACACCTTCATGCCTATCACTGGCTGCAGGGTAGGGGCGGAGGTGGAATGGCGTGAGCATTACAGCTGACAATCCAAAGTCACACCCCTGACACCTGTCAGTCTGCACAGGGTGGGACGTTACGGTTAGAAACCCTAACGCCCTGGGCGTTTGTTGGTATTTGCACTCCAAATTTTCAGCATGGGCTTTTTGTGACCCCACTTCTTGAAAGCATTTGGGACCTCTGCTCATGAACAGTGGCACTGTAATTTTGTTAATCTGTCCCAAACGTTGATTTCCCACAGCGACCGTGCCATATTGTGTCAGATGTGCGAAAACACATTTCAGGCAGGATGTGAAAAATGACAGCTGTACCATTCATAAGGAGGTGTTAAGAAATGGCAATGTTGAAAATCTGGAGTGAAAATATTAAGTTACGAGCGTGCATGAAAACTGCGCAACACACACTCATAACAGTAATTTTTTGGAATTTTTTCACCAAATTTGCAACATAGGCTTTTTGAGACCTTTGCTCATGAACAGTGTCACTGTAATTTTCCTAATCTGTTCCGAACGTTGATTTCCCACAGCGACCACGTCATTATGCACAAGATGTGTGAAAACACATTTTGGGCAGGATGTGAAAAGTGACAACTGTACTGTTCATGAGGTGTGAAAAAATGGCAATGTTGAAAATATTAAACATTCTCGAACTTACGAGCGTGTATGGAAACTGAGCAACACACGCTCATAACAGTTATTTTTTGGAATTTTTTCACCAAATTTGCAACATAGGCTTTTTGGAAGCCCACCTCATGAACAGTGGCATTGTTTTTCATTACTGTTCCAAAAGGTGATTCCACGCAGTGACTGCGAAATCACCTTTTGGGACTGAATAATGAAATGACAGTGACTGAGTTCATGAGGTGGGGTCCCAAGAACCCCATGTTGAAAATTTGGAGCCAAAAGTCACAAAAATGGCTGAGATAGCCACCTAAGTTGACCCCCCATTGATGCCATTATTCAGCTTACTGTGATTTTCTTCAGTTCGTGGTCGGCTTTTGAAGAGTTCAGACGTCTCCCGCTCCACCAAAGATTGTTGCGCCAGGCCCAGGGGTAAGTATGGGGTGAGGGGGGTGCAGAGAGGTGGGCTGTGCAGAGGGTGGATGCGGGTTGGGGAAGGGGGGCACACCAGACTCAATGATGGACTGTTTTATTTGTTTCAGGAATGGACATCGCGGGAAGGTTTTCTTTATTTATAGATGAAATAAACCAACTGTTGGGCACACTAGAGTGGGCTCTCAGTGTGCTCCATGAGTTTGGGGGGGGTTCTGTTGGCCACACTGGTGTGGGCTCCCAGTGTGGCACACAGTGGGGTGGGGTGGGGCAGGAACATGCCGATGTGGTCAGCTTTCGGAACACATGAGGCACACTGGGTTGGGCTCCCAGTGTGCCACACAGTCTTGAGGGGGTGGTTATAAACATGCCAACGGGGATTGGGCTTTCTAAGGATTGTGAGAGGCAGATGGTGACAGTTGCCCCTATGTTTATTGAAATGTTTCAGCAGACAAGGCACACCCTGCAATGACGGGGCGCTCCCTCCTTGCGGCTAAATTCTTTCAAGTTGGTGGCACGCTTCTGAACTGCTGTTATAGATAGTGTGCTATCTCATTGGTGCCACAGAGACCAGCCCAAAAAAGCAGTGGCACCATTGGCCACAGCACTGCTGCACCTCCACAACCTGCTGCTCCAACAAGCTGCCACAAAATGTTGCTTGCACTGCGCACGCAAGACAACATAAAAATGAAGACACCAATTTATGTAATTTCACCAACACTTACTCCCACTTGTGCTGTCTAATAAAAAGTCTTTTCCAGTCCTGTCAAGTGAGAAAAAGAAAACAGAATTACTCTGCAGGAGTGAGTCTTTTATAGCAAGCCAAAACCAACCTGCTATTACAGAATCCTTAAAGCATTTTATGGTACAGTAAAATTGAGTTACATACTACAATTTCATCCCTACTGTTAAATTATGTTCCCGTTTCCATTTATATGGTGCCACATGTCATTTATGTTCACCATGTTAAAGCTCTAGTTTTGTGGTTCCGAGATAACTGTGGGCTAAGATTGTTCTGGATGCTCCAGTGACCGGTTTGCCCTTGTTGCTTCCATTGCCTGTTTGAACCCAGGTGGGGCCAATTTTTCACACCACTTCTGATTGCAACACTTGGACATTGTTTACAGCAGCATGTGACCAACCTTGGATGCATGTGTGGCATCCATGGCTAGAATTTTCAGAGGGATAGACCGAGGTGCATCTCCAGGAAATACCTGTGTCCATCTTGTCCCAGCCACATTCATTGCCTGCTTGGTCACAGCAGGGTTGCTTTTTCCATCCTGAGGTAGATGGAAGAAACTTTGATGCAGGGCCTGCATCCACCAAAGAAAAACACCACACAGAAAAACTGAGGCTGCACAACATTTTTGAAAGTAGCATAAGTGGCCTGATGGACACAAAGCTATGAAACTCTAGCCTGTGATGTCCCCAGATCCCATAAGGTCAAGGTTCAGGATCTGTTGACTGCTAGATCTTCTTTGAGGACATTTCCCTCCACAGAACCATCCCTATGGAATTGTAAGCTGCTGGCGTTAGCAAACTTTTGCCTAGCTGGTGCCGCCCATGATGACGTACATCATCAGTGCCTGTATAACACTGGCAGCCCCATACCTCCTTAGTTTTTATTCTGCCATCAACTACACTTCTGACCAAAGAAATGTCTTTGTCAGATACCATTGCTGATGTGTTCCTGCCTTTTCTCAATGCTTTTTACGTTGAAATAACATTTGCTTTCTCCACTGTAGTTAGTTGAGCTGTTGATGACTGTCACTTTTTTGTCTGCTCCGGTGCTGCTTTTTTAAACTATGGTTGGTTTCTGGCTTTGTACTTGGTTCCTGATGCTGGCCCATGGCTCCCTGCTTGCTTGTTATCACCTGATTCTGCCTAGTCAGCGTTCCTGCTGCTGTCTTCGGCCTTGTTCTCATTTTTTAATTCCAAGACTGTGGCCTTGTTTGGTGTTGACATTCTCTTTATGACACTGCAGTCAGTTGCTGGATTTGGGTTTGGGTCCTTATACTGTCCCATTGCTCTCTACATGCTGATCATCACCTGGATTTGCTTTGTCATTATTTCTGCAGCTGCTTTGCTTCCTCTTTTTTGTTGTACTCTAGAAGCTGTTACCATCCACACCAGTAACATTCTCATAGTCAACCCCGTTCATGCTGCTCCAGCCATCAAGTTGACATTTCGGTCAGTTGCAGACTCTGGGCCCAGTTCTTAAAGTGGGCTTGGACTGGCGCACGCTACAGCAAATAGCAGCTTGGTTCGAAGCCCGGTGCACCAGGGACCCTACGCCCGATTCTCTAACAGGCAAGGTCCCGTCGGCTAAGTCCCTGTGCTTGCGGCAAGCCAGACCAGATGCCAAATACACAGTGCAGAGAAGGGCTTGCCGCAAGCTGTAAGGCAGCTGTGCGCTGGTCCAGCAGTGCCCTTAGTAGCTTGTGCCTCCCCCCGCCCTGATATGCCCAATAATATTTAATTTAACCTGGTGGTCTAGCGGTCCCTCCCCCTGCCCTGATATGCCCATTTGTATTCCATTTAACCTGGTGGTCTAGCGTCCCTCCCCACCCCAATAGTCCCAGTATTTATAGGATTATTATTTAATTGTACCTGGTGGTCTTGCGGTCCCTTCCCCTGCCCCAATATGTCCAGTATTTATATGATTAATATTTAACTTTACCTGGTGATCTAGCAGTCTCTCCCTCCACCCCAATATGCCTGGTATTTATAGGATTATTATTTATCTGTACCTGGTGGTCTAGCGGCCTCTCCCCCTGCCCTGATATGCGTCCGTCTCTGACTGAACTGTCACTGACCGCATAATACAGTACAGTAGGTGCTCATCGGCCGAGGTGGTATGAGGAGGCTGTGTTGGTCCTGACTTGGGGTATCGGTTGGGGGTGGGGGGGCGTGGACACTTCTGGCCAAGGTGCTAGACCACCAGGTGAATTCATATAATATTGAATATATTGGGGCAGAGAGAGGGACCGCTAGGCCACCAGGTACAATTAAATATTAATCCTATAAATACCAGGCGTATCTGGGTGAGGGGAGGGACTACTACACCACCAGGTAAATTTAATCATTACACCTATGAATACTCAGCATATCAGGCCAGGTGGAAGGACCACTAGATCACTAGGTAAATTTAATCATTAAACCTGTGAATACTGGGCATATTGGGCCAGTGGGAGGGACCGCTAGCCCACCAGGTGACATAAGTATTACACTTATTAATACCGGGAATATCGGGGCAGGGGGAGGAACTGCTAGACCACCAGCTATGATACATATTACACTTATTAATACCAGGCATATCTCTGGGGTGTGTGTGTTGGGGGGAGGGGGTGAAACCGTGGTACATTGCCGAAGCGCTATACCACTCCAGAGGACATTCTTCTAAGTACCCGTTTAAGGGTACTTAGAAATTTGTCCTCTGGGTTGGTTTTGAGAATTCAATTTATGGGGATGTGGCAGCTTGCATCTAGCCACATGCCCCCTAGTGCCACTTTGCAGTCCATTCTTGCGCGCAGGAGGCACAAACCCTGTTTGGGGGCTGGCAGCCAGCAGTTGATGCAGGCTGCCTTTGTGAATAGCTCGGATGGCATTTTCTGGCACAAGGTGCCACTTGTGCCATTTCCAGGGCTTTGGGAATCAGGCCCTCTGACTCTAGCCCTTGTACTGTCCAGCTGCTTTTTGCTCACTGGTTGTCTTCTGGCATCCCAATGCAGCTGTTTCTGCTGCTTTCTCCATTCTTTTGTGTTACTGTAGGGGCTGGAGCCAGTTTCACCATTAATGTACTTATCATCGGTTCTGCACCTGTGCTGTTTTATGGCACTTTTTCACTGCTTACCTTCCCCTTGTGGCCATGCCTTCTGCCATCATAGTTAACCAATGTAATGGCCTGGTTGTCATTTGGTTAACCGTGCCACCATGCTGTAGTTTCTGGCACCATTCTTTTTTTTTTTTTTTGTTAACTCTTTTTACCTCCGGTCATGGCTCAGTGGAACTCTATCGGTCATCCTCTCCTTATGCCTGCCCTGCCTGAGGTCCCCACGGTCTGGTGTCCCCCCCCCCCGCTGCCAGCACCCCGTGGTTTGACCCGCCTTGGGAGGGTAGCCCAACTCCTACTTGGGATCCTTAATTAGGCAGACTCTGGAAAGCGGGCGGGGCCCGGGTGGAGGAGCATTGAGGCCTGGCTGAGTTGGATCCAGCGCTGGGCATGGAGGATAGGTGCCATCGCCTATCCCTCCAAGCCAGGATTTTTCTTTTTCTGGCCCCCTCCTTGTGTGCACACCCCCCCCCGACGCTTGGTGCAAGGGAACCCTGCCAGTGTCGGGCACACTGTAATGTGCCACCCCGGCGCCCCCGATCTCCACCAGGGGCTGCCAGAGCACCGGGCATCCCAATGCCTCCCCCAAGAACAGGAGGCAGCCTGTTGGGCTGTCACGATCCTCTCCTGCCAACCCCAGCGCCTGAACTTGCTCCCTGAACCTGGGTTGCTGGTGTGCGGAGGTGTGGCGTCCAGTGCTCTGCCCTCAGCGCCACCGGGCTGGCCCTCTGGCACTATTCTTGAGGTTGCTTTTGGCTCTCCTTCCACCTTTTGTCATTCCTGGTTTCCTTTCCTTTTTCTTTTTTTTTTTAATAAGCATATATTATTAACATTTTCCAACAAAAAAGATTAGAAACTGAACAGACATAACAGTACAGTGCGTGAATCAAGGGAAACCGTTCAAGCTGTAGGTTAATACCAAAGAAAGCTGTGTGTTACTTATCACAGTCCAAATAGGGAGCAATAAGGAGACAGGGTGCAGATCTGGATACTCTTTTGAGAGGGCAAAGCCTACTGCTGTTGCCGGTTTTCAGTGTCAGCACTGCCCCTGTTGTCACTCTTGCTGTCATGTCCTGGCTTTCATGAACCTGTGGTCCCTTTATGATTCACACTGGAGGCACTACTGTTATTTCAGGTGTCCCTCTGTTGCTTATCAGGCAGTCACCCATTCACATTCAGGTAGTATTAGAGGCCCACTGTCTGTTCTTTTTGGCTCATCATCAACATTACCATTGCTTTTCATGCTGCTATTTTTTTGCCTGTGTTCTCTGCATACGTTCAAAGACTCCAGCCTCACTTGCCATACCATAATTCTGTTACTGGCTCAGCCATCATCACATCATATCTTCAGTATCTGGGGATTTTGACCATTCAGTCCCCATTTGCAATGAGGTTTTATTCCCTCCCTCTTCCTGATACTGAGGTTGTGATGTGGATTGTGCTTTTCCAGATGTAGTGGGCTGGACATTGTAGGCTATCTCTCCTGTTGTTTGCAGGTCTTACTCTGTGCCATTGTTTTTTCTGGGACCTGAGACTGGTGGTTTCTACTCCCACCTCTCTTCCTGCAGACACATCTCTGGGTGGTGTTTGTTGCCCAGGCCACTTGGAATACCTTAGTGATTGCCAGTGGTTCCTGAGCTGGCAGGTTTGTACCATCCTGTCATCCATTACTGCCCTACCACTTTCCCTTGGGTGGTGGCTATCCTACTCCCTCCCTGCCCGCCCTTCTATCCTGATATTACTCAACTGATGAGCACATTTGCTTTTATGTACCAATGTGCGTCCTACACACCCTACTGGTCCCTTCAGCAGTGTGGCTAGCATGGTTGCACCCCGGGTACTTCCTGGTCCTGCTGCAGCTGTCACAGTCTTTGGTTCTTTGTATGTAACTATTGCATCCCACTTGGTTTTCTGTGGTTTCTCCTTCTCCTGTTTTCACAGGTGGTTGCTTGTGTGCCCTGGTACTGCAGGGTCTTGCACATTTCCTAACTGCCGCTAGCTCTGCTTTGTATTTTTTCACATGACAGGGTCTGCCCCTGATATGGGCTTTTTCCCTGCTCGAGCCTTCCTATACACTGGGCATCAACCACTAGTTTCACCAGCTGTTTGCTCTAGGGGTCTTTCTGGTTCCAGTGTCTCTGTGCTACTGGCATTTATCCATATTAATCCTGGTCGAGGACTTTCATGGCTTGTTCCCTGGCCTGTAGTTTTCTGGGCTTAAGAACGTGTTGTCCGTCTCCTGGCTGGGTCCTTCATCCTCTGCTCCTGAAAAGCTTCCTGCCACACTGTACCAAACCAGCCTCCTTCATTTTGCTGGCCCCCTCTTGGTCTTGTCATAACTGTGGACCCTTTTGGTTGGGCCCACTCTCCCTTCCCTCTAAAGGTGGGGCTTGTTTCTTTACCACAGGCTGCCTGCAGCTTCTGGGTTCTTAAAGCCATGCTATGTCATTGTCATGACTCTGACCTCCTGAAGATTTACCCTGCTTCCTTAGACATAGGCTTGGCAGCTTGGCTGCTGTCAGATTTATCCATTTATCGCCATATTTGAGTATTTGGTTTGTCTCCCTCTCTGGATACTTCTACTGTCAAGTTGTGTGTGCTTTGGCCTACTGTGTCCTTCTGGGACTCTTGACCGCTGGTGTTTTTCAATGCAGGTCTGCTCTTCGACCTATTCCACCTTTCATAGCCACCCCATGGCCAAGGCTGTGGCTGTACTTGTATTGTCCCTCTGCTATTAAATAAATCTATTTTGTTGTGTATGTTGTGTGTTATTTTCTCCATTTGATATACCATTATCATTAAATGCTTCCACTGCTCAATGTCTGGAGGTTGCGGTTGTAATCACTTTTGTGTTATAGCCGTGTTAGCTGTTGTGAAGACGATAGTAAGTAAATATATCTGATACCTAATAAAGCATTTAGCTGGATAATCCAGGAATAAGGCCAATGTGAGTGTCTGAGTCAGGAAATTTGGGAAGAGCTCCGTAAGAACAGAGCCTTTGTCTGCCCAGAATGGGAGGTGAGGGCAAAGTCAGAATATATGTGTATGATGGGTTAATGTCTCCCCACTCTCCTTCCATCTACCCGCTTCAAAGCCCAGTGTAAATTTTGCTGTGATCAAGGGAGTTTGAAAGTACTGAACTACTCTATTTCAGGCGAACTCTTTCCAATTGTTTGAGCATGATACTATGCTATCACATGTAAATCCTAGACCAGCATTTAGGTGGTATCTGAGTATTTAGTTCTCCCACCCACCTGGTCTCTGTGGTAACCAGAGTTAGTGCTAACAGGACATTAAAAGCTTCATGAAAGATAAAATTGGAAGGCATACCCTTATTTTGTGTGTCCCTGATTAATATTATGATAGGATAATGTGTTTCATAGTCACTAAGCTGCCCCAGTTTGCATGTCAAAAAAATGTCTGACTTGCAAAACGTGGAAATGATCTGTTACTGTATGGGGTTGCTGTTGTTGAAGATAGGCAGAAGGGTGTGGATGTCCTTGCTTGTATAATTGCAATAGATGAGAAAGCACTGCCTTTCCCACTGCTTAAAATGTGGATATACCCAGATAGGCAGAAGGGTGTGGATGTCCTTGCTTGTATAATTGCAATAGATGAGAAAGCACTGCCTTTCCCACTGCTTAAAATGTGGATCTACCCAGTTAGGCATAAATGCTAAATCATATGGTATGGAGTGGAGTGGACAAAGAGCTTTTCTGAGATGTTTGTCTGTCAGTATGTTGCCCCACATCTATAGTATACTTCTAGTAAAGAAATTGTGAAATGCTGTGTGAGGAACTGTTGGTTGGGGAAAAGAGTTTTGGCTAATGGAAAATGTAACTTATATGAGGGGTCCAGTCAGGCAGCTACAGTATATGTTTAAACTGTGCTGCCCAGAAACAGAGTTATAAATTTTGGAGGCCCAGACCACCTTGCATTTTGGACAAATGCAATTTACGGTATGCTATTCAGTACTTTGCACCTGCCCACAGAGACGTTGAAAAATGTTTGTCCTATTCGTTAAACGTTTTCCTGTGATGAAACTACCAAAATTGTCTGGAATAAATATAGCAACCGGGATAAGATATTCATACAGGACTGTTTCAACTCTGTTATGGAACAAATGGGGTAGCACCATCCATCTATCTAAATCTGAATGTATGCAGTAGGCGTGGACGTAAATCCTATGTGATAAACCTGAGCTACTATGAGATAAATTCAAAATTTTACATTTATACACATAGTAGACGCATCATCACAGATTTATTCACATAGTAGATATGTCACAATCACTCCAGAACTCATTTAGAATGTTCAGCCTCAGTACCAGTACTAACTGTATTCAAATGCAAATAACTTTTAAACGAAAAAAGATAGCATAGTGCTGTGAGCACGAAAGTTGTGCAGCACAACATTTTCTACAAAATGAGTGGTATTTCATTAATAGATAACTTATAGAGTTTTTTATAATTAGCAAAAAAGAGCAGAAAATGCAACTTTTAGTTCACTTTTTTGACAAACATATGCAAAAAAAGATAAACAATCAAAAGCAAATGTCCCTGCACTGACAGAAAGCATCCCTATTGCATAAATGAAATATACAATGGTGAGCTGTCAGATTAATGATTTATCTACACTCGTGCTGTTTGACCTCGGACATTTCACTCATGGCTTACACCACTCATGAGGTTACCCGAGGTCAAACAGCACTTGTGTAGATAAATAATTTATCTGACAGCTCACCATCGTATATCCCTTATATATATATAGCAGTCAGCAAGGGAGGTAATTGATCTGATACAACTTAGTTAGCTCTTTGTGGATATTTCACACCAAGATACTTTACTTGAGGCTGGTTGCAGATCCCATGCTCATCAAGATTGGGTTTTCACTCTGTACTCATCCTTGGTTACTTCCCACAGTCTTGTTATCCTTTGCACTGCTTCAGACTCTCCACCTTCATATGTTTATTTTCCTTCCCTCTGAATACAGGCGTAGGCTATCTTGTGTTCTCTGGAAGCCCATAGAGCCTTACACTTCTGTTTGACTTGCATGTTGAACTGGGTGCAGTCCTACCTTTTCTGTTTTTCTGTGACTTGACCTCTTCTACAGCTTGTCTCCATTCCATTTTGGCAGCTGCTATATGCTCTGCTTCCACAGGGCTTCAGTCATCCTATCATTAAATGTTGTGGTTTGGATCTGGTGTACGATAGGTTGGCTTTGGAATTGCTGTCTGTCTCTGTCATAGGGGTCATCTATGTACTGTCTGGCCTTCCTTCCATTTTGCTGTTCTGTGCTGCCTGTTAGCCCTTGCAAAGATGTGACTCTGTTGAGGGAGATGTCCTTGAAGAAGATAAGTTTGTTACTTACTGGTAACACCAGATCTTTGAAAAAATCTCCATAGAGCCACAACTCACACTACTGCCTGCCCCCTTCTATATTTCCTGGTGGTTGACTCTCAAAGACGTAGCCATTGCTGTGAGCTTGGTCTTCTCTTTTTTTGCATCCATCTAATAAGCTTTTTTCTTCCAGAATATCCCTCTCCTGTCAGCCTGGCCAGCGTTCTGGTCTCCCATTTCCTGTCAGTGTGGTACAACTTAGAGCTTATCTCCAGTGAAAAAACTGAGATGGTATGGGGCTGTCCATGTTACATGCATGCTGAAGATGTAGGCTATTGTGGGAGGCTCTAGCATAGCAAAGGTTTCTGCATGATCCTGACACCAGCGATTTACACATCCAAAAGTGTGGCTATATGGAGGAAATTCACCCGAAGATCTACTGTTACTGGTACTGTAGGTAACAAACCTTTCGTCTTAGTCATGAGAAAATTGATGTTAAAAAGATGGGTGTTAGAAACAGCTGAGAATTCTGCTGAAAACAAGGGACAGTCATATCTAATAATGCTTTCCATTAATTATTTCAAACAGAAAAAAATGCTGAAGCAGACTCAGAATTTGTGGGTGAGATGGCATAATATAAAACAGGAGAGAGGGCAATTTAAAGTAGAATTAAAAGGGATAAAATAACATTTGTGCCATAGCATACCCTGCTGCTTTATACCTTTCTCCTTGCAGGGGTACTCTAGATTCTGGCTGTCAGATTGTGACTATGACCCACTCTTTTGTTACAGAGTGCAGGATGCCACCAACTTTAAAAAATATTTGTATCATGCCAGCTTGACAGATGAGAACTTTTCTGTTAGTTTTGTAGGAATATTAGTTTGCATATGTACTTACTACTATATCTTCTGTATAATGGTTTGTATAAATATGTTAAGAGATATATTAGCATGTTATACACGAATAGCAAAACTGCAGTATATGAGCTCTTAGAAGCACACCTGTATGGGGTAATAAATATCCTGTAAAATTAACAAAAATGGTTCACTTTTGAAATGGATGTCATAATGAATGTCATGACTCAGGCACCATATAAAAAGGATGTGGAACTTTCCCTACCATGCCCTCTGAAGAAATTCCTGACGTGGAGTGAAGCACTATGGCAGGATTCCACTTGCTTGACAGTTAATTTAATTGTTGTCTGTATTTTTGTCACTAACAGCACTGCATTTAATAGGAAAGACTTTGTAGGAATTGATGCTCTAGAGTCAAGACTTTTTGCCTTTTTTCCCCCCAAACATTCTTGATGCTGCTCCATGCCACACACCAGGTCCCATTTTAGCTCTTGTTAAGGTGTCCTACCCATCCTTCCAAGGCTCAGTCACCACTTCTCTAGGCACCCTCATCTACCTGTGACACACCTTCCTACAAGCCTAAAACACTGTCTCCAGATGCCTTCTGTAGAGTGTGAGTTTACTTTGGTTGCAAGTGATGGATTCTCAGGGGGTGGCCTCCCCCTAAACTCGCAACACCCGGCACTGTGGCACCCTTCTAAGGTGAAATCTGCAATTAACTTCAAAGTGCTGAAAACCAAAAAGGACTAGTGTAATCCCCAACTGTGTGTAACAAGTCTATAATTTTTCTGAGGTTGCGGTGACCTCATAAATTCTGATAGCGAAGCTTGAGTGGCTTATCAGTGTTATCTGAACTGTGCAGCAGAATTATTGCCTTGGAAAACATCATTGTGCTGTGTTTTATTGTTTTATAATGCTTACTTTATAAATGATCAGTAAACAAGCTGTAATTATAAAAGGAAGAGCAAGAACCTTTTATTATAGAGATAGCATTTTTATTTTCCATCACTATGGCAACATGGTACAGTTTGTTTGACAGAATTCTAGGGCATGATAAGAACTGCTGAATTAGAGGCTTAGTTTCCCCATTATAGGGCCACCATTTAGTATTATACTGCAGCTTTTGTACTCAAAACTGCAGGTAATTATGAATCAAAACTCTTGGGTTTACATAGGGATAATGCTGTAGTATCCTTGTTTTGATTAATATGTTTATTGATTGTTCAGAAAAGGTAAAGAGAAACAATACAGACAACATGACACGGGTAGAAAACTTGGTAAACATACAACAACAAAAATTATTGTTGTAAAATACAGCACTTCTTATGAAACATTCATTACAAGAGTTCAAGAGCAAATACAGGGTTCCTACACCAGCCCATTCTGGATTATCACTGCTTCGTCTAGAAATAAGGTGTCCAAATATCTGCCCCAGCTTCAGACAAATAATTCCTGCCAACCCCTCAGACTATACATCAGTCTCTTCAGAGTCAGGTTTTGCAGTGTCAAGCTTTTACACTGGGTGAGGGTTGTAGTGACACACCAAACCCACATCTTCTTGATGCATTGGCGTGCAAGGTCACCCAATGCCCTGATCCACCTTGGGTAAGGTTCCCAGCCTTCTTCCCCCGGATCCTCCATACTCAGCAGTAGCAATAGCATTGTGTAAGGTACCATCCTACCCCACAGTGTGGTAAGATCCCCCACTATCCCCATCCAAAACTGTTTCAACATGGTGCAGTCTCAAAAACAATGGGTTTAGGTGCTCAGGGCCGATTTGCATCGACCACAGTTGTGAGATTCTACTGGATTAAATTTAGACTACACTGGGTGAACATCAGAGTCAATGGAGAAATTTGTATTGGGACTCCTTAGCCCTGTTACAAAGTAAAAGGCCCATGTGCGGCGTCATAATATCACCCCAGTTCTCCTCTGAGATGGGAACCCCCCAGGTCCCTCCCCCACTGCCTTCTATTCTTCCCTGATCATCCAGTAAGTGGGCCCTATCTTGCTTTGCCAATTTTGCAACCAGACCCTTAAGGTCACTCTGGAACAGTAGGTTGCCTGTTCCAGTGCTGCCAGTGGAGAAGCCTCCACTGAGTCTCTATCCATGCTTTGACCAAATGCCCTCACCTGAAGGTACTGGTAATGGTGTGAGAGTGGCAGTCCCACATGTTCCTGTAAGTCTGCAAAGGCCCTAATGCCCTACCCCCATATAAAGGTCCCCAAAGCACCTAAAACCCCTTTCTTCTGAGGACAGATACCCCATGGTATTCCAAACCAGGGATGAATGTAGGGTTATTCGCCAGTGGGCTAAAAGGGTTTGATCCTCCTTCGCCCCTCTTCTCTTCTGAGATAGCTCCCAGGCCTCTAATGCATATTGCACCAGTGGATTGGGGAAAGTCCCCATGATTATAAGCTCTCCTACCTCCTGGTGTAGGGTAGACTGAAAGTCTACCTGGGTCTCCCTCCTCCTCTAGATCCAGCCAGCTGACTGCTTTAGTCTGATTCTCCCACTCTTGTATCTATACTGTATAGCCACTTGGTATCCCCCCAGGTCTGAGAAACCAATACCTCTCCACTTCAGTCCATGCTTGAGCTTCTGGAGAATCATCCTAGGCCACCTACCTTGCTAAATTAAGGTGGTAAAGCCCTGCTCAAGTCTCCATATATCTGATTTGGTGGGCCCCAAGGGCATCATTTGTAAAACATACAGCAGCTGGGGCAGTATATTCATTTTTAAAAGACCGATATAGCCTAACCAGGAGATGGGCAGCTCCCTCCTTCTCTTCAAGTCTGCCAGAACCGTGACAACTACTGGTTTAAAATTTAAGCCATAGAGGCTGCTGCCTAGGTCCTTGCCAACCTTCATGTGAAGATATGTTAGGGATCTTCCCCCCACCACCTTCAGTCCTCATCTCTCCCCTGTCTAGCCTTGTATCATTAATTCTGATTTATGCAAGTTCAGCTTATATCTGGAGAAGGCTGCTAACTCTCGTATAATTCTGATGAAAGCCGGCATTGACCTCATTGGGTTAGCAATGAATAATAATAAGTTATCAGCATACAGAGTAATTTTATGCTGGTGCCCAGACACTTCTTGCACCCCAGTGATCTGGCTGCCCAGACTGAGATTGTCGGTGGCTCAATATCCAGAGCAAAAAGAAAAGGTGAGAGGGGGCAGCCCTGCCTTTACCCCTGCATAATCAAAATTCCCCAGGCAAAAATTCCCCCATTTACCAATACTCAGGCCTGCAGATCCTTATACAGCAATTTCTCCTTGTCCACGAACTCCTCCCCCAGCCTAAACCAATGCAGCACCCCGAATAGGTACAGTACTCCCACTCAATATGATCGAAAACCTTCTCAGCATTTATCTGTCATTGAGGTACAGTTCAGGAAACAGGCAAACCAGAAGCAGTTATAAAATTTGCAAGTAGCATTTTATTATCAATAAAATCAAAAAATAATAAAATTGGTCAGGATAGCTCTTACACAGACAGTTCAAACAAAACAAAGTCCTTCTTCTGAGGTTGTTTCTAAATCTAAATCTGTTTCTCTCTCTCCAACAAAAGATTGCTCTATTTATATAAGAAGTCTTTGCCTGGCGATTCATTTCTGCATGCTGAGCTTATTAAGAGATATTCTGTTTGTCACAAAATGTATCAGAGTTCTTGTCAGTTTCTTTCCTGAGCAGGCTTGCAAATAGAACACTGTATCCCAAGCTGGTCTCCTGCTGATAGTTTTGCAAACAAGCCTGAAGAGGTAAAACTGCACCTCAAGGTTAACCCTCTGAGTTCCAAATAACTTTTTGCAGTCATTACAAAATAACTATATACATTTTCAAACCAAGGAATCCCACTTTCACACAGTTTCACACAAAGATTCACATATATTTTTATAACCAATAAGCAAGCTGGAAGAAAAGATGGAAACTGCAAGAAACAGCAAGTGAAGGCAGGGAGATAGCAGGAGGGGGAGAACCATGAGACTGTCAGAGTGATCAGTTCCTAGATCTCAGAAGAAGATT
Organism: Neoceratodus forsteri; assembly: GCA_016271365.2. Taxonomy (NCBI): domain Eukaryota; kingdom Metazoa; phylum Chordata; order Ceratodontiformes; family Ceratodontidae; genus Neoceratodus; species Neoceratodus forsteri. The sequence goes on from CM057452.1 coordinate 1,873,284,556, forward strand.
TGACTGCACAATCAGACAGACAAGAGACAGAAAAGGAGAGGATAGAACAGATCCTTGCTTTTCCAAGGAAGTAGCAGAGATACAGTAGTGAAGCAAAAGCAGCAGGTATTCAAAAGGTACAAGCTGACACAGAAGGAAGAAGATAGGGAGAGTTATCAGGAAAAACAAAGGGAGGTAGGGAAGGCAGTTAGGAGAGCAAAAGCACAAATGGAGGAAAACATTGCCAAATCAGTTAAAAAGGGGGATAAAACATTCTTCAGGTACCTAAGTGAAAAGAAGAAAAGCAGGGCAGGGATAGTAAGTCTAAAAGGGGAAGGTGGAGAAAGTGTGGAAGAGGACCAGAAGAAAGCAGACATATTGAACAAGTACTTCTGTTCAGTATTCACAAAGGAAAGAGTAGGTGATGGGCCACAGATAGGGGAAAAGGGCATTAGTGGAAGGGAGGTGGACACTAGCCCTTTTATGGTGGAGATAGTCCTCAGGGAACTAGCTAAATTAAGAGTAGACAAGGCAATGGGGCCAGTTGGGATAATGGCAGGATACTGAAGGAACTAAAGGAGGAACTGTCTGTGCCTTTGATGGCCCTGCTCAATCTATCACTGGATACAGGGGGAAATTCCTGAGGACTGGAGGAGGACGGATGTGGTCCTACTACATAAAGGTGGTGTCGTCGCGGCACAGGTCAGGAAGCATAGGGAAAACCAGGAGCAGTTGTAAAATTCAATAAAACTGCTTATTTGTAGTTGCGGTAACATAAAAACATAAACCTGTTCAGAATAACTGTGTACAGAAGCAAAAAATAAATCTTTCTTGTAAAAATCTCTCTTGTTCTTTCAAAACAAAAAAACTCTCCCTGCAATTGCAGCTTAGCTATTTTATAAGGCTTTTCCACCCCCATCCTTAGCAAGCATCCTGTTCTAGCAAAACATTTTGTTCTCGTCAATTTCGGGCAGGATCTGCTAGAACAGTGAGCTTCCTGAAGTCCCCCACAGCAGCTGCAAAAGGCTGAGACATTTGTACTTCTGTAACCTCTACTTTCCTACAGTCATCTCAGATCATAAATATATATATATATATTCAACAGTAACACCATATTTTCTAAACAAAAGTGATCCCATTATCAGTTTCATTTCCATATATTGATTTGCACATATTCTTATATAACCAGATCTAGATATGCAAGTGAGGAAAACAGACAGCAAGAGAAAACAGAGAGAGAGAGAGGCAAAGAATTGTGAGACTGTTCGGGTTGATCAAGTCTGAAGTCTCACAGGAAAATTTGGTTGTGCAGCCAGACAGAGAAGAGAGAAAAGGAAAGAATACAGATCCTTGCATTTACATACTTTCTCCAAAACAAATGGGACAGGGTCCTAGTCTACCTTGTCACAGGTGGGAATAGGGAGGAGGCAGGAAACTACAGACCTATAAGCCTGACTTTGGTGGTGGGCTAGGTTATGGAACCACTATTTAAAGAAAGGACTGAGGAATACCTTAAAACCAGTGGATAGCAGGATCCGAGGCAGCATGGTTCACAGGGGGGAGATCTTGCCAAACAAACCTGATAGAGTTCTTTGACTGGGTTACCAGTGAGGTGGATCAGTGGAGATGACCTACCTGGATTTCAGTAAGGCCTTCAACACCGTTCCACACATAAGACTGATAAACAAGCTGGGCAGCCTGGGAGTGGGTCAAAAGATAGTAAAAGGGGTATGAAGTTGGCTAAGTAACAGAACTCAGAGGGTGGTGGTGAATGGAGTTCACGCAAAAGAAGGTAAGGTAACCAGCGGGGTTGTCACAGGGTGTCCCTGTGAAGGGCTGAGGGCCCTGAAATTATATTTGTAAAACTGCTGGATGCCTGAAGGTCTGTTTGTTTACTGCCCTAAAGGTGCTGCGATAGTACACATCATCGCATAGTCAGGCTGTTTAGTTTAGCCTGATGTACGTCTTTATGTGCTCTTGTTTGTTTTAAGGTAACTGCTTTCTAGGGGGCGTCCTTTGAAATAATAAAATAAGGGAACCTAGCAGCTGAGCCTTAAACTTGTTATAACCTTATAACTTAGTGTTTAAAAAAATTAAAAATAATGAGTGAAAGAGCTATGGGTATAGAACGGCATTTCTTAATGGTTTGTCGTAATGTAGAATAATCCCCTCCCTCATTATAAAAATAGGAAGTCGGCGCTTAGAAAAGAAGTTAGCATTTAGGTGTTGCATTTCTAAAGTAATAGAAAGAAACAAAAATGATATGGGAAGGAAATAAATAAGAAAACTGTGAGGCTTTAAATGCTATAAATATGGATGGGCTGATATGTTAGCCGTCGGGGAAATGAATCTGTTTTGGTATTCTAGGATAGTTAGTAATGAACAGAATCTCCCGGTCTGTCCTATATTAAAAGTTGTTTCCAGTAGTGCAGGCTACCTGCTTGTATAGTAGTGAGGGTTTCTCTTTTGTGAGGAAATAGCCCTCCTTATTGCAAGACGCTGCTAAGTCTGTTTCAGCCCTATTTGTCCTTGCTGTGCCTTTGAGGACTTGGCGGAGTTTATAAATAATAGTGAGAACCTGTTGGTTCTCTCCTGCTTTCTTTAATAAAATACCTACTCGTAGCCTGGGTATATTCCCTTAAGAAAACACTCAGTTCTGTAAACACAGGGCGCTGTTTTATAATGTACTAGTATGGCTTTTTAAGCCTGTAAATACCCGTGACACTTACCAGGATATTAAATGAAAGAACTTGCTGGGTCCTTAATTTGACCGTTATGCCTGTCTTTTAAAGAGCTTTGCTGAAATACAGCATTCGCACTATCGCAAAGGCATTTTACTTTCAGGTTTCCCCTAAAATGAAATTTACTGAATAATATTTAATGTTTTGAGTTCTACAAACCTCCTGTAGGTAGAACAAAGAGGTTTGGTGCTGCAGTTGGGACCTCTGGAAAGGGAAGGTTTTTGTTGTTTTTCTTTTGGTGTTTCAGAGCACCGAGTGGACTCTTTCTCAGCTGCAGTAGTTTCCTTAGGAGTCAGCTGGCTGTTTTCTGACTGCCTTTATACTGAATAACAAGGGGTGGTGCCTTCTGGGATTAGAGATTGAATTAAACATTTCACAGATAGGCTGTATTTCACCTCTCTGTATGAGATTGAGTTATGTCAATTAGAAAATGTTTAGACTTACTATATAAAATATAAATGTTGTAAATAAAGAGATAATATTTGAAATAAAGTATAGGGGTGGGGTTAAGATGTCACCTGACCCCTGCAGTGTATAAATGCTGAACATTGAGTTTGGTAATCAGATTTGCTTGTGGGTCTGAAGGTACACTCCAGGACGTTATTGAAGGTGCTCTGTAGAGTTTCTATGTGAATATTTGCTGCTCCAAATGGTAGATTAAGCTGCCAGATTATTCTGCTGTATTGAATTTGTCCTGATGTAAACAACTTCTGAAGAAGAATTAATTAAAACTGGAACTTTTAAAAGAATTGGTGGTGTATGTTTCTCTATGATTGCCCACTTACACCTGCGCTCTACCACATATGGTGTTAGCAGTGGGATGCAGTGTAGCCTGTGTAAGGTCTGTTGGGCAGTGAACTTAACAGGACAGTACAGCAGGTCTTATATCCCATTGTTTGCTGCTGCTGAGAGGAACTGTTCCAGTGATGGAGTCGTTGAAACAAGGGACAGATGGTGAGGCCTTGAGTGAACAGGCTAAGCAGAATAGTGACCACTTGAAAGTTTTGTGATGGCTGTATGAGCGCTGGATGGAGGCAGAGAGTCGATGCAGGAGTGCTGAGTTAAGGTACCAAGAAATACTGAGACGTCTGGTAGCGACTGGAGAAGAGACTACTATTTTGGATCCTATTGGAGAGGAGAAAGAGAAACTATTTCAAGAAGGTAATGAACTTCCTGATTTACCTGTGTTTGAAGGATTGTAATGGATAGAAGATGAGAATCAAGTTTCGAATAAGTCCCCAAGTGAGACTATTCTGGACTTTGGGGTGAAGGTAGAGAACCATTGTGCAGCATGTTTTGAAAGTTCTAATTTGCCTTTTGATGAAGGACGGCAAATTCCGAATAAGTTCCTAAGTGAGACTGTTCTGGACTGTGGGGTGAAGCCAACGGTCATAACAGAGGAAGCAATACTTACTAGAGAGACTCATAGTACATTTTGTCATGCACCCAAAAATGAATTATTTACTGTTATCTGGGATGTGTTACAGGCGGGGGATCCTGAGATTATACACCTCAGTAAATACGCCATTCAACAGAATAAAGGTATAAGTGTGGATGGGGGGAAGGTACGAAGTAAAAGATAATATATTGTACCACATGAGACCAAACCCCCATACTAAGCAGGTGGATTCAAGGGTGGTAATACCTCATAAGTATAGGGAATGGGTACTTAATGAAATTTGTAAGGAAAGTAGGTATTTAGATCGTGGGGAAGTGTTGCGATGTCTAATTCCATATTACCACTGGCCTGGGATGTACCGACAAGTGGCAGTGTATTTATGGGAACGCGGGAGACATATTGGAAAATGTGGGAAAGATGTAACCCAAAGGGATGATAATCACAATAAGTGGTTACCCTGGAGAAAGGGGAAACTTTCCTATAAGAACAAGGGTACTAGATGTACTAGATGGTAGGTGCTCAAACAGAGTTGTACTAGGCTGGGGTAGTTTGGGGTATTTGAACCTGGGTATAGAAACATAGAAACATAGACTTTGACGGCAGAAAAGGACCACTTGGCCCACCCAGTCTGCCCATTTCCCTACCTACTGGATAAGCTGCAGATTCTAGTTAACCAACAGCCTGCTTCCTGCAACCCCGCACTATAATTGCTTTGTGTCTGTCCCAAGCATGTTTGAATTCCCCCACTGTTTTAGACCCAACGACCTCCTCAGGAAGGCTGTTCCATGTATCCACCACTCTCTCCGTGAAAAAGAATTTCCTCACATTACCCCTGAGCCATCCCCCCTCTATCTTTAAACTGTGCCCCCTTGTTCTTACACATCTCTTTTTCTGAAAGATGCTACCCTCCTGGACTTTGTTGATTCCCTTGAGGTACTTGAACGTTTCTATCATGTCCCCCTGTCCCTCCTTTCATCAAGGGTATACATATTAAGCTCTCTCAGTCTCTCTTCATATGGTTTCTGATGTAGACCCTGCACCATTTTAGTTGCCCTCCTCTGGACTGCTTCCATCCTATCTTATGTCCTTGCGTAGATGAGGGTCTCAAAACTGCACACAGTACTCCAGATGGGGTCTCAACAACTGTCTGTATAGAGGGATAATCACTTCCCTTTTTCTACTTGTGATGCCCCTTCCTATGCATCCCAGTATCCCCCTGGCTCTCCTTACTGACTTCTCACATTGCTTACCCACCTTTAGGTCATCTGATATGACTACTCCCAGGTCCCTTTCCATTTTTGTTGTTGTTAGTACCTCCCCTGCTATTGTGTACTCTTCTCCTGAGTTTTTGTTTCCCAGGTGCATTACTTTGCACTTCTTTGCATTAAATCTAAGTTGCCATATGTCTGACCATTCCTCCAACCTTGCCAAGTCCCTTCTCATCTTTTCTACCCCTCTTGTGTATCAACTCTGTTACAGATCTTTGTGTCATCTGCAAAGAGGCATACCTTTCCCTCTAGACCCTCTGCAATGTCACTTATAAAGATGTTAAAGAGGATTGGACCCAGTACTGAGCCCTGAGGTACTCCACTAGTAACCCCCCTTTCTTCGGAATGTGTTCCATTCACTATTACCGTCTGTGTCCTGTTGTGCAGCCAGTTTGCTACCCAGGCTACCACCCTGGGACCCACTCCCAGGCTGGCTAACTTGATTATTAATCTTTTGTGTGGGACTGTGTCAAATGCCTTGCTAAAGTCTAGGTAGGCCATATCCACAGCCCCTCCCTGGTCTATTACTTTGGTCACCCAGTCAAAGAAATCAATTAGATTAGTCTGACATGACCTTCCTGCTGTAAATCCATGTTGCTTTGGGTCCTGTGCCCCTGGCCTCTAGGTACTCAACAATTCTTTCTTTCAGAAGTGATTCCATCATTTTCCCTACCACTGAGTCAAACTTACAGGTCTGTAGTTTCCTGCTTCTGCCTTGCTCCCACTTTTGTAAAGAGGAATCACATCTGCCCTCCTCCAGTCCTCAGGTACCACCCCATCCTGCCATGATTTGTTAAAAAGTGTGGTCAGTGGTGTCACTAGGTCCCCCCTTAGTTCTTTTAGGATTCTGGGGTGAATCCCGTCAGGCCCCATTGCTTTGTCCACCTTGAGTTTTAGGAGTTCTTTCAGGACTCTTTCTTCTGTGAATGGACTGGTATCAACCCCCCTACCCAGAGTGCTTCTATTGTCTGGTTTAGGTAACTGCTCCTTATCTTCTTTTGTGAATACTGAGCAAAAGTATTCATTCAGTATCTCTGCCTTTTCACTGTCTCCCTCTGCCCACCTCCCCTCTCCTTTATTAATCTTCACTATCCCTCCCTTAACCTTTCTATGCTCCCTAATGTACCTATAAAAGGTTTTATCCCCCTTTTTGACTGAGTTGGCTGTTTTTTCCTCGGTTTGTGCCTTTGCCATTCTGACTGCCTTTCCTACTTCTTTCTGCTTTAATTGATACAGTTCCCTGTCGTGCTCCCTCTGTGATTCCTTATACTTTTTGAATGCAGCCTTTTTCTCTTTAACCTTCCCTGCCACCTCTTTTGAGAACCATAGTGGTTTTTTACTCCGCTTTGTTTTCTTTATTTGTTTTACACAAAGACTTGTTGCCTCTATGATGGCAGTTTTGATTTTTCTCCATTGTTCTTCCACCCTCCTATTTGGCCATTTGCTAGTGCATTCTTCAGGTGTTCACCCATTTTGCCAAAGTCAGCCCTTCTAAAGTCCAGTATCCTTGTTTTTGTATGGCTTATCTCCATGGTTGTGCTCATTGTGAAGCACACTGTGCAGTGGTGCTTGTTCCCAGATGTCTACTGACTTCTAAATTTGTGATCCTCTCTCCATTTGAGAGTACCAGGTCTAGTATTGCTCCCTCCTGAGTGGGTTCCAGCACTAGCTGTCTAAGGTCTGCCCCCTGCAGGGCATCGAGAATGACCCTGCTCTTGGATGTGGCTGCATTACATGTCCTCCAGTTAACATCTGGCATATTCAGGTCCCCCATCAACAGTATCTCCCCTTTTTCAGCCATTTTGAGAATGTCCTCTATCATTTTCTTGTCCATTTCCTCCCCTTGAGACGGGGGTCTGTATACAACCCCTGTGCGGATTGCGATGCCATTCCCCATCTCTAAGGTAACCCAGAGTGCCTCTTGTCCTCCCCCTTTACTTTTTAGTTCTGTAGCTTTGATCCCTTCCCTTATGTATAGAGCTACTCCACCTCCTCTTTTGCCTTCCCTGTCCCTTCTGTAGATTGTGTACCCTGGTATGTTGACATCCCATTCATGGTTCTCGGTGTACCATGTTTCTGTGACTGCCACAATATCCAATTGTTCATCTTCCATCAAAGCTACTAGCTCAGAAAGCTTGTTTCCCAGACTACGGGCATTAGTAGTCATTGCCCTCCATTTAATGTTGGCTTGATCCTTTTTCCCCCATCCCTGCTCTTATTACTCTTATTTATTTTACCATTTACCCCCATCCTGCCCTGTGTTGAGCTCTGTACCTCAGTATTTACCCTACTACCTGCCCTGTTTTGTGGGGGGAGGCTTGACTTTTCCTGCCTTTTATCAGTACCTCCCTCCTTATCTAGTTTAAAAGCTTGCTAAGGAAGCATTTAAACCTGTTACCTAGGAGCTTGGTCCCCTTTGTGGACAAATGCAGACCATCATACCAGTATAGACCTTTATCTCTCCAGGTGGACCCCAGTCCCAATGAAGCCAAAGCCTTGTGCTCTGCACCAGTTTGCAACCATTCATTAAACTGCATGGTGTGCAGTACCCTAGCCTCATTCCTGCCATGGACTGGTAGCATCTCTGAGAAGGTTGCTGTGCTTACTGCCGTCTGAGCCCTCCCCAACTCCACAAATTCATTCTGCACTGCACTGATCATCCCATGCTTAGCTAGGTCATTTGTCCCAAGGTGGACAATGATATCTAGTTCTCTCCTGTGATGCTGCTTCTACAATTGTGAGGGATTCTTCTTGTCCCTCCAAGCCATGGGCACCAGGCAGGCAGCTTACTTCCTTCTCTCCCTTCCCCAGTTCTACCCCCTAACAATTGAGTCCCCTATCAGTAGCCGTTTCCTTCCCCTGTGGTGTCCTTGCCACACACTTTTGTGGGTCTCCTTGTGGATGTCCTCAGCATTCTTCTGGGTCTCCACTGAGGGTGCCATCATAGAGGAACCTTGCTCTGCCAGAATGGCATCTGATTTGTGTAGAGGTACAACTGGGGGCTTTGCTCTGGTCCACCACCCGCACCTCCCAGAACCCACTGTGGTCCTACTGCTCTTCATACTCCGAACCTCTGACTCAGTGGTTGTGGCAGTGGTTCTCTTTGGGAGGGGGAGGCCTCCTTAGTCCTTGCTAGTTCAGCCTGGAGGTGGGCAACCTCCTGTCTCAGAGCTGACAGTTGCCTACAAATAGGACAGCAACGCAGTTTCCAGAATGTTTCCCGGAAAACTGCTGCCCCACAGCCAGTGCATTGCACCACTCCCCACATGTCCTGCTCCCTTATTATATACAATATGTAATTATTGAGCAACTCAAGTGCTCAAGGAGTGAAAGGGATCGAGGGGAGTACGGCTGATGGCTAGAAGGGCCACCAGAGTGGTGAGGCGTTAAGGCAAGGAAGGAGCAGAACCTGGCCAGGGAAATTAGGGAGAGGGAACAAGGGTTCTTAGATACATTGGGGAAAAACAAGGGTGAAGGGGCAGATTAGCAGGATTAAATCAGGGAGAGATGGGCACAAGACCCGGGAGCAGGCTGAGGTACTAAATGAGTACTTCACCTCAGTTTTCACCAGGGAAAATGGGGTGCTGCATCATACATGGGAGGAGACAGATATACTGAGGGGGACCTACCGATCGCAGGTCTGGGGAGAGGGGAGGCATCACTGGCAGGTGGGGAGAGACTAAGCAAGGGAAGAAGGGTACCGGGTGGAAATCACAGCAGAGAGAGTGAGGAAGCCCTCAGCTCCCTTAAGGCGGAGAAAGCACGGGCGGATAAATTACATCCCAGAGTGCAGAAGGAACTTGAGATGTCCTGGCAAAACCCTAGGCAGAGCTTTTCACCATCTCTGAGGACAGGTGGGTGCCCCAAGACTGGAAGGTGCACATAGTGCCTATCCACCAAGGGGGGATCATGGAGGTAGGGAACTACAGGCCTGTCAGCCTGACCTCGTGGTGGGCAAGGTGATGGAGGCATTGTCAAGGAGAGGCTAGGGGGACCTGGATAAGTCAGGGTGCCTGGACGATGAGCAGCATGGATTCATCCGGAAATCGTGTCAGACAAACCTGGTGGAGTTCTATGACTGGGTGACAAGTGCCTTGGACCTGGGTAGACCAGTGGATGTCCTCTTTCTAGACTTCAGCAAGGCATTTGACTCTGTTCCTCCGCAGTGGGCCTATTGGATAAGCTGGGAGAAATGGGGTGGGAACAGATGATCAGATGGATAGGCAATTGGCTCCAGGACCGACCCAGAGGGTCGAGTTGGGGGATAGTCTCATCCCCAAGGAGGGTCATTAGTGGGGTCCCACAGGATCAGTCCTGGGCCCTTCTGTTCAACGCCACATGTATGGGACAAGGACAGGAATCAGGAGTGAGATGAGTCTCTTGCAGATGACTCAAACTGGGAGTGGTGGATGGGGAGGAGGGAGGGTGGCCCACAGGGGACCTGGAGGCTCTGGAAAGATGGTCTAGAAAGTGGAAGCTGAGGTTCAATGCAGGGAAATGCAAGGTCTCCACCTGGGGCCAGAAACCCAGGTCAAGTGTACACCCTGGGGAAATACTACAAGTCTCAATGGCTGAGAGGGACCTGGGGGTGGTGGTGGATGTCAAGATGAACAACTCTGAGACTTGTGGAGGGCAGCAGCCAAGGCCAACAGGATGCTGGGATGCATCACTAGGGGATCACCTCCAGAAGGAGGAAGTGATACTCCCTCTGTATAACTGCTTGGTGAGGCCGCACCTTGAGTACTGCGTGCAGTTTTGGAGGCCACACTTAAAGCGGGACATTAACCTCCTGGAGAGGGTCCAGAGGAGGGCAACCAAAATGATTTGGGGCTTGGGGGACAGGACCTATGAGGAGAGGCTCGAAGAGCTAAATATGTACACATTGGAAGAGAGAAGGGACCGCGGGGACATGATAGAGGTCTTTAGGTACATGAAGAGGGTAAATAGGGGAGGAACAGTCGGGGTGCTTCGAAGGAAGGAGGAAGGGGCCACTAGAGGGCATGGCTGGAAGCTGGAGGGGGGAAGATTCAGGGGAGAAAGGAGGAGGTGCTACTTCACTGAGAGGGTGGTGGAGCCATGGAATGCACTGCCTAGGGGGCTGGTGGAGGCAGAGACAGTGGAGGGGTTTAAGAGGGGGTGGGACAGGTACAGGGGAAGGGTTCTGGAAGCAAAATCCAATGCAGCAAGAATATCCGGAACTCGGAAGGGAGAAGCCAGAGAAGGCGAGGGGGACAGCAAGGTCAGCACCCAGGTTGGGGACTGACCAAACGAGCAGACACGAAAGACCGTTAGGCCTATTCTGCTGGCATTTTAGTATGTTAGTATATATGTATTATTATTTGTTTTGTGTAACTACTCTTTATGCACGTTGCAGGGTTATTAGGAATATGACAGTTCTGCCCCAAGACCTATTGAGGAAGTGATGTCAGAACTGTGGCTATAAAGGAAATGCTACGCCTGGGGGGGTGGGGAGTGCACAGCCACTGGTGACTGTTAGAAACAATCAGATACACAACTGCTCCACCACCCTGGTGAGTACTGTCCTTTATAGTAATACAACTAACACCACAATTTACTAGACCACGGCTCCAATACAAACCAAACCACTCTACTGAGTCCAGGGATAAAAATGAACTCACTCCTCAGCCAGCAGGACACTTAAAATGTTACAAAAATATCCTTCAGAATGCTAGGTCTCAACCCCCGCAGTAATACAAGTTTGACCCCCTGTTACTGGAAAAAAAAAAGTAAATGGGAAGGTGGAGATGAATTATTTGAAAAGGGAATGCCCAAATTAAGGAATGCTGCCTAAATACAGATGGGGGTTATCATTACTTCTTGTTCAGGGTAATTGCGTGGGGCTGCTATGATAAAGGCTAAGACCTGATCTCATTCCAGTACCTATATTTGAGCCTGCTTTGGTTAAAACATCTAAAAGCTAAGTGATATGTTTTTCCTAATCTCTTAACGACTGGGGGTGGGCCACCTGCAGCCGTCTTTATTCTATCCCATTATTTTTATGTTTTTGCTGGGTTTGTTTTCATTATTTTGTACTTTATTTTTAAGATGGAAAGGGTAATATCTGCTTGCTTAAAGGGATGTTATTTAGTATTTGGGGGGAAGTGATGCTGACAAAGTAAGCTAGCTATTTCTAGCTGTACTATTTTGTGAAATGTTGATTTTCTTCTCAATAACAGTTTAGAAAATGTGATCGTTAGCTTGAAAATGATTTTTCATTTGTAAGGTGAGAATATTTCACAAACAAAACATTAATGTGTCTCTTTTGTATAAGTACACAGATGTTAGTGACAAAAATAGTCAACGTGGGTAAAGAAAACAATTTTCATAAAATGCTTTAGACATGACATCTGATGGTGTTGGGGATCATCCAAAAATCGGACTACCTAGCATGTACTTAGAAGATAAAGTAGGTTGTAGAATTTGAACATGGGCTTTTGAATGGTAATATAAAATGAAGCCCTTGGGTATTGTGTTAAAATCGCAATATATGTTAAAAGATTGATGTACTAAGAGACCCTAGGGTGGAGCTCTAGGTGTGAGTGGGCTGGAGCTTCACAGACCCCACTTCCTTCCTGTCATATGACATCTGAAGTATTAGGACAACCAAATAAATGGTTGCCCTCTTAGGCGGGGAGGAGTGTCACAGGGTGCCCCTGTGAAGGGTTGAGGGCCCTGAAATTATATTTGTAAAACTGCTGGATGCCTGAAGGTCCGGCTGTTTACTGCCCTAAAGGTGCTGCGATAGTACACATCGTCGCATAGTCAGGCTATTTAGTTTAGCCTGATGTACGTCTTTATGTGCTCTTGTTTGTTTTAAGGTAACCGCTATTCTAGGGGGCGTCCTTTGAAATAATAAAATAAGGGAACCTAGCAGCTGAGCCTTAAACTTGTTATAACCTTATAATTTAGTGTTTAAAAAAATTAAAAATAATGAGTGAAAGAGCTATGGGTATAGAACGGCATTTCTTAATGGTTTGCCGTAATGTAGAATAATTCCCACCCCCCTGCATTATAAAAATAGGAAGTCAGCGCTTAGAAAAGAAGTTAGCATTTAGGTGTTGCATTTCTAAAGTAATATAAAGAAACAGAAATGATATGGGAAGGAAATAAATAAGAAAACTGTGAGGCTTTAAATGCTATAAATATCGATGGGCTGATATGTTAGCGGTCGGGGAAATGTATCTGTTTTGGTATTCTAGGTTAGTTAGTAATGAACAGAATCTCTCGGTCTGTCCTATATTAAAAGTTGTTTCCAATAGTGCAGGCTACCTGCTTGTATAGTAGTGAGGGTTTCTCTTTTGTGAGGAAATAGCCCTCCGTATTGCAAGATGCTGCTAAGTCTGTTTCAGCCCTATTCGTCCTTGCTGTGCTTTTGAGGACTTGGCTGAGTTTATAAATAATAGTGAGAACCTGTTGGTTCTCTCCTGCTTTCTTTAATAAAATACCTACTCGTAGCCTGGGTATATTGCCTTAAGAAAACACTCAGTTCTATAAACACAGTGCGCTGTTTTATAATGTACTAGTATGGCTTTTTAAGCCTGTAAATACTCGTGACACTTACCAGGATATTAAATGAAAGAACTTGCTGGGTCCTTAATTTGACCCTGTTATGCCTGTCTTTTAAAGAGCTTTGCTGAAATACAGCATTCGCACTATCGCAAAGGCATTTTACTTTTGGGTTTCCCCTAAAATGAAATTTACTGAATAATATATAATGTTTGAGTTCTACAAACCTCCTGAAGGTAGAATAAAGAGGTATGGTGCTGCAGTTGGGACCTCTGCAAAGCGAAGGTTTTTGTTGTTTTTCTTCTGGTGTTTCAGAGCCCTGAGTGGACTCTTTCTCAGCTGCAGTAATTTCCTTATGAGTCAGCTGGCCGTTTTCTGACTGCCTTTATACTGAATAACAAGGGGTGGTGCTTTCTGGGATTAGAGATTGAATTAAACATTTCACAGATAGGCTGTATTTCACCTCTCTGTATGAGACTGAGTTATTATGTCAATTAGAAAATGTTTAGACATATTATATAAAATATAAACGTTGTAAATAAAGAGATAATATTTGAAATAAAGTATAGGGGCCGGGTTAAGGTGTCACCCTTCAGTGTATAAATGCTGAACATTGAGTTTGGTAATCAGATTTGCTTGTGGGTCTGGAGGTACACTCCAGGACGTTATTGAAGGTGCTCTGTGGTGTTTCTATGTGAATATTTGCTGCTCCAAATGGAAGATTAAGCTGCCAGATTATTCTGCTGTATTGAATTTGTCCTGATGTAAACAACTTCTGAAGAAAAATTAATTAAAACTGGAACTCTTAAAAAGAATTGGTGATGTATGTTTCTCTATGATTGCCCACTTACACCTGTGCCCTACCATAGGGGTGTCTTAGGGGTCAGTACTGGGACCAGTCCTCTTCAGTGTCTTTATTAGAGACATTACAGAGGGGCTGGAAGGAAAGGTATGCCTGTCCGTGGATGAAACAAAAATCTGCAACAGAGTTGACACACCGGGAGGAGGAGGTGGAATAAATGAGAAAAGATCTGAAAAAGCTGGAAGACTGATCAAGGGTTTGGCAACTGGGCTTCAACATCAAAAAGTGCAAAATTATGCACATGGGGCATAGAAACCCAATGACCACATATTATTTAGAGGGGGAGGTGTTAACAACCACAAAACATGAAAGGGATCTGGGAGGTCATCATATCTGATGACCCGAAGGTAAAGAAGTGTGATAAGGCAGTGGGAAAGGCAAGTACAGTTCTGGGGTGCATAGGGAGGGGTATCGCCAGCAGAAAGAGAGAGGTAGTGTTACCCCTGTATAGATTAATTGTGAGGCCCCACCTGGAGTTCTGTAGGCCCCATCTGAGGAAAGACATAGACCAAGTGGCAGCAGTACAGAGAAGGCAACCAGAATGGTGCATGGACTGCATCAGAAGCCCTATGAAGAATGACTCAGGGAGTTAAAAATGTACTCTCTAGAGGAAAGGAGGGAAAGGGGAAACATGATAGAAACATTCAGATACCTCAAAGGTATCAGTAAGGTACGGAAGTGGGGCATTTTGCACAGAAAGAGATGCTCAAGGACAAGGGAGCATGTTATGAAGCTGGAAGGGGGAGACGTAGAGGGGATGTGATGAAATACTTCTTTACAGAAAGGATAGTGAACATCTGGAACAGACTTCCAGCAGAGGTGGTGGATACCGAAATGGTAACAGGTTTTAAACATGCATGGGATAGACACAGGGGGACCTTAATGACAGGGCTGGGGTGGAAGGCTGAAAATCAGTTAGGGTCTATGGTAGCACAGTAGGTGGGACCTTGGGGCAGACTAAGTGGGCCAGGAGGTCCTTTTCTGCTGACAGCTTCTATGTTCCTATGTTTTAACTCTTCTGCATAACAAATGAGACAGGGTCGTATTGAACTATTTCACACCATCGACAGCACACATGCCCGAACCTGAACACCAAGAACCCCAGTGCACCACATTCTGTAATCTGTGCATACAGTATTATGATAAGAAAATCTGCCCTGCACAAAACCCATCTGATCTGGGTGCGCAAGTCAAGAGAGTATCTGCTTGAGATGCCTCTCCATAAAATGGGAAATAACCTTCAAGTCACAGTTAAACAGAGATGGATCGGTAGGAGGAGCAGTCCGAGTGATCCTTCCCCGGTTTGGGAAGCACATGGATGGATGCTTCATAACAAGAAGCAGGCAAAGCCCCCCCCCCCCACCAGCTTCTTTAAACATATTCACCAACTGCCCTGCAAGGGATCCCTCATCTCCTTGTAATACTTGGCCTCAAAGCCATCTGATCTGCTCACCTTCCCTCTCCTCAGGGTTCCTAGGGTTCTCAACATCTCCTCCTTCATAACCGGTGCTCCCAGCAACTCCCTCTGTTCCTCTGTAGTGATAAGGATGGTAATTCCTTTTCAAAAGGCTGCCACTGCAGCCCTTTGCCCTGACACTCACCCTTGTATAAACCCTCATAAAAATTGTGGAAGGCCTCCCAGATGGTACCAGTCTTGTGCTCCATATGACCCTTCTGAGTTTTAATTGCTGGAATTCGGGATGACACCCCTCCTCCTCTGTATGATCCGCACCAATAAGGGACCTGGCCTGTTACCTCATTCAAAGATTATTTGCCTAGCAAAAAACAGGGTCAATTGTGCTTCCTCAAAAAGCAGGGTCAGTTGTGCTTCCCCAGGCAGTACCAGATTCAGAGCCTATCTGGTGGCTCTAAGTTCCGGCATAAGCTCCTCCCCTCCCCAACCGCCTGCCACCTTCTGTTCCAATTCTTTCAACTTTGTTTCAAGTGCCTGTCATTTTTTTGCCTACACTGCTTAAAGGGGCACTGTCAGCTTTGCCCCTCATTTTTTTTCCAGATTTCTGCAGTGTGCCTCTAGGCACATATTTATCACCCATGTTATGTATAATGTCCCTATATGTGCCAAAAGTGATCATTCTTACCAGTTTTCCACATTTTTGCCGTATTTTACTTTTCTGCCATCCCACCCTAAATATCCTGTCCACTGGAAGCATATGCATGCCGAGAATGCGCATTGGACACTGAGCGCTGGCATGGAGTACAACTTTTTACATGCCTATAATAATAAGCTGCTTGTAGGATGCATTTTAGTTCGCTGGCTAAGATTTGGCATTTTGTAATTAAAACCGAGCACTGATAGTAACATAAAATACATTTAAAAGTAACTGCTGAAATCCTGCGCATGTGCAAGAGGGGGAAACTCCTGCACATCCGTGGGATCTGTGCTCTGGCTGCTCATGCGCACGTGCGGGAGTTCGGCACTTGCTTTTAAATGTATTTTGTGTTACTATCAGTGCTCGGTTTTAATTACAAAATGCCAAGTCTTAGCCAGCGACCTAAAATGCATACCACAAGCAGCTTATTATTATAGGCATGTAAAAAGTTGTCCTCCGTGCCAGCGCTCAGTGTCCGATGCGCATTCTCGGCATGCATATGCTTCCGGTGGACAGGACATTTAGGGTGGGACAGCAGAAAAGTAAAATACAGCAAAAATGTAGAAAACTGGTAAGAATTATCACTTTTGGCACATATAGGGACATTATACAGACCATGGTTAAAAAATATGTGCCTAGAGGCACACTGCAGAAATCTGGAAGAAAAATGAGGGCAAAGCTGACAGTGCCCCGTTACTGTTTGCTGCATAGCTAATCACAATGCCTCTCCATATAGGCTTTCCCAGCCTCCCATAAGATAGCCTTAGAGGGAACAGACTGTGCGTTGGTAGCCATGTAAGTGTTACAGTGCTCCTGCAATTGCTGGCGGAACTCTTCCCTTGCTAACTGTAATAGATAGGGAGTCTGCAGTATGAATTCTGCTCCTGCTCAGCCCCCATATGCAAGGCCACCACTACCGTGGCGTGATTTTAAATATGTATCAGGTGTCGTTGAGGCACAGGTCAGGAAGCATAGGAAAAACAGGAGCAGTTTCAACATTCGCAAATAATGTTTTATTTTTCTCAATAACAGCAAAATAAAAAATAACCATTATTCAGTATAACTATTTACAAAGGCAGTACAAACAGAAAAAAACTAAGTCTTTCTTCTGAGGGTATCTCTTAATTCCAAGTTTCAGTCTCTCACTCTCCTTGTCTTTCTAGCAAAAAGCATTGCTGCTCTTTTTGTAAGTCTTTGTCTGGAAACTTGTTAAAAGAGCCTGCTTCTCACAGAATGTTCTTGTAGGTTTACAGAATGTTCTTGTCAATTTTGTTCCTTGTAGGTGCAGCAAAACGGTACATAGTGACCCAGAACTGACCTTTTGTTTACAGCTCTGCAAAAGGCTTAAAAACTGCGTCTCAGTTTAACCCCTTAAGTTCCAAATAGCTTTGCAATCATTTCAACAGCATAACTGTATACAATTTTAAACAAAGGGATCCCAGTATCAGTGACATTTTCACATAAAGATTCACATATGTTTTTATACCCACAGATATGCAAGGGGAAGAAAAGACTGAAATAGCAAGGGAATGCAAGGAGATAGCGAGAGGCGGAGAATCGTGAGACCGTCCATGTGATCAGTTCCTAGGTCTTACAAGAAAATTTGGTTGCGCAACCAGACAGACAAAAGACAGAAAAGGAGAGGACAGAATAAACCCTTGTGTTTAAACTCTTTCTGCATAACAAATGGAGCAGGGCCTTATTGAACCCTGTTACATACCCCTCTGTTTAAGAAGGAACTTGTTTAAAAAAAAAAAAAAAAAACAGGTTTCCAAAACATTCTTTAAATTCTCCTTTAACATTTGTTTATAACCTTTACAGTTCAGTACATATGCAGCATAGTGAATAGAGAATTTTCAGCTCACATTTTTTCAACCTTTGGAATTCTCAATTCTTGATCCATATCATGACAGAAAATCAGCATTGACATTCTCTTTCCCAGATTTGTGCATCACTTTAAATTGAAATGGCTGCAGTGCCATGTACCACCGTGTGATTCTAGAATTGTTATCTTTCATTTGGCTAAGTCAACAGAGAGGATTGTGATCTGTTACAAATACAAAGTCAGCTCCTAGTAAGTAAAACTTAAGGGACTCCATGGCCCACTTTACTGGAAGTTATTCATTTTCAATGGTGGAGTACCTTTTCTCTCCATTGTGCAATTTCCTACTGATATATAGAACAGGATGTTCTGTCCCATCTATATTTTGACTCAGGGCTGCACCTAGGCCTACCTCTGATGCATCTGTCTGTAACAAAAACTGTTTCTCAAAGTCTGGGTTTCTTAAAACAGGGGCTGAGCGTAATGCAGCCTTAATGGACCGAAAAGCCTTGTCACACTCTGGGGTCCATTTCACATTATTTGGGAACCGTTTCTTTGTGAGTTCAGTGAGGGGAGTAGCTAACTCGGCAAAGCTGGGAACAAATCTCCGATAGTAACCAGCAAGGCCTAAAAATGACCAGACATGTTTCTTGGTTTTGGGGCAGGGATGTGAGCTTCAGCTTCTATCCTGGAAACCTCTGGCATTGACTTCTCCATTTCCCAAAACATAGCCCAAATATCTGGTTTCCTGCATACCCAGTGCATACTTGATAGGATTAATTGTCAAACCTGCCTTTTTGATCGATTGGATAACTGCTCGTAGGTGTTCCAGGTGGCTTTTCCAGTCTGGACTGTACACCACAACATCATCCAGGTACGCAGCACAATAACCAGTGTGAGGGGATAAAATTACATCCATGTACCGCTGGAATGTAGTGGGTGCACCATGTAAACCAAATGGCATAGTGGTGAACTGATAGAATCCTATAGGAGTGGCAAATGCAGTTTTGTCTCTGGATTCTTTAGCTAGGGGGATTTGCCAGTAACCCTTGGTGACAGCAAGGGTACTGATATACTTGGCACTCCCCAGTCTGTCCACTAAATTATCTATTCTGGGCATAGGATAATTATCAAATTCTGACACTTGATTGTTTCCTAAAATCAAGGCAGATTCTTACACCCCCTTCTTTTTTGTTTACGATCACCATTGGTGATGACCAAGCACTTCTCGACTCTTCCATGATACCCAGTTCTTTCATTTTTTTGTATTTCCTTAACCATGTCAGCTCTGAACTGCTCTGGTAATCTGTATGTCTTTTGTCTAATAGGGCAATCATTCCTTGTCACTATTACGTGCTCGACACCTTTAGCTCGGCCTGGCGCTGTGGTAAAAGTTCTGTTAGCTGTCTTTAGCAAGTTACGAATTTCTGCGGTTTGTTCGGAGCTTAAAGAAACATTCACCTTTACAGCATCAGCAGTTCCAGTCTGTCATGAGCTACATCAATATCTTCTTTATCAGTTTCTGGTAAAACCAGCAAAACAGCTTTTGGTGTTTTTTCAACCCATTTTTTGAGGAGGTTAGCATGGTATATCTTAGTAGGATTTTTCCTATCAGGGGTCTCAAATCTCATAGTTAACAGTGCCAGTACATCTAAGCACTTTATAAGGTCCTTGCCACTTCCTTAACAGTTTATTTTCTGTAGTGGGGAACAGTAACAAGACATTTTCACCTGGCTCAAAAACTTTTTCTTTTACCCTAATACACCTTCTGCTGGTTCACCACATTTTGCCAGTTTCTTTCTCAGGGCACACATATAAGATGTAATAGATTGTTTCTGATGGGGGTTATCTTCCCATGTATCTTTTACTACATCTAGTGGCCCTCTAAGTTGTCTACCATACAGCATTTCAAATGGTGAAAAACCTGTTGATGCCTGTGTCTCTTCTCTGTAAGCAAAAGGCAGGTAAGGTAAGTATTGGTCCCAGTCTTTACTTTCCCCTTTTACAAACCTTTTTAACATGTGTTTTAGGGTTTGATTAAAATGCTCAAGAAGACTGTCTGAGGGTGATAAGGAGAGGTTCTTATGGCAGTGATACTTAGTAGTTGGTACATCTCCTTCAGTAATGCAGCACCCAAATTACTACCCTGATCAGTAATAATCTCTTTAGGTATGCCCACCCTGTTGAAAAGTTTGGCAAGCTCTGCTGCAACCTTTGGTGCTGTGACAGTACGCATTTGAACGGCCTCTGGGTATCGAGTAGCATAGTCACATATTACCACAATTAACAGATTACCCTTTTTCCTTTTGTCTAAGGGGCCAACCACATCCATTGCAATTCTCTCAAAAGGCACATCTGTCAAGGGTAGGGGCACCTTGTCTTTTTAGTCACTGGGGCTACTTTCTGACACTCAGCACAAGAACTGCAATAGGTAGCAACATCTTCATGAATTCCAGGCCAGTAAAATCTGTACAGCAGTCTGGCAAGGGTGCAATCCTTCCCCAAGTGACCAACCATAGGACTATCATGTGCTATCTGTAACAACACAGATTTATACTTTTGTGGTTTAACCAGTTGTTCACTGTCCTACGCAGCCAGTATAGTGTTATGCTTGTGCAACTGTATTAGTTTGGTTTTGGCCGTTCGCACTCTATTCCAGAGGAATTACCACCCTGTAGGGGTACGAAAGGCAAGGAACCCTCAGAGAGGGTTCCACCCCTAGAGGTGCCACAGGATGATTCCCGTGCCTAAAGGTACCTCAGGAATCCCCTTAAGGAGAGAAGTGCTGTCGCTGGAGGGGCAAAGAAAAAATGTTTCACAATGAGGCTGAAAGGAACTGCTTATATAGCTCAGGAAGTGGGAGTGGCTGGCTGCTTGGCCACTGAACTCCAGGCAAAAGCCTTTCCAATTCACTGTCCTATGCAGCCAGTATAGTGTTATGCTTTAGCAACTGTGTTAGTTTGGTTTTGGCCATTCACACTCTCTATTCCAGAGGAATTACCACGCTGTAGGGGTACGAAAGGCAAGGAACCCTTGGAGAGGGTTCCACCCCTAGAGGTGCCACGGGATGATTCCCATGGCTAAATGTACCTTAGGAATCCCCCCAAAAAATGTAATACAATCATATCCCAAAGAAGGAGGCAACATGCAGCATATGAGCAAGCAGTAAATGTGATATAGTAGCAGTAAGTGTGACATAGTAGTGGAGAAGCGTAGACAGTTTGATAACGTAATGAAATGCCCAGGTTTGTGTAGCATGATACTAATGGTTTGTGTTGAGATTAGGGGATCCCCTAAGGAGAGAGGGAATGGCAGGACATCCTCCACCTCCATCCAACAGCGGAACCTACCTAAAGAAACTAGGGGACACTACTATGCTAACTAAGAGTTATGACCTGAGGCAACGGAGGAGAGAGAAAAACCCTATGAGGAGGAAATCTCTGGGGATCCAAGGCGTAGGTCACCTTCCCTCCAGGCTTGGGATAGTTTATTTAGTGACAGGTCTGCAGCTGCAATTTGGAAAATCCAATTAAAGGGAGGTGGAAAATATTCCAGTTTGGAGGAAGGCTGTCACTCAAACCCTTTAGCGGGAATGCCGTGGAAGGTTGCAAGAAAACTCTGCAACAATACGTGCAACCAAGGCGCAGGAGGAGAGCAACGACTGCTGAGGCACTCGCCAGGCCTACCCGCCCTAAAATCAAACCAGGTGAACCAGAAGCAGTCGTAGGGAGAATGCGGTGAATGTGCCTTGCTAGAGAAACCACTAAAGTCAATGGCTAACTGTTATAGTGGAACACTACAGCCAAAGGAGGTAACTTTTTCCACCCTTCATCACTAGTCTTAAATTCTACACCAGGAGCTGCTGTCACGTAGCAGGCAGCTAAAGCCAAGCAAGGGGCGAGGACATTCCCAGCTATGGGCCAGGTAAGAAGTATCCTGCCCCAAGTTGCATACACTCGAGATGCGGACTAAATGTAGAGCGAGACCGTCAGCTGCAGGAACCCTGCACCAGAATAGAATGGCTGGCATGCCCCAGAAATTGATTGAGAGCTGAAAAGCTGGTGAGCTGAATGAGCATGGTGTGCTGAGATTGTAATGAGCATTGAGTGCTGAGACCTTGCAAAGTCAGATGCAGAATTGAGTACAGCAGAATCCCAGAGGCTAAAGCCGAGGGGATGGCAGTAGGCATGAAGCAATGGTTTGCGTAAGCTATGAGTAATGATTGCGTAAGCAAGTGTGGACCTGCACGTAGGTCAGTAAACAGGGTAGTATTAAGTGGACCTGCACGTAGGTCTGCATAACATAGGGCAATGAAACAGCACTGACTAGCGGGGCAAGCCAGCCGGCATTTAAAAGCCAAATCAAGGTGACAAATACTCTGAGGATTTTCGGTGGTGAAGGCAGGATTTAGAACAGAAATAATTAGCCACATGGGGCCACGACTCCCCAAACACTTCCCAGTCCCCGCCATAGGACAAACAGGAAAGTGATGGAAAGCCGAGAAGCACATGCAGATATGAAAGCTAGTTTTAACAGTCTCAGCAGGAGCTTTTTGGCTAACCTCAGAGTAGAACAGGTTGAATAAACATAGAAACAACACTTTGTATGGAGTACACGGAGTTGCAGAACTGCAATAAAACATGGAGACACAATGCTCTGAAAGCAGGTGTAGCCAGGCAGTGTAATGAAGCTGCAAGTAGAATGACAGCATGAATGAGCAGCATAGCTAGGGTCAGAGTAAGCCTGCGTCAGGTGAAAACAATGGAGTATGCAACATGGAGCAGCTATGGTTGAGCTGAAACACACAGATAATGATTGCAGTTGCATTGCAGTAGTTTGAGAGTGGTGAGCAACAGTGTAAAAAACACAAGCACTGAGTACAATAGTAATTGGAGTAACAGTAGCAGTGGCTGCAGTTGTAAGTAACTGAAAGTAGTAGTATGAGCTGTGAGTAGCAGTATGCTACGAGCTTAGAAACAAAGCCCCAAAAGACAAAACCAAAACACAGCAACACAGAAAACGGAACAAGGCTCAAAAACAAGACACACAAAAAACACAAGGAAGCACACTGCTGGAGGAAAGATACAAACCAGAAGCAGGAAAGCAAACACCGAAGTCCAGCAGAGACACACAGAAACGGGGGTGGGGGTAGACCCTAGCCAGCTCAGAGGACAGACCAACAGAGCCTCCGGCTGCAAAGAAAAAAGGCTTCACAATGAGGCTGAGAGGAACTGCTTATATAACTCAGGAAGTGGGAGTGGCTGGCTGCTTGGCCACTGAACACCAGGCAAAAGCCTTTCCAATTCTATCTGGTTCTGTGTCTGAGGTTTAACCCAAACTCTGTACAGTAACCCTTTACATTTTTTAAACATAAGTTCACCCTGTTTTGGTTTCACCCCAGCTGCTTAAAATAACCTTGGAGAGAAACATTGTTGGCTTGTTCTGAAAGGAAATCACAATCGGTGATCAGTTTAGTTTCAGCATTTTCATATGTTAACCCCTTATGTCCATCATTCTTTTGTTGCCATTGTTTCTTAAGGCATCATCTTTCTTTCCTGGACTTCTGGATCATGGAGCTGTGCTCAAACAAGTCCGAATCAAAATCAGCAAAAAGAAAAGAGTCCCCACCATCTGGGATTTTCCTTGCCTGAGCTCTTGTCACCACAGCTGCTAAAACATCAGGATTTACTCCCTCTTTGATTAACTCCATAAATCCTGGAAAGTCATTTCCAATAATCAAAGGTACAGGTAACTTAGGTACTACCCCACTTTCATTTGGTGCGACACCCCATTAATAGTCACTTGGCTGGTGGGATAGTATTGAATGACCCCGTGGATGCAGATGACACCAGTACCTGGTCCTTTTGGAAACTTTTTTCCCAGCACTTCAATATGCACTAGGGTCTGTCTGCTTTCTGAATCTGTAAGTCCTTTAACAGTCTTATCTCCCACCTTGACATCTGTTAAGTACTTGCCCCAATTTGCTAAGCACAAATCTGCTCCAGTGTCACTCTTCTTACTACGGCAGTTTCTTGCAATATGACCTGGCTTATTACAGTTATAGCAGATAAAGTCTTTGGGTGCAGATTTGTTACTCCTGCCAGAGTTCTTATCAGACTTGGAGTTTAAATGGGAAAAAGAGTATCTTACCAGTGCTTGGCTGTTACCTCGCTGCTGTGGTTTCTGTTTGGCCATTTGGTAGTCTTCAGCCAAAGAAACAGCCTTTTCCCCACTTTCTGGTCAGTGTTCTTTTACCCAAAGCTGTAGTCTGTGGTTAGGATGTTGATTCACTGCTCCATTACAGATGTTTCAGTGACCTGTGGGAGTGTTTTGCCCTCTGGTTGGAGCCATTTCATAAGGAGTTCTCTGAGTTGAGGGAAGGCATCTCGAGGATTGTCGACTGAGTTGTACAGTACTTTAGAGACTGAAATATTTGCTTGTAGGTCTCTCCTGAGATGTCATACATTTTCAGGATCTCTGTTTTCACCAGGTCATAGTTTTCTGACTGTGCAGTGTCTATATTGCTGTAGGCAAGTTGAGTTTTCCCTGTCAGGTAAGGTACCAGTCTGATTGCCCATTGCTGCTTTGGCCACTGGCAGGCTGTGGGAGTTCTGTTTGGCCATTTAGTAGTCTTCAGCCAAAGAAACAGCCTTTTCCTCACTTTCTGGTCAGTGTTCTTTTATCCAAAGCTGTACGTCTGTGGTTAGGATGTTAGTGTAAGCATGTGGGTTCAATAACAGACACCAGTCACAAAAATGAAGTGCATAAAAAACGCTGGCATAGCGTTTATCATTTTATTTCCAAAGAGAAAAAAATAAAAAAATAATTATTTACAGAAAAGAAATAGGTTAACTTTCACCAAAACAAAAGTAAACAAAAACCCAGGCAAGTCTTGCAGTCAGACTCCCTGCTCTTCTCAGTATCCAATACTTCCAAGCTAGTGTGTAGGCATTCACACTTCCATTCCTTCACCTGATCAGAAGGTACTGACCAGTCTCCTTCCTCTCCCTATCTGACAAAATCTTCTGGTGGAGGCCTTATACAGTACTCAAAAGGGGCGGAGTTTGAAATTGGCTCCACCTACTCTCTGACATCACCTCCATTTGGTTGCTATAAAGGCAGCCATTTTGTGGGCTGCCAACTCTATAAGAAGGGCTTCCCAGATAACTTTACCCAGGTAAGTAAACCATAATAGAGAAAAGAGAAGTAACCTAAATATTAAATATAAAGAATCTAGAATCTTTAACCAAGGGCAACTGATGAGGGGCGCGCTCCCTATCTTGTTTCCTTGTATGGTTCTAGATTCTTTAATAAATAGCCAGTTTGATGTTCTAGTGCAAAACCCAAAGAAAAAAACAGTTTTTATTTATAAAACACATTGATCTCCTATTTACATACTGTAACTCTAGCTAACAGAGTTTTTACTGTGTTTAGTTAACAAATATTGGGATTCCCCAATGGCAGCAATTCTCAGCCAACAGCGGTTTGTTTTTCAGCCTTTTAACAGAAAGGCAGCACCTTCTTTAAACAATTACAGCCCTTTTTTAATGAATATAGACACTGCAGGGCTTACTTCTTTATGCCCGCAGTGTCCTTGCATAAATTCAGCTCCTTTTTATTTCCTTGGAGCGAGCACCAGAACAGGACTTCAGAGTTACTTGCTAGGGAGTGTAGCACTGCTCCTTGGGGGGGGGGGCACTCCTTTAGCAGCATACTTTTGCTTTGTCTGAATTTTCTAACAAATGCTTTTAAGGGCAATTACTCTTTATATTAAAGCCCATTACCATAATTACTATCAAGATGTACAAACTAGAATTAGATAACAGGGATAGTAAAGCTTTAAGAATTGCCAGGTTGGCCACCCTGACAAGAAAATTAGTATAGATAGGAAGTTAGAGGAGTAGACAGGAGAGAGTGAAAATGAAAACAAAAAGGGATGGGGGGACATCTTGAATTTCTCTTCTTTTTGAAACTTTTTTTATTTTTGCATAACAGGACCCTGTTACATACCTCCCTGCACAAGAAGGCAACATAATAAGCTTTTATTCTGTTGACTGAGACACTTCACCCTTGGAAGGGTTGGAACTTCCGCCCACCCACTCTCAGAAGTTCCACCTCAGGGACCCTTAACAAATTGGAATCATTTACCAAACATTAATATGTACTTTACAAATATGGTTCCAGTTACCACAATTCCCTGAGGTGTGCATCTAATAGTTTGCAACTAGTATTTAACATTTTAGACGTAACATCATCCATTTTCTTTTCCTGAGCCATTTTTATCTGCTCCAAATCTAGATTGGAAATCTGCATTTTTGTGTTGGGATCCTGCTCGATGTTTAACTGAAAACTTGTAAGGTTGCAAAGACAAGTACCACCTCATAATTCTCATATTCTTGTCTTTCATCAGATTAAGCTAACATAAGGGATTGTGATCAGTTACAATTGTAAATTCATTCCCCCATAGATAATATTTTAAGGCCTCAATGGCCCATTTCATGGCCAGACACTCTTTCTCTATGGTGGAATATCTTCGTTCCCTTTCATGGAGCTTTCTACTTAAAAAAAAGAATAGGATGTTCCCCATGTTTGTCATATTGGGTAAGAACAGCTCCGATGCTTGTATCTGAGGCATCTGTTTGAACCTCGAATGGTTTGGAGAAGTCTGGACTATGTAATACTGGCGCAGAACATAATATTGCCTTTATTTTTCTCAAAGCGGCATCACACTCTGCTGTCCACTTCACCTTAGTGGGGCAACAATTCCTTGTTAGATTTTTTAAAGGTGTGGCAGTGGTTGAGAAGTCTGGTATAAACCGACGATAGTAACCAACCAGGCCCAGAAATGAGCGGACATGCTTTTTTGTACTGGGCACTGGACTATTTGCCACAGCTTCAGTTTTACTGACTTCTGGTTTGATAGCCCCGTTTTCAATAAGAAAACCTAAGTAACGGGTTTCAGTTTTAGCAAGGGCACATTTTGCCGGATTAATCGTTATGCCAGCATCTTTCAGACTCTGAATAACCGCACTTAAGTGAACTAAGTGGGTGTCCCAGTCTGGGCTATAGATGACGACATCATCTAGATAAGCGGCACTGTATGCTTTATGGGGTCTTAACACATGGTCCATATATCTTTGAAAGGTGGCAGGGGCCCCATGTAGTCCAAATGGCATGGTTGTAAACTGGTATAGCCCAATTGGAGTACAGAATGCTGTTAGTTCCTGTGCTTGGGTTGCCAATGGGATCTGCCAGTACCCCTTTGTGAGGTCAAGTGTACTGATATATTGGGCCGATCCAATTTGGTCCAACAGATCATCAATCCTGGGCATGGGGTACCCATCAAACTCTTGAGACAGCATTTATGCATCTAAAATCCAAGCATAACCTAACTCCACCTTCTTTCTTACTAACTACTACCGGGGTGAAGACCATGGACTGCGTGATGGTACAATAACCTTGGCTTGCTCCATCCTTTTCACTTCCTCCACTACCTCCTGTCTGACTTTTTCAGGAAGCCTATATGGTTTCTGGTGTATGGGCCTGGTCTGTGACAGTTTGATTTCATGCTTCACGCCCTTTGCTCTTCCAGGGGTTTTTGTGAAAGTACTTTTAAAATAATCTAAGAGATTGTCAATCTCTTGACGTTGTGCTGGTGCCAAATCTGGATTAATGTGAATGGGTGTCTCCTCATGACAAGGGTCTAACCATTCATATGCAACATCCAATTCTGTGTTACCTTGTTCTGGTTGGATGTAGCATACTACTTCAGTTTTTGGTTTTTCTTCCCATTTTCTTAACAAGTTGGCATGATAAATTCATTTTAAGGGTCCATGCCCTGGCATCTCTATTTCATAATTTATCACCCCTGTTTGTCTGACAACTTCATAGGGGCCTTGCCAACGCATTAACAACTTATCCTCAGTCGTAGGCAGCAACAATAATACTTTTTTTCCTAGGCTTGAATTGTTTTTCTTTCAACCCTACATCATTTCTTTCTTTCTGAGCCTGTTGTTTATTTTACACATTCTCATGTGCCAGTGCTATATATTTCACCAATCTTTCCCTTAGTGACAGCATAAACTCAACAATATTTGTGCCCTCAACATTTTTTCCAACCTCCCAGTGTTCTTTCACTACATCTAGGGGCCCTTTGGGGTTGCGCCCATACAACAGAGTAAATGGGGAGAACCCAGTAGTGGCTTGGGGTACCTCCCTATAAGCAAAAAGAAGGTAGGGGAGAAATTTGTCCCAGTCTCTTCCCTCTTCGTGCACAAAATTCTGTTGCATTTTTTTCATGTTTTTATTAAACCGCTCCACTAGTCCATCTGTCTGGGGATGATATGGGGAAGTTCTAAGGGCTGTAACCCCTAGTAGTCTATACAATTCTTGCAACAGGGCTGATGTAAAATTACTGCCACGGTCTGTTAATATTTCCCAGGGTATTCCCATTCTTCTAAAAACTTTGGCCAGTTCTTCGGCCACTCGAAGAGCTGTTACCGTCCTCATTGGGATAGCCTCAGGGTACCGGGTGGCATAGTCACAGATTACAAGAATATACTGCTTCCCTTTAGAACTTTTAAGTAGGGGTCCCACCACATCCATAGCTACCCGATCAAAGGGGTGGTAACATATAAGGGATAGGCTGTAGGGTACCTGATCTTTTCTCCTCCTTGTGCTACTAGCTGGCATTTAGCATGGGCTCTACAATAGCAGCTATGTCCTGATGAATCCCTAGCCAACAAAATCTGGACAGGATTCTCTGAATGGTTTTATCCCTCCCTTCATGGCCAGCCATTGGGATGTCATGGGCAAGAAACATCACCTGTTCTCTGTTCTTCTGGGGCACCATCAACTGCTCAGTTTCTAAATCATTTTTTGGTCAATAGATATTCTATATAGTATTTTATTTCTCTGTATGAAATAAGATTGTCACGGTTGTTTTTCTTTGGACACCTGTGAAAATAAAGGTTTCAAAGAATCATCGCCATTTGATCTTCATAAATATGGTTACAAGACAACCCTGGTACCATATACTCTGTCCCTTTTTGGTGTTGTTCTTTCCAAGCCTTCTTCTCCCTTCTTCTTTCTTTCCGGGACTTCCTGTCTTTGCCCCCATTTTCAAAATAATCTTCTTCGAAGGGAAAAACAGAGTCTAATTGGGCTTTAGTTTGAGATCTGGTAACCACATTAGCAGTCTCCATAAAAGTCTGGGGATTACTCATCAGTGTTGAAAAAGTGGGGAAATCGTGTCCAATAGTGACAGGTACTGGTAACCGGGGTACTAGACCAACTAGTACTTTACAACAGTCTTTATTTATTTTAATATCAAGATGGGCAGTTTCATATTGGTGAATGTCCCCATGCACACATCTGACAGTAGTATCCTGCTGGTTTATGGCACAATCAGGGGCAAGATCAGTTCGTACTAATGTTTGCCTGCTCCGAGATTCCAATAATCCCAGGGTTTTAGGTCTCCAATCCCCACTGTCTCTACATAGCCAGAATTGGCCAGAGCCAAATGAGCGGGCTCTTGTCTTTTATTAGGACAATTCCTCACAATGTGACCCTTCCCAAGGCAACCATGGCATATCAGTTCAGGATATGGAGTTCTAGCACCTCTATCCCTCCTGTTATACTGTGATTGTCTCTGATTCTGCAGATTTGGGGAATAAAAGAGTCTTACCGGAGATGCAGGTGGTCCTTGGTTACCTGGTTGTCCTCTGGGTCTGGTTGCTCTAGCTGCTAGGTAATCCTCAGCTAGCTTAATGGTTTCTTCTGCAGTTTCAGGTTTGTGCTCCTTCACTCATACTTGCACATCAGGAGCCAAAACCTGGATAAATTGTTCAATGGTAATAAGTTCCATAATCTGGTCAATAGACTTTGTGGTGGGTTGTAGCCATTTTATACAGTAATCCTTAATTCTGGCATAGGTGTCCCTTGGCGTGTCATAATGGAACATTTTCTGTGACCTAAAGCGCTGACTTGTAAGTCTCTGTGCTGATATTATATCTTCTTAAAATCTCTTCCTTTACTTTAGCATAAGTGGCAGCATCAGTCACACTTAGTTGACTATATACAAGCTGAGCCCTCCCAGACAAGTAGGGTACCAATCTTATCACCCACTGATCTTGGGGCCAGTTGAAAGTCTGGGCTATTCGCTCGAAAGTCACCAGATAAGCTTCTATATCATCACTTTCGATTAATTTAGTCAACTTAATATCTCTTGGCACAGTTTGTTCTACTTGCCTTTGTGACATCTCCTGTATCGCCTTCAGGGTGTCAGTCCATTTTTGGTCCTGTCTTCTCCTTTCTTCAGCTTGGAGTCTTTGGTCCTCATCCCTCAGTCGCCGATCTTCGTCCCTCTGGTTCTCCATCTTGATCTGCCGCGTGCATAGCCACTTTAACAATTCACTAGGATCATCAGCAACTGGTGGTACCTTTCGTACTTGTGGCTTTGCTACTGCAGCTAGTACCTTTCTTCTTCTTCCTCTGCCTTCTTCATTTTGGGTCTGGTTCCAGGGTTTAGCCCAGGCAACAAAGGCTTCCCAGTCCTTTCTCTCACTGACCCGGTGAGATGCAATGCACTTTTGTCTGACTGTTCCCCTTCGTGCATCTGTTAGGGTGTTTATGCTGCAACACCCCCGCTACGCCTCCCAGGTAGCCTCAATGCACCAGGTTGAATCCCACTTCTGATACCAATGTAAGTGTGTGGGTTCAATAACAGACACCAGTCACAAAAATGAAGTGCATAAAATACGCTGGCATAGCGTTTATCATTTTATTTCCAGGGGAAAAAAAAAATTATTTACAGAAAAGAAATAGGATAACTTTCACCAAAACAAAAGTAAACAAAAACCCAGGCAAGTCTTGCAGTCAGACTCCTGCTCTTCTCAGTATCCAATACTTCCAAGCTAGTGTGTAGGCATTCACACTTCCATTCCTTCACCTGATCAGAATGTACTGACCAGTCTCCCTCCTCTCCCCTGTCTGACAAGGTATTCTGGTGGAGGCCTGATATAGTACTCAAAATGGGCGGAGTTTGAAATTGGCTCCACCTACTCTCTGACATCACCTCCATTTGGTTGCTATAAAGGCAGCCATTTCGTGGGCTGCCAACTCTATAAGAAGGGCTTCCCAGATAACTCTACCCAGGTAAGTAAACCATAATAGAGAAAAGAGAAGTAACCTAAATATTAAATATAAAGAATCTAGACTCTTTAACCAAGGGCGACAGATGAGGGGCGCGCTCCCTATCTTGTTTCCTTGTATGGTTCTAGATTCTTTAATAAATAGCCAGTTTGATGTTCTAGTGCAAAACCCAAAGGAAAAAAACAGTTTTTATTTATAAAACACATTGATCTCCTATTTACATACTGTAACTCTAGCTAACAGAGTTTTTACTGTGTTTAGTTAACAAATATTGGGATTCCCCAATGGCAGCAATTCTCAGCCAACAGCTGTTTATTTTTCAGCCTTTTAACAGAAAGGCAGCACCTTCTTTAAACAATTACAGCCCTTTCTAATGAATATAGACACTGCAGGGTTACTTCTTTATGCCCTCAGTGTCCTTGCATAAATTCAGCACCTTTTATTTCCTTGGAAGCGAGCACTAGAACAGGACTTAGAGTTACTTGCTAGGGAGTGCAGCACTGCTCCTTGGGGGGGGGGGGGCTCCTTTAGCAACATACTTTTGCTTTGTCTGAATTTTCTAACAAATGCTTTTAAGGGCAATTACTCTTTATATTAAAGCCCATTACCATAATTACTATCAAGATGTACAAACTAGAATTGGATAACAGGGATAGTAAAGCTTAAGAATTGCCAGGTTGACCACCCTGACAAGAAAATTAGTATAGATAGGAAGTTAGAGGAGTAGACAGGAGAGAGTGAAAAGAAAACAAAAGGGATGGGGGACATCTTGAATTTCTTTTCTTTTGAAACTTTTTATTTTCTGCACAACAGGATCCTTCTTACACCCCAATTTGCTAAGGACAAATCTGCTCCACTGTCACTCTTCTTACTACGGCAATTTCTTGCAATATGACCTGGCTTATTACAGTTATAGCAGATAAAGTCTTTGGGTGCAGATTTGTTACTCCTGCCAGCCAGAGTTCTTATCAGACTTGGAGTTTAAATGGGAAAAAGAGTGTCTTACCAGTGCTTGGCTGTTACCTCGATGCTATGGTTTCTGTTTGGCCATTTGGTAGTCTTCAGCCAAAGAAACAGCCTTTTCCCCACTTTCTGGTCAGTGTTCTTTTACCCAAAGCTGTACGTCTGTGGTTAGGATGTTGATTCACTGCTCCATTACAGATGTTTCAGTGACCTGTGGGAGTGTTTTGCCCTCTGGTTGGAGCCATTTCATAAGGAGTTCTCTGAGTCGAGGGAAGGCATCTCGAGGATTGTCGACTGAGTTGTACAGTGCTTTAGAGACTGAAATATTTGCCTGTAGGTCTCTCCTGAGATGTCATACATTTTCAGGATCTCTGTTTTCACCAGGTCATGGTTTTCTGACTGTGCAGTGTCTATACTGCTGTGGGCAAGTTGAGCTTTCCCTGTCAGGTAAGGTACCAGTCTGACTGCCCATTGCTGCTTTGGCCACTGGCAGGCTGTGGCAGCCCTTTCAAAAGTTGTCAGGTATGCCTCGATATCGTCCAAGGG
Organism: Neoceratodus forsteri; assembly: GCA_016271365.2. Lineage (NCBI taxonomy): Eukaryota > Metazoa > Chordata > Ceratodontiformes > Ceratodontidae > Neoceratodus > Neoceratodus forsteri. The sequence continues at coordinate 1,873,316,926 of CM057452.1, forward strand.
ACACAACTTTGTAAGTTTAAGGTCTTTTAAGTTGTTGGTGTTTTGTTGCTCTGATGCACCTGTGCCAGAACTTCTAGCTTTGATAGCTTGCAAAGCATCCAGCCATTGCTGCTACAGTCGCTGCATCTCTTCTTTTCTCTGCTGCTCCAGTTGCTGCATCTCTTCTTTTCTCTGCTGCTCTTGTCATTGTATCTCTTCTTTTCTCCACTGCTCCTGTCGCTGCATCTCTTCTTGTTTCTGTTTCTCCATCTCTTGTTGTTGTATAGCCCACCATTTGAAAAAAGCAGTCAGGGTTCTGTCACTGCCTGCCCTTTTTTTTTTTTCCATGACTGCTGCTGGCTGTACAGTCTCATCTTGGACTTCTGTCTCTGCTGGTTTGGCTGCCATTATTCTGGTAATCACTCCTGGACTTGCTGCTGCAGAATCAAAACCTTTCTTCAATGCTTCCCTGGTAATGACTCCTGGGCTTGCTGATGCAGAACCCATACCTTTCTTCTATGCTTCCTTGGTATCAGGTCTAGTACCCACGCACAAAACACCTGGCTTAAAGTATGCAATGAACTCACTTCCCTGCACTCACCGCCTGTTGTCGAGGCACAGGTCAGGAAGCATAGGAAACCAGGAGCAGTTTCAAAATTCACAAATTGCATTTAATTTTTCTCAATAACAGCAAAATAAAAAAATAAAATTATTCAGTATAACTGTTTACAAAGGCAGTACAAACAGAGAAAACTAAGTCCTTCTTCTGAGGGTATCTCTTAATTCCAAGTTTCAGTCTCTCACTCTCCTTGTCTCTTCAGCAAAAGCATTGCTGCTGTTTTTACAAGTCTTTGTCTGGGAACTCATTAAGAGAGCCTGCTTCTCACAGAATGTTCTTGTAAGTTTACACAATGTTCTTATCAGTTTTGTTCCTTGCAGGTGCAGCAAAACAGTACATAGTAACCCAGAACTGACCTCTTGTTTACAGCTTTGCAAAAGGTTTAAAAACTGCATCTCAGATTAACCCCTTGAGTTTCAGATAGCTTTGCAATCATTTCAACAGTATAACTGTATACAGTTTTAAACAAAGGGATCCCAGTATCAGTGACACTTCCACATAAAGATTCACATATATTTTTATACCCACAGTATGCAAGGGGGAAGAAAAGACAGAAATAGCAAGGGAATGCAGAGAGATAGCGAGAGGTGGAGAATCGCAAGACCATCAAAGTGATCAGTTCCTAGGTCTCACAAGAAAATTTGTCTGCACAACCAGACAGACAAAAGACAGAAGAGGAGAGGATAGAACAGACCCATGCGTTAAACTCTTTCTGCATAACAAATGGAGCAGGGACTTATTCAACCCTGTTACATCAGGCTGTAATCCACCTTTCCTACCTGGTCATACTGATCTCTAGAAATAAAAATATATTCTATCCTGGAGTACATCCTGTGCAGGTTAGAAAAGAAGATGTACACTTTAGCAACTGGACTGGCTGTCCACCAGGCATCTACAAGATCCAGCTCCAGAATTCCTTTCTTCCATACCCCCAAAGCAGATCCGTGCCCATTTGCCCCCTCTGAATGATCTAGTGCCAGTGCCCCACTACACAGTTAAAATCCCCCTCCAAGATTACCCCGGGAAACTGTTCTCTGAGAAGCACATCTAGGAGACCTTTATAGAACTCTGGGTAAAACACTGCAGGACCATACACACTCTCAGAGGTCACCTTCTATCCCCGAACTCTCCCATAGCATAGCTATACCGTCCTGCCTGCGTCTCCTTAATCACCCTTTCCGCCTTGAAAGGCAAATGTTTGTGGACTGAGATGGCCACACCCTGTTTCTGAGAGGAATATATTACTGGCTAAAAATAACTAAAATGGAGAAAGAAAGACTACCGGCTCTCTGTGTACGAAAAGAAGAAATGGTGGACAATCAAATGTAGAGACTCTAAGTGGTATAAAAATTTTCTTAGTAATACCAAGGTATATGATCTGGAATGTTTAAACAGGTACCATAAAAAAATATTTCATTAACTCTTAAGTATAAAGATTATTTCGAGAAAAAATCAACAATTTTTGGGCCAAAGAGGACCTTTTGAGTATTAAGGACTCAAAATACTCAAAATGGTTTGCGGCAAACAATACGCACTTTGGTTTCAAATCATATCCGGACACATTAATGGATCCTAAACTAAGACAAACTGTTGTTAGATTTAAATTTGAGACCTTTGAAAGCAATGTATTAAAGGTTAGCTTCACTAAGTTAGATAGTGTGAACCCTAAGTGTTCTTGTTCAGTGGGGGAACACAGCGATTTGGTGCATATTTTCTGGGAGTGCCCTTGTTACTCCAAGATTAGAAGCATCTTGATGGCTCCTATTTCTGTGTTGGGGAACGCCATGGACAGCTCCGAAATCATGTTGATCCTCATGACAACAGAAGATGCACAAACTATAGAGGAGGTTGCTAAATTCTTTTTTGCTGCTGATAAAATTAGGAAAAGGAAAATGAAAGAGTTAGCTTGAAGTGTGTCCAACTAAGGAGTCTTGGGTTTAAGTACAAACTCAAGGCACTGTTTTGCACAAGTTATATGTAAATAATGTTTGTTAGTGTATTTGGTGCTTTCTTTATTATTATATTTATTTTTTCTCTTTTTTTATGTGTACAGAACTTTGCATGTGTAACATCAAATGTGTTTTTAATTGTAATGACCTGATGTTGGACAATAAAACTGAACTGAACTGAGAGGAATAGGGGCCAAGTAACTCTCCCTCGTCCATCCTCCCACCAGCTTGATGTGTTCCATTGCCATAAGGTGGGTTTCTTGGAGTAGAGCCACAGGGGCCTGCCTCTGCTTAAGAGCTGCAAATATCTTTTTCCATTTGATGGGTGAGGAAACGGCCCTCACATTCCAAAGATTATATGTGTATCATTCCCAGTTGTCCTGTATCTGATCCAGGTCACCTAGGGGAAGCCCCATATCTGAAAAAATAGTTACCTCCACCAGATGGCTCCCAGCCCATGTCCTCCAGTCTGTCCCCCCCAGTAGTTCAAAACACAAACATTCCAATAAGTAAGTTGCAGAAGGTATCCCATGATAATTGCGAGTCAAAAATCCGACTACAAAACTGTGAACTCCCCTTTCGAATCACATCACGCCAGTGCTGCGCAAACTGCACTGGCTGCCTATTCAGTGGTGGATCACCTTCAGGGTCGGGCTTCTGACCTATAAGGCCCTGCAAGAACTGGGCCCGGACTACCTGCAAGAGCTCCTGTGCCCCTACTGCCCCGGGCAACCACTCTGCTCAGCTGACGAGGGGTTGCTAGAGATTCCCAGGGTACGTCTTAAGACATCAGGGGCCCGTGCATTTATGTATGCGGCCCCAACCATGTGGAATTTTCTACTCCATCAGATACGTGAGTTCACAACTGTGGAGAGCTTTAGGAAGGCCTTGAAGACACATCTGTGGCTTAGCACCTACCCAGACTAATTATTTTAGCTATTTTATTCATTTTTGTTATCTGGTCATACTGTTATGTATTTAATTGTTTTTATATGTTTATTATTGTACAACGCCTTGATGCTTGAAAGGCGCTCTAAAAATAGAGTTTTATTTATTATTTTAATTAAATATAGTGAAACTGTAATTGATGACTGTTTAATAATAGCGCCTGTAAAGAATAGCGATGCATGCAGTACAAAACCAGCGAATGCCACCGAGGCTCTTTAAAAATAGCGAGCATTTCATAAAGTTGGGCATCCTCCCTATCAGCTGTCAGATCGAGTCCAGAAATAGGATTTAATTCAAGTGTTAGCTGTGGCACCTCTGCTGTAACTCTCTCTCCACTGTAACTCTCTCTCTCCTCTCCTGCGCCCCTACCCTCACTCCTGTGCCATATGAGCCGTCAGATCGGGTCCAGAAATGTAAAGAGCAGATGACCTTAAAAGTGAAAAGTGAGAAGTTCTGATTTTATTCAAGTATTAGCTGTGGCACTGACCTAGACCTCATCGTTGCTCCTCTGTAACTCTCTCCATTGTAACTCTACTGTAACTGTAACTGGTGAGTTAAATAATAACTCCGATTTGCTCAGTGTGCATGTTATAAAAATACAACTGCTTTGCTATGCCTTGCCTAGCCTCTTCTTTCCCCTCACCATTTCTTTTTATTTAGGCCCATGCATCACTGCCCCACCCTGGGTTTTGCTCCTCAGACATTAGCTCCCCATGGCCCCTAATGGGCATTTTTTCACCTGCCCCATTCTCACAGCAGCAGATATGGCTAGATAGGAAAATGAGACCAGCTTGGAGCTGACTGGTGAGTTAAATAATAACTCCGATTTGCTCTGAGCACTTTTTCTAACAGTGCGATCATGATCAGATTGCTATGTTGACATGTGCGTTTTTGTGCTGTGGCCAATTGTGCAGTCGCTGTTATGTAGTCGCTATAATGCTGATTGCTATTTTTATTTCGCGATTTTAACATAGAACCATTGCAGAATGAACTTAGAATAGACATACATAAAATAACATCAGACAGCAAATACTAACCATAACAGGAACTTTGTGTGAACCACTGAAACATCATGACCCCTGGTGGCTTTTGTTTTCCATTCTAACATATGCTATGCACTATTTGCAGACCCATTCCCCTCCAGTCAGCAATGGGAGAATTAGCAGCTTCTTCCTCCTGCACACGTCTTCCCTCTCCCCCCACCCTCCCTGCCATTAGGTAAATCAGTCCTATTAGCTTGAAGACTATAATCCACTATAAAACCCCAAATCCAATTTTGAAAACAAAACAAAGGGGAACCACCGCTCACTGTGCCACCACTACATGACAGTCCCTCTTTCCTCCAGGAAAACATCCAAGGTCTCCAGGTGCCCCCCCCCCCCAACACACACACACAAAAGAGTGAGGTGACCACAGTATTACCTCTCCAAGATGTGACCCCGGAGGCACTAAACCCTAGTATTACGCCCAACCCCCCATATCCTCCATGAATCCATCTGACCCCCATCCCCCAGCAGCAACTCATCTTGGCCAGATGGGTGAGTGAACTCCAGGCCTTTAAGGTGAAGTATTTTGTTGTAAATATACCTCATTGGTGAAATAATGAAAAGCATATTTTATACTTCCCCAGTATTGTTTAGGATCCATTGTTTATGCTGGTTTGCTCAGGCTTATCCTCATCAAACCACATGTGAACACTGAGAGTAACATTCACCAAAATGTTTTTCAACAAAACTTACTTAGGCTGTATTTTAATTAAAAGTGCAATCCCATGCCCCCCAAGACATTCTTGCGAATGAGAAACTACATGTCTTGAGGGTGTCCTGTTAAAAATGTTAATAAATAAATGTGTATACGCATAAATGAATACATACACACACACACACACACATATACATACGTACATGACACATACAGATGTACCTACATACTTACAGTCACACAGTACATACACTTATACACACATATTTAATGCACACACACACACACACATACATAATGCAGATGCACATACATGCCTAGGTACATGCATACAGTACATACACATATACACACACATACACATTTATATACACACATACGCAGTCACACAGTACATACACATATACACACATACATACTTACATACACACTTCTACACACATACATACATAATGCACACATGCATATGTACCTACATGCATACCGTACATACTCACATACACATACTTACATACACACATAAATGCACATACATGCATACAGAGATACATACTAACATAATGCACATGCACATATGTACCTACATACATGCAGTACATACACATATACACACACAATACTTACATACACTTACACGAGACCTACGCATATACACACATAATGCACATACACACATAATGCACATGCACATAGGTAACTACCTGCATACAGTACATAGAGGAAATACAATAGTCTGTGTTCAAATATGGCATTTATTTCCATGAGTGAGGGGGCAGGACCATAATTCACGAGTGGCGTAGCCACGAGTGAGATATGAAAGTCCCACCCCCTCCACAAATGTAAATAAATGGCATATCTGAACACAGACCATTGTATGTTCTGTGTATACAACGGTGTGTTCACAAAAGTTGTATAAAAACATAAACAACCTGCCCCTTCTCCAAAATTAAAATTCTCTCAATTTACAGTAACACAGCTGGGCAGTAGGTTAGAGGAACAGAGAGAGAGTAACTGTCTATGCCTGTCACCCCCACCCCCACCCAGCATCCAAAGTGCGGTAGTGTGAAGGCCGGACCTCTTTCCTGTAAAAGTACTATGCTGACCCAAATCATAGAATTCACCTTTTCCAGCATCAGGTCCCAAACAAAGTGCATATGTGATGGTAAATGTGGCATTTGTGATTGAACGCAAGTGGGCGCTTGCGAGTGAGCCATCCCAAAGCAGGAGAGTGAGTGTGAAGCGCAGGACATTACATTGTGGCACTGTGGGGTACATCAACAAAATTGAATGGAGTTCTTAGCACTGCAATGCCATTTTAATGCTACAAAATGTCCTGTACTCACTCAAATCTTTTTTTTTTCCGCAGCATTGGGTCCCAAACCTAGTGTGTATGTGTGGTACTTTCTCAGCATGTCTTTAAAGAAAAGCAGGCAATTGCGAACGAGCAGTCCTGAAGCAGGGAGCACGTTTGAACTGCAGGGCACTAAATCGTCACACTGTGGCTAGATTAATAAAAATAAATGCATCCATAGTGTGGAAATGTAGTAAAAAAAACTGCATAATAACATTTAAAAATATTTTATGAGGTTTAGAAACTCGGAACCGTTGGAAAGCAGGAGAGCAATATGGTGGCAGGAGTGGGTTTTACATTTTAAATGGCTGCATTGTATTGGGTACTGTTGTTAGAAAATTTGTCGTGGGATTGTCCAAAATAGTGTCATTCAAGTTGATTTACATTTTTTAGTTACAGGATGACGCAGGCAAGTGAAAAATAAATGGTGTTATTTACCCATTGGGTCAGTATTGCCATTTATTTTTCATTTGGGTCAGATTCTTGTGAAAATATGTGATTTATTTAAACGGTGACATTCCTACATACATTGTATACATACACATATACCATACGAAAAACTTACTCACCTTAGTAATTGTGTTTCTTCTAATGGAGTCTTGCTGTATTTTGACTTATTGCAGTTCACCCCAGCACTTGAACTGCTCCGGAGAAGACAGAGTTAAATTCTATGCAGGGCATAGAATGTTGAGCTCGAGCTCGGTTCAAACCTCTGTCTGCACTTCAAAGTGTAACCGTCAGATTCTTATGAGCTAATACTAACTAAAACTCACTGTGGAAATTGTAACATTTTTACTAGCCAAATGGCAACCAAATATTTTGGATCCCACAAAGACTCAAGTCGAGAAATCCAAAATGAAAAACCAGGTAGTGGACACTATGACTCTTAAAATAACAAAAACATAACTCACTCCCCCTTTCTAAAAAGCAGGAGGGCTCAAATGCACCCCTTGGGTGCAACACTGCACCTGCCAGCCCACTTCCCAAAACCAGGTTCTGAGAGGAGGCAGGGAGGGAGGTCAGAATACAGCAAGACTCCATTAGAAGAAACACAATTACTAAGGTGAGTAATTTTTTCTTCAAACAACATGAAGTCTTGCTGTATTCTGACTTATTGCAGACTACCAAGCAGTACCTCCCTGGAGGAGGGAATCAAACCTACTTTGGGAATAGGCTCTGCAGTACTGCTGTACCAAACTGAGCATCACTCCTAGCCTGGAAATCCAGAGAGTAATGCTTGGTGAATGTGTGGACTGTTTTCTAGCTGGCTGCTTTACAAATCTCTAGCAAGGGAATATCCCTGGCAGCAGCCAGGGAAGCAGCTGTACCTCTAGTCAAAGGAGCCCTCAGGCCTGAGAGTGGTATTCTGCCTATCTTTTCATAGCAGAATTGTATACAAGAGACAATCCACCTGGCAGTAGTTCTCTTAGTAGCAGGTTTGCCCTTTCCCACTTCCCCATAAGTGAGGAACAACTGGAGGGAGTCAAACCTGTGTGCCTTAGTACACTCAGTGTAGTAGCTAAGAGCCCTCTTAACATCTAAACTGTGTAATCTTCTCTCTTCTGAAAAAGAATGGTCAGTGAAGAACACAGGGAGAGACGTGGATTGGTTCAAATGAAAATCTGAAACCATTTTAGGTAAGAACCTCCTATTGGTTCTAAGGACCACCTTATCTCCATGGAATGAAATGAAATCAGGCTTCACTGACAGGGCTTGTAATTCACTGATATGTCTGGCAGCGGTAATAGCTACCAGGAACACAGTTTTCCAAGTCAAGTACTTAAGCTCTGCTGAAGACAAAGGCTCAAAGGGGGGTTGCATAAGCTGAGCAATGCAAACATTAAGGTCCCAAGCAGGAGTAGGATCCCTAAAGGGGGGATTGGTATGAAGCAGTCCCTTGAAAAATTTACAGAAAACAGGATGAGATGCCAGTGAGGAAGGCTTTCCCACTGACAGAAGAGCAGAAACAGCTGACAAGTGTACCTTGAGGGTAGCTGGTCTAAGGCCTAGGCCATTAAGATGAACCATGTAATCCAGAACTGTAGACAATTCAGTAGTGTATGGGGATATATGCTTCTTGGCACACCAAATGCTGAATCTTTTCCATTTGGAATTACAAGTTTTTCTGGTGGCAGGTTTTCGAGAGGCTTTGAGACTGTCCAGAACCCCTTGAGACAGATACAAATCTGCATACTCTAACTCTTCAAGAGCCATGCCTTGAGATTGAGAGACTGAAGGTTGGGATACCAAATCCTCCCCTGAGAGGAGGTTAACGGATTGTGATTCTTGGGAAGAGACAGGGGAAGATGGACTGCTAGGGACAGCAACAGGAGATACCAAGGCTGCCTGGCCCAATCTGGAGCAATCAGGATCACTTTGCAGGATTGTGACCTTATCTTGACCAGGACTTTGAACAGTAGAGGAAGAGGAGGGAAGGCATATAGAAATTTCCCTTACCAATCCAGAATCAGAGCATCCAGAGGGACTGAGCCCAAGACTGGGGATGTGCAACAAAAGAGAGGAAGTTGGTGATTGTCTGGGGGTGCAAAGAGATCTATCTCTGGAGTGCCCCACCTTGAAAAAATCACTTTTAACAATAGGGGATCCAGGGACCATTCGTGATGGCCCTGGGAAATCCTGCTCAGTGCATCTGCTAGCACATTGTCCTTTCCTGGGAGGTGGACTGCTACCAGAAAGGTCTGTAGAGAATAAGCCAGGGACCATAATTTCATGGCTTCTGTGCACAAGGCCATAGACTGAGTGCCTCCCTGCTTGTTGATACACCACATGGTGGTGGTGTTGTCTGTCCTGACCTGAGCCACCTTGTTCTGTACTGATTGAGAGAAGGCCTGCAGGACCAGATAAACCACCCTGAGCTCCAGACGGTTTATGTGGAGAAGAGACTCCTGAGTGGACTACACTCCCTGGGCTGTAAGAGTCCCCATGTGGGCTCCCCACCCCAGGAGAGAAGCATCTGTGGTAGGAACCACAGAATGAGACTGAGTGATGAATGGGACTCCTTGCCTGAGATTGTCCTGATCCTGCCACCATTGAAGGGCCAGGGTCAGGGTCTGAGTTACTGGAACAAGTTTGGTTAGAGGATCTTTTTTCTGAGACCTAAAAGCCCTCAAATGAAACTGAATGTCCCTCATCTGAAATCTGGCTCCCTGGACCACTGCAGTGGAAGCTGCCATGTGGCCCAGAAGCTGAAGGAAGTGCCTTGCTGGTCGAGAAACCAGAAGGTGGAAAGAGGAAGGCAGCTCTATGATGGCCCTTACTCTTTCCAGGGGAAGAAAATCTCTTGCTTTGACAGTATCCAGCTGTACCCCTATGAAAGTGAGAAGCTATACTGGCTCGAGAACTGACTTGGGAAGATTGAGAAGAAATCCTAGAGAAGTGAGCACTTGCTGGGTCACTTGCAGATCTGACTTGACTTGGTCTGGGGACTGACCCACAATGAGCCAGTTGTCCAGGCATGGGACTGTGGAGATATTTTTCCTCCTTAGAAAGGCCAGTACTGCTGCTAGGCATTTTGTAAACATCCTTGGAGCTGATGTTAGGCCAAAGGGCATTGCTTTGAACTGGTAATGGCTTGAAGGCAATTCGAACCTGAGGTACTTTCTGTGGGAGCACCTGAGAGAGCATCTGATGGGAATGTGAAAGTAGGCATCTTTTAGGTCCAGGGAGGCTAGCCAGTCCCCTGCCCTTAGAGAGGGAAGGATTATTCCCAGAGTCACCATTTTGAACTTTGGTTTTAAAAGATGTTTGCTCAGGTATCTTAAGTCTAGGATGGGGCACCACTCTCCTTTTTTTTTTTCGGGGTAAGTAAGTACCTGGTGTACAGACCTTTGCCCCTGTGTATTGTAGGAACTCTCTCTATGGCCATTATGGCCAATTGAGATGAAACCTCTGCCTCTAGAACAACAGTTTTGGAGATGCTTGCAGGTGGAAAAGATCTGGCTCTCAGCTTTGAGAATTTTTTGGAGCTGAGAACCAGTCTCTTGCTTACTACCTACAGGACCCACTTGTCTGAGGTAACAGACCTCCAGTCCTGGAAGTAGTAAGCCAGCCTGCCTCCTATAGGAATTGGGGAGTTGACCCGGGCTGACACATCAAGGTGTCTGCTTGGCAGGAGCCTTAGGCTGAGGAGTGGATGCAGCCCTGCTCATCCCCTCTTCTGCCTCTCCCTCTGAAGAACCCCCTCTGAGAAAAAGGAGAGGAGGCCTGTGCTTGGTACAAAGGCCTATGAAAGAGCCTGCCCCCTAGCCTGCTGCCTTTGAGGAGTTGCCTGCCTTTCCTTGGCTTGTGCACTCCTGTAGGTGGTCCTATATTCATCCATCTTTTTCATGTAATTCTCTGTCTGCTCCCCAAGCAAAGAATTACCCACCACAGGGAAATCCGTGGCCTTAGCCTGGGTGTCCTGTGAAAGGCTAGTACAGTCAGACCTGGTTTATCCATGCCTCATTGGTCCGTATGTCTGACTTTCCGAAAGAGACACAATGCAAACGGATTTTTTCTCATGTTAAGTACCTCTTTAATACGTAAAACTGAGAATCCGAATCCGTTTGCATGTGTCTTTAACTAGTCTAATTAAGTCCTATTCACTGTGACCTCCTTAATCCATTTTTTTATTGAGCTGGGTGGAGGTGCTAACAGCTTGTTAATCGCAAGCACTCTTAATCTCTTAATCCCCTCTGGCATGTTACCTCGGCAGTGCAACCGAAAACAAAGCCACAGTAAATCCTCACCTTGAAGTTAAAGTTTTAAACAGCCCTGTTCTGCTGATTAGTCTGGTTTTAATTTAAATCATTTAGTTCCCCATCATGCTTAAAAAAAAAAAGATTTAAAGATTTAAACAGTCTGCTTTAAACCGCCCCATTCTACTGAGCCACCGACTCCTCAAGTCTGCCCTGTGTCCTGTGACTCCTCTTACTGTTTCTGCTCGTTCTTGCCCCCGGTTCTGCTGTAAAAAAAAAGATTTTGTTTTAGCTTGTCCCCTGTTCTGCTCCCGGTTTTAATGTTCTGCTTCCCGGCGTTCAAGCTTCTCCCGGTCTCTCCCGGTCCCAGTTTTAATTTAAATCCTTTATGAATAAGGGCTAGAATGGGCTAGAAGTCTGTCTGTCGGCTGGTAGAAAAAACAAGTCTGTCCTGTGACTCCTCTTCCCGTTCCAGCTCCCCGTTCTGCTTAAAAAAAAAAAAAAAAAAGATTTAAACTGCCCCATTCTATTGAGCCACAGACTCAAGTCTGCCCTGTGTCCTGTGGCTCCTCTTACTGTTTCTGCTCGTTCTTGCCCCCGGTTCTGGTGTAAAAAAAAAAGATTTTGTTTTAGCTTGTCCCCTGTTCTGCTCCCGGTTTTAATGTTCTGCTCCTCGGCTGTCGAGCTTCTCCCGGTCTCTCCCGGTCCCAGTTTAAATTTAAATCCCGTCTTGCTGTCAAGCTGTGCACCCCTTGTTCTGTTCCCGATAAACACTGCTGTTGTGATGAAATTTAAATTCATCCTGTAATGTGATTCTCATTATGCTTTAAACATAATGCTTATTTTTGCTAAAATATTGGTGCTTTTTTTCAAAAGTACAATACACATATGTTTTGCACTGTATTTAAAAAGTAAATTGTTTTACAGTAACAAGTCTTAAATCTTAAAAAAATATAATTATCTGGTCAATGTCTGGTTAATACGTAGATTTTTATTACGTAGAAAATTGGGCTAACACAAAAGCTTACGGATTAACCAGGTCTGACTGTACATCTGAGCCAAGCCATTCTCCGAAGAGCCACGGATATAGCCATGACTCGAATGACCCATCATTGGAGTCCACAGCAGCATGAAATTGGATCTTTGATGCCTCAGTCCCATTATCAGCCACCTTCTCCAGCTCTCTGGCCAGCTGGGGGGAGGCCTGCTTAGCGAGTGCCAGTACAGTGTCCCACCTGGACTTCTGGTACCTGGCTATATAGGCCATGTAATTAGCCTGCTGAGTCCCAAGGAGGATGCCATGTACTGCTTCTTTGCCGTGGCATCCAACTTCCTGGAGTCTTTATCTGGGGGGTGCGAAGCCAAGGGTATGTTAGCCTTATCACAGGCTGCAGCCTGCACAACTCCAACATGGCTGCATTGCTGGTACAAATACTCCGTACCTGAGCCTGACAACATGTACCTTTTGTCCATCCTTCTGTCAACAGGAGGTAAAGAATTTGGTGTTTTTAACAATTTTTGTGTCTGTTTCTCAAAGGACTTATGAAGGGGAATAGACTTCTATGTAGTCAGGCTCTTCTTGTACCTCAACAGCTTCTTCCAAAGGGAGCTGGAGGGTTTCTGCCACTTTTCTGTAAAACATAAAGTGGGAGATCCTGTTCGACCGGGCCCTCCACCACCCTCAACCACCAGAGATAGATCCCGCCGTCCCTACAAGGGAGAATCCTGTACTGAGCGGGCCGCCCGACCAGGCCCTCCACTACCATCGCCCCGGAAGCGCTTCCGAGGATCCGTGCGACGGGGCCGACCAGGCCGCCCACTACCATCACCCCGAGAACGCTTCCGAGATCCTGTGCGACCGGGCCCTCCACCACCCTCAATCACCAGAGATAGATCCCGCCCCGTCCCTACAAGGTAACTCTGCGAGGGAAGCCCGAAATGTGGTGCCTCCTACCTTGTCTGCGTTTGGCTGCACTCCTCTCGGCCCGCTGCTGTGTGCTTTCGAAGCACTGGTCCCTCGGCTGCCTTGCTGCCCACCACCACCACCACCCTTGGTTGTCACTCGTTCTTATAGGGGAGGTCACGTGCTGCGGAATAACCTATCAGCCCACTTCTCCATTAGCAGTCTATAGTATTCGTCCACTAGGGGGGTTTCATCTCCTCTTGCTTAACTTCCCTCCTCTATCCAACTGATCTCTAAGCTGCATGCCCCTCTTCCGCCACTAGGGGCTTCTTCCACAAAGGGGCTTTGCTGTCTTCCTAATTCATAAATTCATAATACCTAATGCACTGCACTGCCAGCTCAGTGCCACCTGTAGCCTCTCTAAACCCCCGACCTGAGCCACAATAAGGGTCCCTAAGTGGGCTGCACACTGCTGGTGACATGCCACCGCTCGCTCAGGCCGGTCCCACAGCCAGCGGACCGGGTCCTCTGGCGCACTCAGTCTCCTTCGGTCCTGCACCTGCCTGGGAGATGGCCAAAGGGCTAAAGATAGCCCACGTAAACATTCGAAGCCTCCTACAAAATCATGTGGAGCTAACTGCCTGGATTGCCTTCTACGAGCCTGACATCCTGTGCATCACAGAAACGTGGCTCAAACCTCGCACCCCTGACTCGGCCTGCTCCCTCCCGGGCTATGGCATGGTCCAGCTTGACAGGGCTGGCAATAAAAGGGGCGGGGGTGTACTCATTTACCACAAGGTCCACTTAAACATCACCCCTGTACCGCACCAAACCCTGGGACCCTCACCTGCGAGTTTCTCCACACACTGCTGCTACTCAGTAACACCAAGAAGTTGCACTTAGTGTGTGTATACAGTCCTCCCAAGGGGGGCCTACACAGACTCACAACGCTCGTAGAGGTACTCCGAGATAAAGTGGGCTCAAGCGAGCTCCTCGTCCTTGGTGACCTAAATCTTAACTGGCTGGGGCCCGGTTCCAAAATGATTGAGCCAATACTCTCAGGCCTCTCCCTCAGTCAGGTTATCACGGATCCCACCAGACTCTCCAATCGCGGTGACAAGGGGACGCTCATTGATTGGGTCCTGAGCAACCGACCGGTCAAAATCATCAGCTCAGGGCTCCTTCCTGACTCTATCTCTGACCACTCGCCGATATACTGCATTTGGGGCTCTACCCGGCCAAAGCCCCTGTAGAGTGATACAAATGAGGACTACTCTAAACTGGTTGTCCCCAACTACCTGGAAGACCTTCAGCGAGCTGACTGGTCCCACGATCATGTCAGCTGGGACCCGTCCGAAGCCCTCGACGAGTTCATTGCGGAATTTGCCTGCTTCAAAATAGGCATGCTCCACTTTCTAAGAGGAGGTCAGGGCTCACGGTCACAAAGTGGCTTCATGAGGAACTCCTCTGACTCATGAAGCAGCGAGACAAGTCCTGGGCTAAATACAGGGCATCCCGCAACCAGAAAGACTTCCAGGTGTACCGACAGCTAAGGAACTCCTGCAAAGCGGGCCATACGAACTACGAAAGTGGTACTGTGGTGCAGCACTGGTTGCTGCTGCAAATGACCAGCATGCGTTTCTGGAAGAAAGTAAAAAATCTGGTTGGTTTCCACCAAAGTTCAAGTCACCGACATGAACATTGGTAATGCCAACTGCAATAACCCCCATACCATTGCCTCCGTGATTTAACCGCTCTCACTGACCTGCCGGCTGCACCCCCTCTCAGTCCCCTGCCCTAGTTCACTCTTACGGGCCCCCGCCCTCTCGCCCGCCTTTCTGCCTCAAAAGATCACTGTGGGTGAGACCCGGCCTCTCGCTGGGCCTTTCTCACCGCACAGGAGCGGTCAGGACGGCCTGGAACCAAGACTGCTTAGCCTGGGTGCCCCTTTCATCGCCCGGCCCTTGCACAATATTCAACACATCACTATCTCAGGGTCATCCCTGACATATGGAAAGTTGCCAGGGTTGTCCCTGTTTTAAAAAGTGGTGACCCTAAGGAGTTAAGCAATTATCGCCCCATCGCAATACTATCGGCTGCCTGCAAGCTGTTGGAAAAAGCCATTGCATCTCAAGTATCCCAATACCTTCAGAGATATGGTGTCCTCTCCCCTTCTCAACATGGCTTCCGTAGAGGCCACAGCACCTCAACGGCGCTTGCCGAGGTCACCACTAGGATCAGGACTGCGATAGATCAGGGCAAGCTGATGGGGGCCATATTTGTTGACCTATCCAAAGCCTTTGACCGGGTGGGACCACCCTCCTCCTCTCCACACTTCAGACCCTTGGGTTCTCCCTCTGTGCCCTTGACTGGTTCTCGAACTACCTCGGGGGCAGGATGCAACTAACCGGTTTCAATCGGACCCTCTCACCCCTATTATCCGTGGACAGTGAGGTACCACAAGGATCTGTCCTTGGACCCATCCTGTTCTCCATGTTCATCAATGAGCTACCCTCGGTTGCCACAAAAGGACACCTTACCCTGTATGCTGATGACCTGGTCATCTTAGCCGGTGCCCCTGATGTCACCACCATCAATAACCAGCTCAACTCGGACTTCTCGCGTATCCGAGCATGGCTGGAGGGTCATAAACTCACAGTAAACCCAGAAAACCCAGGCCATGCTATTTGGCTCAGTGGCCAAAATCTCCGCCTGCACCACGCCTCCAAATCCATGGGTCCAACAACTCTCCTGCCGACTGTCAACTCCAGCTAAGTACCTGGGGTCACCCTTGACCCTCCCTAGATCTCTCCAGTACATGTCAGAACCACTTGTAATGCTACCAATGGCAAACTTGGCCTAGCTTATAGGGCAAAGACTGCCTTACCTCTGCCGCCGGATGGCTACAGCCAAGGATATTACTTCCACCCTTTCTTATGGTCTGGTGCCTTTGCCGCCCTCCCAGCCTCTAACCTTGCTAAATGGGACACCGCGTACAACAATATCTGCCGCTTGCCCTCTCGGCCCCCGTCTACACACCGCTGTACGCTTCATCACGACTGGAATGGCTCCCCTGAAAACATCGGACCTATGTCATGGGGAACTTCATTGACAACATAATTTGTACAGCCACTCCTGCCTCTTGCCCTCCCCCTCAAACTTCCCTCCCCCGTCTACCACCTCAGGTCTTGCGCGTCCCAGACTCGCCGAGTCCCCAAGACCCGTACCCTATCAGGGGATCGGGCGTTCACCACCTATGCCCCCAAACTGTGGAACTCCCTTCCACCACAAGTTTGTGCCTCCCCCTCCCATTCCACCTTCAAATCCTCCCTCTGGAATTTCCTGAAACCAGCTGCGCACTGCATGTGTGCCACTTAACACCAAGTCCGGCAGCCCTCCCTCCCACATTGGAACCCCAGCTAGGCTCTTTCTGCCCCACCTCCATGGTGCGGCACCTTACCTGAGGCACCTTACCTGAGGCGATGCTATGTATTGTCTACTATTCAACCTAGGGGAGGTCCTACGCCTTGCTGCCCCTAGGCCTGTATGTACCATATGATTTGTGACATATGCTCATCTCTATACTATGTACTGCTGCTTTAATTAATCACTGTTGTTCCGCTTTGTGCTGGAGCATGCCACTCCATGTTTGTACTGTGACGTAGTATTTCTCTCATGTATACCTTGCAACTATGTAATTTTCTCATGTACACCTTTGTCACTATGTATTTCTATCATGTATACCTTGCAACTGTGTAATTTTTCTCATTTACACCTTTGTCACTATGTATTTCTATCATGTATACCTTGTAATTCTCCCGGGTCGCACCTGAAAATAGGCACCAGCTGTCTAGTGTGCTTACCCGGTTACCAAAAGCAAATAAATAAATAAATAAATAAAGGGGACTCAGAAAGCCTGGGAGGGGAAACACCAGAAGGTCTGTCTGGGGAGATGTCCGGTTCAGTGGGCTCATCCATACATTCCATTCCATCATCATCATCAGCATCATCACCTTCATAATCATCATCCCTCTCCAAATCCGGTTCATAAAAATCTTCAGGGGCATAATCCTAAACTGGAGGAACCGACCGAACCGAATGCCTGCCAGAAGGCGCCGGATAGGTCAGAAATGGATGAAGCGATTCCACAATCCTAATCGCTTGGGCAATCTCCTCGGTGGTCGGAACATGCGATTCTGGATCCGAATCGGCTGACTTCTCTTTTCTCTTTCTTTTCAACGGAACCGATCCCTCGGAATTGGCTCTCCTTTTGCTCGAAGAAGTATCACCCTGGACAGAGGGCACTCCTTCTGGTTTGGCTGAAACCGAACCGGGCTGGCCATCTGGGCCAGTGGACTTCTTGGCCTCCTTATCCCTAAGCCTGCCCAATCTCTTGTCTAGGGTGGAGTTAGGGAAATTCTTACATATTTGGCAGTCTGAATTGAGGTGGTCAAACCCCAGACAATAAACACAGGTGGTGTGGGAATCAGCCTTGGCAAAGACTTCCCCACACACACTGCAGTGTTGAAACCCAGTGGGCCCGGTTTTTCTTTTGGGTTTCTCAGACGTAGCCATCCTATCCAACAAACTTAGCCTTTACTCGGCAAAAGCCAGGTAAGACCCCCTTATCGGTTTCTAACCGTGTTACAGGTATTTGAAAAAACCACAAGAAACACGTTTTTTTTTTTTAAACTGATAAGGACCGGTAACCACACACTAAACCTGAAAGAGAAAATGACAAAGAATAACTCACATGGTAACCGATTCAGCTGAACCAGTTAAAAAAAATTTAATATTACAATTTCCACAAGTATCCTATGGCTAGTCCACTACCTAGGTACTTACTATACCACAGACAGAGATCTGAACCAAAATAGAAACGAAAGAATCAGTAAAACCGATGACTTTAATCGACTGATGAACCGTGAGCAGAGGAGAAATCTCCAGAGCGACTGTTCAGTTAGGCGGAGTAAAGAATCTGACAGTTATACTTTGAAGTGCACCAGATAGAGGTATGAACTGAGCTCGAGCTCAACGTTCTATGCCCTGCATAGAATTTAACTCTATCCTTTCTGGAGCAGTTCAAGTGCTGGAGCTAACTGCAATAAGTCAGAATATAGCAAGACTTCATGCTGTTTGAAATACATACATGCACTCATATATACATACTTGCATTACATATACACACACATACATGCATACGTGTATACATATACACACATATATAAATTGCAAAAAACTTCATTAATGCTCTAGTTAGGGTTAAAGCCACAAAAGTAGGGAAATGTGGCATTAGGGTTTCCAAAGCTAACACCCAACCCACAACCTGCACACACCAACAGATGTCGGGAGTGCCTTGGGGAGATCAGCCCTAACACTCGCCCCGTTCCATAAGTAAATAAGCTGAGATAGGTACAGTATAAGAGAATGAGGTGAGTGTTAGGGCTGATGACCCTAAGGCACACCCCCGACGCGTGTTGGTGTGTGCAGGATGGAGGTGGAGTGTTAACTTTAGAAACCCTAATGCCACATTTCCCTACTTTTGTGACTTTAACCCTAACTAGAACATTAATTAATTTTTTTGTGATTTACTTCCTTACTTTTGAGATAGTATAATCATATTCTTGTTGCCTGTGGGGCGCGGGTCCTGGGCCTCGCGCCCCATCCTTGAAAATGTGTATATGAAGTTGTGGGAAGCACAGGCTCCTGGGCCCTGTGCTTCCATTAAGAGGACAGCAGTGACTAAATTTTCAGCATAACTATCTTATTACCCCACGTCATGTACCCGGTACAGAAAATTTTTGAATCCCCAGCAAAACGTAATTCTGTACAACTGCAACGCCATTCTGTGCCACAGGTGCAAAGACACATTTTACCCAGGATTTGAAAAATGACAGCTATGACATACATGAGGTGGGGTTGTAAGAAGGCTATGTTGAAAATTTGGGGTCAAACATTAAAAATTTCCAAAGTTACCAGCGTGAGTAGCAAAATTGCAACAAATGGTCATAACTTTGCCATGTTTACATAATTTGACCCCAGATTTTCAACATAGCCTTCTTATGACCCCACCTCATGAACATGGGCAGGACAAATTTCTAATCCCGCCTGAAAGGTGAATTCGCCAAGTGATGGTGAAATCACCTTTTGGATGGGAGTTGCATAATGACAATCCTATTGTTCATAAGGTGGGGTCCCCAAAAGGCCATGTTGAAAATTTGGGATCAGAATGTCAAAAATGGCTAAGTTACGCATAAAAATTGAAGCCCCCATTGAAATACATTGAACCGCATTTACCTTAACTTCTCATATTGCAGTCACCGGTTCTAGCAATAAGATCTGTCTTTGATCGGAGAGTGGGTCTTGAACCCCTCGGACCTGTTCAGGTGAGTGAGGCTGTGTGCGGGGTGAACTGAGTGGTGTGGGGTGATGGGGGCTGAGTGGGCGGTGGGGTTGGGAGTGCTGATTGACGAAGGACCATTTTCTGGTTTTACAGGTTTAAAAAAAAAACAAACATTGAGGGACTGTTTTCTTTATTACAGGTTTTTCCTGCAGTGGGAGGGTAGGGGTGCCTCTGGACACCAGGGAATAGAAAATGGAACAACGGAGACAGTGATTGGCTGGTGGGGGGGGCCACTAGACACCAGGGAAAATATTTAGTTTTTTTTCCAGTTTCAGGTTTTATTGTTCGACCATTAGCGCTTTACAATTTCAAAAGTCATATAAAATATACAATAAAATAGGTAAAGCAATATAAACAATACAGTATAGACAGTACATAGGACCGGAGATAACAATCACTATCAATTGGCAGTTAGATAATATACATCCCTAGTTAAAGTGACTGATCACATTAGATACTGTAAGTTAATATCAACTAAGAATCAGCTCACACCATTCCACCTCACCCCACCCTGCAGACACTGACAGGTGTTGTGGTGTGCCTTAAGGTCTTCGGGCCTTATGCTCACCCCATTCCATAAGGAAATATGCTGAGATGGGTGCAGTATAGGAGAATGGGATGAACTTTGAGGCCGAAGAGTCCAAGGCACACCTCGATGCCTGTCACTGGCTGCAGAGTGAGGGTAGGGGTGGAACGGCATGAGCGTTACAGATGACAATCCCAAGTCACACCCCTGACGCCTGTCACTCTCTACAGGGCGGGGTGTTACGGTTGGAAACTCTAATGCTCCGGGTGTTTGTTGGTATTTTTACTCCAAATTTTCAACTTGGGCTTTTTGTAACCCAACCTCATGAACAGTGGCACTATCAGTTTGTTAGCCGAAAAGTGATTTTGCACAGTACCATGTCATAAGGGCGATTTTGGCATGCTGAACGCCATTAGGTCAATCCCACATCGCCAAAAGTCAATTTTGGTGATGTGGGATTCCGGCCAGACCAAACCTGGTGCACAAACATTTTCTATTTTGTTGTATCTGGGGATTAAGCCCCGCTACGCTCACCCCTGCTTTAGGATTCTCAACTCCAGGGGTGCATGTGAGGGGTAAGCTGAAAAATTAAAAAATCACCGTCTTGGGCAGGGCGCAACAAAAACTACCGCACTCGTCCCGAACCCTGTATCCCCACCACCCCAAAGCCGTACTTTTCCACCACACCACAACGCCAGCTCCCGGAACCCCGGCAACACCCACACATACCATCCTGCCCCACATCCGTCGGGCTTGCTTCCACCCCCGGCATTGCATATACCTCGCGATATCCTGTCACCTTTTAATGACAACCCATCTGGTCACTACCCCAGACCCCACCGCCAGGCACTAGCCGAAAGTGGTCGCCGGGCGGCGCCACCGCGAAGTGCCCCATATCACAGGATATCATTTTGCACAGCAACTGCGCCATTTGGTGCCACTGATGTGAAAACACATTTCGGGCAGGATGTGAAAAATGACAGCTGTACTGGTCATGAGAAGGTGTAAAACAATGGCAATGTTGAAAATCTGGAGTGAAAATATGAAAAATTAGTGAAGTCATGAGCGTGCATAGAAACTGTGCCACGCATGCCCATATCGCAATCAACATAGGCATTTTGGGACCTCCGCTTTTGAACAGTGGCACTGTGATTTTGTTAATCTGTCCCAAAAGTTGATTTCTCACGGCGACTGTGCCATTGTGCGCTAGATGCCGAAAACACATTTTGGGCAGGATGTGAAAAATGACAGCTGTACTGTTCATAAGGAGGTGTGAAAAAATAGCAATGTTGAAAATATTAAAAATTGTCAAAGTTACGAGCGTGCGTGGAAACTGTACAATGCACACTTGTAACGCAGTCATTTTTGGGAATATTTTCACCAAATTTGCAACATAAGCTTTTTGGGACCCCACCTCATGAACAGTGGCACTATTGTTTCGTTAATTGGTCCCAAAAGGTGATTCCGTGCAGTGACCACAAAATCACCCTTTGGGAATGAATAACGAGATGACAGTGCATGTGTTCATGAGGTGGGGTCCCAAGAACCCCATGTTGAAAATCTGGAGCCAAAATTCAGAAAAATGGCTGAGATATCCACCTAAATTAACCACCACCCCATTGATGCCATTATGCAGCTTACTGGCATTTCTTCATTTTGCAGTTCGGCTTTGAAGAGTCCAGATGTGTTCCTGCTCCACCGAGTATCGTAGCACCGGACCTCTGGAGGTAAGTATGGGGTGAGGTGTGTGCATGGAGAGGTGGGGTCGCATGAAGGGTTGGGTGCGGGTTGGGGGAGGTGGCGCCATGGACAAAAAGGGATGTTTTTCTTTTTTTCAGGTAAAAAAACCTGACATTGCAAGACGGTTTGTTGGGCACACTGGGCTGGGCTCCCAGTGTGCCACACAAGTTGGGTAGGGGGGAGGAACATGCTGATATGGTCGGCTTTGTGTGAGCGGCAGCACACTGGGGTGAGCTCCCAGTGTGCCACACAATGTGGGAGGGTGGGGGACATGCCGACATGGGGATTGCACCCCCAATGTCAGCTTTGTTTGGGGATTGTGTGGCGGTGGCTCCTGTTTATTGAAATGTTTCACCAGGAAAGGCATGTACAGGAGGCGTCTTACCTCTGCCGCTGCATGATGAGCTTGTCTCTGATTGCAGCAGCAGAG
This sequence comes from Neoceratodus forsteri, assembly GCA_016271365.2. Lineage (NCBI taxonomy): Eukaryota > Metazoa > Chordata > Ceratodontiformes > Ceratodontidae > Neoceratodus > Neoceratodus forsteri. Next base: position 1,873,339,172 of record CM057452.1, read on the forward strand.
TTCTTTCAAGTTGGTGGCACTTTACATAATTTTTGCATCACTGCTAGCATGCTGGCTAATTGGGGAATGAGGAACGCACCTACTAAAGTGTTCCCTGCATTCGCCAACACTGACACATCTCTCACTGTGCTACTACCGCAAGATGTTGCTTGCACACATGCAAGACAATGTAAAAACTGTACTATCAGCTCAAGGAACCTCCAACAATATGTGATTTAATATGAAAATCATTTTATGATGGAGCACTGCTGAAACACTAATGTGTGGCTTTATTTTCTTCTTCAAATCCCTATTCTTCATTGACAAAAACACCAAATTTAAGTGGGACAGAGAAATTATTTTAGGCAAACTCAGGTACAGTTGAGAGGTATAATATATACCCATGCATACACACTTACATAAATGCATATACACGCATACATGCACACATAAAGTACATACATATACACACACATGCATACATACATACATACTACATACCTACACACACACACACACATACACACATACAAACTTACATACATGCATACATTTGTATGGATTATACGATGGGGTCCCAGAATTCTAGAATCTGATTGGCTGACTAGCATCTTTTACCCATGGTAAATCCTACGATATACCAAAAGGTAAAGTGCCAGCCAGCCACATCTACTAATCCTCCTGTTTGAAATTACTCCGACCCCGAAATTTACTTGAAAGACTGCCATATTGGGTACCCACTTCATGACAGTAAACTGCAGTTTTGAATCAGCTACGGAGCAGACAGCAGTTTTGAAGCCAGCAGCTACAAGATGTAGTAGAAAAACCAGCAAGGGTGCCAACTCATTCCCCGAAACAACTTCTAATGCACTCAACTCTCAAAATCAGGTTCCTGAATCCATCAAAACAGCTGAAATTGCCCACTCCGAAGACTTGACTCCTCAGTTCAAACAAGTGGCCGTTGCCACTCGGCTCCATATCACCTCGGACCCTCTACACAGTTCTGGGGGCTGAGGCAGAGGCCATATACAAAAAACAAAACAGACTTCATTGCACCGGTCGGAGGGGCACAAACTCACAAGAACCGGGGAACAAGTTGTAAACTGCGGCAGCATGCGCACATGCACACAATCAACAACAACAACAACAAATAGAGCCATTGCTCCCTACTACAAACCAGACAGGCAAAAAAAAAGCAGCTTCAAAAGGCTGTCTGGGCTACTCTAACAAAAACGCAGCCAGGACACAGAAACTGTTACAGAAGACACACTGTTAAATGATTCCCAGCCCCAAGAAAACAGTAGTTTCTGGGAATGACAGAAACAGCACTGCGCATGCGCAATAACAGGGAAGTCCTAGCAACCCAGGACTATTTTATCTGGCGCAGCAATAAATCACATAAAAAAAAATGTATTTCTTTCTAAAATTCCCCCCCCTACAAAAAAAAAAGAGGCACATTGTATAATTGCAATAAACCACAACAGGGTGTGGGTTATGCTGGAATTTACCACAGCTGTCCAGGATTTGACCATGCCAGCTGTGGTAAATCCCAACATAACCTACACCCTGTTGTGGTTTATTGCTTAAATATAGAATGGTCTGGCTAAGAATATTACATTTGCTTAAATTAGCAAGTTTTGATCTCTATGACCTCATGAGTGACAGAGCCACCAGTGAGGTCTCTAGAGGTCAAACTCTGCAGATAAAAATAAATGTGAACTTTTTTTTTTTTTTTTGCCAGAACATAGCATATATCATTTATACAATGACAGTGCCGCTCTGGCAAGATTTGTTCTTTTAATGAAGATTTCCCTGTTTCTGTTTGGTTTCTCTGCTCCATTTTTAATTGCAGCGGAGGCCATTCTCCATACTCCCTCCTATCCTGCACTTAAGCGCCTCCTCAGGCAGTCCCCTGTTACACCTTGTAGCTGTCCACTGCCCTAATCCACAACCATACTGTTGTGCTCCTCCCTCTTTTCCATTTCCAGTTTCAATTAGTGACCACATGTTGTTGTTTTTTTTTTGCTTTTGTTGTCTCACGCTGCTGATCGAATCTCCTGTACAATACTCTGTAATGTAATCCTATAATTAAGCAATAATGCCCGATAGGGTGTGTGTTGTGCTGGGATAATGTCACGCTTCAGGTGGTTGGGCATGAGGCCGCAGGCTGAGTGCGTCCAATACCTGAGGCGTGACGTTATCCCAGCACAACACACACCCTGGAGGGCATTATTGCAATTATACTATGGCTTGTTGTAATACAGAATAAAAAAAAGCATTTTAAAGAATGTTTTTGTTAGTGTGGAAGAATATTTTTGTTTCTTAAGAGAAGATGCAAAAAAAGATATCTAGCTCCAAGAGGTCATCTACAGGTTCACAGTGAGGCTGAGACTAGACCTGTGATGTTGTGCTGGGATAACATCACGGGTCCAGTCCCAGACTGACCAATCAGAGACCAGGATTCTTTCTTGCCACTGTATAATGAAAACTTGTATCTGCTCATTGTTTCATACTGTAATGAAGAATTTATTCTGTATTATACTGTATGTTTTATGTTTATTTTGCATCATACTGTATGTTTTATGTTTATTCTGTATTATACTGTATGTTTTATGTTTATTCTGTATCATACTGTATGTTTTATGTTTATTCTGTATTATACTGTATCCGAATTCTGCTGTCCCTTTGTTGTATTTGTACGCCCTATCCCTGGGTCACACCTGGAAATGAGCTTCTGCTCAGTGTGCCTTTCCCGGTCACCAAATTTTAAATAAATAAATAAAATTGTGATCGAATCAGGCCTTGAGCAAGCTGTTCTCCCGTTGGACCAATGTGAAGTGGAAATACATGCTAATGACTCACTTAAAATTTAAATAAATTATTTATTTCCTCTTTGGGCCTGTGGCTGTCATTTTACATGAAAATAAAAGTATTAATATGCCAAACTATATTCTCACAGTCATTGTATAAACACATTTATTTGAAATATATCAACTGTGAAATGCAGCATCTTATTTATATGGTGGTCCCAGGGAGGATCGCAGAAGTCAACAGGTTAACATAGTCTAGCAGGAATATTCGCATACTGTACAAGCTGAAATATACAAGGTAAAACCCAAACCGTAAAAGGTTGCTGTAGGTACATCCAAACAGTAATCAAAGCAAGCTAACAATGTGGGTTGCAGTAAATAAAGAGCATGAGTATTGTTACTCAGTGTGATTTGTATTTAGGGATGTAGAGAAGGGAATATTGGACCAAAACAAATATAGGGAGTTCAAAGGTGGCTGGAAAGACTAGACTTGAACACCTGTAAACTAGAACAAGGATTTGTCACTGCCGAACGTTTGCCGCATGCATTGCTGTTGTACTGGGTCTTGCTTGTACACATTTTCACTATATAACTGGTGATCCCACTATAGTGGCTGGATATCCAGTCCTGATAAAACACCATAATAACCTGCCGAATTCCATAATAACTCGATAGATTCCTCCTTGCACTCTCACTTCACTGAAATGCGAAAGAGAGCACACTGTATTTGTACAGGTACAGCGGCTGCTCAGGGACACACTCGCACAAATACAGCTTACAGTTTTTCTCTCTGTTGAAACCTTGTACCAGTTATTATAAGAAATTTTGTGCAAAGTTTGTTTTATGAGGCTTCTTCACACACCCGAGGTGTGTGAAAAATCCTCATAACACACACCTGCACAGGCATTATTCTCTATATATTTACCTAGGATAGACCAGATGAGATGCAATATCTCATTTTCAGCAGTGTCCTGCTTTTACACATATTTAGATTGTATTTACCCAGGGTAGGCCAGCTGACAGGCAATATCTAATTTTCAGTGGGTTCCCACATTTTGACCCCACATTTCCAGTAGTATTTCCAGTAGCGGGGAACTACAGACCGGTCAGTCTTACCTCAGTAGTGGGCAAGATTATGGAAGCACTCCTTAAGGAAAGGATAGTGCAACACCTGGAATCCATAGGGGCACAGGATCCAAGACAGCATGGGTTTACAAAAGGAAGGTCCTGTCAAACTAATCTCATAGATTTCTTTGACTGGGTAACCAGAGTGGTGGACCAAGGGGAGCAGTTGATGTCGCTACCTTGACTTCAGCAAAGCTTTTGACACTGTTCCACATAGAAGATTGATAAATAAGCTAGGTAGGCTCGGGTGGGTCAGAAGTTGGTCAACTGGGTGGCAAACTGGTTGACTGGCAGAAAACAGAGAGTGGTGGTAAATGGTATACAGTCAGAAGAGATGCAAGTCACAAGTGGGGTACCTCGGGATCAGTCCTGGGCCAGTCCTATTCAACATCTTCATTAGTGACCTAGCAGATGGACTAGAGGTAAGGCTTGTCTGTTTGCAGATGACACCAAGATCTGCAACAGAGTAGATGATCCAGATGGGGTGGGCAGAATGAGAAGAGATCTGGATAAACTAGCAGAATGGTCAGAAGAGTGGCAACTGGGATTTAATGCAAAGGAGTGCAAATCATGCACATAGGGAAGAGAAACTAAAGCCACTTATAGGCTGGGAGGGGAGTTGCTAGCAGTCACAAAGGAAGAAAGAGACTTGGGCATCATCATCACTGATGACCTGAAATCATCCAAGCAGACCTCTAAAGCAGTAGGTAAGGCTAGGGGGTGTTAGGGTGTATTAGTAGGGGTATCACAAGTCGTAAGAGGGAGGTAATAATCCCTCTGTACAAGACATTGGTTAGGCCCCATCTGGAGTACTGCGTGCAGTATTGGAGGCCACACCTTCACAAGGACATTAACCAAATTGAGGCAGTCCAGAGAAGGGCAACCAAAATGGTGCAGGGACTGCATCAGAAGACATATGAGGACAGATTAACGGAGCTCAATATGTATACCCTTGAGCAAAGGAGGGAGAGAGTGATATGATGAGACATTTAAACACCTTAAGGGCATAAACAAGGTGAAAGAGTCTAACATGTTTAAATATAAGAAAAATAGCAGGACAAGAGGACACAGCATGAGATTAGAGGAGGCCGATTAAGGGGAATGAGGAAATTTTTTCACAGAAAGGGTGGTAAATGCATGGAATGGCTTACCACAAGAAGTAGTGGCTATGAATACAGTGCAGGGCTTCAAACAGGCATGGGATAGGCATAGGGAGCAATACAAATGACTATGAATAGATAGGTCACTGACATAGCAAAGGCCGATAGCACATTTATAAGGTAAAAAAGAAATGGGCAGACTGGATGGGCTTCGGTCCTTATCTACCCGTCAACTTCTATGTTTCTATGTTTCATGTTTATGACCTGATGTTATGGTCAAGACAGGTGGAATTTTTTTTTTCCATATGTAATTTCTGGGATTTTGCAGGTTTTCTCCTGGCCCCTATACCCAAATGTCCCTGATGTAGCGCATGCATGTGGAGGCATGTGCACGACGTTCGGTATGCCCCTCCCTTCCAGTCGCACTGTTGACTGCCTGTGCTGGCACCAAACCTCCATTAGGTGATGGCGGGACTACGGGCGAGCGAACCCACCCCTTACCCGGGAGACGAGGGCCAATGTTCGATCCTGCTTCCACTCCCCCCCCCGCACTGCTCTCGCGCGGCCTGAGGTCGTTCCCGAACCCAGATCACCAGCATAGTGCGAGGTGAGGCGTCCAGTGCCTCAGCGCCACTGGGCCGGCCTAACGGATGGAATTTTTTAAATCCCATCCAACAGGTGATTTCACAGTGAGACTGTGAAAACAAGTTTCAGAGGGGATTTGAAAAATTAGACCTGTCATATTCAGTAGGTGGGGTGACACAAGGGATATATTGAACATTAGGGGGGCAAAATCTTCAGAAAATAAAGTTATAAATAAATGCTGGAAGAATTCAACATTTCTTCATCACTTACCGTAGTTGTTTTTCCACATTTGACCCCAAATTTTCAACATAGTCTTTTTATGACCATTCCTACTGAACATGAAAGATGTCATTTATGAAATAGTGGCCGAAACATCATTTCATGCCACAAGTGTGAAAACACATGAACTGTCATGTTCATAAGGTGGTGTGAAAAATGGATATGATGAAAATATGGAGTAAAAATATTGAAAATTATCAAAGTTATGAGAGTGCGTTGAAAAATTTCAATGTACACTTATAGCTTTGCTGTTTTTTAATATTTTGACCCCAAATTTTCAACATAGCCTTCTTATGACCCTATCTTATGAACAAAGGTGGAGAAAATCTTAAAATCCTGTCTGAAAGGTGATTTTGCACAAGTGCGAAAACTCATTTTGGCCAGAATTTGAAAAATGACAGCAGTCACCCTTGTGAGATGTTGTGAAAAATGGCTATGTTGAAAATTTGGGGTCAAAATATTGAAAATTACCAAAGTTATGTGTATGCATTGAAAAATTTCAATGTAGACTCATAACTTTATTTTTTAATATTTTTACTCCAAATTTGTTACACAACTTTCTTATGACCCCTCCTCATGAACAAGGGTGGAAAAATTTTTCAGATCCTGCCAGAAAGGTGATTTCATACAGTGACCGTGAAATTACCTTTCAGGACGGATCTGCATAATTGCACTGCCATTGTTCATGAGGTGGGGTTCTAAAAAGGCCAAGTTTGACGTTTGGGGAAAAAATATTAAAAAATGACCAAGTTATGAGTACAAGTTCAAAGTGCTGTGTAACCCCCTTATTCCCAGGGGTTACTAGAATCCCACTTAGAATCAGTGGCAGGCAGGGAGAGGCAGCTTGTGAAATGCCAGTTAAATGGGTTTCACACTGTGACACTCTGTTTTCAGTCTCAGCTGAGCTGGAGTGATTATGTTACCTTGGAATTGTCTCAGCAGCATAAGCCACAGTGGATTGCTAACTGGGTAGTTAGCTGAAGAATGTTGAGTTAAGAGTGGAGTGAGTAGTCTGCAGCATGGAGAGAGAGGAGGAGGAGGAGGCTGCTGGCTGGGCAGCTCCTCAGATTTAGCTTTGACAGAGAGCTACCTGTGAAGATTGGGTAGTTTGTTCTCACCCTAGAAGTAGAACGTAGAAGACCAGAGAGTGAAGTGGTAGAGACCGTTCCCGGAGGGTTTTCCAGTGCCCCATCCCCGGAGGGATGGGGGGAATTCCATGATTTAGGGGCAATCCCCTGGTCCATGCCTGGACCATGTTGAAGCTGCCTAGATTCATCTGCTCTGTGAGTACCCGAGACTTTTGTGTGGAAAAAGCCCTGGGGCAGCTGCATTCCTGTGGTGAGTTTTTTCCTCTGACAAAGGGACTCTGTCACCAAGACTGTTTCTGTTTAAAAGTGTCTGCCTATTATAGGGTCCAGAGAGAGACTTGCCAAGTACAGAACTTTTAAGACTGTTTCTGTTAAAAGTGTCTGCCTACTATGGGGTCCGAAGAGAGACTTGCCAAGTACAGAACTATTAGTTCGTGTCTGATTTAAAAGCATCTGCTAAAGTGGGGGTCTAGTGTAAAGACATTATCAATTACAGAACTTTTACCTTCATGACACCCCAGAGGTGTGAGAACGTAGTATGTTAAATGTGAAAGACATTTCAAGATAGCATCTACAAGAGTTTCTAGAAGAGTGTTATTAAGCAGATGAATGGCCAAGTATAAATTTTGAAGCAAAAGGTGGGAGATCCCCCATCTGGAGTAACCATGTTTACCTTTCTGGGTTCAGTTTGGGCACCTTTGTTTTCTCTCAGTGCATTTGGCCAGTGCCTGAAGAAAATACCCAGACGTTGGATTTTGGATTTTCTGTGAACCTGAGTGTGCTCTGTGGTGGTCGAAGGTGCCACCAGTAATTCCTCATGAAATATGGGAAAGTCTCCTAGTACTGGCCGAGGGTGCCTAGTCAAGGGAAGTGTACCAGTTTGGGCTGTGTGTGCCAAGATCCATTTAGAACCTGAGGGTTCGCTGTGTGTGTTCTCCATACCTCAGTAATCTGCATTATCAGTGGGAGTAGCCCTGTGGGGGTCCATCTTCGCTTTGTATTATTCTCTGTGTATGTGAATAAAAGCCACACTCTAGAATCCCAACCTGGTTTGGACAGTACAGTTATTGCTTCCACTGTGTCTGGATTTACTTGGGTGCCCCTGACCAGAAGTACAAAAGTAACACAATTCTGAGCAAATGTTTTCTCCCAGGGACCCAGGTTGATGGCCATGCTAAATGGTACCCCCAGGTGTGAGCCAGGTAGTTGCCACACTTGGTTTGCCTGTCTGAGGATGGCAGGCTACAAAGTAGAAGTATTGGTAAACAGAACTGTTCGTAGTGACAACCCCATCCCTCTTGTTGGCGCCATGTGTGAGAGGAGCAGCCCTGCTAGTTGAACAAGGGGGGGCCGTTGGGGGGAGGTTACAGCTGTAAAATACATTGAACTGCATACCTGATTTCAGTTCCCAGTCCGGCATTGAAGAGTGAAGATACTGTATGTCTCCGGTCCAGAGGGGATTATAGTGTTGGAACCCTGTGTAGGTAAGTAAGGGTGGGGGAATATGGGGTGGTGGGTGCTGAGTGGGGAAGGGGTCGAGTGGGGGGGGAATGTAACTGCTGCATTGTGCTGGCAGAGACAACAGACATCGATGGAAGTTTTTCTTTTTTACAGAGTGTATAAAAATAAAAAGAAAGACTGCAGGAGATAATTTTCTTTATTTTAGATACAGACACTGGGATTGGGCACCCCAGTGTTGGTGTTATGTTTGGCAGCACCGGTGGTGGGCTCCCAGGTATTGCACAGTGAAAATGGTCTAGGTGGGAGGTACTAACTGGCACCGAGGATTGGGCACCCCGTTGTCAGAAAATTAAGAAGGGGGAAGCAATAGGAGGTGGGAGGGATACTTGGCAGAGGGTGGGAGGGATTGCATAGAAACATAGAAACATAGAATTTGACAGCAGATAAGGACCGCTTGGCCCACCTAGTCTGCCCATTTTCCTACCTAACAGATAAGCTGCAGATCCTAGTTAACCAACAGCTTACTTCCTCCTACCCCCCACTAGGACTGCCTTTTGTCTTTCCCATGCATTCTTGAATTCCCCCGCTGTTCTTGACTCCATGACCTCCTCAGGAAGGCTGTTCCATGCATCCACAACCCTCTGTGAAAAAATACTTCCTCACATTACCTCTGAGCTGTCCCCACTCTATCTTCAAATTGTTCCCCCTTGTTGTTGCACATCTCTTCTTCTGAAAGATACTACCCTCTTGGACTTTGTTGATTCCCTTGAGGTACTTGAAAGTTTCTATCATGTCCCCCCTCTCTCTTCCTTTCCTCGAGGGTATATATTAAGCTCCTTTAGTCTCTCTTCGTATGGCTTCTGGTGCAGACCCTGAACCATTTTAGCTGCCCTCCTCTGGACAGTTTTCATCATGTCTAGGTCCTTGCGGAGATGGGGTCTCCAGAAATGCACGCAGTACTCCAGATAGAGTCTCACCAACTGTCTGTACAAAGGGATAACAACTTCCTGTTTTCTACTGGTGATGCCTCTTCCTGTGCATCCCAGTATCCCCCAAGCCCTCCTTACTGTCTTCTCACATTGCTTGCCCACCTTTAGGTCATCTGATAAGACTACCCCCAGGTCCCTTTCCATTTTTTGTTGTTGTTAGTATCACCCCCCACACACACACTGTGTGCACTTCCCTTAGGCTTTTGTTTCCCAGGTGCATTTACTTTTGGATTGTTTTCACATGGGGGGGTGGGGGTTGAGGATCACAGCAGGCTGATCATGACACTGATCAGCTCTTCTTGCTGGGGGCTTATGCAGATTGATAGGAAAAGCCATCCCATGATTTAGGTGGCTCTTTTCTTTGAACTACATGAAGTTTCCACCCAGCAAGACTAGAAGAGTGCCATGATCAGTCTGGCAGGTGATTGGTCTGACACTGTTGAGCCCCTTGCAGACTGCCCTGCACTGGACCGACAGTGACATACCTCTCAAAACCCACTGTCATACTAATATGTTCGCCCTTGCACAATCACAAGGGTGAACATAAAAGCAGGACAAAATTGAACATAAATACAGCTTTTTTTTTTATACTTAGTTTATTATCATTAGCAACATTACATTTGCCAGCATTAGTTAAATCATACAATTGATATCTTTTGGGGTGTAAGCCCCTTATACATACATGGTCACAAAGATGTTACATTACTTTTTGTTCCTAGTAACCAACATTAATAAATTTTAACAGTAACAGTAACTGTCTGGGATGTGTTCCTTCATTACCTTACTTAAGACCTGCATTTTGTTATCAGGGTGCCCTATATTTAAGGTCAAATGGGAGGGTTTTCCTACACAGGGAGGACAAGTCCAGTGTCTCCTTTAAGTAAGCTCAGGCATTATCTTCCTATCCACTATCATGGAGTATCCACCTAGTCCATTTCTGTTGGTATATTTGTGGTTTTTGATTAAGATTAATTGTTAACCTTTCCATCATATGTATGGATTCAACCATCTCCCTCCACTCCTCTATCCCTGGGGCTCTCGGTTGTAACCAATTTCTTGTAATGACTTTTAAAGCGGCGGCCACCAAAATCCTCCACAGATACTTAGCATTTTTGTCATTGAGTTCCCCTGGAATTAGTTCCAGTGTTAAATGTTCTGGCCCCAATTGTGTCTGAAGTAAGAATATCTGCTCTAGGTGACCAGTCACCTCCTCCCAAAATGATGTGATAATTGGGCAGAACCAAAAGATGTGTGTCTGTGAGGCAAGTTGCTCTCCGCAGGCCTTCCAACACCCTGCTGTGGCTCCCCTCTTAAAATGCGCCACCTGTGTTGGCACCAAGAAGTATCTGGTCCTCAACTTCCAACAAAAATCTCTCCACACCAAGGAGCTGGAAGTTGACCACGTGCTTTTCTATATCAGGGACCATTGTTTGTCCGTGATGGGGATCCTTGGATCTTGTTCCCATCTGTTCCTTATATACTGAGATGAGTTTGCCATATCTGCCACATATCTATTATATAGCAGCGAGATGGCATGATCCGCCCCCTGTGGACCCCATATCCATTGGAACAGCCTGCTCTCCTCCAGTGCAGGCTCCTCCAGCATTGTTTTGTTAATTTGTATATTCAAATAGTCTCTTAATTGATAATACCTGATTCTGTCAGTCTGCTGCAAGCCATATTTTTCCTGTATTGCTTCAAAAGAGAGTAGAGTATTTCCTGTCATTATTTGATAAGGTGCATATAGACCCCTTCTGGCTTGTTTCTGGTACCATCTGTCAACCGTTGCTGGTACAAATTGGCAGTCATAAGCCCACCATCTAAACCTCCAGAGATGTCTATGCATGGCACCCCTACTTATTCCCCTCCTCCAGCCTTCTACTACAGCCTTTGTGCCAGAGAAGCCCTCTATTTCATCTGGGTCCAGGGGCCCAAATAACATCGCCAGCAATGGAGGGTTACTCTGTTTCCAGAGATCCATTCTCTTCCAATGGGTATCATATCCTGGGTTGCCCCACAGTAGTGTGACCCTCATCTGGGCCGCCACCCAGTAGCCCTGCAGACAAGGGGACGCAAGGCCTCCCTCTGCTTTTGGAAGATATAAAAGCGATCTTCTTAGTCTGGGTTTTTTACCCTTCCATAAATAGGAAAAAAAACATACTTTGCCAGGTTTCCAAGTCCGCCGGAGTTAACAGACATGGAACACATTGGAATGAGTAGAGGAGACGTGGCAATGCGTTCATCTTAAGGGCTTGTGCTCTGGCACAAAGTGAGATGGGCAATAGTGACCATCTTTGAAAATTGCTTTTAAGTTACGCTATTATCGGTGGATAATTCAGTTCCTTTAGCTGTGCATTGTTCCTTCCCAACTTCACCCCTAAGTGAACATAAATACAGCTTGAGAAATAACAGAAAGAGGGTGAACATAGAACCTATACCTAATAACAAATTTGAGGAAATTGTCTTTTCATTTTCTGCTGTAAGTCTGTGGAATGCAATGGATATAAACATCTAGACCATAGCAAAAACAAACAGGGCATTCAGTTCAGCTATGACCCAAGAACTGACTGTACACTGTAATTGTTTTAGGTAATTGAATGGACTGTTAGCAACACAAGCCATTTGAAAAACTTGTTTAGGCTCTGAGTTTGTTTGTTATGTGTTATGCATTTGCTCTTCTTGTATAATTTATTGTTGATCTAGTTCATGTAACTTATGGATCTTACTTTGAGGAAGGCTCTTGCAGCAGGTCACACCGGTACTGTGCCACCAAGCACTAGAACCACATGTAAAACTTTTAACTAGCAGTGTACCACAGGGGACTGCCTCCTGCTGACGTCAGTCATCTATCATCAGTAAATGCTGTATAGGAGGGCAGTCCCCCACACCACCTCAGTTCTTTTACCGCTGTCGACCCATGCACTTCTGACCTCAGTGAACGTCGCAGCTACAGTCGACTGCCATTTCCTCGAATTCCCGCGGTTTTTTATTTTCAATTCTTTTAGTGTGTAACATCGATTTGTTCTGTGTTTCTCCAATGAGTGTAAGTCTTCTACACCAGCTTTGTCTTCTGACCGCTCCACAAAGTGTGCTTGCGGCAAACAGATTCCTGAGAAGGACAGTCATTCTTTGTGCCTGATCTGTCTAGGCCCCAGCCACAATACTGAAGCCTGCCAGTTCTGCCAGAAGTTCAGCCAGACCACTTAGAGACTTTGTCTGAAAATGCTAGAGAGCCATCTTCTTAAATAGAAGCTGCTTGCCATGGAAATGGAGTTGTAGGCCAGGAGCTCTTCAGCCTTGCCAGCACAGTCCTCCAAGGCCTATTTTTCTTCACACAGGAAGAAGTCGGGGGAAGCATAAACACCAGGATAAGCACTGAGAATGGGCCCCGTCAGCTTCCTGGTCACAGTCGCCACTTAAATCCTCACCCGTGATGGCATCATCCTCCTGCGGGGGGTCGGCGCCACTAGCCCCACCAGCCCTCACTTTCTCCACGCTTCTGATGGCTCCACAGCCCACACTCATCCCATTACAAATGGAGGCTTTTCAGGGCAGGAGACTTTGTCTCCTGCTCCCCAGCTCCTTACACTCAGACCCATCTCTTTGTCGGGCTCTCAGCCAGGTGACTTGGTCAGTTCTGGGGTCTTGGGTGTCAGCTCTGCGCCCTTCACCCCCCCAGCCATGGCTCTGCCTTCATTGGCTCCCACATCTGGGACCAGTGCCAGTTCTCGTAGGCAGCAGCAGCAGCAGCAGCAGGCAATCACCGTCTCCTCTTTACTGGCATCGCCTCTGCCTTTGCCCAGGGGATCCCCTTCTCCTTAGGTGCCGGCTTCCCCTCTGGAGCCAGTATCAGAGGACCCTTCACCCAGGTGCTCTAGGCCATCACCCACCAGGCTGGCACCGCCCCTGCCACCACCTTCGCTGTTGCCAGCTGGGCTGGCACCAGATTGTTTGCCAGCACTGCTTGGACCTATGCTGTGTTACCCGTCGCTGGCCCTGCAGCCGACGTTCCCTAACCCGGCACCTGGGTTGCCCTTCCTACCTGTGTACAGTATTGCTCCACCAGTGGACTATAATGTCCTTTTCACGGCATGGTGGTTGTTTATGCAGTGGCAGACCCCACCTCTCAGGGCCCACCACCCGCTTCTCCCCTTTATCCCCCCCCCAGGACCCCCAGCCCTGGGATATGAGTAGGACTGAGACTCACGACCCCTGCATGTCGGGGTCTTCCTAGAAATGGCCAGACACAGGTGCAGTCTCCTGGCGGGACGATCGCCTGCCCCTGACACCAGTCCCAGACAGCGAGTCCTCCGAGGATGACTCTGATTTCTCTGAGTCTTCCTCTTCTCCAGGGGAGTCCTTTGGCGAGGAGGTCTGGGCTAAGGAGGTGCCCGAGCCCCCCTCCTGATGACCCTTCCTTTATGGATGTCATGCGCCACATCCAGTCCATCATGGGATGGGAGATGGAGGAGCAGGACCCAGAGAAGCGCCACCTAGCTATTTTTCTCAGGCAGAAGGATGCTCTGTTAGTAGTGGTGCCACCCTTAATCGATTCCTATGAGGATGTCACCGAAGCAGCCTGGTCTCACCCCTCCACTACTCCTCCTCTCCTTAAAAAGGCAGACCGCCTTTATCATGCCCCAGTGGGCAAACACCCCAGGGCTGATTCAGTCATCATTAATGTAGTCCATGACCGGACCAAGAAGCCCAAGCCGCTTAGTGCTCTGCCTCCTGACTGTGAGTCCCGGTAGCTGGACAAGATTGGCAAGTGGGTCTTTGCCTTTACTACTTTGGCTATTAGAGTTATAAACTATGTGACTCATATAGTGCAATACTAAAATGCCCTCTGAACCAGGCCAGGGACCTGGTCCAAACTTTACCAGAGGACCCCACCACAACACAGATTGCCCAGCTTCTAAAGTCTGGCTCAGATGTGAGTAACCACATGCTCCAGGCATCTTACAACACCATCGATGCCTCTGGGTATGGAGCTGCCACGGGTATCTGTCTCTGGCGCCATTCCTGGTCTGAATCTCTGGTTTTGCCCAGGATGTGCAGGCCAGCATGCTAGAAGCCCCCTTCCAGGGTTCCATCCTTTTTGGGGGTGACGTCCAAGACCTTATTTCCTGCCTCCAGGAGTCAGGGCGGGCCCTTAAGTTGGTCCATTTGCTCTATCACACCCACCCTAGAGCAAACCAACGTGAGTCCTTTCGTTGGTCCTCCTGCAAGCAAGCGTGAGGCCAGTCTTCCAAGGGCCAGCACAAGCGCAAGGCTGATACTGCCCCTGCAGCTACCACCACTCAAGCCCCCAGAAGCCCTGTGGCTCCCCTGTCCACTCCCATTCCTACCTTATGACTCCTTAGCCTACCCCCCACCTCCAACGGAGAGTTCAAGGGAGCCGTTTGAGGGTTGGGTCTCTCTCCAACTGGCCAGGTGGCGAGAAATGACCACGGAAAATTGGGTGCTCCAGCTCATAGCTCAGGGTCACACTCTGGAGTTCCTGGAGTGGTCGCCCGAAAACCCTCCTGTCCTCTCTACTTACCCTCCCACACATCTACCCTTAGTTTGGAAGGAAATTCAGGCTTTTCTTTAAAAAATAGTCATGGAGCCCGTCCCTCAGGCTCAGTGGGGAAGCTTTTACTTCCACTTCTTCCTTGTCCTCCAAAAATACGGTGATCTCTGGCCTATCCTGGACCTGAGCAGTCTAAAGCTGTACATCGAGTACAAGTGCTTCAGGATGGTGACCCATCAAGGGTTAATAATCCTGCTGCACCATGGGATTGGCTCTGTTTCCTGGACATGAAGACATTTATCTGCACATCCAAGTCTTTCCTGCCCATCATAGCTTCCTCCGCTTCCACTTTCAGGGTGTTGATTTCCAGTTTTGGGCTCTCTCCATTTGGTCCTTTCTTAGCCCCCGGGTATTTGCAAATGTCTGGCAGTTGTGTCAGCGACATTAAGGAGGAAGGGCTTCTATGTGTCTCCCTACCCTGGCTGTTAGCAGCCCCATCCAGGGAACGCCTGGTTCAGACCATGGAGTGCACCTTGCACCTCTTCTAGGACCTGGGGATCAGTAAACCTGCTGAAGTTCTGCCTCTCCCCTTGCCAATGCCTTCAGTAAATAGGGGCAGACCTGGACCCCAGCTAGGGCAAGGCCTTTTTACCTGAGGACAGAGCAAAGGTGCTGATGGTGCAGGCTCACTGGGTTTCCTTTAGCTGGAAGGTTTCTGTCAGGGTTTTCCTGCGACTTCTGGGCTATATGGCAGTGGTCATTGCCATGGTTCCTGTGCCCCACCTGCAAATGTGGGTCTCTCAGTTGACATTGAGGGTCCAGTGGGACCAGCGCACAGATGACCTGGACTAGTCAGTCCTGGTTTCCAACCTGGTCCAGAGGGTTCTGTCATGGTGGCTCGATCCAGCCAACCTCCTCCAGGGGATCCCCTTTCAGCACCTGACCCCGGAAAAATTCTCATGACAGGTGCATCCGGCGTGGGCTGGGGTACTCCTCTGGCCGATCACCAGATCCAGGGCACCTGAACAGATGTAGAGTAGCATCTACATATCAATGTCCTGGAGATGTGGGTGGTTCTTTATGCTGTGCAGGCCTTCCAGACTAATCTCCACTCAGGCCTGCTGCTGGTGCAGATACAGAACATGTGTGTGGTGTACTACATCAACAAGCAGGGGGGACCCATTCCTACCCCCTGTGTCGGGAGGTGATGAGAGTCTGGTACTGGGCCATCGAGCACAGTCTGGAGCTCTTGGCCATACATGTTTTAGGCTTACAAAATGTCTTTGCTGACAGTCTCAGCCACTCCAGGTCATGAACTCACGAGTGGGAACTTCTAACCTCAGTGGCTGAAGATCTCTTCGACAGGTGGGGCCATGCAGAGTTGGACCTCTCTGCATCCCCACTCAGTGCAAAAGTGCCACTTTTCTGCTTGCTTGATCTGGGGCCTGGAGTTTTCTGGTGAGATGCATTGTCCCTCTTCTGGAAGGGGAGGTTTCTGTACAGCTTTCCTCCTTTCCCGCTTCTGCAGAGGGTTCTGCTGAAGCTCCAGCTACAGGGGACGGAGATGATTCTCATAACTCCCTTATGGCCATGCCAGATTTGGTTTCCCTTGCTGCAGCAGCTAGTGGTGGAACTTCCAGTGTCCTTGCTCCGTGCACAGGCTTGCTTTCCCAGGACCAGGGCACTCTGGTCCACCCGGACCTGAAGTCCCCGCATCTCCATGCCTGGTTCCTGCAGACCTTGCTATTGCCTGCTTTGGGGTATCGTCTAGGGCCGCTTACCTGCTGGTGGCAGCCAAAAAACCCTCCTCCAGGGCCACTTATGATTTGAAATGGAAGTGCTTTTCAATTTGGATGGCTGCTGGCCACTTGGATCCTTTCACCTGCCCTTTGAATCAGGTGTTGGAGTACCTTCTTTCCCTTTCGGATTCAGGTCTGGGGTACTCCTCCCTTAAGGTGCACCTTTCTGTACATCTCTACGTACCATGCATCTATTGAGGGCAAAGCTGTCTCCGAGCTCGACGCATCCCATACATTCCTATGGGGCATTTTGCATCTGAAACTTCCCATTCAGGACGCGGTCCCTCCATGGCACCTCAATTTTATGTTGGAGAAACTCACCCTACCCCCCCTTTTGAACTAGCCGTGAGTTGCGAGCTGCACTTTCTGTCGTGGAAAGCACTATTTTTAATTTCTGTTGCTTCTGCTCGAAGGAATTCTGAGCTCCAGGCTCTGATATGTGAAGAGCCTTATTTGTTTTTTCACAAAGGCAGGGTTTCTTTGCATACCAGTACTAAGTTTTTACCTAAGGTGGTGTCTGAGTTTACTTTAAATCATTCCACCTGCCTTCCAGTTTATTTTCCTGAGTATTCTAATTAGGGGGAGGCCTTACTCTATAGTTTGGATGTTCACAGAACATTGTGGCGTTACATGAACCGCACCAAGTTTTTAAGGAAAACTGACCAGTTGTTTCTTTCGTTCGTCCCCAAGAGAGAGGGTGCTCCTGTTTCCAAACAGTGTTTGTCTAAGTGGTTAGCACATTGCATTTACTGCTACTGCAAGTACAACAAGCCCCTTCCAGGGGTGGTTAAGGGCCATTCCACCAGGGGTATGGCTGCCTCCACTGCTTGTTTCAGGAATATGTCTGCTGCTGACATCTGCGCAGCTGCCACCTGGAGTTCTGTCCACACCTTTACCAAGCATTACAGTCTGGACATCGCCTTCAGGCGCAGAGATAGTTTCGGCCTGGCAGTTCTTCAGGGCTTTTTGTCATGAGCTCTTGACTGTTGACTTGCTCTCCACCTGGTGGTATTATCCTGGTGATAACTGGTACTGCTTTGGACTCAGTCCTACCAGTGTGGCCTGCTGCAAGACCCTTCCTTGAAGTAAGATAGTTCAGTTACGTAAGAACTTATAACAGTAGATCTTCGAGAGAAGCTCTTTGCAGCAGGTCCTGCTTTCCTTCATTCCTTCCCCCTGCTTATCTTTTTCTGTTGCATCTGTTTCTGCCTTTTCTTTGGCTCTTCTTCGATGTATCTCAGCTAGCAGGTCTCACTGTAGGAACTTCACTGTCGGTGATGCAGGATCCACACGTAAGATTTTCAGCAGTACAACTGGGGCCGCCCACACCGACGTCATGTGATGATGTCACCAACTCTATAAAGGCGTGAGCGGCCCTGCTCCCTCTTCAGTTCTTTCCTGCCATTGACTTGCTTGCACAGGTCTCCGCTGAAGCTCCCTTGCAGTTTTGCACCTTTTTCGCCTACAGCTTTTTCTTTATGTTTACCTTAGAATCTCTTTTTAAAAAGAGATGCCTTTCTTTTGTTTATGTCGAGAGTTAATCCTTCGACTTCTCTCTTCCATTGCTGCCACTGTGGAAAGAAGACTGCCTCCACAGACAAACACTCTCTCTGTGTCGGCTGTCTTGGGCCTGACCAGGAAGTCTCCGACTGTGAGTTCTGCCAGTAGTTTTATCAAACAACCCTCAAGTGACACAAAAAGGCTCTTAAAAATGTTCTAAAGGAACAACAGGTAGCCAGTTCTGGGCAGGGATCCTCTGGGGTCCCAGCCTCCCAGTCACTGGCAGGGTCGACGAGCTCCCAGGCTTCTAAAGCCTGAGACAAGTCCTCGGTGAAAAGTCACAAAAAGGACCGAGATCGGAGCCGCTTCCCCTGGTGGCAGTCTCGCTGCCCGATGGCCTTCTCTCCTTCATCCGGTGGTCCTTCATCAGCTGTGGCTACACCAATGCATAGATCCACTGTCCAGGTCTCTGTGTCCACCAGACCCATACCGACAGCGCCTCCGCCCGATACCCAGAACGGCTGGCGGTTGACCTCAGGGCCATCGGCCCCTCCGTCGACAATGGGCTCGTTGTCGCTGGTTCTCCCGATGAGGCCTGATCCTAGTCCAGGCCCTCAGGTTACGGGTTCTTCAGTTCCTCAGAGCCCCTCTGACGGGTTGTCGCCACCTGCACCGTCAACACTGCTTCTGTTGATGCAGTCTTTCCCGGTCATCGACTTCAACGTGATTTTGACTAAATTCATTTGGGTGATTGTTCACCAGCTTGGCGCCTTTAGGACTTTGTTGCCAGCGCTGTCAATGGCAACTTCATCATCAACTCCTCCTAGATGGCTGCAGGCGGTACCTGTGGGCCATTGTCGGTGCCTCACATGTTGGACCTGAATCTTGAAGAGGTCAACATCGAGGAGGAGTACCATCCTAATCTCATTCTTCCTGATGAGGAAAAGGAGGAGGAGGAAGACTACCTTTCTTCTGACAGGTCCACTGCTTCTTCCATCAGTGAAGACTCTGTCAAGCACACCCCTACATTGCCTCCAGAGAACCCCACCTTCTTCAATATTACGAAGCAGCTGTTCTCAGCTATGGCTGGGGTTCCATACTGAGGAAGAGAATGTCACCGGGAAGGATTTAATGAACTTCCTGGAAATCCCAGAGTCTCCTCCTAAGATCATTCCTCCTATTTTTCTTGCTCTGAGGAATGCCACTACCGCAGCCTGGCACAGGCCTGACGTGGTGCCAGCAATGCCCCACAAGGCAGATAAACTTTATCATGCCCCCCAGGATTTTCCTCATTATGCTGCCCAGCCTGAAACCAGTTCCATGGTTACAATGGCAGTTCATAACAGGTCTAAGGTGCCTAAGCACCTTAGCTCCCTCCCCCCTAACAAGAAGACACACAGGATTGACCTTTGGGGTAAGAGGGTTTATGCATCTTCCACCCTCGGACTGACGATTGTCAGTTACCTGTCCCATATGGTAAAGTACCAAAATACTAACTGGAAGAATGGCAAAGCTGCTGCCCAAGCTCTCCCAGAAGGTACACAAAAGCAGGAGATTCTCAGATGCTTGCAGGATGCTGAGGACATTAGCAAGCACCTCCTGTGGGCCCGCTATGCTATTTCAGACACTATTGTCAGGGCTGCTGCCACCAGCATTTGCCTACGTAGGCACCCCTGGCTGAGGGTCTCTGGATTTGATGCTGATGTTCAGCAGAATTTGCTTAATGCCCCCCTCTCCAGTTGTTTCTCTCACTGGGCATTACCGTCAATCTACGCAAGTCAATTGTGGTTCCATCCCAAAGACTGCAGTACATAGGGGAGGTCCTAGATTCGGTGCAGGGGAGGACCTTTCTGCCTCAAGCCAGGGCAGGATGCCTTATTGCTCAGGCTCAGGAGTGGCCCGAAGCCATTACATCCCTGCCAGGGTGAACCTGAGACTACTCGGTCTGATGGCGGCTGCCATACCCAGCATTCCACTGGCAAGGCTCCATATGCACACTCTCCAGTGGACTCTCTGGGTACAGTGGGACCAGCGAATGGATGATTTTGATCTGTTAGTGCTGGTCTTTTCCCTGGTCCACAAAGTGCTCCAGTGGTGGATGGAGCCCCTGAATCTAATGCAGGGAGTTCCATTTCAGATTTCATCACCCCATCAGATCCTCACCATGGATGCCTCCGGTTTGGGCTGGGGGGCTCACCTGAGCCCCTTTCAGACTCTGGGTTCTTGGTCCCAGATCGAAGCCTCCCTGCATGTCAATGTCCTGGAGATGTGGGTGGTTCTGTATGCCATGCAAACCTTTTGGAGCCACCTCCTTCTGGGCCAGTTGCTGATTCAATCAGACAACTTCAGCATAGTGTACTACATCAACAAACACAGGGGAAACGCATTCTTACCCCTTGTGCAGGGAGCCCATGAGAGCGTGGTATTGGGCGTTGGACCACAGCCTGACTCTTTCGGTGGTCCACATCCCAGGAGTGCTAAAGGCGGACAGCCTCAGCCAGACTCAGTCCGGCATGCATGAGTGGGAACTTCTCTCATCCATTGCAGAAGATCTTTTCAACAGATGTTCAACTTTTTGTGTCCCCACTCAATGCAGAACTGCCGAATTTCTGCTCGCCAGATCCGGGGCCTGGAATTTTCTTGCGACATGTGTTGTCCCTCTCCTGGAGCAGGAGGTTTCTTCATGCCTTCCCCCCAATTTCCTCCAATTCAGAGGGTACTAATCAAGCTGTAGGTGGAGGGGGCCACCGTGATCCTGGTACCTCCATTCTGACTCCACCAGATATGATTTCCTCTTCTACAGAAACTGGCGGAGGAACCTCCAGTCCCTCTCCCCCTCTGCAGCAATCTGCTAACCCAGTATCAGGGGACCCTGGTCCATCCCAACCTCAGGTCCTTCCATCTGCACGCTCGGCTCCTGAGGACATAGCCATCGCCAGATCTGGGGTTTCCAGTAGAGTGGCGGATGTCCTAGTTGCCGCCTGAAAGCCTTCCACCCAAGTCACTTATGCCATGAAATGGCATCGGTTTGCCATATGGGCTGCCAAGCATAATCTGGAACCTTTCACCTGTCCAATGAACCCGATCCTGGACTAGCTGACTTCTTTGTCTGACTCAGGTCTCCAGGACTTATCTTGGCTGTTGTTTGTTTCTTTCACCCCAGGTAGAGAGGGCATTCAGGTTTCCAAACAATGTTTGTCCCAATGGTTGTCTAACTGCATTGTGTTCTGCTACAACAAGTACGGCAAAGAATTGTCTGGAGCGGTCAAAGTTCATTCCACAAGAGGCATGGCTACCTCTGTGGATTGTTTGTTTCCAAGGGGTCTCAGCCACTGACATTTGTGTGTCTGCCACCTGGGGTACCGTCCACACTTTTACCAAGCATTACAGTCTGGACATTGCCTCTAGAGCCCTAGCAGGATTTAGCAGGGCTGTACTGCAGAGTTTCCTGTCTGAAGTTTAAGACTGGCCTTCCTCCCAGACTATTTGTTTGCACCTGTAACTGCTTGGGACTCGTTCCTACAGTGAGACCTGATGACTGAGATACCCCTGAAGATAGTACAGTTACATAAGAACTTACCATAAACATAGCTCTTTGAGGGAATCTCAGTCATCAAGTCTGTCTTCCCTTCCACCATCCTCCTTTTGGGGGGCTCTTTTCTGGAACTGGCTGTCTGGTGTATTCAGCCTTTTTTATTAGCCTGGGCACCTCTCTCTCTCTCTCTCTCTCTCTCTCTCTCTCTCTTTCTCTCTCCTTGGTCTCCCATGGCTAGAGCATTGCTTCATTTGTCTCTGGGGGAAAGAACTGAGGAGGGAGCACCTTTATAGGGTTGGTGACGTCATCGCGTGGCATCAGCATGGACAGCCCCAGTTGTACTGCTGAAAATCTTCCATATGAATCCTGCTTCACCCACAATGAAGTTCCTACAGTGAGACCTAATGACTACGATCGCCTCGAAGATCTACCATCACATTTCTTACGTAACTGTTCTGTTCTCCATCAGCTGGCTGTGCAGACTGAGGTGGTGTGGGGGACTGCCTTCCTATATAGCCTGTACTGATGTCAGATGACTGATGTTGGCGGGGACAGTCCTCTGTAGCTTGCTAGAAGTTTTCCGTGGTGTCCTAGTGCCTGGCAGCATAGTCCTACCGATGTGGCCTGCTGTAAGAGCTTCTCTTGAAGATCTACTATTACGGTAAATTCTTATGTAACTGTACTTTTTAGGTATACCAACCCACCTTGTAAATAGGGCAGTTGCTGCCCTAATGGTGTGTCACTATTCCAGTCTAAAATTAAAAAAAAAAATTCTTCTACTAGAAGCATCCATGCACACATGTAGTACATACATAACACATGCATACATAATACATACATATATGCAGTACATACATAATAGCTGGTAGCGCAACTTGACATTTACCATGGATTCATTTAGCTCTTTCTTGCACACAGACAACACATAAAATAGAATGAAAATACAGTGGTTTGTAACTTATAAGAAGGAGGCTTCTGAGAGGAGCAAAGCATGAGTTTTAATTTGTAACCAGGAAAGTTTATGTTTGGGCCAGGGGAAGCTCTTGACCCAAAGAGCAGGGGGAGTACTTACTTCATAATTATAATTATTCATTCTTGGTCCAGAACAATTGGATAATGCAGTGAAAAATAGAACTGTAGTGGGGTCACAGCCCCTTTCCTCCTCTCACCACGCGAGTGCTGCCACTAGTTTATTTTCTTACAGCCTGATTGTCTTATTTACTAGGTGTGGCTATACAGTGTCACGTTGGCTGTTGTTTTTTTCCCTTTGCTGGGTTAGTCCCTCCTGTTGTACTTTTTGAATACTTGTTAAAACAGATCTCCAAAAAGTATGTCTCTATATTTGTTTTGACACTGCGGTGTGTGGTAATTAATTAGGTTTCAAAGTGACATTTAATAAACAAGCTATATTAAACTTGAGAGAAATGTGGCTTTCTCCTTAACGTGCTCCATAACTGCCTACCAGAGGTGTCTCGTGAACTGAACTGTATTAATTTAAGACCTAATCTAGCTTTGAGAGTTGTTTGGCATTAGAAACACAGAGAGCATGGCCTTCAGCTAACTGTAGTGGGTTGAAATTAAGCCAGCAAAGGACTTGGCTTATTGGGACTTTCCTTGACGCTGGTAGCTACACTTGCCCAAACTTTAGTCTGAACTCTGGAAACTAAAGTCTCCCATTCAAATTGGGGTAAGAATAAACAGAACATTTTTTTAAATAAAAGCAGGCCCACTTTGTGCAGTAGTGACTTGATGAGGAGTGCTGAATTCTGATTTTCAAGTGCCCCGTACTGCAGCATGATAGGTGTCTTTTATAATCATTTTACTTTGTGTTAGTATCACTCATGTTTGTTATTTAGCCTCCAGGGGGCAGTAAAAATCTTTGGGACCTGGTTGCTGTACTACAAGGTCAAGATGACAGTCTGCTTCCACAGAACTACTGCAAAGGAATCATGCACATGAAACATCTGGTTAGGTTCAAAACTGTAAGTAATATTTGTAGACACTCCTGTCAAGTACTCTGTATTCTTTCCACTCTAGGAATGAAAAATCTCAGAACACTTAAGACTACTGTTTATTTTTTATTTATTTGTTTTCGGATTACAATACCTTTGAGCCAGTGGCTGTTTTGCAAAAGTTCCACGTCAAAAGAGAAATACAATGTAATATAACATTACGCAATATAATACAACAGTTACTTCAGGTTGTTGCAATAACTAAGGTTACAAAGTTCTGACAGGCACTGTAAGGTAGACAATTAAAATACATTTTATGACTGAGCATAAAATTGGTGGAGCATAGAGCAGCCAACAATGGCCTTGTTTGAGAACGAGAGCGAGAGAGAAGGAAGACGTATGGGAGGAGGGGGATGCAGCAAGTTAAGACAGGAAGTGGGAGGGAAGGAGATGATGGAAGGACAGGCCTAAGGAGGCATGGACGGAGGACAAGAGACATTGTTAAAGAGAGTGGCGAAAGGAGGCCAGAGTGTATGTGTGTGTGTGTGGGGGGGTAGTGTGAAGGTGGAGAGGAGATAGGTCAGTGGTAGCAAGAGGGGTGACTTAGACTGAGGGGAGTGGCAGAGGAGGAAAGGGACCAAATGGGAGATGTGGGGGTGCTAATACAGTAGCATGGAAGGAGTGTTAGGGGGCACAAGGAAATAGAGGTCGGCCTTAGGCTTCAGAGGTTGTGGGGTGGGATTTTCCCATGACTGGACAATCACATCTGCTACGTGCAGTAATGTGTAGGTGGAGTTGACATTTGAAAGGGCCCAACTTGGGTATTGACAGGATAGCAGCTGGTAAGTCATTTAGCCTGGAGGGCACCGGTTAAGCAAAGGAGCGTTGTGCCTGCGTGGTGCGGCAGAATGGTAAGTGAAGCACTTGCCTTGACATCCCTAGGGTTATATGTGGGTTGATCTCTTGTTTAAGGAGATCTTGAATTACTTGGGGATTAGTCCAAGATAGGCTTTTTATGCAAGGAGGCAGGTTTAGTATTTTACTTGACCCATAAGGTTTAACCAATTTGTTTGTTCGTATAGGTTGCAGGTATGGGTGAGACAGTGCGCTCCCGTGATTAACCTGCAACCTTTATTAAGGGCTAAGTTGATCCTTTTGAGTGCAGTGTCCATTGCTGCGCTGTATATAACTAGTCCATAGTCAATAATGGAGACTATGGAACTGTTTACCGCAAGTCAGAGGGCATCAGGCGTTAGGCTATGTCTTTCTGTAGTGTTGGCCGATCCTATCATTTACCACTTTAGCAACTTGATCTATATGGGTGGTGTAGGACGTTGAACTATCAAGGGTTATGCCAAGGTATTTGAAGTAAGGGACTGGCT
Organism: Neoceratodus forsteri; assembly: GCA_016271365.2. NCBI lineage: Eukaryota > Metazoa > Chordata > Ceratodontiformes > Ceratodontidae > Neoceratodus > Neoceratodus forsteri. The sequence goes on from CM057452.1 coordinate 1,873,364,268, forward strand.
CAAGTGTATCTCCCTGTCTGTTCCGGATGGCTAGTCTGTGCAAGTTGTGTTTGTTGTGGGTGTTACTGAAAAGCATGTTTTTGGTTTTTTTTTGTAGTTCATAAGGAGTTTGTGTTTTAAGAACCAGTCCTCAACAGATGTAAAATTAAGTTGGAGCTGGGTCTGCAGGGGAAGCTGGTCCGGTTGGCAAGTGAAAATAACTGCATTGTCCACATAAAGTAAGATGGAGGTGGAGTTTGCCTTGGGGAGGTTATTTAGGAACAGACTAAACAGTTACAGACCCAATGTCAAGCCTTGTGGGACACCAGAGCTGACAGGGTGACTGTTAGAGAGAACGCCGTTAATTTTGACTTGTTGGGATCTGCCCTCCAGATAACCATCCTACAGTCTTGGGGGGTCCAGTGGCGTGGAGTGAGTTTAGCAAGGTGGTGTGGTTTACCGTGTCAAAAGCTTTAGTGAGGTCGATGTAAATTGCCCCCACTAAGTGGCCTTGATGGATTGTGTTATGAATGTAACTGGTGAATTCAAGCAGAGAAGTGGTGGTACTATGCACCTTACAGAAACTGTGCTGTTGTGTGCAGTAGATCTTGTACTTCTCAAGATATTCAGTAAGCTGGTCCAATACGGTCTTTTCCAAGGCCTTCGGTGGGGGGGAATTGAGACTGAGCAGTAGTTTGTAAGAAGGGCACGGTCACCGTTTTGGAAAACGGGTGACTATGGCTGCCTTCCATTTCTCGGGGAACTGACCTAAGCATAGGGAGAGATTGAGGATTTTTTGTTAGGGGAGTTACGACTTCTTCAAAAGTAAGGTTTAGAATCTTCAGGTCAAGGGAGTCACTGCTAAATCCTGACTTCCCAAGCATCTGCCGCAGATACTTTATCACCTCGTGCTTCGATACCATCCTGAAAAAAAAGGGGGGTAAGCTTAATGTAAGCCTTCTTTGTGCTCCGTGGTGGGAGGCGTTGGCACATCGAAGAAATCTGATGGTGGTACGCCACTTAGGTCTGAGAAGGCCAGGTTAAAAGTGTTGGTGATGACCTTGGAGTCCAGGGTGATTTCCCCATTTACAAAGAGCATAGATAGGGATGACTTGTTGGACATGCCTATAAGGTCCCTCATGTTTCCCCAAAAGTTCTTGCCATCCCCCCAGGAGTTAGAGAGCTCCTCTTTGAAGTGGCAGATCTTGGCAGAATGAATCCCCCTGGTACAGGCATTCTTGGAGGCTTTGTATCGTTGCCGATCTGTCTGTTTTCTGGTAGCCTGGGCATGATGCCACAGGTTGTCTCTGGTGGTCATGAGGTTAAGCAGCGAAGGGGTAATCCAGGTGTTGTTTGCTTCCTTGATCTTTCATGATCTATGGGGGCATGGATGTCACAAGCTGTGTTAAACTGAGATATGAAGTGTTCTAGGGCTTGGTCCACAGTATGGGCTGAGTCAGTATGGGACCAATCAGTTTGCCTGAGTTGTTTCTTTAGAGGTTCGAGATGTCCTATTTTCAGCACCTTATGCGTAACTGTTTTAGCAGGTAGCTTCGGGGTCTTATTTGTTTGTTTTTTTTACTTTATTTCTTTATCTCCGCCTTTCCTGCTCTCGGAGCCCTCTCCTTCCTTCCTCTCAACCTCCGTTTCCACCTCGGGGGGATCTTCCCCTAGAGTGCCCTCCTCTCTCCCCTGCACAGTGGGGTCTATCCCTCTTCTGGTGGTCCTGGATGGTTCCGAGAGGCTATCATCTAGGGCTTACTGAGAGGTGTTTTCCTTTTCTCCCTAGTTTCCCCCTACCCTCTGGGACGTCAAGCGTAGGACGTACGTCCCGAGTGGTGGCGTGCTCACGCACGCCAGACCTCTCATGCACCATCGACGTCCCCCCTCCCCGACTCCGACGAACGGAGCCGCCTCCATCCCTTCAATTGTCGGTGCTTCCACTGGCTATGAAGGTGATGTAGAACGATGCGTTCTTGGTTCCCACCCCTGAGGGAGGAGAGCATCTGTTGGGACGCGATCCTTCCTCCCTGCCGAATTCTCCCCCACCAAGTTCGCTCCTGAACCCGGTCACCGCACAGCGCTTATTGTGGCGTCCAGCGCCTCAGCCCTCAGCACCACCGGGCCGGCTACGGGGTCTTATTTGACCAAAGACAGAGGATGGGGGAGTGGTCACTCATCGAGTCAGGCAGAACAGAGGTGTTAGATATTCTCTCTGGGTGATTGGTTAGAATCCAGTCCAGTAAGGTGCTTGAGCCAGTCCTGTAGTTGGCCCTATTGGGTGTGTTGACCAGTTGTGTCATATTAATGGCGGTGATTGCGTCCTTAAAGGGAGCAGCCTCTGTGCCCAACCAGTTTTGACATTACCTAGCAGTACCACTTCATAGTTTTGGCGCATACTTTAGTTTAGTTTAGTTTATTAGTCTAGGAATTAATACCTTTGAGCCAGGGCTCTTTTACAAAGGTTCCACGTCACAAAGAACATTTAACAAAGCATGATACACATTACAGGTAAAACCAGACAGGAAAGTTACATCATAAATTTGCTATTAACAGTTTAAGGCAGTAACGTTTTTAAGTTTCATAGAAAAACAAGCTATAACAGGTTCAAGCGAGTAGACGATTTCAAGGTTAAGGAAACTTCCAGGGACAGGGTGATCATTAGGGCCAAAGGAGGCTAGAGAGGAGGGAAAGGTGGTGAGCAGGAGAGTAAGTGAGAGGGGACAGGAAAAAGGGGGAGTGAGTTTGGGTGGGAGACAGGAAGTAGTAGAAGTAGGAAGTACTGGTTAAGTATTCAATAATCCTGTTGAAACCCAGGGCCTGTTCACATGGGGGGATATAAACTGAGACTACAGTGAGCAATTTACCCCCAGGTCTGAGTAGTATCTTGATAGCAACAGTCTGTACATTTTTCCCAGTATCCACTTGTGGGAGGGCATGGCCCTGAATGGTGTCCCTGAGGTAAATTGCACAGTCCCAGCCCTGCTTGCCAGTTCTGGCTTGCCTAAAGTGGCAGTAACCGTTCATGGTGAGTGATGCGTCAGTGACTTTAGGTGTTAGCCAGGTCTCAACCACCGAGAGCACATCAGGTTTGCTCTGGGTGACCCAGACCTGAAGTGCATCAAATTTGGCCACCAAACTACATATGTTGATGGAAGCCAGCTTTAAAGTGCTGTGGCTAGTTTTCCATATGTTCAGTTGCTGCCCAGGGCTGGGGTTTGGGTAGATGTTACCCGAGGGGAGCAGGAGGAGTATAGTCATCCTGATCAAATAATTGTTTAGTATGGTTAGTGTAGCTTTTTGTTTACGTTTGCTTGCTCACTTCTGCTTGAGTTGGCAGAGATACAGGGTAAGGTGCAGAATAAGGGATGAGGGAGTGTGTAGGCTATGGGGGGGGCACTGTTATGCAGGTTTAGGGGGCAAGGATGCATGTCAGACCTACTGAACATAGTCCCCAGACCTGGCAGTGGTCCAGAGTTGGGGGGGGTAGTAATCCGCTGTCGGGAGGCACTTTCACACAGTGGCAATTTCCGTGGTTAGAGGTGGCTAAGATAACAGCGAGAAGGACTAGTGAGATGGGTTGAATAAGAGTAGTCATTATTTTCAGCATCTGTGGGCCACAGAGAGGAATCCAGAGTGGTTGAGGCATGTATGTAGGACAGACCAAGTACCAGGGGAGTAAGGGGGCTGCTGCTGCTGCTGAGGCCGCTGTAGGGGAGGAAAGGATTTTGTGAAGAGAGAATGACTATAGCGAATAGCCAGCTGTGAGAGGCACAGATAAGGGGGATTGCTGTATAGAAAGAAAAACAGGTTCTCTCTAGTGCTTGTTTTATATAAGGAACTAATGGAGATTCAGACACATATTTTTGACCAATCAACACTGGCCAGTCATGTGACCAGCTAGTGCTATAAATAAAATGTACCAGATAGGGTGGGCGATGTGGAGCCGACGCACAGCATCGGCGGGGGTAAGCCATCTCCCTACCTTGCTGCAGCTCCAAGGATGGGGGGCAGGCTATGCAAACTACGGGAGTGGTCCTGAGCTGCAAGCCCTGGTCAGGGGCTGAAAGAGCTGTAGGGAGAAAGAAAAATTTTTAAATTTAATAAGAGTGCACAGGTCAGTCTGATGATCGAGGGGAGGGTTTCAGAGAGAGGAATAATTGGGGGCAGGGTTTCCGAGGGGGAAGTGAAATTAGCAGGGAGAAAGGAGGAACAGAAAACGAAGCAGAGGGCACAATTTAAAGGCTGCTCTAAATTACAAAAGGAGCGGAGAGCTCTAAAATGCAGATAACAGGCTGTACTAGCTATTTTTCTTAACAATGCAATTTTCAGGCTGCATTAACTTTTTTCTCTACAATTCCATTTACAGGCTGCCCTGACTTTTTTCTCTTGTGCTGTAAAATGCAGAACGACATTTCATTATACAGGGCAGTGAAAGTTACAAAGACAGTGAGTAAAGGAACAGGCTAAGTGCCCCGCCTAGAGAGCAGGGCTGCCTATGCAGCGCAGAAAAAAGTAAAAGAAAAAAGGCACCAGATTTAAATATAGATCTTGCGAGCCATCTCCATACCTTGCTGGTAGCTTGTTGCAGCTCCAAGGATGGGGGGTGGGTGGCGCGAACTGCGGGAGCGGTCCTGAGCTGCAAGCCCTGGTCAAGGGCTGAAAGAGCTTGCTGTGACTCTCTGGGGATGGGGTGAGCAGCAGCATGAACCCGTGGGAGGCAGTGCTGAGCTGCACGACCTGTTCAGGGGCTGAAAGAGCTTGCCGCGGCTCCAAGGATGGGGGGCAAGTGGCGTGAACCGCGGGAGTGGTTCTGAGCTGCAAGCCCTGTTCAGGGGCTGAAGGAGCTTGCTGATAGCTTGCTGCGACTCCAAAGATGGGGGGGCGAGCGGCGCGAACCACGTGAGTGGTCCTGAGCTGCAAGCCCTGGTCAGGGGCTGAAAGAGTTTGCTGATAACTTGCTGCGACTCCAGGGATGGGGAGGCGGGTGGCACGAACCAGCGGGAGTGGTCCTGAGCTGCAGGCCCTGGTCAGGGGCTGAAAGAGCTTGCTGATAACTTGCTACGGCTCCAAGGATGGGGGGGTGCCGGGCGGCGCGAACAGTGGGAGTGGTCCTAAGCTACAAGCCCTGATCAGGGGCTGAAAGAGGTTGCTGGTAGCTTGCTACAGCTCCAAGGATGAGGGGCAAGCAGCGCAAACCGCAGGAGGGGTCCTGAGCTACAAGTTCTGGTCAGGGGCTGAAAGAGCCTGCTGCAGCTCAAAGGATGTGGGCAGGTGGCCTGAACTGCGGGTGTGGTCCTGAGCTGCAAACCCTGGCCAAGGGCTGAAAGAGCTTGCTGCAGCTTCAAGGATGGGGGGCTGATAACATTGTTGACTCATCTAAAGCCCAGGGTATTGCACTTCCACATATGCTTCACCATGCATATAACCTGTGCTGTGCTCCAGGCTTCTCCAACAGTCATGTTTTTCTTTAGTTTGCATTTACTGGATTATTCTGGTTTTCTCTGAGCTAGAGTCCATTGGTTTTCTGTTTTGTTTTGTTTATTTTTTGTGTCTCAGCCCCTTAGATTACTATCATTTTTTTTCAGTTGATGTTTATCCACTAGTTACCCTTGCTGGTCCCTATCTGAATGGTTCCCCCAGTCATGCACCATCCATGGGACTTGCCCCCTTTTTCCCCCATGGCTTAGCATTTGTGGCGCTGTTGGAGGGGCTTGCCCTCTAACTCCTGAAGTAGGGTCCAGATGGGTTGCCCAGCTGGTGGTGCCAGGCCTGTGGGGAGCCAAGCTTCATACCGCCACAGCAAGGGATGTTTTTCCTCCAGGTATTTTGTTTGTTTGTTTATTCGCTTAACGGGTAAGCACACTGGAAAACTAGTTCCTTTTACAGGTGCGACTCACATAAAAATATACATATACAATACAAAAGACATACATATGCAATACAAATATTCCATTGTTCACTTGGGAGCTTAAGCAGCAGGCTGGTAGGAAAGAGGTCTGGGGTTATATTCTGTTTAACTGAAATATTTGAATAGTTTGTAAGTGAAATTAGTTGTATGTGTTAAAAATTATTACCTTGAATTAGAACTGTTACTTGGGATGTGATATTGTAACTTTGGAGGCTTGGGGATAGTTGTTTGGCAGGGATAATTAGAGGGAAATTTAAATGTGTTGTTTGCCTGGTGTTAGGGGGAGGGGACATTAGCTACAATTACCTTGTCTTTAAACAGGAATTACCTTGGCTTTCATTGTTCACTTGGGAGCTTAAGCAGCAGGATGGTAGGAAAGAGGTCTGGGGTTATATTCTGTTTTAACTGAAATATTTGAATAGTTTGTAAGTGAAATTAGTTCTATGTGTTAAAAATTATTACCTTGAATTAGAACTGTTACTTAGGCTGTGATATTGTAACTTTGTAGGCTTGGGGATAGTTGTTTGGCAGGGATAATTAGAGGGAAATTTAAATGTGTTGTTTGCCTGGTGTTAGGGGAAGGGGACATTAGCTGCAATTACCTTGTCTTTAAACAGGAATTACCTTGGCTTTCATTGTTCACTTGGGAGCTTAAGCAGCAGGCTGGTAGGAAAGAGGTCTGGGGTTATATTCTGTTTTAACTGAAATATTTGAATAGTTTGTAAGTGAAATTAGTTCTATGTGTTAAAAATTATTACCTTGAATTAGAACTGTTACTTGGGCTGTGATATTGTAACTTTGGAGGCTTGGGGATAGTTGTTTGGCAGGGATAATTAGAGGGAAATTTAAATGTGTTGTTTGCCTGGTGTTTGGTAAGAGCCCTCCCACCCATCCTGTTTTGTATGCTTTCTTAAATACTGAAAAGCCACTGGGGGTTGGGATTGAAGGGCTGAGTATTTCTGTTTGGGACTGAAATTCGAAGCAACAGGAGCTGGTGGGCCTGTGACATCATATGGTACCTGATGTCTGCTTACACACACTGTTAGTGGGACCGAACACACACTGGACTGTATGTGTTTGTGAGACTTGGGAACTTTATTGGTGGGGTTGAAATTGGGTTTGTAAATAACTACAGTCAGTATAGAGAGAAACTGTACTCCAGGGGAAAGGGACTGAGAAAAGGGGGTGTGCTATTATAAACAGAGGGGGAAAATCAGGGTGGCCATATTTCACCATGACAGGCATCTTCGGAAGGGTTGTAGGCTGCACAGGCTGTGGGATGGCAATAATTCTAAATTGGGCCTGGAGAGAGGGAGGCTGCCCACTCTGTAAACAGCTATCTTGTATCAGGAGTGAGGTATATTGGTTAAGGAGTAAGCTGGGGGAGCTGGAGGGGTGTCCAAGGATAAGGGGTGTGGATATGGGCAGCAGAAGGGTGGGGCTGAGGGAGGCTGGGGCAGCCTCTGAAATTACAGGACGTTATGTTACAGCAAGCAGGAGGGGGGATATTAGGGACAGAGGACCCTTAGATAGGGAAGTTGATGCCAAGGGGAAAGCGTACGGGGTGAACATTCTGAATACAAAGAGACTAGAGGGGGAAGAAGCAGGAGGGGCTGTTGTGCGGAAGCCTAAAACAGCAGACTGTGGGAAGGGAGCTCCTAAGGTGAACAGAGCAAGAGAGGAAGAAGAGGGGCAGTTTAGAGATGCAGTCAGGGAAACTCAGGTTACTTGATGGAGGCTGACATAGAGTGTCACAATAAATTTGAGCTACTAAGCAACCTAGAGGGGGAGGAAGGGGTTGGTGGAAATGAGGAAACTTATACAGAGGCCGGGGGGAGGGAGTCGGATACCCATAGGGCATCACAGACCAGCTATGGAAAGGATAGACATAGTCCCAGAGGGAGAAGGGGAAACATATATGTTAAGCAAATGGGGGAGATGCAACATATTCCAGACATGAGGGAGGAGAGCATGATTGGAGAGAAACTGGGAGACAAGGAGGTGGGAGAGGAGCCCCCCTTCAGCAGGGAGGTCAGTACCAAGGATGGGGCCCTAGCTAAAGGGGACCTACAGAGAGCCTCTGGAGGCAGGGGTACTATTACAAGGGGAAGGATGGCGGTGTGGAGGAAACCATCAGGGCCAGGATAAATGGTTCAGATAAGAGAGGTTAAAGGGACACCTATTCAGAGGGGTTTGAGTTAAGCGGGCAAAATAGCAAGGGAGGCAGAAAGGGAGGGTGACAAGGGGTCTCTAATAAGGCAGGAAGACTCCCATGGTTGAGATCATGAATAAAGGGGGAGGGGCTGAGAGGGCATAGTGGAGGTAACCATAAGGATGATGGCGGTGTTAAGGTTCTGTTACTGGGAGACTCGATGATTAGGGGTATCCAGGGGTGGATGCCATAGCCAGGTGAAGGTAGTGAGTATCTCTGGGCTGACAGTGCACAGAGCAAAGTTCATGGTGTATGAAATGGTTAGGGATTGTGGAGGGAAACCGGATTTCCTGGTGCATTTGGGAACTAATGATCTAGAGGGAAATAGCGTTTTGGAAATCCAAGCAAGGTTCCAAGAACTTGCCAGAGTCTGTCAGGATAATGGATGCAACATTTCCTTTTCGGAGATATTGCCAGTACCAAAGGCCTCAGTGGAGAAAAAATGAAGCTCACAGAGGTTAATGACTGGCTCAGGAAGTGGGGTGAAGAGAGTGGGTTGGGTGTTAGGGAACTGGAATGGAGTTTGGGAGGATAAGGGACTATATGCCAAGGACAGGTTTCATCTTGCCCATTAGGGAAGGAAGTCCTTAAACAGGGATGGCTGACTACATACAAGAAAGGTGGGGTTTAAACTTGTAGGGGAAGGGATAGGGAGGGGCTGACCAGAAGCCCTCTCCTCCAGATGAGGGAGTAGCCTTCAAGCCCAAGGGGGAGGGGGAAACAGACTGAGGTGGAGGTTTCAGGAGGAGCAGGGGAGGATGGAAGTATAAGGAATCTGGGTGGGGTTCGACAAAGAGGATCAGGGATAAGGGTGGGTTGGTGTTAGTAAATGCCAGGAGCTTGGGAAACAAGTTGCCAGAGTTCCAGGCCATGCTGTTCGAGGGTGGATGTGGCGGCGGTCAGAGGCGTGGGCCAAAAAAACCATGACTGGGACCTAAACGTACGGGGTACACTATGCTTAGGAAGGATAGAAAGGAGGGTAGAGGGGTGAGTGGCTATGTTCATTAGAGATGACATAGAATTGCTATGTAGAAGAGGCAGAAAGATGTGAGGCCTTATGGGTCACCTTACCAGTCCCCAGCAGGAGATAAGGTCAAGCTGGGAGTAATAGGCCCCCGGGATGAGTGATGTTCTAGAGGATGGTTTGCTGGACAACATCATTGCCCAGTGTGGTCCAAAAGGGAAGGAGTGGTGTTGATGGGGGACCTTAATATGCCAGGTACAAACTGGGGAACCATGTCCTCTAAGGTGGCCAAGGAGCAGAGGCTGCTGGATGGCTTCCAGGATGTGTTCTTAACACAGCATGTGATGGAGCCCACAAGGGAGGGGCATGTCCTGGATGTGGTTCTGGCAGATGGGGATCTGGTAAGGGACATGGTTGTACAGGACCCCCTGACTGGGAGTGACCACAATACTGTCTGGTTTCAAATAAGCATGGGGGAGTGGGGTGAGATCTAGGACACTGGCAGTGGACTTCAGGGGGGCAGACTTTATGGGCATGGGAAATATTCTCAAGGATCACTTGAAGGGGATTACCTCAATGACAAGTGTGGAAAGGAGATGGGAGGTCATAAAACGGGGACTTCATGAGGCAGTCAGGATCTGCGCTAAGTTGAAACGTAAGGGAGCAAGGTCACATAAACCATGCTGGTGGTCCAGTGAGGTACAAGTAGCAGTCAGAGAAAAGAAGGCCTACAAAAATATAAAACAACAAGAGGGATAGGATAGGAAATGTACCAGCTTGCATCTAGAAAGTCACCCGTATGGTGAGGAGCAAAGTCCAGTAAAGAGCAGCGGCTGGCACAGGGGATACATGGAGGGGAAAAGGGGTTCTTCCGGTACATTGGGGAGCGGAGAAAAACTAAGGGCCATCTCATCAGATTGAGATCAGAAGGAGGGTGGAAGGAAGAGGCGAGGGACCAGGCAGAGGTATTTAACGAGTACTTTGCCTCTGTGTTCACTAGGGAGGGGGATGGGATATCTACAAAGCAAGGCACGAAGGGGATAGAAGGGCAGTGAGTGGGATCAGGGGAGCAACAGAAATGGAGCAAGAGGAAGGGAAAGGTACCCCAGGGGTGTCACATCTGGATAAGGATAAAAAGACCAGTAAGGTGGAGGGGACGGATGATGCTATCTCCACCAAAAGGGTGTGGTTAGCCCTCAAGGCCCTAAAGAAAGACAAATCTCCTGGGCCGGATGGCATTCATCCGAGAGTACTATGGGAATTGGCGGACATACTGGCTGCACCCCTGGCGGAACTTTCAACAGGTCACTTGAGACAGGGAGGGTACCTAGGGATTGGCGAGAGGCACATGTGGTACCAATCCATAAAGGGGGGTCGAGGGAAGTACCAGGTAACTATAGACCCATCAGTTTGACCTCGGTGGTGGGAAAAGTAATGGAGAGTATACTAAAGCAACGATTGGGGGTGTACTTGGAGGAGGTGGGAGGTCTGGATAGTCAGCAACATTTAGGTTTGTGCCAGGTAGATCATGTCAAACCAACCTTGTGGAGTTCTATGAATGGGTAACATCAGAAATGGACAGGGGTAAGCCTGTGGATGTATTATTCTTGGACTTCAGCAAGGCGTTTGACTCTGTCCCCCACAATGGTCTGGTGGAGAAACTGATGGGGTTAGGAGTAGGCCCTTTGATGGTCAGATGGATTGAAAACTGGCTAGCTGGACGCACTCAGAGAGTAGTGGTCTGTGGGGAGCTCTCGAACCCTAGAGAGGTTGGTAGTGGGGTACCACAGGGCTCGGTCCTGGGTCCGATCCTGTTTAATGCATACATATCGGACATCAGGGAGGGTATAGGGTGTGAAATGAGTCTCTTCATGGATGACTCCAAGATGGGAGCAGTAGTTGAGGGAGAAGAGGGGAGTTTGGCCCTGCAAGGGGACCTGGACACCCTGGAAAGCTGGGCTCACACATGGAAATTAAATTTCAATATCACCAAGTGCAAGGTGTTGCATCTTGGTGGAAACTCTAAACACAGGTACACCCTGGGAGGAGCTGGAGGCCTCAATAGGGAAAAAGACCTAGGGGTCATGGTGGATACATGTATGAATAACTCTGAGCAGTGCAGGAGAGCAGCTAGCAAGGCAAACAGGATGTTGGGATGCATCGTAAGGGGATCACTCTAGGAGCAAGAAGTGATTCTCCGCTGTACAATGGACTGGTTAGACCACACCTTGAGTACTGTGTACAGTACTGGAGACCACACTTGAAGAGGGACATACAGCTCCTGGAGAGGGTACAGAGGAGGGCAACAAAGATGATACGAGGGCTAGGGATTTGACGATGAGGACAGACTTGAGGAGCTCTGCCTGTTTTCATTGGAGGAGAGGAGAGATAGGGGGACATGATTGAGGTCTTCAAGTACCTCAAGGGAATAAATAGGGTAAACATGGAGGGATCTTAGACTAAAGCAGGAGGTATCACCAGAGGCATGGTTTGAAGTTGGAAGGTGGAAGGGTGAGGGGAAAGAGAGGAGGTTTTTCACTGAGAGGGTGGTGGACCCTTGGAATGTGCCTGGTGAGCTGGTTCAGAGATCCACAGTGGAGGTCTTCAAGAGAGGGTGGGACAGACACAGAAAGTGGATGTATCAGATGATGGCCTGTCCCGGGGGGGATGGATGATAGGGGTTTCTGGAGCACAAGGGATGGGAGGGTCTTGGCACCCAACTAAGGATCTAGGTTCGAGCAGACTCGATAGACTGTAAGGCCTAATCTGCTGGCAAATAATATGTTAGTATGTAAATATAGCAGACCAAAAATGTCTTTGTTACAAAGGAAAATAATTAATCATAAAAAACATTTACAATTAAATTGTAATTCAGAAAACATCCTCAATTCATCTGCAAACACTTTAGCAGAACGCAACTGTCTTATATCACAAGGAATTTCATCTCAGATAGATGGAGCAATATAAGCAAAGGCTCTCTGTCCACATTTAGTTCTCATAAATGGTATTTTGAGAACCAAACCATCTGTCCTATGTCTGGAAAAGTAACCCTTGTCATACGGCCTCAACAGGTTACACAATTTTTTCTGGGACTCCAGAATTAATAATTCTATGTGTAAATTTAGCTACATAATAATGGAAGTTCAATGAAACCGGAAGCCAACCTATCTCTTTCAAAATTTCGCAATGATGAGACAATTTAGGATAATTTAAAGCAAATTTAGCAATCAATTGAAGTAAAGCAGATTTCTTAGTAATTATTGTCGCAGAAGCAATATCAGTTACAATGGCAGCATAATTTACAATAGGAGCTAAACAATGATTGGAAATAGCTAACCTAGACTCCATAATAAGGTATTTGTCCACTGGGACATCAAAGTGCAATGATACTGAGCATCTATCAATGTCCCACACCCTTCTCGAGCTCCCGTCTGCCTCGACACCCAGCCTCTGCTACGTGTCAAGCACACTGTGAGTAGAATGACCCCCACTCCACCCTGAGAGAGAATAGCATTGCCTTAAATGCTTGATCCTCTCGCCCCCCCCCCCCCGGACTCCAGTTTGCTTCTGAACCCAGGTCGCCAGCATAGCTGGTGATAGTGCTGGTGCCATGTTACCAGGCTCATTTTACTGTCATTTGTATTATTTGTTGGAGTGTGGTTACCATCTCCCACGGAACCTTTTATGCTCGCTGCACTAGAGGACATTATTTTTTATTGTTTGCGTTTTAATTCTTTGTTCCTATTGGTTCCCGTGTCCCCTGCCATGATGCTAGCTGCACACTCGATCAGACTTTGATAGACCTTGAGGTCTGTTTCTGCTGGCAATTTCATATGTTTGTATGATGTTCAAGGGTCAGCATGGCTGCATCATTCCTTTGGCTGGGAGGGCAGGCAAGCGATGGCCTTCACAGCAAACACCAGTGCTGTTCCATGGTGGATCGGCACCAGTGGGCCACATCCTTCCTCTCAGGAATCGAGCCCAGCAACTTCATGAAAGGCCGAACCCCCAACTAGATCCTACATTGTATTCCGGGGTTCAGTGTGTCACAATTAATCTGATTAATCTGACTAATGCTAACTCAAAGCAGAGAGGCAAAGTGGCTACACAAAGAAACATAGACATTGTCAGCAGACAAAGACCATTGGTCCATCCAGTCTACCCACTTTTACCATACTCTACCCCAGGACCTATTGTCTGGATGGTGTTCTCGCCCCCTTGCCTCTGGCCCCTTACTTCTTGCCTTACTGCTACCCCTCACCCTCCACCCCAAGTGGCTGTTAAGCCCTTTACTGTGTTCCGGCTGTATTTGAACCCTTTAATGGTTTTTGCACCCACCACCTCTGCTAGTCAGCTGTTCATGGCTCAGTCACTCTCTCTGTGAAGTAAAACTTTCTCACATCTCTCCTGAATCCCCCCCCCACCACTACCAGCAGCAGCTTACTTTCATGTGAACTAGTTTTTGACCCTCCATTCCTGCCAAATAGTTCATTGCACATTGCCTTGTTTATTCTGTTTAGGAACTTGACGGTCTCTAGCACGTCACCTCTCTCCTTTCTGGCTTCCAGCAAGTACATGTCCAGTGCCTTGAGATGATCCTCATGGGATCTGCCCTGTTGGCTCTGAATCATTTTGTTTACTCTGCGCTGCACTTTCTCCAGCCTGTCTCTGTCTTTCCTTAGGTGAGGACTTCAGAACTGGGAATGGTAGTCCAGATGGAGTCTCCCGGTAACCGGTGATCTATAAAGAGGTTGTATTACCTCTTTCCTCCTGCTATCGAAACCCCTTCCAGTAGGGGAAGGGAACATTGTTTAACCAGGAGTAGCACAGTAAGCCGAAGCTTGTTTCCAGATGCGACCTGGGAGCACACGGAAGTTAAGTGACTTGCTCAGGATCACACAGTATGCACCTAGGCGGCTGTGGGATTCAAACCCAGGTCTCCAGATCTGCAGCTCAGAGCCTTAGCCACTGTGCTATACTGCCTCCTTCAACCCCAGCTCCAACAGTTTGGTTACTGTGCTGTAGGCCTTCTTATATTGGTAGTTTGCTTTAGGGAGTCACTCATGATGACCCCCAAGTCCCTTGTCTCTGAAGTAGTAGCCAACTTAATCCATCTGGTATTCCTTCCCGGGGTTCTTGCTTCTATGTGCATCACCTTGCACTTTTTGGCATTGGATTTCAACAGCCAGACCTTAGACCACCTTCTAACCTTTACAGTTCCCTCTGTAACTCCCTTTCCCCCTCCTCCCTCTCTACTCTTCCACAGAGCTTAGTGTCATCTACAGAGAGACACATCTTGCCCTGTACTCCTTCTGCTATGTCACTTAAGAACACATTGAAAGACTGGCACCAGGACTGACCCCTATGGTGCCCCACTCGTTACCTCCCTGTTCCCCGATTTGACCCCATTTCCCACCACCCTCTGTTGTCTACCCCCTAACCAACTTCCCACCAGTCTATATCCTTTGCTACTCCCAGATCCTCTAATTTCTTCAGCAACCTTCTAGGTGTCACTGAGTCAAATACACTGCTGAATTTTAAATAGAGTAAATCCACGGCTTTTCTTTTTTATTGTTTTTTTTTTTTTTGTTATTAGGATTTCTCGATAAAGCTGCTGAAAATCCCAGACTTCTAAATCAGATTCAGGTACAGAAATCAGATTCACTTTGGAATACATAGTGTATATCTGTAAAAAAAAAAAAAATCTCCCCCCACCCTGTGCAGGCCCTCACAATCCCAATCTTGTTAAGTACCCCCCCACCCAAGCCACCCTCTAACACTCAGTGGCCTCCTCCTCACAGCCCCAAAAAGCATCGTCTTATCCTTATAATATAAAAAGTCCCAGAACCCTCAATAAATCAGGAGCCCCCACTTCCCCACCCTGCCACAAGCCATAACCCACACAGGTCAATCAAGAGCCCCCACCCAACACATCTCTAACCCCATCACATTACTGTCCTGCAGTACAGCAGCTTACACTTGTCTTCAGTCCTGAAGGTATGAATGAATGATGACATCCTTCTGTAGTAACACCTAATTGGCCGCTTGTCAGCCTATCCGGTGTTACTCTGTGAGGTCATCCTTCATTCATACCTCCCGGGCTGAAAATGAGTGCAAGCTGCTCTACCACTGGACCATGATTTAGAGTTTCCTGACTCTGGTATAGCAATCTTTTATTTATTTATTTATTTATTTATTTATTTAGCTTTTGATGACCGGGTAAGTGCACTAGACAAATCCTGCCTATTTTCAGGCCCGACCCAGGGGAGGGGGATACAGATGAATGCCAACTGACCTTGAACCAGATTAAGCTGTTGGTGGTATTTTTAGTGAATGAGGGAAATTTGGCCAGGATCTATTTGAGTGCTGTGGGATGGGAGGAGGGAAGTGGGGGCTATTAGTGGATGTGCTGGGCAGGGGGTTCTGTACTGAACTGGGGAGTTGTGGCTTGAGCCAGAGTGGATGGAGCTGGAGAGGGTCCTGATTTACTGTGGGTAGGAAAACAGTTTTTTTTTTTATCATAAGGCTACAACATAGTTGTTATTATAAGAAGGGTCTGAGAAATGGAGCTTTCTAATTGGCTGTAAACATTCTAACAGCCTTAATGGTCAGTTAATCACCCTCTAGGGGCATGTGCCACATTACACCCCTAGAAGGTGATTAACAGACCATTAACATAACCTCTGGTCATGCCTTATTGCTTAATAATAAAAAATGTGTTCTCTCTTGGGGCTTGACAGCGGGGCTTGGAGGTTATAGGGTGGTTTGGGTGGGGGTAATCAATTGAAGTGTGGGGAGGTGTACTGTACTTGTAGGGAGGGTGTGTGTTTCAGGTGTTTTTCGTTTTTACAGCTGGATGTCAGATTTCGGCTTACAGTGTCTGAAATCTGGCTGTCGCATCAGAAATCGAGCTATCTGAGCAACCCTATTCTGAAGCCAATGTTAAGTCCCAGGCTTGTTTTTTTCCTATGGCAGTCTTCCACATGGGGATATCTTAGTAAGTCCTTTCCCAGGAACTATGGAAGGGGTAAAGGACCTGGGAAACCTTGAACTTCTGCTTCTTCTTTAATCTCAGTCTGTATTCATTAAGTAATCACTGTGAAAAGCTGCCACTCACTATCATCCTTCTCCATTTCCCATAGGGTCCAAGGTGAACATGTTAAGGAACACCAACCTCTCTTATCGTTTGTCCCCATACCGTTTTGACTTCCTCATTGTCCTTTTTGTAGTAAGGAGCCCAGACCTGCATGCAGCGCTCCAGGTACAGCTGACCAGGGACTTAAGTGGCAGGATTATTACTTCCCCTGCTCTGCTGGCCACACTCCTTTTAATGCACCCCAGCACTTTGCTGACCCTCTTGACATCATCCACGTATAAAGCTACCAACAGTCCCTATTTCCCCAGGACAGTCCCTATTTTAGGCAGCATGTCCCAGTGTCCCCACAAGTTTTGCAGAATGTCACTTTTGTCCCAGTTTTTGCCTACTTGTCTCAGATCTTCCTGGACATAAGTCTCCACCACTCATTCACACTAGTGGGATTAGCGCCGGAGGCACTAAGACCCATCGGGACAAACTTTTGCTGGAGGGTCGGTAGCGAGAGGCAGCGCCCCATGAGACCTGGCGCCGCAGAGCTTGGCGGCTCGGTAACCAGCCATCTCGGCTGACGACCCTCCAACCGCCTCAGTTCCTTTTTCCCACCTTGAGAGTGCGCTTCAGTGACGACGCCGCCGCCTGTCAGGGAGTCAAACTTCAAACTAGTGCATAGTTTTCAGTTTGTTTTTAACTTTATCACGATAAGTAGTATCGCTTAATTTTATTCTATTTTCGTTAAATTTTTCTAATATTAAATTTTACTTGAAAGTCTCGGCCTACTGGACGGAGTCGACCATGAGCAGGTCAGGTGTGGTGAGGAGACTTGGTATGAAAGCTGTTCAGTCAGCGGGCTGGGTCCGGTCAGCCTCCTTCTCCTCAGGCGGGTTCCGACAATGGTCAGTCCGATGCCCGGGGATGGGCGGTCCGCCTCGGCATAAAAGCAGTCGCATTCTCGGCGTTCGGCCTCGAGCTCTTCTTGACCCCAGGTCAAGAAGGCATCACTCAAGGTAGCCCTCTGGTATGTCTGCGCGTCGGCGCTCGGTTATCGTTGCTAGTTGCGGTCTCCTTCTTGAGATCGCCAACTTCCGTGTCGTCGTCCTCGACGATGAGTCCTCCCGCCTATAGGTAGGACTCCAGATGAGCAGTTTCATCAGTGGGCTGCTCTTATGGAGCAATGGGCTCGGAGGTTGGTTCTTCTGCCTGGCTCGGTTGCCTCCGGGCCCCGGGCCCTCCGGCGATCAGGTAGGGCGGTTGGACCTTCCTAGTCGCGTGGCGCCTTCTTCGGTGCCAGCGACTCCATGCTTAGGTGTTTCCCCCCCTCACATGGCTGCGGCGCAGGGGGCCTCACCGATGCCCTTATCTCCTGTTTTTTTTCCTTCTCTAGCTTTCCAGGTTCCTGGGGCTTTTCCGGCGCCTTCCGCAGGGTCTGTTGGCTTGTCGGCGCCGTTTTCAGTGCCGCTGGGTCTTGTGGCGCCGTCCGCGGCCGCCAGCGGGGTCTCGCAGTGCCCGGTGGAGCCGTTGTTTGAGGCGGCGTCGTCCGCGGCGCCGTCACGCCTTTGATGTCGGCGGCGCGCATGCGCGTTATAAATCCCTGGCGCGCCGAAGCGCTTGTGAGAGCGCGTGCCTCTTGGCGCCATCGCCTCCGATGCCGTCTTCAGCCCGTTTTCCCGTCTCGGCGCGCACATAGGGACTCTCCTTGTTTTCTGCTATTTCCTCTCTCTAATTTTCCTCCTTTCCTGTCCAAACAGTCCTTTCTGGACCATCAGGAGATGATGTTGAGCCTGACCCAGACCTTGCGTTGGGTGATGAAGTGGAGGAAACAGGATCTTTCTTTGCTACAGAGCCTGTGGTCGAGGACCTGTCCTTTAAGTCTCTGTTGAAGAACCTGGGATCCACTCTTTCTCTCAGACTACAGACATCGATCCTGGGAGATATTAAGACTCCAGTATCTTCATGCCGGAGATCCCTCTGTTTGACTCCTCCGATCCAGCCTTCCTTGAGGCAGCTGTCTCAAATGGTATGGAATAATCCTGCTCTTATTCCCTCAGTGGCTAAATCCATTGATAAAGTATTCAGCTCCCAAGGATCGTCCCATTTGGCATCCCAAGCCTTTGCGGATCCTATTGTAGTCCTGGCAGAGAATGACAAAGGTCGTTCTTCCTCAAACTACTACAGCTCGACCTATTAACAAAGTCTCGTAAGATTGATACATTAGGTGAAGAGTCTTTGCTGCCTCCACTCTAAGTATGCGTGTTGCCAGTTATCAAGGCTATTTTTCTCAGTATGAGTATATCCTGTGGCACTCTATGAAAAGAATGGTTGAAGCTCTTCCAGATTCGGATTCCAAGTCAGAGCTTCTTCTGACCGTTATTAGAGGTATTGAGTCCAATAACCAACAGGTCAAAGCCGCCATGGACGCTTTGACACTGCTTCTCGCTCAGCAGCCGCGGGGATTTGTACTCGGCGCCATTCCTGGCTGCGTACTTCTGGCTTCACGAATGATGCTCAGCAGCAGGTGATGGCGCTGCCTTTTGATGGCTCCTTTCTTTTGGCCCTCAGGTGGAGCAAGCCTTAGAGGCCACTCAGAAGACTAGATCGGCATTCGTTGGCCAGACCTCCGCCTACCCCTCTCGGGGCATGTGAACAGGCGTCAGTTTCATAGTCGTCAGTCCTTTCAAGGCAGAGGCAGGGAAGCTTCCACAAAGCCAACCTGCCCAACCTCAAAGAAGGCAGCAGAAAGCGCGGGGCCTAAAGCTCCCAGCGCTACCTTATGAGTCGTTGGCCCAAGTTCCATCCACTCTGCCGAGTGGAACTTTCTCCTCTGGTGGGAGGTCGTCTGATGTGCTTCTACAACAGTGGAAGTCCATTAACCGGACAAATGGGTCCTCGGATAATTAGCGAGGTTATTCTCAATTTCTTGGAAACCCCCGAATTGTCCTCCCAGGCGACAACCCAGGTTGTCGGCCTCTCAGTCAGACCTCCTCACAGCGGAGATCCAGGGCCTTCTGAACAACAGGGCAATAGAACTGGTGCCCCGCATCTCACGAAACACAGGGTTCTACCCATTACTTTCTGGTTCCAAAAGAAATCTGGGGATCGCCCCATTCTAGACCTCAGAAAGTTAAACAAATTCCTCCCCAGGAGAATTCAAGATGATTTCCCTAGGTACCCTGTTACCCTTGCTGCATCAACACGACTGGCTGGCCTCTCTGGATATGCAGGATGCTTACCAGCATATCCCGTCCACCCGACCACATCAAGTTCCTCAGGTTTGTAGCTTTGGGTCAGCATTATCAGTTCAGAGTCCTGCCCTTTGGGCTATCCTCGGTGCCCGCGGTTTTACAAAGTGTTGTGCAGTTCTGCGGGCGCATCTCAGGAAAAGTCGGACTCCAGTGTTTCCCTACCTGGGCGATTGGCTTCTAGCAAGCCCTTCCGTCCAAGGGACTTTGGAAGCCGTGCAAACGACTTCTCGTCTTCTCACGTCCATGGGAGTTCTGCTGAATTTGAGAAAAATCTCAACTGCAACCCTCCCAGAGGCTCCTTTTCATAGGGACGCTTCTAGACACCTCTTCAGCGAAGGCTTTCCTTCCAGAGGACAGAAGACTCGACATCCTTCGAATGGCCCGTTACATCAGGGAGAACCAATCGGTTACAGCTCTCTCGATGCAACGCATGTTGGGTCTCATGGCGCTCGGTCTTCACTGTCCCTCTGGCCCGACTGCACATGAGAACCACCCAATGGATGCTCTCCACTCAGTGGTCCCGACCTCTCACCCCAGTCTTATCCCATCAAGGTGGCGGGCCTTGAGGTCTCTCACCTGGTGGTCTCAGAAACAATCTCTGGAAGGATTCCCCTTTGCTCCCCGGATCATCAGATCTCCATCACCACAGGCGCATCGCTAATGGGATGGGGCTCACTGTCTCCCTCACACTCAAGGTGTATGGACTCAGTTGAAACTCATCTCCACATAAATGTCCTGGAGATGAGGCGGTCCTCTATGCAATCCGAGCTCTGAAGGATGTCCTTTGTCACAAGAACATTCTCCTTCAAGCGGACAACAAAGCAGTGATGTATTACATCAACAAGCAAGCGGTGCTCATTCTTATCCCTTTGCAGGAAGCAATGAGGATGTGGGAGTGGTGCTTGGAGCACAAGTCTCTGATTCAAGCGGTTTATCTGCCAGGTATACAAAACGACCTAGCAGATCACCTCAGCAGAACGGAGGCAGACCCTCACGAGTGGTCTCTCGATCCAGCCGTAACTCGGTCCCTGTTCAAAGAGTGGGGGACTCCAGACCTGGACCTTTTTGCATCCCCACTCAACGCAAAACTGCCTCTCTTCTGCTCCAGAAATCCAGGGCCTGGCATTTTCTGTCAGGATGCGTTCAGGCTGCGGTGGACAAAACGCTTTCTTTACGCCTTTCCACCGCTTCCTCTAATCCAGAGAGTACTCCTCAAGTTCGAGTCTCAGGGGACCAAGATGATTCTCATTGCTCCTTCCTGGCCTCGGCAACTATGGTTTCCTCTACTCAACAGTATGTTGGCAGCCTCTCCGAGACCACTTCCTTTGCAAATCAGTCTTTTGACTCAGGGTTCGTTGGTCCATCCCAACCTGAAATCACTTCACCTTCATGCTTGGCTCCTGAAGAGATAGAAGTGAATCGGTTCAACGTCTCTTGTAGAATCTCAGACATCCTTCTGGCTGCTCGGAAGCCAGCCACCCAACGTCAGCTTCCAAATGGAAGCGTTTTCTCTCTGTGTCAAAATCCTCTTGGAATCCCTTTTCCTGTCCTCCTGGCAGGTTCTGGAGTATCTTTTGGACCTGTCAAACTTAGGTCTTCAGTACTCCACAGTTAAAGTTCACCTTAGTGCCATCTCAGCGTTCCATGAGCGGTTTCTTCCTTAACTCTGGCTCAGTTACCTATGAGTGAAGATTTCTTAGAGATTCTCCATACCAGACCCCTGTTAAGCGTCCAGTTGCAGCCTGGGACATTAACCTGGTGCTGGACATGCTCACTCGGAAGCCTTTGAACACTAGCTACCTGTGAGCTAAAATTTCTTACCTGGAAGACTGCCTTCCTGGTGGCCATTACCTCAGCCCATAGGGTCTCTGAGATACATGCCCTGGTTACGGACCCTCCGTATACTGTATTCCATAAAGACAAGGTAGTTCTCGTGCTCATCTAAATTTCTTCCCAAGGTTGTGTCAGAATTCCATCTAAACCAACCTCTGGTACTTCCACCTTAGCTAATTTCCAAAATGAAGGGGCGAGCTCTTCATTCCTTGGATGTTAAAAGAGCCTTGCGGTTCTATTTAGATAGAACAAGGATGTTGCATAAGACTCAGCAACTGTTCGTTTCTTTCAGCGACACCCGGCTGGGTCAACCTGTCGCTATTAGATGCATCTCTTCATGGTTAGTGGCATGCCTTCGTCATTGCTATTCCATGGCTCAAGTTAAATTGAGAAGGTAGAGTATCACGCTCACTCTACTAAGTGGTCCTTGGCATCCCTAGCGGAAATTCGCAATGTTCCAATTGCAGATATATGCAACGCCGCTACCTGGAGCTCAGTGCATACCTTCGTTAAGCACTATGCACTGGATGTTCATGCTAGGCGACATTCCGCATTCGGCAGAACTATTCTTAATGGGCTTCTGTCTTAGACGCGTGAGCTCTGGCTCTCCTGCCGCCCTTTTGGGGGATTATCAGCTTGGTACTCTCCCACTAGTGTGAATGAGTGGTGGAGACTTATGTCCAGGAAGATAGGAAAATTACGTACCTACCGTAATTCTTGATCTTCTTGGACGAGTCTCCACCACTCATTCACCGCCTCCTCCATCCCGAGCTCACCACTGTATTGGTCTTCACTCCCTCAAATCTTTGGGCGTGAGGACTTCTTTGCTGACCCTTCTTACGGGTCATACGGACTATCTTATGTCCGTTTTTAATGTTGGGTTTACTCTTTCACGTTAGTTGTAGCTGCACCTCCTTGCTAAAAAGGTACTGGCGGTTGGAGGGTGCGTCGCGAGATGGTCGGCGCTCGGGCAGCTGCTGTGGCCGCCATGTCTCGCCGGTGCTCGCTCTACGACCCTCCAGCAAAAGTTTGCTCCGATGGGTCTTAGTGCTCCGGCGCTAATCCCACTAGTGTGAATGAGTGGTGGAGACTCGTCCAAGAAGATCAAGAATTACGGTAGGTACGTAATTTTCCTTTTTGGTCCCCCCCTTTTTTTTTTGCTTACTGCTAATCTGTGAGTGACAGTGCAGGCTGAACAGCAGTTTGCAACTTCAATCCCTGCGCCTATGTTGCACTGCAAGCATGTCAGTAGAAGAACAGTAAAGCATGTTCCTTCCTGTTAGATTAGATGGGGTAGTAGGGCAAACAAGCGCATGTGGACGTCTGCCTGCCAGAAGCTGAGAGGGACTCCTGACAGAGAAGACACCGGCAGAAATGAACTAAGTTACCTGAACCTGATCAACTGTAAGGAAGTGTGTGAAAACAATCTGCTGTGGTGGTGGGAGTCACTAAAGTGAAGTTTGCTCAGCAAATGAGGTGAGTGTAAGCGGGTTGGATGGGACTTTCAGGAGGAGCAATACATGCAGCTTGAATGCCTGATCACAATTTAACGCAGGTTTGCTTCTAATGAACTTTCTGTACATCATGATTTGGAACTTGCTGCAGCAGAATTATGTATCGTTTTAATCTGGAGTTTGCTACTGGTGTTACTGTGGGGCGACATGGCCAGAGCAAGCTGCAAAGTTTGATTGTGTGCAGCGTTGTCTGCGGCGAAGCCCGTGGGAGTGACATGGGGTGGGGGGGTCTTGGTCAGGATGAACAGTCCCAGTTTTAGGCCTTGGAAAGTTGGTAGCTTTATCCGTGTACTGCTTGTAATGCTTCAGTGCCTTGTGTTCTGTCACCACCAAACGCAGCTTAATGTTCAGATTTATATATTTTTGGATCCTGATGAAGTGAAAAAAACAAACTTCTTCAGCACTAAACTCATAAAAGATGTGATAGGGGGCAGGGTTACTGTTGTTTATATATTTATTTGTGTATGCATGTATGTATGTATGCATTTATTTGGTTGTTTTTTGATGACTAGGTAAGCTCACTGGGGCAAGATGTTCCTTTTACAGGGCCTAACCTGGGGAAGAGCATGAGACACAAGGCAAAACCAAGTGTCTTATGCTGTCCCTAGGGGTTAGACTGCTTCTGGAGTGCCTTAATGCTATTTTTAAACTAAAATGCTTTTCTTTTTTTACTGAATGTTTTTATACATTTTTGAGGGTTTCCAGTCATTACCCTAACCCTTTAGAATGTGAGTCATTCAATCAGAATGCTCGACTTTCAACCATTGTTCCACAATGGGCAGTGAATGCTGTTGATGAAACTGAAAATGAAATGCAGTATTTACCTCTCCCTCTGGTACGGATTGTGGAGGAAGCGAGGCTGTTTTGTTGCCCCTTGACAACTCTTTTGAAAGCGTTGAAGAAACTGTTTGTCATTGTTGAGATCTCATTACTAAGGCAAACACAAGTTTTTGGAGTGAAAAATAGCATGTGATTTCTAGTGTGACACTTTCTTTTTGTATTGAGGTTTTTCTCCCTGGCCACTAACATCTACCATGGGTAATACCCAATCCCAGGGATATAGTCTGAAAGTAACAGCATCAGATGACAGAGAAATGGGAGCAAAGTGGAGCGAGTCTGTTGGAGGCAACATCCAGGCGTTTTTTTTGTCTTTTACAGACATGCTCAGATGCCTGCTGCCTCCTCCTTCTCCCATTCCAGGAGGCTCATTGATGGGGTTTCTACCCTCCCCGGTGACGATGCAAACTAGAACTGTGCCTCAGCTGCCTCCTAGGCACCACCAAGCTTGCAGTGCATTCCTGCTACCCATTGAATTGATCAGGTCACAATGATTTTAAATATAATCCAGATTCAGTAATGGGTGATGAAGTGAAGGAACCTGAGGACTATGCTAAAAGTCTTATGAGAGGGGCAGCAACCCTACTGTGTCCACATGCAGTGAGGACTCGGTGGTCCACATTCCAAGGTCCCCATCAGAGGACCCGACTTTCCTCACCATGATGCAGCAGTTACAGGCTGTTATGTGTTTTGATTTAGAGGAGCAGGACATTACCAAAAAAAATTTAATATTTTTCTTGGAGATATCTGATCCCCCCCTCCCCCATTGTGGTACCACCTCTCTAACCTGCCCTAGAGGATGCCACCTTTGCTGCCTGGTATAGGTCAAATGTCATTCCTGCAATACCAAGGAAAGCAGACAAAATCAACATGGCTCCTTTGGGGGAACCCTTTTTTGCCACCTAGCAGACTCTATGGTCATTAATGCTGCCCATAATAGGTCAAGGGCACATAAAAACACCTGAGCTCCCTCCCTCCTGACAAAGAATCCAAGAGATTGGGTGTGTTAGGCAAGAGGACTTTTGCCTCAGCTTCCCTGGGCCTTAGAATTGCTAACTATCAAGCCCACAGGGTTAAGTACCAGAACACTCTCTGGAGAAAGGCCAAGGCAGCTGCACAAGCCTTGCCAGAGGGAACCCCCAAACAAAAGCTCCTTAAGGCTCTCACAGCTGGGGCTGATGTAGGAAAGTACCTGCTTTGCATGGCCTATGATAATTCTGATGCTTCTGCCAGGGCTGCTGTCTCAGGCATCTGTCTAAGGAGGTACTCCTGGCTCAGGGTGGCAGGGTTGCGAAAGACATGCAACAGTCCATTCTCAGTGCCCCTTTCAGAGGACACAAACTATTTGGCTTTGATGTCCAGGACATTCTTTCTCATCTTCAGGCCTCAGGCAGGACCCTGAAGTCCGTGCACTCCCTCTACCATACCCACCCAAGGGGTAGCGTACTTTTTCATCTAGCTGGTGCTAGACACGGACAACAAGGTAACTGCAAGGGAATAAGAACCTTGCCCACCCAAGGCACCACTCCAGGTGCACATTCAAAAGCCCCTACACTGGTGGCACAGCAGGAGCCACCACAACTGGCTCTGCTTGACTCCTTGTACACCCCAACCACCACTGCCTCCAGAGGTGGTTGTAGGGAGTCGTCTCCCCCATCGCTTGACTCAGTGGAAGGAGGTGACATCAGATGCCTGGGTCCTGGATATAATAGCACAAGATCAAACTCTGGAACTTTTGGACACACCAGCAGATCATCCACTGTTGCCAACTCACTATCCTCTAGACTACATTACTCTGCTCTTGGAGGAAGTTCAGACTTTGCTTCAGAAGAAAGCCACAGAGCCTGTGCCCCTTGAACAAAGAAACACAGAGTTCTACTCTTGTTACTTCCTAGTACCAAAATGGATAGGAGACCTGTGGTGTATTCTGGATCTCAGGGACCCAAACTTTTTCATAGAGTACAAAAAGTTCAGAATGGTCACCCTGCAAGGCCTGCTCTGGCTGCTGCAAGCAGGGGATTGGGTTTGTTCCCTCAATGTGAAGGATGCCTACCTTCATATCAAAATTTGCAAACCTCACAGAATGTAACTGAGGTTCCTGTTCTGTGGGAACACTACCAGTTCAGACTATTTCCCTTTGGCTTGTCCTCTGCACCATGGATTTTCACCAAATGCTTGGCAGTGGTGGCAGCAGCCTTTCGGCGGGAAGGCCTGTATGTCTTTCCCTACCTGGATGACTAGCTATTGAAATCCCACTCCAAGGATCAGCTTCTGCACACCTTAGTTCGAATGAGACAAATGTTTAATGCATTAAGGTTCACTGTTAACGTACCTAAGTCTGTCTTGACACCTTGTCAACGCCTGTAGTACATAGGAGCAGTCTTGGACACAGCTCGGGGATCAGCCTTTCTGCCTCTGGACAGTGCCGAATGTCTGATTGCTGCCCCTTCCCCCTTCCTCCCCTGCTCCCCTCACCCCATCTCTCCCATACCCCTTGTGAGCCTTCTACGTGACCCTGTGGCTCCAGTCAGCTCACCTTCCCCTTACAACCCATACTTTTGCACCTTAGTTGCGGAAGCCATCTGCAATACTGATTGTCTGGACAGTTTGTTTGGCTGTTCACTTATTTCTATCGACTCCTGCTCTTGCCCCTACTTTCTTGCTACTACATTGTAATGTTGTGTATCTCCTTGTTTCCCTTGTGTCTCAACATTAATGCACTCTGCTTGACCTGACATATGTTCATTTAACCTGTATCACATATTATTATCTCTGTTTATCTCCACACGGTTTATGCTATTGTATTGTAATTATTGTGTATTATACCTTATTCTGTATTTGCTACATCCAGGTCCACTTCGAGAATGAGCCTTGCTCAACAGTGACCGCCTGATTAAATAAAGATTTTGATTGATTGCTGAGGCCCAACTGCCTCATGACATCCAGTATGTCTCAATCAGGACATTCCTTCAGCTCCTGGGCCTTATGGCAGCTGCCATTATCAGAGTACCTTTGGCCAGACTGCACATGAGGATCCCTCGGTGGACCCTAAGAGTCCAGTGGGACCAGCTCACAGACAATCTAGAACAAAGGATTCTAGTAACCTCTCCTGTACGCAAAGTGCTTATGTGGTGGATGTAACGGGGTTCCCTTCCTGATCCCTTCCCCTCACTAGATTCTAACAACAGATGCCTTGGGGATGGGCTGGGTGCACACTTAGGGCAGTGAAGAGCACCTTGCACATAAATGTTCTACAGATGTCCTGTATGAGATACAAGCCTGCCAGGCTCATCTGTTCTTGGGTCCTCTGTTAGTACAGATGGACAACATCAGTGTGATGCACTGCATCAGCAAGCAAGGGGGGAACTCACTCTTATCCCCTGTGCAGGAAAATGTTGAGAGTCTTGTATTGGGCTCTGGAACACGATCTAGAACTGTCAGCAGTACATGTTCCAGGTGCCCAAAACATCTTGGCAGACAGGCTAAGCAGATCACAGTCCAGAATGCACAAGTGGTACCTGCTGACCTCAGTGGTTGAAGACCTGTTCAGCAGATGGGGTCATCCAGAGTTGGACCTTTTTTGGTCCCCACACAATGCAAAACTGCCACGTTTCTGCTCACTTGCTCCAGGATCTGGAGAGCTTACTTCGAGGAAGGCTTCTGCAGCATGCCAACACCAACAGGACTTAGCCACCAGGTGGCAGGACCACACAGAAAACTTTCTAGCTAGCATTCTACCATGGGGACCAACCACCACCAATGTCACCCTCTGATGTTGGCCTATCCTATAAACGTGGGTGGTCCCTCACACCCTCCTCAGTTCTTTTCCCACTGTCAACCTGCACAAGTCAGACCTCAGTGGATGCCGCAGCTACAGTCGACCACCATTACTCCTGCTTGCCACACTTTTTTATTTTTGTTTCCTTTTAGTAGTGAACATCGATTTTTTTCAGTGTTTCAGCCGTCAAGCTTATGTCTTCTCCACCAGACTCATCTTCCAACTGCTCCACAAAGTGTGCCTGTGGCAAACAAATTCCTGAAAAAGGCATCAATTCTGCATGCATCCTTTGCTAGGCCCCAGCCATGACACCGAAGCCTCCCAGATTTGCCAGAAATTCAACCAGACCATTCAGAGACATAAGATTCTGGAGTGCCACCTTATTAAGCAGAAGCAGGTCATGATGGAAAAGGAGCTGCAGGCCAGGAGCTCTTCGACCTTGCCAACACAGTTTTCTGGGGCTTCCTCTTTTTCTCAATCCCAGGAAAAAGGCACAAAGCATAAGCACTGGGACAAGCACTGGGACCGATCTTCTTCCCGCTCACGGTCGCCATACAAGCCCTTGAGCATGTTGGGGTCAGCTCCTTCAGCCCTGCCAGCCCTTTCCTCTGCTGGGCTACCGGTGGCTCAGCCGCCCACCATTTCCATTATGGGCAGTGGCTCTTCAGGGCAGGGGACTTCATCTCCTGTCCCCAGCCCCTGACGCTCAGGCCCATTTCTTCCATGGGCTGTCAGCCAGGAGGCTTGGCAAGTGTTGGTGCCTCTGGCATCAGTTCTTTGACTGTCACCCCCTCCCCCTACTGGCAAGGCAGTGCCTACATTGGTCTTCTCCATGGGACCCAATGTCAGCCCTTCTAGGAGGCGCCTGCAGCAGGCTACCATCGCTTCCGGAAGTCTAGCATCACCTCTGCCTTTACCTGGGCAATCTCCTTCTCCCCAGGTGCCTGCTTCTCCAGGCACCGGCAGATCCTTCTCTTGGGTGCTCTCAGCCGATGCCAGCTGGGCTGCCACCAGTCCTGCCGCTCTTCCAGCCTTTGGGCACGGCGCCGGCATCACCTCTCCCACAGTCTGTGCCTTTGCCGACCCCTGCAGGCCTGGCGCCAGACCCACAGCTGGTGCCAGTCGATCCCTTGCCAGGGTACCCTACACTGACTCCACTGCCATCATACCCCTTCTCAACGCTATTTTCCCCTGTCCCACCGGTTTATAATTTTCCTCCTCCATGGACTACAATGCTCTGTTCTCCACATGGTGGTCCTTCATACAGAGGCATACCCCCACCCTGGCAACTCATTAGGGACCTTCCGCCCCAGGATCAGGGACGGTTTGATGCTGGCGATCCCTGTACACTGGGGTGCTCCGGGTCTCGACCGAACATCAGTTCTAGCTCTCATAAGGATGAGCGCCTGCCACCCAAGACTGATCAGGAGGAGATGAACAAGGATGGCTCTGACTGCTTGGAGTCTCCCTCCTCACCAGGGACATCTTCAGAAGGTGAGGAGCCCTCCAAAGTGGTTCCCAAATCCCCTCCAGACGATCTATCTTTCATGGACATTATGTGCCACATCCAGTCCATTAAGGACTGGGAAACAGAGGAGCAGGATCCAGAGAGGCATCGCCTGGCAATTTATTTGAGGCAGTGGGATGTCCTCCCAGTGCTGGTGCCACCCCTGATTGACTCCTATGATGATGTCACCAGGGTAGCTTGGAATCACCCATCATTCTGTCAACAATTTCACTAAACACTATAGTCTGGAGATTGCCTATCAAAAAAGAGCTGATTTTGGCTTAGCTGTGCTTCAAGACCTGCTTTCTTAGGCTTGTAGGCTCCAACCACCTAGACTGTTTATGGTCAGTTCTGTTTGGTACTTGTTTCGTAGGTGTGGCCTGATGAAAGAGATAACAGTACATCTTCGAGAGAATCTCTTTCATCAGGCCATGCCGTTCCATCCTTCTTCCCCCTACATGATCTTGAGATTTTAATCAATGCTGTCTACTTTTCCATGGTGGTCTACTTGTAGTTCTCTGCCTTGCCTAGGTGGCAGAGCCCAAGGTTCTCTCCTGGTTCTCTACACAGAGGTCCTTCGAGCATGATCTCTGGTGGGTAACTGAGGAGGGAAGGGGTCACCCGCATTTATGTAGCAGCCGCTGTCTGACATCATCGTGGGCAGCCTCTAGTGGACTGCTTGCAAAAAGTTTCCATGTGGTCCTACTGCCTGGTGGCTTATAGTTCCATAGGTGCAACACGATGAAAGAGATTCTCCCGAAGATCTACTGTTAGGCTAAGTACATAACCATTCTTTGTCCGGTAAATTGTAGTTCAGGGGCAAGTGCTAGAAACTCTCCAATTGACTGAGCCACAAGGGCTTCAACTATTAGTGAACTCTATAAGGAAACCAGTGATTTCTCTACCATATGGGGAGTCAATAACCAGCCCAAATTTAATGGAATAGCACAGCTTTATTAACAACCGACCACCTGCAAGAAGGAGGGTTAGTGCCAAAATCAGCTTTAAATACAGCCCTCTTAAGTGCCCTCCTAAGCAAGCCAGATCTACCCCTTCCCACCTGGTACTGTGTTTTAAACAGACCAAAATGGGAGCTCCCTTAAGTCAGTCCCTGGGTACAGCAAGTGTAGAATTCCTGTAGGCCCGTAGATGTTGCTGTGGGTTGGCTGGTGTTGATACACTTTAAACAGCAATATGCTCAAGTCCCAAAATTCCACACACCATGCAGTTGCTTAAATGGCAGAAAATCCCTCAACATGGCATATTTGTGATCCAGATTGTAAAACATGGTAAAAGAACTGGTGCTGCCCCTTGAAACAATGCCACACTGAGACATACTCATGGTTCCTGGACCCAGATGGCTCCTTCTCATGCAGCAGGCCATTGGATCTCTACTCTTCCAAGGCATCTATGATGCTGGTAGGCTTCTTCCCTCTGCTCTGTGCTGAACCAGCTGCCTTGGGCAATGAATGCAGGCTTTTCCAACCTCATTCCACTCGTTCAGGACTGCTGAGGCCTCAGTCTGACCCTCACATATCCTGGCTTTCAAACCCCTAGGTCAGAGGTGGCCTGGCACCATGATATAGTGCGAACTACAGGACTTGGATCAGCAGCCCTTCATGCTATATCTTCAGTGTGACCCAGACAATGGCTTGCTCGTGGTTGCCACTCGCTTACTCCTCAGAATTCAGCAGCTCTGTCCGTTTTTGAGGCCTGAGATGTCACAGCTTGCACCCGCTCTCAGCTCTGTAGACCTTTGCACCATGAGATCCTCAACAGATCTGCCCTCCTCTAGCACTTTCCCGACTTCATACACCCTGCTCACAGTCTGTCTCAGTTTGTGCCTGGGGCTGTCACTCCAGAAACTCAGTGGCCCACAGGACACAGAAAAGGTGCCAGAACCTGATGCCCCTACATTCCCCGGAAGCCTCCTGGAGTCGCTTCCTCTACAAGGTTTCTGTACGTGTGGGTCCATTACAATATAATCTGAATGTCTTAAATTTGGGACGTATCTGTCTTGAGCCCAAGGCTGTTACTAATTTAAATTAGCATTCATTATTGTTGTCAGGGGATATCGAGATCGATCCAGGACCTGTTGCTTCCATTTGGTCACATGGTTTGAAAATTATCCATTTTAATGCAAGTTGTCTTTTACCTTAGACTGCAGAGTTTGAGGTTTTGGCCAGTCAGATTAATCCTTATGTAACTGGAATAGCTGAGACCTGGCTCAAACCTCATATTACGAACATACATGTGAACATACAGATCTACCAGCAGAAACAGACCACCCAGTCTATCAGTATCTGCCCGAGTGTGCACCCTAGATTACAGCTGCCTCAACCCCCTTCCCATCTGTCATTCCCATGACGGCCTCAGCCCCCTCCACCCAGACCCTCCCTCTTGCTTTGTCCCACTCCCTCTTAAAACTTCCTACTGTCTTGCATGATACCACCCCCTCTGGTAGAGCATTCCATTTAGATGCCACCCTCTCTGTGAAGTAGTGCCTCCTCATTTCCCTCCTAAATCTTCCGCCCTCCAATCATAGTCCATGCCCTCTCGTGTCCCTACCCCTCCTCAGTTTAAGCACCCCTTCAGTGCTAGCTTTGTTTATCCCCCCTCAAATACTTGAACGTTTCAGTCATATCCCCCATCCCTCCTCTCCCCCATCGTGTACATATTCAGCTCATTCAGCCTGTCCTTGTAGCCCTTGCTCTCCATCCCCTGTAACATTTTTGTTGCCCTCTGTTGTACACCTTCCAGTAAATTAATATCCCTCTTCAGATGCGGCCGCCAGTACTGCACACAGTACTCCAAGTGTGGCCTGACCAAAGATCTGCAGAGGGGCAGGATCACCTCCCTATTCCTGGATGAGAAACCCCTTGCGATACAGCCCAGCATCCTATTCGTCTTAGCTGCTGCTTTCCTGCATATTCCCAATGCTGCTTGCTGGGAGTAATCAACCAGTATGAAATAGTACCTAAGAACAACTGGGTCTCGTTTAAAGTTGTGCGAGGGTGAAAAGC
This sequence comes from Neoceratodus forsteri, assembly GCA_016271365.2. Classification (NCBI taxonomy): domain Eukaryota; kingdom Metazoa; phylum Chordata; order Ceratodontiformes; family Ceratodontidae; genus Neoceratodus; species Neoceratodus forsteri. Next base: position 1,873,396,161 of record CM057452.1, read on the forward strand.
AGGTTTGTATAATCCACTTCACGTTAGTTTGGGTATCTGATTTTTGTGGAAAATTGGGATCAAACTGTTAAAAATCATGACCTGGTTGGCATGAATTTGAATTGAATGTCTGACAAGTGCCATTGTTTTAAGTCTTTGCTTCAAAAATTTCAGATAACCCAAATTATTTCTTCTCCTACAAGGTTAAACTTATCCAGTACCAACCATTCTTTACTTGAATGGGTCTTGACTAACAGATTTGTTCCTATTACATTTTCAGGTATTATGGAGGTTGCAGTTAGTGATCACCTCTACAGATATTGTGTTCCGAATTTTAAATTTTCTAAAGTTCTTCCTAGATTTCTGGGGCCCAATACCCAAAACAAAACTGGTTTTAGTGCAGATGGGCAATATTGAAAAGTCAGGTTAGCGCAGGTAAACTTGGTTTGTGCCTGGGCAATAGTCAGATGGGGTTGAAATGAAGGGGTGGGGACCTGAATATCAAGAGAAGCAGAGAGAGGCAGGAAAAGCTGTCTGGAGCACTGTGGCACAAATGGAGGAGAAGATATCATAAGCAGTAACAAAGGGGGACAAGAACAGTTCCAAAAGTTCTTAGTAAGGGCACACTGCCCACTGGAAGTGTCCAGACTGAATGTCCAGTTGGACCAAGGTGGAAATGCTGTCCATAGTACCCCTTGGGTGTAGTACCAAATGTAGGTGTAACAATCATGACAGTCAAGAAACAATAAAAACATGGCTCTATCAGTTCCGACGTGAAGGGAGGTCTCTGGCAACTCTTGGCTGCTGCTGGAGTGGCTGTCTGCAGAGCAGACCTAATGACATTGCTCCCTTTTTTGATTCTGGAACTGGAAACCCATACAAAAGTCATCCCCTTCTTCTTCTTCAGGTGATGATGATGCAATGGCAGTTGTCATCCTCTTTGCACATGCCCTGCAGAACGTGGCCCACTGATCACGGCTTACAATTTCTCTTCTTCTTCACCAACATGGCAACTTTATACACTTGAGGCTCCATGAAGGGGCCAGTCTGGACTTGCAGGAAGTCTCCTCATGAATACCAGTCTGGATGAGGCTTGTACACAACTGTGCCATCTGGCATACTGTGAACTTCTTGCCTCTGCTCTTTGTCCACCACAATCACTGCAACCATGTGGAGAGTCCAGCCAATCTTCCACATATTAATGCATTCTTTACATCTTCTTTTTAGCTCTGTGGCACCTGCGGGGGTTCACAGGTATTTTTGACTCACGGTCATTCTCATGGCTTCTTCCATCAGCCATGTCTCCCAAAAGTACTTTTTTTCACACCAAACCCATTGTGGCAGATATGGGTCCTTCTGTCCTAAGACTTCCTCTACTTTTTTCCTGACTAGTCTTTCTTCTTTGCTACTCTTGGGTAGGCGCCACTCACTAGACAGACCGGGCAATGCCCAGATCTGGTTGCCCCAGGGTTCCTGATCCCAAGTGGCAGGACACTGTAGTTCACTTCCTTTCTTCCTCCGCTGATGAGTTCTCCTCTGGTAAGGTGGTGACAGTAGTGCCATTAAGTAGGACAGTAGTGGTGCTAGACAGGGTGAAATCCCAGTGGTTGGTCTCTGGATCCCGGATCTTCTGCTGACTCCTCCAGTTTCTCCCTGGCTTTGGGCTCTACCTGTAGAAACATAGAAACATAGACTTTGATGGCAGATAAGGACCGCTTGGCCCACCTAGTCTGCCCATTACCCTACCTACAGGATAAGCTGCAGATCCTAGTTAACCTACAGCTCCTTGGTTTCTTCTTTGGCTGGAACTGGACCAGTCTGAGGGCCAGGGCCGCACACCTCACCCTCACATCCAGGCATACAAACCCTGGGGCGAGGTGACAGGCAGTGCCTGGCGGTAACAGTGCCCGGCTGATCCCCGAAACTGTCTGCTGTCTTCTCCCTCCCAGCTTCTTCCTTGCCTGGTAGGCTGGCTTCTCATCTAGAATGGTTGGTTCTTCAGAACAACTGTAGCCACTCTTCACAAAATTCTTCTGGATCTTTGTCCTCCCCTTCAGACATTACAGTATCAGCATCAGGACCCCATCTAGCCACCAGTCAGGCACAGCTGGCTTGGACCCCAACAGGTGTAGAGGGTTGGCATAGTCAGTAGGTCTCTCTATAGGCTTGGCAGTCAGGTATGGGCAGGATGTCCCTCCCATGATGGTAGCACACCACATATACTGATACTGGCCATCTAGGTAGTGGCATGTTGTCAGGAGCCCCAGCATGCCCTGTGCTTTCCTCAAGCTCTCTCAGCTGCTCTTCCTTCTGGCTGACCCAGACATACACATGTGGCATATAGCACTTTTTTCCACTGCCATCCATGCTCCTGGATGCTGCAAAAAAACACACAACAAGTTTAGTTAAGTTGGTTGCACTTGGAACTAACTTTTACAATAACTTGACCAAATAAGGTGGTGGTGGTGGTGGGGGGGGCGTAATACATCTGGTTACACTCCCGCTCCCACGTCTTACCATTTATTCTGCACTGAAACTCATTTTTTTTCAGTCCACATTTGTTAAAAGGCTTTGTCAGTAACTTGATGTGACAACAATGGGAGAGAGAGCTCTAAAAGTCTAAATGACTTTGTAAACTGGTTGGTGCTCACTATCAGAATTAAGCTACAGGGGGTATTTGGGACTATAAACAGTAAGTCCCAAAGGTTAGTGGCACACTGTAAACAAATATACTCACAATACAAGCTGCTTAAGTAAATAAAGGGATAGCTTACCTTAAGATTGTGCAAATTCTTTTTAATAATGCAGCAGAAGTGATTTAGGCCAAATAAATTTATTTGGCCTAAATCACTTCTGCTAATAATAAAATTTGCCTAACTTACAAATGTATCACTAAGCAGCTTGTATTCAATATATTTGTTCTGACTCACTAACTTTGTGACTTACTGTTTATAGTCCCAAATACCCCCAGTTCACCAATAACTTGCCAGTTGAAACACTGTTGCGGTGCTTACTACACATTGGAGTCTTGCATGCTGCACTTTAATTATGATTGTGCCATAACTAGGCCTCACAGATCTTGTCCCTGAGTCCCTGCCTGCTACTGCCTGCCAAACACATTTTTCCAGTTTATCTGACTCAGTGCAGAAATCCTGTACCTGCATTGTTTTTTCATTTTCTCTTCATCCCCTACGCAATGGCCAATTTGCATGCAAACAATTTGCTCTACTAGCGAACTTCCAATTTTAAAACTGTTAGCTGTTTGTATAATTTTTGAAGTGCATTTGATTCAAAATACTCACAGTCCAGCTTATTTTTGAAGTGCATTTGATTCAAAATACTCACAGTCCAGCTTTTTTTGCAACTTGTCTTCTTCTGTCCTGTTCTGGCCGAACAGACCATGATTGCTTGATGCAGAGCGCAAGTCACTTCACGGGCAGTCCCAACTGCAGTGACAGACTCTGGAATACATTTCACCCAATCAAATGGACTGATGGTTGCCCGCACTTTGAGGTTTGCCCATCGCTCACTCCGGATGAACTTTAAACACAGTCCAAATTCAAAACTTTTAAGAAACTCCACAAGACCTGCAGTCTTTGTCTCACTGCTTCTGCTGCTACACAAGCTGCACTTCTCCATGACTCTCTGCCTGTCCCCTCACACACAACACGTAGTCCAAGGGGGAGGGACTTACTGGCTCAGCCAATCTCTTGACGCCATGTAAATTAGGACAGGGGCACACTCTCTCTCTTTCCTTTTGAGCGCGTTTAGAAGGCTCTCTGGGAAAAATTTTAAACTGCAGAAAACACACTTTTTTTCCTCTCGCCGCTTGAACTGCAGCTTGAAAACCACTTGCAATTACAGTTAGTTCTTCCTCTGGCAGGCACACCACCACCAGATTCACTACCCCAGGCCACTTCTTGAGGCAACCTAACCCATAGATCCCAATACATGCCCCCATCTTGTGTAAATGCAGCAGCCCCTTCCCTCAGATAACATAGTTGATACTTGTCAGCACAGGTGGCAGTTGGGCACAGACAGTTGTCATTTTGCAACAGACAGTCCACACATTCCACTGAAATGATAATTTTTCTGGCTTGGTCTTGGGAAGAAGGGGAGCACACAAGAAACGTTTGTACTTTTACCAGGTTCTGGGGTGGGCCATGGCATTGGGGGGCTCCAAGAAATCACACAGTCACTTTCAAACAAATGTGCACAAGTGAAATAGAGCCAAGTAGTAGGTGTTTTTTTTTCCAACAAGCTGGACTGTCAGGACATTTTGCCTACAAGGGGCTGCAGGTGCAATAACAAGTACAAACAGAATCCATAGATTCACAGTAGTACAGAACTATAGTTCATAGGTTTTGATCCCACCGCCTGCTATAAAGGGCACAAAACTAAATTTCCACCCATCCCTCATCTGGGCTATGGACTCAGGTCTAATTCGGGATTACCTATCCCAGGGTGAACACCCCGGGCTCCCCCAATTACCAAATTTCCAAAACAACAGGATCTTTCCACCGGACAGTACATGTCTTCCAAACTGCGTGCAGCAATTTTGGTGTAATTCATTCTGACCACAGGAGCTTTCTCCTCATTTGCCAGACAGAAGCATGTCAGTTCCATTTCTGGACAGAAGGGAGGCATCTCTTTTCCATCATCAGATCCATACTTCAAAGGCACCATTTGTGACTAAAACAGTCCTTCCACATTGTCTGAAGTAAAACTTTCAAAAACTTACGGGAATTCCCTGAGCTCATAGGGCAAATCCTGACCTTTCCCAAAACTGGGCAGCACATTAGTTTCCAAGTTTCTCACAGGTGGGGTGGGTGCCCCCAAAGTTACTCATGGTTGCTGAATTCAACTCAAGCAGAAGGCAACTGACTACAGCAGCGAGATTGCAACATGGGTTATGCTGCTGCGAGAGTTCCTTCCACCTGGAACTTCTGCCAAGATGTTTGACAGAAGCTGCCAAGGGAGTCCCACAGGTTAAACCTGAGCTGCCCAGCACTTTTAACTAACAAACCAACCAAATTACCAGGGTCTTAGTAACCCCAGGGGGAACTTGGGGGGTGGGTTACATATGCATCCCAGCATCCCACTGGCCCTATTCACTGCTTTGTCACACTGCCCTGCCACTTTGAGGTCATCAGATATAACCCCAAGGTCCCTTTTCTGCTTAGTGACTGACAGTTGAGATAGGAACAGGGTGGGAAAATGGGGGGGATAATAAAAAAAATTTTAAAACAAAAATAATCAAACATTCTTTGTTTCAATCAGTCTGAAGCACAGGAGCTAACAACTGTGAAAATGTCCAAGTTTGGAGGTGGAATTGGTGCTCCGAGCAAGGAGGAGAGACTGAAAGAAGCAGCAGAGATCCACTTGAGGCTTGGTCAGATCCAGAGATACTGTGAACTATTGGTAGAGCTTGGAGAGGTGAGGTTCTTAACCAAAATAAAAAAGTACACACATTATGAAGATTGGTAGTCCTTAGAAAAAAATGTGGAACTAGATAACCATGCGAACATTTAGGTTACGTTTAAAAAGTAGTTTTTCATGTAAATGGCTTAACTGTATTTGGTCATGCATTTCTCAGGAAGGTGTTTGTAAGTGCTGTTTCTTACAACAGAAATGTTCTATTAAAAAATCAGACAGCTAATAAATGTTATCAGTTCTACTTTAACATATCAAAGCGGGTACATTTATTACTGATATTCTTGTTAATAGTTGTATTCATTCCGAACTTACAGTTTATTAGTTAGAAGACAAGAAGGACAAATTACTCATGGTAGTAATGTTTCTTCTCAGGAATCTTTCACTATCACTATGTTTACATTCTATACATCCATCTCCATAGTGACGGATGCCCCCAGAGGTGAAACCTGTTCTAATTCTAGAATTTAGAATATGGTTTCAGACACTGCAGCTCCACTCTGCCAGCTAAGCAGATTTGTTTCTATAGCCTGACTGGAGCGGTAGCTAGTAAAACTAGCTAAAATGCTACCAAAAAAGTTTTCCATTTTATCGACATTTTTGAAAAAAAACCAAAACACCAAATTGAAACAGACATGTAAATGTAAAAAACATGTAAATGCTTAAAGACACCAAACTTTACAACTGTAGTATAACTGCAGTAGTAATGCTCAAGCAACCTTAATGAAAATAACTGATTTCTACCTAGAACGGTTGTACCTATTAATAGAGAGTGGATTGCCTGGGTGACTTCAACTGTAATTGGGACTTAAACTTAAAAAGTGAAGTTAGAGAAACCTTAGTTGATTTGGGTGTTAAGCAATTAATAGAGGAAGTCACCAGGCCTAATTATAAATCAGGTGGAGGGACCATCCTGGACTGGATTGTGGCCACCCATGCAGACAGGGTTACTAATTGGGAGAGTTATGCCTGATACCATGAGTGACCACCACCCAATCAAATGTGAATGGTCTGTTAAAGTTCTAAGAGGGCCTCCCAGATATGTTGAATGTAGGGATTTTGGGACTTTTTTTGTATTGCCCATGATGCTATAGCAGACAAGGCAGCGCCATTAAAGAAAATAAGAATTAGATCCCATAAACAAGAATGGGTTACAAGGGACCTGATTCAATTAATGAGAAAACGAGATAAGTGCTGAAAGCATAATAGTGCAACACAAAACTCTGTTCTTCTTCAAGAGTATAAGACACTCAGAAACAAATGTAAATCTGAGATCAGCAAAGCCAAGGCTGTCTTTTGTCTAAATGAACAAAGGAATTCCAGGGGTAATTCTAAAAAAAAATGGGATGTGCTGAATAAAATGATGGGAAGACAGAAAAAAAGATTTTATTTTATTTATTTATTTAGTTTTTGGTAACTGGGTAGGTGCACTAGCCATGAAATGACTATTTTCAGGCACGACCCAGGAGAGTACAACAATCAAAGACAGGTACATAGCATGAGTACAATGAAATTACAATAGCATAGCTCAAAACAGTTAGTAGTAATGAATACATGCAACCAGAACAATAACAATCAATGCAATTCACATAGCATTTTAGACAGAGAAAACCTACACAGTCTAGGAAGAGATACCACAACATAGCAGCAAGAAATATTGTTAAAATTAGTCATGCCAATGAAGATTCAAATAGGCAGCGAAACAAGGCTAGGGCAAATTCCTGACTGGGCAGGATACATTATGACAGTCTCTGAAACAAGGCTCAGGTAGGTGTGTGTGTGTGTGTGGGGAGTTGGGTAGATTAGCTGTCAAGGAGATAGTAAGGGTAAGACGTGCTGTGAGGTAGGAAGGTAAAGTTAGGCCAGGCAGCATCTGGCTGGTGAGTGGATTAGGGGGGCTAAAACAAATGCAGGGATCAGCAAGGGATAGATGGAAGCACAGCTCCTTTTTGAAGCTGTCATGGGATCCAGATGTTCGAAGTGCTTGGGGGAGAGAGCTCCAAAGCTTAGGAGCAGATTGATTGAAGGCAACAGAGCCTTTTGATGTTTTACATCTAGGTACATTCAGCAGGGATTTATCTACCGATTGCAGTCTATAGGAGGACGTTTGAGGTACCAGCAATGTTGCAAGCGCTGAAGGGGTCTGGTTTCTGAGTATAGAGTCAGTCAGGGAGCCCAGAGAGTATTGATGGCAAGCTGAGGGGGATAACCAGCCCAGGTCCCTGTACAGTTGGCAGTGGTGCTTAAGCCGTGGTGACGTGGAGGCATATCGACAGATATTATTATAAGTGGCATCCCACTTATGAAGGATGGTTTTGTGTGTGGCAGCAAAGGTCGGCATGCCATAGGTGAGGGCAGGGAGTAATATGCCTCTGGCAATAACAAGTTTAGCAGAGGGAGTCAACATGAAACTGGACTTGTAAGCAACCCCCAGTTTAGTGTAACCCCTAGATGGCGCTATCCCAGGGGCTACTACCCCTGCCTGATTTGCCACTAACAGGTTGAGGGGCCTGGATCCAATGGCGGGTGCCTCCACCCAGAGGTCAGGGTTTGCAATAGTTAAACTAACTTGGTCACAGCCCTCTGGGACACTGCAACCCTTTCTTCCCACTAGTGGCCCACACAATATATCAGAATTACCTTCACAGTATACACTTACCCCCAGGTCTGGTTCGGCACTGGGACCTCCTGTGAAATGAGATACAGTGCAACAATCACAGTACAGTACTTTAACATAGACAAATACCTCAGGCAGTATAACTTTGCTGAAACAAGCAGCTCTGATTTATTTAGGGGATATAACAAGGACAGGGGAAATCAGGTTAATTAGCTTATCACTCTAATAATCTACCTTATGGCTCTGTGCACAGGCCTATCCCTATCAGTTACTGTCCCTGGGTACCCAAGCCCTAGTGGCTAGTCCAAACCGTGGCAGCTGGTAGGGGCCCTTTCACACAGAGAAAAGGAGAATTAAACAGTCAGCAGTACAGTAATTCCATTTGGATTTAATGTGGCAATTCAACAGGGAGCGACCCTGAATTAGTACTCACGACCTCCAAATAAGATAGGGTCCTTCAATGTCAGCAGGGCTCACTTGAGGTACACAAACCTCTTCACACATCCATATAAAAGAAAGCACTATACCAGGCAGGCTGCATCTGTATCCCGATCGCAATTACTGCACAATACCCGGGAGAACACACAGCAGATTCAGTTCCTGACAGACCGAGTGCAATTTTCAGCAATTCCTCCAGTCTTCTACAGGGTGAGCCTGGTTTCTACTCTTCAGAGATCCTTTGATTCTTTTCACAGGACGGATTCAGTCCTAACAAGCTGTTACACAAGCTGCAGACCGGAACTCTTGGCTTACACACGCTTTGACTAAACTGCACACTGAAAAAGCACAGGGCTCCTTCCTTCTTCACTGCCAAAGCTCAACTGAAACTCCAACCGACAAACCGGCACTTCCTTTGAGTTCCTCCCAGTTCTTGACTGGATTGGCTGTCACTCACAATAGACTGCTGCTGTTGGTCCAAAAAGGCACTGAAGTCTAAACTACATCTCCCAGAGTCACTGCCCATACAATCCTCTTGTGGCTGGCTCAGATTATGAGTCCAAGTTCTGATTCGTCCAAGGCACCATTTTAGAGCTAGCTTACCCCACACTGATTGGTCCAGTTCAGCAGTTCAAAACTAGAATGGGGAACTAGCAGACACAGTTCTGACTGCAAAGAAAGCAGGTTAGACAAACTGTAATTTCATTATTACTCTAAATAATTTCTGGCAAACAGTTACATCTTTCAGATAGGTTCCCTTTGCACTCCTAGTGACTGCAAAATGAAGTGAATTGGCAGCAGCTCGAGTGGTACTCAGAGAAGCACACAGTCCCCCATACAAACTAATTATGTCTGCAAGCAGACAGCCCTTAAAGAGACAGTACCAGAGGCTCTAAAAACACTCACTGATAAATGGCTTAAATGCCAAACACCATTCAGGCTTGGAGCATTCAAGCAAGCTCCTGGAAGTCTTTTGGGAACCCCCATTTGCAGGGGGGTTACATTAGCATTCACTGCCTTGCAGGCAGATCGTATATGCAGGCTGAAGTTCAGGGATTGTTCCAAAAGAATTCCGAGGTACTTAAAAGATGTAAGGCATTCTATTTGTGTGCCACTGCGGTCTTGCACCAGTAGGGGAGTTTGACATGTCCTGAGTTTAGGGGCAGATCCAAGTAACATTGCTTGTTGCTATTTTGGGAGTGCCCCACCATCTGAAAACTGTGGCCAGAATCTGTTGGTTCAAGGGTCATTCATGATTTCTGTGGCTGATTCTTCTAAACTACTCTACTTTATCTTTGCCTGGCAGGTGCACCACAAATATGCTTGCTTCTAAGGAATATGCCAGGTCCCATATCCTCATTGCTTCTGTACATAGTTTTGAGGATCTTGTCCTTCCCTGCCTGTTTATGTAGTACATTGTTGTGGTGTTGGTTGTTGTGATTTGGACTGACTGACTTTGCAGCTGGGAGGAGAATGATTGCACTGCCCTGAACTCCAGGAGGTTGATGTTCTCCAGGGACTTCTGTGGGCTCCATATTTTATTTGTTTGTTTATTTGTTTATACATCGGTTTACAACCTTTGAGCCAGAGGCTCGTTTCCAAAGGTACCTCGTCACAAAAAGGACACATACAGTACAACATTTAGTTACACATTGCAGTTTATGGCATATGCCACTTACCATAAGGTCCTGCAGATGGGCAACCCACCCCAGGAGTGAGGCATCAGTAGTTAGAATACTTGGCGATTGCTGAAGGAAGGGAATGCCCTCTCTGAGGTTGCTTTCTTTCTTCCACCACTCTAGTGACTTTACCAGTGCTTTTATCACTGGCACTAGTTATGAGAATGGGTCCATCTTTGATGCCAATTGTCTCTTAAGTGATACTGGATGTTTCTCATTTTAAATCTTTGAAGTTTGGCCTATGGAACCACAGCTGTGGATGTGGCCATGTGTCCCAGTAATTGCAGGAAGTACCATGGAGGTCTTGGGTGAGCTGCTGTGAAGGATTCAGCTGTTGTTATCAAAGATGCAACTCTGACCTGCAGGAGGAAAGCTTTCCCCTGTAGGGTGATTAGCTCTGCTCCTATGAAGTCCAGTACTTAAACAGGTACTAGCTGGGACTTCTACAGATTTACTAAAGGAAAACTACACCCTCATATCATTTAATTTAATTTTTTGTTTCCATGTCAACAGACAACTCTTCCTGTTGCTGTTAGGGATGTATGTATTTGCTTTAGTTTGTTTTCACTGTTCATGCTAGTTCCCTGTAACTATCCTCTGTGCAATCTGAGGGGTATTTTGCACTAGAAATGCTTATAAAGGAGCTCAAATATGATCTTAGGACGCAGATGGAGGCTGGATTCGACAATGTTACCACACCGCTACAGCACCTACAGCAAACTGTGAATTCTGTGTCGGAGACTGTCGAAGTATATGAAATGCATCTGGTGGAATTAGAGGCCAAGATGAGGGCTTAAGAAGATCGTATGCAAAGCTCCCAGTCTGACCTGCAAAAAGCACTCTGCAAAATAGACTTTTTGAAACAGAGCATAGACAACCACGAAAATAGGGAGCGCCATTGTAATGTTCGTATAGTCGGGCTCCCGGAGGGACTGGAGGGCCGGGACTGTCCAACCTTTATTCAAAAGTGGCTCCAGGATACTTTGGAGATTTCACCGGAGGTATTGTTGGAGATGCAGCATGCGCATAGATACCCGGGTGCCAAGTCTGCACCCGATCAAAGACCTCGGCACATAATTGTCAAATTCCTCCACTCTATACACTGCCAGAAAGTGCTGGAGATGGCGAGGAGGAAAGAAAAAAATCTTGGTGCAACATTTGCAGGTGAGTGTCTTCCCTGACTATTCCTGGCAGCTCCTGAACCAACGAAAAGTGTTTGCTGAAGTAAAGAAAAAGCTGCATGACCTGGGGTGCCAGTTCTCATTGGTATATCTAGCCTGCCTGATCATTAGGCCACAAGGTGGTAAGCCCAAATCTTTCACGAGCCCTGAAGCGGCCATGGAATGCGCACTGGACCTCGAAAAGACCCACAGGCAGCACAACCAAAATTAGAGGGACCTCCTTTCTAAATGATGAGTACATGTGAAAGGTACTGTAATTGGGCAATAGTCTGGCTGGGTTTGGGGGTGGGGGGGTGCATAGACAGCGTGCCAGACCATAACTCCTATGTGGGGCCCATCAGGGCTTGTTTTGCAGGGGCTCCCCCTCCCGCTCTCGCCCACGGTAACTGGGCAGTGAGTCCCTCTAGAGTTGCTGCAGAGGTTTGCGCTGCTGGTTGGACAAACAGAACTGTGTTGGACACTCTACTTTACCAGAACTGTTCCGGGAGCTTCTGGACTTAGGTTGACTGTTTCCTGCGATACACAGCTCATTAGAACTGGGTTATTGGAGACCCAGATTGTTGCTGCAGCGTGCTGTCATGGAACTTTTAGAATGGACTGCAATGGCTGCATTAATCATTATAAATGTTGGATGGTTGTTAAATGTTTTTTGTGGTTGGGGGGGGTTGCAACCCACGTAAGGGCCCTTTGCCTTGGTGCTCCCATCAGGTTATTTCTGTGGCTGACTGAGCACTGAAGCTTAATCTGGGGAAAGCATATATCAGGGTTAGCATTCCCAGCTTTTACTGTGTGATAGCTGACCTTCGGGGGGTTGGGAGGGGCTCGGAGATCACCCTTTGTGGGTTGGTGTCTCATTGGGTGTGGCCTGCTTCATTCCCTACCCTTCACCTGAGCCTGGCGAGGGGGGGACACTAAGACCCTCTCCCTCGGTCAGGGTGACCAATATGGGTTGCACACTGGAGGATGGGTAGAGAGGCATTGGGGTGCTCCATATGTAACTTCCTGATATATGGTGGCCCGCTCCTCCATAAATGGCGGGTGGTTACTACACAGATTTGGGGTTGGGGAGGGGGACTGCTTGGGGGTTTATGTTATCGGTTATTTTGTTCGAGGGGGGTGGCCGGGTCTTTGGGGCATACTGTGTGCATATATTTGTTGGGGGATACATACAAACATGTTGGAAGTTAGGGATGGAGAGGTTTTTCACTGTTTGAGCACCTCTCTATGGGTTTGGTGGTTTGACAGGAAGGGGAAGTTGGTTATTGGGAGGTTCAGTAGGTTTGTTGGGTGTTATAAAACGTTTTTGGAAACACTTCTCAGAGCATTTATTTACAAGTACAGGTTGAATATATGGAATAGGACTAGATTAATATTTTTTTCTAGGTGGCTTATCATGAGTAAGTTATCTTTGGTTTCCTGGAATGTTAAAGGTCTTAGACATGTTGTCAAAAGAAGGTCTGGGTCAACATAAAAAAAATGAAAGGGGATATTGTTTTCCTTCTAGGAGATTCACTCCACCAGAGAGGAGGTCCTAAAGCTGGCGGGCGGATGGGGCGGTACCCTCTTGACAGCATCCTTCACTTCATGGACATGGGGGGCAGTTTGGATCAGACTGGGGTTACCTCATAAAATTCTGTCGGTCTGGGCGGACCCCAAGGGGCGATATCTTATAGCGGAGGTGGATATGGGGGTTATCATATACACCTTGGTCTCGGTGTATGGCCCTAATTTCGATTCTCCTGATTTTTATACACATCTGGGGGTCACTCTGGCTCCGATGTCAGATAACCTGATAATTGGGGGGGATTTCAAAACGTATTGGGATCCTGTTATGGACCACTCGGGTCATAGAACCAGACCCCCTCTGCGGAGTGTTGCTGCCTTACGCAGACTAGCTGAGGGCAGGGATTTCATGGAGGCATGGAGACACTGCCATCCAAATACTAGAGAGTACTCCTTTTTCTTGATGGCCCATAATGTATATACTAGGCTGGACTTTGTCCTTCTCCTCCCGAAGGTGTGGGCAAGGCAGATAGAGGAGGCCAGATATGGGCCAATAACTATGTTGGACCACGCTCCTGTGCAGGTCTTGTTGTCCTTCCCAGGAGATGGAACCCTGAGGCCCAGTTGGTGAATGGATCCTGCACTGCTCTTAGATGATAAATTTGTAGCCCAAGTTAAAGACAGTGTCCGGGAATACTTGACTCATAATAATCCGGAGGACACCAGCGTCAGCAATACGTGGGATGCCTTAAAGGTACATATAAGGGGGGGAGGCAATTTCTTACTCTGCTTTCATTAAAAAGAAACTGGGTAGGGAGGAGATGGAGCTGGAGAGACAAGTGCAGGAGCTGGAAAGGAAGTTGATGGGGTAGGCATGCCCTCAGGAAGTGCAAAAACTCAAAGCCCTGAAATGCACATTGAACCAATACACTAACCAAGGGATTGAGAGGAACCTACTGTTGACTAAGGCTGGGGCTCACTTTGATGGGGACAAGGCAGGTAAGTGGTTAGCGGGCCTGGTCAAAAGTAAAAGAGCTAAGGCGACCATACTGGGGATGGAAAGAGAAGGAGGTGTGATCACGTATGATCAACATCAGATAAATGATACCTTCAGAGACTTTTATTCCAGGTTATATACCTTGGACTTCCCAGAGGATGGGGATCCAGTTGCATTTCTTTGGGGAATTGATCTCCCATCCATTGACAAGGGGGACCAGAGAGTCCTGGACTTGCCTATCTCACTGGAGGAATTGCTCCGGGCAGTATGGAGGGGGAGAAGAGGAAGGCCCCAGGGCTGAATGGTATCCCCTTGGAGTTTTATAAATTGGTCTGGGGTGAGATTGGCCCATTTATGCTCCAAATGATGCAGACGGCCCTCCAGGTGGGGGCCTTGCCTTCCTCGATGTGTATGGCTACTATAGTTGTGCTTCCAAAACCTGGAAAGGATCCTCTCAAGTGTGGGTCCTATAGACCCATATCACTCCTCAACTAGGGCTATAAAATTATCGCCAAACTTTTGGCCTCGAGACTGGAGTGCATCTTTCCAAAGGTGATCAACCCGGACCAGGGGGATGTGTAAAGGGAAGACAGGCTAAACAGAATATAAGGCAGATGGTTTGCATCATCCACAGCTGGGCTTGGAGGGGGAGACCTGGGGAAGGACTATTGGCCCTAGATGCCGAAAAGGCATTCGATTGGGTGGAGTGGCCCTTTATGTATGCAGTACTTCAGAAGTATGGGATGGGAGAAACAATGATAAAATGGATTCAGTTACTTTATAATGGACCACAAGCCCAGATTCTAACTAACACCACCTTATCAGCCCTCTTCCACCTTTCGCGGGGCATGAGACAGAGCTGCCCACTCTCCCCACTCTTATATATGCTCACTATTGACGCTCTGGCCGAAACAATTCGATCCCATGGGGCAATTCAGGGGTTCAAGGGGAACAGCAGGACCCACGTAATTTCCCTTTTTGCGGACAACATTGCTTTTTTGGGGGAATCCTGCGGTGGCTGTACCAGTTCTGGCCAGTATTTTTGAAACATACGGCCCAATTTCAGGCCACAAAATAAACTGGGGCAACTGTAAGTGGATGCCCTTGGGGGGTAATAAGCAGCCTATTCAGCTCTCTCAATGCATCATCAACCCCTCTCACGAAATTAAATACCTGGGAGTTCTTTTACCAGCGAAGCTCACTCGAATGGCAGATGTTAATATGTGAAGGGTGGTGACCAAGATCAGAGGATTGCCATAATTGGAAGGCCTTCCCCTTGACCTTGATGGGTAGGGTTAATCTTATAAAGATGAGTATCCTCCCACAATTGTTGTATCCCTTCCAAACAATCCCGGTCTACATCCCTAACAGATATATTAAAGCCTTGGAGGGCGCTATCACCCAATTACTATGGCAGGGAAAGAGACCTAAGATTAAAAAGGCTATATTATGGAAACCGGTATCCCATGAGGGTCTGGGGCTACCCTGTGTTATATATTACTACTTGGCATCCCAGGTTGCACATGTCCAGGATTTACTGGGGGATGAGGAAGTACTTCCAGCTTGGGTGGGGCTGGAGACCCAATCCTGCCTCCCTCTGTACTATGACTCCCTTGTGGGTGCCCTGGCAAGCACCCCTCTGAATAAGCCTAAACATCCATGTACCAGGGCTACACGGAGGGCATGGCGTATGGCTCATACTGTTTTACAACATAAGGGAAGCCTCTCCCCAGATATTCCCTTACAACATGTGGCAGCAGAAGCAGGGAGAGAGACTCAGGGTGCATTGGTGAAGTGGCACCATAAGGGTCTTTTTCTCCTGGACCAGATGGTAGAAGATGGAACAGTCCTAGACTTTCAGGTACTAAAGTGTAGGTATAGGTTGAGCACTTCACATTACTTTCATTACTTGAATCTTAGGAGAAGAATTGAGAGCAGGCTGGAGGAGGAGGGTCCTGGGGGGTATGCACGCTCCCCACTGGAGGAGACATTTGAAGGGAGAAACTCTGACCCCTCTTTTAAACCCTTGAGGGCATGCTATAAGTTGTTAGTGGGAGCCTTGACAGATCCCTTAGAGAGTCAGACGACAATGGGAGGTGGATGTATTTCTGGACTCCCTCACAGGGGGAGACTGGTCCCTGACATTCAAAAACTCATTAAAGTGCTCTGTGAATAATATATTGAGGGCAACTCAATATAATGTTCTTATGAGAGTTTATTTTACCCCAGTCTTGGCACATAAAATTGACCCATCTTTACCTGATATTTGACAGAAATGCAGAGTTCACGCTGGTACTTTCTTTCACCTGATGTGGGAATGCCACAAAGTCCTAGTTTATTGGAGGGAAATTTTGTCACTCCTGTCACTCATTTTGGGGGAATCATTAAGCATGGATCCGGTTGAGGTGCTGTCGGGCCTGCCTATGGGGGGCAGGAGGCATGGGCTGAGTATCCCCAGCTATGGCGGTTGGGCCTGGTGATGGGAATGCGCCAGTTAGCTCTCTACTGGAGACTCCCGAATACCCTTCCTATCTCTGCCTGGGTGTGGGTTCTAATGGAATGTATGAAACTGGAGAGAACCCAATATTAAATAAGGAACCAGGAAAGTAAATTTCAAGAGATATGGGAACCAGTTGAGAGGGCGGTGAAGTCCCTCCAGTTTCCGGCCTTCTAACAGGGCCAACCCAAGTATTCTATATCTCTTGGCACCATCAGTTGAAGGTTGGTAATAAGATACAGAAGGTTGAGCCCAGATGAGTGACCTTTATGTTTTTTCCTGGTCAGTTAAGCCCCTTACCACTGCCTTATCTGTAGTAAAAGACAATAATGGGTACTTGCCTATTATTTAGGTTGGGGGGTTATGGTCCATGTATAATGACCATTATTAATCTGTTTTAATTTGAATTAACTCTACAGTTCATCTACTGATGTTTGTATTAAATGTTATTTTTCCACGTTGTAGGGTCAGTGTACTTTGCTCTTGGTAGTGCTAAATAAAGTTTACACACAAAAAAACTATATGAGAACATGATGTCACATGACCCAATTTATACTGTGTATCTCCCTGCTGAAAGTACAAATATCTTGAGAAAACTCACAGGAAACACACAAATTGAATGCAGTTTAAAGGGAAAAACCCTGCATTATAACTCGGTGTGCAAAGCTAACTGAAAGTATATGTAGTTCACCCCTTGCTGAAGCTTGTTTTGTTGAAATCTATTGAAACAGACAGGCATACTGTGGAGTCTAAAGGGTATTGACATATCGTGTTCTCATATGCTAATGCAGCTCTGAGGGACAATGAGATTTCAACAACCAGAAAGTGGAGACCACCAGCATAGTTACAGGGACTGGTATAAACTGAAAATAAACTAAAGCACTCACATGTATCTCTAACAGCTACACGAAAAGAGTTGTCTGTTGATGTGGAAACAGAAAATTTACAAGATATGAGGGTGTAGTTTTCCTTTAAAGGTCAAATAAACACCTAATTTTACATTTACACTGTTTGACAAAATGACTCCATAGAGATGTAAAGGAAAGGCTGCTGTTTAATGCTAAAACTGTATTTAAACAATAAGCATAAATGCAGTTTCATAGCATTTAAGAAATCTGAACAACAATCCTCTCCTTTCAAATAGCCTACTCTGTCTGCTCTACAAAATGACCCCCAAACATGAGACGTAATGATGCTCATACAAGCAAGAGCTAGACGGCTCTCTGTCTCTAAACAGTGCTATACCATTTTTAAATACTGACTTTCATTACAGTTTTATCAAAATCATGACTTAAAGCAGCAGTACTAGATACCAAAAAATCAGATCTTTTGCAACAGTGTGTTTTCTGTGCTCTGTTGAGTACATACCTAGTAATATTTCTTGTTTTTGCTGTACTATCACCCCATAATTTGCTCAATTTTTCTTTGTTTTAGTTTACATTTCTCCCACTCGCCATGTTGAATTGCAGCCCTCTGCTGCCAACTGCACATGCGCATGCCTTGCATCACTATACAGGGACAGTGGTAACATGCGGTGGGACAGTGGGAACAAGGTCCCATGAAAGTAAACAAAAGATGTGAAGCGGCGTGAGAGGGGAGTTCAGCTGCAAATTAGGCAGCACCCATATTTACTGTGGATCCACAACAATGGAAATAAATTTTAAATATCTAAAAAAACGAAAGCTTACTAGAAAACAATATTTCTAGGAGCGTGGATATGTTGTTCATCCACACTCTTTGGCATGTCCCTTTCCCCTTTAAATCTTGCCGGAAGTCTTCAAGCTGGCTCCTCCCACCCACCCGGGTGGTGTATACCTCGGCTCTGCCCCATGACGCCAGATCTTCCTTTCCGCTGGAAGATTCGAGTTCCCTCTTGCTGCTGCTGCAGTACCATAGGCCCTGGAATCTAATTGACGGTTTTCACCACATTTGCTTTCTTTGAAACTCATAAGAGTTTATGATTCCGATCCGAGCGCATCGGACATGGAGGACAAATCGTGCCCCGGATTTCTTTGGTGTCCTTGCGGACAAAAAATGTTGCGCACCGATCCCCACCTCTCATACGTTTATTGCATAGGTGTCGTGCATGACACCACCTCTTGCACCATTTGTCTGGCTTTCCATCCCAACATCCTGGACGACCGCAAGGCACCCTAAAGCTAGGGAGACCGGAGTTCGCAATCCACCGGTGAAATCGAAGGAGGCCAGGTGGGCAGTTTCCACAGCCACGGGATCTGCCGATCAGCTCGAATAGATGGTGGCTTTTGAAGAGGAAGCTGCCCAAGCTTCGGACAACCGAAGTTTTTTCATGCCGCTTAACCTAGGCTTCACTTTCACTGGGTCCTTTCAGGAGCAGTGCCAGTCTCTCCCTACCAAGGGTGAGGCGCCTTTGGGCTCGCACTCCTCCCGCCCTAAGAAAAGGGACAAGGACCCTAAATCTTCTTCTGCCCGAAGAAGACGTTCCTGAGACCGAGAGCGGTCTGATTCTCAGGACCTGGCGGTCTCGACCTCGGTTGAGATTGCTTCCTTGGCCGCTGGCTTCTCGGACCTTCCATCAGGCCAAGGCACCTAGGCCGAGGATATGGCACAACTGGCCGAGATTTCTCTCAACCCGATCGAGCCGTTGTTGCCGACCCCAGTCGCCGACTCCTTGGAGAGGACACCCATCCTTTCTTTCCCGGAGGAGACCTGTCCTTCTGGTATCCCAATCAAGGGACAGGAGCCGGAACCTCGGTTTTCACTGAATCTGGCCTCTCCTGATTGACAGAGCCGACACCATCAGTCTCAATCGAGGACTAGGACCCCGTCGGTTGAAAAAACGAAAAAGGGTCACAAACACTCCCAGAAGAGGCGCTGCCACTGATCCTCATCCTCCTCAGATGAGGAGAGACTTCGACGGAAGCTCCGTCAACATTATGAGGACCTCATGTGCAACAGCTAATTCTGACCGGTCAAAAGCCAGCTCCACCAGCCATTACTTGGCCCCAGCCTCTTAGGCTGACGCCGACTCCTCCGGATCTGAAGACTCCGGTTCTTCCTCCGGTAGGACCGGCACGCATTCCTGTTCGGCCTGTTCTGGTCTCCCCACCAATTTTGGTGGAGCCACAGCCTAAGTAGCATCAGGGAGGAGCCTTGAAGGAGGATCGGACAGATATGGGCCTGCCCCATCGTCTGTCCATCACTGTTGTCCCCGATCACCCTTGGCGTATTGAAGGGGACATAGGCGGGAGACCCCTGTATCCCGATTCCTCGGACTCGGATACCACTGGTTTTCACTCACACCCTGATGATGAGTTGTCAGTGACAGGCCTGGAGGAAGGTCATTCCTCTTTCCAGGGCATCCTTCAACTTATTTCAGAGTCCACTGGTATGCCCTTGGAGCCTATCCAAAAGAAGGCAGAATATCCTCTCACGGATATCCTTAAGGGGGGGGGGATACCCCGACGGAGGCCTTCCTAGTGGCCAAAGCCATTGTTGACCCGTTCCTTGAGCTATGGCAGCGCCCTGCCTCTTGCCCGACTCTGTCTGCCCACATGGTTCGCAAGTACACTGTACCCATGGGGTCCTTGGCGGGCTTCACTGAGCATCCTTCGGCCGAGAGCCTTGTGACTGCCTCAGTGTTTAGACGCACGGGTAGCTCAGCAGATACTGACCGCCCTCTGGACAAGGAGTCCAAAAATATGGATCATTCTGCCCGGAAGGTATATGCGGCCTCATCCTTGGGCCTTCGTCAGGCCAGCTCAGCAGTGATCATGGCACACTTCTCTCACGCCCTCTTGGGGTCACTAGATGAAGTCCTCCCTCATCTACCAGCGGACATGCAGACCACGGTTAAGCAAGTCCATGACCAGGGCCATGCTGTTGCAAAACAGCAGCTCCAGACGGCTTTGGACATTGGAGAGTCCTGTGCCTGTTCACTAGCAGCCGCAATGGCCACTCGCCGCAGGGCCTGGCTGAGATTATCCTCTTTTCCGGCGGATACTCAGCACAGGTTAGCTGACGTGCCCTTCCTTGGCACTGACCTCTTCAGTCCGGGAGTGGCAGATCATCTCAAGCATATAGAGCAGTCCATTGCCACCTTGGGTGCCACTTCTGCAAAAGGTTCTTCAGGCAAGAACCAGCAGAAGCATAAGAAGAAGCCTTTTCGGCACTCTTCTCCTGTGGTTAGACAACCCCGCTTCCAGGGAGGTCAGCAGCAACAGCAGGCTCAAGCTTGGTGCTCTAGGCCCAAGCAGGGTCCCCAACAGCCCTGCAAAGGAGGCAGAGGTGCCGGTCCAGGAGCCTCCTCCTCCTCCTCTAAGCCTGCGCAGTGACGGGTCGGGGTGGCCACCCCTACTCCCGTCATGCCAGTTCTTGATCCTCCCATGGGGGGCCGGCTCTGCCACTTTCTTTCTGCCTGGTCCGGTATCACTTTGGACAGGTGGATCCTGGAAGTGGTCGGTCGGGGACTACCTCTAGAGTTCGAGCAGTACCCTCCTTGCCGAGCCCGTGCCCCATGGGAGGAAAGGATCTCAGTTGGTACTCAGTTGGCCCTTCGGGATGACATTGCTCAGCTCCTCCACAAGGAGGCAGTAGCTCCAGTGCTGGATCCTCCTACAGACCCAGGCTTCGTGTCCAGGTACTTCCTGGTGCCCAAGCGGATGGGGGGTTGGCGCCTCATCCTAGATCTCCACGACCTGAATCAATATCTCAGGTCTCTCACCTTCCGGATGGTAACTCTGAACCAGATCATACCATCTCTGGAGCGAAACATGTGGTTATGTTCTCTGGATCTACAGGATGCATTCTTTCACATCCCAATCCGTCCATCCCGCCAGTGGTTCCTCCGCTTCAGGGTCAAAGGGACCCTGTACGAGTTCCGAGCCATGCTGTTTAGCCTGTCATCGGCCCCTCGGGTCTTCACCAAATGCATTGCAGTGGTGGCAGCCCATTTATGGCATCAAGGGGTTCGGATATACCCCTACCTCAATGATTGGCTCCTGGCAAGTTCCTCCCTGCAGGAGGTGGAGAGCTCCAGGGACCTGGCCCTCCTAACCTGTTCCCAATTAGGCCTCCTGATCAATGAGGCCAAGTCGGAACTCATGCCCTCTCAGGTGTTGGGCTTTATCGGGGCAGAGCTCGACTCTCGTCAAGCCAGAGCTCGGCTTCCGGCAGACAGGGTGGAGGTTCTTTCCTCCTTTGCCCAGTCATTTCTGGTTGGGCACTTGCACCCTGCCCGGGACTTCCTGCGCCTTCTATGTTACATGGTGGCATGTACTACAGTGGTCTGTTGGGCCAGATTGCACATGCGCCCCCTTCAGTGGGAACTGGCCGCTCAGTGGACTCAGCATCAGGGTCTTTTCGACCAGCTGGTCACTGTCACCCAGAAGATGTGGGACGCTTTCCAATGGTGGACCATCCCAAGTCGTCTGCAGGAAGGAATCCCATTTGTCTGCCCCGAGCCGACGGTTGTCCTCACGGCCAATGCCTCTCTCATGGGCTGGGGAGCCCACATGGGAGACCACAGAGCCCATGGGTTCTGGACCCCCGAGGAGTCTTGTTGCCACATCAACCTGCAAGAGCTCAGAGCAGTCAGACTGGCACTGTCGGCTTTCGCTCCTCAGCTCCAGGGTCAAGTGGTTCAAGTCCAGATGGGCAATACCATGACCATGTACTACCTCAACAAACAGGGTGGCATGCACTCCTGTCTGCTATGCAAGGAGGCGCTCTGGATCTGGACCTTCATCAGCCGGTTGGAGGCGGATCTCCTTGCCATCCATGTGGTAGGAGTCTCAAACCAACTGGCGGATGCTCTCAGCCGCATAGGCCAGACATCCCATGAGTGGTCTCCCCATCCAGAGGTAGCTTACAATCTGTTCTCCCGTTGGGGCAAACTGTTGGTGGACCTGTTTGCCTCTAGGGAGAACACCAAGCTGAGGCTGTACCTTGCCCGCCCCCCTCAGCAGGGCTCGCTGCAGGGAGATGCCTTTTTGAGGCCGTGGACCCCAGGCCTCCTCTACGCCTTCCCTCCATTTCCCTTGATCCACAAGGTGTTACTCAAGGTGAGGAGGGACAAGGGGAAGGCGATCCTGGTAGCCCCAGATTGACCCTGCCAGTTCTGGTATCCAGATCTCCTCAGCCTTAGCTGCAGGGCCTTGGAGCGGCTTTGTACACACTGGACCTGATATCATTGAACCAGGGGAAGGTATTCCACCCGGACCTTCAACCCCTGCACCTCACAGCCTGGTACCTGGGCGGCTAGAGTTCCAGGTTCTGGGTCATTCCGAAGATGTCTACACCGTGGTGGAGGCATCTCGTAAAGAATCGACCAGGAAATGTTATGCCTTCAAATGGAAAAGGTTTTCCATTTGGTATCAGGGTAAGTGTCTGGACCCCTTATCCTGCTCTGTGGCTAACATTTTAGACTACCTTTGGTCTCTCTCCAAAGGGGGTCTTCGGTTATCGACCCTTAGGGTGCACCTGGTAGCCATCTCTGCTTACCGGGCGTGGGCCGGTCAGTTGACATTGGCACAGGAGACAGTGGTTGGGTGCTTTTTCAAAGGCCTGGATCACATATCCCCTTCAGTGCGTGAACCTCCACCTCTGTGGGATCTTCTGCTGGTTTTGGCAAAGCTCAAGGGCAAGCCATTCGAACCCATGCACAAGTGTGAGCTCTCACACTTGTCGTGGAAGACTGCCTTCCTGGTGGCTATCACATCAGCCAGAAGGACAGGGGAGCTCCAGGCACTTTCGGTGGACTCCCCTTATCTGGTCTTTCATAGGGACAAAGTTGTCCTGCGCTCCCACCCGAAATTTCTTCCGAAGGTGGTGTCAGAGTTTCACCTTAACCAGGTGTTGATTCTGCCGGTATATTACCCTAACTACACTTCGGACACCGAGCACAGGCTCCATACCCTGGACCTTAAACGTGCTCTCTCCTACTACAAGAAGAGGATGGCAGAAATTCGGGGAGAGGTTCGCCAGCTGTTTGTCACCTATGCTAAAGCTGCTTCTGGCAGACCTGCAGCCAAATGGACCATTGCAAGATGGATTACATCATGCATAGGCCTGTGCTATGAGTTGGCGGGCAAGGAGCCTCCCAGAGGAATAAGAGCTCATTCTACCCACCATACTGCTGCATCGGTGGCTGCTTCCAGGGATATCCCTATCCAGGAAATCTGTCAGGCTGCTACCTGGAAGTCAGCAAACACCTTTATTACCCACTACCACATTGACCTTGAGTCACATTGGGATGCTGGTTTTGGGGCCTCGGTTCTCCAATCTCTGTTTCCTAAGTAGGGGGTGTGCGTCTTGCCTCCCTCCTCCCGGAGAACTGCTAGGAGTCTGCCAAAGAGTGTGGATGAACAACATATCCACGCTCCTAGAAAAACAGGTTACTCACCTGTAACAGTAGTTCTAGGAGTGGTATATATTTGTTCATCCTACCTATAACCTCTCGGCTTTGGGCACATCACCTTGCTTCCAGCGGCTAAGATCTGGCGTCATGGGGCGGAGCCGAGGTATTTAACACCCGAGTGGGTGGGAGAAGCCAGCTTGAAGACTTCCGGCAAGATTTAAAGGGGAAAGGGACATGCCAAAGAGTGTGGATGAACAACATATACCACTCCTAGAACTACTGTTACAGGTGAGTAACCTGTTTTTACAGGTATGGAATCCTGAACTATGGCTGCATGCTTCCAGCCAAAAAACAGAATTTTGATAATCACTTCCTGATTATCTAGTACTGCTACTTGTTTTTACCAGTCCAATACACATGTTAAGTTATGCTTTTGATCATTTTATTAGTGTAGAAACTCAGAAAAGCGATCAGAGTTGCATCAACTGTCTGAGCCGAATGTCAGTACAGGACAGCGTTTAGGAATTTACCTGGTGGTCAAGTGGGTGTGGCATTGCTCCGAAGCTGTCAATTGACTCTTAACGGGTCCTTTCATTCTTTCCTTTTCTTTTTTTTTTTTTTTGCAGTTCCCTGATGTATTTGCTAAGGCTATTTAAGTCCTCCTTCCAAATTGCAATAGCAAAATCCCCGGCCCATCCGCCGTCAGCTGCTGCTGCATTAAGACCAGTCCAAAATGTTGCAACCCCCACCGAGATCCCTAAATATACTTTAAAAAAAAAAAATTTAAGTTCCCTACTTAGTCTGCATAGTTTCTGAAGTGCACACTACCGAGACTCCTCCCTCCTTCCTGACTGACTGGCACTGGTAAATGATGCGTTCACACATCATTTACCAGTGCCATTCATTCGGGAAAGAGGGAGGATTCTCAGTAGAGTGTGCACTTCGGAAACTATGCAGACTAAGGAGGGAGCTTTATTTAAAAAAAAACCAGTACAGTTAGGGATCTTGGTGGGGTCGCAACATTTTGGACTGGTCTTGATGCGGCAGCAGCTGATGGGTGGGGGTATATTGCTGTTGCAGTTTGGAAGGAGAACTTATACAGCCTTTGCAAATACACTGGGGAACTGCAAAAAGACAGGAAAGAAAGAAATAAGGCACTGTTAGAGGTGATTGACAACTTCGGAGCAATGCTACAATCACTTGACCACCAGGTAAAATTCCTAAACGCTGACCTGTACTGCCATTTGGCTCAGAGAGCTGATGCAACTCTGATAACTTTTCAGAATTTTTGCACTAATAGAATGATCAGAAGCATAGCTTAACATGTGTATTGGTAAAAGTAATACACGTTAAGTCATGGTTTTTGATAATTTTGATAAAACAGTAATGAAAGTCAACATTTAAAAATGGAATAGCACTGTATAGAGACAGAGAGCAACTGAGCTCTCACTTGCATGACATCATTATGTCTCATGTTTGGGGGCCATTTTGCACAGCAGACAGAGCGGGCTTTTTGAAATGAAAGGGCTGTTATTTACATTTTTTAAATGCTATGAAACTGTATTTATTATCATATAAATACAGTTTTAGCATTGAAGTAAACATAAGCCTTTCCTTTCTATCTCTATGGAGTCATTTTCCCAAATAGTGTAAGGGTAAAATAAGAGTAAAAAGTATTGGAATAAGGGAAACCTTGAGGAACAGTGACCACAGTATAATAGAATGTGTGGTAAAAACAATTGTAACAAATTCTGGTGAGAGCTGATAGGGCTGCATGGGAGGAATTTAGGGTACAAATATTGAAAATTACCAAAGTTACGAGCCTGTAACATAGGTTCATAAATTTGTTGTTTTGTAATATTTGTACACCAAATTTACAATATAGGCTTGTTATGACCCTGCCTCATGAAGAAGGGCAGAGATGATATTCAACTCCTGGTCTAAAGGTGATTTCATGCAGGGACTGCATAATCAATCAACTTTCGACATGCAAAAACACATTTTGGGCAGGAGATGAAGAATTACTGCTGTCACATTCATGAGGTACTGTAAAGAAATGGCTATGTTGAAAATTTGAGGTAAAATAGTGAATATTACCAAACTTACGAGCCTGCGTTTGCAAAATTAAACATAGCCTCATAACTTTGTTGTTTTTAAATATTTTGACACCAAATTTTCAGCATAGTCTTCTTATGACCCCACCTCATGAAGAAGGGCAGAGAAAATGTTCAGCTCCTTTCAGGATGTAAAAAAAAAAAAAAAAACATTTTGGTCAGGATTTAAAAAATGACAGCTGTCAACTGCCTGTAGAGAGTGCTTCACAGACATGGAGATGACTGTGTTGTCACTCCAACATGTTCATTTGCAAGGAGTGTGGGAGTCCTTTTCTCATAGCAAGAGATCTGCAGGGCTTCGCTCACTGCAGCCCTAAAAAGAGTTTGTAAAAAATTATTAGTGGCTTCCAAATGTATCGAAATTAGTTATTAATTACAAAACTAGTTAAAAAAGCTGTTTTAAAAATATCTGCAGGAATTTAAACACACTGACAATGAATCTATGGATGTCAGAAATACGTTTGCTAAAAATAAATATATGATGCAGGTTTTACTAATTAATAAATACAATGTTGTTACTTTAATCACCTTGCTTGCTTTATAGGCACCCTCTCTATCTGTGTCTCTTTATCTCTCTCACCAGTTCCCTTTGCTTCACCTTCCTGTGTGGCTATTCGTGGATTGTAAGGCACATTTGGATACAGTGTATATGAAAAGCACTATATAAAACCACATTTTTTTCTTCCTTCTAGTGTAACACATTTTGTTGATGTCTTTTAGGTATCAGTTTTTCAGTTAATGTAAAAATACTTTCAGAAAATAGATACCTACTTATTTGTTTTTCGCAGGCTCCATTATGTATTATGTAAGAAAACGAGTTGTACAATAAAACAAATAACCCAGTGTCACTCGTCCAAACTCTGTAGGTTAGCCCTCCTACGGCACGCCCTACTACTTCTCTTATTGTCTGGCAATATCCATCCCAGCCCTGGCCCGCCATGCACTGTGGCCCCACCTAGCAGACCAAGCAGGAACCTCCTGCTGGCTACTCTTAATATATGTAGCCTACCAAAAAAAAACACACATTCCTCCAAGGCTGGATTGCCCAGCATGACCCTGACATCCTAGCCCTATCTGAGACCTGGCTCTCTGAATGAATACCAAATGAGTCTGTCTCTCTCAGTAATTATTCCATCTTCCGGGCTGACAGGTCCAGCAAGAGAGGCGGTGGGTGTGCAATCTATGTTAAATCCTCTCTTCATGCCATTGAAGTCCAAACCCCTATACCACAATACGGTGCCCAGACACTAACAGTTAAACTAAGTCTGGGTACTAAGACCCTCCACATCACTGTGGCCTATATCCCCCCCCGAGCAACCAAAAACTCGCATTTGACTCAATCCTCCACAGTATCTCACACATACCCAACACTAGTGAAGTTATCATGATGGGAGATTTTAATGTCAACTGGTTATCCCCTGCCTCATCCAACTTCAAAGACACTGCCCTGTCTTACGATCTAACCCAACTCGTCACCTCCCCCACCAGAAGGGACAATAGAACAGGGACATCCACCCTCTTAGACCTCATCTTCACCAACAGGCCACAGAACATCTCCAAAGCCACTGTCCTCCCAGATGCTATCAGTGACCACTCCCCTGTGACCTGCTGGTGGTCAGAAAAACTACCCCATGCCCCCCCTTAATCACCTGGCAGAGGCGACTGATAAGAGGAGGCTTAGAGAAGCTAAAATCCCACCTATCTACCAGCAATTGGCTCCCCATCTACACCACGCAGTCTGTAGACCTGGCTCTCTCCCACTTTGTAACCACTTTCAACACGGCCTGCGACATTTTCGCCCCCCTCTCCAAGCAAGTAGTGAAAAGCAGAACCACACCCTGGATCACCACATCATTACTTAACCAGCTCCGACTTAGGGATAACCTATGGCTTAAGGCACTTGACTCCCAAAGCGTCTATGATAGACAACTCTACCGAGAGGCCCGCAACAAATATACCTGGGCCCTAAGGCAGGCAAAAGCCTCTTACTACCAACATACCCTCACCACCTCCTGGGGAGACAGTAAAAAATTCTGGGACAATATAAAGGAACTCAATGGTAAATCCCGCTCACCTGCTCCCACCCAGCTTACAATAAATGGGAGATTTCCCAGATCCTCCTCTATTGTCAAGCCCTCAACTCTGCCTTCTCCGACCTCTCCCATATTTTCCCCTAACTACTCCCAAACAATCCCCCCTCCCACTCCCATGGATACCTCAAGTAAAAACAATACTATACCCTTTCGGCTGAGAGTCATTTCCAGCCTTGAGGCAAAACACTACATTTCTAAAGCTATTGCCAACACCCGGCACAGCAATGATTCCCTAGATCTAAAACTCATTAGGCTGACCCTGGATGTCACACTACCCCATTTCACTAAAATTCTCAACCTCTCTTTATGCCTAGGTCAGTTCCCCACAACCTGGAAGAGAGCCATAATCACTCCCATTCCGAAGAGCAGCGACCCCACCAACACAACCAACTATAGACCAATTTCGTTACTTCCTCCTCTCTCCAAGGCCCTAGAGAAAATAGTGTTGGACCAGCTATCAGAACATCTGTCTAAACACAACCTTCTCTGCCCTGAACAGCACGGATTCTGGTCCGGCCACAGTATCGTCACAGCTCTTACTGTGCTCACCTCATTCATCCATGAGGCCCTCGACCAAGGCTCTATAGCAGGGGCAATCTATGTGGACCTGACCAAGGCATTTGACACGGTCAGTCATGAGCTATTGCTTAATGTCCTTCCACAACTAAATGTGGTCCCAGAGGCTACTGCCTGGTTCAAGGACTACCTAACAGGCCGGTCACAGCAAGTCAGGATAAATACCACCATCTCCTCCCGTAAAACAGTTTCCTCAGGTGTCCCACAGGGGTCTATTCTTGGCCCTCTACTATTCACCCTCTTTTTAAACTCTCTCCCCAAGTCATGTAGCGGTACCCTGCTACTCTACGCTGATGACGCGGTAGTGTTTTGGAAACACCCACAGCTGAGCACTCTCCAGCAAGCTCTTCAGGGTTTCTTCTGGGAGCTAGAAAACTGGTTCACTGAACACCGCTTGATCATCAACTATCAAAAAACAAAGTCCATGATCTTTGCACATCGACAAAGTACACACAGCCAGTTGGCTCTCCTAATCAAAAACAATCAAGGCGCCCCTCTTGAACATGTTACGTGTTTTAAATACCTGGGAATTACTTTAGACACCTCCCTCTCCTACCATCATCACATTCAACTACTCTCCTCCGCTGTTAACACTAGAGTGGGTATCCTCCACAGACTTAAACACTGCTTACCCACACAGGCCATGCAGCTCACGGTCGCCTCCTCTATCCTCTCCCTAATAGACTACGGGATAGTGATATACGGCTCTTCGGACCCTACCACCCTTCGTAGCATCAACACCACTTTGAATAAAGCTTGCTGCCTAGTCACCGGGTGCGACAGATTAACACATACCTGTGAGCTCTATGCACTTACTGGATGGCTAAACTTCCAAGGAAGACTTAAGTACCACTCCTGTGTGCTAGCAAAAGATCCTTCCAGCTAGCCCGCAGGCCTCTCTCAATAGTCTGTGTTGCCCCCCGGCGTAACACTAGTCTCGCAGCATCCTCCTCATTCCTGGTCCTCATTGTAGGACATCCCTTGGGCAAAGATCTTTCCGCTACCGTGCCCCTCTTTGGCTAAACACTCTACCCCCCCCATCTCTCAGACCCTCAGCCTCTCCCAATTCAAAACAGCTCTCAGAGCTCAACTCCGGGAGTCAGAAAAATGCGACTGTGGCTAACTCTCTGCCCTCCTCTGGTTTTTTCATACCCCCAATACACACGACACAGGGTCTCAGTTGATCCCAAGAGTAGCATCATTATCTTGTATCGCTGCCTACTACTGTCACCAGTTAACAAAGCTTATGCCTGGACTGCACCGGCAGTACTGTGTTACGAATTTCTACCTGTTTATTGTGCGGTCTCTGTATTTGTTTACCCTCCACCCTATGTAACCGACGTGGAGCCTTTGCAAAAGAGTCTGTGACTCAAAGGTTTGTAATTCCGATTATATCCAATAAATAAAATAAAAAATAAATAAAAATAAATAACTGAATGTTACAGTCTTAGTACCCTGTTCACACTGAGATGAATTCATGCTCCCCAGTGATCTCCTGCCACACGTCTGCAACTGGGTGTCAGCCAATGGACCTTGCAACAAACATTTCTAGGGACATGGATATGTTGTTCATCCACACTGTCTGGCAGGTTCCTTGCCGCTTTAAATCTTGCCGGAAGGTCTTCAAGCTGGCTCCTCCCACTCACCCGGGTGTAAAACTCTCTGCTCCGCCCCATGATGCCAGATCTTCCTTACTGCTTGGAAGCTCAGGTTCCCTCCTTAACACTCTGCATATAGACTGGATCCTAATTCTTCGGTTCGCCCAAAACTCATTCTTTCGTTTTCAAGACTTCGGTCTAATTACTCCCTCGTGGCTGCGATGGACAAATCTACTCCTGGATCTTCCTGGATATAAGTCTCCACCACTCATTCACACTATTGGGATCTGCGCTGGAGGCACTAGGACCCATCGGGAGCAAACTTTTTTGCTGGAGGGTTGGCGCCAGAGATGGAGCCGTGAGGAAAGGCACCGCGAGCCTCAGCTCGCGCGGCAATGACTATCTCGGCGTTGACCCTCCAACCGCCTCAGTTCCTTTTTTCCCACCGTCTAGTGCGCTTCAGTGACAACGTCGCTCGCCTGCCGGGAGTCAAACTTCAAACTAGCAGCATAGTTTTCAGTTTTTCTTATTTTGTAGTAATATCTCGATAAGTATCGCTTAAGTTTATTCTTATTTTTAAAAATAAAAGAAGTCTCAGCATACTTTGACGGAGTTGACCATGAGCAGGTCAGGTGATGGTAGGGAGACTTCGTATGAAAGCTGTTCAGTCAGTTGGGCTGGGTCTGGTCCGCCGCCTTCTCCGGAAGGGGGGTCTGACAACGGTCAGTCCAATGCCCGGGGGGGACGGACGGTCCCCTCGGAAGCATAAAAATAAATGGCCACATTCTCGCACCGCTCGCCTCGAGCTCTTCTTCGCCCACAAGTCAAAAAGAGAAGGCATCACCGAGGTCGCTTCTGATATGTCTGGCGCTGTAGATCGCTCAGTTATCGTTAGTTGTTGGTCTCTTCGAGTCGCCAACCTCTGATTCTGGTAGCCAACGGCTTCGACATTGGAGCCCTACCCCGCCCGCAGGTAGGTCTTCAGATGAGCAGTTTCATCAGTGGGCCGCTATTATGGAGCAATGGGCTCGGAGGTTGGTTCAGCTACCTGGCTCAGTCACTCGGGGGCCTTTGGGCCTCGTGGGAGACCAGGTAGGGCGGTTGGACTTCCCTGGTCACGCGGCACCTTCTTTGGTGCCGTTGACTCCGCCCTTAGGTGTTCCCCCCCTCACGTGGCTATGGCGCAGGGGGCCACACTGATGCCCTTATCTCCTGCTCTTCTTCCTTCAAAGCCTGTTTTCCGGAGTCTTGGAGTGTTTTCGGCACCCTAAAGCCCGATGGCGCACTCAGCACCATCCCTCAGCACGTGTGGCTTCTCGGCGCTGTCCTCGGCATCACGGCCTCGGCTCCATCCTCGGCGCGTGTAGCGACCTCTTGGCGCCGTCCTCGTACCGTGTGGGTCTCGGTGCCGTTCGGCACCGTGCAGGGTCCTTGGCGCCATCCTCAGTGCGTGCGGGTCCCCGGGTGCCGCTGCACCGCTGGGTCCTGCGCTGCTCGTGCAGTGCGCTCACGCGCCTGGGGCTCAGGGCCCTCCACTTTTCAGGACCTCTTTTCACTCTTTTCCTTCTTCCCTTTCTTCTGACTTTCATTCCTTTCCTGTCCATACAGTCCCTCCTGGACTGTCAGGAGATGACATTGAGCCTGACCAAGACCTTCGGCTGGGTGATGAAGTGGAGGAAGCAGGATCTATTGCTGTTACAGAGCCTGTGGTCGATAACCTGTCCTTTAAGTCTCTGCTGAAAAATTTGATCTCCACTCTTTCTCTCCAGGCTACAAATATCGATCCTGGGAAATTGTTAAGACTCCAATACCTTCATGCCCCGGAGATCCCTACGGATTTGACTCCTCCGGTTCAGCCTTCCTTCGAGACGCTGTCTCAAATGGTATGGAATAATCCTGATCTCACCCCTTCGGTGGCTAAATCCATAGATAGGAAATATTCAGCCCCCAAGGATCATCCCATTTTGGCATCTCAAGCCTTTGCGGATCCTATTGTAGTCCTGGCAGAGAATGATAAGGTCGTTCTTCCCCAAACTACTACAGCTCGACCTATTAACAAAGAATCTCATAAGATAGACACCTTAGGTAAGAGAGTCTTTGCTGCTTCTACCCTAAGTATGCGTATTACCAGCTACCAGGGCTATTTCTCCCAGTATGATTATATCCTGTGGCACTCTATCAAGCAGATGGTTGAAGCTCTACCGGAATCGGATATAAAGCCAGAGCTTCTTCAAACCATTACCAGAGGTATCGAATCTAATAACCAGCAGGTTAAAGCAGCTATGGATGCTTTCGACACTGCTTCCGTTCGTGACTGCTGGTATTTGTGCCGCTGTCATTCCTGGCTGCGCGCCAGGTTTCACGAATGACGCCAGGCAGCAGGTAATGGCGCGTCTCTTTGATGGTGCATATCTTTTCGGTCCTCAGGTAGAACAAGCTGTAGAAGCTACACAGAAGACTAGGTCAGTCATTAAATTGGCTCGACCCCCTCCTGTCCCCTCTCGAGGGAGTGTCAATAAACGTCAGTTTCATAACCGTCAGTCCTTTCGAGGCAGAGGAGGTTTCCATAAAAACCAACCTGCCCAACCTCAAAAGAAGACACAACAGAAGGCTCAAGGCCCCAAAGCGCCCAGTTGCTGGCCCAAGTCCCATCTCAGCTGCCCGAGGTGGACTTTTCCTCTCCGTTGGGATGTCGTCTGATGCACTTCTACAACCAATGGAAGTCCATAACCTCAGACAAATGGGTCCTTTGGATAATTCGCGAGGGGTATTCACTCAATCTTGTGGAGACCCCTCCGGATCGTCCTCCCAAATGACAGCCCAGGCTGTCAACCCTTCAGTCAGACCTTCTCGCCGACGAGATTCAGGGCCTTCTGAACAACAGGGCAGTAGAAGTAGTGCCGCTGCATCAACAGAACACGGGGTTCTACTCCCATTACTTTCTGGTTCCAAAGAAGTCCGGGGTCATGCGTCCCATTCTAGATCTCAGAAAGCTAAAGAAATTTCTCCCCAAGGAGAAATTCAAAATGATTTCTCTGGGAACCTTGTTACCTTTGCTTCATCAACATGACTGGCTAGCCTCCCTAGACATGCAGGATGCTTACCAGCACATTTCCATTCGCCCGAGGCATCATAAATTCCTGAGGTTTGTGGCTCTGGGACAACATTATCAGTTCAGAGTCCTGCCCTTTGGGCTATCCTCGGCGCCGCAGGTTTTTACTAAGTGTTGTGCAGTTCTTGCAGCGCACCTCAGAAAGGTCGGAATACAGGTGTTCCCTTATCTGGATGATCGGCTTCTGGCAAGCCCTTCCAGGCAGGGAACTCTGGACGCCATAGAGATGGCCTCTTGCTTCCTTACATCCATGGGAGTTCTGCTGAACCTCAAGAAATTGCAACTGCAGCCCTCCCAGAGGCTCCTTTTTATAGGGACTCTTCTGGACACCTCCTGTGCGAGAGGCTTTTCTTCCAGAAGACAGAAGGGCGATATCCTTCAAATGGCCCGTCACATCGGGAAAACAGCTCAGTCCCAGCTCTCTCGATGCAACGGATGCTAGAGCCTCATGGCATCCTCAGTGTTCACTGTACCTCCAACACGTCGTGCACATGAGAACCACTCAGTGGATGCTCAGTACTCAGTGGTCCCCAACCACTCACCCATGAGTCCCTATCCCATCAAAGTAACAGAACCTTTAAAGAGGTCACTCACCTGGTGGTCTCAAGAGAGCAATCTCCTGGAAGGGTATCCCTTTGCTCCTCTGGACCATCAAATCTCCATTACCACAGACGCGTCCCTAATGGGTTGGGGAGCTCACTGTCAGGCTCTCCACACTCAAGGTGCGTGGACTCAAGTTGAGTCCCAGCTTCACATAAATGTCCTAGAAATGAGAGCCGTCCTTTATGCGATCCGAGCACTGAAGGACATTCTCTGTCACAAGAACATTCTCCTTCAAATGGACAACAAAGCAGTGATGTATTACATCAACAAGCAGGGTGGTGCTCATTCTTACCCCTTATGCAGGGAGTGCGTTGAAGGTATGGGAATGGTGCTTGGAGCACAAGGCTCTAATTCAAGCGGTCTACCTACCAGGAATACAGAACGAACTGGCAGACCGTCTCAGCAGAACAGAGACAGATCCTCCGAGTGGTCTCTCGACTCAACCATAGTTCAGTCACTATTCAAAGAGTGGGGAACTCCAGAGCTGGACCTTTTTGCATCCCCACTCAATGCAAAACTGCCTCTCTTCTGCTCCAGAAATCCAGGGCCTGGCATTTTCTGTCAGGATGCGTTCAGGCTGCGGTGGACAAAATGCTTTCTTTACGCCTTTCCACCTCTTCCTCTAATTCAGAGGGTACTCCTCAAGTTCAAATCCCAGGGGGACAAGATGATTCTCATTGCTCCCTGCTGGCCTCAGCAGCTGTGGTTTCCACTACTCAACAATATGTTGGCAGTTCCTCCGAGACCACTTCCCCTACAGATGAACCTTTTGACTCAGGGGCCGGTGGTCCATCCCAACCTGAGATCACTTCACCTTCACGCTTGGCTCCTGAAGAGGTAGAAGTGAACCGGTTCAATGTGTCTCGAAGGGTTTCAGATATTCTTCTGGCTGTACGGAAGCCAGCCACTCGGAAAACTTACACAGCCAAGTGGGCGTTTTTAGCTCTAGTGTTGAAAGTCCTCTTTGAATCCCTTTCCTGCCCCCAGATAAGGTTCTGAGTACCTCTTGGACCTCTCAAATTCAGGTCTGCAGTACTCTACAGTCAAAGTTCACCTTAGTGCCATTTCAGCGTATCATGAGCCGTTTTTTCCTTAACACTGGCTCAGTTACCTGCGTTGAGAGATTTCTTAAAGAATTCTGCATACCAGACCTCCTACAAGGCGTTCAGTTGCAGCCTGGGACATTAATCTTGTGCTAGACATGCTGACTCGAAACCTTCGAACCTCTGGCTACCAGTGACTAAAATTTCTCAACTGGAAGACTGCCTTCCTAGTGGCCATTACCTCAGCTCACCAGGGGTCTCTGAGATACATGCCCTGGTCACAGA
This sequence comes from Neoceratodus forsteri, assembly GCA_016271365.2. Taxonomy (NCBI): domain Eukaryota; kingdom Metazoa; phylum Chordata; order Ceratodontiformes; family Ceratodontidae; genus Neoceratodus; species Neoceratodus forsteri. Next base: position 1,873,431,245 of record CM057452.1, read on the forward strand.
TCCTCCGTATACTGTGTTCCATAAGGACAAAGTAGTCATGGACTCATCCTAAATTTCTTCCTAAGGTAGTGTCAGAATTTCATCTAAACCAACCTTTGGTCCTTCCTTCTTACTTTGCGGACTTCCGAAATGAAGGAGAACGATTTCTCCATTCTTTGGATGTTAAGAGAGCTTTGCGTTTCTATCTAGATAGAACCAAGGACTTTTGCAAAGCCCAGCAACTGTTTGTTTCCTTCAGTGAGACCCGGCTGGGTCAACCTGTCGCTATCAGATGTATCTCAGCATGGTTAGTGGCATGCCTTCGCCACTGCTATTCCATGGCGCAGGTTAAGTTGGAGGGTAGGGTTTACGCTCACTCTACTAGAGCGGTCGCGGCATCCCTAGTGGAAATTCATAGCGTGCCCATTGCAGACATTTGCAGCGCTGACCACCTGGAGCTCAGTGCATACTTTAAGTTAAACATTATGCACTGGATGTCCATGCCAGACAACATTCTTCCTTTGGCAGAGCCATCCTTAATGGACTTCTGTCCTAAAACGTGAGCTCTTAGTCTCTCCTGCCGCCGTCTAGGGATTATTAGCTCGGTACTCTCCCAATAGTGTGAATGAGTGGTGAAGACATATGTCAGGAAGATATGAAATGGCGTACCTACCGTAATTCTTGATCTTCATGGACGGTCTCCACCACTCATTCACATCTCTCCCTCTGTCCCCGACTCACCTCTGTTGGTCTTCACTCCCTCAAATCTTTAGGCTGTGAAGACTTCTTTGTTGACCCTTCTTATACAGGTCGCCCGGACTATCTTATGTCCAGTTTTTAGGTTAGGCTATCCTTCTAGGTTAGTTGCGCTGCACCTCCTTGGTAAAAAAGGTACTGAGGCAGTTGGAGGGTCGACGCCGAGATAGTCATTGCCGCGCGAGCTGAGGCTCACGGTGCCGTTCCTCGCGGCTCCATCTCTGGCGTCGACCCTCCAGCAAAAAGTTTGCTCCCGATGGGTCCTAGTGCCTCGGCACAGATCCCAATAGTGTGAATGAGTGGTGGAGACTCGTCAAGAAGATCAAGAATTACGGTGAGTGCGTAATTTTCATTTTGGCGGGTGCCCATGTGGGCAGAAAATGTCAGGATGGATCCGCACTCACGTGCATCTACTGCCTCGGCCTAGACCATGACCGCGAGCCCTGCGAGGTTATGGCGTTCGTTTCAGCCAATCCCTGGAAGACCGCGCTGCCCAGTTGCAGCGAGCCTTCTCGGTCAAAAGAAGGACTCGAAAGGTAAGTCCCACGTCAGCGTTCATGGGAGGCGGGAGGGTCCCTTCCTGGACAGTCGACACTCGACTTTGGTCGGGGTTGCGGCTAAGGCCGCTGGCTTCACGGTGTCCCCGTCAGGTCAGGCGGCCGAGACACCAGTCGATGCGGCTGAGATTTTTCTCAACCCGTCGGATGGGCTGTCGACTGGTGAAGCCGATAACCCTTCTTCACCGGTTCCCCCAGTGGAGACCAAGGACTTGCCTGTGCCTCCCATGCCGGAGTCCCCGGTTAAGGCTTCTGAGCCGAGGGAAGAACAGGTGTCTCCAACCCCTTCCCAGACCCATCCTCGGAAACACTGAGAGTCTCGGTCTCGGTCCAGCCGATCCCGCTGACATCAGTGGTCTCGGTCTCGGCACTGAAGTAAGCGGCGCCGTCGCTCGTCCTTGTCTTCCTCCTCGGAAGAGGAGAGACTTCGGCGCAAATTGTGTCGATGCTGCGAGGACCTAATGTGGCAGCAGTTACTTCTGTCCAGGAACAAGCCGACGCCGTCGCCTTCCCCGGCCATCAAGTGGCTGTCACCTGAATGGCCGAAACAACCTCTCGCTGTAGTCGAGGTGCCCAAGCCTGGGCCAGTTGTTCGGCCGAAACCAGCTGCCCCACCGACTGTGGTGGAACCTCCGCCTCCACAACCGAAATTGGGGGCGCCGACCAAGGACTCTTGGTCAGGTCAGGGTCTGCCCCACAGGTTGTTGGTCACCCTCACTCCCGACCATCCTTGGCAGGTGGTGGGTGGCTCAGGTCCCAGGCAGCTCTTTGCGGACTCCTCGGAGTCCGACGACGACTCCTCCCTGTTCTCCAGGCCCATTGACCTGAAGTCCTCTGGGGGCCAGTCAATGGAAGAGAGCCCATCGTCCTTTATGGGTCTGCTTTGGCTCATCTCGGAGACCACCAGGATGCAGCTCGAGCCCGTATCCAAGCGGGCCAAGTATACCCTGACAGAGATACTGGACCGAGGGGATTCGCCCATGGAGGCCTTTCCGGTGGCTGAAGCCATTGTTGGCCCAGCCTTGGAGCTTTGCCAGTGGCCGGCTTCCTGTCCTGCACCTTCGGCCAGGATGGCCAGGAAGTATGCGGTCCCTACCGGCTCTTTGTCCGGTTTTTCGGAACACCCCTCCGCCAAGGGGTTGGTCACCGATAGTGTTTTCTGGCATTCCAGGAACGCTAGGGATGTAGATAAGCCCCCCGACAAGGAGTCCAAAAAGCTGGACTATGCCGGGCGCAAGGTGTACGCTGTGTCCTCCTTTGGCCTCCGCCAGGCCAGCTCAGCTGTGCTGATGGCACACTTCTCCCACACCCTCATGGGCTCCCTGGATGAGGTGATCCCTCATCTCCCGGCCGACCTGCAGACCACGGTCAAGCAGGTACGGGACCAGGGAAGGGCAGTGGCAAAACAGCAGCTCCAAACAGCTCTGGACATTGGAGACTTCTGTGCCAGATCAGTTGCGGCTGCAATGGCCATGCGCCCCAGAGCATGGCTGAGAATATCCACCTTTACGGCAGATACCCAGCATAAACTGGCGGATGTTCCCTTCCTGGGGACTGACCTCTTTGGGCCTGGAGTGGAAGGTCACCTCCAGCGGATCGAAAAGTTCAATGCCACTCTGGACTCGGTCACCTCCGCCCAGAAGGACAATGGCCGTCGCCAACAACATAAGTCCTTTCGCCCTTCTGCGCCTGCGACACGTCCGGCCCAACAGCACCAGCATCAGGGCCAGCAGGCTCGTGCTTGGCATGCCAAAGCTAAGCCTGCAGCTTCCTGTAACAGGAAGCAGGGAGGTAAAGGCCCAGGAGGTCCCTCAGCTGGTCCCTCCTCCAAGCCTGCCCAGTGACAGGTTGAGGGGTGTCGTCCCCAGCCTCGTCACTCCCCCCTAGGTTCCCCCGTGGGGGGACTGCTCCGCCACTTCCTTTCCGCCTGGTCCGCTATCACCACGGACCACTGGGTGCTGGAGGTGGTAGGAATGGGCCTGCTCCTGGAGTTCAAGCAGGTCCCGCTCTTCCGAGCCGTTGCCCCTCAGGGGGCTACAGGGTCCGCAGCCTCTCTGTTGGCTCGCTGAGCCGATATCGCCCTGCTACTCAAAAAAGAGGTGATCAGGAAGGTGGCGGATCCTCCACCAGACCCGGGGTTTTTGTCCAGGTACTTCCTGGTCCCAAAACGGAAGGGGGGGCTGGCGCCCCATTCTAGATCTGCATGACCTGAACAGGTTCCTAAGGTCTCGGACCTTCAGGATGGTCACTCTGGCTCAGATAATCCCATCCTTGGAATGAGGCATGTGGTTCTGCTCCCTGGACCTCCAGGATGCGTTCTTTCACATCCCAATCCGTCCGTCCCACCAGAGATTCCTCCGCTTCAGGGCAGAGGGATCCCTCTACGAGTTCCGGACCATGCCCTTCAGCCTTTCCTTAGCTCCCAGGGTCTTCACCAAATGCATGGCAGTGGTGACAGCATTCCTTCGGCGCCGAAGGGTCCGGGTGCAACCCTACCTGGATGATTGGCTGATTGCAACCTCCTCCAGAATGGAGGTGGAGCGGTCCAGAGATCTGGCCCTCCAGGTTTGCTCTCAGGTTGGCCTCTTCATCAAAGAGGCCAAGTCAGAACTCGTGCTAAAGCAGGTGATACAATTCATCAGGGCAGAGCTCGACTCTCTACGAGCCAGAGCACAGCTCCCGGCAGACAGGACCGAGGTTCTTTCCTCCTTTGCCCAATCATTTCAGGTTGGGCAATTGTGCCCTGCCCAGGACTTCCTGCGCCTCCTGGGCCTCATGGTGGACTGCACCAGCATGGTCCATTGGGCCTGTTGGTACATGTGTCCCCTTCAATGGTGGCTGGCTAGCCAATGGTCACAGCACTTCAATCCTCTGGATCAGCTAGTGACAGTGACCCAGGGGATGTGGAACGCTCTCCAGTGGTGGACCGTTCCAGCACATCTGCAGGAGGACATCCCGTTCGTCGGCCCCGAGCCGACGGTCTCTCTATCGACCGATGCCTCTCTGATGGGTTGGGGTGCCCATCTGGGGGAGCACAGAGTGCATGGCCTCTGGTCCCCTTGGGAGTCCTGATGCCACATCAACCTGCTGGAGCTTCGAGCGGTTCGTCTAGCCCTCACTGCCTTCACTCCGTTTCTATGGGGTCAAGTGGTTCCAGTCCAGACGGACAATAGCACGACCATGTACTACCTAAACCACCAGGGTGGGACGTGCTCCATGCCTCTGTGCAGGGAAGCTCTCCGCATTTGGTCACTTATGCGCAGCCTGGAGGCGGATCTCCTTGCCATCCATGTGGCAGGAGCCTCCAACACTCTGGCCGATGCCCTAAACCAGACAGGGGCTGCGTCCCACGAGTGGTCTCTCCTGCTGGAGGTAGTACAAGAGCTGTTCTCCCACCGGGGCATGCCTCAGGTGGACCTGTTTGCTTCCAGAGAGAATGCGAAGCTGAGACTGTTTCATGCCCACCCCCTCAGCAGGGCTCACTGCAGGGGGATGCCTTCTCGAGGCCGTGGACCCCGGGCCTCTTCTACGCCTTTCCCCCATTTCCCTTGATCCACAAGGTGCTTCTTAAGGTGAGGAGGGACAAGGCACAGGTGATTCTGGTAGCCCCAGACTGGCTCCGTAAGTTCTGGTATCCAGATCTCCTCAGTCTCAGCTCCAGGCTGCCGAGGCGGCTTCCAGCCCGCCCGGACCTGATCTCAGTCAATGGGGAAGGTATTTCACCCAGACCTTCAATCCCTGCACCTGACGGCCTGGTTCCTGAGTGGCTAGAGTTCCAGGCCTTGGGTCTTTCCGACGAGGTCCTCAACGTGGTTGAGGCGTCCCGTAAGGAGTCGACCAGAAAATGCTACGCCTTCAAATGGAAGAGATTCTCCATTTGGTGTCAGGGCAAGGGCCTGGACCCTTCCTCCTGTTCCTTGGCAAGCATTCTGGACTACTTGTGGTCCCTTTCTCAGCAAGGGCTTCGGTCGACGACCCTTAAGGTGCGCCTGGCAGCCATCTCTGCTTACCGGGCACAGGCCGGGAAGCAGTTGGTGGCATAGGAGAAGGTGGTCGGGTGCTTTTTTAAAGGCCTTGATCACATATCCCCTCCGGTGCGAGAACCTCCACCTCCGTGGGATCTACTGCTGGTATTGGCTAAGCTCATGGGCAAGCCATTCGAACCGATGCACAGCTGTGACATCACTCACCTGTCGTGGAAGACCGCCTTCTTGGTGGCTATCATGTCAGCCAGAAGGATGGGAGAGCTCCAGGTGCTTTCCATCTAGTCTCCTTATCTGGTCTTCCACAGGGACAAGGTTGTTCTGCACCCCCACCCGAAATTCCTTCCGAAGGTGGTGTTGGAGTTTCACCTTAACCAGGTGCTGACTCTGCCGGTGTTCTACCCCAATCACACCTCGGAGGCCGAATATAGGCTCCATACTTTGGACCTTAGAAGAGCGCTCGCTTACTATAAGGAGTGGATGGCTGAAGTTCGGGGAGAGGTTCACCAGCTGTTTGTCACCTACACTGAAGCCGCACCTGGCAGACCTGCAGCCAAGCGGACGATAGGCAGGTGGGTCACCTCCTGTATAGATCTCTGCTATAGGTTGGCGGGCATGGAGCCTCCCAGATGGATAAGAGCTCATTCTACCCGCCATACCAGTGAATCGGTGGCTGCTTCCAGGGACGTCCCTATCCAGGAAATCTGCAGGGCTGCTACCTGGAAGTCAGCACACACCTTCATCACCCACTACCACATCGACCTTGAGTCACGCCGGGATGCTGGTTTGGGGCCTCGGTTCTCCAGTCTTTATTTCCTAAGTAGGGGGTGTGTGCCTTGCCTCCCTCCTCCTGGAGAACTGCTAGGAGTCTGCCAGACAGTGTGGATGAACAACATATCCATGTCCCTAGAAATACAGGTTACTCACCTGTAACAGGAGTTCTAGGAATGGTATATGTTGTTCATCCACATGACCCACCCGGCCTCCTCGGCTTCGATGCACAACCTGTCTTCCAGCGGGCTAGATCTGGTGTCATGGGGCGGAGCTGAGAGTTTTACCACCCGGGTGGGTGGCAGGAGCCAGCTTGAAGACCTTCTGGCAAGATTTAAAGCGGCAAGGAACCTGCCAGACAGTGTGGATGAACAACATATACCATTCCTAGAACTCCTGTTACAGGTGAGTAACCTGTATTTTGGGAGCTCTGAGGAACTGCCCAGTCACTTGCGGACCCATACTGCCTTCCCAGGAATGGAAAAACTCATATCTGGCTATCATAGTTCTTTCTCTTTGGCTATTGCCGCTGTGGCTATGGCTTGCGATATACACATTCTGACAACGGTGGGGCCGGGGGCACCAGCACATTGGTACTCAGAACCCTCCATCACACTTTGGGACTGAGCAGTCTCTACCACCCCTACTAAAAGAGATCCTTGCCCATCCCGGGTGTGCCCAGTCCCAGTGCCAGCAGCCACAGGACCATAAAATGGCAATGTTGGAAATATGGAATGAAAATCTTAAAAATTGATGCTGTTATGAGCATGTGTAGAAACTATGCAATGGACACTCGTAACGCAGTCATTTTGGGGCTCTTTTTTTCACCAAATTTGCAACAAGGGCTTTTTGGGACCCTGCCACATGAACAGTGGCACTGTTGTTTCATTAATTGGTCCCAAAAGGTGATTTCATGCAGTGTCTGAAAAAATCGCCTTTCAGGGCAGAGAAACGAAATGACAATGACTGTTTTCATGATGTGGGGTCCCAAGAACCCCATGTTGAAAATATGGGACCAAAACTCCCAAAAATGGCTGAGATATCAACCTGAATTGAAACCCCCATTCACTGCCATTATAGGACTTATCGTCATTTCTTCAGTTAGCGGTCGGCTTTTGAAGAGTGCACACATGTTCCCGGTCCACTGAAGATCACTACTTCCAACTTCCAGAGGTAAGTATGGGTGAGGGGCATGAGGGGCAGTCCGGTGCGCAGAGGGAGGGTGCTGGTTGGGGGAGGGGGACGGCGGCAACAACAAGGGACCATTTTCTGTCTTTTCAGGTTTAAAAGAAAAGACTTCATGGGTCTGTTTTCTGTTTTTTACAGGGAAACTATGGATGTTGGCACACTGGGGTGGGCTCCCAGTGTGCCATAGTACTGGGGGCTTCAATGCCAACCCAGGGATTGGACACCCCGAGGTTGGAGGTTATGTGGTGGGGGACACATCCGACACTGGGAGTGGGCATCTCGGTGTGGGGGGACAACAGCGTGGAGGAGGTAGGCAGGAAAGTGCCTCCTCCCAGCCAGCATGGAGATGTCAGGACACAATTAGCTGCTTGCTCTGCGGTGACCTGCAGATGAAAGGAAAAAGCCGGCTCCTGATTGGCGCGGCTTTTTCTTTTCAGTTGCAGACCACTGCAGGCAAAACAGCATCAGGACCAGCCTGACTGAGGATTGGTGTGATATTGTCAAGCCCCATGTAGAGCACTCTGCAATGGACAGACCGCGTCACACCCCTCAAAGCCTACTCTCCCAAGGAGTTTGACGTGCATGCGCGAACTCAGAAATCAAAAAGGTCAACTCTGAAAAGGATTTTGGCATACTTATAGATGAGGATCTGGATTTCAGTAGACACTGTACAAAATTAGTGCAGAGAACAAATTACTTCATTAAGGGTATAAAAAAAGGCCTGTGTGAGTAGGACTACAAATTGTATAATGCTGCTGTATAAGGCATATATCAGACCTCATATGGATTACAGTTCACTGTTGTAGATTCCTTATCTGAGGAGGGACTTGAATAGACTGGAGAGAATGCAGCGTAGGACAACAGAGTTAATTCATGAAATAAAGGAATAATCTTATGAAGACAGACTAATGCACCCGGATCTATATAGTCATCAACATAGACGTACAAGAGGAGATCTCCTGATGTTGTATAAAATAATTAGTGAACGGGCTGGGTATTGAAATACAGAATAAACCTCTAGGGCTTAGATCACATACAGTAAGTGCCAAATTAGACTGGACCAGTCTAAGAGAAATAGAAGAACAAATACCTTTACTCAAAAAGCAGGAAGACTGTGGAATGCTTTACCAATTGATATTGTGCAAAGTACTAATACTGATATATTTAAATCAAAACTGGATAATTACCTACTTTCAGGTGGGATACATTTGATCTGCTGATGCGGGTAGACAGACATGATGGGCAAGATTGCCTTCTTCTGTCTACAGCCCAGTGTGATAACACGGTATGAAGGGGTTTATTTGTCCTTCAAGAGAGTATAGCACAGTGGGTTAAGGCTCTGAGCTGCAGATCTGGAGACCTGGGTTTGAATTCCACAGCCGCCTAGGTGCATACTGTGTAATCCTGAGCAAGTCACTGAACTTCCTTGTGCTCCCAGGTCGCATCTGGAAACAAGCCTCAGCTTAGTGTGCTACTCCTGGTTAAACAATGTTCCCATTCCCTTTTAAGAATCCCAGATTCTCCAAAGTACTTTGTATAGTATGAGGTGAGCCAGTCATCCAGGTAGGGTAAAACCATGACACACCTTGCCTTCTCAGCTATGCTGTCACCACAACCAAACACTTTGTGAATACCCTTGGTGCTGAGGTGAGGCTGAAGGGAAGAGCTGTGAACTGGTATTGTCAGTTCCCTTACTTGAACCTGAGATATTTCTTGTTCAGATATCTGAGCTCTAAAATGGGTTGCCATTTTTCTTGGGGGTCAGGAAGTACCTTGAGAATAGACTCTTGCCCCACTGAGAGGCAGGGACCTTTTCTGTTTTTGGTATCAGCAGTTTACATACGAGCATACAAAACTGCCAGCAGATACACGCCATTCAGTCTATCTAGTCTGCTCGAGTGTGTAGCACTTCAGTTCATTAGACTGCAGCTGCCCCCTCCCTCATATGCCCTCCACCCATTTCCCCCCTCCCAGTTTGTACCCTCCCCTTGAATCTGTCTCACTCCCTCTTGAAGCCCCCAACATTGTACAGCGATGCAACTTCCTCTGGCAGAGCATTCCACTCTGCCACCACCCTTTCTGTGAACTAGTGCCACCTCAGTTCCCTCTTGAACCTGCCCCCTTCCAACTTCATAGAGTGTCCCCTGGTTTCCCTTCCACCCTTCAGATTGAGCATACACCTGGTGTCTACTCCGTTCAAATTTCTGTACTTCCAGTTCCAACAGAATTCTTTCTGTGGAACAGTGAGCTGGAAAGCTTTTGTGTTTCTGCAGTTTTTGGAAATTTTTTGAACTGCAGAGACAAATTTGGGCCACTGCATCCAGACCTCACTTTTCTGTGGTAATGCTTACCCATTCCTAGAAGCAGTGAGCCAATCTTCTGCCCCACTGACAATGGTTGGATGACCTGGGCAGAATTGTCAGGGGTTTTGCTTTGTTTCGGGCTTGGGTGCTGGTGCTGCAGCAGCTGTACGCCTTGTACCTCTTCTACCCCCGCCCTGACAGTAGCCTTTTTATGTTGCTTGCACATATGTGCAAGAAGCATAGTGCCATCATCCGAGTTTTCGGAGGTGTGGCACCCGTCTTCCAATTCAGTCAATGTGTTTGCAGACGCGGCCCCAGTTCCCCAATCACTGCTGCAGCTGTCTATGACAGTTCCAAAATGCAGTGGTCGTACAGTTGAAAGGGAGAGCTCCGCTTCAGTGAGCAGAGCTCCCCCCCCTCGTACACACACACACACACACACACACACACATAGTAGGCACCATGCACAGTATGCTTAACATTAAGTGATGTCTAGTCCGTTTTAATTTCAATAGTGTGTTCTGTCCTGAAATAGCTGTAACATTATGAAGATGTCGGTTTAGCTTCATGGAGCAATGTATAGCAGTTGAGAGACATGCTCGCTCTCTCAGGCTTACAATATCACATGCTTTCACATTCATACCTCTCAACTGTCCCGGTTTTTCAGGGATGTCCCTGATTTTGCCTCAAAATGTTGATCTGTCCATGTTAAAATGTTGGTTTCATTGACTGAACAGTGGAATTGTAAGCACAAAATAATAATGTAAAACATTACAGTTGCAAACGTGTTCTTCAGAAAATGCTTTTTACGCTATTCCCCTTATTCAACCAGTCTCCTGAGAGTATATAATCAATTTTTAAAATATGTCCCTAATTTTGGTCCAGCATCCCTGACTGTTAAGCCTTGTCCCTCATTTATGAGTCAGGACACAGGAGGTTGAGTGGTTTGCACAAGTAATGCTGCTCCCTCCCCCTCTTTGTAACTGTGTACTGCCATCATACACCTGACGTGGGACTCGCTAATACATCACAGATAAGAAGTCAATCTCCTTCTGGGACTCTTACCCGGCTGCATGCACCCCTCCCGGTCGACTGGATCTCGCTGTCCCATAGTTTCTGTGCTTTCAGGCTGGCGGCTCTCAGCTGTCAGGCGTTACTGTAAGTGACCCCGTCGCTGCCGCAAACCTCCAAGCGGCTTTTACACAGGCAGATCCTATCTATCACCCTCTGCTTCTTTGTCACCTTGTCCTTGGTAACACACTCCCGCCCGGCAACGCAGCGGCTGGACATCCCGCAGGGTTCTTCCTCGCCTGCAGTGCATACATTGCAGCAGCTGCAGGGGTCCTGCACAGGGGAGCCCAGGGCGCAGCCACTGGTGGGCAGCGGGGCGCAGACCGTCACTTCGCAGGGGCCACAGTCGGTCCGGCTCTGGCAGGAGAGCAGGATAGCACCGATTCCCCATGAGAGCAGATGGAGCAGCGCAACCAGCTGTGACAGTTTTAGCAACATGTTGTGACGAACTAAAGTTTTTTCTGTAGTTGCTGTGCTGCACAGACTCGCTCTGGGCAATGATGCCGCTCCTTTGCCAGCTGCACTTGTAGAGCAGAGGCTAACCCCACCCAAAAACACCGGAAGAATGTCTCCATCCCTCCCTCCCTCCTCTCTCCCACTGAAGCAGGACCAGTGTGCCCGGATTGGAGTCAGGGATATGATGTAAAAAGTTTTGTGTGGTTCGGTTGAACCCACACACCGTACCCTTTAACCTGACAGACACGTTTTAGTAGAGGGTGAAAAAAATAATCCCAGAGGAGACAAAATGTTTCAACAGTGGATAACAAGGAAGCCTTCTTCCCCAATCCCAGTGGTCCAATCAAAAAGCAGTTTAGGAAGTTTCAAACTTGTTAAACTTGTGTGGCCATCACCATATCCATCTGAATAAGTGAGACAGACAAAAATCTGATACACAGTAGCATGGCTATGATAAAAGTAGTAACACCGAATACGTGCCTGAGTTCACGTTTTCGAGGTTTTTGTTGTGCCTGAGCATCAAGAATTATCTGCAATTTCTGATTTAACAGTGCAGCTTATATGGACAGCACCATCTTCATGTGGGACATGTGAATTCTGAGTAGTATGGGATGCCACTATTGATGTGGGACAGTTATGAGATATTGCACTGCTGTGACTTGCTGGGTGATCATATTCATTTTTATTATGTTGCTTGCACGCATGTGCAAGAAACATAGTGCCATCATCCGAGTTTTTGGAGGTGTGGCACCCATCTTCCAATTCAGTCAGTGTGTTTGCAGGCATGGCCCCAGCTCCCCAATCACTGCTGCAGCTGTCTTGAAAGCAGTTGAAATGCAGTGGTCGTATGGTTGAAGGCTCCCTTCAGTGAGCAGAGCTCCCCCTCCACACTCACGCCGCATGCATACTACCGCGTGCTCATGCGCCTCCCTCCCCCACGCACACACTGTAATGGCCGATGGGGTGCCTAATCCTCCCTGGCTCCACGCCCAAAGTCCCAGGTGCCACGCTGGGAGCCCGCCCAGCATGGCAAAATTTGTTATGGCTGATGGGGTGCCTAATCCGCCGGCTCCAGCCTCTCCCAAACAGTTTTCCAGCTGCCACTGGGAGCCCACACCAGCGTGGCAAATGTCTCTCGTTGTCTTATAAAAAAATACCTGTAAATAAACTGTCCCTCTGCACTTCTCCCTGCCCTCCCTCCCACAACCCGCACCCACCAACTGTGCACCCTGCCTCCCCACCCCCTCACCCCATACTTACCTCCGGACCTCGGCACGACGATCTTCGGTGGACCAGGAACACGTCTGCACTCTTCGAAGCCAACCGCGAACTGAGGAAATGCTGGTAAGCTGTATAATGGGATAGATAGGGTTTTTTCAACTTTGCTGCATATCTAAGGCATTTTTTGTTATTTTGGCACCAAATTTTCAACATGAGGTTTTTGGGCCCCCTCTTCATGAATTGTGTCACTGTCATGGCGTTAATCGGGCCCGAAGGATGATTTCGTGGTCACTGTGCGAAATCAACTTTCGGGACCAATTGACAAAACTAAAGTGCCAGTGTTCATAAGGTGGGCTCTAAAAAAGGATATGTTGCAAATTTGGTGAAACAATTCTTAAAAATGACTGTTTTACGAGCTTGCATTGCACAGTTCCTACGCACGCTTGTAAGTTAGCTAATTTTTAATATTTACACTCTGGATTTTCAACATTGCCATTTTACCACACCTCCTTATGAGCAGTACAGCTGTCATTTTTTTACATCTCGCCCAAAATGTGTTTCCGCGCATGTAGCGCACAATGGCGCAATCGGTGTGCGAAATCAATGTATGGGACACATTAAGAAAATCACAGTGACACTGTTCATGAGCAGAGGTCTTAAAATGGCTGTGTTGAAAATTTGGTGAAAAAATTCCCCCAAATGACTGTTTTAGGAACTCACATTGCGCAGTTCCTACGCACACTCTCAAGTTTGTGAATTTTCAATATTTTCACTCCAGATTTTCAACATTGCCATTTTACCACACCTCCTTATGAGCAGTATAGCTGTCATTTTTCACATCTTGCCCAAAACATGTTTCTGCACATGTAGCGCACAATGGCGCAGTCGGTGTATGAAATCAATGTATGGGACACATTAAGAAAATCACAGTGACACTGTTCATGAGCAGAGGTCTTATAATGGCTATTTTGAAAATTGGTGAAAAATTCCTAAAATGACTTCCAGCACTACGAGTGTGTGTTGCTCAGTTCCTACGCACGCTCATAAGTTCGCAAATTTTTAATATTTACACTCCAGATTTTCAACATTGCCATTTTACTATACCTCCTTATGAGCAGTACAGCTGTCATTTTTCACATGCCTCCCAAAATGTGTTTCCGTGCACGTAGCACAATGGCGCATTCGATGTGCGCAATCAATGTTTGGGAGAGATTAAGAAAATCACAGTGACACTGTTCATGAGCAGAGGTCTTAAAATGGCTATGTTGAAAATTTGGTGAAAAAATTCCCTTCAGACGTTCTGCAATGTTACTAATGAAGACACTGAACAGGACTGGCCCCAGGACCGATCCCTGCAGCACCCCACTGGTCACCCCCTCTCCCTAGACTGCACACCATTTACCACCACTCTCTACGTCCTGTCTGTTAGCCAGTTTCTAACCCAGTTTACCACACTTTCCCCCATGCCCAGCCTACCCAGCTAGTTTATCAGCCTCCTATATGGGATGGTGTCAAAGGCTTTGCTGAAATCAAGGTAAGCGTCCACTGCCCCACCCTGATTCACTTCCTTTGTCACCCAGTCAAAGAAATCAACCAGATTTATCTGACATGATGTCCCTACTGTGAATCCATGTTGTATATGGTCCTGGGCTCCGATGGCTTCTAGATGCCCGACTATCCTTTCTTTAAGCAATGTCTCCATGATCTTACCCACTACTGAGGTGAGGCTGAACGGCCTATTGTTCCCTGCCTCCTCCCTGCTGCTGGACTTGTGTAGAGGGACCACATGTGCTCTCCTCCAATTCACTTGTGTTGAATGACTCAGTGAACATGGCTGCCAGAGGTACTGCTATCTCCCTTCGCAGTTCTCTTAATATCCTTGGGTGTATGCCATCTGGTTCCATCGCTTTGTCCACCTTCAATTTAGTGAGCTCCTGCAGGACTCTTTTGCCTTTGAATGGACTATTGTCCACCTTTTCACCCCCTTGGCAACTGTTGTACTGCTGTGGCCCTTGCCCCTCCCACTCTTCTGTGAATACCAAACAGAAAGACGCAGTGGATGTCTTGAGAGGATGGCATGGAACTATAACTTCCAAATACCTAAACAGCACATACAAGCAAGCAACATTCGGCATTGACAAATGCTTGTTGTGACTAGCACTAATAAGGACTATTCTGTTACCAAAAAGTGAGTTTCCCTCAAAAGAGAAATTCATGGTTTTTGTCTGAGTGTCCTAAGAAAGGATGGTTGTCCTTAACCAGAAAAATCTTCTTATGGACACTACATGGGCTAAAACTCTAGCAGCAGTATCATTAGTATCCACAGCAACATGGAAATGGTATTTAGTGACATCTAGGGCTGATCCTGATGTGGCCACGTAAGGTGGCAGAGTAGAAACATCAAAATAACAAGAACATAACAAGAGCAGGTAATACATAGTGAAAGGTTACAGTTGTTACATTTGGCAATACAGTGGCAGTAGTTGAGGGACAGCAAATAACAAAGCAAAGTAAGGCTTATGGTGGTACAGTTTCAGTAAATAAGAGAACCTATTTGGCCCTACCCCTGGAACCTATGGGGGTGGGCTAGTCCTTAAAGTAGTGGCAGGTGGATGCTAACAGGAGCCAGTCTTTGAGGTGAGTCTTGAACTGGCGGAGAGTGTTTATGGTGCGCATTTCAGTGGGCAGCTTGTTCCATACTCTGGGGCTGCTACAGACAGGGCTCTAGCGCCCATGTTTGTGGCTACTCTGGGGGTTTTCAGGGAGGTGATACTGGAGGAGCCTAGGCAGTGGTGTGATGTTTGAATGGTGAGAAGTGGAGCAAGAGGGGATTTCTGGCTAATACAGATGGCAGAATCAATAAAACTATACAGTGCAAGGTCAAAGTGAGCTTGTAGTGGGAGCCACCCCAGTGTAGTGTAGAGTGTACAGTGGTGTGTGGAGAAAGGGGCCAGCAGAGAGGAGCAGCAGGCACTGTTGTATGCTACTGATAGTTTTGCCATGGTGCATGCGGAGGTTCTGGAGTAGATGGGAGAGCAGTAATCCAGGATAAGGTAGCAGGTTTCCCTGGATGATGGCATGGCGGGCCTCAGAAGTGAGGTATTGCCGGTACCTGTAGGCAGCCCCTAGTTTTTGGTGAACTCTTAGAACCAGGGAGCTTATGTGCTCTGTAAAGGAAAGGGAGAGGTCAAGCACAACTCCTAGATATTTGAAATGTTTGACGTCCTTTAGGGCATGGCCATCAGGGGACGTGATGATTAGGGGTGGGTTAGATTTGCATTTAGTTAGAAAGGGTTTAGATCCGAACAACATTGTTTTGGTTTTTTTGGCATTGACTAGAAGGAGGATGTCAGAAAACCAGTTGTGGGCTGCAGTGTAGTTTTATGAGAGGGCTGCAGAGATGAGGGTAGGAGACTTTCTGCTGGAGAAGAGCACGAGGTCGTCAGTGTAAAGGATTGAGTGACAGTTGAGACTATCCGCTGGAAGGGAGTTAATGAATAAGGAGAAAAGGAGGGCTCCCAGGATAGAGCCTTGGGGGACCCCAGTAGAGACAGGCAGGGTGGGCGAGCGGGCTGGGCCAATGCACACAAACTGGGACTGCCCTGTAAGGTAGCTTCCGAACCAGGTGGTGACCTCCGGAGAGCAGCCAAAGGTGATGCAATTTGGAGAGGAGGAGTGAGTGATTGACAAGGTCGAAGGCTTTGGAGAGGTCAATGAAGACTGTGCCAATTGCATTTCCATGGTCCATGTTTGTGAGGATGTGGTCAGTTAGGAGTGCAGGGGCAGTGGTGGTGGAGTGATTCTTGCAGAAGCCATGTTGTTGACTGCATAGTAGGTCATATTTACCTACAAAGTCAGCAAGTTGGTGGTGGACGCCTTTTTCAAGTAGTTTGCTTAGGGAGTCATGTGATGCAAGTTCCTGAATTGGTAGCTCCAGCCACCTGCTCCAATTTTGGATTAATTTAGAACTTTAAAAGACCAAGATATCACAATCTGCATTCCTATAAATTGTCTGAAGATACCTGGAACATCCTTTAGTAATTTTGGTAGTAAATGGATGTGGAGATGCGGAAAGCGCATCCGAGACATACTCACCAGCCACCCCGGTGAAGGCCCCGAAGAAAGTTAGGGCCTCGCCAGCCACCGGAGACTTGAAAGCTGAGACTACAACTAATGTAAATGAGCCTCTAACACTGGCACAATTTTTGGCCGAATTTAAACCATTTCATGTAACAACCGGAGATAGTGGCACTAAGGCAAAAGTTCTGCAGACTGGAAACAAAAATAGAAGATTTGGAGGGTAGAAGCAGGCACAATAATGTTATCATTATTGGCCTGCCAGAACAAGAAGAGGGTACTAACCCAATATTATTTACCCAGAAGTTTTTGCGTAAAATAGCAGGCCCTACACCCTTCGGAGATAATTATACCATAGGAAGGGCTCATAGGGCTTTGTGAGTGATGCCGCTTCCAAATGCACCACCTCGTACTTTTATTCTCCATTTCTTGAATGTTCAAGAAAGGCAGCATGTACTCCTGAAGATTAAAGAACTTAAAGAAATTAAATGGGAAGGAGCTAATTTAAGGATCACTCAGAACCTTCCACTTTCAGTACAGCAAAAGCGAGTGGAATTCCACCCTACAGTGGTTAAACTGATTGCCTCCAGCGCCCTCTTTCGAATGGGTTATCCGGCGAAATTACAAGTATTGTTACCGGGTGGATGGGTTGCCTATGAAGATGTGCTCGCGGCTACCGTTGGTTTGAAAGCAGCACTGCCCAACTTCTTTAAATAGGGTTGGACAGATCTGATGCGCTGTTGTGCCTTCAATTAGTCATGGGAAAGCAGATCTATTTACTTCAAGATGGAAGATGTTGTTTCACCCTGGTGTTCTAGTTTCAATCGCTGTGCACCCTGGGATATACGTAAGAGTCTGAATTGGTCTCAAGTTTGGTAAAATCCTGGTAGTAATTTACACACTATTCCCCTTTTCTTTGTTCCTTGCGTGTTCAAACCCGGAGTCAAAATAGGGAGGCTTAAGGATAATTTGAATCAGGACATGGTTTAATTCAGTGCAAGGAATGGCCCTATGGAAGCTGATATAATTGTCACGGTATAATACAGACTATGTGTTGCTGCTAGAGGGAGCCCGATCCCCTCAGTTATGTTAGCTGAGTAATGCTCGACTTGCAGCTGGAGTGCTAAGATTTCAAGAATGTCTCACTTATACATATGTTGGCATTTTACAAGATCTGACACTGTTGTTTGGGTACATGTACCGGACTGGTAATATGTCAGGGATTTACTGTTAATTTAACACAGTCACGGTGAGATTGTTTAGGGTAATAATAAGTCATGATACGTTTTCTTGGGCATAATTGGTTATGGCTTCCAGTAATAGTTCACAGGGTGGGATTCTTGTGTGAACAATTTTAGTTAGAAGGGATTATGATGTTTATAGCGAATGGGCAAGATTTCTTGAAAAGGGACCTCTGGGTACAACAAAGATTTTGAGTGCGGTCCACAGTGATTTTAACTGCCTGCTACACTTTAATTTGGCTCAGTTACATTTTTGTACCCTTATCAGATGGGAACATTTTCTTTTTTCTTCTTTTTCTCTAGCTGGTCTTTATCAAGAGAAGGACCAAACTACAGACATTGGGATAGCTAATAGAGCAGTCAATAGCCTGGCATTTTGTATGCTAGTTCATGGGGAATCTGGATCTAGTATGGTCAACTGTATATGGAGCGGGAGGGCATAGAGTGAGGGTTGGAGAGTAGGAACTTTGTGGTTATGGACCGAAAGGTGTTTTTTTTGAGGGGCTAAGATTTTCTGGCTTAGATTTGGGAGTATTTGTTCTGTTAGTGATTGGGACTTTGGGAAGTTAGGGGAGGGAGAGTGTGGGCTGGGACAGGGGAAGTGGAAGGGGGGGAGGGCAACCAATGCAGGGTAATGGAAATTGCAACCTATAGTCACGGACAGATTTCCTTTGTTGGCGGAGTAGTGTGTAGTTGTTTGAGGGTCATCATTTTATTTTGGTACACTTTTTATAGGTATAATAAGTAGTCCTTACAAGTTTATTACATGGAATAGTAAGGGGGCTAGACAGAAGACAAAAAGATATAAAGTCCTCAAACATTTACAGACGCAAAAGGGGCAGATTATTTGTTTACAGGAAATGCATATGCTGGAATCAGGGACTCATCTTTTTAGACACCAGTTTGTGGGACAAGTTTATACTTATTTATTTATTTATTCACAATTCGGATTTACAACCTTTGAGTCAAAGACTCATTTACAAAGGCACCTCATCACAGGTAGGGTAGACAACATTTTGGTGGAATACAGCAATGGAGAACATTCCAGGTGAGATACAAAAAAGAGCATACAATGCAAAGCAAACAGACATTCAAAGCACTTCCAGTGAAGCACACAGATTTCCAATTGAGGTGTACAGGCCTCAGTTAAGCTAATCTAACTAAACTAATATACATATAATACTATGGGACCCCTAGAGATATTGGGTACGAGTACCTGGGGGGGGTGAGGAGGGGTAGTTGCTGGGGAGGGTGGGGGACTGGAGAGACTTTGTCTGTGGATTGGGTCAGGCAGAGCTTTAGGTATGGCCCTGTCATGGGCATTTGCAGCTCCGAGAGTCAGTGAGGTGTTTACAGAGGGCGATTTTGAAGGGGATAATTTTGGGGATGTTTGTGATATGGCTGGAAATAGCACGAATAGTAGCGGGTTGCTATTTTAATAGCAAGAGCTATTCCTTTTCTTTGCGAAAAGACTGTTAAGAATCCCAGTGGCCGGACTTCCAGTGACATCACGGAGGCGAGAGCAAGCAACTGAGTGTGGCTCCTCACCCGCTTTGCCCAGAGAAGCAATTTAAAACTTACGGTAAAGAGGATCAGAAATGGCATCCACAGGACGTGCAAAGGATAAACAAAGTAAGAAAAGATTAAAAAAATCGCCATAATATACCAGATGATTGCAGATTGACACCAGCTCTCAAAAGGCCGAGCAGAAGTCCATCTCCGGCTAGCATGGCAGATACGGAAGAAGAGTCCGAACAACTGTCAAGATCTAGGTTCGAACAGCTATTTAGAGAAATTCGGGAGATGAGAGCAAAGACAAAACAAGAGTTCAGAAATTTAGACCAAAAACTATCCAAACTTGAAAAGCGAGTGGAGGAAGTGGAGGACCGGATAGCTCAAACTGAGAATAGCACGACACATACTGGCCTGATATTACAAGCTCTGGTGGCACAAACTGAGAGAATACATGAAAAATGTATAGCTCTTGAAAGCCGCTCCAGACGAGAGAACATCAGACTTTATGGCCTCTCTGAAGGTACTGAGACTGGTCGAATGGCAGATTTTCTAACAGACCTACTGATGGATGTACTAAATTTACCAACGGGCTACCAACTAAACATTGAGAGAGCTCATAGAGTGTTACAACAAGACCTGCAGACGACAAAGCCAGACCAAGATCGAGTATAATTAAATTCAACAGCTACAAAACAAAGGAGGATGTGCTGATAAGGGCTTGGAAACAGAAAGAGGTTACGTATTTAAATAACAGACTGTTTTTAGATCATGACTTCCCTCAGGAAATCCAACGGCAACGCTTACAGTATGCAGAAATAATAAGGGCTCTGAAAGTCAAGGGCCTTCGCTTTCACACTCTTTATCCAGCTAGAAACTGCATTTTTGGGCCAGAAGGAACAAAAGTGCATGACTCACCGGAGGAGGCCAGGGAGGCATTGGCGGCAAAGGGCTTGGTGGAATCACAGGCCTCAGAAGACGGAAACTCAAGTTCCCAGAAGGCGATGGAGTACACTGGGGGCTGGGCGATTCGCGACAGGGAGGAGGAAGAGAGGTTGTGACCTCGCTATGACATCGGCTGCCTCGCTGCAAGTGATAAAAGTACTATTACAAAAATTTCAGAATCAGCGCAAAGACTCTGCAAATGACTCTCAGGGATAATCGTACTCAGAGGGACTTTTCTGGTACTCTTCATGTGGGGCTACGCAAGGCGTCAGTAGTCGCTAACATTAGCCTTGTTATTCGGGCTGAAAGGGACTTAATTTGGACTGAGACCTGAAGTAAGGACCGAAGCTGCCAAGTAAGATCTACTACTTTCCAATAGACAGACTCACCCCATCAGTGTGAGATGAGCAATCGCATGGGACTGATCCGTTGCCGTTCTTTTTTTCTTCACATGTTTTCTGTATTGTTCAAACCTAATGGATCTCAAGCTCAGTGACACATGCAACCAAAATATGGGTGTCTATAACTAAATGAACAATTTAATGTTTAATTTATCTTTAATTTCCTCTAAGAAAAGTTATATAAAGGCAAGGGCTGAATTGTTTCGTTCTGGGTGGGGCGGGGTGGAGGGCAGAGATCCGTGACATCACAGCTTACTTTCTTTGAGATATGTACTATTTAAAGTATATATTTGGAGCCTATCTATTAAATCTAAAGGCTCTCGAGGGGGATCACACGTGGTGTGATAGTTCTCTTTAAACTCCTGGTACTAGTGATCCCTGAAAAAAAGAGGGGTTACTGGTAACAGAAACCTTTTTAGGAGGAGGCAAAGGTTTCCCTTGTTGGAAGTACTAGTTTTGGCTAAAATTATTAGCACATCAGTTAAAATGTTAAATAAGATGTTGCAATGTTTCAAATTTTTTAGATTGTTTATAAGACGACCTTGGGGATTTTACTTTTGTGGAGGGGGATGGCTGGGGCGGGGGGACCGAGGGGGTGGTTGCCGGGACAAAGGAAATGCAACAACCGTCTGAGATAATAACTATTTGGTACCCTAAATGGATAATGCGGATGTAATTACAGTCTCTTTTAATGTCAATGGGTTAACACATCCCATTAAAAGAAGTAGAACAATGTCTTTTTTACGAAAGTCCCGGGCAGGCTTTATATTGCTCCAGGAAACTCATTTAAGCAAGGATGAGCACGAGAAATTAAAAAAAATTGGATATCAAACATTAGTTCACTCCTCGTATAAGAGCGGCAGGAGAAGGAGTATTGCGATTCTCGTACCCAACGGCTGCCCTTTGGAGGTGATTGACACAATCAGAGATAAGGAGGGCTGCTGGGTTGGTTTAAAGGGCAAATACAATGGCACAATGATATCGTTGGTCTCAATATATGCACCACCAGGCTCACAATTCATATTTTACAGAGACTTTTTACTGCGCATCTCAGATTGGGCAGAGGGTGCCCTTGTTATTGGGGGAGACCTGAACCTGAGGTTGAATGCTCACATGGATACATCGGGAGGGATCACTAGGCAGGAGAATGGAATAGCAAAAAAAGTGGTAGGGTTAATGGGGAAACTAGGCCTTGCCGACACCTGGAGGCAGATGCATAAGGGAGTCAAGCAATTTTCATTTTACTCTTCGGCACATAAAATATATTCCAGGTTATACTACTTATTAATGCCTAGGGACAATATCTCTATGTGCACCGATTCCTGGATGGGTGATATAGTTTTATCAGATCATGCCCCAATTTATTTGAAGCTAAGAATAGGCTCCACAAGGCACTCTGCCTTCTGTCGATTGAACCTGTCTCTGATACGTGGTCAGGAAAAGAAGGAAACGATAACTAAGGTAATAGAGCAAGCAGTCAGTGACAATGCAGATCCGGACATCGCACCTGGGATTTTATGGGACACAGTGAAAGCAATAATAAGAGAAAAATGTATAGAGATCTTGTCTAGAAATAAGAGAGCGAGGGAAGCAAAAAGAGAGGGACTACTGGAGCAAATAAGGACTCTCGAATTACAACAAAAACAACAATTAAATGCAGATAGGGGAAAATTATTAAAGAGTTTAAAGAGGGAGTTGTTAGACCTTTTAGACTACCAAGTGGAGCAAAAGTTGCTTTATTTACGCCAGAAATATTATGAGGGTGGCCCGAGGGCCCTCAGGCTTTTAACATGTAGGCTTAGACAATGTAAAGCTAAGGCCAGCATCCCAAAAATGTTTGACACTAAAACAAAAACATGGAAAAATAAAGTAGAGGAGATTGCTGAAACATTTAAAAAGTATTATCAAACCCTATATAGTAACGGGGCCAGCCCCAAGCAGGAGGAAATAGAAGGGTATTTGACACCTCTGGGCCTTCCAAAAATTCAAGCACAACATATAGAGAACCTGCTTTCCCCATTTACACAGGGAGAGATACAGTTGGAAATCTCTCGTTTAAAGACAGGTAAATGCCCAGGAACCGATGGGCTCCCAAACAAGTTCTATAAAAGTTTTAAGCCAGAAGTAGTGCCACTTCTTAGGGACGCTTTTAATGCCCTATGGAGGGAGGGAGGTAGAGGGGCCCCATCCTGGAGTCAGGCGGTCATTTCGGTATTGCCAAAGCCAGCTAGGGACCCAACCAGATGCTCCTCATATAGGCCGATTTTATTATTAAATACTGACTATAAAATAATGATGGGGGCCCTTGCCGGAAGGCTGGAAAAATTCCTCCTGGACATTATACATCTAAACCAGACTGGTTTTGTCCCAGGGAGGCAGACTTCAGACAATGTAAGAAGGTCAGTGGTATTGAACATCTCCAGCTAACAAGGACCCCAGCATATGTGATGAGCCTAGATGCAGAAAAGGCCTTTGACCAGGTCTCGTGGGACTTCCTTAGGGGCATCCTAGCTGGCTTTGGTTTCCTGGCCCCTTTTGTGGACCTGATATTTAAGCTATATGAAAGTCCAACAGCCTGTATAAGAGCCAATGGTTACATATCCGGCTCTTTCTGTCTGGAGAGGGGTACTAGGCAGGGCTTCCCCCTGTCCCCCCTATTATTTGCTATGTATATTGAGCCTTTGGCTCAAAGTATAAGGGGGAATGCTCAGATTACTGGAGTGGAATTAGGAAAGACAACACATAAGATGGCACTATACGCCGACGATGTGTTACTGTATATGACGACATCATTGCCGAGGGTCTCTGAACAGATTAGGATTTTCTCAGCCCTATTGGGATATGCTCTGAACTGGTCAAAGACAGAGGTCTTGGTCTTGCCAGACACAGTCGAGGAACAGATTAGGGCAGCGTACCCAATGAGGTGGGACTGTGAGGTCATCAAGTATTTGGGAGTCAAGTTGGGTAAATCACCAGATACGCTCTTTGCAGACAATTATCCAGCCTTAATAAAACAGATAAGAGCGGATCTGCAAAGATGGGACAGTATTCCCTTCCCCTTATATTCTAGGCTTCAAATAATTAAAACAAATGTTTTACCAAGACTTCTATAGCTTTTTCAGGCGGTCCCATGTAAGGTACCTCATAAGGAGTTCGAGGTATGGCAAAGCTGGATAATGAACTTCATCTGGGGGAATAAACGTCCCGGAGTAACTAAAAAAGTGTTATTCTTACCAAAGCAGGAAGGGGGGTAGAGCATGTCTGCAAGTAAGTAGTTACTGGGCTGCTGCTCAAATGAAGCAAGCTTTACTATGGGTCCACAGGGGATATAGAACACATTGGCAACAAATTGAGCTGCACTTGGTGGGGAGGGCACAGTTGTGCTCAAAGATTTTTGACCCTCAGGGTCGTACATCGGACTATGTGACACTCCCTGCCTCGGTAGAAGCAACCCTACATGGATGGTATCAAGGTATAAAGAAAGGGTCCACAAAAAGAAACGTGGAGATATAAGTGTTTTGTCTTGGATAAGGCCTATTCTCCAAATAATTTCTCCAACTGGTATCAAAGACAGGCGACTGCTGGCTTAGTCGCAAGTTGGCAATTATTGCAGGGAAGCACATTGTTATCATTTGAGAGGGCAAAGGGGTTGTTCAATTGGTCAGAACATGATCGGTTATATTCTTACCAAATTAGAAATTGTATAAACGGAAAGTTGCAAGAGGACCTTAAGCAGGAAGATCTCAGACCTTTCCCCTTGGCTTTTGGAAAATATTTGGGAATCAACTCATGGTAAAGGGGCCATAACAATGCTTTATTGGAACCTGATAGCAGATCAGAAGTATAGCACGGCCTCATTACAAAATAAATGGGAACAGGAGCTAGGTATACAACTAAATCAAAAAAAATGGGGTATTATTTTTAGAAGTGGCTGGAGCACAACCTCATCCCCCATGTGGCAGGAATTCACCTGGAGGATTAAAATTAGATATTTCTATATGCCAGGTAGACAGATAAGGATGGGTTCCAGAACCAATGCAATGTGTTGGAGAGGATGTGGATGCCTCCAAGCAGAGATGTCACATATTTTCTGGTCTTGTTCGGGACTGGAAATATATTGGGACAATATTAAACAACATTTAAAGGAAGTATTTGGGCTGGTAATAGAGATAGGACCAGAGAACATTGTGTTAGGTTTATGTCCAGCAACAATTAAAGGAAAGGAAGGGCAATTCTTATGGGCGGTGATGTGCATTGCGGCCCTGAAGGGCATAACAAAGAAATGGTTACAGCAGTCTCCTCCAGAGATAGGGGAATGGGTGGGTATAATAAACCAAATACAAATTATGGAAAAAGTTACTTTCGTTGTTAACCACAGTAATGAAGCATATATAAACAGATGGACTCGCTGGGACTTACATAAAGAGATTACAGAATTGAATAAATTATTTAAAATATCGCCCCTCCCCTCCCTCCTTCCTCCCTTTCTCCTTCTCTCCCCTCCCCTTATTTCTTCCCTTTCCCTCCCCGTCCTATCCTCTCTAGCCCCTCCTCCCCCTTCTTTTCTTGCCTTTTTCCCTTAATATGGGTCTAATTCTACTTTCCACAAAAGGTATCAGTCTTAAATCAAATCTAATGTAATGCAAAAAGGTATAAATGTCGGTTTTACTTTTTACCTCCCCAAGGGTATAAATTTGTCTGTTTTAAAACAATCTGAATTTGTTAGGATTAAAGAATTTTGAATGTTAATTTCCTGATTTAATAGGTATGAATTATAAAAATAGATCAGGTATAAAGTATACATGAGACAATTCTGGTTGTTCTATATTGGTAATAACTGCTTAATGGACTTTGAATATGACAATGTATGTATGATACAACCTGAATGTGATAATGTATGTAAGTTACAACCTGAAGTTTTTTATTGGAAAATACTTAATAAACTAAGTATAAAAAAAAAAAAAGGATCCCAGTGGCCGTTATCTCCTCATTCAAGGTATTTTGTTTAGGATGAGGGTGGTAATTAGGAGTGTATACGGCCCTAATGTAGATTCACCAGGTTATTTTGTAGAATTACTCAAGATCTTGTCCCCTTTCGCCCATCTTCCAATACTTTTGGGAGGAGACTGGAATTTATCTTTTACTCCAGAGTTAGACAAGGATGGGAAAAAAAGAGCAGGGTTATCCCCAGCTCAAAGAGCCATTCAAGAACTGTCCGATAACATTGGTCTATGTGATCCTTGGAGGGTGTTCCATCCAGTACTTAGGGAGTTTACATTTATATCTGAAGTGCTTAAATCGAGATCTGGGATAGATTATTTTCTGCTTAGTCAAACGATGCTCCCAGGAGTATCGGATTGTATAATAATCCCTGTAGTTATTTCAGATCATTCGATGGTTAGTTGCTCGATAGACCTCTCCCCTAATCTTCCCAGGCAAACTATCTGAAAACTCAATAATCAATTACTGCACTCAAAACAGATTAAAACTAGTATCATTCAGAGAATCAAACAATATGAAAAAGAAAATGTTAATACTACAGGTAAAGGGGATGTTGAATGGGGTGCCTTGAAATGCGTTCTAAGAGGGGAATTAATTAAACTTGCAGCGGAGAGGAAAAGACAGAGGGAATGTAGAACCAGACAATTGCTAACTCAAATTAGGGAAATAGAATGTACTCTCTCAAAGAATACCCCAGCAGAAATTAAAGAACAGTTGATAGGACTACGGAATCAATATGGGGAAATTCTACGAGAGAAAACAAAATACGCTATCCTTAAAACAAAGGCTTTCTATTTAGATCAAGGAGAAAAGTCTGGTCATTTATTGGCCATGTGATTAAGAGTGGTGGAACCCTCTAAAATCATTCAAAGCATTACATCCCAATGGGATGGAATAACTAAGGTTCTTCCCCAAGAAATAGCTCTCGAATTTTGAACATTTTTATAAGAATCTGTATAGTCCTATGAATCCTCGTCCTGGAAGGAAAGAGGTGGTGAATTATCTGTTCTCCTGCCAATTACTGTCGGTTCCACTGGAATTGAGGGATGGATTCTCCTCCCCTATCCAGGAATCAGAAATACTGCAAGCAATTCAGACCCTACCCCTAGATAAGGCTCCAGGGCCGGATAGGTTTATCCTAAATTTTTATAAATGTTATGCCGCACAACTAGTCCCAGGTTTGAAAAGATTATTTTTTAGTATACTTAACTCAGATAGGGTAGATAAACATCTTTTTGAAGCCCTTATTGTGGTTATTCCCAAAGAAGGGAAGGACCCAGATAAGGTTTCCAGTTATTGGCCTATCTCTTTAATGAATTATGATGTCAAGATACTGGCAAAAATCTTGGCGGTTCGTTTAGCGGTAGTTATGCCCTTATTAATACATAATGATCAGGTTGGTTTTATGAATGGTAGACTGGCCTCTGACCATATGCTCAAGTTGGCTCACGTTTTCTCGGCATCCAGGGATTCCAATGTTCCATGTGGATTGATGTCGCTGGATGCAGAGAAGGCATTCAATAGAATGCATTGGCAATTCCTATCATTGGCTATGGAGAAATTCGGTTTACCTCTTCCCTTCATTAAGAGTGTGTTCTCTCTATATAATCAACCGAGTGCAAGAATGTACTGTAATGGTGTTTTATCTGCCAGATTTCCCCTATCCTCAGGATCCAGACAAGGATGTCCCTTATCCCCTCTTCTTTTCAACCTTTATTTGGAGCCCCCTCCTGGCCAAAATTAGACAAGATCCACAGGTTCAAGGTATTACGATAGCCACACAAGAATTTAAGGTATCTGCTTATGCAGATGATATCCTCCTGCACCTGACCTGTCCTAGGCAAACTATACCTAAAGTGTTGGAAATTATAGGAAACTGTAGTAAAACGTCTAATTACAAAATTAACATTGGGAAAACCCTAGTATTCCCTCTTAATTCGAGAATATATAGGACAGAAGTGACAGAACTAGGATTAAAGTGGAGTCCTTATACTCTTAAGTATTTAGGAATTGCTTTGGCAAGGAGTGACTCCAAAATGCTGAAATTAAATCTAGAATCAATCAGTACCATAGTTCAACAGGATTTATTAAGATGGCACAATCTCCCGATATCTCTTTGGGGACGAATCAGCATAATTAAAATGAATGTATTACCAAGGATGTTCTACCCACTTAATATGCTTAATCTCTGGGTACCAGTCAAATGGTATAAGAAGGTACACTCTATAATTTCAGATTTTGTATGGCAGGGGAAAACTCCACGTATAGCGTACCACAAATTAGCGGCCTCCAGTGAGAAAGCGGGATTAAGGTTGCCACATTTAGGTTTATATTATTGGGCAAGCAGTGCTAGCAAGTATCTCAAATGGTTGATGTCCACCACAACGGAAAGCACTTTGCCTTATGTTCCATCTTGGGTCAACCTAGAAATTGAATTGATCAAAGCAGTTGGTTTTGACCTGATCTCCCTTTTGTATACTACAGTGAAGGCTCTTCCCTCCAACTTGGCGTCTACTCCCATAAAGGTTTCCTTAAGAATTCATACTCAGTTATGCTCTTTATTATGGTACTCACCTAGTAAGGACAGACACCAACCACTGTGTTAAAACCCTAATTTAAAAATTGGGGGAAAACGATTTTGGGCTCTTGGATACCTCAGTTACAGGGCCTAAGAGTTATCGACCTTTTACAGGATGGTAAATGTCTCCCAACTGCAGCTATTATTGCTAAATATCAAATTTGGCCTAATCAGACATTCAGGGTCATCCAATTGAGACACTTGATGGTACAATTACAGGACAAGTTTAGTAGTAAAAGGAGTGATGGCCCCTTTTTTGAGTCTGTTTCTCAAAGTGTGTGGGAACCTCATGTAGTATCCAAATTATATACTCTCTTGTTCAGTCAAGCATATGTGGATCTTAATAGTAAGCTTCATTAC
Source organism: Neoceratodus forsteri (assembly GCA_016271365.2). Classification (NCBI taxonomy): domain Eukaryota; kingdom Metazoa; phylum Chordata; order Ceratodontiformes; family Ceratodontidae; genus Neoceratodus; species Neoceratodus forsteri. The sequence continues at coordinate 1,873,459,645 of CM057452.1, forward strand.
TGGTCTACTCAATTTGAGGATCAAGATAGAAACTGGGAGGTCATCTGGCAACACACTTATGGATATATAACCCAGGATAGATTAAGGGTAGTGCAATTTCAAATTTTAAATAATCTGCTCTGGACCCCAATTAAACTATTTAAAATTGGCCGTACTTCTGACCCTTTGTGTAATAGATGTTGTCAAAACGAAGGGTCGTTATATCACATTTTTGGGGGATGTCCATCTGTAAAAGAACTATGGGAAAAGATTAAATTAAATGCAGATCCTTTGCTCAGAATTGAACAGCACTTCATACTGGAGGTGTGCTTACTGGGAGACTACTCTAATGTTAAGGTTACGGCTAGGAGATTTTACATGGCAATGATCTCATCTTCCCTTAAGAAGGTTGTTTTCACACAACATGAAGTCTTGCTGTATTTTGACAAGTGCAGTTAGCCCCAGCCTTTAAACTGCCCCGGAGAACAATGGGTTAATTTTTCTATGCGAGGCATAGAATGTTGATCTCGAGCTCGGTTGATGTCTCTGCCTGTTGTATTTTGAACTGCAACCATCAGATTCTTTACTCCGCCTCACTGAACAGTCGCTCCGGAGATTTCTCCTGCAGCTCGGTTCGAAGTTGGTTGAAGTGTTGGTTTTTCGGTCCGTTTCTACCGAAATTTAGTTTCAGCATAGTCAGTTCAAGCCTCTGTCTGTGGTACCATGAGTACTAGACAGGTTTTGTTCTGTTTTCTGTGTGGAACTTGTAAAAGTGTGGATCAGTTCTGGCTGAACCGATCGCTCAGGTAATTTTGTATCTTACTTTAGTGTGTGGTTTACCGGTCCGTATTGGTTCTAAAAAACGTGTTTAGTATGTTTTTCCAAGACCAGGACACGGTCAGGAACCAATAGGGAGTCTTGCCGGGTGGTTGCCGAAAAAAGGGTAAGTTTGGTTAGGTTGGCCATGTCTGAGAAACTCAAGAAAAAACCGGCCCACTGGGTTTCAACACTGCAGTGAGTGTGGGGAGGTCTTTGCTAAGGCCGATCTCCACACCACCTGTGTTTATTGTCTGGGGTTTGACCACCTCGATTCAGACTGCCAAATTTGTAAAAATGTTCCCAAATCTACCCTTGAAAAGATATTAGGTAGACTGAGGGAAAGGGAGGCCGAGAAGTCCGCTGACCCGGATGGCCAGCCCGGTTCGGTTCCGACCGAACCAGAAGGAGTGCCCTCTGACCAGGGCGATACTTCTTCGAGCAAAAGGAGATCCGATCCCGAGGGGTCGGTTCTGGCAAAAAAGAAACGCAAAGAAAAATCATCCGGTTCGGATCCAGAATCTCATACTCGACCGCCGGATTAGCACAGCGATTCATATTGTGGAATCGTCACCGGTTCCGACTGATCCGTTACCTTTTGGCAGGGGTTTGGTTCGGTCAGTTCCCCCAGTTCACAATTATACCCTGGAAGAATTTTATGAACTGGAGTTTGAAGAGGAAGGAGAGTTGGAAGATGAATATCGTGATGGTGAAAGTCTGGATGTGCCTATTGATCCGGACATCTCCCCAGACAGACCTTCAGGTGTTTCTCCTCCTAGGCTTTCTGAGTCTCCTTCCCACTTTATGTTTTACAGAAAGGTGGCTGAGACCCTCCAGCTTCCTGTGGAGGAGGCAGTGGAGGATCAGGAGGAGTCCGACTATGTAGAGATGATGGACATCCCAGAGTCCAGGAGACTGTCTATTCCCCTCCACAAATCTTTTGGGAAACAGACACAAAAAATACTGAAGTCTCCCAATTCCATACCTCTTGTGGATAGAAGAATGGACAAGAGGTATACACTGTCAGGTTCAGATATGGAGTTCCTTTATCAGCAGTGCAGCCATGTTGGGGTTGTACAGGCTGCTGCCTGCGATAAGGCAAACATTCCCTTGGCATCACACCCCCCCAGACAAGGACTCCAGGAAGATTGATGCCATGGCAAAAAAGCAGTACATGGCATCTTCCCTGGGACTCAGGCTGGCGAATTATATGGCCTATACAGCCGGATACCAGAAGTCCAGGTGGGACACTGTACTGGCACTGGCTAAACAGGCCCCCCCAGCTTGCCAAGGAGCTGGAGGGGGTGGCTGCAGATGGGATAGAGGCATCAAAAGTTCAGTTTCATGCTGCTGTGGACTCCAATGATGTGTCATCAAGAGTCATGGCTACATCTGTAACTCTTCGGAGAATGGCTTGTCTCAGATGTACTATCCTCTCACAGGATACCCAGGCTAAGGCCATGGATTTTCCTGTAGTAGGTAATTCTCTGTTTGGGAGCAGACAGATAATTACATGAAGAAAATGGATGAGTACAGAACCCCTTACAGGAGTGCTCAGGCCAAGGAAAGGCAGGCAACTCCTCAAAGGCAGCAGTCTAGGGGCAGGGGCAGGCCTTTTAAAAGGCCTTTTTACCAAGCACAGGCCTCTTCTTCCTTTTCGCAGAGGGGGTTCTTCAGAGGGAGAGGCAGAAGGGGGATGAGCAGACCTGCATCCACCCCTCAGCCTAAAGCCCCTGACAAGCAGACACCCTAATGGGTCTGCCCGGGTCGACTCTCCTATCCCAGTAGGGGTCAGGCTGGCTTACTTTGTCCAGGACTGGATGTCTATTACATCAGACAAGTGGGTCCTGGAAGTAGTAAGCCAGGGACTGGTTCTCAGCTTCAAAAAATTTCCAAAGATGAGGGCCAGATCTTTTCCACCTGCAAATCTTTCGGAAACCCTTGCCCTAGAGGCAGAGATTTCTTCTCTCCTAGCTTTAAGAGCTATAGAAAGAGTACCTACCCTACACTGGGGCAAAGGACTGTACTCCCGGTACTTTCTGACCCCAAAAAGACAGAAGAGTGGCGACCCATCCTGGACTTAAGATATCTGAACAAACATCTTTTAAAGCCAAGGTTCAAGATGATAACTCTGGGAATGATCCTTCCCTCCCTCAGGCCGGGGGACTGGCTAGCCTCCCTGGACCTCAAAGATGCCTACTTTCACATTCCCATCAGGTGCTCCCACAGAAAGTACCTCAGGTTCAAGTTGCCCTCAGGCCACTACCAGTTCTGAGCAATGCCCATTGGCCTAACTTCAGCTCCAAGGGTTTTCACAAGGTGCCTGGCAGTAGTTGATGCCTTCCTCAGAAGACAATAGATTTCCATTTTTCCATATTTGGACGACTGGCTCATAGTGGGCCAGTCTCCAGACCAAGTCAAGTCAGACCTGCAAGTGACCCAGCAAGTGCTTATTTCTTTAGGATTTCTTCTCAACCTACTAAAGTCAGTTCTCGAACCAGTGCAGCTCCTCACCTTCGTAGGGGCAGAGCTGGATACGTTAAAAGCAAGAGCCTTCCTTCCCCTAGAAAGGGCAAGAGCTCTCATGGAGCTGGCTTCTTCATTCAGCCTTCAGGTGTCTCGACCAGTAAGGCATTTCCTTCAGCTCTTGGGCCACATGGCAGCTTCTACAGCAGTGGTCCAAGGTGCAAAATTCCAGATGAGGGACATTCAGTTCCACTTGAGAGCTTTTTGGTCCCAAAGAAAGGATTCCCTTACCAAACTAATCCCAGTGACTTGAACTCTGATCCAAGCCCTGCAATGGCGGCAGGATCAGGATAATTTGAGGCAAGGGGTTCCATTTGCCACTCAGTCTCATTCAGTGGTCCTTACCACAGATGCTTCCCTGCTGGGCTGGGGAGCCCATTTGGGGGACCTCACCACCCAGGGACTGTGGTCTCGTCAGGAATCTCTTCTACACATCAATCTCCTGGAACTCAGGCAGTGTTTCTGGCACTGCAAGCTTTTTCCCAGTCAGTACAGAACAAGGTGGTTCAGGTCAGAACAGACAACACCACCACCACCATGTGGTACATCAACAAGCAAGGAGGCACTCGGTCTATGGCCTTGTGCACAGAAGCAATGAAGCTGTGGTCCCTGGCTTATTCCCTGCAAACCTCTCTGATAGCAGTCCACCTTCCAGGGAAGGACAATGTCTTAGCAGATGCACTGAGCAGAATATCTCAGGGCCATCGCGAATGGGTCCTGGATCCTCTGGTATTGAAGGTGATTTTTTCAAGATGGGGCACTCCAGAGATAGATCTTTTTGCAGCCCCAGACAATCACCAGCTTCTTCTCTTTTGTTGCAGACCCCCAGTCTTGGGCTCAGTCCCCCTGGATGCTGTGATTCTAAACTGGGAAGGGAAATTTCTGTATGCTTTCCCCCCTTCCCTCTCCTGTTCAAAGTTCTAGTCAAGATAAGGTCACAACCTTGCAAAGTGATTCTGATTGCTCCAGACTGGGCCAAGCAGCCATGGTACCCCTTGTTGCTGTCCCTAGCAGTCCATCTTCCCCTGTCTCTTCCCAGGAATTACAACCTGTTAACCTCCTCTCAGGGGAGGATTTGGTCCCCCAATCTTCAGTCTCTCAATCTCAAGGCATGGCTCTTGAAGAGTTAGAGTTCGCAGATTTGCATCTGTCTCAGGGAGTTCTGGATATTCTCAAAGCTTCTCAGAAGCCTTCCACCAGAAAGACTTATAACTCCAAATGGAAGAGATTCAGCATTTGGTGTTCCAAGAGGCATATCTCTCTAGATACTGCTGAATTGCCTACAGTTCTGGATTATATGGTCCATCTTAATAGCCTGGGCCTCAGAACAGCTACTCTCAGGGTACACTTGTCTGCTGTTTCTGCTTTCCTGTCAGTAGGTAAGTCTTCCTCTCTGTCATCCCACCCTGTATTCTGTAAGTTTTTCAAGGGATTGCTTCATACCAATCCCCCCTTTAAGGATCCTGCTTCTGCTTGGGATCTTAATGTTTGCATTGCTCAGCTTATGCAACCCCCTTTTGAGCCTTTGTCCTCAGCAGAGCTTAAGTACTTGACTTGGAAAACTGTGTTTTTGGTAGCCATTACTTCTGCTAGACGTATCAGTGAATTGCAAGCCCTGTCAGTGGAACCTGATTTCATCTCTTTTCACAGAGATAAAGTGGTCCTTAGAACTAACAGAAAGTTCTTGCCTAAAGTGGTTTCAGATTTCCACCTGAATCAGTCTCTGTCTCTCCCTGTTTACTTCACTAATCATTCTTCATCAGGGGAGAAGAGGCTACACAGTTTGGATGTTAAAAGAGCCCTTAGCTACTACATAGAGCGTACCAAGGGTCACAGGTTTGATTCCCTCCAGTTGTTCCTCACTTATGGAGAGGTAGGAAAGGGCAAACCTGCCACCAAGAGAACTATTGCTAGATGGATTGTGTCTTGTATACAATTCTGTTACGAGAAACTGAGAAAGATTCCACCCTCAGGCCTGAGGGCTCACTCTACAAGACATGCAGCTGCTTCCCTGGCTGCTGCCAGGGATATCCCTCTCTTAGAGATCTGTCAAGCAGCCACCTGGAAAACAGTACATACCTTTACCAGGCATTACTCTCTGGATATCCAGGCTAGGAGTGATGCTCGGTTTGGCACAGCAGTACTTCAGAGCCTATTCCCGAAGTAGGTTCTGTCCCTCCTCCATGGAGGTACTGCTTGGTAGTCTGCACTTGTCAGAATACAGCAAGACTTCATTTTGTTTGAAGAAAAAAATTACTCACCTTAGTAATTATGTTTCTTCTAGTGGAGTCTTGCTGTATTCTGACCTCCCCCCCACCGCCTCCCCTCTCAGAACCTAGATTTTTGTTTTGGGATGTGGGTGTGCAGGCGCAGTGTTGGCACCCCAGGGGTGCTCCCTTACACCCTCTGTTACTCATGGGGTGATATGTTATTTCAATTTTAGTTGTTTTTTGTGTTTTGGGTTTCCTGACTTGAGTCTTCCCTTGGGAACCCAAAAGATTATTTTTCTGCCAGTTGGCTAGTAAAAATTTTACAGTTTCCACACAGAATACCTAGTGAGTTTTGCTCGTAAAGATCTGATGGTTGCAGTTCAAAATACAACAGGCAGAGACATCAACTGAGTTCGAAATCAACATTCGATGCCTTGCATAGAAAAGTTAACCTATTGTTCTCCGGGGCAGTTTAAAGGCTGGGACTAGCTGCACTTGTCAGAATACAGCAAGACTCCACTAGAAGAAACATAATTACTAAGGTGAGTAATTTTTTCTTAAAGCACTGGCTGGATGATCTCCCAGTGACCTATGCCGAATGGTTGCAGGAATTGCTGTTCAATTTGAATATGGAAAAGATAGGAGCCTGCAGGAGGCATTCCCTTCCTAGGTATGTGTCCAGTTGGGAACAGCTACACACCTTATATACCTGGCACACAGGGATCCACTTTTCAGTTTAGATAGGATTAAGATGGTGATATAGTTTGAGACCGGAATCCATCTATGACTGTGGTTGCTTTAGTTACTCCCAAGGCACCTCTTCATATGTTCCCTGTGAGAGGGAGAGATGTGGTAAGGAGGGTGGTGGGCGGGAAAGGGGGAATAAGAAATGTTATTTTCTTGTAAAAGTTTATACAGCTTTGTTACTTGTCTGATTTGTGTAATGCTTCTTGCTCTGTAAAATTGGAAAAGTTAATAAACTTCAATTTAAAAAAAAAAGTAGTTTGCTTAGGTGAGGAAGGATGGAGATTGGGCTGTGGATTGTAGGCCCCCGGCTTTATGAATGGGAATGACCTTCGCCGTTTTCCATGTATCGGGCATGGAGGAAGTGGTCAGGGCGAGGTTGAAAATGAACATTGGGGGGGTGGCGATGATGGCAGGGGAGATAAGTCTAAGGAAGATAGGGGGTAATCCGTGTGCTCCAGGGGAACCATGGTTTGGGAGGCTCTTTAGGAGTTTAGCTATGTCAGCGTGTGAGGGTATTTTGAAGAAAATTGGGGGAGGTGGAGGTTGAGAGGTAGGCCCAGTGGGTGATGTCATGGGGGTGTGCAGGGGGACAGGGTTTTTTTGCATGTCATTTGGGAGTTTGCTCAGGTACATACTAAGGTCAGAGAATTTGTCGTTTAGGGCCTTGCCCACTTCTTGGGGATCGGTAATCAGGTCAGTAGTAGTGTGTAGCTGTGGGACAGGCTTACTGGAGGGAGGAGGTTAGTAGTGAGCCAGTGGATACCCAGAATTGTTTAGGGTCCCCGAGGTTAGTTTGCTGGAGATCACGAAAACGTGTCTGTTTGAGAGCTTTGGCCAGGTGTTTGCAAAGGTGCCTGTAATCATCCCGTAGGATAGGGGATGGGGATGCTTTATAGGTTGACCAGGCATGGTTCCTGTCTTTCATGAGGGCAAGGAAGTCTTTCATGACCCATCATGAGTAGCCACCACTCACCCTTCAGGTGGTGACTGGAAAATGCTTGTCCTGTAGAGTCAGGAGAGCTTGAGTGAACAGGGATGCTGCCTGGATCATATTTGATTCTGAGAAAATGGCAGACCAGTCCAGTGCCCATGCCTCAAAGAGAAGGACAGGGGTGTTTGGACTTCTGAAGTTACAGAAAGACAGATATTTGGGTGGGGGCTGTTTAAGTTTAGATGACCAGAGAAGTTACGCAGGGGAGTGATAGCTAATGGAGTCAGCCAGTGTGCCGGACACAGTCCTCCCGATTAGTTACAATCCAATCCAGGAGTGTCTGTGTGCCCTTGCGAGGGATCTGCCTTGTGGTAAGGTTAATAGTTTGGGCCAGGCTGTATTGTTTTAGGAGGGAGGCATAGTCAGGCTGGTGGGAACTGAGCCAGTTTAGATTGAAATCACTCAAGAGAATTGAGTCTCTGTGTGGGGATATGGAGCCCAGACTAGAGAGGAAGCTGTTTAGGCCCTCGGTTCCAGCTGTAGAGGGACTGTAGCAGCACCCGATGTAGAGTTTTTTGCTAGTTCCCAGATGAGTTCGGTAAGGAGCCATTCACTGGGAGAGGTTGGGTCAGAGCGGAGAACTATGTTGGCTGATGGGGGTTCCTTGATGAACAGAGCTACTCCACCCCCCTTTTTTTGCCAGGTCTATCCAGGCAGTGGGAGGAGTACCCAGGTAGTTGGTAGGTGGCATCAGTAATGTGAGGTTTTAGCCATGTCTTGGAGAGTCCCAGGATGTGGGATTTGTATAGCTCAACTCATGCTTCCAGGTCCTGGTATTTGGAGGGGAGACTGCATACATTTATATGGGCAATTTTTAGCCCTGGGGCATTTGTCCAGGTGCTGTTGGAGGGGGCTATGTGGGAATTAGGGGGAATGGGGTTGCTCTCAATGTCTCCTGCATGGATTAGGAGGGCTAGGAATGGGATGGGATGCAGGAGGGAATGGCAGTAGAGCAGGACATGGAGGACAGGTAGTGACTAAGTAAGCAACGTTCCATGTTTAAGAGGAAAGAGAGGGTGACGTGACCTGGGTAGGAGAGTTCCTATGAGGGGAGGAGTGTAGGGTGTACTGGGGGGGTGAGATTCCGAGAGGTAGGCAAGGTACATTTGGTCATGGGCCAGTGCTGAGGCACAGTGTGAGCTGGGGCAGATTCATGGTGACAGCGGTCGTTGGTAGAGAGGAGGTGAAAGATTTGGAGTCCAAAACGCAGGTCTAGGACACTTTTGCATGAGTAGTGCTGGGTGAGAACAGAGACCAGTGAGGAAGATTTAAAGACAGAGGGAGATTAACAAAGGGGGTTAGGGTGATGGATAGCTTTAAGCTCCAGAGCTCTAGTACTGGGAGCCAGTGGGGGAAGGATGGGTAGGGGAAGGAGGAACTTAAGTGTATTTAAAGGTGGCCTGGGAGGGGGAAAGGGGGTGGGCAAAAAATTTGGCAGCAGAAGCAGCAGCTACGGAGGCCGGGGCCATCTATAGGCCGTACCTGATGCTTGTTTCAAGGGGGCTGGTGGCAGCAGGCTCCTTGGCGCCAAGAGAGGTGCAGAGTGGTGTCCAGGCATGCAGGAGGCGAACAGCCGTCTGTGTCATCTGTCTGCTCCTTTCTCCATTCAGGTGGAGTAGCAGTGACTTTTTTTTCTGTAAGGTTCTTTATAACAGGCACCTTTTCCAGTGTCAGCTCTGAGGCTGTTATATTTTCAGTTTTGTCATAGCTGTATTCAGGCTTCCCCCCTTTGATACCCTGGTATCTGATCCATCTTTACTGTGCCTTTAAGATAGCTGAGCAACTTTATCTTTTTTCTTGTCACCTTTTTGTAGCCCAGGCACCATGCGCCGATGGGCTACAACCCCTGCCTGTTTGCCTTCTAACAGGTTAAGGGTCCTGGGTCCTGTTATGGTGGTGTTTGGGGGGGTTCTCTCCCAAAGATAATAAAAATAGTGCGGTGCCTCCACCTGGAGAAAAGTTGAAGTGAGTCAGGTGACTGGCTGGCACAGCCCCGTGGGATGGTGCACCTACCCACCTCCCCTACCAACCACCCCACACTCTGAATACCTAACTGGTCAAATACACCATGAAACATGAACAGTAATGATCTGACAGACTCAGAGAATTCCTGCACACACAATTTCAAATGATAAATCACAGCTTTATTGGGAGTAAGGACTAGGGAAGGGATACTAGAACGAAGGATGGCTGTGAATAAAAAGGAATGGTTAGGAAGAGCAAGTAATAACAACAACAGTTGGGCCCGCAGGCCAAACACACCCCCACTGGTACCAGTATTTTCCAGAATGTTCTTAGGGGTACCCAATAGGTGCAGGCCTGGTACAGTGCCATGGTTTGGCCTGCTGTTGGGGCCCTGAAACTTGGCAGAAGTGCTTTGATTAATAAAAATAAATTTTGTTTTACCCTTTCCAGGAGCCAGGTCCTGGGATATTTACGGTTCGTAGCCTCAGATGCCTGAAGTATGGAGTTCCTTGGTCAGTGCAGCACTGGGCAGAAGAAGGCCAGCCTTGGTTCCTGTGGCAGGATGAGACTTGCTCGAGGATCTGGCAGCTGGTCACCTTGATTGTAGTTCTGGCCGCTTGTCACCATCAGATGCTTCTGGCCCATTGCAGAGCTCTGTGGCAGGACAACACCAGCCCCAGAAGGCCCAGATCCGGGAGTGGCTCAAAAGCCCGTCTCCCCACAATGGATCCCAGGTGCCCTAGCACCCCAACAAGCACCAGTGACCTCCTGAGACAGTGAGACCCACTTGGAAGGGGTTAGCTGACTCCCTCCCTGGCCCTGGGTGAGAACTCCTGAATAGTGGGGGTGCTTGTCCCTGCACCGAGTTCAAAACCAGCAGAAATCACAGGCAGTCCAGTGCCAGTTAGAGTGGGTGCTAGCCCTAGATCAATTAAGCACAGGTGCAATCCACAGGGGGATCCAAATACAACAGGCCCCTGCACACCAGTCTGCACTTTCCTGTTAGAAAATGTTCACAACCTTTTCTTCAACTGCAACTGGGACACAGCTCTCAGCCACTTCAACCAGTTCACTCAGGAAATGTACTGCACCTGGCTAGCACCCCGATATCCAGAGACGCTTTGCCTCTTCAGGATCACAATTTCAGTCCCACACAAGTAAAACAAACTCTCAGAAGCAACTGTAGCACTCAAATAGAACAGCTCAGTCCTCTCAGTTCACTTCAGTCCACCAGCACAGGGTTTCTGCAGCACTTAGCTTCTCCAGTATAATCAAATAGCTCACAGTACCTGAGGAATCAAAGTATCAAGGCAAGAACATTGATCTAGAACTATCGGCAGTGCATGTTCCAGGCATCCAAAACATCTTAGCAGACAAGCTCAGCAGGTCACAGTCCAGGATGCACGAATGGGAACTGTTGACCTTGGTGGTAGATGACCTCTGTGAGATGGGGTTGTCCAGAACTGGACCTTTTTGCGTCCCCACCCAATGCAAAACTGCTGCTTTTCTGCTCGTTCGCTCCAAGGTCTGGAGTTTTCTGGCAAGATGCGTTGTCCCATTCTTGGAAAGGGAGGTTCTAGGGATGTGGATATGATGTTCTATCCACACTTTTTGGCAGTGCCTTTCTCCTTTAAGACTATCCGGAATGTCTTCAAGCTGACTTCTCCCACCCACCCACCCACCTGGGTGGTAACTCCTTAGCCAGATCTTCCTTTCTGCTGGATTTAGAAGGTTCCCTTCTTACCACTCTCATGATTGGAAGGCCCTTTGCTTAAATCTTCGAATTTCTTCATCTGAATAAAATATTTTGTTTTCAGGCTATTTCTTCATGTTAACCAACATGGATGACGAGAAGTTTACTCTGGGGTTCTGAAGGTGCACCCGTGAGCAGAAGATATCCCGGGCAGATCATACCTTTTGCATGTAGTGCCTGGGCCTGAGCAGTCCCAGGCCTGTGACCTGTGAGCACCTTTCACCCATCCGTTTAGAGGATCGCTATGCCCACTTACTCTTGGGGCATCTGAGTGATCGGCACCCACCTATCAAGTCAAAAGATGCCTATTGGGTGGTCTCAATGGCTGCAGGGTCTGCTGAACAACTTGTAGCTTTTGAGGAGGCGGCAGCTCAGTCCTCCTCGGCTTTGGCCTTTTTGCCACTCTCTTTGAGTGCCTCCTTTATGGGGACATTTGAGGATTTGTGCCAGGCGCATCCCAGTCATGGGCAGGGCCCTTTGTCAACGCACAAGTCCAAATCTAAGAAAGAAACCAAAAACCTGTCTCATCGTCATTTGTGAGATCGGGAATGCTCTCGGGCTTCCCATTCTCATGCTTCTCCAGAGGTTCCGACTTCGGTCGAATCCTCGGCCCAGGCCGCCAGCTCCATGGTAACCCTGTCAGGTCAGTTGGCCGAGACGCAGGTCGATCTCCACAAGATTTTTCTTGAACTAGTCGACCTGTTGTTGCCTGTAGAGGCCAGTACCTCCTTGTCTAGGACTCTGGTCCTAATTGAGACCCAGGGAGGGACAGATCAGCCCACTGAACTGTCACTTCTCGTCGACAACCCGGAACCGGAGGTGCCCCAGCTCTCGCTGGTCCCCTCTGGCAAGATGCATTGTCCCTCTCTTGGAAAGGGAGGTTTCTGTATGCTTTTCCTCTGACTGAGAGAGTACTACTCAAGTTGCTACCCCAAGGCACACCCCTCACACCTGTTTCTGCATGCAGGGTGGGGTCTTAGGGTTGGAAGTCGAGGGTGGGGGTGGGGTCTTAGGCTTGGGAACCGTAAGGTCGTATTTTCTCACTTTTTATGCTTCAACCCTAATAGTGCATTAACAAAGTTTTTTGCAATTAATTTCCTTACTTTTTCAGATGGTATAGTAGTATCCTTATTTTATTGTGGGACCCGGCGCTCCCATCTCTCCATATATGCGTATATGCATTTCCTTACCTTTTGTGATAGTATAATAGTATCTTTATTTCACTGTGGGAAAATTGCAACAAATGGTCATAAGCTTGGCAATTATTTTATATTCTGACCTCAGATTTTTAAAATAGTCTTGTTATGACCCCACCTCATAAACCCCATAGGTGAAAATGTTCAAATCCATGTGAAAATGCCATTCTGCGTCACAGGTGTGAAAAACACTGTGGGCAGGATGTGAAAAATGACAGTTGTACTGTTCATGAGGTGTTGTGGTAAAATAGCTATGTTGAAAATTTGGAGTCAAAATATTAAAAAATACCAAAGTTACACGTGTGCGTAGAAAGATTTCAACAAGCACGTGTAACTCGGCAATTTTTATGAATTTATTTACCAGATTTTCAACATGGGCAATTTGGGACCCCACTTCATGAACACTGGTACTGTCATTTCATTAATCAGCCCTGAAACATGATTTCTCACAGCCACTGAGGCATTCCGTGTCACAGGTGCGAAAACACATTTCAGGCAGGATGTGAGGTAGTGTGAAAAAATGGCTATGTTGAAAATTTGGAGTCAAAATATTAAAAATTACTGAAGTTACACATGTGCATAGAAAACTTTCAACCAGCATGTAACTCACCATTTTTAGGGTATTTCGCAAATTTTAGCGTGACTTTGGGACCTATCATGAACACTAGCACTGTAGAAATTTTCACACTGGTCCCGAAAAGGTGATTCCATGCATCGACCGCAAAATCACCTTGTGGGCCCGATTAACAAAACAACAGTGCCAATGTTCATGAGGTGGGATCCAAAAAAGCCCATGTTGAAAATTTAGTGCAAAAATATTGTAAAATGGATGAGATATCAATATAAGTTAAAAACACCATTGACAGCCATTATACGGCACTTACCCTGATTCTTCAGTTCATGGTTGGGCTTTGAAGAGTGAAGATAAGTCCCAATCCATAGAAGATAACAGCCGATGATCTCCAGTGGTAAGTATAGGGCAAGAGTGGGATGGGGCGGTGGCTTACTCAGTAGGAGTGTCGGGTGGGGGGACAGGGAGACAACGAGGGACCATTTTTTTATTTTCAGCCAAAAAAAAAAAAACAAGGCATCGGGGGACTGTTTTCTTTTTTTCAGGAATAGAAAATTGGACATTTTGGGACACTGGGAGTGGGCTCCCCAGTGCCCCACAGTGCTGGGGGGGCATACTTTAAATGTAGGGATACTGGGAATGGGCTCCCCAGTGTCCCACACTGACAGGGAGCTTACAGTGCCGACAGGGGGATAGGGCACCCTGCTGTTGGCAAATAAAAATAAAGTATGGTAATGGGAGGGTATGGGGTGCCACTACACAGGGGGAAAAATAATGAGGGGGGGTGCCACTAGACACTAGGGATACGGGAAAAGAATGGGTGGGCAGGGGATGCCACTAAACAACCAGGCTCCCTGCAACCTTATGAACCCTGCCTGCAAAAACAAGCTACCTCCTTGAGGAAACAAGCTTCCTCCCCATGAAAACAAGCTTGTTTCCATATGGCACATCTATTTTGTTGCTGAAATTCTAAATTTAATAACTTTTGTACGGATTAATATTTTTTTCACCAAACCTTCAAAGGGCACATCTGTGAGGCAAAAGCTTTCAACCCTGAAAATTTCAGACCACAACCAAAAGCCATTTCCAAGAAATGGCTGTTGAAAGAAATTGACGAAAAAACATATTGAAAATAAAGGAGTGCAGTTTTATATTTTTCACCACTCTGTATCTCAAAAACCACCAAAGGAATTCACATTAAATTTGGTGAGTCAAGTGGCCTTACCCTAGCTGCAAAGCATGCCAATTTACGTGCGAATCCGTTGAGCTGTTGCAAAGTTATTAAAGTGCAAAGTCTGAGGTTTAACATTAAACTGCCCAACCAACCATAATATACTTAACAGGGCTTTGAAGTCACACAGCTTATATAAAAACACATCTCACTTATTTCAAATGGAATGAATTATACATTATATAAGATATATTGAAAAATGTATTGGTGACCATACACACAAGACTGTGTTTCCCCTCCCACCCTTATTTCTTTACCTCTCTGTTCTAATTTCTCTTATTTTTCTTACACACACCCTTTATTTCCTGTATATTCCCTATCTGTGTACCTTTTAGCTATTTTTAGCTACTGAATTTTAAAAAGTGGGTTCATTTGCAGTAAGAGTGTGAATCACAGTTTATACATGAATTAATTAAAATGCAGAACTTTTTAACCAATGCATGGATGTATGCAAGTATGATGTCACTTAGTCACATGTCTTTGGAGATGGTATTTAAATGTTGTGTATTTTTAGAGTCCTCAGTCTTTGATAAAGGTCCACAAGCGGTCTGAACGCGTCAGGCAGGATGTGTGCCTTATTTCTTAAATAATTTTTATTTAAGTCTTTGGTGTCCCTCTGTTGAGGTTTAGTGTGCCTGAAACCAGTGCTTGACTATGTGTAGTCACTGTATTTTGTCACCGTTTTTCTCATCGTCATTTTGTACTTTGCTATGTTGACAGGATACCACTACTGGGAGGGACCCCAAAATGGACAATGGGTACTTCTTTAGGAAACAAGCATGCAGATACTGGGACCGTGGGGCCAGGGATCCCCTGTCCTGTGACAGTAGAGGCTAACAAAGGGCTGACAAAGGGATAGCCGAACAGGAGGCTCCACTGCTAGATGCTGCAGCAGTGGAAGCCAGATCTGGCAGGCCAGAAAGGGAGCACCAGAGTCAGGGTGGCGTGATCCACCTGTAGTTTGAGCCGAACCCTCTGACTGAGAGGAATTGGAGGGAATGCATAAAGGAACATCCCTTTCCAGGAGAGAGACAATGCATCTCTCCAGAAAACTCCAGGCCCTGGAGTGAGCAAGCGAGCGACCAGAAATGTGGCAGTTTTGCGTTGCATGGGGATGCAAAAAGGTCCAAATCTGGACAACCCCACCTTGCAAGGAGGTCATTTACCAAGGAGGTCAGCAGTTCCCATTCTTGTACCTGTGAATGGGACTGGCTTAGCATATCTGCTAGGATGTGTGGAACACCTGGGAGAAACACAGCTGACAGCTGAAGGCCATGACATTTTGCACAGTACCACACTCATCATATCTTTGCATGGGAGTGAGCATGAGTGCCACCTTGCTTGTTGATGTAGTGTATTACAGTGACATTGTCTGTCCTTATCAACGGGGGACTGGAGCCGAGGTGTTCTTTGAAGGCTTAGAGATCAAGCAGAACAGCCCTCATCTCCAGAGCATTGATGTGGAGATTGGAATACAGGTCTGTTCACAACCCTTGGGTCTTAAAGAGACACAGATGGGCTTCCCAGCATGACCCCAAGGTATCCGATTTGAGTTTCTGCACCAGAGTCAGGTAAAAGAATGGTACCCTCTGCAACAAGTGCAGGTGGTCCATCTGCCATACCATAACATTGCAAAGAGGGGTGTGATGAGGACCATTTGTTCTAGATCGCCCGTCAGTTTTTATTTTTTATTTATTTATTTAGTTTTTGTTGACTGGGTAAGTGCACTAGACAAATTCTGCCTATTTTCAGGCACGACCCGGGGGAGGGGGATACAGATGAATGCCAACTGACTTTGAACCAGATTAAGCTGTTTGTGGTATTTTTTTAGTGAATGAGGGAAATTTGGCCAGGACACCGGGGAAATTCCCCTGCTCTTTTTGATAAGTGCCATGGGATCTTTAACATCCACCTGAACTACCACCAATCCAGGCAGATGGGACCTCGGTTTAACGTCTCATCCGAAAAACGGCACCTCAGAAGTGCAGCACCCCTCTCATGCTGCACTACAGTATCAGTACTGGGATATTAAACTAAGTGCCAGATGTGGGAACTGAACCCACAGCCCTCTGATCTCCCGGCCTCAGAGGCAGGTGTGCTACCTACTGAGCCACTGACACTGTGATCCCATTACACCTGAAGGAGCCATTGAACTGTGCACATATGGAGGCGGGCAAAGGGGACTGTCACTGTGGCAGCCACCATAAGTCCCAGGAGGCAAAGCATTGTCCGAGTGGACACATAATGACTCCTGTGCACCAGCCAGGCGCGGGCAACCAGGGCTTCTGCTCTGTCTGCAGGCAGATATGCGCTACCCGCCAGTGTGTTCAGCACTGCACCAGTATATTGGAGTCAGTGACGGAACTAGTATGGATTTTGGTCTGTTGACCGTAACACCCAGTTCCTTGAACAGTTGTTTTGTTGTGGTCAGTGTGTACTGAATCACTTTCCTGGATGGACTCTTCAGGAGCCAGTCATCCACGTATGGGAAAACATATAGCCCTTTCCTCTGGAGTACTGCTGCCACAATTGTGAAACATTTAGTAAATACCTACAGCACCAAGGATAAGCTAAGGGCAAGACTTGGAAGTGATAATGGTTGGCCTCCAGCATAAAATGGAGGTACTGCCTTTGACATTTTTAATCTTGATATGAAGGTAAGCATCGCTCATGTCCGAGGTGCAGAACCAGTCCCCCTTTAGCAGCAGGGGGATGACAGCTTGAAAAGACACCATTTGAAACTTTTTGTATGAGATTAACTTGTTTAGGTCTCTGAGGTCCATCCAGTACAGGATGCCAATCTCCTGTCCCCTTTGGAACCAGAAAGTATCTGGAATAGAACCCCCTGTTCCATTCATTGGGTGGGAGAGGTTTGATTGTTGTCTTGTGAATTACCGATTGTACTTCTTTCAGAAGGAGAGTGAGAATGAGAAGGAGGTAGAGGATGGACTAGAGGGCTGGACAGCAACTCCAGATCATGCCCCTTTTACACTGTTTCCAGGACCCACTTGTCTCTAGTGATCTGCCTCCATTTTGACAGATGAAGGGAGATCCTTCCCCCAACTTTTGCCTGCAGAGACAGCAGTGGAGGAGGAGGAAGTGGAGAGTCAGAAGGTGATGGGGGTGATGGAGCTGTCTTGACTGATACCTTTGGATGCCTTGGAACAGGCACCAGAGGTGGGGGAGACCCGGAAGAGGACCTCCTCCATGAGCATGGGACTGTTGATGGTAGCCACAGGCTGCAGGTCTATGAAATCAGCCTCTACCATGCCCCCTGGCAGGTTGAGGGTTCATGGATATAATTTACCTTAAAGTAATTTTGGATGCTTGAAGCTCTCTGACAGCCCTTTCAGCATCAGTCCCAAACAACTTTTAGCCTCAAACAGCACAGCCTATTGTACATCAGTAGCAATTCCAGCTATCCTGACACAGGAATGTTTTCTGAGACAGATGCTGGAGGCAGCAGCCCTGGCAGAAGCTTCAGATGCATCATATGCATAGAGTAACAGGTGCTTTCCAGTATCAATACCTGCTGAAGCAGCCTTAAGCGGTTCCATGTCATAAAAACGGTGATCCACGGAATAGCGATTGCCGTTTGGGTGAGTGTACATGTGAAAATTAATTACGGTGTACACTCTGTGACTTTCAAAAAGCAACTGTTTTCAGTGTTATGCGGGGGGCTGTTTTGCCCGCTTCTTAGAGATCTCAACTCCAGTGTGGTGCATGTCCGGGGGTGGGGGTTAATTTCAAAAAAAAAAAAAGCTGCCTGCCAGCGCAAAAAAAAAAAAAGCAACGCTCCAGACCGAACTCTGCACACCTTAACTGACCACCCTCCCCACCACGCTAGCTGACCAGTCTGGCAGCTGCCTGGCTACTCATCCCACACCTCCCCTCCCTTCACTCCCCTCTGCATGTGCTTAAGACACACCATGTATACTTCCCATCCCCCAACTCGCCTCACCTAGGTATCCAGTCGCTACCTGCCAGGTAGCCCTGTACACAGGCGCTGTGATTGAGTCACCCTTTTTGAAAGCACTCAGTTGTGGTCGCCTTGTACATGGTATACCGCTTTAAGGAGTTCAGTCTTAGTGGGACCATCAGGCAAAGCCTGAATAGTAGACATAGCAGATTTCAACAGGCTGTTCTGATATTTTATCATGTAGGCCTGGTAGTTTGTGATTCTTAGGTCCAAGGATTCAGAAGCATGTTTTTTTGCCCATAGCATCCAGCTTTCAGCATTGTTTGTCAGAAGATGAAGTACTCCTGTGTCTAGGGGCTCTAGAGAGATCATGCACAGTCATGATAACCACTGAATCGGTTTCAGGCTGCAAAGCATAATAAGACAGATCAGGGTACTGTTTATCACCCTTTGGTACATTAGGCCTATGCTAGGCAGCAAATGTAGCAGCCTCGATGCAGGATGTACAGGAGGCACTACAGTAGATAGTGCAGCTGTAATCTTAAAAAAATCCATTAAATTTCAATTACTGGCATCATCTTCTTCACCCTTAAATCCCATGACATCCTAGATTTGTTCAAGCAAAGCTTGGATTGCGGGATCTTCAGGTGGAGACCTGGAGGTTTATACCACAGAGTCCATACTACAGGAGGAGAGGGTGGAACTAGAAATTAAATCCTCTTCATAGGGATCTTTATCCCTCTCTTCATGCTCCCTGTCCTCCTCCATGTTAAGGAGATCAGGTTTACATTCCACCTCATCATCTGGAATGACAAAAGGGGGTAATTGACGGAGCTGGACATGGAGGTGATGACTGAAGTGGAGGAAAAGGCATTGTGTTTTTATGTCCTGTCAACAAGACGGTACCGAAAGGGGAAGCCCAGTCAACAGGACTGTAGTTATCATCGTTGGAAGTGATGGGAACAGACACTGTATCATTTCAGAGAACAACATCAGCACAACTTGAGAGTCGACAGTGCCCAGTAAAGTGTCTGTGACTACCAGCGTTAATGGGACAGAACCTAATGACGGAGGCTGTATCCTGTCTTAGTAGGTACAGCAGCGCCAGAGCTAGGTCCTGACCTTGATGTCTCAACAACGGTCAGGGGTTGTAGTCATTACTACTGGAGAGGATGACAGTGAGGACTTATCCTCCTTTAATAAGGACCTTGCCCTCACTGGTGAAGCAATTGTCTCTGTGCTTGTGGTGATGGCTAGAGGAAGAGGGCTTCAACAATGATTTGTTCTTTTCTTTACCCTTCTGCAAAGCCCTCCATGACTGTAATGGCGACAGTGTCACTGAATGCTGGGGAATATCCTTCCCGGTGGCGACTGGGCATAATGGAGGAGTCAGTTTAGAGACCGTGGCCTTGGCTTGAGTGTCAGTGGCCTTTATGGAGATGAAGGTTTCCAGAGCCTTCTTTCCATGTCTACCTGTGACGTGCTTGAATCCCTGGCAGATCTTGCAGGGCCTGACGTTGTAGGATAGGCCAAGACAAAAGGTGTGAGCATGTTCCTTGCGGATCTTTTAACCACAGGCACGAAATCTAAACAAGAGTTCTTTTGATGGTGGCATACAGGGACAAGGCCAACAAAACAAAGCTAATGTGAAAATAATAAAGTAAAGTAAAGAAACGATGGCTTTGTTTCTGTGCAGGTCCGACAAGCAGTGGACAGTGGAAAAAGGAACTTGATGAGTAATGGGGCTGCCCACATTTTATAGGTGCTGATGCTGCATGTCATCGTAGGTGGCCCCCAGCTAGCAAAAGTTTCCAAGTGGTCCTGACACCGATGGCTTACAGTTCCAAAGGTGTGACCTAGTGGAAGAGATGTCCTCGATGAAGAGTACAATTAGTGGGGATGCTAGGCTTTATTGTAAAGAACTTTTGGATACCACTTATATAGCAAGGCAAGGTAAGGTTTTTTTTTCAGGCGCCCAATCCCGGAGGCTGTGGGCGCCGTACAAATAAACACACACTATTCATAAAATACAGCACATACAAACAACACACTAATAAATAATCTGAATAATAAAAACAGTTAAAAATAATAGTAGTCGTTAAAGAGGCTATCCCAGAAATAAATAACTAATAGTGTCTGGGAAAGTTTGACTAAACAGGAGGGTCTTGAGGTGGGCCTTGAATACTTCTACTGAAGGGGCCTCCCTTACAGACTGAGGCAGCGAGTTCTACAGGATGGGGCCGGCAACACTAAGTGCTCTGTCCCCGGCGGTCTTCCGCCTCACCCTGGGAACTGCAAGGAGGCCCCTAGAGGAAGAATGGAGGGAGCAGATAGAGGCAGCGGGTGTTAGAAGGTCAGACAAGTATTCAGGGCCCAGCCTGTGTAGGGCCTTAAAGGTGAGCAAGCCCACCTTAAAGAGGATACTCCACCTGACCGGCAGCCAATGCAGTTCATGCAGCACCGAGGTGATGTGGCAGTATGAAATATGAAAGGGACTGTTGACTCAGGGTCAGCTGGTCCATCCCAGCCTAGGCTCTCCCTTCTCCTTAAGGCCTGATTCCTGAAGAGATAAAAGTGAAACGCTACAAGGTATCTCTGAGGGTCTCTGCAATACTTTTGGCTGCATGTAAACTTTCCTCCAGGAAGACATACACCACCATGTGCAAAAAATATTATGTCTGGTCCCTGGCCCACCACGATGGGTTGCTGCTGCAGTGGCCAGTGACACCAACCCACCCTGGCTATGATGCTCTGCCATGACCAGCACTTACTCCCAGTCTGGCCACTCCACTCCAGTGACCCAAGTCCAGTCCCAAACCCAAGTCAACAGCATGGCCACATGACTTGCTTCGTTGGGCTGTTGGGCATTCCTCTGCATTTTCTTTGTGACAGAGACTGTGGTATTGTAAGGGAGTTGTAAACTGCTTTAAGGAAGGAAGGAAGGAAATCAAACACATTTTGTTTTTACAGCTGCTTTCATACAAGCAGTATCCCAAAGTGCTTTACAATCCAGCAGCAGGAGAGGAAAGACAGCTGCAACCATTTTCAGCACACAGGGACATTCAAAGAGCACAGGAGTGAATCACAGAAAAGCAGAGGGAAGTTCTGACTTGCTCTGGATCACACATTAAGCAGGTGGCAGTTCTGGGATTCAGACCCCAGTCTCCATGCTTCACTATTACCTCTAGGCTAAACTGCTCCCCTAAACTCCAGTGCAGTGATTTTCCATCAGGAGGAAATGTCATGAGACAATGGGGCAAACATATACATCACTAGAACAGCTGTCAGGCTTAGTGCTTTCTACAGTATCTGCCCCATTGCTTCATGGCTACTGTATTAAAATATTTCATGCTGTGAGGAAAAATAGCTTTGATGATCCCTGTATTCTTAAAATGAAAACTTTAATGATGTTGCCTTTGTGTTTTTTGTTTTTTAGTGGGATAAAGCTTTGTCGGTTGCACCTGGTGTGTCAGTGAAATACTGGAAGAAGCTAATGCAGAGGTGAGATATTCTTTCATTGGCATTGTCATGCTGTACTTCCAGCACTTAAAAGATCTTGTCATTAGTAAATGAGATCAATGCAGCCTTTTTCACGACATTAGTTTATCTTTAACCTTTGTGAGAAAAGAATTTCACAGAGCAAGTGCATGAATTAACTAATTTAATGTATCTGAGGACTGACAGCTTTGGATGTCACCCAGGTAGCAACCATTTAAAACTGAAAGATTCATATTTGCCTTGTGATAACACTTTGACCTAGAGAAATATATTATGAAGTCTCTGCCTGTATAGACCTGTCCCTGTGTAAACGTCTACTAGAACTTAATGTCACCCTTGTGAATTGCAGAGATCAAGGGCCGATGTATGTTCAGCACATATTGGTTAGGTATTAGTCACTACTGTACAGTGGAAGGGCTAAGGGTAGGAGACAGGGGGCCTGGAGGGTGGTCTGCTTAACTGCCAGAAACCTCGTATCAAAATAAGTGAGCTCCAAGCAGTGGCAGAGGCTAAAATGTAAAAAATTACACATACTCCAACAATGCAAAACATTATGGGAATTAATGCTTTTCATTATTGTGTTTAATTTTGTATTTGTTTGAAACTGGGCTTTCTAGGGACATGGATATGTTGTTCATCCACACTGTCTGGCAGGTTCCTTGCCGCTTTAAATCTTGCCGGAAGGTCATCAAGCTGGCTCCTCCCACCCACCCGGGTGGTAAAACTCTTGGCTCCGCCCCATGACACCAGATCTTCCTTACCGCTTGGAAGCTCAGGTTCCTCCTTAACGCTCTCGCGTTAAGACTAGTTCCTAATTCTTGAAAAGTTAGAAATCAAAGTTTTTGCTAAAAAGACTTGGTCTTCTTCCTTGCGGCTGCGATGGACCAATCGACTCCGGTTTCCGGAGGTGCCCTTGCGGGCAGAAGATGTCTGAGGCGGATCCGCACTCCACGTCGTCTACTGCCTGGGCCTTGAGCACGACCACGCCGGAGCCTCGACTTGTGCTCTTCTTTTTTAGGCCTCGTTCTTGAAGACCGTGCTGCCGATTACAACTAGGCGCGAAAAATTCAGCGGTGAAATCTAAAGAGGCCCGGTTGGCGGTGTCCTGCGGGCGGCTCGGCGGATCAGCTCGAGCAGATGATCGCCCTCGAAGAGGAGGCGGCGTGGGCCGCTTCTACCTTGGCTGCGGCATTTGTCCGGCTCTCTCTCGGTGCCTCGTACTCGGCTTCTTTTAAGGAGCTTTGTCTGACCCTCTCAACGAAAGGTGAGGGTCCAACTTCTTCGGGACCTTTTTCCAGGTCCAAAAAGAGCAAAAGTAAGTGTCTCCGTTGACGCTCTTGGGAGCGGGAAAGATCCCCTTCCCCTTGTCGACAGTCGACTTAGGTCGACCCCTCAGCTTTGGCCACTGGCTTCACGGTGTCCCCATCAGGCCAGTTGACCGAGACTCCCGTTGACGCGGTCGAGATTTTTCTCGACCCGTTAGGACGGGTTGTCGGCTGGAGAAGCTGAGATCCCTCTCCCCAGTTCCCCCAGTGGGAGTTGAGGATCCCGTCGGCTCGTCTGTGCCTCCGGTTCCGGAGCCTTCGGTGGGATCGTCCAAGCCGAGGGGAGTGCCGATTTCCGACACTTCTCCTTGCCTTCCTCGGCCTAGTTGAGACTCTCGGTCTCGGTCTCGGACATCCTCACGGTCCAACCGATCCCGCCGCCATAGACGGTCTTGGTCTCGGCACCGCGGCAAGCGGCGCCGCTGCTCTTCCTCTTCCTCGGACGAGGGGAGGCTTCAGCGCAAGTTGCGTCGGAAGTACGAGGAACTCATGTGGCAACAGCTCCTTTTGATTGGGAATAGGCCGACCCAGTCGTCTTCCCCGGCCATTAAGTGGCTGTCACCGGAGCGACCGAAACAACCCCTCATTGTAGCCGAGGAGCCTGTTCCCAGGCTGGTTGTTCGGCCAATTCCAGCTGCCCAACCGATTCTGGTGGAACCTCCGCCTCCACAGCCATTAGTTGGGGCTCCGACCAAAATTCTCGGTCGGCCTTGGGTTTGCCCCATGGGCTGTCTGTCACCCTCACTCCCGATAAACCTCGGCAGGTGGAGGGTGGCTCAGGCCCAAGGCAGCTCTTTGAGGACTCTTCTGAGTCCGATGATGGTTCCTTCCTCTTCTCCAAGCGCATGGACTTGGAGTCCTCGGGAGGGCAGTCAGTGGACGATAGCCCTTCGTCCTTCTTAGGGTTGCTTCATCTCGGAGTCCACCGGGATGAAGCTCGAGCCCGTTTCTAAATGGGCCAGGTATCCCCTCACGGAGATTCTGGACCGAGGGGATTCTCCTACAGAGGCCTTTCCGGTGGCCGAAGCCATAGTGGGTCTGGCCTTGGAACTTTGGCAGAGTCCTGCTTCCTGCCCTGCGCCTCCGGCCAGGATGGTCAGGAAGTATGCGGTCCATACCGGTTCCCTGTCCAGTTTTGGAACCCTCGGCCGAGGGCTGGTTACCGACAGCGTTTTCCGGCGTGCGGGAATGCCAGGGATGTGGACAAACCTCCGACAAGGAATCCAAGAATTGGATTATGCTGGCGAAAGTCTCGCTGCGTCCCTCTCTCGGCCGTCAGGCCAGTTCGGCCGTCCTCATGGCACATTTTTCTCACGCCCTGTTGGGCTCCCTGGATGAGGTTGTCCCTCATCTTCCCTAAGATCTGCAGACTACGGTCAGGCAGGTGCGGGACCAGGGCAGGGCAGTGGCCAAACAGCAGCTCCAGACTGCGTTAGACATCGGGGACTCATGTGCCAGGTCTGTGGTGGCCGCAGTGGCCATGCGTCATCGGGCTTGGCTGAGGATATCCACCTTTACCTCGGATACCCAGCAAGTTGGTGGATGTTTCCTTTTGGGACTGACCTCTTGGCCCTGGGGTGGAAGGTCACCTGCAGAGATCGAGAAGTCCAATGCTGCCTTGGACTCGGTCTCTTCTGCTCAGAAGGACAAAGGCATGCAAGCCACAGCCTAAGCCCTTTCATCCTTCTGCAGCCTGACATCCGACCAAGCACCGTCAGGGCCAGCAGGCTCGAGCTTGGCATCCCAAACCCAAGCCGTCAGCTTCCTCCAACAGGAAGCAGGAGGTAAGGCAGGAGGTCCCTCGGCGGTCCCTCCTCCAAGCCTGCCCAGTGCCAGGCTGAGGGT
Source organism: Neoceratodus forsteri (assembly GCA_016271365.2). Taxonomy (NCBI): domain Eukaryota; kingdom Metazoa; phylum Chordata; order Ceratodontiformes; family Ceratodontidae; genus Neoceratodus; species Neoceratodus forsteri. Next base: position 1,873,484,217 of record CM057452.1, read on the forward strand.
GTCGCCCCATCCCTGTCACCTCACCCCTGGTTCCCCACGTGGGGGGACAGCTCAGACACTTCCTTTCCGCCTGGTCCGCTGTTACCACGGACAGGTGGGTACTGAAGGTGGTGGGAAAAGGCCTCCCTCTAGAATTCGAGCAGGCCCCGCCCTTCAGAGCCGTCACACCTCGGGGGGCCTCGGGGTCCGCAACCTCACTGGCGGCTCGTCGAGCCGACATCGCTCTCTTCCTCCAAAAGGAGGTGATCACGGAGGTAGAGGACCCCCTTTAGACCCGGGGTTCGTGTCCAGGTATTTCCTGGTTCTGAAACAGACGGGGGGCTGGCGCCCCATTCTCGACCTACACGACCTGAACAAGTTCCTAAGGTCTCGGACCTTCAAGATGGTCACTCTGGCACAGATAATACCATCTCTGGAACACGGCGTGTGGTTCTGCTCTCTGGACCTACAGGATGCGTTCTTTCACGTCCCTATCCGTCCGTCACATCGGAGATTCCTCCGCTTTCGAGCAGAGGGATCCCTCTTCGAGTTCCAAGCCATGCCCTTTGGCTTATCTCAAGCTCCCAGGGTCTTCACCAAATGCATGGCAGTGGTGACAGCATTTCTGCGGCGCCGAGGGGTCCCGGTGTACCCTTACCTGGACGATTGGCTGATAGCAGCCCCCTCCAGACGGGAGGTGGAGCGGCCAGAGATCTGGCCCTCCAGGTTTGCTCTCGAGTCGGCCTTCTCATCAATGAGGCCAAGTCTGAACTTGAGCCGAAGCAGGTGATCCTGCTCATCAGGGCAGAGCTCGACTCTCTTCGAGCCAGAGCACGGCTCCCAGTGGACAGGGCCGAGGTTCTTACCTCCTTTGCCCAATCATTTCTGGTTGGGCAATCGCGCCCTGCCCGGGACTTCCTGCGCCTCCTGGGTCTCATGGCGGCCTGTACCAGCGTGGTCCATTGGGCACGCTGGCACATGCGCCCCCTTCAGTGGGGACTAGCCAGCCAGTGGTCACAACGCTGCGATCCATTGGACCAGCTAGTGGTGGTGACCCAGGAGATGTGGAACGCTCTCCAGTGGTGGACCGTTCCATCTCATCTGCAGGAGGGTATCCCGTTTGTCCGCCCCAGACGGCGGTCTCTCTATCGACCGATGCCTCTCTGATGGGTTGGGGTGCCCATCTGGGGGAACACCAAGTGCATGGCCTCTGGTCCCCACGGGAGTCCCAATGCCACATCAACCTGCTGTAGCTCCGAGCGGTCCGCCTAGCTCTCACCGCCTTTGCTCCGTTTCTCCGGGGTCAAGTGGTCCGAGTCCAGACGGACAATACCACGACCATGTACTACCTGAACCGCCAGGGCGGGACGTGCTCCATGTTTCAATGCAAGGAAGCTCTCCGCATTTGGTCACTCGTGCGAAGCCTGGAGGCGGATCTCCTAGCCATTCATGTGGCAGGAGCCTCCAACACCCTGGCCGATGCCCTGAGCCGGATAGGGGCTGCATCTCACAAGTGGTCTCTCCTGCCGGAGGTAGTACAAGATCTGTTCTCCCACTGGGGCACACCTCAGGTGGACCTGTTTGCCTCAAGGGAGAATGCGAAGCTGAGGCTGTTTCATGCCCGCCCCCCTCAGCAGGGCTCGCTGCAGGGGGATGCCTTCTCGAGGCTGTGGACCCTGGGCCTCTTTTACGCCTTTCCCCCATTTCCCTTGATTCACAAGGTGCTTCTCAAGGCAAGGAGGGACAAGGCGCAGGTGATTCTAATAGCCCCAGACTGGCCCCGCCAGTTCTGGTACCCAATCCTCCAGCCTCAGCTCCAGGCTCCCAAGGCAGCTTCCGGCTCGCCGGACCTGCTCTCAGTCAATCAGGGAAGGTGTTCCATCCGGACCTTCAATCCCTGCACCTGATGCGGCCTGGTTCCTGGCGGCTAGAGTTCCAGGCCTTGGGTCTTTCGGCGAGGTCCTCAATGTTGTTAGGCGTCCCATAAGAGTCGACCAGGAAATGCTATGCCTTCAAATGGAAGAGGTTTTCCATTTGGTGTCAGGGTGAGGCTTGGACCCTTCCTCCTGTTCCTTGGCAAGCATTTTGGACTATTTATGGTCCCTTTCTAGTCAAGGGCTTAGGTCGACTGACCCTAAAGGTGCACCTGCAGCCATCTCTGCTTACTGGGCGCGGGCGGGGCAGTCGGTGGCTGGGAGAAGGTGGTCTCGGCTTTTCAAAGGCCTTGATCACATTTCCCCTCGATGCAGAACCTCCACCTCCGTGGGGTTTACTGCTGGTACTGGCAAAGCTCATGGGCAAGCCATTCGAACCAATGCACAGGTGTGAACTCTCTCACCTGTCGTGGAAGACCGCCTTCTTGGTGGCTATCACGTCAGCCAGAAGGATGGGAGAACTCCAGGCGCTCTGCATTGAGTCTCCTTACCTGGTCTTCCACAGGGACAAGGTTGTCCCGCCCTCAAACTTCCGAAGGTGGTGTGGAGTTTCACCTTAACCAGGTGTTGACTCTGCGGTGTTCTACCCCAATCACACCTCGGAGGCCGAATACAGGCTCCATACTTTGGACCCTAGAAGGCGCTCGCTTATTATAAGGGCGCAGAGGTCGGGAGAGGTTCATACTGTTTGTCACCACGCTGAAGCCGCACCTGGCAGACCTGCAGCCAGCGGACGATAGGCAGGTGGGTCACCTCCTGCATAGATCTCTGCTATGAGTGGGCGGGCATGGAGCCTCCCAGAGGGATAAGAGCTCATTCTACCCATCATACTGCTGCATCGGTGGCTGCTTCCAAGGATGTCCCTATCCAGGAAATCTGCAGGGCTGCTACCTGGAAGTCAGCACACACCTTTATTACCCATTACCACATCGACCTCGAGTCACGCCGGGATGCTGGTTTTGGGGCCTCGGTTCTCCAGTCTCTATTCCCTAAGTAGGGGGTGTGCGCCTTGCCTCCCTTCTCCCAGAGAACTGCTAGAGTCTGCCAGACAGTGTGGATGAACAACATATCCATGTCCCTAAATACAGGTTACTCACCTGTAACAGGAGTTCTAGGAATGGTATATGTTGTTCATCCCACCACCGACCTGCCCGGCTTTGACGCACAACCTGAGCTTCCAGCCGGCCAGATCTGGCGTCATGGGGTGGAGCCGAGAGTTTTACAACCCGGGTGGGTGGGAGGAGCCAGCTTGAAGACCTTCCGGCAAGATTTAAAGTGGCAAGGAACCTGCCAGACAGTGTGGATGAACAACATATACCATTCCTAGAACTCTTGTTACAGGTGAGTAACCTATATTTATTGCCAGGGCCCTTTCCTGGTAACCCTTGCCACAGTGCTTTTGTGCTGAGGTTCTTTGTCTTTTACTGGTTATGATGAACCTGTTAGATATAACAGAATCATGGACAATAGGAAACAATGATTGCAACCTTGTAATACTGAGCTGCCCACTCTACAGGAGGGACAGACAGAAAGAGCAAGGGAGAGGCACTGTACATGAAGGCATGAAAGCCAAGGAACATACTACTTGGGTGGGGAAGGGGGGCATGGAATAGCAGTTTTGGTGCAACTGGCACTGGAAGGGGTGAAAAGATCAGGTTTGGTGTGATATGTAGACAACAGAACAAGGAGGCAGAAGGGGACAGGGAATTAGGGAGAAGATCAGTGAGGCATCAGCCAAATGGGGAGATGGTGCTGAAGGAAGACCTAAAATATGCTGGCTGTGGAGTGGGAAATCCAGCGGCCAGCAGTACAAGAAGTCAGGTGCTAGTGGATGTGATGCAAAATCTCTTTCTCATGCGGTGGGTCAGGGAATGGACCCTAGGGAGGGGCACTCATGATCTAGTTCTGTCAAACATTGAGATAAAGAAGTAATGGTGTGGGAAACCCTGCGGTCCAGTGACCACAATACTGTGTGACTCAATATGACCACAGAAACCCACACTCCTGTTCAGCCACGTTGGACCTGGACATCAGAAGGGTGAACTTCAGCAAGATAGGGGGAAATCCCCAAAGATAAGCTGGTAGGGGGTAAAGGGAGCAGAAGCCAAATGGGATGTAACAGAGGTGACAGTATTATGCATGAGATAGACAGGGATGATCAAAAAGCTGATCTGGCTTTCCAGAGGTGTGGGAGAAGCAGTCAGATAAAAAAGGTTGCATTTAGAAAATCCGAAGGGGAACTGAGTAAGGCCAACTTATCTTAACAAAAAAAGCTAAAAGAGGACAGAATAACAGTAAAAAAAATAAAGCAGAGACAGTGATGAGAATAGCAGAGGGAGTCAAGGGGGCAGAGAAAACCTTCTTTCTAGGATCATGGATATGTTGTTCACCCACACTGTTTGGCATGTCCCTTTCCTCTTTAAATCTTGCTGGAAGTCTTCAAGCTGGCTCCTCCCACCCACCAGGGTGGTATATATCTCGGCTCCGCCCCATGACGCCAGATCTCCCCTTCCGCTGGAAGATACAGGTTACCTCCCTCGTGCTCACACATTTCGTAGGCCCTGGCTTTCAAAACAGTTTTTGCTTGGCCTTCCATCCCAATGTCCTGGATGACCACCTGGCACATTTGAAGTTGGGGAGACCGTAGAAAAGGAATCCTCTGGTGAAGTCTAAGGAGGCTAGGTGGGCAGTTTCCGTGGCCGTGGGTTCTGCCGAGCAGCTGGAACGCATGAAGGCGTTTGAAGAAGAAGTCGCCCGCGCTTACGCAAATTGAAGCTTTTTCATTCCTCTCAACCTGGGCTCCACCTTCACAGGTTCTTTTAAGGAGTTGTGCCAGTCTGTCCCCACCCGAGGTGAGGCACCTGCGGGCTTGCACTCCTCCCGCTCTCGAAAGAGGGACAAAGAACCCAGCTTGTCTTCGTCTCAACGAAGGTGCTCTTGGGACTTACATGTCTTGGCCCGCTTCACGATATGGATTTGTGCAATGCCTGTTTCTCCATGGACCGTCGGGTCATTGAACAATGCGGCGTGGAAGTGGGGCGAGCTCCGCGGACTTTCGGGGGTTGGGTGCACACTCGGGCCAAGTGATGTACTCTCAGCCTTTCCTCCGGGTCCTATCCCGGTTCTACACGGACTGAGGAGGAGGAGGGAGCCTCGGCTACTAGTAGCCTGGCCGTTGCTGAGGCTCCTTCAACAGTGCAGGAGGCCCGTCCCGCTCCTTTCAGGGGCGGGCTGGAGGCGCTGTCATGGCAATCGTCCCTTTGGGGGTGAAGGCTCCCCCGGTGTCGGACCCGCGGTTTGCAAGGCCTGGGTTGGCGCCGTCCTCACCATTCGCAGTGCCGTGGGCCCTGATGGAGCCATCGTTGGTGCTGGTTTGTCGCTTGGCACCATGGCTGCTGTCGGTACCGTTCATGACACCGATACTGCCAGCGGTGCCATGGGAGTTTCTATGGCACTGTCTTTGTCTGCGTCTTGCCTCGGCGCTGTCCGTGGCGTTGAGGTTGAGCATGGCGCCATGTCCTCAGGACTGGGCGCTGTGGGGGTGTCAGATTCCACTGTCGGCACTGCTGTCATCGGTGCCACCTCTGCCCTCGGCGCCATTCGTGGCACCATGGAGCCGGGCGGCGGCATCCTTGGCACCGTCGGTGCCGTCTCCACCCTTGGATGGCGCTGTGGATGGTCCCGACTCTGGAGCTGCTGTTCGGGCTGGGGCCGTACCCTCTGTGGATTCCACTCACGGTGCTATAGGGGGCACTGGCACTGGCTCAGGCATGGTTTCGGTTTCTGGCACCCCTTTGGCAAGGATGGCACCGGGCGCCCTCCTACCGTCTGGCACAGGGCCTCAGCCTCTACCTCTTCGGAGGCAGAGTCAGGCTCTGAGTCAGATGAACAGACTGACTGCTTGGGGTTGACTGTTGGGGTGGGCAGCCCTGTAGTATCCTCAGTAAGCCGGAGTCAGCCCCCTTCTGAGGTGGGGTCAGTGGCTGCTGAGACTGGGGTCGGGTTGCTGACCAGCGGGCAGTGGTGCAGGCCACCATTGCTCTGCAGGCCAGTCTTGGTGTGTTCACTGACCCCTCAGCAGTGGTACCCCCGTCTGTGGTGTGCCTGGATCGCCCAACTTTGGGGCCGATCAGAGCACCTATGGGAGGGAAGGGTACTGTGCTCTGGATAGCTCCTTTGGGTGCTGGCCAGGGCTGTCAGCTACCTAGGCTGGCCCTCTCGAGGAGGAGGGCTCTTTCGGACTCCGAGGGGTCAAGGGGCATGGGGTCTGCATAGCGACCTTTTTCTGGGGCCAACCCGTGCTCTGGAAGAAGCCATAGTGTGGATCTCCACTCTTCCTCCTCGGTCTCTTTGAGGGAGCCCCATTCTTTTGAGGTAGGGGACCGTCCTTCTGGACCTATACGGCCCTGGTTGCCTCACAGGGGGGATTCTTCCGGGTGCAGCCAAGGCAATACTGAAATGGTTGTTCAGTTGTCGGCTGTGGAGTCTTCTGGAGCACCTTCTTCTTCGGGTGCTCTTGGTCCGCTCCTTAGCCCAGGTGGAGGTCAGCAGATATCTCTTCTCGGCTCTGTCCCCATCCCTCTGCCACATTCTCCTGCGCTCCCAGGCATCCTTGGTCCTAGTGGGCCTCTCCCCTGGGAGCAGTTCAGGGCTGTGGCTGCTCGGTTCCCAGCTTATGTTAGGGCAATGGACAGACAGGATTTTCAACCTCCCCTGAGCAGCCGCCCTCTGAGCAGTCGTGCCCTCCAACTCTTCATCCCCCTCTTCTGGGGCAGAGGAGGCTTCTGTCCACATCTCTCCAGCCGCTGATCTCGCTGAGTATCAGCATTTCCTCGTGAGGATGTTGGAGAACTTGCATCTCATCCCTGCCACTGCAAGCAATCCAGAGCACTCGGCGCACGCCTTTCTAGGCGATTTCAGCGAGGCCACCCTTGCGGTGCCTCCCTGACCTGCTCCCTTTCGGGAGTCGTCATTGTGCTTCTGGCACAGACTCTTCTCTGGAGTTCCTGCCCCTAGGGATCTCTGCCTGTGGTATTACACTCCCCCAGAGTCTCCAGGTTTCATGCCTCCTCCGCGGTCTGGATTGACACAGTTGGACGCTCCTGATGGGCTTTGCGCCGTACACCGTGACGGGCCCCCAGATCAAGATTCCTTGGATTTTGACTTCTGGGGTAGGAGGGCTTTCTACTCAGCACGGTTGTTGTTTTCCATTTCTGCACATCAGGCCCACTATGCAGCCTATGACAGGTTCTTGTGGTCCAGGCTAGGTCAACTCCTAGCTTCTTTGCCTGACATGGAGCAAACCAGACAAGCCATTGCACTCTCTGCACGTGGCCTGGAGCTAGCAAGGCACCAAGTGAGGGCATTCTATTATGTCAACGAGGTAGCTACCAGGGTCGTAGGGACAGTGATCTGCACTAGGCAGATGGCATGGCTGCATCTTTCCCGGTTGTCACCCTTGGCCCGGTGTAGGGTGATTAACCCTGCTCACCAGAGAAGCTATCTCTTCTCCCATAGAGCGAGACAATGTTTGTCGGGGCAACTTCCTTCCCCCTCCGGTGGGGGGTCCCCATCTCACTCTCCCCACTCTTGGGCCTCTCCAGGCCCTGAAGGTTCTCCCTCTTAGTGTGTCACCCACTGAGAGCTAAGGAACTTTGTCCCCTTAGGATGTAAAAAAAAACCCCCTTCGGGGGGGCTCGGCACTCACCCAAAGGTGATGAATGGTGAAGATTGACACAGATAAGATATGAAAATTACGTACCTACCATAATTATGATCTTCCTGTGTATCTTCTTCATTCATCACAACCCCACCCTCCATCCCCCTGGTGCCTCAGTCTCTGGGTCCACGTCCCTCTCTGTGCCCAACCTCGCCCCCTCCTTTCTTTGTTAGGAGTGGGGTAAACAGGGGCACATAGGGGGACAATGTTCTGGGTAGAGTGGTCAGCATGGGGGGGCACTTCTTCTCTAGTGCGTTTGCTCCACCCCTGTGGGGTGGGAGTTGGTAGTTGCCCTCCATTCTCTCCTCCTCCTTGTCCTGTCCATCTTATTTTTCTTTGTCCTTAGGACTATCCTTTATTCCATAAAAAAAAAAAAAAAAACAACAAAAAAACTCCTTTTTCTTTTTCACCAAAATCTTTCCTTGAGATGGTGTTAATTCTCTGTGCCCTGTCCTTCTTCCAGAATGGCCGATTCTGCTCAGATGGAGTTTTTGCCAGCCATTCTGTGCCTTGATTTCTGGCAAGAAGCCTTTGGCTACTCCTTGCAGTTCCTATACTATCTGGAGAAGGACCAGGGTCTGGGATGTGTTAACCTTCTCCCCTCTCTTCCTTCCTTCTAAATTCTTTGTCCCACCCTACCTCCCTCCTCTATTTCCAGAGATTGGGGCCCCTCCCAATCCCTTTAGTTTCCGACTTCTTCTTTCTGTCCTCTCAGATGTTATTTCTCCTTTTAGTTTTATATCTTTTCCTTTTTCCTGCCCTTGGACTTCCTTGTCCCACCCTCCACTCCCTTCCTCTTACCTCTCCAGCGACTCAGAACTGGCAGGCAGGTGGAGTTGACAGCGCCTAATGGCCAACCCGCAAGTGCCACGCAATGCGTCGGCCTCGATGGTGGCGCCGATGGTGCGTCGGCTCCACCTACCTAAAAAAAAAAAAAAAAAAAAAAGCTCCGGCGAGCAATGATCTCAGCCATGTACCCAAAGGTGATGAATGGTGAAGATACACAGAAAGATCATAATTACTGTAGATATGTAATTTTTATTTCTCGACCCAATCGACCCTCTGTTGCTGGCCGTGGCCGAGGAATCCTTGGAAAGGACTCCGGTCCTCATGTGCCTCGATGAGGAGACCCAGCCCGCTGGTGTCCCCATCAAGGTCCTGGTTCCGGACCCTCGGGTTTCACCGATTTCTCCGGTGTCTCCCAAGCGACTGAGTTGGCCTGCCCGAACTCTGTCGAGGTCTATAACCCCCTTGGCCAAACGGCCAAGGAAGAGCCATAAGTGCTCCAAAAAGAGGCGATGCCACAGGTCATCCTCATCCTCCTCAGATGAGGAGAGGCTCCGACGGAAACTCCGTCGGCGCTACGATGACCTTATGTGGCAACAGCTGATTTTGACTGGGCAGAAGCTGGCTCCGCCGCCTACCCCGGCTATTACTTGGCTGTCGCCTCCCAGGCCGAAGCCGACCCTCTCAGAACCGAAGCCTTTGGTTCCCCACCCATGGGGCCAGCCTGTCCTTCAGTTTGGCCTTTGCCGGTCTCTCCACCGATAGTGGTGGAGCCGCCACCTAAGCAGCCTGTGGGAGGGGCTCCTTCCAAAGAGGACTGATCAGATACTGGGCTTTCCTGACGTCTGTTGGTCACTGTCACCCCAGACTATCCTTGACAGGTCGAGGGTGATTTGGGTGGCAGGTCACTCTACCCCAGCTCCTCAGACTTGGATGTCACCAGGCTCCACTTTCATTCAGGGGATGAGTCGTCCGTTGGCACAGGGATGGATGAAGGTTCTTTCTACTTCCAAGGGATCCTCCGTCTCATCTCTGATTCTACAGGGATGCCCCTGGAACCCATCCAGAAAAAGGCAGAGTACCCTCTCATGGACATTCTCAAGAGAGGGGATACCCCGACGGAGGCATCTCCTGTGGTCGAGGCCATTGTTGGTCCGGCACTCGAACTATGGCAGCGCCCTGCCTCATGTCTGCCTGCATGGCCCGCAAGTACACGGTGCCCATGGGGTCACTTGCGGGTCTCACAGAGCATCCTACAGCCAAGAGCCTGGTGACTGCCTCTGTGTTCAGGAGTACTGGCAGTTCTGCCAACACTGACTGTCCCCTCGATAAGGAGTCCAAGCTTTTGGACCATTTGGCGTGGAAAGTCTATGCAGCTTCCTCCATGGGCCTTTGTCAGGCCATTTTGGCTGTCATCATGGCACACTTCTCTCATGCCCTTCTCGGGTCATTAGATAAAGTCCTCCCACATCTCCCCATGGGCATGCAAACCACGGTTAAACAGGTCTGGGACCAGGGCTGTGCTGTTGCCAAACAGCAGCTCCAGATGGCCCTGGACATTGGGGATTCTTGTGCCCGCTCGATGGCTGCCGCAGTGGCCACTCACCACAGGGCTCGGCTGAAGCTCTCCTCCTTCCCGGTGGATACTCAGCATAAGTTAGCTGATGTGCCTTTCCTTGGGACTGACTTGTTCGGCCCAGGAGTGGCCGGTCACGTTCAGTGCATTGAGCAGTCCAGTGCCACCTTGGATGCCACTTCTGCCAAGAGTTCTTTGGGCAAGAACCAGCAGAAGAAAAAGAAGAAACCTTCTCGGCTCTCTTCCCCTGTGGTTCAGCAGCCCTCCTACCAAGGAGGACATCAGCATCAGCAGCAGGTTCAAGCTTGGTGCCCCCGGCCCAAGCCTGGACCCAAACAGGCCTGTAAAGGAGGCCGAGGCTCAGGTCCTGGAACCTCTTCCTCCTCTAGGCCTGCCCAGTGACTGGGTGGGGGTTGCCACCGCTATCTCTGTCGTGCCAGCTCTGGGTCCTCCCATGAGGGGCCGGCTCTGCCACTTCCATTCCGCCTGGTCCGCTATCACTGTGAACTGGTAGGTTCTCGAAGTGATCGGTCAGGGACTGCCTCTAGAATTCGAGCAGTACCCTCCAAGCCGAGCCCGTGCCCCTCAGCAAGAATGGATTTCCACATGCATCCAGTCAGCTCTTCAAGATGACATTGCTCAGCTCCTCCTCAAGGAGACAGTAGCTATCGTGGTGGATCCATCTGCAGACCCAGGCTTTGTCTCTGGGTACTTCCGGTGCCCAAGTGGACGGGGAGCTGGTGCCCCATTCTAGATCTCCACGACCAGAATCAGTTTCTCAGGTCATGTACCTTTTGGATGGTCACTCTGTCCCAGATCATACAATCCTTGGAGCGAAACATGTGGTTCTGTTCACTGGATCTGCAGGACGCATTCTTTCACGTCCCAATCCGTCCGTCCTATCAGAGGTTCCTCCGCTTCAGGGTCGAAGGGACCCTGTATGAGTTACGAGCCATGCTGTTCGGCCTGTCATCGGCCCCATGGGTCTTCATCAAATACATTGCAGTGGTGGCTGCTCATCTCCAGTGTCGGGGAGTCAGAATTTACTCCTACCTCGATAACTGGCTCCTGGCAGGTTCCACCTAACAGGAGGTGGAGAGGTCCAGGGATCTAGCCCTCCAGACCTGCTCTCAACTCGGCTTCCTGATCAATGAGGCCAAGTTGGAACTCATGCCTTCCCAAGTGATGGGCTTCTTCGGGGCAGAGCTCGACTCTTGTCAAGCCAGAGCCCGGCTCCCGGCAGACAGGGCAGAGGTTCTCTCCTCCTTTGCCCAATAATTTCTGGTTGGGCGCTTGGGCCCTACATGGGACTTTCTGCGCCTTCTGGGTTACATGGTGGCATGCACTTCAGTGGTCCGTTGGGCCCGTTGGCACATGCCCCTCCTCCAATGGGAGCTGGCTGCCCAGTGGCTTGGTGTCACGGTCATTTCGACCAGCTGATCACTGTAACCCAGAAGATGTGGGATGCTCTCCAATGGTGGACCGCCCCAGACCGGTTGCAGGAAGGGATCCCATTTGATCACCCCGAGCCGCCGGTCATCCTTACAGTCGATGCCTCTCTCATGGGTGGGGGAGCCCACATGGGGGACAACAGGGCCCATGTGTTCTGGACCCCTGAGAAGTCCCGATGCCACATCAACCTGTTGGAGCTCAAAGCAGTCAGACTGGCACTGTCAGCTTTCGCTCCTCAGCTCTGGGGTCAAGTGGTTTAAGTCCAGCTGGACAATACCATGACCGTATACTACCTCAACAAACAGGGCGTACGCACTCCCGTCTGCTGTGCAAGGAAGCGCTCTGCATCCAGACCCTCGTAAGCCAGTTGGAGGTGGATCTCCTAGCCATCCATGTGGCAGGAGCCTTGAACCAGCTGGCGGATGCTCTCAGCCGTATAGGCCAGACATCGCACAAGTGGTCTCTTCATCCAGAGGTAGTTTACTGCCTGTTCTCCCGTTGGGGCAAACCGATGGTGGACCTGTTTGCCTCCAGGGAAAACACCAAGCTGAGGCTGTATCATGCCCGCCCCCCTCAGCATGGCTCATTGCAGGGGGATGCCTTCTCAAGGCTGTGGACCCCAGGCCTCCTCTACTCCTTCCCTACATTTCCCTCGATCCACAAGGTGTTACTCAAGGTGACGAGGGACAAGGCAAAGATGATTCTGGTAGCCCCAGACTGGCCACGCCAGTTCTGGTATCCAGATCTCCTCAGCCTCTGCTGCAGGCCCCCGGAGTAGCTTTGTACACATCCGGACCTGATATCTCTGAACCAGGGGAAGGTCTTCCATCCGGACCTTCATTCCCTGCACCTCACAGCCTGGTACCTGAGCGGCTAGAGTTCCAGGCTTTGGGTCTTTCCGAAGATGTCTGCACCGTGGTGGAGGCATCTCGAAAGGAATCGACCAGGAAATGTTATGCCTTCAAATGGAAAAGGTTCTCCATTTGGTGTCAGGATAAGGGTCTGGACCCCTTATCCTGTTCTGTGGCTAACATTCCTGACTACCTTTGGTCTCTCTCAAAGGGGTCTCCGGTCATCGACCCTTAGGGTGCACCTGGCAGCCATTTCTGCTTACCGGGCACGGGCCGGTCAGCCGAGATTGGCGCAGGGGACAGTGGTCGGGCGCTTTTTCAAAGGCCTGGATCACATATCCCCTCCAGTGCATGAACCTGCACCTCCATGGGATTTACTGCTGGTACTGGCAAAACTCATGGGCAAGCCATTCGAACCAATGCACAAGTGTGAGCTGTCACACTTGTCGTGGAAGACGGCCTTCCTAGTGGCTATCACGTCTGCCAGAAGGACAGGGGAGCTCCAGGCACTTTTGGTATACTCCCCTTATCTGGTCTTCCACAGGGACAAAGCTGTCCTGCGCCCTCACCTGAAATTCCTTCCAAAGGTGGTGTCAGAGTTTCACCTTAACCAGGTGTTGACTCTGCCAGTATACTACCCTAATTACACCTCGGAGGCCGAGTACAGGCACCATACCTTGGACCTGAGATGCTCTCTCTCCTATTATAAGGAGAGGACGGCGGAAATTCATGGAGAGGTTCACCAGCTGTTTGTTACCTACACTGAAGCCGCTTCTGGCAGACCTGCAGCCAAATGGACCATAGCAAGATGGATTACATCATGTATAGGTCTGTGCTTTGAGTTAGTGGGCAAGGAGCCTCCCAGAGGGATAAGAGCTCATTCTACCTGCCATACTGCTGCATCGGTAGCTGCTTCCAGGGACATCCCTATCCAGGAAATCTGTCTGGCTGTTACCTGGAAGTCAGCAAACACCTTCATTACCCACTACCACATCGACCTTGAGTCACACTGGGATGCTGGATTTGGGGCCTTGTTTCTCCAATCTCTGTTCCCTAAGTAGGGTGTGTGCGCCTTGCCTCCCTCCTCCCGAAGAACTGATAGGAGTCTGCCAAACAGTGTGGATGAACAACATATCCACGACCCTAGAAAAACAGGTTACTCACCTGTAACAGTAGTTCTAGGAGTGGTATATGTTTTTCATCCACACGGACCCACCTGACCTGCCTGGCTGCAGATGCACACAACCTGGCTTCCAGCAGGCTAAGATCTGGCATCATGGGGCAGAGCCGAGGTATATACAACTTGGGTGGGTGGGATGAGCCAGCTTGAAGACTTCCAGCAAGATTTAAAGGGGAAAGGGACATGCCAAACAGTATGGATGAACAACATATACCACTCCTAGAACTACTGTTACAGGTGAGTAACCTGTTTTTTGGTGCATTAGGGGAAAAAACAAAAGCTAAGGAGGATATTATCAGATTAAAGAAGGCAGGGACATGGGTGGAGTAGGATGAGAAAAATATAAGTAAGTAAGTAAAATGATCTTACTTTGAGAGGGCTCTTGCAGTAGGTATTCACATATAGAACTGACCCGCCAGGCGTCAGGACCACACAGAAAAATTTCTAGCTAGCAGTCTCTGGCAGGGGACCGCCCATATGTCAGGTGACCAATGTCATGCGATGTCAGTGTAAAGGGGCGGTCCCCTACGCCTGCCTTCCAGTTCTTTCCCGCCGTCGGCTTGTGAAAGTTCCTCATGGTAGAGTTCAACGCTCGTCAGTCGTTCATCGGTCTAGTTTTCTGACTTTTCAGCCTCCTTTTTTTCTCTTTTTTTGACTGTATGTTCGATTAGCTGTGTATGTTGTCCCTGACACCCTCTGAATCGCATAAACATAAGTGCGACTCGTGTGGCTGTCAACTGTCACACAAGGATGGCCATTCCTTGTGCCTCTTCTGTCTGGTCCTAGACCACCCCATGGAGAAGTGCCAACACTGCCAACAATTTAACTCCGTTACCCAGAAAAAGAAGGCAGCAGTCCCTGGAAGCCCATATTCTGAAGAAAAAAATGGCATCCATGGAAAACGAGCTAAAGAAGTTGAGGCAGGCATCCACTTCCCCCAAAGGTCGTAAGAAGAAACGGGATAAGGAGAAGCATCGGGAGCGGGAATCGGCTTCCACGGCTACCGCAGCTCCGGCTGGAGTCGTGGCATTGAAGGTAATGTCCCCTCCGGGGGACCGCTCCACGACGACCGTCTTGGTGGTGTCCAAGAATGCGTCATCCCTCCTGTCTGGCTCGCACTTAGGCCCTTCAGGAGCCTCCGGGGGAAAACGAGGCCTCCGCTCCCGGGAGGGGCTGCTTCCACCACGGGGTCCTCGGGTTTGAGCTGGTCCGCAAAGTCGGATGTCGGTGCCACCGGCAGCCACCCAGAGAAGACTGCTAAGACGCCTGCTCCTTCAGGAGGGCACAGAGTCCAACTTTCACCTGACAAGGCCGCATCTCCAGTGTGACCTTCCTGAGACAAGGGATTCGACAAGTCAAACGTTGGCCCCTCTGACACCCACCTGGATCCAGACGATAAGCCAGATGTCGGCCCTACCGGCGCCTGCCCGGCCAAGGAGCCTGCGCCAGACCCTCTCGATTGATCTGCTGCTCCAGGTTCACGCAGCATGTTGCGTTGCTCTCTGAGGTCCCTGCGTCTCCTCTGCTGACCCCTAGGGACTCTAATCCTCCCTCCCAGGTCATCACAGTGGATCTGCATATGCTGCCGTTGGGGCCCCCTCCTTCAGGACCAGACACCCTGATGCCAGACCCTCAGATGCCAGCCCCTACACCAGCTTACCTGACGCTAGCCTACCTGACGCCAGACAACATTCCCTTACCGGATGGCGTTCCTACACTGGGCCTGACGCCCGCGGGGCCAGCTCTTCCTTTGCCTGGCCTGCCAGCTGGGTCTCTACCAGGTCCCTCTGTTCCTCCAGAGCCTCTGGCTCCCGGGTATCCGACACCTCAATACCCAGTGTCGCCATACCGGCGCGATATCTGATACGCGGTAATATCCGATGCCACAGTACCCAGCACCTCAATACCCGACACCCAGGCTTCCCGCGTCGGGTTATGAATCTCTTCTACGGATATCCTCAGTATCCAGTTCCCCCTCCTCTGCCGCCCACCTTCCAGCAACCGGCGGCATTGGAGGAGACTCTGGCCTCCTGGTGGGCTGAGGCCAAGGCTCAACTCACCAGGGAGGTAGAGAGTCATCTACTGACACTGGACCCTTTGCAGGACCCCCTATGTCGGAGATGGGAGACTCCTTCCCCCTTACCCGACACCAGAGGAGAGCCCTCTGGCACCAGGGTTGGGGAGGACACATGCCCCAGGGAACTCCCCAAAGGGGCCTTCTCTCCCTCGCATAGGGAGGAGTCTTCCTCACCTTCGTTGGAGATGTCCGACTTGGACTTAAAGGGACGCTGTGATCCAGATGATGAACCACATACTCCAGACCGCCCCAGGCCAAGGACCCCTCCAAAGTCTCCTCCGGAAGATCCCTCATTTCTTGAGTTACTGAGAAAAATCCAGGAAGTCCATCAGTGGCAATCACTGGAGCCAGATCCACAGCGTAAAAAGCTCACTGCCCACTTGGATCTGCCCGAGACTGCTCCTATATTGAATCCACCCTGGATAGAGCCTCACGCGGACCTTGTTCCCACTATTTGGAAACAACCTTCCGCGTTAGCCCCTCTGAGGAAGGCAAACCAGCTGTATCAGGCTCCCGAGGGAGTATATTTCTTGAACCTACACCTGAAGGCAGATTCGGTCATCATTAGTGCCGCTCATGGCCACTCCGCAAATCCAAAACACCTCAGCTTGTCTCCGCCTGATAAGGAATTCTGGCTTCTGGACCAATATGGGAAGAAGATCTATTCCTCGTCTACCCTGGGTATTAGGGCCCTGAATTATGTGGCACATATGGGGATGACCAGAAGACCATCCTGAGTCAGGTGGAATCCAAATTAGATTCACTTCCTTAGTCCCAGACTAAGCAGGAAGTGGGGATCTTGTCCGTTTTGCTAGTTCGGCCAGTCGGCACATGCTTCGTGCCACTGATGACACAGTGGACTCAGCTGGATAGAGCTTGGCTTTCACCATAGGCCTTCGGCATCATGCCTGTCTCAGTGAGTCAGGTTTGGTCCCTGAAGTGCAATCCGCTATCAAGGGTGCTCCCTTCAGGGGTTCGGTGCTGTTCAGGGGTGATTTCAAGGACATCATTACTGACCTGCAGGAGAAGGGCACTGCATTTAAGTCTGTCGACTCTATGTACAGACCCCCTCAGGGGCAGCGACATCCGTTTCATAGACAGAACCGACAAAAACCAAAACCACAGTGCAAACGGGCCAACAAGCGTCGGGCCCCTCCAGCAACCAAGACTCCCCCTACCAAAAAAGCCATGGGAGCCTCGGCTGCTGAGCTGCCCCAGACCTCCTGACTCCTCACCTCTCCCACTACCTCTGGAGGCTCCAGAGGAACCGGTAGGGGGAAGAGTCTCCTCCCATCTGCCGGGCTGGGAGAAGATAATGTCAGATGCTGGGGTGTTCCAGTTGATATCAGCAGGACACTCAATAGAGTTTCTACAGAAACCACCCTGAAGACCACCTCCCCAGTCGTCTTACTCCCTGCAACATCTTCCTTTGGTCCTAAAGGAAATCACCTCCCTTCTCTCAAAGGCGGTGATAGAACCAGTCCCCAACCACCTTTGGGGGATGGATTACTATTCCCATTTCTTCTAGTTCCAAAGAAGACGGGAGACGTGAGGCCTATTTTAGACCTTAGTTCCCTGAACACATTCGTGGAGTACAAATGCTTCAGAATGCTCTCTTTGCAGACCCTTCTGCCGCTTCTTCAGCAGGGACAGTGGCTGTGCGCTTTGGACATGCAGGATGCCTACCTTCATATCCCCATATGCCCTTCCCACTGCAAATTCCTCCGTTTTAGTTTTCCGGGGGACCACTACCAATTCAAGGCCCTCCCATTTGGTCTTCTCTTGGCCCCCCCCCCCGAGTATTTACTTAACGCCTGTCTGTGGTAGCAGCCCACCTGAATACCCAGGGAGTTCAGGTATTCCCGTACCTGGACGATTGGCTCCTGGCAGCCCCATCCAGGGAGGAACTCCTGCACTGTTTGTCCCTTACCCTGCTGGGTTTCAAAAACCTGCGTATCACCATCAAACAGGCAAAGTCCCATTTGGTCCCTTGCCAACACCTCCAGTTTATAGGGGCGATTCTGGACACAACCATCGGCAAAGCATTTTTGCCTCCGGACAGGGTGGACACCCTTCCGACTCAAGCCTGTCTCCTGTCCAGTAGCAGAAGGGTCAGAGCCAGGTCAGTCATTCACCTCCTCGGGCTAATGGGGGGCCGCCATTCCGACAGTCCCACGCGCTCGGCTCCATATAAGGAGCTCTCAATGGACGCTTCGGTGTCAGTGGGACCAAACCTTGGATGATCTAGACCAAGAGGTACTAGTTTCCGATCCCATGATCAGGGACTTACAATGGTGGGTGGTGCAAGAGAACCTATGCCGGGGAGTTCTCTTCAGCATTGAACCCCCCCCCCCATGTTGACGACAGATGGGTACATGACAATTCTCTCCCGACAATTCATACCATGACTATTTGCTCCTGACAATACACTACAGCAGCAATTCACTCATCCAACAACTCTGGTTGTGGCAATTCACTCCTGTTGATCACAAAGTACTGAAAAATACAGTTAATTAATTCTTTATAATTGATGGTCGCTGTTATATAGTAATTACAGCTTGGAGTGGGTACTTCTGGGTAATTAAAAGTTTGAAAGTCTATCAATACAGCTTGTCCCTGAATGCACTAGATCTCTGTATCCGTTTCCACGATGACAGGTTGCTTCATTTTATCAGAGAGGGCGAACAAAAAACTAGTGAATGATTTTAATTATATGTACACCTTCTACAAACTTGGATACATGAATAAGGTGATTTGGCAGTGCGTGTTTGCTGTACGCACAATCAAGCTTTGCAATGCCAGAATTCATACCAAAAGCTGTGAGGACCCAACGATTATACACAGGTTTTCTATGGATTCACATGCACCTGATGTCTGTGCGGTGGAAAGAGTAGAGGCAGTAAATGCAGCAAAAGAAAGAGCGGCCACAACACAAGATACCACAGCACAGGTGCTACTTCATTCAAAGACAAACATTTCGCTTGCATCCCAGGGGAAAATACGCAACAAAAATCTAAAATGGATGGATGCCAGTGCATGGTGCACCACCCAACCCGAAGGACCTCACAGAATTACAAATCCCTGAATTTTACTGCATCTATAAAACATCAGAATACGGTGAGACAGTCCCATTCTTATTGTATGACAGTGGCCCTGGACACAACAGAATCTTAGTGTTTGGCACACATAAGAATTTAACTTTCCTTGAGCGATGCACACATTGGTATGCAGATGGCACATTCAGCGTTTTCCCCACCACTGTTCACACAATTATATGTTATAATGCGGGAATGCTTCGGAAATGTGCAGCCAGCTATTTATGCATTACTACCTGGTAATTCAAGAGAATATTATGAACGTCTGCTGTCTGCAGAGTGTGCTTTGTATGTCGCATCCCACGGTGTGGAAATTTATAGATGGGCTGAGGGGGCTACAGCGGAAAAGGGATTCTGAAGTGGAGCAGATAATAGCTGGGAACCCATCTACTGCATCCAGGAGAGTATACAGAGATAATGTTGCACGTCTCACCTGCATTTTAGAAAAATGTGCATACCGCACAACTGAGGAGTTTCTCCGCGGAGTTGCTCACAGCTTTGAGTACTGATTGAGAACATGCTGATTTTAAACATTTCGAAATAAAGTATTACTTTTTAACTCACCCTGTACACTATACCCACTTGCACTCTTGCACTGAACCAGATAGTAACCGTTGCTACAAACAGAACATCAGACGCTGGTAACCATGGCTACAGACTGAATGTCATACGCTGACGTGGACAGCAACATGGAGCCTGCATGAGTGAACATTGAGCATTGACCTGGTAAGAGCATATGTAATTATTGTTGGAGCGTTTAATTTAAGTCAAAGCGGGAGTGGGAGTGAATTGTCGTAGGGCAGTGAGTGTCATGGGGTGAATTGACACAGGAGTGTAATGTGAGCGGAATAACGCTGTTAGGATTGTCGAGAGTGAATTGTCATGTTCCCCCAGAGACTGCTAGCTAGAAATGTTTCCGTGGGGTCCTGATACCTGGAGGATTAGTCCTGTATGTGAATACCTACTGCAAGAGCCTCTCTTGAAGATCTAATGTTACGGTAAGTTCTTACGTAACTGTACATTATTTGTTTAGCACTTATTCCCTGGGGCTCAGAGTGCTGTACATAGGCCAAGGTAACAAATTAAGGTATCAAGCAAAATAAAACCATATACATCATATAAAAATTAAATATATAGTAAAATACATTAAATAAAACAGTACATAAAATAAAGTAGCAGCCAGTATAGGGGAGGCACTTAACTGTAACTCAAATGCCTCCCTAAAGAGGTGAGACTTCAGGCCCCTCTTCAAGGCCTCCACCAAGGAGGCCTCTCTCTAGGATCTTGGCAGCGAGTTCCACAGGGTCAGGCTGGCAATCCCAAAAGTCCAATCACCTGCCTTTCCCTGAGAACCGCTAGGAGGCCCACCATGGAGGAGCAGAGAGGATGATGGGTATGTGTCGTCGAGGCACAGGTCAGGAAGCATAGGAAAACCAGGAGCAGTTGTAGAATTCAGCAAAAATATTTATTTGTACTAGCAGTAACAAAAAATAAACTTGTTCTGAAAGAAAATTGCAGTTATCAATTTTGTTTCAACATTTTCATATGTTAACACCTTATGTCCATCAGTCATTTGTTGCCACAGTTTCTTCAGGCATCGTCTTTCTTTCCTGGATTTCTGGATCTTGGAGCTGTGCTCAAACAAGTCTGAATCAAAATCACTGAAAGGAAGTGTCCCCACCCTTTGAGATTTTCTTTGCCTGAGCTTTTGTTACCACTGCTGCTGAAACTGCAGGGTTCAGTTCCTCTGAGATTAACTCAGTAAAATCTGGACAGTCATTTCCAATAGTCACTGGTACAGGTAACTTAGGTACTACCCCCACTTTCATTTGGTGTGACACTCCATTAATATTCAGAGTCACTTGGGTGGTGAGATAGTATCGAGTGTCCCCATGGGTGCAGATGACACCAGTACTTGGTCCTTTTGCACAGTGTTTTCCCAGCACTTCAACATGCACTAGAGTCTGTCTGCTTCCCAAATCAATGAGTCCCTTTACAGTCTTATCCCCAACCTTCACATCTGTTAAGTACTTGCCCCAATTTGCTAAGGACAAATCTGCTCCAGTGTCTCTCTGCTTATGGCGATTTTTTTGCAATATGACCTTGCTTATTACAGTTATAGCAAATAATGTCTTTGGGCACAGATTTGTTACCCCCACCAAAGTTCTTATCAGATTTGGAGTTTAAATGGGAAAAAGAGTGTCTTACCAGTGCTTGGCTATTACCTCACTGCCCTGGCGTCTGTCTGGCCATTTGGTAGTCCTCGGCCAAAGAAACAGCCTTTTCCTCATTTTCTGGTTGGTGTTCCTTTACCAAAGCTGCATATATATAGGCAGAATGTTGATGAATTGCTCCATTGTGAATGTGTTGATGATCTGTGGGACTGTTTTGTCCTCTGGCTGGAGCCAATTTATCAGGAGTTTTCTGAGTCGGGTGAAGGCTTCTCAAGGATTGTTGACTGAGTTGTACCTCAGAGATTGAAATCTCTGCCTGTAGGTCTCTCCTGAGATGTCATACCTTTTCAGGATTTTGCTTTTCACCAGGTCATAGTTTTCTGACTGTACAGTGTCCATATTGCTGTAGGTAAGTTAGGCTTTCCCTGTCAGGTGGGGTACCAGTCTGATTGTCCATTGCTGCTTCGGCCATTGGCAGGCTGTGGCAACTCTTTCAAAAGTTGTCAGGTATGCCTCAATATCATCCGAGGGACACAACTTTGTAAGTTTAATGGCTTTTACTTTGCTTGTGTTTTGTTGTTCGTCTGATCTGTGCCAGACCCTCTGCCTTTGATAGCTTGCAAAGCATCCAGTCATCGCTGCTTCTGTTGCTGCATCACTTCTATCATCTGCTGCTTCTTTTCTCTCCTCTGTTTCTCCATCTCTTTTTGTTGTATAGCCCACCATTTGAAAAAATCCATTAAGGCTTTCAGGTTCTGTCACTCACTGCCTGTTCTTCTTCCATAACGTGTGCTGGCTGTACAATCTCAGCTTGACTTCGGTCTCTGCTAGTTTGGCTGCCATTCTCCTGGTAACCACTCCTGGACTTGCTGCTACAGAATCCATACCTTTCTCTGTGCTTCCCTGGTACTAGGTCCATTACCCATGCACAAAACTCCTGGCTTAGAGTATGCACAGCGTAAATCCCACTTAGGCTGACACCATCTTTCTTCGAGGCACAGGTCAGGAAGCATAGGAAAAACCAGGAGCAGTTCTAAACTTCACAACAAGAGTTTTATTTTGAATAACAATAAAATAAAAATATAAATTTGTTCAATATAATTATTTACAAAGACAGAATAAATACAGAAGATACATCTGAGTTTTCCTTCAATCTCTGTGACTCCATAACACTGCTGCTGTCTCTCTAATAAGTCTTTGCAACCGCCCCTCCTTAACAAACATCCTGTTTTTTTTTCCTAAAATGTACAAAATAAGGGGGGGAACATACTAGACCTGCTGTTGAGTAATATGGGAGATACTATACAGCAATGCAGGGTAACTACTCCCCTTGGCTGTAGTGACCAATCTATGGTCAGATTTAATTTGGTTGAACAAGAGACAGACATATCGGGTATTTCGGAGATCAGGAACTATGACAAAGTGCACTTTGCTAAGTTAAGAACCAATATTATGAGATGGGACTGGAAAAGGGACTTTGATAATAAAACATTACAAGACGTGGGAAGTATTGGAGAACAAGATTATATGTGTGATTAACAAACATATACCTGTAAGAAAGAAAGAAATACAATAAATTGGGTAAAATTCCCACATGGATGACTCCAAGGATTAGAGGGCTGATTAAAAGGAAAAAAGGGCCTTTGACAAGGCAAAGAGAAGCGGGAATGTTAGAAACTGGGAGCCGTATAGGAATTTGTTTAAAGAAACAAAAAAAAAATAAATCAGGCTATAAGGAAACATGAGTTGAAACTGGTAAACAACATTAAACAAAAGAAAAGCAGACTCAAACGGTGAGCAAGAATGCACGTTCTCACACTAGGCCATGATAAAAAATGTTTATTATTTAAAACAGTGTAGCACCCCCTGGCCAAATCACATCAACGTTTCATGTTTTACTGGTGCTTGATAAAGCACCAGTAAAGCGTGAAACATTGACGTGATTTGGCCAGGGGGTGCTACACTATTTTAAATGATAAACATTTTTTCTAAGGACGTTGATATGTTGTTCAACCCACACTGTCTGGCAGGTTCCTTGCCGCTTTGAATCTTGCCAGAAGGTCTTCAAGCTGGCTCCTCCCACCCACCCGGGTGGTAAAACCCTCGGCTCCACCCCATGACACCAGATCTTGCTTACTGCTTGGAAGCTCAGTTTCCCTCCTTAGTGTCTGCATTTTTGGCTGGATTCACACTCTTCGGATTTCTCGAATTTTAAAATTTACAAGACTACGGTCTTCGTCTTCCCTCGTGGCTGCGATGGACAAATCGACTCTCAGCTTCTGTCAGTGCTGTTGTGGGCAGAAGATGTCCCAGACCGATCCGCACTCCATGTGCGTCTACTGCCTTGGGCTTGGCCACGATTCGCAGGCCTGCAAATTGTGCAAGTCCTCAAGCCGGTCTTGGAGGACCGCTGCCAGACTACTTCTTGGGCGCCCCGAAAAACGATACCTGCCAGTCAAGTCTAAGGAGGCCCGTTGGGCAGTGTCCGCAGCGGCGTGCTCCGCGGAGCAGTTGGAGCAAATTATCGCCCTCGAGGAGGAGGCGGCCCAGGATGCATCTTCTTCTTTCTCGGCCGAGGCATTTATCCCACTCTTCTTGGGCTCCTCCTACTTGACTTCTTTAAGGAGCTTTGTCAGTCCCTCTCCACTAAGGGAGAAAGGCTTTTGGGACATTCCAGTCGGTCCAAGAAGAAGGACTCTAAAGGTAAGTCCCACCGTCGACGTTCGTGGGAGCAGAAGGGAGAGATCCCCTTCACCGGACCGTCGACTCTCGACTTCGGTCGTGGTTGTGGCTGCGGCCACTGGCTTCACCATGTCCCCGTCAGGTCAGCCGGCTGAGACATCCGTCGACGCGGTCGAGATTTTTCTCGACCCGTTGGATGGTTTGTCGACTGGAGAAGAAGACAACCCTTCTTCACTGGTTCCCCTGGTGGTTACTGAGGACTTGCCCATGCCTCCTGTGCCGAAGTCCCTGGTCAAGGTCCCTGGACTGAAGGAGGGGTGGGTTTCCCCGTCCCTCTCTGACCACCTGAATCCCGAAGGTCTCGGGTCCTCTTCCAGGTCCGCCGATCCACCGGCGTCGGCGGTCTCGTACCATGGAAAGCAGCGTCACCGCTCATCCTCATTGTCCTCTTAGTAGTATAGGCTCCGACGCAAGTTGGGTGGTGCTACGGATTGATGTGGCAGCAACTTTTATTGACCGGTAACAAGCTGACTCTGTCATCTTCTCCGGCCATTAAGTGGCTGTCACCGGAGCGGCTGAAACAACCCCTCATGGTCATCGAGGAGTCAACCCCGGCGCCGGTTGTTCGGCTGAAACCGGCTGCTCCACCTATTGTGGTGGAACTCTGCCTCCACAACTGAAGAATGGGGCCCCGACCAAGGATTCTCGGTCGGGTCAGGGCTTGCCCCATAGGTTGTCGGTCACCCTCACTCCCGATTGACCTCGGCAGGTGGAGGGTGGCTCAGCACTCAGCAGCTGTTCGCAGACTCCTAGCAGTCTGACGACGAGTCTTCCCTGTTCTCCAGGCCGCTTGACCTGGACTCTGCAGGGGGCCAATTGGTGGACGGGAGCCCATCCTCGTTTTTGGGTTTGCTTCGACTTGTCTCAGAATCCACTGGGATGTAACTCGAACCCGTTTCAAAACGGGCCAGGTATCCCCTTATGGAGATACTGGACCGAGAGGATTCCCCTACGGAGGCCTTTCCGGTGGCCAAAGCCATTGTTGGCCTGGCCCTGGAGTTGTGGCAGTGGCCAGCATCTTGTCTCGTGCCTTCGGCCAGGATGGCTCGCAAGTACGTGGTCCCCACCGGTTCACGCTCCGGTTTCTTGGAGCACCCCTCCACAGAGGGGTTAGTGACCGCTAGCATCTTCCAGTGTTCTGGGAATGCTCGGGATGTGGACAAACCACTCGATAATGAATCCAAAAAGTTGGATTATTCGGGGCAGAAGGTTACGCTGCTTCCTTCCTAGGCCTCCGTCAGGCTAGCTCGGCACTTCTGATGGCACATTTCTCACACGCCCTCTCATGGGCTCCCTGGATGAGGTGATTCCTCATCTCCCGGCTGACCTTCAGATGATGGTCAAGCAGGTGCGGGATCAGGGAAGGGCGGTGGCAAAACAACAGCTCCAAACTTCATTGGACATTGGTGATTCTTGTGCCCAATCAGTAGTGGCTGCAGTGGCTATGTGCCGCAGAGCTTGGCTGTTGATCTCCACCTTCACAGCGGACACCCAGCACAAGCTGTTAGATGTTCCCTTCCAGGGCACCGACTTGTTCAGGCCAGGGGTGGAAGTCCATCTCCAGAGGATTGAGAAGTCCAATACCACCTTGGACTTTGTCACATCTGCCCAGAAGGACAGAGGCCGCCAGCAGCAGCGTAAGCCCTTCTGCCCCTGTGGCACATCCGGCCTACCAGCACCAGGGCCAGCAGGCACACATCTGGCACCCTAATGCCAAGTTTGCCGCTTCCTCCAGTAGGAAGCCTGGAGGCAAGGGTCCAGGAGGTCCCTCAGCGGCCCCTTCCTCCAAGCCTGCCCAGCGATGGGTTGAGGGTTGTTGCCCCCAACCTCGTCACTCCTCCCCCAGTTCCCCTCCTGGGGGGACGGCTCCACCACTTCTTTTCTGCCTGGTCCGCTATCACCACGGAATGCTGGGTGCTAGAATTGGTAGGCAGGGGTCTCCCTCTGGAATCCGAAGCAGTTCCTCCCTATTGAGCGCTCGCCTGCAGAGAGCAGCGAGGTTCATAGCCTCTCTGTCAGCTCGTTGAGCCGACATTGCCTTGCTCCTCTAGAAGGAGGTGATCATAGAGGTGGCGGACCCTCCTCCAGACCCAGGGTTTGTGTCCAGGTACTTTCTGGTCCCAAAACGGATGGGGGGGCTGGCGCCCCATTCTCAACCTGCATGACCTGAACAAGTTCCTAAGGCCACGCACCTTCACGATGGTCACTCTGGCTCAGATTATTCCATCCTTGGAACAAGGCGTGTGGTTCTGTTCTCTGGACCTTCAGAACGCGTTCTTTCACATCCCAAACTGTCAGTGTCACCAGTGAGTCCTCCACTTCAGAGCAGAGGGATCCCTTTACAAGTTCTGGGCCATGCCCTTCGGCTTCTCTCCTGCTCCCAGGGTCTTCAGCAAATGCATGGCAGTGATGACAACATTCCTGCGGCGCTGAGGGGTCCAGGTGTACCATTACCTGGATGATTGGCTGATTGCAACCCCCTCCAAGTTGGAGGTGGAGCAGTCCAGGGATCTGCTCTCAGATTGGCCTCCTCATCAACGAGGCCAAATCAGAACTTGTGCCTTCACAGGTGATTCAGTTCATTGGGGCAGAGCTCAACTCTCTTCGAGCCAGAGCCCGGCTCCCAGCGGACAGGGCCGAGGTCCTTTCCTCCTTTGCCCAATCATTTCTGGTTGGGCAATTGCGCCCTGCCTAGGACTTACTGTGCCTCCTGGGCCTCATGGTGGCCTGCACCAGTGTGCTGTATTGGGCCCGCTGGCATATGCATCCCCTGCAATGGGGACTGGCCAGCCAGTGGTCACATCGCTCTGGTACTCTGGACCAGCCAGTGACGGTGACCCAGGAGATGTGGGACGGCCTGCAGTGGTGGCTCATCCCAGCTCATCTGCAGGAGGGTATCCCATTTGTCCTTCCCGAGCCGATGGTCATGTTAACAACCGACGCCTCTCTGATGGGTTAAGGTGCCCATCTGGGGGAGTTCAGAGCCCACAGCCCTGGTCCCCTCAGGAGTCTCGATGCCACATCAACCTGCTGGAGCTTCGAGTGGTCCGACTAGCCCTCACCACCTTCACTCCTCTTGTATGGGGTCAAGTGGTCCGGGTCCAGATGGACAACACCACGACCATGTACTACCTCAACCATCAGGGCGGGACGTACTCCTTGCCACTGTGCGAGGAGGCTCTCCGCATCTGGTCTCTCGTGATCAGCCTGTAGACGGATCTCCTAGCCATCCATGTGGCAGGAGCCTCCAACAGTCTGGCCAATGCCCTCAGCCGGATAGGCGCTGCATCTCACGAGTGGTCTGTCCTGCCGAAGGTAGTAGTAGAAGACTTGGTTTGCTGGCCAAGGCACCTAGCTTCACCTGAGCTCTTTCCTTCCAAGACTGCTTGAAAGGCAGAGTAGAGAACCTTACCAGAGCAATGGAAAATGATTAAGACTTCTTTTGGCAAAGCAGATTTACTGTGTGGTGTTGTTTTTATTTTTTACTCACAGGGATTGCTACTGTTTGTTGCTAACATTTCATTGCTTTATTTTTCTCTGTAGCAAAGTGTTTCTTACAGCGTATATCTTCTCTGAAATTATTACAGGTGGTGCTTTACAGGTTTCACAGTTTTATCTAACATTAGGATAAGCTTTCAGGGTTACTGCATTTGTTGTTGACTGATTGTTTCTGCTCTTACCTCCTTGTTCTTTTGTCCGTGGTTCTTCTTTTTCGGCAGGGGAAGGGCCCAGCCACCCACCCCCATCCCCAACCACCCCACACTACACTCCTTTTATAGGGTACCACAGTTGTGATATTTCCTGTGGCAGAGCAGGAAGGGACGGATCAGTAGGGCATCCACAAGGTGAGCTCATTTAAAGGGGCACTAGTAATTTAACTTGTTATAACAAGTTAAATAAAAACAAAACACAATCAAACCATTACTTGCATTTTTTTTTCCTTCTAATTACTCTGACTAGGTTATAAACCCAGCAACTTATCTGGAATGGCTATAATTAACTGCAGGTACTGTGGAACAATTTTCAGAAGGACAGTCTTACAGGATTTAGGACACTGTCCTACATGCTGAGCCATTGGAGATCTTAGGGCTCAGCTCCGGGCAGCATGGGCAGAGATTGCATGCCTCAAATTTCATATTCAAGAGGAAATACATTATAAGAACCACCCGCCATTTCCCCAGCATCCAACAGAAAAACCTCGACCACAGAGGGTAGTTGGACCAGGAGGTTGGCAGGTGGTTAGGAGGGGCAAATCGGGTGCCCATCACTCTCTGCTCTCCAACATATTCCTCCAAAAACCATATAAACACTACAAACAGGTATCTGCCTCTATCTCTGAAATCAAACAAAGAGGCAGAAGACACTGCAGAGCAGGACACTCAGGCACAGGAGCTAAGCACAACAAAACTCACCCAAATCAGGAACCAAAACAAAAAAAGCAAAAAGGGAATCCAAAAAACTTCTGATCATAGGAGACTCCATGATTCGGGGAGTTGATACCCATCTCCAGCCAGGGGTAATGGTCAGATGTCTCCCAGGTACAGTACATCAGCATGGAGAGACACTGACCGCATTGCTAAAATTGTTCACAAAGCAGGAGAAAACATTGATGTCCTAGTACACATAGGGACTAATGATCTCGCCAGCCGGTCAGTTGTGGAGACCAAGGAACACCTGACCAGGCTGGGTGACAAACTATCATCCATTTCGTCCGGCATCTCCTTCTCTGAGATCCTGCCAGTCTGGGAGAGGGGGGCAGATGGACAGAAGGTCAGAGAAGGGGAGATAGGGGAGCTAAACATGTGGCTCAAGGGCTGGTGCCAGGAAAAAGAACACAGATTTGTAGGGAACTGGCAACAGTTCTGGGGGTGAAAGTTCTTTAAATTTGATGGCCTACATCTGACTAAGGAGGGAGTCAGTGCATTGGGGCAGAAGTTTGATGTCTTTGCAGAATATTTAAACTAGCAAATGGGGAGAGGGGTGCAGCACCCCATACGTCGAATAGGAAGAACACCCTTCCCCCCTCAGCTAGTGGTTCAACAGGGATTCAGCATGTTTGCAGTTCATTTGCATCACCAGGTAAGAAAAAGGTTTGTCTCCCATACAACTGGGGTAATGCCAACCTCACCCAACAACTAACACACTGAAATCTGGCCAATGGAAAATCATGTACACAAATGCTCACAGCCTGGAAATAAGATCCCAGACCTGCAGGCAATAATGTCAGAGGCTAAACTGGACATAGTAGCAATTAGTGAGACGTGGTTTACCAGTAACCACATTGGGAGACTTCAGTACCTGGCTATGTATTGTTCAGAAGAGACCGAGGTGCAAAAAGGGGGGGAGGAGTGGCCCTATATTATGTCAATGAAAATATCAAAGCTACAGAAATGCAGAATACACATAAGGAGCCAGAAGAACTGTGGGTCACCCTGGAAACAGGAAATGGGACAGCCATAAGAACTGGGGTTGTCTACAGGCCCCCAGACCAGGGGGAGGACAGAGACACATTACTGTTAGAAGATATACAAAACATGACGGCTAAAGGGGAGGTTCTGATAATGGGAGACTTCAACATGCCGGATACAGATTGGTCAATACCAGCAGGAACATCTGCCAGAACTAGACACATAGTGGATTCCCTGCAGGGGGAGGGCCTCAAACAACTGGTACAACAACCCACAAGAGACAGGGCTATCCTAGATCTAGTACTGACTAACAGGGAAGGGATCACAGATCTCCAGGTAGAAGGTCACAGGGGGCCAGTGACCATCACATGGTATGGTTCAATTTGGCTACTACATCTAAATCATCCCATTCCAAGGCAAAATATGGGACTTCAGAGGAGCTGACTTTGATAAGATGGCCAACAGAGTTAGCTAGCCCTGGCAAAGAAACACAGGTGAGGGGTACAGGCAAAGTGGGCAAGCATTAAGGATGCAATACTTGAAGCAACATCCCATTGTGTTAGACAGAAAAGGAAGTGCAAAAGAAGAAGGAAACCACTTTGGTTCTCAAATACAGTAGCAGAAAAAGTCAGAGCCAAAAGGCTGGCCTTCAGGAAATATAAAGGAACACAGCGGGATGAAGATAGGGAGGCATACCAAACTGCCCTAAGAGAAGCAGGGAAGGTAGTAAGGCAGGCAAAGTCCCAAACTGAGGAAACACTAGCATGAACAGTAAAAGAAGGTGACAAGACTTTTTATAGATACATTAGTGAAAGGAGAAAGTCCAGAGGGGGTATTGCTAAGCTTAATGGAGAAAAGGGAGCATGCGAGGAGGAGGACCATGTAAAAGCATCTATCCTAAATAGATACTTTTGCATAGTATTTACTGAAGAGAAGGTAGGGCAGGGCCCACAGCTCAGCACCATGGACACAGGAGGGAGGGAGGTGAGCACTACTCCCTTCACAAAAGAAAGGGTCCTACAAGAGCTTGCTAAGCTCAGGGTGGACAAGGCAATGGGACCTGATGGCATACATCCCAGGGTACTTAAGGAGCTAAAGGTGGAACTAGCAGAGCCATTAGTAGAACTGTTTAGTGAGTCTCTGAGCACAGGAGAGGTCCCAGAAGACTGGAGAAGGGCTCATGTGATCCCGCTCCACAAGAGTGGTAGCAGGGAGGAGGCAGGGAACTACAGACCAGTCAGTCTTACCTCAGTAGTGGGCAAGATTATGGAGGCACTCCTTAAGGAAAGGATAGTGCAACACCTGGAATCCATAGAGGCACAGGATCCAAGACAGCATGGGTTTACAAAAGGAAGGTCCTGTCAAACTAATCTCATAGATTTCTTTGACTGGGTTACCAGAGTGGTGGACCAAGGGGGAGCAGTTGATGTCACCTACCTTGACTTCAGCAAAGCTTTTGACACTGTTCCACATAGAAGATTGATAAATAAGCTGGGTAGGCTTGGGGTGGGTCAGAAGTTGGTCAACTGGGTGGCAAACTGGTTGACGGCAGAAAACAGAGAGTGGTGGTAAATGGTATACAGTCAGAAGAGATGCAAGTCACAAGTGGGGTACCTCAGGGATCAGTCCTGGGGCCAGTCCTCTTCAACATCTTCATTAGTGACCTTGCAGATGGACTAGAGGGTAAGGCTTGTCTGTTTGCAGATGACACCAAGATCTGCAACAGAATAGATGATCCAGATGGGGTGGGCAGAATGAGAAGAGATCTGGATAAACTAGCAAAATGGTCAGAAGAGTGGCAACTGGGATTTAATGCAAAGAAGTGAAAGATCATGCACATAGGGAAGAGAAACCCTGAAGCCACCTATAGGCTGGGAGGGGAGTTGCTAGCAGTCACAAAGGAAGAAAGAGACTTGGGCATCATCATCACTGATGACCTGAAATCATCCAAGCAGACCTCTAAAGCAGTAGGTAAGGCTAGGGGGTGTTAGGCTGTATTAGTAGGGGTATCACAAGTCGGAAGAGGGAGGTAATAATCTCTCTTTACAAGACACTGGTTAGGCCCCATCTGGAGTACTGCATGCAGTATTGGAGGCCACACCTTCACAAGGACATTAACCAAATTGAGGCAGTCCAGAGAAGGGCAACCAAAAATGGTGCAGGGACTGCATCAGAAGACATATGAGGACAGATTAACAGAGCTCAATATGTATACCCTTGAGCAAAGGAGGGAGAGAGGTGATATGATCGAGGCATTCAAACACCTTAAGGGCATTAACAAGGTGAAAGAGTCTAACATGTTTAAATATAAGAAAAATAGCAGGACAAGAGGACACAGCATGAGATTGGAGCGGGGCTGATTAAGGGGGGAATGTGAGGAAATTCTTTTTCACAGAAAGGGTGGTGGATGCATGGAATGGCCTACCTCAAGAAGTGGTGGCTATGAATACAGTGCAGGGCTTCAAACAGGCATGGGATAGGCATAAGAGAGCAATACAAATGAGTATGAATAGATAGGCCACTGACAGAGCAAAGGCCAATGGCACATTTATAAGGTAGAAAAAGAAATGGGCAGACTGGATGGGCCTTGCGGTCCTTATCTGCCGTCAACTTCTATGTAAGATCTAGTCTCCCATTGGGGCACCCCTCAGGTGGACCTGTTCGCCTCCAGGGAGAATGAGAAGCTGAAGCTGTTTCATGCCCGCCCCCCCTCAGCAGGGCTCGCTGCAGGGGGATGCCTTCTCGAGGCCATGGACCCCCGGGCCTCTTTGCGCCTTCCCTCCATTTCCCTTGAGCCACAAGGTGCTTCTCAAGGTGAAGAGGGACAAGGCACAGGTGATTCTGGTAGCCCCAGACTGGCCCCGCCAGTTCTGGTATCCAGATCTCCTCAGCCTCAGCTCCAGGCTCCCAAGGTGGCTTCCAGCCCGCCTGGACCTGATCTTAGTCAACAAGGGGAAGGTACTCCATCCGGACCTTCAATCCCTGCACCTGACGGCCTGGTTCCTGAGCGGCTAGAGTTCCAGGCCTTGGGTCTTTCCATTGAGGTCCTCATCATCATTGAGGTGTCCTGTAAGGAGTCAACCAGAAAATGCTATGCCTTCAAATGGAAGAGATTCTCCATTTGGTGTCAGGGCAAGGGGTTGGACCCTTCTTCCTGTTCCTTGGCTAGCATTCTGGACTACCTGTGGTCCCTTTCTCAGCTAGGGCTTCGGTCGATGACCCTTAAGGTGCACCTGGCAGCCATCTCTGCTTACCGGGCGTGGGCCGGCAAGCAGTTAGTGGCGCAGGAAAAGGTGGTAGGGCGTTTTTTCAAAGACCTTGATCACATATCCCCTCCAGTACGAGAACCTCCACCTCCGTGGGATCTACTGCTGGTATTGGCTAAGCTCATGGGCAAGCCATTTGAACCAATGCACAGGTGTGACATCTCTCACCTGTCGTGGAAGACTGCCTTCTTGGTGGCTATCACATCAGCCAGAAGGATGGGAGCACTCCAGGTGCTTTCCATCGAGTCTTCTTATCTGGTCTTCCACAGGGACAGGGTTGTCCTGCGCCCCCACCCGAAATTCCTTCTGAAGGTGGTGTTGGAGTTTCACCTTAACCAGGTGTTGACTCTGCCAGTGTTCTACCCCAGTCACACCTCGGAGGCCAAATATAGGCTCCATACTCTGGACCCCAGAAGTGCGCTCGCTTAATATAAAGCGGATGGCTGAGAAGTTCGGGGAGAGGGTTTGCCAGCTGTTTGTCACCTATGCTGAAGCTGCACCTGGCAGACCTGCAGGCAAGTGGACGATAAACAGGTGGGTCACCTCCTGCATAGATCTCTGCTATAGGTTGGTGGGCATGGAGCCTCCCAGAGGGATAAGAGCTCATTCTACCCGCCATACCGCTGCTTCGGTGGCTGCTTCTAGGGACGTCCCTATCCAGGAAATCTGCAGGGCTGCTACCTGGAAGTCAGCACACAGCTTTATTTCCCATTACCACATTGACCTAGAGTCACGCCGGGATGCTGGTTTTGGGACCTCGGTTCTCCAGTCCTTATTCCCTAAGTAGGGGGGTGAGTGCCTTGCCTCCCTCCTGCTGGAGAATTGCTAGGAGTCTGCCAGACAGTGTAGATTGAGCAACATATCCATGCCCCTAGAAATACAGGTTACTCACCTGTAACAGGAGTTCTAGGAGTGGTATATGTTGTTCATCCACATGATCCACCCAACCTCCCTGGCTTCGACACGCAACCTGGCTAACAGCAGGCTAGATCTGGCGTCATGGGGTGGAGCCGAGGGTTTTACCACCCAGATGGGTGAGAGGAGCCAGCTTGAAGACCTTCCAGCAAGATTTAAAGTGACAAGGAACCTGCCAGACAGGGTGGATGAACAACATATACCACTCCTAGAACTCCTGTTACAGGTGAGTAACCTATATTTATTGTGGCCTAGTGTGAGGATGTGTGGTGT
This sequence comes from Neoceratodus forsteri, assembly GCA_016271365.2. Lineage (NCBI taxonomy): Eukaryota > Metazoa > Chordata > Ceratodontiformes > Ceratodontidae > Neoceratodus > Neoceratodus forsteri. The sequence continues at coordinate 1,873,517,644 of CM057452.1, forward strand.
TACTCACCGTTTCAGTCTGCTTTTCTTTTGTTTTGCTTCTTCATTGCGGTTGTTGTGGCTCCGGTTGTTTTTTGCTTTGAGCTGCGTTCTTTATGTTTTGCAAACAAAGTTAAAGACAATCATAAATCATTCTATAATTACATTAGTAACAAGAAGGGGGATACCTTAGGTCCTATAAAAGATCATGATGGAGAGTTAGTTAATGATAATCAGAAAATGGCAGAACATTTTAATAATTATTTTTCATCTGTATTTAATACTAAATCAAGGGGGACTAAAGAACATCTCGAGAATTAGTAAATAAAATCACACTAAACGCTGAGGACGTTAAGAATAGGTTATTGAAACCTGGCCCTAGTAAATCCCAGGGTCCTGATGGGATTCATCCAAGAGTCCTTAGAGAGCTGGCCGATGTACTTGCTGAGCCAGTGGCAGTAGTGTTCCAAACATCACTAGATTGGGGGGAATTAGCAGAGGTCTGGTGTAGGGTTAATGTTATACCTATCCATAAAAAGGGATCAGGACAGGAGGTGGAAAATTTCTGGCCTGTGAGCTTGACCACGGTCTGGGGGTAAGTTCTGGAGGCTATTATTGGAGTTCATGAATCTAGCAGGGGACATAGATGATACACAACATGGTTTTAAGAAGGGCTGCTCATGCCAATCAAATCTCTTAGAATTTTATGGAAATTTAAGTAGGGCACCGGACAGAGGTAATTCAGTTGATGTCATATTTTTGGACTTCTCGAAGGTCTTCGATAAAGTACCACATGGGGAACTAATTGGTGCACTAATACATTTTAATATACCTGATAACATTACTCACTGGGTTGACTCATGGCTAAGTAACAGAAAACAAAGGGTTTGTTTAAAAGGTCATACTCAGACTGGTTAAAATTGGGAAGCGGTGTCCCCCAGGGATCGGTATTGGGGCCATGTTTATTCAACATCTATAAACACACATTGACAGGAGATGGGGAGGTTTGGGAATCCAAATTTGCATATGACACCAGGATTGTCACTATTATTAATAATATCAGTGATACACACAAGCTGCAGACTGCTCTAACTAAAATGGAGGAATGGGCATGGGAGTGGAAACTGGCCTTTAACACCAACAAATGTGGAGTGATGCACTTTGGGAAGAATAATATCAAAGGGGATTATGTTTTGAACGGCCAGATATTAAGTAAGGTTACGGATGAACGAGACCTGGGTGTTACGGTGTCAAATGATCTTAAGTTTAAACAACACTGCAACCAGGTGATTAGGACTGCCAGTGGTATACTGAATAGTATCAAAAAACTTATAAAATGTAGGAGGAGGAAGGTGATTGTACCTTTGTATGGTTCACTGGTTAGGCCGCTTTTGGAGTACTGTGCCCAATTTTGGTCACCTGGGTATAAATCAGAGATCAGAACATTGGAGAGGTTCCAGAGAAGCGTAACAAGGATGATCACTGATATAAAAGACATGGATTATGATGAGAGATTATCAGAGCGGGGAATGTATACACTGGAATACCGTAGATTGCAGGGAGACCTGTGTATGGTCTATAAAGCACTGACAAATGTTGAATTATGAGCAAAACTTGGGTTAGTACTCAAAGAACAAAGATACAATACTACATTACACCCATTACAATTGAGAGGAGAATATTACCAATCAATAAGGAGAAAATATTGGTTTAGTGTGAGAGTGGTGCCTGTTTGGAATAGCCTGCCAGTGGAGGTTGTGGCAAGTAATAGCTTGCAAAAATTTGAGGAAAAGCTTGATAAGTATTTAATAGCAGGAAATATACATGGTTATAGCTAAAAGGACACTGTGAGCATTATGGATTAACATTGTCTCTGCTCTGATATTACCTATGATGATACCTATGATGTTCTTGTATGTTTCAGGCACGTACTGCAAGAACATCCCAGAACTGAGGCCCCCTTTCCATAGCTTCTGCAAAAGGCTTAACAATTGCATTTCAGGTTAACCCCTTAGGTTCCCAATAGCTTTTTGCAATCGTCTCAAACTATAATTATATACATTTCAACAGTAACACTATATAATATCTAAACAAAAGGATCTCAATATCAGTTGCATTTCCACATAATGATTTGCATATATTTTTATTCCAGCAGATATGCAAGGAAGGAAAAGACAGAAACAGAAATGGAAGGTTGAGAGACAGTGAGAGGCAAAGAATTGCGAGACTGTCAGGGTGATCAAATCCTAGGTCCCACAGGAAAGTTTAGTTTCGCAACCAAACAGACAAGAGACAGCAAAGGAAAGAACGGAACAGATCCCTGCATTCAAACTCTCCATAACAACTGGGACAGGGACCTATTCAACCCTGTCACAGAATGGTATGGAGTCAGGAGATCACTCAGTTAGCTTGGGCCCAATCCATATAAGGCTTTATAAACCTACCTTGAAAGTGATTCGCCACTTCACCTTCAGCCAGTACAGGTAACTCAAGCCAGGAGTCATGTAACAGTACCTTGGAAGGCCCATCAGCAACCTGGCCACTGTGCTCTGCACCAACTTCAGGCAACGTAGGATCCCTCCACTAACCCCGAGATAAAGAGTGTTACAGTATTTGAGTCTGGAAGTCACAAAAACCTGCACTAGTGATGGCAGGTCATCCAGTGGGATCAAGGCTTTAATCTAGGAGATGTTCCTGAGAAGGCAAAAGCAACTCCAGACTATAGATATCACCTAAGAGTCAATCTATCATCCAGCATGAACCCCAGATTATTCACCTTAGCAGAGGCTGCAAGCCAAGAGGAAACAAGCACGAGGCCAGTCACCTTTTCTGCCACCTTTGCACCCTGCCGATGACCAGGCTCAGTCACCAGTACCTCCGTATTGTCCAGGCTGAGTCTGAACCAGCTAGAGGACATCTGGTCCTGGATCTCAGCCAGGCACAAATATACTACCTCAACTGCGTCATGCATCCCTGGTGCAAATGACAAATACAACAGGGTGTCATCTGCATAACAGTTAAAACCCAGACTGTAGGGTCAAATGATCTCTCCCAGGTGCAGCATGTATACTCTGAATAGTATGGGTGAAAGGATTGAACCCTGAGGAATGCCACAGATCAGGGGCTTCAGGAGTGAGGAGAAATTCCCCATCACCATCCGCTGCATCCTGCCTACTGTAAAGGACTCAAAACAAGTTGATGACAGTAACAGCAAGTCCGTAGAACTCCCTTAGGCGCTCAGCAACACTCCCTGATCCGCAGTGTAATGCTGAGAAGAGATCGAGAAGAACAAGAACTGACCATTCCCCTCTATCTCTTGCCCTGAGGAGGTCATTCTGCACTCTAACCATGCGGTCTCCATACTGTGCCTAGACCTGAATCCCGACTAGAGAGGCTCATAGATGTTAAAGGTAGAGAGAAGTGCCTCGAGCTGCAGTGCCACCATCTTTTCAGTAGCCGGTCCCAAAAAGGAAGGTTAGAGACAGGTCTAAAATTTGCCAGTCGTGGTCCAAAGATGGCTTCTTCAGTAGGGGCTTCACCAGCTCCACTACCACTGGGGACAGACCACTTTGAAAGGGAGCACCGGCCTGTCACAGCAAAAACTGGCCCTAGATACCCCACACAACCCACTAGGAGACTTGTTGGGCCTGGGTCCAGTTCACAACAGGTGGGCTGCAACTTCGAGATTACATCACATACCTTTTCCTCCCCAGTCTGCTTAAACCTGCTCCACACAGGAAGAGTGCTCCTTTTGACAACCAGCTCTCCTCTGCAGGGTCACAACAACCCAGTTGGGGTAACCCCAGACCTAATGGAAGACACTGTGTCAGAGAACCGTGTGAGCTCTTTGCACCTGGCGGATGAAATGGCCCTTGTCGTCGTAGACAGGTAGGATAAAGTAACCTGTCCTTAGACTGAAAGAGCTGAGCAGATCTGTTCTTCTTTGTAACAATTTCTCTGGACAGGAAAGCTGTCTTCTTTCAGGAGATTAGTATTTGATACTCGCCATAATGAGTTCTCAAAGTCAGTTTGTCCTCTTCGGTCCTTGACTTCTTCCAACAACGCTCCAACCTCCAACCCATGGTCTTCATCTCCCTGAGCTCACTGTCATACCACGGGGACTTCAGCTGAGAAGTCCTAGGTCGTATATGAACTGGTGTGACAGAATTAAGACGTGAGGTGATAGCCCTGTTATATCTGTCACCCCTGTTTAGTTCCTCATCCTACCAGGCATTTTCAAATTCCTCCTGACTGGACTATGTCACTACCATCGGCCAGTTTAACCTTTTTTTCCCCTAATCCAGTATTGCCTCTGATTTCTGGACTGTTTTAATACTCAGTGCTGAATTTCTTCAGTTTAAAGTGTAATTTTACCTGTATTTTTTTGTGTCTACTATTCCATTTGCAGATTATATTATAAAGCCACTAGAGGGCAACAAGACATGTGCATTGCAATCCTTTTCCCACTGCTCTTCCCTAACACTTCTATTCCTGGGTCATTCATACCTAAAGCAAATTATCTACGTCCCAACTTTCAGTGGTGTGATCTGAATCTGTAAGTCTGTACAAAGCCTGTACTACCCTACCCAGAATGGTTGGGCCTTGCGGTACTTATCTGCTGTCAACTTCTATGTTTCCATCTCCCTCCTACTCACACCCTTCTTAGTTCTTACCCTTATCCCAGTCTCCCCCCTCTACACCTATTGCCACTTCTCTCTCCGCTTCCCTTCCAGATACCTCCTTGATCCTGTCAGTCACCCCCACAGCTCCTCTTCTAACCAGATCCCACTTTCCCTACTAGCCTCCAGCCTCTCTGTTTTCCCTTCCTAGTTACTTTGCCTTTCTTTGTTTCCTTATCTCCTTCTCTCCATCCCTCCCTCCTTCCCTCACATATTTCCTACTCTAATTACAAAAGTCCTAAACTTCACTTTTTCATCCCTGCCCTCCTCCTTCTTTCATCAAGGAACATCCACCCCAACTCTGGCCCTATTTCTTCTCCTACCCTTGCTCCTTGCCAAAACAACTTGTGTCTCCAAACCCCACTTCCACTACAACCCTTCCTAACGGGTTGAAGCTCCTCCACCTTAACATCTGCAGCCTGCTACCTAAAATCGACCTCCTACAAACTCTTATGATGTCACACACCCCTGACATCCTAATTATTACTGAGACATGGCTCAAAAAAAGCATCCCTGACAATGCCATTGCTATCCCTGAGTATTACCTCTCCAGACAAGATTGAGCGGGTCATAGAGGGGGAGTGGACATGTATATCCTGTCCTCACTGCAGTTCACTACCACTCTGTCTACCTCCATCCCAGCTACCTACGAAGCCCTTGTCACCTGCATTACCCTTCCTTTCTCAATCCCAGTCTTTGTGGTTGGCATCTATTGCCGCCCAAGCATTCAACCCTCGGTCTCGACTGAACTCTCAGCCAATATCACCTCCCTCTCGCAATCTGGTAAACTGTTAAATAATGGGTGACCTGAATCTAAATTGGTTGTCTCCCAAGTTAAACAAGCTATGCAATGACGTCACTGCTCTAAACCTCACTCAACTTATACTTGAGTCCACATGCTCTAATCCCAAAACACAAAACCACACCCTGCTTGACTGGGCACTCACAACCCACCCGCACCGTGTCATTAAATCTGGTCTCCTCCCTGATGCCCTTTGTGTTCACAACCCCATTTTCATTGTTCGTAAGGTGCATCGCCCCAAACCTCCCCCTAAAATCATACAGCTCTGGTCCTTTAAATCCTTAGACCTTACCCCACTCAGCTTGATACTTGCTTCAACCGACTGGGCCCCCCTCTCCACTGCCATTTCTGTCGACCAAACCTTTGACTATTTTAAGGATAAATTCATTGCCACCTGGCATGCCTTTGCTCCTTTCAGAAGGACCAGAGTCCGTGGGTTTCACCTCCCCTGGATCACCCCCGAACTACTGGCCTGCTTCAGGGAGCATGACCAGGTCTGGAAAAAACACAAATCTACTAAACATACAAACAAACTATGCCAAGTACAGAATGCTACGCAATTCATGTATAAATCTACTAGACTGGCTAAGTCCGATTATTTCAACTCCTCATTAACTGTCCATCTAAATTCTGGAGGGTAGTTCATGCCTGATTCTTCCCCACCTCCCCTTCCCCTTCTTAAAATAAATAACTCTCTAGTTTCCAACCATGGCTCCGTGGCCAATGAATTTAATGCCTACTACACCTCATGTACTGCATCTCTTCTAAATTCTGTCTCCCCCTTGTCACCCGCTTACTTCAGCCCTTTGCCTCAGCCAGTGCATACCCCTCCCCCTTTTTCCTTTTCTACTATCTCCTCTGTCGAAGCTCTTATTGCCCTCCTATCACTCAACCCTTCTAAAGGCTCCTCAGCAGATGAGCTCGATCCTAAACTTCTCTGCCTTTCTGCTCCTGCAGTTACTTATTCTGTCTCCCTAATCCTTAACCTCTCCTTTATTTCTGCCCAAGTACCCCCATCATGGAAACATGCAGTAGTCCTCCCTTTCCACAATGGTGGAGACTCATCCACTCCTGGCAACTATCGCCCCATTTCCCTCCTTCCTACCCTTGCCAAACTTCAAGAATATTTAGTTCTCTCTCAACTATCACCCTTCCTCTCTGATTCCTCCTTCTTCACCCCCTTCCAATCTGGTTTTCGAAAGAACCGCTTAACAACCACCTCCTCTCCTTGTACTGACTCCATCCTTTCCAGGGATGGACGATAGCCTGATCACCTCGTCCATCTTTGTCGACCTAGCCAAAGCTTTCGACACTGTTTCCCATCCCCTGCTTCTTGATTCCCTCTCCTCAGCTGGCCTTGCTCCATCAGCCACCAACTAGTTTAAATCCTACCTCACTGGCAGGACCCAATTGGTGAGAATCCTTGATTCCATCTCCCTTCCACTCCCCATCAACACTGGTGTCCCTCAGGGCTCAGTGCTTGGTCCCCTACTCTTCTCCATTTTACTTAATGATCTTCGCACAGCTTGCTTATCCTCATCTATCCACATGTATGCTGACAATACTGTTTTATACAGTTCCTGCAAAAACTCTGCTGCTGTGGAAACCAGCTTACAGCATGACTTCAACCAAGTTCAGCTCTGGTTTGCTTCTCACCAGCTTTTTCTGAATGCCAAGAAGACAGTCTCAATGACCTTTGGCACTTGGCAGAGACTCTCTAGGCTCCCGGCCCTACCCACCTTCCACACCCTTGATGGGACCATCCTGGAAGACACCTCCTCATTTAGATATCTGGGGGTTTGGCTGGACCAGCACCTCAACTTCTCTGTGCATATCGATGCTATCCTGAAGAAACTGTGCTCCAAGCTTGGTGCTTTATACAGGAATCGTATTTGCACCCCTCTGACTGCGAGGCATGAAATTGTCCAGAAGATGATACTCCCCATCTTTGACTACCGTGATGTAGTCTATGGTGCTGCTCCCAAATCTTCCCTGACCAAGTTGGACACTTTCTTTAACTCCTTCTGCCACTTGGCTCTCGACTTCCCTTCCCGCTCCCACCACTGTGAACTCTGTCACTCTCTAACCTTCTTTCCACTATCTCACAGACACATCTCACACTGTGCCAAACTAACCTCCAAATTCTGGTTCGGAGTGCTCCCCTCCTATCTCTCTTCCTCTCTCTCCACTCCACCTCCCCCCACCTACTCTCTCAGATCTAATGATGCCCACACCTTGTGGGTCCTTGCTGCTTCACTGTCATCGAGTCAGACTGGTTTGGCCCATCGCTTTCCTAAAATATGGAATTCCCTCCCCCTGAAATACGACACTCCTCCTCCTCCAACTACTCCCTTTCCTCTGCCCTACACACCTACCTCTCCCTCAGCTATTCCTGCTTTAACCCTCCCTAAAACCTATTCTCAGTTTCTGCCTTCCTACCCTGACCCCCTCAGGCAGGGTTCTCAACATCCTGAAGGGAGAATCAGGAAATGGCTACCCCTACTCCTCTCCCCCTCTCTTCTCCACCTGCCCTTCTGGGTCACCTGTGTGCACAACCTACTCCATCCTTTTTACTCCAACAGCACTTGCATACTACCTCGAGCCTGCTCCTGGTACATTCATGCACTATAATGGTTCTGTTGCATTATTACTGTTTTGTACGTTAATATGTTCTTTTGTATGACTTTGAATATGAATTGTAATTTACCCAATGTTCCATTACTGTTTATTGTACAATATCTTGTGTTCCAGCGGTTGCATAATCTTACAAAGTTATATTGTTTGTACTACCCACATACTGTTGTAACTGATCATCCTTCACAACCCTATGTAACCCCCTCCACCCAGGTTGCACCGTGAGATGAGCAGCTTGTTGTTCAGTGTGCCCTCCTGGTGAAACATTTCAATAAATAAATAAAAATAATAAGCCATCACCACCTCTCCTGGTCCTGCCTCACAAGCAGACATCACGTCTTAGAGGTCCATTACTGTTTGGAGTCCTACTGGGGACAACTGGTTTAAAGGGCAGTCGTGGATGATCTCCACAGGGGGTCGACTACCATGGGTGTCCAGAACAAAAACTTTACTATGCAGTGATCCAACCAAGTGACAGGATCCATCTCAAGGTTATCAACTTTGAGCCACAATGAGAATATTAAGTCCAAGGTGTGACCATGTTGATGGGTTGCAGAAATAACTAGTGTTCTTCGGTGATGCCCGGTGAATCCATCACCTGGAGAAAGTCTTGATCAAACTGTGAGAGTTTATTATCAATCCAGGCATTGAAATCACCCAAAACCAACCATCTGGTGACTCCAGTACCCTCTTGGTGATGAAGTCCATGACTTCCTGCAGAAATTCCCTCTCATGCCCTGGAGGCCGGCACACATGCATGGACACACATTCAAGCAATGGAGTGCACAGAAAAATTCAGGTCAGATCCAAAACAGAGAGCCACACACACACACACACACACACATGCCTCCTGCAATCCCTCTGCATGCAATTAGCCATGGCGAATCTGGCTGGGACTGGTGCATTCAGAACTGGACAAGCATCAGCACTCAGCCAGATCTCTGTGATGGAAGCCAGAATGACTGAGCAAATCAAGTCTGCTATAATGGTAAGTTTTGCTCCTAATCGATCAGGCATTACAGATCACTGCCTGTAGGGTACTAGTGGAGGCTGCCCGCCTAATGGCTACCCGTCCACTCAGTGCAGTGGGAGCCGTGGGTATAGAACCAACCATATCTGGCTTCTCCCTGAGTCCCATTTCACCCATGGACACCTCCTGGTCCTCACCAACTCAGTAGTGCCCCCCCCATTATACCTCAGTCTCACTGCATAACATCCCTCCTCCTTACGATTTCCACTTCCCTGGAGCATCTATAAGCTGCTGCTGGCAGTGGGTGGTCATTGAAGGGGTGGAGGTCCTGCAGCTGGGACAGGGAGTAACAGCCTGGGGGGCCCGTGACCCACACACATAATTCCACTGGCTGCTCAAACCACACCCAAAACAATACTCCGCTCTCGAAGAAACTTAAAACATACTTCAAAATCAACAACTCTTCCCTCACTCACCCTAAGCCCTAAACACACACATACATACAGGTATGCCGTACTAATACAATAATTTATTATCCAAGCACACCTGCCAGCCAACCACTAACCTAAATATACAACCACCAACACTCAACCCCAGTCCTCCATTCTACCCACAATAAAACTAGACAATGATATGTAATAAACAGCAAATCACCAGGAGAATCCAAAAACTGTGCAAGAAGTCACTGGGCAGTGTTTACAAAATGTCAGTTGCAGCTTCCAAATGTAAAATCTAGCTGTGCTGCCACCAGAGAAAGTTCAGTTTTTAAACAAAGTGGAAATAACCAGCCAGCCTGGTGGTGCAGAGGGTTGAGGTGCTGGATGCCACACCTTGCACCATGCCGGCGACCTAGATTTGGGAAAGAGCTTGAGTCATTGGGGGTCAGCAGGGGTAGGAGAGGACTGAGTGTCCAGAGGACTGCTCTCCTCTCTTGTGGGAGGGTGGGCTGTGGCTTCTGCTGCCAATGCATCTCCCAGTGGAGACTGGGGGCATTGCAACTAGCGAGAACACGTCGAGAGGGTTGAGGCTGCGGCGGACATCCTGCAGGCAGGTGCGGGAGCGTGCCCATTGTGCTGGACATCATTGCATGTCTGAGCCTCAGGGACAACAGGAAAATGGGAAAACGTGCCCTGGTCCCTGGTATGCGAAGGTGGATCGAGTGGTCAACCTCCATGCCCAGCGGTGAGTCCTGCAGCCTGCCTCCAGTGCTCCATCTATTGCCTGGTTGACCAACTAAATTACAGAAAGGTCACCTGGGGAAATCGGTGGTCCTGCCACAGGGGGCTTAGATTCAGAGGGGGGTCGGAAGAGCAAAGCGAGCGGAGTGGAGGCTTCCCCCCCTGCTGGCAAGGTAGGCTGAGGACTTCAGGTGGGGCGGGATAAGGTCGGGCCTGGTGTCCCTCCGGAGAAACTCTGGGTGACCAGGGAGTGGAGGATAAACAAAGTATATAAAAAAAAAAGTGGAAATACCCTCCAACACTCTCTCACCACTGCTATTGGGTGGAAGCAGAAAGCATCAGCTGGAGACTGACTTAGATGTCCCATGTCCATCCAGTTCTTCTGTGTGGTTGAGAAGTCCAAGGAAGGGAAACTGTCACTGGACTGAGATTATTTGCCATGGTGGTTGTCAGCAATAGTCCTGCTCTTCGTCCTGCTAGCAGCATGATTGCAAGGAGGCCCGAAGGCCCCCACAGCTGTCACTTCTACACCTCTTCCGACTCTAGACCAAACAGCACTAGTACTCTTAGCTGAGCATCCCGAACACACTGGCACACTGGCACTCCCTTATCAGACTGGCCCAGCTCCATGACAGTCCACAGCCTTCGCAGCCTTAAATCTTTCTCCTGGGTTCGAAACCCACTGTATGTCTCTCCTGAAGTGTAACCAGGTGCCTCAATACAGCGGCAATACAGCAGTAAGTCCAGTTTAATGGTGAATGAGAAAACAATGAAAAAACAAAAGGGGTTTAAACAGATGCTAGTACCCCAACTATAATGCACAGTAAAAGGGTTCTTACTTAAAAATGTACAAAAAAATAAAAAATCTTCCTCCTGTATCTACCTAACTTCCCAATCCTTACTATTCTTGGTCACTAAGCCTCAAGTTCTTCACTGAATGCTAATGTTAATGCTAGCAGACACTAGCACACATTACTTCTTTAAAAGACTTTATTTTGAAAGCTTAGCCACTGACTTTTAATAAATCTCCAGTTATACACTATGGAGTCTCCTAAACATGAGGTCATAATTAGGATTGAAGTCAAATAAGGGGTTTGCAGATATGAAGCTCAAAAGCTAGAGCTCCAAACTGATGGCAGCCCAGCTTGGTGGCCATCTTCATTAGATACACTGAATGATTACTTTTGTTCAGTATTCATTCTGGAAAAGGGGGGCCACTATCAGAGTGCAAGCCAGAGGCGGGTGAGAGAACTGGAGTTAGGACCAGTCTCAGAAGAAAGGGTGCTCAGGGGTCTCGGAACCCTGAGGGTGGATAGAGTGCCTGGTCCTGATGAGCTGCACCCTAAAGTGCTAATGGAGAAGATGCAGACACTGGCAGTACCCTTGGAAAATCTGTTCAATTGTTCCCTGGAGTCAGGGGTGGTTCTAGCAGATTGGAGGGTAGCTAATGTGGTGCTGATTGCCAATAGCAGGGACAGTGATGACCTGGGAAATTAGTGACTAGTCAGTCTGACTTCGACTGTTGGCAAGCTGCTGAAAACCATCATTAAGGAACAGACTGTGGAATTCTTGAAGTCAAATGGGTTGCAGGACAAGAGGCAAGGTGGGTTTGTTAGTAGTGGGGAGATTTTGCTACTTTGATTGCATCACAAGGACAGTGAATGGAGGGTAGTTCTTAGACCAGTACTCTTCAATATCTTCATATGTGATACAGGAGAGGGAGTCCAGAATAAGGCGTGTCTCTTTGCTGGTGACACTAAGATCTGCAGCAGAGTGGACCCAGAGGAGGGATTTAAAGAAATGAAAAGAGACTGTGAAATATTGGAAGAGTGTTCCAGATTATGGCACCTAAAGTTCAGCATAAAAAAGTGCGGAGTGATGCACATCAGTAGAAAGAACCCCAAAACTGAGTACTTTTTGGGGAACAGTAGTGGTGCACACAACTGAGAAGAGGGACCTTGGGGTCATTATTGTAGATAGCCTCAAGTCCACTGCTCAGTATAATAAAGCATATGGAAAGTCAGACAGGATGCTGGGATGTATAGGAAGGGGATTTGATAGTAAGAGAAAGGAGGAGATACTGCCGCCATACAGGCTTCTGGAGTACTGCATGCAGTTGTGGCGTCCACACTTCAGGAAGACAGGGAGTGCGTAGAGATAACACCAAGGAGGGCCACGAAAATGATCTAGTGGTAGCAGGGAGGTCGTATGAGGATAGGCTGTCAGACCTCTACATCCATACACTGAAAGCCAGGAGGAAAAGGGGAAATACAATCGAGACATGTAAGTTCTTATAAGGAATAAAGATGATGGATTGATTTGTAAGAACTTGTTTGTGAGGAACAAGGGCCAGTAACTAGAGGACACAGGTGAAGACTGGTAAGGGGAGAGTCAGGAGGAGCATGAGGTAGTTCTTTCAAGGAATCAACAGGGTGGATTGTAAGGACTTGTTCATGAAGAAAGCGGGCAGTCACTAGAGGACATGGGTGGAGACTGGTAAGGAAAAAGTCTGAAGGAACGTGAGGAAGTTCTTCACGGAGTGGGCGGTAGACAAATGAAACAGACTGTCCAGAGAAATGGTTTAAGCTATGATTTCACAACATGGTAACTTGGGAGGGTGAGTAAGTAAAAAGTAAAATTTATTTCTTTCAAGCACCCTTCCCAAGCTCAGGGCGCTTTTACAATAATTCAAAACCACTTTAAAACACATTACACAAAACAATAAATACAGCAGTCATAAATAACACCCCCTTATTACGTCCCAGCAAATGCTTGGGTAAAAAGGAAAGTCTTTAGCTGTTTTTTAAAACTTTCCACAGCCAGGCAGTCTCGTATCTGCCGAGGTAGAGAATTCCACAGGGTTGGTGCCATAAAGGCAAAAGATCTACCTCCACATGTCTTTAAATGCACCCTGGGTATCTCTAGCAATCCCTCATCAGAGGAGCGAAGAGAGCGGGTAGGACAGTAAGGCACCAAGAGCTCTTTCAGGTAGTGGGGTCCCAAATCATGTATTGCCTTAAAGGTCAGCAATGCGACCTTGAAGGTGATCCGCCACTGTATTGGCAGCCAGTGCAGATCACGCACTATACAAGGTATAATATATTACTATTCCCTTATTATATATAAGATATAAGGGAATAGTGGGACCCGCATGCAGAATATGGGAAGGGCGGTGACAGTCAGTCAGTAGGGCTGTTGGATCTCTAAATCCAGCTGGATGTTAGGTCGAGCATAGCGCTAGGCAGGGAAATGGGCAGAGTGGATGGACTTCTGGATCTTTTTCTGCCAACACAATCTGTTTCTGTTTCTATGTTTTAACAATTAGGCGAGCTGATCAGTTAATCCAGGAAGGAAATGATGATGTCATCCCGTACTGCATAGCTACTGGTGATGTGAAGAAACTGGTTGATTTTTTCACTGCTAGAGGGCAACTTAAAGAAGCTCTACTTGTTGCACAGGTAACAGAATCAATCCTATTATCTTTTTATCCCTGTGACAGGGCTATAGTGAAGGCCAACCTATATTGCACTTACATTTTTGGCTATATATTGAGAACCACTTATTTAACCCATATGTAACCAGGCTCTCACCCCTTGCCTGATCAAGCCTAGTTACTAAATAGTATAAGTACTAAAAGCCCTGAGGTCTAGAACGCTCCAAGCTTCCTTCCTGTCAGCAGTACTGGACTGCTGAATGATAGCACATGCCCTGTGCATGTGTTCAGTAGCTGGCTACTGTTGACTACTGCCTGCCAGCTCTAGCCCTAATGGGGGGTGCCATGTACCACTCAGTTTTGCCTGAGTGGAGTTCTGAGTCTCAGCTCATGGAGACACCAGATACAGAGATGAGCAGCTTCTAACCCCCCCCCCAGAGGGGGATGGAGGAGTGAGTCTGGGCCAAAGGCAGCAGGGAAGAGACACTGGAATGAGAAGAGAACCAGTGCCTGAAAATGGGGACAGCAGAGAAGAGAATGAGAATTTAAAAAGTGTGTCAGAGAGGGAGGAGGCCCTAAGGTCCTGCCAGCAGGAGAATGCAGATGAAGTAGTGGGAGTATCCCCTCAAGGGACTGTCTCAGGGTTTGTGAGAGCCCACTGCAGGCTTTGAGATGGCAGAGAAGAGCAGCCTTGGGCCTTGGAGGCAGTATAGCGCAGTGGTTTAAGGCCCTGAGCTGCAAACCTGGAGACCTGGATTTGAATCACACAGTCCCCTCTTGCATACTGTGTGACACTTTGCAAGTCACTTAGCTTCCTTGTGCTCCTAGGTTGCACCTGTAAACAAGCTTGCAGCTTAGTGTGTCTCTCCTGGTTTTAAAAAAAAATGTGACACTTACAGGGGACGCAAGGAGAAGACCTCTGTCTGTTCTGTCGATGCCTTTGCTCCAGGATTAGAGGTCACACATTTGCTCACCAAGGTATGTAACAGTATTTGTGCCCAGGGTTGTCTCAGGAAAGTGTGCTTCACAGTATTCCAGAGCTAAGGGAAGCTTCATGGAGTCTTGCAAGTGTTACCCTGTAAGTTCTTGCTTCCCTTGTGAGGGTAGATCATCTGTCTCCGGTAGTAGCAGCAGGGGGTTGGTCGCTGCACCACTGTAGCACTATGCCTGGCTCTGAGTGCCCACAGTTGTAGACATTCTATAGACTACCTGTAAATATACAGTATGTATAATGGAGTAAGTGTTATGTACAAGGGACAGTTAATTGTGGAGTGAACTCCCAGTATCTAGGGAACCTGGAAGGATAAAGCCATGAGTGTTGTGACCTGTAAATATACAGCAGTGTGTCCCTTCGGGGACCATGATCTGTGTAGTGTGGCCAATAAATGTTTTTGTGCTTGGCCCTACTTCATTGGGTGGACAATGGCTTTATTGTATTGTGTGTATATCAGTATAGTCATTAGCAGGTGTAAGGGACCCCTAGCCTGCCCCAGTGCCTACAACATAGAATTTATGCCAGCTTCCTACTTTGTGAAAAGTGGTGTGTAGTAACAAGAATCCCAAGACCCACTACATGTATCATTCTTGATAACCCTTTTTGTTGGCATCGGTTCTCAAGTTTTAGAATATCGTCTGTGTTGAGCTAATTAGAGTATGGATGTGAACCAGACCAGACCAGATTGGTGTAGGTCAGATCGGGCTCAAGTTGCACATATTTTGCTGGTCTGGCCAGATGGGCTGGTCTGGCTTTTATCGATTTGGTCTAGTCCAGTTCCAATGGTCAGATTTTCACAATGTCCCAGCAGGGGTGAACACCAGACTGGCCTGTATTTTGCCTGGTCTGCATGGTCTGAATTTTACTGCTCTGTTCCAGTCTGGTCCATAGAGGGAGCATGTTTTTTTGCCAACCAGCAAATGGAGTTGTGGGTTTCAGGTGTTGATGATGTGTGTGTGATTACCCCTATAGACATGCCATTGTACTACATGCTGAGGTTTTCAGAATCTCTGCAATGGTTACCAAACTATGCAAGATTTCTGACTTGCAATTTGCCGTTTCATTATTATATCTTGAGAACCACTTGCACAGTTGTGATGAGACTTAGTACAGACATAACATCGGGTAATTTTAAGTGTTTCGGAATTTCAGCTGTGGTAAACTATATGAGTTCTGGCTTGTGATCAGCTATTACATCATTTGCTATATCATGAGAACCACTTATCTAGTTGTGACTAAACTCAGTAACGACATACTGTAGTACCATTTCTTGAGAGTTTCAGAATCTCAGCCATGATGACCTAATCATGTGGGAGGTCTGGCTTGTGAATGGTTGGGCTGTCTAAGGTTAAATCTTTAAAAATGCACACCTGAATTTCATTGGAGCAGTTGTGCATAAAAATGTAGTTATTCAATCAATTCTGAATATAGGTTATTGTGATCTACTTTCCCCCAGTTGTGTCACCTAAGTGGTAAGGCTCTCACAGGTTATATGAGGGATAAGTATATTTGTTTGTTTTTTGTAATTTCTGTTTATACTACTTTTCAGCCAGCCCTGTCTGTTGGTCCCCTCAGCCTCCTCCTTTGCCTTCTCCAGGGCTTACCCCTGCTTCATAAGATCCCAAGGCTTGCCACCCATTGCGGTGCCATTGGGTTCCCCAAGCCCCTCAGTGTGCCAGTCCAGCAGAGGAGGATACTGTTAGTCATGGTCTAGGGGTTGTGGGGATTAGCACCATCCCATAGCCCTGGATGGTTCTCCATTTTTTATACTTCCCTAGGATGGCAGCGCAATGTACCCCAAGTACACATGTAACAGGCATGTGCGGGAGCGTGCACACATGTCCTCCCACTCACAGCTGAGCCTGACTGCTGCTTCTCCACATGTGAAACCGCAGGTTGCATTAGCAGCAGGACTTGGTCTCTCTCCCCACCTGGAGAAGGCAAGCATCCCGAGGCTCACGTCTCCTCCCACCAGCTATCCCTCTGACTGCCTGAGTCCATTCCCAAAAACTAGGTCACCAGCATAGGGAGTTCCAGCTGTGCTGCTGTGTCAGTAGGCTGGCCTTAGGGGTTAGTATGTTATTGATATTTTTGTAAAAAGCCGTACATGAAATAAACAAATCTACTGTGTGACATAAAAAGTTCAGCATGAAAACTATATCTTAATGATAAATATATTTTCTTTGCAGTTTTGTTTCTTAAATACTGATAGTGGTTTTATTATATTTGTAGGCTGCCTGTGAAGGAAACATCCAGACTGTGACCATTTCATCAAATGGAGCTACAGTTGCTGATGGCAGTAGTGTGGAAGATTACAATGAGTGAGTTGCACTTATTCTATTTGTGTGTAACTGAGAGTTACTTTAAGCCTCTCCTGTTGCACTTTCTCCTTGGAACAGGTACAGTATGTTCTAGGGAAAAAAAAGAAGTGACTGTGCAATTTCTGGGCAGTGCTGCTAGCTTTGCCCTTGGAAGAAGTTATGAGATATCTATATCCACAGCACAGTACTGTTTATTTTATTACAGCATTTGAAGAAGAAGAATTAGCATTCAGCATATAGTGCTTTTCATACACAATGTACACCGAAGCACTTTACAAGCAATGAGAGACTGGCACTGAAGTGGCTGTAAATGTGTAGTGGCAGCCATTTCACACATCAACACCCCTACACAGCCTTGGACAAAAATTGCATGAACTGGTTTTATGAGAAAAGGAATGTTGGCCAGGACACAAGGAGGAAATCCCTTAGTCTTGCAAAAAGTGCCGTGCATTCTTTTACTTCCACCTGGACACTCACAAGGACAGCACCAGAGATGGGCAAAGGGAATGTGGTTTAATGTCTCATCAAAGGCCAGCACCCTTCCAGCGGTATAAGCCCCCAGTGATGTACTCGGTGCCAGCATTTGTGTTATGGGCCCTATCCGCTGTGGGACCAGAGCCCACAACCTTCTGGCCCGCAAGCAGATGTGGTACTAACCCAACCATGCTGACACCTTGAGTCACATGATTCCTGTATAATACTTAAAGAGAAAGCTTCATCTGTACAAAAATCTAATTTACCAAAGATACTATTCTTTATCAATTTTTCTCATGTTGCACCACTCAGTTGTAGAGGCTGTTTGCTTACATTACTTTACCACAGGGCCAATAATAACTTCCCATGTCCCCTTTTAATGATATCACAATAGACCCAATCCAAATCTGTCAGAATATTTCTGGTCATGTCTCAGGAAAGTGGGGGTAGGATATGTTTGTGATGTGTGGTATTGGGCCAGAGAAGTAGTTCTGCTTTATTTTTGCTTGCGAGTATGTCAGCTGTAACATTTGTAGCCAACATACTCCGACTACTCATTTAGAACATGGTGACTAATGCAAATTACACATACCCCAATAAAGCAAAGCATCATGGAAAATATATGCAAATCAACATGAAAGACTATAGAGTGGTTCTGTTTTAAGAAGGAGAGTATGGTGCAAAATAATGGCCTCTCATACAATCTGCAAAGGGTGAAAACAAAAAGCACAGACACATGATCTTCCAAGCATCAGTCTTTACCATTCATTACAGGTGGGTCTATGCCAGAGGTATGAGGACTTGGTGGGAGCGAATGCCTTTAAAAGCTTCATAGTATGGGACTGACGAGGATGGTGCCACCCACGAGGTGAACGTATGATGTGGTACTCATGGGCTGGCCAGTAAATAACGCTGGCCCCCCTTTCTCCTCAGCTCTGTTCTTGCTGCCATCAAGGATACACTCTGTGGGAGCATTCACTATTTTAATCTGTGTCACAAGGCATAGTTCTGTTTGTCCCTGCTCGCTCAATCCCATAACACTTCATTCAGCTTTCCGTCACCGCCTTTTTTCTTCTCTGTCTCTTTTATGGTGTCGAGCCCTGTTTTTGCTGGTTTTATTTTATTTCCGTAGTCAGTCATGTCAGGATCCCTGCCTTGGAATGGAACATGATATGGACCACTGCGATGCCTGCTTCTCCATGGACTTCTGAACTTTACACATCCACATGATGAGGTGGGTTCAGCCGCCCCCATCTTTGGAGGTAGGCGTCGCACCCGGAATTCCATGGTAAGGTCCGTGGGCTCTTCCCCTGAGCCCCTCCCAGATACTACAAATACTAAGGGAGATCAGGCCTCCTCTTGTCCTCGTCTCACCAAGACGGGAGACCTGGAGGGAGGGGTCTGTGGGACAGCCAGTCTTCTCCCAGGGGCTGGCTGCGCACCCATCCTGGTCCAGTACCCCCTCAGGGGTCCAGAAGACCCTGATGGCAAGGTAGCAGCTATAAGCTGGGCCTACAGTGATGGCTTCTTTGGGGCTGCAGTCTGGCACTGCTTTGGCTCCTGGCACTGAGGCCGCTGCTGGTGAGCGCTGCCCATGGGGCTGGGTCCCATCCTGCCGCTGCCTGCGGCACTGGGAGAGGGAAGGTCTCTGGAACCACTGGCCCATTGATGATCTTCTGGATCTCATCCTCTTAGCGGTCTGATGATCCGGGGGATGAGGACCGAGATGATACTGACTGGCTTCCGACTTCTGGTGAGGAAGGAGACCTTTCTGGGCCTAGTCCTAGGCCTTTAGCGTCTGCTGCATCGTCCAGGAGGTGTTTCTCGGTCCTGTGCTGGCTGCGGCACTACCTCTCTCCTGTATCGCGGTGCCATTCATGGCATTTAGGACAGTCCTGGTGCCAGTTCCAGCACCAGGGGAGAGGCTGGTACCAGGTGCGGCACTGGGTTGTGTTCCGGAACTGCTGCCAGTGCTGGATCGGGTTCCAGATTCACCCTCAGTGCCATATCTGAGTCTGGTGCCCTTTGCAGTGCCGAGGGGGGTTCTGTTGTTGCTTGCGGTAGCAGCTGTCCCTTGCCTCACATACTTCTTGCTAAGGATGTCCTTAGGCCTAACGCAAGGGACAGGTTCCATTCTGTTGAGGTGGGGGCTGGTAGGTCCCAGTTGGTGCCATGCTCCACATCTAGAGTGGCTGGTGGCTTTGGCAGGAGTTGCAATGTTGATTCAGGTCCTTTGCTCTCCCTGGAACCATCTGGGGCTATGGCAGGTGGGGATAGAAACCACTCTGTGGGACCACTATGGCTCCCATCTCCCCACCTGGGGGTTCCCCCAAAGGGCACCAGCTGGACTGCTCCTCTGAAGTTGGGTGTTCACAGATGGACGAGTTGCACAGCCCCTCCCTTTGGGTGAGGATCCCCTGTTCACTCTCGTAGCCCTGACGGAGGACCTGGCCTGGTCCGCTACAACCTGCCTCCTCCTCCTCTGCCTACCCCTCCTGCTCTCCTGGGAATTTTGGATCCTATGGGGCCACTAACCTGGGAGCAGCTCAGAGCTTCAGTGAGTACCATCTCCACTTACCTGAGGGCACTGGACCAGGCTGTCTTCCAGTCTGAGACCCTGGCATTGCTGCCCCCTGAGTCCAGCTCCTCCTCATCTTCATCTTCCTTCTCTCAGGAAGAGAACTCTTCCCTCCATCTACCCTCCGATGCTGAGTACACCTGTTAGCAGCAGTTCCTTTCAGAGATATTGAGAGAACTGTGACTGTCCCAGTTCACTGGCCACAGTCCTGCATGTCTGATGCTATCCTTCCTTGGAGAGTACAGTTATTTCACAGTCCTAACTCCATAGCCCAGGCTTTTTGCAGAGGCATCGACAGACATCTGGCTCCATCCCTCTGCCCCCTCCCTCTTCAGCCCCAAGGGACATCCAGCACAGGTATTGCTCACCCGTGGGGTCTCAAGGAGCCATGCCACACTACAGTTCTGGGGTCCAGCTCCTGGACACCCCCTCTGGGCAACGGCATGACTTTCCCCCAGAGTCGGACTCAGCCAAGTTTGACATTTGGGGTCAAAGAGTTTTCTTGGTGGCATGCACCATGTTGTGCATTTCTGCACACCCAGGCACATCAGGCGTCCTATAGCAGGCACCTGTGTGTGACACTGGGACAGCTCCTGGCATCCTTGCTGGACTGTGAGCAACCCAGACATGCCATATGCCTTTCGGTGCAGAGCCTGGAGCTCATGAGACACCAGGCAAGGGCATCCCATGACGCTAAAGAGGTAGCCTCCAGGATAGTGGAACTGCAAGCTGCATTAGGTGAATGGTGTGGCTGCGTCTTCCCTGGTTGTCACCCTTGGCCTAGCGTACGGTGATTGCCTCATGTTTCCAGGGGACCCACTTCTTCTCCCACAGGGCCAGGCATGAGCTTGCAGGGGCGCATTCCTGCTTCCAGGCTACAGGAGCCTCTGCCTGCCTCTGACCAGTCTTGGGCCTCACCAGGCCTGTGAATGGCCCCTGCCTGTTGGTATTGTTTCCACCATAGGAGGCTGAGGGAAAAGCCATTTCCCTCAGGGTTTACCAAACACTGCCCTTGGTGGTAAGCTTGGCACTCAGACCCACCAGTAATGAATGGTGAAGACTGATTCTTGTGTAACCCCTAGGTGGCGCTATCCCAAGGGCTACTACCCCTGCCTGCTTAACTACTAACAGGGTGAGGGGCCTAGATCTAATGGCGAGTGCCTCCACCCAGAGGTCAGGGTTTGCAGTAGTTAAACTAGCCTGGTCACAGCCCTCTGGGACACTGTAACCCCCCTTTCTTCCCACTAGTCAAGTTCAAGTTCATGTTCAAGTTTATTGCAGGAAAACTCCATTGAGCAAGCTCATTCACAAGGAGGTCCTGTGGCATAAACACTTAAAGTACAAACACAGATAGGTAATAACAGTATATACATGAAATGCACGTTACATGATACAGGCTGGATATACATACAAGGGTACCACATAGGGTGACCGCAGGTGGTAAACATTGATATGAGACAGGGAAGCGACTTACAGGTTGCATACTGATAAATGAAACATGATGACTGGTGTGTGCAATACATATACAGTATTTTGGCAGCTAGAACAAACAACAGTCTACAACTGATATGGGGGAGGTGATTTGATAGAGTAGCAGTGGGCGTAAGCAAAGATAAAACCAGGAGTAGAAGGAAGGAAAGCAGTTAATATGACAAATCAATTATACCTTACCAGTGGATAAATATGGCACACATGGGAAGGAAGAGATTTAATGACAGTTACAGGTGTCTTTATTTTGGCTGAACTTAGCGATTTGTAGAAGTTTATTGAAACTGTGCTAGTTAGTTTCAATACGGTTTGTAATTGGTTCCAAATGGAGGAAGGGCATATGCAATATCACGTTTACCAAAGGAAGTCCGCGTCCTTGGTATGTCAAGCATAATAAAGTCAGATTTTCTTAACAGTATGCACTATGTGAGATACTAATAAAGGAAGAGATAGCTTGGCAATTTCTGCAGGAGCAGTTTAAGAGTCCTTAGCCCAGCATGGAGCAGGCGTCTAGTAGTAAGGGATATCCAACCAACAGCTGCGTATAAGTCACAGTGGTGCGAACGGTAAGGAGTTGGTAATAACGTAGCGACGGTGATAAAGGGATGTCCAGTTTACTTAGATTTGCAAGAGTGGTGGAGGAATAGATTACATCGCCATAGTCGAGTAGGGGGAGAAAAGTGGCCTGTACAAGCTTGTTTCAAGTTTCAAGGGAAAAGGGGCATATTTCTGTAGAAGAAACCTAACCTTGCTTTTAACCTTCTAGAGACATCTTGACGTGGTCACTGAAAGATAATTTATTGTCGATCCAGATACCTAGATATTTAAATTTGGTTACAACTTCCAGAGGCTCGTTTAGCATGGTGACAATGAAGTCTTGGGCAAGGGTATTGGGGGGCCTGTGACAGCACTCTGCAGAGAATATCATCGCTTTAGTCTTCTTAGCATTCAGCAAAGCTTTGCCTTTATTAGATTATGCTCAGTTGTCGAGAAGTCCGCTTAAAGCACCCCTTGACTTCAGATAACGATGAGCCAGAAGTATACAACACAGTATCATCTGCAAAAAAGTGCAGATTGGACATAGATATGTTAGCATCTAAGTTATTAATGTACAGAGAAAACAAGACAGGGCCTAAGATGGATCCTTGAGGGACTCCTCTTGCAACTGGCAAGGCAGCAGAAAAAAAGCCTTCCGCCTTTACTTTTTGGAATCTTCCAGTTAGGTAGCTAGAGAACCATTGGGTGGTATGGTATGTGGCACCCAACTTTGCAAGGCAATTGACTAATAGTTTGTGATCAACAGGTGCAAAAAGGTGCCGAAGTCCAAACTACAATTCCCAGAGGCATCTGCCATACAGTCCCATTGTGGCTGGCTCAACTTAAGAGTCCAAGTTCTGATTTGCCAGCAGCATGCTCCATTTTAAAGGTCCCCCACGCTGATTGGTCCAGTTCAGTCTCGAGGGACGCTGACTTTTTATATCTTTTGTGGGTTGGGGGATACCCTTGAGTAAGGTTAAGTAAAGGGCGGATCACTCTTGAATAGTCCTTAATGAAATGCCGATAATAACCACAGAATCCCAGGAATCTTTGCAGTCCTTTTAGATTTTTGGGCTGTTGCCAGGTGGTCAAGGCCTCAGCTTTACTTGGGTTGATCTCTATTCCCTCGGTGGATACTATGTGTCCCACATACTTTACTGATGTTTGAAAGAATTGACACTTATCAATGGACAGTTTAAGGCCAAAGTCTTCCAGTCGGTCCAACACCTTGAATAATCTGCTCCCATGTTCCTCCAGTGAGCTGCCAAACGCAATAACATCATCTAGGTATACCAGGCACCCTAGTAAGTTCATGTCCCCCACTGCACGCTCCATCAATCGTTGAAAAGTGGCTGGGGCGCCTGAAATCCCTTAAGGCATCCTCATGAATTCATAGAAGCCAAGCGGACAGATAAAGGCTGTCTTCTCACGGTCCTCTGTGGCCATCAGGATCTGGTAGTACCCACTGCGGAGATCCAGCACAGAGAACCACTTGCTCCCGTTTAGGCAGTCCAAAGCATCCTGAATGCAGGGCATTGTGTACTGATCAGGGATAGTCCACCGGTTTAAAGTGCGATAATCCACGCACATCCTTACTGTCCCATTCTTTTTTCTCACTACCACAATGGGGGAAGCATAGGGGCTTCTGGATTCTTGTATTACACCAGCAGCTAGCATCTCTTGCAGATGCCGTCTCACATCATCTATATCAGCAGGTGCCAGGCGTCGAGACCTCTCACGAAATGGCCTTTCATCATGCGGCGGATATGGTGCTCAGCTCCTTGCACACATCCTATGTCCCATTCCTTTAAAGAAAACACCTGGTCTCTCTGGGCAAGCTTCTCACTGATCCTCACTTTCCATTCAGCTGGCAACGGGGAGTCACCAAAATCAAACAAGTCAGGCGTTACTCTGTCATTCTTCCCCCAACTCTTGCTACTGGGTAGCACTGCAGTGTCTGCTCAATGCACATTAGCCAGGGTGCAACCTCTATTTACTTGAATCTCTCTGTCAGACACATTATGAACTTGAACCATTACCTTTCTGGCATAAGCATGGGCTCTAGCAGGCAAAATACTAGGCTTGACCAGCAGTCCCTCCTGCAATTTTCCATCGCCTGGTGCATCCAACATAAATATTTTATTCTTGACATCCTTTCTGATATGGACCTCTCCATGTAAGGTACACTGGGCATTTGACGCCAGGATCAGAGACTCAGGATCCTTCTTCCAGACAATTCCAACCGGTTCCTCTGGTTCTACTTTTTCAGCATCTCTCTGTGCCTCATAGGCCTCCTTGATCAGGGACGGAATTCTTAAAGCTCTACTAGTCCTTGACCCCTGTTTTTCATAACACAACTGTGTCAGCCGTCCAAACATATGAGCATTTGTTCCAATCAACAAAGGGACACCATCATACAGTCTAGTGGGGGACACACTAAGGCTAGGGTCTCTACTTGTTCGGCCACTCCAGCCACGGAGGTGGGGAAAGACAGCCAAATTTGGATATACCCGGAATAGGGGTAGGCCTTCTCACTTAACCCCCACACATGCAGTCCTTCTAATGGCTGTAAGGGTACGTCTGACAAATGCGTCTGATACCAATCCTGGAACATAATTGTCACTAGGGAGCCACTGTCTAATACAGCTCTTGTAGACACTCCATTCACCTTTACAGTTGTCTCCATAGAAGGACCCACTATTCTGGACCAGTCTGGAGAGGCGGTAGTGGGGGTCTGGGCAACTGACCTTGACACAAAGGGACAAGAGTTAGCATTTTTTGGACCCTCACTGGGATCATTTTGTGCACCTCTTAACCACTGATTTGTTCTCCGAAGCTCTCCTTGTAGCCTATATGCAACTTTGTCTGTGTCTTTTGGGGACCAGCATTCTCTCTTCACGTGCCCATCCTTCCCACAATTGTAGCAAAACATACTTTCTGGAGTTTGAGCTGGCCGAGGCGTCACACTGGGAGCCAGGCCGGGGGTACTACTAACTGGAAAACTTGGTGCCATCTCCGTCTGCGGCGTGGTAAGCATTTGGAAGCATCTTGTCAATTTCTCCACTTCCATGGTCAAGACATCAAGTTTCAAACTACTGTCAACATGAGGTGCCTGGATAGGCACCTCCACCCCCATAGCAGAAGCGGTCGGGCAAGTGTCAGTGCCCGCACTGGTAGGAGCGGCCTTCATGATGAGACTGTCTGTTACTTTCCTAATCTCTCTCAGCAGTTCGCCCCATCGTGGCATATCTTTTTCCTTCTCAGAGCACTCATTAACTGCCAACCTCTGCCCCTGAACTTCACTTGATGGGTCACCCTCAGTCACTTGGGTCGTAGCAGCAGCTATTGGTGCAAGTCCCTCCCAAGGTCGCCTTTTCTCAACTCCTCAAATTTCTCTCATTAGCTCATCATAGGAGGTGGGATTCCAGTCGTTGGCAGATGTAACTGAAGCAACAGTAGTTCTGGAGAAGGGGCAGACTTAAGGATCCTGTCCAGCCTGGTTCGGTCCAATTCAATCGCTGGCAAACTACCCTTTCTGAGGCATTCTTGCAACAATTTTTCCAGCCAAGATAACGTACACAGACAACAACTCCCCTCGGTACTGTTGTGCATGACTTACTCTCCACCACAGGTCCTCATCAGAATCTGGGCTCCCATACACATTCTCCAAGGCCTCAAGATAGTCCTGTGCAGTCTCTTCAGGGTTACTGACCTGTTTAGCATGGATGGTAGCCAGGGCAGGACCTTGGAGGCTCTCACTAACCCTCTTTTGCTTTTCGGCTTCCGAGCATTGCCATTCTAGCACTTGAGGGGCAACATAGTCTATCCAGGTCTCCCAGTCATCCTCCCCTTGGGGGGTGGGGAGGGTGCCAGAGAAGATCCTCAACTTTTGGTAAGAGTCATGACTAATGGCAGGTGTAGAAACAGAAGCCTGCATTGGTTCAGCCACCATAACGGGTATTGGAGCGGGAGATGGTGTTGGGGAAGGAACACCCCCAGGTGGCAAAAATAGTTTCTTCAAGTCCTGTACAGTTTTCCCTTCCTCCAGCAACCATTTAGCAGATTTCCCCTCAAAAGTTTCAGATGGTGGGGAAGGGGGGGCTCTTTCCCTCCCGGGTCTTTACTGTCCTCAGTTATCACTCTCCGGGCAGTGAGGGCTCCCTCTGGGGTAATAGTCTGTGGCACTTTGGAGCTATCTATGGGATCCTTATACTCCACTAGGGCCATGAAAGTGTGGGTGAGCAGATTAGCATGTCGACCCACCACCACAGGGTTTTGTAAACCTTCCATCTTGGAAAGTACTCCCTGTACAGTGTCCGTATTGATACCCAGGGGGATGTCCAGGATAAGCATAGCATTTTGGGGGACGATCACCTCCCCAGTACACTACTCCACCAACCGGTGCACAGCCACTTCTGTCGGGGTACCCATTTTTTTTTTTTTTTACAGTGGTTCGTAAATGTGGCCACTAGAAGACACAATCCCAGCGGTGAGCCTCCAAGATGTAACCCCTAGGTGGTGCTATCCCAAGGGCTACTACCCCTGCCTGCTTAACTACTAAAAGGGTGAGGGGCCTAGGTCCAATGGCGAGTGCCTCCACCCAGTGGTCAGGGTTTGCAGTAGTTAAACTAGCCTGGTCACAGCCCTCTGGGATACTGTAACCCCCCTTTCTAGGGACATGGATATGTTGTTCATCCACACTTATTGGCAGGTGTCCTTGCCGCTTTAAATCTTGCCGGAAGTTCTTCAAGCTGGCTCCTCCCACCCACCCGGGTGGTAAAACTCTCGGCTCTGCCCCATGACGCCAGATCTTCCTTACCGCTTGGAAGCTCAGGTTCCCTCCTTAACGCTCTGCGTATAAGACTGGTTCCTAATTCTTCGGTTTTGCAAATTTAAAAGTTTTGCATTTCTAGACTTCGGTCTTCTATCACTCGCGGCTGCGATGAACAAATCGACTCCCGGTTTTCGGAGATGCCCTTGCGGGCAGAAGATGGCTCGGACGGATCCGCACTCCACTGTGTCTACTGTTTAGGCCTTGAGCAGGACCCACAGGCTTGCGACTGTGCTCTTCCTTCTCGGCCTCGTCCTCGAAGAACCCGTGCCCGTTTACAACTGGGGCGTCTCGAAGCGTTTTCCTCGGTGAAGTCAAAAAGAAGCGGTCGGCAGTTTCGCGGCGGACTCGGCGGATCAGCTAGAGCAGATGATCGCCCTCAAAGAGGAGGCTTAGCCTTGAGCCGCATCTTCCTTGGCATGACATTATCCCATCTCCCTGGGTTCCTCTTATACAGCTTCCTTTAAGGAGCTTTGTCTGTCCCTCTCCACTAAGGGAGAGGACCAACGTCTGCTGGACCTTCTTCTCGGTCCAAAAGAAAAGACAAGGGGAATCCCTCCGTCGGCTCTTGGGGGCGGAAGGTCCCTCTCCCGAGTTGTCGGCCATCGACCTCGGTCGATCATTCGGCTTCGGCCACTGGTCTCACGGTGTCCCCGTCAGGTCAGTTGACCGAGACTCCCGTCGACGCAGTCGAGATTTTTCTCGACCCGTTGGATGGGTTGTCGCCAGGTGAAGCCGAGAATCCTCTCTCCCCGGTTCCCCCGGTGGGAGTTGAGGATCCCGTGGGCTTGCCAGTGCCTCCGGTTCCGGAGCCCTTAGGTGAACCCTCCGAGCCGAGGCGGGCGGTTCCACCGTCCCTCACCCACCATCCTCGGAAAAGCCGAGGTTCTCGGTCTCGGTCCCGGACTGCCCGCGGTCCAGCCGATCCACACGTCATAAGCGGCCTCGGTCGGCACCGTGGTAAGCGGCACGCCGCTCTCGTCCTCCTCCTCGGGCGAGGAGACTTCGGCGTAAGATTACATCGACGATGAGGACCTCGTGGCAACAACTCCTTCTGATCAAGGAACAAGCTGGCGCATCGCCTTCCCGGCCATTAAGTGGCTGTCACCGGAGCGGCTGAAACAACCCCTCGACTTACCCGAGGAGCCTTTTCCCAGGCCGGTTGTTCGGCCAAAACCAGCTGCTCCACCGATTCTGGTGGAACCTCCGCCTCCACAGCCGTTATTTAGGGCTCTGACCAAGAATTCTCGGTCGGTTCAGGGCCTGCCCCATAGGCTGTCTGTTACCCTCACTCCCGATCGACCTTGGCAGGTGGAGGGTGGCTCAGGCCCGAGGCAGCTCTTTGCGGACTCTTCTGAGTCCGACGACGATTCCTCCCTTTTCTCCAGGCGAGGTAGACTTGGAGTCCTCTGGAGGTCAGTCGATGGACGATAGCCCTTCGTCCTATCTGGGATTGCTTGGCTCATCTCGAGGTCCACGGGATGAAGCTGAACCTGTCCAAAGGGCCAGGTATCTCCTCATGGAGATACTGGACCGAGGGGATTCCCCTACGGAGGCCTTTCCGGTGGCCAAGGCCATAGTGGGCCCGGCCTTGTAGCTCTGGCAGCGCCCTGCTTCCTGTCCTGCGCCCTCGGCCAGGATGGCCAGGAAGTATGCGGTCCCTACCGGTTCCTTGTCCGGTTTTTCGGAACACCCCTCAGCCGAGGTCTGGTTACCGACAGCGTTTTCCGGAGCGCGAACGCTGAGGCGTCAGACAAACCTCCTGACAAGAGTCAAGAATTGGACTATGCCGGGCGCAAAGTCTATGCTGCGTCCTCCCTCGGCCTTCATCAGACCAGTTCGGCCGTACTCATGGCACATTTCTCTCATGCCCTGTTGGGCTCCCTGGACGAGGTAGTTCCTCATCTTCCGGTGGACCTGCAGACCACGGTTAGGCAGGTGCGGGACCAGGGCAGGGCAGTGGCCAAACAGCAGCTTCAGACTGCTCTGGACATTGGAGACTCATGTGCCAGGTCAGTAGCAGCCACAGTGGCTATGCGCCGTCGGGCATGGCTGAGGATATCCACCTTCACTTCGGATACCCAGCACAAGTTGGCGGGTGTCCCCTTCCTGGGGACCGACCTCTTCGGCCCTGGGGTGGAAGGTCACCTGCAGAGGATCGAGAAGTCCAATGCTACCTTGGACTCGGGTCTCATCCGCACAGAAGGACAAAGGCCGCAGACCACAGCCCTAAGCCTTTTGGCCCCTCTGCGCCTCACGCATCACCAGCAGCGTCAGGGCCAGCAGGCACGAAGCTTGGCATCCCAAACCCAAGCCCTCGGCTTCCTCCTCCAGGAAGCAGGGAGGTAAAGCCCTGGAGGTCCCTCGGCCGGTCCCTCCTCCAAGCCTGCCCAGTGACGGGTTGAGGGTGTCGCCCCCAACCCCGTCACCTCACCCCAGGTTCCCCCCATGGGCGGCTCCACCACTTTCTTTCCGCCTGGTCCGTTATTACCACAGAGCGGTGGGTGTTGGAAGTGGTGGAAAGGGCCTGCCTCTGGAGTTCGAGCAGGCCCCACCCTTCAGAACCGTCGCACCTCGGGGCCTCGTCCAGACCTCACTGTCGGCTCACCGAGCCGACATCGCTCTCCTCCTCGAGAAGGAGATGATCAGAGAGGTAGCGGACCCTCCCTCAGACCCGGGGTTTGTGTCCAGGTACTTCCTGGTTCCGAAACGGATGGGGGGCTGGCGCCCCATTCTCGACCTGCACGACCTAAACAAGTTCCTAAGGTCTCGGACCTTCAGGATGGTCACTCTGGCTCAGATAGTACCATCCTTAGAACGCGGCATGTGGTTCTGCTCTCTGGACCTGCAGGACGTGTTCTTTCAAGTCCCTATCCATCTGTCACATCAGAGATTCCTTTGCTTTCAATGGAGGGATCCTTTCAGTTCAGGCCATGCCCTTGACTTGTCTCCAGCTCCCAGGGTCTTCACCAAATGCATGGCAGTGGTGACAGCATTCCTGCGGCGCCGAGGGGTCTGGGTGTACCCTTACCTGGACGACTGGCTGATAGCAGCCCCCTCCAGGCAGGAGGTGAAGCGGTCCAGAGATCTGGCCCTCCAGGTTTGCTCTCAAGTCGGCCTCCTCATCAATGAGGCCAAGTCGGAACTCGAGCGGAAGCAGGTGATTCTTTTCATTGGGGCAGAGCTTGACTCTCTTGAGCCAGAGCACGGCTCCCGGCGGACAGGGCCGAGGTTCTTTCCTCCTTTGCCCAATCATTTCTGGTTGGGCAATCGCGCCCTGCCCGGGACTTCCTGCGCCTCCTGGGTCTCATGGCGGCCTGTACCAGCGTGGTCCGCTGGGCCTGCTGGAACATGCGCTCCCTTCAATGGGGGCTGGCCAGCCAGTGGTCTCAATGCTGCGATCCATTGGACCTGCTAGTGACAGTGACCCAGGGGATGTGGAACGCTCTCCAGTGGTGGACCGTTCCAGTGCATCTTCAGGAGGGCATCCCGTTTGTCCGCCCCGAGCCGACGGTCTCTCTATCGACCGATGCATCTCTGATGGGTTGGGGTGCCCATCTGGGGGAACACCGAGCGGACGGCCTCTGGTCCCTGTGGGAGTCCCGATGTCACATCAACCTGCTGGAGCTCTGAGCGGTCCGCCTAGCTCTCACCGCCTTTGCTTCGTTTCTCCGGGGTCAAGTGGTCCAAGTCAGGCGGACGATACCCGACCATGTACTGTCTAAACCGCCAGGGCGGGATGCGCTCCATGCTTCTATGCAAGGAAGCTCTCCGCATTTGGTCACTTGTGTGCAGCCTGGAGGCGGATCTCCTAGCCATTCACGTGGCAGGAGTCTCCAACACCCTGGCCGATGCCCTACGCCGGATAGGGGCTGCGTCCCACGAGTGGTCTCTCCTGCCGGAGGTAGTACAAGATCTGTTCTCCCATTGGGGCACACCTCAGGTGGACCTGTTTGCCTCAGGGAGAACACGAGCTGAGGCTGTTCCATGCCCCCCCTCAGCAGGGCTCACTGCAGGGGATGCCTTCTCGAGGCAGTGGACCCGAGGCCTCTTCTCGCCTTTCCCCATTTCCCTTGAGTACAAAGGTGCTTCTCAAAGCAAGGAGGGACAAGGCGCAGGTGATTCTGATAGCCCCAGACTGGCCCCGCCAGTTCTGGTACCCAGATCTCCTCAGCCTCAGCTCCAGGCTCCCGAGGCAGCTTCCAGCTCACCCGGACCTGCTCTCAGTTAATCAGGGGAAGGTGTTCCATCCAGACCTTCAATCCCTGCACCTGATGGCCTGGTTCCTGAGCGGCTAGAGTTCCAGGCCTTGGGTCTTTCCGACGAGGTCCTCAATGCAGTTGAGGTGTCCCGTAAGGAGTCGACCAGGAAATGCTACGCCTTCAAATGGAAGAGATTTTCCATTTGGTGTCAGGGTAAGGGCCTTTACCCTTCCTCCTGTTCCCTGGCGAGCATATTGGACTACCTGTGGTCCCTTTCTCAGCAAGGGCTTAGGTCGACGACCCTTAAGGTGCACCTGGCAGCCATCTCTGCTTACCGGGCGCGGGCCGGGGAGCAGTCGGTGGCGCAGGAGAAGGTGGTCTGGCGCTTTTTCAAAGGCCTTGACCACATTTCCCCTCCGGCGTGAGAACCTCCACCTCCGTGGGATCTACTGCTGGTACTGGCAAAGCTCATGGGCAGGCCATTCAAACCAATGCACAGGTGTGATCTCTCTCACCTGTTGTGGAAGACCGCCTTCTTGGTGGCTATCACGTCAGCCAGAAGATGGGAGAGCTCCAGGCGCTTTCCATCGAGTCTCCTTACCTGGTCTTCCACAGGGACAAGGTTGTCCTGCGCCCCCCCGAAATTCCTTCCGAAGGTGGTGTCGGAGTTTCACCATAACCAGGTGTTGACTCTGCCGGTGTTCTACCCCAGTCACACCTCGGGAGGCGAATATAGGCTATACTCTGGACCCTAGAGGCTCGCTTACTATAAGGGCGCCACGGCTGAAATCGAGGATAGGTTGCCAGCTGTTTGTCACCTATGCTGAAGCGCACCTGGCAGACCTGCAGCCAAGCGGACGATAAGCAGGTGGGTCACCTCTGCATAGATCTCTGCTATAAGTTGGCGGGCATGGAGCCTCCCAGAGGGATAAGAGCTCATTCTACCGCCATACTGCTGCATGTGGGTGGCTGCTTCCAGGGACGCCCTATCCAGGAAATCTGCAGGGCTGCTACCTGAAGTCAGCACACACCTTCATCACCCATTACCACATCGACCTAGAGTCACGCCGGGATGCTGGTTTTGGGGCCTCGTTCTCAGTCTCTATTCCCTAAGTAGGGGTGTGCGCCTTGCCTCCCTCCTCCCGGAGAACTGCTAGGAGTCTGCCAATAAGTGTGGATGAACAACATATCCATGTCCTAGAAATACAGGTTACTCACCTGTAACAGGAGTTCTAGGAATGGTATATATTGTTCATCCCTACACCACCCGACCTCGGCTTGACGCACAACCTGAAGCTTCAGCGGGCCAGATCTGGCGTCATGGGGCGGAGCCGAGAGTTTTACCACCCGGGTGGGTGGGAGGAGCCAGCTTGAAGACCTTCCGGCAAGATTTAAAGCAGCAAGGATACCTGCCAATAAGTGTGGATGAACAACATATACCATTCCTAGAACTCCTGTTACAGGTGAGTAACCTGTATTTCTTCCCACTAGTGGCCCACACAATGCATCAGGAATATCTTCATAATGTACACTTACCTCCAGGGCTGGCTCTGTCGACTGGACTCTGGGAACTCCCTGTAAAACAAGATGACACAGTGCAAAAACCACAGTACAATACTTTAACATAAACGAATACCTCAGTCAGAGTGTAACTTTGCTGGAACAAACAGATCTGATTTATTTAAGGAGCTGTAACAAGGACAGGGGGAAATCAGGTTAGTTAGGTTAAACACATTAATAATCACAGTACTGTGCGCATATTCAGAGTCCCAAATTGTCACTTTCACTGGGTACCCAGGATGGGGGGAGGGGAGGCTAGCCAGGATCGGTGCAGCTGGTTGGGGCCCTGTGATGGAAAAAACACTGGCACAATACCCAAATTGTAATCCGGAGCCGGTTGGCTCAGTTCGTGAAGAAATGAAAAAAAATTAAAAAATAATTAGATGACACACTTGCAATACGATAAACAGATGGCAGGGAGCTACCCTGCTTTGTACTCACAAACTCAATGCTGGGAAGTGGATGGAAGGCAGATTGTCCTGGATTGCCAGGAGGAGCAGACCCTGTGGACAAGGTCCTTGTGACTGGACCCCACTGCAGTTTAGAGCAAATGGATGTAGTCTGGATTAAGCTGGGGTTTACTTCTAGCTTCATGCACTCAATTCACTGTACAGGGGATTTGAAACGCGATTCCCCACAAGCACTACACACATTTATATGTAAAAGGAAAGCACTATGCCAGGCAGGCTGCTTCTCTATCCCGATCGCAATTACTGCACAATACCCGGGAGGACACACAGCAGATTCAGTTCCTGACAGACCGAGCGCGATTCAGCAATTTCTCCAGTCTTCTACAGGGTGAGCCTGGTTTCTACTCTTCAGATCTCCTTGATTCTCTTCACAGGTCGGATTCAGTCCGAACAGGCGCTTGCACAAGCTGCAGACCGAAACTCGGGGGCCTTACACGTGCTTCCCGCATGAAACTATACACCGCAGAAGCACAGAGCTCCTTGTCTCTTCACTGCCAAAACTCATCTGATCTTTCCAGTAGACAGAGCTGGGCATTTCCTTTGAGTTCCCCCCAGTTCAGTTGGCTGGTCTGGCTGTCACTCACACTAAACTCCCCCTGTTGGTGCAAAAAGGCACAGAAGTCCAAACTACAATTCCCAGAGGCATCTGCCATACAGTCCCATTGTGGCTGGCTCAACTTAAGAGTCCAAGTTCTGATTTGCCAGCAGCATGCTTCATTTTAAAGGTCCCCCACGCTGATTGGTCCAGTTCAGAAGTTCAGTTCCAACATAGAGAGGAAACACACACAGAGTCCCAGCTGCAATAAAACAGGTTAGGTAAACTGCAATTTCACAAATGCTGCTAAATGATTACAGGCAGTTACAGCTTTCAGATGGGCTCCCTTTGCACTCTTAGCGACTGCAAAAATGGAGCGAATTGGCAGCAGCCTGGGTGGGATTCGGGCATTAGAACACACAGTCCCCCCTCCTCAATCAATTATTGTCACAAGCAGGCAGCTCTTAAAGAGACGGTACCAGAGGCTCTAAAAGCACTCACACTCAAGCAGCTTAAACGCTGAACACCTCCAGACTTGGAGCATTCAAGCAAGCTCCTGGAAGACTTCTGGGAACCCCCATTTGCAGAAGGGTTACACTTGGAAGAAATGAAAATTACATACTCACCATGATTCTTGATCTTCCAGAATATATTCACCACTCATTACTGCAATGCGCCCACCTTCACCTACAGTGACCAGGCTTCTGGGCAGTCTTTACTTTTCCTCTTTTTCTTGCCTTTGCATCCCTTCTTAAAAAAAAAAATAAAGAGGGATGCACATGAGGGGCAAACCTCTTCAAGGACTTTGTTCCCTTTCCATGCCCCTCTGTGGCCTACAAAAAATGAAATTCTCATAAACAAACAGCAACAAAAAAAAAAAATTGTTTTCATTAAGAGCCAACATTATCCCCTAACCCTCTGGTCTCTTCTCCTGGTTGTTTTAAAACAAAACAAAACAAAACAAGCATTTGTCAATGCTGAATGTTTGCTTGCTGGCATTGGCATTGGTAGTGCAGGAGTTAGAGAAATGCATAATAGGAATGGCAGTGAAGTATTGAACTGAAGCCAACCCCACACCACCCTGCAGAGACTGACAGGCATTGGGATGTGTCTTTGGGTCGTCAGGCATAACGGCCATGCCATTTCACCACACCCTACCCTGTAGACACCAGCAAGTGTCACGGTGTGCCTTAGGGTCTTTGGGCCTTTTGCTTACCCCATTACATAAAGAAATACGATGAGATGGGTGCAATATAGGAGAATGGGGTGAACTTTGGGGCCGAAGAGTCCAAGGCACACCTCGATGCCTGTCATTGGCTGCAGAGTGTGGGTGGGGGTGGAATGGTATGAGCATTACAGGCGACAATCCCAAGTCATACCCCTGATGCCTGTCAGTCTCTACAGGGTGGGGCGTTATGGCCGAAAACCCTAACGGCGTAGGTGTTCATTGGTATTTTCACTCAAATTTTTCAATATGGTTTTTTTGTGACCCCACCTCATGAACAGTGGCAATATCAGTTTGTTAGCCGAAAGCTGATTTTGCACAGCGACTATGCCATTTGGCAGCACAGGTGCGAAAACACATTTTGAACAGGATGTGAAAAATGACAGCTGTACTGTTCATGAGGAGGTGTAAAAAATGGCAATGTTGAAAATCTGGAGTGAAAATATAAAAAAACTGGCGAAGTCATGAGCGTGCGTAGAAACTGCGCAATGCACACCCGTAATGTAATTAGTTTGGGGATTGTTTACAGCAGATTGTCAACACAGGCATTTTGGAACCTCCGCTCATGAACAGTGTCACTGTGATTTTCTTAATGTGTCCCGAACACTGATTTCCCACAGCGACCACACATTTCTGCACCAGAAGTGCAAAAACACATTTTGGCCAGGGTGTGAAAAATGACAGCTCTACTGTTCATAAGGAGGTGTGAAAAAATGCCAGTGTAGAAAATCTGAACTGAAAATATTACAAATTTGAACTTACGAAGGTGCGTGGAAACTGTGCAGTGCACGCTCGTAACACAGTCAGTTTATGGACTTTTGTCACCAAATTTTCAAAATAGCCATTTTAAGACCTCTGCTCATGAACAGTGTCACTGTGATTTTCTTAATCTGTCCCGAACATTGATTTCGCACACCGACCGTGCCATTGTGCACTACTTGCGCGAAAACACATTTTGGGCGAGATGTGAAAAATGACAGCTATACTGCTCATAAGGAGGTGTGGTAAAATGGCAATGTTGACAGTCTGGATCGAAAATATTAAACATTTGCGGCGTTACGGCGTGCGTGGGAACTACATAGCGCGGTGTAAAACAGTCATTTTGAATTTTTTCCTGGAATTTTAAACATAGGGTTTTGGGGCCTACCTCATGAACTGTGACACTGTCGTTTAGTTACTTGGTCCTGAAAGGGGTTCTGAGCAGTGACCGCGAAATCACCTTTCGGAACCGAATAACAAAATGACAGTGCCAAAATTCATGAGGTGGGGTCCCAAGAACCCCATGTTGAAAATGTGTTGAAAGAATTCCCAAAAATGCCTGAGATATGCATCAAAGTTGAAAAAACCCTGTTTATTCCATTATACAGCTTACTGGCATTTGAAGAGTGCAGACATGTTCCCGGTGCACCGAAGATCATCACGCTGGACTCCGGAGGTAAGTATGGGGTGAGGAGGGGTGTGGGGAGGCAGGGTGGGTGCAGGTGGGGAGGGTCAAGACAATCAGCGAGGACTGTTTTTCTTACAGGTCATTTTATTTTAAGACAATGCAGGACTTTTGCCACGCTGGGGTGGGCTCCCAGCGTGGCAGCTGGAGCGTTGTTTTTGAAGTGGAGCCAGCAGGATTGGGCACCCTCCTTCGGCCATCACGGACGTTTGCCATGCTGGGGTGGCAACTGGAAGTTGGTTTTTGTGTGTGTGTTTGGGGGCTACAGTGGAGCTGACGGGGATTGAGGCACCCCATTGGCCATACAGATGTTTGCCATGATGGGGTGGGCTCCCAACATGGCAACTAAGTCGGGTTTTTGTGTGTGGGAGGGCGCGAGTGGAGCCGACGGGGATTGGGACCCCATCACCATAAGATTTTGCCACGCTTGGGTGGGCCCCCAGCGTGGCACCTGAAATCTGTTGGGAGCAGCAGAGCCAGCGGGGACTGAGCACCCCTGGCCATGCAGTGTGTGGGGGACTCGGACTGCATGAGCACACTGGGGTGGGCTCAGCGTGCCTAAATGGGTGTGTGTGTGTGTAGAGGCGAACCATGACAGTTCGGATGCAGTGGCGCTGACATGTAGGCAATTTGCATACTGCCGACGGACGGCAGTATGCAAATTGCCTACACGAGCCGCGGTGTTTTCCTTTCAACTGTATGCCACTGTATCTGAATGGCTGTCATAGACAGCTTGGACATTCATTGGCGCGGTGCAGCTGCGCCTGCAAAAGGGAGCAGGGCATTGTAAGTGGGGGAGGCACACCTACGAAAACTCATATGGTGGCACTATGTTTCCTGCACATGCATGCAAGCAAACATACAAAGACGAAAAAAAAGAGGGGGGGACACTTTCAGATCCTTGTCAGCTTTTCTCTTTTAGTTCCTTCCTAGTTCAAAACAGACAAAAAAAAAAAAAGAAAGAAAGAAAGAGCAGCGGAGCAGAAACAAGGCAAAAGAAGCCCCTGTTTTATGTTTCTTTTCTCCTCCTTTTTTCCTTTCATGGGGTGGAGTCTGTAGTTGTTTGCTGTTGGATAAGCTTTCCTTTCATCCCTTCTTCTTGGGGGCAAAGCCTTGCAGGAGAGCTGGTGTACTGGGGAGAGGAAACATGTTGGGAGTTGTAGCCCAACCTCCCTTATCTGGTTCAGCTTTCTTTTCTCTTGCAGCTTGCCTCCTGCATTCCCTATAGGTTGTCTGCTACATCTCTGTTTCTCTTAATCCCCTCTTGGGGTAACCTCAGCAAGAGAAAGAGAGTGTGGAGGATGGGAATCCTTCACTTTTCTGGATTTCTATACCTGGTAGCCACCCTTCTAGTGGGAACCCCCTTCTCTCAGTCATTTTTCTCCTCTTAGGGGTTGCACCCTTACCTCTTGAGCTCCTAGATGTCTCTCCTTGACTTGGTAACCTGACCTAGTGGTGCATTTCTTGAGCCCTAGCTCTGCTGTTGTCAGGCCTCTCAAGAGCAGAGGCTCTCTATATTTTCTCCTATATTATGTTTTGGTCATATGGGACCCCTGAGCCTCTGACCTCTTGTAGGTTCTAATACCTGCAGATGGACAGCTCTGGCTAGCAATGTAGTTTCAGGGCTCACAAGTCTACTCCTGTTTCTGGGACTTCAGGGAAGTAGTCCTTTCCTTGCAATCTACCTCTTCCTAGGCTGGGCCTTGGAAACCTTTGCAACTTGCTTGAGGGTCATCTAGCCTCTGGAGAGCATAAGCAATATTTTTCTAAAATGGGGAGCAAGCCACCTCTTCTGACATCTCTGTTTTCTTGATAAGAACTCGGGATTCCTGCTGCACTATCTCTCTCTCTTTATGATGGTAGTGGGTCAGTAGGGTAAGGCATATGAGGAGAGGTTAAGGGCACTGAACATGTACTCCCTGGAAGACGAGAGAGAGAGAGGGGACATGATTGGGACCCTCACATACTTGAAAGGGATAAATAAGGTGAATAAGGAGAGTCTCTTTAAGCTGAGTGGCAATCATAACACGAGGAGGCACAGTCTTAAGCTGGAGGGTGGGAGGTTTAGGAGGGAGGTCAGGAAGCAGTTCTTCACAGAGAGGGTGGTGGACACTTGGAATGCGCTGCTGGAAGAGGTGATCTCATTGAAGACAGTGGGCAGCTTCAAGAGAGGCTGGGACAGGCATGGGGGAAGGTAAGGATCATGGGTAGGGAGAATGGGAGGAGTGGGGAGGGAGGGCAGGGACAGTAGCTCAAGCTGTGGACCCTGCACTCAAGCAGGCTAGATAGACCAAATGCCCTTCTTCTGCTGGCTGCTTCCGTATGTTCTCTTCCTCCTGCTCAGTTGTCCCGGCCATCCTTTCGCCACTACCAACACCCTCCTCCCAACCCTCTCTCCTCCTCTAATGGTCAGTTTTTATTCCTTTGGTTTTTTTTATATCTTATATCCTTTTGTCTATTTTGGGCTTCCTTGCCCCAACCCTTCTTTTTTCTTACCCTTTGTTTCCTCTCTTGGCAAATAGAACTGAGGAGGGAGGAGGCCGACGTCAGTTACTGGCCAGCTCACGAGTTCCACACCATACGTTCACCTCAGTGGCAGCACCATCCCCAATGTCAGTCCCCTACCTCTGAAGCTTTTAAAGGCATACGCTCCTGCAGGGTCCTCATGCCTGCAGCATAGACCCACCAGTAATGAATGATGAAGTTATTCTGGAAGATCAAGAATTATGGTGAGTATGACATTTTCATTTTTGCCCTTCTCTGGACTCAGCAGTGTGCTACATCTGTATCTCAGCCCAGAGGAAGGAAGAAACTGCCCTTAGGATAATCTAATGGGTTTGGGTCATGGTGATCCCAAAATAAGAAAGCAATCTAAAAGGTAAAAACCTTTTTTGTGCTGAGGCTTTTGTTTTTATGTTGACTAACACCTACTGCATAAAAAAAAAACAAATATATCTTTCCCCAGTATGCTGTAAAGCGTGTACCTTGGCTCCCACCTTCCGCATGAGTCACATCATCTTGATACTTCCTCACAAATTCTGGCGTGATCAGCACTGCCTCCTCTTTGGACTATACTGCTCCCATAACTTCCACTCACAGCTGCTATGCCCCCTGACTTCCTGGCTGAATGCTGGTACTAAATAATTATAGTGTATGGTGGAGTGTTGTTCTCACTCGAAATTCCACCATACCGAAATGCTGTTCAACCACATGCACAGAATGAATGGAATGCTGTACTATGTGCAGAATAGCATTTCATTTATTTAAGCTGTGAAGCTTACGCCATGTTTTTAAAGCACAAACAGAAAACCACCATGCACCAATATTTCTCTAAACACACAGAAAATGGCCACAGCAGTTTGTCAGACAAGGGATCAGTTAATTACTAATAACTTGAAAAGCTGTATCAACCAGATTTTATCTTTAAAAAAAGTTTTTAATTACAAATTTCGGCATATGGAGTTTCTTTCTCGCTAAGCAAGGCGTCCAGCCGCCATGTTTTTTAATGTGTAAATCACCCACACAAAAATGGCATCCAGTAAATTATGCGCTGCTAACGTAAGGATGGCCAACCCCTAGCAACCACACAACTCGCCATATTATGAAGTGGGAGATCATTTCTTTTTCATTGGAAAAAAATATGTTTTAAAAGCTGAAAAAAATATTATTGAAATAATTTGAGGGGCACCATACACTATAAAAATACGGGATGGGTAACCGCATGCAGAACCGTGTGTTCTGCCACCTCAGAGTCTGATTCCCAAGGACCTCTCAAGCTTCGCTTTCGAGGTCACAGGGAATCAGACCCCTCTGTGGCAGAACACACTGGTTCTGCACGGTTACCCATCCAGTATTCCCTATATTCGGTGCCTCTGCTATTCTCTCTGCTCTGCTCAGTTGTTCTTGTTCTGCCCTACGCCATGATCGGTGGCCCCACCTCATCCCTGACTCTCCTTCTGATTCCTGTGTGTTGAAAATCCACTGGGTGATGATTTGAGGATGTGTTGCGACTCACTTAACACAGAATAAACCCTGTTATCGCCTTAGAAGTGATTAGACTATTTGTTTGCTGGCTGTGTAAGAGCCCACCTCTTTTCTTTCTACTGCTAAGATTTTGAGACTATTGTTTTTGTAGTCTTTATGTAAAAGCATAGTGGTGAGTGCACTGTGCTGTGCACCCAGTTTCACAGCCCAATTGTTAGGAAGTCATAACCTGATAAGCTAGCGCCCACTGGATTTTGATTTATCTTTGGGGATATTATAGCTGTGTTTGTGTTCAGCATCCTTGCTGTTTCTAACATGTGATAATGACATGTATTAAAACAATGAGTAGAGAAGTTATATCTGGCTCTGAAAATGTAATTTATATTATAATGAAGA
Source organism: Neoceratodus forsteri (assembly GCA_016271365.2). NCBI lineage: Eukaryota > Metazoa > Chordata > Ceratodontiformes > Ceratodontidae > Neoceratodus > Neoceratodus forsteri. The sequence goes on from CM057452.1 coordinate 1,873,558,355, forward strand.
TGTGTGTGTAACCCCCCTGCAAATGGGGGTTCCCAAAAGACTTCCAGGAGCTTGCTTGAATGCTCCAAGCCTGAATGGTGTTTGGCGTTTAAGCCATTTATCAGTGAGTGTTTTTAGAGCCTCTGGTACTGTCTCTTTAAGAGCTGTCTGCTTGCAGACATAATTAGTTTGTATGGGGGGACTGTGTGCTTCTCTGTTTGAGTACCACTCGAGCTGCTGCCAATTCACTCCATTTTGCAGTCACTAGGAGTGCAAAGGGAACCTATCTGAAAGATGTAACTGTTTGCCAGAAATCATTTAGAGTAATAATGAAATTACAGTTTGTCTAACCTGCTTTCTTTGCAGTCAGAACTGTGTCTGCCTAGTTCCCCATTCTGGTTTTGAACTGCTGAACTGGACCAATCAGTGGGGGTAAGCTAGCTCTAAAATGGTGCCTTGGACGAATCAGAACTTGACTCATAATCTGAGCCAGCCACAAGAGGATTGTATGGGCAGTGACTCTGGGAGATGTAGTTTAGACTTCGCTTTTTGGACCAACAGCAGCAGTCTATTGTGAGTGACAGCCAATCCAGTCAAGAACTGGGACGAACTCAAAGGAAGTGCCGGTTTTGTCTGTTGGAGTTTCAGTTTAGCTCTGGCAGTGAAGGGGAAAGAAACCCTGTGCTCCTTCAGTGCACAGTTTCAGCCAAAAAACGTGTGTAAGGCCCAGAGTTCCGGTCTGCAGCTTGTGTAACTGCTTGTTAGGACTGAATCCGTCCTGTGAAAAGAATCAAAGGATCTCTGAAGAGTAGAAACCAGGCTCACCCTGTAGAAGACTGGAGAAATTGTTGAATTGCACTCGGTCTGTCAGGAACTGAATCTGCTGTGTGTTCTCCCGGGTATTGTGCAGTAATTGCGATCGGGATAGAGAAGCAGCCTGCCTGGTATAGTACTTTCTTTTTTACCATATAAATGTGTGAAGAGTCTCTTGGAGCTCAAGAGTAGCCCTGCTGACGTTGAAGGACCCTATCTTGTTTGGAGGTCGTGAGTACTAATTCAGGGTCGCTCCTGTTGAATTGCCACATTAAATCCAAATGGAATCACTGTACTGCTGACTGTTTAAGCTAATTTTTCTTTTCACTGTGTGAAAGGGCCCCTACCAGCTGCCACAGTTTGGACTAGCCACTAGGGCTTGGGTACCCAGGGACAGTAACTGGTAGGGATAGGCCTGTGCACAGAGCCATAGGTAGATAGTAAAGTGATAAGCTAATTAACCTGATTTCCCCTGTCCTTGTTATATCCCCCTAAATAAATCAGAGCTGCTTGTTTCAGCAAAGTTATACTGCCTGAGGTATTTGTCTATGTTAAAGTACTGTACTGTGATTGTTGCACTGTATCTTATTTCACAGGAGGTCCCAGTGCCGGAACTAGTCCTGGGGATAAGTGTATACTGTGAAGGTAATTCTGATATATTGTGTGGGCCACTAGTGGGAAGAAAGGGGGGTTGCAGTGTCCCAGAGGGCTGTGACCAAGTAAGTTTAACTATTGCAAACCCTGACCTCTGGGTGGAGGCACCCGGCATTGGATCCAGGCCCTCAACCTGTTAGTGGTAAATCAGGCAGGGTAGTAGCCCCTGGGATGAGCCCATCTAGGGTTACATCTTGGAGGCTCACCGCTGGGATTGTGTGTCCTCTAGTGGCCATATTTACGAACCACTGTTAAGAAAAAAATGGGTACCCACAGAAGTGGCTGTGCACTGGCTGGTGGAGTGGTGTACTGGGAGGAGATTGACCCCAAAATGCTATGCTTATCCTGGACATCCCCTAGGTATCAATACGGACACTGTACAGGGAGTACTTTCCAAGGTGGAAGGTTTACAAAACCTTGTGGTGGTGGGTCGGCATGCTAATCTGCTCACCCACACTTTCCTGGCCCTAGTAGAGTTTAAGGATCCCATAGATAGCTCCAAAGTGCCACAGACCATTACCCCAGAGGGAGCCCTCACTGCCTGGAGAGTGATAACTAAGTACAGTAAAGACCCGGTGGGGAATGAGCCCCCACCACTGTCTGAAACTTTTGAGGAGAAATTTGCTAAATGGTTGCTGGGGGAAGGGAAAACTATGGAGTACTTGAAGAAACTATTCTTGCCACCTGGGGGTGTTCCTCCCCCAACACCCTCTCCCGCTCCAGTACCTGTAATGGTGGCTGAACCAATGCAGACTCTTATTTCTGCACCTGCCATTAGTCACGACTCTTACCGAAGGTTGAGGATCTTCTCTGGCACCCTCCCCACCCCCCAAGGGGAGGATGACTGGGAGACCTGGATAGACTATGTTGCCCCCCAAGTGCTAGAATGGCAATGCTCGGAAGCAGAAAGAAAGAGGGTTAGTGAGAGCCTCCGAGGTCCTGCCCTGGCTACCATCCCTGCTAAACGGGCCAGTAACCCTGAAGTGACTGCACAGGCCTATCTTGAGGCCTTGGAGAATGTGTATGGGAGCCCAGATTCTGATGAGGATCTATGGTGGAGAGTAAGAAATGCACAACAGTACCAAGGGAGTTGTTGTCTGTGTATGTATCTCGCTGGAAAAATTGTTGCAAGAATGCCTCAGAAAGGGTAGTTTGCCAGCGATTGAACTGGACCGAACCAGGCTGGACAGGATCCTTAAGTCTGCCCCTTCTCAGAACTGCTGTTGCTTCATTCGCCTGGCAAATCGACTGGAATCCCCACCCTCCTATGATGAGTTAATGAGAGAAATTCGAGGAGTTGAGAAAAGGCGACCTCGGGAGGACTTGCACCAATAGCTGCGGCTACGACCGAGTGACTGAGGGTGGCCCATCAAGTGAAGTTCAGGGGCAGAGGTTGGCAGTCAATGGTGCTCTGACAAGGAAAAGATATGCCACAATGGGCGAACTGTTGAGAGATCCAGAATTCAAAACAGTCCCTTTATGAAGGCCACTGCAAGTACGTGGGCCCTGACCTATATACCACTGCATCTGCTATGGGGGTGGGGTACCCACCATGTATCTCCTGCTGATAACAGCTCCAAACTCAATTCCTTGACCATGGAAGTGGAGAAACTGACGAGATGTTCCAAATGCTTATCACCTGCAGACAGAGATGGCACCAAGGTTTCCAGTTAGTATACCCCGCCTTGGCTCCCAGTGTGGCGCCCGGCCAGCTCAAACTCCAGAAAGTATGTTTTGCTATAATTGTGGGAAGGATGGGCACATGAAAAGGGAATGCCGGTCCCCAAAAGACACTGACAAAGTTGCATATAGGCTACAAGGAGAGCTCGGAGAACAAATCAGTGGTTAAGAGGTGCAGAAATGATCCCAGTGAGGGTACCAAAATGCTAACTCACGTCCTTTGTGGCAAGGTCAGTTGCCCAGGCCCCACTATCGCTCTCCAGACTGGTCCAGAATAGTGGGTCCTCCATGGAGACCACTGTAAAGGTGAATGGAGTGTCTACAAGAGCTGTATTAGACAGTGGCTCCCAAGTGACAATTATGTTCCAGGATTGGTATCAGAAGCATTTGTCAGACGTGCCCTTACAACCATTAGAAGGACTGTATGTATGGGGTTAAGTGAGAAGGCCTACCCCTATTCCGGGTATATCCGAATTTGGCTGTCTTTCCCCACCTCCGTGGCTGGAGTGGCGAACAAGTAGAGACTCTAGCCTTAGTGTGTCCCCACTGGACTGTATGATGGTGTCCCTTTGTTGATTGGAACAAATGCTCATATGTTCGAAGGCTGGCACAGTTGTGTTATGAAAACAGGGTCAAAACTAGTAGAGCTTTAAGAGTTCCAGCTTTAATTAAGAAGGCCTATGAGGCACAGAGAGATGCTGAAAAAATAGAACCAGAGGAACTGGTCGGAATTGTATGGAAGAAGGATCCTGAGTCTCTGATCCTGGTGCCAAATGCCCAGTGTACCTTACAGGGAGAGGTCCGTATCAGAAAGGATGTTAAGAATAAAATATTAATGTTGGATGCACCAGGCGATGGAAAATTGCCAGAGGGACTGCTGGTCAAGCCTAGTATTTTGCCCGCTAGAGCCCATGCTTATGCCAGAAGGGTAATGGTCCAAGTTCATAATGTGTCTGAAAGAGACATTCGAGTAAATAGAGGTTGCATCCTGGCTAATGTGCATTGTGCAGACACTGCAGTGCTACCCAGCAGCAAGAGTTCGAGGAAGAATGACAGAGTAACGCCTGACTTGTTTGATTTCGGGCACTCCGTTGCCAGCTGAATGGAAAGTGAGGATCAGTGAGAAGCTTGCCCAGAGAGACCAGGTGTTTTCTTTAAAGGAGTGGGACGTAGGATGCGTGCAAGGAGCTGAGCACAATATCCGGCTGCATGACGAAAGACCATTTCGTGAGAGGTCTCGACGCCTGGCACCTGCTGACATAGATGATGTGAGACGGCATCTGCAAGAGATGTTAGCTGCTGGTGTAATACAAGAATCCAGAAGCCCTTATGCTTCCCCATTGTGGTAGTGAGGAAAAGAATGGGACAGTAAGGATGTGTGTGGATTATCGCACATAGGCAATGGGACTATCCCTGATCAGTACACAATGCCCCGCATTCAGGATGCTTTGGACTGCCTAAACGGGAGCAAGTGGTTCTGTGTGTTGGATCTCCGCAGTGGGTACTACCAGATCCCGATGGCCCCAGAGGACCGTGAGAAGACAGCCTTTATCTGTCCGCTTGGCTTCTATGAATTCATGAGGATGCCTTCCTCCCCTTCCAGGGCCTTGGCGAAGTCCGGGGAACGACACCATCACCACCGCAAGTCTGGTTCCCGCTCCTCGGTACCCGACGTCAGGTCTTCGTCGGTGCCTCCACGCAAGACGCTGGAGCTCACGCCTTTAAAAAGGCCTGTAGCCCAGACGCCGGCTCGACAGCCGTCAGCCGTGCGCCCTTCTTCCCTGGAGCCGCCGTCGGCCCGACGACCAGCGCGGCCATTACATCCCAGCGGACGGCCGGGTAGGGGACCGGCGCCCGCCCTCCCTGAAAAGAAGAAGGCCCTGTTGTCTCCGACCGACACGGTCAAGGCCTCTATCGGAGGAGGAGGACCTAGAGCAGCCCGAGGACCAGACGGGCGACCCCGTCCGTAGGTACTCCCAGGGAACCCTCGCCATTACCAGAGCCCCTGTGGAGGCTGACGCCGGGACCCGACGACCGCCCCACCGCACCCGGCCGCTGCTGGGCTCTCTCTCTAGTGGAGGTGAAAGATCTGTTCACCTACTGGTGGGATACCATTAAAAGAGACATGGTTCCTCCCCCCCCACTCCTCCTCCTCCTCCTACTCCGGTTCCTGCCCCCCCCTCGCCATCGGGGTCGGCAGGCCGTGTTCCTCCTCCCCGGGAGCCTAGAACCCCTCCCAGTGGAGACCTGATAAACGGAGACCTCCGTCGAAATCCTCTTCTGGATCACCCAGCCCCAAGAGATCCAGGAGACGCTCGACGTGCCTTCACGGAGGACACGGGATCAGACTACTCCACCTCTAGATCCCCATCTCCACTTCCATCCCTTCTCCGGACCCACGTGAGATGCCTAGATCTCTCCGGATTATCCCTCATTCCTCTGATATTATGAGACATATACAAGAGAACATGGATGGATGCTGAAGACTTAGACCCCGAAGAGTACGACTCGCCAAATATCTTCGCAAAAGGACCCCAAGCCTGTGGTGGTACCACCCTTGGTTGACACTTTCGTGGACGTCACCAGGCTGGCGTGAAGCGCCCACACTCGCTTCCGGGCGAGACCGAAGAAAGCTGATCGCCAGGCCAAGGCTCCTAAGGACCACTCAGTACTTCGACGCAGCATCCTCAGGCCCATTCTCTGGTCATCACAGCCTCACATGACCGTCACAGAGGCCACAACATTTGAGCACCCTGCCACCGACCCAGAGTCCAAACAACTGGACGATTGGGTGGCGCACGATGCTTCCGCTACCTGCGCATCAGATCCCTGAACTATTTAACCCACATGGTTCAGTTCCAGAACGCTTGTGGGAACAGGTCTGGAAGCGGCTGAAAAGATGCCCCGAAGGTGAGCAGAAGGAGGAGATGCTTCAGCTCCTCCGTCACGGGTTCAGACGTGGGGACCTGCGTTAAGAGCCAGTATGACTGCTGACCTCATCGGCCCGAGCAGCAGCTTCTGGCGCTTGCCTCCCGAGACACTCTTGGTTATGGTCTCAGTTTACCTCGGACGTCCAAAAGAACATCTTGGACGCCCTTTGAGGGGAGAAGTATTGTTTGGTAATCCCACAGAAAAGATCCTTACCAAACTCCAAGAGGCCGGAAGGCGTGTAAGGTCGGTTCAGGCCATGTACCGACCTAAGCTTGGTTCCTTTCGTAGGAACCAAAGCCGTTTTCGTGCGCGGACGCAGAGGCAACAGACCCACTCCGCTGCACCTCAGAGGGGCTCTGGTTTTCGTAGAGCCCAGGGCAAACACCCCGCCAGCCGAGGCCAGCGTTCTCCTAGGCAGGCCCAGCCAGCGGGTCCATCTGCCGCCACAGCCTGACTCCTTTCCGGCCCCCGCCCCTCAGGATCAACGGGAGTTTATAGTCGGGGGTCGCATTGCGAACTTCCCGCCGGGATGGCAGGCCATTACCACCGACAGGTGGGTTCTTCAGTTGGTCAGTCTAGGCCACTTTATAGAATTCGCAGGAAAGCCACCCTCGAGGCCTCCTTTGCTCTCCCGGTATCAGGGTCAGCACAAAGCCTTGATCTGGCAAGAAATACTCGCGCTACTACGAAAGGGAGCGATACAGTACGTCCCAGAGAACCAGAGAGGACTAGGATACTATTCCCACTTCTTCCTGGTTCCCAAGAAAACAGGGGACCTCCGTCCAATCTTGGACCTCAACGACCTCAATGTGTCGGTCACTTACAAGAGATTCCGCATGGTGACCCTTCCGGGTCTTATCCCCATGCTCAAACAGGACGCCTTTTTAGCGTCTCTAGACATGCAGGACGCCTACCTGCACATCCCTATGGCTCAGGCGCACAGGAGGTTCCTGCGCTTCGAGTTTCTCGACCACCACCTTCAGTTCCGAGCCCTTCCTTTCGGACTGTCTTCCGCACCGAGGGTCTTTACCAAGTGCATGGCAGTCGTGGCAGCGTCTCTGAGGAGACAGGGCCACTACGTGTTCCCGTACCTGGACGACTGGCTTCTCATGGCTGCCTCCAGTGAGGCGTTGCTTCTTGCAATCAAGAGCACCCAGGATCTGTTCCGATCCCTGGGCATCCTCATAAATTACGAGAAGTCTCTCCTGGTACCGTCGCAGAAACTGCAGTTCATAGGAGCAGTTCTGGACACTGTTCAGGGAAGAGCCTTTCTTCCGGCTGACAGAGCGGGCGCATCAGATCCCTCATAAGGGACCTATCATTAAGCAAGGTTGTACCTGCCAGGTCGGTCCTTTGCTTGCTCGGACACATGGCTGCGGCCATTCCTACTGTCCCTTTCGCAAGACTCCACATGCGCATTACTCAGTGGATGCTCAAAGTGCAATGGGACCAAAGGCAAGACCACTTGCAGCATCTGGTCAGACTCACGAATTCAGTGATTCAAAACTGGCAGTGGTGGCTAGCCCCAGGGTCGCTCTCATCAGGCGTCCCATTCATTGCGCCGTCCCCGGAGGTCACCCTCACCACAGACGCCTGGTCTTGGGTGGGGGCACACCTGGACGGGTAAAGTCCCAGGGTACGTGGACCCAGATGAAGCTCACCTTCACATCAACGTGCTGGAAATGAGAGCGGTCCTCTATGCCCTGCAGGCCTTTCAGTCAGTTATCCCACCGTGACTCTTTCTACTTCAGACAGACAACACGGGCGGTGATGTATTACCTCAACAAACAAGAGGCGCACACTCTACCCCAGCAGGAGGCCATGAGAGGTGGGATTGGGTAATCAGACACGGCGCGAATCTGATCACTGTGCACGTTCCCGGAGTGGACAACACGGTTGCAGACGGCCTGAGTCGTTCTCAGGCCAGAGTCCACGAATGGGAACTCCTTCAAGAGGTAGCAGAGGATCTGTTTCTTCGATGGGGAACTCCAGATCTAGACTTGATGGCCTCCCATCCAGCATAAAACTGCCCAATTTTTGCTCGCTAGATCCAGGGCCTGGTGTTTTCTGGCGAGACGCGTTATCTCCTCTCCTGGGCCAACAGATTCTCTCGCTTTCCCTCCTTCCCGTTGATCCAGAGAGTTCTTCTCAAACTCGCGCAGGGAGCACAATAATGATCCTAGTGGCCCCATTTTGGCCCAGACAGATTTGGTTCCTTTGTTGATTCAACTATCTCAGGAACCCCGCCCGTGCCGCTCAGCTCCCACTTACTGTCTCAGGAGAAGGGTTCACTTGTTCACCCGGGACTTACGCTCCTTGAACCTGCATGCTTGGCTCCTAGAGACATAGCCACTAATGGCCACGGGTCTCGCAAGAGGTTGGGAGAAGTCCTTTCTGCAGCCAGAAAGTCAGCAACGCATGCGATGTACGCCCATGAAATGGCGACTGTTTTAGTATGGTCGCGAGCACGCGACCTTCCCTTAGGGTTGTCCTAGAGTAATATTAGAATATTTGCTCTCCTCTTTCATTCGGGTTCTAGCCTACTCCTCTATTAAGTGCACCTCTGTGCCATTTCGGCTTACTCACCTCCTGGTGGAAATTTCGACAGTGGCTCAGGTGGACGCCTCGAGAATTTCTTGGGAGTGTTGCACCTTAGGCCTCCTATTAGAGACCCTGTGCCTCCATGGATTTGCTTTTGTCCTTGAACAGCTCACGCTCCCCCTTGAACCTGCCATGATTGTGAGCTACGCTTTCTGTCATGGAAAACGTTGTTTTTTAGTTGCTGTTACCTCTGCAAGAAGAATTTCTGAACTTCACGCCTCATGTGCAAAGAGCCTTATTTAGTTTCTCACACGACAGAGTATCCCTGAGGACCAACCCTAAATTCTTGCCCAAGGTTGTTTCTTCACCACTCTGAACCAGGATATCGACCTTCCGGTCTACTTCCAACTACTTCTAACAGAGGAGAGGCTCTGCTCCATACCTGGATGTTCACCGCAGCCTGAGGTTTTACTTCCTCAACAGAACTCAGTCCTTCGTAGTTCTGAGCAGCTTTTCATTCCTTCTCTGAGAGAATGATGGGCCAATCAGTATCCAAACAGTCCCTTTCTCGCTGGCTTGTCCAGTGTATTTCTCACTGTTATGGTATCAAACAAAGCCTCCCGGGTACAGTCCGGGTCATTCCACTAGAGGGTGGCTACTTCCTTTGCAGCGCTAAAAAATGTTTCCACTTCTGCTATATGCGCTGCAGCCACTTGGAGTTCTGTGCATCCTTTATCAGGCATTATAGCCTGGACTACGCCTCTCGGCGAAGGGCTGGTTTGGTTTGGCCGTACTTCAGGTCTCCTGTCCTAGGTTCAGGACCTGGTTTTATATCCTTTATTTTCCTCCTCCGGATTTTCTGACAAGCGTTGCTTGGGAATCAGTCCTATGGTGTAACTCTGCTGCAAGAGCTGTGTTCAAGTAAGATAGTACAGTTACGTAAGAACTACAAGAACAGTAGATCTTCGAGAACAGCTCTGCAGCAGGTACCTTCCTCGCCCACCTTCCCCTTGAGGAAGCATGGCTCAATCTTTCTGAGCAGGAATTGTTATCTTTCTGTCTTCTGACGCCGAACCTAGGTCTCCCATTTTGATGTCACACCTGCGGCAAGAAGTCTCGCTAGGAAGAATCCAGAACTGGCGGACCGGCTTCTTTCGTACGCCTGACGCCGGGGCAGGACCGACAAGCCGAGGATGGTCCCCGCTGTAGTTAGCTAACTAGAATTTTTCCGGGGGTCTCTGGCGCTCATGCGGCTTCGGTCCTAATGGTGTAACCTGCTGCAAGAGCTGTTCGAAGATCTACTGTTACAGTAAGTTCTTACGTAACTGTACTTTCTCTGTGTTGGATCTCCGCAGGGTACTACCAGATCCCGATGGCCCCAGAGGACCGTGGAGAAGACAGCCTTTATCTGTCCGACTAGCTTCTATAGATTCAAGGAGGATGCCTCTAAGGGATTTTCAGGTGCCCCAGCTACTTTTCAACGATTGATGGAGCGATGCAGTGGGGCATGAACTTACTAGAGTGCCTGGTATACCTAGATGATGTTATTGTGTTTGGCAGCTCACTGGAGGAACATGAGAGCAGATTATTTAAGGTATTGGACCGACTGAGGACTTTGGCCTTAAACTGTCCATTGATAAGTGTCAATTCTTTCAAACATCAGTAAAGTATGAGGGACACATAGTATCCACCGAGGGAATAGAGATCAACCGAAGTAAAAGCTGAGGCCTTGACCACCTGGCCCACAGCCCAAAAATCTAAAAGAACTGCAAAGATTCCTGGGATTCTGTGGTTATTATCGGGACGCTTCATCAAGGACTATCTAAGAGTGATCCGCCATTTACTTAACCTTACTAAAGGGTATCCCCAACCCACAAAAATACCAAAAGTCAGCGTCCTCAAGACTGAAAGTGTATTTTCATCCGAGTGAAGTATTTGGGGCCCGCTGGACTCCTGATTGTGAGACTGCTTTTCATGGATCATATCAACTTACCCATGCTCCAGTGCTGGCCTATGCCGATCCAAGAAAACCTTCACGTCCTGCACACAGATGCTGGCTTGCAAGGGTTAGCGGCTAAGGTACCAAGAGCACTAGAATGGCCTGAGACCAGTGGCCTTTTGCCAGTAGAAGTCAAGACCCCATCCTCGAAAAGAACTATCCTGTACATAAGTTAGAGTTCCTAGCTTTGAAGTGGGCTATTGTTGACCAATTCCATGAGTGTACTTGTATGGGGCTAAAATACTAGTAAAACTGACAATAATCCTTTGACCTATGTGCAGACCTCAAGCTAAGTTGGATGCCACTGGCCATAGGTGGCTTTCTGCATTATCTACATATGACTATGCTCCTGAATACCGAGCAGGTCTGAACACATAGATGCTGATGCTCTCTCCCTGAGGCCTGTTCCCCATAATGATTGGGTCCATTGGCAGAACTGACATTCGGGCACTCTGCCAGAAGTTTGACAGGGAGGAACAAATGTCCACAGACGCAGTGGACTGCATGGTGGATTGCTTGGGACCCTCTGAGAATTGCATACTAAGGCTTATTGCCACTTTTCTGCAATAGACATTGGTGCACTGCCTCAGCTGGACAATGACAGGTATTCAAGTGGCTCAACTCACAATCCCATGATCAAAGCAGCTGTAGAAGCCCTATGCAGGAAAAGATGTGTCCAAATTATGCTCCACTGATTTGAGAACTGCACTGTTATACAAAGAAGGTCCTAAGTTGAAACTGATCAATAAACTGTTATACAGAGAAACAGTAGACAGAGGGGACAAGTAGACAAACAACAACTAGTGCTGCCTTGCCTTTGAGACTCAGTACTGAGTCCTTGCACAACCACATGGGGCACCTTGGTATAGACCACAGAACACTTGACTGGTGAGATCCAGATTCTATTGGCCTAAGATGGGGGCTGATGTGGAGCAACACATTTCAAACTTGTAGTCGCTGCTTACAGAGGAAAGCTTTGCCCCAGAGGGCTGCCCCTTGTTAACATCACCACCAGTGCACCCATGGAGCTGGTCTGTATTGATTTTCTGAGTTTGGAGTCAGATCAAAGAAATCAAGTAATGCTGTGGTCATCTGACCATTTCACGAGATATGCCCAAGCTTTCCCCACCAAAGACCAGAAAGCATCTCACTGTAAAAGTACTTGTAGAAAACTTTTTGTTCACTATGGGGCTCCACAAAGAATCCATTCTGATCAAGGGAGAGACTTTGAAGTCGTCTGATCAAAGAGACTGTTTTCTGGTGAGTGCGAAAGTCCAGAACCACTCCTTTACCACCCTCAAGGGGTCCCACAGCCTGAACGTTTCAACAGCACTTGGCTAGATATGCTAGGCACCCTGCACCTTAAAGGACAAGCCTAGATGGAGCCAACAAATTAGTACCCTGGTACATGCTTATAACTGCACAAAAGTGATGCCACGTGTTCTCCCCTACCGCCTGATGTTTTGGAAGAGAAGCTCGACTACCAGTAGATGTGTGTTTGGGGTCTCTCCTGATGGGGTTCAAGCTAACAACTATTTACAGTATGTAAAAGTTAAAGGCCCAGCTAACTCACGCGTACTAACTGGCTCAAACCATGGCTGCCAAAAAGAAATCTGGCCAACAAAAACGGTATGATAAAAGGTGAAAGCACAGGAACTCCAGGAGGGAGATCCGGTATTGCTAAGAAATCTGGGACTGCATGGCAAACACAAGATTGCTGACAGATGGCACCATCTCCCTCACATTGTAGTGGGCAAACTAGATGATCTGCCAGTGTACAAAGTAAGGCCTGAGAACAATTCAAAGATGTAAAAACAATGCATAGAAATCATTTACTGCCCATTGGACAAATCCTGATTGAGTCTGAGCCCCAGAAGATGCCCCTCTGGACCAGTGACTAGAGCTGCTGCTAAGAAAAGATCAAAGAAAGCCTGCCCACAGAAGCAAAAGATTAAAGTGTTCCCTCCACAAGTCCCAGTTGAGCATGACTGTCAGTCCATATCAGAAGAAAGTGAGTGACTTGAATACTATCCTCTTAATGAACTGAGTCAATTGTTTTGGGGCAATCCCTGTCATTGGACGGTTGGCCTTCTGACTGTCTAAGTTCTCAGTTCGTCCCTGGAGCCAGTGCTCCCAGAAAGTGAGGTGCAAAGCATCAGATCAGATGAAATGGAATCATTGTGCATGGTTGAACTGTTTGAGCTTTCAGGAGAAAAATGATGGATTGGGGCAGACTGGTGATACACCAGAACAAGTATTTTGAGTGCCTGACAGTCCACTGCCAGTGTCAAAAGCTCCATGTGAGCCAAATGTTGTGGACTCTCGGCCAGCTCAAACTCAAGTATGTTTTGCTATAATTGTAGGAAGGATGGGCATGAAAGATGCGGTCCCAAAGACACACAAAATTGCATATAGGCTACAAGGAGGCAGGAGAACAAATCAATGGTTAGAAGTGCGAAATGATCCCAGTGAGGTACCAAAATGTAACTCGTCCTTTTGTGGCAAGGTCAGTTGCCCAGGCCCCACCTCGCCTCTCAGACTGGTCCAGAATAGTGGGTCCTCCATGAGACCACTGTAAGGTGAATGGGTGTCTGCAAAACTGTGACAGACAGTGGCTCTGAAGTGACAATTATGTTTCCAGGATTGAGTATCAGAAGCATTTGTCAGGCGTGCCACAACCATTGAAGACTGTGTATGGGGTTAAGTGAGAAGGCCACCCTATTCCGGGTATATCCAATTTGGCTGTCTTTCCCCTCAAGTAGCTGGAGTGCCGAACAATAGAGACTCTGTATGTATCCCCCACTGGACTGTATGATGGTGTACTGTTGATTGGAACAAATGCTCATATGTTGAGCTGGCACAGTTGTGTTATGAAAAGGTAAAAACTAGTAAACTTTAAAGATTCCCTTTTAATTAGAGGCCTATGAGCTGAGAGATGCTGAAAAAATAGAACCAGAGGAACTGGTGAATTGTATGGAAGAAGGATCCTGAGTCTCTGATCCTGGTGCCAAATGCCCAGTGTACCCTGACGAGAGGTCCGTATCAGAAAGGATGTTAAGAATAAAAATAATGTTGGATGCACCAGGCGATGGAAAATTGCCAGAGGACTGCTGGTCAAGCTAGTATTTTGCCGCTAGAGCCCATGCTTATGCCAGAAGGGTAATGGTGAAGTTCATGTGTGTCTGAAAGAGACATTCGGTAAATAGAGGTTGCATCCTGGCTAATGTGCATTGTGCAGACACTGCAGTGCTACCCAGCAGCAAGAGTTCGAGGAAGAATGACAAGTGGCATGACTTGTTTGATTTAATGACTCCCGTTGCCAGCTATGAATGGAAAATGAGGATCGGTGAAGCTTGCCCAGAGGACGGTATTTCTTTATAAAGGGGACGTGGGATGCGTGCAAGGAGCCAGGCACAATATCCCGACTGCATGACGAAAGACCATTTAAGTGAGGTCTCGACAGCCTGGCACCTGCTGACATAGATGATGTGGGCGGCATCTGCAGAGATGTTAGCTGCTGGTGTATGCAAGAATCCAGAAGCCCTTATACTTCCCCATTGTGGTAGTGAGGGAAAAAGAATGGGACAATAAGGATGTGTGTGGATTATCGCACCATAAACAGCGGACTATACCTGATCAGATACACAATGCCCGCATTCAGGATGCTGGGACTACCTAAGCGGGAGCAAGTGGTTCTGATGTTCGGATCGCAGTGGGTACCAGATACCGATGGCCCCAGAGGACCGTGAGAGACAGCCTTTATCTGTCAGCAGCTACTAGATTCATGATTCTTGCCACTCCTTCAGGGCCTTAAGTCCGGGGGCAGCCATCACCACATAGGTCTGGTTCCCGCTCCTCGGTGCCCGGCGTCAGGTCTTATTCGGTGCCTCCACGCCAAGGCGTTGGAGCTCACGCCTTTAAAAGGCCTGTAGCCCAGGCCCGGCTCGACAGCCGTCGGCCGTGCGCCCTTCTCCCTGGGCCGCGTCGGCTGACGACCGGCCGCGGCCATTACATCAGCGGACGCGGTAGAGGACCGGCGCCGCCCACCTCCTGAAGAAGAGGCCCTGTTGTCTCCGACCGACATCGGTCAGGAGCCTCTGCTCGGAGGACCTAGAGCAGCCCGAGGACCAGGCAGGCGGCCCGGTCCGTGGTCTCCCAGGGCCTAGCCATTACCGGCCCCCTGTGGAGCTGGCGGGACCCGGCGACCGCCCACGGCACCCGAACCGTCGTTGGGCCTCTCTCTAGTGGAGGTGAAGATCTGTTCACCTACTGGTGGGATACCATTAAAGAGACATGGTTCTCCCCACTCCTCCTCCTCCTCCTACTCGGTTCCTGCCCCCTCGCCATCGAACTGGCAGGCCGTGTTCCTCACTCGGGGCCTAGAGCCCCTCCCAGTGGGAGACCTGACTAAGCAGGAGACCTCCCCGTCGAAATCCTCTTCTGGTCACCAGCCCAAGAGATCAGGAAGCACGGCGTTAAGCCTTCAACGGAGGACACGGGATCAATACTCCCACCTCTAGATCCCATCTCCACTCTCAAGCCCTTCTCCGGACCCACGTGAGATGCTGAGATCTCCTCCGGATTATCCCTCATTCCTTGATATTATGAGACATATGCAAGAGAACATGGGATGGGATGATGAAGACTGAGACCCGAAAGTCGACTGATAAATATCTTGGCAAAGGACCCTGACCTGTGGTGGTACCGCATGGTTGACACTTTCGTGGGCGTCACCAGGGCTGCGTGGGCGTCCTCGGCTCCAGCGAGACCGAGAAAGCTGATCGCTGTACAAAGGCTCCTAAGGACGACCAGTAGCAGCGCCAGCATCCTCAGGCCGATTCTCTGGTCATCACAGCCTCACATGACCGGTCACAGAGGCCACAACATTTGAGCACACCTGCCACACGGACCCAAAGTCAAACAACTGGGCGCATTGGTGGCCGCGTATGCTTCACTACCTCGCCATCAGATCCTGAACTATTTAACCCATGGTTCAGTTCCAGAGCGCTTTGTGGGAACGGGGTCTGGGCGGCTGAAAAGATATGGTGAGCAGAAGGAGGATGCTTCCAGCTCCTCGTGCGAGTTCAATGAGGGACCCAAGTACTGAAACGTATGACTCCAGCGGACTCATCGTAAAACAGCAACTTCTGGCGTTTGCATCCGGAGACACTCTTGGTTGCGGGTCTCGGTTTACCCGGACGTCAAAGAACATCTTGGGCCTTTTGAGGAGAAGTATTGTTTGGTAATCCTCAGAAAAGATCCTTACCAAACTCCAAGAGGCGGGAAAAGCAGTAAGGTCGGTTCAACCATGCCATGCTCAAAGCTAACGGTTCTTTAGGAACCAAAGCCATTTCGTCTTGTGGGCATGAGCAACAGACCCTCCGCTGCACCTCAGAAGGGCTCTGGTTTCGTGAGGGCCAGGGCAAACTACCCGCCAGCGAGGCCAGCGTTCTCCTAGGCAGGCCCAGCCAGCGGATCGCATCTGCCGCCACAGCCTGACTCCTTTCATCACGCCCTCAGGATCAGCGGGGTTTATAGTCCGGGGTCGCATTGCAAACTTCCTGCGGGATGGCAGGCCACTACCACCGACAGGTGGGTTCTTCAGATGGTCAGTCTAGGCCACTTTATAGAATCATGGGAAAGCCACCCTCGGGGCCTCCTTTGCCTCCCGGTATCAGGGTCAGCACAAACGCTTGATCTGTGAAATACTGGCGCTACTACGAAGGGAGGCGATACAGTACGTCCCAGAGAGACCAGAGGACTAGGATACTATTCCACTTCTTCCTGGTTCCCAAGAAAACAGGGACCTCCGTCCAATCTTGGACCTCAGCGACCTCAATGTGTGGTCCTTACAAGAGATTCCGCATGGTGACCCTCCGGGTCTTATCCCCATGCTCAAACAGGCGCCTTTTTAGCGTCTCTAGACATGCAGGGCGCCTACCTGACATCCCTATAGCTCAGGCGCACAGGAGGTTCCCTGCGCTCGAGTTTCTCGACCACCACCTTCAGTTCGGAGCCCTTCCTTCCGGACTGTCTTCCGCACCGAGGTCTTTACCAAAGTGCATGGCAGTCGTGGCAGCGTCTCTGAGGAGACAGGGCCACTCGTGTTCCCGTACCTGGACGACTGGCTTCTTGGCCGCCTCCAGTGAGGCGTTGGCTGCTGCAATCAAGAGCACCCAGGATCTGTTCGATCCCTGGGCATCCTCATAAATTAGAAGTCTCTCCTGGTACCGTGCGAGAAACTGCAGTTCATAGGAGCAGTTCTGGACACTGTTCGGGAAGAGCCTTTCTTCCGGCTGACAGGCGGGCGCATCAGATCCCTCATAAGGGACCTATCATTAAGCAGAGTTGTACCTGCCAGGTTCGGTCCTTTGCTTGCTCGGACACATGGCTGCGGCCATTCCTACTGTCCTTCGCAAGACTCCACATAAGCATTACTCAGTGGATGCTCAAAGTGCAATGGGACCAAAAGCAAGACCACTTGCAGCATCTGGTCAGACTCACGAATTCAGTGATTCAAAACTGGCAGTGGTAGCTAGCCCAAATTCGCTCTGATCAGGCGTCCCATTCATTGCGCCGTCCCGAGGTCACCCTCACCACAAGACGCTTCCGGTCTTGGGTGGGGGCACACCTGGACGGGTAAAGTCCCAGAGTACGTGGACCCAGATGGAAGCTCACCTTCATCAACGTGCTGGAAATGAGGCGGTCCTATGCCTGCAGGCCTTTCAGTCAGTTATCCCGTGTACTCTTCTACGTCTAGACAGACAACGCGGTGATGTAATACCTCAACAAACAAGGGCGCACACTCTTACCCCTTTGCGGGAGGCCATGAGGTGTGGGATTGGGTAATCAGACACGGCGCGGAATCTGATCACTGTGCCGTTCCCGGAGTGGACAACAGTTGCAGGCGGCTACAAGTGTTCTCAGGCCAGAGTCACGAATGGGAACTCCTTCAAGAGGTAGCAGAGGATCTGTTTCTTGATGGGGAACTCCAGATCTAGACTTGTTCGCCTCCCATCAACATAAAACTGCCCAATTTTTGCTCGCTAGATCCAGGGCCTAGTGTTTTCTGGCGGGCGTTATCCCTCTCCTGGGCCAACAGATTCCCCTACGCTTTCCCTCCTTTCCGTTGATCCAGAGTTCTTCTCAAACTGCACGGGGAGTAAATAATGATCCTAGTGGCCCATTTTGGCCCAGACAGATTTGGTTCCTTTGTTGATTCAACTATCTCGGGAACCCCGCTCCGTTACATCAGCTCCCACTTACTTCTCCAGGAGAGGGGTTCACTTGTCCACGCACCTACGTTCCTTGAACCTGCATGCTTGGCTCCTAGAGACATAGCCACTTTGGTCACGGGGTCTGTGAAGAGGTTGCAGAAGTCCTTTCTGCAGCCAGAAAGCCAGCAGCGCGATGTCGCCGTAAAAAATAGCGCCCGTTTTCAATGTGTATAGTGAGCACGCGACCTTTCCCCTTAGGTTGTCCTGTGGGAGTAATATTAGAATATTTGCTCTCCCTCTTTCATTAGGGTCTAGCCTCTCCTCTATTAAAGTGCACCTCTGTGCCATTTCGGCTTACCACCTCCGGTGAAATAGTACAGTGGCTCAGGTGGACGCCCGGGAATTTCTTGGGGAGTGTTGCACCTTAGGCCTCTATTAGAGACCCTGTGCCTCCATGGGTTTGCTTTTTGTCCTTGAACAGCTCACGCTTCCCCTTTGAACCTGCCGCGGATTGTGAGCTACGTTTTCTGTCATGGAAAACGTTGTTTTAGTTGCTGTTACCTCGGCAAGAAGAATTTCTGAACTTCAGCTCTCATGTGCAAAGAGCCTTGTTTAGTTTTCCACGGGACAGAGTATCCCTGAGGACGAACCTAAATTCTTGCCTAAGGTTGTTTCTTCACTCCTCTGAACCAGGATATCGACCTTCCGGTCTACTTCCCGAACTACTCTAATAGAGGAGAGCTCTGCTCCATACCCTGGATGTTCACGCAGCCTGAGGTTTTACCTCAACAGAACTCAGTCCTTCGTAGTTCTGAGCAGCTTTCATTTCTTCTCTGAGAGAATGATGGGCCAATCAGTATCCAAACAGTCCCTTTCTCGCTGGCTTGTCCAGTGTATTTCTCACTGTTATGGTATCAAACAAAAGCCCCTCCGGGTACAGTCCGGGGTCATTCCACTAGAGGGTGGCTGCTTCCTGGCAGCTCAAAAATGTTTCCACTTCTGCTATATGCTATCACTTGGAGTTCTGTGCATACCTTTATCAGGCATTATAGCCTGGACATCGCTCTCGGCGAAGGGCTGGTTTTAGTTTGGCGTACTTCAGGGTCTCTGTCCTAGGTTCAGGACCTGGTTTTATCCTTTATCCTCCTCCCGGATTTTCTGACAGCGTTACTGTCAGGAATCAGTCTAATGGTGTAACCTGCTGCAGAGCTGTGTCTCAGTAAGATAGTACAGTTAGTAAGAACTTACGTAACAGTAGATCTTCGAACAGCTCTTGCAACAAGTATCGCCACCTTCCCCTTGGAGGAAGCATGGCTCAATCTTTCTGAGCAGGAATTGTTATTCTGTCTTCTGCGGCGAATCCTAGGTCTCCCATTTTGATGTCAGCCTGCGGCAAAGAAGTCTCCGCGGGAGAACTGGGGAATCTGGGCGGGACCGCTTCTTGTACCACGCCTGACGCCGGGGCAGGACCGACGTCGGACGGTCCCGCTGTAGTTAGCTAGCTAGAATTTTTCGTGGGGTCCTGGCGCCTGGCCTTCGGGTCCTAATGGTGTAACCTGCTGCAGAGCTGTTCGAAGATCTACTGTTGCGGTAAGTTCTTACGTAACTGTACTTTCTCTGTGTTGGATCTCCGCAGTGGGTACTACCAGATCCCGATGCACTGAGGACCGTGAGAAGACAGCCTTTATCTGTCCGCTTGGCTTCTATGAATTCATGAGGATGCCTCAAGGGTTTAGAGTGCCCCAGCCACTTTTCAGCGATTGATGGGCGTGCAGTGGGGGCATGAACTTACTAAGTGCCTGGTATACCTAGATGATGTTATTGTGTTTGGCAGCTCACTGGAGGAACATGAGAGGCAGATTATTTAAGGTATTGGACCGACTGGGACTTTGGCCTTAAACTGTCCATTGATAAGTGTCAATTCTTTCAAACATCAGTAAAGTATGGACACATAGTATCCACGAGGAATAGAGCCGACCCAAGTAAAGCTGAGGCCTTGACCACCTATTCTGGCCAAAATCTAAAGAACTGCAAAGATTCCTGGGATTCTGTGGTTATTATCGGACTTCATCAAGGACTATTCAAGGTGATCCGCCCTTTACTTAACCTTACTCAAGGTATCCCCAACCCACAAAAAATACCAAAGAGTCAGCGTCCCTCAAGACTGAAAGAGTGTATTTTCATCCGAGTGAAGTATTTGGGGCCCGCTGGACTCCTGATTAATGAGACTGCTTTTCATGAGATCATATATCAACACCCATGCTCCAGTGCTGGCCTATGCCGATCCAAGAAAACCTTACTCCTGCACACAGATGCTAGCTTCGCAAGGGTTGGGGGCTGTGTTGTACCAAAACACGAGAATGGCCTGAGACCAGTGGCCTTTGCCAGTAGAAGCCTGACCCCATCCGAAAAAGAACTATCCTGTACATAAGTTAGAGTTCCTAGCTTTGAAGTGGGCTATTGATGACCAATTCCATGAGTACTTGTATGGGGCTAAAATACTAGTAAAACTGACAATAATCCTTTGACCTATGTGCAGACCTCAGCTAAGTTGGATGCCACTGGCCATAGGTGGCTTTCTGCATTATCTACATATGACTATGCTCTCGAATACCGAGCAGGTCTGAACCACATAGATGCTGATGCTCTCCCTGAGGCCTGTTCCCATAATGATTGGGTCCGATTGGCAGAACCTGACATTCGGGCACTCTGCCAGAAAGTTTGACAGGGAGGAACAAATGTCACGGACGCAGTGGACTGCATGGTGGATTGCTTGGGACCCTCTGAGGTGCATACCTGCTGCTTGTGCCACTTTTCTGCAATAGACATTGGTGCACTGCCTCAGCTGGACAATGACAGTATTCGGTCGGGCTCAATCCCGCGATCCCATGATCAAAGCAGCTTTAGAAGCCTCTATGCAGGAAAGATGTGTCCAAATTATGCTCCACTGATTTGAGAACTGCACTGTTATACAAAGAAGGTCCTAAGTTGAAACTGTCAATAAACTGTTATACAGAGAAACAGTAGACAGAGGGACAAGTAGACAAACAACAACTAGTGCTGCCCACTGCCTTTCGAGACTCAGTACTGAGGTCCTTGCACAACCACATGGGCACCTTGGTATAGACAGAACACTTGACTTGGTGAGATCCAGATTCTATTGGCCTAAGATGGGGGCTGATGTGGAGCAACACATTCAAACTTGTAGTAGCTGCTTACAGAGGAAAGCTTTGCCCCAGAGGGCTGCCCCCTTGTTAACATCACCACCAGTGCACCCATGGAGCTGGTCTGTATTGATTTTCTGAGTTTGGAGTCAGATCAAAGAAATATCAGTAATGTGCTGGTGGTCTGACCATTTCACGAGATATGCCCAAGCTTTCCCCACCAAAGACCAGAAAGCATCCACTGTGGCCAAAGTACTTGTAGAAAACTTTTTGTTCACTATGGGGCTCCACAAAGAATCCATTCTGATCAAGGAGAGACTTTGAGAGTCGTCTGATCAAAGAGATGCTTTCTCTGTGAGTCAGTCAGAACCACTCCTTACCACCCCAGGGGTCCCACAGCCTGAGCGTTTCAACCGCACTTTGCTAGATATGCTAGGCACCTGCACCCAAGGACAAGCCTAGATGGAGCCAACAAATTAGTACCCTGGTACATGCTTATAACTGCAAAAGTGATGCCACTGGGTTCTCCCCTACCGCCTGATGTTTGGAAGAGAAGCTCGACTACCAGTAGATGTGTGTTTTGGGGTCTCTCCTGATGGGGTTCAAGCTAACAACTATTTACAGTATGTGCAAAGTTAAAGGCCCAGCTAACTCCAGCGTACCAACTGGCTCAAACCATGGCTGCCAAAAGAAATCTGGCCAACAAAAGCGGTATGATAAAAGGTGAAAGCACAGGAACTCCAGGAGGAGATCGGGTATGCTAAGAAATCTGGGACTGCATGGCAAACACAAGATTGCTGACAGATGGCACCATCTCCCTCACATTGTAGTGGGCAAACTAGATGATCTGCCAGTGTACAAAGTAAGGCCTGAGAACAATTCAAAGATGTAAAAACAATGCATAGAAATCATTTACTGCCCATTGGACAAATCCTGATTGAGTCTGAGCCCCAGAAGATGCCCCCTCTGGACCAGTGACTAGAGCTGCTGCTAAGAAAAGATCAAAAGCCTGCACCTACAGAAGCAAAGTTAAAGTGTTCCCTCCACAAGTCCCAGTTGAGCATGACTGTCAGTCCATATCAGAAGAAAGTGAGAGTGACTTTGAATACTATCCTTCTTACGAACTGAGTCAATTGTTTGGGGCAATCCCTAGTCAATACTGAGGCGAAGCTGGGCCTTCTGGACTGTCTAAGCCCCAGCTCCGTCCCTGGAGCCAGTGCTCCCAGAAAGTGAGGTGCAAAGCATCAGATCAGATGAAATGGAATCATTGTGCATGGTTGAACTGTTTGAGCTTTCAGGGAGGAAAATGATGGATTGGGGCAGACTGGTGATACACCAGAACAAGAAAAGTATTTTGAGTGCCCTGACAGTCACTGCCAGTGTCCGAAAGCTCTCCATCGAGCCAAATGTTGTGGACTCCAGAAACTGTAACTCCTGGAGCTGAAAGTGCCCCAAGTTCTAGCCTCTCTACCCCCATGGAGACTCCTGACAAGTGAGGACAATGCTGAAAATGAGGGCTCAGAGTGCAGAGACTGTAACAGTTCCCCTAGAAAGACTGGTCGAGCTGTAAAGCCTGTGGTGCACCTCAGTTATGATTCCCTTGGGAGGCCTGTGGATTTGCCTCTCAATGTTGTCCATAAGGAGTGTATGTGTCCCGAGCTCATTGCCCAAACTGAGCATCAGTGCTAACTCAAGTTACTTGTGTTGCCCTCTAAGTATGGTGCCCTTGCCCCGTCCAGTCCCAAGGTAACTGATAGGGAAGGGCCCCTCTCTTCAGGTTTCATGTACAAGAGGTAATAACTTGAGTTATGGTACAATGTGTGTAATACTATGTAAAGAGTGACGTACTGCAATGTTTCAGAAATGTGTTCTTGGTAAAATGATATATTGACTGATGATTACATGTGTGAGCCTAATGCAAATGTATATGGTTGCAGTTAAAACTTATGGGGTACTTGTGGCCATAGGGCGTCAAGCTTTCCCAAACAGGAAGGGTGTAACTCCCTGCAAATGGGGGTTCCAAAAAGACTTCCAGGAGCTTGCTTGAATGCTCCAAGCCTGAATGGTGTTTGGCGTTTAAGCCATTTATCAATGAGTGTTTTAGAGCCTCTGGTACTGTCTCTTTAAGAGCTGTCTGCTTGCAGACATAATTAGTTGTATGGGGGACTGTGTGCTTCTCTGTTTGAGTACCACTCGAGCTGCTGCCAATTCACTCCATTTTGCAGTCACTAGGAGTGCAAAGGGAACCTATCTGAAAGATGTAACTGTTTGCCAGAAATCATTTAGAGTAATAATGAAATTACAGTTTGTCTAACCTGCTTTCTTTGCAGTCAGAACTGTGTCTGCCTAGTTCCCCATTCTGGTTTTGAACTGCTGAACTGGACCAATCAGTGTGGGGTAAGCTAGCTCTAAAATGGTGCCTTGGACGAATCAGAACTTGGACTCATAATCTGGAGCCAGCCACAAGAGGATTGTATGGGCAGTGACTCTGGGAGATGTAGTTTAGACTTGGCGCCTTTTGGACCAACAGCAGCAGTCTATTGTGATGACAGCCAATCTAGTCAAGAACTGGGAGGAACTCAAGGAAGTGCCGGTTTTGTCTGTTGGAGTTTCAGTTTAGCTCTGGCAGTGAAGGGAAAGAAACCCTGTGCTCCTTCAGTGCACAGTTTCAACAAAAGCGTGTGTAAGGCCCAGAGTTCGGTCTGCAGCTTGTGTAACTGCTTGTTAGGACTGAATCCGTACTGTGAAAAGAATCAAAGGATCTCTGAAGAGTAGAAACCAAGGCTCACCCTGTAGAAGACTGGAGAAATTGTTGATTGCACTCGGTCTGTCAGGAACTGAATCTGCTGTGTGTTCTCCCGGTTTTGTGCAGTAATTGCTATCGGGATAGAGAAGCAGCCTGCCTGGTATAGTACTTTCTTTTTACCATATAAATGTGTGAAGAGTCTCTTGGAGCTCAAGAGTAGCCCTGCTGACGTTGAAGGACCCTATCTTGTTTGGAGGTCGTGAGTACTAATTCAGGAATTAGCTCCCTGTTGAATTGCCACATTAAATCCAAATGGAATCACTGTACTGCTGACTGTTTAAACTAATTTTCTTTTCACTGTGTGAAGGGCCCTACCAGCTGCCAGTTTGGACTAGCCACTAGGGCTTGGGTACCCAGGACAGTAACTGGTAGGGATAGAGCCTGTGCACAGAGCCATAGGTAGATAGTAAAGTGATAAGCTAATTAACCTGATTTCCCCTGTCCTTGTTATATCCCCTAAATAAATCAGAGCTGCTTGTTTCAGCAAAGTTATACTGCCTGAGAGTATTTGTCTATGTTAAAGTACTGTACTGTGATTGTTGCACTGCATCTTATTTCACAGGAGGTCCCAGTGCGGAACTAGTCCTGGGGGTAAGTGTATACTGTGAAGGTAATTCTGATATATTGTGTGGGCCACTAGTGGGAAGAAAGGGGTTGCAGTGTCCCAGAGGGCTGTGACCAAGTAAGTTTAACTATTGCAAACCCTGACCTCTGGGTGGAGGCACCCGACATTGGATCCAGGCCCCTCAACCTGTTAGTGGCAAATCAGGCAGGGGTAGTAGCCCCTGGGATAGCGCCATCTAGGGTTACATGTGCATTAAACATTGTAGAAAAGGAAGCATGGGGCAAATATACAGGTTAACTTTAGGAGAAAACAGTCAGCAAAAGCAGACTTGAGAGACTATTTCTGTTTCATGGAGGTCACTCATATTTGTACCCCAAGTAATGGCAATTAAAGTGTAACCCCTCTAGAAATGGGGGTTCCCGAAAAGTCTTCCTTGAGCTTGCCTAAATGCTCACTGCCAGGCTGGTGTTCTGCATTTTAGCAGTTTAAATGTATTGCCAGAGAGTGCCTGTATAGTCTCTTTAAGAGCTGCCTGGATTGCAGTCATAATTAATCTGAGAGGAGCTCTGTTAGAAGATGTACTTGTTTGCGATCATTTGTTAGAGTAGTAATAACATTGCAGTTTGTTCTAACCTGCCTTCTTTGCAACATGGACAGTTCTGTTTGTTTCCATCATCTTGGTCCTGGACTGTCAGAATGGACCAATCAGTACATTTGGGACTCTAAATGGAGCCTGCCTACAGGGACTTGAGTGCTAAAACTTGTAGGAATTGTAGTTTTGGGCTTTTGGCGCCTAAAATAACCTGGAGGAGCCCTTGTTGTGACTGACAGACAGATCAGCCAACCGAACCTTTTGGATCTTGGGGAAAGTTCCACACTGCTTGCAGTTTCAGTTAGTTCTGAGTTGGGAAGTGAAGAAGTAACAGCTTGAGATAGTTCGAGCAGCAATCCATAGTGGATTAGCGTGGGAGAACTGTGGAAAAAACCTGAGTTTGGCCTACATGCCGGCCTGCTGTTCCTGAGAGGAACTTGTGCTTTTCAGACTGAATCGAATTTGGAGAGCGAATTAAGCCACTGAATTGTGACCAGGCTTTAACCTGAAGAAGACCCAAGATTTACTGAATGCGATTGGCCTGTTAGGACTTCTAGCTACCTCTGAACTCCCGGATTGTGCAGAGACTCTGTAATTGCAACCAGAGAGCCATTTGCCTGGTACAGTGGAATTTCCTTACATGTGAATGTGCTGTGTGCTTATAGTGGGTCACGATTTGGTTCCCCACTGTGTGTCTGAACTGTGTTTGCTTGCTGGAGGCTGTATTCAGCTCCACAGACTGAATCAGTATCTATTTCCACTTGCCTGGGCGTGCTACACTGGCTCAGCCAGAATACATGCTACACAGAAAGTCATCAGCGAGACCAGCCTGGGGATCAGCCTCCTGCTCAACACCTTGAACAGGAATGGCGCCTCGGTGATTTGTGTGAGCCCTGCTTCCTCTGGCACTCCAACTCAACAGCCTGCAGTCTCGACTTCGTCCTGCCTGTGTCCATTATTGGTATCATGAGTAAATATCAGGGTAGCTCCCTTCAACAACAGCTAAATCTAAAAGTGTTGTCATCTGATTGTCTTGTTGCCTTTTCTTTCACAAACTGAGCCCTCAGGATCTGGATTACAAATAGTGTGTGATCTTATCTGTGTCAATCTTCACCATTCATCACAGATGGGGTACTGGCGGAGATCAGGACCCGGCGAGACCTTTTTTTTAAAAGGATAGGCGGGCCGACACAGCATTGGCGCGCCTCAAGGCCCAACATACTACGTGGCGCTCAAGGATTGGCCGTTGAGGCTGCGTGCGACTCTGCCTGCCTACCAGTTCTTCATCTCCCGCGTCGAGAGTAAGCCTCGTGGGAAGCCAACTGAAGAAAAACTTTTGAAGAAATTTTTAGGCCTTAGCCGTTAGATTCGACAGTCCGTCGGTTACCTGCTAGTTCTGGGTTCTGCCTCCACTCGGCGTCGCCGGTAAGATCTTTCCTTTTTTTTAAAGTTTGCGGCGTCGAGTCTGTTTTTGGTGTTTTCCGTGAGTCATGTCTCGGTCGGAGGGCAAGAAGTTTTCAAAGGCGGGTCTGCCCCTATCGTCGGTGCCCGTCGGCCGCCAAGTATTCCGTTACCGACCAGCATGACCGGTGTCTCGCGTGTCTTGGCCCACTTCGACATGGATTCGTGCTACACCTGCTTCTCCATGGACGCCCGCGTCCTATAACAGCCAGCGTTTAAAGTAGGGCTGACTCGCCGACTTTCGAGGAAGGATTACTTTCGTCGGGCCAAAGCAGCGCTCTCGGCCTTTCCTCCGGGTCCCCTCCGGTTCTCTGGACCAAGGAGGGAGCCTCGGCTACTTGTAGCTTGGCCTGGCGAGGCTCCTCCCTGGCGCAGGAGGCCCATCCTGCTTCCTGCGGGAGGCGGGCGGGGCGCCTTCGGCAATCGCGCAGCCGCCGAGTGGCTCCCCAGTGTCGCTCCAGTGATCCGGAAGGCCGGGTCAACGCCGTCCTCGGCGGCGTAGGTCGGTGTCATTGGGGCCTTGACGCCCGTTCGCCCCAGTGCCATGGGCCTATGGCGCCCGATGCCGAACCCGACTTCGTCTCTGGCGCTGTAGGCCCTATCGGCACCGATCGCGGCACCGGCGCTGCTCACAGCTCCGTGACCCTGGATTCAGCGTTGCCTTTCGCCATGTCCGCCTTGGCGCTGTCCTCGGCGCCCGAGGGTTGAGCGTAACACCGTGGGAGCACCAGGCGTCGTCAGTCGGTGCTGTTCTTGGCGCCGTTGGTGCTCGGTGCCGCTTGCGGCGCCGAAACCTAGCGGTGTCGTGTTGGCGGCTGAGTCGCCTTTGGAGCTGTTGGCGCGCCCGGTCCTCGATGCCACTCATCGCGCCGAGGGCCTGGTGGTGTCAATCGGCACTGAGGCTGTTGCTGGGGCTGCCGTTGGTGCTGTCTCTGTCCCTGGTACCGCCCCAGTGCCAGTGGACTTGATGGCGCCAGCGGCTGGCCTGGCTCTGGACTTTGGCCGAGCTGCCCTGGCGCCTTCTGTCAGCCCGTTTGCGGGGCTGTGGAGGCACAGTGCCGCCTCGGCCACTGCTCTGACTACCAGGCCCTTTGGTAAGGTTGCTTCCCTCGCCCTCCTACCGTTTGGCTAGGGCCTCAGACTCTACCTCTTCCGGTCGGAGTCGGGCTCGGAGTTGGACGAGCAGTCATACCCTTGAGGTTGTCTGCAGGAGGAAGCGAGCCTGTGGTCTCGACAACAGTCACAGCCAGCCCCCTTCTGAGGCGTCAGGTTCTTCCGAGGTTAGGGTCAGTGGTACTGACCAGCAGGCTATGGTGCATGCCACCATTGCCATGCAACCCTGCCTTAGGGGTTCTCGACCCCTGCGTCGGTGGTACCCCTCCAGTAGTGTGTCTCGATCACCCAACTTTGGGGCCCATCGGAAGCCTACAGGAGGGAGGGTGCTGCTCCTGGGTCTCCCCTTGAGGGGCAGCCCAGAGCTGCCAGCTACCTAGGCTGGCCTCTAGGGACCAGGACCCTCTCGGACTCTGAGGGGTAGAGGGAGTGCCGGGGTCGGCGCGTCGGCCTTTCTCTGGGGTCCACCCCAGCCCTGGACCAGGCAGTGCGGGACTTCGCCCTTCCCTTCCGGTTCCTTGAGGGTCCCATTCTTTGGAGGCAGGGACGTCCTTCTGGATCTGTCGTCCTGGTCGCCTTACTGGGGATTCTTCTGGGAGCAGCCTCGGACCAGTAAGCGTGGTTGTACAGCCTGTCGGCTGTGGAGTCTTCCGGGACACCCTCCTCGGGTGTCCATGGTCCCTCCTAGCCCTGGCAGAGGTCAGCCGACTTCTTCTCTCGGCTCTGCCCTTATCCCTCTGCCACATTCTCCAGTGCTCCTAGGCATTCTTGGTCCTAGTGGCCCTCTCACCTGGGAGCAGTTCAGGCGGTGGCTGCTTGGTTTCCCTGCCTATGTTAGGGCCATGGACAGCCAGGTTTTTCAACCTCCCCATGCAGCCACCCTCAGAACACATGGTGACCTCCAGCTCCTCATCGCCCCTCTTCTGGGGAGAGACCATCTGTCCATATCTCTCCTGCGCTGATCTCTCCGAGTATCAGCGTTTCCTCGTGAGGATGATGGAGACCTTCATCTTTCTCCCTGTCTGTGAGCAATCCTGAGCATGCGGCGCCGCCTTTCTAGGTGATTTTGGGCGGCCACCCTTGTGGTGCCGCCTAGCCCTCTCCCTTTCGGGAGGCGTCCATGCGTTTCTGGTAGAGGCCCTTCTCCGGGTTCCTGCCCCTAGGGACCTCAGCCAGAGGTATTCGCTCCCGGAGTCTCCAGGTTCTGTGCCTCATCCACGGTCTGGATTGGCGCACCTGGACACCCTAGCGAGGCCGCACCCTCCACCGTGACCGGCCCCAGATCAAGACTCCTTGGATTTTGACTTCTGGGGAGGAGGACCTTCTACTCAGCACGTTGCTTCTCTCCATCTCTGCTCATCAGGCCCACTATGCAGCCTACAACAGGTTCTTGTGGTCTGCGCTGGGTTAGATCCTAGCTGCTTTTGCCTGACTCGGAGCAAACCAGGCAAGCTATCGCTCTCTGCATGCGACCTGGAGCTAGCAAGGCACCAAGCAAGGGCATCTTATGCGCCAATGAGGTAGCTACCAGGGGTCGTGGGACAGTGATCCGCACCAGGAGATTGGCGTGGCCGCCTTTCCTGGTTGTCACCTTGGCCAGCGTGGGGTGATTTGCTCCGCTCACCAGGGAACCTATCTCTTTTCCCGTGAGGCGAGATGGCGTTTGTTGGGGCAACTTCCTTCCCCTCTGGGGGACCCGTCTCGCTCTCCCCACTCTCGGGCCTCATCAGGCCCAGAAGGTTCCCCACCTTGTGTGTCACCCACTGAGGGGCTAAGGGACTCTGTCCCTTGGGGTGCAATGAATCAACCCCTTCGGGGGGCTGAGTACTCACCCATCTGTGATGAATGGTGAAGATTGACACAGATAAGATATAAAATTAAGTACCTACCGTAATTATGATCTTTCTGTGTATCTTCACCATTCATCAATCCTCGCCATCCCCCTGGGGCCTCAGTCTCTGGGTCCTCCTCCTCTGTGCCTACCCCTCTTCTTGGCGGGGTAAAGTTGGGACACACAGGGGTAGTTTCTTCCCTAAGGGTTACAGCTCAAGTGGCACTCCTTCTCTACTACATATCTCCACCCCCTACTGGGTGGAGCCAATGGTTGCCCTCCTTCTGTTATCCATCTAACTGTTTAAAAAAAAAAAAAAAGATTTCTCCTTTTTACCAAATATCTTTACAGAGAGAGTACTAAGTCCCTGTACCTGTCCTTCTCCAGAATAGCCGACTCTGCTTTTGGGGTATTGCCAGTTATTCTGTGCCTTGAATTCTGGCAAGAAAGCTTTGCTACTCCTTGCAGTTCCTATACAGTCTGGTGACGGACAAGGGTCTTGGATCCTGTTACCTCTCACTCTCTCCTAAATTTTCTCCCCTTCCCTCCCTTCTTCCGTTTCCAGAGATTGAGGCCCCTACCCAATCCCTTAGTCTTACTTCTTCTATGCTGTCCTCTCAGTCGTTATTTATCCTTTTAGTTCAGTTTTTCTCTTCCTTTTCTGTCCCTTGGACTCTCTTGTCCCACCCTCCATCCCTTCCTCTTACCTCTCCGATGACTCAGAACTGGTAGGCAGGCGGGTCGGCCCTAATATTGGCCATAATCCTTGAGCGCCATGTAGTATGTCGGCCTCGAGGCGGCACTGATGCTGCGTCGGCTCCGCCTATCCTTTTAAAAAAAAAAAAAGGCTCCGCAGGGTCCTGATCCGGCCAGTACCCCATCTGTGATGAATGGGTGAAGACACACAGAAAGATCATAATTACGGTGGTCACGTAATTTTTATTTGTGCAAGGCCCCAACCAGCTGCAACGCTCCTGGCTAGCCACCATTTTCCTACCTGGGTACCCAGAGTGTGTGACTGTGTAGGGACTCTGAACTGCATGCATAACTGTCTGATTAATATATACTTTTAAGCAAATCAACCTGATTATGCCCTTATCTTGTTCAAGTCCCTGAATAAATCAGATTTAACTTTGTTTGCATTTAACCTGACTGTGGTTCCAGTTTGTACCAAAAGTATTGTACTGTTGCTATTTGCTGTGCTTAACCTTGTTTTACAGGGGTCCCCAGGGTCAAGCTAGAGGACCAGCCCTGGTGGTAAGTGCAAACAGTGTGGGTAATTGCCTGGTGAATAAGGGTCATTGTGAAAGTAATTGTTGTATATTGTTCAGGCCACTAGAAGGAAAGAGGGGTTACAGTGTCCTGGAGGGCTGTGCCCAGGTTAGCTTGACCACTAACAACCCTGACCTCCAGGTGGAGGCACCCGTTTCATTACCCAGGCCCTTAAACTGCTACTAGCCAAGCAGGCAGAGGTAGTAGCCCTTGGGATAGTGCCACTTAGGGGTTACATAAGCACAATGAAAACAAGCTGTGGACATGTTCAGGTCTAGCATTGCCGATGAGGCACAACATCACCAGCTGTGCTAAATATCCTCTCGGATGGCACACTTGCAAGGGCAACCGGCTATGTGTTTCACAACCATTTTCACCAAGTGAGAGGATAAATGCATCTTCTTTGCCCTGTAGCCTAATTAAGCAACATGAAACAGCTGAAGAGACTCTGCAGAATAGCTATTCAAGATATTTTCTGCAGAAAAAGACTGACTGTGTCCTCTTCTGTTAATCTTTTTTTTCCGACTTTTCTTTTCCCTCGTCACCACTGACTGGGGTTCCTTTAGTCAACTCACCTTATCCCTTCTGTGCCTGGATGCCCTATTGCCATAACACACCCAATGGGCCGGTCTCCTGGAATGCACCCCTGGGGTAGGTCCACCTTCTGCTCCATAGCGCATTCATCTGGCGCTCCATAGCGGAGGCAATGTCAGGCCCAGGACACAGTGGGCAGGATCCGGCAGTGGAGGTGGGAGTGAGTGACATCTACTCCCAGTCGGTGGGTGTTTTCACTTTGTTTTGAGCGTCCCTCGGGAGCCTGGGCGTGCAATGCCATCCAGTGCTGCAGGCGTGCTCCCACACCCAGCTCATGGATGGCTGCCAAGGCTCCTCCCCTGCACCTAGCATGATCCCTGGACTGGGTGCTCCCTGCCTCCACTAGGAGCCGCTCACAGGGGAATCCTCCACCCACCCTCCCTGGGAGAGGAGAGCTGTCCACCGGATGCTCAATCCTCTCCATCCCTGCCGACCCCGACAACCCAGGCTCGCTTCTGAACCTGGGTCACCAGAGTGGCGCCAGGTGTTGCGTCCAGTGCCTCAACCCTCAGCACCACCAGGCCAGCTCTATTCTGTTATTCTTGATGTAAAGCTAGGCTGAGTAGTGCCACTTACTCCCATCAGTACTGCGGTCAGTACTTGGTATTTTCCCATTTCCACCAGTGGAACAAGACCTGTCAGATGGTGTTCACTCTCTGTCATCACCTTCTTCACCAGATGGCAGTGTCTGCAC
This sequence comes from Neoceratodus forsteri, assembly GCA_016271365.2. Taxonomy (NCBI): domain Eukaryota; kingdom Metazoa; phylum Chordata; order Ceratodontiformes; family Ceratodontidae; genus Neoceratodus; species Neoceratodus forsteri. Next base: position 1,873,590,261 of record CM057452.1, read on the forward strand.
CAGTCTCTGCACACAGTCAGTTAGCTCCTCACATACCTGTTGTTGAAAGTGAGTCACTCTGTGGCTATACATAGCCATGTGAAGGATTTCATATAACGCCCCCAAATGAGGGCTTGCCTCAATTGCCCATTCTCCCATCTGCCTCTCGGTGCCTGCTGCATCCCGTTTATCCCTGAGGTGCACCACCGCTTTACTCGGTTCAGTGTGTGTGAAACCCCCATTTAGCCCCCCGTTCATTTTGCACTCTTTGGGTAAGCGGGCTGCAGAGCCACCGGCCATTTTCTCATATGCTTCATGGCCTGCGGTGAGCTCACACATGCGCGGGAAGCGCTCCGGTTCACCGACTGCGTCGCGATCGCAAATGTCTTCCTGGTGGTTGTAGGGCTGAGTGGGGACTGGTGACCCAAGTGGGACCTGCAGATCCTCCTCATTTTTGTAAATAAAAGTGCCAAGCGCTCTAAATCTCACTCATGAATAGTAATGAGGGCTGCATTAATATTCATGACTTGCCTGTCACAGCACTGGGACCTTAAATAATAGCACTAGCAGACAAGCACCAAACTGTAAATAAATATAAATAAATGGGGACATTGAGGAGGGCTCTTTGGGAACTGTTAAATAAAGGTGGCTATTTAAATAAATTATGTTTATTCTTGCTGCACCAGACCACAATCTGGGACTCTTGTGAGCCACCTGCTGCTGTCTAGGCATAGTATTTTGGCAGCAGTGACAGAGGTGATGCATTAAAATGTTTGAGCATGGCAGCGTTTGAAAAGGGCGCATAATGACTCGAACAGTGGGTTATGATTAAATTAAATATTTTTCTGGCTGTTCCAGAACTTTATTTGTGGGACTGTCATGGACTGCAAGGGACTGTGTATACTAGCAGCCATGTTTGCAGAGCAGCAGCCAATCGGAAAGCCAGGTTTGCAGTACAAGATTGTTGGGACAGTGCCAGAGACTTGTGGGATAGTACAGAGACTTCTGGGGAAAACAGGGACTTAATTTGGGTGCCTAAACATAGGGCCTATGAGGCATCGAAGGACTGACAAGTGATTTCAGCAAATAGGGAGCCTCAGAGAGTCCTCAAAACCAGAGACATTTCAGACTGAGCTCAGTTTGCAGAAGCCCCTCCACAGGGGGGCTCTGGCCTCTGCTACAGAAATGGGCCCAGCAGTTCAGAAACCCCTCCACAGGGAGGGGCTTCTGCCTCTGCCAGAAAAAGTGGCTGCAAGCAGCACACAGAGTCGCTGGCCTGGGGGTTGCCAGGGGTGTCCCCAGTGCTAGCATTTTCCTTAACCACATTAAAGGAAGGGGGACCCCCCTTCCACCTACTAACAGTGCCCAGCGATCTGCTACCCTCCCTCTCTCCCTTTTTTACTGCTCTATTTATATCCCCAACCTCAGCTGCTCCCAAGTAGCGGCTCACAGAATACAACTCTCCCAGATCACTTACACAACTACCTAAGCCTGGGAGAGTGTAAGGTGGAAAAATATGGGGAGGGGACCAAGGCTAAGGCCCTAAAGTGTGGAATAAGCCACCTCAAAATCTGAGGGTGACTTACATCTGTTTAAAGTGACAGAGAAGGGTCCAGTAATTTGTGAAATGCTGATTGTGACTGCATAATGTACCTACATGTCTGGAAAGGAGGTTCTCCTAGCCATGCGGAGTGTTTCCTGACGGTGTTCCTGGGAAGCCAGTGAACATCTGAGTGTCAAGCTGGAGCTGCTAACACCAGCAAAGCCCAGCAGGATGGTTATGTCATGTTGTGAGCCTGAGAAATGCTACAGTGATCAGCTGTGCTAACCAGTAAAGTGTTCTGAACCTGAGACAAGCCACAGTGATTGAATTTGCTAACAAGCAAGTGTTTCAAATGATGGGGAGCCATGCCTCAAGCTCAGTCTGGTATCAAGTGTTTTAAGTGGTGAAGAGCCAAGCTACTAGCTACAAGCTCTGTCTGGTGTGTTAGTCAGAAGTTATGTCTTAAGCTATTGTTTCTGCTGTAAAGAAAGATAAGTTCTAGGAACATGGATATGTTGTTCTGTCCACACTATTTGGCAGTGTCCTTTCCCTTTAAGATGTATTGAAAAGTCGTCAAGCTGGCTCCTCCCACCCAGCCGGGTGGTATATCTCTCAGCTCCGCTCCACTCCATGGCCAGACCTTCCTTTCCACAGGAAGAAGCAGGTTCCCTCCCTTACCACTCCCAAGTAGAGTAGGCCCTAGCGCTAAAATCTTGGTTACTTCCAAACTTTGCAACTCTACGAGTGTCCGTCTTCCAGCTCGATCTTCCAATTGTGACCGCTATGGATGATAGTCCATGGCCAGATTTCACCAGTGCCTATACGGGCAGAAGATGTCGCATGAAACCCTCACACCGCGTGTCTACTGCCTGAGCCCACGATCACGATACCCGGGCCTGCGACATTGGCAGTCGTTTCATGTGAGGTTCTTGAGGACTGCCTTGCCCACCTAAGAAGTTGGGCAACCGGAAAAAATAAAATTAGCTGGTCAAATCTAAAGATGCCTGTTGGGTGGTCTCTGTGGCTGCGGGGTCTGTCGAGCAGTTGGAACAGCTACGACCTTGAGGAGGAGGCGACTCGGGCCACCATGCCGGTCCTCCTTGACTTCTGCCTTCATTCTGCTCCAGTTGGGCTCCACTTTTGGGCTCCTTCAAGGAGCTGTGCCAGTCCCTCCCGACTAAGGGACAGGGCCTTCGTGTTCACACAGCTCCCACAAGAAGGAATCGAAGAAAACAAAGAAAAGACTTACCATCGGCGTTCCTGGGACCGGGAGCATTCTCAGTCTCAGGACTCCCAGGTTTGACCACAGTTGAAACCGTAGCCTTGGCTGCTGGCTTCACAGAGACCCCATTGGGCCAGTTGGTCGAGGAGCTGGCGATAATGTGGCCGAGATTTTCTCGACCCTATCGACTGGTTGTTGTCGAAGAGGCCGACAGTTCTCTTTTCAGGACTCTGGTCCTGCCATGACCTCAGAAGGGATACTCAGTCTGCTGAACAGTTCATTCTGGTCACTGATACAGACCAGGAGGACCACAGCACCCCCATCTCCTCCAAGATCGCCCGTCGGCACCCTGGCAGCCAAGGTCGAGGTCCTCCTCGTTCAGTAGGTCCAGCAGCTTCTGCCATCATCGGCACTCCCGCTGTTGGCGCCAGGAAGCGGTGCTACCACCATTCTTCATCTTCATCCTCCCGGGCAAGGAGGCTTCTGTACAAGTTGCATCGATGCTACAAAGACCTCATGTGGCAACAGCTGGTGTTGGCCAGTCGAAGCCAACCCGGCTCCCATACGGCCATCCACTTGGCTGTCGCCCAACAGGCTGACACCGACTCCCACTCTGGGGTCGGTTGGAAACCATCCCTCCCCAGTGGAGCCAGTCCAAACGTCTCACGGTTGGGCCGAAGCCAGCCTCTCCACTGATCATGGTGGAGCTACACCTAAGCAGCTGCCGACTGGCGCTCTGACTAACAGCCTCGGCCAGCCAAGGGGCTTCCCCATCAGCTATCGGTCACTCTCACACCTGACTGCCCATGGAAGGTTGAAGGTGACTCGGTGGTCAGTCACTTTATGCAGACTCCTCTTGAGTCGAGTTCCTCACTTCACTCCCGTTCAGTTGACGTGAAGTCCATGGGGATCTCTGGATGAAGGAAGGGCCCATTTCCTTCTTGGGCATCCTCTGCCTCATCTCCGAGTCCATGGGGATGAAACTGGAGCCCGTCCAGAAGCAGGCTCGCTATCCCTTGCAGAGATTCTGGACTAAGGGAATCTCCGATGGAGGCTTTCAAGTGGCGAGGCCATTGTCCACCCAACCCTGGAGCTTTGGCAGTGCCCACATCCTACCCTGTGTCATCTGCCCAAATGTTCGCAAATATATGGTCCCCACTGGTACCCTCTCGGTTTCACGGAGCACCCTCGGCTGAGGGTTGGTGGCCGACTGCATGTTTGGTGCTCAGGCAATACCGGGGACATTGATAAGCTGCGGACAAGAAGTCCAAGAGATGGACCATGCAGCTAAAAGGTCTATGCTACCTCTCCACTTGGCCTCCAAAGGTGAGCTCGGCCATCATGATGGCACACTTCTCCCATGCCCTCTTGGGCTCTTTGGATGAGGTGATTCCTCACCTTCCTGTGGACCTCAGACCACATTAAAGCAGGTCTGAGATCAGGGCCAGGCTGTGGCCAAGCAGCAACTCTAGATGGCTCTGAGATCTGGGGATTCCTGTGCCCACTCGGTGGCGGACCCGGTGCGCCTATGCACATAGGGCTCGGCTGTGGATCTCGACCTTTACAGCAGACATTCAGCACAAGCTGGCGGATGTTCCATTCCTGGGCACCGACTTGTTTGGGCCCAGTGTGGAAGGTCACCTCAGCATATCAAAGTCCAATACCACCTTGGACACTGTTACATTCACGCAGAAGGACCCTAAGGGTTCCAGGCAGAAGCAGTGAAAACCCTTTCAGTCCTTCACTCCTGTGCAAACAGGCCAGCATCAGCCTGGCCAGCAGGCTCAGTTCTGGTGACCCAGGCCCAAGTCAGTGGCCTCGGTGGTCCATAAGCCCAAGGGAAGGGATCCAGTGGCTCCTCAGCCGGGTCCTCCTTCTCCAAGCCTGCTCAGTGACAGGATGGGGGGTGCGACCCTCATACCATCACGCCTTCCTGGGTCCTCCTGTGGGGGCCAGCTTCACCACTTCCTTTCCACCTGGTCTACTGTTATTACAGACAGGTGGGTTCTGGAAGTGGTGGGTCAGAGTCTGCCTCTAGAATTATAGCAGTACCCTCCAAACCAAGCCCACACCCCATGGGAGAACTTGGTGTCGCAGACACTCGGTCAGCTCTTTGAGGCGACATAGCCCAGTTCCTCTACAAGGAGGTCTTGCTCAGAGTAGCAGATCCTCCGGAGCACCCAGGGTTTGTCTTCAGGTACTTCCTGGTGCCAAAGCAGAAGGAGAGCTGGGGCCCCATTCTAGAGCTGCATGACCTGAACAAGCTTCTCAGGTTGTGCACCTTCAGGATAATATCTCTGTCTCAGATCATACCATCTCTAGAGCAAAATATGTGGATCTTATCTGTGTCAATCTTCACCATTCATCACCTTTGGGTTATTGGCGGAGGTCATGACCCCTTGAACTTCTTTTTTTTTTTTTTTTTTTTGATGCGTGAGTCGATGCACCATTGGCGCCGCCTGAAAACTGATACACTGCGTGGTGCTCGCAGGTTGGCCGTTATGTGCTGTCCTCTGCCCTCCCACCAGTTCTTCGTCTCCCTGCCATTGAGTCACCTCTTGGGGCAGCTTTAAAACAGATTTGAGGCGTACCTGCTATGCAGCTTAATCTTTCAACTCCGTGTCGATTTTTCCTCAGTGCGAAGTCGGTGGTGCCCTCCTGCAGTTCTACTAGCCCCATGCGGCGGTGCCCGTCGCGACGAAAATACTCTGTCACCCGACCAGCATGACCGTTGTCTTCGTGTCTTGGCCCCTTCGACATGGATTTGTGTGATGCCTGTTTCTCCATGGACTGCGGGTCATCCGAGCAACATGCATGGAAAGTGAGGCTGAGCTACGCCCGACTTCCAGGGGTCAAGGCCCACTCGTTGGGCCAAGCCGCATTCTCTCAGCCTTTCCTCCCAGTCCCTCCCAGTTCTGTACAGACCAAGGAGGGAGGGCCTCGACCTCTTCTAGCCCTGGCGTGGCTAGGCTTCTCCTGCAGTGCAGGGTCCCAGTCTCTCCTCGAGGAGGCGGTCGGGAGGCACCGTATTGTGCCCCTTGCGAGTGGCTCCCAGTGTTGGACCTGCGGCTCAGAAGGCCGGGTTGGTGCCGTCCTCGGCGCTGTCTGCTGGTGCCGTTTGGGCGCCTTGGCACGTTCGGCGCGCCATGGGCCCTGCGAATCGTCATCGGTGCTGGTCTGTCACTTGGTGCCGTGGCTGCTGTTGGCACCCGTTCGCGGAGCCGATGGTGCTAGCGGCACCGTAGGAAGATTCTGTGGTGCCGTCTCTGACTTTTCTTGCCTCTGCGCGTCCACGGCACTGAGGTTGAGCAGAGTGCCGTGTCAGTTCGGGGCCATTCGCGGTTCCAGGCGATGGGCACAGCACTGTGGGGGTTTCGGTGTCTGAGCCATCGTTGCAGCGTCTCTGTCCTCAGTGCCACTCCGGCACTATGGGGGCGGGACAGCGTCGTGGGAGTCTCTGGCCTTAGCGCCGTTAGTGGCACCGAGTGCTGTCAGGCCGGTCGTCGGTGCCGTCTCTGTCCTGGCGCCACTTGTGGTGCCGTATGGGATGGCACCATGTCAGTTTCTGTCATATTCTGGCTCAGAGACTGCTGTCCGAGTTGGGAGACGTGTCCTTTTTGCCACCGTTTGTTGTGCTGCAGAGGACACTGGTACCGACTTGGGTATGGTCTCTGTTTCTGGTACCCTGTTTGGTTAGATGGCAGCAGGCGCCGCCCGCTTGTGGCACAGGGGCCTTCGGTCTCCACCTCTTGGAGGAGGTCGGACTCCTGAGTCAGGCAGGCAATCTGGCTCCCTGGAGTTAGCTGCTGGCGTGGACACCCTCATAGTGTCCCTTGACAGGCAGTCAGCCCTCCTCTGAGGAGCAGACAGTGACTGCGGGGCTGGGGTCAGGGGTTCTGACCAACAGGCAGTGGTGCAGGCCACCATTGCACTGCAACCCAGCCTCAGAGGGTTCTCTGACCCTCAGCGGTGGTACCCCCTCAGGTGGTGTGCCTAGATGCCCAACTTTGGGGCCGATCAGAACACCCACGGGAGGGAGGTGCTGCGCCTGGATAGCTCCTTTGAGGGGCTGATCAGGGCTGCTGAGTTGCCTAGGCTGGCTCTCTCGAGGAGGGGCTCTCAGATTCCAAGGGGTCGAGGGGCATGGGGTCTGTCTGGCAACCTTTTTCTGGAACCCACCGGGCTCTGGGGAGCTTCAGTGCAGATCTCTGCTCTTCCCCTCGATTTCTTTGAGAGGGCCCCATTCTTTGGAGTAGGGGACTGTCCTTCTGGACACACGGCCCCAGTCACCTAACAGGGGATTCTTCGGGCACAGCCAAGGCAGTTCGATATGGTTGTTCAGCTGTTGGCTGTAGAGTCTTCAGACACCTTCTTCTTCTGGTGCTCCTGGTGCGCTCCTTAGCCCTAGGCGGAGGTCAGTCGATTTCTCGTCAGCTCTGCCCCTATCCTCTGCCACATTCTCCGGCGCTTCCAGGCATCCGTGGTCCATGGGCCTCTTCCTGGGAGCAGTTCAGAGCTGTAGCCTTTCGATTCCAGCCCTATGTCAGGGCAATGGACAGACAGGTTTTCAACCTCCCCTGAGCAGCCACCCTCTGAACAGCTGAGGTCCTCTGACTCCTCATCCCCCTCTTCTGGGGAGGATCCTTCTGTCACATCTTCCCAGCTGCTGATCTTGCGGGTATCAGCAATTCCTCATGAGGGATGTTGGAGGACCTGCACATCCCTCCCACTCAAAGCAATCCAGAGCACTCGGCACATGCCTTTCTGGCGACTTCAGCGAGACACTCTGTAGTGGTGCCCCCTGGCCTGCTCCCTTTTGGGAGGCATCGTTGTGTTCCTGGCAGAGGCACTTCTCGGAGTTCCTTCCCCTAGGTATCTCTGCCAGTGGTACTCGCCACCCCGAATCTCAGGTTCCATGCCTCATCCTCTGTAAGGATTGGCCTGCTAGACACTCCTGATGACTTCACGCCCTCCACCCGTGACCATCCCCAGATCCAAGATTCCTTGGATTTTGGACTTCTGGGGAGGAGGACGATTCTATCAGACGGTTGCTGCTCTCTGTTGCAGCACATCAGGCCACTACATCCTATGATAGGTTCTTGTGGTCCAGGTTGGGTCAGCTCCTAGCCTCTTTGCCTAACCGGAGCAAACCAGACAAGCCATCGCACTCTCTGCGCGTGGCCTGGAGCTAGCAAGGCACCAGCGGGGCATCGTATGATGCCAGCGAGGTAACTACCAGGGTCACGGACAGCGATCTGCACTAGTCAGGTGACATGGCTGCGTCTTTCCCGGTTGTCATCCTTGGCGTGGCATAGGGTGATTAACTCCACTCACCAGAGAACCTACCTCTTCTCCCATAGAGTGAGATGGCGTTTGTCAAGGCAACTTCCATCCTCCTCTGGGGGTACCCTTCTCCTCTCTCCACTCTCAGGCCTCTCCAGGCCCTGGAGGTTCTCCCTCTTAGTGTTTCACCCACTGAGAGCTAAGGGACTCTGTCCTTTAATGTTAAAACCCCTTTGGGGGCTAGCACTCACCCAGAGTGATGAATGGTGAAGATTGACACAGTTAAGATATGAAAATTACGTACCTCCATAATTATGATCTTTTCTGTATCTTCACCATTCATCTCAATCCGCCCGACATCCCCTGGGGCCTCAGTCTCTGGGTCCCCTCCTCTCTGTGCCCTCCCTTACCCCTCTCCTTTCTTTTGTCAGAGTGGGATAAACAGGGGCACATAGGGGATGATATTTCTAAGGGAGAGTGGTCAGCATGGGCGCTACTTCTCCAGTGCTCTAGCTCCAGCCCTGTGGGGTGGGAGTTAGCAGTTGCCCTCCATTCTCTACTTCTCCTTTGTTCCCATCAATCCTTAATTTTCTTTGTCCATTGGACATATCCTTTATTATTTTAAAGAAACTAAATTTTCTCACACCAAAATTTTTTCCCTTGAGAGGAGAATTCCTGTGTCTGTCTTTCTTCAGAATAACGTTTTCTGCCTTTTGGAGTTATTGCCAGTAATTCTGTGCCTTGAATTCTGTCAGTGAGCCTTTGGCTATTCCTTGCAGTTCCTATACAATCTGGAGACAAGTCAAGGTCCGGGGTATAGTTGTTACCTGTCTTCCCCTCTCTCAAGCTTATCCTAATTCCTCCTTTCTCCTTTTCCTCTTTCCAGTGATTGGGGCCCCTACCCAATCCCTTAGTCTTCCTCTTCTTCTTCTGTCCTCTCAGTTGTTTTTTCTCCTTTTTGGTTTTATATCTTTTCCTTTGTCTGTCCTTGGACTTCCTTGTCCCACCCTCCCAACCCTTTTCCTCACCTATCTGGTGACTCAGAACTGGCGGGGAGGGCGGAGTCACCACACATAGTGGCCAACCCATGCGAGTGCCACACAGTGCGCTGGCCTCGAGGATGTTCCGTGGTGTGTCGACTCCGCCCATCCAAAAAAAAAGAAGAAGCTCCCACGGGGTCATGACCTCCGCTAATAACCTAAAGGTGATGAATGGTGAAGATACACAGAAAGAGCATAATTATGGTAGATACGTAATTTTCATTTTGCTCGCTGGATCTTCAGGATGCATTCTTTAACATCGATCCGTCCATCACGAAAGTTCCTCAGCTTTCAAACAACATGAAGTCTTGCTGTATTCAGACATAATGCAGTTAGCCCCAGCACTTGAACTGCCCGGAGAAAAGAGTTAACTCTATGCAGGAGCATAGAACGTTGAGCTCAGCTCAGTTTTCAAACCTCTGTCTGTGGTACTTCCCAGTATAACCGTCAGATTCTTTACTCTGCCTAACAGTGAAGTCGCTCCGATTTCCTCTGCTCGGTTCAGTAAAAGTAAAGCGTTCAGTTTAAACCGTATAATTTTTGTTATTTTCAAATTTCTAGCCTCTGTCTGGTACAGGTAGTGTGTAGATAGTAGTGACTTGTTTTATTCTGTGAAAAAGTTGGAAATTGTTCTTTTCTTCGGTTTCTTTCTGGTCGGTCGGTTTGGAATCAATTCTGTTTAAATTTATTTCTGGGATTAGAGTGGTGTTCTGGTACCAATCAGTTTCAAAAGAACCAGGTTTTTGCCGGCTCTTTTAAAAAGCCCGTGACACGGTTTGTAACGATCGATTTATTATTACCTGGCTTGAAAGCTGCAATAGGGTAATTTGTTAGGTTGGCCATGTCTGAGAACCCAAAGAAAACGGTCCCACTGGGTTTCAACAATGCACTGAGTGTGGGAGGCCTTTGCTAAGGCTGACCCCGCCTCATCTGTGTTTATTGTCTGGGGTTTGACCACCTCAAGTCAGACTGCCAGATCTGTAAAACTTTCCTTAAATCCACTCTAGACAAAAGACTGAGTAGGCTGAAGGAAAGGGAGGCGAGAAGTCCGTAGATCCGGATGGCCAGCCGGTTCGGTTGCAGCGAACCTGAGGAGGTGCCTACTGCCCTAGGCGATACCTCCTCGAGCAAGGAGAGCCAACCCGAGGGTCGGTTCCATCAAAAGAAGCGTAAGTCTGCGGTTCAGATCGGTATCGCACTCTCAACCGCGGGACGAAATAGCCAAAGCAATTAGCATTGTTCAGTCCTTAGACCGGTTCTGTCCGAACGGTACCGCTGATTAGCGGTTGGTTTGAGTTGGATCTGTCTCCTCCGGATTATGATCAGGCGCTTATTATGAGAGTGGGAGGAGGCGAAGACTATCGAGATGATGATGATGGCGATGACCAGGGGTCTGGACGTGCCCATTGAACGGACATCTCCCCAGACAGGCCCTCAGGTGTCTCTCCTCCCAGGCTCTCTGAGTCCCCTTCACATTTTTGTTCTACAAAAGGTGGCAGAAACCCTGCAGCTTCCCTTGGTTGAAGCTGCAGAAGAGAATGAAGAGCCTGATTTTGTGGAAATGATGGACATCCCAGAGTCCAAAGACTGTCTATCCCTCTTCATAAATCCTTGGGAAACAGACAAATTTTACAAACCCTAATTCAATACCTCCTGTGGATAAGAGAATGGACAGGAGGTATTTGTTATCAAGCTCAGCTATGGAGTTCCTTTATAGTCATTGCAGCCATGTTGGGTAGTGCAGGCTGCAGCCTGTGACAGGGCTAACATTCCTTTGGCTTCACACCCCGGATAAGGACTCCAGGAAAGTGGATGCCATGGCCAAAAACAGTATTTGGCATCCTCTTTGGGACTCAGGCAGGCTACTTATATGGCCTACACAGCCAGGTACCAGAAATCCAGATGGGATACGGTTCTGGAACTGGCTAAACAGGCCTCTCCCAGCTAGCCAAGGAGCTGGAGGAGGTGGCTGCTGATGGAATGGAGGCATCCAAAATGCAGCTTTCATGCTGCTGTGGACTCCAATGATGTGGCATCTAGAGTCATGGCTACATCTGTGTCTCTCAGAGAGACATGCTTGGCTCAGATGTACTAGCCTTTCACAGAATACCCAGACTAAGGCTATGGATTTTCCTGTAGTAGGTAACTCTCTGTTTGGGAGCAGACAGAGGCTTACATGAAGAAAATGGATGAATACAGGACCATGTACAGGAGTGCACAGGCCAAAGAAGGCAAGCCACTCCGCACAAGCAGCAGTCTAGGGGCAGGGGCAGGCCCTTTCAAAGGCCTTTTTACCAAGCCCAGGCCTCCTCCCTTCCCACAGAGGGGTTCTTCAGAGGGAGGGGGTAGGAGGATGAGCAGAGCTGCTCCCTCCTCCTCTCAGTCTAAGGCTCCTGCCAAGCAGACACCCTGATGTGTCAGCCGGATCGACTCCCCATTTCCAGTAGGAGGCAGGCTGGCTACTACTTCCAGGCCTGGAAGTCTGTGACCTCAGACAAGTGGGTCCTGGAAGTAGTAAGCCAGGGACTAACCCTCAACTTCAAAAATTTCAAAAAGAGGGCCAAGTCTTTTCCACCTGCATCACTCTCAGAAACCATTGCCCTAGAGGCAGGGTTTCCTCTCTTCTAGCTCTCAGAGCTAGAGAAGGTTCCTACTCAGCACAGGGAAAGGACTGTACTCCAGGTACGTACTTTCTTACCCCAAAGAAAACAGGGGTGGCGACCCATCCTAGACCTAAGGTATTTGAACAAACACATTTCAAAGCCCAAATTCAAAATGGTAACTCTGGGAATAATCCTTCCCTCTCTAAGGCCAGGGATTGGCTAGCATCTCTGGACCTCAAGGATGCCTACTTCCATATTCCTATCAGGTGCTCCCACAGAAAATACCTCAGGTTCGAGTTGCCTTCAGGCCATTACAATTCAGAGCTATGCCATTCGGTCTAACATCAGCTCAAGGGTGTTCAAAAGTGCCTTGCAGTAGTGGTGGCTTACCTCAGAAGACAGGGTATCACCATCTTCCCGTATCTGACGACTAGCTCTTAGTGGGTCAGTCACCTTTACAGGTCAAGTCAGCTCTTCAAACTACCCAGGACCTAATCAGCTCCTTGGGGTTTCTTCTCAATCTTCAAAGTCTGTCCTCGAACCAGTTCAACTTCTCACCTTTATAGGCATAGAGTTGGACACTGTACAAGCAAAAGCCTTCCTTCCCTGGCAAGGGTGAAGGCCCTAGTGGATCTTGCTTCCTCCTTTCGACCTCAGGTCTCCACCCAGCAAGACAGTTCCTCCAGCTCCTGGGCCACATGGCAGCTTCCACGGCAGTGGTGCAGGGAGCAAGGTTCCAGATGAGGGACATTCAGTTTCATCTAAGGTCTTTTGGTCTCAAAAGAAGGATTCACTTACCAAACTGATTCCAGTGACTCAGACTCTGGTCCAAGCTCTCCAGTGGTGGCTGGACCAGGACAACCTCAGACAAGGGGTTCCATTTCTCCCTCAAGTCCCATCAGTAGTTCTAACTACGGATGCTTCTCTCCTAGGGTGGGAGCCCACCTGGGAGCCCTGACAGCTCAAGGGTCTGGTCCCCACAAGAGTCTCTCCTTCATATCACTTTTCTGGAACTCAGGGCAGTTTTCCTAGCCCTGCAGAGCTTACAGATTCAGTCAAGGGCAAGGTGGTCCAAGTCAGAACATACAACACCACCACAATGTGGTACATCAACAAACAGGAGGCACTCGGTCCTGGCCTTGTGCACAGAAGCCATGAAGCTGTGGTCTCTGGCCTATTCTCTTCAGACTTCTCTGGTAGCAGTTCACCTTCTAGGGAAGGACAACGTACTAGCAGATGCTCTGAGCAGAATTTCACAGGGACATCACGAATGGTCCCTGGATCCTCACATCCTGAAGGTCATCTTCTCCAGGTGGGGCACTCCAGAGATAGATCTCTTTGCATCACCAGACAATCATCAACTTCCTCTGTTTTGTTGCAGACCTCCAGTCCTGGGGCGGTTCCCCAGGATGCTCTCATTTGGACTGGAGGGCAGGTTTCTCTATGCCTTCCCTCCTTCCTTCTGCTGTTCAGAGTTCTGATCAAGATCAGGACTCAACAGTGATACTGGTGGCTCCAAATTGGGCCAGACAGCTGTGGTATCCTCTACTGCTGTCCTTGTCAGTGTCCGTCCCTGTCTCTGCCCAGGACATACAATCTCTGTCCTCCTCCCAGGGGCGGATCTGGTACCCCAATCTCCAGTCTCTCAATCTCAAGGCCTGGCTCTTGAAGAGTTAGAATATGCAGCACTACATCTTTCTCAGGAGTTCTGGATATTCTGAAGGTCTCAGGAAGCCTTCCACTAGAAAACTTACAACTCCAAATGGAAAAGGTTCAGTATTTGGTGCTCTCAGAAAGGCATCCTGCCTGATTCTGCAGACATTTCCACAACCTTAGACTATCATCTGAATGGTCTGGGCCTTAGGCCTGCCACTTTGAAGGTTCATCTAGCAGCTGTCTCTGCATTCCTCTCAGCAGGAAGGGCTCTTCCTGACATCTCATCCTGTTTTCAGAAAGTTTTTCAAAGGTCTGGTTCACATTAACCCTCCCTTTAGGGAGCCCACTCCTTGGGATTCTTAATGTCTGCATAGCTCAGCTTATGCAGGCACCCTTTGAACCTCTGGCTTGGCCGAATTGAAGTACTTGACCTGGAAAACTGTGTTCCTGGTAGCTATTACTTCTGCCAGGTGGATTAGTGAGTTACAGGCTCTGTAAGTTGAACCTGACTTCATCTCCTTCCATAGGGACAAAGTGGTCCTAAGAACCAATAGGAGGTTCTTGCCCAAAGTGGTATCGGATTTTCATCTGAACCAGTCTGTATCTCTCCCTGTATTTTTCATTGATCATTCTTCTTCAGGTGAAAGAAGGTTACACAGTCTGGCCATTAAGTGGGCCCTTAGCTACTACACTTGAGCATACTAAGGCACATAGAACTGACTGTCTACAATTGTTTCTCACTTATGGTGAAGTGGGAAAGGTAAGCCTGCCACTAAAAGAACTATTGCCAGGTGGATTGTTTCTTGTATACAATTCTGTTATGACAAGTTTGGTAGAAACGCCCCTTCAGACCTCAGGGCTCATTCGACTAGGGGTACAGCTGCTTCTCTAGCTGCGGCCAGAGAATATACCTTTGTTAGAGAACTGTAAAACAGCCACCTGGAAAACAGTACATACTTTTACCAAGTATTACTCCCTGGACATCCAGGCTAGGAGTGATGCTAAGTTTGGAACAACAGTACTGCAGAGCCTCTTCCCAAGTAGGTTCTGCATTCCCTCCTCCATAGGGAACTGCTTGGTAGTCTGCATTATGTCTGAATACAGCAAGACTTCATGTTGTTTGAAGAAAAATTACTCACCATAGTAATGTTGTTTCTTCTAATGGAGTCTTGCTGTATTCAAGCCTCCCCTCTCTCAGAACCTGTTTTTTGGGAAGTGGGCTGGCAGGTACAGTGTTGCACCTCAGGGGTGTACCTTGTACCTCCCTCTTGGGTGGGGTGGATGTTGTTGTTACTTTTCTGGTGTTTTATACTTAAATATTTCACTAACTAACTCTTTCCTCTCCCTGGGCAGTTCAAGTGCTGGGGCTAACTGCATTATGTCTGAATACAGCAAGACTCCATTAGAAGAAACAACATTACTATGGTGAGTAATTTTTCTTCGAGCAGAAGGAGCCCTCTATGAGTTCTAGGCCATGCCATTTGGCCTGTCCTCAGCCGCCAGGGTCTTCACCAAGTGCATTGTCATGGTGGCAGCTTACCTGAGTTGCCGAGGGATCCGGATATACCTCTACCTGGATGACTGGCTGATTGTAGGTCCCTCAGACAGGAGGTGGAGCAGTCAGGGACCTGGCCCTCCAGACCTGCACCTCCCTTGGCCTCCTTGTCAACGAGGCCAAATAGGAACTCGTGCCCTCGCAGGTGATTAGCTCCATTGGGGCAGAGCTTGACTCTTGCCGGGCCAGAGCCGGCTCCTGGCAGACAGGGCTGAGGTTCTCTCCTCCTTTGCCTGATCATTTGGGTTGGGCAATCACGCCTGCCCAGGACTTCCTGCACCTTCTGGGTTACATGGCAGCCTGCTTCAGTGTGGCTCATCGGGCCCCTTGGAATATGTACTATCTGCAATGGGAGCTGGCCAGCCAGTGGTCTCAGTGCAAAGCTCACTTCAACTATCTGGTCACTGTGACCCAGAAGATGTGGGACGCTTTCCAATGGTGGCTTGTCCCAGAGCAGCTGTAGGAAGGGATCCCGTTTGTCGCTCCAAGCTGACGGTCATCCTGACTACAGATGCCACTCTCACGGGCTGTAGTGCTCATCTAGGGGAACAAAGAGTCCATGAGCTCTGGACCTCCTAGGAGTCCCGATGGCACATCAACCTGCTGGAGCTCTGGGCAGTTTAGCTGGCGCTGACGGCATTCACTCCATGTGTTCAGGGTCAAGTGGTTCAAGTCCAGATGGACAACACCACGACCATGTACTATCTCAACAAGCAGGGCCAGAACACACTCCCTGCCTTTGTACAAATAAGTTCTCCATGGTTAGACTCTCATGCGCAGCCTGGAGGCTGATCTCTAGCTATCCATGTGGCAGGAGCCTCCAGTCAGCTGGCAGACACCCTCAGCTGGGTAGGCAAGGCATCTCATGAGTGGTCTGTCCATCCGGAGGTAGTTCACAGTCTGTTGTCCCTGTGGGACACCCCCAGGTGGATCTGTTCACCTTCAGGGAGACGCAAGCTGAGGCTGTTCTGTTCCCACCACCCCCAGCAGGACTCACTGCAGGGGATGCCTTCTCGAGGCCTTGGACCCCAGTCCTCTTCTATGCCTTCCCTCCACTTCCCTGGATCCACAAGGTGCTGCTCAATGTCAGGAGGGACAAGGCACAGGTGATCCTAGTGGCTCCAGACTGGCCCATGCCAGGTTTGGTACCCTGATCTCGTCAGTCTCAGCAACAGACTCTTGAGGCATCTTCCTATACACCTGGACCTGCTCTCTATCAATCGGGAAGGTACTCCATCCAGACCTTCAGTTTCTGCACCTGACAGCCCGGTTCCTGAGCAGTTAGAGTTCCAGGCTTTGGGTCTCTCTGAAGAAGTCCTCACCGTGGTGGAGTCATCTAGAAAGGAATCGACCAGAAAATGCTATGCCCTCAAATGGAAGAGATGCACCATTTGGTGTCAGGGCAAGGAACTGGACCCTTTGTCCTGTCTGGTGGCCAGCATTTTGGACAACCTGTAGCCCCTCTCCAAAGGAGGTCTTTGGTCGATGACCCTTAAGGTGCACCTGGTAACGGCCTCTGCTTACTGAGCATGGGCTGGTCAGCAGTCAGCACAGGGAGAAGGTGGTCTGGCACTGTTTCAAAGGCTTAGATCACATTTTCCCTCCGGTGCATGAACCACCACCACCACCACTGTGGGACTTGTTGCTGGTTTTGGCAAAGCTCGTGGCAAGCCATTTGAACCAATGCACAGGTGTAACATGCCTGACCTGTCATGGAAGACCACCTTCTTGGTGGCTATCAAGTCAGCCAGAAAGATCAGGCTGCCCAGGCACTTTTGGTGGAGTCTCCTTACCTGGTCTTCCACAGGGACAAGGTTGTCCTGCGCTCCAACCAAGTTCCTCCCAAAGGTTGGTCGAGTTTCACCTGAATCAGGTGATGACTCTTCTGTTTTTTTTCTGAATCACACCTTGGAGGCCAAACACAGGCTCCATACTCTGGACCTGAGGCGTGGCTCACTTACTATAAAGAGCACGTTGTTGGAGTTCGGGAGTGGTTCTCCAGCTGTTTGTCACCCTACGCTGAAGCCACACCTGGCAGACCTGTAGCCAAGCAAACTATTAGCAGTGGGATCACACCCTGCATTGATCTCTGCTATAGGTTGGCGGGTAGGGAGCCTCCCGAGGGCTAAGAGCTCATTCCACCCACAATACCGCTGCATTGGTGGCTGCTTCTAGGAACATCCCTATGAGGAAATCTCAGAGCTATTACTGGAAGTCAGCACACACACCTCATTTCCCATTACCACATTGATCTTGAGTCATGCTGGGATGCTGGTTTTGGGATCTCAGTTATCCAATCTCTGTTCCCCAAGTAGGGGTGTGCGCCCTGTCTCTCCTCCCAGAGAACTGCTAGAGTCTGCCAGATAGTGTGGATAGAACAACATATCCACATCCCTAGAAACACAGGTTGCCCACCTGTAACAGTAGTTCTAGAAGTGGTATATGTTGGTCATCCACAAGACCCACCGACCTCCCCAGGCACAGGGCAGTGCTTCTCGATTCCAGATGAGGTCTTCAAAACTGTGAGTAGGGAGACTCACCCTCTGCCAACATGATGGGAACTGTAAATAATTATTCAGAGTTTTGCCCAGTTTAGTGATCTAGAGTCTGAGCCAGCATAATTAAAACAGAAGGCTTCTGCCAAGTCACAGTCAGGATGATGTGTCTTGAGATTAAAAGAAATTAATCTGTTTTTCTGTTAAGGACTCCAACTCCACTGCAACGCTGCCACCACAGTTGCACCATCTAACAGGCCTGCACCTTTGAAGAACTCTAGTACTGGGTACCCAGAAAGGTTTTAGAATTGTGGGGTTGTAATACATACTGGGACTGGTGCCAGTGTGGCCACTGAATATATGTGTCACCATTCTAGTGCAGCTAGTTTAAATAACAATATAGATCTGAAATCATCAGAAGGTTGGTGGGTGGCCACTGTGATTAATGTTTGAAGTTGAAAGGCAGCAATGATTATCTTGATGCCAATTAGTAATGACAATCTAACTAATCAATTCAAATGTAAATATTTAACTTATATTTCCATTCGACCTATCCTAAACCCTCACCCTTTGTAAATAGTTTCCTGTTTTGCATATATCTGTTGTTGTGAGCATATTATTAGTGAGAGTCAATAATTCCTATTATGTAGAATGTGGGGTTTTTGGTTATTGGGGCATGTGTGAGGTGACTGTGGTATTGTGGGTGAGTACAGCATCCAGTGGGTTGTACCAGGTATTATTCTAGCCCATGTAAAGTATACTCTGGGTGGAGGCACTGCACAATAATGTTATCTGGGGAATAAACCAGTTTTAAATCAGTAATGGGAACCCAAGACCCTCAACCTTGGTTAGGCCTGCAAGGCTGGGGTAGTTTAGCCCTTAGATACCCGGTACCAAGGTTACACACATTTGAATGGGAGTTCAGTACAACTGCAAAATGTGGCTGAAACTTTCCAGCATTTTCACAAATCTTGCATCTATTTTAGCTTGCAGATGCATAAAGAGCACAACAGCACCATCCAGAATATCCCTGTGTTCCCATGTATCTCTTGGGTGTTTTAAATATATGCACTCCTGGTATTACCTAACTCAGAGTGGCAGTGGATGCACTTAGATCAATGGTGCTTCTCTCAATTTATTTTCTTTTTCTTTATTTTTACCAGGCGCTGGACTGGGCACAGACCTTTTCAGCTATGCCTGACAAATGACTCAAGTGCTTTCACCATGGCATCAGTTAGTGACCAATCACAGGCCAAGGACTTCAGTGTCGCACTTCATTGACATGTCATGAAGTGCACGCTTCTGTTCTAGCAGTCTAGATAATATCAGGTGTGATGAATTCCATCTGGTACTGACATCTTGTTTCAAGCAATTCTGAGACAGACCAAGGCATTGTTGCACTTCTCTTAGTTGGTTAGTCACCTTTACTGAGCAATGAAATTTGGAATGTGCTGTGGAGACAGGAAAATTACGTACCTACCGTAATTCTTGATCTTCTTGGACGAGTCTCCACCACTCATTCACACTAGTGGGATTGGCGCCGAGGCACTAAGACCCATCGAGAGCAAACTTTTGCTGGAGGAATCGAGAAGGCGGTGCCGCTGAGACACGGCGCCTTGAGCAGCTGCTTCGAGTGGTAATGACCATCTCGGCGACTCACCCTCCAACCGCCTCAGTACCTTTACCAAGGAGGTGCAGCGCAACTAACGAAAGGGTAAACCTAACATTAAAAACGGACATAAGATAGTCCGATGACCCGTAAGAAGGGTCAGCAAAGAAGTCCTCACGGCCTAAAGATTTGAGGTGAAGACCAATACAGCGGTGAGCTCGGGGGATGGAGGGTGGGCGTGTGAATGAGTGGTGGAGACTCGTCCAAGAAGATCAAGAATTACGGTAGATACGTAATTTTCCTATCTTCCTGGACTAAGTCTCCACCACTCACAATCTAGTGAAGAATACAAGCTGATAATCCCCAAAGGCGGCAGGAGAGCCAGAGCTCACGGCCTAAGATAGAAGCCATTAGATAGTTCTGCCGACGCGGAATGTCGCCTGGCATGAACATCCAGTGCATAGTGCTTAACAAAGTATGCACTGAGCTCCAGGTAGCGGCTTGCATATATCTGCAATTGGAACATTGCAATTTCCGCTAGGGATGCGCGACCGCCCTAGTAGAGTGGCGTACACTCTACCTTCTAATTTAACTTGAGCCATGGAATAGCAATGGCGAAGGCATGCCACTAACCATGAAGAGATACATCTAATAGCGACAGGTTGACCCAGCGGTGTCGCTGAAAGAAACGAACAGTTGCTGAGTCTTGCGAACATCCTTGGTTCTATCTAAATAGAACCGCGAAACTTCTTAACATCCAAGGAATGAAGACTCGTTCCCCTTCATTTTGGAAATTAGAAGTAAGCGGAAGTACCAGAGGTTGGTTCAGATGGAATTCTGACACAACCTTGGGAAGAAATTTAGGATAGTCAGGAGACTACCTTGTCCTTATGGAATACAGTATCACGGAGGGTCCGTAACCAGGGCATGTATCTCAGAGACCCTGCGGGCTGAGGTAATGGCCACCAGGAAGCAGTCTTCCAGGTAAGAAATTTTAGCTCACAGGTAGCTAAGGGTTGAAAGGCTTCGAGTGAGCATGTCCAGCACCAGGTTAATGTCCCAGGCTGCAACTGGACGCTTAACAGGGGGTCTGGTATGGAGAATCCTTAAGAAATCTCTTCACCATAGGTAACTGAGCCAGAGTTAAGGAAGAAACCGGCTCATGGAACGCTGAGATGGCACTAGGTGAACTTTAACTGTGGAGTACTGAAGACCTATGTTTGATAGGTCCAAAGATACTCAGAACCTGCCAGGAGGACAGGAAAAGGTTCCAGAGGTTTTGCACACAGAGAGAAACGTTTCCATTTGGGCGTCGTTTTCAGGTGGCTGGCTTCGAGCAGCCAGAAGGATGTCTGAGACTCTGAGGGCGTTGAACCGATTCACTTCTATCTCTTCAGGAGCCAAGCATGAAGGTGAAGTGATTTCAGGTTGGATGGACCAACGAACCCTGAGTCAAAAGACTGATTTGCAAGGAAGTGGTCTCGGAGGCTGCCAACATACTGTTGAGTAGAGGAAACCATAGTTGCCGAGGCCAGGAAGGAGCAATGAGAATCATCTTGGTCCCTGAGACTCGAACTTGAGGAGTACTCTCTGGATTAGAGGAAGTGGTGGAAAGGCGTAAAAGCGTTTTGTCCACCGCAGCCTGAACGCATCCTGACAGAAAATGCCAGGTCCTGGATTCTGGAGCAGAAGAGAGCAGTTTTGCGTTGAGTGGGGATGCAAAGGTCCAGGTCTGGAGTCCCACTCTTTGAACAGGGACGAGCTACGGCTGGATCAAGAGACCACTCGTGAGGTCTGCCTCCGTTCTGCTGAGGTGATCTGCTAGGTCGTTTTTATACCTGGCAGATAAACCACTTGAATCAGAGACTTGTGCTCAAGCACCACTCCACACCCTCATTGCTTCCCTGCAAAGGGATAAGAATGAGCACCGCCTTGCTTGTTGATGTAATACATCACTGCTTTGTTGTCCGTTTGAAGGAGAATGTTCTTGTGACAAAGGACATCCTTCAGAGCTCGGATTGCATAGAGGACGCTCTCATCTCCAGGACATTTATGTGGAGATGAGTTTGAACTGAGTCCATACACCTTGAGTGTGGAGGGAGACAGTGAGCTCCCCATCCCATTAGCGATGCATCTGTGGTGATGGAGATCTGATGATCCGGGGAGCAAAGGGAATCCTTCCAGGAGATTGCTCTCTTGAGACCACCAGGTGAGAGACCTTGAAGGGCTCCGTCACCTTGATGGGATAAGACTGGGGGTGAGAGGTCGGGACCACTGAGTGGAGAGCATCCATTGGGTGGTTCTCATGTGCAGTCGAGCCAGAGGGACAGTGAAGACCGAGGGCGCCATGAGACCCAACATGCGTTGCATCGAGAGAGCTGTAACTGATTGGTTCTCCTGATGTAAGAGGCCATCGAGAAGGATGTCGAGTCTTCTGTCCTCTGGAAGGAAAGCCTTCGCTGAAGAGGTGTCTAGAGCGTCCCTATGAAAGGAGCCTCTGGGAGGGTTGCAGTTGAGATTTTTCAAATTCAGCAGAACTCCCATGGACGTGAGAAGACGAGAAGTCGCTTTGCACGGCTTCCAAAGTCCCTTGGCCGGAAGGGCTTGCTAGAAGCCAATCGTCCAGGTAGGAAACACTCAGTCCGACTTTCCTGAGATGCACCGCAGAACTGCACAACACTTTGTAAAACTCGCGGCGCGAGGATAGCCAAAGGCAGGACTCTGAACTGATAATGCTGACCCCAAGCTACAAACCTGAGGAATTTGCGGTGGGTCGGGTGGAGAGGATATGCTGGTAAGCATCCTGCATATCCAGAGAGCCAGCCAGTCGTGCTGATGCAGCAAGGGTAACAGGGTACCTAGGAAATCATCTTGAATTTCTCCTGGGGAGGAATTTGTTTAACTTTCTGAGGTCTAGAATGGGCGCATCCCCAGATTTCTTTGGAACCAGAAAGTAATGGGAGTAGAACCCTGTGTTTATGAATCTTGGGGCACCAGTTCTATTGCCCTGTTGTTCAGAAGGCCCTGGATCTCCGCGGTGAGGAGGTCTGACTGAGAGGCCGACAACCTGGGTTGTCGTCTGGGAGGACAATTCGGGGGTTTCCAAGAAATTGAGAGAATAACCTCGCTGAATTATCCGAAGGACCCATTGTCTGAGGTTATGGACTTCCTGGTTGTAGAAGTACATCAGGCGACCTCCACCGGAGGAGAAAGTTCCACCTCGGGCAGAGTGGATGGAACTTGGGCCAACGACTCATAAGGAGGCGCTGGGAGCTTTGGGTCCCTCGCTTTCTCTCGTCTTCTTTTGAGGTTGGGCAGGTTGGCTTTTATGGAAGCTTCCTGCCTCTGCCTCGAAAGGACTGACGACTATGAAACTGGCGTCTGTTCACATGCCCCGAGAGGGGCGAGGCGGAGGTCTGGCCAACAATGGCCGATCTAGTCTTCTGAGTGGCCTCTAAGGCTTGCTCCACCTGAGGGCCAAAAAGAAAGGAGCCATCAAAAGGCAGCGCCATCACCTGCTGCTGAGCATCATTCGTGAAGCCAGAAGTGCGCAGCCAGGAATGGCGCGGTACAAATCCCAGCGGCTGCTGAGCGAGAAGCAGTGTCGGCGTCCATGGCGGCTTTGACCTGTTGGTTATTGGACTCAATACCTCTAATAACGGTCAGAAGAAGCTCTGACTTGGAATCCGAATCTGGAAGAGCTTCAACCATTCTTTTCATAGAGTGCCACAGGATATACTCATACTGAGAAAATAGCCTTGATAACTGTGTCGCATACTTAGAGTGGAGGCAGCAAAGACTCTCTTACCTAATGTATCAATCTTCAGAGACTCTTTGTTAATAGGTGAGCTGTAGTAGTTGAGGAAGAAACGACCTTGTCATTCTCTGCCAGGACTACAATAGGATCCGCAAAGGCTTGGGATGCCAAATGGGGCGATCCTTGGGAGCTGAATACTTCTTATCAATGGATTTAGCCACTGAGGGAATAAGAGCAGGGTTATTCCATACCATTTGAGACAGCGTCTCGAAGGAAGGCTGAATCGGAGGTCAAATCATGGGATCTCCGAGCATGAAGATACTGGGTCTTAATATCTTCCCAGGATCGATGTCTGTAGTCTGGAGAGAAGAGTGGATCCCAGGTTCTTCAACAGAGACTTAAAGGACAGGTCCTCGACCACAGGCTCTGTAGCAAAGAAAGATCCTGTTTCCTCCACTTCATCACCCAACCGAAGGTCTGGGTCAGGCTCAACATCATCTCCTGATGGTCCAGAAAGGACTGTTTGGACAGGAAAGGAGTGAAAATTAGGAGAGGAGGAAATGGCAGAAAAACAAGGAGAGTCCCCAAGGGCTGCGGCGCCGGGGCAGCAAAGCAGGCTGAAGGCGGCACAGGGCGCCGCGGCGCCCGAAGAGAGCCTGTGACCCCATAAGCGCCCCAGCGCCCCGCGGGCGGCGCCCGCGCATGGCGTGGCGAGACGGCGCCCGCGGTAATGGCATGACGGCCTTGTCGCGAGCAGGCGCCACGAGCCCAGGCGCCTGACGGCGCCACAGATCCAGCGGCACCACGGCGGCGCCCGCGAGACCGGCGGCACCGCCAGCAGCGCCAAAGCCCAGCGCCCAGCAGCGCCGACACGGCCACAGACCCTGCAGAGGCACGGAAAAGCCCAGGAACCTGGAAAGCAGAGAAGGAAAAAAACCAGGAGATAAGGGCATCGGTGAGGCCCCTGCGCCCCGCAGCCATGTGAGAAACACCTAAGCGAGATCGCTAGCACAGAAGAAGGCGCGGCGACTAGGAAGGTCAACCGCCCTACCTGATCGCGGAGGCCCGAGGGCTCGAGGTAACCGAGCCAGGCAGAAGAACCAACCTCAGGCCCATCGCTTCCATAAGAGGCCCACTGATGAAACTGCTCATCTGGAGCCCTACCTATAGGCGGGAGGGGCTCCGATGTCGGGAGCAGCGATTATCGGAAGTTGGCGACTCCGAAGAAGGAGACCGGCAACTAGCGATAACCGACCGTCGACAGCGCAGACATACCAGAGGCGACCTCGGTGATGCCTTCTCTTTTGACCTGTGGGCGAAGAAGGCGCTCGAGGCGAGCAGCGCCGAGAATACGACGTTTATTTTATGCGTAGAGGACGCCCATCCCGGACATCGGACTGACCGTAGTCGGAACCCGCTGAGGAGAAGGAGGCTGACGGACCCAGCCAGCTGACTGAACAGCTTTCATCGAAGTCTCCTACCGTCACCTGACCTGCTCATGGTCGACTCCGTCCAGTAGGCGAGACTTCTTCAAATAAGTTAAATTTAAATATTAGAAAAATTTTACGAAAAATAGAATAAAACTAAGCGATACTACTATAGTGATAATGTTACAAAAAACAAACTGAAAACTAGCTAGTTTGAAGTTTGACTCTGACAAGCGGCGGCGTCATCACTGAGCGCACTACGGCGGAAACAAAAGAACTGAGGCGGTTGGAGGTCGTCGCCGAGATGGTCATTACGCTCGAGCCGCTGCTCGCGGGCGCTGTGTCTCAAGGGCGTCCGCTTCTCGTACCGACCCTCCAGCAAAAAGTTTGTTCCCGATGGGTCTTAGTGCCTCGGCTCCAATCCCACTAGTGTGAATGAGTGGTGGAGACTTATGTCCAGGAAGATAGTCTTGCTAGCCCCAGAACTATGATGTAGCGCAGATGTTACCACTAGATTCAAGGTGTGGAAAAGCAATGAATGCTTGTAAAATTCCCATCACTGTTACTTTCATCATATTTGCCCCTTATCCATGATGAAAAAAAACAACATGTAGATTGCTACCAACTGTCCATGACTGCTGCATGACTTGAATGAATTCCCAGATGTTTAGTGACATGTGGTCTTTCTCCATTATCCCAACATTTAGAAGAGCAGATTTGGAGTGACTGACAGATTGTGGAGGGATGAAGGAGATCCAGTGACACAGGGAGAAAAGAGGAATCCATAACAGGAGACATAGGTTTTGCACATACTAGTGTGTGTGGTCGAGGCAAGATATGCATGTATGGGTTTGTACTGCTGCAGATGTCTGAGGTGCAGCAGAGATCTTTATCCATAGCCTCTGAGGTAGTGTGGCAAAAGTCCATTCTCGAACCCTCATATATCTTTGGTGTCACAGTGCGTGACAATGTGGAACATGATGGGAGCTGGTGATGTGGCTGCAAATGCTGCAAAGGTCTCAAATCCAGTGTCTCCCATAAGTGAAGGGGTTGCAGATCCAACACTATCATTTCACCTGTGAGCTGTGTGATGTCCTGAGCTGTTGGATGGGATGACTGGTACTAGTTCTGGCCTGGAATACTTCCACTGTTGGCACTGACTGTGAATGGGAGATATTCCATGTGTGCCAGATGGTGTGAAAATAGCAGAGGACTGGTGCCTGGCAGGAGTGCTAGGGGTGCATGGAGGACTGCTTTGTGTTGAGATGAAAGGAGTGGTAGTAGTAGCAGCGAGTTTTATTCAGATGCACAATGGTCTGTGGCATTGCCTGTGCCACCAGTATCACTGCCTGCATCATCACCATAAGATGGGCATGATGGAACCACAGACACTGACTCTCTTGCTTTAAAACCTGGAGATGCTTTATCTTTAGGTGGTTCATTAAGAGAGGTGGTTGTTAAATTTGCCAGAGATTTCTGTCTGCTGATAGTCGTGACTGCACAGTGTGCACACTGCCTTTCTGTTATCTCTTTTAGTAATGTGAAATGCAGCCATACCCATGCTCTTACTGCTCCTGACACCATTCATGCAGCTAGTGTCAGCAGTACTACTACCACCACTCTTTTCGCCCCACTAGCCTTTCTTGTTTGGACTGGGGTCTGCAGGTTTTCTGCTGGCACCACTGGTGCCACTGCACCTGCTGTCAGGGTGTTCAGGCTGGATAGAGCCTGATCAAACAAAGTGCTTAAGGGGACTTGCAAGTTTTTTAGGGTGGGAGGAAGAGCCATATCCTTCTTTATCCTGCCAGAGCGACCTTGAGAGGTTGGGTGTTTGTTTTTGCCACCCAACTTTCTTGCTACAGCTCTCAAGGTACTCCCTGACACTTACCTCATCATCAGAGTTGCTTAGTTGGCCTTATCACGAGGCACAGGTCAGGAAGCATATAGGAATACCAGTAATAGATTCAAAATTCACAAATAGCGTTTTATTATTAACAGCAAAATAAAAAAAATAAAATTGGTCAGTATAACTATTTACAATGGCAGTACAAACATAGAAAACAGAGTCTTTCTTCTGAGTTTGTTCTTATCAATTTCAAATCTCAGTCTCTGTCTCTGTCTTACATATGCATTGCTGCTCTTTTTATAAGTCTGTGCCTGGGAAACTCATTAAGTAAACAGCATGCTTCTCACACAATGTTCTTGTAAGTTTCCAGTGTTCTTGTAGGTGCAGCAAAAGAACATAATGACCCAGAACTGGCCTCTTGTTTGCAGAATCTCAAAGAGTTTGGAAACCAGCTTCTCAGGTTAACTCCTTGAGTTCCAAATAGCTTTTGCAATCATTTCAACAGTATAACTGTATACAGTTTTAAACAAAGGGATCCCAGTATCAGTGACATATCCACATGAAGATTCACATATATATTTTTTATAACTGCAGATATGCAAGAAAAAAGACAGAAATAGCAAGGAAGCCAGAGAGATAGCGTGAGGTGGAGAATGCGAAACCATGCTTCCTAGGTCTCACAAAAATATTTGGTTGCAGAACCAGACAGAGAAGAGACAGAAAAGGAGAGGTAGAACAGATCCTTTCATTTAACTTTTCTGCATAACAAATGGGGCAGGGCCTTATTCAACTCTGCCACATACCCCCTCTTTAAGAGGAACCTGTTTAAAAAAAACAGTTTTCCAAAACAATTTTTAATTCTCATTTTACATGACAGTAGCTTATAATCTTTACAGTTCAGTGCATTTGCAGCATAGCAGACAGAGAAATTTCAACTCACATTTTTCAACCTTCAGAATTCTCAATTCTGATCATATCTTGACAGAAAATCAGCATTGACATTCTTTTTCACAGATTTGTGCATCACTTTAAATTTAAATGGCTGTAGTGCCAGGTACCACTGTGTGATTCTAGAATTTTTATTCATTGTTTGGTTAAGCCAACAGAGAGGATTGTGATCTGTTACAAGTACAAAGTCAGCTCCTGGTAAGTAAAACTTAAGAGACACCATGGCCCACTTTGCTGCAAGGAATTCATAGAAACATAGAATGTGATGGCAGATAAGGACCGCTTGGCCCACCTAGTCTGCCCATTTCCCACCTAACAGATAAGCTGCAGATCCTAGTTAACCAACAGCTTACTTCCTCCTACCCCACTAGGACTGCCTTATGTCTTTCCCACGCATTCTTGAATTTCCACTGTTCTCACTCCACAACCTCCTCAGGAGGCTGTTCCATGCATCCACAACCCTCTCTGTGAAAAATACTTCCTCACATTACCTCTGAGCCCCCCCCTCTATCTTCAAATTGTGCCCCTTGTTCTTGCATCTCTTTTTCTGAAAGATGCTACCCTCTTGGACTTTGTTGATTCCCTTGAGGTACTTGAAAGTTTCTATCATGTCCCTTCTCTCCTTCTTCCCTCAAGGGTATACAATTCCTTTTTCAATGGTTGAGTACCTTTTCTCTCTGTCGTGCTATTTCCTACTTATGTATAGAATAGGATGGTTTTCCCATTTATATGCTGACTCAAAACTGCACCTAGGACTACCTCTGATGCATCAGTCTGTAACAGAAATTGTTTCTCAGAGTCTGGGCTTCTTAAAATAGAGGTTGAACATAATGCAACCTAATGTCTCGAAAAGTCGCATCACACTCTGGGGTCCATTTCATATCATTGGGAACCGTTTCTTTGTGAGTTCAGTGAGGGAGTAGCTAACTCGGCAAAGCTGGGAACAAATCTCCGATAATAACCAGCCAGCCCTAAAAATTACCTGACATGCTTCTTTGTTTTAGAGACAGGGTTGTTAGCTACAGCTTCTGTCCTTGAAACCTCTGACTTGACTTCTCCATTTCCCAAAACATAGCCAAAATATCTGGTTTCCTGCATGCATGCATACTTGGTAGGATTAATTGTCAGTCCTGCCTTTTTGATTGATTGGATAACTGCTTGTAGGTGTTTCAGGTGGTTTTCCAGTCTGGACTGTACAACACGACATCCTAGAGGTACACAGCACAATAACCAGTGTGAGGTGATAAAATTACATCCATGTACTGCTGGAATGTAGTGGTTGCGCCATGTAAACCAAACGGCATGGTGGTGAACTTATAGAATCCTATAGGAGTGGCAAATGCAGTTTTGTCTCTGGATTCTGTAGCTAAGGTATTTGCCAGTAACCCTTGGTGAGATGGAGGTACTGATATACTTGGCACTCCCCAGTCTGTCCACCAAATCATCTATTCTGGGCATAGGATAACTGTCAAATTCTGACACTTGATTGAGTTTCCAAAATCAAGGCAGATTCTTACCCCTTCTTTTTGTTTACAATCACCATTGGTGATGACCAAACACTTCTTGACTCTTCTATGATTCCCAGTTCTTTTATTTTTTTATTTCCTTAACCACATCATCTCTTAACGCTCTGGTAATCTGTATGTTTTTGTCTAATAGGGCGAGCATTCCTTGTCACTATCATGTGCTTGAATCTTTTGCTCAGCCTGGTACTGTGGTAAAAGTACTGGTCAATGTCTTTAGCAAGTTACAAATTTCTGCAGTTTGTTCTGAGATTAAGGAAACATTCACCTTTTCAGCATCAGCAGTTACAGTTTGTTCCAGTCTATCATAAGCTACATCAATATCTTCTTTATCAGTTTCTGGTAAAACTAGCAAAACAGCTTTTGGTGTTTTATTCAATCCCTTTCTTGAGGAGGTTAGCATGGTATATCTTAGTAGGATTTTTCCTATCAGGGATCTCAGTCTCATAGTTAAATGTGCCAGTACGTCTAAACACTTTATAAGGCTCTTGCCACTTCATTAACACTTTATTTTCTGTAGTGGGTAACAGTAGCAAGACTTTTCATTTGGTTCAAAAACTTTTCTTTTACCCCATGGTCATAATACACCTTCTGCTGGTTTGGGGCCTCTTCCTGAGTACTATGGGGATTTCAACATATATTTTTCCAGCTGCTTTCTCAAGGCACACATATAAGATGTAAAAGATTGTTTCTGATGGGGCTTATATTCCCATGTTTCTTTTATTACATCTAGTGGCCCTCTAGGTTGTCTACCATACAGCATTTCAAATGATGAAAAACCTGTTGATGCCTGTGGCACTTCTCTGTAAGCATAAAGCAGGTAAGGTAAGTATTGGTCCCAGTCTTTCCCTTCCCTTTACAAACCTTTTAACATGCTTTCTAGGGTTTGATAAAAAGGCTCAGCAGGACCATCTGTCTGAGGGTGACAAGGGAGGTTGTTATAGCAGTGATACCTAGTGGTACTGCTCCTTCAGTAATGCAGCACTGAAGTACTACCCTGATCAGTAATAACCTCTTTAGGTGTGTCCACCCTGCTGAAAATCTTGGCAAGCTCAGCTGCACAACATCTGCTTCTGATGCTCTGGCTGGTCGACTGTCATGAGTACTTCTTATTAAGAAGAACTGTTCAATGGATTAGGCAAGTTGAGCGAGGCTGTCCTGCTACCCCTTTCTCTGTTGAGGAATTAGAGATGTCGCCAGAATTTACTTTATCTACTGCTGGTGCTCATTCCTATTGTATGACAGTGGCAAAGAAAAGAAAGGTTTCTAATGTTTGCAACAGCATCACACATTAAAATGCTACAAGACTGTACAGATTGGATGCTGGATGGGATATTCAAGTCCTGTCCAGCCTTATTTGATCAACTATACACGTGCACTGCATCAGGTCTGGCTATGTTATGACAGCACTTTATGTGCTAATGAGCTCTCGTAAAATGGTTTTTATTCAAGGGTGTATGCTAAGCTAATTGAATTGAGCAATCCAATCTGTCCTAGCACTGCTATTATGGACTTGAAAACTCTGCCTGGAGAGCATTCAGTGCATCCTTCCCAAACACTGAACTAAGAGGATGTTTCTTTCATTATGCACAGGCAGTGGAGAAGAATACATTTGTACTGTATAATGGCAGCATGAAGCTATTGTTGCTGTGGCGCTATACTTTGCATATTAAGCTATTCTATAACTCATGATTAAATGCTCGTAGTTTTGTAGTCACCGAAATGCAGTTGCTAATATCATGGGTTACCCTTTCAAACAACATGAAGTCTTGCTGTATTCTGACTATTGCAGTTAGGTCCGGCCTTTTAACTGCCCGGAGAACAAAGAGTTAACTTTCCATGGCCAGCATGGAGCGTTCAGCGTAGCTCGGTTGAAGCCCCTGTCTGCTGTTGTTTAAACTCCAACGTCAGATTCTTTACTCCACCTCACTGAACAGTTGCTCCAGAATTTCTTCTTTGCTCGGTTCAAAAAGTCGGTTAAAGTGTCGTTTTTAGCTCGGTTTCTACCGAACTTCTGCTACCGAATCTGTCGGTTTAAGTCTCTGTCTGTGGTACCATGAGTACTAGATAGGTTTTACATTTAGTTTCTGTGTGGAACTAGTAAATTTCGAATTTGATTCGGTTTGAACCGATCAGTTTAGTCTTAAAAGTTTGTGAATTTACTTAGCGTGTGGTAACGGTCCGTATCGGTTCTAAAAACAGATTTAATTCGTTTTTTCCCAAGACCCGTAACTACGGTCAGGAACCAATAGAAGTCTTGCCTGGCGGATTGCGAAAAAAGTAAGTTTTGGATAGGATTGGCCATGTCTGAGAAACCAAAGAAAAAACCAGGCCCACTGGGTTTCAACACTGCAGTGTGTGTGGGGAAGCCTTTGCTAAGGCTGATCCCCACACCACCTGTGTTTATTGTCTGGGGTTTGACCACCTCGATTCAGACTGCCAAATTTGTTAGAGTTTTCCCAAAGCTACCCTGGATAAGAGAGTAGGTAGACTGAGGAAAGGGAGGCCGAGAAGTCCTTGACCTCGGATGGTCTAGCCCGTCTGGTTCCGACCGAATTAGAAGGAGTGCCTCTGACCAGGGCGAAACTTCTTCGGCAAAGGAGAGC
This sequence comes from Neoceratodus forsteri, assembly GCA_016271365.2. Lineage (NCBI taxonomy): Eukaryota > Metazoa > Chordata > Ceratodontiformes > Ceratodontidae > Neoceratodus > Neoceratodus forsteri. The sequence continues at coordinate 1,873,621,353 of CM057452.1, forward strand.
CGATTCTGAGGAGTTGGTTCCAGTTAAAAGGGAGAGAAGAAAAAATTCCTGGTTCGGATCCACAAATTCATTCTCCAACCGCTGATGAGATAGCCAAAGTAATAAGGATAGTGCAATCGCACTTTGTTCCGCCGAACTGGCACCATCTGGCAGGGCTCGTCTGCCGTGGGTTCTCTCGGTTCGGATTACACTTCAGAAGAATTTTATGAACCATATGAGGAGGAGGGAGAGTATGAGGATGATGATGGTGATTATGAAAGTCTGGATGTGCCTATTGACCCGGACATCTCCCAGACAGACCTTCAGGTGTTTCTCCTCCTAGGCTTTCTGAGTCCCCTTCCCACTTTATGTTTTACAAAAGTGGCTGAAACCCTCCAGCTTCCAATGGAAGAAGCAGTAGAGGATCAGGAGGAGCCGATTTTGTTGAAATGATGGACATCCCAGAGTCCAGGAGACTGTCTGTTCCCTCCATAAATCTTTTGGGAAACAGACAATTAAAATTCTAAAGACTCCTAACTCCATACCTCCTGTGGACAAACGAATGGACAAGAGGTACACCCTTTTAGGCTCGGACACGGAGTTCCTTTCTCAGCAATGCAGCCATGTTGAGTAGTGCAGGCTGCTGCCTGTGATAAGGCAAATATTCCCTGGCATCACACCCCCAGATAAGGACTCCAGGAGGATTGATGCCATGGCAAAGAAACAGTACATGGCAGCATCTTTGGGACTCAGGCAGGCTAACTATATGGCCTACACAGCTAGATACAGAAGTCCAGATGGGGCACTGTTCTGGCTCTGGCTAAACAGGCCCTGACCAGCTTGCCAAGGAGCTGGAGCAGGTGGCTGCAGATGGGATGAGGCATCCAAGGTGCAATTTCATGCTGCTGTGGACTCCAGTGATGTTTCATCTAGAGTCATGGCTACATCTGTGGCCCTTGGAGGATGGCTTGGCTCAGATGTACTAGCCTATCACATGATACCCAGGCTAAGGCCATGGATTTCCCTGTCATTGGTAATTCTCTGTTTGGGGAGCAGACAGAGAACTACATGAAAAGATGGGCTAGTACAGGACCACCTACAGGAGTGCTCAGGCCAAGAAAGGCAAGCCACTCCTCAAAGACAGCAGTCCAGGCCTTTTACCAAGCCCAGGCCTCCTCTTCTTCCTATGCTCAGAGGGGTTCTTCAGAGGAGAGGCAGACAGGGAATGAGCAGGCCTGCTTCCACCCCTCAGCCTAAAGCCCCTGCCAAGCAGACACCCTGATGGTTCTGCCGGGCTGATTCTCCAGTACCTGTAAGGGGCAGGCTGGCTTACTTTGTCCAGGACTGGAAGTATCTGACATCAGACAAGTGGGTCCTGGAAGTAGTAAGCCAGGGACTGGTTCTCAGCTTCAAAAATTTCCCAAGATGAGAACCAGATCCTTCCACCTGCAAATCTATCAGAGACCCTTGCCCTAGAGGCAGAGGTTTCTTCCCTCCTGGCTCTCAGAGCCATAGAAAGGGTTCCTACCCTACACAAGGGGCAAAGGATTGTACTCCAGGTACTTCCTAACCCCCAAAACAGGAGAATGGCGCCCATCCTGGATCTAAGATATCTGAACAAGCACCTTTTAAACCAAAGTTCAAAATGGTGACTCTGGGAATAATTCTGCCCTCTCTAAGGCCAGGGGACTGTCTAGCCTCCCTGGACCTCAAGATGCCTACTTTCACATTCCATCAGGTGCTCCCACAGAAAGTACCTCAGGTTCGAGTTGCCCTCAGGCCACTATCAATTCAGAGCAATGCCCTTTGGCTAACATCAGCCCAAGGGTGCTCACAAAGTGCCTGGCAGTAGTGGTTGCTCTCCTAAGGAGAAAAAGATTTTCATCTTTCCATATTTGGACGACTGGCTCATAGTGGGTCAGTCTCCAGACCAAATCAAGTCACATCTGCAAATAGCTCAGCAAGTGCTCACTTCCTTAGGATTCCTCCTCAACCTTCCAAAGTCAGTTCTCGAGCCAGTACAGCTCCTCACCTTCATAGGGCGGAGCTGGATACAGTAAGGCAAGAGCCTTCCTTCCCTGGACAGGGCAAGGACGCTTATGGAACTGGCCTCTTCATTCACCCTACAGGTCTCGACCAGCAAGGCATTTCCTTCAGCTTCTGGGCCACATGGCAGCTCCACAGCAGTGGTCCAGGGAGCAAGATTCCAGATGAGGGACATTCAGTTCCACTTAAGAGCCTTCTGGTCCCAAAGAAAGGATTCCCTTACCAAACTAGTCCCAGTGACTCGAACCCTGATCCAGGCTTTGCAGTGGTGGCAGGATCAGGACAATCTGAGATAAGGAGTTTGTTTTGTCACTCAGTCTCATTCAGTGATACTCCACAGATGCCTCCCTGCTGGGCTGGGGAGCCCACCTGGGGATCTTACCCCCAAGGGATGTGGTCACCTCAAGAATCTGTGTTTCACATCAGTCTCTTGGAACTCAGAGCAGTGTTTCTGGCACTGCAAGCCTTTCAAATCTGTACAGAACAAGGTGGTCCAGATCAGAACAGACAAACCACCACCATGTGGTACATCAACAAGCAAGGAGGCACTCAGTCTACGGCCTTGTGCACAGAGGCAATGAAGTTGTGGTCCCTGGCCTATTCCTGCAAACCTCTCTGATAGCAGTTCACCTCCCAGGGAAGGACAGTGTCCTAGCGGATGCTCTCAGCAGGATATCCCAGGGCCATCATGAATGGACCCTAGATCCCCTAGTTTTGAAAGTGATTTTCTCCAGATGGGGCACTCCACAGATAGATCTTTTGCAGCCCCAGACAATCACCAACTTCCTCTCTTTTGTTGCAGACCCCCACTCTTGGGCTCAGTCCCCTGGATGCCCTGATTCTGAATTGGGAAGGGAAATTTCTGCATGCTTCCCCCTTCCTCTCCTGTTCAAGGTGTTAGTCAAGATAAGGTCACAACCATGCAAAGTGATTCTGATTGCTCCAGACTGGGCCAGACAGCCCTGGTGCCCCTGTTGCTGTCCTTAGCAGTCCACCTTCCCTGTCTCTTCCCAGGAATTACAACCTATTGGCATCCTCTCAGGGGAGGATTTGGTACCAGAACCTCAGGTCTCTCAATCTCAAGGCATGGCTCTTGAAGAGTTAGAGTTTGCTAATCTGCATCTTTCCTAAGGGTTCTGGATATCCTTAAGGCTTCTCGAAGCCTTCCACTAGAAAGACTTACAATTCCAAATGGAAAAGGTTCACTATTTTGTGTTCTAATAAGAATATTTCTCCAGAATTTGCTGGGTTGCCTACAGTTCTGGACTATATGGTCCATCTCAATGGTCTAGGCCTTAGGCCAGCTACACTAAAGTGCATTTGGCAGCTGTTTCTGCCTTCCTGTCAATAAGCAAGCCCTCTCCTCTGTCAGCTCATCCTGTGTTTTGTAAGTTCTTTAAGGATTGCTGCACACAATCCCCTTTAGGGACCCTGCTCCTGCTTGGAACCTTAATGTTTGCATTGCTCAGCTTATGCAACCTCCCTTTGAGCCTTTGTCCTCTGCAGAGCTCAAGTACCTGACTTGGAAAACTGTGTTTTGGTAGCCATTACCTCTGCTAGGCGTATCAGTGAATTGCAAGCCTTGTCAGTGGAGCCTGATTTCATCTCTTTCCACAGAGATAAAGTGGTCCTAAGAACTAACAGGACATTTTTGCCTAAGGTGGTTTCAGATTTCCACCTTAATCAGTTTATGTCTCTCCTGTTTTCTTCACTGACCATTCCTCCTCTGGAGAGAGGAGGCTGCACAGCTTGGATGTAAAAGGGCCCTCAGCTACTACATAGAGTGCACCAAGGGTCACAGGTTTGAGTTCCTCCAGTTGTTCCTCACATATGGAGAGGTTGGTAAGGACAAACCTGCCACTAAGAGATCTATTGCCAGGTGGATTGTCTCTTGTATACAATTCTGCTATGCAAAACTGGGTAGAACCCCACCCTCAGGCCTGAGGGCTCACTCTACTAGAGGTACAGCTGCTTCCTGACTGCTGCCAGGGATATTCCTATCCTAGAAATCTGTCAAACAGCCACCTGGAAAACAGTCCATACATTCACCAAGCATTACTCTCTGGATATCCAGGCTAGGAGTGAAGCTCGGTTTAGCACAACAGTACTTCAGAGCCTATTCCCAAAGTAGGTTCTGTCCCTCCTCCATGGAGGTACTGCTTGGTAGTCTGCAATAGTCAGAATACAGCAAGACTTCATGTTGTTTGGAGAAAAATTACTCACCTTAGTAATGTTGTTTCTTCTAATGGAGTCTTGCTGTATTCTCCTCCTCCGCCTCTCCTCTCAGAACCTGTTTTTGGGATGTGGGTGGGCAGGAGCAATGTTGGCACTAGGGTGCCCTCTTTCACCCTCCTTTACTTTGGGTGTGTGTTGTGTTTTGTTTTGGGTTTCCTGACTTGAGTCTTTGCTTTGATACAAAAAACCCTTTTTAATAAATTTAGTTGCCAGTTGACTAGTGTGGAGTTTGTTACAGTTTCCACAGAACTTCTAGTGAGTATTGCTCGTAAAGATCTGACGGTTGGAGTTTAAACAACAGCAGACAGGGGCTTCAACCGAGCATCGCTGAACGTTCCATGCTGGTCATGGAAAGTTAACTCTTTGTTCTCGGGGCAGTTGAAAGGCAGGACCTAACTGCAATTGTCAGAATACAGCAAGACTCCATTAGAAGAAACAACATTACTAAGGTGAGTAATTTTTTCTTTGGGGCTGTGACAGACTGCATTGGAACTGCCTCTGGGTATTGAATATCATAGTCACATACTATCAAAATGAATCAATTACCCTTTTTACTTTTGTCTAAGGAGTCAATCACATCCATTGCAGTCCTCTCAAGGCACATCTATCAAGGGTAGGGGCACGGGGCACCTTGTCTTTTTAGCCACTGGGGCTACTTTCTGACACTCGGTACAAGAACTGCAATAGGTAGCAACATCTTTATGAATTCAGACCAGTAAAATATGTTGCTGCAAATCTGGCAGGGGTGTGATCCCTCGAGTGACCAGCCATTGGACTATCATGTGCTATCTGTAACAACTCAAATCTATACTTTTGTGGTATAACCAATTGTTCTATCTGGTCCTGTGTCTGAGGTTTAACCCAGAATCTGTACAGTAACCCATTATATTTTTAAACATAGGTTCACCCTGTTTGGTTTCACCCCAGCTGCTTAAAATAACCCTGGTTAGAAACATTGTTAGCTTGCTCTGAAAGAAAATCACAATCAGTTATCAGTTTAGTTTCAACATTTTGTTATGTTAACCCTTATGTTCATCAGTCATTTGTTGCCACTGTTTCTTCAGGCATCGTCTTTCTTTCCTGGCCTTCTGGACCTTAGAGATGTGCACAAACAAGTCAGAATCAAAATCAGCGAAGTAAGAGTCCCCACCATCTGAGATTTTCTTTGCCTGGCTCTTGTCACCACAGCTGCTGAAACATTAGGATTTACTCCATCTTTGATTAACTCAGTAAATCCTGGAAAGTCATGTCTAATAATCACAGGTACAGGTAACTTAGGTACTACCCCCTTTCATTTGGTATGACACCCATTAACAGTCAAGTCACTTGGGTGGTGGGATAGTATCAAGTGTCCCCATGGATGCAGATGACACGGTACCTGGTCTTTTTGGACATTGTTTTCCCAGCACTTCAACATGCACTAGGGTCTGTCTGCTTCCTGAATCTATAAGTCCCTTCAAAGTCTTATCTCCACCTTCACATCTATTAAGTACTTGCCCTAATTTTGCTAAGGATAAATCTGCTCCAGTGTAACTTTTCTTACTCGCAATTTCTTGCTATATGACCAGGCTTATTACAATTATAGCATCTTTGGGTGCAGATTTGTTACCACCCAGAGTTCTTATCTGACTTGCAGTTTAAATGGGAAAAGAGTGTCTTACCAGTGCTTGGCTGTTACCTTGCTGCTGTGGCATCTGTCTGGCCATTTGGTAGTCTTCAGCCAAAGAAACAGCCTTTTCCCACTTTCTGGTCAGTATTCTTTTACCCAAAGCTGTACATCTGTGAGTAGGATGTTGAGGAACTGCTCTATTACAAATGTTTTGATGATCTGTGGGAGTGTTTTGCCCTCTGGTTGGAGCCATTTCATAAGGAGTTCTTCAAGTCGGTGACGCTTCTCAAGGATTGTCGACTGGAGTTGTACTTCAGAGACTGAAATCTCTCTGTGGGTCTCTCCGGAGATGTCATATCTTTAAGAACTCTCTTTTCACCAGGCCATAGTTTTTGACTGTGCAGTGTCCATATTGCTGTAGGCAAGTTGGTCTTTCCCTGTCAGGTAAGGTACCAGTCTGATTGCCCATTGCTGCTTTGGCCACTGGCAGGCTGTGGCAACCCTTTCAAAACTGTTAGGTATGTCGATATCATTTGAAGGACTCAACTTTGTAAATTTAATGTATTTTAAGTTGTTTGTGTCTTGTTGGTCTGCTGGACCTGTGCCAGATCCTCCAGCTTTGATAACTTGAAGGCATCCATCCATCGCTGCATCTCTTCTCTTCTCTTCTCTGCTTTGCTGCTCCTGTCGCTGCATCTCTTCTTTTCTCTGCTTCTCGAGTTGTTGCATTTCTTCTTTTCTCTGTGTCTCTAAATGTTGAATCTCTTTTCTCTGCTGCATCTCCTCTCTGTTTTTCTGTCTCTTGTTGTTGTATAGCCCACCATTCGAAAAAGGCAGTCAGGCTTTCAGATTCTGTCACTGCCTGCTCTTTTTCCATGACTTGTGCTGGCTGTACAGTCTCAGTTGGACTTTTGTTTCTGCTTCTAGTTTGGCTCCCATTCTTCTAGTAATGACTCCTGGGCTTGTTTCTGCAGAATCCATGCCTTTTCTGCTATGCTTCCCTGGTACCAGATCTAGTACCCGCACAAAACTTTGGTTGAAGTATGCATGGCATAAATCTCACTTCCAGCACCATCTGTCGTCGAGGCATAGGTCAGGAAGCATAGGAAGACCAGGAGTAGTTTCAAAATTCGCAAGTAACGTTTTTATTCAATTTCTTCTTCTCAATTTCAAATCTCAGTCTCTGTCGCTCTCTTGGACAAGCATTGCTGCTCTTTTTATAAGTCTGTGCCTGGGTAACTTATTAAGAAAACAGCATGCTTCTCACACAATGTTCTTGTAAGTTTCAATGTTCTTGCAGGTGCAGCAAAAGAACATAATGACTCAGAACTGGCCTCTTGTTTACAGCATCTCAGAGAATTTGGAAACCAGCTTCTCAGGTTAACCCTGTGAGTTCAAATAGCTTTTGCAATCATTTCAACAGTATAACCAGTATACAGTTTTAAACAAAGGGATCTCAGTACCATGACATATCCACATAAAGATTCACATATATATATTTTTTATAACTGCAGATATGCAAGGGAAGAAAAGACAGAAATAGCAAGGGAAGCCAGAGAGATAACGAGAGGCAGAGAATGAAACCATCTGGAGTGATCAGTTCCTAGGTCTCTGCAAGAAAATTTGGTTGTGCAACCAGACAGAGAAGAGACAGAAAAGGAGAGGATAGAACAGATCCTTTCATTTAAACTCTTTCTGCATAACAAATGGAGCAGGGCCTTATTCAACCATATCACAGGCCTCTTCAGTTGATGTATCAGTGGGCAGTTTATCTCCTTGTGGAAAGTACTCAGACCCAGAAGAGTGAGCCATCTCCTTATCTGTACTGACAAGTTCTAGGGTTCTGGAGACAGTCTGAGAAACAAGAGGTGACACAGTAGGGTTGTACAGTACTGGAAATACAGTAGTTGTGCAACTGGCAGGGGCAAAGTGGCAGCAGTGGCTGGTGTCTCATAGGAGTACTGGTGGTCACCATCGTTACAGTGGCAGGTGTTGTCTCAGTTACAGTGGCAGGAGTGGTTGAGGTTGCAGTGGCAGGAGTGGTCTCAGTTACAGTGGCAAGAGTGGTGTCGGTCACAGTGGTAGGAGTGGTCTGGGTCACAGTGGCAGGAGTGGCTGGCAGGGTCACTATTGCAGCAGAAGTTAGGATGCTAGTAGTCACAGTGGATGGGTGGAAGATCAGAGCAGTGGTGGTTATTAAGGATAAGGTGATGCTGGTACGGTGGCAGTGGTGAGGGATCAGAGGACACATTTACATTGACAGCATCAGTGACATTAATGACAGTGTCCTTCTAGCAGCACTGCTAGTAGTTCATATAGTACTTTACTTTTTCCTAGTGTCACCCAACACCATACTGGTGCTGGAGACTGCAGACTTTGATGGTGTAAAAACAACATTGTCAGCGATCGCTCTGAGTACTGCTCTGTAACACACTCATCCTCCTGTTGTTGCTGCCTACACCTGCTGAAGCTTTGCCGGGCTGCTGGACCAGCTTCGTTTCTGGTACTCGTCCTTTGTCTGCTGTAGCTGCATTCTTAACCAGAAGATGTATTAAATTTAAATTATAGTATTATTTTATTAAATATAGTCACTCAAGTCACTGCAGCAATGCTGAGCTGGCAAATCTCACTCACGTATGTCAAGCCTGAGAGTAAATTCTCAGAAAAAAAAATTATATTTTAAATTTCATCTTGGGCACAAAATCACGATCTTGGGAAAATGTCTTGTGTGCACAGCCGTGCACACACACACAGAGTGAAATGACAACTAACACAAGCTCTACACCTGGGGCTGGCAGCCTAGAGGGTACAATAACAAGTTGTGAATGAGCTTGGTATGTACAGCAGAACATATAGAAACATAGAAACATAGAATCTGACGGCAGATAAGGACCGCTGGGCCCACCCAGTCTGCCCATTTCCCTGCCTACTGGATAAGCTGCAGATCCTAGTTAACCAGCAGCCTACTTCTTCCTACCCCCACCCCTCCAGAATTGCCTTATGACTATCCCATGCATGCTTGAATTCCACCACTGATTTTGACTCCACAACCTTCCTCCGGAAGGCCATTCCATGCATCCACAACCCTCTCTGTGAAAAATTCCCTTAAATTACCTCTGAGCGCCTCCTCTATCTTCAAATTGTGCCCTCTTGTTCTTGCACACCTCTTTTTGAAAGATGCTACCCTCTTGGACTTTGTTGATTCCCTTGAGGTACTTGAAAGTTTCTATCATGTCCCCTCTCCCTCCCTTTCCTCGAGGCTGCACATATTAAGCTCCTCAAGTCTCTCTTCATATGTCCTCCGGTGCAGACCCTGCACCATTTGAGTTGCCCTCCTCTGGACAGCTTCCATCCTGTCTATGTCTTTGCGGAGATTGGGTCTCCAGAACTGCACACAGTACTCAGATGGGGTCTCACCAGCTGTCTGTACAGAGGGATAATAACTTCCTGTTTTCTACTGGTGATGCCTCTCCCTATGCATCCCAGTATCCCCCAGCCCTCCTTGCTGCCTTCTCACATTGCTTGCCCACCTTTAGGTCATCTGATATGACTACCCCAGGTCCCTTTCCATTTTTGTTGTTGTTAGTATCTCACCCCCATTGTGTACTCTTCCCTGGTTTTTGTTTCCCAGGTGCATTACCTACACTTCTTAGCATTGAATCTAAGCTGCCATACATTTGACCATTCCTCTAACCTTGCCAAGTCCTTCTCATCCTTTCCACCCCACCCTGTGCATCAACTCTGTTGCAGATCTTAGTGTCATCTGCAAAGAGACCTGGGTTTGATTCCCACAACTTCACTTTCATACTGTGTGACCCTGAGCAAGTCACTTAACCACCTAGTGCTCCCAGGTTGCTTCTGAAAACAGGCATTTATGCTTAGTGGGTCCTACCCAGTTACCAAAGAATAAAACAAAAAACAAAAAAGTGGTGGGAGTCAGACAACTAGTCCCACCCTGTCAGCTGTGGTGCATTCAAAATTGAACAAGCTGCCATGGAGGGACCTAAACCCGGATACCGCACAAGAGCTGTGTGATATTAAATTTAAATTATATTACTATAAATTATACAATAGGGGTTTAGTCATATGCTGCTAAGTAAATACTAGTATACTCACGCATACTGATATCAGGTAGCTGACATGTACACAGTGAGAAACGCACCAGATAAATATACTGTGTACCGTCAGCACAAAATATCTACTCTCTCTACGTCAGCTACTGTAGCAGCCGAATACTGTGGAAGAAGAACGAAACAGAAAAAACACAGGTACCACAAAAACTCCAAGTTAAGTGAATAACTACGAACAAAAAGCCCTATTGTATAAAATGGATATGTGATGGTAGAAGCGATATGTGTAACATCACAACTCGAGGTAAGTGAGCTCGGAAAAATCACTCGTAGCCACTCGTGATAATCCTGAGCTCACTTGCCACTCATTGAGATATTACATATCAAGCCCCTTACCATCACATATCCCTAATATAGTCACTCACTCACTGCAGCTGTCGGCGCTGACAAGTCTCATTCACTAGCCTGATTAGTATTCTCAGGGAAAAAATTATTTTTAAAATTTCTTCTTGAGCATAAGCCACAAACTTTTTCAGAAAAAAAGTTTTGTGTAAATTTCTTCTTAGGCACAAAGGCTGCAATCTTTCTCAGAAAAAAAAATTCTCTTTAAATTTCTTCTTGGGTACAATGCTGCAAACTTAGAAAAAATTTCTTGAGTGCGCACACACACACACATACACCCCAAAATAACAACTAACTGAGCGATGGGGTCAGCCAACTATTCCCATCCTACCAGCTGGTGCACTCACAGTTGCAAAATGACCATGGAGGGATCCGAGCTCGAGTTCCCATAGGAAGATGTAATACTAAATTTTAATTATTATTATCGTGAAATAAAGTCACTGTAGAATGCTGAGCTGACAAGTCTGACTCACTGTAGCCAAACCTGACTAAATTCTCAGAAAAAAATATTTTTAAATTTCTTCCTAGGCATGCAGCCACTTCATGGACAAAAATAGAAATAGGATTATAATTTAGAAAATGGAGGCAGTATAGCAAAGTGGTTTAAAGCTCTGAGCTGCAAATCTGGAGACATGGGTTTGACTCCCACAGCCTCCACTTGCATACTGTGTGACCCTGAGCAAGTCACTTAACTTCCCTTGCTCCTAGGTCGTACCTGTAAACAAGCTTTCTGCTTAGTGTGTCTCTCCTGGTTAAACAATTGGGGAGGGGTCCTTAACAGCTGACTGCACTTCAGTTAGACTACTCATCTTGTTCTTTGTTTCAGACAACAACTAAATTACAAAAACCTAAACTGTTTAATCAGAGTAAACCCTAAAAAACCTTCCTACTCCCTTAAGCTGTTTAGTGTTTAAAACACTATACTGCAGCTTTAAATCTGGTTTGGGTTTACTTCACACACACACACACACACACACACACACACACACACTCACACACACACACACTGTGTTCTTGGCTAGGGGCCTGCCTGTCTGTCTCACCAAATAGCCCTTTATTTTCCATTCTTCTCACTCTAGCAAAAGCTTAATTTTCACCCTACAGTGTAAAAAACAAAAAACTCTCTTGCTTGGGATGTAGAAATGTATTTATTTATTTAAAGCTGGTAACTGGAGAGGCACACTGAGCCGAGGCTCATTTTCAGGTGCAACCCAGTGGAAAGGAGAAGGAGCAACATTATACATAAGATTTGCCATGCTAATAGGACTACAATCAAAGGAATAGTAATATTGTATAGGGACAAAGCCAGTGAAATACATAGTAATTGATTATTAAGGCATACCATAAAAACAAGTGCAATATAACAGGCTGAGTTAGCTGAGGAGATAAAGAATATATGGAGGTAGCAAGAGCTTTGAAAGGAAGGGACAGGGCCTAGTAGGAACAGGAGCCAGAGAAGAGAGAGTGTTCTGGGCTCTTTGAGGACTGGAGTGGCAGAGGAGAGAGGAGAGTTCAGAGAGAGGGGCCTAAAGGTGAAGGCAGCTGAGTCGGAGCAAGACAAGGGGTGAGGGAGGGTGAAAGTGCGGTGTCCCTAGACCAGAGAGGATAGAGTTCTGACACAGGGGACAGCAGAGAGGAGAGAGGATGGAGAGAACCAAACCAGACTTTGAGATGAAGAGAGAGAATGCAGCATGCAAGCAGCAGTGAAGTGAAGAGATGGAGAGGGAGGAATACAGAGTGCAGTGGTGGGTACAGGGAGGGGCATCAAAGCAAAGTGACAGAATGTATTGTAGAGGAAGTCAAACCTAACCAGGCGGTGGCTGGGGCAGTACCATAGATAATGTCAGCATAGTCAAAGGTAGGTAAAATCATTTTAGTAAGGTGCAAAGCAAGCATTCTGAGGGGAGGAGTCCTTTCTGCAATACAGAACTCTAGCCTGGAGTGAACTTAAGCGTGAATGTGCTCGATGTGTTTGGAGAAATCCGGGCAGCGATCGAACCAGACACACAGGTATTTATAATGGGGACTGCTTCCAGCTGTGCCCCCATCCAAAATGGAGAATTTGAGCAGGGAGAAGAGGTTGGCTAGTTTGTGGGGAGAATGGAAAGTCATTGAAACAGTTTTTTTACATTTACTTTGAGGTGCTTGTCTTGAAACCAGTGTAGGACTGAGTGAAAGTCAGTTTGGAGTTGAAATTCAACATCAGATGTGGAAGGACCAGAGACATAGAGAATGGTATCATCCGCTACATTTGAATGTTTGAAGTGGAGCAGGCAGACGGAAGATCATTAAGAAAATTAGAAAAGAATATCAACCCCAGGACTGAGCCTTGGGGGACATCAGCTAGGATGGGGGAGAGGGTACCACCAACTCAGACACATTGAGAATGACAGGAGAAGTAGGAATGAAACCAATTTACCACTGAGATGGAGAGTCCAGCTGAGCTAAGTTTTTGAGCAAGAGGGTGGGAGACTGAGTCAAAGGCCTTGGCAAGGTCAATGAAAATGGCAGCCATTGTCCATACTAGAGAGGACAGAGTTAGTGTCACGACAGAGAGAGGTGACAGTTGAGTGATTAGCACGAGGGTATAACAAGTAGAAGGAGGGAGGTGGTGGTACCATTGTACAACTCCCAGTGAGGCCTCATGTGGAATACTGTGTTCAGTTCTGGAGGCCCCATCTCCAAAAAAGACACAAGAGGATGGAGACAGTACAGAGGAGGGTGACAAAAATGGTGTCCAGGATGCAGCATGAGTTGTATAAGGGGAGACTCAGAACTCTCAGTATATACTCCCTGAAGGAGAGAGAGAGAAGGGGACATGATAGAGACCTTCAAGTATCTGAAGGAGATCAACAGGGCACCAGAGGGAGCATCTTCATGAAGGGAAATAGCAGAACAAGGGGCACAGCATGAGACTAAAGGGGAAAACTTAGGGGAACTTGAGGAAATTCTACTTCACTGAAAGGGTGGTGGAGGGATGGAACAGTCCCTCCAGGAAGTGGTGGGGCGGCCACGATTCAGGGATTCAAGAAAGCATGGGATAGGCGATGGGAATTATCAAGCTTGGGCTAAGAGGGGAAACTTGTTTTAGCATCTAGGTACCTTAAGCATTAGAAAGAGGGATAGGGCAGACTAGATGGGCCACAAGGTCCTTACCTGCCGACAACATCTCTGTATGTATGAAATCCAGATTGGAAGGAGAAAGTCCGAGGAGTTGAGAAAGTCAGTCAGTTGAGAGAAGACTAAGGATTCCTGTAGTTTAGCCAGGAAGGAAGAAGGGATATAGGGCGATAGTTACCTGGTGTAGATGCATCCCCACCCTTGTGGAGGGTATTACATTAGCATTCTTCCAAGCCAGGGGACCTCGCTAAAGGCAGAAGAAGCGGTTCAGTAGATGGGTAAGCAGGAGAGAGAGATGTTGGGTGCGGGAGATGCATAGGAGACATAAGTCTAGATTGTCAGGGCTGGACTTTTGGGATCAAGAGCTAAGAGAGTATTGTAAACTTTGATGCAGGAGACAAGGGAAAGAGTAGCCATTTGAAGTGCAGGTGGGAGATGGGAGAGGTTGGGGAGTGAGGCTATGGTGGCTGGGTCCAGACTGGTGCACTGTCAATGATAAACTTAAGGGTGGATTGTAGGGTGGGAGAGTCAAGGAGAGAATGGATTGTGGGCTAGAAATTGGCTGGGGAGTTACAATTTTGGTGAAGCTGGGCGGAAGTATATAGCTTTGGCAGACCTAATAGTTTTTACAGGTATTTCTTAGAGTCCTGTAGTGCTGGAGGTAGGAAAAGTACACTTGAGGCTTTAAATGAGCCCAAGCTATTTCTTAAGATCTGCACAGGTGGATGATGTCAGCAGAGATCCAGGGCTAGTGGTGATGTTTAATTCTGCACCTACTTAGCAAGGCATGTTGGTTCCAGGCGGCTAGAAGGAGATGAGTGAAGACTGACAGGGTGGAGTCAGTGTCAGGTGTTGAGTACATTAAGGACCTGTCAATTAAAATGAAGGTCATGTAGGACAGCTTCGGGATCTAGGGACCTGTGAGGCGGATCCATCTGTGGAATAGGGGTGAGCAGGAGTGTAAAGTTTGTGAATGCAGAAGATCACAAGGTGATCGCTAAAGATGTCAGGAGGGTGCTGGCAGCCACGATCCAATGAGGTGAGTGGAGAATCCAGTCAACGATGTAGTGATTCAGTGTGATGGGGTTAGGACAGGTAGTCTCCTGAATTAGCTGAGTTAGGTTTAGGTATTCAGTTTGCTCAGTGAGGGACATAAGCAAGGGTGAGATTCAGTTTAAGCTGAAGTCACCTAGCATGAGTAGCTCTGTAGACGATCCATTAGTAACATGGGTGGTGTACTTCTATAAGTGAGGTAGAGGGATTTGGGGGAGGCATATAGCATGATAGTGGATAGAGGGGGAGGATGGGAAGTTTAGGGTGATTGCCAGAACTTCACGGGAGGAGGCTAGACTCACTGAAGGTTGCATGACAAGGTAGGTTCAACCGAGCATAGATTGCCACACCGCCTCCATGTTTACCACAGTCTTCATTGAAATAGTCGGTAGTTTGGGAGGGATACTTGGGAGTCAGGAGTGCGTGATAAGAGCCAGGTCTTGGTAATCACATAGTAGGTCAGGGAAATATTGGGTGACCTAGACTTGGAGAGAATCGATCTTGGGAGAAGGCTTCTAGCATTGAAATGGCAGAATTTTAAGGCCTTTGAGGAGGCCGAGGGAGAGAGGGGAGAGGCTAGGTTGGGGTGGATATTTCCATAGAGGAGAAGGAAAGGCAGGAGGAGTTAACACCTACATTTTGGTGACTTCAGCTTAGGTGTAGGGGAGAAGGATGAGTTCTGGAGGAGGAGAAAGGCAATAGAGAGTTCAAGGTTGCAAGAGGAGGAAGCTAGGAAGATTGAATGAGAGAAGAGAATGGAACATTGGGGTGATGGGGAGGGAAAGAGGAGGAAAGGGTGTGGGGAGTAGATTTGGGAGGGACAGATGAGGGGTTACTGGTAGGTGCTGATGGGGGTACTTGAGAGGGAGGTGAGTCAATAAAAAGAGAGTTGGTAGAGGAGAACAGAAATGACTAAGGTGAGAGAAGAGGAAGTGAGAGAGATAGGGACAGGGCTAAAAGAAGGGAAAACATTGTAAGACGAAAGAAGAGAAAGGGAGGTGGATTTAGTGAACAAAGACACGGGACATACTGTATGTACCAGATGAGGTTTAAGATGGTGCCTACTAGGCTCAGAGAAGCAAAACAGGAAAGTTACTTAACAGAGACAGGCATGGGGATTTGTGTATAAGGAGAAGATAGGAGAAGTGATGTGGTAAAGGGGTGGGATAGAGAGAAGTTGTGAAGCTGAGAAGCTAAGGGGGGCATTTGTGGGATAGGCAGATAAAATTATCTAATCTTAGGACAAGCAGATAGCGATTGTGGGACAGGTGAACAAAATAAAAAATGTTATCCTAACTTTAGGGGCATGTACGTTAGGGTGCACATCTGAGTGAGAGATAAATAAAAAGTTGGGGTAGTCAGATTTATCAGTACTGGGATGGCAAGTGGTAGAACAGCAACAACAAATACTTGCAGCTAGAAGAGTATGGAGAAAACAGAGCAGTGGAAGCTGACAAGACTGAATGCAGCAAAATTAGATATCTTAGGAAAGAGATTGAAGAAAACTGGAGCATACCTAGAAGAATAGAGTCAAGGCATGATATTTAGGGTGGCGCCCAGGGTAGTGGGAGAAGAGACTGAAAGTGTAGCACATGGAAGGAGCCAGGAATTGGGGAGGGGGACTTACTGGAGGCACAGACCAGTAAGGTTTGTACAGAGGGGTGGGAAAGTAGGCTGACTGGTTTAGCAATGAAGCCACCAACACTGTGTCAGAAGCACTAGCCTAGTGGAGGGGCAGCTGGGGAGGGTGGGTGAAAGCCAGGACGCCGTGCTGCACAAAGCACGGCGCCCGCACTTCTGACTGGAAAGGAGCTCCCTTTGTACCTGTATTAGCTCCTGGGGCTCTGTGCAGTGCTGTAGGCTGTGAGCTGCTAGGGAGAGCACTGGAATGCGCCCTCATGATCTGGTCGATCTATGGACCCCAGAGCCAGGACCTGCAAGTAAAAGAAAAAGAATTAAGGGGTCAAGTACAAGAAACAAAGGACGGTAGGGGTCAGGGTGGGAAACCAAGGATGACAAGACAGGAGAGACTGGGGGAGGGGCAGGAGGCGAAAGGGCAGCAGGGGAGCAAACAGGGAGGAGAAAGGACAAAAGGTAGCAAACAAGAGACAGGAGGGTGATGACAGGAACACAGATCAAGGACAGTATTGATGGCATAAATGCAATAAATATACTGAGGCAAGTATTTAAGTATAGTGGGAATCCAACACATAGCAGGTATAGCACTATGAGGCAGAAGTGTACCACAGGTGCAGAGGCAGTGTGAGAGGAAGAATCAGTTAAAGTACAATGGACAAAACAGTCAAGATTTCTGATTTTGTCTAATATTAGCAAGTGGATGGAAGTAGTTGTTCTTTGTCACCATCTCAGATGTTTGCCTCTTTCCTGTAGGTTCTGCAAGTGTAGGGTCATGTGACCTGCCTTCATTGTGCTTCCAAAGTGGCCTCGACTGGACAGGAAGTGTTTCTGTCCTTCCTTGCTTGGGGTCCCTACAGCTGTCCTTTGTGCCCCCCGTAGCCTTGCTGGGGCATAGGCACTCTCCTACACCCACCCCTAGCCTACACTGTCCTAGTTTAAAGTCTCCCCAGCACTGTATCCTGTATACTGTATCATTACACCCCATGTAGGTCCAACTGAAGCCACTCAGAGCATAAGATTTCTTCAGTCCCAGAATGTCTTCCCGTGTGAAAGGAGACTAAATCCTTGCTTCCTGCATGAAACCCTTAGCCCCACACAGTTTTAAGGATTTAGTATTACGTTAAAGGGACACTGCCAGCCATAACTTGTTTTTGCAGATATTCCCAAATGTGCCTGCACTGCCTGCAGCATTCCGTCTTGTGATTCATTAGACATGGCAGCAATGTTTTCCCAAAATATTACTTGCTTTTATTAATTTTATTGAAAAGCAAAACTGTTGGTCTGCTCCTGTTTTCCATCGTGATGCCAAAGCGATCTCATATTTGTAAATGGAGCTGAAGCACCTTATGCACTGACCATTTACTTGAGTTCAGCTAAACACAGTTTGTAACAGCAGAAAGAAAGCTGAAGGAAAAGTATTTCTTTTTGAAACAAACACTAAAACTTAGGTAAAACACGGTCTGAAAGTCGAGCAGTGATGCTGAGGCTTCTGCAGTATCATGGCTCGACTTCAAGACCGTGATGTACCTAAGTTGAGAGCACGTGTAAAAAAAGAAATACTTTCCTGAGTTTAGCTTTCTTTCCTGCTATAGAAACTATGTTTAGCTGAACTCTGGCAAAACAGTCTGTGCACAAGCTTTCCGCGCTTCAGCTCCATTTAGAAATGTAAGCATGCTTGGCATCGGCCAATGAAAATAGGATCAGATCAACAGGGTTTCACTTTTCAATGAAATTACTAAAAACAAGTACTGTCTGGGGAATACATTGCTGCTATATCTAATGAATCACAAGATGGGATGCTGCAGGCAGTGAAGGCTAATTTAGGAATACTGACAAAAAGTAAGTAAAGGGGCTGGCAGTCCCTAATGTCAGCATGGCTCAGTTGATAGCATACCTCTCAACCTCCTGCCTCATAAATCAGGGACAAGGCTTAAAAAATCAGGGACAAAGGAGCAAAATCAGGGACAAATCTTCAAAATTAGAGATATCCACCCAGAAAGCTGGTAGAATATGGGGCTAGTGCAAAATGCATTTTCTAAAGAAGAACAACTTGTAACTTTAATGCTTGACATTGTTTTGTGCTTACAGTCCCCACCGTTTAGCCACAAAATACAAATTTTAGGAGGGACAAAGTAAAATTTTGGAGGCAAAATTAGGGACGCCCTGAAAATCAGGGACACTTGAGAGTATGGTTGATAGTATATCTGTTTCTGGACCATAAAGTCATGGGTTCTAGTCCCACTCCAGGATTGGGCTAATATTATAAACACTGGCAGTACTAAGGGGATGCTGTACTGTCGGGTGTGCTTGTCTTTGAACATGTTAAACCAAGGCCCCTTCTACCCATCTGTGGTGCTGTCTTGGCAGGTGTCCAGGTGGACATAAAAGAACCCAAGGCACTTTTTGTAAGAGTAGGGATTTTTTTTTGAGCAAAATGTAATACAACATTTACAGGAATACTACAAGTGGCACTGTTTACATTCCGCACCACTTCCACATTCCCAAAGTGAAAGAAACATTACTATTCCCAGAGCAAAATAAATTTCCTATGTAAGTCTTCAGTCAGTAAAGAAGACAAGAACAAGAAAAAGAAAAAAAAAGAAACAAATATGTATATGGAAGTCACAATTGACAGAATCTCTTCTGCCTAGCTACAGTCAGAAATAAAAATCAGATTATCGTTTAACCAATTACAGTGCTTCCAAAATGCTTTCAGTATATAGTGCTGAATGGTAGGCAGTCCTTCATACAGGAAGATACATCTCTCAGTATAATTTTTAGAGGTCCTGCTGTGCCATACTGTCCGACACATGGTGTATACCTCAAGTACCAGCATGTCATAAGTGATAGTATGAAACTCTGGGATAATACACTTAATGCTTATTCCCCAAATTACCAGTATATGGGCATTCCAATAACAGATGTGTTTAAGTTTCCAAGATACCATTACGTGTATCCCTAGGCAATAATGCTCAGTTAAGATTTATGTTTATTTGTGTTTTGACCTTAAGGCATCCATGGCTGCAAAACCATACTGTATCCCACATAAGTGTTGGAACTCATGGGTCTGTCAATTGTTTAAGGGTAGCCTCTAGACTGTATTGTTCCGACTGGCAAAACCACAGATTCAGAAAACCAGCAAGAGTAAAGGGATTTGCTCTGTGCCTGGCCAAAATTCCTCTCATAAAACTGGTTCATGCAATTCTCAAAGGCTGTGTGTGGGTGTTGATGTGCTGAAATGGCTGCCACTACACATTTACAGCCACTTCACTGCCAGTCTCTCATTGCTTGTAAAGCACTTTGGTAATGTGTATGAAAAGCACTATTAAATCGGATTCTTCTCAATAGAACACACATACTGTAACCTCTGTATGGTGTTAATGCAGACCAGAAGGTCTTGTAAATCAACTTTAAATATATCAAGGGCATCTAGAATTTTTTCAGGGGTAGCAGTGTTGTCAAGGAGGTAGCTTGTCCCTAGAAAATGCAAGCTGTTCCACTTTAAAAATCATATTATGCTAAAATAACTTTGTTTGCTGGCCTAATTGGGTAGTGGTGCTACTTTGCTATGGCTGAATTTGATAGTGTAAGCCATGATGGCATACATGGTAAATGCATTCTTGCACACATGCCTTTGAATGGCATGCACATGTGTGTGTGTGTGTGTTTTGTTCTGTTAAAGATTTTTATTTTTATGTTCCCCCTGCCCCAGTCCGGCCCTCCTTTGGGCCTCCTAGGCACCCACCTTGACACCCTACCCCCAGCCCCCTTCACATTGCAGCCAACACCCCAGGATAACCCGGCATAACTCTTTGTTGGGTGGGTCCCTCTCTGATGGGAAGACACTGGTGGGGTGGCCAGCGCTCTTTAATTGGCCCTGGGTGCTGCTGCTGAGGTGGGTATGGCTGGCAGTGGGACATCTGTATCGGTAGGGGCTGGAAGCTTTCATCCGGTTGGCCCAGAGCTTTTTCCTTTTCTCCTTGGGGCGTGCCGTGCCACAGGCGTCTAGGCGCATGCCAACATCCACACGCCCTAGTCAATGAACCCAGCCGCTGTTGTGCTCCGGCCTCCGCCAGAAAGTCAGCAGAGCATAAGGCTCCATCCCCACCCTCCCTGGGAGAAGGCAAGCAGTGTTCGATGCCGAGCCTTCTCCCCTGGCCGGCCCTCTGGTATCACAAGTGTAAATCCAACTGCTGTGCCGACGGGCTGGGGTTAAAGATTTTGCTACTTTTTAACTGCCTTGGAATCTGTCTTACAGTTTACTTCCTTACTGCTTGCTGCTGCCTGTTTTGTTGCCTTTCCTGGGTATCCTGTGATGTCATTTCCACCACTCTGCACTGCTGAGTGAAAAGCACTGAGTAGTGGAAGAACTGTCCTCCTGTAATGACCAGGGAGTACAGAAACTATCAGCAATAAAAGTGAAGAGGGAGACAGTAAGGTAGACCGAGTGGCAGTAAGAAGTAATTAAAAATCACTGGGTGACCAAATGTTTAAGGCACTGGCCTTTCACTGTTGGAATAATGCTTAAGTAGAAATCCTAGCTCAGGTCATTCACAATTTAAAATTGCCATGTGTTCAGTTCAGCAAAATTAGCAGTCCTTCCTCAAAAGCAGACCTGGATGGAGCGAGCGTGAGACTTCTCCAGATCAGCGAACTGGCTGAGCATTTAGAGGAAACCTATCTGCTTACACAGTACTAGGCATGCTGCAATTTTGGAATTGTAGCAAGCACAAGTGGCATCACCAAAGACAGATTCAGCTTGATTTTGTATTATACATTTATTATAGTGCTTACCATTACAACCACATTCCTTTTTACGGCTGCATAGGCGGAGCTCTGCAGACATATCGCTTCATTCTGTGTACTAGCACCGTGGAAGCATGTAACTGGACTGCTGTCGGTGTCTTCCACAGTGTTCTGGCACAGTTTCAGTAGTTTGTGTCTATGCAGCCTTCCCTCTGTCAGCCGCATAAACACACCCACTTCATGGGCACTTCTTTTTTCTTCGCAGCTGCGGAGTAGTAGCCATCGTCGCGGATATTCACGGAGTCATATTGCGCGCCGCAGTTCTGTCATCACCATCATCTTGAGCACTCAGACTCCGGTGCTCGTAAAAGCTCTGCACAGCCGTATTGGCTCTGACCAGAGTTTGTTATGCTAGCAGGAACTTCGATGGTGATTTTGGTGTCAGTAGACAATACAATACACAGTATACTAAGCTCCAAAGATCAGCCTCCACTACAGTCACAGTAGTCTAGTCTAGTTCTTTTAAAGTGTCTGTTGTTCTTTCTCAGTGGGTCTTGTGATGCAGTCAGTGAGAGGATGAAGTGTTCTGTTTTGTATTCCAGGCTGCTGCACAAGGTCAGTAATGAGCTGGCAGAGTGGTATTTCCAGGATGGACGAGCTGTCCTTGCAGCATGCTGCCATCTAGCAGTGGATAACATTGAGGTAGTACTATAGCCAACAGTTTTATGAATTATTGCTTGTGCAACAAATGTACTGCATTCCAAAACATTCAGAATCACGTTCTGTGTTGGTCACCTCATGAATGCCACCAGCAACATGATTAATTGTGCTATTAATGTGCAATCACTGTATATAAACCTAGATCATAATTAAGTTTAGATGTTGCAACATATCCCAAAAGTCGGCATGCTTTGTGGACGAAATCGCTCTCTGGCACAAGTTATCTGTTCACTGCAGTCTGTATATGCAGCAAACACAATTGTTGCTTTGAAATATGTCAACTTTGACTGCCTTACTTCTCCAAGTTACACAACTTTCCTTTTTGCGTTCGACTCCTCCTTACCTAGACTCTTCAGCTGTCCACAAGCCCTTGATTCCACCCCTACTTGAGCAGTCACCACTGGCCACTACATACCTGCTGCCTGTCTGCTCATATACTGGCCTGGACTTAGCCAGCTGGCCAGGAGATATAGCCAGACAGAACTTTCCCAGCTGGGTTGGAATTGGGTGGGGGCAGAGGTCTCTGAAGCCTGGGCATCTCAGCTTTGTGGGGAGAGTGTGCTGGCATCATCCCCAAAGTTCCTGTGTTGTTTCTACATGTTTTTCATTCCCCATGTGTTCTAGACAAATGAACATGCACCCCCATCGCAGTGTCGGTGTCCATGACTCAGTAGGTAGCATGCTCACCTCCCTGTGGGTTCTAGCCTTCCACCAGGTACTTGGCGTACACCCATAACTAACACTGTAGTGCAGTATGAGGGGTGGTGTTGTACTGGTGAGGTGCAGCCCTTCAGATAAGATGCTAAACTGAGGTCCCATTGGCCTGTTTCTGGTCACTGTCTAGGTGGAAGTAAAAGATCCCATGGCACTTATCGAAAAGAGCGGGTGAGTTTCCTGGTGTCATGGCCAACATCTCCCTCCCCCGTCAATTAAATAGATCGATGCCCCCCGACCAACCTGGCAACAAGAGACACTAGCTTAGTGTGCCTTTCCTGGTACAAAAAGAGAATAACAATTACAAAATTACCAATTACTCCCACTGATACTCACTGAACTGACATATGACCACTGCTGAATTCTGCATCGCGATAGTGATAACACTTTGCCTATCTGTCTTGATTTGCAAATTTCTGTCCACGACTTCCTACAACTGTCCTAATTTTTGTTATACTTTATCTCTGGGCCCACTAGGCCATCCAGTGCTCAGGCTGCTAACCAGCAGCTGCTTACGCAAGGCCTTCAAAGTCAGTGCCATGTCAGAACATAGCATACATGCCTGTATCTTTTATTTTTATTTATTTATTTTTATTTGCCCTTTATCCTGGCTAGACCACGTCTACTTCACGCTCTGGTCCATGGCCCCGGAGACCTCTGCCACCGCCTATAGCTGCAGAGGACCCTCGGTCACCCGGCTTACCCCCTGGAGAGGCAGGGCCGCAGGCCACCCTCCGTGACCCTGGAACTGTGACTGGTTGGGGTCCCATGGCCCAGCGGTGGCGATCTCCGAGGGATCTCCGGGGAGGGCTTCATCTCGGTGGTCCTGCCGCCTTCTTTTTCTGTTTTCTCCCCAGAGGAGGCGGGGACGCAATGGCGCCAGCGTCTGCCCGCCTCCCTCCCCACGTCAAGCGTCAGCTGCGTGAAACTCCTGGCCTCCTTGGAAAATCCCCAGCACCTCAGCTACCCCACCCTCCCAAGGAGAGAGCTGTCCAGCGGACGCTCGATCCTACTCCCAACCCGGCCCTCAACCTGACCGGGATCTGTTCCCGAACCCGGTTGGCGGGTGAAATGCAACCCACCGCCTGCCTGATGGGCCAGCGCCTGTATCTTTTAAAGTTTCTTTGCTGGCTTCCTCCACTCGGGATGGGTTCTGTCTTACCACTACTTCACCCAAAGGCATATTTCTTAGGCCTGTTATCACTTGAGTCAATAATTTGGCCAAAATTTCAGCTTCTGGGGATCATGCTTTTGTCTGCCTCTTTAAATTAAGCACCAGTTGTTCCCCATGTTGTGTACTTGCCCCAAACATCCCCAGAGCTGTCTTATAGTAACTATGTACCTATCTTAGAGGACACTGTTTGTACTCTCTCTCTCTCTCTCTCTCTCTGCATGACATGAAGATGGCTGTGATCACAAATCATAGGCTGCTGACTTCTGGTGACACCAGGCAGTTGGTGGCAGTCTGAAATGTTTGCTGCATGCACCTATGCTGTCATTTCTATTATAACTTGGGTTGGAAAAGGAGGAAAGCCAATTGGTGGAAGAGCATCATGGATTAAATCTCCTACTGTATTTAATCCACATTTAGTGTGAATCTCCCTGAAGGCAGAGTCGGACTCCTTAGCTGGTGAAGAAAATCAAGCAGAAAGGCAGGCATTAAAATTGGAACAGAGCGAAGTGCTGGGGACTGCCTTCCTCAACTGTGATACCCTTGTCCCACAGCTGTAAGCTTAGGGGCTGCCTCACCCAACTGTGATATTCCCGTCCCACGTGCACTGGACCAGTGGGTTAATAAAGGTGTATATGTAGAGAGAGGTGGTGAGTGGCTCACTACCGTTTACCGTAGTGACAGCAACGCTGTACTTCTAGGCAGCTGTCTCCTCTCTCCCTGACAGTTAGTTGCCATGCTGTGGCTAAAATCACAGTAAATGTAACAGAAACGAGAAGTATAATAGTTCAATGATTATATAGGGGAGAGAAGCGGCGTGTTGGCGGAATGCAGATAGGTCCTGCAAAGAGATGCAGTTTGCCATAGTGACTGCAATGCTGTACCTAGGCTAGGCAGCTCTTTTGCCTGACAGATAGTTGCCATACTGTGGCTAAATCACATAAATGCAAGTATATTAGTTTAATAAGCGACCGCTACCTTCATTCCTGTATATTTCCCAATGATGTTGTGTCATAACAGCTACATTGGGAGTGCATAATCGGGGGTGAGTGGTATAAAACAAACATGTACGTGGTGGCAGAGCAAGAGAGAGAGAGAGAGATGGAGAGCCAGCTACGAGTCACGGTTTGTAGCGGAGAGAGAGACATACAGCAGTAGCCATGTTTCTTGCAGCTGTTTTTTGGGGAGACAGAGAGAGAGGAGAGAGTACTGTACTGCATGCTCTGAGCAATGTGTGTCTCAGTCTGTCTGTGTGTTGGGGGTCAAGTAACCCATTTTTTCAACCATTTGCAAGTATGTTTTGAAACCAAATGTCAGAAATGATATTAGCACTATATTTCTGACATATGTGTTTTCATAGAGTGCATCAAATATGCATTTGTTGCTGCAGACTACTGTAACAGTCTCAGGATACAGTGACATTTCTGCCATTAAAACGGGAAAAATGTTTCTAGGATCGTGGATATGTTGTTCATCCACACTATTTGGCATGTTTCTTTCCCTTTAAGGATCGCTGGAAAGTCTCAAGCTGGCTCCTCCCACCCACCTGGGTGGTATATCCCCGGCTCTGCCCCATAATTCCAGATCTTTCTTTCCTCTGGAAGATTCAGGTTGCCTCCCTCGTGCTACCGCATTTTGTAGGCCCTGGCTTTTATACCTTTAGTTATTCTGAAAATCCATCTAGTTCGCATTAGCAATCACGACTCTTTATCTTCGATTATGAAGACAAGTCTTCCCCTATTTTTGCGGTGTTAGGTGGCCAGAAGATGTCATGCACTGATCACACCTGCATGTGTCTATTGGCGGTTATCGACCACGACACCTCAAGTGGATTTTTTGTCTTGCATTTCACCCTGATGTCCTTGGCGACCCGTCTTACATGCCTGAAGTTGGGGAGGCGAAAAGAGAACCCGCCGGTGAAATCAAAGGAGGCTAAGTTAGCGGTTTCATGGCTGCGGGATCTGCCAGAGCAATTGGAACGCATGCAAGCCTTTTGAGAGGAAGCGGCTCATGCCTGTGACTCTTCCTCGCGGAGCTTCTCTCATTCCACTCAACCTGGGCTTCACTTTCTCTGGTTCTTTCTGAGAGTTGTGCCAGTCTCTCCGACTAAGGGAGAGGCCCAGGCATGCACTCCTTCGGTCCGTAAGCGGGAAAAGGACCTGGGACTGTCTTTGTCCTAGCAAACACTTTCTTGGGATCTGGAGGGCTCTCGGTCCCAGGGCAGTAGTTCTGACTTGGTTGAAGTGGCTTCGCTTTGCCGGCCCAGCCAGTCGGTAATCAAGAGTCGATCGGGACGAGGTTGAAATAATCACGATCCAATCGACTAATATCACCGACTCCAGTCGATGATTCTCTCAATCGGACCCTGGTCCTTTCTTTCCCCTATGAGGAGACCCAGCCTGCTGGGAATCCTGTCGAGGAAGTGGTCCCGACCCTGGAAATCACTGGCCCGCTGGTGTTCCCGATCGACCGAGTCGGCCTGCCGGATCTCAATCGAGGTCCAAGACCCCTTGACCAACAGGCTGAGGAAGAGCCAGAAACAATCTAAAGAGGCGACTCGTCAGTCGTTCTCATCCTCCTTGGATGAGGAGAGGCTCAAGCGGAAACTCCATCGGTGTTATGAAGACCTCGTGGCAACAGCTGATTTTGACCGGGCACAAGCAAGCTCCAGCTTCTACCCCAGCTATTACTTGGCTTTCACCTCCCAGGCTGAAGTCAACTCCTTCAGAGCTGATTAAGCCGTTCCCCACCTGCAGAGCTGGCGAAACCTCCGTTCGGCCTAAACCGGTCTCTCCACCATTAGTGGTGGAACCACCACCAAGCAGCCCATGGCAGGAGCTCCTTCTAAGAAAGCTAGACCAGATTCTGGGCTTCCCTGGCATCTTTTGATTACTGTCACCCGGAATGCTCTCGGTGGGCTGAAGGTGACCTGGAGGGGCGACCATTGTATCCGGATTCGGATGAGACCGACCTACATTCTCATCAGGGATGATGAATTAACCGGTGGGATTGAGACAGAGCAAGGTCCTTCATCTTTCCATGGCGTTCTCGCCTCATCTCTGAGTCTACGGATGCCCCTGGAGCCCATCCAGAAAAAGGCGGAGTACCCTGTCATGGGCGTCCTCAAGAGAAGGATACCCTGGCGGAGGCCTTTCCTGTGGCTGAGGCCATAGTTGGCCCGGCATTAGAATTTTGGCAGCGCCCTGCCTCTTGTCCAGCTCCATCTGCCCTCATGGCCCCTACAGTATCACGGTGCCCATGGGGTCCTTGCGAGGTTCACAGAGCACCCTTGACCGAGAGCCTGGTGACCGCCTCTGTGTTCAGGTGTATTGGCAGTTCTGCTGACACTGATCGACCTCCTGAGAAGGAATCCAAAACTTGGATCATTCAGCTCAGAAGGTCTATGCGGCCTCATCTTTAGGCCTCCGTGAAGTGCAAGTTCAGCCGTCATCATGGCACACTTCTCCCATGCCCTCTTGGGGTCTTTGGATAAAGTCCTCCCACATCTCCAGCGGACATGCAGACCATGATCAAAGCAAGTCGGGATGAGGGCGGGCTGTTGCAAAACAGCAGCTTCAGCGGCCCTGGACATTGGGGATTCTTGTGCCCGCTCATTGGCAGACACAGTTGCCTCTCGCCGCTGGGCTTGCTGAGACTCTCCTCTTTCCGGCAGATGCTCAGCATGAACAGCTGATGTGTCTTTCCTGGGTACCGATCTTTTTGGCCTAGGTTTGGCTAGTCACCTTCAGCGTATTAGGCAGTCCAATGCCACCTTGGATGCCACTTCCTGCTAAAGGTTCTTGAGTGAAGCAGCAGAAGAAGAAGAAAAAACCTTTTCGAATTCTTCCCCTGTGGCCCAGTAACCCTCCTTTCTGGGAGGGCAGCAGCAGGCTCAAGCTTGGCACCCGACCCAAGGCCAGGCCCTCACAGGTCTGTAAAGGAAGCTGAGGTTCAGGTCCTGGATCCTCCTCAAGCCTGCTTAGTGACGAGGCGGGGCTGCTGCCTCTCCCGTCACCACCAGCTCTGGGTCCTCCGTGGGGACAGGTCTGCCACTTCCTTTCCGCCTGGTCTGTTATCACCATAGACAGGTGGGTCCTAGAGTGGTTGGTCAGGGTCTGCCTCTGGAATCGAGCACTACCCTCAAGCCAAGTCGAGCCCCACGGTGAAAGAGTATCTGCCCTTACTCAGTTGGCTCTCGGTGACATCGTTCAGCTCTTTCTCAAGGAGGCAGTAGCTCGGTGGCGGATTCTCCAGCAGACCAGGATTTGTCTCCAGGTACTTCCTGGTGCCCAAGCAGATGGGGGCTGGTGCCCCATTCTAGATCTGCACAACCTGAATCAGTATCTCAGGTCACGCACCTTCGGATGGTCACTCTGTCCCAGATCATACCATCCTTGGAGGCAAACATGTGGTTCTGTTCACTGGATCTGCAGGACACATTCTTTCATGTCCCAATCAGTCCATTTCATTGGCAGTTCCTCTGCTTCAGAGCCGAAGGAACCCTATCCGAGTTCTGAGCCATGCCGTTTGGCCTGTCATTGGCCCTCAGGTCTTCACCAAATGCATTGCAGTGGTGGCAGCCCATCTCAGGCATCGAGGGGTCAGAATTACCTCACCTCGACGATTGGCTCTTAGCAGGTCCCACCCAGCAGGAGGTGGAGAGGTCCAGGGACCTGGCCTCCAGACACGCTCCCAACTCTGCCCCTGATCAACGAAGCCAAGTCAGAACTCGTGCCTTCCCAGGTGATGTGCTTCATCGGGCAGAGCTCAACTCTCGTCAAGCCAGAGCTCGGCTCCCGGCAGATGGGTCAGGGGTTCTCTCCTCCTTTGCCCAATCATTTCTGGTTGGGCAGTTGCGCCTGCCCAGGACTTTCTGCACCTTCTGGGTTAGATGGCGGCATGCACCTCTGTGGCCCGTTGGGTCCGGTGGCACATGCCCCTACAGTGGGAGCTGGCTGCCCAGTGGACTCAGCACCATGCTCATTTTGACCAGCTGATCACTGCAACCCAGAAGATGTGGGGCGCTTTCCAATGGTGGACTGCCCCAGACCCGGTTGTAGGAAGGGATCCCGTTTGTCGCCTCGAGCCGACAGCCATTCTCACAACCGATGCCTCTCTCATGGGCTGGGGCCCATGGGGGACAAAAGGGCCCATGGGTTCTGGACCCCGAGAAGTCCGATACCACATCAACCTGTTGGAGCTCAGAGCAGTCAGACTGGCACTGTCAACTTTCGCCTCCTCAGCTCCGGGGTCAAGTGGTTCAAGTCCAGACAGACAATACCACGACAATGTACTACCTCAACAAACAGGGCGCATGCATTCCGCCTGCTTTGCAGGAGGCGCTCCGCATCTGGACCCTAGTCAGCCGTCTGGAGGCAGATCTCCTAGCCATCCATGTAGCGAGCCTCAAACCATCTGGCAGACACTGTCAGCCACTTAGGCCAGACATCCCATGAGTGGTCTCCATCCAGCAGAGGTAGCTACAGCTTGTTCTCCCACTGGGGCAAACCGATGGTGGACCTGTTGCCTCCAGGGACAACACCAAGCTGAGGCTGTTTCATGCCCGCCACCTCAGCAGGGCTCACTTTAGGGGATACCTTCTCAAGGCCGTGGACCCCAGGCCTCTTCTACACCTTCCCTCCATTTCCCTTGATCTACAAGGTACTCCTCAAGGTGAGGAGGGACAAGGTGAAGGTGATCCTGGTAGCCCCAGACTGGCCGTGTCGGTTCTAGTATCCAGATCTCCTCAGCCTCAGCTGCAGGCACCCGGAGCGGCTTCCAGTATGCCCGGACCTGATCTCTCTCAATCAGGAAGGTATACCACCTGGACCTTCAATCCCTGCACCTCACAGCCTGGTACCTGAGCGGCTAGACTTAGGCTTTGGGTCTTTCTGAGGATGTCCTCACCGTGGTGGAGGCATCCAGAAAGAGAATCGACCAGGAAATCTTATGCCTTTAAATGGAAAAGGTTTTCCATTTGGTGTTAGAGACAAGGGCCTGGACCCTCTGTCCTGTCCAGTGGCTAACATTCTCGACTACATTTGGTCTTTGTCAAAGGGTCTTGGTCATCGACCCTTAGGGTGCACCTGGCAGTCATCTCTGCTTACGGACACGGGCCGGTCAGCTTGATGCAGGAGACAGTGGTTGGGCACTTTTCTCAAAGGCCTGGATCACATATCCCTCCGTGCGTGAACCTCCACCTCCATTGGATCTACAGCTGGTACTGGCAAAGCTCATGGGCAAGCCATTGAACCGATGCACAAGCGTGTGTTGTCACACTTGTCATGGAAGACAGCCTTCCTGGTGGCTATCACATCTGCCAGAAGGACAGGGAGCTCCAGGCACTCTTGGTGGACTCCCTTATCTGATCTTCCACAGGGACAAGGTTGTCCTATGCCCCCACCTGAAATTCCTTCCGAAGGTGGTGTCAGAGTTTCACCTTAACCAGGTGTTAACTCTGCCAGTGTACTACCTAATTACACCTCAGAGGCCAAATACAGGCTCCATACCTTGTACCTGAGATGAGCTCTCTCTTATTATAAGGAGGCGGCGGAAGTCGGGGAGAGAGGTTCGCAGCTGTTTTGTCACTATGCTGAAGCCGCTTCTGGCAGACCTGCAGCAAAACAGACTATTGCAAGATGGATTACATCTTGCATGAGTCTATGCTACGAGTAAGTGGGCATGGAGCCTCCCAGAGGGATAAGAGCTCATTCTACCACCATCACACGCTCATTGGCTGCTTCCAGGGACATCCCTATCCAGGAAATCTGTCGGGCTGCTACCTGGAGTCCGCAAACACCTTCATTACCCATTACCACATCGACCTTGAGTCACACCAGGATGCTGGTTTGGGGCCTCAGTTCTCCAATCTCTTTCCCCAAGTAAGTATCAGTGGGGTGTGCCTGCCTCCCTCCTCCTGGAGAACTGATAGGAGTCTGCCAAATGGTGTGAATGAACAACATATCCACGATCCTAGAAAAGCAGGTTACTCACCTGTAACAGTAGTTCTAGGAGTGGTATATGTTGTTCATCCATCGACCCACCAACCTCCTGGCTGTGGATGCACAACACCGGCTTCCAGCGGCTAAGATCTTGCGCCATGTGGTGGAGCTATGGATATATCACCCAGGTGGGTGGGAAGAGCCAGCTTGAAGACCTTCCGCGATCCTTAAAGGAAAGAGACACGCCAAATAGTGTGGATGAACAACATATACCACTACTGTTACAGGAAGTAACCTTTTTTTCTGTGCATTTTGAAATGAATAAGCCATGTTATAAGCGCAGTAATCCATTCCAGGGTATGGGGTTAAGGGATTTAATCACACCCCAGGTGCTGTGAGGACACTCAGCCATGCGACCTTGTGCCTTGCAACGCAACCAGGGCATGGATTAAATCCTCATAACCCGTGTCCTGTTGTGGGTTGTTGCTTACTTAATCCCCTGCTGGTTTGACAAAGTGTGAAGGGTGTGGTACTTCATCATCCCACTAAGGTTCCTGGTTTTCCCCATGCTGACAGAAAATCAGGGGATGCTTGAGCAGAGGGAGCATCTTGCTTTCCTTCCTAGAGCACAAGTATGTTACCACAATGAGAGTGTGGGCCTATGACATCCTGAGAAGGACATCCCAGGAATGGGGCATGAACCTGGGTCTCCACATGCTCAGCTCAACAAGCCACCACTGTGCCAGCTTGCTGGCATAGTGGTAGTGCTACCACTTATGATGCTGATGATTTGAGTTTGGCAACAAGCTGGAGTCATAAAGGGGTCAGTTGGGAGGTGAGAATCAAGCATCCAAGTGCCTGCTGTCCTCTTCTGGGGAGGAGTGGCTGGGGACTAGTGCACTGAGCAGCAGAGTAGTGGCAGACATCTGGTGTGCCACACACAGAAGCGAGTGGTGCCACCATTGATGTAATTGCATGATGCCCCTCTGTACCAACACAGGGAGGAGGAAGGCACACAAAGAAACAGGGGTCAGAAAATACTGGCTGGCATAGATGACCACCTCCTCTCACTGGTCCCACATCTGACAACTTGGGCACGGCCACTGGATCCTTGACTAGTGGGTCAATTGCACTTCCTGACACCCTGCAGCAGTGGGGTAAGCAGCAGAAGCAAGCTAGGTAAGTCCCAAGGGAAGCCAGGGTGACGGGTCTGGGTGGCTGGTATGATGGGAAGCCATGTCAGAAAGGGAGAAAAAGTACTAATTAAAACAACCCACCACTGTGCTGAGAAGCTAGCTGTCTATTTTAATTTACTATTCCTGGCATTTCTCTCTCCTCTCCTCTAGTTTTCTGCTTCAGTCTCCTCTCCCAGTGGCTTTCTCTGGGTCCACTGCTGAGTTGTTGGAGGCACCATCTCTTTTTTTTGTGTGTTTGTTTAAATAGAGCTTTTTACCTGTCCGTCACCACCTCATGCCTTTGATTGGGCTAATCCTGGGAACCCCAGTCCTGTCTGTCGTTCCCCCAGCCATCGTGTGACGGGATCCACAGCACCAGACCCAAGAGTTCCAAGGGCCATCATATCAGCGATGGGGACATATTTTTCTGGTTTTCTTCCATTACTCCCAGGGCCTCAGTGATGCAGCAGTGTATGTGCGTGGGCGTGCATGCGTTTTGAAGTGGTAACCTGCTCTACCCAGCCAGTGTAGTGCCAGCCAGACCATTTGCTCAGTGCTACCACCAAGTCTCCAGTCAGTGACAGCCTAGAGCTGGCAAGGTTAACCTCTCCTGTGCTGGGGAGGAGAGCTGCCCAGTGGCCACTCAGTCCTCTCCCAGCCTGGCTGACCCCAGCAACCCGAGCTACTCCCGATCTTAGTCACTGGGCTGGTGGAGGCAACATCTCTTACCACCAGCCTTACCTCTGATCCTCCTGAGGGTACCTGAGTAGAGACGGGATCCATCATGTCTGACTTTAGGGATGAGCTCCTGGATGTGCGATGTCAGCTCTGGGCCAGATACATGCTTGTCCACAATGAGTGGTAACCCTAGATGGCGCTATCCCAGGGCTACTACCCTGCCTGATTTGCCACTAACAGGTTGAGGGCCTGGATCCAATAGGCGGTGCCTCCACCCAGAGGTCAGGGTTTGCAATAGTTAAACTTACTTGGTCACAGCCCTCTGGGACACTGCAACCCCTTTCTTCCCACTAGTGGCCCACACAATATATCAGAATTACCTTCACAGTATACACTTACCCCCAGGACTAGTTCCGGCACTGGGACCTCCTGTGAAATAAGATACAGTGCAACAATCACAGTACAGTACTTTAACATAGACAAATACCTCAGGCAGTATAACTTTGCTGAAACAAGCAGCTCTGATTTATTTAGGGGATATAACAAGGACAGGGAAATCAGGTTAATTAGCTTATCACTTTACTATCTACCTATGGCTCAGTGCACAGGGCCTATCCCTACCAGTTACTGTCCCTGGGCACCCAAGCCCTAGTGGCTAGTCCAAACCAGGCAGCTGGTAGGGGCCCTTTCACAGTGAAAAGAAAATTAGTTTAAACAATCAGCAGTACAGTGATTCCATTTGGATTTAATGTGGCAATTCAACAGGAGTGACCCTGAATTAGTACTCACGACCTCCAAACAAGATAGGGTCCTTCAACGTCAGCAGGGCTACTCTTGAGCTCCACGAGACTCTTCACACATTTATATGGTAAAAAGAAAGTACTATACCAGGCAGGCTGCTTCTCTATCCCGATCGCAATTACTGCACAATACCGGGAGAACACACAGCAGATTCAGTTCCTGACAGACCGAGTGCAATTCAACAATTTCTCCAGTCTTCTACAGGGTGAGCCTGGTTTCTACTCTTCAGAGATCCTTTGATTCTTTTCACAGGGACAGATTCAGTCTAACAAGCAGTTACACAAGCTGCAGACCGGAACTCTGGGCCTTACACACGTTTTTGACTGAAACTGTGCACTGAAGGAGCACAGGGTTTCTTCCCCTTCACTCCAGAGCTAAACTGAAACTCCAACAGACAAAACCGGGCACTTCCTTTGAGTTTCTCCCAGTTCTTGACTGGATTAGCATCACCACAATAGACTGCTGCTGTTGGTCCAAAAAGGCCAAGTCTAAACTACATCTCCCAGAGTCACTGCCCATACAATCCTCTTGTGGCTGGCTCAGATTATGAGTCCAAGTTCTGATTCGTCCAAGGCACCATTTTAGAGCTAGCTACCCACACTGATTGGTCCAATTCAGCAGTTCAAAACCAGAATGGGGAACTAGGCAAACACAGTTCTGACTGCAAAGAAAGCAAGTTAGACAAACTGTATTTTCATTATTACTCTAAATGATTTCTGGCAAACAGTTACACCCTTCAGATAGGTTCCTTTGCACTCCTAGTGACTGCAAAATGGAGTGAATTGGCAGCAGCTCGAGTGGTACTCAAACAGAAGCACACAGTCCCCATACAACTAATTATGTCTGCAAGCAGACAGCTCTTAAAGAGACAGTACCAGAGGCTCTAAAACACTCACTGATAAATGGCTTACAACGCAAACACCATTCAGGCTTGGAGCATTCAAGCAAGCTCCTGGAAGTCTTTGGGAACCCCCATTTGCAGGGGTTACACCCTTCCTGGCCTGGGAAAGCTTGGCGTCGCGTCAAGCAAGTACCCTATAAGTTTTAACTACAACCATATACATTTGCATTAGGCTCACATATGTAATCGTCAGTCAGTATATCATTTTACCAAGAACACATTTCTGAAACATTGCAGTACGTCACTCTTTACATACTATTACACACACATTGTACCATAACTCAAGTTATTACCTCTTGTACATGAAACCTGAAGAGAGGGGCCCTTTCCTATCAGTTACCTTGGGGCT
Source organism: Neoceratodus forsteri (assembly GCA_016271365.2). Lineage (NCBI taxonomy): Eukaryota > Metazoa > Chordata > Ceratodontiformes > Ceratodontidae > Neoceratodus > Neoceratodus forsteri. The sequence goes on from CM057452.1 coordinate 1,873,655,701, forward strand.
GGACAGGGCAAAGGGCACCATACTTAGAGGGCAACACAAGTAACTTGGAGTTAGCACTGACGCTCAGTTTTGGCAATGAGCTCGGGACACATACACTCTTTATGGACAACATTGAGAGGCAAGTCCACAGGCCTCCCAAGTGAATCATAACTGAGGTGCACCACAGGCTTTACAGCTCGACCAGTCTTTCTAGGGGAACTGTTACAGTCTCTGCACTCTGAGCCTCATTTTCAGCATTGTCCTCACTTGTCAGGGGGTCTCCATGGGGTAGAGGCTAGTACTGGAGTTTTCAGCTCCAGGAGTTACAGTTTCTGAGTCCACAACATTTGGCTCGCATGGAGAGCTTTTGGACACTGGCAGTGGACTGTCAGGGCACTCAAATACTCTTCTGGTTCTGGTGTATCACCAGTCTGCCCTAATCCATCATTTTCTTCCCTGAAAGCTCAAACAGTTCAACCATGCACAATGATTCCATTTCATCTGATCTGATGCTTTGCACTTCACTTTCTGGGAGCATTGGCTCCAGGTATGAACTGGGGCCTTAGACAGTCCAGAAGGCCCAGCTCGTCTCCAGTATTGACTAGGGGATTGCCCAGAAACAATTGACTCAGTTTGTAAGAAGGATAGTATTCAAAGTCACTCTCACTTTCTTCTGATATGGACTGACAGTCATGCTCAACTGGGACTTGTGCAGGGAACACTTTAACTCTGCTTCTGTAGGTGCAGACTTCCTTGATCTTTTCTTAGCAGCAGCTCTAGTCACTGGTCCAGAGGGGCATCTTCTGGGGCTCAGACTCAATCAGGATTTGTCCAATGGGCAGTAAATGATTTCTATGCATTGTTTTACATCTTTGAATTGTTCTCAGGCCTTACTTTGTACACTGGCAGATCATCTAGTTTGCCCACTACAATGTGAGGGAGATGGTGCCATCTGTCAGCAATCTTGTGTTTGCCATGCAGTCCCAGATTTCTTAGCAATACCCGATCTCCCTCCTGGAGTTCCTGTGCTTTCACCTTTTATCATACCTTTCTTTGTTGGCCAGATTTCTTTTGGCAGCCATGGTTTGAGCCAGTTAGTACGCATGAGTTAGCTGGGCCTTTAACTTTTGCACATACTGTAAATAGTTGTCAGCTTGAACCCCATCAGGAGAGACCCCAAAACACACATCTACCGTAGTGAGCTTTCTTCCAAACATCAAGTGATGGGGAGAACCCAGTGGCATCACTTTTGGTGCAGTTATAAGCATGTACCAGGGTGCTAATTTGTTAGCTCCATCTAGGCTTGTCCTTTGGTGCAGGGTGCCTAGCATATCTAGCAAAGTGCGTTGAAACGTTCAGGCTGTGGGTTCCCCTGGGGGTGTGAGGTGGTTCTGGACTTTCGCACTCCCACAGAGAAAGCATCTCTTTGATCAGAGCGACTCTCAAAGTCTCTCCCTTGATCAGAATGGATTCTTTGTGGAGCCCCATATAACAAAAAGTTTTACAAGTACTTGGCCACAGTGGATGCTTTCTGGTCTTGGTGGGAAGCTTGGGCATATCTCGTGAAATGGTCAGTGACCACCAACACATTACTGATATTTCTTTGATCTGACTCAAACTCAGAAAATCAATACAGACCAGCTCCATGGGTGCACTGGTGGTGATGTTAACAAGGGGCAGCCCTGGGGCAAAGCTTCCTCTGGGCAGCGACTACAAGTTTGAATGTGTTTCTCCACATCAGCCCCATCTTAGGCCAATAGAATCTGGATCTCACCAAGTCAAGTGTTCTGTCTATACCAAGGTGCCCCATGTGGTTGTGCAAGGACATCAGTACTGAGTCTCGAAAGGCAGTGGGCAGCACTAGTTGTTGTTTGTCTACTTGTCCCCTCTGTCTACTGTTTCTCTGTATAACAGTTTATTGATCAGTTTCAACTTAGGACCTTCTTTGTATAACAGTGCAGTTCTCAAATCAGTGGAGCGTAATTTGGACACATCTTTTCCTGCATAGAGGGCTTCTAAAGCTGCTTTGATCATGGGATCGGGATTGAGCCACGAATACTGTCATTGTCCAGCTGAGGCAGTGCACCAATGTCTGTGCAGAAAAGTGGCAACAAGCAGCAGGTATGCACTCAGAGGGTCCCAACTCCACCATGCAGTCCACTGTGTCCGTGGGACATTTGTTCCTCCCTGTCAAACCTTCCGCAGAGTGCCCGAATGTCAGGTTCTGCCAATCGGACCCAATCATTCTGGGGAACAGGCCTCCGGAGAGAGCATCAGCATCTATGTGGTTCAGACCTGCTCGGGTATTCAGAGCACAGTCATATGTAGATAATGCAGAAAGCCACCTATAGCCAGTGGCATCCAACTTAGCTGAGGTCTGCACATAGGTCAAAGGATTATTGTCAGCTTTTACTAGTATTTTTAGCCCCATATAAGTACTCATGAATTGGTCAACAATAGCCCACTTCAAAGCTAGGAACTCTAACTTATGTACAGGATAGTTCTTTTCGGATGGGGTCAGGCTTCTACTGGCAAAGGCCACTGGTCTCAGGCCATTCTCGCTTTCTTAGTCACAACACAGCCCAACCCTTGCAAGCTAGCATCAGTGTGCAGGACGTAAGGTTTTCTTGGATCGGCATAGGCCAGCACTGGAGCATGGGTAGTGATATATGATCTCATGAAAAGCAGTCTCACAATCAGGAGTCCAGTGCCCCAAATACTACTCGGATGAAAATACACTCTTCAGTCTTGAGGGATGCTGACTTTGGTATTTTTGTGGGTTGGGATACCCTTGAGTAAGGTTAAGTAAAGGGCGGATCACCTTGAATAGTCCTTGATGAAGCGCCGATAATAACCACAGAATCCCAGGAATCTCTGCAGTTCTTTTAGATTTTGGGCTGTGGCCAGGTGGTCAAGGCCTCAACTTTACTTGGGTCGGTCTCTATTCCCTCGGTGGATACTATGTGTCCCACATACTTTACTGATGTTTCAAAAATTGACACTTATCAATGGACAGTTTAAGGCCAAAGTCCTCCAGTCGGTCCAATACCTAAATAATCTGCTCTCATGTTCCTCCAGTGAGCTGCCAACACAATAACATCATCTAGGTATACCAGGTACTCTAGTAGTTCATGTCCCCACTGCACGCCCATCAATCGCTGAAAAGTGGCTGGGGCACCTGAAATCCCTTGAGGCATCCTCATGAATTCATAGAAGCCAAGCGGACAGATAAAGGCTGTCTTCTCACGGTCCTCTGGGGCCATCGGGATCTGGTAGTACCCACCGCGGAGATCCAACACAGAACCACTTGCTCCCGCTTAGGCAGTCCAAAGCATCCTGAATGCGGGCATTGTGTACTGATCAGGGATAGTCCGCCAGTTTAAGGTGCTATAATTCACACACATCCTACTGTCCCATTCTTTTCCCTCACTACCACAATGGGGAAGCATAAGGGCTTTGGATTCTTGTATTACACCAGCAGCTAACATCTCTTGCAGATGCCGCCTCACATCATCTATGTCAGCAGGTGCTAAGCCGAGACCTCTCACACGAAATGGTCTCTTTCGTCATGCAGTCGATATTGTGCTCGCTCCTTGCATGCATCCTCACGTCCCATTCCTTTAAAGAAAACACCTGGTCTCTCTGGGCAAGCTTCTCACTGATCCTCACTTTCCATTCAGCTGGCAACGGGAGTCGCCGAAATCAAACAAGTCAGGCGCACTCTGTCATTCTTCCTCGAACTCTTGCTGCTGGGTAGCACTGCAGTGTCTGCACAATGCACATTAGCCAGGATGTAACCTCTATTTACTCGAATGTCTCTTTCAGACACATTATGAACTTGGACCATTACCCTTCGGCATAAGCATGGGCTCTAGCGGGCAAAATACTAGGCTTGACCAGCAGTCCTCTGGCAATTTTCTCCATCGCCTGGCATCCAACATTAATATTTTATTCTAACATCCTTTCTGATAATGGACCTCTCCCTGTAAGGTACACTGGGCATTTGGCGCAGGATCAGAGACTCAGGATCCTTCTTCCATACAATTCCAACCGTTCCTCTGGTTCTATTTTTCAGCATCTCTCTGTGCCTCATAGGCCTTCTTAATTAAAGCTGGAACTCTTAAAGCTCTACTAGTTTTTGACCCTGTTTTCATAACACAACTGTGCCAGTCTTCCGAACATATGAGCATTTGTTCCAGTCAACAAAGGGACACCATCATACAGTCCAGTGGGGGACACACTAAGGCTAGAGTCTCTACTTGTTCGGCCACTCCAGCCACGGAGGTGGGAAAGACAGCCAAATTTGGTATACCCGGAATAGGGGTAGGCCTTCTCACTTAAACCCCATACATGCAGTCCTTCTAATGGTTGTAAGGGCACGTCTGACAAATGCTCTGATACCAATCCTGGAACATAATTGTCACTTGGGAGCCACTGTCTAATACAGCTCTTGTAGACACTCCATTCACCTTTACAGTGGTCTCCATGGAGGGACCCACTATTCTGGACCAGTCTGGAGGCGAGGTGGGGGCCTGGGCAACTGACCTTGCCACAAAGGACGTGAGTTAGCATTTTGGTGCCCTCACTGGGATCATTTCGTGCACCTCTTAACCACTGATTTGTTCTCGAAGCTCTCCCTTGAGCCTATATGCAACTTTGTCAGTGTCTTTTGGGGACTGGAATTCCCTTTTCATGTGCCCATCATTCCCTGATTATAGCAAAACATACTTTCTGGAGTTTGAGCTGCCGAGGCGCCACACTGGACGCCAGGCGGGTATTACTAACTGGAAAACCTTGTGCCATCTCTGTCTGCGGCGTGATAAGCATTTGGAGACATCTCGCCAGTTTCTCCACTTCCATGGTCAAGGAATCGAGTTGAGCTGTTATCAGCAGAGATACATGGGTGGGTATCCCACCCCATAGCAGATGCAGTCGGATATAGGTGGGGCCCGTACTTTGCAGGCGTGGCCTTCATGAAGGGACTGTTTTGAATTCCGGATCTCTCTCAACAGTTAGCCCGTTGCAGGCATATCTTTTCCTTATCAGAGCACTCATTGACTGCCAACCTCTGCCCTGAACTTCACTTGATGGGCCACCCTCAGTCACTCGGGTCATAGCCGCAGCTATTGGTGCAGGTCCTCCCAAAGGTCCGCCTTTTCTCAACTCCTCGAATTTCTCTCATTAACTCATCATGGGAGGGTGGGATTCCAGTCGATTTGCCAGGCGAACTGAAGCAACAGCAGTTCTGAGAAGGGGCAGACTTAAGGATCCTGTCCAGCCTGGTTCGGTCCAGTCAGTCGCTGGCAAACACTACCTTTCTGAGGCATTCTTGCAACAATTTTTCCAGCGAGATACATACACAGACAACAACTCCCTTGGTACTGTTGTGCGTTCTTACTCTCCACCATAGGTCCTCATCAGAATCTGAGGCTCCCATACATTCTCCAAGGCCTCAAGATAGGCCTGTGCAGTCGCTTTCAGGGTTACTGGCCCATTTAGCACGGATGGTAGCCAGGGCAGACCGGAGGCCTCACTAACCTCTTCGCTGCTTCCGGCATTGCTGCCATTCTAGCACTTGGGGACAACATAGTCTATCCAGGTCTCCCAGTCATCCTCCCCTTGGGGGTGGGGAGGTGCCAGAGAAGATCCTCAACCTTCGGAACAGTCGTGACTAATGGCAGGTGCAAAATAGGAGTCTGCATTGGTTCAGCCACCATTGCGGGCACTGGAGCGGGACAGGGTGTTGGGGAGGAACACCCCCAGGTGGCAAGAATAGTTTCTTCAAGTCCTCCACAGTTTCCCTTCTCCCAGCAACCATTTACAAATTTCTCCTCAAAAGTTTCAGATAGTGGTGGGGCTCATTCCCCTGGCTCCTTACTGTCCTTAGTTATCACTCTCAAGCAGTGAGGGCTCCCTCTGGGGTAATGGTCTGTGGCACTTTGAGCTATCTATGGGATCCTTAAACTCTGCTAGGGCCAGAAAAGTGTGGGTGAGTAGATTAGCATGACCCACCACCACAGGGTTTTGTAAACCTTCCACCTTGGAAAGTACTCCTGTACAGTGTCCGTATTGATACCCAGCGGGATGTCCAGGATAAGCATAGCATTTTGAGGGTCAATCTCCTCCCAGTACACCACTCCACCAGCCGTGCACAGCCACTTCTGTCGGGTACCCATTTTTCTTAACAGTGGTTCGTAATATGGCCACCAGAGGACACACAATCCCAGCGGTGAGCCTCAAGATGTAAACCCTAGATGGCGCTATCCCAGGGCTACTACCCCTGCCTGATTTGCCACTAACAGGTTGAGGGGCCTGGATCCAATGGCGGGTGCCTCCACCCAGAGGTCAGGGTTTGCAATAGTTAAACTTACTTGGTCACAGCCCTCTGGGACACTGCAACCCCTTTCTTCCCACTAGTGGCCCACACAATATATCAGAATTACCTTCACAGTATACACTTACCCCCAGGACTAGTTCCGGCACTGGGACCTCCTGTGAAATAAGATACAGTGCAACAATCACAGTACAGTACTTTAACATAGACAAAATACCTCAGGCAGTATAACTTTGCTGAAACAAGCAGCTCTGATTTATTTGGGGATATAACAAGACAGGGAAATCAGGTTAATTAGCTTATCACTTTACTATCTACTCATGGCTCTGTGCATTGGCCTATCCCTACCAGTTACTGTCCCTGGGGCACCCAAGCCCCAGTGGCCAGTCCAAACCGTGGCAGTTGGTAGGGGCCCTTTCACACAGTGAAAAGAAAAATTAGTTTAAACAGTCAGCAGTACAGTGATTCCATTTGGATTTAATGTGGCAACAACAGGAGCGACCCTGAATTAGTACTCACGACTCCAAACAAGATAGGGTCCTTCAGCGTCAGCAGGGCTACTCCTTGAGCTCCACGAGACTCTTCACACATTTATATGGTAAAAAGAAAGTACTATACCAGGCAGGCTGCTTCTCTATCCTGATCGCAATTACTGCACAACACCCGGAGAACACACAGCAGATTCAGTTCCTGACAGACCGAGTGCAATTCAACAATTTCACCAGTCTTCTACAGGGTGAGCCTGGTTTCTACTCTTCAGAGATCCTTTGATTCTTTTCCAGGACCGGATTCAGTCCTAACAAGCAGTTACACAAGCTGCAGACCGAACTCTGGGCCTTATACACGCTTTTTTTGACTGAAACTGTGCACTGAAGGAGCACAGGGTTTCTTTCCCTTCACTCCAGAGCTAAACTGAAACTCCAACAGACAAAACCGGGCACTTCCTTTGAGTTCCTCCCAGTTCTTGACTGGATTGGCTGTCACCACAATAGACTGCTGCTGTTGGTCCAAAAAGGCCAAGTCTAAACTACATCTCCCAGAGTCACTGCCCATACAATCCTCTTGTGGCTGGCTCAGATTATGAGTCCAAGTTCTGATTCGTCCAAGGCACCATTTTAGAGCTAGCTTACCCCACACTGATTGGTCCAATTCAGCAGTTCAAAACCAGAATGGGGAACTAGGCAAACACAGTTCTGACTGCAAAGAAAGCAAGTTAGACAAACTGTATTTTCATTATTACTCTAAAATGATTTCTGGCAAACAGTTACACCCTTCAGATAGGTTCCTTTGCACTCCTAGTGACTGCAAAAATGGAGTGAATTGGCAGCAGCTCAGTGGTACTCAAACAGAGAAGCACACAGTCCCCCATACAAACTAATTATGTCTGCAAGCAGACAGCTCTTAAAGAGACAGTACCAGAGGCTCTAAAACACTCACTGATAAATGGCTGAACACGAAACACCATTCAGGCTTGGAGCATTCAAGCAAGCTCCTGAAGTCTTTTGGGAACCCCTTTGCAGGGGGTTACAAGTGCATCATGGAAAGGGGTAGACGGAAGGAAGAGCTCTGCTATCATGAGTCCCCTGTTTTTACCACTGTATGACTTTGTTTTTTATTTCATAAAACAAAACCTGTCTGTCTTGCTCTTTGTAAAAATATGCCTCTTTAATGGGTGCTCATTTAAGTTTCTTTCCTCCACCTCCTTATCCGGTCACACCCTGCTTTTGTGACTGTTTTTCAAACAACATGAAGTCTTGCTGTATTCTGACATATGCAGTTAGGTCCTGCCTTCAACTGCCCCAGAGAACAAAGAGTTAAACTTTCCATGGCCAGCATGGAATGTTCACCACAAGCTCAGTTGAAGCCCCTGGCTGCTGTTGTTTAAACTGCAACCATCAGATTCTTTATCCCTCCACTGAACAGTCGTTCTGGAGATTTCTCTTTGCTCAGTTCAAAAAGTCAAGTTGAAGTGTCGCTTTTTTCAGTCGTTTCTACCAAGTTGCTGCACTACCAGTTGGTTCAAGTCTCTGTCTGTGGTACTGTGAGTACTAGTTAGGTTTTCTGTGTAGTTTCTGTGTGGAACTTGTAATTGTGGATTGGTTCGGTTGAACCGATCAGTTTCAGATTAAAAAAAAAAAGTATGTGATTTATTTAGAGTGTGGTAACTGGTCCAGAGTCGGTTCTAAAAAAACGGATTTAATACGCTTTTTCAAGACCAGTGACACAGTCAGGAAACCGATAGGGGAGTCTTGCCTAGTGGAGGCCGGAAAAGGGTAAGTTTTGGATAGGATTGGCTATGTCTGAGAAACCAAGAAAATCTGGGCCCACTGGTTTCAGCACTGCAGTGTGTGTGGGAAGTCTTTGCCAAGGTTGATCCCCACACCACCTGTGTTTATTGTCTGGGGTTTGACCACCTCAATTCAGACTGCCAAATTTGTAAGAATTTTCCCAAATCTACCCTGGAAGAGATTAGGTAGACTGAGGAAAGGGAGGCCGAGAAGTCTGCTGACCCGGATGGCCAGCCCGTTCGTTCCCGACCAAATCAGGAAGGAGTGCCCTCTGACCAGGGCAATACTTCTTCAGGCAAAAGGAGAGCTGATTCTGAGGAGTCAGTTCTGGTAAAAGGAAAAGAAAAGATAAATTGTCCAGTTCGACCCAGAAATTCATATTCCAACCGCCGATGAGATAGCCAAGGCGATAAGGATAGTTCAGTCACATTATTTCGGTTCTGACCAAACCGGCAACATCTGGCAGGGGTTCGTTCAGTCGGTTCCCCTGTTCTGGATTACACTTTGGAAGAATTTTATGAACCGGAGGAAGAGGAAGGAGAGTATTAGGATGATTATGGTGATTATGAAAGTCTAGATGTGCCTATTGACCCGGACATCTCCCCAGACAGACCTTCAGGTGTTTCTCCTCCAGGCTTTCTGAGTCCCCTTCTCACTCTATGTTTTACAAAAGTGGCTGAGACCTCCAGCTTCCTGTGGATGAAGCAGTAGAGGATCAGGAGGAGCCTGATTTGTTGAGATGATGGACATCCCAGAGTCCAGGAGACTGTCTATTCCCTCCACAAATCCTTTGGGAAACAGACACATAAAATTTTAAGTCTCCTAATTCCATACCCCTGTGGACAGACGAATGGACAAGGTGTATACTCTTTCAGGCTCAGACATGGAGTTCCTTTGCAGCAATGCAGCCATGTTAGTAGTGCAGGCTGCTGCCTGTGATAAGGCAAATATCCCTTGGCATCACACTCCCCAAGACAAGGACTCCAGGAAGATTGATGCCATGGCAAAGAAACAATACATGGCAGCATCTTTGGGACTCAGGCAAGCTAACTATATGGCCTACACAGCTAGATACGAGAAGTCCAGGTGGGACACTGTGCTGGCTCTGATAAACAGGCCCTGACCAGCTTGCAAGGAACTGGAGCAGGTGGCTACAGATGGGATTGAGGCATCTAAAGTACAATTTCATGCTGCTGTGAACTCCAGTGATGTTTCATCAAGAGTCATGGCTACATCTGTGTCTCTTCGAGGATGGCTTGGCTCAGATGTACTAGCCTCTCACACGATACCCAGGCTAAGCCCATGGATTTCCCTGTAATTGGTAATTCTCTGTTTGGGGAGCAGACAGAGAACTACATGAAAAGATGGATGAGTAAGGACCACTTACAGGAGTGCTCAGGCCAAAGAAAGGCAAGCAACTGCTCAAAGTCAGCAGTCCAGGGGCAGGGGCAGGCCTTCCAAAGGCCTTTTACCAAGCTCAGATCTCCTCTTCTTTCTCTCAGAAGGGGTTCTTTAGAGGAGAGGCAGACAGGGGATGAGCAGGCCTGCATCCACCCCTCAGCCTAAAGCCCTGACAAGCAGACACCCTGTGGGTCTGTCCGGCCGATTCTCCCATACCAGTAGAGGGCAGACTGGCTTACTTTGTCCAGGACTGGAAGTCTCTAACATCAGACAAGTGGGTCCTGGAAGTAGTAAGCCAGGGCTGGTTCTGAGCTTCAAAAATTTCCCAAGATGAGAACCAGATCCTTTCCACATGGAATCTATCAGAGACCTGCCTTAGAGGCAGATGTTTCTTCTCTCCTAGCTCTCAGAGCTATAGAGAGGGTTTCTACCCTACACAAGGGCAAAGGATTGTACCCAGGTACTTCCTAACCCTCAAAAGAACAGGGAGAATGGTGGCCCATCCTGACCTAAGATATCTGAACAAATGCCTTTAAAGCCAAAGTTCAAAATGGTGACTCTGGGAATCATCCTTCCTCTCTAAGGCTAGGGACTGGCTAGCCTCCCTGGACCTCAAAGATGCCTGTTTTCACATTCCCATCAGGTGCTCCCACAGAAAGTACCTCCAGGTTCGAGTTGCCCTCAGGCCACTATCAATTCAGAGCAATGCCCTTGGCCTAACATCAGCCCCAAGGGTTTTCACAAAGTGCCTGGCAGCAGTGGTTGCTTTCCTAAGGAGAAAAAGATCTCCATCTTCCCATACTTGGACGATTGGCTCATAGTAGATCAGTCTCCAGACCAAGTCAAGTCACATTTGCAAGTGACCCAGCAAGTGCTCACTTCCTTAGGATTCCTTCTCCAACCTTCCAAAGTCAGTTCTGAACCAGTAAACCCCTCACCTTCATAGGGGCAGAGCTGGATACAGTAAAGGCAAGAGCTTCCTTCCCTTGAAAGGGCAAGGACCCTCATGGAACTGGCCTCTTCATCCAACCCTTCAGGTGTCTCAACCACCAAGGCATTTCTTTCAGCTTCTGGGCCACATGGCAGCTTCCACAGCAGTGGTCCAAGGAGCAAGATTCCAGATGAGGGACATTCAGTTCCACTTAAGAGCCTTCTGGTCCCAAAGAAAGGTTTCCTTACCAAACTAGTCCCAGTGACTCAAACCCTGATCCAGGCCTTGCAATGGTGGCAGGATCAGGACAATTTGAGACAAGGGGTTCCTTTTGTCACTCAGTCTCATTCAGTGATACTCACCACAGATGCTTCCTGTTGGGCTGGGGAGCCCATTTGGGGATCTTACCACCCAAGGACTGTGGTCACCTCAGGAATCTCTGCTTCACATCAATCTCTTGGAACTCAGAGCAGTGTTTCTGGCACTGTAAGCTTTTTCAAATCTGTACAGAACAAGGTGGTCCAGGTCAGAACAGACACCACCACCACCATGTGGTACATCAACAAGCAGGAGGCACTGGTCTACAGCCTTGTGCACAGAAGCAATGAAGTTGTGGTCCCGGCCTATTCCCTGCAAACTCTCTGATAGCAGTTCACCTCTCAGGGAAGGACAATGTCTAGCAGATGCTCTGAGCAGAATATCCCAGGGCCATCACGAATGGACCCTATATCCTCTAGTTTTGAAAGTGATTTTCTAGATGGGGCACTCCAGAGATAGATCTTTGCAGCCCCAGACAATCACCAACTTCCTCTCTTTTGTTGCAGACCCTCAGTCTTGGGCTCAGTCCCTGGATGCTCTGATTCTGAACTGGGAAGGAAATTTCTGTATGCTTCCCCCTCTCCTGTTCAAAGTGTTAGTCAAGATAAGGTCAAAACCAGGCAAAGTGATTCTGATTGCTCCAGACTGGGCCAGACAGCCCTGGTATCCCCTGTTGCTGTCCTTACAGTCCACCTTCCCTGTGTCTTCCCAGGAATTACAACCTGTTGACATTTTATTTTATTTATTTAGTTAGTTTTGTTGACCGGGTAAGTGCGCTAGCCAACAAGTGACTATTTTCAGGCACGACCCGGGAGGTACAGTTACAGAACACAGTGATACATAAGAGATTACACAAAGCAGGATACATTTGCAGGATACATAAGAAATTACACAGAGCAGGATACATTTGCAAAGGACAAAGTCTCACAGTGTAGTCAAGCATAGCAATAAGGATAAAATTACATGTATTCAGTTGTTGAGAACTAGGGGAGAGGTAGGGGACAGGTGTAAGGGTAGGGCAGGAGAGACGGAGACAGGGGGTGGTAGGGCGAATAGCAAAAAGGGGAGGACAGGAGGAGGTTAAGGCGCCAAGTGTGGCATTAGCGGGAGAAGGTTACCACCTGTGGCCGGGACAGTGGAACCGGGAGTCGCCAAGAGACGAGAGGTCGGGAACAGGACAGTGAAGCTAAGGGTGCAAAAAATAGAGAGGGGAGAGAGGTGATGTGCAGGGAGGGCGGTGGGGACTAGGTGCAAGGGTGAGGAGGATTTGAACTAAAGGAATGAGGGAGGGAAGGGTAGGGTGGGAAGGGCAGGGGTATAGGGGAAAAGGGATGAAGGGCACGAACAGATAGGGAAATGAGTGGGGGTAAAGAGATAGAGTACACCTAGTAAGAGCAGAAGGAGCAGAAGAAGGGAGGAGGACAAGAGGCGAGGCAGTGAAACGGCATTGGCGTAGAGTAGAAAACCTGCGGCCGAGTCGTGAACTACTTGACGGCAGGAGAGAGGGGAGTCACGCAAACTGGTGGGAGGCGGATAAAATAGGAGAGGGAGGGGTGAGGACTGAGCATAGGAGAAGAGGAAGAATAAAAGAAGGAGGGGAAAGCTGGCAGAGAGGGGCAGAAAGGTGAAAGAAGGTAGGAAGGGTATGCAAGTTACGGCATTAGCAGTACAAGGTAGCAACCTGTTACCGCCGGTGGAACCGAAAGACGCAGAGAGGGGAGTGGAGGGCGTGTTAGAGGGGAGGAGGCGGCAAAGAGCAGGAGAGGGAGGGCAGGAAAAGGGAGGGGTAATGACAGGGGTACTGGAGAAATGGCTAAGTGGGAATGGAAGAGAGGGGCTGGGAAAGTAAGTGTTACAGGAACAGAGGGTGCAGGATAAGGAATGAAGGTGGGGAAAACAGCTCAGGAGCGAGGGCAAGCTAAGTGACTAGGCAGTAATTAGAGAGCTTTACAATTGGCATCAGAACAACAATGTTATACAGTATCAACAAACATGAAACATAAAAGCAAAAACAACCAAGAATAAAAAAGCAAGTGCCTATAATACATAATAGGGAGGGAGGAGAACAGGTTAGGAGCATGGGATTCAAGAGGGATCAAACAAACACATTTGTCCATCGAGGTAAGGAAAGCTCTGAGATTGTGCTTAAATGCATCGTGAGAAGGAGCATTTCTTAGTCCCTGGGGCAGCAAGTTCCAAAAGTTAGGGGCAGCATAACTGAAGGCTCCCAGCCCTTTTTGTGCGGCAGAGAGAATATTCAATAAGGACTTGTCAGAGGATCTAAGGTCCCATGAAGGTATAACCGGTTGGAGTAGTTTTGAGAGCTCAGCTGGCTTTGATGCTCTGATGATGGTGTCCGAAAGGTTGCAGAGGTAATATTGCCTGGTGGAGGAGGGAGATAGCCAGCCCAGGTCTTTGTATAGCTGACAATGGTGCTTCAGGCACGGTGCTTTAGCCGATACCTGCAAACATTGTTGAAGGTGGTGTCCCATTGGTGCAGAGCAGTTTTGCTGGCCATGGTTAGGATGGGGAGCACCGTAGGTGAGGGTTGGTAACAGGATCCTCTAGCAATTGCCAGTTTAGCGGCAGGGGTAAGCAGGAGTTAGTCCTGTAAGCAGCCCCTAGCTTACAAATTGACAGATTTACAAGTTTCCTGGATGTGCAGCTTTAGGTCAAGATTTTGGTCAAGGTGAATGCCCAAGTAGCGAAAAAGAGCTAACAGACTCCAGAGGGTTACCATTAATGTCAGGCACAGAGAGAGAAGAAAGAGCAGGTTCTTAATTTGTGTGGGGATCCAAATAGCATGGCTTTAGTTTTATTGGAGTTAAGGACAAGGCGTTGGGTGTGTAGCCAGCGCTGCACCAAGTGGAAGTCTGTGGTAAGGGTAGCATTCAGGTTGGTGACATCCTCTCAGGGAAGATTTGGTACCGAATCTTCGGTCTCTCAATCTCAAGGCTTGGCTCTTGAAGAGCTAGAGTTTGCAGATGTGCATCTTTCCCAGGGGTTCTGGATATCCTTAAGGCTTCTCAAAAGCCTTCCACAGAAAGACTTACAACTCCAAATGGAAAAGATGCAGCATTTGGTGTTCTAAGAAGAATATTTCTCCAGACTCTGCTGAGTTGCCTCACGGTTCTGGACTATATGGTCCATCTTAATGGCCTAGGCCTCAGACCAGCTACCCTTAAAGTACACTTGGCAGCTGTTTCTGCTTTCTTGTCAGTAGGCAAGCCTTCCTCTCTATCATCCCAATCATCCCATCCAGTGTTTTGTCAGTTTTTAAGGGATTACTTCACACCAATCCCCCTTTAGGGATCCTGCTCCTGCTTGGGACCTTAATGTTTGCATTGCTCAGCTTATGCAACCCCTTTGAGCCTTTGTCCTCTGCAGAGCTTTAGTACTTGACTTGGAAAACTGTGTTTTTGGTGGCCATTACTTCTGCCAGGCGATCAGTGAATTGCAAGCCCTGTCAGTGGAACCTGATTTCATCTCTTTCCATAGAGATAAAGTGGTCCTAAGAACTAACAGAAAGTTTTTGCCTAAAGTGGTTTCAGATTTCCCCCTCAACCAGTCTATATCTCTCCTTGTTTTCTTCACTGACCATTCCTCCTCCTCTGGAGAAAGGAGGCTACACAGCTTAGATGTTAAAAGGGCCCTGAGCTACTACATAGAGCGTGCCTAAGGGTCACAGGTTTGAATCCTCCAGTTGTTCCTCATGTATGGAGAGGTTGGTAAAGGCAAACCTGCCACTAAGAGATCTATTGCCGGGTGGATTGTTTCTTGTATACAATTCTGCTATGAAAAACTGGTAGAACTCCACCCTCAGGCCTGAGGGTTCATTCCACTAGATGCAGCTGCTTCCTGGCTGCTGCCAGGGTATTCCTGTCTTAGAAATTTGTCAAGCAGCCACCTGGAAAACAGTCCATACATTCACCAAGCATTACACTCTCTGGATATCCAGGCTAGGAGTGATGCTCGGTTTGGCACAAGCAGTACTTCAGAGCCTGTTTCCAAAGTAGGTTCTGTCCCTCCTCCTTGGAGGTACTGCTTGGTAGTTCAGTATGGCAGAATACAGCAAGACTTCATGTTGTTTGAAGAAAAATTACTCACCTTAGTAATGTTGTTTCTTTGAATGGAGTCTTGCTGTATTCTATCCTCCCCGCCTCCCTCTCAGAACCTTGTTTTGGGATGTGGGTGGGCAGGAGCAGTGTTACCACCCTAGGGGTGTCCTTTTTCATCCTCTTTTAGTTTGGGTGAGTGATTGTGTTTTGGATGTGTTTTGTTTTTGGTTTCATGACTTGAGTCTTCCTTTGAAACCAAAAACCCTTTTGTATAGATGTAGTTGCCAGTTGGCTAGTCTGAGTTTTACAGTTTCCACACAGAACTTCTAGTGAGTATTGCTCGTAAAGATCTGACGGTTGCAGTTTAAACAACAGCAGACAGGGGCTTCAACCGAGCTTGTGGTGAACATTCCATGCTGGCCATGGAAAGTTTAACTCTTTGTTCTCTGGGGCAGTTGAAAGGCAGGACCTAACTGCATATGTCAGAATACAGCAAGACTCCATTAGAAGAAACAACATTACTAAGGTGAGTAATTTTTTCTTCTATTTTATAGGGTGCTCAGACCTAGTGATTTGTAGTGAGACCACAAAATGCTAGCAGGAGAAATCTTATGACAATGATGATGTGAAGCTGTATTTGTGTGCTTTTTAAAGTGTTACTCTGACTTTTACTAAACTGATTCCCACAAAAGGCTTGAGTGCACTTTAGTATGTTGTAGTAAGGAACTAAGGCTCCCATTTTCAAAGGTCAGCCTGGCACAAACTGAGTTAGTGCCACACTAACCAGGAATAGCACCAGTCATCGGGGTATGGCTATATTCAGTGGGAGCCCCATGCATACACAGCACAGCACAATATTGGAAAGATTTCAGAGTTGCTAAACAGCCACAAGTGCATTGCAGTTAATGCTTTTGAAACCCAGCCCTTAACAGTGTGCAGAGGGTGGGTGCCCCACACCCTCCATGCATTGTCAAGGGTTGGGTACCCTGATGGTGCAGCCTATACCCGATCCCCTTCTCAATCAATCGATCAATTGATTTTGTTTGTATACTGAAATGTACGTGAGCAAAATGCCTGTTTTCACAAACATCTATTGCAGACTACAGCTATACAAAAACAAGGTACAACGGAGATACAGTTGATGAATTCACAAGGCATTCATATAATAAAATACAGAATGGTAAAATGGTTTAGATACACACAGAATAATGAACAGCTATCATTTTAAGGGAGGTAGGAGAAGACGAATGGGGTGAGAGAAAAGTGCTAAAGTACAGGAAACTGCGGGATAACCAGAGGGATAGCAATCCGGGAGACATTGAGTGAAAAAGGCACCCGCTGTGTTATGTTGTGGAACTAGGTGGGGCATCTGCAGGTGGATGTATTGAGGAGATGGGCCTTGAGGGAGGAATGAAGGAATTCATGGAATTACAGGTCTGAATATCATGGGGTAACTTGTAATACTTAGTACCAGCATAGGAGATTGAGTTTTGTGCCTGGCTGGTTCGGGTAGAATGGAATGTCGAACACCAAGGTGGTGGAACCTCTGGTCTGCTGTCCAGGGCTGAGAGTGGGAAGAGGGAGATTATGCTGGGAGAGAGCAGTTTGAGGTAGATTTTGTGTAGGAGGAGAGTGTTTTGAGTGAAACCTCCCTTCGAGGGTGGGCCAGCAGAGGGAGGAATAAAGGTTGCAGTGGTGGGTTTTCCAGGGAGACCCATGACGAAGTGTGCTATACAGTTGTTGGCAGTTCTTAGTTTGGTGTAGAGAAGCGAGGAGGTAGGGGGCAGAAACGATGGAACCATAATCTGTCAGGGGCAGGAGTAGGGTAGTGGCCAGGCATTGTCTGGAGGAGGGAAGAAGGAACTTTCTGATCCTGTAAAGAAGAACAAGTCTGGAATTGATCTTCTTTATAAGGTTGTTTATATGCAAATTGTTGGAGAGGTGGGGGTCCAGGTAAAGACCAAGATATTTAAATCGCTCACCTGTTTGATGTGATCGCCTGAGTTGTCGAAAAGGGTAAAGTTTGTTACAGGGGCCTTATGAGGGCCAGAGAAGATCATGAGTTTGGTCTTCTTGGAGTTTGGGACCATGCCATACCCAGAGAACCAGGAGTGGAGCTTTCTGAAATCAGATTGTAGGTTTTGGAATATAGTGTACAGGTTTTCGTGACTGCAGAAAAGGGCCACATCATCTGTGTATAGAACTAGTTGAGTGGAATGACAGGTAGAGAGGAAGGTTATTGATAAAAGTGAGAAAAGAAGGGGGCCAAGGATGGAGCCCTGGGGACCCATATTTGATCGAACAAGCAGAGGAGGTGACCTTCAATGGAGGTTTGATGGGATCTCTCAGAGGTAGCTCCTGACCCATTTGACAACATTATCAGAGAGGTAGAGACCTCAAAGGGTGTCTGGGAGGAGGGCATGGTCTACAAGGGTAGAATGCCTTGGTCAGGTCAACAAAGAGATCCGTGTACTGGTCTTTGTCATTAGCTTTAAGAACGTCACTGGTGAACCTGACCAGGGCTGTTTTTGTGCTGTGACTGGATATAAAGTCGTGCTGAGCACTGGAAAGTAAGTTATAAGATTCGAGGTGGGTGGTGAGTTGAGCGTGGACTACTTTCTCCATGATTTTAGAGAGGGCGAGGAGAGAAATAGGGTGGTAGCTACTGATGTCATTTCTGGATCCGGATTTAAAAGCGGTTTTATGGTGGTGGTTTTCCAGGTGTTAGGAAAGAGCCAAAACAAAGGGAATGATTGAGAATACTGGTGATGGGAACATCTAGAGAAAGATGGAAAGCTTAAGTATTTTGTAGTTGATCCTTCGGCACCTTTGCTGGGTTTTGGGTTGTTCCTACGAATAAGCTTGATAGTGTCATTGGGCTTAAGGGCCTTCAAGTGAAAATTGGGGGTCCGAGACTTTGGGGCAGAGTGGGTGAGTCGGGCAGAAAGGGCCAGAGGGAGGAAGGGAGGTTTCTACTTTTGAGGTCACCAACATGAGAGTTAAAGATATTAGCAACATCAGTGGGGTTGTTGATATTCCTCCTCCATGCTATGGAGTGATGGGATCAGCGCTTTTAGTTTTCCCAGACACGAGTTGAGGGTACCCCAGAGCTTACAGGGCTCGAGGCTTCACTGAGTTGTTTGTTATGAAGGAAGTCTATTTTGCCTTTCTTACCTCTGATTTACACTTATTACAGAGACCTGTAGAGGAGTGCTGGGAGGGTCTTTGTGCTTAGAATAACAGGCCCAGGCTTTGTCTCTAGAGCTCATCATCTTAACAATGTCTGGAGTAATCCAGTTGTTGATTTTACCCTTGTT
The DNA here is from genome assembly GCA_016271365.2 of Neoceratodus forsteri. NCBI lineage: Eukaryota > Metazoa > Chordata > Ceratodontiformes > Ceratodontidae > Neoceratodus > Neoceratodus forsteri. The sequence continues at coordinate 1,873,674,327 of CM057452.1, forward strand.
CTGATCTTTTGAAAGGAGCATATTTATTGCATATACTAGCAAGGATGCTGGAAAATTTATGTAAGATTTCTGTATTTATTATAGTAAACCCTGGCGGTCTAGTGGTCCCCTTCCTGCCATGACCCCCTCTCTGGTATTTTTCTATTAGTCCATGATGGTCGTGTGGCCCTGTCCTTGCCCGACCCTCTCCCTGGTATTTTTTCATTAATCCATGGTGATCTAGTGATACCCTCCTGCTCCGATCCCTCCCGATAATTTGTATTAATCCATGGTGGTCCAGTGGTTCCCTCCCTAACCCGATCCCTCACCCTATATGCAAGTGTAAATCCTGGTGGTCCTAGTGACCCACCTAACTCTATCTTGGGTACTGTCCCACCACCCTCACCCGCTGACCCAAACCCGAGAACCGCACAGCCTCCGCGACACCACCATGGCTGGCTGCAGATGAAGCCTCATGACTTGGCGTACTGTACAGCACTGCATCCAGCTGTGGAGGTGTGTGGAGGTCTGTGCCGGTCGCTGGCTCTTGGGGTTGGGTCAGGGGTGGGGTGGTGGGACAGTACCTGCTGGGGTTACGAGGTCACTAGACCACCAGGATTTACACTTGCATGTAGGGGAGAGGGGATGGGGCCAGGAGGGACCGCTGGACCACCATGGATTAATAAAAAATACTGGGAGGGATCGGGCAGGGAGGGGACCACTGTACCACCACTGATTTCTTTTATTACATTGCAGTGATTGGAGCTGGGAAGGACCACTGAACCACCAACGAGTTATTTTTATAACATGGATGGGGATTGGTGCTGAGGGGGACCGCTAGACCACCAGGGATTAATATAAAACTATCAGGAGGGATCAGGCTAGGGAGAAAGACAGCTGGACCACCAGGGATTAAAGAAAAATTGCAGGGAGGGATCAGGGTGTGAGGACCCAGCCCGGCGTACTGTGCCCATCGTTGGCAGTCAGATGAGACCATAATGGGCATACAAATGGCCGCTAGTGCCATGCATGTCCAGTGGGCTCATCTGCATGTTTGCTGAGTATCGCCATAATGGAAGCGCGGCGCTAACCAGTGTGTGCTGTACTTTACCTCTATAGGCGGTTTTCTGGCGCAGAGCTCTGATGGCATGGCACAAAGCATGGTGACTGCCTGCTGTGTGCCACACTTACCATGGCCTGATATTCAAACGGATAGCGTGGTCAGATCAGATTACACTGTTCATTTGGCTATGATGCCAGAGCCGGGGCTCTTTTTTTTTCACGCAGTGCCCCCATGTATCGCATAGCCAGAAAGCTCTGAATATGGGGCCCCAAATCTTTTCTATGTTCATGTTTTTCCTCAGGTTTTTTTTTTTGGGGGGTGATTCAGTTTTCCCCTGTCCTGGACCGTGGCCATTAGCGGCATAGGTGGTAGAATTTTCTGAAAGTCCACCAAGTTTGGCTGCTGGATGGCCTGCAGAGTTATGTTACAGTCATCCTTCCACACACAATGAGCCCATCGCACAGAACCATGGGATTCAAGAAGCAGAAAAAGATCAAGGGGTCAGTCTTATTTCTTCCTCCTGACAGTTTAGCAGATGCATAAATCCATGTGGTTTGCTGTAGCTGTAATATATTGTGCATGCAGTTATGCTTTCTTTCCAATACGATTCTGGTACTAAGGCAAGGAAACACTGCCTCATGTGGAAACCTTTGAGATCCTAAGGCTCATTGGATCTGCCTGTTCCTTCCACTCTCAAGCAATACAATACTATGGCTTGTTGTGTTGATAAAAACTACACTCTCTTATTTTGCTGTCCTTTGCAACACACCTACCAGCTGCTAACCAAATAAGCAGGAGTTCTCAACGACTGCCCTAAGTATACTGTCCAGCTGTGGTAATTACATAGTAGTTACAGTGCAATTAGTGCCAATTAGTGTTACTGACGTATTTGTTACACAGTAGATAGTGCTGTAGTATGATAGTTAAGATCATATCGAACACATTGGTAGATTCAAAGCGTGACTACACCTTGTGAGAAATAAAATCCTGCTGCAGGTTAAGCATGCATACCTCTGCAGACTCGTTAACAGTTTTGCACTGTTACAAATAACTTTATTTTTTATTATCGAGAAAGCTTGCCATGGCTAATCTGATCCGTGGGAATGAGCTCGAGCTGGCAGTCTGTGTGGGCACCGTCTTGGGAGAAAGTGCGACAAGCAACTCATTATGCACTAGAATTACTGGCAAGAAAGTGCATGACGGTAACAACATGGTATTTATTTATTGATTTATTTATTTAAAAGTATTTACACCAGAAAAGCATAAGGAGGTGAGAAAAGCTTGTTTACAGATGTCTTCTGGGGATAGGGTGAGGGATGTGTTGGATTCTACCTGAAGGACTTCCATGAGGAATGCTGGCAGAGGGATGAGGCTTGATATGGCTGGGAGGTTGTAGATAAGAGCCTCATATGGGTCTTGGCTCAGAAGGATAAAAATGATAACCGCTAGTATCTTTCAAGAACCAATCTTATCCGTAGAGTCCTACAGCATCCTGCAGGAGCCAGAACGTTTGGGGCCTGTGGCACGGTGTCAAGCACCAATACACCAGCATCATTATTGCTCCTGCAGAGTCTATGCTATAACAGTGCTGGCCACAAATATCTCAGTACCTTTTTTCAATTCATTGAGGCACAGTGCTTTCCTTGTCGGGATCAAAACTTCAGTTTGCATATCGTTTTGTCTACTTTGTCACATTTCTTTCAGCAGATGTAACCAACTTTATTGTTTTTTTTTTAACTGTTTTGGTAGTTTTTAATCAAGTTTTCTCAAAGCTCTACCACATTTGACATTTGAAAACCAGTATGGTAGGTACAGAGCCTGATGAAGCAAGTTGCTACACCAACAAGGTTGTGTCTGACCACCACTGCTTTCTCAGTGAGAGTGCTGGAATACCGGGAACTTTCTGTCAGGAGGATAGGCTGTTCTCCCATCTTTATAAAAGAAATGGCCCTGACCCACTTACGCTCTGCATTGTGTTTGTCATTTTGCTGCAAAGCAGCCATCTCTCTAAGTGTGGGAATTCTGGTTTCTAGGGACATGGATATAATGTTCTATCCACACCTCTGGCAGTTGCCTTTCCTTTAAGACTTGCTGGAAACATCTTCAAGCTGGCTCCTCCCACCCACCGGGTAGTAACTCCCTCAGCTCCGCCCCATAATGCCAGATCTTCCTTTCTGCTAGAAGAAGCAGGTTCCCTCCTTACCACTATCGCTCTGAGTAGGCCCTTGTGACTAAATCTACAGATTTACTTCCAGAAAAGTTTAATACTTTGTGTCTTCAGCTTGATCATCGATCGCGACCTTGATGGGCGACACGTCCATTCCTGGAGTTCCGTCAGTGCCCTTATGGGCAGAAGATGCCCTGAATGGATCCGCGCCCACGTGCATCTGTTGCCCTGTGCACGAGCACGATCTCCAGGCCTGTGACATTTGTTGAACTTTTCATCCTACTGTTCTCGAGGACCATCTCACATGACTCAAGTTAGGACAACCGAGAAAGCGGAACCTGCTGGTCAAATCTAAGGATGCCCATTGGGTGGTCTCCAGGCTGCGGGGTCCGCTGAACAAATTGCAGCATTTGAGAAATCTGCGGCCCAGGCCGTTCCCACTCCTCTTCGGTAGCTGCTTCATGCCACTCTAGCTGGGTTTGACTTTACGGGATTCTTCAAACAATTGTGCCAGTCCTGCTGACCCTCGGTCAAGGATCCTCCGGCACAAATCCAAGTCAAAGAAAGAGTTAAAAAATTGTATTTTCGATGTTCGTGGGATCAGGAGTGCTCACTATCAAGAGCTTGATTCTCACACTTCTTCGGATCCCACTTCAGTTGAATCCTTGGCCCAGGCCACCGGCTCCATGGTAACCCCATCAGGCCAGTTGGCTGAGATGCTAGATGATCTTCCAGCCAAGATATTTCTCGAGCTGGTCAACCAGTTGTTGCCTGAAGAGGCTGACACTTCCTTATCCAGGACTCCGGTCCTGACTCAGACCGTTGGGATGGATCAGTCCGCTGACCCGCTTCCTCTGGTCGGACGGCGAGACTCAGAGGAGCCTCAGTGCTCGCCGAGTCCCACCGCCAACCTTCCTGGTGGTTGAGGTCTTGGTCTTCTTCCGTGTATCCAGCAGTTCCTGCCTACATCAGTGCTCCCACTCTAGGCACCACGGAAGTGACACTGCTGCTACTCTTCATCCTCGTCCTCCTTGGGTGAGGGAGAGACTTGGCACAAGTTGCGTCGATGCTACGAGTATCTCATGTGGCAACGCTGATGCTTACTGGCATGAAGCCGGCTCTGGCTACTATGTCAGCCATCACCTGACTTTTGCCCGACAGGCTGACACTTTCTCCACGGAAGGAGCAGACCAAGAGCGGTCCTGGCTCGGTCAACCCCAGCGTCTCCACCAATTCTGGTGGAGCCACCACCTAAACAGCTGCTGACGGTGCTCTGACCAAGGAGTCTCAGCTGACCAAGGGCTTTCCCATTAGCTGTCAGTCACCGTCATCCCTGACTGTCCATGGCGGGTCAGTGGGGCTCAGGCTGTCGACCCCTCTTTAACGACTCGTTGGAGTCGGAGGGTTTCCTTCTTGCTCTCCCATCTGGTCAATGTGAGTCAGTGGGGATCTCTCGACAGGCGAGGCCCTTCCTCTTTATGGGCCTTTGCCTGATCTGGAGCCTGTCCAGAAACGGGCTTGTTACCCGTTGACCGAGATCATTGACCAGGAGATACTTCTATGGAGGCCTTTCTGGTGGAGGAGCAATTCTTGGCCCTGGAGCTTTGGAAGCGCCCTGCTTCCTGCCCAGTGCCCTCTTCCTGGATGGCCTGAAAGTATGAGGTACCTACTGGTTCCTTCTCGGATTCACAGAATACCTCTCAGCCAATTCTGTGCTTAGGCACGCCGGCAACACTGGGGATGTTGACAAGCCACCCGACAGAGTCCAAAATTTGGATCATGTGGCTAAAAGGTCTATGCTGCCTCCTCGCTGAACTTCACCAGACGAGCTTGGCCCTCTTTATGGCCCACTTCTCCCATGCCCTGCTGGGCACCCTGGATGAGGTGCTTCCTTATCTGCCGGCAGACCTTCAGACCATGGTCAAACAGGTCCGGGACCAGGGTTGTGCTGTAGCAAAACAACAGCGCCAGACAGCTATGGATATTGGAGACTCCTGGGCCTGCTCTGTGGCTGCCAGAGTGGCCATGCGCCTCAGGGCTCAGCTGAGGATCTTGACCTTCACAGCAGACATGCAGCACAAGCTGGCAGATGTCCCTTTCCTGGGCACCGACTTACCGGCCGCGGGTCGAGGGCCACCTCACCCACATTGAGAAGTCCAGTGCCACCTTGACCCCGTGGATATCTGCCCAAAAGGACCCCAAGGGCTCCAAGCAGCAGAGAAGAAAAATTACTCACCTTAGTAATGTTGTTTCTTCTAATGGAGTCTTGCTATATTATGACTAATGCAGTTTGTCCCACCATTAGAACTGCTCCGGAGGTGAAAGAGTTAACTTCCATGCAGAGCATGGAACTTGACCTGTGAGCTCCAGTTAGAAAAGCTCTGTCTGGGATATTTCAAACGAAACTGTCAGATCTTCAGAGCAAAACTCACTAAGGCTCTGTGTGAAGCTGTAACCTACACTAGCCAACTGGCTACTAAAATATTAACACATTTTCCTGGTCCCAACACCAAGACTCAAGTCAGGGGACCAGAAAAGGTAAGATAAAATAAAACACACACCCAAACACCCCAACAAGAAGGGTGGAAAACATAAAAGGGGCATCAATAAGTGCCAACAGTGGACTGCCTACCCCATACCCAAAGTAGAAGTTCTGAGAGGGGCAGGCTGGGGAGGTCATAATATAGCAAGACTCCATTAGAAGAAACAACATTACTAAGGTGAGTAATTTTTTCTTCAAACAACATGAAGTATTGCTATATTATGACTAATGCAGACTACACAGCAGTACCTCCATGGAGGAGGGACAGAACCTACTTAGGAATAGGCTCTGAAGCACGGTTGTGTTAAACCGAGCATCCCTCCTGGCCTGGATATCCAGGGAGTAATGCTTGGTGAAAGTGTGTACTGTTTTCCAAGTAGCTGCTTGACATATCTCTAAGATAGGGATGTCTCTGGCAGCAGCTAGAGACACAGCTGTACCTCTGGTAGAGTGAGCCCTCAGGCCTGAAGGGGAACCTTACCCAGTTTTTGATAGCAAAATTGGATACAAGAGACAATCCACCTGGCAATGGATCTCTTAGTGGCAGGTTTCCCTTTCCCAACCTCACCATAAGTGAGAAATAGTTGGAGGAGTCAAACCTGTGACCCTTAGTGCAGCTCTATGTAGTAACTTAGGGCCCTCTTAACATCTAAGCTGTGCAGCCTCCTCTCACCAGAGGAGGAATGGTCAGTGAAGAACACTGGAAGTGAAATAGATTGGTTAAGGTGGAAATCTGAAACCACCTTAGGCAAAACTTCCTGTTAGTCCTGAGGACTACCTTATCCCTGTGAAGGAAATAAAGTCAGTCTCCACTGATAAAGCCTGTAACTCCTTACGCGCTGGCAGAAGTGATGGCTACTAGAAATACAGTTTTTCCAAGTCAAGTACTTAAGCTCTGCCGAAGACAGAGGTTCAAAGGGGTTGCATCAGCTGAGCAATGCAAACATTAAGATCCCAGGCAGGGCAGGGTCCCTGAATGGTGGATTGTATGAAGCAATCCCTAAAAACTTGGAAAATATAGGGTGAGCAGAAAGAGAAGAGGGCTTCCTGCTGAAATAAAAGCAGAGACAGCTGCCAAATGCACTTTCAGGGTAGCTGGTCTCAGTCCCAAAGAATTAAGATGGACCATATAGTCCAAAACAGTGGGCAAATCAGCAGATTCCAGGTAAATATGCTTCCCAGAACACCATATGGAAAACCTTTTCCACTTGGAGTTATAGGTAGCCCTGGTGGAAGGCTTCCTAGAAGCTTTCAAGATTTCGAGAACACCCTGAGAAAGTTGTAGATCAGCAAACTCTAACTCCTCAAGAGCCAGGCCTTGAGGTTGAGGATTGAGATTCGGATACCAGACTCTCCCTGGGCACAGGTTAACAGATTGTGGTTCCTGGGGAGATGCAGGGAAGATGGACTGCTAAGGACAGAAGGAGTGGGTACCAGGGCTGCCTGGCCCAGTCTGGAGCAATCAGGATCATCTTGCAGGGCTGAGATCTGATTTTGACTAGCACCTTGAACGAGAGGCATGAAAACTTCCCTTCCCAATCGAGGAGAAAGGCATCCAGGGGACTGAGCCCAACACTGGGGCCTGCAACAAAAAAAGTAGAAGTTGATGATTGTCTGGGGCTGCAAAGATCTATCTGAGGGTGCCCCATCTGGCAAAAATTATCCCCAGTACTAGGGGATCCAGTGACCATTCGTGATGGCCCTGGGAAATCCTGCTGAGAGCATCTGCCAGGACATTGTCCTTGCCTGGGAGGTGAACTGCTATGAGGGAAGTGTTCAGGAATAAGCCAGAGACTACAACTTCATCACCTCGTGCACAAGGCCAAGACCGAGTGCCTCCTTGTTTGTTGATGTACCACATTGTAGTGGTGTTGTCTGTTCTGACCTGTACCACCTTGTTCTGAACAGATGCAGAAAAAACCTGAAGTGCTAGAAAACAGCTCTGATTTCCAACAGATTGATGTGGAGCAGAGATTTCTGAGGGGACCACAACCCTGGGTGGAGAGGTCGCCCATGTGAGCTCCCCATCCCAAGAGGGACGCATTTGTAGTAAGGGTCAAGGAGTGAGATAGAGGGATGAAGGGCACCCTTGTCTCAGATTGCTCTGATCCTGCTGAAGGGCCTGGATCAGGGTTGAGTCACTGGGATTAACTTGGATAGGGAATCTCTTCTTTGAGACCAGAAGGCTCTCAAATGGAACTGAATGTCCCGCATCTGAAATCTTGCTCCTTGCACTACAGCTGTGGAAGCAGCCATGTGTCCTAGGAGCTGCAGGAAATGCCTTGCTGGTCGAGAGACCTGCAGAGTGAAGGACAAGGCCAGGGCCACCAGGGTCCTTACCCTTTCTAGGGAAGGAAGGCTCTGGCCTGCTTTGTGTCTAGTTCTGCACCTGTAAAGGTGAGTACCTGGACAGGTTCCAGAACTGACTTTGGAAGATTGAGAAGAAGCCCAGAGAGGCAAGCAGCTGCTGGGTAACTTGCAGGTGTAATTTGACCTGGTCTGGAGACTGACCCACAATGAGCCAGTCGTCCAGGTAGGGAAAGATGGCAATCTTTGCCTTCTTAAATGAGCAACTGCTACTGCCAGACATTTTGTGAATACCCTTGGGGCAGAGGTAAGGCCGAGGGCATTGCTCTGAACTGATAATGGCCTGAGGGCAGTTCGAATCTGAGGTACTTTCGGTGGGAGCTTCTGATAAGAACATGGAAGTAGGCATCCTTGAGGTCCAGGGAAGCTAGCCAGTCCCCTGGTCTTAAGAGGGTAAAATCATTCCCAGAGTCACCATTTTGAATTTTGGTTTTAAAGGTGCTTGTTCAGACATCTTAGGTCCAGAATGGGCCGCCACTCTCTATCTTTTTAGGGTAAGGAAGTACCTGGAGTACAGACCCTTGCCCTGGTGTGGGGAGAAGCCCTTTCTACAGCTCTGAGAGCCAGGAGGGTTGAGACTTCTGTTTCCAAGGCAAGAATCTCTAGAGGGTTTGCAGGTGGAAAAGATCTGATTCTCATCTTTGGAAATTTTTGAAGCTGAGAACCAGACCCTGGCTTACTACTTCCAGGACCCACTTGTCTGATGTTAAAGCCTCCCAGTCCTGGACGAAGTAAGCCAGCCTGCCCCTACAGGTAATGGAGAACCGGCCCTGGGCATCCCATCAGGGTGCCTGTTTGGCAGGGGCTTTAGGCTGAGGGGGGAGCAGGCCTGCTTGTACCCCGTCCTGCCTCTCCTCTGAAGAACCCCTCTGAACAAAAGCTGAAGAGGAGGCCTGGGTCTGGTAAAAGGCCTGTGAAAAGGCCTGCCTCACCCCTGGGTTGCCTCTGAGGAGTGGCTTGCCATTCCTTGGCCTGTGCACTCCTATAAGTGGTTCTATATTCATCCATTTTCTTCATATAATTCTCTGTCTGCTCCCCAAACAGAGAATTTCCCACCACAGGAAAATCCATCCTTAGACTGGGTATCCTGTGACAAAGTAGTACACATGAGCCAAGCCAGTCTACTAAAAGCCACAGATGTAGCCATGATTCTAGAGGATACATCATTAGAATCCACTGCAGCATGGAATTGCACCTAGATGCCTCAATACCATCAGCAGCCACCTGCTCCAGCTCCTTGGCAAGCTGGCCAGGGCCTGTTTGGCTAAAGCCATGACAGTATCCCATCTAGATTTTGGTATCTCGCAACATAAGCCATATAGTTTGCTTGTCTGAGTCCCAAGGACGCTGCCATGTATTGTTTTTAGCCATGGCATCAATCTTCCTGAGTCCTTGTCAGGAGGATGTGAAGCCAGGGATATTAGCTTTATCACAGGTTGCAGCCTGAACTACCCCAACATGGCTGCATTGCTGTGAAAGAAATTCTGTATCAGGACCTGACAAAGTGTACCTCCTGTCCATCTTTTTATCCACAGGAGGCACAGAATTAGAGCTTTTAAAATTTTTATTGTTTGTTTCCTAAAAGATTTATGTAAAGGAATAGACAATCTCCTGGACTCTGGGATATCCATCATCTCTACAAAGTCAGGCTCCTCTTGCTCGTCACAGCCTCCTCTAAAGGAAGCTGGAGGGTTTCAGCAACTTTTATAAATCAGAAAATGAGAAGGGACACAGCAAGCCTAGGGAGATTCTCCTAAAGGTCTGTCTGGGAGATGTCCGTTCAATGGGCACATCCAAACTTTCAAAGTCACATTCACACTGATCATAATCATCCTCCCTCCTCTGGTTCATAAAACTCCTCTATATCATATTCTTGAACCGGTGGAACCGACCGAACCGACCTTTTGCCAGATAGTGGTGGTTCGGACGGAACCGGAGAAAGTGACTGGACAATTTGTATTGCCCTGGCTATCTCTGCAGCAGTTGGAGAAGGGTTTTTGACTCCACACCTGCTGACTTTCTAGTTCTCTTTGCTGGAACTGGCTCCTCAGAGTCAGCTTTACGTTTGCCGAGGAAGTCTGGCCCTGGTCAGAGAGGCACTCCCTCCGGTTCGGTTGGCACGAACCGGGCTGGCCATCCAGGTCAGCGGACTTTTGGCCTCTCGTCCCTGAGCCTACCAACTCTCTTATCTAGGGTAGCTGCAGGAAATTCTTGCAAATCTGGCAGTCTGCATTGAGGTGGTCAAACCCCAGACAATAAACACATGTGGTGTGGGTCAGCCTTGGCAAAGGCTTCCCCACAGACACTACAGTGTTGAAACCCAGTGGGCCCGGTTTTTCTTTTGGGTTTCTCAGACATAATGCCAGCCTGAGCAAAACTTGCCCTTTTTTCGGCAGTGCCAGGCAAGACACCCTTATCGGTTCCCAACCGTCACGGGTCATGGAAAAACGTAATGAAACTGCGATTTTTTAGAACCGATAAGAACCGAACCGCACTCTAACAAGCCTTAATGCTTCAGAAGAAAAAATTACTCACCTTAGTAATTGCTTTTTTCTCATGGAGTCTTGCTATATTAGGACCTTTGCAGTATGCCCTGGCTTTGACTGCCGGAGATGAAATAGTTAACTCCAGAGAAATCTGAGTTCCACAGCGCGAGGCGCTATTGAAAGCTCTATCTGGTTGTTTGAACCCAAACTGTCAGGTTCTTTACGAGGCTAACTAACATAGCAAGTCTGTGGAAAAGCCTTACACTAGCCATTGGCTACCTACTAACAGTAGAACCACAAAAACACAACACCAATAAAGAAAACAGTATCACGATTATTGTTAGGATAACCCTTGACAATCATTACTAAGGCCCCTCTGCCCAAAGACTCAAGTCCAGAGAGGGCCCAGCTACCAATTAACAAAAATAGAAACTATCTAGTTCCTAACCCAAGAAAGAAAAGAAGGTGGGGGAACTAGAAGCTAAACAGGCATGACACAGTGATTGCACCAATTGCCAACCCCATACCCAAGTAGGGATTCTGAGAGGGTAGGAGGGAGGTTGTCCTAATATAGAAGACTCCATGAGAAGAAAAGCAATTACTAAGGTGAGTAATTTTTCTTCAAACACCATGAAGTCTTGCTTATATGGGACCTTTGCAGAGTACACAGCAGTACCCCCATGGAGGAGTGGTCAGAACCTACTTAGAAATAGGCTCTGCAGGACAGCTGTGCCAAAGTGAGCATCTCTCCTGGACTGGACGTCCGGGGAATAATGCTTAGTGAAAGTGTGGACTGTCTTCCAGGTAGCAGCTTGACAGATTTCCAAAATGGGAATATCTCTAGCAGCCGCTAGAGATGCAGCTGTACCCTGGTGGAATGAGCCCTCAGGCCTGAGGCGGCTCCCCTGCCCAGTTTTGATAATAGAACTGGATACAAGAGACAATCCACCTAGCAATCGACCTCCTAATAGCAGGCCTCCCTTACCCACATCTCCATAGGTAAGGAAGAGCTGAGGGATTCGAACCTGTGACCCTGGTACGATCCAAATAATAGCTAAGGGCTCTTTACGTCCAAACTGTGCAAGCTTCTCTCACCAGAAGAGAGTGCTCAGTAAAAATACTGGAAGAGAGATGGATTGGTTAAGATGAAAATCTGAAACCACCTTAGGTAAAACTTTCTGTTAGTCCTGAGGATCACTTTATCTCTGTGGAAAGAAATGAAATCCTCTTCCACTGACAAGGCTTGCAATTCACTTATACGCCTAGCAGAAGTGATAGCCACTAGAAAACAGTTTTCCAAGTTAAGAACTTGAGATCTGCCGAATCCAGAGGCTCAAAGGGAGGTGCATTAGCTGGGCAATGCAAATATTCAAGTCCCATGCAGGGGTTGGTTCCCGAAAGGGAGGATTAGTATGAAGTAACCCTTTGAAAAATGTGGCAAACACAGGGTGAGAAGAAAGAGAAACTGGTTTTCCTGCAGAAATAAAAACTGAAACAGCTGCCAAATGAACCTTTAAGGTAGCTGGTTTGAGGCCTAAGGAATTTAAGTGGACCAGGTAGTCCAACAAAATAGGCAGGTCAGCTGATTCTGGGGTGATTTGCCTCTCAGAACACCAAAATGAGAATCTCTTCCATTTAGAATTATAAGTGGCTCTAGTGGAAGGCTTTCTGGAGGCCTTCAAAATATCCAAGACACCTTGAGAAAGGTTAAATGAGCAAACTCTAACTCCTCAAGAACCAAGCCTTGAGGTGGAGGGAGTTGAGATCCGGATACCACACTCTCCCTGTGCACAGGTCAGCAGGTCGTGAGCCCTGGGCAAGGTCAGGGAGGGTGGAATGATAGGGACAGAAGAAGAGGGTACCAAGGCTGCCTGGCCCAGTCTGGAGCGATCAGAATCACCCTGCAAGGCTGAGTTCTGATTTTACTAAAACCCTGAAGAGTAGAGGAACGGAGGAAAGCATAGAGGAACTTTCCTCCCAATCCAGCTGAAAGGCATCCAGGGGACTGACCCCAGAACTGGGGCCTGCAGCAAAACAGGGACGTTTGTGGTTGTCTGGGGCTGCAAAAGATCTATCTGAGGAGTGCCCCAGCTGGCAAAGATTGACCCCAGCACTTGAGGGTTCAGAGCCCATTCGTGATGGCCCTGAGAAATCCTGCTGGGGCGTCCGCTAGGACATTGTCCTTCCCTGGGAGGTGAACCGCTATCAGAGAGGTGTTCAGGAATAGGCCAGAGACCACAACTTCATTGCTCGGTGCATAGGGCTGAAGAGTGAGTGCCCTGCTTGTTGATGTACCACATTGTTGTGGTATTGTCTGTCCTGACTTGAACAACTTTGTTCTGGACAGTTTCTGAAAAAACCTGGAGAGCTAGGAAGACAGCTCTGAGCTCCAGCAGATTGATGTGAAGCAGAGATTCCTGAGGGGACCAAACTCCCTGAGTTGAAAGCTCAGCCCGGTGAGCCCCCCAACCCAACAGGGACGCATCCGTGGTGAGGATGAGGGAGTAAGGGACAGGAAGGAATGGGACCCCTGAGGACAGGTTGCTCCGATCCAGCCACCACTGGAGAGCTAGGATCAGAGTCTTGGTCACTGGGACCAATTTGGTAAGGGGTCCCTCCTTTGAGACCAATAGGACCTCAAGTGGAACTGAATGTCCCTCATCTGAAATCTTGCCCCTGGCACAACAGCTGTAGAGGCAGCCATGTGCCCCAGGAGTTGCAGAAAGTGCCTTGCTGGTCGAGAGACCTGCATGGAGAAAGAAGATGCCAGGGCAATGAGTTTGTCCACTCTTTCGGAGGAGGAATGCCCTGGCTAACTTTGTGTTCAGCTCTGCACCTATAAAGTTAGTACCTGAACTGGTTGAGAACTGACTTTGGAACATTCAGCAGGAACCCCAGAAAGGTGAGGGGTTCCTGGGTGATTTGCAAGTGGGATTTTACCTGCTCTGATGACTGACCCACAATAAAGCAGTCGTCCCAAGTAGGGAAACACAGCTATCCCTTGTCTTCTTAAGTGGGCCACTACTACAGCTAGACATTTTGTGAAAACTCTTGGAGCAGAAGTGAGTCGAAGGGCATTGCCCTGAACTGGTAGTGGCCTGAGGGCAGTTCGAACCTGAGGTACTTTCGGTGAGAGGCCCTGATTAGAATATGGAAGTAGGCCCTGAGGTCCAGGGAAGCTAGCCAGTCCCCTGGCCTCAAGGATGGCAAAATCATTACTAAAGTCAGCATTTTGAACTTTGGTTTTACAAGATGCTTGTTCAGAAATCTTAAATCCAAGATGGGCCGCCAGTCTCCTGTCTTTTTGGGGTCAGGAAGTACCTTGAGTAAAGACCTTGCTCTGGTGGCAGGGGAACCCTTTCCACTGCTTTGCAGTCCAAAAGAGAGAAACCTCCGCTTCTAGTGCGAGGGTTTCTAAAAGACTTGAGGAGGAAAGTGCCTGGCTCTCATCTTGGGAAACTGTTTGAAACTGAGAACCAAGCCTTGGCTTACCACCTCAGAACCCATTTGTCGAGGTTAGGGACAACCAGTTCTGGCAGAAATAAGCCAGTCTGCCCCACCGGTACAGGAGGAGTCGGCCCCAGACACCCGTCAGGTGCCTGCTTGCAGGAGCAGCTTTAGGTTGGGGAGAGGGCCTGCCTGTGCCCGTCCTGCCTCTGCCTCTGAAAATCCTCTCTGTGCAAAAGCAGAAGAAGCCTGAATTGGTAAAAGGCCTATTGTAAGGCCTGCCCTACCCTGGGGCATGCCTATGTTGAGTGGCATGCCTTTCCTTAGCTTGGGCACTTTTGTAAGTAGTTCTGTATTCATCCATCTTTTCATGTAATTTTCTGTTTGTTCTCCAAACAGAGAATTTCCTATAACAGGAAAATCTATAGCCTTTGACTGGGTATCTTGGGACAGATTAGTGCATCTGAGCCATGCCAACCTACGTAGAGCTACAGAAGTGGCCATGACCCCAGAGGAAACATCATTAACATCAACAGCAGCATGAAATTGAACTTTAGAGGCTTCAATGCCATCAGCAGCCACCTGTTCCAACTCACTAGCCAGCTGGCCATGGGCCTGCTTGGCCAACTGCAATATAGTGTCCCATCTAGATTTCTGATATCTAGCCACATAAGCCATATAATTAACCTGTCTGAGTCCCAAAGAAGCTGCCACATACAGTTTTTCGCCATGGCATCAATCTTCCTGGAATCCTTATCAGGAGGATGTGAAGCCAGGGAATATTAGCTATCACAGGCTGCAGCTTGCACCACACCTACATGACTAACTCACTCAGTAAGGAAGTCTGTATTAGGCCTGACAACGATACCTTCTGTCCATTTTTTATCTACAGGAGGGACAGAAAAGGATTTTTAAAATCTTAGTGGTTTGTCTCCTAAATGACTTATGTAAAGGAATAGACAACCTTCTAGCCTCTGGAATATCCATCATTTCCACATAGTCAGGCTCCTCTTGCTCATCCACAGCCTCTTCTAAGGGAGCTGGAGAGTTTCTGCTACTTTCTTATAAAATCTGAAATGAGATGGGGACTCAGACAATAAGGGGAGACTCAAAGGGTCTGTCTGGAGAAATGTCCAGTTCTATTGGCACTTCAGACCTTCCCAATCACAATTACAATCATCAAAATCTTCCTCCCCTCCTGTGGTTCATAAAAATCCCCAACATCATAATCCTGAACCACTGGACCTGAACGAGACCCCTTTTCCAACCAGAGAGGGTTCAACAAGTCCCTGAGACAAAGACTGGACAATCTGTATGGCTTTAGCTATTTCTACAGCAGAAGGAGAGACAAAACTGGACTCCACACTAGCTGATTTCTTTGTCCTTTTGCTTTGACTGGTTCCTCAGGACCAGCCTTTCTTTGCCCGGGAAGTAAGGCCCTGGTCAGAGGCACTCCCTCTGGTCCAGCCGTAGCTGGGCGGGCTGGCCATCGGGTCAGCGGACATTTTGGCCTCTCGTCCCTGAGCCTGCCCAATCTCTTTTCCAGGGTGGCTGCAGGGAAATTCTTACATATCTGGCAGTCTGACAGGAGGTGGTCAGCCCCAGACAATAGACACAAGTGGTGTGTGGGTCAGCCTTGGCAAAGGCTTCCCACAGACATCACAGTGTTGAAACCCAGTGGCCCGGTTTTTCTTTTGGGTTTCTCAGACATAATGCCAGCCTAACCAAACTTGTCCTTTGTTTCAGGCCTTGCCAGGACAAGACACCTTTATCGGTCCCTAACCGTGTCACGGGTATTTGAGAAAACCACTTTTAATTGCAGTTTTTTTAGGACCGATAAGAACCGGGTACCTCACTCTAAATGCAAAGAAAACAATTTTAAAGAAACTGATCGGTTCAGAGCGAACCAATAATGAGTTTCACACAGACTAAAATTATTTTACTTACGGTTACCAGATAGAGCTTTTAAACCGAAAACCGCGGTAATTTTAAACACTTTCTCGGATAAATGAACCGATAAAAATACTTTAAACCGAAAACGAACCGAAATGAAGGAGCTGGTCTCCGAGCGTCTGTTCAGTGAAAGCGGAGTAAAGTATCTGACAGTTGGGTTCAAACAACCCAGATAGAGCTTTCAATAAGCGCCCTCGGCTGTGGAACTCAGATTTCTCTGGAGTTAACTATTTCATCTCCGGGGCAGTCAAAAGCCAGGGGCATACTGCAAAGGTCCTAATATAAGCAAGACTTCATGGTGTTTGAATGAAGTTTAAACACAATCTGATCGGTTCAAACCGAACCGATAAACATTTACAAGTTCCACACAGAAAACCTATCTATTACTTACAATACCATAGACAGAGCTTGAACCGATCGGTTTGCGGTTAAAATAATGATAATCATGGTTGAATTTAACCGAGAAAAACTCTTTAAACCGAGAAAATGAACCCGAGCAGCAGGAGGAATCTCCGGAGCGACTGTTCAGTGAGGCGGAGTAAAGAATCTGACAGTTCGGTTTGAAATATCCCAGACAGAGCTTTTCTAACTGATCTACGACTCTAAGTTCCATGCTCTGCATGGAAGTTAACTCTTTCACCTCCGGAGCAGTTCTAATGGCGGGACAAACTGCATTAGTCATAAATAGCAAGACTTCATGTTGTTTGAAAGGAAGCCCTTTCAGTCCACCTCTACTTCTGCAGCTAAACCAGCAACCCCAGGCTGGTCAGCAGGCCCAGGTCTGGTGACCTTGGCCAAAGTAAGTGGCTTTGTTCGCCTGTAAGCCTGGGGTAGAGGCTCCAGTGGCTCTTCAACCGGACCCTCCTCCTCTAAGCCTGCTCCAGTGATGGAATGAGGGTTGCCTTCCTCATGCTCATACCACCTTCCTGGGTCCTCCCATGGGGGCCGGCTCCAACACTTCTTTTTGCCTGGTTCACTGTCACCACGGATAGGTGGGTCCTTGAGGTGGTGAGTCAGGGTCTGCCTCTGGAATTCGAGCAGTAGCATCCTTGCCGCCCACGCCCATGGGAGGACTTGGTATCTGCAGATATTCTGTCAGCTCTCAGAGGCGACATAGCCCAGATCCTCCACAAGGAGGTCATGGTTCCTGTTGCAGATCCTTGAACACTCAGGGTTTGGCTGGCACCCCATTCTAGATCTGCATGATCAGAACAAGTTTCTCAAGTCGCGCACCTTCAGGATGGTAACTCTGTCTCAGATCATACCACATCTAGAGCAGGACATGTGGTTTTGCTCCTGGATCTTCAGGATGCATTCTTCCATGTCCCAGTCTGTCCATAACACTGCTTTCTAGCCCAGGGAACCCTCTGTGAGTTCCAGGCCATGCCATTCAGCCTGTCCTCAGCCCCCAGGGTCTTCACCAAGTGCAATACAGTAGTGGCAGCTTACCAGAGGCACAGAGGGTCCGGGTTTACCCCTACCTGGATGATTGGCTGATTGCAGGTCCCTCAGGCAGGAAGTGGAGTGGTCCAGGGACCTGGTCCTCCAGACCTGTGTCTCCGTTGGCCTCCTAATCAACTAGGCCAAGCTGGAACTCATACCTTCACAGGTGATCCACTTCATCGGGTGGAGTGCGACTCTTGCAGAGCCAGAGCTCTCTCCTCCTTTGCCCAACCATTTCAGGTTGGGCAATTGCACCTTCCAGGACTTCCTGCACCTGCTGGGTTACATGGCAGCTGGCATCAGCATGGTTTGATGGGCCCACTAGAAAATATGCTCCCTGCAGTGGGAGCTGGCCAGGCAGTGGTCTCAGCACAGGGGTCACTTTGACCAGATGGTCACTGTGATCCAGCGCATGTGGAACACCCTCCAGTGGCAGTTAGTCCCAGAACATCTGCAGGAAGGACTCCCGTTTGTCCACACAGAGCCAATGGTCATCCTGATGACCGGTGCAGCTCTCATGGGCTGGGTGCGCACCTGGGGAACACAGAGTACATGGGCTTTGGACCCCAAGAGTCCCAATGCCACATCAACCAGCTGGAGCTCCGAGCAGTTTGGCGCTGACCGCATTTGCTGTGCTCATCCAGGGTCAGGTGGTTCAGGTCCAGATAGACAACACAATGACTATCTACTACCTCAACAAACAGGGCGGGATCGCTCCCTGTCACTGTACAAGGAAGTTCTCTGTGTGTGGACCCTCTTGCGCAGCCTGGAGGTAAATGTCCTAGCCATCCATGTGGCAGGGTCCTTGAACCAGCTGGTAGACACGCTCAGCCATGTGGGCGTGAAGCATCTCACAAGTGGTCTCTCCACCCAGATGTAGTACACAGTCTGTTCTCCCAGTGGGGCACCACTCAGGTAGAACCTGTTCGCCTCCAGGAGAGCGTAAGCTGAGGCTGTTTGTGCCCACCCCTCTTCAGCAGGGAATGTTACAGGGGATGCCTTCTCAAGGCCCTGGACCCCAGGCCTCTTCTATGCCTTCCCTCCACTTCCCTTGATTCACAAAGTGTTGCTCAAGGCCAGGTGGGACAAGGCACAGGTGATCCTGGTGGCTCCAGTCTGGCCCCACCAGTTCTGGTACCCTGATCTCCTCAGCCTCAGCATGCTACTGAGGCATCTTCCTCTCTGCCCAGACCTGCTCTCTATCAATCAGGGAAGGTACTCCATCTGGACCTTTAATCCCTGCTCCTGACAGCCTGCCCCTGAGCGCTAGAGTTACAGGCTTTGGGTCTCTCTGAAGATATCCTCACTGTTGTGGAGGCATCTTGAAAGGAGTCAACCAGTAAATGCTATGCCTTCAAGTGGAAGAGGTTCTCCATTTGGTGCCAGGGCAGGGCTGTACCTCTTGTCCTGTCCAGTGGCCAGCATCTTTGATTACCTGTGGTCCTACTCTAAGTCAAGCCTTCAGTCGATGACACTTAAGGTGCACCTGGCAGCCATCTCTGCTTACGGCATGGGCGGTTAGCAGTTAGTGGTGCAGGACAAGGTGGTCTGGTGTTTTTCAAAGGAGGTAGAAGACTTGGTTTGCTGGCCAAGGCACCTAGCTTCACCTGAGCTCTTTCCTTCTAAGACTGCTTGAAAGGCAGAGCAGAGAAACTTACCAGAGCAAGGGAGAAGGATTAAGACTTAGTTTGGCTAAACAGATTTACTGTGTGGTGGTGTTTTTATATTTTTACTCACAGGGATTGCTACTGTTTGTTGCTAACATTTCATTGCTTTATTTTTTCTCTGATTCAAATTGTTGTTGCTGGTATACCTTCTTCTGCATTATTACAAGGTGTGCCTACAGGTGTGTGCTAACAGATTACTGCTGTAATCTTCTGATTCAAATTGTCTTTGGCAAGGTATATCTTCTGTTACTGCTTTATTTTTCTCTGGAGCAAAGTGTTTCTTACAGGGTATATCTTCTCTGAAATTATTACAGGTGGTGCTTTACAGGTTTTACAGTTTTATCTAACATTAGGATAAGCTTTCAGGGTTACTGCATTTGTTGTTGACTGATTGTTTCTGCTCTTACCTCCTTGTTCTTTCGTCCGTGGTTCTTCTTTTTAGGCAGGGAAGGGCCCAGCCACCCACCCCCATCCCCAACCACCCCACGCTACACTCCTTTTATAGGGTACCACAGTTGTGACATTTCCTGTGGCAGAGCAGGAAGGGGCGGAGCAGTGGGGCCTCCACAAGGTGATCTCATTTACAGGGCACTAGTAATTTAACTTGTTATAACAAGTTAAACAAAGCACAATTAAACCATTACTTGTGTAACCCCTAGATGGCGCTATCCCAGGGCTACTACCCCTGCCTGATTTGCCACTAACAGGTTGAGGGGCCTGGATCCAATGGCGGGTGCCTCCACCCAGAGGTCAGGGTTTGCAATAGTTAAACTTACTTGGTCACAGCCCTCTGGGACACTGCAACCCCCTTTCTTCCCACTAGTGGCCCACAATATAGCAGAATTACCTTCACAGTATACACTTACCCCAAGGCTGGTTCAGGCACGGGACATCCTGTAAAATAAGATACAGTGCAACAATCACAGTACAGTACTTTAACATAGACAAATACCTCAGGCAGTATAACTTTGTTGAAACAAACAGCTCTGATTTATTTAGGGGGATATAACAAGGACAGGGAAATCAGGTTAATTAGCTTATCACTTTACTATCTACCTATGGCTCTGTGCACAGGCCTATCCCTATCAGTTACTGTCCCTGGGTACCCAAGCCCTAGTGGCTAGTCCAAACCGTGGCAGCTGGTAGGGGCCCTTTCACACAGAGAAAGGAGAATTAAACAGTCAGCAGTACAGTAATTCCATTTGGATTTAATGTGGCAATTCAACGGGAGCAACCCTGAATTAGTACTCACGACCTCCAAATAAGATAGGGTCCTTCAATGTCAGCAGGGCTCACTTGAGGTACACAAACCTCTTCACACATCCATATAAAGAAAGTACTATACCAGGCAGGCTGCATCTGTATCGATCGCATTACTGCACAATACCCGGGAGAACACACAGCAGATTCAGTTCCTGACAGACCGAGTGCAATTTTCAGCAATTCTTCCAGTCTTCTACAGGGTGAGCCTGGTTTCTACTCTTCAGAGATCCTTGATTCTTTTCACAGGACAGATTCAGTCCTAACAAGCTGTTACACAAGCTGCAGGCCGGAACTCTGGGCCTTACACCGCTTTTTGACTAAAACTGCACACTGAAAAAGCACAGGGCTCCTTCCTTCTTCACTGCCAAAGCTCAACTGAACTCCAACCAGACAAACGGGCACTTCCTTTGAGTTCCTCCCAGTTCTTGACTGGATTGGCTGTCACTCACAATAGACTGCTGCTGTTGGTCCAAAAGGCACTGAAGTCTAAACTACATCTCCCAGAGTCACTTCACCCATACAATCCTCTTGTGGCTGGCTCAGATTATGAGTCCAAGTTCTGATTCGTCCAAGGCACCATTTTAGAGCTAGCTTACCCCACACTGATTGGTCCAGTTCAGCAGTTCAAAACCAGAATGGGGAACTAGGCAGACAGTTCTGACTGCAAAGAAAGCAGGTTAGACAAACTGTAATTTTATTATTACTGTAAATGATTTCTGGCAAACAGTTACATCTTTCAGATAGGTTCCCTTTGCACTCCTAGTGACTGCAAAATGGAGTGAATTGGCAGCAGCTTGAGTGGTACTCAATCAAAGAAACACACAGTCCCCCATACAAACTAATTATGTCTGCAAGCAGACAGCTCTTAAAGAGACAGTACCAGAGGTTCTAAAAACACTCACTGATAATAAAGCTAGCCAAACACCATTCAGGCTTGGAGCATTCAAGCAAGCTCCTGAAGTCTTTTGGGAACCCCCATTTGCAGGGGGTTACACCCTTCCTGCCTGGGAAAGCTTGAGCGTCCGCGTCAAGCAAGTACCCATAAGTTTCAACTGCAACCATATACATTTGCATTAGGCTCGCATGTAATCATCAGTCAATATATCATTTTACCAAGAACACATTTCTGAAACATTGCAGTCGTCACTCTTTACACAGTATTACATACACATTGTACCATAACTCAAGTTATTACCTCTTGTACATGAAACCTGAAGAGAGGGGCCCTTCCCTATCAGTTACCTTGGGGCTGGATGGGGCAAGGGCACCATACTTAGAGGGCAACACAAGTAACTTGAGTTAGCACTGATGCTCAGTTTGGGCAATGAGCTCGGGGACACATACACTCCTTTATGGACAACATTGAGAGGCAAGTCCACAGGCCTCCCAAGGGAATCATAACTGAGGTGCACCACAGGCTTTACAGCTCGACCAGTCTTTCTAGGGGGAACTGTTATAGTCTCTGCACTCTGAGCCTCATTTTCAGCATTGTCCTCACTTGTCAGGGAGTCTCCATGGGGTAGAGAGGCTAGAACTTGGGGCACTTTCAGCTCCAGGAGTTACAGTTTCTGAGTCCACAACATTTGGCTCGCATGGAGAGCTTTGGACACTGGCAGTGGACTGTCAGGGCACTCAAAATACTCTTTCTTGTTGGTGTATCACCAGTCTGCCCCAATCTATCATTTTCCTCCTGAAAGCTCAAACAGTTCAACCATGCACAATGATTCCATTTCATCTGATCTGATGCTTTGCACTTCACTTTCTGGGAGCATTGGCTCCAGGGATGAAGCTGGGGGCTTAGACAGTCCAGAAGGCCCAGCTTTGTCTCCAGTATGACTAGGGATTGCCCGAAACAATTGACTCAGTTTGTAAGAAGGATAGTATTCAAAGTCACTCTCACTTTCTTCCGATATGGACTGACAGTCATGCTCAACTGGGACTTGTGGAGGGAACACTTTAACTTTGCTTCTGTAGGTGCAGACTTTCTTGATCTTTCATGAGCAGCTCTAGTCACTGGTCCAGAGGGGCATCTTCTAGGGGCTCAGACTCAATAAGATTTGTCCAATGGGCAGTAAATGATTTCTATGCATTGTTTTTACATCTTTTGAATTATTCTCAGGCCTTACTTTGTACACTGGCAGATCATCTAGTTTGCCCACTACAATGTGAGGGAGATGGTGCCATCTGTCAGCAATCTTGTGCTTGCCATGCAGTCCCAGATTTCTTAGCAATACCGATCTCCCTCCTGGAGTTCCTGTGCTTTCACCTTTTATCATACCTTTCTTTGTTGGCAGATTTCTTTTGGCAGCCATGGTTTGAGCCAGTTGAGTACATGAGTTAGCTGGGCCTTTAACTTTGCACATACTGTAAATAGTTGTCAGCTTGAACCCCATCAGGAGAGACCCCAAACACACATCTACTGGTAGTGAGCTTCTCTTCCAAACATCAGGCGGTAGGGGAGAATCCAGTGGCATCACTTTTGGTGCAGTTATAAGCATGTACCAGGGTGCTAATTTGTTGGCTCCATCTAGGCATGTCTTTGGGTGCAGGGTGCCCTAGCATATCTAGCAAAGTCGGTTGAAACGTTCAGGCTGTGGGTCCCCTGGGGTGGTAAGGATGGTTCTGGACTTCGCCTCCCACAGAGAAAGCATCTCTTTGATCAGACGACTCTCAAAGTCTCTCCTTGATCAGAATGGATTCTTTGTGGAGCCCCATAGTGAACAAAAAGTTTTCTACAAGTACTTTGGCTACAGTGGATGCTTTCTGGTCTTTGGTGGGAAAGCTTGGGCATATCTTGTGAAATGGTCAGTGACCACCAGCACATTACTGATATTTCTTTGATCTGACTCCAAACTTAGAAAATCAATACAGACCAGCTCCATGGGTGCACTGGTGGTTATGTTAACAAGGGGGCAGCCCTCTGGGGCAAAGCTTTCCTCTGTAAGCAGCGACTACGATTCGAATGTGTTGCTCCACATCAGCCCCATCTTAGGCCAATAGAATCTGGATCTCACCAAGTCAAGTGTTCTGTCTATACCAAGGTGCCCCATGTGGTTGTGCAAGGACCTCAATACTGAGTCTCGAAGGCAGTGGGCAGCACTAGTTGTTGTTTGTCTACTTGTCCCCTCTGTCTACTGTTTCTCTGTATAACAGTTTATTGATCAGTTTCAACTTAGGACCTTCTTTGTATAACAGTGCAGTTCTCAAATCAGTGGGCGTAATTTGGACACATCTTTTCCTGCATAGAGGCTTCTAAAGCTGCTTTGATCATGGGATCTGGGATTGAGCCCGCGAATACTGTCATTGTCCAGCTGAGGCAGTGCACCAATGTCTATTGCAGAAAAGTGGCATAAGCAGCAGGTATGCAATTCTCAGAGGCTCCCAAGCAATCCACCATGCAGTCCACCGCGTCCGTGGACATTTGTTCCTCCTGTCAAACTTCCGGCAGAGTGCCCGAATGTCAGGTTCTGCCAGTCGGACCCAATCATTCTGGGGAACAGGCCTCGGGAGAGAGCATCAGCATCTATGTGGTTCAGACCTGCTCGATTCGAGAGCATAGTCATATGTAGATAATGCAGAAAGCCACCTATGGCCAGTGGCATCCAACTTAGCTGAGGTCTGCACATAGGTCAAAGGATTATTGTCAGTTTTACTAGTATTTTGGCCCCATACAAGTACTCATGGAATTGGTCAACAATAGCCCACTTCAAAGCTAGGAACTCTAACTTATGTACAGGATAGTTCTTTCGGATGGGGTCAGGCTTCTACTGGCAAAGGCCACTGGTCTCAGGCCATTCTCGTGCTCTTGGTACAACACAGCCCCCAACCCTTGCAAGCTAGCATCAGTGTGCAGGACGTAAGGTTTTCTTGGATCGGCATAGGCCAGCACTGGAGCATGGGTAAGTTGATATATGATCTCATGAAAAGCAGTCTCACAATCAGAGTCCAGCGGGCCCCAAATACTTCACTCGGATGAAAATACACTCTTTCAGTCTTGAGGATGTGACTTTTGGTATTTTTGTGGGTTGGGGATACCCTTGAGTAAGGTTAAGTAAAGGCGGATCACTCTTGAATAGTCCTTGATGAAGCGCCGATAATAACCACAGAATCCCAGGAATCTTTGCAGTTCTTTTAGATTTTTGGGCTGTGGCCAGGTGGTCAAGGCCTCAACTTTACTGGGTCGGTCTCTATTCCTCGGTGGATACTTGTGTTCCCACATACTTTACTGATGTTTGAAAAAATTGACACTTATCAATGGACAGTTTAAGGCCAAAGTCCTCCAGTCGGTCCAATACCTTAAATAATCTGCTCTCATGTTCCTCCAGTGAGCTGCCAAACACAATAACATCATCTAGGTATACCAGGCACTCTAGTAAGTTCATGTCCCACTGCACGCCCATCAATCGCTGAAAAGTGGCTGGGGCACCTGAAATCCTTGAGGCATCCTCATGAATTCATAGAAGCAGCGGACAGATAAAGGCTGTCTTTTCACGGTCCTCTGGGGCCATCGGGATCTGATAGTACCACTGCGAGATCCAGCACAGAGAACCACTTGCTCCCGCTTAGGCAGTCCAAAGCATCCTGAATCGGGGCATTGTGTACTGATCAGGGATAGTCCGCGGTTTAAGGTGCGATAATCCACACACATCCTTACTGTTCCATTCTTTTCCTCACTACCACAATGGGGAAGCATAAGGGCTTCTGGATTCTTGTATTACACCAGCAGCTAACATCTCTTGCAGATGCCGTCTCACATCATCTATGTCAGCAGGTGCCAGGCGTCGAGACCTCTCACGAAATGGTCTTTCATCATGCAGCCGGATATTGTGCTCAGCTCCTTGCACGCATCCTACATCCCATTCCTTTAAAGAAAACACCTGGTCTCTCTGGGCAAGCTTCTCACTGATCTTCACTTTCCATTCAGCTGGCAGCGGGAGTCGCCGAAATCAAACAAGTCAGGCGTTACTCTGTCATTCTTCCTTGAACTCTTGCTGCTGGGTAGCACTGCAGTGTCTGCACAATGCACATTAGCCAGGATGCAACCTCTGTTTACTCGAATGTCTCTTTCAGACACATTATGAACTTGGACCATTACCCTTCTGGCATAAGCATGGGCTCTAGCCGGGCAAAATACTCAGGCTTGACCAGCAGTCCCTCTGGCAATTTTCCATCGCCTGGTGCATCCAACATTAATATTTTATTCTTAACATCCTTTCTGATACGGACCTCTCCCTGTAAGGTACACTGGGCATTTGGCGCCAGGATCAGAGACTCAGGATCCTTCTTCCATACAATTCCGACCGGTTCCTCTGGTTCTGTTTTTCAGCATCTCTCTGTGCCTCATAGGCCTTCTAATTAAAGCCGGAACTCTAAAGCTCTACTAGTCTTTGACCCTGTTTTCATAACACAACTGTGCCAGCCTTCCGAACATATGAGCATTTGTTCCAATCAACAAAGGGACACCATCATACAGTCCAGTGGGGGACACACTAAGGCTAGGGTCTCTACTTGTTCGGCCACTCCAGCCACGGAGGTGGGGAAAGACAGCCAAATTCGGATATACCCGAATAGGGTAGGCCTTCTCACTTAACCCCCATACATGCAGTCCTTCTAATGGTTGTAAGTGACGTCTGACAAATGCTTCTGATACCAATCTTGGAACATAATTGTCACTTGGGAGCCACTGTCTAATATAGCTCTTGTAGACACTCCGTTCACCTTTACAGTGGTCTCCATGGAGGGACCCACTATTCTGGACCAGTCTGGAGGCGGTAGTGGGGGGCCTGGGCAACTGACCTTGCCACAAAGGACGTGAATTAGCATTTTGGTGCCCTCACTGGGATCATGTCGTGCACCTCTTAACCACTGATTTCTTCTCAAGCTCTCCTTGTAGCCTATATGCAACTTTGTCAGTGTCTTTTGGGACTGGCATTCCTTTTCATGTGCCCATCTTTCCCACAATTATAGCAAAACATACTTTCTGGAGTTTGAGCTGGCCGGGCCACACTGGGAGCCAGGCGGGTATTACTAACTGGAAACCTTGGTGCCATCTCTGTCTCGGCGTGATAAGCATTTGGAGACATCTCGTCAGTTTCTCCACTTCCATGGTCAAGGAATCGAGTTCGAGCTGTTATCAGCAGGAGATACATGGTGGGTACCCCACCCCATAGCAGATGCAGTCGGATATAGGTCAGGGCCCGTACTTGCAGGCGTGGCCTTCATAAAGGGACTGTTTTGAATTCCCGGATCTCTCTCAACAGTTACGCCCCATTGTGACATATCTTTTCCTTGTCAGAGCACTCATTGACTGCCAACCTCTGCCCTGAACTTCATGTGATGGGTCACCTCAGTCACTCGAGTCTTAGCCGCAGCTATTGGTGCAGGTCCCTCCCGAGGTCGCCTCTTCTCAACTCCTCGAATTTCTCTCATTAACTCATCATAGGAGGGTGGGATTCCAGTCGATCTGCCAGGTGTAACTGAAGCAACAGCAGTTCTGAGAAGGGGCAGACTTAGGATCCTGTCCAGCCTGGTTCGGTCCAGTTCAATCGCTGGCAAACTACCTTTCTGAGGCATTCTTGCAACAATTTTTCCAGCGAGATACATACACAGACAACAACTCCCTTGTACTGTTGTGCATCTCTTACTCTCCACCATAGGTCCTCATCAGAATCTGGGCTCCCATACACATTCTCAAGGCCTCAAGATAGGCCTGTGCAGTCGCTTCAGGGTTACTGGCCCGCTTAGCGACGGATGGTAGCCAGGGCAGGACCTCGGAGGCTCTCACTAACCCTCTTCGCTTTCACCTTCCGAGCATTGCCATTCTAGCAATTGGGGCAACATAGTCTATCCAGGTCTCCCAGTCATCCTCCCCTTGGGGGTGGGAGGTGCCAGAGAAGATCCTCAACCTTCGGTAAGAGTCGTGACTAATGGCAGGTGCAGAAATAGAGTCTGCATTGGTTCAGCCACCATTACGGGCACTGGAGCAGGAGAGGTGTTGGGAGGAACACCAGGTGGCAAGAATAGTTTCTTCAAGTCCTCCACAGTTTCCCCTCTCCCAGCAACCATTCAGCAAATTTCTCCTCAAAAGTTTCAGATAGTGGTGGGGCTGATTCCCCGGTCTTTACTGTCCTTAGTTATCACTCTCCAAGCAGTGAGGGCTCCCTCTGGGGTAATGGTCTGTGGCACTTTGGAGCTATCTATGGGATCCTTAACTCTACTAGGGGCCAGGAAAGTGTGGGTGAGCAGATTAGCATGCCGACCCACCACCACAGGGTTTTGTAAACCTTCCACCTTGGAAAGTACTCCTGCACAGTGTCCGTATTGATACCCAGGGGATGTCCAGGATAAGCATAGCATTTTGGGGTCGATCTCCTCCCAGTACACCACTCCACCAGCCGGTGCACAGCCACTTCTGTCGGGTACCCATTTTTTTCTTAACAGTGGTTCGTAAATATGGCCACTAGAGGACACACAATCCCAGCGGTGAGCCTCCAAGATGTAACCCCTAGATGGCGCTATCCCAGGGGCTACTACCCCGCCTGATTTGCCACTAACAGGTTGAGGGGCCTGGATCCAATGGCGGGTGCCTCCACCCAGAGGTCAGGGTTTGCAATAGTTAAACTTACTTGGTCACAGCCCTCTGGGACACTGCAACCCCTTTCTTCCCACTAGTGGCCCACACAATATATCAGAATTACCTTCACAGTATACACTTACCCCAGGCTGGTTCCGGCACTGGGACTCCTGTGAAATGAGATACAGTGCAACAATCACAGTACAGTACTTTAACATAGACAAATACCTCAGGCAGTATAACTTTGTTGAAACAAACAGCTCTGATTTATTTGGGGGATATAACAAGGACAGGGGAAATCAGGTTAATTAGCTTATCCTTTACTATCTACCTATGGCTCTGTGCACAGGCCTATCCCTATCAGTTACTGTCCCTGGGTACCCAAGCCCTAGTGGCTAGTCCAAACCGCGGCAGCTGGTAGGGGCCCTTTCACACAGAGAAAAGGAGAATTAAACAGTCAGCAGTACAGTAATTCCATTTGGATTTAATGTGGCAATTCAACAGGAAGCAACCTGAATTAGTACTCACGACCTCCAAATAAGATAGGGTCCTTCAATGTCAGCAGGGCTCACTTGAGGTACACAAACCTCTTCACACATCCATATAAAAAAGTACTATACCAGGCAGGCTGCATCTGTATCCCGATCGTAATTACTGCACAATACCGGGAGAACACACAGCAGATTCAGTTCCTGACAGACCGAGTGCAATTTTCAGCAATTCTTCCAGTCTTCTACAGGGTGAGCCTGGTTTCTACTCTTCAGAATCCTTTGATTCTTTTCACAGGACAGTTTCAGTCCTAACAAGCTGTTACACAAGCTGCAGACCGAACTCTGGGCCTTACACTATGATCTAAAACTGCACACTGAAAAGCACAGGGCTCCTTCCTTCTTCACTCACAAAGCTCAACTGAACTCCAACCGACGAAACCGGGCACTTCCTTTGAGTTCCTCCCAGTTCTTGACTGGATTGGCTGTCACTCACAATAGACTGCTGCTGTTGGTCCAAAAAGCTGAAGTCTAAACTACATCTCCCAGAGTCACTGCCCATACAATCCTCTTGTGGCTGGCTCAGATTATGAGTCCAAGTTCTGATTCGTCCAAGGCATCATTTTAGAGCTAGTTTACCCCACACTGATTGGTCCATTCAGCAGTTCAAACCAGAATGGGGAACTAGGCAGACAGTTCTGACTGCAAAGAAAGCAGGTTAGACAAACTGTAATTTTATTATTACTGTAAATGATTTCTGGCAATCAGTTACATCTTTCAGACAGGTTCCCTTTGCACTCCTAGTGACTGCAAAATGGGGTGAATTAGCAGCAGCTTGAGTGGTACTCAATCAAAGAAACACACAGTCCCCATACAAACTAATTATGTCTGCAAGCAGACAGCTCTTAAAGAGACAGTACCAGAGGTTCTAAAACACTCACTGATAAATGGCTTAAACGCCAAACACCATTCAGGCTTGGAGCATTCAAGCAAGCTCCTGGAAGTCTTTTGGGAACCCCCATTTGCAGAGGGTTACACTTGCATTTTTCCTTTTTTTCCTTCTAAATTACTCTGACTAGGTTACAAACACAGCAACTTATTTGGAATGGATTTCATTAACTGCAGGTACTGTGGAACAATTTTCAGAAGGATAGTCTTACAGGATTTAGGACACTGTCCTACATGCTGGGCCTTTGGAGATCTTAGGTCTCAGCTCCAGGCAGCATGGGCAGAGATTGCACGCCTCAAATTTCATATTGAAGAGGAAATACATTATAAGAACCACCTGCCATTTCCCCAGCATCCAACAGAAAAACCTCGACCGCAGAGGGTAGTTGGTCCAGGAGGTTGGCAGGTGGTTAGAGGAGCAAATCAGGTGCCCCATCACTCTCTGCTCTCAACACATTACCTCCAAAACCATATAAACACTACAAACAGGTATCTGCCTCTATCTCTGAAATCAAATAAAGAGGCAGAAGAACTACTGAAGCAGGACACTGCGGCACAGGAGCTAACACAACAATACTCACCCAAATCAGGAACCAAAACTAAACAAGCACAAAGAAATCCAAAAACTTATGATCATAGGAGACTCCATGATTCGGGGAGTTGATACCCATCTCCAGCCAGGGGTGATGGTCAGATGTCTCCCAGGTACCTCAGCATGGAGAGACACTGACCGCATTGCTAAAATTGTTCACAAAGCAGGAGAAACATTGATGTCCTAGTACACATAGGGACTAATGATCTCGCCAACGGTCAGTTGTGGAGACCAAGGAACACCTGACTAGGCTGGGTGACAAACTATCATCTATTTCGTCGGGCATCTCCTTCTCTGAGATCCTGCCAGTCTGGGAGAAGGGAGCAGATGGACGGAAGGTCAGAGAAGGAGATAGGGGAGCTAAACACGTGGCTCAAGGACTGGTGCCAGGAAAAAGGACACAGATTTGTAGGAACTGGCAACAGTTCTGGGAGCAAAAGTTCTTTAAATTTGATGGACTGCATCTGACTAAAGAGGGAGTCAGTGCATTGGGGCAGAAGTTTGACGTCTTTGCAGAATATTTAAACTAGCAATGGGAGAGGGGTGCAGCACCATATGTCGAATGGGAAGAACACCTCCCCTCAGCTAGTGGTCAAACAGGAATTCAGCGTGTTTGCCGTCATTTGCATCACCAGGTAAGAAAAAGGTTTGTCTCCCCATGCAATGCACAGGGGTAATGCCAAACTTCACCCAACAACTAACACACAAAATCTGGCAATGGAAAATCATGACACAATGCTCACAGCCTGGGAAATAAGATCCCAGACCTGCAGGCAATAATGTCAGAGGCTAAACTGGACATAGTAGCAATTAGTGAGGCGTGGTTTACCAGTAACCACACTTGGAGACTTCAGTACCTGGCTATGTATTGTTCAGAAGAGACCGAGGTGCAAGGGAGGAGTGGCCCTGTATGTTAATGAAAATATCAAAGCTACAGAAATTCAGAATACACATAAGGAGCCAGAAGAACTGTGGTCACCCTGGAAACAGGAAATGGGACAGCCATAAGAACTGGGGTTGTCTACAGGCCCCAGACCAGGGGAGGACATAGACACATTACTGTTAGAAGATATACAAAACATGACAGCTAAAGGGAGGTTCTGATAATGGGAGACTTCAACATGCCAGATACAGATTGGTCAATACCAGCAGGAACATCTGCCAGAACTAGACTCATAGTGGATTCCTGCAGGGAGGGCCTCAAACAACTGGTACAGCAACCCACAAGAGACAGGGCTATCCTAGATCTAGTACTGACTAACAAAGAAGGGATCACAGATCTCCAGGTAGAAGGTCACCTGGGGCCAGTGACCATCACATGGTATGGTTCAATTTGGCTACTACATCTAAATCATCCCATTCCAAGGCAAAAATATGGGACTTCAGAGGAGCTGACTTTGATAAGATGGCCAACAGAGTTAAGCTAGCCCTGGCAAAAGAAACACAGGTGAGGAGGTACAGGCAAAGTGGGCAAGCATTAAGGATGCAATACTTGAAGCAACATCCCATTGTGTTAGACAGAAAAGGAAGTGCAAAGAAGAAGGAAACCACTTTGGTTCTCAAATACAGTAGCAGAAAGGTCAGAGCCAAAGGCTGGCCTTCAGGAAATATAAGGAACACAGCGGGATGAAGATAGGGAGGCATACCAAACTGCCCTAAGGGAAGCAGGCAAGGCAGTAAGGCAGGCAAAGTCCCAAACTGAGGAAACACTAGTACCGAACAGTAAAAGAAGGTGACAAGACTTTCTATAGATACATTAGTGAAAGGAGAAAGTCCAGAGGGGTATTGCTAAGCTTAATGGAGAAAGGGGAGCAAGTGAGGAGGAGGACCCTGTAAAGGCATCTATCCTAAATAGATACTTTTGCTCAGTATTTACTGAAGAGAAGGTAGGGCAGGGCCCACAGCTCAGCATCATGGACACAGTGGGAGGAGGTGAGCACTACTCCTTCACAAAAGAAAGAGTCCTACAAGAGCTTGCCAAGCTCAGGGTGGATGAGGCAATGGGACCTGATGGCATACATCCCAGGGTACTTAAGGAGCTAAAGGAGGAACTAGCAGAGCCATTAGCAGAATTGTTTAGTGAGTCTCTGAGCACAGGAGAGGTCCCAGAAGACTGGAGGAGGGCTCATGTGATCCCTCCACAAGAGTGGTAGCAGGAGAGGCGGAGAACTACAGACCGGTCAGTCTTACCTCAGTAGTGGGCAAGATTATGGAGGCACTCCTTAAGGAAAGGATAGTGCAACACCTGGAATCCATAGGGCTGGGATCCAAGACAGCATGGGTTTACAAAGGAAGGTCCTGTCAAACTAATCTCATAGATTTCTTTGACTGGGTAACCAGAGGTGGACCAAGGGGAGCAGTTGATGTCGCCTACCTTGACTTCAGCAAAGCTTTTGACACTGTTCCACATAGAAGATTGATAAATAAGCTAGGTAGGCTCGGGGTGGGTCAGAAGTTGGTCAACTGGGTGGCAAACTGGTTGACTGGCAGAAAACAGAGAGTGGTGGTAAATAGTATACAGTCAGAAGAGATGCAAGTCACAAGTGGGTACCTCAGGGATCAGTCCTGGGGCCAGTCCTATTCAACATCTTCATTAGTGACCTCGCAGATGGACTAGAGGGTAAGGCTTGTCTGTTTGCAGATGACACCAAGATCTGCAACAGAGTAGATGATCCAGATGGGGTGGGCAGAATGGAAGAGATCTGGATAAACTAGCAGAATGGTCAGAAGAGTGGCAACTGGGATTTAATGCAAAGAAGTGCAAAATCATGCACATAGGGAAGAGAAACCCTGAAGCCACTTATAGGCTGGGAGGGATTCTAGCAGTCACAAAGGAAGAAAGAGACTTGGGCATCATCATCACTGATGACCTGAAATCATCAAGCAGACCTCTAAAGCAGTAGGTAAGGCTAGGGGGTGTTAGGGTGTATTAGTAGGGGTATCACAAGTCGTAAGAGGAGGTAATAATCCCTCTATACAAGACATTAGTTAGGCCCCATCTGGAGTAC
Organism: Neoceratodus forsteri; assembly: GCA_016271365.2. Lineage (NCBI taxonomy): Eukaryota > Metazoa > Chordata > Ceratodontiformes > Ceratodontidae > Neoceratodus > Neoceratodus forsteri. The sequence goes on from CM057452.1 coordinate 1,873,707,313, forward strand.
TCGTGCAGTATTGGAGACCACACCTTCAAAAGGACATTAACCAAATTGAGGCAGTCCAGAGAAGGGCAACCAAAATGGTGCAGGGACTGCATCAGAAGACATATGAGGACAGATTAACGGAGCTCAATATGTATACCCTTGAGCAAAGGAGGAGAGAGGTGATATGATCGAGGCATTCAAACACCTTAAGGGCATAAACAAGGTGAAAGAGTCTAACATGTTTAAATATAAGAAAAATAGCAGGACAAGAGGACACAGCATGAGATTAGAGGGAGGCCAATTAAGAGGGAATGTGAGGAAATTCTTTTCACAGAAAGGGTGGTAGATGCATGGAATGGCTTACCACAAGAAGTGGTAGCTATGAATACAGTGCAGGGCTTCAAACATGCATGGGATAGGCATAAGGAGCAATACAAATGACTATGAATAGATAGGTCACTGACAAAGGCCAATGGCACATTTATAAGGTAGAAAAAGAAATGGGCAGACTGGATGGGCCTTACGGTCCTTATCTGCCGTCAACTTCCTGTGTTTCTATGTTTCTATGTTTCTATGGCCTTGACCACATTTCCCCTACAGTCGTTAACCACCACCACCGTGGGACCTGCTGCTGGTATTGGCAAAGTTCATGGGCAAGCCATTCAACCAATGCACAGGTGTGACATGTGGCTATCACATCGGCCAGAAGGATCAATGAGCTCCAGGCGCTTTCGGGTGGAGTCTCCTTACCTGGTCTTCCACAGGGCCAAATCTAAAAAGTCTAAGAAAGAAAAGACTCATTATCGATCGTGGGATCGTGAGCACTCTCAGTTGAGGGCCTCCGATTCCCACGCTTCTCAGATTGACTTCAGTTGAATCCTCAGCCTTGGCCGCTGGCTCCACGGTAACCCCGTCGGGCCTGGGCTGAGACGCTGGTCAAAGCTGCAGCCGTAGATTTTTCTCGAGGTAGCTGACCAGTTGTCGATCAAAGAGGCTGATACTTCCTTGTCTAGGACCCTGATCCTGCGCAGACCATTTGAAGGACGGATCAGTCCGCTGACCCTTCACCTCTGGTCCTTGACCCTGACCAGGAGGAGCCTTGGCAATCACTGAATCCTCTGAGCCCGCCATTGGGTCTCCAGTGGCGAGGTCAAGTCTCTGTCTTCTTCCCATGAGGTCGAACTGGTCCCGCCGTCATCAGCGCTCCTGCTCTAGGCACCACGGGAAGCGGTGCCACCGTTATTCTTTATCCTCATTGGGTGAGTAGAGGCTTCAGCGCAAGTTGCGTCAAAGCTATGATGACTTGATGTGGTAACAGCTAGTGTTTACTGGTGCCAAACTGATTTCTATGCTGGCCATCACTTGGTTGTCCCTGAAAGGCCTATACTGACTCCACTGGACGGAACCGATTAAGATGGTCCCGACTCAGCCGACTCTGGCTTCTCCACCAATTGTGGTGGAACCACCACCAAATAGCTCATGGTCAGCATTCTGACTAAAGGGTCTCAGCTGGCCAAGGGGCTTCCCCATCGGCTGTCAGTCACCATCACCCCTGATCTTCCACGGAGGGTCAGTGGGACTCCGGTGGTCAACACGCCGTTGATTCTTCAGAGGTCCAAGGATTTCTCCCTGCACTCCCGTCCGGTTGGCATGAAGTCCATGGGGATCTCTCGATGGATGAAAGTCCATCCTCTTTCATGGGCCTCCTCCGTTTGATCTCTGAGTCAGCGGGCATGAAGATGGAGCCCATCCAGAAGCGGGCTTATTACCCGTTGACTGAGATCCTCAACCAAGGAGACTCTCCGACAACACTGTGAATGTTGACAAGCCACCTGATAAGGACACCAAGAAGTTGGACCAGTCGGCTAAAAAGGTCTATGCTGCCTCCTCACTTGGCTTCCGCCAAGGCGGCCGCCCTCCTCATGGCCCACTTCTCCCATGCCCTGCTGGGCACCTTAGATAGGTGCTCTCATCTGCCTGCGAACCTTCAGAACACGGTCAAACAGGTCCAAGACCAGGGCTGGGCTGTGGCCAAGCAACAGCTCCAGACTGCCATGGACATTGGGACTCCTGTGCCCACTCCATGGCAGCCTCAGTGGCAATGCACTGCAGGGCTTGGTTGAGGATCTCGACCAGCATGGTGGACACTCAGCACAAGCTGGCAGATGTCCCTTTCCAGGGCACAGATTTGTACGGCCGGGGTTGAGGGTCACCTCACATGCATCAAGAAGTCCAGTGCCACCTTGGACTCCGTGACATCTGCCCAGAAGGACCCCAATGGCTCCAAGCAGTATAAGAAATGGAAGCCCTTTCAGTCCACCTCCACTCCTGCAGACAAGCCAGCCCAGCAATTGGCTGGCCAGCAGGCTCAGGCTTAGTGGCCTTGGCTGTCCGTGGCGGAAGGAGTAGCTCCAGTTGGCCTCTTCCTCCAAGCCTGCCCAGTGATGGGATGAGGCTGCCTCCCTCATGCCCATCACGCCTCTCCTGGGTCCTCCTGTGGGGGCCAGCTCCGCCACTTCCTTTTACCTGGTCCGCTGTCACCACGGACAAGTGGGTTCTAGATGTGGTGGGTCAGGGTCTGTCTCTAGAGTTCAGTCGTTACCCTCCTTGCCGAGCCCATGTCCCACTGGAGGACTTGGCTTCCACATACATGCTGTCAGCTCTCAGAGATGACATAGCCAAGCTCCTTCGCAAGGAGGTTGTGGTTCCTGTCATGGATCCTCTGGAACAGCCAGGTTTGTCTCCAGTGCTTCCTGATGCCAAAGCGATGTGGGTGGGGTGGCGCCCATTCTAGATCTGCACGACCTGAACAAGTTCCTCAAGTCACGCACTTTCAGGATGGTAACTCTGTTTGATTATACCATCCCTAGAGCAACGTGGTTTTGCTCCTGGATCTTCAGGATGTGTTCTTTCATCCTAATCCATCCGTCTCACCGAAGGATCCTCTGTTTTCGAGGGAAACCTCTATGAGTTCCAGGCCATGTCATTTGGCCTGTAATCGAGTCCACAGGGTCTTCACCAAGTGCATTGCAGTGGTGGCAGCTACTCCGAGGCACTGAGGAGTCCAGGTTTATCCCTAACTGGATGACTGGCTGATAGCAGGTCCTCCAGGCAGGAGGTAGAGCCGTCCAGGGAGCTGGCCCTCCAGACCTGCACCCGACCTGGCCTCCTGGTCAATGAGGCCAGGTCGGAACTCGACCCTTCCAGGTGATCAACTTCATTGGGGTGGAGCTCACTATTGCAGAGCCAGTGCCCAGCTCCCGGCGGACAGGGCAGAAGCTCTCCTCCTTTGCCCAGTCATTTCTGGTTGGGCACTTGCACCCTGCCCGGGACTTCCTGCCTGCTGGGTTATGTGGGAGCTTGCACCAGTGTGGTCTGATGGGCCCGGCTGGCGAATGCACTCCCTGCAGTGGGAGGTGGCCAGCCAGTGGTCTCAGCACAGGTGTCCTTGACCAGCTGGTCACTTTGACCCAGAGGATGTGGGATGCCCTCCAGTGGTGGTTAGTCCCAGAGCATCGGCAGAAAGGGATCCCATTTGTCGCCCAGAGCTAACAGTCATCCAGATGACTGATGCCTCTCCACGGGCTGGGGTGCCACCTAGGGGAACACAGAGTCCACAGACTCTGGACCCCGAGGAGTTCCAATATCATATCAGCATGCTGGAGCTATGAGCAGTTTGGCTGGCACAGACTGCCTTCCTCACATTCAGGGTCAGGTGGTGCAGGTCCAGATGGACAATACCACGACCATGTACTGCCTCAACAAATAGGGCGGGCGCACTCCCTGCCACTGTGCAAGGAAGCTCTCCTTGTGTGGACCCTTGTGTGCAGCCCAGAGGCCAATCTCCTAGTCATCCATGTGGCAGGGACCTCCAACCAGCTGGCAGATGCCCTCAGACATGTGGGTGAGGTGTCTCATGAGTAGTTTCTGCACCCACAGGTAGTCCACAGTCTGTTCTCTCAGTGGGGCACCCCTAAGGTGGACCTGTTCACCTCTAGGGAGAGCATGAAGCTGGGGCCGTTTGTGCCTGACCCCTCAACAGGGAACACTACAGTGGGTTGCCTTCTCAGGCCCTGGACCCCAGGCCTCTTCTACCTTCCCTCCACTTCCTTTGGTTAATAAGGTGTTGCACAAGGCTAGGGGGACAAGGCACAGGTGATCCTGGTGACTCCAGACTGGCCCCACCACTGGTACACGATCTTCGCCTCAGCAGTAGGCTCCGTGGCATCTTCATCTCAACCGGACCTGCTCTCCATCAGTCAGGGAAGATACTCCATACAGACATTCAGTCCCTGCACCTAACAGCCAGGTTCCTGGCGCTAGAGTTCCAGGCTTTGGGTCTCTCTGAAGATGTCCACACTGTTGTGTAAGCATTTGGTAGGAGTTGACCAGGAAATGCTATGCCTTTAAATGGAAGAGTTCTCCATTTGGTGTCAGGGCAAGGGTTTGACCCTTTGTCCTGTCCAGTGGCTAGCATCCGTGATTACCTGTGGTCCCTCCTCAGTCGGGCCTTGGTCAGCGAACCTCAAGGTGCACCTGGCAGCCATCTCTGCTTACCGGGCATGGGATGGTCAGCAGTTGGTATGCAGGAGAAGGTGGTCTGGTGCTTTTTAGGGGCCTTGACCACATCCCCCAGTGTGTACACCACCACCACCGTGGGACTTGTTGCTAGATTTGGCAAAGCTAATGGACATGTCATTCTAACCAATGCACAGGTGTGACATGTCTCACTTGTCATGGAAGACTGCCTTCTTGGTGGCTATCACGTCAGCCAGAAGGATCAGTGAGCTCAGGTGCCTTTGCTTGAGTCTCCATACCTGCACTTCCACAGGGACAAGGTTGTCCTGCACCCAACTTGAAGTTCCTCCCAAAGGTTGTGTCGGATTTTCCACCTTAACCAGGTGATAAATCTCCTGTGTATTTACCAACCACACCTTAGAGGCTGAGCACAGGCTCCATACTCTGGACCTGTGGTGGCCTTATTTACAAGGAGCCCGGCTGGAGTTCAGGGAGAGGTTTGCCAGCTGTTTGTCACCTATGCTGAAGCCGCACCTGGCAGACCAGCAGCCAAGCAGGCGATGGGCAGGTGGATTGTATCCTGCATTGATCTCTGCTATAGGTTGGCAGGTAGAGAGCCTCCTGTAGGGCTTAGGGCTCATTCCACCTGCCATACTGCCTTGGCGGCTGCTTCCAGGACATCCTAACCAGAAATCTGCAGGGCTGCTACCTGGCGGTCAGCACACATCTTCATTTCCCATTACCACATCGATCTTGAGTCCGCTGGGATGCTGGTTTTTGGGCCTCAGTTCTCAATCCTTATTTCCCAAGTAGGGGTGTGAGCCTTGCCTCCCTCCTCCCAGAGAACTGCTAGAGTCTGCCAGAAAATGTGGACAGAACATCATATCCACATCCCTAGAAATATCTTCAGATGATTGTCTCAAGGCGCTGAACATGTACTCAGAAGACCAGGCGGGGGGTATGATACAGACTTTCAGGTTCATAAAGAGAATAAACAAGACAAACTACAGGAAACTATTTAACAGGAGTACAGAGTCAAAATTCAAGGTCATGAGTGGAAATCGATGGGGAAAGGTTTAAGATGGATGTAAAGACATTCTGTTTTATGGAAAGGTGGTGGAGCCATGAAACAGTCTGCCAGTAGAGGTGAATGGCACCAAGACTGTAAATGGTTTCAAGCATGGCTGGGACAGAGTGAAGGGTTTGTGGTTGCTCAGGTCAATAGCAGTAAGGAGGAGCAGGATGATGGACTGGGAGGTATAAAAACCTGGATGGGTAATAGGTCCCGGGGCAGGTAGTGAACTCCCAGCAGATTAGATATACTTTTGGTCTATTTCTGCTGTCATTGTCTATGTTTCTGTGTTTCCACCAACAGTTCAGACCTATACCCTTTCAGCAGCAGCACAGGAAAAGCCGCAGCAGAAGGTGCTAACAGTGAATGGCATCCAGTGCTTCCCTCTGATGGGGCGCTAGTCCCATTTCCACCTCAGCTACCAAGGTGGACCACTGTTCTCCTGCTGCTGAGCAGCTTGACCTGTTCTATCAGCAGTGGGAGACCATTACTACTGACATGGATCTTTAACGTTATTTGAGATGGATACTGCCTAGAAATGATAGAGTAGCCTCCAGACCATCCCCAGGAAAACTGGCCGACCTGATTGTAGATGTTGTTTCCATGGAGGTAGCTGAACTTCTTCAAAACAGGTCAGTAGGGAAGAGTACTGGAGTCAGACTGGAGCAAAGCTTCTACTCAGGTACTTCCTCTTTCTCAGAAAGACTGACAGCATGCATCCAGTCTTAGACCTCAAGGCACTGAACAGGTACATGAGACATGAGAATCGGGATGGTATCATTGGGATCTCTTTTACTTTCCTGAGACCCCAGGATTGGTTAAAATCTTTGAATGTATAGGGTGCATAGCAGCACAGTCCTGTCTGGGCCGACCATCACAAATACCTCCATTTTGTGTAGGTCTCGAACACTATCAGTTCAGAGTCCTGCCTTTTAGGCTTGCATCAGCACCACATGTCTTCATCAAGTTCTTCGCAGTACTTGCGGCATACCTTAGAAAGAAGGAATGCAGGTTGATTGGCTCATAAAATGCTTGTCCAAGCATCAGACAGAGATGGAAGTGACCTTGTCAAGACAATTTCTGACATCCATGGGAGTGATACTAAATCTCCAGAAATAACAGTTGATTCCGTCTAAAAGGCTGCAGTTCATAGGTGCAGTCCAGGGTTCCACTCAAATGCACTCAGGTGACAGCACTCCATGCAACGTATATTGGGACTTATGACAGCCACAGTCTTCACTGTACCCCTTTTGAAGCTGCATATGAGAACATCTCAGTGGATGCTCAGCATACAGTGGTGTAGGAATCTCATCCTCTGTATCATTCAATAGGGTCACAAAGTCTCTGGCTTGCTCCCTACTGTGGTGGTTCTCAAAAGAACCTACTTCAAAGCGTTCCTTCTCGCATCTGGAGCCACAGGTGACATAACCACAGAAGCTTCCTTAGTAGGGTTGGGTGCACCTTGCCAGGGTCTTAAGACCCAAGGGGCTTAGTTGGACATAGAATGCCATTTCACATAAATGTGCTAAAGTGAGAGTTGTTCTGTATGGACTACAGGCCCTGTCAGACCTGTTTTGCTACAAGGTAGTCCATCTCCAGACAGACAACAAGTGTGTCATATTCTACCTCAATGAGCAAGGAGGGACTCACTTCTACCCTCTGTGTAGAGAATCTGGTAGTGGTGCTTAGAGCACAAGATCATTCTGCAGAACCTCATCTACCAGAGGTTGATAATATCCTGGCAGAGGATTTCAGTCGAACTGTAGTAGATCATCATGAATGGTCCTTCACAGAGAACATGGTTTGGTCCCTGTTCACTGATTGGGTCATTCATGAATTGGAATTTACATCCAACCACAATGTAAATTGCTACACTTCTGCTACAGAGATAGAGAGCATGGTTTTTTGTCATCAGGACACATTCTGGCTACAGTTGGCAGATTGTTTTCGTTAAGCCTTCCTGATAACAGCCCTCATTCAGGGATACTCCTCAAACTGGAGGCTGAAGGAGGCAAAATTATATTGATAGCACATGTGCTGGCTAATTTAGATATGGTATCCATTGCTACACCAAATGGTGAGCAGCAGCCACATACTTCACCACTGAGAATAAATCTCCTGACCCAGTTCCAGGGTCAGCAAGTCCTCTGGGACTTCTTACCCTCACATCTCCGAGCATAGTTCTTGAGGAGATAGGTGTGAGAAGATTTCAGGGTCCCAACAGGTCTGTCAAGCCCTGTTGACAGCCTGAAAGCCCACCACAACTTGTGGTGCAAAGTGTAAGTATTTATCCATGTCATGCTGTAAGGACACCAAATATCCTTTCTACTGCCCTCCAGAGTTTTTGATGGTCTTGTGGACCTTTTTGAGTCTGGCCTCAAGTATTCCTCAACAAAAGTCCACTTGTCAGCTATCTTGGCTTTTCACAAACTAGTGAGGACTCATCTCTTAGCTCCCTTTCTTCAGACAATTTCTGAGAGGTATCCTACACAGAGACCCCCATAAAGAAATTTGTCACAAACTGGGATCTCAATCTGATGTTGGGCATGCTGAACTGCAAGTCTTTTGAACTGTTGGCTACTTGTGACACGAAGTACCTGACTTGGAAAACTATTTTTAGTGGCCATTACCTCTGCATGCAAAGTTTCTGAGCTACAGGCTTAAGTGACTGATCCTCCATACATGGTTTTCCACAAGAATAGGGTGGTACTCTGCCAAAGGTGGTACTGGGGCTCTTTTTTTAAACTCAGCCTTATTAAGTAGCAGTAATGATCATACAGACAAACGTGCACATATACAGTACATTATAGATCATAGCCTAATGGGCTTGACATGCAGCATTCAACCTGTGTGACAGTTTAATGTCCTATGGATCTTCCAGGAAATCAACATCCAATATTGAAAGCTGCCAATTGTTCATGTTTAGCATGAGGATTCCACCGTAAGTGTCATTGGTATTCAGTTACAAAAGTAAATAATCAAGTTGACAGGTTCATCATACCTAAAATATATATTAACCACAGTAACTATAAAATATTAGGCAGGTTAGGTGGGGAATATATGTTACAAGCATATTACCTGGTCCTTAGGGTGTGGGGTGGGCCACCTTCAGTGGCTGCTGTGTCTCCCTGTCCACCAGATTTCCCATCCCTTGTCTCCCCTCCTTAGCTATTTGGGGCTGTTCCCTGTTCATCCCCTATACAGTCCCCCAGGCATCCCATCAGTCCCAGATGGCACTGTGTTTCTCTAGGGTTAGATGCAGGGTGGCCATAATCTTCAGCACTGTACTAATTTTCTTAACCCTATCCATCCATCCACACCTGGAAGGTGGTGGGGTGTTCCTGGAGCTAGCAGACAGTTGTTGCTTTTAGGACTGTTGTACACAGGGCCTGGAAATAATTCCTGTTGAACATGGTCCCCAGCTGCGGCACCTTAAAACCTAGAACCAGGTATTCAAACATACTGGGTATATTTAAGTTCCATAGTTTCTCCAACTAAGTCTGGATCTGGTCCCAGTATGGTCTCAGAACCAGACAGCTCAAAAGATGTAATGGTGAGACCTCACCCCTCCACATTTCCTCCAGTACAGCCTAGACCCACATGCTTGAAAATGGTGGATAATGGTAGGCGTGTCGGAAAAACCTCATAAGGCACTTCCACGAACTCTCTCCAGCCAGGAGAGGCTATCAGTTACACCCCTCTTCCAGGTCTTGACCCAGATGTCCTCCAGAATGGCTACCAGGACCTTGTTTTCCTGTTTGAATCTAAGTTTGGAAAACTCGGGTGGTCTTCTCCCAACAAGTCTGATATGCCCTTGATACTGTGCCTCTTTGCTTACTATAGCGTTACTGCAAAGTACAAGAAACTTCCCAGTGAAGACATCTCCTTTTGACCTGGGCTACTAGGTTCTTGGATGTTAAGTGGTGGCGCACATGTGAATATCTGTAGTGGTCTTGAGCTGGGAGCCAAAATTTCTGCTGCAACTCAGTGTGATAGGATGATACCCTAATCGATACAGGATGGACCCTTTTCTATCTTCATCTACTTCCAAGCCTGTTGCAACAGCACACCTATTCATTTGTCTTTTACTGTCCTTTAATGTCTCTGTGACTAGTCAGTGTGACCACCTGACTAGACATCTCACCCCATTTTCTCTGCCCCTCACCAAATTCTCTAATTTCATTTTTTTTTTCATATTCCCAGTATCATCAGTAAATTACAGTGCAGCATGGGCCTTTAGTCTAAAGAAGTATACATGCCCACAGGTATGGTATCAGGAGAAGCAGTATCTCTGATAAGATAAAGAAAACTACACCATTCAGAATGATTTGGTGGATCATAGATGTATCTAATTTTGGTGTTACCTAAAAGCCATGGAGATGAATAAAGAAATGAAAGTAGCTAGCAGTAGCTCGTTTGTTTTCCTGCTCACACTAATAGTAACATTTTGTAAGAGTTAAAAGCACACATTTTGTGTTTGAGAACCCTAGCTAGTACAGAGTGTTGTCACATACAAGCACATGGCCGCACCAGTGGAGAAATGTTAGCATTCAGCTTTACCCAGTTGTTTTGTAAAAATAAAACACTTCTATAACTGTTGTTCTTAACCCCACTTTACCCAGATTGCTAGTTTCTTTTAGATTTGTTTTGTAATCATGTAGATAAGTTAATGTTAAAAGGGCTGGGAGTACAAACTAGCACCTTTTGTTATGCACTAAGCCCCCCAAAAAAAAGAAACACTGAGGGAAGAGTTTTACATTGTTTGCTTTTCAGTCCCCCTCACTTTGTAAAACACTACAACACAGTTTTTTATTTTTCCTGCTACTCCTGGTAGTAGAGTAAACAGTACCTTGCCAGAAAATGCTGGAAACTGTCTATAGGGATCAGCGGGCCCTTTAATCCTATTATTGTGTGATAGGAAGGAACCAACTGACTGTCCCAGAGTTAAAAGTTTTATTTTATTCCACAGAATTTTCAGAACACAGCTTAAGGCCTGAATAAAGACCCTGTAATAAAAAGTAACCTTGTACTCTGTAATTCAAAAGTGATGTTGTATAACAAAGTAATAAAATTATGTCACATGACTTAGTGGGGAGGGTGTAAATACACTATGCTTTTGACATCAGATAGCTGTTTAGCTCAGTATTTGCTGACCATTGAAGAAAGTGGACATGCTGTCTTTCATGTCCTAGGGAAGTACTTTGGCTTATTAAAGTCATAAGTTTTTTTTGATTCTGTTTTTTTATTATTATTTTCCTGACTGAATGTAAATATGTAAATAAAACCATGCCAATGGTGTTTCAACTTTCAAGATTTGGTGCTGTTTTCTATCTGCATCCCACTAACCTCCTACACTTGGTGTGAACAGTGGATTTGACCAGGCGTCTGGACTGGGCAGGGGACACTCTTGGTGGATGTTGACCCTGACATACAGATAAACTTGCAACTGATGCACCAGGAGCTTCAAGAAGATATTCCTGTCAGCTGGGGAGTAGTCCTGACCAGAGCCATGGTGGAGAAGTACCCCTGGCAGGACTAGAGCTGGGAGCTCGGAGGAAACTACTAAAGAAGGATGATGTGTTCAAGGCTAGCATGGATGAAACTGGGGAGGATGTATCCGATGGACCCCGAAAGATTGGTGAACTCCTGAGGTGGTTGTGTGTTAAGCAAATTGAGCTGGAGTGTGAGCAAGCAAAAGGAGCAGCAGAGACAAGGCGCCAGGTGGATGGACACCCTAAAAGTTTTACGTATGCTGGGGCAAACCCACAAACCAGAAAGCCCCAAAGGACATTAAACTGACTGACAATGATGATGTGGAAGCTTTCTTGACCACATTTGAGAGGGTGACAAGGGCTTGTACCTGGCCAAGGGACTAGTGGGTAGTGAGACTGGCGCCATATCTCAGCGGTTCGGCCCAGTTAGCCTACTCCCACATGGACAGTTGTTATATGGACAATTATGATAAAGTTAAGGAAGAAATTCTAAGGAAATATGACATCAGTGCTGAGACCTATAGCCCCAGAATGCAGCCTCTGGATACTCCAAGACAGGATGGGACTCCAAAGGGGACACAGGTGCTGCCTTTTACCAGGTACCAGTATCGCGTAAGCACCTTTCTATTCCATCTACTAAAGCTGGGTTCTGTACATGTGGAGTGAAACTGGAGTCTCCTACTATGGTAGAGAGAGAGCCTACCACATTGGGTGAGCCCATCAGTGTCTTATCCTTTAAAGCATGCACAAAGTATACTTCATCCAGGGACTGGGCAATGTTGACCAAATGTGAGATGTCAGAGGTATGTGGGGAAGAGCAAACAGAGAGGCTGGCAGGTGCTGCTGCAGCTACGTATCCAGCCATCCTGTGTCTCCACCTTGTTTGAACCAGGTTAGCACCAGAGGTCTGGCAACACTAGGCCTGCTTTATCTCCAGGAAGGATTAGTAGTTTCCTACTGAGCTGGTGCTTCCCAGAGGCCCAAACAAACTTCAGGATGCTATGTTGGAGATGTTTCCAGAAGGGGTCTGGATTTTCAGGGCAAGAGCATGGAAGAGGCAAAACAATCTAGGGAGAATGAATGTTCTTCTAGTATTGGGGTGGGGGAGGTCTACATCAGTCTGTCTTTTGTGCTCCGACCTTCTTTCTCATGCTAGGGAATTGGGGAAGTTGTACTATAGTCTCGATGTTGGAAGAATCCTTAATTTCTACCTCAACAGAACCAAGGATTGTAGGCAAGCCTCAGCTTTTTGTTGATTTCAACCCCAGTTGAAAGGGATTTTCTGTTTCCAAACACTGCTTGTCAGATTGTCAGTTGCACTCACCACTGCTGCATGGTAGCAGGACAACCACTGGAGGGCTCCATCAGAGCTCATTCCACCTGAGCAATGGCTGCTTTGGTGGCTGTGCTCTATTCTGTCCCTGTTTCAGAAACATGCAGGGCTGCTACCTGGAGAAGTGTTCACACCTTCACAAAACACAATGCTGTGGATAAGGGACTTTCCACAGATTGTCTGTCAAAACCAAAAGTGGGACTCTAGAGAGGACTAATTTTTATTTTTTAAACTTTATTTAGAGAGATTTTTCAAGTTCCAGCAATACATACAGATGTAAGAAATCACACCAGTGTACATGAAACATTCACATAAGGCAGAGTGGGTAAAGTACATAATCAAATCATGTAGGCTAATCACTGTGCAAGCTAGGTAACATAAAAACCCAGCTTTATTGAACTAGTTCCTAACTGCCTAAGTATTCACCATGCCGAAGGGGATGTGAAAAACTTGAAATGGGCCCCTCTCCATCCCCTTCCAACAAAAAATGAGGGTCTCAGATTATCTTGACACAACAGTTTAGCACGTTAAGTTAAATTAATTAGGGAAATGATCTGGGCTCTGTGAGGCCTAGACAAATACCAAACTTATTAGGACAATAGTAAATTAAAGAGGAATGTCAATGGTTAATCATCTCCTGTAAATGATACTCAAAGTGGGGGCCCCAATGTGTGGACGCCTTTCCAAAATAGGCTAAAAGGAGGGAACCAAAAGGTAGACAAAGCAGTTTCCAAGCACCCCAGATTTGTAAGTATTTTTTCGCCTTGGTTGTTGGTGCTATATTATATGTTCCAACTTCATGCAATGCAACAAAGCCTGAGGCCATTGAACCATTGAACCATTGATGGAACCTTGTCTGATCCCCAGGTTTGTGCCAATACCTGTTTTGCTATTACTACCCTGAGTCTCCACAGGGGTGCCCTCACCACCTCCCTGGGCACTCCTGGGTGGCCCAGCAAGATGTTACTCGGTTCCATGTTCAGTGAGCAACCTAACACCCTTCCTAACAAAGTAACCACCTCTCACCAAAATTGAAGCACTTTGGGGCACTGCCATATTAGATGAAAAAGGTACCCACATCAGCCTTACACTTTGGGCATAGGACAGATTCATCTGAATTAATTTTATGAGCCAGTACAGGAGTAAAATATGACCGATGGAGTATGTTATAGTGGGTCGCCATGAATCTATTATTTTACGAAGCAGTCCATTCCCTGTTTAAATATAAGATTCTAAACTCCTCTGTCAATTGTTCTGGCAACAAATCCCGTTCCCATTTCTTTTCAGTGTATCCATGGAGTATGAGAGACCTCCCAAAAGAGGCTTTGTACAAGCTAGACATCAGTTTCGGTCTAGCTTAGCACCCTTTCTAAGGAGAACCTCCTCTATTGGAGATCTAGTCAAAGGAAGGCAGAGCTCCAGAGGAACCCGATCTTCCAACAGCCTAGCCCTGACCTGGAGATATGATAAAAACGCAAGGAGGGAGAATGAACTCTCTAGCCAGGGTTCCAAATGGTTTCAGAACCCCATCCTCAAATAACTGTGAAATTCTCAAGAGTCCCTTTGCCTCCCAGGACAATAATTTTCGACGAGTCAGATAGGGATAGAGCTCTCCTCCCATAGTACAAATCTAGTCATTGCATCTGGTGAAAAGGTTGGGGGGCATCCCATCACAGAATGGGCCATCAGCCACGCTCTCACCATGGATCTAGTAAAAGGGCTGGTAACGCCTTCATCACTCTGTTCTTCAAAGAAGGGCAAACAGAGCACTGTAGAGTGGTACCTCAGGGAAAGCATCCTCCAGGTCCTCCCACACCTTCCACAGTTCGGTTCCTGGAAACAAATCAGTTGCGCTGCCTGATAGTAAATTTTAGGTTGACAGGCCCAAGCCTCCCTAGTGGGTGGCTGCCACAATATCTACTGTTTTATCCGGGGACGCCTACCATTCCATAACAAGGTAGTGATACTACCCATGAGGGACTTAAAATATTTATTTGGAACATAGCAGGAAAGGGTCTGAAATAGAAAGAGACATCATGGAGCACACACATTTTAGCTAGGTTAACCTTACCAACCAGAGTGAGGGAAGGGATTTCCATCTATCACAGTCCTCCCTAACTTTCTTTATTAAAGGGTTACAGTTAATTTCTCCCAACTTAGTGAGTGCTCTGGGAAGTAAAATACCTAAATACTTGATGACAGATGTTGGAGGCAAGGTGGCATCACCAATCTGAATAGAAGAGAGCTGCCACGATAGGGAAGCCATTCGCATTTTGACCAGTTTATTTTATGACCAGATAAAGGACTGTATACCTTAAATAAGACTGTTAAAACTGGCAGGGCTTGATCTGGGTTGTCAATAAATAGCAAAATCCATGAAACAGCAAGATGACATGATCCCTTCCCTCATGCATGAATGCCCTAATACTCGGATTATGAGAACTGCTTGAGCTAAAATGTCTATCGTTAAAATGTATAGTAGGGGTGAGAGGGCATCCCTGCCTAGTCCCTCTAAAAAGACTAAAGGGAGAGGATAGGGTATTATTAGTTAAAATTTGGGCCTGAGGGGATCTGTACAAGGTGGCTATCCATACTAGGAGTCTGTACCCAAAAGCAAACTTTTTAAAACAGCAAATATAAATAGCCATCCAACTCTGTCGAAGGCCTTCTCTGCATCAAGCATGAGAAAGCCCGAGCTCCCTCCCTTGCTTCAAAGTCCAATTATACATGATGTTGAGAAGATTGAATCTGGAAAGATAGAAAAGTTACTTATTGTACTCAGATCTTCAAGAATATTTCCTCCATAGAGTACCACTTCCCCTCCCATGTTGCCCCCTCCCCCGATTAGGTATGGACTGTGCTAGCACTTGTTTGTTACTATCCTTTTTTTTTGTGTGTGTGTAAACTTTTTATTGAAGCTTACACATTAACAGGTTGCACAGTTTGGAATACAACTCATACAGGCAGGAAAGAACTTGGTATACAAGGCTAAAATTGATTACACACTTTGCCCAATATTCAAAAGGGTTGCGCATGGCGCAGCACAGTGTTGCGCCATGCACAACCCACTGATGCGCCCAGCGTGATATTCAAAAGGGAAAAGTGGCACAAATCGGCGCCGGAGCGCATCAGTAATGTATGCAGGCGCAGGTGGGGGCATGCCCGTGCATACTCTGCACAGCCCGATATTCAGCCCGGGATGTGGGAGCCAGCCATCTGAACCTACCTGCGCCAGCACAAAGTTATGCCAGAAAAAAAGGAGCAAGGGCTGGCCACCCACAGGTGAGCTGCTGTATTGCAGGGCACAACATGGTAGCTGCCACCTGTGGGTGGCCACCGAGTCTCCGGCTGCACCTCCGTGGTGGCGGCCCCCATGCCCAGTGCGGGCATCAGTAGAAAGAGAACTCCAAAATCTCTGGTGGTCCAGTGGATCTGCCTGCCTGATCACGAGGGTAAGTAAATAAAAGAGAACTCCAATATCCCTGGTGGTCCAGTGGACTGCTGCCGCCCGATCGCGGGCTTCAGTGAATAAAATAAAATTCCTATCATTCCTGGTGGTCAGTGGACCTCTCTGCCCGATCGCGGGCTGGAAGGAGTGAAGAAACCCATCATCCCTGGTGGTCAGTGGACCACCCTCCCCTCGCCCACTGATCCCACTGCAGCTCTCCCCGGTCAGGCGGCGGGCGGCAGCACCACCCGCCTGCCCGCTCTGCTGCCCGCTGACTGACACCGTCAATGCAGGCTGTATGCCCATTGGTCCACAGCGTCAGCCAATGGTGTGCAGCCCATACCGTCTACATATTCCAGATATGTGAATGGGATCCATTCACATATCTGACTGTGTAGTAGGGATAGATGCACGCCCATTGGCTCACGCTGTGGACCATCGGGCGATGTCGTGACTGACGTGTGTCAGGCGGCAGAGGCGGTGGTGGTGCTGCTGCCCGCCACTGACTTGGGGAGGCGGGCGGTGGGGATCAGTGGGCGGGGAGGGGGTCTACTGGACTACCAGGGATGATGGATTTCTTCTAATTCTACTCAGCCAGCGATCGGGCAGACAGGTCCACTGGACCACCAGGGATGATAAGAATTTTATTTTATTCACTGAAGCCCGCGATCGGGCAGGCAGCAGTCCACTGGACCACCAGGGATATTGGAATTATCATTTATTCTATTTCAGCTCATGATCAGGTGGGCAGAGGCCCACTGGACCACCTGGGATATTGGAATTATCATTTATTCTACTTCAGCCCGTGGATCGGATGGGCAGCAGTCCACTGGACCAGCAGGGATAGCGCTCCTCTATTTTCACTACAGCCTGCGATGGCAGTCAGGTCCACTGGACCACCAGGATAGCGGTTTCTGTTATTTGGATTCAGCCCATGATCGGGCTGTGGGGACAGTGCCGCACTGCAGGGGCGCCGGTCCCTGATGGCTGTTGCCTGGCAGGCGCCAGGTGCAAGTAAATCGAGGATCAGCGCACCTACGTAAATAGAGCCATAATGACATGCAAATGGCCCCATGTGCGCCTTTGCATGCATTATGGCCCCATTTGCATAAGTCAACTTTGAATATCGCAAGGTTGCTGCGCCTTGCACAATGGAACTTGTGCTAGCGCATCCCATAGCTCCACCTGGCCACTGGCACTGGCGCAGTGCCACTGCGCCATGCATTGCGGGTGGCCAGGGTGCGATATTCAATGCCGTTGAGCCATGGCACAGCTCTGCTGAATATCACCAAGTTGCGCTTGTGCCCAGGCTTGCGCCACAGCCTGGCACAGTTTGAATATCTAGGCCTTAGTATGTAATTTACAGATCTGCAAAAGTACAAGCCTGCCCCTCTGTCACACTGCTTCATACTCCCTTCAATGTACACAGCCTCCAATGTTAGCCCTTAAAATTTTATGTCACGCTAGTATCTTGCAGGAATGATTTGTGCTTACTTTGCACTATAAAACCTAAAACAGCAGGATGCGATGGCCTTGAACAAAGGTTACTCAAAATAGCTGTCCCTGTCATTGCAGCTCCATTAGTCACTTTACAGCATGTCCTTCATGCAAGGTACGTTCCTGACAAGTGGAAAATGGCTCCTGTTGCCCCTGTCCATAAACTGGACCAAAGAACCTGGTAGAAAACTACAGGCCCATCTCCATCCTTGGTACCTTGGGTAAGATACAGGAGAAACTGGTTTACGCCAGTTGACTGCATAAATTGAGAATTGGGTGCTCCTAGCTATAGGTGCGGGAACGGGGGCCACTGGGCCATGGCCCTACCACTTTCATAAGTTGCCCTATCACTTTTCCTATCATGGTAATATATTTAATAGGAGAAAATTTACCCTTACGCCTTTGGCCCTACCACTTTTCAAACCATTCCGGCACCACTGAGTCCTAGCCAACACACAGCTAGTTTCTGCAAGCATCACAGCACAGAATCTTCCCACACTAACTTCACCTGTGCTGTGGGTTTGGGGAAGTCATAGGTGCAATTGACGTGGCCCTCGCAAAAGGCATTCAGTTTGGTTGACCACGCCGTCCTGCTCAGAAAACTGCAAAACCTGAACCTGGATAGCCATTCCATTTCCTGGATCAGTAACAACTTGAAAACAGAGACAATGTGTAAGGATAAACGGTACTGTACTGTACCTCATCATCCCCTAGAAACATCACTGAAAGCATCCTGCAAGGCTCTGTCATTGGACCCCTTTTTATGCTATTTATCAATAACTTGCCCCAAAACTGTGGCACTACTAATGTGTTGCTATCCATGGAGGATATTATTCAATACCACAGTGCAGGTGACATTCTCACCATAAACTGTCTTCTCCAACATGACTTCACACAGTTACGGGAATGGTTCACAAGAAACAACCTTGTCCTAAACAACAAGAAAACCAAGATCATGCTGTTCAGCACAAAATGGAAACCATGGTGATATCAAGGTCATTTCAGAATTGACACCTGCAGAGAGGATCACAACTAAAACTTGTTGAGAATTTCTGATATATTGGACTCCTCCTTCTATACAGGATCCACATACAGTAGATATCATCACAAAATACTGCTTACAGTATGTTTACACCCTGTTATGTGCCACCTTAGTAATTAATACTTTGCACAATGTTCCTTGTCTTAATTCAGTATGTACGCAATCAAATCAATCAATCAATCAAAATCTTTATTTATCCAGGTGGGCACCATTGAGCAAGGCTCATTTGCAAGGTGCAGCTGGTCATGAATACATCAAAGTACAGTACAGTATAGAAGCAGGTATACAAAAAGCAAAATATACAAGGAAGGAAAAGTATATACAGTGTATACAGTACAAGTACAAGGTTGAAATAAATAAAAAAAAACAGCATTATTTTACAATTGAAGAAGTCAGCAGATGTACAATCAACCGTAGGCATACAGGGGTTATAAGCAGAGATCTTTTGAGTGAGGCAGCCAGCAGCTACATATATAGGAAAAAGAAGCCATGTATGGGGTGTCAGGTTAGAGAGGTAAAGAAGAGGAGGGATATATTACCGATGACTGGGGAAAAATTGAGCTAAAACCACAGAAAGTGACGATGGCTGTCGTGTACTTGTTTATTATGATGACGGAGAGGGTGATAATTGGGACACTACTATATGGATGGGGTAGGACTTTAGCCAGGCAGGAGTGGACAGGGAAGGAGGTGCAGCAGGAAGAGTTAATAGGGAAAGAGTGAGGCCAGGGGTAGAAACATGGGACGTCAGGATGGAAAAGGGAGTTAGGAATTAGTGGGCTAGCGGTGAGGAAAACATTTGCAAGGTGCTTTCATGTAGCGATCATAGAGAGCCTTTGAAGATATTCAGGCTAACAGAGCAGCTCAGCTTCAAGTTCCTTTGTAAATTGTTCCACAGTGTGGGTAAAGAGAAGCTTAGAGCAGCTTTGCGAAATGAGTTTTGACCCTTGGAACTTGGAGGGCAATTAGGAATAGCTCCTTAGAGCATAGGTGCCAACACACTCTGGGAATACAATCTGAGACATATGAGGGAGCTTGTTGGTCACGCTCTGAAGGCCCATAGGGCGGCATTTCTGTTCCTTCTATAGTGAAGGGAAGTCCATCCTAACGATGAGTAAAGGGAGCAGTGGTGTGTGGAAAGTGGAAGGCCTGTAATGAACCTGATAGCTCTGTGGTAGAGGGTGTCCAACTTAGCCAGTGCAGAGGTAGTGCAGTGGCTGTAGAGCAGGTCCGTAATCTGTTAAAGATGGGAAGGTAGCTTGAACTACTTGAATCTTGGCCTCCTTTGTGAGCAGGTGGTTAATTCTGTAGAATAGTCCTAATCTTTGCCTTAGTTTCTTCTGTAGTTCTTCGAGATGGTCGGCTGAAGGAAAGTTTATGATCGAGCCAAACTCCTAGATATTTGAATTTAGCTACATACTCTAGTGTTTCTCCAAGAACAGTGGTAATTTATGGGTTAGCTCCCCAGCAGGAATTGCTGCATGCGAGGAGGGAGAAGAGCATAGCTTTGTCTTTTCGCATTGAGCAAAAGCTTTTTGTTTATGAGCTGGTATTGTAGAAGGTTAAATTCAGCTTGGAGGTCTTCACAGGCTGCTTTCCCGCATGGGACGACTCAAGTACAGTATAGTGCAGTCCATGAATAAGTGGATGTTGGCTTTTTGATGGGGTCATTGATGTTGTTAATGTAGACTACAAAGAGGAGGGGACCAAAGATAGAGCCCCTGGGCACGCCCTCAGCGTAGGTTTAATGGAGAAAGATCACCTTCAGCTTTAACCTGCTGTTCCGTTCTCTCTGAGGTAGTCTGCAAACCAGCACATAGATTTATGGTCCAGGTCTAAGGTGCTTAGGGAGGAAAGAAGCAGGCTGTGATCGACTGTGTCGAATGCCTTACTAAGATCCAAGAAAACGGCACAGACATGCTTCTTGTTGTCAAGGTCTAGGAGCCAATCATTGGTTACCTTAGCTAGGGCTGTTATGGTGCTGTGCTTTGCTCTGAATCCAGACTGAATCGGGTTTAATAGGCTTCTGGATTCTAAGTACACCCTAGCTGTCCACACCTATTTTTCTAGTAATTTAGACAGGATGGGGAGGAGGAGATCGGGCTGTAATTATTTAGATCACAGAGGGTCACCTGCTTTAATAGAGGGATGACATGGGCTATTTTCCATTGAGGGAGGCTACCCTGGGAGAGTGACATGTTGAATAGGTGGGTGATTGTCACCGCAAGCACATGGTAGGCACATTTCAGACAGTATGGCTCTATGAAGTCAAAGCCTGCTCCTTCCTGGTGTCCAGTTGCAGCAGTAGGTCTTCCACCTCTTTTAGAGAGACAGGCAGGAGGGAGAAGGCCTCCTCGGTAGAGGGGGACTCATGGGTTGGTGGGCCCTGAGCTGTGCGGAGGCCATTGTCAGGAGAAGTATCAAATGCTAGCCCTGCCATTGCAAAATGGTTATTGAGATATCATCACAAAACACTGCTTACAATATGTTTACACCCTGTTATGTACCACCTTAGTAATTAATACTTTGCACAATGTTCCTTGTCTTAATTCAGTATTCCTGCTGAAGTGGTATGCAGTAGAACAATGGACTGCTTCAAACGAGGATGGGACAGGACAAGGGGAGGTTAATGAAGGGAAGGGTGGAAGGGAGGGGCAGCTGCAGAATGAGGGTGCTATCTGCACTTGAGAGCAGACTTGATAGACCTCTAGGCCTTTATCTGCTGGCAAATTTCTTATGTTCATATGTTCTTATGTACTGCTGTCTGGAACTAACTCTGGGTCACCCTGAAAATGGGACTTTTGTTCCAGTGGACCTACCTGGTCACAGGAAACCAAAAATAAATATGTAGGCCCATAGTAATTGCAAAGATCTTATACAGCATTACCACATAATAACTCGAGACATTGACTGTATTCCCTACCATCAAATACAGATACCCCCCACACACACAATTTATTTATAATACATGCCTTTACTAGGAAGTCTCCTGCCTCCATTGCTGCTGCCAGATTACCCCATATTTTGGCTATGTCCCGGTTGTGTATGAAAAAGGGCTTTGGCTCATTTACTTACCTGGAAAACAAAAGTTTTAAATAAAATAAATAAATAAAGATTTTAAGTCGTGCTCATTTGCCCCATACTGAGCTCTTTCAATCTTTAGGCAATCTCATAAATTCCATCTGAAGTGTGCCGCTGTTAGTGGATCAAGATTTAACCAATGCTGAGCCAGAGGTTTGCAGGCATTTAGCAGGGCCAATCCACAGGTAGGGTTTTGTCCGATAAATGCTGGTGTGGTCTGCACCTAAAAGGAATTTTATGAGTACCTAATGGGCTATCTTATGCCCCTGTGCTTTTTGTTATTAGTTTTTAGATAGAACAGCTCTTCCTCCACAGTAAAAAGGTACTGAGGGGTTGGGGCTGGTGCCACTATATACTCTGCGGGGCACAGGTGATGCCATCATTTAATTTTTTAAAGCCATGCATCAGTGGTAGGCACTGTTGCTGCTGGCCTCAAAGTTCTGGTTCCCATGGGGTCCTGTCAACTCTGACTCTAAGACCAAAGAGTCCTGCTCAATGGAGAAGATATTGTTGAAGATCTGGAGTTATAATAAGTAACTTTTCTATTTTGTATTCATTCCATGGCTGTTTGTTTTGGGTGGATCCCGATTGGGTTGAATGCTTAGTATCCAGTCCTATTCATGCCGCTATCTGTTTGCTAATTAAACTCACCCCTTTAAAAATAATCTTCTGATCTTTTTGCAGTCATCGCCATTGCATGCTCCAAGTCCCACAGCCCCCTTGCAACAGCAGCAAGCCATTACCCAGTATGTCATAGTGTGAACTGCTTCCCCTCTCCTTTGGGTCATTTCTAAGTGGTTACATTTACAGTAGGCCAACCTATGCCCAGCCCAGTCTGCAAGTACAGAGCCATTGAGGGCTCTAACATTCGCTTCACTGTGCCTGCTACCAGCGGCCATTTGGACTGAGACTGATCTCCACCTCTAGAATGGACTATGTCTCTCCAAACTTAAATTCCATTTTAATATTAAAGACATTTTGCATGAAAACAGGGTCTTTGCCCTTCAGACATCCATCAGTTCCAGCTTGTCATAGTAAAGAATCATGATTTTAAAGCAGGAAAAGTAGCAGAAACAGATTAACACTAACAGCCTGATTTCCTGCAAAGTCTTTAGTGATAAAAAAATGGAATGTTGTGTAATTCAAATTTTTGAAATGTTCTGAGATTTGAGTCCTGCTGATACCAGCTGTCAGTCTTTTGCAACAAACCGGGAAAACCTCGAAGATGCCATATGTTCATTCTTTGCTTTATTTGTATAGAAACAGCACTGGGCCACCGCTCCTCCAAATCTAGTACTAGGCATTCAGCCAGTCATAAAAAGATGTGTGTCTCAGTATTGTAATCAATATTGGTTTTAGTTCCAATAATTTCTTGTAGTTATGATTTTTATGTATTTGAAGTATCGTTTGTGAAAGTGTTTGCTTTTGGTGTTTATTGCTGCTTTGATATTTCCCTTCTAGCTTTCCGTCTCTTTGGATACAGGTATTTTGTTATTTAAATGAAAGTAGACATATACATGCACAACACATACATACATACACACACACACACACACACACACACACACATAACACACACACATGTTCAAACAGCATTTGTTTGTCAAACATGCCATTGTAAACATTGCTAACAAATACCCACAATATGACATGTATTTCACTAACATTCCAGCTGTGTGTTGTGTGTCCTGCATGGGCCTACTGACATGCCTCTAACAATTTAGAGTACTTTTCTAATACACATTCATAGCACTTAGTGGAAGAGCAAATATTAGCCATGTTTGAAGCCTCATCAAATAATTGTAAAAGGGCTGGATTCTGAAAACTCATAT
Organism: Neoceratodus forsteri; assembly: GCA_016271365.2. Taxonomy (NCBI): domain Eukaryota; kingdom Metazoa; phylum Chordata; order Ceratodontiformes; family Ceratodontidae; genus Neoceratodus; species Neoceratodus forsteri. The sequence continues at coordinate 1,873,730,607 of CM057452.1, forward strand.
ATTCCACAAGATAAAAAGGTACTAATTTTAGGAATGTTTCTGCAACCAGCAATAAGTTCTGATTTTCGAGATTTAGTTGTTGCAGAGTTAGCCTGAGTAACTTCCCTAGCTGGATTCTTGCTCAGAGAGTGAGCTCTTAGAACAAGGGTTTGCAGGGAGTTGAGCAGATCCTGTTTTCATCCATAAAATAAATTATCAATATATAGAGCACCAAACTTGCATGAACCTGAAGGAAGGCCATGAGATCTGGCACCGCAGCACAGCGGTAGTACTGCCTCTGGCACGCCACCAGTCTGCATTCAGAAACGAGCATGGGCCATTGGGGCTGGCTGGGAGGAAGGATTGAGCATCTCAGGGACTGCTGTCCGTCGGGAGGGAAATGCTGCCTCTGCTGCGTGACAGCTGACTGATGAAGACCAGTTAGCAGAAAAAAGGAGTACCAGGATGGGCGGGGTTGCCACCAGATGCCTGTCATGCCTGCATGCCACCACACACAAGTGCAGCTGTATTGTTGCAGGCCAGCACCCCAGGGGAGAAAAACCAGAGGAGGAGGAAGCGGCTGCCCATCCATGCCAACTCTCCCCACAGGCTCTACAACTGACACTGCTGACCACACACTTTAGATGGTCCTGGGCAAGTGGTGAAAAGTGGTAAGTCCATGAGAAGTTCGATGATGGGGCTAAGAGGTGCCGCTTGGGCGAGACCAGCACAGAGAAAAGGTTTCTGGGGATAAAAAGGAAAGGCCATTCGAAAGATATTTCTGTATTATCAGATATATGCCTCTTGACCACATCCAGAAGGTGGGTATTTCCCTGCCCAATAGGAAAAGCAGGAAAATACTAACAAGTTTTATTTCAGTAAGATATCTATCAACCACTGACTCTGCACCCTGTTTAGTGATGTTTCTTCATACCATTGCCCTCTTTTGGACTTCCACACTGGAAGGCTCTGGAGGAGATGTTGAGTTGGAAGGCAGCCTCTACTCATTGTTGTAGCACCCAGATGAAAACGTTATGTAATTGTGCACAGATACCATTACTCTCAAGCATCATGTGAACAGCTTACATCTACCAGTGGGTGTGAACATTTATGGTCAGTATGGAGTAACCAGCCTCATTCTGTATGCAGGTGCATACCACCTGTACCTTTATACAAGGTAATACATACTGATGCTTTGACAGTGATCCTGCAACTTCCATCATACTAGTACCATGTGTGGGAGCAAGTACTGTATAAGGTATATGGCAGTGTGGTCTAAGGATGAATCAAAGTCAAATCTGCATTCGTGAATGTACCAAGATCCAGCATTTTGGACACCCGCACAACAGGTCTGAAGAAATTCAGTTCCTCTTCAGCATTTCAGCAGTTCAATGTCTTGATGCAGTACTTTTATGGGGAGCACACACTGGGCATGCCTAATTTGCTGGCAAGCCACATGACCTGCAGCAGCTAACCAGCAATGCTGGAGATCAAGAACTCCTCACGCTGCATGCATCTCCATTTTCCATGCCTTTTCCAGGAGGCAGTATAGCACAGTGGTCTAAGGCACTGAGCTGCAAACCTGGCAACCTGGGTTTAAATCCCACAGCCCCCACTTGCATACTGTGTGATCCTGAGCCAGTCACTTAACTTCCTTGTGCTCCCAGGCCACACCTAAAACAAGCTTTTAGCTTAGTGTGTCTCTCAGGGACAAAAAAAAAAAAGAAAATACCTCTCACAGGAAAGGACCTCAAGCAGCAATGGTTACTGACTGAAGAGATCCATTTATATATAAGAGAGAGAGTGACATTTGGTCAGAAACCTCTAGAAATCATCAACAAATCATGCATTATCATTCCAGTTAGCTAATCTGTACTATTTTTATGTTGCTTGCGCATGTGCAGAAACATAGATGCCATCATCGGAGATTTCAGAGGTGTGTCACCTCCTCCTCCTCCAATTCAGTCAGTGTGCTGGCAGGCGCTGACCTGTCAGCCATTGCATTTGGAGCTGTCTATGACACGCTCCAAATGCAGTGGCATCCAGTTGAAAGGGGAGCTACGCTTCAGTGAGCACCCGATAAGAGGTTGCTCACGCAGCATCTCCCCACCATGGCGTCGCATCCCGCTGCACTGTATAGCCGACAGGTGCCCAATCCAATGATGATGTCACTGTCATGGCGTTGGCGGGCCCGAAGGGTGATTTCGCTGCGCAGTGACTGCAAATCACCCCTCGGATTCCGAATACTGCCATGACAGTGACATCATTCATGAGAAGGGGTCCCAAAACCCCATGTTGAAAATTTGGTGCCAAAATTCCAAAAATGACTGTTTTGACGAAGCGCAAGCTACAGTTCCTACGCAGGCTTGTAAGTTCGCGAATTTCAATATTTTCACTCCAGATTTTCAACATTGCCATTTTACCACACCTTCTTGTGAGCAGTACAGCTGTCATTTTCACATCTCACCAAAATGTGTTTCCACAGCAATATGGCGCAGAATGGCGCGGTGATTATCTTGAAATCAATGTACGGGACAAATTAAGAAAATCACGAGTGACACTGTTCAGGAGCAGAAGATCTTAAAATAGCTATGTTGAAAATTTGGTGAAATAATTCCTAAAATGACAGTTTCTGAGCATGGATTGCGCGATTTCCTCATATTTCATGTAAGTTCACCAATTTTCAATATTTTCACTCAGATTTTCAACACTGGCATTTTATCACACCTCCTCATGAGCAGTACAGCTGTCATTTTTCACATCCTGCCCAAAACATGTTTCCGCCATGTAGCGCACAATAGCGCGGTTGGTATGCGAACTCAGTGTATGGGACACATTAAGAAAATCACAGTGTCACTGTTCATGAGCAGAGATCTTAAAATGGCAATGTTGAAAATTTGGTGAAAGAATTCCTAAAATGACTGTTTCACGGTGTCGTTGCACACTTCCACTGCCTTCGTGGGTTTGCGAATTTTCAATATTTCCACTCCAGATTTTCAACATTGCCATTTTACCACACCTCCTTATGAGCAGTACAGCTGTCATTTTTCATCCAGCCCAAAATGTGTCTCTTACCCATAGCAGCGCACAATGGCGCAGTCGTTGTGCAAACTCAATGTATGGGACACATTAACAAAATCACAGTGACACTGTTCATGAGCAGAGGTCTTAAAATGGCTATGTTGAAATTTGGTGAAAAAATTCCTAAAATGACTGTTTTCTGGCGTGCATTGCGCAGTTCCTACACACGCTCGTAAGTTCGCAAATTTTCAATATTTGCACTCCAATGACTTCCAAATACCTAAACAACACATAGAAGCAAGCAACATTCGGCATTGACAAATGCTTGTTAACTGTAGCTTAGGGGAGGCAGGCTAGTGGAACCATGCTGAAGAGGAAAGAGTGCACAGTGTGAGACTGCACTGGCACCTACAGGCCGCAGCAGGAACAGGGCAGAATGAATTTATCAGACTGGGAAAGCAGCATGGGGGGTGTTCTTTAAATGACTTATTTTGGTGGTGTACCGTAGAGGACACAGAACTCTATATTTATTTTTATTTTGTTTTACCACTGCAGCAGGAGCAGGGCAGATTTAATTTAACATACTGTGGAAGGTACATGGTGATTTTGAAGGATTTGACATATATATACTGTATATATATATATATTTTTTCTGACAACTTGTGGTATTGCATGGTACAGAAATACATCTTTTTATTTTATGCCTGTGAGTGTAATTGCAAAAGTTTAATCAGAATGACTGTAGCCCTGCTAAGGATGATAACTTACAGTTGTGCTGGAGAGTTGCCGTTCTAAAAGAAATTCAGAACATTCGAGAAAGGAGACTGCTCAATCACTGCTGAATATCTTCAAGTAGCTTTTAGCATGTTGCTGCCAATATCTTAACGTTTCACCCACAGCTCTGGCTTGATCATCGGAGATGGTCCTTATCATATTGATAATGTTTCTTAGCATTCCTAAATCAGTCATGTTAGGGCACAGTTTGCTACCTAGGCTGTCACAAGTCTGTCGTTTTTGAATGTTACAGCTAGACACTGTCATTAGCAGCGTTCGTGTCTTTCATAGTGTCCGTGAGCAGGGTAGATTTATGTATTTGTTTGTTTGCTTGTTTGTGTATTTTGTTATTTTTTGTCCGTGCAGCAGGAGCAGGGCAGATTTAATTTAACAGACTGGAAAAATGCAGGGATTTTGAAGGATTACTTTCTACTGGTGGTGCTGCTGGGCACAGAAATACATCTTTATTTTATGTCTTTGTGTGTGAACCAGTCAGCCAGCCATCGACTGAATAAGTAACAGTGAGTAGACTGCTGTGGAGACACAAGGGCTAGATTTTCAAAGCCCGGAGTACCCCAAGCCACAGTTGCACCAAAGATATGGCACACTGGGCTTGTGGTAATCCAATGGGATTTTCCATCCTGTGTAGCAATTGCTGCAGGTTAGACCAGCTTCTTGTGGTCTAGCTTGAGTCAATCCAGGAACCCTTTATATGGTGCTTGCACCGAGACATGGCACAAGCTATCATAAAGCTTGAAAACTGGTGCATTTGCACCGAGCTTGTAAAATCGGGCACAGTTACAGCAAACGAGACTGGCGCGTGGCAGAAACAAAATGTTGTGGCACAGGGCTGGATGCAAGCCCTGAACCACAGTTTCAAAATCCAGCCCACAGTCTCTCAGTGGAGTGGAGAGGGTTTGGTCGGTTTCAGTGGGGTGGGTGGCCTGATGGTGTCACTCTTGTGTATCACCTCCTCAGTCCGTTGGCAGCTGCAACTTATCTGGCTGGGTGTGTTTGTCACATGGGCATCTAAGAATCATCAACAGCTATTGTGAGTCATTACTGTTGGTGTCCACTGACAACTGCATCATGTAATCATTTGTCATGCATGTATTGTTGATGCATGGCGAAAAAATGAAGAGAGGAACAGGAGGCTTCCTATTCCCTTACTTGGGATAAGTGATCCATCCAGAAATGTAAAGTCTATCCCGCCCCAAAAAATCATGTTACAGTCACTGCTCAGTTGCTCATCAAAGTCCCCACTTGTCACTAGTGGCTTCAAAAACAGCATAAGGAAGGGAATTAAATGGCAGCAGAAATCCCATTTATAAGGCCAACCCATCAAGCGCAGTGGTTGGATTTCTGCTTGCGGCGCCGGCAACCAGGGTTCAAGGGTGGACTCAGGTTGCTGGAGGGCCGGGGAGAAAGGCTTGGCGTCCCGCTGACAGCTCGCCTTCTCTGGGGAGGAGGAGGGGCTGAAGGCCGCAACACCTGACCCTGGTGGAGGCTCCAGGTACGGCAAGCCCTGCTTGCCGGGGGCGGCCGTGATGCGTGGTGGATGTCAGCGCGGCGCTGCCAGTGTCAGGGTGCACATCATGCAAGGGAAAACTGGAGGCAAAACAAGCCTTCCATCTCCGGGAAGATGGGGCACCAGGAGCATGCCCTCGATATGACCACCACCCGCCTTGCCTGGCGACAGCACATAAGTTAGGCTGTACGGTCCCCACCTCGTTCCGTCGGGGGAACTGTGGCTACATGGGACATAAGGTCAGTCGGGGGTTGGGTGGTTGGCAGAGGATGACTCCCAGGTGCCCCAAAGTGGCGGAGATGGGGGCAGTGAGAGAAAAAATAGAAAGTACAAATAAAAGAAATCCCATTTCACAACTTCAGTTTCATGATTCACATTTTCTTGGTGCATAAATAAAAGTAATGAATAAAATAATAAGCATGTTTGGACATTAAATTATAGTAATTACATCATACCATGCTGTGTCATAGTATCTGTTCATACATCATGTCACATTATATCAGGTTATATTATCTGCTCATATAGCATATCTGTTGCCCTAGCCAACACCATCTGAAGGCATGTCATTCCACAGCAGCCAAATGAAAGAATGATCTCACAGTCACCATCCCTGCACCCAATTCCAATCCTCTCCAGATCCTCTGCAATGTGGGAGTATTTTACAGATGACACCACAGAAGTACTGAAATCTTGTTTTCTTGGCATATACAGTGAATAAAACCAAAGTTAAGAATAATAACTAATAATAATTACATTTAAATAAAACCATATACGGTATCTGGTTTTAGAGAACCCACATTTTCTTTGTCATGTACCACTGCATCATGGGGGTGATACCACCTTCTCCTATGCTGGACACTGCATGGAGAGTACAGTAGGACTGGTATCCATCACTATAGGAGGTGATACTGTATGCAGTGAGCATTGACAATTGCCTGTCTGCCTTGAGATAGTACAGGTAGTGCTATTTGTATAATCTTCACAAGTTGTCACATGTTTACAAACAAGGTGGCCAGCTAGCCAGTGCTGCCACTGCCACCTGTGCATTATGGGTGTGGATAATTGCCTGTTCGCCTTAAGACACTATATGTAGTACTGTGTATTATCATTATTATGTCTCATCATGTGTTACGAGCAACATGACAGTAGCAGCCATTGACCGCACTCACCACAGACATATGCTCCGTGGGCATGTGCAATCACTTGTCCACATTGAGGCATGATAGATGGTACTGTTTATATCAACTTCATGACTTGTCACATGTTCAGTCAGAAATCATACATTCTTGTCATAGAAATAAAAATGCATTTAAAGTAGTTTTAAAATTACATTACTTTTATCTACGCCCAGTACATTTATTGTCATGTCGGGGTTACCTTCAGCCAATATTAGCACAAGCACTAGAACATGTGTCCTGGCACTTATTTCACAACTCATTAGGGAACAATGATGGCTGTTGATCTTCAGCCATTCGCTCTTATAGAAGACTCTGGCTTTAGAAGACCCTTGGATGAAAAGGAAACACAAATGCAATAATGCATCACATTGTCTTGGCATGCCAAGCACAGACAGTGTACCTGGTGGTGTGTGCTGCAAAAGCTCACTCTGCTTCTGCCACCATATGAACAGGCCTCCTAGTGTACGGTATCCAGAATCCTTAGCATTGTCTTTCCCATGGTGAGCTCACTTGAATGCCACACATGCTGTTATGTGTGATCGTCTGCAGCAGTCCAGTGGAGCATACTACAGTACAATCATACAACTATTTTTCTTGCTATTGTATGTAAATACAAAATAAATAATGATAAAATTACATTAAATAAAAACAGAGGTTAACTAGTTCTAAACACAAAACATTCATTATCACAAATCATGCTGGCTTGCCATATTGTATAAATAAAATAAATACATAAAAAGTAATTACAAATTATTTATCATATTAATATTAGCTTCATCTTACTGTTCATTAACTAATATAGGAAACACATCATAAAATAAAAATCATGGAAGAGATAATAGAAAATAATCACAATATTATTGTAAAATCTATGGCACTTGGGGGAGAATATACTGTAGATTTGGCTTGAGGTAAATCAGAGAGTCATAGACTACTGTGTGGTATATGCCTTCAGGTCAGCTATGACTAGTAACTATTACTCATTACTCTAGCTCCCACTGGGCTGTGGTGGTCTTAGTGGGTTTGGTAGACTCTGTCACAGCACACCAGACAGTAATCTACAGGCCAACTGTACCTGCTACAAGTAAGCTGCAGTACTTAATAGTCATTGCTAACCTCACACCTCCCCCATCCAGTGACTGCATTGGGAACTAAAGTAGTTCAGCCAAACTGGTGAAACCAAACTGTATTGTCAGGCCCGGCTCAAAGCTGAACCAAAGCTGGCTCTGGTCTACTTCTCTCGCCATTAGTCTGGTCTAGTGGTTAGCATGGCAGATTGGGAATCAGGAGATCATAGGTTCAAATGTCGCTCGAGCCAAAATACTTCCTGTATGAATTTGTGCAAGCCACTTAATCTCCCAGTGCTCTATTTCACCCAGCTAGGAAATGGGTACAAGCAGGATCGCACAAGAAATGAGATGTTACAACTCAGCTGGGCTATCCTGGGGAAATAAATTGTAATAATAATAATGGTCACACATCTTCTTGTCACATACTGTAACTGTATCAGCTCAGTAGTCAAACACTGGCCTATGTAAATACCGTATGCTGCTAATGCAGTCCTTTTGAGCAATTAGCCAGTATTGTCATATTTTAACCAAACTGAAATGGTGGAGGCATTCCCTGTCTCCTGCACCAGTAAGAAAATGAGTCACATCCAGGTATGTTCTCACAAAAACATTGTAGAAACAGCCAACCAAATAGAAAAATCTTCCCTGCTCTTCATAAACCTTTGGGCCCAGGATTCCATCTCCCTTTTGATTTTATTATTTGTTAGTAATTTGTATAAACTCCTTGTTCCCAAATCTTCTGATGGTCTTGTAGTTGTAGGAGGTGGGCATAAAGTGCTTGCTGCATATATTAATCCCCAGCATCCTAGCTGATGCATTTCGACATTTAATCTTGTCTGATTTCATAGCCTAATCACATTGATGGGCCAGGCGCATCCCAGATGAAATTGTACAAGTGATGAGACACATTTGATCATGCATATGTTCTAAATATCACTGTATGTCTGCCTATGACCATATAGTGCTTTCCAGTTGTGGATTTTTTTTAATTCTTTTCCAGTTGTGGATGTTTGTTGTTGATTTTTTGTTAATTCTTTGGCTACTGAGTTAGGCCCAGTGGGCAAGTGGGTGCAAGGCCTGTTTACAGGGTGACCTGAGAGCACATGGACGTTAAGTGACTTGCTCAGGGTCATACAGTATGCAAGTGTGGGTTGTGGGAATCAAACCATGGTGTGCTGGCTGTAGCAAGCTTGATACTCCAACCTAAATCAGTTATAAAGTATCAGGAGCTGCATGTACCTCAGTAATTAAGTTCATTGCATCGGTGTGACACAATAGCTCTTCTGTGCCGTTAGGGCACGGTCTATTGCTCTTCTCAAAGACTGCTCATACAGTATGTATCCACTCAGAATCAGCACCCATAGTCCATGTATAGTGAAAGGGGTGATTCAGGGTCCCTGATAATGGAAAGAGTATTTTTATGCTCCTCCTCTTGATTTCTGTGTTCTTATGTCTGTGCCAGAGATCCAGGTCACAAATAATGCATGAAAACAGAGTGGAATGCTTGTCCTTGCAGCAGCAGCATTTTGGATTAATTTCCTAGGCCCTTTCCTTCAAAATCAAGCCCAGAAGTTAGATCATTGGATGTTTGCACATGATCTCCAAACAAGACAGAACATAAATACATAGGATTTATGACTGCTGGGATACACATTTTTTAATTCAGTATTCTAACTGTAGAGGTAGCATATTGCTTTGAAATATAGTGTTTTTCCATGCTGACACAGGTTGTTAATTATATTTTGCTATATTTCCACTTTTTGCTAACTTATTTTCCTCTTTGCAAAGGAATTTGGCATCAGACCTCCTAAGAATGATCCCCAATAATGAGCTGCTGCTAACAAAGTTGTGTGCTTTCTATCCAGGAGCACAGTGGAAATTAATGACTTGCATGAAAAGGTATGTATTACAGATGGAGCCTCTTATGACACATTAGCGTCAGTTTCTAGAAAATTGTGAACATATGAGTTACTAATAATGAAATCTAATGAAAAGACTGTAATAATGTGGATTTATCTACAGACCTATACTCTAAGCAGCTACAATACCCAAGATCCTTAGTTTTCCTGAATCTTCATATAGAAAGTGAGAGCTGGGCAATGACTCTTGTCTCTGGTGCTAATCCTCACTGCTACAGTCCCCAAATGCTTAGACTTGAAATCCAAATCCAAGCCTTGGTCACAAGGCTAGTGGATATCACTGATGAACTGATTCCTTGGAAAAGGCCTCAGGAATTGATTACACAGATTCCTCCCCCCTAAGGCTTTGTTTCACATCCCTCTACCACTAGTTCAGCTGTCTCTGATTCAGTCTGTTCCAGCTACATTCCAACAGATCCACCAGCTCCAGTTCTGCTTCCATTTGTGATTCCTCCTGTCCCTCACCTTTGAGGACCTCATATCCCACAGAAAATCTGGCATCATTAACGTGAGACTCAAGGCGTGTTAACCCTCCTTGGTGGCTGTTAGTTGCTCCAAGAAAGACTGACCATTTGTTTTTATCCTCAGCTACTTTTTCCAGCAAGTGTGACTTAAGCATTTGAATTAACATAGACACATACAATTTGACAGCAGATAAGGACTGTTTGGCCCACCAGTCTACCCAATCTTCCATGAATCAGTCTTCACCATTGATTCACACTAAGGAGTCTGAGCCGGAGGTGCTGGGACCCTGTGGAGCCAGAACTTTTCAGAAGGCTGATGCTGAGGTAAGCTGCTACACACATGGCACTGCAAGACTGACTTGTGTTACACAGCATACCTTGGCACCAGCCCTCAACTGCCTCAGTTCCTTTTTCCTGCCAAGTGCGCTTCAGTAATGGTGTTGCTCACCTGCTGGGAGTCAAACGTCACATCTGTATGATAACAGCTTTCAGTTCTTCTCAGTTTTAGTGTTTAAAATTAAGAGTATTTTTTATTTTGTGTCAGTTTAGTGATATTTCACAGATATTTCTTTAGTCTCTCACAGCCCTGCTGAGTCAACAGTCGATGGCCATGGATGACGATGTTAGGGGCCTCCTCAGGAAGCTGCTCTAGCAGCAGGGCCATGTCTGATTCACTTCCCCTTCAGGGAGGGTTTTGAGCTTCTTTTTTTTAAATTAAACACACTTTATTAATTATACCATAACACCAGTTTCTACCAGGCATACAAATTTCCAGTAATATTACATTGGTACAGTGGCATGAGTCAAAACAAAGTATAATACAATACCTAAAAAGATTTCACAACCATGTGTCATATATTATACATATAAAACAAAATTCATTAACTACTCACTGCCTCTAACCAGTGGTTAACTACTCCCCCAACCACCCCCAACCACCTCCCATCCCTTAACCCTACAACCCCGAGCCATGCACACTTTCCCCAATGGTGCCATTCTTTATCTAGGTAACACCATAACCCCTGCTATCTATGAAACATGGAATAGGAATCCTCTATGCAGGTCCCTCCGAAGAGGCTCCTGTGTAGGCCTTATAGGAGTATCCCTATAGGGCATTACGTATACCTTCACGTCTTCTCATCTTCTTTGGTTTCCTAAGGTGCGAATGAAGGACCAGGCGTATAAAGCTTCTCTCACCTAGCTTTATACTGGAGGAGCTACCCTTAGGCTCACAATTGCCTTTTCCATTTTTAAATTATGTAAGAGTTCTCTTACCCATTCAAGCTAGGAGATTGCATGCTGGTCCTTCCAATAGCGAAGAACAAGCCTTTTGACTGACAAAGATATGATGGCCATATGGTATCTCTTCTCCTTAAAAGGGATAGTAGTTTAGCCCCCACTATACATACCTGTGGTGAGAAGTATTCTTGCAACCCCAGTAAAGGGTCAGCCCTTTCCGAATAGCTTTCAAAGGCTGGCTACCTTGGGACAGTCCCATAGTATATGTAGTAATGTCCCAGTTTCCTGCTCACATCTAAAACACCTTGCATTCTGTATCCTTCCCATTCCATGCAGTCTAGTTGGAGTATAATAGATATTATGCAATATATAAAACTGTGTTAGCCTTAAGTGATCATTGGTGATATATAAATGGACTCCCTCCAGATTTTCCCCATGAAAAATTATCCTGTGGAAAATTGCGCTCCCAGTAAGGAGAAACGACCTGATACCTCGGGTTAAGTTCCCATATAACAATAATACTGAGATACGCTAACGGCTGTTTAACACATTCAAAAAGATCCTGGGGCACCTGTGCGTATACCACACTCCCAAACGAACCATTTATCAGCATGTGTCTGATTTGAAGTGCAAAAAAGTATTTATTGGGAAGTTGAAGGACCTTTAAAATTTCCGATGTTCTCCTAATTTACCATCAACAATCAAGTCACTGACTTTGATTGGGAACCAGAATATCCTTTGGGGACGATTAATTTGTCACCTACTTTAAAATTGAGATTGTTAAACACTGGTTGAGACAAGTCCGTTTGGTTGTTATATTTCACTGACCTACAAAACTGTGAATGGACCTTTAAAGAGACATGTAAAACAGAGCCTCGTAAGCTGCTGGGCAATTTACTCGGGCTATGAATAAGAGAGCTCTCCAGGGATAGTCCAACTAATAAATGCTGTTCAATCTGCAACCATATAGGAGATTCAGTACCATTATCTGATCCGAGAGAGTGTCCTTCCACTTCATGTATTTAGCCATGTGACTAGCTAAATAATAGTGGTATAAATCGGAAGTTTTAGACCCCCAAGTGCTTTGGAGCACTTAGACGATTATATGCTCTCTGGGGGCTTGCCTCCTATAAAATGAGAAATTATACTATGGAATCTATGGAACCAGTTCATGGGAAGATAGACATTTAACATATGAAGTGGGTAATAGACTCTTGGCAACACATTCATCTTAATCACACTGATCCTTGCTTGGAGGACAAGGGCATAGAATTCCACCTGTTTAAAATCCAGTTGAATTTCCTTCACTATTTTATCCAAATTCAGCTTTTTCATCAGGGAGCCTGATGTAGATAAAATTATTCCCAAGTATTTTATACGAGTAGTCCACACCATTGCCAGCGAGGTAATGTCCTCCTTTAAAAGCAAGGGATTCAAGGGTATCACTTCTGACTTACTAATATTTAGTTTGTAATTCAAACCTTACTGAACCTATGAATTATCTGAAGGGCAGCCTGAATAGATTCGCAGGGATTAGTAACATGCAGAAGAATGTCATCCCATAAACCGATATCTTCAGATGGAACTTCCCTATCCTAATACCCTGCAAGTTTGGTGAATCCTTTAGTTGTCGTATCAGCGGCTCCAGGTGTAGGTTAAATAATATTGGGAGAGTGGGCAACCCTGCCTAGTGCCTGATTTTAAAGGGAAGACAGGGAGAAAACTCCATTGCAGTAAACTTTTGCACTAGGGTCAGAATATAAAGCTTTAATCCAGGATATGAAGGACACAGGAAAGCCCATTACCACCAAGGCATCAAACAGGTATGCCTAATTAACCCTGTCAAATGCCTTCTCCGCATCCAGGAAACCAATGCCATGGGTTTATCTGCCTCTCTGGATGTGGAGAAGACATGTGCCAGCTTACTGAATGTGGTCTGTGCGACTCTACCCTTACAAACCCAATTTGCTCAGGGCTCAAGCTCTATCCAGACTTTAGACACCCTTGTTGCCAATATTTTGGCAAACATTTTATATCATAGTTCATTAATGAAATGGGGAAAATTTGTAACCCTATTCCTCTCCTTGCCTGGTTTCGCAGTACCACAATAATAGCTTCCAAAAGTGTGGTATCAGTAATCCCTTTCTCACATATGAAATTAAACAATCACAAAAGAATAGGGCACAAATCTGCCTCAACAACTTTATAAAAATTAGATGGGAACCCATCTGGGCCGAACTTTATCTTTAACTAGAGACTTAATAGCCTCCTAATTTCTTGCTGAGAAATAGGACGTACCAGGATTTCCCACTGGGTTTGCCGCCAGCGGAGAAGTGCTGAAGCCAACAGGTACTCCCAGATTTCATTGGGTGAGGGATTGGATTCAGGAGGGCTATACAATTGCCTATAATATTGCTCGAATTCTTTGCGATTTGCCTGGGGGTAGTTAAAACCGCATTTTCCGCTTGAGAAAACACAAAAGGAACCAAATGGGATTCCTCTTGTTTTCTAAGCCTCATCGTAAAAGATGGCTGGCTTTATCCTTTGTTCAATATATTTCCTGGGTTTTGAAAGAGCATATTCAGCTCTTTCCCTCAGAATTCGGCATACTCATTCCATAAGACCAGTAAGCGCATCATCTCCTCTTTGAGCGGAGGATTTGATAATGACATTTCTAAAATCTTAATCTCCTCTAAGAACATTTTGTTTCTTGCGTCCTGCTTTTGTATTGATCTTGAAATTCTAATAAATTCCCCCTAAGAGCACATTTTAAGGAACACCATATTTTATCAAAGTCAGGGATAGATCCTTCATTTTGACCTATAAAATTTTTTATAAAATCTTTAATCCGATTTACTACTTCTTCTTGATTAAGCAGCTGGAGTTTAATTTCCATATAGTATCTTTTTGACTGCCAGGAGTTAGATTGGCCTCCAACCAGACTGGGAGTGATCAGATAATACCCTGGGGCAATCCCACTGCTCCACAGGCCCATAATTACTCTCTGATTAAGTAAAAGAAATCTATCTGAGAGAAAGATTTATGCACAGGGAATAGAAGGTATACTCTTTTATACCTGGATTCAGAGCCATCGACTAGGTCTACTAAGCCATAAGCTTCTATAAACTCTTGCAAAGATCTTTGGGCTGGAGAGAGGATAGTTCTTAATGAAGAGGATCTATCCAAGGCAGGGTCCATAACCACATTCCAGTCTTCCACCAAAATTATAGGTAAACCGCAAAGGGAGCCAGGATTAGTGATAAATTAGCAAAAATTCTGGGGAGTCTTTATTCAGCCCATGAATTGTTCCTATAAGTACTTCCCCATTTTCTAAAACCCCACAAGAAAATAAATCTGCCCTGGGGTCAACCACTTTCTCTATTTCAAGAAACTGAGTGCCCTTGGTAATTAATATTGCTACACCACACTGAGTTGTGGATACCTGCGAATACACCATTCCAATATTACCTCTTCTTAATAAATTATTCTCTGCCTCTAGCATATGCGTTTCTTGCAAAAGGTAGCGGCTCTCTAACCCTATCAGGTGCTTGATTATTTGAAGCCGCTTTACCCTAGACCTAGTCCTTTGACATTCCACGATATAATTTTCATACTGGAATGAATAACATAAAAGATCTATTAGGATAGCAATTAATGCTATTGGCACCTATAGGAATTTTAGTAAGGTTGGCTCTGATCTCTCCCCTTACCTACCCTTTCATCCTCCCATCCCTTGCCCCACCTACCCATCCCCATTTTCTTCCCCACAATCTTCATTTCCACCTCACCTCCCTCCTCCACCCCATTATCTTTAAGTAGCCCTTCGTAATCAACCCAATCAACAAATTCACCTCGTTTATCCCCAGTCCAAATGGCTGCACTCCTGCCACTTTATCAGGCCTGATGAGCGACCATGCCACCGAAAAGTTCACTGCCGCTAATACCTTCTCCCCCCACCCCAAATCCTATACATCCTATTCTCCACTGAACTTCATGGGACTCAAGTTATACTCTGTAAAAGTAAATACCTCTATCTGGGGTCAAAATCTGCAGCCCAGATAGTTACTGAGGGCTTCCCCAGCTACTTATTAACACTAACAATGAACATGAACAATGATCTCTCAACTTTTCCAAAATCATAAATTTCCAACAGGATTTCAAGAGTGTCACCTAATTCAATGAACCAAAGAAGATAAAACCAATCTGTTATTTTAGCTTATTGGTTACATGCCGAGTAATGAAAACAGAAATAAAGATATAAACCCTCCAATGTCAACTTTTATAACTCAACGTAACAACCTCCTAATACTGGAGGTTCCTACCCATTAACACCATGGGTTATGTAGTATTTCCCTTTTATTTATTACAACTAATGTATGACCCATTTACTCGCCTTCATATTTATGTATCACATGCCATATCCATCTTTTTTCTTTTCCTTTCCTTCCCTTCTCCTTTACCATTTAAATAAGTTTGGTTAACACAGAATGTTTTACTTTAGACAAAAATAAGAAACCTTTCTATACCACATCCCTCTCAAGCTGTACACTACTAATTACATCTAGCAGCCACTAGATGTCACTACAGTCTCATTTGAACAAGTCTGGAAACTTGAGCTTGCAGAATTCAGATGCCTTCTCTAAAGTTTCAAACGAGTGACAGGTGCCCTCATACAATATTTGTAGAGTTGCCGGGTATCGAACTCTGAATTTTATGCTTGCTGAGATGAGTTTGGAAACCACAGGATGGAGGGCAGACCTCTTCTGTCGCACCGAGACGGAAGATCCTGTGCCACTCTGATCTTTCTACCCTCCCATTTAATCTCCTGTAAGTCCTTCAATTTAGTAACAATGTACTGTTTGTCCAGGAAATTAAGCAGTCTGAACAGGAAGGGTCTGGGAGGAGAATCTGCAGGAGGTGTAGGTCTTAGGGAGCGGTGTGCGGCTCCACTATGTAATTGGGACCATTGGGGAGGGCCCCACTAGTTTCTCACACAGTTTCTGTGCAAATACCACAGTGCGAACCTTCTTCCCCCTCAGGCAAACCCAGCACTACCAGGTTGTTCCGTTGTGATCTCCTTCCAGGTCCTCCATTTTTCCTCCGGTTCTTTTAAGTTTTGCTTCATAAGCCCTAGCTCAGGCTCAGGCGTTGCCTAATCGTCTAAAGAGGATATATGGGCCTCGTTATCTGAGGTCCGTATGGCAAGATGATACAAAGCTGCCTAACTACTTTTAACTGGGAAGCTAGCACCAATGGCGTATCCTTCATTGGCTTGAGCTCCTCGAGAAATCTTCTTTCGCTAAGCGCTTCCAATTGCTGAGTATCGGACTCAATTCTTCTGTCTGCCCCTTAGGTCGCTTAGGCAGCTTCTCCTTGCTAGGAGTGGAAGGAGGTGTGTGTTTGAGGGCCGCTTTTTCATTCTACCTCCATTTTCTCTTTGGTTCGATTTTATTCTGGAATCGATGGATTACTAATGTCTGTTCGTTCAGTCTCTTTTTAAATTACGGAGACAGTGCGAACTACCGAAAAGCCTGATTTAAGTGGGGTGGGCAGCGGAGCTGATCGCGAGGGAGCCTGCTCAGGCAGCCATCACGCGGAAGTCTCTGGGTTTGAGCTTCTGATGATGGATGATCCTGTGCCTGGGAGGAAGGACAGTCCTCCTGGATACACAAAAAGTGGTCCCTCCCAATCACAGTTGAGGTCATGGGCAGCTTGGCCTCAAGTTCTTCCTCTTCCCATAGGAAGGGAAAGCAATACTACTTGAGCTTGCCCTCTGTAAGGTCTGCCATGAGATCCTTGGTCTCCCAGATAAGAAGGCCCTCACCAATGCTGGCAGCATCACCCGAGTTTCGGTTCATGGAGGTCGCAGTCTCGGCCTGGAATCCTCTCTGTCTCTTAGTGGGGACTCAAGTGAGCAGTTCTACCACTGGGTAACTCTTATGGAGCAGTGGGTGCAGCGTTCGGCTCATTTGCTTCTGGCTTTGGAATCTGCCCCTGGTCCCTGGGTTCAGTGACACTGGAGCTGCAGGTGGGGCCTTCAAGCCAGGTAGAGCATTTAGCTCCAGCAACAGCCCAAGGCCCTTGCTGGTAACGCACTGCCGACTCCTATCCCACTGGCCGCACCCCATTCAGTGTCTTTGCAGTGGGACCAGCCATGGTACCTCTTCTGTGCTGACTGGATCTTCAAGGTTGGTGCTAGGCTTGAGGTCTCTCAGAGCCTCTCCTGGTGCTGCCTTCAACACCGCCCTCAGTGCAGGGAGACTTCCCAGTGGTGGATTCGGTTTGTGCTACAGTGCTGCCCTTGATGCCTGCTCCTCATAAACTGTGACCGGTGTTGCCAGGCCTCATTCTGGACTGGTGCTCCTGCAGTCAGTCCCTGCCTGATCCTCCCTCCAGGTGGGAGCTGGAGGGAGATGAGTCTGACCTAAACTCATTATCTCTGAAGGTGGTGACAATGACTCTTCCTATGGGCTGGACTCTTCCGATCCAGACCCTTCTCCTGTTCCTCAGAAGGATTTGACTTTCCAGACCATGTTAAAGAACATGCATTCTGCACTAGATTTTGAGCCTTCAACTACTGGCCCTGGTAAACATCTCCATCTGCAGTGGTTAAGCGTGTCTACCATGCCGGTCAGCCTGGTTTCCCCTATTCCTCTGGCATTTGAAACCTTGTCAGATGTAGTTTGGATAGGCCTGCTTCTATCCCTCTGTCTGTAGGCAAATAGAAAATACACTGATCCTAAGGACAGACCAGTATCCGTTTCTCAGCCTATAGCTGATGCTATTTTATTCTTGCTGAGAATGGCAAAGCCATTCTGCCCCCAAAGGTCAATGCATACGTATTAACAAGGGTTGTACAAGATAGACTCTATGGCAAGAGAGCTTTTGCAGCCACCACTCCTGGCATGCAAACTTCCAGCTATCAAGGGCATTTTTCCAAGTATGAGTATAACCGTTGGAGCTAACTTTAACCTCTTGCAGAGTCCTTGCCTGACTCTGAGAATAAACATAAGATCCTGCAAGCCGTTACTCGTGGCATTGGGTCTAACAGTCATCAGCTTAAAGCAGCTATGGATTGCTTGACGCTGCCTCTCACTCCATTGTGGCGAGCATTTGTATCAGAAGGCACTCCTGGCTTCGTGCCTCTGTTTTCTCAGGACGTCCAACAGCTGGTAATGAATGTTCCTTTGATGGTACTTACCTTTTGGACAGCAGGTAGGGAAGTTTGTTGAGCGTCTCAGAACACTAGAGCGACCATAAAGACTTCCAGACCAGGTCCTGCTAACCTTCAACGGAGGAAAGGATGAGTTTTCTTCAGAATAGGCAGTCCTTTTAAGGCAAAGGTAGGGGAACCCAAAACAAATCTTAGCCTCTCCCAGCCTCAAAAGAAGGCTCACAAAAGGTGCAGACACGAAAGCACTTAATGCCACTCTCTGAAGCTCTGTCCGGTCCTGCATCAGCTGCGGAGGCAGACTACTCTCTCCAGTAGGGAGGCACTTGACCCAATTTTACTGTTAATTGGGAGTCCATCACAGTAGACAAGTGATTCCTCGGATCACCTCTGAGGGATATTCCTGAACCTCACAGAAATCCCTCTGGACTATACACACAGATGCCTCCCTGATGGAATGGGCGCCTACTGTCAGGGTCTCCAAACACAAGGTGTCTGGAGCCCCTCAGAAGCTTATCTCCACAGCAATGTGCTGGAAATGAGAGCTATGTTTCACAGCTTCCAAGCCCTAGTGGATCTGGTCAGCCACAAAACAGTCCTACTACAGACAGACAAGTCAGACGGTATTACATGAACAACAAGGAGGCACATTCTTACCTTCTCTACAGGGTGGTGATGAGAGTGTGGAATGGTCTCCTGCTTCAAGCTTACCTGCCAGAGTACAAAATGCTCTGGCAGACTAGCTTGGAGAACAGAGACCGATCCTCATGAGTGGTCACTAGCTCAGACATCATGAGATCACTGTTCGATGAGTGGGGAACACGAGATGTGGATCTTTTGCGTCCCCACTCAACCAAAACTGCCTCAATTCTGCTACAGAAATCCAGAACATGGTGTTTTCTGCCAGCATGCATTCAGGTTCCAATGGGAAATCTTTTCTGTATGTATTTTCCCCAATCCTCTTTGCAGTAGGTACTGCCCACTGGAGGCACACATGAGCAAGATGATTCTAATCACTCCCTACTGGCCTTGACAGATATGATTTCTCTCTTGAATAGACCATCAAGCAGCACAGTGAGGATCCTCCAACTCAGGATGGATTTACTGACTCAGGGTCACTAGGTCCATCCCAACCTGTGTTCCCTTCACCTTCAGGCCTGGCTCCTGAAGAAATAGAAAGTAAACTGGTACAAGGTATCTCAGAGGGTCTCAGAAATACTTCTGGCTGCCTGTAAACCTTCCACCAGGAAGACTTATACAGCCAAGTAGAAAAGATGTTTCATTTGTTCTCCAAAACCTGCATGAACACCTTTCTGTGCCCACATGACAAGGTTCTGGAGTACTTGCTGGACCTTTATGGTGCTGGCTTGCAGTATTTTACAGTCCAGGTCCACTTGTGTCCTACTTCTGCATACCATGAGCACATCGATACCCTTTACTTGGCTCAACTGCCACTTTTTAAGGCGTTCCTTAAGGGCATTTTACACACAAAGCACCCCATCCAGAAGCCAATAGCTGCCTAGGTATCAATCTTGTGTTGGACATACTCACCTGCAAGCCTTTGAGCCTCTTGCATCATGCAAGATAAAGTTTTTAAGTTGGAAAGCAGCTTTTCTGACCATCCATTCTGTTTTGCATAGTATCTGAAATTCATGTCTTGGTCACAGATCCCTGTATCCTGTTTTCCACCAGGGCGGGGTAGATCTCACTATTGCAGCAGACAACACTGGTAGGACTGAAACGCAGGCGCCAGGACCACACAGAAAACTTCTAGTCAATAGTCTATACGAGAGACCACCCTACCGAAGGCACAGTGATGTCCGCCTATCCCTATAAAGGGTGTGGTCCCCACATCTACCTCAGTTCATTCCGCCGTCCAACTGCGATGAATCTTCATGGATGTCAACTTCAGTCGATCGCCATTTTCTCGCGTTTATACGGTGCTTATATTTTTCTTCTTTTAGTCAGTAAAACATGAGATCTTCTTGCGGGTATCTCAGTCATCAGGTTACACCGGTAGGAACTTCACCGTTGGTGAATGGGAATCCACATGGAAGATTTTCAGCAGTACAGCTGGACCCACCCATGGCTGTTGGCGTCAACCAATGTCAGCAACCCTATAAAGGCACAGGCAGGCCCCTGCCCCCTCAGTTCTTTCCTGCTGTCAACTTGCAAGTACAGTCTCCACGGAAGAGCCGTGCAATGTTCATGCCTTTTGTGTCCTACTGCCATTTTCTCCACAATCCTCACAAATCTCTTTTAAGAGATTTATTTTTTTTCTTTTATATCACGAGTTAAACCTTGGCTTCTCTCTTCCATCACTGCAGCTACAGAAAGATGATTGCCTCCAATGACGAGCACTTTGTGTGTGTTTGCTGTCTTGGACCTGATCATGATGCCTCGGACTGTGTGCTCTGCCAACAGTATAACCAAATCACCCTTAGGCAATGCTGAAAGGTTCTCCGTACATTCATGGAACAGCAAGTATCCAGCTCTGAGCCATGGTCCTCTGGGCGCTGGCCAGCCAGTTGCCCTCCAGGTCCAAGAGCTCCAAGGCCTCCCAGGCCAAAGACAGGTCTCGAAGGCACCCACAGTGGCCATCCCATTCCCCATCGGCCTCTCCTTCAGGGGGCTCTTCGTCATCAGCATCTGCCCGATGAAGAGACCTGCTGCCCAGGTCCTAGTTCACTCCAGATCCATGCTGACAGTCTCTCTGCTTGACTTTCAGGGCGATCGGCCATCAACCTTCAGGTCATCGTCCCTTCCTCCGTTGATGGCCAGCTCATCGTCGATGACTGTTTCATCAAGACCCGACCCTTCCTAGTCAAGGCTATCGGTTTGTTGGGCGTGCAGTCAGGTCCGGCTGATGTCAGTGCCATCGACCCTCCTCCAGCCCATGGACTTGAACAAAGTTCTAGTCCGCTTCACTAATGTCATTGTTGAGCAGTTTGTTGTCCTTAATAAGCCTTCATTGCCAATGCCTTCATTGTCGACTCCTGTTTGTCAGCCCGGGAGCCAACTTGAGGACCACTGATGGCGCATCCAACGCCAGACCCTGATGAAAAGGTCGGTTGGGAGGAATACCACCTTGACCTCATACTTCCAGATGAGGTAGAGGACGTGAGGCGAGGAAAAGCAGTATTATACTTCAGTTAAGTCCACTGCCTCCTCTGTCAGTGAAGTATCTGTCAAGCATACCCCAGGACTCCACTTGAGGATGCTTCATTCTTCTACATTATGAAGCAACTGTCTTCCACTTTGGGGTTTCAGACAGAGGAGGAGGATGCCACCAGGAAAGACCTGGTGAATGCCTGGAGATCTCTGAATCTTCCCAAAGATTATTTCTCCCATGCTTCCAACCCTCAGAATGCTACCATGGCAGCCTGCCACAGACCAGATATGGTGCCAGCTATGCCCCACAGAGCTGATAAGCTCTACAATGCTCCTCAGGGCATTCCTTACTTAGCTGCCCAGGCTGAAACTGACTCAGTGGTCATCAAGGTGACACATGACAGGTCTAAGGTGCCCAAGCACCTTAGTTCCTTGCCCGGACAAAGAATTCTGCAAGATAGATCTTGGGGCAAAAGTGCATATGCTTTCTCTACGCTTGGACTGAGGATAGAAAATTACCTGTCTCACATGGTGAAATTCCCAAACACCAATGCCAGCAAAGGCAATCGGCTGCCTAAGCCCTTCCTGATGGTGCCAGAAACAGAAATTGCTCCAGTGTTTCCAAATCACAGAGGATGTTGGTAAGCATCTTCTAAGAGCCATCTATGATTTATCTGATAATATTGCCAGGGCGGTGGCACTGGCAACTGTCTCCATAGGCATTCGTGGCTCAGGGTTTCTGAGTTTTCTGCTGATGTGCAAATCAAGGTGCTGAACACCCTTTTAATGGCACTAAACTCTTTGGTCTGGATTTCAGGACCTCATTAACTATCTTCAGGCCTCAGATATAGCCATTAACTCTGTTTATTCCTCTACCACACCCAACAGCGTGGTGAGGCGCCCTACTTTGTAAGCAAATTCACAGACCAGGCTCCAGCTCCCACCCTCAGGGCAAACGCAGAGCCCAGCCTCCTTGCCTGACTCCTCCCATACTGGAGTGGCAGCCAAGCATCCCAGAACTGAGGTCCAGCCTCCTCCGCTGGTCCTACCTCAGCTTGACTCCTTGACAGACCCCCTCCTCTAGTCCAGGCCCAGGAGGTGGCAGTTGGAGAGTCGGTTCTCTCTCACTTTAATCATTGGAGAACAATAACATCAGATGCCTGGATCCTACAACTCATACAGTGTGGTCGTGCTCATTCAGCAACCTCCAGATACACCCCACCACCATCAAATTGCCCACTGGATAAGGTATTGCTCTTTGGCTTATCTTTTTGCACCCGTGTCTTTACTAAATGCTTAGCAGTGGTCACAGCAGCCCTCTGAAGGGAGGGACTGTATGTCTTTCCGTACCTGGATTACTGGCTTCTCAAGGCCCCATGCAGGAGCAGCTGTGGTCCACTCTGGGTGTACTCTTCAGCTTTTTCAGTCTCTGGGCATAACAGTCAACCTGCCCAAATCTGTGCTAGTTCCATCCCAAAGATTGCAGTACAATGGGATGGCCCTGGACTCAGGCAGGGAAGGCCTTCCTACCCCAGAGCAGGGCAGAATGCCTCATGTCCCAAGTGCAGGTGGTCACCCAGAGTCAGTACATCCCTGCTAGGCTGTATCTATTGACTCCCTGGGACTCATGGCGCAGCCATTCCTATGGTTCTGCTAGCCAGACTCCACATGCACACCTACAGTGGACCCTCAGGGTACAGTGGGACCAGCAGACAGATGAGCTGGATCAGCTAGTTCTGGTTCCTCCTTAGTATGCAAGGCTATGTCAGTGGTGGATGCTCCTTGAACCTCCTTCAAGGGGTCCTTTCCAGCTTTCCTCCCAAGTCAGATCGTAACCACCGATGCCTCGAGTCTGGGCTGGGTTGCCCACCTGGGTCCCTTCCAAACTCAGTGATCCTGGCCCCAGTGGAAGCTGCCCTGCATAACAATGTCCTGGAGATGAGATGCCATGCAGGCCTTCCAGGATCACATGGGCACAGGGTCAGCTGTTGATGCAGTCAGACAATCTGTGTGTTGTCTACTATATCAACAAGCAGGGTGGGACTCGCTCGTATCCCTTTGCAGGGAGGCGTGAGAGTGTGGTATTGGGCACTGGACCAAAATCTGACACTATCTGCTGTGAAATGATAGAAGGCATCCTTAAAATGGCAGAAAAAGGAGATATTGTTGATGGGGACCTGAATATGCCAGATGTTAACTGGAGTACCTTTGCTGCAGGCACATCCAAGAGCAGGGTCATTCTTGGTGCCCTACAGGGGCATGCCTCAGACAGCTAGTGTTGGAACCCACTCGGGAGGAGCAATCTTAGACCTGGTACTCTCAAATGGGGAAGGAGAAAGGATCTCAGATTTAGAAGTGGGTAGCCATCTGGTAACAAGTGACCACCAAACAGTCTGGTTCACAATAAACACAACCATAGGGTCAAGCCATACAAAAACAAGAGCATTGGACTTTAGGAAGGCTGACTTTGGGAAATGAGAGTGCCTTAGAAAAGCACTAGCAAATGGGCAAGAAGGAGGGGTGGAGGAACAATGGGAATAATCAAAACAGCCATCGCAGAAACAACTAGCCTTTGTGTGAAGCAAATCAATAAAACAAAACGAAGGAAAAAACACTATGGTTCTCAAAAGGGTGTCAGATGGTTAGGAGAAAAGGATAGCATTCAGGAAATATAAGGAAACACAGAAGGAGCAGGACAGAGAACTTTATCAGTTAAAGCAGAAGGAGGCAGGGAAGGCAGTCAGAATAGCAAAGGCACAAACTGAGGAAAAGATAGCCAACTCTGTTAGGTAGGGGATAAAACCTTTTATAGGTACATTAGGGAGAAGAAAGACCAAGGAGGGATACAGAGACTTAATAAAGGGAGGAATGTGGGCAGAGGTGACAGTTAAAAGCAGGGATACTTAACGAATATTTCTGCTCAGTATTCACAACAGATGAGGAGGAGGTGCCTAAACCAAACAGGGAGAAACTCTGAATAGAGGGGTCGATACCAGTCCATTCACAGAAGAAAGGGTTTGAAAGAACTCTTGAAACTGAGGGTGGACAAAGCAATGGGGCCTGATGGGATTCACCCAAGAATACTAAAAGAACTAAGGGTAGAACTAGTAACACCACTGACTACTCTCTTTAACAAATCATGGGAGGATGGAGTGGTACCTGAGGATTGGAGGAGGCAAATGTGATTCCACTTCACAAAAGTGGGAGCAGGGCAGAGGCAGGAAACTACAGACCAGTTTGTTTTGACTTCAGTGGTAGGGAAAATGATGGAATCACTTCTGAAGGAAAGAATTGTTGAGTACCTAGAGGGCAGTGGGGCATAGGACCCAAGGCAGCAAGGTTTCACAGCAGGAAGGTCATGTCAGGCGAGCGTAATAGATTTCTTTGACTGGGTGACCAGAGTAGTAGACCAGGAAGGGTCGGTGGATATAGGCCTACCTAGATTTTAGTAAGGCATTTGACACAGTCTCACACAAAGATTAATATACAAGTTAGCCAGCCTTGGAGTAGGTCCCAAGATGGTAGCCTGGATAAAAACTGGTTGGACAACAGGAGCAAAGGGTAATAGTAAATGGAGTCCACAGTGAAGAAAGGAGGTAACTGAGCGGGTACCAGAGTTGGTACTAGGACCGATCCTCTTTAATATCTTTATAAGTGACATTGAGAGCACCTGAAGGAAAGGTAGCCTCTTTGCAGATGACACAAAGATCTGTAACAGGGTCGATACACAAGGTTGGATGGAAAGAATGAAAAGGGACTTGGCAAGATTGAAGGAATGGTCAAATCGTGGCAGCTCAGATTCAGTGCAAAGAAGTGCAAGGTAATGCATCTGGGAAACAAAAACCCAGGGGAAGAGTACACAGTGGGGGTGAGTTAATAACAACAACAAAAGTCGAAAGAGACCTAGCAGTAATTATATCAGATGACCTAAAAGTGGGCAAGCAATGTGAAGAGGCAGTAAGGAGGGCTGGGGGATACTGGGATGCATAGGGAGGCATCAACAGTAGAAAACAGGAAGTTGTTATCCTCTCTACAGACAGTTTGTGAGAGCCCATCTGGAGTACTGCATGCAATTCTGGAGACCCCATCTCCATAAAGACATAGACAGAGTGGAGGCTGTTCAGAGGAGGTAACCAAAATGGTGCAAGGTCTGCACCAGAAGACATCTGAGGAGAGACTAAAGCAGCTAATATGTATACCCTTGAGGAAAGGAGGAGAAGGAGGACATGATAGAAACTTTCAAGTATCTCAAGGCAATTAACAAGGCACAAGAAGGTAGTATCTTTCAGAAGAAGAGATGTGCAAGAACAAGAGGGCACAATTTGAAGATAGAGGGGACGGCTCAGAGGTAATGTTAGAAAGTATTTTTCACAGGAAAGTTATGGATGCATGGAAAAGCGTCCTGAGGAGGTTGTGAAGTCAGGAACAATGGGAGAATTCGAGAATGTGTGGGACAGGCATAAGGCAATTCTAGTGGGGGGCAGGAGAGTAAGCTGTTGATTAACAGAATGTGCAGCTTATCCATCAGGTAGGAAATGGTCAGACTGGGTGGGCCAGCGGTCCTTATCTGCCGTCAAATTCTGTGTTTCTATATTGCGTGCCAGGCATTCCAAACACTCTGGTGGACAGCCTTAGCAGGACTCAGTCCAGCATGCGAATGGGAGCTTCTCTCATCTGTAGCAGAAGATCTGCTTGACAGATGGGTCATACAGAGTTGGACCTTTTGCATCCCCACACAATGCAAAACTGCTCAATTTCTGCTCATGAGATCCAGGTCTGTTTACTCCCACCATCCCCTTTTGGGACTCCTATTCAAGACCTGGCTGTCTGCTGTTTCCATCATTTCTCTGAGAGCCAGGTCCATCGCTGTCCTCAGGTCCCCAGGTGTCAGCCTTGCTCCCTTCATCTCCAGAGGAAAGAACTGAGGAGGTGGGCCTGCCTGCACCTTTATAGGGTTGAGCGTTGGCATGACATCGACAGGGTGGGCAAGCCAAGTTGTACTGCTGAAAGTTTTCTGTGTGGATTCCCCATTCACTGGCGATGAGAGTTCAATGGTGTAACCTGATGAATGAAATCTCCTCAAAGATCTACTATTACGGTAAGGCCTTAACTGTTCTTTTCTGTATTCTTTTCTCCCAAGTGTATTCTCTAGTTTCGTTTTCCAACCAGCTGATGAAGTGTACCTGCGGCTAATGATTCCCACTAAGGAAAGTCACTCTTCCTGCCTACTCTGCTTAGGCCCAGACCATGACACGAGGGCTTGTCAGCACTGCCAGAGATTTCAACCAGGCCACACAGAGGTGCCGTTTGAAGACTTTAAGCTACTTGCTTATGAAAAGTTGGCTGTAATGGAGAAGGAGCTACTGGCGGAAGTTCTTGACTTCCATGCTCAATCTTCTGAAACATCTTCTTCCTCTTCTTCCCAGTAGGAGAAGAAATCGTGTGGAAATGCAAGCACTGGGACCATCCTCAGGTCAGTCTCTCACCTGTGGTCACCCGCATGAACCGGCTCGCACAATCTGGGTCTTCCTCTCCTTTGGGGGATCGGACCCCTCCTGCCCTGTCAGCCCTTACCTCCCAGGCTGCTGGTGGTCCAGCCGCCTGCCCTCATCTCAGTTTTGGGCAGCAGCAGCTCTTTTAGGCAGTGGACTTTGTCTCCTGCCTCTCTGATGCTTAATCCCTTAGCACCCATGGGCTATAAGACAGGGCAGCTCAGCTGGAGTCAGATCCTTTGGCAGTGGGTCTTTGACGTCATCCCCCAGCCAGGCGTTTGCCTTCTTGGTTCCAGACTCCAGGGCCGGGCTAGGCCTACCAGGCATCGCCTGGAGCAGCCATTCGCCTTCTCCCTCCACACA
The DNA here is from genome assembly GCA_016271365.2 of Neoceratodus forsteri. NCBI lineage: Eukaryota > Metazoa > Chordata > Ceratodontiformes > Ceratodontidae > Neoceratodus > Neoceratodus forsteri. Next base: position 1,873,757,916 of record CM057452.1, read on the forward strand.
GGTGTAGCCTCTGCCCTTGCTTCAGGGCCCTCTCTCCCACATGTCGCCCTCACCATTGGGGCCAACATCGCCACTTACCTGGACTGTCACCAGCTTTTGCCACTTAGGCCAGCACCAGACCTGCTGATGCCTCAGCCCGACAGCTCCACAGCCGTTGTTGCCTCGGCCTGCGCCATAGCCGATGCCTGCTGGTCCTCCTTTGGATCCACAGCCAGCTCCGGGTGGACCTATGCCGTGGTACCATCGCTGGCTCCCCGCCGTTGTACCCATATCTCCCTCCACAGTATCCGTATCCTCTGGTCTATAATCCACCCCACCAGTGGATTATAACACTCTTTCACTGCTTGATGTTCCTTCATGTAAAATAAGGATACACCCAGGAGGCCTTCTCCCCTCATCACCCCAGGGAACCCTCACCTCAGGACCCAGCCGGGCAGGACCCAGTGACCTCCGTACCACAGGGTCCTCTGGAAGCATGCTGGCGTGGGTTTCGGCCAGTGTGTGGATGACCGTCACCCTCCACCGGCTGGTCCGTAACCCTGAACAGTCATGGGATGACTCCTTCTCTTCTTCAGAGTCCACTGGGGGCTCTGGGGGCTCCTCAAAGGGCAGGATCAGGCTAGGAGGCTCCTGATGACCCTACATTTCTTGATGTTATGCATCATATTCTGTCCCTGGTGGGATGGGAAACTGAGGAGCTGGACCTGGAATGCCGCCGCCTAGCCATATATCTGTGGAAAAAGGGGCCCTCCCCTGTTGGTGCCTCCTTTAATCGACTCTTATGAGGACATTACCAAGGTGGCATGAAACCACCGTTCCTGCACCTCAGCTTTGCCCAAGAAGGCAGACTGCCTGTACCATGTGCTGGTGGGCAAGCCCTTCTTAGGGGAACCCTCCACGGCAGACTTTGTGGCTATGAATGCAGCTCATGACCTCACTAAGAGACCTAAACATCTTAGTACCCATCTTCCTGACAAGGAGTCTAGGCATCTGGATCAGTGGGGCAGCGTATGTATGCTTCCACCACCCTGGCCATTCCAACTGTGAACTATTTGGTCCATATGGTGCAGTACCTGAATGCCCTCTGGGATCAGGTGAGAGATCTTGTTCAGACTCTTCTAGAGGATCCTACCAAAACTTGATTGGCCCAACTCTTAGCGTCAGGTTCGGATGTGGGCACTTGTATCCTGTAGATGGCATACAATTCTGTTGATGCCTCAGGCGTGGGGCAGTAACAGGGATCTGTCTTCATCACTATTCATGGCTCAGTGTGTCTGGCTTTGCTCCTGCTGCTCAAGCCAGCATCTTGTATGCCCTTTCAGAGGTTCCGTCCTGTTTGTGGGAGATGCCACGACATCATCTCCACCTTCAGGAGTCCAGTAAAGCACTGAGCTGGTTCATTCCTTCTACTGATCTCAGCCTTGGTCTGCCCAGTATCAGCCCATTCATCAGTCTCTCGCCAGCCTGCCAAGGGCCAGCAGGCAAAGGCCCCTTCAGTGCAAGGCTCAACCCCCACCAGGTGTTGTGACTGCTCCTGGACTCTGTGAACCTCCACAGCCACTCTGCCACCCCTGGGTCCACCACCTGACTCTTTGCCGACTCCCATCTTCCAGCAGAGACCTTGGGGAGGCAATCGGCATTCAGTTCTCCCTTTACCTCGATGGGTGGCGAGCTGTGACCACAGACCAATGAGTGTTACAGCTCATCAAGCACAGTCACACCCTAGAATTTCTGGACCTCATCAGGAAAACCCTCCCTTGCTCTCTCATTACCCTTTAACCCACCTCTGCCTCATCCTGGAAGAGATTCAGGTTCTCCTGCACAAGAAGGCCATAGATCCTGGCCTTTGACTCAAAGAGGATGGGGTTCTCTCAACTTCTTCCTTGTACCCAAGAAGATGGGGATCGAAGCCAATCCCGGCCTAAGCCACCTGAACCTGTCTCCTCCAGGGACTGCTGTCCATCTTCGCCAGGGGACTGGCTCTGCTCCCTGAACATCCAGGATGCCTATCTTCATGTCCAGATCTTCCCGACTCACCGCCACTTCCTCCATTTCTGTTTCCTGGAGGACCATGTTTAGTTTCAGGCCCTCCTTTTGGCCTTTCTTTGGCACCTCTGGTTTTACCAAGTGCCTGGCAGTGGTAACCACAGCTCTGAGAAGACAAGGTTTTATGTGTTCCCTTACTTGGACAACTGGCTGCTAACAGCCCTGTCCAGGGATCACTTGCTGCAGACCTGGAATGAACCTTTCAGCTTTTCCAGGCTTTGGAGATCATGGTAAATCTGCCTAGTCTTGTTTTTCCATCCCAGTGCCTCCAATATATTGGGGCAGTCCGGGACTCTTCCCAATGCAGAGCTTTCCTGCCAGTGGGCAGGGCAGAACACTTGATGGAACATGTTGCAACTTGTCTCCTCCAGTCAACAGATCCTAACCAGAGCGTTCTTCCACTTGTTGGGGCACTTAGCGGTGGCCATAGCCATGGTTCCTCTGGCTCGCATGTATATGAGGTTTCCCCAGTGGATATTTTGGGTCCAGTGGGATCAACACACCAACAACCTGGGCTGGCCAGTCATGGTCTCCAATCTGGTGAGGAGGGCCTTGGGTGGTGACAGAACCCTACCAATCTCCTGAGAGGGTCCCTTTCGGGCTGTGTCCCTTGGCAGATCCTCATGATGGATGCCTCTGGTCTTGGCTGGGGTGCTCACTTGGTCGACCACCAGACCCAGGGTCCTGGTCAAAGCAGAGCAGCATCTCACACCAGTGTACTGGAGATGCAGGCAGATCTTACTTGAGAGGGCTCTTGCAGTAGGTAGTTACATATGGGACTGACACCGGCAGGCAGCAGGACCTGGAAAAATTTCTAGCTAGCAGTCCTGAGGGACCGCCCCATGTCAGGTGACTGGCGTCAGGAGACATCGATATAAAGGGTGGTCCCTGATGCCTGCCTTCCAGGTCTTTCCCCCATTAGCCTTGCAGGCATCTCGCGGAAAAGTTTGTGCTTCGTCAGCCCTATCTTCGTCGGTTATTTACCGAAATAATTGTTTTTTCGACTAAGCGTGGCACAACTGCCGGGTGCATGTAGTCCCCTGCCAGCCTCCCGAGCACAAGAATAAGTACGATCTCGTGCAGTGCCCAACTACCACAGAGGGATGGCCACTCCCTGTGCCTGTTCTGCCCAGGCCCCGATCACCCGGTCAAGAAGTGCCAACATTGCCTCAGTTTCAGCGGCTACCAGGAAAAGGTGGCAGCAGTCCCTGGAAGCCCATATTCTGAAGAACAAAATGAGTTCAGTGGAGAAGGAGCTCAAAAACTGAGGCAGGTGTCCACTTCCCCAAGGCCATTGGAAGAAGAAGGAGAGGCACGGGACAAGGCTCCTCCACCGTGCCTCCCTCAGGAGTCACTGGGATGCAGTAACGTCCCTCCAGGGGATCGATCCCTCGGACCGCCTCGGAGGTTTCCGAGGGTGTCGGCCCGCCCGTCTGGCTCGCGCTCGGTCTTGCGGGCATCTCCGGGCAGTTGAAGGCCTCCGCCCTGGTTCGGCGCAGTCACTGTGGTGACTCCAGTAAGCGAGCGTCGGCTCCTCCGGCGTCCGCCCGGAAGGAGCGGTAGGCGTCCTGACCCTACAGGGCAGCACGCGGTCTTCACTTCACCGGACCAGGCCGATCCCTCTACCGACCTGCCTCGGTGATGGCTCCCATAAGTCGGATGCGGTTTCTCCAGCCCACCAGAGCTCGCCCTTAAGCCACCACGTCAGCTTGTCTGACGTCTGGCTGGCAAAGGAACTGAAGACGGACCTCCCACATCCGGCTGTACCGGGTTCCTCGCAGCCTTCGCTGCCATCTGGGAACCAGAGTCTCCCACCTCGACTACGGGACTTTTCCCTCCATCCCCAGGCGGCTGGGATCTTCCTCCTCCATCAGTTCTTCCACCACCTGGTGCGCCCGGACCTGACGTCAGCTCCCGGATGCCAGCTCCGGCCGGCGGCTCCTCGGCGTTGGTACCTCTGATGCCGGGGCCTCGATGTTGGCCCTGACTCCGAGACATCCTGCTCCTGTCGGGCCCTCCACCCTCCGGGCTGTCCACTATGGACCCACCCTGAGGGCCACCAGCCAGGCCGTCTACTCCAGCAGCCCCCGGCTCCTGGGTACCCTCCGTCGTGTCTGGCCGGCTCTGGGACTGCAGTATCCGGCCCACAGTACCCGACGCTGGCTTCCCGACGCTGCGAGGGCTACCCACAGCTGGGTTTTGGATATGCTCCATATGGTTACAACCTGTATCCTTATCCCCGCCGCCTCCCTCCTCCACCGCCTCAAGGCTGCCGGTGGACCTGCAGGAGACTTGGCTCCTGGTGGGCTGAGACCAAGGCTCAGCTCACCAAAGAGGTCGAGAGCCACCTTCCGGCGATGGTGCCGTCCCCAGGTTCCCGCATGTCCGAGGCAGCACACTCCCTCCACCTCTGGATTCCAGGGTTCTTCCATCTGGATCCAGAGAAGGCGGACATGCTTCCCTGGGACTTCCCAAGGGGTCCGTTCCTCCCCGGGTTGGAAAGGGAGTCTTTCCTCTTCATCCTTCTCTTCACTCTCGGACTCCTCGGATTCTTCTGGCGGTTGCTCCGAGAGGCGATAAACACGCTCTCCGTCAAAGCCCAGAAAGCCCATTAAGCTACAGGCTATAGGAAGTTCTCGACGCTTGTAACCAGTGGGCCTATAGCTTAATGGTTAGAGCCGCTGGAAAGGCATACCAGAGGTAATGGAGTTCAAATCCTGTGCTTCACATTTTCCTTTCTCATTTCATCCTTGGTTTAAAAACTATATACCTTGCAGGGTTAAACTGCACTGAGAAGTAGTGGAATTTCTAAATTGGTTTCTGGTTGCAGATTAAGCAACACTAGAGAGAAAGGAATGTGTGACTGTGAAATAGGAAGTTCTTGGACGCTGAACCAGTGGGCCTGTAGCTTAATGGTTAGAGCGCTGGAACGACATACCAGAAGTGCGAGTTCAAATCCCAGTGTCCACATTTTCCTTTCTCATTTCCATCCTTGGTTTAAAAATATATACCTTGCAGGGGTTAAACTGCACTGAGAAGTAGTGGAATTTCTAAATTGGTTTCTGGTTGCAGATTAAGCAACACTAGAGAGAAAGGAATGTGTGACTGTGAAATAGGAAGTTCTTCAGACGCTGTAACCAGTGGGCCTGTAGCTTAATGGTTAGAGTGCTGGAACGCATACCAGAGGTCCGGAGTTCAAATCCGTGCCCACATTTTCCTTTCTCATTTCATCCTTGGTTTAAAAATGTTTCATATAAAATTTTATGTTTTTCAACTTGATGGCACAGTGCACAAAGGATTGTACCATTTTTTGCTGTTGTTAAAGACAGCTTTTGTCTTTCAGTGTAATTTGCCAAGTTTAGAAGAATGTTCACAGTTGGCTGAAGCCGCTTACGGTGACGGAGACATCTTTCAAGCTGTGAAATATTACTTGTTGAGTCCAGTGCCTGAAAAGGCCCTTTTCATTGGCATTCCCTACGTTAAAGGTATTTATCTTACCAGAAAAGTAAATCAGAAGGAAATGGGACTTACTGATAAAGTGTGGATAATTCATAATAGATATGTAAACAGTATTGTAAATTGATGCATTTTATTAATGTTTTGCAATAATGTGTTCCAGTTACTTTTATTATTACAGAACAAATCGGTAGCTCCGACTGGACTCTGGACTCAGTCTATCCCATTCTCGACCTGCTCAGTTATATCCGCACTGAGCGATTGGTACTACACAAGTTTAGTGAGTAAGTAGAATAGTTTTACAAAGAAGGAACATGGTAGGGGTTTTTGTGTAAAACTGATAAGGTGGAACAGTAACAATGACTACAGTTACTTGAACTTCTCCTCCCATCTCCTTCATTTGTTTTGCCAGCAGTCTGCCCTTTTAGTAGAAATTCATAACATAAATAATTTCTTTGCCCATATTACTCTAGCTAGTTGCTTTGTTTATGTGGAGGCAGACAACAGCATGAGCTAAACCATATTGTTCAAGTGCATTATTAGCATTCTGAGTGCATGTGGAATGCCTTGAAGCAAATATTATTGTCTCCTGTAAACACAGTTTTTGTCTAATGCCGTGTGTAGTGCTCCGTTTCTTTACCATATTAGTACAACTTAAATTTACTGAGGAATGCTAAGTAAATACAACTTGTTAAATATACAGATGCACTTGACATAGGAATAAAACAGAGTTTTGCTGAATATGACACTTGTGAAAGCAGGAGATGGATTGACAACACCATAAATGGCAGCCCTGTAGCCACTGGCCTCCTACAGAGTTGGAGGCGAAATGCACACTTCCTCTAACTGTTCTATTAATGAACCCTAGTATTGACCAGGAAGGATCAACAGTTTGGAGAATGAGGGTTATTCATTCTTAATGCTTATTCAGTTCGGTGGCTTCTTTGTACAGAGATTGCCATGTATGCTCATTTTGTGGAATCATGTATTTTTTTTGTAATATGGACTGTTCACTGTTCACTGAGGGAAGCCACCAAACCAAACTGCTTTCACTTATGCCTAGCACCTTAACCAACTGAGATTCCAGCTATGTCAAATTTAATTCTTAGTTTTGCCATTATCATTTTTATAACATTCATTGCTGATTTAGAACAAAGCACCTCTCTCTGAATGTTAAAACAACTACATGAACTATAATAGCAGGCAGAGACTTGCCCGGCTGTAAACAACCCCAGCCCTCAAGACTTTGAATGCCCCTTGAGGAAGTCCCTTCATTTAAATGTCTCCTGGTGTGGATATCTCTGCTACAAATCCTGGCCCCCAAAAAACACCAATCCTCTGAGATATAATTTTCAAAACGAGTCTCCTGGTGTTTGACTGCAGTGTGTGGATGTAGTCTGTGGTACTGCCCCCAAATACACCCTAGCCTGACTGAACCCCCTCTTCCACTGCTCTTTTGTACTGAACTGCCCTTCCCACACTTGCTAGTGTTCCCTATACACTGGCCTGTCCTTCCCTCCCTCGATGTAAGGTATGTATACCAATTTGCCTCTCATCTCTAACTGATGGTTCTTCTTCTCCCGTCCCTGCTACCCCTCCTCTCTCTACTCCCTTCCATTCTTCCTACTCCTTACAATCCTCTGACTCCTGCTCTTTCCTCTTGCCCCATTGTAAATCCACTGCCAGGAAGAATGCTTTCCCTCTAGTTGCACAACAAACAAACTGAAGAAGTGCAGCACAAGTGCAACAAGTGGCCACCTGACATTAAAACTGATAACAGTATTTAACCACAAGAAAGGGCATTTACCCCTGCCTGCTCTTCTCCTCCCTTCCTCCATTACATCCTTGCTTCATCATAGTCTAATCACCCAATCCTGTTCTATTCCTAACCCCTTTCCTTTGCCCAGGCACTCCCTACTGCCCGGCCCCCACACTTTCTTACCTTGAATCACAATTCAGCCAGTCATTTGCTGTTGTTGCTTATATGGTTAGACTTTGAATATACTTTTGATTTGTATCACTGCACATGCCTGTACAGCAATGTATGCTTGTCCTGCACCTGCTACTGTAATGGACATGCACCTGTACCTGTATTGTTGTTTGCCCTCCCATGTTACCCCTTCCCAGGAAGTACCTGGAAATGAGCCCTGGCTAAGTGTACTTTTCTGGCCCCAAACTGATACACAACTAAAGAACAGAAACATGATCATGGTTTTCTGAATACTGAATGGGATGGACAGGATGGAGTAAACACAGATGTTTGAGCTGGTCAGTGCAAGCAGAACTAGAGGCCATGCTCTCAGACTGGGAGGGGATAATTAGGGGAACTTTAGAAATCATTACTAAAGTGTGCAGTTAGTGGTGGTATTGCCCACTCAGTGAGGCTGTGGAAACTAGCACTGCTCAGGCTTTCAAAGCAGGGCTAGTCAGATTGCAGAGGGAGAACAGCATTGAGGATCAAACACAACATGAGTAGAGGGGCATTCTGAGAAGTCTGTCTAACTTTCCATGACCAGACTCCTTGAAGAGTGTTACTCCGCTTTTAAACCAGGCTAATACATAAAAAGATATAAAATACACCAAAACATAAAATGATAAACCATATTCATGTTCACTACGGAAAGATCTGCCAAGAAAGATGGCGGTCATGCTGGACTAGCCTTATCACTTGTTACTGCACTTGTGTTTAATTCACTTTAATTTTTGTTTGTATTTTATTTTAGCTTCTTTTGTTTTGTGGTCATTGCTGTAGATTTTGTAGCTAGCTTTCAGCGTTTAGCTGTTTATTCGCCGATTTTCTGTTGTATGTTTGTAGCGTTGCAACTAGCAGCTGTCTCGAAACATTTCTGGAAGCATCTAATCATGTTGTTTCTGATCGTTTTTGATGCCACGTTATTGCAGTATTTTGCTGCATGCCCCAGAGTATACGCCATGAAGAAAAGTTTTGTGGAGTGTTGGAGCGTTGGAGCCAGCAATCGTGTGTTGGAATTAATAGTGGTTACAAGAGTGGGAGCTAGTAAGATAGTGTTAGTGAGACAGAGAGAGGGAGAGCAGAAGAAACAATGAGTGGTCTCTGGGAGCCCCTCTTACTTTGGATTTTGAATTCACCTTTGTCCTGTTGTTTTGATGCACCTGCTCCATTGGACATAAAGACCTGGGACTAGGGCTTTCTCCAGGGACACAATTTACGATATTGGTTGAAGAGATGGCTGTGGCTTTCCAGGAGTATCGTGAGTGAGAGACCAGAGTACTGTGAGTCAGAAGGTCTGATTCATTGATCAGAGCCCTTTCTTTTCAGCAATGTTATTTTAAACTGTTTCTTGAGCTGTGTGTTTGGAGGCTGGGCCATGGCAGTGGTCTGGTGGTGAAAGCTCTCCCCGTGCCTGGGTAACTAGGGAGCCTCTCGGGACGAGCAGGAACTAACTTACTTTTCCCTAGGAATTAGGGTTTGGTGGTTGGCTCTGAGATATCTTGGGGTCGATGCAGTGTTTTGGCCTAGGATCTCTGAAGCTGCAGGTCCTGGTGGTGTAAGTTGACCTATTGGGCAGTTTTGGGGTGTGGGAAGATGGGAGCACCGCTTAAGGACTTGGCCTATTTCTTCTGTTCCTTCCGAGACTTTGTGGCTTTGCTCCTGGAATTATATCGAACCTGCGTGTGACTACATTGGAAGTTTCTTTTTGACATTGATGGAACGTCCGTAACTTTATTTATGCTGGATTCTTTGAATGTTTCGTTTGGATTTGGATTTATTGTTTTGAACTTCTTCTCGGCTCCTCCTACTGTTTGATGACTTTTCACAGATTTATTAATTCTGTTTTGGTCTCCTGGTGGTGAGAGTTCCAGGGTGCCTATATTTATTTATGGTATTTTTGATGTTTGTGTGTATGTTTTATTTTTATTGTTAGATTATTTTTCTTTCCTCCTTGCAGTAGAGAGAGCTGTGTGGGGGTTATATGTTGTTTGTTTAATCCTGTGAGAGGGATTGTGTAATCCTGTGAGAGGGATTGTGTAATCCTGTGAGAGGGATTGTGTTATCCTGTGAGAGGGGTTGTGTAATCCTGTGAGAGGGATTCTGTTATCCTGTGAGAGGGATTATTATTGTTTATTTTATTATTATTTATTTTGGGGTCAAAGTCACCTTATAGTGGGAGAAGGGTAGTTTAAGATAGTTTAATATAGTTTTATATTTTTGTTAGGGCAAGGATTGTTGGATAAACTATTGTTTTAGGGTTTTCTTAAGTGTTTGCCATTTTCCTTTGAATCTTGCATTTGGTATTTTATGAGTTTCCCTGCTATTTTGTTATATTTATTAGTATTATATGCCTGCCTGCCTTCCCTCCTGTCCTGCACTATTGGCCTCTGCTCTCACGCCCTCCGCCATTTCTCCCCCGCCTTCTGCTGTCTATCAGCACTGTTGGGCTCTGGAAATTGTTCTGGGAGGGTCGAGTGGGTGGGGGTTGTGGACAGTGGTGTGTCCAGATGAGTGGTACTCTCCCATAGGGGTGGTTAGGCCCAGAAGATGCCCTGGGATGAAATGGTATCTGGAACATGGAAATTCTGTTCTGGTTCCCGTGCCAAGGGCACCTCCCGTGTTGGAGGGCAAGTAATTGGGACAATTTGCTAATCTCGTCCAACTCGGGGCTGTTATACAATGCCAGATCTGTCTGCAACAAGACTGGTCTTATCGCAGACTTTGTTGCAAAGGCAGATCTGGTTTGCATTACGGAGACCTGGCTGGATGGAAATGCTGCCCCTATTTTAGAGGCAGCTGTTCCAGCCGGGTATCGGTTTACATCGCCGAGATTAGACTGCGGGGAGGGGTCGCTGTCTGTTTTAAGACCGAACTGGGCCTAACAAATGTTCCAGTAGAGGAGGCTAGGTCATTCAGTGCACTGTGGTGGCTGGTGTGGGGTGCAGGATAGCTTTCATCTACCGTCCATCAGGTGATGAGAAGTTGTTCCTGCAGTAAGTTATAGATTTAGTTGCCGACATGTCATTGGAGTCACCCAGATTGATGGTTCTGGGTGACTTGAATGCCTGAGTTGACAACAAATCTTCTCTTTTAGTCAACACTTCCTCCAGTCGATGATATCCTGGGATTCACACAGGTCGTTTCCTCAGCTACTCACAAGGGTGGTCACTCTCTTAATCTAGTCTTCCTCCTGGGAATTGTGGCCTCCGACTTGGTGGTGGAACCAGTCGGTTGGTCCGACCACTACTCTACTCTACCGCCCTTTACAGGAAGTAGTCCTGATGACCTGATGGCGGTAATTGACCTCTCGCTATTTGACAAAACTAGCATGGATCCTGAGCAGCTAGTTGCAGCCTATAACAAGACTCTTTCTACAGCTCTCGATTTAATTGCTCCTGTCCATGTTTGCCCCTTCGCGTTGCCCTGGGGCCCCTTGGTTAGATGGATCTCTAAGGGAGTTGTGGAAACAGTGGTGTGAGTTGGGCGCTGTTGGCAGAGGACAGCCTTAGATGCCGACCACCTTATTTTGTTAGAGCATTATAAACTCTATCAAACAGAAATTTTCCGTAGAAGGCAGAATTCTGTCCAGGAAATAGCTGTCACACAGAACCAACGCCCAACTCTTCAGAGCTGTTGACAGACTGTGCAACCCGTCTGTCAGCAGTCTGTCGCGCTTTTTCACAAAAGGATTGTGATGAGATCGCCAGCTTCTTTGCGAATAAGGTATAGACATCAGCATGAATGCCTCCAGCTCCATTCTATGGGTGTTGCTGGTGATCGGTGCTATGTCAAAGAGCCTGGAGTTTCCTGGAGTACCTTTGAGCTGCGGAGTTCGTGGATATTATGAGGATTGTCCAGGTGATCGTCCCACTTGCTGTAGTTTAGACCCTGGCCCTACTTCCCTAAGTCTGGGTTGTACTGACATCATTGGCCTGGTCTTAGCTCAGATTGTCTGGTGCTCTCTGGATTTGGGTGAGTTTCCCAGCTCCTGAAAATGGGGTGGTGAGACCCTCCTGAAGAAAGCTTCTTGAGACCCAGATAACCTAGCAAACTGCAGACTCATCTCTAACCTCCCTTTGTGGGAAGGTTATTGAGAAAGTTGTGGCTGCTCAATTGGATAACCATTTAACCATCCATAATCTATACTGAACCTCTCCAGTCAGGTTTTAAATGAGACATAGTACTGAGACTGCTCTGGTTGGTGCTCAATGATCTCCTGATGGCGATAGATCAGAGACATCGTTCCATCTTGATTCTCCTTAATTTATCATCAGCTTTTGATACTGTGGGTCATGGGGTTCTGCTCAAGCGTCTGAGGTTCATCTGTGGGCTGTCTGGTACAGTTCTCAGATGGTTTACATCTTTCCTCGCTGGTAGATTGCAGAGAGTTGTCTGGTATTTTTCTTCTGGTGCTTTCTCTCTGCCTTGCGGGTACCTCAGGGTTCAGTGCTGTCCTCCATGTTATGCATGATATATATGCTGCCTCTTGGAGACATTGTAAGACTATATGGGCTGAGGTTTCACTGCTATGCTGATGATACCCAGCTCTACCTGTCTTTGCCCCCGACCAGGTTAGTGCTATCTCAGTACTGAATAGCTGTCATAGAAATCCAAGATTAGATGAGTTCTAGCGAGCTTAAAGTTGAACCCAGGAAAGACCGGTGTTCTGGTTGTGGACCCAGGTTGCAGGACAGAGGAGTTGGGGACTGGACTCCCCTCTGTTTTAATCTTGGGAAGGGCCTAGATTCTCACCTCCAACGAGTGCGTAACCTAGGAGGCGGTGCTTGTCAATGGTGTGACACTTCGTCATCAGGTGTCGGCAGTCGTTAAGCTGGCCTTTTATCATTTTAGGAACATTGCTAGGATTAGGCATTTTGTTTAAGCCCAGCGACTTTCCTGTTCTGGTCCACACCTTTGTGACACTGCACCCTGATTACTTAACTCCTTTACTTAGGGCTTCCTGGGGTTGATATCTTCCGCTTGCAGCTAGTGCAGAATGCAGCACGTTTGTTGACTGGGGTATCAAGAAGAACTCATATACTCCTGTGCTGCACGATCTGCACTGGCTGCCTATTCAGTGGCGGATCACCTTTAAGGTAGGTCTATTGACTTACAAAGCCCTATGAACAGGGCCCCGATTACCGAAAGAGCTCCTGGTGCCCTACTCCCTCTGCGACAACTCGCTTGCAGCTGACGAGGAGGGTTGCTAGAGGTCGGTAAGTTTAAAATTATCTGGTGCGTACTTTTGGGTTTGTGGCACCTACCCTCTGGAATTCTCTGCCTCGTCAGCTAGGAGTGTGGGGACGGTGGGATGTTTTAAGCAGGCTCTTAATACTTCTTGTGGGGATAGTGTATTCTGTACTGTCCTGATTTTATTGTATTTTATTGTATTTTACTGTATTTTATTGCATGCTGATTTTGTTCTGACTGTACAGCGCTTTGAAACATGAAAAGCACTAAAATACATTTTATTATTATTATTATTAAAAGTAAGATGATATATTAAATATTCCAGCATCTCCACATTACACAGTCCATTTTAATATAAAAATAAGTTAAAGTGCTCAGCTTCAGTATCCTCTGCATGGACATCTGTTGTTAATTACTACTCCACTTCTGTCAGCTTTACATAAAAATATTGTTCTAGGATTCCCACAAATCTACTCTCTGTTTCGTAAAGCTGAGCATTTTGCCTAAAGAGGAGATAATGCATAATAGTTATAGGGTGGGAGAATACCTTAATTTGAATATTCAAAGTCCAGGTCCTAAATATTGAGATTCAATATTCAGCTCGTTATTCATGTACCAGGAAGGGGATACAACTCCCCTCGTCCTCAGCCTGGTTGCATAAAACAACCCTTGTCCCCCATCCTCTGCAGTGAGCTCACCCCACCTTGCAGCACCCACGATTTTAAGATTAACAAGAAAAACTCCACGATGGGTGACTGGCATAACCCACCTACCTCCTGGCCAGCCGCCATCTCCTCTTGCCATTATTTGAGTTAAATAAATCATTCCCCCACCTTGGCAGCAGCCAAGTCCCCCCACTTCCTCCCTAGCACAAGTCATAAAATTAATCAGCAAGTACCCCACTCAGGCACGAGAAAGTGACCACCACAAGCCACACTCCTTCCACCACCGGCCACCTTCTTGTGAATGGAAAGTGCCCTGCTCTTGCTCGCATAGAAAACAGCTGATCACATGATTTAGATATGAATAAGAAATTGACTGATACAGGATAGATACAGGATGCTGACAAAGAATTCCAGCTGATGGGCAGCAATGGCAAAGGCCTTCTCATCAAAGGCATACATCGGGCGTTTAATATGCAGTAACCTTAACAGCAGGCACTAATACATTCATCCCGAGATCTTCATACCTTTCCAGTTTTAGCTAAGAGATTATTTTACTTTATGTTTAAATTTATGATTAAAGAGGTAGTGGAGGTAGCCTGTAATGAACTGGAATTCTTTCCTTGTCAGCATTAAAGACTCTAGAAACTTACAAATCTTTAAACATGCCATGTTCTTTTGTCTACTCACACTGTGACACTGCCAATAAGTTTACTTAAGCACCAGCGATAATACAACTTATTTTATTCTCCAGTATGCTCCTACATCTATCTTGTATCAATCCATTTCTGACTCATACCTGAATTCTTTATCAGTATTAACTATTTTGTTCTGTATATTGCCATTGATTAGAATATGTATGTTTGTAGATACTGTATTGGAATTTGTCTGTAATGCTTTAACCATTATTTTAGCCTGTATTAACTCTGCTGCTGTTATGTCCCCAAGAAGCCTCTTGAAAGACAGGATCTTCTTTGAGGATATCTCTTTATCAGGTCACACCTATGGAACTATAATTGCCAGGCACTAGGACCACATGAAAACTTTTTGCAAGCAGTCTACTAGGGGCCATCCACGACAACGTCAGACGTCAGTGTCCTCTGTATATAAACATGGGCAGTCCTGCTCCCTCCTCGGTTCTTTTCCCGTCATTGATCATAATCGTCAGACTCCACGGAGACACCATCGTAACAGTCAACTAACACATTTTCAGTTTATGATTTTTCTCATCCTAGCAGCTATCACTTTATTTCTAAAGTGATTACCATAGTCGTGTTTGTTGATGAAAGACACCGCTAAACTCTTTCATTACTGTGAGTGTGATAAGAAAATCTACCAAAGCGACCATCATCATGTCTGCATGTGCTGTCTCAGAAGCACATGATGTTAAGGCCTATAAGATCTGCACAACGTTTAATCAAGCTACCTGGTAATGCTGGCAAAAGCCCTGCACACTTTTCTCCACGAGCAGCAGGTAGCCAGAATGGAGAGAGAGCTCCAGGGTGTTAGAAAGTATTTTTCACAGAGAGTTGTGGATGCATGGAACAGCCTTCCTGAGGAGGTTGTGGAGTCAGGAACAGTGGGAGAATTCAAGAATGCATGGGACAGGCATAAGGCAATTCTTGTGGGGGCAGGAGGAAGTAAGCTGTTGATTAACTTGAATCTGCAGCTTATGCATCAGGTAGGGAAATAGGCAGACTGGGTGGGCCAAGCAGTCCTTATCTGCCATCAAATTCTATGTTTCTATGTTTCAATGGATCGAGCTCTGCCGTGTAGCCAGCCCACTCCTTGGGCTCCCAGTCCTCTAGGGCCCAGGAGAAGTCTTCAATAAAGCACAAGCATCGGGAGAGGGAGCAGAGCAAGACTAAATCCCCTGTATGCTCTTGGTCACTGCTGTCCTCGGTGATGACCGCTGCAGTGTCGTCAACCACTTCGCTGGCAACACATCTGCCACTCAGGCCTCATCTTCTTCAAGGCCAGTTCTGGTAGCGAGTTATGCAGGATCTTCCACAGCCATGAAGGCCCATCAGTGTCAGGGCTGCCACCCTGTCGGCGTCACAAGCCTTGCCGCTCAGACTTCAGAACCCTCAAGGTTGGCTGGCAGTGAGCTCCGCTGAACCTACTTTGGCCAGTGATGGCCCATCCACATCAGGGTCCCAGTCTCCTCCATCGATGTTGCAAGGCACCCATGCACTGCAGGCCACTGTCGACATTCAGATGATGCTCTCCTCCTTTGTGAAGATAATTCAGCGCCATGTACCTCCTCAACCTACAACAAGCACAATGATGACAGGGCTTCTCAGACCAGCCCCCGTCGACACCTGCTCTGTCAACGTGTTCTACTCACTCCAGATCATCGACATTCTTGCTTTCTTCTCTGCAGCCTCCAGGGCCTGTCAGTGAGAGTCAGGATTATAACCATGACCCCCTTCCACAAGAGGAAGATGAAGAGGAGGAACGTATGGATGAGAGTCCCTCTGACATATCTGACTCCATCATTTCTTCCAGGAGTGAGATTCCACGTTGTATACCCCAACGCCCCTCCTAAAGACCCCTCCTTCATCTCTATGATGAAGCAGCTCCAAACAGCTGTGGGGTTTGATGCTGAGGATCTGTACGTCACTAGAATTTGCATTTAAAAACAGTGTGAAAATGATCTAAATACATTTTCTGTGTGCTGTTCTTTTGATAATACTTGATCAATTCATAATACTATTGTAACAGCTGTTTACATGCTACTATTGTACTCCTGTTTGTATATTTTAGTTTGTATTTAAATACTTACTGTATACTGTAGATCACTTTCTTCAGCATCGTTGGCAGAAGCAGGTCTGACAGAGCTCATTGCCACTTACTGTATACTGTAGATTACTTGCTTTAACTTGATTTTAAGTGATTGTAAAGTTGCATTGTGTACCTACTGTTAACCCCCGTCCCCAGGCGTGGCTGAAAACGGATCTTTGATCCAGTCCACTTTCCTGGTAAATCAAATAAATGAAATGAAAGTAGGAACCTGGTAGAGTTCCTGGAATTACCAGACTCTCCACTTCTGGTCATCCCTCCCTATTGGCTCCATTAGAGGATGCCACTCTGGCTGCCTGGCACAGACCAAGCTTGATCCCTGCCATGCCCAGAAAGGCAGACATGCAGACAGGCCCCTTAGGAAAGCCATTTTTCAGAGGCCAACCTGAGGCTGATTCAGTGATGATAAAGGCAGCCCATGATAAATCTAAGGTGCCTAAACATCTCAGTTCTAGGATGTGGATACGTTGTTCTTATCCACACATATTGGCATGTCATTTCCTTTAAATATCTTGCTGGAAGTCTTTAAGCTGGCTCCTCCCATCCACCTGGGTGGTATATCCCTTGGCTCTGCCCCTTGATACCAGATCTTTCTTCCTCTGGAAGATTCAGGTTCCCTTCTTATCGCTCCCGCTGAGTTGGCCCTGGCGCTTAAATCTTCGGATTACTTACCAAACTTAAACTCATTAGAGTTGCACCGCATCAGTCTTTGATCGTGACTGCTATGGAGGACAAGTCCTGCGCCGGGTACACCAGTGCCCCTCTTGGTCAGAAAATGTCTCACACTGACCTGCATGCCACTTGCGCCTTCTGGGCCACGATCACGATACCCAGGCTCATGCATTTTGTTGGTCGTTATAGCCAAACATGTTGGACGATTGCCTTGCATGATTACAGCTTGGCTGACCATAGAAACGGAACCCACTGGTCAAATCTAAAGAGGCCTGTTGGGTGGTCTGTATGGCTGTGGGGTCTGCTGAACAACTCGAGTAAATGAAGGCTTTCAAGGAGGAAGCAACTTGGCCGCTTGATCAGTCCTCTTCAGCATTGGTCTTTGCACCACTCAAACTGGGCTCTACCTTTACAGGCTCCTTCAAGGAGTTGTGGCAGTCTCTCCTGACCAAGGGGAGAGCCTGTCAGCTTTGCACAGCTCCATTCCTGGAATAGGATTCCAAGGGTCGAGAAAGAAGGAGAAGTCTTGTCGATGTCATTCTTGGGATTGAGAGCAATCTTGTTCACAGGAATCTCCAGGTTTGACTTTGGTGAAATTGTGGCCTCAGCCGCTGGCTTCATGGTGTCCCGTCAGGCCAGCCAGCTAAGACATGGACATTGACCGGTCGAAATTATTATCGACCCGTCGACCCGATTGGCAGCTGAGATAAGGCTGACAACTCCTTGTTCAGGACTCGGTCCTGACTGGACTTCACAAGGAAGAGGCCCAGCCTGCTGGGAACCTCTTCACAGTCCCTGTCCTGACTTGGAGGAGCTGCGGTCTCCCGGTTCCTTCTGGCGCCCCTATCAGTCCCTCCAGCGGTCGGGGTCTAAGTCTTGGTGAACTTGACCGACAGGTCGAAATAACCACAAACACTACTCTGGGCATTCCAAAAGTGGTTCCGCCGCTTTTCATCCTCGGCCCTCTTCGAAAGAGGAGAGGCTGCGCAAGTTGCATCGATGCATGAGGATCTTCTGTGGCAACAGTTGGTTTTGGCCGGTCCAAAGTCCACCCAGGCTTCCATGCTGGCAATCACAAAGCTGTCGCCCCAGGCCGATGCTGACTCCTCCAGAGCCGCCGACACCATCCCCCACCCAGGGAGCTGGTGAAGACCCTCCTGGCTCAGCCGCAACTGGCATCTCTGCCGGTTATGGTGGAGCCACCACCTAAATAGCCTTCCTCTGGGGCTCCTGTCCAGGAGTCTCTGCCTGTAGGGCCTCCCACACAGGCTGTCGGTCACCTTCACTCCCGACCATCTCGGCGGGTCAAAAGTGAGTCAGGTGGTCGGCTGATCTATCTGAAGTCTGAGGACTCCTCTTTGCACTCTTGTCTGTTTGATGAGGTTTTGCTTGGGGTCTCTTGACAGAGGAAGGTCCCACATCCTTCATGGGCATTCTCCATCTCATCTCCGAATCCACAGGGATCCCTTTGAAGCCTGTTCAGAAATGGGCTCAATATCCCTGACAGACATTCTGGAAAAAGGGATTCCCAGTGGCGAACCCATTGTTGGCCCAGCCCTGTAGCTTTGGCAACACCTGCCTCCCTGTCCTGCACCATCAGCTCAGATGGCCTGTAAGTATCGGTTCCCATCGGCTCCCTTTCTGGGTTCACTTAGCACCCCTCGGCTGAGGGGTTGGTGACCGAATCTGTGTTTCAGCGCTCAGACAGTTCAGGAGAAATGGATAGACCTCCGGATAAAGGTCTAAAAACTAGACCACTCTGCCAGGAAAGTCTATGCTGCCTCTTCGCTTGGTCTCCATCAGGTGAGCTTGGCTGTCATTTATTTATTTTTTTATTTTAAATTTAACTGGGTAAGGACACTGGGCAACAAGTCCTTTTCAGGACCAACCTGGAACACATCACATCAACAACACAAACATACATAAAATACATATAGACAATTTAGATATTACAATCCCATGCATTCAATGATTTAAAATATTCCTTGAATTGGTTTTAAAACATGACAATGAGGCACACTTCTCCCATTCCTCCTGGGCTCTCTAGATGAGGTGCTTCCTCATCTCCCATGGACCTTCAGACTACAGTCAAGCAAGTCTGGGATCAGGGTCAAGCTGTGGCAAAACAGCAACCCAGATGGCTCTGGACATTGGGGATTCCTGTGCCTGTTCAGTGGTGGCTGCAGTAGCCATGTGCCGCAGGGCCTGGGTAGGGTCTCGACCTTTACAGCTGACACCCAGCACAAACTGGTGGACATTCCTTCCTGGGCACTGACTTGTTTGGCCCAGGGGTTGATGGTCCCTTCAATGCATGCCACCTTGGACTCCCACTGCTTCCAACCAGAGGAATCTCAGGGTTCCAAAAAGCAGAGCGTAAGCCCTTTTGGGCTTCTGCCCTGTGGCCAAGCAGGCCCAGTACTAATCTGGGCAGCAGCAGCAGCAGTCTCAGTCTAGGTGCCCTAAGCCAAAGTCAGGGACTTCAGAGGCCTGTAAGCCCAGAGGAAAGGTCCCGCGGTCCCTCGACTGGATCCTCCTCCTCCAAGCCTGCACAGTTACAGGATGGGGTTGCCACTCCCATGCCCATCATGCCCAGACTGGGTCCTCCGTGGGGGCCAGCTCTGCCACTTCCTTTCCACCTGGTCTGCTGTCACAGCGGACTGATGGGTCTTGGAAGTGGTCGGTCAGGGCTGCCTCAGGAATCTGAGCAGTACCCACCAAGCCGAGCCTGTCCCCCATGGGAGGAAAAGGTATCCATGCACACTCAGTTGGCTCTCCGAGACATCGCCCAGCTCCTCTCAAAGGAGATAGCGGTCAGAGTCATGGATTCCCTATCAACCCAGGGTTCGTTTCCAGGTACTTCCTGGTCCCGAATGGACAGGGGCTGGTGCCCCATTCTAGATCTGCATGACTTGAACCAGTTTCTCAGGTCTTACAGCTTCAGGATGGTAAGTCTGTCTCAGATAATACCATCTCTTGAGCAGAACTTGTGGTTTTGCTCCCTGGATCTGCAGGATGCATTCTTCCACATCCCAATCCATCTGTCACACTGAAGGTTCTTCTACTTCAGGGCAGAGGGAACCTATATGAGTTCCTAGCCATGCTGTTCTGCCTGTCATTGGCCCCCCATGGTCTTCGCCAAATGCATTGTAGTGGTGGCAGCCCATCTTCGGCATTGAGGAGTCAGAGTATACCCTATTTGGATGATTGGCTTATAATGGGTTCCTCCTGACTGGAGGTGGAGAGGTCCAGGATCTGGCCCTCCAGACCTGTATCAACCTTGGCCTCCTGGTCAACGAGGCCAAGTCAGGACTGTGCCTTCACAGGTGATCTGCTTCATTGTGGCAGAGCTTGACTCTTGCCAAGCTAGAGCCAGGCTCCAGGCGGACAGGGCAGAGGTTCTCTCTCCTTTACCCGATCATTTCTGGTTAGGCACTTCTGCCCTGCCGGGACTTCCTGTGACTTCTGGGTTACATGGTGGTGTGCACCTCCATGGTCTGTTGGGCCTGGTGGCATATGCACCCCTTCAGTGGGAACTGGCCAGCCAGTAGAATCAGCGACTAGGTCATTTTGAACCAGCTGGTCACTGTGACACAGAAGATGTGGAATGCTCTCCAATGGTGACCCGTCCTAGAGCATCTGCAGGAGGGGATCCCATTTGTCCGCCTCAAGCAGACGGTCATCTTGATGACCGACACCCTTGCTCATGGGCTGGGGTGGGACATGGGAGACCACAGAGTCCACTGGCTCTGGACCCCTGAGGAATCCCGATGCCACATCAACCTGCTGGAGCTATGAGCAGTTTGGCTGGCACTGATGCATTCACACCATTCCTTTGGGGTCAAGTCATTCAGGTCCAGATGGACAACACCACAACCATGTACTATCTCAACAAACAGGGCAGCACCACTCCTGGCCTCTGTGCAGGGAAGCTCTTCACAGCTGGACCTTCCGTGAGCCGACTGGAGGTGGATCTCCTAGCTATTCATGTGGCAAGAGCCTCAAATCAGCTAGCAGACCCCTCAGCCATGTGGGTGAGGCGTCCCATGAGTGGTCTCCCATCCAGAGGTAGTGCACAGCCTGTTCTTCCAGTGGAACACCTCAGCTGGACCTGTTCACCTCTGGGAGAATGTGCATCTGGGCTATTTTGTGCCCACCCCCTCAGCTGGGCTCACTGCAGGGATGCCTTCTCAAGGCCGTAGACACCAGGCCTCTTTATGCCTTCCTTCACTTCTCTTGATCCATAAGGTGCTCCTCAAGGTCAGGAGGGGCAAGGCACAGGTGATCCTGGTGACTCCAGACTGGCCTCTCCAGTTTTGGTACCCTGATCTCCACAGTATTAGTCTCCCGAGGTGTCTTCCAGTATGCAGAACCTGCTCTCCATCAATCAGAGGATGGTCCTCCACCCAGACCTTCAATCCCTGCACCTGACAGCCTGGTTCCTGAGTGGCTAGAGTTCCAGGCGTTGGGTCTCTCTGAAGATGTCCTCACTGTAGTTGAGGCATCTAGGAAGGAATCGACCAGGAAGTGCTATGCCTTCAAGTGGAAGATATTCCCATTTGGTATCAGGGACAAGGGCCTGGACCTTTGTCCTGTCCAGTGGCTAGCATTCTCGACTACCTTTGGGTCTCTCTCAAAGGGGTCTTGATCTCTGATCCTAAAGGTGCACCTTGCAGTCATCTCTGCTTACTGGGCACAGGCGGTCAGCAGACAGTGGCACAAGAGAAGATGGTCTGGTGTTTCTTCAAAGGCCTCAATCATATTTCCCATCTGGTGCATGAACCACCACCATCGTGGGATCTACTGCTTGTACTGGAAAAGCTCATGGGCAGGCCATTCAAACAGATGCACAAGAGTGAGATGTCACACCTGTCATGGAAGACTGCCTTCCTGGTAGCTATCATGTCAGCCAGAAGGATTGGGAGCTCCAGGTGCTCTCTGTTGAGTCTCCTTATCTGGTCTTCCACAGGGACAAGGTTGTTCTCGCCCAACCCAAAGTTCCTTCAGAAGGTTGTGTCGAAGTTTCACCTGAACCAGGTGAAGACTCTGCTGGTGTATTACCCCAGTCACACCTCAGATGCTAAATACAGGCTCCATACTTTGGACCAGAGAAGTACTTTCTTATTATAAAGAGCCTGCGGCTGGATTTCAGGGGAGGTTCGCCAGCTGTTTGTCACCTACACTGAAGCCACACCTGGCAGACCTTCAGCCAAGCGGATGATTGGCAGATGGATTACATCATACACTGATCTCTGCTATGGGTTGATGGGTAGGGAGCCTTCCATAGGGCTAAGGGCTCATTCCACCCGCCATTCCGCTGCGTTGGTGGCTGCTTCAGGGATGTCCCTATCCAGAAATCTGCAGGGCTGCTACCTGAAGTCAGCAAACACCTTCATTTCCCATTACCACATTGACCTAGAGTTATGCCGGGATGCTGGTATTGGGGCCTCAGTACTCAATCTCTGTTCCCTAAGTAGGGGTGCTTTGCGTTGCCTCCCTCCTCCTGGAGACTACTAGGAGTCTGCCAATATATGTGGATAAGAACAATATATCCACATCCCTAGAAACACAGGTTACTCGCCTGTAGCAGTATGTTGTTCCTCCACACAGACCCACCCAACCTCCCGGCTTTGATTGACAATCACTGCTTCCAGCGGGCAAGATCTGGCGTTAAGGGACAGAGCCGAAGGATATACCACCGGGTGGGTGGGAGGAGCGAGCTTAAAGACTTCTGGCAAGATATTTAAAGGAAAGGACATGCCAATACGTGTGGATGAACAACATATACCACTCCTAGAACTACTGTTACAGGTGAGTAACCTGTGTTTCTTCCCTCCACTTCCAGACAAAAGTCAGAAATTGATCCTAATGGGAAGAGAACCTTTGCCTCTGCCACATTGGGCCTGAGAATAGCAAACTACCAGGCCGATATGGTTAAACACCAGAACACCCTCTGGAAGTAGGCTAAAGTAGCAGCACAATCCCTCCCAGAGAGTCACCCAGAGGTAGGAGGTTATTAGGGCCCTCCAGACTAGGGGCTGACGTGGGTAAACACCTCTTAAGGTCTACCTATGACATTTTGGATGCTTCCAGAGTAGCTGTGGCTGGCATCTGCGAAGAAGGCATTCTGTTGAGGGTCTCAGATTTGCTAGTGATGTCCAGCAATCCATTTTGAATGCCCCTTCAGAGGCTACAGGCTCACTGAGGCAGACACGCAGAATATCCTCTCTGACCTGCAAGCCTCAGGTAGGACTTTGAGGTTAGTCCATTCCTCTACCACACTCAATTGAGAAATCGGCAGAGGGTGCCCTTTACAGGGCAACCAACAGACCCAGGTCAGGGCCAGGCAACAGAGCAAAGCAGAGTGGCCTTGCTGGCCCCTACCTCCCCCAGATGCTCACTCCAAAGCCCCTAGAAGGTGTGCTGTGGCCTCCAGAACTACCTCAGCATGGCTCCTTATTAGACCCCTACCCTTCCAGTACAAACTCTGGAGGGTGATGGTAGGGGTCGCCTTTCTCTCTAACTGGAACAGTGAAGGGAAGTTACAACACATTCTTGGGTCCTGCAGTTAATGGAACAGGGTCATGCACTAGAATTTTTGGAGTTGCCTCCAGACCTTCCTTCAGTTCCCTCAGCTTATTCTCCAGACCACATACTACTGCTACTAGAGGAAGTACCTACACTGCTACAGAAGGGGCCATAGAACCAGTTCCCTGGGAACAAAGGAACAGGGTGTTCTATTATCATTTCTTTCTAGTCTCCAAATCCTCAGTGGACTTGAGGCCCATTCTGGATCTGAGGAATATGAACTTCTATATTCAGTACAAGAAGCTCAGGATAGTCGCTGTGCAAGGCCTGCTGCCTGTCCTGCAAAAGGGAATGGATATGCTCCCTGGACATGCGGGATCCTTACCTGCATATCAAGATTTGTCCACCCCACAAGACATACCTCAGGTTCCTGTTTCAGGGGAACACTACCAGTTCAAGGTATTACCCTTTGGCTTGTCATCTGCTCCACAGTATTTACCAAATACTTGGCAGCTGTGGCAGTAGCTCTCAGGAGACAGGGACTGTATGTCTTCCCTGTCTAGATGACTGGTTGCTGAAAGCTCAGTCTAAGGAGCAACTGTCTCACACCCTAGCATGTACCATGTCACAAACACACTCCACAGGTGAGGCCCTCTGCTCCCACAGTGCCAAACCTCAAAGTGCAATATGTGAACCGAAGACTAACAGGGTAAACCACCTCTCTGTTTGGATCCGAAAACACTTACTAATCTCAAGTCCTGAGGTCAAATATGAACCCTTTTAGCTAGCATACCCAGTTAACAGGATCAAATATCGCACCTCTTCAGGAAATGCAGTGTAATACTTAACCCAGAGAGCACCCAGCCTGGTTCACAATTCTATCCTGTTGGTAATTTCTTAACTTAGCAAGATTGTAACACACTTTAAGCCCTTAACAGTTGTCAGAATTATCAACGTTGTTCCAGCTTCACTTGCAAAGAAAATGAGAAAAGGCACAGGCAGCATTCAAGAAAATAATGTTTACTAAAATGAAAAATAGATAAAATACAAAACACAGAGACGTATAAAATTGGGTTTACAGTCTTTTAAAGTAAATGGATCATTATACAAAACAAAGTCATTGACAATTTCTACCACTCTAGGTTTCAAGTAATAAATAGGTGGTTGAATTTACCTAAAGTGCTGTAAGAGTTTGTCAGAGTCCACCACAAAATCAGAAGCAAAATGGCAAAAGCCAAAAACCAAATGCAATGTTTTCTCCCAGCTGGCTGGTACAGTAATATGTTGTCACAAACCCCTCCTCCTCCCTGATGACACAGCTCACAGATGCTGGCTGTGCGGTCACTCAAACCTGAGAACTTGAATTAATGTATCATTCACATGTCTCAGCCCACTGCTGAAACTAACATCCAATAAAAATATATATCTTCTTCTTAATTAGTGAGGCCTTATGACAGACAGAATTATCCCTTTGATGTCTTCAGAAGCTTCCTAAGGAACTGTGTTCACCTAGTTGTGAAAGCTAACAGAAACTGTTAAAACTGCCTTTTCTTCAGAAGTCATAAAATGCATACTTTGTCCCTGCATTTAAAGTAAAGGGATAGTTTACAACTGTTATAACCTGGCATTTTGGAAAGCATTTGTAACCCCTAGATGGCGCTATCCCGGGCTACTACCACCTGATTTGCCACTAACAGGTTGAGGGGCCTGGATCAATGGCGGGTGCCTCCACCCAGAGGTCAGGGTTTGCAATAGTTAAACTAACTTGGTCACAGCCTCTGGGACACTGCAACCCCTTTCTTCCACTAGTGGCCCACACAATATATCAAAATTACAACCACAGTATACACTTACCCCCAGGTCTGGTTCCGGCACTGGGACCTCCTGTGGAAATGAGATACAGTGCAACAATCACAGTACAGTACTTTAACATAGACAAATACCTCAGGCAGTATAACTTTGCTGAAACAAGCAGCTCTGATTTATTTAGGGGGTATAACAAGGACGGAAATCAGGTTAATTAGCTTATCACTCTAATAATCTACCTATGGCTCTGTGCACAGGCCTATCCCTATCAGTTACTGTCCCTGGGTACCCAAGCCCTAGTGGCTAGTCAAACCGTGGCAGCTGGTAGGGGCCCTTTCACCTGAGAGAAAGGAGAATTAAACAGTCAGCAGTACAGTAATTCCATTTGGATTAATGTGGCAATTCAACGAGGGAGCAACCTGAATTAGTCTCACGACCTCCAAATAGATAGGGTCCTTCAATGTCAGCAGGGCTCACTTGAAGGTACACAAACCTCTTCACACATCCATATAAAAGAAAGTACTATACCAGGCAGGCTGCATCTGTATCCGATCGCAATTACTGCACAATGCCGGGAGAACACACAGCAGATTCAGTTCCTGACAGACCGAGTGCAATTTCAGCAATTCTTCCAGTCTTCTACAGGGTGAGCCTGGTTTCTACTCTTCAAGAGATCCTTTGATTCTTTTCACAGGACGGATTCAGTCTAACAAGCTGTTACACAAGCTGCAGACGGAACTCTGGGCCTTACACGTTTTTTGACTAAAACTGCACACTAAAAAAGCACAGGGCTCCTTCCTTCTTCACTGCCTAAGCTCAACTGAACTCCAACCGACAAAACCGGGCACTTCTTTGAGTTCCTCCCAGTTCTTGAATTGATTGGCTGTCACTCACAATAGACTGCTGCTGCTGGTCCAAAAGGCACTGAAGTCTAAACTACATCTCCCAGAGTCACTGCCCATACAATCCTCTTGTGGCTGGCTCAGATTATGAGTCAAGTTCTGATTAGTCAAGGCACCATTTTAGAGCTAGCTTACCCCCACTGATTGGTCCAGTTCAGCAGTTCAAAACTAGAATGGGGAACTAGCAGACACAGTTCTGACTGCAAAGCAGGTTAGACAAACTGTAATTTCATTATTACTCTAAATAATTTCTGGTAAACAGTTACATCTTTCAGATAGGTTCCTTGCACTCCTAGTGACTGCAAAAATTAAGTGAATTGGCAGCAGCTCAGGTGGTACTCAGAGAAGCACACAGTCCCCCATACAAACTAATTATGTCTGCAAGCAGACAGCTCTTAAAGAGACAGTACCAGAGGCTCTAAAACACTCACTGATAAATGGCTTAAATGCCAAACACCATTCAGGCTTGGAGCATTCAAGCAAGCTCCTGGAAGTCTTTTGGGAACCCCATTTGCAGGGGTTACATTATACCCCAAGAAAGGCTTGCAACTATGTGTCAACAAAGAGAAGGAAACTAGCTCTTTAGCTACTGTAGCAACTGTTTTAGCGTCAAAAGGTCAGGCCTCTTTAACACCACTGTCTTCTAGATAGCCTGCTGACCCTGCTATGACTTATAAGCAGAAAGTTTAAAACATATATTTATAACAAAATTATACACATAGCTAGAAGACAGGTATCATGTTACATCTCTCCCTCCTAGACTGAACTTGGGGAATCTATTCCTAGACGTGGGATGAGTTCCAAATTCAGTTGCTACTCAAACTGAAGTGATAACCCATGTGCATTTTTGTTTGCTGCCCTACCTGTGTGAGATAGTCATGTCTTAGCCCTTTAAGGCAAGGATCCACCTTAACAGCCTACCATTTGTTTTACCCATTTGTTGCCAGTCAAACCAGTAGGTTGTGATTTGTTTGTACCTCAAATGCTGCCGTATAGGTATGGCTCTAACTTTTTAGTGCCCACACCATGGCAAGACATTACATAGAAACATAGAAACATAGACTTTGACGGCAGATAGGACCGCTGAGGCACATCTAGTCTGCCCATTTCCCTACCTACAGGATGGGCGTAGATCCTAGTTAACCAACAGCCTATTTCTTCCTACCCCCACAAGAATTGCCTTATGTCTGTCCCATGCATTCTTGAATTCTCCCACAGTTTTAGACCCCACAACCTCCTCATGAAGGCTGTTCCATGCATCCACTACCCTCTCTGTGAGATAATACTTCCTCACATTGCCCCTGAACTGCCCTCCTTCTATCTTTAAATTGTGTCCCCTTGTTCTTGCAAGTCTCTTTTCTGAAGATGCTACCCTCTTGGACTTTGTTGATTCCACTGAGGTGCTTAAAAGTTTCTATCATGTCCCCTCTCCCTTCTTTCCTCAAGGGTATACATATTAAGCTCCTTTAGTCTCTCCTCATCGGCTTCTCTTGCAGACCCTGCACCATTTTAGTTGCCCTCCTCTGGACTGCCTCTATCCTGTCTATGTCCTTGCGTGAGATGGGGTCTCAGAACTGGACACAGTACTCAGATGGGGTCTCACCAACTGTCTGTACAGAGGGATAACAACTTCCTGTTTTCTGCTGATGATGCCTCTCCTATACATCCCAGTATACCCCCAGCCCTCCCTGCTGCCTTCTCACATTGCTTGCTAACCTTAAGGTCATCTGATATGATTACCCCCAGGTCCCTTTCCTTTTTTGTTGTTACTACCTCCCCACCCATTGTATATTCTTCCCTGGGTTCTTGTTTCCAGGTGCATTATTTGCACTTCTTTGCATTGAATCCTAGCTGCCATACTTCTGACCATTCCTCCAACCTTGCCAAGTCCCTTTTCATCCTTTTCACGCCTCCTTGTTTATCAACCCTGTTGCAGATCTTTGTGTCATCTGCAAAGGCATACTTTCCTTCAGTCCTCTGCAATGTCACTGATGAAGACATTAAAAGGACCGACCCAATACTGAACCCTCACGGTACCACAAGTAATCCCTCTTTCTTCAGAGTGGACTCCATTTACAATTACCTTCTGTGTCCTGTTGTCTAGCCAATGTTTACCCAGGCTACCACCTGGGTCCCACTCCCAGGCTGGTTCATTTGACTATTAATCTTTTGTGTGGGACTGTGTCAAATGCCTTGCTAAAGTCTAGGTAGGCCATGTCCACAGCCCCTCCCTGGTCTACTACTTTGGTCACCCAGTCAAAGAAATGTATTAGATTCGTCTGACATAACCTTCCTGCTGTGAACCCATGCTGCCTTGGGTCCTGTGCTCCACTGGCCTCTAGGTACTCAACTATTCTTTTCTTCAGAAGTGACTCCATCACTTTCCCTACCACAGAGGTCAGACTGACAGGCTGTAGTTTCCTGCCTCTGTTTTGGTCCCACTTTTGTGAAGAGAATCACATCCGCCTTCCTCCAGTCCTCGGGTACCACACCATCCTCCCATGATTTATTAAAAGAGTAGCCAGTGGTTTCACTAGTTCCTCCTTAATTCTTTTAGAATTCTGGGGTGAATTCCATCAGGACCCATTGCTTTGTCCACCTTCAGTTTTAGGAGTTTTGCAGAACCCTTTCTTCTGTGAAAGGACGGGATAAACCCCCTATCAAGAGTGCTTCTGTTAATGGATTAGACACTTCCCCTCCTCTTTTAGAATACTGAGCAGAAATATTCGTTCAGTATTCCTGCTTTTTCTGTCCCCTCTGCCCACCACACACGTTCATTCTGTTCAGCCTCACTATCCCTCCCTTTGTCTTTTCAGCTCGCTGATGTACCTATAACAGGTTTTATCCCCTTCTTAACTGAGTTGGCTATCTTTTCCTCAGTTTGGGCCTTTGCTATTCTGACTTCCCTCCTGCTTCCTTCTGCCTTAACTGGTACAGCTGTCTGTCCTGCTCCTTCTGTGTTTTCTTATACCTCCGGATGCTTATCTTTTTCTTCCTGACTTTCACAGCCACCCTTTTGAGAACCATAGTGACTTTTTCTTTCGTTTTGATTTGTTTATTTGCTTCCCACAAAGGCTTGTTGCCTCTGTGATGGCAGTTTTGATAATTCCCCATTGTTGCTCCACACCCTTCTAGCCTGTTTGCTAGTGCTTTTCTGAGGCACTCTCCCATCTTGCCAAAGTAAGCCCTCCTAAAGTCCAGTACCCTCACTTTTGTATGGCTTGACTCTGTAGCTGAGTTTAACGTGAACCACACTGTTTGATGGTCACTTGTCCCCAGATGGCTACCCACTTCTAGATCTGAGATCCTCTCACGCCCCGTTTGAGAGTACGAGGTCTAAGATGCTCCCTCACGAGTGGGTTCCAAACTAGCTGTCTAATGCCTGCCACCTGTAGGGCATCAAGAATGCCCTGCTCTTGGATGTGGCTGCAGCAAATGTGCTCCAGTTAACATCTGGCATATTCAGGTCTCCATCAGCAGTATCTTCCTTTCTCTGCCATTCTAAGAATGCCTTCTATCATATCCATGTCCATTCCTTCCCCCTGACATGGGGTCTGCACACAACCCCTTTGCAGATTGTGGTGCCTTTCCAGTCTCCCAAGGTGACCCACAGTGCCTCCTCTCCTCCTGTTTACTCTTTTGTTCAGTTGCTTTTATCCCTTCCTTTACATAGAGAGCTACTCCATTCTTTTCCACTGTAGAATAAGCCTGCTCCTGGGAAGTAACTATTACTGAGGTGCTTATTGGGTGATCTTTCCCTTGGTTAGATGTTTTGACTAAGCACTCCCAACACCCACACATCTGAGGCATCAGTCTGACTACAAAGGGTTTACTATAGTCTGGACTAGCCAATACAGGATCACTGCACAGTGCCTCCTTTAGTCTTGTAAGGCTTGCTCACAAGCTGGTTTCCCAGTTAATCCTTTTGGCATCCTTTTCTTTAACAGGCCAGATAGGGAGTAGGCCAGGGCACTGTAGTTTGGTACAAATTTCATATAGTACCCTGTGGTCCTAGAAAACTCTGAACCTGCTTCTGTGTTTCAGGTCTGGACCATGCCTTGATTGCCTAAATTTGTTCTTGATTAGGACTGAGCAGTCCCTGGCCTACTACATGCCTGAGGTATGCCACCTCAGCCATGGCCACCTAGCACTTCTCAGCTTTAATGTGAGCCCAGCCCTCTGTATCCTGCCCAACACTTCCCTAATTTGGGACAGGTGTTCCTCCGAGCTGGTACTGAAGATGGCAGTGTCGTCCAGTGCAGCTGTGGCATACTCCTCAGCACCATTTAACAGCTGATTCACCAACCTCTGGAAGGTGGCAGGGTGTTCTTCATTTCAAGGCATTACTTTAAACTCAGATAACCCTATCAGAGGATGAAGGCCGACTTCTCCCTTGCTCTGGCAGTTAACTCTCTACCTGCCAATATCCTTTGTCAGGTTAATAGTGGTAAGGTACTGTATGTCGCCTCCCAACTTGTCCAGTAGGTCGTCCGTCTGTGGCATTGGATGGGCGTCCGACTTTGTGACATTGAGTCCATGATAGCCCACACAAAATGAGTAGAGCCATCTGGCTTGAAACATGGACTCGGTGAGACCCAGGGGCTGTGGGATTTCTGGATTACCCTAAATCCAGCATTTCCTCCACCTCCTCCTAATGTCCTTTTGGACAGCCTTGGACACCCGATATGCTGTTCACCGTATAGGCGCTTGCGTCCCGTCTCACATCATGCATCACTAAGGGGTTAGTCCAGGCTTGGTGTTGAACAATGGGGTAAAGTCTGCTAAAACATCCCTTACTTTCTGGTTCTGGTCAGGGGTCAACTGGGGCGACATTTTAATTGCCTCCACAGAGGACTCTCGCTTGCTTTCTTCCAGCAAGTCCAGAAGGAGTCTCCTTCATCTGTCCCTCCCCAGGACCACACACTGCAAAGATCATGTCAGCCCTATTAGCATATGGCTTTATAATGCTGACATGGTACATTCTTTATATGTCTCCTGTCAGGCAGTTCTGTAATGTAATTTACATTATTCACCTGTCTGACTACCTTGAAAAGTCCTGCCACTCGGCCTGCAGCTTATCTTTCTGGACGGATTGGGACCATGGCCTCCTGACCAACAGTGTATGAGCGAGCTCTGGCTCTGCAGTCATACCATACCGTTTGTTTTGCTGGGTTTCTCCCATAAGCTCCTTCAGCTTTTCCGTAAACTTAAGGACATAATCCACTATGGGAGTTCCCTGGCTGGCGTTGCCTTCCCAGTCTTCCTGGATCAAGTCTAGGGACCCACATACCCTACGCCCATATAAGAGCTCAAGGGGAAAACCCTGTTGACTCTTGGGGCACCTTCCTGTATGCAAACAACAGGTGGGGAAGGTATTTCCCAGTCCCTCCCATGCTGTTCTGCAAATGCTTGGAGCATCGATTTTAGGGTACCATTGAATCTTTCCACAATCCCATTGGCTTGCGGGTGATAAGGTGTTGTGCATCTCTGCACCATCCCACTTCTCCCACAAACAATTAATCAGGTCTGACATGAAGGAACCCCTGATCAGTGATAACTTCCTGCAGAAACCCAACATGGGAAAAAACTCTAGCAAGGCATCTGACACTTTGTCTGTCTTCAGCGAGATAGTGCAACTGTCTCTGGGTACCAGGTGGTATAATCCACCACGGTTAGGATCAACCTCTTCCCGGAGGAGCTGGGGTGTTCAAAGGCCCACAATATCCATTCCTATCCTCTGGAATGGCTCCTCCACTATGGGCCAAGGGAATTAGGGCGGCTTGAGTTTTCTTACCTGTCTTCCCTATTTCTTGCTTTCCGGTGACAAGACCTGCAATACTCCTTCACCTGCTGGATGAAGTTGGCCAACTAAAATTTTGGGCTAACTGCTGCATAGTGCGCAGAATTCCCAGATGTCCAGACATGGGAATATCATGAGTAGTCTTGAGCAACTGCTCATGGTACCCCTGGGGAACAACAAGCTGCCTGCCCATCACCCCTCCCTCTGTCCTTACGCACTGTGTATACAGCAGTCCACTGTTCCAATAAAGTCTGTGTATCTCGTCATCCTCCAGTGCTCATCCAGAGTCTGCCCAAGCCCTCAGCTTCTAAATTAGGGTCATGTTTCTGAGCAGCTGCAAGATCTTCACATTCCCAAGGCATGGGATAGGTACCTCCAGTTTCTAAACTAGGGTCCTTAGCTCTAGCGTCAGGGTATTCAGGGTCACTGCGAAGCAAATCTCTGACAAAGGGTTACCCTCCTTCCTCAGAGTAACCTTCTGTAGCTGTTCTGTTAACTGCTACCTGGGAATTTCACCCCCTTCATTATTCCCAATATCAGAAGACACAGTCTGGGGAACCAGCCTCCCAGTGTTTTCCATAGGGGCTTCTATGGGGTCCAGGGAATAATTTACCTTTGCTACTTGACTCGGGTAACTTCACACACACTATCCCCATTTGGAGATTGTTCCCGATAATTATGTCCAGAGCAAGATTCTCTGCTACTGCAACTTTTGCACAGTCTCCCAGTCTCACCGCAGTCCAGGAGAACACTAGCAAGTGGCAGTGTTTTCCTCCCCAGTGAATCCCGTACAGTCACAAATTGATTGGGGTATGAGCTGTTCAGGCTCTACCAAATCCCTTTTACCAAAGTCAGGGCGCTCCCGTGTCCCTTAATTCATGGGTCTGCGCACTCACAGTAACTGGGTGTATGTGCTCCTTCATATTTACTGGCGTGCTTTCAGGGATACACAAACAACCCACTTCTTTCCTAGCACCACTCTGTGTACTCACTGCCCTTTTTGGAAACTGCCTGGCAAGATGCCCAGGTTGTCTGCAAACTCAGCATTCATTTCTTTTATCAGGCAAATCTTGTCTTTGTAACCTGGGGCTGCCTGGTTTGGTGGAGGCAGGGAGGGTTTAGCTGCCTTGAAGGTGTGCTTATCCCTTTCTGCACTGCCTGCCCCATTCCCTCTAAGAGCAGGTCTGCTTTCTTAGGCATAGCCAGTCCAAGAGTTTGGCAGCATCCTGCACTGTTTTTGGATCTCAGTCCTCTAGCCAGGTTTTCAGCTCTGTAGGGCAAGCCCAAAAGAACTGCTCTAAAATACATTTTCAATTTTCTCTACAGTCTGCTTGTATTCCTTCCCACCGATGTTTTAAAACTGACGTTGTTTAGTGGCTAGCTCCTCATAGCTCATGTCAGGGCTTCTCCTGAGCTTATGGAATTTAATTCTGTATGCCCTGCTGTTAAATCATATTTCTTTAACAAAGGTAGCTTTTATGTTTGCCATAATCATTACTGTCTTGATTGTCCATTTGACCCAGTGCATCATGAGCTTCCCCGTAAGCAGCAGGGATAGCTGGAAGCTCCAGGACTCTGGGAAGTTTTGCCTGAATACATACTTTTCAAATGAATTTAAAATACATCCATATCATCCCTCTAAATTCAGCTATCAATTTAGAATTTTATTTCTAGGACATGGATATGTTGGTCATCCACACTGTCTGGCAGGTCTCTTGCCGCTTTAAATCTTGCGAAGGTCTTCAGGCTGGCTCCTCCCACCCACCCGGTGGTAGAACTCTTAGCTCGCCCAAGAAGCCAGATCTTCCTTACTGCTTGGAGCTCAGGTTCCCTCCTTAGCACTCTGCGTTTTTCGACTGGTTCCTGATTTTTTGGTTCGTCTGAATTTAGTTGTGAAGTTTTCCAAAACTTCTGTCTTCTTCCCTCACGGCCACGATGGACAACCTGCTCCTGGCTCTCAGAGGCGCTCTGGCGGGCGGAATATCTCCAGAACTGATCCGCAGACCCATGTGCATATACTGCCCAACTTGACCATGACCCACAAGTTTGCGAACTGTGCTGCGCCCTTTTGTCCAACGCCCTGGAGGATCGTGTGGCGTCTGACATAGGCTTGCGCCCGAGGATTTTTCCGTGTCGCAAAATCTTTAGAGGCCTCGTCCGGGCGGTGTCCACGTCAGCTGTCTCGGCTGAGCAGCTCGATCTTTCTTCCTCCCAGGAGGAGGCGGCTAAGGCCTGCATCTCCCTCCTCTAGGTCGCAGCATTTATCCTGCCCCTTTGAGTTCCTCTCATTCGGCTCGCGCTCAGGAGCTTCGCCAGTCCCTCTCCTCAGGGAGGGGCCATCGATCTGCCTCGGCCCAGGTCCAGGGGGTCGAGGGTAAGTCCCATCGCCGACGCCTGTGGGAGCAGGAGAGTTCCTCCCTCCGGTCCGCCTCGACCTTCGATTTTGGTCAAGGTTGCGGCTCAGGCCGCTGGCTTCAATGGCAGTCCCTCGGCCAGGCCGACCGCCAAGACTGGCCGAGCGTTAAGTCAAGGGCTCCTCGACCCATCACCTGGGCGGTCTACTGCCAGAGCTGTCTTCCCTTCGCCAGTTTCTCTGGTGGAGGTAGCCGAGAGTTCTGCCTGCGCCTTGGAGGGCAGTCCTTGGCCAATAGTCTCGAGCCGAGGGAAGAGCGGTGTCTCGCCCTTCCCAGACCCACCCTTGGTTTTGCCGAGGATCTGGGTCTCGGCCTCGGTCCTCTCGGTCAAGCCGCTCCGCCCGCGCGATCTCGGTCGGGCACTAGAGTAAAGTGGCAACACCGATCCTCCTCGCCTCCTCCTCCTCGGATGAGGAGAGACTTCGACGCAGATGGCATCCGACGCTACGAGGAGTTTATGTGGCAGAAGTTGCTGTATACCTGGGGAATCAATGACCCGATTCATTCCTCGGCCCATCACAGCGTCACCGAGCAGCCGACGCAACCGCTTGCTGCAGTCGAGGTGCCCATTTCTGGGTCAGGTTGTTCGACTAAACATTGCTGCCCCACCGATTATGGTGGAACCGCGATCGGTCACGACCTGTCCCGCAGGTTGTTGGTCACCACTCCCGCCCGCCCGGCGGGTGAGGAGAGGCTCAGGTCTGAGGCAGCTCTTGCAGACCTTTGGAGTCTGACGATGACTCCTCCCTGTTCCCCAGGAGGGAG
The DNA here is from genome assembly GCA_016271365.2 of Neoceratodus forsteri. NCBI lineage: Eukaryota > Metazoa > Chordata > Ceratodontiformes > Ceratodontidae > Neoceratodus > Neoceratodus forsteri. Next base: position 1,873,792,928 of record CM057452.1, read on the forward strand.
GGCCCGAGTCCTCCCGGCCGGTCTTTGGACGACAGCCCATTGTCCTTCCTGGGTCTGCTTCGCTCATCTTGGAATCCACCGGGATGTAGCTCGAACCATCTGCCGGCCTATTATCCCGTAATGGAGATCCTAGACCGAGGGGTTCACCCTCGGAGGTCTTCCCGGTGGCTGAGGCCATTGTCAGCCCCAGCCTTGAGCTTTCAGCGGCCTACTCCTGTCCTGCGCCCGCCAGGATGGCCCGGAAGTATTCTGTCCCTATCGGCTCTTGCCCGTTTTGAGCACCCTCCGGCCGAGGGGTTAGTTAATGGGTAACGCCTTCCAGCTGCTCGTGAATGCTCGATGTTGCTAGGCCCCCGACAAGGAGTCCAAAGGATGGACTATGTCGGGCACAAGGTTTCACGCCTGCCTCCATAGGTCTCCAACAGGCCAGCCTCGGGCCTGGCCTGGATGGCACATCACCCACGCCCCTCTGGCTCCTGGATGAGGTGCCCCTCATCTCCGGCTGACTCATGGACCATGGTCCAGTGGGTACAGGACCAGGGTAGGGCGGTGGTAAAGCAGCAGCTTCAGACTGCTCTGGACATAGGTGACCCTGTGCCAGGTCAGTAGCGGCCGCGGTGGCCATGCACCACAGGGCGTGGCTGAGGATATCCACTTTCTCGCCAGATACCAGTACAAGTTGCTGGGACATCCCCTCTTGGGACTGGCCTCTTCGACCCTGGAGTGAGAGGGACACTTCCAGGGGATGAGAAGTCCGATACCACTCTGACCACCCTGGCCACCCTCGGGTGGGACAAGGGCTGCCAGCAACCTTGCACAAGCCCTTGTCCCTAGCCCCTGTATACCCATCGGCCCATCACCAAGATGAGTGGGCCAGCAGGCTTGCTCTGGGCATCCTGACCTCAGCCAGTGGCTTCCACTAAAGGGAAGCAGAGGTAAAGGCTCCAGAGGCCCTCGGCCAGTCCCTCCTCCAAGCCTGCTCAGTGACAGGCTGCAGGGCGTCACCCGGCCTCGTCTATCCCTACTCCGGTCCCCCGGGGAGGCGGCTCCTCCCACCTCCTCGCCTGGTCTGCCTATCACCATGGGCCGCTGGGTGTTGGAGGTGCTAGGGAAGGTCCTGCCTCTGGAGTTCGGAGCAGGTCCCACCCCTTGAGCCATCGCCTCGGGAGCTACGGGGTCCCACGAGGCTTAGCTGTTGGCCCACCGAGCCAACATTCCCTGCTCCCTCTAATTAGGGTGATCAGGAAGGTGGATCCTTCTCCAAACCTGGGGTTTGTGCCCAGGTTTTTCCCTGGTCCCCAAGCAGGACGGGGGCTGGGCGCCCCATTCTCGACCCGCTCATCCTAAACAACTTTTTAGGTCTCGGTCTTTCTGGATGGTCACTCTGACTCAGATAACCCATCCTTGGAACCAGGCCAGGTGGCTCTGTTCCTGGACCTCCAGAACGTTTTCTTCACATTAGGTCTGCGTCCGTTTCTTTGGGGCTCTTCTGCTTCAGAGTGGGATCTCTTTATGAGTTCCAGGCCATTCCCTGGCCTCCCAGCAGCGCTCCTGTGGCGCCCAAGGGTCCAGGGTACCCCCTACCCGGATGGCGGGCTGGCTGCACCCCTCCAGAGCAGAGGTGTCGTGGTCCGAGTTCGCACCCTCTAGGTTGCTCTCAGACCAGTCTCCTCTCCAATGGAGCCAAGTAGGAACTCGTGCCAAAGCGGTGATCCTTCATCGGACAGAGCTCAACTCTTTGAGCCAGAGCTCGGCTCCCAGTGGACAGGGCCGAGGTTCTTCCTCCTTTACCTAATCATGTTTGATTGGGCAATTGCACACTGCCTGGGACTTCCTGCGCCTCCTGGGCCTTGTGGCGGCCTGCACCAGCGTGGTCTGATTGGGCCGTTGCATGGGTCCTTCAGGGGCTGGCCAGCCAGCGATCCTGTGCTGCACTCCTTTGGACCAGCCGACTGTAACCCAGGGGATGTGGAGCGGCTCTCTATGGTGACCGTGCCCAGCACATCTGCAGGAGGGCATCCCGTTCGTCCGCCCGAGTCGATCAGTGCTTCTCGACCAATGCATCTCTGATGGGTTGGGGTGCCCATCAAGGGAGCGCAGTTCACTGCCTCTGGTCCCTTGGGAGTCCCGATGCCTTCTCAACCTGCTGGAGCTTCATGCGGTCTGCTTAGCTCGCACCATTTTCGCCTCCATTTGTATGGGGTCAGTGATTCAGGTCCAGGCGGACAATACCACGACCATGTACTACCTAACCCACCAGGGCCGGACGCGCCCTTGCTGGCTGTGAGGGAGGTTCTCCGCATTGGTCTCATCGCAAGCCTGGAGGCGGTTTTCCTAGCCTTTTGGATGGCAGGAGCCTCCAACACCCTGGCCGATGCCCTAAGCCGGATAAGGGCTCGTACTCACGAGTGGTCTCCTGCCGGAGGTAGCACAAGATCTTTCTCCCTCTGGGTCACGCCTCGGGTCGGACCTTTTCCCTCCAGGGAGAATGTGAAGCCGAGACTGTTTCATGCCTGCCCCTCAGCAGGGCTTGCTGCAGGGGATGCCTTTAAGGCCATGAACCCCGGGCCTCTTCTTGCCTTTCCCCATTTCCCTTGATCCACAGGCAAGGTGAGGAGGGACTAGGCGCAGGTGATTCTGGTAGCCCCAGACTGGTTCCGCCAGCTCTGATATCCAGCTCTCCTCAGTCTAGCCCCAGGCTCCTGAGGCGGCTTCCAGCCCACCGGACCTGATTTATATTATCAGGGAAGGTTTTCATCTAGACCTTCAATCCCTGCACCTGGCGGCCTGGTTCCTGTGCGGCTGGTTGCCAGGCCTTGGGTCTTCCGGCAAGGACCTCAGCGTTGTTGAGCATCCCGCCAGAGTCGACAGGGTGATGCTACGCCTCAAATGGAAAGTTCTCCATTCAGTGTTAGGATAGGGCTCTGGTCCCCGCTCAAGTTCCTTGGCGAGCATTCTCGGACCACCTGTGGTCTGTTCTTCTTCTTCTTCAACAAGGGCTTTGGTCGACACCCTTAAGGTGCTCCTGGCAGCCACCTCTGTCCTCCGGGAGCGGGCGGAGAGGCAGTCGGTGGCACAGGAAAGGTGGTCTGGTGCTTCCCAAGGCCCTTGATCACGCTCCTCCGGGAGAGAATCTCCACCTCCGTGGATCTACTGCTGGTATAGGGCTTAGCTCACAGGCAAGCTTTTCAAACCAATGCACAGGTGTGATTCTCCCACCTGTTGTGGAAGAACACCTTCTCTGGTGACTACCACGCCAACCAGAAGGATGGAGAGCTCCAGGCACTTCCTTCTCGAAGTCTCCCTATCTGGTCTTCCCACAGGGGACAAGGTTGTCCTGCACCCCCACCCGAAGTTCCTTCTGAAGGTGGTGTCGGAGCGTCACCCCAACCGGTGTTGACTCTGCCGAGGTTCAATCCCATTCACACCTCAGAGGCCACTTATAGGCTCCATTTGGACCCCTAGTTGAGCACTCTGCTCCAGGGCGTAGGGCTGAAGTTCGGGAGAGGTTCGCCAGCTGTTTGTCATCCACGCTGAAGCTGCCCTGGCAGACCTGCAGCCAAGCGGACGATAAGCGGGTGGGTCACCTCCTGCATAGATCTCTGCTATAGGTAGGCGGGCATGGAGCCTCCCAGAGGATAAGTGCTCATTTTACCCGCCTCTTCCGCTGCATCGGTGGCTGCTTCTGGGATGTCCTATCCAGGATATCTGTGGGCTCTTACCTGGAGTCGGCACATACCGTTTACCTCCTACCACATCGACCTTGGGTCACGCCGGGATGCTGGTTGGGGCCTCGTTCTCAGTCTTTATTCCCTAAGTAGAGGTGTGCGCCTTGCCTCCCTCCTCCCGGAGAACTGCTAGGAGTCTGCTAGACAGTGTGGATGAATAACATATCCATGTCCCTAGAAATACAGGTTACTCACCTGTAACAGGAGTTCTAGGAATGGTATATGTTGTTCATCCACCACGACCTACCTCCCGCTTCGACGCACAACCTGCTCCAGCGGGCTAGATCTGGTGTAATGGGGAGCCGAAGTTTATCACCCAGGTGGGTGGGAGGAGCCAGCTTGAAGACCTTCCGCAAGATTTAAGCGTGAAGGAACCTGCCAGACAGTGTGGATGAACAACATATATACCATTCCTAGAACTCCTGTTACAGGTGAGTAACCTGAATTTATAACTCAGTCCTGGAGTTCCAGGTGTATCCTTGCCACTTAACTGCTCTGGCACTGGTCTTGGGAGTTTTAGCTTCTCAGTTCAGATTTCCTCTGGTGCCCTTCTCCTCTCTCGCTTTGCCTCCTCGCTGCTCTCACTCGGTCTTTCGTTGAAGGTGTCGCTGATTCTCCTGTGGCCACCTGCTTCTCACTGGCCTCTCTGAAGCTGTCACTGTCTTCCCTCTCGCTCCATCTCCAGCCTCCTCTGTTCAAGCTCCCTCGCTGCTGGGCCTCGTGACCTTTTCTGTTCAAATTACAGCTCCATTCTCCACAACTCTCTCTGCAGCCTTACCCCTTCTGATTCCACTACGTTGGTGACCTTCCCTGCTGCTGTGGCTGTTGGCTTGCACTGGTCCTGCTGTACTCCTCCTGGATTTGGACACTACATTGGACCCTGGCCTCCATGCCCAAGGTTTGGTCCTTTCCAGTCACAATAGTGACTCAGGTCTTGGGCATGGCTGCCACAACAGCCCTCCACGAGGTGCTTTTAGCTTGTCCCTTGTGCTGGACTCCTCTCTTGGCACAACTGCCTCAGGTAGCCTGCAGTGTACTTGCTGTAGTTGGAAGCCATCTTCTTCCCAAAGCTACTGCAACACTAGCTACACCCAAAAAAAAATTAAACAGGTAGGGACTTAGACTGTAAGCACATTAGCACAATGATATAGATCTTTACTTTTTAAATCACTGCCTTCTTTGTGTGTGAGCTATTACAGTTATCAGTCTGACACACTGGACTGTTAATGCTTGAGTTACCAAATACTTTTAAATCACACGCTGCCAACCAGATCTGTCACAAACACACTCCTAGGTCAGGCCCTCTGCCTCCACAGTGCCAAACCTTGAAGTGCAATATGTGAACATGGGACAAACAGGGTAACCCTCCTCTCTGTTTTGGGTCCGAAAACACCTACTAGTCTCGTATCTTGCGGTCAAATATGAACCCTTTTTCACTAGCACACCCAGTTAACAGGATCAAATATCGCAACCCTCTTGGGAAATGCAGTGCAATAGTTAACTCCAGTGGGCACCCAGCCTGTCCACAATTCTACCCTGTTGACTCAATTTGAGAACTAGGTAATTTCTTAACTTAGCAAGATAGTAACACACTTTAAGCCTCTAACAGTTAGAATTATCAACACTGTTCCAGCATTCACATGCAAAAGAAAATGAGAAAAGGCACAAGCAGAATTTCAAGTAAATAATGTTTATTAAAATGAAAATAGATCAAATACAAAACGCAGAACATATAAAATTGGGTTTACAGTCTTTTAAAATAAATGGCTCATTATACAAAACAAAGCCTTATTACTGAATTTCTTCTACCCTAGGTTTCAAGTAATAAATAAGTGATTGAAATTTACCTAAAGTGCTGTGATTGTTTGTCAGAGTCCCACCACAAAATCAGAGGCAAAATGCCAAAAGCCAAATGCAGTGTTTTCTCCCAGCTGGCTGGTAATATGTTGTCACAAAACTCCTCCTCCCTGATGACACAGCTCACAGATGCTGGCTGTGAGGTCACTCAAACCTGAGAACTTGAATTAATTTGTCAGTCACGTGTCTCAGCCACTGCTCAAACATTCCAATAAAAAATATATATATCTTCTTCTTAATTAGTGAGGCCTTATGATAGACAGACATCCCTTTGATGTTCTTCAGAAGCTTCCTAAGGAACTGTGTTTACCTAGTTGTGAAAGCTAACAGAAATCAGTTAGAAATTGCCTTTTCCTCAGAGGTCATAAAATCCATATGTTGACCTGCATTTGAAAGTAAAGGATAGTTTACAACTGTTATATCCTGGCATTTGAAGGCAGTCTTTATAGCCCCAGGAAGGCTTGCAACTACATGTCAACACAGAGAAGGAAACTAGTTATTTAGTACTGTAGCAACTGTTTTGGGGTCAAAGGTCAGGATTCTTTAACACCACTGTCTTCCAGATAGCCTGCTGACCCTGTTATGTCTTATAAGAAGAAATTTTAAAACATATATTTATAACAAAATTATACACATAGCTAGTAGATAGTATATCGTGTTACACCAGACAGCTGTTTAATGGCCAAGGGATCACAGTCAATCTGCCCAAGTCAGTCTTGACTCTTTGTCAAGCATCTGCAGTACATAGGGGCAGTACTGGACACTGCTGAGAGCTTAGCCTTCCTGCCCCAACCACAGGCCCAGCTGCTTTTCAACAACAGGTATGTCAAAGCCAGTACATCCCTGAAACTGTTGGGCCTGATAGCAGCAGCCATTGTCACAGTACTCTGGGCCAGCCTGCACATGAGGATCCCTCACTGGACATTAAGAGTCCAGTGGGATCAACACCGATGATCTAGAACAGCAAGTTCTAGTCACTTCTATCGAAATGTGCTCCAGTGGTGGGTGGAACCCAGCAATTTACTGAAAGCAGTTCCTTCCTCATCCCTCCCTCAACAGATTCTCACATGCTTGATTTGGAGATGGGCTGGGTGGCACATCTGGGCCTCATCAGACACAAGGAACATGGACCAGGGTGGAGATTTCCTCCACATACACATCCAGAGATGAGGGCCACTCTGTATGCTCTGCAAGCCTTCCATAACCACCTGTCCCCAGGGCATCTGCAGATGCAGATGGACAACATCATTGTAGTACACTACATAAGCAAGAGGGAACTCAATCTTATCTGTGTCAGCTTCACCATTCATCACAGATGGGTATCTGCGGAGGTCAGGACCCGCAGGAGCTTTTTTTTAAGGTAGGCAAGCTGACACACCATTGGCGCCCGACGCACTGTGTGTGGCACCCGCGGGTTGGTCAAGAAGCTGTGTCGACTGCCTTGCTCGCCAGTTCTTCGCCTCCCAACATAGAGTGTCACCTCGTGTGGAAGCTGAAGAAAGTTTGAGGCCTGCTTTGCAGTTTCTCTTCTCTACGATTTTCTCATGCGAAGTCCGTCACTTCCACCTGCCGGTTCTGTGTTGCCTTACTTGACGCCGCCGGTAAGATCTTTCCATTATTATATTTTTCTGTGACGTTGAGTCTGTTTTTGGTGTTTTTTCCCATAGGTCATGTCTCGGTCGGAGGGCAAGAAATCTTCCAAGACGGGTCATCCCCATGCGATGGTGCCCATGTGGCTGAAAGTTTTCCATCACCGACCAGCACAGACGGTGTCTTCGTTCTTGGCCGCTTCACTGACATGGATCGTGCAGGACACCTGTTTCTCCATGGACCGCCGACATCGAGCAACGCTGGGAAAGTGGGGCCAGCTCTGCCGACTTTCAGGGGTCAGGTGCGCACTGCCGGGCCAAGCCACGCCTCGGCCTTCCTCTGGGTCCCTCCCGTTCTATACGGACCGAGGAGGAGGGAGCCTGCTAACTTGTAGCCCAGCCGCTGCTGAGGCTTCTTCCAGCGCAGGAGGCCCGTCCCGCCCCTTCCGGGGCGGGCGGGAGGCACCGCCATGGCAATCGGCCCTTCGGGTGAAGGCCCCCGTATCGGTCCCGTGGTCGCAAGGCCCGGGTCGGTGCCATCTCGATGCCATCGGCCGGGCGCGCTGGAGGCCTCGGGGACATCATGGCGCCGTGGCCCCTGATGGAGCCATTGTCGGCGCCGACTTGTCACACAGTGCTGCGACCTCTGTCAGAGCCATTCAGCGGTGCCGGCACTGCTGGCGGCGCCGTGAGAACTACGGTGCCATTCCTTTCCCATGAGCCTCGCGCTTGGTGACCGACATGTCCTCGAGGCTGGTGCCGTGGGGCCTTCAGTTTCCTCTGTCCGGTGCCATCCTCGGCGCCGCCCTGCCCTCGGCACCGTTGGCGGTGCTGATGGTGCCGCCGGGGCTGTCATCTGCCGTCTCCGCCCTTGGTGCTGCTCGCGGTGCCGTGGGGACCGGATGGCACTGTGACTGGTCCGGCTCTGGATCTCTTGTTCGGGCTAGGGCCGTACTCTCCGCCGATTCGCCCGGGCTGCGTGGAGGCGCTGCTGGCACCGGCTCGGACACAGGTTTGGTCTATGGGCCTGTTGACAAGGATGGCACTGCCCACCCTCCCACGCGTTTGGCCAGGGCCTCGGACTCTACCTCCTGGAGACGGAGTCGAGCTCTGAGTCAGACATGCAGTCTGACCCTTTGGGGTTGGCTGTTGGGTGGGCAGCATGGTAGTCTCCTAGACAAGTCAGAGTCAGCCCCTTCTGAGGTGAGGTCGGTGGCTACTGAGACTAGGGTCAGGGTGCTGACCAGCAGGCAGTGGTGCAGGCCACCATAGCTCTGCAGCCTGGTCTTGGCGGTTTCACTGACCCTCAGTTGTGGTACCCCTCCAGTGGTGTGCCTAGATCGCCCAACTTGGGGCCGATCGGAGCACCTACAGGAGGAGGGTACTACCCTGGATAACCCTGGGGGCTGCCCAGAGATGCCAGCTACCTAGGCTGACCCTCTTGGGAGGAGGGCTCTTTCAGACTCTGAGGGGTGGGGGTGTGGGGTTGGAATGTCGGCCTTTTTCTGGGGTACACCGGGCCCTGGGAGAAGCGTGAGTGCAGATCTCTGCTCTTCCTCCTCGGTGTCTTTGGGAGAGTCCCATTCTTTTGAGGTGAGGACCAACTTCTGGACCAATCGCCCTGGTCGCCTCACAGGGGGGATTCTTCGGGCGCAGCCAAGGCAGTACGATTTGATTGTTCAGCTGTCGGCTGTGGGGTCTTCTGGGTACCTTCTTCTGTGGGTGCCACAGTCTGCTCCTAGCCCAGGCGGAGGTCAGCTGACATCTCTTCGCTCCATCCCCATCCCTCTGCCACATCTCCTGTGCTCCCAGGCATCCTCAGTCCTAGCGGGCTGTCACCTGGGAGCAGTTCAGAGCAGTGGCTGCTCGTTCCCCGCTACAGTAGGGCGATGGACAGCCAGGTTTTTCAACCTCCCCATGCAGCCACCCACTGAACAGCCAGTGACCTCCAGCTCCTCATCCCCTCTTCTGGGAGAGAAACCTCTGTCCACATCTCTCCAGCTGCTGATCTCTCTGCATATCAGTGATTCCTCATGAGGATGTTGGAGGACTTGCACCTTACTCCTTTCACTACCAGCAATCCTGAATACCGGGCGCACGCCTTTCTAGGCATTTTGGCAAGGCCACCCTTGTGGTGCCGCCTGGTCGGGCTCCTCGGGAGGTGTCGCTGCTTCCTGGCAGAGGCCCTTCTCCGAGTTCCTGCCCCAAGGGATCTCAGCCGGAGGTATTGCACACCCCGGAGTCTCCAGGTTCCATGCCTCATCCACAGTCTGGATTGACACAGTTGGATACTCTGATGGGCTACGCCCTTCACATGACCGCCCCCAGATCAAGACTCCTTGGCTTTGATTTCTGGGGTAGGAGGACTTTTACTCGGCATGGTTACTTCTTTCTATCTCTGCACATCAGGCCCACTATGCAGCCTATGACAGGTTCTTGTGGTCCAGGCTAGTCAGCTCCTAGCCTCATTGCCTGACATGGAGCAAACCAGACAAGCCATTGCACTCTCTGTGCGTGGCCTGAGCCTAGCAAGGCACCATGCGAGGGCATCCTATGATGCCAATGAGGTAGCTACCAGGGTCGTTGGACAGTAGATCTGCACAGGCAGACGGCATGGCTGTGTCTTTCCCGTTGTCTACCCTTGGCCTGGCGTAGGGTGATGAACGCACTCACCAGGGAACCCATCTCTTCTCCCCAGAGTGAGACGCTGCTTGTCGGGACAACTTCCTTCCCTTCCGAGGACCCGCCTCTCTCCCCACTCAGGCCTCCAGGCCCTGAAGGTTCCCTCCTTAGTGTGTCACCCTGAGGCTGGGATTCTATCCCTTAGGGTGTAAAAACCCCTTAGGGGCTGGGTACTCACCCATCTGTGATGAATGGTGAAGACTGACACAGATAAGATATGAAAATTACGTACTCACCGTGTACTATGATCTTTCTGTGTATCTTCATCATTCATCGCAACCCCACCTCCATCCCCTGGGCCTCAGTCTCGGGTCCCCCCTCCCTCTCTGTGCCCTCCTCCTCCCTCCTTAGGAGTGGGGTAAAACAGGGACACACAGGGGAGTAATGTTCCAGGAGAGTGGACAGCCTCGGATGGCACTCCTTCTCCAGTGCCTTGGCTCCACTCCTGTGGGGTGGGAGATGGCAGTTGCCCTCCTTCTCTCCTCCCTCCTGTTTCCGTCCAACCTATTTCTCTCCTAAAAAAAAAAGAATTCCTTTTTTCACCAAAATTTTCCTTGAGAAGGTGTTGAATCTCTGTACCTGTCCTTCTTCTAGAATCGCTGACTCTGCTTATCTGGAGTGTTTGCCAGCTATTCCATGCCTTGAATTCTGGCAGAAAGCATTGCTACTCCTTGCAGTTCCTGTACAATCTGGAGACGGACCAGGGTCTGGGATATGTTATCCTTCTCCCCTCTCTTCTAAATTCTTTCCACCTACCTCCCTCTTCCTTTTCTAGAGATTGGGGCCCCTCCCAATCCCCTTTAGTTTCAATTTCTCTCTTTCTGTCCTCTCAGTTGTTATTTCTCATTTTAGTTCATACATCTTTTCCTTTTCTGTCCCTTGGACTTCCTTGTCCCACCCTCCACTCCCTTCCTCTTACCTGTCCAGCAACTCAGAACTGGCAGGCAGGTGGAGTCGACACAACCTAGCGGCCAACCGCGGACGCACTGTGCGTCGGCCCAAGGGCAGCACCAATGGTGTGTTGGCTCCACCCCACCTTTAAAAAAAAAAAAAGCTCCCATGGGGGTCCTGACCTCCGGCAGATACCCATCTGTGATGAATGGTGAAGATACACAGAAAGATCATAATTACGGTAGGTACGTAATTTTCATTTCTTCCCCTGTGCAGGAAAGCAATGTGGGTTTGGTACTGGGCTCTAGAACACATCTAGAGCTGTCAGCTGTCCATGTTCCAGGCATCCAAAACATCCTGGCAGACAAGCTAAGGAGGTCACAGTCCAGAATACACGCTGGGAGCTGCTGATCTTGGTGGTTGAAGACCTGTTCGACAGATGGGTTGTCCAGAGTTGGACCTTTCTGCATCCCCACTCAATGCAAAACTGCTGCTTTTCTGCTCGCTTATTCCAGGGCCTGGAGTTTTCTGGTGAGACATGTTGTCTCTCTCTTGGAAAGGAGGTTCCTTTATGCCTTCCCTCCATTTCCTCTGATTCAGAGGGTGCTAATCAAGCTGCAAATGGAGGAGCTACTCCAATTCTTGTGACTCCCTTTGGCTTCATCAGATCTGGCTTCCTTACTGCAGCAGTTGGCAGTGGAACCTCAGCACCCCTGCCCCGTGCAAGGCTTGCTATCGCAGGAACAGGGAACTCTGGTCCATCCAGGCCTCAGCTAACTCCATCTCCATGCCTGGCTCCTGAAGACATAGCCATTGCGAGGTTTGGAGTGTCCCCAAAGGTGGCTGATGTCCCTGGGGCTGCCAGGAAGCCTCTTCACCAGGGCCACCTATTCCATGAAGTGGAAGTGGTTTGCTTTGTAGGCTGCTTCTCATCACCTCGATCCTCTTCACTTGCCCAGTGAATCAGGTTCTAGAGTACCTATTGTCCTTGTAAGACGTGGGACTGCAATACTCTTCTATCAAAGTGCACATGCAACCATCTCTCAATGCCAAAGGAACAGTCTCCAAGACCTGGCACCAGGCAGAGACTTACCAAGTTTCCTCTCTACCCTCCTTCCACACCCTTGATGGGACTTTACTCAAGGACACATCCTCCTTCAGATATTTAGGTGTCTGGCTGGACCAACACCTGAACTTCTCTGGTCATATCGGCGCCATTCAGAAAAAATACGACTCAAACTCGGTGCCTTATTCAGGAACAGTGCCTGCATCCCACCACGGCTAGGGCTTGAGATTATCCAGAAGATGATCCTACCTATCTTCAGCTACTGTGACATAGTCTATGGTGCTGCCCTAAGTCCTCCCTGGCCAGACTAGATATCCTCTTCAACTCCTTTTGCCGTTTTGCCTGGCGCCTCCCTCCGCACACATCATTGTGAGTCTCTATCATGTCCTATCCTTCCCTTCCTGACAAACCAACATCTCTCTCACTGTGCAAATTCACCTCAAGCACTGGCTGGGTGAACTTCCTCCTATCTGTTCCTGCCTTTACAACCGCCTCACCTCCTTCCCACTCCTGAGATCTACCGACACATGAACCCCAGGTCCCCTGTCGCCTCCACGCTTATTGGCCAATCAGGTTTTTCTTATCGCCTCCCAAAAATCTGGAATTCACTTCCTCAAATTGGCCACTCATCCTCTTGCTTCTCCATTAACGCTGCCTTCAAGAACTTCCTTGCCCTTCCTGTGCCTGCCATGACCCTCTCTAATCCCCCGCCATCTCCCCAAAGCCCATATTACCATATGCCTACTCTCCACCACTCCTGTTTCCCTTTTGATCATGCCCTCCCTAGTCCCCTACCTCCTCCTCCTCTCTCCTAAAGTGTTCCTCCCTTCTTTCTCCACCCCTTAGTCTATCTCCCTCCTGTAAGCTCGATCACCGCCTTGTGCAGGCAGGATCCATAATGCATGGTAGGCAAACTTACCCCCTTTCCTCTATTTCTCCTTTACTGCACCCCTCAGTCACGGCCTCGATCATTGCCTTGTGCAGGCAGGGTCACCCAGCACTGGTGGGGTAATGCTCCTCTACCATAGTTGACCTCTGCCACCCCCTCCCACAACATTCCTCCCCAACACCTCCTCTCTCGCATCACTATATATAGATAACTCTCATCACTATAACCGGTGTCCTACCAGTAGGGCTGTCCACTGCCCTGCCCAGATAGGGATAAAGGACACTGTTGAATTTCAACTCCCTCCCCTTCCCCCACCTTGGATGCCCCCCAACCTACAATACCTGTCTCTCATCACCCCTCTACCGCTCCTCTCCTCCTACCCCCTTTCCAGTTAACATAGCCTAACACTGGCCTACCCCTACTCTCAATTAAGCACTTATAACCTACCCCTATACCACTCTTATTTGCACTTTAGTCCACCCTATGCATCTCCGTGTTGCCTCGAAAATCGTTGTTCTGCCTGCATGGCTCCGTAAATTTCCTTTCCTTCTTCCATTCTGCCCTCCGCAATTTTTCGTTTCCTCCTTCCATTCTTCCTCTCTATTCCTATCACTGAAAATCTTGAATATCTATGTTACACTAGTGGCTAACAATTTCTGTTGTGTCACCTTACCATCTAGTGCCACATTCTGTTGATGTTATTATACGTGTTCCAGTGTTACCAACTGTCACCAACTGTTGCCTAATTGCTATATCGTCTTCATATCTACTATAGTTAACTGTTGCATTGTTAGCCAATGTGATCCACCTGTAATCCTTCCTGTTCTCATTGTATGAAGTAAGCAAATTGTATTCCAACATTGTAACATTTCTCTGTATTCTATCCATTGTTCCCTATCCCCAGGTCACACGAGAAACAAGCAACTTGTTGCTCATTGTGCCTTCCTGGTGAAACATTTCAATAAATAACCTAGCTGCTCTTCAGCTTTTCATGTGCCTATTGATGGCTGTACTGTGGCTCAGCTATAGGAGGTGGCCCAGACATTCTTGAGAGGCTGCCTTGCACTTGAAGCCTCCCATGCGCTCAGGCTCTTTTGTGTGAGCCTCATTTGATTTTCCATAATGATAGGGTGTCTTTATGAACCAGTCCTAAGTTTCTAAGGTAGAGTCGGAGTTTACTTTGAATCAAACTATCCACCTACCAGTTAATTTTCCTGACCATGCCAATCCAGTGGAAGCATTGCTCTATATCTTAGATGTACATCGAATACTCAGATTTTATGTTCAACATATGAAAGACTGCAGGAAGTCCTCGCATCTTTTTGTTTCCTTTGCCCCTGGGAAGAGGGTGTACCAGTTTCTAAACAGTGCTGTATGGATGGTTGGCCAACTGTATTACTTTTTGTTATAGGAAGTTTGGCAAGGAACTTCCTGGGTTGTTTGTGACCTTTCAACCAGACGCTGGCCACTTCTGTTGCCTGTTTCAGGGAATGTATCAGCTGCAGAAATTTGTGCTGCTGCAACTTGGAGTACTGCTCTACATTTGCACTAACCTGCTGCAATTTGGAGTACTGTCCACACTTACACTAATTTGTTGCAACTTGGAGTACTGTCCACACTTACACTAAACACTACATTCTGGACATTGCCTCTAGAAGAAGGGCAGACTTCGCCTGGCTGTGCTTCAAAGTCTCCTTTCTTAGGCCTGTAGCCTCCTGTCACTCAGACTGTCTTTCTGCCAGTACTGCTTGGAACCTGCATCTTCTGTGTGGCATGATGAAAGAATATCCAGAAGATAGAATAGTTATATACTTACTGTACTGTAGATCTTCAAGAGAATCTCTTCATCACGCAATGCCATCCCACCCTCCATCCTCCTTAGACTCAGAGCTTCTTTGCTCCTGTCTCTCTCTCTCTCTCAGGATGGACTACCTGCTGTTCTCAGCCTGGCCTGGTATCTAGGAACTGCTCTTTCCTGGTTCCCAAGAGGGATGTCTTCTGAGTATGATCTCTGGTGGAGAACTGAGGAGAGAGGGCCATCCATGTTTATAAAGTGGATGTCGGCGTAAGGCGTCACGGGTGGTCCCTAGTGGACCGCTTGCAAAGAAGTTTCCGTGTGGTCCTGGTGCCTGGCAGCTATAACTCCATAGGTGTGGCCTGATGAAAGAGATTCTCTCGAAGATCTACTGTTACGGTAAGTGCGTGACTGTTCTATCTCAAGATCTACTGTTACGGTAAGTACATAAATACAGGTTACTCACCTGTAACAGGAGATCTTACTTCGAGAGGAAGGAACAAATCTTTGAGCAATCGGTTTAAATGCTTCATTGGCAAGCTTTTAAACTAGTCAAGGGAGGCACTGATAAGCAGCAGGAAAATCCCAGCCTCTCCCTACAAAACAGGGTACTAAATGAGAAAAAGACCATGGTAGAAAGGTCAGTGGGGATGCTGCAACAGAAGGTAAAGCCATCAAAAATGGAGAGCAATGAGTACCAATGCCCATAGTCTGAGTAACAAGCTTCCTGAATTAGTGGCCTTGAAGGAGGATGAACATCTTGATATCGTGGCAGTTACAGAAACATGGTGCACACAAAACCATGACTGGGAATAAAATACCAGGATACACTATCTACAGGAGGGACAGGGAGGGTAAAAGAGAGGAGGAGTGGCTCTTTACATAAGGAAAGGAATCAAAGCAACAGAACAAAAGGGAAAACAGGGAGGAGAAGAAGCACTGTGGGTAAATTTGGAGACCGGCAATGGCACCACAATCCGCACAGGGTTGTATACAGACACCCTTCTAGGGGAGGAAATGGACAAGGAAATGATAGAAAGTATACTAGAATGGTAGAAAAGGAGATATTGCTGATGGTGATCTGAATATGCCAGATGTTAACTGGAGTGCAGTTGCAGCAGCCACTCGAAGAGTTGGGTTATTCTAGATGCTCTACAGGGGCATGCCTTAGACAACTAGTATTGGAGCCCACTCAAGAGGGAGCAATCTTAGACCTGGTTCTCTCAAATGGAGATGAAGAGAGGATCACAGATGTAGAAGTGGGTAGCCATCTGAGGAACTAGCGACCATCCAGACAGTATGGTTCACAATAAACACAGCAATAGAGTCAAGCCATACAAAGGCAAAAGTACTAGACTTTAGGAGGGCTGACTTTGCCAAAATGGGTGACTGGCTAAGGAATGCACTAGCAAATGGGCAGGAAGGAGGGATGGAAGAACAATGGGAATAATAAAACTGCCATCATAGAGGTAACAAGCCTTTGTGTGAAGCAAATAAACAAAGCAAAATGATGTAAGAAACCGCTGGTTCTCAAAGGAAGTGGCAGTGAAGGTTCAAGAGAAAAGAAAGCATTCAGGAAGTACAAGGAATCACAGAAGGAGCAGGACAGAGAACTGTATCAGTTAAAGCAAAGGGAAGCTGGGAAGGCAGTCAGAACAGCAAAGGCCCAAACCGAGGAAAAGATAGCCAACTCAGTTAAGAAGGGGATAAAACCTTTTATAGGTACATCAGGGAGCGAAGGAAGACCAAGGGAGGGATAGTGAGGCTTAATAAAGGGAGGAGGGTGGGCAGAGGGTGACTGTGAATAGCAGAGATACTAAACAAATATTTTTGCTCAGTATTTACAAAGGAAGAGGGGAGGTACCTAAAACAAACAGTAGAAACACTCTGGATACAGAAGTTGATACCAGCCCATTTACAGAAGAAAGGGTTCGAAAGAACTCTTAAAACTGAAGGTGGACAAAGCAATGGGGCCTGATGGGATTCATCCCAGGATTCTAAAAGAACTAAGCGTAGAACTAGTGACACCACTGACTACCCTCTTTAACAAATCCATGGGAGGATGGGGTGGTACCCGAGGACTGGAGGAGGGCAGATGTGATTCCCCTTCACAAAAGTGGGAGCAAGGCAGAAGCAGGAAACTACAGACCTGTTAGTGTAACCTCAGTGGTAGGGAAAATGATGGAATCACTTCTGAAGGAAATAATTGTCGAGTATCTAGAGGCCAGAGGGCACAGGACCCAAGGCAGCATGGATTCACAGTGGGAAGGTCATGCCAGACAAATCTGATAGATTTCTTTGACTGGGTGACCAAAGTAGTAGATCAGGGAGGGCTGTGGACATGGCCTACCTAGACTTTGCAAGGCATTTGACACAGTCCCACACAAAAGATTAATATACAAGTTAGCCAGCCTGGGGTGGGTCCCAAGATGACAACCTGGGTAAAGAATTGGCTGGAGAATAGGACACAGACAGTAATAGTAAATGGAGTCCACTCTGAGGAAAGGGGGTTACTAGTGGGTACCGAGGGTTCAGTATTAGGACCGGTCCTCTTCAATGTCTTTATAAGCAACATTGCAGAGGGACTGGAAGGAAAAGTATGTCTCTTTGCAGATGACACAAAGATCTGCAACAGAGTTGACACAAGGTGGGGTGGAAAGGATAAGAAGGGACTTGGCAATGTTAGAGGAATGGTCAAATGTATGGCAGCTTAGATTCAGTGCTAAGAAGTGCAAGGTAATGCACCTGGGAAACAAAACCCAGGGAAGAGTACACAATGGGGGTGAGATACTAACAACTGTGCTGGGCGATTTCAATGTGTGGGTCGACTACTTAATCTTCGCTTTTTGGTGAACATTTCCTCCAGGTGATGTCATCCCTTGGCTTCACTCAGGTTGTTTCCACAGCTACTCACAAGGGAGGTCACTCTCTTGATCTGGTCTTCCTCCTGGGATCGAGGCTTCCGACTTGGTGGTGGAACCGGTTGGTTGGTCTGACCATTACTCAGTTAGATTCAATTTGTGGCCCCCTGGGCAGGTCGGCCCCTGTGGAGTTGGTCAAATACCATCCATTGCGGGATATTGTCCTGAAGACCTGATGGCGGTTATTGACCTCTCGTTGTGTGACCAATTGTGCTCTGATCCGGCGGCTGGTGGTGGCCTATAATGGGGCCATCTCGGCTTGCTCTTGTGAATTGCTCCAACCCGTGTTTCTTGCTTCAGCGCCGTCCCATCACCCCTTGGTTTGATGGGGCGTTGAGAAGGTTACGGAGGTTGGGCGTAGGTTGGAGCGTCGCTGGAGGAAGACTGCCTCGGATGTCGACCATCTTATTTTGCTAGAGCATTATAAGCTCTATCAAACAGAAATTTCCCGTAAGAAGGCGGAATTCCTGTCCAGGAAACCTCTGTCGCCGGAATCGACCGGCTCAGCTCTTCAGAACTGTTGACAGACTGTGCAACCCAGCCTGGCCGGTAGGTCCGTCGAGTTTTACGCAGATTGACTGCGAGGAGATCGCTCGATTCTTTGCGAATAAGGTGGAAGACATTCGAGGCAGTGTCCCAACCTCACTCAAGGCTGTTACAGTTGATCAGTGTGCTGTCCCAGAGCCTGGAGTTTCCTGGAGTTCCTTTAATCTTCCTGACCTCGTGGACACTATGAGGATTGTCTCTGAGATCGCCCAACTTGTTGTAGTTTGGATCCGGGTCCCACTTCCTTGATTACAGGATGCAGTGAACTTATTGGCCCGGTCCTTGCTCTGATTATTCGGTGTTCTTTGGAGCGGAGTTTTCCTAGCTCTCTGAAAGAAGGGGTGGTGACTCCTTCTGAAGAAAGCTTCTTAGACCTGAATGACCTTGCCAACTACTGCCCGATCCCTAACCTCCCTTTGTGGGGAAGGTTATTGAACAGGTTGTATGGCTCAACTTGATAACCATTTGACCATCCATAGTTTATACTGAGCCTCTCCAGTCAGGTTTTTTGTAAGAGGCATAGCACCGAGACTGCTCTGGTTCGGGTGCTCAATGATCTCCTGATGGCGAGAGAGACTGAGACACCGCTCTATTCTGGTTCTTCTTGATCTATCATCAGCCTTTGATACTGTGGATCATGGGGTCTTGCTCGAATGTCTGAGGTCCATCTGCGGGCTTTCAGGTGTTGTCCTCAGATGGTTTTCATCTTACCTCCTGGGAGAACTCAGAGAGTGGTTTCCAGTTTATATTCATCTGGGGCTTTCTCTCTTTCTTGTGGGGTACCTCAGGGTTGAGTGCTTTCCCCATGTTATTCGCAGTATGTATGCTACCCTCGAGACATTGTAAGATGGTATGAGCTGAGGTTTCATTGCTATGCCGATGATACCCAGCTCTACTTGTCTTTGCACCTGACCAGGTTAGTGCTATCTCGGTGCTGAATAATTGCCTCGCTGATATCCAAGACTGGATGAATACCAGTGGTTTAAAGTTGAACCGGGAAAGACTGAGGTTATGGTGGTGGACCCTGGTGCAGGGGTTGAGACCTAGGGATGGGGTCCCCTCTGGATTAGTTCTTGGGGTAGACCAGATCCCTACCTCTGAACGGTGCGTAACCTGGGTGTGGAGCTTGACACTGGCTTGACCCTTCATTATCAGGTGTCTGCAGTAGTCAAGACTTCATTTTCATCTCAGAAACATCTCCAGGATTAGGCACCTGGTTCCACCAGGCGATTTGCGGTTTGTGTCCACGCCTTTGTGACATCTCGTCTTGATTACTGTAACTCCCTATACCTAGGGCTTGCTGGGTTGATATCCAGCTTGCAGCTAGTGCAGAATGCTGCATACGTTTGTTGACTGGAGTGTCTAGAAGGGCCTTATTACCCTGTGCTGCGCACTGTGCACTGGCTGCCTATACAGTGGTGGATCACCTTCAAAGTGGGTCTTTTGACCTACAAAGCCCTACATGGGTTAGGTCCCGACTACCTGAAAGAGCTTCTGGTGCCTTACATCCCTCTGAGACAGCTTAGCTCAGCTGACGAGGGTTGCTGGAGATTCGAGGTGAATTGAAGTCTTCTGAGCACGTGCTTTTGGCTGCGGCTCCCACCCTCTGGAATTCTCTGCCCCGCCACCTCCGAGAAAATACAACGGTAGATAGTTTTAAGAAGGCCTTAAAGTCATTTTTATGGAATCAGGCATTCCCTGCTGTATTTTAAATTGTTTATTTAAATATTTTATCAGTTGTACTGTTAGTGTATGTATGGTTATGTTGAATGTTATGATGTTTTGTACAGCGCTTGAAATATTTTAAAGGCGCTTAATCAAATAAATTTTATTATTATTATTACTATTATTAAAATGGAAAGGGACCTGGGGTAGTCATATCAGATGACCTAAAGGTGGGCAAGCAATGTGAGAGGGCAGCAAGGAGGGCTGGGGATACTGGGATGCATAGGAGAGGCATCACCAGTAGAAAACAGGAAGTTATTATTCCTCTGTACAGACAGCTGGTGAGACCCCATCTGGAGTACTGGCGTGCAGTTCTGGAACCCAATCTCCATAAAGACATAGACAGGATGGAAGCTGTCCAGAGGAGGAACTAAAATGGTGCAGGGTCTGCACCGGAAGACATATGAAGAGAGACTTAAGGAGCTTAATATGTATAGCCTCGAGGAAAGGAGGAGAGAGGGGACATGATAGAAACTTTCAAGTACCTCAAGGGAATCAACAATGTCCAAGAGGGTAGCATCCTTCAAAAAGAGGTGTGCAAGAACAAGGGGCACAATTTGAAGATGGAGGCGGCTCAGAGGTAATTTAAAGAGTATTTTTCACAGAGAGGGTTGTGGATGCATGGAGCGGCCTTCCGGAGGAGGTTGTGGAGTCAAAACAGTGGTGGAATTCAAGCATGCATGGGACAGTCATAAGGCAATTCTAGGGGTGGGGGTAGGAAGAAGTAGGCTGCTGGTTAACTAGGATCTGCAGCTTATCCATTAGGTAGGGAAATGGGCAGACTGGGTGGGCCAAGCGGTCCTTATCTGCTGTCAAATTCTATGTTTCTGTGTTTCTATGAGAGGGCTTTTGCAGTAGGTAATTACAGATAGGACTGAAGCTGGCAGGCGTCAGGACCCACAGAAAAAATTTCTATCTAGCAGTCTCTGGCAGGGGACAGCCTCATGTCAGGTGACCAATGTCATGCGACATCAGTATAAAGGCAGTCCCACACCCGCCTTCCTGTTCTTTCCTGCCGCTGCCTCGTGTAGCACCTCGCTGTTAAGTTCACTGCTTTGCCAGTCTGTCGTCAGTAGTTTTACCATCTGTTCTTGCTTCTTCTTCAGATTTTCATCAGCTTTTACCTCAGCTGCCATGTATGTCATCCCGACTCCCTCTGAGCACAAAAACAAGTGCAATTCTCACGGCACCCAGCTCCCACACAGGACAGACACCCAGTGCCTTTTAGCCTAGACCCTGACCACTCCATGGAGAAGTGCCAGCTCTGCCAGCAGTTTAACGAGGCCACCTGAAAGCGGAGGCAGCAGTCCCTGGAGGCCCATGTTCTCAAACTTAAAATGACCTCCATGGAAAAGGAGATGAAAAAACTCAGGCGGACCTCTACTTCCCCGTCGTATCCGATGCCGTCATACCCAGGTCCGCAGTATCTGGCACCCCAGTACCTGATTCTGGCCTACCCGATGCCGAAGTACGGTGCCCCAGTACCCGATGCCGGCCTTTCTGCCGCCAGGTTATGGATACGTGCCGCACGGATATCCCTAGCATCCGTACCCCTCCTCCTCCTCCACTGCCCCTCAGCCGCCGTGGATCTGAAGGAGACTCTGGCTTCCTGGTGGGCTGAGGCCAAAGGCTCAGCTCACCAAGAGGTGAGAGCTGTCTCTGGCCGGACCGGACCCCGACGCCGGAGATGGGGGACTCCCCAGGCACCAGGCGGGCCCTCTGGTTCCAGGAGTATGGGAGGATACACTTCCTGAGGGTCTCCCAGGGGTCCGTTCCTCCTCCGGCGCCCGGAGGAGGTCCTCTTCTTCTTCTTCATCCTCCTCGGAGACCTCTGAAGACTCCGACGGCGCTCCGATCCAGATGACAAGCCATGCACTCCAGACAAGCCCAGGCCAAGGACTCCTCGGAAGTCCCCTCGGAGGATCCTTCTTTCCTGGAGTTGCTGTGTAAAATTCAGGCTGTTCATCAGTGGCAATCCTTGGAGCCAGATCCACAGCATAAAAACTTCGCTGCACACCTGGATCTGCTCGAGACTACTCCTACTCTGATTCCACCCTGGATCGGGCCTCATGTTGACCTTGTATCCACCATTTGGAAGCAACCGTCGGCATTAGCCCCCTTCCAAGGAAGTCAGACAGGCTATATCAGGCTCCGGAAGGTGTTGACTTCTTGAATTCACACCCAGAGCTGATTTGGTTGTGATTAGCGCCGCTCACGCCGCTCGGGCCAACCCCAAGCACTTGAGCTCGCCACCACCCGACAAGGAATCCCACCTTCTGGACCAGTAAGTAAAGAAGGTCTATGCTTCTTCCACTCTGGGAATCAGGGCCCTGAACTATGTTGCTCACATGGGGGATTACCAGAAGACGATCCTAGCAAGGTGGAAACTAAATTAGAGTCCCTTCCTGAGTCTCAGACAAGCAGGAAATGGCTGACCTAGTCCAGTCTGTGCATGCAACCAGTCGGCACATGCTTCATGCCATGTACAATGCAGTGGATGCTGCTTGTCAGAGCTTGGCTTTCACCATGGGGTTGCAGCATCATGCCTGGCTCCGGGTGTCAGGTTTGGTCCCGGAGGTGCAGTCTGCTGTCCAGGAGGCGCTCTTCAGGGGTTCAGTGCTGTTCGGTGGTGATGTCAGGACATCATCACCGATCTGCAGGAAAAGGTACTGCACTTAAGTCTGTTGACTCCTTGTACAGGCCCCCTCAAGCTCGGCAGTGTCCCTTTGCAGATGTTCTTGGCCCAAGGCAAAACCTCAAGGAAAGCGGGCCAACAACCGCCGAGCCCCATCTACCGGGTTGGGAGAGGATCACTTCAGACACTTGGGTGCTCCAGCTGATTGCAGAAGGACACTCAATAGTTTCTCCAGAAACCACCTCAAACCCCCAGGTCATCTTACTCCCTAGAACACCTTCTTCTGGTCCGGGAAGAACTGTCCTCTCTTCTTCTGAAGGAGGCGATAGAGCCCGCGTCCCATCCCATCTTTGGGGACGGGTTACCACTCCATTTCTTTCTGGTCCCTAAGAGGTCAGGAGACATGAGGCCGATTCTAGACCTCAGCTCACTGAACTTGTTCGTGGAGTACAAAGGTTCAGAATGCTCTCTGCAGAGTCTTCTGCCCTCTTTCAGCCAGGACAGTGGCTGTGCGCTTTGGACATGCAGGATGCCTACCTGCATATCCTATTCATCCTTCCCACGCAAATACTTGCATTTTCTTCTTTAGGGGACCACTGCAGTTCAAGGCCCTCCCATTTGGTCTTTCCTTGAGTATTCACCAAATGCCTTTCAGTGGTGCAGCCTACCTGCGTGCCAGGGCTCAGGTTTTCCCATTCCTGGACGACTGGCTCTGGCTGCCCCATCAGGGAGGAGCTCCTGCGCTTCCTTTCCCTTACGTGCAGGTTTTCACCAGTCTGGGTATTACCATCAACCAGGCCAAGTCCAGTCTGATCCCATCCCAGAGGCTCCAGTTTATCGGGGCAATCCTGGACATGACCTCTGGCATGGCATTCCTGCCACTGGACAGGGCAGCCACCTCCAGGCTCAGGTCAGGCTGTTGTCCAGCTGCAGGTGGGTCAGCGCCAGGTCAGTCCTTTGCCTCCTCGAGCTTATGGTGGCTGCTATTCTAGCAGTCCCTCGTGCTCGGCTTCACATGAGAATCTCTCAGCGGGCCTTGGTCTCAGTGGGATCAGTTGGTGGACGACCTAGAGCTACAGGTTCTGGTTTCCAATCCTATGTTTCAGGACTTTGAATGGTGGATGGTTCAGGAGAACCTTTGCCGGGGGGTTCCCTTCTGCCTTTCTCCCCTCCCAGACACTGACAACAGATGCCTCAGGCGAGGGTTGGGGAGCCTATCTGGGGTCTCACAGGACCCAGGGCTCCTGGTCCAGGCTCGAACAGACATTTCACATCATTGTGCTCAAGCTGCAGGTTGTGCTGTGTATGCTCTCCAGGCTCTACATCTGTATCTGTTCCCCGGACATCTGGCTGTCCAGACGGACAACGTGTGTAGTCTGGTACATCAACAAACAGGGAGGAACTCATTCGACCCTCTCTGAGGGGCCGATGCGAGTTTGGGAATGGGCAGTACAGCACAACCTTCACCTTACTGACAATTCATGTCCTGGGGAGTCGAGAACACGTTGGCAGACCACCTCAGTCGGTCGTCTGCTCACGCTCACAGTGGGAACTGGATCGGGGTAGCAGATGATATCTTCCTACGCTAGGGAACACCACAGGTAGATCTGTTTGCGTCTCCTCACAATGCAAAACTTCCTGCCTTCTGCTCGCTCGCTCCAGGGCGTGGCATTTTGAGAGAGCGCTCTGTCTCTAGACTGGAAGGGCAGATTTCATGCCTCCCCCCAATTCCCTTGATTCTGAGGGTCTTACAGAAACTCAGCTCAGAAGGAGCTTGCATGATCCTAATCGCTCCTTTCTGGCCCAAGCAAATTTGGTTCACTTTTCTGCAATAGTATTCAGAAGAACCTCCTCTTCCTCTGTCTCAACTTTTGCTGACCCAGGATCAGGGGACCCTGGTCCATCCAGGCCTCAAGTCCCTTCAGTTGCATGCATGACTACTGCATACGTAGCTCAAGCCCTATTGAGGTTTCCCCACTGATGGCTGAGATTCTGGCGGAGGCCAGAAGCCCTCCACTAGATTTACCTATGCCATGAAATGGCAATGGTTCTCTATTTGGGCTCTTCCAAAATTTCGAGCCATTCTCTTGCTCTATTGGGGCGTCTGGACTACATGCGCCATCTCTTTGATTTGGGTCTCAGTCATTCCTCTCTGAAGGTTCACATGCGCCATCTCTGCTTACTATGTTCCTTTTGGGACAGAACTTTTGCATGATTGGAAGTCTCTAAGACTTTTCTTAGAGGGGTTCTCCGCTTGAGGCGCCTTATTAGCGTTCCTGCTCCTCCTTGGGATTTGAATTTTATTCTTGAGAAGCTTACTCTGCCTCCTTTCAAGCCAGTAGCCTCAGCAGACCTGAAGTTGCTTTCTTGGAAGATTCTCTTCCTAGTGGCCATTACTTCTGCTTGAAGGATTTCGAGCTCCAGGCCCTGATGTGCAAAATCCGTATTTGATTTTCACAAGGCATGTGGCTCTGCGTACCAACCCTAAGTTTCTCCCTAAGGTGGTAGCGGAATCTCACGCTGAATCAATCCATTGAGCTGCCGGCTTTCTTTATGCAGCACTCCAATCAGGGAGTACCTCTTGCATACTTTGGATGTTCACGAATTCTGAGATGCTACACCACCAGGATGAAGGATCTCAGAAAGACTGATCAACTGTTTGTCTCTTTTGCTCATAAAGAGAAGGCAATGCTGTTTCTAAGCAATGCCTATCTAAATGGTTGGCTCATTGTATCACTTTCTGTTACAACAAATACACAAGACCCTGTGGGTCAAGTCAGAACCACTCCACCAGAGGGGTCACTGTCTCTACAGCTTGTTTCAAGAATGTGTCAGCGGCAGACATCTGTGCAGCTGCAACTTGGACTTCTGTCCATACCTTCTGAAACATTACAGTTTGGACATTGCCTCTCGCCGTAGAGCTGGCTTTGGGTTGGCTGTCCTGCAAGGTCTCCTTTCCTAAGACCTTCACAGCCAGAGGGTCCACATTTGAGTAGTTTCCTCCTCCCATTTGCTTCTTCTTGTTCCAGGCTGCTTGGGACTCAGTTCTGTCTGTAATTACCTACTGCAGAGCCCTCTGAAGTAAGATAGTACAGTTAAGTAGAACTTACCATAACAGTAGATCTTGAGAGGCTCTTGCAGTAGGTAATACCTTCCGCTCTCCATCCCTCTAAGCTTTTCAGCTCCTTTTCAGGAAGGAAACATCCAGTTCTCTGTCATCTAGCCTTTTTGGCCTTTGGCGGGAAAGAACTGGAAGGCAGGCGTGGGGACCGCCCCTTTATACTGATGTCGCATGGCGTCAGTCACCTGGCGATGGGAAGTCCCCGCAGAGACTGCTAGCTAGAAATTTTCCGTGGGGTCCTGATACCTGCCGGCTTTAGTCCTATCTGTAATTACCTACTGCAAGAGCCTCTCTTGAAGATCTATTGTTATGGTAAGTTCTTACGTAACTGTACTTTCTAGGAGTGGTATATGTTGTTCATCACACTTCTTGGCAGGTACCTTACCCCTTTAAGATGGGCTGGAAGGTCTTCAAGCTGGCTCCTCCACCCACCTGGGTGGTAAAACTCTCAGCGCCGCCCTTAATGCCAGATCTAGCCCACTGGAAGCCAAGTTGTGCGCTCGAGTGGGTCCTGTGGATGAACAACATATACCACTCCTAGAACTCCTGTTACAGGTGAGTAACCTGTATTTCTAGGGATGTGGATATGTTGTTCAATCTACCTTCTTAGCAGACTCTAGCAGTTCTCCGGAGGGAGAGGCAAGCGCACCCCTACTTAGGAAAAGGGACTGGAGAACTGAGGCCCCAATACCAACATCCCGGCATGACTCAAGGTCGATGTGGTAATGGGAAATGAAGGTGTGTGTGACTTCCAGGTAGCAGCCCTGCAGATTTCCTGGATAGGAACATCCCTAGAGAAGCCACCGATGCAGTGGTATGGCGGGTAGAATGAGCTCTTATCCCTCTGGGAGGCTCCGCTCCCACCATCCTATAACAGAGATCAATGCAGGAGTGATCCACCTGCCAATCGTCTGCGCGCTGCAGGTCTGCCAGGTGCAGCTTCAGCATAGGTGACAAGCAGCTGGCGAACCTCTCCCGAACCCGACCGATCGCTCTTTATAGTAGACCAAGCGCTCTTCTCAGGTCCAAAGTATGGAGCCTATACTAAGCCTCAGGGTGTGATTGGGGTAGAACACTGGCAGAGTCAACACCTGATTCAGGTGAAACTCTGACACCACCTTGGAAAGGAATTTCAGGTGGGGCGTAGGACAGCCTTATCCCTGTGGAAGACCAGGTAAGGAGATTCTATAGAAAGCACCTGGAGCTCCCTAATCCTTCTGGCTGACATGATAGCCACCCAAGAAGGTGGTCTTCCACGACAGGTGGGAGATATCGCACCTGTGCATCGGTTTGAATAGCTTGCCCGTGGGCTTGGCCAATACCAGAAGTAAATCCACAAGGTGGAGGGTCATGCACCTGAGGGATATATGACCTAGGTCATTGAAAAATGCCAGACCACCTTCTCCTGTGCCACCGACTGCTTGCTGACCCACACCCAGTAGCAGAGATGGCTGCCAGTGTACCTGTAGGGTCATCGACCCGAAGCCCTTGCTGAGAAAGGGACCACAAGTAGTCCAACATGTTAGTCAGTGGGCAGGATGAGGTACAGCCCTTGCCTGGCATCAAATGAAGAATCTCTTCCATTTAAAGGCGTAACATTTTCTGGTGGACTCCTTATGGGCGCCTCAATGACATTGAGGACCTCATCGGAAAGACCCAAGGCCTGGAACTCTAGCCACTCAGGAACCAGGCCGTCAGGTGCAGGGATTGAAGGTCCGGATGGAGAACCTTCCCTTGCTGACAGAAAGCAGGTCCGGGTGGGCTGGAGGCCACCTCAGGTGCCTGGAGCTGAGGCTGAGGAGATCTGGATACCAGAACTGGCGGGGCCTGGAACTCTAGCCCTCAGGAACCAGGCCGTCAGGTGCAGGGATTGAAGGTCGGATGGAGAACCTTCCCTTGCTGACAGAAAGCAGGTCGGGTGGGCTGGATGCCACCTCAGGTGCCTGGAGCTGAGGCTGAGGAGATCTGGATACCAGAACTGGCGGGGCCAGTCTGGGGCTACGAGTAACCTGCACTTTGTCCTTCCTCGCCTTGAGAAGCACATTGTGGATCAAGGAAAATGGAGGGAAGGCGTAAAAGAGGCCTGGGATTCATGGCCATGAGAAGGCATACCCTGCAGTGAGGCCCGTTGAGGGTGGGCATGGAACAGCCTCAGCTTCGCATTCTCCCTGGAGGCAAACAGGTCCGCCTGAGGAGTTCCCCAGTGGGAGAACAGCTCTTGTACTACCTCCGGCAGGAGGACCACTCGTGAGATGCAGTGCCTATCCGGCTGAGAACATCGGCCAGACTGTTCAAGGCTCCTGCCACATGGATGGCTAGGAGGTCCGCCTCCAAGCTGAGACGAGACCATATGTGAAGAGCCTCCTTGCACAGAGGCAAGAGTGCATCCCGCCCTGTCGGTTGAGATAGTTCATGGTAGTGGTGTTGTCCGTCTGGACCTGGACCACTTGACCCCTGACAAATGGAGCGAAGACGGTCAGGGCTAGCGCACCACTCTGAGTTCCAGCAGATTGATGTGGCATCGGGACTCCTGAGGGGACCAGAGACCATGGGCCCTGTGTTCCCCAAATGGGCACCCAACCCATCAGAGAGCATCGGTCATCAGGATGACCGTCGGGTCAGGCGGACAAACAGGATACCCTCCTGCAGATGAGCTGGGACGAGTCACCATTGCAGGCTGTCCCACATCTCCTGGGTTATGGAGACTGGCTAGTCTAGAAGACCACTGGTGGGCCAGCCCCACTGCAGGGGTGCATATGCCAGTGGGCCCAGCGGACCACCCTAGTGCAGGCCGCCATAAGACCCAGAGGCGCAGGAAGTCACAGGCAGGGTGCAGTTGCCCAACCAGAAATGATTGGGCAAAGGAGGAAAGGACCTCTGCCCTGTCTGCCAGGAGCCAGGCTCTGGCTCAGAGAGAGGACTCCCGCCCCAATGAACTAGATCACCTGTGAGGCACGAGTTCTGACTTGGCCTCATTGATAAGGAGGCTTAGTTGAGAGCAAACCCGGAGGCCAGATCCCTGGACCGCTCCGCCTCCAACCTGGAGGGGCTGCTATCAACCACTTGTGCAGGTGAGTGGAGCCGAACCCCTCGGCACTGCAGGAATGCTGTCACCACTGCCATGCATTTGGTGAAGACCCTGGGAGCTGAAGAAAGGCTGAAGGGTATGGCCCTGAACTCGTAAAGGGATCCCTCTGCTCAAAGTGGAGGAACCGCTGATGTGATGGACGGATTGGGATGTGAAAGGAGCGTCCTGAAGATCCAGGAGCATAACCACATGTCTAGTTCCAGGGATGGTATGATCTGAGCCAGAGTGACCATCCAGAAGGTGCACAGCCTTAGGAACTTGTTCAGGTCATGCAGATTGAGAATGGGGCACCAGCCCCCATCCGCTTGGACCAGGAAGTACCTGGACACAAACCCCTGGGCAAGGAGGAGGATTCGCCACCTTGCTGACTACCCCCTTTTGGAGGAGCAGGACTATGTCATCTCGGCGAAAGGGAGGGATTGCTCGAATTCAGAGGCAGGCCCCTGCCGACCACCTCAACACACCAGCTGTCCCATGGTGATAACGGACCAGGCAGAAAGGAAGTGGCTGAGCTGGCCCCACAGGGGACCCAGGGCAGGTGTCATGGGGTTTGGGGCAGCACCCCACAACCCGTCACTGGGCAGACTTAGAGGAGGAACGGTCGAGGGTCACCGGACCTTTCCCCAGGCTTCCTGACCGAGGAAGCAATGGACTTGGCCTTGGGGTGCCAAGAACAGGCCTGTTGGCCCTGCTGCTGGTGTTGCTGGGCCGGACGTACCGCAGGAGCAGAGGGATGAAAGGGCTTACGCTGCTGATGGTGGCCTTTGTCCTTCTGGGCAGATGTGACTGAGTCCAAGGTGGCATTGGACTTCTCGATCCACTGGAGGTGACCCTCCATTCCAGGCCCGAACAAGTCGGTGCCCAAAGGGAACATCCACCAGCTTGTGTTGGGTATCCACCATGAAGGTCGAGATCCATGACAAGCCCCTGCGATGCATGGCTACTATTGACCGCTACTGACCGGGCACAAGAGTCTCTGATGTCTAGAGCAGTCTGGAGCTGTTGTTTAGCACCGCCTTCCCTGATCCCGAACCTGCTTGACCATGGTCTGGAGGTCAGTCGGGACAGAGGAAGTACCTCATTTAGGGAGTCGAACAGGGCATGAGAGAAATGTGCCATCAGAACAGCGAGCTAGCCTGATGAAGGCCTAAGAGGCGGCAGCGTAGACTTTCCTCCTGGAGTAGTCCAGCTTTTGGACTCTATCAGGGGCTTGTCCACATCCCTAGTGTTTCAGAGCACTGGAACACACTGTAAACTCTCAACCCCTCAGCTGATGGGTGCTCGAAAAACCAGAGAGAGAGCCAGTAGGGACTGCATACTTGCAGGCGATCCTGGCCGAAGGAGCAGGACAAGAGGCGGGCGCTGCCAGAGCCCCAGAGCTGGACCCACAATGGCTTCAGCCACAGGGAAGGTCTCAAGGAGTCCCCTTTGTCCAGGATCTCAGTGAGGAGGGCATTTGGCCAGCTTTTGCACAGGTTCGAGCTTCATCTCGGTGGACTCCAAGATGCTGAAGAATACCCAGGAACAAAGATGGACTCTACGTCCACTGACAGGCCCCTGAAGATTCCAGGTTGACAGGGCGGAATGCAGGGAGGATTCCTCGGACTCTGAAGAGTCCACAAACAACGACGACCACCTGAGCCACTCCCCACTCGCTGAGGGCGATCGGGGTGAGAGTGACTGACAACCTGTGGGGCAAACCTTGAGCCGACCGAGAATCCTTGGTCAGCACCGCAGTCTTCGGCTGAGGAGGCGGTGGTTCCACCACTATGGGCGGAGTAATCGGTGCCAGGACCGGTCCTCGACCGAGGAACGAGGCGGGCGACGCTTCTGCCGATCGGGTGACAACCACTTAATCGCCCGGGGTGGCAGCCGGCGCAGGTTGACCACTGGTTAAAATAAGCTGCTGCCAAATAAGGTCCTGATAAGCGTCAGCCATAATTTACATGAAAGCCTCTTCTCGGTCGAGGAGGAAGAAGAGGCGAGCGCGACACCGTTTTCCGCGATGTCAGGACCAGGATCGTTGCAGCGGCGAGTTCAACCACAATACAGAAGAGAACCGAGACTGAGACCATCGGCGATGTCAGCGGTGGTCTGAGGAAGAGCAGGAAACCGCTGACCCTCCAGGTCAGGGTCCTTAACTGGAGACTTTGGCTCCAGGGTCAAGTCCTCAACAGGCACGGTGACCAAGGGAGGATATATGGCCTCTTGATCGACAACCTGTCGATGGGCTTGAGAAAATCTCGGCCTCATCGACAGGAATCTCGGCCGGCTGGTCTGGCGGGGATTCCGTGCAGCGGCCTGGGCTGCAGCCTCGACCGCAGTCGAGAGGAGAAGATCTGGGGTGAGACCTCTCCTCTCCCAAGATCGTCGACACTGGGACTTACCTTTGTGGTCCCGCTTCTTGGATCAAGCGGGAAAGACCCAGAAGGGCCCTCTCCTTTCATCGAGAGGAACTGACAAAGCTCCTGAAAGGCCGTATAGGAGGATCCCAGGAAGCGGAATGAACACCAAGACCGAGGAGGGCTCGCGCAGCCTGGGCTGCCTCCTCCTCTAGGGCCGTAAGCTGTTCCAGCTGCTTCACGGAGCCCACTGCTGTGGATACCACCCAATGGGCCTCCTTGATTTATCCAGCGGGAACCTCTTCTCCGGTCACCCCAGCTGAAGTTGGGCAGCGGTCCTCCAACACCAACAGAAAAAGAGACACATGTCACAAGCCTGTGGATCATGGTTGTGCCCAAAGCAGTAAATGCATGTGGCGTGAGTCGGTGCAGGACATCTTCTGCCCACAGAGCACCAAGCGGAACCAGGAACCAACTTGTCATCCGTCATAGCTGCGATGGTGAAGCCGAACTCGAGAGAGTTTAAAATTATTTTGGACAAATATCGAAGGTCAGAATCCAGGCCTAAAAAGCATGAGCGCTAAGGAAGGGAACCTGAGCTTCAAGCGGTAAGGAGGATCTGGCATCATAGGAGCAGACAGGGTTTTACCACCTGGGTGGGTGGGAGGAGCCAGCTTGAAGACCTTCCGGCCCGTCTTAAAGCAGCAAGGTGCCTGCCATAAAGTCTGGATTGAACAACATATACACATCCCTAGAACTGTTCTATCTCCAGCTTTCCTTTTAAACAGTAATTTCTCTGAAAACTTCTTTTCTTCTCACAAACATTTTACTCTGGGATCCCAACTCTTCTAGTCTGCCAGGCCTGCAGTGCTTGGACATACAGGGCAAACTGGCTCACATCTTGACAGTCTCTCTCTGGAAGGTCTAGCTGAACTGCCACAAACTTTAGAAAACAGTCCTTTTTATTCAGGCTTTAACTCAATGCCTGATTGGCAGGAGCTTAGTAATAGGCAATCTGTCATGAGCTCAAACTGATTCCTCATTGGCTGAGATTGCGGGCAGACTGGATCTGACCTTCAACCCCTTCCCATGGTTCTGTGCAGTACTTCCTTCATGGGGTTGCCACCTTTGTTTCGTCATTGTCCCAACTTGGGCAGCTTGTTGTCACTTTAGTTAAAATCCCCAGTGATGCTTTAAACATGTCTGACCCGCTTGAAGTCCTGGGGCCAGGGATGTGCTTATTTCACTGGGCACATAGCCGATTTCATAATCAGGAGCTTTTGTATTTGGGAGGCAGCCATCCATGCCACTGTCCCGATGGGGTACAAGTGCACTCTGCAATCTTGCCAGTTCGAACCTGCTGCCTTCCCTGGGTCCAGGAACCCTTGGGATTGCACCCCATGGTTTGTTTAGCTTTTGATCCTGGCTCTGCTTACTGTCCTGAGTTGGGATCCTCTCTTGGTATAGAGCACTGCCCTGTGTAACTATCAGAGCCCGGCTCCAAAAATGTGCATCTGCATACTTGAGCAGACACTACATGCTACCACACTCATCTGTCACCCTATTCTAGCTGCTGCAGCTCCTAGGCTTAGGGACTGCTCTCTTGGTCCAAGGGACAATGAGGGGCCTGAGGTTGAGGGGGAATAGGTGCGATAGCCGCTTAATTCAAGTGAAGCCTTAGTTCACATCACACAGGGTTCCTAGATACAGACACAGTGCCCCACCGGTCCCCTTTGACAGTCCTGGGGACCAGTGGGTGAAGATGCTTTCTTTGCACCAGAGTAAATAGTGCTGGTAAGCCGAGATTGGCGGCAGAGTCACACATCTATCTGGGTTCAAAGACCACCCTTGGCGGAATGGTTGGTGTCTTATTTGGCCTTCCACAAATCTAGAGGCCACAGGGATGTGGATAAAGCCTATGTATAAAGAGTCCAGAAAGATTGATTGTGCGCAAAGAAGGACTATACTCGCCGTCCATGGGTCTCTGTCAGGCAAGCTACAGCTATGACAATGGCCAACTTCAGTCACTTCCTTATGGAGTCTTTGATACCATCCTCCCTCACCTCCCTGCTGACCAGCAATTGGCAGTGATGGTCATCAGAGACCAGGGTCAGTTGCTGGCTAAACACCAGCTCATGGTGGCATTGGACATGGGTGACTCTTGTGCCTGTGCCTTGACAGCGACCATCTCCATGCATCGCGGGGCCTGGCTGCATCTCTCCAGCTTCATGGTGGACACCCAGCATAAGCTGGCTGATGTCCCCTTCCTGGGCACCGATTTCTTTGGCCTGGGTGGAAGGACATCACCTGCATCAAATTCCAGTGCCAATCTTGACTCCATGGCATGATCCCAGAAAGACTAAAGAATAAACCTCAGAAACAGACTTTCTAGGGATGTGGATATATTCTATCCACATTTGATGGCAGCGTCCTTGCCCTTTAACTCTTGCTAGAAGTCTTAAAGCTGGCTCCTCCCACCCACCCGGGTGGCGTATCCCTCTGCTCTGCCCCATGATGCCAGATCTTCCTTCCTGTAAGAAGCAGGTTCCTCTTACTGCATCCACATTGAGTAGGCCCTGACGCCAAATCTTGGATTACTTACAAAACTTAAGCTGGTAGAAACATGGAAATTGTCAGCAGAGATAAGGACTGCTAGGCCCATCCAGTCTGCCTGTAGGCCCTATACACTGTATGTGGCCACTGACCCTATGTGATCAATGGCTTTTCATCACTCTCCCTCTCAAGCTTCCCTTGTGCCTGTCCCAGGCATGCTTAAACCCTCCACTGTGCTTGCTCTCCTCCCTCCTGTGGCAGACTATTCTAAGCATCGACTACCCTTTCTGTGTAGAAAAACTTCCTCACATTACCTCTGAATCTACCCCTCCAATTTCATATTGTGCCCCTTGTTCTAGTACTTTTCTACATTGTAAAGGTCACCCACCTGCATCTTGTTTATGCCCTTGAGGTGCTTGAAAGTTTCAGTCATGACCCCCGCTGTCTCCTCTCTCTAGTAAGTACATATTGAGGTCCTTAGTCTCTCCTCATATGTTTTGTGGTGCAAGCCCTAGCTATCTTTGTTGCCCTTCTCTGGATAATCTCCACCTTATCCATATCCTATGTCCAGAAATTTTTCTCAACGATCTCCAGTTATGACCGCATTGGATAATAAGTCCTCGCCTGGGTTCCACAGTGCCCTGTGAGCAGAAGGTGTTGTGTACTGACCCACATACCCGTGCGTCTACTGCCTGGGTTCAAACGCGATAGCAGGCCTGTAGATTTGTCACTCATTTCAGCCTAATGTACTCGAAGATCATCTCGCCTGAATGCAGCTTGGTTGTCGGAAAAACAGAACCCACTGGTCAATCCAGGAAGCCCATTAGGTGTTCTCACTGCTACGAGGTCCGCCAAGCAGCTAGAGCAGATGAAGGCCTTTGAGGAGAAAGTGGCTCAGGCCACTGATCAGTCCTCTGGCTTCAGCCTCGTCCTGCTGAAACTGGGCTCCACCTTTACAGGCTCTTTCAAGAGCTGTGCCAGTCTCTCCGACTAAAGGGAGGGCCCATTAGCGGAGCACAGCTCACATTCCTGGAGCATGGAACACCCTACAAAAATCCTTAAACTGTCCATTATCATTCCATTTACATCCTTCAAGCAGCACTGTACAGCCTTCTTCACAGAGAAATGCAGCTGCTATCGCTAGAATAGAATAGTCATCCCACAAAACCATATTCCAATCACATATGGCATATTCCTTCCAGTCAGAACACCGCCAGTATATGGCACCCAATATTCCCTTCAGCATCCTTGTACTCATTATGTGAGTGACTGTCATGATCCTCATTGAGATATATATATACTGTACATATTGTAGATGTTAGTTTAACTTTCTCTTAGCCAAGCTTTAACATGTGAATTCTCTGTGTATTATTGTGTTATAAATAACATTTTCCTTTCTTCTGTATGTATAACTGTCTCATAAGTATGTGATGTAATTGCTGTGCATCAACTCGAACCTTGACCTTATCAGGTCCATCTTGTAAATGAGCCTTGCTCAATGATGATCGCCTGAATAAATAAAGATTTGATTGATTGATTGATTGATTCCTGAAAAGGAAAAAGAGTTGAAGGAGTCGAGAAAAAGGAAGACTTCGCCGTCATCGTTCTTGGGATCGAAAACAGTCATGGTCCTAGGAATCTTCGGTTTCGACTTCTGTATCAAAACTACAGCCTTAGCCGCTATTCACGGTACCCCGTCAGGCCAGCTGGCAAAGACGCAAGGATGACGACCTGGTGAAATTATCACACTGACCCCATTGACCTGTTGTTGCTTGATGAGGCTGACAGTTCTCTGTTTAGGACTCCAGTCTTACTGGGACTCACCGATGAGGAGACCTAGCCCACTGGCAACCTCCTTACGGTCCCTGGCCGCGACCTGGAGGAACCACGGATCTCCCTGGTTCCCTCCGAGCACTCTCGTCGGTCCACCCATGGTCGAGATCGAGATCTCAGTCTTCTTTGTCCGAAGGTCGAAGAAATCCATCAATGCCCCTCTGGGCGTTACAGAAATGGCACTGCGCTATTCATCCTCGTCCTCCTTAGGAGAGAAGAGCTTCTGCGCAAGTTGTGCTGACACTATGAGGACCTTATGTGGCAACAGTTGGTGTTAGCTAGGTGAAACAGACCCTGGCTCTCACACCCAGCCATCACATGGCTGTCGCCTTTGTAGCGTCAACACCATCCCTCCACATGCAGAGCCGGTAAAGCCCTCGCAGCTCAGCTGAAGCTGGCCTTTCCACCGATAGTGGTGGAGCCGCCACACACTAACTTCCTTCGGGCTCCAGTCAAGGAGTCTCAGCCCACCAAGGGTCTTCCACACAGGCTGTTGGTCACCTCATGCCCAGCTGTCTGTGGTGGATTGAAGGAGTGACACGGGTGGATTGGCCCATCTATGTGGACTCTTCGGAGTTAGAGAGTCCTCGTTGCACTCCGTCCGGCTGGTGAGGAGTCGCTAGGGTTCTTTTTCCCCAACTCTTTTCTAGCTCTCTTACCTCATTGGCCTCTCTCCAGCATGGTGGTTTGGCTCTGGCTTCTCCCATCCTCCTGAAGCCATCAGTCCCTCATTGGCTTGGTCTCCCTCTCGACCACGATCCCCAGGCCCCACCGGATCCTAGGCCCCAAGGAACAAGGGCCATGCGCCACTGGCACTCCATCTTATAGTGTCTGGTGAGGAGTCGTGCGAGAGGGAACCAGGAGGCTGGAAAGCCCGGAATTGGACGTGATGCCAGGCCACTAGACCCGCCTTTGCCTACCAATGGGAAGGGTATTTCTAGTTACTTCCCCATTGGCCCGGCGGTGCAGCGCCCTTCAGTGCAGCGGCGTGAACGCTCTTGTTCTTGCCCACAGGAGTGCCGCGGTCAATCCCCATCTGCCAGGACCCGACTGCTGGTTTGAGCCCCAGTCTCCATTAGGTGTCAGCAGGCAGTGAGTCCACGTCCCCCTCCCTCCCAGGAAAGGAAGCTGTCCTATGGACACTCGATCTTCCTTTCCTCCCTGCAACCCCGACCTGAGTCCCTCCTGAGAACCTGACTACTTGGCATGGCGCGAGATGTGGTGTCCAGCGCCTCAACCCTCAAGCGCCACCGGCCGGCCCGCTAGGGGTCTCTGAATGGAGGAGGGTCCCATGTCCTTCATGGGCATTCTCTGTCTCATCTCCGAATCCATGGGGATGCCTCTGGAGCCCATTCAAAGCAGGCTTGATATCTCTAACAGATATCCTGGACAAAGAGGATTCTCCACGGAGGCCTTCCCAGTGGCTGAAGTCATTGTTGGCCTGGCCCTGGAACTTTGGCAGCACCCTGCCTCCTGCCCTGCGCCATCGGCCCGGATGGTCATGAAATATGCAGCGTCCATCAGTTTCCTTTCAGGGTTCATGGAACACCCTCGGCCGAGGGTTGGTGACCAACTCAGTGTTTGCGCTCACGCAACACGGAGAGATGGATAGACCACCAGACAAGGAGTCCAAAATTAGACCAAAAGGTCCGTGCTGCCTCTTCTCTCAGTCTCCATCAGGTGAGCTCGGCTATCATCATGGTACACTTCTCCCATGCCCTTTTGGGCTCTTTAGATGAGGTGCTTCCCCATCTTCCCGAGACCTCCATACTGTGGTCAAGCAGGTCTGGGATCATGGTTGGGCTGTGGCCAAACAGCAACTCCAGAGCGGCTCTCGACATTGAGAACTCCTGTGCCTGTTCAGTGGTGGCCACAGTTGCCATGTGCCACAGGGCTTGGCTGAGGTCTTGACCTTTATGGCAGGCACCCAGCACAAATTGGTGGATGTACCCTTCCTGGGCACCGACCTTTCGGTCACCTACAATGCATCAAGAGTCCAGTGCCACATTGGACTCTGTTGCTTTCACTCAGAAGGAATCTAAAGTTCAAGCAGCAGAAGCACAAGCCTTTTCTGCCTTCCACCTCTCTTGACCAAGCCAGCCAGTACCAGTCTGGGCAGCAGCAGCAGGCTCAGTCTTCGTCAGTGGCCCGGTGGTCTGAAAGCCGGATGGAAGGGACCCGTGGCCCTCAGCCAGATCCTCCTCCTCCTCCTAGCCTGCTCAGTGGACGGGATGGGCGTGACCACCCCATGCCGTCACACTTCCTCTGTGTCCTCCGTGGGGGCTGGCTCTGCCACTTCCTTTCTGCCTGGTCCGCTGTTACCACAGACAGGTGGGCTCTGGAGGTGGTCGGCCAGGGTCTGCCTCTGGAAATCAAGCAGTATCCACTAAGCCAAGCCCGCATCTCACAAGAGAAGAAGGTATCCACAGACACCCAGTCGGCTCTCTGAGATGACATAACCCAACTCCTCCACAAGAAGGTGGTGGTCAGGGTTGCAGACCCCCAGTCAGCCCAGGGTTTGTTTCCAGGTACTTTCTGGTCCTGAAATGGATGGGGGACTGGCACCCCATTCTAGATCTGCATGACTTGAACAAGTTTCTCAGGTCTCACACCTTCAGGATGGTAACTCTGTCCCAGATCATACCATCTCTCAAGCAGAACATGTGGTTTTGCTCCCAGGATCTGCAGGACACATTCTTTCACATCCCGATCCATCCGTCCCACTGGAGGTTCCTACACTTCTGGGCCAAGGGAACCCTCTATGAGTTCCAGTCCATGCTGTTCGCCTGTCATCGGCCCCAGGGTCTTCACCAAATGCATTGCAGTGGTGGCAGCCCATCTCGGCATCGAGGGGTCCAAGTCTACCCCTACCTGGATGATTGGCTTATAGTAGGTCCCTCCAGGCAGGAGGTGGAGGTCCAGGGACCTGGCCCTCCAGACCTGCATCGACCATGGCCTCCTAGTTAAGGCCAAGTTGGAACTCTCCCTCGCAGGTGATCTGCTTCATTGGAGCAGAGCTCGACTCTTGCCGAAGCCAGAGCCAGGCTCAGGGCAGAGGTCTCTCCTCCTTTGCCCAATCCTTTCTGGTTGGGCACTTGCACCCTGCCGGAACTTCCTGTGCCTTTCTGGGCTACATGGTGGCCTGCACCTCCGTGGTCCAATGCACCGGTGGCATATGCACTTCCTGCAGTGGGAGCTGGCCAGCCAGTGGTCTCAGCGTCTAGGTCATTTTGACTAGCTGGTCACTGTGACCCAGAAGATGTGGGACACTCTCAATGGTGGACCATCCCAGAGAATCTGCAGGAAGGAATCCCATTTGTCCACCTGAGCCAGTGATCATCCTGACAACCGGCGCCTATCTCACGGGCTGGGGTGCCCACCTGGGGAACACAGGGTCCATGGGCTCTGGACCCCAAGGAGTCCCAATGCCACATCAATGTGCTGGAGCTCCGAGCAGTCTGGCTGGCGCTGACTGCATACGCTCTGTTGTTTGGGGTCAAGTGGTTCAAGTCTGATGGACAACAGCACGACCATGCACTATCTCAACAAGCAAGGCGGGATGCACTCCTGCCTCTGTGCAATGAAGGTTTTCGTATATAGACTCTTGTGAGCCGACTGGAGGCAGATCTCCTTGCCATTCATGTGGCAGGAGCCTCCAGTCAGCTGGCAGATGCCCTCAGTTGAGTGGGTCAGAGGTAGTACACAGTCTGTTCTCCCAGTGGGGCACCCCTCAGGTACACCTGTTCATTTCCAGGGGAGAGCATAGGCTGAGGCTGTTTTGTGCCCGCCCCCTCAGTAGGGCTCGCTGCAGGGGATGCCTTCTCGAGGTTGTGGACCCCAGGCCTCTTTTATGCCTTCCTTCCACTTCCCTTGGTCACAAGATGATCCTCAAGGTCAGGAGGGACAAGGCACAGGTGATCCTGGTGGCTCCAGACAGGCCACGCCAGTATTGGTACCCCGATCTCCTCAACCTCAGCAGCAGGCTACTGAGGCGGCTCCCAAGCGCATCCGGATCTGCTCTCCATCAGTCAGGGAAGGTACTCCACTTAGACCTTCAGTCTCTGCACCTGACAGCCTGGTTCCTGAGTGGCTAGAGTTCCAGGCTTGGTCTTTCTGAAGATGTCCTCACTGTAGTCGAGGCATCTCAAAGGAATGGACAAGTAAGTGCTATGCCTTCAAATGGAAGAGATTCTCCATTTGGTATCAGGGTAAGGGCTTGGACCCTTTGACCTGTCCTGTGGCTAGCACCCTAGACTACCTATGGTCTCTCTGCTTACGGGTGTGGGCTGGTCAGCAGTCAGTGGCATGAGGTTGGTGGTCTGGTGTTTTCAAAGGCCTTGATCACATATCCCCCTGGTGCATGAACCACCACCACTGTGGGATATACTGCTGGTACTGGAAAAGCTCATGGGCAAGCCATTGAACCAATGCACAAGTGCGAGATGTCACACTAGTTTTTCATTTATTCATTGAACATATTGGAATTACTAACCTTTGAGTCAGAGACTCCTTTGCAAGGCTCCACTTCAAAATACAAGTTAACTATACAATACAAATTAAAAGAACAAGTGGATACATGAGGTACAGAGCTGGGTACAAGACATACAGAGGGTAGACAACTATACCATGAGTCACAACAAGCAGATAAGCAACAAACGCATATTACATTAGGATAGTACAATAAGTAACATAGAACAGCAATATAATTGAGGAACACTCAGGAGCAGGTACAAGCCTATCATTTTAGAGATGAGGGGACCACTCAGGATGCGGATACAGACACAGCATTTTAGAGATGGGGGAGAAGGTATGGAGGAGGAAGGGAGGGGTGGTGGGGGTTTGCCTTCGGAAAAGACTTTGCCCATGAACGCTAGTAGGGAAAAGTAGGGGAGTAAGGAGAGCAGGGCGGAGGAAGGTTATAAGCAATCGCAGACACAGGAGGAAGGGAGTAGCTCTAAGTTTGGATTTGAAGGAGCCTAGTTTCAGTTCCGAGGAGATATCTACAGGTAGGTCATTCATCCAGAATGGGGCCCTGTAGTAGAATGCACATTGCCCCAAGGACGTCCTGCAGTGAGGGACTAGGAGCTGGTCTTTGTAGAGCTTCTGGTGGATCTAGCTTGAGGGCAAGCTGGATTAGAGCACAGAAGCCCCATAGGGAAGAGACCAGCTGAGATTTTCTTGGCTAAGTGGAAGACTGCCTTCTTGGTGGCTATCACATCAGCCTGAAGGATTGAGGAGCTCCAGGTGCTTTCAGTCGAGTCTCCTTATTTGGTCTTCCAAAGGGACAAGATTGTCCTGCACCCCAGCTCGAGGTTCCTTCTGAAGGTTGTGTTGGAGTTTCACCTGAACCAGGTGATTACTCTTCGGTGTTCTACCCCGTCACCTCTGGATACTGAATACAGGCTCCATACCTTGGACTTAAGGCAAGTGCTCACATACTACAAGGAGCGCATAGCTGGAGTTGAGGAGAGGTTAGCCAGCTGTTTGTCATCTATGCTGAAGCCGCACCTAGCAGCCCTGTAGGCGATTGGCAGTTGGATCCCATCCTGCATTGATCTCTGCTATAGGTTGGTGGGTAGGGAGCCTCCCATAGGGCTAAGGGCTCATTCCACCCACCATACCGCTGTGTTGAGTCGCTGCTTCTAGGGATGTCCCTATCCAGGAAATCTTCAGGGCTGCTACCTGGAAATCAGCACACACCTTCATTTCCAATTACCACATTGACCTAGAGTCACGCCAGGATGCTGGCTTTGGGGCCTCAGTTCTCCAATCTCTGTTTCCAAAGTAGGGGTGTGCGCCTTGCCTCCTTCCTCCAGGAAAACTGCTAGGAGTCTTCCATCAAGTGTGAATAGAGCAACATATCCATTTCCTAGAAAAACAGGTTACTCACCTGTAACAGTAGTTTTAGGAGTGGTATATGCTGTTCATCCACACGGACCGACCGACCTCCCGGCTTCAGTGCACAACCTCTTCTTCCAGTGGGCAAGATCTGGTGTCATGGGGTGGAGTCGAGGGATATACCACCGGTGGGTAGGAGGAGCCAGCTTAAGACTTCCAGCAGGAATTAAAGGGAAAGGACACTGCCATCAAGTGTGGATGAACAACGTATACCACTCCTGGAACTACTGTTACAGGGAGTAACCTGTTTTTCAATATTGGTCCTTTCAGCCACAGCCTCCTCGGCAGCAGCCACAGCAGGAATAATACCAGGCCTGGTGTCCCAAGCCTAAGTTCAAGACCCAGAGCCCCAAGAAAGGTGGGGGCGGGGTGGTGGTGCCCCTCAGGCTGCAGCAGCCAGTATCCCTGCAAAAGCTGCCCAGTGATGGGTTGGGGATGTCATTCCTCTGCCTGTCCTGTCCAGTTGGTAGGCTAGCCAGCCCTGTGGCACTGAGGGCTGAGGTGCTGGACTCCTTACCTCGCGTCATGTTGGCGACCCTGGTTTGGGAATGACCTCTGGTCGCCGGGGAGTCAGCAAGGGAAGGAGAGGGAGGGATCAGGATTGAGCAGCCGAAAGACAGCTCTCCTCTCCCAGGGAGGTTGCTTGCCCCCACCCTGTAGTTCCTCTCCCATCAGGTGGAGGTCCGATGGGAACTGTAGGCAGAGGAGGTGGCAGGCAATTGCCAGGGGTGGGGCGGAAGGGGCCAA
The DNA here is from genome assembly GCA_016271365.2 of Neoceratodus forsteri. Lineage (NCBI taxonomy): Eukaryota > Metazoa > Chordata > Ceratodontiformes > Ceratodontidae > Neoceratodus > Neoceratodus forsteri. Next base: position 1,873,834,834 of record CM057452.1, read on the forward strand.
GCCGTACCAGTGTGAATGTGCGCCTCACGTGCACGCATGCATGTGTCTGCTGGGGTCCTGGGTGGGGCGGGAAAAATGCAAAAATGTTTGCCTCTGGACTTCAAGACTCTCCCACCTTACCAGCTCAACACTCCTTGGGAGTCCAGGAGTCGCCAAACATGCTGTTTGCTCTTTGGGAGGACATCACTCAGCTCCTTGCAAAGGAGCCACAGTCCATGTCCCAGATGCCCTGACCAGTCAGAGTTATGTGTCATGGTACTACAGAACATGTTTTTCTAGGGACATAGATATGTTGTTCTATCCACACTATCTGGCAGTGTCCTTTTCCCTTTGAGTTGCTGGAAAGTCTTCAAGCTGGCTCCTCCCACCTACCCGACTGGTATATCCTTGGTTCTGCCCCATGATGCCAGATCTTCCTTTCCGCTGGAAGAAGCAGATTCCTCCTTACTGCACCCACTTTGAGTAGGCCCTAGCACTAAATCTTCAGATTTACTTCCAGAAACTTTAAACTTTCTCTAGAAAGGAATCGACCAGAAAATGCTATGCCTTCAAATGGAAGAGATTCTCCATTTGGTGTCAGGGCAAGGGGCTGGACCCTTTGTCTTGTCCAGTGGCCAGCATTTTGACTACCTGTGGTCCCTCTCCAAAGGGACTTCGGTTGATGATCCTTAAGGTGCACCTGGCAGCCATCTCTATGCCGATCAGCAGTCGGTGGCACAGGAGAAGGTGGTCTGGTGCTTTTCAAAGGCTTTGATCACATTTCCTCCAGTGCGTGAACCACCACCACTGTGGGATCTGTTGCTGGTTTTGGCAAAGCTCATGGGCAAGCCATTTGAACCGATGCACAGGTGTGACATGTCTCACCTCCAATGGAAGACCACCTTCTTGGTGGCTATCACGTCAGCCAGAAGGATCTGTGAGCTCCAGTCTCCTTACCTGTTCTTCCACAGGGACAAGGTTGTCCTCAGCCCTAACCCAAAGTTCCCCCAAAGGTTGTGTTGAGTTTCACCTGAATCACGTGATGACTCTTCTGGTGTTCTTCCCAAATCACACCTCAGAGTCTGAACACAGGCTCCATACTCCAGGCCTGAGGTGAGCGCTTGCTTATTACAAAGAGTGCATGACTGGAGTTCGGGAGAGGTTTGCCAGGTGTTTGTCACCTACACTGAAGCCGCACCAGGCAGACCTTCTACCCACCATACCACTGCATTGGTGGCTGTTACTAAGGATGTCCCTATCCAGGAAATCTGTAGAGCTACTACCGGAAGTCAACACACACCTTCATTTCCGATTACTACATTGACCTCGAGTCATGCTGGGATGCTGGTTTTGGGGCCTCAGTTCTCCAATCTCTGTTTCCAAAGTAGGGGCGTGTGCGTTACCTCCTCCTCCTGGAGAAATGCTAGAGTCTGCCAGATAGTGGGTATTGAACATATCCACGTCCCTAGAAACACAGGTTACTCACCTGTAACAGTATTTCTAGGAGTGGTATATGTTCACCCACATGGACCCACCCACCTCCCGATGCTCAGGCGCACAACCTCTGCTTCCAGCGGGCAAGATCTGGCATTGTGGGGTGGAACCGAGGGATATACCACCTGGGTGGGTGAGAGAAGCCAGCTTGAACACTTTCTGGTGACTCTTAAAGGGAAAGGACACTGCCAGATAGTGTGAATGAACACCATGTACCACTCCTAGAACTACTGTTACAGGTGAGTAACCTGTGTTTCTGCACCCTGGACCTCCAGGAGGCATTCTTCCACATCCCAGTCCATCTGTCCTACCACTAGTACCCCGGTTTGAGCAGAAGTGGTCTTGTAGAGCTCAGGGTCTTCACCAAGTGCATGGCAGTGGTGGCAGCCTTCCATGGGTTCTGCGGCATCGGGTGTACCCCTGCCTAGATGACTGGCTAATAAGCAGGCTGTCCAAAGAGACCATCGAGAGCTCCAGGGATCAGGTTCTCCAGATCTGTTGAGACTTGAGCCTCTTGGTTGACCCGGACAAGTCCGAGCTGGTACCCTCACAGGTGATCAAGTTCATCAGGGCAGAACTAGACTCCTGCAGGCCAAGGCCTACCTCCCTGCACACCGGGCACTAGATCTTCCCTCCTTTGCCTGATCATTTCAGGTTGGGCTCTCATGCCCTGCATAGGATTTCCTGCAGCTGCTGGGGTACATGGTATCCTGCACCAGCGTGATCCATTGGTATGCTTGCAGATGCAGCCACCTCAATGGAATTGTGCTGTCAGTGGTCCCAGTGCATAGGACACTTGGACCAGCCAGTCACCAGTGACCCAGCCAATGTGGGAAGCCATCCAGTGGTGGCTGGTACCAGAACATCTGGAGGGAGGAATTCCATTTTGCCCTGAGCCAACCGTCATGCTAATGACAGACACTTCTCTTGTAGGGTGGGGAGAATACCTGGGGACCACGAGCCCACGGGTTCTGGTCAGCCCGGAATCCTGTCACCACATAAACCTGCTGGAGCTCCATGCAGTGCAGTTGGTTGTGAGGGAATTTTCTCCTCTAGTCAGGGGTCAAGTCATGTATGTCCAGACAGACAACACCATGACTATGTTCTACCTGAACAGGCAGGGTGGAACACACTCCCTTTCCCTGTGTTGGGAGGCCCTCCACACCTGGATCCTCATGTGCAGCCTGGGTGCAGATCTCCTGGCATTCCATATCATGGGACAGAACAGTCATCCGTAGCTGCTCTCAGCCAGATAGAGATGTCACACGCAGTGGTCCCTGAATCAGAAGGTGGTGAATCACCTATTCTCACTGTGGGGCATGCTTCTGATGGATCTGTTTGCCTCCCGCTGGAGTGCCAAACTGATGTTGTTTCTGCTCATCCCCACAGTCAGGGACACTGTTAGGAATGCCATTGCAAGGCATTAGACCACAGGCCTCATGTACATCTTTCCTCCCCCTTCTCCTTGGGCCACAGTGTGGTAGTCAAGGCCCAGGAGGACAAGGTGCAGATGACCCTGATAACTCTGAACTGGCCAAGGCAGTTTTGGTGCCTGGATCTCCTTCTCAGCCTCAGCAGCTTGCCTCTGTGGCAGCTGCCTTTCACCTGGATCTGCTGATCAGACAACAGGGGAAGGTCCTGCACCTGGATTTTCAGTCCCTGCACCTCACAGCCTGGTTCCTGAGTGGCTAAAGTTCCTGGCCTTGGATCTGTTGGAAGAAGTCCTCCACATTGTAAAGGCCTCCTGAAAGGAATCGACTCATTAATGTAATGCATTTAAATGGAATAGATTCTCCATTTGGTGCCAGGATAAGGAGCTTGATCCCTTGCCTGTTCTGTGGCAAGCATCTTAACTACCTCTGGTACCTCTCTCAGTCGGGAGTCGGCGATAACCCTGAAGGTGCACCTGGCAGTCATCTCTGCTAACTAAGCATGGGCTGGTAAGCTGACAGTGGCCCAGAAGAAGGTGGTTGGGTGCTTTTCAAGGGCCTGGACCACCTGTCTTTGCCAGGGCTTGAATCACCACAACCATGGGACCTACTCTGGTGCTTGCTATGCTCATGGGCAAACCATTGGAGCATGCAGAGGTGTGAGATGCTACACCTATTGTGGAAAATGGCCTTCCTGGTGGCTACTGAGTCAGCCAGAAGGATTGGGGAGCTTCAGGTGGTTTTGGTGGAATATCCGTGCTTGGTCTTCCACAGGGACAAAGTTGTCCTTCTTCCAATCCAAAGTTGCTCCTAAAGGTAGTATCAGAGTTTCACCATAACCAGATGATTAAATTACTGGTATATTTCACCAACCCTTCTATGGAGGTTGACCACAGGCTCCATACACTGAACCTGCAGAGGGTGCTCTCCTGTTACATGAGCACATGGCTGGAGTTTGGGGAGAGGCTCGCCAGCTGTTTGTAAACTATGTTGAAGCTGCGCCTGCATACTGGCAGCAAAGCAGATGATTGGCAGGTGGATAACATCCTCCATTGACCTCTGCTATAGGTTGACTGGTAGGGAGCCTCTTGTAGGCTTAGAGCTCATTCCACCAGACATACCACTGCCTCAGTGGCTGCTTCCAGGATGTCCATACCAGGAGATCCGTAGGCCTGTGTTCTGGAAATCAGCGCACACCTTCATTTCTCATTACAGCATCGACCTTGAGTCTCGTCATGATGCTATTTTGGGACCTCTGTTCTCCAGTCTGTGTTCACCAAGTAGGAATGTGCACCTTACCCCTCCTTTCAGAGAATTGCTAGGAATCTGCCAGAGTGTGGCTACTGAACCATATCCATGCCCCTAGAAAGTAGGTTACTCACCTGTAATCCTAGTTATAGGAGTGGTGCTTATTTAACATTCACACAACCCACCCAACCTCCCTGGTAAGTGGCACATGGATCCCTGCTGCCAGCATGCAAAATCTGACATCATGGGGCAGAGTTTGGGGATATACCACCCAGGTGTTGGAGGAGCTTAGCTTCAAGACGTCCATTGAATCAGCAGTTCGTGGAACTGTCAGAGTGTGAATGTGAACTACATACCACTGCTAGAAGCATGGTTACAGGTCAGCAACTTATTTATTTTGCTCTTATAGTATGATATCAAACATCTTCTTTTTTTTTTTTTGGGGTCTAGGGATGCTGTTTCAAACTGGAGGGTACTGTTGATTTTCCTTTCAAGGTAATCCAGATTTTCCACTGGGAAAAGCTTAATTTCAAGTCTAGGCAATTAGTATCTGAAGATGCTCTGAAATTTCTCCTTTTTCCAAAGAAGGTAGCATTTTATTTTGTTATGGGCTTTCCTTCTTTTACCCCTCGATTTGCATGGCAGGGAGGTAAGCCACTCTCTTTCCCAGTTTAAAGCAAATAGTGAGTCATCTCTTCTTAAGTCTCTGACTGTTACCTCAGGCGCAGTAAAGCCTTATGGTTCCTTTCTTGAAACCTCCCTTCACACAGTCTGTCTTTCCCGTGAAGGGTGCCAAAACCTTTACAACAAAATATTTGTTCAATTTAAGGATAAACTGCAGGCTCATGGATGGCCTCAGATGTGCTATTTTCAGTGGTGGTTCAGACACCTCTTTTTTATGTTGGCTTGTGCACACATACAAATAACATCTTGTGGTACAGAGGTGTGTCAGTGCTGTGGCGAATGCAGGAGATGCTTTAGTGGGTGCATTCCTCAGCCGCCAATAAATGAGCATGCTGCCAATGACAGCAGTTTCAGAGAGAGCCAAAGAGTTGAAACGAATCTGCTGCTACAATCAGAGACAGGCTCGTCATTGCAGCGGCAGATGACACCTCCATTACGTGCCTTTCCTGGTGAAACGTTCAATAAATATGGCTCCTGCTCTCTGCCACACAGTCCCCAGAAAGCCAACATCGGGTGCCCAATCCCGTGTCGGCATGTTCCCTCCCACCACATTATGTGTCACACTGCAACATGGCTGCTTTTGCCACCCACCACACACTCCCGAAAGTCGACATCGGGTGCCCACCCCTGTCGCTTATCCCTCCTCTTAGTGTGTCTTTCCTGGTTAAACAGTTTCCTCCTTTCTGACACAAGGATGCCTACTCCCGTGTTGGATGTCCCCCAACCTGTCTATATGCCTTGCCGACATCAGGGTGCCCAATCCCCATGTCGGCATCCCTCCATAATTGTGGCACACTGGGAGCCCACCCCAATGTGCCTATTTTTTTTTGTGTAACCTGTAAATAAAGAAAACCTTCCTTCAGGTCTTTTTTTTCCCCTGCAAACAAGAAACTGTCCACCGTTGTCTCTCTGGCCCCCATTACCACCCTCCCTCTGTGCACCCACCTCCTGCACCCCTCACTCATACTTATCCTCCAGAGGCTGGGAGCTGCTATCTTCTCTGAACGGGACACATCTGCACTCTTCAAAGCAGAACCGCGAACTGAAGAAATGATGGTAAGCTTTATAATGGGAGGTAATGGGGGTTTCAACTTAAGTTGATATCTCAGCCATTTTAGAATTTTGTTCCCAAATTTTCAAACACGGGTTCTTGGCATTCCCACCTCATGAACATGTTACAGTCATTTAGTTTCTCCATCCTGAAAGGTGATTTTGTGGTCGCCAGCGGAATCACCTTTCAGGACGGATTAATGAAACGACAGTGCCACTGTTCATGACGGAGGTCCCAAAAGCCCATGTTGCAAATTTGGTGAAAATGTCCCAAAACGGTTCGTTTTATGAGCGCAGCATTGCACAGTTCCTATGCACACCGTAACTCGAACTTTTAATATTTTCCATCCAGATTTTCAACACTGCCATTTTTTCACACCTCCTATGAACAGTATAGCTGTCATTTTACACATCCTTCCTGAAACATGTTTTCACAACTATGGCGAAAATGGCACAGTCGCTGTGGGAAATCAACTTGGGACAGATAAACAAAATCACATTGCCACTGTTCATGAGGAGAGGTTCAAAATGCCCATATTGAAAATGTTGTGAAAAATTCCAAAATGATTGCGTTACAGGCGCAGCTGCGCAGATTCACACACGCTTGTAACTTCACCAATTTTTCATATTTTCACTCCAGATTTTCAACATTGCCATTTTTTCACACCACTCATGAACAGTACTGCTGTCATTTTTCACATCCTGCCAGAAATGTGTTTTCACACCCGCGGGTACCAAATGGCACAGTCGCCATGCAAAACCACCTTTGGGATTGAGTAACGAAATGATAGTGCCACTGTTCATGAGGTCAGTCACAAAAGCCATTTCAAAATCTGGAATGAAAATGCCAACAAACAGCTTGGGTGTTAGGGTTTTCAACCATAACGCCCTGCTCTGTAGAGACTGACAGGCGTCGGGGTGTGAATTGGATTCACGGGCCATAATGCTCATGCTATATTCCACCTCCCACCCTGCAGCCAGAGACAGGCATTGAGGTGTGCCTTGGGTCTTTGCTCCTAACGTTCACCCCATTCCCTATACCGCACCCATCTCAGCGTATTTCCTTATGGAATGAGGTGAGGATGCGTCCAAGACCCCAAGGCACACAGCGACACCCGTCACTGCTTGCAGGTGTGAGGTGAAATGGCGCAGAGCATTATGGCTGATGACCTAAAGGCACACCCCCAATGCCTGTCAGTCTTGGCAGGGTGGGGTGGGGGTTGGAGCCAGTTCCCTACTTCACTGCCATTTTCTATTATGCATCTCTAACTTCTGCACTACCAATGCCAGCAAGCCAACATTTGGCACTGACAAATGCTTGTTCTATGGTGCTGCCATCCTTGCATCCAAGGACATTTGCACTGAGGACAATGGAGCCAAACTCTGTGGAGCTGGTTCTCTTCAGTGGAGCACATGAATCTACAAGCTGATACTGCATTCAAACTGAGTGTGAGTGGAGTTGACCCAAGGGACTTTAGATTGATGGATGCAAAAGAGTGAGAGAGAGAGATGAGGTGTGCAGTTGAGCAATTTGTAGTGCTAATTACTAGGTGCCCATTCTCTCATTTACTGGAATTTCAGAAGACAAACAGCATTCCTTTTAAAATGCATTTATGTATATATTTAGAAATTGGTAACCAGGAGTGGCACACTGAGCCAAGGTTCGCTTCAGGTGTGACCTGGGGTTGGGGTGCAGCATGGAGAGAATAGGATAGAGGGTCGCCGGAGAGGCGAGCTCAGGGCTTGGCTCGATGGTCGCCAGCTGACCCACCTCTGAACGGGTGCGAGATCTGGGTGTGATTCTGATGACGGATTGACGCTAAACATCAGGTGTCAGTCCGCTGTCAAGACTGCCTTTACCATCTAAGGAATGTAGCCAGGATCAAGCACCTAGTTCCGCCAATGACCTACCAGCTTTGGTTCACGCCTTTGTAACCTCAAGCCTTGATTACTGTAATGCCCTTTACCTAGGGCTTCCGAGGATTGATATCCGCCGCTTGCAGCTGGTGCAGGAACGGCAGCTAGGTTGTTGAATGGGCTACCGTAGCTATGCGTCCGCGCTGGTGCTGCGTGATCTGCACTGGCTGCCTTTTTCAGTGGCGGATCTTTAAGGTCAGTTTATTGACCTATAAGGCCCTAACGGACAGGGACCAAGTTATCTGCAAGATCTTTTTCTCCCTACTGCCCTCCCGCCAGCTCTCGCCCGCCGACAAGGGATTGCTAGACATTCCGAGGGTTAGTTTAAAGTCATCTAGGCCTCGTGACGCTTGATTGTGGCCATGTCCCTGTGGAATTCTCTATCTCGTCGATTCATCAGTACCTGACGGTGGAGAGTTTTAAATCTGCCTTAAAAACTTATTTATTTACTTTGGCATTTCCTGAGTTTACCTGAGCTGCTGTAGTTGTTTTTAATACAAATTTTATTGTTAGTGTACTAGCGGTATGGTTTTGAAATAGTGCTATTTTATAAATAAAGTATGATGATGAGAATATACAAAACAATATATAGATTGTCATGGTGATACTCTGACACTTATACCATAGCTGATCCTTGTATTCACTTACAAAGCAGGTTAAAAAATCCACCAATCTAACTGGCCAAGAGCATCACCTTAATGTCTGGTTATCACAGCATACCTGGATAGCTGGAACTGAAAGCCCAGTTATGCTCCACATATCACTGCACCCACCCAACACTCCAGGCACAGCATACTGAGTGGCTCTTGTTACCTGCAAACTGCTGAGGCCCATTTATTTTTGCCTACCTAGTTAGTGTATTAGTACTGTATACTTTAATATCCCACAATAGTCTCTACCTGTTTTAATGCTCTCCTAAGAGGACTTAAACGATGAGCCACCACTGCTGAAATCTAAAACTGCTGTCCAGTTTCACTCCTCCATACCTGTTCCATGAACTTTTTATGTTTTCTCTTGAAGATCTGTACCTGTTGTAATGTGTAAGACTTCCTGTGCCTTCAAACAAACAGCCACTAGTTAGAAAAACTTGAAACTGCAGTCCATAGTTTGTTAAGATGCTCTGTTTTCCATTTGCAGTCTTACAATCCATGACAGTTGGTCGCGACTGCTAGGTCTCATACTTATTAAAAGATTAAGTGATCAGCACTCGATTGTTATGCCTTATAAGATCACAGTTAAAATCAGAATATTGTGACAGACTGTGGACTGTAGGTTTAGCTTTTCTAACCAGTCTCTTTGTTTTAAAGAGGGGGAGCTCTCCTAACTTTGCTGTGTACTGCCACCTGGGTGACCACAGGTGGGAGTGCAAGCAGAGCTGAAAGGGGAAGGTGGGCACATCCTGACAGGGATGCATGTGTATGGGCTCATCTGCTTAGCCGCACCCATGAGGTGCCTGAGGGAAGAGGAGCAAATGGTGGAAAATGTCTTAGCTGCTGTGGGATGATACTGTGCTCCTCCGCAGGCTCTAAACTGCCTGCTGCACTGCCCCCTGCTGCATTCCTTACTGAATTTTCTCCCGGCCTGGGGAACCTGGGAGGGTCTGCCTCGGGGAAAATCCATGGAGCACTGCAAGGTGGCGGCAGTGCTGTAAGCCCAAGAGATGGGGAGGTAGCAAGTGGAAGGGGCCAACTGGGTGGGGGAGAACAGAGATAGAGCAGGCCAGTGAGTCAAAGCTCATTTCCTAATGGTGCCTGATATACAGTAAATGCTTAACACAAATTACAGATTTACTGAGCATAAACCATCATCAGCATATAAAATAAATACTTGTTATAGCAGATTACATTTTAGTAGCTAGAATAATTCTGTGAGTTTACATGGTTTATTAACACATACCTTAATAAACGTCATTACCTATGCACAGTAATAAACTCATCTACAATATAACAATACACAACTCATTTAGACTTTTTAGTGACACAACCGCTTCCACAATGATATTGTATATACTTTTGTTTTATTTTAGAGAACCATGATGCATAGGCTGATCTTGGTCTCGGGCAAGTGGGATTTGGTTACATTCATAGGGGCACTTAAAAGAAAAGGATTGTTGTCCTTTTACAGATCTTTGTTGTGGGACCTCCGATTCTAATCCTGCAATAGAATGCAAACCCAGACATACAATATCTGAGCTATTTTTCAAAGGTCACTAACATATGATATTTTGTCCTGAGCCTAAAACTAAATAAAGCAAGGCTTCATAATAACTTGGATGTGAGAAGATTACTAAAATGATACAGCCACAGATCTGAATAATTTCATGATCACGATAGTTCATAATGCTTCAAGACCACAAAAACAGGTTCTGACCTTCTTGCCTCTCTATAGCATCATGGCTAAGGCCTAGAACATCTGAAGAGTACAAGGCTTTGTATGGATTCAGTAGATGTGCTGAACTTCAGACTTATTCTGCTTGTACAGTGGTCATGTCCTTGGTAGAGTATGGGTGCATCTCCTGTAGACCTTTAAGGGTGGCTACCTTCACCTCCTTTCACATTTGTACCAGATTTTACAAGCTAAATGTTGCAGCTTCCTGTAGCTATAAAATTCTGCAAGCTGCTGTTTGTGTAGATGTTGGTTTAATTGCATTTCCACCCTGTTTCCAGGATAGCTGCTTGGCAGCGTCCCTAAGGTTTGTGATTAGTGGGTACCAGTGAAAGATTAAAGGTAATTTTATACCTTCAGATTCTTTTGTCAAAGGATCATCCACCAATCCAGAGACTTATCCTGTATACGTTAAAGGACATTGTCAACCTTTTGGCATTGTATTATTTCTAGTTGAAAACACACATTGTGTGATTCATTTCCTTCTCTAAAATTCATTATTGATGTTGGTTGTTTTATCTGTCTCCATTCTTAGTAGAACTGAAATGCATGTTAATGGTGTCATTATACCAGCCTTGTTTTGCTTCAGATTCTTGATCGTCTGTTAAATAACATACTTCCTGAACATCAGGTACACCCCGAACAGTGTAGCCTCTCATGAAGCAGTAGTCTCCTCTTCCCACTGCATTGTGAGTGGCCAGACTGTGTTAGGGATGTTCCCATGTCCAGAAAAGATGCAGCTGGACTTTATCAAACACTATAAACAAACACATTCTTTGTGTGGTAACACCAGTGTGGTGGGCAGTCTGTTTTCACTTTAGCTACTAACTACATCTGCATTTTCTAAAGAATGTGATCAATCATAAAATGTATTTTTAAATTAGAAATCCAATTGTGGAAATATAAGGAAAAGTGTGACTCACTGGACTTGAACCCAGGACCTCAGCAATCCATACCTTAGTTCTTAACCGTCTGAGCTATGAGAGTCTCAGACAATTAAGACTCTAGAATTTTCCTAATGAACCGCACACATTCCTTTCAAGGGTGTTGCATAATGAGCAACTAGGCAGTCTTTTTTAAAGACCCAAATGACTATTTCTCTCTTCTCAATGCAGTAAGCCACTGCAAGGCATTATTTAGAAATCCAATTGTGGAAATGAGAGAAAAGTGTGACTCTCACTGGGACTTAAATTGGGGTTTAAATGAGAGACATTTTGAGCTCTAAGGGGTTGACAGTGCCCTTTTTTAGTCTTGAGATATAATTTACTGATTAGATTTTGGCAGGGTCATGTCCCCTTGGTGCTGGCTGTCAGTCTTCATGCTCATCCTTTCCCCCAAAAACTGAGTGCAGTGGGCTGAATATTTATAATGGCATCTGGAGTGGTGGATGCTCTTTAGATGAAAGAGGTTCTTTGGGTATGGAATTACCTTTTCTGAAACCCCAAATTAGGCTAACCCAAGTAAATGATAGGAATTATAAAACAATTTCAAGAAATGGAGCATTCCAGTTGATTGACTCACATTCTAAAGGGTTAAGTTATTTGCTAGAAACCATCATGTAAAATGAAGAATTAGAATTTAGACGATTAAAAAAACATCAATTAAGAAAGGAAAACATTTTAGTTTTATAATAGAATTAAAGCACTCTAGGGTTTGGGCTGCCTTGTTGATCTTTATTGCACCCTGTGTTTGTTTATTTTTTGAAAAGTAGGTACCTTGGAAAAGGCACACTGAGCCAAGGCTTGTTTCCAGGTGTGACCCGGGAAGGGGTTCTAAAGAGAACAAATACAATTCAGAGTCAGCGTGGCAATTACAGAGTAACAACGTGCACTGAGGCAGTGGTAAAATGTGCTGGCATTAAATAAATATAGCCTTGTAAAAGCAGGCGCAGTAAACAATCATTGTGATGCAACGTGTACAGTGTGAGTTGGGGTTAGGGTAAAAAGTAGGGGGCAGAGATGGTGAGGTCACGAGAGAGGATGTAGAGTTAGGGAGGATAGGCAGCAACAGGAGGGTGCAGGAAGTTGCCATGGGTGGTGTATAAAGGCAGGAAGAGGTGGAGGAGGGAGGGAGCAGATTCCAGAGGGAGGAAGGTGGTACTAGAAGGCCGCTTGGGCAGTAGAAGACTGAGGGTGGGGAATGGATAAGGTCTGGAAGCCCTGGAGCAAAGCAGGTAGGGAAGAGCATGGAGCTGGGATAACAGGGAAGAGAGATAAGAGGAGGGACCCAAGACAGTGTTTGTCAGTAAAGGCAGCACAGTGGGCCTGGTAACATGATGGCAGAGGGAAGATGGACAGGGAGAGTAGAGAGCAGTGATGGGTATGGAGGTGAGAGTTAGTGGCAAAATGGCAGAAGGCATTGCACCAGTCTGGCAAAGGGGGATGCGACACTAAAGACTATGTCCACATAATCAAAGACTGGGAGAACCATTTTGGTTACTAGTTCCTTGTGGACCTGGAGGAGAGGCATTGTTTATTGTGGAATATGGCCTAGTTTGGGGACGAGCTTGGCATGAATGGCATCTATATGGATAGAGAAATCAAGCTTGCTGTTGAGCCTAACACCTAGGTACTTGAACTTAGGGACCAATTCCAAGGGGTGCCATCTAGAGCAGTGAAAACGGGGGGTCCCGGGATCAGTTTTCTGGCAGGTGCCGAGGTTCCTGTAACCAGCGTAGGATGTTGTGGAAATCCTGCTGAAGTGCCTGGTCATAGCAGAGGCCATGGGGCCAAAGTGTAGATAACTGTGTCGCCCACATATATAGATGTTCGCTGAGACACACGCAGAGGGGATGCCATTGAGAAAATGGAGAACAGGACAGGACCTAAGATGGAGCCCTCTGGGACTCTGGCAAGGATAGAGGGAACAGAATTCCACCCACCTCTTCAGACTGTTGATGGCCTGAGAGGTACGATCAGAACCAATAAATTGCATTGGTTGAGAGGCCAGTGGATCACAGTTTAAGGAGGAAGGGTGGGACACAAGTCAAAGGCTTTGGCTAGTCGATGAATACAGCAGAGGTGTTGTGGCCCTGATCCATCCCAGTGAGAATAAAATCAGTAACCTACAGCGGGTGGATACTGTAGAATAGTGCTTCCTAAAGCCAAACTGGAAGGGGAGAGAAATCAGAGGAGTGAAGGAAGTTTGCGTGTCTCGAATAGATGAAGGACTTCGAGCTTAGCAAGGGAGGGATGAGAGAGATGGGCCAGTAGTTATCAGGGAGGAGGGGTCACCCCTTTATGTAGGGGGATACGTTAGCAATTTTCTAGACCTGTGGTGTAGCGCAGAGGAAGAGGAGAGGTTCGGGATGTGAGCTAGAGGGAGGCAATAGCTGGGACCGACATAGTGGAGTTTGGGGCACAACCATCAGGGCTGGAGTTAGAGGGATTGAGTAAGGTAAGGTAGGGCTAGGAAAATGTTATGGGGTGACGGGGAACAGTAGCCTATGGGTGATGACTGAGGAGTGGAGGCACAGGGGATGGAGTAGGAACTGTGAGGGGGGGGCGGCTAGAAAACGAGGGTAGGGCACAGGCAGTGAAGAAATTATTTAGATGATGAGCAGTGACAGAGGAAGGATCAGAGACTGTTGAGTCATGGGGGAGGGGCACTGAGCAGGGAATCAGAAATGGAATGGATAACTTTCCAGAATTTTTCAGGGAATTGAAATGAGACTGGAGGTTATTTTTGAAATAAAGGGCCTAGCAGTGCAGATAACCGTGGTGCATGAATTTCTGAGCAACCTGTAGGATAGAAGGTCAGATAGGGATTGGGAGGATTTGAAGCAGGCCTAAACCTGGTCAGAGGATTTACACATGGCAATAAGGTCAGGGTTGTACAATAATGCTTAAGTGAGTTAAAGATTCTGTGAATGTCACTGATTCACTTGAGGGCCTCTTGAGGCAGCAAATCATTCCTAGGGCTTAAATGTAATTAAAATACTTGTTAACTGAGCAAATGTTTTCCATGTTTTCTGACAACATCCAGAATGTTGGTCCTTTTACAGAGACATTTGGTACATTTTTATTAGACCGATTTAGATTTCTGTTGTACACAGTTGATGCTATGATGTAATTGTTTACAGATAATAACTAAGACGTGTAAACATTTGGAAATATTTATTTGGAATTATCATGCCTGCTCAACACTGTGAAACGATGTTTTTTTTCAGAGTAGAACCCAGTTACTCATATTGTGTGGTTATATTGATGCTCTTCTAGCTATAAGAAGACAGTATGCAAGCATTGTACCTGCACTTTACGAATATACAAGGTAAGTATGACCACAGTTTTCAAGAGCAATAGAAAGTGAACACCTCAGTTCTTTTCTATGTTACAAACTACTGAAAATATAGTCATAGTGCTTAAATACTTTTAGTTCATGCTTTGAGTGTGAGCATGGCTCAGTTAGTAGCACATATGCCTCTTGTCCAGAAGGCCATGGGTTCTAGACCTGCAACAGGATTGGCCTCATGCAATAAAAACATTGGCACCCGAATGCAGTACAAGGAGGATGCTGTACTGTGGGGTTTACTATCCTTTAGATGACATGTTAAACCAAAGCCCGTGTGCCTTTTCTGCTGCTTGTTCAGGATGACATTAAAGAGCCCATAACACTTCTTGGGAAGAGTAGGGTAACTTTTATTGAAATACACAGCAACAGAAAATACTGTATATACATCATGTCATAGAAACAAACAAAATAAACTATAAAGGAACTAGAGTAGTTTGTCCAAAAGAAATACAGTAACATAACACTGTCTATCTAAGACATCATAGCAATAACCTAGTCAACTAAGATAAGTAAGAAAAGAAAAATAAAATGTTCAAGACGGGCATACAGAAAAAAATCCAGCCACCACAGACCTGTTAAAATGCTTCATAACCATGTCACATTTTCCAAAATTTCAAAACTTTACCCTAGACATATTAAATTCACATTTCTAAGGGTGTGGATATGGTATACTATCCACTTCTGGCAGAAGAAGAGACTGGTTCCCTTCATAGCGCTGCATTCGTGTAGACCCTATCTTCATTTTCAAACTCAAAACTTTGGTCTTCAGGTTGCTTTGTGGTTTCACCGTCTTTGGCATTATGGACTCGACCTTCTAAGTCGGTGCCCAGTTTCAAGCTTTGTCCGTGCGTGACAGAAGATGTTGTGCACGGACCTTCACACCACATGCATTTACTTCCTGGGCCAGAACACCACTCCCAGGCTTGTGGCTTGTGCCACACTTTGCATCCCTCCACCTTGGAGGGCTGGTATGCATGACTTTTATTTGACCATCTGGACAAGCGGGATCCTCCCATGCAGTCCAAGGATGCCTGCGTAGGTGGTCTCTGGCTGCAGGGTCTGCCAGATAATTGGTGGCTTTACAGAAAGCTGCCACCCAGGTGGCCATGGGCTCTTCTTCATTGTCTGTGCTGGTCCTGCTGGGATTTGGCACCTCTTTACTGGAGTGTTCCGGAACTTATGCCAGTTCCTTCCCACCCTTGGGGAGGGCCCTTCCATGGGTCCAAATCCTCAAAGAAAGACTCAAAGGTGAAAGCCAAAAGTCCCATTGCAGGTCGTGGGACCCATGAGCACTGTCAGACCTTGGATTCCCTGCGCCTGCTCTGTCGACCTTCATTGATGAGTCGGCTTCAGCCGACAGCTTCAGTCCAGGCTGCAGGCACCACAGTGTCCCTATTGAGCCTGTCAGCTGAGATGCAGGCCAGCCAACTGGTCAAGATTTTCTTAACCCAGTTGACCCGCTGTCGCAGGACGGGGAGGATACTTCCTCTCCAGGACTCAGTCTTGACACTCCAGTCCCAGGGCGGGTCGGATCAGCCCCATGACCTGGACCCTAACCCTTGGGACACTGAGCTTGTGGGGACCCTAGGCATCCCTAACAATTCCCGCCTCTCATGCCATCTGGTCCACTGGAGGTCGAGGACCTGTAGCTCGAGGCTGAGTAGCCCTCACAAGAGTTGGCGGTTTCATTCTCAGTACTCAGGAAAGTGGCATCGCCACTATTCCACCTCTTCTTTGGGAGGAGATCAGCTCCAATGCAAGGTGCAATGGTGCTACAAGCAGCTGTGTGGAGTAGCTCTTTTTGGCTCTGGGCCTAAGCCGGTGCTGGCTCCCTTCCCCAAAGGTCCCTTGGCTGCTGCCACCAAGCCTGAACCTGTTATGGCTCAGCTGATTCTGGCCTCCTGCTCATTAAGATGGAACCCCTGCTGCCTCAGCCAAAGGATGGTCCCCATCTAAGGATGCTTGGACTACCCCGAGCTTTCTTGTTGGCGTTGGTAATGGTCACCAGGCTGACAAGCCCTAAAGGTTAGCGGAACTCAAGGGATCAGCCAGTCCTCGACTAATCTTGAATTGGAGGACTTCTCCATACACTCCAGGCTTGATAACCTAGAGTCAGGTGAGGATTCTGTTGACAGACCATGGCCTCACCTCCTTTGGGCCCATGCTCTACCTGATTTCAGAGGCTATGGGGATCCAGTTGAGCCTGTACAGAAACAGGCCAAATGTCCCTCACTGAAATCCTCGATCAGGACTACTCCCTGGGTTAGCCTTCCCAGTGGCCAAGGCTTTTTCAGGCCTGTGTTGCACTCTGGCAATGCCCAGCCTCTTGGCCAACACCATCAGCCCATATGGCCCACAAGTATGGGGCCATAAGGTTCCTCTCCAGGTTCACTGAACACCTCTCGGCTGATGGTTTAGTGTGGCCAACCTGGGTTACACGGGACGGGCAATGTCAGAGATGTTGATAAACCTCAATAAGGAATCCAAGAAATTGGATCATGAGGCCAAGAAAGTGTATGCAGCCTCATCTTACTGCTTTAGGCAGGCTAGTACAGCCTTAATGATGGCCCACCTCACCCATGCCTTGTTGGGCACCCTTGACAAGTTGCTCCCTTGGCTCCTGGCCGACCTTCAGATGATGGTCAGGCAAGTCCACGAGCAGGGCCAGGCTGTAAGCAGCAGCTCCAGACAGCCATGGACATTGGCAGATCTTATCTGTGTCAGTCTTCACCATTCATCACCTTTGGGTACTTGGCCAGAGGTCATGACCCCACAGAGCTTTTTTTTGGATGGCAGAGTGAAGCACCATCGGTGCTGCCCTCAAGGCCAACGACCACGTCACTCGTGGGTTGGCTATTAGGTGTTGTCGACCCGCCCTCCCACCAGTTCTTCATCTCCTGCCATGAGAAGCTTAGAGAGACTCTCTCTCTGAGAGGCCTACCTTTGAAGCCTTCATGTCGCAGTCAGATTTTGTCTTCGACTCTGTGTCGACTCCGTGTCAAAGTCTGTCGACTCCAAGTATCCTGCCAGTTCTGTTCGCCCTGCTCAATGTCGCCTGGTAAGACTGTTCCTTATTTTATTTTGCGATGTGGGGTCTTGTTTGGTGTTCTTTTCCATAGGGCATGTCTTGGTCTAGGGGCAAGAAAACTTTGAAGACGGACGGCCCCCATGTGTCAGTGCCCATGTGGCCGTAAGTTCTCCATCACCGACCAGCATGACCATTGCCTTGCATGTCTTGGCTCACTACACGACATGGATTCATGCGACGTCCTGCCTCTCCATGGACCACTGTGTCATTGAGCAGCGCGCGGATAGGGGACGAGTTCCACCAACTTCGGGGGACGGTGCGCACTCGCCGGGTCAAGCCACGCTCTCTCAGTCTTTCCTCCGGTCCTCTCCAGTTCTATACGGACCATGGAGGAGGGGGCCTCTGCTTCTTGTAGCCTAGCTGCGGCAGAGATCCCTGCAGGACAGGCAGGAGGCACCACCTGGCAATCGCTTCTCGGGGTGAGGGCTCCCTGGTGTCATACCCGCAGCTTGGAAGGCCTGGGTTGGCGTGTTTGACACCATCTGTCGGTGCCGGCTTGGACCTTGGCGCCATTTGCAGTGCCGTGGGCCCTAGTAGCGCCGTTCTGCTGTCGGCACCGTTCACGGCATCGATGATGCTGACGACACCGTTGGAGGCTCTACGGTGCTGTCCTGACTGTCTCTTGCCCTGGCACCATCCAGTGCGCCGTGGTTGAGCGCGGGCCATTTCAGTTCTGGAGCTGCTCGCGGCTCTGAAGTGGACAGCGCCATGAGGGTTTCGGAACTCGGTGCCAAGAGTGCAGTCGGGGCCACGTCGGGGCCGTCTCTAAACTCAGCACTGTGGGCCGAGACAGCACCATGACAGTTTTTGGCTCGAGGCTGCTGCCATTGTTGGCTGTGTCCTCTCTCTGACACCATTTGCGGTGCTGTTCGGGATGTCAACCACCGACTCTGGGTAGTCTGGTCTCTGGTGCCCCTTTCAGTCGGGATGGTAGCAGGGGTCCACGCACTGTTTGGCACAGAACTTCAGTCTCCACCTCTCGGAGGGGAGTCTGACTCTGAGTCAGGCAGTCTGACTCCTTGAGTTGGCTGCTCATGTGGACACCTTGGTAGTATCCTCGACAGACCGGGGCCAGCACCCCTCTGGGGAGCGGGCAGTGACTCCCGGACCAGGGTCAGGGGTGCTGAACCACAGGCAGTGGTGTAGGCCTCCATTGCTCTGCAGCCTGGTCTCGGAGGTTCTCCTGACCCTCAGTGGTGGTACCCCTCTGGTGGTGTGCCTGGATTACCCAACTTTGGGGCCGATCAGAGCACCCACAGGAGAGAAGGGTGCTACCCTGGATAGCTCCTTTGGGGGCCGACTCAGGCTGCCAGCTACCTAGGCTGGCTCTCTTGAGGAGGAGGGCACTCTCGATTCTGAGGGGTCAGGAGGTATGGAGTCCATATGGCTGCCTTTTTCTGGAGTCCACCCAGGCTCTGGGAGAAGCCGTGAGCTCGATCTCCACCTTCCTTTCAGTTTCTCGAGAGGGCCCCATTCTTTGGAGGTAGGGGACAGTCCTTCTGGATCTACATGGCCCAGGTCACCTCACAGGGAGGATTCTTCAGGGCAGCCTAGGCAGTTCCAGTTTGGTTGATCAGCTGTTGGCTGTGGAGTCTCGGAGCTCCTTCTTTCCCTAGGGCTCCTGGTGCGCTCCTAGCCCAGGTGGAGGTCAGCCGATTTCTGTTGTCGGCTCTACCCCACTCCTCTGCCACACTCTCCTGTACTCCGGGTATTCTTGGTCCTAGAGGTCCTCTCTCCTGGGAACATTTCAGAGCGGTGGCTGCTCAATTTCCGCTTACTTCAGGGCTATGAACAGACAGGTTTTCAACCTCCCCTGAGCATTCAGCTACTGAACATCCGAGGTCCTCTAACTCCTCATCCCCTCTTCTGGGAGAGGACCATCTGTCCACATCTCTCCAGCTGCTAATCTCCCAGTATGCCCATGAAGTTTTCCCTCTTAGTGTGTCACCCACTGAGAGCTAAGGGACTCAGTCCCCTGGGTTAAAACCCCTACGTGGGAAGGCTCGGCACTCACCTAAGGTGATGAATGGTGAAGATTGACACAGATAAGATATGGAAACTATGTACCTACCGTAATTCTGATCTTTCTGTGTATCTTACACCATTCATCACAATCCTGCCCTCCATCCCCCTGGGGCCCTCAGTCTCTGTCCCCTCCTCTCTGTGCCCACCTCAGCCTCCCTCCTTTCTGTTAGTCAGGAGTGGGGTAAACTGAGGCACACAGGAGATATTTTTCTTCAAGGGCAGAATGGTCAGGATGGGGGCACTCCTTCTTCAGTGCTTGATTCCACCCTTTGGGGTGGGGTTGGCAGTTGCCCTCCTTTCTTTCCTCCTTCCCTTCTCCACGCTCAGTCCTTTGATTTCTTCTGTCCTTTGGACGAATATCAATTAATTTAAGAAACTAGGTTTCTACACCAAAATCTCCTTTGGGGGTGGAGGATATCCCTGAGTCCTGTCTTTTCTTCCAGAATAGCTGATTCTGCTTGTGGGAGTTAATGCCAGTGATTCTGTGCCTTGAATTCTGGCAGTTAGCCCTCTTGGCTACTCCTTAGCAGTTCCTATACAAACTGGAGACAGGTAAAGGTTACAGGGTATGTTTTCCCTCTCTCACTCTTGTCCTTATTTCTAAAAATCCTTAATCCACTCCCTCCTCCTTTCTACTTCCAGAGACTGGGGTCTGAACCCAATCCCTTAATCTTCAAACTTGTTCTGTCCTCTCAGGCATTTATTTCTCCTTTTAGTTTATATATCTTTTCCTTTGTCTGTCCTTGGACTTCCTTGTCCCACCCTCCCAACCTTTTTCTCACCTCCGGTGACTCAGAACTAAGCGGGAGGCGGAGTCTGAACAATACCTAATGTCAGACCTGCAAGCACCACATGGTCGTCATTAGGCGGTGCTGATGATCGGTCAACTAGTCCATCCTCCCCAAAGCTCCCGGGGTCATGACTTCTGGCCAAGTACCCAAGGTGATGAATGGTGAAGATACACAGAGAATGATCAGAATTACAGTAGGTACGAACTTCCAATTCTAGGGACATGGATATGTTGTTCATCCACACTGTCTGGCAGGTTCCTTGCCACTTTAAATCTTGCGGAAGGTCTTCAAGGTGGCTCCTCCCACCCACCGGGTGGTAAACTCTCAGCTCCACCCCATGACACCAGATCTTTCTTACCGCTTGGAAGCTCAAGGTTCCTCCTTAACACTCTTGGCGTAGACTGGATCCTAATTTTTTGGTTCACCTGAAACTTATTCTAAAATTTTCAAGACTACGGTCAAATTACTCCTCGTGGCTGTGATGGACAAATCAACTCCCGGTTTAGTGGTGCCCATGTGGGCAGAAAAGGTCAGGATGGATCCGCACTCCACGTGCATCTACACCCTCAGCCTAGACCATGACCCGTGGGCCTGCGAGTTATGCTGTTCGTTTTCGGCCAGCGTCCTGGAAGACCACGCTGCCCGATTTTTAGCTTGGGGTGCCTCAAGCGCCACCCACTGGTGAAGTTGAAGGAGGCCTGTTGGGCAGCTACCACGGTGGCTGGGTCGGCTGAGCAACTTGAGCAGATGGTGGCCCTCTCGAGGAGGAGGCGGCACAGGTTGCATCATCCTCTTCCTCGGTCGGCATTTATCCCGCTCTCTCTGGGTACCTCATATTCAGCTTCTTTTAAGGAGCTTTGCCAATCCTTTCCACGAGGGAGGGGCCATCAGAGCATTCTTCTCGGTCCAAAAGAAGGACTCAAAAGATAAGTCCCACCGTTGGCGTTCGTGGGAGGCGGAGAGGTCCCCAGACAGTCGACACTCGACTTGGTCGAGGTTGTGGCTGAGCCGCTGACTACGGTGTCCCCATCAAGTCGGCTGGCTGAGACGCACATCGGCAGCGGTCCAAGATTTTTCTTGATTCCATTGGACGGGCTGTCGATTGGCAGCCGCATAACCCTTCTTCACCGGGTTCTGGTGGAGACCGAGACTTGCCTGTGCCTCTGGTGCCGAGTCCCGGTCAAGGCTTCGAGCCAAGGAAGAGCGGGTGTCCGCGCTTCTTCCTAGACCCATCCTCAAACACCGAGGATCTCGGTCTCGACATCCTTCCACTCCAGCCGATCCCGGCCGACATCGGCGGTCTCGGTCTCGCACCGAGTAAGTGGCACCGACGTCTCTCATTTTCTCCTAGGAAGAGGAGAGGCTTTGGTGCAAATTGTGTCGCACGCTTATGAGGACCTGATGTGGCAGCAGTTACTTCCGTCCGGGAACAAGCCGGCGTTGCCCTCCCTGGCCATCAAGTGGCTGTCACCCGAGCGGCTGAAGCAGCCCCTCGCTGTAGGGGTTCCCAAGCCTGGGCCACTTGTTCGGCTGAAACCAGCTGCCCCACCAATTGTGGTGGAACCTCCGCCTCCACAACTGAAATTGGGGCGCCACCAGGACTCTCGGTTGGGCGGGCCTGCCCCACAGGTTGTCGGTCACCCTCACTCCCAACCATCCTGACAGGTGGAGGGTGGCTCAGGCCCCAGGCATCTCTTCATGACTCTCAGAGTCGGCGATGACTCCTCCTGTTCTCCAGGCCCATTGGCCTGGAGTCCTCTAGGGGCCAGTCGATGGACGAAGCCCATCGTCCATCATGGGTCTGCTTCAGCTCATCTCGGAGTCTTCGGGATGCAGCTCGGGCCCGTATCCAGGCGGGCCAGGTATCCCTAACGAGATACTGGACTGAGGGGTTCACCCACGAGGCCTTTCCGTGGCTGAAGCCATTGTTGGTTCAACTTTGGAGCTCTGGCAGCGGCCTGCTTCCTGTCCTGCGCCTTCGGCCAGGAAGTATGTGGTCCATACTGGCTCTTTGTCCAGTTTTTGGAACACCTCTCTGAGGGGTTGGTCACCGACAGCATTTTCTAGCGTTCGGGAATGCTAGGATGTGGACAAGCCCCTGACAGAGTCCAAAAGCTAGACTATTCGGGTGCAGGGTGTATGCTGCGTCTTCCTTGGCCTCCACCAGGCCAGCTTGGCCATGCTGATGGCACACTTCTCCCACGCCTCATGGGCTCCCTGGATGAGGTGATCCCTCATCTCCCGGCTGACCTGCAGACCACGGTCAGGCAGGTATGAGACCAGGGAAAGGCGGTGGCAAAACAGCAGCTCCAAACAGCTCTAGACATTGGAGACTCCTGTGTCAGATCAGTTGTGGGACAAGGTGGCCATGCACCGCAGAGCATGGCTGAGGATATCCACCTTCACGGTGGATACCCAGCATAAGCTGGCAGATGTCCCCTGTGGGACCGACCTCTTCGCCCTGGGTGGAAGATCACCTCCAGCGGATCGAAAAGTCAATGCCACTCTGGACTCGGTCACCTCCGTCCAGAAGGACAAGGGCTGTCGACAACAGCAACATAAGTCCTTTCGACCTTCTGTGCCTACGGCATGTCCAGCCAACAGCACCAGCACCAGGGCCAGCAGGCTCATGCTTGGCACCCCAAACCCAAGCCTGCAGCTTCCTCTAACAGGAAGCAAGGAGGAAAGAGCCCAGGATGTCCCTCAGCGGTCCCTCCTCTAAGCCTGCCCAATGACGGGTTGAGGTGTCGCCCCAGCCTTATCACTCACCCCCAGGTTCCCCCGTGGGAGATGGCTCTTCACTTCCTTTCCGCCAGGTCCGTTATCACCATGGGCCGGTTTGGGTGTTGGAGGTGGTAGGAAAGGGCCTGCCCTGGAGTTCGAGCAGGCCCTGCCCTTCGAGCCATCCCTCGGAGCTACGGGTCCGTAGCCCTCTGTCGGCGGCTGAGTTGATATCGCCTGCTCCTTGAAAAAGAGGTGATCAGAAGGTGGCAGATCCTTCTCCAGACCCGGGGTTTGTGTCCAGGTACTTCCTGGTCCTAAAGCGGATGGGGGTTGCGCCCCATTCTCACCTGCGACCTGAACAGGTTCCATGTCTCGGACCTTCAGGATGGTCACTCTGGCTCAGATAATCCCATCCTTGGAACGAGGCATGTGGTTCTGTTCTCTGGACCTCCAGGATGCATTCTTTCATGTCCCAACCGTCGTCCCACAAGAGATTCAGGGCAGAGGGATCCTCTCACGATTCCGGCCCATGCTCTTCAGCCTTTCCCTATCTCCCAAGGTCTTCACCAAATGCATGGCAGTGGTGACAGCATTTCTGGGCGCGAAGGGTCCGGGTGTACCCCTACCTGGACGACTGGCTGATTGCAGCCCCTCCAGAATGGAGGTGGAGCGGTCCAGAGATCTAGCCCTCCAGGTTTGCTCTCAGGTTGGCCTCCTCATCAATGACGCCAAGTAGGAACTCATGCCAAAGCAGGTGATCCAATTCATCGGGTACGCCTGACTCTCCCACTTGAGCCAGAGCACGCCCAGATGGACAGGGCCAAGGTTCTTTCCTCCCTTTGCCCAATCATTTCAGGTAGCCAATTGCGCCTGTCCGGGACTTCCTGAGCCTCCTGAGCCTCATGGCGGCCTGCACCAGCATGGTCCATTGGGCCCATTGGTACATGCGTCCCTTCAATGGGGCTGGCCAGCCAGTGGTCACAGCACGATCCACTGGATCAGCTAGTGACAGTGACCCAGGGATGTGGAACACTCTCAGTGGTGGACCGCTCCAGCACATCTTCAGGAGGGTATCCTGTTTGTCTGCCCCGAGCCGACAGTCTCTCTATCAAGTGATGCCTCTCGATGGGTTGGGTACCCATCTGGAGGAGCACAGAGCGCATGACCTCTGGTCCCCTCGGAGTCCTGATGCCACATCAACCTGCTGAGCTTCAAGCAGTTCATTTAGCCCTCACCGCCTTCGCTCCATTTCTACGGGGTCAAGTGGTTCAGGTCCAGACAGACAATACCACGACCATGTACTACCTAAACCGCCAGGGGCGGGATGCACTCCATGCCTCTGTGCAGGAAGCTATCCACATTTGGTCACTCATCGCAGCCTGGCGGGCGGATCTCCTTGCCATCCATGTGGCAGGGCCTCCAACACCCTGGCCGATGCCCTAAGCCGTATAGGGCTGCGTCCCAGTGGTCTCTCCTGGACGGAGGTAGTACAAGATCTGTTCTCCCACTGGGGCACACCTCAGGTGGACCTGTTTGCCTCCAGGAGAATGCAAAGCTGAGACTGTTTCATGCCCACCCCTCAGCAGGGCTCTCTGCAGGATGCCTCCTCCGAGGCCGTGGACCCCAGGCCTCTTCTACGCTTCTCAAGGTGAGGGAGGGACAAGGCGCAGGTGATTCTGGTAGCCCCAGACTGGCTCCGCCAGTTCTGGTATCCAGATCTCCTCAGTCTCAGCTCCAGGTTCCCGAGGCGGCTTCCAGCCCGCCTGACCTGATCTCATTCAGTCAGGGAAGGTATTCCACCCAGACCTTCAATCCCTGCACCTGATGGCCTGGTTCTTGAATGGCTAGACTTCCAGGCCTTGGGTCTTTCTGACAGGTCCTCAACGTCGTTGAGGCGTCCTGTAAGGAGTCGACCAGAAAATGCTATGTCTTCAAATGGAAGAGATTCTCCATTTGGTGTCAGGCAAGGGCCTGGACCCTTCCTTCTGTTCCTGGCAAGCATTCTGGACTACCTCTGGTCTCTTTCTCAGCAAGGGCTTTGATCGACGACCCTAAGGTGCACCTGGCAGCCATCTCTGCTTACTGGGCGCGGGCCGGAAGCAGTCGGTGGTGCAGAAGGTGGTCGGGCACTTTTTCAAAGGCCTTGATCACATATTCCTTCGTGTGAGAACCTCCACCTCCATGGGATCTACTGCTGGTATTGGCAAAGCTCATGGGCAAGCCATTTGAACCCATGCACAGGTGTGACATCTCTCACCTGTCGTGAAGTCTGCCTTCTTGGTGGCTATCACGTCAGCCAGAAGGATGGGAGAGCTCCAGGTGCTTCCATCGAGTCTTCCTATTTGGTCTTCCACAGGGACAAGGTTGTCCTGCGCCCCACCAGTTCCTTCTGAAGGTGGTGTCGGAGTTCACCTTAACCAGGTGTTGACTCTGCTGGTGTTTACCCCAGTCACACCTCAGAGGCCGAATGTGGCTTCATACTTTGGACCGTGAAAGGCGCTTGCTTATTACAGGCGGACGGCTGAAATTCAGGGTGAGGTTCGCCAGCTGTTTGTCACCTACGCTGAAGCCGCACCTGGCAGACCTGCAGCCAAGCAGATGATAGGCAGGTGGGTTACCTCTGCATAGATCTCTGCTATAGGTTGGCAGGCATGGAGCCTCCCAGAGGGATAAGAGCTCATTCTACCCACCATACCGCTGCATCGGTGGCTGCTCCCAGGGACGTCTCTATCCAGGAAATCTGCAAGGCTGCTACCTGGAAGTCAGCACACACCTTCATCCCACCCTACCACATTGACCTTGAGTCACGCTGGGATGCTGGTTTTAGGGCCTCGGTTCTCCAGTCTTTATTTCCCAAGTAGGGGTGTGCGCTGCCTCCTCCTCCGGAGAACTGCTAGAGTCTGCCAGACAGTGTGGGTGAACAACTTATCCATGTCCTCGAAATACAGGTTACTACCTGTAACAGGAGTTCTAGGAGTGGTATATAACGCCCACACGACCCACCCGGGCCTCCCAGCTCGGGACGCACAACTTGCTTCCAGTGGGCTAGATCTGGCATCATGGGGGCAGAGCTGAGTTTTACCACCCGGTGGGTGGGAGGAGCCAGCTGAAGACCTTCCGCAAGATTTAAAGTGGCAAGGAACCTGCCAGACAGTGTGGATGAACAACATATACCATTCCTAGAACTCCTGTTACAAGTGAGTAACCTATATTTCCTCGCCAGGTTCATGGCAGCGGCTGTGGCTATGTGTCACCAGGATTGGCTGAGGATCTCGACCTTCATGGTGGATACCCAGCACAAATTGGTGGATATTACTTGTTCGGGCCAGGGCTGGATGGTCATCTCACTCGGATTGAGAAGTCCCATGCCACCTTGAACTCCATCACCTCAGCCCAAAAGGACGTCAGGGGCTCCAAACCTCAAAAGAAGTCCTTTCTGCCCAACCAGTCCCCTGCGACAAAGCCACCCCAGACCCTCAGCTGGGCACCAGCAGTCCCGTGTCCCAGGCCTAAGTGGATTACTTTGTGGTTCAGAAGTCTGGTGTTCAAGGTCCAGCAGCATCCATTGGCCCTGCCTCCATCTTAAAGCCTGCCCAGTGACAGGATGGGAGATGCCCCTCCCTTCCCATCCTGTCTTCCCTGGATCCTCCCGTAGGGGCCGGCTCCACCATTTTCTTTCCACCTGGTCCAGTGCTCTGACGGACAAGTGGGTGATAGAAGTGGTCAGTCAGGGCTTGCCTCTGGAATTTGAGGCTCTCCCTCCCAGCTGAGCCATGCCCTTGGGAGGATGTAGTGTCTGCAGACATGTTGTCTGCCCTTCAGGAGGACATTACCCTGCTCCTCCAGAAGGAGGTGGTGATTTGCATCCAGGACCCATCAGTCAGTCCAGTGTTTGTCTCCAGATATTTTCTGGTTCCCAAACAGATGAGGGCTGATACCCCATCATGGATCTGCATGACCTGAACAAGTTTCTACAGTCACGTACCTTCAGAATGATCATTCTGAACCAGATAATTCCATCCCTGGGGCGGAACATGGTTTTGTTCCCTGGGCCTGCTGACAGCTTTCTTCCATGTCCCCATTTGTCCATCCCACCGTGGTTCCTTTGGTTCTGTGCAGGGGACACTCTATGAGTTCCAGGCCATGCCCTTAGGCCTTTCTTCAGCTCCCATGGTCTTCATCAGATGCATAGCAGTGGTGACAGCCTTCTGAGGTGCCAAGGGGTCCGACTGTACCTGCACTCTGGACAACTGGCTGATTACACGACCCTCCAGGATAGAAGTGGAGGTCCAGGACCCAGCCTCCAGACCTGCTTGGACCATGGCCTCCTGGTCAACGAGGCTAAGTTGGAACTTGTCCCCTGAGAGGTGATTCACTTCAGTGGTGCAGAGCTTGACTCTTGCCGAGCCTGTGCTCGGCTCCCAGTGGACAGGGTGGAGGATCTTTCCTCTTTTGACCGATCATTTCATCGGGCAGTTGTACACTTTCAGGACTTCCTGCACCTCCTGGACTGCATGGCAGCTTACCAGCGTGGTCCGTTGGGCTCACTGGAGTATGCGCCATTGCAGTGGGGGCTGACCCATCGGTTGTCCCAGCATCAGGGCCACCTGGACTAAGTGGTCATAGTGACCCGACAGGTGTGGGATGCCATCCAGTGGTGGTTGGTCCTGGAACATGTCCAGGAAAGATTCCCATTCATTCGCCCAGAGCCGTCCAGTCACTTTCACGACCGATGCCTCCTGATGGACTGGGTTCCACCTGGGGAACACAGGGTCCACGGCTTCTGATCCCTGAGAAGTCCTGATGTCACATCACCCTGCTAGAACTTTGAGCTGTTCGCCTGGCCCTGACAGCTTTTGCTTCCACATCTCAGGGTCATGTCATCCAGGTCCAGATGGACAACATGACAACTCACGTACTGCCTCAACAAGCAGGGGCGCATTCCCTAATTCTGTGCAGGAAGCTCTCCACATTTGGATCCTTGAGCCCAACCTCAAGGCCAACCTGCTGCCCATTCATGTGGCCGGGTGTCTAACCGACTGGCAGACGTCCTCAGCCAAGTGGACGAGGTGTCTCAAGAGAGGTCCCTCCATTGGGAGGTAGTCGATCATCTGTTCTTCCAGTGGGCACCCTCAGGTGATTCTGTTTGCCTCCTGGAAGAATGCTTAGCTGAGACTGTTTTGTGCCCACCCCTCAGCAGGGAAATGCTGCAGGTGGATGTCTTCACAAGACTCTGGACCTCGGGCCTCCTCTATGCCTTCCCTCCCTTTCTCTGATTCACAACGTCCTGATCAAAGCTCTGAGGGACAAGGCATGGATGATCTTGGTGGTTCTGGACAGACCACACCAGTTCTGGTACCCTGATCTCCTCAGCTCTACAGCAGGTCTCCGTGGCATCTGCCACTTCAACCGGACATGCTTTCATGCACGGTGGAAGGTACCCACGGGACCTTCAATCCCTGCACATGACAGCCTGGTTCCTGAGCAGCTAGAGTTTCAGGCTGACTCTTTCCGATGAGGTCCTCCATTTAGTTGAGGCATCTCAGAAGGAGTTGACTTGTCAATGCTATGCCTTTACTGTAAATGGAAGAGATTCTCCATTTGTTGACAGGAAGGTGTTTGACTCCTGTCCCATGGCTAGCATTCTCAGTTACTTATGGTCCCTCTCAGTTGGGCTTTTGTTTGGCGATCCTCAGGGTGCACCTGGCAGCCATCTCTGCATACCAGGTGCGCTGAGTATGCTGACAGTGGCGCAGAGGAAGGTGGTCAGGCTCTTCTTTAAGGTCCTGGATCACATTTCCCTCTGGAGCATGAACAACCACCAACTTGGGACTTGTTGCTGGTGTTGGCAATGCTCATGGGCAAGCCATTCAAACCCACTGCACAGGTTTGAGATGTCACACCTGTCATGGAAACCCACCTTCTTGGTGGCCATCAAATGTGCCAGAAAGATCAGTGAGCTGCTGGCACTCTTGGTGAGTCTCCTACCTGGTCTTCCACAGAGACAAGGTTGTCCTAATCAGTCCAAAGTTCCTACTGAAGGTTGTCTTGGAGTATCACCTTAACCAGGTGATCCATCTCCCAGTGTACTTGCCAACCAAATCTCAGAGGTTGAGCACAGGCTCCATACTCTGGACCCGAGGCAAGCACGCATTACCTACTATAAGGGCGTATGGCCAGAGTTCGGGAGAAGTTTGCCAGCTGTATGTCACCTGCATTGAAGTTGCACCTGGCAGACCAACAGCAAAGCAGACAATTGACAAGTGGATAATCTCTGCATCCACCTCTGCTGCAGGTTGGCTGGTAGGGAACCTCCTGTAGGGCTTAGGGCTCATTCCACCAGACATACCACTGCCTTGATGGCTGCTTCCAGTGATGTCCATTTCAGGAGATCTGCAGGGCTGCTACCCTGGAAGTCAGCACACCTTCATCTCTCCTTACCACATCGACCTTGAGTCACGCTGGGATGCTGATTTTGGGTCCTCTGTTCTCCAATCTCTTTTCCCTAAATAGGGGCTGTGTGCCTTGTCCCTCCTCCCAGAGAACTGATAGAGTCAGCCAGAAGTGTGGATCTGTACACCATGTCCATGTCCCTAGAAAACAAGTTACTCACCTGTAACTAGTTCTAAAAGTGGTATGGGCGTATCATCACCTTCAGCCAGTCTCCCCTTGGCAAATGACACATTGCTCTGGCTTCCAATTGGTCAGATCTGATGTCATGGGGTGGTGCCAAGGAGGATACCACCTGTGTGGGTGGAAGGAGCCAGCTTGAAGACCTTCTGGTCAGATTTAAAGGGACAGGAATTTTGCCAGATGTTGGATACACACCATATACCACTCCTAGAACTACTGTTACAGGAGAGTAACTTGTTTATTCATACTGCCTAATGGCTTGTAATTCTGTCTCTAATCATTTTGGCAGTTCCATAAATAGCACTATCCCTTGTTGCAGTACAAACTTAACATCATGCTGACACACACTCCATTTTAAACAAGCAAAATAAGCAACAACATGCTCTCATCGGGTTCCAACCAGCTGCCTGCCATAGAACCTAAATCAGATTCTGAATGCGCCAAAGAGATTGCTGGATAAAGCCACTGTGATGCCAGGGATAGTCCATAAAGGTTGTATGAAAGGGCAGGAAAAAGAATATGTGATCCATTGATTCTTCTACTGTAGTACAGAAAGGCCTAGTACAGTATCTTTTGGTTACAGCTCTGTGCTTTTGATTTCCTTAACGTTAAATTTTTAATGTGCAGAGAGCCATGTTATGCAACATCCCACATCTTATCCAGTATACAAGGATCTATGCAAGCAATAATGCCCAACTGGGTGGGCAATATTGCGCTATACCAGACTGCCCAGGTTTGCAGTGATGCCTGATGCCACAGGCGGGGGCCTTATAGCCCTGGAAGTTCCAGTATAGCCCATAATCCCCACCCTGGAGTGTATTATTGCACTTAGAAAATGGGTCATATGTTAACGTTTAATAAAATCTCTAAAAGGGTAAAATAAAATTACAATTTAGTAAAAAGTAATAAAAATGTATTTTATGGTAAAGTAGTTCCTCTATTGATATACATACCAGTAGAGGGTGCAGCTGTGTGTGTAAGACACACTATCTGGCAGTGTCCTTTCCCTTTAAGATGTGCTGGAAAGTCTTGGAGCTGGCTCCTCCCACCCACCTGGTGGTATATCCCTCAGCTCCGCCCCATGACACCAGATCTTCCTTTCCATTGGAAGAAGCAGGTTCCTCCTTCACACTCCCGCATTGTAGGCCCTAGCGTTGTTTGATTTGTTTGGATTGATTTCTAAAACTTCATTACTGTTTAGGTACTTGTCTTGAGCTCCCGACCGTGATGGATGACAAGTCTATGCTCCGATTTCACCGGTGCCCGTGCAGGCAGAAGATGTTGCGTACCGACCCACACATCATGGGTGTCTACTGCCTGGGCCATGAACACGATACCCAGACTTGCGACATTTGTCAGTCGTTTCATGCAGTGGTCTTGAGGCCACCTCACCTGCCTCATGTTGAGCCACCTGGAAAAACAACATCCACCGGTCAAGTCTAAAGATGCCCATTGGGTGGTCTCCATGGCTGCAGGGTCCACTAAGCAGCTGGAACAGCTTATGGCCTTCGAGGAGGAGGAGGCGGCTCGGGCCGCTGCTCAGTCCTCCTCGGCTTCTGCCTTCGTTCTACTCAATTGGGATCCACTTTTCAGGCTCCTTCAAGAGCTGTGCCAGTCCCTCCCAACTAAGGGCAGGGTCCTTCTGGATCACACAGCTCCCGCAAGTCAAGAAGGAGTTGAAGAATGAGAAGACTCACCATCAACGCTCCTGGGACTGGGAACGTTCTCGGTCTCAGGACTCCCAGGTTTTGACTGTAGTTGAAACCGCGGCCTTGGCCACTGGCTTCACGGAGACCCCATCGGGCAGGTCAGTCGAGATGCCAGCTGATGATACGAGATTTCTCTCGAATTCTGCTTCAACAGGTTGTCATCTGAAGAGGCTGACAATTCTTTCTTCAGGACTCTGGTCCTGCCTTTGTCCTTACAAGGGCTGCTCAGTCCACTGAGCAGAACCCTCTGGTCACCGACTCAGACCAGGAGGAGCCATGGCACTCCGGCTCCCCCTGAGATCCGTGGCAGCTAAAGTCTTGGTCCTTCTCCAGTGGGTCGAGCAGCTCCGCCATCATCAGCACTCCCCTCTCAGTGCTACGGAAGTGGCGCCCGCTGCTATTCCTTGTCTTTATCCTCCTTGGGTGAGGAGAGGCTACAGCTGTGTCAATGCTACGAAGACCTCACAATGCAACAGTTGGTCTTGTGGGTCCAAAGCCCTCGACTCCCACACTGGCCTTCACTTGGCTGTCACCTGACAGACCGTCGACTTTCCTCATGGGAATGAGTGAGAACAACCCTCCCCAGTGAAGCCAGTCAAGACTGTCTTGGTTCGGCCGAGCTGGCCTCTCCACCAGTCGTGGTCGAGCCACCGCCCAGGCATCCGTGATCGGTGCTCCAACTAAGGAGTCTTGGCCATCCAAGTGGCTTCCCATTGGCTGTTGGTTACCTCACACCTGAACACCCAGCGGAGGGTTGAAGGTGACTCAGGAGGTTGGCCATTTTTATGCGAACTCATCCGGGTCTAAGTTCCTCTCTGCACTCCCATCTGATTGACAAGGAGTCCCTGGGGATCTCTTGACAAAGGAAGGCCCACTTCCTTCCTGGGCATCCTCCACCTCATCTTGAGTCCACGGGATGAAACTGGAGCCCATCCAGAAGAGGGCTTGCTATCCCCTTTCAGAGATTCTGGACAAAGGGACTCTCTGATGGAGGCTTTCCCAGTGGCTGAGGCCATTGTCGGCCAAGCCCTGGAGCTATGGCAGTGCCCTACGTCCTGCCCTATGCCCTCTGCCAGGATGGCCTGCAAGTATGCTGTGCCCTATCGGTACCTCTTGGGTTTCACAGACCACCCTTTTACAAAGGGGTTGGTGGCCAACTCTGCGTTTGGCGCGGGCAGTATCAGGAATGTCGACAAGCCACCGGACAAGAAGTCCAAGAAATTGGACCGTGCGGCTAAAAAGGACTATGCTGCCTCCTCGCTTGGCCTCCGCCAGGCAAGCTCAGCCATCTTGATGGCACACTTCTCCCACCCCTCTTTGGCTGTTTGGATGAGGTGATACCTGACCTGCCTGCAGACCTCCACACCTCAGTCAAGCAGGTCCTAGATCAGGGCCAGGCTGTGGCCAAGCAGCAACTGCAAGCGGCTCTGGACCTGGGGGATTCCTCTGCCCGCTTAGTGGTGGCCACAGTAGCCATGCACCGTGAGGATTGGCTGTGGATCTCGACTTTCACAGCAGACACTCAGCACAAGCTGGCAGATGTTCCTTTCTTGGGCACCGACCTATTTGGGCCGGGTGGAGGGTCACCTCTAGCGCATCGAGAAGTCCAGTGCCACCTTGGAGTCTGTAACATCTGCACAGAAGGATCCTAAGGGCTCCAGGCAGCAAAGTGAAAGTCATATCGGTCCTCCACTCCGCAGCAAAACCAGCCCAGCATCAGGCTGGTCAGCAGACTCAATCCTTGCGAGGAAAGGCATGCTCGAAACTGGTTGGGGCTGCTGAGGAGAAGTGCACTCCATACTTTCATTTGTGGCATGGAATCAAGCTTTATGGATTAATACAAGAATTAATACATTTAACCTTGAACTGTGGTTGCTGGTACTGCCTTGATTTATTCTCAGTCCTTGTAACTCAGGCCCAAGTCAGTGGCCTCTGTGGCCCGTAAGCCCAGAGGGAAGAGACCAGTGGCTCCTCAGCCAGGTCATCCTTCTCTAAGCCTGCTCAGTGATGGGATGGGGTGCCACCTTCCTACCCATCGTGCCTCCCTGGGTCCTCCTGTGGGGCTGGCTCCCACCACTTCCTTTCCGCCTGGTCCGCTGTCACCACAGACAGGTGGATTCTGGAAGTGGTTGGTAAGTCTGCCTCTGGAATTGAACAGTACCCTCCAAGCTGGGCCCACACCCCAGGGAGGACTTGGTATCCACAGACACCCGTCAGCTCTTGAGATAGCATAGCCCAGCTGCTCTGCAAGGAGGTCATAATCAGAGTAGCGGATCCACCGGAACACCAAGGGTCTGTCTCCAGGTACCTCCTGGTGCTAAAGCGGATGGGGGCTGGTGCCCCATTCTAGATCTGCACAAACTGAACAAGTTCCTAGGGTCTGCACACCTTTAGGATGATAACTCTGTCTCAGATCGTACCATTTCTACAGCAGAACATGTGGTTTTGCCACCCTGGATCTTCAGGATCGTTCTTTCATGTCCCGATCCTCTGTTCCACCAAAGGTTCCTCCGCTTTTGAGCTGAAGGAGCCTTCTCGAGTCCTGGGCCATGTCATTCAGCCTCTCCTCAACCCCAGGGTCTTCACCAAATGCATAGCAGTGGTGGCAGCTTACCTGAGCATCCGAGGGGGTCCAGGTGTACCTACCTGGACAACTAACTGATTGCAGGTCCCTCCAGGAAGGAGGTGGAGTGGCCCAGGGACCTGGCCCTCCAGACCTGCACCTCCCTTGGCCTCCTGGTCAACAAGGCCAAGTCAGAACTCATGCCCTCACAGGTGATCAACTTTATCAGGGCAGAGCTCGATTGTTGCCAAGCCAGAGCTTGGCTCTCGTGGACAGGGCAGAGGTTCCTTCTCCTTTGCCCAGTCATTTCAGGTTGCACAGTTACACACTGCCTGGGACTTCCTGCGCCTTCTGGGTTTTATGGCGGCCTGCACCAGCATGGTCCGATGGGCCCATAGGAGTAAGCACTTTCTGCAGTGGGAGCTGGCCAGGCAGTGGTCTTAGCACAAAGATCACTTTGACTAACTAGTCACTGTGACCAAGAAGATGTGGGATGCCCTCCAGTGGTGGCTAGTCCCAGAGCTTCTGCAGGAAGGATCCTGTTTGTCTGCCCCAAACCAATGGTCATCCTGGCGACCCATGCCTCTTTCACGGACTGGGGTCCCCATCTGGGAAACACAGAGCCCATAGGGCTCTGGATCCTCGAGGGTCAGATGGGCGCATTAACCTGCTGGAGCTTTGGGCAGTTCGGCTCACACAAACTGCATTAACACCATATGTTCAGGGTCAAATGGTCTATGTCCAGATGGACAACACCATGTACTTACCTTAACAAGCAGGATAGGATGCACTCCTGCCTTTGTGCAAGGAAGCTCTCCACGTATGGACCCTCATGCACAGCCTGGAGGCAGAACTCCTAGCCATCCATGTGGCAGGATCCTCAAATCAGCTGGTGGACACCCTCAGTCAGCTAGGTGAGGTATCTCAAGAGTGATCTCTCCATCCGAAGGTAGTTCACAGTCTGTTCTCCCAGTGGGGCACTCCTCAGGTGGACCTGTTCACCTCCAGAGAGAATGCAAAGCTGAGGCTGTTATGTGCCCACCCCCTCAGCAGGGTTCACTGCAGGGGATGACTTCTCAGGCGTTGGACCCCAGGCCTCTTCTATGCCTTCCCTCCACTTCCCTTGATCCACAAGGTCAAGGTCAGAAGGGACAAGGCGCAGGTGATCCTGGTGGCTCGGACTGGCCATGCCAGTTTTGTACTTTAATCTCCTCAGCCTCAGCAACAGGCTCCGAGGTGTCTTCCACTCTGCCTGGACCTGCTCTCCATCAATCAAGGGAAGGTACTCCACCGGACCTTCAATCCCTGTATCTGACAGCTTGGTTCCTGAGCTGTAGAGTTCCAGGCTTTGGGTCTCTCAGAAGATGTCCTTACCGTGGTGGAGGCATCTAGAAAGGAATCGACCAGAAAATGCTATGCCTTCAAATGGAAGAGATTCTCCATTTGGTGTCAGGGCAAGGGCTGGACCCTTTGTCCTGTCCAGTGGCCAACATTTTGGACTACCTATGGTCCTCTCAAAGGGGACTTAGGTCCAACGACCCTTAAGGTGCATCTGGCAGCCATCTCTGCTTACCGGGCGTGGGCTGGTGAGCAGTCAGTGGCACAGGAGAAGGTAGTTTGGTGCTTTTTCAAAGGCTTAGATCACATTTCCCTCTGGTGCGTGAACCACCACTGTGGGACTTATTGCTTGTTTTGGCAAAGCTCATGAGCAAGTCATCCGAACTAGTGCACAAGTGTGACGTCTCACCTATCATGGGAGACCACCTTCCCGGTGGCTATCACGTCAGCCAGAAGGATTGGTGTGCTCCAGGTGCTTCGGTGGAGTCTTCTTATCTCATCTTTCAAAGGGACAAGATTGTCCTGTGCCCCAACCTGAAGTTCCTCCCAAAGGTTGTGCCTAATTTTACCTGAATCAGGTGATGACTTTTCGGTGTTCTTCCTGAATCACACCTCAGAGGCGAACACAGGCTCCATATTTGGACCTGAGGTAAGTGCTCACTTACTACAAAGAGTGCACAGCTGGAGTCTGGAGAGGTTCGCCAGCTGTTTTCACCTACACTGAAGCTGCACCTGGCAGACCTGCAGCGGCGTCACGATTGGCAGGTGGATCTCTTTCTGCATTGATCTCTGCTATGGGTTGGCAGGTAGGGGAGCCTCCTGGGTTGGCTAGGGGTTCATTCCACCCCACCGTACCGCTATGTCGGTGGCTGCTTCTAGGGATGTCCCAATCCAGGAAATCTGCCGGCTGCTACCTGGAAGGCAGCACACACCTTTATTTTCCATTACCACATTGACTTATTTCCTAAGTAGGGTGTGCTTTGCCTCCATCCTCCTGCAGAACTGCTAGGAGTCTGCCAGATAGTGTGGATAGAACAACATATCCACATCCCTTGAAACACAGGTTACTCACCTGTGACAGTAGTTCTAGAAGTGGTATATGTTATTCATCCACATGGCCCCATCCAACTTCCCCTGGTTCAGGTGCACAATCTCTGCTTCTAGCAGGCAAGATCTGCATCATAGGGTGGAGCCGAGAGATATACCACCCGGTGGGTGGGAGGAGCCAGCTTGAAGACTTTAGGCACATCTTAAAGGGTAAAGGACACTGCCAGATAATGTGGATGAACAACATATACCATTCCAAGAACTACTGTTACAGCTGAGGTAACCTTTTTGGCTGTTAGGTAGTTATAGTCTTCCTGTAATCTTTTACTGTGAGATCCTTTGCTTTGGTTAGACAGCACAGATACTTTTATGACATTTCTAGTCTCCCACTGCCTACTGGAGAAACCATTATGCATGCACCCATGCCTATATGATGTACCAAGTCCCTTCCTCCTGCCTGCTGGAGAGAACATGCATGTTGGCTCCACTAGGAGGGTCAGTGGTTCTTTCTTGACTTGGTCTCCGCAGATGAGAGACACTGCCAGGTTGAACAGAGCACAGCAGGCAGTGGTTGGAGGAGGAGAGGCAGAGACCACAGTTGGGATACTGGCTGTTGTACAAGAGCTTGGCTGGAGAAACACTGATATGTTTTCTCTGCCCGACCACATACAATTTTTGTTTTGTTTTGTTTTTTTTCTTTGTTAAATTAAGAGCAGTCAGGTTTGACAGGACGGACGGAATACTAATTGCAGTCAGTCAGGCGCTGTGTCTGGACTTTCACTTCTTACAGATATGGTGGCATGGCAACTAGGGTCAGCTGGCAGAGCACTGCTACTGTGCAAAAGTACTGTTGTTTAAAATTGGAACAGTGGGGCGGATGTACCATTTTCTCTGT
Organism: Neoceratodus forsteri; assembly: GCA_016271365.2. NCBI lineage: Eukaryota > Metazoa > Chordata > Ceratodontiformes > Ceratodontidae > Neoceratodus > Neoceratodus forsteri. The sequence continues at coordinate 1,873,872,124 of CM057452.1, forward strand.
CAGCTGGCACTTCCTTTATAATGATTGTACTTTGTAATGGTGAGGAGTTCACTCACTGAGCTGCCATTCAATTTTTAAAATTCCGTGTAGGCATTGATTTTTGGGTGATAGGGCAGTTGGCACAGGGACTTCTTATTTCCCGGTCTCTGTCACACAAAATGCCCATTTTGGCACGGGCTCAGCCAGTCAGAGACCAGGAAATTTCAAACCCATTTTCTAACAATTGTTTAAATAGTATGTTACAGGGTACATTCCAAACATTGGTAACAACCAAATTAACAAAAAGAGTCAACCTATGATGTCCAAATATAAATACTTCCTAGTGCTTGAGAATAAAAAAAATATTTCGTAATGGTTCATACTTTATTTTTTAAAACAATCTAACAGATAAGCAGCCACTGTGTGATTCATATACAATAATGGGTGGGAAGTGTGCGTTAAGAGAGAATTTAATGGTTGCCAGGGGTGGGATGATACATAAACCCGAGAAATGAAGCCCGGGTTTATTAAAGCATCCCACACTGAGGGCGACCATTAAATTCAAGTATGACACACTTCTCCGTCTTTTATTTTTATAATTACTGGTCAGCAATTTTTGCCAAACTGCATTTGATATTGCTGTGTCTCATTCATATCTCACTCACAGACACACATAGACATGCATGCACGCATGCACACAGTCTATCATTGTCTCCTTTTTTTTTTTAGAGCTTTTTTTTTTATTTGGCATTTACTTTCTTACTTGGAGACTTTTACTTTTGGACATTTAGATCGCAATCAGACTTACCTCAGGCACATCAGAGCCATTCCTGGTTCCCACTGGTAGTTGTGCGCTATGGTTCCAAACGACAAGACCAACCAGATAGATTTTTTAGTTTGTAAATGTTGAACTGCATCTAAGTTTTATTTTAGGAAAAGAAAAACCAACAAGGACTCTCGGTCTGGTGGCTCCTCGCTATGCGGGATAGGAGCCATCATGTTTCTAAAACTGTTTACCCCACCCAGTCGGAGATGAACTGCCAATCAGAGGCAGCTGTTTTTGAGTGACTTAGCAAGTGCTTGCCGTTATAACTTGTGGGTTATAATGATAAATTATAACTCGGTCAGCCTATGGAAAAATTGCTGACCAGTTATAAACCTCTAATATATTTAAGGATACCAGTTGTCCAGTGCTGCAGAAAACAACACATCTGTATTCTTAAAAAACACCATACCTAGTGTGAGCCTGCAATAGTGGTCTGAAATAAAAACAAACAAAAGAAAGTATAAAAGAAAACTACAGGGTTGATGATACAAGCTACCGTCTTTAGTAGGACTGTATGTATGGCACATTTTACAAGGTTCAGTCTGCTACCCATATCAGATGGGAAAAAAAAACACTATACATTTTCACCCTCAGAGTAATGGGGCTGGGGAGGGCAATAACTTAAAAAAATGTGATAACACAAAAGTCTTACTCATATAGAGCCATATTCACAAAGTGGGTGGGTCACTTAAATTACATGTATCCCCCCAGCGGCTCTGCACCCATGGGAAACGGCACGGGACCACATTCATGAACAGCGGTCCCTGCCTGGTTCCTCTACGTGGCCCCCAGTGTGCAGGTTCACGGGGCAGTCTGGTTTGGGGCTGTGGACCCAGCCGCACAGCCAGTCGACTACCCAGACCGGGTCTTGGGTGGATGCCTTGCGCCACAGGGTGCTATGTTTGTCCCAGCTCACAGAGTGCCAGGCAAGATGTTGGGGCCGAAGTTGTTGGTCAACCACCCCAGTCACCCAGTGCCCCAAAAGCAGGGCATCCATATTAGGTGCCAGCCTCGCCTGTGTCCGCTAAGCATCGTGGCTGCATCCCTGTGGGGCACGTAAGAACCTGCTGCCTGGGTTCATGGATGCTTTCAAATGCATAGCTGCCAGCCATTGTGCACAGCACTCTGTGGTTTCATGCACAGCACGGAGTGCCGCCAGTAGCCTCCGCCCACTGCCCGCCCCAGGGCAGGCTGTGCACATGGCGGGATCAGGCACGTGGGGCGGGGCAGTCCTGCCCGTGCATCGCACGGATGGGGCGAGTGTGCATGGCCAGGTCTGGTGGGCTATGCACCTGGGTTGTGCGGCGCGGATCCCATCCACACCCTTTATGAATAGGGCCCATAGATTTTTTCAGCCATTGGCCTTCTGATCTATAAATTAACCGTCATTTTGCTAGTTTTATTCGGTCCCCAATTCATTGTAGCCATATCCTGACTCAAAAATAACTCTGAATATTTTTCTGTGCTGTTTTGATAAAGCAGTGCCCATTACCTCCCAGGCCTGCATCAGAATATACCCCGAGTCTCAACCCATGACTTTTAACTAAGTTTAACTTGGCTCCAGGAATATGAAAAGTCCAAAAGGCTTCTGTCAGCCTACCCCAGAAGCATCACCCTGTATTATTAGGCAGACATAATCTGCATAAGTACACACTTCAGGTAGGCACCCCACTCAGATATACTATACAGTGGATATTATGAATCACTTCAGTCTTTTGGAACAGGGATCAATGAAATAGATGTACAAAATCGGGCTCAAGGACAACCCTGTCTCACTTCTTTCAGCTGAAAACATGCATCTCCGAACCATTCATTCACCATTGCTGTAATTTGTGCACTAGTATACAGTAAGGTAAGCCATGCAATAATCTGGTTAGTTATGCAATAGAGCTTCAAAACCTTCCACATGTAAGAGTGGGATGCATGATCAAAGCTCTTCTCATCTAGGAAAAGAGGACTGCAAATTTCCCATTTCAGCCACTTCCCATAATAACAGCAGGCTGTCTTGTATTTTCCTACCTGAAAAGCACAGGTCTGTGAGACATGGATATTGACGGATGCTGTCGGAGCTAGATAGGTTCCCAAAATCTTATTTAAAATGTTAAGAGCCAAATGAAGAGGACTCAAGGTTTCCAGTTTTAATTTTCAATTTAGACTTTTTTATGTAATGAAAAGTAATTCATTACAAAAGTGTGATCATGACCCTTTCCTGTAAAAAAATCATTCAGAACAACCACCAATTCAAGTAAATTTCTTCCACCAAAATTTATATAACACCCTAGTCAAGCCATCTGGGCTTGGGCTGTATCCATGGATAAACCATGTATTTCATGACATACCTCCTGCCTTGAATCAGGCTCCAACAACTGGTATCAAGTATTCAGAAAAAGTGGACATTTTACATACTTTATTATCAACAGTGTGATGACCTTTTATGAACTGCTGCCCTTTGAGAAGTTACCCTCACAAATTACCTTTTGTATGGAATAGACTGTCTCTTCCTATCGTGAAGTATATCCATGTGACTGTATTCACTGGATGTCCTCGAGGCGGGATGAGGATTTATGTTGTTTAGTTCTATATTGAATTGTCTTGTGTGCTATATGAAAACATCTTCAATAAAGCTTTATTAATAAAAAATAAAAATATATTCTTATATGCCTGGTAGTTTGCGATTCTGATGCCTAAGGATGCAGAGGCATAAGTTTGTGTGCCTATAACGTCCAGCTTCCTTGTTTCTTTATCAGGAGGTATAGTGCTAATAGGCCCGATTTTCAAAAGCCTCGGTAATGACACATGGTGCTTGTGTCAAAGAGATATGATGCAAGGACTCACTGCACCACACCTTGTGTCATTCCCAATTTTCTATCGCAGCCTGCGCCAGTAGGGGACCATCTCACCAGCTGGCTTGCGCCGATGTTATGTGGACGCACGGCTGTACCATGCAGGAAGGGGCTTGTGCCATGATGTGGCTGCAGCATCCTGTAAATTGGGATTCTAGGGATGTGGATATGGTGTACTTATCCACACATTCTGGCGGTGTCCTTTCCCCTTTAAATGCTGCTGGAAAGTCTTCAAGCTGGCACCTCCAACCTACCCAGGTGGTAACTCCCCTAGCACCACCCTGTGATGCCAGTTCTTTTCCGCTTGGAAGAATAGGTTCCATCCTTTTTGCTCTATGTTACTGAGGCCCTAAAACCTTCTAAAAACCCTTTCAGGAGTTTTACAACTAAATTGTCTTCCCTACTTCTCTCGCTCCAATGGGCTGACACAAAAATCCCTCTGGGTTTCGGGTTCTGTGGTTGTGGGCGAAGATGTCACACTCAGACCCGCACTCTGCGTCATGTGATATTGCCTGGGTCATGAGCACGATGTCCAGGCCTGCAATTTTTCTTGTGCCTCTTTGCCATTGACTTTGGAGGATTGCCTCACCGCTTGCTCATTGGACGACCGAAGTGAATGGGATCCACCTATCCCTCAAAGGAGGCACGGAATGCGTTTCTGTGACTCCGGTTCTGCCAAGCAGTTAGCAGCCATGGAGGAGGAGGCTCAGGTCACGTGTGCAGTCCTCCTGAGCTTCGATCTTCATGCTGCTTCACCTGGGTGTGTCATTTTCAGGCACATTCCAGGAACTGTGTCAGTTTTTCCTACTTTTCGAAAGGGTCCCTTGGGCTCAAAGAAGTTCAGAAAGTCTAAGGATTCCAAGGAGAAAGAGACCAAAAGCGGTCTTGTCTATGCTAGTGGGATCGGGAGCACTCTTAGGCCTCCGATTCCCACGTTTCTTTTAAAGCTTCGGCTTAAGCCAAGACTTCAGTTTTGGCCCTGGTTCCACAGTACCCTCATTGGCCCAGTTGGCCAAGGATCAGACCGACTCCCCAGCTGAGATCTTTCTGAGCCAGTCGAGCCAATCCTTTCTTCAGAGGAGGTTGACACTCTCTCTCGAGGACTCCGGTTCTCTCGGGGAGCGGGCAGGCCACTGTCCGCCACCTCCCACTCCAGAGCTTCCTGACCAAGGGGTGGGTTGGCAGTTGCCAGCTCCCTCCGATTCACCACACTGGTCCCCTGACATCGGCTGAGGTCCTGTCCTGGTAGCCCAGACTTGGGCAGTCCACACCATTCTCAACATTCACGTGCTAAGTGCTCGGGCAAGCAGTGCTGCCGCTATTCCTCCTCGTCCTCCTCAGGTGAGGACAGGCACAGTGCAAGCTGCATTGGTGCTACGAGGAGTTCATGTGGCAGCAGCTCCTGTTTTCCCGGGTGAAGCCACCCTTGGCGCCCAACCCAGCCATAACTGGCTGCCATCACCTGAGCCACAGCAGAGCCCGCCCGGCATGTGCCGGTTCAGACAGTCGCAGGTGGCCCACTTCCGGCTGCTCCACCAATAGTGGTGGAGCTACTGCCCCCAGTGCTGAAGTACGGTGTCCTGATGAAGGACGCTTGGCCCGAGAAAGGACTTCCCAATTGGCTCAAGGTTACCTCCACCTGACTGCCCTCAGCCGGTGAGCAGTGACACATGCGGAGGCCTGTTTTATGAATCCTTGGAATCAGAGGATTCCTCTCTTCACTCCCACCCTGTGGATGTGGAGTTGGTTGAGGATCTCTCTACAGAACAGGGCCCACTTCATTCATAGGCCTTCTCCGCTTGATCTCAGAGTCCACAGGCCACCAGCTGTAGCCCATTCAGAAGAGGGCAAGGTACCCCTTGACCGAGATCTTGGACCGGGTGACTCTCCAGTGGAGGCCTTCCAGTCCAGGATGCTATCCTCGGTCCTGCTCTGGATCTTTGGTAACACCCGGCTTCTTGTCCGGTACCCTCGGCCTGGATGGCACACAAGCATTTGGTCCTTACGGTTCCCTCTCAGGATTTACTAGGCACCCCTCAGCGGAGGGGCTGGTGGCTGACTCTGTTTTTAGGTGCACAGGCAATGCAGGGGATGTGGACAAGCCCCTGACGGGAGTCCAAAAATTGGACCACTCAGCCAAGAAGGTGTATGCCAATTCTACGCTTGGCCTCAGGCAAGCCAGTTCGGCTCTTCTGATGGCTCACTTTATCCATGCCCTTCTGAGGTCCTTGTGCAGGTGCTTTCCCACCTCTCTGCAGACTTGCAGACTACTGTCAAGCAAGTCCGAGACCAAGACCATGCTGTGGCGAGGCAACAGTTCCAGACAGCCATGGACACTGGCGATTCCTGTGCCCATCATGTGGCCGCGGCAGTTGCCATGCGTTGCAGGGCTTGGCTGCACATCTCTACATTCACCGTTGATATGCCGCCAAGTTAGCAGACATGCCCTTCTTGGGGACCAACTTTCGGTGCCAGTGCCACCCTGAACTCGGTGATGTCTGCTCAAAGGGACCAGAAGGCTCCAAGTCCACCAAGAAAGCCCTTTCAGCCTGCCTCAGCCCCAGCAGCCAAACCTGCCCAGCCCCAAGCTGGTCAGCAGCAGGCCTGGCGTCCCAGACCAAAGTCTGTGGCCTCGGTCTTCTGGAAGCTAGGGATCGGGGATCGGTGGTCCCTGGACGGATCCTCCTCTGCTTCAAGCCCATCCAGTGATGGGACAGGGTGCCCTCCTCTCCCATCCTGAACCCCTGGATCCTCCCATGGGGCCAGCTCTGCCACTTTGTTTCTGACTGGTCTGCTGTCACAATGGACAGGTGGATTCTTGAGGTGGTCAGCCTGGGTCTGCCTCTAGAATTGAGCAGTATCCTCCCAGCCAAGCTCATGCCCCATGGGAAGACATGCTGTCAGTTGACGTTCAGTCGGCCCTTTGAGATGACATTGCCCAACTCCTGATCAAGGAAGTGGTGACTCCAGTTATGGACCCTCCACAGCATCCAGGGTTCATGTCCAGGTACTTCCTGGTACTCAGACGGACAGGGGCTGGCACCCCATTCTAGATCTGCACTATCTGAACAAATTCCTCAGGTCCCACTTTCAAGAAGGTCACTCTGTCTCAGATCACACCATCTCTGTAGCAGGGCATGTGGTTCTGCTCTCTGGATCTTCAGGACACATTCTTCCATGTCCCAATCCTTCCATCCCACCGACGGGTCCTCCACTTCGGGCAGAGGGCACCTCTGTGAGTTCCAGGCCATGCTATTCGGCCTGTCTTCAGCCCCAGGGTCTTCACCAAGTGCATCATAGTGGTGGCTGCCCACCTGAGGTGATGGGGAGTCTGGCTATACCTCTACCTGGACAACTGGCTCAGCGGGTCTCTCCAGGTAGGGGTGGGCGGTCAGGGATCTGGCCCTCAGATCTGCATCTCTCTGGGCCTCTTAGTCAACAAGGCCAGACTGGAACTCATGCCTTTGCAGGTGATTTGCTTCATTGAGGCAGAACAGACTCTTGCAGAGCCAGGCCTCGACTTCTGGCGGACAGGGTGGAAGCTCTCACCTACTTTGCCCGATCATTTCGGGTTGGGCAATCATGCCCTGCTCGGGACCTCCTCGCCTCTTGGACTACATGATGGCCTGCACCAGTGTGATCCATTGGGCCTGCTGGAGAATCGCCCCCTGCAGTGGTAGCTGGCGGCCAGTAGTCTCAGCACAGGGGTCACTTGACCTGCTGGTCATGGCAACCCAGCAGATGTGGGATGTGCTCCAGTGGTGGCTAATCCTGGAAAACCTGCAGGAGGGTATCCAGTTTGTCTGCCCAGAGCTGACAGTCATCCTGATGACCGGCGCCTCCCTCATGGGCTGGGAGCCCACCTGGGGATCACAGAGTCCATGGGCTCTGGTTCCCAAGGAGTCCCGGTGTCACATCAACCTGTTGGAGCTCAGGGTGGTTTGGCTGGTGCTGACCGCTTGTGCTCCACTTCTCAGGGGTCAAGTGGTACTGGTCCGGACGGACAACACCACGACCATGTAATACCTCAATAAACAGGGCGGTGCGCATTTCCTTCTGCTGTGCAGGGAAGCCTTCTGCATCTGGACACTCATGCACAGTCTGAGGCAGACCTTCTGGTCATACATGTGGCAGGAGTCTCCAGTCAGGTTGCAGATGCCCTCGGCCGGGTGGGCAAGGCATTGCATGAGTGGTCTCTTCATCCTGAGGTAGTACAGCATCTGTTCTCCCACTGGGAAAACCTCTGGTGGACCTGTTCACCTCCAGGGAGAGCATGCAAGCTGAGGCTGTATTGTGCCCACCCCCTCAACAGGGAGCAGCTGCAGGGGAGTGCCTTCTCAAGGCCCTGGAGTCTGGGCCTTCTTTATGCCTTCCTTCATTTCCCGAGCCACAAAGTTCTACTCAAGGTTAGGAGGGACAAGGCACAGGTGATCCTTGTGGCTCGGACAGCTCCTCAGCCTCAGCAACAGGCTCCCGTGGCATCTCTCACTACTCTTGGACCTGTTCTCAGTCAATCAAGAGAAGGTACTCCACCGGACCCTCTACCCTGCACCTGACAGCCTGGTACCTGGCGGCTCGAGTTCCAGGCTTTGAGTCTCTCCTGAGATGTACTCAACATTGTTGAGGCATCTCAAAAGGAGTCGACCGAAAATGTTACTCCTTCAAATGGAAGACAGTCTCTATTTGATGTCAGGGCAAAGGGCTGGACTACCTCTGGTCCCCCTCTAAAGGGGCCTCCGACCCGGCGACCCTCAAAGGTGCACCTGGCAGCCATCTCTGCTTACTGGGCGTGGGCTGGTCAGCAGTTGGTAGCACAGGAGAGGTGGTCTGGCACTTCTTTAAGGGCTTGGACCACATTTTCCTCCGGTGCATGAACCACCACCAACAACACCTTGGGATCATCTGGTGGTATTGGCAAAGCTCATGGGAAAGCCATTGAACCGATGCACAGGTGTGAGATATCACACTGGTCATGCAAGACCACCTTCTTGGCAGATATCCGTCCAGCCAGAAGGATCAATGAACTCCAGGCACTCTTGGTTGAGTCTCACTACTTGGTCTTCCACAGGGACAAAGTTGTCCCTGCTCAACACCAGTTCCTCCGAAGGTTGTGTTGATTCCACCTTAACCAGGTGATTAATCTTCCAGTGTACTTCACCAATCACACCTCGGAGGTCGAGCACAGGCTCCATATACTGGACCTGAGGCAAGTGCTCGCTATTATAAAGAGCACATGGTTGAAGTTCGGGGAGAAGTTCGCCAGCTGTTTGTTACCTACGCTGAAACTACACTGATTTGCATGTGGATTTTATCCTGCATTGATCTCTGCTATAGGTTGGCAGGGAGCCTCCCGTGAGGGCTAAGGGCTCATTCCACCTGCCATACCGCTGCATCAGTGGCTGCTTCCAGAGACATCCCTATCCAGGAAATCTTCAGGGCTGCTACCTAGAAGTCAGCAAACACCTTCATTTCCCTTACCACACTGACCTAGAGTGATGCCGGGATGCTGGTTTTGGGGCCTCAGTTCCTGATCGCTGTTCCTAAGAAGGGGATGTGCACCTTGCCTCCCTCCTCCCGGAGAACTGCTATGAGTCCGCCAGAATATGTGGATAAGTACACCATATCCACGTCCATAGAAAAACAGGTTACTCACCTGTAACAGTAGTTCTAGGAGTGGTATGGTGTACGTCCACAGACCCACCGACCTCCCTGGCAGTGGTGCACAGATATGCTTCAGCGGGCAAGAACTGGCATCATGGGGCAATGCTAGGGGAGTTACTACCTGGGTGGGTGGAGGAGCCAGCTTGAAGACTTTCGGCAGGATTTAAAGGGAAAGGACACTGCCAGAATGTGTGGATGTACACCATATACCACTCCTAGAACTACTGCTACAGGTGAGTAACCTGTCTTTTCTACCCCACCCGCAAAAAAAGAGCTGCATGGCCAGCTAGAGGTAGACCAGCCAGAGCTGGTTTAACGGTCCTTTACACCACCACAGTAGCAGGCAGATGGAGACAACTACCAAACCTGGTGAGTCCGTCTGTCATGTCAGTAATGTGAGAGCCAAAGAAAGTGTCTGTGGTTGGTGTGTGTTGTAGGCTGGAGTGTGGCACCCATGATGTGAGTGGACATGGTGAACACCCATACGATGTCTGGGATGCATTCCTCTGTCATGGACTGTAGGTGATAATGGCCACTTCCTTAATGTAAGCACCTATGCCACATTGGAGTCTTGCTTATGCCAGGCACCTCCACTGCCCGTCCCCCTTCCTGTGTCACATGTGCCACTTATGCTACCATTGTAGCTGCCAGGGTGCTGTGTGGTGCTGTGTCATCTCATGTCATGGACATGGTCCGCACAATAGATGGGATAGCCAGGTAACAATATCAGTGGTATGTTTGCGCAGACTGCCTCCACACAGTTCCAGAAATGTTGTGCGGCTATCTACAGTGTCACGCATCGCAGACGGGTAGCTCAAATCTGGTCACTGTAACCCACATACCTATAATGCTTCCCTGTGGCTTCTACAGTGCAATTATGGAGTTTACAACAGTAAAACTGCATACCGCTGCACAAGAGACAGTTTAATAATTGTGGATATTAGTTGGCAACAATATTGTCGTCATAGCTGTCACAGGTCTGTGCCAGTTATGTGCACAGCGTGGTGTTGCTAAGATATGGCACTATTGATCTCTGTAACTGCTAGCTACTGCGTACTGTACTCATGCATCTTGAAAGCAGGCGATCGTTGCCTTCCTGATCACATGCTATGGTGGGTGGGGCTGCTACAGTATGTTCTGGTACTGTGTAGATACTGCCATGGACTTTGAGGTGGGCTTATTTCTCTGCCAGACACAGAATATGTTCCACCTCTATATGCAGGTACTGCTTTGCTGACCACATGCTCAGGAATAAGACAAACACTGCTGGCACTGTGTGTGCTGTTCACTTTGCATGTAGCATCTGATGTACATGGACCGCATGCACCAATTTGTGATGCTGGGGTTGGTAGTGCTGGTGGCGTGGGGCATGCCTCAACATAGTGACACATGACACCACTTATTGTCCTCTTTGTATGCTGTGGCTTTCAGCACTGCACCATGCCCCTCATACTGTGTGTGTCCAGAGCAGTGTGAACTGTTGGACATACAGTAGCATTCAGCAATGCTGGTAATGGCATTTCATTGTACCACAAAAGGGCTGTTTCTGATTGGCATCTCATTCCACCTCACCATTTGCAGCACTACTGCAGTCTTACAGGGCCATACTGTGCTGTGGTTATGTGACAGCATGTGCCACCATCGAGCATTTAGTGCATGCACACATCCTTTGGCGCAGGCGTGAACTAGTCCAGAAGATGATCCTCCCATTTTTGACTACTGTGATGTGGCTATGGTGCCACTCCCAAATCCTCCCTAACCAGATTGGACACTTTCTTTAACTCCTGTCGATTTGCCCTTGATGCTCCATCAGGCACTCATCACTGCGACCTCTACCACACCCTGTCCCTTCCCTGCTTGCCAACAGGCGCCTCACTCACTTCTAAATTTTGGTTAAGAGAACTTCCCTCCTACCTCTCATGCTCACACTCTCCCCCCACTCACTCAGATCCTCTGACACTTGTACTTTGTTGGTCCCCTCTAGAACCACTCTCATTGGTCAGATAGGCTTTGCCTATCATTTCCCTAAATCTGGAACTCCCTCCCCACAAATATGGCACTCCTCCTTCTCTTACTCTCTTGCCTCTGCCTTACATAACTTTCTAACTGCTCCTGCTTTCAGCCTCCTTAACTGTCCTCCTATGCCTCTACTCCTCTCCATGACTCACATCCTCTATTAAATCTTTATCCTTCCCGAGCCTGCTTCTCAGCGCTCTCCTCTCCCTTCACCGCTTACTCCTTCACTCCTACCCTAACCTTTTCTTTCTTTTCCATTGCCAACTTGCCCTGCTTAGTTTTGACCTCTAGCAGGGTTCTCAGCAACCTGGAGGGTCCAGCACTGGGCAAGCCTCCTCCTTCCCTGCTCCTCTCTCTCATTCCCAACTCTTCCCATCTTGTCCCTAACCTAGTTCTGCCCCCTGGCAGTGTTTCAGCATCCTGTGGGTCCAACACTGGGGAATGACTCTTCCTTCCCTCCCCTTCCCTTCATCCTCTCTACCTAACTTGTCCTTGCTTGTCTGTGCTCTCTGGCAGGGTTCTCAGCATCCTGAAGAGGCCTAGTCTTAGGTAAGTTTCTCCCACTTCTCCTCCTCCTTCTCTCTACTATCTCTACCCTACTTGTCCTTGCCTACTCCTGCCCCTTACTCTAAGTCCTTGCCTCATTCTGCCACTGGCAGCTATCTCCAGCCTCTGAAGGGGCCAGTTCCAGGTATGACTCATCCTTCCCTTCCCTGTCCCTTACTCTCACCTGTCTCCTGCCCACTGTCACAAATTCACTCAGCAGGTCAGGCTCTCTCCTCCCAAAGTGCCAACTCTGAGCATGATCTTGTTAACAGCGTAACAGACAAGGTAACCCTCTTGTCTGTTTTGTGAGTTTGGATCAACCTTTGGTCTCAGTTCTGGAGGATTCAAACTGTAACCTCTTGCTAGCATACCCAGTGCACAAGCTGAGATATATCTGTCTTTAGGGGCCATATATCTTTATCTATGGGCACCTAACCAGGTAGTCAGAGATGAAACCTTAAAACTTAAAGACCTCAAATTTGAAATGCTTCTGTTTCCAGTTTGGTACCACCATACAAGCTATGTCTGCTGAACCATAAATATTTCTTAGCAAAAGAAAGCAATTCAAAGACAGACCAGGTTTGCTCTAAAATTAGAGTTTTTACCAAAATATATAATAATATGTCAAACATACAGTACAGAACTCTTATAACACAAGACATACATATCTTTAAACAAAACAAGGTTTAAAACAGTGCAATTCCTACAACTATATTTAGATTTTGTCTAGCTTTCTAAATACCTGTTTTCAGTGCTTCGGATGTTTCCTTAGTCAGTGTCAAATACAAATGCATCTCTATAGTGAAGAAAATAATCTTTTCAAGCAGTATTGGCCAACCCCTTTTTGATGAAGTCATCCAGCCCCTCCTCTGGTCAAATATCTAACAAAATATATTTTATACAACCACAGGATGTAATTTTATTAATCTATACTATACAGCTATGCAGGCTGTACTAATTCTGCAACCTTAGCATAACTCAAGTTTCAATGACACCTCTTTTGATCTCATGCTGTACCCTTTTCACACAGGCTTCATATGATCATTTACAGCCTTACACCTCTATGTAACATCCTAGCTTCCCTTATTTTAACATCATAAACCTAGTTTATGATTTCTCTCTTAACAAAATTAACTTAACAACTCTGTAATTAGCTCAGAGAAACAGGATCCTTAATAAAAGTCTTCCAGTAACACATTGGGCCAGATATTCAAAGGGTTGCGCCATGCAATAGGTTGCACCTGCGCAAGTCGAAATTGCTCCATTCTGAGTATTCAGCAGGAGGCAGTTGCACCACTGAAAACATGCTGAGCAACAGCGCAATGCAAATGAATGCATGCTGAATTGGAGGGAGGAACCATGTATAAACTGCACAGCCCGATATTCAGCGGGCTGTGCAGAGTTGTCGGCGCAACCCCCAACCTCGCCTGCACAACTTTGAGCCAAAAAAAGGATTAAGTTGAGGGCCACCCACAGGTGAGCTGCCGCATTGCAGGGCGCAACACAGCAGCTGCCACCTGTGGCTGGCCCTCAACCACTCCTGTGCCCCCTGCAGCCCGATCGCGGGCAAAAGTATAAACATCCCCACCCCACTGGCCCGATGGCGGGCAACAGCAGAAAAGTCCCCTCCCGACTGGCGATCACGGGCATGAGCTGAAAATCCCTCCCACCAGCCCGATCGCGGGCAGCAAGTGTCCCCGAATGGATCCCTGGTGGTCCAGTGGACCGATAAGCCCGATCGCGGGCTGGAGATATTAAAACACACCCGCCACCCCAAACACATCCCTGGTGGTCCAGTGGACGATAAGCCCGATCGCGGGCTGGAGATATTAAAAACACCACCCGCCCCAGAACATATCCCTGGTGGTCCAGTGGACGATAAGCCCGATCACGGGCTGGAAATGTCTAAACCCCAATGTTCATTCACAAATCTGGACTGCCTTATGCGGTATGGGCTGCAAGCCCATTGGCTCTTACTCTGCACCAATGGGTGTGCAGCCCTACCGGGCAATCAGTCGGCAGGGGCTGGGCGGCAGGCGGGTGGAATGCTGCCGCCCGCGGCTGCGGGGAGGCGGATGATGGGGCTCGTGGGTGGGTGGGGTGGGGACACTAGATCACCAGGATGTGTTCTTGGGGGGTTTAGACATTTCCAGCCAGCTGATCGGGCTTATCGGTCCACTGGACCACCAGGGATATGTTGGGGGTGTTTTAATATCTGCAGCCCGCGATCGGGCTTATCGGTCCACTGGACCACCAGGGATCCGTTCGGGGGACACTTTGCTGCCCATGATCGGGCTGGTGGGGGATTTCAGCTATGCCAGCGATTGGGCCAGTCGGGGAGGGACCTTTCTGCTGTTGCTGGCGATCGGGCCAGTGGGGGTGGTGGTGGGGATTTTTACTCTTTTGCCCACCATCGGGCTGCAGGGGCGTCGGTCCCCGATGGCGCTGCCTGGCAGAGGCGCCAGGCGCAAGTTCTCAGGGATCGGTGCACCTGCATGCTAATGGCATGCAAATGGAGACCGCAATCAGATACAAATGGACCCCCCTCGCCTTGCATGAATTATGGCCCCATTTGCATGTCACCTTTTGAATATTGGAAATTGCGCGTAGGCGCAATGAGTACTGCGCCACCGCCGGTTGGATACCCTCTGACCGCTTGCGGTGGCGCAGTTCCACTGCGCCATGCACAGTGGCTATGGCGAGGGTGATATTCAAAGGAGTTGCTCAAGGCGCAACTCCTTTGAATATCGCTCTATACCCTTGCCAACTATTTTGTGCAGCGCAGGGCTTGCGCCACAAAATAGCTCAGTTTGAATATCCGCCCATTGTCTCTAAAAGACTGAGTGTGTGATACAATGCTGTCAGCAGTTCTCTTGGCCTGCATCTGTCACCTAAAATCTGGGGATGAGAGGTCATTCTTAGAGCATTTGAATTTTCAGCAGAGACATTAATACATTTTATATAAAAATATTATCCAGCACTCAGGACTGGCAGTCTACTCACTCCTCCCCACCTAGACTGAATTTGAGGGATCTATCCTACATGGGGTGAGCTTCCCAAATCAGTTCACTCCTCATAGACCCTAGACAGCCCATCAGCATTCTGATTCTTAATGCCTGCCCTATGTATAATTGTCAGAGCATATCCTTGCAAAGCAAGACTCCATCTTAGCATCTCTCACTGCTCTTTCCCATCTGCATCAGCCAAACCAGGGGTTGTGGTCAGTCTGCACCACAAAATGCCGTCCATACACGTATGGCTGTAACTTCTTCAGGGCCCACACTATGGCAAGACACTCCTTTTCCACCGTGGGAGTACTGGGGAGCAGCTTTGCTCAGGTACAAACTGGTGATCTGTCCCTTGAGCTAGACGCTGGCTAAGTATTGCCCCAATACCCACGCCTGAGGCGCTTCATCTGAACTATAAAGGTTTTGCTATAGTCCGGACTTGTCAAAACAGGAGCACTGCACAGTGCCTCCTTCAGTCTGGTAAAGGCTTCCTCACAGGCTGGGCCCCAAGTAATTTTCTTTGGTATCTTTTTCTTTGTCAGGTCAGATAGGGGAGCAGCCAGGGCACTGTAATTAGGTAAAACTTTCTGTAGTACCCTGCTGTCCCTAGAAAGCTCCTGACCTGCTTCTGGGTTTCTGGGCTGGGCCTCGCCTGAATCACCTCTATCTTTATTTGGTTAGGACGCAGCTGTCCCCGTCCCTACCACATGCCCGAGTATGCCACTTCCCCATGGCCACCTGGCACTTCTCGGCTTTGACAGTGAGCCTGGCCCTCTGTATCCTGCCCAGCACTTCCCTAAGGTGTGAAAGGTGTTCTCCCAGCTGGTGCTGAAGATGGCAATGTCATCCAGGTGCACGCTACAGCATACTCCTCAGCACCATTCAACACCTGGTTCACCAACCTTTGGAAAGTGGCTGGGGCATTCTTCATTCTGAAAGGCATTACTTTAAATTCAAATAAGCCTATCGGAGTGATGAAGGCTGACCCTCCCTAGCTCTGTCTGTCAATTCTACCTGCCAATACCCTTGGTCAGGTCAATAGTCATAAGGTAGGTCGCCCTCCCAACTTGTCCAGGAGTTTGTCCGTCGGGGCATCGGGTGGGCATGAGACTTCGTGACTGCATTCAGTCCATGATAGTCCACACAGAAACAAGTTATGCCATCTGGATTGGGCACACGGACTATGGGTGAGCCCAGGGCTGTGGGATCTCTAGATTACCCTAAATCCAGCATCTCCTCCACTTCCCTCCTAATGTCCTTTTGGACAGCCTCTGACACCCGATATGCTGTTCACCATATGGGCCTGTGTCCCTGTCTCCACATTGTGTGTTGCTAAGGGGGTTAGTCCAGGCTTGGCGCTAAACAAGGGGCAAAGTTTGCTAAAACCTCCCATACTTTTGGACCTGATCTGGGTTCAGCTGGGAGACAATTTTACTGCCTCCACAGAGGACTCCGCTTCTCTCTTCCAGCAAGTCCAGAAGGGATCTCTTCGTCCATCCCTCCCCATGTCTACACACTGCAACGCCATGTCAGCCCTATTTGCATATGGCTTCATCATGTTGACATGGTACATCCTTTCAGTCTGTCTTCTGTCAGGTAACTCCACAATGTAGTTTACGCCATTTACCTTCCTAACCACTTTGTACGGTCCTGCCCACTCAACTGCAGCTTGTCTTTCCGGACCGGAATAAGGACCATGACTTCCTGACCCACCATGTGCTGAGTGAGCTCTGGCTCTGGGTCGTACCACACACCTTTTGTCTCTGTTGGGCAGCTGCCAGGGTTGCTCTGGGCTGTCCCCATAAGCTCCTTCAGCCTTTCCCTAAACCTAAGAACATAATCCACAATGGGAGTTCCTGGGTGGCGTGCTTACCTTCCCAGTCCTCCCGGATTAAGTCTAGGGCCCACATACCCGCCGTCCATATAAGAGTTCGAAGGGGAAGATCCTGTCGACTCTTGAGCACCTCCTCTATGCAAACAACAGGTGGGGAAGGTATTTCTCCGGTCCCTCCCATGTTGTTCAGCAAACGCCCAGAGCATTGACTTTAGGGTACCATTGAATGTTCCACAAGCCCATTGGCTTGTGGGTGATCTGGTTTGTGCATCTTTGCACCACCCACACTTCTCCCATAAACACTTCATCGGGTCCGACATGAAGGAACCCCTCGATCGGTGATTACCTCCTCGCGGAAACCCAACACGGAGAAAATCACAAGTAAGGTATCTGCCACTTTTCTGTTCTCAGTGAGGCTAGGGCGACTGCCTCTGGGTACCAGGTGGCATAAGCCACCACAGTCAGGATGAATCTCTTCCTGAGGAGCTGGAGGTATTTAAAGGTCCCACAATATCCATTCCCACCCTCTGGAATGGCTCCTCCACTGTGGGCAAGGGATCAGTGCAGCTTGGGTTTTCTTGCCCACCTTCCCTATTTCTTGGCACGGTGACAAGACCTGCATCTCCTTCACCTGCTGGGTGAAGTTAGGCCAATGAAATTCTGGGCCAACTGCTGCATAGTTCATGCGATTCCCAGATGACCAGACAAGGGAATATCATGTGCAATTTTGAGCAACTGCTCACGATACCCCTGGGAATGACAAGCTGCCTGCCTAGCATCCCTCCGTCTGTACTGCCTGTGTATCCATAAGTCCATTTTCCCAATAAACCTTATGTCTGCCATCACCCTCTGTGCCCTCTGAGTCTGCCCAAGCCCTCAGCTTCTCTAAACTAGGGTCACTCCTCTGAGCAGCTGCAAACCCTCAAACAGTCCCAAGGCATGGGACAAGTCCCTTCAGTCGCTAAACTGGGTCCCTATCACTAGCGTCAGGCCCTCAGGATCACTGTCAGTCCCAACCCTCTGACAACTGGTCACCCCTCCCTTCGGAGTAACCTTCCGTAGCTGTTGGTCACTCGCTACCAGGAAATTTTACCCCTTTTATCAGTCTTCCCATCTGGAGACACAGGCTGGGGAACCAGCCTCCGTGGTTTCCACACTGGTTTCTGTGGGGTTCAGGGAACTACAGTTTCCCTTGCCGCTGGCTACGGGTAACTGCACATACCATCCCTGTTGGAGATTGTTAACCAGGATCACATTTACTGCTAACGTTTAGCTACAGCCACCTGTTGCACAGTTCCCTGTTTCACCCCAGTCCAGGAGAACACTGTCCAGTGGCAATGTTTTCACTTCACCCGCAAAGTCCTGTACAGTCACATATTTGTTTGAGATAAGCTGACCAGGCTGTACTAGATCCCTTTCACCAATGTCAGGGATGCCCCTGTGTCCCTTAACCCCTGCATCTGTCGCCATTTACCATGACTGGGTGCATGTGTTCTCTCATGTTCACTGGCATGCTCTCAGGAACACACAAACAACCCACTTATTTTCTGGTACTACTCTGCGTATTAGTGCTTGCCCTTCTTGGACACTGTCTGGCAATATGTCCAGTTTCTTTACATAACCAACAAGCATTTACTTCAGAGAAATCTTTTCTTGGAAACCTGGGGCTAACTGGTTTCGGTGGGGCAGTGAGGGTTTTAGCCACCCTGAGGTGTGCTTTTCCTTTCTGCTGCTGCCTGCCCGCCTCCCATTCGGCTCAGAGCAGGTCTGCTCTTAGCATAGCGGTCCCGAGAGTTCAGCAGCCTCTTGCACTGTTTTTGGATCTCCGTCCTCTAGCCAGGTTTTAACTCTGCTGGGCATGCCCAATAAAACTGTTCTAATAAAATCACATTTTCAGTTTTATCAACAGTGTTTGCCTCAATTCCTTCCCACCAACGTTTTAAAACTGACATTGTTTCATGGCTAGCTCCTCATAGCTCATATCAGGGCTTCTCCTGAGCTTACAGAATTTAGCTCTGTATGATTCAGCAGTTAATTCAAACTTTTTAGTAGTGCAGCTTTTAACTTACTGTAATCATCACTGTCTTTATTGTCCATGTGGCCCAATGCATCCCGAGCTTTTCGGTAAGTAGCGGAGATAGCTGGAAGCTCCAGGACTCTCTAGGAATTTTAGCCTGAATACAAACTTTTTCAAAAGAATTTAAAAGGCATCTATATCCTCCCGTCCTTAAACTCAGCTATTAATTTAGAGTTCAATTTGTAACCCAGTCCTGCAGTCCCAGTTAAACCCAAGCCACTTACCTGCTCTGGTGCCGCTGGTTGGTGTCGCATCTTCTCCAGCTCATGTTGCCTCTGGTGCTCCTGCTCCTCCACGGTCTGCGTCTTGGCGTTCTCATTTGCTCTTCTCCTCTGCATCTCACTGGCACTCGCGCTCCTCACGGTCTGCCTCCCTCTGTTGTCACTCTGCTTCTCTGCATTCTTGCTCTGCCTCACAGTCCGCCACTCGCCTCTCGCTCTCTCCTCTCTTGGGACTCCAGCTCCATCCTGTGCAACTCAAGTTGCAACCTGAGAACTTCCGGATTCAGGATACTGGTGACTCGTCCCTGCTGCTGTGGCCTTCATTGACAGTGGCCCTGCTGTCCTCCTCATCGGCTCGGGACCCTCACTGGCCGCTAGTTCTGCCACACTCGAGGTCTGGTCCCTTTCAGTCATGGTCTGTGACTCCTGCTCTGGGTATCTGCTACCATCAGGGCCTCTATGAGGTTCAGCTTACTGGCTTTTACCTCGAACAGGACTCCTCTGTCCTCGCACAACTGTTTTAACTGTTCTACAGTGTGCCTGCTGTAGTGGGACACCATCTTTCCTAACTACTGCTACTCTGACTTTGCACTTTAGAAAAAAATAAAATAGGTAGGAACTGACTGTACACCAAGTGATATATAGTTCTGTTTTCTTTTTAAAATAAAACTCTGTCTTTTCTTTCTTTACAAGAGAGCTTATGGCCTCAGCTGACACAGAACAATAAAGTTTGTGATACCAAAATTATGCCACCACTGCCAATCAATCTGCCACAGATTCACTCAGCAGGTCAGGGCCCCTACTCCCAAAGTGCCAACCTCTGAGCGCAGTCTTGTGAACAGTGTAACAGACAAGGTAACCCTCTTGTCTGTTTTTGTGAGTTCGATCAACCTTGGTCTCAGTTCTAGAGGGATTCAAACTGTAACCTCTTGCTAGCATACCCAATGCACAGGCTCAGATATATCTGTCTTCAGGGGCCAGATATCTTGCCTACGGGCACCTAACCAGGTAGTCAGAGATGAAACCTTAAAACTTAAAGACCTCAAATTTAAAATGCTTCTGTTTTCAGTTTGGTTCCACCATACAAGCTATATGTCTGCTGAACCATAAATATTTCTTAGCAAAGAAAGCAATTCAAAGACAGACCAGGTCTGCTCTAAAATTAGAATTTTACTAAAATATATAATAATATGTCAAACATACAATACCGAACTCTTATAACACAAGACATACATATCTTTAAACAAAACAAGGTTTAAAACAGTGCAATTCCTACAACTATATTTAGATTTTGTCTAGCTTTCTAAATACCTGTTTTCAAGCTCAGATGTTTCCTTAGTCAGTGTCAGATACAAATGCATCTCAGTAGTGAAAGAGAACAATCTTTTCAAGTAGTATTGACCAACCCCTTTTGATGAAGTCATCCAGCCCTCCTCTGGTCAAATATCTAACAAAAATATATTTTATACAACCACAGGATGTAATTTTATTAATCTATACTATACAGGCTATATTAATTCTGCAACCTTAGCATAACTCAAGTTTCAATGACACCTCTTTTGATCTCATGCTGTACCCTCTTCACACAGGCTTC
The DNA here is from genome assembly GCA_016271365.2 of Neoceratodus forsteri. Classification (NCBI taxonomy): domain Eukaryota; kingdom Metazoa; phylum Chordata; order Ceratodontiformes; family Ceratodontidae; genus Neoceratodus; species Neoceratodus forsteri. Next base: position 1,873,892,729 of record CM057452.1, read on the forward strand.
ATAGGGTCATTTACAACCTTACACCTCTATGTAACATCATATCTTCCCTTTTAACATCATAAACCTAGTTTATGATTTCTCTTAACAAAATTAACTTAACAACTCTGTAATTAGCTCAGAGAAACAGGATCCTTAATAAAGTCTTACAGTAACACATTGTCTCTAAAAGACTGAGTGTGTGATACAGTGCTGCCAACAGTTCTCTTGGCCTGCATCTGTCAGCTAAAATCTGGGGATGAGAGAGGTCATTCCTAGAGCATTTGAATTTTCAGCAGAGACATTAATACGTTTTATAAAAAAATATTATCCAGCACTCAGAACTGGCTGTCTACATCACCCCCACTATACCTCCCTGCACTTAAAGGAATTAGTTCACTTGAGCTAATAATTTGCACTTTCTGTTCTGTCTGAGGTGCACCCAGATTGCACTGGCACTGTGTTAACTTGCCCTTCACAACTGATTATTTTTTCTCACTTTTCTCCAGTAATGGTCCCCCCATTGTTATCATCTCCTTCCCCAGCTTGTTTCCGTCTACCCAGCTACCCTCCTTGATGTCCCCACTGCACCTCATTTATTCAATAATTGCTAAATAATGTGCCTCTTAACTGTGATCCATTCCTGCAAGCAGTTGGCTCCAAGGCTACATTAAATTTCTGTACTATGTTCCTCAAATATGCCACTTGTAATTAAATCCATATTTCACAGGTATGATATATTTAAGCAATAAGGCATGACAGGTGTGTGTTATCGTGTAATAACGTCACTTCTGGGGTAGGTTGAAGCACGGTGAGCGTAGTGCTTCCACCCCAGGAGTGACGTTATTACACGTTACACACACCTTGAGTGCCTTATTGCAATTATACAATGGCTCGATGTTATAGAAAACAAAAATAAAAATGTTTTTAGTAGATTTTTAGTGAAGCAGTGTATCTTTGTTTCTGAAAAAAAAAAAGTGGCTCATAAGGATCATCATGATCATCAAAAATCAATACAATGATGTTATTGTGTAATAACATCACTGTCTCAGGCACACATTGACCAATCAGAGTCCAGGAAATGTTCTTGCCATTGTTTAATTAATTGTATGTTATGTTACAAATGTGACTGTATGATTACTTATGATATTTTTAACTGTATGTCTTATTGCAAATGTAATTGAATGTTTAATTTTCTCGGAAATGTTAAACTGTATGTGTAATTCTTCATCCAGTTGTATCCCCGGTCATACCGGAGGCGAGCAACTTGTTGTTCAGTGTGCTTTCCTGGTGAAACATTTCAATAAATAAATACAAAAACACTGTGGTCAGCTAGTGTTACACAGCATGTTAGTGGTTCTGCTAGGCTCAGGATTAGGCTCACTTTTGTACCACGAAGCCTAGTTGGGCGTGGCACCATCAGTCACAGCTGTCGCTTCCTGCACACGACACCATCCTGTTCTGTTGTTACCAGCATTTATCAGACATTCTGTCCAGCACATAGTACACTACTGCACTGTGGCATGAGCTTCTTTCACTTGTGACACAGGCCAGCTTTTCAAGAGCCAGTTGGCAATTTCCATCAATCCTCTCTTGTGTGCTCTTTGTTTGGTTGATTGGGCTGGTTGTAGCAACCTAGGGAAGTTTGGTGCTGGGACCCTTCCTGGCTGAAAATCAGGTGCAGGGTCCCTGGCGCATTGGGCTTTTTCATAAGCTATTTGCCCCAGCTTGCAACGATCTAAGGGCCCTTTTAAAAATTGAGCCCCATGTGTCTAGGGGCCGTAGAGCAATCATTGAACAGCTACAAAATAAATCAGTTTCAGGCTGGGAAACATAAAAAGGCTTAGCAGACAGAGCAAGGTACTGCTTATTAGCCTTCTAGGAACTGCAGGCAGGGTATTAGCCTATGCCAAGCAGCAAAGGTAGCATCCTCTAAAGCAGGGTATACATGAGGAATCACAATGGAGGGTGCAGTAAGAACTCCATAAACTGTTAAATTGTTCTTAGTGGAGTCTTCCTCCTCAGCTTCATATTTGTGCATCCTGGGTTTGTCTGAGCAGAGCCTTAAAAGAGAATCTTCAGAAGGAGACCTGGGGGTATAGCCACAGGGTCCTCACTGCATGAGGAGAGGGTAGAGATGGTAGGCATACCTCCCTCATAGGAACATGATCCCTTTCTTTGTCCTCCAAATCCTCCTCCATAATAAAGAGCTCAGGATTGTATTCTACTTTGTCGTGTTCTGAAATTATGACAGGAGCAATCGACTGAGCCTATGTCAGAGGCAGTAACTGTGATGGAGGAATGATGGGTGTTTTTAGATCCCGTTGATGGCGCCAATAGGGAGGCCCAGTTGACAGGAGCACTGCTAATGGTAGAAGCAACAGTAACAGTCAGTGAAACAGGTCAGAGAACTATGCCAGCACAACTAGGGAGTCAACAGCATCCTGTAAAGTGTGTGGGACTACGAAAGTTGAAGGGTAGAACCAGTGATATAGAGGTTATACCATCCATAGTAGATATGGCAGCGCCAGAGTCAAACCACTACGTTGGTGTCTCATCGATGGTGGGGGGTCTGTAGTCATCACAGTGGACAATGAGGAAGATTAACCCTCCTTCAGTGGAGACCTGGACCTCACCGGTGGGCATGAGCTTTATGCTTATAGTGATGGCTGGAAGTGGAGGAATTTGATGACATTTCCTTAACTTTGTCCTTGGTCCTAGACAACCTTTTTAGCAGCAATGTCGCCAAATGCTGGGAGTTTTTTCCCAGATGTGGTCAAGCAAGAGGGAGAAGCCTGCTTGAACCCATGACCTTGGCTTGAGCTCTGTGACCTTCATGGTGATGAAGGTTTCTAGACCCTTCTTTGGTGTTCCTTGTGGCCTGCTTGAATCCCTGATGTTGTGGGACAGGCCCAAATGGCAAACAGAAACTGTGTGACAATCATCCTTGTAGATCTTGTAACCACAAGTACAAAGCCTAAATAAAGGTTCTTTCAGTGGTGGCATAAAAGGACAACATTGATCAGGTAAAGTTTAGAAAATAAAGTTGAAGAAAATGATGGCATTGTTTCTCTGTAGGCCAGACAAGCAGTCAACGGCGGGAGAAGGAACTGAGTAGCATTTGGGCCACCCCATGATTGTATAAGCACAGACATTGCACTTCATATTGGGTGCCTCCAACTGTAAAGTTATGAGTGGTCCTGACTCTGATGGCATAAAGCTCCAAAGATTGACCCAATATATTCTCTATGAAGATCTTTCATTTCTCAAGGAGCTAGACTTAGACCAGCAAACTCACTTCACTTTTAAACTGACCAGATCAAAAAGACACAGGCAGTGAAGCATAGTGCTCCAGTTCTACTACACTGCGAAGCTTGGTATGCCTAGTGCCTTGGGTGCTATACAACTTTAGTACTTCTGTTAAGGGATGATGTCATAGGGATCATAAAATGGGCACCATCCAAAGTTGATGTCTCACCCTGACCAAAATACCTTCCAGTGAAGCAATTACAGTGCTGGTCCCAAGTCACCCCCCGAGCCTCCTATTAGCACAGTTAACTCAATGACACTGATTTTCCTTTCCACAGATTAATGTACAACACCGGAGACAGAGAACTGCTGCTCCTTGTAAAGGCCTGCCTTTAGCTGCTAATCCATGCCTGATGAAAATAGGCTGTCTACCCATCCAACTGTCCGTGGTCATTTTTTCCTGTACCTGACAAATATGATAAATTCTTGTAACATCCTTTAGTTTTTTCTATTTTTATCTAAAGCACCTCTTTCAGCTTCCAATGTGCCCAGTGCTGAAATTAATAGTGACCCTGCCTTTGCCTACCACTGCATGATTGATACTTGCGTTACAGTTATGGCAAATATCACATCATAGAGTCCTCCCTTACACTACAGGTTGACATTTATTGGACATGGGTTTGCATGTAGGATGAAGGCCTAGGCGTTGAAGATGTATGCATGTATGATTTATTTGCCTTTTTACTGGGATTCTCTTTTTTTTTTCAGCCAGCTACTGAAACGTCGTGAGTTTCTGTGCCACTACAAATTGAACAACTCTCAGCAGAGTTGGATGCATGAGGGCCTGCAACGCAAACATACAACAAGTGAGTATTTTAGAGGCTGCATGAAACGATAGCCATTTGCTAACATTTAGATACTTTGCGCACGTTTTCAATGAGATTGTCTTTTTTTCAGCATTAGAGGACTAAAATGCAATTTCTAAAGAATGTATTTAATAAACTGTTTCCTATATAATTCTGACATGCTTAAATTTCTTTAGTAATTGTGAGGCTTGGGGCGTAAACTTCTCAATCACAAACACCTATGGTTGCATTCTTAGGTTTGTGGATGAATTGCCCTACACCCACCTTCTGAATCTCAGAGACGGGTTTATGAGACTTTGTTGAGTTGGATCAAAGAGGGGCCCTTAAAGGAATGACTGGACTTGATTATGTAACTGGATCAAACCTTCCAAGTCATTCAGATGTTCATATTCCTGTCTTACAGGATTAAGGATACAGGTATAGTACATTTCAATGTTGCATTATTGCAATACTGTATATACACAGCGTCAAAAGTACAGTAACATTTTGCCTGAAATGACCTTTTCTAATACTGGATTTGATAGCTCAGTCAGAGTAATCTGTTAAAGCAAAAGTGCACTTCAGAATGGGAAGAGTCTGAGTTTATCTTTCTTGTTTTCTGGAAAACATTTCTTTGTTTTTGTCTGCTACCCTCTCAGTTAGTTGACATTAGTTTACATAGATTATGCACATAACAGCAGTACTGTTCAGATGTTCTAGCAGCCATGCACTGCCCCAACCAGAGTAACAACTGGTTGTGGCTAAGTAGGAGTATTAAGAAAATAATGAAAGAGAAATACTGAAAAAGGTTAGGAAGCACTTAGAAAAGAAAATTTTAAATGGGAATCATGTCAATCTAGCCCCACAACTGAGATGTTTTAAAATTGAGCCCCTTAAGATAGTTTTGCTTACAGTGAATACAGCAGCCTCCATAAAGCGTCCTTTACTGCCACCTTCTCCTCCATTTCACATTCATTTCCAATCTCATAATCCCCTGTGGCTGAAGTAAGTAATGGGCTCAGCTGCTGGAGGGTCTGTCTATGTAAAGGAAGGGATAAAAGCAACTGAACAAAAGAGTAAACAGGAGGAGAGGAGGCACTATGGGTCACCTTGGAGACTGGAAAAGGCACCACAGTCTGCACAGGGTTGTGTACAGACCCCACGTCAGGGGAGAACGGACAAGGATATGATAGACAGCATTCTTAGGATGGCAGAGAAAGGGAGATACTGTTGATGGGAGACCTGAATATGCCAGGTGTTAACTGAAGCACATTTGCTGCAGTCACATCCAAGAGCAGGGCCATTCTTGATGCCCTATGGGTGGCAGGCCTCAGACAGCTAGTTTGGAACCCACTCATGAGGGAGCAATCTTAGACCTCATACTCTCAAATGGGGGCAGTGAGAGGATCTCAGATCTAGAAGTAGGTTGCCATCTGGGAACAAGTGACCATCAAACAGTGTGGTTCATGTTAAACTCAGCTACAGAGTCAAGCCATCCAAAAGTGAGGAGTACTGGACTTCAGGAGGGCTGACTTTGGCAAGATGGAGAGTGCCTCAGAAAAGCACTAGCAAACAGGCTAGAAGGAGGGTGGAGCAACAATGGGGAATCATCAAACTGCCATCACAGAGGCAACAAGCCTTTGTGTGAAGCAAATAAACAAATCAAATGAAAGAAAAAGCCACTATGGTTCTCAAAAGTGGTGGCTGGGAAAGTCAGGGAGAAAACGATAGCATTCAGGAAGTATAAGGAAACACAGAAGTAGCAGGACAGAAGCTGTACCAGTTAAGGCAGAAGGAAGCAGGAGGAAGTCAGAATAGCAAAGGCCCAAACTGAGGAAAAGATAGCCAACTCGGTTAAGAGGGGGATAAACCTTTATAGGTACATCAGAGGCGTAGAAAGACAAAGGGAGGGATAGTGAGGGCTGAATAGAATGAATGGTGGGTGGGCAGAGGGGACAGTGAAAAAGCAGGGATACTGAGCGAATATTTCTGCTCCAGCATTCACAAAAGAGGAGGGAAGTGCCTAATCCAATTAACAGAAGCACTCTTGATAGGGGTCGATCCCAGCCTTTCATAGAAGAAAGGGTTCTGCAAGAACTCCTAAAACTGAAGGTGGACAGAGCAATGGGGCCTGATGGAATTCACCCCAGAATTCTAAAAGAATTAAGGGGAACTAGTGAAACCACTGACTACTCTTTTAATAAAACATGGGAGGATGGTGTGGTACCCGAGGACTGGAGGAAGGCAGATGTGATTCCCTTCACAAAAGTGGGACCAAGACAGAGGCAGGAAACTACAGACCTGTCAGTTTGACCTCTGTGGTAGGAAAAGTGATGGAATCATTTCTGAAAGAATTGTTGAGTACCTAGAGGCCAGTGGGGCACAGGACCCAAGGCAGCATGGGTTCACAGTGGGAAGGTCATGTCAGATGAATCTAATAGATTTCTTTGACTGGGTGACCAAAGTAGTAGACCAGGGAGGGCTGTGGACATGGCCTACCTAGACTTTAGCAAGGCATTTGACACAGTCCCACATAAAAGATTAATAGTCAAATTAACCAGCCTGGGAGTGGGTCCCAGGGTGGTAGCCTGGTAAAACATTGGCTGGACAACAGGACACAGAAGGTAATTGTAAATGGAGTCCACTCTGAAGAAAGAGGGGTTACTAGTGGGGTACCACAGGTTCAGTACTGGGTCTGGTCCTTTTAATGTCTTTATAAGTGACATTGCAGAGGGACTGGAAGGAAAAGTATGCCTCTTTGCAGATGACAAAAGATCTGCAACAGGGGTGATACAAGGAGGTGTGGAAAGGATGAGAAGGGACTTGGCAAGGTTGGAGGAATGGTCAGAAGTATGGCAGCTAGGATTCAATGCAAAGAAGTGCAAATAATGCACCTGGGAAACAAGAACCCAGGGAAGATTATACAAGGGGAGGTAGTAACAACAAAAAGGAAAGGGACCTGGGGGTAATCATATCAGATGACCTTAAGGTTAGCAAGCAATGTGAGAAGGCAGTAGGGAGGGCTGGGGTACACTGGGATGCATAGGGAGAGGCATCACCAGCAGAAAACAGGAAGTTGTTATCCCTCTGTACAGACAGTTGGTGAGACCCCATCTGAGTACTCGTCCAGTTCTGAGACCCCATCTCCGCAAGGACATAGACAGGATAGAGGCAGTCCAGAGGAGGGCAACTAAAATTGTGCAGGGTCTGCAAGAGAAGCCGTCGAGGAGAGACTAAAGGAGCTTAATATGTGTACCCTTGAGGAAAGAAGGAGGGGACATGATAGAAACTTTTAAGTACCTCAGTGGAATCAACAAAGTCCAAGAGGGTAGCATCTTTCAGAAAAAGGCGTGCAAGAACAAGGGGACACAATTTAAAGATAGAAGGAGGCGGTTCCGGGCAATGTGAGGAAAGTATTTTTCACAGAGAGGGTAGTGGATGCATGGAACAGCCTTCCTGAGGAGGTAGTGGGTCTAAAACTGTGGGAGAATTCAAGAATGCATGTGGACAGACATAAGGCAATTCTTGGTGGGAGTAGGAAGAAATAGGCTGTTGGTTAACTAGGATCTACGGCCTATCCTGTAGGTGAAATGGGCAGACTAGGTGGGCCAGCGGTCCTTATCTGCCGTCAGAGTCTATGTTTCTGTGTTAGGGTCAGTGGTGCCAGAAGTGGTTTTGGAGTATAGTTCATCTCTGAGACATCTACTGCTGGCAATAGGTCCCTTTGGATTAAAAAGGACTGAAGATCAACAAAACTAAAACAGCATTTTCATTTGAAAATACTGTACAATATATACTGAGACTGATATGTAATTTTGTTTACAATATTTCTAAATTGTTATTTTACAGGGACCAGTATTTTCCTTGAAGATGGAAAATCGGCTATCTCATTAAATGATGCTTTGATGTGGGCAAAAGTGAATCCCTTTTCACCTTTAGGAACAGGAATTAGCCTCAATCCATTCTGATAAATAACTCAGCTGTATATGGATTTTTGCAGCATCTACCTTTCTGCAGGTTACTGTTGTGGAGGCTAAGAACAGAAAGATGGCATTGAGTTCTGTCTGGTCATCCTGTAAGTCCAGGAGCTAGTCTCTTTGCATTGCTGCTGATGAACATAAGAGCAATGTGTCTCCTTCATCACGAAAGGAAAATGTACTTCTGTTTCATAACCCCAAGAAAAATAAGTGGAATTACTTAACTATGAACAGATGATGTTAAGCCCAGTTCCATCTAATTAAAATCTGCATTGCTCTCGAATTGTAAACATTATTACCACAGATAAAACTGGACATTCAAAAGTTGAATTTTATGTGCAGCACTCTCGTGCATGTATCATCTCATTGGTCAACATTGTCATAATGTTACATACAGTTTCTTATAAATAAGGTAGAAAAACTGGTTAGACAATGTTTCTACAAAATACATCTTTAACAAAGAAGAAGGATTGAAGTTAGCCAGTATAGACAACAGCAAAAACAACTCTAGATTAAACAATTTTTATACTAATTGCAAGCAATCATTAGAATGTAATTATTAAACATGTTTTTTGTTCTGTACATCAGAGTAATAAATGGAAAGTTACATGTTCACAGATGTTACATTTAACAGATAGCTTTACAATATGTAAATCAGAACTGGCTTATTGAATTAAGGATCATGGCATTTGGCTGCCTGTTTTCCAAATTTGTTTAATAAAATATAAGCTCCAAAAGGAACTGAGGTAGGATTCCTGGACCTTCCACTTTTGAACTGCTAGTATCGATCAGTTCATATAGCAGTATTGTATTCTGTTTATTGTTTCTCAGTGTAGCTGTGCAGTATGTGTAGAACTCTTAATTTGTAGAAATTGTGCCTTAATATAAACCATAGAAATGCAGATCCTTTCCATGTTAGTGACTGCAGTTATTTTACCCATGCTTTAAATCAGGAAAGTTCAAAATATTGATGTCACAAATGATAACTGTTACGTAAAGTAGTCATGCCAGTACATTTAAAGACTCTGTAAACAAGTGGAGTTTACATGTTGTGAAAGGCCTGGCTCTAACATATTCCCAAAGCATGAGGAGCAGGGAACTGCAAACTAAAGAACTATAAAGCCAGGATTATACTAAGCTGTGATGTATTGCTCAGAAAACCAAATCAACAGGAGCTCTCTGTTTGAAATTAAGTTTTAATGTTGTCTATGTGTCATGGACATTTCCAAGTATTTATGAAATAAAATGCAATATGAAATCTGGTGTATATTGAATATTCACAGATGTATGATACTATATGCAGCAAATCCAAGTGTCAGTGTTGTATCAAAGAAATATTCCATTCCAGTCTCATAATACAAAGGTAACAAACCAACCTTAGCAATGAGTATTTTTACTAGTTTGGCTCTGTTTTAATAAAGTTTGTGTGCACTCACCTTGTTAGAAATCTTCATGCTTTGCAATATAGTGTTGCCAGTCTAAAATTCCAGATCTTATCTGTGTCAGTCTTCACCATTCATCACAGACGGGATATCTGGCCAGAGGTCAGGACCCTGAGGAGTTTTTTAAAGGGTAGGCAGGCCGACACACCTATCGGCGCGCCCTCGAGGCAACGCACTGCGTGGCGCTTATGGGCTGGCCGCTAGGCTGTGTCGACCCACTTGCCTGCCAGTTCTTCATCTCCCACCGCCGAGGTCACCTCGTGGGAAGCTTTGAAGAAATTTTAGGCCTGTTTCAATTCCAATCCTTCGAGTCAAGTCTGTTGTTCTCCTGCTGGTTCTGTTTTCTGCCTCTACTCGGCGTCGCCTGGTAAGGTCTTTCCTTATTTTTTGAATTTTCGACGTCCGAGTCTGTTTCAGTGTTTTCCGTAGGGTCATGTCTCGCGTCGGAGGGCAAGAAGTCTTCAAAGACGGTCGCCCCCCCATGCGATGGTGCCCATGCGGCCGAAAAATTCTCCGTCACCGACCAGCACGACCGGTGTCTTCGTGTCTTCGCACGCCTTCACGACATGGACTCATGCGACGCCTGCTTCTCCATGGACAGCGGGTCCTCGAACAACGCGCGTTGAAAGTGGGGTGAGCTCCACCGACTTTCGGGGTTGGTTTCGCCTACGCCGGGCCAAGCGCGCTCTCTCTCTGCCTTTCCTCCGGGTCCCTCCCAGTTCTATAGGGACCGGGAGGAGGGATCTCGGCTACTTGCTAGCTTGCCATTGCCGAGGCTTCTTCCGCGTGCAGAGGCCCACCCCGCTCCTTCCGGGAGGGGCGGAGGCGCCGCCATGGCACCGCCTTTGGGGTGAAGGCCCCGGTGTCGTTCTGTGGCTCAGAAGGCCCGGGTTGGTGCTGTCCTTGACGCGGCACCGTCCGGAGCCGTTCAGCGGCGCATATGGCCCTGATGGGGCCGTCGTCGGCGCTAACTTGCGGCGTGGTGCCGTGGGCTCAGTCGACGCCGTTCATGGCACCGGCACTGTTTGCAGTGCCGTGAGATCCACTGTGACGTTGTCCCGCCATGTCTCGCCTTGGTGCCATCCTCGGCGCCAAGATTGAGCATGGCGCCGTATCCCCGAGCTGGCGCCGTGGGGTCTTCGGTTCCATCAATCGGCACCGTGTCCTGCCTTCGGGGCCAGCGGTGGCACTTCCACAGTCCTCGGCACCGCTTGTGGCACTGGGGAACCAGGTGGTGCCGGTGCCAAGGGTACCACCGGACTGTCGGCACCGCCCTGTCCTTGGTGCTGCTCCCAGTGCCGTGGGACGGATGGTACTGCGACTGGTCCTAGCTCTGGATCTCTGGCTCGGGCCGTGCCTCCCTCAGATCCCGCTCGTGGGGTTGCGGGGGTACTGGCACCAACTCGGGCACAAGGGTGGTCTCCGGGCCTGGTGGTGGGATAGATCTTCCTGGACATAAGTCTCCACCACTCATTCACACTAGTACCCATCAGGAGCAAACTTTTTGCTGGAGGGTCGTAGCGAGAGATGGCGCCACAGGCATGGCGCTCTGACGGTGTTTCATGCCGTGGTAATGACTATCTCGTGACGACCCTCCAACCGCCTCAGTTCCTTTTTCCCACCGTCGAGTGCGCTTCAGTGACAACGTCGCTCACCTGTCAGAGTCAAACTTCAAACTAGCGCATAGTTTTCAGTTTATTTTTGTAATTTTATCTCGATAGTAGTATCGCTTAATTTTATTCTATTTCTGTTATATTTTAAAATTTAACTTATAGTAAAGAAGTCTCGCCTACTGGACAGAGTCGACCATGAGCAGGTCAGGTGGCGGTAGGGAGACTTGTAAGAAAGCTGTTCAGTCAGTCGGGCTGGGTCGGTCAGCCCCTTCCCTCAGCAGGGTTCCGACAACGGTCAGTCCGATGCGGGGATGGGCGGTCCCCCGCCCGGCACGCAAAATAGCGGTCGCATTCTCGGCACCGTTCCGCCTCGAAACTCTTCTTCAGCCCACAGGTCAAAAAAGAAGGCATCACTCGAGTCGCCCTCTGATCGTCTCTGCGTCGACGGTGCGGTTATCGTACCTAGTTGCCAGTCTCCTCCCCCAGAGTCGCCAACTTCCGGTTTCCGCCGTCTTGACATCGAGCCCCACCCGCCTATAGGTAGGGCTCCAGATTAGCAGTTTCATCAGTGGGCCGCTCTTATGGAAGCGAAGGGCTCGGAGGTTGGTTCTTCTGCCTGGCTCGGTTGCCCAGACGCCGGGCTCGTCGGGCAATCAGACAGGGCGGTTGAACCTTCCTAGTCGCCACGGCGCCTCCCCGGTGCCAGCGACTCCTTGCTTAGGTGTTCCCCCTCACATGGCTTGCGACGCAGGGGCCACACGATGCCCTTATCTCCTGGTTTTCCCTTCTCTTGCTTTCCAGGTTCCAGGGGTGTCCTCGGCACCTTCCAGCGGGGTCGCTCGGCATGCCGGCGCCGAAAGGCCTTGCGGCGCCGCCCGTGGCGCCGCTAGGTCTTGCCAGGCGCCGGCCGCAGTGCCGGCAGGTCTTGCGGCGCCGGCCGCGGTCGTGTCTTGGCGGTGCCGCTTGCAGTGCCGCATGCTTCTTGAGCGCCCGTTTTCGACTCCTTTTGCCTCCTCGGCGGGGCCCTCGGGGACTCTCCTTTCTATCTGCTCTTTCTTCTTCTCCTATTTTCACTCCTTTCCTGTCAAGCAGTCCTTCCTGGACTATCAGGAGATGATGTTGAGCCTGACCCAGACCTTCGCTTGGGTGATGAAGTGGAGGAAACAGGATCCTTCACGCTACAGAGCCTGTAGTGTGGGACCTATCCTTTAAGTCTCTGTTGAGGAACCTGAGATCCACTCTTTCTCTCCAGACTACGGACATCGATCCTGGGAAATATTAAGACTCAGTATCTTCATGCTCGGAGATCCCTACGGATTTGACTCCTCCGATTCAACCCTCCTTGAGGCGCTGTCTCAAATGGTATGGAATAATCTTGCTCTTATTCCTTCAGTGGCTAAATCCATTGATAAGAAATATTCAGCTCCCAAGGATCGTCCCATTTTGGCATCCCAAGCCTCTGCGGATCCTATTGTAGTCCTGGCAGAGAATGACAAGTCGTTCTTCCTCAAGCTACCACAGCTCGACCTATTAACAAGAGTCTCGTAAATTGATACATTAGGTAAGAGAGTCTTTGCTGCCTCCACTTTAAGCATGCGTGTTGCCAGCTATCAAGGCTATTTTCTCAGTATGAGTATATCCTGGGCACTCTATGAAGCGAATGGTTGAGCTCTTCCAGATTCCGACTCCAAGTCAGGCTCCTTCTAACCGTTATCAAGTGGTGGGTCCAATAACCAACAGGTCAAAGCCGCCATGGACACTTTCGACACTGCTTCTCGTTCAGCAGCCGCGGGTGTTTGTACTCGGCGCCATTCCTGGCTGCGTGCTTCTGGCTTTACGAATGATGCTCTAGGTCGGCCATTAAGTTGGCTGGACCCGCCTACCCCCTCTCGAGGGGCATGTAGAGTAGCGTCGGGTTTCAAAAGTCGCCAGTCCTTTGAGGCAGGGGCAGAGAAGCTTCCATAAAAGCCAACCTGCCCAACCTCAAAGAAGGCGCAGCAGAAAGCACGGGGCCTAAAGCCCCGCGCTTCCATGAATTGCCGGCCCCAGTTCCATCCACACTGCCCGAGATGGAACTTTCTCCTCCGGTGGGAGGTCGTCTGATGTACTTCTACAATCAGTGGAAGTCCATAACCTCAGAAAATGGGTCCTCGGATAATTCGCGAGGGTTATTCTCTCAATCTTTTGGAAAACCCCAGTTGCCCTCCCAAAGCGACAACCCAGGTTGTCGACCTCTCAATGACCTCCTCACCGCCGAGATCAGGGCCTTCTAAACAACAGGGCAATAGAACTGGTGCCCCATCAAGCGAAACACGAGGTTCTACTCCATTACTTTCTGGTTCCAAAGAAATCTGGGGATCGCCCCATTCTAGACCTCAGAAAGTTAAACAAATTCCTCCCAGGGAGAAATTCAAAATGATTTCCCTAGGTACCCTGTTACCTTTGCTGCATCAACACGACTGGCTGGCCTCCCTGGATATGCAGGGCGCTACCAGCATATCCCCATCCACCCGACTCATCGCAAATTCCTGAGGTTTGTAGCTCTGGGTCAGCATTATCAGTTCAGAGTCCTGCCTTTGGGCTATCCTCGGCGCCACGGTTTTACAAAGTGTTGTGCAGTTCTCGTAGCGCATCTCAGGAAGCTCGGACTCCAAGTGTTTCCCTACCTAGGCGATTGGCTCTGGTGAGTCCTTCCAGCCAAGGGACTCTGGAAGCCGTTCAAACGGCCTCTCGCCTTCTTCGTCCATGGGAGTTCTGCTAAATCTGAAGAAGTCACAACTGCAGCCTCCCAGAGGCTCCTTTTCATAGGGACTCTTCTGGACACCTCTTCCGCGAAGGCTTTCCTTCCAGAGGACAGAAGACTCGACATCCTTCAGATGGCCCGTTACATCGGGAGAACCGATCGGTCACAGCTCCTCGATGCGCGTATGTTGGGTCTCATGGCGTCCTCAGTGTTCACTGTACCCCTAGCTCGGTTACACATGAGGACCACCCAATGGATGCTCTCCGCTCAGTGGTCACCGACCTCTCACCCCCAGTCTTATCCCATCAAGGTGGCGGAGCCCCTCACGAAGGTCTCTCACCTGGTGGTCTCAAGAGAGCAATCTCCTGGAAGGATTCCCCTTTGCTCCTCTGGATCATCAGATCTCTCATCACCACAGACGATCGCAATGGGATGGGGAGCTCACTGTCTCTCTCTCCACCTCAAGGTGTATGGACTCAGCTCCACATAAATGTCCTGGAGATGAGAGTGGTCCTCTATCACGATCCAGGCGTTGAAGGATGTTCTTTGTCACAAGAACATTCTCTTTCAACGGACAACAAAGCTGTGATGTAGTACATCAACAAGCAAGGCGGTGCTCACTCTTATCCCTTTGCAGGGAAGCAATGAGAGTGTGGGAGTGGTGCTTGGAGCACAAGTCTCTAATTCAAGCGGTATATCTGCCGGGTGTACAAAACGACTTAGCAGATCACCTCAGCAGGACAGCAGCAGACCCTCACAGTGGTCTCACCCAGCCGTAGCTCGGTCACTGTTCGAAGAGTGGGGACTCCAGACCTGGACCTTTTGCATCCCCACTCAGCAAAACTGCCTCTCTTCTGCTCCAGAAATCCAGGCCTGGCATTTTCTGTCAGGCTGTGTTCAGGTGTGTGGACAAACGCTTTCTTTACGCCTTTCCACCGCTCCTTTAATTCAGAGAGTTCTCCTCAAGTTCGAGTCTCAGGGGACCAAGATGATTCTCATTGCTCCTCCGGCCTCGCAACTATAGTTTCCTCTACTCAACAGTATGTGGTAGCCTCTCCGAGACCACTTCCTTGCAAATCAATCTTTTGACTCAGGGTTCGTTGGTCCCCCAACCTGAGGTCACTTCACCTTCATGCTTGGCTCCTGAAGAGGTAGAAGTGAACCGGTTTAACGTCTCGTAGAGTCTCAGACGTCCTTCTGGCTGCTCGAAGCCAGCTACCAGAAAAACTTATGCTTCTAAGTGGAAAGCTTTCTCTCTGGTGTCAAAGTCCTCTTGGAATCCCTTTTCCTGTCCTCCAGACAAGGTTCTGGAGTACCTTTGGACCTATCAAACTCAGGTCTCCAGTACTCCACGGTTAAAGTTCACCTTAGTGCCATTTTGAGTTCCAGAGCGGTTTCTTCCTTGTCTCTGGCTCAGTTACCTATGGTGAAGAGATTTCTTAAGGAAATTCTGCATACCAGACCCCTGTTAGGCGTCCAGTCACAGCCTGGGACATTAACCTTGTGCTAGACATGCTCACTGGAAGCCTTTCGAACCCCTAGCTACCTGTAAACTAAAATTTCTTACCTGGAAGACAGCCTTCCTAGTGGCCATTACCTCAGCCCGCAGGGTCTCTAAGATACATGCCCTGGTTACGGACCCTCCGTATACTGTGTTCCATAAGGACAAAGTAGTTCTTCGTACTCATCCTAAATTTCTTCCCAAGGTTGTGTCAGAATTCCATCTAAACCAACCTCTGGCTTCCTCTTACTAGCCTAACTTCCAAAATAAAGGAGAACGGTCTCTTCATTCCTTGGATGTTAAGAGAGCCTTCTGGTTCTACTTAGATAGAACCAGAATTTTCGTAAGGACAGCCAGAGGCGCTGTGCTGAAGATGGCTGCTTGATTCTTCATCTCCTGGATTCACCAAATATCATCATCCATCCTACAGATTCCAGACTTCCTACCTTCACCAACATCTGAGATCTTAGTTTATGTACATCGCAGAACAGCTCTGGTACAGTATTTTATTGCCTCATAATTACTGAGCAGGTTATCTACAGCTTTTCAATTTCTCTGTTAAGGCCTACAATAATGGCAGACCAATCTCCACATAACAGTTCTCTTAATAGAGTGGAGGCAATGTTTCAGCAACTAATAAGTGAAATCAATGTATTAAAATTGCATCTCAACAAAATATCAATAATATGCAGGCACTTGATCAAAAAATCAAGCGCTACTGATGTTAAAGCATCTCAAAATGAAGATTCCATTAACACATTATAGGCTACCATCAGGGAGCAGGACAGATTATTAGGAACCTTCAGGACAAAATAGATGATGTTGAAAATAGAAACAAACATAATAACCTTAGATTTCTCGGATTTCCTGAAGGTGTTGAACTATGAGACACCAGTGCTCTTCTAACTCATGTACTTCCTTCTTTGCTTAAATTACCAGCCAGCCAAGACCTAATCATCGAGAGATGTCACGCACCTTAAATCCGAGGCCTGGACCCGACCAGAAACCCAGGCACATCATTGCCAGATTTCTAAACCACGCACATACTGAACTGATTCTTCAAAAGTGAGGCAATTAGGTGCACTTACTTAGCAAGAAAACAGAATCCTAATTTTCAGAGACTATTCTAAAAATTATCTAACAAACGAAAAGCTTACAACCCCATTAAAACAATCCTTCATCAGCATGGAATTAAGTTTGCACTGTTACCCTGCAACAATGCGTCTTTTTTGAATGATTCTACCAGAGATTTCAGTACCCCAGAATCTCTCTCTGAATTTCTGAATTGGACACAGCCCACTTACAATGCCTTGCGATGCTAATGCAGCTTCGTTCCTGCTCAGCACAAACGCCGCGCAATTACAATGTCTTGTCCTTCCTGCTGAAACTGTCCTGGGTCCCTGAAATCTGCAGCCATCATATCTGCCACTGTAGCTCCTGCCAGAAACTCCATACGCATACAAAAAAAAAAAGCATCTGGTTCTTCTCTAAATAATAATACCTGCTGTTTAAATAATATTTCCACCTCTCCAGCTCCCATGTGGAGCGTCACATCAGTTTTCTACTCCTCTTACCTTGTCTAACAAATTCTCCCCACTCCAAGAAGATCTGCTCCAAGAAGATCTGCACTCATCTCGGAGGATCTGAGACAGACTGTATCCAACCCCTTTACTCAAGACCAAAAGAAGCTCTCAATGGGTAATGACTCTCCGATTCTTCCTGGGCTGATCTTGTGTCCAGCTCTCCCTTTAAATCATCTGAACCACCCAAAAGAAAAGGAGAAGAAAATCGAAGAGCAAGGCTACCTGAGGCTTTTCCCACTAAAGAAAAAAAAAAATTGTAATAAATACTATGGCCCATAATTAGATGTGATATAGCAGTTTCTCACCAGAATCCTCCTCTTACACCACCTCACTCGATTCCTTCGTACATTTACATAAAGTGCAGTCTCTATCACTACCAACAGGTTGGAGCACTTAAATGCAGTAAATCACTATCGCTGCTGAGAAGCCTGTATCTGTCTGTGGAGGTGAGCCAATTGACACTGGAGGTATTTAATCCATAGAATTACTCTCAGTGTATTCAATGGAAAAAAATAAATAAATGAGAGAAAGAATAAATATTACAATGTTCGTAAGATCTCTTCTAATTAATCCTTGTGTGGTGCCAGACATTAGTATATATAATTGCTATTACACTCTAATTTTTCATAAGCTTTGGCGCCATGTAGTCAGACGCATACATACATATATAGAGTTCTGTATTTCATATCAGTGTGCCCTTAACCCTACTATTATAGCATTTTTCCACATAAATCCTATCATTTGGAATGTGGAGGATGATTAGACAAATACTCTAAAATCATTTACTTATTTAATATTTATTTTGCATCACTTCTGGTATGTAGTGCATCACGTGCATTCAATTATATCTCACAGATTTTGCACCAAAGTATGCTTACAATTGTATTTCTATACATTGAGTTTTCCGCCTTTTACATTATTCTTCATCCCATTTTCTTCCAAATCATTGGAACTTATAAAATGATTCCACAATACACTGATGCACTATGAACCTATAGAGTATATACTGCATTCCCTAACCTAGCTTATGTGGATTAATACACATCAGGCATCCTTTTATCTGGCTCACACTGTTTCAGCATTATCTGCCATCATGTTGGTATACTTTATTTAATATTGGACTTGTTGCTAGGTCCAAGCTAATTCATTATGTTTGGAATTTAACACTATTACATAATTATCCTTTTTATTTGGTAGAATGATGTTTGTTTTTCCAGGGTAATGCTTTAATTACCTCAGCACAAATCTCAATTACACTTCATTAATATACTGTTATATAAAGTTAGTATCTTAAGATTATAGGCTAAACCGTATCTTGAGATTCACTAATTACTCTACACGCCTAGTAGTGTAGAGTGAGAGTCCAGTTATTTACCGACTCTTATTGCTCTGCATTTCATAAAAGTTTCAAATTAATATTCTTGTTACTGAGTTTATACTAACGTTTGTTGGTTCTAATGTTTAATTACTTGATATTCTTATCTCTATACTCTCCTCTGCGAGACAAAATGAATACAAATACTCAATCATCTCGAACCCATACAAGTTAAGGGCCCTGCATACATTTGTTTATTATATATATTTACCTTTTGAATCTGTGACATCCTCCAAATTAATGGTATTGAGTCCCTCATTCCTATTTGTAACTAATTACCTTATATCCTAGTACCATGGTGATCTAATCTTACATTCATGGAATGTCAAGGGACTCAACTCGCCTTGTAAGCGTAAGCAAGTACTTACCTATCTTAAAAAGCATAAAACACATATTGCTTTCTTACAAGAAACTAAACTTTTATCAGAGGATGTCGACAGACTTAAAAGGGACTGGGTCGGTCAAGTATATGCGTCATCTTCTCCATCCAAAAACATGGGGTTGCTATCTTAATACATAAATCTCTTAATTGGCCCTCATAAAATCATTAGAGACCCGGATGGTAGGTGGATTATAACCCTATTAAACACCACAACAGGTCCGCTTATGTTTGTGAATGTATATGCACCCAACTTTGATTCACCATTTCTTCCATAATCTATCCCAACAAATTATGATTAATAATAAAAATAATTCACCTATTCTTATTGGTGGTGACTTTAACTTACCACTACAAGCATATTTAGACAGAAGTAACTCATCACATGATGCCCACCCCGTAGTATTAATGCTTTATCAATGCTTATGAAGGATTTAGGTCTCTCTGACATTTGGAGACTACATCATCCCAGACAACGAGATTACACCTTTTATTCCTCTTTACATAAATCATATAGTAGGATTGATTATTGGTTCTCTTCTCCTCATTACTGAAAAATTATTGATACATCAATTCTCCCTATTATTATATCTGATCATTCCCTATCAGTTTGCATTTACTCTGGGTCCACCTTCTTCTAAATCCCCATCTTGGCGTTTAGACCCACTTTTACTCAGAGACCTGAATTCACTCCTTGGATTAAAACCCAGATTCAAGATTTTCTTTCTATTAACGATACTCCAGATATGTCTCAAGGTACTATCTGGAAGCATAAAAGCCACTATTAGAGGTAAAATTATTTATGCAGCGCAAAGAAAGAAATTAAGAGAACAACAATTAGCTAATTTAGAAAAATCCTTAAAGAAAAGAAACCCAATACTACAAATTAAATAAACCCAATCATAATTCACAGCTTCATCTGGAAATTCTACAATTAAATTAAAATTAACGAGTTGATATCCAGGAAAGCTGAACTTGCCCTTTAGGATTAAACACGGTTATTGGGAACAAGGGATAAATACGGAAAGTTGCTGTCTTACCAGCTAAAAACTCAACAGATGCAGAGACATATAGCAGGTCTAAAGATCCATCAGGCCAGACACACACAGACAACCTTTCAATCAATCGTATTATGCAATCCTTTTACCATCAACTATACTGCAACCTAATACTACAAATCCCAACCTAATACAACATTTTCTGGAAAAATTGAATCTACCCACCTATCCCCTCAGGACAAAGCTTGCTTGATAAACCAATCACTTTACAGGAAATCCAA
The DNA here is from genome assembly GCA_016271365.2 of Neoceratodus forsteri. Taxonomy (NCBI): domain Eukaryota; kingdom Metazoa; phylum Chordata; order Ceratodontiformes; family Ceratodontidae; genus Neoceratodus; species Neoceratodus forsteri. The sequence continues at coordinate 1,873,912,691 of CM057452.1, forward strand.
ACTGCTTTATCATCATTAAAAACGGTAAAGCACCTGGCAGTGATGGGTTCCTATTGATTTTATAAAACCCTATCTGACACTCTTTGTCCTGTATTAGTCAATGTATTCCAAAAGCAACCTTAATAAAGAAACTCCCATGCACAATGACCGAAGCCATCATAACAGTCTTACCAAAAAAGACAAAGACCCTTTACTTCCTTCAAACTATAGACCGATCTCACTTCTTAATACTGATGGAAAAATCTTGCCAAATTATTAACTCTCCGCTTAGAATCTTTAATGACTAAACTCATCCATACTTCTCAATCAGGATTTATCAAAAATAGAAACAGTTCCGATCATCTTCGCTCATTACTCAATTTAATTCACAAAGCAAAAACTCTTAAAACCCTGCAGCTGCAATAGCCATTGACTTTGAGAAAGCATTTGACTCTCTCAATTGGGAATATCTATATCAGGTGCTATCTCATTTTGGCTTTACAAATAATTTTTGTGCTTGATTCAATTATTGTATACCTCCCTTCAGCTCGAGTTCTCACAAACTCTATTTTGTCCCCTCCTTTTACTTAGCAAGAGGCACCAGACAAGGATGCCCTTATCGCCTTCATTGTTTATACTTGCCATGGAACCTCTTTCTGTGTCCCTACATCAATCCGGTACAATTAAAGGCATTACTATTGGTAACTCTCACTATACTTCACCTCATATGCAGATGATCTCCTTATTTTACTTGAAAACCTCGAAAGTTCTGGGCAACCTTTAGTTAAACTACTGATGACTTCACCTCCACTCGGACTAGCTCTAAACCTTAACAAATCCAAACGCTACCACTGAATACCCTTTGTAGTCCCTCATGAACAACTCATTAGGCTTTCGTTGGGCCCCCAAGAATATCTTATCTTGGCATTCAGATCACCCCGACATTGAATAAATTATGGGATGCTAATCTTTCCCTCTGTTAACCAGTATCCAAACAACACTTGATAAATGGAAGCTACTTAAACTTTCTTTTAATGGTAAAATTTCCGCCATTAAATGTCAATAACTCCTAAAATATTATACCTATTTTCCAATATCCCTTTGATACTTCCTCTAGTTTTCTTACCAAAATAGACAAAATTATCGGCAGCTTCATTTGGGAAGGCAAAATACCTAGATTTAGTCGTAATAAACTTAGATCCCATTGGCAAAAGGTGGCTTTGGCCTTCCTTGGTTCCAAGCCTACTTATGGGCTTCTCGTACATCTCAAACAATTAAATGGTTTAACAAACCCAACATCCAGTCTCCTTTATGGGTCAATATGGAAACATCCTTATGTCCTGGTAATGGACTTCTTTCCTTTATAACACCCTTACCTCTTCTTTAAAGTCTCACCCTACCATAGCTGCTTCTATATTCTACTGGAAAATCATTCACAAGCATATTAAATCTAACCCCAAACCCTTAGCTTACACCCCATCTGGGGTAACCACCATATATCTCTTGATAATCACCCCATTTTTTGTCGACCTGGAAAAATAAGGGTATTCTCTTTTGCAGGATATACTTGAACCCAAGTCTTTAAAGTTAAAATCTTACACCGATCTACGAGGCATATGGAATCTTCCCCATCAGGATTTCTGGAAATATCTACAGCTTCGCATACATGCAACTCTTACCTCACACCTTCTCTATCAATTCTCTGTATGATAAGCACATCTCTAAATGGATAAAAACAACATCCAATTTAAATAGCACTGTTTACAAAGATATTTGTGATATCCTTCCTGACTACTCTGTCAATGTTAAAAACAGATGGAGTACTTTGCTACAATATAATATCACCAATGCACAATGGTCCAGATGTTGGCTCTCCTGTCACAAATCTTTTAATGATAAATGCAGTTCCTCATTCAAACCAAGATCCTTCATTTGTGGTACAGAACTCCTGCTGTATTACAAAAATGGGTTTATTGAACAATAACAATTGCTGGCGCTGCAGTTCCTCAATGGGGATTTATTGCATATCTTATGGCACTGTCCCCTCATACAAAAGATTTGGCACTGTACTCACAGATTTGCAATGAAAGTGGTAGGTCAACCTTTACACTAGACCCTAAACATTGCATTCTTGGTATTTTAATCACCGTTCTTATAAAATTTCATATTCAGAGCAGATGGTTAAATATACTCTTCCTTCAAGTTAAGCACTAATCCTCATGCATTGGAGATCCAACATAATCCCTACCCTTCCGGTATCATTAACCAACTATTGCAATATGCCTCTCTGGACCGTGATGACATATATCTTGTCTGACCGATCATGTTATATAACAATTGTTGGCAGGGCTTTTTAATTTTTGGAATCAACTAAATCTTCCAACACCAATGTATGGACTTAATATATATGGATTTTCCCTTTTACTGATACATCATTGTAGTCTCGCTTTTTCCCTTTTTATAGTTTCTCTCTCTCTTCTTAACTTTCTTATATATCTTTTCTTTCCTATACTCTGTTCTCAATCATTCTTTATTACTCCACAATCCTTTTACGGATGTACTTTTTTCCCTTTTGCAGCATCATATATAATTATGTAACATTTAATATAAACCATATCTAATCATACTATCCGCTTTAAGTTCACTACAAATGTCAAGTATATGCTAATTACATGACCTGTATTGTTTACTGTATTTTAAATCAAAAGCTCCTTGTATTATTGTAGCAATGTTCTTATTATATGCGCTCAATTTCTTTAAAAAAATCCTCACATTGTACTGTACTGTACTGTAAGAGGTTTGTCTGTATATCTTATGAAAAATTAATAAAAGTTTAACTGCAAAAAAATTTTCATAAGACTCAGCAATTGTTTGTTTCCTTCAGCGAGACCGGCTGGGTCAGCCTGTCGCTATCAGATGCATCTCATCATGGTTAGTGGCATGTCTTCGACATTGCTATTCCATGGCACAGGTTAAATTGGAAGGTAGATGTACGCTCACTCTACTAGGGCGTCGCCGGCATCCTAGCGAAATTCGCAATGTTCCAGTGCAGATATCTGCAATGCCGCCACCTGGAGCTCAGTGCATACGTTCATTAAGCATTATGCACTGGATGTTCATGCCAGGCATCATTCTGCCTTGAGCAGAACTATCATAATGGACTTCTGTCCTGACGTGTGAGCTCTGGCTCCCCTGCCGCCCTTGGGGGATTATCAGCTTGGTACTCTCCACTGTGGCAGATAGTGGTGGAGACTTATGTCCAGGAAGATATGAAAATTACGTACCTACCGTAATTCTTGATCTTCTTGGGCGAGTCTCCACCACTCATCACCTACCTCCCTCCATCCCGAGCTCACGCTGTGTTGGTCTTCACTCCCTCAAATCTTTAGGCGTGAAGACTTCTTTGCTGACCCTTCTTACCGGTTGTCCGGACTATCTTATGTCCGTTTTTAAGGTTAGGTTTACTCTTTCGTTAGTTTGCTGCACCTCCTTGGTAAAAGGTACAGAGGCGGTTTGGAAGGTTGTCGCCAGATAGTCATTACCGCTGCCGAGCCAGCGCTGGCGCCATGCCTCAGGCGCCATCTCTACGCCGACCCTCCAGCAAAAGTTTGCTCCTGATGGGTCCTAGTGCCTCGGCGCAGATCCCACTAGTGTGAATGAGTGGTGGAGACTCGTCCAAGAAGATCAAAATTACGGTAGGTCGTAATTTTCATTTCTGCCACCCTCCTGGTTTGGCTCAGGGCCTCGGACTCTACCTCTTGGAGGCGAGTCGAGCTCTGAGTCGGACGTTCAGTCGCACCCCTCGGGGTTGGCTGTGGACCTGGCAGCACGGTGGTCTCTTCGACCAGTTGGAGCCAGCTCCCTTCTGAGGTGAGGTCGGTGGCTACCGAGATTAGGGTCAGTGGTGCTGACCAGCAGGCAGTGGTGCGTGCCACCATGCTCTGCAGCCTGGTCTTGGAGGTTCACGATCCCTCAGTTGTGTACCCTCCGAGTGGTGTGCCTTGATCACCCGACTTTCGGGCCCATCGAGGCACCTGCAGGGGGAGGGTACTGCTCCTGGGTATCCTCTTCGGGGCTGCCCAGAGATTCCAGCTACCTAGGCTGGCCCTCTTGAGGAGTGGGACTCTTTTGGACTCCGAGGGGTTGAGGGTGTGTGGGGTCATGCCGTCGGCCTTTTCTGGGGTCCACCGGGCCCTGGGAGGAGCCGTGGTGCAGATTCTGCTCTTCCTCCACGGTCTCTATGAGTGAGTCCCGTTCTTTTGAGGCAGGGACCGTCCTTCTGGATCTTCTGGCCCTGGTCGCCTCACTTGGGGATTCCGAGGCGCAGCCAAGGCAGTACCGATGTGGTTGTGCAGCTGTCGGCTGTGGGGTCTTCCAGGCACCTTCTTCCACGGGTGCCCACGGTCCTCCTTAGCCCAGGCGGAGGTCAGCGAAATCTCTTCTTGGCTCTGTCCCCATCCCTCTGCCACACTCTCCTGTGCTCCCAGGCATCCTCGGTCCTAGCGGCCCTCTCACCTGGGAAGTTCAGGCGTGGCTGCCCAGTTCCTGCTTATGTTAGGGCAATGGACAGCCAGGTTTTCAACCTCCCCCATGCAGCCACCCACTGAACAGATGGTGACCTCCAGCTCCTCATCCCCCTCTTCAGGGAGAGGAACCTTCTGTCCACATCTCTTTGGCTGCTGATCTTTCTGAGTATCAGCGATTCCCTGTGAGGATGTTGGAGGATTTACCTTTCTCCTTCCACTGTCAGCAATCTTGAACACGTGGCACATGCCTTTCTAGGCAATTTGGTGAGGCCACCCTTGTGGTGCCGCCCTGGCAGCCTCCCTTTCGGGAGGCGTCGTTGCGTTCCTGGCAGAGGCCCTTCTCCGGGTTCCTACCCCAAGGGATCTCAGCCAGAGGTATTACTACACCCAAGTCTCAGGTTCCATGCCTCATCCACAGTCTAGTTTGGCGCGGTTGGATACTCCTGATGGGCTCGCGTCCTTCACGTGACCGGCCCCCAGATCAAGACTCCTCGGTTTTGATTTCTGGGGTAGGAGGACTTTCTACTCAGCACAGTTACTTCTCTCTATCTCTGCACATCAGGCCCACTATGCAGCCTACAACAGGTTCTTGTGGTCCAGGCTAGGTCAGCTCCTAGCCTCATTGCCTGACTAAAGCAAACCAGACAAGCCATCGCACTCTTTGCACGTGGCCTGAGCTAGCAAGGCAAAGCGAGGGCATCTTCACGATGCCAGGAGGTAACTACCAGAAGTCGTAGGGACAGGATCTGCACTAGGCGGTCGGCATGGCTCGTCTTTCCTGGTTGTCACCCTTGGCCCGGCGTAGGGTGATTAACTCTGCCCACCAGGGAACCTACCTTTTCTCCCGCAGAGTGAGACAGGCGCTGTCAGGGCAACTTCCTTCCCCTCTGGGGGAACACATCTCTCTCTCCCACTTCGGGCCTCTCCAGGCCCTGAAGGTTCCCCTTAGTGTGTCACCCACTGAGGGCTAAGGGACTTGTCCCTTAGGGTGTAAAGAAACAACCCCCTCGGGGGCTTGAGTACTCACCCATCTGTGATGAATGGTGAAGACTGACACAGATAAGATATGAAAATTCATTACCTACCGTAATTATGATCTTTCTGTGTATCTTCACCATTCATCACAACCCCACCATCCCCTGGGCCTCAGTCTCTGGGTCCCCTCCTCTCTGTGACTCCCCTTTCCTCCTTAGGAGTGGGGTAAAGTAGGGACACACAGGGGAGTATTTTTCAGGGAGAGTGGATAGCTCGGCGCACTCTTCTCTAGTACCTTGTCTCACCCTGTGGGTGGGGTTAGTAGTTGCCCTCCTTTCTCCTCCTCCCTGTTTCCATCCAACCTATTTCTCCTAAAACAAACAAAAACAAAACAAAACATTTTTTCACCAAACATCTTTTCTTGGAGAGTACTGAATCCCTATCCTGTCCTTCTTCCAGAATAGCCGACTCTGCTTTCTGGAGTATTTGCCAGTTATTCTGTGCCTTGAATTCTGGCAGAAAGCTTTGCTACTCCTTGCAGTTCCTATACAATCTGGAGATGGACCAGGGTCTCGGATATCTTATACCTCTCCCTCTCTCCTAAATTCTTTACCCACCCTACCCTCCCTTCTTCCGCTTCCAGAGATTGGGGCCCTCCCAATCCCCTTTAGTTCTAACCTCTTTCTTTGCTGTCCTCTCAGTCGTTATTTCTCCTTTTAGTTCATACATCCTTTCCTTTTTCTGTCCCTTGGACTCTCTTGTCCCACCCTCCATCCCTTCCTCTTACCTCTCCGGTGACTCAGAACTGGCAGGCAGGCAGAGTCGGCACAGCCTAATGGCCAACCCGCGAGCGCCACGCAGTACGTCGGCCTCGAGGCTAGGCCGATGGTGTGCTCCAGTTCACCACCTTAAAAAAAAAAAAAAAAGTCTCGCTGGTTCTGACCAGATACCCATCTGTGATGAATGGTGAAGATACACTGAAAGATCATAATTATGGTAGGTACGTAATTTTCATTTCTTTTATGCATCTAAGAAATATCCTTCAGTATGGTATAGAAACCAGGGATAAAATGATTACAATTTATAAGAGCTAGTTATTAAAACAAATAGTCTACAAAGCCATGTTATTTAAATGGAATGTGTCTAGGATTTTGATGTTCCTTTTTCTCTCAGTATTTTATCCGGCTGCCGCTTGATGCCTGAATGCAAACAAAATCTCTGATTACACTGCAGCAGGGAGCTGATAATCTAGAACCCAAGCTCTAAAGCTAGCTGCCCTTACATTGCCACTCCCCTAGCCAAAATATTCATGCTTTCCTTGTGCCAGAGCTACATCCCAGATATATGGAAGGCAGCAAGAGTTACCCATTTTCAAAAAGGAGATCGCAAAGATCCCTCTAACTACAGGCCCATAGCCATCCTTGCAGGCCTCAGTAAAATTCTGGAGAAACTGGCTGCCACCCAAACCATTGATTTCCTCCAGAAACATGAACTACTTACCTGCTCAGCATGGTTTGTAAGGCCATAGCACTACTACTGCCCTTCTCAAATTTACAGCCGATACCTTAATGGCTATGGATGCTGGCCTTCTTATGGGGGCTATGATCACCCCGTCCTCCTAACCTCCCTCAGATCACTAGGTTTTTCTGCTAGCATGACGATGGTTTGATAGCTACCTGTCTGATAGGACTCAAACTGTGAAATCCAACTCACCCTCTCGGATGTGACCACTATAAACATTGGGGTACCACAAGGTTCCATTCTTGGGCCTCTGCTTTTTCCATCTTCATAAATAGCATCACCTCTAACCTCCATAGGACAGCCTCCCTGTTATATGCAGATGATATTGTGCTATACACTAGTGCAATGAGCATTGATGATATAACCGCAACTCTCTCTTGATTTTCATCTAATCCAGCAGTGGCTGTCCAGTCACAAGCTTGTCCTAAATGAGTCTAAACCCAGGCCTTGCTCTTTGGATCAAATGCCAAACTCAAACTCACCCGCCTAATTTCAAAATCTCCCTAAATGGTTAAATTGTTGAGGTGGTAAACTCTTTTAAATACCTGGACATCATACTAGACCCATCGCTAAATTTTGAGCTCCACATCCAACAGTCCTGCAAGATGGTTAACTCTAAACTGGGTGTTGCCCACAAACCAGCTATGCGCTCATGCCCCAGCTAGGCTTGCCATGCCGTGGCATACTCTTGCCCTCACTTCACTTATGGTGTCGCCATATATACCTCTGCATGTAAAACTAGCCTTCAAAAGTGGGATATCACATATACATATGTCGATACGCATCCTCCTCTCATCGGATGAAAACCACTGTCTTCTATTCAGACCTGGGTTGGCTTCCTCCGCCTGAGTTAAGGCTTTACACATATGGCTCTGTCATTGACACCATTATCAGACAACAAATACTCGAACCCTAGCTGACCTCTTCCAAACCCTGACACCTTGTTATGGACTGCGGTCTGTTGCCAAGCTCCTGTCTTCATCTCCAGACATAACGCCTCCAAAGGTGGTAGCACTTTCACCTGTCATACCCCCTATACTGGAACACCCTCCCACTTTTCCTACGTCTATCCACACCCACATGTCTTTTAAGAGTGGGCTGTGCAACCACCTCAGCACTTCTGGAAAGTGCAATTGTTTCAAACCACCTAGCCTTTAGGTCCCTGCTAGTGCCTCGTCTTTGCATTCCTACTTCGTTGCCCTACCAACACTAATGCACTTCTTCCTCTACCTGTTTTGCCCTTACCCTCATTGACTCATTCTCTACCCTTTCTGACCTCTTGTTTCTACTCTCCTTACTCTTATTCCTCCTTAAATATCTATGTATGATCCCAATGTTATATTATAATTACCTCCAATTGTTTCTTTATTTTTCTCAAATCAAGTATAGCCTTGTTAATGAACTAATTTTTCTCAATACCTTTTTCTATACTGTTAATGAATCTATTCTTGTCTGTAATCTATGCTTTTTGTAATATATTGTCAAAAATGTAAAATCTATATTTGTAATGTTTGCCTGTAGTGTTGTACTGTACCTCCGCAGTCGTGCCTGAAAATAGTCATTGCTATGGCTAGTGCTCTTACCAGTAAACAAAACAAATAAAATAAATAATAAACCCTCCCCCTGTCACTGACCTTTTCACAGACTTACCCATTATCCACCATTTGCACAGGATTTCAGTTGGGTGGGTGGCCAGCTGTGTTGGTCATGCAGGAGCCTGTGGGGGAGGGGGCATGTGGCAGCCTTGCAATTTCCTTCAGAATTTTCTCTTGAGGGCTTCTGGGAGATTTAGATGGCTGCATGCTAGTTGCCTAGCTCCACTATAGAATTGCATTTGGCGTTGGGATTTAAAATTAATGGCTTCAGTTACAAGAGCTAAGAAAGCTGCGAAGCCAAAGTAGCTCTAATTGAGAAATTTCTTACTCTGCAACAAGGAAAGCAACTCTGATGCAGGGGTTGTTGAAGCTCCTGGCTAGGAAGAGGAATGGCTTCCTGGTAACTGGGCATCCTGACTAGGGCGCAAAACCGAACAGCCACAAAGCTGTCACTGCAATCAATACAGAAATTCAATTTACTAATTTCAGCAAGAGATGCGAACATCCTGTAGTAAAGTGAACATTATTCTGGAGATTTCAAAGCACTGTCAACAGATCAAAGAGAAGATTTCTAGAGTGGAGGAGCAGATGGACACTGCAGAAAAGCAACGGAAAACTTTCAGCCGAGTCTTGACCTTAGAGAGTGCTCTGAATGCGGTTCTAACAAGCAACTTGCAGCAATGAGAAAATAGAAAGTATAGAAAATACCCTGCTTCTAAAAATATGCATATTATCAACCTCTCAGCTGACATTGCTTTCTCAGACTTAAGGGTTTATACTGAAACCTGTTAAATGCCATGATGTCCTTTGATCAGCCTCTGGTGGTAGATTCAGTTTTTCGACTACAATCAAGGTGGAGCAACAAGAAAGTAAATCAGCTGTCACGATACATAATTTGCACACTTCTGACAATTTCAGGCAGAAATAAAGTTCTCAACTTTGCCAGACAGCAAAAAGGTGTTATGTATGAAAGAAATAAGTTGCATTTCTACCCAGATTTTTTCAGATTTCTCAGTATAAAATTAGAGTTCACAGAGGCTGGAATACCAGCAGTTTTGCATGCTCGGCAAACTAAGGATCACTTTCCAGGGAAAGTCTATTATTTCCATGATGTGGATAAAGCTAAAGAGTTTTATGACAAGACTGTGGCACCCACAGACATTGGTTCGGATTTGAAGAGCAGATGAAACCAATACATGCCAGTAGCTACATGAATGCTCTCAAAAGATGGTTCCACGTCGCCTCTAAGTTCATTTTTTTACTTTAAAAATTGTTTTCTTTTTCTTTTTATGGCATATGGGGTTTGTTTTAGTTTAAGGGCTTACTGTAAAATAAAGTAATTTGGATTGGGTGTTAAAGCTTGAGCTAACAACTGTTTCAACATATTAGAAATAATGACAATAGATGTATACAATTTAACTTAATACTATTTGACCCTCGAAAATAAGAAAAAGTTTATGCATTCTAGAATGTATTTTGTTTAATGTTTTGAGAAGTATTGTTATGCTTATATTTTATGAAATTAAAATATCTCTTTTAATAAAAATAAAGTTTTAAAAAATAATTTTCTCTTCTGAGCTGGAGCACGTGGACTTGTGCGTCAACACGTCAGGCTCCAGCACTTCCCTCTGCGTGTTGTCCCGCTGTTCTGCAGCCTGGCCTTCACCAGGTAGCAGTCTCTACAGGTGGAACTGGTGTCCCCTCCTCGAGGAAGGAGAGCTGCTGTTAGAGGTGTGATCCTCTTCACCCTGCCAGCCCACCGAGTGATCCTGTCTGTTCCTGAACCCAGGTCACCATCATGGTGGGTGGACTGGCTAAGTTTTCATTTCATACCACTTTTAGTGCATGGCATTTTAAATCCACTGTATTTGCCAAAAAATGTCATTGCAGTTTTTTTGCATGCATTCAGACATCCCTGTACTCATGAGCAGTAGATGTTGAACTCCTTTAGACATTTTTAAAACTGTTTTTTTTTTTTTGGTTTTGTAATTAATGATGCAAATCGATAAGTATGATGAACACCAGCAGTTTCTAAAAATATCTTCCTTGACATTACTCTTTAACTGTGTACACTGTGGATTCATACTGTGGATTTGGGAAGCAGTATAGCGCAGTGGTTTAAGGCTCTGAGCTGCAAATCTGGTGACATCTAGCAGACCAGACCTGGGTTTGAATCCTACAGCTTTCACTTGTATACTAGTGACCCTAAGCAAGTCACTTAACTTCCCTGTGCTCCCAGGTCGACTTGTAAAAAGCTTTCAGCTTAGTGTACTACTCCTGGTTAAACAACTAAATAAAAAAATGCCTCACAGTGGTACTGGCACACATTTCTGATAGTAACAGAACACCACACCAAAATGCCTTGCTTCTATCATGGTGGGCATCACAAGATACAAGGTGCTTTTAAGAACTTCAAAACCAAGTATGTTGTGTCAGAATGTTGAGGTTTAGGGACGTGGATATGTTCTATCCACACATCAGGCAGTGTCCTTTCCCTTTAATTGTGCCAGAAAGTCTTCAAGCTGGCTCCTCCCACCAACCCGGTGGTACATCCTGTCACTTCACGACGCCCAGATCTTCCTTTCCACTGGAAGACGAGGTTCCTCCATACCACTCCCGTTGAGTAGGCCCTAGCACTAAAATCTTTGGATTTACTTCCAAAACTTTGAACTGTCTGAGTTTCTGTTTCAGTTCCATCATCGATCGCGGACCGCAATGGACGCAAAGGTCCCCGCCCACCGCACCAGTGCCCACATGCGGGCAGAAGATGTTACGTATTGACCCCCACACTATGTTCATCTACTGCCCGGCCAGAAACATGATACCAGGCCTGCAACATTTGCAAGTTATTTCATGCAGTGGTCCTTGAGGACCACCTCACCCACCTTAAATTTGGCTGCCTGGAAAATGACATTCACCGTCAAATCTAAGGATGCCTGTTGGTGGTCTCCATGGCTGCAGGGTATGCCGAGCAGCTGGAACAACTTACAGCCTTCAAGGAGGAGGCTTGAGCCACATTCAGTCCTCCTCAGCTTCTGCCTTCATTCTGCTCAATTGGGCTCACTTTTCGGGCTTCTTCAAGGAACTGTGCCAGTCCCTCCCAACTAAAGGGCAGGGCCTTCTGGGTCACACAGCTCCCGCTCTGCAAGAAGGAGTCGAAGAAAGCAATGGAGAAGACTCACCAATGACATTCCTGGGACTGGGTGCATTCTTGGTCTCAGAACTCCCAGGTTTTGACCTTGGTGGCTTCACGGACATCCTGTCAGACCAGTTGGTTGAGACGCTGGCTGACAAAGTGGCCAAGATTTTCTCAACCCTGTTGACGGTTGTAATCCAAAGAGGCTGACAATTCTCTGTTCAGGACTCCGGTCCTGCCAGTGAGCCGAACCCTCTGGTCATCGACCCTGACCAGGAGGACCACGACTTTCCCCGGCCCCTGCGAGATCCCCTGTTGGCACCCCCAGTGACCGGAGGTCGAGGTCTCAGTCTTCTTCATCCAGTGGGTTGAGCAGATCTTGCCATCACTGGTGATCCTACTCTCGATGCCACAGTAAGCAGCAGTGCCGCTATTCTTGGTCCTCCTTGGATGAGGAGGCTTGCGCAAGCTGCGTCAACGCTATGAAGAACTCATGTGGCAACAATTGGTGTTGGCCGCTCCAAAGCTGACCCGGCTCAGACAATGGCCATCATCTGGCTGTCACCCGACAGGCCAGCACCAATGCTCCAGTGGGGCTGGTTGAAACTGTTCCTCCCAGCGGATCTGGTCACACCATCTCGGTTCAGTCAAAGCCGCCTCCGCCAATCATGGTGGACCCCAAGCAACTGCTGACTGGTCCTCTGACTAAGGAGTCTCGATTGGCCAAGGGCATCCCCATTGGCTGTCGGTCACTCACACCTGACCGCCCTGCAGGCTCGAAAGAGACCTGGAAGGTCAGCCGCTTTATGAGGACTCAGAGTCTGAGAATTCTCACTGCACTCCGTCCGTTGACGTGGAGTCTGTGGGGATCTCGACAGAGGAAGGCCCACTTTTTACTGGCACCCTCTGCCTCATCTCCGAGTCTAGGGATGAAATCAGCCTGTCTCAGAAGTGGGCTCACTATCCTGTCCACAGAAATCCTGGACAAAGGGACTCTCCAATGGAGGCTTTCCCAGTGGCTGAGGCCATTATTCGCCCAGCTCTGGAGCTTTGGCAGTGCCGTGTGTGCCCTGCACCCGGCCGGATGGTCCATAAGTATGCAGTGCCCAGTGGTCCACTCTTGGGTTTCATGGAGCACCCTCGGCTGAGGGGTTGGTGTCAGACTCCATGTTTCAGTGCTCAGGCAATACGGGGACATCAACAAGCCACCGGACAAGGAATCAAGAAATTGGACCATGCAGCTAAAAAAAGTCTATGCTGCTTCCCTCGCTCGCCTCTGCCAGGTAAGCTCAACCGTCATGATGGCCTACTTCTCAAATGCCCTCTTGGGCTCCTTGATGAGGTGATTCTCACCTTCCTGCAGCCCGCCAGACTGCGGTCAAGCAGGTACGTGATCAGGGCCACACTGTGGCCAAGCAGCAACTTCAAATGGCACTGGATATGGGGGTCCTGTTCCCACTAATTGGTGGACGTAGTTGCTATGCAACATAGGGCTTGGCTGTGGATCTCGACCTCACGGCAGACACTCGCACAAGCTGGCAGACATCCCATTCCTGGGCACTGACCTGTTTGGCCCTGTGTGGAGGGTCACCTCAGCATATCAAGAAGTCCAGGGCCACTTGGACTCTGTGAAGTCTGCCCAGAAGGATCCAAAGAGCTCCAGCCAGAGGAAGCATAAGCCCTTTGGTCCTCCACTCCTGCGGCAAAACCAGCCCAGCACCAGTCTGTCCAGAAGGCTCAGTCTTGGTGACCCAGACCCAAGTCCGTGGCTTTGGTGGTCCGTAAGCCTGGAGGAAGGGCCCAGTGGTTCCTGAGCCAGGCTTCCTCCAAGCCTGCTCAGTGACAGGATGAGGTGCCACCCTCATGCCCATCACACCTCCCCAGGTCCTCCTGTGGGAGGCCAGCTCTGCCACTTCTTTTCCGCCTGGTCCACTGTCACCACGGACAGGTGGGTCCTGGAAGGGGTCAGTCAAGGTCTGCCTCTGGAATTCAAGCAGTGCCCTCTAAGCTCAGCTCATGCCCAAGGGAGGACTTGGTATCTGCAGACACCTGGTTGACTCTTCAAGATGACATAGCCCAGCTCCTCCACAAGGAGGTCGTGATCAGAGTAACAGATCCTCCAGAACACCCAGAGTTTATCTCCAGGTACTTCCTGGTACCAAAGCGGATGGGGATGGCACCTCATTCTAGATCTGCACAACCTGAACAAATTCCTCAGGTCCTGCACATTCAGGATGGTAACTCTGTCCCAGATCACACCATTTCTACAGCAAGACAACTGGTTTTGCTCCCTGGATTTCCAGGATGTATTCTTCCATGTCCCGATCCATCCACCCCATCAAGGTACCTCCGCTTTTGAGTTGAGGGAACCCTTTACAGTTCCAAGCCATGCCAGCTGGAGGGCATGGATTACTTTCAGAACCTAGAGGCATGGTTAAGGCTTGTTCTAGGCAGTGGATGTGAAATGTTCAGACTCACAAGTTTAGTAGCTCTTGTACAGTCATTATGAGGGCCCGTACTAAGTAAGTCAAAAGAGGAGACAGTGGACTTGTATGTCCCCCAGGCAAGCCACGTGTGCAGTGACAAGCCAGTAACTCTGCTGAGATCCATAGGAGGTGAGAACTTTAGACCCTGATTCATCTGAGGGGAATAATGATCCCAGACAGACATGAATTTAGAATTGAAGAATTTGAGGGCATTGGGATTTATGTACTATTGTGTGGATGTGGATTGCCTATGTGCTATGGATTAGCAGTGAGTAGACAATCCTCAGTGACAATGCCACACATGGGGTGTCTTGCGAGCCCTTGCACACATGAATGGAAGGGAAATGCATCCCTTCTACACTGGATCCCTGGTCAGTCATACAGGTCTGTGCATGGCCGGTCCAAGGACGTGTCGGGGGCGGTCCACACTCCACACCATTCATGAAGGCTCAGAATACTGCGGGGGGGCAGGATACACAGACTGAAGCCCTCACCATATCTCTTTGCATGCCCCTGGATTTGGCTGCCGGCTGCAGTAGACACAACAATCCCCCTATCGTGACTGCCCCAGCCCTCTGGGCAGACAAGGAGGGCTAAAGGCAGCCATTTGGGCACTAACCTATATACAGTCAGTTTGTCCTCTCACTCCTTCCCACAATACCCTGCTCAAGTGGAGCAGGAGATCCACCCGGGACCAAGACAGGTATCCCATTGGATGCCCACCTATGTCCCTTGGTCCACCCCGTGCACCAGTGCACTGGGCTGGGGAGGGAGCAGGTCACGGGAAGGTGACTTGCAGCGAAGTGCAGTAGTGCATACTGCACACCTTGTGCCTGGTCCTCTGGAGCGAAAGCCAGGTATGTGTGTGATCTGCGATATCCAGCATCACAGCAGGGCATTGTCAACATTGCCAGCTGTACAGGAAAGGGACCAGTCTGTGGCTACCAGCTCACCATGGAGGGAAGACAAGTTAGATGACTGGAAGAACCAGATCCAGATGAATTTGGGTGGAGCTTTGGAGCGATGAATCTTTTTTTTTTGCTGTTCTGTATGCTTTCTTGTGCCACACCTTCCCAGAGCTCAGCTCCTGCCACTCTGAGCCCAACCAATCACACGGACTTGTTTGCAGTGGCAAACTTGATCCCAGGTTTACCCCTGGCTGAGGGGCTATCGGTTAGCCCAGGACCTGTGGACCTGAGTCAGAATTCCAGCAGGCATCACCACCAGAGGAACCTCCTGGCTTTACTCTCAGGGTGGGGCCACAGGACCGGGATGAGCTGGAGGAACTACTTATATCTGCTGCCAAGCAGAGCCGAGGGTGATGGTCAGGCATGGAGCATCATAGAGGAGGCGACTGTATTTTGAGAGATGGAGATCCCTTGAGGTGAAGCATGCAATGATGTGTGAGGTCTGCCTCACCCTCTTAGTTGATAGCGCCATTTGCAGTGGTACCCTAGCCTCTGCCAGGGGTCCTTGAAGTGCTAGACACTCATCCCATCCTGGTGAAGGAAAACTGTCCCTGGATGCTCAATCCTTCTCTCCCCAGCTGGCCCTCTGACTCCGAATCCATTCCTGAACCAAGGATGTCGGGGCCACAATTGGATGCCTTGCCACTGCACTTGTGGGCCAGCATTGGAACAATGAATCATAGGCACACAGTAGACCATATGGTGGTCAATGAGGTTGTCAGGAGGAGTGATTTGAGATTGTGTGGAGAGGGTCAGAGTTTAGTTGAGATAGTAGGCAGGACTTAATGTTCAGGCAACATTAATGTAGAAGGAGACTCAATTGAGGCTAAAATGACCTAGGATGAATAACTCACCAGAGGAATTCCTCATGACAGAAGATGGTAGTGAGTAGCTCAGTGACTGATGGAGGTACATGCCAGGACAACAGTAGACTCAACAATAAATAAATCACACAGTAAATAACGTCAGCTCAGCCACATTACCTGTCCCTCACCCTGTGAGGTCCAATGCTGCCTGCCTCTGGATCATCATCTGCTGCATTGCTTTTCCTAGGTAGGACCAACCAATTCTGCTTAATTTCTCCCATTTCTTGCAAGCAAATGCCCACTACATAAACAGAGGTCTGGATTTTCTTGAAGAACTTGGGTTCATCTGGGGTATAGCAGTTCAGGACAGTAGCCTCAAACAGGGTGTTATAGCCACAGGTGATGCCCTGGAGAAGCAATCAGCCTCGATGAAGATGGTCTTTCTTTGGCTGACAGTCTAGTGCACCTTACCCACGGTGGCTTGTGGATCGGTGCTGGACTGATTTTCATCAGTCCAATCCAACTTTAAGTTCTCCATTTATGTGGCAAATGGGAATATATCTCACCTGCACCTTGCATGCATTTCAGAAAATGATGGGGTGAGTGTACTACAGTAAATGTGATGGTGATTAGCAGGATGGATTTGACCATATATGGTGGGGTTAAGGAGAGCGAGGGAATTGAGATGAGAAACTCAATATTCAATGCACCCATTAAGCAGATCTAGATTATAAGCCACTCTCAGGAAAAGGAAATTTAGTGAAACCAGACACTTATGCGCCACAGAATACCAAACCACTACACACAACTTTCAGAACTGAGCCCTCATAGAGTACTAGAAACTAAGGTTGCTATTAAAACTGTGATACACAGCTTTCAGTAAATGTCAGAATACCATGGCTGGGATATTCAAGGGTTGCGTGTGTAACCGCACTTGCACCCGGCGGGATGCTGAAAAGCATGCCTGGCGAAAGAAATCCTGATGCACCGCCAATGTATCCTATGCGGTGCAGATGTAGGGGCATGCCCATGCATATGCGGCACATCCCAATATTCAGCCGGGTATGTGGGGCATATGCCAGTGCAACTCTGCATTGCGCTGATGGGGGGCTCAAAGTCGAGCCCCAGAAATGTGGAGTAAGTCCTGCCACCTCAGGTGGGCTGCAGTATTGCAAGGTGCAACACAGCAGTCACAGCCGTGGGTGGCCACCCGACCACCCAGAACACCATTGCTAAGCACACATACACCCCTGATGGTTCAGTGACCCCACCCACCCCGTAAGCTCCGATCACCAGGCATCTGTATTTGATGTCATCTGGTGAATTATGGTTCATCGCCCACTGTAGGCATCTGTTATTTGTATTGGTGGTTCGGTGTTTCACCCACCCGTAAGCCTGGACAGGGCATCTGTAACTTGATCACCCCTGGTGGATGGTGTCTCATCCGCCGATCGCAGGTTGCCGAAGTGCAGAATGTCAGTGGTCCAGCGGTATCCCTCCCTCACCTCCCACAGAGACCCCGCCACCTGGCACCTCCGTCATCGGTTGAGGCAGCACCTCGCCACATACGGCCAATGACTAGGTACAGTATGCACTGTATGCCTATGGCATACAGTATACTGTACCTGTCATTTGGCGGGCGGTCAAGGGCGGTGCCGCCACCTGAGCTATGGGGTGTCAGGTGGCCGGAGGTCCTCTTTGGGAGAGTGGTGAGGGTGATACCACTGACCACCAGGTGACGCTCTGCAGCTATGACAGCTCAAGATCGGGCAGTGGGGACTGCTAGACCACCAGGGATTGACTTAAATTACAGATGCCCACATTGGGCTTATGGAGTGTGGAATCCATTGGACCACCAGGGATTGATTTAAAATAACAGATGCCCACGATCGGGCAGCAGGGGGACCACTAGACCACCAGGGATTGAATTTAGTTACAGATGCCCACGATTGAGCGTGGGAGGGACCACTTGGCCACCAGGGCTACTTTAATTTATTCAGATGCCCGCGATCGGGTGGCGGGGCTGCAATAGCCCACCAGGGTACTGACTTCGATGGCAGCAGCTTGGCAGGGTGCCAGGCGCACCGCCAGGACCCAGCACATCGTATGCAATGAAGATAATGACATGCAAATTGACCCATTTGTGCCTTGCATATATTATGGCCCCATTTACATGCCCCTGGCTGAATATCGCGGGTGATGCTCCTAGCACAACCGCACCTGCACTGGCACATCCCCGTGTCTCCTCTGTGTCTTGCGCTGGCACAGTGCCACTGCGCCTATGTGCAGTATGTGCAGACTCTGTGCCATATTCAATGGTGCTGAGCCATGGCGATCACCATTGAATATTGCCTGTCCTGGCCGCGCAGCAGCTGTTGCACTGTGCCCAGGCTTGTGCCGCTGCCTGGTGCACTGAGAATATTTGGCCCAATGTAAATTAATGAATTTTAACAACTTTATTTACTGCCAGACTAATAATTAATGTACCACCTTTCTAATATTGAACTGCTATTAGAAGTGTAACTAAACATACTAACAATCACAGGAAATCTTTATTAAATGAGCCTTTACTGCCTAACATTAACACAGCACACATTCTGCTGATGGGTTGCACATGACAGAAAGACTAAACACATTAACATTTTCTGACGTGAGAAAATTGAAGTGTGAATTGCATGCTACAGAAACTGGTGCATGTTGAAATTGAAATTGTTTTTGCAACTTAGTCTAATCATTTTTGAGGTACTCCTTCACGAGAAATTATGATGCACCTCTTTATAAACCACGATTCCAAAAGTGATCTTCTAGCCGAACCTACAGGACTCGATTACATTGTAGGTTATGATGAGGAGTTTCTGCTTAGCTGCTTCACCTGGACCTCCTTAAACTGAACACTTGTTTTGCTTCTGATTCCTGAAAGTGTGGATGCTATGATGTGAAAACAAAATGATGCACAGTGTCAGCAGTTCATTTGTTGAAAAGCTGTTGGAACACTTTTAATACCATTGTTTTGTCACACTGTCTTACCCTTAAACCAAGATTCAGTATCATCACTATTAAATTGATTCTGTTGTATTGTAAGTAGTTACCCCATATAAAAGCTCCACTCATAAGTAAAACATCTGAGTCAAATAACATACAGTAGTCTACTCCTTAACATTAAACCACCTGAGCACTTCAATAGTAGTAACCCCGCCTCGGCCCAGTAGGGCTTTACTGCAAATCTCCCGACACCCAGTGAATCCACCCTTCAGGCTCACCTAGCAAGGATTCTGTGCAATTGTCACAAGCAGCCACCAATACTCACCTCCAGGCCAGTCAAGGTCTACTCCTTCCCAGGGGCTCCCCTCCTGCCACTAGGAAGTAAGAATGTGCATGGCCAGTGGAGGTTTGGGTAGCCATATCAACCATCATGTGGAATGCTCACCAGGTGGCCTATTTTCTGGTTTTCTCTGGCTCTCCTCCTTACTCTAAGTGCTTGTATGCAGTGGTGAGTGGGGCTTGCATGCCCAGCAGTGTATTGTCACCCATCCTGCCATAGCACCACCACAATGCCTCCACCAGGGCTGCTAACAGATCAGTGTGCTATTTTCCTTTCCTCTGGGAGTAGAGCAGGGAAACTCTTGCCCTTCCACTTAGCATCTGCTCCTGACATTCTGGGCCTCAGCAGTCCCCTACTGTTTGCACCATGGAGTCAAATATCCTTTTCAACTTACATTTTTGTCCCCCACCTCCCTGTATGATTGGAATCTCCTTTAGAAGTGCCAGGCCATCTACCCACTCAAAGAACCAATAAGGCACCTCAGCTTTACCAACCCGATGAGCCCCAGTTCAGCTACCTGCAATGAGGATGGAGTCTCCACGAAAAGGATTCCGGAACAACCCTACAGTATTGGGCCCCCAAAACTTCCATCACTGAGCATGGGACAGGCAGAGCGCCATCTACGCAATCACATGTCCATGTTTCCATTTTCTTGCCCTCCCATCAACCTGGTGGCATCAGACGGTAGACCCTACTGGATGCTCATCTGATTCCTGCTCCTGTGCAACATTATTCCTGCTTTTCTGTCCTAGTAGTACTAGGGACAGGCAGATAGTTAGATGACTGTTCCCACTCTCCTGGGAAGGAGAACTTCTCACTGCTATGCTCATTCTTATCTGGCTGGCCCATCAAGACAGCCAGGCTCAGGGCACAAACTGGGTTTTTGGTATTGCTAGGAGCACCCTGATCTTCCAGGAATCAGTTTTCACCATTGATTCACATTAGTGAGTCTTAGCTGTAGGCATTATGACCTCCTGGGAGCCAGAACTTTTCAGGAGGGCTGGCACTGATGTAAGCTGCACACAAGTGCAGCAGCATGAGATTGGCTCATGCTGTGTGGCTTACGTCAGCACCAGTCTTACACCATCTCTGTTCCTTTTCTCTCACCATTGAGTGCACATCAGTGATGACATTGTTCACCTGCTGGGAGTCAGAACTGTGTGTCTATATGGCAACAGCATTTAGTCCTTCTCAGTTTTAGTGTTTAAAGGCAGAGTTTGTTATTTTGTGTGTTTAGTGAGTTTACTAAGATATTCTGTCAGTCTCTCACAGCCCTAACAAATCAATGGTTGACAGCCGTGGAGGACAAATAGTAGGGAGCCTTTGCAGATAAGCTGCTCTGGCAGTGGGCTGTGTTCGATGCTCTTTCCTTTCAGGAAGGGTTATGACAGTGGGCGGTCCAGTGCTCGGGAGGAAGGAAAGTCCTCCGGGCCCTTGCTGGTGTCTGTGCTGCTGACTCCTGTTCCACTGGCTGCACTCCCCTCAGTGTCACTGTGGTGGGACCAGCTGCAGTACTACTGCTGGTACAGGCTGAATCATCATGCCAGAGCTCGTGCTATGCCAGGTTTATGCCTTTGGTTCCTGGCATGGGGCTGGCTCTGGTGCTGCCCTTGCCAGATTTCGCTTTGATTATGGCACCACCCCGTGTCAGCCCCTCATCCTTGGGGCCGTGTTGCAAAGACTGTGTTCTGGATTAGACAGCTTGTGATCCAACCTCTCTATCACCCTGCTTCCAAGGAAGGTGTGAAGGGGATGAGTCTGACCCCTGACTTCATTATTTCTTTCTTTTTTTTTATTTTATGTTTATTGCATTTAAAAAAAATACAGTAACTTAGAACTTACAAATGTCAGACATCATAGGAGCCATCAAATGGTACAGAAGTAGGAAGTCTAAACATTTCAGGTTACGGATAAGGGGAAAACAAATGAAGAAACCATCATATACATAACCAAAGGGCTGCACCCTACAAGAGTGTGGCAGTCAGTCCAATATATGAAAAGTCCAAACATGTTAGAACCTCAGCAACTAGTGCTGACGTGACCCCTTCGCAAACATCTTATGAGCCCAAAAGTGTAGTGCCCCAAAACAGTAGCATTAACAAGGAAAATGGCAACTACTTAAACAAACAATCCAACTAATACTGCAATACCTAACCAGTAAAGCTAAACATTAATTGTCCATAAGGAAAAGTGTCCTTTCAATGATTAAAAGAAAGGGCAAACAAGCAATGTTCAAGGACAGAAGTTCAACATGAGTAACAGCGTGTCCACAGAACACATAGGGTGGCCGGCAACCCCACTTCAAGGAAACTAACAGTTTGAACTAATACAGGTCAGTGTAGGCCCTGACGCCTCATCCTCGGTACAGTTGTCCTCAGAACTCTGTTCAGGAGGAGCATGTTGGCATGCAGTCTCAAATATCTTCTTAATCTGTTCGACTGCCTTCCCAGCCTCAACCAGGTTGGTAAATTGAAAAGCATGTCCGCTATAATAACACAGAAATGAGCCCGCATGAAATCTTCACAATTTGGCTTTAACACTGTTAAATTTCTTCTAACGAGCTCTTGTAGCATAAGATAGGTCAGGAAACAAATTTAGAGAGTGGCCCTTATAATTGAGCTAATCCATAATGCGGGCTGCATTTAACAAGCATTTGTCAGTGTTGAATGTTTCCTTGCATGGTATATGTGCAGGTGTGTATTGTGTTAGCTGAATCCCAACTTAAGGTTACTAACTAATCTTCACCTGCTGCTGTGCTTTGCAGGCTTTCCAAGATGATGATGGAAAACATTCTGTTTAGTTCTCCTCATGAAACTGAGAAATGGAGTTTGAATATGTCTCTGCATAGATTCAAAATTGTAACCATGAGCTGTTGACCTATCAAAGCAGAGTTTAGATTTCCTTTATTTTGATATAGTTACGTATACTGTAGATATGGGACCAGGGGTACTAATATCATTTCTAAAATTATGGGCATTACAAAGAACTGCACACTAGAAATGTTTTCCTGTCCCTTAAAGACTGGAAGGTTAATTCACATGCTCAAGGGTCACACACTGTATGGCAATGAATTATAAATCCAGGACCCAGTGAAGCTAGGTAATCATTCCGTCCTTAATTAATAACATGGCAACTGTAGCCTTCTTCTCCATTCAGAGCTGGATTGTGGATTTGTCAATGCCAACACTTAACTATTCCCCAAAACATTCAGTCACAAAGGCATGAAGTACATAAAAATAATACTTACTACTCACAATGATGTGAAATCTACCAGTGTTCCAAAACTCATGCACTCTGCACAAAAGCGATAGTAGGGAGGATGCAGGCAACTACAGGCCGCCCAGCCTCACCTCAGTGGTGGGGAAGATCATGGAGACCATGCTGAAAGAAAGAATAGTGTCACACCTTGACTCCAATGGTGCCAAGGATCCAAGGCAACATGGATTTACAGCAGGAAGGTCATGTCAAACAAATCTTGTAGAAATTTTTGATTGGGCATTAAGTAAATCAGAGGGTGGTGTACATCGCCACCCCAATTTCAGCAAAGTTTTGACACTATACCACATAGAAGGCTGATTAACAAGATGGGTAGTCTGGGCATGGGGCACAAGGTGATAAACTGGGTTAGAAACTGGCTGATGGACAGGAGGCAAAGGGTGGTGGTAAATGGGATCAAATCCAGGAGAGGGGTGACCAACGGGGTACCTCAGGAATCAGTCCTGTTCAATGTCTTCATCAGTGACATTGCAGAAGCAGGGCACCATCTAGGAGGGCAGGGCATTGCAGGCTGTTTTTTTTTTATGAATAATATGCCCCTGCACCTATACCGTGAGCAGGTCAGGAGTCCTCACACAATATGGTGGCGGTCAGACTGCTGCAGTACGCATGTGCGCCCTGCAGGTGAGAGTATGTGACTCAGCCTGGCACCAGTCAGTCAGTCAGCCTCCCTATTTAATAGCAACTCAGAAGAAAAACACGCTGTAGACAGAGAGATACCACACTGCAAGGACTCCTGTTTAGAGACCATGCTAGTTTCCACCTTTTAACGCTCCTCTCTTGACCCACTGCAAATAAATTTAAAAATACTTTACTGCGGTGCAAATAATGCTGCAACAAGCATTGGAAGGACGCCAGGAACACCCTCGTGCCTTGCTTTTCACCTCCCCTCAGAAACCCTCAGGTACCTTAATTTATACATTTTAAAAAACAGTTTAGTAATTTCTTGTGCTTTATGCAGCAGGGACAGCAAATTCAAAACCAGGTGCTGTGAGTTACAAGGTAAGTGGTGAGATACAAGCCAGCCAGCCCAGCTTCACAGAGTCTTAAGAATAGTGCACCCTTTCAAAAACTCCATGGACTGGCTTGAGTTGAGGCTCATTTTATTTCATGATATTATCCTAAAAAGTAACCGAAATAGTCCCTTGCCCCAAGCTAGGAAAGACAGAGCTGGTTTAAATTAGGTTGTGAATAGATGCACTTTTACTCTTATGTGAATATTTAGTTCAGTGGATCATTTTGTGTTCAGATATAGCACGTAGTGAAAAGTGAGGGCTCTAACAATGAAATAAAGTGCTGTGGAATATGCCCAAGTTTAGACTGTGTAGCTCTGTGCAGCACCTCTGTGAAAGTACAGCTGTGTACAAGAAGCTAATATGAAACTGAATTTCAGAAAAGGACAAGTAAGCAAAGGAACAGGGTTCACTCCTGTCATTTGCAAAAAGCCTAAAAAGCAGAAAATGAAAATTACATACCTACCATAATTATGATCTTTCTGTGTCTCTTCACCATTCATCACAATTGGGTTCATGGCTGGAGGTTATGACCCCACAGAACTCCTTTTTTTTGTGTAGGTGGAGCCGACGACCATTGATGCTGCCCTCAAGGCTGATGCATTGCATGGCACTTGCGGGTTGGCCAAGAAGACTGTCGACCCGCCTGCCTGCCAGTTCTGAGTCCGCCGGAGAGGTAAGAGGAAGGAGTGGAGGGTGGGACAAGGAAGTCCAAGGGACAGGAAAAGGAAAGATATAAAACTAAAAGGAGAAATAATGACTGAGAGGACACAAAGAGAGAAGTTAGAACTAAAGGGATTGGGAGGGGCCCCAATCTATGGAAATAGAGGAGGGAGTGAGGTAGGTGGGGTAGAGAATTTGAGGAGGAATAGAGGAGAAAGGTAACATATCCCAGACCCTGGTCCGTCTCCTGATTGTATAGAAACTGCAAGGAGTAGCCAAAGGCTTCTTGCCAGAATTCAAGGCACAGAATAACTGGATAAAACTCCATATGAGCAGAGATGGCTGTTCTGAAGAAGGACAGGGCACAGAGAATTAACACCCTCTCAAGGAAAGATTTTTGGTGAAAAGGAAAAGTATTTTATTTTGTAATAAGGGTAGTCCAAAGGACAAGGAAAATAAGATGGACAGGAAAAGGAGGAGGAGAGAATGAAGGGCAACTGCCAACTCCCACCCCACAGGGGAAGCTAACGACTGGAGAAGGAGTGTCCCTATGCTGACCACTCTCCCAGGACCTTATCCCCTATGTGCTCTGTTCACCCCACTCCTAAAGAAAGGAGGGGAGGAGGCACAGAGAGGAGGTGGACCCAGAGTCTGGGGCCAGGGGGATGGAGGGCAGGATTGTGATGAATGGTGAAGATACAGACAGATCCTTAATTACGGTAGGTACGTAATTTTCCTTATCTTGTCTGTGTCAATCTTCACCATTCATCACATTTGGTGAGTGCCGAACCCCCAAGGGGTTTTTTACACCCCAATGGACAAAGTCCCTTAGCCTCAGTGGGTGACACACAAGAGGAGAACCTTCAGGAGGTCCAAGAGGAAGAGGAGACAGAGACTCGTGAAGAAAGTTGCCTGACAAATGCCGCCTCGCCTACAGGGCAAGAGATAGGTTCTCTAGTGAGCAGAGTTAATCACCCTAGGCCAGGCCAAGGGTGACAACTGGGAAAGACGCGACATGCCACCCGGCTTAGTACAGATTGCAGTCCCACGACCCTGGTAGCTACCCTGTGCATCACAGGATACCCTCGCTGGTGCCTTACTAGTTCCATGCCACGTGCAGAGAGTGCAATGGCTTGTCTGGTTTGCTCTGTGTCAGGCAACGAGGCTAGAGTTGACCTAGCCTGGACCACAAGAACCTGTCATAGGCTGCATAGTGGACCTGATGTGCAGAAATGGAAAGCAACAACCATGTTGAGTAGAAAGCCTCCTACCCTAGAAGTCAAAATCTGAGGACTTTGATCTGGGGGCCGGTCACAGTGAAGGGTGTTGCCCATCAGGAGTGTCCAACTGCGCCAATCCAGACTGCGGATGAGGCATGGAACCTGGAGACCTGGGGCCACAATACCACTGGCAGAGATTCCATGGGGCAGGAACTCCGGAGAAGGGCCTCTGTCAGGAGTGCAACGACACCTTCCAAAAGGGAGCAGGCCGAGGGTACCACAAGGGTGGCCTCACTGAAATCGCCTAGATAGGTGTGCGAGAGTGCTCTGCATTACTCACAGTGGAAGGGGTGAGGTGTCCTCCAACATCCTCACGAGGAAACGCTGGTACTCAGTGAGATCAGCAGCTGGAGATGTGGACAGAGGACTCTCTCCCCTGAAGAGGGGGGTGAAGAGTTGAAGGGCACCGACTGCTCAGAGGGTGGCTGCTCGGGAGAGGTTGAAAACCTGTCTGTCCATTGCCCTAACATAAGCCGGAACCGAGCAGCCAACAGTTCTGAACTGCTCCCAGGAGAGGGCCCGCTAGGACCAAGGATGCCTGGGAGCGCAGGAGAATGTGACAGAGGGATGAGGACAGAGCCAAGAAGAGATATCGGCAACCTCCGCCTGGGCTAAGGAGCGGACCAAGAGCACCCAAAGAAGAAAGTGCCCAGAAGACTCCACAGCCAACAGCTGAACAACCATTTGGTACTGCCTTGGCTGTGCCTGGAAGAATCCTCTGTGAGGCGACTGGGGCTGTACAGGTCCAGAAGGATGGTCCCCTAACTCAAAAGAATGGGCCTCTCAAAGAGACCGAGGAGGAAGAGCGGAGATCCGCAGACACGGCTTCTTCCAGAGCCCGGTGGTTCCCAGAAAAGGTCACCATGCAAACCCCATGCCCTCGACCTCGAGTCCCGGAAGAGCCTCCTCCTTGAGAGGGCCAGCTTAGAGTAGCTGACAGCTCTGGCCAGCACCCAAGGGAGCTATCCAGGCGCAGCACCCTCCGATCCCGTAGAAGCCCTGATCAGCCCCAAAGTCGGGTGATCTAGGCACACCACAGGTGGGGGTACTACCACTGAGGGGTTAGTGAACCCACCAAGACCGGCTGCAGAGCAATGGTGGCCTGCACCACTGCCTGCTGGCCAGCACTGCTGACCCCAGTCTCGGCAGCCACCGACCCCACCTCAGAAGCGGGCTGACCCGCTTGTCGAGGACACTACAGGGCTGCCCACACCAACAGTCATCCCAAGGAGTCAGACTGCTCATCTGACTCACAGCCTGACTCCGCCTCTGAAGAGGTAGATGCTGAGGCCCTGTGCCAGACCGAGAGGGTGCCTGGTGCCATCCCTGCCAAATGGGGTGCCAGATTCTGAGACCACACCTGACACAGTGCCAGTGCCCCTCACAGCACTACAAGTGGTATCCAGGAAGACACAGCTCTGGCCCAAACAGTAGCCCCAAAGTCAGAATCAGTCATGGTGCTGTCTGGCTCCATGGCGCCGCCGAAGTGTGCCAAAGATGTGGACGGCACCAATGACGGCTCCCGACAGTGCCATCAGCACTATGGACGGTGCTGATCGCTCCACGGCACCGTGAATGGTGCCGAGGGCAGGGGCAGCGCCAATGACAGCACGGACAGCAGAATCCGATGCCCCATGGCGCCGAGTCCCGAGGCGGACATGGCGCTGCGTTTCAACCTCAGCACCGTGAATGGCACTGAGGCGAGAAGAAGACAAAGACGGCACTGTAGAGACCTCATGGTGCCGCTGAATGGCGCCAACAGCAGCCATGGCACCAAGTGACAAACCGGTGACGTATGATGGTTTGCCAGAGCCCACAGCACCGCGAATGGTGCCAAGACCCACAACGGTGCCAACCTCGGCCTTGCTAACCACGGATCCGAAACTGGGGAGCCTTCACCTCAAAGGGGTGATTGCCTTGGCAACGCCCTCCGCCCGAAAGGAGCGGACGGGCCTCCTGCACCGCAGAAGGAGCCTCGCAATGGCCAGGCTACTAGAAGCCGAGGCTCCCTCCTCCTCGGTCCATGTAGAACCAGGATGGGACCCGGAGGAAAGGCCGAGAGTACGTGGCTTTTGCCCGAGTGCACACCCGACCCCTGAAAGTCGGGCGGAGCTCACCCCACTTTCCACGCGCTGTTTGATGACCCAGCGGTCCATGGAGAAACAGGCATTGCACCAATCCATGTCATGAAGCAGGTCAAGACATCTAAGGCAATGGTCGTGGGTTGATCGGGTGATGGAAAATTTACGGCCGCAAGGGCACCGCCGCATGGGGCTGTCCCATCTTCAAGTCTTCTTGCCCTCTGACTAAACATGACCTATGAGGAAAAAACACTAAAACAGACTCGACGCATAAGAATAAAGATAAATGGAAAGATCTTACCAAGCAACGCCGAGTAAGGCAACTAGAACTGGCAGGGAAGGAGCCGACGGACTACGGCATGGAAGAATAATAGGCAGGATGAAACTGAGGGCGGTAGGCCTCAAGTTCAGCAGAACTTCAAAATGAGGTAACCTCGATGGCGGTAGACGAAGAGCTGGCAGGCAGGTGGAGTCGACAGTGCCTAACGGCCAACCCGCAAGTGCCACGCATGCATCGGTCTCGAGGGCGGCGCCATGGTGCATCAGCTCCACCTACCAAAAAAAGAGCTTTCGCGGGTCATGACCTCAGCCATGAACCCAAATGTGATGAATGGTGAAGAGGACACAGATAAGATCAGCCTTGGACTTGGGGTGGGTAGGGGAAACCCTTGCCTGCAAACTTGCTCTGAGGCACACAGGGATCCACACAGCCCTTCTGACTTTGCAGGTGTGGTGGTGGTGGGGGGACAAGTCTAAGGAGCCCCAAGCAAGTTCATTGTGCCTTTTGTGTTCACAATGCCAGTGTCTTATTAATGCATACTTATTTTATTATTTTTATTAAGGCTGCAACCAACACAGCAGATGTGTAAGTTTTGCCTGAGATGTTTCAGATCTGTTCCAGTCCAGCTTAGCTTGGTGGCCTACATGTCCCCACTCAGCCCCTGGTGCCACCCCACTCACTGTGCCCTCACAGTCCCTCCAACTGGTTGTTGCCCTCCGTTTTAATCTGAAATTATGTTTCTGCGGGAAGGGCTGGAAGGAAAGATCTGCCTGTTTGCAGATGACACCAAGATCTTTAACAGAGTGGATACTCCAGAAGGGGTGGAGAAATGAGGAGGGACATGGAGAGGCTTGAGAAATGGTATGAGGATTGGCAACTGAGGTTCAATGCAAAGAAGTGCCAAATAATGCACCTGGGATGAGGGAACCCTAGGAGAGCTACAGGATGGGGAGGATGATCACCAAGGAAGAAAGGGACCTAAGATTTATCATTTCTGATGACCTAAAGGTGTCAAAACAGAGCAGAAAGGCTGCAGGGAGGACAGTGGCATGATGGGGTACATAGGCAGAGGTATCACTAGCAGAAGGTGGAGGTGGTGATGACATTGTATAATCACTAGTAAGCCCTCACCTAGAGTACTGTATAATTCCTGAGGCCACACCTGTGCAAGGACATTGACAGGGTGGAGGCAGTCCAGAGAAGGGCAACCAAGATGGTACATGGCTTGCACCACAAAACATATGAGGAGAGATTAAAGGACCTCAATATGTACTCACTGGAGGAAAGGAGGAGCGGGGGAACATGACAGAAATGTTCAAGTACCTCAAGGGCATAAACAAAGGCGCAGGGGAGACATCTTCCAATGTAGAAGGTGTACAAGAACGAGGGGCATGATGTGAAATTGGAGGGGTAGATTAAGAGGAAATGTGACAAAATGTTTCTTCACAGAGAGGGTGGTGAACACATGGAATAGTCTGCCACAAGAGGTGGTGGGAGCAAGCAGTGTGGGGAGGGGGTTTAAACATGCCTGGGACAGACTCAGACACAAGGGAACCTTGAAGTGGAAGGAGGACAAAAACACTAACTTGATAGGGTCAGAGGCCACATACAAGTATAGGGCTTCAGGCAGACTGGATAGCGGTCCTTTCTGCTGCCAATTTCTATGTGTTTCTGTGTTTCATTTAGTTAAAGAGGATGATGATGGCTGACTGGTGCTGAGCATCTGTTGTGGCACAGCAGACCCTGTGAACTTTGGTTTTGTTTGTTTGTTTGTTTAATGCTTGCAGTATTTACATACAGGTATGCCAACTATGTCAGGGAAGGTCTTTATTGATATTTTATCCAGAGTTGGTGAACTTTATTGCGCTTTAGATAGTGTTTTCTAATTTATATTTTACTTACTGGTGGCCCAGAGACTTTCGACTCTGAATTTTGGCCTCACGGGCCTATAGGCTGTAGTGTATAGAGCAGCAGTGGAGAACAAAGAAAGGAGTGAAGGAAAGAATGGGGAAAGAACAGAAAAGTGGAAAATTGGAAGGAGTGGACTGAGAAGTACGGGAAACAGGAATCGGTGGATTCATAACTGGAAGGTGCCATGAGTGGAGAGCTGAGCTCCAACATAGAAGGAAGAGGAAAGGACTTTTCAGCACAGTCAAAGAGATAAATAATTGAGATTGAAAACCCTATTTAAAAAGTATAGGGGAGATGTACACTTATTAGAAACTATTCTTGTCTTGTGAAAATTATAACTTAGCAGGTGTCCGTAGTTTGACGAGCTGTATATATCTTGTGGTGTTTGCAAATGTAATTATCTCTGTTTTATATATTTAGTCAAAATATAACATCAGTGTTTCAGTTAATTACTATTCAGTTTTGATTTCTCTCTAGTAGTAAAAATTCAAGCGAACAGCACTGCAGAAAACCAGTGACACAGGTTGTGCCTCTGAATCTGCATACATGCATACGTCTGGTGCCTCAAAAGAGTTATTTAATGTGCACAGTGATTGGGAGCAAGGTGTTTAGAACACAAACAGGAGATGCGGTACAGACACTAACTAATACAGGAAGAAGTCTATAGTCGATGGCATACTAGAGTTATCGAAAAGATCAAAGATAAACACTGAGGTATAGAGCTCTGCAGGTAACAAAAGCAGCGTTTGATGAACTCTCTCACCTCTGACTTGTACCAGAAAAGCAGAGTTAGAGTGTCTGAGTGACAAGCCTATAATCCCGAGATGCCGGGTTTGCATTAAGTAAATCAAAGGTAAGATAGTAGGAAACTGACAGTTCGAGTGTAAAAGATGCATATTTTAAAGACAGGCCCAGCTGTAGGGAAACATTTTTTGGCAGTTTGTATTTTAAACTTCTGTGGAATTGTTGGGCGGTGAAGGGATCTAGTAAGGATTTCTAAAAGCCAAATGTGGACCTGTGAGTTTTTCTTCCACAACATTCTGCTCTGCTCTCAAAGAGAGACAATGCCTTGTGCTGCCCCCGCTCAGACCAGCAGCTCCTGCTCATTGTACGTACCTTCTTTTTTTATGTTTGCTCGCACGCATGTGCAAGAAACATAGTGCCACCATATGAGTTTTCGGGAGGTGTGCCACCCCCACTTCCAACGCCTGATCCTTTTGCAGGTGCGTCCACACCACACCAATGAATGTCTGAGCTGTCTATGACAGCAGTTCAGATGTAGTGGCGTACAGTTGAAGAAAATGACGCTACAATTAGCAGTGGTAATGTAGGCAATTTGCATACTGCTATAGGCAGTAATGGCAGTATGCAAATTGTCTACATGTCACCACCTGATGAGGCCCCCAAACACACACAAACTCACAAAATCTGTCTCTAAATCCTTTATCGTTTCATGGTGCTCCAATCGCACACCTTGCCTGATTCTCACTGCCGAAAACCAAACCCGCCTCCCAGTTTTTTAAAGCAGACGGGTGCCCAATCACCCTGTTGGCATGCCCCTCCCGGTTCATTTGCCGATGGGGTAGCCCAATTCCATTGGCATGATGTGCCCCCATTTGTTGAGGCCGAGGTGCCCAATCCTCGGCTAATGCACCCCATGCACACTGTATCGCCCGACGAGGGTGCCCAATCCCAGCCGGCTCCAGCCCCCAAAAGAAACATCCAGGTGTACCAGCATACTGGGAGCCCACCCCAGTGTGCAAATGCGTCCACTTGCTGTTTAGCTTTTTAAACCTGTAAAACAGAAACAGTCTGTCGCGGTCTCGGCCCCTCCCCAACCACGCCCACCCTCTGCACACCACCTCCCACACCCCTTCACTCCATACTTACCTCTGGAGCCCGGCGTGACGATCTTCGTGGACCGGGAACACATCTGCACTCTTCAAAGCCGACTACTTAACTGAGAAATGCCAGTAAGCTGTATAATGGCATAAATAAGTTTTTTTCAACTTAGGTGGATATCTCAGCCATTTTTGGGAATTGTTTCACCAAATTTTCAACATGGGGTTCTTGGGACCACTCTTCATGAACTCAGTCACTGTCATTTTGTTATTCGGTCCTGAAAGGTGATTTCATGGTCATTGCGCCGGAACCACCTTTCAGGATGAATTAATGAAATGACAGTGTCACAGTTCATGAGGCAGGCCTCCAAAACTCTATGCTGAAAATTTGGTAGAAAACATTCCCAAAAATGACTGTTTCATGAGGGTAGGTTGTGCAGTCTACTCACGCCATAACTTTGTGAATGTTTAATATTTTCACCCAGATTTTTAACATTACCATTTTACCACACCTCCTTATGAACAGTATAGCTGTCATTTTTCACATCTCGCCCAAAATGTGTTTTCATTTCATGTAGCATAATGATGCCGGTAGGTTTGCGAAATCAATGTTCGGACAGATTAAGAAAATTATAGTGACACTGTTCATGAGCAGAGGTCTTACAATGCCTATGTTGAAAATTTGCAACAGAAGTCCATAAATGATTGTGTTATGAGCGCGCATTGCAGAGTTTCCACGCACCCTCATAGCGCTATTAATTTGTAATATTTTCACCCAGATTTTCAACATTGGCATTTTTCCACACCTCCTTATGAACAGTACAGCTGTCATTTTTCACATCCTGGCTGAAATGTGTTTTCGCACTTCTGGCACAGAATAGCACGGTCGCTGTGGGAAATCAGTGTTTGGGACAGATTCAGAAAATCACAGTGACACTGTTCATGTGCAGAGGTCCCAAATGCCTATGTTGAACGCCTGGTGTAAAACACCCCCAAATAACTACATTACGGATATGCATTGTGCAGTTTCTACGCACACTGTGACTTCACCAGTTTTTAATATTTTACTCCAGATTTTCAACATTACCATTTTTTATACCTCTTAATGAACAGTACAGCTGTCATTTTTCACATCCTGTTCAAAAATTGTTTTCGCACCTGTAGCACAAATGGCACAGTCGCTGTGCAAAATCACCTTTTCAGCTAGCAAACTCATAGTGTCACATTTCACGTGGTGGACTAGGAGCTAGCATCAGTGTGTAGTTGGGCTCGGGTGGTTTTGGAATCCAGGCTGTTCTATAGACAGTTCATGGGTTTTTCTCCAAGATTTCTCCCTGGTTTCTCCCTCCTCCTGGCAAGGGCTTAGCCCATTGAGTAGCCTCAGCAGCATACAGCGACATGCTGCAGAGTGAGCATGATCCTTGGGCCACTGCAGGTTGCTGTGGCAGTGGAACCCAATGCCATTTCTTCCACCCAAGTGCACTGCTGAACCTAAGACTGGCAGCATGATTCCCCTAAGGATACCACTGTATCTATGCAAATGAGACCCACATGCATGGTATTGTCTGAGGTTTTGGCGGCACTAAACAGCTGCGAGCATGGTGCTGTTTAATGTCACCAAAACCTGGCTCTTACCATGCACCGAGGCTGTGACCAAATCCCTACCCCAATGCCAGGCAGGTGTATTGCAGGTGTATTTCATAGTCTAGTGGACCCGCTCCTTCTGATTGCTCCTGTGAAATAGTATTACTGATAGTCCTCCCTGGCACCTAGTGGACCCCTGATTGCCTCTGTAAAATAGTATTACCAGTTGCTCTCACTATTGTCTAATGGACTTCCTCTTTCCGGTGCAGCCCCCCAAGTGTCACCCCCCACTTGGCCACATGCTGAGGTCCCCCACCTTGCAACCCTCCTCACCGGGTTGGCACAGCCCTTCCTCACCTCCTCGGTGGCCACAGTCTGACATGCAGAGTGTGTTCGATAACAGTACTCACGATCAGGCTGTATGCATGTCAGATGACTGTTGGGCAAGAAAGGAGCCAGATGGTTGTGCCAGTTAGCCATTGTGAATGGAATAACCTGTGGTTAGGTGGGGGTGGAGGGTTCTTAGTGGGTGATCAGGTTGGGGTGATACATGGTTAGACCATTGGCATAGGCCACATGACACCACGGAGGATTGTGACTAATACTATTTTAAAGGATTGGTAGGCGATTGGGGGACCATTGGTGGGGAGGTCCACTAGATGTCAGGGAGGGCTTTCAGTAGTACTATTTCACAGAGGCAATCTGGGAGGGGGTCCACTAGATGCCAGGGATTCCTTATATCACTTGTCCTCTATTGGCGCTTAGGGATTACTGCATGCATGCATATGAGCAAACAATGGGCATGCAAATGGGTCCTTACTGTCATGCTTGCCCAGTGAACACTCTTGCTGAATATGGCCCACACGCCCTGGCACTATACTTTGGGTGCACTATCCCCTCTGGCCTGTGTGCAAAGCCATATTCACTGCACTGAAATGGCCCCATATTCACTCAGTTACCATGCTCCATTAAGGTGTGCTAACTGGCTAAATATCACTCCAAGCTGACTGTGTGCTGTTTCTCATACGCTCGTGACTTCACCAGTTTTATTTCTATTTTTACTCCAGATTTTCCACATTATCATTTTTTTACCTCCTCATGAACAGTACAGCTATCATTTTCACATCCTGTTTGAAATGTGTTTTCACACCTGTGGCGCCAAATATGAGTCACTGTGCAAAATCACCTTTCAGCTAACAAACTCATAGTGTCACTGTTCACGTGGTGGGGTCACAAAAGCCCATGTTGAAAACTTGTAGTAAAAATACCAAGACATGCCCAGGACGTTAGGGGTTTCGACCATAACGCCTCTCACCCTGTAGGAACTGACAGGCGCCAGGGGTAACTTGGGACTGTCGACAGTAATGCTCACGCTTATCTCCTCCCCACCCTGCAGCTAGTGACAGGCATCAAGGTGCCCCTTGGACTGTTTGGCCCCAGAGTTCACCCCATTCTCCTATACTGCACCCATTTCAGCATATTTCCTTATGGGATGAGGTGACTGGAAAGTCCAACACCCCAAGTTACACCTCGATACTTGTCAGTGTCTGCAGGGTAGGGTGAGGGAAATGTCATGACTGTTATAGATGACTACCCAAAGGCACACACCAATTCCCTGTCCATCTCTGCAGGGTAAGGGTGGAATTGGCGTCAGTTCAATGCTTCACTGCCATTCCCATACTGCATCTGTCTAACTTCTGCACTTCCACTGTTAATGCCAGCAAGCAAACATTCGGCACTGACAAATACTTGTTTAAATTGCTGCTAACCTAACAAAATTCACCTGAGTATTTTACAAGTTGCAAACAAAGTCACGAACTGTCAAAACCACAAAAATAAACTGATGTCCATACGTGAGCACTCAGACTAAGCAGTTTATTATTACAACAAACGCCTCTGGAAGGTGGATAAAACTGATGTTTCACCTACAATTAGGCTTTTTCGAAAGCCTATTTGTAGGTGAAATGTCAGTGCTCATGTATGGACATCAGTTCATGTTTGTGGTTTAGAGAGTTCCGTGACTTTGCTTTGCAGTTTGGCAGAACTGTGTCACTGAGAACCCATCTCCAGCAGTGCGGCTGTCATATCTGAATATTATATTATAGGACTTTCACTTGATGAAATCTCTACTTGTACCAGAGTAGCAGAGTTAGAGTTGCCTCAGAGGCAAGCCCATACTCCCAAAAAAGCCATATTTGCATTAAGTAAATCAGCACAAACACCTTGTTTCCCATGCTCGCTTCAGATGATCACTGACTGTGCATCCAAAATAAGATGGTCAGAGTCCTGGGTGTGAGAAGGAGTGTTTTATACTAGGCAGCTTGCCATTAGGGATGCCACTATATCAAATTTTAGTATCACGATATTTGGGTAAAACATTTTTATGATATATTGATTATCATGATAATCAACAGAATAAAAAAAAAAATTCCCCAATAGCTGTTTGGACATGGTCACCACCAGTTACAGCCTTCAGGCATCCTGGTGCCCCTAACCCCAACTGCCAGTCTCCCTGCTGTCTCACCAGTGGGATCAACATGGGGAGAGGTCCAAGGGCTACTGTTCGCCATTAAGTACCACTGAGGAAACTCTCTACTGAAGGAAAGGATTGTGTAATGTCTTGAGTGCAGTGGCTTACATGATTCAGGCAGCACTGAGTCACAACAGGAGCTCATGTCAAACAAATCTGATAGATTTCTTTGACTGGGTGACCAGGAAATTAGATCAGGGTGGAGCCTTGGATGTGCCTACCTAGATTTCAGTAAGGCCTTCAACACCATTCCACATAGGAGACTCAGTAAACAAACTGGGCAGCCCAGGAATGGGTCCAAGGTGGTAAACTGGGTAAAATATTGGTTGGAGGATAGGCGACAGAGGATGGTGGTAAATGGAGCTCACTCGAGGAAGGGAGGGTGACCAGTGGGTGCCACAAGATCAGTACTGGGACCAGTCCTCTTTAATGTCTTTATTAGCAACATTGCAGAGGGGCTAAAGGGAAGGTATGCCTTTGCAAATGACACAAAAGATCTGCAGTAGGATAGATCATGGGGGTGGTGACAAGAGATCTAAGAAAGTAGGTAGAAAATGGGCAGAGTGGTAGAAACACAGAAGTTGTCGGCAGATAGGGGCCACATGGCCCACCTAGTCTGCCCTAAATTCCTACCTATAGTGCCTCCGGAGACCCTGCTTGGATTCCAGTTTACATCCTCCTCTTGCTTCTAAGATTCCTTGTGTCTATCCCATGCAGTATACAATCCTTGTAACTGATTCAGCCCCCACGACCTCCGCTGGTGGGCCAAACTGGTACTTATCTGCTGTCAGTCTCTATGCAAGTAAGTCGACACTGGTGCACATATTCCCCCACATTTCTTTTTCCTGGCCCCTGAGGCTGGCATATATGTGTGACGGTGTGGGTGTGTGAAACATAGAAACATAACATAGAAGGAGTCAGCAGATAAGGACCTCCTGGCCCACCCAGTCTGCTCTATTTTCCCACCTTCAGTGCCACCGCAGACCTCTTCTCTGTCTGTGGTTCTCACCTCCCTTGCTTTAATTCTAAGATCCCCTTATGTCTATCCCATGCATTCTTGAACCCTGTAACCATTTCAGCCCCTAAGACCTCCACTGGGAGGCTGTTCCAAGCATCCACCACCCTTTCCGTGAAGAAGTACTTCCTCACATTTCCTTCAGCCTCTCCACCACCAGCTTATAGTGTGACCCCTGCCCTCACGATTTTTTTTTAAGTCGACTTTATTCTCCTCCCACACCGGAGTCCCACTCATGCACCAGCCCCGCTCTCTGCACTTACTGAACTCGTGGATCCCAAGGAGCTGTGGCTATATCTCCCAGGTGGGTATGAGGTGGGGTCCAAACACCCCAAGGCAATCTGATTTCGTCGGGTCCCGTGGTCAGGTAGGCAGGAGCCATTAGGATCTGTGCGTGGCAATCCTTTCCTCTGTGCTCCGGTGTCATTTTCCCTGTTGTGGGGAGTGCCAGACACCCTGATGTCAAGGTGACTGCCGATGTCCACCACTCCCCAGCCCTCTTCTTCTTGCTCTGCACTTGCTGTGCTCCCAGCTTCCGCCAAGGCCAGGCAAGTGCCGAGTCTGCGCCCCTTCCCTCCTGGGAGAAGAGAGCTGTCCCTCGGACGCTGATCTTCTCCCTCCTGTTGACCCCGGTGGCCTGGGCCCATTCCTGAACCCAGGTCGCTGGCGTGATGAGGTGTGGCGCCCAACGCCAATCCTCAGTGCCACCGGCCGGCTAACACGCATCTTTTCTGTGAAGATGCTCCTCCTGTACCTTGTTTATACCTGTGAGGTATTTGAATCTTTCAATCATATCCCTTTCTCTCCTTCCTTCTAGGGAGTACATATTTAATTCCTTAAACCTTTCTTCATAGGCTTCTGGTGCAGGCCCTGCACTATTTTAGTTGACCTGCTCTGTGCCACCTCCACCCTGTCAATGTCCTTTAGGAGGTGGGGTCTCGAACTGTACACAGTATTTGAGGTGGGTCTCACCAGTGATCTACACAGGGTATTATTATTACCTTCCTCTTTCTGCTGGTAATACTCCTGCCTATGCATCAAATCATCCTGCTAGCCTTTCCCAC
Source organism: Neoceratodus forsteri (assembly GCA_016271365.2). Lineage (NCBI taxonomy): Eukaryota > Metazoa > Chordata > Ceratodontiformes > Ceratodontidae > Neoceratodus > Neoceratodus forsteri. Next base: position 1,873,950,543 of record CM057452.1, read on the forward strand.
TGCCTTGTCACACTGTTTAACTACCTTCAGGTCATCAGTAAGGATTACCCTCCCAAGTCCCTTTCTTGTTTTGTGACTGCTAGTACTTCCTCCCATTTGGTACACTGCCCCTCCCAGGTTTATGAGCCCCAAGTGCATGATTTTGCACTTTTTTAATCCAGCTTTTATAGATCTTCCTCATTCTTTCCACACACCCCGTCTGTCAACTCTGTTGCAGACTTGAAACAGGCATTCCTTCCTTCCAGTCCATGTGCAATGTGCTGATAAAGACAGTGAAGAGGACTGGGCCTAGTACTGACCCTTGTGGCACCCCGCTGGTCACTTTACCTTCTCCTGAGTGGACGCCATTTACCACCACCCTCTGACTCCTACTGCCTAGCCAGCTCACTACCCATCTTACTACTTTAGGCCCACTGCTGGGCTTTCAGCCTGCTCACCAGCCTTCTATGTGGAACAGCGCTCAAGGCCTTACTGAACTTGGGCAGGCCATGTCCTTATGCTCCCTTCCTATCCACTTCCTTGGTGACCTAATTGAAGAACTTGATCAAGGTTTGTCTGACAAGACCTCCCCTGCGAAACCATGTTGCCTTGGATCTTGTAGTCCACTGGTAACAAGGTATTTCCCAATCCTTTCCTTCAGTAGTGATTCCATTACTTTGCCCACTTGAGGTCAGACTTGCAGTCCATAGTTCCCCTGATGAAGCTTTAAATGACGGCGTCGGGCACCTAGGTCAGAAATGCTTACTCTGTCTTGAGTGGAAGGTATTTGATAAATAAAGAAGTTTTTCTACAGGAATACTGGATCTTGGACATCCTTCATTGGAGTACACGCCCTGGCTCTGGAGGTGAATTACTTGTTTTCATGTGTTCACTGGGGCTGGCAACCCTAACTTGCACCCCTGCCTGGCTTGAAGCACAGTGCTTGATTGTTTTGATTATAGTTTCCTGCCTCCCTGTGTTTCCACTTTTGTGAAGTGGACTACATCAGCCCTGCTCCAGTCTCCCAGTAGCTCTCCTGTTTCTAGTGACAAATTGAACACGGCTTTTAGAGTAGAAGCTATCCTCGTTGAGCTCCTCAATAACCTTGGGTGCACCTCATCTGGTCCCATTGCCTTGTCTACTTTTAACTGTGACCGCTCCCTTAGGACTCTTTCCTTTGTAAAGGGGCTAGTGTCCACCTCCGTCCCTTAATGCCCGCCTTTTATCATAGGCTCGCTACCTACCCTCCTCTGTAAATACTGAACTAAAGAATCTGTTCAGTATCTCCACTTTTTGGTGGTCCTTTTTCACACAAGCACATCCTTCCCTTTCAGACTTACTATCCCTCTCTAGGTCTTTCTCTTTTCGCTATATATCCAAAAATATCTTGTGGTTTTAAATGTCTTAAAGTGTGACGTAAAGATGTAGCATGTACTCTGCCCCAGCCCCTGGACCCAGACAGTCAGAAGGCTGTTACTGCTGCATCACCCAGCCTCCCTAGATGGCGACTCAAGCAGGCTTGCGCTGTCCCCTCTCCACTAAGGAGGAGAGCTGTGAATGGGTGCTCAGTCTTCCTTCATGCAGCCAGCCTTCAGGCACCCAGGTCTATTCCTGAACTGGTTTACCAGCATTGTGGCAGATGAGGTGTCAGATCCTCAAAACTCCATGCCACAAGGCCAGCACTGCATTTTAAGGAAAATGGTAAAATCCGATAGGAGGATGGTGCGGAATCAGGAATCATGGCTGCATCTGGAAAGGGATGCACTACTGGAAAAGCAAGTTGAGGCACTTTATCACTGTATATTGTGGTATATCATGCTTCACGATAATCACAATTTTTTTATACAATGATTAATTATCGTTAGTGGTAATTATCGTGATATATCATCATATTGTGTTATCGTGACATCCCTACTTGCCACGTGTCATTACTGTAAAATATCCAGTGAATTCTTGTTAGGTTGGCGGGGGGCGCTGCCATCTCTCACTACCACAGCCTTTGAATTCCCCAGGCCTGGCTGCCAGTAACAGAGTCCAGATGATGATGGTCCAGTCCAGTGGGCCTCCTCCCAATGTGGGGCATGGTACCACGACACCATTGTAAATCCGGTAATGGGTCCAGGGCAATGTTAAGATGGATTGTCAGCTTTTGACATGTCTCTGGGGGCCAAGACAAAAGAGCTTAAGGATAGCAGGCAAATATGATACCGCTTTGCTGGTTGCTGGGTGGTATTCTGTACTCAAAGGAGCCATCTGCTTTTTGATATGAGTGGCTGATTCTTTCGAAGTACACACCATTTTTGCCCCACAACCAGAGAATGGCATCATGATCAGCCTTGTTGATCATTGGGCTGTCACTGTTGAGCCCTTGTAGCTTGAGTTGCATTGGACCCAACGTAACACACCTCTGAAAAACTGTTCTCACAAAATGTTTCTTGTGCAAGCACAAGGAAACATAACTTTGTAATCAGTAAAACAGTCCAAGGAAGATCCCGCTGTACCTCTACAGACCGTGGAGAAAAGCAGTGGCCCGACAAAAATGATCCGCACAATCCGGTTCCACGTGAGAGCTCCAGGTAACCAGGTCTTCAGGAAAATTAATAAATCTGGGTCCTCCTGACCTTCCAGCAAACCAACCAGGTGCACACTGGAGACACAAATGGCATTTTCCAAAGCCTTCAGGTGGTATCGTAATGGTACGTTTTCCTGTATCAGCTTATTTGTGGCAGAGAGAGCTTTCGTAGCCTGAGTGTCCACCGTCTACAGTCTAGGTGGCTAGCTGAAGTTTTATATCTTGCTTCCAAGTCTCTGGAAAATAGACTTACCTCCTTAGCATCAATGGCTTGCAGTGAAAGTTGAAGTGCCCTCCATGGTGGTTCTGCAACTGAAGATTCAGGAGTGGAGGCCGAGGCCTGGAACTCTGTTGGCAGCTGGGACTTTGTGCTGCTAGGTCCACCATTATTTGAGCATCCCATTCTAAGGTTTTGACACCAAACTGCTCAACATAGTGTAAACTGCCAACTACTGCGTTACAGGCAAAATATCAGAAGTTAGCCAAATTATCCCTCGCAATGCAGAGCTTCAGTGACTATGTCCACTTAGTAGGTGTGCTCAAGAGTGTGCCCCCGAGTTCATTATTTCTGACGCAAGCAGTTTGAAGGACTGCACCTGCTGAGGGTTAAAAGTACTGCTTACTCTGCCCCTACAAAACACTGACTTTTGTGGAAAGCAACAAAACTTTATTACACAAATGGTGTTGAAAAACTCACATACAGGAATGAACAGAAGTAAAATCCACAGGTTCGAGTCCATGCATCCAAATAGAGAAACCCGCACCCAGGATCAGAGTTACCTGATCTCACATCACCTACGAACATACGTAAGATATGAAAATTTCCAGCAGCAACAGGTCATCCTGATCTATCTAGGCTGCTCGAGACTGCAGCTAGCTCCCTATTCAGCCGCTGCCCCACCCCAGTGCTCATTTTATACAAAAGTTTTTAAAGCCACACTACACATCAATGTAACACGTTTGTAAATTTCAACATTATGCATATAAAAGTTCCAGTAGAAAGAAAATATACCTTGAAAATAAGGAATTTATATATTGGTGTACAGGTTAGAAAAATTGTATTGCTTGCCCAGTACTGTAATTACAGCCCTAGTCATAGTACAAATGTAAACAGATTGGTCAGCAGCGATAAACTGCATTTGCTACTGACTTTGTGCTAATAGTCACATAGTCAGAAACTGCATTCAGAAATCCTGGCATATACTCCTGGTATATACTGGGGACTGAACCATCACTTGCAGAATTTATGTGTTCCCCACTGAAGATCACATACAGGACATGCTCCAGTCTTAGAGACATGCTAGTGCACAGTTTTCTCCCAATAAGACCACCATTAAACAGTCATGGTTACCGACTAACCTAAAGGTACTTTCATGTGTGGAAGATGTGTTTACTGTCCACATATTGCAAAAGGAAAACCTTTGAGTCACCAAATAATTAGAAGACCTTTATCAATAAACAATTTATAGATTGTAGTACCACAGGGATCATATATTTGGCTATCTGTACCTGCTCTGCATTTTATGTGGGCAAAACGAAACAAATGTTCAAAAATAGGTTGGGGAACATTTATGTGCTGTTCAGAATGGGGACATGTCAAATGTATTGACAGCACACCTACAGAGGACACAGGACAGGATAGTCACGTGGACACGAATGGAAATTAACAGGATGTAGGTTCAGGAGAGATGTGAGGAAGTACTACTTTACGGAAAGGGTGGTGGAACCTTGGAACAGCCTTGTCAGCTGAATTGGTGGGTACAAAACAGTCAGGGATTTAAGCAGGGCTGGGATATAATGAAGGGAATAGTGGTTACTGGGGCAACAGGACCAGGAGGAGACTAGAGAGAGAGGACGGAGGTTAGTATCTTGGAGAAACAGTAGGTTCCAGGGATTATAGGAACTTGGGCAGACTGGATGGACCTTTGCTCTTTTTCTGCCGCCATTGTCTATGTTTCTATGTTTTAAATTTTGTGTCTTTGAGAAAGTGAACATTGGTCCTAGAGGTGGTGATGTAGATGCCAAAACAAAGGAAGAGAGGCATTCTGGATTTTACCTGGAAATGTAGGGGTCCCCAGGTTAAGAAATATTGGTATAGATTTGACAGTTTATTTTAAGAAAAAGATGAGTGCAGGATATTCGCTATGGGACAAGAGGGTTATTTCCCATATTAAATATTGGTCACAGATATACATAAGATGTTATGTGGCTAAAATTGTATGTTTTACATGCACTACTGCTAAAAGAGAAGTTAATATTTATGATGTTGCTTCTCCCTCTTTTGGATCAGAAATTGATACAGCTGGTGTAATTTTGTCCTATGGTTATTATACCTGAAGCTTTTCACTTGGATCTTCCCGTGTGGATATATACCACTCAGCGGGTTCTTTTGCCTAAGCAGACTATGGCCATAATTACAATACCAGGCAAGGAATACACATTTTTCTAACCCTTACACCAAAATATAAATTCTGCTTTTTCAAAGAATATTTCTCTTCTACTGAACTTTTATATGTTCAGAATATCGCATTTATCACCTCTCTAAGGATGTTATACCACAAACCGTGCAATAAACAATGGTTTACCTGTATATACAGCATATTGATGTAAAAGATGGTAGAAAACAATACTGTTCATTATGAACTGGGTCTACGGTGTTGATTTCTATACCTATATGTGTTTTCCTCTGTGTGTGTGTGTGTGTGTGTGTGTGAGTGAGGGGCTTTTTTACACTTTGCACTATTTTCCTGTACACTAATTTATTTACACTGCTAATATTACTGACGATGAAATATGTATGTATACTATCATGTGGTTGTATATTTTATATGTTTCAAGGTTCTAAGCATATGGATATATTTTGCTTTTTATATATGTTCTGTATGTCCCTTTAAATACTGGGTTTAAATTGTATCACACTCATGCAGTTACCACTTCCTGAAGACGCCTTCTGGTGAAACCAGTAGGGGTGTGGGCTGTTCCTCTGCTCCTGGTGAGAGGTCTGGCTTGTACACTACTGGAATAAATCTGGCTACTTGAATTTTCAATTACTGGTCTGACTTTCTTTGTGTAGGTGATGCTGGAGTGTGTTTGACTTGAAGTTGTGTTCTCCAAGCACACCTGTGGCATTGGGGAGGTTTTGCTGTTTTCCTTGCGTCAAACAACCTAGGTGCGCGCCTAGATCGCAAGGGGTTTGGCGCAATATGGGCTGCAACATCCCTTTTTGGGATTTTCAAAGCCCCACCATGGACATAGCAAGAAGCACCACTTAGACCAGCCAGGAGGTTGTCTAACTGGTTGTACCCATGGGATGTGGGATGTGGTAGGACAAAGGACAGTAGGGTTGCAGTAGGGGCATGGAGGAGGCCATAGGGGTGTCAGAGCACAGCTAGGATGAGCCACCCTGATTTGGCACATGGCAGGGGTGCCATTGCAGTGTGCAGAAAGTAAAAGTTCTGTCTATGAAAGTGAGCTGGTGCTCTAAGCATAGCTCCCTGGTAGTCTAGTGCCCCAATCCCTGATGTGTACATAAGAGGTTATAGTGCCTCTCTCAATAATCCATGATCTCCCTCGAGTATAATATCAGAAGTGCGCCAGTCCCACAGCACCCCTGATCTCACCTGAAAACCATGCAGTAATAGCCCTGGTGGTATAGCAGACCCCCACACTCCCACCCCGTCCAGCACTGGCCAACCACCCGCCACTGCGAACCTGCCACGGCACAGCCCTCAACTCACACGACGACCAGCCACAGAATTTGCTACAAGGAGCGGTAGCACTGCATACAGTACATGCTCCTTGATAGCACATTCTGTAGCTGGCCATGGTGGTGAGCAGAGTGCTCCCAGGTTGCACCTGCAAACAAGCTTTCAGCTTAGTGTGTCTCACCTGGTAAAATAATTGGTTAAAAAGAAAAAAGAGTACTGTGCAGTCGCAGAATCAGCGCAGTAACGGGGTGGGGAGCGGTGGTTGGCCAATGCTGGATGGGTTGAGGGGGTCCACTATACCACCAGGGCTATTACCACATGGTTTTCATGTGAGATCGGGACCGGGCGCTTATAGGACCGGGCACTCTATTATACTAGGGGAAGATCGTGGATCATTGGGGTGGTACTACACCTCTTATGTACACATCGGGGGGCACTAGACTAGCAAGGGGGCCATATGCTTACAGCACCAGCTCGCTTATAGACACAACTTTACTTTCTGCACACTGCAACGGCACGCCACAGGCATCACGGCAGCTCATCCCAGCTGTGCCCTGACACCCCTTCTGCCTCCTTCCATGCCTTTATACCCCAGGGCCCCTCCTTGGATGTTTTCTTCAATCCCGACATTCCGACCCCTCTAGTGTTGCACCGCGTGAGGGAGGGACAGATGCCTGCGCCAATTACCCCAGATCGCCAAGTGTTTGGCGACCTGCAACCTGTGCCAAACTGGGGAGTTTAGTGCAGGGACCCTGGATTTTATAAAATCTGGCAGAGAGTCCTGGCACACCCTGAGTCTGCTGCAACCCTTAGAGCAACACAACTTTTATCACCTAAGGGGTCTTTTAAAATCAGGCCCTGTGAGTAAATGTGCTTTTGTAGCAGCTACCGCAATGTGCGAATTGCTAGCTAACGGACATTTCTTCAAATATAAGTATACCTTCTGGAGTTCACTTAGGTCTCTATTAGAGTCTTTGTCAGAATCCAAGACCAAACACAAGATTCTGCTGACTGCCACGCATGGAACTGCATCCAACAGTCAGCTCAAAGCAGTCATGGATCCCTTTGACACTGCTTCTCTCTGTACCACTGCAAGCACTGGTATCAGAAGGCATTCCTTGATATGAACTGCTGTTTTTCTCAAGGTGTGCAGCAAAAGGTTATGAACGTTCCCTTTGATGGAACTTACCTGTTTGGACAACAGGTAGAGAAGTCTCTTGAGGTGTTTCAGAAAACTAGAATGACTCTTAAGACTTCCAGGTCTGCCCCTTCTCACCCTCAGAAGGGAAAATAATGCAGCTTGTTTCAGAACAGTCAGTCTTTTGTGGAACTGGCAGAGGAACCCAAACCAATCTGAGCCTCCCCAGCCTCAGAAAAGGTGCAGCCAAAGGCACAGATGCTGAAAGCACCCAGTGTCACCTTCTGAAGCTCCTACACCAGTCCTGCCTCAGCTGCCTGAGGCAGACCTAGCCTCCCAGTGGGGGAGGGGTCCCAACCCAGTTTTACCATCAATGGGAGTCCATTACTACAGACAAGTGGGTACTCAGGATCATCAGGGAGGGATATTCCCTGGACTTTACAGAAATCCCTCTCGAATATCCACCCAGAAGGCAGCCCCTGTATTCAGCTCAGATGTCAGAGCTTCTCGCCAGGAGATTGCAGGCCTCTGAGCAACAGGACAGTGTAAATAGTGCCAGAGTCAGAGCATAACACAGGATTCTACTCTTACTACTTCAACGATCAAAGAAATCAGGAGGCGATGCCCCATTCTTGACCTCAGAAACCTGAACAAGTTAATGGATAGAGAACAAGCATTTGTCAATGCCGAATGTTGCTTGCTTGTATGTGCTGTTTAGGTATTTGGAAGTGATAGTACCATGCCTAAGAACTGTCATTTGCCCCCCAAGACATCCACTGTGTCTTTCTGTTCAGTATTCAAAGAAGAGGGGAGAGGCAAGGGCCACAGCAGTACAACAGTTGCCAAGGGGTGAAGAGGTGGACAGTAGTCCATTCACAGGCAAAAAAGTCCTGCAGGAGCTCACTAAATTGAAGGTGGACAAAGCGATGGGACCAGATGGCATACACCCAAGGATATTAAAAGAACTGCGAGGAGATAGCAGTACCTCTGGCAGCCATGTTCATGGAGTCACTCGACACAGGGGTGGTACTAGAGAATTTGAGGAGGGCACATGTGGTCTCTACACAACCGGCAGCAGGGAGGAGGCGGGTACTATAGGCCGGTCAGCCTCACCTCAGTAGTGGGGAAGATCATGGAGATATTGCTTAAAGAAAGGATAGTGAGGCATCTAGAAGCCATCGGAGCCCAGGACCATAGGCAACATGGATTCACACTGAGGAGGTCATGTCTGGACATCTGGTTGATTTCTTTGACTGGGTGACAAAGGAAATAAATCAGGGTGGGGCAGTGGACAACGCTTACCTTGATTTCAGCAAAGCCTTTGACACCGTCCCCACACAGGAGGCTACAACTAGCTGGGTAGGCTGGGTATGGGGGAAGGGTGGTAAACTGGGGCAGAAACTGGCTAACAGACAGGAGGCAGAGAGTGGTGGTAAATGGGGTGCAGTCTGGGAGAGGGGTGACCAGTGGGTGCACGAGGGATCGGTCCTGGGGCCAGTCCTGTTCAATATCTTCATTAGTGACATTGCAGAAGGGCTGAAGGAAAGATCTGCCTGTTTGCAGATGACACCAAGATCTGTAACACAGTGGATACCCTCAGAGGGGTGGAGAAAATCAGGAGGGATTTGGAGAAGCTTGAAAAATGGTCTGATGACTGCCAACTGAAGTTTAATTCAAAAAGTGCAAAAATATGTACCTGGGACACAGAAACCCTGAGGAAAGCTACAGGATGTTGGGGGAGTTGCTGACAGTCACAAAGAAGGAACGGGACCTGGGGGTTCTTATTTCAGATGACCTGAAAATGTCAAAGTAAAGTGCTAAGGCAGCTGAGGGCCAGTGACATGCTGGGGTGCATAGGGCAGGGGTATCACCAGCATAAGGAGGGAGGTAGTGATGCCATTATATAAAACCATGGTCAGGCCTCACATGGAGTACTGTGTGAAGTTCTGGAGGTCGACCTTAGTAAGGGATATTAACAGGTTGGAGATGGTCCAGAGAAGGGCGAATAAGATGGTACAGAGCTTGCAACACAAGACCTATGAGGAGAGATTAAGGACCTCAATATGTACTCACTGGAAGAGGAGGAAAGAGGGATATGATAGAAACATTCAAGGACCTCAAGGGTATAAACAAGGTGCGGGGGCATTTCCATACAGGAGGAGCACTAGAATGAGGGCATGACATGAAATTGGAAGGTGGAGATTAAGAGGGAATGTGAATAGTTCTTCACAGAGAGGTGGTGGACGGTGGAATGGTCTGCCTCAGGAGGTGGTGGGAGCGAGCACTGTGGATGTAACCCTAGATGGCGCAATCCCAGGCTACTACCCCTGCCTGATTTGCCACTAACAGGTTGAGGGCCTGGATCCGATGGCGGGTGCCTCCACCCAGAGGTCAGGGTTTGCAATAGTTAAACTAACTTGGTCACAGCCCTCTGGGACACTGCAACCCCTTTCTTCCCACTAGTGGCCCACACAGTATATCAGAATTACCTTCACAGTATACACTTACCCCCAGGACTGGTTCAGGCACTGGGACCCCTGTAAAATAAGATACAGTGCAACAATCACAGTACAATACTTTAACATAGACAAATACCTCAGGCAGTATAACTTTGCTGAAACAAGCAGCTCTGATTTATTTACGGGATATAACAAGGACAAGGGGAAATCAGGTTATTTGCTTATCACTTTACTCATCTATTTATGGCTCTGTGCATTAGGCCTATCCCTACCAGTTACTGTCCCTGGGTACCCAAGCCCTAGTGGCTAGTCCAAACTGTGGCAGCTGTAGGGCCCTTTCACACAGAGAAAAGAAAAATTAATTAAACATTCAGCAGTACAGTAATTCCATTTGGATTCAATGTGGCAATTCAACAGGGAGCGACCCTGAATTAGTACTCACGACCTCCAAACAAGATAGGGTCCTTCAGCGTCAGCAGGGCTACTCTTGAGCTCCACGAGACCCTCACACATTTATATGGTAAACAGTAACAGGCAGAAGTCCTTTAATGGCAGCAGGATTCACTTGAGCTACACAAGCCTCCTCACACATTTATATGGTAAACAGTAACAGGCGAAAGTCCTTTAATGGCAGCAGGATTCACTTGAGCTACACAAGCCTCCTCACACATTTATATGGTAAAAGAAAGTACTATACCAGGCAGGCTGCTTCTATCCCGATCGCAATTACTGCACAATACCCGGAGAACACACAGCAGATTCAGTTCCTGACAGACTGAGCGCATTCAGCAATTTCTTCAGTCTTCTACAGAGTGAGCCTGGTTTCTACTTCAGATATCCTTTGATTCTCTTCACAGGACGGATTCAGTCCTAACAAGCAGTTACACAAGCTGCAGACCGAACTCTGGGCCTTACACACGCTTCCCGACTAAAACTGCACACCGAAAAACACAGGGCTCCTTCCTCTTCACTGCCAGAGCTCAACTGAAACTCCAGCAGACAAAACGGGCACTTCCTTTGAGTTCCTCCCAGTTCTTGGCTGGATTGGCTGTCACTCACAATAGACTGCCCCTGTTGGTCCAAAAGGCGCCAAGTCCAAACTACATCTCCCAGAGTCACTGCCCATACAATCCTCTTGTGGCTGGCTCAGATTATGAGTCCAAGTTCTGATTCGTCCAAGGCACCATTTTAGAGCTACCTTAACCCACACTGATTGGTCCAGTTCAGCAGTTCAAAACTAGAATGGGAACTAGGCAAACACAGTTCTGGCTGCAAGGAAAGCAGGTTAGACAAACTGTATTTTCATTATTACTCTAAATGATTTCTGGCAAACAGTTACATCTTTCAGATAGGTTCCCTTTGCACTCTAGTGACTGCAAAATGGAGTGAATTGGCAGTAGCTCGAGTGGTACTCAAGCAGAGAAACATACAGTCCCCATACAAACTAATTATGTCTGCAAGCAGACAGCTCTTAAGGAGACAATACCAGAGGCTCTAAACACACTCACAGATAAATGGCTTAAACGCCCAACACCATTCAGGCTTGGAGCATTCAAGCAAGCTCCTGAAGTCTTTTGGGAACCCCATTTGCAGGGGGTTACAGATGGATTCAAGCATGCTTGGGACAGGCATAGGGAAACCACAGAGTTACAGCAGCGAGTGGGTCAGAAGCAGTAATCCAGTTCAAGGGCTTATGGGCAGACTAGACGGGCCAGGCAGTTCTTATCTGCTGACAATTTCTGTGTTTCTATGTCTGTGTCTCTTTCTCTTATGAATTACAGACAGACAGAGAGAGACACACACAAGCATATGCCGCTTGCATCTGCTGTTCCCACTATGTCCTCCGTAACACACTACTATCCACAGACACACAGAGAGAGGACACGGCACACATTGTCTCTTCAATGCTGCTCCCCAGTGTCTCTGTCTGTCTCACCTCTCACTATTACTCTCCCTGTCTCGCTTTCTCTATTTCGCTCTCTCTAAGCACCGAGCTCCATTCTTTAACATCGAAAAAAACTCAGTTGCACTCTCTCTCACTGGGATGGGAGGGGTTGGCAGAATGACACAGACAACTTGTTGTATGGGAGGTGGGAAGAGCACAGAGGTTCCCAAAGAAAAGAGAGAGACAGACAGAATACGCAGGTCTCTCCTGCACACAAACTGTAGCACTGTTCTGTACCGGGAGCAAGGGATGCCACAGACAACAACATCCCAATGTTTTCTCTCTGTTGTCTCACAGGACATTTCAGCCATGGTGCAAGTGCAGAAGAGTGGCAATGCTGTCTCTCTCTATCGTCTGTGCACTGAGGGTGGGGATCAGGTAATGGGGCAGCCACAGTTGGGGTGTGCAGGAAAGGAAACTCTGGGTGCACTGTCATGCTCTCGCCTCCTCTGCTCTCCTGTATTACAGCCTGTTAGAGGGCTCTGTACTGCTGATCACTGCTTTAACTGTTTCTATGGACAGAGATGTAGACAGACAGACAGAGAGAGATGCAGCACATTGCCGCAACTTTGGTACCTTATTGTCTCCCACTGTCTGTGTGTCTCTCTCTGTGTCTTACACGCCAGACCGTGGCTACTGTCACTCTCAACTACCTCCTTGCCCACTGGACTGCTGATTATCTGCAAACTGGACAGGGTAGTGGCAGGTGGAACACACACAGACACACTGTCTCCGAGCTCACAGGCTACATGCCATGTGCATCTCTGTCTTGCACTATGTGGTGTTTCTGTGTCCTCTAGCCACAACTTGTCACACAGACACAAGATTGCCGTACCATTGCCTGACATTGTCTCTGTCCCGGTCACTCTCTCTGCGTCAGACTGCACAGTGGGATCACTTCACCTGGCTTGTCCTCATTGCACTTCACCAACTTGAGGTATAACTGTCTAGGGGCACAATTTGAAGATAGAGGGGGCGTCTCAGAGGTAATTTAAGGAAGTATTTTTTCACAGAGAGGGTTGTGGATGCATGGAACGGCCTTCCAGAGGAGGTTGTAGAGTCAAAAACAGTGGTGGATTTCAAGCATGCATGGGACAGTCATAAGGCAATTCTAGGGGTGGGGGTAGGAAGAAGCAGGCTGCTGGTTAACTAGGATCTGCAGCTTATCCATTAGGTAGGAAATGGGCAGACTGGGTAGGCCAAGCGGTCCTTATCTGCCATCAAATTCTATGTTTCTATGCCGCTGGACTGCAGTCTAAAATGCAATCTGACTGCACACAGCATGGACTGGGGTCTCAGAAGCTACAAATTGTGCAGGATGGTACTGATTTCACCATGGGCTCGGTGCCTGGTGGTCCCAGGGGTGGCTGAGTGTGTACACAGAAGTTGTTAACTGTGCTCTGGTTGCAAAGAAGCCTGCATTATCATACTGTCAGGTGCTGCCACACAGTTAATCAAATCCATTCAAAGAAGAATTGTACGGATTCGCTTTAAGAAAAAAGTGTATTCTTAGAACCGCTGAATATCTGGAGTGCTACCAGAGTATTCTGTTATTCACAAAATGCATACACAGTCTGAGTCGGCCATCCACTCGGCTCTCGGAGCATATCAGGTTTCAGCTCTAACAGCAACGCTTGTCCCACGGAGCACTAGAAGGCAGCGTTGTGGTGCATTGTTAAACTGGAGCTTCTCTGTTCCTCCCGTAATTTGTGAGGCTGATAGCAACACAGCTTAGCCAGTCACGCTAGCATGGTCACTGGAGCCTGGCTCAAGAAATGCAAAACATGAGGGAGACAGGAGGGCCAGAGGGACAACAAGGAGATATGAGGTATGGGGAACACACAAGACAAAAAGGTGTGCAGGGAGAAGGAGAGACACAAGGAAAATGAAGCGATGGGGGGCAGCTTTATGTATATGAAACGGAAGAAGTGTTCTCTCATTGGGCGCTTCATTTGTTTCAAGTACACTAAGTTTCCACCCATAAACTGTAAACCATTGTCATGCACTTAGCTTGCATGATAATTGGTCTGTCAAGGATGAGCCAATGCAGCTTGACCTGCATTGGGCTATTCAATGAAACACACTCTGCATTGCCGCTTTCTAGCAAAACATTTCTTGTGGCAAGCGCAAGCAACATAAAAAGGAAGAGTAAGGCAGATAGTGGATGTAATTAGGAGTAGATTTAGTATTCTAAAGCTTTGACAGGTGGAGGAGGGGCAGGCCCCCGGCCCTGAAGCCACCTCACAGTTCAGACCGATACCAGTTTGTTTGCTTGCCTTGCAAATGAACACAAGCATCTGTCAATGCTGAATGGTTGCTTGCTGGAATTAGCAGTGGAAGTGCAGGACTTAGACAGATGCAGTATAGGAATGGCAGTGAAGTATTGAACTGATGCTAACTCCACCCCACCCTGTAGAGATGGACAGGCATTGGGGTGTGCCTTTGGTCGTCACCCATAACTGTCACAACATTTCACCTCACCCTACCCTGCAGACACTTACAAGTGTCGAGGTGTGCCTTGGGGTGATTGGGCTTTACACTTACCTCATTCCATAAGGAAATACACTGAAGTGGGTGCAGTATAGAGAATTGGGGGAATTCTGGGGCCAAAGAATCCAGGTGCAGCTCGATGCCTGTCATCATTGCAGGGTGGGGTGGGGTGGAATGGCATGAGCATTACTGTCGACAGTCCCAAGTCACACCCTGACGCCTGTCAGTCCCTGCAGGTAAGGTGTTATGGTCGGAAACCCTGACACCCTGGACATTTCTTGGTATTTTTACTCCCAAGTTTTCAACATGGCTTTTCAGTGACCCCACCACATGAACAGTGACACTATGAGTTTGTTAGCCGAAAGGTGATTTTGTACAGCGACCGCGCCATTTGGTGCCACAGGTGCAAAACACATTTCGAACAGTATGTGAAAAATGACAGCTGTACTATTCATGAGGAGGTGTAAAAAATGGTAATGCTGAAAATCTGGAGTAAAAATATAAAATAAAATGGTGAAGTCACATGCGTGCGTAGAAACTGCACAACGCACCACACACCCATAATTATTTTGGGAATATTTCACACCAGATTTTCAACATAGGCATTTTGGGAGCTCCATTCATGAACAGTCGCACTGTTATTTTCTTAATCTGTCCCAAACACTGATTTCCACAGTGACCGTGCTATTCTGCGCTGGAAGTGCGAAAACACATTTCGGCCAGGATGTGAAAAATGACAGCTGTACTGTTTATAAGGAGGTGTGGAAAATGGCAATGTTGAATATCTGGAGTGAAAATATTACACATTCGTGAAGTTATGAGGGTGAGTGGAAACTGCGCAATGCACGCCAGAATAGTCATTTTATGGATCTTTGTCACCAAATTTTCAACACAGGCATTTTAAGACATCTGCCCATGAACAGTGGCACTGTGATTTTCTTAATCTGCCCTGAACATTGATTTCGCAGACACCAACCGCTCATTGTGGGCTACATGTGCAAAACACATCTGGGGCAAGATGGAAAATGACAGCTGTATTGTTTATAAGGAAGTGGTAAAATTGCAATGTTGAAAATCTGGAGTGAACATATTAAAAATTCGAAGTTATGAGCATGCGGAGGAACTGCGCTCACAGCACACTCATAACAGTCATTTTGGGAATTTTTCACTAAATTTTCAACATAGGGTTTAGGGTCCTACCTCGAACTGTGACACTGTTGTTTTGTTAATCGGTCCCAAAGATGGTTCCACGCAATGACCACAAAATCACCTTTCAGGACCAAATAACAAAATGACAGTGACTGAGTTCATGAGGTGGGTCCCAAGGACCCCATGTTGAAAATTTGGTGAAAATATTCTAAAATGGCAGAGATATCCACTTAGTTGAAAAACCCATTTATGGCGATTATACAGCTTACTGCATTTCTTCAATTTGCGGTCGGCTTTGAAGAGTGCAGACGTGTTCCCGCTGCCCGGTCCACTGAAGATCACTGCTCTGGGCTTCAGGAGGCAAGTATAGGTGGAGGGGGGGGGGAGGTAGGTGCGAGAGGGTGGGAGTGCCACAGACAGCAAGGGACCATTTTCTTTATTTTACAGGATTGAAAAAAAAAAAAAACAGAAAAAGGACACCTAGGACTATTGGCACGCTGGGATGGGCTCCCAGTGTGCCACCTGGATGTTTGTTGGGAAAGGGGAGTGAAGACAATGGGATTGGGCGCCCATCAGCCATACAGTGTGCTGGGGGATGCATGAGCCGAGGGGACTAGGCACCTGGCACACAACAAATGGGGGCGCATCATGGCAGTAGGGGATGAGGGCTACCGTCTCCAAATGTACTGGGCAGGGGCATGCCGAAAGGGATTGGGCACCCCTGCCAGCTTTTAAAACTGGGAGAGATGGTAGGATTTCCATCGGCTTCGTGGGGACTGTGAGGAGGCCGATGGAGAAGCCGAGGGGACACCACACAATGCAGCTGTAATTGGCTGCTGCAGTCAGGATGCTCTGCAGCAAAACAGCTGACTGTATAGTGATGGGGCACCCCTGATTGCAGCGGCCCAGTTTTTGAGCACAGTGGCATGCTCATTAACTGCGTCATCAACAGCATGCTCCTCTATTCACCGCTGCAGAGACCAGCCCCAGAACGGACTACTGCCATTCGGCACAACACTGCCACTTCTCCACAACCCACTTGTGAAGGAAGCTTGACACAATATGTTTCTTGCACATGCTTGCAAGCAACACAAACAGGCATACCTTCCCTTTTAGTTCATCTGCAATATCACTTATGAAGACACTGAAGAGGACCGGTCTCATCAGTCTCCTACACAGCAGTGTTGAAAGCCTTAAAGTAGTCCAGATAGGCCACGTCCAATGCCCTCACCAGATTTGTTTCCTGGTTATTCTGTCAAAGAACTGTCAGATCTGTTAGACATAACCCACGCCACTCCGTGAATCTATACGGCCGTTTGTCTTACAGACCATTGTATTAAGATACTCTACCAACCTATCCTTTAATAATAGTTCCATTATTTCCCCACCACTGCGTGTGAGGTTCACCGCTGCTTATAGTGACTACCATCTTCCCTGCTGCTTTCATTGTGTAAAGAGACCACATTTACTCTCCTCCAGTCCTCTGGAACCATGTCTCATTCCAGTGAGCTGTTAAATAAGGCCATCAGCAGGGCAGCCAACACCTCCCTAAGTTCTTTCAGTACCCTTGGGTTTATCCTGTCTGTTCCCATAGCCATGTCAATTTTCAAAGCTGCAAGTCCCTTCAGCACTCTTTCCTCTGAAAATGGACATGAAACTGCCTTCCTCCCGCTTTGTTCCTGCTATCACTGATGCCCTCTAACTGTGAAGACTGACAAGAAGTATCCATTAAGGATGTTTGCTTTTTCTGGTCCTGTTCTGTGTAGTTCCCCTTCCTCCCTCCTCCTCCTCACTCTCCACACCTCTTGCTTTCCTCTTCTCATTTATGTACCTGAAGAAGGCCTTATCTCCATCTGCTACTCCTTGGCTATTCTTTCCTCCGTCTGTACCTTTGCTCCTCTCACTCCTTCCCTGCTTCCGCTGTTTCACCTGGTACACCTCACTGTGTTCCTTGTACATCCTGAATGCCACCGTTTTTCCTTCACCACCATGGCCACTTCCTAGAGTACCATGATATCTTTTTCCTTTGCTTTTACTCTTCCTTCACACTGAAGTTGGTTGCCTTAATTATGCCCTCCCTTATTTTAACCCAATGTTCCTCTACCCTCGCTGGCATCTCCCACCCCTTCCCCAGGCAGCTGCATGAGGCAGTCTCCAATTTCCTTAAAATCCACCCTCCTAAAGTCCAGGGTCCTTGTCTTCATGTGGTTTGTCTCTTCTCTCATCTTAGTATTAAACCATACTGTGCGGTGGTCACTGGCACCTAGGGAACTTCACTGTGACATCTGCAGTGCTGTCCTGTTTAAGCACCAGGTCCAGCACCGCCCATCCTTAGTGGGTTCATTTACTTGCTGCCGAGAAACACCCTTTGTAGGGTAAAGGATGGCCCTGCTCCTTGAAGAAGCTGTAGCTGGAATACTGCAATCCACATCTGGCAGACTGAAGTCACCAACTAGCAACACCTCCCCTTACTTGCCATCCTGATGATGTCCTCCACAAGTGCCTTATCAACTCCTCTCCCTGTTCTGGAGGTCTGTATACCTACTCTGTACAGACAGCGGCCTCAATGCCTGTCTCCAGGATGACACAAATCACCTCCAGTCATTCCTTTTCCTTTGGGTGCCCCTGCACGTCAGCCTTGATTCTCTCCCTCAGTATAGCACAGCTCCTCCTTCCCTCTCTCCTGAACAGGGGAATAGCCTGCCACATCCCAGTCATGGATGTCAGTGAGCACCATGACTTAATTATGGCCACAAATCCATGATGTGCTCCAGGTACAGAGTTTTATTCCCAGACTCCTTGCATTGGTGCACATGGCTCTCCATACCTTACTGCCCCCTCCTACCTCCTGCTTTCTCCCCTCCCCTGTTTCTGCTGTTTCCAGGAGCTCCCCGACCTCCTACTTCCCTTGTTATCCTCTCTGTTATCCTGTCTCCTCTCCTTCTTGCTATCCTGATTTATACCTCCCTTGTCCTCTGCCTTGTCCCTACCCCTATCTCCCTGTGCCCTTACCCTGGGGTGCTTCCTCCCTCAGACTCTCCCTCCTTGTTGCTACATTGTCTGGGGAGGCAATCTTTACCTGTTTTGGCCCCAGCTAGTTGAAATGCTCACTGCAGTAGTATTTAAACCTCCCAGCAAGGACTGTTGTTTCCTTCCTGGAAGGATGCAGGTTAAATGCTCATCGAAGAAGCATTTAAACTTCCCACTAAAGACTAGGATTTCCCTCCTGGAAGGTTGCAGGTCATCTCTCCTAGAAGTCCATATCCTGCCAGACTGGTCCCCAGGCCTCAATGTAGCTAAGCCCTTCCTCCATGCACTATGTCTTCCCCAATTGTTAAAAGCCATGCCGTGGAATGCTCTTTCCTCTCCTCGTCCATACACAAGTAAAACCTTGGCAAACATCGCCATGCATTCTACCTGATTCAGGCCCCTCCTGGCTCCCTGAAATTACCCTGCACTACTACGGTGTACAATGACATTTAGCTCTGTTCCATCTCCTGCTGCTCTAGTGATCCTCTGGAACTGCTCACCATCCCTCCAGGCCAATGCACCAGGAGGCACTTCACCTCCACTGCCCCCTTGCTGCTAAGTCAGTCCACCTAACAATAGAGTCTCTCATCAGCAGCTGCTTCTACCTTGGTTGGGACTTTTTCCTCCTTGGGCTTCCCATTCTGAGTAACCCCTGCAACTTCTCCTTCTCACTGCTGAGGGTTACCCTTCAACTGCATAAGTCACTGGTGTGACCAAAGTTGGCATACTTCACAAGGTACTAGATTCTACACATGAGAAAAGAGTACAACAAAGTGGAAGCAGTACAGTGCAGGCAACAAGGATGGTGCAGGAACTAGGAGCAAGTCATACGAGAAGGCGGCAGGATCTTGGACTTCCACACCTTGGGGAGAGAACAGAAAGGGGTGACATGACAAAAAGCACAAGTACCTGCAAGGGATAAACAGGGTGGATGCCAAGGAACTTTCCTTGAGCACAGATATAGTGACAAGGGGAACTCACTTGAACTAGCGGGGGAGAATCAAAAGATGTCCGTAAACACTGTTTCATGGAAAGAATGGTGGACAAATAGAACAAGCTACCAAAAGAAGTTGCAAGGGCAAAATCAAATGTTTCAAGCATGAATGGGAAGAAAATACACAGTATGTCACTCAGCTGTAACCATAGTTACAGAAGTGTTATACAGTTCACTTCCACACTTTGGCAGTTCCATTGGAATGCTGATATCAGTCAAATGACTAAGCTAAGCTCCTCCCACCACCTGGGTGGTCTATTCTACTTCTCCTCTGTGTGACATCAGATCTTTGCATGCTGGAAGCAGGGATCAGTGTGCCACTTGCCATAGAAGGCAGGATGGGTAGTGTGAATGTAGACTGTATACCACCCCTAGAACTACAGTTACAGGTGAGTAACTTTTATTTATAAGGGTGTGGATACAGTTCACTCCCCACACTCTGGCAGACTCCTAGCAGTTCTCCAGGAGAAGGGTACAAAGTGCACCCTATTTAACAAATAGAGACTGGACAACTGAGGTCCCAAAAGCAACATCCCAACATGACTCAGTGTCAATTCTTTAATTAGAAGTGAAGGTGTGTGCTTTCCTCCAGAAAGCAGCCCTAAAGATTTCCTGTATTGGGATTTCTCTGGAGTTAGCCACCAAGGCAGTGGTATGTCTGGTGGAATGAACCCTTAGCCCTCTGGGAGGCCTCCTGCCAGCCAACCTATAGCAGAGGTCAGTGCAGGATGTCATTAACTTGTCAGTCGTCTGCTTTGCTGCTGATCTGCCAGGCGGGGCATCAGAATAGGCGACGAACAGCTGGTGAGCCTGTCCCAAACTCCAGCCATACACTCCACATAATATGACAGCACTCTGCAGGTCCAGGGTATGAAGCCTGTGGTTGACCTCTGAAGCAGGGCAGGTAAAGTATACTAGTTAGTTAATCACCTGGTTAAGGTGAAATTCTAATACCATCTTTGGGAGGAACTTCAGGTTAGGGCAAAGAATGACTTTGTCCTGTAGAAGACCATATAGGGAGAGTCTACTAAGAGCACCTGGAGCTCCCCAATCCTTCTGGCAGACGTAATTACGGTAGGAAGGCTGTATTCCATATAAACCTGTGCACTGGCTTGAAAGGCTTGCCCACAAACATAGCCAGGACCAGCAGTAAGTCACAGTGGATGTGGTTCAAGCACCGGAGGGACAAGTAGTTGAGACCCTTGAAAAGGCACCGGGCCAACTTCTCCTTAGCCACTGTCAGCATCCCAACCTGGGCCTGGTAAGCAGAGATGGATGCCAGGTGTACAGTAAGGATCGCAGCTCAGTAGTCCCACCTGGAAAGGGATCAGAGGTAGTCCAGGATGATAGCCACAGGGCAGGCAAGGGGATCAAGTTCCTTGCCCTTACAATAAATGGAAAGTCTTTTCCATTTAAAGGCATAACACCTATGAGTCAACTCCTTTCTGGATGCCTCCAGGATATGGAGGATGTCCTCACAAAGACTCAAGGCCTGGAACTCTCGCCACTCAAGAACCAGGCCATTAGGTGCAGGGATTGAAGGTTCAGGTGCAGGACAGTCCACTGGAGTCTGGTCAGCAGATCTGGGCAGAAAGACTGTCACTGCAGAGACTGCTGCTGAGGCTGAGGAGATCTGGGTACCAGAACTGCCTTGGCCAGTCTGGAGCTATGAGGATTATCCATGCCTTGTCCTTCTAGACCTTGACCAGCACTCTGCGGATCAACTGGAAGGAGGAGAGGCATACATAAGGCCTGGGGTCCAGGTCCACACAAAGGCATCCCCATCAGTGTCCCAGACTGCAGGAGTGAGCACAAAACAGCCTCAGTTTGGCATTCTCTGATGAGGCAAACGCCACCACCAGGGTGAGCTCCACATGGAGAAGAGGTGGTTCACCACTTCCTGATTCAGAGACCACTCATCGACATTCTCTCCTATCTGGCTGAGAGTGTCCACTTGATGACTGTTCTCCCTCATGACATGAATTGCCAGGAGATCAACACCCAGGCTGCGCATGAGGTCCAGGTGCAAGTGCCTCCCGACACAAGGGAAAAGTGTGTGCCACCCTGTCTGTTAAGGTAGAACATAGCTGTGGTGCTGTCCATGTGGATTTGAATGACCTGGCCCATGACTAGTGGAGCAAATTCTGTCAGAACCAAGTGCACTGCATGAAGCTCCAGAAGGTTTATGTGGTGATGGGACTCCTGGGCAAACAAAACCCATGGGCTTTGTGGTCTCTGTGACAGGAGCACCTGCCACTGAGGATCAACCTTTTCTTAAATCTGTTGCAACAGTTCTTCTATTTCTTAGCCTAATCTATTTTACAATTTCTAGTCCATAAGGTTGGCCACCTATGGGCACCTTCTCTTTCTTGACTATGCTATAATGTCCACTTTAATTTTACTTTTCCCTCTCAGGTCCTCGTACAGGGAGGTTATTGTGGTGACTTCAAGCGTATGTAAAACAGGTTGTGTTTATTGTTGTTGGATTTGGTATGTAATAGTACTATGTCATAAAATACCTTGATGTATATACCTTGGGTGGGATATTCAGACTGTGCGACAAAGATGCGCAATAGAGGAAGCAGGCGCATGTCCAGTGCACCATTACTGTGGTGCAATATTCAAACCACGCACAGGACAAGGTGCGCCTGTGCAATCTTGACTGAATATGTGCACCAGATGCCCATGGCTAACGAGGGATGTGCCATGGAGCAGGGACGATGCGCAATAGCACTCCTAGGGATGTACACAGACAAAGACAGGAAGCAGCTGAGCAGCAGCCATGGATGCGCCATGTGCTGAGGAGCATGCACCAGGACAGACAGACCATCCCCACAACCCCCAGCCCCGACCGACCAGGGCAAGGCCCCCATGAGCAACACAACCAGATGGGTGCAGGATGGACCACTGACCCTCGAACCCCAGTGCTGAACCACCAGCAGATGTGGCTTAGTAGTCCCCACCTGCTGGGCACGGTGCCCTGCACTGTCCACCAGCCAACAGGGACCAGGAGCCAATGATGGCCAAACCCCACCCATGCCACGGCAGCACACCATTGCTGCCCCACCCCAATACAGAGCACCTGAGACACCTAGCCCAGAAGCAGAACAAACAGTGCATGGCACTGAAGATGATCCAGCACCACTGTGCCAAGGCATCCAGTCACCCCGGTGCAATGCACAAGTATCACAACCCCACCGTGACCACCCAACACAGGCGGTGACATCATCCACCAACACCACCACAACCCACGGAAGGCCCACCAGCATGGCCCACACAGAGGCATAGCAAGGTGGGTGACCCTAACACCAGTACCCAAGGGACCCCGCATGGGACAAGAGGCCACCCTGGACACCAGCACAAGCATGAAGGCACCTCGAACACAGGGCCAGAGCAAGGTCCTCACCCATGCACCTACCCGCCACAGCACTGGCCCCACCAGGCAACACAGCACCCTCCCGTGGTGCATGGAGGCCTGCACCACACAAAGGGCAACACAGGGCACACACAATGCCCCCCACCTAGTCACATGGGCGCACCAGCAAACAGCCACACAAAGCAGTGCGACAGGCCCTACCATCGCGAGGCCCATGGTGCCGTGGAACCTGTGGCCAGCCTACCCCCAGGATGCTGGTGAGCCTGAAATGTGGTGGTCGCCCCCATGATTCTGGCCGCCCGATGGCAGGCATAGGGGCCTGTGACCAGGCTACCACCTGCATGCAGCAGGACCCCATGTGACAGCCACCAGACCACAGGCACTGGCCCAGTCACCATGGATTGCATGGAGGAGCAACCAATAGCACCACCCACAGTGGCAACAGGGACAGGCGTGCGATGGTCCAGGGTCCGGAATGCCAGCACAAGGGTGCTATGCCTGCAAGGTGACAGGTATGTGCTGCCCCTGAGCACGCCATCAGCTGAGCATGCAGTGGTGGGGCCACCGACCATGTGTACCACAGCCGCGCATGGTGGCAGTGTAGCAGCAATGGCCACAACCCAGTGCAACAAAGCACACACCAAGAGGGGCGGATGGGATACAGCACATGCACCACAGCCCGCTGCACACAGGCGAACAGTGCACAGGGCACACCCACATGCCCCAGACAGAGCCCATGGCCCCCACCCACACCAGTGGAGGAGCTCCACCAGGCACACCACGCCAAGCCAGCCCCACCCACAGTAGCCATGCACCACTGCAGCAAGGCACCATGTGCCTGCTGCAAATCAAGACCAACACAGACATGGATATAAACAAATGTATTAAAATAGAACAACAACAGCAACAACAGAATCATAACCCATATACAAATATGTACAACAGAGGGGGATGGGTGGGGACACTACAAGGGAGACAGGAAAGGGCAGGGGACAATGGTTAAGGCAAGGTGGTGGACATGGGGAGTGGGGTACAGTCCAGGGAGGGAGTGGTGCCTTCACATGCTTCAGGCGCTACTGGCGGCCCCGGTCCTCTCCTGCTGCCCGTGGTGCCGCTGCCTGTCCCCTGTCCATCCTCTCTAGCAGCTCCAGTGTTGCCTGGGTAACTTGTAGGATCTCCCGGAGGTCTGCTCCATGGCCTCCCAACAATGGCCTCCTAGGACAAGAGAGCAGAAGCAGTATGGTGACTGCCCTGACCAACGCAGCCCACCCAGCGTGCACGGCGTGCATCGGTGACCCGGCGCCCTGGGATGTCATCGACCACCCACAGTGGAGTGCGCCCATGAGCTGCCCACCTGGGCAACCATAGCCATGTAAACCGCTGCACACCTTCCCGCCCATGCACCACACAGCACCATCTTAGCCATCCAGCGTCATGGTAATGCAGTGGGATGGCAGTGGCACAACCAGACACCGAATACCCACAGCTCACCTCGATACCCACCCACATGTGCAGGCCCACAGGATGGTGCAGAGGGCACCGTGGAAGTGCACAGCTAGAGGGCCATGTGCAGAGGGCCATGCCACACCACCACCCCTGCAACCCACCCTGCACAGGTGTATAAGGAAACATGGTACTCACCTGCGTCCTGGTCTGCAGGCGCTGCCAACCTGCAGCACCACCACTGTGGCCTTCCGCATGGCTACTGCCCGGCATGGTCCTGGGCCTGCTGCTCCTGGCCAACCATGCCCCTCGGCGTTCCTCTGGGCCTAGGGGAAACATGGAAGAGTCATATCAGTACAATGTCTGACCCATAGCCCCCGGGCATCAACCCGCACAGCCTGTCTGTGTTGCGGTAGCATAGGTAGCACGATGCTCCCCACCCGACAACACAGGTGCTGGCCCTCCCGCGGCCTGGCCTGCTGACCCCAGTGCCCCAGGGACAATCGGAGATGGCTAGTGATGGTCATGGAGCACCTACCTGGCCGTGGCACTGCTCCCGCTGGGCACATGCCTGCAGGTGCCTCAGGCAGTCAGGGTCACGCCACCTGAGGTCACCATAGTGGTGGCGACACTGCTTCCCGGTACAGCGGCTGACAGTGGCCTCTTCAAGCCCATCAGCTACCCCTGCCACACTGCGGTGCGGGGCTTCTGGAGGGCACCTGCCCAAACAGGGCACCAGCATGTGGCTCTACAGGGCCACCAGGTTGGCCAGCTCAGTGGCACTCCACACAGGGGCTCTGGTTGCGCAATGATCCAGGCTGTCCACAGTGCAAAATGGCTCCCAGTAGCACCGTGTCCCATGTGTTGTGGCAGTATGGTGCTGCGCTGCCAGTCGCAGGGCAAATGGCAGCCACAGGGTCCAGGTCAGGCCATGCATGGGCGCCACTGCACTATTGGGAGGCCTGTGTGGTAGGGTGTGGTGTGATGCCATGCAGTGGCCTCAGCGCTGGGCACCATGGCACCCATGGCACAATGGCGCACACGGGCATGATGGCACTCGCCATCCGCAATATGTCACGTGTGCCCCATAGGGCATCTGGTGCAAAAGTGCCATAAGCACAGTAGTGGCTTGTAGCTGTACTGCCCCCGGCTATCTGCGTATGCTGCGCTGCTCGCGTGCGTGTCGCACCATGCGCATGCGTGGTGTGGGTCTGATTGCACACGTCACAGTGGTGCATCACGAGCTGAGCATGCACAACACCACTGCGCAAGACACAGCACTGTGATATTCAGCCAGGTTATGCAAATCAGCTCATGATCCATTCTGCAGTGCATCCATTGTATTTGCATCCCATTACAGTTGTGCATACCCTCATTTGCATGCGATGCGCTATAAAAGCAACACGGAAATGCAGGCCATGGATTGGTATTGCAGCCTTTGGAGTACGTGCCATGCTGTGGAGACGTGGGGACAGTGGTCTGGGAGGGCTGTATGTGACTGAGCAGTCCATGGTAACACCTGTCCAGGTGCAAGCATGACCCGAGCGTGAGGGAGGATGAGGAGCAGGGGAGGGTGCGGGCGGAGCCTTCACTGCAGGGCAGAAGCAGATGCCCTGACCGGTCTACCTGCGACAGAAGCCACTCCTCAGTGGACAGAGAGCACACCATAGGCCCATGTGGCGGCATGGG
The DNA here is from genome assembly GCA_016271365.2 of Neoceratodus forsteri. NCBI lineage: Eukaryota > Metazoa > Chordata > Ceratodontiformes > Ceratodontidae > Neoceratodus > Neoceratodus forsteri. Next base: position 1,873,976,514 of record CM057452.1, read on the forward strand.
TCGAGGTAGCATGTGCGATCAACCAGCAGGGCAGCCACCAGCGTTCCATGCAGGAGTGCAAGAAGGCGGTTGGCATGGACGGGAGGAGGATAAAGGACAAGGTGGCTGCCATCAGGGCGGCGTGTGCAGCCACTGGTGGGGGCCAGCAGGACCTGCCTCGCCTGATGCCACTGGAGGAGCAGGTGGCGGCAGCATGCGGTGTTGTGCCACTGGGGTGTGCCAGCGAGGCTTCCATGGGCGGCAGCCCACATCACTACGTAGTAGGACCAGTGCTGGCAGTGTGTGGGTGGCAGGGGGTGGGGTCAGGGCCAAGCAGAACCACTAACGGTACTGTGTTCCTTTACAGCTCCTGAGCATCTGCATGGGGCAGCGGTGGTGGGTGTGTCCACTGAGGGGTGGCCCTGGAACCGGTGTAGTGCCCATCCACCTCCACAGGTGTCTGAGGGACAGACCACCTGCAACCCTGCACAGCTGTCCGGACTGATGCCTGTGGTGCGGTGTGAATGAGGCCCTGGCTTTGTTCCAGCGGGATGCCAGTCATGGTGTCCTGTGTGTTGAGACACAGATCGGGGCCAACTCCAGTACCGATGATGGCGTGAGCGCATCCCGGACAGTGATGTTGGCGGGTCACAGGGGATCCCGACTGGCATCCGCCTAGGCAGCAGTGCTGGCGTGGTTGTCTGCCAACAGCCCTTGTCCCTGATGTGTCTGCAGCATCCAGTGGGGTTGGTGGCGCTGATGCAGCCACGCTGGTGGTGCCAGCGCTCAGCAGCTGGAGGGCAGCGGCAGCAGCTGGACAGTGTTGACAGGGGCGGGGCAGCAACGAGTGCACTGCGTGAGGATGTACCCAAGAAGGCAACGCCGTGTGGCGCCCACCGCCACGGGCGCTGTGCCGCAGGGTCAGAAACAACACGGGTCAGCATGTTGGCCATGCAGATGACTCTTGGATGCCTAGCCATCTTCTACAGGCCTCTGTGGATCAGCAGGTACAGCTCATGGTAGTGGTGGATGCACTCCGTGCGGAACTGCGCCTGGTAGAGGAGTGGCACAGCAGGAACCATGCCCTGCTCCTGGTAAAGTTAGCTCAACAGCGGTGGATGTGACCGCAGCCATCGACAGTCACACCACTGCGATGGCAATGTCATGGCTACACTGGGCGACCAGCTGTGTGCCCGGCTGCATACCCTGCAGAGTGCAATGTCCATCCCCATTCTCCAGTGTCGGGCAACTCCTGCCATGTCGGCCGCTGGGTTCCAGCTGTGGGCAAACCGAGCACGCCTGGTGCAGGCATGTTTGGTGGCCTGCAGACACCTGCGTGGACACGAGGCGTTCACGCAGCGGCACCCTGGGGACTATTGGTGCCACCCTACGAGGCCACTGGTCCGCCTTGTTACAGCTGGCAGGTCTCGGCAGGGGCCACCCACGCATCCGTGGTGGCTGTGCTACTGTGCAGTATAATTGACCCTTCCCCTCCACAACGCTGTCTGCCGCTGCCCAGTGTGCACTGTGGTGTTCCGTGTCACGGACGCATGGGTGTGGTGCTGTCCTGCACCCACACGGTCCCTGTGCACACCGCATGGATGCTGGCCACTGTGGCGTGTGTATGATGATGCCAGCATAGCGCTGTCTGCCACTCTGCTACTGTGCAGCGGTGCTCAGCGTCTGAGACATGCACAGTGCTTGCCACTGGGTGTGGTTGTGTTGGGTCCTGTGTGGGGGCGTATGGGGGTGGGTGTGCGTGTGGCCCTGTGGGCATGGGTTGGGGTGTGTGTGCGCCTGTGTGTGCATGCCATGTGCAGCCCTGCTGTTCTCTGCCTTTGTGGGCAGGCCCTGCCCATTCCACACCACTACCGCTCGAACCTGCCCTGGTGTCTCGCCTGCCTGTCAAGTCTACTGTGCGTTGCCCTGGGCGCAGTCGTGGCCCTGTTAACCTACCTGTGTGGTCTATAGTGCTCCTCTGCAATGGTGTCCCAGTGCTGCTGGGCCATCCGGGCCAGCCAGGGATCCCTCGCCCAGGGGGTGGCTGCCCAACACCAGCTGGACCGCATCCTCATCATCTCCACCGCTGTCCCCCTCCTCGACCTCAATGGCTATCCCACAGTTGGTGGCCATGTTGTGCAGGATACAGCGGCCAGGAACAGCCCGCAGGCCTTGAGGGGCTCTACCATAGGGCACCTCCAGAAGTGTGCAGGCAATGGAACCGTGCCTTCAGCAGCTCGAACACCTGCTCGATGATATTCCATGTTGTGGCGTGTGCCTCATTGTACTGTTGCTGCGCTGGGGTCAAGGGCGCCCGGTATGGTGTGAGCAGCCAGGGCCACAGTGGGTACCACTGTCACCTGTGTTGAGAGGTATCGTTAGCATGGTGGTCTATGACACTGTGCCACTGGCCTTCCAGGCTGATCCCCATGGCACCCCTGCCTTGCCCCTCACACGCCCCATCTGCAACCATCGTCCGGCGTGCACTGCATACTCACCTACCAGATGGCTAGTGGGGATGTCCCCACTCTTGAACCTATGGTACAGTGCAGACTGGTGCCAGATGAAGGTATCGTGTGCTCCCCAGGGTGCGTGGCACAGACATTGATTATGCACCCTGGCATCGCACACTGCCTGGCAGTTGACACTCGGGTATCCCTTGCGGTTTATATATGCGTTCCCTCCGGGCCAGGTGGCATGCGGATGCCAACATGGGTGCAGTCGATGGCCCCAAGCATGCCAGGCAACCGTGCTACCTGTGGAACTCCTGCATGTTTGCTGTGCGCTCTGCCTGTGTGCTGGGGAAATGGATGTACTCCGCAGCATGTGGCAGCAGTGCGCTAGGAATTGTGTGAGTAGGCTTGACGCGGCCGACTGGGTTATGCCTGTTGTGTCCCCTGTTGGTCTCTGGAAGGTGTCCATGGCAAGCAGGCACATGACAGCTGTGATCTTTGTCTCCACGGACAGAGCATGGCTCCGTCTTGTGGATGCCTGCATCTCCTCATTGCAGCTCACAGAGCCACCTCAGAATGCCGGTTCAGGCGATATCGTCCCACGATCTCGATGTCACTGTGCAGCTCGAAGCTGATCCAGGCACGGTACAGCCTGTTCTGGGCATACCACCGATGGGCCCTTCCACGGCCGCGCCTCCCTGCTGCCTGCCTCCTCACACCCTCATTACCACCTCCATCTGGAAAGTGGCACTGGCCATGTCCCTGGACCCTCCGGCTGCGTGCTGCTGGTACTGTCCCTGCATCAGGTGCACCCTGGCACTACACCACTGCATGCCTTGCCTCTCCCCACCTCCTTCCTCTGTGCTTGCGCTCAGACCCTCACGCACACCACACTCACTGCCTTTTACACACACACACACACACACACACACACACACACACACGCACACGCACTGCACATGCAGCACACACTCTCACACACCTCCAGTGGCCCCTGTCTACCTCTTGGCCACCCCTGACTGCCTGCTTCTTTGCCTGGCTCTCTGCCGCTCTGGCTCCTCTCTAGCGCAATCATCCTCCCTCGCACTCCCTTTTATATTCGCTCATATCCACTCTCCGCGCAACTTCCGCTTGCTCCGCTACTGCGCATATGCCTGCTGTTGAATATCGCACTGCACACATTATTCCTGGTTATTCCCCTGAGCTTGAGCATGCATTCATTACCATTGACCTACGGTGCATTGGATTTGCAATCGCATCTGATGCCGCTGAATGTCGCATTTTGGCGCATGTCTGCTCTTGTGTAGGGCGCATCCATATTGGCGTAGTTGCAACTGCTCTAAATAGCCAACCCCTTATGTTTATGAAACCTGCAAATGTTTTAAATACCATGGCACTAGGTGTTTTTGATAATGGTAAAAGTACCAGGTGACTATTATAGAAATTAAGTTAGTTACGCTATTTAAAATGCATGTCAATTGCTGTAAACTGAACAAGTCTGAAATTTCATGCTGATTTACATATATCCATGATGGTTTGCATTATGGAAGTATGTATGATGTTATATTTCTTTGAAACTTGATTTATTGCCAATGCCCTTTGGGTAACCCTTTTTCAGTGATTCTGCATTGAGATTCTTTATCTATAGCTTTTTTTTTATCCCTACTACCCAAACAAACAAGGCCCAAATAGGGATGAAGGGTTTCAGTAAAATGTTCAGATCAGAGATCAGTGTCAGTAGGTGCTGGCTAAATGCAGAGAAAGGACATACATAGTCTGTTGCTGCTAACTGATGTACTGAAGAATTAATATGCTATTGCTGAAGGCTATTTCCTGTATTTTGAATAAACATCACACAGAGATTGTGTGATGAACTTGAAGTTCGGTGTCTGGTCCATCTGTCATCCCACAACCCTTTCACAGTCTCATAGATGTACTCCCTATACTACCAGAGACACATCCGTCATCAGCAAGATGGTGGCTCTGGATATACAAACAAGTTCCTTTCTCCATATATTCTTGGACCAGCCACCACTGGATGGCATCCCACATTGACTGGGTCACTGTGACCGACTGGTCTAAGTGGCCTAGGTGCTCGGACCACTGACAGCCCAGCACCAGGAAGGTGGTGCACCCTGCAGCAGTCCCAGCAGACCACTCAGGTCCAGGATGCCATGTACCCCAGCAGCTGTAAGAAATCCTGGGCAGGGCACAACAGCCCAACCTGAAATGATCAGGCAAAGGAGGTAAGTTACTGTACCTGGTCTGCCGGGAGGTGGGCCTTGGCCCATAGGGAGTCTAGTTCTGCCCCAGTGAACTTGATCACCTTCTTTGGTACCAGTCGGACTTGTCTGGGTTGACCAATAGGCCCAAGTCGCTGCAGGTCTGGAGAGGCATTTCTGTGGATCTCTCCAAGGCCACTCTGGATGAACTGGATACCAGCCAGTTGTTCAGGTAGTGGTACACTCTGATAAAGCACAAAAGAAGGCGCTATCAGGCCACACTTGGGATCAGCCATTAAACTGGCAAATACTGCTGAGGAACACAAAATTACCTCGATGCACCACAGAGACCGATTGGATTTCACAAATTTATTGTGAGATCACAACAAACATTCCTAGGCGCTTCAAGGGATTAGACCCTCTTCATCAGGGTGGTGGAGCCAATAATACAGATTACTCACCTGTAACAGCAGTTCTAGGAGTGGTATATGTTGTTCATCCACACTTGTTGGCATGTCCCTTTCCTTTAAATCTTGGAGGAGGTCTAAAAGCTGATGCCTCCCACCCAACGGGTAGTATATGCCTCGGCTCCACCCCACAACACCAGATCTTGCCACTGGAAGCAGAGGTTGTGCACCTAAGCCGGGAGGTTGGGTGGGTCAGTGTGGATGAACAACATATACCACTCCTAGAACTACTGTTACAGGTGAGTAACCTGTGTTTTCAGGGATAAGAATATATTGTTCTTATCCACACTTATTGGCAGACTCTAGCAGTTCTCAGGAGGAGGGAGGCAAGGTGCACACCCCTACTTGGGGAACAGAGATCAGAGAACTGAGGCTCCAAAACCAGCATCCCAGCATGACTGTAGGTTGATGTGGTAATGGGTAATGAAGGTGTTTGCTGACTTCCGGTAGCAGCCCTTCAGATATCCTTGATAGGGACGTCCCTAGAAGCAGCCACGACTCAGTATGGTGGGTGGAATGAGCTCTTATCCTATGGGAGGCTCCTTGCCCGCCAACCTATAGCAGAGATCAATGCAGGGTATTGTCCATCTGCTAGTCAGCCACTTTGCTGCAGGTCTGCCAGGTGCAGCTTCAGTGTAGGTGACAAAAGCTGGTGAACCTCTCCCCGAACTTTAGTCATTTGCTCCTTATAACAAGAGAGTGCTTGTTTCAGGTCCAAAGTATGGAGCCTGTAGTCGGCCTCCAGGTGTAACTGGGATAGTACACTGGCAGAGTCAACACCTGGTTTAGATGAAACTCCAGCACCACCTTTGGAAGGAATTTCTGGATTGGGGCACAGGACAACCTTGTTCCAGTGGAAGACCAAATAGGAGACTCAACAGAGGGTGCCAGTAGTTCCCAGTCCTGCTGGCTGACATCTCACACCTGTGCATCAGTTTGAATGGCTTGCCCAAGAGCTTTACCAAAACCAGCAGTAAATCCACAGAGGAGGTGGTTCATGTGCTGGAGGAGAAATGTGGTCAAGGTCTTAAAAAAGCACCAGACCACCTTTTCCTGTGCCACCATCTGCTGACAGGCCCATGCCCGTAAGCAGAGACGGCTGCCAGGTGCACCTTAAGGTCGTGAACAGAAGACCTCCTTTGGAGAGAGAGACCAAAGGTAGTTGAGAATGCTAGCCACTGGACAAGATGAAGGGTTCAGGCCCTTGCTCTGACACCCTATAGAATCTCTTCCATTTGAAGGTATAGCACCTCCTGGTCGACTCCTTCCTAGATGCCTCAACAACACTGAGTACATCATCGGAGACCCAAAGCCTGGAACTCTAGCCACGCAGGAACCAGGCCATCAGGTGCAGGGACTGAAGGTCTGGATGAAATATCTTCCCTGATTGGTTGATAGCAGGTCCGGGCATGCTGGAAGATGCCTTGGGAGCCTGGTGCTGAGGCTGAGAAGATCTGGATACCAGAACTTGCAGGGCCAATCTGGGGCTACAAGGATCACCCTGCCTTGTCCCTCCTGACCTTGAGGAGCACCTTGTGGACCAACGGAAGTGGAGGAAGGCATAGAAGAGGCCTGGGGTCTATGGCCTCAAGAAGGCATCCCCTGCAGCGAACCTGCTGAGAGCGGCGGGCATGAAACAGCCTCAACTTGTGTTCTCCTGGAGGTGAACAGGTCCACCTGAGGGGTGCCCACTGGGAGAACAGGCTGTGAGCTACCTCTGGATGAAGAGACCACTCATGGGATGCCTCACCCACATGGCTGAGGGCATCCGCCAAGTGATTCAAGGCTCTGTCACATGGATGGCTAGGAGATCTGCCTCCAGTTGGCTCATGAGGGTCCAGATGCAGAGCACTTCCTGCAGAGGGGCCAGGAGTGCGTGCCGCCCTGTCTGTTGAGGTAGTACATGGTCGTGGTATTGTCTGTCTGGACTTGAACCACTTGACCCTGAATGAATGGAGCGAATGCAGCCACCACCAGCCGGACTGCTTGGAGCTCCAGCAGGTTGATGTGGCATCGAGTTCGGAGGGTCCAGAGCCCATGGACTCTGTAATTCCCCATGTGGGCACCCCAGCCCATAGAGAGGCATCAGTTGTAAGCAAGACCATCGGCTCGGGCGCAGACAAATGGGATCCCTCCCTGCAGATGTTCCAGGACGGTCCACCGCTGGAGGGCGTTTGACATCTTCTGGGTCACAGTGACCAGCTGGTCAAAATGACTGTGTCACTGGAACCACTGGCTGGCCAGCTCCCATTGAAAGGGGTGCCTATGCCAGCAGGCCCATCGGACCATGGTGGTGCAGGCCACCATGTAACCCAGAAGTCGCAGAAAGTCCGGGTAGGGAGTGAGTGCCCAACCAGAAATGACTGGGCAAAGGAGGAGAGAACCTCTGCCTGTCTTCTGGGAGCTGGGCTCTGGCTCAGCAAGAGTTGAGCTCTGCCCGATGAAGCAAATAACCTGCGAGGGCACAAGCTCCAACTTGGCCTCGATGACCAGGAGGCGAAGGCTGAAGCAGGTGTGGAGTGCCAGATCCCTGGATCTCTCCACCTCCAGTCTGGAGGGACCGCTATTACCCAGTCATCGAGATAGGGTACACTCTGACCCTCTCACCGAAGATGGACCGCCACCACTGCTATGCATTTGGTGAAGACCCTGGGGCCAATGACAGGCCAAACAGCATGACTTGGAACTCGTAGAGGTTCCCTCCACCCTGAAGAAGAGGAACCTCCAATGGGATGGATGGATTAGGACATGGCAGAACGTGTCCTGTAGATCCAGTGAGCAAAACCATGTTCTGCTCGTGGGCTGGTATGAACTGGGACAGAGTTACCATCCAGAAGGTGCATGATCAGAAGAACTGATTCAGGTTGTGCAGGTCTAGAATGGAGCACCAGCCCCTGTCCATTTTGGGATCAGGAAGTACCTGGAAACAAACCCTGGGTTGACCGGGGGTCCATGACTCTGACCACTACCTTCTTGCAGAGGAGTTGGGCGATGTCATCTCTGAAGCTGACCAGTATGGGCAGATACCTTTTCCTCCCATGGCGCTGGGCTCGGCTTGGAGGGTACTGCTCAAATGCCAGAGGCAGACCCTGACCGACCACCTCAAGACCCACCTGTCTGTTGTGACAGCGGACCTGGCGGAAAGAAAGTGGTGGAGCCGGACCCCAATGGGAGGACCCAGAGTGGTCATGACAGGCATGGGAGTGGCTGCCCCCATCCCATCACTGAGCAGGCTTGGAGGATGAAGAGCCAGCAGCGAGCGGTCGGAACCTCTCCCTTAGGGCTTACGGTTCGCTGAAGCCCCAGACTTGGGCCGAGGCACCAAGGTTGAGCCTGCTGCTGCAGCTGCTGCCCAGTTTGGTACTGGGGCTGCTTGGCCACAGCAGCAGAAGGCCGAAGGGCTTTTCTTCTGTGATTTCTTAGAACCCTGGCATTCTTTCTAGGTGGAGGTAACAGAGTCCAAGGTGGTACTGGACTTCTTGATACACTGGAGGTGACCATCGACTCCTGGACCGAACAAGTCAGTACACAAGAAGGAATGTCTGCCAGTTTATGATGGGTGTCTGCCATAAAAGGTAAGACCCTCAGCCAGACCCTGCAGCACATGGTGACTGCTGCTGCCACTCAATGGGCACAAGAACTCGATGTCCAGGGCTGTCTGGAGTTGCTGTTTAGCAATGGCCCGGCCCTGATCAAGGACCTGCTTGACCATGGTCTGAAGATCCATGGGAGATGAGGAGCACCTCATCCAGAGTACCCAAAAGGGCACGGGAAAAGTGTACCATAATGACAGCCGAGCTCGCCTGTTGGAGCCGAGTGAGGAAGCAGCATAGACTTTTCTGGCTGCATTGTCCAAGTTTTGGACTCTTTGTCCAGAGGTTTATCCATATCTCCTGAGTTTCCCGAGAGCTGGAACACTGACTCAGTCACCAGTCCCTCAGCTGAGGGATGCTGAAACCCGAGGGGAGCCAGAACTGCATACTTGGGCCATATGAAGGTTAGGGCAGGAGGCTGGATGCTGCCAAAGCTCAAGGCCGGACCAATGATGGCCTCAGCCACTGGGAAGGCCTCAGATGGAGAATCCCTTTTCTGAGGATATCAGTCAAGAGGGTATTCTGCCCATTTCTAGATGGGCTCTAAAGGCATCCCGTTGATTCAGAGATGGGGCGGAGGATGCCCATGAAGACATGGGACCTTCCTCCATTGACAAACTCATGAAATTGTCATCACACGGACGTGAATGCAAGTCTGAATCCAGGTAAAGCGGCAGACCACCAGAGACACTCTCGACCAACCATGGATGGTCAGGAGTAAGAGTGACTGACAGCCTGCGCAGGAGACCCTAATCGGGTCAAGACTTCTTGGCAGGAGCCCCTGAGGAGGCTGCTTAGATGCCAGGCTCCACCAAAATAGGTGGAGAGGCCAGCTCTGGCCGAGCTGGGAGGGTTTTCACTGGTTCCACAGGTGGAGAGACAGTGTCAACTGGTTCCAGGAGTCAGCTTTGGCCTGGAAGGCAACAGCCAAGTGACAGCTGGAGCAAGCCGAGGTCGACTTGGACTGGTCAGCATGAACTGTTGCCACATGAGGTCCTCGTAGCACTGGCGTAACTTGTGTTGAGGTCTCTCCTCATCCGAGGAGGAGCGAGACGAATGGTGGCATCACCACTTCTTGGAGCGCCGCTTGTGAGACTTCCTCGGCCTGTCGGTTGTGGGGTCCAAGATCTAGAAGATGAGGAGCCAGGGAGAACGAGGCTTCTCCAAATCGAGGACTGTGACCAAGGGTGGAGCACCAGCTGGCTGGGTGTCCTCCTCGGCCGGTGGGACTGGGTTCTAAATAAAAATTGCCAGCCTCATCAGTTGACAAATGGGTTGGCGAGGTCGATTATAATTTCGACCTGGTCGTCATCCCGCATCTGAGCCGACTGGCCTGGCCAAGGGTACCGTGAAGCCAGCGGCTGAGGTAAATTTCGACTGAAGTCGAGATAGGATAAGAAATATTAACACATTTTGCTAATTTATATTTGATGGGATACATCCCTCCAGGTATAGAAATAAGCAAAAGTGTCACAACCTATTAATGTCTTTTCTGGTGGGGATCTGTAATTGGTGAACCAATGTGTGTATTTTGTAATTTTGCACTTTAATGGTCTTTTAGGCACTTGTTCAACAGGTATTTTATAAGAATAATATATCTTTAAATGCTTTCGAAATGACATGAAGTTATGTATACCATGTGACCACTAGTATGCACTTTATAAGGATGTGTAATGATGTTATTGACTCCACCCCTGATGAAAGGACTAATCCCTCAAAGTGCGGGGAATGCTTGTTGCGACCTCACAATAAATTTCTGAAATCCAATAGGTCTCTGTGGCACATCGCTGGTAATTTTATGTTCCTCAGTGGTACATTCTGACCCCTAGGCACCTTAGGTGGGCCACCACCACTGCTATGCATTTGGTGAAGACCCTTGGAGCTGAGGTGAGGCCGAAGGGCATGATCTGGAATTGGTACAGAATCCCTTCCACTCAGAAACGGAGGTACCGGTGGTGGGACCTGCAGATGGAAATGTGGAAGAATGGATCCTGGAGATCCAGGAGCCAAACCACATGTTCTGCTCCAGTGATGGCATAATCTGGCTTAGGTAACCATCCAGAACTTGCACTTCTACACATACTGATTGAGATCATGCAGATCTAGTGGAGGCACCAGCCTCCCCAGCTGTTTGGGACCAGTAAATACTTGGACAAATAACCCTGACTGGCCTGGCCATATGGGACACATGCTATTGCCCCTTTCCAAGGAGCTGAGCAATTTCCTCACTGAGGCGGACTGCATCTCCTGAGACACCCCGGACTCTCAAGGTGCATGGAGGTGGTAAGAGTGGAGAGCCTCGAAGTCTAGAGACAGTCCTCTGTCCACTACATCCAATACCCACTTACTGTACATTATGATAGCAGACCAACATGAGTGATGTACCCAGCCTCTGATGGGGACAGCAGTCAGGGACAGGACACGTGAAGGGATGACACCCCCAACCCATCACTGGGCAGCTTCATTGGGGGCACTGGCAGCTGCTGCGGAGGGGCACGACTATCCTGCATTCCTCCTTTTAGTGCCTTGTGCCCTAGACTTTTGCTTGGGGCTCCAGGCCTGAAACTGCTTCGCTGGGGCTGCTTCTGGGAAAGCTGTGACTGAAAGGACTGGTACTGAAAAGCCTGTTTCTTCAGTTTCTTTTCTTTTGCTTCTGGGATGAAGTTCCAGAGTCAAAAGTGGCATTGGACTTCTCAATCCTAGTGAGATGCTCTTCCACCCCGGGTCAAAGAGGTCGATGCTCAGGAAAGGGCATGGCCATCTTCTGTTGGATGTCTGCCCTAAAGGTGAACAAATGCAGGCAAGCCCTGTGACACATGGAGATAGCAACTGCCACCACATGGGTGCAAGAGTCACCTATGTCCAGATCCATGACACCGGTTCGACAACTATTTTGTCAACTGACATTACAGCGATGGATTTATGTCAGCACTAAGTTGAAGCTGGCATAAATCAATCAGGTAACTGTCTTTTTTCCAGGGCATAGTCCCCGAACCCCCATTTGAGGGGCTGTGCCCCCTGCACCCCCACCTTAGGATTATCAACTCCGAGTCAGAGTTGATTCAGGGTGGGATGCAATACCCAGTAAAAGCAGTGCCAGGGGCCCATGGGTACATTACAGTGGCAACACTGAACTGTCACTGGGGTGCACTGCAGCATCAACAGTGACTTGCCACTGTAATGTTGTTTGCTGTGCAACTGTCGGTGTTCAAATGGCATACCCCATGTCCAAGGCTGTCTGGAGCTGGTGTGTAGCAAGTGATTGACCATGGTCTCTGATGAGCTCTACCACCATCTGTGCTTTGAATGGAGGTGGGGAAAGACTGCAACAAAGATTCCCATCAGGAACGAACATTTTAGCCATCATGATGGCATAGTTAGCATGACGGAGACCCAGAGTAGCCACAGCGTACACCTTTTGTGGCATAGTCAATTTTACAGGACTCCTTGTCCGGAAGCTTGACCATGTTCCCTGGTGTCTGGACGTACAGAACGCTGAATCCATGACCAGACCTTCAGCCAAAGGATGGTCCAAAGGCACTGAAAGGAGCCCATAGGGACTGTATACTTGCATGCCATGCAGGTTGAGTGTGCTGGGCAGGATGCTGGATGCTACCAGAGCTGCAGGGCCATTCCAAGATGTCCTCAGTCACCAGGAAGGCAACCCCTGGGGAATCATCCCAGTCAAAATGTCAATAAGATGGTACTTAGCCCTCTTCTGGATGATCTAAGTCATCCGATGACTCCTCAAAGAAGGTCCTCAGCCATTGTCCACCATGGACCTCCTGGGAATCCTCACCGGAGTAATCTGAACCAACAACTGGCCTGTTAAGCCAGAATCTGAATAGCCAGTCTCCTTCACTGGAGTGCTGACTGGCGGCTGTTGGGGTGGCAGTTCCACTGTAATTGGCAAAGAAACAGGTGTGGGAGCACCTGTGGAACTTAGACCAGTGGAGCAACCACTGGCAGCTGCCAGGAACTGGGTTCCTTGGGTGAAGCCCTGCTCTGCCCTCGGATAGCCACTGCTGCTAGAGGAACTCTGTAGCACTGATGCATCTTCCATGGCGCCTCTCCTCACCTGAAGATGAGGCGAGGAATGTCAATGACAGTGCCTACTGACTGAGAAGGATCGACAGCATGAATACCTCGACCGTGACCTCAACTATTGACCACCCAGTCGACCGTGAGAGGGACTTCCTGAGGTTGGCCATAGATTACGTACCTATGGACATTTAGCAACAGGGGCATAAGAGATCTGACCCCGGTGGAGTCTGGTCCCTTGAGGGATCAACCAGGATAACCAATCAGTCCACATTCTCCTGAGTGAGGACTGGGAGCCTAAGGTCTGAGAGGCTGACACCTCTGCTTCATCTGACAACTGGTCGAGAGGGTCAAGAAAAATCTCAATGGCTTAATCGACTGGAGTCAAAGTTGACTAGCTCAATGGCGGACCTCAGGAGCCTTGACCTGCCCCACCAGCCCCTTGGCCAAGGGACACTCAACAGCTGCTGAGCAGCTGGGAGAGTAAAGGGACTGAGAGGACCTTTATCTCTACCTGTCCCACAACTGGTGATGGCAGTGTTTAGATTTAGGTTTAGAGCCATGGACGGCAGGGCTGTCCTCATGGTCTGGAGGGACCTACACATGTCACAGAACTGGTCCATGAAAGTCCCTCTGACACTGGCCCTGGGTGGGAACAGCACTGAGACTGAAGAGTCCTGGGTGGGAAAAGCACTAAGACTGAAGAGGTGCCTGCCATAGCAGCTGTTGCTTCACCCTCAAGGGCCACAAGCTGAGAAGCTGAGAAGCAGACCTGGCCACAGCTGAGTCCTTTTGTGGCCCTTAGGGCAATCCTTTAGATACCATTCCGAAGGTCGACCCAGCATGAGCCACAGCTTCCTGTTTGTGAAGGACTCAGGAAGCATGGATAAGTACAGGCTGCACCGGACAAGTCATGTTGCCTACCCAGGCAGTACATGCACATGTCGTGTGACTTAGTGACCGACATCTGTTGGCAACACGAACACAGACTTATATCCAGTTTCTTATGGTCCATCATTGTTCGGGAGATAGAGTCAAAGAACCGTGAAACTACACTCAAATAGCTTTGAAAACTTCAACAAGAAAGGTATGCCAATAGCAAGAAAAAAAAATTACTCACCTTAGTAATGTTGTTTCTTCTAATGGAGTCTTGCTATATTATAGACATTAGCAGTTTGATCCAGCTCTAGAACTGCCCGGTGCAATGGTTAAACCATTCCAAAATAGAATTTTGCACGAGCAGCTCTATCTGTGCATTTCAAACTTGAACTGTCAGATCTTCTGAGCCAAACTCACTAAGGTCTGTGTGGAAGCTGTAACCTACACTAGCCAAATGGTTACCTAAATAATAACAACCATTGATGGTCCCAACACCCAAGACTCAAGTCAGGGGACCAGAAATACTAACACCATTCTAATAATATGAAAATGGAACATAAGTATAATAAAACACACACACGTACACATACACACACCAAAGTCCCAAAGGGGACAAAATACTAACAGGACATAAGTAGTGCCCACACTAAGTTGCCTGCCCCACCAAGTAGAGGTTCTGAGAGGGCAGGTTGGAGGTCTATATATAGCAAGACTCCATTAGAAGAAACAACATTACTAAGGTGAGTAATTTTTCTTCAAACAACACATAAGTCTTGCTATATTATAGACATTAACAGAATACACAGCAGTACCTCCATGGAGAGAGGCAGAACCTACTTAGGGAATAGGCTCTGAAGAACAGCTGTGCCAAACCCGAGCATCTCTCCTGGCCTGGACATCCAGGGGTAATGCTTGGTAAAGTGTGTACCGTTTTCCAAGTAGCAGCCTGGCAAATCTCTAATAAAGGGATATCTCTGGCAGCAGCTAGAGGCAGCTGTACCCCTGGTAGAATGAGCCCTCAAACCGGGGGCTCTGCCCACTTTCTGATAACAAAATTGGATACAAGAGACAATCCACCTGGCTATTGATCTCTTAGTGGCAGGTTTGCCTTTCCCAACTTCACCATAGGTAAGGAAAAGTTGGAGGGATTCGAACCTGTGACCTTTAGTACGCTCTATATAACTAAGAGCTCTCTTAACATCCAGGCTGTGCAACCTCCTCTCACCCGAAGAGGAGTGATCAGTGAAAATACTGGAAGGAGATAGATTGATTAAGATGGAAATCTGAAACCACCTTAGGCAAAAACTTCCTATTAGTCCTAAGGACTACCTTATCCCTGTGGAAAGAAATAAAGTCAGTCTCCACTGACAAGGCTTGCAATTCACTTATCGTCTGGCAGAAGTGATAGCCACTAGAAAACAGTTTTCCAAGTTAGTACTTAAGCTCTGCAGAAGACAGAGGTTCAAAGGGGTTGCATTAACTGGGCAATGCAAACATTAAGGTCCCAAGCAGGGGCCGGTTCCTAAAGGGAGGATTAGTATGGAGTAATCCCTTAAAAAACTTGGAAAACACAGGATGAGAGGAAGAGGGATGACTTTCCTGCTGACACAAAAGCAGACACAGCTGCCAAATGAACTCTAAGGGTAGCTGGTCTGAGACCCAAGGAATTAAGATGTACCATGTAATCTAACAAAATGGGCAATTCAGCAGATTCTGGGAAATATTTTTCCAGCACACCAAATGGAAAACCTTTTCCATTTAGAACTATAAGTATCCCTAGTGGAAGGCTTTCTGGAAGCCTTTAGGATCTCAAGAACACTCTGAGAGAGGTGTAAATCAGCAAACTCTAACTCCTCAAGAGCCAGGCCTTGAGGTTGAGGTTGAGGTCGGATACCAAACCCTTCCCTGGGCACAAGTCAACAGATTGTGATTCCTGGGGAGGCACAGGGAAGATGGACTGTCAGAGACAGAAGGAGTGGGTACCAGGGCTGCCTGGCCCAATCCGGGGCAATCAGAATCACCCTGCAAGGCTGAGATCTGATTTTGACTAGTACTTTGAATAGGAGAGGAAAGGGAAAGCATAGAGGCGTCCCTCCCAATCCAGAAGAAGGGCATCCAGGGAACTGAACCCAGCACTGGAGGTCTGCAACAGAACAGAGGAAGTTTGTGATTGTCTGGGGCTGCAAGAAGATCTATCTGAGGGATGCCCCACCTGGCAAAAACTATCCCAGCACTTGAGGATCAGGGACCATTCGTGATGGCCTGGAAATCCTACTGAGGGCATCCGCTGGACATTGTCCTTCCCTGGAAGATGAACTGCTATGAGGGAAGTGTTCAGGGAATAGGCCAGAGATCACAACTTCATTGCCTCGGTGCACAAGGCCGAAGACCGAGTGCCACCTGTTTGTTGATGTACCACATTGTTGTGGTGTTGTCTGTTCTGACTTGTATCACCTTGTCGTGGACAGATGCAGAAAAAGCTTGAAGAGCTAAAAGAGCAGCTCTGAGTTCCAGCAAATTGATGTGGAGCAGAGATTCCTGGGAGGACCAAACTCCCTAGTGGAAAGGTCGCCCATGTGGGCTCCCAACCCAGAAGGAAGCATCTGTAGTGAGAGTCAAGTCGTGAGAAGGGAAATGAAGGGACCCGCTCTTAAATACTCTGATCCTTCCACCACTGGAGCTAGGATCAAGGTTGAGTCACTGGGACCAACTTGGAAAGGGTCTCTT
This sequence comes from Neoceratodus forsteri, assembly GCA_016271365.2. NCBI lineage: Eukaryota > Metazoa > Chordata > Ceratodontiformes > Ceratodontidae > Neoceratodus > Neoceratodus forsteri. The sequence goes on from CM057452.1 coordinate 1,873,992,875, forward strand.
CTCTGAGACCAAAAGGTTCTCAAGTGAAACTGAATGTCTCTCATCTGAAATCTGGCTCCCTGCACAACAGCTGTGGATGCAGCCATGTGCCCCAGGAGCTGCAGAAAGTGTCTTGCTGGTCGAGAGACCTGCAGAGTGAAGGAAGAGGCCAGAGCCACTAAATTCCTTACCCTTTCTTGGGAAGAAAGGCTCTGGCTAGCTTTGTGTCCAATTCTGCCCCTATAAAGGTGAGTACCTGGACTGGTTCCAGAACCAACTTTGGCAGGTTTAGCAGAAAACCCAGGGAGGTGAGAAGCTGCTGGGTGACCTGCAGGTGAGATTTTACCTGTTCTGGGGACTGGTCTACAATGAGCCAGTCATCAAGATAGGAAAAACAGCAATCCTCTGCCTCCTTAAGTGGCCACTGCCACTGCTAGACACTTTGTGAATACCCTTGGAGCAGAGGTAAGGCTGAAGGGCATTGCTCTGAACTGGTAATGACCTGAGGCAGTTCGAATCTGAGGTACTTTCGAATGGAACTTTTGATTAGGACATGGAAATAGGCATCCTTGAGGTCCAGGAGGCTAGCCAGTCCCTGGCCTTAGGAAGTAAAATCATTGCCAGAGTTACCATTTTGAACTTTGGTTTCAAAAGATGCTTGTTCAGATATCTGAGATCTAAAATGGGCCGCCATTCTCCTGTCTTTTGGGGTAAGGAAGTATCTGAATACAGACACCTGCCCTGATGCAGGGAGGAACCCTTTCTACTGCTCTGAGAGCTAACAGGGATGAGACCTCTGTTTCCAGAGCGGTCTCTGAAGCACTTGCAGGTAGAAAAGTCTGCTTCTCAACTTGGGAAACTTTTGAAGCTGAGAACCAGACCCTGGCTTACTACTTCCAGAACCCACTTGTCTGAGGTTAAAGAAGCCCAATTCTGACTGAAGTAAGCCAGCCTGCCCCCCACTGGTACATGAGAATCGGCCCTGGGCACCCCATCAGGGTGCCTGTTTCAGGAGCTTTAGGCTGGGGGTGGGAGCAGGTCTGCCCACCCTCGTCTGCCCTGCCTCTGAAGCCCCTCTGAGCATAGGCAGAGGAGGCCTGAGTCTGGTAGAAGGCCTGTGAAAAGGCCTCCCCTACCCCTGGGGGCATGCCTTTGAGGGTGGCTTGCGCTCCTTAGCCTGGGCACTCTTGTAAGTAGTCCTATATTCATCCATCTTCTTCATGTAATTCTCTGTCTGCTCTCCAAACAGAGAATTTCCCACCAAGGAAAATCCATAGCCTTAGTCTGGGTATCCTGTGACAAACTAGTACACCTGAGCCAGGCCAACCTCACGAAAAGCTACAGATGTGGCCATGACCCTAGAGGAAACATCATTAACATCCACAGCAGCATGAAACTGAACCTTAGAGCTTCAATGCCATCAGCAGCCACCTGTTCTCATTCACTAGCCAGCTGGCCATGGGCCTGCTTGGCCAGTGCATAACAGTATCCCATCTAGATTTCTGATACCTAGCTACATAAGCCATATAATTTGCTTGCCTGAGTCCCAGAGAGGCTGCCATATACTGTTTTTTGCCATGGCATCAAGCTTCCTGGAATCCTTGTCAGGAGGATGTGAAGCCAAGGGAATATTAGCTTTATCACAGGCAGCAGCCTGAACTACCCTAACATGACTGCATTGCTGAGAAAGGAATTCTGTATCAGGGCCTGACAATGTATACCTTCTGTCCATCTTTTTATCTACAGGAGGCACAGAATTAGGAGCTTTTAAAATTTTAATTGTTTGTTTCTAAAAGACTTATGTAAAGGAATAGACAATCTCCTAGACTCTGGAATATCCATCATTTCTACAAAATCAGGCTCCTCTTGCTCATCCACAGCCTCTTCTAAAAGGAAGCTGGAGGGTTTCAAACCTTTTATAAAACATAAAATGAGATGGGGACTCAGACAGCATAGGGGAGATTCTAAAGGTCTGTCTGGGAAGATGTCCGGTTCAATGGGCACACCAGACCTTCCCAGCCACATTCATACTGTTCATAATCCTCCTCCCCTCCTCTGGTTTATAAAATTCCTCAATATCATAATCCTGAACCACTGGGACGGACGAACCGACCTTTTACCAGATAGTGGTGGTTCGGACGGACCCTGAGACAGTGATTGGACAATTTGTATGGCTTTTGCTATCTCTGCAGCAGTTGGAGAAGGAATTTTGGACTCCAGACCTGCTGATTTTCTTGTTTTCTTTACGAATTGGTTCCTCAGAACCAGCTTTTCTTTGCCGAGGAAGTCTGGCCCTGGTCAGAGGCACTCCCTCTGGTTCGGTTGGCACCGAACGGGCTGGCCATCCGGGTCAGCGGACTTTTTGGCCTCTCGTTCCCTGAGCCTGCCCAATCTTTTTCCAGGGTGGCTGCAGGAAATTCTTACATACCTGGCAGTCTGACTGGAGGTGGTCAAACCCCAGACAATAAACACATGTGGTGTGTGGGTCAGCCTTGGCAAAGACTTCCCCACAAACATCACAGTGTTGAAATCAATGGGCCTGGTTTTCTTTTGGGTTTCTCAGACATAATGCCAGCTAACCAAAAAACTTGCCCTTTGCGGCAGTGCCAGGCAAGACACCCTTATCGGTTCTAACCGTGTCCACAGGTATTGGAAAAAAGCACGTAATAAATCCGTTTTTAGAACCGATAAGAACGGAACCGCACTCTAAAATAGTAACTTTTAGTTTTAAATGAGTTTTAAACCCACTGATTGGTTCAAAACCGAACCGATAACTTACAAGTTCCACACAGACAAAACCTTCATTTACTTACGGTTACCACAGATAGAGCTTGAACGAGCGGTTTTGCGGTCAAAATAAAACTATTCTCGGTTAAATCCAACCGAGAAAACACTTTAAACCGAGAAATGAACCGAGCAGAAGGAGAAATCTCCGGAGCGACTGTTCACTGAGGCGGAGTAAAGAATCTGACAGTTCAAGTTTGAAATGACACAGATAGAGCTGCTCGTGCAAATTCTATTTTGGAATGGTTTTAACCATTGCACTCCGGGGCAGTTCTAGAGCTGGATCAAACTGCTAATGTCTATAATATAGCAAGACTTCATGTTGTTTGAAAATCCTAAGTGGAGTGCAAAGGAGGTGACCTATTCTTCTAGTAGAAAGAAAGATCTGACATTATGGGGCAGAGTTGGGGGTATATCTGCCTGGGTGGTGGGAGGAGCTTTGCTTAAAATGTTCTGGCCAATCACTGCATTCAGTGGAACTGCCAGAAGTGGATAATTGAACCATATCCACACCCCTAGAAATGTTTTTCTTTCTGTTTTCTCTTAGCAGGCACTGATTGCAATACCTTCTTTGAGGCTCTTTTTTGTATTGTTGCCATGACTGGAATCAGGGTTCCCTGTTGGACACCCTAGTATCTTTACTATGCTTATCTGATGGCTAAGCAGCTGTTATATTTTTGTCTCTCCCTTTGACAAGGACTGCTGCTTATGAGAAAAGAACCCTCTAATACATGCTTTCCACCATTATTAGGAACTTCCTCTGAGCCTGTATTGTGCTTTAGTGACATAGAGGCAGAATAAAAAGCTATAAATTATTCTCTTTTAGAGCCCTTTTCTTTTTGGGTTTAGGGCAAAACATTTTGCAAAGTTCACAGCTTATAAAATCATGATCTGGACCCAGGCATTTTAGAAAAAGCTTGTGGCAGTCTGCCTTGCCAGGAGTTGAAAGCAATTTATTGGGAGGGCTTTGCCCAGGTTCAATGTGATAGATTAATCCTTCCACAAACCAAATAAACACTAGCCTCTCCCTGCAGCCCATGCTCAGCGTGTTTCAAACACCTGAGCTGCTACATGGTCTGTGTGGATGTGCTCTGAATTCCTCCATTTCCTAGTTTTGTCTTTTCTGTGTTGCTCTTTTTGCCTTCCCATTCTTTGCCTTTTCTGCTATTTTTCTGCTGCTGCTTCAGCCCTTCTGAGCAGTTCTTGTTGCCCACTGCCCTTATTGCCTTTATTCTGCCTTCCCTTCTCTGTCTGTGCTTTTCCTCTTTTTTAATTTATTCTTATTAAATTTTATGCAAAACAAATACATAAGATTTATGCATTCTATAGAAAGTGTCAAGTAACAGTTGATGATTCATAGACTACTTAGCAGGAACAATGCAACATCCCTCTACTTGTAACCTCAGTGAGGAAAATACTCAAGAGTTATATATAATTGCATATCTCAATGTGGAACCATACTACAGCCAGTGCTCTGTGAAACTAAGATTAACAACATAGCACAACTTAACACTACAATCTCCAAAGGCTGAATTTAACAGTGTTCTATAGATCTCATTTTTATGTTTGCTTGCATGCATGTGCAAGAAACACAGTGCCATCATCCGAGTTTTCGGAGGTGTGGCAGCCCTCTTCAATTCAGTCAGTGTGTTTGCAGGCACGGCGCAGTTCTCCAATGCCTGCTGGAGCTGTCTATGACAGCGTCCAAAATGCAGTGGAGTACAGTTGAAAGGGAGCTACACTTCAGTGAGCAGCAATAAGATATCGCCTGCTCATGCGCTCCCCTACACACACACACACACACACACACACACACACACACGCATAGTGCATGCTGGCCCCCATGCACACACTGTAGCTGATGGGGTGCCCAATCCCTGTCGGCTCCTGGTCGTCCCCCAAGTACAGGGTGCCACGCTGAGAGCCCACTCCAGCGTGGCAACACTTATGCTATTGCCGACGGGGTGCTCAATCCCCGTTGGCTCACGTCCCCACCAGCCATCGCCTTGCGCCGCGGGAGCCCACCCCAGCGTGGCAAGCATCAACGTCGTCATTTAATAAAAAAATACCTGAAACTTAAAATGGTCCCTCGCTGCCTCTGCCCCACCGCACCACCGCCTCCCCACCCCTTACTTACCTCCGGACTCCGGGCGGCGATCTTCAGTGGACGGGAACCCGTCTGCACTCTTCAAAACCGACCGTGCACTGAGGAAATGCGGTAAGCTGTATAATGGGATAGATAGGGTTTTCAACTTCTGCTGCATATCTCAGCCATTTTTGGAATTTTGCACAAATTTTCAACATGGGGTTTTGGGACCCCTTCTCATGAGTGCTCTCACTGTCATTGCGTTAATCGGGCCGAAGGGTGATTTCGCAGTCACTGTCTGGAAATCACCTTTCGGGACTGAGTAGCGAAATGACACTGCCACTATTCATAAGGTGGGCTCTCAAAAGCCCACGTTGAAAATTCGTGAAAAATTCCTAAAATGACTGTTTTATCTGCGCATGTATGTTGCACAGTTCCTACGATAAATCGTAGTTTGCGAATTTTCAATATTTTCACTCCAGATTTTCAACATTGCCAATTTGCCACACCTCCTTATGAGCAGTACAGCTGTCATTTTTCACATCTTGCCCAAAGCGTGTTTCCACCATGTAGTGCACAATGGCGCAGTCGGTGTGCAAAATCAATGTATGGGACATATTAAGAAAATCGCAGTGACACTGTTCATGAGCAGAGGTCTTAAAATGGCTATGTTGAAAATTATGAAAAAATTCCCTAAAATAACTGTTCAGTGTGCGTTGCGCGGTTCCTACATACGCTCTTAAGTTTGAAATTTTCTATATTTTCAGTCCAGATTTTCCACATTGCCATTTTATTACACTTCCTATGAACAGTACAGCTGCCATTTTCACATGTGCTTCAAATGTGTTTCCGCACATGAAGCGCACAATGGTGCAGTCGATTGTGCGAAAGCAATGTTTGGGACAGATTAAGAAATCACAGTTACACTGTTCATGAGCAGAGGTCTTAAAATGGCTATGTTGAAAATTTGGTGACAAATTCCATAAAATGACTGTGTTACGTGAGCATGGTGCAGTTTCCACGCACCTAGTGAGTTAGTGACTTTGTAATATTTTCAGTCCAGATTTTCACCAGTGGCATTTTCCACACTTCCTTATGAACAGTACAGCTGTCATTTTTCACAACATGGCGAAATGTGTTTTCACACTTTCAGTGCAGAGATGCATGGTCGCTGTGGGAAATCATTGATCGGGTCAGATAAAGAAAATCACAGTGACACTGTTCATGATCGAGAGTCCCAAAATGCCTGTGTTGACAATCTGCTGTAAAAATCCACAACCTAATTACATTACGGGTGTCGTTGCACAGTTTCTCCATACTTTCAGTGACTTCAGGTTTTTTAATATTTTACTGCAGATTTGCAACATTGCCATTTACACCTCTCCATGAACAGTACAGCTGTCATTTTTCACATCCTGTTCGAATGTGTTTTTGCACTGTGGTGCTAAATGCCGTAGTCACTGTGCATAAGCAGCTTCGGCTAACAAACTGATATTGCCCCTGTTCATGAGGTGGGGTCACAAAAAACCATGCTGAAATTGAGTGAAAATACCAGCGAATGCCTGAGGTGTTAGGGTTTCCAACCATAACGCCCACCCTGTAGAGAATGACAGGCATCGGGGTGTGACTTGGGATTCTTGCCTGTAATGCTCATACCATTCACATCCTGCAGCCAGTGAGAGGCATCGAGGTATGCCTTGGACTCTTCGGCCCAAAGTTCACCCCATTCTCTATCGCACCCATCTCACCATATTTCCTGATGGAATGGGGTCGCATAAGAACCAAAGACCCCAAGGCACCGTGACACTTGTCAGTGTCTGCAGGGTAGGGTGTGGTGAAATGGCGTGGCCGTTATGCCTGCCGACCAAGGCACCCCAATGCCTGTCACTCTCTGCAGGGTGGTGGTGGGGTTGGCTTCAGTTCAATACTTCACTGCCATTTCTATTATGCAGCTCTGTAACTTCTACACTACCAATGCCAATGCCAGCAAGCAAACATTCAGCATTGACAAATGCTTGTTAATTAGTACTCCATATATGAGTGTTCTCAGAGCTAGAAATCATACCAAACCTTCCATCTAAATCATGCAGTAGCAGAAACAAATCCTGCATTATATTGGCAATTAGAAAGAAAGAATCCTGATGAGCTAAACAGTGCTCTGGTTGGTAAAGCATATTTCAAACTTACCCCAGTTGCCTTTTCTTTGTTGTATATGAGGATTAATAATAGCTTGAGATCAATTATAAAACTTTAATGGAGCACTATCTGACAACCGCTATGCTACATGAGTGTAACAGTCAACCGATCCACCGCGAATGTCATCTCCACTCCAGGAATGGGTCAACTGCACCACACACCATGCACAGATGGTGTGAAAATGGAGTATGAAGGAAGTGCCACTTTAATAAAACATGTCCCTCACTCAATATCACAGAATCAATAACAAATATAGAAAGGCAACAATATGACAGTGGGGTATACAGAACACATAGCTTCTATGAGGCTCTAAAACATTAGTTAAACTTACAGAACCACATTCATCCCTTAGCAGATCTATTCAGAGAGGAACATGCAGCTTACTTAAGGAGAGGCAAGGTAACACAGTTGTTCAAAACACAGTATAAAAGGACCACAAGAAATAGCCTGTAGGGAAACAAAATACCATGCAAGGCAGTGAGTACTAGTCCATTAACAAAGAAATGTCCCTATGCTTCACGCTGCACAGTCTTCTGCCTTTCATTCATCTTCTCCAGGCAGCACATTAGAGGCTACTGTAGGCAATTTACGTGGCAAAGTCCCCACCGCTCGAGGATCCGTATAACAGTATTGTTTGTCCTGGTATAAGAATTGGACCTGGCAGGAAAAACAATCTAGTAAATGACCCCAGCTTTCCACAGTTGTTGTGCCACCCCTCAAATGCCTTCCTGCACATTCGCGTAGCATATGAGTAGTTCGGGAAGAAAATAATTTTATGTTCCCGAATATGACAGGAGACTGTTCCCTGGTGGCTCAAAGAAGCACAAACGGATCCCCTGGAGATGCCAGAGTGTACAAAATAGTACAGTGACCCTCAGTAGCCACTGTCACTCTGAAAAGAAATTCTGTATGTTCGCTTAATGGACATGCCTTCAGCCCATGGCCTCCAGTAGCCAACACTCACTTCAGTTTCTTCAGGCATACTAACACTCTTACATTAGCTGCCTGGAGCTGGTTCTCTAGTTGCTACAAGTGGGTCTTAACAGCATTTTGTTCCGAATAACAGCCGCAGTCGCTGCCAGCGCAGTCCAGCAACCTTCCCCAATTCTTGACAGAACCCACCATAGATTCCTCTCTGTTCTTTACCAGGACAAGTCACTCATTTTGCTGATCAGATTTTTACTGAGATGCTGTACAGTTTTGTAAGAAAGTTGAATGATCTTTGCAGGATCTCGGCGTGGCAGGCTGGTCGGGTGGTAAATCTGCAGTCTGCAATGGCGCTGGGAGTTTCGAAGGTCCTGCTTCCTGTTGATCATTATTTGCCACATTCTGAGATCAGCTGGATTGTAGTCCAATGGGTGCTCAAATGAACAATGCATTTTTGAAAAATTAATGGTCAGTTGGAAGGTAAATAAAAGTATAAAAGTCTCTAACAATACAGAGCTTGATGAGAACATGCTCTCCTCATTAGGCTGTTGGCTCTGCCCCCCACAACTTTTCCCTTTTGCCTGCCCTTTCTCTCCTTTTGCTGTCTCTGCTGCTTCACTGTCTCTGAGGCATTTTTGGATAGTGGTCCTCCTGCTGCTTCCCCATACCACTCCTCCGGGATCACATGTTTCTCTCCCTCTGGCTCTGTGCTCCTCTATGGTGCTGGCTGTCAGTTTCTTTTGGGTGTTCTCTCTTCATTTTGCTCTGTTCTCAGAGACATCTCCATTCTCTTCCAGGTACGTAATGCAGGCTGACATCACCACCCAGCTTAAAGCTACATCCATGTTTTTATCTCAGTTACTGCTGCTGCTCATATAGAATTATTTCTCTCCTGCTGTTCTGCTCCTTAATCATTCTACTGATCAGTACCTCCTGCTTCTGCTTCCTAGCCTAGCATCTCATGCCTTCTTACTCCTCTCCTCTCCTCAGCCCCTTCCAACTACCTAAATCAGCCAGTCTGCTGCCTCTCATGTCCTTAAACAGCCCTCACCAGCAGCCCTTCCAGACTCCGTCTTCCTAACTCATACCTTTAGGAGATCTATGAGTGTAGATAGAGTTTGACTTTTGTCAGAGGCGGAGTCTGCAACTTTCAATCCATCAGCAATGTACTGAATTCACATCACACATACTCATCCCAGTAGTTCTTCAACTGATATTTGTATAAGGGCTTGACTTAATCTGCCAGCAGTGTGATTCTGCAACCTGCGAAACTGCAAAGTGAGCGCAGCCTCACTGGAGCCGTTTCATCCATGACTGTGTCCAGTAACTGGCCCTAGCTATCTGGTTTTCATTCTCCTTCTTGACACCACCATTGGTAGTGCTTCCCATGAATCTTGTGAGAGAGTACATTGTCCCCTATTCTCCAAAGTTCATAAAGGCTTGAGTTCCTCCTCTGCAGTTCGTTCCTCTGAAGTGCAATATGAAGTGGCATATGGCCTCTAACACTCCTGCCGGAACTCCATTCCCAGATCCCAAAGAAGGTCCTTCAGAGTCTCTTCAGACTTCTTCTCACATGAGGCGCCTTGCAAAAGACCTTCAAAATCAAAATACTCCATAAAGGACTGGACTGTCCCCTGCCTTATGTTTGATTTGAAAAAAATGGGTATTTCACATTCAGCTTCAGCCCATAAGAAAATAATACTCATCATAGTAATATTGTTTCCTTCAAGGGATCTCTCACTATGCTTACTAATGCAATCAGCTTGAAGGGTTGAGCAGCCCTGGAGAGAGTGGAATGTATGTAAATCATGGAACTCAGGAACTATTTTCAAATCTCTGCCTGGTGGTGGTGTTCTAACCTGCTCTCTGATGTCAGATTTATTTGGAGAGCCAGGAGGACAATAGCCATGCATTTCACTACCCTAACCCTAGCAAAACCTAAATGAAAAATAAACAAACATCTAATAAAGGATTGGCTCTTAAGCCAAAAATAAAACCACCTGAAAACTGTTTGTGGCTTAACAACAAGTAATGCTCAACAAGTAAATACCTAACAAACTTTGATTCTTGTAGGACCTTTTCCAGGTTCTGAAAGGAGGCAGGGTGGTAGATTTAAGCACAGTGAGGGATCCTTGGAAAACAATATTACTATGGGAAGTAATTTTTTCTTCAAACCTCGAATCTCTCTCACGATGCTTACTTGTGCAGACTACAAAGCAGTACCTTAGCAGGCTGGGTACATAACCTATTTCGGAAAAGGTTCTATAAGACAGCAGTGCCAAACCTGGCATCCCTTCAGGACTGTACATACAAACAATAGTGCTTTGTAAAGGTGTGTACACTTTTCAAGTAGCTGCTTTACAAATTTCTAATGAGAGAATATCCATGCAGCTGCAACAGAGGCAGCAGTGCCACGACTGGAGTGTGCCCTGAGGCCTTGTGGTGGCTGCTTGCCAACTTTATTGCAGCATATTGGATGCAGGAGACTATCCAATGAGAAATAGTCCTCTTAGAAGCTGGTCTGCCCTTACCCACTTCACTATATGTGAGGAACAGCTGTGGGAAGATCAGAGATCCTTACTGTGGTCCACACAGTAAATGAGTCCCTTTTATTGTCCAGGCTGTGAGCCTCTGCTCGCCAGAACTGGACTTTGCTGTAAGGAACACTGGGAGAGTGATGGACTGGTTCAAATGGAAATCAGACACCACCTTGAGGAGGAATTTTCTGTTGGTATGAAGGACCACTTTGTCCATGTGGAAGATAATGTAGTTAGGGTCTGTGCAGAGGGCCTGCACACACACCTCCTGGCAGAAGTTACGGCCACCAAGAAGACTGCCTTCCAGATGACATACTTCAAGTCCACAGTGGCCATATGCTCAAAGGGAGGTTCCATGAACTTGGCTATATAGAGATCAAAATCGCAGGCGTGGGACTGATTCCCAACAGGGGATACAGATGCAGCAGACCTTAAACAATTTCTTAAAAATGGGGTGTGAAGTAATTGTTTTCTCATTACCTGCTGAAACATAGGCAGAAATAGCTGCCAGGTGGACTTTAAGGGTTGAGGGCTAAGGCCCAAAGCCTGCAAGTGAACCAAGTAATCCAAAGTATGGGCAGATTTGCCTGTAAGGAACTGAGCTGCTTAGGAGCACACCACAGAAAACCTTTTCCATTTGGAAGCATATGACTTTCTGGTAGCAGTCTTCCTGGAAACCCTGAGGACCTTGAGGACCTCCTCTGAAAAATGAAAATCAGAGAACTCCTCAAGAACCAGGCCCTGAAGTGCAGTGACTTGAGGTTTGGAAAGGTTACTCTGCCGTGAGACATGGTCAGTAGACTGTGTCTCTGTGGGAACAAGTGGGCTGTTGGAGTGGATGGGGCTAGGAGCAAGGAGTACCAAGACTGTCTGTGCCCAATCTGGGGCCATTAATATCATGGTTGCAGGTTCGGCTCATTAATTTCAGGAGAACTCAAAGTAATAGAGGGATTGGAGGAAGGCATAAGGAACCTCCCCAACCAGTCCAGGGTCAGGCCATCCATGGGAACTGAGCCCACTGCTGGAGGCCTGCAACAAAGAGAGAGAGAGAGAGCTGGTAATTCTCTTTGGAAGGAAACAGATCATGTAGCCAGCACCTGCTTGTTCAGAGACCATTCGTGATGCCCCTGGCTGATCCTGCTAAGAGAATCCATCAGGACATTGTCTTTCCCTGGAAGATGGACTGCTGACAGCTGCGATCCATGTAATAAGCCAGATTCCAGATCTTCGTAGCTTCTGTGCATAGCTTTGAGGGTCTTGTGTCCCCTGCTTGTCGATATAATACATGGTAGCAGGTGTTGTCTGTCCTGATTTGGACTGACTCCTTACCTGGGAGAGAACAACTGGAGGGTGAGGAAGACTGCCCTTAGTTCAGAAGGTTTATATGCTCCATGGATTCCCGGGGAACTACACTCCACTTACTGTTACGTTGCCCAGGTGTGCTCCCCAGCCTAGAAGGGAGGTATCTGTTGTCAGGAGGACTGTGGGAAACTGTTGTTGAGAAGGCATTCCCTCCATTAGGTTGTTCCTTTCTTTCCACCAGTCCAGAGCTTGCAAAAGAGTTTTGTCACAGGATTCAGCCTTGAAAGAGGCGTCACTTTTGGGACCAATGAAACAAAGAACATAGACTTTTATGGCAGATAAAGACTGCTTGGCCCACCCAATCTGCCCATTTCCTACCTATTGGATAACCTGCAGATCTTAGTTAACCAGCAGCCTACTTCTTCCTACCCACCACCAGAATTGTCTTATGTCTGTCTCATGCATTGTTGAATTCCCCACTACCTCCTCAGGAAGGCTATTCCATCGTCCACCACCCTCTCTGTTAAAAATACTTCTTCACGTTGCCCCTAGACACGTCCCCTCTATCTTCAAATTGCGCCCCCTTGTTCTTGCACATCTCTTTTCTGAAAGATGCTACCCTCTTGGACTTTTGTTGATTCCTTTAGGTACTTGAAAGTTTCTATCATGTCCCTCCTTTCCTTGAAGGTGTACATATTAAACTCCTTTAGTCTCTCTTCATATGGCTTCTGGTGCAGACCATGCACCATTTCAGTTCCCTCCTCTGGACTGCCTCCATCCTGTCTATGTCCTTGTGGAGATGGGATCTCCCAGAACTGTATGCAGTACTCCTGATGGGGTCTCACCAACTGTCTGTACAGAGGATAACAACTTCCTGTTTTCTACTTGTGATTCCTCTTCCTACATCCCAGTACCCCCCTAGCCCTCCTTACTGCCTTCTCACATTGCTTGCTTACCTTTAGGTCATCTGATGTGACTACCCCCAAGTCCATTCCATTTTGTTGTTGTTAGTACCTCCCCATGATGTACTTTTCCCTGGGTTTTGTCCTCCAGGTGCATTACTTTGCACTTCTTGCATTGAATCTAAGCTGCCATACTTTCGACCATTCCTCCAACCTTGCCAAGTCCCTCTCATCCTTTCCACTCCCCTTGTGTATCAACCCTGTTACAGATCTTTGTGTCATCTGCAAAGAGACATACTTTTCCTTCCAGACCCTCTGCAATGTCACTTAAAGACATTAAAAGGACCGGTCCCAGTACTGAACCCTGTGGTACCCCACTAGTAACACCCCTTTCCTCGGAGTGGACTCTGTTTACTATTACCCTCTGTGTCCTGTTGTTCAGCCAATATTTTACCCAGGCTATCACCTGGGACCCCTCCCAGGCTGGCTAATTTTTATTAATCTTTTGTGTGGGACTATGTCAAGCGCCTTGCTAAAAGTCTAGGTGAGCCATGTCCACAGCCCCTCCCTGGTCTATTACTTTGGTCACCAAGTCAAAGAAATCTATTACATTCATATGACATGATCTTCCCGCTGTGAATCCATGCTGCCTTGGGTCCTGTGCCCTGGCTGGCCTTAGGTACGTAACATTTTTTCTAGAAATGATTCCATCATATTCCCTACCACTGAGGTCAAACTAACATGTTTATAGTTTCTTGCCTCTGCTTTGCTCCCACTTTTGTAAGGGAATCACATCCCCTTCTCCAGTCCTCAGGTACCACACCGTCCTCCCATGATTCTTTAAAAGGGTACTCAGTGGTGTCACTAGTTCTCCCCTTAGTTCTTTTAGAATTCTGGGTGAATCCCTTCAGTTTAGAGTTCTTTCAGAACCCTTTCTTCTGTGAATGGACTGGTATTGGACCCCCTTCCCAGAGTGCTTCTACTGATTGGATTAGGTACCCTTCTCTTCTTTTGTGAATACTGAGCAGAAGTATTTGTTCAGTTTCTCTGCTTTTTCACTGTCACCCTCTGTCCATCCACCCTCCCCTTTATTAAGCTTCACTATCCCTCCCTTGGTCTCTCTTGGCTCCCTAATGTACCTATAAAGGTTTATCCCCCTTCTTAACCGAGTTGGCTATCTTTTCCTCTGTTTGGACCTGTGCTATTCTGATTGCCTTCCCGCTTCCTTCTGCTTTAACTGGTACAGGTCTCTGTCCTGCTCCTTCTGTGTTTCCTTATACTTCCTGAATGCTGCCTTTTTCTCCCTAACCTTCCTGGCCACCTATTTTGAGAAACATACTGGGTTTTCCCTTCATTTCAATTTATTTGCTTCACACAAAGGCTTGTTGCCTCTGTGATGGCAGTTTTGATGTTTCCCATTGTTCCTCCACCCCTCCTCCTTGCCCATTTGCTAGTGCTTTCTGAGGCACTCTCCCATTTGCCAAAGTCAGCCCTCCTAAAGTCCAGTACCCTCACTTTTGTGTGGCTTGACTTTATGGCTGTGTTTATCATGAACCACACTGTTTGGTGGTCACTTGTTCCCAGATGGCTACTCACTTCTAAATCAGAGATCCTCTCTGTCCCTGTTTGAGAGTACCAGGTCTAAGACTGCTCCCTCCCAAGTGGGTTTTAACACTAACTGTCTGAGGCATACCCCTGTAGGGCACTGAGAATGATCCTGCTCTTGGATGCGCTGCAGCAGAGGTGGTCCAGTTAACATCTGGCATATTCAGGTCCCCATCAACAATATCTCCCTTTTCTGCCATCCTAAGGATGCCTTCTGTGAGTTTCTTGTCCATTTCCTCCCCTGAGCCGGGGTCTATATACAACCCCTGTGCAGACTGTGGTGCCATTTCCTGTCTCCAGGGTTACCCACAGTGCCTCCTCTCCTTCCTGTTTACCCTTTAGTTCCGTTGCTTTGATCCCTTCCCTTATGTGAGAGGCTACTACTACCCTCCTCCTCCTCTTCTACCCTCCCTGTCCCTCCTGTAGATTGTATACCCTAGTATGTTGCCATCCCACTCATGGTTGTTTGTGCCATGTTTCTGTGACTGCCACGATGTCCAGGTGTCCTCTTCCATCAAGGTCACTAGTTCTGGGAATGGGTCCTTAAGTGATATTGGATGTTTCTCATTTGAAATCTAGCCCCTGGCACCACAGCAGTGGTTGAGGCCATATAACCTAAGAGCTGAAGAAAATGCCTTGCTGGCCTGGGCTGGCCCAAGACAAAGAAGTCTGCCAGATTTAGAAGGCTTTCCAATCTTTCTTGAGGTAGGAATGCCTTTGCCATGGAGGACATCTAACTCTGCTCTACAAACTCCAGTACCTGAACTGGTTCTGTTTGGGACTTTTGATTGTTATAGGAAATCCAGTGTCTCCAAGGTGCTTTAAGTTAACTGGAAGAGTCCTTGACTTGCTGATGTGACTTTTCTGCGACCAACCATTCGTCCAGGTAGGGAAAAACTAGCATGCCTTGCCTTTGGAGATGTGCTGCCACCATGACTAAGCACTTTGTGAACACCCTGGGAGGAGATGAGAGACCAAAAGGAAGTGCTGTGAACTGATAAAGATCAGAACGCAGCCTGAACCTTAGGTATTTCCTCTGACTGGGCCTGACTGGAATGTGAAAATGCCATCTTTCAGGTCCAGAGATCCTATTCAGTCTCCCTGTTGCAGGGATGGTATCACTGTAGGCAGGGTGATCATTCTGAACTTGTCCCTTTTCAGATGTTTGTTCAAAACCTGAGGTCCAAGATGGGTTGCCACCCCATTGTTCTTGTGAGTGAGACAGTACCTTGAGTAAAGGCCCTTTCCCCACTGGGAGGAAGGAACTCTTTCTGCTGCTTTTGCTTGCAGCAATGTTTTGACCTCCAACTCCAGCGGAATCCTTTCTGTTGGGGTGGGGGTTTGAAGTTTCTCTTGAACCTGCAGTCTGGGAAATCTTTTGAACTGCACAGTAAGACTTTCACTCACTGCTTTCAGGACCTACTTGTCTGTGATGATGTTTTCCATTCCTGGAAGAAGTAAGCCAGCCTTCTTCCCACTAGCAATGGATGGGCAACCTGGACTGACTCATCAGTGGTTCTGTTTGGGTTTGAGCCTTAGGTGCTGGGGCTGGCCCAGTCCATTTGGAACCTCTTCTCCCCTGTCCCTAAAAGAAACCACTCATCTGAAAGAAGTCATAGGGCATGAAGGCTTGGAGAAAGTAACCCTACCCCTGCCTTCCCTTCCATGTGGCCTATAAGTGGAGACCTTTTCCTTCTCAGATTTGTTCTTGTAGGTGGCTTTGTTCTCTTTGACCTTTTTCATATATGCCTCTGTCTTTTCACCAAATAGGAGTTGTTTTCACATGGAAATCCACGGCCTTTGCCTGGGTGTCCTGAGACAGATTAGTGGTTCCTAAGGCAGGAAATATCCTTTGAGATATTTATTTATTTAAAAGATAAAAACTGGAAATGTACCATTGAGCAAAAGGCTCATTTCAGATGCGACCCTGGGGCATGGGTACATAGGCGATAGTAACAACAACAGGAAGATGCAATAAATTAACAGTCAGCAAAAGCACGGGGTCATGGTTACAAGACCCAAAGAACAGTGTAACAAGAGACAAAATAGCAAAAGAATTATGCAGCACAAGCAATTATGTTTTGCAAAGGAGAACACAAAAACTAAGTACTAAGGATAACACAGGCCCCCCAAAAAAAAAAAAAAAAACCTACAAGATATGGCATGGGCCATGACCCTAGAAGCAGTGTTACTGGTGCCCACTGTCATATAAAAGTGGTGTTTGGTATCATCAAGAACAGTTTTGGCAATATCAGCCAAATCTTGTGCCAAGTTCCTGACGCCTTTTCACTCATGGTCAGCACAGAGTTCCAGAGGGCTTTCTGGTACTGGGCAGTACAGGCCATGTAGGCAGCCTGGCTCAGCAGGAGGAGACAGAGGTATACACCTTCTTTCCCATACTGTCCAGCTTCCTGGAATCTTTGTCCAGAGGCTGGGTAGAGATGGGGCTTTAGCCTTGTCTGAGGCAGCTGCCTGGACCACCCCTTCATGATGTGGGTGTGAGTAGAAGTACTCAGTATCAGGTCTGTCCAACTGGTACTTCTTCTCAATCTTTTGTTGATCCCCAGAGTGGAAGTATGGGTCTGCAACAGCTTGCAGGTTACTTTCTTAAGGGGTTTGTGAACAGGTAGAAGCAACCTCTTAGTCGAGGTTAACCCCATCATATCCAGAAATTCCACCTTTTCCTCATCCTCTAGTTTCCTGCATGGACAGACTGAGGTGTGATCCTGGAGAGGGAACCAAACTCTTGCTCGGGGAACTGTCAGGTTCAATGGGTTCCCCTTCTTCCTTCTCCTCATCATAATAAAATTCTGCTTCCTGGTCCTCAAAAACCAGGAGGAGGGCAGAAACTGGAGGAGGAACCAACAAACCCATTAGGGAACCCATGGCTTGAAAAGCCTGGAAGAATTGCTAAGCCTTAGTCATGTCCTCCGTAGAGGGCATTTTGCTCTGTCCACTGATGGCTCTTTCCTTCTTCAGGAGGAAGGGCAGTGACATATTTTCTGTTTCCTTTGGCAGGAACTGAGTCCAGAACCTGCTCTGAGGATCTCTTATGCTTGGCCACATATTAGCTCCCTTTATCGAGAACCCTAGAGTCAGATGTGTCTTTAACAGACTTTTCCTTTTGTTTATTATGGGAGGAAGGGCCCTCATTGTTGTTCTTTAGTAGCATGAGGCAGACTGAGAAGCCATAATAATCTTTAACTTTCTGGACCTTTTCTTAACAGTTTTGGGGCAAAATATCTGCCAGAACTAGACACATGGTGGATTCTCTGCTGGAGGAGGGCCTCAAACAACTGGTACAACAACCCACAAGAGACAGGGCTATCCTAGATCTAGTACTGACTAACAGGAAAGGATCACAGATCTCCAGGTAGAAGGTCACCTGGGGGCCAGTGATCATCACATGGTATGGTTCAATTTGGCCACTACAACTAAATCATTCCATTCCAAGGCAAAAAATATGGGACTTCAGAGGAGCTGACTTTGATAAGATGCCCAAAGAGTTAAGCTAGCCCTGGCAAAAGAAATACAGATGAGGGGTACAGACAAAGTGGGCAAGCATTAAGGATGCACTACTTGAAGCAACATCCATTGTGTTATAGAAAAGGAAATGCAAGAGAAGGAAACCACTTTGGTTCTCAAAAACAGTAGCAGAAAAGGTCAGAGCCAAAGGCTGGCCTTCAGGAAATACAAGAGAACATAGTGGGATGAAGATAGGAGGCATACCAAACTTCCTTAAGGGAAGCAGGGAAGGCAGTAAAGGCAGGCAAAGGCCCAAACTGAGGAAACACTAGCACAAATGGTAAAAGAAAGGTGACAAGACTTTCTATAGCTACATTAGTGAAAAAGAGAGGTCCAGAGGGGTTATTGCTAAGATCAAAGGAGATAAGGGGCGTGTGAGGAGGAGGACCATATAAAAGCATCTATCCTAAATAGATACTTCTGCTCAGTATTTACTGAAGAGAAGGTAGGGCAGGGCCCACAGCTCAGCACCATGGACACAGGAGGTGAGCACTAGTCCCTTCACAAAAAGGGTCCTACAAAGAGCTCGATAAGTTCAGGGTGGACAAGGCAATGGGACCTGATGGCATACATCCCAGGGTACTAAAGGAGCTAAGGGTCGAACTAGCAGAGCCATTATCAGAACTGTTTAGTGAGTCTCTGAGCACAGGAGAGGTCCCAGAAGACTGGAAGGTCTCATGTGATCCTGCTCCACAAGAGTGGTAGCAGGGAGGAGGCAGGGAACTATAGACCAGTCAGTCTTACCTCAGTAGTGGGCAAGATTATGGAGGTACTCTTAAGGAAAGGATAGTGCAACACCTGGAATCCATAGGAGCACAGGATCCAAGACAGCATGGGTTTACAAAGGAAGGTCCTGTCAAACTAATCTCATAGATTTCTTTGACTGGGTAACCAGAGTGATGGACAGGAGGCGCAGTTGATGTCGCCTACCTTGACTTTATAAAGCTTTCGATACTGTTCCACACAGAAGATTGATTAATAAGCTGGGTAGGCTAGGGGTGGGTCAGAAGTTGGTCAACTGGGTGGCAAACTGGTTGGCGGCAGAACACAGAGAGTAGTGGTAAGCGGTATAGAGTCAGAAGAGATGCAAGTCACAAGTGGGGTACCTCAGGGATCAGTTCTGGGGCCAGTCCTCTTCAATATCTTCATCAGTGACATTGCAGATGGACTGGAGGTAAGGTTTGTCTGTTTGCAGATGACACCAAGATCTGCAACAGGTAGATGATCCAGATGGGGTGGGCAGAATGAGAAGAGATCTGGATAAACTAGCAAAATGGTCAGAAGGGTGGCAACTGGGGTTTAATGCAAAGAAGTGCAAGATCATGCACATAGGGAAGAAAACCCTGAAGCCACCTATAGGCTGGGAGGAGTTGCTGGCAGTCACAAGGGAAGAAAGAGACTTGGCCATCATCATCACCGATGACCTGAAATCATCCAAGCAGAACACTAAAGCAGTAGGAAAGACTAGGAGGATGTTAGGGTGTATTAGTAGGGGTATCACAAGTCGGAAGGGGAGTTAATAATCCCTCTTTACAAGACACTGGTTAGGCCCCATCTGGAGTACTGTGTGCAGTACTGAGGCCACACCTTCACAAGGACATTAACTAAATTGAGGCAGTCCAGAGAAGGACAACAAAATGGTGCAGGGACTGCATCAGAAAACATATGAGGACAGATTAACGGAGCTCAATATGCATACCCTAGAGCAAAGGAGGGAGAGAGGTGATAGATCAAACATTCAAACACTTTAAGGGCATTAACAAGGTGAAAGAGTCTAACATGTTTCAATATAAAAAAATAGCAGGACAAGCGGACACAGCATGAGATTAGAGGAGGCCGTTTAAGGGGTAATGTGAGGAAGTTCTTTTCACAGAAATGTGGTGGATGCATGGAGCGTCCTACCTTAGGAAGTGGTGCATATGAATACAGTGCAGGGCTTCAAACAGGCATGGGATAGGCATAAGGGAGCAATACAGATGAGATATGAATAGATGGGCAATTGACAGAGCAAAGGCCGATGGCACATTTATAAGGTAGAAAAAGAAATGGGCAGACTGGATGGGCCTTGCGGTCCTTATCTGCCGTCAACGTCTATGTTTCTAACCTGGAGCAAATCTCAAAATCAGAAAGTGAATGTTCAGGATCTAGGCACCGTAAACACAATTTGTGGCAGTCTGCCTTGGTCAAGAGGTTGTAACACCTTGCACAATTTTTGAAGCCTGTAGGTCCTGTTTTCTTTTAGGTCTGTCTGACATACCAACAGAGAAAAACTCTGTAGAAGCAGTTCCCAAAGGAAAAAAATTAAAGTTCTTGGTCCAGTTCCTAAAAAGAAAGAACGCTATTAAAACAAGCATTTGTCAATGCCGAATGTTGATTGCATGTTAAACATTTTTTTGCAATTCTGACTCCAAATTTTGAAGCCTTGAACTCCTACCTGAAAGGTGATTTTGCGGCGACTCACGAAATCACCTTTTGTGATGAAAAAAAATAAAACATTTTGGCCAGGATCTGAAAAATGACAGCTGTCAGATTCATGAGGTGCTGTGAAGAAATGGCTATGTTGAAAATTTGGGGTCAGAATATTGAAAATTGCCAAAGTTACAAGCCTGCATTCACAAATTTCAGCATGAGCTCATAACTTTGTTATCTGTGAATATTTTTGCCCCAAATTTTCAACACAGTCTTCTTATGACCCCACTCATGAGCAATGAGAGAAAAAATTTCAACTCCTTTTATTTATTTATTCATTGAAGTCTTGGAATTACAACCCTTTGAGTCAAAAACTCTTTTCCAAAGGCTCACGTCAGATTTTTAAACAGACAGGTTACAAAAAATACAGTACATTATACATAGGATACGGTATACAAATAATATAGTACATTATACATAAGTGCATCAAAAATGAGGGTGGAGTGCATGGCAAAGAAACAACATGGCGAGAGTAGATTTAAAATAAACAGGATACGAAACATTACAGAAATTAATACAGTACATAATACATAGGATAGAGTATACAAGTAATGCAGTGCATTATACATAAGTGCATCATAACTGAGGCGCAGTACATGATAATCAAACAAACATGGTGCAGGCAGTACTAGCTAACTGTGTAAACAGATAGGAAATTAAAGAAAGAAAGGAGACCAGAAGGAAGTCAGTTAAGGAGAGTTGTGAGACAGCTGGGGTAGGGAGAAAAGTTGAGTAGAGGGGTGTAAGGTGTAGAAAGAGGAACAGGAAAGAGTGCAGGTAAGGGCCGAGTAAAGGGCAGGAGGGAACAGAGTGGGTAGGGAGAAATTAGACCAAGATAAGGTGAGGAGAGCATGGGATATTGAGGACAAGCCAAGAGCAGTCCCAGATTGACCAGTAAAAGCTAGGAGCAGTCAACTATTCACAGAGGTAGGTGCTGGTGAAGTTTAGTTTAAGGGGCCCAATCTAACTGTAGGAAACCAGAGGAGGCAGGCCATTAAGCAGGATAGGGGCCCTGTGGAAGAGAACTTGCTGCCCTAGGGATGTCTTACAGAAAGGGACTAGGTAAAGGCCTTATCAGAGCTCCTAGTAGAATGAGGGGTAGGGGCAGGAGATGAGCTGCTGGAGCGAGGGAGGGGTGGGTGAGGTGGTGCTTCTTGGCCAGCAGGCAGGTGTTATAGTCAAGCCTACCCTTAAAGTTTAGCCAGTTCACTTGACTGTAAATATCGCAGGTATGGATTAGCTTTGGTGTTCCTGTTATGAGATGACATGCTTTACTGAGGAGAGCATTATTCTTTTAAGAGCAGTGTCAGATGCACATCCATAGATTACTATACCATAATCCACTAGGGACAGAATGGAACTAGTGACAGTCAAGCGGAGCGTCATTTGTCAGGCAGCTCTATGCCTGTAGAGGAGGCGATTCTGGTGTTTACTGCTTTGCAAACCAGATTAATATGTTCTTGGTAGGAGAGGGAGGAGTCTAATATGATCCTGAGGTATTTAAAACTCCTAACCTGCTCAAGTGACGATAGTTGACTATTTTGGATGTTTAGTGACAGTCCTTTATGTTTATTCTGGTGGTTTGCAAACAGCATTACTTTGGTCTTTTTGTAATTGATGATAAGTTTATGAAAGGAGAACCAGGGCTTGATTTGTGTAAAGCTATTTTGCAGGCATTCTTCAAGCATAAGAGGTTCAGGGTGACTAGAAAAATAACTGCATCATCTGCGTGAGGAGTAGGTTGCCAGAGCAGGCTTGGGGAAGGGTATCCTGCCTGAAAGGTGATTTTTTTCAAATTGAATATGCTTTATTGAGTTTTTTAAACATGACAACACAACTCATTCAACATTAAAAACCATACAAGAAAAATAATAATATCCCAAGTATATGCAGTATATAAAGCAGGGATGGGAAAAGGTACCATCGCATTTCGCAGAGTAGAGAAACAAGCAGCAATAAGCAAGCATAAAAACAAAAAGCACCAAAGCTTACAAATAAGAACACTCCCACCCCTAACCCCCATCCCCCTCGACCACCAGGAGTTATCCACAATTTAAGACCAAGTCCTGCAAATACAGGTTATTCACCTGTAACAGGAATTCTAAGAGTGGTATATGTTGTTCATCCACACTGTCTGGCAGGTTCCTTACGCTTTAAGATGGGCGGAAAGTCTTCAAGCTGGCTCCTCCCACCCACCGGGTGGTAAAACCCTCGGTTCCACCCCATGACAACAGATCTAGCCTGCTGGAAGCCAAGTTGCAGTAGAGCGCGGGAGGTCGGGTGGGTTGTGTGGATAAACAACATATAACACTCCGAGAACTCCTGTTACGGGTGAGTAACTTCTATTTCTAGGGATGTGGATATGTTGTTCAATTCACACTGTCTGGCAGACTCTAGCAGTTCTCCAGGAGGAGGGAGGCAAGGCGCACACCCCTACTTGGGAAATAAGGACTGGAGAACCGAGGTCCCAAAACCAGCATCCCGGCATGACTCTAGGTCAATGTGGTAATGGGAAATAAAGGTGTGTGCTGACTTCCACGTAGCAGCCCTACAGATTTCCTGGATAGGACGTCCCTAGAAGCAGCAACTGAAGCAGCTTATCCCTTTGGGTGGCTCCATGCCCGCAAACCTATAGCAGAGATCTATGCAGGAGGTGACCCACCTGCTTATCATCTGCTTGCTACAGGTCTGCCAGGTGCAGCTTCAGCGTGCGTGAAAACAGCTGGCCAACCTCTCCCTGAACTTCAGCTGTCCGCTCCTTATAATAAGCGGCGCTCTTCTAGGGTCCAAAGTTTGAGCCTATATTTGGCCTCAAAGGAGTGATTGGGTAGAACACCGGCACAGTCAACACCTGATTCAGGTGAAACTCCAACACCACCTTGGAAGGAATTTGGTGGGGAGAAGGACAATGCTGTCCTTGTGGAAGACCAGATAAGGAGACTCGATGGAAAGTGCCTGGAGCTCTCCCATCCTTCTGGCTGACGTACTAGCCACCAAGAAGGTGGTCTTCCGCAAGACAGGTGAGACCTCTCGCACCTGGCCATCAGTTGAATAAGCTTGTCCATGAGTTTAGTAATACCAGCAGTAGATCCCAGGAAGGTGGAGGTTCTTGCACCGGAGGGAATATGTGATCAAGACCTTGAAAAGCGCCCGACCACCTTCTCCTGCACCACAGACTGCTTGCCGGCCTGCATCCAGTAAGCAGAGATGGCTGCCAGGTGCACCTTGAGGGTAAATCGACTGAAGACCTAAGCTGAGACAAGGACCACAGGTAGTCCAAGATGCTAGCCAATGGGCAGGCAGAGGGTCCAACCCCTTGTCCTGACACCAAATAGAGAATCTCTTCCATTTAAAGGCATAACACTTTCTGGTGACTCATCAGGGATGCCACAACAATGTTGAGGACCTCCCGGAAGACCCAAGGCACGGAATTCTAGCCACTCAGGAACCAGGCTGTCAGGTGCAGTGTTTGAAGGTCCGGATGGAGAACCTTCCCTTGTTGACTAATATCAGGTCTGGGCAGGCTAGAAGCACGCCTCGGGAGACTGGAGCTGAGGCTGAGGAGATCTGGGTACCAGAACTGGTGAGGCCATTCTGGGGCTCCAGAATCACCTGTGCATTGTCCCTCCGCCTTGAAGCACCTTGTGGATCAAGGGAAATGGAGGAAGAGGCGTGAGAAGAGGGCGGGGTCCACCGTCTGAGAAAGCATCCCCTACAGCGGCCCTGCTGAGGCGGGCATGAAACAGCCTCAGCTACATTCTCCATGGGCGAACAGGTCCACCTGAGGGGTGCCCCAATGGGAGAACAGGTCTTGAACTACCTTGGCAGGAGAGACCACTCGTGGGATACAGCACCTATCCGGCTGAGGTCATCAGCCAGACTGTGAGAGCTCCTGCCAGATAGATGGATAGCTGGGAGATCCGCCTCCAGGCTGATCACGAGAGACCAAATGCATAGAGTTTCCTTGCATAAAGTCAAGAGTGTGTCCGCCCTGACGGTTGAGATAGTACATAGTTGTGGTGTTGTTCATCTGGACCTGAACCACCTGACCCCATACAAACAGAAGCGAAGGTGGTGAGGGCTAGTCGAACCACTCAAAGCTCCAGCAGGTTGATGTGGTATCGAGACTCCTGGGGGACCAGAGGCCATGGGCCGAGGCTCCCCAGGTGGGCACCCCAACCCATCAAAGAGGGCGTCGGTCGTAAGAATGACCATTGGCTCAGGGGTGAACAAATGGGATACCCTCCTGCAGATGAGCTGGGACAAGCCACCACTGCAGGCCATCCCCATCTTCTGGGTCCACGGTCACTGGCTGGTCCAAGGACTGGGCGCAGTGACCACTGGTCAAACCAGCCCCCATTCTGAGGCATACACATGCCCACAGACTGGACCCAGAAGGCCCAGAGTGCTCCAGGCAGGGTGCAGCTCCAACCAGAAATGACTGGGCAAAGGAGGAAAGGACCTCGGCCTGTCTGCCGAGCTGGGCTCTGGCTCGAGAAGAGTCGAGCTCTGCCCCAATGAACTGAATCATCTGCGATGGCATGAGTTCGATTTGGCCTCATTGATCAGAAGGCCAATTTGAGAGCAGACCTGGAGGCCAGATCTCTGGACCATTCCACCTCCAACCTGGAGGGGCTGCTATCAGCCAGTCATCCAGGTAAGGTACACCGGACCCTCAGCGCTCGAGGAATGCTGTCACCACTGCCATGCATTTGGTGAAGACCCTGGGAGCTGAAGAAAGGCCGAAGAGCATCGCCTGAACCTGTAAAGTGATCCTCTGTCGAGCGGAGGAATCGCTGATGAGACGGACGGATTGGGATGTGAAAGAATGCGTCCTGGAGATCCAGAGAGCAAAACCATGCCTAGTTCAAAGGATGGTATGATCTGAGCCAGAGTGACCATCCTGAAGGTGTGTGGCCTTGGAGGAACCTGTTCAGGTCATGCAGATCGAGAATGGGGTGCGGTGCCAGACCCCGTCCGCTTTGGGACCAGAAAGTGCCCAGACACAAACCCTGGGTTTGGAGGAGGATCTACCACCTTGCTGGTCACCTCATTTGGAGGAGCAGAGCTATTCGGCACATGAAGTGAGCGACAGAGGCTGCAGAACCGTAGCCCCTGAGGGCGATGGCTCGATAGGGAGGGTCCACCGAATTCCAGAGGCAGACTCTTTACAACCACTCTCCAGCACTCAGCGGTCCATGGTGATAGTGGACCAGGTAGAAAGGAAGTGGTAGAGCTGTCCCCATGGGGACCCAGGGAGGAGTGACGAGGTTGGGGCGGCACCCTCAACCCATCACTGGGCAAGCTTGGAGGAAGGGCTGGCTGAGGAGCCACCTGGACCTTTCCTCCAGGCTTCATGCTGGAGGAAGCAGCAGGCTTGGCCTTGGGTACAAGCGTGAGCCTGCTGGCCCTGTTGCTGGTGCTGCTGGGCCGGACGTGCAGCAGGGCAGAAGGCAAAGGGCTTCACGCTGCTGCTGGTGGCCTTGTCCTTCTGGGCAGACTTGACCAAGTCCAAGGTGGCACTGGAATTCTCGATCCTCTGAGATGGCCTCCACCCCAGGCCCCAGGAAGGAAACATTCTGCCAGCTTGTGCTGGGTATCTGCCGTGAAGGTGGAGATCTGCAGCCAAGCTCTCGGCGCAGATGGCACTGCAGGCCGCTGCTGACCAGGCACAAGAGTCTCCAATGTCCAAGGCAGTTTGGAGCTGTTGTTTGGCCACCACCCTTCCCTTGATCCTGTACCTGCTTGACCATCATCTGAAGGTCAGCCGGGAGATGAGGAAGCACCTCATCCAGGTATCCCATATGGGCATGTGAAAAATGTGCCATCAGTAAGGCCAAGCTAGCCTGTCAAGACCTAGGGAGGAGGATGCGTAAACTTTGGCCCGGAGTGGTCCAGCTTTTGGACTCCTTGTCTGGGGCTTTTCTACATCCCTAGCATTTCTGGAGAGCCGGAAGATGCTATCGGTTACCAGCCCTTCAGCTGAAGGGTGCTTCAAAAACTGGGAGAGGGAACGGTGGGGACTGCGTGCCCATGAGCCATCCTGGCCAAAGGCGCAGGGACAGGATGCAGGCTGCTGCCACAACTCCAGGGCGGATCAACAATGGCCTCGGCCACAGGAAGGCCTCTGTGGGGAATCCTGGACCAGAATCCCATGAGGATATCTGGCCCCTTTTCTACGAGTTCAAGCTGCATCCCAGTGGGCTCTGAGATGAGCCTAAGAATTCCCAGGAACGAGGATGGGCTCCGTCCACCGACAGACCCTGGAAGATTCCGGTCGAGGGGCCTGGAATACATGAGCGCCGGACTCCAAGGAGTCCGTGAACAGCTGCCAATGTTCGAGCCACCCTCCACTTGCCGAGGCCGATCGGGGTGAGGTGACTGACAACCTGTGGGTCAAGCCCTGACCCGACTGAGAATTCTTGGTCAGGGCCCCAGTCTTTGGTTGTGGGGCAGTGGTTCCACCACAATGGGTGGAGCAGCCGTTTCGGCCGAGCAATTGGTGCGGAGTTGGATCCTGAGCCAAGGAGCTGATGGCAGAGGTTGCTCCTGGTCGTGCGGGCAGCCACTTAATGGCAGGTGAAGGTGATGGAGTTGGCTTGTTGCTGGCTAGTAAGAGCTGCTGCCACATCATGTCCACATAGTGCCGACGCAACTTGGCGCTGGAGCCTATCCTCCTAAGAGACGATGAGGATGAGCGCGAACCGCTCGCGACATGACCCAGACCGCCAATGTCGGCAGGACCTTCCCAACACGGAGGAGGACCGAGACCGCCAGAGTCGCCAATGGTGGGTCAAGAGGCGCCAGAGGAAACCCGCCATCCTCAGTTCAGGGTCCTTGACAGGGACTTCGCACAGGAGGCACGGGTAAGTCTCGCAACCACTGGGGAACCAGTGAAGAAGGGTTGTCAGCTTCTCCAGTCGACAACCTGTCCAATGGATCGAGAAACATCTCGACTGCATCGACAGGTGTCTCGGCGGATGACCTGATGGGGACACCGTGAAGCCAGTGTCCTTAGCCGCAACCTCGACCGAGTTGAAAGCAGACGCTCTGGGGAACGAGATCCTCCCGCTCCCATGAACGTTGACGTGGGACTTACCTTTCAGTTCCTTTTCTTTGGACCTACCTCATATGAGTCCCTAAGGGCCCTTCTCCCTTGGTGGAGAGGGACTGACAAAGCTCCTAAAGAAGCAGTATAGGAGGAGCCCAGGAGAGTGGGATAAATGCAGCGCCGAGGGTAGAAGACGTGGCCTGGGCCGCCTCCTCCTTGAGGACGATTAACTGCTCCAGCTGCTCTGCTGAGCCTGCAGCCACGGACACTGCCCAACGGGCCTTTGACTTCACGGTGGAAACCATTTCTCGGGGCACCCAGTTGAGTCAGGCAGCACGGTCTTCTAGAATCAGGCGCAAAAGACTTGCAGAGATCACAGGCCTGAGGATCATGAGCAAGCCCAGGTAGTAAACGACGTGGCATGCAGGTCGGTCCGAGACATCTTCTGCCCGAAGGGCACTGACGAAGCCGGAGAGATTTTGAATCCACTCCAGCTATGAAAGTAGAAGACTTAAGTCCTGTAAACTTTAAAACAATTTTCAGAAAAACCAAAGATTAGGATCCAGGCCTACAAATACAGAGTGCTAAGGAGGGAACCTGAGCTTCAGGTAAGGAAGATCTGGCGTCATGGGGAGGAGCCGAGGTTTTACCACCTGGGTGGGTGGGAGGAGCCAGCTGAAGACTTTCGCGCCCATCTTAAAGCGGCAAGGAACCTGCCAGACAGTGTGGATTGAACAACATATCCACGTCCCTAGAACAGGAAATTAGATAACAAAATAAAGACTGGAGGGACCAACAATAGCACCAAGAAATTTATAGGGGCAAGGGTGGAAACCCAGGAGAAAAAGAGAAAAACTGGGAGTAGCTTGGAAGCATGTCAGGTGTTGGGAGAGTTACAGGGTTAATAAGGTATACAAGGGTTCCCACATCTTCCAATAGAAAGGAGTCCTATGTGACAGACTGGCTATGATCCATTCCACCTGCAATGCAAAACATTTCCTGATACACTCGATTACAGATGAACTACTTTGATCAAGCCAGTGTCTGAGTATAACCTTCTTTGCACATACTGAGATGAGGGACATATGGAACCGCTGGTTACCAATCAGAGTAATCCTGTAGTCACACAGCAAACACATTTGGGGAGAAAAGCCTTTGACAGCCCAATCAGAGGATCCACCTGTGCGAATCACAGCCAGAAGGGAGTAACTCTTTCACATGACCACAAAATATAAAATGGGGTACCTGGTTCCTTATTACATCTAGAACAGAAGTTGGAAGGAAGTTTACCCATTTTATGTACTTTGTTGGTGTGTAACAAAGGTTATGCAGAACCTGAAATTGAAGGAGACGGTATCTATCCCATTTGATATATTTGTACAGACATTTCCAAAAACGTGCCAATTACCGGGGAGGTAACAGAGGGTAAGGCTTGGTCCCAGTAATAAAACACTTGCCCCTCCAATTGGGCTGATTGATCTAATAACCAATGGTAGTAATAGATGTCATGAGAATTGGGAGCCGTAGAAACCATTGAGAGAACATGAGTCTGATAAAGATTTTCCCAGTGACCAGTACCAAAGTGATGTAGGAACATATGGGTGATCTGGAGATATTTAAAACATGCAGAAGAGGCCAATGATGCTTGTTCTGGGCCTTCTGAAAATTCAAACGTTTACCTCCCAACATCAGGTCAGATACTTTGTGCACTTCTAGTATGGCAAAAGGAAGTGGGAGGATCCGTCCCCTATCTTGAAGTTGGGATTACCGATAATGGGTTGAGAAATGTCTTTGTATGGAAGTAGTTTAAGGAAAGCACAAAACTGTAAGTGAATCCATATAGACATTTCGATAGAGAACCAGAAAGAGGTTTGGGAGTTTTTAACAGGGATGTAAAGAAGGAGGCGGATGTTCACCCCATGCAGGAACAAAGAAACGTTCTGTCTCTAATCACAATGGGATATAGGTACAATACTCCCGCAGGGATGGGGTTGAAGCCATTGAAAGAACTTAGAGCAATGGGTGGACAAATAATAAAGATAAAATTAGGTACCTGAAGGCCTCCCGATCCCTAGTACGCCTGAGCTTGAAGAGGGCTCTCAGAGGGTCTTACCATCCATAAAAAGGTAGAGATTATTCTGTCAAGTTAGGTAAACCAGGATTTGGGAAGAGCATATCGAACACTTGTAGCAGGTAAAGTATACGAGGTAAGACATTCATTTTTATGTTAGTGCGCTTGCACAGCCAACTTCTTCTTGAGTAGTGCAGTTTTGGAGGCGCGGTCGCTGTTGGGCGAATGCAGGGCACGCACCAGTAGGTGCGTCCCTCATTCCCCAATCAGCCTGCATGCCAGTGCCACACCATGCATACATAATGTGGAAAGCACATCTGAAGAAAGGTCCGCTGCAATCCGAGCAAAGCTCGTCAGAACACAGCAGACCTTCCTGGGACGTGCTCGCCGACATTGTGTATGTGGCGGCTGCCCAACTGCCGACTCGGGGATGCCCAATCCCTGCCAGCTTCCCCATGCCCCAATGTATGTACCGATGGAAGCCACTCCCCATCGGCATAAAGCACTCTCCCCATTTGTTATATGCCGAGGGGTGCCCAATCCCCTTAGATCTCTCCTCCCCACTTTCCTTGTGTGCCGATAGGGGTGCCCAATCCCGTCGGCATAAATGAACCCCACTTGTGTTGTGTGCCATGAGGGTGCCCAATCCCTGTCGGCTGCAGCAACCCCCAAACAGTTAGGTGGCACGCTGGGAGCCCACCCCAGCATGCCAAATACCCTAAAAAAAAAAAACTGTCCACGATTTTTTTCTTTCACCCTGTAACACAAAAACGGTCCCTCGTAGTCTCCTACCTACCACCCGCACCCATCCACTGTGCAGCCTGCCTCCCACACCCCTCCTCACCCCATACTTCACCTCCAGAGTCCGCATGATGATCTCTGGTGGACCGAGGAACCGTCTGTACTCCTCAAAGCCGACCGCGAACTGAGG
This sequence comes from Neoceratodus forsteri, assembly GCA_016271365.2. Lineage (NCBI taxonomy): Eukaryota > Metazoa > Chordata > Ceratodontiformes > Ceratodontidae > Neoceratodus > Neoceratodus forsteri. The sequence goes on from CM057452.1 coordinate 1,874,023,240, forward strand.
AAATGCCAGTAAGCTGTATAATGTAATAAATAGGGTTTTTTAACTTTGATGCATATCTCAGGCATTTTGGAAGTTTTGCACCAAATTTTCAACATGGGGTTTTGGGACCCCTCCTCATGAATTCTGTCACTGTTATGGCGTTAATTGGTCCCGAAGGTGATTTAGAAGTCACTGCGGAATCACCTTTGGGACTGATCACGTAAGGACAGTGACAGTGTCATGAGGTGGGCTCTCAAAAGCCTATGTTAAATCTGGTGGAAGAAATCAAAAATAGCTGTTTTGGCGTGCGTTGTGCAGTTACTTCATGCGCACGCTAACTCTTGAATTCACAATATTTTCATGCCAGATTTTCAATACTGTCATTTTCTACACCTCCTTGTGAACAGTACAGCTGTCATTTTTCACATCCTGGCGAAATGTGTTTCTGCACTTCCGGCACAATATAGCATAGCTGTGGGAAATTGGTGTTCAGGGCAGATTATGAAAATGACAGTGACACTGTTTATGAGCAGAGGTCATAAAATGGCTGTGTTGAAGATTTAGTGACGATACTCCATAAAATGACTGTGTTATGGCTGAGTTGCGCTTGCATCATGCGTAACGCATTTGCAATATTTTCACTCTGGATTTTCACCATTGCCATTTTTCCACACCTCTTGATGAACAGTACAGCTGTCATTTTACATATCCTGCCTGAAATGTGTTTTCGCATGTCCGGAGCAGAATAAGCGTGGTCGCTGTCGAAATCACTTTTGGGACAGTTTGAGGAAATGACAGTTGCACTATACATCAGCAGAGGTGCTAAAATGCCTATGTTGAAAATTTGGTCCCAAAAGTCCATAAAATGACTGTGTTACAAGCGTCGTTCGCATTTCCATGCACCCTTGTAACTGAAATTTGCTATATTTACATGCCACATTTTCAACACTGCCATTTTTACACTTCCTTATGAACAGTACAGCTGTCATTTTCACATCCTGCCCAAAATGTGTTTCCACACTGCACTACAAAGCCAATGCCAGCACGACAACATTCAGCATTGACAAATGCTTGTTATGATACTGAGATGACCCAAAGTGACAAGGGCAAGAGGGCCCAATGCTGCAGGTCCATTAGTATAGAAACATAGAATTTGATGGCAGATAAGGACCGCTTGGCCCACCCAGTCTGCCCATTTCCTACCTAATGGATAAGCTGCAGATCCTAGTTAACCAGCAGCCTACTTTCCTACCCCCCCCTAGAATTACCTTATGACTGTCCCAAGCATGCTTGAATTCCACCAGTTTTGACCCAACCTTCAAAGCCGTTCCTTAAATTTTACCCTGAGCACCCCATCTTCAAATTGTGCCACTTCTTCTTGCACCTTTTTTTGAAAGATGCTACCCTCTTGGACTTTGCTGATTCCCTTGAGGTACTTGAGAAGTTTTATCATGTCCCCCTCTCCCTCCTTTCCTCGAGGCTCCTTAAGTCTCTCTTCATATGTCTTCCAGTGCAGACCTGCACCATTTTAGTTGCCCTCCTCTGGACAGCTTCCCATCCTGTCTATGTCTTTGTGGAGATTGGGTCTCCAGAACTGCATGCAGTACTCCAGATGGGGTCTCACCAGCTGTCTGTACAGAGGGATAATAACTTCCTGTTTTCTACTGGTGATGCCTCTCCCTATGCATCCCAGTATCCCCAACCCTCCTTGCTGCCCTCTCACATTGTTTGCCCAGCTTTAGGTCATCTGATATGACTACTCCCAGGTCCCTTTCCATTTTTTGTTGTAGGTATCTCACCCCCATTGTGTACTCTTCCCTGGGTTTTTGTTTCCCAGGTGCATTACCTGCACTTCTTAGCATTGAATCTAAGCTGCCAGACATTTGACCATTCCATAACCTTGCCAGGAGTCCCTTCTCATCCTTTCCACCCCACCTTGCATCAACTCTGTTGCAGATCTTTGTGTCATCTGCAAAGAGACATACTTTCCTTCAGTCCCTCTGCAATAATAGGTTATAAAGACATTAAGAGGACTGTCCCCAATACTGAACCCTGCAGTACCCCACTTTTAACCCTCTTTCTTCAGAGTGGACTCTATTTACTATTACTCTCTGTGTCCTATTCTCAGCCAATTCTTTACCCAGGCTGTCATCTTGGGACCCACTCCCAGGCTGGCTAACTTGTATATTAATCTTTTTGTTGGGACTGTGTCAAATGCCTTGCTAAAGTCTAGGTAGGCCATGTCCACAGCCCTCCTGATCTACTACTTTGGTCTACTCAGTCAAAGAAATCTATCAGATTTGTCTGGAATGACCTTCCGCTGTGAATCCATGTTGCCTTGGGTCCTGTGCCTCTCTAGCCTCTAGATACTCAACAATTCTTTCCTTCAGAAGTGATTCCATCATTTCCACCACTGAGGTTAAACTAACAGGTCTGTAGTTTCCTGCTTCTGCCTTGCTCCCACTTTGTGAAGAGGAATCACATCTGCCCTCCTCCAGTCCCGGGTACCACCCCATCCTCCCATGATTTGTTAAAGAGGGTAGTCAGTGGTGTCACTAGTTCTACCCTTAGTTCTTTTAGAATTCTGGGATGAATCCCATCATGCCCCATTGCTTTGTCCACCTTCAGTTTTAAGAGTTCTTTCGAATCCTTTCTTCTGTAAATGGGCTGGTATCAACTTCTGTATCCAGAGTGTTTCTACTGTTTGTTTTAGGTCCTCCCTCAGTCCTTTGTAAATACTGAGCAAAAATATTTGTTTAGTATCTCTGCCTTTCACAGTCACCTCTGCCCACCCTCCCTCCTCTCCTTTATTAAGCCTCACTATCCCTCATGGTCTTCCTTCACTCCTGATGTACCTATAAAAGGTTTTATCCCCTTCTTAACTGAGTTGGCTATCTTTTCCTCGGTTTAGGCCTTTGCTGTTCTGACTGCCTTCCCAGCTTCTTTGCTTTAACTGATACAGTTCCCTGTCCTGCTCCTTCTGTGATTCCTTGTACTTCCTGAATGCTTTATTTTTCTCTTTTGAACCTTCACTGCTATTTCCTTTGAGAACCATAGTGGTTTCTTACATGCGTTTTTGTTTATTTGCTTCACACAAAGGCTTGTTACCTCTGTGATGGCAGTTTTATTATTTCCCATTGTTCTTTCACCCTCCTTCCTGCCCATTTGCTAGTGCATTCCTTAGGCACTCACCCATTTTGGCAAAATCAGCCCTCCTAAAGTCCTTGAACCATTGCATCAAGATTGTATTGTTTCATTTTAGATGGTGATGAACTGATATACAGTACAGTACAGTATATGTCCAAATACTTCAATTTATGGTGTATCCAAACCAGGCCCAGGTAATCAACCTCGCCCTCAAAGTTATGTCATTAAGTGGCATCACTTATGTCTTGGGCAGGTTCAATTTGTAATTGAAAAGGAAACCGAAGTCTGTAATACTATCCAAGGCAGCAGGCAAGGATGAAGCAGGATGTGTGACATAAAGAAGGATGTCGTCAGCATAAACAGAAAGCTTACACTGGTGAGATCCGATAGTGATGCCTGAGACCAGAGGAGAAAATTTGAGTTTACGAATTAATGGTTCAAAACAAGTTAAAAAGGAAAGGCAAGAGGGACAGCCTTGCCTGGTGCCCTGATATAAACAAGTGTATGGGAGCTGAGCAAAGGGCACTGCACATTGTCATGAAATGGAGCCACAGAGCATGCAACATTTTGCCAAACTCCAGACTTTCCAAAACTAAAATAAAGTAAGTGAAAATCCACAGAAAAGGGCAATCTATTTGTGAAACCCCTAATCAGGGGTAAGGCTTGATGTGGTGGGTAATTTGGGAAATGACAGCTTTCCTTTAAGGAAAGGATTGTGGAATACTTAGAAACCGTTGAAACACAGGATCAAAGGCAGCATGGTTTCACAGCAGGAAGGTCATATCAAACAAATCTAATGACTTTTGATTGGGTGACGAAGGAGGTGGATCAGGGAGGAGTGATGGATATCGTCTACCTTGATCTAAGCAGGCCTTTGACACCATACCCACAGAAGACTGGAGAACAAGCTAGGAGTCTGGGGTGGGCCAGAAAGTGGAAAACTGGGTTAGAAACTGGTTGGGAGACAGGAAACAGAGGGTAGTAAATGGGATCAAATTCGAGGAAAGAGGGTCACCAATGGGTGCCTCAGGGATCTGTCCTGGGCCAGTCATTTTCAATGTCTTCATCAGTGACATTGCTGAAGGGCTGGAGGTGAAGGTTTGCCTTATTGTAATGATACCAAGATCTACAACAGAGTAGACAGTCCAGAGGGGTTCGGAAAAATGAGAAGGGATCTGGGAAAGCTGGAAAATGGTCAAAGTTGTAGCAGTTAAAATGTAATGGAAAACAGTGCAAAATGATGCACCTAGGGAGAAGAAACCCTATGGAAAGCTAAAGAATTGGGGGGAGGATTTGGGATAATTATCTCAGATGACCTAGGGTGGCCAAACAGTGTAACAAAGCATTAGGAAGGGCCAGTGGGATGTTGGGGTGCATAGGAAGGGGTATCACTAGCAGAAGAAGGAGGTGGTGATGCCATTGTATAAAACATTGGTGAGGCCTTGTCTAGAATACTGTGTTCAGTTCTGGAGGCTGCATCTACGCAAAGACATAGACAGGGTGGAGGTGGTCCAGAGAAGGTGACCAAGATGGTGCAGGGCTTGCATCATAAAACATATGAGGACAGATTTAAATACCTCAATGTACAAACATATGAAGAAGCCAGCAGAAGGCCATTTGTTCTATCAAGTCTCGCATACTGCAGGGTCCACAGCTTGAGCTAATGTCCCTGCCCTCCCTCCCCACTCCTCCCATCCTCCCTACCCATGATTCTTACCTTCCCCATGCCTATCCCAGACTCTCTTAAAGCTGCCCACCGTCTTCAACAGGATGACCTCTTCCAGCAGTGCATTCCAAGTGTCCACCACCCTCTCTGTGAAGAAGTGCTTCCTGACCTCCCTCCTAAACCTCCCTTTCTCCAGCTTAAGACTGTGCCCCTTGTGATATGGCTGCTCTCAGCTTAAGAGACTCTCCTTATCAACCTTATTTATCCTTTCAAGTACTTGAATGTCCCAATCATGTCCCTCTCTCTCTCTCCTGTCTTCCAGGAGAGTACATGTTCAGTGCCCTCAACCTCTCCTCATATGCCTTGCCCTGCTGGCCGGCTATCATCTTTGTTGCCCTTCTGTACCTTCTCCAGCAGGTTAATGTCCTTTTTGAGGTGTAGGCACCAGTACTGAACTCCATACTCTAGATGCAGCCTTACCAGTGACCTGTACAAGGGCAGTATAACCTCCTCTCTCCTACTACTGATCCCCTAGCTATGTAGCCCAGCATCTTGTTTGCCTTTGCTGCTTTTCTTGCACTCGTGGAGTGCTTCAGGTCACTAGTGATCATCACTCACAGGTCCTTCTCCTCCTCTGATGCAGATACTCAGACTCCACCCAGGTAACACTCTGTCCTGGGATTCTTGGCTCAATATGCATAACTTTGCATTTCTTGGCATTGAAGCCAAGCTACCAGATCCTGGACCACCTCCCAGCTTTTCCAGATCTTCCTGTAGGTCCCTTATCCCTTCAGCTGTGTCCACTCTCCCACAGAGCTTGGTGTCATCTGTGAATAGGCATTTTTGCCTTTAATGCCATCCCCAGTGTCACTGATGAAGATATTGAACAACACTGGCCCCAGCACAGAGCCCCTGTGGGACCCCACTGGTTACCTCTCTGGTGCCAGATAACTCCCCCACCACTAACCTCTGGTTTCTGTCTCTCAGCCAGTTTTCCACCTATCTGACCATCTTTTCCCCAACTCCAAGATCCACCAACTTCCTGATCAATCTTTTTGGGGCAGAGTCAAAGGCCTTGAAATCAAGATAGAGGATGTCTACCGCTTCTCACTCTGTCTACTGTCTTAGTGACACAGTCAAGAAGTCAATCAGATTTGTTTGACATGATCTCCCCAATGAACCCATGCTGCCTCACATCCTGAGATCATGTTCCTCTAGATATTCCACCAACCTTTCCTTTAGTATGATCTCCATCAACTTGCCCACAATGGTATACACTTATATGTACTTATATGGTATACAATATGTATACACTTGAAGAGAGGAGGGATGGGGGATATGATTGAGACCTTCAAGTATCTTAAAGGCTTGAAAAAGTGCGGGGGGTTGACATCTTTCAGTACTAGAGTTGTACAAGGACAAGGAGGCACGGTGTGAGACTGAAGGGGGGCAGGATAAGGGAAATGTGGAGAAGTTCTTCTTCACAGAGAGGGTGGTCGATGCTTGGAATAGCCTACCCCAGGAAGTGGTGGGTGCTAACACAGTGGGGGATTCAAACATGCATGGAATAGACATAAGGGAACCTAGATGTGGGAAGAGAGGCAAAAGCCAATGACCAAGTAGGGTCAGCGGCCACTGATGCAGGCAGGAACATGGGCAGACTAGGTGGGCCTATCAGCATTTATCTGCCATCAACTACCGTGTTACTACTAAGTTACTTTGTTACTATGTACAAATTCTGTGGAATTTCACCAAATCTTAAATGTCAGTTATGTTGCTCTAATTTTAAAAGTATTTATTGAAATGACACCACATTTGGTATGTGAACAGGTGGGTATGGCTTACATACATGTACCAATTTTCAGAGCTGCAGGTAGAAAGGGGTTGAGTGATGGGTGGCCAGACATTTAATCAAAATTTAATTTTCAGTTATTTCGATCTATTTTAAATTCCTTATATAAATTTCTCCATGGTTGCAGGATTTAGAGAAGCATATAACATGCATGTGCACCAAGTTTTTAAGTCCCAAGCTTCAAGCAGGGCTGAGTTATAGGTAGCCAAACATTTTGCCAAAATTTAGTTTTTGTTGTGAGTATAATTTTGATAGTATTCATTGAAATGTTATAAAACTTTACAGGTATGCAGGTTATCACTACATTTATATATGTACATAGTTTCAGATTTCTAGCTTCAAATGGGATTGAGTTATAACCTGCCAAACATGTTGCCAAAATTTAAATTTTAGTTATTTCCCTCTAATTTTAAAACAACATATTGACATTTAACCTGATTTGAAACATTTAGACTACTATACCACATGATCATTTGACTTGGTTCATATTTACAGCTTTAAATGGGACTGAATTAAAGCAGTTAAACTTTCACATTTTCAAAATTAAATTTTGCAAGAATGTAAACTTCAAACTTATAAAACCCTGAAATTTTCAAACTAGAGAATGCAATGCCATTACATTTGGCAGGTTCTTAGACCATAAAAGGGGACTGTGTGTCAACTTTATTAATTGATTATTGACAAAAGCTGCAAAATAACATCTGTAGCTTAAAGTCAAATTCCATGAGTCTTTGTGAAAATTGTGGAATTTCATAAGAATTCCATAAGACTGGAATTTGCTAATTTCACTCAGTCTTATCTGAGAGATTCAAATTAAATGATAGAGGTGTGACAGGCAGGTAGTGCGAGGGGTCACCAATTGCAGGAGTTAGATGCATAGTACCCAATTTAGAAGGTGGGCACGGGGCTTGCGCCAAGCCCTGCGTCCACGACAAAGTGTGCATAGCTGGGAACAGACAGTTTGCGGCGGCAACCTGCACCGATTTTAATACTTCAGGTGCAGTTATGGCAATGTACACAGTTGCGCGCTGCGCAAAACACTGGCACAAGCCTGTGAAAAAGGTCCTTGAACAGAGCAAAGTTAGACCAGGGAGCAGGTCTAACTTTGCTACGTCGCAAGGATGTGCATCGAAGTTTGCAGGTGCTGCCTCTGTGAAATTGCAATATCCATGGTGTTAGCTCACATACTGCGCCTTAGACACACACCCATACACAAGTCCCTTGCGGCTTTCAGAAGCCATCTGAAAATCGGGCCCATGGTTTCCCTAAGAAATGGACAGTTGAGCTGGGTAGCATACTAATGGCAGACTCCCCAGTTGGAGCAAGGAAGCACAGAGTGTCAACAATTTCCAACCTGCATGTAGGATATTTGAGGATCACACCTGTAAATTGATGATCCAGGGGCCTGGCATGCATGCACATCTGGGACTTAGATGTACTCAAAAAGATGTAGCTGGGAAGGCGATATCTGGGGCACAAGGAAGGAAGAATTCTGGCTATTCCAACAGGATAGGTTGATAGGAAAAGCAGTAGGTGACTCTTGTTGGAAGGGAGTTTGTCACTCTAAGAACAAGGAGGATATCAATGGGATCAGTAGTTCTACTGAGTCAGTCTGGTTATGCTGGGGGGGAGCAAAATGGTCACCTAGAGAAGAACTTCAGAACTGCAAGAAGCGCACGGCCAGCTTATCAAATAAAGTAGCGATACATGCATTGTGAATGTTAAATTCCACAAAAAAAATTCGGATGCTTCTTCTATATGTACCATAAATATTTGAGAAAATGTTACCAATATTTTTTCCAGTGTAAATTTAAAACTGTAAACCAATTTGTTAGACACCAGGATACATCCAATATGCATGTCAAATATTAAGACTATACCGGCAAGAGCAGAGAATTTACAAACAGCCACATTTTGATAGTTTTCACAAAATTTTGCAAATGTTTACAAAGTAAACTTCTGAACCCTGTAACTTAAAATTTCTAACCCAAAGCTCTCCATATTTAGAAGATTCTATAACCATTACAACAGAGTTATTTGTGCTAATATACATGTCTAGTTCAAAAGTGCCTGAGTTATATGCAGATAAAAGTATTCACTAAATTTCCTATAAAAACTAAAATGACAGATTGTACACATATAATTTTGAGACATGCATAGTAATATCATGAAATCTGTCACATTTTAGAACACCTATCATTAAGTAATCTTGCCAAATTGAAGATCTCTGGCCCAACAGATGGCTGAGGTATTGCACATAGAATTTTTCATGAATTTTCCACTAAAAATAAAATGACAGATTGTGAGCATCTAGAATTTGAGACAATCCATCCTAATTTCATGACATATGGTAAGTCAGTAGAACTCCTCTAGGAAGATAAGCATACCAAATTTCAGTAGAGGCAGGTGAGTGCTCTCACTTGCTACAAGAGCAACTTTAGTATTATCCACCAATCCATATAGTGCTCTGCAACACTGAGTGAATTACTCCACCTATAAATCTGACCATGAGTGTATTGTTTCAATGGACTTTGCACTACTGCCCTCTTGTATTACAGCCTTCCCCTTAATTTTAACGCCGCAGTGTCATGATGATTTTAATGGACTTCAGCTTTGCTTCACCTGTTATTGCTATTTGAGGCGAATTTTGCATTGATTCACGGGCTGGCAGGTCACATGGGCTCCATATTGTCTTGCACAGCCTTAGTTCTGTGTGAGTTTGTGTAATGGAAAGCTGAGACAGTTTGCTGTCAGAGCTCTGAGAATCAAACCATCGAAAAAGCTTTTAAAATTCACTTTTGATCCAATTATTTTGTTCCAAATATAGTACTTCAAGTGTAGTAAGCTCTCATGTGCTTAGATAATCGTGCATTGATTGTTTTTGTGTGCATTTGAATGTTAATTTAGAACATTCAGCCTGTGTACTGACAGACACTGTTGAAGGTGTAGCTTGGGAGGGGATATCTGTGGTGGAGTGAGATTCACATGAGAAAGGCAGTCTTTCTAACTGTTTTGTACTAGTAGTGTGTCTAGTATTTGTGTGTTTATGTACACACAGTAATATGAGTAAATTTTGATAATTATTTTCTGTTTGTTGTGGTGCAGTGCATATTTTCATTCTGTTTAAAATATTTTTTATATAGTGTACTGCACTTTTAAATTTTCTGCATATTACCTGTAGTGTGCAAGTGTGTGTGTGTGCCATCAAATCAGACACATTTTATTGTGCCACACAGTAACCACCACTCTGAATCGGTTATCCATCTGCAGTATCTTTTACTGCTTCCTTCTGTCTAACTAGTGGACTGCTACTGCAGTGCCCCCTCAACCTGCAAAGGTTACTTTTCCAGTTTTGGATTTCTGTGACCACTGGTTAAGGTGTTTTTGTGCCTGTGCCATTGCATCTCTTTATAGTGTGCAATCTGCATCTGTGAGTTTACATCTGTTTAGGGCCCAATCTGTAGCTGTAAGCCACAGTTGTTTTTGGCTTCCCATCCGCCCTAAATTTCGAAATCTCAATTCGTTGTAAATTTTCTGCGTACTCCCAAAAAATGCCTGCAAAGAGGCGTGCATGCAAAGATGCATCTGGCCGTAGCACTGCCGCCAGTGGTAAGGTGGCCATGGGCATGGTAGTATGCAGCTGAAGTGCATAGTTGATGCCAGTAAAGGGATTTCTCTGACTATATTTTTCACAGCACAGTCAGTAGCTTCTAGTCATGGTTGGAGATGCTGTTGTCCCCTTTGGTGGTAGTGAAGTTGCTGATGGCATGAGTATTGCCCCAAGTTCAACCCATGACAACAAGTTAACCGTTTCCCAAATATTGCGGAGTCTAAAGCTTAATATGTATAACCGCAAGGAAAGGGGTGGGGCATGATAGAAACTATCAAGTACTGAAAGAGAATCAACAACGTACAAGAGGTAGCATCTTCCAGAAAAGAGATGTGCATGAACAAAGGGACAAAATTTTAAGATGGGGGGACAGATCAGGGCAACGTCAGGAACTATTTTTTCATGGAGAGGGTGGCGGTGCAGGACAAACAAAATTAATGATCAATGTTATGGTGTGAGAGCAGCAGTTGAAGCATGCCCATTATTTGGAGTTGGTGCACCTCCATGCACTCCAACTGCTGCTCCATGTTATCAGTATGGTGGTTCCTATAGTCCAACTCACTCCACATCAGGCCCAAATTGGCATGTGGCAGGTATTCATGCAGGGTTGCCACCGTCACCTGCAGGTTGTGGAGCAGTCACTTGCTCCTTGGCCCGCCCTCCTGACACCACGTGCAGGTGGAGGCCATGCTGCTACCTGTTGCCCAGCAGGGCCAGCAGGCTCATTCCTGCCCTGTTTGGCAAGCTTGGCCTGCCAATCTGCATGGTGGTGGTGGTTGTATATGTGGGTGCGCTGACCACCTGTGCCCAGATGACTTCCTTGGGGCCATGGTGCACCACCCACCACACAGATTGCACTTCACTACACTGGTGTCTGCAGACAGTGTATTGAAGAACTCTCACACTAATGAGCTGTGGGGAGGACCTGGCACAGGCAGAGGGGGCCCCAGATGTTGTTGCTGGCTGCTGTTGGTGTTCAGTTGGGGGCGGGGGGAAATCTGCTGCTGCGACTGCTGTGGCTCCTCCCTCACTTCCTGCTAAGCAGCTGGCACAGGGGCCACAGCATGTGGTGGCACTGGTTGGGGGCACTGGTAGGGTGCCACCAGAGTGGTGCTTCCATGGCACCACTACCTCCTGCTTCAGGGAAGGGACCACTAGCCCAGAAGGTGCCCTGGTTCAGACCGACAGGGTGTATATTTTTGCTATCTCTTTGTCTCCTCTCAAAGCGGGGTTTATATTTTGCTATCTCTCTGCCTCCTCTCAAACACAATCTTTCTCCCACACTAGGTAAGGCGAAGTTTTCACTGTCTTGCATGATTAACTTCCTGCCTGAAGCATGTGACCTACAGACTATGAGCCATGTGATCTGTGGGCTGTTACATTGCTCACGCCTCTGCCTTTAAAGAAAATAAAAGCAAAGTAATGCAGAGTCATTATAGCATAAAAGTCATTATGATGCAAGTGGCAAGCTGCATTTCACTGGGTGCCATGTAGCTGTATGTCGAGGTAGAGTGGTCACTCATTGTCTACGCTTAGTGAAGTTAAACTTCACTGCATCTCTATTTCAGAGCTCTAGCTCAACAGACAACCAAGCTATGACTAAATTAATACATTTAAAAATTCTGCAAAATGTAAACAAAATTCGTGAAATTTCACAATATTTAGTCAAAATACCACAAATTCTGAATTTTCTCATTCCACACAGCTCTGATAAAAACTGATTTAAAATGTAAAAAAGTAAGTGATTTAAAGTTTTTCTCAAATGCAGTCGGTTCCTCAGCGGGAATGGCGTTGCAAATGTTCCTTCTTGTTCCAGAACCTATCGGGAACCAGAGAAACCACTAACATTATAAAACTTCTGAAATTAAACACCTAACTAATGCAGAGTAATAAAACAAACTTTTATAAAATAATAAATGATATTAGTAACAATTAAAGTAGAGAAGACCAGAAGGCTGGAGGCAATGTTGGGGTGATTGCTCTCTTCAGCGGAGACAGAAATTATTAGCATAAAGTTCTTTCTCAGGGCAGCATACTCTGCAGACTGGTGCCATTTGTAAGGCAGCTCATCGATGCAGCTATTTAAATTTACCTTACTCTGAAGAAGAATGGAGGTGATATGCTTTCTGTTTTAATACAACTCAGGAAAAGGACTTGTGGCAGTGCCTAAAACTAACACTAAAGGGCATAGCTGACAAATCAAAGGATAGCCATTTAAGTCAAAAAGAAGTACATGGTTTTCAGAAGAGTAACTCCCCATTTAATAGTGTACCATTGCACTAAGTAGGAAGTAAACAATAGAATGTTTTAAGAGGAACTTTGACAAACACATGGATAAACTGGGCATAACTGGGTACAACCAGTGAGAAGGGATGAGGCAGTCTTGATAGGTAGTCATGTCTCTTTTGCCCAAAACACAATTATACCTACAGTATGTTATTTATGAAGTCCTGGTTAACTAGCCATCCTGGTGGTGTGGAGGGCTCAGAGCCTTACCTCCTGCCACACTGGCGACCCAGTTTCAGGAAGGGACCAGGGTTGCTTCTCGGGGGCCAGGGCGGGGAAGGAGGATTGAGTCCCCTATGGACTGCTCTCCTCCTTTGTGGAGGGGGGGAATCACCATCTGGCCATGTTGTTACTGCCTAGTGGCAGCTCAGTGGTGCATCGAGCATGAGCCTGGGAAGGGACCGGACACAAATGTCTTAACATGCACGTGTCAGCATGCATGTCACTACGCACTCAGTCCTGGAGGAAACCAGTAGGGACACAAAAAGCAGGTGAGAACAAACCTCAGCTGGCAGGATGAAGGCAGGGACCCCAGAAGCTCCGCACTATCAACTGAGGCACCCAGAAGAGAAATTGAGGTAAGACCCATAGAAAAAGGTGACAGTGACGGTCATCACCGGAAGGGGTGAGCAGGTGCTTGGAACACAACTAGAGGATGAAAAAAAGAAAACCTGATTAGCTTTTATGTTCTCCCAGGAATACTTCCTAACAGCCCACCTTTTGAACATCATTCAGCACTTGCTGATACAGTGACCAATCATGCTTCCTAACTCATCCTGCTTAGGAAATCTTATCAGCATATTGTCCTTGCCTAACAGGTGAACTGCAGTAATTCTGGTATCTGAGGTAGTATGCTGAGTCTATATCCTCACTGACTGTGTACAAGTTTATGGATTTTGTTCTTCCTGTCTCCTTCATAATACGCTGTATTGCAGCTGGGAGGTATTGACTTCACATAAGGGAGCTAGAAACTCAAAGAAACTTAAGTGTTAACTGCCTGTTCTTTATTTTTAAATGAAACCTAATGTTCATGTGTTTGTGTGAGCCCTGGTTTCATCCTGGTAACCAGGAAGAGAGTCACCTATGACCCCTGTGGTGCACTTCAGGGCATTCTTTGCTATTTAGCGAGCCCTGCTGCGGCGCTGAAAACAACAGTCTCCTGCATAATTCACTGTATTGCAGCTGGGAGGTGTGGACTTCACATAAGGGAGCTAGAAACTAAAGTGTTAACTGCCTGTTCTTTATTTTAAATGAAACCTGATGTTCATGTGTTTCTGTGAGCCCTGGTTCTATCCTGGTAACCAGGAAGAGAGTCTGCCTCAGTCTGACATCGTTTTTAACGCGTTCTTGCTGTAACGTGCTAAGCTCGCATGGGTGTAATGAGTCCTGTGTTCAGGATTACACTTTACAGTTGTACTGTAAGGCTTATTAGTTTAATAACCTAACACTTTTGCTCTCATAACACTTGTGACTCCTGTGGTGCACTTCGGGGCATTCTTAAGCTATTTAGAAGCCCTGCTGTGAGCAGAGCAGCAACAAGCGGGCGCGACATCGCCATAGTCGCTGTGTCCTACCGCTGGGGACCGGGGAACAGAAAAGACATAACTACTCTACTTAATACAAAAAGTGAGTCAATCGTAGCTGTTGTTTGGCACACTGTTAAATTTAAAATGGCTCAGGCTAAAGGAAGCGAGGTAAAAATAACAATAAAAGATTGCGCTCCCAGTGCAACATGTATACAGATGATGCAACCAACCAGGAGTTTGTATGCGATAAATGTATCCTAATCACTACAATACAAGAGGAAATTTGCCAACTGTACATGAGATTAGAGACCCAGAAAGAAATTAAAAACTTGAAGAATTCATTGATGAAGCAGTCCGGAAAAAAGTATAATTTACACTGACTTGTATAATCAACAAAGAATTACAAGGGCCACCCTGTCCCCAGTCGAACTCAGGATTCCAGTGTACCTATCTCTCTTGGCTTTCAAAAACAGGATATACTGCCCATCACCTTATTTAATAAATTTGAAGGTTTAAAATTAGATGCTGATGGCCCAGTTGATAACCTCACCCTAATACCACTGAACCACCTATAACTCATTGCTCACCCCCAACTACCCCTAGAATCTAACGCAGCTCATAATGTACTTAATGGACCCAGGGATATTGTAGTTATAGGATACTATACAAAGGGGTCAGACACTGCAGTTTGTGAGGGGCATAAGGCACACACCACTGTTAGCACTCTCCTGGGGTACAGACTAGTGATATTGTAAATCTACTTGATAGATTATCAGAACACTACCAGGCCCCTAGTTATTTTACATGTGGTGTAAATTACCTATCAACATGTAATATGTCAGACATCCAGGCCGACTATGTTAATATAGTCAAATGAATAAAAATAAGGGTGGAGAAATCATACTGTCCAGGATACTGCCTATCTTTGGGAAACATTCACAAAAAGCTATAATATTTATAAATTAAACATGTGGCTTAGACAATATTGTCTCTTAGAAAGTATTGGCTTTATGGACAATTCCGTCACATTTAACAACCCGACCTGCTTCAAAATGGATGGCTTATACCCAAACCACTTCAGCACCAGGATTATGAGCAACAAAATTAATGAAGCTGTAAAGTTTCATTTAAACTGGAACATGGGAGGGGGGCTCCTTGGGACTTTAATAACCCCAACAAAGTAAGCAATCATACACCAACACCTAATATATCTGGTTGAAAGGTGTACTAATAAATGCCAGAAGTCTTACTAATAAGTTTGATGAAGTTAAGCACCTCCTAGCTACTAATAACATTCAAATTGCCCTTATTACAGAAACCTGGTGGGAAGCAAATGACCCCTGGATAAAACCCTCCAAGGTTATAATATGCATTCTAAAAGCAGGGACCATAGAAAGGGTGGGGATGTGGCCGTTTATGTCCATGACACAATATTTGTGAGGACATGCCTAGTGACTCTCAATGTTGAAACTCTCTGGATCAAACTGTCCCCCAGATAGGTCCCTCAATTATTTTAGGTCTGGTGTATGAGACACCTTCAATGACCCCTGATAATGATACCAAGTTATTAAATTATATTGGGAATTCAGATCCTTCAAAGAATATTATGATATTTGAGATTTCAACTTACCTAACATTAACTGGACCCAGGGCATCTGCAACCTGCAGAACTGATAGCCTCTACTTGAATGTTTTCAATGAACTTGGGTTAGAACAACTAGTACAGCATGCAACCAGAAATATAACATACTTGATATTATCTTAACAATACTGAACACTGCATATCTATTAATACTATAAATGCACCTTTGGGAAATGGTGATCATAAAACTGTTCATTTCTGGTTACAGGTACTATAAAACAAAACAGTCACTGGAGCCACAGAAACCCTGAACTTTAACAAAGCAAATTTTGACAATATAAAACCAGTCTAATGGAGTGGGATTGCATAATCTGTTTTCCAGTCTATCAGTCGAATCTAAGTGGGGCCTCATGCCTAGCAAATTGAAACACTTAACTGTTAATATCCCTAAAACAAAAATATGGTACCAACTATAAAAACCTATCTGGTTGGATGAACACCACTATAAAACACTTGATTAATAAAAAACAACAACTGTAAAAGCAAATAAAAAGGGGTTTAACCCACTTATGTCCCACGTACAGAGCTGTGGTTAAAACATTAAAACCAAGATTAAGGCTGCTAAATCCCAACTTGAGACACAGTTGGCTACTAGGGTCAAAGATAATAAAAGCCTTCTTTGCACACATTATAAATACAAGGGCAAAACAGCAACTATAGGTCCTTTCCTCACTACATCTGGAAATATTGCTAATAAACTAAGAGGCTACTAATATACAAAATCAATATTTTTGCTCGGTGTTTAATAAAATACCTCTGGATTAGTAAATATAGCAGAATTATCATTCCCTGGACAGTTCACCATCAGCTGACGAAGTTTTGGACAGGTTAAAAGGGTTGACATCAATAAATCACCTGGTCCTGATGAAATTCATCCCAGAGTGTTAAAAGAGTTGGCTGAATGCATCTACTTACCCTTGACTAACATTCTCCAACATTCTCTCGATACCGGGAAGTTCCACTTGATTAGAAAATTGTGACCGTGGTACCCATACTTAAAAAGGTCAAAAATAATCCTGAGAACTATAGACCCATAAAACTTCTCTGATTGGCAAGAATTTAGAGAATATTATTAAAGACCATATCATGGAGTTCCTCTGTCTAAATGGGCTATCTGATCCTCTCAACATGATTCACTAAATCAAGATCCTGCCAAACGAATCTTTTGAGTTTTTATGATAAAATCACAGGCGGGGTTGATCAGGGTAATTCTGTAGACCTTGTATTTCTGGACTTTGCTAAAGCTTGATAAATTACCCCATGTAGAGCTTGTAGACACTCTAAGAGCATTTAAAATAAAACCAACATTGTAAATTGGATTGCTAACTGGTTGGAGGAAGAAAACAAGAGTCATCATCAATGGAGAATATTCTAACTGGGCTCCTGTTACAAGTGGGGTCCCCAGGGGTCTAGTTTGGGCCCTTGCCTTTTTAATATATATGTTTCTTCTCTTACCATTGATAACCCCAACATTTGGATGCTAAAATGTGTGGATGACTGTCGGAGAGGTACTGCGGTAAATAACACATCTGACAGTTCTGCCCTTCAATTAGTCTTGGATGATATATAACTTGGTCCAGCAAAACAAGTTAATTTTGAACATTTCAAACGTAAAATTATGCATCTGGGAAAACAAAATAAATACCATAACTACAAATTGGGATTAATATCCTACTCGTAACAAATCAAGAGAGATTTAGAAATAACTGTCAGCCCTGATCTAAAATTCAGATCACACTGCAGAACCCAAATTAATAAAGCTAATCATATCCTTAATTGTACTTTTAGACACATAGCTAGTCGAACTAGAGAGGATGCTCCCCTTGTACATAGCTTTAGTAAGGCCGCACCTTTGAATAATGTGCCCAGGTGTGGTCTCCATATTACAGCGAGGACATCACAAGGGTTGAAAGAGTCCAACGAAGATTCACAAAAGCCATTTAGGGATGGGCGCCAAGCCACATGAGGATAGATTGAGACTCTTGAACATGTATACCTTACAGTATAGAAGATTGAGAGGAGACATGTGTCTCACCTATAGAGCACTAATTACCCCACCCTTAGTAATGATCTTGGAACAGCTATTAGTAACTGTAGAGTTAGTAACAGAAGACATTCCAAATAATTACATCTAGGCAAATGGAATACTCTTAGAAGAAAGAACTGGTTTAGTCATAGGATTGTCCCCATATGGAATCATCTCCCAGCAGAGGTTGTAAATAGCCATAATATGGACTCCTTTAGCATAACTTGGATTTGGTAATGGAAGACAAAGTTAAATTTGCCTAAAATTATTTACTCTGGCAAGCATTATGGATACAATGTCTTCACTGGCTTGTAACACCTATGATTCCTGCCTAAGTAATACATTATTGTTGTATTGTCTGTCTTGATTTGGACTGTTTGTCCTTGTAACAGGGAGATAAATAATGCATTGCCAGGAGCACAGCTCTGAACTCTAACAGGTTTATGTGTTCCATGCACTCCTGTGTGTTCCAGACCCCATTAACTGTTTTATCCCAGATGTTCTCCCACTCCAGCAGTTAGGCATCTTTTGTGAAGACCTCTGTGGGAGACTCTTACAGGAAAGGGATACCCTCGAGATTGTCCATTTCTTTCCACCATGCCAGAACCCAAGTCACGGTTTGAGTGACTGGAACTAGCTGATCCCAAGAAGCAGTTCTCTGATGCTAGTACCTTGTTAGATGGTACTGACCATCCTCATTTCTAGCCAAGACCATGCTACAACTGCTATTGATGTCATGTAGTCTAAAATGTTTTGTATGGCATTGTTGTTAGAATCTGCAGAAATTCCTGTGCAGTCTTTCTGTGGACTAGTGAGGTTGCACACTGAATGATGACTTCTGCTATGTGAATTAATAAGAAAAACCCTTCCTTCCATTGTTTTCAGTTCTGTCTCTATGAACTGTACCAGATGGCTGGGTTCATGGTGTGATTTTTTTTATAAGTTCAGAAGGAATTCCAGTTTCCCCAGAATACTTCTACAATATTTATTGAATGAACTGTTTCTTCCACTGTGTTCCCACTTATGAGTAATCTGTCCATGTAGGTGAAAACACAACTTTCCTTGGCAGATGAGCTGCCATTATGGCCAGGCACTTCGTGAACACTCTTGTTGCTGACATTAAGTCAAACGGTAGTACAGTGCTAAAATTAGTACTACCATTGCCTAATCTGACCCTTAGATATTTTCTGTGGCTAGGACTTATTGAAATATGAAAGTAGGTGTCTTTCAGATCTCAGGACCCCAGCCATTGTCCCTTTTGCAGGAATGAGATCAGATCACTGAGCCGGGGTCACCATCCTTAATTTTTCATTTTCAGGTGTCTGTTCAGGAAGAAAAAATTACTCCCCATAGTAATGTTGTTTCTTATTAAGGGATCCATCAGTAAATGTTACAATAGCAATCAGTCCACTGCACTGAACTACCCCAGAAAGCAATTTATGTTAATTTTGAAATCATAGAATTAGAACTAAGTTCAACTCTGCACTGTGGTCACACTCTCCCCAACAGTTAGATTTGTTTCTAAAGCTGAGGCGAGATATAACCACTAAATTAGTTAATGGCTACCCAAAATCATTTTTAAAGTTTGTTCAAATTTTGAAAATAGCAATTAAGAAAAGGCAAAATAAACAAAAAAACCTGAGGAAAATACCCCTTTGTGATCAGACTGCTTAGCAGCAATTATAAAAGCACTGTAACAAAGCGATGCTCAAGCAAACTGAAAATAACCGATTTTTGTCTAGCCTATTTTCAGGTTCTGGGAGGAATACAGGGTATGGAACTGGAAGCTTACTGATGAATTCCTTGGAAGAAACAACATTACTACGGTGAGTAATTTGTTTTCTTCTAACCCCAGGAATCCATCACTATAGCTTTACAACAGCGAGACTCCACAGCAGTACATTGGAAGGCTGGGTCTAGATCTATTATGAAAAGGTTCTGCAAGACAGCAGTACCAAACTGGCATCCTTTCTGGACTGAATGTCTTTGTAGGGGTGTAGTGTCTTCCAGGTAGCTGCTTTACAGATTTTTGAAGGTGCTCCTTGTGCTGCCACAAAGGCAGAGGTACCCTTGTGGTGTGTGCCTGAGACCTATTGGGGTATTCTGCCAGCTTTTTGTTAGAGATTTGAATGCAGGAGACTATCCAACATGAGACAGTGCTCCTAGTTGCTGGTCTACCTTTCCCACTTCACCATAGGTGATAAAAGATGAGTGCTGCAGGACCTGACATCTTGTTTGCAGTTCAGGTAGTAGTGAAGTATCCTCTTTACATCCAGGCAATGGAGTTTTGTTCTCCTGTACTGGAATCTTCATTGAAAAGCACAGGGAGGGCAACTGACGGGTTGAGATTGAATACTGACACCACCTTATGGAGGAATTTACTATTAGTCCTGAGAACTACCTTATCCATGTGAAAGATTATGTAGTTTGGATTCTGCAGAGAGTGCAGCTCACTCACCCTCCTAGCAGAAGTAATAGCAACTAGGAATATTGATTTCCATGTAACATACTTTAGATCAGCACAGCAATATGCTCAAAGGAGCTCCATCAGTTAAGCAGTGTACAACACATTTAGATCCCAGAGGGACAAGATCACTTGAAGCAGGTATAAATGGTTGAGACCAGAACCTTTGGAAACAGGTTTGTGAGGCCAGAGACTTATTTTTACTACCTGAGGCGTAGATGAAACTGCTGCCAAATGCACATTCAGGATGAAAGGCTCAGGCCTAGGTAATGGGCGACTATGTAATCCAAAACGGTAGGCAGACCTGACTGGATAGGATTGTCTTTCTGGAACATACCAGAATGAACATCTTTCCATTTTGAGGCATATGTTTTCTTGTTGCTGGTTTCCTGAAACCATCAACATTCTCATAACCTCTTCTGGTAAGTTTAAGCTAGAGCTTAAACAGCCATGCCCTCAGGTGTAGAGTTCTGAGGTTTTGGAATGGTATCGTGCCCTACGACGGGTCAGCAACTGTGCCTCAGAGGCAGGTTGACTGGAGTCCTGAGTATACAGTAACAAGCCTATCTGGCCCAGTCTGTTGCTAGGAAAAAAAATGTTGTTGGCTCCCTCCCGAGCTTTATGAGTACCCTCTGTAAGAGTGGGAATGGAGGGAAGGAATACAGGAACCTCCCTGTCCAGTTCAGGACTAGGGCATCCTCTGGCACAGTCCCCATTTCTGAAGGTCTGCAACATAAACTGTGGAGCTGACTATTCGCCCAAGAAGCAAACTGGTCTATTTCTGGTGTACCCCATATTCTGAATACTGATGCTAGCACCTGCTGGTTCAGGGTCCTCTCATGATTTCACTAGCTGATTCTGCTTAGTGAGTTTGCCATGACATTGTCTTTCCTGGTACATGTACTGCAGATAGTTCTACACCCACAGAATGATCGCGATTCAGATCTTCATGGCTTCTGTGCACAGCCTTAAGGCCGTGCCCCTTGTTTGTTTATTGTTGTGGTATTGTCTGTTCTGATTTGAATAGACTGACCTTGTATATGAGACGAAAAAGCCTGCACTGTTAACAGCTCTGAGCTCCAGAAGACTGATATGTTCCTAGGTCTCTCACGGTGTTCCAAGTGCCTCTCGTGTTGAGGCCCTCCAGGTGGGCATCCCACCATAGAAGTGAGTTGTCTGCTGTGATAATTCTTGCTAGTGAGTATTGCAGGAAGGAATGCCATCTCTGAAGTTGCTATCTTCCTACCACCACCCTAGTGCCTTTATCAAAGTTTTTGTGACTGGCACTAGTTTGAATGGAGGATCCCACTTTTGGGACTAGTGATCCCTTAAGTGGCACTGAATGTCCCTCATCTGGAACCTGACCCCTGGTACTACTGCAGTGGAAGAAGCCATGTGACCCAGGGGTTGTAGGAAATCCTTGCAGGCCTTGAATGTTCTATTGTGAAGGCTTTGCAGTGGTTATCAGACTTGTTACCCTTGCTTGTGAATGAAGTGCTGTCCCTCTAAAATATCCAGCTTTGCACCTATGAAGTCCAATATTTGAGCTGGCTCTGTTTGTGACTTCTGTAGGTTTATCAGGAAGCCTGTGCTTTCTAAGGTGCTTTTACCATGGAGCACTTATGGAAAACACCACACCTGGCCTTCTCAGATTGCTGCCACCACAGCTTGGCACTTGTGAAGACCCTTGGTGCTGAGGTGAGGCGGAGGGAAGGAATGTGAACTGGTATTGGTGGTTCGGGTGTTAATATTGCAGACAAAATATCACTGGACAAGAAATTCGGTCAAAACATTGCAGGAAAAAATAAAATTAATAGTAAAAACGCCATAGGACAGAACAGTGCAGGAAGCAGGGTACAAATCATAAGGTGACAAAGAGCACAGAACACTGGAGGGCTCATGAGGGGGCGCCTAACCGCACAGCTACCCTTGGTCACTTCTCTGTGCCATGCATCACAGTATTGCACTGGGGCGCCTAACCGCGCTTTATGAAGTTAGGCCACTCAATAGAGGACTGTGATATATGGCGCAGAGAAGTGGCTGAGGGCAGCTGCAAAGTTAGCCCCCTTTCAATGAACCCTTCAGTGTCCTGTGCCTTTACCACCTTGTGGCTTGTACTGCCTGCTTCCTGCACTGTTCTGTCCTGCAATGTTTTTACCATACTTTATTTTTCCACAATGTTTGTCCGCAATATTTTGTCCTGCGATATTTTTGCACCGTGATATTAACACACGGAACTCGTATTGGCAGTTCCCTTAACCTGAACCTGGAGGTATTTTCTGTGTGAATGTCTGACTGGGATATACAAGAAGGTCATTTTCGATCCAGAGACCTCAACCAGCACCCTGACTGCAGGATGGTATCACTAAGCTCAGTGTGACCACCTTAAATCTTTCATTTTTATGTGTTTGTTCAGATATCTCAGGTCTAAAATGGGTCGCCATTCTCCATTTTCTTGTGGGTTAGAAGTATATGAAAACAGAACCCTACCCCTTTGTGAGAATGGGACTTTCTGCACTGCTTTTGCTACCAGCAGTGTTTTACCTCTAACTTCAGCAGAATTTTTCTGTTAGCATGTGCAATGGGAGCAATTTTGGTTTCTGCAGGAACAACCCTTGGCTCACTACTTTCAGGACCAACTTGCCTGTGGTGATTTTTGACCACTGAGCCAGCCTACCCCACTGGCAATGGTTGGAGAACTGATAGAACCGTCTGAGATTTTGTTTTTGCTGTGGCTTAGGGGCTGCTATTGGAGCTGCATGCCAAATGCCCCACCTGCCCCTACAATAAATGCGGTTGATATTTATAAGGAGCATAAGGCCTTGGGTAGTAACCCTGCATCTGCCTCCCTTCCGTAAGGCCTGTAGGAAGTGGAGACCTTCTTTTCAGTGTTGTTCTTATGAGAGGTTTTGTAAGCATCCACTTTTTCATATACTGTATGCCTTTGTCTTGTCACCAAGAGAGACTGTCCTCAAAGGAGAAATCCATGGTCTTAGTCTGCATGTCCTGGGACAGGATGGTAGTCCTCAGCCAGGCAAACCTCCTTAGAGATCCTGCATGGGCCCTTACCCTTGAAGTAGAGTCACTACTTAGTAGCATCCAGAGCTGAGCTGGCTGTTTCAGCCAGTCCTGTGCCAAGTCACAGTCTGCTTTCTCGCTCAGTGTCAGGACTGAATTCCATAAAGCCTTCTGGTACTGGGTTGTGTATGCCATGTAAGCTGCTTGCCTGAGGAGCAAGGAAGCTGTTGCATGCACTTTCTTGGTCATAGTATCCAGTTTTCTGGAATCCTTCTGGAGGCTGGACAGAGAAAGACACCTTGGCTACGGGAGAACGTTTGTTACGAATGTGTGCTTGGGAGACTTTTGATCTGTTTAACCTTGGAAATTTTACAAACTGAAGAAATAAACCCTGGTCCAGTATCTCCATGACCAACTTGTCTGTGGTAATTTCTTGCCACTCCCTGGGACAGTGGCACAGGCATCCCCAACAGGTAATGAACGTTTGATGCTTCAGCAACCATAACGATTCCCTGCAGCACTCAAAGGGTAGTGCTAAACTTAATTACGAACTCCGTCAAACCCAGGTAGTGAAGCACAGCACATATGTAAACTCTGAAGAAGAATCTTTAAAGGCTCGCAGTACACAGAATGGCACAGAGAACTCACAGCATACAGGCTGAGATTTCAGAGGGTCTTCATACAAAGTTGCCAATCCACTCATTTATTAACAACAAGTTATTTCTGTGACACAGTTCTGTGGTTCAATTAAAGAACTGGCTAACCAATAGGTAATTTACAAAAGCACAGGAGCGATGGACTAAATGACCCAGTGCTTTGTGAACAAACTCACTTTGTCAGCGTTTGATGACCTGACAAAACTGTCAGGGTTTGGCTTTACTTGTGGCTAAGTACTGTAGTTGATGCAAGATATTATAGCATAATACATATATACCTGCCAGCAAAGATACACAGGTTACTAACATGTAACAGTAGTTCTAGGAGTGGTATATGTTGTTCATCCACACTTGTTGGCAGTTTCCTTTCCTTTAAGATGAGCTGGAAAGTCTTCAAGCAGGCTCCTCTGACCCACGCGGATGGCATATCACCGGCTCTGCCCCATGACACCAGATTTTGCCTGCTGCAAACAGTGTTGTGCACCTGAGCCAGGGAGGCTGGTGGGTCCTGTGGATGAACAACATATACCACTCCTGGAACTACTGTTACAGGTGATTAACTTGTGTTTCTAGGGACATGGATATGTTGTTCTATCCACATTTGTTGGCAGACTCCTAGTAGTTCTTCGGGAGGAGGAGGCAAGCACACACCTCCTACTTGGGAACAGAGATTGAGAACTGAGGCCCCAAAACCAGCATCCCGGTGTGTTGGAGGGTTAAGGGCATTGAGGTGGACAAGGCACCAGGACCGGATAGAGTACATCCAAGTGTGCTGAAGGAGCTGGAAGAGGTCCTGGCAGGACCCTTGGTAGAATTATTTAATCCATCTCTAGACACAGGATGCACTCCCATGACTGAAGACTGGGTCACGTGGTTCCCTCCACAAGAGTCAACCAAAGGATGAACTGGGGAAACTATAGGCCAGTAAGTCTAACGTCCATAGTGGGGAAGCTAATGGAGACCATCTTAAAGGAGAGGCTAGTGGCACTACTGGAGGTGAACAGGGTGCAGGACAGGAGGCAGCATGGCTTCATCAAGGGCAGATCATGCCAGACCACCCTGCTGAAATACTATGACTGGTGACTAGGCAAATTGACTGGGGCCATGCGGTGGATGTCCTGTACCTAGTCTTCAGTAAAGCCTTCAATTCAGTACCACATGGGAGACTTGGAAGCAAGCTACAGGGCACAGGGGCAGGAGCAAAACTGGTGAGGTGGGTGGAGAACTGGCTAAAACATAGGCAACAGAGGGTGGTGGTAGGTGGGAATACTCATCCCCTAAGCCTGTGACAAGTGGTGTTCCACAGGGGTCAGTGGACCCAGTGCTGTTTAGCATATTTATTGCAGACATCTCGGAGGGCATCAACAGCAAAATCAGCCTATTTGAGGATGACACCAAGATGGAGAGATGGTGGACAACCAGGTTGGATGGCGGGGACTACAGGAGGATCTGGCAAGGCTAGAGGCATGGTCTGACAGATGGCAGCAGGGGTTCAGTGCAAAATGCAAGGTACTACACTTTGGAACAAAAATCCAAGGAGAAGCTACCATCGGGGTTACAGCTGGAGGTAACAGAAGAGGAGAAGGATCTGGGGTGCTCATCATGGGAGCAATGAAAAGTCCATGCAATGCAGAAAGGCAGCAGAAATGGCCAACAAAATGCTGGGTTGCATTGCAAGGCATTACCGAGAAGAAGGAAGGTTATTCTACTGTTATATAGATCATTGGTTAGACCCCACCTGGAATACTGCATGCAGTACTGGTGCCTGTACCTACAAAAGGACATTAGGCTGCTGGAGGGATGCAGCATAGAGCAATGAAAATGATTCAGGGCCTGGGGAATTGCCATATGAGGTCAGACTAGAGAGTTAAACATGTACACACTGGAGGAGAAGGGGACATGGGAAATGATTGAGACCTTCAAATACATGAAGGGATAATCAAAACAGACACAAAGGGTCTATTCAGGAGGAGGGTGGGAAGAGACACTAGAGGCCATGACATGAGAGTGGAGGTGGGTAGATTCAGGAGAAAGGTGAGGAGGCATTTCTTTATGGAGAGGTGGTGGCAAAGTGAAACACTACTGGCTGAGGTAGTGGCATGTAACACAGTGGAATGCTTCAAGAAGGGGTCGGACAGGGCAAAGGGAGGGTAAAAGGAGATATGGGGGGTGGGCAGCTGCTGAATAGGGAGTAGCTGCAATCTTGAGCAGCCTAGATAGACCAGGATGGCCTTTCTGCTGGCAACTTTCGTAGTATTGCCTCAAGTCAATGTAATGGGAAATGAAGGTGTGTGCTGACTTTCAGATAGCAGACCTGCAGATTTCCTGGACAGGGATGTCCCTAGAAGCAGCCACCAATGCATCGGTATGGAGGGTGGAATGAGCCCTTAGCCTCTGGGAGGATCCCTACTCACCAGCCTATAGCAGAGATCAATGCAGGATGTGCTCACCTGCCAATCATCTGCTTGTTGCAGGTCTGCCAGGTGTGGCTTCAGCATAGGTGATAAACAGCTAGCAAACCTCTCCCAAACTCCAGCCATGCACTCTTTATAGTAAGCTACCGCCTCAGGTCCAGAGTATGGAGTCTGTGATTCAGGTGAAACTCACATAGCCTTCAGGAGGAACTTCAAGTTAGGGTGCAGGACAACCTTATCCCTGTAGAAGACCAGGCACGGAGACTCCACTGAAAGTGCCTGAGCTCACCGATCCTTCTGGCTGATGTGATAGCCACCAAGAAGGAGGTTTTCCATAACAGGTGAGACATGTCACACCTGTGCATCAGTTCAAATAGCTTGCCCATGAGCTTTGCCAAACCAGCAAAAGTCCCACAGTGGTGGTAGTTCATGCACTGGAGAAATGTGGTCAAGGCCTTTGAAAAGTGCCAGACCACCTTCTCCTCCGACCACCGACTGCTGACCAGTCTGCGCCTGTAAGCAGAGATTGCTGCCAGGTGCACCTTAAGGGTTATCGACCAAAGTCCTCCTTTGGAGAGGCCACAGGTAGTCCAAAATGCTGGCCACCGGACAGGACAAAGGGTCCAGCCTTGCTCTGACAGCAAATGGAGAATCTCTTCCATCTGAAGGCATAGCATTTGTGGTAGATTCTTTCTAGATGCCTCCACCATGGTGAAGACATCTTCAGAGTGACCCAAAGCCTGGAACTCTAGCCACTCAGGAACCAGGCTGTCAGGTGCAGGGATTGAAGGTCTGGGTGGAGTACCTTCCTCTGATTGATGGAAAGCAGGTCTAGGCAGAGTGGAAGATGCCTCGGGAGCCTGTTGCTGAGGCCGAGGAGATCGGGGTACCAAAATGGGTGTGGCCAGTCCTAAGCAACCTGGATCATCTGTGCCTTGTCCTTCCTGACCTTGAGCAGCACCTTGTGGATCAAGGGAATTGGAGGGAAGGCATAGAAGAGGCCTGAGTCCATGGCCTCGAGAAGGCATACCCTGCAGTGGCCCTGCTGAGGGGGTAAGCACAGAACAGCCTCAGCTTTGCATTCTCCAGGAGGCAAACAGGTCCACCTGAGGGGTTCCCGACTGGGAGAACAGACTGTGAACTACCTCGGATGGAGAGACCACTCATGAGACACCTCGCCTACCCAGCTGAGGGCATCTGCCAGCTGACTGGAGCCTCCTGCCACATGGATGGCTAGGAGATCCACCTCCAGGCTAGCATGAGAGACCATATGTGGAGTTTCCTTACACATACACAGGGAGCATGTCCTACCCTGCTTGTTGAGGTAGTACATGGCGTGGTGTTGTCCATCTTGACTTGGACCACTTGATCCTGAACATACAGAGCGAATGCAGTCAGCACCAACCAAATTGAATGGAGCTCCAGCAGGTTGATGTGCCATCGGGACTCCTCAGGGATCCAGAGCCCATGGACTCTGTGTTCCCCAGATGGCACCCCTACCGTGAGAGAGGCGTCGGTCATCAGGATGACCATCAGCCCAGGGCGGACAAACAGGTTCCTTCCTGCAGATGCTCTGGGACTAACCACCACTGGAGGGCATCCCACATCTTCTGTGTCACAGTGACCAGCTGGTCGAGCTAACCTTTGTGCTGAGACCACTGGCTGGCCAGATCCCACTGCAGGAGCACATATTCCAATGGGCCAATGGACCATGCTGGTGCAGGCCACCATGTAACCCAAAAGGAGCAGGAAGTCCCGGCACAGTGCAATTGCCCAACCTGAAATGGTCAGGGCAAAGGAGGAGACAGCCTATGCCCTGTCTGCCGGGAGCTGGACTCTGGCTCAGTAAGAGTCAAGCTCTGCCTCAATGAAGCTGATCACCTGTGAGAGCACAAGTTCTGAATTGGCCTCATTGACCAGGAGGCCAAGTTTGATGCAGGCCTGAAGGGCCAGGTCCCTGGACTGTCCGCCTGCTGCCTAGATGGACCTGCAATCAAGCCAGTCATCCAGGTAGGGTACAGCCGGACCCTGGGCACCTCAGGTAAGCTTAGGGTTGCCACCTTTGGATAAGAAGAAAACCGAAACTAAACCACACCCCAAACTCCACCCTAACCCCGCCTTTTATGACTAAAGAGGGCATCACTTGGACTCTGATTCACTTGATTTATTCAGAATTGCTGTTGATATAACATTGTGTACAACTCTTGAAATTACATCATGATTATTATTTTTGGTTTATGTGATTTAGATTTAAATATTTTAAATTTCAGTGTGTGTTAACATTTGGTGGGGTTAGAAAGGGGGTTCAGGGGACTTTCCATCCTGTGTACACAGCTTAGCTGACAAATCTAGTGACTACAGGGACACTTCTAACAACTGGCTAGTTTGGATCAGGTGGCCTTTTCTGGTAAAACTCTTTCAAAATAAACTACACCAGTAATGGTGGACTAGATGTAATTACAAATATCATCTGCCATTTTAAGATGTGCTACTGTCCCTCCAATTGCTCCTACTCTAAAGTTATTTGTAATGTCAGAGAAGTTTTTAAAAGTGGTAGGAAATATTCTATGCTGTTAAATACCCTATTTTGATTTCCATGTCAGTCATCCATAGCAGATAGCATGATATGTGATCTGTAGTGTGCAGGCAGTATAGCGAGTGGTTTAAAGCTCTGAGCTGCAATTCTGGAGACCAGGGTTTGAATCCTACAGCCCAAACTTGCATACTTTGTGACCCTACACAAATCACTTAATTTCCTTGTGCTCCCAGGTTGCACCTAAACCAGCTGTAGCTTAGCATGTCTCTTCTGGTAAAAAAAAAAAAAAGAATGTTTTGAAAATTTTTGATAAATTGCCTAAATTTGCAGTGCCATCAAATCTAGATTGTGTTCCTGTCATCTCATCAGCTACTGTCTCTCTCTTCCTTTTCTCATTTCTGTAGCTTAGCATGACATTAGCCACATTAGTCTGTGCTGTTCATCTGAAAGGCATGGATTGGTCTTCCTGGAATATCCAAGTAGTATGAAAACTGACAACAATAACTACTGAGGAGAGAGGAGGCATAGTATTGCTAGAAATGAAATAAAATATTAGATTATTAATTTAACAACAAAAGGGTAACAAATATTAAAATATAGGACAGACCCTAAAAGAAAAATGGTGAACATTTAAAGGTATAAAGTACTCCTTATCACAGCAGTCAAAGACCATAGTCACAATGCAGCCAGGAAAGGATCAGTTTGATTTTCTGCTAATGGTCTTAATAGCCCTACTTTACACCTCTCAGACTGACTGGTATACAAACAAAGGTCTTCATGACATCAGAATTCGTTTGTAATCTGACCATGCAAGTAAAATGGTGAAGGATTTACCAGAATCTGTTTTACAAGCATGTGAGCATTCAAAATGACTGAAAAGTACTACCACTGAATAAAACTGGATTAGAAGGTAAAGTTTCTGAAACACATTGTACAGTCCATACTGGAGCAGGAAGCTACCCTAATGTGGTGCCTGTCTGGTTTCAGAAAATGAAGGTGTTAATTAAGGTGGTATTGTTTACCCTTCCCATGAATAATCTTCCAATTTGCTGGTGTGAAGTTAGAGGTGACAACTGAGCAGACAGGGATACATTTGGCTCTTTAAGTGCCCTGCTCTTGAAGGCACTTCCTGATTAGCATGCACTGCAAGCAAGCAATCACACTAAAATGTCAGACACTTGTTTACAGTCAGATGAGAAGAAAATGAAACAGTTAGTGGGGAATCTAACAGGTGCTGCTTGACTCACCATAAAAACGAATTTGCAATGGTGAAAACAGGAGGACTGAATCTGGACCTAGAAAACCGAATCATTCGGTCAAAAACCGAGTGGGTGGTAACCTTAGGTAAGCTGCCACCACTGCTAAGCATTTGGTGAAGACCCTGGGGACTGAGGAGGCGAAAGGCATGGCCTGGAACTCGTAGAGGGTTCTCTTGGCTCGAAAGTAGAGGAACCGTCAATGGGATGGACGGACTGAGACTTGAAAGAATGCATCCTGAAGATCCGAGGAGCAAACCACATGTCTCACTCTAGAGGTGGTATGATCTGAGACAGAGTTACCATCCTGAAGCGTGCATGACATAAGGAACTTGCTCAGATTGTTCAGATCTAGAATGAGGCACCAGCCCCCGTCCGCTTTGGCACCAGGAAGTACCTGGAGACAAACCCTGGGTGTTCTGGAGGATCTACTACTCTGACCACGACCTCCTTGCAGAGGAGTGGACTATGTCAGCTCAAAGAGCTGTCCAAATGTCTGGATACAAAGTCCTCCCATGGGGCGTGGGCTTGGCTTGGAGGATACTGCTTGAATTTCAGAGGCAGACCCTGGCTGACCACTTCCAGAACCCCTATCTGTGGTGACAGTGGACCAGGCAGAAAGGAAGGTGGAGCCGCCCCCACAGGAGGACCCAAGGAGGTGTGATGGGCATGAGGGTGGCACCCCATCCCGTCACTGAGCAGGCTTGAAGAGGAGAATGACCCAGCTGAGGAGTCACCAGGTCCCTTCCCTTCAGGCTTACGTGAACACTGAGGCCACTGACTTGGGCCTGGGTCACCAAGACTTGGCCTGTTGGCCCAGCTCATGCTGTGCTGGTTTTGTCACAGGAGTAGAGGACTGAAGAGCTTTCACTTGCTGCCTGGAGCTCTTGGGATCCTTCTGTGCGGATGTCACAAAGTCCAAGATGGCATTGGATTTCTCGACACACTGAAGGTGACCCTCCACACTGGGCCCAAACAAGTCGGTGACTAGGAATGGAACATCCACAAGCTTGAGCTGAGTGTGTGTCAGTGGAAGGTTGAGATCCGCAGCCAAGCCCTACAGTGCTTGGCAACTGCAGCCACCACCGAGCAGGCACACAACTCTCTAGATCCAGAGCCGACTGAAGTTGCTGCTTGGCCACAGCCTGGTCTTTGATCCCAGACCTGCTTGACCGTGGGTTTGCAGGTCAACAGGTAGGCGAGGAATCACCACATCCAAATAGCCCAAGAAGACATGGGGAGGCAAAGCATCATGATTGCCGAGCTCACTTGGCAGAGACCATGAGGAGGCAGCACAGACTTTTAGTCGATGATCCAATTTCTTGGACTTCTTGTCCAGCGACTTGTCAACATCCCTGGTGTTGCCCATGCCAAAACACAGAGTCAGCCACTAACCCCTTGCCTGAGAGGTGTTCTAAGAAACCCAAGAGGGTACCATTGGGCACCACATATTTATGAGCCATCCAGGCAGAGGCGAGGGCAGGAGGTGGATCACTGCCAAAGCTCCAGGGCTGGGCCAACAATAGCCTTGCCACTGAGAAAACCTCCACTGGAGAGCCCCCTTGTTCAGAATTTCTTTAGGGGATAGAGAGCCTGCTTCTGGATGGGCTCCAGTTTCATTCCTGTGGACTCGGAGATAAGGTGGGGATGCCCAGGAAGGAAGTGGGCCTTCTTCCATTGAGAGATCTCCCACAGATTCTATGCCGACCAGACGGGAGTGCAGTGAGAAATCCTCAGACTCAGAGGAGTCTGCATAAAGCAGCTGACCACCTGAGTCACCGCTGACTGCCTGGACGGTCAGGAGTGAGGGTGACTGACCACCGATGGGGAAGCCCCTTGGCCAGCCGAGACTCCTTAGCTGGAGCGCGGTTTGCGGCTGCTTGGGTGGCAGCCCACCATGATCAATGGAGGCTTCAGCTGAACCAAGATGGACTGGACTGGTTCTGCTGGGGAGAGATGGCCTTGACCGACGCCACAATAGGAGTCGGTGTTGGCCTGGCAGGCAACAGCTAAGTGATGGGTGGTGTGGAGCTGAGGTCGGCTTTGGACTGGCCAGCATCAGCTGTTGCTACATGAGGTCTTCAGTAGCATTGACGCAACTTGCACTAAAGTTCCTCCTCACCCGAGGAGGATGAAGATGGGGAATAGTGGTGCGCCACTTCCCATGGCATTGAGAGTGGAGCGCCAATGATGGCGGAAGCTGCTCGGCTCACTAAAGGGGAAATGTGAGATCACAACCACGACCACCGGGATGCTGATGGGGATCTTGAAGGAG
The DNA here is from genome assembly GCA_016271365.2 of Neoceratodus forsteri. Lineage (NCBI taxonomy): Eukaryota > Metazoa > Chordata > Ceratodontiformes > Ceratodontidae > Neoceratodus > Neoceratodus forsteri. Next base: position 1,874,055,593 of record CM057452.1, read on the forward strand.
CGGGAGTGCCAAGACTCCTCCTGGTATGGGTAGGTGACAAAGGTTCTACCCAGCAGACTGAGCAGCCCCTTCTGAGGTCATGGGCAGGACTAGAGTTCTGAAAAGAGAATTGTCAGCCTCTTTGGATGACAATTGGTCGAAAGGTCAAGAAAAATCTTGGCGCATCATCAGCCGGCGCCTCGACCAACTGGCCCGACGGGGTCACCATGAAGCCAGTGACTAAGCCATGGTTTCAACCATGGTCAAAACCTGGAGTCCTGAGACTGAGAATGTTTCTGGTCCCAGGAACATCGACGGTGAGTCCTCTTTCTCTTCTGACTCCTTCTTTGACAGCGTGGTGCTTTGCTCCCAGAAGGGCCCTGCGCCTTATTTGGGAGGGACTGGCACAGCTCCTTGAAGGAGCCTGAAAATTGGAGCCCAACTGGAGTGGAACAAAGGCAGAAGCTGAGGAGGATTGAGTGGTGGCCTGAGCTGCCTCCTTCTCAAAGGCCGTAAGTTATTCGAGCTGCTTGGCGGACCCGCAACCATGGAAACCACCTCAACTGGCATCTTAGACTTGCCCCGCAGATGTCGTTTTTCTGGGCGGTCCAACTTAAGGTGGGTGAGGCGTTCTCAAGCATCATCGCTGAAACAATTGACAAATGTCGCAGGCCTGGGTATCATGTTCGTGGTCCAGGAAGTAAATGCACGAGACGGTGGGTCGGTATGCATCATCTTCTGCCCTCATGGGGCCTGGCAAAATCTGGGCATGGACTTGAAGATCGAGATGAAGATAAACTTGTAAGTGTTGGTTTGGAAGTAATTTTGAAGAATTTAAGTGCTAGGGCCTACTCAACGTGGGAGCGGTAAAGGAGGAACCTGCTTCTTCCAGTGGAAAGGAAGATCTAGCGTCATATGGGCGGAGTCAGGGATATACCACCCGGTGGGTGGAAGAGCCAGCTTGAAGACTTTCCGCACATCTTAAAGGGAAAGGACACTACCAGATGTGTGGATAGAACAACATATCCACGTCCCTAGAAAGCTTAATTACATTTAGGCAGACCCTCCTCTGATCCTGTTTAGAGCTACAGCTTCATTCCTTACTTAGCATCATCATTAAACTGTTTTAGGGTAGGGCTGTAGTGTTCAGCAGCCACCAGGGTCATACAAGGAAATTACATGTCGAGCTTTATGAGGTGAACATTTATCCACCAGACAAAAAATATATATATATATAAAGTATGACTAAAATAGCTCCTAGGGCTGACATCTCCATGGTATGGGCTGCCTGCTTGGAGGCATTTCTCCACATGCCTTTACATTTGGTCAGAAGAACATATAATGATCGTGACACTTGTTTTGATCACTTCAAACAAATTTACATTTACCATGGGGTCCCCAGGATTTGGAGGAGAATGTGGGCTAGGATAGTTGGGAGCCCGCTTTCCTGCTACCTTACATGTTGGTAAAAAAAGGTACGTAATAATGGCATAGTTTTCATTTATGTTTTACAAATCATACTCTAACCCAAAACAAAATCTTGTAAACTGTACAAAGACAATGGTGACTATATATAGCACCAAAACAAATGGAAACAAGAAATGAAAATATGATCCAATATTTGCAAGAGATTGTGTGGTGCACTGGATTGACACTGAATTTTATCTCTCAATCAATACTTACTTGATGTATGTTTTGTTGGTGATTTTTCTTTGGGAATGTATGTCTCTGAATCCAGACTCTGACACTGCTGTGGAACAGGTGTTAAACGAACAGCAAGCTCTCCTAGAGTTGGCTTCATATTAAAGCGGTCTTTGAAGAAAACAAAAACATCTTAGAGTGTAGCCTTACCACACACACACACACACACATGCACACGCACACACAGCACCAATTCCTTGACTACACAGATGACTGAGCTGGTAAGTGCAAGCAGAACCAGAGGACATACACTAAATGGGGTAAAGGTAGATCTTGACTCTCCTCCATAGAGCTACACATACTGAACTGTATGTATCAGGACCACTCACAAACTTTTGTCTAGCTGGGGCCTGCCATGTTGAGTTACCCAATGCTTGAGTCCTTACTGTCTGGTAGATCACAGAAGGTTGTGCTGGCAATGTTTTCACCAAAGCCATCATGATCAACTGTGGAATCCCACAGGGTTTGATTCTGTAACCAATGTAGTTCACGGTGTACATGCCACCATTAGGATGGGTACCCAACAATAGGGTGTGAATTTTCAGTGCTATGCAGTTGATACTCTACTGTACCAGTCCTTATGCCTGATGGGCAGGCAGCTATGTTGATGTTGGAGCAACTGAGATTGCAGACTGGATGGCATGGAGTTGGTTAAGTCTTAATATGAATAAGATGGAACTTGTTGCTGGTGGAGCCAGGTTCTCTGTGTCATCCCAGAGAAAGTGCCTTGGTGTTGCCTTGTTGGAACAGGAAAGCTATGGCTGCTGTGGGTAGGTGAAAATTTTGGAGTCACTGTGGAGTTTGGGCTGACCCTTGAATGCCACGTGTCAGCTGTGGTTTGCAGTGAATTTTTGCTGTTTAGGAATATCTCCTAGATTAAGCCATAACTGGTGCAAGAGGACCTGGCCACCCTCGTATCATGCCTTTGAGATCTAGTGTTGTTGAGGCATAAGTCAGGAAGCACAGGAAAACTAGGGCTGTTATAAAATTCACAAGTAGCGTTATTATCAGTAAGTCAAATAAAAATAAAATTGTTTAAGATAGCTATTTACAAAGGCAGTACAAAGAAAAAAAGTCATTCATCTGAGGATATCTCTAATTCTAAATTGTAATCTCTATTCCATTAACAAAATGGCTGCTCTTTTTATAAGACATCTTTGCCTGGCAATTAGTTCTGCATCCTGAGCTCATTAACAGACATCCAGTTTCTTAAAATGTATCAGAACTCTGTTGATTTCTTTCCTTGCAGGTGTAACCAAACAGAACATGGTATCCCAGAATAAATTCCTGCTGACAACCCCCAAAAGAGTTTGTGGAGGTCAAACTACATCTCAAAGATAGCCCCCCGAGTTCCAAATAGCTTTTTGCATTCATTTCAACATAACTACATACATTTCCAAACCAAGGGATCCCAGTTTCACACAGATTCACATATATTTTAAAATGCATATAGCAAGGGAAGAAAAGACAGAAACCACAAGAAACAACAAGTGAAGGCAGGAGACAGGAGGAGGGGAGAATCATGAGACTGTCAGAGTGATCAGCCCTAGGTCCAGACCAGAAACAGAAAAGGAGAGGATAGAACTGATCCTTGCATTTAACTTAACAAATGGGACAGGGTCTTATTCAACCCGTCATACCTAGAGATTGCACTACTGTAACACTCTCACCATAGGGCTGTCTGGGAGGTTGGTATATCACCTGATATTAGTGCAGAATGTAGCCAGGCTGATTATGGGTACCTCATACAGGGATCATATCACACCTATGCTAAGGTAGCTGCACTGGCTTCCAAGCAGGTGCACCACCTTCAAGTTCACTTTGTCATCTTACAAAGCCCTCGTGGTTTGGGGCCTGACACCTAATAGGTCTCTTAGCCAGATATACTATCCTTCACCCGCTCTGCTCTTCTGATGGTTTCTCCTGGCCATCCTGAGGGCACACCTAAAACTCTGGAGAGGGGTTATTCTTTTGGAGGTCCTCTAAATTTGAAATGCACTGCCTTCACATCTTAGGAGTTTGCCTTCAGTTGAGACCTTTAAAAGAGGGCTAAAACTCATCTATTCTCTTTATCTTTTAATTAGTTTTGGCCAAGGCACTGTCTTTATTTATTGTATCTGAATATTTTACTGCATTGTAATAGCTGGCTTATGTTGTTTTCAATGAGAAAGAGCAGGTTATAATTTGCCATTATAACCGCAGGTTATAACGGCAAACGCGCCTACCCGTCCTGCTCTTCCTCCTGTCTCGTTGCACCTGAGCGCCTACCTACGTAAGGACACAAAGAAATCACCTCAGACAGACCTTCATGGGTGCCACAAGCAGCGCGTCATTCCGACATAAAAACGGCCGCTGTCTGAAAAAACAGTGCTTCAGGTCTTTTTTTCTGTCACTGCATTCCATAAAAACTCTGTCTGCACCTGGACATCAGCAACCTTGTTAGTACACTCTGAAGCTACAAGACATTAATTTTAATGTCACATGTGGTAACACTACCTTGCAGACTACCGCACAGAAATATAAAGGCAAAAGAAGGACTGAACTGATTCAAATGTAAGTACTCCTAATTTTCACTATTTAACATATCGGTTACCAGATTTCAGCTTTACTACAACAGCAATTTCCTCTCTCTTGTAACAGCGAGCCGTTCCGTTACTGAAATCCTACAAAATGTACTTAATTGGCAAATGCTTAAATGTTACCATCTCTTCATACATTGAAATGTTCAATTTTTAAGTTTGTTAATTTAAACGTTTTCACGTTAAGTTTAAAAATGTTCAACCATCTGTCAAATCTCTTAACTGAAAAATGTCTACACATTTTTTCTCCAGCTAAAGAAAATGTAAGCCAACAATTACATAAAACAATGCACGGGGATGAGTGCAAAATTAGAAATTATGTGCACCCTCCAGTCGGGATGCTTATATAAACCCTCAGGCTTTGCCTCCTCGGTGTTTATGTAGCATCCCACACCTCGGTGCACATAATTTTCATTATGCACTCACCCTCATGCATGATTGTATATATAATAACTGGTGACCCCCTTTATCACACTGAATATTAGTGTGATCAAATGTTGTAATAACCACATATGACATCATACCCAGTTATTATGACATTTCAGGCACTGACCCTTACTTTTACATTCCAACTGAAAATACGAAGGGCGAGGGCTAAGGGAGAGCTGCGGTTCTATGGAGGAGATTCTCTCATTTCTCCTTTCGATCCCAGGTGAAAGCAGAGCAAATATCAGTAACTGACACCGACTGAAAACAAGCCACAGAACTGGCCACAGACAGGACCAGGAAATATTTTCTCATGTTTGTGATAAAACAAAGAAACATAGAAATTTTTGGCAGATTAGGACTGCTTGGCCCACCCAGCCTACCCTATATCACTTCTGAAGGAAAGAATGGTTGAGTACCTAGAGGCCAGTGGGGCACAGAACCCAAGGCAGCATAGCGGGAAGGTCATGTCAGATGAATCTAATCGATGTCTTTGACTGGGTGACCAAAGTAGTAGACCAGGGAGGGGCTGTGGACATGGCCTACCTACACTTTAGCAAGGCATCTGACACAGTCCCTCACAGAAGATTAATAAACAAATTAGCCAGCCTGGGAGTGGGTCCCAGGGTGGTAGCCTGGTAAAACATTGGCTGGGCAACAGAATGCAGAAGGTAAAAGTAAATGGAGTCCACAGTGAAGAAAGGGGGTTACTAGTGGGGTACCGCAGGGTTCAGTACTGGTGTGGTCCTTTTTTTTTTTTTTATCTTTTCCCTCTGGTCACAGTCTGCAGGGCCTCTCTCAGGCATCCTGCCTGCTCCTGCCCTGCATGAGGTTCTCCTACCTGTGCCTCCTCTCTCTCCTTCTTCCTGTGTCCACAATCGGCCCCCAGCTACAACCTCTGGGGTGGGGCAGTCCCTCCTCCTTGGGCACTCTCAACAGACAGACTCCGATGTGGTAGAGGGCCCGAGGAGGAACCTGGAAGGCCAAGCAGGATGGACCCAGCTGTGGGCATGGGGGCAGGTGCCGCTGCCTACCCCGCAGACTGGGTTTTTCCCTTGTTCTGCTGAGCACTTCTGCCCCTCCTTATGCGGTGCAAAATCCTGACGACAGGGCACAACAACCCCTGCCTGCATCAGATCACGCTGACTACGGCTGCTCAGAGAGCTACAGCACCCTGGTCTCCACCAGGAGCCGCTGATGCGCCCAGCAATCCCTCAGCCTCCCCCAAGGGAGAAGAGCAGCCCTGCAGGTGCTCAATCCTCTCCCACCCTGCCGTTCCCCAGTGTCCCAAGCCCGCTCCGAACTCGGGTCACGGCATGGCTCTAGGTGTGGCGTCCAGCACCTCAACCCTCAGCACCACTGGGCCGGCTTTGATCTGTTCCTTTTTAATGTCTTTATAAGTGACATTGTAGAGGACTGGAAGGAAAAGTATGTCTCTTTACAGATGACGAAAGATCTGCAACAGGGTTGATACACAAGGGTGGAAAGGATGAGAAGGGACTTGGAAAGGTTGGAGGAATGGTCAAATGTATGGCAGCTTAGATTCAGCGCAAAGAGTGCAAAGTAATGCACCTGGGAAACAAAAACCAGGGAAGAGTTCACAATGGGGGTGAGATACTGACAACAACAAAATGGAAAGGGACCTGGGGGTAGTTATATCAGATGACCTAAAAGTGGGCAAGCAATGTCAGAAGGCAGTAAGAAGGGCTGGGAGGACACTGGGATACATAGGGAGGGCATCACCAGTAGAAAACAGGAAGTTGTTATCCCTCTGTTCAGACAGCTGGTGAGACCCCATCTGGAGTACTGTGTGTAGTTCTGAGACCCCATCTCCACAAGGACATAGACAGGATGGAGGCAGTCCAGAGGAGGGCAACCAAAATGGTGCAGGGTCTGCACCGAAGACATATGAAGAGAAACTTAAGGAGCTTAATATGCTACCCTTGAGGAAAGGAGGACGAGGGGACATGACAGAAACTTCAAGTACCTCAAGGAATCAACAAAGTCCAAGAGGGTAGCATCTCTCAGAAAAAGAGATGTAAGTACAAGAAGGCACAATTAGAAGATGGGGGAATGGCTCAGAGGTAATGTGAGGAAGTATTTTTCATGGAGAGGGTTGTGGATGTATGGAACAGCCTTCGAGGGAGGTCGAGGAGTCAAAACAGTGGGGAATTCAAGAATGCATGGGGCAGGCATAAGGCAATTCTGGTGGGGGTAAGAGGAAGTAGCTGTTGGTTAACTAGAATCTGCAGCTTATCCATTAGGTAGGAAATGGGCAGACTAGGTGGGCCAAGCAGTCCTTATCTGCCATCAATTCTATGTTTCTGTTTTCTATATTTTCACAACAGGCCCTTCCTGATTTCCAGCTACTCCCCTTTCCCAACTAAAGTTCCCTTGTGCCTATCTCATCCATGCTTGAAGCCTAGCACTGTTTTTGCCTCCACTACCTCCACTGGAAGATCGTTCCAGGTATCCACCACTCTTTGGTGAAGAAGTAGTTCCTCACATGCCTCCTTCCCTTTCCAGCTTCACTGTATGTCTTTGCTGTTGTGCACCTTCTACTTGGAAATCTATTCCCTTTCTGTACCTTGTTCAACCCTATGAAGTATTTATAGTTCTCTATCATATCCTCTCTTCCAGGGTGTACATATTAAGATACTTTAGTCTCGTCTAGGCCTTCTAATGCAGCCCCTGCACCATTTTAATTCCTCTCATCTGGACAGCCTCCACCCAGTATATGTCCTTCTTGAGATGTGGTCTCCAGAACTGAACACAGTACTCCAGGTGAGGTCTCACCCACAGTCTATACAGTGGCAGCTCCACCTCCCTCCTTCTGCTGGTGATACCTCCTATACACCCGAGTATCCCACTGGCTTATCTACTGCCTTGTCATCTCCCTCTGCACTCTGAGGTCATCAGATATTATTACTCCCAAGTCTCTTTCCTGTTTGGTGACCATCAATACCTCTCCCCATATTATACTCTCTGGGTTTCTGTACCCTAATTGCACAATTTTCCACTTGTTGGTATTGATCCCCAGCTGCTATACCCTTGACCACTCCTTGAGTTTTCTCAGGTCTCTGCAATTCTCTGCACCCTCTGGGGAATCCACCCTATTTGCACATTTTGGTACCTTCTGACAAGAGGCATACCTTCCTTTCCAGCTCTTCTGTAATGTCACCTATAAAGACACTAAAAGGACTGGATCCAGTACTAAGCCCTAAGCTACCCTGCGGTCACTCTCCCTTCCCCAAGTGAATTCCGTTTACCACCACCCCACTACTGCCTATCCATCAACCAATTTTATACCCAACTTACCACCTTAGGACCTATCCTAAACTGCTGTTTTCCAATGAGCTTTCTATGTAGTATGGTGTCGAAGGTCTTCCTGAAGTCTAAGTAAGCAACTTCCACCGCTCCACTCTGGCCTAATCTATTTCCTGGTCACCCAGGTGAAGAAATTTATCAGGTTTGTCTCACATGACCCCTCATCCCCCCAGTGAATCCATACTGCCTTGGGTCTTGTAACCCATCGACTTCAAGATATTCCACAATCCTTTTCTTCAAAAATAACTCCATTAGCTTCCCGCCACTGATGTCAGAGTGACTGACCTGTACTTACCAGCCGCCTCCCTGCTACTGCTTTTAGGAAGTGAGACTACATGTGCCCTCCTCCAGTCCTGTGGAATCACTCCTGTTTCCAGTGAGTTTTGAACAGGGTTGTCACAGGTACAACCAGTACCTCCCTGAGTTCTCTCAACACCCTTGGGTGTACCTGTCTGGCCCCATGGCTTTGTCCATTTTCAGATTTGCAAGTCCTTGTACTCTCTCCTTTGTAAATGGACTTGATTCTACCCCCGTGTTCCTGCTTCTTTTATGTGGTCCATCCCTTCCCCATGAGGACTGAACAGAAACATCATTTCAGGATATCTGCTTTTCCTAATCCTCCTCTGCACAGTCCCCTACTGGCCTTTTAGCATCACAATCCCTCCTCACATCTTCCTCTTCTCTTTTATGTACATAAAAGGTCCTGTCCCCTTTAGTTACCCCTTTAGCTATCCTCTCCTTTGTTTACACCTTTGTGCTCCTCACCAATTCCCTGCTTCCCTCGCCTGCTACACTTCCCTATCCTCTCCCTCTGCATGTCTTTGTACTTCTGAATGCTACCCTTTTAGCTTAATCTTTTCAGCCACATGCCTTGAAAATCATAGTGGTGTCTTTTTCCTTTGTTTTGCTCACTTCAATTGTGCAGAGATTTGTTGCCTTCACAATGCCATCCCTTAAATTGGCCCACTGTTCCTCCACCCGCCATGGCTATTACCTCCTGCTAGGTCACCACTGAGGCATTCATCCATTGTTTTAAAATCTGCCTCCTGAAGTCCAGCACCCTCATCCTTGTGTGGTTTTCTTCCACTGCTGTCCTTATGCTGAAGCAAACTGTATGGTGATCACTTGGACCTCAGGTGGCCTCCTTTACATCTGCAATACTCTCCCTGTTAGTGGGCACCAGGTCTAGTGTTTCCCATCATGAGTGGGCTGTCTTACTAGTTACCTGAGAAATGCCACCTGCAAGAACTCTAGGGTGTTCCTGCCTCTAGCAAGGCCAAGTCTGGGAGGCCCTGATTTACATTTGGCAGATTGAAGTTCTCACCAGCAACACCTCCTGTTTTCTACCATTTTGTTAATGGCGTCCCTGAGGCATCAGTAGTTAAGATGGCCTGAGGGAAGGATTGAGAATGGCAACTCCATCATTAGATGGGAAGATTTGCCACCAGGAAAGAGTATTCTGCAAGGATGTTGAAAGATGAATCATGGGATCCAGGGATTGGGAGAGCTAACTGTAGGTCCACTGGATATGAAGTAAAATTATTCATCGTAGTAATGATATTTCTTATTGATGGTGTAGTAGTGAGTCATACATGCAGTATCTCAGCCCTGAGTTGTTGCCCCAGTGATAGAACTCAAGAATGTTAAAAGTTCAAACTCTGCAGTGTGGTCATGCTCCCCTGGGGCTTTAACAGTAGATTTGTAGTTGAAGACCAGAAGAGACCAGTGACCACTCAACTAACCTATGTTATGCATGCTTATAAATGAAAATACATGAAAAGATTAAAATCACTAAATGATAAGTTGTCAAAACTTTGAGAAAATGCTCAAGCAATAACACATTTTTAAAAATGTTTTATTTGACTTGTTCAACAGAACCCTTCAAGACTGAGGATCTTGAAGGGAGGTAGGAGGATTGTATGACTCACTAATGCACCTCTAGAAGAAACATCATTACTACAGTGAGTAAGTTTTTTCTAGTAACAAGAGTGTATTAGTGATGACATGAATATGCAAACTCAAGCAGCACCTTGGGAGGCCAGGTCTGAAACCTATATAGGGAAAGGGTTCTAAGCTTAGAAGTGCCAAATCTGGCACCCTATTTGTTAGATGTCCAGACAGTGGTGAGAAGCTAAATTACATATTGTGGATCAGGAGGCTGCTTTATACAATTCTGAGAGGTTTACACCTACAACACTTCAAATATCTCAGTGTGTGGTTCAATGGTAGAGTTGACTTCTCCACCCATATTGATGCTGCCCGTCCATAGTTAGTTCTGCCCCAAACTGGTGCCCTCTAGCACAAAAAGATAGCCTTCCATCTCAAATCAACTGAGAACTAGTCACCAAAATAGTGCTTTCAATGTTTGACTATGCAGATATGATCTGCAGCACCACCTTTCTCTTCCTTTGTCAGAATGGACACCCTTTGTAATGGCTTCTGCCATTGTGCTGGTAATTTGGCTTCTTGAACCCATCATCAACCTCTACAGTTCCTTTTCAATTCCTCTTCATACCTCTAGATACCTAATGCACTGTGTCTCCTTCATTTCTAAGACAGAATATCCAGTGGACCCCTAGGGAAGCAGGAGATGGGAGGGAGCCAGATGTCAATGTTCACCTGGGGACTAAAGACCTGGCAAGGAAAGGGTAGTGCAGGATAATTTCAAGGAGCTGGCGAGAGGCCTCAGCAGGTGTTACGCATGGTGTCTTTTGCCTATGTGTTACCTGTGTACAGTGGGGAAAGGAAAAGGTACTTCACATCATATTTAACAACTGGTTGAAGGCATGGAGCATTGAGGAGGACATCAACTACATTGGGGACTGGGAGCCAACCTGGGAGGATAGAAGCCTCTATAGAGGATGGCCTGCATCCTTCCAGGAAGGAACCACAGTCCTTAGTGTAAGGTTTAAATGCTATGTGGATGAGCATTTAAACTAGCCAGTGGGGAGGCTGTAAAATCAAGGTAGGCAACAATCCTCTCCTGGATGATGGAGCACTGGGAGGGAGGGAGGGCCTGAGGAAATTAAACTCCCTAGGGCAGGGGCCCAAAAGACAGTGGTGGGGACAGTACAGAGGAAAGGGGTATAAATTCCAGTAAGCAAGAATAAATAAGCAAAGGAGACAGGAAATGGACAAGGCAAGAATGGAAGTGGTGGGTCAGGTGGAGCTTCAGAGGACAGCAAAAACAGAATGGGGCAGGGAAGCAGGTAGGGAGAAATAAGGTATGGAGAGCCATGGGCACCAATTCATGGAGTCTGGGAAATAAAATTCTGGACCTGGAGGCTAGCCTGGATTTATTATTTTTATTTAGTTTTTGTTGACCAGGAAGGAGGACTATACTATTTTTTGCCTGTTTTCGGCCTGCCCCAGGAGGGGATACAGATGGATGCCAACTGAAATTGAACCAGATTTTTAAGCTGTTGGTGGTATTTTGGTGAATGGGGAATCTGGCCAGGGCCTAGGAAAAACCCTACCCTTGGTAGGGGGACACTGCTGAACCCATGCCTGATGACCGACTGGTCCTGTACAGGCATGATCTCTGCAGGTCCAGCCAGGAGATCACCATCACTGAACAAGAGGTCATGGAAATTGCTAATAGGGAGGAAAATGCAACGCAAGAACAGGTCATGCTGGAAAAGTGAGCAGATGAAGACTTACAAAAAGCTAAGCCCAAGCAAAATGTTTACTGCAGTTGTTAAACACTGCTGAAAGTAACCAGCAGGAAAATTTGCAAGAGAAGTGGACAAACAAAGCAAGACATCCTGACACTAGGCTTGTACAATCTGATAGACCCTCCAGCAATCGAGCTGACACACATTCATCAAAAGAGCCAACAGACAAACAGCCAATGCCCTTAAATGCTGACAGTGCTCCTCTGACTGTCAACGTGACACTCCCAATGGAAATGGAAAAGGAGCAAAATGACATAGAAGCAAGAACAGACACAGTAAGTGTTGTTTCTAATAACTCAAGTGTGGGGCAGAAAAGCAGGTTACTCACCTGTAACAGTAGTTCTAGGAGTGGTATATGTTGTTCATCCACACTTCTTGGCATTGTCCCTTTCCCTTTAAATCTGCTGGAAAGTCTTCAAGCTGGCTCCTCCCACCCACCTGGGTGGTATAGCTTTGGCTCTGCCCCATGACACCAGATCTCAGCCCACTGGAAGCCAGGTTTGTGCGTCTGCAGCTGGGGAGGTCAGGTTGGTCTGTGTGGATGAACAACATATACCAGTCCTAGAAAGTTAGTTACGTAAGAACTTACCGTAACAGTGAGATCTTGCGGTATGGTCTCTTGCAGTGGTTATTACTCTTGGGAGTCTGCTAGGTGGAGCTGTCACATGGTAGCTTCTTCCAGCAGTCTTCTATAGGCCACCCATACCTCACTTCCTGTGGATGTAGTATAAGAGGGGGGCCCAGTACACACTGTTCCCCGCCGGCTGCAGCATGCAAAAAAGGCTAAGGACTGAGGGGAACCAAGGGACCATGGAAAACCCTACCCAGGCAGCCAAAAGCCAAGGACCAGAGGCAAAATGGCAGGGGATGGAGGGTGGATTGTACTCACTGCAAGAGACCTCACTTGAAGATCTACTGTTCGTGAGATTCTTACGTAACTAACTATCTTCTATGGACAGGTCTCTTACAGTGGGTTATTTACTCTTGGAGAGTACCAAGCAGTTATAACAAAAAGGGAGGATAGGGGACTTGAAGCTGGGTTATAGGCCACGGCAACAAGCACAGCCAAAGACACATCTGTAACAACAGAGACAATGGTGGCAACACACCAGGTGAAAGCCACGGGGCAGCCACAGAGAAATCCAAGGGACAGCCGTGTGATCCCGGACAAGGGATGGCGTGTCACACAAGGAAGAGCAAATCATCTCAAGTCACACCCTGACCAGGCGGATAGCCACGGATGAGTGAGAAAATGAGTATACCCTGAAGGGTGGGTATGAAGAGGGCCATGCCAATGATACAACCTGCCAAGCAGGGTGTGAAAGGCATTGGTGTGAAGCAAGTGCAACAGTGCATCCAAAGTGCTGCAGAGACAGGCTGACAAGGTGGAAAAAGAGTTGCAGGATGCCATTCACAATGATACATCCTGACAAGGCAGAAGTCGAGAGGCAAGGGTCGAGAGGCAATGGCATGTAGACAATCTAGTAGTGCTCCGAAGGTATGGAAAGCACATGAGGTAGTGGCTATCTCAAAGCAAGGGGACACTGAAGGGTCCCAGAGGACAGCAGCAGAGGACCCCCAAGAAATTCATGAACATCATGTCCAGTAACGGAGCAAGCCTCCAAATCAGGTGGATGGATCCTCCGACGAGGCCTGCACGAGAAGTCAGGAAAGTCCCATATATGGCTAAGGCACAGGAGTGGCCCCAGGCCCAGGAGGGGACAGGCATGGGGCTTAAGGGCTGAGGGGCAAATCCCCAAGAAGCCTGACCATGGCCATGGGATGCCCTCAGAACAAGGCCCGGAGTGCAAAGGTCTGCCCGCAGGAGTGGGAGACAGGGTCTGCAGAGCACCCCTAAAGAGATCCTGGACAGACCGCAGGGTAAGTCTCGAGGCCTGGAGGAATCCAGAACGGCCTGGGCACGGCACCAAAGAGCCAGTCCCTGCAGAACTGTGCATCAGCAACCGACAGCTGAATGTCAGAGCCAAACCTGACACCTGGAGCCATGCGTGGCACCGCAACACAACGCCAGTGGCAGACAGGCAGGCAGCAGCATCAACTGCATCATAGCCCACCCAGAGGAGGTAATGGGCAAGAGAGGGCAGGCGGCCACAGGCTGGGCAGTGCAGCTGAGTCCTGTAGAGTGGCATGGAGGACACCGCGCCTGCTGCCTAGGCTCCCAAGGTGCAGAGATAGCCGCCATAAGGGCCCAAATAATACAGGATGCAGCAAGAAGGTACTGGAGGCACAGACCTCTGGCCAAGAAGATCAAGGTGCCAGGACTCCCTGTCCGGCAGCACCATGCTAGTATGGTGAGGCCGGGCAGTCCGATTGTGAGTCACCGTAATGACCACCGAGTCAGCCGCTGACAGCGGACAACCACCGGTGGCCTGGTGAACGGTAAAGTCGGGTCAGGCCCACAGGAGTGAGCCAGTGGAAGGATGGTGCCATGCCTGGGACATGGCATTGACATAGGCGGAATTAAGGGAGGAACAACCACTACAGGGTTGTACTGGCGAAGGAAACCGGGTCCCCATCAGGGAAGTGGAAGACATCCTGGATCTGCACCTAAAGGTCCATGAAGGAGGTGTCCACTGAAGTGAAGTTGTCCGGAGGAGCAGGTGGGGCATTCGCAAACACAGAGGACACAGAAGGGGAACCAGGGTCCCCATAGTCCGAATAGCCAGTTTCCCGAGCCCGGCACTCAAAAGGGTCCTCCCCAGCAGAATCCCCAAAAGGGAGTACTGAGCACACAGGGGAGGGGGGAGACCAGGCAGGAATCACTGGATCTGGGCAAGAGTGCTTGGGCAGGGGCAAGGGAGAGCGTGCGGCGGAGGACCCACAGGGAGTCCGAGACCGGGCCCTGACCCAAGGAGCAGAGGACCTCCACAACAATACAGGCAATGCCCGCACCTGGGAAGGGGATGTCAATGGAGAGGGCACCAAGGGTGGTGCCAGAGTGGATGAGGCCTCAGGAAGTGACCAGCAGCCCCAAGTGGTGGCAGCCCCAGCCCCATGGGTGGCATGGGAGGAGGGCAAGGAAATCAGGGCAGGCACCCGGCAGTGGGCACCGCAAAGGGGATCACCAGAGTGGGGCGAAGGGCGATGGAAGGCAAACCCCACCCGATGCGCCATCAGGGTGCCCATGCTGGGGCTGGAAGGGTGGGGACCCTGAAGTGTACCCTGGTCCGGGAAGGCGCCAGGGTACAGAGCACCCTCCGATGAATGGGGAGGCTGCCCCATGGAACAGGGCAGAATGCCAGCAGGTGCTGTTGATGGAAAAGCATCCCGCTGATGAGGGAAGCACAGCAGGACGCCCCATCGAGAGGGGAGCAGCCCATTGATGAGGAGCAAAATCCAGCTGTCCCATTGACAGGGAAGCCTTCTCATCAATGAGGAATAGTAATCCATGTGACTCGTTGATGAGAAGTCTTCTCTTGATGAGGAGTGCACCGCGACAAGGAAGAGCCCCATTGACAAGAGAGAGTACTGTCATGCTCGTCAATGGGAAAGCACTCACATCAACTACATGTTGTGTGGAAGGAGCAGACAAGCTGTAGAGAGTCCCATCAACAGAGGAAGGCCACCCGTCGACGAAATGTGTCATCGATGATGGAGGAACCACCAGCGACGGAGGGGATCAGAGGAGGTGAAGAGGGCTAGTCCTGCTGCCTCCGGTACCTTTGACATGTGAAGGCCCCATCAACAATGGAGAAACCACCATCGACAGAGAGAATCGGATGGGTGTGAAGAGTATGAGTCCTGCTCTCTCCGATGCTGGGGCGAGCTCCTGTCTGGGGTACCCTTAAGACAGGGCCCCGAGCCTCTGCCCATAAGGCTGCCTTGTCAGCCATGGAAGAGATCCTGACCCAGCAAGAGCCTGTGCCAAGGAGCAGTGGGGTACTGTGAGTGAACACAGGCCTGCATAAACAAGGAGAGCAAGCATTGTGAAGAGCACAGGCCTGGCCCAGTGAAAGTAGAAGATCCAAGGCCTGGGAGTAGGAGACAGGCCCAGGCCCAGAGGCAGGAGCCGTGGGTACTGTGAGCAGCATTGGCCCGGCCCAGCATAAGTAGAAGATCCAGGGCCTGGTTGTAGGAGACAGGCCTGCCAGGCCCAGAGGCAGGAGCCGGGGTACTGTGAGGAGCACAGGCCCCGACCTAATACCCAGAAGGAAAGAAAAGTCTGGGCCTGCTGGGAGCAAGCCACTGGCCTAGGACAGAGGAAGAAAACTGGGTTCAAGTTCACGTCAAAAGACTGCAACTAGAAGAGTGAGCTAGCTACCGTGTGGGCTGAAGCCGGAGGAAATGAACAGTGTGTACCTGGAAGAAGTTACCATGTGACAGTTCCACCTAGCAGACTCCCAAGAGTAATAACCCACTGCAAGAGGCTGTCCGAGAAGATCTACTGTTACAGGTGAGTATCCTGTTTTTCTAGGGATGTGGATATATTGTTCATCCACACTTCTTGGCAGACTCCTAGCAGTTCTCCGGAGGAGGAGACAACCGTCTGGGACGGTCCACTATTGGAGAGCGCCCCACATCTTCTGGGTCACAGTGATCAGCTGGTTGAAATGACTGTGGCACTGAGTCCACTGGGCATCCAGCTCACTGAGGGGCGATGTGCCACTGGGTCCAATGGACCACGGAGGTGCACACCGCCACGTAATCCAGAAGGTGCAGAAAGTCCCAAGCAGGGTACAGTTGCCCAACCAGAAATGACTGGGTAAAGGAGGAGAGTACCTCTGCCCTGTCCACTGGGAGCTGGACTCTGGCTCAATGAGAGTTGAGCTCTGCCCCGATGAAGCACATCACCTGAGAAAGCACGAGCTCTGACTTGGCCTCGTTGATCAGAAGGCTGAGTTGGGAGCAGGTCTGGAGGACCAGGTCCCTGGACCTCTCCACCTCCTGCAGGGTGGAACCTGCTAAGAGGCAATCTTCGAGGTAGGGGTAAATTCTGAACCCCCGATGCCTGAAGTGGGCTGCTACCACTGCAATGCATTTGGTGGAGACACATGGGGCCAATTATAGGCTGAATGGCATGGCTCAGAACTCGTATAAGGTACCCTCGGCTCTGAAGCAGAGGAATCGCTGAGTGGGACAGATGGATTGGGACATGAATGTACACATCCTGGAGATCCAGTGAACAGAACCACGTTTCGCTCAGGGATGGTATGATCTGAGACAGAGTGACCTTCCGGAAGGTCGTGACCTGAGATACTGATTCAGATCGTGCAGATCTGGAATGGGGTGCCAGCCCCGTCTGCTGTGGAATTAGGAAGTACCTGGAGATGAAGCATGAGTCTGCTGGAGGGTCTGCCACTGGAGCTACTGCCTCCTTGAGGAGGAGCTGAGCAATGTCATCTCGGAGAGCCGACTGAGTGTGAGCAGATACTCTCTACAGGCTCGGCTTGGAGGGTACTGCTTTAATTCCAGAGGCAGTCCTGGCCAACACCTTCTAAGACATACCTGTCCATGGTAACAGTGGACCAGGTGGAAAGAAAGTGTTGAGCCGGCCCCAGGAGGACCCAGAGCTGGCGTGACTTGAGTAGGGGTGGCAGCTCCCACCCCATCACCGGGCAGGCTTGGAGGCCGGGATCCAGGGCCTGAACCTTGGCCTCCTTACGGGCCTGAGAGGCCGGGCTTGGGCCGGGGTGCCAAGCTTGAGTCTGCTGCTGCTGCTGACCCCAGTGAAAGAAGGGCTGCTGGCCACAGGGGAAGAGTGCTGAAAAGGCTTCTTTTCTTCTACTGCTTCTTGGGACCAGAAGAACCCTTAGCGGAAGTGGCATCCAAGGTGGCATTGGACTGCTCCATGCACCAGGTGACCAGCCACACCTGGGCCAAGAGATCAGTGTCCAGGAAAGGCACATCAGCTAGTTTGTGTTGAGTATCCACCAGAAAGGAGGAGAGCCTCAGCCAAGCCCTGCGAGGGAGGCAACTGCAGCTGTCAATGAACGAGCACACGAGTCCCCGATGTCCAGAGCCATCTGGAGCTGTTGTTTAGCAACAGCACTGCCCTGATCCTGGACCTGCTTGACCGTGGTCTGCAAGTCTGCGGGCAATGTGGGAGGACTTCATCCAATTACCCCAAAGAACATGGCAGAAGTGTGCCATGATAATGGCCAAGCTTGTCTGACAGAGGCCTAAAGACGAGGCAGCATAGACCTTCCAGCGAGAGATCCAAAAGTTTGGATTCCTTCTCAGGAGGTCTGTTGGTATCGGCAGAACTACTAGTATAGCTGAACACAGAGGTGGTCACAAGGCTCTCGGCCAAAGGTGCCCTGTGACCCCAAAGGGACCCCATAAGGCACCCCATACTTGCAGGGCCATATGGGCAGGTGGGGCTAGACAGGAGGCAGGGTGCTGCCAAGTTCTAAGGCTGGGCCAAAAATGGCCTCAGCCACAGGACAAGCTTCTGTCGGGTATCCCTTTCTTGAGGATGTCAGTGAGAGGGCATCGCCTTTTTCTGGATAGGTTCCAGAGGCATCCTGTGTACTCAGAGATAGGTGAAGAATGCCCTGAAAGGACAAAAGACCTTCCTCTCTCTCTATCCCATCGGCCAATTCGTCATCCCGGATGGGAATGGAGGCCAGTTTCATCCAAATCTGAGGAATCCGGATACAACGATTGACTGCCCACACCCCTCGACACCGCTGGGGGTGGTTAGGGGTGACAGTAACCGAAGAGCGGTGGAGAAGCCTGGTATCTGGTCTTGCTTCTTAGAAAGAGCCCTCCCAAAGGCAGCTTGGGTGGCGGTACCAGCAAAATCGGTGGAGAGACCAGTTTAGGCTGACCCGGAGGTTTTGCCTGCTCTGCAGGTGAAGGAACCAACAATCGGCTCCAGAGAGTCAGCTTTGGCCTGGGGTGAGAGCCACATAATGGCTGGGGTAGAAGCCAAGGTAGCTTGCGCCTGGACAAAATCAGCTGTTGCCACATGAGGTCCTCGTAGCACCGATGGAACTTCCGGAACCTCTCCTTGTCCGAGGAGGATGAGGGCGACCGATGGCGTTGCCTCTTTTAGAGCGTATTAGGCCCTTCCTTAGCCTTCGGTCGAGGGGTGCGCGACCGATCGAGATCAGACAGGCTGACTTGGTTGCTCAGGAGATAACGCAGAACCGGGACTTCCGGATCAGGGACCACTTCCTCGGTGGGATTCTCAGCAGGCTGGGTCTCCTCATCGGGAAAGCAAGGACCAGAGTCCAAGCGAGGAGTCATCACGGAGTCACTTACAAGGAGTTGATTGGGTTGAGAACTATCTCAATGTTGTCGATCGACACTTTAGTCGACTGGCCAGATGGCAAGGCTGAGAAGCCAGCGGCCAAAGAGGCGATTCCACAGGTCGAAACAACCAGTTCCTTGGACCGAGATCTCTCCCGATCCAAGAACGTCCGTTGGGACGAAGATGATTCTAGGTCCTTTCCTTTTACGGCAGCAAGAGGAGTGCATGCCCACCGGCCCTCACCCTTACTCAGCAGAGAGTGGCACAACTCTCGGAAGGAACCAAGAAGGTGGAGCCCAGATTGAGCAGAACAAAGAAGCTCCGAGAGGAAGGATCCGCTGCACGAGCTGGTTCTTCCTTGAAGGCCTGCATCGCCCAATTGCTCAGTGGATCCGTGGCTGTGAAAACCGCCCACCGAGCCTCCTTGGATTTCACCGGCGTGTTCCATTTTCAGGCCTCTCCAGCTTAAGGCGGTGAGACGTGGGCGCCGAGGATGTTATGTTGGAAGCGAGGCAAAACTGCATTATCAGGTGTCATGGCCGACACCCAAACAGTATACGCATGTGATATGCGGGTCGGCATGACATCTTCTGGACGCACAAGCACTGGCGAAACCAGGGGAAAACTTGTTTTCCGTGATCGAGAAACAATCAGTATTGCTAACCAGGGCCTACAAAATGTGAGAGCATGAAGGAGGCAATCTGAATCTTTCAGCGAAAGGAAGATCTGGTGTCATGGGGTGGAGCCGAGGGTTATACCACCCGGTGGGTAGGAGGAGGAGCCAGCTTGAAGACATTTTGGCAGATTTACAGTGAAAGGACAATGCCAAGAAGTGTGGATGAACAACATATCCACGTCCCTAGAAAGAAGCGGCAGCAGAATAGAAAGAAGCGTTGTAGCTGAATGCCAAACTATTATACAAAGTGAAAATCTAAATATTGAACGAAGGAAAGAGACTTGCAGACCAACCTTCTGATAGTCTTGCGGTAATAAAACCCTTGGACAGTGGGAAAAGCATTAAAAGATGCAGGTGGAAGCAAACAGAACAAGGAAATGGGTCCCAGACCCAGACGTTTTACCAATTCCAGGTACATCTACAGAAGGGCCCACAAGTGAATCTAGTTTGAGAATGACTTTGATCTAGATTTACATGTAGAAGATATGCACCCTGCTCAAATTCAGAACACAGAAACAAGCCCCTCCCTTGGCTGACAATACAATGCCCTCACATTCTAAGGAGAATGCCCCAAACTTGATGCAGAATTGGGAAAGAATGGAGCAAACAGAACAACAAAGCACAAGTCACACAGTAACTGCCCAAGCACCACAATTATGGGCTCAATTTCGACAAAGAGAAACAACATTTCAAATTATTGCCCCAGCACAGTAAAAATGCAATGCGTTTACAATATCTGGGAGGCTTACCTCAACCACCAGATAGAATTTATGTGGGAGAACGCTGATTAAGGAGTTCTTATGACTCTTCTCAAATGAAATATATGCTCTTATTCATGCCTCCAGAGATACAGCATTTGATCGAGTTTTAAAACACCTATGGGGCTGGACAGATTCTGGTCAATGTATGAAAACTGAGATATGCTGTTCTCTGGCTTCCATTTGGAGCCATGCCTCTCACCAAACCGGCTATTAAACAAGTTACAATCTTATTTAGAGATGGGATGGGGGTGAACGTCTATGATCTAACACATTGGCAACAATGCAATGATCTGCTGGGGAACCTACCCCAATTTTTGATGAGGAACACATATGGACGGGGATGGAAATTCAAAGTGAGATTGAAAATGGGAGCCCAAGGGCCCAGACATTTACCAAGTTATTTTGTTCTAGGAAAGACAGAGGCCATTGATTTTACCTGGCCAACTCAAAACATTGTTTTAAATGTGGTTCAAGCATGCATCTCAGCAATGCATGTGATAGAGTCGATGCATCTCTGCCTCAAATATGGGCACAGTACAGTAGCACAAACTGCACCAATGAAATGAAATGCAACTAGCAAGGAAACCAGACATGTCTACGTACATGTGAGTGGGCAACTCATGAAAGGACTGATCGACCCAATCAGGACATTATTCTGAACAATACCCACAAATCAGCATTGAAAACAAATGAGAAATTGAGAAGAAAGTGCTCAAAATGAACAAGAACAACAAGCAGGCCACCCCTCCCCACAGCCACTCTCTCATGTCAACAAAGACCCCCCAACAGGAGGTGCCAGTAGTCACGGGTGAGATACCAGTCAGGCAGGGAAGATACTTCTGAAATGGAACATGTAGTTCTGGCAAATTCAACGCCAGAAGAGAATAACATCCTGAAACAAACAGATCATGATGCATCAGCTATGCCTCCTCCTGGAATGAAAACAATATTCTCATAAAACATGCATTGAAAAGACTAATCCTAAAGCCAAATTACAAAAATGGCTGAATCACAGAAACCTATTGCATTGACAAATAAATATGATGTTTTACAATCTCAGGACTCAGATCCTGGAGAAGAATCTGAAACATCATCTACAATCTCTTCCCAACAAGGGATAATCACAGACTTGGAAGAAGATCAGCTAGCGGCTAAGGTCCAAGAGGTCTGAGTTAAACAGAAGCAACTGGGATGACAACCTAGAAGAAGCAGACAACTGGGAAAACTTTCCTAGTAGGATGCAGGCAGATTTCTACTTAATCTATGGCATCCCCTCTGCCATAAAATAGCCACCTTAAATACAAACAGCATAAAGACTAGCAGAAGGAGACTGGTGACATTTTCTATTTGGAAAGAGCTGGGACTGGATATATGTCTCTTACAGGACACCAGACTACACACTACAACTGAAATTGCAGCTGCTAATAAACTATGGTGCCAGGGTCATCCTTTTATTCCATGGGCATGGAGATGTGGGTGAGTGGGCATTATTTTTCTGGGTATAACTACGGTTACAAAAGTGGTAGTTATGTGTCCTGGTAGGGCTATGCTATTAGATTTCCACCATAATAATACAGTTTGGAGAATCATAAACTTCTGTGCAGCCCAAATTAAGAAAGAGAGGGTGGATTTGTTTAGTCTTGTAAAACCATATTTATTTACATCTAGACACTTAATATGGGAGAGTGATTTTAATTGTGTAGTAACTACAGGAGACAGAAGAGTAAAACAAACAGTACTGTGACACAAATGCATTAAAGAAGATTATAGAGCAGGCAGGACTAACTGATACATATTGACCCATATATCATAGTGGAGGATACACCTTTTACAAAAGCACTCTGGCCACTAGGATTGACTATATTTTTCACCCTCTTCCTTAAAAACCCAGAGGTTTCATGCCATTCCTATAGAGAACTCTAATCACCTGTTAGTACTCTCACATATGAATATTTCTGACACTATCTCAACTGGCAAGGGACACTGGAAACTAAACAGTAATTTACTAGATGCCCTGGAAATAAAACATCAAGAGAAGGAATTGCTTACTGCTAGAAGAGCAGTGGCATGCTTAGAGAGTGATGGAAGCAGATGGTGGGTGACAACTACAATAGAAATAAAAGACTCTTACAGCCAAAGGCAAGCCTTAGGAATACAGAACAATATAACAAATATCTAACTGTGGGAAGACTGCTTTAAAATGTTATCACTAGTTAATGAGGGATATGGGGCATTTTCTGAACAGGATAAAGCTATTAAAACTGAGATGAAGTTTCAATATTTAAGGGCAACATCTCTCTTGTATGAGCACAGAACAGGGACTCGGGAAAATCCATTTCTGGAGTGAAAGTTGCAGAAACAGAATACAGCATAGAACAATGGATAAATTGCTAGTTAGGACAGGCATTGGAAGTAAATGCTCAGGAAGAGATTCTTAAAACAGCAATTCAACATATGGAAGCATTATATTCGGACCCTGGAATAACAGAAGAGAGTACAGGAAACTATGAAACTGTAAAGTACCTACATTACCCCTGAGATAGCTCATAATTTGATTTTACCTGTTACTACATTTGAAGTTGAAACAGCAATAAAAACTTTAAAAATAACACAACCCCAAGACCAGATGGACTAATTTCAGAATTTTATAAAACTTTTAAATCAGAACTAGTTGAAATCTAATAGTAGTTTTAATAGCATATTGGATGGAAACTTTATAGCACCTCAACTGGGTACATCAATATAGCTCTTCACACATAAACAAGCATTTGTCAATGCTGAATGTTGGCTTGCTGGCATTGGCATTGGTAGTGCAGGAGATAGAAATGCAAACTAGGAATGGCAGTGAAGTATTGAGATAACGTCAACATCTCCCCGCACAGACTGAAAGGTGTTGAGAGTGTGGCTTTGAGTCAGCCATAATGTTGGCGCCATTCCACCTCACCCACCCTGCGGAGAGCGACAGGTTTTGGGGTGTGCATTGTGGTCTTGACCTTTATGTTCACGCCATTCGATAAGGAAGTAAGCTGAGATGAGTGCAATATGGAGAATGGGGTGAGCGTGAGGGTGACAGAACCTAAGGCACACCTCAATGGCTGTCAGTGACTGTAGGGTGGGTGGGGTAGAATTCTGTGAACATTATGGCCGACTTAACCCAAGTTACGCCCCCAGTGCCTGTCGGTCTCTACAGGGTGGGTGTATGGTTGGAAACCTTAATGCCTTGGGTGTTTGTTGGTATTTTCACTCCACATTTTCAACTGTGGCTTTTGGGACCCCACCTCGTGAACAGTGGCGCTATCATTTGGTTATTCAATCCTAAAGTGATTTAGCACTTATGCATATCATGAACCACAGGTACAGAAACACATTTAGAGGCAGGATCGAAAATGACAGCTGTACTGTTCATGAGGAGGTGTAAAACAAGCATTTGTCAATGCCGAATGTTGTCTTGCTGGTTTTGGCATTGGTAGTGCAGGAGTTAGAGACACATAATAGATGTAGCAGTAAAGTATGGAAATAACATCAACCTCACCCCACCCTGCAGAGGTGACAGGCATTACGGTGTGTGTTTGGGGTGCTGGCCATAACGCTCATGCTATTTCACCTCACCCTACCCTGCAGAGTCTGACAAGTGCCACGTTGTGTCTTGGGGTCATCTGGCCTTATGCTCACCCCATTTCATAAGGAAGTACATTGAGATGGGTGCAGCATAGGAGAATGGGTTGAACTTTGGGGCTGAAGAGTCCAAGGCACACCTTGATGCCTGTCATTGCTGCAGAGTGGAGATGGAGGACCAATGGCATGAGCAGTACAACAGACAATCCAAAGACACACCCCTGATGCATGTTAGTCTGTACAGGGTGAGATGTAATAGTTAGAAACCTAACGCCCTGGACGTGTTGGTATTTGCACTCCAGATTTTAAAACATGTCGTTTTGTGACCCCACCTCATGAAAGCATTTGGGACCTCTGTTCATGAACAGTGCCCCGTGATTTTGTTAATCTGTCACGAGCGTTGATTTACCACAGTGGCGCGCCATTCTGCACCACATGAAATGTCAGCTGCACCATTGATAAGGAGGTGTGAAGAGTTGGCAATGTGGAAATCTGGAATGAATATATTATATTAAACATTCTCAAAGTTCTGACGTGTGTGAAAACTGCACATTGCCGCTCATAACACAGTCATTTAGTGGAATTATTTCTCCAGATTTTTAACATAGTCATTTTGGGATCGCTGCTCATGAACAGTGGCACTATGATTATCTTAATCTACCCGAGCGTTGACTTCCCACAGCGACCGTGTGACTGTGCGCCAGATGCGAAACTACATTCGGGCAGGATGTGACAAATGACAGCTGATCTGTTCATAAGAAGGTGTGCAAAAATGACAATCTTGAAAATCTGGAGTGAAAATATTACAAATTCTGAAATATGACTGTGCATGGGCACTGCATAGCATGCTTGTAACATACAGTAGTCATTTTATGGAATTTTTCACCAAATTTTCAACATAGGCATTTAGGGACCTCTGCTCATAAACAGTGTCACTGTGATTTTCTTACTCTGTTCTGAACTTTGTTTTCTACAGCGACTGCGCCACTGCGTGCTGGATGTGCGAAAACACAGTTCAGGTAGGATATGGGAAATAAAGCTGTACTGTTCATAAGGAGGTGTGAAAAAATGGCAATGGTGAAAATCTGGAGTACAAATATTAAAAATTATCGAAGTTATGGCGTGCGTGAAACTGCACAACACACGCTTGTAAAACAGTCATTTACAGGCGTTTGTCACCTAATTTTCATCATAGGCATTTTAGGACCTCTGCTCATGAACAGAGTCACTGTGATTTTCTAATCTGTCCCAAGCACTGATTTCCCACAGTGACCATGCTATTCTCAGCCGGAAGTGTGAAAAAACATTTGGCCAGGATGTGAAAAATGGCGAGGTAAGTGAACACTGCGAAACGCATGCTCATAGCACAGTCATTTAATGGACTTTCGTCACCAAATTTTCAACATAGGCATTTTAGGACCTCTGCTCATGAACAGTATCACTGTGATTTTCTTACTCTGTCCGAACACTTATCTGCCACAGCGACCCACGCTATTTTGCGCTGGAAGTGCGAAAACACATTTGGCCAGAATGTGAAAAATGACAGCTGTACTGTTCTAAGGAAGTGTGGAAAAATGTCAGTGTTGAAAATCTGGATGAAATATTAACAGATTTGCAAAGTTACGAGCGTGCGTGGAAACTGCATAGCGCATGCTTAGAAAACAGTCATTTAATGGACTTTTGGCACCAAATTTTCAACATAGGCATTTAAGACCTCTGCTCATGAACAGTGTCACTGTGATTTCTTACTCTGTCGAACATTGATTTCCCACAGCGACCACGCTATTCTGCACTGGAAGTGCGAAACACATTTTGGCCAGGATGTGAAAAATGAAAGCTATACTGTTCATAACGGGTGTGGAAAATGCCAATGCTGAAAATCTGGAGTGAAAATACTGTATTACAGATTTGAAAAATTCACAGTGTGCGTGGAAACTGCATAGCATGCGCTCGTAAAAGCAATAATTTTTGAATTTTTCACCAGATTTGCAACATAGGCTTTTGAGGCCACCTCATTAACAGTGGCACTGTCATTTCATTAATCGGTCCCGAAGGGTGATTCCGCTACAGTGACAAAAATCACCTTTCTGGGCGAATAACACCATGACAGTAACTGAATTCATGAGGAGGTCCCAATATCCCCATGTTGAAAATTTGGTGGCAAAATTTCCCAAAATGCCCGAGATGTGCATCAAAGTTGAAAAACCCTATTTATGCCATTATACAGCTTACTGACATTTCTTCAGTTCACGGTCGGCTTTGAAGAGTGCAAGATGTGTTCCTGGTCCACAGAAGATGAGTGCATCCGGGCTCCGGAGGTAAGTATGGGTCGAGGTGTGGGAGGTGGGGCACATAGTAGGTGGGGCGGGTTGGGGAGGGCTGCAGACTACGAGGACTGTTTTCTACTAACAGGGAAAAAAAAAACACATTGTGGGAAGGTTTTGTTTTACAGGTACATTTGACATGCTGGGTGGGATCCCAGCATGCCACCTACATGTTTTTGGTTGGGGAGGACTGGAGCCGATGGGGATTGGGCACCCTGTCGATAAATAAAACAGAGTGTTTGGGGGTTGATGCCGATTGGGCTCCCCGTCGGCAAATGAACTGGGGAGGAGTGTCACTTGTGGGGTTTTTCGGGGGGACTGTAGCTGACAGGGATTTGGCAGCCTGTCTGCAAATAAAGAGTGTTTGGGAGGGATGATGCTGATGAGATTGGGCTCCCCATTGGCAGATGAATTGGGGATTGTAGCCGATGGGGTGGGCACCCCATCGGCAAATAAAGTGTTGGCTGGGGATGATGCTGACAGATGGATTGGGCACCCCCAAGTCGGCTTTTCTGGGGACTGTGCTGGGCAGGCGGCACAGCCGCCATGTCACACTGAAACTTACACGGGAAAGGCCCTGCAATGAGGTGGAGCTCCCTCATTGCAGCAGCTAAAACCTTTGAAGATGGCAGACACGCTTTTGCACTGCTGTCATAGACACCGTGCAATCTAATTTGTGCCATGGAGCCCAGCCCAAAAAGCAGTGGCGCCACAGGCCACAACAGGAACGCCTCCAAAACCTGCTATTCGAAGTTACTGCAACATGTTTCTTGCGCGGGTGCTAGACAACATAAAAATGGCAATGTTGAATATTTGGAGAGAAAATATGAAAAATTTGCAAACTTAGGGCGTGCGTAGATACTGTGCAATGTACACCCATAATGCGGTCATTTGGGGATTTTTTTACCAAATTTTCAACATGGGCATTTTGGGATCTCTCCTCATGAACAGTGGCACTGTGATTTTGTCACTCTATCCAAGTTGATTTCACACAGTGACCGCACCCATTGTGCGCCACAGGTATGAAAACATGTTTGGGCAGGATGTGAAAATGACAGCTGGACTGTTCATAAGGAGGTGTGCAAAATAGCAATGTTAAAATCTGGAGTGAAAATGTTAAAATGTCTGAAGTTACAAGCGTGCGTGGAAACTGCGCAATGCATCTTTCGTAACATAGTATTTTGGAATTTTTCACCAAATTTTCAACATAGGCATTTTGGGACCTCCACTCATGAACAGTGTCACTGTGATGATCTTAATCTGTCCCAAACATTAATTTCCTACAGCGATCGTGCCATTGATCGCCACATGTTCGAAAACACATTTCAGGCAAAATGTGAAAATGACAGCTGTACTGTTCATAAGGAGGTGTGAAAAAATGGCAATGTTGAAAATCTGAAGTGAAAATATTAAAATTCTCGAACTTACGACCGTGCAGGAAACTGCACAATGCTGCGCTAATGACAGTCATTTCTTTGAAATTTTCACCAGATTTGCAATGCAGGCTTTTGGAGCCCTCCCATGAACAGTGGCACAGTAGTTTAGTTAATCAGTCCTGAAAGGTGATTATGTGCAGTGACCGAACAACAAAATGGCAGTGACTGATTTCATGAGGTGGGGTCCCAAGAACTACTATGTTGAAAATTTGGAGCCAAAAAGTCAAAAAAATGGCTTGAGATATCCACCTAAGCTGAAACCTCCCCCATTTATGTCATTATACAGCTTACCGGCATTTCTTCAGTTCATGGTCAGTTTTGAAGAGTGCATCGTGTTCCGCTCACGAAAATCGCTGTACCAACCTCTGGAGGTAAGTATGTAAATTGAGAGGGTGTGGGGGAGGTGGGGTGCGCAGAGGGTGGGTGTGGGCTCGGGGAGGGTGCCGTGGACAATGAGGGACCGTTTTCTTGTTTTGCAGGAAAAACAAAAAAACTTTGAGGAACATTTTGTTTTTACAGGTGACACTAAGACATTTGGGCACACTGGGGTGGGCCCCAGTGTGCCCTTTTTTGGGAGATGGGTCGATGGGGATTGGGCAACTACCGGCAAACAAAGCGTGTCTGTGTTGGGGGTGGGGCCTAATGCCAAGGGGGATTGGGCACCCCAGTCAGCAGACAATAAAACTGGGAGGCATTATGCTGATGGGTATTGGGCATCCCATCAGCAAACAAACTGAACTGAGGAGGGGCATGCCGACAGAGGATTGAGGCACCCAGAAGTTGGCTTTCTATGGATTGTGAAAGGCGGATGGTGAGAGCCATGTTTATTAAAATGTTTCACCAGGAATGGCACGAAATGGGCGTGTCAGATCTGCCGCTGCAATGACTAGCCTGCCTCTCACTGCAGCGGCAGATTTCTTTCAAGTTGGTGGCACTCTGTGAAACTGCTGTCATCGGCAGCATGCTCACTGGTTGGCGGCTGAGGACACACCACTAAAGCATCCTCTGGATTTGCCACAACACTGACACACCTTTGAAACTGCTAGTACAGTTCTATTACATCAAAATGTTGCTTGTGCATGCATGCAAGCCAACATAAAATGAGAGACAAAACTTAAAAATTGGAGACCCTTAAGCATAATGAACATAGACATCAAAATTTTAATGAAAATACGAACAGCTAATATTTCTCCTAGTCAAACTATCTCTTGTTGGGAGCTGCAATACTGAACATAGGATTTGCAAAAGCGAGTTGTGCTCACAACAGAGGAGGGAACCTTTCAATTGTCTTTGCTTTGTAGCAGATATACTGCAGGTGGAGCTGCTTCTAACTGAAAGGTGAAAGAAGGAATTTACATTTATCAGGAAAAGACAGTCTTGTTACAATTTTTAAGATTTTCAGTGCAGGAAGAGTTCAAAGCACAGCTGACTTATTTTGGGGCTGACTGCTTTCAGAGCACAAACCACCAGGCTGTTTTGGGGCTGGGAGGTTTACCTGTGTCTGACTTGGATGTCTGGATTTTTCTCTGTTTGATTAGCAGGGTTTTCTCTGTCAAATTGTTGTGTAGTATCTTGCAGACAGGAAGGCACTCATCAGGCGGTGGGACAGAGCTCTTAGCTGATTGTTTTGTGAGGGCACAGTTTAGGCCCAACCCTTCCCACCTCACCCCTGGAAATAGTTCCTTTATACCTGGGGTTCTGACATCATTTTCTCAAAGTGCAAGGTGCATATCAATGTCATATCCTCTCTAGCACACAGCACTGAAAATATCATATACATTGTATAATATATATATTTCTATATAACAAACCAATCACTCACACACACACACACACACAAAAAAAAGTACATAGTCATGTGGGAGTAGTGCAATGTAATGGCTGTGGGGCAGCAGTCTTCCGGGAGTCTTTCTGGAGGCTGAGATGCTGCCCTATTTGCAGACAGCTCTCTGTCCTGAGGGAGGAAGTTGCCCGTCTTTAGGCCACACTGGACAGCAGTAAAAACCTTCCCCAGGTCAGACTGGAAGGTAGGAAGGAACCCCCATCCAGGAGCACCAGAGCCACCACCACTACCTCAGAGGTTGCAAAGAAGCACAGCAGTTGGACCACAGTGGGCTCAGGGAGGGTGAGGAGGGTGGAACAGAGGCACACCCAGTCAGTTGTTCCTCCACAATCCATACACCATTCTGGAGGAGCACAGCTCCCCTATGGATGCACCCGGAGGAGATTAAGGAGGCTGAGGACACCTGTCACAGGGAGGCCCACAGAAGGAGGCAGAGCATGCCACAAGGAAAGGAAGCAGCTCCTGGTGGGGACTCAGTTATTAGGGGATAGAACTGGGGGAGCAGGAGAAACTGAAGTAAAGTGCCTGCCTGGTGCCATGGCTTGAGGGACAGGGCATCCTCAGGATCACGAGAACACCTGCACAGAAGTCTGAGCTGGATGTCATTGTCCACCTAGGGACAAATGACTTGGCTCAACATGAGCTTAGAGCAGTGCAGAAGGACTCTGTAGAACTGGGGAGGGCCTAAGACAAGTAGCACACACAGTATCCTTCTCAGAGGTGCTGCCTGTAACTGGCATGAGTGAGGCAAGGGTACTTTCACCATGCAGTTTAATGAGTGGTTGAAAAAATGGTGTGAGCACAGGGGTTTGGCTTCATTGGGGACTGGGGTTCCACCTGGAGGACACCAGCCTATACTGGCAGGATGGTCTGCATCTGTCCAGGAAGGAACAAGTCTTTTGAGCAATCGGTTTAAATGCTTCATTGGCAAGCTTTTAAACTAGTCAAGGGAGGCACTGATAAGCAGCAGAAAATCCCAGCCTCTCCCTACAAAACAGGGTACTAAATGGGA
Organism: Neoceratodus forsteri; assembly: GCA_016271365.2. Classification (NCBI taxonomy): domain Eukaryota; kingdom Metazoa; phylum Chordata; order Ceratodontiformes; family Ceratodontidae; genus Neoceratodus; species Neoceratodus forsteri. The sequence goes on from CM057452.1 coordinate 1,874,086,162, forward strand.
AAAAGACCGAGGTAGAAAGGTCAGTGGGGATGCTGCAACAGAAAGTAAAGCCATCAAAAATGGAAACAATGAGTACCAATGCCCGTAGTCTGAGTAACAAGCTTCCTGAATTAGTGGCCTTGATGGAGGAGGAACATATGGATATCGTGGCAGTCACAGAAACATGGTACACATAAAACCATGACTGGGATGTAAACATACCAGGATACACTATCTACAGGAGGGACAGGGAGGGTAAAGAGGAGGAGGTAGCTCTTTACATAAGGAAGGAATCAAAGCAACAGAACAAAAGAGTAAACAGGGAGGAGAAGAAGCACTGTGGGTAAATTTGGAGACCGGCAATGGCACCACAATCTGCACAGGGTTGTATAGACCCCTTCTCAGGGAGGAAATGGACAAGGAAATGATAGAAGTATACTCAGTATGGCAGAAAAAGGGAGATATTGCTGATGGGTGATCTGAATATGCCAGATGTTAACTGGAGTGCAGTTGCAGCAGCCACTTCTAAGAGTGGGGTTATTCTAGATGCCCTACAGGGGCATGCCTTAGACAACTAGTATTGGAGCCCACTCGGGAGGAACAATCTTAGACCTGGTTCTCTCAAATGGAGATGAAGAGGATCACAGATGTAGAAGTGGGTAGCCATCTGGGAACTAGCGACCATCGAACAATATGGTTCACAATAAACACAGCAATAGAGTCAAGCCATACAAAGACAAAGGTACTGGATTTTAGGAGGGCTGACTTTGTCAAAATAGGTGAGTGCCTAAGGAATGCACTAGCAAATGGGCAGGAAGGAGGGTGGAAGAACAATGGGGAATAATAAAACTGCCATCACAGAGGTAACAAGCCTTTTTATAAAGCAAATAAACAAAACGAACGAGGTAAGAAACCACTATGGTTCTCAAAGGAAGTGGCAGTGAAGGTTCAAGAGAAAAAAGAAAGCATTCAGGAAGTAAAAGGAATCACAGAAGGAACAGGACAGAGAACTGTATCAGTTAAAGCAAAAGAGCTGGGAAGGCAGTCAGAACAGCAAAGGCCCAAACCGAGGAAAAGATAGCCAACTCAGTTAAGAAGGATAAAACCTTTTTATAGGTACATCAGGAGCGAAGGAAGACCAAGGAGGGATAGTGAGGCTTAATAAAGGGGAGGGAGGGTGGGCAGAGGGTGACTGTGAAAAGGCAGAGATACTAAACAAATATTTTTGCTCAGTATTTACAAAGGAAGAGGAGTACCTAAAACAAACAGTAGAAACACTCTGGATACAGAAGTTGATACCAGCCCATTTACAGAGGAAAGGGTTCTGAAAGAACTCTTAAAACTGAAGGTGGACAAAGCAATGGGGCCTGATGGGATTAGGTCCCAGAATTCTAAAAGAACTAAGGGTAGAACTAGTGACACCACTGACTACCCTCTTTAACAAATCATGGGAGGATGGGGTGGTACCCGAGGACTGGAGGAGGGCAGATGTGATTCCCCTTCACAAAAGTGGGAGCAAGGCAGAAGCAGGAAACTACAGACCTGTTAGTTTAACCTCAGTGGTAGGAAAATGATGGAATCACTTCTGAAGGAAAGAATTGTCAGTATCTAGAGGCCAGGGGGCATAGGACCCAAGGCAGCATGGATTCTGGCGGGAAGGTCATGCCAGACAAATCTGATAGATTTCTTTGACTGGGTGACCAAAGTAGTTGATCAGGGAGGGGCTGTGGACATGGCCTACCTAGACTTTACAAGGCATTTGACACAGTCCACACAAAGATTAATATACAAGTTAGCCAGCCTGGGAGTGGGTCCCAAGATGACAGCCTGGGTAAAGAATTGGCTGGAGAATAGGTCACGAGAGTAATAGTAAATGGAGTCCACTCTGAAAAAAGGGGGTTAGTGGGGTACCGCAGGGTTCAGTATTAGACTGTCCTTCAATGTCTTTATGTTTACATTGCAGAGGGACTGAAGGAAAGTATGTCTCTTTGCAGATGACACAAAGATCTGCAACAGAGTTGATGCACAAGGTGGAGTGGAAAGGATGAGAAGGACTTGACAAGGTTAGAGGAATGGTCAAATGTATGGCAGCTTAGATTCAATGCTAAGAAGTGCAGGTAATGCACCTGGAAACAAAACCCAGGGAAGAGTACACAATGGGGGTGAGCTACTAACAACAACAAAAATGGAAAGGGACCTGGGGTAGTCATATCAGATGACCTAAGGTGGGCAAGCAATGTGAGAGGGCAGCAAGGAGGGCTGTGGGGATACTGGGATGCATGAAGAGGCATCACCAGTAGAAAACAGGAAGTTATTATCCCTCTGTACAGACAGCTAGTGAGACCCATCTGAGTACTGCGTGCAGTTCTGGAGACCAATCTCCGCAAAGACATAGACAGGATGGAAGCTGTCCAGAGGAGGGCAACTAAAATGGTGCAGGGTCTGCACCGGAAGACATATGAAGAGAGACTTAAGGAGCTTAATATGTATAGCCTCGAGGAAAGGAGGGAGGGGAGACATGATAGAAACTTTCAAGTACCTCAAGGAATCAACAAGTCAAGAGGGTAGCATCTTTCAAAAAAAGGTGTGCAAGAACAAGGGGCACAATTTGAAGATAGAAGGGGCGGCTCAGAGGTAATTTAAGGAGTATTTTTCACAGAGAGGGTTGTGGATGTATGGAACAGCCTTCCAGAGGAGGTTGTGGAGTCAAAAACAGTGGTGGAATTCAAGCATGCATGGGACAGTCATAAGGCAATTCTAGGTGGTGGGGTAGGAAGAAGTAGGCTGCTGGTTAACTAGGACCTGCAGCTTATCCATCAGGTAGGAAATGGGCAGACTGGGGTGGGCCAAAGCGGTCCTTATCTGCTGTCAAATTCTATGTTTCTATGTAACAGCTAGAATTGCAGCAGCCACCTCGTATTTAATAGAACCTAGTCAAACCTGTCTGGTAAAGGGCAGGCATATACAGGATAACTTATTATTAATGAGAGAGTTGGTGTAGATGGGTGTACAGGATAAACTCAAAGGATATCTGCTCAGTTTAGATCAGGAGCAGGCTTTTGATAAGGTGTCTCATGCTTAGCTATGTAGTATTGCAGAAATACTGCATACCAGACAATTTTATAAATTGGATAATGAAGGTATATAGGATAGCAGCATTACGTTACCATTGGTCAATGGTCACATAGGACCTATGGTGAAAATAAATAGAGGGTGAGGCAGGGCTGCCCAATGAGCCCCATTTTATATTTCTTTTGTATAGACCTTGTATGTGGGATGTAATTTGGTTTAGTTCCCATGGAGGTTAGGAGTTAACGGAATGCCAAGCATAAAAGTATTGCAGGAAGACTTTTTCCAAGAATACAATATATTCAAAAGAAGAGACCTGAAAGTATTTTTTATACAATGCTCTTATGCAAAGGCAATGTGGCATGAACTAAGTATAAGATGGGAAAATATACATTGGAGCATATGACATGAAAATGTAATACTAGGATATTCAAGTGAAATATCTGGAATAGAAGAGGAGCCTAAGACTGATGTTTACTTACATTAAATTTACTGTGTGGCAGGTTGGGCCTTACACGAGTTATTACTGCCACGACCCACAGTTGTGGTCACTCCTTGGACTTGGTTTTCCTCCTAGGAATGGAGATCTCTGATGTGGTGGTGGAGCCAGTCGGTTGGTCTGACCATCACACCATAGGGTTCAGTTTGTGGCTCCTCCCAATGGGCCTGCCCCATGGAGATGGTCCAATACCACCTTTGGGGTGTGACCCCAGATGGTCTAATGGCAGTGCTGGACCTATCGGGCATATTAGAATGCATGGATCCAGGGATCAAGTACTAGCCTATAATAAGGCAGTGATAGAGGCCCTGGATTCCATAGCTCCTGTTCGGTTCATCCCTCATTCTTTGCCCAAGGTCCCCATGGTTTGATGGGACCTTGAAGGAGATGAGAGAGGGATGAAGACTAGAGAGGTGATAATGGAAATTGGACCTGGATGGTGGCAGACTTACTGTAGGTTGATGGACCATTATGCTGTCTTATCAATCAGCAATCACCCATAAGTCAGAGTTCCTGTGCAGGAGATTGCTGCTGCTGAACAACCAGCTCAGCTCTTCGGACTTTCGACAGATTGTGCAGTCCAATCTGTCTTCAGCCTAGTAGAGCTTTTCATAAGAGAGATGTGATGAGTTTGCTTGATTCTTCGCAGATAAGGTTGTCACCATCAGGTCAAGGATCTGTTCAGCCCCTCTATTGGGTATGGCGGGGTCCGCTGGGGCTGTGGACACCAGCTGTGGTCTGACTTGGATGGCTGGAACTCATGGACATCATGAGGATCATCCAGACTTTGTGGTCAATCTGCAATAGTTTGGACCTGGGACAAACATGCCTTCTTAGGGTGTGTTGATGCGATCGGCCCTGTCCTAGCTGAGATAGTCTGGAGTTCATTGGAGAGGGGTCTTTCCAGACCCTAAAGGAGGCAGTTGTATGACCTCTCCTTAGAAGTCCTCCTTGACCCGAACTGTCTGGCTAACTACAGACCAGTTTCTAACCTGCCCTTTGTTTGAGAAGGTGGTTGCGCTGCAGCTGGATGATCATTTATTCACCCACAATGTCTATGATTCTCTCCACTCAGGGTTTAGGAAGAGACATACTACCAAGGCAGCCCTTGTCCGGGTGCTAAATGATCTCCTGATAGTGAGATGAGGAGGACTTGTTCCATCTTGGTCCTCCTTGATCTCTCTGCAGCGTTGACACTGTGGACCACGGTGTGCTGTTAGAGTGCCTGCGGTTCATCTGTGGACTGTCTGAGTACGGTCCTCAGATGATTTCGATCTTTCTTCAGGGTAGGACTCGAAGAGTGTGTCTGAGGATAATTTCACCCCTATACCTGTGGGATACCGTAGGGCTCTCCATTGCCACCCATGCTGTTCACAGAGTATATGCTGCCATCGGGAGATATCATTAGTACAAGTAAGTACTTGCATGGACTAGCCTATAACCTGCAGGTACATGTCTGATTGTACATTCTGGAGTTGATATATACGGTCGGTCTTCATGTAATGGCTGAAATGTGTGGTCATCGAGTGTTGCATTTGCTATAACTGTCGGCACTTTTAAATATTTGCCCAAATTGTGCTACCCCTATAATATGTGCTATATTGACATGGAACCCGACCATACTCTCTGCATGGCAACCATTGCTCTCCCCAAATCCTAGGACAAGCCCTCATTTTGTGTAATCCTTACTCTCCCTTTTACTGGCAGTTTGAAGACAAGGCAACTACCACAACAACACAACAAAGTATCACTCCTGGCATTAGGGCAACACCTGGCTCAGGTGTCTAGGAGGCAGGGGAGTGGTACATAAACAATATTTCTGTTTATACCCGATCTGGGGAAAGGTTATGGTGTGTCTCTTATTTGTGGGGGCCCCAAAACTCACTCAGGTCACTCACGAGATGGAATGTCCACAACCAGGAAATTGGGATTGTACTGTATGGCTTTTATTCCTGAACAGATGGTAACAGAAAAATAGTGGTGACCCCAGGGCTTGGTAGCTGTCTGAACAGATGATTAACTGGTAGCAGGCAGAAACATTTTACAACTCTTTCTCTGTTGCAGTATTGAGACTTTTCCCAAGAACACAATCCTGCAGAAGGCAACCCCTGTGATTAGGGATCTCTGGACCTTACCAGTGCATTTATGAGGTTGATGCCTCAGCACTAAATTTGAGCACACACTGATCCTTCCTTATAATCAGTTAGGTCCCTTTGCAACCTGGAGTAAGTGGTATCTGATGTTTATGAACATCCCTGGTAGTCTAGTGGAACCCTCCCCACCCGTGGCTGATCATGATAAATATAAAATAAAACATGCCCTGGCAGTCTAGTGGCACCCTCCCTCCTGTGTCCCTGATCACCGGTATCTGGCGTGTAATTATATCGCTGGAAATCAGTGGCAACCCCTCCCTCCCATGTCCCTGAGTCGGGTAACTGGCGTTTATGAACATCCCTGGTAGTCTAGTGGAACCCTCCCATACGTAACCCATGATTGCAGTAAATGTAAAATAGAACATGCCCTGGCAGTCTGGTGGTACCCCCACTCCTGTCTCCAATCGCTGGTGTCAGATGTTCAGATAAATCCCTGGCAGTCTAGTGGTACCCCCTCACCCTACCCCGATCCCCAGTATCAGATGTTCAGAAATCCCTGGTAGTCTAGTGGACCCCCTGCCCATTGCCCGATCGCGGTACAGTTCCGTGTTTTAAATCCTGGTGATTCAGTAGCACCCCACCCTTCCACCCACAGAATCCTTGCCTCCCGCCCCCGTCCTCGAACCTGCCTGCATACGCCTGGCCCCGCTGAATGACAGGTATAGTATGGAAACGCAGAGCATACTGTACTAGACAGTCCACAAATGTGAATGACTTCATTCACATATTTAGGACTGTCTAGTACAGTATGCCCTGCAAGCCCATAGTGTACCATTGGTCCGGGCGGGCAGCCATGCATGCAGGTGGTTACAGCTGCCCGCCAATGACGGAGGTGGCAGAGTGGCAAGGGGTTCTGTGTGGGTGGGAGGAGGCTGCCACTGGATCACCAGGGATTTATAATACAGAGATGGACTCGCGATTGCGCAATGGGCGGGGTTCCACTAGACTACCGGGATTTCTCTGAACGCTGATACCGGTGATCAGGGTCAAGGGCGGAGGTGGGGTACCACTAGACTGCCAGGGATTATCTGAACGTCCGATACCAGCGATCGGGGACAGGGGCTTGGAGGGTTCACTGGATTACCAGGGATGTTCGCAAACATCAGAATACCCGCGATGGGACATGGGGGGTGCCATAGACCACCAGGGTTATGTGGGTGCTTCGTAGCGGTGTGCTGGGTGGAGGTGGCCTCGCGACTGGCGGCTGCACTGTGCCATGCCATTCAGCAGCCCGCTTGTGGGTGGCCAGGATTGTTCTCACCTTCTGGCGGGTTTCAACTTGAGCCTCCCCTATGCGGCGCACGCAGGTTGCTGCACCACATTACACGCCACACATCCCAGGCTGAATATTGGGATGTGCTGCATATGCATCTGCACTGCATACAATTACATTCGCCCCAGCGCCGCCGAGTCAAGCTGCGCTGAGCAGCCTTTCCAATATCCCACCAGGGCGTAATGCTGGGTCACGCCGCATCAACTCTGTTGTGCCAGGCACACCCTTTGAATATCGGGCCACAGTCTCTACCCTGGGCAGCTCAGTTAGTTCTCACAGTTCTTTGGGATTGCCCCAACACTACTCACCTGAAACCTTCAGTCCATTTCCTCCTGCTAGAAATCTGCCCACTCAGGGCTTCACAGGATCTGGTGGCCACCACTTCCCACCAAACTGGCAGCTGAGTACTGCACTAGGGCAAAAATAACAGACTGAGGGTCGTTCTTTCTGATAAGTGGCCTGGCAAAGCACCACTTGCCTGTAGAACTCTCCACTGCAACTACAAAACTCCAACTGACTGACGCTTTCAAAACAGCACAGTACTGAGTCTCCTGCTGCTGCAAGAGTTCTAAATTCCATTACATCATCTCCTGACCCATCAGAGCTAAGCAAGTAAGGATGTAATTTATATCAGGGAGTTTTACACCCTCTGGACTGGCCAGGTTTCCTGCTTGATCTAAAACTGATTGGATCCTAGTAACCCCAGGAACTGGCTGGTTATAATTAGAATATGGAAGTAGACACCTTTCAGATCCAAAGATCCCAATCATTCTAATTTTAGCAGAAATGGAATCATGGATCCTGTGTCACCATCCTGAACTTTTCTTCTTGAAAGTGCCTGCTCAGTAACCTTAGTCCAGGTGGGTCTGCCAGCCCATATTTTTCTTTTTGGATAATGAAATACCTTGAAATAGTCCCTTTCCCAGCTTGGGGAAGGCTGTTCTGTACTACTTTCAGCTGTATTCCACTTCCTGATGCAGAAGGAGCTTTGCTCCTGACTGTGAGTTGAAAAAAGATTTGGTTTAACCTCGGAATTTTACAGACTGAAGGGTTAAGCTCTGGTCTACTACCTTCAGGACCCGCTTGTTTGTGGTAATAGTCTGACAGTCCTTGAGGAGTAGAGCCAGTCAACCCCAACTGCAAATGAGCCTATGGTGACCTGGACAAAACTGTTGGGGTTAGGCTTTGTTTGTGGTTGAGGAGCTGAGGCTGGCTTCTGCCTTGCTCCTGTCCTGCCCCTGCCTCACCCAGTGCCTCTCTGCACTGGATACTCATAGTGGACTTATAGCCTATCATAGTAGACCCTACCCTTCTTCCCTTCTATAAGGCTTGAAAAGAGGTTGATGCCTTTTCCTTCCCTGTCTGATTTTTTTTTATAAGTAGATTTTGTTCATCCACTTTTACAAGTATGCTTCTGTTTGTCACCAAAAAGATATGACCCTTCAAAGACGAAATCTGTTGCCATACATAGAGTATCCTGGTTACGGTTGTTACTCTTTGCCAGGAAAATCTCCTTAAGGCCACTGAGTGTGTCTGGGCTTTAGATGATGCATCATTAGTATCAGCTGCCATTTGAAACTGGTATTTTGTGGCTTTCAATCTGGTTTTACTGTGCCAACCAGATTGTCACCTTCTTCTCCTGGGAGGTTTCTGCACAATGCCATGACAGTGTTCCACACAGTCTTCTGGTATTGGTTGGTGTATGCCATGTAAGCTGCCTACTGTACCTTAACTGCAAGGTAGCTGTTGTGTATACCCTTCTTGTTATATGGTCCAGTTTTCTGGAGTCCTTCTCTGGTGGAAGGGCTGACAGAGAGACTTTGACATTTAACAAGCTATAGTTTGCACTACACCCTCCACGAACAGGGCAGCATACAGACACTCTGAGGCCTATCTGTCCACCTGGTATCTTTTCTCCACTTTTTTTTTTTTTTTATCTCGGCCATGGCTGAAGGGGGTCTGCCATTACCCTTGCTGTGGCCTTTTTGCAGCACTTATGCATGGAACTGACAGTCTCTTATTGAATGTCAGGGCCAACATGTTCATAAACAACTTATTGTGTGACTCTTCTGGTTCAGTGTAGGGAATATTTAATGTATGTTGTCAGTTGAGATACAAAAGTAGAGTGAGAGAAAAAATCTTCATCTACCCTGGATGGGGAACTAATGTCCTATTTAGGAGTCACACCAGGCTCGATTGTTTCCTCCTCTTCCAGGTATTGTAAGATGTATTGTAAAAACTTCTTGCCTCAGTATTGGAAGGAGGAAGGAGATTAAGACTTCAGTGAGTTCAGATAATACCCAAACAAGACAAGTTGTATTGCTTTAAACTGTCTGGAATTTTTCAGTGAGGAAAAATGTTGAAGACTGACTTTATTTAGGGCCAAACAACTATGTAATGGTGTAACTATCATGCCAGATTCAGCACAATTCAGATTTCAATATCTAGCTCCTTCTCACCTGCATCTAGTATTGATGCCTTTTTCAGCAGTGGCGTTGTTTAAAAAGATGGCTTTGAGAGTGAATTGTCATAGTAGACAGAGACTTTGCAATTTGCTGTGACTCGTTTTATTTGAACAGCTAATATCTCATAGAATACAGTCATGTAGTTATTCTATTATGCCATAGTTGCATGTTGATCTTTTTCTCTCAAGTTGGTACCTTTGCTCCTACCTAATCCATGGAGTTGTCAAGTCTTTGGATAATATATTAAAACTGATTATAAGTCTAATTAATTATTCATGAGCCTAGCAAGGCTCTTGATTAGCTACTGGATCAACCATTAACGTTTTAAATTACCAATCCAGCTGCCAACTGACACTGTATGGGATGCATGGCTCATGCCACTCTGCTTTATGATGACACTAAGATCTGCAACAGGATGGACACTCTGGGAAGAGTGGAAAAATGAGGAGGGACCTACGAAAACTAGAGGAATGGTCCAAAATGTTGCAGCTGAGATTTGATGCAAAAAGTGCAAATCATGCATCTGGGTTTCAGGAACCCAGGGAAGGATTACGGAGGCGATGGTCATCAAAATGGAAAGGAATTTGGGGGTAATCATATTGGATGACCTAAAGGTGGCTAAACAATGTACCAAAGCTGTGAGTAGAGCCAGTGGAATACTGTGGTGCAGAGAGAGGTATCACCAGCAGAAGGAAGGAGGTGGTGATGCCACTGTGTAGAACACTGGTGAGGCCTCATTTGGAATATGGTGTCCAGTTCTGGAATCCACATTTCTGTCATGCAAGTTTAAATCACAAATGAGTTAAATGGTTCTATTTTAGATTTCTATCCCTTTCCCTACTTCTCCCACTGGTTAGTCTTATGGAACACAACCAGAACATATCTTGGCTTGTGTGATGATTCACCTACACAAGCTGCTTCTCAGTCTACAACACTATATTTTTAAAATGTTAACTTCTTGTTGAAAATATGGTATAATCTTCCATCTATGTTATTGCTAGACATACTGTAGCTAGCTTGACTTGAGGAAGGGTGAACATGGTCAGGACCCTTAGCAATTGACATGCATATGCAGCAAATAAGTCCAAATCGCTAACTGCCCTACAACTGTTAAGTGTCACAGTCTGCATAATACAGAAGACTTATAGTGATGAATCTTCATATGATTTGGCTGGTTTGGGTTCTGATATAATTGCACAATTGCTTGCTGTTGCTTTTGTCTGCAGTTCCATTTCTTCTTGAAATGGTTACTTTTGCATTTATGTTTATTCTAAAATGTTTCATATTCTGACCATGTGGTTATGTCATGTATCATAACTGATCTCCAGCCTTAACACCCCCACGCTCCAGCCCTGTTACCAAGGTCCTCCTAGAATATCCATGCATGTTTGAAATCTGTAACCATTTTGGTACCCATTATCTCTGCTGGCAGGCTGTTCCACGTGTCCCCACCCTACCTCTAAAGAAATATTTCCTTGTATCCCTCTAAGTCTTCCCCTTCTAGCTATATAGCATGCCTCCTTGTCCTTGAACATCTCTTTCTCAGCAAAATTGAACCTTCCTGTACCTTATTGATACCTTTGAAGTATTTGAATGCTGCTATCATGTCTCCCTTTCCCTCCTTTCCTCTAGAAAATACATACTTAACTTTCTGAGTCTTTACCCCACAGGCAACAGTTCCATCACCTCTCATCTAGGTACAAGTTTAAAATGCCTGGCTTCACCCATTCTTACCGCATGATGTCTCTTACAGCTGGTACCAAGAGAATTACTCCACACAGCTAAAGGGATACAGCTTCATCCCCAATTGATGCACACTGGACATGCCACTTTATCAGTCATTTAAAATAACACAAATGTAGTTTCACATTCTTACTATGAGGGAAGCAAGAACAATCAACCAGCATGGTTAGCAAATACATTGATTGACACCTGTGAATGAGTGGGGAGGGAGTTTTTTCTAGCATTCCTGGTAGCTTTATGCCTCCTGAAACCTGCTATTTAGGTTTTTTATTGCATCTTGTCCCAGACAATGTTCCCAGAGTGCACTTTGCTCTATTGTTTAATAGCTCCTGCTGAAGGCCAGTGTCTTGTTACATTGTACTTTTGTTTCAAATTAACCACAGAAGAGAGCATAGCAGACAGAAGAGTCATACTTGAGTCTTAGGGTATGTACAGCATAATTAATAAGTTTCTTAAATATCAGTACTTTATCCAGCTGTGTTCTGGTGTGTGTGTGTGTGTGTGTGTGTGTGTGTAAGCATAAGCGTGTCACTATTTAAAGTAGGTTTTGTCTGCACTCCTGTTGCTATCCCTCAGTCCCTTTCAGTTTTTTACCAGTACCAAATGGTAGAAGTAGAGCAGCACTTTATAGTTTGTTACAGCAGACCATGAATTAAATAATATATGCAGAATTGGAATGGTTTATATAAACTGGTCTGGAAACAACATGGAGCACAGCTATTTCAAAACACATCTGTGATTGCTCCTCAACAATGCTACTTTACACTCCACCCTCCCCACTGCATGGCAAGGGACACATCAGTTTATCTCAGCAGCAGCTATTGCTGCCTGCAATCTAAATAGAAACTGCATCCCTTTGCCTAAAATCCTGCTCCCCAGTTTGACCAACATGTTATGGACCTTTGATTCAATTGTTTCTGTCTTGCATAGAAGACAGTGCTTGTAGACAAATCTAATAATTCTGTAGCTATGTTCTGCTGTATGTGTGTGTGGACTTTCGGTTCAATTGCTTGTGCCTTGTGTAGAAAACAGTGTTTGTAGACAAATCTAATCATTTTGCAGCTGTGTTCTGTTGTGTGTGTGCCTGTGTGTGTGTCTTGTGCAGAAGGCAGTGCTTAACTGCTTGTAAACACATCTAATTATTTTGCAGCTGTAGTCATTCATTGGCTAAGTAGGCTTTGTGATTGTTTGTGGTTAGGCGATCCAATCCTTACTTAGTATTTGGTTACTTTATTGATGTCTCTATGAAGGGACTCAAAATGTGCAGGATAGTGTTTTTTTTAGCAAATTCAGAGAAATCACAGAGGCACCAGACTTGGACATTGGTTAGAGCTTTCTTTAACTTCTCTCAAGCCAGAGACAAGCCCCATAAAACACTATGGAAGAGGTTTCAATTTGCCAAAGGCTATTTAAAGAGATTCTTGCTAATGGCATAATCTTCCCATCAGTGTTCTTGCTAGACATACTGTAGCTAGCTTGGCTTGAGGAAGGGTGAACATGGTCAGGACCCTTAGCAATTGAGATGCATATGCAACAAATAAGTCAAGATGGACTAACGTACCATAAAACCATTGAGCATCACAGTCTGCATAATACACAAGGCTTACAGTGATGAATCTTCATATGGTTTGGGATCTACTGTTTATAATGCAGGGATGAATAGCTAGGAAACATTTTTCAATGACTGCCAAATGTGGTAATGGCAGATGTTTTGCAAAGGTATAATAGAAATTATGTCTATCAGGTACTGTTGCCCAGGAATTGGATCACATTTTCATAGAGACAAATTACATTTAGGGTACCTGATTATCCCTTTGAATCACTGCCGCTCTCTGTCACTGAAATCACTGTTAGACATGTAGCTGACTGAAATCTTAGTGATTCTAGAATTTACCTGAACCTATATTTATGAATTTAAAAATATATATTTTGAGGCGGTGCCTGGTTATGGATTATACCAATATTTAATTTCAGCATTTTAGTGGAAACTTTGCACTCTGATTTTCTTATTCTGAATTTTTTGCAGAATGCTGTCTGTAATGATATTAATTCTGTTGGCATGCCTGGTAATGTACAGGGGCAGGGGACTGAGTTGTGACTGGGTCTGAATAAGGAACACACATATTCATTACATTGCTTTGCTATCTCCACCAGATTTTTACTGCATCCTTTAATATTAATATACTTACATATTTTGTTTCGTTTAGGCTATTGATGTAACTGCACAGTTGCTTGCTGTTGCTTTGTCTGCATTTGTTGCATTCGAGTTCCATTTTCTTTTTGAAATGGTTTACTTTTCGTTTGTTTCTTTAAAATGTTTCATATTCTGACCATGTGGTTATGTCATGGCTTTTGTTTTCAGATATTTTATTGCATGTTTAGCTTTTTGTTGTTTGTTGTTGTTGTTGAGTCACTATCTTCACATCCTCATTTAACCATCTTGCTTGTCATCATTTGTTATCATATTCCTTGATCCTTTTAATGTAAACTATTGCAAATGATAATATCTTGCCATAAGCAAGTAAGATCAACCAGCATGGTTATCAAACAATGAACTGACACTTCTGTATAAGTGGGAAGGGATACCAGCAAAACAAGTTTTTCAGTTTGTACAGGCGTGGTCAAAAATATTGGCTTGCACTTTTCAAATAACTCACAATTTCCTCTAAACATAAGGTTGAAATTAACAACAGTACAGTATTTGGTCTCCACAATTCTTTATTTCTCTGTTAATATTACAGAACCTTTGTTTTGATTCAGAATTTAATATATCCTTTTAAATCAGAAATGAAAAGAAATGGCATTGACAAAATTATTGACACCCTAGACTTAATATTTGGTAGCACAGCCTTTGGTCAAAATAACTTAATCAACCACTTCCTATAGCCATGGATGAGCTTTCTGCACCTTTCTACTGGCAGTTTGGCCCTCTTCTTGTGCAAACTGCTCCAGTTCTCTCAGATTTGAAGGTGCCTTCTCCCAACTGCTGTTTTCAGCTCTCTCCACAGGTTTTCAATGGGATTTAGATCTGGACTCATTGCTGGCCACTTCAGAACAGTCCAGCGTCTTGTCTTGAACCATTCCTGGGTGCTTTTTGAAGTGTGTTTGGGATCATTGTCCTGCTGGAAGACCCATCACCTTGACGGAGACCCAGCTTTCTGACACTGGATTCAACACTGCGCTCCAAAATGGCCTGGTAATCTCCAGATTTCATGATGGCATGCACCGTTCAAGGCACCCAGTGCCAGAGAGGCACAGCAACCCCAAAACATCACTGAACCTCCTCCATGTTTGACTGTAGGGAAAGTGTTCTTTTTCTTTGAAGGCGTCATTTTGTTTTCTGTAAACATAGAGATGATGTGCTTACCAAAAGCTCTAATTTGGTCTCATCTGTCACAGGAAATTCTCCCAGAAGGATTTTGGCTTGTTCAGGTGTGTTTTGGCAAACCCCAGTCAGGCTTTCTTATGTCTCTCTCTCTCAGCAGTGGGGTCCTCCTGGGCCTCTACCATATAACCCCTTTCATTGAGTTGGCGGACGGATGGTGCGAGTTGAAACTGTCGTACCTTGTGTCTGAAGGTCAGCATGAATCTGTTTGGCAGTTGATCGAGGTGCTTTCTCCACCATTCGAAGAATCCTGCGCTGCAATCTTGATCAAGTTTTCTCTTGCAGCCACGTCCAGGAGGTTGGCTACAATGCCATGGGCCTTAAACATCCTGATAACATTACGTGCGGTGGAAACAGGAACATCAAGGTCACTGGAGATTGATTTGTAGCCTTGAGATTGTCCATGCTTGGCTACAATGTTCTGTCTGACCTCCTCAGACAATTCTCTGGCTGTCTTTCTTTTCTCCATGCTCATTGTGGTATACACAGTGACACAAAACAGGAGAATGAGTCCTTTCTCTATTCAAACTGGTTGAATGAGTGATTTTTATATTGCAGGCACCTGCAACTCACCACAAGTGAGTTCAATTCCAAAGTGAAGGAGAATCACCTGCTTGAAATCTAATTATTTCTAACTACTTCTAAAAGGTGCCAATAATTTTGTCCGGACCATTTAAGGATTTCTGTGTGGAATAAGCTAAGACTTAATAAATTGTTCTGCTTTTGTGTTTTATTCCACTGCAAACCAAAGAAATACATATGTGGATACCAAAATATTTTTTAATTTCAACAATTTTCTAGAAGGAATGGTGCATTATTAGAAAAACTGCAAGGGCGCCAATATTTTTAGCCACGACTGTAAATGGTTGTAATTAAGCACTGAAACTTAGCACAGAAAGATCACTATAGTGGAGGTTTCAGCTTGCAAAAAGAAGGCAGTACTGGGATAGCTCAATTAAAGAAAACTACATGATAAATGTGTGTGTGTGTGATTAATTGCTTGTGTCTTATCGTAGAAGACAGTGTTTGTAGACATAACTAATCATTTCATCGCTGTGTTCTGCTGTGTGTGTGTGTGTGTGTGTACTTTTGATTCAATTGCTTGTGTCTTGCATGGAAAACAGTGCTTGTAGACAAATCTAATAATTTTGCAGCTGTGTGTGTGTATGGACTTTTGATTCAATTGCTTGTGCCTTGTGTAGAAGACAGTGCTTGACTGCTTGTAGACAAATCTAATCATTTGCAGCTGTGGTCATCCGTTGGCTAAGTAGGCTTTGTGAATGTTTGTGTTTATGTGGTATCCTTAGTATTTGGTTACTTTATTGATGTCTCCTATGGAGGGACTCAAAATGTGCAGGATAGTTTTGTAGCAAAATCTGACAAATCGCAGAGGCACCAGACTTGGACTTCAGGTGGAGTTTTCCTTTAACTTCTCTCAAGCCAGAAGACAGCCCATAAAGCAGTATGGAGGAGGTTCAACTTTCCAAAAAGGCAGTATTGGGAGGGGCTCATGTTAAGCACTGAAACTTAAACAAAGGAAAGGCCCATAAAACACTATGGAGGAGGTTACAACTTGTAAAAAAAAAAGCAGTACTGAGGAGAGCTCAATTGTGGGGATGGTCTCTGAGGCACTCCACTTACCTGACATCATGGGTTGTGTACACCTGATAGGTTGTCTGATGCACATGTGACTAGTTTTGTGGACGTCCCTTCTGAGTGTCCCTGGTCAGTTCTAGTCAGTTAACATTGTGCATCTAACATAGGTTGTCGCACTTTCCAGAGCTCAAAGCTTCAGAAACCAAACGAAACAACTACAAGGTAGGCAATCAGCCTTTACTTCTTATGTACTGCTTTCTAGTCTGTAGACAGAATAGACTTTATCGCTTTGCTACCGACGGGGTTGTTTATTCTTTTACACAGTTTTAAACTCAGTCATGACAAGACAGTACAAATTAATATGCATGTTTACTCTTATATCTCATTATTGTTACGACTGGATCTAATTCCTCTCCTAGCTGCCCAGCTCATCTCAGTGGCTAGTCATTTTGTTGTAGTGCTCTGTGTTCCCCTGCATAGTGGTCTCAGACACATTACAATGGCTATTAACTCTACTTTGTGCTCTGTGTTCCCCTGCTCAGCGGTCACAGACACAGTCCAATGCCTCTAATTATGCTTATTTAGTGCTCTGTGTGCCCCTGCATAGCGGTCTAAGACACTAACTGCTACTACTTCAACTGTTGAGCTCTGACTCTCCTATACAGCAGTATCAGACTCATTTAACACAATTCAAACTGCCTCCCATACAGTGCTATACAGTGCTCTTCAGCTCCTGCTTCTCTGCAGCTCAAGACACCCTATGTATTAACTGCTCAAAAGGCTTCTAGCAAACTTTTTATTTTACCTGCATCTGCTTGCTCTCTGAGGCATATTACTCCATCATGGCATTTCAAGCTGTTTTTATGACCCTCCACACCCACGCCATCCTCTCAGGAACCATCACTTCCTGCTTCTCCTCTGCCCTATCTTGCTCCCGATTGGCTCAGAAATCTCATGGGACCAGCCAAGCCCAGCGATGTCATAATCCTGCTCGCTCTCGTGAGATCTCGCTCGGGATCTCGCGATACCTCTCCATAGTAAACAAACCCTGCCAAACACTCGAGACTTCAATTAAGCCTCGCGACGTTTCACAGTCCCCACTCGCCCTAATTCAAGCTACACATGCCCAAATTACTGTGTAACATTTTTCTTGCCACTGCAGATATAACGTTGTTGCATAAACACCTCTGCTTAAAGAATAAACTGCTAACTAGTCCCATCACTGTCTGTAGTACATCATTTTGTTAAAATTGACTCCTACCCTCACAGATTCAGTGCCCAGCAGCTCTGCCACTGTTTCTTAAAGGCACAGCGCTTATTTCCTACAGTGACTTCCTGCAGGCACTGGCGCTTCTCCCTTGCTCACCCTGGCACAGTAACACCAGGTAGGCAACACATAAGAACTGCCAATACATTTATGCATTAAAAAAAAAAAAAAAAAAATTCACCTGGGACAGCACACTATGACATTTTTTCTATCCTTCTCAGGTGACCATGCCCAGAACAAAGAGCTGCAAACAATGTCATGTGCCACTGTCACCCCTACACTCAGGCAGGCTATGCACATCTTGCATCAAGGACACCAACACTCATACTGAGACACAAGATTCCGAGGATGACGGATCGCATCCATCCACTAGCCACAATAACACTCAACAGATGGGCGCCACTACAGTACTCTTGCACAATAACAAACTCATGCAGGCACAACAAAGTACTTGCAGCCATGCTACACAAACTTATGGAACTTTCACAGAACCAAATTCCTACAACTAAGTCCACCGCACACATTCCCATGGCACAGAACACTCCCTCACAGAACCACAGTTAGACTCCAGTGACTCCTCCGATATGAGGACTTCTCCTCCGAGCAAGACCCTCAAACACTCACTGCGAAATGGTGTTTCCCAGACCAAATTCGAGCTTGGTCGCAACGTATAGGAAACCGTCAGATTCGATACAGTTACACCAGCCCCTACATCTAAACTGCTTCCATCGCTGCAACCTGCAGCGAAACTGCAGATGCATTCCCAGTTTGTGAGGCAATAGACGAGATTGTACAAAAGAATGGTCAGCCTCAGAACCAGCCAGAATCCCAGAAAGAAAGTCCTAGGACAAAATGTATCCACTACAGGCAGAGAAGCTAGCACTATGGTGCACTCCTCGGCGGTGGACCCTCAAATAGCCGCTCTCAACAAGAAAACGGTGCTTCCCACGACAGCGCGTCCGGCCTTACGGACCCCATTGACAGAAAGATCGAAGAAAATCTTAAGAAAGCGGCCAAGCTGGCTGGCCTGGGTAGCAGAGCAGTGGTCACCGCTATTTACGCTACTCGTGCCCAACTCACATGGCTCCAGGAGTCACTAAAAACGCATTCCCGCTAAACTCACCAAGCCACCGTATTAGAAAATGCCATTCTGTCAACCAAGTACCTAGCGGACATGGCAGTCGATTCACTAAAAATAAATCGCGATCTGCAGCCATTTCTAATAGATCACGAGGTCTCTATGGATGAAACTTTGGGACGCAGATAAGGAGTCCAAGGCTACACTTCATAAGCTACCTTTTACAGGACACATGATTTTGGCCAGTCACTAGAAAAATACCTCAAGGGTAAGGAGGATGGCAGACTAATGGCCAGGGAACAGCCACGATCTACCTACCTCCCTCTCGCCCCAGAGGCAGATATTCTGCCTTCGTGACAGGCAAAAGAGCCACGTACATTTTCGAGGCCTCCTTCAGACAAAACTACTCTACTCCCTACCACCTCAGCCGTTACAGAGGCAGGGGCAACACACAAAGGGCAGACCAATTACCTCCGCCGCAACAACAGAAAAACATGACTGTCTACCCAGACCGTCAAACCCTACCAGTGGGGCGAGACTATCTCTATTCCTCGGCAATGGACTCAGACCACCACAGACAAATGGGTTCTAGAGATCATAAGCCAAGGCTACGCCAATACAGTTCACCACTGTTCCAAGAGGCCACATAATGATTCAATCAACATTACCAAACAATCATACACAACAACAGAGATTTCTACAGCTATTGCAGAATTGCTCGCAACAATGCCATAGCCCGGTACCACAACAAGAAGAAGGTACGGAATATACTCCCTTCTTCTTAGTTGCAAAAAGACAGGAGGTTTCAGACCAGTACTCGATCTAAAACATGTCAACAAATCAGTGCGTCACATTCCATTCAAGATGGAAACTACAAAATCCACTCTCACGAGCCCCTCGTCAGGGAGACTTCCTCCGTCCATAGATTTAAAGGCGCATACCTACACATTCCAATCGCCCACGCACTACAAATTTCTAAGATTCTGCAGTCTAGGTCAACACTATCAGTACAAGGTGTCTCCCCTTGACCTAACATCCGCTACGAGTGTTCTAAAAGTTTCAGTGGTACTCGCAGCACACCTCCGCCAAAAAGGGATACACGTCATTCCTTATCTAGACGACTGGCTCATAAGAGCCCGCACCCTTCAACAATCACTAAGGAAACACAACAGGTGATACAATGCCTAGAATCTCACGGATGGATTATCAACATCAAGAAAAGCCAACTAACCCCACACACTCTGGAACACCTAGGAACATTGATAGACACCAACAACGGGAAAGTCTTTCTTCCCACCCCAGAATATAAACAATTATATCCTCAGCTCACAAACTGCGATCCGCAAAACAAACCACACTATGACACATCTCTCACATGCTTGGTCTCATGTCATCCACCATAGACACCGTCCCATGGGCACGATGGAATCGAGACCACTCATGCTATTCCTACTAAAACAAGGACAGCCAGACAAAGTCAACCTTTCCAAACATGCCCAGCTGCCACCACGAGTAAAATCAAGCCTAAAATGGTGGACAGACAAACATAAACTATCCCAAAGGCGTTCCAATGGACATCTCTCACGGCGTTGTCGCGAAGCGGATGCAAGCCTCTCCGGATGGGAGCAGTACTGCACGCTCAACGCCCAGGGACAGTGGTCCGCAAAAGACTCAAAGCTCTCAATCGATGCCCTAGAACTGAAGGCAGTATTCAAGGCTCTACTGCACTTCTTGAATATCGTCCAACACAAACATGTTCAAATCAGGTCAGACAACCAGACCACTGTCTCCTACATAAACAAACAAGATGTACAAAGAGCAGACCATGATGTCTCTATGCTCCAAACTGCTCAACTGGTCTCAAATGAACCTCAAATCGATATCCGCCATCCACCTAGCTGGCAAACTCAACGTCACGAGGACTGGCTCAGTCGCCAGATGATACATCCGGCGAGTGGAAACTACACCCAAAAATATTCCAACAACTAGGCGACAGATGGGGCCCAATCGAGATAGACCTCATGGCCTCTCACAAGAATCACCAATGCCCAAAATATTGGTCACGCTTCAAAGATCACAAGCGATGAGTCGACTCCCTATCGGCAAAAGGCAAACTGGTACTTCCAAGTGGCATACATCTTTCCACCCATTCCCTCATCCCTCAAGTACTACGCAAAATATGAATATCGAGCCGTGTCATTCTTCTGACCCCACACTGGCCACGGCGATCATGGTTTGCGACACTCGTCTCATGGCACTGACAGATCCTTGGCAACTACCTCTAATTCGGACCTCCTCACACAAGGTCCCATTACTCACCGAACCTGCATCAATTACAACTAACGGCATGGCTCCTGAAGAGGCGAGACTGCTGAAGGCAGGTTACCACCCTCCATCATTCAGACCATGGCTCCTCTCGCAACCTACACTCTCCACCTACTCACGACATTGGAGTGTTTTTAACACATGGTGCCGTCATCATAAGATCGAACCCACTGAATGCACCATTGCGCACATACTGCTCTTCTTACAGGAGGGTCTACAGCTAGGACTCTCCCCTCATCCCTCAGGGTACAGGTCGCGGCCATTGGCGCCGCCGAGGACAAATCAGGGCAGCACCGGGCTCACACAAGATGTCATCCGCTTCTTAAAGCAGCAAATAATCTTGCCCTCCTCAAAACCAACGGTTGCACCGTGGGACCTGCCTTCGGTGCTTACAGCCATGACAAACACTCCATTTGAACCAATTGAGTCCATCCCCATTCACTGGCTTCAACTCAAGACAGTATTCCTAACTGCCATCGCCTCAACAGCGCGTTGGGGAATTACAAGCTCTATCCCACAAGGAACCCTTCCTCCAATTCTTACCCGACAGAATCTCTATGAGACCAATTTCGTCATTCAGACCCAAAATCGTGTCACAATACCATCTTAACCTAACTATTGAGATTCCAGCAGAGCTGCCACCAGAAGACATACAAGCAGACCCTCAACTTCACCTGCTAGGCATGACCGATTGCTATCCACATACATATCAAGAACTGCGCCCCATCGAATCGGACAGACTTTTCATCATCACTCAAGGCCGCAGACAAGGCATGGCAGCATCCAAAGCTGCAATTGCGGCTACCTCAAAAGCAATAGTAGAGGCTTACAAGGCAACAGACTACAAATACCTCAGACAAGCAAGGCTCACTCCACTAGAGCCATCAGCCACCTCATGGGCAGAAAGAAACATGGCCACTGCAGAGGAGAGTTGCCGCAGCCACATGGTCATCGATACACACTTTCATCAGACATTACAGACTTGATGTGTCACAACAACACAAGATGAACTTTGCTACCACTGTACTGTAGTGGCAAATACAAGACATTCTTCTATTGTCACGTCTAACCCACCTAGTCTTCATTCACTGCTTTTAATAACCCATGATGTCAGGTAAGTGGAGTGCCTCAGAGACCATCCCCCACAATGGTAGTTTACTCACCTGGTAAAGGTGATTGTGGGGAATGGCTTTCTGAGGCACTCCACGCTCTCACCCTACAGCATTACGTGACAATTAATATTTCAAACAACTTGATATTCTCCAACATTCAAACAGTTTACAGCATGTACTATTCCTTCTTACATTAAAACACAGTTTTTCTTTTACCATTAACCATCCATTGTCTATAGAGCAGTACTTAACTGGGGTTTCACTACACTTGGGGGCAAAAAATTACTCTTACTTGTATTTCAGACACAGCTTTGGAAAACTTCTAACTGACTAGAACTGACCAGGGACACTCAGAAGGGCGTCCACAAAACTAGTCACATGTGCATCAGACAACCTATCAGGTGTACACAACCCATGATGTCAGGTAAGTGGAGTGCCTCAGAGCCATTCCCCACAATCACCTTTACCAGGTGAGTAAACTACCATTAACTTCTCAAGCCAGAGGAAAATAATGCTCTTCAGCTGCCGTACACAGGCAGCATAATGTCAGGCTTTTTAACACTCTACCATATTGTTTAGAAGGTAATTATGCAGGTAGACCGTTTCTCAAAGCAATACATCTGCAGGACTATGCAGCCGTAAAAACAACAACTCCATGCTACCAGATAGAGGACTGACTAGATAGTTGGTTAAATATGCCCTTTTTTCCATCAGGGAAAGAAAAGGGAATCTCAGGTACATTTGGAGTTGTAGAATGAACAGCCCAATGCAGCCAAGAAGTGTTCATCTCCCGTGACCCTAAAGGGTAGTAGGCTAACAGTCCAATTGGCATAAGGGAAGAAAAGGGCACACCAACCAAAAGATAGCCCAGCATAGTCAGAAGAACAAAACATCAGAAACAAATTACCTGCTTCTCCCAACACAACAGGGATGTATTCTGTGTGCAAGCCAATGTATTTGATCCAATCCAGTGCACAGCACTCTTTCTGAACAGTGCAACTGCCAAGTGGAGTTGGACTGGACAGTGTTCAGTGGCACAGACTGCATTTAGCAACTACTAGGGATATACCACAAGACGTGATATATGCCAGGTAGGTGGAAGGAGGACAAGAAAGACAAAGGGAGGAAAGGGCTATCTTGGTTAGTATATAGGGCCTGAAAAGGAACCCTCACCCCAGTTTGAAGTTTTTTTTGGTAGTGGAAACCTCCTTATTTTTGAACAACAATTCAATAGAAGTACAACTGGAAAGATGCCATAGCCCTAAGTAGTGCTGACCAGCACTGTCTGGGGAGCTGCACAAAGGCCCTGGCTCTGCTAGATTGGGGAATGGTGGGCAGGTGTGGTAATCAATAGTGAAGATATTCTGGAAGATCAACAGTTATGCCAAGTATGTAACAATCATATCTTCCAAGAATCAATCTTTATCATTGATTCCCACTTATCGGTCTGAGTACAAAGCTTCCCTTCTATCTGAGGGAGAAGCTGGCTCACCCTGAGGGTAACAGATGCCCTCGGTGAGGAAATACATCTGACGGCAGGGCCTCCTTAAAGGTCTGGTGAGACATGAGATTGGTCAGGGCCAATTGGGGGCTACTGTGTCACAGGAGTTAGAGGTTCCCTGACAATTTCCCACCCTGACCGTAGAGGACAAGAAATTGGGTATCCAAGTGTGAGTTAAGCACCTTACCCTGGGAAAATGGTGCCAGTTTTGGGGGCGTAGTCATGCCATCCACCTGGTGCAGACTGCAGTTCCTGCTAATGTGGAGGCCACATCATAAGATGCCCTCAACTGATACAAAGCTACTGCCAGGTCCTGATCAGAAAGGTCAATGACTTGTCTGACTGTCTTACTCTACAGCATCGTAGTTAAAAGTGTGTTTAGCTGCAACCATAGGTGATGGTTATAGGTTGCCATATGTCTCTGGTGAGAAGAAATGGACTTTAGGGCATATGCCAAGGAAAACCTCTTCCTTCCAAGGGCATCTGCCTAAGTGGAATCTGGCTCTGGAGGTCGGTCATGTCCGAGGCCAGAACAGGGTATGCAGTACTTCAAGCCTTGATGAGGGTAAAGTACCTCACCTTCAGACCCTGTGGGTATGCGATACCAGATGAGGTCATCCATAGGGATGGATGGAGTGGAGAAAGGATGCCTCAACACTGCCCTGGTGCCTTCTCAAAGGCTCTAAGCCATGGAGGAAAGATAATAGTATTGAGATTGGGAACCCCTAGCATCCAATTTAGAAATACAGTGCAAGATGAATAGTCTTCATTAACTCTGGGTGGGAACCAAACCCTACCTTGAAACTATCCTCGGTGTAGACTGGATCCTCCTCTTCCTCATCAAAATGCTGTTCTGGGTAGCAATTTTTTTGGGGGTTAGAGGCAGATCTTGTTGCCATGAGGAGCATCAAGACTTACTCTGCTGGCAGTCCTGTGGTCTTCACTGGATGATGGTTTGGCAGTCTCTTCTGTCTTTTTGGTGCCAGAGATGACTGCTGTTTTACAGAGGAGTGCTTGCTGCATTTTCAGTCTCCTAGGTTACAAAAGACTGCTGCATAGTAGACACACCATCTAAAGTGTTCTTTCTGCCTTCAGTAGTACAGTGAACACATAGTTCAAGAGCATCGTTATGAATGATGTTCCTGCAGCACGCGCAGAAACAATGACACCAGTGATGGCATACAAGAAAGATTTGTTAAATAAAACAACAAATGAGAAAACATCAGTGATGATTTTTTTTTCTTTCAGTCGGATAAGTGTGGTCAATGGTGGGATAAAAGAATCTGCGGAGGTATGGGGCTGCTTCATTATGTAGGTGCCACCATAATGCAGGATCAACAATGGTGGCCCCACTTACTGTTTCTACATGATCCTGATGCAGATAGCTTACAGTTCAGTATGTGTGGCTCTGTGGATGGAGGTACACTTGAAGATGATCATTAGAAAGCATTTTTCTGCACAGTGTGGTTAATATCTGGAATAACCTACCCAGTGAGGTTGTGAAAGCTAGCACTATTCAGGCTTTCATAGCGGGAGTAAACAGCTTCCTTAGAGAATAGCACTGAGAACAACATGAGTAGGGGTACCATTCTGGCTGATAAAGCTGATTGTGGAGGGTTGTGGGATAACAGATGGACCAGACACTGAATTTCAGGTTCAACACACAATCTCTGTGTGCGTTTATTCAAAATACAGAAAATAACCTTCAGTAATGGCATATTCCTTCTTCAGTACATCAGTTTGCAGCAACAGACTATATATGCTCTTTCTCTGCACTTAGCCAGCACCTACTGACACTGATCTCTGATCTAAACATTTTTAGTGAAAACCCTTCATCCCTATGTGGGCCTTGTTTGCTTGGGTAATAGGGTCTCAAAAAGAAAAAAAACAAAACACGCTATAGACAAAGAACCTCAATGCAGAATCACTGAAAAAGGATCACCCCAAAGGGCCCTGGCAACAAATCATTTCAAAGAAATACTTCATACATACTTCCATAATGCAAGGCATCATGGGATATATGCAAATCACCATGAAATTTCAGACTTGTTCAGTTTATAGTAATTTACATGCATTTTAAATAGCACAACTAACTGAATCTTTATAATACAGTCAACTAGTACTTTTACCTTTATCAAAACACCTAGTGCCATGGTATTTTCAACATTTACAGGTTTCAAACATAAGCTATATACAATTCATCAAGGTATTTTATGACACAGTAGTGCTATTATATACTAAATCCAACAACGATAAACACAATATGTTGTTTTATATACACTCGGAGGTCACCACAATAACCTCCTGTACGAAGACCTGAGAGGAAAAGGAAAATTAAAGAAGACATAGCATAGTCAAGAAAGGCAAGGGGTGCCTCACAGGTGGCCAACCTTATGGACTAGAAATTGTAAAGGATAGATTAGGCTAAGAAACAGAATAACTGTTGCAACAGATTTAAGAAAAGGTCAGTCCTCAAGAGTGGCTAGAGCTCCCTGTCACATATCCCCACCTTAAGAGGAAGCAGTTATTGCAGACTGCTTGCCACCTTCCTGTCCCAGAAAGGGATGGAGCTCCACCTATCCATCTTCAGAAGCTCTGTCTCAGGGTCCCTCTTAACAATAAACATTCTATAAGTAAACATAGGGGATATCATCATCCTTTACCCTGAAGCATTATCACATTTTTCAATAGAGACTAACACTACCTTTCCATCTCCTTTTAGGGAAAGTCCATCATATTTTATTGACCAAAAATCTGGATGGCTGTAAAGTCTAGTACCCTAGAAGAATTACTCTTGGGTGAGTAATTACCTGCTCCAACCCCAACAGACATGTCAGTTTTAAGCAGGGCCTAGTCCTAGATTCAACCCTCTATATAAACCCACTTTGTCTCTTGATTTATTCATTTGCTACAGATACAGACACCTGAGAGTAAACACTCTTTTGGTGTTACCCCAACACAGGTTCCAATCCATTTTCTACCCTCCTCCTTGGTAGGTTTTCATTAAAAAAAAAAAAACATGTACCACCTTGATCTTAACATAGTGTAACATTTTGGCAATATTAGCATCTTTAGCCTGCAGTATAACCAATCAATAGTGTTACTAGATTGAGCTTCATCAATACAAGAAAAAGTCCTTCAGCCTCATAGGCTGCTCTTGCTTGCTTGGAGTCTTCAACCCCAGAACAATATTACTAGGCACAGTCTTACTTGGGGCTCACATTCATGTTCCATACTTGCATCCCTGACCATGAACAGGTAACATCCTGGGAACACAGGAAACAAAGGAATATCCTGCTCAGTCAGGGGTCCTCCAGCTGAGCTCACAAAAATCTTCCTCAGATTCTTCATCCAAACTCTCTGGCAGGGACCTCTCAAGCACCTGGCACTGGTGTTCCACCTTTCTGTGTAGTCGGTCTGCCTCCAGCCATTGCTCACTCATCCAGTGCATCATCCTCATCAGGATCTCCACCTCCTGCGTGTTCTCTCTCATACTTCCAGTCTGCTTTGACCTGCATCTCTTCATTGTCTTCAGGCTTGGCCTTCCTCCGAGCTCCCAGGTCCAGTTCAGGCAGCAGCTTCTCTCTGTCAACCATGGTTCTGGTCAGAACTCCATGGAGTTTCTTCTGCGGGTTCTCCTGTGGCAACTCCTGGTGCATCAGTCCACCTGGGATATCTGGGCAGTATCCACCAGAAAATGTCCCTCTTTGGCCAGTCCAGATGCTTCCAGCATGTTATTCCACTTCTGGCACCAAGTCTGTGGAGGGGTTGTGGGATAACAGATGGACCAAACACGAACTTCAGGTTCAACACACAATCTTTGTGTGATGTTTATTCAAAATACAGAAAAATAACCTTCAGCAATGGCATATTAGAAACACAGACTTTGGACAGATGGGGACCGCTTGGCCCACCTAGTGTGCCCATTTCCCTACCTACTGGATAAGTTGCAGATCCTAGTTAACCAACAGCCTATTTCTTCCTACCCACCACAAGAATTGCCTTATGTCTGTCCCATGCATTCTTGAGTTCTCCTACAGTTTTAGACCCCACAACCTTCTGAGAGGTGGTTCTATGCATCCACCACCCTCTCTGTGAAAAATACATCCTCACATTGCCCTTGAGCCGTCCCCCTCTATCTTCAAATTGTGTCCCCAAGAAGATATTCCTTCTTCAGTACATCAGTTTGCAGCAACATACTATGTATGTCCTTTCTCTGCACTTAGCCAGCACCTATGGACACTGATCTCTGATCTAAACATTTTAGTGAAAACCCTTCATCCCTTTGTGGGTCTTGTTTGCCTGAGTAGTGGGGTACAAAAAGAAAAAAAAAACAAGTATAGACAAAGACCCTCAATGCAGAATCACTGAAAAAGGGTTACTCCAAAGGGCACTGGCAACAAATCAAGTTTCAAAGAAATACAACATCATACATGAACTTCTGTGATTTTATCTATTTTATTGTTTTGTTTTATGTGACTGTGCAGCGCTTGATTTATGAAAGGCACTATATTAAATAAAATGTATTATTATTATTACATACTTCCATAATGCAAAACATCATGGGATATATGCAAATCACCATGACATTTCAGACTTGTTCAGTTTACAGCAATTTACATGCATTTTAAATAGCACAACTAACTTAATCGTTATAATACAGTCAACTAGTACTTTTTACCTTTATCAAAAACACCTATTGCCATGGTATTTTCAACATTTACAGGTTTCAAACATAAGCTATATACAATACATCAAGGTATTTTATGACATAGTAGTGGTATTACATACTAAATCCAACAACAAAAACACAATCTGTTATTTTATATATGCTCAGAGGTCTACAATAATCTCCTGTCACGAGGACCTCAGGGAAAAGGAAAATTAAAGAGGACATTATAGTACAGTCAAGAAAGGCAAGGGTGCCCATAGGTGGCCAAATCGTATGACCTAGAAATTGCAAAGGATAGATTAGGCTAAGAAACAGAAGAACTGTTGCAACAGATTTAAGAAAGGTCAGTCCTCAAGAGTGGCAGGAGCTCCCTGTCACCCTGATAAGGTTAGAGGTTAGTTCATACTCAAACTATACATATTCACTCCTGTGCAGTAGGAAGAACAGACATAATTCACAATAAGTACCTTCCATTATAACCTCAATACTACAGTATGTTACAATAAACACTGACTTACTTGGTTCTTCAACTCTCTCTTGGTATCTCTGTTGCAGATGCATGTGAATGATGGTCTGTACTTTCTGCCTGTTTGTGAGAATGTCAGGCTCTGTTATCATTTCCGTTATCACAATGTTGTTTTTATTGTTTTGAAGCAGTTGACCTGGCAACCATTGGTAATTTTCAGCTGATAGTGACGATCTGTGAAATCAATCTCTTCATCTTGAATAGTTTTAATTCTGGTAAACAAAAGGGAAATGAATACTGTGCTGCATATGCAAATGCAAGTGCAGTCTCTTGTTGTATGCTACGCCACATTTTACTGCACCACCATTCCAGTGGAGCTGTTTTTATTGTTTGTTGCATATGCAAATGCATATTGGGCCTATATGTTTACAAAGAAAATGTTACCTCCTGTATTACTGTATTTCTTCTAAGGGATGTGATGTATAGTCACACTAACTGTATCAGGTACATGCTTGCATGATGCCCCAGAAAATGTTGAGGGTTTCAAAGAACTCCATTTGCATTGTGCAGATCTTTCCCTTTACAGTGCAGTAACAAGATGCACTACATATCTGGATATATCAGGAAATACCACAGATATACAATTAAAATTAATAAGTATTTTCTTGTGATATAGCATGATATCTGGATATGCTTTTCATATCACTAGCCACCAGTGTACCTCCCAATGGTCAGAAGAAGCCAAGGAGAAGAGACAACATTAAATACAACATCATTAACACAATAATGTAACAATGTCAAAACTTCAAAAAAAAAAAATATATACAGAATAAATGATGGAAGAAAGTGGTAGATGAAAGTAATTCCATTGAGTAGGTCCAACGAGATAAATAAGCCATACACTTGAAGGGCAAGTGGTTTAATATTTTACCAGACTTCCAAGATGGAATTTATTTTCAAGTATACTACACCTTTCCATTTTATTTTATGTAATACATTTTGGTAACCATGATTTGAAAGCTGCAATTTTTGTTTTGTTTTTGTGTGTGTACATGTGCAGGCACAGAGCCATGAGAATCAGGAAGAAAACATTCCTCACTGTAGTAATAATGTTTCTTCTAAGAAGGCTACTAGTGATTCCATAAGTCTCCAATTATCTTGGGCCCAAGTTATTACCCTAGAGAAAGAATTTGGAATATTATGTTAATTCACTCTGCACAGTGGTCACACTCCCTCTAGCATTCTGATTGTCAATCTATTGCTGAAGAACCAAAGAGAGCAGTGTTCACCTACTGTATCTAACATATTCTAGTACTCTTACTTAACATAAACGTAATAACAATGCTAAAAGCACACACTAAAAATTGTACAAATGGTAAAGGTTTTAAAATGGAATGTACACACAGTAGAAACACATACTGATTACTGGCTATAGTGCAGAACCCATTTACTAAGATTCTAAAACGGAGATAGGGTTGAGTTTACATAACTTGCTAGTAAACCTGTTAGAAGAAACATTATTATGGTGAGTACATTTTCTTCTGAACAGCAGTTTACTAGTTACATCATACAGGTCTGCAGACTCCAAGTAGTAGCTTATGAAGGTGTCCCATGAATAGAGCAACTCAATTAGAACAAGTCAATTTGGGCAAGGTCAAAACAGCGTGTGTGAAATGAGCCATGCTGTATGAAGTGTGCATGTTATGGCCCCACTCTATTTTCCATACTCCTTAATGAGCTCCTTAACTTTGCTCATCAGCAGGCATACACATGTATGCAGATGACACCATGGTATTCTAATCTGGAAAATCCCTGCTGAAGTGACTATCAGTCTGCAGCTGGACTTTAACAATGTCCAGTACTGGTTTTATGCCTACCAACTCTCCCTGAATGCCAAAAAACAGTCTCTATGACCTTTGGCAGCAGACACATACTAGCCTACAATCGTCTCACCCAATTTCCACACTCTTACAGGTACTAAACTGGATAGCGTCCACTCATTTAAGTACCTTGTGCTCAGGCTAGGCAGGAATCTTGACTATGGTGTACGTAGATGCCATCCACAAAAATCCTCCTAAGCTTGGTGCCCTGTACAGACACTGTAGCTGCCTGCCCATGCAAGCCAGGCATGAAATTGTTCAAAGATGATTCTCACTGTCTTCGACTTTGGAGACACAGTCTACAACTCTGTTCCAAAGACCAACCTAGCTTGACTGGACACTCTCTTCAACTCATCCTGCCGCTTTGTCCTTGACTGTCCCTTCTCACCCACCACTGCCATCTCTATACCTCTCTCTCTCTCTCTCCTTCCCCTCCCTCACTGCCAGGTGCTTGTCCCATACCGCCAGCCTAGTAGGTAAATTCTGGCTTGGCACTCTTCCATCTTACCTGTCCTCCCTCTTGTTAATCCCCCACCCTCAGCTACTCACTTAGGTACCTACATTCAGAACACTTGCCCTCCACCATGTGCTCCTCATCTGGTTGAAATGCCTTCTCCTACATATTTCTCAGCTCCTGGAACTCCTCCCCTTGAAATGCCTCCGCCAATTCTTGCCATTCCCTCACATTCCTCCTCAGGACACACTCTGTTCACTGTATCAACTGCAACTAGTCACCAAGCATACCTACTACAACTAATTCCTACCTGCAAATGCAAGTCATTTCCACGTATACTCTCCACTGCTGCCCTACCCCTTACTGCCCTGATCCCCAACTCCCATGCCCCTCAGTTCACTCCCCTTTCTCTCCTTCCCATACCCCATCTCCTTCACTACTCTTATCCTCTTTCTCTCCCCCCCACTTTTCCTCCCTCTCTTCCCTCCTGCCTCCTAGTCCTTCTCCTCTTCCTTTGCAATCTGTTTCCCTTTATCTCCATCTCCCGCTCCCCAAACCTCCCTCCTCCCATTCCACTTCCCTCTGCATGCTCCTCATGCTCCTCCCTCCTTCAACCTATGCCCCCATTCCTCATCCCTGCTCCCTGCTAGCACCATATCCACTGGCAGGGTTCTCTACATCCTGAAGGGAGATGGCTCTAGTTCTCCATCCCTACTTTAACCCCAAGTTTCTCCTAACCCTCCAGTTTCCACATGGCCCCTGGCTCCACCTCTCTGAATTTACAACTAGGGTTCCTTCCCATCCCTCCCCTGCACTAATAAGGGTGACCTCCTGGCACAGGTTTAATGCTCACCTAAGTTAAATTGTTATCATACTACCTGCTCACCTTTAGCTGTATTCAACATTTGTCCATGCTCTCTCACCTGGTTGTAACCTAATGTATAAGTGCTCAATTACTGTAGCGCTGCTCACCTTAGATCCACGTATTAACCTATGCTCTTACCCCTGTTATCTGATATGCAACTGCAATGACAGTCCCTGCTTACTGCTCTTGTTCCTAGCTACCAACTACCTGTGTTGCATCCTGCTTTGTGTATGATTCTGCTGTATTCATCTTAATGTACTGTACTCTGTATTCACCTAAATGTTGTAATATCCCCTACCTATGTTCTCCCTCCCCCAGGATGCTTCTGGAAATGAGCTGTTCTCAGTTCATGTTGTTTTCCTAGTAAAGCTCTTCAAATAAATAAATATAAATAATAAATAAGTTCACCGCTTTCATTTCAGCAGGCAGCCATACAGGTAGTTATTGTTTGAAGCATGTAGGTAGTTGTTTGAATGGACAGTTCTGGGGTGGGCACATGCGTAGTGATTACAGCCACCACCTGTGTGGCTGGCACACATGGGTTCTAGACTGGCTGTGAGGTTTTTTTTTTTTATTCCTGTTCCACCAGCACTCCTGACTTTGTTCCTCCACCCCAGTGTGTGAATATTTGATTACCCCACCAATGTTCTCACCATCCCCAACTTGTGTTCCCCTGTAGAGTATTCTCCTTCCAAGTTTTTCCCTGTACCTGATTGCAATCCCGGTGATAGTTATTTTAGTTAGGTGTGGAAGCGAAAAATAACTATACTGTAGCTGTTAGTTTTTTTTTGGAGCATGCTATCGTACTCCTCACTGTTCTGCTTGCAGATGTTGTTTTTTCAGTATTTTTGTCAGCACTGTTTTGTAGGTGCTCTTTGACCTGGAACCCTTGTGAGGCAGGGTCTAGAACATACTGTATTCAGGAAAAATATTCTGCAGTTTCAAACCTGGCATCCCTTCTGAATTGGATGTCCATGCAGTATTGTTCAGTAAATGTAGACCAGGTAGCTGCTTTACATATCTCCTGCAGTAGTATGCCCTTCATGGCTGCCACTGTGGCAGAAGTAGCCCTAATAGAGTGCACACCTGGGCACTTGGGTGGCTGCTTGTCAGCTTTCACAGCAGACATATTCAGGAGACTATCCACTGAGAGACAGTCTTCTTAATTGCTGGCTTGCCTTTGCCTACCTCAACATAAGTGACAAACAAGTGGGAGCTGTCAGTCCTGGACCCTTTAGTTCTAGCAAAATAAAAGCTTAGAACTCTTTTTAAACATTCAGCCTGCAAAGCTTCTCCTTATATGCATTTGTATGAGGTTTCAGAAATACAAAGGCAAAATTACTGTCTGATGCAAAGTGAAACTGCGTATACATTTTGCAAAGAATTTCCTGTGCTTCCATAGCACCACTTTATATAATATAATAACACTTCGTTCTGTACAGAGGGCTTTCAGTTCACTGATCCTTCTGGCAGATGTAATAGCTAATAAAACACTGTTTTTTGGGGCTAGCCAGTGGCTAGGGTTGGCGCTGGACGCCACACCTCGCTCCACGCCCGGCGACCCAGGTTCGGGAATGAGCCTGGGCCGGGAAGGTTAGCAGGGAAGAGGGATTGAGCACCCAATGGTGGCTCTCCTCTCTGGGGAGGTTACCAGTCTGTCCCACTGCTATATCGCCAACTCCTGGGTGAACCGAGAATGGCAAAGCAGGTCGGGATGCTAGCGGGAGGGCAGTACTAGCTGAGAGCCTGGGGAGGAGCAGCATATACGCGTGCCTCCTCACTGGCTCTTCTCAGTGTGCCAGCAACTGCAGGATAGGGGCAGAACAGGAGAAATGGAGCCTGTCAATCCTAGGTGGCGACTCCTCCGATGCCAGTCCATGTCACCGGTGCTCACCAGGGCAGACTCAATGTAAATCACCAGCTCCACCATTATTAGGGGAGGATCGGGGTTCCTTCCCGCCCCACCCAGAGGTGTGCCGGGATACCTAAGGAACCATTGAGCAGGTGACCACTCTGGAGCAGACTCCTGGGGGTACCATGGGATGTGTGGAAGGCAGATTGAGGGTGTCTGATTGAGTGGCGGGACGGTGCGGTAAGGAGAAATAAATATAAGGTTAAAAAAAACAAAACAAAAAAAAAACACTGTTTTCCATGTCAGGTATTTGAGCTCTGCCAAGGCCACAGGTTTGAAAGGAGGCTAGAACAGGGCCAGAATCAAACCACATAAGGGACAGTATCCTGGACTTTAGGAGGCTGATTTTAAGAAAATGAGAGAATTACTCATGGATGCCCTGGTAGGGACAGAGAAACTAGAGGAGTAGAACAATGGGCTATAATAAGAGAGAATTGAAAAGCTACTAAACTCTGTGTCAAGCAGGTCAGCAAGGGCAAGACAAGGTAGTGGAAAATGTAAGAGCAAAAAAAACTGCCTTCAGAAAATGCAAAAATAAAACCACAGAAGGAGGAGGATGGGGAGTTACCAGGAGAAATGAAGGAGGCAGGGAAGGCAGTTAAGAGCACAAAAGCTAGCCAGCCGGTGGTGCTGTGGGCTGAGGCACTGGATGCCATACCACGCACCACACTGGCGACCAGGTTCAGGACCGAGCTCGGGCTGTTGGGGATTGGTAGGGGAGGAGGATCGCGTGTCCGATGACAGCTCTCCTCTCCTGGGGACGACTGGGCATATTGTTCCACTCCTTGGCTGCCTCCTGGTGGAGGATCAGGGGGCAGCGACAGATTCAGGAGACTAGAAGTGTGACATCATGGCGTGCATGCCTCACGCGCGCGTTCATGGCCATGAGGGAGGACCCAGAAAAGTGAAAATCCGGCAGCGGCTCCATGGTGTCCCCTCCAGCAGATCCGCATCCCTGCTTGGGACCACCCGTAATTGCCCTTTAAATAGGGCTCGGGGGTACCTGGAAGTGGTGTCCATGGGAACTGGAGGAAGGACAGATTTCCACCTGCGGGCCGTGGTGGAAAAATGCAAGATGAAAAAAAAAAAAGCATAAGCGAAAACAGGAAAATATAGCCAAATCAGTAAAGAGGGGATAAACATTTTTAGATATACTAGTGAAAGAGGAAGTCTGAAGGAGGGATAGTAAGACTGAAAGGAGAATGTTTTCTGTAGAAGAGGACCACCAAAAAGCAGACATATTTAACAAATACTTCTGTGCAGTATTCATGGAGGGGTAGAAAGCGGCCTTTGTTAGATGGCAAGGGCATAAAGGGTCAGAAGGTGGATACTAGCACTTTCACAATGGAAAGAGTCCTAAAGGGTTGTCAGACAAGGCAATGGGTCCAGGCGCGTGCACCCCAGGTTGCTGAGGGTGCTCAGGGAGGAGCTGGCTGCATCTTTGACAGCCCTGTTCAACCAATCACTAGAAACAGAGGAGGTACAAGGGGACTGGAGGAGGGCAGATGTAGTCCCACTCTACAAAATGGAAATAGGAAGAGGCAGGAAATTACAGGCTGGTCAGTCTGACTTTGGTAGTATGCAAAGTAATGGACTCACTACTGAAGGAAAGGATTGGAAAATATCTTGTTACCAGAAGTCGACAAGATCTGGCCTAACATGGATTCACCAGGGAGGTCATGCCAGACAAACCTGAATTTATTTATTTATTTAACTTTTGGTAACGGGTGGGCCCACTGAGATCTTGACAGTCCCTTTTTCAGGGCGACCCAGGATTAGTTACATGTACCTAAGGAAGAGAAAAACAATGCTTTGATACAAACAGGGTGCAAGGCTTACATAATGCATAAGACCATCAATTCAGCATGTTATACATCATCTACAGAATCCAAACAACACCCAGACATTTAGTTAGAAACAGACAGATCAACAAAACATCTTAGATAAAGTGCCCTTCAGTAGTATTCTGTCTACTTGATGCCCCTCTCATCTTTAAACTGTGAAACCATTCCAACCATCCCGTTCTGGAAACTTTGAGCAGCCTCAGTTGAGGCAACAAGAATCCAGTGTCTAGGTGTGATTTTAGTGCTTTCTTAAAGCCCCAGAAGAGGTACAGCCCTGTATCTCTCTCGGTGGTGTTCCAGGAGTTGAGGCTGAGGCCTGCTCTGGCAGACCCAGGCAAGGGATGATTTGGCTCTGGGTATTTCAAGTAACCTTATGGTAGATCTGAGCACTCTTGTTTGTTTAGGGGGCTAGCAGGTCCCATTGACTTGGGGTAGCCCCAGGTTGCTGTAGTTTAAAAGCCAAACACGAGGAAAGATAAACTCGTCTGGCTTGAGGGATAATGATCAATGGCCTGGAGCACCTGGGTTATACTCTATCCATTGCACCCCAGCTGTAAACCGGCCGACCCTGTGGTACAGTGTCCCAAGGCGCTGTCTTTCTGTTGGCCTCAGTGTTTGGAGCATGGTCGCTCCATAGAAAGAGTGGGTAATATTGTCCCGTTGCCGATCGCTTTCCTGGTTTCCTTGTTCATAAAGGGTTTAGTCTATAGAGGAGGCCCAGTTTTTGGTTTACCACCTTTGTAAGGTGGTCCATATGCTTCCTGAAAGAGACCTCCTGGTCTAGGTACATCCCAGGTACTTGATGTTGTCCACTACCTCTATCCCGTCCCATTTAGGGTGGTGAGGGATAGAAGGTTCGAACTGTCTGGGCCAAGTTTTTTGGGCCAAAGAGCATGGCTTTAGTTTTCTTACTGTTTAGGACGAAGCCGGTGCTCCTGGCACCAAGCTTCAGGGTTCCGAGGTCCTGTTGCAACTCCAGATTTAGGGACCCATTGTCCTTCCCAGTTCTGTACAGCACTGTGTCATCGGCATATAAGAAAAATTACTCACCTTAGTAATGTTGTTTCTTCTAATGGAGTCTTGCTATATCATGACAATTGCAGTTTGTCCCACCATTAGAACTGCTCCGGAGGTGAAAGAGTTAACTCCATTCCATGAATGGAACTTAGAGCCTGAGCTCTAAAGAGAAGCTCTGTCTGTGTAGTTTCAAACCTAAACTGTCAGATCTTCTGAGCAAAACTCACTAAGGTCTGTGTGGAAGCTGTAACCTACACTAGCCAACTGGCTACCTAAATATTAACACTCATTGCTGGTCCCAAAACAAAAGACTCAAGTCAGGGGACCAGAACTAATAGTATAATTTAACAATATGAGAGAAATATAAGGAAAAATGAAAAACACCACACCCCAAACCCCAAGAATGGGTGAAAACACATAAAAGGGCATAAAAATAGTGCCCACACTAGGCTGCCCACCCCATACCCAAGTAGAAGTTCTGAGAGGGCAGGCTGGGAGGAGGTCATAATAGCAAGACTCCATTAGAAGAAACAACATTACTAAGGTGAGTAATTTTCTTCAAACAACATAAAGTCTTGCTATATTATGACAATTACAGACAACAGCAGTACCTCCATGGAGGAGGGACAGCACCTACTTAGGGAATAGGTTCTGAAGCACAGCTGTGCTAAACCGAGCATCTCTCCTAGCCTGGACATCCAGGGAGTAATGCTTGGTGAAAGTGTGTACCGTTTCCAAGTAGCAGCTTGACATATCTCCAATATAGGATGTCTCTGGCAGCAGCTAGAGACGCGGCTGTACCTCTGGTAGAATGAGCCCTCAAGCCAGAGGGGATCTCTGCCCAGTTTCTGATAACAAAATTGGATACAAGAGACAATCCACCTGGCAATTGATCTCTTAGTGGCAGGTTTCCCTTTCCCAACCTCACCATAAGTGAGAAAAAGTTGGAGGGATTCGAACCTGTGACCCTTGAGTACGTTCTATATAGTAACTAAGGGCCCTCTTAACGTCTAAACTGTGCAATCTCCTCTCGCCAGAAGAGGAATGTTCAGTGAAAAACACTGGAAGGAGATAGATTGGTTAAGATGGAAATCTGAAACCACCTTAGGCAAAAACTTTCTGTTAGACCTGAGGACTACCTTATCCCTGTGGAAAGAAATAAAGTCATTTTCTACTGACAAGGCTTGCAACTCACTTATGCATCTAGCAGAAGTGATAGCCACTAGGAAAACAGTTTTCCAAGTTAGATACTTAAGCTCTGCAGAAAACAGAGGTTCAAAGGGGTTGCATTAACTGGGCAATGCAAACATTAAGGTCCCAGGCAGGGGCGGATCTCAAAAGGTGGATTAGTATGAAGTAATCCCTTAAAAACTTGGAAAATACAGGGTGAGCGGAAAGAGGATGGCTTTCCTGCTGAAACAAAAGCAGAACAGCTGCCAAATGAACTCTCAGGGTAGCTGGTCTCAGGCCCAAAGAATTAAGATGGACCATGTAATCTAACACAATGGGCAAATCAGCAGATTCTGGGGAAATATGGTTCCCAGAACACCAAATGGAGAACCTTTTCCACTTAGAATTATAAGTAGCCCTAGTGGAAGGCTTCCTAGAAGCTCTTAGGATTTCAAGAACACCCGAGAGAGGTGTAGGTCAGCAAATTCTAACTCCTCAAGAGCCAGGCCTTGAGGTTGAGGGATTTGAGTTCGGATACCAAACTCTCCTGGGCACAGGTTAATAGGTTGTGATTCCTGGGGAGACACAGGGGAGATGGACTGTCAGGGACAGAAGGAGTGGGTACCAGGGCTGCCTGGCTCAATCTGGGGCAATCAGAATCACCCTGCAAGGCTGGGATCTGATTTTACTAACACCTTGAATAGGAGAGGAAGGGGAAAAGCATAAAGAACTTCCTTCCCAATCCAGGAGAAAGAGCGTCCAGGGGACTGGGCCCAACACTGGGGCCTGCAACAGAACAGTGGAAGTTGGTGATTGTCTGGGGCTGCAAAAGATCTATCTGAGGGTGCCCCATCTGGCAAGACTATCCCCAATACTTGAGGATCCAGAGACCATTAGTGATGGCCCTGAGAAATCCTGCTGAGAGCATCTGCTAGGACATTGTCCTTTCCTGGAAGGTGAACTGCTATGAATGAAGTGTTCAGGGAATAGGCCAGAGACCACAACTTCATTGCCTCGGTGCACAAGGCGAAGACCGAGTGCCCCCTGCTGTTGATGTACCACATTGTTGTGGTATTGTCTGTTCTGACTTGTACCACTTTGTTCTGGACAGAAGCAGAAATGCTTGAAGTGCTAAAAGACAGCTCTGGGTTCCAGCAAATTGATGTGGAGCAGAGATTCCTGGGGACCACACTCCCTGAGTGGAGAGGTCGCCCATGTGGGCTCCCCACCCCAGGAGGAAGCATCCGTAATGAGGGTCAAAGTGTGAGAAAGGGGAATGAAGGGACCCCAGTCTTAAATTGCTCTGATCCTGCCACCACTGGAGGGCCTGGATCAAGGTTCGGTCACTGGGACCAACTTGGAAGGGGTCTCTTCTCTGAGACCAATAGGCTCTCAAGTGAAACTGAATGTCTCTCATCTGAAATCTTGCTCCCTGCACTACAGCTGTGGACGCAGCCATGTGCCCCAGGAGCTGCAAAAGTGCCTTGCTGGTCGAGAGACCTGCAGAGTGAAGGAGGAGGCCAGAGCCACCAAGTTCCTTACCCTTTCTAAGGGAAGAAAAGCTCTGGCCAGATTTGTGTCCAATTCTGCACCTATGAAGGTGAGTACCTGAACTGGTTCCAGAACCGACTTTGGTAGATTTAGCAGGAAGCCCAGGGGAGAGAAGCTGCTGGGTGACTTGCAGGTGAGATTTTACCTGTTCTGGGGACTGGCCTACAATGAGCCAGTCGTCCAGATAAGGAAAAACAGCAATCCTTTGCCTCCTTAAGTGAGCCACTGCTACTGCCAGACATTTGTGAATACCCTTGGGGCAGAGGTAAGGTCAAGGGCATTGCTCTGAACTGGTAGTGACCTGAGGGCAGTTTGAATCGGAGGTACTTTCAGTGGGAGCTTCTGATTAGGATGTGAAAATAAGGCATCCTTGAGGTCCAGGAAGCTAGCCAGTCCCTGGCCTTAAAGAGGGTAAAATCATTGCCAGAGTTACCATTCTGAACTTTGGTTTCAAAGATGCTTGTTCAGATATCTGAGGTCTAAAATGGGCGCCATTCTCCTGTCTTTTTGGGGTAAGGAAGTATCTGGAGTACAGACCCTTGCCCTGGTGTAGAGGAGGAACCCTTTCTACTGCTCTGAGAGCTAACAGGGTTGAGACCTCTGCTTCTAGAGTAAAGGTCTCTAAAGAGCTTGCAGGTGGAAAGACCTGATTCTCATCTTTGGGAACTTTTGAAGCTGAGAACCAGACCCTGGCTTACTACTTCCAGAACCCACTTGTCTGAAGTTAAAGACACCCAGTTCTGACTGAAGTAAGCCAACCTGCTCCCTACTGGTAAAGGAGAATCGGCCCTGGGCACCCCATCAGGGTGCCAGCTAGCAGGTGCTTTAGGCTGAGGGGTGGGGAGAGGCCTGCCCACGCCCGTCTGCCTCTGCCTCTGAAGAACCCCTCTGAGCATAAGCAGAGGAGGCCTGGGTTTAGTAAAAGGCCTACCCTACCCCTGGGGATGTGCCTCTGAGGAGTGGCTTACGCTCCTTGGCTTGAGCACTTTATAGGTAGTCCTATATTCATCCATCTTCTTCATATAATTCTCTGTCTGCTCCCCAAACAGAGAATTTCCCCACAGGAAAATCCATAGCCTTAGTCTGGGTATCCTGTGACAAGCTATAACACCTGAGCCAGGCCAACCTATGAAAAGCTACAGATGTGGCCATGACTCTAGAGGAAACATCATTAAAATCCACAGCAGCATGAAACTGCACCTTAGAAGCCTCAATGCCATCAGCAGCCACCTGCTCCAGCTCACTAGCAAGCTGGCCAGGGCTTGTTTGGCTAAACTCATAACAGTATCCCATCAAGATTTGTGATACCTTGCTACATAAGCCATATAATTTGCTTGCCTGAGTCCCAAGGGCGCTGCCATGTACTGTTTTTTGCCATAGCATCAATCTTCCTGGAATCCTTGTCAGGAGGATGTGAAGCCAGGGAATATTACTTTATCACAGGCTGCAGCCTGAACTACTAACATGACTACATTGCTGAGAAGGAATTCTGTATCAGGACCTGACAGTGTGTACCTCCTGTCCATCTTTTTATCTACAGGAGGCACAGAATTAGGAGTTTTAAGATTTTTATTGTTTGTTTCCTAAATGACTTATGCAAAGGAATAGACAATCTCCTAGACTCTGGTATATCCATAATTTCTACAAAATCAGGCTCCTCTTGCTCATCCACAGCTTCCTCCAAAGGAAGCTGGAGGAGTTCAACAACTTTTTGTAAAACATAAAATGAGAGGGGACTCAGAAAGCATAGAGGAGATTCTAAAGGTCTGTCTGGGGAGATGTCGGTTCAATGGGCACCCAGACCCTCCAAGTCACATTCATACTGTTCATAATCATCCTCCCCTCCTCTGGTTCATAAAACTCCTCAACATCATATTCCTGAACCGATGGAACTGACCGAACCGACCTTTTACCAGATAGTGGCGGTTCGGACGGAACGGAGAAAGTGACTGGACAATCTGAATAGCTCTTGCTATCTCTGCCGCAAGTTGGAGTAAAATTTTGGGCTCCAAACCTGCTGACTTTCTTGTTCTCTTTACTGGAACTGGTTCATCCAAGCCAGCTTTTGTTTGCCCAGGAAGTCTCGCCCTGGTCAGAGGGCACTCCTCGGTTCAGTTGGCACCAAACCGGGCTGGCCATCCGGGTCACGGAATTTTTAGCCTCTCGTTCCATGAGCCTTCCCAATCTCTTTTCAGGGTGGCTGCAGGAAATTCTTACAAATCTGTCAGTCTGACTGGAGGTGGTCAAACCCCAGACAATAAACACATGTGGTGTGTGGGTCAGCCTTGGCAAAGACTTCCCCACAGACATCACAGTGTTGAAACCCAGTGGGCCGGTTTTTCTTTTGGGTTTCTCAGACATAATGCCAGCTAACCAGAAAAACTTGCCCTTTGGCAGCAGTGCCAGGCAAGAACACCCTTATCGGTTCCTAACTAAGTGTCACGGTATTAGAAAAACCGTAATGAAATCCGTTTTTTTAGAACCGATAAGAACCGGAACCGCACTCTAAAATATCAAGTTTAAAAACTTTAAGTTTAACCCAAGCTGATCGGTTCAAAACCGAACCGATAAAACTACAAGTTCCACACAGAATTAAAATAAAATTACTTACGATACCACAGACAGAGCTTGAACCGATCGGTTTGCGTTAAAATAAAACTATTCTCGGTTGAATCGAACTGAGAAAACACTGTTTAAACCGAGAAATGAACCGAGCAGTAGGAGAAATCTCGGAGCGACTGTTCAGTGAGGCGAATAAGAATCTGACAGTTTAGGTTTGAAACTACACAGACAGAGCTTCTCTTTAGAGCTCGTGCTCTAAGTTCCATTCATGGAATGGAGTTAACTCTTTCACCTCCGGAGCAGTTCTAATGGTGGGACAAACTGCAATTGTCATAATATAGCAAGACTTCATGTTGTTTGAATGTGACTTTCGCCCCTCCACAATGTAGGAGTAAGTTGTTAACATACAGGGAGAATAGTAATGGGCCTAAGATTGACCCCTGCGGAACTCCAACAGATACTAGTCGCACTCCTGATTTTGCCCTTTCCACCATACCATTTGTGACCTGCCATGGAGGTACTGTAGTTTGTGAACCATTTAGGGCTTGCCCATCCAGACCTATGCCCTAAATCTTTCTAGTAGTAGCTGATGTTCAACAAGGTCAAAAGCCTTAGTTAGGTCAATGAAGACTGCCCCTACCATCTTGTTCTGGTCAGGGATGCCCTTTAGGGACAGGAGACTGGGGCAGTAGAACAGTGGGCTTCAATAAGAGGGAATTGAAAAGCTACTAAACTCTGTGTCAAGCAGGTCTGCAATGCAAGGACAAGAGAAGGTAGTGGACAATGTAAGAGCAAAAAAAAAAATAGCCTTCAGAAAATACAAAAGAACACAGAAGGAGGAGGATAGGGAGTTGCCAGGAGAAACAAAGGGAGGAAGGGAAGGCAGTTAAGAGCCAAAAGTGAAAACAGAGGAAAACACAGCCAAATCACTAAAAAGGGGATAAAACAGTTTTAGAAATATTAGTGAAAGAGGAAGTCTGAGGGAGGCATAGTAAGACTGAAAGGGAAGGGGGTGTTCTGTGAAGAGGACCACCAAGAAGTGGACATATTTAACAAATACTTCTGTTCAGTATTCATGGGGGTAGGAAACGGGCCTTTGTTACAAGGCAAGGGCATAAAGGGTCAGGGGTTGACACTAGCACTTTCACAATGGAAAAAGTCCTAAAAAGTTGTCAGACAAGGCAATGGGTCCAGACACAGTGCATCCCAGGTTGCTGAGAGCTCAGGGAGGAGCAGGCTTCATCTCTGACAGCCCTGTTCAACGATTACTAGAATCAGAGGAGGTACCAAGGGACTGGAGGAGGACAGATGTAGTTCACTCACAAAAGTGGAAATAGGGAAGTGGCAGGTGTGATGCTTGGCCAGCTGGTTATGATTATTGTATGATACTGGTATTATAAATAAGTGGTCAGTGTATGAAATGTCAGTCTGTGAGATTTGGCCCTTTAAATTACAAGGTGTCAGCAGCTGAAACCACAGGATGTATTACACTGACCAGGAGATCTCTGTAATGTAATTAACTTCCTTGAGAAATTGCATTTATGGCCTTTTAATGACCTCATGCTTTTGAAGTTGGAAACTAAATATACATTTTATTACATCAGGAAAGGATGTCATTTAGCTGATTCCTGTTGGTTATCTCACACCTGGGTGATGGACTGC
This sequence comes from Neoceratodus forsteri, assembly GCA_016271365.2. Classification (NCBI taxonomy): domain Eukaryota; kingdom Metazoa; phylum Chordata; order Ceratodontiformes; family Ceratodontidae; genus Neoceratodus; species Neoceratodus forsteri. The sequence continues at coordinate 1,874,129,662 of CM057452.1, forward strand.
AGGGTTGTAAACCTCAAAGGAACTGGTTGATCAAAGACTCCTAATTTGGGAAATGGGTTTTGTTGATGTCACTTTATTAACATACCTCCTGGTAGGAAATTATTTTGTAATTTTATATTCTAAAAGGAGGAGCTAGAGGACTCAAAGAAGGTGTGGAGACACAGAGTTTAAACTGATACTTGTGTCTGAAATGAATGTCATATTATCTTGGGACTCTAGAGGGACACAGCTCTCTGATCTAACTTTAAAATGCACTTCAGAGGTAATACCTTAGACAGCAAAATCTAAATGTATTGTGGTAGGAGTTTTGCTTTGTAATTTTCCTTGTTCTTTTATGTGATTGTCAGCTCTTTGATATATTGTTCTGTGTTTACATTTTCAAATTTTTATCATATTTTAGTAAAGAATCTTTTCTTTGAAAGACTGCCTGGGTGTCTGTCAGTTTTTTGCATGTGACTATGGTGGTTAAGTCTGACAAAACTGTTCAACAGCTTGATGGTGTTACTAAGCTTGGTAAAGGTGAAAATATACCTAAGGTCTCTTATAGAGTTTAAGGGTTCATTTTGGATACCTGGTTGAGTTAGCGAAAGATATATTGCATCCTCCAAAGAGAATATTATCCGAGCCTGTACATTTGGGTACACTAGCATAAGGTTCACAGTTTGAATCCTCCCAGAACATGAGACTAAATGTGATTCGGATCCAAAAGCAGACAGGAGGTTACCCTGTCTGTTACCTGTTCACACTATTGCGCACTGAGGTTGGCACTGTGGGAGCAGAGGGCCTGACTTGCAAGTGTGTTTGTGATAGTGGAAATTACAGGCTGGTCAGTCTGAATTTGGTAGTGGGCAAAATAATGGAATCACTACTGAAGGAAAGGATTGGAGAATACATTGTTATCAGAGGTCTACAAGATCTGAGGCAATATGGATTCATCGGGAGGTCATGCCAAACAAACCTGATCAAGCTATTTGACTTGGTAACAAAGAGTGGATCATGGAGGCGGTTGATGTTGCCTATCTGGAATTCAACAAGGCCTTCAACACCGTTCTACATAGATGGCTGGTAAACAAACTGAGGAGCCTAGGAGGGTCCTAAAACAGTAAAATGGGTGGAGAGTTGGCTTAGTGATAGGAGCCAAAGAGTGGGGAGTAAATGGGTCACTCTGGGGAGGCAAGGTGACTAATGGGGGCTGCAGGGGTCAGTATTAGGTCCAGTCCTCTTTAATGTCTTTATTAGCAACACTGCAGAAGAACTGGAGGGAAGGTGTGCCTATTCACAGATGACACAAAAATCTACAGAAGCAGACACACTGGGGTTGTGGGTTGAAAGAATGAGGAGGTGCTAAAGACATTAGAAGAATGGTCCCAAGTTTGGCAGCTAAGATTCAATGCAAAAAGTGCAAAATCATGCAGTCAGGGCACAAAAACCCAGTGGCAACATACCAACTTGGGGGAGTATTAGCAGTAACAAAACAGGAAAGAGACCAGGGTTATCATTTCTGATTAACTGAAGATCCTAAACAGTGTGTCAATGCGGTGGAAAAGGCTAGTGGAATGCTCAGATGTATGGGGGTATCATCAGCAGAGCGAGGAGGTAATAATACCCCAGTATATATCGCAGGTGAGACCACACCTCAGGTACTGTGTACAGTTCTGGAGGCCCTATCTCTGAAAGGACATAGATAGGATGGAGGCAGTACAAAGGAGGACAACAAAATGGTGCAAGGCCTGCATTAGAAGCCCCTCTGAAGAGAGGCTAAAGATTTAAATATGTACTCCTAGAAGACAGGAGAGAATGCGGGGATATGATAGAGATATTCAAGTACCTCACAGGACTAAACAAGATCCAGGATGGGAGCATTTTCCAAAGGAAAGATGCTCAGGACAAGGGTCAATATGAAGCTGGAGAGGGCAGCGGGAGGCTCAGAGGAAACATGCAGAAGTACTTTTCACGGAGAGAGTGGTGGACACTTGGAGCAGCCTCCCAGAGGAAGTGGTGGGGCTAGACTGGTGACATACTTTAAGAATGCATGAGATAGACACAAGGGAATCTTAGAAGCAAGAGGCAGGTATAAGTAAGGTCTCTGGTGGCACTACAGGTAGGGAATTTAGGACAGACTAGGTGGGCCAAGTGGTTATCTGCTGACAACATCTATGGTTCTATGTTTCTATGAGGATGTACCATTTGTGCCAGTACTAGGTTTAAGATTCTGTGGAGGGACTGGGTCCCTTACAGGACAATATAGAGTGATTTAAGCGCTTAAAAATATTTTAAAAACTGGTTGTGCGGCAAGTTATTTTCCTTTCCCAGCGAGTACAGCAGTTAAGTGCACTTTCAGAGTGGAGGACCTCAGTCTGAGGGATTGTAAACTTACCTGATAATCCAGCACCATGGACAGGTCTGCCTCCAGTGGTGAGACTTTATGTGAGGTGCACCAAATTGTAAATCTTTTCCACTTTGAGGAGTAAAATTCCTTGTAGCTGGTTTCATAACACCTGTAACACTAATCAGAAGGGTTTAATCCAGAATATCCTTCCTCTTAAAAAAAAAAACTTTTAGGCAAAGTGTTCTGTGGTCTGGATGAGTCACCTTTCCCTGTGACAGAAGATTGTTGTTTAGTGGCAAAAGATTCGGGCTCTATGTGACATAACAGGAGGAGCATTAGTTCTGTCTGCAACTGCCAGAATGGGTAGCCATGTTTACAGGCTGAACTCGCTCCTTCAGAGCATTGCAAGCTGCCCGACCTAAAGATGCTTGTCTAACATGTCTACAGCCCCTCTCAGCGCTGATGTAAGACACACTGGAGAGGGCTGGGAATCGGGGCAGTCAGCTGATGGAAGTGCTTTCCATGAAGTGAGAGCTGAGTGGTGCAACCTGTCACATAGCTGCTTAAACCACTCACTCCGAATGTGTCCTCAGACTTTCTGGGACTACGAGCAGTACAAGGAGTGGCTTACCATGATTTGGTAAGTGTCCACATGGCAACATTGCACCGCAGCAACCTGAGTGCTCGGGTTGCTGTGGAAAGCGAATGCCGCATGGCTATTGTTGTAAACTCTTCTCAGTTTCAGCAGCACACTGAATCAGGGGAATGGAGGAAAACAGAGAAACATTGGCCTCTGAGACAGGTACAGAGCATTCTCTGGGACTGCCTCTCAAGAGGGTGGTCTGCAAAAGAACTTGGGAAGCTTTCTGTCTTCCCATTAAAGCAACAGTGCTATGAAGTGTTCTCCCAATTTGTAATTAGAATAATCTAAATATCACTGGTCCTTTTGGCAAGAGTTGCATTTGTTTTGGTTATCATAATTTTTCCCTCTTTTCAGGCTTTACTCACCTGCTGACCAGCACAGACCCAGGAAATAACTACTTATACTCTTTATTTGGTGTAGTATTACAACATTGCAAGACTCACTAAATCATATATGGGGTGAAATAAAACTTAATTTTGAAGACTGTTCATTGCATTGCTGCTTTAAGCAAATGGATTAATTTCTGGAGTATCCATGTCTTGAAAACCGAGTTCGCACTTGCTGATCTAGTGACCATTCATGGTTTCCCTAACTCATTCAGTCAGTAAATTGTCTTTTGATCTTTTCTTAGGACAGCCTTGTGGTGTCACTGGAGCAGACTGAGTGCTGGAAGAAGCTTCTCTTTGCCAGCTCATTCTTTTGTGTTTTAGGGCAAAGCCATTGGCACAATTCACAAACCATGGTTAGGGCCTAAACAGTTCTAACATAGCCCGTGGCTGTCTGATTTGGCCAGGTGCTGGTGACATGATTAAAACCTGTGGACCCTGTTCACTTTTTAGACCTCTCAGTCGTGCCAACTGACTGAAAATGCCTTTAAAATATCTAATATGGTTCACAAATACAGACAAATACTGTATAACCGCTAACAATATATTTATTTCAAAGACTTTTGGCAGTTTTAATACAAAAAGACTGGTTCCTCGGTAGGCAGGAACGGTGCTGAAAAAAATTACTCACCATAGTAATGTTGCTTCTTCTAATGGAGTGTTGCTGATTCTAACTATATGCAGTTAGTCCCAGCAATTGAACTGCTCCAGAGAGGAAAGAGCTAACTCTATGCAGAAGCATAGAATGTTGAGCTTGAGCTCGGTTTTCAAACCTCTGTCACTGGTACATTCTAATGTAACTGTCAGATTCTTCGAGCACTATACTAACTAATAGCTATAGAAATTGTTTTAAAATGTTTTGTCATAGGCCACAAATACTTGGGTCCAAAAAACTCAGGTCGAGAACCCAAGAAGAATTTTATGTAGATAGTGATACTAACAAAAGCAATAAGCAACAACTCAAAAACATCAACTAATCAGAATGGGTGAGGAACAGAGGGTACACTTCTGGGGTGCCACCTGTACCTGCCACCCAAACCCAAAACAACTAGGTTCTGAAAGGGAGGCAGGAAGGAGGTCAGAATACATCAAGACTTCATTAGAAGAAATAACATTACTATGGTAATTTTCTTCAAACAACATGAAGTCTTGCTGGTCTGACCTGCCTCTAGTGCAAGCAATTACCCGGTCTAGAACTACTTTGGAAACAGGCTCTGCAGTACTGCTGTGCTAAACCTAGCATCACTTCTAGACTGGATGTCGAGAGTAATGCTTGGTGAATTGTGAACCGTTTTCCAGGTGGTTGCTTTACAGATTTCAGACACAGGAATATCCCTAGCAGCTGCCAAGGAGGCAGCTGTACTCCTGTCGAGTGGAGGCTCCTTCCCTAGTTTGTGTAACAAAACTGAATGCAAGAAACAATCCCTGGCAACAGATCTTTTAGTGGCATGTTTACCCCTTTCCCATTTCACCATAAGTGAGAAACAACTGGGTACAGTCCTTCCTGTAGGCCTTAGTATGGTCTATATAATACCTAAGTGCCCTTTTAACGTCCAGACTGTGCAATCTTCGTTCACCTGAAGAAGAATGGCCAGTGAAAACACACAGGTAAAGACAGATTGGTTAGGATGAAAATCTGAAACCACTTTTGGAAGAAATTTTCATTTGTTCTAAGGACCACCTTATCCTTATGAAAGGAAATAAAGCCAGGTTCCACTGACAAGACTTGTAATTCACTGATCCTCCTAGCAGAAGTAATGGCTATTGGGAACACAGTCTTCCAAGTCAAGTACTTTAGCTCAGCTAAAGATAAAGGTTAAAAGGGGGCTGCATAAGCTGTGTAATACAAATATTCAGGTCCCAAGCGGTAGGCTCCCTAAAGGAGGTTAAGATGAACCAGACCTTTGAAAACTTACTGAATACAGGTGAGAAGCCAAGGAAGGAACCTTCCTACTGAGAGGAAAGAAGACATAGCTGCCAGATGAACTTTAAGAGTAGCAGGCCTGAGGCCCAAGCTGTTCAGATGAACCAGATAGTCCAGGGCTGTTGCAATGGTCACACTGTCTGGCTGAATATCCCTCTGAGAACACCAAATTGTGAATCTTTTCCATTTGGAACTGCAAGTCTTGTTAGTAGAAGGTTTCCTAGAAACTTTGAGGACATCAATAACCCCTTGAGAAAGATGCAATCCTGCATACTCTGAAGTCTTCAAAAGCAAAGCTTTGAGCCTGAGAGATTGGAGATTGGGGTACCAAATTCTTCCCTGAGAGGAAGCCAGGAGGTCGTGCCTCCTGGGAAGAAACAGGGGAAGAGTCACTGAAAAGAGAGTAGTAGTGGATACCATGGTTGTCTGGCCCAGTCTGGGACCACCAGAATCACTGTGCAGGGCTGAGACCCGATTTTGATCAGTACTCTGAAAATTAAGGGGAAAGGCATAAAGAAACTTGCCTGTTCGAGTCCAACAGGACAGAGAGTATCTACAGCACAGACCCTAGGACGGGGGCCTTCAGTGAAACAGAGAAGTTGATAGTCTGGGGCTGCAAAGAGATCTATCTCTGAGTGCTCCACCTCCTAAAAATGACCTGAAGAACATGTTGATTCAGAGTCCATTCATGGTGACCCTGTAAAATCCTGCCCAGGGCGTCTGCTAATACATTGTCCTTCCCTGGGAGATGCACTGCTATCAGGGAAGTATGAAGGAGTAGGCCAATGACCATATCTTCATGGCTTCCATGCACAAGGCCATGGACCGAGTGCCCTTGCTTGTTTATGTATCACATGGTGGTGTTGTCTGTTCTGACCTGCACCACTTTTCCCGAACTGACTCTAGGAATGCCTGAAGGGCTAGAAACACTGCCCTGAGTTCCAGAAGATTGATATGAAGGACAGACTCCTGATAAGACCAAGTGCCCTGTGCAGTAAGGTCTCCTAGGTGGGCTCCCAGCCTAGGAGAGAAGAAACTATGGTCCAGACAAATGAGGGTGTCTGAGCAAGAAAGGGACACCCTGTCTGAGATTATCCTCCTCCAGCCACCATTGGAGAGCCTGGACAGGGTCTGGGACACTGGAACTAACTTGGTGAGGATACTTCCTTTGTGACTAGAAGGATCTGAAGTGGAACTGAATGTCCCTCATCTGAAACCTGGCTCCTGGGACCACTGCATGGGAAGCTGCTATGTGGCCTAGAAGTTGGAGAAATGTCTGACTGGACGAGAAACCAAGAGTTTGAAAAGGAAGCCAGATCTGTAAGAGCCTTTAGCCTTGAGAAGTTGAACAGGTTCCAGAACTGATTTGGCCAAATTGAGGAGAAATCCTGGAGAACCCAGAAGCCTCTGGGTAGCAGCCAGAGCTGACTTGACTTGGTCTGGTGACTGGCCTACAGTGAGCCAGTCATCTGGGTAAGAAACACTGAGATGCCCTGCCTTCTGAGGAAGGCTAACACCACTGCCAGACATTTGTTGAACACCCTGGGTGCAGATGTCAGGCCAAGGGCATAGCTCTGAACTGGTAATGCCCTGAGGGTAACCTGAACCTGAGGTACTTTCTGTGGGAGCACCTGATAGGAATGTGTAAATAGGCATCCTTGAGGTCCAGGAGGCTGCCAGGCTCCTGGCCTGGAGAGGGAAGAATGATTCCCAGAGTCACCATTTTGAATTTTGGTTTTGAGATATGTTTGTTCAGATATCTTAGGTCTAGGATGCGTTGCCACTGCCCTGTCTTTTTGGGGTAAGGAGTATCTTGAATATAAGCCTTTCCGCTGTGTGGCAGAGGTACTTACTCCACAGCCTTTAGGAGCAACAACTGAGAAACCTCTTCCTCTAAAGCAAGTGTTTCCAGTGGAGAGGCAGGTTTGAAGGACCTTGCTCTGATTTTGGGAATTCTTTTGAAACTGAGAGCAAGCCCTTGACTTATTACTTCCAGAACTCACTCATCCAAGTGACAGACTTCCAGGCCGGAAGAAACAAGCAACCTACCCCCACTGGAAGTGAGGAGGCACCGATTGACACATCAGGGTGTCTGTACGGCAGAAACCCTAGGCTGAGAAGAGGGATGCAGCCCTGCTCATCCCCCTTCTGCCTCTCCTCTGAAAAACCCTCTGCTGGAAAGAAGAGGAAGCCTGACTTGGTAAAAGGCCTCTGAAAACGCCTGCCCTGCCAGCCCCAAACTGCTGCCTTTGTGGAGTGGCTTGCCTTTCCTTGGCCACTGCACTCCTGTAGGTGGTCCTATATTCATCCATCTTTTCCATGTATGTCTCTGTTTGCTCCCCAAACAGAAAGTTGTCTGTGACAGGGAAATCCATGGCCTTAGCCTGAGTATACTGTGATAGGCTAGTACATCTGAGCCAAGCAAACCTGCACAAGAAGACAGATGTAGCCATGACTCTTGATGCCACATCATTGGAGTCCACAGCAGCATGAAATTGTACTTTGTATGCCTCTATACCATTAACAGCCACCACCTCGATCCTTGGCCAGCTGGGGGAGCAGTTTATTAGCTCCAGCACTGTATCCTATCTAGATTTCTGGTACCTAGCAGCATAGGCAATATAGGAAGCCTGTCTGAGACCCAAGGAGGATGCCAAGTACTGTTTCTTTGCCATGGCATCCACCTTCCTGGAATCCATACCTGAGGTGTGAAGCCAAAGGATGTTAGCATTGTCTGGGCACTATGCACCACCCAACATGACTGCAGTGAGAATAAAGAAATTCCATACCAGAACCTGACAGCACATACCTCTTGTCCATTCTCTTGTCCACAGGAAGTATGGAAGATGGCATCTGAAGCAATTTTTTGTCTGTTTCCCCAAAGATTTATGCAGCGGAATAGACAGTCTCTTTGACTCTGGGACATCCATCATCTCCACATAGTCAGGTTCTTCCATTTCCTCCACAGCTTCCAATGCTGGTAGCTGGAGAGTCTCTGCCACCCTTTTATAAAATAAAAAGTGTGAAGGGACTCAGAAAGTCTGGGAGGGGAATATTGGTAGGCCTGTCTGGGAGATGTCCACCTCTACTGGCTCATCTAGGCCTTCATACTCATCTTCATCTTCATTCTCAGCCTCAGGATCCCCTCCCAATCAAACTCATAATACTCCTCCGGTTTGTATTCTGAAGGAGCTTGAACCGACCAAACCGATCCCCTGCCAGGCGGTGTCGGTTCGTTGGAACCGGGTGAAGTGACAATACTTATCACTCGCATCTCTTCCTGTTGGGATCTGAGAGCAGGATCCAAACAAGTTGATTTCTTTTTCTTTTCGAAGGAACCAATCCTTCTGAATCCAATTTCCTTTGCCTGAGGAGGTATCGCCTGGCTAGAAGGCACCTCCTCAGGTTCAGTGATAACTGAACCGGGCTGGCCATCCGGTCAGTGGATTTTCTGGCCTCCCTTTCCTAAGCCGAGCTAGTCTTTTTCTAAAGTGGCTTAAGGAAATTTACATATCTGGCAGCCTGTTTTGGGGTGGTCAGACCCCAGACAATAAACACAGATGAGGTGGGGATCAGCTTTAGCAAAAGCCTCCCCACACTCAGTACAGTGTTCAAACCTAGTCAGACTGGTTTTCTTCTTGGGTTTCTCAGACATTGCCTTTCTCACAAAAATTATCCTTAACTGCCAGGTAATGCAAAACTTTTCGTCACCAACCGGTTCAAGGGTTGTTTAAAAACCAGAAAAATTGTTGTTTTTTGAGACCGAAAAGTACCGACCACACACTTTAATCACAGAAAAACAAGATTTAGGACAGAATTTCGGCTCCCAACCGGACCGACTGATAAGGAACGAAGAAAAAACTATTTCTATCACTATCTATCACTAATCACACTACCTGTACTGAAGGCAGAGATTTGATGAACGAAAAATAAGAAAGTGGTGGATTAAACCGATCGATTAACCCTACCGAACCGAAGCAGTGAGGAGAAATTCTCAGAGCATCTTCACAGTTAGGTGGAGTAAAGAATCTGACAGTTACATTAGAATGTATCAGTGACAGAGGTTTGAAAACCGAGCTCGAGCTCACCATTCTATGCTTCTGCATAGAGTTAACTCTTTTCTCTCGAGAGCAGTTCAAGTGCTGGGGCTAACTGCATATAGTCAGAATACAGCAAGAGTTCATGTTGTTTGAACCATGATTTGTCTGGTTTCTGGGATAAAGGGAACCAGGAACAGCACCAATTTAAACAAAACAAATTAAAACTAAACTAATGCTGAGTATCAAGAGCTACATAAACTATATATTTAGTTAAACAAACTATATTAAAACTACTAAAAACAACAAATATGAGCCATAGGACTGGAACAGGACTGGGTGACCTGCTTGCTACAGCAGAGAAACAAATCTGGCATTAGACCAGCAGGGGAGCATGACCTCACTGCAGAGTTTGGTGAAAAGCATTCTAAATTCTATTTACAATTCTGTTCTATCTCTGGGGTAGCACTTCTGGATGGAGATGATGAGGTTATTTTTATGAACATTATTGCTGGATTCTTTGTAGAAGCACAGTTTTATTCAGATCTTAGTATGGGAAGAAGGTAGGGCTTGTATTGCTCACAAATATGCCCCTAGAAGAAACACCATTAGTATGGTGAGTAAATACAGGTTACTCACCTGTAACAGAATTTCTAGGAATGGTATATGTTGTTCATCCACACTGTCTGGCAGGTTTCTTGCTGCTTTAAATCTTGCGGAAGGTCTTCAAGCTGGCTCCTCCACCCACCGGTGGTAAAACTCGCTCCGCCCCATGATGCCAGATCTAGCCGCTGGAAGCCAGGTTGTGCGTCAAAGCCGGGAGGCTGGGTGGGTCATGTGGATGAACAACATATACCATTCCTAGAACTCCTGTTACAGGTGAGTAACCTGTATTTATAGGGACATGGATATGTTGTTCATTCACATTGTCTGGCAGACTCCTAGCAGTTCTCCGGGAGGAGGAGGCAAGGCTCACACCCTCTACTTAGGAAATGAAGACTGAGAACTGGAGGCCCCAAAACCAGCATCCGCATGACTCAAGGTCGATGTGGTAGTGGGTGATGAAGGTGTGCTGACTTCCAGGTAGCAGCCCTGCAGATTTCCTGGATAAGGGACATCCCTGGAAGCAGCTACCGATGCAGTATGGCGGGTAGAATGAGCTCTTATTCTCTGGGAGGCTCATGCCCGCCAACCTATAGCAGAGATCTATGCGGGAGGTGACCCACCTGCTATCGTCTGCAGGTCTGCCAGGTGTGGCTTCAGTGTAAGTGACAAACAGCTGGCGAACCTCTCCCGAACTTCAGCCATCCGCTCCTTGTAATAAGCAAGCGCTCTTCTTGGGTCCAAAGTATGGAGCCTATATTCGGCCTCTGAGGTGTGACTGGGGTAGAGTATTGGCAGAGTCAACACCTGGTTAGGGTGAATTCCGACACCACCTTCGGAAGGAATTTCGGGTGAGGCATGAGGACAACCTTGTCCCTGTGGAAGACCAGATAAGGAGACTCGATGGAAGCGCCTGGAGCTCTCCCATCCTTCTGGCTGATGATAGCCACCAAGAAGCGGTCTTCCATGACAGGTGAGATGTCACACCTGTGCATCGGTTCCAATAGCTTGCCCATGAGCTTAGCTAATACCAGCAGTAGATCCCATGGAGGTGGAGGTTCTCGCGGAGGATGATATGGATCAAGGCTTTTGAAAAAGCGCCTGACCACCTTCTCCTGCGCCACCGATGCTTGCCCGCCCATGCCCGTAAGCAGAGATGGCTGCCAGGTGCACCTTAAGGGTCGCTGACCGAAGCCCTTGCTGAGAAAGGGACCACAGGTAGTCCAGAATGCTTGCCAAGGAGTTGGAGGAAGGGTCCAGGCCCTTGCCTGACACCAAATGGAGAATCTCTTCCATTTGAAGGCATAGCATTTCCTGGTCGACTCTTACAGGACGCCTCAACAACGTTGAGGACCTTGTCAGAAAGACCCAAGGACTGGAACTCTATCCACTCAGGAACCAGGCCGTCAGGTGCAGGGATTGAAGGTCCGGATGGAATACCTTCCCTGATTGACTGAGATCAGGTCGGGTGGGCTGGAAGCGCCTCGGGAGCCTGGAGCTGAGACTGAGGAGATCTGGATACCAGAACTGGCGGGGCCAGTCTGGGGCTACCAGAATCACCTGTGCCGTGTCCCTCCTCGCCTTGAGAAGCACCTTGTGGATCAAGAGAAATGGGGAAAGGCGTAGAAGAGTCGGGGTCCACGGCCTCGAGAAGGCATCCCCGCAGCGAGCCCCTGCTGAGGGGCAGACATGAAACAGTCTTGCTCTCGCATTCTCCTGGAAGCAAACAGGTCCACCTGAGGCATGTCCCAGTGGGAGAACAGATCTTGTATTACCTCCAGCAGGAGACACCACTCGTGGGACACAGCCCTATCCAGCTTAGGGCATCGACCAGAATGTTGGAGGCTCCTGCAACATGGATGGCAAGGAGATCCACCTCCAGGCTGTGCACAAGTGACCAAATGCGGAGAGCTTCCTTGCACAGAGGCATGGAGCGCATCCCGCCCTGGTGGTTTAGGTAGTACATGGTCGTGGTATTGTCTGTCTGGACCTGGACCACTTGACCCCGTGAAAGCAGGCGAAGGCGGTGAGGTTGAGCGAACGCTCCGAAGCTCCAGCAGGTTGATGTGACATCGGGACTCCCGAGGGACCAGAGGCTGTGTGCTCTGTGCTCCCCAGATAGGCACCTTCAACAGAGAGACCGTCGGCTCGGGGGACAAACAGGATGCCCTCCTGCAGATGTGCTGGAATGGTCCACCACTGGAGGGTGTTCCACATCCCTGGGTCACTGTCACTAGCTGACCCAAGGGATCGGTGCCTTGACCATTGGCTAGCCAGCCCCCATTGAAGGGGACGCATGTACCATGGGCCCAATGGACCACACTGGTGCAGGCTGCCATGAGGCCCAGGAGGTGCAGAAAGTCCTGGGCAGGGCACAATTGCCCAACAAGCGATTGGGCAAAGGAGGAAAGAACCTCGGCCCTGTCCGCCGGGAGCTGTGCTCTGGATCGTGAGAGTCGAGCTCTGCCCTGATGAATTGTATCACCTGCTTTGGTATGAGTTCTGACTTGGCCTCATTGACGGAGGAGATCAACCTGAGAGCAAACCTGGAGGGCCAGATCTCTGGACCACTCCACCTCCATTCTGGAGGAGGCTGCAATCAGCCAGTCGTCCAGGTAGGGTTACTCCCAGAGCCTTCAGCTGCTAGAATGCTGTCACCACTGCCATGCATTTGGTGAAGACCCTGGGAGCTAGGGAAGGCCGAAGAGCATGGCCCAGAACTCGTAGAGAGGATCCCTCTGCCTGAAGCGGAGGAATCTCTGGTGGGACGGACAGTTGGGACATGAAAGAACACTTCCTGGAGGTCCAGAGAACAGAACCACATGCCTCATTCAAGGATGGAATGATCTGAGCCAAGTGACCATCCTAAAGTTCGAGACCTTAGGAACCTGTTCAGGTCGTGCAGGTCTAGAATGGGGTGCCAGCCCCCGTCCGTTCAGGACCAGGATGTACCTGGACACAAACCCGGGTCTGGTGGAGGATCTGCCACCCTCCTGAGCACCTCTTTTTAGGAGCAGGGCAATGTCGGCTCAGCGAGCCGACAGAAGCTGCGGCCCATAGCCCCCGGGTGATGGATCGGAAGGGCAGGGCCTGCTCGAACTCCAGGGCAGGTCCTTTCCTACCACCTCCAACACCCAGTGGTCCATGGTGATAGCAGACCAGGCAGAAAGGAAGTGGGAGCCATCCCCTTGGGGAACCTGGGGAGTAGCGAGGCTGAGGCGACCCCTCAACCATCACTGGGCAGGCTTGGAGGAGGGACGGTCGAGGGACCTCCTGGGTCTTTCCTTCCTGCTTCCTGTTAGAGAAGCAGGCTTAGCTTTGGGATGCTAACGAGCCTGCTGGCCATGATGCTGGTGTTGTTGGGCTGGACATGCATGAGGCGCAGAAGAGCGAAAGGACTTATGTTGTTGACGACAGCCCTTGTCCTTCTGGATGGAGGTGACCGAGTCCAGGGTAGCATTGGACTTTTCGATCTGCTGGGTGGTCTTCCACTCCAGGGCCGAAGAGGTCGGTCCCCAGGAAGGGACATCTGCCAGTTTATGCTGGGTATCCGCTGTGAAGGTTGATATCCTCAGCCATGCCCTGCGAAGCATGGCCACCTGGGCCACAACTGATCTGGCACAGGAGTCTCAATGTCCAGAGCCATTTGGAGCTGCTGCTTTGCCACCGCCCTTCCCTGATCCCACCTGCTTGACCGTGGTCTGCAGGCTGGCTGGGAGATGAGGATCACCTCATCTAGGGAGCCCATGAGGGCGTGGGAGAAGTGTGCCATCAGCATGGCCAAGCTGGTCTGGCGGAGGCCAAGGGAGGATGCAGTGTACACCTTGTGCCCGGCATAGTCCAGCTTTTGGACTCCTTGTCAGGGGCTTATCCCATCCTACCATTCCTGGAAATGCGGAAAATGCTATCGGACCAACTCCTCTGCAGAGGGTGCTCGAAAAACGGACAAAGAGCGGTAGGGACCGCTACTTCCTGGCCATCCTGGCCAAAGCGCAGGACAGGAAGCGGCTGCTGCCAAAGCTCCAAGGCTGGGCCAACAATGGCTTCAGCCACGGAAAGAAACCTCAATAGGCGAATCCCCTCGGTCCAGTATCTCCATCAGGGATACTAGGCCCGTTGGATATGGGCTTGAGCTGCATCCCAGTGGACTCTGAGATGATCCAAAGCAAACCCATAAAGGCGATGGGCTCTCGTCCATCGACTGCCCCCAGGGACTCAGGTCAAGGGGCCTGGAAAACAGGGAGAAGTACGTCGTCAGACTCCGAGAGTCGGGAAGAGCTGCCTGGGGCCTGAGACACCCTCCACCTGCCGAGGGCGGTCTGGAGTGCAGTGACCGACAACCTGTGGGGCAGACCGGATCCGACCGAGAGTCCAGTCAGTGCCCCGATTTTGGCTGTGGAGGTGGAGGTTCCACCACAATCAGTGGGGCAGCTGGCTTCACTGAACAACCGGCCCAGGCTTGGGCACCTCGACTACCCAGCGGTTGTTTTGGCCATTCGGGTGACAGCCACTTGATGGCTGGGAAGACGGCGCGCCGGCTTGTTCCCCGGACAGAAGTAGCTGCTGCCACATTAGGTCTCGTAGTGTCGGCGCAATTTGGCGAAGCCTCTCCTCTTCGAGGAGGAAGATGAGGGAGGCGGCACCATCGCTTACTTTGGTGTCGAGACCGAGACCGCCGATGGCGGGATCGGCTGGACTGAGACGAGGTCCGAGACTGAGACCCTCGGTGTTTCTGAGGCGGGTCTGTGAAGGCGGGGACACCCGCTCTTCCCTTAGCTCGGGAGCTTTGACGGGACTCTGGCACAGGAGGCGCAGAGCAAGTTCTCGGTCTCCACCGGGGAACAGGTGAAGAAGGATGTCGGCTTCACCAGTCGACAGCCCGTCCGACCAGTCGAGAAAAATCTCGACCGCATCGGAGGTGTCTCAGCCCGGCTGACCTGCGGGGACACCGTGAAGCCAGAGGCCTTAGCGCCAACCTCGACCCAGTGATGTCAACTGTCCAGGAGGGACCTATCCACGCTCCCAAAGCATACTAACAGTGGGACTTACCTTTCAAGTCCTTCTTTTGGACCGAGAATAGTGTCGGATGGCCCTCTCCTTTGTGGAAAGGGATTGGCGAAGATCCTAAAAGAAGCTGTGTGGGAGGATCCCAGAAGAGCGGGATAAATGCGCGACCGAGGAGGATGAAGATCGGCCTGGGCTGCCTCCTCCCTCGAGGTGATCATCTCTTCGAGTTGCTCAGCTGAGCCAGCCACCGCGGACCGCCGCGGGCCTCAGCAGACTTCACCAGCGGGTGGCGCTTTTCGGGCGTAGCTCTAACCCGGCCAGTGGTCTTCAGGACATTGGCAGCAGGCGGCATAACTGCAGCAGGCCTGGGTCATGATCTAGGCTGAGGCAGTAGGCATGCGTGGAGTGCGGATCTGTCCTGGAGATTTTCCCCATGGGCACCGCCCGAAATCCGGGAGTTGATTTGTCCGTCGCAGCCATGAGGGAGTAATTAGACTGAAGTCTTGAAAACGTAAATTAGTTTCAGGCAAACCCGAAGAATTAGGATCCAGTCTATCGCAGAGGCGTTAAGGAGGAACCTGGGCTACAAGCGTAAGGAAGATCTGACATCATGGGGCGGAGCCGAGGTTTTACCACCGGGTGAGTGGGAGGAGCCAGCTTGAAGACCTTCCGGCAAGATTTAAAGTGGCAAGGAACCTGCCAGACAGTGTGGATGAACAACATATCCATGTCCCTAAATTATTTATCTTCAAACAATTTTGCAGGTAAAGCCTGCAAAAAGCAAAAAAAAAAAGTAGCGGTTGCTAGAGGAGAGTAAAATGTCTGCAAGGATTAAGGGGATGAGATAACACATGCTGCACAGTTTCTAATTACATAATGTGTAGCAGTACCACATTTCTGAAAAAATAAAACAAAAAGTTTTATACATTTGTATTTAAAACTGTTATGTAATTTTCTGTATTGATACAACAAAATTAGTATTAACACAGTCTGATACATAAAAAATGTATTGATACAAAGTGTTTGCTATTTCTTGGCTGTGTTTGATAAAAATGAAGACACGGCTCAACTAATAGGGACCATATTAGTTGAGCCATGGCTAATTGTATCAAATGTTAGTTTAAAGTTTAGAAAATCATTAAAAAATTAGCCCCATAGACTTGTATTGGGCACATACCCATGCTCTCCTTGGTACCACCTCACAAAATGGGAAGCATTGAGGCGAAGCAGGTAGACTCAGGCGTGGGAAGGATAGGCTGGCTCCCAGTTCGGACATTTCGATCCCTCCCAAACATTATGGAGTGAGTAAAATTTGATAATTTTTACACAAAGAGGCTATCACTGCCCCAGGTAACGGCGATGAAGCTCAAACTGTGTTTTTATTAATCACACATTTACTTTACATGGTTTATGCGTGGAAAATAACATCCTTCTTGGTGAACTACTTCCGGCATTAATATAAAATCAGTTTCCTCTTCATTCTCCTCTGTTTATAGGGAGGGGTGTTGAGGGTATCAACCATTTGTCTGACAAATGATGAAAAGGATGAATAATCCTCAGTTTTGCCTTGGAGGAGGTTTGAAATTTTGGTCAGGTGTGTCCATTTTACTCCATGGGGTCACCTTCCTCCATATGTACATAATATTCTTCTTCCTCCTTCTGTGCAGGCAGATAGGGTGCAGTCTGAGCCTGGGAAGAGGGTTGTCAGGTATGATATTGAAATTTCCATGGCCTAGACTGCCCGAATAACTGCCACATTATTGAAATGATGAAGGCATTTTTTGTGCCATCTGCCTACACCTTTCTCCATGCAGGAGAGTGGAAGTGACATTATTTTCTTACACTTTCTTTTTGGTAGATGTCGTCTCTGGTGCCTGCACCAAGACACTCTTATTTTATTATCACTGGAATAAGGGTTCTCTTCGGGCACCTGCTATCTACTTCATTTATATCAAGCCTTCTGACGTTGTGCAGCTTTATCTTTTTCTTGTCACCGTTTACACTATTTGCTGCTGTGCATGAGGAAATGGGCCGTCTGATGCTTGCTTTCCACCATCATTGCGAACACCCTCAGAGCCTTTTCTTTTAGGTGACACAGAGGCAGACTGAGAAGGCATGCTTCTTTCTAACATTCTTACTCCTTTGAATGTTGTTTTGGCAACAAATATGATATCACTTACAATTTATAATGTCATGTTTTGAACCTAAGTACTTTAAACAAAGCTGACAGTCTGTCCTTGCCAGGAGCTGAAAATAAGTTGTACAATTTTTTGACGGTCCACAGAGTTCCTCTGACATACTAATTAGAACCTTAAAATAATCAAAATTATTCCCAAAAATGATACTGTACAACAGCCCAGTAGTAACAAATGGCTCTTGTACTGAAGAATCTGTGCCAAAGGTCAATTGTGGCTACTGTAACACAGGAACCAATTAATGAGGGTGACAGGCGCAGACAGAAGCGTAAAGTGAAAACTCACTTCAAGCAGAGAAACAGATCTGAGCAACGGGAAGAGTGGAGTGTGTTTGCAGCTGGAACCTACATTCAAGTTTTGAAAATTTGCATAAATTCTGTCTCTAGGCGTCACTCTTGGCTGAGATGACTGCATAAAGTGTAAACAGCTAAGTGAGGGATTCCTGGGGTTAGAAGTAAATTTTTCTTTTTGTAGCTACTGCTATTTTATGCTCCTACATCTCTGGTTGGCCCCTTCTACTCAGCTGCCTCAGCCCCATCTAGCTGGTGCTCCCAGGACTTAACCCTTACCTCTGAATAAAGCTACCAACCGTCCTGGTTTTCCCAGGACAGTCCGTTTAGTCTCGTGTCCCGGTGTCCCCACAGTTTAATTAAAAATACAGAAATGTCCGTTTTTTTTTATTTGTCCGGTTTGTCCGAGGTGGACAACTTACTTGTCCATGTTGTTGTGCTGCCGACATGTATGCTGTAGCTCGGCTGCTAGCTATCGCTGCTGACTGCTGACTGGAACAACCTGGACCTTTAAATGCAGAAAAATGCCCAATGAAATGCCTCAGTGATCTCCTCTAGGCTAGTCTAGACTCCACTCTTGTGTCTGTCTGGTAGGTCAGTCTGACTGGGGATGAACTGAGACACAGAGTGTGTGACTGTCAGCCAGTCAGCAGCAGGGTAGGCAACAGTGGGAGGAGCAGAGACACTGCAGCAGTCACTGAATGGACTGCTTGAGCACAGGGGTGGGTTCTACTAATCAAAGTTCACCGGACCCCTGGCCCTTCCTGACTTACTTCCTCTGATCTCCGACCTCTGACCTGTCCTCCTGCTGCCTGCAGCCTGTGTTTACCATGCTAATGCTGCTCTCTCAGCTCACAGTGCACTCACCACGCAAACTTTGTCTTGACCACCGATCACCAAGCGATAGCGATAAATTCGGAGCAAGTGAAAGACAGCGGGCGGGGTCTCTGCTGCTGCTGCATCGATCTCATCTCTGCCTGTCTCTGTCTACATCTAGGAGGTCTACCTACTGGGCAGCCTGGGCAGGCCTGGGCATTGTGACAGCAGGGTCGGGACAGGAACAGAAGAGCTGGAGGAGGGCCGCCACCAGACTGGAGATCTCAGATGCAGGGACATCAGCAAATCAGCTGCATCTGCAGCTATACTGTGCTACTGCTGCAGCGGATCACCATGCAGGTCACAGGCCAGGTCAGGTCGTCAGTCAGGGAGGGTCCTGGTGGGTCAGGGGTGCGGGTGGGAACACTAGTGAGAAAACTGGAGCCTGGAGAGGGTGGAGGATGGAGGAGCCAGAGACAGACTGGAGAGATGGCATGGGACATCACACAGCAGCCGCATCTGAGTGCAAGTCAGTCAGGTGGAGCTTGGAGAGTCGGACTCGGTGGTCTACCGTCTTCTCGGGTGAGTGACTATTAAGTCAAGATTTAGTTCATTTTATTAACCTGATTGTTGTTTCTGATGCAGACTCTGTAATTGATTTTATCGCAGTGCTTGCGCTTATGCGACTTGTCAGTGAGAAGGGCCGGGGGTCACTCGAGTCATCCCATCTGTGATCCGACTATCCAACAGTGCAATACAGTCATCTGTCGTCACGATGCTGTGCTTATTTTTTTGTGTTGGGGTTTGGTTGGTAGGTTGCTGGGCTGGAAGGTCCAGGAAAAATCTTTGAAGTCTGTGGGAACCTGGCTGGGTCGGACGGAACTGTGGAATTGTAATTTATTTTTGTGGCACTGACTGCCCCTCCCTCCCACCCTTGACCTAATGTCTTGACCCCTGCTGACTGAGCTCAGCAACTTCCTGCTGCCTGCTGCAGCTGTTCTTCCACATTCTTAGTAGCTCACATGGTGGATGATGAAGCAGTCTTCTCTGGCCTGCTGCTTGCTTGCTTAGCTTGCCTGGGCTTGGCTTGCTGCTGGGAAAGTGAAAGGTCAGGTAAGTCAGTGACAGTGTGAACTGTGTGATTGTACTCAGGTAACTTACTTGGGGCCTTTTAGAAGTCAAGTGCAGTGAAAGCAAGGTTCTCAAGAACAGTTGTGTACAGTGTACAGGACAAATAGGGAAGGAAAGAGAGAGAGAGAGAGAGACACTAGGTTCTGCAGCCCAAGATCAGAGTAGTCTGGTCTCTGGAGAGGAGGAGAGGGTCAGAACTGGAAGACTTGCTCTGTCAGTTGTTGTATGGAAAAAGAATTTCAGACAGACTAAGGGGACTCTAAGGCACTGGCTAGAAAGATTCTTCCAATCTGACTAGAGAAAGTAGAAAAGTGGGACACCACCGACCAGCCTCTGCAGCCAGGTGTAAGAAGACAGAGAGAGTCTAGAGAGAAGGAGGAAGAGACCGTTGTTAAGAGAGTGTAAGTCATATCTGACTAGAAAAAAGGAAAGAAAAGAGAAAGAAAGAAAATAAAATGGGAAAATGAAGACTACTTTCAATGAAAACTTGCAAAAGAATATCCATTTCTTCAGAAAATGTGAAGACAGATGTATTCTGCAAGCAGTGCAACTCACAGTTCTCCATCAGTCACGGGGAAAACTGACATAACCTGTCACCTTAAAACATCTAAGCATCAAAAGGCTGTGGTAGCACACAGTTCCAGCTTTTCATTAACCAAGTTTTTAAAACTGAACATGCCAGTGACAGTGACCTTGTCCTAGCAGCAAGGAGGGCACTTGGGCCTACCATTGTGTTGTGCATTCATAAAGCTTCAAATCGATGGATTGCACCACAAAGTTGGTGAAGAGGATGTTTGAACCTAAGTTTAGTTCTGCCCATTACTAAAACCGAAACAATTGTGACTGGTGTACTGGCTCCTTTTTCTGAGGAAGAAACCAGAGCTGAGTTGGCCGGAGGCAACATTCCTGAGTGCTGCCTTGGACACATCTAACCACAAACACATCAAGATGGTTCCAGTTGTGATGCGATACTTCAGTCCTGTCAGTGGCATTCAAACTAAGTTACTGGAGTTCAAAGATCTGCCAGAGAAACAGCAGAAACACTGGTGGATTTCCTCATCACAGAACTAAGAAAGGAAAATATTGAGAAGAAGTGCATAGCCTTCTGTGCGGATAACACCAACACAAACTTTGGAGGGGCCACTCCAGGTGGAAAAGGCAATGTTTGGTGCAAGATAAAGCGATCACAGGACGAGAGATTCATGGCATTGGTTGCACTGCTCATATAGTGCACAATGCCATACAAACTACTGCTGACATGTTGCCCATTGATGTGGAATGCACGGTGGTGAAAATTTACAAGTATTTTTACATATACACAGTCAGAGTGCAAGAATTAAAGGAGTTTTGTAACTTAGAAGTTTGCTATAAGGATGTCCTGGGACATAGCAACACTCGTTGGTTATCATTGCTTCCGGCTGTTGAACGCATCCTGCAAATTTCGAGAGGTTGAAGTCCTACTTCATGTACAAGAAAAGTGCCCAACAACCCTGCAGAAGTTCTTTGAGGAGCCAGTTTCTGAACTTTGGCTGTGGTTTCTGCATGGTCAGCTGACACTGTTCAATTCAGTTACCAGAGACTGGAACAACAAAACTACACAGCCATCGAGGCAGCTGAAGAACTGCTAACTTTCAAAAGAAACTGCAAGAATGAAGACAAGAGCACTTCATTGGGCTAAAGGTGAAGGAATGTTGAGAAGTTATCTGACGAAGCGTGAGCACCACAGAATTCCTCAACAATGTGGATGTTTTTATGACACCTGTGTGAGGTATATGGAGAAATGGGCCTCACTGAAGCAGTACAGAATTTTTCCTGGGTCCTCTTGAAGCACACTCCAGACTGGGCATCTGTGGAGGACTGCATCCCCTTGTCTTCACAAACAAACCTGCCTCTTGATGATGGTGCTTTATTTGATGAAGTGTCATATGTGAAGTCCTACGCTAATACCACTAAAGTCTTTGAGTGGAACAGAAGCAACACTGAGCCGTCGATCGAGATGGTTGGAGATCTTGAGCACTTCAGAACAAAGAAATCTCATATAAAAACATTTTACCTGTAATTGAGTTAGCATATGTCTACCTGGAACCAACGCTCCGGTAGAGAGGGTGTTCTCTCTTGCCAACAAGTTGTGGACAGTGGACAAGACAAATCTCAAAGTGTCGACACTTGAAGCAGTGTTGATGCTTAAAGTGAATTTCAAAGACTCCTGTTCTGAATTCTATGACAAACTACTTCACAACAAAACTATCCTACATAAAATACATGCCTCTGAAAATATCCTTTCAAAGAAACTTCTTCAGCTAGTACAACTGAAAGCGAGGAACCCACACCATCTACATCTTAGACTCAGTGACATGTTTATTGCCCTGTTTCAATATGTAAATATGTTTGCATTTTGCTCAGTCTGTCATGACAGGACAGGACAATACATGTGTTTATCATTTGACCTATTCCTTCGTTTTGGATGGATTTTTCTTGTTGGTGTTGGGCGCAGTTACAAAAGAACTGAAACCTTCATGTTTACCAGCAACCTTTTTCCTGTTGGTGTTCTGGCACAGTTAGAAAATAATTTAAATCACTGTGTTCTGCATTTACCAGTGGATTTTTCCTGTTGGTATTGGATAGGTGTAGTTACTTACATTACACCAAAAAGTGAACCTGTTGGCGCTGGATAGAAAACAAAATAAATCTTTTTATGTTTACGGTAAGCCACTGTCTGTGTCTAAGCGTTATATACACACATACACGCAAACATTTATTTATTTGTTTACTTCCAAATGGCATGTCCCAGTTTTAGGCTTCAGAAAGTTGGTAGCCTTACCTGACATTCCCTGGAGATTAAGAGCAGCAGACACCAACACTGTAACTCTGTATAGCCTGATCAGTTGGGGCATAAGATCACAAAGTTTCTTGTTGCGATGAGAAAATGTCATTTGACTACCATTTTCTAACACTTTTACCCACAACCGATGACAAGTATGCTCCCATTCTGAGGTAGCACTGCCACTCCACCTTTAAAGACACGTTGACATCATGTTGGGAAAATGCCTTCAGTAAGCGGAAGTGGCGCACAGCTCTCTCTATGTGTTCCAAGCAAACGGAGAGCACCCTCATGAGGTTTTAAAAGGTTAATATTGTAATACAAATAGAAATAAATGCTAATAGCAAATGGAACAGCACCTCTAATAGCTTCACAAAGGGACATCCCTGCAAGAGTGTGAAAACAGGCAGATTATGAAGACTACCCCCAGTCAGAAAGAAAAATTACTCACCTTAGTAATGTTGTTTCTTCTAATGAGTCTTGCTATATTATAGACATTAGCAGTTTGATCCAGCTCTAGAACTGCCCGGAGTGAAATGGTTAAAACCATTCCAAAATAGAATTTTGGCACGAGACAGCTCTATCTGTGTCATTTCAAACTTGAACTGTCAGATCTTTACGAGCCAAACTCACTAAGGTCTGTGTGGAAGCTGTAACCTACACTAGCCAAATGGCTACCTAAATAATAACAACCATTGATGGTCCCAACACCCAAGACTCAAGTCAGGGGACCAGAAATACTAACACCATTCTAATAATATGAAAATGGAACATAAGTATAATAAAACACACACACGCGTACATACACACCCCAAAGTCCCAGAGGACAAAATGCTAACAGGACATAAGTAGTGCCCACACTAAGTTGCCAGCACCCCACCAAGTAGAGGTTCTGAGAGGGGCAGGTTGGGAGGTCTATAATATAGCAAGACTCCATTAGAAGAAACAACATTACTAAGGTGAGTAATTTTCTTCAAACAACATAAGTCTTGCTATATTATAGACATTAACGAATACACAGCAGTACCTCCATGGAGGAGGGCAGATCCTACTTAGGGAATAGGTTCTGAAGAACAGCTGTGCCAAACGAGCATCTCTCTGGCCTGGACATCCAGGGAGTAATGCTGGTAAAGTGTGTACTGTTTTCCAAGTAGCAGCCTGGCAAATCTCTAATAAAGGGATATCTCTGGCAGCAGCTAGAGCAGCAGCTGTACCCTGGTAGAATGAGCCCTCAAACCGGGGGGCTCTGCCCACTTTCTGATAACAAAATGGATACAGAGACAATCCACCTGGCTGTTGATCTCTTAGTGGCAGGTTGCCTTTCCCAACTTCACCATAGGTAAGGAAAAGTTGGAGGATTCGAACCTGTGACCTTTGATACGCTCTACATAATAACTAAGAGCTCTCTTAACATCCAGGCTGTGCAACCTCCTCTCACCGAAGAGGAGTGATCAGTGAAAAAATACTGGAAGGAGATAGATTGATTAAGATGGAAATCTGAAACCACCTTAGGCAAAAACTTCCTATTAGTCCTAAGGACTACCTTATCCCTGTGGAAAGAAATAAAGTCAGTCTCCACTGACCAAGGCTTCACAATTCACTTATCGTCATGGCAAGTGATAGCCACTAGAAAACAGTTTTCCAAGTTAGGTACTTAAGCTCTGCAGAAGACAGAGGTTCAAAGGGGTTGCATTAACTGGGCAATGCAAACATTAAGGTCCCAAGCAGGGGCGGTTCCCGAAGGAGGATTAGTATGGGTAATCCTTAAAAACTTGGAAAACACAGGATGAGAGGAAGAGGGATGACTTTCCTGCTGACACAAAAGCAGACACAGCTGCCAAATGAACTCTCAGGGTAGCTGGTCTGAGACCCAAGGAATTAGATGTACCATGTAATCTAACAAAATGGGCAATTCAGCAGATTCTGGGAAATATTTTTCCCAGCACACCAAATGGAAAACCTTTTCCATATAGAACTATAAGTAGCCTAGTGGAAGGCTTTCTGGAAGCCTTTAGGATCTCAAGGACACCCCAGAGAGGTGTAAATCAGCAAACTCTAACTCCTCAAGAGCCAGGCCTTGAGGTTGAGGATTGAGGTCCAGATACCAAACCCTTCCCTGGGCACAAGTCAACAGATTGTGATTCCTGGGGAGGCACAGGGAAGATGGACTGTCAGAGACAGGAGGAGTGGGTACCAGGGCTGCCTGGCCCAATCCGGGGCAATCAGAATCACCCTGCAAGGCTGAGATCTGATTTTGACTAGTACTTTGAATAGGAGAGGAAAGTGGGGGAAGCAAGAGGAACTTCCCTCCCAATCCAGAAGAAGGGCATCCAGGGAACTGAGCCCAGCACTGGAGGTCTGCAACAGAACAGAGGAAGTTTGTGATTGTCTGGGGCTGCAAAAGATCTATCTGAGGATGCCCACCTGGCAAAACTATCCCAGCACTTGAGGATCCAGGGACCATTCGTGATGGCCTGGGAAATCCTACTGAGGGCATCCGCTAGGACATTGTCCTTCCCTGGAAGATGAACTGCTATGAGGGAAGTGTTCAGGAATAGGCCAGAGACCACAACTTCATTGCCTCGGTGCACAAGGCAAGACCGAGTGCTCCCTGTTTGTTGATGTACCACATTGTTGTGGTGTTGTCTGTTCTGACTTATCACCTTGTCATGGACAGATGCAGAAAAAGCTTGAAGAGCTAAAAAGACAGCTATGAGTTCCAGCAAACTGATGTGGAGCAGAGATTCCTGGGACCAAACTCCCTGAGTGGAAAGGTCGCCCATGTGGGCCTCCCCAACCCAGAAGGGAAGCATCTGTAGTGATAGTCAAGTCGTGAGAAGGAAATGAAGGGACCCCACTCTTAATTGCTCTGATCCTGCCACCACTGGAGAGCTAGGATCAAGGTTCAGTCACTGGACCAACTTGGAAAGGGGTCTCTTCTCTGAGACAAAAGGTTCTCAAGTGAAACTGAATGTCTGTCATCTGAAATCTAGCTCCCTGCACAACAGCTGTGGATGCAGCCATGTGCCCAGGAGCTGCAGAAATGTCTTGCTGGTCGAGACCTGCAGAGTGAAGGAAGAGGCCAGAGCCACTAAATTCCTTACCCTTTCTGGGGAAGAAAGGCTCTAGCTAGCTTTGTGTCAATTCTGCCCCTATAAAGGTGAGTACCTGGACTGGTTCCAGAACCGACTTTGGTAGGTTTAGCAGAAAACCAGGGAGGTGAGAAGCTGCTGGGTGACCTGCAGGTGAGATTTTACCTGTTCTGGGGACTGGCCTACAATGAGCCAGTCATCTAGATAAGGAAAAACAGCAATCCTCTGCCTCCTTAAGTGGGCCACTGCCACTGCTAGACACTTTGTGAATACCCTTGGAGCAGAGGTAAGGCCGAAGGGCATTGCTCTGAACTGGTAATGACCTGAGGGCAGTTCAGAATCTGAGGTACTTTCGATGGGATCTTCTGATTAGGACATGGAAATAGGCATCCTTGAGGTCAGGAGGCTAGCCAGTCCCTGGCCTTAGGAAAAGGTAAAATCATTGCCAGAGTTACCATTTGAACTTTGGTTTCAAAAGATGCTTGTTCAGATATCTGAGATCTAAAATGGGCGCCACTCTCCTGTCTTTTTGGGGTAAGGAAGTATCTGGAATACAGACCCCTGCCCTGTTGCAGAGGGAACCCTCTACTGCTCTGAGAGCTAACAGGGATGAGACCTCTGTTTCCAGAGCGAGGGTCTCTGAAGCACTTGCAGGTAGAAAAGTATGCTTCCCAACTTGGGAAACTTTTGAAGCTGAGAACCAGACCCTGCTTACTACTTCCAGAACCCACTTGTCTGAGGTTAAAAGCCCAATTCTGACTGAAGTAAGCCAGCCTGACCCCCACTGGTACAGGAGAATCGGCCTGGGCACCCATCAGGGTGCCTGTTTAAGAAGCTTTAGGCTGGGGGTGGGAGCAGGTCTGCCCACCTCGTCTGCCCTGCCTCTGAAAGCCCCTCTGAGACATAGGCAGAGGCCTCAGAGTCTGGTAGAAAGGCCTGTGAAAAGGCCTACCCCTACCCTGGGGCATGCCTTTGAGGTGGCTTGCGCTCCTTAGCCTGGGCACTCTTGTAAGTAGTCCTATATTCATCCATCTTCTTCATGTAGTTCTCTGTCTGCTCTCCAAACAGAGAATTTCCCACAGGAAAATCCATAGCCTTAGTCTGGGTATCCTGTGACAAACTAGTACACCTGAGCCAGGCCAACCTACAAAAGCTACAGATGTGGCCATGACCCTAGAGGAAACATCATTAACATCCACAGCAGCATGAAACTGAACCTTAGAGGCTTCAATGCCATCAGCAGCCACTGTTCTGTTCACTAGCCAGCTGGCCATGGGCCTGCTTGGCCAATTATAACAGTATCCCATCTAGATTTCTGATACCTAGCTACATAAGCCATATAATTTGCTTGCCTGAGTCCCAGAGAGGCTGCCATATACTGTTTTTGCCATTGCATCAATCTTCCTGGAATCCTTGTCAGGAGGATGTGAAGCCAAGGAATATTAGCTTTATCACAGGCAGCAGCCTGAACTACTAACATGACTGCATTGCTGAGAAAGGAATTCTGTATCAGGGCCGACAATGTATACCTTCTGTCCATCTTTTCATCTACAGGAGGCACAGAATTAGGAGCTTTTAAAATTTTAATTGTTTGTTTCCTAAAAGACTTATGTAAAGGAATAGACAATCTCTAGACTCTGGAATATCCATCATTTCTACAAAATCAGGCTCCTCTTGCTCATCCACAGCCTCTTCTAAAAGGAAGCTGGAGGTTTCAACAACTTTTATAAAACATAAAATGAGATGGGGACTCAGACAGCATAGGGGAGATTCTAAAGGTCTGTCTGGGAGATGTCCGGTTCAATGGGCACACCAGACCTTCCAGCCACATTCATACTGTTCATAATCCTCCTCCCCTCCTCTGGTCATAAAATTCCTCAATATCATAATCCTGAAGTACTGGGACGGACGAATCGACCTTTTACCAGATAGTGGTGGCTGGACGGACCCTGAGACAGTGACTGGACAATTTGTATGGCTTTTGCTATCTCTGCAGCAGTTGGAGAAGAATTTTGAACTCTAGACCTGCTGATTTTCTTGTTTCTTTACTGGAATTGGTTCCTCAGAACCAGCTTTTCTTTGCCCGAGGAAGTCTGGCCCTGGTCAGAGGCACTCCCTCTGGTTCGGTTGGCACTGAACCGGGCTGGCCATCCGGTCAGCGGACTTTTTAGCCTCTCGTTCCCTGAGCCTGCCCAATCTTTTTTTCAGGGTGGCTGCAGGAAATTCTTATACCTGGCAGTCTGACTGGGTGGTCAAACCCAGACAATAAACACATGTGGTATGTAAGTTCAGCCTTGGCAAAGACTTCCCCAAACATCACAGTGTTGAAACCAATGGGCCAGTTTTTCTTTGGGTTTCTCAGACATAATGCCAGCCTAACCAGAAACTTGCCCTTTAACAGCAGTGCCAGGCAAGACACCCTTATCGGTTCCTAACGTGTCACGGGTATTGGAAAAACCGTAATAAATCCGGTTTTTAGAACCAATAAGAACTGGAACCGCACTCTAAAATAGTAACTTTAGTTTTAAATGAGTTTTAACCCACTGATCGGTTCAAAACCGAACCGATAACTTACAAGTTCCACACAGACAAAACCTTCATTTACCTACGTTTACCACAGATAGAGCTTGAACCAAGCGGTTTTGCGGTTAAAATAAAACTATTCTCGGTTAAATCCAACCGAGAAAACACTTTAAACCGAGAAATGAACCGAGCAGAAGGAGAAATCTCCGGGCGACTGTTCACAGGCGGAGTAAAGAATCTGACAGTTCAAGTTTGAAATGACACAGATAAACTGCTCTCTTGCCAAAATTCTATTTTGGAATGGTTTTAACCATTTCACTCCGGGCAGTTCTAGAACTGGATCAAACTGCTAATGTCTATAATATAACAAGACTTCATGTTGTTTGAACATGAGCAGACAATAATAGGAGGTATACATAAATACATACATAACCAGCACTCCAGATGAGATAGTGAGCATTAGTTTTACTCACCATTTTGTAAGAAATAATCTTGAAAAAATGGTAGCCAAGAATAGTACTTACATACCACAACATGCCTTTTGAAATAAACATATATTTGGTTGCCTTTGTTAGCTAACAATCCCCATTAGCTGCTCAAGCTGTATGCTGAAATTCTCAGCAGCTGATATCACCGAAAAGTCCTGTACTTAGCCATGTTGGCTGGTGACCAGCATCCTGGAGAAGCTGACAGCACCAGAGCAACTCACAGTGCTGTCAGATCTCTCATGACATTCTACCAGCAACATCAGCTGTGGCAGATTCTTTAGCAGACTGAGGATTGTTAGCTAACTGCTGGGAATTCTGTAACGGACTGAGGATTGTTGGCTAGTTGCAGGGGATTCTGTAGCTGAATGAGACTGTCGGCTAGCTGCAGGGATTCTGTTGCTGACTGAAGATTTTCAGCTAGCAGCGGGAATTCTGTAGCTGACTGAGGATTCTGTGGTTATGTAAGTACTGTTCTCATCCACAATTGTTTTGAAGATTATTTCTTAAAAATGGTGAGTAAAACTAACACTCACTTTCTTCAGAAAAGCATCTTGCTAATGAGGATTTTTGGTTACTGTGGCATACAATGTAGCAACGCACCTATGCTAACTGATTAGTAAGCAATAACCCACGACGGTATAAGTTATTGGAGATTAATCAACACCCCAGGTGCCAGTTCTCTCACAGCACCAAGTGTTGATTAATCCCCACAACCCCATAACCTGGAGTGGGTTACTGTATTTATTTCATGGTGTTACTAAAGTGTTACAAAAATAAAGGAAAGTCATGTAAAATGATGAAAAAATTATGATTTTATTAAGTATTCTTCCCCACAGAAAACAATCCCACTGTTTCAAGGCCCTAGACATAACATGACATATCTCTGTGTGCAGTCCACTACACAAAACATACCTTGCTCTCTGCAGTGGAACTGTGCAGCACACAGATTATCCCTGTCTGCAGTCCAGTACCCAACACATACCTTGCTGTCTGCACCACAATATTACCTAGAGGTTAACGAATGCACACAAATGGAACTGTGCTGCTTTCAACTTCTTAGGTGTTCCCTGGGTCTTGCTATCTGGGGTCTCTGGACCTTGGTCTGTGCCTCTCACTCTCACTCTCTCTCGTTGTTGCTCTGCATGCTGCTGACAGCCAGACATACCTGATAAGTGAAGAGAGAGAACAGTGGTGCAGAACACAGAAACCGCCCCGATACACTGTGGCTGGAAACTGGATCCTCGGTCTGTGCCTCTCAATCTTGCTCTCTGTCACTCTGCACGCTGCTGACTGAGACAACAGTGGTGCAGAACATAGAACTGACACACTGTGTCATAAAACTGTGGAGACACTCATGCTCTGAGCGACTGGTAGCGTGTGGTGGTGGTGGTGGAGCGGAGGTGAAGCAGGAGTTAAAGGCATAGTGACAGCAGAACAGAAGAGATGAAGCACAGTTAGGCTGAGTGGCTTTATTAAGAGGTTCTGGTCTCTTGCAGGTTCTGTGTCTCTTTTTGGGGGGCCATAATGTTGGATTTTTTTCCCACTTAATATACTTTATTGAGTTTCCAGAAAAGAAGAATAGTACACAAACAGGAGAAAAAAAAACACAAGAAAGACTACAATACATGTCAGCAACATGTACAATTGACTAAAAATATGATAAACTAAATAAATAACCAAAATAATTAAATGATCTAGGATAAATGAAAACTACTTAGTCAACCCCTCCACCCCCATCCCAACCCCCACCCATGCAGGCAACTAATGTACCCTGTGCATCCAGCATACATCCACAAGGTAGGGGCCCTACTTAAAACATATAAGCAACTAAAATATACCAACCGTTGTCACTGTCACTCTCGAAAAGGGAGTGGACACATTTTGTAAATCTCAGCTTCCAGTTATCAAACAGAAAAAAGGTTCCCAAAAAGCCTGGAATTTCTGAAGGGCTGATTAAATGTATCTATAGCCCTTTCTGCATTTAGGACATGTAAGCATTCTTGAACCCATTCTAGTCTAGAAGATAACTTAAAGTCCTTCCAGTGTCTCATTAATAATAATTTGATCACCCTGCAATACATGCCATAAAATATTTTTTGATTTAGAAGAGATCTCGGAGTAATTGTGACAGGGTTGAATATGGCCCTGTCCCAATTATTATGAAAAAGAGTTTAAATGCAAGGATCTGTTTTATTTTTCCTTTTTGTCTCTTTTTGTGTGGTTGCACAACCAAATTTTCTTGTGAGACCTAGGACTTGATCACCCCGACAGTCTCGTAGATGTCTGCCTCTTGCTATCTCTCTACCTTCACTTGCTGTTCTGTCTTTTCTCCCCTTGCATATCTGCAGGTATAAACATACACGTGAATCTTTTTGTGGAAATGTAGTTGATACTGGGATCCCTTTGTTTAAAACTGTATATAGTTATACTGTTAAAATGATTGCAAAGCTAAAACTGTATATAGTTATACTGTTGAAATGATTGCAAAGCTATTTGGAACTCAAGGGGTTAACCTGAGATGCAATTTTAAGCCTTTTGCAGAAGATGTAAACAACAGGGCAGTTCTGGGTTACAATGTTCTTTTGCTGCACCTGCTGAAACTGACAAGAACAATGGAAACTTACAAGACCACTGTGTGAAGGTGCAATTTTCTTAACAAGCTCCTGTACAGACTTATAAAAGGAGATGCAATGTTTTACAAAAGAGACACAGAGACTGAGATACACTGAGATTAAAAATTGAGAAGAAACCCGATGGACTTTCTCTGTTTATAGTCACATTGTAAACAGTGATACTGAACAATTTTATTTTTTATTTTACTGTTATTCATAATAAAACTCTTGCTGTGAATTTTGAAACTGCTCCTGGTTTTCCTATGCTTCCTGACCAGTGCCTCGATGACAAATGGTGTTAGAGTGGATTTCGCCATATATACTCTAAGCCAAATTTTTGTGCATAGGTACCAGACCTGGTACCAGGAAAGCATAGAAGAAAGGTATGGATTCTGCAGCAGCAAGCCCAAAAGTGGTTACCAGGAGAATGGCAACCAAACTAGCAGAAACAGAAGTCCAAGCTGAGACTGTACAGCTAGCACCAGTTATAGAAAAAGAACAGGCACTGACAAAACCTGAAAGCTTGACTGTCTTTTCAAATGGTGAGGCTATACAACACAAAAGAACAGGGTTACTCACCTGTAACAGTAGTTCTAGGAGTGGTATATGTTGTTCATCCACACTATCTGGCATGTCCCTTTCCCCTTTAAAACTTGCGGAAGTCTTCAAGCTGGCTCCTCCCACCCACCTGGGTAGTAAATACCTCAGCTCCGCCCCATGACACCAGATCTTAGCCCGCTGGAAGCAAGGTTGTGCGACTAAAGCCGGGGAGGTTGGGTGGGTGTGTGTGGATGAACAATATATACCACTCCTAGAACTACTGTTACA
This sequence comes from Neoceratodus forsteri, assembly GCA_016271365.2. Lineage (NCBI taxonomy): Eukaryota > Metazoa > Chordata > Ceratodontiformes > Ceratodontidae > Neoceratodus > Neoceratodus forsteri. The sequence continues at coordinate 1,874,161,387 of CM057452.1, forward strand.
GGTGAGTAACCTGTTCTTCTAGTGTGATATGTTATTCATCCACACTCTCTGGAAGACGCCAAGACAGTTCTCCAGGAGGAGGAAGGTAAGGCGACACCTCCTACTTGGGAAATAGAGATTGGAGAACCAAGGCCCAAAACCAGCATCCTGGCATGACTCGAGGTCGATGTGGTAGTGGGTAATGAAAGTGTTTGCTGACTTCCAGGTAGCAGCCCGACAGATTTACTGGATAGGGATGTCCCTGGAAGCAACCCTGTCTGACAGTATGGCGGGTAGAATGAGCTGTTATCCCTCTGGGGCTCCTTGCCCACCAACTCATAGCACAGACCTATGCATGATGTAATCCATCTTGCAATGGTCCATTGGCTACAGGTCTGCCAGAAGCGGCTTCAGCATTGATGACAAACAGCTGGCAAACCTCTCCCAATTTCTGCCGTCCTCTCCTTATAACAGGAGACAGCATGTCTGAGGTCCAGAGTATGGAGCCTGTACTCAGTGTCCGAGGTGTATTTAGGGTAATATACTGGCAGAGTCAACACCTGGTTAAGGTGAAACTCTGAAACCACCTTCAGAAGGAATTTCGGTGGGGTGCAGGACAACTTTGTCCCTGTGGAAGACCAGATAAGGGAGTCCACCAAAAGTGCCTGGAGTTCCCCAGTCCTTCTGGCTGACATGATAGCCACCAGGAGGCCATCTTCCACGACAAGTGTGAGCTCACACTTGTGCATGGGATTCAAATGGCTTGCCTGAGCTTTGCCAAACCAACAATAGATCACGGAGGTGGAGGTTCATGCACCGGAGGGATATGTAATCAGGCCTTTGAAGAGCGCCGACCACTGTCTCCTGAGCCAAGATCGGCTGACCAGCCCATGCCCGGTAAGCAGAAATGGCTGCCAGGTGCACCCTAAGGGTCGAAGACCACAGACCTCCTTTGGAGAGAGACCAAGGTAGTCTAGAATGTTAGCCACAGAGCATGATAAGGGACCTGTATCTTCCAGCAGAAAGGAAGATCTGGCATCATGGGGTGGAGCCAGGGTATTACCACCCAGGTGGGTGGGAGGAGCCAACTTGAAGACTTCCGGCAAGTTTAAAGGGAAAGGGACATGCCAGAGAGTGTGGATGAACAACATATCCATGCTCCTAGAACAATGGTTCCCAAATAATGTAAAATGGACCCCAGAGTGTGACAAGGCTTTTCGAGCCATTAAGGCTGCATTATGTTCGGCCCCTATTTTAAGAAGCCTAGACTTTGAAAAACAATTTCTGTTACAAACTAATGCATCAGAGGTGAGCCTAGGTGCAGTCTTGAGTTAGCATATAGATGGAAAAAGACATCCGATTCTATATACCAGTAGACAATTGTATGGCAGAGAAAAAGGAACTCCACCATTAAAAGCAAAATGTTCAGCAGCAAAGTGGGCCATGGATTCCCTTAAGTTTTACTTACTGGGAGCTGACTTTGTACTTGTAACAGATCCACAATTCTCTCTGTTGGCTTAACCAAATAAAAAATAAAAATTCTAGAATCACATGGTGGCACCTGGCACTACAGCCATTTAAATTTAAAGTAATGTACAAATCTAAGAAAAAAATGTCAATGCTAATTTTCTGTCAAGATATAAATAAAAAATAAAAAATCTAAAGGCTAAAATAAATGTCGAGTTTAAACTTCACTATTTGCTGTACTGTTATAAAATAATACTGCATATGCACAAAACTGTAAGGTTATACGCTTATGTTAAATAAAAATTACTAAAAGTTTTAAAACCTGTTTTTGTAAAACCAGATTCCCTCTTAAGGAGGGGCATGTGACAGGGTTGGATACGGCCATGTCCCAATTATTATCAAAAAAGTTTAAATGCAAGGATCTGTTCTAGTCTCTGCTTTTCTGTCTCTTCTCTGTGTGGTTGCGCAATCAAATTTTCGTAAAACTTAAAACTTAGTCACCCGACAGTCTATGATTGTCTGCCTCGCTATCTCTACCCTCACCTGCGGTTTTGTCTTTTCTCCTCCCTTGTATATCTGCAAGTATAAAATATATGTAAATCTTTTGTAAAATATACTTAATACTAAAATCCTTTGTTTAAAACTATATATAGTTATACTGTTAAAATAATTGCAAACCTATTTAAAACTCAAGGCGTTAATCTAAAATGCAATTTTAAACCTTTACAAAAATGTAAACAAAAGGTCAGTTCTGGATCACTATGTTCTTTTGCTGCACCTGCTAAAACTGACAAAACAAAAAAGTTTTACAAAAACACTGTGTAAAAAGCATGCTATTTTCTTAACAAACTCCTACACAAACATATAAAAAGCTGCAATTTTTGCAAAAACCCCACAAAGACTAAAAAGACTAAAATTCAAAATAAAAACCCAGATGAACTTTCTCTGCTTATACTGCCTTTGTAAATAGTCATACTAAACAATTTGATTTTTTATTTTACTGTTATTCATAATAAAACTCTTGTTGCAAATGTTAAAACTGCTTTTGGTTTTCTATGCTTCCTGACCTGTGCCTCGATGACAGTAATTACCTAAAATACAGATCCCTGGTGTAACATATCGGGTGTGACCAAAATTCTACAAAGTGCAAGGTAATACACCTAGGAAAAACAGTCATAGCCGCTGTCACCTTCCCCCGACATGTGTCTGGCAGCAAACCCTGCAGGCCCCGCCATGTCACCCCAGCCCACAGTTCATTCTGTTAATTCCTTTAAGGAAATTGAAGGTCTCTAGCATATCTCCTCTCCCTTCTGGTCTCCGATGAGTACATATTTAGTGCCTTGAGGCACTCCTTATTAGATTGCCCTGCTGCCTGAATCATTTCTGTTACTCTCCAACCCATCCTTATCCTTTCTGAGGTGAGGACTCCAGAACTGAGTGCAGTACTCTAGGTGAGGCCTCACCAGAGATCTATAGAGAGGAAGTATGACCTATTTTCTTCTGCTATCAATACCCCTCCAGTAGGGCTGCGCAAACCTCCAAAAGTTCTACATCTTGAACTTTCTAAGTAGAACCAAAAAGTTCTACCAGGTTCTAGGGTTCTACCAGCTATAGCCAAGTTCTACCAAGTAAAACCAGGTTCCACATGGTATTACAAGTTCTACTTAATAAAGAAATCCACAGAAGTATTTTTCAGCATGTCTGGGAACATACAGTAGATACACTAAGAATGGTATGTTTTCCAAAGTTTTGTGCATAGGATTCTGTCTCAGTGCATCAAAATTTTATAAAACTTAACCATTCTTGAAATCTTAATACTACATGTGCTTTCTCAAACATGCAAACTAAGTGGATTTTTACTCAAGTAGAACCAGATAAAATTTTGTTTTATATTATAGAACCTCCCTATGTTTTCACTACTAAAACAGCTTAACTTGACACAGCCAGCAGTTAGGAATACATTGTCCTGGTTTTGGTGCAGCTACTCAACGAGCCAGCAGTGCTGTACTAACTGGTTTGGGAACAGATCTCCCAAATTTCCACCTAGAGATGCAACTGCCATTTGCTCTAAAATATTTTAATTAGGAACATTTATAAAACCCATCATGGAAAGACAGGAAGCATGTGTGTCAGACCATTTCATAAAACCATGGGTGGTAAAAAAACAGTAGCAGCACTTCTCAGGCAATCCAGGGAACAGTGAGAATAGTACAGAAATTTCAGGACATTGCTGAAGAAACCAGTCGTGGTACTCCGAGGATGAGCAGCATAAGGGCCAACATAGTGCAGCAGCCAGTCTTACAGGAGATTTATTCCAAAACAAGCCAGTACAGCACTGCTGACTGCAGAGTAGCTACAAATTCAGGGAGATTAGCCAAAATAAGTTAGTAGTAAAGCACTAGTAGGTGCATTGTGTACCTGGAAACACAGGGAGATTTATTCCTGCCAAATAGGTCAGTACAGCACTGCTGGTTGCATGACTTGTGTCAAGTTTGAAAACAGAGAAATTTACCATAGGTAAGTAAAGCACTAGCAGGAGTAAAATATAAGAGAAGAGAAATTGTTCAATCAGAATGGCACACTAATTAAGACTTTCCAGGTGTAACCTGGGAACACAAGGAAGTTAAGTGACTTGTTCTGGGTCACACAGTATGCTAGAGGGAGCTGATGGGATTCAAACTCCTCTCTCCAGCTTTGCAGTGCAGCTCGGTCTTGTACAGCTGCTGCTGTTTGCCTTATAGAGATCACATTTAGTCAGCAGTGAACACAGCATCAGCACTCAGAACTGCCTCTCAGGGATGTCTTTCTACTGGGCTTGCCTTTCTCTTTCACTCCTGCAGTGAGTGCACTCAAAAGAAATTTTTGTATTATTGCGGTATGATCTGCAACCCATATAGTAAGCAGGACTGGTACAGTTCCTCAGGTGTTACCTACCCCAAACACTAGAAACACAAAACAAAGGGCAGTGGTGCAGTCACATGCCATGCTGAACAGAGCAAGTTTGAAATTTCCAAATGCTTCATTTTGCAGTCAGTCCATTGACCACCAACTAGTAACAGACTACTGCCACTCAGACTGCCAATCTTTCAGTGGCAGTAGGCTGTTACTATTACTAGTTGATGGGGAATAGACTGTGAAAATAAACATTTGAAAACTTCAAACTTGCCTGTGTCCAGTGTGGCTATGTGACTGCAGAACTGTCCTTTACTTGTTTTTATACCAAAACTTTGTTTAATTTGCTGGTAGGTGCCCTGTTTGCTGAGCCTACCTTCTCTTTCACTCCATGCAGTGAGTGCACTCCAAGTTTTTATTCCTAGACATTAAATTTGCACAATTAGTCCCTACACTACCCCAGACCAGCAGAGAGTAGTGCAAATGTGCCCCTCCCAACCCTGCCCTTCTGTACATTTTCTATCTCCTTCCCTCAATTTATTAACTTTCTGTCCTGGTGAAACACTAAACCCCCTTTTGTTGGCCAGGAGTTGCCACAACAAGTTCAAATGATCAACAACTGACTTTTAAATGAGAATGATTTAACTTATGTGATGAAGCAGTGTAACTTTGTTTTGTACAGTTAGTGCCCTTACAGTAGCCCAGTTCAACCTGCAACTGCGTCACCCTGCCAACCCGGCCCCTCTGTACTTTTCTCCTTCTTTCCTTTCCCTTGGTGAAATGATGTCGCCATCACTAATGTTTTTTTTTTGGCAGGAATTGCACAATACAAGTTCAGATGATCAACGTTGACTTTGAGGCTTTTATTTATTTATGTGAACAATAACAGGCGGAATGTTTAAGACCACTGTCCACCACTCGGGTAAGTCATTGCGTGTCTCTCACATATTTTGCTATGATTGGCTGCAGGTGCAAGCTCAGCAGGCAGCATCCACGTTGTGCGGTGTGCTGCACAAATGATAACCTGTGTTGCTGCCTAGGACCCCTCTTCCTCCAATCACAAGGTGTCACACTGGGGTGACGTCTCTCTGCTGGTCTGGTGACTCTACCTCTCCTGCAGTGCTGTACCACATGATGCAGCCGGATGGAGAGCTCTAGGAGCATGCACGCAACTGATAGGGATTGATTTCTTTTTACATGTTGGGGTCAGACCTAGCAACCAAAAGCAGCATTTTTACAAAATGTTAGCGTTCTGCAGACACCCGCGAACACGGGAAGTTCACTTATTTTAAGGACCAGGTCGAACCGAACTTGCAGCCCTACCCTCCAGATACAGCCCAGTATCCTGTTAGCCTTGCTCTAGGCCTTGTTGCACTGACTCGATTGCTTAATTGAGTTGATAATGATAACTCCAGATCCGTTCCTCAGCTGTACTGATAAGTCTCTCTTCTCCCATCCAGTACTCTGTCTTGGGGTTCTTTTTCCCTAGGTGCATTACCTTGCACTTTCTAGAATTGAATTTTAACTGCCAGACCTTTGACCACCCTCTAGCTTTTGTAGGTTTCTCTCTCTCCATTTCCCTTATTCCTCATCACTATCCACCACCTACACAGTTTTGTGTCATCTGCGAAGAGACACAACCTGCCCTGGATTCCTTCTCCAACATCACTAATGAACATGTTGAAGAGTACGAACCCAGGACCGATCCCTGGAACCCGCTCATAACCTCACTCTCCTCTGATTTAATCCCACTGACCACAACCCTCTGCTGCCTCCCTCTAGCCAGTTACCCACCCAGTTCACTATGGGTTTAGCTGCACCCAGGTCTTCCATCTTGTGAGCAATCATTTGTGAATAACGAGTAAAAGCCTTGCTGAAGTCAAAGTAGAACAGATCCACAGTGTGGCCTTGTCTAATTCCTTTGTCACCCAGTAAAAGAAAACTATCGGGTTGATATGACAAGATCTTCCGCCACGAAACCATGCTGCTCACTATCCTGGAGCCTGTTGCTGTCAGGTCGTCTGAGGTCCTCTTTGATTATTGACTCCATCAGCTTCCCTACTATAGAGGTTAGACTGACAGGCCTATAGTTCCTTGGTTGCTCCTTATCCCCCTTTCCCTTTATGAAGCTGTACGCCTGCCACCTTCCAATCCCTTAGAACTTCCCAGATCTAAGTGAGCTGTTGAACAGACATACCAGTGGTTCAGCCACCTCTGCTGCTAATTCCTTGAGTATCCTTGGATGCAACCCATCTGATCATGGGGCCTTATCTATTTTAGGGTAGCCAGCCCTTTCAGAACCCTTTCACTAGTAAACAATGGCTGTTTCCTTTCCAGGATTCCCTTAGTGGTCACTTTGATGCCACTCTCTGGCATGGATAGTCTGTCCTCCTTAGTGAAAATTGAGCAAAGGAGTTATTTAGAATGGCGCCTTTGATCGTCCCTCCTCTAGCTCCCTACCTCCCCAACTAGCCTGACAATTCCCGCACCATTTTCCATTTTACTAATATATCTGAAAACTGTTTTCTCCATTCCTGGCCCTTCTGTGATACACAGCTTTGTGTCTGATTTGGCCTCCTAATGGCCTCTTTGCTTCCCTATTTTCTGTAGATAATCCTCCCATTCTACAGTCCCTTGCTTTTCTTGTATTAATAGAAGGCCTTCTTTTGGCCTTACCACTTCCCTGACCCTTGCTGAGAACCACAGTGGTCTCTTAAACCTGTTTTCTTTGTTACTGTTCTTATGCATACTTTAGATGCCTCGAGGATGGCCCCTCAATTCCCCATCCCTTCTCCAGCCCACCTATGTCCTTCACCCTTACTAACTTATTCCTGAGCAGTTCCCTCATCTTGTTGAAGTCAGCCCTTCTCAAGTCAAGGACTTCAGTTCTCGATTGTGGCTTGCTGGCCCCTAGGGCCAATTCAAACCAAAGAGCGCTATGGTCGCTGTTCTCCAGCAGCTCCCCTCCCCCTACTACCACCATCTCTGAGTTGGTGAGCACCAAATCAAGGACTATGGTGTGCCTGGTGGGTTCCTTAACTATCTGCACCAGTAGGCAGTCTTAGGAGGCATCCAAAGACCTGACTCCTGGCACTCTTGGCCAGTGGGACCTCCCCAGTTGATGTCTGGCAGGTTCAGATCTCCTAACACCTCTACTTCCTTTGCAACCCATCTTCAAGTTCTCTATGAATTCTCTTTTCTTTCCCTTGCCCTGGAGGCCTATACAGTATATCACCCCAAGCATACTTTCCTGCCTGAGACTGCTATGAGTTGCACCCATGCTGATTCAACCTCACCACTGCTGCCCCTAATGCACTTATCTTTTGCCACCTCAATGCCTTCCTTGACAAAGGGCAACTCCTCCCCCTACCAGTTCCTCTATCCTCCTGAGCAATGAATACTCAAGGACCATCATCTTGAAGTCATTATTATTTGTGGCCCATGTTTCTGTGATGGCCACAAGGTCCCACCTCAGTGTCTGCTATCAGAGCCTGGAACTTGCTGAGTGTGTTACCTAGGCTGCTGGCATTAAGTCATACCCCTTTCATCTGACCCCTGCTTTTACTTTGTACTGTGCTTCTGTTTCCCATGTTTTCTCCCACCCTAGTTGGGGCTTTGCCCTTTGTTTTATCCAGTATTTTATAATGTGTCTGTAACATGTACCATTATATGATAAAACATTAGACCAGCATAACCACAACCTCAACATATATTTAACAACAATATAAACCTTTCTGAGCTTATGTGCATCACCCTGCCTCTGCTCTCAGAATGCTTCCAGATTCTCTTTTTTACCCTTGTTCTTCCATAAATCACTCTCATCCTCTTCATGGTGCTCTCAACACCTGGCTTCCCCATGAAGAGTTGTTACTCTGTTCACTTTTGTCTTAGTGTGCAGACTCCACAGCGATATCCCAAGCATAGTCCCCCCAATTAACATTCAACTCAGTGTCAGCACTATGGCAGCTCTCAGCTCCTCTGTTGTCTCCCAGTTTGATTGTTGCTGCTGCTCGCCTCCACCCTTTCCAATTCCTGGATCTTTTCTGACATCCTGGTAACATCCACTTACTTAGCTACACAGAGACTGGCTGACTTTATTAAGCTGACAGAATTTTGTTATAAGGCTATGCCTGAAGTTCAATGGGGAGGAGCACTAACTCACCCTGATCAGGCCTTAAAGGCCACTCCTCTCAGTTGTTCCTCAGATCATTTTATCATTGCAGCCAGAGGCCTGTCTCCTCATTCCCTCAATTCGTCCTGCTCTGCTCATTCTCTCCCTTCCCTGTCTCATCTGCTTCTCCCATCTCTGTTTCTGTTGCTCTCCTCTGCATCCATCTATTTTGTCTTCACCCCACTCCCACTGTTGTTGCCCTTTCTTTGGGCCACATTTCAGCCATGCTGCCTCTCCACTCCCTGTCTGCACTCCCGCCAAGTGCCCCACCCACCCACCTGGTTTCACCTCCTCACCTTCCACCTTCCTGTGCTCCTGGGTTATTCCATCCACCAGGATTTTTGCCCTCCATTGGGCTTGTGCCAGCCTCCTCCGTCTGCATTCTGGGCATCAGCCATGGTCTCAGGAGACCGTTCTATTTACATTCCATTACTGAGTTGCTGCTTCAATTTCATGCTGGCACTTCCTGGTTTTGACGTCACCCACCATGCCTGGCTTTCTTCCCCTTGCCTCCTCATGCCATATTGCTCAGGTGAACATTACAGGGTTCTTCACTGCAGCTTTCCCATTTGTTTTTTCTTTGCATTGCATTTACTACAGAACAATGCTGATGCTTCCTTCCAGCTCCAGTTGCTGGTATGTATGAAGATATTACTTACCATAGTAATCCTGTTTCTTCCAAGGGAATCTTACTATATTCTGACATATGTAGTATTGTCCCACCATAGTACTGCCCGGAGCTGAAAAGGTTACAGAACCTATGCAAATGAGAGAATGCTAGGCTCGAGCTTGGTTTTCAAACCACTGTCCCTGGTAAACAATCCATCAACCGTCAGATTCTAACAAAGCTGCCTAGGAAGCTAATTAACTAATGCTAATCTGAAATAGTAATAATAATAATAATAATAATAATTATACTCTCAATCCTCCTATTGTCCTCCTAATGATAGGCATTATCCCCAATACTCAAGTCACAGATAGTCTAAGTAAAAATAGCCCAGAAGTTCACCACAGTAAGCAGTAGTGCAGTGCCCCAGGTTCTAGATGGGGAGGAAGGGTGGGAGCTCAGAATACAGTAAGATTCCTTGGAAGAAACAGGATTACTGTAGTAGTAATGTCTTCTACTAACCACAGGAAATCTTACTGTATAACATATGCAGACCACCCAAGCAGTGCCTTTGGAGGTGGGTACAGAACCTACTTAAGGACAGACTCTGCAGTACTGCTGTGCCAAACTTAGCATCACTCCTGGTCTGTAAATCCAAGCTATAATGTTTGACAAATGTGTGAACAGTTTTCAGGTAGCTGCTTTGCAAATATCTAATAAGGATGCTCTAGAGGCTTATATGGAAGTAGCAGTGCTTCTTGTGGAATGGGTTTGAAGGCCCACAGGAGGCTCTTTACCAGCTTTACTATAGTAAACTGGATGCAGGCCACAATCCAGCGAGCAGTGGTCCTCTTGAAGCTGGTTTGCCCTTCCTACCTCTCCATAAGTAAGGAGCAGCTGGGTTCTGTTCTCCCTATGGCCCTTGGTGTGCTCCCAGGTAGTAACTGATAGTCCTTTTGACATCCAGGCTATGCAATCTGTGTCTCGCCTGAGCTTGAATGATCAGTTAAAAGACAAGCAGGGTAATTGACTGATTAAGGTGAAAATCAGACACCACCTTAGGAAGAAATTTTCTGTTTGTTCTTAGGACTACTGTATTCTTATGGAAGAAATGTAGTCCTGATCTGTACACAGGGCGTAACTCACTGATCCTTCTGGCTGAAGTAATGACTATTAAGAACACAGTTTTCCAAGTAACATACTTGAGCTCTGCTGATGACATGGGCTCAAAGGGTGGCTGCATCAGCTGACCAATACAGATGTTAAGATCCCACCCTTGGGTGGGTTCTCTGTGTGTGAGTGTGTGTGGGGGTCCAGGTGTAGAAGCCCTTAAAGAATTCTTGAACACCTGTTCGAGACCAGAGAAGGCCTTCGCAACTGAGAGAGTAGGCTGAAACTGCTGCTAGATAAACCTTTAATGAAGAGGGCTTAAGATCAAGGAATGGAGGTGTACCAAGTAATCCAGTACCAGGGCACACCTGCCTGGAAGTATTGACATCTTGTTGCTGGCACCTGTATAATCTCTTCCATTTTGAGAATAGGTTAGGTGTGGAAGGTTTTCTGGAGCTCCTAAGAACCTGGAGTACCGCCCTGAAACCCCAGGTTGGCAAATTCTATGTCCTCAAGAACCAGGCCTTGAGTTTGAGAGATGGCAGGTTGGGATAGAATTCGGCCCTGTGAGGCAGTAAGGAGATTGTGCCTGCAGGTTAGAGCTATGGCTTGCTGAGACAGACAGAAGTAGAACAGCGAGTACCATGGTTGCCTGGCCCAGTCTGGGGCTATGAATATCATGGTTGCTGTCTGAGTCCTGAGTTTGTTCAAAACTCTGAGCAGTAGAAGGAAGGGAGGAAATGCATAGAAATTCCTGTCCAATCCAATAGTAGTGCATCCATTGGTTCTGTGCCTACTGTGGGAGGTCTGCAACAGTACTGTGGCAACTGATGATTGTCTGGGTGAGCAAAGAGGTCCACCTCCGAGTTCCCCACCTCTGAACACTGTTTGAAGTACCTGTCTGTTCAGAGTCCATTCATGATGGTTCTGATTGATTCTGCTCAGTGCATCTGCTAGGGTGTTGTCTTTCCTGGTAGGTACACAGTTATCAGGGACAGGTTCAGAGTAGGCCAACCTCCATAGTACCATGGCTTCTGTGCACAATGGGAAAGACTGGGTGCCTCCTTGTTTGTTTATGTAGAACATTGTGGTGGTATTGTCTGTTCTGACTTGTACCACCCTGTTTGCAGCTCTGAACCAAGGACTGGATCCCCAAGTACACTGCCCGGAGCTCCAGCAAGTTTATGTGAAGGAGGGTCTCTTGTTTGGTCCATGTGCCATGAGCTGTGGGTCTCCTGTGTGTGCTCCCACCTAGGAGGAAGCCATCTGTGGTCAGGACCCTTGAAGGAACCTATTGCAGGAAAGGAACTCCCAGTCTTAGGTTTTCTCTGTCCTGCCACCACTGCAGGGCTAGAAACAACGATCTGGTGACTGATACCAGAGCAGACAACTGGCACTTTTTGTGACCAGTAAGATCTGAGGTGAAATTGAATGTCCCTCATTTGAAATCTGGCTCCTGGAACTACTGCTGTGGAAGCTGCCATGCATCCTAACAGCTGGAGAAAGTGCATTGCTAGCCTGGGACAGGATAACTGGAAAGAGCTGGCCAGCTGTACAGAGTGTCCACCCTTGCTGGTGGAAGGAAGGCTTTCCTTTCAATGTGTACAGCTCTGCTCCTATGAAATCAAAAAGCTGAACTGGGACCAGAACTGACTTTTGGGGTTTAGAAGGAGCCCTAGGGACTGTAGGAGGCTTTGAGCCTGAGCTGGGCATCCAAGACTTGTTGAAGGGACTGACCCACCAGCAACCAGTTGTCGAGACAGGGAAAACTGTGACACCCTGCTTTCTTAGATGTGCCACTACCACGGCCAAGCACTGGTAAATACCCTTGGAGCCAAGGAGGCTGAAGGGCACTGCTCTGAACTGATAATGGCCTGATTTGAGCCTGAACCTGAGGAACTTTCTGTGTGATGGCCTGATGGGGATATGAAAATAGGCCTCCTTCAAATCTATTGAGGCTAGCCAGTCCCCTTGCCTAAGTAAAGGCAAAATGGTGGCCAGAGTGATCATCTTGAATTTTGGTTTTGTCAAATATCTGTTTAGTTGTCTGAGCTCCAGAATGGGTCACCACTCCCCGTCTTTTTACTGTTAGGAAATATCTTGAGTAGAACCCTTTCCCCAGTGTAGGGGTGGAACTGGTTCTACTGCCTTGTCCAGTAACAGTTTCTTTACCTCCTCCCAGTAGCTGGGATTCTGATGAGGAAGAAGGACTGAAGACCTTGCTCTCAGCTTGGGCAAAACCTTGAAGCTGAGGGTGAGCCCCAGCCCACTACCTCCTAGGACCCACTTGTCTGTAGTTAAAACTGCCAGGCCTGGAGGTGGTGGGAAAGCCTTCCCCACAGGGAGAGAGAAGGCGACCCTGACAGATACTTCCAGGATTCTGCTTCACCTGTGGGGTTGGTTGAGGCTTGGACCCACTCTGCCAGTACCCTTCGACCCCTGTCCCTGAAACAGCCCTCTGGGGTTGGTAGATCAGAAGGGCCTGGGTCTGAAAGCAGGGCCTATAGTAAGGTCGTGCTCTTCCAGCCCTGGGCTGTTGTTTCTGGGAGTAGCTGCCTTTTCTTTGGCTGCTGCACTCCTGTAAGCCACCTTGTATTCATCCATCTTTTTCATATAGGCTCTCTGTTGGCCAAAGAGGTATGAAGGGACACAGGGAAATCCAAAGATTCTGACTGAGTGTCCTGGGATAAGTTAGTGGTTCTCGCCATGCACATCTCCTGAGAGATATGGAGTTAGCCATAAGCCTGGCTGCAGTGTCATTGGCATCCACAGCCATCCTAAACTGGAACTGGATGCCTCCACCCCTTTTAATAGCCTCTGCCAAATCATCTGCCATAGGTTCAGGGCAGGATTTTGCATTCGGATACTGTGCTCCATAGGCTTGTTTGAACTCTGGCCACATAAGCCATGTAAGTGGCCTGTCTAATGGCTAGGGAAGAACCCAGATAAGACTTCCTGGCCATTGAGTCCACCTTCCTGGAATCCTTATCAGGGATGGGATGCCAGGGGTATGCAGTCTTATCACAGGCTGCAGCCTGTACAACACCCTCATGACTGGGGTGTCCAAACAAAATTCTGCACCAGACTTGGCTACCCAGTACTTCCTATCCAGTTTTTATCAACTGGAGGAACTGAAGTGGGTGTTTGCAGAACCTTGAAAACCTGTTTTCTGAGGGTTTTATGGATGGAAAAAGCAACTTTTGCTGGAGCCACATCCATCATTTCCACAAACTCAGCCTCTTACTCCTAATCTGTTGTCTCCTGAGTAGGGAGGTCTAAAGTCTGAGCCACTTGTTACATAAAGCAAATAGGAGGCAAAATCCTGATCCTTATCAGGGAATCAGGATGATGAGGGTCAGGAGAAACTTCTGGTTCTACTGGCCTCCATAGTCCTGTTCTTCTTTCCTCCCCAAAACCACAGTCCCTCTCCTCCTGTATGAATTCAGAAGCAGGATCGAAGGACCGAGAACAGAGGGAGAACCTGGGGCACAACCAGGAAATTTATCCAAGGGTCATTGAACCTGAACTGGAGGAGACTGAAGGGACTGAATAATCTGAATAGCATTGGCTATCTCCTCTGTGGTAAGATCACAAGTTTCACTGGCTGCGATTCGGTGTGCTTCTCCTTTTTCTTGCCTACAGTTTGCGGTTCAGAGGCCTGTTCAGTGGTGCACTTCTTTGACTGTGAACCGTACCTGGTCAGAGGGTGTTTCTCCGGTTCGGCAGTATTTTTGAATTAGAGGATTTGTTCGTAACCTGTTCAGCGGTTGTGTTAGACATTTTTCCCTCAGTCGTTCAATCGCCTGTCCAGCGTGGACTGAGGAAATTTTACAGTTTTACAATCTGTCTCTAAGTGGTCAAACCTGAGACAGAAAACACATCAAATGGGGATCAGCTTTAGCAAATGTTTCTCACACTCAGTGCAGTGTTGGAAACCAGTTGCACCAGTTCTTTCTTAGGCATCTGAGACATGGCCAACTACCCCAAACTAAAATCTTCTCTTTTTTTTTTTTTTGGTTGGTTCAAGGACCACAGAACGAACCATCAACCATACTGGTGACACCTCTAGATGTAGAATTTATGACTTCAACTGACAGGGTGGGGATTTCACTATCAGGGATCCTTCAGCTGCCTGAGTGGGTTCGGAGGCACCCTTCACTGTTCTCCTCCAATCGCCTCTGGTTCACCTGATCTGTTTTGTAGGCTAGTGTAGCCAGATGAGTGCCTCTGTGGTCATTTCTCTCCTTCTTTGATTTTGAGCGTCTAGCTGCAGTGACATTGCTCGCAACCTCAAAAGCATTCCTGTTAGAAGGACAGAGTGAGAGCTTCCTCCACATTTGAATCTTTTCTACTTCCTTGATCCGGACTCTAAACTGCAGTAGCAAGGCGTCACTGCAAGAAACATCCTTTAGCGTGGAGGGAAAGGTGGCCTAGGCCTTGAATCCCCAGAGGTTTTCCTCCTCAAAGTTTTTTCCTCCCTCCATGCCAATGGTCACTAATATAGATGGAAGCTAGTAATTTCATAGGCTCCGAAGATGAGTGCTGCTGTTGCATGAGGCGGATGGTGGTAGTGGCTGTTCCCTCTCTTCTTAGGAAGTCCTGCCCTCATACCGCCTCCAAACTGACCTGCAGGTCACTCTTCCTCCGTTATCTCCTGCTTCTTTACTCAAGCTCAAGTCCATCTCCACCTATCAACCTATGTCCAGGTTTTTCTTCCCATGCTTCGTTGCTTGCACCACTCAGCACTCTCTTGGCACTCTTTCTGGGCTCTTTCCTAGGCTACCTTTAGCCAAGGGAATCATTGACATGGTATTCTAGGGGTGGAACTCTTCTAGGGTTCCTTGTCTTCATACTCCTACAGGGTGGTGTATCCCATGGATAGAGAGGCGAACAGCCACACTGTTTCCAAGTCACACAAGCATAATCACATACCAAGCTGCATAAACCCATTGAATTATAAGGCTTCACCTGAAGTTCAATGAGGAGGAGCAACTAACCATGTCCCTGCTTGGGCCATAAAGGCTGCTCTTCTCAGTTGCTCCTCAGATCATTTTTCATTGCCCCACCATCCTCTCCTCCTCCTCCAGTGACTCATCTCTCTCTTCTGTGGGCTCCTTCCTAAGCTACCTTTAGCTAAGGGAATCATTCCCACAGCAGCTCTAGAGTGGAGCCCTCCTCCAGGGTTCTCACCTTTGTACCCAACAGGGTGGTATATCCCATGGATAGAGAGGTGAACAGCCACACTGTTTCCAAGTCACACAAGAATAACCATGTACCAGTTGCGTAAACCCATTGAAGTGTTTTTTCTAAAAATGGTGCAGTTTATGGCAAATATTAATTACCAAAAAATTAGTGCATGTATTATGAAACGCAAAGCGGACAAAGTAAGGCACTTAAAAGTAGGGTGTCAAAGTGTCACGACCTTGCCCTGAAAATCAGTAGTGTACTGTTCCTCAGTGTTTCAAACCAAATGCCCACCCCAGCTCCCCTACCCTCATGACCCAAGGTCAAGCTACAGGTCCAGGGCTGTGTCCCACACATCTGTTGCTTCAAGCAACAGGTCTATGGTCCTGCAAAGAAAAAAGGATGACTGACCTTGCTTTGTGTGTGAAGAAACTTGGTGGACTGACCCCTGCAAGCCCAATGTGGAGCATGGTTATGAACCTGTTGAAGAAGCAGTAGACCTGTGGGGCATGGCCCCAGACCTGTAGATTGGCTTTGAGCCATGAGAGTGGAGGCTGGGGTAGGAGCATGGATATTGGGTTGAAAACACCAGGATACACTGCACCACACCGATTTGCCATGGCTCATGATATTCTGACCCTTAATTTTTCATTTCTAACTTTGCCCACTTTACATTTCAACTTAAATAAATGCAGTAAAGCAGTGTTTTGCAATTAATTTCTTACTTTTGAAAAAGGTTCCTAAAAGCATGTTTGTAGTACCCACCTCTGAAGCAACTGCAAGGTGATATGCACTGCCCAGAACTGTACCTTGCTTCTCAAATGTATGAAGCAGCTGCATAGTGACACACAGTGCATTGGACAGGGGCTTAAAGCAACCCCAGCTCTTTGGGTTTCCAACACCAGGTGTCCAATCTAAGTGCCATACAAAACCAACCTCACCAACCACTAGCACTTATGTCACCCTCCTCCCATGC
This sequence comes from Neoceratodus forsteri, assembly GCA_016271365.2. Classification (NCBI taxonomy): domain Eukaryota; kingdom Metazoa; phylum Chordata; order Ceratodontiformes; family Ceratodontidae; genus Neoceratodus; species Neoceratodus forsteri. The sequence continues at coordinate 1,874,177,773 of CM057452.1, forward strand.
AAGTAAAAATACCCCAGCCCACTTAGCACCCACACCTATCCCCCACCCCTGAACCATCTTTTAGGTAACATCCAGCACTGGACAACTGGCACAATCCTCCTTCCACCTCAACCCGCTGATGTCTGTTAACAAAATCAATCTGGAAAATAACCTAAGTCCACACACATGTATAATGCATACATTTCGGGACTTAGCTTTCTCCATTTTTTAATTACTCAGGATATTTTTGGCTATTTTGGGTCATATTTAAGGCAGCACAAGAAGCCACACTCCCCTCACAGCCTTACCAAATGGCACCTTTGTAAAATGTGTTTTGGAGCAACCCTCACGGCACATGTCATGTCACATTTACATGATGCAACATATGTGGTCAGGAGGTGGGATGGAAGCTGCCAATCCTAAAATATGGTTTTAAAATAGCCAAATATGGGAAAGATAATCAAATGGAAAAAAACACAGTCTTGAATTGTGCTCACTACACCTTCACATGGACTTAGTCATTTTTTCCATTTTGTTTCTGTTAGTCATAACTTGAGAATTTTGGGCCCAGATTTTCAGTGTTGCAAGGTCGCTGCCACAGCTTATAAGCAGATGAATGGTACCTTGTAAAGTTGACCACAAATGGGTTTTAGGGGTTCCAAAAACACATCTTGGGTTGGAGTTACAAGGTGAGTCGTGAAGTGGGGTGGCAACTTAGCCACCTTGAAAATCTGGGGTCAAAATAGATAGACAGATAGATATTTTATTTATGAAGCAGCCAATTCCTGGGACTCTGGGCACTATACAATAAAAACAATAATACAAAATACAACTATTTAAATCAAGCAAACACACACATATAACAATCATCATAAACACAGTCCACCATCTCTCTATAATCCATAGCAGCATCAATCAATGAACGCTAGTTGGAACAGGTATGTTTTTAACCCCTTTTAAAGGCTTCCACTGAGGGCCCCTCAAATAATCAGGTAAGGAGTTCCACTGGGTTGGCGTGGCTAGTAGATAATAAAGATACAGGATCAAACCAGAATATACTGAACAGTTTAATAAATGCTGCTACTTACTGCTGTTTGTGAGCATAGTATACATGCCCTGTACCAGTAACTCTGCTGCTCTAGGTTTACAATGAATGGTCCCATCAATTAGCTGCCGAGGAACATCCAAGTTTCGTTTTGTGAAAAACTGGAAATAAAATTTAAAGAAGTGAAAATATAGTTTCTCATTTTCCAAGCATTAATAAATCTATTCAGTTTGCAAACTACATTTGATTAAGGCAGAAAAATATTTTGTCCTATTGTACAATATGTCTGCATGCACTTGTAATGCATGTCAAGTCTCTTCAGTTAAATAACACATAGTATGGGCACAGTACTGTTACAATTAGGACATGATGTAGTAAATACCCGTCAAGAATGATGCATATGTAAGCAATAAGACATGACGGGGTGCACAGAACAGATTTTACCTCACGCCCAGGGGCGAGTGTAGGGGTTATGAGGCAGTGCTTAAGCCCCTGGGTATGCGGTACAATTTGTTCCGACACACCCCAGGAGTGTTTTATTGCACTTAAAAATGGCCTCTGTATATTACATGCATCTAAAATCAAAGCTTTTATCTTTAAATAGTAAAATTAAAACCTTTACTGTGTCTTGTGATGAAAACTAATTCCTCCACCTGTAGTAGATTGTAGTTTTTTGTTGCCTCTTGGATGTTTGTCCCATTATGGCCACCATACTCCACCACCTTTGAGCACCCCAACACACACATACACACACACAGGCACATCGTCATCCTCAGATACACAGCAGCATGCGTGTATTGTTTAACTATTTATTTATTTTTTGTCATATTTGTTCATTGATGGAGCCAGTAAGAGAGCACAGTTGCTAGTGGTGGGTAAGCGGAAGAAGCAGAGAGCGCCTCACCAAGAGAGTGAAGGAGTTGAGGTGTGTGGTTCCGCTTTTGCACAGATTTGTATACATTGGTTTAAAAAATGGCAGAACATAATTTTTATTTTATAGTGGGGTAAAGTAAAGCAGCCAGAGATGTTAAGCATGTAATATCAAGGCAGCATTCATTATTAGAAAGGTTACTCTGCAAGGAATTAGATGTCACATATAACATCATCACTCTAGAAGAATATATTGAAGGGCAGCAAGCCCGAGGGGCTTAAGGATCCCAATTGTACATCAAGTGGTTTTGATTCATTTAAATACAAGAACGAGTGACTGAAATTGACAACAGACTGCTCCGAGGGTATGATTAAATTGATTATCCAAGACAACACAGATAAACATACTGACCTATCTGAGGAAATTAAGGAAGCTAAAAAATGGCCTTGAGCTTATAAAAGAAAAATAATTTAGCATTGTTTAACAGTAGCTTAAAGGAACACTGTCAACCTGTTTTCATCATATTATTTCTAGTTAAAACCTACATTTTGAACTCTAAATTACTAGAAAAAATAGTGTGTGGCCAGCTAGGGGTATACTTAGAATCAGAAGCCTATTAAACCTGGTTCAGTCTGGATTCAGAGCAAAGCACAGCACCATAACAGCCCTAGCTAAGGTGACTAATGATTGGCTCCTAGACCTTGACAACAAGAAGCATGTTTGTGCCGTTTTCTTGGATCTTAGTAAGGCATTCAACACAGTCGATCACAGCCTGCTTCTTTCCTCCTCCTCCTAAGCACCTTAGGCCTGGACCATAAATCTGTGTGCTGGTTTGCAGACTACCTCGGAGAATGGAAACAGCAGGTTAAAGCTGAAGGTGATCTTTCTCCATTAAAACCTATGCTGAGGGGTGTGCCCCAGGGCTCTGTCCTTGGTCCCTCCTCTTTGCAGTCTACATTAACAACATCATTGACCCCATCAAAAGCCAACATCCACTTGATACGTGGATGACTGTACTATACGAGTCGTCCCAAGCCCGGAAGCAACCTGTGAAGACCTCCAAGCTGAATTTAACCTTCTACAATACCAGCTCATAAACAAAAAGCTTTTGCTCAATGCGAAAAAGACAAAAGCCATGCTCTTCTCCCCCTCCTTGCATATGGCAATTCCTGCTGGGGGCTACCACAAATTACCACTGTTCTTGGAGAAACACTAGAGTATGTAGCTAAATTCAAATATCTAGGAGTTTGGCTCGACCATAAACTTTCCTTCACGACCATCTCAAAGAACTACAGAAGAAACTAAGGCAAAGATTAGGATTATTCTACAGAATTAACCACCTGCTCTCAAAGGAGGCCAAGATTCAACTGGTTCAAGCTACCTTCCTATCTTTAATAGATTCGCGCCCTGTTCTACAGCCTCTGCACTGGCTAAGTTGGACACCCTCTACCACAGAGCTATCAGGTTCATTACTGGCCTTCCACTTTCCACACACCACTGCTCCCTGTACTCATCATTAGGCTGGACTTCCCTTCACTATAGAAGGACTAAGCAGCCATCCTATGGGCCTACAGAGGCGGTGACCAACAAGCTCCTCATATGTCTCAGATTGTATTCCCCAGAGTGTGTTAGGCACCTCCGCTCTAAGGAGCTATTCCTAATTGTCCTCCAACTTCCAAGGTCAACACTCATTTCGCAAAGCTGCTCTAGGCTTCTCTTTACCCACATTGTGGAACGGTTTACAAAGGAACGTGAAGCTGAGCTGCCCTGTTAGCCTGAATATCTTCAAGGTGCTCTACGATCGCTACATGACAGCACTTTGCAAATGTTTTCCTCACCACTAGCCCACTAATTCTGCAACTCCCCTTTCCATCCTGATGCTCACCATGTTTCACCCTGACTCTCACTCTTTCCCCATTAACTCTTCCTTGCACCCACCCTTCCCTGTCCGCTCCAGCCTGGATAAAGTCCCACCCCATCCATAGTAGTGTCCCAATTATCTACCCTCCTCCGTCATTATCATAATAAACAAGTACATGACAGCCATCGTCACTTTCTGTGGTTTTAGCCCAATTTTCCCCAGTCGTCAGTAATATATCCCTCTTCTTTTTCCTCTCTAACCTGCCACCCCATACACGGCCTCTCTCCCTATATGTATGGTTGCCTGCTGCCTCACTCAAAAGATCTCTGCTTATAACCCTGTATGCCTATGGTTGATTGTACATCTGCTGACTTCTTCATTGTAAAATAATGCTGTTTTTTTTTTTTTTATTTCAACCTTGTACTGTACTGTATACACTGTATATACTTTTTCTTCCTTGTATATTATTGCTTTTGTATACCTGCTTCTGTACTGTACTTTGATGTATTCATGACTAGGTCCACCTTGCAAATGAGCCTTGCTCAATGGTGCCTGCCTGATAAATAAAGATTTTGATTGATTGATTGATTGACATTTTATGATTGCTTACCTTCTTTAACATTCATTGATGTTGTTGTTTGTCTGTCTCCTTGTTTAGTAGAACTGAAATGCATGCTAATATGTATTTATAAACAACCTTGTTTTGTTTACAATCCTGGATCTGTTCTTACTGCATACTCTCTGAGCATTACAAATACCCCAAACAGTGCAGCCACTCATGAAGAAGTAGCTCACCTAAACTCCTACTGCATCATGAATGGCTAGGACCGTGTAGGAGGTGTTCCCAAGTCCAGAAGAGATGCAGTGGGAGTTGATGAAGGAAAGTAAACAAACATGTTTTGTGTGGTAACACCAGTATGGTGGGCAGTCTGTTTTACATTTTTAAAAGAAAAATAGACTCAAACTACCAGCTACATCAGCAATCTTTACAGAATGTTGGCAATCATAAAATATGTTTTTAAACTAGGGACACTTTGAGGCCTAAGGGGTTGACAGTGTCCCTTTAAACAAACAAGCATTTGTCAATGCCGGATATTTGCTTGCTGTATTAGCATTGGAAATACAGGAGTTAGACAGATGCAGAATAGGAATGGCAGTGAAGTATTGAACTTCACGCCAACCCCTCCTCCACCCTGCAGAGATGGATAGGCATTGGAGTAAGTGTTTGGGTCGCCATCGATGTTCATGCCATGTCACCTCACCCATCCTGCAGACACCGACCGTGTTGAGGTGTGCCTTGGGAGTGTTTGGCTTTACAGTCATCCCATTCCACTAGGACATACGCTGAAATGGGTGCAGTATAGGAGAATGGGGTGAACTCTGAGGGCCGAGTCCATGGTACACCCTCGATGCCTGTGACTGGCTTGGGGGGTGAGGTGGGATGGCATGAGAATTACAGTCGTCAATCCAAAGGCACACCCTGATGCCTGTCAGTCTGTACAGGGTGGGATGTTATGGTTAGAAACTCTAACGCCCTGGGAGCTTGTTGGTATTTGCATTACAAATTTTCAACATGGCCTTTTATGACCCACTTCATGAAAGCATTTGGGGCCTCTTCTCATGAACAGTGGCAGTGTGATTTTGTTAATGTGTCCTGAACTTTGAGTTCCAACAGCCCGTGCTATTCTGCGCAAGATGTATGAAAACAGATCGGGCAGGATGTGAAGAATGACAACTGTACTATCCATAGGGAGGTGTGAAGAGATGGCAATGTTGAAAATCTGTAGTGGGAATATTAAAATGCACACTTCCAACATTCGTGGAAACTGCACAATGCATGTGTGCAACACATCACTTTATGGACTTTCGTCACCAAATTTTCAACATAGGCATTTTAGGGCCTCTGCTCATGAACAGTGTCACTGCGATTTTCTTAATGTGTCTAGAACACTGATTTCCCACAGCAACTGCGCTATTCTGCGCGGAAGTGCATAAACACATTTCAGCCATGATGTGAAAAATGACACACATACATGTGTGGAAAATGCCAATGTTGACAATCTGGAGTGAAAATATTACAAATTCAGGGTTATAAGCATGCGTGGAAACTGCACAACGCATGCTCGTAATAACAGTTATTCTATGGACTTTGTCACCAAATTTTCAACATAGGCATTTTAGGACCTCTGCTCATGAACAGTGTCACTGTGATTTTCTTAATGTGTCCCAAACACTGATTTCCCACAGCGACTGCATTATTCTCCGGAAGTGCCAAAACACATTTCGGTCAGGATGTGAAAATGACAGCTGTACTCTTCATAAGGCGTGTGGAAAAATGCAAATGTTGAAAATCTGGAGTGAAATTACCAAGTGTGATCATGAAACGCGTGTGAAGCTTCTGCGCCAATGCTTGCTGTCAAAAAAACAGCCATTTTTGGATTTTTCCACCAAATTTGCAACATATGCTTTTTGAGAGCCCATCTCATGAACACTGGCACTGTCATTTTGTTAACTGGCCTCGAAAGGTGATTCTGCACAGTGACCACAAAATCACCTTTCAGGACCGAATAACGCCATGACAGTGGCTGAATTCATGAGGAGGGGTCCCAATAACCCCATGTTGAACATCTGGTGCCAAAATTCCCAAAATGCCTGAGATATGCACCAAAATGAAAAAAAAAAACCATTTATGCCATTATACAGCTTACGGCATTTCTTCAGTTCGCGTTGGCTTGGAAGAGTGCAGACTTGTTCCCGGTCCACTGAAGATCGTCGCGCTGGGCTCGAGGTACATCTGGGATGAGGGAGTGTGGGAGGCAGGTTGCACAGAGGGTGGGCGAGGATGGGTGAGGGGCCAGCGGACTCAACGAGGGACTGTTTTCTGTTTTACAGTTTCAAGAAAAAAAAAAGAAAAACAGCAAGACTTTTTTTTTTTTTTTTTTTAACAGGGACATTTGCACGCTGGGATGGGCTCCCAGTGTGCCACCTGGTGTTTGTGGAGGCTGTGATGGGGGATTGGGCACCCCCAGCCGGCACATACTTGATGGGCACCCTCGGCACAGAACACATTTTTGGGGACATTATGCCGACTGGGGGAGGGCCCCCATTGGCAAATTTACTGGGAAGGTGGGGACTGAAGCTGATGGGGATTGGGCCTATTGGCAAAGAAAGGCTAATGGGAGGGCGATGATGCCGAGGGGATTGGGCACCCTTGGCACACAACAAATGGGAGGGGTTACAGTATGCCGATGGGAGGGCTCCCTCTCAGCAAATGAACTGGGTCGGGGCATGCGGATGACAAGGTACCACCCTGCAATGACAGGTCGCTCCCTCATTGCAGCAGAATGGCTGACACTGCAATGATGAGGTGGCCCCTGATTGCAGTGGCAAAATCGTTTCAACTTGGTGGCACTTTGGAAATCAATGTCATCAGCACAGTGTGCCTGCATTGGTCCATCAGTGCAAGCCCCCAAATGCAGTGCTGCTATTGGCTGCCACAGTGCCACTTCTCTCTGAGCTGCCACATAATGTTTCTTATGCATACAAACATAAAAATAGCCTCTTATGAAAAGACACTAATTGGAAGGAAACAAACAAAACTACAAAGGGACCAAGATGATTACAATAATAACAGGATTTTTGAATGGGGCAGTAAGTCACAGACAACCCAAAGCAGGTCCCTGTGAGATTCCAGAATAGAAACAGCAGTCAGAGTCACCAATATAACACTGAAGGAGCTGGAGTCACATGTCAGGATCCTTTTTAGACAGAGGAAGAAACGCAGAGTGGGGAGGAGAAGAGGACACAGAGGTGGGAAGGAAGAGAACATTATGAGAGAAAAAATAATGAATTAGAAATACTGAATTTATCCTCTAAAGAACTTACTTTAGATCAAGAAGCCATTCTAAAAGAGGTTTGTCCTTCATGTGTACACTGACATTAAATGCTTTTCAAATAAATGTTGATCTCTTCAAGTTCTTTCGAAAATATATTTTAAATACTTTTTGGCAAAAGGCTGCACAAATTACATTGGCTATACAAGCTACCAACATGGGTTTACAGGAGGTACTGTGGATACCGTGGAAGACAGTAATTTGATTTTGACAGAAATATCCAGCATTCAAAATGCTCAGGATGGACAGGACTCGAACCATGGTATGTTGGGTAATGTTATTAACTTGGACAATATGAGTGAAGACTTCTACGAAGAACTACTTAATAACAATTCTGTCAGAGACGATCCTTGATGTCTGCATCTGCTGTAATAACAGATAGGGACTTTACTGCTGAATCAATATATAATGATAGGAAACAGCTATTCAGGGGTTGCTGCCAATCATGATTTGAAGAGGATCCACACATACAGATCCTCAGTCACTGGGATGCGAACTGGTGATCATATGCTGGCATTAATATTTCTCCTTTGTTGCTATTATAATGCTGAGAATTTAGATGCTCTAACTAGGAACAAAAGTTCAACAGTTTAATAGTATAGTTTAATACTTAAAGATCTTGATAAAGGTTTTTTCTACCTATTTATATCTCTGTATTATGTGATTCTGTAATGCATCTCAATTGCAAGGGGTCCTAGTATTCCAGAAATTGTTTTAGGGATAAAATATATTTTGCTATCAAGTTTGATAAACTGAATAGTAATGCAGCTGATTTATATTTAATTTATTTATTTATTTAGTTAGTTTTTGTTGACGGGTAAGTGCACTAGACAAATCCTGCCAATTTTCAGGCACGACTCCGAGGAGGGATACAGATGAATGCCAACTGACCTTGAACCAGATTAAACTGTTGGTGGTATTTTTGTGAATGGACAAATTTGGTCATTGCATCGGGAAATTGCCCTGCTCTTTTAGAGAAGTGCCATGGGATCTTTAACATCCACCTGAACTCCCACCAGAACAGGCAGATGGGACCTCGGTTTAACGTCTCATCTGAAGAGCGGCACCTCAGGAGTGTAGCACCCCTTCATGCTGCACTACAGTGTCAGTATGGGATATTAACCCAAGTGCCTGGTGGCGGGATAGAACCCACAGCCTACTGATCTCCTGCCTCAGAGGCGAGTGTGCTACCTGCTGAGCCACTGACACATATATGCCCTTTTATTATCGTGCAGGACATCTACCTTTGTTGTTATTTTCATACAATTATTAAAAAGTGATTGCACTTTATAGAATATGATATTGACTTTGTGGCATTGGGGGTGCCTTGGGGTCATGGACCCTAACGCCACCCCATTCTTGTATATTGTACCCATCTGAGCTTATTTTCTTATGCAATGGGGTGAGTGTTGGGTCCATGACCCCATGACACTGCCCAATGCCTATTGAGTGTCTGCAGGTTGGGGTAGGGTGTTGGGTTGGAAACCCTAATGCCTCATTTCCCTGCTTTTGTTGCTGTAGTATTCACCCTAACTGATGCATTAACAAGTTTTTTTGCAATGAATTGCCCTTCTTTTGAGATACTGTAGTATAATATTATCCTTAGAGATGCACATATGTATGTAGGTGTGAAGCGCATGGCCCTCTGGGCCCTGTGCTTCCATGTGTCCAACAGGAGTGACCCAATTATCAGCACAGCCATCTTATTACCCCACCTCGTGTACCTGCTACAGAGAAATTGTGAAATGCAGGCAAATCGTAATTACGCTTCAACTGTAACACCACTCTGCGTCAGAAGTGCAAAACACATTTTGGGCAGGAAGTGAAAAAACCGCTGTACTGTTCATGAGGTGGTGTGATAAAATGGCTATGTTGAAAATTTGGTGGCAAAATACTGAAAAGTACCAAAGTTATGCATGTGCATAGAATAAATACAATGGACGCATGTAACACGGGCATTTTCAGAATTTCTCACCAATTTTCAACATGGTCTTTTGGGACCCCACCTCATGGACACAGGCACTGTAATTTTGTTACTCCATCCCAAAAGTTGATTTTGCACAGCAACTCGCCATTCTATACCACAGGTGCGAAAACATGTTTCAGGCAGGATATGAAAATGACAGCTGTACTGTTCATAAGGAGGTGTGAAAAATGGCAATGTTGAAAATCTGGAGTGAATATATTAAAATGGGTGAAGTTACGAGCATGCATAAAAACTGTGCAACACTGCGCTTGTAACGCAGCCAGTTTTGGATTTTTGCACCAAATTTTCAACATGGGCTTTAGGATTCTTCCCTCATGAACACTGGCACTGTCATTTTATTAATCGATCCCAAAAGGTGTTTCCAGACGGCGACTGCAAAATCACTTTTGGAATGGAGTAATGAGATTACAGTGCCAGTGTTCATTAGGTGGAGGTCCCAAGAACCCATGTTGAAAAGTTGGGTCAGAATTCCTAAAAATGGCCAAGATATCAACATATGTTGAAAACCCCACTGACAGCCATTATACAGCGCTTACCTTGACTCCTTCCAATTTGTGGTTCGGCTTTGAAGAATGCAGGCAGGTCCCAGTCCACAGAGGATCACAGCCACTGACCTCTGGAGGTAAGTATAGGGTAAGGAGGGTAAGGGCAGGGGTGCGCAGAAGGAAGGTGGGGATGGGGAGGGGGCATGGTGAGATGACGAGGGACCATTTTCTTTTTCAGGATTAAAGAAAAAGATGTCAGGGGACTGTTTTTTTTTTCAGATAAATGTATCATTTGTGGACTCAGGAGTGGTGCTTCCCAGGGTCCAACAAGAATGCTGTAATGGACACAGTTGGGGACACTGGGAGTGGGTTACCCAGTGTCCCATACTGTGGGGGGCTACTGTCAACATGGGGATTGGGCACCCTGCTGTCGGAAAACAATAGAACAAAAGGGCACACTACTGGGGAGGACACCATACTGGGGATATTGGGAGTGGGCTCCAGTGTCCCATAACAGTCACCTAAAGGACACAACTGGGAATTCTGGGAGTATCCCACACTGTCAGAGGGAGGGGCTAGTAACTAACTAACTAATGAGAGTGGGAGGTGCCACTAGACACCAGCCTAGAGGTCACTAGAGGGTCTTTCTGGACCCCTAAAGGAGCGTTGTTCGACCCCTCCTTAAAAGCCCTCCCTTGAGCTGGACTGTCTGGGTAACTACAGGCCTGTTTCTAACCTACCCTTTGTGGGTAAGGTTATTGAGAAGGTGGTTGTGCTGCAGCTGGATGATCATTGTCCAGCCACAATGTCTATGATTCTCTCCAGTCAGGATTTAGGAAGAAGTATAGCACCGAGATGGCCCTTGTTCGATTGCTAAATGACCTCCTAATAGTGGGAGATTGGAGGACTCGTTCTATTTGGTCCTCCTTGACTCTCTCTGCGGCGTTTGACACTGTGGACCACGATGCGTTGCTGGAATGCCTGCAGTTCATCTGTGGACTGTCTGGCATGGTCCTCAGATGGTTTCTAGCTTTTCTCAAGAGTAGGACTCAGAGAGTGGTGTCTGGGATTTATTCCATGCCCTCTCCCCTGTCCTGCAGAGTACTGCAGGACTCCATCTTGTCACCCATGTTGTTCATAGTGTATATGCCATTAAGAGAGATCATTAGGCGATGCGGTCTGAGTTTTCACTGCTATGCAGATAATACTCAGCTATACATGTCCTTTGTGCCCGGACAGGATGTGTTCCTCCTGGTATTTAACAACTGCCTATCTGAGATCCAGGACTGGATGAGTGCCAGCTGGCTGTGATTGAACCTAGCTAAAATTGAGGTGCTAGTTGTGGACCCAGATCGCCAGGAGGCAGGTTTGTCAGCAGGACAACCCTCTAGTCTTTGGCTTGGGGTGTTCAGCTGACTACCTCAGATCAGGTGCGGAACCTGGGCATTAGTGTTGATGGGCTTGACCTTAAATCTCAGGTGTCGCATTATTTTTGATGACAGCTTGACCCTTAAATCTTAGGTGTCGGCGTTGTCAAGACCTCTTTTACCATCTGAGGAATATTGCCCAGGTGAAGCATCTGGTTACTCCTGATGATCTTCCAACATTGGTCCACACCTTCATAAGCTTCCGCCTTGGCTACTGCAATGCCCTCTACTTAGGGTTACCGGGGTTGATATCCACTGCCTGCGGCTGGTGCAGAATACGCAGCCAGGCTATTGACTGGTACTTCTAGGACCAGTCACATAACTCTGTGCTCCACAGACTGCACTGGCTGCCAGTTAAGTGGCAGATCACATTCAAGGTTGGGTTACTGACCTATAAAGCCCTATATGACCAGGGACCCGCTACTTGCAAGATCTCCTTTGCTCTTACTGCCTGCCCTCCGTCTCTCTCTCAGATCCACCAATGAAGGATTGCTGGAGATTCCCAGGGTTTGTTAAAAGACATATGGGACCCAGTCTTTGCTTCTGCATGACCCTGTAGAATTCTCTACCTCGTTGGGTACAAGAGTGCCTGACCATCCAGAGTTTTAAAACAGCACTTAAAACATATTTATTCAGCCTGGCGTCTCCAGTTTCTTTTTAGATTAGTTGATTCAATATTTATTGAGCTGCAGTTTTATGGATTTTAAACACTTGATTTGTTATGACTGTTTATTGTTGTTGGGCTGGCAGTATAGCCTAGAGGTTAGAGGAACGAGGTGTGAATGAGCTTGATACATCCAGCAGACCAGACCCGAGTTTGATTCTCACAACATCCACTTGCATACTGTGCGACTCTGGGCAAGTCACTGGCCAGCAGTGCTCCCAGGTCGCCCTAGAAACAAGGCACTTGTGCCTAGTGGGCCCTTACCTGGTTACAAAGACTGAAAAAAAAAAAAAAAAAGGTTTGTTTAGTTTATGTACAAGTGTCTTGGTTTCTAGAAAGGCTGTTTTACAAATAAAATGATTTAAAATAAATATGATAAAAATTACCTGGGCAACCAAAACGGAGGTGCCACTAAACACCAGGAGAGCAGGGGATGAAACTTGACTCTGCAGCTGGCAGCATGAGTTCCAGCTGTGGCTGCAGAAGTCATGAAAATACCACTGTTCTCATACAAAGAACAGGAGACAAGTGGTCCTCTCGCTAAGCTAGTTCCTGATACTGGAGTTCAGTAAACTTGTTTTCGCCAGCAAAACAGTAAACAAACATTTGAATCTAGTTAAATGTGCCCTTTTAGCCAAGTTCTGATTTTTTATCTTAGCATTAGTATTTGGCATATATTCAACACTTCTTGGTCCTCACAAAGAGGAAAACAAAAATAGCAGACGTTACACAGCCCCTGAGATCAAACCAGATACTTTGCATAAAATACCTCCCTTCTTTCAAAAAGGGACTGTATTTTGTGCAAAGTATCATTTGTCTGAAAAATAAATTTTTGTGCCCGACATATACATTTTTCCATAGGAAATAATGGGAAAATTAAAATGTAATAACTTTTGAATGCATTAATATTCTTTCACCAAACCTTCAAAAGGCACATCTGTGACCCAAACGCTTTCTACCCTGAAAATTTCAGACCACAACCTAAAGCCATTTCTAAGATCCAGATGGACAAAGAAATGGCTAAAAAACAGATTTTTTTTCTGTTTTTCAACACTCTGTATCTCAGAAACCACACTGTATTTGCATGAAATTTGGCACTTCAAGAGTCCTACCTACCCTAGAGATTATGCATGCCAAATTACATGCAGATCCATTGAACAGTTCCAAAGTTATCAAGGTTCAAAGTTTCAGGTTTAACACAGAACTTACATTTCACCCTAACTATACTGGTACTACTGCACCAGTATTATGTACATATATTTCATTGTAATTTGATAAAATAATTTGTATTGGTGGCTGTTTGGTGACTGTTTTGCTCACTAGCATACTAAATAAAATGGTGGCATTTAAAAGCAAGAGTTTTAACAGCTTATTAATTTCTTTTTTTTCCTATGTGGTCCCACTTTCCATACTTGCTATTATCTGTGCATGGAACAGATTTCATGCACCAGTAATAACCAATCAGAAAGCAGAATTTTCTCTCCCCATTTTATAACACAATTTTGAACATATCCTGACTTTTCATTTGTGACTACATAATGTAAAGACTTGGGCTCAGATATTCAGACTCGCGCGGGCAGTGGCGCAAACCTGAAGCGCAGCACAACTGGGATGCGCTGGGACCAGGATCAGGTGATATTCAACGGTGATGCGCCACGCAGCAACGCTGAATATGGCAAGGGCAATGCATTATATTGTGCATGGCGAGTGGCACTGCGCCAGTGCAAGCCACAGATAGGAAGTATGGGGATGCGCCAGTGCAAGTGCAGTTGCACTAGGTGCATCACCCACGTATATTCAGCAGGGGACATGCAAATGAGGCCATAATATCGCAAGGTGCAAGCAGGGGCCATTTGCATGTCATTACTGACAATTGCATGCCCTGTGCAGGGCAGCCCGGCAACTTGTGCCTGGTGCCCTGCACAGCATGACGTGTGCAGTGGGGATCCCAGGGCATCCCCGCCCCTGAGCCACTTATTGCAGTATATGTCAGAGGGAACAGTCCTGGTAGTCTAGTGGTCCCCTCCTCCCAAGTCCCGATAAATGCCATAAATGACCCCTATGGTAGTCTAGTGGTCCCCTCCTGATTCCCGAGAAATGTCAGTAACGACTCTCCCTGGTGGTGCAGTGGAAGCCCCCCACCCATTGCCACAATCACGGTACAACACGCCAAATATATCCCTAGTGATCCAGTGGTATCCCCCACCCTCCACCCACACGAACCCCTTGCCCCCGCCCCCCCATCATCCGGCGGCGGCTGCAACCTGCCCGCATACTGCCCGGCCGTGCTGAATTGACAAGTATAGAGTTGTGATTCATTGGTCCCTGGTAGTGTATCAATGGGCTTGCAGGGCATACTGTACCAGACAGTCAAAGGATACAGGCGGGTGGGGTACCGGACCACCAGGGCGTATGTGTCTGCTTGTGGGCGATGTTCTGGGTGGGTGGGTGGCCACCACAGTTTGTGGCTGATGTGTTGCGCCCTGCAATACAGCAGCCCACCTGTGGTGGCCGGACTATTCCATTCCCCACGGGCTCAACTTTGAGCTCCCCTATGCGGTGCAATGCAGGGTTGCACCAGCATATGCTACACATCCAGGCTGAATATCGGGATGTGCCACATATCATGGACACACACCCTGCATCTGTGCCGCATAGGATTCATTGTGCCCAGCGCATTGGGATTTGCGCTGCGCCAGACAGCCTTTTCAATATCTCATGGGGCGCACGCGGGTTGCGCTAGCCGCGATCTCTGCTGCGCCGGCGTTAACCTTTGAATATCCTGGCCTTGGTATACACAACTGCATAAACTAGAATCGTACCTGGCACCTTATGTTCCCTCACTGTTTACTTTAACTTAGATGCATATCAATAAAATAAACCGATTTTTTCCTGTAACATTAATATATGCTATCCATATATAAGGAGTGTAGGGTCATCATATAGGAAAGGAAACCAATCAAAAGTGCTTCCAGGTAGCACTGTAACAAAACTGTTGATCGTGAGATCACTTGAATATCCAGTATTTTTTTTATATGAACCTTCCATCAATTATTGAAGATACCTAAGCTAAACAACATCTCTCTCTCTCTCTCTCCCCACCTATTTTATGGTACATGCAATGAAGCCACAATCCAGTATTTGGAGAAATACAACTGGTTTCAGACTGCTATGTCACAAATAAAGGAATGTAATGTCATAACATACTGAAGCAGTCTAAATAGACAAGTTGTGAGGGAGTAATGATGTTTCTTCTAATGGCTTTACTAGTGATTCACTCAATTCTCCAATCATCTCAGCCCTGAAATGTTCTCCCAGGGATGGAATCAGAAATGTTTTGCAAATTTAGACTCTGCACGGTATTCAGTTTCCCCTAGCATTCTAATGACAAATTTATAGCTTAAGACCAGAAGAGAAAGTGACCACCTACCTAACCTACTCTAAGTATTCTTTCCCCATGAATATCAATATGAATGCAAAACTAAACCACTCATTGAAGTTGTGAAAATTAAAAATTATAATAAAGAAATGCTTAAGCAATAAACACACATTTTATGTTTTGCGTGCATAGCGCAAGAAACATATTGCGACAGCCAGGCGCAAGCAGGTTCTGGAGGTGTGGCACTGTTGTGGCCAATAGCGGCATGGCATTTTGGGGTGTGTGATGTCCACCAATAATGGGGACACAGCCGGTGACACTAGTTTCAAACACTGCCACCAACTTGAAAGAAAATAGCGCACCCCCGCCGCACTCATATTGTGTGCTAATCGCCCCTACACACTGTATGGCCGATGGGGGTGCCCAATCCCCCATCGGCTCCACTGTCGCCCCCCAACAGACAATCGGGTGCCACGCTGGCAGCCCAGCCCAGCGTGGCAACAGTCCGTATGGCCGACGGGGTGCCCACCCCTGTCGGCTCCACTGCCCCCGCCCCAAACAGCTTCCAGCTGCCATGCTGGGAGCCCACCCCAGCATGGCAAAAGTCCTGCATCGTCAAAAAAAAAAAAAGAAACCTGAAAGAGAAAACCTTCCGTCGCTGACTGTCCTGAGCCCGCTCCGCCCACCCGCGCCCACCCTCTGCGCACCCTGCCTCCCCACACCCCTTCACCCCATATTTACCTCTGGAGTCTGGCGCAACAATTCGTGGACCACGAACACGCGTGCACTCTTCAAAGCCGACTGCGAACTGAGGAAATGCCGGTAAGCTGTATAATACAATAAATAGGTTTTTCAACTTTTGTGCATATCTCAGGTATTTTTGGAATTTTTCACCAAATTTTCAACATGGGGTTTTGGGACCCCACCTCATGAATTCTGTCACTGTCATTTTGTTAATCGGTCGAAGGTGATTTAGCAGGTCACTGCTAGCGGAACCACCTTCCGGGACAACCTAAAACAACAGTGTCTGAATCATGGTGGCTAAAAACCCTATGTTGGTGATTAAAACTCCATAAAATCAATTGTTTCTGAGCATGCGTTGCACTGTTCTTACACGCTCATAAGTTCGTGAATTTTCACTATTTTCACTCCATATTTTCAACATTGCCATTTTACCACAGCTCCTTATGAGCAGTACAGCTGTCATTTTCACATCTTGCCCAAAACGTATTTCTGTGCATGTAGCGCATAATGGCGCAGGTCGGGGTGCGAAATCAATGTTCGGGACAGATTAAGAAAATCACAGTGACACTGTTCATGAGCAGAGGTGTTACAATGGCTATGTTAAAATTTGGTGAAAAAGTCCATAAAATGACTGTGTTATGAGACCGATTGCGAGTTTCGGCGCACCTCGTAAGTTCATGGATTTCTAATATTTTCAGTCCAGATTTTCACCACTGGCATTTTCCACTTCTTATGAACAGTACAGCTGTCATTGTTCACACCATGGCGAAATGTGTTTCAGACTTCCAGCGCAGAAAGCGTGGTTGCTGGGAAATCACTGTTAGGACAGATTAAGAAAATCACAGTGACACTGTTCATGAGCGGAGGTTCCAAAATGCCTGTATTGACAATCTGCTTTAAAAATCCCCAAACTAATTGCATTATGGGTGTGCATTGCGCAGTTTCTACACACGCCGTGACTTCACCAGTTTTTTTATATTTTCACTGCAGATTTTCAACATTGCCATTTTTCCACCTCCCCATGAACAGTACAGCTGTCATTTTCACATCCTGTTCAAAATGTGTTTTGCACCTGTGGTGCCAAATGGAGTAATCGCTGTGCAAAATCAGCTTCACTAACAAACTGATATTGCCACTGTACATAAAGTGGGGGTCACAAAACCCATGTTCAAAATTTGGGTGAAAATGCCAACAATGCCTGAGACATTAGGGATTCCGACCATAACACCCACCCTATAGAGATTGACAGACATCAGGGGTGTGACTTGGGATTCTCGCCTGTAATGCTCATACCACTCCACACCCTACAGCCAGTGAGAGGCATTGAGGTATGCCTTGGACTCTTCTGCCCCAAAGTTCACCCCATTCTCCTATACAGCACCCATCTCACCATGTTTCCTGATGGAATGGGGTGAGCATAAGACCAAAGACCCCAAGGTACACCGTGACACTTGTCGGTGTCTGCAGGGTAGGATTTGGTGAAATGACGGGTCAAGTATGCCTGATGACCCAAAGGCACACCCCAATGCCTGCTGTCTCTGCAGGTGGTGATGGGGTTGGCTTCAGTTCAATACTTCACTGCCATTCCTATTATGCAGCTCTCTAACTCCTACATTACCAATGCCAATGCCAGCAAGCAAACATTCAGCATTGACAAATGCTTGTTTGTTTTGTTCTGAAATACCCTTTTTACAAAAGTTCTAGAAGGGTTTGTATGAACCACTAGTAAACCCTTAGAAGAAACATCATTACTATGATAGTTTTTTCTTCTAGCAACAGGAGTTTACTAGTGACATCATGTAATTCTGCAGACTCCAAGCAGTACCTCAAGAAGCAGGGTCTAGAAGCTATTTATCAAAAAGGTTCTGAGGTACAGAGGTCCTAAACCTAGCATCTCTTCTGGACTGGATAGCCAACTAGTAATGCAAAGGCTTTTATTGTGGGTAGATGCTTCATGGATTTCTGAGATAGGTACACTCCCCAATGCTGCCACATTGTCAGATGCAGATCTGCTGGAATGTGACCTCAGCCTTTAGGTGTGTCTATACCAGCTTTCTAATAACATAACAGAACATAACATAACTATGCCTGAAACTATCTAAACCATTTACTGTACCATGTAGGTTTGAAAGTTTAGGATTTTCTGTAAATATCTGATGGTCCAATAGAAGGTACCAAATCACCTGTTTTGTGCATCTTGTTGTACAAGGACCAATACGGCAACTAACAATTGTTTTAACTAACGAGAGATAGGCTTTTGTCTACAGGCTTATCTTTATCCACCTCACCTTAAGTGACAGACAGCTGAGTGCTACATTTCCTGATCTCTGTTCAATCTAAATACAAACTGAGATCTCATTTACTCTCAATCTGTTCAGTTTGTCCTCACCTGCATTTATGTGAGGCCTATGAAAGTACATAGTTAGGATCACATACTGATTCTGAGACCACTTTAGTGAGAAATTTCACCTGAGTTCTTTGCATTTACTTATATGAAAGACCATAAGAACTAGGTTTGTGCAAACAGCCTGAATCTCATTAACCCTTCTGGCTGAAGCTATGGATATAGTATCAGGAATACTGCCTGTCAGGTTAAATATATGAACTCTGTCCAATGCACAGGCTCAAACAGAGGCTCCACTAGGTCTCATAACAACAGGTGTAAGCCCATTGGAGGGACATGAGTCCTCACTGGGGAAATATGTATTTAACCCTTTGAAAACTTTCTGAACACTGGTTGTGAAGCAAGACTTTTCTGTTCCTGCTGACTTT
The DNA here is from genome assembly GCA_016271365.2 of Neoceratodus forsteri. NCBI lineage: Eukaryota > Metazoa > Chordata > Ceratodontiformes > Ceratodontidae > Neoceratodus > Neoceratodus forsteri. The sequence goes on from CM057452.1 coordinate 1,874,196,880, forward strand.
AAGCTAAAATAACTGCAAGATGCACCTTTACTGAAAAGGATTTAAAGACATGGGACTGTAAGTGTACAGTACTAGGTAATCCAAACCACAGACTAATCCGCAGCCATAACTGTGACTTGGGATATAAGTGACACCACATGCTAAACCTTTTCCATGTGGAAAAATAGGTTTCCAGGTTGCTGGTTTTCAGGCTACTTTTCAAAAACATCCATCATCTTACTTGATAGTTTTAAATAAGAAAGCTCTAGCTTATCAAGAACTGTGCTCTCAGCAGAGGTGTCACGAGATCTGGGTGATGCCCTCTTTCCTGAGATAGAGTTAGGTGATGCTGTTTCAGAGGCAGGGTTATAGGAACTATCTGAGACACTGTCAGCAGAAACAGTACCATAACTGCCTCTGCCCAGGCTGGTACTATTAGGATAATTACTGCTGGCTCCCTCCTCCAATTTCAGCAATACCCTCAAGATCAGGGGCTGGGTTTGGGAATGGACTGAGGTTACTTGAGGTGGCCGGCCAGGTGAAGGAGGACTGAGTGGCCTACAGATGGTTCTCCTCCATTTGAGGAAGGGGAGAGTGTGTGCCGCTGCTTGGCTATGACCTGGCAGAGGCTAGGCAGCATAGCAGCTGTCACCATTTAGAGGGCCCAGAACAGGTGCCGTGTATCTGCTGTGTCTTCACACCACATGTCCACATCACTGCATGCATGCCGACCTCGGGAATGGGGAGAACAGGGAGGAAAAGGCACCAACTGGCTGGATGAGGATAGCGACCTCACTGGCTCACACCACCATCCATGGCACTCATTCACCTATACTGGCTAGTAAGTAGATGTGGTGAGTGCTGCATTAGTCAATGCCTTAGATGCTGTGTCACTGACATCTATGGCTATCCAGAAATGGTATGAAGCAGCTTCCATGCCATCTTTCACTGTGTGTACTAGATCAGCCTGTTCCTGTGCTGAAAGCTATCACATAGTTAAATAATCAGCCTGCCTCAACAGCAGTGTTATGGTAATGTAAGCTTTTCTCACAAGCTGCTGATTGTACTACCACCTCATGATCAGGATGTTACTAGAGGTATTCTGAAGCCTCTTGTCCACCTGATACCGTTTTCCTTTCTTTCTTACAGCCAGTGCTATATGAGGGTTGGTCAATGCCCTGGCAGTGGCCTTTCTGAGAGGCTTATGTACTGAACAGACAGCCTTTGGAAGAATTAAGTCCCAGTCATGCTCATTAATTCAATCTGCTTAATATCCACCTCTCTTTCTATGGATTTGAGATTTGATTTATAAATGAGGAATTAGATAAGAAATCCTCATTCACTCTTGCAGGAAACTGAAGTCCTGTTCAGAGAAACCCCAGGCTGACTTCCAGTGATGTCAGAGAGCTCAGAGATCGTCGTGAGCAAAGCTACTCAAAATCAGAGCCACTCCCCATCTTCTTGCAGATATCATTATTTGAGGTGACAGTTAAGTATGGGAGGCAGTACAAAATTAAAACAAAGATGCCCAGCTGTTACCTGCCAACAAACACCAGAAGACTGGCTCCAGTGGTTCCTCACCTGCGTAAAGATGGCATCCACCGCACTAGGTCTGACTCGAGCATCTGGGTCTGCAGTGACGAATGAACACTTGATGGCTGAGCTGAAAGCCTTTTGGGATGACACAGCATCCTCTTTCTGGTACCTCTGTTCCAATGTTGGTGCTTTGCAGGCAGAGCACAAAGATATGTAGGCAACTCTCTCGGAGTTGACAGAAAGATCACATAACATATGTGACAATCTTAAACATGTACCACAGGTAACTGCAGGTTGAACAAAAATGCAGTGATTTGGAGGAGGATTAGATGGAAAATCCCAAGGCTGTATGTTTTACCTGAAGGAGCCAAAGAACAGCACATTTTGGACTTTATGGAAAAGTTTATTCTTGACTTGCTCGATATCCCCTCAGATGAACCATTACATACTGAGCACATTCACTGGGTGCTTGGCCCTAAACCAGTGCAAGAGGAGAGGCTTCCTTGATCATCATGAGGTTCTTAAGTTATAAGACCAAGGAGAGCATGTTGGCAGTGGTCTGGTGCAAGAAGACGTACAGTGGGGAGATCACAGACTTTATTTTGATCAAGACAATGCCCCTGTGGTACAAGCACAAAGAATGGCTTATACTACTTGTCTGAGTGCCTTCCGACAGGTGGGTATCAAGTTTCAGACTCCATATCCAGCATAATTGATGGTGACCTATGTTGATGAAATTATTTGATATTACACTGTGGCAAGGGCTCAGGCTTGAGATCCCTAACCCCTCTCCCAGAAACAGATTTAGGGAGAGAAACTAGCAAGTCAGATTTCAAACCGCAGACTGGATGACCATACATCTTCAGCTGAAGTGGCCAACAATAGGCGTTGGACACATTACAAACCTAAAGCCATATTGAAGCATTTTCAGTGAGTCCCAAGACAGTGACTTTGCTACCTTACCCTGGGGACTATTATATATTGATCTAAGCTACTGGATAGAATTACCTGAGTTACTGGACAAAGTAACATTGTTTTCATCTCTCAACTGCTTTGAGTCTTACTACTTCTCTCACATTAGCATCAGTTGTGGACTCAAGTACGTGTTGCTGGGGGAAGCATTGGGGTGCTCTGCTTTAAAGTGAATGGAGGGTTATCTGATCTTGATCTGACTTCTAATAGATACAATTGCTAAAATGTTGCAGGCCTTTGTGAAGCTGAGAGCAAACTGGACAAGTGGCATAGATTTTTTATATGACCTACAATCGATAGTAGTGGATATCAAATATACCACAATAGAGGATAAGCAAACATTCACAGAGCAGATAGTTGGTGGTGCCTTGGTCCCTCTTTTATGGAGGTTGGCTGGGTGCTGGCTAGGCAGACCCATCAGGAGCGAGGTGTGAACAAACCAGTACATCCAGCAGCCCAGACCTGGTTTGATTCACAACCTCCACTTGCATACTGTGTGACTCCGAGCAAGTCACTTAACCGCCCAGTGCTCCCAGGTCACCCCTGAAAACAGGCACTTGTGCCTAATGGGCCTTACCAGTTACCAAAGACTAAAATAAAAATAAATAAAATCAGGATCCCCAGTTTATAGCCTACTGATGTATCTTATCTTCCTTACAGGGACCTGCTTTAGCCAGCACTACAGACATGCCATAGTGATGGAGTCTCTCTGGTGGAATGGAGCGTCCATAAAGCATGCCAGGCAGCAGTATAAGCTGGTGGTCTGCATTTTAATTGATGAAACAGAATAAAGCACTGCACTGATAATAACCTTGATTGCTACCTGTCTGTGCAGCTCAGTAAATTGGTTCTAAAGGCTATAGGTGGTTGGTTTAGTGGCACTGCATTCAGGAGGGAATACTGTATGGATTCAGCTCCAAATGATAGACTCCATATGGTGAACACAGACATTGTTACTGTTGCTGGGCCCATCCTTCCCTGTAGCCGTTCTCTGATGCCTCTCACTGGGCACACAAGCTCCCCTGTCAGCCATGCAGACCCTAAGTATTTGTTTTTACTACTCGGTCCTTCCTCACTGAAAATAGCCTAATTGACAAAACAGAGTGTAAGTACCTGTCAAGCTGATTAATATTTTATATACTTGGGTTATGCAAATATTTCTAAAACTGATTATATTTCTCAGCTGAACGGTCTGCATATTTATTATCAGAGTCAAGTCTAATTTGATTAACACTACTTCCTTTTAAAGGCCTCCTTTTAGTTGCTATTGCTTTACACGATTTCCTGAACTCTTGAATCTGTAGTGATAAGGATGTGCTATACTGGTGATTTATTTTGTCTCACAGGCTGCCATATGTAGGTGGCCCAGGATATTCCTGGACTACCCCTTTCAGCATTTTCAGTCCATCTGAAGTTGGTAAGGAAAGCTGTTGCTTTCAACCCTCTTTTCCTGGAAGTCACTGTTATGCATTTGTTTTTCTGTTTACTCCTCCTAGTTTGGGTGGAACACTCTAGACTTCATTTTTTCAATTTACTGCTCAACTGGGTCACCCTGTTTGTCCCTGGAGATCTGGTTTCCGCCTCATCAGCTCAGTTAGCAGATGTTGCCAATACATCCTGGCATGTCATGTTGGGTTTGATTGTTAAAGGAAAGTCCCATCAACCATATTTTCTGTTTGCCAGTGTAGTATGTAGGCATGAACTATGATTCTCTCTTTCTCTTGCATCCCCAATTTCATCCTAATTTAAATTTAAATAAAGTTTCTTCACTCTGTTCAGCCCTGGTGTGGACATCTGTTTGACACCATTGCAAAGGACATGACCTCACTCATAAAAGGAAACATGGGAGTTGATAATGCGTATTTGAGCATCAAAGGACAGGGAGTAAGCAGAGCTCCTAGCACATAAGAATTCACGACTTGAATAACAAACATCAGAAGCACCAGTATCCTTCCGACAGCATTTTCCAACTCAGACACACTTTAAACAACAGAAAGCATTAGGGAACTTACCCTGAAAAGCTTGATGGCCAGCACAAGACAAGAATATAGGGACTTTAGAAGACATACAACAGAACTGACTGACAATAGCACTTCTACTTGTGCATGTATGCACTATCAACTCCCATTATGCCTTGCAGGAGTGGGGTCATGATCGTTGCAATGACATCAAACAGGTTTTTACACTAGGGCAGAACAGATGAAACAACTTCATTTAAATTTAAATTAGGATGAAATTAGGGGTGTAAGAGGAACTGCTATTAATGCCTACATACTACACAATGGCCAAAGTATGCTAGATTATGTTCTTTGTACTCTAGACAGTTATCAAACAGTGGAAAGTCTCTAGATTAACATGAGAATGGAAAGTGATCATGCCCCCTAGCACAAATCTTAAGATATAAGATAGTACTTTGTATGAACCTAATAGAATAGATCCATTATCCAAAACACACATATTGAGGAAACAGAAATTTATATTTCCCTCCAACTTTTGTACAATTAAATGAACTGTTGGAGGGTTCAGTATTTAATAATATGTGCATGACTGATGATTCTATTTCATCTAAATAATTAGAACATATCATAAATGATCTAACTTCATTAATAAGCTCTAAAATATACAAAATTACAGTAACAAAATAATTATAATAAATACAATAAATCATGGTTTGATAATTCTTGTCGGAAAGCAAAAGGATCTTGCAAAACAATTTAAAATGCCAAAAACATCCTTGCAGATCTAACTTCAATGCATTAAATATAGCTGGAAAAATTATAGAGAATTCTTAAAATCAAGAAACTCGAGCATTTATATAATCAATGGACAACAATGTTTCAAATAATTGAAAATAATGACAGAAATCTTTCTGGAACCTAATATCTAAAGGCACTAGATCCTCTAACAATTCATTAATGTCTCATATTACTAAGGAAAGCTGGATGTCATACTAATATGCCTTATTTAACAGAGAGACTAGTGGAGTTCCATTTTGCCCTTCAAAAATTATTTACTTGATTTTAAACCTACAACATTCACTCAACCTGAAGTAGAGGCAGCAATTCTTAATTTGGCACTTAATAAAGCAGCAGGCCCAGACCTGATACCTGGAGAAATTTATAAAGGAAATACATATTTTGGGTTCCTTTTCTTAAACTGAGTGCAACCATAACACAAGGGCACAGTGTTAAGCTGGAATGTGGGAGGTTTAGGAGGGAGGTCAGGAAGCATTTCTTCACAGAGAGGTGGTGGACACTTAGAATTGGATGTAGGACAGATGGCTGAGTTGAATTCCAATAAGACTGAGGTGTTGGTGGTGGATCCGGGTTGCGGATAGAGAGGGTGGGGCAAGGCTTTCCTCTGGGCTTTGGCTTGAGGTAGCCAGCTGCTGCCCTCTGAACAGGTGCAGAATCTGGGGTGATTCTTGATGACGGGCTGACACTGCATTCACAGGTGTCGGCAGTAGTCAAGTCCTCCTTTATCATCTGAGGAACACAGCCCAGATTAAGCATCTCGTGCTGTCTAGCAACCTTCCAACATTGATTGACACCTTTGTGACCTCACGCCTTGACTACTGCAACTCCTTCTACAAAGGGCTTCCAGGGGTTGACATCCACCACTTGCAACTGGTGCAGAATGCAGCAGCCAGGCTACTGAAAGGGCCTCTGTGTGAGTCATCTCGCCTGTGCTGCGGGAGACTGCACTGGCTGCCAGTGCAGTGGCGGATCACCTTCAAGGTCTGTTTAGTGATCTGTAAAGCCATACACGGACAGGGTCCAGGCCACCTGCAAGAGCTCCTGGTTCCTTGTTGCCCCTGACCTCTCTGCTCAGCCGATGAGGGATTGCTAGAGGTTCCCAGGGTATGACTGAAAACTTCAGGGTAGCAAGCTTTTATGTATGCAGCCCTACCCTGTGGAACTCTCTACCTCATCGGATTTGAGTGCCAGACCGTGAAGTGAGCTTAAAGAAGGCCTTAAAGACCCATCTGTTTTATCTTGCCTTCAGGGTTTTATGTAATATATAATTTTAATGCAAACTGGTGTGAAAGCTGGATTGCACTGTGTTTTATCATTTTATCTTTTTATGATTTATTGTTATATTTGTACAGTGCTTTGATATTTTGAATTGCACTTTAGAAATAAAGAATATTATTATTAATGCACTGCTGGAAGAGGTGATCTCATTGAAGACAGTGGGCAGCTTTAAGAGAGGCTGGGATAGGCATGGGGATGGTAAGGATCATGGGTGGGAAGGATGGGAGGTGTGGGGAGGGAGGGCAGGGACAGTAGCTCAAGCTGTGTACCCTGTTAATTGAGGCCAATGCTGATCCTCTGTTGGGGTTACAAGGTTTATTTAAACTGGAAATCTGTGTCTTGGGAGACTACAGTACTATCTCGGTTAGGGAATGTAAATATCATATGGCCTAATCTCCCTTTCCTTGAAGAAAGTGGTCCTGAGGCACTGGATCGACCAGAACTCCATTACATATCAGGAATGGTTACAGGAGCTCCTGTTCAACCTCAGGGTGGAATGCATGATTGCAAGCCTCTGTCTCATAGACCTCCTAGCGTTGATAAAAATGGGAAGTTGTTTACATTATATACTGTATACTGTCCTGAAATGTTGCTTTTGTTGATGTTACTTTTTGACTGGTCAAGTAGTGCACTATAGGACTGGAATGGACAATATTTTGGCAGCTTCACCAATGGGGGGTGTATGGGGCCGAGAGGATGGGTGGGAAGGTTGAAGCTCCTTATAAGAGTACCTGTTAGACTGTTTCTGTGTTTGTGTTGGATTTAATAACGTCAATAAAGTTTATCTAATTAAAAAAAGCTGTGTACCCTGCAATACGAGCAGACTAGACAGACCAAATGGCCTTCTTCTGCTGGCTTCTTTATATGTTCGTGTGTATATGTACTAATTTTTCTAATGCATGCCTGAGAAAGAGGCACATCCCTGCATCATGGAAGACTAATATAATAGTCCCTCTGCACAAAAAAGATTCTGTCTATGCTCCTCACAATTACTGCCGATTAGTTTATTGGATATTGTTTCTAAAATATTCACCAGTATGGTACTGAACAGACTCACCATATGGGTAAGTCACACGTCCTGCTTTCTTCATATCAAGCAGGGTTTAGGCCGGATTTTCCACCCTTGAAATTTATTTTATTCACTTTGTAAGATGAACAAGACTTGATCAGTACTTGATAACATCTTTTCTCTCACTCATTTGATTGAGAAATAGGAAGGTCATGTCAGACGAATCTAAGCGATTTCTTTGACTGGGTGACCAAAGTAATAGACCAGGGAGGGGCTGTGGATATGGCCTACCTAGACTTTAGCAAGACATTTGACACAGTCCTCACAAAGATTAATAATCAGTTAGCCAGCCTGGGAGTGGGTCCCAGGGTGGTAGCCTGGTAGCAAACTGGCTGCACAAAAGGACACAGAGGGTAATAGTGAATGGAACACATTCTGAAGAAAGGGGTTACTAGTGGAGTACCTCAGGGCTCAGTACTGGGTCCAGTCCTCTTTCGCGTCTTTATAGGTGACATTGCAGAGGGTCTGGAAGGAAAGGTATGCCTCTTTGCAGATGACACAAAGATCTGTAACAGAGTTGATACAGGGGGTAGAAAAGATGAGAAGGGACTTGGCAAGGTTGGAGGAATGGTCAGACATATGGCAACTTAGATTCAATGCAAGAAGTGCAAGTAATGCACCTGGGAAATAAAAATCCAGGAGGACAGTAGGCAATAGCAGGGAGGTATTAACAACAGCAATAATGGAAAGGGACCTGGGGTAGTCATGTCCAGATGACCTAAAGGTGGGTAAGCAATGTGAGAAGTCAGTAAGGAAAGCCAGGGGATACTGGGATGCATAGGAGGTGCATCACAAGTAGAAAAAGGAAGTGGTTATCCCTCTGTACAGACAGCTGGTGAGACCCCATCTGGAGTATTGCATGCAGTTTTGGAGACCTCATCTCACGCAAGGACATAGACAGGATGGAAGCAGTCAGAGGAGGGCAACTAAAATGGTGCAGGGTCTACATCAGAAACCATATGAAGAGAGACTGAGAGAGCTTAATATGTATACCCTTGATGAAAGGAGGACGGGGGGACATGATAGAAACTTTTAAGTACCTCAAGGAATCAACAAAGTCCAGGAGGGTAGCATCTTTCAGAAAAAGAGATGTGTAAGAACAAGGGGCATAATACAAAGATAGAGGGGCGGCTCAGGGGTAATGTGAAGAATTTTTTTCATGGAGAGATGGTAGACGCATGGAACTGCCTTCCTGGAGAGGTTGTGGGGTCTAAAACAAGGGAATTCAAACATGCATGGAAAGACATAAGGCAATTATAGTGGCGGCTTGCAGGAAGTAGGCTGTTGGTTAACTATAATTTGCAGCTTATCCAGTAGTAGGAAATGGGCAGACTGATTGGGCCAAGTGGTTCTTATCTGCCATCAAAGTCTATGTTTCTATATGTGCATATAAAATAAATAAATTGTATGCTTTATTTATTGATTTCTCAATCACTTTGATTCCATCAATCAAAACATCCTCTGAGAAATCATGATACAAAATGACTGGACTATTCATTTTGGTCCCTATTTATTTATTTATTTATTTAAGTTTCACCAGGAAGGCATACTGAGCGGTGCAGGCTCAATTCCAGATGCATCCTGGGGAGGGAAAAGGATATATACAGCATCGATATACAGGATTTAAAGTACACAGACAGCAACATACACAAGGATTATAGAGTTCAATAAACAATACATGTAACCTAAACTTAAATGCCGAGGCAGGTAGTGGGTACACTAATGAGTGGATCCAAAAATTAGGCGTTTTGTTTTTGATTTTTCAAATTAATATATCAACTTTATTCTGGAACTACAATGAAGATTAGATATGACTTAAATGATAATCTGACAGATCCATTCCCAGAACTCATGGGGTAAAGCAAGGATGCTTACAGGCACCATTACACTTTAATATTTGTATCAATGAAATATTAAAGTTTGATGACTAAGTCCAATATGATTCCCCAAAATACAAAGCACCCTTGCCATTTATTGGTGTATGCAGACAACATTGTCTTACTTTCCTTAACTAGAAAAGGGCTACAAAAGAAAATAGATGTATTTAAGGCAGGGTGTGACAAATTTGAGCTAAAAATTCATTTGAAAAATCAAAAACAAAGCCCTAATTTTGGATCCAATCATACAAATATATTCTTCTATCTTAGTAAAGAAAAATTTAAACCATAAAAGAGTACACATACTTAGGGATTAAAGTAACTGCTAACACAAAGTGGACCCAACATATAAAAACTCAAATGCTAAAAGCAAAATATTTAGCTGAGGCCCTTTTGAAATGTAATTATAATTATGGGGAATACAATAAGTGCACCCCTCTGAGCAGGAGACGAAGATCAATCCACTATTAGTGTATGGTGCTGAGATTTGAGGTGCAAGGATATTCGACTTACTTTACTATTAGAAATCCTTACTCAAAGTTCCATTGGCCACTTCTTTGGCAATGGTCAGAGCTGAATTAGGCAGGATCTCTATGAATGCACTTACAGAACTTAGGCTTGTTTCTTACTGGTTAAAATTATAAACATTTGACAGCACCTTGTACCAAATTTGTGCCTTCAAGAGAAAATCAAATGAACAAATCTGAATTTAAGCTTCAAATGGCTGAGTTCATAATTAGCCATTTAAAAAAATAAGCCTTGTTGATTTATGGACTGACATCTAGAAGAAAATTACTATATCAACATGCTATAAAACAGTTATTAAAATGATATGAATTAGCACAGAAAATGGACATGGAAAGCTAAGGAAACAAAAATGTGCCTTATGGTTCAAAACAAATATAATAGCCCATAGCACGAAGCTTATTTAATCTTAACACTTTCCCAATCCATAGGAAGGCAATAACATGGGCAAGGTTTGAAATAATAAGCACAAGATACATATATTTTAATAAAAACTGTTATAAGATTTGGTATTAAGAACATAATTGCCCTTGTAATTTGAGGTTTATAGAATCAGTTTTCCACATTATACTATAGTGCCCAATATGTGCAGATACCAAGAAAAACATTTAAAAACAACTAACAAAGTATACAAACCTTAATTGTGATGCCATTGTTATACTTTTACACCCATTTAGCCTTCAGGATGCAGAATTAATAGCCAATTCCATCCTTTCAGTAATAAAATGCAAAAAAACTCACCAAGAAACATTCAGTGGAAGGTGAGAAATACAGGTTACTCACCTGTAACAGGAGTTCTAGGAATGGTATATGTTGTTCATCCACACTCATTGGCAGGTATCCTTGCGCTTTAAATCTTGCGGAAGGTCTTCAAGCTTGCTCCTCCCACCCACCAGGTGGTATAACTCAGCTCCGCCCCCATGACGCCAGATCTGGCCGCTGGAAGCTCAGGTTGTGCGTCGAAGCCGGGAGAACGGGATGTGGTGATGAACAACATATACCATTCCTAGAACTCCTGTTACAGGTGAGTAACCTGTATTTCTAGGGACATGGATATGTTGTTCATCCACACTCATTGGCAGACTCCTAGCAGTTCTCCGGGAGGAGGGAGGCAAGACGACACCCCAATAATACTTACTTGGGAAAGAGAGACTGAGAACCGAGGCCCAAAACCAGCATCCCGGCGTGACTCAAGGTCGATGTGGTAATGGGTAATGAAGGTGTTTGCTGACTTCCAGGTAGCAGCCCTGCAGATTTCCTGGATAGGGACGCCCCTGGAGCAGCCACTGTTGCAGCAGTATGGCGGGTAGAATGAGCTCTTATCCCTCTGGGAGGCTCCATGCCCACCAACTTATAGCAGAGATCTATGCAGGAGGTTACCCACCTGCTTATCGTCCGCTGGCTGCAGGTCTGCCAGATACGGCTTCAGCGTGGGTGACAAACAGCTGGCGAACCTCTCCCGAATTTCAGCCGTCTGGCTCCTTATAATAAGCGGCGCCCTTCTAGGTCCAGAGTATGGAGCTATATTCGCCTCCGAGGTGTGATTGGGGTAGAACACCGGCAGAGTCAACACCTGGTTAAGGTGAAACTCGACACCACCTTCGGAAGGAATTTCGGGTGGGGGCGAGGACAACCTTGTCCCTGTGGAAGACCAGGTAAGGAGACTCGATGGAAAGCGCCTGGAACTCTCCCATCCTTCTGGCTGGCGTGATAGCCACCAAGAGGCGGTCTTCCACGACAGGTGAGAGAGAGCACACCTGTGCATAGGTTCGAATGGCTTGCCCATGAGCTTTGCCAGTACCAGCAGTAGATCCCACGGAGGTGGGGGTTCCTCAAGACTGAGGGGAAATGTGATCAAGGCCTTGGAAAAAGCGCCAGACCACCTCTCCATGCCACCGACTGCTTCCCCGCCCGCGCCCGTAAGCAGAGATGGCTGCCAGGTGCACCCTTAGGGTCGCCTGACCTAAGCCCTTGACTAGAAAGGGACCATAAATAGTCCAAGATGCTTGCCAAGGAACAGGAGGAAGGGTCCAAGCCCTTGCCTGACACCAAATGGAAAACCTTTTCCATTTGAAGGCATACATTTTCTGGTCGACTCACTGCGGCGCCTCAACTACATTGAGGACCTCGTCGGAAAGACCCAAGGCCTGGAACTCTAGCCGCTCAGGAACCAGGCCGTCAGGTGCAGGGATTGAAGGTCCGGATGGAACACCTTCCCTGATTGACTGAGAGCAGGTCAGGCGAGCTGGAAGCTGCCTGGAGTCCTGGAGCTGAGACTGAGGAGATCTGGGTACCAGAACTGGCGAGGCCAGTCTGGGCTATCAGAATCACCTGCGCCTTGTCCCTCCTCGCCTTGAGAAGCACCTTGTGGATCAAGGGAAATGGGGAAAAGGCGTAAAGAGGCCGGGGTCCACTGCCTGAGAAGGCATCCCCTGCAGCGAGCCCTGCTGAGGGGCGGGCATGGAACAGACTCAGCTTCAGCATTCTCCTGGAGGCAAACAGGTCCACCTGAGGTGTGCCCCAATGGGAGAACAGATGCTGTACTACCTCGGCAGGAGTGACCACTCGTGGGATGCAGCCCCTATCCGGCTCAGGGCATCGGCCAGGGTGTTGGAGGCTCCTGCCACGTGAATGGCTAGGAGATCCACCTCCAGGCTGCTTGCACAGTGACCAAATGCGAGAGCTTCCTTGCATAGAAGCATGAGCGCGTCCCGCCCTGGCGGTTTAGATAGTACATGGTCGTGGTATTGTCCGTCTGGACTCGGACCACTTGGCCCCGGAGGAACGGAGCAAAGGCGGTGAGAGCTAGGCGGACCACTCGAAGCTCCAGCAGGTTGATGTGGCATCGGACTCCCGAGGACCAGAGGCCATGAGCCAGTGTTCCCCAGATGGGCACCCCAACCCATCAGAGAGGCATCGGTGAAAAGAGACCGTCGGCTCGGGCGGACGAACGGATGCCCTCCTGCAAATGATCTGGAACGGTCCACCACTGGAGAGGCGTTCCACATCCTCTATGTCACCGACACAAGCTGGTCAAGGATCGCTAGCGTTGTGACCACTGGCTGGCCAGTCCCCACTGAAGGGGACGCATGTTCCAGCGGGCCCAACGAACCACGCTGGTGCAGGCCGCCATGAGACCCAGGAGGCAGGAAGTCCCAGGCAGGGCGAATTGCCCAACCAGAAATGATCGGGCAAAGGAGGAAAGAACCTCGCCCTGTCCTGGGAGCGCTCTGGCTCGAAGAGAGTCGAGCTGCGCCCGATGAATAGAATCACCTGCTTGCTCGAGTTCGACTTGGCCTCGCTGATAAGGAGGCCCAGTTGAGAGCAGACCTGGAGGGCCAGATCTCTGGACCTCCGCCTCCTTCCTGGAGGAGCTGCTATCAGCCAGTCGTCCAGGTAAGGGTACACCGGACCCCTCGGCCCAGAGAATGCTGTCACCACTGCCATGCATTTGGTGAAGACCCTGGGAGCTGGAGACAAGCCGAAGGGCATGGCTTGGAACTCGAAGAGGGATCCTTCCACTCGAGGCGAAGGAATCTCTGGTGAGACGGACGGATAGGGGACGTGAAAAACCGTCCTGCAAGTCCAGAGAGCAGAACCACATGCCGCGGTTCCAAGGATGGTATTATCTGAGCCAGAGTGACCATCCTGAAGGTTCGAGACCTTAAGAACTTGTTTAGGTCGTGTAGGTCGAGAATGGGCGCCAGCCCCCGTCCGCTCCGGAACCAGGAAGTACCTGGACACAAACCCTGGTCTGAAGGAGGGTCCACCACCTCTCTTATCACCTCCTTCTGGAGGAGGAGGCGATGTCGGCTCGACGAGCCGCCAGTGAGGCTGGGGATCCCGAAGCCCCCAGGGCGCGGCTCTGAAGAGTGGTGCCTGCTCGAATTCCAGAGGCAGGCCTCTTCCCACCACCTCCAAGACCCACCTGTCCGTGGTAACAGTGGACCAGGTGGAGCAGAGATGCGAGCCGTCCCCACGGGGACCCAGGGAAGGTGAGCGGGAATGGGGCGACACCCTCAGCCTGTCACTGGGCAGGCTTGGAGGAGGACGGCTGAGGACCTCCTGGGCCTTTCCTCCCTGCCTCCTGTTAGGAAAGCGGCGGCTTGGGTTTGGGATGCCAAGGCCGAGCCTGCTGGCCCTGCGTATGCTGGGCGGGCGCCCGAGGCACAGAAGGACGAAGGGCTTAGGCTGTGGCTCGGCCTTTGTCCTTCTGGAGCGAAGAGACCGAGTCCAAGGTAGCATTGGACTCTCGATCCTCTGCAGGTGACCTTCCACCCCAGGGCAAGAGGTCAGTCCCCAAAAGGGAACATCCGCCAACTTGTGCTGGGTATCCGAGTAAAGGTGGATATCCTCAGCCAAGCCCGCCCGCCGCATAGCCACTCGCGACCGCCACCGATCTGGCACATGAGTCCCCTATATCCAAAGCAGTCTGGAGCTGCTGTTTGGCCCCCTGCCCTGGTCCCGCTCCTGCTTAACCGTAGTCTGCAGATCAGCGGGAAGATGAGGATGACCTCATCCAGGAGCCCAACAGGGCATGAAAAAATGTGCCATGAGGACGGCCGAACTGGCCTGACGAAGGCGAGAGGGCTGGCGTAGACTTTTCGCCCGACATAGTCCAATTTCTTGGACTCCTTGTCAGAGGTTTGTCCACATCCCTGGCGTTGCCGGTGCGCGAAGACGCTGTCGGTAACCAACCCCTCAGCAGAGGGTGTTCAAACGGACAAGGAACGGTAGGGACCGCATACTTCCTGGCCATCCTGGCGAGGCGCAGGGCAGGAAGCAGGCGCTGCCAAAGCTCCAGTGCGGACCCACTATGGCCTCGGCCACCGGAAAGGCCTCCGTCGGAGAATCCCTCGGTCCAGAATCTCCGTGAGGGGATACTGGCCCGCTTGGAAGCGGGTTCGAGCTCCATCCCGTGGACTCCGAGATGAGCGAAGCAGTCCTAGGAAGGACGACGGGCTATCGTCCATTGACTGACCTCCTGAAGACTCCAAGTCCAGTCGCTTGGAGAAAAGGAGGAATCATCTTCGGACTCGGAAGAGTCCTCAAGAGCTGCCTCTGGCCTGAGCCACCCTTCACCTGCCGAGGTCGGTCAGGAGTGAGGGTAACTGACAGCCGATGGGGTAGACCCTTAGCCGACTGAGATCCTTGGTCAGACCCATTGATGGCTGTGGAGGCGGAGGTTCCACCAGAATCGGTGGAGCAGCTGGTTTTGGCGAACAACCGGCCTGGGTATAGGCTCCTCGGATAAGTCGGGGGTTGTGTCGGCCGCTCGGTGACAACCACTTAATGGCGGGGAAGGCGACGGGGTCGAGCTTACTCCCGGCCAGGAGGAGCTGTTGCAACATAAGGTCTCGTGCCGTCGGCGTAATTTACGCTCAAGCCTCCTCATCCGAGGAGGAGGGACGAGACGGCGGCGACGCCGCTTACCACGATGCCGGACCGAGACCGCCTTATGACGGTGGGATCGGCTGGACCGCTGGAAGAGGTCCGAGACCGAGTCCCGGAATTTCCGTCGGGTGCGGGAGGTGTTGGCCGGAACCGCACTCCCTTCGCTCGGATGGTCCATCCGAGGGCTCGGAACGGAGGCACAAGGCGAGCCGCGGATCCTCAACTCCTCCGGGGGAACCGGGAGAGGGGAATCTTGGCTGCTAAAGGCGACAGCCCGTCCAATGGGCCGAGAAAATCTCGACTTCATCGGTGGGAGTCTCGGTCAACTGGCCTGACGGGGACACCGTGAGGCCAGTGGCGGCGAGCAGTCGACCGAAGCAGCGGTCGACAGCCGGGGAGAGGGACCTTTCCCACTCCCAAGAGCGCCGACGGAGGGACTTACCCTGTCCCTCTTTTTGGACCGAGAATAAGGTCCCTGAGACGTAGGCCCTTCTCCTTTAGTGGAGGGACAGACAAAGCTCCTTAAAGGAAGCCGTGTAAGAAGAGCCCAGAGGCGGGATAAATGCCACGGCCGAGGAAGACTACGCCAGCGCCGCCTCCTCTTTGAGGCGACCATCTGCTCGAGCTGATCCGCCGAGCCCGCCGCCCATGAGACACCGCCAACCGGGCTTCCTTGGACTTCTACCGAGGGAAACGCTTCGACGCCCAGCCAAAATCGGGCAGCACGGTCTTCGAGGACGAGGCGAGAAAGATGAGTACAGGTCGCAAGCCCGCGGGTCGCGGCTCAAGGCCTAAGCAGTAGACACACGTGGAGTGTGGATCCGTCCGAGACATCTTCTGCCCGCATGGGCATCTCCAAACCGAGTCGGTTTGTCCATCGCGAGTCATGAGGGATAGAAGACTGAAGTCTTTTTCAAATTTATTTTAAATCCGCAAACGGAGAAATAGGAACTAGTCTCAAACGCAGAGCGTTATGAGGGAACCTGAGCGCCCAAGCGTGGGTGGAAGATCTGGCGCTGGGCGGGCGGAGCCGAAGTTATACCACCCGGTGGGTGGGAGGAGCAAGCTTGAAGACCTTCCGCAAGATTTAAGCGGCAAGGATACCTGCCAATGAGTGTGGATGAACAACATATCCATGTCCCTAGAAACCCTATTATCCTCATAGCACTGACAGTTCATGGGCAATTGCACATAAACAAGAAGCAGTCTCATCAACTGTATTTAGGTGGGTATGACTGCTTTAAATGATTAATAATGCACATAAACTGAAATGTAATAATGCATGAATTTACTTACTTTTTAAAATGATATGTCACAAAATCACATTGTAACTATTTTTATACTTTTGTATGTATGTCTTGCATGACTGTGTGTTTTATCCTTTTATAATGACTGTCAAATTTTGCTACAGCAGATCAAGAAAACGTAAACACAAGTGGACCTCAATAAAATATTTCTGTTGTTAGAAACCTTCATTTCCTTTGCTTATAAAAAAGTTGTGACAACAGTAATTAGTCTGCAACATTCCCAACCATTACTTTCATAAATACAACCCTAAAATCCATAATAAATGTCTGGTTTCTTACTCTCTCCAGCTGGGACCAGTTCCCTACTTTGTTAGGCAATGATGCTCCATTTGCATAGCAATGCATCATAATGTCTTCGGGTAGTACCATGAGAATATTTCAGCTATCAGATAGCCATTGGAAAAATCTCTAAAAAAAAATGCATATAGTAAGTATGTAGAAACAAGTTACTATTATGGTTTATTTCTTATTATTAAACTTTCACTTGCCTATGAATCATACAATTTGGCATGCAGAGGGGTGGGGTTACCTTCCAGTAACCCACCTAACTGTACCTTATCACTTATGGATAACAACCAAAACTGTGTATATTATAAACAGAATAAATGATAAGGTAGGCAAGGCATGTTTTATTTCTATGGTGCCCAATCCTGGAAGCTCTGGGTGCATAACAATAAAGAACAATACACAGAATAATAATAAAATGCAAAAAAGTAAACAAACATATATAAATGTTATGTCAAATATTACAGTATATAATGCTAAAACCTCATTAAAATATCAACAAGAATTTATTACACCATCAGTCAGGGAAAATTATATAGTCTGTTCTGGGAAAGCCAGGTGAAAATGTGGTCTTTCAACCTCTGCTAGAACACCTCAGCAGAAGGGCCACCAGGATAATAGATGGTAACGAGTTCCACAGGGTTGGCCGGTGACACTAAAAGCAGGGTCTCCAGATGTCTTAAGCCAAACCCTGGAAACAACCAGGAGGCCCCTAGACAAGAAGCGGAAGGTGCAGACTGAGGTGGCAGGTATCAGGAGCTTAGTCAGGTAGCCTGGACCCAGTCCATATAGAGCCTTATAGGTGAGGAAGCCCACCTTGAAGAAGACCCTCCACTCAATAGGCAGCCAGTGCAGAGCTCGGGACCGGGGTCACATGACTGGACCTGGGCAGGCCCATCAGTAACCAGGCTGCTGCGTTCTGCACAAGCTGCAACCTGGAAGGTCTCTAGTGATGCCGAAGTACAGAGAGTTACAGTACTCGATTCATTTCTCCATGGTGGCTGATCAAGAAGAAAGAATTACTCACAGGGATTTATTTAACTCCAAACATTGATTAGTGTTTTGCTCATAAAAGTGCTAAAACACTGTGAAAAATGCATAGCACTTCCCTCACTGTGTTTAACAAACATAACACTTCTAGAAAACCTATATAAATACTTTCTGTACAGTTAGCATTGTCCCAAGAAAAAAACTGCTAATCAATTATTTAAAACCCTGTACTCTCCTTAGTAATTGTGTTTCTTCTATTGGAGTCTTGCTGTATTCTGACATATGCAGTGATCCCCAACCTTTGAACTTCCCCAGAGAACAAAGAGTTACCTTTCTATGCAGAGCATAGAATGCTATGCTCGAGCTCAGTTGGAGTCTCTGTCTGGAGTGTTTCAAACTCAAACCATCAGATTCTTATGAGCCCACTAACTAAAAATGTTATGTGGAAATTGTAAAATTCCTACTAGCCAACTGGCAGTAAAAGTTTTGGGTTCCCAAAGGAAGACTCAAGTCAGAAACCCAAAACCAAAAAACAATCTAATATAAATAACAGTAATAAATCAACACCCAAACAAAAGGAAGAGGTGTAAACAAGGAGCAATCCTGGGGTGCAACACTGCACCTACCCACCCAGTTCCCAAAAACAGGTTCTGAGAGGGAGGCAGGGAGGAGGTCAGAATACAGCAAGACTCCAATAGAAGAAACACAGTTACTAAGGTGACTAATTTGTTCTTCAAACAACAACATGAAGTCTTGCTGTATTCTGACATAGCAGACTAACAAGTACCTCCATGGAGGAGGGACAGAACCTACTTTGGGAATAGGTTTTGAAGTACTGTGTGCCAAACCGAGCATCACTCCTAGCCTGGATATCCAGAGAGCAATGCTTGGTAAAGGTATGGACTGTTTTCCAGGTGGTTGCTTGACAAATTACTAAGAGAGGAATATCCCTGGCAGCAGCCAGGAAGCAGCTGTACCTCTGGTGAGTGAGCCCTCAGGCCTGAGGGAGGAATCTTCCCAGTTTTTACAGCAGAATTGTATATAAGATACAATCCGTCTGGCAATAGTTCTCTTAGTAGCAGGTTTGCCCTTTCCCACTTCTCCATAAGTGAGGAACTGGAGGAGTCAAACCTGTGACCCTTAGTGCAGCTCTAAGTAGTAACTAAGGGCTCTTTTAACGTCTAAACTGTGTAGCCTCCTCTCACCTGAGGAAGAATGATCAGTGAAGAAAACAGGGAGAGACAGAGACTGATTCAAATGGAAGTCTGAAGCCACTTTGGGCAAGAACCTTCTATGGGTTCTAAGGGCCACT
Organism: Neoceratodus forsteri; assembly: GCA_016271365.2. NCBI lineage: Eukaryota > Metazoa > Chordata > Ceratodontiformes > Ceratodontidae > Neoceratodus > Neoceratodus forsteri. The sequence goes on from CM057452.1 coordinate 1,874,216,160, forward strand.
TTATCCCTGTGAAAGGAGATAAAATCAGGTTCCACTGACAGGGCCTGCAATTCACTGATACACCTGGCAGAGGTAATGACTACCAAGAACACAGTTTTCCAAGTTAAGTACTTAAGCTCTGCTGAGGACACAGGCTCAAAAGGAGGTTGCATAAGCTGAGCAATGCAAACATTCAAATCCCAGGCAGGGAAGGGTCTCTAAAGGGAGGACTGGTGTGAAGCAGTCCTTTAAAAATTACAGAACACAGGATGAGATGATAGTGAGGAAGACTTTCCCACTGATAGAAAACAGAAACAGCTGACAAGTGTTCCTTGAGAGCAGCTGGTCTGAGGCCTAGGGCCATTAAGATGGACCATATAATCCAGAACTGTAGGCAATTCAGCAGTGTCTGGAGAAATACTTCTTGGAACACCAAATGCTGAATCCTTTCCATTTGGAGTTATAAGTCTTTCTGGTGGAGGGCTTTCGAGCAGCTCTGAGAATATCCAGAACTCCCTGAGAAAGCTGCAAGTCTGCAAACTCTAACTCTTCAAGAGCCATGCCTTGAGATTGAGAGACTGAAGACTGGGGTACCAAATCCTCCCCAAGAGGATGTTAACAGATTGTAATTCCTGGGAAGAGACAGGAGAAGATGGACTGCTAGGGACAACAACAGGGGGTACCAAGGCTGTCTGGCCCAATCTGGTGTAATTAGCATCACTTTGCAAGGTTGAGACCTTATTTTGACTAGAACCTTGAACAGGAGTGGAAGGGAGGGAGGAAGGCATACAGAAATTTCCTTCCCAATTCAGAATCAGAGCATCCAGGGGACAGAGCCCAAGACTGGGGTCTGCAACAAAACAGAGGAAGTTGGTGATTGTCTGGGGCTGCAAAGAGATCTATCTCTGGAGTGTCCCACCTTGAAAAAATCACTTTCAATACCTGAGTCCAGGGACCATTCGTGATGGCCCTGAGAGATCCTGCTCAGTGCATCTGCTAACACATTGTCCTTCCCTGGAAGGTGAACTGCTATCATAGAGGCCTGAGGGAATAAGCCAGGGACCACAACTTCATGGCTTCTGTGCACAAGGCCATAGCCGAGTGCCTCTCTGCTTGTTGATGTATCACATGGTGGTGGTGGTGTTGTCTGTTCTGACTTGAACCACCTTGTTCTGCACTGACTGAGAGAAAGCTTTCAGGGCCAGGAAAACTGCCCTGAGTTCTAGGAGATTGATATGGAGAAAGAGATTCCTGAGGGGACCACAGTCCCTGGGTAGTGAGGACCCTCAGATGGGCTCCCAACCCAGAAGAGAAGCATCCATGGTAAGGACCACTGAATGAGACTGCATGGCAAATGGAACCCTTGCCTTAAGTTGTCCTGATTCTGCCACCACTGAAGGGCTTGGATCAGGGCCCGAGTCACAGGAATCAGTTTGGTAGGGAATCCTTCCTTTGGGACCAAAAGGCCCTCAGATGGAACTGAATATCCTCATCTGAATTTGCCCTTGGACCACTGTTGTAGAAGCTGCCATGTGGCCCAAGAGCTGGAGGAAATGCCTTGCTGGCTGAGACACCTGAAGGCTGAAGGAAGAAACTAGTTCTACAAGAACTTTGCCCTTTCCAGGGAAGAAAGGCTCTTGCTTTGACAATATCCAGCTCTGCCCCTATAAAGGTAAGGAGCTGCACTGGCTCAAGAACTGACTTGGGAAGGTTGAGAAGAAATCTTAGAGAAGTGAGCACTTGCTGGGTCACTGTAGGTCTGACTTGACTTGGTCTGGAGACTGGCCCACTATGAACCAGTCGTCCAGATATGGAAAAATAGAAAATATTTTGCCTTCTTAGAAAGCAACGACTACTGCCAAGCACTTTGTGAAAACCCTTGGGGCTGATGTTAGGCCAAAGGGCATTGCCTTGAACTGATAATGGCCTGAGGGCACTCGAACCTGAGGTACTTTCTGTGGGAGCACCTGATGGGAATGTGAAAATAAGCATCTTTGAGGTCCAGGGAGGCTAGCCAGTCCCTGATCTTAGAGAGGGAAGAATTATTCCCAGAGTTACCATCTTGAACTTTGGTTTTAAAGATGTTTGTTCAGGTATCTTAGGTCTAGGATGGGTCGCCACTCCCTGTCTTTTTGGGGGTAAGGAAGTACCTGGAGTACAGACCTTTGCCCTGTGTAGGGTAGGAACTCTCTCTATGGCTCTTAAGGCCAGAAGAGATGAAACCTCTGCCTCTAGTGCAAGGGTTTCTGAGAGACCTGCAGGTGAAAAGATCTGGCTCTCATCTTTGGAAATTTTTGAAGCTGAGAACCAGTCCCTGGCTTACTACTTCCAGGACCCACTTGTCTGATGTAACAGACATCCAGTCCTGGACAAAGTAAGCCAGCCTTCCCCTACTGGAATAGGAGAGTCAACCGGGCAGACTCATCAGGGTGTTTGCTTGGCAGGGCCTTAGGCTGAGGAGTGGATGCAGCCCTGCTCATCCCCTTCGCCTCTCCTCTGAAGAACCCCTCTGTGAAAAAGGAGAAGAGGCCTGTGCTTGGTAAAAAGCCTATGAAAAGAGCCCCTGCCCCTAGACTGCTGCCTTTGAGGAGTGCCAGCCTTTCCTTGGCCTGAGCACTCCTGTAAGTGGTCCTGTACTCGTCCATTTTCTTCATTTAATTCTCTGTCTGCTCCCCAAACAGAAATTACCCACTACTGGAAAATCCATGGCCTTAGCCTGAGTATCCTGTGAGAGGCTAGTACATCTGAGCCAAGCCATTCTTGAAAGCCACAGATGTAGCCATGACTCTTGATGACACATCATTGGAGTCCACAGCAGCATGAAACTGTACTTTTGATGCCTCAATCCCATCTGCAGCCACTTCCTCCAGCTCCTTGGCTAGCTGGAGGGAGGCCTGTTTAGCCAGTGCCAGTATAGTGTCCCACCTGGACTTCTGGTGCCTGGCTGTATAGGCCATATAATTTGCACCTGAGTCCCAAAGAAGATGCCATGTACTGTTTCTTTGCCATGGCATCAATCTTCCTGGAGTCCTTGTCTGGGGTGTGAAGCCAAGGGAATAATTGCCTTGCCACAGGCAGCAGCCTGCACTACCCCAACATGGCTGCATTGCTGGTATAAGAACTCCGTGTCTGAGCCTGAAAGTGTATACCTCTTATCCATTCTTCTATCCACAGGAGGTATAGTGTTAGGAGACTTTAGAATTTTCTGTGTCTGCTTCCCAAAGGATTTGTGGAGGGAACATACAGTCTCCTGGACTCTGGGATGTCCATCATTTCTACATAATCAGGCTCCTCTTGATCCTCCAATGCCTCCTCCATAGGAAGCTGGAGAGTTTCCAGCCATCTTTCTGTAAAACATAAAGTGAGAGGGGACTCAGAAAGCCTAGGAGGGAAACACCTGAAGGTCTGTCTGGGGAGATATTTGGTTCCACAGGCACATCCAGACCCTCACTTTCACCATCATCATCATCCTCAAGTTATTCAGCACAAAATTACCTTTCCAACGATGCTATGCAGTCAAATATATATTATATTCTGTTACATTATATATTGAAATATATAAGTGACATTTCCAGATGGTGCCAGGGCATACAGGAAGTCAGTAGCTGACTTCTGTAGGCATCCTCAGACACACCAGTGTATTTTACTGACAACTACAGGCGTCTGCTAGAGACAGTGAGTTAAGGAAGGGAAAGGATTTCTTCAGGTATATCAGGAAAAGAAGAGGTGGAAGGATAAAATAGTGAGGATCAGGGAAGGCAGTGGGTGGGTAAACAAGGGCTGAGAAGGCAAAAGTACTTAATGAGTACTTCAGTCAATCAAGCTTTTATTTATATAAGGCGCCTTCCAATGCTCAGGGCGCCTTTACATTATAACATTAAAAACTCACCATATATCATAAAACACATATAAAAACATATTAAAACACAGCCACATAAATTCAAAATTCATTACATTCCTGAGAAAGTCTGGTTAAATAGATATGACTTTAGAAGATTTTTAAAGATTTTAAAATTTTACTTCTGTTCAGTGTTCACAAGGGAGAGGGATGGGGCCATTCCTGCAGGGAAAGGAGGCAGGCATGGGGGGTGGAGACAACCACAGACAGGGTCATCACAGTGGAAAGGGTGCTGAGGGCCTTAGGTCCCTGAGGGTAGATAAGGCACTGTGGACCAGATGGGGTACATCCCAGGGTGCTGAGGGAGCTGGCAGAGGTCCTGACAGAGCCACTGGTGGATCTGTTCAACACCTCACTAAGTACAGGATGTGTGCCCAGAGACTGGAGGGAGGCACACGTGGTACCTCTTCACAAAAGTGGGACCAAGGATGAACCAGGGAACTACAGACCGGTGAGCCTCACCACAATTGAGGGAAACTGATGGAATCTATCCTCAAAGAAAGGCTGGTGTAGTTTCTTGTGGATAATAATCTGCAAGATGACAGACAGCACGGATTCATCACTGGCAGATCCTGTCAAACAAACTTGGATGATTTTATTGACTGGGTCATGAGGGCACTGGACGAGGGCCATCGGTAGTTGTAGTCTACCTGGATTTCAGCAAGACCTTAGATTCAGTGCCACACAGAAGGTTAACCTGCAAGTTGAGGAGTCTTGGTATAGGGTGGCAGCTAGCCTGATGGGTAGAAAACTGGCTGAGGGACAGGCAATAGAGGTAGTTGTGGGGAGAGGCATTGGAGCCCAGGGCAGTGACAAGTGGTGTCTCACAGGGATCAGTACTGTTTAACATTTTCATTGCAGACATAGCGGTTGGGATCAAGAATAAGATCAGTTTCTTAGCCAATAACACCAAGATCTGTGTGGAGGTGGAGGAGGAGGAGGGTGGCAAATTACTGCAGGAGGACTTGGCAAGACTTGAGGAGAGGTTGCACACCTGTCAGCTTGGGTTCAATGCCAAGAAGTGCAAGGTGATGCATTTCAGAGCCAAAACCCAGGATACAGCTACTGGATGGATGGTATCAAACTGTCCACATCCAATGAGGAGAAGGATCTGGACCAGGTGCTGGTGACTGGGAATTAAACCACTCAACCTAGTGTAGGAAGGCAGGCTAAGGCTAACAGGATGCTAGGGTGCATAGCAAGGAGATTACATACAGATGTAGCGAAGTCATATTGTCCCTGAACAGGTTCCTGGTGAGACCGCACCTGGAGTACTGTGTGCAGTTCTGCTGCCCGTACTTGAAAGGGGATATCAAACTACTGGAGGCAGTGCAGTAAAGAGCAACAAAGATGATCCAGGGATTGGGGATAGAATGTATGAGGAAAGACTAAAAGAACTCAACATGTATACCCTGGAAGATAGAAAAGAGAGAGCGAGAGGGACATGATCGAGACCTTCAAGTACCTGAAGGGGATGAACAGCATAGGCTTCAGGGTGGGTTCACTCTCCAGAAAAGAAGAGATACCAGAGGGCACTCCCTGAAGTTAAAGGCGGGGCAGATTCAGGAGGGAAAGGAGGAGGCACTACTTCTCTGAAAGAGTGGTAACAGGGTGGAATGCACTGCCCGAGCAACTCATATCAGTGCAGACTGTGGGGTGCTTCAAGAGGGATGGGACAAATTCAAGGGAAAGTACATACTGGGGGAAGTTGTGGGAGTGAAGAGTTAATGGGAGGGGCAGCTGCAGTCTAATGGGCTGAGGTGCTGCACACTCGAGCAGACTAGATAGACCATATGGCCTATATCTGCTGGCAATTTTGTATGTGTGTTCACCAAGCATTTATTGATTGTGTGTGAATGTTGAATGTTAATTTAATACATTCAGTCTCTGTACTGACAGACACTGTAGAAATGTGCTTCAGGGAAGGGGCGGATCTGTGGTGTAGAAGGGGATTCACAGTGAGAAAGGCAGTTTTTCCAACTGTTGTTGGCTAGTGTTTTAGTATTTTTGTGTTCAGGTACACACAGCAATACTTCTATTAAGTTTTATCAGTTTTTGCTGTTTGCTGTGCATTTTTCAGTCTGTTTAAAAGACTGTGCTGTAGTTTACTGAACTGCTAAAGTTTCTGCACATTGCCTTCAGTCTGTGTGTGTGCCATCAGGTCAGGTGCATTTTACTGTAGTACTCTTAATTTCTTAGCTAGTCTGTGGTATTTTTCTTGCTTCTATCTAGCTAGTGCTGTAAATCCCCCACACACACAAAACTAGGTATTGTTGTTCCACTTTTGGATTTCTGAAGACTGGTTAAGGTCTTGTTGTGATTGTGCGGCTACATCTCTTTAGTGCTCAGTTTCCATCTGAAGTCACTGTTGTTTTTTGGTTTCCATCCACCAAAAACTTAATAAATATAACGTTGTTGTTAATTGTCTGTGTTGTCTGCTGCAATTGTTGTCACTGTACCACTATTGTGTGTTTTCCCATAGCACCATGAATACTGTCTCTCACTACATGTTATAGCATTTAACAGAAAGAAAAAGACATAATGAAGAAACATACCTATTGCAGTATTTTTGGCATTGTACTGTCTTGAGAATTCTCTTGAATTTGTTAGCAACCCACAAATCTTTTCTTGGTGACTCTGTGTAATCTAAAAATGGCCACTAAGACACGGTCAAGCAAAGGTGTTTCTGAATGTGGCATATAAGCCACATAAGTCAGTAAGGTATAAGCTTTGGCTCTGTGGGCAGGATATTCCATCACATCACATGGAATAAATAAAAAGAAAAATCCTTGAAGGGAAAAGTACTGTGTTAGAGAGGGTTAGGCCAGGCAAGGTCCCTGAATCTGTGTGGGTAGCGCAGTGCCTGCAGCATCACCCTCAGCATAGGTGGTGTGTGAAATAAATTCGTGTGTGTGTCTGAAATAAAATCTGCCAGCTGGCCATCAAGTAACAGCAAGCAGCCATGTAGGTAAAAGCTGTGAATTAACACCAGAGGTTTACTACAGGCATGAGGAGGACGACTTTGAATGTTCCAGTAGCAGAGTACCTGTGGTGGTGCTCTGAGAAGCACTGCCAGTGCCAAGTTCATGACTCATGTCACACACATGTCATGGCAATCACGTTCTTCATGGTCATCATGATCACATATCACACAACTTCAACTTTTTGGTCCAACCCTGTTTTTTTTTTAATCTTCAGTTGCACCACGAATCAGAGGGACACCCAGTTATCATGTCATGTCACTCAAGATCCTTCGTCCAATATGATGCTTTTGTTAGTGTTCACATTCTGTAGGATGCCCTACTAGCAGATGGACTTGAATATTTGTCATACTATTTAATACAGTAGATATAATCTCAGTGCGAACATTGAACAATTCAGGAAAGTGCAGCCGTAGGCATTTCAAATTTTCAATAGCAACTGTTTGAGAAGCTCAATTCCATCCAGTTTCTGGTGCTCTGAAGCACTGTCGTTGCCAAGTTCATGACTCGTGTCATGTCATGACTCATGAGATGAATCATGCTCTTCATCTTCACGATCACGAATCACATCACTTCAACTTTTTATTGCAACCCTGTTTTTTGTTTTTAATCTTTGGTATCAGCATGAATCAGGAGACCCAGTTATCATGTCATGTCACTCAAAAGCCTTGGTTCAGTACGATGGTTTTGTTAGTGTTCACATTTTGTAGGATGCCATACTAGTAGATGGACATAAATCTCTGTCCTCACAACAAGCTCACTCTAATCCAGTAGATATAATCTTGGCATGAATACTGTACAGTTCAGGGAAGTGCAGCCATAAGTATTTCAAATGTTCAATGGCAACTGTTTGTGGAGCTCAATTCCATCCAGCTTCTAGTGCTCTGAGAAGCATTATGATTGCCAAGTTCATGACTCACATCACGAGTCACAAAATGAGTCACATTCTTCATGGTCATCTTCATGATCACGAATAACACCACATGAATGAAGGTCACGCATACCAAGTAGGACAGGTACATCTATGTTTGTAGCCAGTAGTCACGATGATGGTGGTTCTGAATAATGTGGGTGAAGCAGATCATCCTGGTGGCAGCGTCAAATGGTGTACCATTGAGGGTGCGGATACAGTCATGGAAAAAGAATCTCCAAGTGGGTACAACACTTGCATTGAGGATTGCAAGGGCTGCTTTCCTTTTTGTTTCCTTGTTTTTCGTAGGTGTAAAGTATTTAACAACAGTGACATATAGGCCAAATGATGGATATAACAAAAGACAGGAACAGCTCCACTGGTACTGATACTGAATGGGGTACTGGAATGAACTCAGAATAATTTCTTCTTCATCTATTTGTAGGTTGCATCAAGGTACTGTGGACAAGTGGTATTTTCCAATCTGAATATGGACAACAGTTTGGATACACTGAAGACCTGGAAAGAAGACAAAAGTATTAATGAAATTGTTTTCCAATGATGCATGCAACCACCCCCAAAAAAAAATATTCACCTTTCATGGCTTGACATTGTTCGTACAGCAAAATCAACAATCAGACTCATGTGGAACACATGTGCAGAGCAACATGGTTTCATCACTATGGTGCGTGAATCTGTGCTGTGACCTGAGAATGTAAAGAAAGCAATAGTAATGAGATATACTTATAATTGTGCAGGCCCAGCAGTGCTGAGGGTTGAGCTCTGGGTGCCACATCTCGCTTCACGCCCGACGCCGCATTCAGGAACAGGTGCAGGCCACTGGGGACAGCAGGGAGGAGAAGGATTGAGTGTCTGGAGGACTGTTCTCTTCTCGGTTAGGGGGGAATCTGGCAGTTGGTGCTTGCCTGGCCCCTAATGGTGGGGGGGCACCAACACCACAATGTGGGTGACGGGAATGGCACAGATGCTTGAGGTGTTGTGCATGGAGCATGCATGGCTCCTTTGCAGGTGTCATTGCTTGCGCTGCCCTGAGCAAGAGAAAAGAAAATAGCTCCTGGAGGATGACGGGGAGCTTGTAGGCCCCGCACCTGGCCAGCCATGGCACAACACTTTATCCAGTTTTGATGGGGAAGGCCCCCTTCACCAACCCCACCAGGGGCAAGCCGGGATACATGCACTGGTTGGTGGGCCCCGGGTGACGGGCTGGGGCTCTCAGAATGTAAGGGCAGTTGGAGCAGGAGCATAAATAATAAAAGATAAAAAAAATGCTTATAATTCACTCACTCACAATGGTTTTATGTGATAAAGCGAGTTTGAAAGACTGCCTATCACATTGGGCGAAAACTTGAGCCCGTTGTCAAAAGAAGCAACGGATATTGTACCGACTATCGCAAATAGCAACGTTGCTACAATACTTATCAAAGCAAGCCCCGCACCCTCCAAACTTAAATAATCAACTCCAAGAGGGTGCGGACCATGGGGCAAGTTATTGGATTTCAAACAAAAAATATTATTCTGTTTCTGGCTGGACCATAACCGGGGCTGCTTGCATTCCAGCGGTGGTGTACACACTACATATGCAAGCAGCTTGCTGAAATTGCCTCAAAGCATACTATATCCTGCAATAGTGAGTACAGCTCCTTGCTGTACTCGCTATACAGAATATAGCCATATTGCACTACTAGCTCTCTTGTGAGAGTGCTATTGAGTCGCCAAAAGTGCAGTGCTCAATAATCAGCGCTCTACATGGTGCTACCTCACAACAGTACCACCCTTCCCCTGGGAAAAATCTAAATTTTACAGTACCATGTTAGATGGCAGTACATATGTATGGCATGTGAATGTGACCATGGCAAACAAATCGGTGAAGGGAAATATTCAATATGTATGATGATGATTCCCTGCAAAGAACAACACGATGGACTGCTTACAACAAAAACAAGATTCAATACAAATTAAATGGCAGTGTCTCTGAAACATCATGGCAGTGATACGTATAATAACTTACCATAGTTGGTATGAATACACACATAGGGCAGCATGCTCTAGTCAGCGCAGAAGAATTTTTCAGAACATCAAATTATAGCGCAAGCCATGGTCATCTGTGGCTATCATCATTTAGCAACACACTGTACATCATCAGCAGCAGGCCATTTTCTCACTTGGGACACTTATGCAGAGTTCTGGCTCTAGGTGCACACTTTAAGCAGTGTATCAAGAAATACTTGTGACTTTTCTGAACAGTTTCTCATGTGATTATTCTTCATCAGGAGTCAGAACTTTTCAGGACATTTAACACAGCAGCAGCAGCAGCAGCATGTGCCACCAAGCCATTTTCTTTCTTGGGACACAAGCAGCGTTCTGGCTCTAGGTGCAAGCTTTAAGCAGTGCATCAAGAAATACTTGTGACTTTTCTGAACAGTTTCTCATGATTATTCTTCGTCATGGCACTAATACTGTATGCTGAACGATGTAACAAGATAGCAGTATAAGCATGCTACAATTACATAAGATAGGAATTTTGGGGGATTGTAATTGTAATGATGCTGGGGTATTTTGATTGTAGTTGTGGGTGTGCTATTAAAACTTACAGTCAACGGTAACAGAAAATGATACAGCATGCCAAGTACAGCAGGAGTGCAATAATCAGGTGACAATTTTTACCTATACTTTTGTATTCTATTTTCGACATACTTATCTACTGACTTGTCTATATGATACCCTTCTTTCCACAATTTACAGCTGCTGTACTACTTTTTCACATCTGAAATAATAAACAGGGTGCTCCTTTTAATCTGGCTTGCAGCTGGTTTTCATCAGTATTCTCACCTGTTTTTGTACATCTATTATTTAAAATAATTTCTGTTGTGACTAAAATGAACTAGCATGCAATCCAGCAGGCAGTGGTCCACCATGATCTTATGGAGCAGGATTTGTTCAAAACAGCTGGGTATACTGATGAAAACCAGCTCTGAACAATATTGAAAGGAGCACTACTTTTATTATTTTATATCTAAAAATAGGGAGTAAGTATACTATAACCCACGACAGACCATGGATGTATTGGGGCATTAATGCATGCCCCAGGTGTGTTGGTTGTGAGGCACGAGGGCTTGCCCAAGTGACTTCAACCAGCTGGAAGTGCATTTATGCCCTGATACACCCATGGGCTGGAGTGGTTATCACACTTATAAAACAGGTTAGTTAACTGTAAAAGCAAAAAAAAAGCTTTTCCCAATCAGCATGCCAACTGTTGGTCTACCAGGGCATTAATGAATGGTCAGATGACACTTTCTACCCAATGGCAAGTCGTCACATTTGACCTTTCATTAATGCCCATTTTACAATGCAAAATCAAATTAATTGTGGAAGGAAGGGTATCATATAAGTCAGCAGATAAGAGACAATTGAAAATTGAATAAAACAGTATGGTCAAAATTGTTAACATATTATTGCACTGCTACTTTAACACAACAGGAATAAAACATTAATGTGAAAAAAAAATTACATACTTTTCTATTAAGTAGGAAAACAAGGAACAAACGGTGCAGGACAGGATTTTTTTGTTTTCCTTTTGTAATTTTTGTTGGGTGTATTTTAATATTTTTTAGGGGGAAGAAAGTCAGGAAAAATAAAGACAGAACACACAATACATGTTAAGAAAGAAAACAAAAGACTACTGGGCCTAGTTCTGACCAATTAGAGTTTGGAGCACAGCAATGATTTGCAATTGATGACCCTCCATTTGGTCCAACTGCTGGCACATTAGTGTTGATATTACCTAGGTGGCTGACCTCACTCCACAGAACAGCAAGATCACCCTTGTAGATGGAATTTCAGAAGGGTTGCGCTCGTGCAGCTGCAGCAGCCACCACTTGTTCAATAGTCTCCCTTCTGTTGCGCTTTGGACATCATGCAGGCTGCCACCTCTTGCACTGCACCCTTCACTGCAGGAGTGACTGCTGTTAGTTCAGCCACCTTGGCATCCAACTGTGAACAGTGGTGCACAGTCAAGTGTGTTCTCTGGCTACTTGTTCCCAAATAGGTACCCTTGTGACTATAATGCACCATCATGCTGTAGATCTTCCATCTCACCACAGTTGGGTCATCTGGCAGAGTGTGATGAAAAATGCCACACTGCCGAGCTACATGGAGGACCAGGCACAGACAGTGGGGGGGGCATATGTACTAGGCTGCTCTACAGTTGGGGAGGTGGGATCAAGATGTTGCTGCTGTTGTTGTTCCTGCTGCTGCTGTTGTTGTTCCTGCTGTTGCTCCTGCTGTTGTTGCTCCTGCTGCTGCTGTTGTTGTTCCTGCTGCTGCTGCTGTTGCTCCTTGGCCTGCTGGGGGGTCAGTACTAGCCACAGGTGCTGCTTGACTGGCACCACTAGCATCCAAAGCAACAGTTGCTGCTGCCGATGCTTCTGGAACCTCACTTCCACTGCCAGTGGAAACAACATTTTCGGGAGGGAGCAATGGATTGGAACAAGTTCCCACAGTTGAGGAGAATAGTTTGCCTCACAGCTCCACGCATCCTTGGGCCACGACTCTCGGCAGGAACCCCACCTCTCTCCATTTGGAAACAAAAATTAATAGAAATATTAAGAAGTAAACAAAAAAAAACAGAGTAACAAAATCAGACACAAAATCAAAAAGAGCACTAGCATGAAAGAGGTTTAAAGTCAGGATGATGACAAAAAGGATCAAAAGCACTAAACTTGTCTCAAAACTACTAATCCACACACAGACACACTAGACAGTCAGATCCACATCTAGCTAACAGAAAGTCAAAGTTAAACCTGATTCACTTCCTCCCTGCATCATGTGATCTGCAGACAGTCAGACATGTGATCTGTGGGTTGTTTCTCACAAGATTCACCCTCTCAAAATGTAACCCGAAGTTAACGTGAAGTCCATTACAGGTGAATTTTGACCTTTTAATTGAAACTTTGCATAATTATATGCAGATTTGAAGTTATGCACTTTGCATTAACTTCAAGGCATAGTGAAACTTCATTGCATCTCTAACGGTGAGTCACTGGAGGTTTATGTAATGTTTATAGGAAAAGATAGTGAAGCTAATAAGATACAAAATAAAAGAAAGGATTAACTAAGGAGTTTTCTTGCAGAGCATTATCTCAAGAGGGGCGATTAGCTCACAGCAAGAAAGTGAATGAAAGATGAAAGGTAAGGAAAACAGAAATAGAAATATAGAAGTTGACGGAAGATAAGGACCACAAGGCCCATCCAGTCTGCCCATTTCTTTTTCTACCTTATAAATGTGCCATCAGCCTTTGCTCCGTCAGTGGCCTATCTATTCATACTCAGCTGTATTGCTCCCTTATGCCTATCCCATGCCTGTTTGAAGCCCTGCACTGTATTCATATCCACCATTTCCTGAGGTAGGCTGTTCCATGCGTCCACAACCCTTTCTGTGAAAAAGAACTTCCTCACATTACCCCTTAATCAGCCTCCCTCTAATCTCATGCTATGTCCTCTTGTCCTGCTATTTTTCTTATATTGAAACATGTTACACTCTTTCACCTTGTTAATGCCCTTAAGGTGTTTGAACTGTTTCGATCATATCACCTTCTCTCCCTCCTTTGCTCTAGGGTATACATATTGAGCTCCATTAATCTGTCCTCATATGTTTTCTGATGCAGTCCCTGCACCATTTTGGTTGCCCTTCTCTGGGCTGCCTCAATTTAGTTGATGTCCTTGTGAAGGTGTGGCCTCCAGTACTGCCGCAGTACTCCAGATGGGAGCCTAACCAGTGTCTTGTAAAGAGGATTATTACCTCGCTCTTCAGACTTGTGATACCCTACTAATACACGTAACATCCCCAGCCTTACCTACTATACTTTAGTGGTCTGCTTGGATGATTTCAGGTCATCAGTGATGATGATGCCCAAGTCTCTTTTTCCTTGTGACTGCCAGCAACTCCTCCCAGCCTATATTTGGCTTCAGGGTTTCTCTTCCTATGTGCATGATCTTGTACTTCTTTGCATTAAACCCCAGTTGCCACTTTTCCAACCATTTTGCTAGTTTATCCAGATCTCTTATTCTGCCCACCCCATCTGGATCATCTACTCTGTTGCAGATCTTGGTGTCAAATGTCTCTCTACTAAAAACTTTTGAAAATAAAATACAATGTTTTATTTTGGTTTGTCTTTTAAAATTGTAAGAAGTAACAGGCACAGTGCAAGAATGAACTATAAACAAGTAAGGCAAGATGTATATTTTATATTTATTTCAAATTAGACTTGATAAGAACATAAAATATATAGTATTTATACATATACTTTTTGGACTTACAGATAGTGCTTTGGATGGATCACAGAAGGTTTCAAATTTTTGATCAATGTTAGAACATTTTAATTAGATAAGATAGATATGTATGTATTCACTCATAATTACAGAAAAAGGTTTAGAAATAGATCTGCTGGTTTGGGCACATTTGTATATCCTGAAAACAAAGGACATGATTATCTAAGTGAACACTAGTGGTTTTAAGGTGGAATGGTGTTTAAGAAAAATATAGTGGTTATCGATGTGGGGTGGAGAATCATACAGTATAACATTGGATTATTTATATATGAGAAGGACTAAATGGTTGATTGTATATTTGCATTTAGATTTCAACACTGTCTGTGGGCCGAGGAAGCTGCATAAAACTATAATACTGTTGCCCTGGTCTGACTGGTGTGATTCAAATTTTAAAAAGTGTACAACTTTTGAAATAAACTGGATTCAGTGAAGTTCATCCTTTATATATTTTAAGTTACAGTAGTCAGACCCTCATGTAACAAAGGCATGTACCAGTGTCGGCGGGTCTTGAGGAGGAATGTGGTGCTAATCCTGGCGATATTCCTTACGTGGTAAAAACACTTTTGACAACGGAAGACACCTGATCCACAAGTGTCAATCCACTGTTCAGGATCACGCAAGGTCTCACACCTCAAGGAAGCCACCAGGGAGTAGACTCCAGAAATAATCCTGTGTCACCTCCAGCTGTGCTTCTATCACTCCCATGACAAGGCTCAACCACCAGCACCTCCGTCTTATCAGGTTCAGTTACAACCAGCTGGAGTACATCCAGTCATTGATTTTTGCCAGGCAGGTGTTAGTCACATCTACAGCATTGTATGCTCAGGAAAATGACAAATACAGTTGGGTGTCATCTGCATAGCAGTAAAACCCACACTGAATTGCCGAATGATTTCCTCAGGGGCAGCATGTACTCTGTGAATAACATTGGTGACAAGATCGAGCCCTGGGGCACTCCACATGACGGGCATTGGGAGGAGGAGAAATTCCCCATCACTACCCATTGTACCTTGTCAGTGAGATAAGGCTCAAACCATAGAAATGATAGAGAAGGACTGGTTTATGGGAAGAATAATTCCAGTGAAGGTTTTCATGGTAATAAGCCATGAGCCTGAAGGACAATAAACATTAGCAATTTCATTAAATCCTGAGCTGCAATTATACTCCAAGTGTACAGTTCTTCCCTACTATTTGCTACATATACTATATCTATTTAGCCAATCAATGGCTTCATAACCAAATAATGGCTTGATGTTTGTGACTTCATATTTGTCAGACAGTTAATGAATTTGTTAAGTAAGAGTTTTGGTTGAGGGTTTCTATTGTAGGCCCTCCCTCGTTAGGAGTTTTCCATTCTGCATGGCTCTCAGGGTGAGCACCACAACAAAATTTGCACTAGAACTTGAACATGGGCACAAGGGTCTACTGAGTGTACGAGGCCAGCAGGGCACCAAGAAACACACAATACTAATTACCCAATGACTTCACCATGAATACAGTTTCTCACTGTCTCACAGCAAGCATCTACAGGCATCCAGTGCAGGACACAAATACAGGATTCACAGTAGAGCTTACTGGTATGGATCTGAAACAGGGTTGTTCATCGGAGTACTGTTCTTCAGAAGTAACATACATTCCAATCTTAGAGTGTTACACAAAGGTCCTGTAGTACCTCAAGGGTTGTGCCCCACTACCTTTTCTTCCAGTCAGAGCTATTTACCAAATTTCAGTAGGGGCTCCTTACCCACTTACACAGCAGATAGACCAACACCTCTGGGCAGTTTCTAGCCTCCCTTTCTGTAAAGGGAAACCCATAATTTATCTCAGTTCAGAGTAGCAAACTATGGGAGAGCTAAAGCCGAGGTTCAATAAGGGGAATAACTCCTCCCACATCTGTAACATAAAGCCAGCCTCTCCCAGATATTCTTGCTTAGGGTGTGATTCATTACCAGTGCTCCTGCATGGCTTGTGTGGCTGTGTCTTCTCCCCTTTCTTCATTGCTGCCGCTTGTCTGGCTCTGGTTAAAATTTTGTTTCCTTCCCGTGTTTTCTGCTTCTCCATCCTTGCTCCTCCCCTTTCCCTGTGTTGTTTCTTGTTCTTTTTTTTTCTCTCCTTGCTCCATTTTGTTTTAGGCTTGTCTCCCATGTTTTCCGTTTCCTTGACTCTGCCTCCCATTTTGGCTCTTAGCTCCCTGCCCATTTCCCTCTTCTGCTCCTTGCTCCTAATCTTCTCGTGTCAAGAGTCCTTGTTCCCTCTATTATTGCTATCTGGTTGCCTCCTGGTGTCTCCATTGTCACTCCTCTGGGATACTCCCTTGCCTTTTTCACTCCATTGGCATCTCCCTGCTATCTGAAGTCCCACCCCTTTTCTGTTCCCACTTCCGCCTGCTACCACACCATCTGGCGCTATTCTGCCTCTCCCTCTCCTGTGGTCCATGGGGCTGCCTTCCCACTGGCCCCCTGCTGCATCCTCCCCTGCTGCCACTCTCTCTGGCCATTTCCTCTCTCCTAGCCGTTCCTCCCTAGTTCGGACCCACTCCCCCTTTGCTGGTATTCTGGCTTGCCCTTCACCACTTCCACTCATTTGTTGAACCTCCTTCCCATCCTGACTTTTGCTGCACTTACCCTTGTGCTCCTCCTCTCATTACCATTGCTCCCGCTGCGGATCTTTCCTTAGCAGCTGCTTTAGTCCCACCCTGTCCAAGGCTTCTGCTCTGGGTCCCTCACCTTCTCCTGCTCCCTAGTTCCATTGTCTGTCCCCTGGCTCCTGGTCCTCTCCCTCAGGTCAGTTTCTATTTTCCCTTTGCTACTTCACCTTGTTGTCCTTCTCTTGGCGTCGTTTTTGGGCTTCTCACTCTGCACCTCCCTCCTGCCTTACAGCGACACAATCCATTTGTCTGGCTCTGCCTTATGGTGACAGCTGCTTGTCCCCAACTGACACTTCAGGCTGCAGACGGGTCTACTACCAACCCAGTCTCCTGCCATACGCCAAACCAGTCACTTAGCTACCTACTGCCTTAAAATGGCAGGCTCACGTGTTGACTCCTTTGCCTACTTCAGGCTCAAACTCAGTACCCCTTTGTTTTCTTGTTTGCCCTAACCCCTCACCTACTTCCCACGCTAAATACCTTGTCCCTTGTATACTTCTTGTTCTGCCTCATACCTATCTGTTGCCCTCTGGCTCCCCTCGAATGTTCATCAACTCACCCATTTTTCTTTTCCATAGCAGCTTCCTTGCTTTCTTGCCATCCCATACCAACAGTTTTCCAGACTCCATCCCCTTTCTGCCTTCTGGGTACTAGCGCAGGTAGGCTTGCCCTGCGTACCAGAGATGGGATTCCATTTCAATCACTACTGCCTGCTATTGATGACTCTGACCCTAACTCATACCTTGCAGTATTGGGTGAAGGGCAGACCTATTAGCTACAGGCTGGGGTCCATCTCCATCACATACTCATCAATAGACTCTTCTCCAACATCAGTTCTTTGTCTCCATCCTAACCTTGCCTACTGAGTTCGGTTGAGACAGTGCCCCATCTTCAAGGGCGGGGGCCCTGAGACATACAATTTCTCCCTTAATGTTTCCCTTATTTCACCCATAGGTTCCGTGTCCACGTTCTGATTCTGTCTCCTTGGTGGGAACTGTTCTCAAAGACCGACACCACTGCTAGCTGGACCTTCCTCCATCTACTTCAACTGACCATGGATTCATACCTTTCTCCGCTCCTGCCTCCCGTCAGCCCCAATGCTCAGCCTCATGGATCCCTAGCTGAGTTCCATCCTCATGTAAGCATAATTCCAAGTCTAACTTTTCTATCTCGTACTGGACTGTTCCTCGTCTAGTCATTGAACTCCATAAGCGTGGCATCTCTCTAGCTGCCTCAGTCTGAAAACAGGAATTGTAGGACCTGTTCATTGCCTCTAACTCCAGGCCAGTCCTGACCAGAGCTCCCATACAGCCCGATCCTCCCACTACAGACTCTCCCATGGCTGAAATCAGGGACTTTTGGCCCAACTCTCCTCCTCTGTTTTCAGCTTGGAATCCTGCATGACTGCATTTGAAGCTTGCATCCCCATTGCTCCTGCTCCTTCATCTGTCCACAGCTTCGGTGGTTCTTCCATCCACCAGCCAGACTCCCACTGTCCTGTTCCTGTGCCTCCACTTCCTCCTCCTTTGACATTCAGCTCTCCAGTGCTGCTTCTGACCCAAGGTATGTCAATTCCTGTGCCTTCTCTGATCATTACACCAGTTCATCTCATTCCAAGTCACCTCCATAGGGACATAATCGATGGGAAAAGACATTAACTTGGCCTCCTCGTCTTCTCATTACAAGATATACGTCTTAAAAAGGTGCGTCTCTTGTGGCAATGTCTCCTGTCACCCTCATATCCAAGGACCCTCGTCTACTGCACAAACTTGACTCTCTCCGAGATCGTTCTGGCTTTTAGTCTGTATTGCGATGTAGTCTGTTCCACATTTTCATCAAAGGTACAAAGAGCTCAGCTCTATCTGTATCTCATTATAAACCTCAGTGTACATTACGAGAGACTCACTTCTATGATTACCACAGATCATTCTCAGTGAAAGTCCACCTCCTTCTCCCATTATAACATCAAACTAAATTGGGCTGTACTGGCCACTGAGCATACTCCTGTTCCCTGTGTGGCTCCTTTAATCATTTGCCCCCTTTGTCCCTTGTCAATCTCTGCCTCCTCTTCATCCTCAACTACTCCCGGGTCCGATCAGCCACTAGCTTCCCCAATGCCACAACCCCTAGGCTGCTTCAAACCATTGTCAATCCTGCTTCCGCCTAGATCTCCGAGGCCATCCCGTCAAGTACACTGGAGGAAAGCAGTTTGCAACAATTTCAGTGAATCAGACTGCCCTCATGGCTGTGCCTTCTGCGTTTGTACCTACTGCGGTGAGGCCCACGCTGCTACATCTGTCCTAAGGCTCCCAAGCGCCATCAGTGACTAGCCATTCCCCCTTCCACACCTGTTGGCGTCTCCACCCTGGCCCACCTTTTGGAGCACCATCCTTCCCTGCAGCCATCTATCATCTCCTGGCTGGGCTCTCTTACAGATTTCATACTGGCATTTCAATGCTCCCTACCAAATCCTTTGTTTGTCCCAGTCTCCAGACTGCCACCAAGGAATCAGACATTGTCTGCCAGCTCATACAGAAAGAACTGCAGAAAGGCTTCAACACTGGTCCATTCCATACTCCTCCCTTTCACACCTACGGATCAATTCCATTGGCATCGCGACCAGGAATTCTCTGGCAAGAAGCACCTTAGTTCTGTCCACGCCCAGATGTTCATCAACTCCCAGCATTCTCTCTGATAACCTTCGGCAAGTATTCTGTGTCTTATGCTTGCATCGACAATACCAACTCAGTCATCAAGTGATTCAGCACACGGTTCCTGGCTTGCCAAGCCAACACCACTGATGCTTTCAAGCTGCTGCTCATCCACCCTTCCTTTGGCACCTGATGGCATGCTCTGGTAAAATAACTACTGCAGTACTTTACTCCCAGCTTCACTTTTAGCTGTAAAGGTAACCCTAAACTACTTGATCAGTTCGCCAAAGCTTGTGCTGGGCATTACAGAACGTCTGTCATTGGCCCTCAGTGATCCATTTGCTTTATGATTTCCTGCTTATTGATCCTCCGGATTCCCTCCTGTTGCACGAATCTCTGCCCTGTTCATCTCTTTCATGACCTAGCTGTTCCCTTATCTGAGGAGAAGACTCTCGGCCCCATGACATCCATTGTGTTCCTCTGCATCATCCTTGATTCTACTTGCATGGAAACCAGATTGCCACTGGACAAGCTTCACGTATCCGGGACTTGGTTGCCTCCTTTTCCACCAGATCCAGCTGCTTGCAGTACAACCTCTCATCTCTCATAGGATACCTCAACTTTGCAATGCAGATCATTCCTCAGGGCCGATAATTCATATCCTACCTCCTGTCTCTGGCGTATTCAGTTGCTGGGCTCCACCACCACATACACATCAGAGCAGTCGCTAAATCAGATCTTGCCATGTGGTCCCACTTTCTCTCCTGCTGGAATGGCTGTTCCATGTTCTATAAAATTTGTCTCCTGATTTCTGCCCCAGAATCTATACTGATGCCTTGCCAAACTATGGTTATGCAGCCATCTTTCATTACTCTGGGATTGCTGCCCTTGGCCCGCCAGATGTTACCACTCTTCTGGATTTCTCCGCCACCCCCATAAGCTCTATTCCATTATAGCTGCTGCTTTCCTCTAGGAGTTATCGCTGGTCCTTCCAAACCATATCCATATTCTCTGATAACCAACCCACGGTGGACATCATCAATAAGAGCAGGTCATTGTCTCCTACCGTCCACGATGTTCTTGGGAGACTAACTGGCACTCTCATCTGTCATTTTATATTACAACATTTTCACATTCCTAGTCACATTAATGAAGCAGCTGATGCCCTTTCTCATTTTCAGTTCCAGACCTTTCTTTACTTGTATCCTTCAACGGATCCAGTCATGCCTCCTCCCTTCATTATTGAACCTCATCATGATGTAGCCTTCTACTGTTTGCAAGCTTCCCATATCATATGGTCTACTTTGACCTGACCACCAGAGCCTCATACTCCCTGCTTGGAAAATGTATACTTCATTTTGTGGACTTCCGTTATCTTCCTGCCTGGAGTACATGTGGACACTGTTCTGGTTTTCCTAACGTTCTGCCATTGGTCCTTCCAGCTGTCCTATGGAACCACTAAACAGTACCTAACTGGCATCCAGTTTCTCTTGTCCCAATCTGCTCCAACCTCACCTCCCCTATTCTGTAACCCTCCATCAAGCTTCTTCTCTTGGGTATTCAAATAATGTAGGCCCCAAGTTCCTCAGCACCTTCTCAAAGATGGATCTATCCTGCAAAACTAATTGGACTTACTAACTGAAACCTTTGATCCTGTCTCCACCACCACAATTTCCTCAGCCATCTGCCTGGTAGTCAATGGATTTTTGTGACTTAGCGAATTTACTGTTTCATCCCCTCTGCTGCCATCTTCCTCAAGATTTCCAACCTACGAACATCTAATGACCATTACGAGTTGCATTTACCTCCTCCAAGACTGACAGGCTCCAAAAGGGGTAGACATTCAGTATTTCTCAACCTCCAGTGCCTGGTACCTGATTACCTACCTAGATAAACCGATGTCCATCCACCTTTACTCAGATCTGTCTTTACATTTACTGACTTCCAGTATGCATCGACCCATGACAATAAAATGGCTTTGGCTCACACTTAGAACTCTCCTTCATCAGCGTGGACTCAACCCTCATGCATTTTCAAGATATTCCTTC
This sequence comes from Neoceratodus forsteri, assembly GCA_016271365.2. Classification (NCBI taxonomy): domain Eukaryota; kingdom Metazoa; phylum Chordata; order Ceratodontiformes; family Ceratodontidae; genus Neoceratodus; species Neoceratodus forsteri. The sequence continues at coordinate 1,874,237,622 of CM057452.1, forward strand.
GAATCGAGCAGCAACGTCAGGTGCAAGACACAACATTCCACCTCACATCATCAAGAAACTTGGAAGATGGACATCATTGGCCTTCGAGACATATATTCCAGATCCTGAACTGGAGCTCCATCATGCATTTAGGGTACTCTCCTCTTAGTATGCCCTGAGGGCAGGCAGACCAATAGCCATGGGTCCTTGGGTTTCCTCCACCTGGGTGGGCTTCCTCTCTGCATGCTAGTGGTCATACTTTCCGTGAATTGGAGAAAGGTATCCTTTGGGCCCTCTATTCCCTACAAACACTATGGGTGGGAATAGAGAAAAGCGAAAAGTAAACTACAGTTACACAACCACTACCAACCCCATACTCGATTCACCAAAACATTGAAAAATGTTACTCATGGAACCTAGGGCATGGAACATAGTTTAGAGGGTAAACCCACAAAGGTGCGAAGGAACCTCACTCCACCATGGAAATTTGGTTTCTTCTACAAGGATGGTCTCGGTGAAGCACCTTCCTGGAGCTGTCTTCAGACAGACTGAGGACAGTCTCCCTTGAGTGACTGAGAACTGCTAGCAGCATTCTAGCATGGCCTATGCTGCTGCAGCAAAACTCTCCCACCTGGTGTGGCCAATGCACAGGGAGGCCTGAGGGATCCTTTACTGCTTAGAATCTCATTACAGCATCAAAAGACAGAAGGAAATAACCTGATGGGTCACAAGGGTTACAATGGTGTGTATTTATTGCTCATTAAGCCTTAGATTAGGGATTCAGGGTGTGTGCGAGCAGTAGGAGAGCAAAACAGATTCTCTGAGTTTGCTAAGTTGGCTAGCTTATTCAGTTTGCAAACATCTATCTTCAGATTTGTCTTTTGTCAGTCAAAATGTGCTTTTGTGGAGAATTAAATCCAGTCCTAAAGTTATGTGTATGTTTTATGTGATGGTGAGATGAGCAGCTTCAGCATGAAGTTTGGTGTGGGTTCTTTAAAGCCAGTTTGCTAGTCTGGTTTGAAACATTTATCTTCAGTTCTGTGTGTGTCTTATGTAAAGTCCTGATGAGAAACTGCAGCATGAAGTTTGGTCAAAGGAGGCAGGAATGTGAACTGTTATTAATATGTGTTGTCCTGCATTTTATAATTGAAACTCTCTATGAAAATAAGGATTACTAGTGTTCCCCATCCCTGCATCAGCTGGTAAAGAGTTAACAGTTTTCAGTCAGAAAAGACAGAAAAATAATGTTGCAGTGCTTGGTGTTTGCTATTTGTAGAGTGCTCACTGTTCCAGAATTTGTACCTTACCTGCGCACATCCTGTGCTTGTTTACTGAGAAGGCTCCATGCTGTCTGTAGTGCCTTCCCTTCTGCAGGGTATAAATATAGGTAGTCAGACAGATGAGGCGGATCAGTTCAGTTGAATCCTGATTTCAGTTCAGTTCTGTATTCAGAGAACTTCTTCCTGTGTTACTGGATTTACAGCAAGCAGAACCTCCCGGGCACTTTCTCCAATGACTGGTTGGAGGGGTTTTAGACTCAGGAATGGTGGCAGGGTCCTGGGTGCAAGTTGAATTGGCTCCCTCAGTGTGGTTCTCCAGAAGCTTTGGCCTGAGCAGGATCCAGAACTGGGGACTGTGAGGGACCTGTTTGTGGCTCATCCTCATGGAGGCTACCTGATGGTTTCTGCCATCAACCGTTGCTTATTTCAAACAGAGAGTTAATGAAAGAACCAGTTTTGGTAGAGGCTTGAGTCTTGCACAAACAGTAAAAAGGAATGTAGGGCTTCTGGAAAAAAAAAAAAGAGGAGCGAGTCAGCGAGTTGGCAGATGCCAAGGCTCTGTACCTGTGGACAAATGGAGGATACGGTAAGCCCCACTGCATTAACCCTGGGAGGGACACCCTTCTGTTGTTAACCTCTGCTGAGGCACCACGCTGTTTCAAAATGCATGAGGTCTTGCACCTTCTGAAGTAGGAAAATGCCTCTTCCTCTGTAGAACTGAATTTGGTCCATACAGAATTCAGACTCAAATGCTGATTCATGGGTGGACCTCTTTGTTTATTAGAGAGCCCAGTGATTGCTTCAGAGACATGGTTTTGTGAAGTACAACCAGTTTTTAACCAATAGTCTCGATAGGAAAAACCATTACATTTTGCCTTCTGAGAGAGGCTGCTACCCGGAAATACATTTTGTGAACCGCTCGATACTGATGTTGAACCAAATGGCATTGCTCCAATTTGGTACTGTTTGCACCTAGTATGAACATGACATACTTCCTGTGACTTACTCTTCTAGGATTCTTTTTATTCTATTTCCCAAGTAAGGCCCACTAGGCACAAGTTCCTGTTTTCAGGGGTGACCCAGGAGCTTTGGGGTAGTTAAATGACTTACTCGAGTCACACAGTATACAAGTGGAGGTTGTGGGAATCAAACCCAGGGCTGCTGGATATATCAAGCTCATTCATAGCGCATTAATCTATACTGAATATCTAATCAGTCTATTTGTCTGTCTGTCTATCTACCACTTGATTACTAGGTTAAAATATACTGAGCCAAAGGCCCATTTTCATGAGTGACCAATGCCATAGGAAAAAGATGGAAAACAACATGCAATATGCAGGTGCAATTATATACAAAGTATATATTCGACACTATACAGATGTTTAGTCCTAATAACACGTGCAAACAAAACTGCTAATAAAGCATTTCTTGAAACTCCCTTTAAACAAAACACGATCAGGCACATTTCACAAATTACTGAGTACATTATTCCATTGTCTGGGTTTAGGGACCAGAAAATCAGCAAGGGAAGAGTTTTGTGCTCGTCTAAATGATTTGTCCACTAGGCAAACTGGTGCAAAACCCTTCTATCATGCTGCGATAATCAGTCAGAGGCAGAATACACATCACCATGATGATGTCTATGATCTGCAGTTAAAATAAAATGACAAATGTTATTATTTATAACATTTTAATGATTAACTCATTCACTGCAGCACTGAAAAGACAAAATAGGTTATAATATAATGAAGGAATTACAACACCACTAGCAATTTCAATTCTTAGGGTAGGCAGTTTTAAAGGCTATACAATGTTCATAGCTTTTGATTTGTTTACAGTGGTTATATGTTTGGCAAAACTAAGACTGGGCTCACCAACACTCCTAGACATCTAAATATATTTATATAACAGGTGTGAAGTGATACACAATGTGATAAATTTTGTATCTTCACTCCTGTATAATAAATTGATGATGCGTATCTACTATATAAATAAATTACATTTATACACATAGTAGAAACATCTCCCATCATTTATTACTATACTAGATACATCAATTGCCCCCGGCAGCTTGAACTTAATGCAGACCTCCACAGTGACAGTCGGGGCTCCATGACTGCCACAACAATGTAAAGAACACAGCAGCACCTGTATCATCCTGCAAGCCCCAACTCCGACTTCTAAACTCAGTCACAGCAGTCCTGAACAGTGGCGGCTCTACACCGCCAGGGCACGTGCCCGTAAAAATGCTGTGCCCCAGTTGGTGCCCCATATGGTGCAGAGCTTCCATAGTAACAATATACCAGTGCCCTGGCTGCCATCGGGTTGTGCCCCAGCTGTGCCCTGGTAACCATTTGTGGCTAGAGCCGCTACTGGTCCTGAAAAGCAGCAGTTTACTTTCTAATACCTTAAAACTGACACAGGAATCCAACAGTCTCCAATAGTTCCCCAACAAATCTCCTTTAAATCTCCACCGGCTTCATAATGTAGCCTGCCTGCCAACATCACCACAACGTGACTTGCTTACTCGCGCAATGAGACAAACACTAAAGAAATTAAAAAGTTCACCACAGGAAAAAAAAAATTGCTCGTAATACACAGTGGCGCACTCTGTAAGTATACCGGACTGACAACCTAAAACTGCCATTTTTTAATTGTACCACCCTCCCACATGCAAGTTATACCCAATGACAGTGGAGTTTCAACCCTCAACAAAAACAGTACAAAATGTAAACTGTGCCCCACTGTGCAGTTGCTCAACATTAGAACCAATAATCTTTAAAGATATATGGCCCCTTTCATGTGGGAATACATTTCTGAGCATGCACAGTGAGGCCAAAATGAGTGAGAAATTTCTGAGCATGCTTACTGACCAACTTTATTTATCTTGCCACGTTGGGTCAAAAACACTTTATATCTTGCTGTTTATCAGTACACGTGTTGTAGACAGACAGATAGATAGACAGATGGACAGATAGATAGCTAATCCACTCCCAGAAAGATGGGCTTATAGTTTTTATGGTTATCATCATGAATTGTTTAATTCTTTGAGTGAATGCATTGGATTTTAGATCCAGAATTGATCACCATTTTCAGGTGCCATAGAAAGCTTAGCTTTCAAGTATGTCTTGTGGTCATGTGCACTCTTTTCTGCATTTAGTCAAGTTTAAGGGAACATTTACTCTGGTGATATGACTGCATGATGTCATAGATGATGCCAGTGATAAGGCTTTTAGGACTTGGCAGTGTTACAGACCTACAGAAATCTGGGTTTGATCCCTGAATGGCCCTTTTTATTACAATTTATGCAGTATGAGCTATCAGTGATAGAGTGTCGACAACAGGACTACTTCAGCTGTTCCATAATTTATTTACAATCCCTGCTATTATTAGAACTCCAATCACCTGCTTTGCTGTTTGTGACTCAACCTCTATGCCACATGGACTCCAATTCTCTTCCATGCAACTCAGTGGCACACTGAATGTCTATTAAGCAGTAGGCAAAGTACCAGCAGTTTAAAGCTGGGTAGGCACACAGTGCATTGTATTTTCTACAAGAAATAGGATTTGAATCTTGGCAGGTACTTCAAACATTTGTTTAAATTTCATAAGTTAGAAACTCAGTTTAATGGCAATCCATGGTGATATGGAGTTGGAAGAGTAAATTATATGAAAAATAAATCTGTCTAAGAACATGTTTTGCAGGTAGAAAGTTGTCCTGTTGGGGCAGGAAGTCCTGACAAGAAAATTTAATGACACCTTTACTAAGCTTACAAGGTCTGAAGCAGACTTTCAGAACACAGAACAGATGTAAAAAATGTTTCTTTCTCACTACAGTTTCAATTGTTAGCATCTCCCTCTAGAAACCTTTGTCTTACTATGTGGAATGATAGCACAATGGCAGACACCAGGACAACAGTTGGGGCGGGCCAGTGTTCCGTTCCTAGCTGTGACCTCAAGTACAGTTTCTTTTGTTGTACGCATCTCTCCCTAGAAACCCTCTATCTCACCATGTGGAATGGTAACACGATGGCACAGCACCAGCACAGTAGTTGGGGGAGGGGGCTGGCTGGGTACAGTTACCAGTTGTGAACATTTTTCCTTTCTCACTACACTTTATGTTATTAGCATAAACCTCTTTCTAGCAAACCTTCTATCTCGCATGTGGAATGATGGCACAGAGGGGCCTGGGTTTGATTCCCAATTGTGAACATCTTTTCTTTCTCATTATAATTTCTGTTCTTAGCATGCATCTATGTTTAGGATTCACAATCTTACCATGTCAAATGATAGTACAGTGGCAGAGTGCCAGGACAGTTATTGGTAGGGGCTGATTTCAATCCCTAGTTGTGAACATTGTTTTCTTTCTCACTACAATTTATGTTGTTAGCATTATCTATTTCTAGATTCCTACTATCTTGTCACGTGGAAAGGCAGCACAGTAGCTGAGCACAAGGACAGTAGTTTGGAGAGGGACTGGGTTCGATTCCTGTTGTGAGCATTTATTTCTCACTACAATTTCTGTTGTTAGCTTGGATCTTTCTCTAGAAACCTTTAGTCTTGCCATGTGGAACAACAGCACAGCAGCAGAGCACCAGGAGAGTAGCTGGAAGGGGCCTGATTTTGATTCCCAGTTGTGAGCATTTTTTTTATCCATTTCACTACAGTTCATATTGTTCTCATGCATTTGTCTATAGAAATTGTTCTCATGCATTTGTCTGTAGAAATCATCTACCTTGTCATGTGGAATGATAGCACAGTGGCAGAGCACCAGGACAGTAGTTGGGAGGGGTCTGGGTTCAATTCCTAGCTGTGAGCATCTTTTCTTTCTCACTACAATGTTTGTTGTTAGCATGCATCTCTACAGAAACTTTGTTTCACCATGTGGAATGATACTACAGTGGCTCAGCACTGGCATAGTGGTTGTGAAGGGGCCTGGATTTAATTCCCAGTTTAGAAGAAAAAATACTCACCTTAGTAATGTTGTTTCTTCTAATGGAGTCTTGCTATATTATGACATATGCAGTTTGTCCCAGCCTTAGAACTGCTCCGAGGTGAAAGAGTTAACTCCATGCCAGGCATGGAATCTTGAGCGCGAGCTCGCTGGAAAACTCTGTCTGTTGATCTTCAAACTGAAACTGTCAGATCTTTATGAGCAAAACTCACTAAGGTTCTGTGTGGAAGCTGTAAACCTACACTAGCCAACTGGCTACTAAAATATTAACACATTTTCTGGTCCCAAAACCAAGACTCAAGTCAGGGATCAAAAATAAAATAAAATAAAATAAAATAAAATACAACACCCAAACACCCCAAAAGAGGGTGAAAACACAAGGTGGGCATCATTAAGTACCAACACTGCACTGCACCCACATCCCAGAAACAAAGGTTCTGAGAGGGGCAGGCGGGGGTCATAATATAGCAAGACTCCATTAGAAGAAACAACATTACTAAGGTGAGTAATTTTTCTTCAAACAACATGAAATCTTGCTATATTATATTTATGTCTGAACACACAGCAGTACCTCCCATGGAGGAGGGACAGAACCTACTTAGGAATAGGCTCTGAAGCACAGTTGTGTTAAAACCTAGCATCACTCCTAGCCTGGATGTCCAGGGAGTAATGCTGGTGAAAGTGTGTACTGTTTTCCAGGTAGCTGCTTGACATATCTCCAAGATAGGGATGTCCTAGCCGCAGCTAGGGATGCAGCTGTACCTCTGGTAGAGTGAGCCATCAGGCCTGAAGGGGAACCTTACCAGTTTTGATAGCAAAATGGATACAAGAGACAATCCACCTGGCAATGGATCTTTTAGTGGCAAGTTTCCTTTACCAACCTCACCATAAGTGAGGAACAGTTGGAGGAGTCAAACCTGTGACCCTTGGTACGCTCTATGTAGTAACTAAGGGCTCTCTTTACATCTAAACTGTGCAGCCTCCTCTCTCGCTAGAGGAGGAATGGTCAGTGAAGTACACTGAAGAGATATAGATTGATTAAGGTGGAAATCTGAAACCACCTTAGGCAAGAACTTCCTGTTAGTCCTGAGGACTACCTTATCTCTGTGAAAGGAGATAAAATCAGGCTCCACTGACAAAGCTTGTAATTCACTTATCGCCTGGCAGAAGTGATGGCTACTAGAAACACAGTTTTCCAAGTCAAGTACTTAAGCTCTGCTGAAGACAAAGGCTCAAAGGGGTTGCATTAGCTGAGCAATGCAAACATTAAGATCCCAGGCAGGAGCAGGGTCCCTGAATGGAGGGTTGGTGTGAAGCAATCCCTTGAAAAACTTGGAGAATACAGGGTGAGCAGAAAGAGAAGAGGCTTTCCTGCTGAAATAAAAGCAGAGGCAGCTGCCAAATGTACTTTCAGGTAGCTGGCCTCAGCCCCAAAGTATTTAGATGGACCATATAGTCCAGGACTGTGGGCAAATCAGCAGATTCTGGGAAATATGCTTTTCAGAGCACCATATGGAAAACCTTTTCCATTTAGAATTATAAGTAGCCCTGGTGGAAGGCTTCTAGAAGCTTTCAAGATATCAGTACACCTTTAGAAAGGTGTAGGTCAGCAAACTCTAACTCCTCAAGAGCCAGGCCTTGAGGTTGAGGGATTTGAGATTCGGATACCAAACTCTCCCTGGGCACAGGTTAACAGATTGTGATTCCTGGGAAGACACAGAGGAAGGTGGACTGCTAAGGACAGAAGGAGTGGATACCAGGGCTGTCTGGCCCAATCTGGAGCAATCAGAATCATCTTGCAAAGTTGAGATCTGATTTTGACTAGCACCTTGAACAAGAGAGGAAAGGGGGAAAGGCATAAAGGAACTTCCCTTCCCAATCGAGAAGGAAGGCATCCAGAGGGACTGAGCCCAACACTGGGGCCTGCAACAAAAAGTGGAAGTTGGTGATTGTCTGGGGCTGCAAAAGATCTATCTGAGGGTGCCCCACCTGGCAAATACTAACCTCAGTACTAGGGGATCCAGTGACCATTCATGATGGCCCTGGAAATCCTGCTGAGAGCATCTGCCAGGACATTGTCCTTGCCTGGGAGGTGAACTGCCATGAGGGAGGTGTTCGGGAATAAGCCAGAGACCACAACTTCATTGCCTCGGTGCACAAGGCCGAAGACCGAGTGCCCCTTGCTTGTTGATGTACCACATTGTAGTGGTGTTGTCTGTTCTGACCTGTACCACTTTGTTCTGAACAGATGCAGAAAAACCTGGAGTGCTAGAAAACAGCTCTGAGTTCCAACAGATTGATGTGGAGCAGAGATTCCTGGGGACCACAATCCCTGGGTGGTGAGGTCGCCCATGTGAGCTCCCCCACCCCAAGAGGAGCATCTGTAGTAAGGGTCAGGGAGTGAGATTGAGGATGAAAGGAACCCCCTGTCTCAAATTGCTCTGATCCTGCCACCACTGCAGGGCCTGGATCAGGGTTCGAGTTACTGGGATCAATTTGGTTGAGGATCTCTCCTTTGAGACCAGAAGGCTCTCAAGTGGAACTGGATGTCCCTCATCTGAAATCTTGCTCCTTGCACTACAGCTGTGGAAGCAGCCATGTGACCAAGGAGCTGTAGAAAGTGCCTTGCTGGTCGAGAGACCTGCAGAGTGAAGGAGGAGGCCAGAGCCACCAGGGTCTTTACTCTTTCTAGGGAAGGAAAGCTCTGGCCTGCTTTGTGTCCAGTTCTGTGCCTATGAAGGTGAGTAGCTGAACAGGCTCTAGAACTGACTTTGGAAGATTGAGAATAAAACCTAGAGATGTAAGCAGCTGCTGGGTAACCTGAAGGTGTGATTTGGCTTAGGTCTGGGGACTGACCCGCTATGAGCCAGTCGTCCAGGTAAGGAAAGATGGCAATCTTTTGCCTTCTTAAGTGAGCAACTGCTACTGCCAGGCATTTGGTGAATACCCTTGGGGCAGAGGTGAGGCTGAAGGGCATTGCTCTGAGCTGGTAATAGCCTGAGGGCAGTTCGAATCTGAGGTACTTTCGGTGGGAGCTTCTGATGAGAACATGGAAGTAGGCATCTTGAGGTCCAGGGGCTAGCTGCTAGTCCCTGGCCTTAGGGAGGTAAAATAATTCCAGAGTCACCATTTTGAGTTTTGGTTTTAAAAGGTGCTTGTTTAGGTATCTTAGATCCAGGATGGGCCGCCATTCTCCTGTCTTTTTGGGGTAAGAAGTACCTGGAGTACAGTCCTTTACCCTGGTGTAGGAGGAACCCTTTCTACAACTCTGAGAGTCAGGAGGGTTGAGACTTCTGTTTCCAAAGCAAGAGCCTCTGATGGATTTGCAAGTGGAAAGGATCTGGTTCTCATCTTTGGAAATTTTTGAAGCTGAGAACCAGTCCCTGGCTTACTACTTCCAGGACCCACTTGTCTGATGTTAAAGACTCCCAGTCCTGGACGAAGTACAGCCTGCCCACAGGTAATGGAGAATCGGCCCTGGGCATCCCATCAGGGTGCCTGTTTGGCAGAGGCTTTAGGCTGAGGGTGGGAGCAGGCCTGCTCGTACCCTGTCTGCCTCTCCCTCTGAAGAACCCCTCTGGGCATAAGCTGAAGAGAGGCCTGGGCTTGCTAAAAGGCCTGTGAAAGGCCTGCCCTGGAAAGCTGCCTCTGAGGGTGGCTTGCCTCTCCTTGGCCTGTGCACTCCTATAAGTGGTCCTATACTCATCCATTTTCTTCATGTAATTCTCTGTCTGCTCCCCAAACAGAGAATTACCCACAACTAGGAAAATCCATGGCCTTAGCCTGGGTATCCTGTGACAGGCTAATACACCTGAGCCAAGCCATTCTACAAAACCACAGATGTAGCCATGACTCTTGAAGATACATCATTAGAGTCCACTGCAGCATGGAATTGCACCTTGGATGCCTCAATACCATCAGCAGCCACCTGTTCCAGCTCCTTGGCAAGCTGGCCAGGGACCTGTTTCACTAAAGCCATAACAGTACCCCATCTGGATTTCTGGTATCTTGCAACATAGGCCATATAATTTGCCTGTCTGAGTCCCAAGGATGCTGCCATGTATTGTTTCTTTGCCATGGCATCAATCCTCCTGGAGTCCTTGTCAGGGGTGTGAAGCCAAGGGAATATTTGCCTTATCACAGGCTGCAGCCTGCACTACTCAACATGGCTGCATTGTTGTGAAAGGAACTCCATAACAGAGCCTGACAATGTATACCTCCTGACCATCTTTTATCCACAGGAGGTAAAGAATTAGGAGCTTTTAAAATCTTTATTGTCTGTTTCCTAAAAGATTTATGTAAAGGAATAGACAATCTCCTAGACTCTGGGATATCCATCATTTCCACATAGTCAGGCTCCTCCTGTTCATCCACAGCTTCTTCCAAAGGGAGCTGGAGGTTTCAGCAACTTTTTATAAAACAGAAAATGAGAAGCAGGACTCAGAAAGCCTAGGGGAGACACTCCTGAAGGTCTGTCTGGGAGATGTCCAGTTCAATGGGCACATCCAGACTTTCAAAATCACATTCAATCTCTTCATAATCCTCCTCCCCTCCTCCGGTTCATAAAATTCTTCTATATCATATTCTTGAACCAGTGGAACCGACCGAACCGACCGTTTACCTGATGGTGCGGTTCGGACGGAACCGAGAAAACGACTGGACAATTTGGATCGCTTTGGCTATCTCTGCAGCGGTTGGAGAAGAAATTTTGGCTCCACCTGCTGATTTTCTAGTCTTCTTTGTTGGAACTGGCTCCTCCGAGTCAGCTCTTTGTTGCCGAGAAGTATCGCCTGGTCAGAGGGCACTCCCTCGTGTTCGGTTGGCACCGAACCCGGGCTGTCCATCGGGTCAGCAGACTTTTAGCCTCTCGTTCCTGAGCCTACCAACTCTCTTATCCAGGGTAGCTGCAGGAAATTCTTGCAAATCTGGCAGTCTGCATTGAGGTGGTCAAACCCCAGACAATAAACACATGTGGTGTGTGGGTCAGCCTTGGCAAAGGCTTCCCCACAGACACTACAGTGTTGAAACCCAGTGGGCCCGGTTTTTCTTTGGGTTTCTCAGACATAATGCCAGCCTAACCAAAAACTTGCCCTTTTCCGCAAATCGCCAAGCAAGACACTATATCGGTTCCCAACCCGTGTCACCGAGTCGTGGAAAAACGTAATGAAATCTTTTTTTTTTTGAACGATAAGAACTGAACCGCACTCTAAATGTAATTTAACAAGTTTTAACAACAACCTGATCGGTTCAAACCGAACCGATAACAACGTTGCAAGTTCCACACAGAGAAATGTAAAACCTATCTATTACTTACGATACCACAGACAGAGCTTGAACCGACGGTTCTTGATTTAAAATATACAAATGCGGTTTAGAAAACCACAATACTACTTTTAACCGACAAATGAACCGAGCAGTAGGAGGAATCTCCGGAGTGACTGTTCAGTGAGGCGGAGTAAAGAATCTGACAGTTTCAGTTTGAAGATCAACAGAGTTTTTCAACCGAGCTCGCGCTCAAGATTTCATGCCTGGCATGGAAGTTAACTCTTTCACCTCGGAGCAGTTCTAAGGCTGGGACAAACTGCATATGTCATAATATAGCAAGACTTCATGTTGTTTGAATGTTTTTTTCTTTCTCACTACAATGTATTTTATTAGCACATATCTCCATCTAGAAACCTTCTGTCTCACCATGAGGAATTATAGCACAGTGCAAGAGAACCAGGACAGTAGTTTGGAGGGGTCTGGGTTCAATTTCTAGTTGTGAACATGCTTTCCTTCTAACAACATATGTAGTTAGCATGCATTTCTGTCTAGAACCCTTCTGTCTCACCATGTGGAATTACAGGACAGTTGCCCAGTACCAGAACAGTAATTTGGAGGGGGGTAGGGTTTGATTCCCAGTTGTGACAATTTTTCTTACTTACTACATTTTATGCTGTTAGCATGAATCTCTCTCTAGAAACCTTTGTCTCACCATGTGGAATAATAGCACAGTGGCAGAGTACAAGGACAGTAGCTGGGAGGTGGTTTAGCTTCAGTTCCTGTTGCAAACATTTTTCTATTTCACTACAATTTCTGTTAGCATGCATCTCTTTTAAAAACCTTTATTGCTGTGATGTGGAATGATAGCACAGTAGCAGAGTACCAGGATATTAGTTTGGAGGGGCCTGGGTTTGTTTCCCAGTTGTGAATATTTTTTCACTGCAATTTATGTTGTTCTCATGCATCTATCTATAGAAATGCTTTACCTTGTCATGTGAAATGATATCACTCTGGCAGAGCACCAGGACAGCTGTTGGGAGCAGGCCTGGAATCAATTCCACTTCCCAGTTGTGAAATGTTTTCTTACTACAATTTACGTGCTAGCATGAATCTCTGTAGAAACCTTCTGTTTTACCTTGTGGGATGATTACACAGTGGCTGAACACCAAGACAGTAGTTGTGAGGGGGCCAGATATCGACTCCCAGTTGTGAACATGTTCTCCTTCTCACAAATTATGTTGTTAGCATGCATTTCTGTCTAGAAACCTTCTGCCTCACTATGTGGAATGATAGCACAGTGGCCCAACACAAGGACAGTAGTTCAGGGGTGTGGGGGCTGGGTTCAATTACTAGCTATGAAACATTTTTCTTACTCATTACAATTGATATTGTTAGCATGTATCTCTCTAGAAACCAGTTGTCTCTCCATGTGGAATGATAGCACACTGGCAGAGCACCAGGACAGTACTTTTGAGGTAGCCTGGGTGCAGTTCCCAGTTGTGAAAATTGTTTTTCTTTCTCACCACAATTTATGCTGTTAGCATGTATCCCTCTCTAGAAACAAGCACCAGAGCAGTAGTTGCAAGGCAGTCTGGGTTCTAGTCCCAGTCGTGAACTATTTTTCTTTCTCGCTACTGTTTCATTTGTGAGCATGTACTCTCTAAAACCTTCTCTCTTGATATGTGGAATTGCAGCACAAAGGCAGAGCACCAGGACAGTAGCTGGAAGGGGCCTGGGCTCAATTCCCTGTTGTGAACATTTTTCTTTCTCCTACAATTTACATTATTAACATGCTCTCTCTCTGTCTCTCTCTAGAAACCTTCTGTCTCGCCATGTGGGTGATACAAGCATAGGATAGCATAGTTATGAGCTCTAGACTAGCAGTTGGGAGAGGAGATGGGTTTGATTCCCTGTGTGTAATATTTTTTCACTACATTTTATGTTGTTAGCATGCACATCTCTCTAGAAACCTTCTGTTTCACTATATGGAACAATACTACAGTGGCAAAACACCAGGCTAGTAGTTGGGGAGGGAGCTAGGTTTGATTTCCAGTTAAACATTTTTCTTTCTTACAATTTATGCTGTTAGTATGAATGTACTGTATAAGAGAAATTGTTAATGTCATTGCTGATAACAGTGATAGGGCTTTCTGTTAGTGACCCTGGAATGAAGAACATGAAAACATAACTGCTCAACTCTATCAGGAATAATCAATTACAAGAGGGAATAATGGGGGCTTATCAATCATCCTGTAGCTCATAAGACTTTTTTGTTTTATTTACAAAAGATCATGCTGATTCCATTGGCCCTAGTGCAGGAACTAATTAGGTGAAAAGTTCAGAGTTTGTATATTGTATGATGTATGCTTGTTTATTCTGTAGAGGTGTACAGTATGTGTGTGCTCACATGCACGTACTGTATGGGTCTGTATTGTACAGAATCTGCATGCACATGTTTACATGCACAGTATACATATATTTTGCTATGTGCCAATACGATAAAATTGGACACTCACCATCTCCTTTACAAAAAGCACCACTTGATTAAAATGATTTAACAAAAGAACACACTTCAGTTCGTGTCATAAAACCCTGGTCTACTGCCTAATGCATTTTGGACAAAAGTCCTTTATCAATGGCATAAATTAGATGTGTTCTTAGCTTTTAAATACCTAAAATTCTATGATGCAATAAATTGGTGACACACCTCTAACACATAACACGTGGGCTACCAGGCTGAATACAAATCAGTGCAAGTGAAATAAAACATAATAAAAATTATATACATTCATATATACTTATTACATCTCCTACCTACCGTATATTTACATACCACAAAATACCTAAAATTCCACATTGCCACAGTTTATTTCCTTAAATGTTAAAAAAACTCATTGTAGTTATATCACTTATAATTATGGCAATGTGCTATTTATTAACTACTTAAAATTACCTTCTAATGATTTTCTATTTTCATTTTCCCTACTGTTTTCCCTTTCTTAACCTTATATCCAGTACATTTTATTTTCCAAACATGGGAACAGCACACAGACTCATTTTATTATACAAAATGGCACATCTATACCCTAGCACGGTAGTATCGTTGCTACTTCAATTCTTTTGGTTGGGAAGTTATCTTGAAAAGAACTCCAGTCCAAATCTGCTCTATGGTACTGGCTTCACAGCATTCAGTTGCAACAATGTGCTCACTTCTGTCTGCAGTACTAGAAATGTTACTGAATCAGGGTTTAAATAATTGATTAGCAGAAAGTATTTATATAGATTTTCTAGAAGTGCTGTGTTTGTTAAACACAGTGAGGCAAAAGCTATGCATTTTCACAAAGATTTAGCACTTTTATGAGCAAAACGCTAATCAATTTTAGAGTTAAATAAATCCCTGCTGAATTTGGGTAATAAACCATTTTATTTTGAGCAAGTTTAGAATTGACTGAAAAGATCAGTCTCTCACGTATTACCTCCAGTAACAGAGGAAACAGATATAAACATTAATGTGGTTACAAAAGATGCTGGGCAATATCACAGTGACTATTTATGTAAATAAACTATTTTGCATTATTTAAACCTGTTTATTTACATTTTAAAATGCATCCAGATTTTCAAAAATGTTAAAACAACACACTCTAGGATGTACATCAAGCTATAGTGAGGTACTTCCCAGTGCTTCAGAGGTGCATCAAAGGTGTGCATCGAAGCCGGCCTGGTGGCGCTGAAGGTTGAGGCGCTGGACACCACACCTCGCACCACATGGTGACCCGGTTGGGGAATGGACTCAGGTCACCAGGGGTTACGGAGGTGCTTCATCTGACATCCCTAAGGGTCAGTGGGAGCACCGGCTTTCAAGGGCTCTGGCGGCTCCTTGGGACAGAGTTGAAGAAGGGAGGGGCTGTAAGGCGCTTGGTGGCGATGTGCGTCAGCACACTGTTTACCGATGCTAGCATCCTCAGGGGAGGAAGGGGCTACAGAAAAGGGGAAAAATACCCTTGTCGGTCCTAGGTGACGCACTCACTCCCTACCCGGCCACCGATCTATGGGCAGACCCCCAATGTGCAGGCACTCCTCCTCAAAGGTTGAGGAAAGGTAAGGCAGATTTTCTCACCCTCCCATGGGGTTAACCAGGAATCTAGATATATACAGGGAGTAGCATGGCACTCTAAGGGCAGACTCTAAGGCGATGGCTCGGGGGACTGAGCAGTCTGAAAGAGTGGATGGACGAGGGCAGTCTGGAGGGATAAATAGAAAGTTAAGAAAAAGTGCGCATCGATATAGCTCAATGCACACTCTGTCTTGTGTTATTGGAATAGCCAGTGATTTTAACCTGTTCTCCATCTGGACACAGGGACACACCCTAAAGCTCCAAGGTGGTAATTTTAAGGGTAATATTGGAAGTTCAAGAAAACAGTCCCTGGCAGGTAATCACCCATACATAAATTCCTTATGTTGTGGAGCTAGTCCTAGCAAAGTCCAGATACTGCACAGAAGAGTAGGTTGGACTGCTCTTACACAAATAAACTGCCAGTTTGCACCTGTGAACATGCTACAAGAATGCCAGAAGCAGCAAATGCTCACAAGATCCTGTTATAAGGCTGACAACGTTCAAAGTGAATATGGTACAATTTTATGACAGCCAGACTGCAGAGTTAGAAAAACTGAGCAGACACAGAAACTGCTCCTTAGAGCATGGAAATTAAGGATAAGTACTAGTTCCTGAAAGAAGCCATAAATATTGGTGAAACGTTGAGTGGTGTAAATAAAGAGGCTGAATTGAATCACGAGGTGTTTTGGCATTTATTTGCCTAAGAGTGGTCCAACCCACTTTTCTGTGTAGTAACATTATGAAGCCCTTCTTTCATCAGGGCAGGACCGAATGGCAGCATATTGTGGGAGGTCAGTAACCTGACTTGGGGTATATCCCTTATCCCTAAACATCTATTCACTGGAAGAGAGAAGGAAGAGAGAGGGATATGATAGAGACTTTCAAATACCTTAGAGGAACAAACAGGGTACAGGAGGGGAGCAGATTTCAGAGACGAAAGTGCACAAGGACAAGGGGCGTAACTGAGGCTGGGGAGGGAGGCTTAGGGGACTGCTAGGAATTGTTTTTTCACAGAGAAGGTGATGGGTCTGTGGAACAGCCTACCAGCGGAGGTGGTAGAAACAAAAACAGTACAGGGATTCAAAAGTGCATGGGATAAGCATAAAGGCACCCTGCTGTACAGCAGAGCAGGGGAAAGGCAGTCCAGATAAGAGTAGAATTGCCAAACCAAGTAGGGAAATGGGCAGACTTGGTGGGCTATATGGTCCTTATCTGCCGACAGATTCTATTTTTCTATGTATGTTCTATGTAAGCCACCATGCTTTTGAGATCTTATGATTTTGTATGTTTGCTGCTTTCTCTGCTTCACATGGTTTGCTATTTACATAAAATAAAAGTGAATTTTTTTCTACAGGTTCAGACAACTTTTGTGCTTACTGCATGCCATTGTAAAACAGCATTTTTTAGATACTGAGACCTCTGAGTGCACTTACACCTCTGTTAATTCTTGAGTAACATTAAAAGCCCTTCTTTCCTCAGAGAGTGGGGAATCTATGGAACATCCTGTCTGTGGAGATGGTGGACATATATAGGCCTTCTGGGTAAACCTGGATACATTTCTGCTTACCAAGGAAACCTCTGGATACCCTGCATAGTAGAGTGGATAGTAACTAGTGCAGCACATGTTTGCACAACATATTTATTCATTGTTGCTAATCAAGCAGTGGGCAGACATGGTGGACACAGAGCACTTATCAACCTAAAATTACTACATAGTACCCTGTTAGTTGTTCTACGGTCCAGAGAATGATACAGCCAAAAACTGGGGAAAAATCTGGTTCTTGTGTCCTTTGTTGAAGAAGGAAAACTTATACAGTAAACTGTAAATGAAGTGAAATGTGAATGCAAATGTGCAGTGGTCATGCTGGAGATCTACTAATGAACGCACTATTGTTGTTTCATGTAGCCTTTAAAATAAAACAATAACAGTGTGTTGCTAGAGTCAGTGTACTATGATATGCAACATGTTGGGATGCTTCATGTTTTGTTTTCTCTATTATTATCTGTTTTCCTCCTGGGAGCCCTGGCAGGTGGCTGCGGTCCCTTCCTTGTAGACAGACTCACTCTCTGGCTTCTTCCTGTGTCTCCATAACACTGATCCCAGATGATCCCCCATGGACTACCCCCATGGCAGGGCCAGGGAGGAGGGCACTGGTCTCCCCACCTGAGACCCAATCCAGATGCGGGGTTGACCCCCACAGATGCAGGAGCCATCATGGAACCTGCCAGGCTCTGTTTCCACTTTTCTCCTGGCCCCCTCCCTACTAATGTGATGGCATTGGCATGTGTCTCCCAATCTGTACTGCCTCCAGCGACCACTAGAGGGCAGTCAGTGAGCTGGACAACAGGTCTCCTCCCCTGAGAGAGAGAGCAGTCCTCCAGATGCTCAATCCTCTCTCACCCCTGCTGATCCCTGGTGGCCCAGGCTCGTTCCTGAACCTAGGTCACGGTGTGGCGTGAGGTGTGGCATCCAGCACCTCAACCTCAGCACCACTGGGCCACTTCATGATTCTTCTAACTTTGCAGTATTCAAGATAGAATTGGTCAGCCTTCTACAGTGCAGTGGTAAAAGAGGTTGTCACTGGAATAGAAAGTTAGGAGTTCAAGTCTAATAATGCAGTGGGTAGAACTTAATGAGCATTTATATTGCTAAAATACATGTCTCTTATTTTGCGATGATACAGTCATCTAAAAATTTATTTCTTGGGCTAAAGCAAATATGCTGGGGCAATGTCTATTGCTACATTTGTTAGAGTCTGTTATACATGCAATGAAGTTGTCCTCCCCACTATGATGCTGAACTAAAATGTGCTTGTTATTCCAATACTGTTGTTTTCTAGAAGAAGCTGCCTTGATTCAAACTCGGGTAGCTTGGGTTGCCTGCTCAATGAGTGTGTGACTTAACCACTAAGGAACTGAACTGACATAGATTGTGTCAGCAGAAAAGACTCATAGGTCCATCCAGCCTGTCCATTTTATGGCCTACATTTTATGCCCCATTCTCGGTCTAACATGGGGTTAGATTTAGAGAGCCAACAGCCCTAATGGCTAATCATCACCTCCTTCCTAGGTATCTCATCCCTTTTCTGCCTGATGGACCCACTATTCTTTCATATCTGTCTGTCCAAACAAAGTTGAAATCCATCAAAGTCTTGCCTCTGACCACCTCTCTGGGCAGTCTATTCCATTTGTCCACTACCTGCTCTATGAAGAACTTCCTCACATCCTCCTTAGTTTTCCCCAACTCCACCAGTGTCCTCTACTTACTGTGCCATTGTTCTTCAAGAACAAGTCTTTAAAATCCACCCTGTTTATTCCTTGCAAGCCCTTGTATGCCTTAATATTATACCAAGGGCCCTAGTGCTCTGCAACACTGCTGAGCCTGCCACCATTTCTGTGTCAAGGCTCCCAGCCTTCAGCAGCAATAACTGTTTATTTCTCTGGCATGAATTATTCATTTCTGTGGCAGAGTGCAGTCTTGCTATTGGCTAACATATGATATGAGATCATTGAGGACATTGCATGTTGAGAATATATAGGAAAGTGTTCAGGATAAGCAAGGTGGGAAGGACAGCCAAGCACTATGGAAAAAGAAGAAATTTCCTCATACTTACCATAATTTCCTTTTCTGTTCACTCCTACATTGTCAATAGGTAGTCACTGCAACTGGGTATTGTGCACCCCATTATGGAAATGACACAGCCCAAGGCTGTTAACAGAATAGAATGTTGGGCACATGGTGATTCTGGCAGCAGCAACTCTCCAGTCACTATTTATTTAGTTTTTGTTTACGGGGTGGGTGCACTAGCCATAAAGATGACTGTTTCCCATGACCCTGGAGGTTACAGGGCAGACATTGCAGGTATAACAAACAGTAGATTACATCGAGATACATAAATAAGGTGTTGTGAAACAAAGAGTGAGGCTAAGCATTACAGGTAGTACACAGGGTGATCCTGGTAGGATCATAGAGATTTTACAGTCATAACATGGCCGAAAAACATACAATGTAGGAAATATTACAGTAGTAGTCCTGAAAATGTGATTTAGAAAGTATAACAAAATAGATAAATAAAAATGTGGTCAAACACTGACAAGTGCAGGGAATGGCAAGATTGTGAACAGTAGGGATATAGCAGGTCGGGATAAGGAAAGGTGGGACATCAGACAGGAGAATGGTAAAGAGAGAGAGGATGGCTGCAGGGGCTAGTGTCAGGAGAGAGCTAGTATATGCCGCACATCAAGAGTATTGTGGAGAAAAGGTAAAACGACTATTGTCCACACAGTGCCTCTAAATATGGAAATAAATATCATAGCGGTTGACTTGACATGAAAAAACACACACATCAGCTGTCTACACAGATAGGACTTTAGCCAGAATAAACAGAGGATTGTGTATGAGCAATCATACACACAAAACCGTGTTTCAATCAGAGGTTTCTATGGTAACAAGAAACCAGTCTCATTACCATGGAAACCTTGAGATTGAAACACAGCCATGTATTGTATGATTGCTCATACACAACCTTTACAAGGTGTGGGCAACCTCCAGCAAGGTCCTCCCCATAGTCCCCAAATGCTTTACTTAGCAGTTCTTTCAAGTGCCACTCAATTTCTGGGCCAGCTCTCACCACTGTGACTACTTCATCAAGGGCAGCAGTTTGAAGAACATGGTTGCACAACGACATTCTGTCTTGTGCTGCAGTAGTAATGTCGCTAGTGCAGCACAACAACATGGTGACAATGCTATTGCAGCACAAGAAGCCTATTCTAGGAATGGAATTCCATCCACAACAGCATTCCATCATACACTATAATACAGTAAAAAGTGGCCTACCTCATCAGATGACAAAAAGTGAGTGTTAGAGGCTCATCTTCCAAACGTCTACATCTTGGGCGATCCTGCAGAACTGAATCAACTGAAACAATGGAAATGGAAAAGGACTGCATGCAATGTAAGCACTCACCTGAAACAAAGGAGGCACCCTTGGTTAACCTCAAATTCAAACCTGTTAAATCTGTGTGCTAGTAACCAAAATTCTAATGTGGAACTGCTCTTTTGTTTCTTATCTACAGTGTGAAAGGAGCTCTGCCACTCTTGAGGACCAACCTTTTCTTAAACCTGCTGCAACAGTTCTATTTCTTAGCCTAATCTATCCTTTACAATTTCTAGTCCGTAAGGTTGGCCACCTATGGCCACCCCCTCCCTTTTCTGACTATGCTATAGTGTCCTCTTTAATTTTCCTATTCTCTCAGGTCCCTCGTATAGTGAGGTTATTGTGGTGACCTTCGAGCTGATGAAAACAACGGGCTGTGTTCTTGTTGTCGATTTAGTATGCAATGGCACTATGTCATAAAATACCTTGATGTACATAATGTACAGTACTGTATGTGTATGAAACCTGTAAATGTTAAAATGCCATGGCACTAGGTGTTTTCGATAAAGGTAAAAGTACTAGGTGATTGTATTATAGAAATTAAGTTACTGGGCTAGATATCAGAAAACCCCTGTTGTGTTGCTAAATGCATGTAAATTGCTACTACGCATCCCTGCTGTAAACTGAGCCAATCTGGAATTTCATGGTGCTTTTCATATACATCACATGATGCATTGCATTTTGGGAGTATGTGTGATGTTGTTTCTTTGAAACTTGGCTTGTGCCAATGCCCTTTGGGGTAACCCTTGCTTCAGTGTTTCTGCACTGAGGTTCTTTAATCTTTAGGTATTTTTTAATTTGAGCCCCACCACCCAGAAACAAGGGCCACATGGGAAGCTGAATCTCAACTGAAAGTTAGATCAGTGGGTTATTAGTGCTGACCAAGTGCAGATAAAGGACATGCATAGTCTGTTGCTGCAAACCGATGCATTGAAGAAGGATATGCCATTGCTGAAGGTAATCCTCTGTATTTTAAATGAGCGTCATGCAGAGATTGTATGTTGAGCCTGAAGTTCGGTGTCTGGTCCATCTGTTATCCCACAACCCTCCACATACAGTATATAAACACAAGTGAAGCAGGTAAACTATACAGGGATGTCCAGACAGGCTTATTTAAAACAGAACAATGGACAGCCTCACTCTGGCATACTGGACAATATTCTCCTGCTGGAGCAAGGCTCCTAGGTGGCCCCATTGAAAATGCAGATGATAACAGAAAAGGAAATGATGGTAAGTATGAGACATTTTCTTCTTTCTTAGTACTCCACGTTGTCAATGCATAGTCATTACAACTGGGTTCTCAAGCATATTGTCCAATGAAACTATGTACAGGGAAGGAATTTACCTACTAACTGCCACCTGCAAAACTCTACGACAAAGGCTACATCAGCAAAGCTTTGAACATCCAATCTGTAGTGCTTGGTGACTGTGTAGACAGAGGACCACGAGCTGCCTTGCATAACTCTAAAACAGATCCTTCACCTCTCTCCATCCAGGAGGCCATAGCCTTGGTTGAGTGAGCCTTGATGAGAGTCGGAGGTGTCTTCTTTTCTGCAACATAAGCCTTGGCAATGCAGGCCTTACCCAGCCAGCTGGGGTGGCCTTGGAGGCTTTGTCTCTGCTTGGCCACTCTGAAAAGAATGAACAACCTATATGATTTCTGGAACTCAGCAGTCTGTCTAAGGTATGTCCCACTGGCCCCTTGAAATCTAATTTGGCAACTCCTTCTCCTTTGGGTGAGTAGGTTGCAGACAGAAGGACAGGAAAGAGATTTCCTGGTTCTGATAGAAGGCCATAGGGAGGGTTTTATTTAACTCTAAAAATTGATTAGTGTTTTGCTCATAAAAGTTCTAAAACATTGTGAAAATGCATAGCACTTGCTTCACTGTGTTTAACAAACTTAACACTTCCAGAAAACCTATATAAATGCTTTCTGGACAGTTAGTATTGTCCCAAGAAAAAAGTACTAATCAATTATTTAAAACCCTGCCATAGGGACCTTTGGAATAAAGAGGAACTGTTCTGAGCACCACCTTGTCCTATGCATGACAAGGTATGGTTCTTAATAGGACAAAGCCGAATCTCACCAAACCTCCATGCTGCTTTACAGCAACTAAAAACACATCTTGTAAGACTGCACATCCAAAGGTACCAATGAAAGCATCTACAAAGAGCATTCAGAACCAGATTCAGGTCCCGTTGGGAAACAGAAGAGTGGAACAGAGGTCGACTCCTGCTGACAGTCTGCAGAAAATGAATAACCTCCTGGTTAGACCCTAGGCACAAACCCTAGCAGGCTCCAGGGGCCGACACCTGACCTCTCAGGGTGCTCAAGGCCAAATCTTTTCCCTCCTTCCTGCAGAAAATCCAAAATCTGTAGGAACTGTGAATAAGGCCAGATAGTTTTCCTTGGCCTAAGTCAAAACAATGCTCCATATGCAAGCATAAGCTGCTAGCGTGGAAATCTTCCTGGCAGCTATCAGGGTATCCACCACCTTCTTAGAAACCCTGTTTCAGGAGTCTCCTCTTTTCAGGAGCTAGCCGTGAGCTGCATCGCTACCGGTTTGGATGCAGAATGAGGCCCTGTGAAAGAAGGAAGGTCCCCTGCACTGGAAGGTAAAATTGTACATGTTGAGCTAGGTTTACTAAGACCAAGAAACCACGGTCTTCTAGGGCACTCCAGAGCTATTAGTAGAAAGCTTCCTTTTAAGTGCCTTATTTTGCATATGATGTTGGGGAGAGTGGCAGAGGAGGAAGGCATATACTCTGCCAAAATTCCACACCTGTGACAGGGATGCACTGCCTCTGCCTTGGGACACCAGTAGAGGTTGAAGAACAGATGAACTTGAGCACTCTGGCCGGAGGCAAACAGGTCGATCTGAGGATGACTGAACCTTTGACTCAGGATGGTCATTTTCACAGCTTAGCAAATCATCTTGAATGTTCAACTCATCTGCCAGGTGAACTGCTGACAGAGAAGATTCTCCTCTGCCACAGCAGAGATTGGTGGCTTATTTCAGCATTTCCCTGCTCTTTGTTCCCCTTGATTGTTTATGTGTGCCACTGTGACAGCATTGTCTGACCTTATTTTCATGGATTTTGACTGCATCCGACTTTGAAAATGAAGGAAATTGACACACAACCTCAACTCCAGAAACGTTTATGTGTAGGTGCTGTTCCTGTGCTGACAAAGTCCCCTGAATGGGAATGTGGTCCAGGAATGCCCCACCCGAAAGGCTGGCATCGGACGTTAGAATCAACTCTGGGGGACTTCAAGGGAGACCCTTTGCTTAGATTCTCCAAACTACCCACCAACTTAGAGACTGCTGCAGTCATGGTGAAATGAGGATCCTGGCTTGATAATCCTCCAAGGTCGTATCAAGGCTGACATCAACTCGGTCTGCAGGGGACACATATGAAGGTGAGCCCACAGAACTAATTCTATCGCTGCCATTATGAGGCCCAGAATTCACAGAAGGCGAAGCTGAAACCGATGATTGGCTCCTCAGCCACTGAACTGGTGTCAACAGGGTTCTCCTTCCTGGATGGCAAGAAGAAGACTTGCCCTCATCTATTCGGAACACCACTCCTAGGTGCTCCAGGGACTGTGACAGCTCAAGAGAGCTCTTCTTCCTGGTTCACCACTCAGCCATGGGACTCCCAATACCTCCAGAGTCCTGGTCACTGATTTCCTTGCCAACGGTGCAGGCAGTGCTCGAATGAGGTGATCATCCAGGTAGGGATAGACATGATGTCCCTCCTGTCAGAGTTGAGCCACCAGGACTATGAGCACCTTTGAAAAACTCTGGAGGCTATTGCCAGCCCAGAAGGAGCACCCTGTACTGGAAGTGCCATCCCAGGACTGTGAACCTGAAGAACATCTGATAAGGCTTTTGGATAGGGATGTGGAGACACGCATCCCTCAGATCTATGGAAGCTAGATAATCCCCGACTGGACAGCTCAGATGACTGAACACAGGGACTCAATCTTAGAAGGTCATGTGGTGAACAAACTTGTTTAGGTGTTTCAGATTCAGAACAGGTCTGAAACTCCCGAATTCTTGGAACCACGGAACAGATTGAGTAGAATCCCTGGCCTTATTTGCTGGGAGGCACCAGAACAATTGCCCCAATTTGAGAGAAGAGGTTCAGGACTGTGACACCATTTGCCTCTTCACAGGTCCTTTGAAACTAGGGATGACAGAAAATGCCCTTTGAGGAATTGTTGAAAATTCTATTGCATAATCAAATGCCAGAATTGCCAGAACCCAAGCATCTGATGTAATCTGGGCCCATCTTGTGTAAACATTGTGCAGTCTACCACCAAGGAAGGAGACAGAGATGGACAACATACCCTCATTGTGAGGTGCCTGATTTTGAACTGTGCCTCCCCATAGACTTTAAGCAAGGGCTCATCCTGCTACTATTGCTTGAAACCAGAATAGGTTCCCTTGCTCCTCTGGTTCCTGGAGTTCCAAAGGGACAGAAACCCCTCGATAATGACTTTGTTGGCTACCTCCTTGACCTTTTAAAACTGAACCAGCCTTTTGCTGTTGCTTTGACACTGCAAGGTGGCTGGTTTCATCCTGAATATCTTTCAAATATCATCCAGGCCAGAACCAAACAGCAAGCCTCCTCAAGGCTAAGTTAAACAGCTTGGTCTTCAAAGCCTAACCAGTGACCCAATATTGAAGCCACACTGCTCGCATAGCAAACTCAATGTGGTAAGTGGAGCAATTAGACATGCCCAAATTCTCCACTGTGGCATCACCTAAGAAGGTGGAGGCCATAGATACCAACTGCAAATTGCTCGCCCCTCCGAAACTGGGGAAACTAAGCTACCAGGGTTGTAACCCACAAGTTTAAAGCTCTGACAGCAATAAGGGAGGCATAGGAGGTGTGGAGGTTTGTCCATTGGAAGCAAAAGCTCTACAACATGAAGCATCCAATCGCTTGTCATGTAAATCAGTTATGGCTAAGACCCTTAAATAGGAATAGTGGTGTGCCTCATGGAGTTATGAACCGCTTTATCCACTAGAGGAGGGTTTTCCACTTGCAAGTATTTTCTTCCAAAAAGGAAACACTGTACCTTAGGTTTTCAGCAGATTTTTCTTTGGTCAGCACCAGCCTATTCCTGTTTAATAATTTGGTTTCAGTGAATAAAGTTTGGAAAACACTTTGGGCAGAAGGATCGCTGAGGACAGGATTAACATCCAATGCCTCCATGGATTGCACCTCCTTGAGCTGTAATGTCCAACACGCCTCAGTTATCAGACAGGACAAAGATTGGTATCAAACAGTGGAGGGACAGAATCCTCCCGCTTAGCTCGGCTCCATGCCCTTTCCTTCTCCTCTTCTTCAAGTAGCTTCCTGGGGTCAGGATTTTCCCAAGATCCCCAATATCTTCATCCTGATCCTCTGTATGGTCAGGGTTGGGGTCTGCCTGCATATCCATATTAGCAGTCCTGTCCTACTGCAGCACACCTGGACATGCCTGTGCCCCGATTGAGGGGTCTGGTTTGTGGTCAGGTGTGTCTGATGGGATGTCCTGTGGAACACTGGGCTCAAAAGCTCTCTTAAAAGCAACAAGAAAGATTTATACAATTCTGCTTTGACACTGTCAGCTGGTACACTGGGTGCAACCTCCCCCAAGCTTGGAGGTCCAACTGGGGGAACAGTGAGAGATATATTAGTTTAAGTAACAAAATGGGGGCAAGAACCCCAGTGGAGAGGTCACATTACCCTTTTGTAGGTCTTACATGTTTTAAAAATGAGAGATCTCTGATGAGCCAAAGTGCCAAGTAAATTGTCCTGCATGTGCCCAAGGTTAGAAACATGAAGTTGTTTCCCAAAATTAAATATGGTGTACTACTGCCATGATCCCCAACTCTGATTGTGGGGCAAAGGAGAGAAACCTGAAAAATATGCCTCTGGCCCCAAAAGCATACTGCCAGCAAGAAAAAGGAATGTACAAGCAGGTCGCCACTGCTAGCACTGGGGAAGTGCAGGCGCATGCATGCTCTCTGAAAATGTGCACGGCGTGATGTCGATGATGCATGACATTGGCATGCTGGGGCGTGCACAACATAGGCGTGTGAATGGTGTGCTGAGGCTAGAGAAACCTCTTGGAGAAGCAGAGCATGCCCAATGGTCAGAGAATGGCAGAAAAACAACAGGAAGCTGCACAGCTCAATGGAGCCTAGAAAACCATCAAACGCCTGAAGGGTGGAAAAATGTACTATTAACCCATAGAACAGACTCAGAGTATCCACAGCAAAAGGCTCTTACTTCAGAAATCTGTTTTTTTTGACTGAGGAAAATTGAAGGAAATGTCCCGTAAGGCAGAGAACCGAATAAAAAGGGAAATGTTTCTTCAAAGAGTAGCAAAAACACCTGACAGGCAAACACAACCAAAAAAAAAACCTTAAAAACTGGTGGTGGTGGTGGGGGACGAATCCTAGAGATGGAGGTGAGCCCCAGGAGTGCCCTAGACTAAATCCCCAAAGAAAAACAGGTACTTACATGAGGCACCCTTTAAAATAAAAATAAAATCAGAGACCTGTTGCAAATACTCACCCCTAAAGTATGTGACAGACAAGGCCCCCAATCAAAGTACAGGCAGTATGGGAAGATGGTTAGCCAATTTGAAAGCTGCAGCTTAACAGGCACAATTTTAATTTAGGGGTGCTCCCTGTTACCAAAGTAGCCCCAATCTGCTATGCAGAATTGCAGCACCAGAAAACTAGAAGCTGATTTTTCTTCAGAGAAGCTTTTCCGTTGTTTCCTTTGATGGCACAGAAAAGACTGGAGAGTTGCTGCTGTCCGAATTCTCACGTGCCCAGCATTCTAGCTAAGTCAGCCTTTGGGCTGTGCCATTTCCCTTAGTAGGGGTGGAACATTATATCTGAATAAAATAAAATCACACAGAGCAACAAATTCTATGGCACTATATACTGTACATTCTGTGGCATGATGCAAATTCTGCAGAATATTCCATGACTGTGAAATCACAGAATACCACAGGCCCTGAATACCCCCTCTACTCCTGGCCCCTGTGAATACATGTTAAAGTCTGCCAACCTATCCTCAAACATCCTCCCTGATGCTCCTGGATTATTATCTGTGGCCATCATTTATATGGTCTACACATCACTACAGCTTTGTAATACAGCACATATGTCAACAGGTTACTGAGCACAAGACCAGGGTGTGAATTTGAGTAGGAACTTACATGTTGTATTTACACTCTCAGTAAACCTTCTGTAGTAGATGAGGTGGTAGATTTTAACTTACAAAGCTGCACACTAAGCTGCCGCCGTGGCCTTAGTGGTTAAGTCCTCTGTCTGCAATACCAGAGACCCAATTCTAAATTCCATACTGGTATGTACAGGAAGTCACATCAATTGAGGAGGCAGTATGGCGCAGTGGTTTAAGGCTCTGAGCTGCAAATCTGGAGATCTGGGTTTGAATCCCACAGCCCCTACTTGCATACTGTGTGACCCTGAGCAAGTCACTTAACTTCCTCGTGCTCCCAGGTTGTACCTGAAAACAAGCTTTCAGCTTAGTGTGACTCACCTGGTAAAATAACTGGTAAAAAAAAAAATGTTAACAAAGTCTAGCCAGAGCCGATAGGGCTGTGAAAAGCTACCAAATGACCAAACTCGTTTTCTTATTGGTGCCACATAGTGCTGTTTAGTCACAAACATCAAAACTGGCATACTGCTAATTCAGTTCTCTTAAATCTGTTTAGCAGAGTACAAGCTGCTGCTGCTCTGTGTGTGTGTGTGTGTGCGTGTCCAACATGCTGCTGCTGTGTGTGTGTGTGTGTGTCTCCATAGGAATGTGATAGCTAACACAGACTGCAGCTCAACTTTCTGTCATCTGACCTAGTCTGACTTTCGGAGGTTCAGTATATTCCAGATAACATAATGAGTTAACCCCTAGGTTGCTGAAAGAAATAGAATAAATCTATTAGACTGAGCTGGACAGATGATAGAAACCGAGTTTAAAAGTTGTTTTTATTAATACCCTGAGAAGTTCTGAGGTACAATACAGTAGCATCTCACTCTCTTCAGATGCCTTTAACAGAGAGCAACAAATAGCAAAATCAGAGGAAGTGCTCTAATTTGCTGCTGTGGAGAATACTTCCAAATGTTCAAAAGGGAGTTCAACGATCAGCCATTTTAGAGCTACTCTGATCCCAATAGTGCTGTAGGCTCCACCCACAACCCTAAAAATGAGCAATAAGGCATGACAGGACATTTGTTGCCTGGGGTTTATGACCACCCAGGAGTATAATAAGGCACAAGGCACTTGCCAAAATGCCTTTAGCACCTCTATGGCAGTAAGTTCAGACAACCAATATCATGAAGAATCTTATTGTGATACAATGGGTAAGCGGTGAAACAATACAGAAAACCAGAAAATGAAATTATTTAATTAAAACAGATATTTTCTTTTGTTAAAAGTAGCTATGAAATGCGACTTCGGTTGAGCTCACATAAGTAATGCAGCATTGAAGAGGCGTCTCCCAGGGCCCGATAACCAGACTTCTCAAACCAGAACAAAACAAACTAAAAGCTGCAATAAAAGAAACAGGGTAGTCGAGTACTGAATAGGAGCCAGAAAAAGAAAAGTCAACCTTAGTAGTGGGCAGCAAGTAAAACAGCTCACTGACTCTCCAACTGGCACTACAGGCCTGGAAGACATGGCGGAAGCCCGCCAACACCTAGCGGGCAACCCTTTAATCCGTGATTCTGCAGAGCTAAAGGGGATCAGAGATGAAGTTCGACCTTTTGTATGTAATTATCTTCAGAACTAAACAAAATCAGCCAAAAAGTAACCGAATTAGAGACAGCACAGGAACTAGTTACTAGAACTGACAGCTTAGAG
This sequence comes from Neoceratodus forsteri, assembly GCA_016271365.2. Classification (NCBI taxonomy): domain Eukaryota; kingdom Metazoa; phylum Chordata; order Ceratodontiformes; family Ceratodontidae; genus Neoceratodus; species Neoceratodus forsteri. The sequence continues at coordinate 1,874,267,043 of CM057452.1, forward strand.
AGTGGTGGTGCATCTACTAAACGAGCAGAAACTATTGCATGACAAATGGGAGGATCTGGAAAATACGCTCGAGGCAAAACAATTTGTGCATACATGGGGTCCCTGAGGACGAGGAAGGCAGGGACATGATAACATTTGTGGACACTTTACTGAGGAAGTCCTGCAACTTGATTCCACCACAATTGGATACAGAAAGAGCCCACCAGGCACTTATCCCAAAACCCCAACAGGCTGACCAGAGACCACGCTGTTTTTGCTTTAGGCTGCTCAACTATGCAGTAAAACAGTAGCTCCTGACATGGGCGTGGAAAATGAAGGATATTCAATATAAAGGCCAGTGCCTATATTTTGATAACGATTACTCACCACAAATTGCCACCAAATGAAGAGCTTATGCGCCCGATACTCAGAGTTCTGAAACCGCAGCAATTAAAGTTTTCACTCTGTACCTAGCCAAGCTTACTGTAATGTTCCCTGATGGCCCACAGACATATGAAACCCTCGATGAAGCAGCAAAAGCCTTGCAGGCCAAGAACATTGTGGTGATTCAACCCCCATGCCAGACTCACAAGGCCAGGAGATACAGCAGCAAGGAAGGCTTTGGGAGATAGCATAATCAGCACAATCCAGGAAATGACAAGGATATTCAACACTTCAAGATGTTAAAAAGCTGCTCCATAAATTCCATAGAGTGTTCCTGACTGATTTTTGACTGGGGCCACTGATAATTACTTTCACCCACGAGGAGAGTCGTGGATCGGTCCTAACTAAGGGTCTTAGTTGAGTTATAGAGGATCCTGCCTGAGGGAAAAGATGGAACTATACATATTTATTGCTTCCATATCATGAACCCACATCTTTAAAAAGTATTTGGTATGTTTGGCGGGAATGTGGGGAAGGGATGGGTTAAAGAAAGAAAAGGGCATCAATGCTGAAGCATCTCTCATGTACCTGAAACCCAAAGGAACAGATCACTTAGAGGTACTGTATGTCAGTCTAAGTCATTGGGAATCTTCCCTCCCTAGGTAACTTTTCCTGCCTAACGTTAGGCTCCCTTCCCATTCACAGCATCTATCAGTGCGATTACCCCCCATGACAAAACCATAGCGGCACTCCATCACCCCTGGGACAGGAAATAACATGCTTTACCTCGTGGCCACTCAGTGGCGGTCATGTGCAGAGAAATACTGACCAACACCTAGGTCAGAACCTCTGTTTTATATAAAGCTGCATGTGCTGATCATCAAGTGTCATGATGTTTCTATGTTTCCATGGCACTGGGGGCCAACGTTGGATCCATGAGTTACCCCCACAGGAAACAACATTCTTTCCCCTATAGGAGGAGTAGAGATCCTCCCTGCTTTGGGAGTCATTAATATGTTTACTTACGTGCAATGTAAATAGTTTGATGTTATGTCCTTACTACTGGACACCTGACATTCAGCAGTGTTCATTAAGATTAATTGTAAAGTATTTGTTTGTTTGCAAGGAGGTTATCCTCTGGCATTAGGCCACTTACCACACCTAGCCTTCATCACTGTATGATTGGAAGTACTAATGTACTACCACTAGAGGTGAGAGATGCCATTACATGTTGACAGTTGGAATCTGGATGTTATTAGACGTTTTCTGTTTGGGTACCCTATCTTATGGGTGCATTTTGTTATCAGCAATCAAATTTAAAAGGCAAAATACAGGCATTTGGGGTTTAGATGCACAGGAAATTAAGTTCAGTCAGTCAGTACAGGAGAGTATGGCATCTAATCCAAATGTGCAGTGGGGCTGAGCACTGCAATACTTATAGAAAGAAGAAGCGAAACTGGGGGATGGAACTGGACAATCATAGAGATAATACCGAATTGCACAATGGGTAGGTCTTCTTTAATTCTATCGCTCAATATTAATGGGATCCACAGTCCTGTTAAGTGATCCCGTTTATTACAATTTCTAAAGAGACACAATCCGGAGATAATTTTCTATAGAAAACCCACTGTCCAAGCCTCAGCATGAAAAATTCACCAAGTGGGGTTTCCCAACAGTAATAGCATCATCTCATAGCTCAGGCAGGATAAGTAGGACAGCTATTTTAATTGAAGGAAGTGCCATTCGACCTCGGCAGGCAATAGTAGACCCAGAGGGGCAAACGCTATTGCTACAGGCAAACTTTATGCCTGCTCAGTAACCTTAGTTTCAGCATATCCCCCAAGCGGCATCAAAGGGACTGGCACAGAAATTTTTCACACTTATTGGGGGTATTACAGAGGCAACTTCTGATGGATGGAGACCTGAACATAACCTTAAACCCAGCAAAGGATGCCTCGGTTTATCTCCCCACAGAACCCTTCCAGAAATATCTGAAGGGTACAGTCTCCTCAGTGGGGCTAGCGGATGTGTGGTGTCATTGCTGCCCCTCACAAAGAGAGTACACTTACATGGCACTGGGTTCAGGGGTGGCATCGAGGCACGATTATGTATTCACCACTGCAGAGCACCTCGAGATAGTACAGGATGTGTGGCATGGCGTGATCTTATTGTCGGACCATGCCCCAGTTTATACTAAATTTAATTTGGGAGGTGGGCAAAAACTCATTTTGGTATCTCAATTTGATACACCTCAGGGACCTGGAGTTCTGTCAGATGGTCAAAGATGGGGTCCCATGCATCCTTGGGAAAATGCCAATGCGGATGTTCCAGCGGGGATCATGTGGGATACCCTCGAGATGGTGCTCTGAGGGGGTAATTGCCTACTCATCTAAAAGCGTAAGAGAGGGAGGCACAGATGATTTGACTCCAGGGGAGTTAAAGAGCTGTAAACCTTATATGCTCAAGGAGACAAAGCGGTAAAGTTGCAGATGCTGCTCACAAACAAAAACTATAAAACATATAGATCAAAAATAGAGCAACAGCTTTTTATTTAAAGCTCACTGCCCATGAGGGAGGTCATAAAGGAGCAAGGAACTTAGCTCACAAACTTAGGATGCATAAGGCAAGAACTTGTGTTACAGCCATGCAAGATCCCAAGTCGGGAAATTAGAAACTCACCCACAGCATTTAGACAAATCAGGGCAGATTACTATAGAAGCGTATACCAGGCAGATCCTGCCAACTTGAGCCAGAAAATTGAAATTTTTTAAAATAAAATACAACTGCCAAAAGTTACTGCCTCCCATATAGAAATTTTAAAAGCCCTATAATGTTAGATGAAGTGGAAGAGTGCTACAGAGGCTAAAACCCAGAAAACCCCAGGACCTGATGGCTACCCATTAGAGTTCTATAAATCATTCAAGAAGATTTGTTGCCATCTTTTTAAAAGCTGCTCATGAGGTACAGACTGGATACCCCCCTTCTTGGTAATATTGCAGTAATATCTGCTATCCTTAAACCAGACAAGGACCCTAGGTATCCTCCATCCTATAGGCTGATTTCAATGTTAAATTTTGATTACAAAATTTATATGTAGCTCTTAGCCCATCGACTTGAAAATATTCTTCCGTTAGTTAACCCTGATCAGGTCAGATTTATTAAAATCAACAAGCACATGATCGGGTCTACCAGACAATCTTCTCAAAGAATATGCAGCTAAGCGATCAATCCCTGGTATTTCTGGGATTAAATGCCGAGAAGGCTTTTAGCAGGGTTGCCTGGCGTTTTATGGGCAACCCTGTCACGACTAGATTCCCAAAAGAAGTCATATAACAACTGCAGAATATATATAAAACCCTAGGTGTATCTTAAATTAGATGGTTCCATCTCCGACCCTTTTCCCCTACAAGGGAACCAGTCAGGGCTGCCCCTTTCAACCATATTATTTGCATTATATCTTGAACCACTGGCCCAGGCAATTAGATCACACCCAGAAACTGAGGATTCCAATGGGAGGTAAAACATATAAAATCTCATTATTTGCTGATGACATCCTTCTTTCCCCAACTTCCCCAGAAACATCCATCCCAAGGTGTGGCAACAATTAGAAAGGTTTGGAGAGGTCTCTGGCTATAAAACAATCAACAAAAACAGAAGTACTCTCATGCAATTATATTCCCCACCCTCCTAAAGAACCTATCCGTTTAAATGGTATAACCAGACAATGTGCTACTTGGGATCCACTTAACTAAAACCTAATACATGCAGACATAGTAAATTTCGAACCTTTAACTCAAAACTTATCAGATGACTTGGCTAAATGGTCCCATATATCCTTAAGTTTCTTGGCTCATGTAGAAGCCATTAAGAAAATATTTTCCAGTAGATTTTATTTTTCCTGCAAACATTACCCATAATGCCAACCCATGTTTATTTCTAGTGTTGGAATAGGCTTATCTCCCGCTTTATTTGTCAGGGAAAGCCTCCTAGGATCCGTATACCTTATTACAATTGCCTAAGGAGCGAGGAGGTTTAAATTTACCTAACTCTTGGAATATGCAAGGGTATCCCAAATAAAAGTACTACTTGCCTGGCTCAATCCTAACTATGATATGCCCTGAAAGCAATTTAAGAGTGATTTGGAGTGACATCCCAGATCTAACTGACTACCTATTTGGCCACCCTCCTGGATGCCTGCCCTTTCAAAATTCCCCAGTGCACTGCAGAGGTCTTCAAGCAGTGGCTACATGCTACTAAATAAAAGCATGCCCCCATGGAGGCAGTGTTTCTTAGATCCCTGGCTTCAATAGTTCCTTCCCTGAATGCAACAGACAAATCTATGTCCCAGTGGCAGAGATATACTATTAAATATATTTATCATTTAATAGGACCGAGTGACATACATTCATTTGCACATTCCAATCACAATATAAGCTACCCACTAGCTTATTCCATAAATACCTACAATTCAAGTCATACCTACAATCCTCCAGAGGAGGCTATGGCAATAGCCGAGAACCCCGTTAATCATAAAACTACTCCACTCCCGCATGAGGGGAGCTATGATGGAACACTGCATCAGCAGTACATATGAAGCCCTAGGTGAAAGATCTGGGGATTTCACAGAAGCTATCCGGGTTAGGCAGTTTGAAGAACTGGGGATGGAAGTACTGAGCAAATTGGCGGGCAACCTCCGCATTAATGTTGAAGGCGTCCGGATCCCTTATTGGAGGAATATGCCTGGAAGTTAAGATATAGGTTCTTTCACCCTGTAGTGGTGGCCAGGTTTGTGGGAGACCCTAAGGGTAAATGGTGGAGGAAGGTGTGAAGCTACTTAGGCAGACCAGGCTCACATATTGTAGGAATGTAACTTGTTGGGCCCTTACTGGCGAGCCATACAGCAAGGAGTTGACAGCCATATGAGATCCTGATCTGTTTACACCTGCATATACTATCTGCCACAATTCCTTTCGGTATAAAGGTGGATAGACCTACCTATCTACCACCTTATTGATTTTGGCAGCAAAAAGGTGATAACTAGACTTTGGGGCATGGACAGATCCCCACCAAGGAAGCCTGGCTGGACCTGGTGAGAGAGATATATGGCTGAAAGAGATAACAGCTAGACTAAGGGACAGGGTAGGCGTTTGATAATAAATGGAGAAAATGGACCCTCTACCAGTTAAATACATACCCTGATTTGCACCTTGAAAAGATTTACAGAAAGTGAGTAAGGTATTGTTTGATGCTACTCGATAGCCCCATGTACTAGACTTTCTTTTTTTATGGAAATGTACTGTGAATGATTTTGACATCAGATGATATGTGCTGATCAACTTACATCTGTATCAACATTGTGAATGTATGTAAATAACCTCTATGCCTAATAACAATTTTATTATAAATAAAAAGTAGCTATGAAAGTCCCTTCCCACCTGTTACTCATTTGCCCTTTCACACATATAATAGATGGAATGCTTGTTATAGAATAGAGGAATCCAAACTTTTCCAGAATTTCTCCAGCAGGATAGTCAACCCTTCACACAGAGAGCAATATATGAGTTGGTATGTGTAACCTAATTTTGTACACACCCAAGGTGTGTTATGCTACATGAACCCCAAAAGCAAGGTTTGCGAGGTTTATGAAATCATCTCACACTGAGGGGTGTATTAAAATTCAAGGTTGCACATATCACTTCATGTTTTTTTTTTATTATTCAGTAGTATTTTTAATTCAATTGTGAGATAATGCAATGTGGTTTCCAGCTGCACTCTTGATTGAGACGTCTTGATTCCACACAGCTAGCTGTAATGCATAACTACAGTGTACTCAAATATACCGACCATGGTTAAATCCGACAATCGGTTAATTTGGGCAGAAGTAAAATTCATTTGTCATTTCTAATTAACCCCCATTTCAACTTCATCGATTTAAGCGTGTTAAGACTGCCTGCTATATCATTGCAATTGAAGATCATTTCCTAACTGAACTGACAGGAGTTAGCACCCAATTAGCACAATTACTAATTTACTGTTAAGCGGGTTGATGGCTTAAAAGAGGTGCTAGCAAGACTTTTACTGCTGCAGTGCTCAGTTTGTTTCTGCACCTCATGCAACTATGGCCAGCAAAAAGCGTGAAAGCGTGTCCCTCTTCCAATAAATAGATGTGCTCAAGCAAATGGAGTAAGAAATGCCAAAGGTGAGCCAGAGGATCTTGCTCAGCACTTCAATCTTCCTAACCATGTGGCTGATTTATTGAGGCAAAAAGAGCAGCTATTAAGTGAATGGCGGGAAAATCTGAACCCGACGCCGACGCAGAGGAGGAGGAGGAGGAGGAGGAACAAGAAGTAAGCATGGCGGTGGAGGAGGCTATAGTTACGGTTGCAGATGTTCGTTTTGCACTTTTAACATTGCGGCCGGGCCATGGAGCAGAATCCAGAACTGGAACCTAACTGGGAAAAACTCAGAACAATGGAAGAAACCTGGCACCGTGACAGCAGAAAGCAAACTGTCCAGACCCATATCACTGATTTCCTTGGAAGCAAATAGAAAAACCGCCAGCAAATAATAACTGGTTTAATAATTCATTTAAATTAAATTTTCTGTACTTAAATAAAGTTACAAGCACAGTTTTCTTATGCAGCATCATTTATTTAATTGAATTCATGTGTGGTGATGCAGAAATTGTAACAGCGTTTTGAATATGCACAGTAATGTATTGCTAGAGTGGAATTTAAACCCATGATTTAAACTTCGTGGTCAAAAATTATTTTTTGGATACACCTACCATCTCCTATTGTGGGCATAATAGCATTGCATACATGTGCCCATTATAGAGTGGCCACTGTATTACACGATTGTTGTGTAATAAAATGTTAACTAGTAATTAAAAAGGCCTTATATGGAGTCAGGATCTCAATTTTACCTATTGCAGGGAAAGCAGTAGAGATTGCCCTGGCAAGTTGATAATGATAGGTGGGGATTTTCATGGTCACCAAAGAAATGTCAGGAATTAAAATTGAATAGTACTTTACATTTTAATTTGTTTACGTGTGAAAGGAGGGCATCATGAGAGGAAGCAAAGTGTATTTATTTATTTATTTATCATTTTAAATTGATGGTAGCTTTACTTTCTAGGGCCTTGTTGAAGATTTTCAGTGGCGAAGGTGGCAGCCATGGTTGTGAAAGCAATCAGGGATGAGTGAAGTGGCTCATGGATTGTGTATGTTGTTGACCAAAATTCTAAATCCCACTGCCTGAACTGGTTCCAACCTACTGTATCTTTGTATTTCTGGGAAAGTAACATAATGATTCTTGGAACCTATTTAGCTAATTAGGAAGCAGGATATTTCCAACCAGTTTTAGAATTGATATGTTATATGGGCGATCACTTTTTACTTATTTAAAATTTGGTAACTGGCAAGGCACACTGAGCTGGGGCTCATTTCAGGTGTGACCCATAGAGAATTAGAACAACAAGAAAAACCTCATAATACCATTGTTCTGATGTCAGATCAATGTTATTATCAGATGGAATATTCTGAGAGTTCCATATATCACAAAAGGAAAAAATACTCACCACAGAAATATTGCTTCATTTCAGGGATCCCTCACTATGGTTTCACTCTATGCATCTCATAGATGGATGCTTCGAAACAAAAACAATTCTAAGAAATGAACTTAGAATGTGTTTTTAAAATCGTGCTTCCATCTTCTACCCTGGCTGCTGTCAGATTTGTTTCTATAGCCAGAGAAGAAGGTGGCTATTAATTCTGGCTAAAAGGCTATCAAAAATGTATGCACATTTCAAATTTTGAAACCCCCACCAATAAATAAAACATGTAAATGTAAAATGTAACTATAAAAAAAAAAAAACTTACAATTGTAGTAAAACCTGCAACAGTAATGCTCAAACAACCTAATGCAACTAACTGATTAGTGTGAGAACCTATTTTCAGGTTCTGGAAGGGAGGCAGGGTGGAGGAGTGAAACCATAGTGCAGGATCCCTGAGAAGAAACAAAATTACTATTGTGGGTAATTGTCTCTTCTAACCCCAGGAATCCTTACTTATGCTTTCACTCTATACAGGCTTGCAAAGCAATACCTTGGGAGGCTGAGTCCAGAACCTACTTTGGAAAACAGTTCTGCAACACAGCAATTCCAAAGCTGGTATTGCTTCTGGACTGTATGTCCAGCAAAAGTGCTTTGTGAAGGTGTATACCATTTTGTAGCTGCAAGGGAAATTTCTAATAAAGGGATGCCCTTGAGGATGCCACAGAGGCAAAGGTGTCCCAATGGAGTGCGCCCATGAGCCTCCAGGCAGCATTTTCCCACTTTTTCACTGCAGCACTGGATGCAAGAGACTATCCAGCAAGAAACAGATCTTTTGGAAGCTGGTTTACCCCATCTAACCTCACCATAAGTAAAAAAAAAAAAAAAAGCTGAGTGATTTTGGATCTGACATCTTATTCTTTTGTTTTATCCATATAGATGCTCAGCACATTTCAAGTCAAAGCTGTGCAATTGTTTTCTCACCTTGACTGGAATGTTCTGGTAAAAGCACAGGACGTTTTACTGACTGTTTCAGAAGGAATTCAGACACCACCTTAGGAATTTCCTGTTGGTTCTAACGACTACCTTATCTCTCTATGAAGATAATGTAATTTGGCTCTGTGCAGAGCGCTTACAGTTCACTCACCCTCCTATCAGGGATCATCGTGATCAGGAATATGGTTTTCAGGTGACATACTTCAAGTCAGCAGTGTTCATTAGATTGAATGGAGCCTCCATGAGTTGTGCAAAGAAACACTGAGATTCCAAGGTGGGACTGGGTAGCTAATGGTGGGTATAAGTGATAGAGACCTCTAAAAAAGTTTGAAAATGGACTGAGAAGCCAGTGACTTTCCCTTGCCTACTGATATGAGCTGACACTACTACTAAGTGCACCTTCGGTGTTGATGGCCTTACTTTTAATGACTACAGACATACAAAATATTCCAAAACTGTAGGCAAATCTCGTCTATTGGGATTATTCTTTTGGGGCACACCTGTAAGAAAATTCTTTTTCATTTTGAGAAGCATTTTTGTGGTTTCTGGTTTCTTTGAAACTGTAAGCACCCTTAGAAGTACCTCTGAAAGATTTAACCCAGAGCATTCAAGCTTCTCAAGAACCATGCACTCAAGCGTGGTGTTTTGAGCTTTGGGAATGCTGTTCTGCCCTGAGATATGGCCATCAGATTGTGACTCAGTGGCAGGCTAACTGGATGTTTACTGGACAGGGTCAGTAGAACTGGATACCAGGTCTGCTTGGCCCAGTCTGGAGCTATTAGAATCATTATTGCAGACTCCATCCTGAGTTTCAGGAGGACTTCTGGATGAGTAGAAATTGTGGGAAGCATACAGGAATGCCCTGTCCAGTCCAAGACTAGAGAATCCTCTGGGACTGTCCCTCTGGCTGGTGGTCTGCAACAAAACTGTGGGAGCTGACTGTTCTCCCAAGAAGCAAACAGGTATATCTTGGGAATGCCCCACCTTCTGAACACTGTGACTAGAACTTGTCTATTCAACATCCAGTCATAAACTCCTGAATGATTCTACTTAAAGAATCTGCCAGGACATTACCTTTGCCTTGCAAATGCACCACGTGGATGTCTGCTTCCAAAGTATATACCAGATCCCAGATCCTCACTGCTTATGTACACAGTTTTCAGGATCTTGTACCTCCTCGTTGTTTATGTAATACATTGTTGTAGTGTTGTCTGTCCTGATTTGGATAGACTAACCCTGCAGCTGGGAGGAAAAACTACATTGCTAGCAGCACTGCCCTGAGCTCCAGGAGGCTGATGTGTTCCAGTGACTCCTCGAGGGTTCCATGTGCCACTCACTATGAGATTCTGTAGGTGGGCAACCCACCCCAGAAGTGGAGCATTTGAAGTGAGAATTCTTGTTGCTGACTGCTAAAAGAAGGGAATGACCTCTTTGGGGTTGCTTTCTTCCTTCCTCTACTCTAATGACTTAATGCTTTTGTCACTGGTACAAACATTGGTGTGCATCCCCTTTGAGATCAGTTGTCTCTTAAGTGGTATTGTAGGTCTGTTGTTTGGGAACCTGGCCCATGGGACCATAGCTGTGGATGTGGCCATGTGTCCTAATAATTGCAGAAGTCCTTGAAGATCTTGGGTGACCTGTTGGGAAGGACTCAGCTGTTATCAAAGCTGAAACTCCATTCTCTTGATGAAATCTTTACCTTTTATAGAGCTTAGCTTTGTCCTATGAAGTCCAAATCTGGACAGGTTCTAGCTGGGACTTTTGCAGGTTTATCAGAAATCCTAGTGACTCCAAAGTACATTTTACAGCTTGCAGGGTGCACCTTGTCTCGTTCTGTTTTCCCTGAGACTAGCCAGTCATCCAGGTAGAAAAAACTAACACACGTTTTTTTTCTCAGATGTGATCCTATCACTGCAAAGCACACTGTAAATACCCTTGGTGCTGAGGTGAGGCCAAAGAGAAGAGCTGTGAACTGGTATTGGCAGTTTCTGAACTTGAACCTGAGATGTTTTCCATCTGACAGCCTGACTGGGATATGAAAATAGGCATCTTGCAGATCCAGTGATCCCAATAAGTGTTCTGACTGCAGAGATGGTAGCACTGTCCTTAATGTGACCATCTTGAACTTCTCTTTATATACTAGTTCAGATACCTGAGATGCAAAATTGGGTGGCCACTCCCAATTTTCTTGTGAAAGAAAGGACTTTGAGAATAGGCCCTGTCCACTGAGAGGCAGGGACCTTTCTACAGCTTTTATTATCAATATTTTTTATTTTTTTTTTTACTTCCAGTTCCAAAAATATCCCCTCTGTTGAAGTGTGCAGTGAAATGTTTGTGTTTCTGCAGTCTTGGGAATTTTAGAACTTCAGAGACAGTCTTTGGCTCACTAACTCTCCATTTGTCTGAGATCATATTTACCCATTCCTGACAGGAATGAGCTCATCTAACCCCACTGGCAATGAATGGGTGACCTGGACAGAACTGTCAGAGGTTTTTTTTTTGGTAGGGGCTGGGGCTTGGGTTCTGGTGCTGCAGTGCTTAAACACTGAGCCCTTTCTTCCCCACCCCTGTAAGCCGATAATCCTAGGGGAGTATGGAGAATAAACACTTGAGAAGTAACTCTGCCTCCCTTCCACATGGCATACAGGGGTAGAAGGCTTTTCTCTCATTGTTACTCTTGAAAGTGGTTTCATATTCATTGACTTTTTCATACTGTATGTGCCTGTGTTTTGTCAACAAAAGTGAATTTCCTTCAACAGGGAAATTCATGGCTTTAGTTTGGGTATCCTGGGAAAGGATGGCAGTCCTTAAGCAGGAGAATCTTCTTAGGACACGATTTAAATATTCACAAGGCCATTTGCCTGCTCATTCTGCTTGTTGTGGGGAAACGGAGGAGGGTGAATTTTGCTGTTGATTTGGGATTAGTTTAAATCTTTATTTAACTTTATAACTGAGGTGGTGAGGGTGAGAGGAAAGGGGCAAGCTCCAGGGAGTGGGGCAGATGTAGGAACAGGGGAGACAGGCTAGTAATCTGCAATGGATGTGGGTTGGCAATCTAGATGGGCACATTATGGAGGCTCGGAGTGTCCCATATGTTGAAGGATAAGAGCCCTAGAGGCAGAGATCCAGTGGATGGGGGTGAAGATAGGGAGGTTGAGGAACATGGTCAGAGAGGATGGGGTAGGTAGGCACTGTGACAAGGAGCACCTGCCACTCTTGAGGACCAACTTTTCTTAAATCTGTTGCAGAAGGTCTTCTATTTCTAGCCTAATCTATCCTTTACAATTTCTAGTCCATAAGGTTGGCCACCTAAGGGCCCCCTCCCTTTCTTGACTATGCTATAGTGTCCTCTTTAATTTTCCTTTCCCCTCTCAGGTCTTCATACAGGAAGGTTATTGTGGTGACCTCGATCTGATGTAAAACAACAGGCTGTTTATCGTTGTTGGATTTAGTGTGCAATGGCACTATGTCATAAAATACATTGAGACATATACCTTATGTTTATGAAACCTGTAAATGTTGAAAATACCATGGCACTAGGTGTTTTTAATAAAGGTAAAAGTATTAGGTAACTGTATTATAGAAATTAAGTTAGTTGTGCTATTTAAAATGCATGTAAACTGCTGTAAAACTGAGCCAGTCTCAAATTTAATGGTGATTTGCATATATCCCATGATGCTTGAGCATCAAGCACAATATGTATGATGTTGTGCTTTTTGATGCTTGGCTTATTGTCAATGCCCTATGGGTAACCTCATTTCAGTGCTTTTGCACTGAGGTGCTTTATCTTTAGCTTGTTTTTTTTGTTTGTTTGTTTTATTATTTGAGCCATACCACCCAAGCAAACAAGGAATGCATAGGGAGGCTGAATCTCAACTGATAATTTAGATCAGAGATCAGTGAGTCAGTAGGTGCTGGCTAAGTGTAGAGGAAAGACTTGTATAGCCTGTTGCTACAAAGTGATATATTGAGGAAGGAATATGCCATTGCTGAAGGTTATCTGTTGCACTTTGAATAAACATCACACAGAGCTTGTGTGCTGAACTTGAAGTTCAGTGTCTGGTCCATCTGTTATCCCACAACCCTCCAAAGACTTGGTGTAAGAAGTGGGGTAACTTGCTGGAAGCATCTGGACTGGTCAAGAGGGATGTTTTCTGGTGGATATCGCCCAGATATCTGAGGTGGACCGATGCAGTAGGAGTTGCCAGAGGAGAACCCAGAGAAGAAAGTCCATGGAGTTCTGACCAGAACCATGGCTGACAGACTGGGAGAGAAGCTGCTGCCTGGACTGGACTTGGGAGCTTCGAGGATGGCCTAGTTTGAAGACAATGAAGAGATGCAAAGGATAAGGAGCTACCGTGGGGTTGAAGCAGACCAAAGACACAAGACAACACCCGATGGTGAAAACCTGATGAGGTTAATACTGTGGATGAGTGGGCAATGGCTGGAGGCAGACCGACTATGCAGAGAGGTGGAACACTGGTGCTAGGTGTCGAGAGGTCCCTGCCAGAGAGTTTAGAATTGGAGGAGGATTTTAAGTGGGCTCAGCTGGAGGGGCCCCTGACTGACAGGATATTCCTTTGTTGCCTGTGTTCTCAGGATGTTAACTGTTGGAGGTCGGAGATGCAAGTATGGAGCTTAAATGTGAGACTCCAGGTAAGTCTGTGCATAGTGATATTGTGCTGGGATTGAAGACTCCAAGCAAGCAAGAAGAAGCCTATGAGACTTAAGGGACTTTATCTTGTACTGATGCAGCTAAATCTATTAACAGTATGAGTGGGGTATACTGTAGGCTAAAGATGCTAATGTTGCCAAACTGTTACAGTATGTTAATGCCAAGAAGGGTATTCAGATTAATGGTGGTGTGGGAAAAAACAATGTTGGTGGTATGAACTGAAAAAGGTGTTCTGTACCACGAGGCCCAAACCTGTACAAAAAGTGTGGATGTCCAGGTAATGGTGCCTAGAGGCCTACAGACAACAGGTGATGGAGGTTGCTCAGTCCAGTCCCTGTGGGCATCTGAGCCATAAGCAGTGTCTTGGCTTGGCTAACTCCTTCTTATTACTGGCCAGGAATGTTTATGTGTAACCAGATAGAGGTACCTGCTGGGGAGAGCAGAGGAACTAGTAGCCGGTGTGGAAAGAGTATCCTAAATGGCAGAGGTCATTAAAGACAAAATAGCACCTTTGGAAAAAGAAAACTCTACAAAGGTCACAAGGTACTAGATGGTAAAGGATGGTTGAAAATAGCACAATGATTACAAGGATTTTAGTAAGACACCCTGAGTTAAAAGGTTTAGGAATCTGCTGTTTAATACTGCAAGATATTCAGCATGGGAGATCCTTGGCTTCCTGTAGGTTTTATGAAGCCTACCTGGGGATAAGATGATAAAGGATTTGGGGTCATAGGTTATAAAAGGTTGAAATAGGAGAGTAGAAACTACTATTGCTTCTTCCATATTCCACAGATACTTTGTGTAAGACAGAGGGTCAAGTTGATTGCAGGCACGAGGCTTGATGTGGCTCTGCAATGATCCCTTTCTGTAGGCAAAAGTGTAGCTTGTTTGGTTAGGGGTGGGCCCGATGTCAAAAAGAGCGTACCAAGGGCAGACAAGGAGTCTGAGGTGGTACATGTGTTTTATCTTTTCTGAGGAAGCCTATCAAGGAGGAGGTGGGTGGAAAATGGATAGGAGCGTGTGCTGGGGTAACACCTAAGTGTCTACCATCAGGTGTCTGTATCAGTAGCAAGTTAAATGAATGAATCAAGAGACATTGTGGGTTTATGTAGAGGATTGAACCTAGGACTGGGCCTCTGCTGAAAACTGACATGTCTAGTGTGATTAGACGAGTAATTACTCAACCCAAAGAAAGTCTTTCTAGGGTACTGGACTTTACAGCCTTCCAGATTTTTGGTTAAGAAATATGACAGACTTTCCCTAAAGGAGATGGAAGGTATCATCAGTCTCTGTTGAGAAATGTGTTAATGCCTCAGGGTAAAGAATGATGATATCCACTATGTTTATGATGGAATGTTTATAGTTAATAAGGACCTGAGACAGAGCCTTCTGATGATGCATGGGTGGAGCTCCATCCCTTCCTGGGATAGGAGGTGGTATGCAGTCTGCAATAACTGCTTCCCTCTTAAGGTGGGATATGTGACAGGGCGCCTGCCACTCGTGAGGACCAACCTTTTCTTAAATCTGTTGCAACAGTTCTTCTATTTCTTAGCTTAATCTATCCTTTACAATTTCTAGTCCATAAGGTTGGCCACCTATGGGCCACCCTCCCTCCCCTTTCTTGACTGTGCAATAGTGCCCTCTTTAATTTTCCGTTTCCCTCTCAGGTCTTCATACAGGGAGGTTACTGGTGACCTCCAGCTGATGTAAAACAACATGCTGTGTTTATCGTTTTGGATTTAGTATGCAATGACACTATGTCATAAAATACATTGATGTACAGTATATATTGTATGTTTATGAAACCTGTAAATGTTGAAAATACCATGGCACTAGGTATTTTTGATAAAGGTAAAAGTACTAGATGACTGTATTATAGAAATTAAGTTAGCTGTGCTATTTAAATGCATGTAAACTGCTGTAAAACTGAAGCAGTCTCAAATTTAATGGTGATTTGCATATATCCCATGATGCTTTGCATTATGGAAGTATGTATGATGTTGTGTTTCTTTGAAGCTTTGCTTATTGTCAATACCCTTTGGGTATCCCTTGTTTCAGTGCTTCTGCACTGAGGTTCTTTGTCTTTAGCTTTTTTTTTTTATTTGAGCCCCACCACCCAAGCAAACAAGGACTGCATAGGGAGGCTGAATCTCAACTAAGTTAGATCAGAGATCAGTGGGTCAGTAGGTGCTGGTTAAGTATAGAGGAAAGACCTGCAAGTCTGTTGCTACAAACTGATGTGCTGAACGAGGATATGCCACTGCAGAAGGTTATATCCTGCATTTTGAATAAACATCACACAGAGATTGAGTGTTGAACTTGAAGTTCAGCGTCTGGTCCATCTGTCATCCCACAACCCTCCACAGACACAAGGTGAGTGACAGGATGCCAAGGAGAAATATAGAGCAGGAGCGAGGACACAGCAGGGGATGGGAGTGGGGACTGGGGTCATGCAACAGGTACGAGGTACTGGCAACTGAAGTAGAAGAGGGAGTGAGATGCTTGGGAGGGAAGAGTTATACTGATAGGAGATTCTATCCTGAAAGGGATCAGGTGGGGAGGGGTGAAGACCTAGTAAGATTTGAGTGGAACCTGTGCACGGCCTGACAGCAACAGGGCAGGGCAGGCTCTGAGGAAGTGTGTTATGGGAGGATGGCAGTAACCTCATGTGGTGATACATGTGGGCACAAATGACCTGGGGGCTGCACAGTGGAGTTGGTACAGGAGAGGTTTGAGGAACTGGGAAGCTATGCTTGGAAATAGGAGGTCTGTTGCATTCTCGGAGGTGCTACGGTCCCAAGGGTGAGCAGGGCAAGAAAGGAAAGGATAGCAGAGTTCAACTCCTGGCTGAGAGACTGGTGTAAAGCACAAGGGTATGGGTTGGTAGGAGGATGGAGAGATACATGGACTAACAGAGAACTGTATGCTAGGGACAGTTTACACCTGAATGGAGCAGGTAAGGGGTGTTAAAGAGCAAATTAGAGGATTATATTGTTTCAAGAGGGTATTTAAACTAGGTGGGGGAAGCAAGTGCCAGCTAGCATGCATGGTCACCATGTTGGAGTGCAAGCAGCTGCCCTCTTGATAATGTTGAGGGTAAGGGAAGGGACCATTAAGAGGAAGGGGCAGACTAAGGAGTTGGGGGAATGGATGGGAATGGGTGGAAGGAGGTCTCCATAAATGCAAGAGCCTGGGTAATAAAACAGCGGAGCTTCAGGCGCTCCTTGCAGAGGGAGTGTGGACATCACTGCAGTGACTGAGACTTGACCACCTAGTACTATGATTGGGATTTGGCAATCCTGAGGTATAACATTTACAGGAAAGATCAGGGGTTGGGAGAGGGGGGGTAGCACTCTATGTGAGGAAAGGGATCAGATGTACGAGGGACGAGGGGAGGAAGGAGGACAGAGGCACTACGGATACAGCTTCTGGACTCCAAGGGTAGAAAGCTGAGGCTGGGGTGGTGTACAGCACCCCAGCTCAATCAGTGGAACTGGACAGGGTGTTAGCACAGCAAATAAAGAGGATGTGTAGAAAGGGGTGTGGTGACTGTGGGGATTTCAATCTGCCAGGGGTAGACTGGAGCACCCTGCCACCTCAGTGCCAGGGAACAGGTGTTCATGGTCTCCTGACACAGCTGGTCAGTGGGCCAACACGACTAGGTAACATGCTAGACTTGGTGCAGTCAAATGGGAGGCAGTGAGAAATAAGGGAGGAAGACCCACTAGCTGGTAGTGACCACCAAACAGTGTGGTTCACTCTCAAGTTGGGCAGGAGTCTGGAGGCACAAACAAAGGTGGTGGATTTTAGGAAGCGGACTTGATGCGATGAGACAAATACTGCAAGGGAGACTTCAGGGTATTAGGCCAGAGATGGATGCACAGCAAAAGTGGGAAATTATTAAAACTGGGCTAACAGAGGCTCAGAAGCTTGCACCAGGACTAAGAGCAAGAAATACAGAGCCAGGAAACCATGCTGGCTGAACAAAGATGTGTTGGAGGGTGAGGGCGAAGAAAGCTGCGTACCAGTTCATGAGCAAGGAAGGAAGCGGACAGGAGGCT
This sequence comes from Neoceratodus forsteri, assembly GCA_016271365.2. Lineage (NCBI taxonomy): Eukaryota > Metazoa > Chordata > Ceratodontiformes > Ceratodontidae > Neoceratodus > Neoceratodus forsteri. The sequence goes on from CM057452.1 coordinate 1,874,284,690, forward strand.
TATGTGAGTTGGTCCAAGGAGGTGACCAAGTGAATGAGGGCAGCCAAGGCCTCCAGGGAGCTAAGGTTAGCGCAGAGCATCAAGGGAGGGAGAAGAACTTTTTAGATATGTCAGGAAAAGAGGAAGTGCAGAGACCATATAGTGAAGATAAAGTGGGTGGAAAAGGGAGAGGAACAAGCAGGAGTACTAAATGAATACTTTTGTTCAGTTTTACAAAGGAGAAGGATGGTCCACTACCACCATGGACTGGGAGGGTGGGGATAGGAGGAGGAGATGACAGACAGAATGATCGAGGGAGTAAAGTACTAGAGGGTCTGAGGGCATTAAGGGTGGACAAGGCACCAGGTCCTGATGGTATCCACCCGAAGGTGCTGAGGGAGATGCGGAACTGTTGGCCGAGCTGCTGGTGGACCTGTTCAGCACCTCCCTAGACATGGGATGGGTGCCTCAGGATTGGAGGGTGGCCCATGTGGTGCCTATACACAAGAGTGGCCCTAGGGATGAGCCAGGAAATGCTCGGCCTGTCAGTCTCACTTCTATAGTGGGTAAACTTATGGAGATGATACTGAAGGAGAGGCTGGTATTGTTCCTCGAGGGTAATGACCTCCAGGATGGGCGAGCAGCATGGGTTCATCTCAGGGATAATAGAATATTACGACTGGGTAACAAAACAGCTGGATATGGGTCATGCTGTAGATGTCCTGTACTTTGGACTTCTTCAAGGCCTTCGATTCAGTGTCTCATGGGAGGCTGGAGGGAAGCTGACTGCTGTGGGGTGGGGACAAAGCTGACAAACTGGATAGGAACTAGCTGCAGCGGAGGTGCAACCAGTGGTAGTGGGGAGCTCTCAACACCTGAGACCAGAGACAAGTGGTGTGCCGCAGGGCTCGGTGCTAGGCCGGTGCTATTTGGGCTCTTTATCTCAGATACTGCACACAGAGTTGGGAGCAGGGTTAGTCTGTTTGTAGATGATACCAAAATTAGGGCAGTGGTGGACGAAGGGGATGGATGGAAACAACTACAAGGGACCTAATCAAACAAGTATGGTTGGAGAAGTGGCAGCTGGGATTCAATGTAAAAAGTGTAAAGTAAGCACTTCGTGGCAAAGAACCCAAGGAGGCTACTGGTTGGGAGGGGTGAGGCTGGGGATCACTGAGGAAGAGAAGGACCTAGGGGTGTTGGTAACAGGGAGCATGAACAACTCTGCCCAATGCAGGAAAGCAGCAGCTAAGGTGAACAGGATGCTGGACTGTATCAAGAGGGTTTCTCATCCAGGCACAGGAGGTGATCCTGCCCCTCTACAGAGCTTTGGTCAAGCCACACTTGAGTTCTGTGTGCAGTACTGGTGGACCGTGATCTGGAAAAGGAACATTAATTTACTGGAAGGTGTGCAACGGAGGGCAACAAAATGTTACAGGGGATGGAGGGCAAGGTCTACGAGGACAGGCTGTATGAGCTGAATATGTCACGATGGGGAGAGGAGGGATGGGGCGATATAACTGAAATGTTCAAGTATTTGAGGGGATAAACAAAGCTAGCACTGAAGGGGTGTTTAAACTGAGGAAGGGTAGGGACACGAGTGGAGCACGGACTAAGACTGGAGGGCAGAAGATTTAGGAGGGAGGCGAGGAGGCACTACTTCACGGACAGGGTGGCGTCTAAATGGAGCAGCTCTACCAAAGGGGTGATATCATGTAAGACAGTAGGAAGTTTAAGAGGCGTGGGACAGAGCCACGAGGAGGTCTGGGTGGAGGAAGCTGAGGCCTTCATCGAATGACAGATGGGGAGGAGGGCTTGGGCAGCTGCAATCTAGGGGCTAGCTGCACACTCGGGCAGATACTGATAGACTGGGTGATCTGCTTCTACTGGCAGATTCGTATGTTCGTATGTACCCTGATATCTGATTCATCTTGTCACCTTACATTTTTTGATGCTGCTATTGAACATGAGGTGGCAGAACCCACTGATATGTGCTTTCCACTATCATTAGGAACTCCCATAGAGCCTGTTTTTATTTTTATGACAAAGGGCAGACGGAGAAGTCATAATGACTCAATTTACTTTGCTCTTTACTTTGAGGTTTTATTGATAAAACAATGCAGAATTCACAAAAAATTAAAGTTGTGATTTGAACATAGGCAATATGATTTATGCAGTGTGCCTTTGGCAAGGCCCTGGAATTCTGTGATTCTGCGGTTGTGGAAGTTTCATAGGATTTGCATCATGTCGCAGAATTCATATTCTGCTGCAGAATTCATTGTTTTGGTCAATTGTTATTCAAAACACAGTTTTTCCATAGTGCCAGGTTCCTGTACCCACCTTGTTTATCCTAACGCCTTTCTCTATGTTTGGCAGGTGATGTCATCAATTACATCACATCACATTTAGCCAATGGCAGGATTGTATTCTGCCTCAGAAATGAATAAATCATGCTGACGAAATCAGAAAGTGCTGCTGCAGAGCAGTAGGGCCCTGACCTTTGGCAAGAAATGAACTGCCAAGAACAAATTAGCGGGAAGGTCCCTTAGTCTTTTATTATTTTACCTGTGTAGTTTGTAGGCATGAACAATGATTGCCTCTACTGCTCCCTCCTAATTTCATCAGGATTTAAATGTAAATGAAGGTACTTAAGTCTGCTGTGAGAAACCTGCCTGACTCATTGCAAAGGTCATGACCCAACTCATGCAAGGCATCCTGGAATTTTATGATATTTTGGTGCTAATGCCTGCAGTACTTATACTGTATTGGTCAATACTGTTGCTGTTTGTTCTCTGCAGTCCCTATATTACTGTCTTATGTTGGCCATGAAACTTTTCAAGGCACAGTTAAGTGCACTGCTGTTGTCTGTAGCTTAAAGTATCTGAGTTAGAAAAAATGCTTTTAGATAATACAGGGACTTCACAACAACATGTAACAGAGCTCAGCGAGTGTATGACTTCTGCTGGCTTGTGCATGTACACATCATCAACTCCCATGAGACTTTGAATGAGTGGGTTATGACCTCTGCAATGGCGACAAACAGGTTTTCACAGCAGGGCAAAACAGAGTGAAGCAACCTCATTTATATTTAAATTAGGATGAAATTAGGGGGTGCAAGAGAGGGTCATTGTTCATGCCTACAGACTACACAGATATACAGAAAATAGGTGGAGGTGATTTTCCCTTTAAAATCATTTTGATCATACAGTACTTTCAACCTTTGGAGCTATTCATTAAACCTATTGGGCTACTTGTGGCGGGGTTCAGTGCAGGTCATGCATGCAGTGTTTCAGTAGCACAGACAGAAGTGCGCTCAAGGGCAGTTTAAAAAAAAAAAAAATCAGATAAGCTCTTTTCTTTGTTTGTTGCTGCTCTCATAACTGGAGTACGGGCACTGTAGGTATATTGCTGTTTTCCTAAAATGTGAGAACCAGGGGAATACTGTCTTTTCAGTCAAACTATCCTATTTGCAATCAGCTTTTCTTAGCAGCACTCTCTCTCCACCTTAGAGGACAAATGAAAGCCAAAAAGGTCACATGACTGCCAGAACACAAATCAGGGCCCTGTAGCTGAAACAGAAAGTCCCTTTGGAGGAGGTCTAGAGGGATGATAAAAAGCAGACACCCTTAACTTGTAGCACACACACAAGTTCATGTCCCAGCAAGTGAGTGGACCAAGAAAGGAGTGGAAGAAATCTAAAGTCTGCCACCTTAGGTGTGCTTGAAGGAAGCAGGGAAATGGGCCACCTGCCGGTCGACTCAGTGGGTCCCTGTTCACTCATACTGTTGCATTCACTACCATTCACTACCATGATGGATGAAAGGCCAAACAGGAATAGAAGCAACACCCTATATACAGTAGGTGTACAAGGGCATAACAAATGAAAGGGTGAAAAATTAGAAACACCCCAGCTAGGGTGAGGGTACCTAAAGGACAGCTAAAGAGTAACCCAAACCTGGGAAAAGAGCAATGTCCTAGCTAGGGTAGGTGTGCCAAGGGTGTAACAAATAACAAAGGAAAAACTAGAAACACCCTATCAAGGGTATGGGTAAATCGATAAGTATTTCCAAGTAGCACAGGGAGAATAGGAAGCGGAATACAAAGCACTGGTACAGTGCAGTGGCTGTAGGGTGGCAGTTTTCAAAAATACTTTCAGGAGAGTGCAGTGCTGTCCCATCTGCATGCACCTCTCTGGGTTTAGGGAGGAGCTTACTGGACTCAGGCCAAGTTGCCAGGATTTGGGCTAATGCAACAAACACACTGGGCATCTGTGTGGCCAACCAAGGAATAATCTATAAACACAGCTAATGTGTAGAAGACTTTATTACTCAGAGTTAGAAAATTATAAATAAACCACAACCCAACGCTGTATACCAACACCAATCTGCATGCACCTCACTGGGTTGAGGGAGGAGGTCACTAGACTCCAGGTTGAGTTGGCTGGGAATCAGACAACCTCCTTCCCTCATCAGGGGCCATCAAGTCAGCCACCATTGCCACAAGGGTGCTCAGGGGAAGGAATGGCTGGACTATGGTGAGGCTCTGGAAGTGTGGGGTGGTGGGTCAGAGGCACACTCCTCAACTGGTACTACTACAAAATTTCAATGCCACTCTGGTGAGACAAGACTGCTGAGTGGAGGCTCACAAGGGAGTGGCCAGGGAGGGATTGTGGGGTCCTCCATAATGGAACCTCAAGGAGGGTGAAAAGGACCCCAGAGAAGGAGGAAGCAATGTCTAGTGGGGGACTAAATTGTGAGGGGGATAGATTTGGGAATAGGAAAGGGGTGGAGAGGGAGGTCAAGTGCCTATCTGGTACCATGGCCTGGAGGGATGGAAAGTGGATGCTAGGGATTGCAAGGCAGCAGGACTGAAGAAACTTGATGTTATGTCCATCTTGGGACCAATGACTTGGCCAGGAATGGGGCTGGGAAAATGCAGGGGAGTTTAGGAAGCTGGGGAGGGTCTTAGACAGGTAGCGTTCAGTAGCTTTCACTGAGGTGTTGCCTGTCTGTGACGAGGAAAAGGGTTCCCGCACCTGGAGCGCCAACTCATGGTTGAAGGACTGGTGCAGAGAGGAGGTGTTTGGCTGCACTGGGGATTGGGATCCATCTGGATGGATAAGGACCTGTACAGGGGTGATGGCCTGCACCCATCCAGGAGGGGAACTGTGGTCTGCAGTGGATGGTTTAATGTTACTTTGATGAATATTTAAATTAGCCGAGGGGTTGCAGAAGAAATTGGAGAGGAAGAAACTCCCGTCCAGAGGCTGAAGTAGAGAGTAAGGAGAACAAGGAGAGGAATCTCCAGGGTGCAAATTAATAGAGGAAGCCAGATGACAGAAATAAAGAGGGAAGGGAGCAGGAGCATTTAAAAGAGAGGGAGAAGGAGGAGGGCAAAAGGTAAAAAGGGGGGTATCAAGCAGAGTGCTAAAGACTTGGTTTGCTGGCTAAGGCACCTAGCTTCACCTGAGCTCTTTCCTTCTAAGACTGCTTGAAAGGCAGAGTAAAGAAACTTACCAGAGCAAGGGAGAAGGATTAAGACTTAGTTTGGCTAAGCAGATTTACTGTGTGGTGGTGTTTTATTTTTTACTCACAGGGATTGCTACTGTTTGTTGCTAACATTTCATTGCTTTATTTTTCTCTGATTCAAATTGTTGTTGCTGGTATACCTTCTTCTGCATTATTACAAGGTGTGCCTACAGGTGTGTGCTAACAGATTACTGCTGTAATCTTCTGATTCAAATTGTCTTTTGCAAGGTATATCTTCTGTTACTGCTTTATTTTCTCTGGAGCAAAGTGTTTCTTACAGGGTATATCTTCTCTGAAATTATTACAGGTGGTGCTTTACAGGTTTTACAGTTTTATCTAACATTAGGATAAGCTTTCTGGGTTACTGCATTTGTTGTTGACTGATTGTTTCTGCTCTTACCTCCTTGTTCTTTCGTCCGTGGTTCTTCTTTTAGGCAGAGAGGCCCAGCCACCCATCCCCATCCCCAACCACCCCACGCTACACTCCTTTTATAGGGTGCCACAGCTGTGACATTTCCTGTGGCAGAGCAGGAAGGGGTGGATCAGTGGGGCCTCCACAAGGTGATCTCATTTACAGGGGCACTAGTAATTTAACTTGTTATAACACGTTAAACAAAGCACAATAAAACCATTACTTCCATTTTTTCCTTTTTTTCCTTCTAATTACTCTGACTAGGTTACAAACCTAGCAACTTATTTGGAATGGATTTCATTAACTGCAGGTACTGTGGAACAATTTTCAGAAGGACAGTCTTACAGGATTTAGGACACTGTCCACATGCTGGGCCTTTGGAGATCTTAGGGCTCAGCTCCGGCAGCATGGGCAGAGATTACGCCTCAAATTTCATATTGAAGAGGAAATACATTATAAGAACCACCCGCCATTTCCCCAGCATCCAACAGAAAACCTCAACCGCAGAGGGTAGTTGGTCCAGGAGGTTGGCAGGTGGTTAGGAGGAGCAAATCAGGTGCCCCATCACTCTCTGCTCTCCAACACATTGCCTCCAAAACCATATAAACACTACAAACAGGTATCTGCCTCTATCTCTGAAATCAAATAAAGAGGCAGAAGACACTGCAGAGCAGGACACTCTGAGCACAGGAGCTAGCACAACAATACTCACCCAAATCAGGAACCAAAACTAAACAAGCACAAAGGAAATCCAAAAACTTATGATCATAGGAGACTCCATGATTCGGGAGTTGATACCCATCTCCAGCCAGGGTGATGGTCAGATGTCTCCCAGGTACATCAGCATGGAGAGACACTGACCGCATTGCTAAAATTGTTCACAAAGCAGGAAAACATTGATGTCCTAGTACACACAGGGACTAATGATCTCGCCAGCCGGTCAGTGGTGGAGACCAAGGAACACCTGACTAGGCTGGGTGACAAACATCATCTATTTCGTCCGGCATCTCCTTCTCTGAGATCCTGCCAGTCTGGGAGAGGGAGCAGATGGACGGAAGGTCAGAGAAGGGGAGATAGGGGAGCTAAACACGTGGCTCAAGGACTGGTGCCAGGAAAAGGACACAGATTTGTAGGAACTGGCAACAGTTCTGGGAGGCGAAAGTTCTTTAAATTTGATGGACTGCATCTGACTAAAGAGGAGTCAATGCATTGGGGCAGAAGTTTGGCGTCTTTGCAGAATATTTAAACTAGCAAATGGGAGAGGGTGCAGCACCCCACTCGTCGGATGGGAAGAACACCCCTCCCCTCAGCAAGTGGTCAAACAGGAATTCAGCGTGTTTGCCGTTCATTTGCATCACCAGTAAGAAAAAGGTTTGTCTCCCCACACGATGCACAGGGGTAATGCCAAACTTCACCCAACAACTAACACACCAAAATCTGGCCAATAGAAAATCATGTACACAAATGCTCACAGCCTGGGAAATAAGATCCCAGACCTGCAGGCAATAATGTCAGAGGCTAAACTGGACATAGTAGCAATTAGTGAGACGTGGTTTACCAGTAACCACACTTGGGAGACTTCAGTACCTGGCTATGTATTGTTCAGAAGAGACCGAGGTGCAAAAGAGCGAGGAGGTGGCCCTGTATGTTAATGAAAATATCAAAGCTACAGAAATTCAGAATACACATAAGGAGCCAGAAGAACTGTGGGTCACCCTGGAAACAGGAAATGGGACAGCCATAAGAACTGGGGTTGTCTACAGGCCCCCAGACCAGAGGGAGGACATAGACACATTACTGTTAGAAGATATACAAAACATGACAGCTAAAGGGAGGTTCTGATAATGGGAGACTTCAACATGCGCGGATACAGACTGGTCAATACAGCAGGAACATCTGCAGAACTAGACTCATAGTGGATTCCTGCAGGGGAGGGCCTCAAACAACTGGTACAGCAACCCACAAGAGACAGGGCTATCCTAGATCTAGTACTGACTAACAAAGAAGGGATCACAGATCTCCAGGTAGAAGGTCACCTGGGGGCCAGTGACCATCACATGGTATGGTTCAATTTGGCTACTACATCTAAATCATCCCATTCCAAGGCAAAAATATGGGACTTCAGAGGAGCTGACTTTGATAAGATGGCCAACAGAGTTAAGCTAGCCCTGGCAAAAGAAACACAGGTGAGGGGTACAGGCAAAGTGGGCAAGCATTAAGGATGCAATACTTGAAGCAACATCCCATTGTGTTAGACAGAAAAGGAAGTGCAAAGAAGAAGGAAACCACTTTGGTTCTCAAATACAGTAGCAGAAAGGTCAGAGCCAAAAGGCTGGCCTCCAGGAAATATAAGGGAACACAGCGGGATGAAGATAGGGAGGCATGCCAAACTGCCCTAAGGGAAGCAGGTAAGGCAGTAAGGCAAAGTCCCAAACTGAGGAAACACTAGCACAAACAGTAAAGAAGGTGACAAGACTTTCTATAGATACATTAGTGAAAGGAGAAAGTCAGAGAAGTATTGCTAAGCTTAATGGAGAAAGGGAGCATGTGAGGAGGAGGACCCTGTAAAGGCATCTATCTAAATAGATACTTTTGCTCAGTATTTACTGAAGAGAAGGTAGGGCAGGGCCACAGCTCAGCATCATGGACACAGGGGAGGAGGTGAGCACTACTCCCTTCACAAAGAAAGGGTCCTACAAGAGCTTGCTAAGCTCCAGGGTGGATAAGGCAATGGGACCTGATGGCATACATCCCAGGGAGCTAAAGGAGGAACTAGCAGAGCCATTAGCAGAATTGTTTAGTGAGTCTCTGAGCACAGGAGAGGTCCCAGAAGACTGGAGAAGGCTCATGTGATCCCGCTCCACAAGAGTGGTAGCAGGGAGGAGGCGGGGAACTACAGACCGGTCAGTCTTATCTCAGTAGTGGGCAAGATTATGGAGGCACTCCTTAAGGAAAGGATAGTGCAACACCTGGAACCATAGGGCACAGGATCCAAGACAGCATGGGTTTACAAAGGAAGGTCCTGTCAAACTAATCTCATAGAGTTCTTTGACTGGGTAACCAGAGTGGTGGACCAAGGGGAGCAGTTGATGTGCTACCTTGACTTCAGCAAAGCTTTTGACACTGTTCACATAGAAGATTGATAAATAAGCTGGATAGGCTCAGGGTGGGTCAGAGTTGGTCAACTGGGTGGCAAACTGGTTGACTGGCAGAAAACAGAGTGGTGGTAAATGGTATACAGTCAGAAGAGATGCAAGTCACAAGTAGAATTACCTAGGGATCAGTCCTGGGGCCAGTCCTATTCAACATCTTCATTAGTGACCTTGCAGATGGATTAGAGGGTAAGGCTTGTCTGTTTGCAGATGACACCAAGATCTGCAACAGAGTAGATGACCAGATGGGGTGGGCAAAATGAGAAGAGATCTGGATAAACTAGCAGAATGGTCAGAAGAGTGGCAACTGGGATTTAATGCAAAGAAGTGCAAAATCATGCACATAGGGAAGAGAAACCCTGAAGCCACTTATAGGCTGGGAGGAGTTGCTAGCAGTCACAAAGGAAGAAAGAGACTTGGGCATCATCATCACTGATGACCTAAAATCATCAAAGCAGACCTCTAAAGCAGTAGGTAAGATAGGGGGTGTTAGGGTGTATTAGTAGGGGTATCACAAGTCATAAGAGGAGGTAATAATCCTCTGTACAAGACATTAGTTAGGCTCCCATCTGGAGTACTGCGTGCAGTACTGGAGGCCACACCTTCACACAAGGACATTAATCAAATTGAGGCAGTCCAGAAGGGCAACCAAAATGGTGCAGGGACTGCATCAGAAGACATATGAGGACAGATTAACGGAGCTCAATATGTATACCCTTGAGCAAAGGAGGGAGAGGTGATATGATCGAGGCATTCAAACACCTTAAGGGCATAAACAAGGTGAAAAGAGTCTAACATGTTTAAATATAAGAAAAGTAGCAGGACAAGAGGACACAGCATGAGATTAGAGGAGGCCGATTAAGGGGGAATGTGGAAATTCTTTTTCACGGAAAGGGTGGTGGATGCATGGAATGGCTTACCACAAGAAGTGGTGGCTATGAATACAGTGCAGGGCTTCAAACAGGCATGGGATAGGCATAAGGGAGCAATACAAATGACTATGAATAGATAGGTCACTGACAGAGCAAGGCCGATGGCACATTTATAAGGTGAAAAAGAAATGGGCAGACTGGATGGGCCTTGCGGTCCTTATCTGCCATCAACTTCTATGTTTCTATGTTTATGTTTCTAACAAAGTCTGGAAGGCCATGTGTGCGAATGCTAAAAGCCTAGGAAATAAGATTTCAGACCTAGAGTCTATCATGGCAGAGACCGACCTGAATATTGTGGACATTACCAAGTCAGAGTTCATGGAAGCCCATGACTGGGACATGGCCATACTAGGTTATAATCGGTTCAGGAAGAACAGGGTGGGAAGGAAAGGAGGAGTGTGGTGCTTTATGTGACAGACAGCATAAAAGTGATGGAGATACAGGAAATATGGGGGGCAAAGGTACTGTGGGTCACCCTGAAGATAGAGGAACACAGCCACTATCCACACTGGTGTGATCTACAGACCTCCAGAACAGGGAAGGATTTGGAAAAGTGTCAGTGGAAGTCATTGGCAAGATGGCAGAAAAGGAGGTGTTGCTGCGGGAGACTTCAATCTGCGGATGTAGATTTGAGCCTCCTAGCTGTGGTTTCAGCTATAAACATGAGACATCCTTGACTCCTGCAAGTGGTGTTCCTCGGATAACTAGTCAGTGAACCCACTCGTGATGGGGCAGTAGTGGACCTGGTACTCACCAAAAGTGACAGTCTTGCAGATGTCAAGGTGGGAGGCCACCTGGGGACCAGTGATCACTGTTCAGTGTGGTTCCAGTATAAGGATGGCTGCAGAATCAAACTCCTCTTTAATGTCTTCATAAGTGATATTGCAGAGAAGCTGGAAGGGAACATCTGCTTCTTTGTGGATGACACCAAAATCTGCAGTAGGGTGGACACTCCTGAGGGGTGGTGGAAAGGATGAGCAAAGACCTGAGAAAACTCAAGGAGCGGTCAAGGGTATAGCAGCTGGATTTCAATATGAAAAGTGCAAAATAATGCACTTAGGGGCACAGAAACCCTGTGGCAGAGAACCGAATGAGTGGAGTGGTATTGACAAACACCAGGCAGGAAAGGGACCTGGGGGTAATCATATCAGATGACCTAAAGGTTGCCAGGCAGTGCTACGAGGTGGTTGGAGCACTAATGGGAAGCTGGAGTGTACCGAGAGAGATATCAACAGCAGAAAGAGGGAGGTTGTGCTGTCCCTGTCGAGACTGTGGGTAATATCCCACCTAGAATACTGGGTCCAGTTCTGGAGCACATTTCACAAGGACATACACTAGAGGCAGTCCAAAGAATGGCAACTAAATGACGCATGGTGTGCACTGAAAGCCCTACAGGAGAGACTAAAGGACCTCAAAATGTGCACGCTGGAAGAGAGCGGGGAGGTGATAAGACAGAGACCTTTAAATACCTCACGGCAGTAAATTAGGTACAGCAAGGAAGTATTTTTCAGAAAAAGGATCTCAAGAACTAGGAGACATGCTATGAAGCCGGAGGAGGATAGATTCAAGAGATGTGAGAAAGTATTTCTTCATAGAAAGAGTGGTGGATTCCTTGAACAGCCTTCTAGCAGAGGTAGTGGGGGTGGCAGATTGAGGGGGTGGGGGTGTCAAGAATGCACTGGATAGATATAAGGAATCTTAGCAGAGGGGAAGGAGGAGAGAAAGAGCCAGAGATAAAGTAGGGTCCATGGTGTTACTGTAGGTAGGGGAAAATGGACAGACTGGATGGGCCAAGCGGTCCTTATCTGCTGTCAAATTCTATAACTGGAAAATGGCTTATCAAAATATTTAAGCCTGTGAATGTACTAGGACTCTCTGTTATGCCAATTAGCGAGATCCTAGTTATAAATGAACGATTCTAAGAAACAGCCAAAATAGCAAACGTAAGAGTCAAATAGAATTTTTTTTTTTTTTAACTATTACCTTGAAAAACTATGCCAAAGGTCAAATCGTGACTTCCTGTACAGGAAGTGATTAAGTGAAAGGGCACAGGTAGAAAGGAACGTAAAAGCAGTTCTGTTTCCTGTTTCCAAGCAGAAAGGGTCAACAAAACAAAACCACTTACTCAAAATGGATGGTAAGTAGCAAAATGGCAAATATAGTAAAAGAAACAGATGAGGTAGCCAAAGTAGATCTCGGTTCCAGGAATCAAACCAGGAATCGTGACAGCCAGTGTAATGAACACAAAAATACCCTAACTAAAGCAGAATATTACTAGAAAAGGATTAAAATTAAAAATGCTGATTACTTAATATTTTAAAATAACATGACCAGAGGACTGGAGCTGTACGGGGTGGCCTTCTCTACACTGAGAAACAAATCTGACTGCTGCAAGGGTAGAAGGTGGAAGCAGAATTTAAAAACACATTCTAATTCTAAGTTTAATTCTTAGAACTGTTTTGTCTCCAGTGCATCCATCTCCATGGATAACGATGCACAGAGTGAAACCATAAGTGAGGGATTCGTAAGAAACCATCAGTAACTAGGTTTGTCACTCCATCTCGGGTATTCTGATATCAGCAGTCATGGTAGCCCAGCCAAGTTAGAAAAAAGATGTTGGAACCAGTAGCATAGAGACTATTTATACAGAACTTAACTTGCTGGTAAATCTTAGGTACTGCCAAACAAATCTTAGTGCTCAGTCTTTACTTTTTACTAATCTTTCTGTGGAGGCTGAGATGTTTAACATTATATTTGAAATCAGCAAATTAAGCCACCAGGGTTGGCCAGTGGTAAGTTCTCTGCCTGCCATGCGGCAAACCTAGGTTTTATTTCAATGGCCTATGCAACCAGAATAATGTTATGCTTGTGCAACTGTATTACAGTGCTGTGGCCATTCACACTCTCTATTCCATTAGGGATTACTACCTGTAGGGGTACTGAAGGCAAGGAACCTTGTAAGAGGGTTCCACCCTAGAGGTGTTGCAAGGGTCCCTTCATAAAGGTACCTTAGGAAGGAGCCCTGGGAGTAGAGAGGCAAGCTGCTGGAGGAGGAGGGGAGGATGGGGCAAAGAGAACGCAGCCCAGACAGAGGCTGGGAAGAACTGCTTATATAGCTCAGTGAAGTAGGCGTGGCTGGTTACTCACTGATTGAACTGCAGAGGGCCTTGCACTCAATGGCTTGCTCAACCAGAATAATGTTATGCTTGTGCAACTGTATTACAATGTTGCAGCTGTCCGCACTCTTATTCCAGTAGGAATTACAAGCCTGTAAGGGTACTGAAGGCAGGAACCCTGTAAGAGGTTCCACCCCTAGATGTACCGGAAGGTTCCTGCCAGTTAAAGTTTAGGAAGGAACCCCAAAAGAATTGCAGCAGCGATCGATGACTAGGTGGTAGAGATGCATACTGACCAGAACAGGCAGCTTAATGAAACATTTATTATTGAATTATTTAGTTTTTGTTTACCGGTAAGTGCACTAGCCAACATAATGACTATTTTCAGGCATGACCCGGAGAGTACAACATAATGAACAAGTACAAGAACATTTCAAAAGGGAGAAGCAAACTAATATATTATTCAAGGAAAGAACAAATGTACAAAATGTAAGACCCATAGGACAAATTCAACATAACAAAGGTAGTGGGCAGCATTACAGGTTCTCATAGTAGTGCAAACATTTTCACATGGTACAAATAGAGGGAAACAGAAAAACATAACAGTAAACAACGGCAAGCAAGATGCAAAACAAGCAGCAATTGTTGAAGGGATAAACACAGGATAATACAGGCAAAATCCAGTTAATAGTAGAAATCTGGATATCAGATTTAACTCTGAAAAACAAAACTATATCATAAGAAGGAGGAGGAGACGGCAGGAGGAGACAGTATGGTAGAATAGTGAGAAGTAGGTAAGAAAGGAAGGCAGAGTAGCTGAGTAAGGGAGGACATGTACAGGAGGAAGGTGAAAGATGGAGGACCAGGCAGAGAGAGACAAGACAGAGGATCATGGCAGGAAGGAGTTAAAGAGGAGATACAGGAGGGAATAGGGTTCTGAGAGACAGAAAAAACTTGCCGGGCAGGCAAGCCTACAGGACCTATGGAGCGAGGTCAAGACTCATATAGAGAGGAATAGGGAAGGATAAGAGAGCATCAGAGCATGCGGTTTTACCGAAACTATCAGGTGGGATCAAAACAAGGGCAGGGGCCAGTATGTGACAGATAACATTTAAGCTCATTCTAAAGCACCGATGGGACCCAGCCGATTTGAGTTCAGGGAAGAGTATTCCAGAACTAGGAGCCACATACTTGAAAGAAAGCCCCAGTGCCTTTAGTGTAGAGCATCTTGGAACATGGAATAGAGATTTGTCAGCGGACCTCAGTCCGTGAGAGACTGAGTGGGGAATTAGAAGCTCTGCAAGAGATTTTGGGGTTTTGAGCCTTACAATAGAGTCAGTAAGGGAATCTAGATAATATTGCCTTGTTGCCAAGGGGAGAGCCATCCTAGGTCATCATAAAGCTGACATCGGTGCTTTAGTCTTGAGAGGAGGATGCATATCGACATATGTTATAGTATGTGACATCCCATTTCTGAATGGCAGTTTCTGAGCACCAGCTAGGATGGGGGCACTGTAGGTTAGGGAAGGTAGTATACCCCCTAGCAATGGCTTGTTTAGCAGATGATGCTAGCAAGTAACCAGACTTGTATGCTGCACCAAGTTTGCTATTTACAGTCTTGCAGATGGATTGAATGTACAGGCTGAGATCAAGGATTGGTCGAACAAGATAGTTAAAAGATGAGACAGTTTTAAGTTTTGTACCACCTAGGTCATAAACTGTAAGGGAGGACAGGCACCTATGAAGTTTAGGGGCAGAGCCAAAAGCATGACCATCGTTTCTTGGCATTTAGGACCAGTTTATGTTCATACAGCCAGTCCTGTGTATTTTTGAAATCAATTGAGAGGGCAGAGTTTAGATTCTCCACTTTGTTAACACTAGTATAAATAACGAGATCATCTGTATACAAGAGACAGGAGCAACTTTTCAGTGCACAGGGGACAATATTTATAAAGAGAGAAGAGAAGAGGTCCCAGGATGGAGCCATGTGGTATACCCACATTTACTGAGGCAACCTCAGAAATAGGCGAGTTGAATTTAACTGCTTGTGACCTGTTGGATAAATAGCTGCTAAATCAGTGTACAACTGGAGAGAAACCCAGGCTGCGCAAGCAGGATAGAAGTAAAGGGTGGTTCACAAGGTCAAAGGCCTTGGTAAGGTCTATGAAACAGCACCAGTAAGTCTGCCCAGTCCATGTTTGAGAGAATATCTGAGGTAAGCTTTAGTAGCACAGTAGATGTGCTATGGTTTTCAAGCCATGCTGAGCATCAGAGAGGCTACCCCACTTGAAAGGAAGTCAAGTGTTTGGGTAGTGACAGCCTTTTCAAGCAATTTGGACAAGACTGAGAGAATAGCTACAGGTCTAAGATTGTTGATATCTTTTTGTCCCTTTTGAAGACAGGAGTTATTCGAGCCGCTTTCCATATGACCGGACAGTGCCAGTAGTAAGTGATAACATATATATTTTTACCAATGGGGAGGCTATGTAGCAGCAGCAAGTCTGAGTAAGTGAGGTTCAAGGAGGTCCGACTCACACTAGTATTGTCATATATGGATAGAGAAGTTTAAGGACCTGTTGTGCAGTTATTGCTTTAAAGTAGAAAAGGTGGAGTATGCAGAGATATTTGGGAGCTATAGAGGAGCCAGTGTCCTGTGGTGCCCTCTGTGCGGGAGGAGAGCGGTCTCGTGGGAAAGCAGAGGTTATACAGAGACAGATCCCAGAACTTCCGTTTAAAGCATTTAATCTTCGGTCATTACTGTGCGCCCCATTTAGTATCATATCCTTAGGGGTGTAGGACTGGGAGGATCCCAAAAGGTCTTGATATGGGCCCAGAATTTCCTGGAGTCTGACGCTGAACTCACGAGCAGTTCCTGACAGTATTTACTTTTGGCTAATCTTATTTTTTTTTTTTTTTTTACAGAGATTTCTGCAAGCCCTATAGGTGTTAAAATTAGCCATATGCCCAGTTTGTTTAAAGCGCCCATAGCTTGTCCCTCTCACGTAGCTCGGGTCAAGAGGTCCTGTGTAGCCACCCAGTTGCCTTGCCTCTTACTCTCCTGGTGATTTTAGGGCGTGCCTAGACTGAATAGCAGTAAATTTATTGAGAAAGATGTGCAGAGCCTCTTCTACACTGTCTGAGCAGTAGATATCAGTCCAATCTACACAAGAAATGTCCTGAAGGAACGCTTTTTGTCAAGCTGTCCAAAATTGTGAAAGTAATATAACGAGGTGGAGGAGATAGCAGGGCTCCAGAGGCAGAAAACGGGAGTATGGTGGGTTATAGCATCCTCAAGGATCCCAGTTGTGATCCTACATGAGCCGCACAAGTTAAGCAAGATAGCTCAAATAATATGACTTGCACTGATGAGAGCAAGAGGCTTCCTAAGAAGACAGGGAACGCTAGTAGGGCCACCATCCATCTCCAACCAACAGCGGAACCTACCTAAATAGCTAAGAATATTATTAAACTAGGTATTGTGATCTGTTGCACTGAGGAGAAAAAAAAACCTTTGAGGAGAAATCTCTGGGGATCCACAGTCAAAATTACACTTACCTCAGGCGTGAGCTATTTTAGTTAGTGACAGTTCCTCTGCTACATTTGAAAATCAATTCAAGGGTGGAAAATTTTCCGATGTGGTGGAGGGCTCTCACCTATCCCTTTAATGGAACACTGCAGAAGCGCTATGAAGGTTCTCTGCAACAAGCACCTTCAAGGCGAAGGAGGCACCCATCGCTGACGACTCAGCCAGCTTACTAATCTAAAATACAAACCAGGTGAACCAGAGGCAGTTGTAGGAAAGCATTGAAGATGCAATGGTAATAAATTAATACTACAGCCAAAGGGGAACAAACGTAACCATCCTTCGCAGCTAGTCATAAATTCTACATCAGAGGCGCCACCCCACATGAACAGCTAAAGCTCCACCTGGAGTAAGGACATTCCCACAATGGGCCAGAAAGGAAGGACTTCACTCAGGCTTCACACACTCAGGATGCGGACTAGGGTGTGAGGAGACCATCAGCTGAGAGCAAGCTCAGAGACAATAAATTGATGGGCAAGATCAGTTAGTCTCCTTTAGCAATGAAGCAGGCCATACACAGTAATGCAGGGAGTAACAAGCAATATGCAGCATAGTAAACACCTTTAGCAATGGAGCAGGCCATACATGGTAATGCAGTGAGTAACAGGCAATGTGCAGCATCATAAACAAATATTATGCAGAAGCGTGACAGCAGTAGGAATTGCACAAACAGCTCAAGGTAACCTGGTTCTTTATTCAGTCAAGCTCTAGTCCATCAATGAGTGCCAATTAAAGGTGATATAAATACCGGAGGATTTTAGCGGTGAAGGCAGTATACAAACATGAGGTGACTGAACCACAGGGCCATGTCTCTCCACTATAATCCCTGTCTCCCCATAGGAAAAACAAACCACGGTAAAGTGCTGTGACCAACAAGTGGATAGTAAAACTAGTTTACAGTGACAGCTGCAGCAGGCTGACCCTGGAGTATAATGAAGCATTGTACGAATAGTGAATGGCTTCCAGCAGTAATTTGTTACAGCTTCCAGCAGTAGCTAAGCTGAACAACTGAGCAAGCATAGGAATTTGTAGGCATGGGCAAAATGCACTGAAACAACAATAATAATGTGCTTGATACAATGCATTTAAGCACGTTTGAGTCGCATGGATAAAGTAATATAGAATTGCAGTACTCTCAGGTTTGATTCCCACCAAGTGCAAATAAACATGATGAGCAGATTTAAATTCCCAAAAGGCTGGAGAAAACTGAGGGCATATGGAAAGAATTGCAAAGTAAATAAATGAAACACTGAGGTAAATAAGCAGGCAAGAACCACAGGGGAATACAAAGCTGCAGACAGTACCATAGAGGAGCTAACACTGAGAACTGAGAGCAAGCTGCAACAGGCAGCAAACTGAGAGCAGGAGCCTAGGCCAGGTGCAATGAATTAACAGAAGCAGCAGCAGAGAAGCTGGAATGGAGCTGAAACATACAACAACTGCAGGAAAACTGAGGGTGGTAAGCAGCTGAAAGGGGCTTGAGCATAGCACAGGAGTAACATAGCACATACAAAGGGCAATGAAAACTCAAAAGACAAAACAAACGATAAACACAGAAAAACCAGAAAACAAGCACAGGAGGAAGCACACAGCGGCCAGAAGCAAAACAAATAGTAACCAAGCAGGATAAACACATACAGCAAAACCAAACAGGTCCCAGAGCACTGACAACAGGAAAAGGGGAGGAAATATGGCTGAAGCGGCCCAAAGTAAAAAGACAGACCAACAGAGCCTCCAGCTGGCAAAAGAAAGTGCTACTGAGAGAGGCTGGGAGGAAGTGCTTATATAGCTCAGGAAGAAGGCGTGGCTGGTTGCTCACCCTCTGAACTGCAGGCATAGCTTTCAATTCCATACATGATATGTGCAAAAGTATACTGCAGCTGATTAACTAATAATTATTACTCATCTGAAACAGCTATATTAATTAAGCAGACAGATAACAACTTAAATAATTTAAACAGTTTGAAAGTAATAATTTTGCAAAGTTAAAAGCTGGTTGAAAACAAACACATCAGATTTGGAGGTCTTTTCTAAACTGAGCTAGACAGCAATATGCAGAAAGGTACCTCTTCTGCAGTATAGTAAGTCCTCTGTGCCCCGCATGGAGGAGGCAACATCTCACACTGACCACTGAGACTTTAAAGCAGCACTCCGTAATTACTGATGATGCTCAGCTATAAACAAACATTATAAGCATTAGAGCACTGATACCCACAGGGTTTTAACACAATGTCATGTTGGATGATATGTTTGTCACACATTTTGCCCATTTGTCACACATCTTGTCACACATTTGGGCGACGAAAAGGTTGAGGCACCCTGCTCACAAACCCACTCAGCAGGTCAGGCCCTGCTCCCACAGTGACAACCTCCAAGCGCAGTCTTGTGAACAGTTAACAGAACAGGGTAACCCATCTGTTTTGTGGGTTGAATCAAACTTTGGTCTCAAGTTCGGAGGATTCAAACTGTGAACCTCTTGCTAGTGTACCCACAATGTGGGCTCCAATAATTCTGCTCTTTGGGGGCAGATATTTTTGCCTATGGGCACCTAACCAGGTGTACAAAATGAACCCTTAAAACTCTATTGAAGACATCAGAATAAACTCTTACCTTTTCCCAGTTTGGTAAAACCAGCTTTGTACAGTGTCAACTTTAACCATGTATGCTTCACCTGTCAAGAAAAAAGATTTCAAAGGCACACCAAGTAGTCTCTAAAGTGAGGTTTACTTAAAAATAGATAAAAATTAAAATGTAAATACAGAACTATATACTGTATCACAAAAACATACAATCATTTAAAAGAACAAGGGTTAAAAAAGAGTGCAAAATTTCTACCACCAGACAGTTAGACTTATATATCTAATGTACCTCTTCTAATAGTGCTGATAGACAGATGTTGTTGTCAGGAGAGTCCAAACATGTGTGTGTTTACAAGTCACTCACAGCATAATTAAAACACTGTCTTGAGCCTGCCTTCTCCATGATTTCACCCAGCTCCTCCTCTGTTTATTAAAAATTATACAATCAGGATGTCATCACTCAGAAGGTAAATTAAATAAGGTTAATTTCTAAGTCCTTCTTTCATCAATGAGCAACATCCTGCTTTTACAGACATCAGAGGAACATTTATGACTTCACCAGTGTGACATAACCTGGTTTTCCTTCTCTAAATGTCATAAAATGGATATTTTCTATCCTGTCAGCTGGCAAGGTACAATTAAGCTAGATAAACAGGAGATGCTTAATTTAGGCCTCTTCTAGCCTGTAATTATCTCCTGGCCTTCCAGGTAACACCTTGGAGCTAAAACCTGGGGGAGTCATTCCACAGGCTGTTTCAGCATGTCTCATGAGAGACACTCAATAACACATTTTTATATTACAAAATCACAGATTAATCAGAACCAGCTCTACAAGTGTCACACCTCCCTTGCTCCTGTCCATATTCACTGTGAACAAGTTCCTACTGGGCAGCAACTTTACCTTCTAGCCTACAGAGTGTACTTCAGGTCCTTTAGCCTTTCCTCATAATGTTTCCCAAGCTGACCCCGAATCATTCTGATGGCCCTCCTCTGCACTGCCTCAGCCATGTCCTTCCTCAAGTGTGGACTCTAGAAATGTGCATAGTACTCCAAGTGTGGCTGCACCAGGGATCTCACTTCTCCAGCTGCTGATGCTTTCACATGTGTTCCCAACATTCTGTTTGCTCATGCCACTATTCTATTACAGTTTAGAAAATGGGCTTTTTATTTGCTGGGTTCTGATTGGCTAGTACCCCTGCCAAGGGGTACATTAACTTTCAATAGGCGCCCAGCAAATAAAAAAGTGCCACCCAAACCTGCCTCCATGCCCATATCCTTGTGCCCAGCCTGCTTTCTCATTGGTTGAAGCACTGGGCACACAATTTGAAACTACCACCATTTTTCCCCTCACTAAGCGAGAAGCCCCACACCACTCCTTCAAGTAGTGTACAGAAATATAAAAACAGTGCCCAACTTCAAAAACTGATCTTATTTTTTCCCCATTGAAAACCACTTGACTCAGACGAACTCCAAACCTTCAGTTTCACTTGCCCCCGCTCTCACAACTGCCGTGAACCGGCAGCGCGACTCCTTAACTGTGGGAGTCACTTCAAACAACTCCACTCCAACGGTTCCTCGCCGCACTTCTCAATCACTCTAACTGCCACCTCACCTTGCTTTGCCAAACCAAGACACAGTGA
This sequence comes from Neoceratodus forsteri, assembly GCA_016271365.2. Taxonomy (NCBI): domain Eukaryota; kingdom Metazoa; phylum Chordata; order Ceratodontiformes; family Ceratodontidae; genus Neoceratodus; species Neoceratodus forsteri. The sequence continues at coordinate 1,874,305,611 of CM057452.1, forward strand.
GAGCTGTCAGCACTGTTATCTGTCGCACCATGGCGGTATGAGGCAGCAGTATTTCTTGGGTTTCCATACCGCAGATGGACGTCCATCTGCGTACAGAAACTCAAGAAAATACGATCCTCTCATGCACAGTACAGTCTTCTTCCCACCGCAACTTTGTTTTTTTTCTTTATCTGTGTCCGGAGACCCCTGCAGCCACCATCTGGCCCTTATTCTTAAGTTTGCTGACTCCACCAGTTACTCAGTTACACAGTTACTCGCTCCATCGCTCTGCATGCAATTTACCGGAATCGGCGATCAGGCGCTCCATACACAAAAGAAGTGCTGTCATGCACAGTATATCTACTTCCCACTCGCAACTTTCAGTCGCTTTCATTTTTGTCTGTGTCCGAGACCCTGCAGCCACCATCTGGCCCTTAATCCTAACTTTTCTCACTAGTTGCTCCATCGCTCTTGGTACTGATGTGGGAATGAAACAGCACACTACCATAGGGACTACTTTATCTTTAAACAATAAAAGATGGAACTGTAGTCATTTTATAGAATTACTTCACATTTTCTTTGTAATCCTATAAAAATGACAGCCCATTTCTAAGCGCAATAATACCCTCCAGGGTGGCGGTATAAGGCAATACCGGACCTTCCAGGGCTATAAGGCCTCCGCTGCAAGGGGCAGAAACTTGAAGAATGGTCAGGGTTTGGCAGTTGAAATTCAATGCAAAAGTGCAAGATAATGCATATGGGGCACAAAAACCCTGGCACAATATATCAGTTGGGGGTGAGGATATAGCATGCACCAAGCAGGAAAGGGATCTTGGGGTTATCATCTCTGATGACCTCAAGGTAGAAACAGTGTGACAAGGCAGCAGGTAAAGCAAATAGGATGCTGGGATGTATAGGCAGAGGCATCACCAGCAGGAAAAGGGAGGTCATAATTCCGCTATACAAGACACTAGTGAGGCCTCACCTGGAGTACAGTGTACAGTTCTGGAGACCATACCTACGTAAAGACATAGACAGGGTAGAGAAGGTTCAGAGGAGGGCAACAAAGATGGTGCATGGATTGCATCACAAGTCCTATGAAGACAGGTTGAAGGAACTGAACATGTACTCCCTGGAGGAGAGGAGGAGAGAGGGGATATGATAGAGACATACAAGTATCTTACAGGGAGGAACAGGGTGCAGGAAAACACTATTTTTAAGCGAAAAAGATGTTCCAGGACTAGGGGCATGGGATGAAGTTGGAGGAGGACGATTCAGAGGAAACATGAGAAAGAATTTCTTCACAGAACGGGTGGTGGACAAGTGGAACACCCTGCCAGAGAAGTGGTGGGGACTGAAACAATCACGGGATTTAAGAATGCATGGATCGACATAAAGAAATTCTGGAGGTCAGGGGTAAGGCAACAGACTTCCAGGAAAACAAACTGAACTTACAAGCTCAAATGGGCAGACTGGGTGGGCCATAGGCCCTTATCTGCCGACACTGTCTATGTATCTATGTATCTATGTATCTATGAAAGTTCAGTTCCCACAATAGGCAGAACTTACAGCAACAAATATATTATTAAAATACATGCATCTCAACCCTATCAGCCAGGGTTAGAATAAATGGCACCTTAACCACTGGCTGCGATCAGGAAGGGGACCCAGCAAGGTGTCTGTTGACCCCTCTCCTATTCATTCATAGTACTGAACCGCTAGTGGAGCGGTGAGAGCTAGCCCTAGGTTACAGGACATTATAGTGGGTGGGTGGGTGGTTGGGGGTGAGAAAATCTCTAATTTTGCTTTATGATACAGTAATTTATTTATGGGATCCCGAAGAAATATATAGTCTGTCTTATCCCTTTTAGATAAATATGGTGAGATTTTGGGTTTTAAAATGAATCTTCAAAACAGAGATTATACAAATTAGTGGTAGGGTTACTAGCGAACTGCAGTATTTATTACCAGAAAAATGGGATGGAGACTCAGTCAAATATTTGGAATTTACCTTCCCAGATAGTTAAATAACTTATACAAAGTCAATTATGGTAGACTAAAACAGAGTATTTACTGACAATAAGCGATGGCCTTACTCCCTTAACATTCACGAGCAGAGTAGACACAGTGAAAATTACTATACTCCCTTGTTTCTTTCCTTTTCAAATGCTGCCATTACCTATCCCACGTGGAAATGGCAGGGAACTTATGACTGTTCTTAAACAGTTTATTTGGCAAGGCTGCAAACCTTGGCTTAAATGGGCTTTATTAATGAGGCATAAAAGGGCTGGAGGTTTGGCCTCCTAATTTTAGGAATATTGTTCCAGGCCCAGCTAGTCCACCTAATTGACTTACTGAGCTATAATAAAGGTACAGTTTGGAAAACTATGGAGGAAGGCACTAATCTTAAAACACATCTAGATTGCCTGGCCTGAGAAATTCAATCCTCATTCAGACTTAAAGATTTGCAGAATAGATGGACTAAACATACATTTTCTCAATGGTTACACATTAAATCTAGGCTGCATATTAAAGAAAAATTACTCATCTTAGTAATGTTGTTTCTTCTAATGAGTCTTGCTATATTATGACATATGCAGTGAGTCCCAACCTTGAACTGCTCCGGAGGTGAAAGTCAACCTTCCATGCAGGCATGGAACCTTGGCTCTGAGCTCGGTTGAAAACTCTGTCTGTTGTTCTTCAAACTCAAACTGTCAGATCTTTACACAAACTCACTAAGGTTCTGTGTGGAAGCGTAAACCTACACTAGCCCACTGGCTACTAACTACAAGAACACATTTTCTTGATCCCAAAACAAAGACTCAAGTCAGGAATCAAGAAAGAAAATTAAAACATAACACCCAAGCACCCTAAAAGAAGGGTGAAAAATAAAGTGGGCATCTAAGAAGTGCCAACATTGCACTGCCCACCCACAACCCAAAAGTAGAGGTTCTGAGAGAGGCGCGGAGGGAGTCATAATATAGCAAGACTCCATTAGAAGAAACAACATTACTAAGGTGAGTAATTTTTCTTCAAACAACATGAAGTCTTGCTATATTATGACATATGCAGATTACAGCAGTACCTCCATGGAGGAGGGACAGAACTAACTTAGAAATAGGCTCTGAAGCACAGCTGTGCCAAATCGAGCATCACTCTTAGCCTGGATGTCTAGGGAGTAATGCTTAGTAAAAGTGTGAACTGTTTTCCAGGTAGCTGCTTGACATATCTCTAGGATAGGATGTCCCTGGCAGCAGCCAGAGATGCAGCTGTACCTCTGGTAGATTGAGCCCTCTGGCCTGAGGGAGGAACCTTACCCAGTTTTCATAGCAAAATTGGATACAAGAGACAATCCACCTGGCAATGGATCTTTTAGTGGCAGGTTTCCTTTACCAACCTCACCATAAGTGAGGAACAATTGGAGGAGTCAAACCTGTGACCCTTGGTACGTTCTATGTAGTAACTAAGGGCTCTTTTGACATCTAACTGTGCAGTCTCCTCTCACCAGAGGAGGAATGGTCAGCGAAGTACACAGGAAGAGACATGGATTGATTAAGGTGGAAGTCTGAAACCACTTAAGCTTAAGAAACATTGTGTGTTAGTCCTGAGGACCACCTTATCTCTGTGAAAGGAGATAAAATCAGGCTCCACTGACAATGCTTGCAATTCACTTATGCCTGGCAGAAGTGATGGCTACAAAACACAGTTTTCCAAGTCAAGTACTTAAGCTCTGCTGAAGACAATGGCTCAAAAGGGGTTGCATAAGCTGGCAATGCAAATATTAAGATCCCAAGAGGGCAGGGTCCCTGAATGGAGGGTCAGTGAAGCAACCCCTTGAAAAACTTGGAGAATACAGGGTGAGCTGAAAAAGAAGAGGGTTTACCTGCTGATAAGAAAGCAGACACGGCTGCCAGGTGCACTTTAGGGTAGCTGGTCTCAGCCCCAAACAATTCAAATGCACAAATAATCCAGGATTGTGGGCAAGTCAGCAGATTCTGGGGAATATGCTTGCCAGAGCACCATATGGAAAATCTCTTCCATTTGGAATTATAAGTAGCCCTAGAGGCAGCTAAGATATCCAATACACCTTGGGAGAAGTGTGGGTCAGCAAACTCTAGCTCTTCAAGAGCCAGGCCTTGAGATTGAGAGATTTGAGGTTCGGATACCAAACTCTCCTGGCATAGAGTTAACAGGTTGTGATTCCTGGGAAGACACAGGGAAGGTGGACTGCTAAGGACATAAGGAGTGGGTACCAGGGCTGTCTGGCCCAATCTGGAGCAATCAGGATCATCTTGCAGGGTTGAGATCTGATTTTGACTAGCACCTTGAACAGAAGAGGGAAGGGGAAAAGCATAGAGAAACTTCCCTTCCCAACTGAGAAGGAAGGCATCCAGGGGACTGGCCCAACACTGGGGCCTGCAGCAAAAAGGAAGTTGGTGATTGTCTGGGGCTACAAAAGATCTATCTGCGGGTGCCCCATCTGGCAAATACTACCTCCAGTACTAGGGGATCCAGTGCCCATTAGTGATGGCCTGGGAAATCCTGCTGAGAGCATCTGCCAGGACACTGTCCTTGCCTGGGAGGTGAACTGCCGTAAGGGAGGTGTTCAGAGAATAAGCCAGAGACCACAACTTCATTGCTGATTGCACAGGCCGTGGACCCGAATGCCTCCTTGTTTGTTGCTGTACCACATTGTAGTGATTGTTGTCTGTTCTGACCTGTACAACCTTGTTCTGAACAGATGTGGAAAAAACTTGAAGTGCTAGAAAACTGCTCTGAGTTCCAACAAATTGATGTGGAGCAGAGATTCCTGTGGGACCACAATCCCTAGGTAGTGAGGTCGCCCATGTGAGCTCTCCACCCCAAGAGGGATACATCTGTAGTAAGGATGAAGGAATGAGACTGGGGAAGGGGACCCCTGTCTCAGATTGCTCTGGTCCTGCCACCACTGAAGGGCCTGGATCAGGGTTCGAGTCACTGGGATCAATTTGGTTAGAGGGTCTCTCCTTTGAGACCAGAAGGCTCTCAAATGGAACTGGACGTCCCTCATCTGAAATCTTGCTCCCTGCACTACTGCTGTAGAAGCAGCCATGTGCCCCAGGAGCTGTGGAAAATGCCTTGCTGGCCGAGACCTGCAGGTGAAAGGAGGCCAGAGACACCAGGGTCCTTGCTCTTTCCAGAGGAAGGAAGGCTCTAGCCTCTTTTGTGTTCAGTTCTGCGCCTATGAAGGTGGGAAGCTGGACAGGCTCTAGAACTGACTTTGGAAGATTGAGAAGGAAACCTAGAGATGTGAGCAGTTGCTGAGTTACCTGAAGGTGTAGTTAGACCTGGTCTGGAGACTGGCCTACTATGAGCCAGTCGTCCAGATAAGGAAAGATGGCAATCTTTTGCCTTCTTAACTGGGCAACTGCTACTGCCAGGCATTTTGTGAATACCCTCGGGGCCGAGTGAGGCCGAAGGGCATTGCTCTGAACTGGTAATGGCTGAGGGCAGTTGAATCTGAGGTACTTTCGATGGGAGCTTCTGATAAGAACATGGAAGTAGGCATCCTTGAGGTCCAGGGAGGCTAGCCAGTCCCCTGGCCTCAGAGAGAGAGTAAAATAATTCCCAGAGTCACCATTTTGAATTTTGGTTTTAAAAGGTGCTTGTTTAGATATCTGAGATCCAGGATGGGCCGCCATTCTCCTGTCTTTTTGGGGTAAGAAGTACCTGGAGTACAACCCTTTGCCCTGGTGTGAGGGTGGAACCCTTTCCACAGCTCTGAGAGCCAGGAGGGTAGAAACTTCTGTTTCTAGGGCAAGTGCCTCTGGATGGATTTGCAGGTGGAAAGGACCTGGCTCTCATCTTTGGAAATTTTTGAAGCTGAGACCAGTCCCTGGCTTACTACTTCCAGGACCCACTTGTCTGATGTTAAAGACTTCCAGTCCTGGACAAAGTAGCCAGCCTGCCCCTACGGTAGTGGAGAATCGGCCTAGCCACCCCATCAGGGAGCCTGCTTGCCAGGGTTTTGGGCTGAGGGGTAGAAGCAGGCTTGCTTGTACCCGCCTGCCTCTCTCTAAAGCAGGGTTCTCAAATGGAGGCCAGCCTCCTGGGAGGCCCCAACCTGTTCAGGGAGGCTCAAGCAAGTCTGAAAAAGTACTGTATTTAAATTTTGAGTTTTATGTATTTTGTGTGATGAGAAGAAGCAAACTGAACGAGGATAGTAGTAGGTGAATGTTATGTATTTATTTACTAATAGGTGACAAGGAAGGTGAATGAGCCAAGGCTCATTTCAGGTGTACCAGGGAAGGGTAGGTAGTGATAAAATTTCAGAAGGTAACTGCAAAACAATCAAGAAATATGCAATGAACAATAAGCGCAAACAAACATGAACAATAAACTAGTAATGAGTGGTGGTAATTGATCAATTTGTAGACTGATGGCAGGACAGCCCAAATATAAGGGTTGAGCATAGAAGTACTAAGAGCAACAGCAGGAAGGAACAAAGTAATCCCTGAGAAGTTGCTTAGGAGCAGTGAAGAAGAAGGGAGAGGCAAAGTATGTAGGAAGGTTATTTCATATAGAGAGAAAATAGAGAAAGTAGTCTGACCCATGAAGGCACTGCAACAAGAGGTAACAATGGTTCAAGAATGAAACAGCAGAGCAAGTAGGCTGGCCTGTTGAAGGGGAGAATTACAATAAGCTGAATAATAATATTTATTTTATTTCTTTGTTATTCAGATAACACCTTTAACACATCGCTCTTTTCAAAGGTTCCATGTCAGCATGAGACAAAGAATTGAATGTGAGCCAAGTACTCAAAGGGTTTCAATTTATTCATGGTGTATAGCAGAAGTTCAGTATGTTATTTTTCTTTGGGAGGCCCAAGTTGATTCAGTTTTTGGGGAGGCTCAAAATTTTTCCATGGATTTGGGAGGCTCACTGGGTCAAAGTCTGAGAACTATTGCTCTAAAGAACCCCCTCTGGGCATAAGCAGAAGAGGAGCCTGGGCTTGGTAAAGGGCCTATGAAAGGCCTGCCCCTGCCCTGACATGCTGCCTTTGAGGAGTGGCTTGCCTTTCTTTGGCCTGTGCACTCCTATAGGTGGTCCTATATTCATCCATTTTCTTCATATAATTCTCTGTCTGCTCCCCAAACAGAAATTGCCCTAACTAGGAAAATCCATAGCCTTAGACTGGGTATCCTGTGACAGGGTAGTACATCTGAGCCAAGCCATTCTGCGAAGAGCCACAGATGTAGCCATGACCCTTGATGACACATCATTAGAGTATACTGCAGCATGAAATTGCAGCTTGGATGCCTCAATACCATCCGCAGCCACCTGCTCCAGCTCCTGGCAAGCTGGTCAGGGACCTGTTTACTAGAGGCCAGCACAGTATCCCATCTGGATTTCTGGTACCTAGCAGCATAAACCATATAATTTGCCTGTCTGAGTCCTAAAGATGCTGCCATGTACTGTTTCTTTGCCATGCATCCATCCTCTAGAGTCCTTTTCAGGAGGTGCGAGGCTAGAGGAATATTTGCCTTGTCACAGGCTGCAGCCTGCACTACCCCACATGGCTGCATTGCTGAGTGAGGAACTCCGTATCAGAGCCTGATAATGTATACCTCTTGTCCATCCTTTTATCAACAGGAAGGATAGAATGAGGAGTTTTACAATTTTACTGTCTGTTTCCTAAAAGATTTGTGCAAGGGAATAGACAGTCTCGAACTCTGGAATATCCATCATTTCTACATAATCAGGCTCTTCTTGGTCATCAACAGCTTCCTCAACAGGGAGTTGGAGAGTTTCAACAACTTTCTTATAGAACATAAAATGAGAAGGGGACTCAGATAGCCTGGGGGACCCCTGACGGTCTGTCTGGAGAGATGTCGGTTCAATGGGCACATCAGACCTTCAAAATCACATTCACTCTCCTCATACTCCTCCTCCCTTCCTCCGGTTCATAAAAATCCTCAAAATCATAATCTTGAACCGATTGGAACCCGGCCGAACGGCGCTTCCCTGATGGTGTGCGGTTTGGACAGAACGAGGAGAGAGACTGGACAATTTGAATTGCTTTAGCTATTTCCTCAGCGGTTGGAGAAAGAACTTTCGGCTTCACACTAGCTGACTTTCGAATCCTTTTAGTTGGAACCAGCTCCTCAGAGCTGGCTCTTCGTTGCCCGAGGAAGTGTCGCCTGGTCAGAGGGCACTCCCTCCGATTCGTTGGAACCGAACTGGGCTGGCCATCTCGGTCAGTGGACTTTTGGCCTCCCTTCCCTGAGCCTACCAACTCTCTTTTCCACGGTGGCAGCAGGAAAATTCTTACAAATCTGGCAGTCTGCATTGAGGTGGTCAAACCCCAGACAATATACACAGGTGGTGTGTGGGTCAGCCTTAGCAAAGAGCTTCCCCCACAGAACCACAATGCTAGAAACCAGTGGGCAGTTTTTCTTTTGGGTTTCTCAGACATAGTGCCAGCCTAGCCAAACTTGCCCGTTAATGGCAATCCATCAACAAGACTCTCTTATCGGTTCCCAACATGTCACGGGTCATGGAAAAAAAGCGTAATGAAATCCGTTTTTTAGAACCGATAAGAACCGGAACCACTTAAAGGACCAGAAGTTTTTTTTTTTTTTTTTTTTAACAACCTGATCGGTTCAAACCGAATCGGAAAACACGCTTACAAGTTCCACACAGAAGAAAATAAATGTAAGCCTATCTATTACTACAATACCACAGACAGAGCTTGAACTGACCAGTTGTGATTTAATTTCGGTCAAAAACGAAAAATAAGACTTTTAACCGACAAGCGAACCGAGCAGAAGGAGGAATCTCCGGAGCGACTGTTCAGTGGTACGGAGTAAAAATCTGACAGTTTGAGTTTGAAGAACAACAGACAGAGTTTTCAACCCGACGCGCTCAGGTTCCATGCCTGGCATGGAAAGTTGACTCTTTCACCTCGGAGCAGTTCGAAGGTTGGGACTCACTGCATATGTCATAATATAGCAAGACTTCATGTTGTTTGAAAATGTACAATCGATGGGTCCCTCTCTGGAAAAATGGTAATTTCCATCCGGCTAGGCTGGATTCTTCTCATAAGCAGTGGGCCAGGCAGGCTTGCAATATATTCTACATTTTTTATTGGCAGAACACTTAGTCTTTCCAGCAGTTACAAATGGAATTTCCTTAACCAAGCTGGACTTTCATAAATTTCTATGTGTTCGATCATTTTAACTAATTCAGAAATGTTAGAACAGATCTGGACAGACCAGCACCTCTTGCTGAAAAAAGTCCATTTGATTTCCCAAAATAATAATTCTAAACATTTAGGGCCAGAAATTCAAAACTTTGTCCCAGGGCTAAATTAGCACTGCCTGGCGTGTAAAATTGCCCGGACCAAATAACCCACCATATTCAGAGATAGCCCAGTGCTAATATTATTAAATACATCATGCTAAGAAAGCCAGGCAAACTGGGCTGGGAGTGCTGGGTAAAATAGCCGGGAATAAGACAGCACTGAATATAGCAACAGTGAAGTGCAAACCGCAACAGCAGCTCAGTACACCCTGGAGCAAGCCAGTGTTGCAGGTGGAGAACATTGTGTGTGATTGCACAGAGATGTCTCACATCAACTACAAACAAAAATGCAGGACACCGCTGCCAGAACTGTGCTATGCTAGTGAGGTTTGCCAGGGCTAATCCCGGGTGCACAGTGCTAACACAATAGCCCAGTGCAAACTGGTTAGCCTGAGACAACGTGTGCTATATTCAAAAGCTCTCATGCAAATTAGCCTACTTAGGTAATCCATGGGCAAACAGGCACATTTGCATCTCATTATGTGCTGCTCGCATACATTACCATGCAGCTATCCCAGTGCTACTGCATGAAGCACACAGCTCCACCTTTTAGTCGGAATGGAAGTACAGGCTAGAAGCTGCAGGTCAAGGCATGTTCAGAGCATCCCTGTTGGTTGGAATAGATGTACAGGCTGGATGCTGCCAGGCACAAGCTGTGCATGCACCCACCCATGCAGCACTGCAAGCAGTACAGACCACTATAGTCATATATATATATATATATATATATATATATATATATATATATACACACACATACACACACACACACACACACACATATAAATACATCCTGCTGGAGTCCAAACACACCTGGAGAACAGCCCCCACCCACAATACCAACAGTGGCACCCGCAGCAGTTGTGGGTGCAGTAACGAGGTAAAGTTGAGACAAGAATGCATGGGACAGGCATGAGGCAAGGAGGGGAAGGATGTGGTCTAGAGCCTACTAGGCCCAAAAGCAACTCCATACAGCAGAGCACTGGGTACACTGGGTGGGCCAAGCAGTCCGTCTCAGCTGTCAAGGCCACTGTTCCCATACTGGGATACAGTCCCTGGTAGTCTAGGTCCCCCCATTGTGATCCTCAATCCCTGTAGCTGTGGGCACTGCACAATAGCCATGGTAGTCTAGACTCCCCCATTGTGATCCCCGACCCCATAGCCACTAGAAATATTTAATTTCCATGGTGGTCTAGTGGTTCCCCATCATGAACCCTCCCCGTAGCCACAAGAATATTTTAATTTCCATGGTGGTCTAGTGGTCCCACACACCCCAGCATGACTCCCAACCCCATAGCTGCAAGAATATTTTACTTTCCATGGAGGTCTAGTGGTCCTCCACCCCCAGCATGATCCGACCCCACAGCACTGAAATACCTGGTGGTCTAGCACCCCACCTGGCAGTGACAGCTCCCGCTCCCCGTAAATGTCCTACAAATGGAGCCAGTGACCGGCTCAGCCTCCACTCACCACCATGACTGAGTGCTACTGACATGAATGGCCTCTAGGTGGGCCAGCGGTCCTTATCTGCTGTCAAAGTCTATGTTTCTATGGTTCAACGTGCTCATTCATTTCAGTAGTGCCCAGTCACACAGCAGTCGGTAGCCAGCCATTGTGGTGAGTGGAGGCTGAGCCGGTCACCAGCTCCATTCATAGGATGTCTACGGGTGGAGTGGGAGCCATCACTACCAGGTAAGGGCAGCTAGATTACCAGGTATTTGAAAAGGTGGGGTTGAGATTGTGCTGGGGGTCAGAGGACCACTAACCACCATGGAAATAATATTTCTAGCGGCTATGTGGATCGGGGAGGTGGGGGACCACTAGACCACTAGGAAAATTAATATTCTTGTGGCTATGGGGTTGGGGTTCACCATGGGGGCACCACCGCATTACAGCGAGCTTTTTGTCAGCAGTAATTAGCTCTGCGCTACAGATGGTGCTAATGCCTGTAGTGTGGCACTATACATTTGAATGTCAGCTGCATTGGCATTCCTAGCCTCCCCTAGCCCCCACCTACATACATTATCAATTAGCATCAGTGCTACCACAAGCAGCTATTAGGATTTCAATATCTGCCAGGCACAAATCCAGTGATACTGATTTTCGCCAGGCACAAAGTTTGAATATCTGGCCCTAATCTCAGACTCTATATAGGAATTTAATTCTAATATGTGTAGGATGGTTGTGGAACAGATACAATACAGATGGGAGGCAGAACTCAATGGGCCCCATCACAGAAAGAATGGACACAAATTTGGCAGGCTATCCACACAATAACATCATCAGGCAGCTGGAGAGAGTTCAGGTGGCAAAAAACTCAACATTTCTTGACTCCTGATAGATCCAAGCATCTTGGAATAAGCAACACAGACCTATGCTGGTGAACATGTGGGAGGCGAGAACACCTCTACATATTTATTGGTCCTGTAGTGTATTACAGGGCTTCTGAACTGAGGTTAAATCTCAGATTTCCAGAATGTTAGAAATCACACAGGACCTGAATGATTCTCACTTAATTTGTGGACTGTACCCCCAGAATGTTAAGGGGGACTGCTAAGCATTATTTATTTAATATTTTAGTGTCTCGGCCTTGAATGCCATTACCCAGAGCTGGTTGGATGTTAAGCCACCGTCTTGGGAGAAATGGGTACAAAACTGTAAGAACATTAAGAGTATGGAAGAAATTATAATGAGACTACATCTTAGGGTAGACCACTTCAATGCCAGATGGCTTCCTTTCGCACACGTTAGAGGATCCTGAAGGGACCTGTGTATTGGAACAATTGCTTTATGATTAATATTTAAACTGGTCAGCTGAATTTTAAATTTATCCCTGGTTGGATTTGCTCTGCCTCCATCTAGTTTCCTTTTTTTTTTTGTTTACTTATTTGGTTATAAAGTTATTGTATTTAGGTACCCTGGTTCTTTTACTACCAGACTATATAAAAGTATTTTTGGGGTGTTGTGGAGTAAAGGGGATGGCCTGTGTGTAACAGCCTGGATCAGCTAAGGGCTGAAATAAGGTTGCTCAGATGGGAGCTGGGGAGGATGGTGTGGGAAGTCAGAAGAGCAGAGCAGTGGAGGGAAGGCAAGGGTGATGCCCAAGGGAGTGAGGCATCAGACAGGGATGGAAGTGGGGAGAAGCACCCAGTACATAGGAGTATCTATTCCAAAGAGGACTAGGGAGCCCAGGGTGGAGGAATGGCAAGTGGTAAGAAGAAGGGTGGGAATGTGAGAGTAGCATCAGGGGTGGGAAATTCTAAATGCACCACTGTCTGGAAGGAGGAAGGGGCAGTTGAAGATCAGGTTGAGCCAGGGCTGAGAGTAGGAGTACAGGGAGGAGAAGGAATTCATCGGGGTGGGCTGGGAAGAGGAGGCAGGCAAAACACAGTGGAGGATGGGGGAGGGAGACAAAAGGAAAGGAAGAGGGAGGAACACGAAAGCAGATTCAGATAGTCAGAAGGAAGGGGCAGAGTGGGAGATGGTAAAACAGTTAAAGGGATAAATTGTGGATGTGGAGATAAGTTCACCAGGGTGCAGAGAGCAGTTAGGTGGGGAGCAGCTAGCACTGAAGGTAGAAAGGAAGGACGGGAGCATGGGTGCAGGGGATGCAAGGTGACAATCATAGGGACTCCATAGTTAGGGTATTCATTAAGGAAGGAAGGGACCCAAATGCAAGAAGGAGGGTAGTTTGTATGCCAAGGATGACAGCGGGAAGGTGGGCCCAAGAACAAGGGAAATAGTAAGGAGGTTGGAAGAAAACCAAATTTAGCTATACATGTGTGAACCAGTGACCTATATGGGAGGAGGCTGAGGTAGTGCAAGGTAGGTTCAGGGAGTCTGGGAAGATCTGCGGGAGGAAGCAAGTTTGCTGGCCTTCTACAGAGGTGATACCAGTACCAAAGACCAGCACAGCCAGGAAAAGAAGGATAGAGGATTTTAATGACTGACTGAGGAAATGGTGCAGGAGGAGAGGTTTATCTGTACTGGGAACTGGGAGGAGACCTGGTCAAACAAAGCACTCTTTTCACCAGACAGGCTACACCTCAGTAGTGAGGGTTTGAGGTACTCAGGTACAAACTGGGGGAATACATAACCACTACTTAAAACTACTGGGGAGAGGCGTGCAGGCCCACAGACTCCAAGAGGAGGAAGTCAGTGAACCTCCCAAAGTGATAAAAAGGTCTGGAGGGAGGAGGTAGAAGGGCAAGAACACAGTCAGCAAAGGGTGGAGGGTGAGGACACATAACAAGGGTATGTGGAAGGGTGCACATAGAGGGGATAAATGTGAATAGAAAAACAGAGGAGAGGGAAGAGAAGGAAGGTCATATTCTAGAGGAAGGATGGTGTCTCTGAATGCACGGAGTCTTGGAAACAAGATAGATGACCTGCAGGCACTATTAGCAGACAGGAGGGTGGACATAGCTGCAGTAACCAAGACTTGGGCAACATCACACCATGACTGGGACCTCTGATCCTGGATATAAGCTATACAAGAGGGACAGGGTAGTCGGGAAGGGGTGGCAGTTTATATCAGGAGGAATAATTACACGAGGGAGGAGTCGGAGAAAGGGAGGTGGAGGCATTATGGGTTCAGTTAAGGTCCAATAGAGGGAGAAAGGTGAGGTTGGGGTGGTTTACAGACCACCCAATCAGGATGAGGAGAGGAACAGAGAAATACTGGATGCCGCGAAAGGAAAGGCAGTAATTGTGGGGACTTCAACCAGCCCAAGGTGAAATGAAACATACCCTCCACAACATGTGCTAGGAGTCAGGTGAACCTGGAAGGACTGCAGAGTGGGTTCCTGACTCAGGGAGTCACTGAACCAACAAGAGCTGAGGCAATTCTTGATCTGGTGCTCACAAATGGGGAGAATGTACACGAAATAATGGTCAGGAGCCACTGGGTGAAGTGATCATTGCACAGTGTGGTTCCAGTTGGATATGGGCAGGAAAGCATCCCAACTAAGACCAAAATCTTGGATTTCAGGAGGGCAGACTTCAGGAAAATGGACGAAGTGCTAAGGAGCAATCTGGTGGGCATCAGAGCAGATATGGGGGCGGATCAAAGATGGTTCATCATTAAGGAAGGAATACTGGTTGCCACAGATGAGTGCGTTAGACTCAGGGAAGAACACAAGGGCCAAAGTGCCCAGCTGGTTCAGTTCTGGGGTCGTCCAAGCAGTAAGGGAAAGAGGCTGGCCTATAGAAAATTCAGGAAGACCAAGAGAGAGGTGGATAGGAAATTACTTAAGGTTGGCTAGTGGAGGCAAGTAAGGAAGTCTGGCGATAGAAGGAGCTGCAGATAGCTGAAGGAATTAAGAAGGAGAAGCCTTTCTTTCACTGCATAAATGAGAAAAGGGACAAGAAGGAAAGGATTGTTAGGCTTAAGAAAGGGGTGAGTTGGGTGGAGGATAATGGGGAAAAGCAGAGGATACGAAATGAATGCTTCTGTTCCATCTTCACCAGGGAGAAGGATGGACCGATGCCTTCAGAAGGAAAAGAGGAGCAGGGGAGAGGAACTCAGATGTAGTGATAAAGGAGGATAGAGTGAGGGAGGGCTTCTGGCACTGAAGGTGGACAAATCACCAGGACTGGACAGAGTACATCCAAGGTGACTAAAGGAACTGGCTGAGGAGCTGGCAGGGCCAGTGGCAGACCTATTTAATAGTTCACTAGAGTCAGGCATGGTGCCGTGGGACTGGAGAACAGTATGTGTAGTGCTTATGCAAAAGTGGTCCCAAGGATGACTCAAGGAATTACAGATCAGTCAGTCTGACCTCCATTGTGGGCAAGCTCATGGAGACCATACTAAAGGAAAGGTTGGTGGAATATTTAGAGGAGCATGGTCTACAGGATGCGAGGCAGCATGGGGTTTATTGGGGGGATTGTGTCAAATGAATCTGATTGACTTCTTTGACTGTGTCACTAAGACAGTAGACAGAGGCTTTGCCTCACAAAGGTTGATCATGAAGTTGGTGGATCTCAGGGTTGGGGAAAGGATGGCCTGATGAGTGGATAACTGGCTGAGGGACAGAACCCAGAGGGTGGTTGTGGGGAGAGTTATCTGCACCAGAGAGGTAACCAGTGGAGTCCCACAGGGCCTGGTGCTAGGGCCGGTGTTGTTCAATATCTTTATCAATGACGCTGGGGATGGCATTAAGGGCAAAATGTGTCTATTCACGGATGACACCAAGCTCTGTGGGAGAGTGGACACAGCTGAAGGGATAGAGCACTTACAGGAAGATCTGGAAAAGCTGGGAGGTCATCCAGAATCCGTCAGCTTGGCTTCAATGCCAAGAAATGCAAAGTTATGCATACTGGAGCCAAGAATCCCAGGACAGAGTACTATCTGGATGGAATTCAAGTATCTGCATCAGAGGAGGAGAAGGACCTGGAAGTGATGATCATTAGCGAACTGAAGAACTCCACGAGTGCAAGAAAGCAGCAGCAAAGGCAAACAAGATGCTGGGATGCAAATCTAGGGAATCAGTAGCAGGAGTGAGGAAGCTGTACTGCCTTGTACAGGTCACTGGTAAGGCTGCATCTACAGTATGGAGTTCAGTACTGGTGCCACACCCCAAAGGACATTAACCTGCTGGAGAAGGTTCAGAGGAGGGCTACAAAGATGATAGCGGTGAGCAGGGTGAGGCATATGAGGAGAGGTTGAGAGCACTGAACTTGTACTCCCTGGAAGACAGGAGAGAGAGAGAGAGAGAGAGAGAGTTGTTGGACCTTCAAGTACTTGAAAGGATAAATACGGTTAATAAGGAGAGTCTCTTTAAGCTGAGTGGCAACCATAACATGAGGGGCACAGTCTTAAGCTAGAGGGTGGGAGGCTTAGGAGGAGGTCAGGAAGCACTTCATCACAGAGAGGGGTGGACACTTGGAATGTGTTGACGGAAGAGGTCATCTTGTTTAAGACAGTAGGCAGCTTTAATAGAGGCTGGGATAAACATGGGGAAGCTAAGGATCATGGGTAGGGAGGTTGGGAGGAGTGGGGAGGAGGGCAGGGACATTAGCTCCAGCTATGGACCCTGCAGTCTGAGGAGCTTGATAGATCAAATGGCCTTCCTCTGCTGGCTTCTTCATTATATATTCATATGTAAGGAGATTGATTTGACTTGTGTGGAGGCAACATTAGCATTACTTCTTGTTTTCAGTTAAGTATCAGATACTGTACCATTTCTTCTCTTCAGAGCCTTTACCGTGGATCTGTGCTCATTGTATAAGATGCCTCTGCATTCTTAATAAATAAGTTAAAAAATACATATATCTTACTATGTGATACACGTGTATACAGTCTAGCAATATATTTGTATGGACCAAAATAAAGGTGTTCAAGTCAAAATTTCTTCTTATGTATTCGTCAGAGCCTAAAAGCAGTCCCCCACCCCTGGTGCTTAACTAAATGCAATTGTTTCTCTGACATAATTGCGTAAATAAATGGAACTTGCCTTGATTTACAGGTAGCTGGAGTTGTCTGCTACCTATGTATACAACTTTACCTCTGTACCAAAGAAACTATCTACTGTACTCCACTGCAGCTTAATAGAGCAGCACATGTGTCAGCAGGTGAGCAAACAAAAGGCCAGTGTGTCGAATGTGGAAATCCATTTTGTATTTATAATTCTTGCAAAACTTCCTGTAGAGGTTGAGATGTTAAACGTCATCTCTGAAACACAACTTGTGCCACAGCGTGTTGACATAGTATTTCTTTGGCTTCCAATGCCAGAGACTCTGGTTTAAAACATACACCTTTTGTGTGAAAAAGCATATTTGATTAGAAACTAGCAGTGTCCAATCCTGCATGTGTCTTGGTGGATCACGGCCTGAGAGTTACAAGTGAACTGGTGTGTAGTGTGAAAGAATAGGTCACTTTGTAAAACAAGTATGGATGCAAGCAGATTTGTTTATAAACTGGAAGATCTCTTAGTAAAGGTCCTGTGTAAAGAAAGTGATTTCATATGAGAGAACACAGAATAATGAACTGTTTGGAAGTTTTATTCTCAAGCTGTATGTGTGTGTACCCCCCGGCAAGGTTTTAAAAAATTATTCTTAAACAGATCCTATGGAATTTTACTGCAGTTTCTGTTCTTATCTGAGTTTCATTGAGAATTTTCATACAAGAACGTACAGTAATTATCTATTGATGGGTTCTGTTGGCACTGTATACCTTGAGAGTGAGGCTCGAGAGGTCTCAAGTGTCTTCGAACTATGAATGTGAAGCGCTTTTTTTAAATCATTAACAAATCTGGTTACCTATAGCTGCATTCAGTTAGACACAAACACTGACACAGTCAGGATCATCATGCAGCATGGGACATTAAAATAAAATACATACATTTAAACATTACACAGACTTATTGGGGGTCAGGAGGGTGGGGCTTTCAGCAGCTGGATGCGAGAGATGAGTCATTTTAAATAGACAAAATGGCACATTTAATTAATTTGGGGTCTAATTGTGTCACAGAGCATTACGTTGAAAACTGTTTGCTATAAAGTATAATGGATGAGTAACAAAATGGCCTGAGTTTCCATCTCAGATGTCTGATGACATCAGTGACCTCTTGAAGTCTCGAGCCTTGCCCTAGAGGCCTCGATGTCATCATATGGAAACACAACCTTGTTGTACATGGTTACCAATCTATTGTTCTATTTTTTTTATTACTATATTACGTTATCAGCCTTCTCTACATTACACTGTAGAAGCACTATACTATTCTTCCTGGACATGAAGGTCTCTGACTATAATACTGGCCTAAAGTATCTGACCATATAATTTTATTTATTTATTTATTAAAGTTTGGTAACCGGTAGGCCCACTGAGCCCTGAAGGTCCCTTTTCAGGGTGACCCGGATAACAGTATAAATTATGATACAGAAACAAGACAAGATTAGGTTCCAGAAATCAAGTGTACAAAGGTTAGAATGCAGGTTACAGTCTTGGTTATCAACAAGTTACTGTACATGGTAGAGACTGGCAAGGATACGAAACATGAGTAACAGATAACAAGTATACTGGTGAAGTGCTGTCTAGCAGAGCGGTAAAATGGCCAAAGGGGAGGACCTGACAGGGTCCCTAGGAGAGAAAAGGGGAGGGAATATTATGAGTTATGACAACGGCAAGTACTGGTGTCAGCCATGTGGGACTTTAGTCTGAGTGGAAATTAGCAAGTGAGGAGGCTTTCTGCACTGGCGGAGGAAGTTAGTTCCACAGATTGGGGGCTAGGCAGGAAAAGACCTGCCTCCAGCATTGGACCTGAT
Organism: Neoceratodus forsteri; assembly: GCA_016271365.2. Lineage (NCBI taxonomy): Eukaryota > Metazoa > Chordata > Ceratodontiformes > Ceratodontidae > Neoceratodus > Neoceratodus forsteri. The sequence goes on from CM057452.1 coordinate 1,874,324,199, forward strand.
TCTGGGAACTTCTAGCAGTTTTACACCCTGGCGTCCCTAGCTTCCAGGGGTTATGTTTGGTGGCCATGGTTCCTACAATGCTAGGCGGAGCCGATGGTCTGAGCAGCTTGTAAGTCAGACAGAGCAGAGGGTACTGTGGTAAGCATTCAGTGAGGGCCACCGTAGCTGGGCCAGGGTATCACAGTGGTGACTTCACAGTGGTCATGGATAGCAAACGGGCAACCTTGTTGTACAATATTTGCATCCTAGTGACCTCTTGCTTAACCATGCATTGTATTTTCGGATGACAAAGGTCAAGGTGGGAAGCAGGACACTTGCACCAATGGAGAGCCTGGCCTCAGGGATAAGTTGGTCCTTGAGGCGGTACAAGGTACCAAGTTTACGTGTAAGGTCTTGGTAACCTGGTCACATGGTTCTTGAAAGTGAGGCATTGGTCAAGTGTAAGTCCTAGGTATTTTAGGAGGGCACTACCTCAATCCCTCACAAGAGAGTGAGGTGAGTTGCAAGGAGGAGGTCCTGTCATGACCAAGGTATCTGGGCCCAAATAGCATCGCCTTGGTTTTGCTAGATTCCACGACCATTTTGTTTCCTTCAGCCAGACCTCAAGTGAAGTGAGGTCATCTTGGAGGGAGAGGACCTAGAGCTGCCATATCACCCAAGGATCGACAGAGGATGGTATCATACACATATTGCGACTTGAGCTACTACACAGTGGGTATGTGGTCATTGGTAAACAAGGAGAAAAGGAGGGGCTTTGAGGATTGAGCCCTGCGCTACTCCCTCATTTAGGGTAGAGGCCAGATATTGCACCCTTCCAAATAACCCTCTGTGTCCGGTCAGCTAAGTAACTCCCAAACCACTTGCAGCAAGGGTGTCTAAGCCAATTTTGTCTAGCTTATGTAACAGGAGCTTGTGGTCAACAAGGTCAAATGTCTTGGATAGGTCTATGAATACGGCACCAGGGGTAATCCATTATCCATTGCTCTGAGTACATCATAAGTAAAGCTGATTAGTGCTGTGTCCGTCCCATGATTGGGTCTAAATCCGTGTTGGGAAGGGGCTAGAAGCTGATGAGCCTCCAGGTAGTCACGGAGTTGACTGTAGATTAATCTTTCTTGCAGCTTAGCTAGTGGGCAGAGCAAGAAGATAGGTCTGTAATTATTTATGTTTTCCCTGGAGTCACCTTTGTGTATTGGGACAACGTTAGCCTGTTTCCACTGTTCAGGAATGATTCCTTCCCATAGGTATCTATTTAGAAGCCAGGTCAAGGGTCTAGAGAGGAAGGGGCTCCAGCCTTTAGTAGTCGAGGGTTAATTCCATCTGGCCTCCCTAGAGCCTTTGACCTTCAGGGCCCTAGGAGGTTTGGACCTCTTTTCTTCACGAGTCTTAGGTGGAAAGAGGTCGTTCAAAGCTGGAAGACTTATCTACGTTTGGGGCAGTAGGCATAGGAAACACACAAACCTTGTAGGCATCGAGGTTAGTAAAGTGATTGTTAAGGGTGGAGGCTATTTGAGGAAGTCTCTTACTAGCTGACCATTTACCTCAATGGGGCCTGAATCAGGCTTGTTGTTCCCGATCAGTCCGATAACATGGTGCCAGAATAACCTTAGGTTGCCTAGGCTGTTTTTGTAGGTGAGTGATGTACCTCCTTTTGCAATTTTGATGGCTCTCTTGGTTTTGTTTCTTAAGGCTTTGTAAGTCTCAAGGTCTACTGGGAGGAAGGAGATTTTAAACTTCTTCCAGGCCTTGTCCCAGTGATCATGAGGGTTTTAAGGGATAGGTAGATCCACTTGTAGCAGCTACCTTTTGTTCTTAGTTTTTAGAGGGTGAAGAGGTTGGCCACAGAGCATAATTGGTTCTGAAAGTATTCTAGGACCTCTGCCATTGTGGGGAGGAGCATGATTGGGCCCCAGTCCAGGCTGCATAGGTAGTCATTGAATTGTACTTCAGAGAATTCTGAGTAGTCGCAAGCAGTAAGGATTCTGAGATGGACCTTTGGTGTTCTGTTTTTCCAGATACAGAAAATTATGGAGTGGTCACTCAAGGAGCCCGCCATTATTCCGGCTGTCTGGATGTTTGAGGGCTGGACACTAGAGCCCAGTCAAGGGTAGTGTGATTCTCTGTTTTGTAATTGAGCCTAGTCGGTTCAGAGATCACCTGTACCAGACCAGCCTCTAGGGTCAGAGTCGTAATGGCTTGGCTGGGTCCTGGGCCTAGTTTAGGTTGAAGTCCCCTAGAATAAGAAGCTCTGAGGAGATGTCTTGGGCCGTGATCTTAGTGATGGCCTCAAGGGATTAGGCGCAGTCCTGGGTGGGTGGTAGATACAGCCAATTGTGAGTAGTTTGAGTGCCCTAGGGTTATACGGATGAAAATAGATTCTCCGTCTGAGGGGTACTTTCTGTAGGTTAAGGAGTGACACTGTGAGGGCTTCCTTTGCATAAATGAGTACACCCCCTTTTAGTCAGCCTATCCTTTGGAAGGTACTGTAGCCCTGGGCCTGTATTTCGTGATCTAGTATGTGGGCCTTAAGCCAGGTCTCAGAAATGGGAAGGACATCAGGCTTGTAGAGGTCAAGCCAGGCTTGTACTTGGATTTTGGTCTGGGGCTGCATAATGCCTTTGGTGTGCTATCCCTCAGCCCCTTTGTGGGATGTCCAGTGAGGGTCATGAGGGACGGATTGTGATATTGGTGGTAAGGGCCAGGGTTGGATTGGATATCTCCTGCCAAGAGTAGCAGTGCTGCTAGTAGGCACAGTAACTTAGGGCTGGCTGAGGGGACTAGATTGTTCTGGTGCATCCTGCATGCAAAGTAGAACAAGTCACAGCATATCCTTCCTTACAAGCTTGTAAGCTGAAGAGGGACAAGTGTGCAGGAGGGGCATTCCACTTAGAAGTCAAGGGAGGGGTCATTGAGCTGATGTCCTGTAAATCCTGGGTACCCAGAGCCAATTAGTCTGTCTGCCCAGAGAAGTGATAGAATATAGACAGCGCCAGATGTTGAGAACCCCATTCTGATTTCTCAGTTCTATGGTTTTATTTTTGTTCATTGCATTTCAGTTTTGAATATATAGCAAGCTGTGCACTGAAGACATTTTTTTTTTTTTTTTTTGCTAATAAGGCACAAATGATGCTTAGTTAGCCATTATTTGCAGAACACTGAAATCGCAATAGGTACAGCCTGCTCTAGGTTGAGTAGCAAATCTTATAACTTACACCTGACAAGAAGAGCAGCTCTCCTATAAATCCTTGGAGCTTTAGCCTCAGTGGGTGGAACAAAACTGTGCCACCACCTAAAGGTGCCATACTCTAAACTCACTGCATATTGCAGAGGCAAAACTGGAGTGAGGTCATGACTCACGGCACACTGCAGGGTTTAACATTCCATGTCACAGTGCATGAGCAGGCTTTCTGTCAGCATGGCTCAGTTGGTAGCACATCTGCCTCTGTGCCAGAAGGTCATGGCTCTAGCAAAACACCAGGACTGAGTTCATATCATAAGCGCTGGCACCAGAGTGCTGCATTATGGAGATGCCGAGGTCCCTTCTGCACATCTCGCTGCTGTCCTGGTGGGTGTCCATGTGGAGCAGAATAACCCAAGGCACTTATTGCAAGAGATGTGAATTCTCCCAGTGTCCTGCCAGCATTCCCTTCCCATAAAATCAGTTTAGGCAATTGTCTTATATTCTGTGTTAGTGTTAATGTACAAAATGGCTGCCACTACATGTGTACTGTCACTTTACTACCAGTCTCTCATTGCTTGCAAAGTGATTTGGGATACAATGGTTATAAAAGCAATTTATAAATGTCAGTTCTTTTCTTTTCCTTCTTCTATATGCTTAAGGTTGAAGCATAGAAAAGAAAAATGCTATCAGATTTGCCATGATTTCTTTTACTAGCTGGATAACAAAGTTACTTAGCAATTATGGCAATGTGGAATGACAGAGAAAACATTAATGTTGTTTGAAATCAGGTGGGTAGGTAGATAGGTGTTTTTATTAGGCACCCTTCTGGTAACTAGGAGCCTTACAATATAATATAGATACATCAATAACAGATCAATAAGTAGAAATATATACAGTACAGTAAGGGGTGCACAGACACTATCATTCTAGCATGTGCCAATGACAACAGCTCAACATGTTGCTTGAACATGTGCCTGGGGCATAACGGCATATCCAATGCTGCACTGCAATTGTGGCACTGTATATACTGGCATCTTTATTACTGAAGATGTGCTCCCTCCCAACCCACACAAGTTTAATGGTGTTTCCCCACAGTTTCCCTGTTACCAGGCTCCCTATTAGTGCACTGCCCTCACCCATCTCAGCCCCTGCTGTGTGCCGACCAGCAAGGGCCACCATCTGTTTGCAGAGGTGTTCAGGAACAGGTTGGGACCACCACTGAGTATGGCTAAGTTGGTCACAAAGAACTGGCCATGGTAAATTGGTCTTTGTTAGGTACTGGGTTCCCAGTTTCTCCATCTTGATAGCAATGTAGACCATTGTTGTGATGGGTTACTGTGCATGGGGACTTGATGTCTACAGTGAAAATAAGATGCAGATGATGGTGAACACTGGCCCATATGCAATGGAAACACCTTGGAGTTTCAACACTCCAAGTAAAAAGTATGTTTAGAAACATGTTCTGTCTTCAGATCATTATATATAGAATAATATATAGGTGGTGTATTTAATGAGAATTTTATACACACCTGAGGTGTTGGATGCTAAATAAACCCCGAAAGAGAAGCTTGAGGGGTTTATTTACATCCATCACCAAGGGTGTGTAAAATTAAGTTTTACATCACCCCATGTTTTATTTATATAATTGCTAGAGAGTGTTTTTTGCTACAGCAATTATATTAAATAGAAACACATAGATGTGCATCCGTAGGCGGGTTCAAGTGCAGTCCACAGTTGGGCTCAATCAGCTGTTATAACGTTTCTTTTTTGTAAAGTGGTTCCTCTGCTATAAGAGCTATGTTTTTAAATATTTACTTACATCAGAATCGAAGGTGCGAGTAAAGTGTTCAGTGCTGATGAAGGAAAGACGGTGGCTGGCACATGCATGAAGAGGAAACCCAATGCCTGTTCACAGTTATAACCAGATGGTTATAATGGTGAATTATAGCTGGTTTCCTATGGGAAAAAACACTCAACAGTTGTTATAACAGCATTAAGACGCCCACATTGCATGTTTCAAGAGCTATGCCCATTGCAATACTTTCTCATTAGACATCAATTTGTTCAACTCCATAGGACGTTTTAAAATATGACTTAAAAATTCCTGCTGAGTCGGGGCTTCCCTGCTTTTATATACAGTATTTGTTCCAATGTTTAGTAACTACACTTTAGCCAGTTTATTATTTGTTGATGTTTGTTTACTTTATTTACAGTTTATTTACCTGGTAGGTGCACTAGATAAAACATTTGCCTAGTTTCAGGCATGACCTGGAAGACTACAACATAGAAGTTCATCCATCACAACAACATAGAAACAACAAGAAAACAGGATGCAATACATATAGCCAAGCAGCAGTAAAGGGAAAATAGAGCAAGCAAAATAATACTCAAGATACAATATATGAAGGGCATTGTGCAAGACAGAGTACAATGTACAACAGTATACATACAATCAAGATACAGCGATATGGTAGCGTTCATTGGTATGGTGTTCAGTTCAAACATGCAAGGTGACAACTCCTAGCAGCCTAAGCGCAGGTACATACAGAAGCCTGGTTAAGAAGAATGCAGTAGTCTCTTTTGAAGGCCTGGCTGGAGGGACACTGACAGACCTTGATCGGGATGGAGTTCCAAAGTGTGGGGGCAGAGTAGGAGAAGGACATTTCTCCTGTAGTAGTTTCATCTTGGTTCTGGGTATGTTTAAAGAACCAGGGAACTTAGACCTTAGTGGATAGGATTAGCTATCAGACATGGTAATGCCAAAAGCGACATGAGGGGCTTCTTAGGCACAACAGAATGAATTGCACCCCATGGTAAATGTATGCAAGGCTGGTGGAGGAAGCCACCGTAGTTTGGTACAAAGGCTGCAGTGGTGTGTGTTTAATCATGGCCAAGGCAAATCTGTAGATATTGTAATAGGCCACGTCCCGCTTTTGTAGAACAGTTTTGGAGACTAATTAGTAGACTGACAATCCATGTGTCAGTTTGGAAGCAGGATGCCTAGGACACAGCAATATGGGCTTTGAGTATAAGGTTGTATTTAATCTTACAGGAGAGACTCAGTTTGGTGTTCACAGCCTTACAAGCAGCAACAATAAGAGCTGTGAAGTCCAACGAGGTGTCAAGTGTAACTCCCAGGTAGTTAGAGAGACTGTGGTAAGACACGATCCATCAATACATGCTAGTGCTGGGGTTGGGGTGGTGATCGTGGTGGTGGTGGGGTATAGCACATTTTATCCTTGGGGACGCTTCATAGGCGCCTGGGTTGTATGGGCCATGGGACATTGACCCCAGCAATATTTTTTGAGCAGGATTGAGCCCCAGCAATATTTTGCCACATGCTACCTTTTTAAGGCATTTTTCCCTGGTTTCTGTCAGCGTGCCCTCCTGTATGACCGCACCCCTCCCTCCTGCTGTTTAATTGGGCTGGTGGTGACAGCCTGGCTGGCATTATATTTAAAATTGGTGCCTTTGCCTTGTTGCCTTTTCCTTTGGTTTGCGCCCCAGAAAAATCATTGCAGTTCAGTGGCCCTTTTTCTTCAAACTTGCCGCACGTTGATTGGCTGGGGGAAGCTTGTTTGGGTGCAATATGGTGCGTGTGTGTGAGGACTCTGAGAGGTGACAGTTTCAACTGTGTGGCGCTGGCTGGAGAGAGTGGCGCGGCGAGCTGGCCTAGAAGACAAGAAGAGAAGCAGTGGTGGTGGATCACGCCTGGTCCAGCCAGAAAAGAGCAGCCTGAGAGAAACAGCCAAAGAAAAACCGGGGGTGTGCGGGAGCCGACAGTCATCAGGGACACCACACCAGCAGCAACCAGGAAGCACAGCAGGCCAGTCAAGTTGGAGTTGGCAAGCGAGGAGGAAAGGAAGTCCTGGGGTCGGGTGGCGGAGGTGGAACCAGGCTGCTAGCTGTGGACGTGGTCGCCAGTGCGGGCAGCAGCAACAAGCAGCAATAGCAGCTGCAGAGGGAGCAGAGGTGTGGGTGACCCGAGCATTTTCGGTGGGTTTAGGAGGTTTAGGCAGGTGGCAGGCCTACAAGTGGCCGGATGGGTTCCTTCAGTCTGGGCAGCTGGCAGCAGCAGAGCAGGGCAACCTGAGGAGCAGCAGAGGAGGAGAGCATCAGCCAGCAAAGGCAGGCAACAGCAGCAGAACTGTTCCATGGATTACAGATTTTGTGTATCTGGACTGTACCTGCACATGTAGTATTTAACCTATGATGGGGTTGTGGCTGGAAAGGGACACAACTCAATGCACCTACCTGGCTGGTTTAAGCTAATAAAAATACTATCAAACTAAACTACCAAAAAGGTTATATTAAGGCACTAACTGATGTGCTGATTTTGGAACTTAACGTGTTACCAATTTTAAGTTCTGATGTTAACAGAAGCCATGTTGTAGCTCTATTTATATCTATATTTATAGTACTGTCAGTTGCTCAGTAGGTAGCACGCTCAGCTCTGGGGCTGGAAGATCAAAGATTGTGGGTTCTAGCCCCACACCAGGTACTTGGGTACTACCCATAACTGACATTGTAGTGCAGTACCAACGGGTACTGCACTGTTGAGGTGCCGTCCTTTGGATGAGATTTTAATTGTAGTATAGCCTAGAGGTCAAGGCAATGAACAGTACATCCAGCAGACCTGGGTTTGATTCCCACAACCTCTACTTGCATACTGTGTGACCATGAGCAAGTCAGTTAATCTCCCAGTGCTCTGGTTCACCCTGTAAACGGGCATTGAGTCGACTGACCAAAACTGGGTTACCAAAGAATTAAAAACAATTTAGATCTGTTCTGCCCATTTTTGGTCACTGTCCAGGTGGAAGTAAAACATCTCATGGCACTTATCGATGAAGAGCAGGAGTTTTCCTAGTGACATGGTCGGCATTCAATCATCAATAAAAAAACAAACAAACAAAAAAAAAACGGATCCATGTAACCCTGCCTCAGGATGCAACTGGAAACAAGCCATCACAAGTAAATGTGCCTTTCCCAGTCAAAAATAACAAACAAATAAAACTTAATACTGGATGGTGCTGCTCTGTTGCTACATTGTAGAATGAAATATAGAATGGAAGGTTAGACGGATGGTTATATTTTCAACCACTAATTGCTTATGATCTGCTTTAAACTGTAAATTTATTTTTAAATGTGTGTATACATAAGTGCAGTGTGATTTATTGTATACATACGGACCCATTTTCTAATGGAAAATGTTAACATGATCAATTTTGGTCACTCAAACTTCTGAACTGAACTACTGGGTTACCAACAAAAAATAAACTAGCCATTGAGAACAGAGTTCGTTGAGTCTGTTGAGGTGGAATGGAAGTCAAATACTTCCACAGGTCCAAATTGGAAGCAATTTTAGCTTTTGGAAGTCAAAATACTTCTCAAGGCTCAGCAGTGTCGCAGTAGCACTACCCTCACTACACTGGTGACCCAAATTCAGGAAAGGACTGGGGTCTCTCAGGGGCCACCCTGGGAGAGTAGATCTAGCATCCTGAGGACAGCTCTTTCCCTCAGTACAGGGTGAGGACTTGGAGTTTCTCTGCTGACTGTTCCCTGGTGGAGACCAGGTGGAAGCAACACTGGGAGCAGCTAGTCAGAGGTGAGTGGCAGCCAGCTGTCACCAAGCATGCATGCTGCCGCACATATGTGTGTGTCACGCAGTCCAGCACCTTCACAGAAAGAAACAGAAACTGGAGAAAATGCCCTGGTCCATACTGCCGCAATCCCCTGCAGGTGTGGGTGCACATTCACAGAGTGTCTCTAGCAATCCAGCTAGAAAATCAACCCTGCTCCTCAGGAATGTCAGCTCATCATGGTATACTCTGGGCTGCTTAGCCCATGTTGAGTGAGGGCTGGCACATTTAAACTTATTTTAACAATAACAAATGCCAGTCTGTCTTTTGTTAGGAAATGTTGATTCTTGACTGTAATTTGGTAAATGTTATCCATGCAGTAACTATATAAGAATGGGTCAGCTTGGGGAGCTTCATGATGGGAAAGAGCCTAGCCTACTGACTAGCTTGCTAACTGCTGCTTGCTGAAGCCTTCAGCAAGCAAGTTATAGCTAGCCAGTAGCTAGGTCTCCATTCCCATCTCAGAGGCCCTGTCATGGGGGTAAGGGCTGCAGTAACCAGGTAATAAGGTGTGGTGGCCTCTGTGGGGATGGGACAGAGGGATGCTGATGTTGCCTCCATGGGGATGGATAGGAGGGATGTTGATGTTGCCTCTGTGGGATAGATGGGAGGGATGATGATGTTGCCTCCGTGTGGATAGATAGGAGGGATGATGATGTTGCCTCCGTGTGGATAGATAGGAGGATGATGATGTTGCCTCCGTGTGGATAGATAGGAGGGATGATGATGTTGCCTCCATGTGGATAGGTGGGAGGGATGCTGATGTTGCCTCTGTGGGGATGGATGGGAGGGATGCTGATGTTGCTTCTGTGGGGATGGATGGGAGGATGCTGGTTGCTTCTGTGGGGAGGGATGGGAGGGATGTGGATGTTGCCTCTGTGGGGATGGATGGAAGGGATGATGATGTTGCCTCCATGTGAATAGATGGGAGGGATGCTGATGTTGCCTCTGTGGGGATGGACAGGAGGGATGCTGATGTTGCCTTCTTGGGGATGGATGGAAGGATGCTGATATTGCCTCTGTGGGATGAGGATGCTTATGTTGCCTCTGTGGGATGGATGGGAGGATGCCCATGTTGCCTCTGTGGGATGGATGCCCATGTTGCCTCTGTGGGGATGAATGGGAGGGATCGGATGTTGCCTCTGTGGGGATGGATGGAAGGGATGCTGATGTTGCCTCTGTGGGGATAGATGGGAAGGATGCTGATGTTGCCTCTGTAGGGATTGGTGGGAGGGATGCTGATGTTGCCTCTGCAGGGATAGATGGGAGGGATGCTGATGTTGCCTCTATGGGGATGGATGGGAGGGATGCTCAGTCCAGAGATTGAAATGGTGTGGTAGTCTGTCTCTGAATCAGAGTGTGGCTGTCTGATGGGCAAGGGGTGGACTGTCTCTGGCAGCTCTGCAGTGTCTGATGCGGGGGACAGCCTGAGGAGCTTTAGCATGGGAAGATGGGAAGAGAGACCTAGCCTACTGACTAGCTTTCTAATTTGCTTACTGTGTTGCTGAAGCCTTCAGCAAGCAGGTTAGTAAGCTAGCCAGTAATAAAAAGTGTTTTTAGTAGATTTTTAGTGTGGCAATATATCTTTGTTTCTTAAGAGAAGAACAAATAATGTTAATCATGTGGCAACAAATCAATACAGTGCAGTTATTGTGTAATACATATGTCTCAGGAAATGACCAGAGTACAGAAAATGTCCTTGCCATTGTATAATTCATCTGACTAGCAAATGTCCTACTAGGAGCAAGTCTGTAATATTCGATTATAGCTTTAAGTGAATTTCAAACTTTTTGACAATCACAATCTGAAACATGGTGAAGACTCTATTTTCATCAGAAACATACTTCACATGTAAAATATAAGTCTGCAACCTTTAATTAGAATTTTGCAGTTTGTTTTCTGCCCCTGAGCAGCTTTCTGCACCTTTTCAAGGAGTCAGGCTCAAGTGGCAGAAACAAACTGTAAAATTCCAACAAAGGTTGCAGACTTATACTTACATGTGAAGTATGTACCCTGATGAAATAGACTTACCATGTTTCAGACTGTTATTGACAAAAGTTTGGAAATCCACTTAAAGCTATAATCGATCATTACAGACTTGTTCCCTAGTGGGACATGTGCTAGTGAGATTAAATAATCCCAGTTCAGTGATATTTCTGTTGGGCTGAAAACTGTATGTTACATTTTTGCTAAAGCATTTGTCAACATTAATCAGAGATTTTGAAGAGGGGTTAAGCTACGTGTGAGAAGAGTGGTATGGTGATGATGGGCACAAATGTGACCCGAGAGTGATCAAAAAGATCAGTTGGGAGAGTGACCATTATAGCATATTAAGAAAGTAAAACAAAAAAGGCGGTTGCATTCCTCATTAAACTGCACAGGGAAGCATGAAAAGCAACAGCTGCCAGCTGAGTTATTTCTAGAGTTCTTACTTTTCACTTTTGTTATGTGGACCTGTGGCTACTAAAAAGCAGGTTTATTGTATATAATGCTCTTGGAAATGTCTGTTGGGCTGGTGTTTTCCCAGTCACTAGCCCTTTGGCTATTGGCTGAAAAACTTAATTTTGACACCTGGTCTTCTATGTGTCTATGGCCATGTCAAAAATCATATATATATATAAATATATATATATATATATATATATATATATATATATATATATATATATATATCACACACACACACTGTATATATATATATATATATAGTATCTGTCCTGAAAAGATGCAATACTTCATATATACTTTCTTTGGACATGGCTGGCCATAGGCACATAGAAGAGTCTCAGACTCTTTCTCTGTAACCTTCCTATCTGGTGATAATGGCATATATGGGTATGCAGTGAAATGCAGTACTGACTCCATTTATGCCACACTCTGTCTCATGATGTCTGCTAAACAGATACGGCATCCGGAAGGGATGCACTGTGCTCAGAAATTGTGTGAGTGACTTGATGTGGGGAACCTAGAGTGGGGGCTGAGGGATTCTCTCATGACTATTGCTTCCTCTACTAGCCTACAGATAATAAAACCTGGCGTATCCTGCTCTGTTTTGGACTCTGTTCCTTGCAGAGGACAGAGCCTTGACCTCTGGGCCAGGAGGTGGGGCCTTGACTCCTGGGCCAGAGGGCGGAGCTTGACCAGACCCAGGGCCCCCAAAAATTCTACAAACCCAGCTCCTATGGACAAGTTAAAAGCACTGCTTTGGTCTTAGCAGTATTACTGTTTATGGTTTGCATCGTTGGTCTGTACTGTATTTTGGCTGGTTGAGTTCAGACTAGTACCACATACTTAAGCAATAATCTACATCAGGGGTGGGTTGTTTAAGCAATAAGCCACACGGTGTGTGGGTTATCGGGATTTACAATGGCTGGAGTGGGTAAATCCTCCAGCCATGGTAAATCTCCTGATAACCCACATCCTCCGAGTGGCTTATTGCGATTATACCAAGGTTAATTTTTTACTATAATGAAATACAACTTTTAAAGAGGTTGGTTTGTGTTTTTATTTTACTCTATTTATTCCTGGGCTGCAGATGATCTGGATATGGATGCCCACCAGCATTACCTCCTCATCAGCCAGTGATTATCAGAGGATTTACACGGTGGTAAACTGCCAGTCTGACCATTTCATTGGCTGTTCACTTATGTCCATGGTATAATGTGGGATTTACACAGGCTTGGGTGGTAAATCCACCCATATACCCACCCTCTGTCATGGTATATTGCTATTATACAATGTTCAACTTGTTTTTGTTTTATAGTGGTGTAAAACTTTTACAGTGGGTATACTGGAGGATTTATCACAGTCATGTGATGTGTTTTGACCAATGAGGTTACATGATTTTCTTACCCCATTGTATAATGTGGGATTTACACAGACTTAGTGTGGTGTGTGTCAAGAGCATAGGCCAAGTAACAAAAAACACACCAGAATGGGTAAATCCTACAACAACCTACTCCCTGTGGATTACTGCAATTACACAACAATGTTTAATAAAAGAATTTTAAAAGCTACTGAAAATGGCAACATTTTATTTAAGTCATTTTAAATATTTTATTGAAATATGGCAAACTAGGAAAAATCCCCAATAGCTTAAGCAGGGCAAAGATGTTCTGTTCCACAACCCTCCTTCCTTCAGCAATTACAGATTTATTTCAGTTGCAAAACTGGGTGTTTGAGCGGAAGAACCCAGTCCTGTCCTGCATGGTGTGCTGCAAGTGGCAGCCTTTCTGAGAGAATGTACTAAGTAGGGGCTTGCACTTTAACTCAGCCCCAATGCTGCCCGTCAAGCACCTGTTGTATATTTAAGCAATAAGGCATGACAAGGTGTGTGTTAGCGTGTAATAGCGTCACTCCTGGGTGGGTTGAAGCGCGAGGTAGCTGAGTGCTTCCCTACCAGGAGTGCGCGTTGTCTATAACCACTTTGAATGCTTATTGCAATAATATAATGGCTCGATGTTATAAAAATAAAAAATTTTTAAATGTTTTAGTAGATTTTTTGTGTTTCTTAGAGACAGCAGCCAATAAATCAATACAGTGATGTTATTGTGTAATAACATCACTGTCTCAGCTCCACTGACCAATCAAAATACAGGAAGTGTTCTTGCCATTGTATAATTATTTATTTATAGTTTAGGCCATAACTCTTACCTCATGAATCAGGGACAAGGCTTAAAAATCGGGGACAAAGACCCCAAATCAGGGACACATCAAAATCTAGTACTGTTAACTTAGAAAGCTGACAGAATAAAGAAATTTCTGTTAAGATGCATTTTCTGAAAATAAAAAGTCTGTTACTTTAATTTTCGACATTATTTTGTGCTTTTAATCCCCACTGTTCTGTCACAAGAACACACATTTCACGACCGACAGAGGAAAAATCTGAGGCAAAATCAGGGACGTCCCTGAAAATCCGGGACAGCGGCAGCGTGGGGCGAATCTCAGGGAACATGTTAGTTTTCCAGGTATGCCTTACTTGGAAACGCCTTCACTAGAACAAGTGGTTACCCAGAAACTGTGCTAGTTATATGCAGTTTTCGTTACCCTGATTCGCTTCGAATATTTTCAGTTTCCCAATAACCAAATCTGTATGCGGTCCGGGTGTAAATGTCCTGCTACACTGATGCCAGTACAGAGTAGAATATACTGACTTCTGAAACTCAAAAGGAGTTTTTATTTTTTTTTGGGGTGGGGTGTCTCTCCTGCTTTTTATCATCACTCACCTGCGAATATTTTTGGCGAGAAGGTCAGGTTGAGACTTTGTAACCATTTCAGCACTCCGAGGTAAGCCTGCTCTGGTCGGCATTAGGTCGTATTCCATGGTGACGGTCACGGATTTGTTGGAGGCAAAAGTAGTTTGAAACAGTATTGAGGTGAGCGTTGCAGGGTCGGCTGCTTACTTGCTGCGTCTGTGTTGGTGTCTCCATGGTGACTGCTGTAAATGACCCTTTAGGTGACGCACATACTTAACGTAGCACTCAAAATGATTACCCCATACAATTACACAAATACTTGGCATCAGTGCTTAAATTGGAAATGTTTAGGTGGGTGAACTGTTATATCTAGATGGCTTATTGGTGGTACTGTCCTTTTTAGGTGGTGAAATCTATAGTAGTCAACGGAAGAAAGATGGGAGAGGTGGTGGAACTGAATTCCTCCGGACTCCTGCCCAGTTTAACGGCCCTGTTCAAATCTGCTGGTTTGGGTTTACAGTTCTCCCTTTTTCGCTTTGTTGGTGAGATAAATAATCTGCAGCATTTTGTGTCTGTCCCATACCCACAGTGCACAGGTACAGTATAAAAGCTGCTTTTAGCCTGTGAATATCCCAGTGGTGTACCTGTACTGTACATGCCAACCTCTCAGGGTCAGTGAACAGTGCTCTCATGTTTAACTACTTCAGAGTAAAACTCACCAACCCTATTCTTACTGATAAAATTAGATGATTAAACTTCATTGCAGTGGGTGTTCCACTCTTGATTTTTACAGCTGGCGAGGGGGCTCCACAGACATTATGCTATCTCTGTATTATGGCTGTGTGGGTGGAGCTCCGCAGATATCTCCATCACTGTAGGAGGGTGGGGGGTCGGCACCGGGCAGTCCTGTGTTCCCCTATAGTGCTCGCGGCAATGTCATGACAGCGTTTACTCTATAGCAGCTGACCTGGACGACGGAGCTTCTTCCACAGCATGATCTCCTTCCCACGGCGCACTACTCATAGGTACACTTCCGCATTCACCGCGCATGCATGAGTATCGCCACCATCTTTGAATGGCAGCTGTCACCACTCACCGCCACTCTGTGAGTGGCTCGAATGTCGCCACTGCTCCGTGACCGCTGGTACAAGCGCTGTGTGAGCCCTGCTGCTGCCATTTTTTAAATTTCCCTTACTTACCACCTCAAGCTCCTATCTTCAGGGAGCCCTATGCTGTGCGCACCCCTGTAGGTTTGCCCCAGGTACCTCCCTCCGGTGCCGGTGAGCCTGCCCCATCCTGCCTCGGTTTACCCGCTCGGAGGAGGAGAGAGACTCCCAGTAGTCTCCTTCAGTTCTTGCGTGCATCGGGAGGCCTCATCGACTCTTCTCTGGAGCCTGGTTACGGAATTCTCGGACAGCCGGGTCCCGCCTTCAGGTGCTTAATGGTGGGTTTTTTGTGTTTTCTGGTCCCAGCCCTCAGGACTTTGGCACCTAGGAAGCCTAGGGGCAGGGCACGTCATGACATGCCAGTGCTCCAGCTCCCGCCGAAGTCCTCCCACCCTGCTGCATGCTGTCTCACTGCACCTCCACCTGTGGTCACCCAGGTGGCAGTAAAGCAGCAGGATCTGCAACCCACCCTCCCGGAGGAGGAGGCAGTCTCCAGGAGCTCAATCCTACCTCCCCTGTCAGCCCTCCAGCCTCCCGAGTCCGTTCCTGAACCTGGTCGCTGGCATCGCGAGAGCAGTAGCCCCTCCCGCTGCGCCCGTGGCTGGCTGCTGCTGCCGCTCTGATGCCTGGACAGGTAAGAGCTTGGCACAGCCATATCAGCTCTGACAAGAACTTGTTTAAAACTGCACTCACAGTCAAGACATTTGCAATTCATTTCTATGGGACAGTTATCTGTTGTATTATATCATAGATACAAAATACATAGACACTGTTGGCAGATAGGCCTGTGGCCCACCCAGTTTGGCTATTTGAGCTTGTAAGTTCCTTTATGTTTTTCTAGTCGGCTGTTGCCCTTCCCTGACCTCCAGAATTCCATTATGTCTATCTCATCATTCTTAAATCCTGTGATTGCTTCAACCCCCACCATTTCCTCTGGCAGGATGTTCCATTTGTCCACCACCCTTTCTGTGAAGAAATATCATTACAGTATTTCCATTCTTTCATATGATTCTTGTTTGTGTTCAGACTTTGACAGCTTGTGGGTGTGTCTGTGTGTGAGTGTGATAGTACAGTGACAAATCTATCTTTTACTAGAACCTGCCAAATATGCCAGCTGATCAAGGACTGAAATATAGAAACTGAGAAATTTTGCAGCCTCAAGAAGATCTGGAATCCATCTAGTAGACCGCACCATTCTAGCTTATACCTACAACAGTTTATACTGTAGCTGTGTGGCTTAGTTTGAGCCTTCAGATGTGAACTCTGACTCAGTTTTAAGGTTGTTCTCCTTCCCACTCCTGAACCCACAGTCACCATAGCCTGAACCTGTCCTATCACATCTTAAATCTCTGTACGGACCTAGATCTTGCCAACTAATCTGGTAGTCTGTTCTATTTGTCCGCCACCTTCTCTATGAAGTTCTGTTTCCTTATATCCCTTATAAAACTACCTTTTACCAGGTAGTACCCGTGTCCCTTGGTACCTGACCCCTTGTTATGATTGAACAGTGTTGTCTAGTGGCCTCTGATGACCCCATGGATGTATTTATAGATCCGTACATAGCCCTCTTTCCCATCCTGCCTCAAGTGTGTACATATTAGGGCTAGTCAGCTTCTCCTCATGTGATTTACTTTGCATACCCCACACCATTTTATTGGCCCTTGGTTGACCCTCTGTAAGCAACTGCAGTCTTTTCTGAGGTGGGGTCCAAAACTGTGTGCATTACTCTACGTGCGCATCACCAGGAACCTGTACAGCAGGATCACCTCTTGCCTCCTGCTGGGATAACTCTGCTTATACAGCCCAACATCCACTAGCCTTGCATATGCCCAGTTGCACTGAGCTGCTTGTTTGAGATGATCACTAATGATGACCGCCAGCTCTCTCTCCTCGGTAGTCTGGTTTTACTCTGACCCTCCTTTCCAATACTCTGTTTTGGACTTAGCATTTCAGTGCGCATGCGCACAATATGGATAGTGTATGGTGTCCCATACACGACAAGGCTATTCTTTCCCGGTGATTACTATGACGACTGCAGACCTTGAGAGCAAGGGTGAAGCATAGCTGTGTTGTGATAGGGCACCATACACTGTTCTCTATAGTGTATGGTCCCAAAAACAGAATTGCTTCCTTTTATGTTGCTTGCATGCATGTGCAAGAAACATAGTGCCATCATCGGAGATTTCGAGGTGTCACCTCCTCCTCCAATTCAGTCAGTGAGCTGGCAGGCGCGGCCCTGTAAGCCAATGCATGCTGGAGCTGTCTGTGACACGCATACCTCTCAACCTCCAGGGCATAAATCAGGGACACTACCCTTTAAAATCAGGGACAAATACTCAAAATCAGGGACACCGTTTTTCGCGCCACGTAAAGTGCTGGTCACAGGGTTTGCATCTTTAAAATGCGTGAAATTCAAAGTTATTGAATACTACATTAAGAATACAACATAGAACATGATAGTTTTACTTTTAAAAACTTTATTTTGGGCTATTTATAGGGTATTACATACATTTAATGACATATAACAAACAGATTAAATGAAAACCTACATACCTATATACAGTATTGTACATGCTATCTAGTCTATGCACTTAACTAAAACTGAAAACCTATCTACACACATTTTACTTATTTGTACCCTATACTAAAAAACATGATACAATAGTTTACACTAAAACAAACACGCAATATTTTATCTCATCTATACTACAAAACACACACACACACACACACAATATTTTACATATCTACTCTATATCATATACATGCTATTGTATACTAAAAATGAAATCATGCTATCTACTGTACACTACAAATTTAAACCTATGTACCTATACACAAACAGTTGGTTTGGAAGAGTCATTTGTCTTTCGCTGCAAGGTGCTCTCGGTTGTAAAGCACAGTTGCTTTTCCTGCAGCCTCTAAGACTCCTTTGTATGAGTTACCTCATAGCAGTGTCTTTCTTCATTCATCTTTATAGCGATAATGGAGTTCAAAGTCTTTACATTTAATGACTGTCTTAGCTCAGTCTTCACTTTTGCACCATACTGAAGGCCCGCTCTGGCTCTGCATTGGAGTGAGGAGGCATAAGACTGTCTCCATCAGACGCCTGAATAGGGGCAGATCGTCACCACTGGTGCATAGCTGGGAGACATCATGCCCCAATACTTTAGTGCAGAACTGTTCGTTTCAAAGGCCTGGGCAGATCCAGTTTCTGCAAACTGGTATGTTCCAAACTCATCCAAAAGCTGGTCACAGTCAGAGTGTGAACTGCATACGCCAAGTTCCTTGGCAAGGTTCACTTACAGAGCTTCCACTTACGTGTAGTCTTAGTGCTGGGTTCAGCAATGTGGAGACCTGCTTCAGGACACTGCATTTCAGTGGGAGCTTTGTTAACATTTATTGCAGCACAGCACAGTAAAAGGATTTGGCCTTTTTATAAATGCTTAGTTCCACTGATGTCCTACCATATCATCATTGCTTGCAATGAATTTTTGCACTTCAGGGCCAACACGTACATCTTTTAGTGCAAGAAAGTTTGCCTCACTCTTTAGGTCCAAAACACCTTCTTTGTACAAGGCAACTGCAGCCTGAGGTTGCAAAACCCTGCTGGCATACAACTGTATGACTTTGCTGATGTCACCCTGCAGAGTCATCAGCTGGCTCTCCTGCTCTGCAGTTTCATTAAAATTGCACAGTGGCTCAAGGGCATATTTTAGAAAAGAAAGGTCATTTGAATTTCTTGGGTGCCCAGGTGGTCACATATTAGTTTGACTTTGGCACCTCTGGGTTCCACAGACCTAAAATAAGACAGCAGAGGCGGGCCACATGTCAGTTATTCGTTTAATAACTTTACTCAAACTGAGCCATCTTGTGGTGCATGCTTAATGATTTTTAATGGTCAATATCGACAAAGAGAGCAAACTCTTTCAGCTGCTGTTGCCGTAATGAGCTGGAAGAGAAATGGCAATAAATGTCAGAAATTAGTTCCTCAACAGGTGAGGACAAGGCCTTGACCCTGATTTGGAGCACAGGTCTAGCAGATGGCACAAGCATCCCATATTTATGAGGTTTGGGTTCACCTGTTTAATCTGGAAAACACAGAGTTGTGTTTTCCAATCATTGCTCAGCATTGTCAGATGAAAATGCCACAAGGTTTTTACAGGGATGTCCAGCTGCTCCAGAGTTCTCATCATGCAGTCAAACACTGCTTGTCCAGTCCCTGAAGTGCATGCCGGCATGTCAAGAAACTGTATGACATTTTTCCTGTCGAATGTCATAGCAACCTGCAAGGATGACCAGAAGTTTCTCATCCCCATGTCCGTGCTTTGGTCAACATAGAGGCAAAAATGGCCTCTCAGCGGCAAAGGGAAGCTGCAGTCTCCTGGTAGCTGGGACCAAGCACATCTCTGGCAATGCAGGTGGATTTGGTTGCTCCACAGCTCATCTTGACTACCTCTGGATCTGTGCAGTACTTCTTCATAAATTTCAGGAGGTGGTCTGCACAAGAAAATGACAAATTGTGCTCCAGCAACATGTTCACAAATGCCACCTCTGCCTCCAAAACTTTTGAGGTACTCTGTGCTTGGAAGAATTGGGTCAGCTTCTTCCCTTCTGCATGCTTCCTACTCTGGAGATGCTTCTGCGAAAATTCGTGTCTCTGTATGTCGTTCGTCCTCCATAGCTGATGCTGATGTCACATCCACAGGACTGCAGAATGCATACAGTGGCCCTTCTTGCTCTGTGCGATCCACTCAAAGGAAGTCTCCAGGAACTTTGGAACACTGAATTCCTCTTCTTCTTGCTGGTGTGGAGCGGAGTTACCACTGGCACTGCAGTCAGCTCGCATTTGAAGCATCTGTTCACAATCCATCTCCTATTGAGGACGGCAATCAAGAAAAATATAGTAACACTGACTTCAGGCAAGATGCTAGGTAGTCCATAACATTTCTTTGGCAGAGGAAAGAGGTAGAGCAGCATCAGTTCTAGATTGCTGGATAACACCTTCAGTGTCCACGGTCCACCTTTGAGATGCATTACCAAGTATACCTAAGCAGTAGTTAATGAGTCCAAATCAAGCTTAAGCTATCCCCATTTTTTTATTATATGTCCTCCAAATTCTACCAGGTGCACATAATGAGCCGCTAATGTATCCTCATCTATATGCATGGCTCCAACACATTCTCTCAGGCACACATAAAGAGCTGCTAATGAGTCATTACTTAGCTGAATTGCACTTCTGTAAAATCTTCCTGCCAGATCTAGCTTAATGGTTTGGTTCATGAACCACACTTTGTAAAAGTCCTCCTGCCAAGTCTGAAACAGTTTAAGCATGCTATTTTAAAAGTCCTCCCACCAGGTCTGAAACTTCTAGACCTTGTCAACCACAGCAAGCATAAGGCAGACAAAACAAGCAATATACATTTGCATTTTAACCAGTGCCCACAGGAGGGCTTTGTCGTAGCGGCACTGCTTTTAACCAACGCTCCCCTACCCAGTTCACAATCACAGGACCTGAGTGAGAGTTCTCTCCTCTACCCAGGCCTGGCCAACATATTCAATTTGAAATGAGCTGCTGTACTGCAGAGTGAACAGGTGTGTCATGTGTATAATGTATAATATATATATATATATATATATATATACATATACATACATACACACACACACACACGCACACTCTCTCTCTCTCCCCTCTCTCCCTTTTAGCCTGATGAGTCATAATATCCCTTTTCAGATGTAGTATGTGGGTTAAACATAAGAAAATCAAAGAGTCTATGTTTGTCTATTGCTACTAGCTGGATGGTGTTGTGACAACTCCATCCAGACAGTAGCAAATAACAATAGACAGAAATACAGACATTGTCCAAGTTTCAGTGACTCAGGTAGCACACTGGCCTCTGAGCCCAGGAGATTACAGGGCTGTGGGTTCAGTTCCCATCTACAGCATGAGGATGGGGTGCTGCACTCCTGAGGTGCCGTCTTTCAGATGAGACATTAAACCAAGGTCCCAACTGGCTGGACTGGTGGAGTTCAGGTGGATGTTAAAGAGTGTAGGGGAATTTCCCCAGTGCCCTGGCCAAATTTCCCTCATTCACTAAAAATACCACCTACAGCTTAATCTGGTTCAAAGTCAGTTGCTTATCATCTGTATCCCCTCCCCCAGTTACCCCTGAAAAAGGACTTCTAGGCCCAGTGGGCTTACTGGGTCAACAAAATTAAACAAATTCCGATTTATAGGCACGGCAGTAGAAGAAAAATAGGACAGTAGCACCACCGCTCTCTTTTGGTTCTCTTACTCAGTTACATGGAGGTTCTGCCCCCATTTTAAGAAACAGAAGTTTAAACTATTTTTAAATTTCACAGTACAAAAATGAGCTTTCGCGGGCGGAGCAGGACAGAACTACATATAAATGACTAAGACACTTCTGTTCCGAGTTCTGACTGTCCCACCCAGACAGAGTGTGCACAGAAGAGAACACAGAACCAACTACATACAAAACTTAAAGAAAACATTTCTGTATACTGTATTAATATTTTTACAACATAGGCATTCATCAAATCACCACCTCAATGTGTCGTGCCATGCCATCTCTTTTGGTTCTCTTACTCAGTTACATGGAGGTTCTGCCCCCCATTTTAAGAAACAGAAGTTTTAACTATTTTTAAATTTCACAGTACAAAATGAGCTTTGCGGGCGGAGCAGGACAGAACCTGCATATAAATGACTAAGTGATGGCAGTGTAAGAATTTATCCACCATGTTATTCTCCCCTCTGGCAGACTGGCTGGCACTTTCACTTGGAGCTCACCAATATTATTTCTTAAGCTCATCATAGCATTTAGGCAGACCCCATCCACTCATCCTTCTTGATCCCCCACTCCCCTGTTTACACAGTGACTGCCTGGCACTGCACTGGTCTGTGTATCAGACCTGGCAGTACTAGTTGGCATTTTTGGCATTAAGTTGGCATTCATTTTTGTTACACATCATGATCCCAACATCCCTGATATTGCCTCAAATTTTTCCGCTTTCCTCTATAAAATATGTGTTTGTGACGGAACAGTGAGGACTGGAAACACAAAATAATGTCAGATATTACAATTACAGACTACTTCTTCAGAAAATGCATCTTACACTAATCCTCTATTCTGTCAGCTTTCTGATTGAAAATTAACATTTTTAGATCTGATATTACTTACCTTAAGCCAAGGCAGGCACTAGTGGTGTGGTGGACCTGGCTGGTAGTCTCTCTCTCTCTGTAGCAGTTTCGGACACTGTCTGGCACACAGGATCAATCTCAGGCTGTCGTTGTCCTCGAGGCTCATCCTGCTGTGTTGGCTGCTCCCTGCCTCCCTCTGTGCTGCTCTTGAAGTCGGTACCTGCTGCGGTCAGCTGCTGCTTAGCTCTTTTATTTTATCTTTCTAGCACTGCACTACTAGATTTAGCAGCAGCAAGTAGCAGCTAGCACTTAGAATTCTGGCGAACCGTGGGTCCCACTAGGCAGCAGCAGCTCTCTTCCAGTTCCTAGCATTCGCTGACTTGTCCGGCCCGGGTCTCCTCCTGTTGTCTCCCTGCCTGGAGCTCCAGTACCAACTCCTGACCTAGGCAAATCTCTCTCTCCAGCGGCGAATCCGATCGTCGATCACGATTCTCGGCTATTGCCAGTTGCTTCCTTTCTCCGACTCCGTGCTCTGGAACTCTTCATGGGCTCAGTAGTGAGTTCAGATTCAGGCGCCAGAGGATCCTCTCCTCCTTATATGCAGCTAATCGGACCTGAGAGGGACACAAAAATCAGGTCCGTGTGGTAGGGGGTGCTAAAACAGCAACGGACAGCAGGAGCATTGCCATTGGCTGCAAGGGCAGGAAATGGTGCACGTCACGGCTGCAGCTTGAATATGGGGACGGGAGTTTTATTGCGAGCAGCGAGCAGCGAGAAGTTGGCGTGGGCGCATGGCAGCAGAAAAATACAGGAAGATGGCCAGTCAGTTCGGGGACGGCGGGACAAATGGCAGGAAAGCGGGATGTCCCGAAAATCCGGGACAGTTGAGAGAGTATGATGACACGCTCCAAAATGCAGTGGCATACAGTTGAAAGGGGAGCTACGCTTCAGTGAGCAGCGATAAGAAGCGTAGTTCCTCCCCACATGCAAGCGTGCCGCCCCTTGCGTGCTGTGCCGACAGGGTGCCCAATACCACGTCGGCTGAGCTGCGTCAGCCCCCAGTAGTTGGTGCCGCGCTGGGAGCCCACCCCAGCGTGGCAATCCATGCCTCAGCCAGCGGGGTGCCCAATCCCCATCGGCTGAACGGCTCCCCATCCTTGTGCCACGCTGGGAGCCCACCCCAGCGTGGCAAAGCGTTCCATGACGTCTTTTTTAAACCTATAAAACAAAACGGTCCCGCAGCGCCGTCCCGACCCCTCTCCCACAACCCGCACCCACCCACTGCGCACCCAGCCTCCCCACCCCACCCTATACCTCCGGACTCTGGCGCGGCGATCTTGGTGGACGGGAACACGTCTGCACTCTTCAAAGCCGACCCGCGAACTGAGGAAATGCCGGTAAGCTGTATAATGGGCTAGATGGGGGTTCAATTTTAATGCATATCTCAGGCATTTTGGGAATTTTTGCAAATTTTTCAACATAGGGTTTTAGGACCCCTTCTCATGAATGATGTCACTGTCATGGCGTTGTCCGGGCCGAGAAGAGTGATTCGGCGCAGTGACTGCGAAATCACCTCCGACCCGAATCCGCTATAACAATGTACATCATTTATGAAAAGGTCCCAAACCATGTTGAAAAGTGATCTAAATTCAAAAATGACTGTTCTGACGTGCGTTGGCAGTTCCTACGCAGGCTCGTAAGATTGCGCAATTTCAATATTTTCACTCCAGATTTTCAACATTGCCATTTTACCACACCTTCTTATGAGTAGTACAGCTGTCATTTTTCACACCTCACCCAAAATGTGTTTCCGCCCTTGTGGCGCAGAATGGCGCAGTTGGTGTCTTGAAATCAATGTATGGGACAAATTAAGAAAATCACAGTGACACTGTTCATGAGCAGAGGTCTTAAAATGGCTA
The DNA here is from genome assembly GCA_016271365.2 of Neoceratodus forsteri. NCBI lineage: Eukaryota > Metazoa > Chordata > Ceratodontiformes > Ceratodontidae > Neoceratodus > Neoceratodus forsteri. The sequence goes on from CM057452.1 coordinate 1,874,348,461, forward strand.
TGTTGAAATTTGGTGAAAAATTCCAAAAATGACTGTTTTGACGTCGCGCGTTGTACAGTTCCTACGCAGGCTCGTAAGTTCACAAATTTTCAATATTTTCAGTCCAGATTTTCAACATTGCCATTTTACCACACCTCCTCATGAGCAGTACAGCTGTCATTTCACATCCTGCCCAAAACATGTTTCCACCCATGTATGCATACAATGGCACAGTCAGTGTGCGAACTCAGTGTATGGGACACATTAAGAAAATCACAGTGTCACTGTTCATGAGCAGAGATCTTAAAATGGTAATGTTGAAAATTTGGTGAAAGAATTCCTAAAAATGACTGTTTCACAGTGTCGTTGCACAGTTCCCACCGCTTTCGTAGGTTTGCGAATTTTCAATATTTCCACTCCAGATTTTAACATTGCCATTTTACCACACCTCCTTATGAGCAGTACAGCTGTCATTTTCACATCCTGCCCAAAACATGTTTCCCCATGTAGCGCACAATGGCACAGTCAGTGTGCAAACTCAATGTATGGACACATTAACAAAATCACAGTGACACTGTTCATGAGCAGAGGTCTTAAAATGGCTATGTTGAAAATTTCATGAAAATTTCTAACAATGACTGTTTCTGACGTGCGTTACTGAATCTCGCCGCGGCCTAGTAAGTTAGTAAATTTTCAATATTTGCACTCCAATGACTTCAAATACCTTAACAGCACATAGAAGCAAGCAACATTCGCATTGACAAATGCTTGTTTATTTTGTAGAGAAGGCCAGCCTTTTTGTGCTTGGCACCATTTCCTGGCCATGAGATCACCAACCAGCTCGTGCATGCAATGCTTCAACTGCTTTCATCCTATGAACAGCGCTGATGGGGATGGTTGCATTGTAACGTAGTTACTAACGCAGAACAAAAGTCAGTTCTGTGTTAGTAGTTGCATCACTGCTAACGCAGAATGACTCTTTACAGTGTATTGTTTTCCATACAGAACAGCCTCGACAATACACTATATTTCATTTCTTTGCATTGAATTTGAGTTGCCAGATCCCAGACCAATCGAGCAATCAATCATCTTTATTTTATCAGTGAAACAGCATTGAGACACGTTCATTTGCAAGGTGGATCTGAATGAGTCAGAAATGGTTCACAAATTGAATTTTTACAGGTGAGAATACAACAGACAGAATAGGTCAAAGTGAGTAAGCATGAATAAAAACAAAGCAAGCTACAAGGAAGACAATACAGCATAAGCACAGATTCTTCTATTGGAGATACCCATAGATACCATTTCTCTAGTTTTGCTAAATCAGTCCACAGCACCCTGATACATTCCTCTATGTCAACTCTCCAGCATAACTGTGTATCATCTGCGAGTAGGCTAATCTTTCCTGAATTTACACTCGTGTCACAGATGAATATGTGGAAGAGTACTCATCTGAGCACCCTTGGCACCCGCTTGTCACCTTTTAGATCCCCAGTGATTCCCATCCACTAACACCTTTTGAGTACTATATCCCTAACCAATCCCGATACATTTAAATAAGTTATCCCTACTCCGAGGCTTCTCAGCTTTTTCATCAGCCTCCCTTGTGGGATGAAAATCAAAGTCCTTGCTGAAGTCCAGTTTCAGGACATCCACAGTCTGACCCTTATCCGTGGACTGGGTTACTGTATTGAAAAAGCCAGTGAGGTTTGTTTGGCATGATCTCCACCTTACAGAGCCATGCAGCCTCCTGTCTTGCACTCCCTTACTCTTGAGGAATTCCCTCAGCCACTCTTTTATGATGGTATTTGCTCCAGATCCATGCTGTCTGACCTCAGCAAGCTCTTGGAAAAAAACTGTTGCTTCCCAGCTTACTGGATATATTTTCACACACAACCTGCTGTTGCTGGCACAGCATGGGTTCTATAGGGATATAGGACCTCCACTATCCTTACTGAGATTGGGGGACATGGATCAGCATATTGGAGCAATCTTTGTTTATCTCTCCAAAACTTTGGATCTGGTAGATGTTAATTTCCCTACACCAAGTTGCATTCCTTTGGGCTGTCTGACTGTACACTTGCCTGGTTTGCCAGCTAGCTGCATAATAAACAGCAGATGGTCAGATTTAAAACAACACCCTCTGAATCGACTTCTGTCTCAGTCCTGGGTACCATTCTTTTTGCTGTTTATTAATGATCTTCCTTGGATACCTCTCCACTGCAGTTCTACCCTTTATGCAGTTGATTTGGTGCTTTGGCTAGCTCCTAGAATATCAAGATCATTAACTCCTAACTGAGTGAGGACTTCCACCTAATTCATTCCTGGTTCTCTGTAAATAAAGCTTGTCCTCAGCATAAAGAAAATTAAATCATGCTTTTTGGCTCTCTGGCAAAAACAGGTCTTGCCTTGAGCCTCTGGGTTTGCTCAACGTAGATGGTTTGCCCCTGACTGCTGCCCATTCTTTCAAGGACCTTGAGTCACTCTTGATCCCAAACTGGATCTCTTTTTGCACATCTCTAATGTGTAGAGTCATAAACAGTAAGATTGGCATGGCTTACAAGGACAAACACTTTCTCACCCCACTGCACATCTTGTCCCTGATAAAGGGTGATCTTACTCTCTCCCTAAATTTAAGGCCCCATACCTACACCAATGTTGCTAAGTCCCTCTTGTCCAAATGGGATGCAGTCTGTCATAACATCTGGCATTTCATCTTCTTTGTAGCTTGCCTCACACTATTGAAAGCTGTACAACAAACTTGGATGGCTATCCCACTAATAGTCATGCTTTTGCCCTGGAGTGTTATGTTGGTAAGGTGCTCAGGACCTCCACCCCTCCTATCCTGGCTGAGCAGCTAGGGGTTGCTAACCTTGGTTACCCCTCAAGATACAGTGATATGTCCCTGCTTGCTGTCCCCAAAACTTGAACTGCACGGGAGGTCAGGACTTTGCTTCTTGTGCCCCAGGCTCTGTTTGGGATATCTCCTCTCACTGACTCTTTAGAAGGTCCTTATGGAACCAGTTGAAAGACACCTCTTCCTTGCATGTGGTGACTGTTTTTCTGTTAACTATTGTTTGCGGGCCAGCGTATTCCCTTGGTCTTTGCTTTGGGGATTGCTGAGCTCCTGGTGCTATAACACCTTTCTCCATTACTTGTACCCTGTAACCTAAATGTATTTTGTCTGACCTCGGTGTGACGTACCCTGTAACCTAAATGTATTTTGTCTGACCTCAGTGTGACATGGCGCCTCTGATGAACGCCTGTTTTTTAGCAAACCTGTGCTATGTAACCTAAAACTCCATGTATGTCTTTAATGTGACGAGTACCTTTGGAAACAAGCCTCTGGCTCAAAGGTTGTAAACTGATCTCACAAATAAATAAAAATAAATAAATAAATATGCACCTGTTTCTTACTTCATGTTTTGTGCTGTTACTGTACCAAATTATTTTGTTTTGCTTCTTCTAACTGTACAGATTTGTATTACTGCATGTTCCTTAATGTTATCTCTTTGTAACCATTTATGCTCCTAATGTCTTAATGCAAACAAAGTCAATAAAAACTAAACAAATTTCCTGCCGTTTCCCTACTATCGGGTCAGACTGATTGGCCTGTTGTTGCTTGGATTCCCTTTATCCCTTCCTTGTAAAGCGGTATCATGTGTGCCTCTTCTCTAGTCCCTTGAAAACCACCCGTGTGGTAGGGAACAAATAAACAGGTCCACTAGCTGCCCTGCCAGAGCTTCTTCCACTTCCTCAGCACTCTAGGTGGAGCCCGTCATGGACTGGTGTAGCCTTCTTGTTTAGTCCCTTAGCTCTTCAGCACCTTGTCCTCTGTGACTGGGCTTATAACCATCTTGTCTCACAGCCTTCTTCTCAACTGTTGGCTGGACTGAATGCTCTGGTAGTTGTTCACTTTTTCCAATGTGAATACTGAGGTAAAATATTTGTTCAGGATGTCCATCTTTCACGCATCATCCGTGCTGCAGTGGATGGCGTGTTTGTACTAATTATCCCATTTCTCTGTATCTAGTTATCTTCTTGAACCACTATACAGTTCTATGCTAAGTTTTTATTTATGTGCACACCTTATTAAATGTTTTGATGTTTTGCCTTGTTTGATCCCCTCCCCAGGATGCACCACAAAATGAGCTGCTACAATTCAATTTGTCCTTCCTGGTAAAACGTTTGAAATCAATCAATCAATAAATAATTGGTTACCCACTCCTTGCCTGGTCTCTCAGTGCCCTCTATGGCATTCTTTTCATGTGGTCTATGAAGATTGTCTCTTCACTCATCTCCGTACCCTAGCCAGAAGGAGGCTGCAATGGAGACAACTTTTCCAAACAGTGGGTGGCACAAACAGTGGAGGGACTGGTGCACTCTAAGGAGTCTGTTAAACCCCTATAGATGAGCACGTGTCCAAACCAAATAAAGTGAGCTCAGAAGAAGTAAAATCAAAACTATAAGCACTGTAGCTACTGCTACACCAGCTGGTGGTTGCCAGCTCCATAGACAGAAGCACACTGCTATAAAGTTCAGTATCAAAAGTTATTTATCCACATCACATTTAGGACAGACTGTTCATCAAATCACAGCTTGAAGTTCATACACAAAGAGTGTTGTGCAGTGTAGCACAGCCGGCTAGTTGGTGCTGAAAAATTGCTAATAGTACTTATTTCAACATTTAGAGCATACAGTTGCAAAATAAAGCAAAAATATCTCCTCCCATCAAGCTATCGGACTTACCTGCCAGGCGCTTTACTTGAATGAGCTTGGTCAGGGGCATGGTCAGGTAGTCAGCAACACCATTTATGTATCACTCTCCATCAAAGAGAAGTGATGACATTGCCAGAAAGCCGAGTTCAAGAACAAGATCTTGTCTTCTAGTGCTGGCTTGGGGTGGGTGGGGGTGGAGGATTGAGCTTTCCCAGATGATGCCTCCTCCCCGCCAGCTGGCTGCCAGGGGCTGGAGTGCCCTGAGGAACATGGCAATAACATATTTCCATCTATACCCCTCCACACTAGCTGTCAACCTACAGGGAAAAGTCATCCATTTTCAGACCCCCCAAGGAAGCCGATGAGTACCTCTAACAACACATGAGGCCTGAACTGAGCACTACTACTGCCTGCAACTGTCAGAAGAGGTACAGCTTGAAACCCCTATGGGCACTCAGACACCAGAAAGCACACATCTGCCCTGAACTGTGAGTAATCTACAGCGACACGTAGCTTCTTCCTAAACTGAGCACATGGCTACCCACAGCTTCCTATCCAGGCAGTTGTCAGACTGCATAGGAGGAACTGCTCTGTTAAAATTAACTAAAACACAGTGGATTCTGTAACAAATACTGCACATACATATGCAAATAATTAATTTTAAAAGGATGTATGACCATTAAACACCACAGGCTGGTAATCTGTATTTCCACTAGACAACTGGGGTGCTGATGCTAGCCAGGGAATTAACTACTAGTCCATGGCTACAGAACATTTCAAATTGGCTACTGACTAAATAGTGGTGCTAGGCACTCTACCATTAATTCCACAATATGTACAGTGTATGTAAGGGTTACCTCCCCTCTTCTTAGCTTACTCCATGTGTTTTGATAATATGCTCATGGGAATATCTTGTATTTATTACAGTGTTTGACATCCTGTGTGGCAAGATCCCACCAAGTTGTGCTGTTCCTCTCACTGCATGACCGCAAACTATGAAGTACATTTATTTTCTTTGTTACATCATTTGACTTGGCTAACTAACTTGCCCCAGGTTATCCACACCAGATTGTCCTGGTTTATCAGAGGTGGTGACAGGACCCACGTGAGTGGCCAGGCATACTCGCACCATGAGTTCATCACACTACAATCAGCTACATGTGCTGTCAACTCTGTAATGTAGCATGCTGTATTGTAGCTGAGGAGGCACAAACCGCACACACCAATAATATCTCAATGTAGACTAATGCAGAAAATCAAAATGTGTTCAAGGCTTTGTACCACTCTTCCGGCCCTGTGACTTAGTTGTAGGACTGCATTCTTTCCAGGATGCCACAGGGTAGTCAGGGTAAAGGAGAGACAATTAGCTCTGACTATGATGTCTTTTAGCTCCCTTGCTCTCCGCCAGCATGAGTCCTTTGTCCTGATAGTGCAAAATTAGAGGTCTGTTTTCACTGTGTTCCTGGCACACTGTGCTGTCTTGATTCGTTGTGCCCAGTCAATCTCAAAATCATATTCACAGTCCTTCAGTTGCAGCCACACGGGCAACTGTTCCTCAAGTGCACGGGTTCTTCCATAGCCCTCCGCCAAATCGAGTGGTGCATAAATTCTTCCACCTTCCGTGGCCCTCTAGATCCTTCATCTTAGCGGTGAGCCATGTGATGCAGCCCTTTGCGGAGTGGAGACAGTTACCATGAACCACATGCTTCATGGCAATTGCCATCAGCTTAGTTTCTGTCTCCCTTATCCGGCCTGCTAGTGCTGAGAAACTGTGCTATTTCCATCAGTGTTTTCATTATGGTTCTGACCGATGTTGCCATTTGCTCAAGAAGGCTGTTGTGGCAAGCTGAATCAGCCAGAGAAGCCATTTTCTCTGGGAGTGCCATCTTAGCTTCAGGAGGTGGCTGATGGGAGGCAAGGCATTTAGTTCTTTTTCTCTTTGCGAGGTTGTAGGCTCTGAAGTAGTTGCCCAGCCCAATGGCATAGTCTGTAGTCTTGTCCTCAGTGCGTTCTGGAGTTATCTGCCACTGATTAATCTATGGATGAAGCAGATTTGTTGGAGATAGCTGAAGCTGGAGATTTTGGCAGCCATTCCACCCAGGTACTCACGTGACCCCATTTGCAGTGATTTTTACACTGTGGTATGTAGGAAAACAGGGCTGGGGTTACGGAGAGGTGGTGAGTAAGCATATGCAAAGAAAATTGGGCTGTTGTGAAAGAGAGGAAATTACATGGCTGCCATTCAGTTTTCGAATATTGTGATCTGGCATAAGATTTGTGAGGAGGCCAAATGCCAGGGTGATCTTGCAGTGCTCTATTGTTGCAGGTGAGGTGACTAATTTTAGCCAAAGTTTGTTGTTTGTTTTTTGCACCAATTTTATAAACATAAAATAACCCACATGTCCCAATACAAAACATTGAGGACAATGCAAGCAAATCACCATGAAGGAATATCTAACCAAAAACTCCTCAAAACAACATTAAGGGATGTCAAATATCATAACTATGGCTCACAGCAGGAACCTTGGGGAGGGTTGCTGAAAATCAGGATTTCATACATGGCAGTAACTGACCACTGACTATCTGAACTGTTCATGCAGCAGTAGTCCAGTGGAGGGCCCTTCAGTACAGGATTTGTGAACACACTCCCATGGTACCCACAATTCAGAACATTTCTGGGCATAAATGTTACAGTGTTTGAATATTGGGCATGGAATACTCCAGATCCATTTGGGATCTGATATGAGTACACTAGAATGGCAGAGACTTAGTGGCACCCACCAATATTACAACACACTTTTCCTCTTTAAAATATAGAGAATAATAATAATAATAAAATTTAGTTAATTGAGCCTTTCAAAATTTCAAGGCGCTGCACAGCAATACAAACATAAAAACATATTCAAATACATTCAATATAAAATCAAATACAAGCACATAATCAAATACATTCAATATAAAATCAGATTAAAATAGGAAACGCCTTTTGCATAAAAAGTCTTTAGTGCCTGCTTAAAACTCCCCACTGTCCTGCACTCCCGGAGCTGATGGGGCAGAGAATTCAGAGGGTAGGTGCAGCAAAACCAAATGCACGAGCACCAGATGACTTCAAATTTACCCTCGGAATCTCCAGCAACCCCATGTCAGCTGAGCAGAGCTGTCACAGAGGGTGTAGGGCACCAGAGCACTTTCAAGTAGTCGGGACCCAAACTGTGTAGGGCTTTGTAGGTCAAAGACCCACTTTAAAAGGTGATCCTCCACTGTATTGGCAGCCAGTGCAGAGCACGCCAGCACAGGGTGATATGAGATCTTCTAGAACCCCAGTCAACAAATGTGCTGTCGCGTTCTGCACTAGCTTCAAGCGCAGATATCAACCCCAGGAAGCCCTAGGTAAAGGAGTTACAGTAATCAAGGCGCTGGCGTCACAAAGGCATGGACCAAAACCGCTAGGTCACTGGGTGGAACAAGGTGCCTAATCCTGGCAATGTTCCTAAGATGGAAGAAGGCCAGCTTGACGACTGCAGACACCTGATGTCAAGGGTCAAACCGACGCCAAGCTCCACTCCCAGGTTACGCACCCATTCAGAGGTGAGTATCTGGTCCTCCCCAGGATTAAACCGAGGGAAGCCCAGTCCTCAATCCCTCTAACCTGTGACCCGGGTCCACAACCATAACCTCAGTCTTTCCTGAGTTCAACCTTAGACGGCTGGAATTCATCCATTCTTGGATTTCTGCGAGGCAGTTGTTCAGTACCGAGATAGCACCAACCTGGTCAGGTCGCGAAAGACAGGTAGAGCTGGGTATCATCAGCATAGCAGTGAAACCTCAGCTCATACTGTCTTACAATGTCTCCGAGGGTAGCATATATACTGTGAATAACATGGGGACAGCACCGAGCCCTGAGGCACCCCACATGGCAGAGAGAGAGCCCCAGATGAAAACACACCTGAGACCACTCTTCATGCTCTCCCTCGAGGAAAGATGAAAACCATCTGAGAACTGTACCGACAGCCCACAAATGGACCTCAGGCGTCGAGCAGAACCCCATGATCCATAATGGATGGGTAGATAGTTATAATGAAGATTTTACACTCCCCGAAGGGTGGGAAGCCACATAAACCCCAAGGCAAGCTTGAGGGGGTCTATTGAGCATTCCACCCCAAGGGGTGTAAAATCCGAAGTCTTTATGCCATTACACCTATTCATCCTTTTGTAAATTCCTAGATGGCGCCTATCCTATGGGTTACTACCCCTGCCCACGTGCTCAGATACAGGCTGAGGGCCTGGGCACTTTGAATGGGTGCCTCTACGTGGAGGGTTGGTTTGAGGGTAGCGTAGCTGCTGTGGGTATAGCCCTCCAGGACACTATAACCCCCGTAACCCTCTAGTGGCTTAACCAATTCAGTAGGTAAACAATCACATTTAGCATAGAAATACAGTATTGAACCCACCTGGACACACTTACCAACAGGGCGGATCAACTGCAGTGGCTCTGAGGACCCCTGTAAAATAAGGTCAGTGATAAAGCAACCAAACAACAATGCAATATCCCTCCACAAATGCACACTGTAGCCAGATTAAATGCTGAAAGAATAGAATCTGATTTATTCGAGGAATTTCACAAGGGTAGGGCAGTAAATCTAGCAGATGATTTGTTAGTTCTGATCTAGTCAGGTTTAAACAGTGCATGCACCAAGTGTCCCTTTAGCACAGTCACACACACTCTGGTACCCAGTTGTTAAGCAGGCTAGCCTGAAGGTTGCCTGGGGGGTAGGCTAGCGTTGCAGCTGTTGTTGGGGCCCTTAGGAAGAAAACACGAACATGCACTTTAACCCAAATTTGTAATCTGGAGCCGAATGGCTCAGTCTCTGCAATAACCCAACAATTAATCAGATGGCACTACAGAGATTGAGCTTTGTTGCAGGGAGCTGCCCTGTTTGTACTCACTCTACCCAGACCAAATGATGACCCGACAAACTTAAGACCTGTGGAAAATAACTGGATAATGCTAGTGCCCGGCCCAGTGGCGCTGAGGGTTGAGTCGCTGGATGCCACACCTCGCTCCATGCCGCGACCTGGGTTCAGGAGTGGACTCGGGTTGCTGGTGGTCGGCTTGGGGAGATAGGCTTGAGCGTCTGACGACAGCTTGCCTTCTCTGGGGAGGTTGCGGCCATAGCCCGAGCACTTGTCTGCCCCGAGTGGAGGCTGGGAGTACTACAAGCTCAACTACAGGCAGGCGGGCGCTTACAGTGCGGATGTCGGCGCTGTCGCCTTGACGCCAGGGGCTGCGCACTGTGGGGAGGAGAAAAGAGGAAAGACACCTGCTGGCTCTGGGAAGAAGGACTTCCCAGAGCGTGCCTCCGATGTGCCCCTCCACTGGGACCACCATCTCGGCCTGACGAGATTAGATTACGGGTGTTGAACCCTGCCTCATCCCCCGCCTGGGGACCAAAGCTCCATGGAGGAGCGAGAGGTGAGTCCTGGTGGTGTGTGGTAGGAGGATGATTCGGATGTCCCAAGGGTCGGGGCTAGCAGGTAGTAAGGAGAGATAAAGAGTAATTTAAAAAAAATAACTGGATGATGCTGGAGGTGGAATCTCTCATGGTCCTCGTAGAAGATGCTGGTCTTCAGGCTGTAGGAGCAGCTTAACACTGGCCGAGGAAACATGCAACCAACGCCAGTCGCAAACACTTTTACGTAACTTAAACACATTTATTTGCAAACTCTGTCCTTTTCTGGTCCTTCAAGGCAGGATGCAGGCTGATCTCCTTGTCTCATATTTATGGAACAGATGACCTGCAGCTGCAGAAACAGCAGTTACCCAGACTGGAACAATTTGGTCCCATGACTGACGGCTGAAAAGTCTAGGCCAGGCAGGCTCAACCCCTGAGAGCTGGCAAGCTCCCCCAGAGCACACACACTAGCTCTTGGGCTGACTCTACAAATCTGACTTTTTCAGCAGTTGGCCTCTTTATATGGGACAGAGTTCCAGAGATCTTATTGGCTGCCAAATCTGTCTTGGAACAGTCTCCAGATGGTGATTGGCTTGTGTTTTGGCGCTAGATATTTTCCCAGTTAATCCCCATAAGTCTATGGCATTTCTCTAGAAACCCTTTAGTTAAATCCTAGCTTCGATTGTTTAATAGGCACAAAAATGGTGTCTACAGTCAGGTCCCAAAGCAGTCTAATTTACTATAGTGTATGGGGAATGTCATTCTCCACCCAAATCCATCGTTAGCCGAAACCTTGTAGTCACACACTAGTGGCGTTCGCAGTGCAACAGAGCGATTTTTCTACTCACTGCGAATGTCACACACTGTGTTCTCGAGCAGCATTTGACAGTTAGGGCTCACTCCATAGACAGGACACATAGCAATAGCAGCAATGTCACGGCAGTACTAATGTTTAGCGTTAAAACGTTCAAAATGTAAAGTTCTTAAACAGTTAAAATGTCAAGGCGTGAAAACGTTCAAAATGTAAAGTTCTTTTTCCTTCTAGTAACCCAGTAAAATGTTTTGAAGCAGAAACATGCAGTAGTGATTTTTCCCCAAAAAACAGCGTTACACCATACACTATAAAGAAAAGTGCATAGGGGAACAGTGTTGACAACAGGGCATCTTTCACCTCGTTGCACTATGATGATGGATTACCTCTCCGAACTGCGCTCTCGAGGGTAATCCGTCGTCATAGTGCCAACTCGGAAAAGAATAGCCCTGTTGTCAACTCTTCCCTGTACTATTCTATATGTTCCCACACATCAAGTTCTGGTGAAGCAGGCAACCTTAATCTTATTTAAATCCCCACTGCCTTGTAGCCCCAACAGTCTTCTTTAAATGAGTCCACTTGTAGAATAAATAGATGTTCCCCTAGGAGTTGCAGCTTCCGTAACACATTGCTCCCAGAAAACACACAGCAGCTTATGAATATTTATGAGGCATTTCTTGCCCTAATTTTTGCCCTTAGCCTTTGCTTGGTGCCCTGGAGGCAGTGCCTTTGGTAGCTGCCCAACTGCTTTAAAATATTTTCTTCCCTTGTTTTATGTCCCTGGAGCCTATTTTTAGCTTAGGGGACACGGGGATGATAGAGGCACCTTCTTTTCTTGTTTTGACCGCAACAGTGGTCTAGTGCGAGGCGCCTGCACATGTGCAGGTGGCAGCTAAATACATGCCAGCCGCTGAAGATGGATTTAGCAGCCCCGGCCAGGCTCGTTTAGCAGGGGGACACTGGGGAAAATGGGAAAGGGCCACAGAGGATTGGGCAGACGCCTGGAGACAGCGGGGAGACACCTGGAGGCATAACAGGTTAGCCCACAAATCGGGGGTGGGGGTGTTACACTTTATTTTGTATAATTGCTGGGGTCATTTTTTGTCACAGCAATTATACAGTAATAAGCTTAATAATAATAAGTTTATGTCCTTTAAACGCCTTTACAAAATATCAAGGCGCTTTACAGTAAAATCAAACAGCAATAATAAAATCAACACAGATAATGATAAAAAATATAGTCTGATAGGTCCCATTGTACAATACCATAAAAGGCCTGGCACCACAAAAAGTCTTCAACGCCTGTTTAAAACCTCCCACAGCTGTGCACTCCGTAGCTGACAGGGTAGAGAATTCAGAGGAAGGGGCTGCTTAGCTAAATGCACGGGCCCCAGAAGATTTTAAAGACACCCTCAGAATCTCCAGCAACCTCTCATCAGCCGAATGGAGCTGTCGCTCAGGGCAGTAAAGGTACTAGAAGCTCTTTCAAGTAGTCAGGGCCAGGTCCGTGTAGGGCTTTGTAAGTCAGCAAACCAACTTTAAAGGTGATCCACCACCAAATCAATGACTCAGCGCCTTTGAAATGCGTATAAGAGAGAACTCATGAGAGGAATAAGTGGATTTCTGAACGGAGTCCAGCCGTGGACTGTTGGGGTTTTAGCGCAGTCCATAATGACTGGCTCATAAACTGCAGCAGCTTTTTTTTCTTTTTGCTTCTGACTTGCGTCCAATTAGGTAGGGTTTTTTTGTGCTCAGTAGTATTTTTTGTTTAAAAAAAAAAAGAACTCCCGCAACTACTGTCAGAAAAGTCCAGCGCTGAAGAGCAGGGACAGATGGCATAGAGAACAGGAAGTTTACGGTAGGCACATGCGCCAAAGTAGGGAACTGGGCATGTGTTTGTTGTTATAACTGGCTGGTTATAACGACAGAATTATAACTCAGTTTCCCTATGGGAAAAAGCGGTAACCAGTTAGTATATATTTTTATCTCCATTGCAAATAACTTTTAACTTTCGTTTGTAATATTATACCACAGAAAGAACCATTTATTGTTTTCTGAAATGTCATGCCAAAGGTTCCTGCACTGAGCTATGTTCTCTTTAGAGATGCAGCAAAGTTTTATTCCGCCTGCGAAGAAAGCCGAAGTTGCCAACTTCGCCTCCACGGATGTTCCACAAAGTTTTTCTGAGAACTTTGCCTAACTTCACATCAGGTAGGTCACGAAGCCCTGAGCTTGAAGTATGAACTTCCCGGTGAACTTCGCCTGCAGTGTGCAACTTTGCTTTTTGTAAAGCTCTGCAGGTTGACTGAACATGGGAAACAACAGTAAGAGGGATCTCTTACTTTCATATAAGTTACTGGAGGATACAGAGCTATTTAATGAGTTGAGTCTAAAGTTTAAGGACCACAAGCATTACTTGAGAAGCCACAATCGCCAACTAATAGACTACACACCTAAAACTGATCTTAGAAAATACACCTTCTTGCCCAGAGCGATCAGAATGTGGAGCCAGTTAGCAGGGGATGTTGTTGCAGCACCTTCCAGTTTCAAGGTTAGAGTGGACAAATTCCTCCAGAATGGTAACTCTTGTAGTTACTCCACTGAATAATGGGGACAGTTAACATGGGCTCATGCCTTCTTGTACTAAATCCACAGTGTTATACCATATTAACTCATGTTCAGACCATGTAACTCCCTGCTGGGGCCTCTGTGCTAAAAGGTCACATACATTTAAAACAGCATTGCCCAATCAGACCCACAATAAATACACATACACACATACATGATTTAGTTTTGGCATAAAAGGCTGCAGCTTTACTTATAACAAACTGTGGATTTACATTATAAACAACTATAAAAATCTGTATACGGTTTTCATATATATATATATATATATATAAAAACATTTACAAATGCAAAAACCCCTGGGTCAGCAAATTCATATGGCATGGCACTTCAAATGGGGAACTATGGCCCTCGAGTCGGGCAGACCCACCCAGGCCATGCCTCTCTTCAGGACAGTTCCCCACCACCCAACTGCATCTCGTGGAATCCCCATGACCGTTGAATGGGGCTGGTGCCCACCTAGGGCCACCCTCCCCATCCTCAGTCATGTGCCCCTGCCATGCCCACCATGTTTTGGGTGACCCTTTCCCTTGTAGTTTACCCGCCTCAGGGTTGCACCCCAGGACCCGTGTCACCCAATACCACAACCGCTTATTTTAAACCATCCAGCCATGAATTTGTGCCCCACCCAATTAACCATTTCTGTGACTTAGCAGGCAACCCATGTAGGCTAGTCAGGCCCTGCAACCATGCAATTGTACTTGCCGCTGCCAACTGCGGAGACATAAAGGGTGGGTGGGATGTCAATAGGGTAGGAGCAGGATCAGAGGAGGAGGCTCCCCTCTGACCTGCTGTTAAATACCCGCTACGATTCCTCCCCAGGAAGCCTGGGCCAGCCCCGAGGGCCATTACTGATTGATCCAGCCATTGAAGTAAAGCTGGGCTACCGTTCGCGATGGCATGGTAGCTCAGCTTCCCTCCACACACACACCTAATTGTGGGCCATATAACATAACCCCCGGTGAGAGCCGGGGGCTGTGCCCAATCGGACCCACAATAAATACACACACACACACACACACCACACATGATTTAGTTTTTGGCATAAAAGGCTGCAGCTTTACTTAAAACAAACTGTAGATTTACATTTACAAACAACTCTAAAAATCTATATACAGTTTTCATATATATTTAAAACATTTACAAATGTAAAAGACCCTGGGGCAGCAATTTCATATGGCATGGTGCTTCCAATGGGGAACTATGGCTCTCAGTCGGGCAGACCCGCCCGGGCCATGCCTCTCCCTCAGACAGTTCCCCACCACCCAATTGCATCTTGGGGAATCCCCTGACCGTTGAACAGGGCTGGTGCCCGCTCAGGGCCACCTTCCCCATCTTCAAGTCATGTGCGCTGCCATGCCCATTGTGTTTTGGGTGACCCTTTCCCTTTGTAGCGTACCCCAGGGACGCGCACCAGGGCTCATGTCACCCAATAACACTGACCACTTATTTTGAACCATCCAGCCATGAATTTACGCCACCCAATGTGCATGGCACATTTTCCCCTAATGTCTCAGGGTCTTACCTGCTTTAATACAGCATCACAAAAGTCTTGAATGTTGGCGTTAAAATGTTGTTCCAGTCTCCGACAGGTGTACTCCATCATTGCTATACATTGCGCCACATGTCATAGGTATGAGGAAGTGACACAATATGGCAATTCTGTTGGGGGTGGCAAACCGGGACACCTCCCGGTTAACCTCCCTCCTAGCTTTCTTGATGCCCTTGAAGTTACAGGCGCCTCTCCACTGCCGCGGGAGATGATCCTGGACCAGGCCAGCCTGGTTGTCAGGAGCAGAGCTTGAAGCTGGGCCAAAACCCACTTGATTTCTGCAAAAGTCTTGGGGCCCCAGACCCGCCAAATCATTGCCCCCAAATGCAGCACCAATGCCAGTAGTGGTTGGCTGTCCAGCCCCAGTCTGAGCACAGTGTTCATCAGCTGCCCCCAACGCATGTCCCCTTTTCCTGCCTAAGCAGACCTTTGCTTGTTCCTTAGGGACCCTGAGCTGTACACCATACGGGTGAGCTGAAGCTCTACTGTGTACCTCCTGGATATCTGAATGGCTGATGACCCAAATCTCTGGTCGTGTTCTTGGCTCCGCTATAAACAAAGAGTCATTGTACATAAACATTGTCCTTTGCCTCCATAAGACTTCTGCTGCCCTTGTAAAACCTGTGAGCATTGTTGGGGCCTGATGTATCCTTTAAAGGTCGCTGATGACCATCTGTCGATCCTCTTAATCTGTGCCTCCCCAAGCTCAATCTTGAGGCTTCTGTGGCCACCTTGAAAAGTGAGTGCCAAATCCTTGGGATCCTTACCAGTGAACCACAAACCCTACGCATGATTACCGTAAACTGGCGCTTGGTCACAGGGGATCCATCCCCATGCACAAACAAATGCCCCCCATTGGTCTGTCCGCCAGGTAGGCCTGCAGCAAGGACCATGGGCAGGACTCACCAGCCCCGAACGGTGTAATGTGATAGTTGTTGAGGGCCAACTTGGTTTGTTTTGATCTCGGAGCAGGAGGGCCACCCTGTCGGGCATCCAGGAGACATCCTCAAACTGGATGTTAGACCCCCAAAGATGCTGTCGATTCTGGCACCAGCTCCAAAATCCTGAATGCACTGTAAAAGGCACATAAGAAGAGGACCCTGAATAACTGGAACTTGTATTGTGTGCTACATACCATCATCTAGGGCTGCCAGTATGTTGGAGAGCTCAACCAGGCCAATTGGCTTCCTGAGGTCCCACCTCTTTCCCTGGATCTGATCCACCCCTCTAGCATCTTGTGGGTTGTGAAATTGTTGGTTGGGTTGGGGTGGCCTAGTGCCTGCCAAATGAAAGCTATCCCTGACAATTGTGCCCGGATGGTGGAAGGGGCCTGGGGCAATTGAATAATGTGGAGCACATAATCTTGCACTTGGTGTTGTGTTTCGTGTGGGTCTCATTTATCTGTTGCCCACAGAAACAGGCAAATGCTGCTAAACTACTTGAATATTTCTTCCAGGTTGAGGGGGCAACAGCAAGTTGAACCAGTCAAAGCTTTCCTGCCTCCCAAGCTGCCAGAGTGTGTCCAGGATCAGTGTTGGGGATGCCTCTGTGTGCGATGCCTGCTGTCTTAAGCAGTCAAACTGCAATTGAGACAAGGCCTCAGCGATCACATTATCCTTGCGGGCACATGTCTCACCTGGAATGTGATGTTCAGCGAGAGACAGCATAACACAAACACTGCAGTACCCTCATCACATCCTCAGACTTGGAAGATTGTGAGTTGATGATATTCACCACTGCCTTGTTGTCAGAGAAGAACAGTACTGACTGGTTCTTCAGCCTGTGTCCCCACACCTGCACCACTACCATGATTGGGAACAGCTCTAGCAGCGTGATGTTTTTGTTAATCCTTGCTCCTCCCAATCCTTGGCCACATTCCCAAAACCATGACCCCTGGAAATACGCGATGCCCAACCCCCAGAGCGGCGGTCACCATATCAAACCATGGTGACGGTGGCCTTGTCCTGCCACATGTTTACCCCTTAAAATCCCTTAAAAGATTTCCCACACCTGCAAGTCGGCCTTGAGGCCTCTTGACATCCATATGTGGTGGTAGGGCTTAGTGGGGCCAACCATTGCCGCTGCCAGTCTTCTGAGGAACAGGTGTCCAGGGCTCACTGTCCAGCATGCAAAGTTGAGGTGGCCTAGCAGGGACTGTAATTTAAGTAGGGTGACCTTCGAGCTCTGATGGCCTCGCCCAGCAACCCTACGTGGTTTATTACCTTACCAAAGGTAACGTGACACCATGGCCACGGAATCAAGCTTGATACCTAAAATGATATGCATGTGGTAGGACCTCTGTTTTCTGTAGTGCCAGCTGTACCCCAAATTTGCCCATCAGGGTCTGAAACCATTTAAAGTATCCTGATACTTACCGGAATCCTTGTGACCCACGAATAAAAGTTGTCTAGATAATGAATGATTTCAGTGTTCCCGTGAACACCTTGGTTTCCATTCCAAAAGGTAGAGAATGCCTCAGAAGCAGCACAGCTAACTGAACAACCATGGGCATCACCATGTCATAATACCAATGCCCTTGAAAGTAAAGCCAAGGAGTTTGTAATCCTTGGCCGCACCGTAACAGGTAAAAAGCTGACTTTATGTCACTCTTGGCCATCAAGGTGCAGGTGCCTAATCCACACACTCATGTCGACTGCTACATCCAAGGACGCCCTAGTTCACTGATGAGACCTCAGGTGCAATGTGGTCATTCACGGTCCTCCCTCTGGTAAGAAAGGTGGTGGATCAGGCGGTATTCCCCATCATTCTTTTTTGAACTAGCCCAGGTGGGGACACCCAGAGTGCTGGGAAAGGAGGCTCAAAAGGGCCAGCTACCTGTCCTGCTTGCACCTCTTTATCGATCTTGAGTGCCAACATTGTAGGCAGGGCAATAGCAGACTTTAGGTTGCGGGCTGACATAGCAATCCTGGGGCCCTGTAGGGATTTCAAAACCTGTGCTAAACTGGCATGCAAGAAATCTGCTGCTCGTTGGTTGGGGTACTGGAAAGCCTTATCAACATCCTCTGCAAATCCACCGGAATGTTGGCCAGTTTAGCTAGCCCCGACTTTGACTTGTTAGAGGAATGGATGGCCCTGATGAGCCAGATGTGGCTCTTCTGCATTCGCACCCGGTAACTCCCCACAAGTCTTGCAGACATGCTGGATTTTACAGTGGCTCCAAAAGCACTTCCCTTTATTATAATCGTAACATACCTTCTTGTCCCATTTCTGAACTCTTTTTTGTCACTGGTACTGGGATGGTGATCACATGCCTGCTATGTGTATGTTACTGAATTAGGTCTGCTCCATGTCATATACCTGGCCCACAAGTCAAGATGCATATTCTCCCATTTCAGCTGGTTGTGGAGCCAGTTTCAGATGAAACTGTTCGTCATATTTTAGCCAGGCAAACCCATCAAAGGACAAGTGGGCAAATTTAATGGTATCCTGTATTTGTAGGGTAGCAACTTGTCCGGGTACTTCATCCCGTACACTGACATAAAATGTCGAAAGCCGCTGATCCAATTTTCAAAAATAAAGGGACCTTCAGCCCTGATCCATTCTTTTTACCTTTGTCATTCTCTCTTCTCTGGGAGTTCCTGTGTAGCAGAGAAAACAGGTCTATGTATTCTCCTTCCAAATGTTTTCCTCACGTTATTGATAAATGATCCCCACTAAGGATCAACCCAATTCTGCATATGCCCATTTATTGTCCGTGGCTGTTGTGGCCAAGGGTGTGGATGGTGTTGTGCCCCAGGCTGAGCTGCTGCCATAGCTCCGAGGACCCTGCTGGCACACCCAACCTTTCCCCAGGTCGGCACAGTTTCCATGATCCCCTGGCAGGGTTGTGGCAAGGGTACCGTCCTGCCCCCACTGCAACCCACAAATATGCCAGTTTCACCTGGGGCGTGTCCCCCAGTCCAGACTCTCGCCGAGCTTCCCCGGCTGCTACCTGATACCCTGGATTCACCCCCAAACCAGATGGGTGTGACAATTTCTGTGAGGGGTACAGGGGAGCCCTAGATAGTGTTCTGGTACCACCCCATACTCTGAACTTGTCCCAGCCTTGTGGAAATGGGACAATGGGTCCCATTTTTATGATGAAGGCTCCCCACCAACCCCAGGTTCTGTCCGCAGAGCCACCCAATCCCCACGGGAATGCGGGCTAGAAAGGGGGGCCCTTGCACCATGAAGGCCCCTATGGAAAGGGATGACCATGGATTGATGTGTAGACCTACTTCGGTGGGCCTGACCCAGGCCGTTACTAACAGTGGCTGCCAGACCCAGTGTCCAATGGTGTGTTTGATCAGGCCCGTGCTGGGACCTGATCATGAACTCCCATCTGGTCTCGGAGTCATGGAAGTGCCCCCAGCCCCATGATGGTCCTGCCTGTCAGGAGCCATCTACGGATCTTACTGAGGTATAGCTCTTGCAGGTAACACCATTGACTGAAGCTGCAGGCGCAGACCCTACGAATTCTTCTAGCTAGCTATCTTCAGCGGATTGCCTCTTACGCCGGGTCCCGGCTCCGACGCCAGGCATAGTACATAAGGGGCGTCCCGCCAGATTCCCCAGTTCTTTTCCCGGCCACGACCATGTGTCTCGACCGGATCGCTTCCAGCTGCCACGACGATGGTTAAGTTCTTCCTTCAAGAAGTCTGCTTTTTCGGCTCAGTTGTTGTCTGATGTCCCTCCAACCTCCGCTGAAGGCCATTCCTTGAAGTGCGCCTGTGGAAGCAACCCTTTAAGGATCTGCATTCGGCCCGCGCCTGGTGCCTAGGCCCAGACCACGACACCGCGTCCTGTATTTTCTGCCAGGGTTCAACAGCGGACCCGGATCCATTGCCAGAAGGCTCTGCAGGCATTCCTGCTCGAGGAGAAAGTTAAGGCAATGGACACTCCAAGGGAGTTCTGTTGAGAAAGCCCGAAACATTCCGAGAAGCATAGGAGAAGGCCCATCCAAGTCCCCTTCTAGGGCTTCAGACTCTTTAGTTCAAGCCTCCCGGTCCCACTGCTCGCCTTCCTGGGCCTGCTCTCAGCCTCCTCCGCTAAGTGTGAAGAAACCTTCGGCTCCTCTTCCTCCTCACAGGCCAAGACCTCCAGGCCTCTTCATCCTCTTCCTCCAAAGCCCTGGTCAGGTCTGGGGACCATCATCATCACCACAAGTCGGTTTCTACATTCGAACCCAACGTCCAGGTCTGCCTCCTGCCTCCTCCTCCTCCCCAGCGGAAGACCAAGGAGCTACCCGCTTAAGACGTCGGGCCGATGGCCACCATCATAGGTCCCATGAGCTGTCGACCGCCAGACGCCGCCGCCGTCAGGCCTTCGCTCCTCGGTCGCCGCAGGAGGGCCGCATCCACATCGGTCAAGAAGAGGACCCCACGCCTCCTACCGACGCCGGTCAGAGACCATTATGGAGGAGGAACTGACACGCCCGAGGACCAGACGGGTGAACCTGGACCGGTCGAGCCTCCCAGGAACCTTCCCCACAACCCTGAGACTCCCGGAGGAGCCGACGCTGAACCCGACGACTGACCACCGCACCGTCTGTCGCTGGGCCTCTTTTCTGAGGTTAAGGAGCTCTTCACCCACTGGTGGATATTATTAAAAGGATGTGGTTCCCACACCACCTCCTCCTCCTCCAACACCTGCAACCCCTCTGGCCCTGTGCCCCTTCTCCATCCAGAGCAGCAGGCTGAGTACCCCCAGGAGCCTCGGACCCTCAAGGGAAGACGAGAAGGAGACCTCCGTCTAGATTCTCTTCAGGGTCACCCCAGTCCTAAGAGACCCAGAAGATGCGTCGTTCGCCTTCGGCGGAGGATACAGGATCGGAACCTCGAGAAGATCCAGATCCTCTCTCCTCTCCTCTTCCAATCCCCTCTCCAGACCCACGTGAGCTCCTAGATCTCCTCCAGATGACCCATCATTCGGAAATCATGAGGCATATCCAAGAGAACATGGGCTGGGATGCAGAAGAGTTAGACCCTGAGACTAGCCTTGCTAGGTATCTTGGCAGAAGGATCCCAAGCCTGTGGTGGTGCCACCACTGGTGGACAATTTTGTGGACATCACCAAGGCAGTGTGAAGCTTCCACACTCACTCGCCGGATGCCGAAGAAAGCTGACCGCCTGTACAAGGCTCCTAAGGAGGATCAGTACTTGGCTCAACATCCTCTGGCCGACTCTCTGGTCATAATAGCCTCTCATGACTGGTCCCAGAGACCGCAACATTTGAGCACCCTTGCCACCGGACCCAGAGTCCAAACAGCTGGGACGCTATGGGCAGGCGACGATACTCCGCTACCTGCGCCCATCAGATCCCTGAACTACTTGACCCACATGGTGCAGTTCCAAATGCTTTGTGGGAGCAGGGACTGGATCTGGTGGAGAAATTGCCAGAAGGTGAGCAGAAGGAGGAGATGTTACAGCCCTCCGCACGTGGTTCGGACGTGGAAACCCAGGTGCTGCGAGCCGCTGCATGATTCCGCGGACTCCTCGGCCAAAGCGGCAGCTTCAGGCGATGCCTCTGGAGACACTCATGGCTTCATGTCTCCGGATTTACCCTGGACATCCAGAAGAACATCATGGACGCCCTTTCGAAGGAGAAGTCTCTTTGGTGCATCCTCTGGAAAGGTTCTCACCAAGCTCAAGAGGCCAGGAGGCGGTGAGGTCGGTCCAGGCAATGTACACGACCGAGCTTAGTTCCTTTCATAGGAACCAAAGCCATTTTCAGGATGGACGAGACAGTCCCAGACCGGTCCACAACAGAGGGGCTCCGTTGCCGCAGAGCCAGGGAAGACAGCCCGCTGGCAGAAGTCAGCGTCCAGCCAAGCTGGCCCAGCACACGGCTCCCCTCCGCCACAGCCTGACTCCTTCCTGTCCCCCGCCTCAGGATCAGCGGGACATCAAGGTCGGGGTCGATTAATTACCTGCCAGGATGGCAGGCCATAACCACCGACAGGTGGGTTCTTCAATTGGTCAAAAGGCCACTTTATAGAATTTGCAGACAAGCCACTCGAGGCCTCCTCTGCTTTCCCGTTACTCGGTCAGCACAAACTGCTTATCAGGCAAGAAATACGCTCCTGCAGAAGGAGTGGTGGAGTATGTTCCAGAGAACCAGATAGCATCCGATACTATTACCACTTCTTTCTGGTTCCTAAGAAAACAGGGGACCTCCGTCCAATCTTGGACCTCAGTGACCTAAATATGTCAGTCGACACAACGATTTTGCATGGTGACCTTCTGAGCCTCACTCCTTGCTGAAGCAGGACGCCTTCTTAGCGTCCCCTAGACATGCAGGACGCCACCTGCACATCCCGTGGCTCAAGCGCACAGGAGGTTCCCGCGCTTGAGTTCCTCGGCTCCCATTTCAGTTCCGGCTCTTCCGTTCGGACTGTCCATGACCCCCACGGTCTTTACCAAGTGCACGGCAGTCGTAGCAGTCCCTAAGGAGACAGGGCCACCATATGTTTCCATACTTTGACGATTGGCTTCATGGCCTCCCAGAGAGGCATTGTTGCTGGCCATTCAGAGCACCCAGGACCTGTTCCAGTCTCGCATTCTAATCAACTACGTGGAAATCTCTCCTCTACTGGCCACAGAATCTGCAGTTCATAGGCGTAGTCCTGGACACCGTCTCAGGGAAAGCATTTCTCCCAGACGATAGAGCGGAACGCATCAGATCCCTCATCAGGGATCTCTAGCCAAGAAGACTGTCCTCTGCACGCTGGTCCTCGCCTGCTCGGACACATGGCCGCGGCCATTCAGACAGTCCCTTGGCAAGGCTCCACATGAGGGTAACCAGTGGATGCTCAAGGTGCAGTGGGACCAAGGCAAGACCACATGCAGCATCCGGTCAGAATCACAAATGCTGTGATTCGAGACTGGCAATGGTGGCTAGACCCAGGACACTTTCTGCGGGTGTCCATTTACAGCGCCGTCCCGGAGATAATCCTCTCCACAGACACCTCAGGGCTAGGGTGGGGAGCGACTTG
The DNA here is from genome assembly GCA_016271365.2 of Neoceratodus forsteri. NCBI lineage: Eukaryota > Metazoa > Chordata > Ceratodontiformes > Ceratodontidae > Neoceratodus > Neoceratodus forsteri. Next base: position 1,874,371,593 of record CM057452.1, read on the forward strand.
AACGGGTGAGGTCCCAGGAACATGGACCTCAGGAAGCCCACCTCCACATCAACGTGCTGAAGATGAGGGCGGTCCTCTGCGCCTGCAGGCCTTTCAGTCAGAAATCCCGTCGAGCACTCTTCTGCTTCAGACAGACAACACGGCGGTGATGTATTACCTCAACAAACAAGAGGCGCACCTCTTACCCCTTTGCAGGGAAGCTATGAGAGTGTGGGATTGGGTAATTTGACAGCGGCGCTAACCTGATTACAGTTCACGTTCCCGGAGGGACAACACAATCGCAGACGGCCTGAGTCATTCCCAGGCCAGAGTCCACGAGTGGGAACTTCTTCAAGGGATCACAGAGGATCTGTTTCTTCGATGGGGCACTCCAGAACTGGACTTATTCGCTTCCCATCCAGCATAAAACTGCCCAATTTCTGCTCGCTAGATCCAGGGCCTGTTTTTTTTTGGCGAGAGAGCGTTGTCCCTCTCCTGGGCGAACAGATTCCTCTCGCCTTCCCTCCCTTCCTGTTGATCCAGAGAGTTCTTCTCAAACTGCGCGGGGAGCACACAACAATGATCCTGTAGCGCCTTTTGGCCCAGACAGATCTGGTTCCCTTGCTCACGCAGCTGTCCCGGAACCTCGGTCCTGTTGCCCTTCAGCTCCCACCTTTGTCTCAGGAGGAAGGTTCTCTAGTCCACCCGGACTTCGCTTACTGAACCTGCATGCATGGCTCCTAGAGACATAGCCATTTTGTGACACGGGGTCTCATGAGAGGTGCGGAAGTTCTTTCCACCAGAAAGCCGGCAACACATGTGACGACGCCATGAAATGGCACCGTTTTTGCCTGTGGTCGCAAGCACGCCGCCTTCCCTCTAGGTTGCCCGGTGAAGCGTGTTAGAACACCTGCTCTCCCTATTCCATTCGGCCCTGCTTACTTCTCTATTAAGGTGCACCCTCTGCGCTATTTCTGCTTACTCATCCGGTGGGACAGCGCGCACGGTAGTCAACCCGATGCCTCTCGAGAATTTCTGAGAGGGTGTTACACCTTAGGACACCCATTAAGGACCCTGTTCCTCCATGGGATTTACTCTTGTCCTGGAACAACTCACGCTTCCCCTTTTTAACCTGCCGTGGATTACGAGCTGCGTTTCCTGTCATGGAAAACGTTATTTTTAGTTGCTGTTCGTCAGCAAGGAGAATTTCCGAGCTTCACGCCTCTCATGTGTAAGGAACCTTATTTGATTTTCCACCAGGACAGAGTGTCCCTGAGGACGAATCCTAAGTTCTTGCCTAAGGTGGTCTCTGCACTCACTCTCAACCAGGACATTGACCTGCCTGTATATTTCCTCAATATTCTAATAGAGGAGAAGCGCTGCTCCACACCCTGGATGTTCACCGCTGTCTAAGGTATTACCCTGAACAGGACTAAACAGATTCTCAAGTCGGAGCTACTTTTCGCTTTCTTCGGCTGAGCGGATGATGGGCCAACCAGTATCAAGCAGTCCCTTTCTCGCTGGCTTGTCCAGTGCATATCATACTGCTATGATACTAAGCAGAAGTCCTCCTGGGTACAGTCCAGGGCCATTCCACTAGGAGGCTACCTCCTTTGCAGCACTTCGCAACGCCTCCTCCTCTGCTATTTGTGCTGCAGCCACTTGGAGCTCTGTGCATACTTTTATCAGGCATTACAGCCTGGACATTGCTTCCTGGCCGAAGAGCAGGTTTCTGACCTGGCGTGCTGCAGGGTCTCCTGTCCTAGAGTCAGGACTTGGTATAGACATTCCCTAGTTTCCTCCTCCCAGAATGCTTGCAAAGCGTTATTGCTTGGAAATCAGTCCTAATGGTGTTACCTGCTGCAGAGCTGTATCTCAAAGTAAGATGGTACAGTTACGTAAAACTTACCATAACAGTAGATCTTGAGAACAGCTCTTGCAGCAGTACTCCGCCCACCTTCCCCTTGGAGGAGGCATGGCTCACAAGCTTTGGCAGGGGCTTACGCCCTTTGTCTTCTGATGGTGGATCCTCGGTCTCCCATTCTGATGTTGTCCTGTGGCGGAAGTCTCCGGCGGAGAACTGGGGAATCTGGCGGACTGCCCTCTTATGTACTATGCCTGACGTCGGAGGCGGGACCGATGTCGGGGCGGTCCCCGCTGAAAGATAGCTAGGTAGAAGAATTCTGTGGGGTCCTGCCGCCTGCTGGCTTCAGTCCTAATGGTGTTACCTGCTGCAGAGCTGTTCTCGAAGATCTACTATTCCGGTAAGTTCTTACGTACTGTACTTTATCATTGAGCTCCCCATGCGGGTGATGGGCTATGGGGCTGCGGCACTCAAAATCCCAGTAACATATGACAGTGGGTTCGGCTGAAGGAGCATTGATGCTTGTGAGAACAGTTGTAATGTATGTGAGAGCCCGTCTGCTCCGCCCCTTCACCCCTGCTGGCCCCGAGTAGACGTGCTCGTGACCCTGCACAGTTCTCTAGTGCCGGTTCTGGGGCGTAACCCTCTCTTTCTGCAATGGACTGCCATGTCCGCAACCTCATGGGGATTGTACTGCTATGAGGGATGCATTATCCTCCTCCTGGTCTTCCTCCCCTCAGACAGATCCTCCACGCTGACGGGTGGAGTGAGTCCTCTGAAAGCAAATCCTGAGACTCACCAGAGGGTTCATGTCTGTTGTGCCCGGCTTAAATACGGCCCCCTTGTTCTCTGGGCATTGGAGGTGTTCTATCCATGCGTGGCTCCAGTTCTGCCTGGACGTTCTGCCGTTCTCTGTTGACCTCTGACCTTTGTGGCTGTTGCTTGGCACTTTGCAGATGATTTCCCTTTACCTCGTCCGCTTTTCTTCCTTAGGCAATTGAGCTACTGATTCCAAGAGGCATGTAGATGGCTCTCTCTGACATGCAGGATGCCTGCCAGACACTACCTCTTGTAGGCCAGCTGGGTTCCTGGCCGCTAGTACTAGGCCCCGCCTAGCTCTTCCATGAGGTCTGCGTTACAGGGGCAGTAGCCTGCAGCATTGGGTCCAGCCTGGCCACAGACTCCCACCAATTGGGGCCTCCCAGTTCCTTCATGCGCTGAAAAGCTTCAATGAAGGTCTCTGTCGGGACCCTCGGACTGCTGTGATATGGGACCGCCAAGACCTGAGAAGCCAGCTCCAAGCCTCATCCTTTTGGCGGCCATAATGGGGAAACGGATTTAGGACAAGGCAATGGACATTAGATCGCAACCTAAGCTATGGGTAAGAGAAAAACAGGAAACAAAAACGTTATCCCTGCAGGTCAATTGCGTTGAAATGACCAAAAGCCGTGCATTGTTGCAATCTACTTAACCCTGTCACTGGAACACCTCAATGTTTTGCGCTACTACCTGTTCTTGGTCGCCTGTGGTGGCAATACCAATGTGGCACGCTAATATTAATGCTAATGTAAATAGGATGGCACTCCCCGCCTGGGCCTAACTTAAGTCATGATGGGGAGTATCCATTTCCTGTTATTTTATCCAGTTATGTATTTTATTAGTCATTTATAGCTATATATGTAAATATATGTATATATGCACTCTAGATAATATTAGAACCCCTGTGCTGTGGAGACGGAAGTCTCAGAAATTACATCTGGCCTGGTATGTTCAAAACCTTGCTCATGGGAAGAATTAGCATTATGAAGGTATCCCATTACAAATGCAGCTCTCTACACTCTATGCTATGCATATACCAGGTCTGCCCTTATAAACCTTACCGAAAATAAACAAATATGAAGAAACGAAACACTTAACACAGGGCCATGCCACTGTAAAATTTTTGAGCATTGTGTACTGATTCATATAAATTTTTTTTTGTACCACCAAGTATGCACCTGTTTGCTGTTCCTGAGATGCAATGACTGTGTGGTTGAGAAAATACCAGCCAAAACATATATTGCTCAATGTTAAGTGACTTGCTCAGGATCACACTATACACAGGTGGGAGCTGATGAGATTCAAAACAATCTTCATGCCTCCTAGTCTCCCGACCTACTGTTCGGTGCCTCTAACCACTAAGCACAACTGCCAGCTCATCACTAACATGAGGAAAAACTTGTTAACCATGTGCCGAGTGGTCTGTGGGTTCAAAACCCAGGACTCCAGGCCTGTAGCCTAAAGATATAAAACACCAAACATTGTCTCGCCAGTGATAAAGTGAACAGGAAAGCACAGTGTCACTCAAGAGATGCCTTGGCCTGCCACGTGGCTTAGGTGAGGGCCCAAAATTGTTTTCCACCAAAAACAACCTCCCAGGAGAGGAAAGCAGTGTAGAAAAATTCCTTAAAACATTCCTGCATCTTAGCCCGCTCTCCCAGCAGTGGGATTTGACCCTCTGTCTGTGCAGCACTTGCTTCTGCAGTCTGTGATACCTTCTCTTTGGGGCTTTCCTAAGCCCATCCAAGTGTAACTGCTGACATGGGCCTAGTGAGGTCTGTTCTGGGCCTACCACGTGGGTGGGCCCGGCGCTGCTGACACAATGTGCAAAGAACTCCAGCTTTAGGATTAGCACTCCACGTCAAACAATTATATGATCTGCAACTACAGTTTGTCACACAAAGGGTAAAGTCTAATCCAAGAGCCACCACCGCTCACTCAAGCACCAACCCCGTTGGAATCAGGCATTGCTTACCTCGGTAGGCCAACCTCGTAGCCAGGCCTAGCTGCAACTTACATTCAGCTACAAACTTCTTCGAAGTAGCAGCCCGAAGGCGTGTTAGGGCGCCTGTGGATTCAGCTGAATTACAGGAAGTGGAGTTTTTCTGGTTGCCAGCAGCGAACTGAATTGAGGAAATGGCAGACGGCAGCACTCGGAGGCAATGGCGGACTGTAGGCGCGAGAACAAAACCCCTACGCGGTAAGCAAACTTTGCTGATTTAGATGCTGAACGATAAGTTGAAAACACCGGTCGATGGGGTAGGAGCAGGATCAGAGGAGAAAGAGCTCTCCTCAGACCTGCCCTTAAACTCTACTTGGATCCTCCCTCAAGCCTGGTAACGGAAGGCATCACTGATCGGGCCGGCTGTTGAAGTAAATCTGGGCCACCATTCACTGATGGCATGGGCAGCCCAGCATCCTCCACACACACAGTTGTGGGTCAGGCAACGTAACACCCCCGTGAGAGGCTGGGGGGTATTTCGCCCATTTAGCCTCTCTCAAGATGTGGTTGTGAAAGCCAGTGGAGATACTAGCTGCTTTTGGAGTGTTATAGGAGCTTTTGAGCATATTTAGTACTTTAAAATACTATATTTCTTTCTTTTTCAACTCTTCTCTTCTGCTTGCACTTTTGGTCTGTAGTGCTTTCTGTTTAATCAGTTCTTTCCCGTTTTCTGTGCAGCTTTCTGCAGCATTTCTGTCTTTTGCTAATCTTTCTTTCTTTCATTAATTAGTTGAATTTTCCTGTACCGATCTTAAAATAAAATCTTTCTGTGCTTTTAGTTTTTATTTTTGTCTGTTCTCTTCTCCCCACCTAGTATGAGCAGTAGGCCAGAGCCCTCCCCCCACTCAATATGAGCATTAGGTAGAGGAGTAATTTGGTGTAGCCATCCTTGACCATGAGTGCTGTGCTACCCACCAGAAAGTAAATTATCTATGGAAAAATAACATTATTTCTATCAAACATACCTTTGAAAGCTAATATATGCGGGTTCAGAAAATAGGAGGTGGAGCCTGTCATGTGAGTGCAAACCTGCTGTCCCTCTAATGCAAATATGCCCATAAAGGGCATGCAGCGGCCCCTAGCACCTTGCAGCCCAATGGACTCATTGCATCGGGGCCTGTCTGAATATCCCACCAGGAGCTACCAGTTCTAATGGGTCTGGCGGCGCCATTCCTTGCAGTGGGGATCCATGTTGTTCGGCTTATGCAGTTGGTGCACTGCCCACTGACTACAGCATCCTCAAGGTTATGGGCAATGGACAACACTCTGCTTTGCCCTTTTCTTGAATATCAGGCCCCATGTTTTGCAAAACAAACTATGTAGGTGAGTAGATGAACAGTGTGGTGCATGGGAGGCTTGAAAAGGTAGGGCCTGGGCTAGTTTGTTTATTGTTGATATATCGTAGTAAAGAAATTACACATTGTGGTTGCTCCTTACAATTATTGGGCACTGTGCACAATTGGGGCTGTGGTATGCGGAAAATTCACGTACTCCACCTGCATAGCTGCGCACCTGTAGACAGATGCACAAGCCGGGTATTCACAGCCGCACCCACCTGTCCGCTGCCCCCTGGCATGCAGGACTCCGTGAGGGTAGCTAGGGAGGAGTCATGGACCCGGTGGCAACCAATCAGATGCCTGTCCTGGGTCCAGGTGGATCCCTTGCACATGTCGGCGCAGGTCCAGTGGTGCATAGCCCGTATATGGAGCCCGTGCCCATCTCGGCCATATCCTGGACCCGGCCGTCCCAGGAGATTGACCCTCCTCACCCTCCGAGCACAGTGCAGCCCTGTTCGAAATGCAGTTGGCATACCCCCCACAGCACCGACACCCCAGTTCTCGTAGACATGTTGCTGGTGCTGCTGCCCTTACCCATCTAGCTCCCTGCCTCCCCATCTGCCTTGTGGGCTAGGGCTGCACTGAGGTCTACTCCCGGTCTCATGATGACCAGTGTGTGATGTCCGTGGGGTGTACAGTGGGTTCCGGCAGGTCTGCCCTGGTGCCAGCCCACACCCTACCGTCCGTGGTGTGCAGCACAATGTGGCTTCATGCCGTTACCTAGTGCTAGTACACACCCTGCCGCCCGGCGCGGTGCTGTCTGCACTGCCCCCTTGTGAATGGATTCACGCGATGATGGGCACCGTGCCCGTTTTCCACAGGCACGTTGGCATCGAGCATAGCGCCTGCTGTGTTTAAAGCAGCAATAAAATAAATTACAATGAAGCAGGTCACCTGCTCCAGCCTCTTCATTAATATTACTCTGGTTTAAAAGCAGCACAAATTACATGGTGTGGCTGGCTGCAGGGCAACACTAACATGCACCGGAAGGGCAAAAGTTGCATCTTGCTCGGAAATGCTCCCTTCCTCTGCCAGTGGGTCCAAATTCATGCACCTACTCTATAACAATATCTAAAGGAAGGGAGCATGAAGTGTTCAGAACTTGATGTTTATGTTGTGACCCATAAAGTTCTTGTTAGGCCCAAATATTTTACGCCAATGGGTCCAGTTCAAGCCATGTTTTAAACCTTCTAGCACTGACACTGACTGGCTGCTCCTCCTACTGTGTTTAAAGCAGCAGTTACAGCTGCTTTAAACATACTTTGAAGGAGAAACAGCAACACTGGGTAGTTTTTTGTAAACAAAATGAAATACTCCTGACTTTCAAGCCTCCAACTGTCCACACCAGTGACACCACACACTGTTCATCCACCTACCTACAACTAAGTTTGATTTTTTAATTACTTTGTAACCCCTTGTTGAGGGCTTACCAGATAACCCCTGAAGTTGCTCCCATTTCTCCCGTCTGTTCCCTGGTCCTGGATGGTCCCCTGGTAGTCCTCTGCCCCTCCCCCGGCACCGCAAAGTTCTTTTTTTTTAAAATACAGGTGCCCAGGAGCTGCAGCACAGAGCCACCACCCATTTAGTTGCACTCCGGTGCTGGGCGACACAATGCGCATGTGCTGAAGGTGCATTTTCATTTGGCCATTTTGCAGCCTTTGGTGATGCTCTCTCCAGTGGTCCCGGTCCCAGGGCAAAGTAAGGAGGGACCGGAGACGCTGGCAGGACCGGAGGTGGCAGGGAGGCCAGGAGGTCATTTTTTGTGAGTGCCAGTTGTACTCGAGAATCAGGAGCTGCCTCATGAATATTAATGAGGCAGCTCATGAATATGAATGAGTCTGAGCCTGCCCAGCACTGGGAAAGTCTAATAGCATTAGCAGTAGGCAGGAAACTAAATAAAAATAGGTGAAAGCTGCAATATATGCAAGGGCAAAGGAAGCTATGATTCTGTGGGACAGGTTGTATTAAAATGTATGTTTTTGCTATAGAGGTCATCAAAAGTGGGATTTATGTGGGCTGCATCAGGACTGTGTACAGGCTACCTAAAGGTATGGCATAACTGAAGCAGCAACAAGCAAAGAGGGACATAAGAATATAACATGATGCAGTCTTTATAGGGCACAAGGGTTCTTATAAATCTGTGGAGGAATTATAAAAGTTTGCTGTTTGGCTGCTGGAATAATTAAAACTTGGGACACTGTATGAACTGTGTTGGAACTGTTTTGCCAGCAGTCATGTTCTGCAACCATGTGATGCCAGCCAACCAACCAAAGGGCCAGAACTTTCCCAGAAGATTCTGGGGCTTCAGAGAAGACTTTTTTAACTTTTGTTTATGAGTTTTATAATGATGCAGTAGTTACTGTTTCACATAAAGAATAACAGGATGAGGTATGCAGACCTCCATGTCACATATACAGTAATGATAAAAGATATTCTTTTAAGAAATTAGAGTCCAGGCAAGGCAGAATTCACCAGCCCTATTGTTCAGAGAAAAGTTCGATTGTTCTTCCCATGAGAGCATTAACCCTCTCACCTCGAACAGTTAATCGGGTCTCTGAAACCGGAGGTCAGTTCCTTTGTAGAACTTGTTGGAGGATAAGATAAACAGGCAATAATACTGTAACCCCATTATATTCCAGATAGAAACATAGAAGCATAGAAGTTGATGGCAGGTAAGGACAGCAAGGCCCATCCAGTCTGCCCATTTCTTGTTGTACCTTATGAATGTACCATAGGCTTTGCTCTGTCAATGGCCTATCTATTGATACTCATCTGTATTGCTCCATTATGCCTATCCCATGCCTGTTTGAAGACCTGCACTGTATTCATATCCACCACTTCCTGAGGTAGGCCGCTCCATGCATCCACCACCCTTTCTGTAAAAATAACTTCCTCACATTACCCCTTAATCGGCCTCCTCTAATCTCATGCTGTGTCCTCTTGTCCTGCTATTTTTCTTATATTGAAACATGTTAGACTCTTTCACCTTGTTAATGCCCTTAAGGTGTTTGAATGTTTCAATCATATCACCTCTCCACCCTTCTCTGGACTGCCTCAATTTGGTTAATGTCCTTGTGAAGGTGTGGCCTTGATACTGCGCACAGTACTCCAGATGGGGCCTAACCAGTGTCTTGTAAAGTGGGATTATTACCTCCCTCTTCAGACTTGTGATACCCCTACTAATACACCCCAACATCCCTCTAGCCTTCCCTACTGCTTTTAGAGGTCTGCTTGGATGATTTATGGTCATCGGTGATGATGACGCCCAAGTCTCTTTCTTCCCTTGTGACTGCCAGCAACTCACCTCCCAGCCTATAGGTGGCTTCAGGGTTTCTCTTCCCTATGCATGATCTTGCACTTCTTGCTAAACCCCAGTTGCCACTCTTCAGACCATTTTGCAGTTTATCCAGATCTCTTCTCATTCTGCCCACACCATCTGGATCATCCACTCTGTTGCAGATCTTGGTGTCATCTGCAAACAGACAAACCTTACCCTCCAGTCCATCTGCAATGTCACTGATGAAGATATTGAAGAGGACTGGCCCCAGGACTGATCCCTGAGGTATCCACTTGTGACTTGCATCTCTTCTAACTGCATACTGTTTACCACCACTCTGTTTTCTGCCCGTCAACCAGTTTGCCACCCAGTTGACCAACGTCTGACCCACCTGAGCCTACCCAGCTTATTAATCAATCTTCTATGTGGAACAGTATCGAAAGCTTTGCTGAAGTCAAGATAGGCAACATCAACTGCTCCCCTTGGTCCACCACTCTGGTTACCCAGTCAAAGAAATCTATGAGATTAGTTTGACAGACCTTCCTTTGTAAACCCATGCTGTCTTGGATCCTGTGCTCCTATGGATTCCAGGTGTTGCACTATCCTTTCCTTAAAGAGTGTCTCCATAATCTTGCCCACTACTGAGGCAAGACTGACAGATCTGTAGTTCCCTGCCTCCTCCCTGCTACCACTCTCGTGGGCGGGATCACATGAGCCTTTCCCCAGTCTTCTGGGACCTCTCGCCTCCCTGTCTTCATCCTGCTGCGTTCCCTTATATTTCCTGAAGGCCAGCCTTTTGGCTCTGACCTTTTCTGCTACTATGTTTGAGAACCACAGTGGTTTCCTTCTTCTTTTGCACTTCCTTTTCTCACTAACACAATGAGATGTTACTTCAGGTATTGCATCTTTAATGCTTGCCCACTTTGCCTGTACCCCTCACCTGTATTTCTTTTGCCTGGGCTAGCTTAACTCTGTTGGCCATCTTATCAAAGTCAGCTCCTCTGAAGTACCATATTTTTGCCTTGGAATGGGATGATTTTGTTCTAGTGGCCAAATTGAACCATACCATGTGATGGTCACTGGCCCTCAGGTGACCTTCTCAACCTGAGATATGTGATCTTACCCTGTTAGTCAGTACTAGATCTAGAATAGCCCTGTTCTAGTGGATTGTTGTACCAGTTGTTTGAGGCCCTCCCCTTCAGGGAACCCACCATCTGTCTAGTTCTGGCAGATGTCCCTGCTGGTATTGACCAATCTGTATCTGGCATGTTGAAGTCTTCCATTATCAGAACCTCCCTTTAGCTGTCAGGTTTTGTATATCTTCTAACAGTAATGTGTCTATGTCCTCACCCTGGTCTGGAGGCCTGTACACAACCCCAGTTCGTATGGTTGTCCCATTTCCTGTTTCCAGGGTGACCCACGGTTCTCCTGGCTCTTTATGTGTATTCTGAATTTCTGAGGCTTTGATATTTTCATTGACATAAAGGGCCCTCCACCCCCTTTTACACCTCGGTCTCTTCTGAACAGTACATAGCCAGGTACGGAAGTCTCCCAAGTGTGGTTACTGGTAAACCATGTCTTGCTAATGTCTACTATGTCCAGTTTAGCCTCTGTCATTATTGCCTGCAGGTTTGGGATCTTGTTTCCAGACTGCGAGGCTATGATTGCATTGTGTACATGATTTCCATTGGTCAGATTTGGGTGTGTTAGTTGTTGCGAGGTCCGCATTTCCCTGTGCATTGTATGGGAGCTGGATCTTTTCTTTACCTGGTGATGCAAATGAACTACAAACATGCTGAACTCCTGTTTCACCACTAGCTGAGGGAGGGTATTCTTCCCATTCAGTGTTTCAGGTTGCTGTACCCCTTTCCCCATTTGCTAGTTTAAATATTCTGCAAAGACATCAAACTTTGCCCAAATGCATGGACTCCTCCTTAGTCAGATGCAGTCCATCAAATTTAAAGAACTTTCGCTCCCAAAACTGTTGCCAGTCCCTACAAATTTGTGTCCTTTCTCCTGGCACCAGCCCTTGAGCTACATATTTAGCTCCCTATCTCCCTTCTCTGACCTTCCGTCCATCTGTCCCCTCTCCCAGACTGGCAGGATCTCAGAGAAGGAGATGCCAGATGAAATGAATGATAGTTTGTCACCCAGCCTGGTCAGGTGTTCCTTGGTCTCCACAACTGACTTGTTGGCGAGATCGTTAGTCCCGATGTGTACCAGGACATCAATGTTTTCTCCTGCATCCTGAACAATTTTAGCAATGCGGTCAGTGTCTCTCCATGCTGATGTACCTGGGAGACATCTGACCATTACCTCTGGCTGGAGATATGTATCAACTCCTCGAATCATGGAGGTCTCATATGATCAGAAGATTTTTGTATATCTGTTTTGCCTTTTGTTTTGGTTCCTGTTTTGGCGCGCTTTGTTGTGCTAGCTCCTGTGTTGCAGTGTCCTGCTCTGCAGTATCCTCTGCCCCTTTGTTTGATTTCAGAGATAGAGGCAGATACCTGTTTGTAGTTTTATATGGTTTGTGGGTGATATGTTGGAGGCACTGAGTGATGGGGCACCGATTTGCCTTCTAACCACCGCCAACCTCCGGACCAACTACCTCTGTGGTCGAGGTGCTTCTGTTGGATGTTGGGGAAATGGCGGGTGGTTCTTATAGTATATTTCTCTTGAATGTGCAATTTGAAGCGTGCAATCTTGCTCATGCTGCCCGGAGCTGAGCCTTTAGATCTTCAATGGCCCAGCATGTATGACTGTGTCCTAAATCCTGTAAAACTGCCCTTCTGAAAGTGTTTCACAGTACCTGCAGTTAATGATATCCATTCCAGGTAAGTTGCTGGGTTTATAACCTGGTCAGAGTATATAGAAGGAAGAAAATGAAAGCAAAAGTTTGTTTTGTGTTTTGTTTGTTTGTTTTGTATAACTTGTTATAACATGTTAAATTACTAGTGCCCCTGTAAATGAGGTCACTGTGTGGATACCTCTCTTAACCGCCTTCCTGCTTTGCTACAGGAAATGTCATGACTGTGCTACCCTATAAAAGGGTGTAGTGTGGTGGTTTATTTATTTATTAGTTTTTGTTGACTGGGTAAGTGCACTAGACAAATCCTGCCTATTTTCAGGCACGACCCAGGAGGAAAGGATACAGGCAATGCCAACTGACCTTGAACCAGATTAAGCAGTTGGTGGTATTTTATTTTAATGAATGAGGGAAATTTGGCCAGGTCACGGAAATTCCCTACTCTGGAGGGCGTTGTCTACGTAGTAGGCGTCTATGGAGGAGGTCAGTATGCAGTCTGCTCTGGAGGAGGGGCGGTCATACAAGCCGATGTCGGGCTGGGACTTCAACGTCTGCCCTTAATGGGTTTGCCTCTCTAGTTTCCACCAATGTTTCAGTTACTATTCAGCCTGTATTGGGTGCAGTGGAAGAGAGTTTTGATGACACGTGGTCCTGGATATGGTTTTGCAGCGTGAAGCTCTGAGAGATCAGTTAGTACAAATGGAACTTGCCTTACGTCTGCTAGAGCAGATTTGCTTGACAAAAACTTAAGCCACTTGGCATATCCCCAGATGTACCCGTCGCACTTTCAAGTTTGGCCTGGCCTGGCTGATGACGTGGAGATTCCGGCGCAGACACCTGAGGTAGCATCTGTGTTGAATGTTTCAACAGCGGATTTGTTGTTTGCACTGCCTACAGACCATTGGTCTCCCGAATCTGCAGCTTTCCAAAGTGGGCTGGAAGTGGCTTCCTGATGGATCTTGGGTAGTCGACCCAAACACACGGAAGATGTTTTGGCCCATTCTGTTTCTGTGGTGGCTGATTCTTTACCTTTGGACAATGCTTCTTCTCATGACTCGAGGTTGCCTACTGAGCCTTTGGCTGCCATTACAGGTAGTACTGTTCCTGCTCCTCCTGCCTTGGATTCTGGTGATTTCTCTGCTGCGGTTCCAAGTGTTTCTCCTGTTACTCTACCTGTCCCCCCAAGGCTGCTTCTCCTGATTTATTTGCAAAACCGATTGAATTGGCAAAGCGGCGTAATGCCGTTAGACTCACGATACTTAGGTGGGCTACCCAAGTTCCGGATCGTTTTTATGTGGGAAGGGTCTTAGTCAAGCAGTCCTGGGATTCTCACCTGCAGACATTTATGCCTGATTCACGTTCTGGGGAGCATTCTTTTGACATAAGCTTTGGGACTCCATCTGCTCTGGAAACTTTTTGGTTACGCTATGCCTCACTGAAAACTAACCTTTTATGGTCTCCTTTCATGTGGTACCATTGACAAAGCAGCCTTTTAGAGTTATTACTATTTTATTTCGTAATGAGGGTGTGAATTTAGTGGATATTCTTTCCTGGTTGAACGTCGGTGTGAGGTTCAGGGTGATCCTGACCCTATTTTGGATGGTGAAGGATTTTGGAATGGGGTTGGCGTTTAAAATCAAACTCCTAGTGTTCATGATGACTTCGTACATCTTCCAAATTGTTTTTATTGGCGGGATAAAGGTTTTGTTTTATCCGGAGCAACCCTGACGTTACTATAAATGTGGCTCTTCCAGGCACATTAGCATGTCATGTGAGAAAGGTTTTTGTTTTCAATGTGGGAATGTGGCCACTCTGGCTACCAGTGTGTGAATCCGGTAAAGTGTTCCTTTTGTGATGACTTAGGGCATGTCTTCCTGATTGCCGGAAGGCTGCACATAACACTACTGATTCAGATTTTGCTATGCAGGATTTACTTATTTTTAGAGCGGCTAGGAATCTTTTGAATGGGGTGGGCCTGTTACTTCCCAGAAGCCAAAATCGTACTCTGCTGCTTTGGCTTCCACCCTTCTGTTCCCCCTCTCGTCCTTCACACAGTACTCCTATTCCACAGTTCTTCCGATAGTGTCCACTGGTCCTGTGACCCCACTCCCTCCAGTTCTGTCACCTCCTTTGCTGGTACCTCCTTGGACACTCAGGTAGTGGAAGACAGTATTTCATTTTCTCCTGTTCTCTCTGGAGTAGAACACAGTTCTGTACTTGACTGGGCTCAGTCTCCAGCCCTGTAACGTGTGTCAAATAAGTTTGGTATTTTGGCCTCTATGGACACTGCAGATCATGATTCGATTCTGCCTCACAACATCCTCCAAGTAGACATGGCCTCTGACCCTGACTCTGTTCACGAAGCCAGGTGGGTGCTAAATGTAAACAGAAGAAGTCTTCCCGGGTTGGGTTGCGTAAGAGCAATAGAAACTGAACTCCACTCTTGATACCCTTTCTCGATCCTTGTATGATGTTAATTTGGCTAGTTTGAATGCTAATAGCCTTAGGTCTTTGTATACAAAAAGAGTCACTTTTTCTTTATTTTCAGATTTCGTCATTATGTCATTTTTTCAAGATACCAGATTGTATACTGTTCAGGATTTTTCTGTAGCTACTGATCTATGGGGCTAGGGTCCTTGTTATTGGTCAGGGGCACCGACCTCTGCTCTGGTGTTGGAATATGTTTCCTTTGAGTACTATAAAGCGATGGATGTGATTCACATTTCTCCTGGGAGGGTTTTGTTGCTTGATGTGTCTATTCATTCTATTCCCTTTAGATTAATTAATATCTATGCCCTCAGACCAAATGGATCGTATTCAACTGTTGCACCTTCTTCGCCCCATTTGCTTTCCAGTCGAAATATTCTGTTGGTGGTGATTTTAATATCTCCCGGACAGTTAAATCTGTTACTTCCAAACTTATTGTGACACTCACTGTTTGAATGATTTGATAAAAGTAACTGGTCTCCATGATGTTTTGAGGATGTTTCTTCCTTTACCTATTTGCAGGGCCTTCGAAATCACGTATTGATTATTGGTTCGTGTCCCTTCTCTTCATGTTTTACCTCGAGTTTCTTTGGTTGCTTCTTCTGATCATTGCCTTCTTAGCTTTTCTCTTTCTGATTATGTACAAACTTCTAAAGGCCGGGATACTGGAAGTTAAATTTGTCACTTCTGGATATTCCTGCAGTGCGGGAAGGTTTTTATCTATTTTGCAAGCCCGTGACTCAGTTTTTTTCTTTATGATTCCCTACAAGATTGGTGGAAGGACTCTAAACTGTTATTTAAAGAATATTTTCTTGAGATTGGCCATATTTTGGGAGCTTCCGTAAATCCTATCATAAATCTAGGGTTTTAAATAATTGATTAGCAGTTTTTTCTTGGGACTATACTAACTGTATATAAAGTATTTATACAGATTTTCTAGAAGTGCTGTGTTTGTTAAACACAGTGAGGCAAGAACTATGCATTTTCATAAAGATTTAGCCCTTTTATGATCAAAACGCTAATCAATTTTAGAGTTAAATAAATCCCTGTAAATCCCTCCAGCAGTTATTGACTAATTTTATTCCTAACTTCATTTGGGTTTCCTGTTGATTCTCATGTTTTACAAGCCGTTAAGGCTGAATTGGCAAGATTCAAAATTTAAAGCAACAGCAATTCGAGAGAGATATGAGATTTAGTACTCAGGGATCCTCTAGCAGTACGAATCCTTTTGATGCTCATATGTCTCATAGGACTAAGAAGGATATCAATGTTTTATTGGATCCAGAGGGTGTTAGGGTTTCTAATAAGCAAAACATCCTTCGTCTTGTGGATACCCACGTCCAGTCGTTGTTTGCCACAGATTTTAATGTTACTTCACAATCTATTGCTGAATGGTTAAAGTATAGTTCTTTACCACAAATTCCTGACATTTTTATGTTGTCTCTGTTAGCTCCTATTTCCTTAACCAAATTTCATGCTGTTACTCAGGTTCTTCTGAAACGTAAAGCTCCTGGCAAGGATGGACTCCCTAATGAAGTATATGGCTTAATTAGTACTGTTTTGGGTCCTCATTTGGTTTCCATGTTCAATGCTTGTCTTTCTCTTGGTACTTTTCCTCCTAGTATGAATGAGGGGCTTTTGATTTTTCTTCACAAGTCTGGAGACAAGGGACCTGAATAATTGGCGCCCAGTCACACTTTTGAATTCGGATTGCAAGATTTTACCAAGATTCTGGGCTTACGGATCTCTTGTTTCTTGTCTGACTTTATTTCCCAGCACATTCTTGTTCTGTACCTGGCCGTTACTATCATGGGCACCCTGATTTTAATTCGTGAAATTCTTGAGCAGTGGTAAAGGGATGAACTTATCAAACATTTCAACGAAGCCTGTGACATCTATGCACCAGTGAAAAAGATGAAGGTCAAGGACAGACCAACCCCTGGGTTACTACTGACCTTTAACTCTGCTCAAGCACAGAGACCACCTTTGGCATTGTGCTCGTGCAACTCCGACACAAGTAAACATGCAATTATACAAAGCAGCCAGAAATGATTGCACTCGAAGAATACGGAATGCTAAACACAGCTATTACAAAGAGGCTCTGACCAACTCTTGGGGCCAGAAACAAATTCTGGAACAACATGAAAGAACTCACAGGCAAGGATCCTAAAGCACCACCACTATGCTTAACCTTCATGGCACTCCTACACTCGACCTAGGTATCATCACCAGCACTTTTAATAATGCATTTACAAACCTGGACAGTGTCCTTCCACCAAATTATTTTGACGACCTCCCCTCAGCTCCTCCCAAATTTACCCCCAACTAGAACATTACAACCCCAAGTTTTTTTTTAGAGGTCCCACCACAAGTAGCTAGAAAATACATTCAAAAGGCCATCGGCAAACAAGGGTACAGTGGTGACTCCCTTGACCTGAAACTGCTGGCACAAGTCCTCGATGAAATCTTAGAACCACTTACAAAGATCTTTAATCTCTCGCTTAGATTGGGCCATTTCCCTCTCTCTGGAAGAAAGCCACTGTCACACGGTTCACAAAAGCAGAGATAGGACACTGCACACAATTACAGACCTATCTCACTCCTCCCCCGATCCAAAGCGCTGGAGCCAATAGTGTCGGACCAACTAGCTGAATTCCTGGATAAATACAATGTACAGTGCCCAGAGCAGCATGGCTTCAGAAAAGGCACAGCACCACCACTGCACTACTGGAATTTACAACCTTCATCCATGCCATGCTTGACAAGGGAATTGTGGAGGGCAGTATTTATAGACCTTACCAAGGCATTCGACACAGTTAACCACCCCCTACTGCTCAAGCAACTGTCCTCCATTGGGATCTCCAGTGATGCCCTTCCATGGTTCACCAGCTACCTTGATAATCGGATCCAACGTGTAAGGATTGCAGGGATCTATTCGGATGAGAAACCGGTCCGCTCGGAGTCCCCCAGGGTCTATTCTGGGCCCTCTGCTCTTCTCCTCTTCATCAACAATCTCCCAGTGCCTGCCACCAAAAATATTACTACACGCAGACGATGCAGTCCTGTTTTCCAGCCACCATGACATTACAGTCCTTGAATCCCAGCTGCAGCTTGACTTCAATCACATCGAAGACTGGTTCAATTCTCATAAACTTGTCCTGAACCACAGAAAGACTAAAGCCATGTCCTTCTGTAACCGACAGAGCAGGCACAACTCTCTGTCCCTCACCATCAAGAACCACGCTGGGAACCCACTGGAACATGTCAAGGAGTTCAAGTACCTTGGTATTACCTTGGATAGTACCCTCTCCTACACTCGCATATTGACACTGGTGCCAAGACCGCCAATATACTGGATTGGACTACTACACAAACACAAGCACTGTATGCCTGCGGATGCCCTTAAACTAGCCATCTACAGCTCTGTCACCTCTATCATTGACTCTGGCCTTGCCATCTATGGCTCTGCCCCAACAAGTGCCCTCCGAGGATCTCAGTTGCTCTCAACAAAGCCTGTAGACTACTGACGGGTGCAGCCCGACTAACTCACACCTGTGACCTCTATGCACAGGCCAGCTGGCTACCCCTCACGCAGCAGAATACAATACCAGACCTGCTTACTTACCAAAAGATTCTCCTTGGTCTCATGCCACCTGGTGTTAGCTCACTCCTTACTACCCAGTGGCACTCAACAAACACGTGGTGCCCAATCTCTAACCTTTCAGGTTCCCAGATATCGTACCTCCATGGGTCAGCGGTCCTTTATCTGTAGAGCTGCTCAATGGTTCAATTTCCTCAATAAAGAATCACTTTCCTCTACTACACTTGGACCCTTCAAAAGGAATCTCAAACTTTACCTCACCTCTACCACTCAATGTGACTGCTTTGTTGAACAGAGTTCTCTCTAAACACCTCCCAGCTCACTCATGTCTCACAGCCGCCCTTTCCCAATCTCATTCCCTCTGGCACTGGGCCTTCCTTGTGACTCCTTTCCTGCTTCACATCTCCACTGGTACAAGACATTTTCCACTACCATCGGACAGTGGCCCATTAGCCTGCCAACTTCCTCTCCCAGTCGCATGCCTGCAATACTAACTGCCTATGGTGCCTCTTTCTCTTATTGTTACCAAGCCAGCTGCCTACTCAAGCTGCTTGTTTTATGAATATTATCTCAAAGTATGTTATAACTGAGTATCTTTATTTTTTCTTTTAGTTGTTTTGGTTGTTTATTGTGCATTCTTTTACTACCTCTGTATGTATGTTGACCCTCATCCTTTGACATGGAACCTTTGTAAACAAGCAGTTTCTGCTCAAAGGTATTTGTAATCCGAGAATTTAATAAATAAATAAATAAATAAAAACTTGCTGGTATTTGTATTATGTTGGACCAAGCGAAAGCTTTTGATAGTGTATCTCATCTCTATCTTTGGACTTGCATGCTGGCTATAGGTTTCCCTTCTCGTTTTGTTGGCTGGTTACAGAATTATTATTTAAATGCTGTTATTGTTCCTTATGTCAATGGCTGGTTGGGCACGGCCTGTCCGTGTGCAAGGGTGTTCACCAAGGGTGCCCTCTTAGCCCCATGTTATATGTTTTCTTTAGAACCTTTACTTTCTGCCATTTCCCATATGGATATTATCAGAGGTCCCTCTTTAGGCTCAGATGATGCTGAAATCCCTGTTATAGCATATCCAGATGATTTATGTTTTTTTGGCTGACATACCTTCTTGTACGGCTGTGGAGCAGTTGACTACTGCCTTTAAGGAGGAACTGGGGCTTCCTTTAATTTATCTAAGAGTAAATGTTGTTATTATGGCACTCATACTTCCTCACAGTCGGTTATTATGGGAATTCCTGTTATTAATACTGTCTGTAAAATTCTAGGCATTTATTTTTGTGACACAGACACTGCCACATATAATTGGGAAATGCTTATTCAGACTGCAAATTGGAAGGTTACTCTTTGGAACAAATGGAATATGTCTAAAAGAAAAGAATTTATATGATTAATACCTTTCGTATTGGTCTTCTTATACATTTGAGTCACGGTTTACACGTGCCTGTTTCTAAAGAAGCGTCTCTTTGTGGTCTTTTTTCGTACAATCTGAGTCATTTGAACCCCATAAAGAGGAATTTTATATCGTTCCCTTGATTCTGGCGGTCTGAATATGGTTAATCAGTTTTGTTTTTAGTATTTTTATATATAAAATATTTCTCCTCTTGTCCTTGGCAGTTCTAAGGTGTGGGCTTTATGGCTTTCTGATCATGTCTCTCCTTGGTTGGATGGTTGGTCAAGGATGGCCTCATCCATAAACAAATGCCTATTGTTCGGTTGACAGGTTATCTCCATCCCTGTTTTAGTAATATTAAGAAATGGAAGATTTCCTTCGTTTCTTTTACCCAATTTTCTAGAAAAAGGTTGTATTATTTTTGTTGGATCAATATTTTTCGGAAAGTTGTGCCTTTCAGAGATAGTCCGTATTGACTTGCCCCAAGTTTCTGCCTTGCTACTTCTCCTAGCCTTCCTAATTATATGTGGGATGTTATGTGGCTCACAATCCATGGTAAACTGAATGTTAAGAATAATTTGAAAATAAGAGTATTGAGGAAAGATACTGTCCAAGATTTCTCACTTGTATGACTCAATTAGAGACTATGTTACAATTGTTTTTGAATGTCCTTTTATTTTACAGTTTTGGTCCCTACTTTATGTTCAGTGGGCCCATTTCCATTTCAACTATTGATCCTACTTGTTTATTTTTGGTATTTTGTCATAATGGGACTCCTTTACTGCGAATCTGATTAGACTGATTTTGGGAGTATCAAATATCATGTTTGCAGGTTAGCTGTACTTGGTTCCTGTCGCTTTTTTATTTCCCTGACCAACTATTTTGGAGGATTCATAATGGGCTTTTTGAAATTTGGCATTTTGATTTTCATTCCTTATCATCCTCCAGTTTCATAAGAAATGGAAGGCAATACAATGGTTGGATACTGGTTAAAGTTTATAGTGTTGTTTGTTGGCTTGGTTTTTTTCTTCACTTCCTTTACTTGGATTTCCTGTATATTATATAATTTCAATTGTTTTGTTGTTATTTCTTGTTTCAGTTTTGTACAATGTTGATATATTTCTGCATGATTTGTTTTCAGTTTTGAATAAAACATTCCCTACTCTTTTGATTAGTGCCATGGGATTTTAGCGTCCACCTGAACTACCACCAGTCGAGGCAGATGGGACCTCAGTTTAACGTCTCATCTGAAAGATGGCACCTCAAAGTGCAGCACCCTCTCATGCTGCACTACAGTGTCAGTACTGGGACATTAACCCAAGTGCCAGATGTGGGAACTGAACCCACAGCCCTCTGATCTCCCGGCCTCAGAGGCGAGTGTGCTACCTACTGAGCCACTGACACTGACTCAATGGTTGGCTGGGCCCTTCCCTGCTGAAAAGAAGAACCATGGACAAAAGAAACAAGGAGGTAAGACCAGAAACAGTCAGCCAGCAACAAATGCAGTAGCCCTGAAAGCTTATCCTAATGACAAATAAAACTGTGAAACCTGTAAAGCACCACCTGTAATAATTTCACAGAAGATATACCTGTAATAAACACTTTGCTACAGAGAAAAATAAAGCAGTAACAGAAGATATACCTTGCAAACGACAATTTGAATCAGAAGATTACAGCAGTAATATGTAAGCACACACATGTAGGCACGCCCTGTAATAATGCAGCAGAATGTATACCCAGCAACAACAATTTGAATCCGAGAAAAATAAAGCAATAAAATGTTAGCAACAAACAGTAGCAATCCATTGTGAGTACAAAATAAAAATAACAACACACAGTAAACCTGCCTAGCCAAAGAAGCCTTAATCCTTATTGTTGCTCTGGTAAGATTCTTTGCTCTGTCCTGTCAAGCAACCTAGAAGAAAAGAGCTCAGGTGAAACTAGGTGCCTTGCCTTGGCCAGTAAACCTAGTCTGGTCCCAATTAAGTTGATTAGGGTATCCACAGGTATGTGCAGGCATGGCAACCCACACTGTGGAGACAGGATAGTAACCAGCAGATAACAACAGATTACAAATTGAGAAGTGTCTTAAACACCAACATTTAAAATTTACAGTACCAACCTCTTTAGGATATGAGAAGAGATTTAAATAATCAGAGCTACAAACCTGACAGCAGAAATAACTGGTCACTGATCTATAAAGACAACCATTTGTTTTGATACAATTGCCACCAAAAGTTAAATGCTTAATCAGAACATTATAAAAGCAGATCATTATTAACAAGAGATGAGCCTAAAACAGACTACCAGACTTAGTTCCCAAGTCATCCTTTTTAAGTTTTAAATCCCTTTACTACTACAAAGGTAAAGTTCAACCTTCTTCATCTGAGGAACTGGTAATAGGGTATAAAGTAGTGATCAGTTTCTCGGCAAAGATTGAAGCCGCTTCAGGGTCGAAAAAGACATGCAACTTGGCGTCATGTCTAACATGGAGTCTGTCAGGAAAATTAAGCCTTGCTTCTACACCATTTTGAAGGAGCTGTTTTTAATCGCCTGCAGCTCGTTTCTCCTGGACTGTGTCTGAGTGGTGAGATCTGGGAAGAAGGAGAGGTGATTCCCTCCCAGTTTATCTCCCCTAGTGTGTGTCGCCTGAAGAAGTGCAGTTCATTCCGGCACTGAAAGCGTAGCAGTTGCAGTATGCTGTTGGCATGGAGAATCGCTGCATGGTTTAGGCCTTTGGGGATGGTGAAGACCTTAATAATTTGTATTCTGGCATCTGGAGGTAGTAATTTTAAATCTTGAACAATCTTTCTGCTTACTACTGCCTGCAAGTCTGCAGTTCCAGAATATTTAGCAGGGAAACCCACAATTCTGATGTTGGCCTGTCTTTGCAAGTTTTCCAGTGTTTCAGTTGTGGCTTTAACAAGGTGCATATCCCTTACAAAGGCTTTGTTTAATTCTTGCTGCCTTTCTGACTCCACCTTAATATTCTTGATCGCTGCTGCATTGTCTGGATGGTGTGAACTCTTCTAATAATTTGGCTTCTACAGCCACCAGATGTTTATTAGTTTCATCCCCATTGTTTGAATCTGTGTTAACATTGCAGGATTTGTGATGTGGGAGCTCACGTGCAACTAGTTCTCTTGGGGTGCAAGGCCCTGGGCTACAAGTTGCGGCCTGTGCCGATAAGAAGGTGTCCAGTCTCTGACAGGACCTTTTAGGGTTCTTTTGAGCTAATGTTTTAGTGGACTCTTCTGGTTGTAGAAAGTATACAATTTTTATAGTTTCAGGAGGTTGTTGTAGCAGTTTGCTCTGAATTAAGTCAGTAACCAGATGAGCTTAGCTAACAAGCTGTCGCCATGTTGGAGCTCCACAACACCCCCTCAAAAAGCCTCTTGAGGGAAAAATACCAGGCAGTATATTGGTGCCATTTAAGTAGACAATGAAGCATTGAGGGAGCCTCATACATATTAATTTTCTTTGAGGACAGTGGCTCCAGCCAATGGGAGCTGCGAAAGCTCCCAGAAGACAAGAACTTATAGTTTCTGAGTCAATTCAGTGGAAACCCTGCACAAGGGGGGTCTCCAGCCGCTAGTGAATAAATGGGACTGCAGGGCTAGGAGAGGGCCTGCCTGGGGCTGCCAGCAATCTATTCCCCCGGCTGTTCGCCTTCCCCATCTGGAGAAAAAAAGAGGAAGGATTTGCAGGAAGCTTCTTGGCAGAAAAAGAGAGCTGCAAGGATCCTGATGTAGTGGTAGGAAGCTACACCAGCGGTGAAGAAATGAGAAGGGATGTTTTGAAAATGGAAAAGAGGATTAGAGAAATGGACTGATACTGAGGAGGTAGGAGTCTCCTTGGTATCGGCTGCACCTAAATGGTGAGATACCGATGATCTGAGAAGTGTAACGAAAGAGTTGTGTGAAAGCATGGAAAAGGAAAAAGGTTTCGTCTGACCCTGGCATAGACTCAGGCCCAGATATTCAGACTGCGTCAGGCTGGCGCGCAAGCCTGGTGGCGGCGCAACAGCTGCGAAGGGTGTTAACAGGGTGATATTCAGCGGGCTGTATCATGGCACAGCAG
Source organism: Neoceratodus forsteri (assembly GCA_016271365.2). NCBI lineage: Eukaryota > Metazoa > Chordata > Ceratodontiformes > Ceratodontidae > Neoceratodus > Neoceratodus forsteri. The sequence continues at coordinate 1,874,395,256 of CM057452.1, forward strand.
TGTTGAATATTGCACTCTGCTACCCAGTGCGTATAGCGCGAGTGGCACTGCGCCAGCACAAGTGGCCAGAGTGGAGCAGGGGATGTGCTGCGCAAGTTCCGTTTAAGCTAGGCGCAGCAACCGCGATATTCAAAGTGCACATGCAGATGGGGCCATAATGCATACAAGGCGCAAATGGGGCCATTTGCATGTGCCTAATCCCCATTTGCATGCAGGTGCACTGATCCCCAGCGACTTCGCATGAAGCCTGCCAGGCTGCAGCTGTCGAGGGACCGACGTCCCTGCACATCGCGGCAAAGTGCCCCACTGCCCGATCGGGGCATATGTTGAAAAATACATTAGTCCTATATCCCTGGTGGTCTAGTAGACCGCTTGCAGCCCGAGCAGAGCATAAGTGGAAAAATACATGTATCCTATATCCCTGGTGGTCCAGTGGACTGCTTGCAGCCGATCGTGGACATAATTAGTAAATTAAATCCGTCCTATGTCCCTGTTGGTCCACTGGACGCTTGCAGCCAGATCGGGCATAATTAAATAAATTAATTCGTCCTACATCTGGTGGTCAGTGGACCGCTTGCAGCCTGATTGTGGGCATATGCCGTAAAACACATTTGTCCCATATCTCTGGTGGTCCAGCGGTACCCCCATCCCACCTGCCCACTGAGCACCATTGCCCTGCTCCCCGGTCAGCGGCAGCAGCAGCTCCCACCGCTGCAGCCCAACTGCCCGACTCCTACAGTAGGGCTGTACGCCCGTGGTCCCAAGCGTGAGCCAATGGATGTGCACCCATACTGCTACATAGTCCAGATATGTGAATGGATCCATTCACATATCTGGACTAATGTACTGATACAAACTGCACCTCATTGGCTCACGCTCAGGACCAATGGGCGCATAGCCCTACCAGTAGACCGTCAGCGGGCAGTGGGGCAGCAAGCGGGTGGAGAGCTGCCACCCACCACGACCAGGGGGCGGGCGGTGAGCTCGGTCTTGACTGGGAAGAGGTACCACTGGACCACCAGGATATGGGACGAATGTATTTTACGGCATGCCCGACCAGGCTGCAAGCGTCCACTGGACCACCAGGGATATGGGACGAATGTATTTTACGACGGCATGTGCCCGCGATCAGGCTGCAAGCAGTCCACTGGACCACCAGGGATATAGGGCAGATATATTTTCCACTTATGCCCGCGATCAGGCTGCAAGCGGTCCACTGGACCACCAGGGATATAGGACGAATTTAATTTACGACGGCGCCCGTGGATCAGCTGCAAGCGTCCACTGGACCACCAGGGACAGGGACGGATTTAATCAACTTATGACCATGATCAGGCTGCAAGCATTCCACTGGACCACCAGGGATTTGGGACTGTTATTTGTATATGTATGCCCACGATGGGGCATGGGAGGCGCCACCAGAAGGTGCAGCCAGAGCTCTGGTGGCCACCCACAGGTGGCAGCTGCTGTGTTGCGCCCTGCAATATGGCAGCTCACCTGTGGGTGACCAGCTGTTGCTCCTTTTTGGCTCACCTGTGTGTAGCGCAAGTAGGGTTATTGCATGCATGGGCTCCAGCACATCCCAGGCTGAATATCAGGATGTGCGGAGTATGCATGTGCGCCCTACCTGTGCGCGATACATTACTGATGCACTCGAGCATCGGGATTTGGTGCCAGGCGAATCCCATTTGAATATCATGCCAGGGTGCATCAGTGTTGCGCCATGCACAACCCTTCTGAATATCCGGCCAAAGTGTCTAAAGAAATGAGGGGAAGACAGGTGGTCTAAGGATCGTTGTAGCATTGAGCAAAGGTTACTGGAAATTGAATGGGAATCCAGATTCTGAGAAGCTGAAGAGAGAGCCTCTTCTGGAGGCTCACCTGCACAGTGAGAAAAATACTTTCTTGATGTATTGCTGAGAAAGAGTTCTGAATTGTGTGAACCAGAGCAAGTGTAATTGCTGTGTTAAAGTTGAGAGACTGTGAAAGTAGAAAGATAAAGAGGTGCTATCTGAGTGGGTACCTGCTGTCTGCTCCTGAAATACAGCTGAGAAAAGAGACTATTTTGATGAACCTGTAGTTTAGACTGTTCACCGAAATCTTGAAGACAGGGAAGAAACAGACTGCTTTGGCTACTGACTGGTATTTGACATAACAGGCCAGTGATCTAAAGGTTTCATCCTAAACCCAGGGCCAGGTGGGGAACTTGCTAACCCCTATCAGATGGGGTTTGCCAGCTGCAGGGATCACAGGTTTATTCCAGTGCTAGGGCACTCTGATCTGCGAAGGAGCCAGGATGTGGGGACCTCCTAGTTTTGGTTCCCTTATGGTTGGCAGGTCTCGCCATGTGCTCTGCAATGGGCCTCACTAGGCGAAGGGGACAAGCTCGAAATCTCCAATCAAGCTGAAGATCCAAGCTGCAGTTTCCTTGTCCCTTCAAATTCAAGCATCGAGGCCGATTCTGCATTTGCTGTTTACACCGACCCCAGGACTTCAGTCATCTTTGCCACCAAAGGACTGATTCTGCAGAACCATGAGTAAAAAGCAGGAATTGCCCTGCAAATCTTGGGGATTGTATATAGTTTTGTTCATCTTATGCCCATTGACATAGGGAGCCAGTAGAGTAATCAAAGAAAACTGTATAAAGTTAAATTTCAGCAAGCGCCTTATGCTGGCCAATCAGCTGCACTTCAGGCCCGCAACTTAACATCTGGATACCCAAGGACAGAATTCAGGCATCATTCTGAACTGGCACCAGTGGGACTGGGTTTGGGAATACTTGCAGCAGTCAGACAGCTAGATAAAAGATGGTGGTAGCATTGAGTAAAATGGTGGGTTTGAGTCAAGAAAGGGAATGATTGTGGGAAATGGCAAATCTTTAAATGCAAATTAAAATGTTTCTGCTTGACTTTCATTTCACTTACCCTATCCTAACTCTCCCTTGTAAATAAATTTGAAGTTACTGTTTCAGAATGAGCTGACTCAAGAGCCAGATTTTGGTGAGCATGTTATTACCTGAAGTTAATGATGTAATCTGTTTAAATATGGGGTGGTTGGTCTGGTAAATCCATGGCTGGAGTAACTGTTTGGGGATATGGGTTGGTACGACATTTCAGAGGGTTGTACTGTATATACCAGAACCACTAAGGCCCTGCCCACACTACAAAGTTGTCTGCAGTAACGTTTTTAAAAACATTACAGCCCTTACTGTTTTGGAGGTCCACATTCAGGTAGTAATGTTTTAAAAAACGTTATAGACATGTAGTGTCGCATCTGCATTACTCTCATTCTCCTGTGTATAATCCATTTGGAAGACCCTGTGAATGGAGGATCGATACGGTCATGTGTCCACACAAGTAATCAAAACATTACATGCTTAAAACATTACACATTCTGATCTCAAGACCACATGAAAACAGGCCTTGAGATCGGTGTCAAGATCGGTTCCAGTAATGTTACATATGCGGATGCAAACTGTTTTACTAAGATTTGTAATGGTTCGGCTCATCTGTAATGTTACCATATTGGTAGTGTGGACAGGGCCAAATGTACTCTGGGTGGAGGCACCACCATTAAAGTTGCAATCTTGAGAAAGGACCCTGGTAATAAGTATGGGAACCTAGGGCCCCTTAACCTTGGTCTGGCCAGCAAGGCAGGGGTAGTGGCCCTCTGGGCGGCACCAGAGAGAGGTGACACTTTAACTTGGTAACACAGAAAACACTTGCTGAAAGAGACTGGAGTTGCATGTTAGGCTAACCATATAACCACCTGCCCACCCCCAGCCAGCAGCCACTACCAAAGCAGACATAGTTAGGTGGCACACAGGAGAGACGCTACAGAGCATTTTAAATCAAACACTGTAGACATGACCAACGTGAGTACAGCAGACCACCAGTAATAAACATCACCTATCCTTGACCTTCTTGTGGACTAGAGCTATGTTAGCTCAGGCTGAGAGGTTAGAACTGTTGTGCTGGTCACTGTTACAACCACTCCAGAAGCAAGGAAGAGGAATGCACCCAGACTGCAGCAGGCTTCCTGGGCGCTCCATGACTGGCACAAAATCAGTTAACAGCCAATAGCGTGTGGCCCTGACAGTTGACAGAACCACCCTGTGCAAACTGGAATTCCTTCCCACCACCTCCTCTGCTATGGTGTGCATACCCTCCGTGGCATAATGACGTGGCCCCCATCCACAAAGCAAAGCAGACCCATTCACTCACCCCTGACCCCCACCCCAGTAACCTCCTACCTCCCTCTTAGTCTAGCTTCAGGAACTTGCAGCGGTACTCCAGCAGTACATTCTAAGTAAAGTTAATGTCAAGCGAGAGGCACAGCAGCAAGCAAGATCCCGACCCAGACCACACCTGGGTGCCCCATGCCTGTTAGTTTATCTGATTCCTGATCGCCCGACTCTGACTCCAAGTTCCCGCAGCGGAGGCATCATTCATTCTTTTTTCCATACAAGTTTTTATTTAGAGTTTTCATTTTTTCCGAGAAGATTTTATTAACATTTTCAGTTATAACAATTACATGGTATTTCTCACATCATTGAATACTTTGGTTACAAGTAGTAATGTCTCAAGAGGTTAATGTAAGCAAACATAAACGACATTTATAGTACCAATTGGTAGAACACAAGGAAGTTGTTTCCTGTCTTATTGCTATGACTCTTTTCCTCTACGATGGGTTGAATAAAAGTGTTAATACTAGCTCTCACAAAAATATTAAGAGTCAAGCTATCCACTTTTCTGAAAAAGATGTGAGAAAGGGATGAGGGCATTGTCCAAGAGTTCATACCAGTTTCACAGTCAAAGTAGTCTCAAGAGATACAATAATACCTGGGTGAGGAAGGAATAATCTTGTCACATCATTTTAATAGGCATCGGTCCTAGCATTTACCACTAAAGGACAACTAAACCCCTTGTTTTCAAAGTTTCTTTTTTTCCCTGTCTAATGATTTCTGCAGTTGCTCTCAGTGTGCTAAGAACCCCAATGTTTGTTCTTTGGAAAAAATCAGAGCCTTACTTGTTTTCTGCTGTTTTATTCACTGCAGTGGTGTACCGGCCTGTGAGAAGTATTCTTGAGGCGGCCCCTGTGCTCCCTGCGGTCGGACTTCTGATAATGCTCATGGGAGCATCCCATCAGGTCAGAGGTCCCTGGTTTGTGTACAGTGTACAGTAGCTGTTGTTCAGTCTCAGTTACTGTTTAGCTGTATAAATAACAATAATGGCTGATTCTTTGCCATTACAACAGCTGGCTATTGGGATGATTTCTTTCATTACGCAGAACCTTACATGTTTGAGCCAGAGCATACTCAGCCATCCTCATCAACCAGATGATAGCAATGATTCAGAGGAAGGCTCCACAGTATCTTCCAACACTGTTACCCTGTGACAGGATGCACCAGTGTCACAATGGTACTGATATTATTTATTGGGTATATGATGTGTGAAAATCTTTGGTTGTGTTTTTCTGTTGAATGAGAGGCAAGCCCCCACCAAGCAATAGTACAAATGTGCAAAGTGTGTCATGCAGTGCTTTTGTAAATGATGCCCCCATGGTTCATATGTGCATGTTATACAGTAACATGCATTGCTGTATGTAATGAAGTTACAACACCACAGCGATTGTGTAGATGAGCAAGGTATCCTGCATAGTATTGTGTCAATGAGGTCCCCCAGTGGTGGTCAGATGGGTATGGTTTACAAGCAGAGCTGTTCGAATGAGGCCTCGGCCCCACAATGGTCCCAATGGAAAAGGTATGCCTCATAGTGCTGTGTGTGAATGAGGGACCCCCACCCCAGAGGTGGTCTACATGGAAATGTATTACACACATTGCTGTGTCTGAATGAGGACCCCAAGATACACTTCACATGAGCAAGATATCCCACCCAGTGCTGTGTGTGAATGAGGCCCCCAGATGTGGTCTATATGGGCCAGGTTTGACACGGATCGCTGTGTGTGAACGAGGCCCCTCCTGCTATGATCCCAGTGGGTAAGGTATGACATGCAGCACAGTGTGAATTAGCCCCCAGTGATGGTCCATATGGGCAAGTTTTGACAAGCTGCACTGTGTGTGATGATGGCCCTTCCTAGCGATGGTCCCAATGGGCTATGTATGCCATGCAGTGCTGTGTGTGTGTATATGTGTGTGTGTGTGTGTGTGTGTGTGGAATGAGGGCCCTCTCCCAGTGATGGTCCATATGGGTAAGGTTTGACGTGCAGCACTATGTGACAATGAGGCCCCCCTACCATAGCTGGTTCCAATGGGTCAGGTATGCCACACAGGACTGCGTGTGAATGATGCTTCCCTCCCACAGTGGTGGTCCACATAGGCAAGGTTTGACATGTACCGCTGTGTGTGAATGATGTGCCACCAAACCTTGTATGCATTTTTATTTGTTCTGCTGATGGTGCCTCCTGTGGAATGTAGTGATAGTAGGGTTTAGCAAGATCCATTGAGTTACATTGATCTCTAGCCCCTATGCCTAAATGTACCCACTGGGTACTGTATCCCATTGGGGATAGTGTGCCATGTTACTGACACGGTGGAGGACAGGTATGATACTTCTACTGCACCTTGCTTCCTGTCACCTCTTGGCTGAGACGTCGGTGTTGCAGTGTCTCTCTGCATGACTGCCACCTGTTGTATGCCAGTGTGGGATTTGCATGTGTCTTGCAGCATCAGTAACTGTGTGGTGGACTGGTGGGTTGGCTCTGCACCATGCTGAATGATTGTTACATATTGCAGTTGAGATGGGGTTGGTGTGTTGTCTGTCACTGTATGACTGCAGACTGCTTCAGTCAAAGCAGTGTTACCTGCAATCATGCAGTGTCCCATACTATGCTATGGACATACATGTAATGCTGATTTTGAAATTGACCAATTCAGGGTGAGACCATTACAGGTGCAAATTGCCTAATGTGCCACTCTGTCCCTGTTGTAATGAAATGTGCCACACATTCAGAAGTCATGCAATAGTGGCAGTCGCACAGCTGCATATGACTTACATTGTATGTTGCTGACCATTGTAGCTATGGAATTTCTGAGCATGTTGTGTCAGCGTAGCTCAGGCATTTGTGGGTCTGTGAGGGTGGTTGCCTTATTGTGCATCCGATACTGTGCTGTATAGTTGTTGGTTGTGGAAATGGAAGCAACAGGTGTTGCAGTGTGCTCCTACATAGGCCACTGCTCCACAGTGTGTTGCTCACATGCTTGTGTGTGAGGTGAGGTGAGGTGTGCATACATGCACTGACATGACACTCCATGCCTTCCATTGTGAGATGCACATGAATGTACCCTGATATGCAGCCGATATATGGCGTTACACTGTCCGTGTCCCAAGGTTACAGATACTGCTTGATGTTGCAGTAATGCCACTCAGTGATGGATTTGATGTGGTATTGCTGGACCCATAGTGCCTCCCACTGGATACGATAACCTATGAGTAGTTATTCACATTGGATGCTTATAGACAAATCTTAACAGTGACCCCTCCCACCAACCACAGTGTAATTGGTCACTGCATTCCTGACATTTCTTTTTTTCCGTTTTGACTGTACCCTGTCTGTACTGTTTGTGACTGTTACAGATCATGATTGCGCTGCACCCATAAATAGTGGCATCACACCAACAGTTTTTGAATATTGCCTTCTATGTTCCCCTCATTCCCCCACCCCTACCCTGAAGTACATAATTTCAATATCATCTGTTTTTATGATACTGCTTTCATGCTGTACTACTCTCCATGCCGTTCACCACATTCATTCATTGTGATTTCCTGCCCTGTTGTCCTCGTTTAATGGCACAATGTTGTGGTGTGTTGTGAATGGACTTACTTAGAGATGTAATGCTAAACTGAGGAGAATGAAGTAGATGGGCATACTATCTGCTTGTAACCTGTGTCATACGGCACACTGTATGGAACTATCACAAGACACGAGAAGCAGCTACACTGTGATCAACAGTACTAATATACTAAAATGCCAGCAGAGTAGAGGCCTAATAGCAATTTGTGTCAGCTTGTTTACTTAGCTCCCAACCTGGGAGCTGACCTGCTGTCCCCCAACCACCTCTGGATTCTCCAATCCCAGTCCAAGATATTCCCTTGTATTGGACTTTACCAGCACAACCCTTCCCTTATACCTGTCCCAATCCCACTTAAACCCCTCCACAGTCTCTGCCTCCACTAGTCCCCTGGTCAGTGCATGCCACATGGTCAGGGTTTTATTTAACTCTAAAAATTGATTAGCGTTTTGCTCATAAAAGTTCTAAAACATTGTGAAAATGCATAGCACCTGCCTCACTGTGTTTAACAAATATAACACTTCTAGAAAACCTATATAAATGCTTTCTGTACAGTTAGTATTGTCCCAAGAAAAACTGCTAATCAATTATTTAAAACCCCAGCCATGGTTCCACCACCCTCCTCAGTGAAGTAGCACCTCCTTCCCCGCTGAGTCTCTCCCATGCCCCTTCTCCCATCCCTCCCCAAGTTTAAACCCCCACCTTTCACTGAAAAATCACTCGTATTTTCATCTTAAGGATTTCCTCCCTTCCAAATTGAGTGCAGTTTATCCCTAGCATACAGTCCCTCATCCTTCCAGGTTGCCCCCATCCCCATCAACCCCATACCCTGGCATCACACCACTCTGAGCCACTGATTTACCACCGTAATTTTTCTGCTTGTTCTCCTCACTAGCCTTCGGCACCGGCAGGATTTCCGTGAAGGAAACTGGCATCCTATGGAATGGCAAACCCTGTCTAGCTCCTTATCTTCCTTTTTCCATCCCTCCCCAGCCAGCTCCTCGCTCCTCACACTGTCAGGGTGTCAAATGCTGCCTCTCCTATTGACAGTGGTCACCCCTCTCTCCTCCAATCCTGGTCCTTCCACCCCTTCACAGAGTATCCTTTTTGCATCTCTACCCCATCCCTGCTCATGACTGGTTCTTCCACCATAACTGTTAGGCTAGCCTGGCTGTCCTCCCATCTGTCACATCTGCATTGACACCTTGTTGATGCCATGCCACCCTGACCTAAACCATCAGGCTCATTAACTGTATCCTCTCTCTTGTACACCTGATCCTCCTCCTTGCCCTTTCCCCGCTGTCCCCTCTCCCTCAGCCTGCTCTAGATCCATCCCACCTCCCCCGTTTTCTCACACTTCATATCTCCCCATATTTTTGCTGATTTCTGGACCCTGCCTCTTGTCCTCCCCTCCCTAACTGCCCCCATCATAGCTGCATCCCCACCCAGCCCTCCCTCCACTAGCAGACATAGCAGGTTGAAACGGGTTACTGAGCCTAATGCCCGACCCAAGACTCCCCTCCGACCCACCCCACCACCCTGGTTCCCTCTGTCCAACCCAGATGCCTGCCTGCTTCTTTGGGAGTTCCTCCTTTTAGTCCCCCTCTGTCAAGGTCCCCATGTACTCCCGAGTACCCCCTCGCTCCTCTCCCTATGCCCGTGTCTTTGGTACTTGGGCGGCAGCCACGTGGCTGACCCCTGCCTGTTTCCCCACCCCATAACCCCTCAGATCTCCTAGCTGCCTCCTAATCCCCTCAACCTCCACTCCTGAGCTCGCCAGCTGATAGCACACAAGGCAACCACTGAACTTCACGCTCCAGTCAAGTACCATGGCTGCCCTGCACCCAAGCACCCCTCCTGAAGATACCAGGCTCTAATGACGTGGTGGTCCCATCCCACTCATAGTAGATTTCTCTGAGTGAACCCCAGGTTCCATACAATGATCACGCCTACAGTAGCTAAATGATTCACTGCTGGATCAGGCCACCTCGTCTCTTGACTCCACCCCCACCGGCCATGTGTAGTAGAGTACGGTTCGGGGAGGGAAACGGAAACTATCACAGCTCCTTAACTGTGAGGGTGAGAGGATATCTGGTTTCATAACTTATCCATGCATTCCACATCTGTTTGCATGCTGTACCTTATTGCTGTGTTGCAGTTTGTCCCACTGATGACTGCCTGACAATGCAGTGCCGTTATCACTCATTATTAGCAGACACATCTTTTGTACTACAGTGTTTCTGAGCGTTACAGGGTTTGTTACTGTGCTGATGCCATGTCAACAGGGTCATTACTGTGCATTCATAGTTATTGATAACTTACTGGCATCACATATTGGTTATTGTATTTTATGTTGTCTGAGTAACAGATTCCTAATTCAAACATTTTATTTATGTCTAACAGGTGTCGCTGTCAGAAATATTCTGTGATGGAGACAGACCGAGAAAACCTGTGCTGTAAGGAAGTTGCCAAGATCGTTGAGAACTTGCCAGAGGACTGTGATTGCATTACAGAGGTGAACTTCTTCCAACTAAATTGCCTCACACGTCAAGTGGTGCTTGTATCCTACTATGAATATCTCAAAATGGATGGACCATTGGATTATGATATACCAGTGCATGAGTAAATACTTTCTCTTTTGGGGATATAGGCAGTGATCATACCTTTGCGTTGTTACTCAGGAATATTGTGGGATAAATAAATGATCAGCTGACTTATTTCAGTCCTACTATTTTTCTCTCCTCCACTCGCTGCCCCCATCAGCCCGACCGGTCCCTCCAGCCCCATCACCCAGAATTACGGGACTTACCTTAAGCCCAGCCCAGGGGAGCGGAGCCTGCAGACAGTCTGGCATCATCCTGCTGCGGGTGTGCTTTTTCCATTTTCCCCTTACTACCTCAGGGCCCCAGGAGTAGAGACACGCAGTGGAGCGCATTACAGGCGTGTTGCCAGCCCCATCCTCCCACCCATTGGCCTAGCACCTGGCGCTCCTCTGGCCTGCACTGCCCCGGCCTCCACTGCGGGGCAGTCAGAACAAGAGGATACCACCAACCCTCCCGGAGAGAGGCTGCCTTTCCAGCAACTTCATCCAGCTCCGCACCCTTCCCCCCACCAGCCTCTGACAATTTGTGCTTTTTCTGAACATGGGTCATTGGCATGGCTGCGCGAGCTCAGGTGTCAGGCACGTCAACCATCAGCGATACCAGGCTGATCGTCCTACTAACTGTTGATGAAACTGTCAGCTGTTGAGCTGTGTATTGTTGTTCACGGGCAAAAGATTAAACACAGATATGAAAATGTCAGCATCAGCAGTTGTAGTCACTGTTGTCATATCAATCTGCTGACAAACATGCCTTATGCAAAGACAGGTGTGCAACATGCATCAAGGAGCAGTAGGACTATGGTGTCCCTCCAGCCTGTCTGTGTTCAGCCCCCAAAAGTGATGCCATCCATTTCAAGGCTTCACTGAAGAAAGATGATAGGTCAATTGTTGTAAATTGAAATGACATACTAATACTGTACTCCATTGTGTGAGTGCTGACATAATTTTTGAATACATTCAAATGCTTGTGTTCATGCATTCACCTATGTCACTGGATTGAAAATTGAAATTTCATGGTGCAGTTTCAGCATGCATCTGCATGTGTTATACTGTGTTACACTGCAAAGGAGTAATGGGGACAAGGGCCTATTGTTAATGTGTTCCCTGGGAGACTGCATTGGCAAGTATTGAGGTTGGGTAGGAGTGCAAGATAGCAGACTTTTTTTGCCAAGGAGTATGCATGAGGCAGTTGGTAGCTGTGCACGCCTGCATTTTCCATTCTCTTCTTGGCCAGTCATGCTGGTTCAGGCCAACAGATCACTGTGTAACCTGTTCACCCATTCTTACTTTGACAGCAATAATATTATTATGTCCACAGCAGCAAACTAGAATCATGTATACACACTTGTAAGTTGACTACACCATTACCATCCATTCTGTGATAATATGCATGATACAAAATGGACATTGCAACCCGCGTGTTATCACCATCCCCACCCTGTACATGGATATTACAGAAATGTATGTCACTAATATTACTGACACAAGGCTCATCGCAGTCAAAGCAGCACACTTGCCTTTGGTCATGGTTTCTTCTGTCTCTGTTCAATGTCTGCACTACTAATTCCCTGTTGTTGTTCAGTGACTGCTGTGTATTACTTTCTCCATTTGGGCACATATATGAATGTAACACATACCGATGAACTTTGGTGTCAGCTGTATTGTGCTTGCTGTTGTTGCACATACCTCAGTACCACAATGTAGTATGCCCTCACTGAAACTGTCATCACTCCCATCCCTCTATCACTGAACCCCAGTACCATGAAAAAGCATTACCGAAAAATAATTTTTTGTTAGTTCACTATTTTACATGCTTTTTCTCAGTGCTCACACCATGCTCAGCGGTGGACTGTTACACAGGCATTGTTCCGTTTGTAGGTGGATGCACACCACGTGTCATTGTCTTATCATCTTCACCCTGCCCATTGCTTTCTACTGAACTCCCTCTCATTGTACTCACTATGTGTCTGCCATGTGGTGTTGGGTACTGACCACTGATCTTGCAATGCATGCCACAAGGTGAGACCTGACCTGCGCCATCTGCATCTCGGTCCTGTCGTCCCACCCAAGCGACACACATCAAACCGTGGCTTGTTCAATAACCCATTTCACCCAAGATACTATTTCTGAAAACTGCACAGTTGTTTACTTACAATGGGTCGGAACAATGTCTGCTTCCATGTCTATCTAGGTAATGTCTAAACAGAGTAATGTTACACTGTAGTGTTGTGCACTAAATATATTCTTTTGTTTGTCCCTTTAGGTTGTCCAGACACGTAGCCTACAGATGCTTTGTCCATTGGATCTGGAGAAAACTGGGAGAAATAATCGCAAAATCTACCTGCATGTGTAGTGACAGCAATAAGGAAGCTTTTCCTTCGAGAAGTATACAGGCTTCAGATATGCCTATGAATCAGCAGTCCTTAACAATGTACAGGGGTAAAAACATAACAAATCCAACAGTTCATGTTCTGTTTCATGGACATATACATATTCCTGTCTTTCTATGTGTTATGGTCACTGTTATTGTTGACAAAGTTCTATTTATATACTTGGTTGAAAACTTTATACTTGTGAAAGATGTGTTTTGATCACACAGTACATGTCTGTGAAGCCTATGTTTTAATTGTAAGAAAAGCAGCATGTTCACACCATTGCTCTGAGGTACGGTGGTGGCGATGGAGTGTGGTGATATGTGCAGTTTGTTGGCCATCCACTGAGCTGGCAATAAAAGGTATGCCTCAGGCGGGAACCATGGCTGTGTGTGGCCAACATCCACCAGTCACTTGACTAGTGATGTATTCGGTTCAACATGTATGATTTACTGGATGGTGATAGCAGTCTTGGGTTTCCTACATTCTATGGGATGTGGCAGTGACATAGGTACCACGTCCTGTATCTGTATATCTCATGTCAGAGTTGACAAGTTAAGGCCTAACCTTTTTTGTCAACCGTACTCAGCAATGCATGTGCCATTTTACAAAATTGTTGTTACACATTTTATGAAAGTAAGTGTGCCTTTCGTAATTTTCATAGTTACCTATGTAAAGCACATGGCAACTGTATTCAGTTTATATTGCTGTCTGACAGTACTGCAGAAAACAGCTTAGTTATTATGTCCTAGTGACCTCATTGGCATGATTTGGACAGCATAAGCCACTGAGAAATGGGTTATAATTTTCAGTATTCATTATGTGGCTTGTTACTTGAAATGCAATAAAGGTCATTGTCATGTCCCTACACTGCATAATAAAGCACAACTATAAATGAACCAACACTTATTTTTATTTACTGTGGTTACTGTTCTGCACCACAGTGTGCATCTGCATGCAAAATACTGTTGTGTTTTGATAAGAGGAAGAAATGTGAGGGACTTGTTGTTGTTGTCAGACTGTTACTATCGTTGCTGTGGAGAGCATGAATGCTACCACTGTTCTTACCCAGGTTTGTCACCCAAAACCACACACACACAGCACTGCAGTTAATGCCTCACTACCAGTTTGTGTAATGGCATACCCAGCCTTTTGCTTGTTGGTGATGACACTGGTACCTAAGCATCAAATGTTGACACTTGCAATTAATGTTGATTTTGTAGTGTTGTTAGACACCCTTTGGTTGTCATCAAAAACACACATCCCTTTCTTGCTTTGTAATAGTCAACGCTGGTCAACATCCTATATTACTCACCATGTCACCATCTTCCCAGTTTCTTTTGTTGAAGTTATTTGAAGTGAATGTTATTTTGACCACTTCATACAATATTTCCACACTTAGGGTTCCCTCATGATAATGTGTCCTCCATATGGAGTATCGCCCATCTATCACATGTTGTTGCGGTACAATAGCCAGACATTACCCTCCATTTCAAAGGCAATGTCAGCACGGTACTGGCAGCACTTTTGATACATGAGTTGAGCTACACTGCTGGTACACAATACTATCCCCTTATTCACTGACCATTCCCACCCCCTGCTTCTTTTTGTATGCCACTTTAGAAACCAGATTTCAACCGTGTAGCACATGACCAGACCAGTCATTTTCTGACCCACCTTTATCTGTGGCACCTAATTACAAAGTGGCTTTTTGTGAACCATGGATGCTGTCCAGTGCAGCTCATTTGTTACAGTGACTTCTTGGCGTTTAGGTATCAGAATGCTTGTGTTACTCTGCTTCACTGACCCTGTCCTTGGCTGGTGCAATTTGTCATGACATTGGTCAGGTGCCATGTTAGGTGTGAGAAGAGCATAATCCAAATGCAAGTCATGCACATTGTGATTCAGTGGAAAACACTTCTTTGTTTGCATGCTGCTCTGCTGCTGTGGGTGGGGTGGTGCCACGGCCTTGCTCTGCTAAGCTGAAGTAAAACACAAATGTGATCAGACACCAGAAATTTCATTACATCAGTATTGAAAAGCACACTGAGAAACGGTGTGCTTACTAATGACGTACACGACATGTAGATGGGCAGCCAGAGAATGCTCGAGGCTGGCTCAAGCATATGTCTGTCTTCAATATGCTGTTACTGTATAAGCAATTGAGAGACAAGTTGACAGAGGCCTATGGTCAAAGTAAGGCTTTCTGTTTGCCTGAGCATTTACTGTACTGTTCTGAAATGCTTACCTGCTTTATAGAGGACAGCATGCTGTGGCCAGGGCTCTGCTCATGTAGAGTAAAGCCTTACACCATGTTCAGGTCTGGATTGGCTGTGGTTGAAAAATTCCTTTCTTTCATGCCTATCGCAAAACATGCAGAGTACTACAACACCACTGCTCAAGGGCAAAGAATAACAAGTAATCCAAGTATGCTATACCCCGACAGACAGTGGGTGTATTGAGTCATTAATACATGCCCCGCTGTGTTTTGAGGCATGATGGCTCACCTGATTGACTTCAGCCAGGCAGGAAATGCATTAATGCTCCTGATACACCCACTGTCTGGAGTTGGTTATTGCACTTATAAAATGGTTTGCTAACTGTAAAAGGAAACAATCATATGCGTTTTACAGTCTGCATGCCAACTGTGCGTCTACAGGGTCATCAATGCATGGTCAAGTGACACTTTGTGGCCAATGACAAGTCGTCATTTGACTCAAGTATTACTGCCTGTTTTAGACATTTTCGACACCTGTTTTCAGTGTAGTCAACTCAGGTACAGGTACCAGCCAGTCAATCTGCATGACAAGGTAGAAGTGTTAATTGTGCCACTCCACAGAGGGACGAGTATTCAGTGTGTTACTCGATGGATTTATGTTGCCTCAGGTAGTATTCAACATCATCAAGAGTCCCGGTGAGCATGACAGTGCAGCAGGAGTTACAATGCAGATAAGCAATCCACTACACCAATTAGCTCAAAAACACATACAAGGTGTCATGATGGGTGGTGTTGGTATAATACAAGGCATATGCATTGCTGTACAGGGACCTAGGGTGCATAGTATTTCTTGATCGCAAGGTCTGGAAAGAGTATGGCAAGGCTGCTGGTTGACCTATTATACTAAGAAATGCAACACAGCACTTATATCACACCTGTGTACATTCCACGGGTGATGGGGCATCACCTGTGTTGGAACCTATACAGGTGGAGATTTTTCAGACTGGGAAATAAAATTCTGCAGGTATTGCATCACAAGTCCAATGAGGACAGGATGAGCAGTTGAACATGTACTCCTGTGTGATATGTGGAAGACAGGAGACATGACAGATGCATAGAAGTGCAGAACGGATGCATTTGGAACATCAGTAAAGTGGTTAACAGATAAAAAGCTGTTCAATGACCGAAGTGACCCATACATAGCACGTACGCGAAGAATGCATTCCATACTGTGCCAGTGAACCTGACCACCAACACTGGAATTACAACTGTTATGGCACTGTGCTACCTTACCAGTTTGATATAACAGTACTGACGGGGTGGTGCTTGGAAGCTCATGGCACACTTATGTGGTACTACGTGGCCTGATTGCACAAACAAACTGAAGTGTTCACTTGAAGGTGGTGATACAGACTATATAGCTTCCCATTGCAATGGAACTGGTATTACCATTGATATTTCATGCAAGAGCATGCTGTTCAGTGACCCATAAGTGTCACAACAACAAAACTCCTGTTACTGTGCTACCATACCATACTGACTGCACTGAAATCATACTGGTCATATCACTGCACTATCTTCCCAATTTCAGACACAGTGATGCAACACCTACAGACACATATTTGTGGCCAGAAGAAGTGCAGGGCGTGAACATGTTGCATGTATTACTTTGTCATGTGATGCATTCAGTGTATGTTGTACATAATTTCATCACAACATGAAGTACTGCATGTCACAGATTCACTCAGCAGGTCAGGCCCTCTACTCCCAAAGTGCCAACCTCTGAGCGCAGTCTTGTGAACAGTGTAACAGACAAGGTAACCCTCTTGTCTGTTTTTGTGAGTTCGGATCAACCTTTGGTCTCAGTTTGGAGGATTCAAACTGTTAACCTCTTGATAGCATACCCAATGCACAGGCTCAGATATATCTGTCTTCGGGGCCAGATATCTTTGCCTATAGGCACCTAATGAGGTATTCAGAGACGAACCCTTTAAAACTTTTATAAAGACCTCAGATTTAAAATGCTTCTGTTTCCAGTTTGATACCACCATACAAGCTACATGTCTGCTGAACCATAAATATTTGTTAGCAAAAGAAAGCAATTCAAAGACAGACCAGGTTTGCTCTAAAATTAGAGTTTTACTAAAATATATAATAATACATCAAACATACAATACAGAACTCTTGTATCACAAGACATACAGATCTTTAAACAAAACAAGGTTTAAAACAATGCAATTCCTACAACTATATTTAGATTTTGTCTAGCTTTCTAAATACCTCTTTTCAGTGCTCAGATGTTTTCTTGGTCAGTGTCAGATACAAAATGCACCTCTATAGTGAAAGAGAATAATCTTTTCAAGCAGTATTGGCCAACCCTTTTGGATGAAGTCATCTAGCCCTCTTCTGGTCAAATATCTAACAAAATGTATATCTTATACAACCACAGGTTGTATTTTCAAAGCATTACATTCTGCAATCCTCAGCATAACTCGTGTGTCAAATGACATCTCTTTTGATCTCATGCTGTACCTCCTCACACAGGCTTCATATGAGCATTTACAACCTCTCACCTCTGTATAATAACCTGTTTTCACGTCAACGTCATAAACCTTTTATGATTTTCCTCTCAACAAAGTTAATTTAAACAAGTCTGTAATTAGCTCAGAGAAACAGGATCCTTAATAAAAGTCTTCCAGTAACACATTGTCTCTAAACACTGAGTATGTGATACATGCTGTCAGCAGTTCTATGGGCCTGCAGCTGTCAGCTGAAATCTGGGAGGGGGATGAGAGAGGTCATTCCTAGAGGATTTGATTTTCAGCAGAGACAGTCATTATTACATTTTATATAAAAAATACAATACAGCACTCAGAATAGGCTCGTCACACTGCACAGCCAAGCTGAACATGTGTCCCATACATGAGTGAATGTGTTATCATTGTGTTGGAGAGACAGTAATTGTACTATATATTTCAACTCTGGCACATGCATCAACTAAAGATGTCCACACATGATTCTGTCAACCATTCTATCTTCATTATTATTTTGCTTGGTAAACTCACAGAAGGAACAGTTCAACAAAGATAGCAGTGCTGGAGATCAGATTTTCAATGTAGGCAGTTACAAGTGATTGATAAATGACATTCAGATTGCGTTAAGTACAAGAGAGGAATCATCCCAATTGTCACAGAGGTTCTGTTTAAGGGAGGGTGGGAGAGACACTAGACATCATGACATGAGCCTGGAGGGGAAGATTCAGAGAGGAACTCTGGAGGCATTTCTTTACATAAATGGTGTTAGCAGAGTGGAAAACACTAGCAGTTGAGGTGGTGGCATGTGAAACTGTGTGTAGCTTCAAGAGTGGGTGGACAAGGCAAGAGGAGGGTCATCATTGGGCAGAGTGGGGAGGGAGGGCAAACTGCACGACATGGGGTGAGGGCTGCAAACGAGCAGACTGGATAGACCATGTGGCCTTTTTCTTCAGGCAAATTTGTATGTTCATATACTTGCTTACTGTGAGTACAAATACTGTGGTGTTGCTGCTCCTTACCTGTCTCACCTCTGGGTTTGGGGGCCAGGTTGTGGTATTATAGTGAGGTATTACCAAACCTGGTATAATGCCACACAAAGGTTCTGTATGGCATGTATCCCATAGTATGGATGAATGTGCATGCGTTACAGGACTGGTGTTCATATCCCGCATGTGCCTGCACACCACTACAATTGTGTAGCAGGGATTCAGGAAAAGGAGAAACTGACCATGGTCATGGAAGAAGCCACACGCATGAACGAATGTGCTTTTACCTCTGTTGCATGGTTGTAGTTATAGCCAGGCATGGCATTTGAATGCCTTCCTGGTCCAAAAGTAGATCAACTGTCTGTTGAGTTGCATATCTTCTATGTGACCGCATACCCCAGTCATCAGGACAATATTGCAAATGCATAGGACAAACCCATGATGTTGTTTACACCCACACATGCCACAGTATGCAGAAGGTGTACAAGAAACCTGGTACCAGGAAGTAGGCAACACCATGACATCAGTTGCCCAAACACGTGAGCTCTGTCAGGTGCTACCCCATCCTCGGGTGAGTGGTCACACCCTCAACGGGTGCGTGTTTGCCTATGCAGTGTCCCTGGATGACAAGCTCAAAGCACTCAGCACACCGCCACAGCCAACACCCATCTCGCATGAGGTGGTGCTAAGCCACGCACGCCTCACAGCTGTGGGCAGTCGCTGGGTGGGCATGCATGTGTCACTGGCCATTCTGTGATTCATAAACCTTTATTCAGTTACAGGGACGGTGAACACACTAGCCGCAGCACCGCTACTGGTGTATCTGTCCTTGGGTGGGGATCATGTGCTACATTCTTCACAGTGCAGGCTAGCCTGTGGGAGGGTGGAGGAACTGCCTGTTGTCAGGAACAGGATTGGCATGTGATGGAGGGTATGTGACTTGCTGTCTGTGGTACTTCACCACCAGTTGTGTGTTTGGCCTAGTGCCGGTGACAAAGCACAGCTACCTGTGCTGTGGGTGCGCTGACACACTTGATTTGTGATGGGTGGATGAGGGGTGAGCATTGTTTTGTGGAGGGCTGCACAGAGCATCTGACGGCATGTTCAGGGGTGTAACAACACAGACTGAGCCTATTTGACAGGCTTGTGATATGTAATGGATGTGGGGTGGTAGTCTTGATGGGAACTTTATGTAGGTTATGAGGGTGCCCCATATGTCAAAAGATGGGTGAACTAAGGTGAGTGATCCAGAGAATGGAGGTGGACATATAAAGGTTGAGGGAGCAAGGTTGGGGTGGCGATGGTTCGGTAGTCAAGTTGAGGGGCAGAGGATGCCAGGCAGTGGAAATGTAGGTCCAGGGGCAAAATTGGGAGGAAGGGGTAGATTTAGGAACAAGTAAGAGACTCTGGGTATGGTGAGAGGAGGGGTGATATGGCACTGAGCGGGGTGGGGAGTACCACAGGGTTTGGAGACAAGGTCAGGAGGGAGGGCACAGCATAGGAGTAGAGAAGGATGAAGCGGAGGGACACCAGCACCGAGGGAGGAAGGGCAGGCGATAGCCATATAGATAGTGGGTCTTGGGTGAGGGTGAAAATGCCATGGAGCATCAAAGTTGGGGCGGTTCTCTTGGGGACTTTATCCTGAAAGGGATCAGATTGGGGAAGAGGTGAGAGACAGTGTCATATCTGGGTGGAAATGGTACCATGCTTGGCGTCACATAGGGCAGTGCATACTCTGGGAAAGTGTTTAACTGGAGGAAGACCAAGGCCTCCTTGAGTTGCATGTGGTCACAAATGACCTTGGGGGCTACACAGTGGAGCTGGTTCAGTAAAGGTGCGAGGTGCTGGTTAAGTTGTGTTTGGATGTTGGGAGGACCGTGACATTCTCAGAGTTGCTACCAGTCCCAAGGGCAGGCATGAAATGAAAGGACAGGATAGGAGAGTTAGTCATGACTTAAAGGGTGCTGCAGGGTATGGGGATACTGAGGAGATACATGGACGAACAGGGAGCTGTATGCGAGGGCCAGCTTACACTTCAGTGGGCCTGTAAAGGGTGTGCTAAAAAGCGCGATAGGGTGAGTAGATTGAGACAAGGGTGTATTTAAAGTAGAAGGGTGGTCCATGGGCTGAGCTAGCAGGCAAGGTCACCATGAATGGATGCTGAATATGCCATCCGCCCCAGTGGTGGAAGTTAGCAAGGGAAGGGAACTCAGAGGGCAGGTACAGCACAATGAAGTGGAGGGGAAGGGATGGATGGATGTGTTGGTTTCTCTGAATGCCAGGAGCCTAGGTAAGAACAGGGCCAGAAAACCATGCTGGATGACCAGTGAGGTGATGGAGGGGTAACAGTAAAGAGAGCTGCATATCAGGTTCATGGGGACATGGAGGAGGCAGATGGGGAGGAGTATGCAAGGTGGTCCAGGAAGTGACCAAGAGAGTGAGGACTACGAAATGTGCTGTGAACACAGTGAGTTCTGTCACACCATACTAAACCAGCAGTCATCTTGCTTTTATGTCTGTAAATGTCTTTGCTTGTAATACAGCAATAGTTGAATCCGCTGCCCGGTGGCACTGAGGGTTGAGGTGCTGGACGCCACTCTCGCACCACACCGCTACCAGGTTCGGAATGAGCCCGGCCGCTGGGGTTGGCAGGCGGGAGTGGATTAAGCATCCAGAGGACAGTTTCCTCTCCCGGTGAGGGGAGTCCACGCTTGGCACTTGACTGGCCTCTAGCTGAAGCTGGTGGCATGGCAAGCATGGAGCTGACGTCGGGGAAGGGGGTGGTGATGCCAGTGATGCCTTGGCGAGGGGTGCATGCCCTTCCTACACTAGAAAATGCCTGCAGATGCCAGAAAGAAGGAGTGCCTGAGCATGCCTCTATGTGCTCCCTGCCCGACTACCTCCGTCTGACAAAACTTACAGTATCAGGTGCTTGCCTGCCCCACCTCGGCCCCGCTCAGGGGAAGCCACAGCTCCATGGAGACCGGGAGGTGAATACGGGTGGGCGGGAGAGGCAGAAGGATGACTCCTGGTGATCCTGAAGGGTCGGGGTCTGCAGGACATAGGAGGAGATAAAACAGCAATTAAAAAAAATAAAATAAAGAAACTGAATCATCAATACATCTGCAGAAACACATTCAGTGGCAGGTGATGACCTGTTTGTGTACAAGAAACGGTTGAGATAAACTAACATCATTTAATGCTTTTGAAAAATACAGCATTGCTTAAACTTATTAACATGTTGTTGTTCAGTTTTTATCAATTTATTTATGAACCTCTGGTCACGAAATAGTTACTCAATGTTAGGATTTCCATTAAAAAGATTACAAAGTGAAATAGCAATCATTGAAATAACAGTGTGTTTGGGTAAGGTTTAGCACAACATACAGTTCTTGACAGTGGTACTCAACACTTTTAGACCAGCTACAGTTGTCTGTGTGTCTTGGAACTTTTATGGAAATGGAATTGTTCATCACTGTCTATCAGTTGAGACACACATTTATTGGCTTCAAAGCTGCAATGAACAACTTCCGCAGTCATCCATTACTTCAAAATGGATTTTGGTGTGTGGAGGCAACCAGTCACAACAATGGTCCTCACCGTGGTTCCAAGTTAAATTTGCAGCAGTGCTTGCATATTAATTCCTGCTTGTCTGGATGGCTGTATGATGCCCACACTGGTGCTGGGAATGACATCACCTGCTCTTCACGAGACTTTCTTATAGGAAGGCAGTTTCTCATGTAGACTTTCAACCTCGTGCACTATTTCATCAAGGTAAGCTGCAATGTGAACATAAGGATCACTGCAAACTACATGCAAATATTTCACATGTATGTAACTGGCAAAATATATAAAGTCCATATATATATATATATATTTTATTAGATTTTGTTAACGGGTAATATATATATATATATATAATATTTATTTATTAAATTTTGTTAACCGGGTAAGCCCACTGGCCCCGAGGGTCCCCTTTTCAGGGCAACCGGAGTTAGTTACATAAAGCATAAAGCAAAGGCAATACATACAGGTAGTACAGTACAGGACATAACATACAGAGTTTCAGTGACAGTGTACAGTATTCACAATAAGGAGCAAATTGTAGGTAGCAATTGTACAAAGACCAACAGTAGCAATTGAGAGACAGAGGGTAAGGGTTAAAGAATTGAACTGCAGGGTACGAGTTACATAGCCACCAGGGCAGGCGCAGTGACTGTGATTTAGGAGGTGCACTTGCAGTCTCTTAAAGAATGTCACTAGGAGGGGCTTCCTGAAATTGTGCAGGAGCTTGTTCCATAGTGCAGGGCAGTAAAGGCAAAGTTTAGAGCTTGCTGCAGAGAGGACCCTAGACAATTCTGGAGTAGTTTGCCTGAAGTGCGGAGTAGCCTACTGAACTGCATGCAAGTAGCCCAGCTAGCCCTTCTGGAGGGTCGGGTATCAAGAAGCTTGTAAGTCCAGCTTAATAGGGGTACTGGAGCCTGTGACTTAGAGTAGGCCAATTGAGTGAGGCAAGGACATCACAGTGATGGGTCCTAGGATGAGCTTTCATGGTGAATCTCAACAATTTTATGATAGAGTTTGTAGTCTACTATGGTCGTGCTTTGATAGGCCTAGAAGAGTTGGGGAGGCATAGGTAAGGGTAGGGAGAAGGATACTCTTTTGCAATCGCCAGTCAGGTTTCAGGAATCATATTGGAGCTTAGGTGTAGAGCAGGCCCAGTTTTTGGTGTATGTTTTTTATATATAGATATAGTATATATGTATGTTTTGTATGCATAGATACTTATATATATATATATATATACACAGATGTGTGTATATATATATATATATATACCATACTTGTGAGGATAAAAGAGGCAAATATTTTCAATATTCTCAGGGTGGTCAGATCTACAGTGAGAATATCACATTTATCTTCACTGTAGGTAAATTTATCCACACAGTAGGTAGAAATTAACTCATTCGAACTCATTTGCATATTCGCCACAGTAGCATCTAGTAACCGTGATTCAAAATCATGAATAACTTTAAATGAAAAATGATACCATTGTACTGTGAGCACGAAGGTTGTTCAGCACTACAATATCTACAAAATGAGTGGTGTTTCATTTATGGCTAACTTTTATTTTTTATATAATTAGCCGAAAAACAGCAAAAATGCATTTTCTTCACTTTTTGACAAACTAATGTGAATAACTTTAAAATGTAAAATGATAGCATGGTACTGTGAGCACAAAAGTTGTTCAGCACAGAAATATCTACAAAATGAGTGGTGTTTCATTTATGACTAACTTTTATTTTTTATATAATAAGCAAAAACAAGAAAATACAATTTATTTTACTTTTTGACAAACAAATGTGAATAACTTTAAAACAAAAAATGACAGCATGGTACTATGAGCATGAAAGTTGTTCAGCACAAAAATATCTACAAAATGAGTGGTGTTTGCGTTATAGATACCTTTTTTTTTTTATAATTAGTAAAAACTGCAGAAACTTAAATTTGTTTCACTTTTGCAACAAACAAATGCATATAACTTTAAAATGAAAATAATAGCATGGTACATTGAGAAAAAGTTGATCAGGACAAAATTACCTACAAAATGAGTGGTGTTTCATTTATAGATTTCTTTTAGATTTTTATAATCGGCAAAAATGGCAAGAATTTTTTCACTTTTTGGAGGTATGGCATAAATGGAATACACAACCCCCCTACTGGAAATATTGTCGATACTTTTTGTTCTGAAGCTAATTGATCTAATGACATCACTCACGGCTTCACCACTCATGATGTTATTGGGACAACTGGCACTTCGAACAAAGCTATCGACAATATTTCCAGTAGGGGGTTGTGTATCCCTTATATACATGCATATGCATATACATATATGAAATGTACCTACACATATATGCATGTGCACACACACACACACACATTACACACACACACATATATATATATATATATATGTGTGTGTGTGTGTGTGTGCACAGCAGTGCATAGGAGTAGATTTCAAGGGGCATATTTGATTTCTGCCTCTAGCTATTCCACTAGAAAATGTGACCCTTTCACATTTGTTTACAACAGTTATCATGGTTCCAGTTGTGCTTTGTATGTAAGGCACACATGCATTGCCACACCGATGACACACACTAAATAGCTCCGCCAGACAATTTTGTGAAATCATTGATGTTGAGATTAAAGGCTGACAATGAGACACACCACAATCAGATGGTAACAGCATGGGTACATGCTGATACAGAATTCAATGCACATACCTCCAGACATTGTCTTTTCAGAAATGCTCTGAGCAAGAGGTGTTCACTCCATCAATGTGGAATAACAGAGGGGTTATACCCAGCTCAGCGTCCTCCATCTGAGTGGTGAAAACCTCTAGACCATGGCTTACTGTGACACAGTTTCATAACTGCCATCTGCCAGAAATAGCTCACCCAGGGGAACATAGTGTACCTTTTTAACAAACAGGAGTTAATACTCTGAACAGATAAACATTTTAAATAAACAACATGTAATCTTTCCTCTGCCTGAGGCTATACAACTCGTCTCAATTCTGTGTCCCCTGTACGTTACTCACTCTCTCAGCTTTACCATCTGCTAGGAATGTAACTTCATTATGCTGCACAGAGTTGTGACCATGCACCTGGGAGAAACTTGTCAGCACGGTTAACCGTGAACCAAAGGGTCTCAACATTATCAGGGAGCAAAGGCACAAGTTAATGCAATGAAGAGAGCAATTAAAGTACACAGATTACAACTCTTCTATTCTTCCATTTACTGCACAAGAGAAGATAAACAGAAAGGTGATCTGAGGGATACACTAATCCCTGACTCCTGCCATGTGCAGGCTGTTATGCATTATTGTCAAACACAGTAATCATAATAACAGGCAAACGTTCTCTGTTTGCCTTGTGTATTTCAATATTAGTTATAGCACCCAGCAATGGCACCACTCATGCTTCCCGTAAGTAATCCACCGGAAATATTGCCTCACTGTTCATCAGCATTCCTGCTGCATGTGCTGCAGTAAAGTTGAAGGCCTATCTAACTGTGCAGGAAAGGCCGCTGCTTAGAGAGCCTAAAGTTTTCTGCAAAACTCATCAGCTGCTGCCAGAGATTTAAAATATGCTGTTTTTCTGAAAGGTTGAAAGACAAAATAGGTGGGTACAAGAGGAGTACTTTATCCCTTTATTACACAAGCCTGCTTTGATTTAATTGAACTGCTGGCATTCTCCAGCACCCCTAGGGTAGTCGGGATAAAAGGAGATGCGAGAACCACTAATCATAACTTGCTGATGCTCTCTGGCTTTTTCTGAGTATCAACTCCTTGTCCTGATAGCGGAGGAGCTTGACTATTAAAGGCCTTGGTCTGTCTGAGGTTTGGGGTTGTCTGGCGGTGTGTATGCAGTGGGCCCTGTCAATTTAAAATAGAAGCCGGTTGGTTAGAGTTCCAACCACAAGGGAGGTTTTGTCTAAGATACTGCACAGTGTTGTTACCTTCAAGGCCTTCCTTCAAACCTAGGATGCACAAATTTTGTGACGCCTCGCCTCCAAATCCTCAGCTTTCTTGGTAAGCCATTCCACCTGTTTCTCAACTGATTTGATATATTGCATGTTGTCAGCCTGAGCCCTTCTAATTCCACAAGTTTAGTTTCAGCAGAAGTCACTTGAGTAATTAAGGAGTAATAGAGGTTTGGGTCTCAGTTACCATTTGTCTGATTACCTCAATGCTTGCAGTCATCCATTTCCACATTAGCTTTGTGGGTCCCCTGAGGTATGCGGCTCAGTTGGAGCCCCTACACGAACTACTGTATTTTTGACTGTGGCATGGCTGGGCCTGGTGGGGAAAGTCTGATATTCTTTTCCTCTACTGGTGAGATGTCGGAATCAGGGAATCTTTCTTACTTGTAGTCATTGCCTTCCTTACAACAATATGTTCCATCTGACTGTGATATCTCTGCAAAAATCAATGTTTGGAGGCGAGGTCGCTAACAACTAAAGGAGCTAAAGGTTTAGGCGACCATTGTACTCAGGAGGTCACTAATCCCCCGGCAGCATTAATTTTAAGTAAGAAAGGCACAGGACAGAAGGAGGAGGGGAAATGAAGTACGAGCACCGCAGGCTTCTCCCGACGCAAGCAGTCTCCTGCCTGCTCGTCCTGACTTCTCCATATTCACAGGCTCTAACACTACTTCCAGGTGTGGTCAATCACTTTCTCCATCCCTAATTCATTCGCTCCTGCTCCTCCCAGTTATGGCCAGGCCAGCTTATGTAGCAGTGGTCCCTCCCGCTCTGTTTAAAGTAGACTGCGCTGTGCTGCACTGTCTCACGGCTCTGTCACTCCAGATGACGTGCTTGCTTTGCCTGCTGATCCTGTTGTGTGGTGTGGATGGTGTGTGCTCTTCTGCTCTGACCCAACAGTGAGACCCACTCCTCCCCCAGGGTCCTGAGTCTCCCCAGCCCACCAGCAGGCAGCAGCAAAATAAAGGGGCTGAATGTTGGGGGTGACAAAAGTGATGATCTGAATTGTTGGGGATCTTCCCCAGTCCCCCCACCATTTAAGCTCCTGGTTGCACGATTTGTCAGAACTCAAACAGCTGATCCTGGTCTTAAAAGGTATAATGAGTTTCAGAGTGGATTACCTGTGCTCAGCGGTAAAGCAAATGGAAACATCTCCCTATTTCTTAAACCTCCAATCTGAATTGAACAAAACTCTTGTGACCAGCTTTTATCTCTGGACATACATCAGGGTAAATGAATATTTTTGCAGCTTTGAAATGCAGGGCGTCTTTCATACATACATGTTTTATTATGAGCTTTCTGTCACTCTCCTAGCATATTGAATCAGCACAGTCGGGCTTTGACACTTCAATTAGAAAAACAGGTGTAGCAGAATTAGGTGCTTGAAACAGTGGACATGGTACAACTTGAGAGTCTAAAACTTTCATCAGAGGAGAAATTTTCAGCTGTGTAGCCAGTACTACTAAGAGAAGCTCCCTAACAATGTTCCATGTAATCCTGTGTGGTGTTTTGAGGAGCAGCAGCCCCACAATAAATAAGTTATTTTTGTTGTCTAGCAGCATTTTCAAGATATTCAGTCATCTTGCCTGAATATATAATCCTCAATACTGAGGAAAGAAGTGCAGCATTTGATTCAGTTTTACTTAACAAGATAGTTTACTCCTTTGTTAAGAGTGTAATGAATTTTTCAGTCTCATTCAGGTGGCATTCTGTTGTTTCACATCATGTGGCCACAGCTTCCCACCTGTCAAACTTTTAAATGGCTTTTAAGAGTACCATATTATTGATTTATGGTTTAAAGGAGTCCAGCTTAGTGAAAGGGATTTTATCTGAAGGAGGCCCAATAGCAGACAATACAGGGCTAGAGTCTTTGAAACAGACCAGGGTTTGTGGCCTCAACCGCAGCTGACGGCCACCTCCTCTGGGGTAAATGAAAATGTGGCACATAAGTACCTGTCTATGGGTCTGCAGCACTCCCTTTATCCAGCAGTGCTGGGTCAGAAGGCAATAGACTTGTTTCGTTCTCTACCATTTATTTCTTTCTCTAATATTCTCTTCATTCCTTCTTTGACAGTTTAGAGAAGTCGATTGTTGTAGTCTCCATTGTTGCTATTTCTGACCATTTTAGCTCAGATTACATAAACGCTTATCAGGAAAAAGGCAGCATGTTTAGGAGCTGAGCTGAAAGACAACCTGTAGCTGTTGCCCATCTTGCCCCATCAATAATGTTTTAAACATGTAGGTGAGAGAAGCAGCAACAGTTGGAGCAGCAAGTGTAAGCGATTTATTGGGACTACCAGTCAAACCTCTAGCTTTGTGTGGGTTTAGTGCTATTAATAATTTAACAACTTCAGGTATAGAAACATAATTTCTAGCAGAAAAGGACCGCTTGGCCTATCCAGTATGCCCAGATGGGCCCTGCCTAGTCTGTACTACCTATGTACTATGAGTAGCATGTATGGAGAGTCGGGGACCTCAGTGAGTTTATTTATGTATTTATTTAGTTTTTCAGCCTTGAATTACAATACCTCTGAGCACAAAGCAGCTCTTTTACAGAGGTTCCACGCCAGTGGTGAGAAGGACAAACAAACATACAAGGAGGCAAAATACTTGGTTTCTTACAAAGACAGTCTAGCAGTACAAGTTTTTAACTAAGGTACAGTAACAATCCAATAGTAATAACTGTACAATGCAAATAAAAAGCAAACCTAGTGGATGAGAAGAGAAAGGGAACTAGACAAAGGAAATCAAAAGAGAGGAGAGAAATAAATAAATAAGAATAGCGGAGGCAGCCAAAAGCCCTGTCAGTTGTGTATTCTAAGGTAAAGGGAAGTAGGGTACTGTTAGAAAGGAAGGACGAGGTAGCAGGGAGGGAGGAAGGGGTAGTTAGTAGTGATGGAGGAGGAGGAGGGAAAAGGCAAGGGATAGTGGGCAGAGAAGAGAGAGGGAAGGGCCATACTTGATTCAGGTGTGAAAGTGAGATCATGAAGGGGTCCCAACTGGTAGGTAGTGGTAGCTTAGGGAAGCAGTCACAGGAACTTTTGGCTGTGAGATGCTGACAGAGCATCAGTTTGTATGGTCCTAATTTTGGTATGGTCGATATATCTCTGGGAAGTGCATTGAACCAGAGAGGTGCCCTAAGAGCAAATGATCGTTGTCCTTGTGTTGTCCGCATCTTGGCACCTAGAGAATTTGATTAGCTGAGCTTCGAGTGTGCAGAGAACTGCAATGAGGGCTCAGAGGTTTTAAACTCCTAGGAGCAGGAGCTCAAGGAGTGCTTTTAGTTAGCAAGTAGGTTTGGTATTGAATCCTCCCACTTAACCGCAGCCAACCTGTTTGGGCATACAGATTGCATGTGAGAGTGAGGTGCAGCACCCGTGAGAAGTCTGCAAGCCTTGTTCAGTGCCATGGCAATCCCAGGAGGGAGGTGGTGGAGGCTGAGCCGCTGATGGTCAGACTGTAGTCTATGATAGATATGATGGAACTATAAATGGCTAGTCTGAGGGCTGGGTGGCATCCATTAGCCATAGCCACAGAGCACTGCTGGCAGAGGTGAACTAGGTCAATATGTCCATCAAGGCCAGCTTGTTTATCTTCCTTTTATGGTGAGCAGCAATGTCCATAGAGACAGTGAACTTATTAACAGGGATTAAGTTGGGCAGGAGGTCACAGGAACTCCGTTCCACCTCTTCAGACACCTCCCTTGATTGATTACTATGGAGAGTTCTACCTCTTATGAATGACAGCTCCACCTCTTACAAATGTAGAGATTACTGTTCCACCTCCTTAACATTTCCAGTTTAACTACTGCTTACTAAAATGATCTGTAATCAATACAATTTAGTAAATAGTATACCATTTACAGTGAAGCCCACCAGGATGAAGCGCAGTGTCACATGTTTACTGCATGACCAAAAGGGATTAACTCCCATTGAAATTGCATTGTTTGCTGCAATAATTCTACTGCAGAATTATGCAACGCTGCACTTCATCCTGGTGGGCTTCACTATATACTCTAATATAAAGTTAGGATTTATTGTGTATAGAAATCAATGAGGATCAAAAAGTTGTTATGCATGGTTTGAAAGTTATGGATGGCTAAAACATTTGTTATGTATGGTTCCAAAGTTGTTATGCACATTCTCTCATTAGCGATTCAGCTGCGCTGTGCCTCAGACTCTCTCCCACCACTAATTTCATACAGTGTCTGCGGCAGTCACTGCTGCAGACAAGTTTGAGTGATTTTGGGTCACATAAAATAAAATATGGCTGTATTCCAGTAGTGGGCTGATTGTAGGCACTTTTTCATTTTAAAAATGAGAATTATTTAAATGTGAAATTGCAGTTTGAAAACTGAAACTGGACTTGGCGCATGCATGCCCCTCATACACATGTGCCACCTCTGGTTTCACTTTCCAAACTGCAGTTTCACAGAAATAACTTGTCATTTTTAAAAAGGAAAATATTGTCCAAATCAGCTCACTTACTGAATACAGCCATATATTTTTACAACTGTGGGCGGAGTCTACAGGAGTATTGCATACAAAGGAGTGATGTCATGTTTTCTGTCCGTGGAACTGACTGAAGGTGTAAATAGTCTTCTCTGCCTAACCCTTCTCCAAGAAATGTTTCCGCCCTCAAATAAATACGCTTTCATGTTAGTCAATGTTTGCAGGGTACTATTTTCTTTCTTAAATGGGTGGTACAAGAACTGGAACCTGAGTAGTGGGAGGTAGCATTGTTTTGGGGAAGTAGGATCCAACCCACTCCACCAAAAGCTCCTAAAAATACAGCCCACCTTTTTTTATTCACGTGGGAGGGAATGAGGTGGCTCTATCATGCTGAAAGAAGAGTCACTAGTTTGGTATCTGGCCAAGGAACAGAACAAATCTGTGGAGTCCCTACATTTTGTTAAGGACTAGGAGAACAGATAATACTTAATGCATTCAAACTGACTTAAAAACCCTTGGAACAAATGATTATCAGAGTCACCTGGTGTCTCAAAAGGAAAGACTCAGTTTTCAGGTATTTCTTAAACATTTATATCTAAAACAGAGTTCAGCTTTTGGGATTAACAATATTTGTTTACCATTTTCTATCTATCTATCTATCTATATCTACTGTATATATATATAGATATAAAGTTTGTCTTTTAGTAGTATCAAACCTTGAACGCATTGGTTAGTAATGCTTTTAGAAATACATTTTAATTGTTTTTACAGATAAATCATGCAGGTTCATGTACTTGGTGTAAACAGTCTGTGATGAAATGTATTTTACTTTTCCTGGCTCAGTTTCTATCAGTGAAAAAAGACTGGAACAACTGTCAGAGTTGCCATCCCCTAACATTCCTGCTGAGTTTATACTTCTTGGAACCTGTTATTCTAGTTTCTGTACCTGTGTGTAGTATATAAGAAGCTTTGGATAACTATTTTCTTCTGGTTGAGGAGTTAATTGAGACCACAGAAAGTTAAAGGAGTAGTCCACCCAGAATGTGCAAAAACATATGTTATGTAGAGTGTTTTGATATGTATGTTAAATCCTAGTGTGTCCTTCCCTCTGTCTGCTATTAGAGTTTTTCCTAAATTAGCTTGCTAGCTGTATGGTAGTTTTACAACTCCTGGGGATCTCCATAACAAATACTGTAGTTTTATTGGCTTTCTTTCTCCTCAGATGCCCGTCTCATGTGACAGTGATGTAGCCATGCCCTTAGATTTAGCATGTGTACTGCTTTTAAAATTAGTTTAGCAACAGCAGAGCCTTGTAACTGTTCTTATCCAAGGAGCACAAATGTCAGCAGTTAGTTTAGCAAATACCTGAGAGCAAGCAAGCTAACTGGGGTTTCTGTAAGACAACAGCTACTAAATAGCTCTAATTCACTACTTTTGCTTTCTCTGTGCATCAGGTCTAGCTAGCAGGAGTGTTTTAATATCAAAACACAAATAATGAATTAGAGCTATTTAGCAGCTGTTTAAAGAGCTGCTCCCTGGAAAATTACCTGGTGTTGGGGTGGGGTGCCACAAGTGGAATGAAATTTCACATATGGGGAGCTCATAACAGCAGAAGTGGCATGTTGTCATTAAAAGCTTAGTGGTATGGATGTAGAAGCACCAGTATTTAAGCATGCCTTTGGTAGAGGATTAATTGTGATGGGGGTGAGTCTTGGTATTTTAAACATATAATGATTTTCTAAAACTTCAGCCTTCAATGGGTTAGACTTTGTAGCCATCTGTACAGTATATCACTAAGCCACTGCAGTGGGGTATGGGTAAACCCAGATCACCAGACCCAGGCCAGAGCTGTAAAATCTGGACTGGGCACAGCTTATGAAATATTGCTGATCCAGTGGAGCAGCAATAAAAGATAAACTATGCAATACCCTCAATAACACACTTACCCCAGTTTACATTTACCTGATGCCCATTTTTAGGCTTATATAGTAATATCTTCCTTCAAGAGAACAGCTTGTAATGAAATGTGGCATTTGGGCATATGCACTTTTATATTATATGAATTTTGTGTGAACTGTATATCAGTCTCTAACAAAAACAATCAAAACATCAAATGTCTTCAAAACTTGTCTCAACAATGTGTTTATCTTCCACATTGTCACAACATATAGTTGTCTCAGCAGTGTTTTCAGTTAGGTACAGTACCTTCATGTATATGATGGCCTAGTTCTGTTGAGTTGATTGCTATAACAGTGCATAGAATACATTACAAAACATATAGGTAACTATAATAAAGATGGTGGCATTATTTTTAATTATACAATGGCAAGGAAAAATGTAAGAGCTAATTGCCTGCTGACCCATTGAAACAGTGATGTTATTACACAGTAACACCACCGTAGCTTTGGATTTGGATCATTCCTTGCATTTTCTCTTAAGAAATATTTTTCCACAGTAACAAAAACATCCTTTAAATTCTGTATATAACAACAAGCCATTGTATAGTTGTATAAGGCACTCCAGGTGTGTGTTATCGTGTAATAACGCCACTCCTGGGTGGTGGAAGCACTCGCTTTGCCTCTGCTTAAATATGCCCTTTCTCAATGTACTGTACTTTGATTCATTTAGTATATACAGTATGCAATAGCCTTCATGTGAACACTCTGGGCTTCTCTTTGACTCCTGATGTCTACTTGCTTTAGCTATTGTATATTGTTTGAACTGCTTTGGTCTTCTTGTTGTGGTGCCTGTGTAAATGAGTATCTGACTCAAAGGTTTGTAAATCTGATATTTTTTAAATAAATAAATAAATGTTTATGTTTAAGCCTATGAAACACCCTTATCTAGTTAATGCATTCACAGTCGTAGTGGCTCTGCCAGAGCTTTTTATATGACCTAAGATCACCTAACCCGTCCATACACTAAAAATAGGTCCAAAGGTTGATAGTGTCCTGTACTGGCACTCGTCATGGCTAAGCGGCTCCCTCTCTACTTCCTTGAGAAAACCACATGCCATTAAAAAAAAAAAAATGGTAATTAAACACAGCTTGCCTTGCATTTCCATCTTGGGGTTGAGATAACTGCATGAACCTGTCGAAGCTCGCTTCTTGAGGTCCATATGCTGTTATCTGGACCCTTGATGGAAACACAGGCTTGTTGTGTATGGTCACCCATACATTATTCCTTATTAAATGAGTCTGACAAACAGTAGATGACAGGCATGTGCACAGTTTTAACTACTTTTCAGAACTTTCTAGAATTTCTCTTCCGATGTTCCACACATTTATTTGATAGAAGTAATTATTTGGCATTTTTATATCTCAAGCATAGACGTTTGTAGCTTCTTGTATATTGCAGTACCTCTCTAAGTCTTTTGGCTGTTAGTTTTTCAGTCCAAGCCTTATTTTCTGCTTCTGTAGTTTAAAAGGTTACTATGCACCAGGGAGCAGTCATCAACTTAACCTTTTGAATTGCAGTGGGGCAGCATGCATGTTATGTACTGTCAAAATTCCTGCCCAGGCACTAGATACAGTATGTCTGCATTCAGAAGAAGCTTATCCCAATTTATAGCTTCTAGATCAAACACAAACCTGACAGTAAAATTGTTTTTAATAGTTTAGGCCCTGTAAGAAATCATTTTAGTACTGTTCTGTGGGTTTCATGTTCTTCATATACAGAAAACCATCTGGTAATCACTGAGTGAGTCTCGGAGGACTCCACAGTTAGCACATTGATCAGGCTGAGATGTGAAGATTAAGTCCAGCAAAGCAGGAGAGGCTGTTTAACTCATATTTTTGGTGTAGGTTCTTCAATTAACTGAGTCAGGCCAAGATTAGTGGCCATATCTAAAAGGCAGTGGGAAATGTCCAGTGTGAGCCCATTTATATTGAAGTCACACATGATAAGTAATTCCTAGCTGGATTTATAATTTTGTAGCTTATCTTGCAGCATGTTGAGCTCTGTCAGGATTCTACAATAGTAACGATGCCTGGTTTATAGCCAGTGATCCATGCAGGCTAGATCAATTATAGGTAAAAAGTACATGCATTAAAGAGCACAAATACTAAACCACTGGACCTATAAGTCTCTGAATTATAGGTACAGACAGGGCCACGGTTCAGTTGGATGTTCCTGCACTGTAGGAGTCAAGGGCATAGAATCAGTTGTAGGTAGGTAAATCAAATAAATAAATTGGAAGGGAGTCTGTTACTAAACAGGAATCTGTATTAGGTCCACTATCTGTGACCACACAACCCCATCACCCACCACCAACAACCAGAACTCCTCTATGGCTTGCACCCGTGGCAGGGCCAGAGGCGAGATGAGTATTAGCCTTCCCTGCCAGAGCACAATCATGCATGGGGTGATGAGGCAGGTAGAGGGGCCAAAGGGTGCTGGTACTGTCCTTCTGACTATATCTCTGTTTTTCCTGGTCGCCCCCATAAGCAGCCACATCAAGGGCTCCCAAGACTGCACACATTGAGGCATGCCTGTGTGGAGTGGCATTGTCCACACCAGTCTTGGTGTGGCCTGCACATGCTGCCATCCTATGGCCACTAGGGGCAGCAGCAAACAAGTAATGGAATCCTCCTCCCTAGAGGCTGGAAGTATCAGCTGGAACCAGTCTCATGCCAGCCTGTAACAATGACCCAGACTCAGGGTGCAAACTGGGGTCACTGGCATTGCAAATGATTTTCCAACAACTATGTTACTAGGACAGGTACAAGTGCTTTATTGACCTGTAATGTCCTTTAGAGCTTGGGCCCCTCTACCTCCACAAACTCCTGAGCCCTCCCATGAGCTGGGTAGGATTACCTGTTCCAAGGGCCAGCTGCTGTTAGTTGTTCCATCATCTAGGTTAAGGTCAGCAGGCCACTAAGCTTTTGTGGTTGCAGCCCCTTGCCTATGGAAAGCATTATTGAAAAAACTGTCTTACCCAATCCCTTTTAAATTCGTGTTTAAAAATTTGTTGTTCAGTTAGCCATTTTTGGCCAGCTGTAATTTTACCTATTTATTAGGTCTTCTTGTGTATATGGTTGTCTGCTGTACTCCACCTATCTTGCCCGTCATAAAGTATTACTGTTTTCTATGGCACTCTGAACCCTGGAATAGCACCCTACAAATGAAAAACTACCTACCTGCCAACCCACCTGCCTATCTCATTGCTTTTAGTCCAGGAGCCAGGTGTATTTATCTATGTATCTAGGTCCAAAAGGTTTGACGACTGTTTCTTATGTGAAAAA
Source organism: Neoceratodus forsteri (assembly GCA_016271365.2). Taxonomy (NCBI): domain Eukaryota; kingdom Metazoa; phylum Chordata; order Ceratodontiformes; family Ceratodontidae; genus Neoceratodus; species Neoceratodus forsteri. The sequence goes on from CM057452.1 coordinate 1,874,431,017, forward strand.
GTGTGTAGAATCCAGATTTGCAACTCTTATTTGCTCAAAGCTGAGTGCGGGTTTTTCCTGCTTTCTCTGGACCCTCCCACAGGATGTCAGCATGCTTGGGGAGCCATAGGCAATGCACATCGGGATGTGTGGACACCGGCCCCGGCTGATGTCCCCCTTACTTGCTGTCCTGCTGTGGTCACCCAGGTGGTGGTAGAGTGACGGGACATGCAACCCACCTGCCTTGAGGAGGAGAGCAGCCTTGGGTGCTCAATCCTCCTCCCCTGTCGGCTCCTCCAGTTACCCGAGTCCGCTCCCGAACCGGGTCACTGGTGCTGCAAGCGGTAGCCGTACTGCTGCACTGGCGGCTGGCTAAATGCTTACTATTAATGTTATTATTTATTTTATTCTATATTTACCTTAAAAAGTCAACTTTATGATATTTTATGAACCAACACAACAATCAGTATTCTTGTTCACTGTCTTTATTATCTGACATATTAAACAGGAAATGTTTTACATGCGCTTTTCGAATGCACAGTCCCATAATCTGAAGACTAACTGTGTCTGTTAATGTCCCTACCTTTGGGTTCATCACCAGATGCCTATATAATGACATGGAGCATTTCTAGGATGGAGTTCTCACTGAGAATTTCTTCAGACTGCTCAGAGACGCGTGGTGCTGATATTGTGTGTATGCGAATAGTCGGGCGCTATCACAATGACGCATCAGAGCCATCCTCTGAGCGGGAACAGCATTACGAGCGAAAAGATGAAGCCGAAAAGCATTGAAGCGCTGCTTTAAAATAAAGTGTCATGAATAAAAGGAGCAGTTTTGTGGCATCTGTGTGTTTTTATTTGCATCATTTCCTATTTAGGTTATCAAGAAAGCACGTCCCCTAATATGTGAAGTTATTTAACAGTGTAGTGTGGTCAGTGTTTCTCTACTAATTCTCCACAGTCTTTGGTGATCCTACACATGAGTGAATATAGCATACAGAATACTGAATATACTTAATGTAATAGTAATGAATAAATGTGACAGGTACTATCCTGTAGTACAACTGTGTGTCCCTAAACCCTAACAACTGTTCTCCTTCATAATGTATTATATTCCTTCCTGATGTGGCTGATGTTTTGGGGAGAGGTCATGCAAAACATCACGGAGATGTAAACTGTACAAGTTTAATATAATTTCTTATTATGTGTACTGTATTTTAAAAATAAAGACTTTTTTATGAAGTGACATAGTGTGTGTTTTCTTTTACATTCTGTTTTTTTATTTTGGCATTATTTCTGTGACTGATTAGCAAACAACTGGTCAGTTTGGAGAAATGTCCATCGCTGAACTTTGCATAGCAAGTGTAGTTGTGTGAAAACTGTATCTAAGTGTTGGATGACTTTCCTGCAAAATCATCTATGATAGTTGCAGCTATTGTAATATATATTTTGTGCTTACGTTAATACTGTTTTGTCATTACAATTAATCAGTTATTATTCGAGATGCCTTACCATGCTGCTTATGGGTGTAAAATAAGAGCTCCAAAGGCTGCAGACTTCATTTCTTTTCTTTCCTAAGGATACAAAGGCAAAGAAGATTTGGGTCCATTTTTGCAGACGTAGGGACTTTAAACCTCCTGTTTATAGCCACATATGTTCTGCTCATTTTGACCGTTCTGCATATGGATGTGATCCACAGAAATCAGCTGCATTTGCATGGTTAAATGCAAAGCCCAAACTTAAGGCTGATGCAGTACCCTCAATATTTCAGCCATCTGGACTGGTGGAAAGAAATAGCTCAGTACTTCATCGCCCGCATATGTGAAGCGCAGTTGTATACAGGTATGGAAATTGTTTTATACCTTCACAAAGTATGCCTTAATAGTTTTTTTTTGTTGTGCTTGTACCTGACTTCTTAACCTCTGTTATGCTGTTATGAGTTTAAAACCCTGCCTGTACCACACCACAATGAACAGCACAACAAACCCCCATAGTGTGTTACTGTGCTTAAAAATGTGTCCTACCTGTTGTTACGTATGTGTGTGTGGAGGTGTGATCGTGAAAATAAAAGTTACACATAATCTAAAAAGAAACAGTTACATGACTGTTTTAAATAGCCACATCACATCATTGCATTGACACTAATGTTCAAACATTATCTACAGGACTGTTGAAATGGTAAATTGTTTGCTGTGTGGGTCATCGCCTAGGTATAGGTACTGGCAGCTGTGAAATCTGTAGAGCCACCTACAGCAGGAAAACTGGGTGTGTTTGTGTTTTGGCCTCAAGCAACTGCCAAGATGATGGGGAAGGGACCACATCAGTACAGCATGTACCTTTGGGAGGGTGGTTGGGTGCACAGGGTGTGGTGCTGCCATGATACTTGAATGTGCTTGGAAGTTTGGAGGGATGCACAGTGTGTACCAGCTGGCACAGCTTAGGGCAGAGGTACATGGGATCAGAATGCAGATGTGGGGTTCTGGGGGCGGGGAAGATTGGAGAGGTTTGAGTCAAGGGGACACCTATGTGGAAGCACCAGGTGTTGTGTCCTCCACACTGGTGGAGGAGTGAAAGTGGGTACACAGGGGGCTCTAGGGTACCCTTTCAGGTGGTGCCCAAAAGGTGGAAATTGTCACAGCAGTAGGGAAGATACTGGCGCTGTCCACAGGGAGCGAGAGGTGTGTTGGGGGTGTCACTGGTGGATGGGCTAAGTGCACAAATCGTTTTAAGACTGTACACCCATTGGTAGAAGAGAGTGGTTTGGTGGATGGAGGATGATGATGTGATTTTGATGCTGTTGATGATGATGATGTTGCTGGTGAAGCTGGGGCAGGGAAGGATAGGAATGGAGAATAGTGAAGAGGCAGGTATTGAAAGGGGAACAACAGTTGGGTACCGAGACTGGGTGAGGGATATGGTGGGGGGTGGAGAAAAAAAGAGGATAAGTGAACAAGGAGGAGACTGAGGGCATTGAACGGGTTGCACAACAGGTAGAAAGTCACAGGACATAAATGGGATGATAGTGAGCATTAAGCTAAGTACGCAAACAGATAGGGCAGATGGCTTAGTCAAGATTGGGGATAGAGATACAGAGAATGATACTCTGGTGGGGATGATGATGAAGAGGGCCATTACATGAGTAGAGGGTGACCAGAGATAATAGTGAGTGGGCTACCATTGACACCAAGATTGTAGGAGGTGCAAGGAGCAGGTCTGGAGGAGAGAATGGATGAAGGGATGAGGATGGTCATGGAAGGATGGTGAACCTGAGTGGTGAACATGTAGGAAGGGTGAGATTACAGTACTGCTATTTGTGTACTCCATGATCAGAGGCATCCAGCGGGAGGGCAGGGGAATGTAAAACCTGTGTGATCAGAACCAGCTGCTTCCAGGCCTGATGCATGAGGACAAGCATGACGTGTATTTACTGGCAAGGGAATGTGGGTACCAGGACATACTAGTGCACTTTGTGAGAAATGACATAAATGGAACTAGTGAATTATAGATACAGGCAACGCTGTTGTACTCTGGCCAGTGTATGCCTTTCATAGTGTCTAAGATGTCCTTTTCTGAAATCCTGATGGTGCAAAGTGCTAGTAGGAGAACAAGAGGAAGATGATTAGAAAGATAAACTAGTGGCTCATAGAGTGGTGTGTGGAATTGGGGTATGTCCTTCTGGTGTACTGTGGCGATACCTGTGAGGATAAGAGGCTGTACGGTAGGGACAGGCTACACTGTAATTTTTGAGTGGAACTGAATCCAAAAGCTCAGACTACCTTGATTCTTCACTGAAAGGTTGGTTTTAACTTTTGATGGTTGAGGGATCAAGAAAGTAGCATTTACAGGATGTATGATAAAAGAGGGACATGGTCTGAACTCCTCTAGGGCTAGGATATATGGAATTGGGTCACAATGTAGGGTGCATGAGCTGATGAATGGGATCTCAAGGGTGATGGAAGGAGAATAGCGAAAGGGTTCACAGTGGTCCTGAAAAATTCCGTGAGATTAGGAAATAAGATGCCTGATCTCCAGCAGATGCTAGTTGAGGGGTGGTAGATGTGGCAGCAGTCAGTGAGACCTGGGCCAGCCAAGGGCATGATTTGTACCAAATATGGATGGCTGCACTACATTCAGAAGGAAAGGGGAAGTAAGTGTGGGTGGTGTAGCATTGTTACTCAGAAATGGCATAGGTATTTGATTGAGGGTGCTGGAGGGAATGTGGAGGCTATTTGGGTTACCATGGTGGAAAGGGAGGTAACAGAGTAAAGTTCAGAGTGGTATGCAGACCCACTGCACTGGTGGAGACTCAGGAAGAAAGTTTGTTTGCAAATCTCAGGACACTGTACATCAAAAAAGGAAGGGTAGTGGTAATGAGGGACCTAAACATGGCTGAAACAGACTGGGGGACTATGACGCCACCAGTCTCCATGGATCAGAGGTTGCTGATGTGCTCCAGGATGTGTTGATGACCCAGCAGATGGGTGAGCCAACTAGGGAGTCCAGGACACTGTATGTAGTGGAAGACACTGATTATATTACAGGGCCTGGAGGTGAGGGACCCATTGGTGGTGAGTGATCATGCCACAGTCTTGTTCTTCCTGGACCTGGGTGGGGGGGTGGAAAGACGAACAATGATGGTAGTAACTGACCTTAGAGGTGCAGAATTCAGGGTGATGGAAGAACCTTAAAAGATATTTTGTCACGATAAGCCCGGATATGGATGTTGACAGCAGGTGAAGCTCATTAGGAGGTGAGTACGGGAGGTTACCAGATGATGTGCAAGGAAATGCGAATTTTGGTAAGGCCAGGAAACTCTGCTGGTGGACCTGTGAGGTTCTGGAGGTGGTGAGGAAAGAAGGCAGTGTATAGGCACTTCAAGTGCTGAAGGAGGAAAGGGATCAGAGGGAATATGAGCTGACAGCCAAGAGAGCCACCATGGTGGCAGAGAGCTACAAGGTGAGAAAGGAGCAGTCCTTGGCCAGGGGATATGGAGGGTGGACAAGGGGTTCATTTATATATATATATATATATATATATTTATAGGGAAAATAGGAAGTGAAGGCACATCAGCAGGATAAGGACATTGACTGGATGAGAACAGGAGGTGGGTGAACAGCAGAGGTCCTAAATGAGTAGTTTCCTCACTTTTACCAGGGCTGGGTTGGAGGGGCTATGTGTTGTGTTGTGTAGAGTGGTTAAACCGAATCAAGGGTTGGACCATTACAGATCGTGGGCCCTGACAGGTCTGTGGAAAGTGACTGGCCACCACAGACAGTTGGGGGTAGCAGTACAGGAAGTACAGGTGCAAAGGGTGAGGATGAGGAGGCTGAAATCCAGGAGAGAGTGAGGGAAACAGTCCATTCCTTTGGATGGAGAAAGGACCTGGGCATGATGAGCTACACTGCAGGGTGCACAGGGAACTGGAGGATCTCCTGGCTCCCTGATGGAGATTTTGAACATGTCTCTAAGATGCGGTTGGTGCCCCAAGACCGGCAGGTAGCTAATGTGCCAAGCCACAATGGTGGATCAAGAGAGGAGGCAGTCAATAACAGTCCCTTTAGCCTTATGTTGGTGGTGGGAAAGGTAATGGAAATGGTAGGTGGGGTTAGTGGAGAAAGAAGGTATCTGAGACGATAGGCAGCATGGCTTTGTCCCTGGAAGATTGTGTCAGACAAAACTGTGTAGATCTATGACTGGGTGATGATGGCCCTGGATTTGGATAGGCTGGTGGATGTCCTCTTCTAGACTTCATCAAGGCATTTGATTCTGTACCCACAATGGCCTGCTGTCTAAGCAGAAGGAAATGTGGTTAGGGAGTCAGTTGATAAGATGGATAGGGAACCTGGTCTCTGGCGCACTCGGAGTATGGTGGTTGTTGGCTAGCCTCATCCCCAAGGTGGATTATTACTGGGTTGCCCTGTGGTCTGCTGGGTTCACTTCTGTTCAACGCCATAGGGAAGTGTATCAGGAGTGAGATGAGTGTCTTTGCAGATGACTGTAACCTGGGTGCAGTGCTGGATGAGGAGAAGGTGAAGGTGGCCCTGCAGGAGGATCTGGAGCCTCAGAAAAGGTGGTCGTGAAAATTGAAATTAAATTTCAATGCGGTAAATGCAAGGTTCTGCACCTGTGACTCAGAAATCCATACCAGAGGTATATTCTGGCGGAGACACAATACAAGTCACATAGGTGGCGAGGATCTGGGGGTAGTTGTACATGTCAAAATGGACAACTCAGACACATGTAGGAGGGCAGCGGCAAGGGCAAATATGATGCTTGGATGCATCACCAGGGATTACCTACTAACAGGTGGAAGTGATCCTTCCACTGTACAATTGCTTGGTTAGGCCACACCCGAGTATTGTATGCAGTTTGGAGACCACATTTAAAAGGGACCATTGCACTCCTTAGAGGGTCGAAAGGTATACAATCAAAATGAACTTGGGCCTGGTGGAGGAATTATGAGGAGAGTCTCTAGGAGCTCAACATGTACACCCTAAAGGAGACTAGGGACAGGGGGACCTGATAGAGGTCTCCAAGTACATAAAAGGCATTAATAATGGTGGTCAAGTCAGGGTGCTCAAAGGAAGAATGTGGGGACAACGACAGGACACGGTGTAAGCTGGAAGGGGCAGGCTCAGAGGGTAGAGGAGGAGTTATTTCACTAAAAGGGTGGTCTAGCCATGTAATGCGCTGCCCATGTAGCAGGTTGAGGCAAAGAGGGTTGACATGCTTAACATCGGAATGGGACAGGTACAGGGGTAGATAAAATGTGATCAGGTCCAATACAGGTTGAACATCTGGGACTGGGGACAGAATAACCCAAGGAAGGGGGCACTGAAATCTGCCCCCATCAGGTGCTGACAATCGAATATACTGGGGATACCGTTAGGCCTACTCTGCTGTCATTTTGTGTGTTAGTATGTACAGCAATATTCATGTTTTTGTTATGTTGCAGTTTTCATTTTCTCCTTTCCTTTATGGAAAATTAGCTCTTAAATCCTGTACTTGTCTGGTCACAACTGAGTTAGGGTATCCAGTGGGCCAGCCAGGGAGCCGGTAGAGTGGCCAAGGAAATAGTGGAGGTGGTGCATTCAGGAAAGGGAAACATATAGCAGCGCAGTACTATGGTGGACTTGTCCAATGTGTTTGACAAGTACTGGAAATTGTAGATGCACCATCTGTACATTAAATTTTATCATGATGGCTCAGAATAAGGACATTTGCTGTATGAAGTCTGGTCATATTGCATGGTCCACATGACCTCTGTTTAACGTGTCATTTGAAAGACTACACCTCAGGTGTACAGTCCCTAATGCTGCACTGCAGTGTCAGCATTGCTATGGGATTACATCCAGAATGAGTGAATTTACTCTCCTCTGTATAACTGCTTGGTTATCCCGCACCTCCATTGCTTTCCTGTAGACGGTGAAGATTACCGCATCCAAAATGATCTGGGCCTTGTGGTAAAGGAAGGAGTATAGCACACAAAGGGGTACATGATACAGGTGTTCAAGTACATAATGGTGATTAATAAGGCAGGGTCATTCGCAGTGTTCCAAAGGAAAATGGAGTGTGAAGTACAGGACACAGCTGTAAGGTATGGGGTAAACTCATGGTGGAGAGGAGGATATGTTACTTCACTGAGTCGGTGGTCGAACCATGGAACATATTTTTGGATGACACAGTGTACAGTGCTGTAACATGGTGTTCATCCCCACAGCACTTGTGATATGGCACAAGGTCACGGTTAATCGATGTTTAATACAGTGTCATTGTAACAGTCAGGCTGTATTAAAGAATAGTTTGTACTACTGATTTGCCTTTGTGGATATAAAGCATCTAAATATGTATTTGTCTTTGCAGGCTTTAAATGATGTACTTTCCAAGGTCCCTGATTACATGCCACAAAGAAATGTGACACTCCTTCAACATGTGCTGCAGTGTTTGATGGTGTTCCTATGACTACGACACATCAGTGTGTTGAACAATGTGATGGTACCATTCAGTGCCATGCTTCAGTTGCTGAATTTGAATCCAGTGCGGACTGCAGTGTTGCCCATGATGACGTATTCCAACAAGAATGTTGAGCCATGATCCAGAAGATGACATACCACTGGATCATTCAGTACATAAGCAGGGATCATTACTTTCCGGATGAAGTTATGCCAGAAAATACGATGGAACAATATTTTACTCTAGAATTCCATCCAGTTCCTGTGGAAGACATGCCTAATGAATCACTACATGCACCTTCTACTTCTGTGAGCGAATGTCTGAATTTATCCTCAACAGACAGCATCACATCTCATCTACCCGCAGCATCAAGCGCCAGGCCAATGTGAAGGTGAAGTCCAGATCACGCAGCACCAAACAGACAAGATAAGAACAAAATGCTCTTGTTCATCTAAAAGTGTTGATACGTGTGATGAATCCACAATCACGATCTTAGACGGTGACATTGTCGAATATATTCCTGATGCGCCCACGCGCGATGACTCTCTAAGATTACTTAGTGATCGCAGCTCATCAGACACATCACAGGAAGCATGCGACAGTGATACAGTACGTCAGTCAACTGTCAGTACCTTGTCACCAGTAGTGTCTTCAGAAGGTATGGATCCTTCACAGCGGAAGTACTACATGGTGTCAGAGAAGCTTATCAGTACTGTTCAATCACTGCAGAAAATGCTTCTCAAAAGCAACTGCAACAATCAAGCAAACTGTAGGGACAATGATTATTTCAACTGAGTGTAGCAAGGACATCACTTGAGTGGGCAAGTCAAGACACGTGTGGGACAATGCCATGGGGCAACATAATGACCTGCTGTGCAGTATTTTGCAGCAGAATCATTCCGTCAAAGGCACTAAGAGTATTTAAATTCTCAATATGCCTGACCTATCTCTTGTCACCTACCACAAGATACAGCGTTGTTACATAATTCCCTCAGTGACTCATGTGGAGGGATCAGCAGGATATCATGCTTACTGAATTGCAAGGAAAATCATTAAATATTGGGAGGTGACGGCCGTTGTGATTCTCAGGACACTCTGCCAACTACGCCTGTATACTCAGATGAATCTTGAGAACACCAAAGTTCTGAGCATTGATTTGGTACAGGTTAGTATAATTCTGTTTATTGATTTTATGGCATCTGTTAACTCTGACTTTATGACACCAGATTCATATAAATACTTCTTAATTGCACAGAGTTCTCAAGTTGAGAATTCCACAGCGATGGAGCTCAAGGTCTGAAAAGGGGATACAGTTTATACAGGGCGCTGTGACATTAAAACCCTTGTGATGGACAGACATGTGCAGGTTAAATCCTTTATGAAGAACAGTCATCCTTCAATCAAGCACCACTTTGTCATCTGGCACACGGCAAAGGGTACTACATTTCCACATATTTCAACATAGAAACATATATTGGAGTTTGATTCCTTGAGGTACTTGAAAGTTTCTATCATACCCCCCTCGCCTCCTTTCCTCAAGGGTATATATATATTAAGCTCCCTTAGTGTCTGTTTGACATCTGGTGCAGACCCTGCACCATTTTAGTTGTCCTCCTCTGGACAGCCTTCATCCTGCCTATGTCTTTTGGAGATGGTGTCTCCAGAACTGCACACAGTATTCCAGATGGTGTCTCACCAACCGCCTCTACAGAGGATAACAACTTCTGTTTTCTGCCAGTGATGCCTCTACCTATGCATCCCACTAAGCCTACATACAAGCAAGATTTTTATAACTGTACAAATTAAAATAAATATTGGAGCCCATTTTATAAGCGTAAGACACTCCAGGATATGTGCATGGAACATATTTACACACACCAGGAGCTGAAATCACTCCGGCCAATGCCTTGTGCCTTATTCCGCCCATGGCCGTGTGGTAAAATATGCTCAATGCACACCCTGGAGTGTGTTTTTGCTTACTTCTATGCATGGAATGTAAGCTGCCATACATTCGACAATTCTTCAAACCTTGCCAAGTCCCTTCTCATCCTTTCCACTCCACCTTGTGTATCAACCCTGTTGCAGATCTTCATGTTGTCTGCAAAGAGACATAGTTTCCTTCCAGTCCCTCTGCAATGCCACTTATAAAGACAGTAAAAGAGACTGGACACAGTACTGAACTGTGGTGCCCCACTAGTAACCCACTTTCTTCATTTTGAACTCCCTTTACTATTACCCTCTCGTCCTGTTGTCCAAGCAATGTTCTCAAGGCTACCACCCTAGAACCACTCCCAGGCTGGCTCATTTGTTTACTAATCTTTTGTGTGGGACTGTGTCAAATGCCTTGCTGAAGTCTGGGTAGGCCATGTCCACAACCTCCCTGGTCTACTACTTTGGTCACACAGACAAAGAAATTGATTAGATTTCTCTGACACGACTTTCACTCTGTGAATCCATGCTGAATTGAGTCCCAGGCCCACTGGCCTCTAGGTACTCCACAATTATTTCCTTCATAAGTGATTCCATCTTTTTAATACCACTGAGGTCAACCTGACAGATATGTAGTTTCCTGCCTCTGTGTTGCTCCCACTTTGGTGAAGGGAATCACATGCACCCTCTTCCAGTCATCCGTACCACACCATCCTCCCTTGATTTGTTAAAAGGGCAGTTTCCCATTGTTGCTCCACTCCTCCACTGTTTGTTGGACACTTGTTCCCAGATGACTACCCACTTATAGATCTGACTTGCTTCCAACACTAGCTGTGTGACGCATGCCCCCTGTAGGGCATCGAGGATGGCCCTTGTTTTGGACATGGCTGCAGCAAAGGTGCTCCAGTTAACAGCTGGCATACTCAGGTCCACCATCAGCAATATCTCCCTTTCTATGCCTTACTAAGGATGCCTTGTATCATTTTCTTGTCCATTTCATCCCCTGAGGAGGTTGTATACAACACCTGTGTGTATTGTGGTGCCATTTCCAGTCTTCATGGTGACACACAGTACCTCCGAGTCCTCCTTTTTACCCTTCAGTTCTGTTAGTTTGATCCATTCCTTACATAGAGAAAAACTCCTCCTCCTCTTGTACCCTCCCTGTCCCTCCTGTAGATTGTGTACCCTGACATCCCAGTCACGGTTCTCTGTGTACCATGTTTCTGTGACAGTCACGATATCCAGGCATCCTCTTCCATCAAGGCCTCCAGTTCAGGAGCTTGTTACCCAGATTATGGGCATTGGTACTCATTACCCTCCATTTTTTGATGGCCTTACCCTTTTTGCCCTATCCCTGTCCTTACTGCCTTTGTCTTTTCTCCATTTACCCTGCCCTTTTCCTATCAAATTCTCTATCTTGGTGTTTACCTCAGTAACTACACTGATTATGTGTTTTCGGTGGTGGGCTTGGTTTCCTTCTTTTCAGAGCCTCACCCTTAGCTTATTTAAATACTTGCCAATAAATCATTTAAACCTATCACATAGAATCCTGGTTTCCCTCCTGGACAGATGCAGACAATCATGCCACTATAGGCCTGCCTCCTCCAGGACTCCCCTAGTCCCCAATTAAGCCAAATCTCTGAGCTCTGCTCCAGCTTTTCAACCACTTATTGAATTCCATGGTGTGGAGCACCCTGGCCTCACCCATCCAATAGACATGTAGTACCACAGAGTAGGTTACTGTGCATGCTACTTGTGTAATGCCCCTCCCATGTCCATAAACGGTATTGCAGTGCCAGATCATTTGTCCCGCATTGAACAATGACATCAAGCTCCTTCCCCTGCAGCTGCTCATGCATCCATGATGATTCGCCTTGTTCCTCCAAGCCATGTCGCCATGCAGGCACTCTACCTCCCTCCCTCTCTCCCCCATTTCTACCTCCTAACAATGGATTCTGCCACCAGTAGTTGTGTCATTCCCTTGTGGGTACCTATACCACCCTCCTGAGGGTCTTCTTTGCATGGGTTCCCAGCATCCTCCATGGTCCGTGACTGCAGGTGCCTCCATTGAGGAACCACACTCTGTCAGAATGGCATATGAACTGTGGAGCGCACAGCCGCGTGGGATGCGCTTCTGTTGCACCATCCTCCCTCCCCGAGCCCACTGTCATCCTACCACCCTCTGGTCCTGCCTTTACAAAGTTTGCAATGCATTTAACCACTGTAAAATTCACCCCAGACTCCAGACTTGGTTAGCAACCTTCTTTGAGGAACATGCAGCGACGTTGTTTGATACGGACAGTAATAAATTGGTGGTGTTTGAATTATGTGAATCGATGAGGTTGTAACCAACTTGTTTTTCAGTAGTAGTAATTTCTTACTGTAATGGCTGGAAAATTATGGTACAATTAAGTTGGAGAGTGCACAGTACATCGGATATATTTTATAACAGTATTCATTATGCTTCATACACAGGAGTTGGTAAAAACCTGAAAACCATTCAAAGAAGAAAGCGGTGTGGAGACATTAGATTGTGGATCAAGTCCATCACCAACCACCTTTTCTGGGCAGTGGTGATAACCCAGACATGGTAATACAGAAATGGCAGAGTGTACTTAGGTGTGTGCATTGAACATATTTTACAGCATGCCACTGGGTAAAGGCACTTGGCCAAGGCCTCGTGCCTTATTACACCCCTTGCCGTGGGGTAAAATATGTTCCATGCACACCCTGTCATATCTTATTGCTTACATGAGGGCAAATAACATTTAATTATTATGTTTATAAATTTAAGACACTTTTATTTTTAGGGCCTACTGGAAGGTTTTATTACGTAAAGGTGACAGCCACATTTGTGATGGCAGTCAGTAATGGCTGGTACTATTGATGTTATTGTGAAGAGGGTACTGGACCTTCTTCCAGTGCTGCATCATGAGACATCATCACTGAGTTCTGAGCTCCTAAACCAATCAGATCAATGGATTTTTATAGACACATTATAATGTTGAATACTGATGTGTATTTACATTTCTCAATTATAGGTAGCAGACAACACAAGATGATTATGGATGTCATGAACAGCTCCCATCTAATACGTGACATCGTCAGGTCTCTCCAATCTATCAAACGTATGTGCTTGAGGTTTTCACAGTGTTGTTTGCCACTTTGCTGCCAAGTTTTCTTATTTTCTTTACCCTGCTGTACGCTTGGTAAGCACAACATGTAAACCTTTCCTTCATTTTTCTGTACTCTGATAACTTTCTAATTACCATTGTTTTTCAATTAAGCAGTAAGGCACTTCTAGGTGTTGGTTATTGGTGTTTACCCATGCCTTGTGCATTGTGTCCCGATGCACATACCAGTGACTTAACCACACAAGAAGTTGGTAAATCCCCAGTGACTCACACCCTGGAGTGCCTTATTTCAATTATACAGTGGACAATGTACAAAATGTGTTTAATTGGGAAATGAAGGGTTCAACCACGGTCATGTGACATGTTTTCAGCAATGAGATTACAGGTTTTCACACCCCATTGTATTTTTCATTTTTGCAGCACTGCCTCGTGAACTGTGTCCTACACACTACCACCTCAAGTTATACCTTACACCTGACACATTGCTGTCCCTTGCTCCAAGCAGCACATCCCACGGATCTGAACCACACCAGGACAGGGCTACACTGTCCACCCATGCACTCTCTGTGATAGAATAGCATGCTGCTCTTTACAAGCCGTGCCTTGAGTGGAGAGTGTGTTGGCGATCAGCCACCATCCTACACCAGGGCTGCAATGGCTGCGTGAGTGCAGCTGCTCCACTCCCAAGAACAGGACAGCAGTCAACAAGATGCACAGTCCACTCTTGCCCACTGCTGACCCTCAACACCAGAGTCCATTTCCAAAACCTAGTCAACAGTGTGGTCCACTGTGTGGCGCCCATCAACGCAACGGTCATTGGAACTTGAGCGGCCTATTGCTGCTTATTTTTGTTATGTACTGCAGTTGTCACTGTTAGTTTGATGTTTTATCAACATTATAGAAAGGGTCTGAGCCATATAGCTTCTGATTGGTTGTAAGCATTCTCTTGTCCTTCTATTCATCTTTTATTTATATACATTTAGAGCCTAATCATATGCTGAATAAGGTTTTACACTGTATACAAAAACTATTTTTATTATAATAGCAGTAAGGCATGACCAGGACTTTTGTTAATGATCATTTAATCATCCTTAGATGGTGATTAACAGTCAATTAACATAACCCTGGTCATACATTACTGCTAAAAGTACTCAGTGTGTGTCTGATGTTATGAGTTGTGTTCATTGACAAGTCGACATAACAGTTTCTGATATCATGAATGCTCATTTTTATTTTGTGGACATTTGGTATGTTACACTACTTTCTTTGTAATACGTGACAGACACATGATGGAAGTGTTGCATTTCAAAGAGAATGCCACTTGTTATCAAGCAGTAAACACAGATGGTGAGCAGAGGTATAAAGTGGCATTCCCAAAGGCTAAGAAGGGGAAGAGGCAGTTGTTAAGACTGTTAAAACTGGTGCAACATATGGCAAATTTTCAATAGTGCAGTACTTGTCTTCCATTCCTCCCCCTTTTCTGACCATACCTGTGCACTGTACAGTATGTACTTTCACTTATTCTCCTTTTGATCTGCACACTTTTTATCTTTTGCCTTCTGTCGACCTCTTCCATCAAGTGCTGGCCTCATCGTCATTACTCGTGCCATAACTAGTGTGCAATATTTAACTAAAGTCCTGCACTGACATTAGGTTGATCTGCACATGATATTTACTACTCTTTCCTTTACATAGATAGCCATGTATTGAATACAATGTCCGATATTACAAAATGCGCCTACCTAGAGAATTGCCACGATGCCGGTCCTACCACCCCAGATAGTGGATGTAATACAGCACTAAATTAATTATTATGGCCAGCCTGTCAGCGCAGCAGTTGGATATCCGCTATGGAAGCCAGCGACCCGGTTCGGGAATGAGCTTGGGTCGCTGGAGGGCCGGGCCGGGGAGGCAGCTTGAGCATCCCATGACTGCTGTCTGTCTTCAGGAGGAAGGGCTGCGACCGGTGTTGAAGTGACCACTGGTGGAGGCCAGGGTAGAGCAACATGTCAGGGTCATTGGGGTGGTGGTGACAGACGTCGGCTCTTGCCTTGACGTCCGGACATCACGCACCTTAAGAAAGCCAGGAAAATCACTCACTGGCCACGGGATGATGGCTCTGTTCCTGAGGGCGCTCAGCTCCTTCCCAGGGCCTCCTGTTCCTCGGCAGCATCCCTGACCCTAGGAGTATGTGTGCTGGGGTCACGCCTCCTCCGTGCCTTCCCTCAGAGGAGGGGACCCGCTGGCGAGGATACACCGGGATATCCCGGGGTCAGCTGCAATATGAAGACTGGGAGGAGGGCTGGGTAAGGACAGTAGGGCTGGGGAAACTTGGCTGAGCCGAAGGAGTGGTGGACCAGCGAGCATGGGGGAAAAAGACATCACACACAAAAAAAAACTATTATGTGTGATACAAACTTTGTTTTTAAATTGATTGATGAAAGCGTAATAAAAGTGTTGCATTACAAACTGTATGATATAATGTCCACCAATCATCACAGAATTTGTTTTTTTGACACAGGTTATGTTTTCTCTATAGTTAAGGAGGTGGTCTCATTAATCAACAGTTCTCTTCATACAGAAAGGCAAATGTCTTTGAGAGACTGGCTTAATTCCATCTCTTGCTGCTGCTAGGTACAATCATCCGAGCAAGAAGGAACTGTTTGTTAAACACCGCTCTAGTTTTTACTGAAATCTGCATCCACAAATGACAACACACACGATTAGTACAGCGCTGACTATTCAACGAGATAATTGTAATCGACTTTATGTCCATGAAACTGTGATGTACAGTAACCCTTCGCTATAATGAATGGCTTGAGAGCCATAACGTATGTTCACTATAGCAAGTCATTCGTTAAAGAGAAGAACGCTACATGCAGTTTTCTGCGAGTACTGTATGTGGTCAGGTCATATGCGGGTCAGGTCATTGTGTGGCAGTATTCAACGACTCTCCCTCTTTTTCATTGTACAGCATTGTTTAGCAACCAATGTCCCACCTCTCTATCACAGTAAATACAGTTTGTCTCCACTCATGGTGCTGCTAGCTTGCTACACTTGCCTGTGTCGCCTCACATTCACTTCCTGGTACAGTATTAGGTGGCTCTGATCACCTGAGCTGGATGCCCCAGTCATATTTGATCACCTACTCCCAGCTGATTCAAAATAATTTAATAGGGAGAGAGCAAGCACTCAGAAAACTGCTCAGTTCGGACACACAACACGTACACAAAGCAAAACAAAATGACAGGAAACCTAGATAATTTAAGGACTTTGAACCCTTTCCTCACAGTTTTCTGTCAGCTGGGGTTGGTGAGTGAAATTCTGTACTTTTACCTGCTGCTGGTAGCCTTCCATGTTTCCAATTCACTAAGGCGAGACAGGTTCTTTGCCTAAAATTTGCATCTCAGTGCGCTCTCCTATGAGTCAAAAAAATAAAAACAAGACAGCGACCGCGATGCTCAGAGATAGTGCCATTTTTGTTGGGGAGCCAAGCTGAACATTCGCTATAACTGATTGTTTGTTATAATGAGGTTCGTATAGCGAGGTTACTGTATTCATAATTTGGTCTGTGACACAAAGAGAACATTACCATGAACTTTAATGGTGGACTACACATTATTTAATTTCTATTGTTGTGTCACTCATTATCCATATTTTTTTTATCTAAACCAACTTCTGTGAGTGCTCATAAGTAGCGTCCATGTCAACAACTGCTGATGTTGCAGTATACTGTAAAAATATTTGATGTGACTGTAGCGTGTGCTGATGAACTTATTTTTTACAGATGGTGCAATCTATGCTTAACATAGAAACATAGAAACATAGAAGTTGACAGCTGATAAGGACTGCAAGGGCCATTCACTATACCACCCACATATCATACCATATGATATGCTGTACTGTCTGTCAGTGCTGCATGTGGACGTGCATGCCTGATTATAAAGTACGGAAGTGTTTCCATCAGTGTGCATTTTGATTGCCACTGCTGTTGTACATTGCTGAAACATGTGGTGCTATGAATATCAAGGAGCTATGGAGCATGTCATCATTCACATATTCCAAGTTTTAGCTGGGTGGTGGAGGAAATTTAGCAGTTCGAACATGCTCTTTAATCAAAAGCTGTTATGCACCAGTATATGTTACTACAGTTTTCCATATAACAGGAAAGAGAGTCAAGTAATGAGTCAGTGTGTGTTCACATTTATTTTGTTGGGTCACAGTACAATGAAAACAAGTTGCATAGAAACCGCATAGGCATAACCAATGAATGACTGACGTCATGCTGTTATCTAAATTATGCATACTGTGGCATTGAACCAGTTGTCTGTTTAATATTAACACCATCATTGAATACACAACTAAAATGTACAACATGCAGTAGAAGAACAAAGATTGTTTGCTGTCCGGTGGTGCTGAGGGTTATGGCGCTGTGCTCACGCCCGCTCCATGCCGGCAACCTGAGTTTGGCGATGAGCTCAGGTGTCTGGCATCAGCAGGAAGGGAGCAAATAGAGCGTCCGTCGACAGCACTCCTCTCCATGGGAATGGATCCACGGCTTCTCGATGCAGAGGTGACCCTGGTGGAAACTGGAGTCACAAGAAGCAAAGCCGATAAAGGGTGAGGAACATGGCGTGCATCTACGGCTCGGCCGTGCAGATGTCGTTGCACATACGTGTTCTGGTGGAAAGAAAAGAGTGAAAATCACCATTCCCTGATAGGCGATGGTGGGGTCCTGTATCTGCCTCCAGTGCCCATCAGGGCTGTCCTCGATGTTCCATCCGATCCTTGGATACCTACACAGATTTTCAGAAAAGGCACCAGGTGATGGGCAGCTCTGCCCTGGGGGCTCAATCCAGGGAACAGCTGCCAGAGATGAAGCTGAGTGTAAGTGGAGCAGGAGATAGGACTCAGTCTACAGCTGGGCCGGATGGTGGTGACGCTGAGTGTTTCCAATGGAGTCAGTCCAAGGTTGGCGTAAGGTGGAGGTAAATAAAGTTGTAGAAAAAAATGCAACAAAGTTTGTTTTCTTTACAAGCATTCTTAGTAAAAAATGTACAACTACATTGTTCAAAAACACAATGAACTATTCTGTGTAAATAAAACAAGTTACGAACTGTTTAAAAAATGTTATAGATAAAATTGAAAGCAATAAAGTTGTTCAGTTTCTTTTATGTCACTATTACAGTACTGCTGAGTGTGTACCACTCATTGCACAAGAAGATTATCATTTACATGTTATGATTAAGGCTGCTGCTGCTGCATTTGCTGTCCTCGAGATAACTTGAAACCTGTATAGTGGTCTGACGGAAAGGCATTTTGGATTGCTGTTACTACACAGCAAGGCAATATCTTCCGGTTCCAGCATCCCAGATGCTGCCAGATCCATCTAACAAAACAACGCTATGCCGCATGGCAACATGACTTAACTGAAATGGAAAAATACAAATGGATAATTTTTCATCATATTTATACAGATTGTGACTGACAGAAGGCTCATCACAGTTATTAGTATGTCTGCTTGACTACACAATATACATCAAATACAAAATGTGCAATGTCTGTAAAAATACAGTTAAACTAAAACAAATGTACGCATTGTCAGGATTTAAAGGTAGAGGTGTCGGTGGTAAGCGTAGCAGAAGTTGCAGAAGCAGTAAATCGGTAGTTCTGGTAACAGTTTTGTACACAAGTCTGAACAATACTCAGTGGGTCACTGTGTGGCAGGGGACGGAGGAGGAGACAGACAGAGGAAATCACGTGTGCATGATACTGGAGGGCTTGAAGGCAGTGATGTTGGAAAATCCGCTGGGCCCGGTGGCATATAGCACAGTGTCCTGAGGGATGTAGCCAAAGTAGTGACATAATCCCATGCACACCTGTTAAATGCATCCCTGGTCTCAGACTGTGTACCACAGCACTAGACAATAGCACCCTTGTGCACATACACAATGGCGGCAACAAGGATTAGCCTGGCAAACACACAAGTAGACCTCACATCCTTTGTGTGAAAGGTGATGGAGACAATCCTGAAAAGACACTGCTTCACATCATTTAGGAAAATGAGGTGCTGCACAGCAGCCAGCATGGGTTTGTGTTGTGCAGATCATGTCAGACTAACATATTTTCAGAGAAGGATTGGGTAAACAGGCAATCACACAGGAGCCGTGCAGTACATGTTCTGTACAGGTGTTGCAGTAAAGAGTTTCATTCAGTGATGCATGGATTCTAGGAAGGAATCTTGAAGGCAGTGTGGATGGCCTGTGGATGGTGTGATTTTAACAAATTATGTTCAGGTGCTGCAGCAAAGGCTCTTTGTGGTACTTGAGCTGTCATTGCCACCTGCAGTGATGATTGATGTACCACAAGGATACATAATGGTGACACTATTATTTGGGATATTCATATCATAAATTTCTGTATGAATCACAATGCCTACCCCCACCCTGTGGACTACATGGAAGCAAAATGTAGGGCATGTGAAAGCACAATGATGTCTGCAGGAAACAGCCTGCATGGAAGCACAAGACAGCCAATGATGCCTCAACTGCAACAATGGACAATGCAGAGTACCTTGACACACACAGATGCATCTTTGTACACCGACTATGGTAACTCAGAATGCCATGGTTTATGCAGGGTTACCATGGGAAGCTACAATATGATGTGAATGGTGGAAGTGGTAGGGAGATGGTGTTTCAGTTGTTACAGAACACAGTGGTCAGCACTGAGCATTGTAGGAGTGCCAACAAATACTGTACATACATATCTGAACGACTAATTGTATGTCACGACGGTAAAGATAACTCGCATTTTTTCCATTCCATTTTTAACCCTGCTGCCCCAGGGTACTATCATATCAGGCCTGTACTCAGTAACAGAACCCTTGCTGCCAGCAACTCCCATCCTAGAACAGAAAGTCTAGTCCAGCCCCATGGGTAACCATTCACCCAAGGGTAGAGTCCAACCTCTGTGGCGAGTTGCAGCCTTGAGGACCGTACCTGGGAGTGAAGTTGCTGAAGGAGACCACTCCTGGTGTGCTGGAACAGTGTTTGAATGTGGGCCTGTCCTGGAGTCCCCATCATCTCCAGTGAGCCACAGAGTGTATTGTCTGCTTTAGAGTTAAAGTTTCAATGCTGTACTTTGATGTGCAATGACACAGGTGTGCGGCGATCACTGCCAGTGTCTGCAGCACTCTGCCCACCATGTTACCCAGCGTACCTGTAGTACCCCAGAAGTACATGGGAGGACACTAGGATGGACAGCTTCCCAGTTCCAAACCCAGGGAGAGGAGAGCTGGCTAAGGATGCTTCATCCTCTTCATCCACTGCCGACCACACTTAAACCAAGTCTGTCTCAGAACACAGTTCATAAACGTAGCTCAAGTGTGTCTACAGATCATCAGCCATCAACACTACCGGCCGGTACTCATTCTTTTAAGGGTGTACTACATAATATGCACAACCTGCAATAATTACAACAGTGAACGGTTACAACATCCATACCAGAGAAGATAAGGATGTGGGACATCGTGTTCACCACCTTGGGTGATAACCCACTGGTTTGTGCGGGATACTGATGTTTCCTGTATGTGATCGGCATGAAGCTGTAGATGTAACCTAAACATGAAATCACAAAGAAATAAGACCACTCTTGGGCGACAAATGTATTGCTTAGCACTTACTCATTTAGTGGGATGTCATTGTCGAATGGCCCTTCCATCTCATAGTATTCATAATAAGACAAAATTATAACATTTCTGTTTGAACAGTTGTCCTGGAACATTGGAAGCTCAGTAACACAGGACACATCTTCATTTCAAAACTGGCTGTTATCTTGGGAACTTTGGTGCAACAGAGGCATTCAGCCTCAGACTCCATGACTGCACATCTGCCACATTCACACCTGGAAAAGGAAAAGGAAAAAAAAAGGTTATTCACTATAAATGAGAAATTAACGACAGTATGTCAATCAATGCAGTAAGGAATGATACATAAGCAATAAGACATGACAGCATCCATTCCATAATATTCACCACGGCTCCTGCTGATGTTTATGTGTGGGATGACAGGAAGGATGCTTATTTGTAGGTCACAAACATAAACGGGAGGAGCGGGATGCTCTTCTGTTGGCAGACTGCCAACCATAGAGTTCTACTATGAAAGGGTAGGCTAAACTCTCTCGCATTGGGTAAACAAAGATGGCTGCCAATGAAAATGCCAACGCTCTATGGCACCAGAATCTTGGCCTTTTCACTGCCATCTCTTTTTACACATGCATGGAACATATTTCATGCATGGACAGCTTGGCTTCTGATTGGCTGGTTTAGCCTACCATTTTATATTATTAATAATAATAATAATACTTTATTTATAATGCACCTTTCTAAAAATCAAGGCACCATACAATAAGAAAAATACGATAAAACAGGATGCAATAAAACAATTAAATACAAAATTAAATAAAATTCAGAATGTAAATAATATCATACTGAGTAGGCTTGGTGTCACCAGTGGGTATTTAAGGCCTGTTAAAATCCCTCCACGGTCACGCACTCCTGAAGCTGACTGGGTAGAGAATTCCAGAGGCATGGGGCTGCATACATAAATGCAGGGCCCCGAAGATTTTAAAGAACCCTTGGAATGTCTAGCAACCCTCGTCAGCCGAGCTGAGTGATTGCTCGGTGCAGTACGGAACCAGAAGCTCTTTCAGATAGTCCGGACCCAGACCATGTAGGGCTTTGTAAGTCAGAAGTCTGACTTTAAAGGTGATCTGCCACTGCACCAGCAGCCAGTGCAGTTCGTGCAGCACCGAGAGATATGACAATCCTGGGAATTCCCTTTAACAACTGGGCTGCAGCGTTTCTGCACTAGCTGCAAGTGGTGGCTATCAACCTCAGGTAGCCCTAGATAAAGGGAGTTGCACTAATCGATGCACAAGGTCACAAAGGCTTGGACCAATGTAGGCAGATCACGGACAGAACTAGGTGCTTAACACTGGAGATGTTCCTTGGTAATAAAAGGAAGATTTGATGACTGCTGACACCTGCAATTGCAGTGTCAGCCCATCGTCAAAAATCACCCCTGGTTTTACACCTGTTCAGAGGTGAGGACATTTAGCAGATGGACGGCTATACAGTTAATGAATCAGAAAAATGTACTGTTTTATAGAATTAACTGTCAGACACTCTATATACTGTATCAACATCAAGTGAATGACCTGTGGCTGCATTACGCACATTGAAACTACATTATAAAATGGGTAGGCTAAACCAGCCGATCAGAGTCCAAGCTCTCTGTGCATAAAATCTGTTCCTTGCATGGGTAAAAAAGAGCTGGCAATAAAAGGCCAAGATTCTGGTGCCATAGAATGTTGGCATTTTACTGCAGCCATCTTTCTTTACCCAATGCGAGAGAAACAGATAGCTTACTTTTGCTCTCTCTGTCATGCTTTGCTTGAATCCCCACTTGTCTTGACAGATTAGGGTTCTCAAAAATGGTGTGGGGGCGAAAAATTCCAAGAGAAGAATACCTCAGATCACCAATGCGTCTTATAATCTAACTCTAACAAACTAATTGCAGCCAATATTGTAACACACCATGCCATATCAAACACAAAGATGTCATCTGTGTGGAGGAGGACACAAGCTCCATGGAATGACAGGTCACGTTGTAGTTTCTCATCTGACCCACTTACACCAGGCATGCACTGCAAACAAAATATAATATTTCCTTAGCAATATCAACAGTTATACGATGGGTATAAAAAAGAACAGACTTTGCATTTTGATTGCCTGGTTGGCACCTTTCCAGCCTCCTCGCTGTATGTTAATTTTTTTATGCTGTATTTATCAACCCACTACAGGCACTCTTCCACTGGTCTGCGCGCCATCCCCACCAGGCTTCACCATCACTGCCACGGGTTTCTCACTGACCATTGCCTCTGCCAATTTCAGCACCAGCATTCCAGCGGGTAAACTGCCTTCATCCTGCCAGTCACCTCTTTCTCCTATGTTTTTACCCATCCCCTATTGTGGAGCAAAGGCATGAAATGAATGCAATGGCCAATCCATCCACGCTTCCATTCATGGCAGTGCCAAGCATCTGGCTGAACTCAACCACCCCTTGTGAGGGTTCATTGCACTGTCACACATCCACATCTAGGGGTCATTCCATCAGTGGACTATATCAACGCCTCCCAATGACAGGACAGGTGTCATCTGTAGGCTCGATCCTCTACCACCCAGATGATAAACAACAACACACAAACATGGGTCGCTGCCATTGTAACACATAAGCAATATTGCTGCAGCACTCCATGCCACTGGGACAGCCAATCCGACCTCCGCTTAATAAAAAGAAATTATATGGTTCATCAAGATGATTACCAGCATCAGGTGATAACACAGTACAAGTGGTAACGGCAAGTACATTGGTTTCTCAGCACTGCTCTGGGTCATACAGCTGCCACTCCAGCAGCTATCATCCTCTGGGAACAGGGGAGGGCACAAGTGCCATTTGTGTTGTCGCGGCACTTACACCGCAGTGTAAACTGGAGTTACATGGCTATGGACTCGGTTACTGGGAGATTATGAAATAACTGTGAATTTCAAAGCTTCTCACTATCAGTTACTGCTAGAATAAATATGGCTTTTTTTTCTTTCTTCACAACATTCTGTGTTGAAATATCAGTATTATCAGTGCCGGGTGGCAGAGATGTAGATGGCCTATGAGAAGCTTTGAAATTCACTGGCCGTTTCACAACGTTTCTCTAAATCGTCCGTCATCACCTGCACAGAAATGATAGTATGTAACATAAAAAGGAAATTACCATGACTCTACATCTTCTCTGCATCTTCCATTCAGTGGCAGAGCTGACTGTCTGTGCAGGCTCAAACATATCGGGTTGGTTGGATTGTGAATGTGAAATTGAGATCCATGTCCGCAAGTCTTCAGTATCATTCCGGCTATCCATGGAATATGCCGTATTCAAAATAATTTTAAACCTGTGAGTTGCATAAATGTTTTGAACTCATTAACATCATGCACAGAAAATTTATACAGTAATGCCTCTATTGGCTGCAACATTATTAACCACCACCCTATATTATACATCAACTTGTTTCTGCACCTATGTCTCAATTTGTCATATACACCACACCACTCCCTAACCTCTACATTCAATGACACTCAATTATGAACTAATTCTGCCTTGTATCAAACTGTGTGGATACTACAGGTGCACTGCACTATGTTATGGATTAATATGTGTCCATGCAGGACCAGTACACCAATGGTTTCATCATTTAAAAACTAATTTTATAACATAAGCAGACACAATATGACCTGTTGGCTACTACTTGTGCATAATGTTGCAGTTCAGGTAATACTGTTGTACATCCTGGGCCAGATATTCAAAGGTTGCATGTGCACAACAGGGTTGCGCATGCTCAAGTCCTACATTGCGCCATTCTGCGATATTCAGCAGGAGGCAGTTCGCCACTGAAAACAGGCTGAGCAACAGCGCCAATGCAAATGAATGCATGCTCAACAGGAGGAACCATGCATAAACTGCACAGCCGATATTCAGCTGAGCTGTGCAGAGTTGTGCAGGCGCAACCCCAACCTGAGCCTGCAGGACCTTGAGCCAAAAAAGGCTTAAGTGGGCCACCCACAGGTGAGCTGCTGTATTGCAGGGCGCAACACAGCAGCTGCCACCTGTGGCTGGCCCCAACTCAGTCCCTGTGCCCCCAGCCCGATCTGGGCATGGTAGCCTCCCCCAGCCCGATCGCGGGCATCAATGTAGCCCCCCCTCCCGTTCCACATCCCTGGTGGTCCAGTGGACGAAATGCCCGATCGCGGGCAGAAAGTAAATGACCCCCCGACATCTCCCTGGTGGTCCAGTGGACCCGTAATGCCCGATCGCGGGCAGAATGTAAAATGAACCCCCGAACATGTCCCTAGTGCCCGATTGCGGGCAGTAAATAAGTGAACCCCCACGAACATCTCCCTGGTGGTCCAGTGGACCGTAATGCCCGATCGCGGGCAGAATGTAAATTGACCCTCCGCCCAAACATCTCCCTGGTGGCTAGTGTCCCCCCACCCACCCACGAGCCCCACCACCGCTCCCCGGCGGCGGCGGGTGGCAGCATCCACCGCCTGCTGCCCGCTGCTGCCGACTGACTGCCGGTAGGAACTGCACGCCGGTGGTGCAAAGCAAGAGCCAATGGGCGTGCAGCCATACCGTACATGACAGTCCAGATTTGTGAATGAATCATTCACCAAGTCTGGACTGTCATGTATGTATGGGCTGCGCCCGTGATTCTTGCTCTGCACCAATAAGCGTCTGCTCACCAGTCAGTCGGCGGGCGGCAGGGTGGGGTGGGTGGGATGCTGTCACTACCGGCTCTCAGGGGGGAGCGGGCAGGGGCTTCGGGTGGTGGGGTGGGGACACTAGCCACCAGGGAGATGTTTGGGGGTGTCAATTTACATTCTGCCCGCGATCGGGCATTACGTCCACTGGACCACCAGGGAGATGTTCGGGGTGGGGGCACTAGGGACATGTTGGGGGTTCAATTACATTCTGCCCGCGATCGGGCATTACGGTCCACTGGACCACCAGGGAGATGAGGAGGAGGTGGGGGAGCCACATTGCTGCCCGCGATAGGGCTGCAGAGTGCGTCGGTACCCGACTGCTGCTGCCTGGCAGGGCACCAGGCGCAAGTCCTCGGGGATTAGCACACCACCATGCTAATGGCATGCAAATGGGGCCATAATCAGATGCAAATGGCCCCCTGCGCCTTCATGAATTATGGCCCTATTGCATGTCACCTTTTGAATATCGTGATTTTTGCTGGCATGGCGCAATGGTACTTAGCCACCGCCAAGTGAATGCTCCACTCTGACAACTTGGCGGTGGCGCTAAGTTCCACTGCGCCATGCACAGTGGCTGTGTTGGGGGTGATATTCAAAGGAGTTGCTCAATACGCAACTGCTTTGAATATCGCCCTGGCCACACCCCCGCGCAACTATTTTGCGAGCGCAAGGGCTTGCGCCAGAATGGCGAGTTTTGAATATCCAGCCCCTAACTTAATGTTCTTCAATTAATGCATGACTGAAACCACAAAGGTGATTGTATATGTGACAGACATGACCAGGGCATAGGTTAATGGTCTGTTACTCACAGTCTATGGGTGTAATGCAGAACAAGGCATAAACGAGCACCACATTCCTCTAGAGGTTGATTAACTGACCATTAACATGATACCTGGGAGTGCTGAACCATTGACTGAGTGGTTGGATTTACACTCGAGACTCCAATGCACCTGGTTCTGGAGCTAACCAGAGAGCTGAAGGAGGTACAAGGTTCCAGTGTCCCAGGGACAGCTCACCGTCTCCATCGGCGGAGGTGGGTTGTGACTCAGTGCTTGACTGGCCCCAGATGGAGGTCAGTGGAACAGCAAGCCGAGATCTCAAACGGGGATGATGGTCACAACATTGGCTCAAGATGCCTTGACTTCAGGGTGCAGTCATGTACAAGGCAAAAACAGAAACACACCCTCCGTCGCCAAGCAGGTACAGCACTGAGTCTGCCACCAATGTGCTACCGCCTGTACAACTGTCAGGGGGCATGGAAAGACAAGAGTTTGGGGTGTTAATACCAGCCCGTCCATGACCGGGGATCTGCATCAGTATGGGGACCTGAACAGACAGGTAAGGCTTGCAGCAGTGGCAGACTTCATGGGCGCATCCTGATGATGCAACACCATTTGGCAGTGGAGGAGGACAAATAGAATTTAATAAAAAAAAATTAATACTGTTAAACCATAAGGATGTAACATTGATCTGTTTCTCAGACCTGTTTTATAGTGTATAGTGCAATGCTGTTATGCATGGAATTCCATGCCTGGAATATGCTTCTTCTGCTGCAATAGTCACATCATCATGTTGTTGTGCTGCAGTAGTGATGTCACTAATGCAGAACAACAACTTGGAATGCTGGCACATTGTTGCTTTCCTTCCTGTGGTATGACAGTATTCTAGAACCTCTAGATACTTTAGAGGTCACTTGATTATGAAAAGAGGAAAAAACACAGTGCACACATTTCACATAATACTGCTATACACTATAAAAATACAGCATGAACAACTTTATGGACGACCTGTGTGCTCTGATTCCAAAAGCACCTCTCGATCTTAGCTCTTGAGGTCAGAGGAATTAAAACCCTCTGTGGCACAACACATTGGTTTTGCATAGTTGCCCATGCAGTATTCTCTGTATAACATGCAATAAAATGGTGGATAACTTACCACTAAGGACATTAGAAACCAGTGTCAAAAAAATGCTATTGATGAAACTCATACCATGTACAAAACAGATCATTACTACAGGGACAGCAATAGGGATCCATGCCGCTGTCATTGCTGTATTTACCCATAACAGCATGACAGTTATGAAATGGAAAGAAACCATAACGATCCTTAGCTATGTAATGAAATATAGTGATTTAGGTGCTGGGTGTGGTGGTGACACATGCACAGCACATTACTGAAGACATTTTATTGTGTTTAATACAACCACAAAAACATCAAGTGACATAGGCTCTGTGGATTAACATAAAGCAGGCCCCCAACCACCCCATCAATGACAATTACATTCAGTTGTGTATAACCATTACAATTATGGCTTATTGCCACATAAGGATTTTCTACATAGAATATATGTTTAGCCTCACAATTCTCACTTGAATGAAATCACTGAAACACACACAAGTTGACTGCACAATTACTTGCGTACACACCTGAAGGCATGCATTGTCACCTGGCAATATATAAAAATAAATGGTCAGGCGATTAGTCTCATCACCCAGAAGGTCACCACATGCAGTACAATACAGGCACTTGGAAAGATACAACACACCTGAGTCAGACTTACTAAATTATTTAATTACTATGTTTTTTATTACATTGCTGTGTTTTTTTAGTCAGCATCTACAACTGTATGACTCAGTTACTAAGACTGAGGGTGAGAATACTAAGTAAGTCACACTCATGTTGGCATACTGCACTGGGATTTGCATTGCACTTGAACACTTGTATATAGAAGGTGACATATAGTGTAATATTGTAATGTATATCTACCAAACAGTGCTGGCATAATGTGACATGAAAAGCTGTATAGTGCAAATAGCACAGCACTTATGGGTTTCCATCCCTTGAAAAGCAAGACTGTGTCACAAAAGAATAATGGGAGCAAGGATTCATTGCTATGGATCAGTAATTCAAATGTACTGTGTACTAACTACCAAAACAGTAGACAGGAAATTGTAAAACAAATGCAGAGTACAGAGATGTGGCAGCATGTGGCATACTACTAGCAGTATAAGCGGAGGGCAGCAATTAAATAGCAGGATTTATTTAAACTATATGCAGATATGAACACAGTACTGTTCAACAGTCTTTGACAAAATAGCAGCATGGCTAGCATTACATTATTGCTAAAATTAGTGAAGCATAAGTCAATAACCACCTTTGAACAAACTGCTTGCAGATAAATCAAATTTAGCGCTGACTGATGCTGTAAATTCGTTGATATCATCACGTTTAGTTGACCTGAAGCACAGAGATGCAGAGGCACATGCAAGGGTCAGCAAGAAAGCCGAGCACATGAAAATTTGACACAGCTCAACAGACAAACAAACAAGGAGTAACACATTTTGAGAGCAGTGTGATGGGACACTAAGGGTGCGTATCAACATCGTGGCAAAAGATTTTACATTTACGTCGACTTCACGGAATATAAAGATAATCAAATGAATTGTTACTGTATAAAAACCTATTTAGGTACCTTTAAGCAAATCTGTCTCATCAATATCGACATCACAGTCACTGTCGCTCATCTTCACTTGGATTGTTGTCGTGTTTGTTCAATTGTTCACTTAAGGCTGATGGTACAACTTCACATGTAAACCATGTTGGCTTGTATTTGCTATCCACATAGGTCCAGCCATTGTCCTCTGGCTTCAGCAGTGTCATTTCTGGTTTGTCTGCATTTAGACAAGTGTGGACATCCCAGTTTTCCAAATGCCTGTGTGTACTCTGTATTCATTTCCATAATTGTTAGAGGTCGCCCCTTCCCTTGCCTTTGAAGGCTGGTGAATAGTCTCATCATATCAGTGCATGGAGACCTGGTAGAGCTGCACACACAGGTCTGCCTAACTCAGCTGACAAGCACGATACAGCTATGAATCTTCTTGTGTTATTCCCTGAATGGCTAACGACATGTGCAGTTTGAGATTATCATTTAGACTTGCATGATACAGCAGAATGACCAGAATATCAGTATCATCTGCCTGACCATGCACATCTTCACCCTCATTTGACTGCCAATGTAGCTATGTGTTGCATGATTCTTGTGTCTGTTCCGCATTTGCTTTTAGGGCCTTGCACTCTAGTCTGAGCATATGTTCAGCTTCACTTTGTATGAGTAACAAGTTTCTCCTACTGCATGCATGAGCTTTTTATCACCTAGAATGTCACAGTCCACATCAAGTTCCTTGCTGTAGCTAGAAAACCTAGAGTGCCGTCTTGCATGAAGATGAAGACAGGGATCCAGCAATGTCTCTTGGTTGGCTTTGGTCAGGATCAGTTATGAGATAAGAGAGTGGAGGATGCTATGCTTTCCTTTCTTCTCTTCCTCAAGACCTTTGATCGATGGTGACTTGTAACAGTCACTGACAAGGTAGACTTCATTTGATGAAGTACAGCAAACAAGAGACAGGGTGGTTTTGTCACACCACGGAATGTTGGTGGCAGGTTTGTAAGACTTGATCAAGAACATGGCATCAACCACAATGGCATTTACAGCATCGGGTGGCTACTTGGACTCTGGTCTCAAGTTTCTTCAGCAGTGTTGACTTCATTGTTGTGTTCATTCATCCTGTTTCCTAAGGAGAGGGTACCAGGGTTAGCGGGTGGCAAACACCATCATAAGTTCAACTGTTGAAGTCACAGATAGATATAGCAAGCGTACAAAGAGGTCTCAGTTTCCTTTCAACTCGATGATTTTCTTGTCCTTGTTCTTAATCGTCACCTTCATTGCATCATGTGCAAAGTTCTTCAACTTGTATCTTTTGATGGGTTCCTTGAACCTACTGCCTTTAGTAATGCATTCGTCTTTAATGCTTGTTGTTTGCTGTGTACATGCTTCCTGGGTGAGCTCATTAGGAAGTATGGCTTGGGTTTTCATTGCTATGCTGATGATACCCAGCAGTATTTGTCCTTTGCCCGGAAACTTCTGGTATGGTGGAAGTACTAAACAGCTGCCTTGCAGAGATAAATGACTGGATGTCTCCAACTGGTTGCAACTGAACCATGCCAAGACGGAGGTACTGGTGGTGGAGTTGAACAGAAGACAGAACAGGTTGCCCTCTAGCACCATAACTGGTTTATTCCTGGGATCTGTGCCATTGAGAACTTCCTCTATGGTGTGAAACCTGGTGTGACCTTGACAGCGGATTGTCATTTGATTTTCAGGTGTCATCCATTGTCTGGACAAGCTTTACCATCTTAGGAATATCGTCAGGGTTAAGCCCCTAGTTCTATGGACTTCCCCACCTTAGTGCATGCCTTCATGGCATCCAGCCTTGATTACTGTAATGCACTCTACCTCGGGGAGGAGGTAACCTCTGCTGACTGTGGTTATGTGCAGAATGCAGCTGCTAGGCTGCTAATTGGGCAGCCAAACTTTTGCCATATCACCCCGGTTTTGCACGATCTGCACTGGCTGCCAGTGAGGTGGAGGATCCTCTTCAAGGTGGGCTTGCTCACATTTAAGGCCCTATGTGGGCAGGGTCCTGGTTACTTGTCAGACCTTATTACACCTGCTGTCTCAGTCCATTCCTCCAGTCCTCCCTAGGGTCTCTGGTGATTCCCAGGATGAGGCTTAAAACTGCCAGCGACAGAGCATTTAGTGTCACGGCCCCATCCTATGGAATTTGCTTCCTCCATAAATTTGGGAGGCCCTTTGGTTGAAGTTTTAAGGCCCTCTTCAAGGCCTTCCTGTTTAATCAGGTCTTCCTGGACCTCAGTTGTTAGTCCTCCCAGGTACCCTGCTTTTCTGTTTGAGTTTCAGTTTTCATAGAGATATTTTTAATTATATTTATTCATGCTGATATTTTGTTTTGTATTGATTTGTATTACTGTATAGATAGTGTACTTTCACCGTTTGGTGAACAGAGCCTCAGGGATTGTTTCAGAAAAATAAATTTGCCTTGCCTTGTCTAAACACATGATACATCTGAGTACCTGTCTCAGTAACCTGTAACACTTTGTTTGCTACATCTTGTGATACTGCTTTTCCACTACTATTGAATAAAGATTGCTGTCCTCAAATGCATCCCAGAATGGATTCATGGAGGAGTCTATTGTGTTCAACAGCTTGTTTAGAGCCTTCAAATCTTGTTTAACTCTAAAACTCTTCAGCTCTTGGCTGGCTTCTTCGTGGCTGACAGGACCAACTTTTCCATAAGACTTCCAACAATTTTACTTTGAGCTGACCACAGAATGTTCCACCTCCTCCTTGCATTGAAGTTCTATGTCAAAGAACAAATCCCGTTAGTCTTGATGCAGCATCTGCATTAATTGTCAGTTCCAAGGTCAAGTCTACATCATTTCTGCTAAACCCTCTCTTTGATTTTGCAATGGTTAATGCTCCATTCTCAATTTTCTTCCTTAGTCCAGGGTGGGTCTCATTCATGTTTAGCAAATTCATAAGGTACAGGGTCACCCATGTGGCATAGTTGTGCTGCCCAGTTGCAAAGCAAAGAGGTGTCATCTTCTACTGCTATACACAAAGAGAGGCAAGTCATTTGTCCTGATGGAACAGTAGAAGAGTTGGTACAACTCTACCAAACTGCAGTACTGCAGTCAAAATTGGAGCAGTTGTGCTATGCTCACCATGGTGTGTGGAATCTGAGAACGTTTCATATGCTTCCATGAAAGTCTTGAACTCAGCTGTATTCTTTAGGTCCACCATTGAGAAAGGTGATGGGTCATTAAGTAGCTGCTGTATATACTTTGAGATTGGAAAGTCTGACATACCTTTATATTGCATAAAGCACTGCAAATGTTTAATTTGAATGTCTCTGATAGCAACAGGTGAAGCCTTTTTGCCTGATTGAAAAATGTTCCTTGAAGAAATCCATTCAGGGATCCCAATGCCAGTACACCACTTTCAACAAGAATGTGATCTCACCAGAACCATTCAGGAGGTATCCAAGACCTTTGAAATATGCACATTTTATATGGAATGGTCCAAAACATATGAAAAGTCTGTCATATTCTGGGGACTTTGTGGACTTCATTTGTAGTGCAGGTTTTGCTATGGCCAAGTCATAAGTAATAGGCATATAGTCCTCCTGGCATTAATCCATAACCTTGATAGCAGTATTCATGGTGTCTTGCACTACATTAAGTCTTGTAGGAGGCTTTCCTATAGGGTCCATGTATGATATGACCTGCTGTGGCAGGTCATCTGCAAACAAGGGCATTCCATCCATTCCACATTGGAGTACCATCTACACTTGCACAAGATATCATCCAGTCAACGTCCCTTCTCATAGCTTGCATGAGGTTTTTAGGTTTGGAACTTTCTGTCACCTTATATTGATACTGTCTTATTTTTGGTTTTCCAGATGTATATGGTCGAATGTCTTTCTCGCTAATAACTAGAGCTCTTTTCCTCTGAGATGTTTGAATGTACCTGGGTGCAGTGTCTTGTTCCTGTCATGCCGCTGGCTGCAATATCTACTTCTTTACACTTGGCAAATAGTCTTCATCAAAATCTTCAGCCTTTGTCTTTGATGTTCATTGTCATTTTCTTTGATGTTAAAGATGGCCCTGCCTGGTCGTGGGCATCAACTTCTGATCTTTGCTTATCTGTGCTTGTTTCATTGTGTGTGTGTTTCATTTCTTGCTGGCGCTTGGTCATCTGTGTGTGTTCTTGTCATAGCTTCTTCAGACCTTTCTTTGGGTACAGCTGTCTCCTCAATACTGGATGGTATGTTTTAGTATGCTGTACCCACAGTGTCATGCAAAATGTCATGACCATCATGTGTCTCCATCTTCTCATCATAGTTGTTGAAAGCCAAAGCAGTGGGTAAACCTGGCTGTATGGGCAATCCATCTGGTGTAGCCATTTTCTTCACCATTATATTGTTTCGACTGCAGTTTGAGTTCCTCCACAACATGGTAGCTGACACAGTGACCAAATCTGTTCAAAATAGTTAACATTTTCTTACTGTCTGTCATGGATTTAATACCCATGCCCAACAAGAGGTGTTTTTGTGGTTTGATTATTCCCTTGACACTGCAAACATAGTACTATGTCATCTGTAGTAGACTGAAATACCTCTCCTATCGCTCACTGCCCACTTCTGATGAACCCATGAGTACAGTACATAGGAATGTCTGAAGAACGGGTGGCAGTTTACATTTTCTTCTATTAAGTCTTCAACTTTTACTTTGGTTTTATTATGAGGCTGTACCTTTTGGAGTTCCAACAACTGTTCTCTTATGTGTTGAGCTGCTTGTGCTGCTTGTGCTTCCCTCCAGTCAGCCTGTTTCTTAGCAGCCCGATGATTGTACCCATTTTTCTACTTTTGGTATCAAATGTGATACCATCTTTGAAGTGATCTGCCAGTTTTGACTGCAAGCTCTATAGGTCATAATTTGTTTTACGCCCACTATACTCCATAAGAATGTCCATGTACCTTTGTGTGAGATAGCAGTGATTCTTCTTGCATTCCATTAACAATGATGTACTGCACATACTTAACAAGTCTGGAAAAGCAACCTGGTGACTGTCCCTCAACTGACTGTATTCACATTTTGTACCTGTGCCCTTTATTCAGTCTGCCTTTTTACATACTTGTTCTTACAGCTGTTGTGGTACTTCACTTCTTTGGCTATGAAATCAATACAGCCTACCATCATATCCATTTGTTGATCGTCCATTTCTTTTGTTGTGGTTTTATGCTGTCTGCTGCCCGTAAGTTACACATGTTGTAGGATATTCAAAGTCTCCTTTGACCCTTAGGATTCCTTTTCTTGTATGATTTGCAAAATATGCATTAATTTGGGAATATGCTTGATATAGATGCTGTAGATTCAGATAGAGCACTATGAGCTTGGGAGTGAAGCAATTTTGGTGGATAACTCTTTACAGTGTCTTTTTAAAAGTTTCATCAGCTGCAAGTTTACCAGAACTTGTATATGCAGTGAAGTTCTTGTAGCAGATATAATGATACCCATGGCTGCTGGAGTAACGTTCAGGCAATTCAAGACACACCATGTTGTACTTTGACAGTGATTGACTAGAACGCCTTTCCTTTGCATCAACTATTTTCTCCCACTGAGCATCAACAAAAGGTAGTGGGTCCTCATGGTCTGTGCTAACTCCTGGATCAGTGTGTAGGATGCATCACCTCATGGTTTGTGAGAAGTCTTGCTAGCCATATCTGAAACATTAAATAAAATGACATTAATAATTAAGTAAACTGAGTCTATTAAATTAATTAGATAAATTAAATAAATAAGTAAACTGAATCTATTACGTAAATGTAAAACTTTTAGTTACTCTTAAGAAAGTGCATTTTCCAAGAAAGCATTACAACTATGGATGAATAAGAGTTGTAAATCTGAATTCTACACACTTTTTTACATGAGAACAGTCATCAAACCTTTCAGACCCAGATACATAGATAAATGCACTTGGCTCCTGCTCTGTTTGCAAATTGTTCAATAAAATAGTGAATGAAAAGTGCAATGCAAACCCAAAATTCATCCACTTAAATTTATTTTATTAGTCTGTTGTCAGTGTGCACAACCAGTGCACTAATGCAAAAAGAAGAAAATGACAATCAGTTGATTAAGTAGATCATATGTTTGCCATACTTGCATATAGTTTCCTAAAAATCAAACTCATCAAGGTATTGGCCTGATTTTAATGGGGTTTGTGTGCCTTTGTGTCTCAGGCAAAGGGCCATACTATGTTTTGTGTCAGTGAGTACTGAACGTTGGATTATCACAAGGCATTGCATTTAGTGCAGGATTTGTGTCTGTAGCATTGCAGCCCATGGATTTTCAATAACTGTCTGTCCACAAGGCCAGCCTAGGTATATAGGTAAAGAGGTGGAAAGTCACATTTAGGCATTTTGTTTTTAAGACATACTTTTCTTGATTTTGTTCAAATACTGCCCCCCAATCCCTTAGTGTTACAATTTCACCTACAATTTTAGCATTTCCTAAAAGTAATGGGTGTTCAGGCTGTAGTGAAAATGAGTACTAAGAAAAGTGCATTTATAGTAGCATTAAAACACTACACTAGGCCAGCCCAGTGGTGTGTGTGTGTGTGTGTGGTTGAGACTCTGGATGCCATACCGGGCCGAGTTCAAGTGGACTCAATTGCCTGGGCCCAGCTGGAGGTGGTGTGTGGGATGTGTGTGTGTGTGTGGGGTGGGGTGGGGTGTGTTGTGTGTGTGTGTGTGTGTGTGTGTGTGTGTGTGTGTGGTTGAGACTCTGGATGCCACACACGGCCCAAGTCAGGAGTGGACTCAGATTGCCTGGGCTCAGCTGAGGTGGTGTGTGTGTGTGTGTGTGTGTGTGTGTGTGTGTGTGTGTGTGTGTGTGTGTGTGTGTGTGTGTGTGTGCGGTGTGTGTGTGGTTGAGACTCTGGATGCCACACCACGGTCCGAGTTCAGGAGTGGACCCAGATTGCCTGGGTCCAGCTGGAGGGTGTGGGAGAGGACTGGGCATCCAACTGATTGCTGTCCTCTCCCAGGAGAGGTATGCCACACTGCTCTAATACTGCCACTATGAGGAGGTGTGGTGGCAGGGCAGTGTGAATGACTAAGAAGGGAATGGTAGGTGACAGGTGCATAGTACATGGTGCGCCTCCATGAGCAAGTACATCTGTGTCACTGCATCAGGGGACAAAACCTGGAAGAGTGGGGTAGGCTGCATGAAGCCTCATCTGCCCAATCCAGTCTGCACCATTGCCCATGATTCTGGACTTTCTGGATGTGGTCTCCAGGAGGTGGGAGGACAACCCTCGGGGGGAGATTCTGTGGAGGAACCTGCTGGTAAGTCTTGTGGGAGATGGTTGTCAGTCAGGGGAGGAAGGGGGAGGGAGGAGGAGGGTTGAGAGCCTGTCGGCCCCAGTGGAGAAAAAGCTATATAAGGAGAACACTACACTAATAGGTCAGTACTCCTGTCTATACAGTATGGGTCTGATAGTCAAAATGCCCACCACTCGTGCCCAGTGAGTTTGATTTGGCAAGAGCGGGCATTGTTAGGATGACATAAGATCTGCAGTCCAGGCTCTCAGATGTCGAGGGCACGCTGTCAGGTTTTGAATCCTCTGTTGTATGAAGACTAATTTCATCAGTGACTTTCAGCAATGGTTCTGGCTCATACCTTTGTCTGGGTCAGAAATGGCCCTGAGAACCAGGGGCCAGATATTCAAAACTTTGCCCACCCTGTTTGCCTGGGGTTTGTGCCCAAGTGCAATATTCAAAGGAGTCAGTTACACTACACTCAAAGGAGGTTAGCACCTGAAAAAAAATAACATATGTGGTGGACAAAGGGAGGGTGGAGACATGAGTTCCAGTGGGCACAATATTCAGCCTGTTAGCGTTGCACAAAAGGAATAGCTCAGGCCACCTTGCACTGCACAGTTACTGCTGAGAACAAGCCCGACTTACTCTGGGCAGTCTAGCGGCTGGCAGAGCCACTGCAGCCAACAACCATGTTGGCAGTTGGGAACACGCCTGCTGTCTGGTGTCCAGTTGCACCCCTCCTCCAATCCCTCCCGTTCAAAGTATATGTTTCCTGGTGTCCAGTTGTCCCCGTACACAAGTCCTGTCCCTGATAGAATTAAAAATGTCCCTGGTGTCCAGTGATTTCACCCCATCCACTGATCCCTGTTCCCATTAGAATTCAAAATTTCCTGGTGCCAAGTGGTCCCCCATCCTTCCATAATAAATAATGTATTCCCTGATTCCAGTGGCCCCCCACCTCAATCCTCAGCCTGCTAAATTAAGATATTAAAAAGGAACAAGGCAGCTTCCTGAAATGAACCACTGGTGCCTCCAAACATTGGAAACAAGTGCAAAAGCAAAGGAGTGGAGCACCACTTATCAAGTGATAAAGCATCAGTATGACATGAAACATTGCGTTTGTGGGTGCTGATCATCAGTATGTTAATAAACATGACCTTTTACTTGACCTAGCTTACAGGTCTTTTGTTGGTTCACTGTCAAACACTCCTTTGCATTGCATTAAATTCAGATATTCCCTGGTGCCTAGTGGTCCCCCACCCTCCAATCCCTGGCTGTGGTAAAATGCAAAGAGTCCCTGGTGCCTAGTGGTCTCCCACCCTCTGATCCCCAGCCTTGTAGAATGCAACTTTCTGGTGTCCACAGTGGCAATCTCACCCCTGATCACCTACCGCAGTAATGTACACAAAAATTCCTGGCATCTAATGGTTCCCCTGCACTGTCTGCACTGGGTACAACACCATGCCGCTCCTTATCTTACGTGGGCACCATGGAGAGCCCATACAGTGACCAACACAGCCCTCCCCTCACCACCTCAGCTGGCTGCCATCTGCAATAACAAGGCACGCATATCCTGTATATTGTAAAGGAGCACGTGTACAGTCTACAGTACTCATGCTCCCCATTGCAATATGCAGGATGTTCGTGACCTGCTATTGCATATAGTGACCAGCTGAAGTGGTGAGAGAGGACTGTGCTGGTTGCCTTATGGGCTCCTGGCAATGCCAGTGGATTTGGTAAGGGATTGCAGGGTGGTGTACCTGGGTGAGGGTCATGCAGGGGAGCCACTAGACACCAGGGTCATCGGTACATCAATGCAATGGGTGATCGGGGTGCCACTGGATACCAGGAAAGATTTGCATTCTACCGGGCTGGGGACAGGAGGATGGGATGGATCACTTGGCATCAGGGACTGTTTGCATTTTGCCAGGGCTGGGGATCAGAGGGTGGGAGGGACAACTAGGCACCTGGGATTCTTGCATTTTACTGGTGCCAGGGATTGGAGGGTGGGAGGGGTCATTAGGCACCAGGGAGTTCATTATTAATAATGAGGACAGAGATCAGAGGACAAGGGACTACTGGACACTAGGAATACTATAATTTTAATGGGGACAGGAACTGGAGTGTGTGGGACTGGCCATGGAGGAGGCACACATCTGCCACCCTTCCCATGCAAATGAGCCCATAATGTGCATGCATATATGGCCCTTAGCACCTTGCATGCCCCATGGGCTCACTTGCATGGTGTCAGCTGAATATCATTCTGGGGCTCCTAGCACTATCGGGTCTGGTGGGGCTGTTCCTGCATTTTCAGGATTCCTGTCAGGGCAGCACTACTCGAGCTTAGCGATGTGCAGACATGCTCCTATATTCTGTTGGATAGTGCAGTGCGCTGTCCAACTGAGTATAGCATCTTTGGTCATGGCTAATGGAGAAGCATTTAGCAAACCTTTGTGCTCTGCTTTGTCCTTTTTTTCAGTATCGCCTCAGATGTCTTACTGTGCAGTGGACATTTTAATAAGTATTGCTTGGACTCCAAATCACAGAATCGGATTAGTCAGATTGTGGCTTGGTTTTCAGAATTAGGATTTTGGGGATTGCAGTCTAGAAATCCTAATTCTGAAATTAAAACTAAAAATGTTTTTATTTAGGAATTCAGGATTTATGAATTAGGACTCCAAATCCAATTCCAAGGTTCTTTTCAGAATTGGAATAGGAACCAGAATTCTAACTAAAAGTCGATCGGATCGGAATCAGCCAATTCCGATCATCCCTATTTCTAATATATGGAATATGGTCATTTTAAGAGGAGGAATCTCTTTACTGATGCTTATTTATTGAAAACAGGTTTTCATCTTGGGTGTAAAAAAAATGGCATAGTCTGTTTTCAGTTCAGTAAGGAAGTGTCTAGGCACCCATACTGAACTGGGCTAATGTAAACTAAAAAAAACTTTAGTAAAGTAGTTTATTTTTCCTTTTTTGAGAATCTGAAGAAAGGTTGGCTCTGGTCTTTGCCCACTGAAAAATATTTTTCATTTATTTATTTGTTTATTTGAAGTCGGTGACCTGGAGAGGCACACTGAGCCAAGACTCATTCCGATGTAGGGGATGAGAGGGTACAAAATTGTATAGTTACAATTACATGAGTAGAATACAGTTTACAGGATATGCACATGCAAGGTAATACAGTGAATAGGTAACCATTATGTTGATAATAACAGAGAATACAGGTACTGAGGCCAGTTGCCAGATGTCCACAAGGTGTTCCAAAGGATTGGGTTAAAGAAAGCAGAAGCCTATTGACAGCATGTAGGGAAGCAGGTGGCACTAAAGGATACCTTCAGGTCCATGTTCTGAGTATAGCAGAGGGCAGAAAAAAAAGAGCAAAGAAGAAATAAAATCAGGATTAGGTACCAGGCAGATGAAGCACCCCACCCCACACACACACCTTATAGGGAGTAAGCTGATCATAATTCTGCCTCTGATATAGTACAGGAGATCGTAATGGAGAAGCATGCACCCAGTGCCACCATGGGAGGGCCTGGTAAATCAGTGCTGAGTGTGGGAGACCATGGATGGGAGTATAAGTAAAGCAGCCCCTCAATGGAACCCTGAGCCCCAAGAATGGGGAGAAAGTTTGCCCAGGATCCAGGTAGTACAGTGGGGTGCCCAGGCAGGGGAGGTACCTCGGTCAGTAACAGGTGAAGTAGGGTTGTGGATGAAGGGATCTGATACCTAGCCTAGGAGTGTAAAGTTTTATGGGATGACAGTAAAATTCACTAACAAGAGATACAAGAGGTAGTACCTAAAAAACAAAACATTGATGACTTTCTATGCAGCTATAAGTAAAATACCCTTTCCATATGACTTAATCCTTCCGCACCAGACCAAGTTTGGGTTTTAGTTATTTATTTGGAAATTGGTTACTGGGAAAGGCACACTGAGCCAAGACTAGTTTACTCCCTTCCACTACACCCATGCAAGAAATCCCTTGCAAATTGCCTGCATCTGTTGTGTGAAAAAATAACTTAGGACTTGCTCTTAATGTGCTAGTTCAGTATTGCAGCACTTGATGTGGTTGTGTTCCATTTTATGTTTACCTACATGCATGTTCAAGAAACATAGTGCCATCGTTCGAGTTTTTGGTGTGTCAGCGTCTTCAATTCAGTCAGTGTGTTTGCAGGCATGGTTGCAGTTCTCCAATCACTGCTGGAGCTGTCTAGTGACAGCAGTTGAAAATGCAGTGGCATACAGTTGAAAGAGGGAGCTACGCTTCAGTGAGCAGCGATAAGATATGCGCCTGCTCATGGTGCTCACCCCCACACCACACGCACGCATACTGTGTGCTCTCCCCGCCACGCACACACTGTATAGCCGACGGGGGGTGCCCAATCCCCCATCAGCTGTGCTGCGCTTCTCCCC
Source organism: Neoceratodus forsteri (assembly GCA_016271365.2). Taxonomy (NCBI): domain Eukaryota; kingdom Metazoa; phylum Chordata; order Ceratodontiformes; family Ceratodontidae; genus Neoceratodus; species Neoceratodus forsteri. The sequence goes on from CM057452.1 coordinate 1,874,471,550, forward strand.
AAACAGAGTTCCAGATGCCATGCTGGTGCCCACCCAGCGTAGCCACATCCATATGGGCGATGGGGTGCCCAATCCCCGTTGGCTCCAGACCCCCAAACAGCCTTACAGCTGCCATACTGGGAGCCCACCCCAGCGTGGCACAAGTCCATATGGCGGCGGGGTGAATAATCCTGTCGCCTCCAGCCCCCCAAACAGCCTTACAGCTGCCATGCTGAGCCCACCCAGCGTGGCACAAATCCGATATGGCCGGCGGGGGGTGCCCAATCCCCATCAGCTCCAGCCCCCAAACAGCCTTCACCAGCTGCTGCCACGCTTTAAGGCCACCCCAGCGTGGCAAACATCCAGCGTTGTCTTCCTGTTAAAAACAAACAACCTGTAAACAGAAAAGCGTTCCTCGGCGTTCACCCAGCCCAGCTGTGCCCACCCCACCGTGCACCCTGCCTCCCCACACCCCACCCCATACTTGCCTCCGGACTCCGGTAGCGGCGATCTTCAGTGGACGAGGAAACACGTCTACACTCTTCAAAACCGACCGTGAACTGAGGAAATGCGGTAAGCTGTATAATGGGATAGATAGGGTTTTTTCAACTTCGCTGCATATCTCAGGCATTTTGGGAATTTTTGACCAAATTTTCAACATGGGGTTTTGGGACCCTTCTCATGAATGCTTTCACTGTCATGGCATTAATTGAGCCTGAAGGGTGATTTCACAGTCACTGTGTGAAATCACCTTTCAGGACCAAGTAACGAAATGACACTGCCACTGTTCATAAGGTGGGCTCTCAAAAGCCAATGTTAAAAATTTGGTGGAAAATTCCTATAAATGACTGTTTTATAATGATGTGTTCTTGCCAGTTCTCACGCCTGGCTAGTAAGTTCGTGAATGTTCAATATTTTCACCCAGATTTTCAACATTGCCATTTTATTACACTTCCTTATGAAGAGTACAGCTGTCATTTTTCACATCTTGCCCAAAAACGCTGTTTCCGCTCATGTAGTGCACAATGGTGCAGTCGATATGTAAAGCAATGTTTGGGACAGATTAAGAAAATCACAGTTACACTGTTCATGAGCAGAGATCTTAAATGGCTATGCTGAAAATTTAGTGACAAAAACCCATAAAGTGACTGTGTTCTGGTGAGCATTGTGAGTTCACGCACCCTCGTAAGTTCATGACTTTGTAATATTTTCAGTCCAGATTTTCACCAGTGGCATTTTCCACACTTCCTTATGAACAGTACAGCTGTCATTTTCACAACATGACCAAAATGTGTTTTCACACTTTCAGTGTAGAGATGCGTGGTTGCTGTGGGAAATCATTGTTCGGGACAGATAAAGAAAATCACAGTGACACTGTTCATGATCGGAGGTCCCAAAATGCCTGTGTTGACAATCTGCTGTAAAAATCCCCAAACTAATTACATTACTGGTGTGCATTGCACAGTTTCTATGCACTTCGTGACTTCACCAGTTTTATAAATATTTTTACTACAGATTTGCAACATTGCCATTTTACCTCCCCATGAACAGTACAGCTGTCATTTTTACATCCTGTTCGGAATGTTTTTGCACCTGTGGTGCTAAATGCCGTAATCACTGTACATCAGCAGCTTCGGCTAACAAACTGATATTGCCACTGTTCATGAGGTGGGGTCACAAAAACATGTTGAAAATTTGGAGTGAAAATACCAATGAATGCCTGAGGTATTAGGGTTTCCAACCATAACGCCTAACCCTGTAGAGAATGACAGGCATCAGGGTGTGACTTGGGATTCTTGCCTGTAATGCTCATACCATTCCCACACCCTGCAGCCAGTGAGAGGCATCGAGGTATGCCTTGGACTCTTCGACCCCAAAGTTCACCCCATTCTCTATACCGCACTCCATCTCACCATATTTCCTGATGGAATGGGGCGATAAGGGCCAAAGACCCTAAGGCACACTGTGACACTTGTCAGTGTCTGCAGGGTGGGTGTGAAAATGGCATGGCCGTTATGCCTGACGACCCAAAGGCACATCCCAATGCCTGTCACTCTCTGCAGGGTGGTGGTGGGTTGGCTTCAGTTCAATACTTCACTGCCATTCCTATTATGCAGCTCTGTAATTTCTACACTACCACTGCCAATGCCAGCAAGCAAACATTCGGCTTTGACAAATGCTTGTTGGACATCAGTGTACCGCATGAGACTACAACTCACAGAGGCACATGCACACTCCTGGCAGTAAAAGCACAGCAGCAGGATTAGCTTGACTTGTACTTTGAGTGAGCAAATGCCTCTGGGAGTTGTAGTCTAAGACATGAAGAGTGCTTAACCACCAGATGAAAATGAACTACCTGTAATCTGTATGAATTTTTTGATTCGCTAAAATATAGATTATACACGTATGATATGTATATACTGTTTTAAAGACTACCAGTTCTCAAAGCCCCCAGTGGTAGCATGCCTGATAGGGATTTAAACAGGAATTCTATTCAAATTTTCATATTCCTCATTTTGGAAAAGAAAGACATTACAAAGTTTCACTCTGAGGAGCTGTCTGCCTAAACTACATGTAACATGTAACCAAGACTGGGGTGGTGGCTTTGATTTGACCCCAGTAGACCTCTAAATATTACAAAGGGCATTATAAAAGGGCTTAGAAATGCTGCAATCTGATTGGCTGTTAGGAGTCCAGCAGCCTTACATTAATCCCTGTTAAACTGTTATGTACAACCTGATCACTATGGAGCATGAATTCTTCTTGTCAGCATTCTATCCTCCAGCACTGCTAAATTTGTGGAATGATGCATTTGATTCTGAACCAGCTTTCTTGAACTGTTGGTAGGTTAACTATTTTATTAAAACTCTCCATCTCAATGAGGAAAACATTCAAAAGTAACCTTTAAACTTTTCCTTTTGGAATAATGTTTATAATAGCAATAAGGCATGCCCAGGAGTTAGATTAAAGATCAGTTAATCACCCCTGGGGCAGTGTGGCATAGCTGTGCCTGCGTGCCACATTACACCCCTGGGGGTGAGTTACAGACTGTTAATGTAATGCCTAGTCGTGCCTTATTGCTTAACTGAAAATCTGCCACTACTGCTAGTTTGAGGATGCTGCGCACTCAAACTGCTGTATGATGTTGTAAAACATCTCCGCATGGGGCGCTTCATGGGTGAACATCTAGAAGGGCACAGGTGGGTTACTTGTGAAAACTGCGTGGAAAATGGAAAATAGAAAAGAATGTGACATATTTAGTTTACAGCTCTGCTGGACAACAGCAAGGAAAAGCAAGGGGAATGTAGAAGGGTACAAGTGTTTTAGTGGTCAGCTGTCTTATTAGTAAAACACTTTTTTACAATTTTGGATGGAAATTTGTGCTGTACTTGCTATTTATTCAGCCTTGTGTTTTTGCACCTCAGATCACTAGTCCTTTGCCCCGCCCCCATCACCACCAAGCCAAATTACAGACCTTCTGAGGGGCTTACTGGTAATGCACTGTTTACCCAGTACTACATGCAGTATGGTGTTGGGTAGCTTGTTATGTGAGTTGTGCTATGGGCCTGGTAGGTGCCAGATGAGGCTGGGTCTGTTTACCTTTGGTTTTCCATCCAGGATGCTTTAGTGCAGTGGCTCACACACGTCTGCAGTGACATGCATGCATGTATGGAGTCTGACTGCAGGCTCTTTCCTGCAGTATGACTAGCCTGTGATTCCACAGGCCTCTACATGGGGCTGTCAGGCAGCGAGGACACTGTGTTCCCCACCTAAGGTGGGAGGCGATGTCCTAAGGGATGAGTCGCTCGATCCTTTCTCCACCAGCCGCTAACATGTGCTGATTTCTGTGTGATATGCTGGCCTCTTGTTTGTTTTTATTATTGTGAGTCTTATTACCCTGCAAAAACTTCCAAAGCAGTTACCACCACAGAGGGATTTTGGAGAAGTCTGGATCAATGTTAGTCCTACGCCTCCAAAATCTCCCCGTGGTAGTAACTGCTGATGTTTTAATAAAATACCAGCTGTTTGTAACACATTTTGGTGTGTTGAGCTTCTGCTTTCCCAGGCTTTAAGGTGCACAGAACTACCCTTTTTTTTTTAATCTTTACATTATTTATTTATTTCACTTTCAGATAAATACCTTTTAGCCAGCTGGCTATTTTACAAAGGTTCCAAGTCAGGTGTAATACATTACTGGACATTTAACATTGTCAGGTTCTCATTACATAACATTCACTATACAGTAATACTGAATGTGTTAGTATGGTATCTGTGGTACAAAAATATATTGGCTTGATAACAGAAATAATTGTGACAATACCAGGTAGATTAAACAAGGTAAGTGACCACATGAAACAATTAGTTACTAAGTGCATTTACAGGTATGGGATAATATCAGTCTAATTTGACTTTGTCTGAGGGAAGGGGAGATGCTGAAAGATGGAGGGATGTGAGGTAGGGGAAAGAAAAATGGTTCAAAGTACTGCTCTGAAGAGCTTAGAGTCAAGATCAAAAGATGTGAAGTACAGTCAAGACAGGCTTTGTGAGGAGTGGTAAATGAGGTGTAAAGATAAGGGAGGGGAGGTCGAGCTTTATATTTTGCCATAATTTAGCATCATTTTTAAAGAGGCTGTGTAAAGTCTGTCTGTTATAGTATATGACTGCTGGTACAAAACATGCTTAGCAGAGAAGTACTGCAGCTGATTAGGGACTTTACTTCCCTAGGTGTCCTTAAGTGACAGATAATTTAAAGGAAAACTGTCTAAATCTTGAGTCCCTGCCCCCCAAAGGCTTACCCCAATTAAATTTTTCCCCCAGAAAAGCCCTTATTTTACTTGCTGTAACTTACTGTATTTTAATTTTTAGTGTCCGGGAACGAGAATATAAGCTACGTGGCTCCATTTAGTGCAAAGTGTGGCGCTGCACTGCTCACTTCAGTGCAGCACTAAAGTGAGCGTGTGGTGCCCGCGCACGGACTAAATAACCCGGCGCAGTGGTAACCATATTCAGGTTCTCAGACACTAAAAATTAAACTCCCAGTAAGTACAACAAAGTAAAACAAGGAGTTTCTGAGGAAAAAACTTTAATCAGTGGCAGAAACTGAGACGCAAGGCTAGACAGTTTCATTAAAATGATTATTTTTTTTTTCAGATGAGGTGCCGGAATTCGCAGAGTCGGTTAAAAACATCTGGATCGAGGGCATTTTCATTTGCAGCCCCTACCTGTGGAATTCTCTGCCTCACTCGGATAATGGAGTGCCTGACAGTGGAGAGCTTTAAGACCGTCTTAAAGACTTATTTATTTCAGCTTGCATTTGGTGATGTTGGTAATTGATTTTATTGAAAGATTTTTGACTGTTGATGTTTTAATATTTTAATATTTTAATTGTTTTACTGTACAATGCTCTGATACTTGGTGAAGAGCACTCTATAAATAAAGGTTATTATTATTATGAATCACAGAGCAGATGCATTTGCTTCACCCCAGTCTTCTGTATGCTGTATATCGAATTGTTCCCTACTATTAGTACTAGGTTGTGTCATGGAGTGGACATGAGAGACTAGTTGTCAGAAGGATATTGGAGCAGGAGTGTAGGGTTCAGATTCTGAAAATCCAGCTGCTGGAAGGATGCAGAACCAGAGGGTCCAGCAGTCTAGCGAAGTGAGGTGATGCAAGAACTGACAGGGTCCAGCTGCCAGAGGGGATGCCTCAGTCTGAGGATCCAGCTGATGGGGGGTGCCATAGATGGTGGACCCAGCTGCCAGCAAGGATGCCTGAGCTGGAGGGGCTAGCTGCCACAGGAGCTTAGGTCCAATTGACTCCAGGAGGAGGAGGTCAAGGACCCCCCATATGAGTAGAAGATGTCTGGAGGGTGGAGGGGAGCAAAGCAGTCAGCAAAGGGAGGTGAGGAGGAGTACACAGAGGGGAGAAATGGGAATGAAAGAATGGGGAAAGGGAAGGAGGCTCAGATTTTAGGTAGAGGGTGGTGTCCCAGGACATGCAAAGTCTCTGTAACAAGGTGGATGACCTACAGGTGCTACTAACAGAAGGGTGGACATTACAGCAGTCAGCAAGACTTGGGCAACACCAAGGGTTCTCAGCATCCTGCAGGGGCCCCATAGTGTCAGCTTTTTCCTCACCCTGCCTCCCCATCCTCCCCTCCATTCTTGGCACTTATCACATACCTGTCCCTGAACCTCTATCCTCTGGCACTTATTTCTCTGAGGCTTTCCCTCTGCACTGAGGGGTGCCGCATGGTTCTGTGCTGTCCCCATGTTGTTTGCAGTGTACATGCTCCATTGGGAACATTGGAGACAGTATGAGCTGAGGTTTTACTGTTATGCAGATGATACACAGCTCTACTTGTCTTTGCGTCCAACCAGGATAATGCGCTCTCGGTTTTGAATAACTGCTTCATAGAAATCTAGGAATGGATGAACATCAATTGGTTAAAGCTCAATTCGGACAAGACTGAGGTGTTGGTGGTGGATCCTGGTCACCAGATAGAGAGGTCGAGGGACGGGTGCCCTCAGGATTGTGGCTGGGGGTGCCAGTTACTGAACTCTGAACAGGTGCAAAATCTGGGGTAATTCTAGATGATGGTCTAACACTTTGTTCACAGGTGTCAGCCATGGTTAAGTCCTCTTCTTTCATCTGAGGAATACTGCCTGGATTAAGCACCTAGTTCTGTCTGGCAACTTACCTACTTTTATCCATGCCTTCATGACTTATCGCCTTGACTACTGTAACTCCTTTCCTAGGGCTTCGGGGTTACTATCTGCAGCTTGCAGTTGATGCAGAACCTTCAGCCAGGCTATTATCTGGGTCATCTTGATCCATCCACATTACGCTGTGCGTGGAACTGCACTGGCTGTCAATTCAGTGGCGGATCACCTTCAAGGTTGGTTTGTTGACCTATAAAGCTCTACATGGACAGTGTCCAAGCCTACCGAAGATCTCTGCATTCTTACTGCCCTCTGATGCTCTTGGCCAACGAGGGAATTGCTGGAGATTCCTAGGTATGGTTAAAACATCTGGATCAAGGACATTTTCATTTGCAGCCCCTACCCTGTGGAATTCTCTGCCTCACGGATACAGGAGTGCCTGACAGTGAAGAGTTTTAAGACCGCCTAAAGACTTATTTGTTTCAGCTTGCATTTGGGGCTGTTGGTAATTGATTTTATTGAAAGATTTTGACTGTTGGTATTTTTTTTTTATTTTCTTCTTTTGGCAGGACCTCCTGTCGCTCGGCATGGTCATGGTCCCTGGAAGTCTCGGCCACCATCTATGCTGCTGGGTCCCAGTCACCCCGGCTTACCCCAAGAGGGCGGGGCCGCATTACATTCTTCCCGTGGCCACGGACTAGTATTATCTAGTCGGAGCGATGGTGGACCATTGAGGATTTCCTGGAGGGCTTCTATTAAGGCTGTGGCCCTTGCCCTCCTATTTTCCTTACTTTTCCCTTCACGGAGGCGGGATGTGTAATGACGCCAGCCCGCCCTGCCTCCAGATGTTGAGCGTCGGCAGCGTGAGATCTCCGGCTTCCACCAGGAGTCCTTAGCACCGAGTGCTTCCCCCCTCCCCGGAGGGAGAGCAGTCTGTGTGGACGCCCATCCTTCTCCCCCGGCCAGCTCCTCCTACGACCCGGGTCCGCTCTCGAACCCTGGTCACCGCGCCGCAAGCGGAAACCCACTGCTGCTTGACTGTTGGTATTTTAATATTTTAAGGTTTTATTTGTTTTTACTGTACAACGCTTGATACTTGGTGAAGAGCACTCTATAGATAAAGTTTATTATTATTATTATTATGAATCACTGAGCAAATGCACTTTGCCTCACCCCAATCTTTCTGTATGCTGTATATATTCAATTGTTCCCTTACCATTAGTTGTTATCCACTGTTTAGTGCTCAACTGTGCCTCACTGTTTTACTCACTGTATGTAACTGCTTATCTTATACTTTACTGATTGTAAATTGCCCAAAGTTGTTCATTCTCTGTTTGTAACTATTGTCTCATGTACCTTAACTATAAATCTATTTATCCACTTGTACCCTGTTCCCCAGGTCGCACTGGGAGACAAACTACTTATTGCTCAGTGTGCCTTCCTGGTGAAACATTTCAATAAATAAATAAACCGTGACTGGGACCTATAGATCCCTGGTATAAATTATACAGGAGGGACAGGGCTGTAGGGGAAAAGGAGGGGGTGGTTTACATCAGGGAGACTATAACATGTACGAAGGAGGGTCTAAGGAGGGGAGAGTGGAAGCAATGTGGGTTAAGCTACTGTCTAATAGAGAGAGGAAGGTGGGGTTTGGGGTGGTTTACAGACCACCCAACCAGGATGAGGAAAGGACAGGGAACTGAACTCACAAATATTGACTGCTACAGGGAATGGAGAGGTGGTAATTGTGGGGACTTCAAGCTGCCCAAGGTAGAGTGGAGCCTATTGACCATGACATGCCAGGACTGCAGTGATCTTGGAAGCACTGGAGAATGGGTTTTGACTCAAGCAGTCACAGATGCCATATGGGAGGGGCAGTCCTTGATCTGATGCTCATAGATTTATTTTATTATTTATTTAAATTTTGGTAACTGGGTGGACCCACTGGACCGTGACAGTCCCTTTTTCAGAAGCGACCCAGGATTATTCATGAGTAGAAACATTCATAAATGTTCACACAGTGCAGTAGACATTCCATAGGCTTGCACAGTTTACAACAGACAATATTACATAGCGATGGATTGGTCACTTCTGACAATTCAATGTTCATATTGTATATTTCAATTAACATTTTGACAATTTTCAACACACAATATATGTTAGTTCTTTGGTAACGGTCATGGCTACAGACTAATTGCAGTAGGGAATACAGGTCACAAATGAGGAACTTTCAGTTTTCAATGGCTACAACTGCATTGGTTAAGCTCTGATAGATGAGTCTTATGTCCTTTTGAACCCCTGAGGAATTACATACCTGTAGATTTGCTGAAAAGAGCATTCCAGAGAGGCGGGATGCTGGCTGAGAAAGACCTCTGTCCCTGGGATGACCTGAATTTAGGCACATAGAGGAGCTGATGGTCTGAGGATCTAAAGGGCTTACTGTTTTGTTTAGAAGACACCATTTTAGCCATGCTAGGTGGTGCATTTACTGACCTTAGCTTGAAAGTTAGGCATAATGATGGGTACTCAATCGCCTTTCAATATAGGCCAGGACAGGGCTTGAGCACCTGGCAGTGGTGTTCCCTAGGCTGAGCTCCGTAGCAAACTGACGCACCCTATGATAGAGGGTAGTAAGTTTTGCAGTTCCCCACCTTTACTGTGAGTTACACTGAGACCCATACTGCAGGGTGGGTAGTAGGGTTCCAGTTGCAATCCTTAGCTGGGAGTCCTGTGTGAGGAAAGGGCTAAGGTGGTACAGTAGTCCAAGTTTCCGATTCACGCTCTTGGTTAGTACTTCATTATGTGTCTTGAAAATGCAGTTCTGGTCAAAAGTGATGTCTAAGTACTTTATTGTTTCTACTAACTCAATCTTTGAGCTGTCTGAGAGACAGGGTGTTAGGTTAGAAGGCTCTATCTGGCCCCAGGCTTGTAGGATCACAATAAAATAGCCTTAGTTTTTTTGCTATTTAGTACAAGTTTGTTGCTGGCCAACCAACCCTCGAGGAGTTGCAGGTCATCTGTCAGAAAATTACTCAAGGAGCCCATGCATTGAAGGTCCTTTAGAGCACAGCATCATCTACATATAGGATAATGTTCCGCACCTCCACGGTGATTTGGCATGTCTTTTATGAAAATAGAAAATAGTAAGGGCTCCAGGATGGATCCCTGAGGGACCCCTTCTAGAATTTGGCAGTTTTCAGATTGTGCACCCTGCCATCTGACAAATTGTGATCTCCCTGAAGGTAGTTGGTGAACCATTGAAATGTCTGACAGTCTAGGCCTATGCGTTGGAGTTTTGCAAGGAGCAACTGATGGTCCACCAGGTCAAGGCCTTGGGAGGTCGATGAATATAGAACCAGTAGGCTGGCCTTCATCTAGAGTTGAGAAGATATGACAACAAGGGCTGTGTCTGTGCCGTGGTTTTTCTAAAACCATGTTGTCTAGGTGTAAAAATGTTGTTCCTCCTCAATATAGTCTGTTATTTGGTTATAGATGGCCCTCTCAAGTACCTTGCTTAGGATGGAGAGGATTGATATGGGATGATAGTTTTCCACATGTTCACGTGATCCACCTTTGTGGATGGGCGAACTAGGGCCACTTTCCAGAGTGCTGGGACCTTTCCACAAGGAGTGTTCTGTTGAGCAGCCATAAGACTGGAGTAGCTATGGCTGAGGCTGCTGTCTTGAGCAGTCTTGGTTCCAGCTTGTCATACCCAGCTGAGCCATGGGGTTTTATGTTCATAAGTAGTTTTAGGCCCTCATTCTTTGATAGCATCTTAAGATGGAAGTTAGGAGTGAGTGAAATGTTAATAAAGTTTGAGGTGAGGGTAGGGGAGCCCTGAGTGGGTGGTCTTGAACTTAATTAAGTTTGTGAAGTAAGAGTTGATTGCATTGGCACCGCTCATAGAGTTTTTTAGGTGGACATCATTGGCTATTATAACACAGTCACCTTGGGAGGGTCTGCCCTTTATGATTTGCTTAATCTGCTACTCAGAATTTTCTTGGGTCGGAGATATTTTTTTCTGGAGTTCTGTGATGTATTGTTATGTTGCTGTTGTTAGCTCCTTTTACACTTGTTTCACAGTTCCTTGTAGTTTTGCCAGTCCTTGGTTAGCAGGTGGATTTAAATGTTCTCCCACGCCTTGTCTCTTTCCTTCATGGATTTTTTCAGATTCTGGGATAGCCACCTAGCATCTTGACCTTTACCTTGATTTTTTCAGGGGCATGCTTGTTTGCTGCAGATGGAAGTTATTTTATGAATTAGTCTAGTGCTGTGTCAAGGTTTGGGGCTTGTTTGATGTAAGTCCAGTTTACCTCAGCTAATGTGTCTATGAAGGATCCTGTAGTAACATTTGAGACGTTATGGGCCCAGAGTGTTCTAGGTGGGGGATTGGAAATTGTTTTTCCATATTGTGAAGACTGGTGAGTGGTCACTTATGGCATCTGCAAATGTATCCACCAGTCTAATGCTATCTGGCTTAGAGGCCAGGATCCAGTCAAGTGTGGAATGGTTACCTGATTTGACATTCAGCCTGGTGTGCTTGTGAATCAACTGGGTTAGACCAGCTTCTTGTATTAAGCTCTTTGTTTCTTCATTAGCATGAGGCCCCAGTGTATATTAAAATCACTCAGTATCACCTTCTCACCCTTGAGGAGGTCAGGCAGCAATGTGAGAAGAGAATTTAGGCAGCGCCAGCTGCTTTGGGGGTTATACATGCATCTGATCATCAGGGGCTTGGTACCGCCTAACATCAGTGTTGTGAATACTCTTTCACAACTGGTATTGTTTAGGGCAGGAGTTGCCACCTGGGAAGCAGTTAAGACAGATCTTACGTAGATCAGGATTCTCCTTCCTTTTGCCCTGTCTTCCATGCTCTGAATATCTTGAAACTTTTAGCTCAACCTCATGATCTAATACATGTGGTTTGAGCCAGGTTTTCCAGATTGCCGCTACGTCAGGGGAGTAAAGATTCACCCAGGCTTCCAGTTTGTGAATCTTTTGGCCCCAGGCTATTGATGTTCATATGGGTTATTCTTAACCCCTTTGAATTGACCATGGTGGATTGGGTAGTGGGGGTAAGGCATACATTTGTGCCAAGCAGGCCAGGGTTTGTCTCATGTCACCTCCAAGAAGGAGTTTTAGCTTGAGCATGAACTTGATCAGGGACCATGGCATCAAGAGTGGACCCTTCCTTTGTTCACTGAGGTAGAAACATTAGATTGTAGAGGTAGCCTTTGTTTAAGACCCTGCATATTGATGAGGGAGGTGTTAATCCCAATTTGGGGATATACATCAGGCACTGTGATGGTGGCCATCCGCCCATGCTCTGAGTCCTGGTGAGCACGGTGTACAAAGTGATCTGAGCCCAGTACTACCATGATGTACATGGTTGCAATGATAATTCCCTACACCATCTCAAAGGTAATGCAGAAAATGGGGCACAGCTGGCTGTAGAGCCCTGGATTATAGGGATACAGGGCACTAGAGGTTAAGAAAGATCCTAGAATGGTTCTGTACTATACTGTTAAGGGTCATTGGTAGCAGTAGGGAGTAGCACAGACCAAGTAAAATAATTAGTTTCTTTTACATAAGAAAGGATTGCTGTATAGGAGAATCTTGACCAATAAAGCTCTTATATTTTGGTTTAGAGTTGGTGGCAACTGTCTGTATGGCCTTCCTGTTGACCAATCAGAGCATGGCGGGGTGGAACTACCGCACATTTAATAGAGGTCAGGGCTGGGGTGGGTGGGATGAAATTGCAGTTTGGTGCAAAGCACAGGCTTGCTTTCACAGCAGCTGGGTCTCTTTTTCCTCAGAAAAAAGGCGCCAAACTTGAAAAAGTAAATTATTAGCAGCTGGACTGCTAAGAAGTGCTCCATCTGAGGTCCGTGATTTGTGTGTTCATTGTCGGTGGGGGTTGAGCTCTGCATCGCCACTACAGGGATGCAGCAGGTATGCTGACTTGGATCCCTAGGAAGACAGAAAATAAGGAGAAAAAGAAGGGAGGGTTAATTACAAGCTGGGGGAGGGCTTGAGTTACAGGCTGCAGGGAGGGTAGTTGATTAGGTTGGAATCAGAAACAAAAAAAAGGACAGTAAGTCAGATTACAATCCCTCAGAGTTAAAAGTGCAGCCTTAGAATCAGGTAAAAGAAAAATGTCAAGCCAGGTGTGCCCTAGAAATAATTCAACCAGAGGCTGCAGAGAGAGAAATAACAATAGGGACGTTGGGAACACAGTAAATTCGCTCTGCCCCTACAGTACTTTATAAATCACTTAAGCTGCAGAAGCACACACAAAAATTCTAAATTCTGCCTCTGGCCCACAGAAATTAACACTCATTTTTGCTCTGGCCCCTCGGTCTGCACATACAAGATATAATGGTCAAGGAGCCCTGGATGTAAGTGACCATCATGCAGTGTGGTTCTGGTTGGATATGGGCAAGGAAAACTTCCCAAATAAGACCAGAATCCTGGACTTTAGGAGGGAGGTCTTCAGGAAGGTGGTGGAATTGTTAAGGACACCTGGTGGCCATCACGGCAGACATGAGGGTGTACCAAAGGTGGTCCAGCATTAAGTAGGGAATAATGGCTGCAACAGAGGAGTGCACTATGCTCAGGGGAAAGAACTTGAGGGCCAATGCACCCAGCTTGTTTAGTACTGAGGTTCCCCGCAGTAAGGGGCAAGAGGGTAGCCTACAGGAAATTTGGGAAAATCAAGAGAAAGGAGGACGGAGAGCATTATCTAAAGGTGGCTATCGAGACAACTAAGGTAGTCTGACAGGCTAAGACTCAGAAGGTACTGCAGCTATCTGAGGGAATTAAGAAAGGGCAGAAGGCCTTTTTCACTATGAAAGCATGAAAAGGGACAAGAAGGATAAGATTGTCAGGCTTGGAAGGGACGGATGGGTGGAGGAGAATGAGGAAAAGCTGAGATACTGAACAAATACTTCTGTTCCATCTTCACCAGGGAGAAAGACGGACCTGAGCCAACAGGGGAGAATAGGAGCAAGGGAAGAGGAGCACTGCTGGGGTGGTAGAGGTAGAGTGAAGAAGGGCTGCTAGCATTGACAGTGGACAACCACCAGCCCCAGACAGTATATACCCAAGGATGTTGAGGAACTGGAGGAAGAGCTTGTGCAGTCACTGGCAGTTCTGTTCAGTAGTTCACTGGAGTCAGGCATGGTACCGCATCGACTGAGATTGGCACCTGTGGTGCCTTTCCATAAGAGCGGTCCAAGAATGACTCAGGTACTTACAGACCTGTCAGTCTGACCTCAATTGTGTGCAAGCTCATGGAGACCCTACTTAAGGAAAGATTGGGAGAGTATCTAGAGGAGTGTGGCCTCCAGGATTCAAGGTCACAGGTTTACGGGGTGTCAAATGAGTCAGTTTCAAGCTTAATCTTTATACTTGTAAGCCAATAGGTATAAATGTCCATTTTCATTAGCTACAAGTCTTAAACAATAACAACATACATAGTGCAATGCAACTAACAAATGCAATTAAATAAATAATAATAACAAAAAATACAATACAGGGAATCTGACTGACTTCTTTGACTGAGTCACCAAAACAGTAGATGGGGCCAAGCAGTAGACATCCTTTACCTGGAGTTAAGCAGGGCCTTTGACTCTGTACCCACAAGAGATTGATCAGGAAGTTGCTGGATCTTGGGGTAGGAAAGATGACCAGATGGGTGGAAAACTGGCTGAGGAACAGGAGCCTGAGTGTGGTGGTGGGGTAGAGTTATCTAGTACCAGGGAGGTCACCAGTGGGCCCTGCTGGGCTCAGTGCTAGGACCAGTGTTGTTTAATGTCTTCATCAGTGACATTAGGAATGGCATTAACTCACTGCCTCCACAGGCTCACTCTGAGATTACACCACTTGCTTCCTGAATCTCCTGCATACTTTTAACAGTGAATCCTGGGCCTTTCTACAAAATCAAGCCATAGTCAGCATATCGCAAACAAATGCTAATAGCTCAATGATTGTACATGCTAGACACAACGTATGAGCGCAGAGTTATTCAGCACAAAATTGCCTCTCCAATGGTGGCATGCATGTAATAATAAATAATTAATGGTCTCTGTTTTCTCCCATTGTCAAACCATAGTTAAAATGCCGACACCTGAGTAGGTGTTACGGCATTCACGCACTCCTTGAACAACAAAGCGCCAAGACAACTAAGTAAACATAGCCGATGTTCAAATTGTCTCTGTCACCTCAAGCGGCACTGACTGAAATACACAATTTCTGGGGTTACCTCCATACCAAATAGCTCCAGCAGCCTCATACATCGCTTAGAAGTTAAAAAAAGCCGATTCCAAACACCAAATGAAACCGAAAGACAAAAGTTCATTGAAGAACAGGAAAACCGCAACACAATTCAAAAACAAAAAGGGACCTCAGACTTTTCAAATGGAGACCTTCCAATTATATAAAATAAAATATGGGGAAAAGTGTGTCAAACTTAGAATTTAGCACACACCCTCGTTGTTGGATGGCATTCATAAACCCCTGGGCACGCCCTCGGGCTTTATGTGCCATCCACCAAACTCGGTGTGTTAAATTCGTAACACACTTCCTCCCATACTTTATCCTATATGTAATTTAGTTTTTTTTCATGCTGGTCGAAAGAGCAAACTAAATATTTTTTTCACTAAAATAGGGCAACATAAGTCATTTTTGTTGAAAATATAAAATATCAACACCAAATTAAGTACACAGACATTAGATGGTGTTTTAATATTATGTTTGTTAAAAAAGATATCTTTTACTATAAAATGTAATTTTTCCCATTTTAGTCAAGGTGCTTTGATGAGATTTGAGGGCTAAATCTCAACCACACCATATCATAAACAAATGCGTATAACTCCAAAAGTATACATTTTACACACAAAGTATCAGCATGAAAGTTGATGAGCACAAAATGCCTTTCCAATGGTGCTATGCAACCAGTTGTAATCAATACGGTTTTATTTTATACCTGCTGAAGTGTCAAAAAGTGAATTTTATTCAAGCTGCTTAGGTGAATCTTGATGGAAAACATGTCAGCCATACACACCATACCATAAACAAATGCAAATAACTCCTACAGTATACATGAGTACATGAAATATCAGTGACAAAGTTGTTCAGCATAAAATTATCTTTCCAACGGTGCTATGCAGTCAAATATATATTATATTCTGTTACACATATATTAAAATATATAAGGACTTCTCCAGAGCGTTGCAAGGGCACACCTGAGGTCAGTAGCTGACTTCTGCAGATGTCCTCAGGACACACCAGTGTTTTTTACTGAGCGACTACAGACGTCTGCTAGAGACAATGAGTTAAGGAAAAATGTGTCTATTTGCAGAGGACATCAAACTTTGTGGGAGGGTGGACACAGCTGAAGGGATACAGGATCTAACAGAGGATCTGGAAAAACTTGAGACCTGGTCTGGATTTAGCAGCTTGGCTTCAGTGTAAAGTTATGTACACTGGAGCCAAGAATCCAAAGACAGCGTACTACCTGGAAGGGGTCCAGGTATCTGCAAACAGGAGGAGAAGGAACTGGGAGTGATGATCACTAGCGACCTGAAGCACTCCATGCAGTGCAGGAAGGCAGCAGCAAGTGCAAATAAGATGCTGTGATGCTTAGCCAGAGGGATCAGCAGTAGGTGAGAGGAAGTTGTTCTGCCTTTGTGCTGGATCACTGGTGAGGCCACATCTGGATTATGGAGTACAGTAATGGTGCCTACACCTTAAAAAATGACATTAACCTGCTAGAGAGAGTCCAGAGGAGGTAACAAATATGGTTGTGAGTCAGCAGGGTGAAGCATATGAAGAGAGATAAGGGTCCTGAACATATATGTCCTGGAGAAGAGGAGAGGAGACAGAGGATATGATTGAGATGTTCAGATAGTTGAAAGGGATAACTAGAGTGGATAAGGAGGGTCTTTATGAAGTAGCAACCAAAACATAAAGGGGCACAGTTTTAAGTTGGAGGCAGGAGGATAGGTAGCATTTCTTCACAGAGAGGGTGGTGGTAAATTGGAATGCGCTGTTGAAAAGTTGGTCTTATTGAAGATGGTGGACAGCTTCAAAAGAGGCTGGGATACAGTTATGGGAAAATATGGGTCAAGGGAGGGTGGTTGGAAAGGATGGGAGAAGTGGAGGGAGGGCAGGGTCAGCAACTTAAGCTGTGGACCCTGCAATACGAGCAGACTAGACAGACCAAATGGCTTTATTTTGCTGGTTTCTTCATATGTTCTTAAAAAGAACTGGACGATCCAACTGCTGATGTCTAGCACACTTCACGTAGTAGATAAAAAGTGAAATTGAATATAAAATAAATGAAAAGGAACACTTGATACAAGCTATCTCGTGGACACTGTTCTTCTCTTTAGTTACACTCTGATAATTTACTGTTTTAATTGCTATGGTTACCAGTTTATTACTGATAATTGAAAACCTATTTCTGTCTATCAGTGATCTTGAGCCCTCCCACTGGAGTTGTGTTTAATGTTCTTTTCAATAATGCTTTTGGCTTCCAAGCTGCTATCTACGCCTTCCATTCAGGTTGAGTTGTGTGCTGTTGGCAATCCTCAGCCATCAGATACCCTCCCACTGTCCCAGTTGGTGGAGGCCCACAAACAGCAGGACCCAAAGGTACCAATGCCCATCATATAGACAACTTGGTGCACATTCTTTTGTCTCCAGTTTTCTCCCAAAAGCTCTCCTCCACTCCATGCCATGGAAGATACCTGCGCTGCCCTCAGACATCACAGTTTCCTTACAGTGAGAGGCTAGCTGCCTGGCCCAACCACAGGGGTTACTGTGGCACAGGAACCTACCACCAACCCCGGGTCTGACTGGATAGCAAGAAGCTTATCTGAAAATGGGATCAGGGATCCCTGGTTCTGACAGCTATATGGCCTAGTGTACAAGCTGTAGCTTTTACACACAGAATGTTCAACCATAAAAAACAGCATTTATTACATTTAGAATAAAGCTATTACTTTACTGTTGGCAGACTTCTGATATCTTGTCCAGAAAAAAAACATCGCTAAGGTACTGTACAATGTACAGTAATATATTTATTTGCATTCAGTGTAAAGTGTAATGATGTTACTAACAGGTCGGCAGCAGCAGCACCCTTCCACATTCCTGGTGTGTTTTCTGGACAGGGTGAGCGTATAGCCCTAATTGAGGCAGTATAGCACAGTGGTTTAAGGCTCTGAGCAGCAAACGTGGAGACCTGGGTTTGAATCCCACAGCTCCTTCTTGCATACTGTGTGACCCTGATCAAGTCACTTAACTTTTCTGTGCTCCCAGGTGGCACCTGGAATCAAGCTGCCTGCTTAGTGTGCCTCTCCTGGTTAAACAATTCCCTTCCCTTCCCTAATTCTTCAGTCCCCACTCACACAGCAGGAATCGTAAGAGAAAGAAAAGCATCCAACCAGAGATATAGGGATACTACTATATATTTACTGAGCAGCTGGCCAACAATGTCTTTCCAGCCCTCACTGCCTGCTTGAAACTTGTCTGTCCCATTCGTTTTAATGGCATAATTTTCAGTCCCAAAAAGTGTTTTTTCTTTCATTAATGACTTTTTTTGCTGGCCCGGTGGTACTGAAGGTTGAGGCACTGGATGCCACACCTTGTGCCATGCTGGCGACCTGAGGTCGGGAGTGACCTTGAGTGCTGGAGGTCGGCTGGCTGGAGAAGGATTGAGCATCTCCAGGACTGGGGCTGGTGGGGAGGGAACACTGTGGTCACACTGGCTCCTGGCGGCAGCTGGGGGCGGTGCATGTGGCGTGGTTAAGATGTGGGCAGTACGGACAACGTTGGACATGCCGTGTTCAGACGCACACATGACAGCATTGTTGGCGCCATTGCACACCCATGTTGAAGTTAAGGGGAGGTCATGTTAGGGGAAAAACTCTCCATGCACGCAATGACGGCTGATCCACAGCTCTGCACCAGACGCACTCCCAGGTAGTTCTCTGGTATCTACCCCTGGCCTTCTGTGGTGAGCAGTAAGTCCCCACCACAATGTGGCTGGGGAGGGGCAGGACATAGGGTGAAGAGCTCTGGCTGCGCCAGGGCAGGGCTGATGACACAGTTGGATGGGGAACCATAGGTATAACCCCCAGCCGAGGAGCAATAAAAGAAAAAAACTAAATTAATGACTTTTTGTACAAGGTAAAAATATTGACAAAAATGCTGTGATAGAACAAATACCTTTCAGACTTTACTGCATTTTCCCAATTGTAATGAATGGAAAAAGGTGCATTTCAGCAAGGAATGAGGGCAGGGCTCTTGCTGCCGGGTTGGCCACCATGAGAGTTTTTGGGGTGTAAAGAAACACAAAAGCAAAAAATCAGAGCACACTAGGAGCCAAAATTAAGTGGATAAATGCAAAGTTTTTTATACCGCATGCAGTATGAGAGAACAGCACAACTGCCCTGGCACTTCACCCCTATAATACTTGGTCAGGGCCCCAGGGAGGGAGGGAGGAGGTCACAGCATCAGGCTCCCTTAGATACGTGACATATCCCCTGATTAAAGCTTTACTGCTAGGAAAAAAGGGGAAATATAGCTCAAATGAAGACTTGAGATTTGAACCCACAGTGGGTGGGATATATTGTTTCTATACTATGTTGTGAATACAATATGCCTGCATCTAAAGCCCTAAAAGCACTGTCATTAGTAATTCAGATAGAGGGCACCAGATAAGGTCCTCCTCCAACAAAAGCTAGACAGATGGATTTTCAATCACCCTGCATTTATTTCCTAAGGCGCTGTTTTTCTGTGCATTTCTTGGTCAATTTTCAAGTGTTTCTACAGTAACTAGTAAGGCACCAGATGTTGCTTTTGTGAGCTAGCTCCTTTGCTTCCTGAGACAAAAATCATATAAACAGGCTATCTATAAATAAACCAGTTTCATAAAAAGGAGTTATGCAGCACAAGAGAAAAGGGGTGTAATACTGTAGTGCCCTCAACACGTCCGGTGCTATAAAGAAGAAAATGTAACTCAGAAGGATCAAACCCAAGAAACACATAAACTAACAGCAGTAAAAAGGATCAGCTCAGCCAGAGTTGTACTGCATATGATAAACTGCAGGGAATGGGGGGGCATTATCTGCCTGTGGTGTGGTTTGGCTATTAACTTGGGAAGTAGTTAGTCATATGAACTGAGTGAGCACTAATGAATTGCTTTCAGGACTGGGGTCAGGACCATCGGACATAATTACATGTAAGTCCCCTCCCATATCTAGGGGTACTCTGGATGTTAAGCAAGGAGAGGAGGTACCTCACACCATGTAGCAACACAGTCTAATGAAAATGAAGTTGGTACCTGGGTTCATGCTGGTGCCTCAAGAACGAAATAAGGGCACCATCCACCAGGAAGTAATCCACTGCTGGTGCCACCAGGCAGGTGACAATTTGAGGGAATGCAGTCGGCTGGTCCAAGGGTCCTCAGGAGCGGTGGGTGGATCTCCAATCTGGGGAGGAAGGGGCAAGCTGGTTAAAGCACTATAGTCTGTTTAAATAAATCCAATGTTCAGGCGCAGTGTAGAAGATAAAAGAGTTATTTGATTTAATAATTTAAAACAAATCACACTTCATGGAGCAGCTGGGTACATCTACTGTATGGACCAAATGGTCTCTCACGCACAACTTCTTGAACTGATTTCATGGGAGCCGAGACTCCCTGAACTGATGGCAGCTGCAGCACGAATCTCTGACTCACTCTAAAGCCTCCACCCTACACCAAAACTTTTGTGGTCACATGCATCTTCTCAAATATGTGAGGAGCTCTAACTCACCAACCTGGGTGTCCCAACTCCCAACTCATCTTCAGGGATGGTGACTCCACGGCAATGGTGTGCCCACACCCACTAGTCCTGTTTACCAGGTCCAGTGACCTAGGGACCTCCATGTGACACCCCTCCTTATACAAGCTGACACCCAGCACCACTGGATACAGGCTTCTGATGGAGAACACAGGCAGTCTGCCACCACTGCTTCCCACGACGCAGGCTGCCACCATTGCACCGTGCCCACAAGCACAGCATCCAGCAGCCCATGTTCGACTCCTGAGGCCTGCCCCGTGTTAGGGATCATGGAGTAGGCCCACCTGAACCACCTGGCCCCTGCTCCCATTTCCCATCTCCTCCTGGGGGTCCTAAACTATTATGGCCAAGAAATGGCCTCACTTCCAACCACCACACTCATTCCCATGGCTGAGAATGATAGGGTGGACAGGGACAGCAATTGTCCCATCACAGCCCTGAACCTTGGCCCTACAATCAGTCTTTGTGCTCTCTTTGGCCCTGGGAACCCTACCTTCCACTCCCAGGCCTCTTCTCTCCCCAGTGCACCAAAACCACCCCTTTTAAAGGGGACTGCCAGCCCTAGCTCCACCCACCAGCAGGCAGACCCAAGCACCAGAAAGTCCAAATTTTAAAGGGCTCTTAACTATAAGCCCCAAAGGGGTTTACATAAAGTGTTTTTTCTTTTTCCAGCTAACAACTTCAAGCTGAGAGAGCTGCAAACCACATGACGTGTTGGTAACACTGTTCCCCATTACACACACACACATACACGCACACACAGACACTCACTAGTTCCAGGCTAACAATTGGAATACTTGTCTTAGCGAGACTAAGGTTCGAGGTGGACAGTAACTCAGTTGGAAGGCAGTATTGGGCTTAGCAAAAAACAGCACACACCAGAAAAAAAAAAAAAGAAAAACTCTAATAGCAGCTTTCTGATGCATGTCAGGAGGTCATGATGGTGTCTGGAGAGGTTAAATCGCTGCCTTCACCAGTTTATCTTTGAAACCAAGCTCTTCTTCAATGAAAGGCTCTAGCAGGATGCTGATTAGAGTGATTGCAAACACAAGGACAAAAGACCAGTCCCCAAACCAGAGGGCACCTAAACAGCTTTTGAACTGCCCACCACGTAGTGAATCACATCACACTGACTGACTAGAAGCTGACCAACAAACCAATAGCAGCCACCACACCTGTGCTGTGCTATACCCCTCTCTCTCTCTCTTCAAGTGCCAGCCTTCCCCTAACTACATGCATGCTGAGGTGAGGCAGGGAATGAGCCACACTACCTGCATACAGGATACAGATCGTTTCTTTTGTCTTTGCTTTGTTTTCCCGTTGCACCACTGTCCCAGGTGGGGCCCTGCTGGTTGAGGATGTATACTGCACTCGATTATCAGGGCCCAGTCCCCTAATTCTCACAGATACTGTCACTGCTGGCTGCTGGGTGTTTTTTTTTTATCACTGATGCTGCCACTGGCCATCCCTGTCTGCTGGTGAGCTTTTGATAACTTGTAAGTCTCATCAGTTACCTGCTACCTATGCTGCCACCGCAGGGGCCCCATGATGTTGCTTTCCAACACGGCCCCTCCATAAGTATACACTATGCACTGACGATGCATGGAGCGGGGCCCACCTGGAAATTTCCGGTATCTGCCCTGGCCAGTCCAACTCTGGGCAACCTTCCCAGCTGAGGCACACTGCCAGCAGCAGCTACCTCCTCCTGGTTTGTCCCATGGTTATCTGAATCTGCTCCTAAACCTGGGCTACCTGCAGGGCAGAGCAACATGCTGCCACTGAGCAACTGGGCAAGATTTTTAATTTTAATATGTGACGCCTGTTACGTTGCTGTGTGGAGTCAGCATCAGGAAGGGAAGGGCTCGAGTGATCCCTCCAAAAACAAGGATGATCCAGTTTCTGAAAACAGGACAGTTTAAGTCCAACCAGATTGGCTACCAATGGGGAACTCTGTCACCCTCCTGAAACTAGTGCTCTTTATATTCTATACAGTCTACTCAAGTCTAGTAAAAGAACTTGCGTTCCCCAAAACATATTAATAACAGACAAGAACAGATACTGATATGTCATAGCACTAAACAACCAAATTGGTTCAAGCCTTGAAAATATTTTATTTAAGGGGCATGAAGAGCGCTTCTTGTTCACGGTTCCAGTGGGAAACTATTTCTTTGCAAAAACCAAAATCAGCCTCTAAGGATAGGGTGGGTAGTGGGAGAGGCCTACATATATATTATTCCAAAAAGCTGTCTGCTACTTTCAAGTGAATTTTAAATAAATAAATAAAATGTATTCTCTAGAGACCAATAGGAAGAGGGAGATATGATAGCAACTTCAAGTTCCTTAAAGGAATTAACAGAGTGAACTATGGGGAACTATTTAGCTTGAAACTAACTCCAGAGTCTTGTGGAAATTAGTGGAAATGAGGAAGAGGGGGGTTCAGGAGGCATGTGAGAAGTACTACTTACGGAAAGGGTGGTGGAACCACGGACAGTCTGCCAGTTGAGCTGGTTGTTGCAAAAACAGTAGGGGTTTTCAAGCACAGTTAGAATAGACTTTAGGGCATAGTAGCTGCTCAGGGCAACAGAGTTTGGGAGGAGAATTGGGGACAGGAGTGTTAGTACCCTGGAAGAACGGTGGGCTCCAGGGGGCTTACTGGGAACTTGGGCAGACTAGCTGGATCACTGGTCTTTTCTGCCACCTTGGCTATGTTTCATGCTTCTAAGATCAAGAAGCATGCCTTGCTAAAAGGAAAGTTGCTTTTAGCTGAAAGGTTAGAGCTGCTGCCTCTGAGAGCAGGCATGAAAGGATCCATCCTTTGGTCTGGCATTGAAATGTACAGGCCTGTAATTCAGTTTATAGAAGGGGGCCCCATAAGCCACTCTGTTAATATTATCATTCTAATCTGTAGTATTTGGGTTAGTGTAGGTCACTGAGGAGGGACTGATACATGTATAACCTCTTTAGAGTAGAGGAATCATCTGACAACAATGCGACTTGTTTGGAAGGGGTGCCATTTGAAGGATGTGTACATTTTTTAATTGGGGGGTGTAACTGTTGGAGACTGTGTACAAAATGGAAATTTCTGGCTACACTCCTGATCTGCGCTAGGAATGAGTCTTGTTAACAAAACAAGATCTGAGCCATGTGTTGTAGTTTGGGGCATTCAGATATGTGATGTATATAGAATCAGTAACCAAATGCAGAGTGCCATCTGGTGGAGAAATTGAAGAGGCAGCATGTCAGCCCCACCTGATATAGTTTCTTTGACTGGTGACGATGGAATTAGATAGGGGTCATGCTGTGGATTTGCTGTACTTTAACTTCAGCAAGCCTTTCAACTCGTTATCTCACAGATGACTGCTGAAGAAGATGGATGGGTGTGGCTCAAGTCATAGTAAACTGGGTAGGTAACTGGCAAAAGGGGAGGTAGCAGAGGGTTGTGGTCAGTGGGGTTAAATCAAGAGAGAGAGAGGTTACAAGAGGGTTCCACAGAGATTGGTCCTGATCCGGTCCTTTTCAGCATGTTTATCAGTGACATTGAGAGGGAATCTGGGGCAGGTTGTGTCTTTATGACATGAAGCTCAGCAAGAGGGTGGATAGTGATGAGGGAATAAAGGAACTGCAGGAAAGACATACATAAGCTACAGATGTGGTGAAGGGTTTGGTAGCAAACATTCAATGCCAGAAAGTGCGAGGTAATGCACTTAGGGAACAAGAACCCCAAGATGGACTACTGGATGGCAGGGGTGAGACTTACCACTACAGCTGAGGAACGGGACCTTGGGTTATCATCAGCAACTGACTTAAGCAATCGAGTCAGTGCAACAAGGCCTAGAGCAAGGCTAATAGGATGCTGGGATGTATCAGGAGGGGTAAGCAAGGAAAGAGGTAATACTTCCCCAATAGATCCCTGGTGAGGCCTCACCTGGAGCACTGCGCCAAGTTGTGGAGTCCTCACCAGGAAAGATAAGGATATTCTGAAGATGGTGAGTATCAAATAATTCTGGATCAGCAGAGCAGATCCTATGAGGAGCAGCTCAAAGCACTGAACAGATTTTTTTCACTCTGCTGTTCAAACAAAAGTGTAACCTCACAGCCTAGCTCTAAGTAATGTACTATACTGTATTATTCGTCTGTTACTTGATATTTGCTTGTGTTTCTATGTCTCCCACCTTGTACTACTTGTACCTGGGTCGACTCTGAAACAGAGCCGTCTAGTGTGCCTTTCCGGTCACCAATTTTAAATAAATAAATAAAATGTATCTCTAGAGACCAGTAGGAAGAGGGAGATATGATAGTAAACTTCAAGTTCCTTAAAGGAATTAACAGAGTGAACTATGGGGAACTATTTAGCTTGAAACTAACTCGAGTCTTGTGGAAATTAGTGGAAATGAAGAAGAGGGGGTTCAGGAAGGATGTGAGGAAGTACTACTTTATGGAAAGGGTGGTGGAACCATGGACAGTCTGCCAGTTGAGCTGGTTGTTGCAAAAACAGTAGGGTTTTCAAGCACGTTAGAATAGAATTTAGGCATAGTGGTTGCTCAGGCAACAGAGTTTGGGAGGAGAACGGGGGAGGGAGAGTTAGTACCCTGGAAGAACGGTGGCTCCAGGGCTTACTGGGAACTTGGGCAGACTAGCTGGATCACTGGTCTTTTCTGCCACCTTTGCTATGTTTCTATGCTTCTAAGATCAAGAAGCATGCCTTGGCTAAAAGGAAAGTTGCTTTTAGCTGAAAGGTTAGAGCTGCTGCCTCTGAGAGCAGGCATGAAAGGATCCATCCTTTGGTCTGGCATTGAAATGTACAAGCCTGTAATTCAATTTATAGTAGGGGGCCCCACGAAGCTGGGGAGAGGACATTACAGGATATTGCAACATCTGATCAGTGTCTGAAAATAACCAAATATGATAAAAAAATCTGGTCAGCCTTTAGATCATTGCAATGAATCAATTAAATTACCTAGCACTCTGGCATTAAAACATCTGAAAAACAAAGTAACATCTAATTGTCACTAGACAGGAATGGGACATTGGGGTTATATCAGCACCAGGACTAGGGCATGTGATGAAGCATGAGGTGGTTCAGAGAGACCCAATGAAACATTTATTTATTTAGTTTTTGTTTACCAGGTAAGTGCACAACACAACAACTTTGTATATTTGCAGGCACGACCTGGGAGAGTTTTATACAGAGGAAAGTTAGCATTTCAGGAGACAATACATTGCATGATTTTGTGCAAGGATTATACCTCTCAACATTTTATCACCCAAATGTGTGACAAGATGTGTGACAAGAGGACAAAATGTGTGACACATAATCAAACATGACATTGCAAGCTCAGAACACTGTGGAAATAAGTGCACTAATGTTAATGATGTTTACTGATTACCTAGCATCTTATATTATTATATATTTCTGCTTAAAAGTCTCAGTGGTCAGTGTGGAATGTCACCTTCTCGATGTGGGACAGAGGGTTTCTGAGGATAAAATGAGTGACATACCTCATAATGTGTGACAGTTGAGAGGTATGGCAAGGATGGTAAAATGAGAATAACTATGTCAGACATTTCAGCTGTGCAGGGGAGAGCAGTTACAGACTGGGAGACAGCAAATTAGGAGAAATCATACAATACATGTTTTAGTTCAAGGATAAGTAAAACTTAAAGCACTATATCAGTGATTTGGTAGTGCAAGACCTCAGTAGCAATAACCCTAACCAGAGAAATACCACCACACAGTTGTGCATGCCCTACAGACAATGAAAAAGGGAGAGACATACTAAGCAGGTACACTGGGATTTGGGTAGATGTGCACCTGTCAGTGCCCAAGAGGGAGGCACAGAGCTCATTTTAAACACCTGGTGTGATTTAGAGTGCCTTAAAGATGAGAACAAGGTGTTCCAAAGCTCAGGGCAGATGCAGCGAGGCTTGTTCACCCATTTTATAGCACATTTAGGTATACTAAAGAAGTACTTTTCTGCTGACCTCAGCGGGTTGGCCTGAGTCGCTTGATTCAACATGCAGGCCATGGACTCTGGTATACAAGGTCTAAGAGAGGGACATGATAGAAACTTTAAGCACCTCAGTGGAATCAACAAAGTCCAAGAGGGTAGCATCTTTCAGAAAAGAGATGTGCAAGAACAAGGGGACACAATTTAAAACATAGAGGGTGGTTCTAGGGGCAAATGAGGAAGTAATTTTTCACAGAGAGGGTGGTGGACGATGGAACAGCCTTCTGAGGAGGTTGTGGGGTCTAAAACTGTGGGAGAATTCAAGAATACATGGGACAGACGAAGGCAATTCTTGTGGGGGTAAGAAGAAATAGGCTGTTGGTTAACTAGGATCTGCAGCTTATCCTGTAGATAGGGAAATGGCAGACTAGGTGGACCAAGCGGTCCATATCTGCCGTCAAAGTCAATGTTTCTATGTTTCTAATGATAATATCTATCATGCATCTTGTGGTGTATATGTGATAGGAGGTAGGAGATAGCCACACAGACTTGTGTATAGTATACATCAGTGAGTCTGTCTGGGTACTGACGGGCAAAGCAGCAGATGTTATTGTAGCAAGTATCCCATTTTGCAGTACCCTTTGTTGGCATCATGGAATGTCACTATACGGTAGGTCAGACCTGGTCTGAGAACCCCTTGAGTAATGGCCAGTTTAGCTGCAGAGTTGAGAGAGGACCGGATTTTATAGGCTAGCACTAGCTTCATATTTACTGCTTTGCAATTAGTGGCTATGTGTTTATTAAAATCAAGTGAGGAGTGAGGTTCTCAAGTCACCTGAAGGAGTCAACCACCTCCAGCAGAGCGTCATCCAGACCTGAGATTGACAGTGCAGATGCATTCGTTGATCCTAGGTGCTGAGCCAAACAGCATAGCCATTGTTTTTGGCATTCAGTAGTAGTTTGTTGGGTGTTAACCAAGTATGTAGGCAAAATCCATCTTTAGTATAGAATTTATAGTGGATGCATCTTTGGCACTGGTGTACAGAACCATATCATCTGCATTCAGGATAGTGGAGGTGGACCCAGACATCACTGGCAATTCGTTTACAAACAGCAAGAATAACCAAAGGCTGAGGATGGATCCTTGTGGCACCACAACACTGGTGAGGGAGAGATCAGGTTTGCATTTGTATGTTTGTACAAATTGCCTATGACCAGTGAGGTAGCTGTCAAAACCAGAGAGTTCTGAGAGAAACCGAGTGAAATCAGTTTTGATAGAAGCAAGGCGTGGTTCACCAGGTCAAAGCTTTGTTAATTCCACAAAACTGCTCCTGTGCATACTGTAATCCCTTGTCCATGGCAGTTTTTACGCCATTTGTAAATTTGGTGAGGGCTGTGGTTGTTTTGTGATTCTTTCTGAATTCATGTTGTGCAGAGAGAGTTAAGTTATTCCATTGTATGTATTCTATAACCTGAGTGGCCACTGCTTTTCAAGTAGCTTATTCAGGACCGATAGAATGGAAATTGGTTGGTAATTATTCATGTCCTTGGTATCACCTTTTTATGTATGGGGACAACCTGCAATTCCAGAGCAACGGTACTGTCTTTATGTAAGGCCAGAGGTTGACAATCCTGGTGACTGGTGCAGCTAGGACTGAGGCTGCTATTTTAAGGAACCTGGGTATCAGACCATCTGACCCAGTTGATCCGTGATGTTGGGATTTTTCCAGAAGACACAGTACTTCAGCCATGGTTACTTCTCTGGGGCTAGCGATGTGGAGACAGAAAGCATGCAGCTAGGTGGTGCAGTTGAGGACTGGCTAGTAAGCTTCACATAGCTAGTGAAAGATCTGAAAAGTGGGAGTTTAATGCATTTGCAATTGTATTAGTGTTGTTATGTTTGCTCCTTCAAGTGTCATATCCGCTATCGTGAGTTGCAGCCCTGCCCCATGAAAGATTTTATATGGTTCCAGAAACCATGTATGCCACTGACAGATGCTCAGAAGCGTTGCTTTGAGTAGCACCTTTGCCACTCAATTGGCTTTCCTGCAGACATTCCTCTGCCTTTGTACCCTCCCTGTCAGTCTGTGGGTTTGTTTTCTTTGCAGAGACCCAGGTATTAGCCCTGCCTCTCACGGTGGCTAGTAGATCACTGTAAACCCATCTTGCTACTGAGCCTCATGTCCTCCGCTTTTTAGGGGATGTGTTCTCACTGATATGGTGATAGATGCCTGGAATAGACTCCAGCCAAAGTGGTGGAGGCTAGAACAGTGAGGGGCTTCAAACACGCATGGGCTAGGCATAGGGTATATTAAACCAGAGGCAGAGAGGGTGAAGGGCACTGGAGACCAGGTAGGGTCTGCACATGTAGAACAGGCAAGAAACACTGAGGCAGACTGAGCGGCCAAGTGGTCATTTTCTTCCGACAAAATCTATGTTTCTCTGTTTATTATTCCCCCAAATACAGTATGTATATTTCATGCTCATTTTAAATGTAAAAAAACCACCCTCCCACTGTTTACATAAGATAGGGCCCTATCCAGACCTTGAAAGTCTCCAAAGTCCTCTTCCCTAAATATATGTATTACCCATGTTCATCTGAAATGAAGAAAAACTCCCACCCACCCCAAACTCCATTTACATAAGATAGGGCCCTATCCAGAGCTTGATAGTCTCCAAAGTCCTTCCCTTGCCCACTTGGAACCCCAGGCTCACCTCCAGTGCTCCCACTCAGTACTCCCCATCACCTATCTTGAACATTCTAGGGATTCTGGACCAATGTGGGTCTTGAAGCAGCCAGTAGTCTGGTAAGGTGATCCCACGTAGGCTGCTTTAGCAGTAAAACATGCTCTTCCTTTTCTACCGCTGTTGAGTTTGGCTGATGTCACTGGAATGGGCATTTCCAGACACTGGCACAACAGTAATAGAAGAGGACAAAGTGTGTTTCTGCTATTAGAAGTATATGTGGACCAATAGACCTGCCTTCTGCCTTTTCCAGACTGACAATGGCCCCAGGTAGCCCCCACCTTCATAGGGATGGGTTGAAGACTCTGAGGGTGATCAAAATGGGTGTCTAGGGAAACTACTGTAGACAGGAGGAGTAGAGAGGGCTGGGAGTGCAATTGGGTGGGGAAGGGTTTTAAAGAACTGTCTGATCCCGTATAAGGTCCTATTTGAGGTACACAGAGGGTAAGAGTTGAGCATGGGATGCTTTTCTCACTTAAGATGGGCACAGAGGGAGGATAGACATATTTGGGTGGAAGGGGTGCCATAATTTCTGTTTTAAAGTGTTTTTTTTCACTTTACTCTAGGAATATTGGATGGTCAACCAAATCAATCTGACTAAATACCTCGTACACAGCTCTGCAGCATTGAGCCCTCACTATGCCCTGGCAGTCCAGTATAGCCCAGTACCACCGACCCTGTTGGCTATTATTACTACAGTGATGTCACTACTGCAGCACGAAAGCATATTCCAGGCATGGAATTCCATGCATAGCAGGGTTTAGCCATACACTACAAGGGACTTGGGCATAGTGGTCACAGTGAATATGTAGTAGTGATAGTAGTGATGTGTAGTATCACACACAACAGGGTGGGCAGTGAGCCATACCCACCCACCCAGGAGTGTAATAAGGCCCAAAGCTGCAAGCAGAGGGCCTTTAGCCCCTGGAAGGGTGGGTATAGCCCATACAGCCCTCCCTGAAGTGTATTATTGCACTTAGAAAATATTTTTTGGTCTGTTTTCAAATAAAATGTACAGCAGCAGTGCAACAAAATTGGGCAAAATCTCTGGAAGGACATAGGCAGAGTGGAGGCAGTGTACAGTAGGGCAACTAAATGGTGCAGAAGCAGATTCGAACGCGGTTGCACTCCAGCAGACCAAAATGCAGGCTCACAAGTTAATGCTGAATCACCACCGTGAAAATTTACTAAATCAACAGCTACTGCTCGTATAGCTGAGCCACATAAAGGGTTCTAAAAGAAGAAGATGCATTTGAGGTTGCTTATCATTGAAGCTAGAAAACAAGTATACAAACACAGAACAACAAGCAAATCATAACCTCTTTTGGTACTCTGGCAGTAATGATTACAACAATTTTTACTTAGTAGTTAAAGGAGACTTAAATTTTGACACTGTTTTCAGATATTGAAAAATGATAAGGTCTTAGCAACAATTTAGTTTAATTTAGTTTATTTAAGGTGTAACCATTGAGCAAAAGCTCATTCACAGTGGTGACCTTATAATCAATACAATACTAAGAAAAATACATATAACAAGCAAACACCAAACACACAATCACCTACATACACTATAAATAATTAATGAAAACAGTTGCAAATCTGTTCAGAAGATGTCAAATAGTGTTTTAACACTGAAACAGATAAAAGTGTTGTGTATGATTTCCTAAATTCAGATGGCAGTTTGTTCCAATAAATAAGAACAGACAGGGGACTACAAGTCCATTCCGGGCTGTTTCCTCTCAAACAAACTGCATTCTGCAGTTGGTAAGCAGACTAAGGAGAAGCTGCTGACGCTCACCCTCCAAGCAAGGTACTGGTTGGAACTCTGAATTTTGCATCTACCCTGGAGGTATCTCACTTGCCCTGTTTGCCAGTGTTTCTCATACTATGTGCAGCAATCCAGAAGTCTTCTAGGAACTACCACCAACAAATTAGTGCTAGGACTGACCTCTGCTTGACATGTTCTTGATTTCACTTTAAGTAATGTTTAGTCTGATGTAGAGATTTCTTAAGAGTTGGTTTAAGTTTGAGAGAGGTTATTAAGGTAGTGTGATTTTGCTATCTGCCCTGATCCCTGTGCCTTCTCTTAGAGCTGTACATCTGTGGGCTGCACCCTTGACCTCTGTGTCCCACTGAGGCTGCTGCAGTGCCCCACAACTTGCTTCAAAACCTCCTGCCTGTCTCCGCGTGCTGACTTTTCCATTAGCAGATTATATCTTTTAGCCACTAGAGGGCCAGTTATAAGCACACTTATCCAATCCAACACAATACAGTTCCTGTCTCATCTTATCTATTGTGTGGTCAGTCTATCACTATTCATCACTCTTTGCGCCTCCCTCTTCTACTGATTGATACAGATTTTTCCCATTTGCAGCTTATACTCTTCACCCACTTGAGGGTTTTCCCAACTGTGCCAAAGCTGCTCTACATCTCCTTACTCTACTACTCCTGGACACTCTTCCCTTACTGCTCAGCTGCTATGGGTACCTACACTCCATTACTAAGTCTGCTGTCCTTCTTCCTCTTGGTACAGACCTCACACCGACCGGAGCACCTTTCCTCCACACTAGGCACCTCATCACCAGACTACCCCACAGTGACTCGGCCCTCCCCACCCTCGACACACCCGTGACCCCCCAACACCCCCACCCTGCAAACTCCCCCACCCTCTGCCCTCCAAGGCCCGACCTGACCCAGCTCTCCTGCCATTCTACCCCTTCACACTTTATCTATCCCATGCACCCTGGATTGTAAAGTCTCAGCTGGGTGTCGACCCAAGGGTCTCCATCGCCACCGCCACGAACTAGAATAATTACACTGCTATTATTATTATCTGGTGATGTACACCCAAACCCAGGACCTATGGCTTCCAGCTCTTCTAAACCCTGTACTGCAACTGGCCTCCACTTTGCATCCTAAACATTTGCAGTCTCCTAAAGAAATCTGCTACCTCCAGTGCTGGGTTGTTCAACATCAACCTGACATAATTGCATTGGTAGAGACTTGGCTCTCCAACCACCCCTGATTCCGCTATCACCCTCCCTGGATATACCATCTACAGGAAAACCAAGTAGGCAAATGCGGTGGTGGTTGTCTACTTACGGGACTCCCTATAGGTCAGGCACTCTCAACTCCTAAACTTGATTATGGAGCCCAAGCCCTCACCTTAAAATCACACCTGACCCCATCTGAGGCCCTCTTCCTCACAGTCTCCTATGTACCCCGAGGAATCAAAACCAAGCGGTCCAGTCCCTCATTGACTACCTCACATCTCTCCCTCACAAAGTGGAGCAAGTCATCCTAGTGATCTCAGTGTTAACTGGCTTGCCTCCACTGCCTCCCATATAAGGGACTCCTTGCTGCCCTGGATATGTCCCAGTTAGTCACCCAGCCCACCAGATTCAACTACTCTACTGGCACCAGCACTCTCCTAGATGTTGTTATATCTAACCGCCCCTACAAAATCCAGGATGTCACTGTCCTCCCTGACTCTCTTAGTGATCACTCCCAGTCCTCTGTCTCTGGTTTTCCTCCATTCTGAAGCCAGTGTCCCAGACCACTTATGCCGCTCGCTTATGTCCCGCTGGCCTCAGAAAATTAAAACAATATCTAGCCCAGCTAGACTGGTCCCCATCCAGCGCACCCCTGACATTGACTCAGCTCTGACCACTTCACAAATGCCTTCTGTAAGGCTTGTGATCTTTTCGCCTCCACCAGGATCTGCTCCAAAAATGCAGTGCCCCATGTATCACCCCACCCCTCCTCCAGAGACTCAAAACAGAGATAATCTCTGGCACATTGTTGTAGAATCTGGAAAGGCATCTGATAGACAGGCCTACAACGCAGAACTAATAAATGCATTTGGGCCATTAGGGCGGCCAAGGCAGAGCACTACCAGACCACCCTTGCTTCCACTTGGGGTTCTGCCTGGACCTTCTGGGATAATATGAAAGAGCTAAATGGGATGTCCTGCTCCCCACCATCTCAGCTCTCCATCAATGACACCTCCACCACAGATCCACTCCTTATAGCCAATAGTCTGCTCCTCTCCTCCTTCAAACCATAGGTGTGGACCCTCTCTCTGCTGCTGGTTTACTGACTATCTTACAGGGTGCCTTCAACAAGTTAAAGCCAAGGAGGCCTGTCCTCTAAACTCTGCAAAGAGGGGTACCTCAAGGTTCTATATTAGGCCCTTACTTTTTGCAATCTACATTAATAACATTGACTACTGTATAAAAGAAGCCAACATCCATCTGTTTGCAGATGATACAGTTCTCTACGTGAGTCGCCAACACCTGAAGCTGCCTGCAATGATCTACAGTCAGAATTCAACCTTTGCAAAGCCAACTCCTCCAAAAAGCTGCTCCTTAATGCCAAAAACTAAAGCGATGGGTCCTCTCCCTTTTATCCGTATAGCTAACCCTGTGTCCAGTGGGACAGTTCCCCAAATTACCACAGTTCTAGGTGAAAACTAGAATTTGTTAAAAATTAAAGTATCTGGGAGTTTGATAGACCAAAGACTCTCCTTCATTGAACATATCGAGGACTTGCTAAAACGACTTTGGCAAAGGCTTGACTGTTTTTAGAATCAACCATTTCACCAGAGATGCCAAGAAACAACTGGTCCAATCCATTTTCCTATCATTGGTTGATTACGCTGATTTCTCTACAGCCAATGCCCCAACTCTTACATGGCTAAACTGGACACACTCTACCATCGAGCACTGAGGTTTATAACGGGCTCCCTTCGACATGCATCACTGCACCCTTATGATGCAGTGGGATGGACATCACTACAGTTCAGGCGCCACAGAATGCCGCCTTCTGGACCTATAGCGCCATCTCTAATAAGCTGCCTTACTATATCTCCTGCTGTCTTCCCTGAGTATAATTGGGAAATACGCTAAGAAGTTACTCATCTATTACACTTAAAGTACCCAAAGCAAAATCCCGCCTGGCAGGGCAGCCATAAGCTTCATGCTACCTACCTTATGGAACAATCCCACAAAACCTCAAATTAAGCACTCTAATCGGTATAAATGCCTTCAAGATGCTTTATTTCTGTACTAATCAGAGAAGTATGTAACTGCTTCACCCACTCAGACCCAGTACCGTGTCTGCACTGGTATATAGCCACCCTAGACCCAATTTAAGTACTGACCCCAGCTTGCTCCTCACCAGCCTAATTG
Organism: Neoceratodus forsteri; assembly: GCA_016271365.2. Taxonomy (NCBI): domain Eukaryota; kingdom Metazoa; phylum Chordata; order Ceratodontiformes; family Ceratodontidae; genus Neoceratodus; species Neoceratodus forsteri. The sequence goes on from CM057452.1 coordinate 1,874,505,923, forward strand.
TTCTCTCTCTATCCCCTGTCTTATCAACACTAGGCCCGCCCATCCCCTTATTCTTCCTTTCCCAACCTCGGATAGAGCTCACTACCCTGGGTTGTGACATCCTACCATGCCCTGTACTTTATAGCATTCAATCCGGGCTCACACATACTCTTTTCTCCATCCACTTTTCTACATCCCGTTTACCAACTCCTCTCTGTGCACCTGCCCTCCTAGCCTTTCTTCCCTACCTCCTCCCTTCCCCTACTTTCACCTCTACCTGATGTATATTTATTTTTATTCTTTTCTCTGTTACTTCCTCCTGCAACCTTAGATAACCTGCTTTATCTTCCTATAGACACTTCTATGTATGTAAATACCATGTAATCTGTACAATATCTGTGTAATTCTAAGAAAATATGAACTTATTTTTCTTCCTCTCTGTAAAGAGTATTATCTGTATTGCCTTGTAAATACCTGTGTTGACCTGTATAACAGTTGTTCATGCTCCACCCAGGTCCATCTTGCAAATGAGCTTCTGCTCAGCGATGAACGCCTGGTTAAATAAAGACTTGATGCTGCTGCTGATGATGATGAATTGCCTTAACACTGCCTTTTCTGACCTAAGCTTGGTCCTCCCCAGCAGCTTCTTTGACCCAATCCCCACCTCTCCCTCTGGTTCTGCATTGACCACCATTCTACCTGCACACCCTATCCCCCAAGAAGCCAGGCCGCACCTGCTAAAAGCCTTAAGCAGCAATAACCCCAGCAGTGACCCCTCAACTCCAGGATCCTCCGTATGGTCTTGGATGAAGTCCTAGTCCCCTGACGGACCTTCTAAACCAGTCTCTATGCCTGGGTCAGTTCCCAAGTGCATGGAAACTACTGAAATCACACCCATACATAAGAGTAGGGACCGGTCCAACCCCAGCAATTACCAGTCAATCTCCATTCTCCCCCACTCTCTAAAGCCCTTGAAAAAGTGGTGTTGATCCAGCTCTCTGAATACCTAACCAAGTATGACATTATGTGCCCAGAGCAGCACGGTTTCTGCCCAGGACACAGTACAACCACGGCTCTCCTGAATTCTCCCAACACCTGCATGCTGCTCTTGACTCTGGCAGCCTTGCAGGAGCAGTGTTCATTGACCTCCAAGGCCTTTGACACTGTCTGTCATCCCTTTCTACTCGACTCTCTCCACCAACTTGGCTTCTCTGGTGGTCACATTTCCTGGTTCTCTAGCTACCTTCACTGATCCCAGGGTGCCAAGATCAGCGGCTCCCTCTCCAGCACTCTTCCTGTCCACTCTGGGGTCCCTCAGGGTTCCATCCTGGGTCCAATACTTTTAGTCTCCACCCAAACACCCTCCCAGCTCATGTACAGGTAAATGCTCCTCTATGCCGATGATGCAGTCCTTGTTGCCTCACATACCAATCCCACCTCCCTCCAATTATCCCTCCAGCAAGCTTACAACCAAGCCGAAAAGGTGGTTCGGACATCGCATACTCGTCATTAATCTAAAGAAAACCAAATCAATGCTCTTCTCTCACCACCAAAATAAAGCTAAAAATACCCTCTTGATTATCCCCAGCACTGTGCACCCGCTAGAACAAGTGACCACATACAAGTACCTAGGCATCACGTTCGATACTGCCCCTCCTTCCACACCCACATTAATGCCCTGTCAGCCACCATTAACTCTCAGATTGGCCTGCTATACCAGCACAGCGACTGCCTGCCTCAGAGTTGCCCTCAGGCTGGCCATCATCTTCTCCGCTCTTGTCCCTCGTGAACTATAGCTTGCCCATCTACACCACAGCTGACAACACTGCCTCTCCAAAATCCAACTCTCCATCAATAAGGCCTTTAGGCTCCTGACCGGTGCCCCAGCCGCACTCACACCTGCCTTCTCTATACTACCACCAATCTGCTCAACTTTGAGGAGTGACTGCTCTACCAGACCTGCCTTCTCACTAAGAAATCACTGCTAGGACTCTCTCCCAGGGGTGTCCACCTCCCACAGCAATCATCATCATCCGTCACCACATGTAGCCTGCAGGCCACTTTCAAGGTGCCCAGAACCAAGACCTCTCTTGCCCAGAGATCCTTCCTCTAACGAGCCCCACCTGGTTCAACTCCCTCCCTAGCTGCATCTCCAACTTGCCAAAATTGGCTCCTCAAAACTGCCCTCTGAATCATATCTTTAATACCGCTGTTGTAGGTGCAACTGACCCCTTGTTGTAACCTGTGGTACCTGCCCGCTTGCCCCTGGCTCGACAAGTGTCCGCTGGACAGCTTCTCCCTCCCCAGACCCACTCCTTCCCTACTAGGTCCAAACAGGGATGTAACCCGCTGTCTTCTGAGGACCTACTATATCCATGAGTGTAACTCACAATTTTGTAACACTGTGTAACCTAAGTAACATACAAACTACTACATTGTGTAACCTAAGTGTATCTATGTTAAATCTTCCTTTTACTGCACCTGTAATGCTATCCTGTTTTAATCTGAACTGTAATAACTGTCTTGACGTCTGCCCTCCATTGACGAGGTGCCTTTGTAAATGAGTCTCTGACTCAAAGGTTGTAAACCCGATTTGTAATGAATAAATAAATAAATTGACTAAAAATGCAAAGATCTTTTTTTTTTTTATTTTTACGTAAAACATAGCCATACATTGTATAATACAGGAAAATACAATCTATACATCTAGAGCACAACAAAGATTGTATTGCTTGTATCCAAGTCATATTACCATTTTGAAAAAAGCAACTCCTCTACATTCAGTCAAAATCAGGTTTAACACCTTAAACCATCTGAGGACATGTGTATGCTGTTTGATCTTTTCACTAATTACTACCTCACTTAAGTCTAGCGACAACATCTCAAGAGTAATCCAAACAAAAGAAAACTCTGGGCCAAAGTGGGACAAAGTAAGTTTTCCTGAGAGCACATCCCATCATGGAACAAATTCAGGGTAATGTTTCAATTGGTAGGAGGTCCAAGCCTACATCTATTATCAAAGCTTTCTTTCTGTTATTTAGTCTAGACGAGGTACGCTCTAAATTATATACCTCATATGCTAGGCTTTTCCATGCTTCTTTAGTTGGGGTTTTATCAGTGAGCCAGAGCCTAGTAATTACCTCTTGGCTACCAAAATTAGAAGTGTTACCACCCTGTACTGTACCCAGTTTATTTAATTCCAGAAGGGGAGTTGCAATCAGGATGAAAGCTGGTGTGCACCACTCGAGATACCAAATACGTCCTGACAATTCTGAGATAATTTCTTCCAGTACCATCGAGGAGGGAGTACCAAAATATATGTGCATCACCTGCCAGTGAGAACCTGCATCCTCTCCCAGTAACCCTGTTCTTGCTCCTGAATTTTAACAGAGATGTCTGGAGTCTTAAAGAAGTGAACTCTAACCTTCATGCAAACTCTTTCCAGTATATTGTGGAGGTCATTTTAGAGTAGGGAGGGTCGATTTGACCAGGTCACTCTCAATCGGACAGTCGAAATCCTTAGCCCATCTCTGCCTTACCATGACCAGGCTGTCTTTTTATGAAGCTGCAATGCCTTATAAAGGTTACTAATAATATGTTCTAGGTTTCACCCTTAAATGTTGGATGATAAGTGTCACCAAGCCAGAGGGGATTCTGCTAATTTAACTAGTGAGTCCTCTAGGGAAGAAGCTTCTTGATGATAGGTAAGTCAAAAATGTTTTAGGTAGTTTATATACAGATTGTAATAAGAAAAGGAGTAAATACCCAGAGGGCCCTCCATTTGGAAAATAAAGCATAGAGAATATTGTTCCCAGTCTCTTAATAATTTAACTAACTGAGGTGTACAGAGGTCTGAATCATAAGCCATAGCTGTTAAATAGTATATCTCAGATGTAGAGAGAATATATCTGGTTAAATATACCCAGGATTTAAAAACTCCCCGTGAATTTTAAAAAGCGTGTCATGGGTAGACATCTTGGGGGTTTCCCACAAGGTAAGGGTGGAATTGTTCCAGTCCATTAATAGTCACCTCTATATCCTTCCAATGTGTAGCATATTGAGTGGACACATGCAAGAGAGCTATGCTGAGTTTGCACTGCTAATGCGCAGTCCTTTAGATTTGGTATGCTAAGTCCTCCTGTGCCCTAGGAAGTTGTAATAGGGTAAACTTCACTCATGGTGTCCCACCTCCCCAAATAAATCTAGAAATAAGCTTATCCCAAGACCGAAAATAAACCTCAGAAAGGGCAATGGGAAGGGTTTGTAAGTAAAAAGCAGGCAGGCAAGATATTTTGTTGTATGGTTTCGCACAGTTAAAGATTCATAGGCACAGTTGAGACCAAATAGATAAATCCATTGTAATTTGTTGGGTAACTGGTTCAAAATTAACCAACTCAAAGTGCATCATATTAGAGGGATTTTGATACCTAAATATCGCATCTCCACTCTGCGCCAGCGAAATGGGAATTCAGTTTTCAGATTGCAAGAGGGGTAAATGAGAAGTTAAGAACTTCTGTCTTGAGTTATTTATCTTATACCCTGAAAGTTTACCAAAAGATCAAGTTGCTCCGACCAGCTGGCACAGAGGTTTCAGGTGTGGCAAGGGATAATAAAATGTCGCTCTGAAAAGAGTAAGCTTATATGACCTACCACCTAATAGGATCCCTCTATATTAGTTTGTTTTCTGATATTAGCAGCTAGGGGTTCTTAGTAAAGGGCAAAAGTAGACGGATAATGGGCAGCCTTGTCTGGTCCCTCTAAATAAAGGAAAAGGAGGGAAAGGATCCATCTAACTTAAGATAGGCTACTGGAGAGCAGTACATGACCTGGATTTGAGAAATAAATCTCTGGGAAAGCAAATTGCCTTAATGTAGCCCATAAAAGGACCACAACACCCTATCAAAAGCCTTTTTGGCATCTAAGCTGAGAAGGACTAAGGGTGTTTCTCTTTTCGTAGCATGCTCTGTGAGCAGCAGGACCAGACGCACTGCATCAGGTACCTGACGCTCCTAATAAATCCCACCTGATCTTGGTCTACAAGTTGGGCAAAAATCTGTCTATCCTATGGGCCAGGATATGACATAAAAAATTTGTAGTCACAGTTTCAATTTTGAAATCGGTGGTATGAAGACATTAAAGTTGTGTCCTTTCCAGGTTTGGGGATTGCTGCAATTTCAGCATATCTCCGGGGGATTCCTCCTGTATCTCCTGGAAAGCTGGCAACATTGCAGGGATGAGTAATTTCTGAAATTTCTTATAAAATTAATTTGGGTGCCCATCAGGTCCAGGGGATTTGGTTTGTTTAAGAGTGGCTTTAACTTCTTCTCCCATAATGGGATGGAGCAGTTCTTCTGCTTGCCAAATGGAGAGATGTGGAGAGGAGGTTTGAAGATATGCAGCTATCTGTTGGGGAGAAGGATGTATGTCCTCCGAATATAAAATGCGATAAAAATCAGCCATAGCCTTCCTAATCTCTGTGAGATGGAACAACAGGCGTTTGGTCTTCTGATCTAACATTTTAGTGACCATTACCCATTGTCTAGCACCTCTCAGGTGCCTGGCTAAATTCAGGGCCCCCTAGGTCCCTCTTATGAATTGAGCTTTAAATAATATAGTTGCTCTTCGATTTTTGGTCTACCAATCTCTGAAGTCTCTGTTTAATAACGAGCAACTGAAGTTTAATCGATAGGTCCCTTGATAGAGTTGCCTTTTGTAATTCAGCTAAAGCCCCTCCAATTTTTCCTAAGATTTCCTTTTTCTTTTTGGTGGGGTCATATCGATAATTTCCCCTGAGAACAGTCTTGAGTGTGTCCCACTCAATAGTCGCAGATGTTTCGATGAAGGATTCTCTGCCAGAATAAGTGGGATCTGCTTTTTGACCATCTTTAGGAACTCTGATCCTGGAGGTAGAGTAAGTTCAGTCTCCAGAATGCCTGTTTTTCGGGTCTGTAACCTCTATTTTTAAAAATAATGGAGCATGATCTGACAAAATAGAGGTCCCAATGGAAATATCTCAATTGAATCCAGGTGTTCCATGGAGGACAAAAGTAATCCAGGTGCAGCGATGTGTTTGTTTTGGGGCGTAATGTGTATAAACTCTAACAGAGGGAAAAGTATCTCCAAATGTCTGTCAGACCAAGTGTGGGAGGTGTGCCTTAAATACTTTTGAAGTGCTGAAGCCCTATACTTAGAGAGGGTAGAGGTATCTAGGTTCATATTTAGTGTAACATTCAGATCCCCTGCAATTATACATTGGCCCCTGCCACCAGTAAAAGTTCATCCAAAAATGTGTGTGCCCTCTGAGGTGTGCTACCTGGGGAGGTACATCAAGCAAGCGTAATCTGAACTGAGTAAAGTTGGCCCACCACTATGGCATAATTTCCTCACTATCCGTAATTTGTTTCTGAATATGAAACTGTACCCTATGTGGTACCAGGATTGCAGTACTCCATCTTCTCCCTGAGGTATGCGAAGAGACTATTACCACTTGAAACCACAATGACCCAAATTTAGAATGTTCAATCTGTGACAGATGGGTCTTCTGCAGGAGAATGATGTCGGTTTTGGTTTGCTTAAAAAACTAGTAAGCGTTTAGGTTTTATAGGGTTATGTATGCCATTAACATTGAATGACATGATGAGTGAAGTATTAGCCATTATTACTATTAAGTGGTGTACACCTTCCCAGATAGTCATCCCTTTCCCCATACCAACCCCCGCAGCATCCCATCAAAGATACCAAATATACTGTAACTTGTCAAACGAGGACTGTTATTTATCTACTGCTTCCATAGCCCACGCTTGGTGTTATCAAAGAATTCTTCCCACCCAACACCAGCTATCTTAAATAGAAAAGACTTGGATAGTATGGCATGTAAAGAACTATATAACATTAACTGCCATGTCAACAGAACATGGTAAAAGTTGACAGAATAAAATAACACATATGAGACATTCCTAACATGATGTCATTCTGTAAAGTAGGAACATTTAAACCATGACTAAAATTGTTAACCAATAGTAAGATGCTTCCAGGGTAGGGAAACTATTTTCCATTTCCTGTGTAAACTGGGAAGCATAAATGTAGTTAAGCTTTGTTCCAGGATGGGGTTAGGTCCAAGGCATCGTTGCCCAGGCCCCTCAGAGCCAGTGAGGCTCTGAAATAAAAACAAAAATGCTAGTGGAGAAACTGAAAAGGGTTATTAGGTTAAAACAACCCAATAATAGGTGGGAGAAATGGTGTCCAGAGAGTTCAGTGTTCGACCTCCTCTACCTCCTCATTTCTTCTGGGTGATTTAAAATCGGATGAGCCACTAGCTGCACATATTATGCTGAAGTACAACTAACTGGACAACTAAATCAGCACTAGTGAACATAATCTGGTAGTCCAGTTGACTGGTCCCCATAAAAACAAAGCCAGACAGGCAACATATGTTTACGTCTACAACAAGCGAGAGGCAAAGGAGAAAAGGAGGCCTCTCAGTCTATGCACTCAAAGTTGAAGAGGAACCGTGTTAAAATTTGACTGTAGTCTCCTTCCGTTCCATCAGAAAAATCAGCATTAGAAAAGTCTCTTTGAAGGCGTTCATATTCAATTTAGTAGGTACAACTAAGAGAAGGCAACAGTCTAGCTTTCTTTTCATTTTGCCTATTCCAGCACCAGAGATAGGAAACAATCAGGAGGAGATATGGCTGTAGAGGGACTATGACAAGTGACCTTAGGTCGCCCAAATATAGAGGAGGTAAACTTTGTATATTTATGCAGTCTAGAGTCGGGTCCTCTCCCCGAGCCAGGACCAGCAATGAGAAAATTGTCTTGCCACCTCATCTCCCTCCCTCATGCCTTCAACTTGTTACCTCAGTCTCAGCCTAATATGCGAGAATTATGAAGAAGATCTGTAGTCCTCATGGCTCAAGTGTTTTTATTTTCTGTTGCCTCTCTGCAAACTTCGGCCAAGCATTGTGTGGGGTCAGCATCAGTAGAGTTGTTCTTCTCTTCTTTGGCGCTTGCTGCTGTTTGTTTATTTTGCCATCACAGTGGTTGTGGAGGCTGTGAAGCAGGAGTGCATGCTCTGTGGAAAACTATGCTCTTTAGCAGTTAACGCCTCCCTAGCTTCAGCGGTTGAAGAGTATTCTTGCTTCCTTCTGGCATAAAGACCACTAGTTTTGCTGGGTATGATGTGTTGAATTTTATACCTTGAGCTTTCAGCGTGGGGAGCAATGGAAGGTAAGCTCTGTGTAGCCTCATCGTTTGTGGGGCATAATCGTGATCGATATAGTACCTAGTTTGGCCATAGTAGATCAGTTGCTTACACCATGCAGTCAGTAACAGTTGTTCAGTAACCACATAATTGTTGAAGCGGACAATTATTGAGTGCGGGCTGGCAGTTGGTGAGGTGGGCTTGGGTGCTAGGGCCCTGTGAACCATTTCTAGGTCCAATGTCATAGTATCTGGCAGATTGAGGGATTTTTGGAGGAGATTTATTACAAAGTCTTTTATTTTCAAACCCTCTGCCCCTCCAGTATACAATAGATGCGTATATTTTACGCCGTGCCTGGTTTTCTGCATCTTCTTGGTGGGCTGCTAATATCTCCTGCTGGTCCTGCAACTGTTAACTGAGGGTCTCCAGGTTGTCTACCCTGTTTTCCGTGAGTGGTAAGTTGGCACTCAGTGTTATCAGCCCGTGACTCCAAAGAAGTAATGTCTTTTCTCATTTCCGTAAGTTGTTTTATATCTGCTCAAAATGCACGTAATTCATTATAAATCATGTCTAGTTTGATTTTCTTGTTAGTTTTGCTTTTGGTGTGTGGCAAGCATTAGTTTTAGCTGAAGACAGGGCATGCTGTGCCGGCACAGTGTCCGACTCAGAGGCCTCCGATTTGGATCTTTCAGCATCCACCATATAGTCCATTTTCCGAATGTTCAGTGGCTCAGATCCTTGCTCCCCTGTTATTCATCATTTTATTAGTTTTGTTCGTTTTGGATTATGGCGATAGAGGGAATAGCTGAGGAGGTAGACCAAGCGAACTCTCTAAGCAGCCATCAAACCCAAGGGGAACTAGAAGTCCAGAAAGAATCAAAGATCTTTTGTTTTTGTGCTGGGTACCAATAGTTCCTGTACATATGCATTTCTCAAAAGGGATACATCTAAAGTTAATCTATTACTTAAAAATTTAGGAACAAGACCCGTCCACTTTTATAAACAAAATAGACTTATGAGGTTCAGTCCAACAATTTGGTCCTGTGATCACCATATTCATTCAAGGAGAGTCCTGGGATCCACTGGAGCAAAGGAAAAGCTGTAAGGAGATCATCACCCTCAACCTTGTACTGGAGTGTCTTCACAACCTAGAAAACATATCAAGCAATAATATTAGACCTACCATACACACAGTCATTTCCTTATGTAAATGCTTTGCACCAGTTTTAAATACATAAATACATAATGTGAGAAACTGATGGAAGTGCGTGAGGCCCTAGGAGCCAGAGGATAAGGGAGAAAACATGATGAGTAGACATTCAAATAATTTAACTCTTGTTTGAGATGAAATATACACAGTCCATCAGTTTTCTCATTGATAAAGGCAATGGTCACAGAGGAGGTGACAGGTATGGGGGATCTTTTGTGGGGGGATCTTTATTTTATTTTAAATATGGCTTATAAGATCCACATCTCATTAAGGCTGTTTGGATTTGCTGTAATGAGACAATACATTCAGAAGCTCTCTCTCTTTTGAGAGTTTTTGCAAACAGCCTCCTCCTCTTCTGCACATTTCACAGCTTTAGGTCTCATGCATTTCAAATATTTAGGGTTGGCATTAAGATTTAAAATGCATGGGACTTGAAGCTGTGAATGTGGCAGAAGAGGGAGACCATTTGCAATGACTCTCAAAAGAAAAGCTTTTGGATTTATCGCCTCAATACAGTCAATTCAAATGGCCTTAATGAAATGTGGCTCTTCTAGTCAGATGAAATATAAAAGAAAGACCGCCTCAAAAAATCCCTCATCTGTCACTCCCTCTGGGACCATTGCTATCAGATCGATTGTATGTTTTATTTCAACCAAGAGTTAAATTATTTTAATGTGTACACATCGTGTTTTCTCCCCTTGCCCCTGGCTCCTTGGACCCTCGCACCCCCCCCACACACTCAGTTTCTCATGTTATGTTTTTTTTTTCCAATTGTTTAACCAGGTGAGACACACTAAGCTGAAAGCTTGTTTACAGGTGCAACTTGGGAGCACAGGGAAGTTAAGTGACTTGCTCAGGGTCACACAGTATACACGTTGGGGCTGTGGGATTCAAACCCAGGTCTCCAGATTTGCAGCTCAGAGCCTTAAACCACTGTGCTATACTGCCTCCCATAAATATGTATTTATGCATTTGAAATTGTGCAAAAGCAATTACATAAGGAAATGACTGTGTGTATGGCAAGTCTAATGTTCTTGTTTGATATGTTTTGTAGGTTGTGGAAGACACTCCAGTACAAGCTTGAGGGATGATGATCTCCTTACAGCTTTGCTTTGCTCAAGTGGATACCCTGGACTGTCGTTGAAAGAAGAGGGTGATCACAGGACCAAATTGTTGCTGGATCTTTTAATTTTCCAATACTTGAAAATAGCATCAACATTTAAGGCTTCTTTAGCTGCTAAGTAGAACTTATTGTAATCACATTGCCAGAATATCAAAAGAGGTTTTGATTTGCTTTGTTGTTTTGTGTTTGTGTACTTGTTTTCTAGCTTTAAAGATAAGAAACCTCAAATGCATCTATTTATTTTAGAACCTTTATGCAGCATTTTTTTATTTACTATTATTAAGGTTTCTTGGTTTCTCACTGTTTTTGCTTTTATTGTTTCATTGTTTGTAATCAGCACATCATTATGATGTCATCAGTGGGGACTATAAAAATGGTGTGTGTTTTCTACCATTTGCCCCTCATGAAGCATGTTTGAAGGCACAGTGCTGGAGTCATCATCCATTAGGGTGACTGGTAATGGCACGGCTATATGAGCAGTTGATTAGATAAATTTTCACGGTGGTAATTCAACATTAACTTGTGAGCTCATGCTTTGTTCTGTAGGAGTGCAACCGCTTGAATCTGTTTTAGCATTTCTGGGTTGGCCACCCTGCAGTTGCACCTCTGATTCCACTGGACCGCGTGAACTCTTTTTTGATTTGATAAAATGGTGCAGGGTTCGCTTCAGAAGCCCCATACTAGTAGAGGCTTAAGAAACTAAATATTTACATCTTAGAAGAAAAGAGGGAGATAAGGATATGATACAGACCTTTATATACCTCACAAGGGTAAATAAGATACAGGAGGAAGTATTTTCAGGAGGCATGATAATCTGGAGGGGTAGATTCAGGACAGATATGAGGAATTACTTCTTCACAGAAAGAGTGGAGGAGTCCCACCTGGAAGAGTCTTCCAGCGGAGGCAGTGGGGTTTAAGAATGCATGGATAAGTATAAGGGAATCTTAAGGAAAGTGAAGGGGGATAGATGAGCCAGAGATCAAGTAGGATCTGCAGCGATACCATAGGCAGGAAACTATCGGCAGACTAGGTGGGCCAAGCTATCCTTATCTGTGGGCTAATTCTATGTTTCTGTGTAAAACATTTGACCTTACTTTTTCACTATAAATGATTCCAGGCATCTTCCAGTTTCATTTAGTGGGAAAGAGCTGTAGATCAAGTAGGGTCTATGGTGAAAATGTAGGTAGGAAAAAATGGCGGACTGGGTGGGCCAATTGGTCCTTATCTGCTGTCACCTTCTATGTTTCTATATGGTAACATTTTCTAGTTTCTGCCAAAGTTTGAGTATTTTGTAACAGTTTTAATTAAAAATACATAGAAAAAGATGACCACCACCTTTGGCTTTGAAACGGTATTGTTCACCTAGTAAGGGTTAGGATCGAGAAAATAAAAACTTATGATGCGCAGCATGGGGGTACCTAGAAAGTAGATTTGACAGGTATGCTAGTACTTTAATTGAGTGTAGTTGAATTACTGTAAAGCTTCTCTGGGAGCTTACTAATTAAGGGCCCTAATTGGGCCAGTGTCAGGTCTATCTGCCGGCAGGTGAAGCTGGGCTGGGAGTCCCCTTTAAAGGGCAGTTTGGCATGTTTTTGGGGAGGGATGTGGGAGCAGGAGGTAGGGTTCCTGGGCCAAAGGCATTACAAGTCCGTCTTCAGGGCTGAGGTTAGGGGCTGGGATGGGGTGACTGCCATCCCAGTCCACCCACTGTTCATGTTTCCGCCTAGTTGAGGTATGTGTAGTGGGTGGGTCAGGGCTGCTTTGGGCTGCCATGATTTAGGACCCCAGGAGGAGGAGATGGGAGCTGGGGCCTGGTGTTAAATGTGCGCCTATCTCGTGATCCCTGGCAGTGGGTAGGCCCTGTGAGTCCTTGCGCGTCTGCTGGTTGCTGTGGGGGGTGCATGGTACAAATGAGAGACTGCATCATGGGGACAGTGGTGGCAGCCTGTCTCTGATAACCCTGTGTTGGAGCCTGTATCCAGTGGCTAGGGTCTGCATGGTTGAGTGGAAGAAGCAGTGTTGCGTTGTAACCCTTTAGGCCTCATGACCTACTGAGGGGATTAAGTGTGGGGTACCGCTTGCCATGGGGACGCCATACCCATTTGATGAGTTGAGATCAGGACACCCAAGCCAGTGGAGAAGAAAATAAACTCCTTGCACTTAGCAGTTAAGTTGGGAAGGGATTGCAAAGTTGAAGTGCAGGAGGGAGGTCAATGTGTTTTAGGGAACCCTGTGCAGCCACCATCAGTAGGGAGTCTTGGCTCCCCATGAAACAATGTGAAGAAATGTGCCGTGAAAATTTTTGGGTCTGCACTGAACTGTTGTGCCCCACCTGTTCCATGGAGTTGTGATTGACTTTTACCTATTAAATGCTTTTTATTCATTATCTGTGCCTAGACAATGGACTTAGTTTCTAACCTGCTTTCCCCTAGCTCTATGCACAGGACTCTCTGTGCCCCACAGCCCATCAGGATTTTCGTACCACCTTGCTGCACCCCAGAAGTCGCCTGACTGGTAGCAATATCTTTACTCAGGTATGAACTTTTATTTATGCAGGCTGTGTTGCTATGTTGGTGGAGTGCTCCTCCTTTCTTAACATCAGGAATACCCCTTGATGTGGGATGGGACTTATAATGTGGGGCTCATCTGGGGTACTGTTTGTGGTGCAGCATCTTTGGGAATGGTAGAGATTGTAGTTTTGTCTGACATGTTTTGGATTAACTTGCCATATTCCAATCTTGGCACTTTTTGTTGCTGCACATGTTGTGGAGTGTGACTGCTGTGGGAAAAGCGACAACCGGATTAGAGGAGACAGTGAGGAGGGGAGGAGTCTGTTGTTACATGCGGTGTTTTCCCAACCAATCAGAACTGCAGAGGCTGCAGAGATGGTCTGTCTATGCTACTGTTGTGTAGTGTTTGAGGGCCTAAAACCTGTTATCATGGCCGATGACACAGAGAAAACTGGAAAGGGGTGCTGATGCCTGCCTCTCTCCTGTCTTGACTTTGGGCACAACTGAAGAAGTGTAATACAAAGGGTCAGTGTGTGATCTGCAGTCATGCTGAAGCTGATGTCAAGCAAGCATATTCCAGTCTGCTTCAGTTGTTCCTGTGGTACAGCTCCTCCGTTGTGCCAGCCCTCCACTCCCTTTGTGGCATCTTGGGAGTAGCCTCCCATGCCTGCCAGCTACATACCCATCCTTCAAGCTTGGAGAACTGGGAAGAGATGGAAAGGATGGTGAGTGAAATGAACCCTGAGGAGAAAGGTACTAGATGTGTGCCCATCCCTTCTCTTCGGATCCTGCTTCTGTCTGCGGCAGAGGGAGAGGAAGAGGCTTGTGGTGGGGCAAGGAGCCCAATCCAGTAGTAGCTCCTGCTTCAAATGTTACCCCGCAGTGGCAGAGACCATGAAGACCACCTCTGCACCCCCTCAGCTGGTAAGGAAGGAGACCAGCCAGATGTGATAATCGAGGAGGTATTATCAGATAATGGCATCAGTCAGCAGGGGAGTGTGTGGAAGGGTCAACGCTGTGCACATGGCTTCTGGTGCCGCTCCAGTGTCCCTGATTTTGAAGATCAACTGTGGATAGGGACATCCCCAGGCCATACCAGTTCCCCAGTCTATGTTATCCGGACACTATCCCTTGATTGGCTCAAGTGTGTAAGCAGAAAGGTTGACTATGGATTCTCTGAGGCCATCTGACCTCTGGTACCACCTTTACACCGGAGCTGGCTTGTCAAAGAGACTGTACTACAAACCAACGTCAGGAGTATCCTGACTGATCACAAGCTAAAAGATGGGTCAGGTGATGCATTAGAAAGGAATATCCAGGTGAGACCTATGCCTATCTATGCGAGAGGATGTGGGATATGATCAAGAGAGACAGGAAGAGTGGGTGTTCCAGGGGTCCCTGGATAAGTTGCAACAGCATATACAAGTGGATCCCTCTGGCACTGGATCTTGCCATCAGCAAGCCATTGAATGTGCCAAGACATGCATCTCTGCTGTGTGGACCATAGTGATATTGTTTAAGACCCATGTCATGGTTCAGGATGCAAACTGGCAATGCACTAAATATTACATCATTAGTGAAGATTCCTTTGGCAAAGAGATAACCAAACCAGAACCTAGCTATATATTTTGCATCTGATCCAGCCTAGATGCAGCAGAAGGACCTCCCTTATTTTATCTGGACAGTGTAAGTCTGTAGGACTTTAGTCTGGACTGATCCCACCGTTGAGGGAACTTGGGTCCCCTTTGTTTGGGTTTGCAGTATATGTTCATTGTGTTAAATGTTTATTACAATGTTAAATAGTTTGTTCCACTGTTGGAGTTGTCTTGAGTAGTGGATTGTATTACCCACTGTTCATGGATTGCAATTTTGAACTTTTATGGACATTCACTGTCTGCCTGCAATCATTTGGGCACCATTTAATTAGTGTGTGTGTATATTTTGCCTGAGTGAAGAGTGAGAGGTGTTGTCTGGCTAGTGACTGAAGAGTACTTGATGTGAGTGGGTGTCTGGCGTGTTCCTCCTACATAGAAAACCCCAAAATGTTAAAGATTCAAACAAGTGTGGCGTTATCTGCTTTAAAGGTGGTTGCACCTCTAAAACCCAAAATGTTAACGCATTCAAACAAGTGTGGCGTTATCTGCTTTAAAGGTGGTTGCACCTCTGTTCAGGTGCCGTTCAGAAAAGCAGTAATTGTATGATTTAGCTTTGCAATATCTATGCTTTGCTTGGTTTTAGCCTGATGGTGGCAGCAGCATGCTTTAGTTGTGAGTGGGTTTGGGAAGATGACTTGGGACACTGCACCTGTACCAGATAGGTATTCTGGGCATGGTGGGTGGGTTTCAGGCATTGCATGGTTGTGATTGTTTTTTTTGGGTGATTAATTAATTTAGTTCAGCACTTTAGAGTTAGTTGGGTATCCACCATCACAGCAGTGCAAGCAGTATTGGCGGGGCCAGTTCTGGGGTTGAGAGCGCTATATCCTCTCCAGGGTTGGGCCTGCTCTGCAGTTGCTTAGTCATTCACCAAGAGGTGAATGGTCTAAATGGGAGAGTGTAAGTCCTCTCTGGGAGTTTACTAGTTAAGTGCCCTTAATTCGGGCTGTCTAGTGTAGAGGTCTGCCTGCCAGTGGGTGGAGCTGGGCTGGGAGTTCCCCTTTAAAAAGGCAGTTTGGCGTGTTTTGAGGTGGGGGCCTGGGAGTGGTAGAGGGCTCCTGGCCAACAACATTACAAGTTTAGCTTCAGGGCTGAGAATCGGGCTGATTGAGTGACTGCCATCCTGTTCCACCCCATGTTCATGTTTTGGCCTAGTCGGGTATGTGTAGTGTTCAGTTCAGGGCCATTTTGGGCTGCAGCACTTATGACCCTCCAGGAGGAGGAGATGGGAGTTGGGGTCCAGTGGTAAAGTGTGCAGTCTAACTCATGATCCCGGCACCTAATAGGCTTTAGGTGGAATGCTTAAGTGTGTCTACTGGTTTCTATGGGTTGGGCACTGTGCAGCATGAGAGATTGCATTGTGGGGGCAGTGGTGTCAGCCTGTGTCTGGTAACCTTGTGTTGAAGTCTGTATCCAGTGGCCAGGGTCTGCAGGGCCAAGTGGAAGAAGTGGCGCCATGCTGTGACCCTTTAGGCCTCGTAGCATACTAAGGAGATTAAGTGTGGGGCACCGTTTGCTGTGGGATCACTATCCCTGTTTGAGGAGTTGGGATCGGGACATTCAGGCCGGTGGAGAGGGAAAAAACACATCACACTTAGCAGCACAGTTGGGAAGGGACCATGAAGTTGAAGTTCAGGAAGGAGGTTAACGTGTTTTCAGGGAACCTGTGCTGCAGCCTCCATAGTAGGGAGTCCTGGCTCACCAGGAAACAATGTGAAGAAAATGTGCTGTGAATATCTTTGGGTCTGCACTGAACTGTTATACTCCAGCTGCTGCATGGAGTTGTGATTGACTTGTACGTGTTAAATGTTTTTATCTGTGCGTGGAGAGTGGACTTATTAAGTTTCTAACCAACTTGCCCCTCTAACTCCTTGGACAGGATTCTCTGTATCCCACTGCCCATTAGGACTTTCAGTACCAGCTTGTTGCACCTCCCAGAAGTCACCTGACCGTGACACCATCTTAAACCAGGTATGACCTTTTATTTATGCAGACTGTGTTACTGTGTTGGTAAAGTGCACCTTCCCTTCTCTAACACCAGGAATACCTCTAGATGTGGGGAGAGGTAGATTTGATGTTCTATCCACACTTTTTGGCAGTGTCCTTTCTCTTTAAGATATGTTGGAAAGTCTTCAAGTTGGTTCCTCCCACCCACCCACCCACCTGGGTGGTAACTCCCTAGGCTCTGCCCCATGGCACCAGATCTTTCTGTCCACTGGAAGAAGCAGATTCCTCATTGCTGCTCCTGCATTGTGTAGGCCCTAGTGCTTAAATTCCTCAGAATTATTTCCACACCAACTTTCACGAGTTTTGTCTTCAACTCGATCTTCGATTAGACCATGATGGATGATAAGTCCACTCTGGGTTCCGCCAGTGCCCTTGTGGGCAGCAGATGTCCAGGACTGACCCGATGCCACATGCGGCTATTGCCTGGGGCATAACCATGATCCCTGGGCCTAGGACTGTTGCCACTGCTTATTTGACCATCCTGGAGAACCGTCTTACTCATCTGAAACAGGGCGCCTGGTGTAACAGAACCCGCCAGTCAAATCCAAAGATGCCTGTTGAGTGGTCTCCGTGGCTGCGGGGTCCACTAAGCAGCTGCGACTTTCAAAGGAGGTGGCCCAGGCTGTGGCCCATACCTCCTCAGCTTCTGCCTTTGTGCCGCTTTAGCTGGGCTTGACTTTTATGGGCTCTTTCAAAGAATTGTGCTAGTCTCTGCTGACCTTCGGTCAGAGACCCACTGGCAAATCTAAATCTAAAAAGAGTCCAAGAAAGAAAAGACTCATTGTCCATTGTGAGATCGTGAGCACTCTTGGTCGAGGTCCTCCGATTCCCGTGCTTCTCTGGATCTGACTTTGGTCAAACTCGGCCTTTGCTGCTGGCTCCACAGTAATCCTGTTGGGCCTGTTGGCGAGATGCTGGTCAAAGCCCCAGCCGAGATTTTCTCTAGGCGACAGACCAGTTGTCAACCAAAGTGTCTGATACTTCCTTGTCTAGGACCCCGGTCCTGACACAGACCATTGGATGGACAGATCAATCTGCTGACCCACTGCCTCTGGTCCCTGACACTGACCAGGAAAAGCCTCAGCAATTGACTCTGTCCGAGCCCAACCACCAGTCCCACTGGTGGCTGAGGTCAAGGTCTCAGTCTTTTTCCATTCAAGGAATTGTGCCGGTCCGACCGTCATTGGCACTCCTACTCGGCTCCACAGGAACCGGTGCCGCCTATTCTTCTTCCTCATCCTCCTTGGGTGAGGAGAGCCTTTAGCATGAGTTTCATCGACACTATGAGGACTTGATATGGCAACAGTTGGTGTTTACTGATGCCAAACTGACCCCGGTTTCTATGCCGCCATCATGTGGCTGTTTCCCGAAGGCTGACACCGACTCAGCCGACGGAACCGATTAAGACGGGCCCGACTTGGCCGACTCTGGCTTCTCCACTGATTGTGGTGGAACCACAGCCTAAAGAGCTGATGATCAGCACTCCAACTAAGAGTCTCGGCAGCTAAGGGGCTTCCTCATCAGTTGTCAGTCACCATTACCCTGACCATCTGTGGAGGGTCGGTGGGGACTCTGGCAGTCGACTGCTCTTTGATGACTCATCGGAGTCCGAGGATTCTTCCTGTAATCCCATCTAGTAGACATGGAGTCCATGGGGATCTCTTGATGGATGAAGGCCCATCCTTTTCATGGGCCTCCTCCATTTGATCTCCGAGTCAACTGGTATGAAGATGGAGCCCATCCATAAACTGGCTTGTTACCTGTTGACCAAGATCCTTGACTGGGGAGACTATCTGATAAAGGCTTTCCCAGTGGCATAATGGCCCTGCCCTGGAGCTCTGGCACTGCCCTTCCTGCCCTGTGCCTTCTGCCCAGATGCCTCACAAGAATGTGGTGCCCACCGGATCCCTTTGAGGATTCACAGAGTACCCCTCGGCTGAGGGGTTGGTGGTTGACTCTGTGTTTTCCGGCATTCCAGCAACACCAGGGATGTTGACAAGCCACCTGATAAGGAGTCCAAGAAGTTGGACAACGCGCTAAGAAGATCTTTGCTGCCTTCTCACTTGGCCTCCGCCAGGTGAGCTCGGCCCTCCTCATGGCCCACTTCTCCCATGCCCTGCTGGGCACCTTAGATGGGGTGCTTTCTCATCTACCTGTGACCATCAGACCACAGTCAAATAGTTCCAAGACTGAGGCCAGGCTGTGGCCAAGCAACAGCTCCAGACTGTCATGGACATTGGGAATTCTATGCCCACTCTGTGGCAGTCTTAGTGGCCATGCACCACAAGGCTTGGCTGAGGATCTTGACCTTCATGGTGGACACTCATCACAAGCTGGCAGATGTCCCTTTCCTGGGCATTGACCTGTTCAGGCCCGGTGTTGAGGGTCACCTCACATGCATTGAGAAGTCCAATGCCACATTGGACTCTGTGACATCTTCCCAGAAGGACCCCAAGGGATCCAAGCAGTGTCAGAAACAGAAGCCCTTTCAGTCCACCTGCACTCCTGTGGCCAAGCCAGCCCAGAAGCAGGCTCAGGCTTGGTGACCTCGGCCTAAGTCAGTAGACTTGGCTGTTTATAATCTAGGAGGAGAGGCTCGGTGGCTCCTCAGTGGGGCCCTCCTCTTCCAAGGCTGCCGGGATGA
The DNA here is from genome assembly GCA_016271365.2 of Neoceratodus forsteri. Lineage (NCBI taxonomy): Eukaryota > Metazoa > Chordata > Ceratodontiformes > Ceratodontidae > Neoceratodus > Neoceratodus forsteri. The sequence continues at coordinate 1,874,525,251 of CM057452.1, forward strand.
AGGGTGCCTCCTTATGCCCGCCACGCCTCCCTGGATCATCCTATGGGAGCCAGCTCTGCCACTCCTTTTCTGCCTGGTCCGCTGTCACCATGGACAGGTGGGTTCTAGAAGTGGTGTGTCAGGTTCACCTTTAGAGTTCGAGCAGACCCTCTTTGCTAAGCCTGCACCTCACGGAAAAACTTGGCTTCTGTAGACATGCTGTCAGCTTCAGGGATGACATAGCCCAGCTCCTCTGTAAGGAGGCCATGGTTCCTGTCGAGATTCTCCGGAATACCCAGGGGTTGTTTCTAGGCACTTGATGGTGCCAAAGTGGATGGAGGACTGGCACACTATTCTAGATCTGCACAACCTAAACAAGTTCTTCAGGTTGCACACCTTCAGGATAGTAACTCTGTCTCAGATCATACAACCTCTAGAGAAAAACATGTGGTTTTGCTCCTGGATCTTCAGGACGCATTCTTTCATGTCCCAATCCGTCCCATGTCACCGAAGGTTCCTCTACTTTTGAGCTGAGGGAACCCTCTATGAGTTCCAGGCCATGCCCATTGGCCTCTCCTTGGCCACCAGGATCTTCACCAAGTCCATCGCAGTGGTGGCAGCTTACCTGAGGTGCTGAGGGGGCCAGGGTTATCCCTACCTGGATGATTGGCTGATAGCAGATCCCTCCAGGCAGGAGGTGGAACGGTCCAGGGACACTAGCCCTCCAGACCTGTGTCAAACTTGGCTTCCTGGTCAATGAGGCCATGTCAGAACTCATACCCTTGCAGATGATCAACTTCATTGGAAGGGAGCTCAACCCTTGCAGAGCCTGGCTCCCGCAGACAAGGTGAAGGCTCTCTCCTCCTTTGCCCAATCTTTTGGGTTTGACAGTTGCACCCTGCCGGGACTTCCTGTGCCTGCTGGACTACATGGTGGTCTGTACCAGCATGGTCCATTGGGCCCACTGGAGAATCGCTCCTGCAGTGGGAGTTGGCTAGCCGGTGGTCTCAGTGCAAGGGTCACTTCAACCAGTTAGTCATGCTGACCCAGCGGATGTGGGATGCCATCCAGTGGTGGCTGGTCCCAGCACATCTACAGGAAGGGATCCTGTTTGTCTACCCATAGCCGATGGTCATCCTGATGACCAATGCCTCTCTCACGGCTGGGATGCCCACATGGGAAACACAGTCCACAGGCTCTGGACCCTGAGGATCCGATGCCACATCAACCTGCTTGAGCTCCAAGCAGTTCAGCTGGTGCTGACTGCATTTGCTCCACACATTCAAAGTTAGTGGTCCAAGTCCATATGGATAACACCATGACCATGTACTACCTCAACAAGCAGGGCGAGATGTACTCCCTGCCTTTGTGCAAGAAAGCTCTCTGTGTCTGGAGTCTGGACCCTTGTTAGCAGCCTGGAGGTGGATCTCCTGGCCATCCATGTGGCAGCAGCCTCCAATCAGTGGGCAGACGCCCTCATCTGGGTGGGTGAGGCATCTCACGAGTGGTCTCTCTCCACCCAGAGGTAGTTCACAGTCTGTTCTCCCAGTGGGGCACCCCTCAGGTGGACCTGTTCACCTCAGTTAGAACGCAAGCTGAGACTGTTTTGTGCCCACCCTGCTCAGCAGGGCATGCTGCAGGGGATGCCTTCTCAAGGCCCTTGACACCGTGCTCTTTTATGCCTTCCCCACTTCCCTTGATCCACAAGATGCTTCTCAAGGCCAGGAGGGACAAGGCACAGATAATCCTGGTGGCTCTGGACTGGCCATGCCAGTTCTGGTACCCTGATCGCTTCAACAGCAGGCTCCTGAGGCATCTTACCTATGCCTGGCCCTGCTTTCCATCAAGCAGGGAAAGTATTCCATCCGGACCTTCAATCCCTACACCTGATGGCCTGGTTCTGAGCAGCTAGAGTTCCAGGCCTTGGGTTTCCCCGAAGATGTCTTCACCACTGTGCAGGCATCGTAGAAGGAGCTGACCAGGAAATGCTATGCCTTCAAGTGGAAGAGATTCTCCATTTGGTGTCAGGGCAAGGGGTTGGCCCTTTGCCCTGTCCAGTGGCTAGAATCCTTGATTACCTTTGGTCCCATTCTCAGTCGGGCCTTTGGTTGACAACCCTTAAGGTGTACCAGGCAGCCACCTCTGCTTACCAGGCACAGGCCGGTCAGCAGTTGGTGGCACAGGAGAAGGTGGCTGGGCACTTTTTCAAAGGCCATGACCACATTTCCTCCGTGCATGAACCACCACCACCACCGGGGACTTGTTGCTGGTTTTGGCAAAGCCCATGGAAGCTTATTCAAACTGATGCACAGGTGTGAGATATCTCACCTGTCATGGAAGATCCCTTCTTGGTGGCTATCACGTCAGCCAGAAGGATTGGGGAATCCAGGTGCTTTCGGTGGAGTCTTCTTATCTGGTCTTTCACAGGGACAAGGTTGTCTTGTACCCCAACCCGAAGTTTCTCCTGAAGGTTGTGTCAGAGTTTCACCTCAAGCAGGTGATTAATCTCCTGGTGTACTTCACCAATCACACCTTGGAGGCCAAGCACAGGCTCCATACTCTGGACCTGAGGTGAGCGCTGCATATTACAAAGATCACATGGCTGGAGTTCGGGAGAGATTCACCAGCTATTTGTCACCTTCGCTGAAGCTGCACCTGGCAGAGCTGCAGCCAAGCGGATGATTGGCAGGTGGATCACATCCTGCATTGATCTCTGCTAAAGGCTGGCAAGTAGGAGCCTCCCAGATGGCTAAGGGCTCATTCCACACACCATACCACTGCATCAGTGACTGCTTCTAGGGACGTCCCTATCCAGGAAATCTGCAGGGCTGCTACCTGGAGGTCATTTACATACCTTCATTTCGTTACCACATTGACCTAGAGTCATGCCGGGATGCTGATTTGGGGCCTCAGTTCTCCAGTCTTTATTTCCTTAATAGAGGGTGTGCACCTTGGCTCCTTCTTCCTGCACAACTGCTAGGAGTCTGCCAGAAAGTGTGGACAGAACATCATATCCATGTCCCTAGAAACATAGGTTACTCACCTGTAACAGTAGTTCTATTAGTGTTATACGATGATGTTGATCCACATGGACCCCACCTACCTCCCAGCTTCAGCACACACACTCTGTTTCCAGCGGGCAAGATCTGGCATCATGGGGCGGAGTCGAGAGATTTACCACCTGGGTGGGTGGAGAGCCAGCTTAAAGACTTTCAGGCACATCTTAAAAGGAAAGGACACTGCCAGAAAATGTGGATGAACATCATATACCACTCCTAGAACTACTGTTACAGGTGAGTAACTTGTGTTTGTTGCACTGCTGCTTTTAAAATTTTAAAAGAATATAAAAAGTTAATCTAAATGCATGTACGGAAAATTTTGTAAGTAGTCCCTGTGCTGCTGGAATTGGCAGTAGAGGGTGCTGTTATGTTTCATATACATTCTTTTTGGTTCCATCCATCATTCAGTTAGTTCGTGCATTGATTGCCCCCCGCAGCAGCACTCCAGTTTGAATACCAGTTACTGTTTATTGTTTTATTGTTCCTATAATGTTAAAGATCATGCACAGAAAGAAGTAGCTCAGGATATGGTGGGGAGAGCGATCGGCAAAGTATGAGTAATTGCAGTCGGAACAATCAGGGAGTGGAGTCACCACATTGTTTTTTGTTTTATTGAAAAAGAGACTGCTGCTTTCTTGCTTTTTGTTAATGTTCATGAGTGGAGTAGCAAGGACTGAGCTGGGGGAGGGGGAGTGATGGAAAGCCATCCAGATGTCAGAGTGGCTGTGATATGAGACCTGGAATGACGGTGCAAAACTGATGAGATAGCTTTAACATTGAGGTCAATGTTAAATGTTGATTTCTTACTCTGACTGGCTGCTTGTTGTAATTATTACTGACCGACAGAAGCCAGGGCCTATCAGGAGGAAGTGATGGGTAGCCATAAATGACAGAAAAATAGCTGCCGTGCCATTTTCAATATTCTACTCTGGACACAGTGATTCCTTTGGCAAAAAGGCAGGAAGGGACTAGTTATTTGCTGGTCTCTATTACCTGACACCTGCCCAGGTCCTACTCCTTGGTACTGTCTGCCAATCAGGAAGCGGAATTTCTCTAACCCATTTTCTAAGGTGTTCTACTTCTCCAGCAAAGTTGCAAAATTCATCTTAGCAAAACACTTTGCGATGTGGCCACATCGCACCATGTTTTCCTGGCAAATGGCACTTTTTCAGTTGAAGTTTTCATAGATGCTGTCTGCAGATAAGAATTGCTTGGTCCACCTAGTCTGCCTGAAATTTCCTTATGGTATTCCCCAGGTCAGTATTGGGGGCATCAACTGCACCCCTTTATCCAGTATACCCATGTGCTTATCACATGCATGCTTAAACACCTTGATTGCTTCAGCCTGCACTCACCTCCACTGGGAGTCTGTTCTAGTCGCTCCACCACCCTCTCAGTGAAGAAGCACCGCATTTCCCCTATTCTAACCCCCAACTTCATATTAGACCCCTAGTCCTGGAAGATCCTTTCCACTGAAACATACTCCACCTGTACCCTGTTTATTCCCTTGTGATATATGAATGTCTCTATCATATCTCCACTCTACCCCTGCCCTCCAGGGAGTATAGTTTAGTTCTCTACATGTCTCTTCATAGGGTTTTGGTGCAGGCCCTGTACTATTTTGTTAGCCCTCCTTTGCACCATCTCCAACCTGTCCTGATCCTTTCAAATGGTGTGGCTTCCAGAATTGCACACAGTACTTGAGATGTGGTTTCACCAGCTACATATTCAGGGAAGTATTACCTCCCTCCTTCTGCTGGTGATACTCCTCCCAACGCAACCAAGCATTTGGTTAGCTTTTCACATACTGCTTCACCACTTTCAGGTCATCAGTAATGATAACTCCCAGGTCCCTCTTTTACCTCGTGACCACTAGTACCTCCCTCCCAGAGTATATGCTGTCCCTGGGTTCTTGTGCTCCAAGTGCATAATCTTGCACTTAGCATTGAATCACAGCTCCTACATTTTAGACCATTCTTTGAACTTTTTAGATCCTCCTCATCCTTTCTACTTCTCCCTTTGTGTCTGCCCTGTTGCAGACCTTTGCATTATCCACAAACAGGCATACCCTCCTCCCAGTCCTTCGGTCATGCCACTAACATAGATATTAAAAGTATCGAGCCTAACACTGACCCTTGAGGTACTCCACTAGTCACCCTCTCCTCCTCAGGAGAAAAGTTGCAACTTCACCTGTGAATTTGCATGACTTTTCTTGGAAAAAAAGTGCCGTCGGCTGCTGAAAACTTTGCAGAGTCAACAATTCACCTTTGTAAATTTTGTAAAACTTAGTTTGCAAAGCAAAGTTTACCAACTTCACACAGCTCTACTATTTAGTAACAGTGCCCGGCGGATGTGTACAGGGCTCCTCATTTCCTGAGGATATTTGTGCATCTCTAGTTGTAATAGGTATGGATTCTAGTTAGTCAGTTACAACACAGGATTTTTCAACCTACTTCATGTTACTTTCAATTTGCCTGTGATGCACAGGTACCAATCTGCTTCTTGAAAATAATTATGTCCAGCAATAGAAAAAAGCAAATCACAAGAAAATAAAAAGTAGAAACTAAGCCATTCTTTATTATGATTTTCTGTAGATTTTGCAGGCTTTGTGTATAAAAGCTGTGGAAGATTTTTAAATTTTTGTCATACGGCTATAGTGTTTGCCAACCATAATTATTTTCAAAATAAATGGGAACTAACTTCCTTGATCTAAATGTGAACCAAGAAATGTGAAAATTTTGAAAAGTAATTTAAAAATATTTTAATTGATCACTAATTGCAATCTGTATTGCTATAACCATTCTATACTGTAATAACTCCAAGCTTTAGTTGAAAAGAGAAGAAAGTCTCTCTTCTAACTGTTGCAAAGTTAGCCCTTTCTAAAGCTAATTTCTTTTTCCCAATAAAGATTTTTTGCCTTCTGGGTCCATGTGGGCAGGCCCTTAGCCCTGTCCCAGCTGCTCCCAACTGACCTCCGTCTCCCCCAGCCCTAGCATTGAGTCCTCCCCATGGACTAATTCCCAGTTGCAGGGCCAGGAAGGGAAGGGACGTTCTTCCTGGTACACATATCCAAAATGCTCCACAGACTGGTGGAGACCCGCAACTACTCCTGCTGATAATATAATTGGAAGTGTCTACTATTAAATGCTAGGAGTCTAGTTCAAAAATTGATGAATTAGAATACATTCTCAAAAGCGAGTACATTCAGATATGTGCTATCACTGAAATGGTGGCAAGCTCAGGACAACTGGGGACAAAAATAAAGGATATAACCTATTTAACAAGGAGAGATTAATAATGTGGGTGGAGGCGTAGTCCTGTACATTAAAAACATCACACATACAGAGTCCCTAGATGTGGGAACTACGATGCCCCAGAACACATTTTGGGTACATTTCCTCTAAATCAGGCAAGAAAATAATGTTTGGACTGATATATAGGCCACCTTCTCAAGAAGTAAGTGTGGACATGAAAATCTATACAGTCTTAAATACATTGAATCCTGACAATAAAATTATTCTGTTAGGTGATTTAAATAAGCCAGGAATTGACTTGGTGAGGCCTAGTGGCAAAAGTAACACTGAAGTTAGCTTCCTGGATGTACTAAATGAAAAAGGTCTGGAGCAATATGTACCTACAGCCACTAGACATGGCAATATCCTTGATTTGGTTTTAAGCAATATGGGTGAACAAATCTCAGGATGACTACCCACTAGGGAACAGTGACCACAGCATAGTCAGATTTGTCATCATCGGGCTGCAACAAAGTAAAAGGTAGTACCACGATTAAATGTTTCAAGAGAGTTGATTTCAAACATGATCAGACACGAGCTTAGATACTGGAACTGGGAAGAAGATTTTAGGAACTCAGGTCTAAATGACGTGTGGGAAATATTAGCTAGCAAACTGAATGAACTAGCTAGTAAACATATACCTGAGCATGTAAAATACAATAACTCAGGAAGAATTCCTAAATGGATGGATCGGAAAGTAAGCAGGACAATAAAAGGGAAACAAAGTGTGTTTGTTATACAAGGAGGGTCAACACATCTAGTGCATGACCAAATATAAATTCAAGGTGAAGGTCTGAAAAGATTATTAGAGCCAATAAATGAGATTAAAAACAGCGCTGGATAGGGATGTGAAAGAAAACTATAAATCTTTCTACGGTTGCATCAGTTAAAAAGAGGCAATATTGTACGGTCAGTGCATTGCAAGATGACAAAGATCATTTGGTAAGGGACATTAAACAAATAGTTCAGATGTTGAATAGTTACTTTTATACTGTTTTCAACAAAAAAACAACTAATAAAGTGATCCCCTAAGAGTGGACCCTATGGTGCAGGGACTAAGGTTAGAGGTGAGTGATATTAGAACCAGACTACAATGGGCGACCTAATAAGGCACCTGGCCCAGATGGTATCCACCCTAGAGTTATTAAAACTGGCTGATGTATTGCAGAATCAGTCACCTTTTGTTTGAGAACTCCTCAAAATTGGCAGTGTGGTAGAATGTTGGGGAAGGCAACAGTGATCCCAATCTTTAAGAAAGGGAACAAAAGGTGAATAACTATCATCTGATTAGCCTAACATCAGTTATTGGCAAAGTTCTTGAAGGTCTAATAAAAGAAAAATAGAAAAACACATCAGGGACTTAAATATGATCAACCACAAGCAGCATGGTTTTGTCAAGAGAAGCTCATGTCTACTGGTCTATTACAGTTTACCGACAAGTTTAGCCAGGCACTGAACAGGCGCTGTCAGTTTATGTTATTTATTTGGACTATAGCAAGGCATTCAGTACTATGCTACATTATGAGTTACTGGAGGCACTGGCAAGAGCAGTATCAATGATAATATTGTGGCCTGGATTGAATCATGGCTATTTGATAGGAAGAAATAAGTTATGATCCGTGGAGCTGCCTCTAACTGGGCATATGTTACAAGCGGATTCCTCAGAGTTCAGACCTAGGACAAACCTTGCTTAATTTTTCATTGTCTCAATAAACTGTGGGGATGGTGTCTGGGTATCTAAGTTTGTTGAAGATGCTAAAGTTGGTTATGTGGTTAATGCACCACAGGAGGCAGTCAAATTGCAGGGTAACTTGCTTAAATTAGAGGAATGGGCTAATAAGCACAAATTAAGTTTTAATTTAGATAAATGTGCAGTGATGCACTTTGGCAGGTCCAATTGAATGGCAGCATATGTATTAAATGGTAAAATTCTTAAGGATACCGAGGAGGAAAGGGTCTTACATGTTATGATTACTCTCGACTTAAAATTCAGGAGTTAATGCCACTCTAGTGATACAACAGCATCCAAAAGTTTGAATAGCATCAGAAGGCAAATCACTTCCAGGGATAGTTGTGTGAACTCTATTTATCTCTGGTGAGGCCACATATAGAATATTACATTCAACTATGGTTGGCAAGTACTAAGACAGAGATCAATATTCTAGAAAGGGCTCAGAGAAAGCAACTAGAATGATAGCTGGACTAAAGGGTTTAAGCTACAAGAATAGACTGAGAAGCTTGGGTCTGTATACATTGGAATAGAGAAGACTAAGTGGGGACCTCTGTTTGCTCTTTGACTCATTTACCAACAATGAACTCTTTGACTGTTTAGGCCTTGAATTGAAGGAACAAAATTACAATACAAGAGCACACAGTTTACAGTTAAAGAGAAATATGTAACATTATGTGCAGGGCCACTTGGTTTAATCAGAGGTGATTGTAATCTGGAACAGTTTACCGCATGAAGTGATGGGTAGTAAGGACATAGTGACTTTAAGGACAAGTTAGATAAATATTTTGCAAGAGAGACTACAAGTTTCCCCTTGTGTAACGGGCGAGCATCATATAGGTCATAAGGCCTTCTTTGCTCGTCCAATTCTATGAGATCTATTAGACTGGTTGATGATGTGGGCCAGGAGAGAGCAGGACAGCTTTATAAAGCCTCAGTGCTTCCAGTTCCCATTTTCTCCCGAGTCCCTGCCACTTAGACATGTAAGTGTGTGTGTGTGTGTGTGTATGTGTGTGTGTGTGTGTGTGTGTGTGTGTATGTGTATGTGTGTGTATGTATAAGTGTGTGTGTGTGTGTGTGTGTGTGTGTGTGTGTAGCCAGCACACACTACAGACGCGCTGCCCCTCTACCAAGTTGCTTACACCTGCACTACCACCAGGCATTCACCTGGTGGCAGTCTACAGAGATTACTTGTTTACCCTCCCGGAGAACAGAACAGTCCTTGGCAGTGTTGCTTGGATAGTATCCTACCAGGTTGGATACCATCAGATCCTATCATTTTGGTCAGATATTGGATAGCCTCAGATAGCACAGACATCGGACCAAGGATCTGACATCTTAGGATCCACTGTAAGTATCCGAGGTATCTATGGATCTAACCTGGGTTCCAATGGATCTGACCATCGGATCCAGCTATCTGAGGTTTGATCCAGTGGTTCCACCCATCGGATCCACTATCAGAGGTTGGATCTAATGGATCGCCCACTGGATACAATTATCCAAGGTCAGATCTGATGGCTCTGACTCTGATCCATTGGCCAGATCCTACTGTAGATCTGATACCAGCACTATCTGATGGAGGATAGTTGGATCCACAAAAGCAGTATCCGAGCAACACTAGTCCTCGGGATGCTCGATCCTCCCCATGACCAACTCCCAGTGACTCAAGTCCACTCCCAAACCCAGGTCACCAACATGACGGCAGTACTACAGCCGAGCCATGAGGCCACCTTATCAAAGATAATTTCTTAGAAAAGAACTAACTCTGGAACAATTAGGGCTAGAAATATCAATTCATTTTAAAGATATTGAACTTATTTTAAGTTGTCCAGAACGACAAATTGGACTGATACACGTTTCTATCTTGTATTGTCTACAAGCTTTCATTTTAAAAACTAAGTTTCTAGCCTAACAATTGCAAGGTTTGCACTTTCTAAAGATAATTTCTTAGAAAATAACTAACTTTGGAACCATTAGGCTATGAATATTGATAAACTTTTGAATTATAGACAGTATTTAAAATATCCATAATTAAAAATGTACTGATAATGATTCTGTGTTGTCTTGACTCAAGCTTTCATTTAAAAACTAGAAAGTTTCTAGTCCTAAGATAATTTCCTTAAGAAAGGCTAACTTTGAAGCTGTCCGGCTTAGAAACATTTTTTATATGAAAAGTTGAAGTCAGACCAACAGAGAAAAGTTATACTGATACAATCTGCAATTGTACATATTTTTAAAAACTATTAATAAGTTAAAATCTATAAGTATTTCAAGCCTAATGATTCAAAAAGCAGCCTTTTTCTATGACATTGGGCCAGATATTCAAAACTTTGTTGCTGATTAAAATGACTTTATGCTGCACAAACTGAAGTTTGTGCTTTGAGTCTAGACTTAGCACAGAGCTTCCTAGATTTGAAGTATCAGTTTGTGTGACACTGATTTGGTTGTGTGGTGGCACAGAGTTAGAGAGATTGTGCACATGCAATGATTTCAGGGCCTACATGCAGTGTACACACCTGTATTCCAATTATAGTGATGCTGCTGAGGAAAGTTTTGTGCTGCCAAATGACCGTGATGAAATGGCATGTTTTAACTTAGAATGCAGTAAGCGGTCACTTTCAAACAACCCATATCTGACTTCTGAGGCTTAGAATGAAGTCAAGCACACACGTAAGCTGGTATAAGATGGTCCTTACTGCAAGTAGAATGTTTGTGTGACCAGGGTCAGATAAATTACTTTGTATGTTTTGATGTTCACATGTCATGAGGATATGGTACCACAAATCCCAATCACACTACATATACTGACAAACAACCAGTAAATGTTTCAGAAGCATGGACTGCACTCTACCACAGCAAACAAACTCTGGTCAGAGCCACAGTGGCTGCTACTGCAATGCTATTGACGTAATGTGCATGCACATGCTTCAAGCTTAGTGAGTCATGATACACAAACATGCCATTGCATTATAGAGGTAGGGACTTGGTACTTTGGAGAAATGGCTATGTTGAAAGTTTGTAGTTTAAATATTGAAAATTAGCAAACTTACAAGTGAACGTTGAAATACTGCAACATTTAGTCATCATAACCTGGGCATTTTACCATATTCACACTACATTTTTAGCATAGCCTTCTTATAACCTAACCTCATAAACAAATGTGGTGAAAATGTTCAAAATCTGGCCCAAAAGTTGATTCTGCAAAGCGACTGCAGAATTGCATTTCAGCCATATTTGCATAATTCCACTGCCATTGGCCATGAGGTTGGGTTCCAAAAGGCCAGATGAAAATTTGGGGACAAAATATGTAAAGAAATGTTGCATCTTCCATTAAAGGGGTCAGATGGTGTCTGCATTTATTCTCCATTTTACTTATTTCATTTCAATACAAGCAGAATCTCTGTCATCAGTCTTCATTTGCACTTGCTGCTTTTCTACAAGTGACTTAATAACCCTCTACTGTGGCCTTATAATAATTTCTACCGCAACCAGTTGTGATTTCAAGCAACATAATTATGATGTCACTTGTATGCAAGCAGCCAGAGCAGATGAAGAGCAAGTGACAGAGATCCTGTTTCAATGAAAATTTCAAAGATAATAAAGTAAGAGTGAAAGATAAGTTCAGTATATAACATAAAGACTGTATTGTGAACTTATTGCATTTTAAAAGTTGCCCTTGTGGTATCAGAAGCTCTTTTTTAGATTTTATTTTGGCGGGAAGGCACTATAGTGCTGAAGTTCGATTTGAAGTTCTTGCCCAGGTGCTAGTAGTTAAAATGACTTGCATAGGGTCACAAAATATGCAAGTGGTGATTGTGGGATTCAAACCCAGGTCTACTAGGTTTTGAAGTCCACAGCTTGGGACTCTGACTAGTACTATACTGCTGTATTTTAGCTGAGGATATATGTGGATTCTTGAGTGCATTTGGCTTTAGTGCATAGCTCCTTTACAACCACAAACCACAGTGATCTTAAAAGCACTACATATAATCTTTAGGTGCTGATCTAGGATTTTCTTGTTAGTAGGGGCAGAGCATGCTAGGAAGTTCACAGATCAGTTTCTCCATCATCCTTTTATCCGAGAATATAGGTTATTCGGGGTTATCATATGATATCACAAGTTTTGCAACCAATAACACATTCCTTTTATACAAGGGTGTTATTTATGAGCAGTCTTAGTGTACATTTGCACAGTTATTAACCAACTTACACCAGTAACATAGAAAACATACAATGTTGTGTCATTTTATGGCTAGTGTACTTACTCGGTTAACAAAAGCTAAATAAAATATGACTCATATTACAGTATATAAAACATGATACAATGTGGTCTCTTATTATGTTTCATGTTTTATTTTTCAACTGAGATCTTGGTGGTTATCGGAAAGGAGGCAAACTGCATGTTGTAGGCGGGTTTCATCAGCCCAACTGTGTTCTGAATAAGGGGTCAAAGCTAGACTTGATGATAGTGTATTGTAAGACATAATACACTATAAAGACATCAAACATCATCAGATATAAAGAGATTAGTTTATATCAGTGTGAGTGGTGTTTTTGACTACACCAGTGTGACATTTTTCTTTTTGTCTCTATAATCCCAGATCTGACCTCCTTAATGACAGTAACACACAACTTGGGGTTCACCACCCCAGCCCAAGCCTAAAATTAGTCAATTATTTGCATCTGTAGAACCAGGAATTCCTCTGTCCTTGGTCCATTAACATCAAACCTTGACTTGCAGTTGGCGTCAGTATCAGGATCCATTTCTTCTGCTACCCCATAAAACAAGCACTGATGCATGGTCCTATGAGTGGGGAACTTTCAGTTAATGCCGCTTAAATCGGGGCTCAGCCCTCTCAAAAGGATGGAAAATTAATTTGTTAAAGCCCCTCAGGGCTTGGAGGGACTTAGTATATTAAATCATCTATTTCTGGGCTTGCACCTTGGACTTACTAGGAATGGGTACAGTATGTAAACAAATTACACAGCCCCTCCTAGGCTCAGCCCTGTACCAACCAGGCATGTTATATTTGTGTATGCCTTTCCTGAGCTCCGTCACACTCAGAGGGAGCATGTGAAAAAAAAAAAAAAAAACACAATCAGCCCCTCCTGGACTCAGTACCCCAGTGCTCAAGAGGAGCATATTAATTTGAATTAGCCCTTTTGGGCTAGAAACTTTGATCCGCTAAGATCAGGTATGAGAAAAAATAATACCGCCCTCCTGAGCTCAGCCTCTGCTCCAAGCGGGCATGTTAAATATTTGCATGCCCTTCATGGGTTCTTGTTCAGTATGTGCAAAACAGACTGCACTTATTCTGCAAAACCTGAGTCTCACTTTGTGTTATCTGCCTCTGATATATGCTAACCTGTGTTAATGAACACACTTGGCTCTGCCTTGTGCCTCAGTATTTACCCAAATAACTGCATACCTTTGTTGATCACTATGCACAGTTGTGCACGTAGTTATGCTGAAAATTTTCTGTCACTTTCTGTGATCAGTCTCTGATATATGCCCCTGTTACATGAATGCACTTGGCTCTGCCTCATGCCTCACTGGATACACTGGTATGGTCATACCATGGCTCTATCAAAGTGTACAATTGTGAGTGCAGTTATTCTGCAAACCTTGTGTCACTTTTGTATAATCAGCCTATGCTATATGCTCACCTTGGTTACACAAAGACACTTGGCTCTGCCTCATACCCACGAAAGAGCATACCATGATTCAGTCACTATGTAAAATGTAACTGCACTTATTTTGCAAACTTTGTCTCACTTTCTGTGAATGGTCTCAGATATAGTCTCACCTAGAGTGCATGAACACATTTGGCTCTGCCACATGCCTCAGTGCATACCCAGGAAAGTGCATACCATGGCTCTATCACTATGTACAAATGTGTCTGCACTTATTCTGTAAACCTTGTCTCACTTTGTGTAATCGACTTCTGATATATGTAATCCTTCGTTAAATGAACACACTAACATGTGACAACTGTCTTACAGTTAGTGATGAGCAGTACAAAGAAATACTGTAGATTTTTCTTGTGAATGAAAATATTTTAGATGTATTATTAGCTATGCACAAATAAAGGCTACAAGTACTACACAGTGTGGGTGGCATGACAGGACTGTCTTAAGCCATCAGTTTCATGTTCCATGCTAATCCGTACAACAAATGTTTTTTTTCTTACAGCTTCCATACACCTCTACACTTTGAATACGCCTGCTGAGCGTGGCTGTTCTCAGAATGACTTCAGCCTCCATTTTAGTTTATTTCATACCCTATTCTTCATTTGTTCCCTGTAGCTACCTAACATTTTAATTAATGTGCGCACACTGACCTCCTAACATGACTCAATTAGCTGCATTTCAGCCTTATCAGAAAGCTGAGACATTTTCTTGTTAATATGACACAAATTCTTATATTTACACCTTCTGTGTTTATACAAGACAGCACAGTATAATGTAGCCTAACTCCAACACTCTGACACCCTGCTGTGTGCTGACTGAGGAGGTAAACAAAAGATATTAGGACTTTTACAGCTTCTCCTCTCTGCATATTAATAGCACCACATTGCTCTGCTTAACAGATAGTGCAGGGGAGGGGAGAAAACACATTGTACTGAGTGGGAGAACGTGGAAGATTTTCAGTAAGTTGTGCTTTGATTCCGCTCCATTGTAACAACAAAGCTGTGCTGCATTAGGGTTCAGACCCCTTTGATAACAGTACATCTGCATGGCTCCCCCATGCAACCGTAAAAAGTACAGTACCTGTGATACAGTGCTGCTTTGTACTGTGGTATACTGTTGCCATCTGTTAACACTGGTCTGTAGCCCAGCCTCCTGCAATCAAAGAAGCAAAACATAGACAGTGACAGCAGAAAAGACCAAAGGTCCATTCAATCTGCTTGAGTTCCTGTTTAGACCTGGGACCTACAATTCCTCCAGGGTTTAGCTCTCCCATCCCCATTCACCTCCCTGACTCTGATGCCCTGAACAACCATTATACCCATCATTCTGTACCAGCCGTGCTTCAAAATACTAATGGTTTCGCACCACCATCTCAGCTGGCAGCCCATTCCATGGCCCCACCCCTTTCTGTAAAATAGTGCTCCTCACATTCCTCCTGAACCTGTCTCTTGTAAACCTCCACTCAAACCACTTGACTGGGAGCTGGTATTCAAATTAAATAGTCCCCTGCAGTGCCCCTGTTTATTCCTTTCAGAATTTGAAGGTCTCTATCATATCTCTCTTCACCTTTCTGGTCTTCAGTGATACATGTTCAGTGCCTTGAGGCTCCTCATAGGGCATACCCTGCTGCCCTGAATAATTTTATTACCTTGCTGCACATTCTCCAGCCTATCCCTATTCTTCTTGATGATGACTCCAGACCTGGGCTTCACTCCAGGTGTAGCCTCACCAGGATGTTTATATGAAATATTATCTCTCTTTCTCTGCTGTCAGTTCCCTCTGGATACAGCCAAGCATCCTATCTGCCTTGGTTGTAAGCCTTGTTGTACTGACTCAATTGCTTTAGAGAGTCACTGATGATAACTTCAAAATTTCATTACTCAGCCTTGGCACTAAATCTCACCCCTCTCATCCAGTACTCTGTCCTGGGGTTCTTGTTTCCTAGGTGCATAATCTTGCACTTTTTGGTGTTGAAAATCAACTGCCAAGTGCTTGACCACCCCTCCAGCTTTTACCTCAAGTCTCTTTGCATTTCCTTTAGTCCCTCTTCACTATCACCCCTCCCACAGAGCTTAATGTCATCTGTGAAATTGCACAACTAGCTGATTCCCCACCATTGTTGCTGATGAACATGGTGAAAAGGACGAGCCAGGGCAGATCCCTGTGGAACCCTGCTCATGACCCCACTCTCTTCTGATTTAACTCCATTAACCACTATCCTCTGTTGCATCTCCTTTAACCAATTACCTACCCAGTTTACTGTGATCTTAGCTGATCCAGATTCTTCCATCTTCTTCAGCAAGCTTCTGTGAGGCACTGAGTCGAACGCCTTGCTGAAGCTGAAATAGATCAAATCAACAGCATGGCCCCTATCCAATTCACTCATCACCCAGTCAAAAAACTATCAGGTTAGTCTAACAAGACTTTTCTGCCATGAATCTGTGCTGTTAGTACCCTGGAGACTGCTGCTTTCCAAATAGTCCATGAGGTGCTCTTTGACCAGTGACTACTCAGTTTCTCCACAATACAGGTAAGACTGTTAATGAGACTGAAATGGCAGCATAATGAGCTAATAATGACCCCTCAGTGCCTTGAACTGGGAATGAGATCGTTGCATGGAGATGTTAGAATATAGTACATTTACACAACAGAGCTAACAAGTATGGGACATGCTAATGCTCTGTGCTTAGAATGCCTATTCTCTGTCCCATGTCATTCCTTCATTGGCCAGTAGAGTGTTGTGCTTTGTGGTGTACAAACATTTTATTGCCTTGCTTGCGCTATTTATACGTGCTTAGCACTCACATTGTGCTTTGCACTTCTGTGAATACCATATATCATCCTTTGTGCATCATGCACAATAGCACTAACAGACGAGACTGCAAACAGCACTAGACCTGACCTTTCAAATATGGGCCCATGTCCTAAAAGATACAAAAGCTTTGTCTGAAATAGAACCAAGTAAATTAGAAGTTAAAACTATGATTATGATTAGTTTTGCTTTTAACTCTGATTGTGACTTATTGGTTAAACTATCAAGGGTGAAAGGCACTTACTTATAAGTCGCACAGATTTTTTATCTACCCTGACTTTTCCTATCAGACTCAACAAGGTGCAGGAAATTCTTTAATTATAGGCAAGAAGTTTTGGAGTTCAGATGTACTTTCCAATTGCTAGCACCAGCTAAGTGTGGAGTTAAACAAAGGGCAAGGTCAAGTTTTCTTTGAGGTGGACAAACTTGCAGCTTTTATCAAGCTCATTATGATTTGGATACATTGAGAGAAGAGAATCCCAACTTCTTCGGACTAGAATTCTCTGTGATTGCTTCAGAACTTGCAGGGAAATCGGTTGAGAGACTAAGGGGCCAATTCCAGATGTATGGTGCAACCACGCTGTTGGATGCGACCTTAGACATTTGCCTACACCAGGGACCCTGTGCCAGATTCCAGAACAGGCAGGGTCCCTGGCACCTATGCCCCTGTGACATGCAGCAGCTCAAGGGTTGCACCATAGGAAGAGCACACCTGACCTGGGTGCTGCAAGCCACAGCAATGCCCACCCACAGGGCACAAGCCATGCATGGCATTGCCCCCAAAGCCCTGCACCAAGACACCATGGCAATGCCCCACAGGGCTGGGGAGGGGTATGGGGACCACTGGACAACCATGAGGAGTATGGCAGGCAAGGGATGTGACTGCCCTGTGGGCGTGGCTCGGTATGGAGGTGCCAGCTGCCCACTGAGGGCAGCTCTGCCAATGGAGATAGAATGGGGACCTATGTGGGACCATGGGGAGGTTGGCTGTAGGGACAGCAGGCATGGAGGTGTGGCCCTGGTGGACATAGGGTATGGTTAGACCAGCTAATAGCTGGTCTAACTGTCCCTACCATTGTCTGCTGGGGTACCTCCTGGAATAGCAAATTGCCATTCCATTGGCTGCACACCTGAAATAGGGCCGTAACTGATGCAGAAACCCCTTGCACCATGTTGCAGGTTTTCTTTGGCATAAGCAAAAGTGGCATAGCCACGCCTTTGGCATAGGCAGCCTGCGCCATGTTGCAGACCACCTCTCAGAATAGCGGGTGAGTGTAATGCATGTCGCAGTGCTGCGACTTGTGCCACTGGTTTGCCACAAGTTGCCTTGCGACATGCATAACCTGTTCTGGAATCAGGCCCTAAATGTTTTTCCTAAATGAAGCTTTAGTTTTAATTATGACTTAAAATGTATATGTCTTAAAGCAGGTTCTTTTTCTCCTTTTCTTCTGTTTCTTTCTTTTTTTGTCATATAAATAAAAATGAGATGGAGTTAATTAACATATATTTTGATTTAGATATCAGGTCTGAATTTAAAAGAAAATAGTGCAACTGCTTGCAATTAAATAACCTGTTTTGATTTGTACACCAGTATTGCCTCTCCATGAATTGGACTGAGGCTATTCTTACATGCACAAATTAATGTGTCATTTTGCAAAATTATGAAAATAAACAGTGTTTTAAAAAAGGCTAATTAAACATCTGGAGGAGGTTGACTCCATAGGTGCAGTGTTCATTGACCGCTCCAAGTCTTTTGGTCTTGTAAATCATAAAATGTTGCTAGCTAGATTATATAACATAGGGCTGTGCATCATGTAGTAAAATGGTTGGTTCTTAAGTGGAAGAATCCAAGGGTTGTTGTTAAAGGCCATTCATCACAAGAAGGGTGCCTGGAAAGATGTGTTCCCCAGACATCAATATTGGGACCAGTTTTATTTTTAATTTACATAAATGATTTAACAAAATGTATAAACAACACTCATATTAGATTATGCAGATGCTAACATATTGATAGCAGTAGAAAATTTTCAAGATTTGGACAATAAATTACACATGGATATCGCAGTGATGGAGCATTGGTTTGAGAAGTCAGGACTTGTTAAACGTCAAAGAAAGACTCAAGCTATGGTATTCAGTTCACAACAAAATATGATTTGTATAATGTTAAAATTGAATGTAGTAGTGAATAACTGGGTCAAATCAGTAAATGTGGATGAATATAAATAGCTAAACACGTAAAATTTGATATTCATATTTTGCATGCAATAAAAGATAAATTGTATTTTGGGCACCCTCTGCAGAAGTACTAGAATGTCAACTATGGAAATAAGAAGATCAATTGTAAATCATCTCCCACTACCAGTGTTAGATTATAGTAATGTGGTATTAAGATTTGCTAATAAGTACCTTAGGGATAAGTGGAGGTTTTGTATAACAGGTTAGCCAGGATCACATTAAAATGCTCACTAAATAAGCACCATTGTTTACAATATACAGAATTGGGATGGGGTTCTTTGAGGTTAAGATGCTAAAATCAATATTCAGTTTTGATGTTTAAGTTGGTTAAGGATTTAAAGGGAGTTACATTTGAGGTTCAAGAAGAGGGTAACCAGAGGCACAGTACATGAACAAGGGAGAAGGTGGAAAGAGAGTACTATAAATTAGAAATAATTATGGCCAGATGACATTAAAGTATCAAATTCCATTCATATGGAATAGTCTCCAGCTGTAGTTAATAAACATTGAGAAGCTTTATAAATTTAAACATGCCACTAGTTCCTCCATGACAAAACAATGTTAACTTTTATTACGTAATTATGAAAATATTTTTTAATATTGATTGGTGTTGCTTAGACTGTATAGGATATGTTTGTGTTTCACATTGACACTTTCAGAATGCATAAAGTATAGGTGTTACAGTGGATTGTTTCAAATCATCTACTATTGCTATTTATTGTATATATTTTGCCTTAAATGACAACTTTGGGTGTTGTTCAACACTTATACACTGTTCAGAATGGTCTACGTATTTGTGTATATGTCACTACATTATAATGCTCTTTAAAATTGTTTATATTATTCCATTTGTAACAACTCATTTCTTGGTCAGGACAACCTTGTAAATAGGTCCCTTTGAGGGCCTAAGAGTTTATACAGCTTAAAATAAATGATTTTACCACTTTCATACATCTATGTAGTAACAGGTGGTAAGGGACTGTTGTGTCATACTTGCAACCTGGGTTCATGCAATGAGCCTGGAATGTCAGGAGCAGAGGACAATAGAAAGAATTTAGAATGCCCTTCAATACTTTCCTCCTGGAGTATGAGGACTGTTTTAAATCACTATGCAGTGACTCCTGGTGACAAGCTTGAGGTGGTGTCATAGGCAGCATGGGTGAGCACATGTTTGATACCCCACCACCTGGGTTAATGTAACTGCATGTGCTGGGAAGTGATCTGGAGAAAAAGTAGGAAGCTGCTTATTGGACCAATGGTTGACTGTGGTGGTGAGGTGGAAAATGTGAGGAGTCTTGGGACTGAGTCTAGCCACAGTGGGTAAGTGAAGTGGGCAGCAAGATAAACCCATTGAAAGCCTGAAGGCGTGGCATGCTATGGATGAGTGAGAAAAAGAAATAACACAAAAGAAAAAGCAACTTTGAAACCATTAGGGCCCAGGAATTCATTTTATTTTAAATGAAAGTTTAGGCTCATGTTGGTGTGGTCTGTGCTGTTAACAGTGTTCTTATGCATTGGCATACTTTAATATATTTGAACATATTCAATAGAGTGTCTATGAATAAGCTTTTTATTTACTGTGGAATGTTGCCACTAATGCTGACTAGCAAAGGTGACACAGTCACAAGTGCTAGGCTAGCATTACTGGCACCATTCAAGTGAATATCTCTGAACTGTCTATGGGATGTTCTATTTATACTATGACAAATAAAAGAGCTTCACCGTCATTATGTCACCAAGGGAGAATAACTACAATTACAGGAGAATAGCATGTTATTCACCCCAGAGGTGAATAACAAGACTAAATAACCCATTTTATTGAACCCTCTTATTCATCCCTCCCATGGTATAAATATTGAATAAATTCTGGATACATGTGGTATACAGGTATACATGTTAATATACATCAATACACTATTATGGTTGCAACTGAAGTGACATATTTTGTTGCATGTAAATTGTATTGATAGGTCTTATCACATGAAATTAATCCTATATCTTTGCCGCCTCTGATTTTTCATGATCGTTGCCAAAAAAAAAAATAAAAAAATGGAAAGTGACAATTCCTAAATTGCTGGATTAAAGTAAAAGATGATACTAATGATATTCCAACAAGGAGAATCCATTTTTTCTAGTTTTATTTGTGTTACCCCTAAATTCTTACAATAAAAGAAACAACTCACCCTATTTTGTGAAGCTAATCTTCATGGAGGCAGTTAAAGATGCATGTTTTGCTTGTTTACTAATCTGATGGTGTGCTTTCTCCTGTTAAAGTTACAATAGGTTCTGGTTGAAGTTCCTTGCACATCAAGTCCCACCCCATTAAGAAGCTGCAATGGTGCCTGCCTAGGAAGTGAAAAATGCAGTGGGATGAGAGTAAAATCACTTATGAGCTAAAAATATTTCAAAGGGCCTTTGTTAATGCCTTACCCCACCCCCCCAAAATCTGGTCAGGTCTGGTTTCTAGAACAGAAATTCCTCCACTTGTACCCACATCAGCAAACTCTCTCCCAAATTCTCTGTACCTTTTATGTGAAACATGTATTCAGGGCTGTGCCCTTGATAAGATGTTTTGTACTGCAGCATCTCAAGGTTTTATGTACATTTGTTTGAACATACACATGCTTAAAGGGCAAGGGAGTATCATCACAACATTCCTCAAAAATCTGAATTTCAGGGCATTCTGTTCTTTACTGAACATAATGTTCTTTGTGAGAACACCCATGTCAGTTGGGCATGGTCTTCCACCTGGCACCCTGCCCCTTCCAACAAACTAGAGTTTCTCCCAGTACAGGGAATGGTGAAGTCCTGCCTGTTCTGGGTACTGCCTCAGGGAGAGTTTCCTACAGAGTGTTGGGAGATGTAGTAGTGGCCTGGATGGAGACCAGAGGCAGTGACTAGTCAGACAGGAGATAACTGAAATAAGGTTGGAAAGAAGAAAGCAGGTGCTAAGCCTGACCAGGTTAGCAAAGAATATATTGAAAATATGATAAAGTGCAAAGGCTTGACTTGGATCTCTGGATGTAGTAAGTGTGTTTACATTAAATAAATAGCACTCAAACTGGGCCATTTGTGATATTTCCTTTGAATAATAGGACTTAAATCTTTAATATTTAGCACTGGAAAGCATTATTTTAAACTTCAGAAACAAAAATGGATCCATAGAGAGAGAGATGAATTAAAACTATCAACAACACATTTTTACAGTATTATAGTTTACACTTTAGTATATTCAAAATCTGTACACAATCACACATCAATGTATAAAAGTTTTACAGAGGAACTGTAAGTCTTTGTACAAGTCATTATTCATACTGTTTGTGACTCTCCTATACAGACAAAAAATCTAAGAATTCTAAGTGCTATTAGTTGCTGTTTTATCGGTATTGCAGGAAATCCTTGAGAATTGTTGGCAGCTGAAGCAGTGGAATGAGATGTAGTCTGGATGTTCCCAAGCAGCTTCTGATGCAGAGGCGACAACGCTGGCACAGAGAGCATGGTGTGGCTACAAAGAGAAAAGTATGTGTTAATAATCCATATTAGTTGCCGTATCAATCAGAGGCATTCCCTACCTCTCTGACATTTTCAACACATCCACTTTATTCCACCAGTTTTGATCTTCCTACCATCCTAGCCATCAGTCTCAGCAATGTTGATGCCAGTCAGGTCTCTCCTACTGTGCCCCATAATCTGAAACAACCTCTTAAACTGACACCCAATTTCACTGACTCACCCCACACTATATAAATCTTTATTCTCCGACATGTTGCTCATCTCATATCCAAACAATTGCAGCCACCATAGCTGCACATTCCAGTGGCTAGGAGGGCTGGCTAGTGCAACATTTACACCCAAAGACAGTTCCGCCCCTTGGTCATCTGCCAGTGAATGCTGGGCAGCTCAGTCTCTTCCTCCTCTGCAACTGAGGCCTCATTTACATGAAATGCTTGGCTTGCAGTTGTCACCAAATTGAGACTCTGGGGAAGGCTTGCAGTGGGAGGCCACCAACCTATGGAAAACACTAATCTGAAACCATATATTTTCTCTTTGGTCTATAACCTCTAATCCCCCACTCCATCTCTAAATCCATCATCTTCTACCTATCCCCTGAACTTAATAGTGTTTTCAAAAATATATTAAGATAATGTTAGGTCTCAAACAAAACATAAATTGTCAGGAAATGTGGAGTTAGGTCCAAAGACACTATTTCTGTATGTTTTGGGAAACAAGGTAGACTTCTATATCCCTGTTAGTTGGGTTAACTATACCACAACACTATACCCCACTCAACACAACTAACCACTGTGAAACAATATTACCTTAGTTACATATAAAGAGTAAATTCCATTAATACTTACCATGATTTCCTTTTCAGTTAGCTACAACATTGTCAATGGAGAAGTTAGTTATTTCATATGGTTATAACATGGGTAAGACAAATCCAGTGATCTGATTGGTCAATAATTGTTCACACTTCTGTGGCAATTGACCAATAACTGTACAGGTCTGAAAGTGCCATGTAAGTCTTGAAACTTGTTTTATAGGCTGTCTCAGAAACTGTGACAGCTGTAAAAAACAAAATCAATTTAGCTAACAACATGAGTGACTTGCCTACCAGCCAGTTTGACCACTTTGATGGTGCAAACCTAGCAGTTTGGTATGAGAACTGATATATCAGTGAAGAAGACTTATTTATTCTTAATGTAAAAAATTATTTAGTCTTGTGGGTTTTTTTTTTATTTTATGCCATTTTATAGATGCAATGACACATTAGGGCTTCCGGTTTAGTTTGCTAACACCTCATGCCTCCAACCCATGGAGTGTGTGTGTGTGTGTGTGTGTGTGTGTGCTAACTGCATGCCCTGTTGTGTGTTATTGCTTATGTAACATGCCCTATAATAGAGGTAGTGGTACAGTCTCAAACCAGACTGTTCTGGTAGCACAGAATCTGCGCACATTATTATTCTGAGAGAGTCAGTTACTTGGTTTACATTCTTGCTCCATGATACCCCAGACCATCAACATTTAACCCTGTTAACAAACCACAGTAAGCCTCTTCTAAAAATCACAGAAACTATATCTAAATATTTAAAGGAGAACTGTGCTGAATCGGCAAGTCATTTCTCCCAAGTCGAGCTGATTTTTAAATGCTAGTTCAAAATTCTGTTATGGTTTAATTTATACAGGCTATTTAATTATCCCAGTTAGTGTTTCTAATTTACACAACTGATAAGGATCATTTTAGAACTCTATCATGTAGATTATATTCTTGTGCTATTTTCTATTCCTGGCACCATGCATTTGTGAAAGAGCAACAAGGAAGCAGGCTCCACTCACTAGTGTGCTTCTCAAATGTAGATACACTCAACACACGAAATAAGGGCACCATCCACCGTTTAAAATGAACAAACTGCATTTTATTGCCAAAATACAAAAGCAAAATACAAAACCGCAGACCAGTGCCAGTAGGTGCTACACCTCAAAAGGCCGACCGATTTGCACATGCACCTTCCTCAGAGACAGTGCATTTGTGTTCAACCATTCAAATCTGTGGCCAGAAGGCACATAAAGTACATCATACAGTTCTAAAATGATACTTAACACCAGATTGAGAATCACAAATGTTGACATTGGTTACTAAAAGGTCTGTATAGATGAAACAATAACAGAAATAGAAACAGTTCATAAAAGCAGCTTTTACTGGGAAAATGACTTACATGTTCAGCACAGTTTTACTTTAGAATACTAAAAGATATGCACGTCTACCTTCTCCAAGTGGAAAGACTTCACTATGCAGAAGATCCAAATCTCACTTCCCTCTGAATATCTTCTTCTATCTTGTACACAGGATGCCATACCATATTGTAGCTAAACAAGTAGAACTTCCTCCAACAATCAAAAGACTCCTAAAGGTTTCCAATAACAAACCACACCACTAACATCTTGCTGTAAAGATAAATACATATTTAAAACTGTAAATTTACTTACTGTGATGCCCAGATAATCATATGCATAACAGTTGAAAACTGAACAAGCGTTGCAACTACCTTATGTATTGTGGCATTTTGGTTCTTCTGTCCACCACTAAAGATCCCTTACCTTCTCTGTGGTCTGCCAAACCCTTCGGTTGCTGTGTGCAGACCCCATCTGGACCGTCTTGAATAACTAGACAGACACATAAAATAATAATAAGGCAGGTTTATTCTGTGCTGCAGATGTTCTCTCCATGAGACAAGGCCCAGACTGACAAAATCTCTGATTTATAGGCATACATGGCACTGCCAGGCAGTGCAACAAATTGTTACTTGCAAGTTCTAGGAGTGCTCTTAAAGAGGCGGCAGCTTAACATTAAGCCCCATGTGGCATGTGTGCTTCCATCACTGCTGGAACAGTGAATGTGAGCACCTCTAAAACAAGCAATAAATCTGTAACAGTTTCTAAGAAATATTTTAAGTAAATTTTAAGGCAAAACACATTTCATGCATTACAAGGCATTACGTTCACAAACAGAACTTCACTGTGGTGGTGGTGGGGGATAACCTGGACTACACTGGGGACCAGTCAGAGTAGCACCAGAGGGTGGGGAAATCCAATATTTTGAGGCTTGGTCAGCCATAAGTGCTAAGGTGTGGGGGAAAGAAAAAGGAAGAGAAGGAAGGGTAGCAGCAGGAGGATACCCAGAATGCAGGCCAAACTTTTATTAACAGTTGCATAACAAGCAGATGGACTGTCCATGTAAAGAGACATTCATAAGGGGAAAAGCATTAGTGCAGGTAAATAGCACCATTGGCAACAGGTGAAAGGAGAGGTACAACAAGATAGTTACTGCAAAACAGTTAAACCAGAAAATGAATTAGTCCCAAATCACACTGAGTTGGTAACAAGTTCAAGACCTCTGTTCGACTTTTCCGGTCAGTGGGAATGAAGGCATGTGTAGATTGCACTAGTTCCTGACAGAGAGGTCAGATCATTAAAGTGACCCAGAAGTTCTGCCCATTATCAAATCCATACCACTTTACTCTGTAAGTCTAGGATCCATTGACAAACTTCTTCCTTAAGATCTTCTCGTCTGTACACTGTGGTGTGTAGAAGAGAGTCCTGAGAAGAAGGTTGAGAAGAAGAGGAAGTCCCAGGCAAATCATTTCTTAAAATGGAATCCAGCTGAGAGTGTCAGGAGGGAACAGCTGTAAGAACTAGTTGCAAATTGTCTGGAGGATCTCAGCTTCAGAGAGGATGGGGGCTCAAGGGCAGCTTAATTTCTGGGAGGACTGGGGTCATCTGAAAGTTTGTTATTCAGGTACCTGTGCTTTAGTCAGTTTATATGGACTTTGTTGTGTACCAGCTTGCCATCCGACTTGCATCACAGATGAGCGTGGACCAGAGGAGGCTTTTCTACGATGTAGAAGGGACCAATCCAGAAATGGAAACAGTTTCTTGGTGGTGCCCAGAACAATAACAGGTCAGTACTAATAAACAATGTCCCCAACAGAGAATGAAGGCTCATGCTTCTTGGCTGCAGACATTTTTGCATTGCCGATTTTCTCTGGCCCAGCGTGATGATTACACTTCGTCAGGCAAGTTCCAACTGTTCCAGAAGAGGATAATGAAAGAAGAAGCTGACTTAGGAACCTCTAGCAGTGAGAGATCCCTGTCCAGTAGAGTTCTTGGGTGACGTCCCATGGACTAAGAAGAATGGAGTGTATTCTGTGCTGTCACCACAAGGGCTGGTATTGTATGCAAACCGCACAGAGGGAGCCAAACAGTCCCAGGTGTCATGAGTCTCATCCAGATACTTGGAGAGTGTGCCAAGAATGGTAGACATCATTCTTTCACTCTGTCCATTGCATTGTGGATGGTAATTTGTGGTATGTGTCTTTTTATGTCAAGAAGTATACAAGTTTCTCGACAATGATGGACAGGAAGTTAGTGCCTCTATCTGAATGTAGGTATGATGGGGTACCGTGATGACAAATGACTGTAGTGAGGAAGGCACTTGACACAGTGGCAGCTTTAATGTCTCTTAGGGGATGAGTTCCAAATACTTCATCAGGTAGTCCACAAAGACAAGGATGTATTTGTTACCAGAGTCAGAGCATGTTGGTAAGGGCCCAAGAATGTCAGTGCTGACTCTTTGGGTAGTTCAGTGTCTATAGGCATTGGGATGATGTTGCCTTTGTTGGTTTGGTAGGAGGCTTTCTTTGGGAGCAGGGCTGGCAGAATTTTATGAACTGGACAATGTCCCTGTTCACGTGTGGTAGAAAAGTGAAGCCTGTCTTTTCCAGGTTCTGTGAATTCCCATATGACCTCCAGAGAGTGGAGGCATGAGTGGAGAGAAGAACTTGAGGGATGAGAGAGGCTGGCACAGCTAGCTATAGATGAGTTCTATCCGTGCGATGACCCCTTGCCTTCCTTGGTCCAAATGTGAAAGAGCACTCCGTCATTGAGGAAGTACTGCGAAGCAAGGAAAGTACATCTTGGTGATGTTCTTTGTTGAGGTAAGGTTCCAGACTCTAAGTAGGAGATTATGTCTGTAAATTGACTGTCAGTTCTTTGTTGCTTTAACAGTTGCCAGGGACAGATCAGAAGTGGAGGAAATGAGAAACTCTTTGGCTGCTTGCAGTAATTGAGGATTTGTGCGCTTTTCTGTCGAGCAGTAGGGAGCAGCAAAGCAACTTGAGGTGCTGTAGGAGTGTCCACAGGAAGCACATCCGTGGCATGGAAGGGAAGAGCTTGTAAGTGAGATTCTTCATCTGTTGAGGAGGATGCAGAGGATATCATCTCCAGCTTACACCATCAGCATTTGAATGAACTTGACCCAGTCTGTATTGAATTTCAGAGTTGTAGGATTGCAGCATGGCGATCCATCGGGCAAACTTGCCTACTAGCTCCTTCATTTCAAATAACCATCTGAGGGCAGAATGATCAATGTATCTGTAAAGCAGGAGTAGCGAGAGAGCAGTGAAATTTCTTCATGGTAAATACCATGGCTAGACATTCTTTCTCTGTGATGCCATAGTTTTGCTCAGCTGAGGAAAGAAAGCACTCAGCATAGGAGACAACATTCTGTTCCATCTTGAATCTGACAGAGCACAGCCCACTGCAAAGGAACTAGAATCTGAGTAGAGCTTGAAGGGTTGGTCGAACCTTGGGTAGGCCAGTACTGGAGAAGAGATTAGGTTTTGTTTTAAGGTGTTGAAGGTCTCTTTACATTCAGAAGTCCAAATATAGTCACATCCCTTTTGGTGAGGGCATGCAGTGGAGCTGCAATCTTGGCGTGAGTTGCAATGGAACTTCCGGTAGTAGCCAGACAAGCCAGGAAAGCATGAAGGTCTTTGAGATTATTAGGCTCTGGATAGTCTTTGACTGCTGAGAGCTTGTCTGGATCTGAGAGATGCCTTGAGAACCAACCACATGTCCCAGGTAATGAATTTGATGCTGCGAAAACACTTTTCTGGGCAAAGCTTGAGATTGGCTTGTCTGAGACATTTGAACACTTCTTAGAGATGTTGGAGGTGCTCTAGCAAAGTTCTGCTGGGACAGTCACATCATCCCTGTAGACTAGGCAAGATTTCCAAGACAACCCACATGTACGGCTTCCAAAACACGTTGAAATGTGGCTGGACTATTCCAAGACCCATAGGCAGACGTTAAAATTGAAAAAGTCCCAAGTGGCAGCACCATGCTGTGTATGGATGAGAAACTGGATTAATAGAACTCACTCTGTAGGTCTAAAGTGGTGGAGTAAGCAGGACTGGCTGCACCAAAACTCTCTAAAATATCTTGGTTGTAGGCAGGGATGGGCATCCTGCAGCATGTAGGCATTGAGTTTTCTGTAGTCTCAAAAGATACCCTTTGTCCTTTTTCTGCCAGAGCAAGGTGCACCCAGGGGCTTGTAGATTCTTCGACTATGTCTTGGTCAAGCATGTCTTTGATTATGTCCCAGGACTTTTTCTTGTTATGTCCCACTTTGTAGGCTCACTGATGGATTGGTTTCTAGTTGGGCTGTACTTCGATGGTGTGTTGCAGAATATCACAGCATCCGAGCTTGTTATCTGAACCAAAAAGACATCAGAGTAATTCTCCAGGAATTTCAAAAGTTGTTGCTTTTCCATTGGAGATGCTGGAAGTTTGGAAGAGGATAGTTGCTGACTGAGGGTAACTCTGTTGAAGTTGGAGTGGTCGTAATAGAACTGACAGGAGTAGAGTTGGTGGAACCAGGCTGCAGTTCTTGCATGAGATGGAGCTGGTCCCCAAAGACAAGCAGACAAGCTTCTCCGATGTTGGCACCCTTTAAATGACCACTGGCTCATCTGTGAAGTTGCAGCATTTTTTGAAGACTGCGCCATCATGCACCACTGATCAGGTATTTCCCAGAAAGAGACCTGACAAATGCAGTGCGGGGATCCGTGACAATGCCAACAACACCTTGTGGAAGTGGTTCACCTCGAATCTTGGCAATCAAAACCATTTCCAACTGAGGAGGCACAGTGACTGAGTCTATTGCTGTGAGTTGCCTCCGAGGATCTAGCAACAGTTTGTTTGAGGCAAAGTCTAGGATGGCTTTGTGAGCTTTAAGAAAGTCCAGGACTAGAATTATTACACATTGAAGATCAGGCACTATAAAACTTGACAGTACCTTGCTGTGAACCAAAGTGGAGCTTGAGATGGACCACACCTGTGATGGGTACTGTAGCTGTACTTGCTGTGATAATGTACTTTATGTCGCTGGAGAGACATTAGGTATGTGACAAATAGAAACATAGAAACATAGAATTTGACGGCAGATAAGGACCGCTTGGCCCACCCAGTCTGCCCATTTCCCTACCTACTGGATAAGCTGCAGATCCTAGTTAACCAGCAGCCTACTTCTTCCTACCCCACCCTCCAGAATTGCCTTATGACTATGCCATGCATGCTTGAATTCCACCACTGATTTTGACTCCACAACCTCCTCCGAAGGCCGCTCCATGCATCCACAACCCTCTCTGTGAAAAATACTTCCTTAAATTACCTCTGAGTCACCCCCCATCTTCAAATTGTGCCTCTTGTTCCTGCACACCTCTTTTTGAAAGCTACTACCCTCTTGGACTTTGTTGATTCCCTTGAGGTACTTGAAAGTTTCTATCATGTCCCCCCTCCTTTCCTCGAGGGCTATACATATTAAGCTCCTTAAGTCTCTTCCATATGTCTTCCTCGCAGACCCTGCACCGCTTAGTTGCCCTCCTCTGGACAGCTTCCATCCTGTCTATGTCTTTGGGAGATTGGGTCTCCAGAACTGCACACAGTACTCCAGATGGGGTCTCACCAGCTGTCTGTACAGAGGGATAATAACTTCCTGTTTTCTACTGGTGATGCCTCTCCCTATGCATCCCAGTATCCCCCAGCCTCCTTGCTGCCCTTTCACATTGCTTGCCCATCTTTAGGTCATCTGATATGACTACCCCCAGGTCCCTTTCCATTTTGGTTGTTGTTAGTACCTCACCCCCATTGTGTACTCTTCCCTGGGTTTTGTTTCCCAGGTGCATTACCTTCACTTCTTAGCAAATAGCTTGGTTGTTTAGAATGCTGCTGTTGATAACTGATATTTCTTCTCCAGTGTTGAACAAGGCATCGTAGACCAATCTCCGATGATTATAGGTACATAGTTTGCTAGGAGAGTGATCGGATGACAGGTACCTTTGCCCCTGGAAGTGAGACTGTGCCAGAGCTCACAGTGGGAGGAGAGCATTTTGTTTGAGTTGAGAGAGTCAGAGGGGTGGTCAGTTGCTGTGTTCCCCTGCCCAACAAAAGCCCCATGTCTGTTGGGCAGGGCTATTTCCTGATCCTGGGAGTAGTTGTGGTTATCATGTTGTTGGCACTGTGGTGAGCATCCATGGTCCTCTTGAGTACTGTGGTAATATTTTAACTTTCAGCAGACAGTGGAAGTGTGCCCCTGAATCCATATCACTGGCAAGTCACAGGCTCTCGGAAGACGGACGAGGATCCGTCGCTGTCGAGGTGGTTGCATAGCATTAGTATTTGCCGAGGAGGCAGTTGAGCTGTTGTGTAAGGTACTGACAGTAGAAATAAGCTTGTCAATCATTGCTTGTTACTGTTGGACACATGTGGCAAATGCAGCCAGTTGTGAGGTTTGGGGCGCCTGAACACCGGCAGACTGAAACATTGAAATGGACTCTTGAGCTATCCGTGCAGCTTGGATGGTGTCTGTCCAGGTGGTTGGCTTTTTGCTGTAAGACACAGGTACGAAATTGAGGAGGCAGTCCCCAGACAAAGGCTGTTACTTGATCTTTCTCTGTTTCTGTAGGCATTTGCATTGAGTCTCACTGTCACAATGAAAACTTCAAGAGATTTGGTGGGTTGCTATACTTCCCACAGGTGTTCCTCCAATAACCAGGGTGGATGTGCTTGAAGAGAAATGGGCTTTGAAGGTGGTGTACAGTGTGGCAGTATCTCCTTTGACTGGTCTGGAAGTCGTTGAACCAGGAAATGGCAGTCCCTCTCAGAAACAAGCACAAGGCATTGGAGATGCATAAGGATCAGTCCAACCATTGAAGAAAATCCATGCTTGGAAGTGTTCCATCCAGTTGACAGCATCTTCGTGAGGCAAGGCTGAGAAGGGTACTGGTTGTAGGCTGGTATGGACCGTGGACCATGATGAAATGGCTTTAATGTAGGCCAAGTCATCTTGAATAGCTTGTATAGCTGGTGCTCCTTTGCAAGAAATAAAAGACTGGATGTCATGGAGGATTGTTTCGATTTTGTAGCCCCATGCCCTTGAGGTGGGTGAAGGTAGGACTCAGATGTTCGGCGCCCATATCTGTGTCATCATCAGACACTGTGGTTGGAGATGAGCTTTGTTTCACTGAGCGGTTGTACGTGGTGAGAACGAGTGGCCATCATGCAGGAGACAGGACATCGTGTCATAGATGAAGTGCCGAGCAAAAATTATTTTGTAGCCAAAGTACATATTTTGTAGCAAAGTTCATCAATGACATTTTAATAAAGAATTCCACTCAATTCTGTGTTGTTTGTTATTTAAAAAAGGTTGCATAGCAAAGATCAGCCTTTGTTGCAGTGTCCATTCATTTAAATAGGAATCCCATTGATTTCAATGGAGTGAGGGTCAATTTGTGCCCTTCACAAGATGGCCACCAATTTGTGACATGCAGTTCCTGTGGGTTTTGACTGACCTGACTGTAGCAAGATGGCCAGCAGAGGGGTCATGGTTCAATTCCTGTCTTCTTCTTGTGATGTGCTCAAGATGGAGGATTCTTGCCATGAGGCTGCCTGGCTGCTCTGCAGTAGTCAAGATGATGATTGCTGCCTTGAGGTGCTTCGTCCCCACTTAGAGGAACAAATTGGCAGGAGTTTTGGTGGTGAGTTACAAAAATGTGGGAATTTACTGTATTTGACTGCCTTTGGTTTATTTTGCTGCCTTTCTTTTCCCCATGCTCTCATTTCAGCTTCTGCCCTGGTTAAATATTAATTAGGTCTGTGCCCTTCTTAGAATTCCTGCTGCATTTGTTCTGTTTATGTATCTGAATTTTCTGTCTGCTCCCTTTTTCTTCTTTGCCTGCTGTTTCCATCTGCCTAGGAGTGCTGTCCCTCATATCTCCAGGGCTCCATTTTGCTGAATTGCTTGCATCTTTGGGGGTCATTTGAGATTTTTTTTCCCTGCCCTCTACTCCCATTTATTTAATTATTTCTTCTGGTCTGTTGGACACTTTGTTGTGGTGGCTACATTTCTGAAGTGTGGCTGAGCATTGTTGGAGCAGCAGGTACAGCTCTTAGGAGGTAGCCTGGGAAGGTAACAGTTCAGGAGGAGTGAGGTTCTGTGCTGCAGTCCCAATTTGTTGTGGGGCAAGCAGAGAGTGCAGATCTCTGAGAGAGTGTTTGTGATGAGTTGGGGAGTGGAGACTTCCATTGCAGCTGATGGGGAGAGGGGAGCGCGGTTGCTGTCCATGCGGCTGCAGGCCCCTCAAAAAGCCAAGGTTGGAAGGTAGCGGAGTTTGCCATGGTCCTATGTGGCCATTGGAGAGACCCTGATGTTGTGCTGGTGGCTCCATATGGCTGGATGCCATCGGGAAGCAAGTGATGGAGAGAGAGCGGAGCAAGCATGTTGTTGGTGCAGCAATGGTGAGGGGAAGGGAGTAGAGGCTTCGTTGTTGTAGGAGTGGCTGAATGGATAGGCTGTGATGCGGCCCTGAGCCGTGATGCTTGTGGGGAGGCTGGTGCAGTATGAGTGGATGTGGGAGCTTGCAAGGAGGGCAGCGTGGAGCAGTTGCAGGAGGCTCAGACAGAAGGGCTCATTTGATTTTTTTTTTTTGTTTGTTTGTTTTTTTTTTTCCTCTGCTGCTGTCTCTGCTATTATCTCCTTCTGGAGCAGCTTTCAGCACTGTGGAGTGGATCGAGAGGTTATGAGGTGGGAGCTGGGGGGTGCTGTTTGTGGGCTCAAGGACGTTTAAGGTTTGGATGAGTAGTTGCTGGTTATGCATTTTATCAGGAGCTTGCTTGGAATATGAAACACATTTTCTTTTCACAGCTTAAAACATTAGAGGAGGCTGCAGGCATTGTACAATGCAGGACACAGTTTATTGTTTTGTCTCAGAAGCTAAGGCTGTGGTGCAGTAACATTCAAACAGTTCAAGCATACTGGAGTGTGGACTTTGGTGCCAGCAATGCAGACAACGTAGGATGGGGTCTGGACAGAAGAAGGCTGCATTCTCCACCATGTGTGTGGTATTTTGTTCTTTGTCCACCACTAAAGACCCCTTACTTTCTCTGTGGTCTGCCAGACCCTTCAGTTGCTGCTGGTACAGACCCCATTTGGACAGTGCGAATAACTAGAAGGACGCTTAAAATAATATGGCAGATTTATTCTGTGCTGCAGATGTTCTCTCCATGAGGACAAGGCCCAGACTGACAAAATCTCTGACTGACAGGCATACATGGCACTGCCAGGCAGTGCAACAAATTGTTACATGCAAGTTCTAAGTGCTCTTAAAGGGCGGCAGCAACATTAAGCCCCATGCTTAGTGTGTGCTTCACAGTATATGCTAGACAATATTCTCTGTACTGGAGTCATCATCTTCAGGAGTGTGCCTATCAACAGTACTGGAGCTAACAGAAAAGGAAACTAAAGTAAGTATGAATGAAATTTCTCCTCCTGTATCGCCTCCACATTTTCAATGGAGAAGTCACTTATTACATATGGTTCTAAGAAGCACTATCTAAACATGAGCAGGTAAGAATATTGTTCCATGAACCCTAAGAGTAAGATCTGGTCTGGTTTTATCATTAATCACCGCCTTCAAAATTCTGCATCCAAAGATGCATTGGAGGAACTCTGGATATCAAGCCAGTAGCATCTCAAAAAGAGCAAGTTTGGGAATATTCTTGTTGCCACCTTGCACAGAAAAATGTGATAAAGTCCTCTCTGTGCTGAATACTGCAAGCTGAAGTGGGGAGCAGTCCCTAGAGTATGGGTGTAGTCTTCTCTGCTATGTATGTTTCTGCATGCAGGATCATACTCACCTAGTTAAGATGGTTTTGTGCCTCCTGTGCCTTTGCTACTGCAAAGAAGGCCAAGGACCCTACTGCTCTTCTGAACACCCGGTTCTTTATAAGTATTTTTTAGCAATTCTACACCAATCCAAATGACATGTCTCTTCAGCTTGAATACTTGGGTTTTGAACAGAGAATGAAGAGCAGACATGTTTTCTGGTTTGCATGAAAAGGGTAGGAACCTTGGAAGCAAAACCACAGCACCAACAGACAACCACCTTATCCTTATTCCCCTGTAAGCAAAACAAGTTTGTTATGCAAAGTTGACATGTAGTGTGCCAGTCGCCCTTCCTGGGCAGGTCATCACCATGAATTAACCTTATAGAAAAGGAGATCAAAACACTTAGGACACCGACTTAATAAGAAGCTGACACAAGTCCTGTACTGTAACACCAGCCTCAAAACTCTGGAAGGACTCAGGATTGAAGATGGCTGAGACTGACAAACTGTCCGATCAAGAAAGGGGAAAGGACAGCACTCATATTGCCACTTAAGCAGCCCTAATACCAATCCAGAAGGTTCTGAAAACAGGCATACAACATCACTAGGAGAATTTGGGGTCTGCTCCTCAGCCGTACAAGTTGCTAAGGTGTTGGAATCAAAGGACTCGACAGGGAATTCAGAGAAGCGAATATCCTCCTTATGACCATAAAGATATTACCACCTTGTTGAGAAGTTTGCTAGTGAATTGCCTCCTTTCAAGAGAGACAGGTTGCCATTTGCATTGCCACTAAGTTTGGCTATAAACAGTTACAGAAATCACAGAAAATATACAAAATATTTAAAGAGAACTGTGCTGACTCAGCAAGTCATTTCTCCCAAATAGAAGCTGTTTTTAAACACTAGTTCAAATTTTGTTTTATTTATACAGGCTATTTAGTTATCCCAGTTAGTGTTTCTAATTTACACACAATTGATAAGGACCATTTTAGAACTCTATTATGTAGATTATGTTTTGTTGTGCTATTTTTCTATTCCTGGCACAATGCATTTGTGTTCAACCATTCAAATCTGTGGCTGCAAGGGACATAAAGTACATTGTCACGGTTGTAAAATAGTATTTAACCCCAGACACCAGAGGATGGTGTCTCAGTCTTTAACAGCAGCCTCTCTGAGATCCAGGATTGGATGAGGCCAGCTGGTTGAGACTGGATTCAGATAAGACATTGTGCTGATTGTGGACCCTGGTCGCCGAGATGTAGGTATGCTGCCTGGTTAGCCATCTGGGCTTTGGCTCAGTGGAAGTCAGCTACATTCCTTGGACCAGGTGTGAAATATATGCGTGGTGTTCAACAGCGGCCTGACTTTGAAATCCCAGGTGTCTGCTGTTGTGCAATTCTATTTTACCATCTGAGAAACATCACCGGATCAAGCACCTGGCCCTTCCAACGAGCTACCCACTCTTGTTCATGCCTGTGTTACTTCCTGCCTTGAGTACTGTAATGCCCTTTACCTAGGGCTTCCGGGGTTGATATCTGCCATCTGCAGCTGGTGCAGAATGCAGCTGCCAGGTTGCTCACTGGTTTACCTTGATCCTGCCATATCACATCTGTGCTACTGCACTGGCTGGCAGTCTACTGCGGATCACCTTCAGGGTCAGGTTACTGACCTGTAAGGCCCTACATGGTCAGGGACTGCACTACCTGAAAGACCTTCTTCGTCCTTACTGCCCTCTCATCCTCCACTCAATCAATGAGGGATTTCTAAAGATTCCCAGGATTTGGCTTAAGACATCTGGTGCTAGCTCATTTGCTTTTGCAGCCTCGACCTGTGGATTCTCTACCTTGTCGGGTAGGAGAGTCCACCATGGAAAGTTTTAAATCTGATATAAAGACATATCTTTTTAATTTGGCTTTCCCAGATTCTGTCTAATCTATTATGGTTGTTATCTTGAATATTGTTGTTAGATTGTATGGTTTTACTTTGGTTTTATTTCTTGTACAGCGCTTTGATCACTCATGGAATGCCGCTATATAAATAAAATTGACTTGATTGTAAATCAGAAATGTTGACATTAGTTACTGAAAGATCTATAGATGAAACAATAACAGAATTGGAAACAGTTCATAAAAACAGCTTTACTGGGAAAATGACTTACATGTTTAGTACAGTTTTACTTTAGAATACTAAAAGATATGCCGTCTACCTTCTCCAAGTGGGGAGACTTCACTATGCAGAAGATCAAATATTGCTTCCCTCCGACATATCTTCTCCACATCCTCTTGTACACAGGATACCATACCATACCAAACTATAGTTAAACAAGCAGAACTTTTCTCCAACAACCGAAAGACTCTAAATGTTTACAATAACAAACCACACCACTAACTCCTTGCTGTAAAGACAAATACCTGTTTAAAAACTGTAAATTTACTGTCTGTGATGCCCAGACAATCATATTCATAACAGCTGAAAACTGAACAAGCCCTTAAAACTACCATATGTATACACTGGAGAGTATTCTCTGTACTGGAGCCGTCATCTTCAGGGAGTGTCCTATCAACAATGTTGTAGCTAACAGAAAAGGAAAAAGTGTAAGGCAATGGAATTTCCCTTTCTGTATTGCTCCACATTTCAATGGGGTCCTAGTTATTGCATAGGGGTTCTAAGAAGCACTAACTATCTAAACATGGGCAGGTGAGAATATTGTTCCATGTATGAACCCTAAGGGTAAGATCTGGTGTGGATTCATCTATAACCACCACCTGCAAAATTCTACCCCAAGGATGCATTGAAGGAACTCTGGACATCAAGCCAACAGCATCTTAAAAGAGAGTGAGTTATCCTGGCCGGTGGCGCTTGAGGTTTGAGGCACTGGATGCCACACCTCACGCCACGCCGCGACCCAGGTTCGGGGACAAGCCCAGGCCATCAGGGGTTGGCAGGGAAGACTGGGATTGAGCATCCATAGACTGCTTTCCTGGTCCTGGGTGGGCGGGAATCTCGCCGTGCTGTAGCGGCCCCTAAGGGATGCCTGGAGGCACTACTAGAGTTGATAGGATACCAGCGGAGCGTGGTGGACATCGGCACATTGTGCCCAGGCGTCATGCACGTGCACATTTCATGGGTCAATCAGGAAGGAAAATGAGTAGGCATGACTATGCAGCTTGATGGCTGCACTTCGAGCCGCCTGAGAACTTTTTGTGAGTCCTGTTAGAAACAGTCCAGGGCTGTCTTGGCTGGCAGAGGCAGATGGGGAGCCCTCCAATGGGATGGCATCATGGCCATCCCAGATCCTCCTGGTGTAGTTCGAGCTACTCAGCTCTCCAGGCGGGTGAAGCAGGCAGCTGGATGCCCCAAGCCAGAGTGTACTGCAGCAGGGGAAAACATATATGTGAAAAAAAAAAAAGAGGGAGCGCATGAGTTTGGGAATATATTTCACTTTGCACAGAAAAACATGATCGAGACCTCTGTCCTTCTGTCATGAATACCGAGTGCTGTAGTGGGGAACAGTCATTACAGTATGGGTATAGTCTTCTACAATGCATGTTTCTACCTGCAGGATCATACCCACCTAGTTAAGATTGTTTCGAGTCTCATGAGCCTTTGCTACTGCAAAGAAGGTCAAGGATCCTATCGCTTCTTCTGAACTCCTCAGTTCTTTATAAGTATTTGTTATTAGCAATTCTACACCAATCCAAATTACATGTCTCTTCAGCTTGAATACTGGTTTTGAACAGAAAATGAAGAGTAGACATACCTCTTGGTTTTCATGAAAATGTTAGGAATCTTGGAAGCAAAACCACAGCACCAATAGATAACCACCTTATCCTTATTCCCTATAAGTGAAAAAGTTTGTTATGCAAAAATCGACATGTAATGTGCCAGTCGCTCTACCTGGACTGCTCATCTCCATGAAACAACCTTAAAGAAAAGGAGATCAAAACACCAAGGACACTGGCTTAATAAGAAGTTGACAGACAAGTCCTGTACTGTAACACCAGCCTCAAAACACTGGAAGTGCTCGATTGAAAGATGGCTGAGATTGACAAACTGTCCAATCAAGAAAAGGGGAAAGGACAGCACTCATATTGGTCACTTAAGCAGCCCCTAATACCAGTCCAGTAGGTTCTGAAAACAGGCATATGACATAGCTATGAGAATTTGGGGTATGTTCCTATCCATACAAGTTGCTAAGGATTTGGAATCAAAGGACTCGCAGTAAATTAAGAGGAGACAAATATCCTCCTTGAGGCCATAAAGATATCACCTCCTTGTTGAGAAGTTGGCTTGTGAATTGCCTTCTTTCAAGAGTCAGGTTGCCAGTTGGTTGCATTTCTATGTTTCATTATAAACATTTTTTAACTCCTACATAAGCAATTCCTTGTAACTGTGATATGAGGCAGTGCCCAAGCCATTCTGTATAAGTTCAAGTGCTGGGACAGGGTGTCTACCATTTCTGGCATGAGCATCAATATGATAAAGGATCCTGAAAGAGCTTTCACATTGGTTGTCACAGTGGTAGTGGGATGGCAGTGGCCACCACCACTGCCTGCTGCACCAGCAACCCCAGTTCAGAAATGACCTCAGGTCACTCAGGATCTGGGCCTGGGGAAGAGTGAGCTTCCCAAGGACAGCATTCCTCCTCAAGAAGGGTGTAACAGATGACCTGTGGATTAACTGCTACCTGATGGAATATAAGGGAAGCCCAGTGAGACTGTAGGAAGGGGAAGGGACCCTAGGCCTGGATTCCAGGGGCATGTCCATGGAGATGTAGCATACATATCACATCATTGCATTGACATAGACCCTAAGGGAACAAATGGAGGAAAAAACACCAACCACAGCAAGGTGATGGCCTGGTCCCTCATAGGCCTGCACTAATGACTGGACTCCTCCAGTAATTCCTATAGCAGAGGGCATAACAGAGAAGGTAAGCCCCAGAGAAGTGAGGCCAAAACAGAAAACAATTGGATAACCCCTCCCCAAAACAACCCAAACTCAACACCTCTTTCATCTGCAGTAGCCTATCTGGGGTTGAATTACATATTGGTGTTTGCCCAGGATGGCGACACTGTTACAGTGAAAACATCAATGCCAACAATATCAATGTTTCACTGTAATAGATCACCAGAGACCTGGCACTCTCTCTCCTGGTCCTGCATCCCTCCCTGATCCAATTGTGACTTGGAGTTGGAATCCTAGAGATTGCGGTTGCCGGGGGTAGAGCCCTGCATGGGGGTTCGGGAGGCTTTAAAAAATGTCTGGGGTCTCAAGGCAGATTTATGTCAACCACAACTTTGCGGTCGATATAAATCCGATGTTGTGATAGTGGTTGACAACTTAGCTATCAAACTGGCATCGCAGAGCCGAAAATTGACAGCTAATCTCAACACTTGAGTTTGGAGCTCACTCTCCAAATTCTGTTAGAAAAAAAGCCTGATCCAGTGAAGAGCTGCTGCTGATATCATCTCAGGATCTCACAGTCTAGTATTCCCCATCAATAAGCTTATAGGACCTGTTTCTCCAAAGCTGTAAAGATCAT
Source organism: Neoceratodus forsteri (assembly GCA_016271365.2). NCBI lineage: Eukaryota > Metazoa > Chordata > Ceratodontiformes > Ceratodontidae > Neoceratodus > Neoceratodus forsteri. The sequence continues at coordinate 1,874,565,098 of CM057452.1, forward strand.
GTGCAATGGTTTCACAAGTAAACAGGCAGCACCAGTCAGTAAACACTGCTTTAAAACTGTGTATGCTTTCAGGTTTTATAACAAAGCTGACAACATTTTGTTTACAGTATGTGCTTTTTGTTGTGATCCTTTTTTCAGGGTTGCTGAACGATGGGTCATAGCACACTGTTGTGAGGTTTGCACACAGAATAAGTGGCTGATGTGGTGAAAGACTGAGGTCATTCACACCTATCATATAATTGAGATGATTTCTAAGAATGACACTTTAAAACAATTATTCCATCTCCTTGTCAATAGGAGGGTGAAGTAATGCAGTTTTGAAAACTTACTAGAGTTTCTAATTTAGCCAGCACAATGTGGTCTCCTGTCAGCTTGTTTTGACCTACATTCAGGCTCATCTATGTTCCACTCTAAACTAAAATGATCATTTTACCAGAGCCAACACTTCCACCCCAGTAGTAATTAACACATACAGTAGAAGGCCCCTATTAAAACCTATTTTAAAGCAGACACTGACAAACAGCAGTGAAGATACTAACATTACAATACTAGCAGCAATACAACTTCTTAACAGGCACAGTAGAGTAGCACAGACTAACTGGCTCACCCTAAAAACAGTACAAAGTTTCAAACCTGCCTCAGTGTCTGTTGAGATTAAGCAAACAGATACATTATTAGAAGTAGAAGGGTCTTATTTAGGTTAAAAAAGAAAGAAAAGAAAGTCAGTGTGTGTTCTGTGCTGGGAAGGGTTCTGTATCAGTTTACTTTATAAACCAGTAGGAGGAAAGAGACTTAATTGGGGTGTGGCTTAGACACTATAAAAGCAGGTGACTCAAATCACAACTTCCTGTTGCTAGCCTTGCTTGTAGAGCAGAAAGCAACTAACTAAAATAAGCTACATTTTCTTATTAATTTAACACTTATATCTTAGCAGGAGTCAGTGTCTGTTGAGATTAAGCAAACAGATACTTTATTAGAAGTAGAAGGGTATTATTTAGGTTTAAAAAAGAAAGAAAAGAAAGACAGGCAGTGTGTGTTCTGTGCTGGAAGGGTTCTGTATCAGTTTACTTTGCTAAACCAGTAGGAGGAGAGTGAGCTTAATGGGAGTGGCTTAGACACTATAAAAGCAGGTGACTCAAATTACAACTTCCTGTTGCTAGCCTTTTTCTTACTAATTGCCCTCCATCGCATCCCTCCACCCACCCACCCTAAGCCAGTTCTACTTTTATAGCCACTGGATTTGACTGTCAACAGGAACTTCCTGTTTGGCAGTAGGAAGGGAAGGATCATAAAGAAACATTGGTTTTGTCAACCCACAGGAAAAAAGTAGCTCACTCTCCCAGCTGCTGGTGGTCTGACACTGAGCAAGGAAAAGGAGGCTACTGAAGAATATAGGAAGTTACTGCCCCAGAACAGGAAAGGTGAGAGTTGTAAGGAGAGGAGAGAGTAAGCATACAGAGAAACAGGAGAAGGGACATAAAAATAAGACATGATAGGGTGGTGCAGTGCAATGACTGTGGGGTGGCGTGTTCTGGAGACATTCTGGAGGCTGCGAAGCGGCTCTATTTGCAGGCACCTCTCTGGTCTGAGGGAGGAGGTTGCCTGTCTCCAGGTTGACCTGGCTAGGATTCGTGAACCTCCTCCCCACCCAGGGACCACCAGGGTGAATGCCACTACCTCAGAGGTTGCCAAGAAAGAGGAGAGGGTTGGGCCAGGGTGGGCCCAGAGAGGGGAGAAGGTGGTGGAACAGACTTGCATCCCTCCAGCTGTACCTCTCCCAATTCATTCGCTCTTCTGGTGGATAGTGGTTCCTCTATGGAGGCACCTGCAGTGGAGACCAAGGAGGATGCTGGGAACCACAAAGGAGACCCACAAGAGGCGGCATGAGACCCCACAGGGAAGAAAACAACTCTGGTGGGGACTCAATCATTAGGGGGTAGAAATGGGGAGGATGGGGGAGAGGCAGGTAAGGTGCCTGCCTGGCGCCATGGCTTGGAGGGACAGTGGCGAATCCTCAGGATGCGTGAACAGCTGCATGAGGGAGGGAGCTGGATGTCATTGTCCACCTAGGGACAAATGACCTGGCTAGGAATGGGATCAGAGCAGTGCAAGAGGAGTTTGTAGAGTTGGGGAGGGGCCTTAGACAAGTAGCGCATACAGTAACCTTCTCAGAGGTGCTGCCTGTCTATGCAAGGGTGATGTTAGGGCACTCCCCACCAGGGAATTCAATGAATGGTTGAAATACTGGTGTGGAGCTCAGGGTTTTGGCTTCACTGGGGAGCCATCTGGAGGATGCAGACCTATACTAGTGTGATGGTCTGCATCTGTCCGGGGAACCAGGATCCTAGGTGAGGTTTAAATGCTTCATTGGTAGCCTTTAAACTAACTAAGGAGGTACTGAAAAGGCAGGTAAATCCCAGTCTCCCCTACAAACAACAGTAATTAGTGAGGTAAACACCAAGGTAGAGAAGTCATTAGGAGCAGGACAGAAGTAAATGTAAAAAAGGCAAAGCAGTAAGGACAGGAATGGGCTAAAAGGAGTAAGGCCATCAGAAAGTGGAGGGTGATGAGTACCAATGCCCATAGTCTGTGTAACAAGCCCCTGAACTAGTGGCCTTGATGGAAGAGGGTTGCCTGGATATTGTGGCAGTCACAGAACATGGTACAAGAGAACCATGACTGGGATGTCAACACAATCTACAGGAGGGACAGGGAGGGTAAAGAGGAGGAGGAGTAGCTCTTTATGTAAAGGAAGGATCAAAGCAACAGAACTAAAGAGTAAACAGGAGCAGATGAGACACTCTGGAGACAGGAAATGGCACCACAATCCGCATGGGGTTGTATACAGACCCCCATCTCAGGGGAGGAATGGACAAAGAAATGATAGAAGGCTTCCTCAGAATGGGAGAAAAGGGAGTTATTGTTGATGGGGACCTGAATATGCCATATGTTAACTGAGCACCTTTGCTGTAGGCACATCCAAGAGCAGGGTCATTCTTAATGCCCACAGGGGCATGCCTCAGACAGCTAGTATTGGAACCCACTCAGGAGGGAGCAATTAGACCTGGTACTCTCAAATGGGGATGGAGAAAGAATCTCAGATTTAGAAGTAGGTAGCCATCTGGGAACAAGCAACCACCAAACAGTGTGTGGTTCACGATAAACACAGCCATACAATCAAGCCATACAAAATCAAAAGTATTGGACTTTAGGAGGGCTGACTTTGGGAAAATGAGAGAGTGCCTCAGACAAACACTAGCAAACAGGTAAGAAGAAGGGTGGAGGAACAATGGGGAGTAATCAAAATAGCCATCACAGAGGCAACAAGCCTTGTGTAATGCAAATCAACAAACAAAATGAAGGAAAAAAAACACTATGGTTCTCAAAAGAGGTGGCAGGAAGGTTAAGGAGAAAAGGATAGTATTCAGGAAATATAAGGAAACACAGAAGGAGAAGGACAGAGAACTTTATCAGTTAAAGTATAAAGAGGCTGGAAGGCAGTCAGAATAGGAAAGGCCCAAACCGAGGAAAGGATAGTCAACTCTGTTAAGAAGGGGATAAGACCTTTATAGGTACATTAGGGAGTGAAGAAAGACCAAAGGAGGGATACTGAGGCTTAATAAAGGGGAGGGAATGTGGGTAGAGGGTGACAATAAAAAGCAGGGATACTGAATGAATATTTCTGCTCAGTATTCACAAAGGAAGAGGAGGGGAGGTACCTAAACCAAACAAGAAAACACTCTGAAGACGGGGGTTGATACCAGTCCATTTACAGAAGAAAGGTTCTGAAAGAACTAATAAAATTGAAGGTGGACAAAGCAATGGCACCTGATGGGATTCACCAAGAATTCTAAAAGAACTAAAGGTAGAACTAATGACACCGCTGACTACTCTCTTTAACAAATCATGGGAGGATGGGGTGGTACCTGAGGACTGGAGGAGGGTGGATGTGATTCCTCTTCAAAGTGGGAGCAGGACAGCGGACGGAAACTACAGGCCAGTTAGTCTGACCTCAGTGGTAGGTAAAATGATGGAATCACTTCTGAAGGAAAGAATTGTTGACTACCTAGAGGCCAGTGGGGCACAGGACCCAAGGCAGCATGGATTCATGATGGGAAGGTTATGTCAGATGAATCTAATAGATTTCTTTGGGTGACCAAAGTAGTAGACCAGGGAGGGGCTGTGGACATGGCTTACTTAGATTTTAGCAAGGCATTTGATACAGTCCCACACAAAGTCACCTCGTGCTACTTCCGGTTCTCAGGGCCATTTAATCAAGCCCTGTGGTGAGCAGAGGCAAGCCTGAGCAGGGTGATTGCAGACGACACGCCGCCTTACGCAAGACGCCACAGAAAGACACATGCACACATATGCATGTGTTTTGGTGAGTTTTAGAGATTTGATGTCCTTTGTGAGTTCCTGAAGTAAGGTAAATCAAACTTGTAACTATACTGCTGGTACTTAACAATCGCCTTCCTTACCTTAGCCTTGGTTTAATACTCAAATCTGAATAATGACTTCCCTTTGTTTACAAGTGATGGACTAATGGCACAAATGTGTATAAACTGTCTTATGTATACATTTTCACCAGAACTAGTTTCAGTAGAAAGCTATGAATGCTCAAAATGTCTTAGGAACAAAGAACTTGAATTGGAAATTAATCAGTTTGATGAACGACTTAAACTATTAGAAATCAGCCAATTTGAAACTAGAAATGGCTTCAAATGCCAATTACTACTGAGCCTCTGCCAAGTAAAGAAACCCTCTAAATACCAAAGAACCAAATAAAAGAAGTAGAAATGAATCTGACCTAATAGATAAAGAAGATAATTGGTTCACTGTTCAGGCATCAAAAATGACAAACAAAGGGAGGAAAGCTGGGGAATTTGTATTGCCTTTATCTAATAGCTTTGACCCACTAGCTACACCATCGGTTTCCCAAAATTGTAATGAATTATTAAATGAACCTACTCCACCTTTAGTGAATGGTAATTCAACTTTGACATCTATTATTCCGACTGTTTTGAACAGTAGTCAAAACAACTTATTACATTTTGATCAGAGTACTAATATTGACCAGCAAGATAATTTGATGGATTTTACTCACAAATCAGAAACAAATTTACGCCTTGGGAGACTCAATCATTTCTAACCTTGCTCGACAAATATGTAATGTTGATAAGTCCACTCAGTACACTTTGTAGTTTTAGGGTGCAAAATACAGGATGTTGCAAAATGACTAGGAATATACTGCACAATTGTGGTACTTAAGCCCTTAGTGCTTATACATCTGGGTACAAACAACATCAGATACCAGACTGCTCAACAGATTAAAAAGCCTTATGTTGGATTAACAAATCTATTAGTTGAAAAGGGAGCACAGATAATTTTTCTGAAATATTACCTATTTTGGAGCCAGTGACATAATCATTGAAAAAATTAAGCATATTAATAATTGGCTCAGACAATGGGCATTAGAGCAAAACTTAAAATGTTTAACAAACTGGGAAGTATTTATAAAGCATGAAGATTTTTGCTTCCAATGGACTGCATCTCAACAGAAAGGGTTCAAATATGTTAGAGAGACCTTTAATACAGCTATTGCTAACTGTTTAAACTGCTAAATGGGTGGGAGGGGAACAATTCTGCCACCTTTAGTCCAATTTATGTACCAGTTCCTTTGAAAAGTGACTTGACAACCTCGGTGAATAATGAAAAATCTTCCTAACGGTGATATTACTGAATGCTTTGAAGTCTTGCCAATAAAATTTCTGAGTTACAGATTTTACTACTATCCAAAGATATTGATATCTATGGTATCACTGAGACCTGGTTTCGGATAATCAATGGGGTCTTGAAATTCCTGGTTACCATCTTTATAAAAAATAGAGAATTTTCTAGAGGAGGCGGTGTTGCTTTTTATATAAAAGAGTGCTACGATTGTTCAGACTTCAAATTTAATATTCCAGAACCATTGGGAGTTGAAATATTGTGGTTATCTGTTAAAAAAATTGAGACTTTCACCTTTGGCATATGTTATAGACCTCCATCACTGGATAATGTTAAATTTGAATCATTTCTATCTTATTTTCAAACTATCAAATTACCAACAAATACAATATTATTGGGAGATTTCAACTTTCCAAGAATAAATTGGAGTCCCTAAGTGGCATAACACAAAATGAGAGAGACTTCTTGGAAACGATTTTGTTTTGGTTTGGATCAAATTGTTACACTACCTACCAGATATAATAATATTCTTTATCTAATATTTACAAACAGGAAACAATATTATAAAAATCTAATGATTCTAGAACTTATTGGTCTATCAGACCATAACATACTTCATTGGGAACTATCCGTTACTATCCTAGAAAATAAAGGAATCACTAAAATGAAGAATTATAACAAAGCAAATTATGCTGAAATTAAAAACTATTTATTAAATTGGAACTGGGAAAAAGACCTAGACCATCTTTCTGTTGAGGAAGTTTGGGAAAACATCAAAACTAATCTTCAATTTTGTATTAATACTTGAGTACCTGATAGAACCAAATATACTAATAGGAAACATAATCCTGCCTGGTTTAACAATACTATAAGGAAATCTATACCAAGAAAGAAAAAGGCTTTTAATAAATATAACAAAAATAAAACTGAAGAAAATTGGCAAAGGTTTAAACTAAAATCTAAAAAACTAAGCTGAAGATATAGATTGCCAAAAAGAATCTTAAAAAACTTGGTTAAACAAAAAGATAATAAAAGTCATTTTTAATTACATTGGTTCATTAAAAGTTACAAACCAATGTGGGACCCTGATAGTTAATGATTTACTAACATCTAAAGAATTAGAAATGGCAAACGCTTTTAATAAACAATTTCTAGTGTATTCAAAATGCAGGAAAAACTAGATTTACCATCTACTTCTGTCAACAATCTAAGCATTATTTTTCATCTACGGAGGTCCTTTCTCGATAAAGAGTTTTAAAACTTCTACTTGAGTTTGGTATTGATAACATACCCTTTATTTTCATAAATAATTTGGCAGCGAGTTGACTGATATTCTTACCTTACTCTTTAATAAATCTTTACAGCAAGGTATTGTACCTAATAAATGGAAATCAGTTAGGTTATACCCATTCATAAAAATGGGTCAAAATTTATTGCCAAACAGTACAGACCTATTAGTCTTACTCCTAGTATTGGTAAAATTATGGAAAAACTCATTCTACAAAAACTTGAAGAGCATTTTATAGGTTCTAAGAATATTGATATTTTCAGTATGGTTTTAGCAAGGGACGATCATGTCAGGAAAATTTAATAAACTTTTTGAACCAGTGAGCCAGGCATTAGATGCTGGTCTTCCAGTAGATGTAATTTTCCTAGACTATGAAAAGGCATTTGATCCCGCTTCACATAAAACAATAATAGAATGTTTATATAATCAAGAGATATGCACAAATATAATCAAATGGATTGTATCATGGTTACTAGAGAGAAAAACAACAAGTCAGTATTAGAGGATATGTCTCAGATTGGAGTAGTGTGACAAGTGAGTACCCCAGGGCTCCGTGCTGGGACCCTTTTGTTTAATCTAGTGGTTGCCAGCATGTCTACATCAAATGGTGTGTGGATAAATAAGTATGCTGATGATGATAAACTGGGCTGCATTATTAATGATGCAGCTTTGGTTTGTAATCTTCAGTCAAACCTAAATAATATATTAACCTGGGCTACTGATAAGAATCTGTCTTTAAATATAGATAAATGCAAGGTTATGCATTTTGGAAAGAATAACCTAAAAGCACAATACATGCTGAAAATGTACTCTTGACTGTAGTTTCATCTGAAAATGATCTGGAGTAGTAATTACTGATAACCAAAAATTTACAGACCATAATAATCTAATGGTTAAAAAATGTCATCATCTAATTAACTGTATACTTAAAATCTTAGAGTAGAGACCCTGAGGTATTAATTCCTATATAGCAGTCTGATAAGGTCAAAGTTTGACTATTGTTCACCATTCTGTGCACCTACATTTGTAAAGGATAAGATAAAAGGGAAAGGGTACAACATAGATTCACCTAAAAGTATAAAAGGTCTTAAACATACTCCCTATTTTGAAAGACTTAAAAACTCAACCTCTATTCATTAGAGTATAGGTCTATGACAGGGATCTGTGTCTAATTTTTGTGCCTTAAAATGATTCCTTGTTTGAAACTCTTTGTCTTGAACGGGAAATAGTATAAGCTTCACTAGATCCCATAATGTTAATGTACAAACTAATAAAAGGAAAAACGTTATAACCAGAGAGCTGTTCCAGTTTGGAACTCCTGCCATCAAATGTAGTAAATAGTTCCAGTTTAGTGTATTCAAAATTAATCTGGACAATTATATGGGAGATAAAAATACTATTTCCATCCTGGTTAATGGATGGCGAAGTCTATAATGGGCTCGTTTCCCTCGACTTTGTATTTTACCTATGAACCTATGAACAAAGATTAATACAAGTTAGCCAGCCTTGGAATGGGTCCCAAGGTGGTAGCCTGGATGAAAATTTGGCTAGACAACAGGACACAAAGGGTAGTAGTAAATGGAGTCCACAGTGAAGAAAGGAGGGTTACTATTGGGGTACTGCAGTGTTCAGTATTGGGACCAGTCCTTTTAATGTCTTTATAAGTGACATTGCAGAGGAACTGGAAGGAAAAGTATGTCTCTTTGCAGATGACACAAGATCTGCAACAGGGTTGATACACCAGATGGAGTGGAAAGGATGAGAAGGGACTTGGCAAGGTTGGAGGAATGGTCAAATGTATGGCAGCTCAGATTCAGTGCAAAGAAGTGCAAGGTAATGCACCTGGGAATCAAAACCCAGGGAAGAGTACACAATGGGGGTGAGATACTGACAACAGTAAAAATGGAAAGGGACCTGGGGTAATTATATCAGATGACCTTAAGGTGGGCAAGCAATGTGAGAAGGCAGTAAGGAAGGCTTGGGGGATACTGGGATGTATAGGAGAGGCATCAATAGTAGAAAATGGGAAGTTGTTATCCTCTGTACAGACAGTTGGTGAGACCCCATCTGGAGTACTGTGCAGTTCTGGAGACCCCATCTCTGCAAAGAACATAGACAGAGTGGAGGCTGTCCAGAGGAGGGCACTAAATGGTGCAGGGTCTGCACCAGAAGACATACGAAGAAAGACTAAAGGAGCTTAATATGTATACCCTTGAGGAAAGGAGGGAGAGAGGGACATGATAAAAACTTTCAAGTACCTCAAGGAATCAACAAAGTCCAAGAGGGTGGCATCTTTCAAGAAAAGAGATGTGCAAGAACAAGGGTCACAATTTGAAGATAGAGGGGACGGCTCAGAGGTAATGTGAGAAAGTATTTTTCACAGAGAGGGTTGTGGATGCATGGAACAGCCTCCCTGAGGAGGTCGTGAGTCAAGAACAGTGGGGAATTCAAGAATGCATGGGACAGACATAAGGCAGTCCTGGTGGGGGTAGGAGGAAGTAAGCTGTTGGTTAATTAGGATCTGCAGCTTATCTGTTAGGTAGGAAAATGGGCAGACTAGGTGGGCCAAGTGGTCCTTATCTGCCATCAAATTCTATGTTTCTATGTTTCTATGTTTCATATTTCATTGGGGAAAAAGCCATGCTTGGTCTAACCCTCCTAGGATCTCCGCACTTCTCATACCAGCTCACCCCTCAGTATGACACTAGAGGCAAAGCTCAGCATACACTCAACTTTCCCTTTCAGAGAACTGCACTTGGCCAATGCTCCTTTGCATATAGGGCCCTCTTTGGTTGAATGAGGTTCCTCCTGCTACTCTTGGTATTGCTAATATCTGGGCTTTCAAGACAGAACTTCAACAGCACCTTGTCTCTAATGGTGCACGTGTTGCCCATAATGTACCTGCTCCCCAGTACTGCTCTACCTCCCCTTTGCTCATTGTTGGCAATACCTGTTCCTATGCTCTCTTTGTACTCTTCCTTCCCTCACCTAGCTTATCCCTGCATATGTATCCCTACCTGCTCCTCTCCCTCTCTGGACTCTGTCAGCCCTATCATACACTCATTCCCTCCTGCCCTTGCTGCACCCCTCTGCCCTGCACCCTTTCCCTACCCCCATTCCTGCCCTCTACTCTCCTGGCTGTCCTGCTCTGCATATCTTGCTGTTTTTGCCCACTCAGTCTTTCCCTATTGCTAACAGCTACAATCTCAGTCACTGAAACTCACTTTTGCCCTCTTGTTTCCTCCCCTCACCTCTCTGTCTTTCTTCTTCACTAGTACTTTGTTGGCCAAGACCCTCATGCTAGGATGCACTGCAACAATCCACATTCCCTTATTTTGACCAATTGAATGAACTAGTTGCATACTTGTTGTTATATTGTCCCTCTGAGCTTGTCTCAGGTATACTCCAATTTTTGTTATCTTCTTATATATTTTCTATGTACTGTATTATGTCTTGTTTCCTTGATGTGAAACCTTTGTAAAGAGCACCACACTCAAAGGTTGTATCCAATGAATTTAAATTAAAGAAATACATTTAAAAACTCCAAATGGTTTCAGCAGCCTGGATGCATTCTGACTCAGCATCCAACAACCCTTGAGAAATGGACCACACCAAAAGTCTTAATACAATACAGTTTTGTCAACTTTGCTACAAAACCTGAAACACATAGTTTTATAGCAATGTTTTTTGAATGGTACTTCCTGTTTCACTTTAGACCACTATTGCACATGATCTTTAAAACTTTGGAGAAACAGGTCATATAAGCTTGCTGACAGGGAATACTAGACTGTGAGGTCCTACGATGACATCAGCAGCAGCTGTTCACTGGTACAGGCTGTTTTTGAACAGGTAGTGAAATCAGGGTTACAAAATAGCTCATAACTTTTAAAATGAAGTAATGTAGAAATCTAGTTTTTGGTACGAGATTTACTGGGGGTATGCTTATTTGGATTCTGCAATGTAGCACTTTTCATATCAGCTGCTCTTTAAGAGATTCTCGGACCCTCTCTTCATACTGAGTGCTAACGGTTGCTTTTGAGTAGCCCAATCCAAAACCTAGTAGTCCTATAAGGTCAAAGACCACATCACAAGCAACCACTTCAAAATGCTCTTTTGTGCAGTCTGCTGTCCTGCATTAATTCAATAGCTGCTGACATCAGGGCCAGAACTGGAAGGCATGTGAGCAGACAACACTGCATTGCCAGGAACAAACCTTACAAATTAGTGTGAAGAACCACACTGGAAGGATCCAGTCTCTGGGATGGTGAGAGGAGTTTTATCTTGGATTGCACTCCATTCATGCAGCTATAGGCCTTCAGAGTCAAGCCAACACTTCTTTTGTCCATGCCATGGGTATTCTGGACAGATGGTGATCCAGGTAGCCAGAATACATAAGGATGCTACTGTCTCAGCAATGCCACCAACACTCCAAAAACTTTGAGTACACTCTCAGTACCATTGCCAGGTTGTCAAAGAACTCGGTCCTGGCAGTCCCAATCCTGGAGTCATCATCTCAGGACCCTCTGGGGCAAACAGTGACTCAAAAGGAGGAGGAGATGCCCTCAGAGTGATGGATGTTACATTGTCCTCAGAAGGACTGCCCAAAGGTGGACCATGACATTATAAACTGTATGTCGTATGCCTGACAGCACACCCAGGTATTCTACATTTTACAGTAGGTGTGAGAAACCCACCTCCCTAATTGTTTTTGAGAGACACTGGAGAAACAGAGAAGTACCCGTCCCATGCCATATTAGGTGGAATTGGAAGATTCTTCTCTCTGGATCAGTTGATGGAAACTTAGTTATCGCCTAATTGTATACGAAACTGAAGCTCTTGTGACTGTCGGCAGTGGTCTCTTGAGGGCACTATAGAAAACCCTATGATATATCCAGAGCCAGGGACCAAAATCTCTTAATCTGCCTTTGTTTGGTCCCATAACTAGAAAGGAAATTTTTGGGACAGCCCATGAGGAGACTGGGTGTAGACAGGCCTGACATCTCCATTAGCTTTGCTCTCCCTGTCTGCACCTCCAGTGTGCCTTCAACTAGGGTACCTTTGTTGCAAATGGACTTGACTCAAGTGTGCAGTCACTTTTCCATGTACCTGAGACATTCTGAAAGACCAGTAGCTGTTCCATCTGATCCTAGATGTCTTTCTGAACCCAATGTATTCTGAGTCAACAATGGTAAGTTTCCAGAAAGAAAAGGAATATTCTAGGGATGTGCATATGTTGTTCTTATCTACACTTCTTGGCATGCCCTTTCCTTTGAGAATCTTGCCAGAAGGTTTAAAAGCTGGCTCCTCCCACCCATCCGGGTGATATATCCCCGGCTCTGCCCCATGATGCCAGATCTTCCTTTCCACTGGAAGACTCAGGTTCCCTCCTTATCGCCCCTCGTGCTGAGGTAGGCCCTGGTGCTTAAATTTTGGATTACTTACCAAAGCTTGAACTCAGAGTTTCACCTCATTGTTTTCAATCATGATCATGAAAGAGGGCAAGTCCTCACCTGTTCTGCTGGTGCCCTTGCAGGCAGAAGATGTCTCACACTGACCCACATGCCATGTGCATCTATTGCCTGGGCCATGATCCCGATACCCAGGCCTGCAATTTTGTTGCTCATTCTAGCTGAATGTGTTGGATGATTGCATCACAATTTATCGCTCAGCTGACTGGAGAAACAGAACTCGTCCAGTCAAATCTACAGAAGCCCACTAGGCGGTCTCTGTGGCTGTGTGGTCCATGGAACAACTTGAGCAGATGAAGGCTTTCAAGGAGGAGGCGGATTGGGACGCCAATCAGTCCCTCCTCAGCAACAGTCTTCATACCGCTCAGAGTGGGCTCTACCTTTTCAGGCTCCTTCAGGAGTTGTGCCAGTCTCTCCTGACCAAAGGGAGGGCCCATCGGGTTCACATCTTCCGCCTCCCATAAAAGGATTCTAAGGAGCAGAGAGAGGAGAAGTCTCATTGATGTCATTCTCGGATCGAGGTCTCATTCCAGGAATCTCCATTTTTGACTTCAGTCAAAATTGTGGCTGAGGTCGCTTGGAGTGGTGCCCCATCAGGCCAGCTAGCTAAGATGTGGGATGACACCTGGTCAAAATTATTATTGACCCCATCAACCTGTTTGTTGCTGGATAAGGCTGACAATTTCTTGTTTAGGATTCCAGTCCTGCCTGGAACCACTGAATAGGAGACTCAGACCCTGGGAACCTCTTCAGGTCCCTGTCCCTGACCTGGAGGAGCCATGGGTCTCCTGGCTCCTTCTGGAGCACCCTCGACCTTCAAGTCGGGGGAACACCTAAGCGCCATTCTGGGCATTACAAAAGTGATGCCACTGCTGTTCATCCTCATCCTCCTCGGAAGAGTCAAGGCTTCAGCGCAAGTTGCGTCGATGCTACTAGGATCTCATGTGGTAACAGTTGGTGTTTGCCAGTCTGAAGTCGATCCTCAGCTTCATGCCAGCCATCACATGGCTGTTGCCCTCTAGGCCGATGCCAACTCTTCTGGAGCCGTTGACACCGTCCCTTGGCCAGCAGAGCCAGTGAAGGCCTGCCTGTCTTGGCCAAAACCAGCCTCTCTGCCGTTTGTGGTGTAGCTGCCACTTAAACAGCCTCCTTCTGAGGCTCCTGCCAAATAGTCTTGGCCCACTAAGAGACCTCCGCATGAGCTGTCAGTCACCCTCACTCTTGACCTTCTGCAGTGGGTCGAAGTGACTCAGGTGGTCGACGATGTATCCAGACTCCTCAGAATCTGAGGACTCCTATTTGCATTCTTGTCATTCAATGAGGATTAATTTGGGGTTCTCTCAATGGTGGAAGGTGCCACGTCCCTCATGGGCATTCTCTGTCTCATCTCCGAATCCACGGGGATGTCCTTTGGAGCCTGATCAGAAATGGGCTGAATATACCCTGGCAGACATTTTGAAAAAGGGGATTCTCTGACAGAGGTCTTCCCAGAGGCAGAAGCCATTGTTGGGCTGGCCTTATAGCTTTGGCAGCACCTGCCTCCTGCCTCACACTATCAGCCCAAATGGCCTGCAAGTACACGGTTCCCATAAGCTCCCTTTCTGGGTTCAGAGAGCACTCCTCAGCTGAGGGCTTGGTGACCGAATCTGTATTTCAGCACTCTGGCAATTCAGGAGACGTTGATAGACCTCTGGACAAAGAGCCCAAAAACTGGACCACTCTGCCAGAAAGGTCTATGCTGCCTCTTCACTTGGTCTCCATCAGGTGAGCTCGGCTGTCATCATGGCACACTTCTGCCAGTCCCTCCTGGGCTCTCTAGATGAGGTGCTCCTCATTTGCCCATGAACCTTCAGACCATGGTCAAGTAGGTCCGCACCAGGGTTGGGCTGTTGCTAAGCAGCAACTCCAGATGGTTCTGAACATCAGAGATTCCTGTGCCCATTTGGTGGCAGCCACAGTAGCTATGCACCACAGGGTCCAACTGAGGTCTCGACCTTCACTGCAGAACACCCAGCACAAACTGGTGGATGTTCCTTCCTGGGCACTAACTTGTAGTCCAGGAGTTTACGGTCACCTTCAACACATCGAGAAGTCCAGTGTCACTTTGGACTCCATTGCTTCCACCAAGAAGGAATCTCAGGGTTCCAAAGCAGAAGTGTAAGCCCTTTCTCGGCTCTCTGCCCTGCAGCCAAGGCAGCCCCAGTAACAATTGGGGCAGCAACAGCAGCAGACTCAATCCTAGTGGGCTCAGCTGAAGCCAGGGGCTTGGCAGTCTGTAAGCCCAGAGGGAAGGGCTCCAGTGGTCCCTTGGCCGGATCCTCCTCATCCAAGCCTGCACAGTGACTGGATGGGGTTGCCACCCCATGCCCATGATGCCACTCTGGGTCCTCCCAAGGAGACAGCTCCATCTTCCTTTCCACCTGGTCCGCTGTCACAATGGACAGGTGGGTTTCAGAAGTGGTCAGCCAGGGCTGCCTCTGGAATTTTAGTAGTACCCACCAAGCCAAGGCCACACCCACGGGAGGAGAAGGTATCCGTGCACACTCATTTGGCTCTCTGAGATGACATCTCCCAGCTCCTCTGCAAGGAGGTAGTGGTCCAGTCGTGGATTTCCCCTGTCAACCGCAGGGTTCATTGCCAGGTACTTTCTGGTCCCGAAGCGAATGAGGGACTGTTGCCCCATTCTAGATCTGCACGACCTGAACCAGTTTCTCAGGTCTCACCTCTCAGCATGGTAACTCTGTCGCAGATCATACCATCTCTCAAGCAAAACATTTGGTTTTGCTCCCAGGATCTGCAGGACATGTTTTTCCACATCCCAATCCGTCCGTCTTGCGAAGGTTCCTCCACTTCAGGGCAGAGGAACCCTATACGAGTTTCAAGCCATGCCATTTGTCCTGTCATCAGCCCCAGGGTCTTCACTAAATGTATAGCAATGGTGGGAGCCCATCTTTGGCATCGAGGGTCAGAGTGTACCTCTGTCTGGATGATTGGCTTATAGTGGGTCCCTGCAGATTGGAGGTGGAGGGTTCAGGGATCTGGCCCTCGAAACCTGCCTCAATCTTGGCCTCCTAATCAATGAGGCCAAGTTGGAACTCATGCCTTTGCAGGTGATCTGCTTCATCAGGGCAGAGCTCGACTCTTGCCGAGCCAGAGCCAGGCTCCCAGTGGATAGGGCAGAGGTTCTTTCCTCCTTTACCCGATCATTTCTGGTTGGGAACTTGTACCTTCTCAAGACTTCCTGCAGCATCTGGGCTACATGGCAGCCTGCATCTCCATGGTCCAGTGGGCCGGTGGCATATGCACCCCCTTCAATGGGAGCTGACTGGCCGTGGACTCAGTGAGTAGGTAATTTCAACCAGCTGGTCACTGTGACCCAGAAGATGCTCTCCAATGGTGAATAAATTGGTAAATCATATTATTTTGGGATAAATATTTGTAGCCCTCGTGCCATGTGCTACTGGGCTACCCCCACTGCTAACTGTCTCTGGTATCCAGCAAGGTCCTGGGTCCTGCTACAGTGACTAATGAGGGTTCGTTCCCAAAAATAGTAAAAATACTGTAATGCCTCCACCCAGAATAAAGTATCAGTGGGCCAGATATCCGTTTGACACAGCCACTCTGCACTCTATGCCCCCAGTACCTTGTCCCACCACAGACCATATAATTAAGCAATAAACACATGCAATGAAGTTCACTAACAGTTTTATTTAGGGGTAAGGGATAGGGAACATGGATACCCAGACACCAGGAAGCTGTGAAGGCAAAGAAAAAAGTTAGCACAATATGCAGTGTTAACATATGGGTTCACAGGCTAAGCCCTCCTCCACTGGTACCAGTGCCCAGAATTGTCCTTGGGGTACCCACTAGATGCAGGAGCCTGATCAATGCTGTGGGTTGGCTGGCTGTGGGGCCCTGAAATTGTGAATCTTTAACTTTAAAACAAAACAACTTCCCTTATTCCTCTCAGGAATCAGGTCCTGAGTACTCACAGTTAGATGATCTCAGCACCAGGGAAAAAGGAGCTCCTCAGATTTATGCAGCACAACAGAAACAGGCCAGCCAGGATCCCTCCATCCAGATGGAACTTGCTCGAGGATCTTGCAGCTGGTCACCTTGACTGTAGTTATAGCCGCTTGTTACCTTCAGCCACTTCTGGCCTGTTGCAGAGTGCTGTGGCAGAACAACACCAGCCCCAGAAGGCCCAGACCTGGGGTGGCTCCACAGCTTGGCTCCCAACGATGGGTCACAGGTGTCTAGCACCCAGCAAGTGCCGGTGACCCCCTGAGACAGTGAGTCCCTGCTTGGAAGAGTTGTAAGTTCCCTCCTTGGCTCTGGGTGAGGACTCCCAAATGATGGGGGTCCTCCTGTAGTCCCTGCACTAAGCTCTCAAGAAGCAAGATTTTTCCACACAGTCACTCCATTAAAGTCCAGCACCATTTGCATGGTGCTAGCCTCTGTTCTAATCTGTGCCAGTCCAATTCAGCAGGGGAACACTTAGCAGCAACAGCCACCCTGCTCACCAGTCCACATTTTCAGTTCAGCAGTGTCCAAACCCTTTCTTCGCTGCAGCAAGACCTCAGCTCTCAGCCACTTTAACCAGTTCACTCAGGGCACACACAGTTTCTGGCTAGCACCCCCATGACCAGCGACACTCTGCCACTTCACTGCAGTCCACACAAGCAATCTTTCAGCAGCAACTGTAGTACTCAGATATCTGCTCAGTCCTTTCGGCTAGCTCAGTTTCCCAGTGCAGAATGTTTGCCACATTCAGTTTCTTCCAGCACTTATTAAGCAATCTCTCAATACCTGGAGAAACAGGATCACAGTTAAGTCTCCTTTCTCTTTCCCTTGCAACTCAGTCCTGCATCAAGCACCTGGGGAATCCTTCAGTAGCCACAATCCTCAGAATGGGGACTGGGTAAGCCCCTAAAGTCCAATGTCCACTTTCACAGTACAGTCCTGACTCATACAGAGCCTGGTAACAGACTGAAGAAATCCCAAAAGTCCACACTGTTTCAACCAAAACTCCAGCATTCTGATTTGCTGATGGAGCCTATCAATAATCAATATACACAGTGATCAATTTTTTCTGCTTGTTTATTGGGGCATGATCTAGATGCCAGAATTAGTTCCCTCCTATTCCCAGAAGTTCCTCTGTCACAGTTGTGGTTGCTTAGATCACTGATTGGATAAAGAGAATGGAGTTAAATGTCACAAACATGTCAGCTCCATTAGTTTACGTGAGTCCATTCATCTTTTATGCAGTCTCTACCCTTTCTCCTGCTGCTGCAGGCAAACCCAATACTTTGTCCAAGCAAGCACCCCACCAGAGTATAGCTTAACTTGCTGCCTGCCAAACATGCCTCATTACCAGATCTGTAGCTCCTGTTATCCCACTGTCACTACCTTGAAACTGTGTCCCCTAGGTGGCGGCAACCTCATTAACATGCATGGGGCGGCATTAATGTTCATGAGTCCCCAGTGGCTCCGGCTGTTCAAACTCCTTTTTCGCTGCTCCTCCTGTCTTTGCTTGATTCCCTAGGCCCCAAAAAGAGTAAAAGGGCACCGGGCCATAGACAAGTTCCCTCTCGCCCAACTGCAATGGCAGTTGCAGACTTCTGAAGCTCAGCTAGGCGCTAATGCAAGTGTGGCTAAAAATGCCATGCTGGCAGCTCGCAGGATGGATTTACGCCCAAAGAGGCAGAAAGCAGCCCTTGGCCAGAAGAAAACGGGGACGAATAGGGCAATACAGGTAAGTCTCAAAGGGGGTTATATATTTATTTTCACTTAGAACATGTTATTTCTACTTAGAATCTGGAAACAGCATACAGAGAAAGCGAGTTTACATTTGAAAGAAAGGCAGTTTTAAGCTAAAACAAGTTAAAAAACTAATAAAAGCATTTGCAAATAGTGTGGTATATGTCAAATACAGTACCTAATGGACTGCAGTACAATAACACAGTTATCTCCACATGAGTGGTGAGACCTCCATAAATGACTCATGGCTTAATCAGTCACAAGGGAGAAGAATCTGTTACTCCACTGCAACCCATCTGTTATTCCGCTTGTAACCTATTTTATGTTGCTTGCACGCATGTGCAAGAAACATAGTGCCATCATCGGAGATTTCGGAGGTGTGTCACCTCCTCCTCCAATTCACTCAGTGATCTGGCAGGCGCTGCCCTGTAAGCCAATGCATTTTGGAGCTGTCTATGACACGCTTCAAAATGCAGTGACACTCTGATTGAAAGGGGAGCTACGCTTGCGTGAGCAGCGATAAAGAGGCTGCTCACGCGCAGCTCCCCACCTCGCAGCCGCAGGGCGCCTCTGCATGCACTGTGTAGCCGACAGGTGCCCAATCCCGCCGGCTGAGCTGCGCCATCTCTCTCCCCCAGTAGTTGGTGCCACGCTGGAGCCCACCCCAGCGTGGCAATCAGTCCTTTGCCGATGGGGGTGCCCAATCCTCGTCGGCTGAACGGCCTCCCTAACGCCTTGTGCCACGCTGGGAGCCCACCCAGCGTGGCAATCAGTCCTTTGCCGATGGGGATGCCCAATCCTCCATTGGCTGAACGGCCCAATGTCCTTGTGCCATGCTGGGAGCCCACCCCAGCGTGGAAAACAGTCCCACAAAGTCTTTTTTTTTTTTGTACCTGTAAGGCAAAACAGTCCCACGGTGCATCTCCGACCCCTCCCACAACCCACACCCACCCACTGCGCACCCAGCCTCCCACACCCTCACCTCATACTTACCTCCGGACACTGGCGACGATCTGTCGTGGACCGGGAACACGCCTGCACTCTTCAAAGCCGACCGCGAACTGAGGAAATGCCGGTAAGCTGTATAATGGCCTAGACAGGGGTTTCAACTTTATGCATATCTCAGGCATTTTTGGATTTTGCTGGAATTTTCAACATGGGTTTTGGGACCTCTTCTGACGATGTCACTGGCGGCGAGTCTGGTCCGGAGGGTGATTTCGCCGCAGTGACCGCACAGTGACTGCGAAATCACCCTTCGGGAATACCACCATGACAGTGACATCATTCATGAGAAGGGTCCCAAAACCCCATGTTGAAAATTTGGTGACAAAATTCCAAAATGACTGTTTTATGATGTGCATTGCGTAGTTCCTACGCAGGCTCGTAAGTTCGGAAATTTCAATATTTTCACCCAGATTTTCAACATTGTCATTTTACCACACTTTCTTATGAGCAGTACAGCTGTCATTTTTCACATCTCACCCAAAATGTGTTTCCGCCAGCGTAGAATGGCGCAGTCGGCAAAGTAAATCAATGTACAGGACAAATTAAGAAAATCACAGTGACACTGTTCATGAGCAGAGGTCTTAAATGGCTATGTTGAAAATTTGGTGAAAAAATTCCTAAAATGACTGTTTTAATGCATATGCAGTTCACGCACGTCAGAGTTTCATGAATTTTCAATATTTCACCCAGATTTTCAACATTGCCATTTTTCCACACCTTCTTATGAGTAGTACAGCTGTCATTTTTCACATCTCACCCAAAATGTGTTTCCGCTTCATGTAGCGCACAATGGCGCAGTCGCTGTGCAAACTCAGTGTATGGGACACATTAAGAAAATCACAGTGTCACTGTTCATGAGCAGAGATCTTAAAATGGCAATGTTGAAAATTTGGTTAAAGAATTCCTAAAAATGACTGTTTTACGGTGTCGTTGCACAGTTCCACTGCCTTTCGTGGGTTTGCGATTTTCAAAATTTCCACTCCAGATTTTCAACATTGCCATTTTACCACACCTCCTATGAGCAGTACAGCTGTCATTTTTCATCCTGCCCAAAACGCAGCCTCGCCATGTAGCTTAATAATGGCGCAGTCGGTGTGTGCAAACTCAATGTATGGGACACATTAACAAAATCACAGTGACACTGTTCATGAGCAGAGGTCTTAAAATGGCTATGTTGAAAATTTGGTGAAAAAATCCTAAAATGACTGTTTCACGAGCGTCGCTATGTAGTTCCCACGACGTCAGAAGTTCGCAAATTTTCAATATTTGCACTCCAATGACTTCCAAATACCTAAACAGCACATAGAAGCAAGCAACATGCAGCATTGACAAATGCTTGTTTTTTGTCTTTAGCACAAGAATATTTACTCACAAACCACTTGCTTTGAGACAGGGTGAGAGAGTTATGGTAGCATTAACAATGTTTGAGTAATCTTTCAAACCTAAGGAGACACCCGATACCAGTACTACATTTTATAAGAAGATAGTTCTCTAATGTCTCATTTCACTTTATTTGAGCCTTTGTTCAGAAATCTTAGCTGGTGGTAACTGTAGTTGATTTGTAATTAATTTCTATCTTCCTTTTTAAATTCTATTTAATAACAGATGCACACTAAATTTATGATATACACAAAATACAGATTTTCTTTGTGTAAGCAAGGTAATTTTATTTGCAATGGTTAGTTATCTGGGTTGGGCATAGCTTTATGGTATATTTAGCATAACTGATAACACCATGAAAACCTATTTTCTTCCACAGAACATGTGGAGATAGGGGCTTCTCAATGGAGATAGACTTGCTGCAAGGCCCCCAGGTGCGCCTGACACATGGTGCATGGAGCTTGTGGTAGTTGCTGGCGGCAATTGGGATTCTTAATCCTGTCAAATCACATGCCCTGAGTTAGATCAGCTTTTGCTGGTCTCTTCAGGGACCTTTACAGGGTTGGCACCAAATATTTAGTACAAGCCACTGTAAAAGGGTAAAGTGTCATAAAAGGCATGAGAATCGGCACGTGGTGTGGCACTGTGTTCGGTTGTGAAAGCCTTACATCAACCTTTGAGAATCGAGCTCAGGGTCTTTGGAACCAAACCCACATTTCCTTATCTGGGACCATAACTTAAGACATTTTGTAACAAACATTTCTTTTCAAAATACTGCAGACACCATCTTTTAAATCAGCCCCTTTCTATAGCCCAACAACCCCAAACCACCAAATTCCAGGAAAGAAATTGTTAGCCTAGCCATGGTTTTAGGGGATCATAGTTAGTAAAATTGGCTAGCCTGGTCATTGCCCCATCCTCCTGTGCACTCTTTAAAAAAAAAGCTTTACTGGTTCCTGGTATTGTGCCCACCTTTGTGTGTTACAACATAATCACCCATAGCCCGCCACTACTAGGCCCCCAGATACCTTTAAGTCATGATACATTTAATGCAGACAAGTGTGTTTTTATTATCAATTATAAACAGAATATACAATCTTAACTTCTTCTGTACATTTCCTTTCCACTTTAAAGAGAGGTAATTTGTTACATGTCATTGTAGTGTAATGAAATAGCTCTTGCAAGAAATTAGCAAAGAAGGATGTCACCACTGATCCAAACTGCACCAAAATCTAACCAGCACACCTCCACATCACAACTAATTGTTTACAGATATTTGAAGAAAATCTGTTTAACTGTTTTGGTAGGAACACAGTTACAATTATTTTTGACCTACTCTTACATTTTAGATGGGTATATTGAGTATCATGTCAAGCTGAAGGCTCACCATTCAAACTGTCCATGAGTGTTGATTAGACCCACAAAATGAAAATGAGATACATTATTACAGTCACAGCCATATACAGAAGTATTTTATGGAACTAATAGTATTGGTAGCAGATAGGGAGCCATTTGTAATCTATTAAAGCCCCCCTCCACCGAGGGATGCTTAATTATACACTACTAAAGGTGGGCTTGCCAGAAGACAGTGGACACTAACAAGAAGGGTAAGTAAGTAGTGAGAATAAATCTGAAAATATTGCGTCTGCATGGTAATTGGGACCAGCCAGGGCAATCTTTAAATTAAAGAGCAATCTTTACATGCTGTTTTTGAAGCAGGCCCAGTGGTAGCTCTACTGCTCACTATGCTAGTGACTTGGGTTTGGGAAGGACTTGGGCGACTCGGGGCGGGGCTGGCTGGGGAGGAAGGATCAAGCTTAACAGGGACAGCTCTTCTCCGGGGAGGGACATATAATTCCACTGTTCGTCTGCCACCTGGTATAAGTCTCATTCCTGTGAGCATCAGCTTGTGAGAGCAGTGAGACAGGCTAGTCAAGAGGCTGACTCAGGAGACCAAAGACTAGCCAATGTACAGACCACAGGACAAGGTGACCTGGGAGGCCACCCACAACTTTCTGGACACTGCTGGTAAGTGGTCTAAGTTTGGGGAGGTTATCAGTGGGAATGGTCTGAAGACAAACAGAGTTGACTGAAAGGGAGTTTGGGCTGAATATGAGTGTGTCATGGTGCTGACTACTGGTCGGTAGGATGGAAACACACTCGTAGCATGGCCAGGACTGTGTGATGTAGTTAAGATATGCAGTTCTGCCTGTAAGCGGGGGTACATCTGCAGTCACTATGACCTGGTAGTTACTCATGGAGGCATGTTGCTGATCTTGAATGGCAACTGGTTGTGCCATGGGGGCATTGCAAATAGGAATGGTAGCTGGGGAGTGGAAACTTTGGAGGGGGCACGATGGAGGCCTTGGGTTAGGACACTGGAAGGAGAGCACACTTTGTGCACTGACAGGTCTCTGCAGTGTACAGGAAAAGCACAAGATCCCAAGCACCCAGGACACAGAGCAGTGTGTGCCAGCAGAAAGAAAACAAATCAGAGAAACAGCACAATTGGCCACACACCCAACAGCAGATAAAATATACAAATACAACAAAATGTACAAAAACTCATGGTTTAATTTAGAGTAAATCACACAAAGAGGGGCACCAGCCCTGAGTCAAATAAGGGGCCCTTCATCAGGGGATGCGATAGCAGCACAACTCTGTATTTATAAGGCAACCATTAAAGTCACAGTACATTATAATGAAGAGTTGTTAGAAAAGCATCTCAGCTGCTGTTTGCAGCTAAAAAAGTAAAACCCTACACCCATAAATGACGAGGGAGGTGTTTGAAAATAGATATGAGTAAAATTCAAAATGAAAAGTAGTGTGAAAAGATGTGTGATAAAAAGAGTCTAGGAGAGTAAATTAAAACACAGAAAATGGAGATACTTAGTGTGAGGAAAAAGAGACATGCTGATGTCTGGACAAATCCTGGTGCTAGAAAAAGGCACAGAAAGCAGCCAAGATAACAGAGACAAATGACAAAATTCATATGTAGCACAAATGTCCAAATGGTAGCCTAGGAAAATCACAGGCTGACAGTAGGAGAAGTAAACCTGAAGAAATCACAAAACAGTCAAACCAATACAAATTACTGTATGTAGCAAAAACACAGATTAATATATAAATGATGAGAGAAAAGCAGAATAGGTTGGGGAGAACTTGAAGTCTGAACAGCCTAATAAGATGTGGGATATAGAGATATAAAAAGGAAAGAGGCAGGCAAATAGTCATGGAATAGGTGGTGAACAGTCCTTATTCATGGTTGCCTTAGGCAGGCAAATAGGTGGGATGGGTGGTAAACAGTCCTTACTCATGGTTGCCTTATAAATAAGAAGTGCTACCCAGAGTAAAGAAGAGCATCTGAGGGAGAACAGATCACCATCGTCATGTTGGCATCAAAGACATGGAAAATAAGAAGTCCCCATGATGTGAGTAGGTAACTAAGGATATTCCCAACAGGAAAAGTATCCCTCGTGATCTTTTGAGATCCTTCCAGTCTAGGGGCCATTAAAGATTAGAAGTAGACCATTAGACAAGTGTTGGCTAAGGGTCTGGTGCAAGAGGACTGTCTTTTCTTCTTGGTAAACTGGAGGGCCTTCTCATGCACAAGGATGCCTGTATGCTCAAGATGGGCTGCACCAGTGTCAGAAGAAAGTGGACACTGGCAAGAAGAATGGACAGAGCAATCAGGAAGCATTTAAACTAGAGGATGGGGTTTGGGTGCACGGGGTCACCCAGAACAGGAGGCAGATGCTGGGAACACAGAAGCAAAGACTGCAGAGCAGGATAGCACAAGAACAGGAGACCCTGGAGGGTGAGGCAAAGAAGCATAGAGTAACCATCCTCACTTATATGCTGATCAGTATGCGAGCACACCTGATAAATGGGTCAGCTTGAAGGCTAATGCACTTTGAAAGCCAGGACATAGTGGCACTCACAGAGACCTGATTGGGGTGGGGGAGAAATGACTGGGGCAGCATGATAGAAAGATACAGGTCATTCTGAAGGATGGACCTGATAGGAAAGAAGTTGGTTTGACTCTCTCTGAGAGAGAAGGCATCAATGTTGGGACCAGGAGGACATCAGGAAAACAATGTCACAGATTCTATGTAAGACAACCAAGAGCTAGGGAAAAGGGGATGAAAGAGTCAGCAGGCCCCAAATAGCTTAGTGAAATATGATGCCCAGCTGGTCGGGAAAGTTACAAGAGCATTCATATTAAATTCAGTGGTTATCTTGGAGGACTTCAGTCTCCCAGGAATAGACTGGCATCTTGAGAGGGCTATTGAAATGGCTGAGACAGAGTTCCTGTCCAGTTTCCAGGACAGCTTCCTAAAGCAGACTGTCGAGCAGCAGTTTAAGTGTGAGATTCCCCCATCTTGCCCACAGCAGTGGAGATGTGGTTATGTCTAATGTGAACATGAATAATTCTGTGCAAGGCAGTGACTACAAGTGGGTATCCTTCTTCCTCATGACAGGACAGACTAGCTGGGCCTGAGCTCCTGTACCAGGCCCTGGAACTTCAGAAAGGTGAACTTTGCAAAGTTGAAGGACCCGATGTACAAGTGTCTGGAGCAGCAGCATGAGGCTGGTAATGCAGAACTCTTGTGGTATTAGTTGAAAAGGGTGCTTGAAGCAGCAGCTGAGATCTGCATCTTTATAAGTAGTAAGAGAAGAGGGCCACAAAGCGCACTCCACAGACTCAAAATGGATGTAAGGCAATTGATCCTGAAGAAAAGAAAGGTTTATGATTGCTGAAAAGTGACAGGCTTCTTCCAGGCCAGAGAGTGTACAGAGCAGTACTGAGGACTGCAAGATTAGAAATAGGGAAGCAATGGAGGGTCTCAAAACCAGGCTAACAGTAGGAGCTGCAGGCAACACCAAAACCTTCTTTTAGTACATAAATAGAGGAAGGTGAAGGAGTTGATTGGACCCTTGACAACAGGGGAATAATAAAGGAACCTGTGAGAGAGCTGGGTGATAGCTGGTATGTTGAATGATTTACTTTGGTATTCAACAATGGGCCCTGGGGTTGGAGGGTGCTTATTGAGAGGGCCCATAGCATTATAAGGGCAACCCTGATTTAGTCTGAGGACAAAACACCAACACTGATAGCTAAATACCTGATGAAGATTAAGCCAGGTGAGTCCCAAAGGGCAGCTGGGATATACCCCAGGATCATAACAGAACTAAGGGAATAATTGGCATAGTTATCTTTTAGGAGTCTTTCTGGGCATGTGTTATTCCAGATGACTAAAAAGTAGTCAATGCTCTCTCCATCTTTTGGGGTGTTAGATCCAGGCAACTATGGGCCCGTCAGTATGACATTAATGTTAAGCAAAGTACTGAAATCCATTATGGAGCACTTGGTTGAGGTGATGGTTCTTGCCCCTTTCAGCATAGCTTTATGAGGGGAAGATTGTTTTAAACCAGCCATATCACCTTCTATGGGGTGACCAGGAAGATGGACAGGAGAAGAGCCATAGATGTAGTCTGCCTGAACTTCAGCAAGGCCTTTAGTACTGTGGGGAATGACAAGCTTCTAGGCAAAGGACTGCACACCAGTGTGGTACATGCAATGTATACACAAAGTGAATCCCTACGTGGCTTGGGAGCTGAAAGCAGAGTTTTGGTGGATGGGCACCACCATGGCTCGAGTGGGATACTAAGTAGTCTCCCTCAGGATCTGTGATGGTGCCACCACTGTTTAACATTTTCATCAGTGACCTGGAATCTGGAATCTTCAGCAGGATGCTTATGTTCACTGATGGCACTAAGCTGACCGGGTGGTGGACTCTTGATGATGGGCACAGGGACTGTTCAGACTATAGAGGCTCTGATTCAGCGCAGTTAAATGCAAGGCGCCACCTGGGGAGGAAAACACAGAGTTAGGATTTAGACACTGACACTGTGGAGGGATCTACTTGTTCCAGTGGAGGAGGAGGAGAAGGACCTGGAAGTCATAGTTGACAATGATTTGAACATGACAAGCAGTGTTTGGCTGCTGTCAAGGCGTCCATGAGAATGCTGGTGTGCATAAAATGAGGGTGACCAGCAGGACAGGGGAAGTAATCCTGCCACTTTCCAAGGCCCTGGTCTCGCCTCACCTGAAGTACTGTGACAGTGCTTAAAATGCAAAGTAGAAAAGTTTGAGTTTCATAGTTTTATAGATGGATACTAGTTCAAAAGGCACTGACATGTTAGCGGTGGAAGGTATACTTTCTATCACCCATATAAAAATTGAATCTTTTTAAACTGTTCCACATTTTCGCTTGTAACAATGTCTATATGGAGTGCTCTATATGGGAGGCACCTCTGGGTAAAAATCTTGCACGCTTTGTAGTTTTGCACAAAGCAGATTTTAACTTAAAATTATGTGATCTTGTATTATTATTGCTTAGGTGTCTTTCCAGACAAATTGTGTCTAACATAGACTCTTTCTGTAGGGCTTTGAAAGTGTACATCAAATCACCCTTAGAGCTCCATATTCTAAGGAGAATAGCTTAGTGCTTTTAAGTCTGCACTTGTAGTCTTTGTTAGCCGGTTATTAATTCTTTTAGTAACCTTATGTGGACCTTTCTGTCATGATTTGGCAGCCTATTGAAGTAGGAGCACAGGTGCATAGTAGTCCAGATGTGGATGCTCTAGGCCAGTGTATAATGGCAGAATGACCTCAGGATTTCTGCTTTAATATGCTTCAGAATGCTTCCCAATATGCCATGGCACTTTTTTTTTTTTTTCACTTTGTATTTTATGTCTTACTACCCCTTCCCTCCACTCTTTCAGATTTCCCATACACACACCTCACCACTGTCGGAGTCTGCCCCTAGAGTACCTGGTCACACTGCCCTGACCCGTGATGCCCGTTAATCTCCTGGTGGGGTGAGGAGGAACCTCTCCCTGGAACCTCCCCAGCAACTGTTCTGCAGTGGACCCTGCACAACAGAGTCTGCCCCAACCAACCGCAAGTGTGTGCAGCGAGGAGTCATCACCTAGAAGAGACAGGGGGTTGTTTTCTTTGTTCATCCCTCGACGCCGACATGCAATGAGGGTTAGGAGCGAGGAGACATGCTGAAATGTGCCTCCTACTCTGCTCCTCTGCCAACGTCTACCCATCTCCTTCTACTGCTATCTCCACATACACGCACCTTCCACCGAGCACCCCAGGTGGCGGTATCTCAGTGAGAGTTGCAGATGGCCCCAAAGGAGCAGCAGCAAGCACTCCATCCTTTCTTCCCTGGCCGACCCCCAGTGATCCCATGCATTCTAAATCCCGTGATTGTTTCAGCCCCCACCACTTCCTCTGGCAGGGTGTTCCACTTGTCCACCACCTGCTCTGTGAAGAAATTCTTTCTCACGCTTCCTCTGAATCGTCTCTCCTCCAACTTCATATCATGCCCTAGTCCTGGAGCAAAGCATACACTACATCTGAACTAATACATGAGTTACACAGGATGTATTCACCCCCAAGCCTCTCCCTAACCCCTACCCCTACCCTCCTCCCTCTAACACCCTGCACAGCACACATGTTCCCTAACTATAAGGAGAAATGGAGAAAATCACTCCTGAGCTGTTAATGAGTACAATGTGTGTAAGGGACCCCGGATCCGTTAAACCTAGGTAACCTATTCTGAGACTAGCAATAACTCTTTCTGTCCTAAGATTAGCAAGAAACTCTTGTAACCATTCACCATAACTAATTTCTAAGGCATCTTTCCAATGCTTTAATATCACTTTCTTGACTGAAGCTGATATCAAACAGATATGATATTTCCTATTCTGCACTGAAATAGTGGAAACATCCCCTAGTACGCAAATCTCTGCTGTAAAAAGATCATCTAACCTCAGCAAAGGATCCAGTTTTGTCTGATCTTAGACCAAAGTGGAGCAACCTTGGAACAAAACCAGAAGTAATAGGTAGAGGAGGACGAATACCTAATCTAGCCAGTTTTAGCGGGAATAATAAATATTGTGTAATAGCTTGAATTGCATTAACCTAAGCCTATCTTGAGACAGAAATTTATGACATGTACACCAGATACACACCAATCTAGCACAGTCTCTGGGAAAAGTGAAGACCAATAATTCACCGGTGCCAGATTTAGAGAATGTATTCAGGCGAAAATTAGCCTATATATAGAGGAGACAGCATGAACCTTTCCTACTAGAGGCCCTAACTCTGAGTAGAAACTGAACTGGATCAGTAGGGAAACTTGTACCAATCTTATTAACCAACATATGCTGAAGTTGTAAAACTTTAAATATATCAGCTTGGGATTGAAAATGTATTCAAAATATCAACTGATAATAGCCATTGCCCTTCTGCAGAAAATTAAATCCTTAACTAAGCTTTTCTAAATGTGGAAGCCAACTACTCCTAATGGGTTTACCATCAAATTGAAAGTTGAGTTTGCCTTTTAATGGCTGTGATGGATCTTTATTATGATTATATTTTAAGAATGTGCATAACATGAGTGAATTCTAATGGATATCTCAATAGGAGAATTCCAAAGAGACATAGGTAATGAACTGGGAGTACAAAACAACAGGGCCATGGGTACTAAGCCCAGCTCTGATATACGGGATACTTCTACCTTCAACCAAAATGGGACATAGATATTCTGAGCTTGAGAATCACTCGGTATCGCCCACCTAAGAAACTTATTTGCATGACTAGCCCAGTAGTAGAATCTATATGAGGCAATCTCAAAACCCCAAACTCCTTGGGAGCAGCTAGTTTATGATAAACCAGTCTGGGTTTCTTGTAATTCCAAATAAACCCAGTAAATATACCATGGACTTTCCATTTTAAGGGAGCCATGAATGTAACATATTTCTGGGGTAGAACAAATGAGGAAATATGTTCATCTTGATTAAATTAATTTTTCCCACATTGCTAATGGAAGTAATGCCCACCTTTTGAGGTCTACCTCAATTCCATGCAATACTGAATCTAAATTTAACTGTAGTGTATGAACAGGTGACCTCATTAAGGTGAGCCTTGGGTATTTGATTGCCTCTGCACTCCAGGCTAACCCAAAGAGGGCAATCTCCTGTTTAAAAGTTTTTTGATTCAAGGGAATACAGATGTTTTCCCAACATTAAGCTTCTAATTAGCAACTTCACTAAATCTCTGGATAATATCTAGTAAAGCAGGAATAGAGGAATTGAGGAGAGTTGCAATAATAGGTCATCTGCATACGCTAGTAGTTTAGTAGTATGGCCCCACACCTGAATCCTGCACCTCCTGTGTTTGCAAAATCTGCCTGATAAGGGACTCTAAATATAAATTAAAGAGGAGCAGGGACAGTGGACAACCCTGTCTGGTGCCCACAAGCAAGCTAAAAGGATCTGAGATGAGACCATTGCAGGCAATTCGTGCAGGAAATTTGTAAATGGAGCCAATCCAAGAGCGGAATTCCTGAGGGAAGCCAAATGATTCCATTGCAGTATAAAGGTACTTACAGTAGACCCTATCAAAGCCTTCTCGGCATCCAGGAGACCAACACCATAGGCTGGTCAGCCCCTGGAGGCCGGAAAACATGAGCCAAAGTCCTCAAGTGGTCCACTGAAGATCTCCTTCATAAATCCTACCTGTTCAACCCCGATTAGCTTGGGGAGGACTTCACTAACATGGTCTGCTAGTAATTTCGTAAGAATTTTAATATCGTGATTGAGAAGTGAAATAGGTCTATAACTAGCTACATTATCAGGAGGTTTGTCTGGTTTGGGCAAAAGTACTATTAAAGCCTCGAACAAAGAAACATCTGTTGCAGACCCATCTAAATTAATTGAAACAGGCTCAACAGTGAGGGATTAATTCTTTAGAAAAACTTATAAAAATTAGCAGTAAACCTGTCTGGGCTTGGCATTTTATCTGAAGGAGGGACTTAATAACCTGTTCTATTTCACCTTGTGTGATTGGTGCAATTAGTTTAGACTGATGATGTTCCCCAATGAAGGCAGGTTCAGTCCTCCCAAATACAGCTGCAACTTTTCCTCTGATGGTGGATCACCATAGCCCCATATAACGCCACAAAATATTTTCTAAATTTCCACAATATCCTTGAGGATGTTTTAATGGAGCCATCCTCCATTGAACGGATAGCCACCACTAACCTGGCAGACTCCAGTTGCTTTACGCCTAGCCAACATAAGACCCACTTTCTCCCCTTGATCAGAGTATACCGCCCTGTTTTAATAATGGTCCACTCAACCTGTTCACCTAGCAAACTAAGATATGAATCTCGCAACTTAGTTAACTCCTGCCTGTATTCCTCTGATGAGAAAAGAGAGAGCCCAATCTCCTTTTCCTGAATCTGAGCAAGTAATTCAGTAACCCGCCTCCTTTTCTTGCTTCCTCCGGGAGGCCAACCCTATAAGGATACCTCTTAAATAAGCCTTAAGTGCACCTCACTCCATATCAGGTCAGCTAATAGAATTATGATTGAGGGAAATAAATTCGTTATCTGGGAGGAAATAACTTAACTACCTTTGGATCTTTTAACAACTGATTGTTAAGTTTCCATCTATCCCCTGCTTTAGGAAGAGAAGGAAAAGATATTAAGGAACAACGGAATGATCGAAGGTGATCCTGCCATTATACTGCACCTAGTATGCCAGGTATGAGAGTATTTGAAATCAGAACATAATCAATCTTAGACATTGTACCATGTATCTGGGACGTAAAAGTGAACTCCCAGTCATTTGGATGGAGAATCTTCCACACATCGCAAAGGCCAATTTGATCCAGCAATTTCTAACCGCTTCTTTGGGCAGGAGATAGACCCTTCCTAGCAGACCTTGACCTATCTGCCGAGGGATCCAATACCAAATTTAGATCCCTCCTATAATAATTGGCAGGTTAAGAAATGGTGTGAGCACTTCAATATCTGCGAAAAAACCTGGGTATCAACATTAGGGCAGAATCAACCCAACATAATTTCTAAGGTATGCAAAGTGCCCCTATAAAATGTATCTCCTAATGTGTCCTGGATTATCTGCAGTGGTGAAAATGGAACTGACCTCTGAATCAACACCATCACTCCTCTGCTCTGAGTATTGCCTTCCGAGGCAAACATCAGACCAATCTGTAACCTCTCTCATTCGGTTAACCTCGTTATTAAGTAAGTGTGTCTCTTGAATAAACATTATATCTGCTTTCACATAATCTAAATGTTTTAGAATCTTATATTGCTTCGACTTATGGTGAGCACCCCTAACATTTCAACTAATGAATTTAATGTCCCTAGCCATTGGTTAGCTGCCCACAACCTGAGAATAAGATAAATTCTTATAGCCAGGCCCTGGTCTCTGTCCCAGACCACATGTAGTGCTGCAACCCACCCTCCCATACACCCCTCATACACAAACAACCAATTATCCTAACCTCCCCACTACAGTACAACAAAATATCCCTAAACCCTCCCTCCCTCCACCCAAATCCCTCCCGATCTGTCAAGGACCATGATGCCAGCACACATGGTATTCCCACCCCTTCCGCCTGACCTCCTTTTTATATAAATGTTTAAACAAATTATTCCAAATAATATGCTAAGTCCTCTTATAACAGCTTAAAGAATAGAGGTGTTCTAAATAATATGGAATAACAATAACAGTGACACTGACCAAGAAAACTGTTGTCTAAACTTCTAATAGAGCCCTCATCAATGAGCTAAGCAAACCGAGATTTACCCCCAACAAAATTACCCTAACTCATATGGTAATATTTATTATCCACATTATGTGTATTTAATAACACCAAAGCCCTGTCAAAATGGCAAATGAGTCCACCCCTAAAACAGATGTCCAGAGGTTGTGGAGCATTTCCATTAGAATACAAAGGCACTCTTCCTAATATAGATAAACACAAGCCTAAAAGTTCCATCATGCTGCACAAAATAGTTTCAGTCATTTCAGTTCTGGCTGAAGTTATGTTACGGTGCTCGTAAATAACTAAATAACCGCCTCTGGTTCCCTCTAGTGCCATGTGAAATAAATGATGCACTCTGTACGAAGCTTCAGCAAATAAAATGCCAGTGATTGACTGACCCTGCTTGATTTCGGACTGAGAGACAGCAACCTGCATAAACAGGACCCACTTGCAACCATTCTCGATCATCAGGTACGAGACAAGAGGGGCTGAACATAAAGAGAAGGGGCCTGGACTAGAAATGGGAACTTTTGGTTGTTTTATTTGTGTGTATGTTAAATTTTAGATTATCTAATATTGTAACACCCAAATCCTCTTCTGTTGTAACTCTTAGCTTTATGTTGTTCATTAGGTAGGTAGACCGAGTATTATTCTTCCCATGTGCATGATCTTACATTTTGCAACACTGAACCTCATTTTCTTGTCAACTGCCCAGTCTCACAGTTTGTTTAAGTTGTCTTGCAGAGTGGTGATAGACTGGGCATTGTTTGCCACACACCCCAGTTTGCAGTCATCAGCGCATTTATTTATCCATACCTCATCTGATGTCTGCATACTGGAGACAATTATATTAAACAGTAGAGGTCCCAGCACAGATCCCTGGGGTACTCCACTAGAGACAGAACTCCAGTTGGACTCGTAACCTCTGGTAAGCACTCTCTATTGTCTGTTGTACAACCAAGATGCAATCCATTTTATTAGTTTAATGTCCAGATTTAAATTAACTAATTGCTCAATGAGGGTTTTATGAAAGATGGTTTCAATGCCTTTTCGTAATCCAAAAATAAGATGTCCACTGGCATTCCATTATCTAGAGCGTCACTGACCGGTTCAAAAAATGAATGAGATTTGTTAGGCATGATCTGCCTGGTGTAAACCCATGCTGGGAAATATCTGTGCATCCTGTGTTCCTAATATGATCAACGAGTTTATGTTGTTTAAGCCTTTCCATGATTTTGCTAATAAGGGAGGTTAGGCTGATAGGCCTGTAGTTACGGGTAGTTGTTTGTTACCACTTTTAAAAATTGGTGTGATATTGGCCTCCTCCAGGACTGTAGTACACTTCCTCCTTTACTGAGGTATTAAACAAAAGAGTTAAGAGGCCTGAAAGTTCTTTGGAAAGTTCTTTTAAAAATTTTGGATTGATGCAGTCCGGACCGGAGGTGTGTTAACATTAATCAAGTTGATGGCATCCAGCATGTTCTGTTCGTGAACAATACAGATGAGTCATTAATGGGTTGTATGTCTGTGTTTATGTTTTCTTTGGGTTTAAATATATTCCTCAAGTACTGATTGAGTTCTTCATCCATCTCTTTTCATCAGTAATTATTTTATCATTTGAATTAATGGACCAATTCCTCTCTGACTTCCTTTAAGTGAACCAATGTTCTTATTATCTTTTGCATTTTTGCTAGGTTTACTTCTAACCTCTGTTTTGCCATTCGAATAAGTTTTTTTTTTTGACAGAGTTACTCTATTAAATACTGTAGCTATGCTTGTCACATCTCTTGTTGGCTGGTTTCACAAGCAAATATATGTACGCTTGTATGTAAATCAGGTGTGCAGCTGAAAACAATGAGTGATTTGACAGTGTTTGTTTCAACATCATATAATTGTTCTCAAAAAATGGAGCACCTTTGGAGAACACTGAGCACCGGATAAGCACTCTGAAAATATGATGATGCATTCTGTTATTGAGGCACAGGTCAGGAAGCATAGGAAAACCAGGAACAGTTGTAAAATTCACTAAAAATATTTATTTGTAGTAGTAGTAACATAAAAAATAAAATTGTTCAGTATAACTATTTACAAAGGCAAGAACATAGAGGAGATCCATCAGAGTGTTCCTTCAGTCTCTGTGTCCAACTTGCAAGCAACTGCAGCTCTGTCTTATAAGTCCTTCCAATTGCCCCATTCTTAACAAGCATCTTCCAAAGTGTTCTTGTAATGCTTCAGGCAGGTGCTGACTGGAACACAGTGCCTGAGCTGAGGCCCCTTTTCTACCACTCTTCTGCAAAAGGCTTAAAATTGCACTCAGGTAACCCCTGAGTTTCCAATAGCTTTTTGCAATCATCTCAAACTACAATTTTATGCATTTCAAAATTAACCCTATATAATTTCTAAACAAAGGGATCCCAATATCAGTTACATTTCCACATAATGATTTGCATATTTTTATATCAGCAGATATGTAAGGAGAAAAGACAAATAGCAAGGGAAGACTGAGAGACAGTGAAAGGTAAATAATTGTGAGACTGTCAGGGTGATCATATCCTAGGTCTCACAGGAAAATTTGGTTGCTAACCAGACAGAAGAGAGAGAAAAGGAGAAATAGAGCAGATCCTTGCATTCAAACTTTTTCCATTAAAACTTGGACAGAGTTCTATTCAACACCCCTCCTTAACAGGGAATGTGTTTTATTTAACAGGTGTCCAAAACCTTCTGTTAATTCTCTCACGAATATTAGCTTTTAACTTTCAGACATTAAGCACATGTGTAGTATCCCTTTTCTATAACAGTACAGCAAACAGTAAAGTTTAAACTCATGCATTTGTTTTTAACCTCCAGAACCCTCAATTCCTGATCCATATCTTGAAGAAAATTAGCATTTTCTC
Source organism: Neoceratodus forsteri (assembly GCA_016271365.2). Taxonomy (NCBI): domain Eukaryota; kingdom Metazoa; phylum Chordata; order Ceratodontiformes; family Ceratodontidae; genus Neoceratodus; species Neoceratodus forsteri. The sequence continues at coordinate 1,874,600,279 of CM057452.1, forward strand.
TTTATCAGATTTGTGTATCACCGTGAATTTAAATGGCTGTAGTCCCAGGTACCACCTTGTGATTCTGGAATTTTTATCTTTCAGTTGGTTAAGCTCGACAGAGAGGATTGTGATCTGTTATAAGTACAAAGTTAGTTCCTAGCAAATAAAACTTAAGGGACTCCATGGCCCACTTTGCTGCTAAACATTCATTTTCAATGGTGGAGTGCCTTTTCCTCTGTCATGCAACTTCCTACTTATGCACAGAATAGGATGTTCTGTCCAATCTATATTTTGACTCAGTACTGCACCTAGGTCTACCTCTGATGCATCTGTTTGTAATAAAATGATTTCTCAAAGTCCAGGCTTCTTAAAACAGGGGCTGAACATAATGCAGCCTTAATGGCTTGAAAAGCTTCATCACACTCTGGGATCCATTTCACATTATTTGAGTACCATTTTTCATGAGTTCAGTAAGGGAGTAGCTAACTCAGCAAAGTTGGGAACAAATCTCGATAATAACCACCCAGCCCTAAACATTACCTGATGTTTCTTTGTTTTAGGGACAGGTCTGTTAGCTACAGCTTGTTTTAAAACCTCTGGTTTAACTTCTCCATTTCCCAACAGTTAGCCCAAATAACTGGTTTCTGCATGCCCAATGTACATTTGCTACGATTAATAGTCAGACCTGCCTTTTGATCAATTGGATAACTGGTCGTATGTGTTCCAGGTAGCTTCTTCAGTGTGGACTGTACACCACAACATCATCCAGGTACACAGCACAATAACTAGTGTGAGGGATAAAATTACATCCATGTACCGCTGGAATGTAGCTGGCACACCATGTAAACCAAATGGCATGGTGGTGAACTGATAGAATCCAACAGGAGTGGCAAATGCAGTTTTGTCTCTGGATTCTTTAGCTAAAGGTATTTGCCAATAACCTTGGTGAGATCAAGGTACTGATATACTTTGCACTCCCAGTCTATCCACCAAATCATATATTCTAGGCATAGGATAACTGTCAAATTCCGACACTTAAGTTTCCTAAAATCAAGGCAGATTCTAACACCCTTCTTTTTGTTTACAATTACCATTGGAGATGACCAAGCACTCTCGGCTCCTTTATGATACCCAATCCTTTCATTTTGTATTTCCTTAACCATGTCAGCTCTTAACCGCTCTGGTAACCTGCATGTCTTTTGCCTAATAGGATGAGCATTCCTTTCCCATAACATGCTCAACCCCTTTGAGTGTCCTGGTACTGTGGTAAAAGTACTGTTAAACATCTTTAGCACATTATGAATGTCTGCAGTTTGTTCTGAGGTTAAGAAACATTCACCTTTACAGCATCAGCATTTACAATTTGTTCCAGTCTATCATAAACTACATCAATGTCTTCTTTATCAGTTTCTGGCAAAACCAGCAAGGCAGCTGTTGACACTTTTTCAACCCATTTCTTGAGGAGATTAGCATGGTATATCTTAGTAAGCTTTTTCCTGCCAGGAGTCTCAGTCTCGTATTCTTGGTGGCAGTGTGTCTAAAACCTTATGAGGCCCTTGCCACTTCATTAACATTTATTTTCTGTTGTGGGTAACAGTAGCAAAACCTTTCACCTAGCTCAAAAACTTTTTCTTTTACCCCATGGTCATAATACACCTTCTGCTGGTTTTGGGCCCTTCCTGATTACTACGGGCAATTTCAACATATTTTGCCAGCTTTTTCTTAGGGCACACATATAAGACATAATAGATTGTTTCAGAATGGAGTTATCTTTTCATGTTTCTTTTATTACATCCAGTGGCCCTCTTGGCTGCCTACCATACAGCATTTCAAAGGGTGAAAACCCTGTTGATGTCTATGTGCACTTCTCTGTAGGCAAAAAGTAGGTAAGCAAGTATTGGTCCCAATCTTTCCATTCGCCTTTACAAACCTTTTAACATGCGTTTAGGGGTTGGTTAAATGCTCAACAAGACCATCTGTCTAAGGGTATAGGGGAGGTTCTAATGGCAGTGATACCTAGTAGTCTGTACAGCTGCTTAGTAATGCAGCCCCAAAATTACTACCCTTATCAGTAATAATTTCTTTAGGTATGCCCACTCTGCTGAAAATTTTGCAAGCTCTGCTGCCACTTTTGAAGCTGTGACAGTACGCATTTGAACTGCTTCTGGATATTGAGTAGCATAGTCATATACTACCAGGATAAATCTATTACCCTTTTACTTTTGTCTAAAGGACCAACCACATCCATTGCAATACTCTCAAAGGCACATCTATCAAGGGTAGGGGCACCAGAGGCATCTTGTCTTTTCTAGTGACTGGGGCTACTTTCTGGTGCTCAGCACAGGAATTACAATAGGTAGCAACATCTTCATTAATTCCAGGCCAGTAAAATCTATACAGAAATTGGCAAGGGTGCGATCCCTCCTGAGTGACCAGCCATAGGACTATCATGTGCTATCTGTAACAACTCTGTTCTATACTTCTGTGGTTTAACCAGTTCTGTCTGTTCCTGTGTCTGAGGTTTAACCCACACTGTACAGTAATCCATTACATTTTTAAACCTTGGTCCACCCTGTTTTGGTTTCACCCCAACTGCTTAAAATAATCCTGGAGAGAAACACCGTTGGCTTGTTCTGAAAGAAAACTGCAATCAGTGATCAATTTAGTTTCAGCATTTTTATATGCTAACCCCTTATGTCCAGCAGTCTTTTGTTGCCACAGTTTCTTTACGCATCGTCTTTCTTTCCTGGATTCTGGATCTTTGAGCCTGTGCTCAAACAAGTCGAATCAAAATCACTGAAATTTGCTTTGCCTGAGTTCTTGTTACCATTTCAGCTGAAACATCAGGATTCACTCCTTCTTTGATTAACTCAGTAAATCCTGGAAAGTAATTTCCAATAATCACAGGTACAGGTAACAGATACTTCCCAAATTCATTTTGTGCAACATACCCTTAATGGTCAGAGTCACTTGGGTGGTGGGATAGTATCGAGTGTCCCAGTGGATGCAGGTGACACCAGTAGCTGGTCCTTTTGCACAGTGTTTTCCTAGCACTCCAACATGCACTAGGGTCTGTCTGCTTCAGAATCAGTGGAGTCCCTTTACAGTCTTATCCCCACCTTCACATCTGTTAAGTACTTACCCCAATTTGCTAAGGACAAATCTGCTGCAGTGTTACTCTTCTTACAGCAATTTCTTGCAATATGACCTGGCATATTACAGTTATAGCAAATAACGTCTTTGGGCACAGATTTGTTACCCCACCAGAGTTCTTATCAGACTTGGAGTTTAAATGAGAAAAGAGTGTCTTACCAGGGCTTGGCTGTTACCTTGCTACTGTGGCATCTGTCTGGCCATTTGGTAGTCCTCGGTCAAAGAAACAGCCTTTTCCCACTTTCTGGTCAGTGTTCCTTTACCCAAACTGCACATCTGTAGGCAGGATGTTGATGAATTGCTCCATTGCAAATGTGTCAGTGATCTGTGGGACTGTTTTCCCTCTGGTTGGAGCCATTTTATCAGGAGTTCTCTGAGTTGGGTGAAGGTTTCTCGAGGATTGTCGACTGAATTGTACTTCAAAGATCAAAATCTCTGCCTGTAGTTCTCCTCCCGAGATGTCATACCTTTTCAGGATTTCACTTTTCACCAGGTTGTAGTTTTCTGACTGTGCAGTGTCCATACTGTAGGCAAGTTGGGCTTCCCTGTCAGGTAGGGTACCAGTCTGATTGTCCATTGCTGCTTTGGCCATTGGCAGTCTGTGGCAACTCTTTCAAAAATTGTCAGGTATGCCTCGATATCATCAGAGGGACACAATTTCATAAGTTCAATGGATTTTAAGTTGCTTGTGTTTTGTTGCTTTGTCTGGATCTGTGCCAGATCCTCTGCCTTTGATAGCTTGAAGGCATCCAGCCATTGCTGCTCCTGTTGTTGCATCTCTTCTCTCATCTGCTGCTTCTCTTCTCTCCTCTGTTTCTCCATCTATTTTTGTTGTATAGCCCACCATTTAAAAAGTCCTTTAGGCTTTCATGTTCTGTCACTGCCTGTTCTTTTCCATAACTTGTGCGGGCAGTACGATCTCAGCTTGGACTTCTGTCTTTGCTAGTTTGGCTGCCATTTTCCTGTAACCACTCCTGGACTTGCTGCTGCAGAATCCATACCTTCTCTATGCTTCCCTGGTACTAGGTCCAGTACCCACACACAAACTCTGGGCTTAGAGTATGCATGGAGTAAATCCACTTCTGACACCGGCCTGTCATTGAGGCACAGGTCAGGAAGCACAGAAAAACAGAAGCAGTTGTACAGTTCACCAAAAATATTTATTTGTACTAGCAGTAACATAAAAAATTGATCAGTATAACTATTTACAAAGGCAAAAGAAAACAGAAGAGATCCATCAGAGTTTTCTTCAGTCTCTGTGTCTAACTTGCAAGCAATTGCAGCCTGTCTTATGAGTCCTTCCAACCCCCATTTTTAACAAGCATCTTCCAAAGTGTTCTTGTATGTTTCAGGCAGGTGCTGGCAGGAACACAGTGTGCCTGAGATGAGGCCCTTTTTCCACAGCTCTTCTGCAAAAGGCTTAAAAATTGCACTTAGGTAACCTCTTGAGTTTCCAATTGGTTTTGCAATCATCTCAAACTATAATTATATACATTTCAAAAATTAACACTGTATAATTTCTAAACAAAGGGTCCCAATATCAGTTACACTTCCTCATAATGATTTGCATATATTTTTATAGCAGCAGATATGTAAGGGAGAAAAAGACAAACAGCAAGGAAGACTAAGAGACAGTGAGAGGCAATAATTGCGAGACTGCTGGGGTGATCAAATCCTAGGTCTCACAGGAAAATGTGGTTGCACAATGGGACAGAGAAGAGACAGAAAAGGGGAGAACAGACTAGATTTCTGCATTCAAACTCTTTCAATAACAACTGGGATAGAGTCCTATTCAACCCTGTCACACATTCCAGAATAGCACAAGTGTCTACCCTGTGCAAGAAGTGCTTCAGTGTGCGGAGTGTTGTAAGCCTCAAAGGCTGACAATAAACTATAAAGAAAACACTGTAGGTTGCCTGCTTCTAAATTAGGCCCAATGATAACAGGGTTTACTGTAAGAACCAAACTTGATCATAACTTTGGCCATTATTTAGAAATGCTGGCAGAACAGAGCTATGAAACCAGCTGTTGCTTACCTTCATGAAGTAATAGTATCCTTTCCACCATACTGCCCTGTGTTGCCACCTCTACTGGTCGTTTAGATTCAGTGTTTCTGGCATTGGCATCAGCTCCAAAGTCCAGCAGTAATTTGACAATTTCAACACTGGTCTGTTGAGCAGCAGCATGAAGTGGAGTGTCCAAGTATCTGCCTTTCTGCATGTCAGCACCTGTGTACAGACAGAGAAAAAACTGTTATTTACCATAACAGTAGATCCTTGACAGAATATCCTCCATTGGGCCACACCCTGGAGCTGTAAACCATCAGCATCAGGACCACTTGGAAATGTCTGGCTAACTGGGGGCTGCCTACGATGATGTGCAATGTTGGTGCCTCTTTAACATGATTGTCCCCATTGTTCCTCAGTTCCCACTGGAGACAAGCTTGGAGGCATCATATCATGAGGAACCAGGAGATTGGACCAGTACCAGGTATACAAGGAAAGGCATGGGACTGGAAACATAGTAAACATAAAGCACTTATGGATGCCTCCAAACAAGGCAGTGGATAAACCGCAGCTTATACTATTACCTCAGAAAAGGCAGAAGAAGGGTGGGTGCACTGTTGTCCAGTTGAAAGATTCTCTCAGAGATCTACTGCTACAGTAAGTAACTTATATCTTCATCAGGGACATCTCCTTCACTGGGTCACAGCTTTGGAATGATTCCCAAGCAGTAATAAGTGCCCCAGAAGGATAGCAAAGTTTGATATGACATCATGTTAGGAGGCCTTGCAGTACCCCAAGGCCAAAACCAACACATCAACGAGAGACAATGTCCACACTGTAAAGCCTAGTGAAAGTACACACAGTTCTCCATGTGGCAGCAGCATATGCTACAGCTGCAGAAACATTTTAAAGGCAAGCAACAGAAGTAGCTACACAATGTGCAGAGTGGCCACGGACAGCACCAGGAAGTTCTTTGCCTGAATTCCTATAACAAAAAGTGATACAGTTGGCCAGCAATTTAGGCAGGCACAGTATAGTCACAGGGCACCCTCTTACCAGAGGCAAGTGAAACAAAAGTTGAGAGGACTTTCTACAGTCCTTAGTGTGATCAAGGTAGAAATGCAGAGTTCTACAGTATGTGTATTAAGTATTCTGAGCAATGCCTCTCCTTGTTAGCATGCTCAGGATATTACACAAGAGGGTACAGTATATGGTTTGATTCAATGTGAAATCAAAGACCATCTTTGGTATAAAATGAGGACAGGTCTGCAAAGACACCCTGTCTTTGTATAAAATCAATAAGGAGGCTCATGCATGAAAGCCTGAAGCTTCTAAATTATATGCAGAGAAGTCATGGCAACCACACCTCTGTGTGAAGGAAGGAAGTAAAGCAGAAAGAAAAGAGACCATCATGGTTCTATAGGAAAGAGGCCATGGTCAGATGAAGGAAAAAGTTTGGCTTTCAGGAGGTGTCACAGTTGGTTCTCTCCAAATTTTTGCTTGCAACTGTTGCCAGTTTTCTCAATCCTTCAGAAGCCTGCAAGGGTACTGTGATATGCTGCCACCATTCAACGTGACCCACACTCAGGGTATCTCAAGGTTCAAATCCCACCATAGTCACTGCCCACACAGTACAGTGCTCTTTAAAAAGGGCAAAGGATGCACCCCAGAACCCCACACTTTAAAAATACGGTACCTGTAGCCTTCCTTTTCAAAGATAGATCACAGCTTTTCTAAATTACCTCGTTACCTTGTACTACAAATAACTCAGTCACTGAAAGCCTGAAGTATCTAATAATATTAAATATTCTAAGATATTTACAAATGTTACAGGATAATAAACAATAAGACTATGGGGAATACAGTATATCTACAGAGATAAAAAAGAGTTTGACAGAGATAAAAAAGAGTGCAAGAGTGATAAAAGTACAAAATGAAAGCTTTGGGAAACAAAAAGAAAACACACAGAATATCCTAACTCAATTCTATGTAATACTACACAGAACAGACTATTACCCAAATTGAGAACTCTGTTAAGGCCAACTTGAAACCATGATGTTGTTCACTCAGAGTCTCAATCCTAACTAACTTGTCGGGTCTAACCAAAGACTCTAAATGCTTTTAGCTGACCAGCCCACCACGCTGCATCATCGCATGTGACTCACAGGTTGGATCATCTCTTTGTTTCTCAGGGTCTACCTCTCCAGAGACCAGGTCCAAACCAGATTTGTCATTTCCCAGCTCAGCTATGTGGATTGTAATGTACATCCTATGTTGTAACCTGCAGTCCAGTTGTTACCCACAAAAGTTCCTTTGATATGAAAGGAGCTTGTCTTCCTTTGAAGATTCCCTAAAACAGACACCCAGTACTGGAAAGACGATTACTATGATACAGGAAAAAGACATTTAGAGTACAGGAAGTCAACACCCAATCCCTTTGAGAACCCAGAGCTTTATTTTCAAAGCTACACCTCTTCCCCTCTGCTGAATTATGTAGAGTCCAAACTGTTTTAATGAGCATTAACAACAAACACACACAAAAACACATAATAAAAATACATTAAAAGTTGCTACAGCCCCATCCCTGGAAAATAAAAAGACATCTTTTGTAATCCTAAATTGTTTTTTCTACCTGTTAGTTTCGTTCAATCTGCTATGCTTCCAGTTTTCTGTTGGTCTCTATAAAACAGTAGTTCTTTGAAGCACCTCATTTTCTTTACTGGGTCACTAGCTACTGCCTAATCAAACCATCAGCATTACCTGAGGAATGCTCCTTCCAGGAGTCTAGGATGTTCTCTGCTCTAGCTGTAGCTGCAGCTGGGATGCTACAATCTACATCTGGCAGATTGACGTCCCCCACCAGCAGCACCTCCTCATTATCTGCCATCTTTTGGATGGTTTCCACCAGAATCTTATCAATCTCCTCCCCTGTGCTGTAGGTCTGTAGAGCACTTTAGTGCAAATAATGGCTCCTTTCCCTGTCTGTATAGTGACCATTCCCTGTCTCTATAGTGACCAACAGTACCTCTGCCCCTCACCTTGTTCCCTGTATCTTTGTTGCTTTTATGCTGTTCCTCACGAAAGATCCACTCCTCCCTTTCTTACCCACTCTGTCTTTCCTGAACAGAGTATATCCTGGTATGGTTATATCCCAGTCATGGTTCTAGTTGCACCATGACTCGCTAATAACAACAATGTCCAGGTCAACCTCTGCTATAATGGCCACTAAGTCTGGGATTTTTCCAGACTTTAGCATTAACACACATGGCCTTCCAAATTCTGCTACCACCCTTCTTGTCCACCCACCTTCTTCCCTTTGCCTACCGCCTTTCTTCCTCTGCATTTATTCCCATCTCCCTTCATTTCTACTATTTTGTTTTTCTTGGTATGGGGTACTCTTGGATTTCCTCCTTAAGGTTCTCTACTGACTGACATACCATGAGTGTCCAGCTTTTGGCAGATAAAACACTTGTGTTCCACTGACTTCTTAGTTTTGAAGCCATTTGGCTTTCCTTTTGTTTGGGCACAGGCTGGCTTCCTTTTGTTGCCCCTCGGTTCCTTTAAGACCACCTGATGTCTCTCCCAACTGTTTTTGGGCTGAGCAAATAGTCAGCTGGCTACAAACTGATCATCCTTCTCAGCTGCCTCCTTCATGGAGCTCAGAGTCTCAGCTTCTCTGGTACAGTTTAAGAACTGTTCCATGGGGAACAAATCTTTTATCTGTTCCACAGTGCTAGCTTTTGCACCCTCTAACCATTGGTCTAACAGAGTTGTACACAATTTCAGAATAGCTATCTCACAGTGTCTTCCTTACACCTCTAATTTTTTGTCTACAGCCCTTGGGAGTCAATTCAAAACATTTTCACAAGGCATTTTCAGTTTATTATTGTTCATTCTAGCAAAGGTTTCTAATGCCCTTCTCATAAGTAGTGGCAAAGGTAAGTTGTTCAAGAAGCCCTGTCCAGTTCAAATTGCCCACAGATTGTCTCAAATGATTTTTAAATTGGCCCAGTGGTGTTGAGGGTTGAGGCACTGGATGTCACACTCACTCCATGTTGGAAACCTAAATTTGGAAGTGGACTCAGGTTGCTGGGGTTTGGCCGGGGTGGGGCAAGCTTCTGAGGGACTGCTGTCCTGTTCCTGTCCATGGGAGGGAGGGAGGGCTTGCTTGCCCAGCTTCTGACTGCCTTCAGAAGGAGGCCTGGTGTAGTGCAGGCTGAGGCAGCATGGAAGGAAGGGCCTATGGCCTGTGGTGCATGCATGCCTTCACATGCATGCTTCACATCAGCCACAGGAGGGATGAGAGAAAAGCAGGAAATGGGTGTTGTGGCTAAGGAAAGCCCTGCCTGTCCATCTGCAGACCCACTTGCCATCTGAGCCACCATGGTCCAAACTGGATTGTAACTTGGGGAGAGAGGCTGGCCCTCCTCTCCTGATCCTGCCATGGGGGATTGGAAATCTATGGGGTGCCTGACCATCAGGTAGGTCCCAGGAGGCAGACACCAGTCTTGGGGAGGTGGACAGGGCTAATAAGCTGCCTCAGTTCCCAAACTGGAGAAAACCAATGTTAAAAAAAAGATTTTAAAACAAATCAAGATCATCCCTCCTGAAAAAACATTTTGGAGTTCATTTTAGCTTCTTGGGTTGAACCTGATGCCAGTACAGTACTTACTATGGCACTGTCTTCTGTTGCAGAATCTTCATGTCTTTATCATGCTGGTGCACCCTTTATCACTTTCTGCTTTTTCTCATGCTCCTCCCTCATCTAGATCTCATGCTCTCTCAGCTGACTCTCATGCTGGCGCTGTCTTTCTTGCTCCTCTCTCCAGTTTTAGCCTCTTCAGCTCATCTTCCTTTGCCTCTCAGCCTCTGCCTTCACTTTAAACAGGGCAAGCTCCAGCTGCATCACCCCTATCTGCATAGCCTCTCCTGTTCTGGGTTCTGGCTCACTCATTTGCCCTAGCCTCAGTCTCACAACTTTGGCTAGCAGTGCCCATTTTGCAATGCCTCCCTGGTCACTTTTCTTAAGGATGTCCATAAGGTCTGACCCTGGCTGGCCTTTCAGAGACAAGTCCTCTCCTTTGCACAGCTCCTCAAGGTCTGCCACTGCACATTACCAATGTGGCCCAGGCATAGTGTCTTCTAGCTATCTACTCTTACTTATCACAAAATAAAACTGGCAGAATATAGTCTCCTGTTCATATGTACAGTTCTGTGTCAGGACAGATAACCTTTTATTTCAAGTGGTTTCAGATCCCAGCCACTGCCACAAGTTTGTTACAAACTGGTTCCTCCCAGAATTCAGCATGTGACTGTTATCAGTTTTTCAACCCTTCAGTTGCCTGCATGGATACCTGTATGGATACCTGGATATGCTGTCATCACTTAAAGTGTCCCACATTCACAGTATCCCTAGGTCGAAATCCCACCAGCATCACTGCTCACACAGTACAGTACTCCTTACCAAAGGGCAAACAACATGCTCATTTTGTCACCACTGAGAACACCTCATTTTAAATTATGGTAACCACAGCCTTCCTCTTTGAAGATGGCTCACAGTGTTTGTCAATTGCCCCGTTACCAATTCAGTCACAGAAATCCTGAAGTACTATATCTAAAAATAGTATCTTGTGCATTAAGGTGTGGTCGGATGGGGAGGCAGGGATGTTGGAGTGAGGGTGAGGGAAGGGTATATAAATAACTTTCTGGGCAGTCAGAGCAGGCAGAAAATCATGCACATATATATATATATATATATATATATATATAGAGAGAGAGATATGTAATCGATAACCCACTCCAGGTGTGCGGTCACACTCTGATATACGCACGCCTTGCTGTGTCAACCACCCAAGGCAGTGTATATCAGAGCATGACTGCACACCCTAGAGTGGGTTATCTATCTTATAAAATGGCAAAATTGTTTTGGAGGGTGAAAGTGTAGGTGTGCGGTTCGCTCTGATATATGCATGGTCATGTGATGTGTTTCAACCAACCAGAAGAGATAATTTTTCCTACCATTTATATATATATATATATATATATATATACACACATATATATATGTATATATATATATACACATATATATATTCGCCAGGGTGGGGGAAGAAGAAGGAGGAGGAGGGTGCTAGCAGGGGATGGGGATGATATTTAAAAGTGCTTGGAGGTGGGCTGGAAATACACCATAGTTTCATGGGGGTAGGGATTATATGGAATTTTAGAGTTTTTTTTTTAAACAAAATATGAACATTCATCAGCAAAGTTGGTGTGCCTACAGGAATTCATAAGCTTGCAAGTCGCAAATTTCATAAATTTACACCAACTTCACAAGCAAATTTGAACTTCACAGCATCTCTACAGACGAATCTGATTGATTTCTATGACTGGGTAACCAAGGAAATAGATAGGGAGGGCAGTGGATGAAGCCTATCTGGTCTTTAGCAAAGCCTTTGAGACTGTGCAGCACAACAGAATGATTAAGAAGTTGAGTCTGAAGGTAGAATCAAAAGTGGTGAATCTGGTTAGAAACTGGTTTTCAGATAGGCATCTGAGGGTGGTGGTTAACAGCACTCACTCTAATGATGATCAGTGGGGTGCCACAGGGCTCAGTACTGGGGCCGTCCTCTTCAATGTCTTCATATGTGAGATTGTAGAAGAACTGGAAGGAAAGGTATGCCTTTTGCAGATGATACCAAAATCTGTAATAGGAAGGAGGAGAGAATGAACAGAGATCTTGGGAAACTCAAGAAGTGGTCAAGACTCAAGAGCATGGCAGTTGGGGTTCAATGCCAGAAAGTGCAAATTATGCACCTAGGATATAGGAACCAGGAGCTAAATATTTTATTTATTTATTGAATGTATCAGAATTAATACCTTTGAGTCAAAGACTCCTTTACAAAGGTTCCACATTGGAGAATACAATAACAGACGTATGAAATTACGACAGATAATAAAGATGTGACAGAAAAATAATTTTAACAGTGTGCAATAGTTACAGCAGAGAATACAAACTAGCAAACTGTGGTATAGATTGCAGGAATAAATAACACAGTGTACAATGGTTACAGTGGAGAATACAAGGTGGCATGTGTGATACACGATATTCACAACAGTAAAGGTGCAAAACAATGCTTGAAGATGTGTAACTTAGAGTTGCAAAACACATAACAGAGTGATGGAAGAGGTACTGACAGTCACAAGGCAGGTAACGGACCTGGGGTTATCCTAACTGATGACCTCAAAGTGGCAGGACAATGTGGCAAAGCAGTGGTAGGGCTAGTGGGATGCTGGGGTGCATAGGAGAGATATCTCCAGCAGCAGCAGGAGGAGATGGTGTTGTCACTGTATAGCATGATGATGCCTCATCTGGAGTACTGGGTCCAGTTCTGGAGGCTACACCTCAGAAAGACATAGGCAGTCCAAATGGCAGCTAAAATGGTGTAGGGTTGCACCAAAAGCCTATGAGGAGAGACTAAGGAATCTCAACATGTACATCCAGGAAGACAGGAGAGTGAGAGGGACGGATCGAGACCTCTAGACCCTCAGAGGGTGAACAGGATGCAGGAGGGGAGTTTCTTTCAAATGAGAAAGAGCACCAGGACCAGAGCACATGCAATGAGGTTGGGGGCAGTAGACATGAAGAAGCACTACAGTACTTCACTTAAAGGATGGTAGATGACTGGAACAGACTGCCAGCAGACATGACAGAGGCAAAATCAGTGGGAGCCTAAGCATGCATGGGATAGACATAGGGGAATTATAGTAAATAGGTAAGGGAGGGAGGGTCACTGAAACCAGTTAGGGTCTGCAGAGACAGACTAGGCAGTTGGGGTGGGTGAAAGTGCAGTTTTCACCACCGGGAACTTCCATGGAACTCAGGAACTTTCGCTGGAGTTTCCGAATTCTGCCTGTGGTGGAGCAGAAAACTTCTGCAAAGTTATGGTAGAAATTTTGCCCAAATGCTCTGATGTGGCTAGTGGTCCCTCCCCCCACCCACCCCACAAAGAAAAATAACATTACATCCCTATTCCCTGGTGGCTAGCGGTCCCTCCCCAATGGATCACCCGCCTACCTGACTTAAAAATCATTTAATTCTCCTTCCTTAACTAGCATGATCCCTCCCCATCCTCTGCCCGACAGTACCAAGCCCCACACAGCCCGAGTTGCAAATCCCTGATGGCTAGTGGTCCCTCCCCTCCACTCGTTCACCCCCAACTCCTTTGCGGTACAGTTAAGTGCTTGGTGGTCTAGTGGTTTGAAGAACTGTTTCACAAACAACCTGCTCTCTGGTCCCTCTCTATCCCTGATCCCCAGTCTCGAGTAGATTTTAATCCCTGGTGGTCTAGTACCACCCCAGCAGGAGTCCTGTAACCTCGCTCCCACCCCCACCATAATGTTGAAGGGAGGACTGGCATTAGACCTCCTCTCTGCCATGGTCGGGTTACTCTCGCTATTGATCAATCAACGAATGAGCTGCCCTGTGCACAGGAACACGCCATTCATTGACAGCCTAGTAGGTGGGCCGGCTGTGGCAGAGAGAGGAGGGCCAGCTGGTCCTCCCTGGGGTTTATGATGGGGTGGAAGCTGGGTGGTGGGACACCTGCTGGGGTGGGGGAGGTGGGCACTAGACCACCAGGGATTAAAATCTACTTGGGGACTGGGGATCGGGGATGGAGAGGGGCCAAGGAAAGGTTGATTGTGAAAGCAGTTCTTCAAACCACTAGACCACCAGGGCTTTTTAATAGTATCGCAATGGAGTTGGGGGGTGAATGGGGGAGGGAGGCACAACTAGCCACCAGGGCATTTATGACTTGGGCTGTGAGCTGGGCACTGTCGGGCAGGGGATGGGGAGGGATCACGCAAGGGAAGGAGAATTAAATGTTTTTAAAGTCGGCAGGCGGGTAATCCGTGGGGGAGGGAGCGTAGCCACCAGGAATAGGGGTATGTAATGTTATTTTCTTTGTGGGACAGGTTGGGGAGGGACTACTGATTACCAGGGAACCATTTTGTAATTTTTTTGAAAACTATAGAGGAGGCGGAATTTCCTTTGAAAGTTTGGAAATTGATTTCAATTCACCCAAGCAGTAGTCTGACGCTTGTTTCGATTTTGCTGGCTTAAAATTTTTTCGCGTGACACCCTCCTAGTGGGAACATCTGGGCTTACTGATGTGCCAAGTAGCCCTTTCTTCAGACAAATTTGATGTTTCTGTTTCTATGTTAAAAACAGCAGTTTTAGGAAAGGAAATACCTATCACAGGTTGCAGGTTCAAATGGAGACAAAGTCAATTTTTCAAGAATGAAATTCAGGTCCCAAGGCTGAATTAGTTCATGAATCATGGGGTGCATGTGCAGTATACTGTTAAAAAGCAGCTGACATGATTAGGACAACTTTAACAAAACATCGTATGTAGACAGAGTTCAGCTCGTATTTCACATTAGTTCTGTATTTCTCATCCTGCTATTTATTACTGAGATCATTTGTATGAAAACAGGATCTTTGCTTCTGAAGTGTTGATCTATTCTTGTTGATCTCTCACTACCTAAGGTCATAATGCACTGCTTGTGACATTTCGTTACCCTCATGGCAACAGCTTGTGATGTCACAACAGAGGATTATGACATGAAGTAGGGAGTAAGTTATAGAGGCAGATAAAGTCTGAGGGATAAAGAGTATGTATTCATGCAAATTTCCTCAGTAATAAATAATGAGGAGGATAAATCTATAGGATATATGTGTAATGTGGCTTGAATTATACCTAAATGTTATGTTTTTCAAAGTTTTCTTTGAAGTCAACTGCTCATTAAGAAATGTAGGGAAACTCTAGATGTGCCACCATGAGCCCATCAGTAGAGGCGAGAAGATCAAAATGGCAGCCAGATGCACTTTAATAGATGAGTACGGAGACTGAGTCAGATAAGTATAGAACGTAGCTTGAGTCGGTATTTACAGGACACAAATTAGCCCACTGAATGGGAAGCACACCATATAGAAAGTGCTTCCATTTCAGAGTAGACGTCTTGTACATGGCTTTCTGGCCACAAGTAAGTCATCAGCCAGCTGGAATACAATCCACAATGAGCCATGGCTACATCTCAGAGTCAGGCATGCAGATGCAGAGACCACAGGTCTGAATGGACTAAGGACTGCTGAGCCTGGGAGAGCAGACCCCAACAAAGGGAAGCTGAACAGGAGGCTATATTGTCAGATGCTGGGGAAGCAGAAACCACTTCTGGCAAGGGCCAGAAGGCAGCCACCAGTACTCCCAGTACCTCCATCAGGTGTCAGTGTGGCTCATTTGGTAACACATCCACCTTTGGGTCAGGAGGTCATGGGTTCTAGTCCCACAGCAGAACTGCACTCATATCTTAAATGCTGGCATCCAAATGCAGTGCAAGGGGCTGCTACACTGTTGGAGTGTGTCATCCTTCAGATGATATGTTAAACTGAAGTCCCTTCTACCCATCTCTGGCGCTGTGGAAGTGGAACTAAAAGAACCCAAGGTACTTTTTGCAACAGTAGGGATATTCCCTGTGTCCTGGCCAACATTCTTCTTCCCATAAAACCAATTCATGCAATTGTTTTCCAAGGCTGTGTGTGAGTGTTTATATTCCAAATGGCTGCCACTACTCATTCACTGACTGCACTACCAGTCTCACACTTTGTTCTTCTTCCTACTTTTCTTTATTAGTGTGGCATGCTCCACTCACAGGTAGAGCAGAACCCTGTGAATGAAAGGGATCAGAGTTAAGACATAAAGGAATCTTCTTTCTAGGAGAGGGACAAAGTGTCTCGCCAAAACTTGAGGTCCTGGAGTGAGCGAGCACAAATGGCAGTTTTGTGTTGTGTGGGGATGTAAAAGGTCCAACTCTGATGAGCCCATCTTGCTAAGAGGTTGTTTACCATGGAGGACAGCAGTTCTCATCTGTGCATCAGGGACTGACTCCTGCTTAGCCAGTGTGTTAAGACATTCTGGACACCGGGAGAAACACAGATGACAGCTGAAGGCTGCGAGACATGGCCCAGTACCACATTACCATCACTTGCCTGCACAGGAGATAAGAAGGAATGCCCCTTGCTTGTTTATGTAGTGCATGACACTGAGATTGTCTACCTGAATCAGCAAGGGATCTGAGCTGAGATGCTCATGAAAAGCCTGGAGAGCATGCAGAACAGCCTCATCTCCAGAATATTGATATGGAGATCTGACTCAGATCAGACCAGGAACCCTGAGTCTGGTAGTTCCTGAAACAGGCACCTCAGCCAGACCCTAAGGAATATTGTGAGGATTTGCATGCAAGTTGGGAAAGAGTGGAACTCCCTGTAACAGGTTAAGTCAGTCGATCCACCACAATAGAGAATGGTGGAGAGGGGAAGTGATGAGAACAGTTTGTTCCAAGTCATCCGTCAGCTGATCCCATTGTACCCAAAGAGTCTGGAGCAGTATGTGAATATGAAGATGGGCAAAGGGAACCAGCTTATGCCCACATCTATCAACCACAGCAGACATAACATTGTCCGAGCTGTCACAGCACTGCACCAGTATATTGGTGGTGCTGACAAGAAACAAGTACAGATTTTGGTATGTTCATCATGACACCCAGAGCCTTATTTATTGAGTAATGGAAATACAGTCTTTGAGCTAAAAGCCTTTTACATAGGATCCTCATCAGACAAAGAAAAGAGAGGGGATGAATACATGAGTAGGGGACACAGTAGCAGCCAAAGGCCTTGTCAATGGTCATCAGTTAGGAGTCCATCATACATAACATAATTATACATACATAGCAAAACATAATACTGCCAATGAATACAGAGTACATATATAGACAATACCCTCAGCAGTATACAAAGCTCACCAGTTCAAAAGTACAATCAAGGATGTTCAAAGCAGTAGCTAACACCATGTCATTATCCTATCAGGTGCTAAAGGGCTCCGTCCATTGGGAGTCAGTACAGCTGAAGGGGAGGTGGTGAAGGCAAATGTGTGCAAGTGGGGGTATCAAAGTAGAAAGAGCAAAGGCCATAGGGGGTAGGCAGAAGGGTTGTAGTTTGGGTGAATGAGTGAGGGATAGGTTAAAAGGCTGCTGCTGGCTCAGTGGGGGGAGTGTCAGAAGAGAGACAGGTACAAGTTCAGTAGGCAGGGCAGGAGGAGTAGCCTTGAACAGTTGACTCATTCTGGATAGGGCTTCAGCATCCAGTTGCCCAGATATGAAAAGACATAAAACCCTTCCCTCCAGAGGGCCACTTCCACAACCGCTAAGCATTTGGAAACTGTAGTTCTGAGAATAAGCCAAAAGGCAGGACTCAGAACTGATAATGATTACCCTACATCAGGAAGCGGAGGTACTGCCTATGACAGTTACAAATCCTGACATGAAGGTATGTGTTGTTCATATCCAGAGCACACAGCCAATCCCCTTTTCATCAGAAGGATGAGAGCCTGAAGAGACATGATTAAAAATATTTTGTATTCAATGAATAGGTTTCAGTCTCTCAGGTCTAGCACAGAATGTAACTCTTCTGGTGCCATGGCTTGAGGGACAGGAAGCGAATCTCAGGATTGCAGAAGCAGCATCACAGGACAGGGAACTAGATATCATAGTCCACCTTGGGACAAATGACCTAGCTAGGCGTGAGATCAGTGTAGTGCAAAATGAATTTGTGGAGTTGGGGAGGGCCTCAGATGGGTAGCAAACACAGTAACCTTCTCAGAGGTGCTACCGGTCCATGGCAGGAGTGAGCTAGGGTACTGCACACATGCAGTTTAATGAATGGTTGCAAACTGGTGCAGAGCAAGGGCTTTGGCTTCACTGGGGACTGGGGGCACCTGGAGAGATAAAGGTCTATACTGGCATGATGGTCTGCATCTGTGCAACGAAGGAACCAAGCTCCTCGGTGATAGGTTTAAATGCTTCCTTGGCAAGCTTTTAAACTAGCCAAGGGGAGGTGCTGATAAAGGCAGGAAATGTCAAGCCTCCCCACAAAACATGGCAGGTAGTAAAGTAAACACTGAGGTACAGAGCTCAACACAGGGTAGGACAGGGGTAAATGGAAAACTAGACAAGGACAATAAGAGCAGGGATGGGGAAAAAGGATAAAGCCAACATTAAATGGAGGCAATGAGTACCAATGCCCGTAGTCTGGGAAACAAGCTTCCTGAGCTAGTAGCCCTGATGGAAGATGAACAATTGGATATTGTAGCAGTCACAGAAACATGGTACACTGAGAACCATGACTGGGATGTCAACATACCAGGGTTCACAATCTATAGAAGGGACAGGAAGGTAAAGAGGAGGTGGAGTAGCTCTATACACAAGGGAAGGGATCAAACTACAGAACTAAAATGTAAAGGGGAGGACAAGAGGCACTCTGGGTCACCTTGGAGACAGGGAATGGCATCACAATCCACACAGGGGTTGTATACAGACCTCCGTCTCAAGGGGAGAAATGGACAACAAAATGATACAGGACATTCCCAAAATGGCTGAAAAAGAGAGATACTGTTGATGGGGGACCTGAATATGCCAGATGTTAACTGGATAACATGTACTGCAGCCACATCCAAGAGCAGGGTCATTCTCAATGCCCTGCAGGAGCAGGCCTTAGACAGCTAGTGTTGGAACCCACTCGGGAGGAGCAATACTAGACCTGGTACTCGAATGGGAGAGGATCACAAATGTAGAAGTCAGTAGACATCTGGGAGCAAGCGACCACTGCACAGTGTTGCCACAATGAGTACAACCATGGAGATAAGCCATCACAAAAACAAGGATACTGGACTTCAGAAGGGCTGACTTTGGCAAAATAGGTGAATACCTGAAAATGCACTAGCAAATGACCAAAAAGAGGGTGGAAGAACAATGGAGAAAAATCAAAACTGCCATCATAGAGGCAACAAGCCTTTGTGTGAAACAAATAAAGAAAACAAAGTGGAATAAAAACCACTATGGTTCTCAAAAGAGGTGACAAGGAAGGTTAAGGAGAAAAAGGCTGTATTTAAAAAGTATAAGGAATCACAGAAGAAGCACGACAGGGAACTTTATCAATTAAAGCAGAAAGAAGTGGGAAGGCAGTCAGACTAGCAAAGGCCCAAACCGAGGAAAAATTGCCAACTCAGTTAAAGGGGATAAACCTTTATAGGTACATTAGGAACATAGAAAAGGTTAATGGAGGGATAGTGAAGATTAATAAAGGAGAGGGAGGTGAACAGAGGAGACAGTGAAAAGGCAGAGATACTGAATGAATACTTTTGCTCAGTATTCACAAAAGAAGATGATGAGGAGGAGTTACCTAAACCAGACAATAGAAGCACTCTCGGTAGGGGGTTGACACCAGTCCATTCACAGAAGAAAGAGTCCTAAAGAACTCCTAAAACTCAAAGTGGACAAAGCAATGGGGCCTGATGGGATTCACCCAGAATCTTAAAAGAACTAAGGGAGGACCTAGTGACACCACTGACCACACTTTTTAACAGATCATGGCAGGATGGGAGGTACCTGAGGACTGGAGGAGGGCAGTTGTGATTCCCTTCACAAAAGTGGGAGCAAGGCAGAAGCAGAAAACTACAGACCTGTAAGTTTGACCTCAGTGGTAGGGAAAACGATGGAATCATTTCTGAAAGAAAGAATTGTTGAGTGCCTAGAGGCCAGTGGGCACAGAACCCAAAGCAGCATGGATTTACAGCAGAAAGGTCATGTCAGATGAATCTAATTGATTCTTGACTGGGTGACCAAAGTAATAGACCAGGAGGGGCTGTGGATATGGCCTACCTAGACTTTAGCAAGGCATTTGACACAGTCCCGCACAAAGATTAATAATCAGTTAGCCAGCCTGGGAGTGGGTCCCAGGGTGGTAGCTTGGGTAGCAAACTGGCTGCACAACAGGACACAGAAGGTAATAGTGAATGGAACACATTCCAAAGAAGGGGGTTACTAGTGGAGTACCTCAGGGCTCAGTACTGGGTCCAGTCCTCCTAACATCTTTATAGGTGACATTGCAGAGGGTCTGAGGGAAACGTATGCCTCTTTGCAGATGACACAAAGATCTGTAACAGAGTTGATACACAAGGTGGGGTAGAAAAGATGAGAAGAGACTTGGCAAGGTTGGAAGAATGGTCAGACATATGGCAACTTAGATTCAATGCAAAGAAGTGCAAGTAATGCACCTGGGAAACAAAACCCAGGAGAAGAGTACACAATAGCAGGGAGGCACTAACAACAACAAAAATGGAAAGGGACCTGGGGGTAGTCATATCAGATGAACTAAAGGTGGGTAAGCAATGTGAAAGTTGGTAAGGAGAGCCAGGGGGATACTGGGATGCAAAGGAAGGCATCACAAGTAGAAAAGGGAAGTGGTTATCCCTCTGTACAGACAGTTGGTGAGACACCATCTGGAGTACTGTGTGCAGTTTTGGAGACCTCATCTATGCAAGGACAGACAGGATGGAAGCAGTCCAGAGGAGGGCAACTAAAATGGTGATGGGTCTGCAGCAGAAACCATATGAAGAGAGACTGAGAGAGCTTAATATGTATACTCTTGATGAAAGGAGGGACGGGGACATGATAGAAATGTTCAAGTACCTCAAGGGAATCAACAAAGTCCAGGAGGGTAGCATCTTTCAGAAAAGAGATGTGTAAGAACAAGGGGCACAGTTTAAAGATAGATTGGGGACGGCTCAGGGGTAATGTGAGGAAATCTTTTTCACGAGAGAGTGATGGATACATGGAACAGCCTTCCTGAGGAGGTCGTTGGGTCTAAAACAGTGGGGAATTCAAACATGCATGGGACAGACACAAGGCAATTATAGTAGGGGTTGCAGAAAGTAGGCTGTTGGTTAACTAGAATCTGCAGCTTATCCAGTAGGTAGGAAATGGGCAGACTGGTGGGCCAAGTGGTCCTTATTCTGTCGTCAAAGTTTATGCTTCTATGTTTCTATGTTTCTGTACATTTGGGAACCTGGAAGTATCTGTAATACCTTTAACAGAACCCTTTGTTTCTTTCTTGAGGAGGAATGGGTTCAATATCAGAAATATAGAATCTCAAGAAATGGAAAACAGTGTTATAAATAATACAGCAAATACTGACAAACATTTGTCTTGGGTGACTCCATTATCAAATATTGTGACTCAAGAATTTGTAAGGATGACAAAATAACCAAACCTGTAGTAGTTACAAAGGTGCTAGAATCTCTGATATTACCAAACAAGTTGATAGGGTTCTAAAGAATGCAGGACCAAAACCATTAGTTATAATCCATGCAGGCACCAATATTAATAAGTACAGTACACATCAAATCAAGGAGAATTCAAACTTTTGAATTCCAAGTTAAAAAATATGGCGTGAAGTGTGTTATTCAGAGATCTTACTGGTTCCTAAGTTTAATCAAAACAAAACATGAAAATAAAGGAAATGAATGACTGGTTACACAAATGGACTTTGAAAACAACTTAGGATGTCTAACACATTGGGAAAATTTAGAACATGATTATAGATATTTCTGCTGAGATGGCCTGCATTTGAATAGGAAAGGCAGCACCTACTTAGGCAAAAAATAGATCAATACATTGCAAAAACTTTAAACTAATTTCTAGCGGCAAGGAATTTGATATCAAATCTTAAAATTAAAAATCTAAACCACAAACCAAAAATCCTAGTATCCAACGCATGTAACCTCAACATACTTAAAAAGCAGAACTAGAAAACCTTATTTCACAGGAGGGTATTGATATTATTTCAGTGGTCAAACATGGTAGGATGAAGCCCATATGGTCTAGAGAAATCAACGCTTTTACATTGTACTATGAAAACAGGTCTAATAAAAAAGGAGGTGGTGTATGTCTATATATAAACAACAAATACCATAGCTTTGAAACCAAACTAACATCAAATAACAATGACCAAATAGAATCAATTTGACTCAGTGTTAAAATATCAGATATCCTCTCTGTTGTAGTTGTTCTCGTTGTAGGCCCCTTCAAGCACTACCATCTATAATAACTCACTTATACAAGAGATAACCAAAGTTGCTGAGTCAGCCATTGTCATCATTTTGGGTGATTTTAATTATCCAGGCATAAATTGGTCAACTCATTCTGCCTCAAATTTAAATGAAGAAACCTTTCTTGACTCCATGCTTTCAGTGGTTTTTTTTTTTCTCTTTTCTTAGCCTAGCCCCTAACCCTGCGATCGGGCTTGCCCTGACCATGGCACCCGACCCTTACTCTGGGAAGCCCCCTGGAGTGGGGCAGCTGAGTGGAACTGTCATGGCTGAAGGGTTGGGCACCGTGTCTGGCTCATATGTGGGGCCGGCTATTTTTTTCCCTTATTTAGAGTCCCCTTGAGCTAGGACATGCAATGATGCTTATGCCTGTCCTAGCTCCACCCTACATCTAGGTGCAGCATACTTGTCCCACAGCCTCAGCTAGAGGGCAATCGACGCCGACACTCTGGAGTCCCCCACCCTGGAGAAGGAGAGTAGTACTCTGGATGCTCGATCCTTCTCCTCCCCGCCAACCCCCGACGACCCATGCTCATTCCCCAACCCGGTCGCTGGCATGGTGCGAGGTGGCGTCCGCACTCAACCCTCAGCGCCACCAGGTTGGCTGTTTCAGTGGACTGAACAGCTTCAATACATTGTAATCTCCCAGGTTGCACCTGAAAATAGGCACTTGGTTGTCTAGTGTGCTCACCCGTTAACAAAAGCAAATAAATAAATACTCCAACAAGAGTGGAAAATATACTTGATTTAGTATTAACTAATATACCAAGTAGCTTTCAGATATTTCTATCATAAGCCCCTAGGTAATAGTGATCACAATACCATACTATGTACTTTTGTGAGTCTAGAACAATCAACCAGGCTAATACCTTAACAGAAAAATTACAATAAAGCTAACTACAAGGCTATTAAACAAATTCTGGATTCAATTAACTGGGATAATATACTTTCTACACTCTCAGTAGAAGAATGTTGGCAAACTATAAAGAATATAATTCTAAAACCGAAGAGTGGTTTATACCAACAAAGTCAGTCTTCAGTAAAAAGGTAAAATCCACCTGGATGACCAAAAGCTGATAAGACAAATAAAAATAAGGAAAGGCATATAGAAATACAAAAATAATAAGTGTGAACAAACTTACTCTAACTACAAACAGCAACTAAAACAACCCATGCAGCTAATAAAAATAGAAAAAATAAACTTAGAATTTAGGATTTCTGTGAATAAAGGAAATAATATAGAGGATACTGTATGGTCCTCTATCGTAACCGTCTGCTAACCATCGAGAAGTTGCTAGGCAACCGTAAACCCCGAGAGTGAAGCTCGAGGTTTACACGCCATGGCAACCTCAAGACAGTTACCATTAACTGCTGCCAATAGAAGGACCATACATTGTTTTTTATAGTGTATGGTCCCAAGAAAAGGGAAAACGGTCCTCTTCTTTTCAAAATGGAGTCACCGCCACGGGCGTCTGAGTCTTGCCACCGCCTGCGTGCATCCGTCGGTTCCCAGTAAAAAGGTGCGCATATGTGCAGACTGATCCCTCATATAACTCATCGATGTGACGTAGCATCAATAGGTTAACAACATTACTTACGCACATCGATGGTATAACAACCTTAAGAAATGATGATTTCCTAAGGTTAACAGCGTTCTACCATACATTATAAAGCTTTTTCTCTACGTTAACCAACTAAGTAAGGAAAACACCATTAACTCAATATCTGACAATGGCAAAATTACATATGATCCACTTGAAATAGCTACAACATTGAATAATTATTTTGCAACAGTTTTCAATAATAAAGAGACATTGAATAAAGAAATTATCAATGCTAAAGATATGAAAACATTTACAAATGAAGAAGTGCAGCAAGCCTTGCTTAAACTAAAACTACATGCATCCCTTGATCCGGTAGTATTAGCCCCATATACTTGAAAACATGTCATTTAGCCTGAAAGTGCCCTTAACAATTTTATTTAACAAATCAATAACTTGGGAAATACTGCCCACATGGAAAACAGCTGACATAAGCCCAGTTTTTAAAAGGAAATAGACTTCATCCAGAAAACTACCGCCTATTAGTATAACATCTCTCCCATGTAAGGGTTTAGAATCTTCGTGAAAAGCAGATTTGAAGAGGAGGCTGAGAGATTAGGACTTAGTGATATAACTCAACATGGATTTAAAAAGGGAGATCTTGTGTAACTAATCTTGTAGTTTTTTATGATTCAATATCTAAAGGTTAGATAATGGTAAACCTTGCAACATCATCCTAATTGATTTTAGAAAGGCTTTCAACAAGGTATCCCATTTTATACTTATTGACAAACTAAATAATATGTCATTCAGCCCCTACCTTGTTAACTGGGTTAATGGTTAAATAACAGAACTCAACAAGTTAGACTACACGGTAATACATCTCCGCCAGTGGAAGTGACTAATGGGGTTTCCAGGGACCAGTTTTATTTAACTGTTTCATCTCTGATCTTCACCATGGTTTTACATCTAGAATTATAAAATTTGCTGATAACACCAAATTAGCTAATGAAGTTGACACAGTTTCTAATCATATTTCACTTTCCAAAAGTCTTAATAACATATTTAATTGGTGCAAGATAAATAAAAGGAGTTAAAACAAATGTGCAGTTTTGCATCTAGGAAAAGCAACCCCATATACGACTATACAGTAGACTCAATAACGTTACATACGGTTACCTCTGAAAAGGACCTAGGTGTTATACTAGATAAAAGCCTTAGTCAGAAACTTCATATTAGATCAATGGTACAAAAGGCAAATAAAATCATTAATATCATAAAAAAAATTTTAACCTCGGATGAACAAATTATTTTAAATCTCTATAGAAACTATGTTCGCCTCATGTAGACTATGCTTCTCCATTCTGGTCCCCCAACATAGATAGGACATTGACCTAATAGAAAGGGTGCAACGTCGAGCAACCAAACTTATTCCGTGCCTGTGTATCCAACCATACCAGCTTAGGCTTCAACATCTTCGCTTAATGCCTTTGAAAGTTAGAAGGCTTAGGGTGATTGTCTCATGCTTCATACCATTCAGCAAGATAATACATTAATGAATCAATGTGACATCCTACCTAATAATAGGAATTTAAATTTAAGATCACACAACAAACAGTTTGAACTACCAAGACCATCACCAAGAAAAGGGATTATTATTTTACTTTAAGATCAGTAGTATTTTGGAACAAACTTCCAAGGAACTAGTCAATATAACAGACCCAGTAAAATGTAAAAATGGGCTGGATAAACACTTAGGGTACTAGGTTTGCCTCACCAAGAGTGGGGGATGGACTTGACGGGCATAGCTAGGCCTAATTCCATTCTACTCAACAAAGCACAAAATACAAGTAGCATGTGTTTATATGAGCTACTGAACCTCTGTTATCAGAAGGGACAAGTGGTCCAGGAAGAGATGGATGTACTGGATGGGTAGACAGCAACTCTAGAGCATGTCCTTTTCCACTATTACCAGAACCCACTCGTTCACCCTTATCTCCTTGCACTTTTGTAGATTTTTATTTATTTATTTAAAATCTGTAACTGGGGAAAGTACACTGAGCCGGGCTTGTTTCCAGGAGCATGCTGGGAGGGGGAATGGGAGTATAGAGAGACTAAAAATACAAAAAGAATGCAGTTACATGTGCAGCAGTACAGAATGCAGGAACAATGTGGTGAACAGGTAAATAATTAACAGCATGGATTAATGTAATGATATGCAGACAAACATAAGAGGATGACATAAAGTGTGCAGTGCCATTCAAGGTAGTTGGCAGTGCTAGTAGGGTCCAAAACAGATCTCAGGTGGGATCACAAGTGACTTCTATTAAGGGGGAAGAAGTGAGAGGACTGAAGGTCAAGAGGGGTTGTCAGGGACAGGAGAGTATAGGAAGATGCCTTACCTGTTGTCTGAGAGCAAGGAGTGAAGGGAGAGGTGGATGGGAGAGGGAGCAGGTTCAAGAGATGAAGGAGATCCTTTCCCACCTGCATGACTGCAGGCAACAGTGGAGGGGAGGATGTGAGGAGGCAGAAAGGGTTTCATCATGCTGCAGTGACAGGAATTCTGTCAATCATTATTACAGCAACAGCACAATGCCTATAACCAGCTTTGTGCTATCTGGGACACCTGTTTTTACGACTCTTCCCCCGCACTATAGATTTCCAACTCAGAGTCAAAAGTTGTTTAGGGAGGGCCGAACACCCCAGAGACAGTGGGTGGTAACTCAGCGGACCAGTACAGCATACAGCTGATTCTGTCGCTGTACTGGTCTTCGCTTTGTTACCATCTCTGTAGCAATAGCATATGGGCAGAATGTACCGGGAAGCAGGGGCCTCACTTTGACTGATACCTTTGGGTGCCTTTGCACAGGCATGGGGGAGGGACTCTAGGAGGGACCTCCACCATGGACATGGGGACTGCTGATGGGAGGCATGGCCACCACGGGCAGCAGGTTTACCAAATGAGTCCCTAGTATGCCCTTTGGTGGGTTGAGGGGTCAGTGACTTGAGGGACTGTAAGGTCATCCTGAAGGTTTGAAGTTCATGTAGAGCATTTAAGCATCACCACTAAATAGCCTGTAGCCTTAAAAGGTGCATTCAGCACAGTCTGTTGTACGTCAGTAGTAAATCCAGCCAGATGTAGTTAGGAAGGGCTCTGAAGACATATGCCAGAGCCAGCAGCCTTGGATGAAGCATCAGGGCATCACATGCAGAATGCAACATGTGCTCACCCGAATCCATACCTGCTTCAACAGTCTTAAGCAAAGCAGCTGTGGCAGGACTGTTAGGCAAAGCCTTAAAAGTCTACATGGTAGACTTCCACAGGCCGATCTTATATTTAATTATATAGATCTGGTAGTTAGCTATTCTGAGGGCCTAAGGATGCAAAGGCATAAGTCCTTTTGCCAACAACATCCAGCCTCTGGATTCTTTATTAGGAGGCAGGGCGCATGCATCTAGGGGCCCTAGAATGATTATCAGCAGCCATGTATAACCACAGACTTGGTTTCTAGCTGTAATGCATAGTAAGGTTGAGCAGATGGAGAGGATACCAATTATCAGTTTTCTGGATACTGCAGGCAAGGTACTAGGCCTGTGCCAAGCAGCAAATGTAGCATGGAGGGATAACAATGGATGCAGTAGTAGGAATCCCAAAAACTTCATGAAGTTTCTCTTTGGAGTCTTCTTCTTGGCTTCAAATCTCATTATATCCTGGATTTGTCTGAGCAAAGCCTAAAGGAGGCATCTTTAAGAGGAGACTTGGGAGTACTGTATATACCACAGAGTCCTCACTGCATGAGGAGAGAGTAGAACTGGAAAGTAAACCCTTCATAGAGATCATGTTCCCTTTCTTCATCCTCCTCCATATTAAGGCAATCAGGATTATACTCCTCGTCATTATCTGGAATGATGATGGGACTGAAAGTCAGAGTCGGCAAAGGAGGTGGTGACTGATAAAGCAATCACAGGTGTGCTTTTGGATCCCATCAATGTTGACAATGCCAATGGGAGAGGCCCTGGTGATGGGACAGCCATTATCATTGTCAGGGATAGGCAACAGTTAGTAAAATAGTTCAGAAAATGACACCAGCATGACCTGGGAGTTTTATTTATTTATTTATTTTATTTATTGAAGTAATCAGTTTTACAACCTTTGAGTCAGAGACTCGTTTACAAAGTACCTTGTCATGTGGGTGGGGAGACAACAATAAGTGCAGTTATAGACAGAGGTTACATACAGGTGAGATACATACATACGCTGAGTTACACGATCATTATATACACACAAGTTATTATATACACACGTTATTACAGCTGCAGTTGCTACAGTTGCCCAGTCATCGGACTTGGGGGCTGTTTGAGACAGGGTTGTGTTCCACTACAGGCAATTACAGCACCGGCTGTTGATGATATGTTTTCGGAGGAGTTGACAGCACCATGTAAAGGGCCAGAGACTATTGTCATCAGAAAGATAGAACCCGGATGATGTAGGCTGACACAGGTTGTAGTAGGTTTGGCTGAGTCAGATCCTGACCTTGAGGCCTCATCGACGGGTCATGGGGACTGTAGCATCACCACCATAGAGGGGCAACAGTGAGGACTTACACTTCTTCAATGGAGACCTTGATGGCGAGTGGGAGCCTTGTCCTTATGTTTGTAGTGATTACTGGAAGAGGATTTCAACAACTTTTCCTTGTCTTTTCCTTCGTCCTCAATGACCACATTGGTGGAAGCATCACTGAACACCAAGAAGTTTCCTTCCCAGAGGTGGCTGTCGAGTGAGAGGGGAGGCTGACTTGGATCCCATGACCTTGGTCGTGGCATCCATGGCCTTAATGGTGATGAAGGTTTCAAGAGCATTCTTTTAATGTCTCTTTTTGTCCTGGTTGAATCCATTCCAGATTTTACAGGCACTTATGTTGTGGGACAATCCCATCAGCAAACACAAACTAGAGTGCTGTCTTTGTAGATCTTGTTACCACAGGTACAATACCAAATAAAGGTTCTTTCAATGATGGCATAAAGAACACCGTTAAAAGTAAGGAAAACAAAGTCATAAAATTAAATAAAGTCAATAAATGATGGTATTGTTCCTCTGCAGGTCCAACAAATGGTCGACAGCTGGAAAAAGACCCAAGGAGCAATGGGACTGCCTACGTTATACAGACACTGCTGTTGCGTCGTCATGGCGCGGACACCTGCTAGCACAAGTTTCTAAGTGGTCCTAATGCAGATGGTTAACAGTTCCAAAAGTGTGGCCCAATGAAGGAAATATCCTTGATGAAGGTCACCATTTACAGTGCCTGAGTCAGCACAAGCCACATATTTATTTAGTTTTTGTTAATGTGATAGGTACGCCATACAAATAAATGGCTATTTTCATGTACGACCTGGGAGACTACAAGTGAAACTACATCATGACAGTAAGATTGGAAATGACAAAATACCATAAAGATAGTTAAAGAGCCTAAGTTCTGACAATACAGTGCATTTCAATGCCTCTACTAAACTACAGAAGGCAACGTGTGTTGTCATGACGCCATATAGTACATTCATACACACATTCATTCATGCATAAAGTACATTCAGTACATACATGCATTCATTCATTCATAACATGCATCCATATATATATATATACATGCCTACATATATACAGTGTATATGTAGAGTGGTAGCTATAAACACACATACTGTATATATGTACATACGTGTCACTATGCTTTGCTTACCTGAGCCACCACCGATCAGAAGCTCTTCAAATGTGGTTCCTACAAACTCTATATGGGCTACATCCAATGTGTGATTAAACTAAGTCAGGTTTCTTTATTATTTATTTATTAAATTTTGGTGACCGGTAGGCCCACTGAGCCCAAAGGTCCCTTTTTCATGGCGACCGGGAAAACAATACAAGTTATAAGAATGAACAAGGACATAAGGAACATTTGAGGCATTGTGAGTTACATCATGAGGTGGTTACAGTAAAGAAAAATAGTGGATACAGGCATGGTTACAGGCATGGTAAAGAAAAGCAGTGGATGCAGGTATGGGTACAGGCATGGTTATCATCATGACATGTAAGCAATTGGTAGTACTTTGCATATAGTTTATTCAGCGGTTACATGTGGCCTTTTGCAGCAGTCTGTATAAGACAGGTAATAGGAAGGTTAAGCTAGGAGACGGGAGTTGAAGAGGAGGGAAGGGAGTACCTTAGGAACTTTAAGTGCCATGACAGTGGCATGCGCTTGAGGTCAGCAGATGGGACTTAAGCCTGGTGCGAAGTTCATGAGTGAGGAGGAGGCCTGGACCTGGGGAGGAGCTTGTTCCATTGGCAGGCTGCTTAGGAGGAAAAGGATCTTCCGCCAGCGTTTGTCCTTACCCTAGGGACTTCTAATAGCATTTTATCTGAGGTCCTTGGGTTCCTTGGGTTGTGTTTGAGGGTTATGGTCCTGGCAATGCTTGGTGGAGCGTGGGGTTTGAGAAGATTGTAGGTCTGGACAAGCAAGGTGTTGAGGCGGGCGATCAATGGGCCAACGAAGATTGGCCAAAGTGTCACAGTGGTGACATCTCGGTGGTCTAAGGTTGCGAAACGAGCTATTTTATTATATAGGGTTTGCATCCTGGTAATCTCTTGTTTAGCCATGCCCTGTATAATAGGGGCCCAAAGGTCAGGTTGGGTAGAAGGACACTGGTAGCTATGGAGCCTGGCATCAGGGATGAGTTGGTCTAAGTCAATCTGCTACTGTACAGGTGGTCAAGGTCAAGTGCAGAATTGTTCACCTGCATAATCCTGAACACAGTAGTGTATACCATATATAATTCTATCGAACACTGAAATGTATGCTCCTTTTGTAATTGTACACATGATATTGTGACATACAATGATTGCAGTAAGTTTATTTATTGCTTAACAATATACAGTTTACTCATCATCAGTGACACCACTTTCTCTTTCAAGATTCTTGAAACGGCTGCTTCCTTGATGTAATTTACAGATTGTTTGAATATTTATATCTCAGGAATCCAGACACCTACATGTAAGACCAATATCTCATTTGAAATATCTTTTATGGACTTTCAGAATTTGAGGACCCAGCACACTTTCCTTCCTCTTTATGGGATAACCATTCTGTTTGGTTACAGGAAATTCCTGATAAGTGAATAGTAATCTGCAGCAACGTCAGCCAGGATGCAATGCTAATAAAGTGCTCACAGCACAATCCATTGTGAACTGGTGGAGGCCATTGAAAACTGAAGGCATTTGTCTGTCCTTTTTTCCTTTTCTAAATGAACTCTTATAATAGCATCTGGTGTGCAATGCATTTCATTGTTTTCTGGATGCTGCCTATACTCCATGGCACAGATTGTTTTCTTTTTCTTGAATGGAAGCATTTGCTTTACTGTCTTAGACTTTGAGGTTAAATTTACAGGTGTTGTTCTATAATTGTTGAAAATCAAGAAAGTACATACTAAAAGACAAGTGGTTAAATTGACTTGTCAGTACATAGAAAATACGGGATAGGTTTTCCATCCAGCATTTCTTATAGTATATAGTTAGGTGGTCGGGTTGTTCTCAGATTTTAATAAACTCTGGGCAGTCATCTGGAAGATGAAAAAAATGCTGTGCCATCACAGCGGTTTACTTTAATTTTCAGCTGCTTGGTATGCACATGGCAGGTCTTTCCATTCAAAAAACAAAACTTGTGCAGTCTCTAGATACAGGGTTCTCAAATGTGAGAGGCCAGCCTCCCTGGGAGGCCCCAACCTGTTCAGGGAGGCTCAAGAAGTCTTGAAAAGTATTATATTTCAATTTTGAACTTTATAGATTTTGTGTAAAAGGGATAAGGCAAACTGAAAGAGGATAACAGTAGGTGAATTTATGCATTTATTCACAAGTCTGTGACCAGGGAAGGTACTTTACACTGAGTCATGGCTTATTTCAGGTGTACCAAGGAAGGGTAATGAGAGAACACAATTCAAAACGTAACTGCAAAACACTCAAGCAATACAAAATGAATACAAGTGCAAACAAATTAAGAACAATAAACTAACAATGTGAGGAACAATTGATCAATTAGACTGGCAGCAGAACTGTCCAAATACAAGAGTTAACCATACAGGTACTAGGAATAAGAACAGGAGGGAGCAAATGATCCCTGAGAAGTTGCTTAAGAGTGGGGTGAGGCAGAGGTCAGCAGGAAGGTTATTCCAGTTAGAGGAAACAGAAAAAGCAGTCTGACCCATGAAGGTATGAAAGTAAGGTGAATAATGGTTCAGAGTCAAAATATTGGAGCAAGTAGGTTGTCCTATTTGGGGGATTACAATAAGCTTAATAACGTGAGAGCCAGCTTTGCAAAGAGGTTTTAATTTATTCCTCCTGTACTGCAAAAGTAGGCTATTTTTCTATGGGGAGGCCCAAAATATTTCAGTATTTTCGGGAGGGTCAAGATCTTTTCCATGGATTAAGGAGGCTCACTATGACAAAGTTTGAGAACTGTTACTCTAGAAGGTTTCAGAACGCTGCTGTACCACAGAAGGCAACAGTCATGTTCCATGACCTTTGAACTGTGGTAGAAAAGCATTTGGAAAGGGTTGGAAACCCATACAAAGCAACAGTCTACTATATACTAACTCTTATTCCTCCTGTTCTCCTCTTCCCAGAAGTGTCTCATGGATTCTCTTATGCTCCTATCTCCTTGCTGTTTTTAGTTGCAGGAGATATTGAGTTCAACCTCTGGCCTTACTCTATCACCCTCTCTCCCCAAAGGCTTGAGAGTGGCTCCATGTCAACATCCACAGCCTCCTCCTTAAGATTGACCTCTTGCAACCACTCATGGTCAGCCTCAAACCTGATGTGTTATGATCTCAGAATCTTGCCTTTCCCGCAGGATCCCTGATTCCTCTATTGCTATCCCTAGTTTCACCATGGTTTAACAGGATCGAGCAAAGAGTGGCGGTGGAGTAGTCATTTACCTCGCATCAAATATCCAGTCTGAACCTGTTCTATCCATCTCTGTCCCCTCTGCCTATGAGATGCTTCCTCTAAAACTCTCTCTCCCTTCTCTGCCCCCATATTTGTTGGTCTACTGCTGCCCAGGCATGTCTCCACCTTCGGTAACTAAGTTACCACCATCTCTTCCCAGGCCACCTCTGCAGATTTACTCATACTAGGTGATTTCAACAACTTGACTCTCTCCCCCTTCATAAATTCTGCTTTAACATAAAGTCCCTCCTTTTAACCCAATTCATCTCAGTCCCCACTTGCCTTAATTTCAAATCTCTAAATCACTCCTCTTGGACTGGGTCCTTTTCTTCTATCCCCATTGTATTGTGGATGCTAGTACCGTCCCGATGCCTTCAGTGACCACCATACAGTCTGCTGTGTGTTTAAGATTAATTATCCCAAAGCTCTCCTAAATTCATCCAGATCCAGTCTTTTATTTTGAACTTTCAAGTTTATTGAGAGCCACACAGATACAAGGTTACATACCAAAATTGGCCATGTTACACAACTTGTACATTTCACTCATCAGATGTAAGTCCATTCATTTGTGTATGTGTCCATATACTGTTGTCCTTTAGCCCTGTTTAAAAAAAAAAAAAAATATATTTCTCCTTTCTTTTTTCCCCTCCCCACGGGCTTCCTTCTTCATGTAGTTTGTCCATCAATGATTTATTGATGAGCATCTCCTGACAATCCATGTCATATTTTATGACTGATTCTGAACTCAGTGAGCAGTCCAACTTATTAAATGAAGAAGTCCATAGACTGTAAACTCGGATATTTTAAAAATAATGTGCTGTCATTACCTTCTGTTTTAATACTAATGAATACATTCCATTGCTATCTAATGAAATAACCAACTCTATAATTAGTAAAATAAATAGCTACTGAACATTTTCAATTTAAAATAAAACTATTTAACTTGCACTCTGTGTCTCTGTCTGATCTCTATAGTGGTACCAGATAAAAGGGGCTTAAAAACTCTTTCATGTTCAGGAGAGAACTTGGGTCATTCACTTGGGACATTTGTATAACTTTTTGGATGAAATCTTAGACTGTTTACCATCTTTCCCAACTATATGGGGACTTAGGGTTTTCTTTTCTTTACTGACTAAGGGGTTTTCAGTTTCAGCAGTTACATCCTTCCCTCCTAATCCAGCAACACCTGCTCCAAGAAAGGAATTCCTTCTACTTGTTCAATATAACGAAACAGGGGATCACCTAGTTTGTACTTTTCCACTGCCAACCTCAGTCTTGCCATGACTGCCTCCGTGGTTTAATCTTCTCTTAGGTTACTCCACCATTGATCTAGAGATGGCTGTTTTGGGTTTAACCAGTTTTGCATGGTTACTTTCACCCCTGCTATGGTCATGGCCCTAAATAGGTATTTGTGTGACTCTGAGTGCAATGCTGTTGTTGGGCAACCTGAACTACATCCTCGAACTCTAGAGGTTGCACCAAAGTCAGCATTTCCATTATGATGTGTCCCACCTTTGTCAGTAATTGTGGATAAAAGGGCAAGCCCAAAATATGTGATAATGTGTCCCTTGTTTTCACATCCCCTCCAGCACTTGTCTGAGGGGTGGTTTGCTAAATGTTTTGAGATAGTAGGTGTTATGAAATATCTCCCCACCACCTTCCAGCAAGATTCTCTCCAGACCGCTGAAGATGTAGTTTGGTGTATTTCGCCATATTTTTCCCACTCTGCCTCTGTGATAGTGTGTCCCACATCCCACTTCCATCTATCCTGTTTTGCCTGTACGGCTAAAGTCTCCACTTCCTCCTGGAGGCTTTTGTAAAGGTATGAGATAAGGTGCTTAGTGTTCCCATGTAACGCCCTTGCCTGAGTACTGAGATTGTCTCTACTGGGGTTGAGAGCAGAGTTTCATTCCTATTATTGTATCAATATAGTGTCAGCATTGCAGAATTTGAAAAAATCCTTATTAGATAAATTATATCTACCCAGTAGTGTTTTATAGTCCACTGTCTTCCGTCCTGGAGAAACTGGGTTAGATACTTCAAACCTTGTTTCATCCATCTATTAAAGCAACCATCTCTTTTCTGAGCTGGGAAAGCTGGAAGGTAATTAAGGGGACTATATTGCCAGATGTATGTTGGGAATTCCCATTGGGATCTTACTTTTAGCCACATTTGTAGTGTGTGTTTTGTCCAACAATTCCTATCTGCTTAATGTCTTTTGTAAGATAGTCCAGGGTAGGAATTGTAATGGAATTTTAGGGTGAGCTTTTTCCCTGTTGCCCTCCCAGTACCTGGAGAGTTGGAAACAGTATTTTCACTATGGAGACAGTCTGTGCTATCAAGTAGCAGGCCGGAGGTCTGGAAGACCCCATCTTCCCTTCCTTAGCAGCCATTAGACATAATTTCTTTATTCTAGGCTGCTTACCTCGCCATAAAAAATATATATTTTTGTAGTTGCCTCAATCTGTTTTTTGTGTCATGATTGGGAGCATAGAGACAAGAAACAACAACCTATGAAGAACATTCATTTTTATAGTTTCTGTCTGGTTGATAAATGAAAATGGGAGTAGGTGCCATCTGTTTAAATCTTCAAATATTTGTTGTAATAATTTCTCATAATTTACTTGGTATACTTTTGAAATTTGTGTTGGAATCCATATGTCTAGGTATCAGATCTTATCTTTTCATCTCAAGACATCCTGCCCCCACTAACATAACCTCTGATTTTCAGTATTCACCTTGAATGCTGAAATCTCCTGTACTGATATAGAGCTACGTCAGTGGTGGCACTGATCTCAATCAATCAATCAATCAATCAAGTCTTTATTTAACCAGGCTGTTCATCGTTGAGCAGAAGCTCATTTGCAAGATGGACCTGGGTGGAGCATGAACAATTGTATATACAGGTCAACACAGGTATTACAAGGCAATACAGATAATACTCTTTACAGCGAGGAAGAAAAGAAGTTCATATGTACATAGAATTATACAGATATTGTACAGATTACATGTATTTACATACATAGAAGTGTCTATAGGAAGATAAAGCAGGTTATCTAAGGTTGCAGGAGGAAGTAACGGAAGAAAAATTAAAAATAAAAATATACAACCAGATAGAGGAAGGTAGGGGAAGAGAGGGAGGAAGTAGGGGAGAAAGGCTATGAGGGCACGGTGCACAGAAAGGAGTTGGTAAAGCTGGATGTAGAGAAGGTGGATGGAGAAAGGAGTATGTGTGAGCCCCGGATTGAATGCTTAAGTAGGGCATGGTAGGATGTCACAACCCAGGGTAGTGAGCTCCTATCCGAGGTTGGGAAAGGAAGAATAAAGGGGATGGATGGGCCTAGTGTTGATAAGACAGGGGATAAGAGAGAGAACAATTAGGCT
The DNA here is from genome assembly GCA_016271365.2 of Neoceratodus forsteri. Lineage (NCBI taxonomy): Eukaryota > Metazoa > Chordata > Ceratodontiformes > Ceratodontidae > Neoceratodus > Neoceratodus forsteri. Next base: position 1,874,636,328 of record CM057452.1, read on the forward strand.
GGTGAGGAGCAGGCTGGGGGTCAGTACTTAAAATTGGGTCTAGGCGTGCTATATACCAGTGCAGACACCGTACTGGGTCTGAGTGGGTGAAGCAGTTACATACTTCTCTGATTGTACGGAAATAAAGCATCTTGAAAGCATTTATACCGATTAGAGTGCTTAATTTGAGGGTTTTTGTAGATCGTTCCATAAGGTAGGTAGCATGAAACTTGTAAACTGCCCTGCCAAGCAGAGTTTCTTTGGGTACTTTTAAGTGTAATAGCTGAGTAACTTCATAGCGTATTTCTAATTATACTCAGGGGAAGACAGCAGGAGATATAGTAAGGCAGCTTATTAGAGATGGCTCTATAGGTCCAGAGAGGCTTCTGTGGTGCCTGAACTTTAGTGATGTCCACCCCACTGCCGCATATAGGGTGCAGTGATGTGTGTCAAGGGGAGTCCTGCTATAAACCTCAGTGCTCGGCGGTAGAGTGTGTCCAGTTTAGCCATGTAAGAGTTGGGGCATTGGCTGTAGAGGAAGTCAGCGAATCAGCCAATGATAGGAAATGGATTGGACCAGTTGTTTCTTGGCATCTCTGGTGAGAAATTGGCTGATTCTAAAACAGTCCAAGCCTTTGCAAGTCGCTTTTAGCAAGTCCTCGATATGTTCAATGAAGGAGAGTCTTTGGTCTATCCAAACTCCCAGATACTTGAATTTTGTAACAAATTCTAGTTTTTCACCTAGAACTGTGGTAATTTGGGGAACTGTCCCACTGGACACAGAGTTAGCTGTCACGGATAAAAGGAGAGGACCATCGCTTTTAGTTTTTGGCATTAAGGAGTAGCTTTTTTGGAGGAGTTGGCTTTGCAAAAGGTTGAATTCTGACTGTAGGTCATTGCAGGCAGCTTCAGGTGTTGGGCGACTCATATAGAGAACTGTATCTTCTGCAAACAGATGGATGTTGGCTTCTTTATACAGTAGTCGATGTTATTAATGTAGAATGCAAAAGTAAGGCCTAATATAGAACCTTGAGGTACCCCTCTTTGCAGAGTTTTTAAAGGGACAGGCCTCCTTGGCTTAAACTTGTTGAAGGCACCCTGTAAGATGGTCAGTGAACCAACGACAGAGGAGGGGTCCACACCTATGGTTTGAAGGGCGAGAGGAGCAGACTATGGTCGATGGTGTCGAAAGCCTTGCTTAGATCAAGGAAGACAGCACAAATAAAGTTTTGCTCCAAGATTACGCTGCCAGTCGTTAGTAACTTTGGCGAGGGCTGAGATAGTGCTATGTTTAGCTCTGAATCCAGACTGCAAGGATTTAGCAGTTCCCTAGACTCAAGGTGAGTCCTCAGCTGTGCATTTACAATTTTCTCTAGGAGCTTGACAGGACCGAAGGAGGAAATTGGCCTGTAGTTATTAGAGATCGCTAATGTCACCTGATTTGAACAGTGGTATGACATGTGCTGTCTTCCATATAGGTGGTAAGGTGCCCTGAGACAGGGATAAGTTAAAGGTGGGTGCCGGGTATTGCTACAGTACGTGGTAGGCAATTTTTGGAAGTAAGGGTCAAGGGAGTCGGCCCCAGCACTTTTCTAGTATCCAACTGAAGCAAGAGGTCCTCTATCTCTTTCAGTGTGGCAGGTTGAAGTGAGAAAGGCGGCGAAGCTATCGGACTTTCAGGCAGTTGGCTGGCAGTCTGGGAGGCGAAGTATGTTTGCAGGGAGTTATCAAATGCCATGCCTGCAGTAGCAAAGTGGTTATTGAATCGTCAAGTATATCCATCTTTTGGTTATAGTCAAGTTGCCAGAGGTAATCTTGGTGGGAGTGAATTTCTGGAGAGTGGCTTAGCAGATCACTGATTGTGTTCCAGAGCTTGATTGGGCTCTTTGTGGTAGAGTCGAGTTCGGATTTGAAGAAGGTGGCCTTTGATTCTCTGATTGTTTTGGTACATAAATTTCAGAGTCTCCTGAACTGGTTCCAATCCTCTGCAGTGTTCAGTCTGCGTGCTTTTTTCCAGAGCTTATCTCTTTCTAGAAGCAAGGACTTGATCTGAGGGTGAACCATTTACAGGTTTTGGTCCTAGTTCGAACTTTAATAAGGGGAGCATACTTATTAAGGGCCCTTGATTGAATGTTGTGGAAGATATTGTAAGCTGACGAATCGTTTTGGCTAGGATCTCAGGGGTTGTCTATGTATATGAGCATGTCATCTGCACATAGAGACACCTTAGATATTTGTTTCCACTTTGATCCCTAAAATATTTTGGTGTTTTCTTATGGCTGCTGGCAGTGGTTCAAGACTAATCTCAAACAATAGTGGAGATAGCAGGCATCCTGCCTCATTCAGCATTCGATTTTCAATGGTCTGGAGAGGTCCCATTGACTTTAACTCTGCCGTGGGTGTACTATAACAAAGCTCGATCCACTTTCTGAATCTACCCCATCCCCATAGACTCCATAACTGCAAACAGGTACTCCCAATAGAGAGCCTATCAAAGGCTTTTTTCAAGGCCGAGAAAAATAGCAAGCTGGCTGCATCTGTGGGTGATTTATACTTTAAAATATTGAGAAGTTTCCGATATTAGCTGATAATTGCCTATTTGGTATAAAACCTGTCTGGTCAGGGTGAATGAGCAACTCCACACAATTTTGTAAGTGCACTGCCATGATTTTGGTTAAGATTTTGAGGTCCTGGTTGAGAAGAGAAATAGGATGGCAGGCTTCACAAGTATCTACTAGTTTTCCTGGTTTAGGAAGTACAGGGATCATTGCCTCTCACCATGAGGCTGGGACTCTTTCTTCCATTATACACAGTTGAAGACCTGGGAAGTATTGGGGCCAGTGTCTGCAAATCTTTTATAAAAGCAGTACAAAAACCATCTGGTCCGGGTTTTCCCGTGGGTAATGAGCATATGGTTTGAATCACTTCTGTTATTAATGCACTTATACTTTCTTGTTGTTTGCTTTGAAAGGGAACGGAGTTTTATTTTATCTAAAAAGCTACTGTTGTGTCCTTAACATTTCCCCTCTCCTCTTGGTACAATTGCTTATAGCAGTCGTGAAATTGTTCTGTTATGTCTCTGGTTTTACCTAAGGTTTCATTTGGGTTATGCTTATTTTTAATCTATATACTGTCTACTCAGTTTGGGCTTTCCCAAGTCTGAATGCCAGTAGTTTGGCAGCTTGACCCCTGTTTCATGATACTTTTGATTGGCAAACCTGAGGTTACCCTCTACTCTTCTATTTTCATGCTACTGTATGTCAAGACCTCTCTTGCCCCAGTCAGGTCTTTTAGAATATCCCTCCTACCCAGATTTAATTTATGTTGCTGTTCCAAGTCTTTTATATTTTGTGCCAGTCTATTGTATGTCAACTGAAGAAGTTTCTTTTTAGTTGATGCAAAACTGATCATTTCCTCTCACCACCAATTTTAGTGCTTCCCATATGGAAACATATGAGCAACCCTGCTGAATGTTACTAGAGTGAACCTCTTTTATTTTATCAGTTAGTAGATTCACAAAGTTGTTATCATTCAGCAGGGACACATTTAGTCTCCACACGACTGCCCTCGGTGTCTTGTGCAACCTAACTCGCAAGGACATAGGAGCATGGACTGATAACATTATATTACAAAGTTTTGAATGTACTAAAGTGTGCATTTGTGTTTGTTGCATATAGAATAAGTCAGTCCCTGAGTATGATGAATGAGGGGCTGAATAAAATGAATAATCCTTCTCCTTCAAGTGTTGTTCCTCCATACTTTTAACCCCAGTTTCCTTGTCAGTCCCATCAAAATTCTTGTTGCTTTCTTATTCAAAGAATGTGTTGCTGAGGATCTATCCATCATTGGGGCTGGGACGGTGTTAAAGTCTCCTCCAGGATTATTTGTCCCGATGACAGATTCGCTATTTTCTGGAATACCTTTTGGAAAAATCTGCAGTATCAGTTAGTGGCGCATAGATATTTACCAGGTGTAAAATGATCCCTTGGTGTTCAGCCGTGACCCTTATGAAGTGACCATCTACATCCTTTCTGTAGATTTTATTTCATGCTCACTACCTCTCCTGAATAATAATGCCACTCTGGGCATTCTTCCTATTTTGGGATGGGGTGCCTCTACCGTCCCATCCAACTCCTTCTTTTTCTTTCAATTATCTTTGTAGCACCTTCCGTGGGCTCCACAGGCTATGACCCCCTCAGGAGGGGTACATCTTCACAACCGCCCCCCCCAGCTCATCTGTCCCCCAAGGTTCCCCACAGATTCCCCCTCTGCGGCAGGGCCAGGTGCAGGGTGCCAGCAGTCCTCTGCCACCGGTATGGCAAATTTAGTGGCAGGGGCAGACTTGCACTAGAGGTTGAGCCATCAGGGTCCATGGAGCCCCGGCCTTTTCCGTTTTCTCCTCCCTCCCTCTGATGTAAGCATGTCAGCTTCTGAGCCTCCCAACCCATACTGCCCTCCAGCCACTGCTAGAGGGCAGTCAGCAAGTGGGATGACTAGTCCCCTTTCCTAGAGAGAGGAGAGCAGTCCTCTGGGTGCTCGATCCTCTCCCCTACCAACCCCAGCAGCCAAGGCTTATCCCTGAACCCGGGTCACTGGCTTGGCGTGGCGTAAGTCCAGCGCCTCAACCCTCAGCACCACACTGGGCCGCGCTTACCCAACTCCTCCTTAACTTTAAATGTTCCTCACTGGTGCGGTGGGTCTCCTGCAGATATGCCACCTCACAATTCAATTTTTTCAATTCAGCTAACAATCTAGATCATTTTATTGGGGAGTTAATCCTTTACATTATAAGAAGTAATCTGTATATCAGCCATGTTTGCTATCTTGAGGTCCCTCAGCATCATATCCACTTTCTTAAACAAAATAAAAGTAAAATGTGACCCATCTCCTGTACCTTTTCAGTTATTACATAGAGTGCTGCATTATTCAACTTTATAACATGAACATAAACCATTAATAACTTAGTGAGCAATGAAGCTGCGAGGAATAGTAAATGAACCTCTAAGTCTGAAGTCTGTTTCATTTAAAAAAATTCTGCTTCCTAGGTGAAAAACATGTACCCAACTGGGTTGCATTGAGATTTCAATCTTGTGCTGTCAGTCTGGGATAGGCTGAGTACAACTGGTTGGGGCTATTCTTTCCCCCTCCCCCCAGCAGTCTCTAGTCCTTTGGCTCCACTTCTGACCTTACAAGTTAACAAACACTCTTAATGCCTATACTAGAGCATCTAGGCTTGCAAAGTCTGAACACTTTGCATCTACAGTTCAGAACAACCTTAATCACCCTCTTAATTTCTGGGATGTAATTCATGTCCTTTTCTCCCTCCAACCCAGTCCCTCTTCCTGTTCTCAGGATGGACAGTGCTCCTATCTCTGACTTCACTACAGTTGCCTCATATTTCCATTTCTTTCTCTTTTCCTGTGCCCACTCTCTCCTCTCTTCCTCCTCCTCCTCTCCCTTTTGTCTCTTTCTACTCTTTCACCCACGTCCTCTACCCATCCTACTGCCCTCTCCTCCTTTTCTCATTTTCATCCACTACCCTGCTGCTACTTTTAAGGCCATCTGGCTATAAACTCACAAGGGTGGAACCCTGATGGTCTTGACCCTCGACTTCTATATCTTTCTGCTCATGCCACTGCCCTCCCTATCACCTACCTCTTTTCTCCTTATCTTGTGTCCCTAATTCTTAGATGTTGACCACTGTCATTCCCCTTCCTAAAGGGGCTGACTCTCTTTCTCTTGTAACTTCTATCCTTTCTTTCTCCTCCTCACTCTGGCTAAAGTCCAGGAACATCTCGTTCTTTCCCAACTCTTCTCTTTTCTTGACTCAGCTTCTTCTTTATTCCTTTCCAGTATGACTTTAGAAAGTCACATTTCATTCCACTTCTCTCCTATGACTCACTGGACTATACTCTGGCATGGTTCAGGCCTTGTCACCTATGCCATCTTTTTGACTTAGCTAAATCTTTGGAGACTGTTGCTCACACCATTCTCCTGGACAGGCTTAAGGCAAGCTAAACTCAATGCCTCCTCAGTTGAGTGGTTCTGTTTCTACATTGAGGATAGGTCACAAGCTGTCTGTATTGCAGACTCCCCTCTCCCCACTCCCAATCAACTCAGGCATTCCCCAAGGGTCTGTCCTTGTCCCAATTATTTTCTTCATTCTTCTGAATGACCTCCTCACTGCCTGTTTCTCTGTGTCTATTCATCAGCACGCAGATGACACAGTACTCTATACCTCTGGCTCCTTTGTGCCTCACCTCACACACTAGCTCCAACTGGATTTTAACAACATCCAGCAGTGGTTCCAAGAAAATCAGTTATCCAGCAAAGAAAACAGTCTATGACTTTTGGCACCAGGCAGAGGTTTGCTAGTGTCTCCCACCTTCCTTCCTTTCATACTGTTGGTGCAGCGATTGAAGGTGCCTTCTCCTTCAAGTACCTTGAGGGTGTAGCTGGATAACCACCTTGATTTCTCTGTTCATGTGGATGCAATCTGCAAGAAGCTCCACCCCAGTATTAGAACACTTAAGAGGAATAAGAGAAGCATCCATCTTCCTGTATGCAGAGAAATCCTCACTAAGATGATTCTACCCATTTTCGAGTACAGTGATATTGTTTACATTGCTGTTCCCAAATACACCTTAGCCAGCTGGACCCCTCTTCACTCCTTCTGTTGATTTGCCTCAACAAACCCTGCATACTCACAACTGTTGTTTGTGTATCTCTTTCTTCCTCTCTTCTCTACATGACAGGTGCCTTACCCACTGTGCCTCCTTCATCTCCAAATTTTGGTTTGGCTCCCTCACCTCGTATCTTACTTTCTCTTAGCTTCCTATTTCTACCTCTTGCTCATTTCACAACACTTGCTTTGCTCTCTTGCTCTGCCATCAATGAAATCTACTGCTGGCCAATTGGCCTTCTCCTTCTCTTCCCTAAACTTTGGGGTTCTCTCCCTTCCATTCACTCTGTTCCTTCCCTTCTCCTCTGAAATCTCTCCTCTGTGATTTGTCTATTCCTCCTACTGTTGCTTCTGATATTGGGGTGGTCACTACTCCCTGCTCCTTATATTATTGTTTTGTTGCTCACTGTTTAACGTTCTTTTGGTTGTTCCACAATTTCCTGTATGGCAATTTTATTCTTGAAGCATTTTCTTGTAATTTCTTTCATTTCAGATACTTATTTCTGTATTATTGTATTACTTTTGTATTTGTTCTGTCCTCTACTCTTCCCTTCCCTCAGGATGCATCTGGAAATGAGTTGCTACCAGCTGAGTATGTCTTTCCTGGTAAAACTTTTGAAATAATAAATAAACAAACAAATAAATAAATACACTATATTATCAGTTTATAAGCCACACCTTTGGTACATAGTTAAACCCACACTACTTGTATGATTCTGCTTACAAAAGATGGAATTGTATACCTGTGATCTTAAACCTACAGAAAATATCAATGGTTACTCTTTATACTACGCTTTTTCATTCATAAGTTTCAACAAATTATTTTAAAATGAGGTAATATAACACTCCTTGAGTGATTGTATATAAATATTGTGAAATAAAATTCTGTAATTCAAATCTTTCAAAATGCATAAAGGCTAGGGGCCCAATACACAAAAGCACATTTCTGAGCTATGCAAGCAAAACCCATTTGCTGGTGCAGCTCGAACCTGAGTGAGCAGCCCATGTTTAAATGTCTTGTTCCAGCCCTCCATCGCAATAAGATTGCTTGCACTGAAATAGGATGTTCCAGAGCACTTGGAACACGCTCTCAAATGTTGTGTCTCTATTGGGGTGGGGGGGAGACCTGCATGCATAGCGGATCTTAACTTACTCTAGCGACCAGTAAATCTCAAGCAGAAAAAGGTAATATTCGAAAAGCAGGGATATTTTTAACAAATACATTCCCAGGTATGTGGAGGAGAAAAAGTGTGGTGCGTCGAGAACACTAGGATCTGGCAATGCCAACACAATTGATTCTCAGTGACAGATGTTTAGAGCTCATGGTCAGGGCCCTACATAGACTTTCTCGGCAGATAAGGACCGTCCCTAACCCCATCTGCCCAGTTTGTCCCTGCCTATGTTGTCCCCACATACCCTACCTGATCTCCAGCTACTTATCCCTCCTCCTGCCTTTTACTAAGACTCCATTGTGCCTATCCAATGCATGCTTGAAGCCCCTACTATTGTCGCTTCAACCACTTCCACTGGTAGAATGTTCAAGGAGTCCACCACTCTTTCAGTGAAGTAGAACTTCCTCACATCCCTCCTAAACTTCTCTCTTCCAGTTTTATGACATATTTTCTGGTTCTGGTGCTCTTCCTCATTTGAAAGAGACTCCTCCTGTACCTGTTCACCCCCATGAGATACTTAGAGGTTTCAATTATGCCCTCTTCTTTCTTGTCTCTTCCGGGATGAACATATTGAGATCCCTCAGCCTCTCCTCATATGGCTGTTGGTGCAACTCCTGAACCATTTTAGTTGCCCTCTTCTGGACAGCTGCTACCTTGTTTATGTCCTTCCTGAAATATGATATCTAGAACTGGACACTGTTCTGCAGGTGGGGTTCGTCCCATGGTCAATACAACACCACCACCTCTCTCCCTCTGCTGGCGATTCCCTGCCTTATGCACCCTGCATCCCACTGGCCCTGCTTACTGCCCTGTCCACACTGCCCCACCACCTTGAGGTAATCAGAAATGATAACACCAAGGTCTCTTTGCTGCTTTATTACTGTCAATACTGCCCCCATTTATACACTGCCCCTGGGTTTCTGTGCCCATGCAAATGATTTAGCACTTTTTGTATTGAAGCCTAGCTGCCATACCTCAACCACTTCTTGAGTTTTCTTAGATCTCTACTCATTCTTCCCCCCTCTGGAGTATCTACCATACTACATATTTTGGTGTCATCTGCAAAGAGGAGCATATCATTTCTTCCAGGTCTTCCATAGCGTTACTTATGAAGACAATAGAGAGAACTTGTCTCAACACTGAGCCCAGAGGTACCCTGCTGGTCATTCTCTCCTCATTAGAGTAAGCTCCATTTACCACCACCCTCTGTTGTCTATCCATCAACCAGTTCCTTACCCAGTTTATCACCTCCTGGTTAGGCTCACCAGCTCCATACTCTCAGGGATGGACAGAGGCCAAATCACTTCTGCCATTTTCGTTGACCTAGCAAAGGCTTTCAACACTGTCTCCATCCCCTACTCATTGATGCCCTCTCCTCGTGACCTAACGAATCTGCTACAAACTGGTTCAAGGCTTACTGTACCTAGTAGGCTGGACACAGTCAGTCAGAATCGAAGACTCTACTTCCCCATCTCTCTCCGTCACCATTGGTAACCTAGGGGTCTGTACTGGGGCCTATCTTATTTTCCATATCCTAAATGGCCTTCCTCAGCCTGCTTATTCTCTTCTATCCAAGAGAGTAAAAATAAGAGCGGTGTATAGACTGCCCACACTGGTGGAGGAGCTGGAGGAGAGTCTGGTAGCAGATGTGGGAGACACTGCAGTTTGGGCAGAGGAAGGGGTGGTGGTGTTGGGGACTTAAACATGCCAGGAACGGACTGCAAGACTATGACATCCTCGGTGGCCAGGGAACAGAGGTTGTTGGATGTCTTTCAGGACGCTCCTAACTAAGCAGGTGGGGAACCGACCAGGGAGGTGCGGATACTGGATGTGGTCCTGGCAGACAGTGACCAGATTGGGGGCCTGGAGGTAAGGGACCCATTGGCGGGAGCGACCATGCCACGGTCTGGTTCTGCCTGGACCTAGGAGGGGTAGAAGGCTGCACAATGACGGAGGTAACTGACTTCAGGGGCGGATTTCAAGGAAGTGAGATGGATCCTAGAGGCATTTGATGGGATTGGGCCAGACATGGATGCTGACAGTAGGTGGAAATCATCAGGAGGGGTGCAGGATGCTACCAGCACCTGTACAAGAGTAAGACAAAAATGTGGTGAGGCCCATAAATCCTGCTGGTGGACCAGGGAGGTTCAGGAGGTGAGGGGAAGAAGGAGGCTTATAGGCATTTCAAGTGCTCAAGAAGTGAAAGAGATCGAGGGGAGTATGAGCTGATGGCCAGAAGGGCCACTAGGGTGGTGAGGGTGTAAGCCAAGGAAGGAGCAGAACCTGGCCAGGGAAATTAGGAGAGGGAACAAGGGGTTCTTTAGATACATTGGGAAAAGTGGAGGTGAAGGGCAGATTATCAGGATTAAAACAGGGAGGGATGGGCACAAGACCTGGGGAGCAGGCTGAGGTACTAAATGAGTACTTCACCTCAGTGTTCATGATGGACAATGGGAGGGGCTGCATCATACATGGTAGAAGATGGTGAAACTGGGAGGGAACCCTACCGACCGGCGGGTCTGGGGACAGACTGCCCACACTGGCAGGAGGGGAGAAGGCAAAGCAGGGGACAAGGTAGCAGAGGTGGAAATCATGGCAGAGAGAGTGAGGGAAGCCCTCAAGTCCCTTAAGACAGAGAAAGCACGGGGCCGAAATAAATTACATCCCAGAGTGCTTAAGAAACCGGATGTCCTGGCAAAACCCTGGTGGAGCCTTTAGCATCTCTCTGAGGACAGGGTGGGTGCCCCAGGACTGGAAGGTACATATAGTGCCTATCCACAAGGGGTGATCAAGGAGTTGGTAGGGAACTACAGGCCCGTTAGCCTGACATCGGTGGTGGGCAAGGTGATGGAGTGCATTGTCAGGAGAGGCTGGGGGGACCTGGAAAAGTTGGGGTGTCTGGATGACAGGCAACATGGATTCATCCTGGGGAAATCGTGTCAGACAAACCTTGTGGAGTTCTATGACTGGGTGACAAGTGCCTTGGACCTGGGTAGACCAGTGGCGTCTCTTTCTTGACTTCAGCAAGGCATTTGACTCTGTTGCTCACGGGGCCTGTTGGATAAGCTGGGAGAAATGGGGTGGGGAACCAGATGATCAGATAGATAAGAAATTGGCTCCAGGACCAGACCCAGAGGGTCGTGGTTGGCGGGATAGTCTCATCCCCAAGGAGGGTCATTAGTGGGGGTCCCTCGGGGATCAGTCCTTGGGCCCCTCCTGTTCAACGCCTATGTCTCTGACATAAGGAGGGTATCAGGGTGAGATGAGTCTCTTTGTGGATGAATCAAAACTGAGGCGGTGGTGGATAGGGAGGAGGGAGGGTGGCCCCACATGGGAACCTGGAGGCTCTGGAAAGGTGGTCTAGAAAGTGGAAGCTGAGGTTCAATGCAGGAAATGCAAGGTACTGCACCTGGAAGCCAGAAACCTGGGCCAGTGTACACCCTGGGAGGGGAATGCTACAAGGCTCAATGGCTGAGAGGGACCTGGGGGTGGTGGTGGTGGATGTCAAGATGAACAACTCTGAGACTTTGTACGATGGCAGTGGCCAAGGCCAACAGGATGCTGGAATGCATTGCTAGGAGATCACCTCCAAAAGGAGGGAAGTGATACTCCTCTGTATAACTGCTTGGTAAGGCCGCACTCGAGTACTGCGTGCAGTTTTGAGGCCACACTTAAAGAGGGACATCGAACTCCTGGAGAGGGTCCAAAGGAGGGCAACCAAATGATCTGGGGCTTGGGGGACAGGACCTATGGGGAGAGGCTCAAGAGCAAAATATGTCACATTGGTAGAGAGAGCGGACTGGGGAACATGATAGGGGTCTTCAGGTACATGAAGGGGTGAATAGGGAGGAGCAGTCAGGGTGCTCCGAAGGAAGAGAGGCAACTAGAGGCATGGGTGGAATCTGGAGGGGAGATTCAGGGAGAAAGAAGGAGGTGCTACTTCACTGAGAGGGTGGTGGAGCCATGGAATGCGCTGCCAAGGGGCTGGTGGAGGCAGAGATGGTGGAGGAGTTCAAGAGGGGATGGGACAGGTACAGGGGAAGGATTCTAGAAGCAAAAGTCCTGTGCAGTGAGAATATCTGTGACTGGAAAGGGAGAAACCAGAGGGGCTAGGGGCTGCAAGGTCAGCTCCCAGGGTGGGAGCTGACCAAATGAGCGAGACACGAAAGACCTTCAGGCCTATTCTGCTGGCATTTTAATATGTTAGTATCCATATGTACGCCGATGACACGGTCGTCTTCACATTTGCCAGTCCCTGGTTGATGTAGAATCCAGATTACGGCTTGACTTCAGTAATGTTCAGCGCTGGTTCAGCTCCCCATCAACTCTCTCTCAATGCCAAGAAGACCATCTCCATGACCTTCGGCACCAGGCAGAGACTCTCTAGGCCCCCTCACTGCCCTCTTTCCATATCCTTGATGGGACAGTCACTGAGGGCACCTCAGTCTTTAGGTACTTGGGGTTTGGCTTGACCGACACCTCAACTTCTCTGGACATGTGGATGCCATCCTGAAGAAACTGCGCCCCAAGCTTGGCACATTATATAGGAACCGTAGTTGCTCCCACTATCGGTAAGGCATGAACTTGTCCAGAAGATGATCTTACCTATCTTATACTACTGTGATGTAGTCTACAAGTACCACTCCCAAGTCTTCCCTAGCCTGATTAGACAACCTTTTCAACTCCTTCTCTCGCTTTGTTCTTGACTCCCCTCTTGCACCCACCATTGTAACCTCTATCACTCTCTATCCCTTACTTCTAGAAAATTGCCACCTTCTCCACTGTACCAAATTTGTTTCAAAATTTTGGTTTCGGACTCTTCCTTCCTATCTCTCTTCTTTATTATCCAATCTACCTCCTCCGGACCATTGCCTTAGATTATATGATTCTCACCTTGTCATATCACTTCCTAAATTATGGAATGTTCCCCATCCGCTTATCTTCCTCCCCTACTCCTTATCTTTAGTCGTAAATAACTTCCTCTCTGTAAACTGTACCTGCAGCTAATCCCACTGCCATTTCCCTTCTCTGCTCAGTTCACCTGCCCTATACTACCCCAGTCATCTACCTTAGCCCCATTAATAAGTTGTCACCCTAACGGATTGCACCAAGCTATTCTCTCTGGTTGTCTGTGAATGTACTCCACTAATGCACTTATTTGAACATTGCTTTATGACAGTACTTATGTAACCTGTTATGATGTTACAATGTTTTGCTTCTCTGCTTAAACTGTATTATGTCTAGTCTGGATGTATGTACCCATGAATGTGTACATTTGCTTATATACAGCACTGAATGTAACCTGTTTGTTGTTGCTTTGTCTCACATCACTGTTTAAATTGTATTATGTCAGTTGGTTGTATGTATTGTAGTTGCATATATGCTATTTCCCTGTTTACCTTTCCCCAGGATGCACCATGAGACGAGCAACTTGTTTTTCAGTGTGCCCTTCCTTCCTGGTGAAACTTTCTATACATAAATAAGTAAACCTTGGGTCTCATCCCTAATCTGCCTACCTTCTTTTCATGCCTCCTATGTGGTACAGTGTCAAAGACCTTGCTGAATTCTAAGTAGGCTATGTCCACCACCCACCCTGATCTATTTCTTTGGTCACCCTGTTGAAGAAATCAATCAGGTTTGTCTGACTATGATCCCCACCCCACCGTAAATCCATGCAGCCTTGGGTCCTGTGACCAGCTGGATTCTAAATACTCTACTAACCTTTCTTTTAAAATTGTTTCCATTAACTTTTCCACCACATACATTAGACTGACTGGCTTATACTTGCCAGCCTCCTCCTTGCTGCCACTCTTATGGAGGGACTACATCTGCCCCCTTTCAGTCCTCTGTAACCACTCCTGTTTCTAGTAAGTTGTTGAACAGGGCTGTCAGATGTGCAGCCAGTGCCTCCTGAGCTCCCTTAGCACCCTTGAATGTATCCTGTTTGGCCCCATACCATTGGCTACTTTCAGATTTGCAAGACCTCTCAGGACTCTTTCCTCTGTGAATGGACTTGTGTCTACCTCCCTCTCCCCAGTGTTCCTGCTACTTCTATGTGGTCTGTCTTACTCTCCTCAACTGTGAAGACACAGCAGAAGTACTTTTCAGGAGATCTGCTTTTTTCTGATCCTCCTCTGATCAATCTCCCTGCTGTTCTTATCCTCACAATCCCTCTCCTTGTCTTTCTTTTCGCTATATATCTGAAAAAGTCTTGTCCTGTGAGCTACCCTTTGGCTTTTTCCTTGTTTGTGCCTTTGTACCCCTCACTGCCTTCCCTGCTTCTCTCTGTTTTACCTGGTACACTTCCCTATCCTTTCTCTCGATGTCTCTTTGTATCTCCTGAATGCCACCACTTAAGCCTGTACCTTGGCAGCCACTTCCTCGAGAACCATAGTGAACTATTTTCTCCTGTTTTTGCTTACTTCCTTGACAAAGAGGTTTGTTGCATTCACTTATGCCTTCCTTTACCTCACTGTTCCTCCACCACACCTTGGCAATCCCCCTCCCAACTAGTTTGCCTCTGAATCACTCTCTCATTTTTTTAAATCTGCCCTCCTGAAGAGCAGAACCCTCATACTTATCTGGTTTGTCCCTGCCACTGTCTTTATGTTAAAGCATACTGCACGGTGATTGCTGGTTCCCAGGTGACACGCACCTTGATATCCACAACACTGTCCTTGTTTCTGAGCACAAGATGCAGTACTGCCTCATCTTGAGTGGGCTGTCTGACTAGTTGCCTGACAAACGTCCCCGGCAGGCAGTCTAAGATGGCCTGCTTCTAGCTGAGGCTGCGGCTGGGAGGCTCAAATCAACATCTGGCAGGTTGAGTTCCCAACCAGTAGCCCTCACCCTTTTTTGCCATCATGCTAATGGATTCCCTAGTGATTATCCAATTCTCCCCCTGCATTGGAGGGTCTACATTCCTTCCAGTGAGAACAGTGCCCTGGCTCCTGTCTTCAGGGTGACACACAGCACCTCCAACCCCTCCTTACCTCTCGATCCCTTGCACAACCATCGCTCTGATGTCCTCCCGTAATGTAGCACAACCTCTAGCTTTCATTCCTCCTGATCCCTTCTGAACTGAGAGTAGCCTGGTATGACCAGGTCCCAATCATGTTTCAGTGCACCACAACTCAGTAATGGCCACAAGATCCAGGTCAGCCTCTGCCATGATGGTCTCCAGGTCTGGAATTTTATTTCTTAGACTCTTTGTGTTGGCACATGGCCCCACAGCAAGGACTGACATTTACAATGCTAGTAAAAGCCCAGAAGTAGTCAGCCAGTGTGGTTCTCAGTAGCTGCATAAATAAAAACACAGGGAGGGCCTGTTCCAACAGCTGAGCAAGAGCAGTTCAGCAGGTTGGAATAATGGCTCACTCATGCAGTAATATGTTTTTACAGGTGTTATTGATGTTGCTTGACTGCCCCTATAATTTAATAAGCCAACGTTTTATGTGTTACCACATTTCTTTGGAGCTATTTTACATGCTGTTTATATAAAATAAAATGATTTAAAAAAAACTAAAATGATTTTAAAAACTGTAAAGTGTTCAGCAACTTTTTGTATATATTCTGGGTATTGTACTAATACCCATATTTTAAAAAATTTAGTATTTTAACTAATGTCATTGTATATTTTTCATCTACTCAAGACAAACCAGGTTCCTTTGAACATTCTAAATGAGGAAACTACACAATGAACTATATCTGTCGTGTACATTCTAACTTTCTGAGTATACATTCGTAGAAATACATTAATATAATTGTCCAAAATAACAGCATAGCTATGTATCTATATTTATACACACACACTCACACCCTCTTATTCAAAATGTTCATTTTTATTCCTATTTTGGCTCTTTCCTCTCCTTTGCCACTTGGTGAGAGAATCTGCATTTATCTATTTGTAAGATAGAAGTAAGGTCCATAAATGAACTATATTCTGCTTTGGTGTTATATTTTAGCATTCTATCTACACCTACTTATAGTGGAACAGCTCTTACACTTGGAGCACTTAATCCTCATCACATTCCACATTTGCTTGTAATGAACAAATATTAACATTTATGCATATCGAGTCTGTGACTGCTATACATTTTTAATTCCCTGTTATCACAGGTACTCCACTTTTATATTGTACAGCCACTGAATTTTTCTCAAGCACTTTGATACCTCTAAAGCACCTGTATACAGTATTCTATATTAGCAGATAGTGCTATAATAGAGGCACATGTCAGAGAACAATTATTACTCATATTCTGTATTAGCAGATAGTCCTATAATAAAGGTACATGTTGGAATACAGTTGTTAGTGTCCTGTTAAGTACAGACTGGTACAAAATGCTCACCTATTATGGAAACTTGGGTGTTTGTACTTATTTAGGTAAGCACTTCTCTGGCACTGAAAAGGGAAAACTTGCTCACTGGTAATGCCCATTTATAGGATGTTTTTGCTTTTCAGTGTACTGTAAACAACGAACCTGATTACATAACAAATCAGTTTTCTCTTTGGCCAATACTGTGCAAATGTCCCTTGTGGCAGAGGGGAAGTACATTTTAGAGCTTCCTTTCATAACATGGATGACACTAGACTGAAGCCACACAGTGTCATCATAACGTCCAACGCACAGATGTGCCTACATCGCTGATAGCATGATGCTGAATGCAACACACTTGGCAATGGCTTGCTAAGTAACACAGACATCAAAACTGCACACGCAGCTAAAAGGACTAGCGCCCATGATCTGTGCCAGCTAATGTATCTCTCCAGTTGCTTAACAGTTGTGCATTTAATCCTCACACATTCATTTTTTTTTCTTCTTATCTCTTTATTCTGCTTTGTTGCTAGCGTGGATTTACCCTCATCTATCCATGACCATCACACCTCCCTGCCCTCCTGGTATCCCTGAGCTGCCCTAACTGGGTGGTTTGTGACTTACCCATTGCAGTAGAGGCCAATATCCACCATGGGTCCCAGCTGAGACTTACATGACATCATTCAGTTGTAGGGGTGGCTTTACTGGACGCCATCCTGCTGTAGTCCAAAATGGTTTTGTCATGGCTTCCAATGGAGATGCGGTGGTGCAATAATGTGACAGGTAAAGCATGTGTGCTCCCATGCATGATACACTGACATCCCCGAATCCTTCCTCCCTTTGCATGCAGGATTTGACTGCTCCACCCAGACTCTGCAAGGTGTCACCCTGACACTGATTCCCTACAACCCACCTCTCAGAGGAGGACAGCAGTCCCCAGATGCTTATCCTCCAACCCTCAGCCAGCCTTCAGATGCTCTGGGCTCATTCCCATACGTGGGTCTTCATTGTTGCAAGTGGTAGCAGACCTGCAATCATCTTTGCATTCAAGCTGGAGGGGTCAGATTTAGAGGAACTGTGAGGGACAGTTCTTCACTGAGAGAGTGGTGGGTCCTTGGACTAGGCTGCCAGAATGGGTGTTGGGGTAGATTTGGTGAGCAAATTCAAGAGGGTTTGGGACAACTACATGGGGCTAAATAAAAGTAAGTATGGCATGGAATGGAGGGAGTAAGATAAACCAGGCCGGAGGGATATCTGGGCAGACTGGATGGGCCAAGGGGCAGGGGTCCTTTCTATCGGCAACATTTCTATAATCTTACTTGAGAGGGTTCTTGCAGTAGGTACTAACATATAGGACTGAAGCCGGCAGGTGTTAGGACCACACAGAAAATCTTTAACTAGCAGTACCTGGTGGGGATCACCCTCTCAGCATCATGTGATCAACGTCCGTGATAGCGCTATATAATGAGCGGTCCCCATGCCTGCTCCTCCAGTTCTTTTCCCACCATCAGGCATTATGAATGAGCAGCAGTTTTCCTTTTTTCAGTGCCAGAGAAGCACTTACCTAAATAGGTACAGAAACCCACATTTCCATAAAAGGTGAGCATTTTGTGCCAGTCAATATCTAACAGGACACCAATAATTGTACTATAGTACATGGTTTGGACTTATTATGTATAGAATTCGGTTGCTACCCAAATGTTGTACATATCTAAAACGTGTTGTGCATGTTCTGTAATTAATATTCAGGAGCCCCTAATTAATATCTCATGAGTTCATGGGCTGTCCTCCACCTAATTGGTCCAAATGGCCCAGTTCAAACAGAAATGAAAACAAACATGGCAGCACCACTTAGCGAGTGGCTCACTGAGATGGTTGGGACATGAACTGCCTACTCAGCTCTGTGTTTTGAAATGAAAGTAATGTGACAGTTTTTTGTTTTGTTTAATGTACTGGTTCCGTGAATCTCTGCACAGTCAAGACTGACTGCACCGAATGGGACTGTACTGACAGATTTCTCGTCAGACTGAGCTACCGACAGCAAGCTGAAGCACAACCACTAAGTATGAAACCTTGTGAAAGTTTAAACATTAAGAAATGTAACTTTTTTTAAACTCTGGAACCTATATATTATAAATAAAAAGTATGGCCGGTATACACAGCTCACCTTGTTTCCATCTTGTGGTTGAAGATACCAGTATGGACCTCTCAAGCTTCACTCTCAAGGCCATACACTGGTATCTTCAACCCCTCAATGGAAACACAGGCTCATTGTGTATACTTCATTCTTCTTTATTCTTTATCTAATATACTGTGCTCTATAACAGCACTTTCTGCTAATATAGGATATGAACGCTTTAGATGTATTGAAGTGGTCCAGAAAAGTTCAGTGGCTGTACAATACAAAAGTGGAGTACCTGTGATAGCGGGAATTAAATACAGTATGTATAGCAGTCACAGACTTAGTATGCATAAATGTTAATATTTGTTCACCACGGCAATTGTGGAGCTTGATAGGGATTAAAAGCTCTGAGTACAAGGGCTGTTCCATTATAAGTAAGTGCATATATAATACTAAAATACCAAACAGAATAGGATATAGTTCATTTATGAACCTTACTTTTATCTTACTGATAGATAGTGCAGATTCCCTTACCAAGTGGCAAAGGAGGAAAGAGCCAAAACAGGAGCATGAAACAAACAATCTGAGTGAGAGGTATATACTGTATATGTGGGTCCCAGGTGAACTGGTAAATCATGGTATATACTGTATATGTGGTTCCCAGGCTAACTGGTAAATCATGGTATATACTGTATATGTGGTTCCCAGGTGAACTGGTAAATCATGGTATATACTGTATATGTGGTTCCCAGGCTTAACTGGTAAATTCATGGTATATACTGTAGATGTGGTTCCCAGGTGAACTGGTAAATCATCAGTCATGTTTTTGAAGGTCAGTCATGACAGACCATTGTTAATCATCCAATGCTACCATATGATTATCAAGAGAGATTGTGATGTAAGAGAATCATCTAGGTTATGATTTAATCATCAAGCATGTAACTTTCGAATCACCAACTGATGAGTATTGATTATTTTGTAAGGTTAAATCCATGATGGTTTTGATGAGCTGTGGATGATCAAATGATGATTGTTGATGACTGTATTAGATCTGTATTATAAGACTGTAAGTCTCATGAGTAATTAATATGTGAGAGCCAGAAGCACAAGGCTCTTCCATTCCCTCTACAGTGAGGCTGGAAGCACAAGGCTCTTCCATTCCTTCTACTCACCACAGAGTGTCACAACAGCTGTCGGCAGTGAGAGCCAGAAGCACAAAGTAGTACTGCAAATCCAGCATCCTCTGCACAGGCAACTGCTGTACTATGCTAGCCTCTGCTACGTGGGGATTGCACCACCTGACTCGTCACTAATTTATAGTTGCTTCCTGTCACATGACCCAACAGTCCACTGACCATTGTGCCACAAATGATCTCCCAATTTTTCCACTTGTAGCTTCTACACCTATCCTCCAGCTGTCCCTATTGAGCACCCTACCTGTTTCCTGTTGCTCATTCTCGACTCCCCTAAGAGTCACTATTGAGCTCTCTAAAGCCCCCTTTCTCTGCTCTGTACTAGTCCTATCTTTGCCTTTCTCTCGCTCACTTTCTCTTCCTGCATTAACATATCTCCCTTTACTTAGTTGTACCTGTCTCCCTGTATTTGAACCTCTGACCCTTAGCACCAGAGTCCCTGCACTACTACTGCTCCATTGTGCTAGCCCTTTTATGTCTATTCTTTTGTGTCCTTCACCATCACTGCTTCACTGTACAAACCTGTTGAACTGCCCGACCACCCTTTGCTGGTAACTCTGAGGTGACTTCATATCGTGTTTCTTACTATGACTACCCTATCTCCCCACAAATCTACCATGAGCACCCTGCATGCCTCATTTTCCATTTCCTAATTCTTCCCTTCCTTCCTCCTCCTCTCATGAGCCCGCCCTCCAAGTACCCTCTCGAACCTCAACACCCTGCCTCTTACTCTCCATCCCCTTGGAGACGTTTCCACTGCATGGCCACATCCACCTACTCCCTTCCTCTATGTATTTCCTTCGTCGCATCCTAATCCACCCTGGGCTACTCAACTGCACTTTTAAACTCTAGCAACTATTAGACAACTACTCCCCCAAAACCTCCCTTGCAAGACCTCCACAATGTGTATCGTGTTAAGCAAAGGGTCATTCCTTCACCTGCATATTTTAGTCTTCCTGCTTCTTCTAGCTGGAGATGCCAAGCCAAATCCAGGCCCTCCTAATCCTTCATCATCCTCCCACAGGTCCCCCTAAAGGCTTATGTATTTTCCATATCAATGCACTGAGCTAATACCCCAAAATGGATGAGCTGAAGGTGTGGGTCACTCAACATTCACCCAACATACTATGTATAACAGAAACCTGGTTGTCCTCCCACTTCCCAACTCCCAACTAGCCTTTTCGGACTTCTACCTCCACCGCAGGACCATGGTGAACGTGGCGGCAGGGTGGCTATCTAGTCTCGTAGCTCCTTAAAGTTCACTATCTCCCAGCGTGAAGCAATCCCCAGCTCCCATGAACTTCCCTAGCAAACCTAGCCTTTCCTTCATCCTCTCTTCTCTTTGTGGGTGTTTTATATGCCTCTCAAACTCCTCCCCACCTTCCCTCATTTCCTGCATCATTGCAGCCTCTGCCCATGTATCTGCGGGTGAACTATACAGGAGGCAGTATAGCATAGTGGTTTAAGGCTCTGAGCTGCAAACCTGGAGACCTGGTTTGAATCCCACTGACCCCACTTGCATATTGTGTGACCCTGAGCAAGTCACTTAACTTTCTTGTGCTCCCAGGTCACACCTGTAAACAACCTTTCAGCTTAGTGCGTCTCCTGGTAAAAAAAAAAAAATAATAATTAATAATCCTTCTAGGAGACTTCAATCTAGACTGGCTCTCCCCTGTCTCAAAACTCCCAGCACCAAATCGAATCACTAAACTTCATCCAACTTATCAAAGAGCCTACCTGCCCTAACACTAGATCTCAGTCTCATTCCGTCCTGGACTGGGTGCTCTCCACCCATCCTCACCGCATCTGTTCCACTCGCACCCTACCCAATGCTATCAGCGACCATTGCCCCACATTCTATATTAGGAAGTCTCGCCTCCCACCACTCCCCCAAAATACATCCAGTACTGCCCCATCAAATCCCTAAATGTGAGTCAATTACTATGACCTGCCCATGCAACTGGTCACCAGTGCTCTCTTCCATCTCAGGTTGACTCCACCCTTGCCCACTTCATTTCCACCTTTCTAAAAATCTTGGATACCCATTCCCGCTCAAAACCCTATGTGTAAATGCAACCACCACCCCTGGATCACCCGATATAATGGCCTTGTGCAGAGCTCGGGATCTCACCTGGCACCAATTTAAACCTACAGGCAATCAGGCCTCCCTGCAATCATTTTGCACCCTCCGCAATAACTGCACTACCCAAATCTGATGAGCCAAGTCTAATTTCTTTAAGGCACACTTCCACCCCACTAGTAGTACTCCATCTTCCTTCTGGCAGGACTTCTGGTCCTCCTGCACCCCTCAAAATCCCCCATACAAGAGGTGGGCAAAATAATCTCCGATCCCTATCTTGTTGTCAAAGACCTCAACAAATTTTTCACTTCTTGTGCCGTTCCCAAGAGCCCCCTATTTCTCCATCCTGCTCCCCTACTATCCTCTCAGACCCTGGGCACCAGCTATCACCTATTACGTGATCTGAAGTCCTAAAAGTTCTAGTTTCACTCAACCCCTCAAAATCAAGTCCTGAAGGTCCATAGGCTCCTCAAAATTTCAGTCCCTCCATTATCACCCTTAACCTTCATCTTAAATCTACTGCTACTGTCCCTACTGCTTGGAAGACTGCTACTGTCCTCCCACTTTCAAAGGTGGTGACCCTACTATCCCCAGTAACTAACGCCCCATCTCCCTTCTCCCTCCTCACCAAAGTCCAAGAGTTCCTAATTCTCTCTAGACTGAATGATTTCCTTTTAACTTCTAACACTCTCTCTCCATTTCAATCTGGGTTCAGACAATTTCACTCCACCACCTTCTCTCTTCTGCGCTTTACCAATACTATTCACTCTGCATGGACCTTGGCCAGATCACTTTTGCCATCTTCATTGACCTGGCCAAGGCCTTTGACTCTATCTCTCACCCTCTCCTACTCTACAAGCTCAGTTCCACTGGCCTATCCCCTGCCATTGTATCCTGGTTTAGCTCCTACCTCTCTGGCCACTCCCAGGTAGTCTCAATTAAGAATACCTTATCCCCCTCCTCCCTATCCTAGCCCGCATCCCCAGGGATCAATCCTTGGGCCTCTCCTTTTCCCTCTTTATTAATGATCTCCTGGTATGCACCCATGCTAGTATACACGCGGCACATGGAAAACACTGTCCTTTCTTGTCTGGCCCCTACATCCAATCTATACAATCCCCTTCAAAGTGACCTCACAGCAGTTACAGCCTGGTTTAAAGCAAATTGCCTAAAGCTCTATTATAAATAAAATGGTTGCTATGACCTTCGCTTCAAACAAAAACTTGCCAGGCTTCCCACCCTACCAGTATTCTTCTCGCAGCCAACACCCCCTTGATAATGTCCTCCTACAAGTACCTGGGAGTTTGGCTCGATCCCTCCCTCAAATTTTCCTCCCATTTTAATGCCCTGCACTCAATGTTGCATCTTAAACTTGGGCTGCTATATCGTCAGAAGGCCAGCCTCTCCCTCCCGGTCAGATGCGATCTCCTAGTCAAATGGATCCTCCTATTCTTGGACTATGCCAACATTATCTACAGTGCTGCACCTGCCACCTCCCAGCCAGACTCGATGTTCTGTTTAATGCCTTCTGCAGGTTCGCTACCAACTCTCCTTCTCAACTTATCATTGTGACCTATATTCCACACTTTCCTCCAATCCTCGCAGAGAGCTCATCTTACTGCTCCACCTTCATAGCCAAATTCTGGTTTGGGGCCCACTTGCCTTGCTCCTAAATCTGGCCACACATTTGCCTTATAACTGTGAGTCAACCTGCACCCACCTTTCTCACTCCCACGTGATCGCCCGCAGCTGGCAAACTTTCCTTTTTTCATCTTCCTCCCTCTGGAATACTGTCCTCCTTCATACTTGCCTCTCTTCAACCTTCCTGGCCTCAAACACCTCCTCAAGCCAACCACCACCACCACTTTCTGTATCTGCTCTTCTCCTAGACTCCTCCCTACCCTCTCACTATTCCCAGCTGCTCATATCCTCTGAAATAATACTGTACATAGCCTTGTATATACTGTTCTTTATATATTCGCCTGTATTTATCTGCTACTCTTTTTAAATTATGTCATTGTAATTTCTTCTGCACAATCTCTTTACCATGTCTTATCCCTGTTATTTTAATGCTGTATTTAGTTCTTTGTACTTCTAATTCGGTCACACCTTGAAATGAGCTTGCTCACGGTGCCTTTCCTGTCATCAACTTTTAAATAAATAATGCTTATAAAAAATGTGTTCTAATCTGAAAATATGAATGTCAAATATCAGCAAAAGCAAATAAAGTATAATAAACCATGTGAAGTCAAGTTTTAATCCCAAGGAAGAAGAAATGCAACGTCTAATATAGTATGCACATTCAGATAACTAATTTGCATATTTCAATAGCATAGTTTATGAATCAAAACAATGGTAATTTCTATGTTTCAAATAATTTTGCCTTGACAGTAGTATTTTGCCAACTTTAATGAAAGGTTTTGGGCAGAAACCAGCTACTTGCAGAAACACACCATAACCATAAAAGGAATCATTTAAAGGAGATAGATAAACTGATTTGAGCCCTTAAAACAATAATAAGAAATGAGATATCAGAGTAAGTATAACTGAAGGCAGTGAGTTTGTATAGAACATGCATCATAGCAGATGAAACCAATGAACATATTTAAATAAAAACACAATAGATTTCAAAAATATAGAAACAAGATAAATTGTTTTTTTAATTTATTACAATAGTCTTGGTCATGGGAAATCATGAAAATCATGATATGCAATCACCATTAACCACAATCACCATTTCCATAACATGATGGTTTTGAATGGTGACCATTTAACACTCATGTTTAATCATTGTTAGTCATGATCACAACGATGGTTTCTGAAGCTTGGTCATGATCTTTTCACATAATTGATAATGAACATTAATGATACATTATTATAAAATCAACTTCTTTTCAGCTGAATTATTTTTAACAAATACATTAAATTTATCTTTTGTTAACCAGGTAAGTGCACTAGACAAATCCTGCCTATTGTCAGGCACAACCGGGGAGGGATGCAGATGAATGCCAACTGAACTTGAACCGGAGGTATTTTTTAGTGAATGAGGGAAATTTGGCTAGGACACCGGGAAATTTCTCCTTCTTTTTCAAGAAGTGCCATAGGATTTTAACATCCACCAATCCAAGCAGATGGGACCTCGGTTTAACATCTCATCCGAAGACGGCACCTCAAAAATGCAGCACCCTCTCATGCTGCATTACAGTGTCAGTACTGGGATATTAACCCAAGTGCCAGATGTGGGAACTGAACCCACAGCCCTCTGATCTCCCGTCTCAATAGCGGTAGTTACCTACTGAGCCACTGACACTGCTACAAATATGATTCAACAGATGCATGCTCAGAAAGTTAGAATTGGTACAAAATATACTGTAGAATTGAAAAGTACCGCGTTTGTTTAATTTAGCGGGTCTGAGGCTAAAGTTCACTGTCCTGTACTTCTATATAATGAATCTGATTAGATAACTAACTTAGCTGTTGAATTAATTTAGCAGGTCTCTTTTCACAGTGAACATAGCAAGACTTTTTTTTACAGTGAAATAAATCAATTCTACAGTATAGTTCATTGTAGAGTTTCTTCTCTTAGAATGTTTGAATGATTTTGGCATGTCTTGATTATTGAAAGAAATATGTAATGAAATTAGTTAAAATAATTTTGTTAAAACACAGGTTATTGAATACAGCACCCAAAATATATAAGTTGTTGAACAATTTTCAGTTTTTAAGATTATTTTATATACACAACATGTAAAGTAGCCCTGAAGAAGTCTGGTTAAAGCACAAAATGTTGGCTCTTAAAATTATACTGGCAGTCAAACAATAAAAATAACTAATGGGGAAATAAGTTACTAGGAGGGTGAGTGCTGGGGTGGGGGTGTACTTTTGAGATGTGATGTCCTTCAGATGAGACAAAAAACGAGGTCCCTACTGCACTTCTCTGCTGCAGTCCTGGTGGGTTTCCAGGAAGAAGTCAACGAACATATGCCACTTTTTGTACAATCAGGGATTTTCCTCAGTGTTTAGGCCAACATTCTCTTTCCCAGAACACCTGTTCAGGGCAATTATTCATTCCACGGTGTAGGTGTTGATGTGTGAAATGGCTGTTCTACTTATTTACAGTCACTTCACTACCAGTCTCACATTGGGACCTATGATCAGTTGTGTGGAGTGGCTATGCGGTGCGCATCCCCAGCACATAAACACCCCACACCCATAGCGCTCCTTGCACAGAATGCACAAAATGGGGTGCACAACCCCTACACACACCAGCCCCAGCCACGAGGACAGAACTGCGTGGGGGGCAGGGGCATGCCAGCACTGCACGTGGATACACAATGATGCATAGTGCTGGCCATGGAGGTGGCTGCGGGTTATGCCAGGAGAACCCTGCCATAAGCCCCTATACCCCATGCCTCCATCCCACACCAAGGACACACAAGCATCTATAGCCACAGGCTGCCCAGGGCCACGGACCCCAGCACCCAGCCATGCCCCCTGTCCCCGTGTATGAGGACCCCTCACACACACACTCACGGGGCACTGGCCCTGGACTGCAGACATCCTCCCCATACAGCACCACTTGCTCCCTCCCTCCCCATGCTCTGGATCCTGGCCCCACCTGCCATGGTGTGGTGGGCTCTATTATCCCTTCCACACACACACACACTCTCTCATAGCACTGCCCCCACCCTCGCACCTCCTTGTCAGTTTGGGACATGACATGGCCAGCAACATATCCCACCTCTCACCTTCACAGCCGCCGCCATACGGACATCCACGGGAGCGCAGCCAACGGTCCCCCACTGTGTAAGGGATTTACTGAGGATCTGGGATGGCATCCCACTGGATGCCTTCCCAGGTGTGCTGCTCCACCTATGGCCGCCCTAGGCGAAACCTGAGCGTACTCCACACTCTGGGGGCTGGACAGGTGGCCAGGGTCGTGAGTGCTGCCGGGAGTGCATCTGTCCACAGGTGTGGAGCTGCACAGGCAGGATACATGCCTTTGGCGTATGTTCCTGCCCCATTGAGCATAGCCCCATTGCTTGTAAAGTGTTTTGGGATACAATGAATATGAAAAGCACTATATAAATACAAATTTTCTTGTTCTTGAGTACCCTGCAGGTGGATTTAGGATTTTCTTTCATAGATTATAGGTCATGACTTCATTCTATTTTTTTGTCATTCTGTTTATCCCGACACTGGTGATGCCCATATTAACTCTGCCATCTCCCATTCCTGCCCTCCCATTCTCTAGTGCTTACCCTTTCTTCCAGCGGGGTCCATAAAGCAGTCCCTGCTCCATGGTGGATTCTTTAAGGGTAGAGGGAGCTGTTCCTCACAGGTCTGTGTGTGGGAAGTGGTGGCTAATCTTGTCAGCAGGCCCCAAGAACACCTACTTTATTTTAAGTCGGTTCTGGACTTTTCCTCACAGAAGCATAGAAAGTGTCATCAGAAAAGAACTGGTAGGCCCATCTAGTGGCCCAATTTTCTCTACCTAACACTACACCCTCCTTGCAGTTACTCCCCTGCTGGATCCTGATGGCTAGGATACCAAAACTCATATGCACAAGCAAAGCATCCCTGTGCTCTGGGGTCAGCCTACATACGAGCAGCTATGACTGCACCACCACCACTGATCACCCAGGCGGTGTGGCAGCAGAGTCTGCTGTCCTCTCCCCAGAAGAAGATCATAGGACATCATTCTTAGCGAATCACAATTGTCAATTTCTGAACATTCCAGGTACTCATAATCATAAGGGCATCCCATGCTATTTGTTCTAAAATTCTGAAGATCTACAGGTTAAAGTGACAGTGGCATAGGCCACTTCCCACACAGGTGTTTCTCTAATTTGTTTGCAAAATAAAATTGTAAATTCCACTTTTAAAACTAAAATCTTCAACATTATTTATATGTGTCACAGACTGGTCCTCCCAGAACCAGTCTGCACTGTCAGCTTTTCATGCCCCTTCAACTGCCTGGATAGTTGAGAAATCTTTAGGTTCATGACCCACCACTAGTCACTGATCACACAGTATAATGGCCTTTCCTAAGGGCAAATGACCCACCCTATATTGACAGCAGGGAACACTTGCCCTGTTTTAGACTCAGGAGTGTTTTGGACAGTTTAGTAGCCTGCCTCTCTGTAAATGGATCATAGACTTGCCAATTACACCACCTGATCTATACCTTAAAAGTACAGTCACAGAGAGCATGAAGTATATAAAGTAATATATTTGAAGAGCTACTGGCTCCTCAAAGAAAACTTTGAAAACATAATAATTAGGTGCAATTCAGCTTGCATTCCATGTGTATTCTATATATTTCTCTTCTCATTATTTATTACTGAGTAAATTTGCATGAGTGTGTATTTTCTCCCTTAGATTTCCCTTTAGAGTTTATCTGCCTCTGTAGCTTACTTCCTACTTCAAGTCATAATCATCTGTTGTTACATCACAATCTGTTGCCATGGGAGTAACTGTGATGTCACAAGCAGGGCATTACGACCTCAGGTAGGGAGAAAGCAACAGGAATAGATGAACTCTTCAGGAGCAAAGATCCTATTTTCATTCAGATGACCTTAGTAATAAATAATGGAGAGGAGGAATACAAAATAATGTGAAATACAAGCTGAACTGTGTCTAAAAGTTATGTTTTGTTAATATTCTCCTGAAGGTGTCAGCTGCTCTTTAAAACTCCACGATAATTACATATGGTACAGGATTATACACACAGAGTCAATGGAGAATACAGTAACACTACAAAACTGAAAAGCTTTGCACAGATAGAATGCAGAGTACTACTCATTAGTTTCTAAACTAGATGCTAAGTAGATACATGTAGTATAAGTTTACACCCAACTGGGATCTCTTGAATTTTATCAGGTCCTGCAGTGACTAAGAGTTTCATCATTGATTCCTAAGCTGATCTTGATTGTATCATGGAGACCTGGCTGGGTGATGACTCTGGACCTGGAGTACTGTGTCCATTTCTGGAGATCACATCTTGGAAAGGACAGAGCAGAGGCTGTCCGAAAAGGGTAAGAAAAATGGCAGGGCTGCACCAAATGTCCTATGAGGAGAGACTAAAGGACCTCAATATGTACATTCTGGAACAGAGGAGGAAGTGAAGGACATGACAGAGACCTTTAAATACCTCATGGGAGTGAATAAGGTACAGGAAGGGAGCAGTTTTCAGAAAAGAAAGTGTACAAGAACTATACAGGGCATGCAGTGAAGCTGGAGGGGAAGTTTAGGAAGGATGTGAGGAAGTATTGTTTCACTGAGAGAGAGAGGTGGATGCCTGGCACAATCTTCCAGTGGATGTCATGGGGTGAAAACAGTGGTGGGCTTCAAGCATGCATGGGATAGGTAAAAGGAAAACTGGTATCAAAGTAGAGTGGGAGGAGGTGACTGGAGACCAGATAAGGTCTGCAGTGGCAAAATAGGCAGGAAAACAGGGAAGACTGAGTGGGACAAGCAGTCCTTATCTGCAGAAAAAGTCTATGTTCTATGGTTCTACATTGTATGACCTGTGCTGAAAGTATCTATCATAGCTGATTATTCCATGACGACTGCCCAAGGCAGGATCACAGTGGGTGGGCTGGCCATCTGTTTTAGATCCACTTTGAGGCTCGTGACAGTAGCTTACTCCATGGAGTTTTCAGGTCCTTTGAATGTGTAGCCATTAAGGGAGGGCCAGGTGTAGGGTGTAGGGTCATCCTTATATACCAACCTTTGGGCTGGTGGGTTTCATGGTTGACCAGGTGTTGGGAGTCCCTGATTGTTAGTGCTGGGGACTTCAATGCTTGGGCCAATGAAGAAATCTCATCACTTTGTCATCAGCTCCTTTAGGTCATGTCATCACTGGGTCTGACACAAGCAGTTGCTTCTGTTACCCACCTACACGGGTTACACATTGGACCTAGTATTCTCATCTGGGCATGGCATAATTGTGGTCAAGACTGATGTGGTCATTTGGTCATCAGGCAGTGTTGTTCCTTTGCAGGACCCTACATTTGAATTTCCTTCTCTGGAGATAGTTTGGTACTGCCTAAAACTTGATTTGGAGCCTTGCAACTCCAGGTGCTGCTGGACATCTTGGGTGTGAAGATGACTTGTGCTCAGGGGACTGGAGAATGCCATGAGACACTATAACACAATTCTTGTGGCTGCCTTGGATTCCCTAGCACCCTACTGTGTCCGCTCCTTGATTTCTTGCCACAGCCTCCATGACACTGTGAGGAGCTGAGGCTGTTGATGACTTAGGAACATAAGTTGGGGCATTCTTGGTGGAGGTCCTACTCTGAGGAGGCCAGATTGGTCGGGGAACTTAAAATGATTAATATCTGAGAACGATCACCTAAAAGACAGAATTCCTATTAAGAATGATTGCTGCATGCAAAAATTGATCGGTTCAGCACTTTTACACCATGGACAGATTGATAACTTCTGTCTATATGCGATCCAACTGAGCCTTTTCAGCAAAGAAGTGTGAAATGTTTAGTCATTTTTTCCTTGACAAGGTGGTCTCCACTTGGACTGGGATCACTCAAGTGGTCTGTCATGGGACAGTGGTGTCAAAGAAGAGAGAGGCAATGGCACTCTGCCATCCGGTGGGAGTTCCTTCCAGTTGTTGAAGAGGAGGAGGAGGTAAGGGTGATCCTGAGCTTGTGTCCTACTTATTGTAATCTGGACCCCTGTCTCTACTTGGCTGCCTAGTGGCAGCCTTTGAATTGCTGGGGCCAGTATACACTGAGATAGTCAGGTGTTCCTAGTGGGAGAGTTTTTCCACTAGCCATGAAAAGGGCAGTGGTAAAACCCTCCTGTAGAAAGTACAGTATCTCTGGACCCTGGCTGTCTGGTGAATTACAGGTCTGTCTCGAACCTTCCTTTTCTAGGGAAGGTAATCAAGATGGTACTAGAGGCGTAGCTTGTGACTCACATGGAGTTACCTGTATGTAACATCTACAAGCTCTCCAGTCAGGATTTATGCCCCATTATAGTACTGAAACTGCCCTAGTAAGAGTGCTCTGAGATCTCCTCATTGCAAGAGATGAGGATGTTGTGCCATTTTGTTCCTTTTGAATCTTTCATCAGCATGTGACATGGTGAATCATGGTGTGCTGATTGATCCCCTAGAAACATAGAATTTGATGGCAGATAAGCACCACCTTGCCAAACCAAACTGTCAAATGTTTCCCTAGCTAAGTATCACTGCAGACACTACTTAATCTCTGCCCCCCATAAAATTCCTTTATGCCTATCCTATGGGGTGGTCAGGAGCAGGAGATACCTTGTGCTAAATGGAACCTGAAGAGAGGCCAGATGTGTTTGGTTTCTATTCCCAGGGTCCCCACCAGCCAGAGTGGTAGGTAGTCGAGGGGCCTGCAGTATCCATTAGTCCCCTTCAGCCTGTGTTATGTAATGTCGATCAATGAGAAACAAGACTGCAATTATGGCAGACTTTGTTTTTCAGTTGATCTGGCATACATTATGGAGACCTGGCTAGGTGGATGACGCTGGGCCAGTTTTGGAGGTGGCTGTCCCTGCTGGGTACTCCATGGTTCACTGTCTGAGGAAGGAACACAGGGTGGGGGAGTGGCCATCTGATTTAGAACCAGCTTGGGCTTCACTGCACTCAGTGAGTTCTGCCAAGTCCTTCAAGTGTGTGGCAGTGCATGGGGTCCAGGGGGTTGCAGAATTCTCCTGGTTTACCACCCTCCAGGGTTGGGAGGAGAATTTCTGCAGGACATCGCTGGACTTCATTATTGACAGTATTGGGAGTCCCCAGATGGTTAGTTCTGGGGACTTCAATGCCTGAGTCCATGATGAATCCTGAGAGTTAGGTTTTAACCTCCTCCAGTAGATGACATCACTGGGCCTGACATAAGTGGTTACTTCTGTGACCCACCACCATGGCCACATGTTGTACTTGTTTTTTTTACTCAGGCATGAAGTTAGTAACCTCAAGATTGATCAGGTTGCTTGGTCTGATTATTGCAGGGTAGAGTTCTCATTTGGGCCCCCTCAGATAGCTCCCCATTGAGATGACCAGCTATCACTCTTTAAGGGACTGTCCCGAGAGGGACTGTTGGTGTAGCTGATTTATGTAGTGTGATTTATGCACAGTGGGCATGGGCGAGGCAGTGGCTGCCTATAATATGGCTGTCTCCAGAAGCGCTTAATGCCATCACACTGGTCCATATATGACCCAGATCCTCTCATTTGAGATTCTCCTGTTTGATGGTTATTTCAAGGTGATGAAGATCAAGGGTTGAAAGTTGGAGCGCTGCTGAAAAAGACCCATTCTGAGAAGGACAAACTGTCCTTGTGTGCTCACTATGGTGAGTACCAAGGGCAAATCAACTGTAAAGAGTTGTAGAGTTCCTGTCGAGGGAGATTGCTGCAGGGGGAAACAGACCATCTCAGCTTTTTGGATTGTGGATAGACTTCTTCATCCAGTCTGTCTTAATCTGAAAAAGCCTTTTCAATCACTGTATGTGAGGAGTTTGCTCAGTTCTTCTATGATAAGGTGTTCTCTGTCTGGTCAGGATCCCGGCCAGTGAGGCAAGCTTTGCCTTGCAGTGACCTGCCTGGTATGAGCAGAGGCACTCCTATTGGCTGGGAGGAGATTTCACCAGTAGAGATGGCTGAGGTTATAGAGGTGATCTCAAGGCTGAGGTACACTTATTGTAAAGTGGACCCAGCCCTGACTGGTTTCTCTTGATGAGATGTGTCAAGACCGCTGGTCCACTGTTCGCTGGGATTATCCAGTGTTCATTGTCAGATGGAGTCTTTCCAGATGCCTTGAAAGAGGCACTGGTGAGACCCTTCTGAAAAAGCCATCTCTGGACCCTGATGTCCTAGCTAATTATCGACTAATCTCCAACCTTCCATTCTTAGGTTGTTGAGAAAATAGTGGCACTGCAGCTGGTGGAGCACCTCATGACCTTTGACCTTTGACATCTATGAGCCTTTTCAGCCGGGTATCAGGCGAGGCATAGCACTGAAACGGTGTTGGTTAGGTGCAAATGACCTCTCAGGGTGAGGGATAGAGGAGACAGGTCAATTTTGTTCTCCTAGATCTCCCTCAGCTTTTGACACTGTGATCACGCTGTGCTACTGGATCACCTTAGAGAGTATTGTGGACTCACCGGTACTGTCATCAACTGATGAGTCCTACTCTGGGCAGGATGTAACAGGTGGTGATGGGGAATTTCTACTCCTCTCTGAAGCCCGTGCCCTGAGTGTGGAGTACCTTAGGGCTCAATCCGATCACCGATGTTATTTGTGGTGTAAATGCTATTCCTGGGTAAGCTCATTAGGTGTTACAGTTTGGGTTTTCACTGCTATGCAGATGATACCCAGCTGTATATGTCCTTTACCCCGAACATGTGACACCATGGAAGTGCTAAACAACTGCCTGTTGGAGATCAATGACTGGAAGTCCTCTAACTGGGTGCGACTGAATCCAGATAAGGCTGAGGAACTAGTGATTGAGCCAGGTCATGGGTGTGATGGGAGTGCCTCCAGGGTGGTCTCGGATTAGTCCTAGGGACTGCTCCATTGATGGTTTCCCCTAGGGTGAGAAATCTTGGTGTCATTCTGGATGACAGATTGACTCTGGATGTTCAGGTGTCATCTGTCATCCAAAGTGGCCTTTACCACTTAAGGAATATCACCAGGATTAAACCCCTAGTTCCACCTGAAGACCTGCCATCACTGGTTCATGCCATTGTTACGCTTAGGCTGGATTACTATAACACTCTGTACTTAAGTGTCAGTGGAGGGATTGTCTTCTGGCTGCAGCTGGTGCAGAATGCAGCGGCCAGGTTACTGATGGGCCTGCCTAAGTCCAGTCATGTGACCCTGGTCCTGCAAGCTTTGCACTCACTGCCTGTCAGGTGGAGGATCATCTTCAAAGTGGGCTAGCTCACTTATAAGGCCCTGTACGGACTGGGTCCTGGCTACCTGGCTGATCCCCTAACACCTGCCTTCTCTGTCCACTCCTCCGCCTCCTCCACCAGGGTCTCCTGACAGTTTCGAGGGCCAGGTTAAAACCTCCAGTGACTGAGTTTCATGAGGTCACTGGTCCGCCCTCTGGAACACGCTTCCTATCTCGGTTAGGGAGGCCCCAACAGTGAAGAAGTTCAAAAAGGGTCTAAAGACACACCTCTTTGCATGGCTTTCCGTGATTAATCGGAGCTCTTACTAAATTATGTTTTAAAAGTGTGTTTATTTAAATAATGTTTGCATGTAAATATTGTGTGTATTTTATCTTACTGATATTCCCCTCTGCTTGCTTTTATGTAAGGCGCCCAGAGCCTCTGGGATTGGGTGCTGTATAAACTTGCCTCGCCTTGCTCCTTGCCTATGCATTCTTGAACCCCACTGTTGTTTTCACCTCCACCACTTGTGCTAGAAGGCTGTTTCAGGATTCCACCACTTTTCCGTGAAAAAGTACTTCCTCACAGCTCTTATGAATCTAACCCTCCAGCTTCATAGCATGTCCCCTTGTTTTTGAGCAACTTTTTTCTGAAAAAGACACCCCTCCTGTATCATATACCCCTGTGAGGTATTTAAAGGTCTATCATACCTCTCTCCCTTCACTTTTCCAGGGTGTACATATTGAGGTCTTTAGTCCACCTCCTAAGGCTTCTGATGCAGACCCTGCACCATTTTAGTTGCCCTCCTCTGACCACTTCCATCCTGTTTCATTCTCAGAGACGTGATCTCCAGAACTGGACACAGTGCTCTAGGTGGGTTTACCAGTGAGCTATACAGGGCAACACCATCTCCTCTTCTGCTGGTGATACACCTCCCTATGCACCCCAGCATCCCACTAGCCCTCCTGACTGCCTTGTTGCACTGCATGGCCACTTTAGGTCATCAGGTATGTTTACCCCCAGGTCTCTTTTCCTGCTTGGTGGTCAGCAATGCCACTCCAACCATTTTGTACTCCACCCTTGGTTTCTGTGCCCCAAGTGCATTACAGTATTTTGCCTTTTTCGCACTGAAACCCAGCTGCCATACTCTTAACCACCTCAAGTTGTCTCAGGCCTGTGCTCATGCCCCCCACTGGAGTGTCCACCCTATTACAGATGTTGGTGTCATCTGCAAAGAGCAGACCTTCCTGCCAGATCCTCTGCAGTGTCAGTTATATATATTACAGAGGACCAGTCCCAGTACTGATCCCAGTGACACCCTGCTGGTCATCATACCTTCCTCGAAATGAATTCTGTTTACCACCATCCTGTGCTCCCTATCTTCTAACCAACATCATATCCAGTTTACCACCTTTGGACCCACTCCTAAGCTACTCAGCTTGCTTATTAGCCTCCTGTGTGGAACAGTGTCGAAAGCCTTACTGAAATCTATGTAAGCCACGTCCACCACTCCATCCTGATCTAGTTCCTTGGTCACCCGACACAAAGAAATCTATCAGATTCATTTGGCATGACCTCCCCCAATGACTCCATGCTGCTTTGGGTCTTGTAACCCACTGGATTCAAGATATTCTACTATCCTTTCCTTTAACAGTGAGTGAGTCAATTACCTTTTCACCACCGATGTCAGGCTGACTAACCTATAATTGCCAGCCTCTTCCTGCTACCACTTTTGTGAAGTGGGATTTCATCTGCCCTCCTTCAGTCCTCTGGCACCACTCCTGTTACCAATGAGCTGTTAAACAGGACTGTCAGCAGTGCAGTCAGTACCTCCCTGAGTTTCCTCAATATCCTAAGATGCACCTTGTCTGGTCCCATTCCTTTGTCCACTTTCAGATTAGCGAGTCCCTTCAGGACACTGTCCTCTGAAAACAGTCTAGTGTTCACCTCCCTCCTCACTCCGATGGTCCTGTTACTTTTTGTGGCCCCATCTCTTCTCCTTGCTCTGTGAACACAGAACAAAAAGTATTTGTTCAGGATGTCTGCCTTTTCCTGACACCCTGAGGAATTATGTGGGACTCACTGGCACAGTTTTACGCTGGTTTGAGTCTTACATTAATGGACGATTGCAGGAGGTGGCTGTAGGAAATTTCATCTGTGGAGTGGCTGTGGTCACTTGGGGCTCTTCATGGCTTGATCTTGGCACCTGTGCTGTTTGCCATGTATATGCTTCCTTTGGTAACTTCATTATATGATATGGGTTGAGTTTCACTGCTATGTAGACAATACTCAGCTCTATTTGTCTTGCTCTCCTGATGCTGAATGCAGCAACAGTGCTTGGGAGGTGTCTACAAAAATCAATGGCTGGATGGCATTTAACTGGTTATCTCGCCAGGTAAGACAGAAGTTATGATTGTCAATCCAGGCTGGTTTGGATCAGCTACTATAAGTGGGAACTATCTTTACCATCTGTGAACGGTCATACACTTAGAGCTGTAATCACGATGAAAGGTCTGTTGGTCGTTTTGACTATAGGCTGACAACAGAACAGCAGATGAGAGTGGTAGCCTGAAGCAGCTTTTACCATCTGTGTAACGTTGTCTGGATGAAGCCACATCTAGTGCCAGGTTTCCTGGAGATAACTGTCCATACCTTTGGCACCTCCAGAATAGATTACTGCAATGCTCTTTATTTAGGGTTGTCTGGAGGCTTGCTGTGCCACCTGCAGTATGTCCAGAATGTGATGGCCTGACTGGTCATGGGAATTTCTGAGGAACACATTATGATGGTTTTGCATGGTCTGCACTGGCTGCCAGTTTAGCAGCATGTCACCTTCAAGGGTTTGCTTATTGGCATTCAAGGCCTTATGGTTTGGGTTCAAGCTACCAGAAAGATGTCTTGTCCTACAGAACTATTTGCCCTCTGTGTTCCACAGATATGGGCTTTTTGAGGTCTCTCATTCCTGCTTAAAGCAATCAGTGACAGGGCTTTTGGGGTTTCTGTCCCCACTCTGGAATGCACTTGAAATGATACGCTCAGCAAGCCTGTGGTGGCTTTTAAGAACCCTTTAAGAAACATTTTAAAATGTTTTCTTTAGTGTACTTTTCCCTCTTGCCAGCTGTCACTCATCTATCCTGCCTACACACAGCCCCTCACCCACCTTCCCAAGAACTTATCTTTCCTCCTACTGACACCCTGGTGTACCCTTTGAAGGGGGCACAGGAAAGGGCTTTTCCTCAACAGAAACTGGGTTGGTGTTTTGGAGAAGAGCGCTTGGTCAGCAGTGGGGACCTGCTGTGAGTGGTGAGCATCCCCTGCAGTGTCTGGCATTTTCATTTTTCAGCCCTGCCCTGTAGGATGACAAAAACAGTTTTGGCATGCATGCACACATGTGCGTGTATTGCATCATCAGCACGTTGGCATCCTCCCCACCTCTCATGGTGTTTCTCACTTGGACTGCCACCTGTAGCCACCCAGCTGGCAGTAGAACAGTGGAGTCCATTTTTCCTCCCTCCTGAGGTGGAGAGTGTCCTCTGGGACACTCAGCTCTCCTCCCTGGTCAGCTGTTTGATGAGTCAGCCTCATTCCCAAACCCGAATTGTCAGTGTCACAAATGGTAACACTACTGGTGTGCTGGCTAAACCTTTCTATTTACACAGACCTACCCAGAATAAAATTAGTTTTAAATAATGATATACTTGTTTTAATATATGTCTGTTGTTTATATTTATTTATTTATTGTTCTGTTTATTGTTGCAAGGCACTCTTAGCTGCATGTAAAGGGTGCTGAACGAATAAAATTGTACTTTACTTGCCATGCCTTACTCACAAAAGATGTTGTGGGCTCAGTTTCCAAAATGTGAAAAATGTGACTAACTTTTGCAAGGAGATGCAGCAGAGCACCTTTACTTAAGCTGGCCGCTTTGTTTGCATCACCTGCCCTGCCTCTCTTACATCACACTATGGACATTTCTTTGATCTATGGTCTACCCCTGTCCCTAAAACCAGTTTGACCTGGTTACGGTCTTGGATGTGGTTTAGGTCTACTCTCCTTTTGTTCCCATGGCACACAGCATCGCGAGGGGCATCTGGTCTGTGTTTCTGCATAAACACATATCCCTCTCTGGTGTTATCAGCGAATGCTTGTCCTAAGGCCAAGGACAGCAAAGGAAGAATGCAATTTTACATTTTCAACATACATCCTCTCTGTCAAAATATTTCAGAGAGAATAAACATTTCTTCTACCCAAACTGCTCCATTTTGCATCACAGGTCTCTTACCCAAAGAACTAATGAATGTAGCCGTAATCATAAAAGACATAGAAATGGTACAGATGAGCATACAGTATAGTACTGCACTAATGTTACTTTTGTTTCTTAGACAAGGACAAAATCATACCGCATAAAGAAGCTTTTTAATACACTGAAAATGTTGAGAGGCACAGGCTACATAGAGAGGGGTTCCCAAGTGAGGAATGTCTTGGTCAATATCAGCACCCCATGAGATCAGCGCCCAAACAATTGCTCTGACCTGTTGATAGGAAAAAAGGAAAACAGTAATGAGTGTCTCCACAATCTAGAAAGCTCAGCATAGCTACACAGCATAATGTTGATGGAATCATTACACGAATAGATGATTCTTAACAAAAAGAAGTGGTGTTTGTATTACCTGGACATGAATATAAGAGAGTGGTTTTCTTTCAACCAAGGACAAGGTAATATAAATAGCCCAAATAAATTGGAGGCACGCTTGTGCAAGTGATGGCTTGAGCAAGTCAAGCAGTGGAATACTGTTGCTCTGGTGAAGGGATATTTAGCCCAGTAGGTGTCATCAGCTTACTTGTCAGTCAGTGCTGCAGGGATGTATTGGTTCACCCTGGCATGCTGGTTTGTATTAGTACTGTTGGGATCATGACAAGATCCTGGACTCAGGAGGCCGACACCCAGAAGCCTGAAAAGATCCCTACTGTGAAAATCCCGACAGTGGAATTTTGCCTGTGGTGGAGTCAGGAATCATAATTAAGGGGGTTGCAGGGGTGAAGCCTCTGAAACATAACAAAACCCCTACATTGGGCAAAATCCCACTGTCAGGATTTTTGCCATGTCAGGATCTCTATTTCAGGCTTCTGGGTGTCGGGTCCTCAGTGTGGGGATCTTGTAGTATATCCATACTGTTTGCATGTGCTTCTGCATGCCACAAAAGTAATAAAGGCTTTTTTAATTTATTTAGTTTTGTTGACCAGAAAAGGAGGACTAGACAATTCTGCCTATTTTCAACCTTGTCCTGGGAAATGGATGGAAACTAACTGACATTAAATGCATTTTTAACCACTGCTTGGTCTGTTTGAGCATCACTTACATGTTTGGTAAGATTTTTCTGTCCTTTCAGAGTGTACCTCATTTAACAGCCACATCCTTTTATGTCTAAACAATATGCTACGTGTAAATGGTTACTTTTCCTTTAGATCCTTGAATTTTCTTTTATACTGCACCAACTAATGACTTATACAAATATTTCTCTCTACCTAAAATATACAGATTATGTCCCTTGCCAGGACTTGTATTACCAGCTACATACTAGGACACATACACCCTTGAGAAGAGAAGGTAAACGGGTGACATGATAGAAATCTACAAGTACCTGCACTGGATATATGGGGTGGTGGACACCATGGAACATTTCTCCTTGACCTCAAATACAGGGACTAGAGAGAACTCACTGAAAATGTTCAAGAAAAGAGTGTAGATAAGTGGAGCAAGCTGCTGGGAAATGTGGGAAAGGCCAAATCAGTAAGGTATCGTGTTCTTACGATTACAGTGTGATGTCATAAAAACAGACAATAATTTATTACTCATCTGTTTAAAATAAAGTGCACAGTAATACAATAAATATGAACAGTGCTCTAAAAAGGGTACAAATAACATTCATAGATACACATGATCATAGTTACAACCAAAAATGTTAAAACCATTAAATATTACTGGCCCATGGACTACCTTAGAGCTTGCAATGTATGATCATTAGCTACATTCAGATTAGGGTCCAACTGGATGCTAGTGCTGTAATGTGCTGCTAAATTTAGTTTGGTTCTACTGGCTACCATTTACAGGGGTTTTACCTGGTGCTAGCCACTAGTGTCCCATTGCAAACTTAACAAGCATTTGTCAATGCCGAATGTTGCTTGCTTCTATGTGCTGTTTAGGTATTTGGAAGTCATTGGAGTGCAAATATTGAAAATTGTTAACTTACGAGAGTGCGAGGGAACTGGCGCAACGCATTGTGAAACAGTCATTGTTAGGAAATTTGTCAAATAAATTTTCAACATTGCCATTTTAAGACCTCTGGTCATGAACAGTGTCAGTGTGATTTTGTTAATGTGTCCCATACATTGAGTTTGCACACCGACTGCGCTATTGTATGTGCTATGTGGGCAGAAACACGTTTTGGGCAGGATGTGAAAATGACAGCTATACTGCTCATAAGGAGGTGTGGTAAAATGGCAATGTTGAAAATCTGGAGTGGAAATATTGAAAATTTGCAAACCTACTGAAAGCCGCATGGAACTGTGCAAATCCATCAATCGCGAAAACAGTCATTTTAGGAATTCTTTCACCAAATTTTCAACATTGCCATTTTAAGATCTTTGCTCATGAACAGTGACACTGTGATTTTCTTAATGTGTCCCATACACTGAGTTCGCACACCGACTGTGCTGTTATGCGCTACATGGAGTGAAACATGTTTTGAGCAGGATGTGAAAAATGACAACTGTACTGCTCATGAGGAGGTGTGGAAAAATGGGAATGTTGAAAATCTGGAGTGAAAATATTGAAAAATTGTGAACTTACGAGCCTGCGTAGGAACTGCGCAACGCTTCGTCAAAACAGTCATTTTAGGAATTTTTCACCAAATTTTCAACATAGCCATTTAAGAACTCTGCTCATGAACAGTGTCACTGTGATTTTCTTAATTTGTCCGTACATTGATTTCACACTTTCCGACTGCCATTCTGCACTAAAGGCGGAAACACATTTTGGGTGAGATGCGAAAAATGACAGCTATACTGCTCATAAGAAGGTGTGGTAAAATGGCAATGTTGAAAATCTGGAGTGAAAATATTGAAATTTTGCGAACTTACGAGCATACGTAGGAACTGCATAACGCACACTAAGTAATACAGTCATTTTTGGAATTTTGGACCAAATTTTCAACATGGGGTTTTAGGACCCTTCTCATGAATGATGTCACTGTCATGGTGGTATTCAGTCCCGGGGTGATTTCGCAGTCACTGCACGAAATCACCCTTCGAGCCGAATAACGCCATGACAGTGACATCATTCATGAGAAGGGGTCCTAAAATCCCATGTTGAAAATTGGTGCAAAATTCCCAAAATGGCTGAGATATGCAATAAGTTGAAACCCCCATATCTAGCCATTATACAGCTTACCGCCTTTCCTCAGTTCCGCGTCGGCTTTGAAGAGTGCAGGCGTGTTCCCGTCCACGAAGACTGTCGCGCCAGAGTCCGGAGGTAAGTATGGGGTGAGGGGGTGTGGGAGGCTGGTTGCGGTGGGTGGGTGCGGGTTGGCGGAGGGGTTCGGAGACGCCAGCTGGGACCGTTTTGTTTTACAGGTTAAAACAAAAAAGACTTCGTGGGACCGTTTGCCATGCTGGGGTGGGCTCTCAGCGTGGCACAAGGACGGGGGCCGCTCAGCCGACGGGGATTGGGCACCCTCGTCGCAAAATAAGTGATTGCCACGCTGGGGTGGGCTCCCCAGTGGCACCAACAGGGGTGGGGGAGACAGCAGCTCAGCCGGCGGGGATTGGGCACCCGTCGGCTACACAGAGCGTGCGAGGCACGCGCCTGAGTGTGGGGGGAGCTATGCTTATCGGGTGCTCACTCAAAGCGTAGCTCCCCTTTCAACTGTATGCCACTGCATTTTGGAGTGTCATAGACAGCTCCAAAATGCACGTTTACAGGGGCCGTGCCTGCCAGCTCACTGACTGAATTGAGGAGGAGGTGACACACCTCCGAAATCTCCGATGATGGCACTATGTTTCTTGCACATGCGGCAAGCAACATAAAAATTATGTGCATTTTATTTTTTTACAGACTGACCCAAGTTTAGGGCTGGACATATACATCTCATTAAATTTCAGTTTAAGATTCATTTTGTGATCCAGGTACACTATTACAGAAGAATATCTATTATAAGAAAGAAAAAGAGATGAGCTGGTTGCTTTCAACTGATAAGTAACGAACTGCTGTCTGCTTTTATGACATTACACTTTTCATATAAGAGGCAGGATAACTGTCTTGTGTGTCTTTGAGAAATGAATTCAGTTTCTAAACAACGTCAGGTGTAATAAGTGCATTTTGTGCACCTGCACTGAGCAATGAATGAACCACAGTGTTTAAACAAATCTGAAGAGCATTGTTGTTTATTTAGAACCAGAGGGGTGATTATTGATTTCTTGCCTTTATTATTGCTATCCTTGTCGTGAGCTCCTCCACCTGTGTGCAGCTCCTTCCCAGAATGCATTTGAAGTTGTATCAGTTGTAGAAAAGATATGCAGTTATATTAGTCATAAACTCAGAAAAAAAACCTATACAGCATATAAACAAATCTATGCATAACAAAACAGGTGGTGGTGGTGGCGGTGGAGGGGGGGATCACATGATATCAACTGTGGCTGAAACCAGGATACTGAGGTGCAAAAGCAAAGTACGTCTTCTGCTCGAGTTGTGGTTGTAGAAAGTCTTCAACTGAGAAGCAGAAAACACATTTCTTGTTTTGTTGGAAAGCCAGCTCACAAAGAAGTCTGTGCTTCTGTACATTCAAGGGCACCAGAATTCCTCAGTTCCTCAGTCATAGAATTTGCATCACACCACAGAACTCAGTGCGTTGCCACAGAATCCAACATTTGTGGTGATTTTCATTTATTTACTTATTTTTATTCTTTTAATACCCCATCATCTCTGGGTCTTCCATCAACTCTCTTTTACTGGGATAAGCTTCCAGCCCCATAGCCTGCCCTACAACCCAGAGACCATCACTTGATTTCCCATGACTTTCCCCATAACTAGCAGGGCATTTGGTGCAGTACACCCTTCCATTGTCTGAATTGTGTGTGTGAGTGTTTTCTTGCTGAGTGTGTAGAAAGCCCAGGGCCCCAAGATCACCAGAAAGCATCGTCCTTCCAACAATGGCTGTTTTCCCTTTCTCTGCCTCTTGCAATGTCATGCTAAATGGCACTGTCTGCAGGCAATGGGTGTGAATGGCACCAAGCAAGATGCCGCTGCCTCCACTGCCCTCCCTGCTGATCTGCACCCCTGTTGGCCTTCAGGTTGCAGCTGCTGCAGTGAGAATTGACCACCCCACCCAAAGGAGAAGAAAACTCACGGACTCCAAGTCCTCCTTCTCCCACTGGCACGCCAATGCCCCTGGCTTTACTCCCAAACCCAGGCCACTGGTGATGCAAGCAGTAATGCTATGCTGTACCAATGAGCTGGCTTATGGTGATTCAAATTTTTATAAACTGCTCATTTTCCACAACTCAGGCTTTTTTCCCTGTTGGTTTGTCCTGAATCCCTCCCCATGCTTATTATGTGATATCATCAATGACCACACACAGTAGTTGTGCCAGTGGCCGGCCAGCAAACTGATACAGATGCAAACAAGCTTTGCCATGCCAGAAAAATGAAGCAAATCCACCATCACAGTTTAGAAACCCTACCACAGAACACGGGCTTAAGTTCTGCAAAGAACCATAAAGCTACTGTGCTGTGAATAAGGAAGGTGCTAAAACCAGTGAGACATCAGCATAAACTATAAAGATCTTTGTAGGTAAATGAGCCCACAAATGAGCCATGGTAACTGGCGTGTCCTAAACAAAGCAGCTCACTTCATTATGCATCTATGACCACTGCATGTAATAATCAGGACTGATAGGGAAAGAAATTCTGTGCTTTCAGGAATGTTGTGTAACTTACCTTTTCTGGTAGCTTCATGAATAGGTGAAGGCAGGAACAGGTCTAGATGAGGTGTGGCTCCATTCTCTAGCAACAGCTCCACACAGGCTGGGCTGCCTCTTGAACAGGCATGAAATAGTGGAGTCATTCCATCGACTGTCATAGCATTAACCTAGGGCATCAAAGCAACAACTAGGTAGGCATTACAGGTCCTGCAGGCAACCAGTACAGGCCAGAGAGATAAAGGACAACAGAATGATGTCTGACCTACACTGAAGAGTTCCTAAAGGTTGAACATTATTTGAAGTTAAATTTCACACTTTAGGTCTTGCAAGTGTCTGGAAAATACTGTTTTCAAACAACACTTTTCCAAATAGATTATACAGTACATCAGCAGACAAAACTACAACCTTTGTTAATTGGGGGACATACATACATAACATACATACATACATTAATTAAAACAACATGACCTTGTGCAGAACACACTGACTGTTAGCAGAAAGTGGTTTAATATTTGACTATGAGGCTCTGAGATAGTTCCACTGTACATTAGTAAATTTGGAAGAATGCTGATGTTTTGAAATACTAACAACCCATAGGGACAGACGTAATGGACTAAACAGTCTCACTAGCTTTGACTTGTGGACTCTGGGCCTGCTAACTGACAGCTTTTTACAGTGACAAAATTCCTTATGATTTCATCTGAAAATCTGGTGGCTGTAAAATTGTTTTGATTCTAACCGATAGAGACAGGTGGATTGTCATGATGGGCATATTAAGCAAATGGATTGACTGTTGAATCCCACTTAGCTATGGTGTGTTTCAGACACAGTCTGCTGCAGTTCATTTTATGCTATAGGCCAGTGCTCATACACAAGGTTTTTTTTTTGTGTGTGTGTGTGTGGGGGGCTAATGATTAGTGCCAAACAGTAAAGCTGGCCTAAAAGATTTGCCAGGTTTTGTAAAATTAAACTGGCACTGGACTTACTATTACAGCTGACAGCCCTCACTCCCTGTCATTCACTGAACA
Organism: Neoceratodus forsteri; assembly: GCA_016271365.2. Lineage (NCBI taxonomy): Eukaryota > Metazoa > Chordata > Ceratodontiformes > Ceratodontidae > Neoceratodus > Neoceratodus forsteri. Next base: position 1,874,680,760 of record CM057452.1, read on the forward strand.
TTATGAAATGGAGATGAAGGGACTATAGCCCCTCCTGCAAGATGACAGTTTAAAGGGAAGGAAGTAAATGAGTCAGCATGGGGCCACTATAACCAATCTCTGCACTCAGTATTCACTTTCACTTTACAAAAACTAATGCATGGTGGAAAGTTAATTTAGCCTTCTACAGTGCATTCATTTTTCAAGTGATAGTAAATGCTGAGTATGGTGCCGACTATTGCAGCCTCATGCAAGCTAATTAGTTTTGTATGTTGCTCAAGTTATATATTTTGCATCAGGAGGTGTTTAAAGAAATTAAAAATGATGATGTATTCCCTCCCAAGAGGTGGCTAAGCTTATGGGCACCCTACCTGGAACCTAGCACCTCCTCTCAGGATACTGCCAGCACCTGAACATACTCTGCTCTTAGTCCCTGATGCCAGCAACAGCTGGGACAGAGCAGCACAGACAAAGCTATTTTTCAGTGCAAATGGCACACTGGTGCACATCATCACTGTAGCCAGAGCTGCCATGAGATACTGGTGAGAGACATGAGCAGCTGGAGGCTACCCTGAGGGACCAAACTTAAAACATAAAATACAACTTGGCTACATACAACATACAGCCAGCAGGAAGTGCAGAGAGACAAATGCATGAAAGGGAGCAGAGCATGTATGAATGCTAATGAATGCCAGCATTCTTGTCCAACACTCGAGAGGTGGCAGAGGGATCAGGTAACCAAATGCATATGCCAGTACTATTTGACAAGGTACAAGGAGGAACTCATATGGCAGGAGACCTTCCTGTTCCAGCTACTGACTCTTCTGTCTGGCATGTATCAGGGCCTGGTTACACCTCCACCCATATTTGTCAACTTAGCCAAAGCCTTCAGCACTGTTACCCATCCCCTTCTCCTGGACAAGTTCAAGGATGAGGAGCTCTCTGTCTTCTCAGTTGGCTGGCTCCACTCCTACCCGCTTGCGGGTAGGTCTCAAGCTGTCCAAATTGGAAAATCCATACCCCACCCTATCAGCTCAGGTGTGGCTCAAAGGTCCATCTTGGCCCTATACTCTTCCTCATCTTCCTGAATGACCTCCCGCTGCCTGCTCCTCTGTATCCGTCCATATGTATGCAGATGAAATGCACCCTTCACACCAGCTTCTCTGTCTCTGACCTCACGACCAGGCTACAACAGGACTTTACTAACATCCAGCACTGGTTCCTGGATAATCATCTGTCCCACAGTGCCAAGAAAATGGTCTCTACACCTTTTCTCCTTTTGCCACTGGACAGAAGCTTGTCAGGCTCACTCCTTACCCTTCTTCCATTCGCTTCATGGTGCAGCAATTGAGGATGTCCCTCATTCAAGTACCTCAGGGTCTGGCTGGACTGACACTCAATTCTCTCAGCACAGATGGATGCCATTTACCTAGATGCTTCACACCAAACTTGTGTGCTTTACAGGAATAAAGGAGAATCTGCTTCCTGCCGAGAGAGAGAGAGAGAGAGAGAGAGAGAGAGAGAGAGAGAGAGAGAGAGAGAGAGAGAGAGAGAGATCATCTCGAGGATGGTACTCCCCATCTTTGACTACAGTGACATGGTGTGTAGCACCTGTTCCCAAGTCCACCCTCGCTAGATAGTGTCCTTCTTTCCTCCTTTGCTGTTTTGCCTGAACTGTCCCCCACGCACACACCACTGCTCCCTGTACTCCCCTTTTCTCCCCTCCTTAAGTCCATTGTGTTTCCTTTATCTTTAAATACTGGCTTGACTCTCCTTTCCTGCCTTGCTCCCCTCCTCACTTCTACCTATACTTCTGACCTCCTTCACAACTCTGGTGGTAGCTCTGTTGCACTGCCCTCAAGGAAATGCAGTATGGGTCTAGCAGCCTTCTCCTTATGGTCCCCTATCATCCACTCTGCCCCTTCCCCCACTCACTCACTTCTCTTCTCCATGACTTCACTTTTGGCTCCTGCAGTTGCCCCCTGATACTGGACCCTGGACTACTGCTGACCACCCTCCTACCTCTGCTCCCCAATCATCCTACACCTACACTAGTGCAGTCCCTTAAGCCACCGTCCCCTCACATTACCACTGCTCCCACCCTGAACTCAATATTCGCTTCTACAGCTTGCAAATGCTATCATTCTCCAGAACTAAGTAAAATTATAAAAGAAAATTAAAAAAATGTTGAATGGGAAACAAGAGTAGATGACAATATTTATAACTTAAAGGCAAGCATTAAGGGCACTTGTCCAGTTAGCTGAACTTACCTATGAAACCCAACAAAATTTTGTATTATGTCGCACTGTATTGCAATGTGTTGTATTGCATTGTATTGTGTTGTGTTGTATTGTATTGTATTACATTGTACTGTATTGCACTGTATTGTAATGTGTTGTACTGTGCTGTACTAGTATTGCATTTTACTCCAAGAGGGTGGGACAGGTACAGTGGAAGGGTTCTGGCAACGTCCAGTGCAGCGAGAATATCAGGGACTGGGAAGGGAGAAGCCAGAGAGGGTGAGGGGGAAGCAAGGTTAGCTCCAGGGTGGGGCTGACCAAACGAGCAGACACGAAAGACCATTGAGCCTATTCTGCTGGCATTTTAGTATGTTAGCATAAAGGATGACCAGCAGTTTGTATTATTTAGCCTATACAAATGACACAATGTAGCATTTCCACATTGGTCTCTTACATGCAGCCACATTCCCTTCCCCAAGGGCTCTAGGTTAACTGACAATGGAGTCACTGGCACAGGGTCCTATGGCTTGTGTTCATTCTATAAATATCTTTCATTCTCACTCTGACAACTTATTTTTCTTGGCTGTTTTAGTGTGAATGAGCACTGGGGCAATAAAAGTGAATTGATGAATTATTAATTAGTACTCATGAGTCCTCTGTCCGACTTCCAACACCAGCTGAGTTTTAATTTTACACACACACATAAACCCAAAAGGCTAAGCTCATCCACAAACTTCCAGCAAACAGCAGCAGGCCCAGAAACAGCTTCTGAAAGCAGAAGTTGAGCCTTGGGCACAGCCCCCGCCCCCAAACACAACAGTTAACTAACCTTTATCTTGTAGAAAATATACAGTCTGATCCTGCAGGAACAACATGTGTATTAACACATTGGGTGCCAGGCTTGTCTTCTACTTATCTCCTATCTTACATCCCTCCCCTTATCTTAAAGCCCAGAAGGTTGAGTAGTATGTATGGCTTCATTAATTTTGTATACTAAAGTTATTCAGCCACTGTAAATCACTAGAGAACAAATCGTTTTCTATGTTTCAGTTGTTCCAGTTTATAATAGATTGTTTCCACTTTCCAAGCACCACTAAGTCTATTTGTTGTTGAGTTTTTTTTTGTTTGGTTAGTTTTGTTTTTAAAGGATTTTCTTACTTTTTTGTTTAAGGGACATCATTGGGGCAATCATTAGGGCTGCAACTCCTCCAAATCTTTTGTAAGTGCAACCCCTGCTGGGTAGTATTATCAGCATGCATCTCAGTTTGTAGCTTTAATTCAGATGTTAGTTATTACGAAGTTGATCAATAAATTACTTTAGCAAAGGTAATTTATAGTGTTGCTGAATACTCAGTTCTTTCAACCATTTTAAAGCTGCAATCCACAAGCTGATTCATAGCACTACCCTCCCCAACAAAAACTTGCCCAACTTAATTTCTTTATCTTCACTTCACTGCCATTGTTGAGACTCATTTTTGTTTTGATAGTGTTTTTCTAGCTGGTCTAAAATAAACTGATAAGAGATCACCTGGCACGTACCTTGATTAACATTTAGAACTGTGGAAAATCTTCAATATTATCACATGCATTAAGCAGTTACCTTTATAGTACACATTGCTAACTTAATGCTGCTTCTCCTCGATCTCCATTATATAGCACCAGAGATTGATTAGGACAGTCCTCTTCAATGTCTTATATGATTGCAGAGGGACTGGATGGAAAAGTATGTCTCTTTGCAGATGACACAAAGATCTGCAATAGAGTTGATGCAAGGTGGGGTGGAAAGGATGAGAAGGGACTTGGCAAGGTTAGAGGAATGGTCAAATGTATGGCAGCTTAGATTCAATGCTAAGAAAGAGCAAGGTAATGCACCTGGGAAACAAAAACCAGGGAAGAGTACACAATGGGGGTGAGATACTAACAACAACAAAATGGAAAGGGACCTGGGGTAGTCATATCAGATGACCTAAAGGTGGGCAAGCAATGTGAGAGGGCAGTAAGGAGGGCTGGGGGATACTGGGATGCACAGGGAGGCATCACCAGTAGAAAACAGGAAGTTGTTATCCCTCTGTACAGACAGCTGGTGAGACCCCATCTGGAGTACTGCGTGCAGTTCTGAGACCCAATCTCCACAAAGACATAGACAGGATGGAAGCTGTCCAGTGGAGGGCAACTAAAATGGTGCAGGGTCTGCACCGGAAGGCATATGAAGAGAGACTTAAGGAGCTTAATATGTATAGCCTCGAGGAAAGGAGGAGAGAGGGACATGATAGAAACTTTCAAGTACCTCAAGGGAATCAGCAAAGTCCAAGAGGGTGGCATCTTTCAAAAAAAAGAGGTGTGCAAGAACAAGGGGGCACAATTTGAGGATGGAGAGGCTCAAGAGGTAATGTAAGGAAGTATTTTTCTACAGAGAGGGTTGTGGATGAAGGAACGCCTCACTGAGGAGGCTGTGGAGTCAAAACAGTGGTGAATCCAAGCATGCATGGGACAGGGATAAGGCAATTCTAGGTGGGGGGTAGGAAGAAGTAGGCTGCTGGTTAACTAGGATCTGCACGTATCCATTAGGTAGGGAAGTGGGCAGATTGGGTGGGCCAAGCGGTCCTTATCTGTCCAAATTCTATGTTTCTATGTTAAACAGAATCTCTGGTCTATGCAATTGTGATTTATGATGCTTATTTACCTATTTGTGTTATTTGCATTAGTATTATTTTTCCTAGGTACCTCTGTTCCTCTGTTCCCTCTCCCAGGACACATCCTAAATGACCTCAGTATGTCTTTTCTGATAAAACTTTTGAAATAAATGAATACATACATACATATAAAGGACTGCAGTTTAAAATAAATGTAACCCTAGATGGCACTATCCCAGGAGCTACTACCCCTGCCTGATTTGCCACTAACAGGTTGAGGGCCTGGATCAATAAGCGGGTGCCTCCACCCAGAGGTCAGGGTTTGCAATAGTTAAACTAACTTGGTCACAGCCCTCTGGACACTGCAACCCCTTTCTTCCCACTAGTAGCCACACAATATATCAGAATTACCTTCACAGTATACACTTACCCAGGTCTGGTTCCGCACTGGGACCTCCTGTGAAATGAGATACAGTGCAACAATCACAGTACAGTACTTTAACATAGACAAATACCTCAGGCAGTATAACTTTGCTGAAACAAGCAGTTCTGATTTATTTAGGGAGATATAACAAGGACAGGGGAAATCAGGTTAATTAGCTTATCACTCTAATAATCTACCTATGGCTCTGTGCACAGGCCTATCCCTATCAGTTACTGTCCTGGGTACCCAAGCCCTAGTGGCTAGTCCAAACCGTGGCAGCTGGTAGGGGCCCTTTCACACAGAGAAAGGAGAATTAAACAGTCAGCAGTACAGTAATTCCATTTGGATTTAATGTGGCAATTCAACAGGAAGCGACCCTGAATTAGTACTCACGACCTCCAAATAAGATAGGGTCCTTCAATGTCAGCAGGGCTCACTTGAGGTACACAAACCTCTTCACACATCCATATAAAAGCACTATACCAGGCAGGCTGCATCTGTATCCCGATCGCAATTACTGCACAATACCGGGAGAACACACAGCAGATTCAGTTCCTGACAGACCGAATGCAATTTTCAGCAATTCCTCCAGTCTTCTACAGGGTGAGCCTGGTTTCTACTCTTCAGAGATCCTTTGATTTTTCACAGGACAGATTCAGTCCTACAAGCTGCAGACAGAACTCTGGGCCTTACACACGCTTTTGACTAAAACTGCACTGAAAAGCACAGGGCTCCTTCCTTCTTCACTGCCAAAGCTCAACTGAACTCCAACCGACAAAACCGGGCACTTCCTTTGAGTTCCTCCCAGTTCTTGACTGGATTGGCTGTCCTCACAATAGACTGCTGCTGTTGGTCCAAAAGGCACTGAAGTCTAAACTACATCTCCCAAGTCCTGCCCATACAATCCTCTTGTGGTGGCTCAGATTATGAGTCCAAGTTCTGATTCGGCCCAAGGCACCATTTTAGAGCTTGGGCTACCTACTGATTGGTCCAGTTCAGCAGTTCAAAACTAGAATGGGGAACTAGCAGACACAGTTCTGACTGCAAAGAAAGCAGGTTAGACAAACTTTAATTTCATTATTACTCTAAATAATTTCTGGTAAACAGTTACATCTTTCAGATAGGTTCCTTTGCACTCCTAGTGACTGCAAAATTAAGTGAATTGGCAGCAGCTCGAGTGGTACTCAGAGAAGCACACAGTCCCCCATATAAACTAATTATGTCTGCAAGCAGACAGCTCTTAAAGAGACAGTACCAGAGGTTCTAAAACACTCACTGATAAATGGCTTAAATGCCAAACACCATTCAGGCTTGGAGCATTCAAGCAAGCTCCTGGAAGTCTTTTATGAACCCCCATTTGCAGGGGGTTACATAAAGTCTACCCAAAGTCATGTGTGCTGCCATCTTTGTTCACCTCTGGCCCTTGGGACATGTGGGAAGAGCCAGAGGTCACAGATTCAGTTTGTGTTGTGGGGAGTCAGCCAGGAGGCCCTAAATACCTCAGGACACCCTTCTCACAGACCAACCCATCTGAAAGTTCAGCAGTATTGTGAAAATCACATACAATCTGCACAAAAGTGCATAAATGTTTGCCTGCAAAATGCTGTAGTCGGTACTAGAGTTAAGAAGCAGGACATCTGTAGAACACATAGACCCTTAGTCTGCCTTTTTAGATTTATGTGTGAGGCAGAGGGGAGTACAGACATGCCTTTTGCAGCTCAACACGTTCAGTGAGCTAAACCTAAAATCCTTGACTGGAATTTATTCAGCACAGATTTAGAGCCAGGAACTGAAGTTCCTGCAAGACTTTAATGTTTGGAGCAGGGGTTACTTTGCTGATGCTCTATTTCTATGAGAGGGTCTGACACCTCTCTCAACATATCTTACTGACAGAATTTGTCCCTGGCAGAGTTCTCTGATCATCAAGGCCCTGTGTTACTGCCTACCCTAGGGTAGGTGAAGCAAAAGCCTCCCAATGGGGTGAAGAGGATCATCAAGTGATTTTATCAGGTACCATTCTGCAAGACTCCCACCCTTCCCCACAGGAGGAACATTGGATCACTGTTCCACTTTTGACTGCACAGCCAGAGCCAGCAAGGAGAGGCTTCTCAAGTGCCTGCATCAGCTACAAGAGGCCAGTCATGAGAACATCTCAGGACCCCAAGCTTTACAATCGCACTTGATAAAAGCCTAGTTAAACTGTTTCCTGTGCAAGACCTGTTTGAACTTAGGAACTAACCATCAGACAAATTTAGAGAGTTAAAGTGCAATATTTTACATGGGATTACCAGCCTCAGCCACTCTACATTGGTACCGTACTGTTCCACATCAGTCCTGCAACCTTGGGACATGTGGGAAGAGCCAGAGGTCACCAATTCAGTTTGCAATATGGGAGTCAGCCAGGAGGCCTTAAATGCCTCAGGACACACCTTTTCTCAGACCCCACTGATCTGAAGGTTCAGCGTATTGTGAAAAACCCATACACCCTGCACAAAAAGTGCATGAATGTTTGCCTGCAAAATGGTAGAGTGTAGGGAGGGTGTCTTAAGGAACCTGGTAGTGTGTGGGGAGGTGGCTTAAGGGACCTGGAGTATGGGGAACAGTTCTGGAGACCACACCTACGTAGGGACAATGAGGGGATGGAAAGGGTTCAGAGAAGAGCAACCAAGATGGTGTATGGGATGCGGGGAAAACATATGAACAGAGGTGGAGGGAGCGAATCTATCCCACTGGAGACTAGAAGGAGGGAACATGATTGAAACTTTTAAGTATTTGAAGGGGATCAATAAGGTGAAGGAGGGCTTGTTCAGAAGGAAGGAGGAGCTAGAACAAGGGGCATAGCCTCAGACTGGAAGGAAGAAATAGAGAGCAATGTGAGAAGGAAGTTCTTCACAGAGAGGGTGGTGGAGGCCTGGAACAGGCTATCAGAGGAGGCAGTGGGATTCGAAATGGTGGGGAATTCAAGAGGGCATGGGACAGACATATGAGGTTGGGAGAAGGGAAAGTCCTGAACCAGTAAAAGGAGTGGGGGTGGATATAAAGGCAGGCTAGATAGGCTGGTGTGGTCCTTTCTGCCATCAAATTTCTGTGAATCTGTGAACCTGCCTAAGCTGTGTTCACACTTTAGAGACTGAAGAGAGTTCCCAAAGGGACTGTGAGTATTTGAGGTTTACTAATGTATTTTACTGAGTTGTTAATTTCCACTAAAATTATAAGCCCCTTGTATATGGCTGCTCTGTTAAACTTTGTTCTGGGAATTATAAGGTTACTCTCTGGTGCCCCGGCTGACTTTTTGAAACCTCTGCTCTGACTGCAGTCAGCAGCATGCTGATGGTAGGCAAGCTGTTTCTTTCTCCTCTATTTAAAAAGTTAATCAAGCTATTTTGGAGGTTGAATACATGTTTAAAACTGAAAAATGTTACCAGTCAACAAGTGCATGTGTGTTTTAAAGAGCAGCTCCTGACCTGTACTATTAGCTCCATACTGCACAGTAAAGCTGTGACTGACCTGGCCAGGATTCATACTGTTCAAAGTGTTCCATTTCTTGCAGTCTCTGTAAAAGTTATATTACTCATAAATTTTGTCCCGACCCACGGTTATTAAAAGCAGCCAGTTCTGCATTCTATGGCCCGTCCACACCTGCACCATAACCCATTTTGTGATGTCACTAAACAAAGGCTGCATGTACACCCCATTTACTTGAATGGGAAATTTTCTCAATGTTTTACCAATTAAATATCAAGTTTTAAGTAATCAAACCGATTGCTCAACTAACAGGGTCCCTGTTAGTCAAGCGATCGGTTTGATTACTTAAATCCGACATTTAATGGGTGTAAAAACATTCAAATCACCCCATTCAAGTTGATCGGTACAGACACGCAGCCTTCGCTTAGTGACATCACAAAACGGGCTGTATGTGCCGTGTGGGGTGTGGCAGAGGATGTGGGAACCAGCTGCTTTAATCCCAGCAGGTCGGGGACTAAATTTACAAGTAATATAACTTTTACAGAGACTGCAAGAAATGGAACACTTTGAACAGCTTGAATCCTGGCCAGGCTCATACCACTTACTGTGCGGTATGAGGCTACCATGAACATGCTCCTTAAGTCACTGGGTTTGATATTTTTAAAGAACAGTTTAAGTATTTATCGCATATGGTGGACTGTAACTGTGTCAGGGCAGAGAAACAGAATGTCTTTTTAAGCCAGAATTTGCTTGCAAACTGGTCATTTTATGTACATTTTGTTCTGCCAGGATAAACTACTGTGCTGTGCAGCAGATTGCAGCTCACTTTATTTGATTTGTACAGGTATGTGTTTATGACTTTACATACAGTGTACTGAATTGAAAGCATTTTGCTGTTGTTTGTACTGCAGTTAGAAAGACAAACAAAGCAGTGAACCTGTTGATATATATTTTATTCTGAACTGATCATTTGAACATAGTTTGTGATCATTAGATGTTTGATCTGTGCAAAAGAAGACATTTTGCAAAGGACTTTATCACAAGTTGCAGTATGGTAATAAGATCTAAGATTCTGTTAGTTGCAGTATGTTAATTGAAATCACTATACAATCACAGATTACCTTCCTTTATATTTGAATCCAGAGACATTCTTAATGCTGAATCGATCCTCTGAACTGTATTTGTCTGCTAAAAAATGCTGACTACAGTATGCAGCAGACTAATGGAGGCATGCTAAAAGGATAAACTACTATGCTATGCAGCAGATTGCAATTCATGTTTTTATTTGATTTTAGAGAATAAATCCTCCATGTTTGTTAAATACTGTGTGTCTGGCTGAATTTTATGGGGAAGTGAGGTGTTCAAGCAACAGGGAAAGAGACAACAATAACAGTTCGTGACATGAGCAACTGGTGCACCAGTGGAAGAGTTAGTCAAGAAATAATGTGCCTGTTGGTGGGTGGCTTTTGCTTAATGGAGCTGCAGCAATGGTTTATTGTGTATTATTGTATCATGCATTACTGTATTTTTGCCGTCCTTTGTATACCAACTGTTTTTGTATTATGACTACGTTACTTTGTTACTGTTATTTTATGATGTGGAGCCTTTGTAAATGAGTCCCTGACTCAAAGGTCTGCAATTCTGAGATTTTAATAAATAAAAATAAATACATAACCCTGCCAAACCTTCACTTACTGTACATCTTGTTCCACCACACTAAATAAAGAATAAATTCTATAAGACTTATTTTACTTTGTTGTTTCTGTTGGTTGCAATGTCTTCACTGAGCATTTGTTTGCTGTAGGGTTAACATGCTTGCCAACTAGAGACAGACACACGTCAAAGCTATGAAATCATCATAGATCCTAGCTCCTCCCATTATGATAATTGACTTGGCATCCTCAGTTTAACTTGTTTTAAGTCTTCTCAATGTTCCATCTTAAATTATTTTGAAACAGTGCATTGCAGTGTATGTAACTTCAGCTTATTTTGCTTAGTTTGCTATTACACCTGAAGAAGGGATCTGTGGGTCTAAAGCTTGTGTACAATACCGTTTAGCAAGACACATGTTGGTACAGTGAAAGGTATTAAACTATCCAGTGACTCCTCTACCAGTTCTAAATCTTCCTGAGCAATATGGCAACATGGTAATACTAATATTAACTGATAGATTCCTTAAAGATACAATAAAATCCAACCCTGCCTTATGGAGACGTGCGGCAGCAATGGGCTTTGTCCTCTCGGTGTCCCGAAGGAAAGAACTGGAGAAGTGAAATTAAAAGTAGCCATGAGTTACTGCTGAAAAATGTTCATTGCCAACTTTTCCAAAGCAACAGAATAGAAACTACCCAGTGCTTCTCCTCTGAATGCCAGAGGTTTTGTCAAGGTGTGGGGAATATCATTCACATGAACCATTTATGCCTCCTGTTGTGTAACCATAATAACATGAAATGCAAGTTACAGTAGAAATAGACTAGGTGAAAAAAAAGGAATATTATCCAAAACAGAAGCAAAATATTTTGCTTATTCTGTTATCAAGTGATCTGTTCCTGGACAGAAGTATTGCATTGCAGTCTGTGTTTCCATCTCTATAGAAAACCCCATTGTTGCTGTTGGGGGCAGTGACAAGTTATATGTAGTTAGTGCTCCAATGCATATCAATAATTTTCAATGGTAAAATGATTGGAGTACAAGTTACATGTTGGTTTAAGTGCCTAAGGCAAGCCAAAAGTGTTGCTCAAAGGCTTGCCCTAGGCACTTAAACCAACTTCTCTTCCCTTCTCCCCAATTTTCTTACCTGTGCCTACTGTGCTTATCTCTACTATGATGTGCATTTGATGACATTATGGCTATGCAACAGGGGCATAAAATGGTTCACATGAATGGCATTCCTACCCCTGATGAGCTTCTGGCACTGAGGTGTAAGCGTTTCCCTCCGTTGCTTTAGAAAAGATGGCAATACACATTTTTAACAGTAACTCATTTCACTTTTCCTCTGTGCTACTCCTATGCTCCAGTAAGTTGTTTTCTTTCAGCAGAGGCATCATCTTAGGACTGAAGCACCTGTGTACCCTGTGTGTTTGTGCTCAAGCTGATTACTCACTTTTCAACACAGGCAGCCATCTGCCATATTTGTGGTTTGGCTTGGAGGAGTTCAATGTATCCAGCCAACCTTTTCCCACCTACAGTTTTCTGCACTCAGCACTGTCTTCGTACCACTCATCCTGAGTCTGAGGATAAATAAATCTACACTACAGCCAACACACAGCCAACAGTGAGTATGGAAATGGAACTGATCCAACTTTCCTGTTTTAAACAACAGAGGTGTCTACAAGCTACAAACATCTAGAGGGAGACATATCTTAAAAGAGGACAATTCACAGGAATCTAACTTTAAAACACTTCAACCAGTTTAAGAAGTTAAAGCTAAGGAGTTCAACTTGTGCTTCAACAAGACATTCCTTTAAAGAAACAGAGAAAGGCAGGGCACCATGAGGGTTCCGGTGGATAGAACACCATATGGTGAGTTCCTTAATGAAAGTTATAAACACAGGTGGAAAACAGCCCTCACAGTCTGCAAATACACCAGTGGAAATATTGATCAACCTGGACACAGAACACCACACTATGATCTCACAGGAAACATCTGAAGTACAACAGCAACTGCTGCAACTTAAATGCCAACCAGCATTTAATAAATTAGAAGCTAATCTTCGGAAGAATTTATCCCTGCATGAAAATTTCTGTTTGCAAAAGAACAGGTTTTTCAGAGACACATGTGACTACACCAATAGCAAGGTGTTCAGGTGAGAGATGCCAGCACAATCCAAAAGTCACGACTGAAACATAAACAGGCCCCAATCAAAATGAAGAGGGCTTAGACCAGAGCAACACATTGTTCTAGCTCACCTGAAAGCTCAACCACCAGAGTAAATGACAAAACAGATGTCACTAACTTTTTAGAGGAGGAAGAGGAAGAGGACCAACAACCGACAACCAAAGTAACCAAATCAAGTACAAAAAGGAAAGAGTGGCAAAAGTGGCTGCAAGTGACAGAGAAATCTGTAGCCATAATCTATGGCAGAAAACTGGCCAGTAACAAATCTGTAATCAACTGATTTATCACAAACTTTGCTACAACTCCTCAATAGAGGTTTATCATTCATACTGGACCCTAAACCAAATCATTTTACCCCATATATCAACCTACAGAATCTTAAGAGGAAGATCTTTTTGAAAAATATTTTGCATCCAGATGAAGAATGTGTTTCCTTATACAGGAAAGCTGAACTATCAAATTAAGCAAAGACATCACAGACTGGATGAACATACGCTTTGAGGTTTTCACCAAACAGAAATTGATACCATTCCTGTCATGGCTGAAAGTTAAGACCACCAACTTAATTTTGCCCTCAGTCCACTTTCTGTCCCCACCATCAACCTCCTCTGCTACAACAACTTTCCAAAACATAACATTCAATGAAATAGAACAAATGTTTAATGAGAAATGGTCTCTGAAAATTCAAAATCTGTCTGCTACAGAACAACAAGCCCTACAAAACATCATGCAAATACCAACAACAGAAATAAAACTGGCAGACAAGGAAGACAAATTGCTATACAAGACAAAGCATATTGTGCTGAAATTAAACATCAACTGGATGACCATCTGAGCTACAAACAACTGGACAATGACCCAGCACCTATCTTCAAGATGAAAATCCACAGATTCCTGGAGATGGCATAAGAAGAAAGCATGATTACAGAAATGGAAACAAAATATGTCAGGGTACAGAACCTGGTAATTTCAACCCTCTACACTATTGCACAAAGACCCCATTAACCCACCTGGCAGACAAATTCTGTCTGGCAATGGATGTTTAACAGATAACCTCTCTGTGTTTGTTTACCATTTTTTTCAGCCGAGGTCACACTTTTGAAATCACAAATTCAGAGCAGTATGGTTTTCTGTCTAAACTACAAACGTCAAGTGGCAAGAGAACTATCGATGGATAACAATTGATGTCAACTCACTATATACATCAATATTTCATGCGTTTGGCATACAAACAGAGAATTAATGACTGATGGTAGTATACTGGTGAACATTTCAACTGACTTCCTCACTGAGGCAACTGAGTTAATATTAATGTCCAGTTATTTTGTTTTAGCCAACAGTACTTCCTGCAGATAAGAGGTACTGCGAAGGGACAATGATGGCCCCTCCTACATCAACTATTTTATGGGTTGGTGGGAGGGAGCTGTCCTTGACCCCATTGATAATTCCTTTTTCAACAACATGGTGTTTTATGGTTACTTTATTGATGGTATTTTAAAGAGGACAGGAAATTATTTATAGTTGGCAGCTGTTTATAATGTTCCTCTTTACAGGAATTATATCAATAAGTCTAAATGATCCCTATATAAAGGTACCTGAATAAAATTGATCTGAAAAACTGTATTTTGCATTTATTTCTTTTATGGAAACATTATATCACAGTTCTCTTAATAGAGACAATGATCTGGAGTTTTAACTATGTCTTGATCTGTGCACAAAACTCTACACATGGCTCTAATAGGACAACAGCTCATGCTTAACATTCTATACAGAAACTGTGACACTGTAAAACTTCAAATTACTGCTTCCATGAAGAGAACTGTGCAGAATGTTGTCCATAAAAAAAGAATTGAAAATGCAGCTTTCACATCCATGTGTATTCAGGTACAGTTAAATATAACTCAATTGGAGGTAAGCCTATTCATTTCTGTTACGAGGAACATTACTAACTGCTTCCAGTTAGCACACATTTCTGACCTCTTTAATAATCTGGCAGGTGTCTGAGGCTTCTGTACAAGATTTTGTACACTAGATCAGCAATAATTCTGTCAACTTATCTTTTCTTATGGAATGGATCCATCCCAGTTCAGATTGTGTGTGATTGACAGTCCATGCCAAAAAAGTATGTTGCCAAGACCATTTGTTTCTTAAGGAATGAATTCAAAAGCGTGTTTGCTTGATTATTAGAGCTATCCATGATGCTCCACTAGGAACATATGCAAGCAATAATACCCAACAGGATGGGTGGTACAGGGCAATGTCGGACCACCCGGTGTGATAAGGCCCAGTGCCACAGACAGAGGGCCTTATAGCTCCTGGAAGATCCCATATTGTTTCGGTAATATCCACCCTGGAGGGTGTTAATGTGCTTAGAAAATAAGCATCTGTGTACATTTTAATTAAGGAATAAGAGAGTAGAAGAAATGCCCTTCAAAATGGATAGAAACAGCTAAAAAAAAAAAAAAAACTTTTATTCTGTAAAATGGTCCCTCTGTTTCTGTGCTGTTCCATCTGCAGCTGTGCCCTCCCTTGGAGCAATTATGTTCTAGTTATCTCCCCCGCTGCCTTGTCCCACACTAGCACCTCTAGAACTGATGTAGCAGTCTCTGGAATTGTTTTTCTGCTTTAAAAAAAAGAGAGTTCCTGTTCTTCCTGACTTTTTTCTGTCTGGGTATGCATCTGTTACTCATGTGACCTCAGGAATATAAAACCGGAAAGTACAGACCTACAAGTCTGAGAGACGGCATTGCTGTAAATCATTATTATTGTTGTTTTTACTTTAATGCAGCAGCGCCTAACATTTTAAATGTGCGGCATTGTGTACATATGAGAAGGGACAGTGTGTTTACTGGTCTCTTATTTACCGGTTTGGTGTGTTTGGAGATGGATTGGTGTTGGGACACATGCAATGGAAATGCATTTGAGGTGTGAGAAAAATGCAAAGAAATGTAAGTTAAATGTGCTGTTCTATAACAGTAGGCAGGTGTGTGTGTGTGTGTCTTAATTTATTACATGAAACAGAGAATGACTGTGGTGGGAGGCTTGGCCAGCCAAAAATTCTCCCAGTAAGCAACAGAGAAAAATGGCAGTATTTTAAATTTGAAAGTTTGACTGGCACCAGGATATGTGCTCTAGGGTTGGCACAGCTGGTGCTTTTTTCCTACAGGACTCCACTGTAAGGCAATGTACCCCTCATTCATGCATGGTAGCCAACCAGAACTGTTAAATTGTAAGCCCATTTTCTAGTTTAAAGTGTACCATGCCAATAATCTGTGCCACATGACTTTCATGGGCATTGATCAGGTATCTGTGAACCTCAGAGGAGGAGACAGAACTGGACTTCTACTCCAAAGGGAATCTCTATGGATTTTCACATTGAAAGCATAATTGGACCACATGGTCTAAAGGATCATATTGAACCTAGTGTATTTTTGTAAAATGTACTAAACATCAACTATGAGACTGATTATTATAATCATATTTTGTAGCAGTTATTTGTTTATACATATATTTTTTTACAGATGCTTACATCTGAAGACTTGGGATTTGGTCATCCAGAGTGATGTCCTTGGATTTCATGAATTACTAGAAAGCTATGCTTCACTAGTCTACGATTACAAAGTATAATCTTGTTCTCCAGATAGATTTGTTTTATATTAGTGTTGGTGTTTTGTATTAATTTCACACACTTCTATCTTTTCAATGCTTGCATTATTTGTCTTGGACCACACCAACTTATGTCTTGTATACAGAAACTCTAAGAATGCCATTCAACCATTATAACTTCTGGTTTTCTTCTATTTTGAATTGGGCCCCCAGGTTGGTTGGTTTTAAGCATTTTGGATTTTTCCAGGAATTTTTCACAAATAATCTTGTATTGCCTTTGAGTACTAATATTTGGTTTACTTTAGGCATGTAAACCAATGTCTCCCTTCTACTCCTCCGATTCAATTGTTTTTACCATTCAGATATTTTCTGATATGCATTGGAGCACTAATTACTTATAGCTTGTCACAGACTTCTTACCTTCTACCCCCGTAAATAATAGGGTTTTCTATAGAGATAGAAACACAGACTGTAATGAAATACTTTATACACTCACTCACAGAATGATCAAAATATTTTGCTGCTGTTTTGGATAATATTCCTTTTTATGTTTGCTTGCATGCATGTGCAAGAAACATAGTGCCATCATCGGAGATTTCGAGGTGTGTCACCTCCTCCTCAATTCAGTCAGTATGCTGGCAGGCGTGGCCCTGTAAGCCAATGCATTTTGGAGCTGTCCATGACCGCTCCAAATGCAGTGGCACTCGATTGAAAGGGGAGCTACGCTTGAGTGAGCAGCGATAGATAAGGCTGCCTGCGCGCAGCTCCTCCCACAGACGCCGCGAGGCGCATGCCACTGCACGCATTGGCCACTGTATAGCTGGCGGTGCCCAATCCCTGTCGGCTGTGCTGTGTTCCCTCCGCCTCCTCCCCAACGCTACAAATGCCACGCTGGGTGCCCACCCCAGCATGGCAACTAATCATATAACCGACGGGTGCCCAATCCCTTTGGCTGCACTGTCCTCCCCACCCCAGTAGTGAGTGCCACGCTGGGAGCCCACCCCAGCGTGGCAAGCAATTCATGACGACGGGGTGCCCAATCCCCGCCGGCTGAACGGCCACCCCCAACGTCCTTGTGCCACGCTGGGAGCCCACCCCAGTGTGGCAAACATCCCACGCCATCCGCTTTTTTTTTACCTGTGAAGAAAAACGGTCCCACGGTGAGTCTCCCCGCCCTCCCACAACCCGCACCTACCCACTGGCGCACTCAGCCTCCCCACTTCCCCCACCCCAAATTACCTCAGGACCTCGGCGCGGCGATCTTGGGTGGACGGGAACACGTCTGCACTCTTCAAAGGCGACCGCGAACTGAAATGCCGGTAAGCTGTATAATGGGATAGATAGGGGTTTCAACTGTGCATATCTCAGGCATTTTTGAATTTTGCACCAAATTTTCAACATGGGTTTTGGGACCCCTTCTCATGATTGATGTCACTGTCATGGCGTTATTGAGCCTGAAGGGTGATTTCATGCAGTGACTGCGAAATCACCCTTCACACCTGAATAACGCCATGACAGTGACATCAATCATGAGAAGGGGTCTCAAAACCCATGTTGAAAATTTGGTGCCAAAATTCCTAAATGACTGTTTAATGAGCGCGTTAGCAGTTCCCACGCAGGCTCGTAAGTTCGCGAATTTTCAATATTTTCACTCCAGATTTTCAACATTGCCATTTTACCACACCTTCTTATGAGTGGTACAGCTGTCATTTTCACATCTCACCTAAAATGTGTTTCCGCCTATGGCGCAGAAATGGCGCAGTCGATAGCTAAATCAATGTACAGGACAAATTAAGAAAATCACAGTGAAACTGTTCATGAGCAGAGGTCTTAAAATGGCTATGTTGAGAATTTGGTGAAAAATTCCTAAAAATGACTTTTCTGAGGCGTCGTTGCACAGTTCCTATGCATGCTCGTAAGTTTGCAAATTTAATATTTTCACTCCAGATTTTCAACATGTCCATTTTATTAAACTTCATATGAACAGTACAGCTGCAATTTTTCATATGTCGCCCAAAATGTGTTTTCACGCACATGTAGCGCACAATGGTGCTGTTGGTGTGCGAAAGCAATGTTTAGGACAGATTAAGAAAATCACAGTTACACTGTTCATGAGCAGAGGTCTTAAAATGGCTATGTTGAAAATTTGCTGACAAAAGTCCATAAAATGACTGTGTTATGAGTGAGCATTGCACAGTTTCCACGCACTCGTTAGTTCATGACTTTGTAATATTTTCAGTCCAGATTTTCACCAGTGGCATTTTTCCACACTTCCTTATGAGCAGTACAGGTGCCATTTTTCACAACATGGTCGAAGTGTGTTTTCACACTTTCAGTGCAGAGATGCGTGGTCGCTGTGGGAAATCATAGTTCGGCACAGATAAAGAAAATCACAGTGACACTGTTCATGATCGGAGGCACCAAAATGCCTGAGTTGACAATCTGCTGCTGAAATCCCCAACCTACTATATTACGGGTGTGCGCTGACTGCTCTATGTACGTCATGTGACTTCACCATTTTTTAAATATTTTTACTACACATTTGCAACATAGCCATTTTTACACCTCCCATGAAAGAGTACAGCTGTCATTTTTACATCCTGTTCGAACATTTTTGCACCTGTGGTGCTAAATGCCGTAGTCACTGTGCATAAGCAGCTTTTAACAAACTGATATTCCCCTGTTCATGAGGTGGGGTCACAAAACAAACATGTTGAAAATTTGGGGTAAAATACCAATGAATGCCTGAGGTATTAGGCTTTTTAACTATAACGCCCGACCCTATGAGAATGACAGGCATCAGGGGTGTGACTTGGGATTCTTGCCTGTGATGCTGATACCATTCCACACCCTGCAGTCACTGAGAGGCATCGAGGTATGCCTTGGACTCTTCGCCCCAAAGTTCACCCCATTCTCCTATACCGCACCCATCTCACCGCATTTCCTAATGGAATGGGGGTGCATAAGGGCCAAAGATCCAAGCATACCATGACACTTGTCAGTGTCTGCAGGGTGGGGTGTGGTGAAATGGTGTGGCCATTATGCCTGATGACCCAAAGGCACACCCCAATGCCTGTCCGTATCTGCAGGGTGGTGGCGGGTTGGCTTCAGTTCAGTACTTCACTGCCATTCCTATTATGCAGCTGTCTAACTCCTACACTACCAATCCTAATGCCAGCAAGCAAACATTTGGCATTGACAAATGCTTGTTTACCATTATCATGATAATCTAGAGTATCTGAGTGAGTGCAGGCCACTTTTTGTCTGTATCAGTTTAAACATCTATTGCTTTGTACATACATATGTGTACAACCTGTTTAGGGATTAGGTGAGTCATCTGAAAATCTGATTTGTTTTGAAATGGGGCAGCAGTTGGAGAGGATGTGTACATTTTATGTTTGCTTCCACGCATGCACAAGAAACATTATGTGGTAGCTTAGGAAAGAAGCGGGTTTGGAGGTGCGGCACTGTGGCAGCCAATGCCACCACTGCATTCTTGGGCTTGGCCCTCATTTTACAAAGTGGTAGCAGCTGCTGCTGACACCAGTTCAGCCAGCATGCCACCAACTTGAAACAATTAACCTGCAATGAGGAGCGACCCGTCATTGCAGGCCAGTCGCTGCCTGGTGTAAAATTTCACAAAAACATGGCGGCTGTCACCATCCACTCACAGTCCCCATAAAGCCGATGGGGTGCCCAGTACCCTGTCAGCATGCACTCATCCCAGTTCATTTGCCGACGGGGAGCCCAATCCCATTGGCATAATGTCCCTCCTCCCCATTTGTTGTATGCCAAGGGATGTCCAATCCCCTCGGCATCATGCCCCCAAACAGGTTTTCTTTGCTGATGAGGGCCCAGTCCCTGTCAGCTTAAGTCCCTCCTCCCCAAAAGCAGGTGGCACACTGGGAGCAACCCAGTGTGACCAAAGCAAACCTGCAAAAAACCTTCCCCAACATCTTTTGTTTTTTCACCTGAGACTGAAGAAAAGGTTCTCGCTGTCAGGTCCCTCCCCAACCTGTATCACCCTCTGTGCACCTCACCTTCCCACACACCCCCACACCATACTTACCTCCAGAGCTGGGCGCAAGATCTTCGTGGACTGGGAACATGTCTGCACTCTTCAAAGCCGACCACAATTGAAGAAATGCTGGTAAGCTGTATAATGGCATAAATGGGTTTTTTTCCAACTTATGTGAATATCTTGACCATTTTCTGACTTTTGGCACCAGATTTCCAACATGAGGTTCTTTGGACCCCTCCTCATGAATTCAGTCACTGACATTGCATTATTCAGTCCCAAAATGTGATTTCACAGTCACTGGGTGGAATCACCTTTTGGGACCGATTAGCAAACAACAGTGCCACTGTTCATTAAGGTGGGCTACCAAAAGCATATGTTGCAAATTTGGTGAAAAATTCCAAAAAATGGCTGTGTTAAGTGAGTGCATTGCACAGTTTACTCACATGCTCATAACTTTGAGAATTTTTGAGATTTCTACCCAGATTTTCCACATTGCTATTTTCACATACTGTACCTCCTTATGAACAGTACAGCTGTCATTGTTCATATCCTGCCTGAAATGTGTTTTGGCACATACGCCCACAATGATGTGGTCACTTTGGGAAACCAATGTTCAGGACAGATTAAGAAAATCACAGTGACACTGTTCATGAGTGAATGTCCCAAAATGCCTATGTTGAAAATTTGGTGACAAAATTCCACAAAATAACC
Organism: Neoceratodus forsteri; assembly: GCA_016271365.2. NCBI lineage: Eukaryota > Metazoa > Chordata > Ceratodontiformes > Ceratodontidae > Neoceratodus > Neoceratodus forsteri. The sequence goes on from CM057452.1 coordinate 1,874,701,677, forward strand.
ATGTTATGAGCTTGCATTAGCAGTTTCCATGCACACTTGTAACTTCGAGAATTTTTAATATTTTCACCAGATTTTCAACATTGCTATTTTTGCACACCTCCTTATGAAAAGTATAGCTGTCATTTTCACATCCTGCCCAAAATGTGTTTTGCACATCTGATGCACAATGGGCGTTGTTGTGGGAAATCAATGTTCAGAACAGATTAAGAAAATCTTAGTGGCACTGTTCATGAGCAGAGGTCCCAAAATGCCTATGTTGAAAATTTGGTGAAAGAATAAAAAAAATGACCGTGTTATTAGCATGCATTGCACAGTTTTCACACACGCCATAACTTTGCAAATTTTATATTTTCACTCCAGATTTCCTGCATTTCCATCTCTTCACACCTCCTTATGAAAGGTACAGCTGTCATTTTCCACATCCTGCCCAAACTGTGGTTTTGTACATCTGGTCAGAATGACATGGTCGCTGTGGGAAATCAACGTTCAGGACAGATTAACAAAATCATAGCGCCACTGTTTATGAGCAGAGGCCCCAAATGCTTTCATCAGGTGGGGGTCGAAAAAGCCCATGTTGAAAATTTGTAGTGCAAATACCAACCAACGCCTGGGGCATTAGGGATTTCTAATCATAACATCCCACCCTGTACAGACTGACAGGCATTGGGGTGTGCCTTTGAATTGCGGATGTAATGTTCATGCCATTCCACCCCACCCTGCAGCCAGTGACAGGCATCGAGTGTGCCTTAGACTCTTCAGCCCCAGAGTTCACCCCATTCTCTATACTGCACCCATTTCAGTGTATGTCCTTATGGAATGGGGTGACTGTAAAGTTGAACACCAAGGCACACCTCAAAACTTGTCGGTGTCTGCAGGATAGAGTGAGGTGAAATGGCGTGAGCGTTATGGCGATGACTCAAAGGCATACCCAATGCCTGTCCATCTCTGCAGGGTGGAGGTGGGGTTGGCGTAGTTCAATACTTCACTGCCATTCCTATTCTGCATCTGTCTAACTCCTTCACTTCAATGCTAACAACAGCAAGCAAACATTTGGCATTGACAAATGCTTGTTTGACTTGTGCCTCTTTACTATAACTTCCATTTCACATCATTATGGCTACACAACAGGAGGCATAAATGGCTCATGAATGGCATCCCCTGCCCCAGACGGTCTCTGGCATTGAGAGGTGACGGTTGGGTAGTTTCCACTCTGTTGCTTTGCAAAAGAAAGTAATAAATGTTTTTCAGCAGTAACTCACAGCTACTTTTTCATTTCACTTCTCCAGTGCACTGCTCATGTATGCCAATCTGTTGATTTTCTTTAGCAACTGCACCATCTTAGGACTGGAGCGCCTGTGTACCTTGTGTGTTCCAGTAAAGAACACGTGTCAACCTATCTGTTGCCAATGTAACTGTCAGTCATTTCCTCTGCAAGGGCAGCTCCAAATACACTGAACTCATTCCAGAGACTCTCTGAATGTATGAGCAGTGCACTGATGAATATGTGACTGAAACAATAACACAGAGGATAATGAATGGTCTTCAGGTCCTTAACCATGCTATAATCACTTTGAGAGGTTGTCATGACATTGTGAACCTCAAGAGTGAAGCTCGAGAGGTTTACTGTTGTCATGGCAACCTCGAGAAGTGATTACAGCATGGTTGTTACCAAAGACCATCCATTAGCTTTTATAGTGTATGGGCACCAGTTTGTGTTGAATTCACAGTACAGAATGTTATACAGAATGAATGTTCCATTTTGTTATACCATTGTTTGACATCATGAAGAGGGTATAACAACAATCTGATGTCATATCAATGTTGTAAAGTGTGTGAATTTAGTTAATAGTAAGCTACTCCCGACATTATATTTTCACTGATAGAACGTAAAGAAGTTTAACAAAATCTCAGCTGATGGTAATTCGCTACATAGTACCATACTAAGGTGGGTCCCAGTGACAATGCTGGATGTAACAGAAAAACAACTTACAGTAAGTCTGCTAGAATTTCCTTTCTGTGTTGTTCCACATTATCACTGGCCATTCATTTACTTTGGGGTTTAATAAGCAGTATCCACCAAATGTATTTGGGAAGGAGATGATCTCCTTCCACTATACACAGTCTGTTTTTCACAGTTGCTTGATGCACTTTCACCCACAGGCCACATAAGAGGAACTCTGAGTGACCATTTTGGTGATGTTTCCTGAAAGTGTGAAGGAAGATCAAGTATCTGCCTTCCACAAGTCAGATACTGAGGCCACTGTCTATTCAGTCCAGGAGGCTGCCATAGCCCTGTTTGAATATGCTTTATCAAAGCTGGTGGCTTTCATTTGCTGTCACATAGGCCTTTGCTATGCTTGCTTTGACCCATCTATCCAAGGTCACCTTGGAAGCTTTTTGGTGCTTTTTAGCTGGGCCAAACAGTACATTTCTGGAAAGACTACATTCATACAAGGTAGGTAGAGTTTTATTAAGCATGTTTCCTATGCTCAACACACTGTACAAATAAGACATTCAGTACATAGCAACAGAAACTAGATGCACCAATAAAACTTCGTTTAACAGCATCTGAAAATGCAGTAGTCACAAAATAGCAATGCAGCTGAGATGGTGGGGACAGAATGGATCTTCAGTGGCAAGGAATTCCAAAAGATGGGAGCCACCACTGCAAAGCCCTATCCTCTGCTGATTTTAACTCTCTGGAAGCACTACCCAGAAGACCATGTGCAATGGACCCAGTGGCTCTTGAAGGTGTGCAGGTGGTCAACAGATCATGAATGTACTGAGTGCTGAACTCATTTAGGGCTTTATAGGTGATCAAAAGAACCTTGTAGTCTATCCACCACCTCATAGGCAGCCATCCCAGAACCCTGAGAGAAGGGGTGATATGGTCAGACTTCTATGCAAAAATTAGTAATCTTGCAGCGGCATTCAGGATCAGCTACAGATGGTGGATGAAACTTCCAGGTAAGTCTTTGAAGATCACATGACAGTAGTCCAGTCTTCAGCCTATAAAGGTATGTACTAATGTGGCTAAGTTGGCAGGGTCAAGAAAGGAATGGTGCCAGGAAATGTTCAGATAGTAAAGCAGTTTGTGACAACCACCGACACCTGATATTCAAATGTCAGGTCATTAACAAGAACCATTGCTAAGTTCCAGACTGCCCTCTCAGTGTCCAGAGTTACCCTTTCCAAAGAAGGTAGGTCAAGGCTACACTATAATGCTGACACCAGTTAATCAGAGCCAACCACCATCAAGTCTGTCTTGCCTGAAGTCAGGGCTAGAGAGTGGGTGGCCATCCACTTACGGATGTCCACCAGTCACTGTTTTAAGAGCCACACAGTCTGGTCTGTCAAATGTGAATGACATATACAACTGGGTATCATTCACATAGCAGTGAAAACCTACACTGTGGTGCCTAATGATATCACCAGTGACAGCATATACTGCAAAAAGCAGGGATAAGAAATCCAATCCCGAGGAACACCACAACCTAGATTGACTAGCTGATGATGGTGATACCCAGTCACAACTAACTGAATCCTATCTGGCAGGAATGACTTTAATCATTTGGGTATGGTTCTCAAGACCCCATAATGGACTGTATCAGATGCTGAGGACAGGCGGAGGAGAACCAAAACTGAAACCTCTCACAGGTTCATCGCTAATGAAGATCACTGCACACTTTGACTAGTCCAATCTTCATGCTGTGGTGCCTGTGGAAACCTAATTGTAATGACTCAAAGACACTGTTTGCGCTCTAAATGGTCAATCAACTACTCAAATAACAACTCTCTCCACCATCTTCTCCAGAAAGGGAAAGTTAGAGACCGTTCTAAAATTGGTGAGTTTGCTGGATCTAAAGACAGCTTTTAGGACATGAGTATCCACAAATGTGTCTGACTAACCTAGCCGGAGAAGCCTATGCCCATTAGAGCCAAGCAGGATTGGGATGGAGAATTGACCTTGATGCAACAGATTATACTACTGAAGGAGTCAGAATGGATCTTGAACTGTTGTACTGACCAGGTCCAAATAATCCAACCTTTGGCCATTCCATTACAACTAGGATGAATCAGCAGTGTGATTAGCAAATCTTTCTGAGACCTGCATGAAGCAAGAGAAATGAAGGAAACAAATACAACATGCTGAAGGACCTTGGCCAAGACAAAACATCAAGCACCCTTGCTACTAGATATTTGTACTGACTGTAAAATCCTGTCACTAGAGCACTGTTTCAGAGGACAAAGAGGTATATCTTTGGGGACATGAGTATGTGACACAGATACTGAACCACTTACTGGTTTAGCGACAACTCTCCTAGATGAACCCATTAGCAACTGAACCAGTCCACTTGGGAGTTGATTGTCCTGCCAGATGAATCACTGACAGGGACTCCAGATTGTCTTCTGCCCACTGCAGGAGCAGGTATGCTTCTGTCAGCATCCCACACCTCTTGTACCACTTGGTTTGTTTGTGTAAGCAAAAGTCATCATGTTATTAGACCAGATCAACTACTTATGTTAAATTCCATCACTGAAATACTTCACTACCATTAAGACTGTTCTTGTCTTGGGAATGTTTATTTGTAGTCCTTTCTCCTCTGGAGACCATGTTCCCTGGACCAGAATCTGGTCTAGAACCACCCTTCATCTCTTCAGGCTGATGGTAGTCAGAATTAGTTGTTCCTAAGGTGGTGATTGAGAGCAGTTCCACAGAGCACTTTTTATGTTGCTTGCACACATGCACAAGAAACATAATGTGGCAGCTTGCTGCAGAAGCAGGTTGTGGAGGTGCAGCACTGTTGTGGCCAATGCCCCTGCCTTTGAGGCTTAGCCCGTGATTCCCCAATGGGTGGCAGACTGCTGCTGACACTAGTTCAGCCAGCATGCCATCACCTTGAAATGATTTAGCCAGTGCAATCAGGGACCACCTCGTCATTGCAGCATCAGCCATTCTGCTGCAATGAGGGAGGACCAGTCATTGCAGGGCGGAACGTTATTTAGTGTAATATTGTTTGTAAGCACAGCGGCAGGCGCCCACCATGTTCACAAACAATATTATCCAGCCCAAACTGCTGAGGGGTGCCCAACCTCTTGGCAGCATGTGCCCCTCCCCAAAACAATCTGTTTGCCAACGGGGCCCAGTCCTCCTTGGCTTCAGTGCCCATCCCAGTTTCATTTGCTGACAGGGCAGCCCATCCCCATCGGTATAATTCCCCAAAACCTTTGTTTTCTGCTGAGGGTGCCCAATCCTCCTCGGCTCTTGCCCCTCATATGTGCCAATGGGGTACCTAATCCTCTGGCTCACTGCCCCAAAAACATAGTCAGGTGGCATGCTGGGAGCCCACCTCAGCTTGCCAAATGCCCCTGTAAAAAAAAAAAGTCCTGCAATGTTTTTTTTAAAATTTAACCCTGTAAACAGAAATGGTCCCTCACGGTCTGTCCTGCTCCTTTCCCCAACCGCACCCACCCTCTGCGCACCCTGTCTCCTCACATGCCCCTCACCCCATGCTTACCTCTGAGCCCAGCACGATGATTTTCGGCAGACCGGAACACATCTGCACTCTTCAAAGCCAACCGCAAACTGAAGAAATGCAAAGACATTAATTTATTTATTTTGCTGTGTAATTATGTACTAAAGTGCCCTGACTCTGGTAAAGAACCAAACCCCAAACAAACAATCCGTCATTCTTTTCAAGTTTATTTTTCATATGTACCCCATGTTTCACTACATTTTGGCTTCTTCTGGGGAACTATCAAAAGATAATAAGAATAAAAATAAGCACATTCATTTAAACATTCATATGTCATTATATCTAACACTCTTATTACTGTATAAACGGGCACCAATTTGCTTCACCCTAAAGTCAATTCTATAACATGGTTTGCCTTGGTATTCAATATTACTTTTAATATTTTTTATATTAATTAATCAGTGCTCAAAGACTTCATCCCTGTGCTGCTTTGATAATATCATATATATATATCTGAAAATAAGAATGCACTTTGAAGTTGTTAAGTTTTGTATTATTCTTTCACCATTAAAGCAACCAAAAAGATGTTATATCCTTCATATCCCTATAGTTTGTAACAAACAATCTAAGTTATAGAGCTTTTTTAAAAAATAATCAGTCTCTACATTATAGATACAAAGCAAAATTCACCTTTTAAGAGTTTCTATGTGTTTTAAAATGCCACAAAAATTCCAAACCACTTACAGATATTCACCTAAAGGGCATACAAAGACCTTAATTTATTTTGCTTTGAATTCTTCTATCTCACATATTTGTATATATTCTTTTATTTACCTGTGTAGTGCGACTGTCTCTCATGCCGTAATACAAGCAATATATTTCTTATGTTTAGCTGTCTATAATACACAGAAAAAAACTAATTTTAACCATAATATTCACAGTTATCCTCATATTATTTAAAGAGACAAAGTTAAAAAATTCCATAGAGATACGATTGATTATCGTGATAATAAAATGTATATGTATAAGAAAATTTGATATCCCACAAATAGAGGAGATGGAAACAGTTCAGATAGTTACATGAGGAATACATTCTGTCATGAGAGTAAGGGCCCTTTTTAGGGAAGAAAGTTCAGATAGACAGACAAGAGAAAGATTCTGAAATACCAGGCATGTCATACAATCAGCAACAGCAGGAAAACCTGCCACAGACCAGCAGGCGTTACGATCGCAGAGACAAAAACACAACATAGGGAGGAGATGGAGGGAATGTAGGATGAGGACAAAGAATATACAACAGAGGCAACAGGGGAGACAGTGATTTTTAATCTTAGTTAAATAATTTTGCCAGATGAAAAAGAGATTCTGAGCCTCGGCTCTCATATTCAATCACGAAAAACTTGATAAATTTCAATTATTAGTTGATTTAAATAGAATTTTTCATAACATTAGGCTTCAAGTCCAATTTGACAACTTTGAAACCAGTAATCTAGATAAAATGCAATTAAAGATGGCTATGAGCTAAAATCTCAGTATATGCCACAGATAGGTTTAAATAATGCAGTAGAAACATATATAAACACAGTTTCCAAAGAGATAGAAAATCTATGTGAACAAGGTAATGTTAACAAGTTAAGTAAACACAACTTGTCTTTAACTCAGAAAAAGATTTACAAGAATTGGAAGATGACCTGAAATTAATAACAAAACCTGCAGATAAGGGAGGGGCAAAGGTCCTGAAGGACCTGGTTAAATATCGAGATATGTGTTACCAATTGTTGAATGTGAGTGATAATTATCAGAAACTGCCAGGAGACCCAACACATGACATAGATCAGAGATTAAGGGAAGTGATAGAAGAATTTCAGAAAATGGGTTGGCTGTACCAATGGGAAGCAGAGTTACTTATATTGAGAACCAGAGAGTCCCAGTGTTTTATTCCTTGCCAAAAATACATAAAGATGTATAAATCTTCCAGGTAGACCCATCAGATCAGGTATGGGGTCTATCCTGGAACCAATTTCTAAATATATTGACTTCCATATTCAAGACCTTGTGCAAGGTACAAAAGCATATATTAAGGACACAACACATATATTACAATTATTACAAGAAGTAAACTCACAGGATGTGGCAAATGAAAATACAATTTTAGTAACTATAGATGTTAAAGATTTATATGCCTATTTCACATTTGGAGAGTGCAAGCATTATTTGAACTACTGGAAACAAGAACAGGAGACTGAAGACCGAAATCTAGGCTACTGGTAGAGTTGGCATCCTTTGTTTTAAATAATAATTACTGTAAATTTGAGAAGGAATTTTTGGACAGAAAAGGCACAGCTATGGGGAGCAGTATGGCATCCAGCTATGCTAATGCATAGTTTTGAGAATAAGTTTATTTTGACACAGAAAGACCATCTTTTGATTATATTATTTTCTGGAAGCGTTTTATTGATGTCTTACTATTGTGGAAAGGTGAGGAAGATAAATTAAAGGAATTTTTGTTTATCTAGAGGATGTAATCCAAATTTGAGGTTTACAGCAGATTTTAGTTAAAAAATTTGAACTTTTGGACATCATTATTTTTAAGTATGGGAAAAACTTAGACACAAAGATATATAGGAAGGCCACGGATAGAAATACCACTTTACACAACAACAGTTTTCACCCTACGAATCTCAAAGAAAATATTCCTTATTCTCAGCTTTTAAGAACAAAACAAAATTGCAGTCAGCCACAAGATTTTGAAAAAGAAGAAAAAATCACGTTAGATAGATTTAAAACCAGGGGTATTCAGCCAAAGTTACTAAAAGAGCACAATATAAAGTATTACAAATCCAGAGAGAGGAATTATTAAAAGGCAAAGTGTCAGAAAAACCACAAGGAAGTGACAAGAAACTTACTTTTAGTACAATTCACTGTGAACAAATGTTTAAAATCCAGAAAATCATTTTAAAACATTAGCGCATACTTCAAAATGACCCAGGAACAAGTCAAACATTTAGACACAAGCACTTTATTACCTCTAAAATCCCGAATAGTAGGAATAAATGGGTTAAAACAGTACATAAATATGATGAGAAAAGTGGGGACAATTACTGTTGGGTCCTTTAAAGAATGGTATGTTCCCATGTGGTAGATGCACAGCATGTGGAATACATCAAGAAAGATGCTTTTAAACATCCTTATACAGGCAAACTTTTATAACATCAAACAACATATCGATTGTAATACATTGGGGGTAATTTATATATTGCAATGTCCTTGTGACAAATTATTATGTTGGGCAGACCTCTAGAGAACTGAAAAAATGGATTTCAGAACACAAAAGTAGAATCAGAACAAGGGATGAAAGCTCATCAGTGGCTAGGCATTTCAAGAAAGGGGTCACACTGTAATGCAGCTTAGATTTTGGGGACTTGAAAAGTGCAAGAGTCAGATAGAGAGACGATTACCAGAAATTATTATAGAGTAAAGAGACAAGATGGATTTATGAATTGGGTACATATCATAAACATTGGGGTTTGAATGAAGAGATTACTTGGCAAGTATGTTGGTAATTGTATAAGAGCTGAATTGAAGAACACATTATCCCTGTTGTGTCCCCCACTTAGATATTTATTTACCCTCTTAAACACTTAAATTTCTATTTTGATATTTTTTATATTATTTAGGACCAATCACCTGTGGAAATACAGGAGCAAGCGTAAATAAAAGTTTTACAAACTCCTTTGGGGTTTAAATTTAGTTTAAAACATTATTTATTTAAAACATCACTTGCTCTCAGTGCCTGAGATTTCCTATGTGTTTGTTTCACTTAGCAACACAGGTACTAGGCAATGGCATTGTGGCTGTAATTAGTGACATCAAAGGCTTTAGCACTACAATATAAACATATGCCAACGCCGAACCTCTGGCTGCAACACTGAAATTTGAAAGCACTGTAAACGCTGACTCCTGTGAGTAACAACCTTCAAAATGTTATAGAGCATTGTACATTTCTTTGAAAACGATTATGTTAGCACTGACTATGTCTTGTGTTCTGTGAAACAGAAGAGGCTCTTTTCTAAAAAGTGTTAAGAAATTTATTAAGAGTCTTTTGATGATAGACAGCACTTCACCTTATAGGTAAACTTTGTAGTACCAAATATTAAATAATATGAGGATAATTGTGAATATTATGGTTAAAATTAGTTTTTTTCTATGTATTATAGATATCTAAACGTAAGAAATATATTGCTTATATTACGGCATGAGAGACAGTTGCTTACAGGTAAATAAAAGAATATATACGAATATGGGAGACAGAAGAATTCAAAGCAAAATAAATAAATTAAGGTCTTTGTATGCCCTTTAGGCAAATATCTGTAAGCTGTTTGGAATTTTGTGGCATTTTGAAACAGATAGAACCTCTTAAAAGGTGAACTTCACTTTGTATCTTTAATGTAGAGACTGATAATATTTTTTTTTAAAAGCTGTATAACTTAGATTGTTTGTTACAAACTATAGGGGATATGAAGGATATAACATCTTTTGGTTGCTTTAATGGTGAAAGAATAATACAAAACTTAACAACTTCAAGTGCATTCATATTTTCATATATATGATATTATCAAAGCAGCACAGGATGAAGTCTTTGAGCACTGATTAATTAACATAAATGATATTAAAGGGAATATTGAATGACAAGGCAAACCATGTTATAGAATCAACTTTAGGTGAAGCATAATGGTGCCCGCTTATACAGTAATAAGAGTGTTAGATATAAATGTCATATGAATGTTTAAATGAATGCGACTATTTTTATTCTTATTATCTTTGATAATTCCCCAGAAGAAGACAAAATCTGGTGAATTGTTGTGGTACATATGAAAAATAAACTTGAAAAGAATGACAAATTGTTTGGGCATTTGGTTCTTTACCAGAGTCGGGCACTTTAGTACATAATTGAAGTCTTCACACATGCTCCGCCTCCGCACCTTGAAAATTTTAGGATTACCAGTAGAAAGCAAATTCCCCATGGAACTCTTGTTTAATTGATAAGCTGTATAATGGCATAAATAAGCGTTTTTAACTTTGGTGCATATCTCAGGCATATTTGGAATTTAGCACCAAATTTTCAACATGGGGTTATTAGAACCCTCCTCATTAATTCAACCACTGTCATTCGTTATTGGGTCCCAAAGGTGATTTACTTGGTCACTGTGGAATCACCTTCGGGTGAGTAATGAAATGACAGTGCCAGTGTTCATGAGGTGGGCTTCAAAAGCCTATGTTGCAAATTTGTGGAAAAATCCTCAAATGACTGTTTTACGAATGCATTAGCAGTTGCTATGCATGCTCGTAACTTTGCAAATTGCAATATTTTCACACCAGATTTTCAACACTGGCATTTTTCACACCTCCTTATGAACAGTACAGCTGTCATTTTTCACATTCTGGCCAAATGGTGTTTTGCACTTCCAGCGCAGAATAGTGCGGTTGCTGTGGGAAATCAGTGTTCGAACAGATTAAGAAAATGACAGTGACACTGTTCATAAGCAGAGGTCCTAAAATGCCTATGTTGAAAATTTGGTGATGATAGTCCATCAAATGACTGTGTTACAGTGTGCGCTGTGCAGTTTCCATGCACCCTTGTAACTTCACAGATTTGTAATATTTTCTGCCAGATTTTCAACACTGCCATTTTTCAAACCTCCTATGAACAGTACAGCTGTCATTTTTCACATCCTGTCCGAAATGTGTTTTCATACTTCTGTGCAGAACCGTGGTCACTGTGGAAATCAGTGTTCAGGACAGATTAAGAAAATGACAGTGGCACTGTTCATGAGCAAAGGTCCTAAAATGCCTATGTTGAAAATTTGGTGATGAAAGTCCATAAAATGACTGTGTTACAAGCGTGCATTGCACTGTTTCTACGCCCTTGTAGCGTGGCAAATTTGTAATATTTTCTTGCCAAATTTTGAACACTGGCATTTTTTCACACCTCATCATGAACAGTATAGCTGTCATTTTCACATCCTGGCTGAAATATGTTTTTGCTCTTCTTGGCAGAATAGCGCCGGTCGCTGTGGGAAATCAGTGTTTGGGACAGATTAAGATCGAGCATGCGAGAGGAGGGTGAACGAGCTCAACTGAGCTCTGTTGGGACTGCTGCAGATTTATTTGTGGGCAGAAAAGGTGCCAACGCAGGCAGGAGCCCATAGGGCAAAAGGGCAGCCTACAGCACTGGGAGAAACAGAATGAGAGAGTGAGAAAGGGGAGTAAGTGAGCTCAGTGGAGCTCTGTCAGACTGCTGCAGATTTCTTTGTGGGCAGAAAAAGGCATCAACACAGGCAGGGGCCCAGTACAAAAGTGCAGCCTTCAGTGCCGGGAAAAAGAATGAGCAAGTGAGGGAGGGGAGTGAGCAAGCTCAACTAAACTCTGTTGGGACTGTTGCGGTTCTTTGTGGGCAGAAAAAGGTGCCAATGGAGGCAGGAGCCCAGTATAAAGGGAAGCCTGCAGCGCCAGGAGAAATGGAATGAGCAAGTGAGAGACGAGGAATGAGTGAGCTCAGCGGAGCACTGTCAGGACTGCTGCGGATTTCTTTGTGGGCAGATAAAGGCACCAACACAGGCAGGAGCCCAGTACAAAAGGGCAGCCTGCAGCTCTGGGAGAAACAGAACGAGTAAGTGAGAGAGGGGAGTGAGCGAGCTCAACGGAGCTCTGTCAGGACTGCTGTGGATTTCTTTGTGGGCAGACTAAGGCACTAACGCAAGCAGGAGCCCAGTACAAAAGGGCAGCCTGCAGGCCGGGAGAAATAGAATGAGCGAGTGAGAGAGGGGAATGAGCAAGCTCAATGGAGCTCTGTCAGGAATTTAGAGTTGCTCACCCTCCCACCCAGGGTCCCTCTATGGTCCTGTATTACAGCAGAGTCTCTGGAGTGGAGACAAAGGAAAGATTGGATACTTTTACTGTAGGATTGCTGTAAGAATACAGATTCAGTTCTGTTTATTTCTCTAACTGAGCTAAGTACTGAGCTATACTGTTAAGATTGCTGTAATAGTACATATTTATTTGTTCTTTTATTTCTAACTGAGCTGAGTAAAACTTGGAGTGCAATAGGATTTCTAACTGGGCTAAGTGAAACTATATGAGATCTGAGAACAAAAGTATGGTAGTTGAGGGGTGAAAATGGACAAGGAGGCTTTAGGATTGCTACAGTAATGCAGTATCTAATGGATGAGATTTGAGGCTGAATTAACCCGGCCAGCAAGGGGCAGTGGGGACTAGTGTGGGGGAACAAGAATATGAGTAAATAGTGGCCTAACAGTTGTAGTAGGGACAGAACCTGGGAGTAAGAGTCCTGAACATAAGATGGAGGCCAAATGGGGCAGGTGCCACATGTCAGTAGGGCGGCATCTTTGGAAGGGTGGGGGCTGTACAGGGTGGGGTCCACCATCATCCTGGACTGGGCTTAGAGGATGGGGTGTATGGTCTGTAGATGACTGGCTAGTTTGAGGGAGGAACTGTGGAGATTAGGGAGGAGTCTAAGTGGCAGGGCAGATGAGTATGGTAGGCATCCGGGGATAAAGGATGGTACAGTGGGACGAGGAAGAACAACTAGGTAGTGAAACCGACCCCAGTATCAGAGGCACTAACAGAAAAGACAAGAGAAGAGAGGGGTGCCCAAGATGAGGGGGGCTTCCTGATGCAGGAGAAAGAGACCACGAAGAGTACCAGGGACAGAGCAGATGGTTGTGGTAGGGAGGGACCACGGGTGGCTCGGAGGAGAACAAGTAGGAGGAGGAACTGATAGGGAAGAGATGTAGGAGGGGTATCGACTAGAATAGATTTGAACCTCTGTTTTGGGAGAGAGAGGGGAGCAGGAACATACTGAAGGGGAGGACAAGCCGGGCATGAGAGGGATGGCAACAGGTAGGGAAGAGATAGTGAGGATGAAAGGGTAGAAGGGGTCTAGTAAGGAAGGAGGTGGTGACTGGAGGAGGGAAGGCTACGGGAAGGGGAAGGATGGGAGGCATCACTATCTGGGTAGAAGGAATGGGGACTCTAAATCAACAATAGTAGGGATAGGAGAGGGGTTGGAAATCAGAAGGGGAGTAGGAGAGGTCGATATGGGAAGCCCAGTAGGAAGTAATCAGGCTGGGAAGGGTTCAAGGGAATGGAGGAATACTGCAGAGAAAAGGGGTGAGGCGAGTAGGGATACAGATACACAAGTCATAGAGGGTGCAGCTGGTGGGGTAAGAGCAGGAAGAATGAATACTGGGGTGGTGGAAGGGCATTAGAAGGAAAGGGGTAAGGGATGGGGTACTCTTCCTGGAGGATTCTATACTGAAATGGGTGAGATGGGGCAGAAAGGGGAAGGCACAGCCGTATTTGGGTTGAAGCTGTGCCCAGGTTGACTGCAGGAGGGGCAGGGCAGACACTGCTCAAGCATGCAGTGAGGAGGAGGAGGAACCTCATTTACTGCTGCATGTGCATACAAACGACTTGGCGGGGACACTGTGGAAGTAGTGAGGGGAGGTTTGAGTAGTTGGCAGGCAGTGAGGGGCTGGGGAAGTCAGTGGCATTCTTTGAGGTACTGCCGGTACCATGTGCAAGCATGGAGAGGAAGGGTAGGCTTGAGGAGTTCAAGTGGTTGAGGGATTGGTGCCACACCAAACATTATGGGTTAGTGACTAACTGGGGTAGGGTATGGGTGGAATAGTGACTTGTACACAGGGGACAGGGGCACACTGGAGCAGGAGGGAGGGAGTATTAAAGGCAGCATTACTGCCAGGCCACTGGCGCTGAGGGTTGAGGCGCTGGACACCACACCTGGGCCATGCTGGTGACTTGGTTTGACGAAGCCCAGGCCACCAAGGGTCGCAGGGGAGGAAAAGGATTGAGCATCTGGAGGACTCCTCTGCTATCCTGGGGTGGGATTCAGACTCCACCGCTCTGTAGCAGCCCTTGGTGATGACCGGGGCACTACTAGAGCGGTGTAGTAAAGGGAGCAGATTGTGATGGATGTTGGCATGCTGTGCCTAAGCACCATTGCTCGCCTGCACCGCAAAGGGGAGAAAAGTGGAAATGGGCTACGGTCGGGGCATGAGCTCGACCGCTGACAGTTCTTAGGCATGGTGCTTTCACTCTAAATACCTAAACAGCACATATAAGCAAGCAACATTTGGCATTGACAAATGCTTGTTTTTGCAGTAGTCACCAGATTACAGTGTATGTCTGTTTAAAAGCCACTTTTGGTTTAATCCTTATTTAGGTGGGTGCTCACCATTTGTTAATTCTCTGTTAGTCCTTTTCTCTGCCGAAATTCGTCCTTTCTTGCATAGCCATACAGTGAGACACCCTGTGGGCTGACATAAACTTCTGAAATGGAGTTCACTGTGGAAATTCTGTATTCTGCTCTGCAACAGAAAGACTCTTGCCATGTGCATCGAAAAGTACAGACCTACAGTAAGTGCTCAAGGGATTGTGAAGGCTGTAGATAACATTTCTACCACTTCACTATCCAGTCATGTTCATCTAGGACATGTAAGGCTCTGCAATCTGAATGGTGAGCCAACTGTTCCCAGGCTGCCCGATCAGAAGATCATCCAGGTGTGTGTATATGTGGTGACCCTCCCACTGAATGAGAAAAACACGACTATTAAGACTTTTGTAAATACCCTAGGGCAGAAGCAACCCAAAGGGAAGAACTTGGTATTGGACATGCTTATCTCTTATGCCAGATCTGAGAAGTTTCTGGAGCAACTAATGAATCAGAAGGTGTAGGTATGCTTAGAGAAGTGTGCCAAGCCTAGAAATTAGCCTGGCTGAATTGCTGCAATGATTGACCTCTGAACTTCACCTTGAACTGGCTGGGCTCACAACTGGTTCAGGTTGGAGACCCATGACTGAATGGAATCCTCCTGATTTTGTTCTGCATTACAAAGTAAATGGAATAGAATTTGTGTTACTTTTCCGTGGAGGAACCAGGACCACTGCCCCTATGCAGATGATCCAAGGTTTAAACTACTGCTTGATGTTTCCTGCTATTTAGAGAGATTGGGAACTGGAAGAAACTTCCTCTGTAGGGAAGAGAAGAGAATGCTTTTCTATTACTCAGGTGTCTGATATGGCCTGGGGCTGGGACCATCTGTTGTAAAACCTCTGGAACTGTCCACTTGAGGTTGTGGACACAGATGAACCTGCAAATCTTCTGCAGAAAACCACCTCTGCAGTAGGCTCCTCTGAAGTGTTTAATAAGTCTGCAAATCTTCATGCAGAAAAATTGGCCCATCCAGTCTGCCCTTTTACGTTGAGAGATGGTTTCTTTAGAAGTGACTTCACCAGCACCTCTTTCAAGGAGCTAGGAATGACCCCTCTGAGAGTGAGCACTGGTCAATCTCAGCAAATACTGGACCCACAGATCTTACACAGCCCACGGGAGATGGGTTGGGCCTGGGTCCAGTTCACAAAACATGGGCCAAAGCTTCAAGATTACCTCACTCAACCTCACCCATCCCTACACTGGCTTTAACTCACTTGAGACAAGAGGAGACCTGTCAGCAGCACCCAACCCAGCACTGTGGGTAATGATCGCCCATTGAGGAAATCCCAGATCTGACAGAGGATACTTTGTCAGAGAAGAACCAAGTGAACTCTTCACACTTGGAGGATTAAACTACTCTTTTCGCTGCAGACCGGGTATGGTGGAGTAACCTGTCCACTGTAATTAAGAGCTGAGCCAGTCTATCTTCCCTGAAGCAATATCACTTGACAAGAATACTGCCTTCCTATGGGAGACTGTCTTTGATACTCCAATAGTGAGTTCTCAAAGCCAGTCTGTTCCCTCAGATCCAGACTTCTGCCAACAGTGCTCAAACCTCTGATCCCTGTTCTTCATCTCCTAAGCTCCCCAATGAACCATAGGAATCTCAAGTGAGAAGACCTGTGTTGTATACAGACAGGTGCAACAGAATCAGGTGCTGAGGAAACAACCCTATAGCTGGCTGCTGCTGCCTTACCGAGTCTGCCCCACAAGCATCAACTGCTGTGGCTTCACAACAATCCTTACTCCGACAGGTCCAAGGTCCATAACAACCAGAAGTCCTGCTGGGAACAACCCCTTAAAAGGGTGGTAGCAAGCCATGTCCACAGGGAAGGACTACCTGAGGGGGGGACCCAAACGGGGCCTGAACAAGAACTTTACAATGCAGTGATTTGACCACATGACCAGATCAGTCTTAAGACTGCCTACCTCAAGCCCCAGTGAGAATACTAAGTCCAAGGAACAGCCATGTCTGTGGGTTGCAGTAACACAGTAAAAGCAGCTTGTGTGAGGCACAGCAAAGCCATAGTTTGGAGGAAGTCTTGTCCAAAATGCGAGAGTTTATTGTCAATCAGGCACTGAAGTCGCCCAGAACCAACCACCTGGATGACTCCAAGACTCTCTCACTGACAAAGTCTGCATCCTCCTGCAGAAGTACACCAGACAAATTCTGCATCCTGCACCTGGATCCCTTGTACAGCCATGTAGTCAAATTATGAAGCAGAACCCAGTGGGTGTACGGAAAAGTTCAGGTCAGATCTGAAACAAATGACCATACCCCCACCTCTGTTATTTCCTCCATGGGCAGTGCACCAACCAAGCCCAACTGGGTAGATGACTTCAAGACTGGGCTGGCATCATCCCCAACCAGGCTCCATGATGCAGCCAGATTGACTGAAGAAACCAACTCAGCTATAATTGCAGACTTACTCCTGATTGATCTCGCACTGCAAAGCACTACCCAAAGGGGATTAGCAGAGGATGCTGGCCTATCAGTTACCTGCTCATTCCATCTGGTGGAAGCCCTGAGTGTGGTAACCAAACATGCCTGGCCTCTCCCTAGGTCCCATTTTGCCCCAGGGTGCCTCCTGGTCCTCACCACCTCAATATTGCTTACCCCATTATCAGCTCTCACATCCTTTCACCCACCATCCCACCATCTCACAATACCAACCTCTGCAGCATCAATATGCTGACATCGGCAGGGGTGGTCAGTGAAAGGATGGATGTCCAGCAGCTAGGATGGAGAATAGCTAAGCCCATAGCCAGTTTAGGCACCAGCGAACCCTGTAGTCGCTGAGGGCCTCTTCTTATGGGGGGCCCCTAATCATAGCAGTTTACCATAATTCTTTTCTTATTATCTTCTTAAAACAGCAACAAAGGGCTGTGCAGCACCTTCTGATGTGGCATCATGATGTCATGAAATGCCTCGCCAAGCTATTACCCAGCCAATAAGTGGCAGATGGGCAGCAATGGATGTGACAGAAGGAACAGTCCCATGGACTAACACTGCTGTCTCCCCTAAAAATGTAAAGCTACCCTAGTTGTACTGAAAATAAAAGTATGTGTATATTGGTTACAGTCAAACATATGGGGTGAAGGTCGACCAAGTCTGCTAAGTAGGGGCCCCTTGACTCCTGTAATCACTGCTGGGGGCCACCAAACCCTAAAGCTGACCCTGGCTAAGCCTCTGGGGATCGAAGCCAGTGCACATCATTCCCCATCTGACTAATCACACCCTGAAACAATCCTTCTGCTACAACTGCACTAAATAAAACCAACCAAACCTAGATCTGGTCATTTGATCTTGTGTAGTAGCTCAAAGTCAAGTCAAAGTCAAAGTCAAAGTTTATTGGCAGGAGATACTCCGTTGAGCAAGCTCATTTACGTGGAGGTCCTGAGCAAATAAGAAGGCTCAAAACAGAATCAACAATTATATATTCAGAAGGAGGGTAACAACAATAAGGTAAACAAGTGAGTAACAATGAGCAACAATAATGATAATGATAATAAACTTTGCAAGGGTATGTACATTAAATACCTATATACAGGGGCCCGTGTTTTCTGCGATTCTATGTTGCAGCAGTGGCTGCAGAAATCAGGGCTGACCACAGAAATCAGTACTACCACAGAAATCAGGAAAACCAGCAACTCAGCCGCAGAAATGCTAGCTATGCTATGCAGTCACACAAGGCAAGGGCATAGCTATTGATGTGTTAAGTATGCCATGCACACATGCTCATTAGAAGGGCAAAACTGATGCTGTCCACTACAAAGCTGAAAAGCTAGTGGCTACGTGGCATCTTGACTCGTGCTGGCTCTTGTTACATAACCCTTCCAGCCAGTATTGTGTGTGTGTGGGGCGACTGACGCAATAGTAGCAGAGCTTGATTAGGTCCACGGCAGTTATGATTTGCTGCTGTGTAGGTGTGGGCAGCTCAGCCTTGTTAATGTTTCATTATGAGGCTACTCATGGTGCATGCTGAATCCTTGAAGATGAATTTGGAAGGAAGAACTGAAGGCAAGCTGTAGTCAAGAAGTGAAAAGATTCAGTGGTGCCGTGGAGGTGGAACTGATCTCAGTGTGGTGACAGGTATCGGAGGAGGAGCTGATTGCAGAAACATAGGGCTGGCAGCAGACTGAGCAGAGGACTCGGTCCCCACTGGTGGACATCTATCACAGTTTTGATTTGTGGGCTGCAGTTCTGTACCTGCAAGAGTGAGAGTAATTTATTGGCAGATCTGAACCTGCAGCCTAAGTGGTGGCATCAAGCTCAGTTCTTAAGGAGGTCACGTTTCCCTCTGCAGCAGAGTTGGGGACCAGGGTATACTCTAACTTGAGCAAACAGGTGTGGAAAAAATCAGAATGGAGAGTTTGATTGCTGCTATACATAAGGAAATGAGGGTCACTGACTGAAGAACACCACCACCCCCTGAGTTGCGAAGAGAAGAGAACATACTAACCAAGGTTACTCCAGTCCAGCTTAATAAGAATGATTCGCTTGCATTTTTAGTGTGTCCTCAAAGAAAAATCAGGAGTCAACAGATTATACAGACACTGCAAGTTACACCCTCCTTCACTATTATAGGAAGACACCTCCAAAAAAAACACAGATTTGTACACTGCACTCAACATGTTTTTGCAAGGCAGTTGAAGTATTCTAGTTTAGAAAATAATGATTCAAAGAACATTGATCACAATCAGAAAAATGGCCTTCAAGTTGGAGTCTCTTTAGATCTGCTAACTGTAAATATAAACCAGAAGAAATTCAAGCAGGTTTTGCCTTCATGTAGTTTTAGCTAAGTGTGTATGTCTTCTCTGATTATAACCTAAGAGAACAGCAAAGGCCGCCATTTCCAGAAGAACAGATGAGCCTTCAAATTTGGGGTGGGAGGAAAATTCATTAAAAGAGAACACTGATGCCATGGCTGTGCCAGATTTTGGGTTACTGCTGTTTAATATTTGTGATAAGAAGACTACATACTGTTAAATGACTCACTCTTCCACTTTCAGTGTAGCAGAGTGGTTGCACAAAGGCAGTCAAAGGGCCCTTTGAAGGTATGCTGTT
The DNA here is from genome assembly GCA_016271365.2 of Neoceratodus forsteri. NCBI lineage: Eukaryota > Metazoa > Chordata > Ceratodontiformes > Ceratodontidae > Neoceratodus > Neoceratodus forsteri. The sequence continues at coordinate 1,874,721,535 of CM057452.1, forward strand.
TAGCCACAATTTATCTGCCGCAGAATAGCCACAGAATCAGCAGTTGTTCTGCCGCAGAAAGTACGAGGTCCTGCCACAGAATGTAGGTCCACTTTGTCGTAGTAAACACGGGCCCCGCCTATATACACAAGTTAATTTATTTATTTTATTTATTTAAGTTTTGTTGACTGGGTAAGTGCACTAGACAAATTCTGCCTATTTTCAGGCATGACCTGAGGGTACCCAGTTCATGCTACAGTGTGCTGAGCAGTGGGGTTAAAGAGAAGTAAAGGATAGGAAGGAGAGGAGAGAATGTGAAGGAGACATAAGGAGCATAGGGAGAAAATTTGGATAGATTTGTTAGAGACAAAGGACCAGTAGGGAATTTTTAAGGAGGATGGGTTGAGGTGGAGGGGTGAGTCAGGGGAGAGGTGATAGCAGAAGAGGGAGGAGGTAGAGGGTGGAGGGCAGGATGCTAGAGGAAAACAGAAGAGGGGAAATAGGAGGGGGAAGGATGTTGAGGATGAGGGGGCAGGGTAGGGGTGAAAAGGTGGTATGGAGGAGGAGGAATTATGGTGGGAGGTGGGGCAGAAGGCACTGGGGACAGCAGGGAAGGTGGGAGGGGGAGGGAATGCTTGTAGGGGAGAGGAATATAAGCAGGTGAACTAGGGAGGAGGGCGAGAGTGGGAGGAATTGTGGGGAAAGACGAACAGGGAGTGGAGGGTGATAAAGGAGAGATAGGAAAGGGCAGGATTGGGTTGGAGAGAAGAAGGCTCAGTGGCATACACAGGAGTCACCAATTTTGTTGGAAACTAGTGCTTTGAAATTGCATAGGGGTATGAAATTTTGGAGTTTGAGACAGGATTGTGCTTTATTCCAAGCAGCAGGAAGGGCATTAATTATGGCCATATACTGAGCTGTGTATGGGAGAAGGGTACTTGTAACATAATGTAATTGTTTCTCCTTAGTGAGTATAAGCTGGCAATTTGGTGGAAGAGAGATGAGATATAGGGGAGCTTAGACAGAAGGGCTTTATACAGCCAGATGAGGGAGTGAATGAGGCACCTGGTTGATAGGGAGGACCAGCCAACTTGAGTATATAACTCACAGTGATGCGATGATGGTGTGCATTGGAAATGAAATGAATAGCTCTGTGATAGAATGTGTCCAGTTGGTGAAGTAGGAGTCCAAGCATCGCCATAGACAATGTTGACATGTCGAGGAGTGGCATAAAGTTTGTCTGACTAGCCGTAGTCTGCTAGCTCACTGAGTTGATAATAACCATCTACTACCACAGCCTAACATAAAACCAGATGTGCTAAAACAGAAACCAAGAATACACCTCAGGCACACCACTGCAGCCAAAGGTGCAACCCTTTATTGCCTTGGTGGTGTTTAAGCGCCTGGAGAGAATGTAATCAACACTATGATAAAAAGGGTATATGAAATGGAATATTGTGATTGGCTGATTACATTTATTTCAGCAGCCCTATGTTAATCTTTAATTAATATAGTTGTAGAACCTGATCACAGGAGCACTGATCTAGCAGACCTTACATTGTTCCTGATTCAATTAAAAGAATTCACAGTCGCCATTAGACCTACCAGTAAACCTTGTGGACAGATGCTAAAGAAAATCATGAATAAAAACAGCAGTTCCTCTTTCTTATAACTTAAAAGTTACATTTTTTGTTTCTAACTTTATATGTTGTCTGCCTGTCATTCTTTCCTCTGCAGTATGATGCAGTGTGATCTGGGTTGCAATTGCTTCAAAACAGTCATATGGTCTGCCTCCTCACAAGCTGGTTTGGCCTCAGAGATGTAAATGAAAAAAAAAGAACTCCAGCATAAAAACTTTCAAGTAATCCCTGCTGCTGGTTTCTGTTGGGAATGCCACTGTGGTCAAAATATATTTTTTAATAGTTGTACAAAAGTCATAGGATGTTGCCATGGCATCAGTGCGTCCCTGACATCGGCACATGCACATCCCGATGTCCAGATCACCAGACTGTCCCAACATCCTCTGAAGCATGCGGTGCGATGGAGGATCACCTTCAAGGTTGTGTTGCTGACCAACTAACATTCCCACAGACTGGGACCGCTACTTGCAAGATCTTCGACCTACTGCCCTCCGCCCACTCTGTTCCACCGATGAGGGATTGCTAGATTCCTAGGGTTTGTTTTCAGTCATCTGGGGCCAGAGCTTTTTCTTTCATGGCCCCAACCCTGTGGAATTCTCACCTCTCGGATTAGAGAATGCCTGTCCACAGAATCATTTAAAGCCTCATTGAAGAGCTATTTATTTGAATTAGCCTTTGAATAAGTTTATCCTGCTGCCTTTTAATTGTTTTTATATCTGTATTTATTGTTGATGTATGTTAATTTTATTACGTATCTGCGCTTTGGTATTTTGAAAGCGTGTTACAAATAAACACTGATTTGATTTGATTTGAAGTGCATGGCTATGGCTCCAATACATCTGAGCTTGGGAAGCACCACAGAACCTGACTTCCATCATGTTGCTTGAATCAGCCATTCCTCACAGTTTTCTCATTGCTCATGTGAGACGGCAAATGGTAAGCCCAGGAAGTACTGGAAAGTTCCACCCAAAGAACTAAGAAGTCCTTTCTATGGTTCTTAATAAGTCCACGGTTCCCCAATGTGCAGAAATCGGCTCTGGCACTTCCTGGTTTGGGGCTGTATGATGGGAATGAGCTTCACTGACCACTTCCCAAGGTATCATCATATGAACTTCCAGCATATCTGAAAAGCTAGAGTAGAACATTTGATCACGCTTGGGAAACAGCTGCAGAGGGCTATTTTAATAAAATGTAGGGTAAAATGTAAAAAAATAGTAAATACTGCAATCTGCCTCATTTTGAAGACAATTGTTTGTACAATAGAAATAAGGTACTCCCAGTTGGTTATGTTTTTTTAACTTTTTTATTCCCTGAGGACCTAGGGCATCTCACGGGGTACCACTCGACTCTGCCTCTACTCTCCACCTGAAACCTCCTCTGCTGGGCTCCTACAGGCTGTCTCCACTCAGCTCCATGGCTTGACCATCCCCCGATCATCCCCCAGGAGGGCCTGCTTCGCGGCAGCCTATCTGTGAATTAGAAGGACAACCATGGAGCCAGTACAGCTGGAACCCAGGGAGGCAGTACAGGCACTGGGATGTAGGCAGGTCTCCGGCCGCCTTTACCCACACCAGGCCACCAGGGTTTTCTGTAGAGTTTTCCCCGGAGTGCAGAAGTCCAGTGCTGGCAGTGCACCACGTGCAGCCTGGCCACTGCCGCCTACCCCAGATGTAGTGTCAAGCCCTGCCACATAGTGGTTCATACCCTGAACCCACCCCAGGGGGGAAAGCAGTCCTCTGGACGATCAATCCTCCTCCCTGCTGACCCCTAAAACCTGTCCGCTCTTGCCGGCATGATGCGAGGTGTGGCGCCCAGCACCTCAATACTCAGTGCCACTAGGTCATTTCACCAGGTGGCTTATATTAATGTTTATTAATCACCCTTGAGGCATGTGGCACTCAGCCGCGATCATGCCACATTACAACCCCCAGAGGGTGATAAACTAAAACATTAACATAACCCTGGTTGTACCTTACTACTGAATAATTGTTCATTCCTAGTCAGTGTGCGACTCTTTTCATTTCTTGACTATGAAACCAGATGTATGAGCACCTGGGTCATCACCAGTCTGGGGACGAGGTGCCAGCAATTAGCATTGCACTTGCTATTGCAGAATGAACAAAACATACCATATGTAGACCGTCTCAAGGTCTTACAATATGTTTTGCATTTCTTATTAATGGAAGGAGCTTGCAGATTACTATGGTGCCTATTTCTTTCTGTCCTGAAGAAGACCATCAAATATGAGGGAAGGTGTCAGAATCCTACCACTTCGCGCCATTTTACACACTTTGCACCAACGCTTGTGCACAGGCACATCAATTTTGTAATTCTCATCAATTTTGCAGACTTGCATTGACTTTACAGACTTGCACTGATGTTTGCACACTTGTCAGTTTTCATGAAAATTACTCAAACCCCTCAAAATGCCTTTGTTTGCTTCAAATGCGATAATTGGCTCAGAAGGAGAAAAGTGTAACTTAGAATTAAACCTCAAAGAAGGGTTGCCACCTTTGATGAGGTGAAAATTGGATACAAAACCAAGCTCCAAACGTCTCACTTGGCTCCACCCATATTTTATGACTGATGAGTATATTGCTCCTTGAGGAGCCTCCTCTTCTAGAGCGATTTGTAATATCACAGAAGACTTTTCATCAGGCTTATCAGGACACCCAGCTCAAGCACTGAAACCAGACTGGATCATTTTTCTGGTGCAGCACTGAAATCCTAAAGCATCAACAACAAGGGGTAAGAGAGGCTCAAAACAGAGCAAATAAACCTGATTTCTAAAGTTCTTTGTTTTCAGAAGCCAAATTTCATCGCTGAAACCCCAAGTCTGGTTTGGGTGGTAAGGTGGAGTTTGAAACCAAGCTCAGGGTTGGAAAAACAGGGCCTCAGAGACCCAATTCAGGCATTTAAAACCGATTATATCTGGTACCCTTTATAATACTCCGCAGTCCAAAACCAATGGGATATTCCCCATCCATCCTATAGACTGATGCACAATCCAATCAAACTCTAGCTGGCCATGGGCCAACCCCTTATCCCATCTTAGTAGCTCCAGTTTACTTTTGCATGATTAGAGGGGTTGGTCTAATCCAAGTCTGCTCCAACAATCACTAATTTACAATCAGTTGTTAAGGTACAGCATATTTTATTTCATTCTAAATAACCAACAAATAGCTGGTAGCCAGTCAGAGTAAAATGACATAACATAGGCAACTACTGCCATATATTATTAAATGTAGGATGCATCTACATATATCTCGTTGAGGAGTTAACATCTGAAGTAAAAAGTAAAGGAGGAGAAGTAGTGGAGCTGGGACCCTCCAGTAGCTGCTCCCTTCCCATACGTCACCATCAGCTGTAACAATAACCCCAGCTGCTACCCTGCAACCTACATGGAGTAGGGCAAGTCTCTTTAACAGTGACATGCCACCCCTAACCTTCAGGAACGATAATTTCTCTGCTTGTGCGGTCCCTCTAGGAGCGCCCCTCACAATGTAGAATAAAATAGATAAAAAAGAAAGAGCAACACAGAGGAGTGTCACGGTGGCTGGGACCTCTAGTAGCCCCTCAACCACAACGACACCAAACAACATGATTTTAAGAGCTTGCTTACCTCTCCTCTTACCTCGTGCCCAGTATTGCTGAAACAGAGGTCCCATACTCTTTCTTCCTGCTGGTGGTGGCTCTTTCTCTGTTTTGCAACCAAGGGACAGCAACTGCTCTGCCTCCAAGCAACCCATGGCAATTTAGGAAGGATCTTCTATACTAAAGACTCTACTAGCCCTAAATGTAAACAAAGCCCTTGTATCAGTGGATACAGCAGCAAACAACTCCTCCGCCACTGAGACTCTCCTCAGCCATGCCTACCATTTATCTCTCCTCTTCACACTCCTAGAGCCCCACAAGTCTCACGAGACTGGCCTCTAACTAAAACTGATATATATAGAAACATAGAAGTTGACGCAGATAAGGGCCTAAGGCCCATCCAGTCTGCCCATTTTTTCTACTTTATGAATGTGCCATAGGCCTGTACTCATCAACAATGGCCTATCTATTCATACTCATCTTTATTGCTCCCTTATGCCTAACCCATGCCTGTTTGAAGCCCTGCACTGTATTCATATTCACCACTTCCTGAGGTAGGCCATTCCATGCATCCACCACCCTTCTGAGAAAAGAACTTCCTCACATTCCTCTTAATTGGCCTCCTCTAATCTCATGCTGTGTCCTCTTGTCCTGCTATCTTGGTGTCATCTGCAAACAGACAAACCTTACCTCCAGTTCATCTGCAATGTCACTGATGAAGATATTGAAGAGGACTGGCCTCAGGACTGATCCCTGAGGTACCTCTACTTATGACTTGCATCTCTTCTGACTGTATACCAATTACCACCACTCTCTGTATTCTGCCCGCCAACCAGTTTGCCACCCAATTGACCAACTTCTGACCCACCCCGAGCCCACCCAGCTTATTAATCAATCTTCTATGTGGAACAGTATTGAAAGTTTTGCTGAAGTCAAGGTAGGTGACATCAACTGCACCCCTTGGTCTACCACTCTGGTTACCCAGTCAAAGAAATCTATGAGATTAGTTTGACAGACCTACCTGTTGTAAACCCATGCTGCCTTGATCCTGTGCCCTATGGATTCCAGGTGTTGCACTATCCTTTCCTTAAGGAGTGCCTCCATAATCTTGTCCACTGCTGAGGTAAGACTGACTGGTCTGTAGTTCCCTGCCTCCTCCCTGCTACCAGTCTTGTGGAGCAGATCACATGAACCCTTCTCCAGTCTTCTGGGACCTCTCCTGTGCTCAGAGATTCACTAAACAGTTCTGATAATGGCTCTGCTAGTTCCACCCTTAGCTCCTTTAGTACCCTGGGATTGTGCCATCAGGTCCTATTGCCTTGTCCACCATGAGCTTAGTGAGCTCTTGTAGGACCTTTCTTTGTGAAGGGACTAGTGACATCCCCCTCGTGTCCATGGTGCTGAGCTGGGGTCTTGTCCTATCTTCTCTCAGTAAATACTGAGCAGAAGTATCTATTTAGGATAAATGTTTTTCCTTGGTCCTCCTCCCCCATCCCCTTTGATCTTAGTAATACCCTCTGGACTTTCTCTTCACTAATGTATCTATGGAAAGTCTTGTCCTTTACTGTTCATGCTAGTGTTTCTGGTTTGGGCCTTTGCCTGCCTTACTGCCTTCCCTGCTTCCTTTAGGAAGTTTGGTATGCCTCCCTATCTTCATCATGCTGTGTTCCTTATATTTCCTGAAGGCCAGCATTTTGGTTCTGACCTTTTCTGCTACTGTTTTTGAGAACCAAAGTGGTTTCCTTCTTTTGCTCTTGCTTTTCTCTCAACACAATGGATGTTGCTTCCAAGTACTGCATCCCTAATGCTTGCCCATTTTGCCTGTACCCCCACACCTGTATTTCTCTTGCCAGGGCTAGCTTAACTCTGTTGGCCATTTTATCAAAGTCAGCTCCTGAAGTCCCATATTTTGCCTTGAATGGGATGATTTAGTTCTAGTGGCCAAATTGAACCATACCATATGATGGTCACTGGCCCCAGGTGGCCTCTCTACCTGAGATCTGCTGATCCTTTCCCCGTTAGTCAGTACTAGATCTAGGATAGCCCTGTCTCTTGTGGGTTGTTGTGCCAGTTGTTTGAGGCCCTCCCTGCATGGAATCCACTATAAGTCTAGTCCTGGCAGATGTTCCTGCTGGTATTGCCCAATCTGTATCTGGCATGTTGAAGTCTCCCATTATCAGAACCTCCCTTTAGCCGCCTTCTTTGTATATCTTCTAACAGTAATGTGTCTATGTCCTTCCCCTAGTCTGGAGGCCTGTAGACAACTCCAGTTCATATGGCTGTCCCATTTCCTGTTTCCAGGGTGACTCACAGTTCTTCTGGCTCCTTATGTGTATTCTGAATTTCTGTAGCTTTGATGTTTTCATTAATATAAAGGGCCACTCCACCCCATTTTTGCACCTCGGTCTCTTCTGAACAGTACATAGCCAGGTACTGAAGTCTCCCAAGTGTGGTTACTGGTGAACCATGTCTTGTAATGGCTACTATGTTCAGTTTAGCCTCTGTCATTGTTGCCTGCAGTTCTGGGATCTTGTTTCCAGACTCACGAGCATTTGTGTACATGATTTTCCATTGGCCAGATTTCAGTGTGTTAGTTGTTGAGTGAGGTCCAGCATTTCCTGTGTGTCGATGGGAAGCCAGACCTTTTCCTTACCTGGTGATGCAAATGAACTACAAACATGTTGAACTCCTGTTTGATCACTAGCTGAGGGGAGGGTGTTCTTCCCATTTGACGTGATCGGGTGCTACACCCTCTCCCCATTTGCTAGTTTAAATATTCTGCAAAGACATCAAACTTTGCCCCAATGCACTGACTCCTCCTTAGTCAGATGCAGTCCATCGAATTTAAAGAACTTTCACTCCCAGAACTGTTGCCAGTTACCTACAAATCTGTGTCCATTTTCCTGGCACCAGCCCTTGAGCCACATGTTTAGCTCCCTATCTCCCTCTCTGACCTTCCGTCCATCTGCCCCTCTCCAGACTGGCAGGATCTCAGAGAAGGAAATGCCGGATGAAATGGATGGCAGTTTGTCACCCAGCCTGGTCAGGTGTTCCTTGGTCTCCACAACTGACTGTCTGGCAAGATTGTTAGTCCCTATGTGTACCAGGACATCAATGTTTTCTCTCGCTTCCTGCACAATTTTAGCAATGTGGTCAGTGTCTCTGACACTGATGTACCTGGGAGACATCTGACCATTACCCGTGGCTGCAGGTAGGTATCAACTCTCTGAATCATGGAGTCTCCTGTGATCAGAAGTGTTTTGGATTTCCTTTTGCTTTTTCTTTTGGTTCCTGTTTTGGGTGAGTTTTGTTGTGCTAGCTCCTGTGTTGCAGTTTCCAGCTCTGCAGTGTCCTCTGCCCTTTGTTTGAGTTCAGAGATAGAGGCAGATATCTTATGGGCAAATCCTATAAGATTATGGCAGACATCTTGCCTGGGACCCAGCCATTACAAGAGATATGACTGTCCCAAATCTCATCCAACAACATGAGATTTTAGTGGCCATCTTACATGGGGATAGAAACCATGCTCCATAGAAATCAAAGGAGACAATGGTAACAAAGGGTTATTACCCTCAGCGAACAGCAATGGCTCAACTGACTGGGCTAGTCCATTCTGGCAAGTCCCCTAGCCCATGCCCATGCCCATGCCTCCTGGGCTTGAATATCAACCTTTAAAGGGATAAGTCAGCTAAATAAAAAGGAGCTTGTATTTTATGTGGTATGAAGAATGGAGAGCCCATACATCATATAATTTTTACTGTCTCCACACAGATCGACAGAAAAATCAGAGCCATGTGAAAATGCAGGGAATGTGGAATTATTTTCCTAGAGGCAGTTGAAGCAGGACACTACCTGTGCTGTCTATGGGTAACAGAGAACCAGAGGTCCAGAAGTACTAAGAACAAAGCTCGGACAGGGACAGCCCCCATCCTCCAATGGCTCCACTGGCCTAGAAGCCAGCCAAGCACAGCTCTTTGCTTCAATTGCTAGAAACTTAAAAACAGCAATCCGATACCAGTCCCAAAGAAAACCCTCAAGACATAACAGGGTGAGCCCTCATGCAAAAGGAGCAGAGAGGAGACAGCGAGCACTACGACTGAAACTCCCACCAAACCAGAGGAGGAAATACTAGACAAAGCAATGAGGATGTGTCATGATGAAAGTATTGAAGAGCTGATTGGGATAGTTAGAACGGCACTCAGAATCGCGGAGGAACCTGAGCAACCCTCCAGATCAGAAGACCCACTGTTATCATTGGGCAACCAGAAGAGAAGGCATTTCCATCCTGTAAAACTTTGAGACTATACTCACTAAAGAGTGTGATGCTCCTGAACCAACCAGGTTACTAGAAATGAATGTGGTCAATAACTGGCACTCCTCTGAGATAAGGAGACAGGCCTGGGCAAAAGCTCCAAAAGTGGATTAACTGGTATCCGAGCTTAAAACGCACAACCATGCCTATTGAGACCATAGTGGCACCTAAAAGAGATCATGGACAAAAAGATAAAGGAGCACATCAGAAAAATACATGAGGTATCTGGGATGCTACGCCTGCAGATACAGCAATATGGTTCATGCAGAGCACTTCTATGGTCTATGGAATCCTTGACCGAGTCCATCCGGAAGACTCACCACAGGTAGACACAGCTGAATGTGCTCTGCAGGCATCAATGTATCATGGATGCATCCTCAGACATACTGAGGTTTGGATCCAGAAGGACGTGCTGGCAAACAGAGCCAGATGTACACTTTGGCTGAAACTATGGCAGGCGGACAAAAAGTCGGTTAATGAAATGTCCTTCAAGGAAGGAACCTTATTTGGTGAAGGCCTCACCTCACTCAAAAATAAATCAGAGAAAACAAGTGCAAGGAGATGAGGATGTCTACCTGCCCTCAGACAGGCCCTTTCATCAGATGTCCAAGCCTTCTTTTTTTTTACCTTTGCTTTACCAGGTGAGACACACTAAGCTGAAAGCTTGTTTACAGGTGCAACCTGGGAGCACAAAGAAGTTAAGTGATTTGCTCAGGGTCACACAATATGCAAGTGGGGGCTGTGGGATTCAAATCCAGGTCTCCAGGTTTGCAACTCAGAGCCTTAAACCATCGGGCTATACTGCCTCCCAGGCCCAAGGCGCAACATTACAACCCCCAAAACTCTAGACAATGGAACCAGAGACCCAAGTTCAAGGATGGAGCATATGGGAACAAAACAAAGAACAACTCCAACAAGTCATGTGGCAATGGAGGCTACAAACCCACATCAAGAACCAAGGAAAGAAACAATGAAGTTATGCGAGCCCAAGAAATCCATAAGCAAATCCCCCCAATTGCAGGGAGAGTACAGGGATTTGTGTCTCAATGGCCTACACAATGTCAGACAGATGGGTGAGGGAGGTCATCAAGGTGGATATGCCATCAAACTCAAGCAAAGCAGTACCACCCAGAATGTTTACATCACCCATCCAAAATGCCTCGAGAAAAATCAAGCCATAGATCTGCAGTAAAAGACGGATACAAAACGGGCAATTCTCTAGTCTCAATGGAGGAAAGAGATTACAGGGTCTACTCATTGTTCTCTGTGGTCCCAAAGAAGACGGGGGTATGCATCCCATTCTGGACCTAAAGTACTTTAACAAATTCATAGTCTACAAGAAATTGAAAATGGAGACTCATGATCTACCCTGCTAGCCATTCAGCTGGGAGATTACCTCACACCATAGATGTGAAGGATGCATACCTGCACATACCAATATGTCAGGCACACTAAAAGTATCTCCAGTTTACCATAAGGGGAGCACTACCAATATACTTGCCTACCCTTTGGTCCGGCCTCAGCACCCTGGGTGTTCACCAAAACCCTAGTCGCTCTGGCAGCCTACCTGCAAAAGAAAAGAGGTACATGTTATTCCATACTTGGACGACTGACTGCTCAGAGCAAGGAAAGTGGAACAGGCACAACACAACACAAACCTTCAAGAGCACAGATGGGTTATCAACTGGGAAAAGAGCCAGCTGACACCACCACAGTCCCTTTCCCACCTAGGGGCGCAATAGACACACGCCACAACTGAGTAACCCCAACGGAGGACAAGGTATGCAACATTTGTACACAAGTCAACAGGGTCATATAAAGGCCCAACAGAGCAGTGTGGGACTACCTTCAAATCCAGGGGTTCATGGCAGCGCTATAGACATGGTCCCATGGGCAGACTATACATGAGGCTACTACAGAGATACCTGATAGAGACTCGGGACCAGACATCCCAGAACTTCCAGTTTCTACACCCCTGCCAAGATCCCAACCTAATTACGGTGGTGTACTTAGGTCCCAGGATACCGCTTAGAGACTCGAAGACCCAGGTCTCCTTCTGCCATCATCTTCTATGTTTCTATGTTTCTGTACAAGGGATCTTAATGCATGGTTGTACATTATCCCAACTGAGCACAACCATCATCATCACAGATGCGAGTCTGACAGGATGGGAGCAAGAAACAAAATCATGTCACACAAGGATTATGGTCCCCAAGGCAGTCAATGCTACCGATAAATGTCCTGGAGATGAGGGCAGTCCTTTTCACACTGAGATTCTTCCAACCCCTTATCACCAAACAGGCAATCCTGATGAAATGCGACAATTAGGTGACTGTGGCATACCTGAACAAACAAGGAGGAACACAGAGCAAGACAATGATAACAGAATCACTGAAAGAACTGCATTGGGCAGAGACACCTAATGTCAATCGCAGCAATATATTTAGCAGGAAAAGCCAACATTAAAGGAGATTGGCTGAGCAGGGTAACTAAATCAGTCAGAATGGAGACAAAATGAAAGAGCTTTCAGAGGGTACAATGCGTGGGGGCCTCTTCAGATAGTCCTCATGGCCACAAGGAGAACACACAGTTGCCAAGGTTCTATTCCAGGTTCAAACACCAAAAGGCACAGGAAGTAGACACCCTGTCAGCGCATGGACATTCAGCAGGGTATATGTATTTCCACCAACCACAATGATACACAAAATACTCCACAAAATATGGACCACAGGAGCAACAGTGGTGATGATAGCACCAGACTGGCCCAGGAGACCCTGGTACTCTCTGATCCAGGCAATGACAATAGATTCACCAATGCCACTACTGCAGTGGTCGGACCTGCTGAGCCAAGGCCCAGTTCTCCACTGAAATCCTCACTCTCAAGCTGATGGCCTACTTACTGAAAGGAAAGACTGTTGAATGTGGGTAACCATCACAGAATGGTGGACCACCTTATACAGTCACAGAGACAAGCCACCAATATGATATACCACAGACATTGGCAAATCTTTGGTAGATGGTGCCTGGAGAAAGGGACATCACCTTCAGTAGCTGGACTACCACAGATCCTTGATTTTCTAAATGATGGAGCAAACAAAGGCATTAGTCCTCCTCCTCAGGATACAAACATCGCGGTCTCTTCCGTCAGGGGTCCATTACTAGGATAGGTCACATCGGGACACATCCGGATGTAATCAGACTCTGAGGGCAGTTACAATATCTATGCCTAGGGTCAGACAAACCGCTCACCCCATGGCAACTAAACATTGTCCTAGAAGCCCTTCAGGGGCCACTATTCCAACTGGACTCACTTTATTGGTGCACACTGAAAACTGTGTTTCTAGTAGCAATATGCTTAGCCAGAAGAATATGAGAACTCCAGGCACTATCCTGTACAGAACCATTCTTAGCTTTTCACAATGGCAGGGTCACCCTGAAAATGGTGCCTCTTTCATTCCAAAGGTGGCTACTCCATTTCATTTAGAACAAGAGTCTACCTGCCTGTCCTAAATATGGGATAAGACAACACAACAGTTATTCCACACCCACTGGACATTGGCCAACAGCTGAGGACATACTTTGCTAAGATTAACGACATCATCAAATCAAACAGGCTGTTTATCTTAACCACAGGAAAAAAAGAGGACAGGTAGCCTCAAAGATACCATAGCCAGGTGGCTGAGATGGACCATAGCTGACTCTACAGGAGGCAGGCCAGGAGCCACCGCCCGGCATCAAGGCACATTCCACTCGAGCAGTGGCTATGTCATGGGAGAGAGGACAAGTATCAATAACTGACATTTGCTTTGCGGCCACATGGTCATCAATCCATACTTTCACCAGGCACTACTACTTGGATGCGGCTTCTGCAGGCAAAGCTTCTTTTGGTAGAGCAGTGTTAAGAGGGGACACAACCTAAGTGAGACAATCTGCCTTATCCCTCCCAAACAAAGGATGACTATACTGCTTCTACAGTCCCATTGGTTTGGACTGTGGAGTACTATAAGGGTATGATATACAATAGTATTTACTCACCTGGTAAAGGTGATTATTTGAGTACCCTTTATAGCACTCCACAGCCCCATTCAGATTGGCAGATGGTCAGCATGGGAAATAAATCCGTCTGTCGACCAACAGAGGTCCACAGGGTCCGACATAGAATGTTCAGTGCAACAATGAGTTATATCAAGTATTATTACTTGTAAGTATGGTTACAACTCAGTCAGAATGATGCTGTGAGCCTAATAATAATAAGGAGTAACCCACTGCTCATTACAGAGTGAAATCTTACTGTTCTAATGGGACAGAGGTTACATAAGGCTACTAGGTACCAACTCAGAGAGGATTACGCGTTCCTTTGGATTTTTTTCTCTCTGTTTTATTTTTCTCTAACTGCTAAGGAAGTACCACACTGGAGCTACTAGGATGGGACAAGAGGGTGGCCCACAGCCAGCTCAATTTGATTGGACGTGCATCAAGCTATAGGATGGATGGGAATATCCCATTGGTTTTGGACTGTGGCATACTATAAAGGGTACTCAAATAATCACCTTTACCAGGTGATCAAATACCATTAGATCATCTTTTTCTGGGCACGGTGCTGAAATCCAAAGTGCCACAACAAGGGTGTGAGAGATGCTCACAGTAGAGCAAACTAACTTGATTTCTATAGTTCTTTGTTTACAAGAGCCACATTTAGTAGTTGGGATGGTGAGTTGGATTTGGGTGAGAAGATGGGACTTTGGAAACTGAGAGATGAATCAGAGCTCATTAAGAAGCCCAACTCAGGCACTGAAAACAAATCAGAACACTTTTGTGGGTGCAGTGCTGAAATCCAAAGTGCCAGCAACAAAGGGGTAAGTGAGGCTTGAAAGAGGAAATTAACCTGATTTCTAAAGTTCTTTGTTTGCAGGAGCTGCATTTGGTGGTTGGGATGCTGAATTGGGTTTGGGTAGGAAGGCAGGAAACATAGAAACATAGAAACATAGAATTTGACGGCAGATAAGGACGCTTGGCCCACCCAGTCTGCCCATTTCCCTACCTACTGGATAAGCTGCAGATCCTAGTTAACCAGCAGCCACTTCTTTCTACCCCACCCCCAGAATTGCCTTATGACTATCCCATGCATGCTTGAATTCCACCACTGATTTTGACTCCACAACCTCCTCCGGAAGGCCATTCCATGCATCCACAACCTCTCTGTGAAAAAATACTTCCTTAAATTACCTCTGAGCCGCCCCTCTATCTTCAAATTGTGCCCTCTTGTTCTTGCACACTCTTTTTGAAAGATGCTACCCTCTTGGACTTTGTTGATTCCCTTGAGGTACTTGAAAGTTTCTATCATGTCCCCCTCTCCCTCCTTTCCTCGAGGCTATACATATTAAGCTCCTTAAGTCTCTCTTCATATGTCCTCCGGTGCAGACCCTGCACCATTTTAGTGCCCTCCTCTGGACAGCTTCCATCCTGTCTATGTCTTTCTGGATTGGGTCTCCAAAACTGCACACAGTACTCAGATGGGGTCTCACCAGCTGTCTGTACAGAGGGATAATAACTTCCTGTTTTCTACTGGTGATGCCTCTCCTATGCATCCCAGTATCCCCAGCCCTCCTTGCTGCCTTCTCACATTGCTTGCCCACCTTTAGGTCATCTGATATGACTATCCCCAAGTCCCTTTCCATTTTGTTGTTGTTAGTATCTCACCCCATTGTGTACTCTTCCCTGGGTTTTGTTTCCAGGTGCATTACTTGCACTTCTTAGCATTGAATCTAAGCTGCCATACATTTGACCATTCCTCTAACCTTGCCAAGTCCCTTCTCATCCTTTCCACCCCACCTGTTGCATCAACTCTGTTGCAGATCTTAGTGTCATCTGCAAAGAGACATACTTTTCCTTCCAGTCCTTCTGCAATGTCGCTTATAAAGATATTGAAGAGGACTGGTCCTAATACTGAACCCTACGTGTACCCCGCTAGTAACCCTCCTTTCTTCTGAGTGGACTCCATTTACTATTACTCTCTGTGTCCTATTCTCCAGCCAATTCTTTACCCAGGCTGTCATCTTGGGATCCACTCCCAGGCTGGCTAACTTATATATTAATCTTTGTGTGGGACTGTGTCAAATGCCTTGCTAAAGTCTAGGTAGGCCATGTCCACAGCCCTCCCTGATCTACTACTTTGGTCACCCAGTCAAAGAAATCTATCAGATTCGTCTGGCATGACCTTCCCGCTGTGAATCCATGCTGCCTAGGGTCTTGTGCCCTCTGGCCTCTAGATACCGACAATTCTTTCCTTTAGAAGTGATTCCATCCATTTCCCTATCACTGAGGTTAAACTAACAGGTCTATAGTTTCCTGCTTCTGCCTTGCTCCCACTTTGTGAAGGGGAATCACATCTGCCCTCCTCCAGTCCTCGGTACCACCCCATCCTCCCATGATTTGTTAAAGAGGGTAGTCAGTGGTGTCACTAGTTCTACCCTTAGTTCTTTAGAATTCTGGGATGAATCCCATCAGGCCCCATTGCTTTGTCCACCTTCAGTTTTAAGAGTTCTTTCAGAACCCTTTCTTCTGTAAATGGGCTGGTATCAACTTCTGTATCCAGAGTGTTACTACTGTTTGTTTTATGTACCTCCCCTCTTCCTTTGTAAATACTGAGCAAAAATATTTATTTAGTATCTCTGCCTTTTCACATTCTCCCTCTGCCCACCCTCCCTCCCCTTTATTAAGCCTCACTATCCCTCCCTTGGTCTTCCTTTGTTCCTGATGTACCTATAAAGGTTTTATCCCTTCTTTGGAAACTGAATGACCAATCAGGGCTCTTCAGGATGCCCAGCTCAGGCATATTCAATCACTTCCATCCTCGTGTCCCATCACTCTACTCCCAGCACATGTGGGATAGTGCAGGAGTGGATCAGAATGCTACTGCCATCTTAAGCATTGGCAGGCGTCCACAGGTGATAGCAGGCACATAGGGCTCTGCCAGACTGATAAGGCAAGGTGTTGTCCCTTGTAGATTGCTGTTACCTGTTTAGGAAGCTACAGGAAGAGGGGTAAGAGGTATTTGCAGGAAGTAACAAGCAGACTACAGTAGGTGGGCCAAGCGGTCCTTATCTGCCATCAGATTCTATGTTTCTATGTAAGCAGTTAGCTGCTGCAGCTGGGAATAGGTAAAACATCCTATCTAGGTAAGGGTACAGAAACTGTTCATATGGGCAAAATCAAGTAGTAAGGCAGCAGAGGGTACAGGGTGTGATATACTAAAGTGAGTAAAGGGAAAGCAAGGGGAAGGGGAAACAAGAAACACCTTATCTGGGGTAGGGTGCTAAGTTAAATATCAATAGAAGGTGTGGGAAGGGAAGGAAGGACCAAACAACAGGAAGGGGCAATAGGGGCAAAGCACAGTTGATAGCAGTAGATAAAATAACATAAAGTCAATTATGGGAGTGGTGCAATGCAAAGGATGCGGTGCTGTAGTTTTCTGGGAGACTTTCTGAAGACTGAGGTGCTGCCCCATCTGCACATACACCTCTCTGGGTTAGGAAGGAGGTTGCTGGTCTATAGACTGTACTGGCTAGGATCTAGGTGACCTATACCCCACCCAGAGACCCCAAATCTACCTCTGTTACCACAGATGTTGTCTAGAGAAGGAGCTCTGCCTGGATTGTGGTGGGCTTCGGGAGGGTGAGGGTGGCTGGTCAGGGACACATTGCTTAGCCTGTGCCACTACATAACTCCTTTACTGTTCTGGTAAGATGGGACTGTTAGGAGGAAGCACCCAAAGTTGTGGCAAGGGAGGATGTTGGATTCCTCCATAGGGAGGCCCCAAGGTGGGAAGTAGATGGAAGGGTGGGAATGATGAGCAGAGACCTGAAAAACTAGAGGAGGGTCAAGAGTATGGCAGCTGGGTTTTAATGTGAAAAGTAAAGATTAATGCACTTGGGGTACAGAAATCCAGGGTGGAATACAAAATGGGTGGACTGGTATTGACTACTAAGCAGGAAAGAGACCTTGGGGAATCATATCTGATGACCTAAAGGTGACCAGGCAGTGCAACAAGGCAGTCAGAAGAGCACGTGGAATGCTGGAGTGCACAGGAGGGGTATCACCAGCAGAAAGAGGGAGTTGGTGTTGCCTCTGTATAGATCACTGGTAGAACCCCACCTAGAGTAATGTGTCAAGTTCTGGAGACCACATCTCTGGAAGGACATAGAGTGAAGACAGGCCAGAGGAGGACAACTAAAATGGTGCAGGGTCTGCATCAAAAGTTCTATGAGGAGAGACTAAAGGACCTCAATATGTACACCCTGGAACAGAGGAGGGAGAGGGGAATGATAGAAGCCTTTAATACCTCACGAGGGAGTAAATAAGGTACAGGAGGAAGTATTTTCTAGAAGAAAAGGTGCTCAAGAACGAGGGACATGCTATGAAGCTGGAGGGATAGATTCAGGAGAGACATGAGGAAGTACTTCTTAATATAAAGAGTGGTGAATTCCAGGAATGGCCTTCCAACAGAGGTGGGAGGGGTGAAAACAGTAGTGGCATTCAAGAATGCATGGGGCAGGCACTAGGGAATCATAGTGGAATGGAGGGAAGGAGAAAGAGCTACAGATCAGGTACAATCTGCAGTAATAATAATATAGATATGAAAAATGGGCTGACTAGTTGGACCAAGCAGTCCCTATTTGCCATCAGATTCTATGTTTCTATATAGAGGACCCCAGCAAAGGAGGAAGCAGCTTCTGGTGGGGACTCGATTATTAGAGGGTGGATTTGGAACAGGAAGGAGACAGAGAAGAGGTGAGGGTGCCTACCTGGTGCTATGCCTTGAAGGGATGCGCAGATGCTAAAGATCGTTAGGGAGGGCACAGCGGAGGGTGGGGGGAGCTGGATATAACTGTCCACCTGGGACTAGTGATCTAGCTAGGGATGGGGCTGGAATTGTGCAGGAGAGTTCAGGGAACTGGGGAGAGTCTAATGCAAGTTGAATGCAGTGGCTTTGCCAAGTCACTGTCTGTCTACAATCAGGGAATTATAAGTACTCTGCACCAGGAGCTTCAACTTGTGGTTGAATGAATGGTGCAGAGAAGGAGGGTAGCTTCACTGGGGTCAGGGGCCCAACCTGGAGGGATATGGGCCTATACAGAGGTGATGGCCTGCATCCATCTGGCAGGGGGATTGCAGTCCTCAGTGGACAGCTCAAATGTTACTTAGAGATTTGCAAGGCAGCCACCTGGAAAACAGTACACACATTCACCAAGCATTACTCTCTGGATATCCAGGCTAGGAGTGATGCTCGGGTTTGGCACATCAGTACTTAGAGCCTATTTCCACAGTA
This sequence comes from Neoceratodus forsteri, assembly GCA_016271365.2. Lineage (NCBI taxonomy): Eukaryota > Metazoa > Chordata > Ceratodontiformes > Ceratodontidae > Neoceratodus > Neoceratodus forsteri. The sequence continues at coordinate 1,874,740,388 of CM057452.1, forward strand.
GGTTCTGTCCTCCTCCATGGAGGTACTGCTTGGTAGTCTGCAATAGTCAGAATACAGCAAGACTTCATGTTGTTTGAAGAAAAATTACTCACCATAGTAATGTTGTTTCTTCTAATGGAGTCTTGCTGTATTCTGACCACCTCGCCTCCCCTCTCAGAACCTAGTTTTGGGAAGTGGGCTGGCAGTTTACAGTGTTGCACCTCAGAGTTTACCTTTGTACCCTTCCTTTGGGTGCATTAATGAGTTGAGTTCTTCTCTTTCATGATACATGCGTTTAGTGTTGTCACTACCTTCTTTCTTTTGGGTTCTCGACTTGAGTGTTATGGGCCCCAAAAATTGTTGCTTTTTAGCTTATACCAAAACAATTTCCATATTTTATACTCGGCTAGTTAGTTGCTCGTAAGAATCTGACAGTTACACTGGGAAGTACCACAGACAGAGGTTTGAAAACTGAGCTCGAGCTCAACGTTCTATGCTTCTGCATAGAGTTAACTCTTTCCTCTCCGGGCAGTTCAAATGTTGGGGCTCACTGCATTTAGTCAGAATACAGCAAGACTCCATTAGAAGAAACAACATTACTATGGTGAGTAAATTTTTCTTCTGAGTAGTAAATCAGTAGTGTGGCAATACCTCATGAGGTACCTTGAGGAAGCCTACACTGAAGAAAAGAGCAGACAACCACAGCAAGGAGGAAAGATGCCTTGAGAGAATTTTTTAAAAAGTTAACCACGCTCCAGGCTAAATGCAGATCACATTAGCAAGATCTTTTTATGTTTGCTAGCGGCGCATGCTCAAGAAACATTATGTGGCAGCTTAGGAGAGAAGTGAGTTGTGGAGTGTAGTACTGTGGCAGCCAATGGAGGCACTGCATTTGGGGGCTTGCGCACTGGTGGACCAATGGAGGCACACTGTACTGATGACACTGGTTTCCAAAAGTGCCACCAAGTGGAAACATTTTTGCTGTTGCAATGAGGGCCACCTCATCACTGCAGCATCAGCCATTCCGCTGCAATGAGGAGTGACCCGTCATTGCAGGGTGGTACTTCCCAAGTGTAACAATTTATGTAAACATAGTGGCAGTCTCTCAGCCCCATGAAAGCCAAATGGGGTGGCCAATCCCCTATCGGCCCCGACTCAGTTAATTTGCCGATGGGAGCCCACTTCCCGTTGGCATGATGTAACCCTCCCCATTTGTTGTGTGCTGAAGGTGCCCAATCCCCTCGGGCATCATGCCCCCAGCAGTCGTCTTGCAGACAGGGACCCAGTCCCCATGGGCTTAAGTCCCTCACCACAAAAGGCAGGTGGCACACTGGGAGCCCATCCCAGTGTGCTGAAAGCAAGCCTGGGGAAAAACTTCCTTCAAAGTCTTTTTTTTTTCCCTGAAACAAAGAAAGATCCCATGCTGGTCGCGTCCTCTCCCCAACCCACACCCAAACAACTGTGCACCCCTACCTCCCACACCCCCTCACCCCATACTTACCTCCAGAGCCTGGAACAGACGATCTTCAGTGGACTGGGAAACATGTTTGCACTCTTAAAAGCCGACCACAAACTGAAGAAATTCCGATAAGCTGTATAATGGCATTAATAGGGTTTTTCAACTTTGGTGCATATCTCAGGCATTTTGGGAATTTTGGCACAAATTTTCAACATGGGTGTTGGGACCCCTCCTCACAATTCAGCCACTGTCATGGCGTTATTCAGTCAAAAGGTGATTTTGCGGTCATTGTGCAAAATCACCTTATGGACCGATTAACAAAACAACGGTGCCAGTGTTCATGAGGTGGGCTCTCAAGCCTATGTTGCAAATTTCATGAAAGATCCCCAAAATGACTGTTTACAAGTGTGAGTTGCGCAGTTTCCACGCCATTCGTAACTTCATGAATTTTTTATATTTTCACTCCAGATTTTCAACATTGGCATTTTTCCACACCTTCTTATGAACAGTATAGCTGTCATTTTTCACATCCTGATCAAATGTGTTTTTGCACTTCTGGCACAGAATAGCGCTGTCACTGTGGAAATCAGTGTTGGACGTTAAGAAAATCACAGTGACACTGTTCATGAGCAGAAGTCCTAAAATGCCTATGTTGAAAATTTGGTACGAAAGTCCATAAAATGACTGTATTCTGAGCATGTGTTCTCTGAGTTTCACATGCGCTCATAACCCGCCAAATTGTATATTTTCACTCTAGATTTTTAACATTGGCATTTTTATACACCTCCTTATGAACAGTATAGCTGTCATTTTCACATCCTGGCCAAAATGTGTTTTCGTGCTTCCGGTAGCAGAATAGCATGGTTAATGTGGGAAGTCAGTGTTCAAGACAAATTAAAAACAAATCACAGTGACACTGTTCATGAGCAGAGATGCTAAAATGCCTATGTTGAAAATCTAGTGACAAAAGTCCATGAAATGACTGTGTTACAGTGTGCACTGCGCAGTTTCACGCACTCTCGTACTTATGTGCATTTGTAATATTTTCACTCCAGATTTTAACATTGGCATTTTTCACACCTCCTTATAAACAGTACAGCTGTCATTTTCATATCCTGCCTGAAATATGCATTTACACATCTGGCACAGAATAAGCGCGGTCGCTGTGGGAAATCAATGACGGAACAGATTAGGAAAATTATAGTGACAGTGTTCATGAGCAGAGGTCACAAAATGCCTATGCTGAAAATTTGATGAAAAATTCCATTAAATGACTGTGTTACACACATCGTTGCGCAGTTTCACGTATTTCGGAAGTTCGAATATTTTTATATTTTCGCTACAGATTTTCAACATTGTCATCTCTTCACACCTCCCCTATGAATGGTACAGCTGTCACTCTTCACATCCTGCCCGATCTGTGTTTTCTACATCTGGCACAGATAACCACCGGTTGCTATAGAACTCAAAAATCCGGACACATTAACAAAATCACAATGCCACTGTCCACGAGAAGAGGTCCCAAATGCTTTCATGAGGTGGGAGTCACAAAAAGGCCATGTTGAAAATTTGTAGTCAAATACCAAAAAACACCCAGGGCATTAGGGTGTCCAACCATAATGTCCCACCCTGTGCAGAACTGACAGGCATCAGAGTGTGCCTTGGATTGTCGGACTGTAATGCTTATGCCATTCCACCCCACCCTGTAGCCAGTGACAGGCATCAAGGTGTGCCTTGAACTCTTTGGCCCCAGAGTTCACCCCATTCTATACTGCACCCATTTCAGCGTATGTCCTTATGGAATGGGTGACTGTACCGTCAACACCCCAAGGCACACCTCAACACATGTTGGTGTCTACAGGATAGGGTGAAGTGAAATGGCATGAACATTATGGGCAATGACCCCAATGCATGCCCCAATGCCTGTCCATCTCTGCAGGGTGGAGGAGGGGTTGGCATGAAGTTCAATACTTCACTGACATTCCTGTTCTGCATCTCTAACTCCTGCATTTCCAATGCTAATACCAGCAAACAAACATTCGGCATTGACAAATGCTTGTTATACTATCTGACAATCTGTGAGAAATGTTGGCAGAATGCTGGCAGAGTGGCAGAACACCCAGTTTCCATCAAGAATCTGTGGTTAAAGCAGGAGGCGAATTAAGCAAACAAACAGGCACAATTTAAATTTATTTTGCAAAGAAAATTGCTCAAAGGAAAATGCTCTCTGAGAATACATATTGTTGCAAAAATTTTTTAGCCACAATATGTATTATCAGGTGTCATTTCTCATTGTGGTTATAGTGCGGCACCTTTGTGGTGGCTAGACCACTTACATTTACAGATTCTGTTAAACAGGATTCTCTGTTGAGTGTAACAACAACTGAAAAACACAAAAGTTTTGAAGAAAGCCTTCAGGCAGGAGAGTCATAGCTATGCTGTAAGTCCCTCTGGCCAACACACAAGAACTGAGGACTTTTAGCCAACTGTTACAGAAGGAAGGAGCCTGGGTTCTGTGATGATGTCACAACTTTGGAAGTGTGTTGGTTCTTGGTTGAATTGCAAGTGGAATTCAGCAGTCAATGAATGTTCAGTGACAACACCATACCTCAACCTCTCCATATTAAAATTCATAGCACTGGCCTTCAAAATTCATAGCACATGACCACAGTATATCTAGCACGTTCTCATGTTAAAATAATATGTCTACAACCCTCTCTGAGCTGAGGGCAAAATAGTTGCCAGTCTCCGAGCCGAGCTGATTGGTGTTGGTGGCCTTGGCCTCACCTGGGGCCACCAAGTCCATAGCCACTACTCGCAATGGATTCCTAGGTAGAGGCTGGCTGGACTCATGGTGGCCTAAGGAGGGTGAGGAAGGGGACAGAGACACCCCCACCCGATCAGACTTCAAACTCTTGTGCTGTACTGGAGGAGTGAGCAGGTCCCACAAGGGAACCCAAGGTATGCAATAGGAAAATGTGGGACCCCAAGACAGAGTCCCAGGGTAGGAGGTAGAGGACCCAGAGGAAGAGGAAGCCACTCCTGGTGGGGACTCAATCCATGGGTTAGGGAGGCACGGACCCAGTGGCAAAGTGGGATGTTATGATAGAGGATGGGTTAGCAGACACTGGATGGGGGCAGAAGAGCAGATAGGGAAGGGTAAGAGGAGGGAACCAGACAGATTGGGCAGGGTGTGAGAGGGGGCAAAGGATAGGGGATAAGCAAGTGCATGGGAGGCACAGGGGTCCATAGGCAGGAAGTAGGGAGGGGTTTGAGTCGGGCAGAGGTTTAGCAAGCTACAGGAGGGTGAAAAGGATATGGTAGGAAGGGTCATCATCCTGGGGACTCAATACTTAAGGGAGTAAGATGGGAGGCAGGAGGCCAGGAAAAGCAGCATTTGGGTGGAATGTATGCCTGGCATGATGGCAAGTAAAGTGGGTCAGTATATTAACAGATGTGTGGAGGGTAGGGAGAAACCATACATTGTGGTGCATCTGGGCATGAATGACCTGAGGGGCTAAGGGCAGAAAGAAGTGCAGGAAAGTTTCAAGTAAGTGGGAAGACTATGCAGTAAGGAGGGAAGGTTGATAGCTTTCTCTGAAATTCTCCCAGTACCAAGAGCTAGTACAGCAAGGAATCAGAGAATCACAGAGTTCAACAAATGGCTGGGGAATGGTGTGGTTCCATGGGGTATGGATTGGTGGGGAATGGGGCAAACCAGTAGAAGAATAAGGACCTGTATGCACGGATAGGTTTCACCTTAACAAGGAAGTCTCATGTCCTAAAGCGGAAGATGGGGGAAGTCTCCTTCAAACTATGTACAGTTTAAACTAGGAAAGGGGGCAAAAGGCAGAGTACTTTGGGCCTCCCCAACTTAGGCAGAAACAGAAATCGAATAGTAGAGGGATGGGGAGAGGAAGGCACTGAGGGACAGAAGTACAGTGGTGGGTGGCATCATTGAATACTAGGAGCCTGGGAAACAAGACAGCAGAATTGCAGACAATGATGGCGTAAGGAGGTGGACATAGCCGCCATCACTGAGACATGGGCAACCCAATACCATGAATGGGACCTAGCTATCCCATGATTCAGACTATACTGCAGGGACAGAGAAAGAGGAAAGGAGGAGAGGGCCATCTATGTTAAGGTAAGGATAATGTAACTGGGAGGAGGGGAGCAAGGCAGAGCAGAAGCCTTATGGGTGCAACTCCACAGCTCAAAGGGTAGAAAGCTTAGGTTGGGGTTGTATATGGGTCCCTGACTCAAAAGGAGGAGATTGATATGGATCTGGGAGAACAGTTAAAGAGGCTTAGTGGCAAAGGTAGTACTGTGGTGGTAGGGAATTTAACCTGCCTAGGGTAGATTGGAATGTCCCAGCTACCTCATGTGCCAGGAGCAGATCCTCCTGGAGGCCTTCCAGGACAGCTTCCTGACACAGAAGATAACAGAGCCAACTAGGAGGGGGAACATTCTGGACCTGGTGGTGATGGATGGTGAACAAGTCCAAGGCATTGGAGTGGAGGAGCCCCTGGTGGGAAGCGACCACCGCATACTATGGTTCTCCCTCAGTCTGGGAAAGGAGGTAGTCACAACAAAGACTAAGGTCCTGGACTTCAAAAGGGCTGACTTTAGTAGGATGGGAAGTATACTGAACGGCACATAGCTGACATCTGCCTACACCTGGAAGCCAGCAAAAATGGGCAATCATCAAGCTGGGCCTGGCTGAGGCCACTAGTGCATGTGTAAAGAGCCAGAGCAAGAAAACCAGGATCAGGAAGCCAAGCTGGATGAACAGGAAGGCTGAGGAGAGGGTGAGAGAAAGAGGGCTGCCTTTAGGAGCTAAAAAGATCCAGCCGTGAAGGTGACAGGGAGGTATACGTGAGGAAATCCAGGGAGGTGAGTAGAATCGTGAGGGCAGCCAAGATGTCAAAAGAACTGAGGCTAGCACAGGGGATCATATAAGGGAAAAGTATTTATTCAGGTGTATACAGGAGAAGAGAAAGAGCAAGGGGGTAGCAGTGGTGAGGTTGAGTCAGCATGGGTGCAACTCACAGCAGCCTGAGGCAGGAAAGTACGCTTGGGGTTATATATAGGCTTCAGGGAAGGGAGAGGAGGGAGGAAAGGGACAGAGAACCTCATAGAGGAACTTGAAAGAGGGGTAGCAAAGGGAAGTAGTGGTGTTAGGAGATCTGAACCTACAAGACACCAATTGGGAGGTCCCAGTGACCAAGAGTGCCAGGACTCAGGCTTTGCAGGATGCCTTCCAAGACTGTCTACTGGTGCAGCTAGTTAAGGAACCAACCAGGCAGACTACATTTCTTGATCTGGTGCTCAACAACCCAGAGATGGTGGTAGCAGTGGGAGTGGTGAGAGTAGGAAGTCACTGGGGAACAGCGACCATAACTCTGTTTGGTTGGAATTGGCCCTTGGGGATGGAAAGCCACAATAGAGAACTGAAGTCCTTGACTTCAGAAGGGCTGACTTCGATAGGATGAGGGAACTGGTCAGGAACAAGTTAGTAGGGTGGAGGACATAGGTGGAGGAGAGATGGGTTAATTAAGGGGCCATCCTTGAGGTATCTAAAGTATGCATAAGAACAATAACAAAGAAAACAGGTTTAAGAGACCACTATGGTTCTCAGTAAGAGTCAGGGAAGCGGCAAGGGCCAAAAAGAAGGCCTTCTATTAATAAAAGAAAAAAGCAGGGAGAGGTAGAATGGGAGGATCATCTACAGAAAATAGGGAGGCAAAGAAGGTCATTAAGGAGGCCAAAGCAGACACAGAGCTGTGTATTCGGAGGTGGCCAGGAATGGAGAAAACAGTTTTTCAGATATATTAGTGAAAAAGGTGGTGAAATTGTAAGGCTAGTTGACAGGGGTAGGGTGATAGAGGAGGACTGGCAAAAGGCTGCCATCCTAAATGACTACTTTTAATTTTCACTAAGGAGGACAGCGGGTCCATGCCAGAGATGGCATCAAAGCAGCCACTAAGGGAATCTCGGAAATGAGACAGCCATTGTTTACTAGTGAAAGGGTTCTGAAAGGCTAGCTTCCCTTAAGATAAAGGTTGTCTTGATGAAAGGAAGGAAAACACTCACTAGGTGGTGGGTCAGAACTGTGGCTAATTGTTTCTGGAGGGCACGGGCTTGTACCCACCCACCCTGCCCCTCACCCAGCCCGCCCCCAAGTGCATTCTTTTATACCAGGGGTTCTGACATCACTTCCCAATAAGCTAAAAGGACATACACCTGTCATAACCTTAATTGCCCAGCAAGCTGTTTAGGGTAAATGCACACACAAACACACACACTCACACACACTAGTAAAAACACACAAAAAACAGGAAGGAGCGAGACATGTGGGAGTAGTGCAATGCACTGGCGTTGGGGCAGCAGTCTTCTGGGAGATGTTCTGGAGGCTGCAATGCTGTCCTATTTGCAGGCACCTCTCTGGTCTGAGGGAGGAGGTTGCATGTCTTCAGGCTGACCTGGCGAGGATTCAGAAACCTCCTCCCCAGCCAGGGACCACCAGAGCCACTGCCACTGCCTCAGAGGTTGCCAAGAAAGAGGAGTGGTTGGACCACAGTAGGCTCAGGAGGGTGAGTGGTAGATCAGAGGCTCATCCTCCAGTTGTACCTCTCCACAATTCATACACCGTCTAGTAGAAGGTGGTTTCTCTATGGAGATGCCTGCAGTGCAGAACAAGGAGGATGCTGGCAACCTCCACAAAGGAGACCAGAGGAGGGTGGCACGAGACCCCACAGGGATGGAAACAAATCCTGGTGGGGACTCCATCATAGGAGGGTAGAACTGGGGAGGGGAGGGAGAGGGAAATAAGGTGCCTGCCCGGTGCCATGGCTGGGAGGGACAGGAGGCGAATCCTTAGGATCATGGGAGCAGCTGCACTAAGAACATACAAACACATGAAGAAGCCAGCAGAAGAAGGCCATTTGGTCTGTCTAGTCTGCTTCGTGTTGCAGGGTCCACAGCTTGAGCTACTGTCCCTGCCCTCTCCACACTCCTCCCATTCTCCTACTCATGATCCTTCCTCCTATGCCAATCCCAGCCTCTCTTAAAGCTGCCCACTGTCTTCAATGAGATGACCTCTTCCAGCAGCACATTCCAAGTGTCCACCACCTCTGTGAAGAAGTGCTTCCTGACCTCCCTCATTGTCTAACTCGGGAAAAATGACCTGGCTGGGAATGGGATCAGAGCAGTGCAGGAGAGGTTTGTGGAGTTGGGGATGGGCCTTAGACAAGTAGCATGCACGGTAACCTTTGGAGGTGCTGCCTGTCTATGGCATTGGTAAGACTAGGGTACTCTGCACCATGGGATTCAATGAATGGTTGAAAAACTGGTGCTGAGCTCAGGGTCTTGGCTTCATTTGGGACTGGGGGTCCACCTGGAGGGATGCAGGCCTACACTAATGCAATGGTCTCCATCTGTCGGTGGGGAACCAGGATTCTAGGTGATAGGTTTAAATGCTTCATTGGCAAGCATTTAAATTAGCCAAGAAGGAGGTACTGAAAAGAAGCAGGGAAATCCCAGTCCCCCAACAAAACAGGGTAGTTAGTGAGGTAAACACCAAGGTAGAGGAGTCAATAGGAGCAGGACAGGGTAAATGGAGAAAAGGCAGTAAGGACAGGAGGGGCTAAAGGGGTAAGGCCATCAAAAATGGAGGGTGATGAGTACCAATACCCATTGTCTTGGTAACAAGCTCCCTGAACTAGTGGCCTTGATGGAAGAAGGACGCCTGGATATCGTGACAGTCACTGAAACATGGTACACAGAGAACCACGACTGGGATGTCATCATACTAGGGTACACAATGGATAGGAGGGACAGGGAGGGAAAGAGGAGGAGAAGTAGCTCTCTACATAAGGGAAGGGATCAAAGCAATGGAACTAAAGTGTAAACATGATGGAGAGGAGGCACTGTGGGTCACCCTGAGACAGAAAATGGCACCATAATCCTCATGGGGTTGTATACAGACCCCATCTCAGGAGAGGAAATGGACAAGGAAATGATAGAAGGGATCCTTAGAATGGCAGAAAAAGGGAGATATTGTTGATAGGCAACCTTAATATGCCAGATGTTAACTGGAGCACCTTTGCTGCAGTCACATCCAAGAGCAGGGTCATTCTCGATGCCCAACAGGGGCATGACTCAGACAGCTAGTGTTGGAACCCACTGGGAGGAGCAATCTTAGATCTGGTACTCTTAAATTGGGATGGAGAGAGGATCTCAGATTTAGAAGTGGGTAGCTATCTGGGAACAAGCGACCACCAAACAGTATGGTGCACGATAAGCACAGCTGTAGAATCAAGCCATACAAAAGCAAGGGTACTGGACTTTAGGAGGCTGATTTTTGCAAAGTGGGAGAGTGCCTCAGAAAAGCACTAGCAAACATGCAAGAAGGACTGTGTAGGAACAATGAGGAAAAATCAAGACTGCCATCACAGAGGCAACAAGCCTTTGCGTGAAGCAAATAAACAAATCAAAATGAAGGAAAAACACTATGGTTCTGAAAAGAGGCGGCGAGAAGGTTAGGGAGAAAAGATAGCATTCAGGAAGTATAAGGAGACACAGAAGAAGCAGGACAGAGAACTGTACCAGTTAAAGCAGAAGGAAGCAGAAAGGCAGTCAGAATAGCAAAGGCCCAAACCGAGGAAAAGATAGCCAACTTAGTTAAGGAGGGGATAAAACCTTTTATAGGTACATTATGGAGTGAAGAAAGACCAAGGGAGGGGTAGCGAGGCTTATTAAAGTGGAGGGGGTAGGCAGAGGGTGACAGTGAAAAAGCAGGATACTGAACTAACACTTTCCTCAGTATTCACAAAAGAAGAGGAAGGGAGGTACCACAACCAATCATTAGAAGCACTCTGGATAGGGGAGTCGATACCAGCCCATTCACAGAAGAAAGGGTTCTGAAAGAACTCTTAAAACTGAAAGTGGACAAGGCAATGGGGCTTGATGGATTCACCCAGAATTCTAAAAGAACTAAGGGAGAACTATTGACACCACTGATTATCCTTTTAACAAATCATGGGAGGATTGTGTGGCACCTGAGGACTGGAGGAGTGAGGATGTGATTCCCTTCACAAAAGTGGGAGTAAGGCAGAGGTAGAAAACTACAGACCTGTTAGTCTGACCTCAGTGGTAGGAAAATGATAGAATCAGTTCTGAAAGAAAGAACTGTTATACCTAGAGCCCAGCAGGGCACAGGACCCAAGGCAGCATGGATTCACAGCGGAAAGGGCATGTCAGACGAATCTCATAGATTTCTTTGACTGCATGACCAAAGTAGTAGACCAGGGAGGGGCTGTGGACATGGCCTACCTAGACTTTAGCAAGGCATTTGACACAGTCCCACACAAAAGATTAATAAACAAGTTAGCCAGCTTGGGAGTGGGTCCCAGGATGGTAGACTGGGTAAAAAATTGGCTGGACAATGGGACACAGTCAGTAATAGTAAACGGAGTCCACTCTGAAGAAAGGGGGTTACTAGTGGGGTGCCACAGGGTTCCAGTACTGGGACCGGTCCTCTTTAATGTTTTTATAGGTGACATTGTGGAGGAACTAGAAGGAAAAGTATGCCTCTTTGCAAATGACACAAAGATCTGCAACAGGGTTGATACACAAGGTTGGGGAATTGGAAAGGTGAGAAGGGCTTGTAGAGGTTGGAGGAATGGTCAAAAGCATGGCAGCTTAGATTCAATGCAAAGAAGTGCAAAGTAATGCACCTGGGAAACAAAAACCAGGGAAGAGTACACAATGGGAGGGGTGTACTAACAACAACAAAATGAAAAGAGACCTGGGGTAGTCATATCAGATGACCTAAAGGAAGGTAAGCAATGTGAGAAGGCTGTAAGGAGAGCTGGGGAATACTGGGATGCATAGGGAGGCATCACCAGTAGAAAACAGTAGGTTGTTATCCCTCTGTACAGACAGTTGGTGAGACCCCATCTGGAGTATCATGTGCAGTTCTGGAGGCCCCATCTTTGCAAGGACATAGACAGTATGGAGGCAGTCCAGAGGAGGCAACTAAAATGATGCAGGGTCTGCACCAGAAGCCATATGAAGAGAGACTAAAGGAACTTAATATGTATACCCTCGAGGAAAGGAGAGAGAGGGCTTGACATGATAGAAACTTTCAAGTACCTCAAGGGAATCAACAAAGTCCAAGAGGGTAACATTGTTCAGAAAAAGAGATGCAAGAACAAGGGGGCACAATTTGAAGATAGAGGAGGGATGGCTTAGGGGCAACGTGAGGAAGTATTTTTTTCATGGAGAGGGTGGTGGACACATGGAATGGCCTCCTGAGGAGGTTGTGGGGTCAAAAGCAGTGGGGATTCAAGAATGCATGGGACAGACATAAGGCAATTGTGGTGGGGAGGGTAAGAGGAACTAAGCTGTTGGTTTACTAGGATCTGCAGCTTATCCAATACTTTGGGAAATGGACAGACTGAGGGCTAGCGGTCCTTATCCGCCATCAAAGTCTATGTTTCTATGTTTCTCTGTTTCCATGTTAAAGCCCCAGGACCAGATGGGTTGCATCCGAGGATACTCAGGAATTAGCAGTGGAGCTGGCTGAACCACTGGTATGTCTGTTCAATAGCTCTCAGGTCTGGGGAAGTTACAAGGATAGGAAGGTGGCAGACATGGTACTGCTTCATAAATTGGTGGGGGGTAAGGAGCAACCAGGAACTACATGCCTGTCAATCTAACCTCTATAGTACAGAAGCTGATGAAGTCTCTGATCAAAGAGGATCTTATAGACTATCTGAGAGCAACAAGCTCCAGGACAGTAAACAGCATGGTTTTGTGGCAGGAAGATCTTGTCAGACCAACCTAATAGTTTTCTTTGACTCGGTGATAAAGGAATTAGACAAGGGCCATGCTGTGGATATGCTCTACTTTGACTTCAGCAAGGATTTTCACTTGGTACAGTACCTCACAAATGATTGCTCAAGAAGACGGAAGACCTGGTGCAACTAAACCCATAATGAACTGGGTGGGTAACTAGCAAGAGGAGTCAGCTGAGGGTGGTGGTCAATGGGTAAAATCAGAGGAGAGGGAGGTTATGAGCAGGGTTCCGAGGGATCATTTTTGGGTCTGGTCCACTTTAACTTGTTCATTAGTGACATTGGAGAAGGAATCCAGGCAGGTTCTGTCTCTTTCACAGATGACACAAAACTATGTGGAAGGATAGATAGTGACAAGGAATAAGGGAAATACAGAGAGACCTACAAAAGCTAGAGGGTGGTCAAAGGTCTTGCATTTAAAATTCAGTGCTAGAAAGTGCAAGGTAATGCACCTATGGAAAAGAACCCCAAGACAGCGTACTGGATGGGAGGAGGAGACTTAGCACTGCAGCTGAGGAACGGGATGTGGAATTATCATTAGCAACTCACTTAAGCAATCGAGTCAGTGTAACAAGGCCTATAGCAAGGCTAACAGGATGCTGGGATGTATCGGAGGGGTACTGATAGCAGAAGAAAGAGGTAATACTTCCCTTTATAGACCCTGGTGAGGCCTCACCTGGAGTACTGCACTCAGTTCTGGAGTCCTCACCTCAACAAGGATAAGGATAGGTTGGAGACAGTGCAACACAGAGTAACAAAATGATTCAGATGCATGCAGGGCAGATACTATGAGGATCAGCTCAAGACACTGAATATGTACTCACTGGAGACCAGAAGGGAGGGAGATATGATAGAGACCTTCAAGTACCTTAAGGAATTAACAAAGTGAACTGCAAGGAACTATTTAGCTTGAATATCAATTCACAGTCACATAGACATGAATGGAAATTAACAGGTGGTAGGTTCAGGAGAATGGTGAGGAAGTACTACTTTACAGAAAGGGTGGTGGAACCTTGAACAGTATGCTAACTAAAGTGGTGGGTGCAAAACAGGGGATTCAAGCAGGGCTGGGACATAATGAAGGGAACAATATTTACTTGGGGTGACAGGACCATGAAGGAGAATAGAGAGAGACTGGGATGGTCAGCACCCAGAGGAATAGTAGGTTCCAGGGATTATAGAGAACTTGGGCAGACTGGATGGACCTCTGGTCTTTTCTGCCATCATTGTCAATGTTTCTGTTTTTGTATAAGTTCTCAACAAGTACTTCTGTTCAGTATTTACCAGGGAGAGAGAAGGGCCCATGATTGAAGGGAAGGGGGGTGGGAGTGGGGAGTAGGATTACGGAAGGCGAGATCCCAGTGGGTAGAGTTTTGGAGGGCCTTAAGTCCCTGAGGGTAGATAAGGCACCTGGGCCAGATGGAGTTCACCCTAGAGTTCTGAGAGAGCTGGCTGAAGCCCTGGTGGGGCCACTGACTGACTTATTCAACACCTCTCTTGATACAGGGTGCATACCCAGGGACTGGAGGATGGCACATGTGGTGCCCCTCCATAAGAGGGCTCAGGGGCAAATCAGGGAACTACAGACTGGTGAGCATTACCACCATTGTAGGAAAACTAATGTAGACTATTCTCAAAGAGAGGCTGGTGAAATTTTTGAGAATAATAGCTCCAGGACAGCAAGCAGCATGGGTTCATTTCAGGCAGATCCTGCCAGACAAACCTGGTTGACTTTTTGATTGGGTGACATGGGCACTGGATAGGAGCCATGTGGTGGATGTCCTTTACCTGGACTTCAGCAAGGCCTTTGGCTTGGTGCCTCATGGAAGGCTGACCCAGCAAGTTGGGCAACCTAGGAGCAGGAAAGAAACTGGTTAAATGGGTCAAGAGCTGGTTACAGGATAGGCAGCAGAGGGTGGTTATGGAGGGGAACAAGTGGGGTCCCACAGGACTCGGTGCTTGGACCAATGCTGTTCAACATCTTCATTGCCGACACATTAGATGAGATAAAAAGTAAGATCAGCCTCTTTGCTGACGACACTAAGATATGTGTGGAAGTGGATGGAGGGAGGCAGCAAAGTACTCCAGGAGGATTTGGCAAGACTGGAGGCTGGTCGAACACAAAGTCACTGGGGTTCAACACCAAGAAATGTAAAGTCATGCACCTGGGTGCCAGAAATCCTGGGAATAGTTGCTGGTTGGGGGAGTGCAGTTAGCCATGTCAACAGAGGAGAAGGATCTGGGAGTACTAGTAACAGGGGAATGAACCACTCAGCCCAGTGTAGGAGGGCAGCGGCCATGGCCAATAAAATGCTGGAGTACATCACGAGGGAATCACCTCTAGGAAAGGGGAAATTATCCTGCCTCTGTACAGGTCCTTCGTGGAGGCCACACTTGAGTACTGCATGCAGTATTGGTGTCCCTACTAAAAAGGACATCAAGCTTCTGGAGGGGTACAATGGGCAAACGAAAATGATCCTGGGATTGGGAGATGAGCCATATGAAGAGTGACTGAGGGAGCTCAATATGTACTCCCTGAAGGATAGAAGGGAGATAAGGGATATGATTGAGACCTTCAAATACCTGAAGAGCATAAACAGAGTAAACTCAGAGATAATGTTCAAATTAAAAGGAGGGAGGGAAATCAGGGACACAGTCTGAAATTGGAAGGAATAAGATTCATGAGGGAAATGAGGAGCCAGTATTTCACGGAAAGGGTGGTTACAGGGTGGAATGTGTTGCTGGAGGAGGAGGTATCATTGAGGTCGGTGAGCAGCTTTAAGAGGGGTGGGACAAAATCAAAGGTAGGGTCCAAACTGAGGGTGGACAGGGATGTGGAGAAAGCACAAGAGGAAATACAGGGTGAAGGGGGAGCAAGGGAAGAGGGCAGCTGCTGTCTAAATAATTGAAGTGCTGCACACTCGAGCAGACTAGATAGACCATAAGGCCTGTATTTGCCAGCAATTCATATGTTCATATTTACAGATAGTGGTCCCCATATATTTAGTGTTAAAGAATGTTTCTTTGAAGTTAGTTTAATCATTTTATAGTTTGTGTGCAGAAATAGCTCTTACATTATGAAGAACTTCAATAAACCTTTGAGGAGCAAGGTTAAATTTGAACGTAAAAATCATAGCGCTATGTGAAAGTCAAAGCAACTGAGAAGTATGGACAACATGGAATGACACAAAAAGTCATATTAATTTGCTTGTACCATATTTCAGTCTCTATTGCTGTTATTGAGTTATGTTACTTATTGTTTTGCCTGTTTTCCTGCATGCAATATAAGTGGAGAATACATGCATATTATTTGTTGTGAGCATATCATCTGGGTTCCCTGTCAATCCTGTTAATCACTGTAGGTGGGAGGTTTTGTTTTCTGTGAGGAACCACCCAGGCCACCTAACCATCTAAATACATTGCTTATCCATCCAATACACAAGATTAATCACTGCCTCATGTGTAGTGGTAGTTACAATTTTATAGCAGTTACTGCCCCAACAGGCTGGCAGAACATTTGTGCAGTGAGACCCTCTGCATGGTCCAACAATAGATAAATGACCTTGTCATTTAGTGGAAAACAATGTAGCAAGTAAGCAATATGACACAACAAGGTGTTGGTTATATTGGGATAAATGCATGCCTAGATGGATGGTGAGGCATGAAGCCACAGGCCAAGTGCTTACAGCACCTATAGTACATTTTTCTCAGCATACCCTACACACTGGAAAGTCTTACTGCATTTATAAAATGGGATTGTGTGAAAAATTGTATAAATTTCAAAAAAATAAGTTAAAATAGAAAATAAATATGAATAAATAGGAAAACCGTCCCTCTGCTGGTGCTGTGTCAGTACATGCAAATAATGTAGGTTTAAATGAGTTTTGCAGTAATGCTGTTTTCCTCCCACCCCACCTTATACTGTACCACCACTATGAGAATTTAACATGGGGCAGGCATGGAGACAAACAGACTATTCAGAGTTCAAATTGTAGTTACAAACGATCTGTGAACAATGGAAATGGGACTCATTTAGTTGCAAAATAATTATTCTGTGAATAGTTTATTCCCTGTTTTCCTTAGAAATATATCACAATTAATACAGTACTGTTCACAGTAAACTTATTGAGCAACCAGTTAACAGCCAGTTAGCATTCAAGATCTTATAAGGAGACTGTAAGCTTTTCTGTAATTGTCATAAATGCACTGTTGCATGTGTGCAGTTGCCGTTAGTTACCAACAGAATGTTTATGCTACAGGATTTACATAAGAATTCAGGTTTTTGTTTTTGGAATAAAAAATAAAACTAGAGCAGATCACCTAAGTTCATCAGCCAGTGCTACCATGCCTCTGAGTGTGATGGTGCACTGTTGTGGCTAAACTCATTCATGAACGAGTTTGACTTTTTATGTGTGAGCTAAATGCTGTGCCTAATAGTAGCTCCTTTTCTGATTTTGGGAAAGTGTGTCTGTTATAAATGAGTGCTGCAACCTGTTGAAAATTGAAGCCGTGACTATGGGCACACACATTAGCATCCTTACACCCCACAGGTCATTGATAGACCTGATCTGGAGTTCTGCAAAGGTTACTGGAGTCCACACCTGAGAAAAGACTGAAACAAAGTAGAAGCAGAACAGCACAGGGCAACCGAGATGGTCCAGGGTCTGGGGAGGGTATGACATAACAGAGACTGCAGGACATGGACACGCATACCATCAAGAAAAGTAGAGAGACGATAGAATGTACAAGTACCTGCATATGTTAAGCAGGTTAAAATATCCCTACAGCAACTTGTTAAGATCCTGAGGTGCTAGGTTGTTAGATTTTAAAAGTTTGTAAGTAAAACCTTCAAACTGCAACTACTATATTGCAGTGGAAGCGACTGCAAGCTTATAACTCTGGGCAAAATATGTTCCTTAACTTTTCCTCTTGTAATGACCTAATGGTTCAGAAAATATCTGCACAGAAAGCAAAAATCAGTTGCAACAGGACAAAGTAACCTAATATTTCCCTTCAGAAGGAGGTGTGACTTTGAGTACCAATAATCAGTGAACAGTGTAACTGTTTCTGACTTACATTTGCTCCTGCCTCAATCAGGATTCGAGCACAGGCTATGTGGTCTCCCAGACAGGCTTCATGGAGTGGAGAGACATGGTCAATGGTCAATATGTTTGCACTGTAACCCTGCAAATAAAAGAGCAAAAGTTTTTCTTCAGCGTGGATTCTTAAAATTCCATAAATCTGCACTGTGCCCGTTCATAGGGCTTAATGATTGTATCTTTCTGATATACTGTATGCACCTGCAGTTGGACTGAGTTCCAGTCTTTTTGTTCTCTGCATTGTTGTGTTGTTTAAACCTCAGCACCGACTTCCTTAATGTGCCCCTTATTTGTCTTTTGTTTAGTCTGCTAGAGTAACTACTTCTACAGTGTGATGAGTGACGACATTGGCATCATAAGTGACCATATAATGCCCCCACTCCTGCCAAAAGAAGCCTGCTGTTGATGCCTTTGCACTTGGCATTTGGGGTAGCGGGCTTCACATAAAATTCCAGCATCTGTGTCCATGACACTTAACACCAGTCGAGGCCACCTTTTTTAAATTAAATTTTGTTAATGTTATGACAAAAGATTCATACATCACAAGTAGCAGGGATTTATTTAACTCTAAAAATTGATTAGCATTTTGCTCATAAAAGTGTTAAATCTTTGTGAAAATGCATAGTTTTGCCTCACTGTGATTAACAATCACAGCACTTCTAGAAAATCTATATAAATATTTTCTGTACAGTTAGTATAGTCCCAAGAAAAACTGCTAATCAATTATTTAAAACCCTGAGTAGGAAAATAGATAATACACTTTGTTAAATAGATATAGAAAGACAGTTTAAATATGCTCTATGTTCAATTGATTCCTTAAATTAAACAGTGGCAGCTTTAAAGGAAACATTTACCTTTTCATATCTACAGTACAAATGTAATTTGACTATTACTTTTACATTAATTCACCACTGCAAAGAAAGAGCACAAATAGCATCATAATCAGTTTTTTTTTATGTAAGAATTAAACTCCACTCTTTCCCAACAGTTAATTTTGGATAATAATAATAAATTATAATAGCCAGTTCCATTGGTTAGTAAACCTTCAAAATACAGAATATCCAAAACAAAAAGTTTCCAGTCAGTATAAGAAATGGATTGCCTGTTTGGTGTGCTTTCCAATTCTTCAACAACCTGTTGGTGGCCATACTGTATATGCCACTGTAAAACCTCCTCCTCACATTTGTGAATATTTAGGCCCTATAATTATTAAATATACATAATTCCACTAAAGATAATATTTCAGTAGTCAGTAATTTATTTACAATTTTCGTTGTACAGGACCACCAATTTTTCATAATTGACACGTCCATATAACATGGTATAAACCTGTGTCAGGCAAATCGAGTACTGACAATCCACAGTGGTAGGAAGACCCTTTCAAAATTGTTTTCCGTGACAAATATACCCGATTGATAATTTTACATTGTATATATTTATTTGTGGTTATCTTAAACAGGTTTGTGGATGCAAGTATGTCAAATCATTTTATGTTTATTTATTTATTTAGCTTTTGTTTTCCAGGTCAGCACACTAGACAAACAAATGCCTATTTTTAGGTGTGACCCGAGAGAGTACAAGGAATATATAGGCAAGGCATGGATATACAGGGTTTCAGAGAAAAATACAAACATTGCAGGATATTACAAAGAGGCAATGTTAGTCCAGTTTGGGTTAATAGCTCTTCCATTTCTGTTTAGTACCTTCAAGTTGTTTGAGATGACTAATATGTAGATAATTAAATAACCAAGCAAAAGTTCAGTCCTTTTAGCTTTTTTGGTAAAGTACTTTAAATAAGTTTTAAAATCATAATCAAGGACAATGTTTTTAATGTTTCACATTGAAATTGGAGATTTGGTTATATCTAAAAATCATTGCCAGCCAGCCTATGTGGACTTTACATTCTTTCCAGATCAATAAACACAGGTTACTTACCTGTAATAGTAGTTCTAGGAGTGGTATATGTTGTTCATCCACACGTATTGGCATGTTCTTTCCCTTTAAATAACTTGCCGAAAGTCTTTAAGCTAGCTCCTCCCACCCACCCGGTGTTATATCCCCGCTCCACCCTTGATGCCAGATCTTGCCCACTGGAAGCAGTGGCTGTGTGTCAAAGCCGGGAGATCAGGAGGTCCGTGGATGAACAACATAAACCACTCTAGAACTACTACTGTTACAGGTGAGTAACCTGTGTTTCTAGGATGTGGATATGTTGTTCTTATCCACATGTATTGGCAGACTCCTAGCAGTTCTCTGGGAGGAGGGAGGCAAGGCACACCACCTACTTAGGAATAGAGATTGAGAACTGAGGCCCCAAATTCAGCATCCCGCATGACTCTAGGTCAATGTGGCAATGGGAAATGAAGGTGTTTACTGACTTCCAGGTAGCATGCCTGCAGATTTCCTGGATAGGGACATCCTAGAAGCAGCCACAGATGCAGCAGTATGGTGGATGGAATGAGCCCTTAGCTCTCCGGAGGCTCCCTACCTGCCAAGCAGAGATCAATGCATGATGTAATCCATCTGCCAATCATCCGCTTGTCTGCAGGTCTGCCAGGTGTGGCTTCAGCATAGGTGACAAACAGCTGCAACCTGTCCCCAAACTCCAGTCATGTGCACTTTATAATATGAGAGTGTTCTTCTCAGGTCCAAAGTATGGAGCCTGTATTCAGCATCTGAGGTGTGATTGGGGTAACACACCAGCAGAGTCATCACCTGGCTCAGGTGAAACTCTGACACAACCTTCAGAAGGAACTTTGGGTTGGGGACCAGGACAACATTGTCCCTGTAGAAGACCAGATAAGAAGAGTCAACAGAGAGCACCTGAAGCTCCCCAGTCCTTCTGGCTGATGTGATAGCCACTAGGAAGGCAGTCTTCCATGACAGGTGTGACATCTCACCCTGTGCATTGGTTCGAATGGCTTGCCCATGAGCTTTGCCAATACCTGCAGTAGATCCCATGGGTGGTGGTTCATGCACCAGAGGGGAAATATGGTCGAGGGCTTTGAAGAAACGCCAGACTAACTCTCTCTCCTGTGCCACTGCCTGCTGACTGGCTCACCCCCGTAAGCAGAGATGGCTGCCAGGTGCACATTAAGGGTCGAGACTGAAGACCCATTTTTAGAGAGACCAAAGGTAGTCAAGAATGCTGGCTACCAGACAGGACAAAGGGTCCAGGTCCTTGCCCTGACACCAAATGGAGAATCTCTTTCATTTAAAGGCATAGCACTTCCTGATCGATTCCTTCATAGATGCCTCAACTACAGTAAGGACATCTTCAGAAGGACCCAAAGCCTGGAACTCTAGCCATTCAGGAACCAGGCTGTCAGGTGCTGGGATTGAAGGTCCAGGTGGAGGACCTTCCCTGACTGACTGAGAGCAGGTCTGCCATGCTGGAAGATGCCTCAGGAGCTTGATGCTGAGGTTGAGCACATCGGAGTACCAAAACTGGTGGGCAAGTCTGGAGCCACCAGGCTCACCTGTGCCTTGTCCCTCCTGACGTTGAGGAGCACCTTGTGGATCAAGGGCAGTGGAGGGAAGGCAAAAGAGGCCTGGGGTCCACGGCCTCGAGAAGGCACCCTCTTCAGCAAACCCTGCTGAGGGGCAGGCACAGAACAGCCTCAGCTTTGCATTCTCCCAGGAGGCAAACAGGTCTACCTGAGGGTGCCACACTGGGAGAACAGGCTGTGTACTACCTCTGGATGGAGAGACAACATGGGATGCCTGGCCACATGGCTGAGGGTGTCTGCCAGCTGATTTAAGGCTCCTGCTACATGAATGGCTAGGAGATCTACCTCAGTCAGCTCATGAGGGTCCAGATGCAGAAAGCTTCCTGCACAGAGGCCGGAGTGCATGCGGCCCTGTTTGTTGAGATAGTACATGGTTGTGGTGTTGTCGTCTGGACCTGAACCACTTGACTCTGAAGGAATGGAGTGAATGCAGTCAGTGCCAGCTGAACTGCTCATTGCTCCAGCAGGTTAATGTGGCACTGGGATTCCTCGGGGTCCAGAGCCTGCGTACTCTGGAGTCCTCCATGGACACCCCAGCTCATGAGAGAGGCATCGGTCATCAAGATGACTGTCGGCTTGGGGTGGACAAACATGATCCCATCCTGCAGATTCTCTAGGACGGTCCACCATTGGAGAGCTCCACATTTTCTGGGTCACAGTGACCAGCTGGTCAAAATGACCTAGTCACTGGAGTCCACTGGCTGGCCAGCTCCTATTGAAGGGGCGCATATGCAACTGGGCATAATGGACCATGGAGGTGCAGGTTGCCATGTAACACAGAAGTTGCAGGAAGTCTTGGGAGGTGCAATTGCCCAACCAGAAATGATTGAGCAAAGGAGGAGAGAACCTTCACCCTGTCTGCCAGGAGCTT
The DNA here is from genome assembly GCA_016271365.2 of Neoceratodus forsteri. NCBI lineage: Eukaryota > Metazoa > Chordata > Ceratodontiformes > Ceratodontidae > Neoceratodus > Neoceratodus forsteri. The sequence goes on from CM057452.1 coordinate 1,874,762,167, forward strand.
GGCTCTGGCTCAGCAAGAGTCGAGCTCTGCCCTGATGAAGCAGATCACCTGCAAAGGCATGAGTTCCAACTTGGCCTCTGACCAGGAGGCCAAGGTTGATGCAGGTCTGGAGGGCCAGATCCTGGACTCTCCACCTCCAGTGTGGAGGGACCCACTTCAAGCCAATCGTCCAGATAGGGGTACACTCTGACCCCTCAACATCAAGATGGGCCTCCACCACTGCAATGCATTTGGTGAAGACCCTGAGGGCTAATGACAGCCGAACGGCATGGCTTTGAACTTGTATAGGGTTCCTTCTGCCCTGAAGCGGAGGAACCTTCGTGTGATGGATGGATTGGGACATGGAAAATGTGTACTGTAGATCCAGGGAGCAAAACCACATGTTCTGCTCAAGAGATGGCATGATCTGAGACAGAGTTACCATCCTCAAGGAGCAAGACCGAGAAACTGGTTCACATCATGCGAGATCTAGAATTGGGTGCCAGCCCCCATCCATTTCAGGACCAGGAAGTACCTGGAAATGAACCCCGGTTGACAGGGGATCCACGACTCTGACCACTACCCCCATGTGGAGAAGTTGAGCAATGTCGTTTGATCGACTGAGTGTGCATAGATATCTTCTCCTCCCTTGGGGCACGAGCTCGGCTTGGTGGTACTGCTCGAATTCCAGAGGCAGCTCCTGGCCGACCACTTCCAAGACCCACCTGTCTGTTGTGACTGCGGACCAGGCGGAAAAGAAGTGGCGGAGCCGGACTCCCATGGGAGGACCCAGAGTGGGCGTGACAGGCATGGGGTGGCAACCCCATCCCATCACTGTGGAGGCTTGAGGAGAAGGATCCGGCCGAGGGACAACCGGACCTTTTCCTCTGGGCTTACGGGCTGCAGAAGTCCCTGATTTGGGCTGAGGGCACCAAGATTGAGCCTGCTGCTACCCAGATTGATACTGCGCCTGCTTGGTCACAGGGCAGAAGGCCAAGGGTTTTGCTTCTGCTTTTGGAACCCTGAGATTCCTTCTGGGTGGAAGCAATGGAGTCCAAGGTGGCACTGGACTTCTCGGTGCGTTGAAGGTGACCATCAACCCCTGGACCGAACAAGTCAGTGCCCAGGAACAGAACATCTGTCAGTTTGTGCTGGGTGTCAGCCGTAAGGTCGAGACCTCAGCCAGGGCCTGCAGTGCATGGCTACTGCAGCCACCACTGAACAGGCACAGGAATCCACAACGTCCAGAGCCGTCTTGAGTTGCTGTTTTGCCACAGCCCGACCTTGATCCCGGACCTGCTTGACCGTATTCTGAAGGTTCACGGGAGATGAGGAAGCACCTCATCTAGAAAGCCCAGGAGGGCATGGGAGAAGTGTGCCATGATGACAGCCGATCTTTCCTGATGGAGACCAAGCAAAGAGGCAGCATAGACTTTCCTGGCAAAGTAGTCCAGTTTTTGGACTCTATATCCGAGGTCTATCAGTGTCTCCTGAATTGCCTGAGCACTGAAACGAGATTCAGTCACCAACCCCTCAGCTGAGGGGTGTTCTGTGAACCAGAAAGGGAGTCAATGGGAACCGGATACTTGCAGGCCATCTGGACTGATGGCGAGGGCAGGAAGCAGGGTGCTGCCAAAGCTCCAAGGCAGGCCAACAATGGCTTTGACAACTGGGAAGGACTCTTGTCAGAGAATCCTTTTCCAAAATGTCTGTCAGGTGATATCAAGCCCATTTCTTTTTATCATATGTAACTTTATCCTCCTCGAGCAGAGCAGATCTCCATGATATCCGCCACCGACACCCACGCCCCAGGCCTGGTCTGGATCCCCACAGAGCCGGCCTTCATCGCCACACTCTCCATGTGCAGGATCCCAGGAGCCGGGGTGCTGCAGCCATCAGCCGCTAAGATCACTGACCCACCATTTTCTGCCAAGTTGCTTTACCCCTGGAGTGCCAGATGTGCAATGGTGTCCTTAGCACATATGTGCAGATGCCCACCGCGCACTCCCCCTCACTATTGCTCACTGCTGTAGTGCTACTGGCCTCTGCCAGTCACCGCTACAGTGCACTGCAGTGCCCCAACCCAGAGGAAGGGACATCGTGGAATGCTCAATCCTTCCTCTCCCCCGCCAGCCCCAGGTGGCCCCAGTCCGCTCCCCAACCCGGGTTGCCAGCGTGGTGTGAGGTGTGGTGTCCAGTGCCTCAACCCTCAGTGCAATGTCATTACACGAGCCTGTTTCTGAACAGGCTCCAAAAGTATCCTAGATTCAGAGATGAGACGAGAATGCCCATGAAGGATGTGGGACCTTCCTCCGTTGAGAGACCCTAAAGCGAAACCTTGTCGAATGGACGAGACTGCAAAAGAGTCCAGATAGATTGGCCGACCACCTGAGTCACCTTTGAACCACCGGACAGTCGGGAGTGAGGATGACCCGACAGACTGTGAGGGAGGCCCTTGCGGCTGAGACTCCTTGACAGGAGCCCGGAGAGAACCCGTTTAGGTGGTGGCTCCACCATAATCGGAGGAGAGGCTAGTTTCAGATGAGCTGGAAGGGCTTTCACCGGCTCTGCGACAGAGAGGACAGTGTCGGCTGGCTCGGAGGAGTTGGCATCAGCCTAGAGGCTGACAGCCATGTGATGGCCAGCGTGGAAGCCGGATCAACTGGACTGGCCAAAACCAACTGTTGCCACATAAGATCCTCATAGCGTTGACACAACTTGCGCTGAAGCCCTCCTCTTCTGAGGAGGATGAGGATGAATAATGGTGGCGCTTGCTTTTGGAATGTTCAGAGTGGTGTCTGTGAGTTCTCTTTGACCTGTCTGTCGAGGTTGACCGAGACCTAGAACATCGCACCATCAAGGGGACGATGGAGGCACTCAGAAGGAGCCAGGGAGAACTGCAGCTCCTCCAGATCAGGGACAGGGACGTGAAGAAGGTTCCCCAGCAGGCTGGGTCTCCTCCTCAGTAGGTCAGGACCAAGTCCTGAACAAGGAATTGTCAGCCCTATCTTGCGACAACGGGCCGATGGGGTCAGTAATAATTTTGATCATGACATCATCCCGCATCTTAGCCAGCTGGGCCTGATGGGGGCACTAGAAGCCAGTGGCTGAAGCCACACTTTGACCAAGTCTAAACTGGAGATTCCTGGGAACAAGACCACTCTCGATCCCAAGAAAGGCGTTGATGAGACTTCTCCTCTCTCTCGACTCCTTGGAATCCTTTTTACGGGAATGCGAGCTATGCAAAGTCGATGGGCCCTTCCCTTGGTCGGGAGAGACTGGCATGACTCTTGAAGGAGCCTCTAAAAATAGAGCCCAGTTTGAGTGGTACGAAGACTGATACTGAAGAGGACTGATCGGCCGCCTGAGCTGCCTTCTCCTTGAAAGCCTTAATTTGCTCGAGTTGTTCAGCGGACCCGCGGCTGTGGAGACCACCAATGGGCCTCTTTAGATTTGACCAGCAGGTTCTGTTTCTCCTGTCAGCTGAGCTGTAATCGTATGAGGCAATTGTCCAACATGTTTGGCTGGAGCAGGTGACAAAATTGCAGGCCTGGGTGTATCATGATCGTGGCCCAGGCAATAGCGCTGCGATGTGTGCAAGTCAGTGCGAGACATCTCCTGCCTGCAAGGGCACTGATGGAATGCGGGCAAGGACTTTTCCTCCATCGCTGTTACGATTGACAATTGATGCAGTGCAACTCTAATGAGTTTAAGTTTAAGTTTTGGTAAGTAATCCAAAGATTAAAGCCAGGGCCTACTCAACGCTGGAGTGATAAGGAGGGAACCTGAATCTTCCAGTGGGAAGGAAGTTCTGGCATCAAGGAGCGGAGCCGAGGATATACCACCGGTGGGTGGGAAGAGCCAGCTTAAAGACTTCCGCAAGATATTTAAAGGAAAAGGACATGCTAATACATGTGGATAAGAACAACATATTCACATCCCTAGAATCTGCTGCTTTGCATCAAATTCACCCAACAGTTTATTCCAGCGGCCAACCAAGACCTAAAATGAAAGGTCTTATTACTAATTCTTAACAAGGGTTGTCCTCAAATAGTGCCACATATATTAAAAGCAAATTTTAGTTCTGGATCTTTGCTGGACTCTCATAATATATGTTGCTATTGTTTTATTATATTTATTGTTAGTTCTATTATATTTTGGTGGCTGACCAAATATGACCTATTGAAAGTCTTTCAGTGGCATCAAGATTATACATTTGATTTTCTAACTGTAATAAATTGTCAAAGCGATCATAACCTTGGACCATGATAAAGCAAGTTTTGCCATATGAAAGGGAAGGGAAATTGTTTAATCAGGAAAGGCACACTAAGTAAGCTTGTTTCAGGTGCGAACTGGGAGCACAAGGAAGTTAAGGACTTGTTCAGGGTCACACAGTATGCAAGTGGGGCTGTGGGATTCAAACCCCGTCTGGTCTGCTGGATGTCACCCGATTTGCAGCTCAGAACCTTAAACCACTGCGCTATACCGCCTCCTTACACTGTATGTCAGATAGTAAGACAGGTGTCCGGACATGCCAGACCACCTGTATATTTTGTTAAACTGAGATTTTTCCAGCATACCTTATTTTGTGTGTGTGTGTGGTTTCATAAAAAGAGCAAAACAGTTCATTTAATTTTGCAAACCAATAGTCTGGTATTTCGCAAAGAGCAGTCTGTAGGGCATAAGAAATCACTGCTATAGTCACCATTTTTATGTAGTCTTGGCAGGTGCAAGCAACATCTTGCAGTAGTAGCACATTTCAGAGGTGTGTCAGTGTTGGCCAATGCAAGGAATGCTTTGGTGGGTGCGCCCTCAGCCCCAATTAGTGAGCATTCTAGCTGATGCACAACTTCAAAGAGTGCCAAAACTTTGAAAGAAATCTGTTGCTCCAGTGAGGTGCAGTTACCTCATTGGAGTCAGATACAAGGTTCCATTACTTGCCTTTCCTGGTGAAACATTTCTGTAAATATGGCGGCTCCTGCCACCGCCACACACAATCCCCAAAAGCCGACAACAGGAGTGGCCAGACCCAATGTTGGCATGCCCCCACACAGTTTCTTTGCTGACGGGGCCCAATTCCCATTGGCATCAGTCCCCCAACCGTTCTTTGCAGCGGGGCCCAATCCCCATCAGCATCATGTCTCTCGACCCCACGCACTTTCTTTGCAGACAGGGGTCCAATTCCCATCGCATCAGTCCCCTCCCAACACTTTCTTTGCTGACAGTGGCCCAATCCTCATCGGCATTATGTTCCCACCACACACTTTCTTTGCCAGCAGGGCCCAATCTCCATTGGCATCATTTCCCCCCTCAAACTCATAGAGGCACACTTTTTTATTTTACCTGTAAATAAAGAAACCATCCTCCAATGTCCATTTGTTTTCCCCTTGTAAAAAGAAAACGGCCCTCGTTGTCCCACAGCCTCTCCCCCAACCCACACTCACCCTCTGCACACCCCACCTCCCCACACCCTCACCCCATATTTACCTCTGGAGGTCTGGCACTGTGATCTTCTGTGGACCGGAACATGTCTGAACTCTACAAAGCCAACTGCAAAATGAAGAAAATCACGGTAAGTTTATAAATGGCATCAATGAGGGTTTCAACTTAGGTTGATATCTCAGCCATTTTTGAATTTGGCTCAATTTTCAACATGGGGTTCTTGGGACCCCTTCATGAACACATGCACTTTCATCTTATTACTCAGTCCCAAAGAGTGATTTCCACGGTCACTGTGTGGAATCACCTTCGGGAACCGATTAATTAAATGACAGTGCCAGTGTTCATTAGGTGGGATCCCAAAAAGCCCATGTTGCAAATTTGGTGAAAACATTCAAAAATGACTGTATTATGAGTGTGCATTGTGCAGTTTCCACAGCGCTCATAACTTAGACAGTTTTTAATATTTTCACTCCAGATTTTCAACATTGCCATTTTCACACCTCCTGATGAACAGTATAGCTGCCATTTTCACATCCTGCCAAAATGTGTTGCGATATGGTACAGTTGCTGTGGGAAATCAACTTTCAGGACTGATTAACAAAATCACAGTGCCACTGTTCTTGGCGGAGGTCCCAAAATGCCTATGTTGAAAATTTGGTTAAAAATCCCCAAAAATAATTGCGTTTCGCACCTGTGGTGTCAAATGGCACAGTCGCTGTCAAAATCACTTTTGGCTAATGAACTGATAGTGCATTGTTCATGAATGGGGTCACAAAACCCCATGTTGAAAATTTGGAGTGAAAATACCAACAAATGCCCAGAGTGTTAGGGTTTTCAACCATAACGCCCCACCCTGTAGAGACTGACAGGCATCAGGGTGGACTTGGGATCGTCAGCTGTATGCTCACACCATTCTACCCCCACCCTGCAGCCAGTAACAGGCATCGAGGTGTACCTTGTAGTCTTCAGCCCCAAAGTTCACCCCAATCTCGATGCTGCACCCATCTCAGTGTATTTTCTTATGGAATTGGATGGCGTAAGGCCCGGCGACCCCAAGGCACACCATAACACTTGTCAGTGTCTGCAGGGTAGGGTGAGGTGAAATGTCGTGAAGCGTTATGGCTGATGACCCAAAGGCACACCCAATGCCTGTCAGTCTCTGCAGGGTGTGGAGGAAGGAGGCCAGTTCAATACTTCACTGCCATTCTTATTATGCATCTCTATCTCATGCACTACCAATGTCAATGCCAGCAAGACAACATTTGGCATTGACAAATGCTTGTTTAATAACTGAATCTTTCCCCATAATGATAACATTATTTTGACCAGGCATTTATTTTGTCTTTTATTTTGACCAGAATTTTCAAATGATTATATTGAAATATTTGTGAAACAGATTTCATAATTTTTAATCCAAGACAGTCTCTTTATTCAGTTTTTATCATGGCATTTAATTTAGATACATAGGATTCTTTTCTTCATTTATAATAAGCATTTCTGATTTACCATAATTTATAGTGTACCCTGATAGTTTAGAAAAACTCTTAATTTCTTGCATTGAAGTGTCAGCGCCTTCATTCAGGTAGGATAATATGATTAATAAGTCATCCGCATAAGCATTAAATTTAAAATGTAATCTTTGATCTGAATTCCTTTTATTTTTAAAATTTTTCCTAATAGCATAAAAAATCCTAAACTTAAAATTATGAGAGTTAATGATACAGGGCAGCCTTTGTCATACACTTTTTATAAGGAAAAATATTTTGTTTATTATCGTTAATGGTAACCTGATTTTGGGTTACGGTAAAAGTATTAAGAGTAGTAAACGAAGTGTCTGAATTCACCATGCTTGCAAGGCTGAAAACACAAAATCCCATTCTAGCATCTCAAAACCCTGCAGGCGGGGGCGCTAGCTGTCGGCCGATGAGGACGCTTCTGGTGAGCTCCCTGAAAGCACCCAAAATGATAAAATTATAACTTGTGAACCTACTCCACCGAATTTTGACAGTAGCAAAAGCCTGTACTTGATCGCTGACTTTGATTTGTGATGGGAAGAAAATAAGCGACCAGCGAGTTTTTTGCAGCGTGTGTGAGCGTCAGCGTCCCTCCCATTCGTAGGCCAAGCTCAAGAGGATCCGAAGGAGAGGTTATACTGCCAGCTACCCTAGAATCTCTGCAAACAGCTGTCCTAGATTTGATAAAGACGGTGCAACAACTAGATAAGAAGATGGACTCTTACCATGATAGGATGTTGCAAGTGGAGCAGAAGATGGGTGGTCTAGTCGATGCCGCTCAGACAGCTGAGAAAACCTCGAGGCGGGCCCAGGCCACGCGGCTATGTGTGTGAAGGACAGGCGCTGCTGAAATCACTTGAGCATCTGAAAATCAGTCTAGGGCTGCGATATGCGATATTGGGCCTTACAGAGGGGCAGAAGGGGATGACCTCCTGGCTTTCCTAACAACCTGGCTGGAAGAGACATTTGACCTGCACTTAAGAGACTTTCTTATCCGAGCTTACGAGTTAATCTCCATGAGCCACAGGCCAGGCCGGGAGGCACTAGAACAGTTATGCTTCAAACACGCCTCCTCGGTGATTAGGGACAAAATACTACTTGGCGGCCCGCTGAAGGAAAGGGATTGAGATGGATGGTACCAGAGTAATGATCTTTCCAGATCTGTCATATGCTACCCGCATGAAACGGAAAAGCTTTGACCCGATCCGACACAGATTGAGGGACCTGGACATCCCTACCTGTATGCTCATGCCTGCTCGCCACAGGTGGTAGTTGGTCGTCGGTGTATGTCTACACTGACTCAAGGAGGCAGGAAAACTGTTGGAGAAGTTGGAGGCAGAACGAGCTGTAAGAGATGAGGACTTCTCAAACGAATCTGAGGACAATGACACTTGAAACAAAACTGTGAGTTTTCTGTGCCTCATCTCAGCTCCCTGAGATCTATACTAGGGCTTTGCTTTACTGGACAATCGAATGCATGGTGGAGACATTTATAAACATTAAAACCTGAAATTAAACAGTACATTTAACCTGGTTGTATACCTGTTACAGCTTGATAGATCATTAAGTCAAGCTGGGTTTAAATTGTTGGATCAAAACTCTGAAGTTAATGGGGTGTGACGGGAGTTTACTGTGAAAGAGGCTTGAGTGTTACTAAAATGAAACTTAAAACAAGGGCAGTATTGCGGTTCAGATATTGGTGGAAGTTAATAATGATGATTAATCTGTTTAGGCATTGACAGCATTGGTCAGAACGTTGCTTTACTGTATATGAACTAACTATTTGTTTTCCCCATATCCTGTACCAACAGTAGCCATGTCTTGCATTCCGATATCAGATCTGTAAGCTTACCTATCTATGTAGTATGGCATGACTCATGGACTCTGTATGCATGGCATTGTAATGTCATAAAATATATAAATAAAAAGTATTAAAAAAAACAAAACTTGCAGGCATCAAGGGCAATCTGAGCACCAGTTATTTTTTCCTTCTCCATAAACCGTAACACAATGTGTACTTTATGAATACCAGATTGTATAGTTCTATCTGATAAAAAGCTACTCTGTTCAGTAGAGACTAACTTGCCAGTTATTTTCTCCAATCTTTTATTTAGAATTTTAGCAATTAGCTTATAGTCACAATTGATTATTGCAGCAGGATGAGAAGTTTCTACTTTTTATTGCATTTTTTGGCTTGGGTATAAGAGAAACATCTGCTTCAGCAAATGATACAGAACACCTGGCATTTTGTTGTTTTGATTAAATAAATTCAGTTGTTAGTCTATCTCTACCTGAGTCTTCCTTTTGCATCTGGTTTAGATCCTCCTTAATTTCTGTTATAGAAAATGGTCTATTTAGTTCATATTTTCATTTTATCTATTTTCCAACTGGATTTAAACTTCTGCAGTATTCTAGTTTTTCTTTAGATGTGCTTAGGTCTTTACATAGATTAGTGTAAAAGGTGAAGAAAACATCCATTATTGCTGAGCACAGACTAATAACCCTTCATTACTATTTTTTTTTTATCTCTGCTATTTTTCTTTGCTGTATCCTTTAACAAGATATTTTCCTGCCATTTCTCATTTGATCTGCCTTTTTTTATTCTAAGCCAGTGTCCTGTACCCTTAATGTAATTTAATATTCTTGATCCATCATCCTAGCCTCTAAACTGGCAGTACAGTGTTTGTGTTGGTAAGTTGTGGAAAGTCAGGATGCCTGGGCATGGATCTCGCTTGCAAACACAGGCTCATTATGCCTGCTTGAGGACTGAATGAGAAGAGGACTGAGGTGAGTGAGATAGCAGGTTTGGGGACAAAACAGGACAGAAAATAATTACAACACCTCCCTGGCAGTCCAGGTGTTCCCCTCCTTTCCAATCCCTGTCAGGACATACACCCTTTCTCTGGTAGTCCAGTGGTCTTCCCCCCACCTGATCCTTAAGTAGATGTAAATTCTCCCTGTCAGTCAGGTTGTACCCCCTACTGCCTGATCCCTATGTAACCTTATGTAAATATACATTATCCATGGTACCCTAGTGGTACTCTCTTCTATCCCAATCCCTTCTATATCATCTGAAGCCCCTCACCAGCCCACCCAGTCAGCATCCATCCCCTGTCTGCCCCAACTCACCAATCAAATACCATTTCAGTCCGTCTGTAGCACTGGAGACAGTAACTGGCATAGATCCTACTCATCACCTTGGCCAGCTGCCACTTGAATAACAGGGAGGGAGCCTGCTAACACTGAAGAAAACAGCTGCCTTGCCAGGTTCATCATGGATAGCTGCAGCGCAAGATTCCCAGATTCCCTGCCCACCCCACACCAATGTGTCTCAACCCTTCTCATTGAGGAATCGCCTCTAAAATGTGAAAACATTGGTTATAATCCATACTCATTAAAGCCTTGGCCTCTCATGTGAGACTGGTGCCAGTCAGTGCCAGTTTTAATTGGAGTTCTGTGATGTGGATATCTATGTATGAAATGAACTGGTTTAAGACCATTACATCTTATTGTACATATGATTTTGTGCTGGTGGCTGGACCTCTCTTCAAAGACACAACACCAGCAGACTTAACAGCCTGTAGTAGTAAAACTTGTGTACTTAAAAATAAACACAATAAAATGGCCAAAGGGCGTTTTCTGTAAAACTGAGGATGAAGATGACACAAACCAACAGAGTTAACTGCTGCAGTGGTTTAGAAGGAACCAATGGATGGAGCAATAATACAGTAGCATTTCATCAAGCAGCTGCATCGCTTATGAGAGGCGATCAGAAGGACATGATGTCACTGTAGTGTAGCAGCTGGTATTCAGTTGCTGTCCAGATGGTTGCAAACAATTGGCTGGGGCTGCTGATACAGAGTCATACTGGCAGGAGATCATCCGTACTTGCAGTGCCTCATATAGTTGTCATATGACTGCTGCAAGTTTATGTATAAACAAGTTCTGACCTGCTAACAGTGTTCTGATACCTAAGTGGGGATTGTGAAAACACTGTTTACTTGATCTGGAACTTGGCAGTCCTCCAGCCAAACTGAACCAAGAACAGTACCTACATTAAGAACATTGCATCACTGCTTAGTAGTACAGTATGCCAAAGCATGACATAAATGGATCTCAAACTTTGATCTGAAGTGAGCATTTTGACACCCACATCAGTTACTCAGAAGAGTATGCTTTGGACACTTCCTGGCAACAAACTGGCAAGCAAAATAATATTTTATCCAAATAGCAATCTCCATAGTTTCATAATATAAGGATTTGTATTCCTTAAATGAGACCTTTTGGTAAGCCCAAGGACAAGGAAGGCTCTCTTTAGAAGTAATCAACCCACGACAGGGTGTGGGTTTATAGGCATTTAATGCACGCCTGGGTGCGCCTGTGAGGCATAAGGCTGCAGGCCGAGTGTCCCCACAGCACCCCTGGAGTGGAGTTATTGCACTTATAACATGGGTTATGTCAAAAACATAGGAAAACTCACAAAAGTTTTTTTTTCTCATGTTTAAAGATAACTAGGTACTGTATCCTGCCACCTTGTAAATTAGTCCCATCCCCCAAAAATCATTGCTTGATGCATATAGAAATGTCACACATACAGTACTAACATGATCTGTGACATTTCTTGTGCATAATATGCTCTGGTCCTGCATAGGACACTTCATGCCCCCTCAAATGCACATGCAGCTTGAGAACACAGGAGCTGCCTCTGTCACTGTTGTCTGTCATTCGTTAATACTCACTACACAGTAGAGACAGTGACATTCAAAACCCTGCAGCTATAATCTCTACTGTCTGTCACTCTCTAAGAACTCTGTCTGTGACAACTTCATAGAAAGAAATACTTGCCCCAACTCTCGCTCCCCACGCTGTCTGTCTCTCTCCCTCTGGCCGGCCACTGACAGAGACAGACACCACTAATTGTGCACATCTACTGCTCATATCTGTGCTTGTGGACAACACTGCCACAATCTACTGTTGCCTACTGCACTGTGTGTGGGGTGTGGGTGTTACCCACAAGGCATGACCCTCAGAGAGACAGAGACAGAGAGACATGTACTGTACAGACAGAGAGACAGGAGACGGAACACTGCAGCTCTTGCATTTACAAGCCCCACTTTTGTAGTCTCCCGCCACTGTTGTTCTTTCTCTTGCTCTCACTCCATGGCTCACTGTCAGAGCTACCACTGTGGGAGAAAAAAAAACAGGACCGTGAGGCGACTTTGCCAGGAGAGCACAGCAGACAGAGACTCTCCTGGCATTTTGCTTTCTCTCTCTCTCTCTTTCAGTCCACAGCCCACTGTGGGAGCTACCACTGTGGAGAAAAACAGGAACATGGACAACTTTGACAGGACAGCACAGCACACAGATACTCTCCTGGCATTGCTACTCTGTCTTGGTCCATGGCTCACTGTAGGAGTTACTGCTTGGGGAGAAAACACAGGACCACAAGAGAGTACAGACATAGCGATGTCTGACAGCACTGCAGAACACAAGGTGTCAGACATTAATTGCTGTTTCTCTGTCTCACTGTCCCGCAATGTGCCACTACAGGAGCTGCTCACATTCTCTCTCTCTCTCTCTCTCTCTCTCTCTCTTCCTGGGTTCGCACTCCACTGCTCTTCTGTCTGTGTCTCTCCTCATGGCTCACAGTGCAGCATTCCAAAATAACTGGTGTTAAAGAAGTGCTTCATGCACATATTGTGACAAATATATATTTGCAGTTTGCATATGAGGACAGCGATGTGGATGCGCACAGATTATATATGCAGCAGTATCCTGTCAGTTAGGTAGTGGGACACATAACCTACTGCACCCCAACCAGTCTGAATTAAAATGCAAGCACTTGTCTTTAACATACAGAGCAAATGGCCAGAATATACAGCACTTTTCTTACATTGAGAATGGGATAAAGTAGTATTTGCAATATGTTTTTGAAGAGAATATTTTAATTGTTAAATGGTTTATATGTTCAGAAACTGTTCCAGCATTATGGAACATCAATAAATGCTGTGATGGATGATAACAACTGTCTTGCTTTCACTTGGGGGCGTAACCATGGATTAAACCTTGTGTTTATATGCACACTTGCAGTGACTGTCCCATATTTTCACAGCCTGACATGGGGAAAATGGCTGCTTTTCAGTTTCTCAGTTACATATAAACATATGAAGAAGCTAGCAGAAGAAGACCACTTGGTCTGTCAAGTCTGCTCGTAGCAGGGTCCATAGCTTGAGCTAATGTCTCTGCCCTCCCTCCCACCCCTCCCATCCTCCCTACCCGTGATCTTTACATTCCCTTATGCCTATCCCAGCCTCTCTTAAAGCTGCCCACTGTCTTCAATGAGATGACCTCTTCCTGCAGCGCATTCCAAGTGCCCACCACCATCTCTGTGAAGAAGTGCTTCCTGACCTCCTCCTAAACCTCCCACCCTGCAGCTTAAGACTGCGCCCCTTGTGTTATGGTTGCCACTCAGCTTAAAGAGACTCTCCTATCAACCTTATTTATCCATTTCAAGGCACTTGAAGCTCCCACTCATGTCCCTCTCTCTCTCTCTCCTGTCTCCAGGAAGTACATGTTCAGTGCTCTCAACCTCTCCTCATATGCCTTACCCTGCTGACCAGCTATCATCTTTGTAGCCCTCCTCTGGACCTTGTCTAGCAGGTTAATGTCCTTTGAGGTGTGGGCACCAGTACTGAACCCCATACTCTAGATGTGGCCTTACCAGGGACCTGTACAAGGGCAGTATAATCGTCTCCTACTACTGATCCCCTAGATATGCATCCCAGCATCTTGTTTCCTTGTTGTTGCTTTCTTGCACTGCGTGGAGTGCTTAAGATCACTAGTGATCATAACTCCCAGGTCCTTCTCCTCTACTGATGCAGATACTCAGACTCCACCAAGGTAGTACTCTGACCTGGGATTCTTGGCTCCAATATGCATAACTTTGCATTTCTTGGCATTGAGCCAAGCCGCCAGATCCTGGACCACCTCCCCAGCTTTACCAGATCTTCCTGTAGGTCCTGTATCCCTTCAGCTGTGTCCACTCTCCCAGAACTTGGTGTCATCCGTGATTAGGCACATTTTGCCCTTAATGCCATCCCCAATGTCATTGATGAAGACATTGAACAACACGGACCCCAGCACCAAGCCCTGCAGGACCCCACTGTTTACCTCTCTGGTGCCAGATAACTCTCCCCCCAACCACCCTCTGGGTTCTGTTTCTCAGCCAGTTTTCCACCCATCTGGCCATCTTTTCCCAACCCCAAGATCCACCAACTTCCTGATCAACCATTTGTGGGGCACAGAGTCAAAGGCCCTGCTGAAATCAAGATAGAGGATGTCTACCGCTTGGCCCTAGTCTACTGTCTTAGTGACACAGTCACTTTTCTTTCCTGTTGTGCCAGGATTTATTTCTGTGCCCAGGGATATGCTTTCATGGACCTTCACAGCAACTGTGCATGTACAGGGATTTAATGCATGGTCACCTGATGCTGTTTGACCACTTGGATTGCAGCTTTTCTCCAACCCATGTTATAAATTTCCTTTAACTTATGATGCCTAAGCTAATGTAGTATAAACAAAACATTTTGGTATCCTGAGCTGGTAAATTAGACATTGTGAGTGATGTGTGACTGCTCAAGTTTAATGCATCCTTTATCTCTCTGCCATGGCAAAGCTGCATGTAATACTAGGCATCCCTTTTGCACCCCTTTTTTATCTAATTTATAATTAACCACCAAATAATAATTCTGGTATTAGAATGGGACAGAGGGTCATTATAAACAGCATAAAACAGAAAACAAAATGGCAAACAATTATTTTAGAAATCTAGTCTTTGGGAAGATTGGCTTATACCTTGTCTAACAAAGTAAACCAGTTTGAATCTAAATCACATATATGTGTGCTGAACCCACTTGGACAATTATCCTGAGTTTGTCCCATGAGGCAACCCTCCCCACCCCTGCCTTTTCTTTTCATGCTCTTCTGAGCTACATAATTACTTTTGTATGGTACAGGAAGCAGCACATATGTGAGAGCCAATGCTATGGATACATCAGCAAGCCACTGGAAACACAGGCTATACAAAGCAGGTCAATGAGATGCTATCTGGCCGTGGTGGACAATCTGGATACACTAGCATTTGAACACCTCTGATGCAACTTCTGAGGTGTTGTGTTGCAATCTGCCAGCTTTGCTCCATGACTCAGTACTGCTTCATGACTTGGCTAATTGTATCCAGCGTTGTAATGGTGGCCATCTCACAATCCATCTCAGTCAGTCATTTATCTTTATTTTGTTTAATTCGAACAGTTACAGCCATTGCATTGATACTGTCTGAACCATTTTATGAATGCACTGCTTCAGCATGTACTTCTCTATGTACTTTCTGGTATCCTCTCTGTAATCGGTTACAAATTAATAAAGGTTTAAAAATAGAAAACAAAGCAAAAGGGTAATATTAAATGCACACAGGAAAAGAAAATAGAATCGACATTTCAACTATTAATTTTCTTCAGAAATTATCTATAAAAAGAAAATTAATGAAACTAAATGGAGGTTTTGCTTAACTGTCTATTTAATTTCTCTTTATTGATAATTCCTGAAGAATACAGGGTTGAAATGCCCTAAACATCTGCTTCTGCCAGTGCCAGCACCTCCACTTCAAGTGTCTATTTTGGTACTTCCATCCTCTCTCCAAAACAGATATTCCCTTAATTTTGTTTTGGTTGTCCTATCAGATTGATCAGCAACCAAAACAAAAAAATTTGCTCATAGTCCACCAAGGCGACAGTACTCACAGTGAAATTCTGCTTCAATATACCCAGTTTCCAAACCATTCTAATATTCTTTACTCATACTGAACAGAAAAACATCCCATTTGCCTAAGTCCACCAATTTTTTGTAAACAAACTATATGGTCTATGGTGGAACATTGGTTGTTCCAACTTAATTTCATTTAGCTGGAATTGTGTTGTACCACAGTTCAAAGTTCATGGAACATGATTTTACCTTCTGTGGTACAACAGCATTCCAGCTGATTTGAAAGCACACGTGCCACACAGTTTAAAAAACAGCTGAGCAAAACAGAAACTGCAGACTCAGCCAGATAAAACGCTAGATGGCATGATCACTCCCATAAATCCCGCAGATGATGGATCAACAAGATACTTAAAAAGCGGGATCAACCAGATACAGTATTTTCAGTTATACACAAAATCCAATGCATGATCAACTAGATGTTTTAAATTACTCACAAAATCCAACTCGGTTCCTCAGTAAGCATCTTCTCATTAAGAAATACAAGTGCCTTGATTTTTTTAAATCCCTCACAAACGCCGACTGACAACCAATGGAAGTCTGCACTGTAAATGTAGGGATGTTCTGGTCCCTAACAACCACACCATTGACCTTAGCAACCAGTCCTGAAACCCTAAATAAGATGCAGCAGTGAACTTATAAATCCTCTTTCTTTTGTATAAAAACAAAACCTAAGTGATGACACAGTGTATTTAGATTATTGGGGGTACTATACACTATAAAAATACTGGATGTGCAATCGTAAGAAGCAATGTGTTCTGCCACCTTAGTTCTGATTCCTACAGACCTTTCAAGTTTTGCTCTCAAGGTCAGAGGAATTGGGAATCAGAACTCTTCTGTGACAAAACACATTGGGCATAGTTGCTCATGCAGTATTCTCTATATTATGGTCAAATAACTGAATACTCAGATACCTGAATATAGTTGAATGCCAGAATACGTAAGCTGTATTTGTGAATATATCATTTATGTATCGCTCACCCTTTTATTTCATAAAGTAGTGCATCACCACAGCGAAGGGGTGGCATAGCCCTGAAGCGCTGAGGCTGGTTTGAGGAAGTGAAGCAAAGTCTATTTTCATTAAGAACTAACATGTGTTTCCATACATTCTGCAAGTGTTGCATTTTGAGCAATAAAAATACTCTCACTGAATTTTCTGGAGTTTGGAGTACTGAATTCTTTTCCTTACAAGGACGTATGCTTTTATTTTTCAGCACCCGCTGGTTTGCTGGAGTGCAGCTTTGTTGGTATCACTGTCACCGGAAGGGCTGGGATTAGAGCAGAGTGTGTGGGTGGGGATAACTGTTCACTGGTGAAGGCGGGGGAATGTAGTTAACATATTAAAAGGTGATGGGTCATGAGGAGGGTTATATGGTGGAGGTGGATGGTTGTACAGTAGTTAATGTGGGATTTATGAAGGGAAGAAATTATGTAAGAAGGACTTATTTACTCATTGGAAGGATATCTTATATGCAGTGTTCCCTTGCTACAGTAGTAGCACTGAATTTGTCAAGCAATTTTGTGAGATTTCCTATTTATCCTTCACAAAATTTAGGAAAATATCCTGTAAAATTCTTTTGTTATGCCTACAGAAAGAGGCCAGTTTCTATTACAGTACTTAGTGCCATCTGGTAGATTTTCTATAACAAGCTAAATGGGAGCCACAATGTTAGTTTGTTAAAGCTCCCTGTTTGTTATATTGAGGGACGCTGTTTTGAGTAGGGTCAATTGTTAGAGATAAGGCTACTGTCTGTCAATCTATCTATCTGTCTATTCATTGCAAAAACTTTTTAATACATCAGTTAGGGTTCTTATTAAAGTGACAAAAGCAGGAAATGTGGTGTTGGGTTTCTAACCCTAACACCACACATCCTGCTGACACTGACAGGCATCAGGGGTGTGCCTTGGGTCATTGGCCCTAACGATCATCCCATTCCATACATAAATAAGCTGAGATGGGCACAGTAAAGGAGAATGGGGTGAGCATTAGAGCCAACAACCCCAGTGCACCCCCAATGCCTGTCAGTGTATGCAGGGTGGGGTGGAGTGTTAGGGGTTGGAAACCCTAACACCACATTTCCCTGCTTTGTCACTTTAATAAGAACTGATGCATTAATGACGTTTATTAATGAATTTCCTACTGTTTTATTTTTCTTTGATTCAAATTGTTTTTGCAGGGTATATTTTCTTTTAAATTGTTGTGCAGGTTGTCTTGCTGAAAGGAAGGAAAATACTGGGGTGGTGGGTCACAGCTGTAGCTGCTTGTTTCTGAAGGGCACAGGCTTGGTCCCACCCATTCTGCTCCTAGAAAAATAAACAGGAAAGGAGAGAGACATGTGGGAGTGGTGCAGTGCACTGGATGAGAGGTGGCAGTCTTTCTGAAGATGTTCTGGAGGTTGTGATGCTGCCCTATTTGCAGGCACCTCTGTTCCGGGAGAAGAGGTTGCCCATCTCCAGACTGACCTGGCGAGTATTCAGAAAAGCCCCTCCCCACCGAGGGACCAGTAGCACCACTGATGCTGCCCACGAGGTTGCCAAGAAAGAGGAGGTGGTGGACCATGGTGGACTCAGGGATGGTGAGGGTGAGGGATCAGAGGGCATCCTACCAGTTGTACCTCTTCACACATATGCTGTTCTGGCAGAACATGGTTCCTCTATAGAGGCACCCACAGTGGAGACCAAGGAGGATGCTGGCAATCTCCACAAAGCAAACCCAGATGAGGGTGGCATGAGACCCCACTGGGGAAGGAAACAACCCTGGAGGGACTCAATCATTAAGAGGGTAGAACTGGGGAGAGGGAGGTAGGCGCCTGCCTGGCACCACAGCTGGGAGGGACAGGATACAAATTCTCAGGATTGCAGAGTAGCAGCACAGGAGAGGGATGTCATTGTCCACCTAGGGACAAATGACCTGGCTGGGAATGGTATCAGAGCAGTGCAGGATGAGTTTTAGAGTTGGGAAGGAGACTTATACAAGTAGCACACATGGTAACCTTCTTACAGCTTCCTGTCTATAGCATGGTGAGGCTAGGGTACTCCATACCATGCGATTCAATGAATGGTTGAAAAACTGGTGTGGAGCTCAGGGTTTTAGCTTCATTGGGGACTGGGGGTCCACCTGGGAGGATGCAGGCCATACTGGCATGATTGTCTGCATCTGTCGGAGAGGGGAACCAGGATCCCAGGTGACAGGTTTAAATGCTTCATTGGCAAGCATTTAAATTAGCCAAGGGGAGCACTGAAAAGAAGAATGGAAATCCCAGCCTCCACAAAACAGGATAGTTAGTGAGGTAAACACTAAGGTAGAGAAGTCAACAGGGAGCAGGACAGGAGTCAATGGAGAAAAAGGCAAAGACAGTAAAGACAGGGATTATGGCTAAAAGGTACGGCTACCAAAAATGGAGGGTGATGAGTACCAGTGCATGTAGTCTGGGTAACAAGCCCCTGAACTAGTAGTTTTGATGGAAGAGGGACACCAGGATATCTTGGCAGTCATAGAAACATGGTACAAAGAGAACCATGACTGGGATGTCAGCATACTAGGGTACACGATCTACAGGAGGTACAGGAGGGTAAAAGAGGAAGAGGAGTAGCTCTCATGTAAGGGAAGAGATCAAAACAATGGAACTAAAGGGTAAACATGGAGGAGAGGAGGCACCATGGGTCACCCTGGAGACAGGAAATGGCACCACAATCCATATGGGGGTTGTATACAGACCCCCATCTTAGGGGAGGAAATGGACAAGGAAATTATAGAAGGCATCCTTAGAATGGCAGAAAAGGGGTGATATTGTTGATAAGGGACCTGAATATGCCAGATGTTTACTGGAGCACCCTTGCTGCAGCCACATTCAAGAACAGAGTAATTCTCGATGCCCTACAAGGCATGCCTCTGACAGCTAGTGATGGAACCCACTCAGGAGGAAGCAATCTAGACCTGGTACCTCAAACAGGGATAGAGAGAGGATCTCAGATTTAGAAGTGGGTAGCCATCTGGGGAACAGGCGTACCACCAAACAGTGTGGTCCACGTATAACACAGCCGAGAGTCAAATCACACAAAGGTGAGGGTATTGGACTTAAGGAGGGCTGACTTTACAAGATGAGGGAGGCCCCAGAAAAGCACTAGCAAATGGGCAAGATGGAAGGTGGAGGAACAATGGGGAAAAATCAAAGCTGCCATCACAGAGGCAACAGGCCTTGTGTGAAGCAAATAAACAGAACAAAATGAAGGAAAAACTAAATAAAGTAAAAACCACTATGGTTCTGAAAATAGGTGGTGGGAAGGTTAGGGAGAAAAGATAGCATTCAGGAAGTATAAGGAAACCCAAAAGGAGCAGGACAGAGAACTGTACCAGTTAAAGCAGAAGGACGCGGAAAGGCAGTCAGAATAGCAAAGGCCCAAACCGAGGAAAAGACAGCCAACTCAGTTAAGAAGGATAAAACCTTTATAGGTACATTAGGAAGTGAAGAAAGACCAAGGAGGGATAGTGATGCCTAATTAAGGGAGGGGTGGGCAGAGATGATAGTGACTAAACAGAGATACTGAACGAATACTTCTGCTCAGTATTCACAAAAGAAGAGGAGGGAGGTACCTACTGTAATCCATATAATAGAAGCACACTGGATGGGGGTTGATATCAGTCCATTCTAGAACAAAGGGTCCTGAAAGAACTCCTAAAACTGAAGGTGGACAAAGCAATGGGGCCAGATGGGACTCACCCCAGAATTCTAAAAGAAATAAGGGAGCATTAGTGGCACCACTGACTACCCTTTTAACAAATCATGGCAGGATGGTGTGGTACCTGAGGACTGGAGGAGGCGGATGTGATTCCCTTCAAAAAAGTGGGAAAAAGACAGGGGTAGGAAACTATAGACCTGTTAGCTTGACCTCAGTGGTAGGAAAATGATGGAATCACTTGAAGGTAAGCATTATTGAGTACCTAGAGGCTAGTGGGATACAGGAACCAAGGCAGCATGGGTTCACAATGGGAAGGTCATGTCAGACCAATCTAATCAATTTCTTTGACTGGGTGACCAAAGTAGTAGACCAGGGAGGGGCTGTGGACATGTCCTACCTAGACTTTAGCAAGGCATTTGACACAGTCCCACTCAAAATTAAGTTAGACTGCCTGGGAGTCAGTCTCAGGGTGGTAACCTGGGTAAAATTGTCTGGACAACAAGACACAGAGGGTAATAGTAAACGGAGTCCACTTGAAGAAAGATGGGTTACTAATGGGTACTGCAGGGTTCAGTACTGGGACAGGTCCTTTTCATGTCTTTATAGGTGACATTGCAGAAGGACTGAAGGAAAAGTATGCCTCTTTGCAGATGACACAAAAATCTGCAACAAGGTTGATACACAAGGGGTGGAAAGGATGAAAAGGGACTTGGCAAGGTTGGAGGAATGGTCAAAAGTATGGCAGCTTAGATTCAATGCGAAGAAATGCAAGTAATGCACCTGGGAAACAAAACCCAGGGAAGAGTATGCAATGGGGGGTATTAATGACAAACAAACTGGAAAGGGACCTGGGGTAGTCATATCAGATGACCAAAAGGTAGGCAAGCAATATGAGAAGGCAGTAAGGAGGGCTGGGGATACTGGGATGCATAGGGAGAGGCATCACCAGTAGAAAACAGGAAGTTGTTATCCTCTGTACAGACAGTTGGTGAGACCCCATCTGAGTACTGCATGCAGTTTGGGAGACACAATCTCCACAAGGACATAGATAGGATAGAGGCAGTGCAGAGGAGGACAACACAAATGGTGCAGGGTCTGCAAGAAGCCATATGAAGAGAGATGAAAAGAGCTTAATATGTATAGCCTCGAGGAAAGGAGGAGAGGAGGAAACACGATATAAACTTTCAAGTACCTCAAGGGAATCAACAAAGTCCAAGAGGGTAGCATCTGTCTTTTGCTCCTGACCAGGATGGAGCTCTCTGTGTTTAACAACTGTCTGAAAGAAATCCAGGATTGGATGGATTCTAGTTGGCTGAAGTTGAACTCAGAAAAGACAGAGGTTTTGGTAGTGGATCCGGTTGTCGGATAGAGGCCGCCTGTTGGCGCACCCTCAGGAATTTTTCTTGGGGATGTTTAGGGAGGCAGTATAGTGCAGTGGTCTAAGGCTCTGAGCTGTAAATCTGGTGACATCTAGCAGACCAGATCTGGGTTTGAATCCCACAGCTTCCACTTGCATACTGTGTGACCCTGAGCAAGTCACTTAACCTCCTTGTGCTCCCAGGTTGCTCCTGTAAAAAGCTTTCAGCTTAGTGTGCTATACCTGGTTAAACAACTAAATAAAAAAAAACTCTGAATGGGTGCGTAACCTAGGGGTTATCTTGGATGACAGGCTGACACTACAGTCACAAGTGTCAGCAGTTGTCAAGACCTCCTTTTACCATCTTAGGATATAGCTAGAGTGAAGCACCTTGTTCCATCTGACTGCTACCAAAGTTGGTCCACACCTTTGTGTCCTCACGCTTGAACTACTGCAATGCCCTGTATTTTGGGCTTCTGGGGTTGAAATCTGCTGCCTTCAGCTAGTGCAGAATGCAGCAGCCCGGTTTTGACTGGGACAAGCAGGTCTTGCCACATCTCCCGGTGCTGCGCGATCTGCACTGGCTTCCCGTTAGGTGGCGGATCACCTTTAAAGTCTGTTTCTTGACTTTCAAAGCCCTACATGATCAGGGTCCAGATTATCTGAAAGATCTTCTGGTTTCTTACTGCCGGCGATTACTCCATTCGGCCGGACGAGGGTTGCTAGAGATTCCAAGAGTGAGCCTAAATTCATCTGGTTGCAGAGCTTTTTCTTATGCTGCTCCCACTCTTTGGAATTCTCACCCGTCGGTTATGCAGTGCACCTCCATGGAGGGGTTTAAGAGGGACTTAAAACTTATTTGTATCAGTCTGCCTTTTGGATTATTGATTGTGTTATATTATTTTGAGACTGAAGTTTTATCTGAGTTTTATCTGTGTTTTATTATGCTTGTACAGCCTTGGAAATTTGAAAGGCGCTTTTAGAATAACATTTATTATTATTATTATTATCTTTCAGAAAAGAGATGTGCAAGAACAAGGGGACACAACTTGAAGATAGAAGGGGATGATTAAGGGCAATGTGAGGAAGTATTTTTCATGGAGAAGGTGGTGGATGCCTGGCACTGAGGGAGGTCATGGGGTCAAAAACAGTGGGGAATTTAAGAATGCATGGGACAGACATAAAACAATTCTAGTGGAGGTAGGTGGAAGTAGGCTGTTGGTAAAACTAGGATCTGCAGCTTATCCAATAGGTAGGAAATGAGCAGATTGGTGGGCCATGGTCCTTATCTGCCGTCAAAGTCTATGTTTCTATATAGATGCACATATGTACTGTATGAAGGCCCTGCACTTCCATTTATAGGACAACAGTGACCAAATTGTCAGCAAAGCCATCTGATTACCCCACCTCATGTACCCCGCACAGAAAAAATTGTCAAATCCATGCCAAAAACGTAATTCTGCACAACTGTAACGCCATTCATGCCACAGGTGCGAAACACATTTTGGGCAGGATTTAAAAATGACACCTGTGACATACATGAGGTGGGGTAATAATAACTATGTTGACAATCTGAAGGAGGAAATTGGTAATAAATGCTAACTTTGGCATATTTTCACATTAGGATCCCAAATTTTCAACATAGTCTTCTTATGTCCCCACCTCATAAATCCCATAACTTGAAATGTTCAAATCCATGCTAAATGCTATTCTGCACCATAGGTGCGAAAACATTTTTCAGACAGGATGTGAAAATGACAGCTGTACTGTACTGTTCATGAGGAGATAAGAAAAATGTCTATGTTGAAATTTTGGAGTCAAAATATTGAAAATCACCAAAGTTATGCACTATGAGAAACATTTCATGAACATGAGTAACTCAGCCATTTATTGGACTTTTGCACCAAATTTTCAGCATGGCCTTTTTGGGACCCCACCTCATGAACAATAATGGTGAAATTTTGTTAGTCTGTCTGGAAAGCTGATTTCGCTACAGCGACTAGAAATCACCTTCTGAGCCTGATTAACAAAAGAGAGTTGCAGTGTTCATGAGGTGGGGTCCCAAAAGGCCAGGTTGAAAATCTGATGCAAAAGTTCAAAAAAGGTAATGTTATCAAGATAAGTTGAAAATGCCATTGAAATACATTATATAACACTTACTGTCGGTTCAGCTCTGAAGACTGCAGGCGTGTCCTGGTCCACAGAAGATGACAGGACTACTTACAGTAGTAAGCATAGGGCAAGGGGGGTGGGGTGGTGGGTGCTCAGTGAGAGGATTGGGAGTGGGGAGGGGACAACAGGGGACCGTTTTCTTTTTCAGGTTTAAAACCCAAAAGACGTCAGGGACTTTTTTTAAGGCTACAAATAAATATTTCAGGACACTGAAGTGGGCTCTCAGTGTCCCACACTGCTGGGAGGGTTGACTTGAGAATATCAACATAGGGATTGAGTCCCCAATGTCAGCACACATAATTGAAACAACTGGCTTTTGGGGCATCCGACACTGGAGGCAGGCATCCCGTTGTCGGATTGTACAATAAACAATAGTTAAACTATTTCAGGAAACTGGGGTGGGCTTCCTGTGTCCCACACTACTGGGGTCTAAATGCCAACATGGGATTGGGCCCCTGATGATGGCCCAAATAGCCAATGGGTTGCGTGCGGAAGAGTCTACCATAATTTATAATGTTCTTCTACTGCTCGCCCTTCCCCTTGTTAATACTTGAATTAGGTAAAACAGACAGATGTTTACCTAAATGGTGGCTGAGGAATCGAACCTGGGGTCAGTTTGGGCCAAATTGGCCAGAAATGCTATTTGTTTCTGTGGCGTATTTGTGCCGTAAGTGCGGCAACTGCTTGTGTGGCACATCCTTCATTATTTTGCGAAACAATGGTATATTGCTGCAATTTGTGCCCAAACTCCCCATGTTTTGAAACAACTGCCACAATTTGCAGCAGAAATATAGCCTTGGACAAATTAACATATTTCTGGGCAATTTGTCAGGCAACTGACCACAGAATCTGATCCTCGGGACCCGATTAGGCAAACACAACAGTTGATATATACCAACTGCAAGTATTTTTGAATTATTTAAATGTGTTTACCTCGCTAATTGAAAACAAGATGGTGAAATCTCAACACTACATTCTACATTTGCAACACTAAAAACCACTTTTCAGAAGCAGCAAAACAATTGTTTTGCATGGCACATCTAATTTTTCCCATAGGAAATAATGAAATTGAAACTTTAATAACTTTGTTTTGATTAATATTGTTTCACCAAACCTTCAAAAGGCACATCTGTGACCCAATCCCAGTATACCCTACAAATTTCAGAGCAAACACCAAGCCATTTCTGAGAAACGCGTGGTAAAGAATTTACATAAAAATGGTATTTTTACATTTTATGACAATCTGTATCTCCGCAGCTGCACATCTGATGAGAACGAAACTTGCCACGTCCAGAGATCTTTGGTTCTCAGTGGGGCATGCAGAATTTCATGCAAATCGGTGAAGCAGTTGCCAAGTTATTAGTGCATAATTTGGGGTTTAACAGAGAAGTGACTGTTGAACCCTAATTATAGTGGCAGTACTGTGCCACTATATATATATATATATATATATATATATACATATATATATATATATATCTATATATATATATATATATATATATATACTGTATATACACACACACAATATATGTAGGATATAAAATGGCCTGTATTCAAATATGCCATTTATTTCCATGAGTGAGGGGCGGGACTAGAGATGCAGCAATTATAAATCCACTAGTGAAGTGGACACTTCGCGTCCTATGAGCACAACTCACTTTATCATTACCACTGTGCATTCTCATTATGCCTTAATGCGGCAAGGCAAAGTGAGAAGAAAATAGCACATCCGCATGGCCTGCAGTACTGTAAGCTCATCTCTTTAGCCAGGCAGGAAGGAAGTGAGTCAGAGAAGCAGTTTCACTTTCTCATTTGCATTTGTACAGGGAGAAAGCAAAACTGTGAGAGGAGAGGAGTTTGCTTGGCTCTCAGAGTCATTTCTTACTGCCATAACAATCAAACAGCTTTTTAAAAGTTATTTTATTTAGTGTTTGTATTGTCTTAGTATTTTTGGTTAGTGAATTTTTCTGTATAAGTTTTGTTTTTGTTTCGTGTGTGACTGTGTGTGTGTGTGTGTGTGTGTGTGTGTGTGTGTATATATGTGTGTGTGTGTGCGTGTGTGGTCCTGTGGACCCAGGAGGATGGTTGGTCACGTTGGAGTTGGAGAAGGCGAGTCACTGGCATGTGGGAACGTTGAGGGGAGGAGTGCGGACCTGTGGGGGGAGGCAGTTGTGTTATGTTGGACCACTGCAGATTCCTGGCCAGTGTTGCTTCCCCAAGAAGCAACAGGTGCAGCAGCAGCAGCACCACTAATGCCACCGGTGGCTGTTGCTCATCCACCTTCTCTGCCATCACCACTAGCAGAAGCTGTTGGGGCTCCAGCAGCACCCCTCCAACACCTCCACAGCCACAGGAGTTGGCCCCTGCAATTGTGGGTGGTGGTGGAACTCGTGCCAACAAGTGTATTGTGTCTGGTCCCCCGCAGCTCCCCAGTGTGGGAATTTTTAATTTTGTGGGGAGAGACAGCACAGTGGTGGAGTGCCGTGTGTGTGGTGTGCTGGTGTTCCGTGGGCCCCTGGGACACATTTGGGACCGTGGCCAGTGCACCCACATGATGAATCACCACAGGGTAGAGGCAGGCTGCTATGGAAGGGCCAGGCGTCCACCTGCTGGTCCTTCCGTGGCAGTGGCGGATGAGGGTGCTGCTGGGTGGAGATGCCTCACAGCAGTCACCGCGAGCAGGAGGAGGAGGGCTACATCAGGTGCTCCACCACCACTACCACCGCCACCACCACAGCCACCAGCACCACCCTATCCACCACCAGCCCCACTACCTGGATTACCCACTGCAGTGGACCCCAGCACAGTACCTGTTAGCCAGTCTGACCTCCTCCTGGTGTGGGCAGCACTGGAGGAAACAATAGGCGTTTCATTAATTTGGAGCAGCAGGTTACCAGAATGGAAACAGCAGCAGCAAATACTTCAGTGCTGCACCTGCTGCTGGACCACCACGGCATCCCACAGCCATGGTAAGTCCGGGTGGTGTTTTCTGCCCCCACACCTACACCCACCCCCACCCCTGACCCAACCCCACTACTGTGTTGTACTTTTGTTGTGTGTTTTTGTTTGATATTATTAAATCATACACATTTTCCCTTGCAGGAATCTTTCTTGCCACATCGTACAATACATTTTTTGAAAACCAGGCGTAAATGCGTTACAGTGAGTCATGTGACAGAGGCATTCCCATTCTGAAAATCTGCCCACATTCAGCCTCCTTCTCAACATTAGTACATGATGGCAGGGAGAGCGCGTATGCGTGCTCCTTACAGTGAATATCGGAATGTGCAGGTTTGCGAATGTTTCTTTATGTTAATGGTCAGTTTGTTGTGAAATGTGTGCCACGTTTCCAGTAAGAAGAGCCTTGTTAGTGGAAACATCCCACATTTCATCACAAAGTGAACCGTATAACATTAGGAAACATTGCTTGGGATAGCTGCTGGACATTCACTATAGTGGAGCATGCACTTGCGCCCCTGCCATCACGCCTTAACGCTGTTGAGGAAGTGTGGCACAAATGTGGGTTGCTTTTCAGATCGTTAATTCCTCCATCATGTGACTCACTGTAATGAAATTATGGGTGATTTTCAGAGACATATATTGCACTCTGTGAAGCAAGACATATTCCAGTGGAGTAATGCCCCACATATTAGTTTATGTGCATCACCATAACTATGTAATGTGGTGACTGTCTGTAAAGCAGCAGCGAACAATCTGTTGATAACTCTGACCTATGTTTTTAATGCTATGTTACAACTTTCTTTACTACAACCTGACTGACTGGAATGATATGATAATTTGCAGTAGTTGAGTGTGCTGTATACCTTTTTTATGTTGCACGTGCAAGAAACATAGTGCCATCATCCGAGTTTTCGGAGGTGTGGCACTCGCCTTCCATTCAGTCAGTGTGTTTGCAGGCATGGCCCCAGTTCCCCAATCACTGCTGCAGCTCTCTATGACAGCAGTTGAAAATGCAGTGGTCGTACAGTTGAAGGGAGAGCTCCGCTTCAGTGAGCAGAGCTCTCCCCACACACACAGGACACGCAAGCATGCATACTCGTGCTGATGCCCACGCACACACTGTATGGCGATGGGGTGCCCAATCCCCTTGGCTCCACTCCCCCACAAAAGTTGTACGAGGTGCCACGCTTGGGAGCCTACCCAGCGTGGCAAAAACGTTATAGCCAACGGGTGGCCAATCCTCCACCGCTCCACGCTGCACACCCCAAAGCTTTCCAGGTGCGCTGGGAGCCCACCCCAGCGTGTAAAGCTTATTATGGCGATGGGTGCTCAATCCCATTTGGCTCCAGCCCCCAAACAGCCTTTTCAGCTGCCACGCTGGGAGCCCACCCCAGCGTAGCAAATGTCCCTCGTCGCCTTAATAAAAAAAAACTGTAAACAAAAATGGTCCCCGTAGTCTCCCTGCCCCCACAACCCGCACCCACCCACTGCGCACCCTGCATCCCCGCACCCCTCAACCCATACTTACCTGCGGAGTCTGGCGCGGCGATTCTTCGGTGGACCAGGAACAGGTCTGCACTCTTCAAAGCCGACCGCTTAACTGAGGAAATGCTGGTAAGCTGTGTAATGGAATAAATAGGGGTTTTCAACTTTGTTGCACAGCTCAGGCATTTTTGGGAATTTTGGGCCCAAATTTTCAACATGGGTTTTTTCGACCTTCCTCATAAATTCTTGCACTGTCATGGAGTAAACGGGCCCAAAGGGTGATTTCATGGTCACTGAGTGAAATCACCTTCGGGACCAATTAGTGAAACAACACTGCCAGTGTTCATAAGGTGGGCTCTCAAAAGTCTATATTGAAAATTTGGTAAAAATTCTAAAATGACTGTTTTATTTAGCTGCAGGTTGCGCAGTTCCTACGCACTCGTAAGTTCATGAATTTTCAATATTTTCACTCTGGATTTTCAACATTACCATTTTACCACACCTCCTTTTGAGCGGTACAGCTGTCATTTTTCACATCTCACCCAAAACGTGTTTCCAGCCCATGTAGCACAATGGCGCAGTCGGTGTGTGAAGTCAATGTATGGGACATTAAGAAAATCACAATGACACTGTTCATGAGCAGAGGTCTTAAAATGGCTATGTTGAAAATCTGGTGAAAAATTCCTAAAAATCACTGTTTTCTGAGCGTCGTTGCGCAGTTCCTACCCATGTAATATGCGTTCGCAAATTTTAATATTTGCACTCCAGATTTTCAACATTGCTATTTTACCACACCTCCTTATGAGCAGTACAGCTGTCATTTTTCACATGTCACCCAAAATGTGTTTCTGTACATGTAGCGCACAATGGCGTAGTCAGTGTGCCAATCAATGTTTGGACAGATTAAGAAAATCACAGTGACACTGTTCATGAGCAGAGGTCTTAAAATGGCTATGTTGAAAATTTGGTGAAAAATTCCTTCAGCCATTCTGCAATGTTACTAAAGACCCTGCAGCACCCCACTGGTCACCCCTCTCCCTAGACTGCACCCATTTACCACCACTCTCTGCCTCCTGTCTGTTCGCCAGTTTCTAACCCAGTTTACCACCCTTCTCCATGCCCAGCCTACCCAGCTAGTTTATCAGCCTCCTATGTGGGATGGTGTCAAAGGCTTTGCTGAAATCAAGGTAAGCGTTGTCCACTGCCCCACCCTGATTCACTTCCTTTGTCACCCAGTCAAAGAAATCTACCAGATTTGTCTGACATGATGTCCCACTGTGAATTCTATGTTGTCTATGGTCCTGGGCTCCGATGGCTTCTAGATGCCCCACTATCCTTTCTTTAAGCAATGGCTCCATGATCTTGCTCACTACTGAGGTGAGGCTGAACGGCCTATTGTTCCCTGCCTCCCTGCTGCTGCATTTGTGGAGAAGGACCACATGTGCCCTCCTTCAATTCACTCATGTTGAATGACTCAGTGAACGTGGCTGCCAGAGGTACTGCTATCTCCTTCGCAGTTCTCTTAATATCCTTGGCGTATGCCATCTGGTTCCATCGCTTTGTCCACCTTCAATTTAATGAGCTCCTGCAGGACTCTTTTGCCTTTGAATAGACTACTGTCCACCTCTTCACCCCTGGCAGCTGCTGTACTGTTGTGGCCCTTGTCCTTTCCACTCTTCTGTGAATACTGGCGGAAAGACACAGTGGATGACTTGGGAGGAAGGCATGGAACTATCACTCTCCTAATACCTAAACAGCACATACAGTACAAGCAAGCAACATTCGGCATTGACAAATGCTTGTTTCATGTGTGAAATAATGAAAGGAGCATTTCTTTTAAATTGGTGCTGCTGACAGTGAGTGTGACCAGGTCTTTGTCATTGTTTTCCTCTGCTTTCTCCATCACTTCAAGTAGTTGTCATATATCACTGCTGTTGTTAACTAACAGTTATGCATCAGTCAGTGTTTTATATACACCACAGAACTATAGTTGTTGAAAAGCAGCTGCAAATAAATAAAGCTGGTCGAACAATATTGGAAGACGTGCTCATTTTGTTTTCATACATGAAAAAGTAGGAGTAGAGAAACAGACATAAATTGTGAGAAGAATCGTATCATTCAAGTCACTGAACGACTCGACGTAAATAATGGTTGCTGTGGCAATTTAAAGTAGCATAACAAAGTACAGTTCAGAACTGTGAGGACATTCTTGCAATGCTGCTTTAATTATAAAATGTTACTATGACATCATGACTATGAGCTCACAGCAACAATCACAGAACACACAAAAGTGGCACAGAGTCCCTATATTTTTCTGCAGGCCCACAATGCATCCTCCTCGTGTGCAGAAAATTGACAAATGGTAACAAAGTGAAAAGAGACTGTTTCAGCACATACAAAGTCCCCCAGAATTAACGGCATACTCAGTCATGGGTGCAGTGGTGGCACAGAGTCCCCAGATTTTTTCTGCAGGCCCACAATGCATCCTCCTTGTGTGTAGAAAATTGACAAGTGGTAACAGTGAAAGAAACTGTTTCAGCACATACAAAGTCCCCAGAATTAATGGCACACTCAGTCACTGTTTCAGCACATACCCCAGTATAAAATGATGACTGTGAGGTTTGTGTTGCTGGTCCATTGTGTTGTGCGAGACGATTCCACCAAATGAAATATGATCATCTCAACTGGACTGAAAGGTGCCCTTTGGATGTACACTAATAGTAGCCTTGGTGTATATATATATATATATATATATATATACAGTATACATGGTTGTGTATTTGTAGGTGATGATGAGGGGTTGAACTTGAACTGGACATGTACTCATGCTATTGTTCTGTATCACACAGGTGACTCATAAACTGTTGGTGTACATTCCAGTGCTCAATGAGAATTTTTGCACTTAAATGGAAATGGATAACTCTGAAGCACAAGAAGGTAAGTATTTTTTTTTGGGGGATTATATTTTCAGTTTTGTCTGTAATGGTTTCTTATTTTTTACTTCTTCACAGATTTCATCAGCATCCTTCTGAGTCCGTTGTTAATGATGGTCATGGTCATCTAATGAAATGACTTCTGCATGTTACTTGTGTGCCAAGCTCAGGGAGGGGTGTGCCTGATGTTGAAGAACTTTTTGGATAAGGCCACTTTGACAGAACAACAAAGCATCTCGAAGTTTCCTAAAAAGAAATGAATGACTTCTTACAAGTTACAACTTCATTGTTATGTGTCCCTCCTGGTTCTCAAATCTCAATCCCTATTGTCAAGTTACATTTCAGAGACACATCTTGTCAACTACTAAGACAACCTGTTGTGTGCAATATTTGCAGCAGTCTTTACAAAGCAATGAAACAGATGAAATAAAATCTTCATACTTTACCAGAATGGAATTCACATGGACATTACATTGGTTCCTCTCTGTACAGTATAGCTACAGCATCTTTCCCAACAAGTATTAGCAATGGAGCCTGTTTTGTTCTCCTATAAAAGAAACAAAATAAGTGTACTGTATGTGTTTTGCCACTGCGGCTCTGAAAAGCTACAGAAAACAAAACATACAACTTAAGGATGTGAGCAGCATAACAAACATGAGTGCACATACTCACTTTATGGTTTAAATATTAAGAAGCTGGTGGTGGTGGTGCACGGTGGACTGGTGGTCCATGGGGCAGACAGACTCATGGTGGCAGACTTGCATAACATCACTCCTGGTAGTGGTGGTGGTGGTGGTCCATGGGGGCAGACAGACTCATGGTGGCAGACTTGCATAACATCAGTCTCAGTGGTGGTGGTGGTGGTCCATGGAGGCAGACAGACTCATGGTGTGAGACTTGCATAACATCAGTCCCAGTGGTGCTGGTGGTGGTGGTGCTTGGGGAGCAGACAGACTAATGGTGGCAGGCTTGCATAACTTCAGACCCAGTGGAGGTGGTGGTGGTGGTCCATGGGGGCAGACAGACTCATGGTGGCAGACTTGCATAACATCAGTCCCAGTGGTGGTGGTGGTGGTCTGTGGGGGCAGACAGACTCATGGTGGCAAACTTGCATAACATCAGTCCCAGTGGTGGTGGTGGTCCGTGGGGGCAGACAGACTCATGGTGGCAGACTTGCATAACATCAGTCCTGGTGGTGGTGGTGGTGGTCTGTGGGGGCAGACAGACTCATGGTGGCAGACTTGCATAACATCAGTCCCGTGGTGGTGGTGGTGGTGGTCTGGGGGCAGACAGACTCATGGTGGCAAACTTGATAACATCAGTCCCAGTGGTGGTGGTGGTCCGTGGGGGCAGACAGACTCATGGTGGCAGACTTGCATAACATCAGTCCGTGGTGGTGGTGGTGGTGGTCTGTGGGGCAGACAGACTCATGGTGGCAGACTTGCATAACATCAGTCCTGGTGGTGGTGGTGGTCTGTGGGGGCAGACAGACTCATGGTGGTAGACTTGCATAACATCAGTCCTAGTGGTGGTAGTGGTGGTGGTCCATGGGGGCAGACAGACTCATGGTGGCAGACTTGCATAGCATCAGTCCGGTAGTGGTGGTGGTGGTGGTCTGTGGGGGCAGGCAGACTCATGGTGGCAGACTTGCATAATATCAGTCCCGTGGTGGTGGTGGTCCGTGGGGGCAAACAGACTCATGGTGGCAGACTTGCATAACATCAGTCCCGGTGGTGGTGGTGGTCCGTCGGGGCAGACAGACTCATGGTGGCAGACTTGCAACATCCGTCCCGTGGTGGTGGTGGTGGTGGTCCGGGATGGGGGGCACACCACCTTTTAAATACTGCAGTTAAACCTGCCACCATTAACCACATCATCATCCTCATAAAGAAACTGCCTCACAGTCATCGATGTCTGAAGTCTGACCACTGGGAAATTCTTTCTCCATTGTGTCATCATCTACATCAGTGGTGAGCCGTTTCAGGCAGCCACTGCCAGTGCCACCAGGATGCTCCATTTCCACATCAGCAAGACCACCATGACTAGGCCGGGTATGAATACTGAGGCTGCAGTCTGTGCTGGTATGTGCCTCTCTATTCATTTCAATGAATGTTAGCAAACTAACATTTGCAGGAGACAGGTTTGTCCGATGATCCCTGACTATTGCACCTGCTGAGCTGAATACCCTCTCAACACTTACACTGGAGGGTCGGCATGTGAGGTACTTCAGTGCCACTGCAGTCAACTCTGTCCATTCACTGATCTTTCCACTCCAGTACAAAGAGGATCTTCACTTATTGTCAGATGCCTGCTTTCAGGCAAATATGACCAACCATCCTCTGTGCCGCACTAAGATGAACTGTTGATACATCAGCTTGTTCTCCGGAATCATTTATTTCACAAATACCCACTTGGGACAAAGTCTCCCAAAACAGGTTGTTGCCACCCACTTTGGATGACAGACCACCTGGAACTACAGTCCCTTACCCTTGCATGATATGCTTGCTGGTCCTCCAGCTACACCCTCAGCTGGATTATGCTGCTGAGGTTTGTTGACCCTGGCATGTGACTTCTGTGCCCCACAACCAGCCGAACCAGTTGACCAGTGATATTTTTACCTATTGAGGCCCTCCCTCCAGTACTGATGCAATTCCACGTTTGTATCGTGGGTCCAGCATTGTTGCCATGGCAAAGTTGTCACTATGCTGAATGCTCACAATGTGACGATTCTGGTCGAATACTGTCAGCATGTGTTGCAGCAACATACTGCTACCACCATCTCCAGCAATATCCAAGGCTGTGCTGTACATTCACTATGATCTGCCTCAGCACCCGCAGTGGAATTGATTGGATAATGGAGGCAGACTCGCCACTCACTGCCTGTGTGGGATGTTCAAAAGGCCACAAAATTATTATTATAGAGTCCATGAGGCGCCTGTTCTGTCATCATAGACATGGCAGCCCCAGAACTGTCACGCTAGTGTGCATAACAAGATATTCTGAGATGGCTTTGTATTGTTCATACAACCCTCTGCCATGTATAACGTGGAGTTCCATCGGGTGACAACTTCCAGCTTCAAGCGGTGTGCTGAGGCAGGCTGTTTTGTATCTGCAACTGCCGCAGTTGGTCACGGGCCTTTCCAGATCTTGAAAGTGAGAGCTGATATGTCGCAATGGTCAGCATTTCCTTTATGTCAGGGTGCTGCACAAACTCCTGAACCACAAGATTTAAACAGTGGGCCATGCATGGAACATGAAAACCCCCACCATTTATGATGCATTTCACCACATTTGACCCATTGTCACTTGCTATGAACCCAGCTTTCAGGGACAGAGGTTTAGCCATCTGTCATTTTCAGTCAGTACCATGTCCAACATGTTCTCACCAGTGTGTGAATAGGTCACACTGTGCATAGCAATTGTTGCATGCTGGCGAATTCAGGAAGATTGCTACCGGACAATCCACCTTACTGCACTGATTATTCACACTACCAACATCACAAACAACCTCGGCACCTGCGCCCAGTGCGCAGTTATACACAGATATGAAATCCTTGCTGTTTTGCCACTTGTCCATATATCCATACTTAAATGGATGAATGGAGAGGAGGAATGTTGAAGGGCTTGTCTTACTGAGTTTGAGACAGTGCGGAACAACTCGGGAACAGCATGGGTAGAAAAGTATGTCATGGATGGGACTTTCCATTTTGGACAGGCATGGGCAGCAAACCACCGAACCCAGAATTCTCCACAAAGGAGAAGGGCAAAGATCAATCGCCAGCATTTCCGCTACAGCAGCATTAAGTTCACGTGACACTGTATGATTGGGGGTACTTCAGCTTATACGCAAAAACACTGTAATGTGGGCTGACTTACATGTTTTACATGGGTGTGTTGATCACAAATGGTTGTGCTCTGTGATGAATGGCATTGGCAGGGGTGGAGTGTGGACATTTGATGAAGACGGTTGCACAAGGTGATGATGACAAACCCAGAAATTATGTTATTTTTCCAGATTTGCCAACCAGGGTTGATGTACCACTTGCACTAGACATACTGCATTCACCACCACCACCACCACAAAACTGCTACTTTACCAGCACTGGACAACATTTCAAAGTCATTATGGTCCTCCACCTCATCATGCCTGTAGTAATCCTCTGCTCTTATTACCGCATTATTGCACATGTTTAATTTCCTACTGGGCTTAACAGTCATGGAAGAGGATAACATGCTGGCTATGGTTGCGGTGATATGGGTGAACGCCCACTCTGGTATTAGCTGCCAGCTTGCTGAGGCCACAGTGCCAAGTGCCTATTCTTAAGATGCGTATGCTGCCTCCTGTCCCAAGATGGCTCCTTTTCACTCGATTGACACGCACATGGCAAACCTGGCAGATTGCAACTGAATCATCATTTGCATCTTGAATAAAAAATCCCAAACAAGGGACTGTGATGCTCTGCTTTTAACATGTCCATGATGATGTGGCTTATTTAAGTCTGTTATTTTAAGCACTAAAGTGGGGGCACGTGATGTTTCTGGCACCGCACACCTGGACTGCAACTGACCACCACGACTACCTATCATATTGATTACTGGGTCATCACCATCATCATCATCATCATCATCATCATCCACTAAAACCGTACATCACAAGTTTTTACAGGAGGGAGGGATTCCTGCAAACAGATTCAGACACAGCCACTTTTCATTTATTTTCTCCGGTTCCCAACTGGGGTCAATTACATCATCATCATATTCATCAACGTCACTGTCACACATCCACATCTTCTGCTCGGATGCTAACATGTGGACTGCATGTTGCAACAACAGCAACATCATCATCAACATCATCACATCATCATCAGCATCTACACCACCATCACCTGATATTTTTCACCACATTGCATGGAAAATGCGTGACGTTAATGCCATGGTAGATGGAATATCACATTGTATGCTATCGTTGACATGATCATCAGAATCAGGTTCAGTTAATGGGATGTTACTGGGAAGTATTACATCATCTACGTTGTCACTCACTTGCACTGCTTCACACTCAATATGTTTGGATATGGTACACTGGTCGGAATTAGAACTTGACGCAACATTGCTAATACTACCTCCACCACCACTAACACCAGTAACACTAACACCACCAGCTGGGAAAAATCATCTCCTCCAACTATGAGTGAAGCTACTGATTGGGCTGTAAAAACATTGCAGAGAAATACCTTTCCTCACATCAGCAATGCACTTCTCCGTCCAGCGTACTAGTACCATGCCCACAGACCCTCTTACTGCCTACATTGCCATGGCCAGAAACAGCTTTGCTTGCATGTCTCTTTGTAGGCATTTTGAGGAACAACCACAAATATTATTACCAAATTCAGATTTTGATACGTTCACTTTCTGACTGGAGGGATGCTGGCTGGATGTGAAGCAAAATAAACAACTGTGGCTTCAGCAACAGATAAGAGACTACTGTGTTGTGACACTGTCATGGAATTAAAACAACTTCAGTAACCGTGGTGCTGATGGGGTCACAAAAACAATCCAGTCTGCTGAAAATACCTTTTCAATGTGGGGTGGGGGAGCACTGAATACAGACAGTGCTGATTTTATGGCACTACAAGCAGCAAAACTAAGAACAGAGAACACAATTGCAGTACAAATCAGGCAGCTGCAGTGAGTAGCAGGTTCACACTGCTGCACTTTAGTGTACTTACACTAGTCTGTGTCACAAATTTTAAAAGGTGTATTATATTTGATGCACGTAACACTGCACATACAACACAGAACAGTTTGTGTACAATGCTGAGCGCGAATGAGATGCAAATGCAGAAGTTCAGTGTACTGCCACATAATGTAAATTTGTAATTTAAACAACCTGACCTTATGAAATGCTGCACCACATTCACACAACAAACAGCAGTAAAATTTGTACTATTGCTGACAATTTTACTATGTGTACATTAACACAGTCAGTTATTTAACAAAATATAACCAAAACACAAAGAAATCAGTAGTTCTCTAACTAATCTACCTACACACAGAATCGCCCCTCCCCACACAGCACACTTCACTGTCTTTCACCACACACACTCAATGTTGTTAATTAACATTCGAAATCCACACACAAACAAAAACGTCGATGATGTGAACACAGGAGGGTTTCCTACAATCGATGAACTACAGTTGGATCCCCAAAGAAAGCAAAAATGCTTTCTGAACTGCTTTAAAATATTCCTACAGACAGCTATCAGAGCATACTGTTTCCTACTCCTTCCTACTCATACTACCCCGAACTGAGGCTGTGCAGATCAATATAGAGCCCATGTGACCTGAACTCCCATGAATCACTGCAAAACAGACTTCAGAGCTCAAAAACAAGGCAAAGTGAGGCGAAGTGAACTGCCACTAATGTACTTCACCTTAAAATTGAAAGAGAAGTGACCAGTGGAGGCGGAGTAACACAAAGTAGCTGTTTCTAATGCAGTTCGCGTTCCTCATTATAATGCGAGTACTCTGCTCATGTTGCAGAGCACTCTGATCCGCCTGTGCTCCACGAACTGCTCGGAGCTTATTGAGCCCACTTGCCCACCACTAGGCAGGACCAGTAACTCACGAATGGCAAGCCACGAGTGTGTTATGAAAGTCCCGCCATCTCAAGAATGAAATTAATGGCATATTTCAACACAGTCCATTGTATATTCTCTTTGTATACAATGACTGTGTTCTAGATTTCTGTGTGACAATTAAGGGGCAGCTTAATTGTAGGCGTAGAAGGGATTGTCAATCAAGTTGACTGTGATGTAGGCAAGTGAAAAATAATCAGTTTTATTTACCTATTAGGTGAATAACATCGTTTATCTTTACTTGGGTCAGAATCTTGGGAAAATAATGCATTTATTTAAGTAGTGGAATCCCTACATACATTGTATACATACAGTATATATATGGAATATGACATGGCCTAACTGAAGATATCATATTTATCTTCAGGGAGGCCAATAATATCATGATAGCTCTTGAGTGGCGAAGCCACGGTAGCGATATGTCGCTGGCCTTGAATAAATATTTCAGGAAACTAGGGTGGGCTACTTAATGTGTCCCACACTGCTCCGTGGTAGATTTGAGGATGCCGACATGCGGCTTGGGCCTACCAATGTCGGCACACATAACTGAAACAACTGGCTTCGGGAGGGGGCATCTGACACCAGGGGTGGGCATCCCATTGTTGGACTGTACAATAATAATTAAACTATTTCAGGAAACTGAGGGTGGGCTCCCCAGTGTCCCACACTACTGGAGGGTGTCTAATGCCAACATGGGATTAGGCCCTAAGTTGGCTACCAAATAAATCAACGGGTGCGGCAGAAGAGTCTACCATAATTTGTAATGTTCTTCTCATGCTTTAGCCTTCTTCCCTTGTTAATACTTAAATTAGGTAAACACCAAGGGTGTTTACCTGAAAAATAACCAAGGAATCGGATTCGAGGTCCAGTTTAGGTCAAAAATGGGCAGAAATATTATTTGTTTCCGCAGCCATATTTGTGCCACAAATTACTGCAGCTGTTTGTGCAGCACACCCTTCATTGTTTCATAAAACAATGGGATATTGCTGGAATTTGTGGCACAAACTCCCCTTGTTTCGATGAGCAACTGCTGCAATTTGCAGCAGAGATACAGATAACATATTTCTGGGCATTTGTCAGGCAAACTTGACCACAGAATCTGATTCCTCTGGCCCGATTAGTAACACAACAGTTGGTATTTACCAACCGAGTATGTTTTGAATTATTTAAATGTGTTTGCCTCGCTAACTGTAAACAAGATGGCAGAATCTTGACATTACATTCCACATTTGCAACAATAAAAACACTTTCAAAGCAGCAAAACAATTGTTTCACATGGCACATCTAATTTTGGATTAATAGTTTTTACCAAACTTCAAAAGGCACATCTGTGACCCAAGCCCAGTATACCCTACAAATTTCAGAGCAAACGCCCAAGCCATTTATGAGAAGCAGTGACAAAGAATTTGCCTAAAAATAGTAATTTTCACATTTTATGATAATCTGTATCTCCACAGCTGCACATCCAACAGTAACAAAACTTGCCACATCCAGAGATCTTTGGTCTTCATTGGAGCATGCAAAATTTCATGCTGATCGGTGAAGCAGTTGCAAACTTATTAAAGTGCATAATTTTGGGTTTAACATAGAAGTGAGCACTGAACCCGAACTATAGTGGAACTACTGTGTTTATATATATATATATATATACATATACATATATACATACTATGGCCTGTGTTCAAATATAGCATTTATTTCTATGAGTGAAG
Source organism: Neoceratodus forsteri (assembly GCA_016271365.2). Classification (NCBI taxonomy): domain Eukaryota; kingdom Metazoa; phylum Chordata; order Ceratodontiformes; family Ceratodontidae; genus Neoceratodus; species Neoceratodus forsteri. Next base: position 1,874,801,860 of record CM057452.1, read on the forward strand.
GGCAGGACAATAACTCACGAGTGGCAAAGCCACAAGTGGTAGGAAAGTCCAGCCACCTCAAGAATGGAAACTAATGGCATACAGTATTTCAAGACAGTCCATTGTATGCTCTGTGTATACAATGACTGTGTTCTAGAACTTCTGTTTGACAATTAAGAGCGGATTCATTGTGGGATTGGCAGAATGGACTATCAATCAAGTTGACTGTAATGTTGGTAAGTCAAAAATAAACAGTTTTATTTACCCGTTGAGTGAGTAACATCATTTATATTTCACGTCAGTCAGAGTCTTGGGAAAATGATGCATTTATTTAAGTATTGGAATCCCTACATGCATTTATACATACATAGCCTGACTGAAGATATCATATTTATCTTTACCAGATGCCAGTGATATCATGATATCACGACGAGGTGAAGCCACAAGTGAGATATTTTGATGTCACTGGCCTCGATGAAGATAAATATGATATCTTCAGTCAGGCCATGTTATGTTCTGTTTATACAACATATGTTTGACCCCCCACAACTCCCCACATGCCCTCTCAATGCAATGGGCCACATATAGGTGATGGCCCTCCTAATACAACCCCTCCATAAACCCTCCCAAACAACAGATGTTATGTTGTTTAAAAAATATCTGCCTGATCCTGCTATTTATGATTATTTAGAAAGACTTATCTGGTTGATCCTGCCATGTCCCCAACACAGCCCCCCATGCCTCAACTGCAACACAACAGATTAATAGGTTATATAGGATGGTGCATGGGAACAGTTGACAACAGGGCTATTCTTTCACGAGTTGGCACTATGATGACGGATTACCTTGAGCGCGGCTGGGAGATGATCCATCGTCATGGTGCCAGCCGACGTGAAATAACCTATTCTGCAACTGTTCTTGTACTTTCTTTATAGTGTATGGTGGAACAGTGTTTTTTGGGGAAAAATCACTACAGCATGTTTCTGCTTCAAAACATTTTTACTAGGTTACTAGAAGGAAAAAACTTTATATTTTGAACATTTTCGCTTGACATTTTAACTGTTTAAGAACTTTACATTTTGAACATTTTAATGCTGAACATTTAAACAGTGGGTCTAACTCTGTAATGGGGATATCATATATTGCCCTGTGCTCATCGTTGTCTCTCAGGAAACTATGTAATTGCCGCATGTCATTTCTCATTTTTTTTGCTGTTTTTGTTTTCCTGATCGGGGATGAAGCTATCCCATTCGATAGTGGCTTTGATAGTACTGCTGCCGACATTGCTGCTTTGGCTATGTGTCCTGTGTCTATGGAGAGGCCTAACTGTCAAATGCTGCTCGAGGGACACAGTGTGTGATGTCGTAGTGCAGTAGAACAAAAAAAATCGTTCTGTTGCACTGCGAACATCACTAGTGTAGAAGAACAACATTTCGATAGCGATGGATTTCGTGGAGAACAACATTCCACCATACACTATATTCAGATATCTGGTTGATCCTGCCATATCCCCCAATGCAGCCCCTCATGCCTCCACCAAACACAACAGATTATATAGGTTATTCAAATATCTATTTGATCCTGTCATTTTAAAGTTATTAAAAAATATCTAAACTTTGTATTTATTGAGAATGTCAAAACAACATATACAATATGTACAGTAACTCCAAGGTTCCAAGATACAGAAATCTTACATTGAAAAAAGGATATACACAGGATTTAAATACTTATCACCCTCTGATACAGTATTGGCGGGCAACCTTAAGTTTCAATGTAATTAAACATTTGTGTCCAAAATGATCCAAAATGCATTCTGTATATGTTGTTTTGACATACTTAATAAATACAAAGTAAAAAATGTCTGGTTGATCCTGCCGTTATTTTTGAATAAATGCTTATTTTAATAGTTATCTGGTTGATCCTGCCACTTTGAGCACTTTCACTTTCCCTTAAATGTAGCGTGGCGAGCTCTATCCACAGTGATGGATGGCATGGTTCCAGATGTTTTATAGGTGGCGCCGTAAGTTGTGAGAGATAGAACATGCTATACTTTCGCACAGCTTACTGTTATTTCTTCAAAAAGAAGCTGCCAACTGTACACAGACCACAGCGGCGAGTCGGCAGCTTCAAAACAGTAGAGGAAGAGCAGTATGTGTTATTATAGCAACACATGCTTGCACGTCCCTCTTCCCTGACTTCCATATTGCTCTGTGTATAAGGGGTCTAGAGAGCAAGGAGCTGGGGAGGGACGTTAGTCATTTTAAAACATCCCATCCACATGGAGTTTGCAGGAGTCTGAAACATCATATGGCAGGTGAAAGCTGTATTGAAGAGGGTTGCCAAATATAAAGCCTCTGTGGAGCAGAGGACTTTGAGTTGCATGTGCTTGTGTCCTGTATTTACTGCCTGTACTACCTGACACTTTGAGACTGTCTGCTAAATGTGCTTTGTGACCTGCTTTTTGTGCCTGCCATCCTGAAACTGCCCACTGACTGAGCGTTGTTCCCCTGATTTCCATATTGCTTCATGTGAGGGTGTCTGGCGGCGGACCAACTAGAGAAGAAGGAGCTAGGGAGGGCGTTTGGTCATTTAAAATGTCCTGCACCATACGGCAAGCTGTGGCATGACGTGTGTGAGAGTTTCAATCTTGTGAGGCAACTGGAATAGAATTAAACCCTCTTTTGGAGGACTGACACCTTATCTTAATATAAGGGTATATGAATGTTATAGTTCTGGGCACTTAGCTTGTTTATTCCCTTGACAGTGATATAGCTGTACACATTGGTATTTACTATTTGTACTTTGTTACTTATTAGGCAGTTGTTTCTGCTTTATTTAATTAATATGGACCAAAGGATGCTTTCAGGAAATTTTATTTTAATTCTACTGTGGCTTGTTTGTATGCAGGGGAGGGGACTGGAACCTAGGATACTCAGGAAGCATTAAAGGTATGCATGTGCAAGGAGGGTACTGGGATTGTTAGTAGTGTTATGTATATAACAATATTTTCATCAATTCTAGTTTATTGACAAATGGTCTCTATAGTACCTTATGTAAGTACTGTTATTTAAATTTGCAAATGAAACTAACAAACCAAGGAACCTGGTTGTAGTCAACTGGCTTCTAAACAGACCTTGGGAATGACTTGGGATGAAATCTAAGCACTTTGGACTTTTCAGATACATGCTTGTGTCTTTTTAATGTCTTGTGATGATGTACATCAAATCCAAGGCTCCTAGACACTATTTTTTCATCTAAGCCTCATATTACATCTGGACATAATACTGCACATACTATTAATCCCAACTCTGATTGCCTCCTTACCCTGGGAGGAACAAACCAAGGGTTAATACTGATACACTTTAATGCTAGAAGTATGTTTCTGAAAATGAATCTAATTATCCTTGGATTTTGGACTATAACCAGATCTTGTTATAATTTCTGAGACATGGTTAAATGAAAAAAGGAGGATTCCTTATTAAACATAAAGAATTACAATATATGATGCCAGGATAGAAATAAAAGGGTAGGGGTATTAATTTATGGAAATCAGATTTACTGATGACCCAAATAAAACAGATAAGGATTTAAAAGGACTGGTAGTGTTGGCAATTGAGTTAAGATTACCCTACGATAAGAAAATTATAGTGTTAGGTGTTTACTACTCCCCAAAATCAATCCCCTTGTCTTTAATGACCTGCAGGACCTTCTTTTTGATTTTAGGAGTTTCCATGACATTTATATGGCATGCGATTTTAATATAAATTGGTCGGTGTAAGTGAATCTCATCCCTTAATCGACTTGCAAACTAATTTGGGACTTACTTAATTGATTCACGATCCTACCAGATTAAATTTGATTAGATTCTGGATTTGATTTTTACAAATTAATTAAATCACATATTAGCAAGTGGTGTTCTACCTCATTCTATATGTGATCATCAGTTTACTTTCTGTGTTAGATTGAGAACTGGTAAGCAGGTTTGTAACAGATATGTTACCTGGTGCAGTTTCAAACATTTTGACTACATAAATGTTATACTTGAAGTAAGTAATACAAATCGGGATAGGATGTCACTGATACCAACGGTAGAAGACGCTCAGGATTACTTTTATTCTGAATTTATAATCATTTGTAATACGTGATGCCCCTATAAACTCTGAGTGCTTGAAACAAAGTAATGCCCTTTGGTATTCTAAATGAGTTAAGAAAACAAAATCTATTAGGGACAAGGTGTGGGCCACAGCAAAAAATAAGGTAACAAGTCAGACTGGGACAATTATAAACAACTTTAAAATATATATTTAAAGAAAGTAAGGAATGCAAAGCGAAAGCACTACACTAGTTTATTGGATGATAAATGTGCTCATCAACCAAAAGATTTATGGAGGACAATTAACTGCTTATTAAAGGGGCAAACAATGAAATTCCAAATGTGTTCAATATTGATGGCCAAATGACCCTATGTGTCAATTAGTAGTGGATACATTTAATGACTACTTTAGTAAAATGGGACTAATGGAAAACCAGGGGATAAACACTTAAGGTTGGAACTGGATTGCAGTTCCAAAAAGGAGTTAATCTTCTCTGAGATACAGACCGATTCTGTTATTACAGAACTTTGAAATTAAACACCTTGAAAGCCATAGACCTGGTTGATAATCCATCAAAATTACTAAAATGTGCAGCTCTCATGCTAGCATATCCCTTAACCTAACTATTTAACTTATCATTACGCACAGGTGAATTTCAAAAGGTGGAAGCAATCTAAAGTTGTTCTATTTTTAAAGGGGTAAAATTCAGAATTTACTAACTACCATCCGATATCGCTTTTACCTCAGATTTCTAACATTTTTGAAAGGTTGTGCCACACAGAATATGAGACATTTAGAGACTGAGGAGTTCCTAAATGGCATGCAATCCAGCTTCAGAAAATGACTCAGTACCATCTCGGCACTGACTAAGGTTGTGGAGAGATGCAGGCTAGCTCTGGATGGAGGACACCTGTTGAGCTATTTTTTGTAGACCTGTCCAAAGCATTTGACTCTCTGGACCATGATGTCCTCCTATCCAGAGCTGCCTCACTAGGTATGATTGGGCCTTGTTTAAGATGGCTTTACATAACCTGAATGATAGCTCACAAATGGTCTCTGTGGGAGGCTGGACATCTGGATATGTGCCTGTTGTATCTGGGATCATCCAGGGATCCATACTGGATCCGCTTCTAGTCAACGATATGTTAATGGCTTAAACTTCTCTGATTCATCTGTGTGCTACCACCATAAGCAGATGATACTATTATTTATGCAACAGATTTTACAGTTGATAAAGTCCAAGAGAAACTACAGAAAGCCTTTGATGAGCTGCAGGTATTCCTACAACAAGCAGATTAGTGTTGAATGCAAAGAAGACCCAGTCTATTCTATTTCATTGATCACATGAGAGATCTGTTGGTGCAACTTTGAAGTGGTTACCCTGGAGGGTCCCCGATCCGGCAGGTGCAATCTTACAAATACTTGGGTATCTGGTTAGATGATACAATAAGCTGGTCAGTTCATATCAACAATTTAATTAAAACAGTAGGAAAAAATTGGAGCTCACTACAGAGTTAAAACTTGTATGAACTTGGATATTAGGAAACAGTGGTAAATTCTATGGTAACTCCAGTTCTTGATTATGGGATTTTCTGTTTGCCAGTGGTAAAGGAGATCTGGAGCGTTGAAGTCTGCCATTATAGACTAGCTAGATTTGTTTTGAAGCCCCACTATACACAAACAAGTGTTTTCATACGATCAACTAGGATGGCGAATCTTGTATGAAATTAGACAGAGAACACCTTTTGATGTTTGTGAGAAAAGGCCTACCTGGCTGACTCCTCCCTATATTTCCAATAACCTGTTTAACAGGGATAAATTGCATTCCTGAGATTAGCTTCAGTTTCTGATTTGGTAATCCCAAAATGTAATCTCGAGATTGGTCATCATTCATTTTTTACAGAGGCCCAGTTGAAGGAATAAAATTCCATCAAATATTAAATCCTCCACAGGAATCAAGCCATGGTCAAAGATCCAGTCCTGGTTTAGGAAAACACTGGCTAACATCAGACACTGCTGTCATAATCCTCCATGTAAATCTTTGGAGCAAATTTAAAATTTATTGCATGTGATGATCTGTTAGTGCTATTTATTGTTGGTCCTGTCTAGTCTTCAATTGCAAAGTTATGTATTTAATTATGTATTGTTATATTGTATTGTGTTTGGAACTTTGTATCAAAGTTTTATTGTTTTATGTAAAGGACTTCATTGTAAATGAGATTTATCTCAATCAAAGTATCCTGGTTCATATAAAATATGAATAAAACATTTTACCTACCTACTTACCTTCTGTTTTGAAGCCACTGACTCGCTCATTGTAGTCTGTGTATAGTCAGCGTCTAGATCAGTAGAGGGAAGCATGAGCATGTGTTGCTGTAGCAATACAGCTGCATGGCCCCTCTCTACTGTTCTGAAGCTGCCAACTCGCTTCACTGTGGTCTGTGTACAGTCAGCAATTACTTTTGGACAAATAACAGTAAGCTGTGCATATAGTGCAGCTGCTTGTATTTTTAAAATTCAGTGCCTCCAGAAATGTTCTGGGAACCATGCCATCCATCAGTGTGGAATGGCGCCGCCACGCTTATAGTTAAGGGAAAGTGAAAGTGTTAAAAGTGGCAGGATCAACCAGATAAGTATTTAAAATACTAATTTATTCAAAATAATGTCAGGATCAACCAGATAATTTAACAGATTACTCAGAGCTGCATTGGGGAGGAGCAGGGGTAAAAGAGCTGCGGATGGATGTGTGGAGAGCAGGCAAGTGAAAGTTCTCATTGGTAACTCAGAGCCAATCAGAATTGTCTAAGATAACAGGATGACGATAGAAACATGGGGATATCAGTGATATCTCCACTGGGCTACTGAGATATCACTTTTATACTGGCATTTAGCTCAAAACATATGTTGTATGTATATGCATATACATTATACTGGTGCGATCGCACTAGTATAGTTAGGGTTGAGTAAGCAGATTAAGGTTAAACCCAAATTTTGCACCTTAATAACTTTGCAACGTTCAATGGATTTGCATGAAATTTGGAATGCTCAGTTTTGTATGGTAGGTCTCTTGATATGCCAAATTTGTGTGTTGGTCAGACTTATGTTTCACATGCAACAAAGTGCTGAAAAATGCATTTTCGCTTTTGGCACTTTGTTGCTGATTTTTGCCTAGAATGCTGCGCCACACTGTTTGGTAGTTTGGTCTAAAATTTTCAGGGTAGAAAGAGGTTTGTTCAAAGAACAATCCAGCCTTGGTTTAGTAAAATATATTAATCCGTTCCAAAGGTATTTAGTTTTGAAGTTTTGGGTTCTGAGCATGCTCGGTTCATCCAAGATTTATATATATGTTTTAAGAAGGGACTGGGCTCGCAATCAAGGATTATCAGTCCATGAAGGGGATTTATAAAATCCCCTTCATGAGAAAAAATTTCGTTTGTAAGGTGCCATTTTGTTTCATTTTTCCCCCAAACAAAATGTCGGTGCTTGCTCCACAGGTGACTTGTTGGTGAAATAAGGCATGGGCTTTGCTCAGGTGATGCCCTCTACAAACCTATACCTTTGGTTTTCTTTATTTTGGCCAAAAATGGCAATTTTAAATGTTAAAATTCTTTGTTGTGACTTGCTTCGATCCTCATTTGCAAGGTGTCAAAATCCCTGTTTGCAAGCCGATCCCTTTCACGATTTTGACACCTCATGAAAGAGGATTGACTCACGAATGGGGAGTTTCGTCAGGCTGTAAGGATTGGGTTTTGAACTCTTTGTGAGCTGGCATCCCTTTCACAAGGTTTCAAAATCCCATTCGCCAGCCATCCCTTTTCATGAGCTGACAAAATCCTTGATTGTCATTTCGTGACAGATGGCCATTCTTGAGAATGAGATTGGCTCGTGAATGGGGACTTTGACACCTCATGAAGGGGTTGACTTGAATAGAAGTTTTTCAGCTCACGAAGGGATTGGTTTTCAATACCTCATTTGTGAGCTGTCAAAATCCCATTCATGAGCAGTCCTTTCGTGAGCTGTCAAAATCCCTTTTACGACTTGGGGACCAGGATGGCCAAAATCTGATGATCAAGAAATTACTTGTGAATGGGGATTTTGACAGCTAGTAATCGTGACTGACTTTGCAAATGGGGATTTTGACACCTCAAGAACTAGGATTTTAAAACTTTGCCACTGCACTGTAAGTAAATGGTTTGATCTTCTGATTTGTAATTTGAAGGGTATAAAGGGATGTCCAGAGACGTAAATTATGCTATTTAGGTGTTAAAAGTTAATCAGTTACAAAGATATGCCATCATGAAGTTGAGATTTTTCCATATGGATAACATTGCGGCATCCATAGCGACTTTTGGTGCCATATCTCTGAAACAATGTGAGATACAGATTTTTCGCTAGCTGCAGCATTGTCCACCTTTAGATGAACTAAGCATGCATAGAGGTTTTGAAGTCATGATTACAACTGCAGTGGAATTTTTTCATAGGTTGTCGGTTGCTGAGATATTGGCAAATTAGTGTTGCAAGGGTTCCTTTTGAGACCTATAGGGCTACTGTATGGCTCTGTTGTTATGTGTGAGTGGTGGCGCGGGGCCTGGGGGCCTGCGCTCCCACAATGCATATTATTATATAAAATGGGCAGTTTGGTGGGGGGCAGGGCCATACATACTATTTACTAATTATATTCACTTTTCAAAAGTAAAGCAATTCATTGCAAAAAACTTTGTTAATGCATCAGTTAGGGTTAAAGTGACAAAAGTGTGGAAATGAGATGTTAGGGTTGAGTGCCTAACTCTTCACCACACCAACCACCACCCATCCTCCACACACCAATAGGGCTGGGGTGTGCCATGGGGTTGTGAGGCCTAACTCTCATCCCATTTCTCCTTTACTGTAGCATGTCAACCTGCTATACATGGAATAGGGTGAGAGTTGGGCCTGATGACTCTCATGGCACACCCCAGCATCTGTTGTGTGTGGAGGATGGGGATGGGGAGGGGTTAGGCTGAAGCCTAACATCTCATTTCTCCATTTTTGCCACTTTAACCCTAACTGATGCATTAACAAAGTTTTTGCATATATATAAAATACTGGTGCAGTAGCTAGTATATTAGGGTTGAGTGTAAAACTTCTATGTTAAACCCAACATTTTGAACCTTAATAACTCTGAAACCATTCAGCGGTTCACAAGTTTGGCAAGCATAATCTCTATGGGTGTGTCTCTTGAGATACAAAATTTCATGTGAATCAGTTTTGTAGTATTTGACAAACTGAGTGTCACAAAATCCTAAATTTACCAGTTTATTTTACATTTCTTTGTCCACCAGTATCTCAGAAACAGTTTTAGGTTTTGCTCTGATATTTTAAGGGTAGAAAGCCGTTGGGTCTGATGTGTCTTTTGAAGGTTTGGTGAAAAGTATTAATCCATTCATAAGTTATTAAAGCTTCAATTTCCCATTATTTCCTATGGAAGATTTATACTGTATGTCAGGCATGAAAGTTACAATTTACAAGTTACATAACATCGCATGAATACTATTATAATTTGTGCAACATACAACAGTATCTTGCACACATTGCAACTTTCGTGCCTGTCATTGTATGGTTGAATGCAAACTTCCACAAAAGTTACAGTTTATGCATGTTATATAACTTATGCTAAGATACTGTTGTAATTTACGTAAATACAACAGTACCTTTGCACATATTGCAACTTTCATGCCTGTCACTGTATGATTGCATGCAAACTTTCAAGGTTTTTTTATATGTTGCAGACAGTGAGTGCCCAATCCAGTTGTCGGCACTGTAAGCCCCTATCCCCTGCCAGGCTTCCACACTGTAAGCCCCATCCCCGCTGCATTTGTACACTGTAAGCCCCTATCCTCGCTGGCATTTGCACTGGGAGGCCACTCCCAGTGTGTAAAAAAGTTTCTCTTAATTTACTGACAGTGGGGTGCCCAATCCCTGTGTTGGCTTGTATCCCCCACTAATGTGGCACACTGGGACCCCAGTATTTATTTTTCCGACACGGAATGCCCATTCTCAGTGTTGGATGCCCCAGCCCGTAAAATCCATTGCCGACATTGGGGTGCCTAATCCATGTCGGCATGTATCCCTCACTAGTGTGGCACACTGGAAGTCCAAACCCAGTGTGCCTAAATAAATTGTTTTATTTTCTGACACCAGGATGCCCACTCCCAGTGTTAGCATGTATCCCCAACTACTGTGGCACACTGGGAGCCCACCCCAGTGTGCCAAATGTATTTTTTTTTCATTACTATGAAATAAAGATAACTGTCCCCTAACATCTTTTTTACCTGTAAAAGAAATGGTCCCTCATCGTCTTCCCAGTCCCACCTCCTCCATCCCCACCCTCCCATTGAGCCCACCTCCTCCGCACCCCCCCTCACCCCATACTTCCTCGGAGGTTGGCACTGTCATCTTTTCTGGACTGGGACACGTCTGCACTTTTAAACCCGAACCGCAAACTGAAGAATCAAAGGTAAGCCCGTTATAAAGGCAGTCAATGGGGTTTTCAACTTATGTTGATATCTCAGCCATTTTAGGAATTTTGCCTTCAAATTTTCAACATGTTTTTATTGGGCCCCACCTCATGAAAACTGTCACTGTGATTTTGTTACTCGGGCCCATAAGGTAATTTAGCAGTCACAGAGCAGAATCACCTGTTGGGACTGATTAACAAAATGACAGTGCCAGTGTTCATGAGTGGGATCCCAAAAGCCCATGTTGAAAATCTGTAAAACAATTCTCAAAATGGCCATGTTACGTGTGCGTTGCGCAGTTTCCATGCAGGTGCATAACTTTGGTAATTTACAATATTTTGACTCCACATTCTCAGTGTCCTCATTTTTCATACCACCTCATGAACAGTACAACTGTCATTTCTGACATCCTGCCCAAAATGTGTTTTCGCACCTGTGGCAAACAATGGCACAGTAATTGTGAAATCACCTTCGGGACTGATTAACAAAATGACAGCACCAGTTTTCATGAGGTAGGGTCCCAAAAGCCCATGTTGAAAATTTGGTGAAACAATTCCTAAAATGGCTGTGTTATGAGCATGCATTGCGAGTTTCATGCAGGTGCATAACTTTGTTCATTTACAATATTTTGACTACAGATTTTCAACATATACATTTTTTCACACCAACTCATGAACAGTATAGGTGTCATTTCTCATCCTGCCCAAAACATTTTTGCACCTGTTAGAGAAGAATGGTGCAGTAGCTCTTGTGAAATCATATTTTGGGACAGAGTAACAAAATGAACGTATCACTGATCATGGGGTAGCATCCCAAAAAGCCAATGTTGAAATTTTGTGAAAAAATCTAATAATGGCTGAGTTAGGAGCTGTTCATGACATTTTATATGTACGTATGTAACTTTGATAATTTTTATTTTCACTCCAAATTTTCACATAGCCATTTTCATACCACCCATGAATACTGGCCCTTAACAGGTATACAAATAAAGTATCTGAAAAAGCAAGGAAATTCACTGCAAAAACTTTGTTAATGCACCATTAGGGTTGAAGCCTAAAAGTAGAAATTACATCTTAGGGTTCAAGCTCAAGACACCACCCCACCCTTTGCTTCCAACTGAACACTCCCACCCAACTCTTGGCTTCCAACCCTGAGGCCCCATTTAAATAGTTAATTACCTAACATGGCTACATAATAAAGGAATGGGGTGAACATTAGGGTTCTATGACCGAAGCACACCCCCACACCTATTGTGCATGCAGGGTGGAGTGTGAGGCTCAGTGTTGGAAGCTGAGAGTGGGGTGTTATATCAGGGCTCCAGATAAGATATTTTTGGGATGAGTACTGTACTCCTAATTTTGAAAGTGAGGTGAGTAAAACCAAATTCGAATGTGCACAAATGTCTGGACAGAGTGGAGAGGGTACATTTTAAAACAATGTAGTTTTTTTTAGATAAGAATTGATCAGGTGCCAACAATGCTCCAAATAATGTTGGCAAGTAGGAGTAATTACTCACCTGTTTTAAAATATAGTGAGTAAAACAAAATTGGGATACATACGAGTGCTGTAAATCTGGAAAGAAACTCCTTTTGAATCACCAGCTATGTTAGAAGCAGTATTCTTTGGAGTGTGGCTTATTTACAAATGTTGGGTGAGTACTGGTACTCATTAAAAATGTTTTGAAGAGTATTTCCTAAAATGAGGTGAGTAAAACAGGTCAGTACTCCCTTATCTGGAGCCCTGTTTGTATCTATATTAATATCTATATATTAGATACAACACTTTTTATTTATTTATTTAAACTTTTGTTTACCGGTAACAATATGTGCCAAGGCCCTTTTTCAAATGCACCCAGGACTACAAACTGTGTTACAGTCAAGATGTAACACACAAAACATATACACAATACAATATAATTATACAAATGTAACAATTTACATACAAACAATGATCTAATAACAATTACACACCACTAAACTTAAACAATGTTGTCTCACTGATGACTTAAAAGCATTAATTCCAGCAGTATGTTGTAAGTGCATAGGAACTGATGTAACATTGAGTACTTACTACATTAATTGCATTAATTGTTTTTACTTGTGTATTTGACTCTATTGTAAATATCTCTGTATGCATTGTACCATTTGACCGGAGCTAACCAGGTCGATCTTGTAAATGAGCTTGCTCAATGATGTTCGCCTGGATAAATAAAGATTTTGATTGATTGATTGATTGGATCTTGTTTCAAAGTACTAGAGCACGATTAGAAAATGCCTGCTCACCTAACCTAGTTTTTGTTTTGGAATATTTAACATAACAGAAGCATTAGATTGTGAATCTGTATTAGATATCTTAACATTTAATAAAGAAGACAAAGGAGCAGCACCTCAAACGAAGAGTATTATAAACTAAACAACTCAAGCTGTATTGAGAATATAGAGACGGGTAAGCCAAGATGTTGTCAGATATAACTCACAATGATGTATTCTATATGGCAACTTTAATGCAAACCTACAGTACATATAGCATGAAATGTTGTTGTCAACAATGAAACATCGAACTTGGTCAAATTCACAAATAAAATGCATTATAGTTCAGAATTGACAACAACACACTTGACTTATTGCAAATCTGGCCTCCTGGACAATAAGTCACACAACTTAAATAGAGCCCCAACCTTTGATTAATAGTTCTGCAGATGGTTTTAATATGTAATGAATAAGACAAACAGGGGTCCAAAATGAGTCCCAAACACCTAAATTGAAAACCTGCTCCAAAACAACACCCTCACAACTTACAATCTCTAAAGGACTACATCTATTTTACCTGTACTTTGATCCAGAGAGCATACTCTTTGTCTTCTTTGTATTTAAAAGAAGATAATGAGAGTGTAACCACATATCTAATGCTTGGAGACTAGAAGTCAAATTTAATTTTATTTAGTCCTCTAATGGTGAACTAGTATAAAGAGTAATATTGTCTTTGTACATCAAAACCTCAGTTGATACAAATAATTTGGGAAATTATCTATAAATACAGAAAAGGTAGGGACCCCAGGATGGAACCCTGGGGTACCCCATCTTCATCATTTTACTCCCAGATTGAACTCCTGATAGCTAACTGTAATGGACTACTAAACCATTTCAATGGGAGTCCCCGACTCTGAGGTCCTCCAACCCCAGGAGCAGTAAGCAATGGTCTCACCAAATCAAAGGCCTTGGACAGATCCACAAACACAGCTCTAACAAGCTTACCACCATCCAATGCTCTATCAACATAGTCCGTGAATCTGGCCTATGCGATACCTGTACCATGATGTTTATGAAAGCCATGCTGCACCGGGATCAGAGGCCTGTGGGTCCAGGAACTCCACCATTTGATGATTCACAATTTTTTTCAGGCACACCCTAGATAGCCACACATTGCAAAAGCTGCATTAATGTACCAGTTAGGGTTAGCTTAAAGCAGCAAAGTAGGGAAATGTGGTGTTAGGCTTTCCAACCCCTACCCCTCCCCAAAGCAGCAAAGGAAAAGAAAACAAAATTAGGGTTTTGGTTTTCCTGAGTCTTGCCTAATCAGTGCTGGGCTCTTTCTTTGGGTTCTCAACCCTAATACTCACCCCTCCCTTAGCAAACAAGGTTAGATGTGATCAGGTTTCTTCAGGCACAGCCCACAGGTTGTTGTCAACATGTGGCAAGACATAATTTCTGTACCTTTGAAGAGTGTATCAGTATGAGGCACTGTCTTGGAGCTGTATCTTGTGCTTTGGACAGGAGGCTATGGGCTAGGGAGAGGGATGAAGATAGGGGTTGAGAACCCCAAGGAAGAGCCTAGCACTGATTTGGCAAGACTTAGGAGAGCCAAACCCAATTTTTTTTTTTCCTTTGCTGCTTGGGGGTGGGGAGAGTAGTTAGGCTGGAAAGTTTCCAACACCAGATTTCTCTACTTTTGATGCTTTAAGCTGAACCTTAAACTGGTGTATTAATACAGTTTTTGCAATGAATTTCCATCTGATGCAGAAGCATAGGCCCTCTAAGCCCTGCACTACATGCATGTATAGATGCAGACATGCAGGGTCCTTTGGGCCCTGTACCAAATGTGGAGTCATATCATGCTGCAGAAGTGCAGGACCTTCTGGGCCCTGCAGCTTCTTGCAGACACAGATACAGACATGCCAAGGTTTTTTTTTTTTTATTAGTTGTTTTAACCCGGGTAGCACACTAAGCTGAAAGCTTTTTACAGGAACGACCTGGGCACACAGGGAAGTTAAGTGACTTGCTCAGAGTCACACAGTATGCAAGTGGAAGCTGTGGGATTCAAACCCAGGTCTGGTCTGCTGGATGTCACCAGATTGCAGCTCAGCGCCTTAAACCACTGCGTTATACTGCCTCCCTATTTTGATGTCACAAAACCAACAAATGAGTTGGAGTAAAATTAAAGTCTGGTTTGAATCACAAGCCTCTCTACGTAGGGGCATGCTGTCTGAAGTATGAAAAGGGTTAATGTTTTATTGACAAAGTATATATATTAAATTACCTATTCCAGGTTGAATTGTTCTATCACATGTCTAGGCTCGATTCTCAAAGGGGCTTAGGTCAGCGCAAGCTGCAGCAAACAGCAGCTTGTGCCAAAGACCAGTGCACCAGGGATGCTGCACTCAATTCTCTATCAGGCAGGGTCCCAGCAGCAAAGTCTCGCAGCTTGCAGCAACTGTGGCCAGGCGCCAAACAGACGGGCCCACTGGGAGGGTGTGCCACAAGCTGCAGGCAGCCCTACACCACTCTAGACCCGGGTAGTCTAGCTGTCCCCTCCCAGATCTCCGCTATTGCTCAGAATAACACTTATATTATCCCTCCTCCCCAACCTTGATGTTGCCCCAAATAATTCACAAATGATGGCACCCTCCTTGATTCCCGATGTTGCCCAAGTAATTCACAGTTCATGACACCTGTCCCCGATCCTGATGTCGCCACTATTAATTCTCATAAGTTATAACCCCCATTGTGGTGGTACGTGGCTCCCCACCCCACTCCAGTGGTAGTGTCCACCACCCAGCTTCCCCCAGCCGGAATCAGAGCTGGTGACTGGCATAGCCATCTCCACCTCCATGGCTGGTCGTCATTGTGAACTGTCAATGAGTGAGTACTGTACAGTGTATGCACTCATTGATTGATCAATGAGTGCACACTTTTACAGTAATACTCAATGACAGTTCAGTCGGCATCCAGCCACAGAGGTGAGAGTTGGGCTGTGCTGGTCCAGCTCTGTTTCAGTTTGGGGAGGGGAGCAGGGTGGTGAGTACTACCTGCTGGGGTTGGGGGGGGGCAACACTATACCACCATGGCGGGGGTGTTATAACTTATGACTTAATAGCTGCAAACATTGGGATCAGGAGGGAGGCACTATACCACCACAGAGGGAGTTCTTCAGTAAGTCATCATAATGGCAACATCGAGGAATGGAGCAGGGGACAGTGGCACATTGCACACATGGGTCACCTCCCAGAGGAGACTGTTCTAAGTCCCCTTAGACTCTGGGAGAGATCTGAGAATCTCATTTTTGGGATGTGGCAGCTTGCATCTGCCACATGCCCCCTAGCACCATGTCGTGCAGCTGATTTGTGGTGTAGTGGGCAGCACAAGCCCTGTTTGGGGCAGACAACCTGCAGTTGATGCAGGCTGCCTTTGTGAAACACTCCCAGCGCATCCTTTGGCACAAAGGCACTTTGCACCATTCTTTGTGGTGCAAGCTTCTCGCCCTGCCCAGAGCTTTGAGAATCAGGCCCCTAGTCTTAAACTAGATGTTTCTTTGTTGAAATGTTGACATTTCTGAATGTATTTATAATATAATTGTTACAATGTTATTTTATCCCTACTGTAACCAGGCTTTTAGAAATAAGGTATCCCTTGTTAATGAGTGCAAGCTACATAGATACATAGATATACAAAATCACACATGCCCCATAATGCAAAGCATCATGGACTGCATATGCAAATCACCACAGAATATTATGCTGGTTCAACTTTAAGCAAAAATGCATGGTGCGAAAGGCCTCTCACACAGTCTGCAAGGGTGCCAACAGAAGACATAGACACGTGTTTCGTCCTACCAGGACTCATCAGTATGCCTCATCTGTTTGACATCCCAGTGGAATGAACCAGCTACCCTAAAATGGTCTATCTAGGTTATGTTGTGTGAACCCAATTAAAACGAAAAGTTAAAGACAAAGAACCTCTTTGTACAAGCACTGAGGCAATGGTTACCCCTAAAGGCATTGGCCGGAAGCCAAGTTTCAAAGAAATACAAAATCACACATGCCCCCATAATGCAAATCACCACAGAATATTATGCTGGTTCAACTTTAAGCAAAATGCATGGTGCCAAAAGGCCTCTCACACAGTCTGCAAAGGGTGCCAACAAAAGACATAGACATGTGTTTCATCCCCACCACTACTCATCAGTATGCCTCATCTGTTTGACACCCCAGTGGAATGAACCAGCTACCCTAAGATGGTCTATCTGGGTTATGTTGTGGTGAACCCAATTAAAACAAAAAACAAGTTAAAGACAAAGAACATCTGTGCGCAAGCACTGAGGCAATGGTTACCCAAAGGGCATTGACTGGGAAGCCAAGTTTCAAAGAAATACAAAATTACATATGCCCCATAATGCAAAGCATCATGGACTGCATATGCAAATCATATGTAGATGTTGATTGCAGATAAGGGCCTTCCGCCCACCAAGTCTGCCTATTTACACACTAACTGAGCTTCTTTAAGCTTCCCTAGAACTAGGTTGTCCCTCAATGCTCAATGGAATTTTACCTAATTCATGTTGTCATGAATAAAATTATTATTACTAGTACTACCTGTTTGGGTCAGTGTGGTGAGAGAGTGAGGGAGAGCAAGCAAGGATAAGTGAGCGAGAGAGAAAGTGTGGTTGATACCACTACTGTTAATGTAGATCTTTGCCTTGTTGCTATGGCTGTAATGAATGTAGGAATGCCAGCATTCAGAAGGCATTGATTCATCTGTAAGCTCTGTAAGCCTTGTAAGTCTCTTAAATCTGTTCTAAGTCTGTTTAGAATAATTACACTTTCAGTAGTGAACTAATGTGGAACAGTTAATATCAGGAGCCAGAAAGCGCATTTGTAATAGCCAGGAATTCACTATAGGAGGGATTCACCATAGCGAGTCAGCACTGTATATATTTTATAATTTTTTTTTTTATTAAATACTACTTACTGTATATACAATTTATCATTAACACATTTTATATGCATGGTAAGGCATGACAGTGTGTCGGTTGTACTGGTACAGTGTGCACTCTAGCATATTCCACTGTTACATCCAACTTTGTTCTTACCTTTGGAAACCCCTTGGTGAAGGTCCAACACACACATCTAGCTAACATCAAATGGCAGGCCAAAGAAATCCCTACAGCACCTTTCCTGCCTAGCAGGTCTCACCACAATGACATACTTAAGTAGAATCCATTCAGTCTCAAAATGGCCTCTCTCTAGCCCAGGGGTTCTGTTCAGCTTTTCATCACAGGTTCTTAGGGTCACAGTATTGCAAAGATTAAGCACATCTTGCTACCAGGTGGACAATCTGAGTTTGCTCTGTGAATCTGATCATTTACTGTATGCCAGCAGCCAGGGCTGGAGCACTGCCCAACACAATGCCATCAATCCCTGCTTGCAGCGACTCCTGCGGCTAGGCCAGGAGTTCCCGACAACACTTTATGTTGGTGTATCCAACTGCATAGGTGCTGCAGTCCACCACACATTCATTAAGGAGGGATGCTGTAGACACACTAGTGTCAGTGACTAGTCATGTGCATATCAGCGTCAGGGGTAGAAGAAATAGGATAACAGGAAAAGCAAGATACCTTTTGGCTCCAAAAGTCACAGTGCTGCCTTCTACTGCAATCTCGGCCCTGTCTTGCAAAGAACTCCATTCTATGTTCCATTGATGCTAGATGAGACTCATCACTTGGGGTCAGCATCAAAGCAAAGCAATACAGACTAGGTTAGGGTAGTGGAGATAAGTAGGCAATTGCATGGCAGTGATGTTGGATCAAGCCTAGCCAGGGAATGGGGGTAAAGAGATGGAAAACAAAATAGAGGCTCTGTGTTTTCTAGTTAGAACATGAGCAGCTGCAGATGGTAGCATTAGATATGGTTGCTGTTTTTTGTCACTGCACTGTCAGACTTCTCATGGAAGGAGCCAAACACCATAACAGAAGCAGGGAAGAATTTCAGCGATTGAGAAGACCTCAGAGCTAGTAGCAAGCAAATTCAGTAGAAAATCTCTTGAGAAATCAAATAACCTAATCTTCTTGCCTAACAAAGAGATTTTGCAGTCTGAAAGACTTCCCTCCCTCACTCTAAGGTTGCCAGTCCTAAACACAATCTAATTGGGATCAAGCCCTCTTCCTCGTGAGGATAGTTCTCTAAGAACTCTGTTCAACTAGCACTTAAGGATAAATAATGCCTTGCACTGTAAGTGGTACTGGGTGGTGACAAAAGATTACTGTCTTACACAGCAACACAGTAACATAGTAATTTAAGGTTGGAAGGACTGCAGGTCTATCATGTACCCCAATAAGCAAGAATGAAATAGTAGGCTATGCAAACACATAAACAATGTTTTGGATTCCCAACCCACTCTATGATTAGTATATACACATCTTGACTTATATTTTGTATTGATTTGGACTGTTCAGCTGCAAGCTTGTAATTTTGCACTTGTTTCTTGATGTCAGTGTAAATGAGCCCAGCTGAATGGTTTTACAATTCATTCCTGAATAAACATAATGAATGAATAAATGAATGAATGAATGAATGAATGAATGAATGAATGAATGAAAAACTTTGCTATCCAGGGACATGGTGATAACCTTACCAAGCAGACATTGTGGGCCTGCTATTTGAGATGTGCACCTCTGCGAGCCTAGTATGGGGAGGGCAAGTTGCCAATCAATGGCAGTGCAGTACTCTAGGGATACCTGGGAAGAAGGTGGCCAAACCTCACCCACATATCTACGTTTGACTGCTGTTAAGTGGACCAAAAGGCTGCCCTCCGTGGGTCTCAGGCATGTTGTCTTTGTGTTTCTCTCTGCATATGTCTCACGGGTTTCAGGAGAAGAAGATGGTCTAGGGTAAGGGTCGACAGCCAAAACCCAAGACAGAGAAGGAGGTCTGCCAGTTGGGCAGGACCTGGATATTGTTCAGAGATCATGGACAATTAATCATATACTTGGGTCCTTGTGACTCAATATCAAACTCCTTTGCAAGTTTCATAACTTGTGTTTATAAAAAAAACAAAATAATTGCTCACCTATTGTTTTCATTCAGTTCTTTTCTGGGTAGTTTTGGGCAGTCAGCTCTGGTAAATGAATGTACTGTGTTTCAATAGGAGTGTTAATGGCATGGTTAGGGGCCATGGACCAAACCCATTGTTTGGGTGCACACCTGTGTGGAGTGGGTACTGTCAATCTATCCATGCAGGTGCTGGGGCTGGACAAGGCAACCACCCCTCCGTTAGGCAGAGAGCTTGTGGTAATGCCTTCCAACATCTTCCTGTAAAGGATTAATGAGTAGAGGATGCCAGTGGAGAAGCCTAGCTAATAAAATGGCTTAGCACAGGAGATTATGGTCTGGACCTCAGGGGACATGGAACTCTATGAGGAGAACTGTGGCTATCCCCCACAATGGAGGTGAATTGATGGCTTTCCAGCCTGGGTACAGTCCGGAGGGGTTGTTGGGCCCCCTGATAGAAAAAGTCCCAGTGAGAGGACAGAATCTGTTCCATGAGAAGCCCAAAGTGGCCTTCAGGTTAAGACTGCAGTAAAGAATGTGAATGTAAATGTAGTCATTAATCTTCAATAAAATTTATTAAATTTCAAAAAAAAAAAGACCGCATTAAAGAGGTTCAGAGGTACATGGACGTCCTGATGGCTAGTTGTTAAAGTGCAAAATGGGGTTGTAGACCCAGGTGTTCTTTAAGAGGCTGCCTAAATGGGACAGGAATGTTCTAGCATGCAGAGTCAGAGCTATAAACCCAGCTAAGCCCAAGACTGCTGGTCTGAGTATATGCTGGGCTATGGGAAAATATAGGAAGATGATTAGCTCATGGTAGAGGAGACAGTGTTGTATGCCCTTTAGGGCTCAGAGGCTAATGACGAAAGATGTTGCTGTATACCTATTAAATCAATGGAGACAGTAAAGGATCAATTGTCTGCACTACTGACTCCTAGTGCTTCATTTAGTGTGGCTGGCTTCAGTGTGTGTGTGGTCCTGGTTAGTCTCTGGTTGTCCCAATTCCCAAAATAGAGCCCAGTCTGGCTGCCTCACATTTGGGGTAAGTACCCCTCAAAGGCTACAGGGATGCATTACATGTCCATATCTCCAAATCACCAGCACTGATGGGTACCCTTTTGCAGCCTCACATGAAAGGCCAATGACAGCATGGGCATAGTGTATGTACCACAATCTCTCCTGTGTGGTGATCCCTCCAAGATAGGGTTAGGCGCACTGGAGGGTACAGAAGCTTTCTCTGTGAAAGTTGCCCTTGTTGTACCTGCCAAGTGAATGTAGAGAACTTCCATCTCCAGTGCTGTTAATCTGGCACTTTTTATCAGCACTAAAATGTTCACTGCAACACTTAAACAAAAAGACACAGCTTTGTACAGTAGGCTAGATATTCAAAGGGTTGCACCTGGCGCTACTGAGTTGTGCCAGCGCGGCCCCAGAACTGTGCCCTGGGGCAAAATTAAAAAGTAGGATTATGCAGCAATTCCCAATGTGCTGGGGCTCAAAGAGAATGTATGTGGCACATCTCCAGGGGTGTCCCATGCATATGCGGCATATCCTGATATTCAGCCCAGGATGTAGTGCATCTGCTGGCACAACCCAGAGATGTGCCGCATACCTGGGCTCAAAGCTGAGCCCATCAAAAGGCTCAAGTGCAGTCCACCCACCAGCAGGCAGCTGTGTTGCAGTGCACAACACAGCATCCACCCGGCCGTGGGTGGCAACCTCCAACACCATGCACAAGCACACACAATAGTCCCTGGTGGTCCAGTGGTTCCCCCTCCCCATCCTGACCCTCCGATCACTGTAAATAAGTAACATTATCTTCCCAGGTGGTCCAGTGGTCCCCTCCCCATCCCAACCTTCCGATCATCTAAATAAATAACATTATCTTTCCTGGTGGTCCAGTGGTACCCCTCCCTTCTGACCCTCTGACTACTGTAAATAAATAACATTATCTTCCTGGTCATCCAGGGTCCCCCACCCTACCTGAAACCCGATTGCCATCATATGGGTAAAATATATCTCCCTCGTGGTCCAGTGGTTCCCCCTCCCCATCCTGACCTTCCAATTGCCATAAATAAATAACATTATCTTCCTTGTGGTCCAGTGGTTCCCCTCTCCCCATCCCGACCCTCCGATCACTGTATATAAATATCAATAATTTCCTGGTGGTCCAAAGGTACCCCCTCTCTGCCGAATCGATCACCGTCATGTGAGTAAAATATATCTCCCTGGTGGGGCAGTGGTTCCTCCCACCCCCACCTCACAGGACCAGCCACCCAGCCCCTGGTCATTGGTGGGCAGCATACCACCAGCACACCATTGTGGCTGGCTGCTTACAGTAGTTGCTGCTAGCTCATTGGTCCCTCTGTGGATCAATGGACTTGCAGTGCATACTGTAATAATGCACAACTTTGTGAATGAATGACTTCATTCACAAAGCTTGAATTATTACAGTGCCAAAGCCCATTGGTTCACAGTGTGGACCAATGAGCTGCAGTAACTACTATAAGCTGTCATTCAGCGGGCAGCCGCAGTGGTATGCAGGTGGGTATGCTGCCCACCAATGACCGGGGGCTGGGTGAGCTGGGGGTCCTTGATGTTGGTGGGGGCTGGGGAACCACTGTCCCACAAGGAGATATATTTACCATATGATGGTGATGGTCGGAAGGTAAGCGGGGTACCTCTGGACCACCAGGAAATTATTGATATTTGTATACCGGCGATCAGAGGGTCAGAATGGGAGGGGAAACCATTTCACCACCAGGGAAGATAATGTTTTTATTTACAGTGATCGGAGGGTCGGATAGAGGGGGGAACCACTGGACCACCAGGGAAGATATTGTTATTTATTACAATGATCGGAGGGTTGGGATGGGAAGGAGGTGCCACTGGACCACCACAGCATTGCTTTCGTCGACATTATAGGCAATCTGGGTTATGGGCAGGGTGGGGCTACCACTGGACCACCAGGGAATTGATATAGGTGTTCATGCAGTGATCAGATGTATGGGAAAGGGATGGGGATTGCTGTATACTGTGCAGAGTGCCAGGCGCATTTCGCTTGGCCAGCCCCAGACAACACATACAAATGGGGCCATAATGGCATGCAAATTGCTCCCATTTGTATCTTGCATGCATTATCGCCCATTTGCATATTGGTGTCTGAATATCAGGAATTTACACATGGCGTATCTCTGATGCACTGGCTCATTTCCCATTCCTGGTATTCAGCCCTGTCTGGTGGAATGCACCAGTGCATTGTATTTGTGCAGCGTGCATTCTTAGATATATTCAGGATTGATGCAGCATGGTGCATCTCTTTGAATATCTCCTTTGTTGCTCCAGTGCAGCTCAGTTGCACTGCGACCCACTGCGCCATTGACAGGTGCAATTTTGAATATTGGGCCCTAGTCCTACAACAAAAGTTAATTTGCTCCAAACATCTGTCTAGAAAATTTAACTGTGGTTCTACAGTGCCTCAGGAGAGGCTGGTATTAGTAAGAGGTAAATGTTTGTGGGAAGTCTGTGACCAGTACTAGCTAAATGGTGGCATCTGAATGTACTCAGATATCCTCCGTTACTAGTGAATTTATTTCTACATTTCACTTTCAGGAGCTACTTCCATATCGCATTATTCGGGGTACTAGGAGTTTTGCAGTTCTCTACCCAGTTTGTTAATTATGTGAATTTAGTTCTCCAGCTTAATAGTTACCTGCTTTCTAATCGTTTCTCTGAAGCTTTTCATGAGAGCACATTCACTAGTTTTAGAAACTCTGTATTTTGGCATGGACTACAACATGATCTCAGACAGATCATACATGAGTATTTTACTCAGTGACGTAACGGACAAGACTCTTTGGATTACAGTCCATGATCTTGTTGCTTATAGCCAATTCTTTAATACTCATGTTTGGAATGCATGGTATATGAAACTGTTGCTATATGAACATACGAAGAAGCCAGCAGAAGAAGGCCATTTGGTCTATCTAGTTTGCTCGTATTGCAGGGTACACAGCTTGAGCTACTGTCCCTGACCTCCCTCCCCACACCTCCCATCCTCCCTACCCATGATCCTTACCTTCCCTATGCCTATCCCAGCCTCTCTTAAAGCTCCCACTGTCTTCAATGAGATCACCTCTTCCGGCAGTGCATTCCAAGTGTCTACCACCCTCTCTGTAAGAAGTGCTTCCTGACCTCCCTCCCAAACCTCCCACCCTCCAGCCTAAGACTGTGCCCCTCGTGTTATAGTTGCCACTCAGTTTAAACAGACTCTCCTCATCCACCTTATCTATCCCTTTCAAGTACTTGAAGGTCCCAATCATGCCCTCTCTCTCTCTCTCTCTCTCTCCTGTCTTCCAGGGTGTACAGGGCCATAATGCCTAATTCTATTGTTTACCCCAATATGTGTAACACCGGTGATAATAATATTATCCTTATTAGGATATATTAATCTGTTGTGCCTTGAAACCAAGTAATGTATATTGAGTGTGCAGTATTCCATAATTCAATAAATATAAAGTTAAAAAAATGTAGTCAAGTAGAGTCAATTTAACCTAGCAGATACAAGAAAGCAGCATTATTCATTAAGAGCAAAGGGGTACAAACGTCACACATCTCTTTTCAGTTTTGTTATATAACATTTTCTCTTTTCCTACTATGATTCTCTACTCATATGTCTCACCACCTAAAGTGAACCCACAAACACAGGACAAGCCAGAAGGCAGGCTAGAATGGCCCAAAGTCAGAGGTTTGCCTTTCAGCAGGTCAGTGTAGACATAACTGTGGAGTGGCCTTATATCACCACAGCTTAACTGTCAGCTGTAACTCAGAGACTTGCAAATAAGGGTGGGTCTGTGCAAAGCTGCGTTCAAAGGACCCACCAAAACTGACAACTGACTCTGGTAATGGAGTCTGAAGTTTCTTGCCTTCCTTTGGGACCTCAGTGGCATGATGTAGGTTTTATAGGGATCACACACTAAGCTTGTGTAGTCCACATGACCTTCAGCAGCCAATCATGGATTCTGAAGATTGTGGTTTTCTTGTGTATCTTGGTGCCATTTATGAACATACTGTATGAATTGGCCAGCAGAAGGCGGCTTTATAGTCTGTTGTGTCTGCTTGACTACAGTGCCCTGATCCAGAGATTACAGTAGGCTCGGCCCCTCCACCCAACCCTAATTAGTGTCGGTGGCTCAGCAGGTTGCACACTCACCTCTGAGGCCAGAAAATGAGAAGGCTATGGGTTCCATCCCACACCAGGAACTTGGGTTCAATCCTAATTCTGACCTTGTAGTGCAGCATGAGGGGTGCTGCACTCCTGAGGAGACATTTCAGAGGAGACATTAAACTGAGGTCCTGTCTGCCTGTTCTGGTGGTTGTTTAGGTGGACATTAAAGACCTCATGGCACTTCTCAAAAGCGAGTAGGGAACAGGACCCTGAACTGACATAAGGTCACTGGACTTTATACGTGCAGACTAGATGGACCCTGGCTCTCCTTCTGCTGACACCATCTATGTTTCTATGAATTTTATTTAGAGAAATGATAAATCAAATAACCATCAATGAAACAAACAAATCTGTTACTAGTACATAGAGAAGAAAGGAAAACTCATAGGAATTCATAAGAGAGAAACCACTGATCTACTTAAATGTGTTACAAAGTTACACAAAAGTAAACCATAGGCAGAATTCTCCACCAGGTTTCCCACACACGAGTTGGTACTCCTTTTTTTCTTTTATATATACAAGATGCACCTCATTGTTGATTTGTTCTATTAAGCCTGTGATCGAGATACATTTTGTTGCAAAATAAATTTACATGGAACTTGCCAAATTGTCCATTTTATAATAGCTAGTAATACTCGTGATGTACCAGGATAGAACCTTTTTCAGTCATCTGTAAAGTTTCCATATATTAAAGGAGTACTACTGGGTGAGTTGAAGCCCAACCACTGCAAAGATCGTGGCTTCTGCTGAGATCCCCATATCGCCTTAGTAAATAAAGTATTATTTTACCTTATCACTTGTAAAAAGACCGATCCTCCAGTGCAACCAGTATGATTAAATATCGTGCTCCTAACCCCTGGATTGTGCCAGAAAGACCACAATATCGTGATGCAGCTTTGCCTCTTCCTGTTATTTGCCCATACAGATGTGTCAGCCATGATGAACCGCAGCAACTTGCAGTAATGACATCGCGACAAAATCCTGCATGACAAAGGGCTTAATTGCCATTGACTTACAATGGCCCCTGCAGCAAATTGCAGTATTCTGTGATATTATGCAGCATTTCTATGCTTCATCCTGGCTTAACACATCTGTATGTCTGGAGCTTTTAAATACTAGTATTTCCCATGCCCAGCGTATTTCTGACAGAATTTGCCTAAATGCCATGTGTATGTCTAGCACAGACTTGGTATTTTGGCAAATTCTGTCAAAACAGTGCTGGGCAAAGGAACTACCAGTATTTTAAAAGTTCGATACATATGGGCAAACAACAGGAAGAGGCAAAGTCACACATAATATCGTGGTCTTTCTGAAGCAACCTAGGGAGTGAGGAGCGCCATATTTAATCATGCCGCTGCACCAGAGGATCTGGTATTTTGTGAGTGATGAGGTAAAAAATACTTTATTTACTAAGGTGCACAGGAGGATCATTGAGGAAGCCTTGATCTGTGCAGCGGTCAGGGCTTCACTCACCCAGTAGATACTCCTTTAACACATCATATGTAATGTTGGAAAACTGAGGAATAGCCCATTTTTGTGTAGGTGAAGTGCTAAAGGTGGTCATATAAGAGCAATCAAAAATAAATGATCCACTGTTTCTAGTTGTTGTACACATTGGCCCAGATATTCCAGACTCGCTGGGCAGTGGTGCAAGCCTGGGAGCAGCACAACTGGGCTGAGCGGGGCCAGGACCAGGTAATATTCAGCAGGTGATGTGCCATGGCGCAGCCGTTGAACTATGTTTCAGGTTGGCGCACTACTGCGCATGGCACAGTGGTACTGCACTAGCACAAGCCACAGTTAGGTAGCACAGGGATCGCCAGCACAAGTGCAGTTCGCACTAGGCGCATCACCCACTGATATTCAGCTGGGGGCATGCAAATGAGGCCATAATATATGCAAGGCACAAATGGGACCATTTGCATATCATTATGGCCCCATTGCATGCCTTGCTCAGGGCAGCCTGGTGACTTGCACCTGGTGCCCTGCACAGAATGATGTGTGCATAGTGGGGTCCCGGGCATCCCCCACCCCACAGCCACGATTGCGGTAAAGCACCATGGAACAAAGCCCTGCTAGTCCAGTGGTACCCCCCTCCCTCCTGTTTCCTGATAATTGTATTGAAGTCATTCCCTGGTGGTCTAGTGGTACCCCTCCTCCTGATGCCCCAGTTACGGTGCATGTTTATGTAATCAGTCCCTAGTAGTCTAGGGGACCTCCCTTCCCTCCTGTTTCTCTGATAGCAGTAGGAGTGCCATAACATCATTCCCTGGTGATCCAGTGGCACCCCCCCCCCCTCCACCCACATGGGACCCTTGCCCACCCCACTCCCCCCAAATTGGTGGGGGCTGCAACACCTACATACTGCCTGGCCACCCGCTGAATGACAGGTACAGTATGGTCTGTAAATCCATTAGTCTGACAGTGGATTAATAGGTTGCAGGGCATATTGTATTGGATGTCCCAAATATGTGAATGCAGTCATTCACATATTTGGGACTGTCCAGTACAGTATGCCCTGCAAGCCCATTGGTCCATACTGTACCTGTCATTCGGCAGGCAGCTGGGCAGTGGCGGGAGGGTTGCAGCCACCTGCCAATGACGGGGGGAGCGGGGTGGGCAAGGGTCCTGTGGGTGGAGGTGGGGGGGTGCCACTGGATCACCAGGGAATTAGGTTGCACTCTACTGCAATCGGGAAACGGAGGGAGGTGGGTCCCCTAAACTACCAGGGAAGGGATTAACTAGCCACGCATTCTGTGATCGGGAATTGGGAGGGGGTTACCACTGGATCACCAGGAACATATTCATACAATTATCGGGAAACGGAGGAGGGGGTCCACCAGACTACCAGGGAGATGTGGGTGCTTGTGGATGATGTTCTGGGTGGGCAGGTAGCCACCATGGCTGGCGGCTGCTGTGTTGTGCCCAGCATACAGCAGCCCACCTGTGGGTGGCCAGGAGTTGTTCCACGATTCACGGGCTCAACTTTGAGCCCCCCTATGCTGAGGCAATGCAGGGTTGCACCAGCACGCTTGTACATCCTGGGCTGAATATCGGAATGTGCCGCATATGCATGGGCATGCCCCCTGCGCTGCGTCTGCATACCATTACATTGAGCCCCAGCACATTGGGGAGTTACGTTGCACCAGGCTGCTTCTTTCACTATCCCATTAGGCGCAATGCGGGTGCAACCCTTTGAAATATTCCGCCATTGTTCTCTCAGACAATACCTACTGATTTGTGGTGATGGTTATTTCAAACATTTAATCTAGTATGGCAACAGAGCCACAATGTATCCACATTTTCTGTGGGGATCCTAGAGTCCATGAGTTAGTTCAATAAACATTTCTCTGATATGCCTGTTGGGCATGTAAAGCGGGAGGAAAAGAAGTAGGTTTTAAGATATATTTATAAATTTCCATCCTTGTTTTGTATGAGAGATCTTGAGCTGTTCTCTTCCACTGTTTTATTTTCTTTAAAAATTCTATAATATACCCTGCTGTCTCATCTAGAATGGCTCTAAATGCTTCCCATTCCATTTTTGAAAAAATACTGCTCTTGAGACTGAAACATAGTAGTCCATATTTTTTGCCAACCTTGGATTATAGGTAGAATAGTTGAGTATAAAAATAGGGCAAATAAAAGAGACTACTGGGTTAATCATGTCTAACCCATCATTTAAGCTCCTTTAAGCACAAAGTATGACAGCACTTGGTGGCCAGTGCCTACTGTGACTGCTACATTTAAATTCCCTGCTTGCCCTCCTGGCCTTTCCATTACTTAAGGCACTCGCCCACATCCCACTTCCTCCCTATTAACTCTTTCCAATGTCTCATGTCAGCCACCTCAGCCTCCTCCCCGCCCCCCAGATTTCTCCTCCCTCTCTCCATGCCCTCTCACATCCATGTCCCTCCCCACACCTATTACCCCTGCACCTCCTAACTCTCATATTCTGTCTTTCACTCTCCCTTCTCCCTAGCCCTCCTTAACTCCCTTCTAGTTCTCATTTCTGTATCCTTTCTCCTCCTTGCCCATCCTAACTCTTCTCTCTCCCCACCCATCCTGTTACCCCCACTTACATCTCCCATCCCTTCTTCCCTCCAGTCTGTCACCACCTACACCTCTCTTTCACCACCTACCTTATCTCTCCAATCCCCCACCCCTCAGTTCTTGCCTGTCCCCTATTACCTTGTCCTCTCATCAACTACCTCTGGCCCCCATATACTTGTCAGATCACTATTTCAATTCTAACCGCCCCAGGCTCTCTTTGTATAATTACTGGTGATATTGCACCATTGCTTCCGTCCACGTTGATCCTGACAAAGCCTTTGGCAGCTCATGCAGTCTGTAATGTTTTACCTGTAATTAATTCTATTGTCTTGTCTAATCTGGACCACTGGCAGCTCATGTACTGTAATTGTATTAACTGTTATCTACCTGCCTGTTCTTGTCTATACTTGTCCATTGTCCATGAAGTGGAACCTTTGTAAAAGTGCACTGTTTGCTCAAGGTGTTATCCGAAACTGTCATAAATAAATAAAATAAATAACATTTTTACTGGTCTTCGTTTAACCAGGTTTAGCCTACTTCCCATAGTAATCTGAAAAATATGTTATATACCTAACTTCTAGTTTTGTGGTAAGGAAAGACATAACTGACATTTAAGAAAATTGGGATTATGAATGTTTTAAGCATATAAGCTTTCTTTCTCCTTGTCATGTGCAGGATTTCCATCTATCTGTTTTGGTTTCTGCCATTTAAATTTTTTCTGATCAGTTGCTAAATGCAAGGTCAGGATTTCCAAATTTAATTCCTAATAATTGTAACAGGTCTTGTTTTTTCTGTAACCCTGAGATGCTGGGAACCTGATTGACTAGATTCCCATGTATCACCATCTCTTTACTTTTATTATGTTTGCTTGCACACATGTGCAAGAAACATAGTGCCATCATCCGAAGTTTTCCAGAGTGTGTCAGCCTCTTCCAATTCAGTCAGTGTGTTTGCAGGCACAGTCGCAGTGCGCCAATCAATGCTCCAGCTGTCTATGACAGCTGAAAATGCAGTGGCATACAGTTGAAAGGGACAGCTCTGCTTCAGTGAGCAGAGCCACCCCTCACACACACACACACACACACACACACACACACGTGCGTGCCCCATGCACACTGCGTGCTCATCGCCGTCCCTTCCCCACACTATACGGCTGGCGGGGATGCCCAATCTCCGTCGTCTCCACGCCTCCAAAGTATCCAGGTGCCACGCTGGGGAGCCCACCCAGCGTGTCAAAAATGTTTTATGGCCAACGGGGTGCCCAATTCCCCATCGGCTGCATGCCCCCCAAAGCATCCAGGTGCCATGCTGGAGCCCACCCCAGTGTGGCAAAATGATATTATGGTCAGCAGGATGCCCAATCCCCCCCAAGCATCCAGGTGCCACGCTGGGGCCATCCCAGCGTGGCAAAATGTTATAGCCGACAGAAGGTGCCCAATCCTGTCGGCTCCTGCCCCCACCAACATCCATCCAGCTGCCACGCTGGGAGCTCACCCAGTGTGGCAAACGCCTCTTCGCTCTTGTGAAATAAAAGAAACCTGTAAATATAAAACTGTCCCTCGGCACTTCTCCCTGCCCCTCCCACAACCCACACCCACCCACTGTGCACCCTGCCCCCACACCCCCAACCCCATACTTACCTCCGGAGCTCAGCGCGACAATCTTGGCAGACCGGGAACACGTCTGCACTCTTCAAAGCCGACTGCTAACTGAGGAAATGCCGGTAAGCTGTATAATGGGATAGATAGGGTTTTTCAACTTATTGCATATCACAGGCATTTTGGGAATTTTGCACCAAATTTTCAACATGGGGTTTTGGGACCCCTTCTCATGAATGCTGTCACTGTCATGGCGTTACTCGGGCCTGAAGGGTGATTTCGCAGCCACTGCAGAAATCACCTTTCCAGAAATGATTAATGAAACAACACTGCCAGTGTTCATAAGGTGGGCTCTCAAAAGCCTATTTTGAAAATTTAGTTGACAAATCTAAAATGACTGTTTACGTGCATGCGGCATTGCGCAGTTCCTACGTACGTCAGAATCAGCGAATTTTCAATATTTTCACTCCAGATTTTCAACATTGCCATTTTACCATACTTTCTTATGAGCAGTACAGCTGTCATTTTCACATCGCATCTAAAATGTGTTTCCCGCCCTAAGCGCACAATGGTGCAGTCGGTGTCTCGAAAATCAATGTCACGGACACATTAAGAAAATCACAGTGACACTGTTCATGAGCAGAGGTCTTAAAATGGCTATGTTGAAAATCGTGAAAAATTCTAAAATGACTGTTTCTAGGTCGTTGCACAGTTCATCGGCTGTCGTAAGTTTGATAAATTTCAATGTTTTCCTCCAGATTATCAATTGCCATTTTACCACATCTCCTTATGAGCAGTACAGCTGTCATTTTTCATCTCACCCAAAAGTGTTTCCGCCCATGTAGTGCACAATGGCGCAGTCGGTGTAAGAAATCAATGTAAGGGACACATTAAGAAAATCACAGTGACACTGTTCATGAACAGAGGTCTTAAAATGGCTATGTTGAAAATTTGGTGAAAAAATTCCCAAAATGACTGTTTTAGGGCCGCGTGCATGGTCCCTACGCACGCTGGCAAGTTTGCGAATTTGTAATATTTGCACACCAGATTTTCAACAGTGCCATTTACCACACTTCCTTATGAGCAGTACAGCTACCATTTTCACATCTTGTTCAAAATGTGTTTCCGCACATGTAGCGCACAATGGTACAGTCGGTGGCGAAAACAATGTTTGGGACAGATTAAGAAAATCACAGTGACACTGGTCATGAGCAAAGGTCTTAAAATGGCTATGTTGAAAATTTGGTGACAAACCTCCATAAAATGACTGTGTTACAGTGAGCATTGCGCAGTTTCCACGCACCTTGTAAGTTCATGAATTTGTAATATTTTCAGTCCAGATTTTCACCAGTGGCATTTTTCCACACCTCCTTATGAACAGTACAGCTGTCATTTTCCACAACATGGCCGAAATGTGTTTTCACACTTTCAGCACAGAAATGCGTGGTTGCTGTGGGAAATCATTGTTCGAGAACAGATAAAGAAAATCACACTGACACTGTTCATGATCGGAGGTCCCAAAATGCCTGTGTTAACAATCTGCTGTAAAAAATCCCCAAACTAGTTACATTACGGGTGTGTTGCACCAGTTTCTATGCGCTAAATGACTTCACCAGTTTTAAATTTTCACAGCAGATTTTTCAACATTGCCATTTTTACACCTCCCCATGAACAGTACCGCTATCATTTTTCACATCCTGTTCGAATGTGTTTTTGCACCTGTGGTGCCAAATGCCATAGTCGCTGTGCAAAAGCAGTTTTGGCTAACAAACTGATATTGCCACTGTTCATGAGGTGGGGTCACAAAAAAACCATGTTGAAAATTTGGAGTGAAATACCAATGAATGCTTGAGGCGTTGGGTTTCGACCATAACCCCATGAGAAATGACAGGCATCAGGGGTGTGACTTGGGATTCTTGCCTGTCATGCTCCTTGCTATTCCACCCCACCCACACCCTGCAGCCAGTGAGAGGCATCAGGTGTGCCTTGGACTCTTCAGGTCCAAACTTCACCCCATTCTCTATACTGCACCCATCTCACAGTATTCCTGATGGAATGGGAGTGCGCATAAAGTTCAAAAGACCCCAAGGCACTGACACTTGTCAGTGTCTGCAGGGTAGGTCAGTGAAATGGCATGTGGTGCGTTATGCCTGACGACCCAAAGGCACACCCAATGCTGTCACTCTCTGCAGGGTGGTGGTGGGGTTGGCTTCAGTTCAATACTTCACTGCCATTCCTATTATGCAGTTCTCTAACTTCTACTCTACCAATGCCAATGC
Organism: Neoceratodus forsteri; assembly: GCA_016271365.2. Taxonomy (NCBI): domain Eukaryota; kingdom Metazoa; phylum Chordata; order Ceratodontiformes; family Ceratodontidae; genus Neoceratodus; species Neoceratodus forsteri. Next base: position 1,874,834,906 of record CM057452.1, read on the forward strand.
CAGCAAGCAAACATTCGCATTGACAAATGCTTGTTTTATTTAGGAAGGAGCCAGATACTGAGGAGAAGGTCTGAAATACAGCAAGGACTCTTTTACCTGACTGATGTCAGCTACTGACAGGTAGACATCATCTACATAAGCTAAAACAGTGGAAATGTATACCCACTGGGGCCTGTAATATGGGCCATGCATGTGTCAGGTCTAGTTTTCAAAGCAATGGCTCAATACAGAAGACATACAAGAGAGGACTGAGTGGACACCCTTGTCGCACTCCTCTTCTGACCTGTAGTGGTCCTCCTAGTATGTCATTGACTACTGTACGAATGTGGCTGTCTTATATATTTATTTACTTATGTCTTTGATAACCGGTAAGTGAGCTGATCCAAAGGATCAATTTTATTCACGATCTGGGCCAGAAGCGGCATAAACTGACATAAGACAGTTTTACATAAACATAGCCAGGCAGTAATACAAGTACAATTGACATAAGACAGTTTTACATAAAACATAGCCAGGCATTAATACAAGTACACATAAAAACTTCGCAGAACAGTCAAGATACAGCAAAAAGCCATTAGGGTGGTACATATAGCAAAATAAAGGATGCAGAAAGGCAGTCTTGATAACAATTTGATAGTACCGAACTTCATGGGGCAATCAGTATTTACAAACACAAACAGCAGTAATATAACTAGAAATGAGCTGCAATTTCCAGCAAACTTAGTATGCTGTGGTATAACTTGATATAGATGCCCAACGGAAAGAGATAGGTTAATTCAAAAACACAGCAGTCTTGATGCATGGACTACCCTGAATCTACCAGGAGATGAGAGAGTGATGTAGGATGATCAGAGACAGAATCAGGGATAGAGGCAGAGTATCAGCAGTAGAGTGACATTTCTATATGGGGGGCTAGGGCAGATCATGGGCCCTAGCATCATCTAGGAACAGTTGCAGGAAAGATTCAGTCAGGAGCCAGGCTTGGAGGTTGTTTTGAAGGACATATGGGAGGAAGAGTGGATTGATGATGGGAGCCTGTTCCAGAGGAGGGCTGATACACAGAAGGCTTTACTACCATGACAGAAAAAGTGCATGTGACTACCAGAGGAGGAATGGAGAAACCCTAGGCTCTAGGAACCACCTCTCTATGAGTAGTGAGGAGTAAGGGGATAGCTGGCGTTCCTAAGAGTTATCAATTAAGCTGCCCATGGCATAGTCAAACATCCCTGAAATTGAGCCACCCTAGGGTTTTGTAAAGTGTGTAGTGGTGGGTAGAGTAAGGTGCTTGAAGAACAAAGCAGCAAATGGAATTGCAAGTTGTGTTGAGGCGAAGTGAAGTGAGGAGGAGGCGAAGGAGTAGACAGGGAGCAGTAATCAAGCAGGGAGAGGTCACCTTGCTCAATAATGAGGCGGGCATCCGGAGACAGAAACAATTTGGTTCTGTAAGCTGCACCTAGCTTTTGATGTATTTTCCTCACTGTATTTGATATGTGTTCATTGAATGTTAGGAGGGATCTAGAGTCATGCCTAGGTATTTGAAAGAGGAGACTGTGTCAGGGGAGGCCTGCTGGGAGAGTACAAGTAGGGATGTGTTAGATTTGGCGACCTTGGCTAGAAAAGGCTTTGAGCCAAAGCGCATTGCTTTGTCTTTTTTTCATTGATGAGCAGTTTCCTGGAGAGAATCAGCCCTGGGTGGTGCCATAGTTGATTGTGAAGGGTGGACAAGATTGATTCCTGGGATTTGTCACTGTGGTATAGTACCAAGTCATCAGCATAAAATAGTGCCTTACAGTTGATGCTGTCTGTGGGGAGAGAGTTTATGAACACAGAGAAAAGTCAAGGACCAAGTATGGAGCCTGTGGAACTCCAGTGTATGTAGGTAGGAAAGCAGAGGGCACACTGCCTATCAAAACAGATTTGGGACCTATTGGACAGATAGCTGAGGAACCATGCAGCAGTATCTGGGGAGCAGTCAAAAAGTGCAAGGTGGAATGGAGCAGGCGTGGTCTACTAAGTCTAAGGCCTTAGATAGGTCAACAAATACTGTACCTGTGGCCTTGCCGATATCCAAATTTCTCTGGACATGGTCAGAGAAAAGGGCAAGAGCAGAAGAGGTGCTATGATGTTTCCATGTTGGAGTGGACACAAAGGCTATATATTTCCAGATGCTCAGATAGCTGGTGGTGAATAATTCTTTCCAATAATTTGCTTAGGTGAGGGGAGGAAGATGGGTCTATAGTTTTGTGAGGCAAGGGGTCTCCAGCTTTGAAGAGAGGTACTACATGTACATGCTTTCAAGTTAGGCACTGTGGATGATGAGAGGAGATTGAATATATAAGTCAGGGGTTCGACAATGGCTGGGGAGATGAGTTTTAGGAATATTAGGTAAAGCCCATCACTCCAGAAGCTACCTCTGGCTGGTGGTATCTTCAAGAGTTTGATGGTAGCACTGTGACCGATGGCCCTAAAATAGAAGCGAGGGAGGAATGCTGACATTAGACACCAAGGAAAAGAAATATATGGCCCAATTAAAGCAGCCTCTAGACCTATAACACATAATGTAAAAATGTCTAGAATAGTACATTTATACACTGAATTAATATCTGGCATTCTTCTGCCAGTAACTTCTAACAACTAAAGGATTTTTCAGGACTTATCTCTACCTGTCTTGTTGGCTGAGTTACAGCAACAATTGACTGTGCCCATTTCACAGGCAGAAATTTGGACAGTTGTCTCTCAGTTAAAGGGACACAGCTCCAGTACCTGACAGTCTTAATGGAGAATTTTATAAAAGACAATTCACATCTTAATAGACTATCTTGAGATTATTTTAATGAGATTCTCTAGGAAACTACTCTCCCGTCAGAGTTATCTGAAAGCTTATTAATATATTTATATAAAAAGATGACAAATTAGATTTGACTGATTGGAGACAAATAAGTCTTTTACATTCTGATTGGAAAATATTGTGTAAAATCATAAATTATGAAAGCTCTTCTATTATAGGATATGTCCTTGGTTTAGGTCAAGCAAAGTGTTTGACTCAGTATCACATGAGTGAGTATTTATTTAATGTATTACATTATTATGGTGTACCATAAACATTCATCACGTGGATACATCGCACAACCTGGAGCAATCATCTCCTCATCCACTAGACACAATCTCCACTCACAAAACCACTCCATTCTTGACTGGATTGTCACAAATTGAGCTGACCAAATCCTCCTTAGCCTACTCAATAGAGACCACACCCCAGTATATCATACTGACCACTAAATCTTGTCACCCTCCCCCACACTTCTGTCCTTCAGGAGGTTCAATAGCCATGATCAAGACTCATTGCTTAGGGACACAGGGTCCATAAGTTGGTCCTCCCTCTATCGGCATGACAATGTTTCCTTCAGCTGTTTTCTTCTTCACGGACACCCTTCGTAAATTACAGGACAAGCTTTTCCTGCCACTACCATTTTGCCATCTAGTTGTGGAAAGTGCATCGAATGCCATCCACCTGTCCAGAGTTGTTCTGAATCCATTATTGGGTCTGGCTGTCCCAGTACTGTACATTTTATTTTAATCAGTAGACAATGTCTGATATACAAACCCCTTTGTTTTTGGACAATACTGTAATTGTACTGATGGCAGGTTTAGTCAATGGCATGGTAATGAAGTGTGACCAAATGGGAGTATATGTCACTTCCTGATATCATTGCCAGAATGTTTCTAGGCCGCTGCATTCTTAAAACCCACATAGAAGTTTGGGTCACCAGATGTGTGGATCAATGCGTATATGTCTTTGGCCTAGCCTTTTAAAGCTTAATGGCTACATAGTCTGTCTGGATATATATCAAGGCCTCCGTATACTTCAAACGCACTGTGTTCCTGCCTTTGCAGGTTCAGGAAGAGTGTGAAACAATCCTGTATCAGTACAATTGTTTGTATTTTGTTTAGGTTTTGTCTTCCTGAATTCCTTGAGCTGAAGTAGAAGCAGTAGAGATCGGTCTGTTTGAACAATGGGGAGGGTAAAGCCAGTACATCTAATTGCAGGGCCTCAGCAGAAGTAGAAGGTACAGTCCATAGGATTTAAAGGAGTCTTCATGTTAAACTCATTTGTACTGTTGTTTTGTGGTATGTTTATTTTCCCCATGTCGGTGGATGCAACGGCCCTGAAATTGCCAGGGTTGTTGTCCTTCATTTTGGACCCATCTTGCTGCTGAAGAGCATTGGCAATCGTTGTCCTTGAAACCAATATATTTTCATCATAGTTTGGGACTGGGGATGAGGATTGGGTAACCAAGTTTAAAGCCTGTGGTATTTCACAGTTTTCAGCTTACTCTCTACACAATTCTTCCTGTAAAAACAATAGTCTCAGGTACCAGTCCTGAGGAAGGAGCTGTAGTCATACATGCAGTCGCTTATTTGTTTCATTTTAGTGAGTGTCGGGTGCAGCATTTGAAATTAACAAAGTGCTTTGAAGCCGTCACCCCCATAATTGACATGGCTCTGTGTCAGTTTCACGGCTGCGTTTCCTTCCAAACAGCTAGGTTGTGTCTGCAGCTGAGCAATCATAGAAACAGTAGGAACAAGAGATAAAACAGTACCTTCAACATCTGCAGCATCTGTCTTGGAGGTTTGTTGGAACAGAGTTACGTTCTGACTGATCCATAGGCTCGTTTTGTACTGTTAGTTGGTTCTACTCAGTTTAACATTTCGTTCCCCAATACTTTTTCTTCAACTGCAAGCAAGTTCAATGAGTATGCTCGTCTTCTGAGTTAGGCTTCATTCACTGCGGTGTCATTATCTACTTCACTAGTTCCATGTTCTGGTCTTTGCAGGGCATCAGTATTCGTATGGGTTGCTCCATTTTTCTGGGTCTGAAAATCATGTTCAGACGCTCTCCTCATGAATCTAGGTGGGAGGGAAGCCAACTCCTCAGGACCCCATCACTCCATCCGCACCACTGGTCTTCTAAACAGGAAGTCCACAGTGCCCCTCTCAAAAATGAATAGGGATGTTCCTGGTGTCCTGACCAAATTTGTTAGCTGGTTTCCATCTGTATTCCTCCATCCCTGGATGAGACTGAAAATAGCAGAATTGCCAGTCCTTCTTCCTGGTCAACAAAAACTACATGTTACTAACTAACTAACTAACTAATCCCGATCTTCCTCCACCCTGTCCTACCATCCCTAAAATCCCAACACTGTCTTTTGGGTGACAAGCTCAGATGGGAGTTCATTCCATTTGGACACTACCAGCTCTGTAAACATAAGAGGATAATGGATGGGAACAGTTAATAGCAATGCTGTGGTCCCATTGAGAGGTCATTATGACAAGATAGTAAACCTCAGGAACGAAGCTCAAAGAGGTTACAGTTATCATGATGATCTCAAGATGGGAACATGTTTGTTGTTAACTGTGCCCATCCATTGTTTCATAGTGTATGGGCACCAGTTAAACAAATATTGTCCTTACTTTTTCTTTTTCCCCATAGCACCACTTCTCTGCTAGAACCAGCTCACCAACATGGTCATTCATTGTGAGCCACTAGTTCAAAGCTGCACATGCACAGATCCGTTCCCATTGTTATGGTATCATTGTGACATACAACCTCTTGATCTCACAATGATACCATAACAACATTATAAAATTGGATTTCAGGTAATAATAAGGCTCCCCATACATTATATATAGAATAATACATGGGGTGGTGTATTTAATGAGAAATTTATTACACGCTTGAGGTGTTGGATGTTACATAAACCCCTCGAGAGGCTTGAGGGTTTATTTAAGCATCCAACACCAGGTGTAAAATTAGTGTTTTATACACATTTCCATGTTTATTTATATAATTGCTGTACATTTTTTCATCATCAATTATATAAAATAAAAATATTTTGCAGGTCAGCCACGGTCAAGTAGAAGTATGGTCCATGGTCAGGCTGAAGAGCTTGTTTACATGGTCCCATCTTTGCGAGCGATTCCCCAAGAAGAAACAAAAGGCACAGTGAAAAAGATGTAAATTCCAAGTTTGTAGTTCACTGTTCTAAGACTTATTGACTGTGTAGTAAGTCCGCCAACTACAGGTAGGGAAGTGCAGCCGTGGTCCAATCGGCTCCACGATGACATTAAGACTGCGCTGGGGCATGTGTGGAGTGAGAGAAACCCGCACGTGTTCACAATTATAACTTGCAGGTTATAATGGTGAATTATAACCAGGTTTCCTATAGGAGAAAATGCTCCCCAGTTACTATAAGTGTTTCCTGATCTCCTTCTTGACTCTTCATTCTGCCAACTAAGAGAGCACCCCTAGTGGTCCAGTTATCACTGAGACAGAAAAGTTCTCCAATATTTCCCATGTTTATACCTTTCAAGTAACTGAAGGTTTAAGTAATTTCTGCTGTCTCTTGCTTTCCTCAAGTGAGTGCATATTTAGCTGTCTCAGCCTGTCCTCATGCCATGCCCTGCTTCCCATGAACCATCTTTGTTGCTCTCCTCTGGACTGCCTCGGAGCTGGTTGATACCTTTTCTCAAGTAAGGGTTCCAGTACTGCACGTTGTACTCCAGGTTAGTCATACTAAGGATCTGTACTGCAGTATTATAATCTCCTCCCTTTGCCTGTGAACCCTCTTGAAATGCAGCCTAGCATTCAGTTTGCCATGGCTGACTGACTACCTATACTGTGTAGCCTGCTTAAGGTCACTGGAGATGGCTATCCCCAAGTCTTTCTCCTCATCTGTTTCAGTGATCCTAACCCCTAACTGTACTCTGCCCTCAGATTCCTCATTTCTGACCTTGTACTTCTCCGCCCTGAACCCCAGCTGCCAGATGCCTGACCACCTCTCCAGCTAACCAGGTCCTACCTTGGGTCCTGCACCCCTTGTCTGGGTCCATCCTCCCACAGAGTTTTGTGTTGTTTGCAGAGAGGCAAATCTTACCATAAACTCCATCCCTGACATCATTTATGAACACATTAAACAACACTGGTCTGAGCACTGACCTCTGTGGGATACCACTTGTAACTTCCCTGTACCTGAGAGTTCTCTACTACCAGCACCCTCTGAGTTCTACCTCTAAGCCAACTTACCAACCAGCTGGTTAATTTACTCCCTGCCCCGGTCCTCTAACTCCTGATCAACCTCTTGTGCAGCACTGAGTTGAAGGCCTTGCTGAAATCCATATACTGTATAGAATGTCAACTGCCTGATCCTTGTCCATGGCTCGTTACCCAGTGAAGGAAGTGAATCAGGTCGATTTCCAGCTCTCTCTTGGCAGAGAAGGACATGGTTACTGAAAGCACTTCAGTTCTTTGAAGACAAACTAACGTTTGATCAAACAAACTTTGAAAAGAATCTTTATTATTGTTATATGGTTGCTAGTTAGCTGTGGTTTCTGTGCAGGGCAGGCCAGTAATTCATGTGTTGCTGCAATAGGATAGTGACTAAAGGGCAGCTCAGCAGGAGACCGGGCTGGAGGAGATGAGGTTTTATTTACAGTTAATTTTTATTTTAATGGCTGCTGGTGGAGCATTATTTTCCCTGTGTTGGAGTCAGGTTGTAAGTGAAGTGAAAGTGAGTAAAATTCAAGCAGGGAGGGCAGGCTCAGTGGAGTGGGGGCAGAGGAACACCACACAATGCTGGGAACCCAGGTTTGGAATGGACAGGGTCACTGGGGACTGGCCAAAGGCAGGAGGATTGAGCATCCATTGACGTCTCTCTTCCTTTGGGAGGGAACAGTGTATGCCACTGATTGGCTGCTACCTAGTGGAGACTAGGTAGCAGCAGCGACATCCTTCAATCAGTTAGGCACGGACACAGAGTATGTGCGACACCTTTATGGAACGTCTCTATGTCATTGCACATGTGCTGGATTTGGGAATGGGGCAAAGCAGAGAGAAAATGAACACAGACTGGTAGGATAATGATGGTGACCCCAGGCTCAGCACCACCACCACCTGAAGACCCCCATTCACCCATGGTGGTCCAAGTGGATGGAGTAAGTCCCTGGTTGGTGGGTGATGGGGACCACTGTCAGAAGGAGCCAGTCGGGAGGTACAGGATGTAAAAAAAGTTATGTAGGCTGCTGCATGTGAAACTTAAGTGTGTCAGGTTTCTCAGATCAGTGTCCCACCAGTTGGGTATTTTAGCAGTGTTTGTGGTCTCTCTCATTTGTTGTCTACCTCTAGACATACACATTATTGCAGTGAGTTGTCATCATTTCTACTGCATTCTGCTGCATCGTAATGTTATCTGTCATGCAGAAAACATGAAGGAAAGAGCAGAAGAAAGAGACACAGGGAAGAAAAGGTTCAGAGAAACTTCCACCATGCCAGTTGCTTCCAACTGATATAACATCTGCAATCAGCTGTGATTACAGTAGCATGATTGCGAACTGTCTGTCAGTGGCTGGCCATGGAGGTGAGTGAGTGGGTCTGTGCCAGTCAATGAGGGGGGCACTGGGGATAGGGTGGCAGGTATCTCATGTATAGGGAGGCATGCTGAGGCCAAGGCATGAGGTTGGTTTTCGGGATATGAACCTGGGGAGGAGGACCACTGGACACCAGGGAATATTGTAAGCAGGCACAGCTGGGGGTTTAGGGGCTGGGGACTGCTGGATACCAGGGAATATTTTAAGTATGCATGACCAGGGGTTCAGGGATGTGGAAGACCACCAGTCACCAGGGTAATCCAATGTACTAGTCTTCCTCGCTATTGTGAACACCAGTACAACAAACGCCGCTATTATGAACACAAGTCATGGCTCCATTTTCACAGCAGCATCTAGTGGTCTGATCAGCTGATTGTCAGTGCAGCATTTTGCGGTCTGATTCACATTCTGATTAGGCAGATGCTGGTAGTTATCTGTAATGAGTTTCAGCACTGTATAAGAACCCTTAACCCCCCATCACCTCAAACTTCCTAAACCTGCTGTCATGAAGCATCTTGGGTACTCTGTGGACATCAAACTCAAGATTCTCGATCATCTTAAGGTGGGTGAGAGCCTTGCCAAACTTGCCAAGTGAAACCCGGGTTTTCCAAGTCCACTATTTGTACATGAAGGAAGCAAGAATCCTTGAGAGAATTTTTGAAGAGTGTACTGACAGTGATGGACTGCAGCGAAAGAAAATCTGCAGAGCCAATGAGCTTGAGATTGACTGTGCCACCCAGCTCTGATTTTCACAGCAAAGAGCAAACGGTGTGACATCAGGGCTCTTTTATCAGAGGGAAAGCAGTACATTTTGCCCGTGAGATTCAGGGGCAGACAGCAGCTCTAAGTCCTGCACCAGCTGGCTGTGGCAGTTCCAGCATTGCCACAGCATTTGCCGGGTTGCCATAACTGGGGAGGCAATATCGCGTGATGCTGCTGCTGCTGGTGGTGCCTTTCTACCCAAACTACAAGAGCAGCAGAAATACATGGATGACTAGTGACATTTTCCGTAGCGCAGTTCTTTGACTGTTTTGTGTATCAGCACCTTTGAAAACAAAGCTGCCACCCAAAGCCCTTCTATTGTTGGGCCAATGCCCTGCCCACCCTAGAGTCAGAACTGAAGTCAAGGGATGGGAAAATTCTTATCCTATTTCTCCCCAAGAATACCACTTCAAAATTCAGCCCCTTGACGGTGGCATAATAGCCATTTAAAAAAAACACTGTCTGAAAAAGACTGCTGGGTGAGCTTGTCTCTATTGGTGATCCAGTTGGGGTGCAGGATTTGTAAAAACAAACAAAACAACCTGTGAGGGACAGCATTCACATTGACGGTGAAGCTTGGGCAATTGCAACACCTGCAACAGTCTATCACTGCTGGGTAGCCACACTGGGACCCACTTTCCTACCTGAGTTTAGTGAACGAATGATTGGTGTGGATGAAGCAGAAGCTAACAACACTAATGACATTGTGCAGATTGCCACAGATCTAAATTTAATTGCCAACAAAAATGAAGCAACTGAACTCAGTGATTCCTGGATCCTCAATGATGAAGCACTGTCAACTGTGGATCAGCTGTCTGATGTTGACATTGTATCCACTGTAACAGTGTTTGACCAATCAGGTGAACCTGGCAACAGTGTACCAGTCTGGCAGAAGGCTGCTCGGAGCAGCCCCAATAAGCGAAACTAGGTAAGGCGAGACAGCTTTAGCGTGGCTGGCATGTGAAGCTTCTGCTCCCATGAAGGTAATACAGCTCCGACAGATTCGGTCATATGCCAGGGACTTAATTTCTAAAAGACTTCAGAGCAGCTTAAAATAACTGATTTTTTCCAGCTTGAGCAGTACTGGCAGTACTGTACTGCATTTTGATATGAAATTTTGCAGAACAGTTCATTTGTAAGCATCTCTCATGTTGCAAGTAAATAAAGTCTACATTTTAACTGCTAAAACTGTAATCTGCTATAAGTTTTTTCAGGTTGGCATCCCTTGATGTAACTAATAACATACTATAATAATTGCTGATCCTGGCTCCAGAATCATTCATTATATCAAGGGAGGCTGTATATGTCAGGGGTGTTCAGAAGCAGGTGGGACCACTAGCCACCAGGAGTAATTTGATTATACACTAGCAAAGATGTTCTGGGGTGGGGTGGGGGCACCACAGAATACCAGGAAATGCTTTCACTGATCGGCAGGGAGTTTGGTGGCAGGGGGATGGCGGTTTGGAGGTGCAGTTGTTAAGACCTGGTTTGGGGAATCAGTAAATAGCATATCGCTGAAGGTTACTTACCACCTCTCCAAACCTACAAATATTCCGGTGTGCCTATATGCAAGGTGCTACCAGTTGCTTTGTATGGGCACACGGCATATTTAGGGCTGATCACTAACAGGTGGCGACTCACAAACCATGCCATCCACTATGGAATTTGCATCCCTTTCCTGTTTTGGGCCCTCAATGTGGTGTTAGCAGTCGCTAACCTGTTACGCCATCGTTAAACACCTTTGAGTATTCCAGGCCAGTAGTTCATCTGTGGCTCAACAGCAGCAGCCGCGAGTGTGCTTTGGCCTTCTTAACAGTGGTACATAAGGTGTTTCTGCTTACACAAGATGCAGAAAGGTTTGAAAGCATTACATCAGACACATAGAACATAGAATGTGATGGCAGATAAGGACTGCTTGTCCCACCTAGTCTGCCCATTTTCCTGCCTGTTTCATATACTGCAGATCCTAAATGATCTGTAGCTTACCCCTCTTTCCTATTGCTAGGGTTTCCTTATGTCTATCCCATACATTTTTTATTCCCCACCATTTTGCTGCCACAACCTCACAGGTAGGCTGTTCCATGCATCCACCACCCTTTCCGTGAGCAAAATATTTCCTCACGTTACCCTGAGTCTACCCCTCTATTTTCGTATTAACGGCCCTTTTTGTTGAATATCTTTTAATACAAAAGATGCTACCCTCTTGCACCTTATTTATTCCTTTAAGGTATTTGAAAGCCTCCATCATATCCACTCCCTCCTCTCTTCCAGGAATACATATTGGGGTCCTCTAGCCTCTCTTCATCGGCTTCTGGTGCAGACCCTGCTCCATTTTGTTACCCTTCTCTGAACCACTTTTACTCTGTTTATTCGTTCCAGAGATGTGGCCTCAGAACTGGACACAGGACTCGAGATGTGGTCTCACCAATGTTCTATATAATTGTATCACCACCTCTTTCCTTCTGCTGGAGATAGCTCTCCCTAAGCACCCTAGCATTCACTGGCTCTCCTCACAGCCTTCTCACATTGTTTGGTAACCTTTAAGTCATCAGATATGATTACTCCCAGGTCCCCTTCTGGTTTGGTGGCCGCCAGCACCTCCCACTCATCATGTACTCCTCCCTTGCATTTCTGTATCCCAAGTGCATGATCTTGCACTTTTTGCATTGAATCTTAGCTGCCATACCCATGAACACTCCTCCAGACTGCTGAGGTCCAGTCTCATTTTTCTCCTCTCCTGGGTGTCCACCCTGTTGCAGATCTTCCTGTCATCTGCAAAGAGACATACCTTCCTTCAGCCCTTCTGCAATGTCACTTATGAAGACATTAAAGAGAAAAGAAATCTGCACTCAGACCACAGGTTCTGCGAACATAAATGTCACTTAAATAGTTCTGTAGACTTTTAAAGTTTCAGGTGGTTTAAATAACTTCTTTTATTTAACTTTTCCCACAAATAACTTGACCAACAAATGTTACTCCTGCACTTGGCTTTTCGAGCTTCCTTAGGGAGTAATACATACAAAGGATTCTGGGCTTTATACAAGTCAAAAGTGTGACATCATCAATTACATCATATTAACAATGAAATACATTTTTGAAAGTAATAATTATTTAAAGAAAGTTCAGTGTAATAAGTTTAAGCAATTTATAATTTCATTTCTCAATTGCCATATAAAACAACCTCGTTTATAAACCAAAGTTTATTACAACTGTTTATAATACCAAAAATAAAACATTTCTCAAATAAATATTTATAAATATTCTTATCAACTTATGCACCTTATGTTTTCTCTAAATTTTAGAGAAACAACAATATATCCTTAGAGATGATGTTAACAATCTAGTGAAGGCAATAAAGGTTTAAGTTTGTCTAAACTCATACTCACTACTGAGGTCAAAAATATATACATTTTGTGCTAAAAATAGCATACGAATACCTAGATTGTAGTGAGTACATATAGAAAAAAGGGAAAGTTATAGTCTCAAAAAAAAAAAGCGGAATTAAACAATTTACAAGTATTAGATTTTACTTTTTATCTTTACTTCTTTTTGTTTTGTATCCTCTTTTGTCTTTTCTCCACTTTATGTCCAAATGAAACAGATGAGGGCAAAACCACAAACCAGGAGGTGTCATGGTTTCATTTTGTTTAGGTTCCTGCAGAAAATCTTTATCTCATTTTGTCTTCTTGTTCCTTTTCAGTCCGTGAAGGGGTTTGGAGGCGCAGGATTTTATGCGGGAACTTAAACAAAAATGAAGCCATGACGTCTCCTGGTTTGTGGTTTTATCTTTATCTGTTTCATTTGGACACACTTTTGACTTGTATAAAGCTCAGAATCCTTTTGTATGTATTACTCCCTAAGGAAGCTCAAAAACGAAGTGCAGGAGTAACATTTGTTGGTCACAGTTATTTGTGGAAAAGTGAAATAAAGAAGGTATTTAAACCGCCTGAAACTTTCAAAAGCCTACAGAATTATTTCTTAATGGACATTTATGTTCGCAGAACCTGTGGAGTGCAGATTTCTTTTGTGTTTTGTATTTATACCTGAGGTGGCAGCCTGTATCTGCACCCGCCCTTATACCCTGAAGCACAGCACTTAAGTCTGAACTTTAAGACATTAAAGAGGACTGGTCCCAGCAATGAACCATGCAGTACCCAGCTGGCACCCCTTCTCTTCTGATTGGACTCTGTTTACTACCACACTTTGTGTCCTATCACTCGCCAGTTTCAGACCCAGTTTACCACCATCGGTCCGCCCCCCACCCCCAGGCTGCCCAGCTTGTTTACAAGCCTCCTGTGTGGCATGGTGTCAAAGGCTTTGCTGAAGTCCAAGTAGGCCACATCCACTGCCCCTCCTGATCAACTTCCATAGTCACCAAGTCAAAGAAATCTATCAGATGAGTTTGACAGGACCTTCCGCTGTAGAATCCATGGTGCCTCAGATCCTATGATCCACTGGCTTCAAGAAATATCATAAACCATTCTTTTGTAGTGATTCCATTAGGTTCCTAACCACTGAGGTCAGGCTGACTGGCCTGTAATTGCCAACCTCCTCTCTGCTTCCTCTTTTGTGGAGGGAACTACATTTACCCTCCTCCAGTTCTTAGGTACCATACCTGTTTCTAGCAATCTGTCGAATAGGGCTGTCAGAGTGCTGCCAGCACCTCCTGAGTTCTCTTAGTACACTGGGTGTATCCCATCTGGCCCCATTGCCATGTTCACTTTCAGCTTTGAGTTCCTTTTGGACTCTCTCCTCTCTAAATGGACTGGTGTCCACCTCCCTTCCAGTGGTGCTTCTGATGCCTAATTGTAGTCCTTCCCTTCCTTCTTCCATGAATACTGAACAAAATATTTGTTCAGTATTTCTCTCTTTCTTTGTCCCTTTCTGCACTCCCCTCCTTCCTTTTTTAGTCTCACAATCCCACCCTTGTTTTTTCCTTTTGCCAATGTACCTGAAAACGTTCTTGTCTCCTTTCTTATTGCCTGGGCTGTTCTTTCCTCCATTTGTGACTTTGTGCTCCTGACTCCTTCCTTGCCTCCCTCTCATTTTCCAGATACAATTTCTGCCTTCCTCCCTCTGTGTTTCTTTGTATTTCCAGAATGCCACCTTTTCACCTTACCTTCTCGGCCACTCCTTTGAGAATCATAGTGGCTATGGTTAGTCCATGTCTACTTGATACCTATTGGTCCAATCCAAATCTGAAGACAGGCAAGTCATTTGGCCTATGCTGTCGAAAGTGGTTTTGTATTTTTGGAGGATGCTCTCCAACACTTTTACATGTGTAGCCCCTTAGGAGCTATTTTACTATCCTGTAAGAGTGTCTCTTGACCTCTAAGGTGTTACTAATTTCTATGGCCTTAGAGGGCTGGGTCAGCTGGTCTGCCCTGGCATTCCAAAGGAGGAGTCAATGTTCTCTGTTGGAGAGCAGAGATTCTGCTGAGTCAGAGTTGGTGGGAGAGAGAAACTGGCACATCTTGCCAGCTTCCACTACCCTGTAACTTTTCTTTGGAACCTGGCATCGAAGTGCCTAATCATGGCAGCAGCCATCTTTTAAAGAGCCTGAAAGGGGTGCCCCTCTCCAGAAGGAGGAAACCCATCTGAAAAGAAGTTTAGAGGTATGTCTATGAGGAAAGTAAAGCCAGGGAGCTCTATGGGCAAAATGGCTGAGGTGATGGTTAAGCTTTCTGAGTGTGAAATGACTCTGTTTGGCACTCTGTAGTGCCCTCTCTCCTAGAGAAGGATAGCATCTGACATGATGCAGAATTCCTGCCAGCCAACAGGAATTTACTCAGAGGTCAATGTGAACTGGATTGCTCGAATTTAGAAGATGTGTGGATCCGCTGTCATCTCAGTTATGCCCAGGTGGGTACATGTGTTATGGTCTCAGAAAAAGAATAAATATGAAATGTGGAAAAAGGATATGCTCTGTGGGAAGAGTGGGTCCCAAAATTGTGTCACAGTATCAAATAGGTGCCAGTTCTATGCCAGCCAGTGAGTCTGTGGATTAGCCAAGTGGCTAGCAGCTGCCATAAATGGGCTAGAGGAAGCCCTTGAAGTTCCCACCACAGCTGCAGGGGTGAGGGACTCTGTGAGTCTGTGTTCACCTCAGGCAAGTGCAGTTTTGAATTGAAGGTCCCCGCCAGGTTGTCTCCATTCAGAAGAATCTGTTTGTGTTCACCCTGGGATTTCAGCCTCACAGAAGGAAGCCTACTGCTGCACCAACAGGCTGGTCCCATTTCAAGGATTTTTATAAAATGTAAAAGAAACAAAGAAATGTAAAACTATTTAAAAAATGTTTTACTAAATTGACAATCACACAATAGCAACAATCCACTCCAGAATGTGGGTTATGCTGGGATTTACCTACTTCTGGTGTGTTTTAGTCACTTAACCTGTAGCATTGTGACAAACCCCACAAAGCATGGGTAATCCCAGCATAACGTACACTATCATGGACTATTGCTTAAACTTTTATGGCTCCCACTCCTAATCCCCCTAGTGGTAAGTCTCTTCAGACTCCCACTAGTGCTGGCACCTCTGACACAGTCCAGCTCAGTATTCCCATGAAGCATGAGGACTCCTCTGACACACCACTACCATCACAAGTCCTCATGATGATACTATGTTATCATCACCAACTACTGTAGCTCAGATAAATGATGAGTGCCACAGGCGTGTCATCAGGAGGCGTGTACAGTTCTTCTTCACTCATTTGTCATCTGTTACATTTAGTATAACAAATGTACGTACGTATGTACGTATGCATATATTTATTTACTTCAAACATTTCCCCAGGAAAGACATACTGAGTTGCTAACAGCTCATTTCCAGATACATCCTGGGGGAGAGGATGTGGAAAATCATATACAGCAAATACAATATACCAAGGAGCATAATTTAAAATTGAATATAACATTATAACAAATTCATGAAATAGAAAAAGAAACAGAATGCCAAGGCAGAACTATTGGGGAGGAAAAGAATCATGGACAGTTGCAGGAGGGAAAATAGTCCTGAATGACAGACTTTCAAGAAAGCAGATGAGGCAGAGTGAATTGACAAGGGACGGAAGACCAGACTTGAGGAAAATGGTGCAGAAAGCAGACTGACCAACAGTAGGCTTTCTAGAAGGAATAATGAGGGAATGAGAAGTATTATTGCGTAGAGTGTAGTAGGAAGTTGACGGAGAGGGTAAGAGAGATGTCAGATAGGAGGAAGGGAACCAAACCAGTACTTAGGTATACAGGATACAAAATGGGAAAGATGCCTGGGATCAAGAGAGGGAAGTGAAAGGGAGAGTACACTGAGCAATGGTGAGTACGAAAACATAGAAACACAGAAGTTGTCGGAAGATAAGAACCTCTTGGCCCACCTAGTCTGCCCAGTTTTCCTGACTACTGTGCCACTGCAGGCCATACTCGATCTCGGTCATCTCCTCCCTTGCCTTACTACCAAGGTACCATGTACCTGTCCCATGCATGCTTGAATCCATCTAGAGATGTGTGAAATTGCCGAATTTGGTTTACACAAATATTTCACATAATTTGGCCATTTTGTGAAATTATTTATGAAGCAAAATGTGGAATTTCGACTCACGAGAGTGCAGAATTTAGCCCACAGAGTCGTGAAATTTCACCCACAAAATGGCAAATTCACCACTTGTAGGCAAATTTCACTGTTTTTGGGTGAAATTTCACATTTCACGGGTGAAATTTTGCATCTTTGCACCCTGCAAAATATTTTGTGGAATGACCATATTATGAAAATATTTTCGAGGCAAAACTGCTGGTTTCTAGGAATTTTACCCATGAAATTTAATTTTGCAACATCTCTAATCCCTCACCATTTTGGCACCCACCACCTCCACTGGAAGGCTGTTCCAGGTGTCCACTACCCTCTCGGTAAAGAAATATTTCCTCATATTTCCTCTGAGCCTCCCCCAACTTCATAGCATGATCCCTTGTCCTTGAGCTTTTTCCTAAGGAAAATGCTACCTTCCTGTACCTTATTAATACCTGTTAGGTATTTGAATGTTTCTATCATATCCCCTTTCCTTCCTCTCCCCGGAGTACATATTCAGTTCCTTGAGTCTCTCCTCATAGGGCTTTTGATGCACACCTGCACAATTTGGTAGCCTTTTTTGTACCACCCACCTTATCAATGTCCTCTCTAGGTGGCGCCTCCAATACTGGACACAGTACTGGAGGTAAGATCTCACCAGTGATCTGTACAGGGTAATATTAGCTCCTTCTTCCTACTGGAGATACCCCTCCTATGCACCAGCAGGAGCATCTACTGCTACTGATGACATGTCTGTGGCACTCATCATTTATGTGAGCTACAGCAGTTGGTAATGATAACACAGCATCATCATGAGGACTTATGGTGGTAATGGTGTTCCAGAGAAGTCCTCATGCCAGGGGAGCAATCTAAAGCAAAATAACAAAAGAGTGAAGGTGAGGGTTCAGTCTGGCAAGGGAGGATTTTGGAGCTTCAGTACTTTGTCACCATGATCAAAATTGGGAGAATCATCCTTAAAACAATCTCATGGTGGACAGAAAGCAGGATACCTGCTTTATTCCTATTCAGTGTACCAAGCCTAGGGTAACAAGTAATACAAACAACAAAAACTTTATAGGTATAGAGCATAGGTAGATTGATACACAGTAAATAAATGTGTTGTTCTGAATGCCTCAGGAGTCATTGTGGAAATAAATGACCCATCATGAGGATAATAGATTTATTTTTCACTTGTGTCTTTTATTTTTCATTTGGCTACATAACCAATTACTCAAACTGTCTATTTGTCTTACTGAATCTAAAAGCAGCCAATCAGGAACTAAAAATCTCCTTGAGATTGCAACTGATTCACTAACTCTATTTAAAATCAAAATCCTGCTCCTTTCCTCAGTGCACTGATTAATGAATATTATTCAACTGTGATTGGCAGTAAATCAAAAGTCATGGTCACAGTTGCATGTCTCTGTTTCCAGGTCATCTTCACAAAAACACAGCCGAGCATTTGATTTCCAGCCATACATGTAGCTTGCAACTGCAGTTCCTGCTCCTGCTCCAGGCTGTACACAATGTTTGTGTCACTATAGACAATGACCACAGTAAAAACATCTTCTTTAATACAACCTCAGCAACTCTTAAACAACAACTCAAAGTCCACAATCTACAAAAATTATGCAGTCAAATAGGTAGCCAAGGAGTGGGAGGGAGGGAGACCTGCATTGACAGAGCCAAAAAACAAGAAAGTATCAATCTACTTATGGTTTCTAAACTGAACATACAATTGCCACTTATTTCTTTCAGAACTGTCATAACTGTTTCATGATTTTGCCACTTGCGAGTGAGTTATGGTCCCCCATCAGATTAAAACAACAAAGTAGGGACATTTTGCATTACCCTAACCCCAAGCAGAAAAAGGAAAAAGTTAGGGTTTTGGGTCTCCCAAGTCTTAGTGAATCAGTAGTGGGGTCTTCCTTGGGATTGTCAACCTAATGCTCACCCCTCCCTAAGCAAGCAAGGTCAGATGTGATCTCTTTTATGGCAGACTGGATTGGCCAAGGGGTCCTTGTCTCTGACAACTTCTATGTTTTATGTTTTCTTCAGGCAGGGCCCACAGGGTCCTGCATGAAACTTCTACAATGTTGTTGGCAATATGTGGTGAGACATACTTCTGCACCTTTGGAGAGTGTATCACTGTGAGGCACTGGCTTGGAACTGTACCTTTATGCTTTTACGTGGAGGTTTTGGGCTGGGGAGGGGTAAGCATTAGGGTTAACAACCCCAAGGAAGACGCCACCACTTAATCGCCAAGACTCACGTAAACACAAAATCCTAATTGTTTTCCTTTGTTGCTTGGGGTGGGGAGTTAGGGCTGGAAACCCTAATGCCACATTCCCTACTTTTGTTGCTTTAATCTGAACCTTAACTGGTGCATTAACACAGTTTCTTGCAAAAATATACTTTCTTTTTGAGATAGTGGAATCATACCTCATTCACGCAGATCCCTTTGGGACCTATATAAACACATCTATCTCATTGCAGAAGCACAGGACCCTCCAGGCCCACTGCTTCCATGCATCTATGGATGCAGACACGCTGGGTCCTTTGGGCCATACTCCAACTGAGGAGTCCGTGTGGGCATGACTCATAGGGCCTTTGGGCATTGCAGTTCCATGTTGCTCCAGATGCAGCTGTGCAGAAGTTCATCTAGGCATGGAAGGGCTCAGTGGTTCTATGTGGCTACAAATACACCTTTTGATCTTGGCTTAAGTATGTTTCACAATGTTTCATGAGGTAGGGTCATAAAAGCACATGTTAAAACTGGACTTTGCAATATTCAAAAACAGTACAGTTATAAACATATGAACATACAAAATTTGCCAGCAGATAAAGGCCTAGAGGTCTATCAAGTCTGCTCGAATGTGCAGCTAGCACCCTTATTCTGCAGCTGCCCTCCTTCCACCCTTCCCTTCATTGACCCTCCCTTTGTCCTGTCCCATCCCTTTTGAAGCAGTCCACTGTTCTACTGGATACTACTTCTGCAGGTAACGCATTCCACCTAGCCACCACCCTCTCTGTAAAAAGTGTCTCTCATCTCCCTCCTGAACCTTCCTCCCTTCAGTCTCATATCATGGCCCCTGTGTCCCTTCCCTCCCTTACTTTGAACAGCCCTCTGTACCTGTCTTGTTTATTCCTTTCATGTACTTAAAGGTTTCAATCATGTCCCCTGTTCCTCCTCTCCTCCAGTGAGTACATGTTCAACTCCTCAGCCTCCTCTTGTATGATAAGTCCCCCAGCCCTTGATCATCTTTGTAAGCCCTCGCTGCACCCCTCAGTAAGTTAATGTCCCTCTTCAGATACGGGCACCAGGACTGCATGCAGTACTCCAGGTGCAGTCTAACTAATGACCTATACAGTGGCAGAATCACCTTCGTCCCTCCTCAAGGATATACCCCTTGCAATACAACCCAGCATTTTGTTGGCCTTTGCAGCTACCTTCCTACATTGTGCCGAGTTGTTCATTGACCCTGTAATGAGCACCCCAGATCCTTCTCCTCCTCTGTCTGGGCTAGCTGCACTCTCCCCAGCTGGTAACTCCTCCTTGGGTTCTTCATCCCAAAATGCAGCACCTTGCACTTTTGGCATTAAACCCCAGTTGCCAGGTGTCTGACCAGGTTTCAAGCTTTGCCAGATCATCCTGCAACCCCTGCCATCCCCCAGGTCATTCACCACTGCTCCTACCTTGGTATTATCAGCAAACAGACTGATCTTGCTCTTGATGTCCAATGATATGTCTGCAATGAATATCCCAGACAACACTGGTCCCAACACTGAGCCCTGTGGAACCTCCTCGTCACTACCCTTGGGTGTGAGAGCTCCCCACCACCACCACCCTCTGTTGCCTTCCCTGAAGCCAGTTCCTACCCATCTCGCCAGCTTTGCACCTGCCCTGTGCATACTAACTTACTTCCCAGCCTTCCATGCGGCACCGAGTTGAATGCCTTACTGAGTCAGATACAGGACATCCACTGCATGGCCCCTGTCTAGTTGCCTAGTTACCCAGTCATAGAACTCCACCAGGTTGGTTTGGCAGGATCTGCTCCATATGAAGCCATGCTGTCTGCTGTCCTGTAGTCCTTTGACCTCTAGGAGGGCCACCAGCCTCTCCTTCAGGATATCTCCATTAGCTTACCCACGAGGCTCACTGGTCTGTAGTTTCCGGTTCATTCTTGGGGCCACTCTTGTGGAGGGACACCACATGAGCCATCCTCCAGTCCTGAGGTACACACCCTGAATGTAGTGAGGCATTAAATGGGTCTGCGAAAGGTCCTGCAAGGACCTCTGCCAGCTCCTTCAGTACCCAGGGGTGGATGCCATATGGGCCTGGCACCTTATCCACCCTCAGTGCCTTCAAACCCTCCTGGACTCTGCCTCCACGATTTCCCATCTGTCACCCCTTCCCCCATTTCTGACATTTCTCCCCCCTTTTCATTCATTCATTCAATACAAAGAAAGTCTTCTTTCATGAGCCCATATTTCTGTTTTGTGATCCATCAGTCTTTATTTCATGAGGGTCATGAAAGAAGAATGTCAGCTCATGAAACAAGATGATAGACTTAGTGGACTTTTTCTCAATCTTGTTTTGTCAGCAGGCCTGTTGTTTTGTGAGTAATGAAACAATTCATGAAAGAAGATCGTTGTCTCATGAAACAAGATTTGGGACTTTGTTGTTTTTTCAATCTTGTTTTGTGAGCCTGCTCTTCTTCTTTCATGAGAGATGAAATAAGAAGGTCCACTCACAAAATAAGACTGAATAAAACCCAAGTCTTGTTTTGTGAGTCAGCCTTCTTGTTTTGTGAGTTGTTTCATGAGTCATGAAACAAGAGGCCTGCTGATGAAAGAAGATTAAAAAACTAAGACCACATTCTTGTTTCATGGACTGACAATCTTGTTTCCTGAGGCTGTATTTTTCTTTCATGAGCCTCACAAAACAAAATGATTGGCTCACGAAACAAAGTCTCACTAAGGCTTTTGGGATGTCCCAAAATTATATTTTGGGGTAATTCTTGGAAAACTAAGTGCAGAATCAAACTAAAGAGTCCCATTCATGTATTGCTTTATTTCCAGGACATCATTTTTATGGGTTTAAAAATATATTTTTTAATCAGAAGCGATGGCAGCCATATTAAAGAGTTTTTGCTCAATAATTTTTTAAATCAGAAACTATGGCGCCATATAAAGAAGAATTTTTGCTCATGAAAGAAGAATTTTAAGTCAGAAAACAAGAATCTTTTTCATGAGCAGAATTCTGTATCAAACACCCTACCATGCTCAGAATGAAAATTTCAAATCCTTATAACTTGGGCAGGAATTGACATTTTTCACAAACCTACTAAAGGCACCATTGTAGGGTAAGCCATTTCTACCCTGAGAATTTCAAAAGACCTTTTCCCACACGGGTATGCAAAATATTGTGCAATTCTGTTGAATGGAAGTGAAGCTATTAACAGCGTATATATATATATATATATATATATATATATATATATATATATATTCATTGCAAAAAACTCCATTAATGCATCAGTTAGAGTTGATGTCACAGCTCAAAAGTTTGGAAATTCGATGTTAGGGTTATCACCCTACCACCCACCCACCACCTTACAGGCACCAACAGGCATTGGGGTGTGCCATGGGGTTCTCAGGTCCAACTCTCACTCCATTCTATGTGTAAACAAGCTGACACTCTACAGCATGGGAGAATGGGGTGAGGAGTTAGGTCTGATATTACATGGCATGCTAATGTCTACTGATGTCTCAAAAGGTGGACTAAGTTGCGTAGAAGTAAAAATCTGTATCTTGAATTGTTTTCAAGATACAGGCACTGAAAGGTGCCACGGGCACTGCAATGTTATTCTATGGAAATTTATTGACTTCAGAACACTGTAACTGTGGGCCCATTGAATGTTTTGGGACCAACCCGTTGAATATTTTGGGACCAAACCACCAAAAGGCATATCTGTTGGACAAGGGCTTCCTATCTGCAAATGTCAGCCCAAAAGCACAATCTACCTTGGCACAATGAAGTGACAAAGAAAACAACACATGGGACAATGTTTTCAAGCATTGTTATCATGAAAACAAAAATGTTTTGTGACACCCTATACCTTATAATGAAATGCTTTCGCACAAAAAGAATGTTGCGAGATACTTTTTTTATCTTGGTCATTGCCGCAACAACAAAAATTTTGTTGTGGCAACTAAATGGCAAAATGGTGAAAAAACTTTGAAAAACATATTTCAGACCACCTGCAGAAAAACTAATGCTAGGGTCATATTCCTAAGGCCCGATTAGGTAAACACAACTGTTGGTGTCTACCAAAGGGCATTATTTTCAATTTACACCATTTTTGTCTCTCACTAACTGAAAACAAGATGGCAGCAGCAGGAAAACAAAATTTGGGAGCACGACAACAAAAAAGCGATTCGAAAGTTTTGCAATGCATATATAAATTTCCCACAGGCTAAAATGGGACATGAAAACTTGTATAACTTTTGAATGGATTTGATTTTTCACCAAATCTTTAAAAGTCACCAGTTTAACCCAGGCCACATATAGACATGCAAATTTGAATCACTCAGGCGCATTCTTCAGTCCTTTATGCCCGACTGAAAATGTGCAAAATTGGGTATTTTTCACTTTTGTGACACTCTACAGTTCCACAACTGTATCCAACTGGAATGAAACCTTCCAGATCCAGAGATCTATGGTTGGATACCATGCATGCAAAATCTCAGGCAAATCAGATCAACAGTTGCAAAGGTTTTAAAGTGCAAACTTTAGGGTTTAACACTAAAGTGGCCCGTCAACCCTAACTATAGTTGCACTACCGTGCCAGTATAATATATATATAATTTGAAAAGTTCTTTGATGCATGGTCCAATATTGTGAAGGGCTATATAATGCTCTAAATTTTTAATTTGTCTTCATTTGTTTTGTATGTTGCTTGATACATTAGTTTTCTTTGTTTGGGAAATTACTGTATAATTTAAAAATCTATGGGGACTAAGAAAATGTTACTTAGCATGGACGTAGAGACTATAGGGGTATAAGAGATCAGCAATAACTACTACTGTAGCTCATTTGGTGGCATCACTGTTACCTTAGTGGTTACGGACCCCATCACAGAACTACCAACACAGTAATTCCCAGCAGTGGTACATCAACACCACCTGCCACAAGAATGCTAGAGTAATAGCTATTTATTTTTTACCTGAAGGTCCGTATTATCCCCTACATTTGTAGCCAAAGACATGGCCAGATGTTTTCTGAAATTTCTGTGATATCTCTAGAGAAATTCCTGCCTGCCTGCAGTACCACTGTGGGCCACCCGACAGAATCTCTTTAAATATGTCACAAAATATCTGGGAATATCTGAGCATATCTAGAGCAGCAACTTTATCTGTAGTTTGCTCTGCCCCATGCCAGCGCATTGATCTGGGACCTGAAGTTGTTCAATGAATTATCACAGCTGAACTGAATTCATGGGGCCCAAACTAAAGCCAAATTGAATCTGCCAAGAGCAAACTTCTCTCAACCGTACCTGAAAGTAGGACATGGTGACTATTGGATCTCCACTGTGTTAGTTGAAAGTTGGAGGTGCTTGTTACAGTGATAAGGACTGCGGTGCACCTAGTAGTAGGGTAAAGTTTGGGCTATAAAGGCCTATATGTCTCTGTGTACTGCATGACTAACATGACTGCACAGAGGACAGAAGGGCTAGATTTGAGTCTGAAGGTGCCTTTTCCTCCCAAAAAATTTACAGCAAGCATTACTGCATATAAAGGACACTGAAGGAAGAGCGAAGTGGGGTGGGGGTGAGGTGAAGAATTAAAATGAAAACAAAATGGGGAAAAACCCATTTTGTGGTCCACTGATGAAGAGGCAATCCAGAATCTGTTTTGTTGAGGAAAGTTTGAAATCTTTCTTGTTATTGAACTGTCTAGAATCATAAATACAACATCTGAAGAAGCACCATTGTAGTATCTTACTTGTAAAAGTAGTGTTTTGAGACCAAGAAGGCGCCCTTGACTGGCTGCTTCATGCAGTGGTGAGCGATCAGCCCAGGAGCCTACAAAACAATGAAGTAAAAAGCATATTAATTAATGGAATATATCATCTTTTGAAAACTATTATTAGATGCAATTGCTTTTTAGTATAGGGCTGCTGCAAGAGAAAAAACAGAGGGTAAGAAATATCTTGGAATTCTGGGATCATGTTTCTCAAAATATATAGTATTACAGTATGTGCTGCTGTCAGCAGCACTGTGCATCATAATGAAGTAGCATGACTATTCTCCCCTAAAGCTTGTCCCCTCATATGAGGTGCACCTCGTAGATAACACACTGGGAAACTTCCAAATCTTTTGGAGACCCTTGGACACTCCTGACTCCTCGTGCTGAAAACCCACAGTCTATAAAAAGTAGTCTGTTCTTTATACAGTATATAGCAACATGATGACAGTGTATCTTTTTGTCAAGGCTGAATACTTAAAATACAAACCAAAATCAATATCCAAGACAACAGCAGCTGTGTTCCAGACAGCCATCTCCTCCTATTCAGCGTATGCAAGTGTGAGATTGATCCTAAGAGGGAGACTGCTACTTAACAAGCTCAAGGAACTTTTGAGGCTTATCCAACAAGCGTATATGTTTCTATGTTTCTGGTCCCCATCCCAGGCTAAAGATAAAGTTGTTTTGGAGAGAGTCCAGAGAAAGCAACTAAAATAGTTTGGGGACTGGAGGAAATGTTATAGGACTCAGTCTTTGGGTATGATCTCATTTGAGATGAGATGCATCAGAGGTGATGTTCTCATGATGTTAGTTTGTTAGATATTATCAGGGACAGAAACCTGAAGAAAGCCATGTGTATTGAGATAAAAAAACAGGTAGCAATTTACTAGAGGTCACAACAGACAAATCAAACTAACTAAATTCAGAACAAATAAGAAAAATGATTTTTCACTTAGAGGTTTGTGGATGTCTAAAATGGGTTACCACAATCCATAGTAGACTACGATACAAGGACACTTTTAAGAGGAAACTGGATTCATTAATTCTATAAGACTTCTTATTGACACATATCACTGATGTAATAACCCTTTTTCAGAAAGGGTGGGTTATTACTAGTTTGTCCATCTAAGCACTAGGTGCCAGTGGTGGCAGAGCTTGGTCACAAAGGTATATACAAGAGGTTTGGCAGAGGTCTTATATTGGGTCTGGGTGGAAGAAGGACCATTAGCAGAGTTCAAGGGAGGATATAGCATCAGTACCAGTGCAAGTGCACAGGTTCAAGTTCTGGTTGCACTGAGGTGTTCTATCGGCCTTGGCTATGTAGCAGGGTGCCAGGGTTGGCCTAGCATGGGATTTCCTTAGGATCCCAGGGCACCATTGGGAGTTGGAGGGGACTGACGACTGTAGTTTAGTGGCAATGTGCCAGGTCTGGAGTAGTACAGTACCCCATGTCAGGTCCCATCACAGGTTACCCAATCCAATGAGCAGGTGTAAAGGGCTGGGGTGGTCTCTTCCTGCCCATGTCAGTGGGGGTGGAAGGGTTTCAGTGCTGGGTAATCTGAAGGCCTTACAGAGAATCTAGTAGTTGTAGTAGTAGTAATAGTATAACTTCCTTAGGTGCCCCATCACAGACTCTGGGCACCTTACATAACAAAATACAATTCATAAACAGCAGCATAGAATTGTAACCACCCAGTCCCTGGGGTTACTAGAATCCCATCAGTGTTATACCAGGAAGGCAGTGGGCAGCTGGTAGAAAGTTTAATAGTGTATAGTGGAATGTTGTTCTGTATAGAATTCCATCCCTTTCAAAATGCTGTTCTACCACAGTTCTAGTGTCATGGAATGCTGTTTACCACAGTTCCAATGTCATGGAATGCTGTTCTACCCTTCTGGGGTTGAACAGCATTTGAACTCCTCTAGAGACTGCATGAGTCAGTTTCATTTTGAAAGCAAAAGAACTCACAAAACACATTTTCACACAGTACTGTACACTATAAAAATACAGGATGAGCAACTCTTTGCAGAACCGGTGTGTTTGCCACCTCGGGGTTCTGATTCCCATGGACCTCTCGAGCTTCGCTCTCAAGGTCAGAGGAAACATAATCCCTCTGTGGCAGAACACACTGGTTCTATAGCTGCCCATCCTGTATTCTCTATTTAGAAGCTCTCTAAAGATCTCTCATTGTTTACTAACATACTAAAATGCCAGCAGAATAGGCCTAATGGTCTTTCGTGTCTGCTCATTTGGTCAGCCCCACCCTGGGAGCTGACCTTGCCCTCGCTTCTCTCTTCCCAGTCCGGATATTCTCGCTGCACTGGTTTTGCTTCCAGAACCCTTCCCTGTACCTGTCCCACCCCTCTTGAACCCCTCCACCATTTCTGCCTCCACCAGCCCCTGGGCAGTGCATTTATGGCTCCACCACCCTCTCAGTGAAGTATCACCTCCTCCTTTCTCCTCTGAATCTCCCCCTCCAGCTTCCACCCATGCCCTCTAGTTGCCCCCTTCCTTGGAGCACCCTGACTGCTCCTCCTCTATTACACCCTTCATGTACCTGAAGACCTCTATCATGTCCCCCGGTCCCTTCTCTCTTCCAATGTGTACATATCTCTCTTCCAATGTGTGCATATCTCTTCCAGTGTTTACCTAGCTAACCTGGTGAGAAAGAGTGAGGTCATTTAGAATTCTCCAGCAGGCTGAGCCACAGTAGAATCAGCTGCCTGGGAGAATTTAGAATGTTGGGTTCAGTTGGTGGAGGGTCTGAGTGTCAGCAGCAGTGGAGAGAAGCTCCCAGTGTGTTGGTGCCTGCCAGCCTGCCCTGAGGCTGGGTGAAGGACCTCTGGTCATTTTCTCACCCCAGTTTATGAGACAACAGCAGTACCACAGGAAGTGGTGGAGACCTGTAATTTCTGAGACCTCAGTGGGTCACTCTTGTGAGAAGTGGATGGGACTATGAGATTCAATGAGTTCAAGGAGCAATCCCTGAGGATCACGGAACATTGTCCAGCTGCCCAGATCAGATGGAGACAGTCTCAGTGAAAACTACCAGAAAATGGGAGAAGTGTGTTTCTTCCAAGGTCCATGTCTGTAACAAAGAGACAAACAAACTATGAGTACAGTCACATGGGAATGTTGCAGAGGAGTAATCTGGTGGTGTATGTTCCCAGAGACAAGGCTAGAGTACACCCCATAGGGCCCCAGAATCACCACAAAAATGTGCTAAATTAAGGAATTTGAAAGTGTAGAAACCTTTAACAATCCAAGGGGTTGATGGCTCTGTTTGTGTAACCCAAATGGATTGGCAGAGGCTGGTTGGGGCCAGGGTAGGCAGAATCTCATCTAAAACTCCAGTCATGGCTAACTGATTACTGGAAGGGCACAAGGTTACCCTGCAGATGTTAACTAAGCCCATCGTGTCAGGAGGAATGTAATGTTTTAAGTGTGTGGCAACCCCACGTAACAGACACTTAGAAAAAGGAATATTTGAATTTAAAGTGTGTGCAAACCCACATAACAGACACTTTGAGAAGGAGAGTAAGAAAGAAATTCTAGAGATGTCTAGCAAGAGGGATGGACTGTTAGAGGTTCTGTGAAGAAAATGCTAGGAAAAGCCCTAACTGTGTTGTGCTGGAAAAGAAAGTGCTTGCTGATTGTCTGTAATGTACAGTACCAACCTGGGGACCATCCTTTCTGTTTTCCATCTGTGTCAAAATAAAGCCATACTATACAATCCCATTTCTAGTAGCGGACATTCCATCTGTGCTTTCAGTGTGAGCTTGTTTATGGGCCCCTTAGATTGGAACATACTGTAGCATAGCCCTAGCACCTCTCCCAGAACTCGGGAGTAAATATAAATGTTATTTTGTGCTCAACCCCCACCCTCTTAGATGCCAAGCCAAGTATTTGCCCTAATGCCAAGAGTGATACCTATGTTATGCCAACTTGTGGTTTGTTGCCTTGTCTGTGTACAAGTTAAGGAGTCCCTGGTTGCCAGATGCCACTCTTGGCCGGGTAGTGGTTGCATAATAATTGTACAAATATAAAAGTCACTTAAGGAATCCTAGAATAAGCTCAATAAATAAAAATGCTTCAGTCCTCTTTAAAAGCTCTCATCCGAGGGACCCTCCCAGAGCTCTCGTGGGAGCTGGTTCCAAAAACATGGAGCAGCCACATCAAAGTGAGATCTGGTAGCTTTGCATTTATAGGGCTCTTGACCTCTTCCTGGACATCCTCAGGTTTCTACACATTCTTTTCACCCTTCTGGAGTGTCCACCCTGTAGCAGATTTTGGCGTCATCCATAAAGAGGAAGACTTATTTATTTATTTATTTATTTGAGTTTTGGTAACTGGGTAAGTCCACTGAGACATTTCAGTCCTTTTCAGGGTTGACCCGAAGCATTCAGCCATTGGATTACAATACAAGCTAGGTGCGTAATAGCGTATATACACCTGAGGTAACAAGATAGCAATGGTAGGAGCATATGCATCACAACAAGGTTGACATACAGTAAAAAACTTTTCCTTTCCAGCTCATCTACTTTGTTACTTATAAAGTTATTAAAGAAGACTGGTCCCAATACTGAGCCTTGAGTCACTCTCCTTCCAAGTAAACTCCATTTACCACCAGTCTCTGTCTTTTATCATTTTACCAATTTGCTACCTTCTTAACCAACTTTTGACAAACCCTAAGCTGTCAAGTTTCCTTATCAGCCTCGAATCTGGAACAGTGTTGAAAGCCTTACTGAAATCTAAGTAGGCCACGTCCACCGCCCTGTACCCCCCAATCTATTTCTCTGGACTCCCAGTCAAAGAACTCTATCCGAAGTGTCTGACATGACCTCCCCACCCTGTGAATCCATGTTGCCATAAGTATTGTAACCTGCAGGATTCAAGATGCTCCCATCCTATCCTTTAGCAGTAACTCCATTAGCTTCCTCACCACCTATGCCAGGCTGACAGGCCTATAGTTGCCAGCCTGCTCCTGCTACTGCTTTTGTGAAGTGGGACTACACCTGCCTCATCCAATTTTCTGGAATCATTCCTGTTTCCAGTGAGTTGTTAAAAAAACAACTGTCACTGGTGTAGCTAGTACCTCACTGAGCTCCCTCAGTGCCTTAATGGTGTACCTGGTCTGTCCCATAGCTTTGTCCACTTTCAGATTTGCAAGTCGCTTCAGAACTCTCTCCTCTGTAAAGGGACATGTCTACCTCCTCCCAATGCCCCTATTACTTTTATGTGGTCCATCCTTTTTTTCTGTGTGAGGACTGAACAAAATATTTGTCCAGGATATCTGCTTTTTCCTGATCCTCATTTGTACCATCTCCACCTGCCCTTCTTAACCTCAAAATCTTTCCCTGGTCTTCCTCTTTTTCATTTATGTACCTAAAAATGCCTTGTCTTCTTTCCTACCCTTGGGCTATTCTTTCCACAATTTGCACTTTGTGCTCCTCACTGCTTTCCCTGCCTCCTCTGCTTCTCCTGATACACCTCCATGTTCTCTTCCCTCTGCATCTCCTTATACCTCCTGAAGCTACCCTTTTAGCCTTCACCTTTTCAGCAGCCTCCTTTAAGAACAATAGCAGTCTCTTTTTCCTCTTGTTTTGGCTCACTTCCTTTGCACAAGGTTTGTTGCCTTCACCATGCCCTGCCTTAGCTTGGCCATTATTCCTCCACCCCACCCAGGTCATCCCTGCCAGGTCGTCTCTCAGTCATTCACTCATTTTCTTAGATCTGCCCTCCTCAAGTCCAGGACACTTGTCCTTGTGTGGTTTGCTTCCACGCCATCCTTATGTTGAAACACACAGTACAGTGATCACTGGCCCCCAGGTGGCCTCCACCTTGGCGTCTGCAACTCTGTCCCTGTTAGTGAGCAGCAGGTCCAGTATTGCCCCATCATGAGTGGTTCCCCTGACTAGTTGCCTGGAAACACCCTTCAGGAATCCAGGGTGCTCCTCCTTCTAGCTGAGCTGTGGTTGGCAGGCTTCAATCTACAGTACATCCGGCAGATTGAGAGTCCCCCACCAGCAGCACCTCCCTTTACCTGCCATTGTGCCAAGCTTCTACCAGTGCATTATTTAAATTCTCCCCTGTGTTGGAGGTCTGTGGATCATGCCAGTATGAATAGTGGCTCTGTTTGCCATCTTTAGGGTGACCCACAGTACCTCCAACTCCTCCATCCCCTGGATTCCCTATGTCTCTGTCACTTTGATACCTTTCCTTATATACAGCACCACCCCATCTCCTATCCTTCCCATGCTATCTTTCCTAAACTAGTATAGCCTGGTATGGCCATATCCCATTTGTGGTAGCCTGTGCACCACGACTCAGTAATGGCCATGATATCCAGATTTGCCTCCGCCATGATGGTCTCTAGGTCTGGAATTTTATTTCCTAGACTTCTTTTTTTTTTTTTTAAATTTGCCTTTTTCCTGGCAGGACCACGGGGCCATCCGCCTGGTCACGGCCCCGGAGACCTCTACCTCAGTCAATTGCTGCTGGGGACCCCACAGTCACCCCCGTCTTGCCCCGGAGTGGGGCGCGGGCCTATGCGTGACTCCGGAACTGTAACTGGTCAGGTCCCGCAGCTAATGAGGCAATGTGAGGCTTCCAGGAGGGCTTCATAGATCGGTGGTCCACCCGCCTTCTTTTTCCACCAGATTTCTCCCGGAGGCGGGGAGCGTGCAATGGCCAGCATCTGCCCAGCCTCCCCGTCGAGCATCGGTTTCGTGGAACTCCGGTCTCCACCAGGGTCCCTATCGCATCGAGTGCTGCCCGCGCCCTCCCCGGAGTAGGAGAGCTGCCCATCGGACGCTCGATCCTGCTCCCTCCCGGCCCGGCCCTCCGATGACCGGATCCGTTCCCGAACCCGGGTGGCACAGGCGTCCATAGCGGAAATCCCAACCGCTGCGCCCGACAGGCGGCTCTTCCTAGACTTCTTGCATTTGCACATATGGCATTCAGCATTTTATTAAGACTACGCCTCCTATCTCCTCATTTTCTTTTTGCACTATTTCGTTTTACAGCTCATGTTTCTGTCCCCTTTCATTTCAACCCTCTGATTTTTCCTTATTTTGCACCCTTGGAGTTACCTCCCTCGAGTCCTCCCTTTTCTCTGCTTCAATCAGCACTGGAGGGAGCATTTTATGCCTCCCTGATTTCTTTTACCACCCCCTCAACTAGTTTAAATGTTCAACAAAGTAAAATTTAAGTCATCCACTAAGGACTGCAATTCCCAGGTGGTTCCCCAGTCCCCAATGTGAAGCCCTCCTTTCTATACCATTCTTTCATCCATGAGTTGAAGCTCCAAGTGTGGCAATCACTAACCTCCCCAGCCCGGCGTAGACAGGCAGCTGCCTCACGAAACCACTGAGTGCACTACCTGCCTAGACCTCTCCCAGCTTTCTAAAATGCCCCTACATAATTCCAGCCCCATCCTAGACAGGTCATTTGTCCCCAGGTGGACAGTGACATCCAGCTCCACCTCATGGCCTGCTGCCCCAGTGATCCTCAGGATCTGCTTTCCATTCCTCTGAGCGAGGCACCAAGTAAGCACTTCACCTCCCTCCTTCTTTTCCTTCCTTTCCCCAAATCTACCCTGATGATTGGAGTCCCCACAGAGGTTGCTTCCCCTCTGTTGGGTCCTCTCCCTCCACCTTTGGGCTTCCTCTAGGCAGCATCCCACACCCTCCTTGGCCACTACCATGGGTGCCTCCTCCCAGTCGTTCTGTCCTACTAGTGTGAAAATGAGTTTTGTAGTGGCAGTGACTAAGGAATGCCCCCAGAACACCATTCCTACTCTCCTAGAGCCCACCACAGTCCAACTGACAATCCTCCTTGGCACTCTTTAGGGCAATGGTGGTAGACTTAGTGGCCCCTAGGTGGCAGAAATGTTCCCTGAATCCTAGCCAACTCAGGCAAGTCTAGCAACCCCTCCCTCAGCCCAAGGGTGCATACAAATGGGGTAACACCTCAGTCTCCAGAAGGTCTCTCAGAACTATCACTCCACAACCACTGCACCGCATCACTCCCATTTCCTTTCCTACACTCACTATGTTAACTGGAAGAACTTGTACTCTTGCACAAGATGGGGTCTTTCTAATCTTATTCTTTTGTTTTGTAACCCTTTGTTACTTGACCTAGATAGGGTGTTTTTAGAGTTCCCCTTTTCCTTCTTTAATCCTCTTTTACCCTTACCCTAGATAGGATGATACCTCTATTCCCTCTTTTCTCCTTACCCTAGATAAGATGTTACTTCTATTCCCTCTTTTTACCTTACCCTAGATAGGATGTTACCTCTATTCTCTTGTTTTACTTTACCCTAAAGAGGTGTTACCTTTATTTTAGTTCCGGTAGTCCCTTACACAGGCAGCAGCAAGTAAACAGGTATTTTACCTTACCTCAGTAAACTGATAGAGTTCCCTGTGGACCTGCTGTCACCTGTCGGCAACTTGCTGATGCCCAAGATACCAATCCTGCTCCAGTACTGCTCTGTTCCACTAACACTCTGGTACCTGAGCGTTAATGGGACAAATTAGGAGTGGTATCTTTCTGTAAAAGCTGGAAAATGCAACAAAAACTTTGATTGCAAAAGTAAAAGAGTGTTTTATTTTATTGTTTCGCTATCACTTCCTGTTAGCTGGCGATTGGTCTGTGTGGATCACATGACTCCCTTCTGCTGCTGGCAGTACTTGGACCCTGACCTCCATCCAGAACCTAAAGAACCTGGAGAGTGCTGAAAAGCACATCAAAAGGTTAGAGTTTACACTGTAGTATTTTGTCTAACAAACAGCTGAATCTGATTTGATCCTTTTAAGCAGAACTCCGTGCTTCCTGTTGAGAGTGAATCAGAAACATGACTCGGTCTCACCTGCAGTTATCAACTAGCTGAGGCCCAAGGGCAGACAATTATCACCCCTCCCCCAACTACAGGGCAGAGGCAGTTCTTTTAATATAGCCCTAAATGTAGTTACTATGGCTGGTCTCAAATCTACGCTTTAGTCAGTAATAAATTAATGATACGTAGAAACTGAGTGAGTAGAGTTAAACTTAAATGTTACTAGACTTGCCAGCACTGCACAGTACAGCATTAGTCTTAGCTCTCAGTATGAGTCTGGTGGAGTTATTGCCCACCAACTTCTGTCTATATAGAACATTCAAAGGAATCCCGTGACACGTGCATCATTAATATTCATATCCTTACATTTCCCCCTTTAGTTAAGTGTCCCATAATAAACAAAATAGTTATTTAAATTGAAATGGCAATCCTACTATGTAGATAAAGTCAGTACTGTCTTGATCTTACAGGTTTCAGAATCTTATTCGCTCCCTTTGACCAAGGCTTCCAATCTGGCTGCACATGCTCCGTGGAGTGGCCGATATCTCCACTGAAGTCATCAGTGGGGGTGCTCCTATAGGTCTTCAGGCTTCTGCACCACCATAGCTATCTTCCTCTGAAGGCATCACATTCCCGCTACCTCTAGCTCATTGCTGTCTTGTCCTGTCTTTCTGTTTCCTCCAACGTCTGAGCGAAATGCCCGCAATCTCTGTGGTGATCTGATCTACGCTCTGGAGCTCCCAGGATGTCTCTTCAGTTCTGGCAGCACTGCTTCCCATTAACTTCAGCCACATATGAGTGAGGGGCCTGGGCAGGCAGGAGAACTACTGCAGGGCCAATTCATTCTCAGTGGTGAGCAGATGCACTGGTTGTCCTGGAGTCAGATCGGGAGTGGGTATGCATTCTGATTATAACTAAACTGTTGTTTTCTCTGAGTTTTCTCTAATGCAGCTTGAATGTCAGTCTCTACTAATTTTGGCTTTAAAGTTCAGCTCTTGTAGGAATTAAAATCCTTGTTTGGCGTCCCATCAGAACAAGTTGTGCAGGTGACTAACCCTTCAATAGAGTGCTTCTCAAGTCAAGCAATGTCAGATAGGGATCATATGGTCCCTCTTAGTTTTCAACAAATTCTTTACTCACCATTCGCTGGAGATATCAAGGTGATGACATGATATGTCTGAACTCATGTTTTGCAAAACCTTCAGATACAAGCGCTAGCAAATTGAAGGCCATTTTAGTGATAAGTATTTCAGGTATACCATGGCTTGCATACTGCAACTTTATATGGTTGATGACAGTCTCACTAGTAGTATTTTGCAATCTGGAGATCTCAGTAAATTTCAAATAATAGTCGACCATGGCTAGATAGTTTTCTCTGTCAAATTCAAATATGTCAACCCCTACCTTCTGCCAAGGCTGCTCAGGAATTTTGTGAAGTTGCATTGGTTCTTTTGGCTGGGCTTTCCTGTAACTAGTACAAATGCCACACTTGGCTACCAGATCACTGATCTGACTATTCATATCAGACCAAGCGAGAATGTTTCTGGTTCTCCTTTTGCACTTTTCTATTCCTAAGTGGCTACTATGTATTTTAGTAAGCATTTTCTTCCTCAGCGAGGTAAGCACATTACGTTTTTCTCCTTTAACAGCAGTCCATCTCAGTGGTAATCTCTTCTCTGAACAGGCAGTATTGTCTGAGGTCAGAATCCACTAGGGATCTCTCTGAGGGCCACTCTTGCAACACAGTCTCTTTAATTTCTGCAATACAGGGTCTCTGTTTGTCTCTGCTTGAAACAGTCTCAACTTCTCATCACTTATTGGAATCTTAGTAATCATGTGGATTTTGTACTGGTCGGTGTCATTTTCTGGAACTGGTGCTTTCTGTACTGCCCTGCTGAATGTGTCAGCAATATGAAGTTCCTTGCCAGCTTTGTATGTCACTTGCAAATCATATTTTTGTAGTTTGAGCATCATCGCTGAATTCAGGGTAGAGCATTATACAGTGGTTTCTTGATCAGGCTCTCTAGTGGCTTGTGGTGAGTTTCCACCAGCACCCTTTGTCTACCATAAATATATTGGTGAGACTTAGTGCAGCTGACTACAATAGCCAACATCTCCTTCTCAATTTGGGCATAGTTTCATTCCAACTTTCTTAAGGGATTGAGAGGCAAATGCAACAGGTCTATCAGCTTGTAGCAGGCATGCCCCTGACCCTTCAGGCGAGAGCATCAACAGGCGGAACAACTGGCTTGTGCAGGTCATAACAGGCCAACACTGGAGGTTGTGTGATAATTCTCTTAAGTTCAGAAACACTTTCTCATGCCTGTCTTCCCCATCCAGGCCATTTCTTTCTCTAGCAGTTCTCTCATGGGTTTATTAATGGTGGAAAGGTTCAGAATGAATATTTATTTATTTATTGAAATGTTTCACAGAAAGGCACCTGCTCAATCTCATGTGTGTGACCGGGGGTGTACAAGTGGATGTAAAACAAGTTATACATACAATTACAGTTAACATACATGAGGATTTAGGTACAGAAATTTAAACCAACAATATGCCAATACACTGATAGATTGGCATTACAATTAAGAGACAGATGAACAGTACAATTATACAACTGAAGTGCTAGGGAAAGACAAGCAAGAGGGTCAGGAAGCCAGCTGGGGAAGCAAGTGAGACAGGGGAGCCAAGACATTACCAGTAAAACAAATGCAGAGCTCAGTTGTGAGACAATTAACAGAGGTCTAGGGCAAGCTAAAGTAGCAGCTCAGACAACACAGAAATATGAGTAATTTAGTACAGTGCATATAGGTACAGGGCTTCCGATTTAAGTGCAGTGGGGTAGAGTGGAGGGACAGAAGAGGGAGGTGCAGATTGGGTAGGGAAGGATGAGGCATGCCTAGAACTAACCCCTCAGGATGCTGAGAACCCTGTCGAGGCAGAACTAGGCAATGACATTGGAATGAGGAGATGGAGGGTTGGGGCAGGTATAAGTCAGATGAATAGTAGGTTGGGGTAGATGGGTAGGTGAGGGGAGAAGGGGTGGAAGAGGCATGCTCAGAACTAACCCTCCAGGATGCTGAGAACCCTGCCAGAGGGCAGAACCAGGTAAGGATATTGGTAACAGAAGATGGAGGGCTGGTGTAGGACAGAGGTATAGGCAAGTGCTGGGAACAGGTTCATAGGAAAATGTTAAGCAGGATTAGAACAGGAGCAGCTAGAGGAGAGATAGTTATGTAAGACAGAAACAAGGGAGTAGTAGTAGGAGGAGGAGGACAGGTCGTTCCATTTCTGCCATCAGTTTCTGAGATTCTGTGAGTCACTCAAGTATATAGAAAATAGCCTTTATCGTCTCAGCTCCCAAATTTTAGAGAGACTAGAGGAGACTTGTTTATACCACTAATCCATCTATTCTGTTACATTTCATGATTAGAGCAGAAACTGCTTAGTTGTCACAGGAGTGAAATAAGGTTTTGGGTTCTTTGAGTCAACATACAGTAGGTGGGGTAAGTTGTGGTGAAACTTGTCTGAACTGGCGCATTTATTGTAAGGATTTATTTTATTTATTGTTTGGTAACCAGGCAAGGTCTTTTACCTCCTGGGACCCCCTCCTTCCATGCAGACCCTGTCTTAGCTCTTAGTATGATTCTGGTGGGTTTATAGCCTGCCAATGTTTATTTATATAGAACATTCAAAAGGAATGCGTCACACCCTGCATCATTAATATTCATATCCTTGCAATAAACAAACCAGTTCAGACAAGTTTCACCACAACTTATCCCCACCTATTGTATGTTGACTCAAAGAACACAAAACCTCCATTTCACTCCTGTGACAACTGCAGACAGACTGCTTCGAATCATGAAGCATGTGAATAGACAGATTAGTGGTAACAAACAAGCCTACCTCTGCTCTCTATAAAATTTGGGGGCTGAGAGGATAAAGGCTATTTTCCATATACATGAGTGGGAAGGTAAAAGTGCTTTTGAGGGAGGGAGGGAGGGGAGGGAGGTAGGGGAGGCAATTTTGATTACCCTCGATGTAGGAGAGGAAGGGAAGTGGAGGTGGTGGGACAGGGGTCAGGTAGAAATCACACAAAGCTAGTGTTATGTTGTGTCACTCCTGCTGCATGCAAATTGGAGTAGATACTAATACATTATTTTACTTTTAAGTATGGCTTGAGTATAGCCCAGAGGTTAGAGTAATGAGCTACGAATGAGCTTGTTACATTCAGTAGACCTGGGTTTGATTTCCCAACCTCCACTTGCAGATTATGTGACTCTGACCACATCACCTAACCTCCACACTGCTTTGGGTCACTCCTGAAAACAGGCACCTGTGCCTTAGTGGACCTTGCCTGGTAACCAAAGAATAAATAAAATAAATGAATAAATGTGTATATCTATAGGTTAAAGTGCGTAGAACCATTTAAGTATTCACCTGTGAGCTGAGAGATGTGGGTTCCCAGTTTGTTTGTTTAGCAGGTATAGGCCCTAGATCTCATCATAAACAGGGAGTTCGGCAATGACCACATGTGCCAAGTGCTTGTATCAAACTGGAGAGAAGGTTTCCCACTCTTTGAAAGTGTGTCGGAGAGCCAGGTCTCTCAGTGATGGAGGATTATTCTCTTGGCTACTGCTGAAGCACCTATAGCCCACAGGGTCTGCATGGAAGGAGGGGTCCCCAGGAGGAAAAGACCCAGTTGTGGGTCTTTGGGTCTTGACAATGTGGCTGGTGGGTTTCTGCATGAGGCCCATACTTTAGTCCTGTGGGTGTCTAGG
The DNA here is from genome assembly GCA_016271365.2 of Neoceratodus forsteri. NCBI lineage: Eukaryota > Metazoa > Chordata > Ceratodontiformes > Ceratodontidae > Neoceratodus > Neoceratodus forsteri. The sequence continues at coordinate 1,874,873,295 of CM057452.1, forward strand.
TTGGGCAGTACCACAAAATGTGGTATAAGGATACCTGTAGGGAGAATACCTCCGACAGTCACCGTTATCCATGAGACCTGCTTTGTACAGCCACACTGGTCTGCGATATGCTCAGTGAATGATTTTTATTGGAGTGTTTTCGGTTGGACAAATCTAGAGCACTTGTAAGGCCATGTGCAGAGGTATCCCAGTCCATTTGGGGAACAGAAATATCTAACTCCTGTTTCAGGCCTCTCTAATCCCAGCAGATACAGTGGGGCCCAGTACAGCAGAGTGCAAGGTTTTGACATGGGAATAACCTTTTTAAAGGCTTCGAGTATCTGTCCCCAGAGGGCTGGAGGAGGAATGATATGGGTTCATGAAACTTTCATTCGTCATAGATCTTGGAGCTGCAAATATCTCCAAAGTGGGTTTGGGGACTATTATAGAGTAAGGAACTCCACAAAGTGTATAGTGCTCCTGTCTGGGGATGGTGGAGGTCTCCCAAGGTGGAAATTCCCACCTCTTACCAAGTCTCCTGGAAGACTATGTTGTTGTCTATCTTAAGGCTCGGGTTGGTCCATATAGGATGGAATTGGGTGAAGAAAAGTAGGGCAGAAGTGCTGGGGGGCTACCTTGTGTCACCTCGAGGACAGCCATAAAGGAGGCTTGGGGCAGGATTGTTGTACCCTCTTTGTCTTGAGGGTGGGTCAGGACTTTCGGAGGTGTGTTGATTAGTGGGGTGGGGCAGGACTGTTATACCCTCCTATGTCTTGTGCGGTTTACTTATCATGAAATTTATCACTGGTACCCTGCATGCCAACATTCCTGTGTTTAATTATTCTTGTATGTATTTTAATTTGACTTCCATGTATTGTATATTTTGTTCCTTGTGACTGTAACTGTTGTTTACCACTGCCATCTTTTATGACCCGGGTCATGCCTGAAAATGGTCCCTTGGATCAAGTGTATCTACCTATAATCAAAGGCATAAATAAATAAATAAATAAATAAATAAATAAATAAATGCTAGGTTTAAGTCAAGTAGCGCCTATTGAGTATCACATGGTCATATTGTTGTTTTACATTTGGGAGCCTAAAACCCCTTCACTCCAGTGTCTCAGAAGGATTTACATTCTACTTTTTGGAGCCTTATGGTTTGATTTGAATGTTGACATCTTCAAGGAGAGGGATTTAAAAGGAGGCAGATAATTGGACAGGGAAATTAGAAAGAATATATTGCACGTTTTGAGTGCCACAAGTTTCAGGGCATTCACTCTGTCCCATGTGGAAGCATTAGTGAATTCCGTTATTTAGATCAGTCATGAGTTTGTCCAGCATGAATGCTGCATTAGCAGAAATAGTGTCTGAGATGATAGCCCTGACCTGACTGCCCAAACACACCACTTCTTGAGGGACCACTGTTAAGGGTAGTTTGAAAATAGCAATTGTGTACACATTGGAATAAGAGAAGGGATCTGGGACTTGGCCCCATTCAGTTTGTATCCAGATAGGAATGCATAGAAACAGAAACAAAAAAATCTGCCAGCGAAAAGGACTGCTTGGTCCACTCAGTCTGCACAGATGTTCCCTACCTATTCAGTCTTCGCAGATCATAACTGGTCTCCAACCCCTACCCCCACTTATTTACTGGTATTCCTTATGCCTACCCAATACATGCTTGAAACCCCCACTACCTGGTGGCAGGCTGTTCTAGGCATCCACCACCCTTTCAGTGAAGTAGTATTTCCTCCTGTCCTCTTAAACTTTCCCTTCTAGCTTTGTTGCATACCCTCTTGTTCTGTTTCACTTCCTCATTTGAAATAGACTCTCCACTTGTACCCTGTTTACCACTTTGCATACTCCTGTATGATTGCATCCAAGGTGCCAGGAGTTGGAGACATCTATCAAGAACAAGGTGATGTCATCCACAAGAGGAAATCTTGTTGAGGGCACTATCTATGATAATATCAGGAATATTGTGGGAGGAAGCACACATTTGATGTAGCCAAAGGTTCTATGGCCAGGAGAAAAGAGGAACACGGTGATGAGGCATCCCTGCCTCATCCCTCTGTATAAGACAAAGGTTTGGACACTGTGAATTTGTGAGGACCAAGGCAGAGGACATAGAGCAACTTTACAAGTTCCATGAATATAGGTGCAAATCCAAAATGTGACAGAGTGTCAAATCGTAAGCCCATTCCTCCCTGTCAAACTCTTTTCAGCATCCAGGGACAGGGTTGCAGTGGGCTCAAGGGATCAGTGACCTGCCATAATAGGTCATGCAGTCTCTGGGTATTATCTGAGCCCAGATGGTCAAAGGAAGAATCCTCGTGACTGGGGTGAATCAAAGTATTCTTGATAAGTTCCAGGTGATGAGAGCACTTTGCAAAGATCTTGGCATCAACGGTTATCAGTGAGATAGGTGGTGCTGAACAAAGTACATTATCCTTCCCTTTTCTGGGATCAGAGTGTTGAGGGCTTGTATAAAAGAAAGTGGAAGTGTTCCCTTGGTCCATGCATTATTAAATACTAAAGCTAATCGAAGTGCCAAAAATCTGCAAGGTGTGATACAAATCAGCTGGGTAGAGTCAGAGCACGAAGATTTCCCTTATTGACATACCTCAGTAAAAGTGGTTAAAGTTCTCAGTGGAAGGTGTAGTTTCAGAAGAATACAGTGTCTGGTAAAAATTTAAACTTATCATTGATTAGATCAGGGGAACAGACAGTGGTCCCAGCAGCCTGATGTATGACAGTCACATATCTTTCTGCTTCTCTCACCTGAAGTCTATATAATAGAGCTTTCTGGGCTGCTTCACAGCTACTCAGTATGACTGATTCAATTTAAACAGGGTCTATTCTGTCTGGTGCTGTAAAGTTTCCTTCGTGGATGCCCTGATCTGTTATTTGGCTCCATCAGGGACTCACCTGAGTCAGGGCATGTCGAAAATCATGTTCCAATTTAAGGGTATCCTCCTTCTGTTTTGTCAGATGGTCATGTCCTTTATGGAGTCTAGATGTGTAGGCAATAAGATTTCCCCTGTTACTCAGCTTTCATGGCTTCCCAATATGTATCCACAGAAGTGTCTAGGTTTCATTAAACTGGAAATAATCCTGGAGCTCGACTAACCATGAGTGATCTCATTGGAGTAGTGCAGTGTTAAACTGCCATTCGTTCCTAGAGTTTGACTGCTGCCCCAAGGGAGGTTCCAGGTTCTAGGTATTAGGTCTCAGGACACAAATATGACATCTAGTCTGCTGTATGTTTCATGAAGAAGGGAATAGTAAGTTAAGTCCCTTTTGGTAGAGCATGTGGTCAGCCACACATCATGTAGCCCCACTGCCCCAAAGGTGACCAGAACATGTGCAGCTGTCTAGGCTTCCACTTTTCCTCCTGGCCAAGTCCTATCCAAGTGGGGTAGATGGCCAGATTAAGGTCTCTCCCTATAATAATGCTGCTGGGCCCCAGATATTGCCTGGAGGACAGTAACAAAAAAAGCTGGTTCTGGCACATTCAGGGCGTACCTGCCCAGAATAATTAATTCTCCTTAAAAGTGCCTTGAAAAATTACTATTCTGCTCTCTTAATCAGTGAATTCGTTGTGTATTCCCATCTAGAGCCTCTTTATGCAGAGGATAGCCACTCATGTCTGACAAATCTCATATCATTCTTTGATTGGGTTACCACAGAAATAGACAGGGTGCACCCAGTGAACCTACTGTATTTTGACTTTAGTAAAGCATTCAACTCGGTTCCACACAATTGCCTGCAAAATAAACTTAAAGGAAAACTCCACCCTCATATCTTCAAAATGTTATTTGTTTCCATGTCAATAGACAACTCTTTTCATGCAGCTGTTAGGATATGCATAAATGTTTTAGTCTGTTTCACAGTTCATACTAGGCGCTGTGACTGCCCTGGGAGTCTCCATTTCATGGTTGTTGAAATCTCATTGCTCCTGAGGGCTGTATTAGCATATGAGAATGTAATGCGTAATCACCCTTTAAACTCTCCAGTATGCCTGCCTGCTTAATTAGTCTTAAAAGAAACAAGCTGCAAAAGGTGTGGAATACCACATTTACCTTCAGTGAGCTTTGCAAACTGTCTGAGTAATGATGCAGATTTTTTCCCTTTACACTTTCCTCAGTTTATGAGTTTCCAGAGAGATTTTGCAGGGTATTTGTTCTTTCAGCATAAAGATACATGGTATAAATGGGTGATCTGACATCAAGTTCTTGTATGCTAATGCAGCTCTAGGGACAATGCGATTTCAACAACCATGAAATGGAGATGCCCAGGGCAGTCACAGGGCCTAGTATGAACTGTAAAACAGACTAAAATATTTGCATACATCCTTAACAGCTACATAAAAAGAACTGACATGGAAACAAATAACATTTAGAAGATATTCAGGGTGGAGTTTTTCTTTAAACACGCAGGGCATAATGAAAAACATCATCAACTGTGTAAAAACATGGCTCCAGGGCAGAAGACAGAGGGTGCCTGTCAACATAGTCAGATCTAAGAAGGAGAAGTCGTTAGTGGGTTCCCCAGGGCTCAGTCTTTGGACTTGTACTATTCAACATCTTCATCGGCGACATTGGTGAGGATATAAGTAGTAGATTAGCACTCTTTGCAGATGATACAAAGTGGGAGGCAGAGTGGATACTGAAGAGTCTATCAGAAGCATTCAGGCCAGCCTAAAAGGATTGAAACATGGTCTGCAAAATGGCAACTGAACTTTAATGCAAAGAAATGTAAGGTGATGTATTTTGGCAAAAACAACCCAAGAATCAATATTGATTAAATGGAGTCAAACTCATCACCTCATCTGAGGAAAAGGACCTAGGAGTGTTAATCTTAGAAACCCTTAAAGTATTCAATCAGTGTAACTCTGCATACAGCAAGGCCAGCAGAATGGTGGGGTGCATCAGCAGAAGCTTCAACAACAGGAACTAGATTGTCAACCTGCCTCTTTATAGATCCTGATGAGACCTCATTTGGAGTACTGTGTCCAGTTTTGGAGCCCATACCTTAGGAAAGAAATAAAAACTGGAGATGGTCAGAGAAGGGCCACAAATATGATATCAGGATTACACAACCTGCTGTCTGACGAGCATCTGAAGGAGCTGAATTTGTTCTTGCATGATTCTAGAAGGAAAGAGACATGATCGAGGCATTCAAGTACCTAAAAGCGTCAACAAAGTTCCCTACTTAAAAGTGTTTACTAGGTCCAATAACACTAATGTGAGAGGGCACAACTGGAAGCTCGGGAGTTTCAAGCACGATATCAGGGACACTTTTCTCAGAGTGAGTGACAGTACCTTAGAATGGTTTGCCCTCTGAAGTAGTGGAGGCCAAAATGGTCACTTCATTCAAACTAGGATTGGACAGGCGTACATGCAACATAGGGTTGGAGGAGGGCTTCACCTAAAATATGAATTCTAAGTGATAGTCTTTAGGGCCCATTAGAGCCCTAAAGACTATCATTCTATGTTTCTATAATTCTCTCTTTGTCTTGATGAAAAAGCATTATGATACATTGCTCCCACCCAGGAACAAAAGGGTAGGTGGCATCTTCAGTAGAAAGGTAGGGATCCTGTAACAAGGCAACATCACACTGCACATCTTTAAATTTTAGTAAAACTCTTCCATGCTTTAGTGGGCAATTAAGACCCTGGTATTCCAGGACATAGTTTTTGTAGTCAAAGGAAGCCATATCGTTCGTGCTCACAGTGATTAAATACCTACACTTTAGAGTCCCAGCCCACCTCCAACCATCAAATAAGCCACCACCCCAACCCCAACCCAGAGACATCACTCTCCTTGGAAGGACATGGAAAGCACAGCTGGACAGAGTATGGAGTATTTCAGTCCATGATTTCTAAGCCCCTGTTTTAGTTTATCAAAAGCTTGCCTCTGGTGCAGTACACTCGCTCAGTAGTCTGGCTAAAACAAAAGTCTCTGATTGACTACCATTATGGGTGAGTTATGTGAATGTTTAAATAGGCACAACTGCAGGTAATGAGTGCAAAAATGCATTTGTGCCTGTCTAGCCATCATTGTCCCAAATCCGATTGTAGCGGTGCAAGTCCATCAGTGATCACTAAAATCACAGCACACAGTCAGCATGCATATAAAGGGCGCTGCCATGTACTATATATCAGGTGAAGTCACATATTCAAGGCATCTTACATCCTTAATGTGTTTGGGTGTGATTGCAAACAGAATGCCTGCAAAATGTGGCGGGGTGCAAATCAACATAGGGATGCAGAATATCCGTGCAGGGTTCTAGAAACTGCAGGCAGGCCTGTGTAGAGACATGCCCAGGCACACCATGCCCTTGTACTGGCTGCTGAAACTCATGAGGCCGGGGGGGTGGAATGGCGTGGCATAGGACAGGGGATGGAACAAAATTAATGACAGTGCACCTGGCCTGGGGATCATGGTGATGATACCACCCTCCACACCTCCCTCCCATGGATGGCAACAGTCTGCAACACAGAAGCATAACACAAATTAGTAACAGAACACACACAGCACCTGTGGAGAGGTCTGACAATGTTAGTTGTTTTGTTGAAACTACCTTTTCCTATAGTTAGTTGTCTATCACAGTGTGCAGCTGCTACTCCAGACTGCAATGCAGTTCACTGTGGGTTGTGACCCTTGGGAGGTCCACTATTATAATGAGGCAGAAATGAGCTCATAATGATGTGTAAATTATATTTTGCACCTTGAATATTAGAATAGGCTCATTTGCACGTGGCGTGACCTTCTAATATGTAGCTGTTTGTGAGTGTTGCTTGCTAATGTATTACCAATTTTTAATGATGACTGCACCACATTCTGTTGTAGTGGGAGTTGTGGCACTGCTTGTGGTATGCCAGTCATGCCACAGTAGTTTTATGGTGTCCCTTTGCATCTGCAAGGGATTTTGTGGATGTTTTGTGGATGCATCTATGACCATCACTAATGCCTGCTGTACTGGTACACATTTTTTTGAATGCAGTGTCAGTTTGCGATCATTCCAGTATACCATTGTTTGTAACTGGTGCTGATTTGCTCATGCTAACCGTGGCTTGCACCAATTAGCAACTAATCAAATATCCCACCCTGTGTCTTTGAGCTCACATGCAGCTCTTAGAATTAGTTCCTTGTCTTGGTAGCTGATCAGCTTAAAAATAAGGGTCTCGGTTTGGCTGTGTGGGAAGAATGCTTTGTTCGACACACCAGATGGGCACGATCTATTTCAAAGTTATAGACATTAGAATCAAAGTGCAGCCAGAGGGAAGACTGGACCTTAGAAACTGCACTGGGTCTGTCCTCTCAAGGCCCTGTTTTAGTCCAAGGATCTGCAGGTTGTTTCTTCTCCATCATCCTTCCAGATACTTCTGTCTTTGCTGTGAGTCATGTGTGGGATGTAAGTTTTCATGGCAGTCATACCGTCATTGATTCCATGACGTTTGATATTTATTCAGGACTTCCATGACTTTCACTAGTGTCATCAGAATGTATCAATGATGACAGTGCCACAACATTTACTACTGTTTACTAATACGAACATATGAACATACGAAATTTGCCAGCAAATAAAGGCCTAGAGGTCTATCAAGTCTGCTCAATGTGCAGCTAGCACCTCTATTCTGCAGCTGCCCTCCCTTCCACCTTCCTTCATCAACCTCCCTTGTCCTGTCCCATCCTCATTTGAAGCAGTCCACTGTTCTACTGCATACCACTTCAGCAGGTAACGATTCCACCCAGCCACCACCCTCTCTGTAAAAAGTGTCTCCTCATCTCCCTCCTGAACCTTCCTCGCTCAGTCTCATATCATGGCCCCTGGTGTCCCTCCCTCCCTTACTTTGAACAGACCCTCTGTACCGTCTTGTTTATTCCTTTCATGTATTTAAAGGTTTCAATCATGTCACCCTGTCTCTCCTCTCCTCCAGTGAGTACATGTTCAACTCCTTCAACCTCCTCTCGTATGATAAGTCCCCAGCCCCTTGATCATCTTTGTTGCTCTGTGCTGCACCCCTCCAGTAACTTAATGTCCCTCTTCAGATATGGACGCCAGTACTGCATGCAGTACTCCAGGTGGTCTAACTAATGACCTATACAGTGGCAGAATCACCTCCTCCTCCTCGAGAATATACCACTTGCAATACAACCCAGCATTTTGTTGGCCTTTGCAGCTGCCTTCCTACATTGTGCCGAGTTGTTCATTGACCCTGTAATGAACACCCCAGATCCTTCTCCTCCTCTGTCTGGGCTAGCTGCACTCCCCTAGCTGGTAACTCCTCCTGGGTTCTTCATCCCAAAATGCAGCACCTTGCACTTTTGGCATTAAAGCCCAGTTGCCAGGTGTCTGACCAGGTTTCAAGCTTTGCTAGATCATCCTGCAACCCTTGCCATCCCCCTAGGTCATCCACCACTCGCCTACCTTGGTATCATCAGCAAACAGACTGATCTTGCTCTTGATGTCCCATGATATGTCTGCAATGAATATCCCAAACAACACTGGTCCCAACACTGAGCCCTGTGGAACACTGCTCGTCACTGCCCTTGGGTGTGAGAGCTCCCACCCACCACCACCTCTGTTGCCTTCCCTCGCCAGTTTCCTACCCATCTCACCAGCTTTGCACCCGCCCTGTGCCTACTAACTTCCTTCCCAGCCTTCCATGTGGCACTGAGTCAAATGCCTTACTGAAGTCCAGATACAGGACATCCACTGCATGGCCCCTGTCCAGTTGCCTAGTTACCCAGTCATAGAACTCGACCAGGTTGGTTTGGCAGGATCTGCCATGTTGAAGCCATGCTGTCTGCTGTCCTGTAGTCCTTTGGCCTCTAGGAGGGCCACCAGCCTCTCCTTCAGGATAGTCTCCATTAGCTTACCCACGATGGATGTGAGGCTCACTGGTCTGTAGTTTCCCGGTTCATCCTTGGGGCCACTCTTGTGGAGGGGCACCACACGAGCCATCCTCCAGTCCTGGGGTACACACCCAGATGTAGTGAGGCATTAAATAGGTCTGCCAAAGGTCCTGCAAGGACCTCTGCCAGCTTCTTCAGTACCCTGGGGTGGATGCCATCTGGGCCTTGCGCCTTGTCCACCCTCAGTGCCTTCAAACCCTCTCGAACTCTTCTCTCCATGATTTCCCATCTGTCACCACTTCCCCCTGCTTCTGCTATTTCTCCCACCTTGGGTGTCACCCCTCTTCTCTTTAGTAAATACTGAGCAGAAGTACTCATTTAGTACTTCCGCCTTATTGCACCCTGCTTCCACCCAACCCCTCCTTCCTAATCCTTACTATGTGGTCCTTACAGCTCCTTTTCTCCCTGATGTACTTAAAAGTCCTTCTCCCCTTCTTAATGCCTTGTGCCAGCCTGAGTTCCGTAGATGCTTTGGCTCCCTTACTGCCCTTGTCACCTCCTTGATTCTGTCAAGTACTCCTCTCTGTCCTCCCCTCCCTGTTTTCTTGTACTTCCTAAAGGCAGCTCTTTTCCTCCTTACCTTTTCCATGACCTCCTTGCTCAACCAGATCAGTTTCTTAGCCCTAGCCTTCTTGCTCTGGGCTTTGCAGCAGGTTTTGGTTGCCTCCACTATCCCCAGCTTTATGAGCTCCCACCTCTGGTTAGTGTCCATACTAGATTGAATTCTGGCCAGGTACCCTTTTACCACTTCCCCATCCTCCCAAAGTGGCCTCCTGAAGCCCAGCACTATTGTGCCAGATTCCACTCCTTCCTTGCCCATATCCAATGTGAGTCATACTGAGCGGTGGTCACCCCTGACAGCGATTCCTCCACTGTAAGTTCTCTCACAAAGTCCCCATTTGCCAGCACAAGGTCAAGGGTATTCCTAACCTGGTTGGTTCACTGACCATTTGCAGCAGGAAGCTGTCCTGGAAGGCATCCAGCAGTACCTGCTCCCTTCTGTTCCTGGTTGTTGGGGTACTCCAGTCCACGCCTGGCATGTTGAAGTCCCCACAATCACCACTACCCTTCTCCAGGTCCTCCAGATCCATCCCACTAGTTCCCTGTCTAACTCCTCCATCTGAGATGGTGGCCTGTACACCACTCCCATTCTAAGAATCCTATTCTTGGAATCCTGGATTTGCATCCAAAGTGACTCCGTACTACCCTCCTCCCTTCCTCCCTTACACACTTCAGTCCTTCCTTCACATATAGTGCCACCCGCCTCCTTTCCCAATCACTCTGTCCCTCTGAATAATCTTTACCCTGGTACAGACAGGTCCCAGTCATTGTATGGGTGGCCCATGTTTCCATGATGACTGCAATGTCCACCTCTCCCTCTGCCATGAGAACCTGTAACTCTGCAGTTTTCCTCCCAAGGCTCCTAGCATTAAGGGTAACCACCTTCCACCCTTTCCTCCCTCCCATCCTGCCCTCCTTTCCTAGCATCACCAACAGTACTTGCCATTTGTCCTTTGTCACTGTTATGGGGGTAAGCTCATATGGTTTCCCAACCTGTGGTCTCTGCATATCTCTTCCCCAACTGCCACCCCCACTCCTAGTTTAAATTCCCAACTTCCTCTTTGTACTCCTCCATCCTCTGTTTCAACACTTTCTTTCCCTCCTCACTCAAGTGTAGTCTGTCCTTGGCATAGAGACTACTGTCCTCCCAGGTCTCTCCCCACCCCCAACAGCCCATACCCTTAGCACAACACCAGGTTCTTAGCCATCCGTTAAATTCCTCTATTCTCAGCTTTCTTGTTGTGCTTGCCTTTGGCACAGGAAGTATCTCTGAAAAAGTTACTGATCTTCCTGCCCTTCACATAATGAGCACACCAGATCCTTCTCCTCCAAACAAAATTCATGAACATGTCATGTCATGTTCATGTCATGAACAAACAATGAGTCATTAAAACCTCATCCATGACAAACTTACATCCCTAGTCATGTGATCTGTGTCTCCATGACCCAGAGGCACTCGTCTTTTCCCCTAAGTTTCTGTAACAGCTGTGAGCTGTGGTTCTGGCATGCCACACAGCCAGTCAAGGCTTCTGTGCTTGCTTGTTTGTCCATGACCATGTGTTTCATGGATTCCATGCTCTCCATGACCCATTCTAGCAGGGTTGTCTGGTGTGCTGGTAAGGTGTCAGGCAAGGAGGGTGAGTGGTTGCCATTGTCATTTTGGAAGCTGGGAGGCCCAGGTGAGAGGGAGGTTTTAAGGCATATGCAAAATTGATGGATGGCTGAATATTCTTGCTGGGATGGCCTGGAGCTACAGTATGAGTCTAGGTGGCCATCTTGAGCAAGTGCACATGACATCTCACCAGGCTGTGTTTAGTTTGAAATGAAGAGGCTCTGGCTGAGCTCTGGGATATGGGGTAAGCACCACTTTCAACCTCTGTCTCAGGATCACAACACAGAAGTTGTAGCTCTCATTAGACTCTTAAAGTTTGTTTCAGCTCTTACCTCTCATAGAAATTGGGACACAATTTTGCAGAAGTGAGGGAGAACCTGATACTGTTCATATGAGCCCATAGACAAAAAATTAAAAGTTCCACTACCACCCTCTTAATACACATGTTGTGTTCTGGCGCAGGTGGGATCATTAGTTAACTTGTGTATGAAATATAGTTCTTCCTGGATTCCAGAAGGTTGTTTGCTTACAAAATGACTGATTTATACAGTAGGCCATATCATATTTTCAAACTGGCATCGACTTGTTGACATCTGGGTGCCTCTGGTTGACTACTGTGCCCCTGACCCTAAACCTGGCTCCGCCACTGATTGGCCCTGCAAAGCTCATAGCATCTTAGTGGCCACATCCTGTTGATAGTATGGGCTGGGGTTTGCTGGTGCAATCTGGATAGTGCCTCGGTATACTGGAACATGCCTTTAGCACTCACAATGTGCTTCAGCATGTTCCAATACACCTATGGTGTGCACCAGGCACTAATTTACTTCTGGATCAAACATTTAGTGGGCAATCCAGGATCCTTGAATATCCTGGCCACTTAAACTCAGTTACCCTACATGTCTGTAATTTTGTTTGGCTCCTCAAGCATTTTGCAAATACTGTACTTACTGTATAACTTCAAATACTTGGCCATTTGATATAATTTTTAGATTTTAGAAAACAAGTCTCTAACTTTATATAAAATTGGTTCCTTCCTTCCTTCAAAACATAGCTACTGTAGTTACTTTGTTCTGTTAAAAGCCAATGACTTCTGTTCTTGAAAGAAAACAACAGATCACAGACAAACTTTCTAAGGTCTCAAGCACCAGTGAGACTGACACTTTGCTGTGACTGAGACTCACAGGCCACTGCTGTTGGAGACTTTCTGACTCATACTCACTTATATTTAGAAACAGCACAAGCTTCATGCCATCTGGCCAATCATTCATGATAAGACGCTCTGGTAGTCTAAGAACCAAAACAAACACAACCGAACCAGCACTAAGCATCAGGATTAACACATAAAGCATGGTCATTGAAAAGCAATACAGCACCTAGATCTCCATCTCCCAAAGGCACATCCAGCCAATCATAACGAGCGAGGTCCAAAGATACCTTCCATGTCCTCTCAGTACAGAAGCAAAATCCTTTCTCCTCTAGCAAATGCTGCAGTCAGTCAAGTTCAGCCATGTAAGGGAAGTTCAGCCTTATTAGGAATAAAAGGAGGAGCTCGTTTTGACATGAACTTTCACCTCTCTAATCTTAGCTGTAAACACAGGTCTGTGAGGTTTCAGGTTGTTACTTCACCACTTAGACAGTACTTTTTGTAGATACCAAAATATTTAAACATATACTGTACACAAATGATATGATTATTAAAATTTTACTTCCCTGCACATTTCCAAGTATGCCAGATTCCCTCTTTTTAAAAGCCATTTGAACATGAAACACACATGCATGCATGTACACACACACACACACAAACATTTTAAACTGACGTCTTTGTTGTGTAGTAGATTTAAAACAAGCATTTGTCAATGCCGAATGTTTGCTTGCTGGCATTTTCATTGGTAGTGTAGAAGTTACAGAGCAGCATAATAGGAATGGCAGTGAAGTATTGAACTGAAGCAACCCCACCCACCCTGCAGAGACTGCAGGCATTGGGATGTGCCTTTGGGTTGTCAGGCATAACTGTACACAATTTCACCCACACCCTACCCTGCAGACACCCAACAAGTGTCACGGTGTGCCTTAGGGTCTTTGGGCCTTATGCTTACCCCATTCCATAAGAAACATATAGCAGATGGGTGCAGTATAGAGAATGGGGTGAACTTTGGGTCTGAAGAGTCCAAGGCACACCCTCGATGCCTGTCACAGGCTGCAGGGGTGTGGTGGGGTGGGACGAAGGAGCATTACAGGCTTACAATCCTAAGTCACACCTCTGATGCTGAAAGGAAGTTGAAAGGAATGAGCTTCTGGCATGTTAATGTCTGCAGCCTCATGAAAAGGTTTGCCTTGGTCCGGGCATGGATTGGCCATGTCTTGCCAGACCAGGCGTATTGGTGGTCTCTGAATCTTGGCTTGGCCAGCTACCCTTGATAGTGAGATCAACATCCCTTCTTACACTCTATTTAGAGCAGATAGATTGACTAGAGGAGGAGGTGTGGCAATCTATGTCAGGGATGAATGCTCTGTGTCCTGCCTTGGCTCAGCTGCTGTCAGGACGAATTTGAATGTTTGGTCATTGGGGTTGAGCTGGCGGTTCCCATGTCGCCCGTGATAGGTTGTTGTGGACCACCTTCAGCTGGGCTATAGCTCCTAAGTTATCTTGGATCTTTACTAGAGAAAGGTAACCTCAAAACTATTGTTTTGGGGGACTTCAACCTCGACTGCCTATCTGGGATTTTGACTCCACTGGGTGCCTTCTGTGACTCTCATGGGATGACACAAATAATTAGTGAGTCTATACGCATGAACAAAAATAATCAAATAATGGTGCCCTTTTGGATATTGTACTGGTTGGTGAGCCCACTGTTCTCTCATTCTGGCACTTTTTTCTCTGGCGTCAGCGACCATTGTTTCATTGCTTGTATTGGATCGGTTCATAACACAGTGCCATCAGCTGAATTTAACACAAAAGGTTGCGGAAGAACTCAACCAGTTTGCATACATCAATGACCTGAAACACTCTTTGTTCTGGCAAGACTGCTTCTTAGCCAACACAGTAGGTTTGGCATATGATATCCTTCATGGGATTCTGGTCGGGCGCCTGACAGACATGCCCTCGTGGTAACAATTTGTGTAGGGAACAAAGCTTGTCATTGGTTTCAGCTGAACTGAAGGCTACATTGCTATCAAGAGACAAACTCTGAAAAAGGCTCACAGAACCAAGTTGAATGCAGACTGGTACCAGTTCAGGAAGGCATGGAACTTATGTATAAAATGATCAGAGAAGCGAAGGCTGCTTTCTACCATAATGAGCTGGACTCTGCCACAAAATCCTCCTCTAAATTCTGGAGTACTATTAAGGAAATGTTGGGCACATGCCTGGTGGCTCCCTACCTTCAGGGATTGTCTTGGGAATACTGCCATATGTGAGAAAAGGGGATCCTTGACTGCTTAAACAATCATTTTACTACGGCTGGTCTTACGTTTGATGACTCTCCTGCATACTTGGCATGCTCTCAATTGGGAGTATGAGACGATGGCTCGATGTCCCGCTCCTGAGTTCTCCTTCTGGCCTGTGTCTCTGTGGGAGGCGAAGACCCCTACTTCAGCTGGACTTGAAGAAAAGTGCTGGTGCTGATTCACTAGATCCCTATCATTGAGATTGCATATCATGTTCTAGCTGTGCAAATCACTCACCTTTTAATCTAACTTTGTCGCAAGAGGCTTATTCCCTCAATATGGAAAGTTGTGCATGTCATTCCTTTATTCAAGTCAGGAGACCCTTGTGATCTGAACAATTACAGACCATTATGTCTCTTGCCAGTTCTATCAAAATTTACAGAAAAATAGTGAGCACCCAGCTCAGGAATTATCTACAATCAAATAACCTCTTAAATCCCTTGCAATCTGGTTTCAGAACAAGACATAGTACTATTTCAGCACTTGCTAAAGTGACTAATGATTAGTACCGTGACCTGGATAGTAAAGAATTCATCTGTGCCATATTCTTAGACCTGGGTGGGGCTTTTGAAACTGTGGATCACAGCCTGCTTCTCTCATCATTGAGGGGCATAGGTCTGGACACAGCGTCACTGCATTGGTTCACTGATTACCTCTCAGGATGGTTCCAGCAGATTGGGGCTGAGGTGAGCTCTCCTGCTAAGGCCTCTCCAGAGGGAGTGCCGCGAGGGTCAATATCAGCCCCCTACTGTTTGCATATCTATATTAATAATATTGATGATAGCATATCCAAGGCAAATATGCACCTGTTCGCAGACAACGCGGTTCTGTGCCTTAGTCGGCCGACTCCTGAAGCCACCTGTGCAGACCTCCAGGAGGAATTCAATTGTCTTCAGAATCAGCTTCTCTTCAAAAACTCCTGTTGAATGCAAAAAACAGTGGCAATGCTTTTCTTGCCCTACAGTTGTGCTGTGGGCCTGGTTAGTGCTGGAGCATTGCCTCACATCACTGCTGTCCTGGAGAAGGCCTGGAGTTTGTCACGAAATTCAAATACCGGGTGTGGCTAGACCAAGATCTTTCATTTCGGAGCATATTGAGGACTTGCTTAGAAACTAAGGCAGATGCTGGGCCTCTTCTTTAGGATTGACCAGTTCTTGACTACAGATGCTAAAAGCGCCTGGTCTAACCAACATTTCTATCACTGGCTGGCTGCATAGACTTTTATACAGTCAGTGCCCAAAGGCTTCCTGTGCTAAACTGGACATGCTTTATTCAGAGCTATCAGATTTATAACAGGCCTTTCTTTCTGCCCACCACTGCTTGCTGTATGCTGCCATAGGGTGGTCCTCCCTTATGTTTAGAAGATATAGAAATGCAGTGTTTTGGACTCTTGAGCTGTCACAAAAGCTTCCCAATATGTCTTTGACTGTCTCTCGCTACACGCGGAACTTATGCCTTAAGTGCCTCATTTTCACACTTTGTATTCTCAGGTCTCTTCACGCTTTGGTGGAGCAGCATTTAGCTTTGTCAGCCCACCTTATGGAATAAATTGCAAAATCTCTGAAATTGAGTGTATCCATCAGCTTGGATTCCTTCAAGACCTTATTTGCCGAACTGTGAGGGAACACTGTAACTGTTTCCCTCACTCCGTAAACTATCCTGAGTCCTAGGCACTCAGCTCTTGGCTGCCTTCAGTGCAGACTAGAATGCTGCTGGCCCTATGGATCCATCTCGTGTTGTGGTGGACCCTTTAATTTCCCTTTGCCCAACTGGGCTGCAACTGCACACTAGCTACCTGTTTTCCAGCTTAGGTCCTCTACCTCCCTCCCTCCCTTATGCTCTTCTCACACCACTACCTCCCAGCTCCCACCTTCACTATTCCCTTCTGTTTTATTCTGCCGCTCATTGAGCACCTACTTGTAATATTTTTGTCATATGATGTACTGTCACTGTTGTGTATAAATCGATTGTGTACTGGAATTAACCAGGCCCATCCTGTAAAAGAGTTCTGTATTTATTTGTTGCCTTAATGATATATTGTCACTGTTGTATGTAACTATTTTGACCGGCCTTAACCAGGTCCATCTTGTAAATCAGCTTTGCTCAACGATGTTCACCTGGATAAATAAAGATTTTGATTGATAGATTGATTGATTGATTGATGCCTGGCAGTCTTTACAGGGTGGGCGTTTTGGCGGAAGTATGCGCCTCAGGCAATCATTGGTATTTTCAATTCAATTTTTCTGCATGGGTTTTTGTGACTCCCACCTCATGAACAGTGGCAATATCAGTTCATTAGCAAAAGCTGATTTTGCACAGTGACTACGCCATTGGGCACCACAAGTGCAAAAACATATTTTGAACAGGATGTGAAAAATGTACTGTTCATGAGGAGGTCTAAAAAATGGCAATGTTGAAAATCTGGAGTGAAAATATAAACAAACTGCTGAAATCATGAGCATGTGTAGAAACTGTGCAACATACACCTGTCATGTAATTAGTTTGGTGATTGTTTACAGCAGATTGTCAACACAGGCATTTTCGACCTCCATTCATGAACAGTGTTACTGTGATTTTTCTTAAAGTGTCCCGAACACTGATTTCCCACAGCTTACCACACATTTCTGGCGCCAGAAGTGCGAAACACATTTTGGCCAGGGTATGAAAATAACAGCTGTACTGTTAATAAGGAGGTGTGTAAAATGCCAGTGTAGAAAATCTGGACTGAAAATATTACAAATTCATGAACTTCTTTAGGGTGCGTGAAACTGCTCAATGCACGCACAACACAGATCATTTTATGGTCTTTTGTCACCAAATTTTCAACATAGCCATTTTAAGACCTCTGCTCATGAACAGTGTCACTGTGATTTTCTTAATCTGTCCTGAACATTGATTTACGCACACTGACGAGCGTTTGCACGCTACATGCACGAAACACATTTTAGGTGAGATGTGAAAAATGACAGCTATACTGCTCATAAGGAGGTGTGGTAAAATGGCAGTGTTGAAAATCTGGAGTGAAAATATTAAAAATTCATGAAGTTACAAGCGTGCATAGGAGCTGCGCAATGCACGCTCATAAAACAGTCATTTGGGGAATTTTTCACCAAATTTTCAACATAGGGTTTTGGGGAGCCTACCTCATAAACTGTGACAATGTCATTTCATTACTCGGTCCTGAAAGGTGGTTCTGTGCAGTGACCGAAAGCACATATGTAGCATCATCAAAACACTGCAAAACAGCTGGAAGGAGATGCTTTGGTTGAAAGTCACCTCTGCATCAAAGGTCATCCTGGCTAAAGACTATGGCATGCTGGATTTTACTGTCAATAAGAGAACAGACTATGTCCAGTTACACTGAAAAGTGTTTAAACACTACTGACATGCTGTTTTGAATATTTATTTACTGCTTGAAATTCCTTTTAAATCATTAATAAATTGAATATTTCCTAAGATTGAACTTACTATCTCTCGTTATTTCTCTGGGAATATATAATCAAAGTTTTCTGGTTACCTCTTGAGTGCACTTCTTAAATTGCTTTGATTGTTTCAATGCAAAAACAATGGGGAGGGACATCAGGTGGTTTAAATGAACCCCAGGAGGGCAGTGTAAGGAAACCAACCTGTGCCCAAACAAAAGGAAGCCAAATGGTTTCCAAAGTAAGGAGTCAGGGAATGCAGCTGCTATATCTGCCAAAATCTGGGACACCTGCCCTATGATTGTCCAATAAATATAGCAAATGGGGTGGGTGCAGCTGAAGGGGTTGCTCTGGAAGCTCCTAGCAGCTAATGGCATGTACCCAAGTGCAGTTCCCACTAACAACACTGCAAACATGCACCCAGTGTTGGTAAATGGGATGGTAACTCAGGGATTGGGGAGACAGGGGGCCTCCATTTCAGTGGTAAAATAGAATTTTATTCATGAGGAACAGATCCTGCTGGGCCAGTTTTCTAGAATTAGAGGAATTGTGGGAAGGTCAGGCATGTGGGGCTGTGGAAAGCTCAGCACTCTGTTCCATCCATACAGAAATTATGGAGTTAGCCATCAGTGTGGAAGGTGACTCTCAGGAATCAGAGAAAAGGGAGGTATACTGGGAGAATGGGCTCCTGTATCATAAGTGGGTGCCAAAGGGAAGACCGGAGGAAGGGTACTCCAGCAGAAAGTAGTTCCTAGGGAATATAGGAGGCAACTTCTGGCCTTAGCCCATGATATACTATTTTCCAGACACTAGGAGTCAACCATACAAAAATGGAGGCCAGACACTTAATAGTCAGACCTACAAAAGGAGGCTAACACAATTTTTACTGCTCCAGTACTTTAAAGGATGTAGCAAACTAGTGCCAGACCTGTCCACAGTGCCAGAGGATGAGAAAGGTTTGGGGCAAGACTAAAGGCTTTGATTCCCTGCTTAAAACTGAAGAGACATTTTGGTAATTTTGTGGACATTGTGGGGTCACTCAGTACCCAAGATGCACAAGCAAGAGATACATTTTGGTGGTTTTGGATTGCACCAGAAGGTACCTAGAGGCAGTGCCCTTGTCCTTCACCAAGGCGGAAAAAGTGGTCAATGAACTGCTGGGGATATTTAGCTGAGTGGGTTTTCCCCAGGAGATTCTGCTGGACCTGGATACCAATTTCATGTCTGCCCTTATGGCTAGTCTTTGGCAGAAGTGTGTGATGAGGCAGCTCAGGACATCCCTATACCACCTATAGTCTAACAGTCTGTTCAAGGGATTTAATGCATCTCTTAAGACAATGTTAAGAGCATTCACTGACCAGCATGTGAGCGAGTGGGACAAGTGCCTACCCATCTCTTATGTGCATATATTGAAGTGGCCTAGAAGTCCACAGGGTTCTCACCCTTTGAGCTCCTGTTTGGCCATAGGGTAAGGGGTCCCTTGTTTTAGTAATGGATGAATGGGGTGTGAGCTTGCCAGAGAATATTGGTTAAACCTGTGATCCATCTGCAAGAGGCATGCTACAGTTAGCATATTTAAAGCAAAAGTGTTCTCAGCTGTAACAGAAGGGTGGGTCATTTGCCTTTTGGTAAGGAGCAATGTACTGTGTGAATAGTGACTGGTGGGATTCTGACCTAGCAATACCCCAAGTGAGGTTGCAGTGAGTGGTGGCAGCATACCAAGGTAACTTTTCAGGTACCTTGCAGGAACCTGAGGGGTTGTGAAGTGGGTAACCATCATGAGCTGAGTTCTGGAAGTGACAAGTCTGTGACAACAACATTCCCAGTCTTACAATGCATTTCTCCTTTCTATTCTTCTGACTTACTCTGAGGTGCCAGGCCTAAGCCAACACAGATACACTTTATATAATGTTAGAATCTTTCTGTCTTGTTCCAGGCACCACTGCTGTATAGGCACCTTGTGCTGGATTTTCAAAGACCCCGAAATTGGTGCAGGTGTGGGAAAAACTTGCACTAAGTGGTTCTTCACTTGCAGAACCACAGTTTTACTGCAAGAGTCAGACTTTCTAATAAGCATTTGTCAATGCCGAATGTTTGCTTGCTGGTATGAGCATTAGAAATGCAGGAGTTGGACAGATACAGAATAGGAATGGCAGTGAAGTATTGAAGTTCACATGAAGTCTACCTCCATCCTGTAGAGATGGACAGGATTTGGGGTAAGTGTTTGGGTAGTCGCCCATGACGGTCAAGCCGTGTCACCTCACCCCTATTCTGCAGAGACCCGACACGTGTTGAGCTATGCGTTAGGGTGTTTGGCTTTACAGTCATCCCATTCCATAAGGACATATGGTGAAATGACTGCAGCATAGGAGAATGGGGTGAAGTCTTGGGTCGAAGAGTCCAAGGTACAGCTCGATGCCTGTCAGTGGGTGGGGTGTGATGGCATAAGCAGTACAGGCGGCAATCCAAAGGCACACCCGATGCCTGTCTGTCTGTACAGGGTAGTACACTATGGTTAGAAACCGTAATGCCTTGGGTATTTGTTGGTATTTACAGTACAAATTTTGAACATAGCCTTTTTGTGACCCCACCTCATGAAAGCATTTGGGACCTCTTGTCATGAACAGTGGCAGTGTGATTTTGTCAATGTGTCCCGAAACTGACTTCCAACAGCGACAGTGCCATTCTGCACCACATGTACGAAAAAGACAGATCAGGCAGGATTTGAAGAATGACAGCTGTACCATCCATAGGGAGGTATGAAGAGATGGGAATGTTGAAAATGTGTTGTGGGAATATTAACAATGCTCGCAGTTCTGAGCATACGTGAAACCGTGCAATGCATGCACATAACACAGTCATTTTATGGAGTTTCGTCACCAGATTTTCAACATAGGCATTGTACGACCTGTGCTCATGAACAGTGTCAATGTGATTTTGTTAATATGTCCTGAACACTGATTTCCACAGCAACCACGGTATTCTACGCTGGAACAGCAAAAACACATTCGACCAGGATGTGAAAATGACAGCTAGTACTGTTAAATAAGGAGGTGCAGAAAAATGGCAATGTTGAAAATCTGAAGTGAAAATATTACAAATGTGCAAAGTTCTAAGTGTGCGTGGAAACTGTGCAACACGCTCATAACACAGTCATTTATGGACTTTCATCACTAAATTTTCAACATAGGCATTTTAGCACCTCTGCTAAAGAACAGTGTCACTGTCATTTTTGTAATATGTCCCGAACAGTGATTTCCCACAGCGACCATGCTATTCTGTCTTGGAAGTCGAAAACATATTTTAGCCAGGAGATGAAAAATGACAGCTGTACTGTTCATAAGGAGGTGCAGAAAAATGGCAATGTTGAAAATATGCGTGAATATATTGCAAATGTTAGAAATTCACGAGCATGCGTGGAAAGTCGTAATGCGCGCTCGTAACACAGTCATTATGGACTTTTGTCACCAAATTTTCAACATAGCCATTTTGGACCTCTGCTAATGAACAGTGTCAATATGATTTTGCTAATGTGTCCCAAACATGGATTTCCCAAGCGACCGTGCTATTCTCGCCGAAGTGCAAAAACACATTTGGGCTGGGATGTGAAAATGACAGCTGTACTGTTCATAAGGAGGTGCGGACAAATAGCAGTGTTGACAATCTGGAGTGTAAATATTGCTAATGTGCGAGACACGGCGTGCGTGGAGCCTGCGCAATGCCGCTCGTAACAATCATTCATGGACTTTTCTCACCAAATTTTCCAACATAGGCATTTTATGACCTCTGCTGCTGAACAATGTCAGTGTAATTTTAGTAATGTGTCCCAAACATGGATTTCCCACAGCGACAAGCGCTATTCTGCGATGGAAGTGCAAAAACATATTTGGGCTGGGATGTGAAAATGACAGCTGCACTGTTCATAAGGAGGTGCGGACAAATGGCAGTGTTGACAATCTGGAGTGAAAGTATTGCAAATGTGCGAAGGTATGAGCATGCGTGGAAACTGTGCAACACACGCTCGTAACAGTCATTTATGGACTTTCTCACCAAATTTTCAACATAGGCATTTTAGGACCTCTGCTAATGAACAGTGTCACTGTGCTTTTCTTAATCTGTCCCAAACATTGATTTCGCACACTGACTGAGCTTAGTGCACTACATGCTGGCGGAAACACATTTTGGGTGAGATGTGAAAAATGACAGCTCTACTGCTCATAAGGAGGTGTGGTAAAAATAGCATTGTTGAAAATCTGGAGTACAAATATTAAAATTCGTGAACGTATGAGCGTGCGTAGGAACCGCGCAACGCACGCTCATAACACAGTCATTTTTAGAATATTTTCCAAATTTTCAACACAGCCATTTTAAGACCTCTGCTCATGAACAATGTAACTGTGAGTTTCTTAATCTCTCCAAACATTGATTTTGCACACTGACTGTGCCATTGTGCGCTACATGCGTGAAAACACATTTTGGGAGAGATGTGAAAATGACAGCTGTACTGCTCATAAGTACGTGTAATAAAATGCCAGTGTTGAAAATCTGGAGTGCAAATGTTACAAATTCACGAACTTACGCGTGTGTAGGAACTGCATAGCAGCGCTAAGTAAAACAGTAATTTTAGGAATTTTCACCAAATTTGCAACATAGGCATTTTGAGAGCCACCCTCATGAACACTGGCACCGTCGTTTCGTTAATCAGTCCTGAAAGGTAATTCTGCGCGGTGACGCCGCGAAATCACCCTTCTGGCCGATTAACGCCATGACAGTGACAGAATTCATGAGGAGGGTCCTAAAACCCTATGTTGAAAATTTGGTGCCAAAATTCCCAAAATGCCCAAGATATGCACCAAAGTTGAAAAAACCCTGTCTATCCCATTATAAAGCTTACGGCATTTCCTCAGTTCGCGGTCGGCTTTGAAGAGTGCAGCGTGTTCCCGGTCCACGAAGATTGTCGTGCGGACTCCGAGGTAAGTATTGGGTGAGGGGTATGGGAGGAAGGGGTACAGTGGGTGGGCGCAGGTTGCAGCAGGGGCCCGGAGACCGCGAGGACCATTTCTTGTTTACAGGGAAAAACCAAAAAACCAGACATCGGGGAATGGTTTTAACTTCCTAGGGCATTTGGCATGCTGGGGTGGGCTCCCAGCATGCTAAGGAGTCTTTTTGGGGGGCCAACTGTAGCTAATGGGGTCTAGGCACCCCTGTTGGCACACAACAAAAGGGGGTTACATCATGCCAATGGGGAGTGGCTCCCCGCTGGCAAAATACCTGGTTCACTTCAGCCAGCAGGGATTGGGGCCCCACCGAAAACAATGACTGTTTGGGAGGCACACGCTCTCGAGGGGATTGGGCACCCCTTGGCAAGGGGGCTGGCTGCCTAATACTGTTTTGAATGCAGTGGCAAGCCGTCCGCCATGTTCACAAACAGTATTAGGCTAGCTAATTCTGCCCTGCAATGACGGGTCACTCCCTCATTGCAGCAGAATGACTGACACTGCAATGACAAAGCGGCCCCTGATTGCAGCGGCGAAAAGCGTTACAACTTGGTGCACTTTGGAAGACCAGTGTCATGGCATATTGTGCCTCCATTGGTCCACCAGTGCCAAGCCCCAAAATGCAGTGCCTCCTTGGCTGTAACAGTGCCGCACCTCCACAACCCCTTCTCTCCTAAGCTGTCACATAATGTTTCTTGTGCATGCACATGCAAACATAAAAGGAGTCATTTTATGGCCAGCTCCACCATTTATGGACGCTTGTGCCATTTCTTGGTGCAGTTAGGCTAAAATGTTATGCCTGATAGGACCAGGTGTGACATCCACCACTGCTGTGCCTGCTGCCCATGTGGAGCATGGGTTGAAAGCAGGACTGTCCACCAGTGTGGAATTTTTTCTGCACCAGCAGGCAATGGCACAGGACTTTGTCCCAAGGCCGTTGAAAATCGGCCCTGGTCCTTTTCCCCAAAACTCTGGAAGGTCCACACATCATGAGAAATAAACAAACAGAGTCTGTCCAGTTTCTGGAATGCAAATGGCTGTGCTACTATGCCCTTTACTCTTTAAGGAAAGGAAAGGTGCTTGAGTGCTAAATAGCAGGGTAGTCCATGATGCAAAAAGTATTCCTAAAGGGTGTTTCTATCAGCACTCTAATAAAAGAATAGCTCCAAACTAGTGTTGCTTTACTAATTCTTTATATTTTATTCTTTCTTTTCAAGGCAGCATCAACAACTTTTTAACCTTCTGATACAGGCATGTGTATTTCAACTAGGTTCTATAAAAGTCATGGCAAAGAAAAAGTGACTGAACCAGTTATATGCATTTGTCATGTGTGAGTTTTAGCTGCTTCTTTTGTGGCTCAATTGCCTTTTCCTTTAGAATCAGTCCCACTGCATGTGCAGGCACCTTTTTCCATTGTTTCTGTTCTCAATTAACAGGGTGTCCTTGCATTGCATAAATCAGGGTTGCTGCTGCATGGACCCACTGAGCTGTTGGCACTTCCATGGACTCCTGACTCCAGGAGTCCGGCAGCTCAAACCTGTCATGTGCCGTTCCTCTCTATGCGCTGCTGCTCCCACTGTTCAGGTTCTGTGGACAACATGTACTGTGTGCTTAAGTTTGGAGCTAGGGCTCCATCATCAGAACTGATTTATGCAATGCAAGGACAACCTGTTAATTGAGAAGAGAAACAATGGAAAAGGTGCCTGCACATGCAGTGGGACTGACTCTAAAGGAAAAGGCAATTAAGCCACGAAAAGGAGCAGCTAAAACTCCACGCATGACAAATGCATGTAACTGGTACAATGACTTTTTTTCGCCATGACTTTATAGAACCTAGTTGAAACACATATGCGTGTGTCAGAAGATTAAAAAGTTTTGATGCTGTCTTGAAAAGAAAGAATAAAAGAAACAGAATTAGCAAAGTAACACTAGTTAGGGGCTATTTGTTTTTATTAGAGTGCTGACAGAAACATTACTTTTAGGAATACTTTTGCATCTGTCCTATCTCTGTTGACATGATATTTCCACATCGCAGTATTGGATAAGACATAAATCTTTTCTGCGAATCTGCCTGCTAATCAGCTCATCTAATCAACTCTCTCTAGAAATCACTAATGTAACTGTCAAACTCATTTTAGCAACATCCTTGGCAAGTCTTTTAGTGCTTGCCAGGACCATCAGATGATCTGCAACTAATCTGGTAATGACATATCAATGATAAGTAAAGTAGTTGCAGGTGTAAGCATACAAGCTTGGTAAGAAATTCTGCAGCCTTTCACACAGACTTCATGGATTTGTGCTTATTATCTACTTGTGCCAGTGATATAACACAATGAAATGAAAATACATGTACAAAAAAGTGGAACTATAAAACCATATACTGTTATGTCTGCTTGTAAGATTTGGATGGAGAAGAGTTTCCTGTCACGATAGAAAACAAATTAGGTTCATCCAGCTCTGCTCCCACAAAACCATGCACATAGTAACACATCTTTTTTTTTGTTCTGGTCCCCCCATCCTCAGACCCCTACCTGCTGTCCCCCATGCCCGGCTTGCCCCTGGGGCAGGGCCACCAGAGTCCCCTCCCAACAGACACTGTTGACAAGACCAAGCTTACCTCCAGGTGGGGGCCACGGAGCGGGACCCTCCAGCAGACATTGAAGGCAGTGGAGATGGCGGTGGCAGAGGAGTCGTCATGCTGGGGAGGGTGGCTTTTTCTGATGCTTGCTTCCTGGGGAGACATGCAGTGATGTTCAGTGTCCACCCCACCCCTTAACGTAATGGTGCCAGTGGCCGTACCCCCAGCCTCTGCCAGGGGTCCGTAAAGTGCCAGACACTACTCCTCCCTCCTCCCAGAGAGAGAGCAGTCCCCGGCACTCAATCCTTCTCCACCAGCTGGCCACTGACTCCTAGGTCTGTTCCCAAACCTGGGTCATCAGTGTCGTAATCGTAAATCCAACTGCTGCTCCGGTGGACTGGCTACATCATGGTAACACATCTGAATGTTTCTTGTGCTGACCCATTCACTTTAGTGGACCAAATTTCAAACCTGTTTCCATTTCTCATTCAAGCATTAACATTAGTTTTATTGCTCAGGAAAGAAAATCAGAAACATAGAATTTGACAGATAAGGACAACTTGCCCACCTAGTCTGTCCATTTTTCCTACCTACAGTATTACCACAGTCCCTGCTTGATCTCCAGCTCTTTTTCCCTCACTTCATTTCCAGTAAAAGTCCCTTTTCCTATCCCATGCAATTTTGAACCCCACCACTGTTTTCACCCCATCACCTCCATTGGAAGACTATTCCAGCACCCACCACTCTTTCTGAGAAGAAGTACTTCCTCATATCTCTCCTGAATCTACCCCCTTCAGAATCACCGTGTCCCCTTGTTCTTGAGCATCTTTTTCTAAAAATGCTTCTCTCTTTGTACATTATTTGCCCCCATGAGGTATTTAAAAGTCTCTATCATACCCCCCTCCCTCCTCTGTTCCAGGGTGTACATATTGAGGTCCTTAGTCTCTCCTCATAGGACTTTTCATGCAGACACTACAACATTTTAGTTGCCCTCCTCTGACCACCTACACTCTATGTCCATCTGGAGATGTGGTCTCAGAAGTGGATACAGTACTCTAGGTGGGGGTCTTACCAGCGATCTATACAGAAGTAACATCACCTCCCTAGGGCTAGTCAAACTAAAGTTATAATGACTCAGCTGCTGCCTGAAAGGCACATTAGATTCTGCCCATTACAATGAATTGACTGCCATGGCAGAACCAAGCACTCCCTAGCCGCCAACCCCTCATTAATTGCACACTTATTTTTTCTTTTTACAGTAAACCTGGTTTCCTGAATAAATTGCTTTACCAGATGGAAAGTTGTCACAGGAAGTCAGTTCAAAAACAGACCCTGTAGGACCTAACACCCCTGTTGCTGCTACACTTGAACATTTTGCCAGTCATTTAGTGTCAATAAACCAAGCACTTATTTTTGAAAAGTTATTTTTATTGCACTAGGGTGCACAGAAATAGGCAATCAGGTTTGTCGGAGTGTAAATGTGCATGCTAGTCCCCCTACCCTTACTGCCAACAGACCTCTCACCAGTGGATCCACACTGCTCCCAATCTAGCCTGCATGCTCACACGGACTTATCAGGAAATGCCTGCTATGTTACAAACATACTCTACTGTAAACAAGACTCAGCACTCAATAATTGGCTTATATAACAGGCATAATTTAATAGAACAGACGCCAAACAAAGCCAAAACAGCTACAGGTTGCACAGCAAGGCAAACTCCGACCGGTTTCATGCAAACTGCACATCATCAGGGGTCAAACAGCAGTTCAGTTCAGTTTATTATTACATTGTTTGACACAAGTCATCACAATAACAAATAAAACACAAAATGGGACATAATACAGCATTATATGTGTTATAAAATTGAACTACTTTTTCTAGAGGTGCTCTGGGTATGTGGTGTAAAGTGGAGAAAAACATTCACTGCAATAATTCAACAAGTGAACAATTAGGTGAAAACTGAAACACTAAAGTACAAACAGAAGGTAACAAACTCTGGCAAGAATTGATTGGGCTGCAGCTAAGGAATTTGAGGTAAAATATAGAAAATTTGTTTAATATTTTACACCAAATTTTCAACATAACCTTATTATGACTGTGCCTAATAGCCGGCCGGTGGCGCTGAGGTTGAGTCTCTGGGCGCCACACCTCATGCCACGCCAGTGACCTGGGTTCAGGAATGAGCCCGGCCATCAGGGGTCGGCAGGAGAGAGAGGAAGGATTGAGCGTCCGACGACAGCTCTCCTCTCCTGGGAGAGTGGGTTAATGATTCCCTGGTGCTGGCGACTCCCAGCAGAGGCTGGGGTGCAACAGCCAGGGGATCACGTTAGAGACAGTAGAAGCATCAGCGGATGTCTGTGGGAAGGGCATGAGATTGCGCTCAGTCTGTGCTGGGCGTCATTGCGTCCGAGCTCCTGTGGGAGGGATCACAAACAAAATCACCCATTGACTGGGAGGAAGATGTCGTCTGTTCCCACCTCCAATGCTAGACCCTGCCCACGGATCTCATTTAAGCCCATCACCTCTGCCGAGGAGCATTAGAAGAGGGTGCATTCCCACATCCGGGGCAGGGACCAGAGGATTTCAGAGGTGTGTCGCGAGGTGAGGGGTGATAGAGAGCTCAGATTGGGAGGATCTCGGCAGGAGAAGAACAGTTAGGACGACCGATGAGGCTCCAGCCAGCGGCACCAGGAGGAAAAATAGATAGAAAAAAAATGACTGTGCCTAATGAAGAAGGGCAGAGAAAATGTTCAACTCCTGGCCTAAAGGTGATTTGGACTGCAAAATCAACTTTCAGGATGCAGAAACACATTTTGGGAGGAGCTGAAAAATGACAGCTAGCACATTCATGAGGTGCTGTAAAGATATGGCAATGTTGTAAATTTGGGGTAAAAATATTGAAAATTACCAATGTTATGAGTCTGTGTTCGCAAAATTCAGTGTAGGCACATAATTTTATTATTTTGTAAGATTGTTGCATCAAATTTTCAACATAGCCTTCTTATGACACCACCTCATGAACAAGGACGAAAACATTTTCAACTCCTGCTTGAAAGCGATTTTGTGTAGGGATGACAAATCACCTTCGGGATGTAAAAACATTTTGGCCAGGATCTGAAACATGACAGCTGTCATACTCATGAGGTGCTGTACAGATATGACTATGTTGTGAATTTGGGGAAAAATATTGAGAAATACTAGAGTTATGAGGCTGCGTTCGTAAAATTCAATGTAGGCTCTTAATTTTGTAGTTTTAATTTTTACTCCAAATTTTCAACATAACCTTCTTATGACACCACCTCATGATCAAGGGCAGTGAAAATTTTCAACTCCTGCCTGAAAGGTGATTTTGCAAAATCACCTTTTGGACAGATCTACCTAATGACAGTGCAATTGTTCATGAAGTAGGATCCCAAAGAAGGTATGTTGAAAATTTGGGCCAACAATATGCAAAAATGCCCAAGTTATGCCCCTAAGTTCAAAATCCCATTGAAATTCATTAAAGTGCATGCCTGTTTCTTCAGTTCGCGGTCCAGCTTTGAAGAGTGAAGACTTGTCAGCAGTTCAGAGAGGATTACGGTGTTGGACCCCAATGAGTAAGTAAGTTCCTGGGGTGGATGTGGGATGGTGGATGCTGAGTGGGAGGGTTGGGTGAGGGGGTAGTTATAGTCACAAAAGTCATCGATGGATGGTATATATATGTATATACATGTGTATATACATATATATATATATATAATTTAAAAGAAAAAAAAAACAGAAGAAATAACTGTACAGCGTGGTAGTGTAGTGGGGCCCACAGAGAAAGGTGTGCTGCAAACTTGCAGCAGAAAGAAAGTGGGTAGTGTGACCAGAGGGCGGGTACTCGAGTGACTAACGGAAAAAGGGAAAGTAGGCAGGCGGCCACAGTATGGAGGCATATTTACCTTTTAAAAGCCAAGATTTACTTTTTACTTCCCACTCTTGCTTTTTCAGTTTTGGTTCAGAGCCGAGATACAGTGGCAGTGGGAGTATGAGGGGACGGATGCAGCGGGATAACAAATAACAGCATCGCAGTACTGGGGTGGGGAATGATGAAGATTCCTGCACTGAGGTTGGCACCCCCCAGTGCCACTGTACGCTTCTGGGGGGTGGGGTGGTGAGTGCTGAGAGGAGGGTCAGGTATGTGGTTATATTTTCAGCAGTCACAGACTGCTGAAAATTAAAAAAAGTGCAAGCGCAGAGTGTTGCCGTGGAGGTGACTTTTTGTCACTTCAGCGTGTTGTTCATTTGCAAGGAATGCGAGGTCATTTTTCTGAAGCAAAGGTATGCAGGACTCCACCTACTGCATCCCTAAAAGCAGCCTAATGCATTGCAGGGGAGTAACTAGGCAATACCAACTACATAACAAAAAGACCTGGCTGGAGGTCAACCATACCTTCTTTAACTAAAATATAAGGAATCAGTTATAGCTCCAAAGCAGGGGCAGTTGTATTTAAATCACAAATCACATGAGGACAAAGCAAGGAGCAAGTACTGCAGGAAGGAATGGAAAGAGGGAAGGTAGGAGGCGGGAAGATTATGCAAAGGAGAGAAGGCAGTGGCAGCAAGGTGCAGTAGCAGACACAGGAAGTGCATTCATTGTAGTATAGCTTTCAGGCCAGATGGGGAGGAAGAGGTGTGCAGAGAAAAGAGGCTAGACTAAAGCCAAAGGAGACAGTCGGAAACAGTAGACTGCCCTGTAGTGGTCTTAGTATCAGGTAGAGTGGGAGTTGAAGGAAAAAGGAATAGGATAACAGAAACCATATACTGTTGCTGCAGCGACTTCAGATCGCGAACCACCACAGCGACAGGAATCAGGCAAAATCTGCTGAACTCTGTGGTGGTCTGTATGGCGATTGGGACTGCCTCACTGGGTGTTTGTCCCCCAGTTCAACTCCGACTTGGGTTAGAATCCTGACACCGGGGTGTGTGGGGTGGAGCCCTCCACATGGGGGAGTTCGGGGCACAGCCCCTTGATGGATACATGGAGGCATCCCTGACCCTGCAATGCCGACAGTCGGCACTACGGCTGTCGCTGTCGGAATGTCTCTGTGATGACTGTCAGCTGCGACATGGGTAAACCCATAGAAACATAGATTTTGACAGCATATAAGGACCACTTGGCCCACCTAGTCTGCCCATTTCCCTACCTACTGGATAAGCTGCAGATCCTAGTTAACCAACAGCCTATTTCTTCCTACCCCCACAAGAATTGTCTTATGTCTGTCTCATGCATTTTGAATTCCCCCACTGTTTTGACCCCACAGCCTCCTCAGGAAGGTCATTCCATGTGTCCTCCACCTCTCTGTGGAAAATACTTCCTCACATTGCCCCTGAGCCGTCCTCCCTTTATCTTCAAATTGTTCCCCTTGTTCTTGACATCTCTTTTCTGAAAGATGCTACCCTCTTGGACTTTGTTGATTCCTTGAGGTACTTAAAATTTCTATCATGTCCTCCTCTCCTTCTTTCCTCAAGGGTATACATATTAAGCTCCTTTAGTCTATTTTCGTATCACTTATGTTGCAGACCCTGCAGGGGAACAGGAATAAAGGCTAAGAGAATTACTGAGGAAAAAAACCTAAACATGGAGATAAAGGAGATGCAGTGAGAGGCATGGGCCTTAGAGAGAGAGTGAGAGAGGAATGATGAGTGCAGGCTGGACAGCCAAGGGCAAAATGGCAGAAGGGTGGAAGAGAGGTCCAGTCTGGATGGGGGGTTGTAAGGCAGAGATACACACACAATCACCATAATAAAAGACAGGGAAGATATTTTCACAATAATCTCACACGTGTGTGAAGGGTAGGTAGTTAATGTCTTTATTGATCAGCATGAAGCTATTAAAACCTGTTATAAGTAAAATATAATGAGCGTAAAATACAAAATTCAAACAATACTTATTTTAGTACATCATGATCAACATTCGATAATCATAAGTCATAAATAGTATATTTGATCCACAACCTAACTCAACTTTAACTCGTTTTCCATAAGGTCCATTCATTGGGTCTCTCAAAACAAGTTGCTACTCAGTGCCAGTAAATTTCATTCCATGCTGTTTGGATCTAGGATGAAAACCTGTTCTGGCTGCCTGGAAACCTCTAGAAGAGATGGTACTCTGCTTGAGAATGTTAACGATTTCAAGTACCTTGGTATAACTCTTGACCCTTCTCTAGATTTTGCACTGCACATATCAAATACCTGTAATTAGTAAATATCATGGCTGGCTTGGCCAATAGAACTAAATATGTCTTACATACTCCATCAAATTGCCATTGCTCGTGGCATTCTTCTTTAACCTTACCTATGGCTCTGTCACCTACTCCAGAACCACCAAAGCAAACCTCCATATATCAGACATTACCCACAATAACATATGCTGCTTTGCCCTTGCCTCAAACCATCTTACCCACCATAGCCAGTTATAGCTGGGTTAAACTGGCTGTCTCCTGAGGCATGTTGTTCTCCTGCTCTGGGTGCTCTTATGGACAAAATTCTTAGGACTGGGGTACTTTCCTCCTAGCTGCTCTGCTGAAACCCCTGACATTTCTTACCCCTCAGATCAGGTGACCTTTCCCTTCTAACGCTCCCAGGCATGTTACCAACATGGGGTTTCAGGCCTTCTCTACTTTGCCCCCAACTACTGGAACTCCTCCCAGCTGCCTATGGCGCTCCCCATCCAATGCCTGTTTCAAAAGGAGCTCTGCTGTCATCTAATGGTGTATGACTTGTACCTGCTTCTTGCCTCCCTGCGTAATATACCTATGTGCAGTTTACATTATTTGTGCTAAGAAAGTGTTTGATGAATTTGTTTAATTATCTTGATGCACCTTATTAATGAAGAACCTTATGCTCCTGTTTTTTGCTTCATTACACTGTCTCCTTGTGACATCAGCCATGTACTGTAATGTTTCTGCTCATATATTGTTCTGTGAAACTGTAATATTTCTAATGCCATTACTTTTTACTGTATTTATATTCTATTGTACTTGTAACTGTACTCTCCTGGGCTGTGACTGAAAATAGCCAAATTATTGTCTAGTGCATTTGCAGTAATTAAAATGAACTAAATAAATATGTTTAATGATTTTTTCCTCAAAAATGTCCCTACCCTTTTCAAAGTGCCATGCAGTCTTAATATCCTCCTAAAGAACAACCAGAACAGGAAGACAGGACTTCTGTTTAATATTTCTTCCAAAAGATGGCAGCTCCGTCATGCTAGAGGCATCCATATGGTTACTTTTAATGGAGGTGAGGACCCCCTGCAGAGTTACCATCACCACTTCCTGAAGTACCACAGGTGTTCATTGGAGATGCTCCATCTGACTATTGACCAAGCCTGACCCTACTTAACTTCTGAGATCTGACTGGAATTTAGACAAAGGAGAAGGAAGGGATGGAGGAAAGGAGGGAGAAAGTGGGGAGATAGGGTGAGGATGGGATGGAGGAGCAGGTAAGACAGGATTAGGGTGAAGGTGCTAGTTGAGAAAAAGTGACTGAAGAATACAGTAACATCTTCCACTGAGCAGATTGCACTATAGTGCTGTGAGGAATTTGTTTCTTTTTTTGAGTGCACCAGTTCCTGTCTGTTGTATTCAGACACTGCTGGTAACTGTCCCAGATGTCAGTCACTTTATTTTCTATGGGCTCTGTGTCTCCATTGGCAGCTGACCCTACTCCTTGTGAAAACGTACCAGGTTGGATACCATAATTTTGGTTGGATACTAGATAGTTTCAGATGGCATTGACATCTGACCAAGGTTCCAACCTACTAGAATCCACAGTAAGTATCCAGGTATCCTGGATCCGACCTGGATCTGATGGATCTGACCATCGGGTCTAATCTGGATCTGAGGGATCGACCATCAGATCCAACTATCAAGGTTGGATCTGATGGATCCAACTATGTATTCGATGGATCCAACCTCAGATCCACAATTATCCAACTATGGATCAGGAATCCGACTTTGGTCGGATCCTGGGTTGGATACCAGTGCTAACTGAAGGAGGGTGATTGGATCCACAGAAGCACTATCTGTGCACCTCTACCATGGTCACAACCATCTTGACCTCCTTCTCAATCATGATGTTGACCTAATTTCTGGGAACTTATGGTGGCATCCATCTCTATTCACCAGGGACCCACCTATGTGGGAAGTTTGTCTCTCCACTGTCCAGAGATATTGACCACCTCTCACTGCTGCTGCCTCCTTCTTCCAGGCTCCTATTCTCTGGTGCACTTGGGCCTGTAGTCTCTTTCCTCCAGGAGTCATGGACAGTCTCAAGTGGACCACACTACAGTTGGGACACTGTGCTGACAGATGGAACCAGGTATTCTGAAGTCCACATACAGTTGCAGCAACTGACATGGTCAGATATTTACTGGAATTTCTGTGATATCTCTAGAGAAATGCCCTGCCTGCTGCAGTACCACTGTAGGGACAGAGAGGTCTCTTTGGAATGATCATGAAATATCTGACATGCAAACATAGAAACATAGAATTGTTTGGCAGAAAAGGATGCTTAGCCTACCCAGTCTGCTCAGATTGTTCCTGCTAGTCTGTTTCCGCCAGACCCTTACTGGTCTCCAGTGATCTTTCCTCCTCCCTGCCAATTTACCAATATTCCCCAATGTCTATCCATGCATGCTTGAACCCCCCACTGTTTTCACCTCAACTTCATCATTTCAGCTGGCAGTCTGTTCCAGGTGTCCACCACTCTTTCAGTGAAATAGTACTTCCTCCATCCCTTTTAAGACTCCCCAGCTTAATTGCATTCCCTCTTCCCCTCCGTCAGTTTATCACATACCCTCTGGTCCTAATGCTCTTCCTCATTCAAAGAGACTCTCCTCCTGTATCCTGCCCCCAATAAGGTACTTAAAGGTCTCTATCGTGACCCCTCTTGCTCTTTTATCCTCCTGGGTGTACATGTTGAGATTCCTCAGTCTCTTCTCATGGGGGTTTGTTTCAACCCCTGCACCATTTTCGTTGCCTTCCTCTAGACTGCTTCCACCCTGTCTATGTCTTTCTGAAGTGCAGCCTCCAGAATTAGACACAATACTCCAGGTCTCACCAGTGAGCGATACAGTAGCAATACCACCTTTCTCCTCCTGCTGGAGATACCTCTTCTAATGTATCCAGGCATTGAACTAGATCTACCCACTGCTTTGCCACACTGCGTTGGCCTTTGAGGTCATCAGATATGATAATCCCAAGGTCTCTTTTCTGTAGTGACTGACAGTACCTTCCCCATCCTATACTTAGCTCCTGGAATCCTATGCCCTAGCTGCATGATTTTGCACTTTTGGCACTGAATCCCAACTGCCATATTTGTGGTTTCCCAAGATCCCTCGCATTCTTTTCACCCTCTCCTGATTGCCTACTCTATTACAGATTGTGGTATCATCTTCAAAAGGCATACTTTCCCTTCAGTTCTTCTGCAATTCCTTATGAAAACACTGAAGAGGACCAGTCCCAGTACAGAGCCCTGTGGCATACCGCTGGCCTCTCTTCCAACATTACATGTTAACCACCACCCTCTGTTACTTATCCATTATCCAGTTGTAACCCAATTCACCACTTTGGTTCTCATCCCTAGGCTGCTCAGTTTGATAATCAGCCTTCTGTGTGGTACAGTGCCAAAGGCCTTTAGTCCACATAGGCCACATCTACTACCCCGATCTATTTGCAGATTATCAACAGGACCACCTTGTAGACAGGTCCTTGGTCCTAATGATGTGATTTTAACATTTGACTCATGTATAAAACTAAAGATTTCTACTACTACTATTTTCCTGGTCACCCAGTCGAAGAAATCAATCAGGTTTGACTTGCATGACACCCACCCCATGAATCCATGCTGCCTTTGGTCTTGCTGCCTGTTGGATTTAATATACTCTACCACCCTTTCCTTTATCAGTGTTTCCATTAATTTCATCACCACTGAAGTGAGACTCACTGGCCTATAGTTGTTAGCCTCTTCCTTGCTGAAATTCTTATGTAGAGGACCACGTCTGCTCTCCTCCAGTGCTCACGAACTGCTTGATTCAGTGAGCTGTTGAATAAGGCTATGAGCGGGCAGCCAGCACCCTATTATTTTTTTGAAAATTGATAACTGGAAAAAGTACACTGAGCTGTGGCTCATTTCCAAGTGTGACCCAGGGAAAGGTTTACAGGAGTAAAACATTGTAACAATAAAATAGCATACATGATGCAGAAAGAGTGCAGATGAATTTGCAGCAAGAAGACATAACCAGTAAAATCATGGAACAGGATAAAGTGCAAACTGTGTTGTACAAACAAAGTGCAATATGAAAATTTTATACTGGCATCAAGCAATATAATGTCAGTCAAATCCGGTGTAGGTGGGTGGATTAAGGAATTTAAGCTGGCGCCTGAAGGATCCTAATGAGAAATGATGACTGGAAAGAGGAGCTGATTCAGAGTAATGGCAGATGATAGGAGAAGGCAGACTGTTCAGCAGAGGAATGGGGTAAGGAGTGGAGAAGATTGCTGGTCCCTTGAGAGGAGGGAGCATGGAGCTAGAGGAACTGGAGACAGAAGTGAAGAGAGATAGGATGGCAAGGAGCCAAACCAGTACTTGGAAATGAAGAAAGTGTTGTATAATTGGCAACATAAGTAGCAGAAGGATGGAAAGTGAGGAGTAGAGAGAATGGTGCATTTGTGGAAGCGAGTTAGTCACAAAGCAACAACAAGCATTGCACAGGGTGTCCAGTCTGGCTAGGGATGTGGAACTGGCAGTACCATAGACCATGTCAACATAGTGAAAGACCGACAGCACCATTTTGGTGACCAGCTTATAGTAGACTGGCAAGGATAACCACCAAGCTTAGGGTGGAGTTTTGCATGGACAGCATCAATGTGGGCAAAGAAGTCAAGTTTACTGTCAAGCCACACACTAGGGGTATCACGTGCTTAATAGCGGCGGGAATACAGTGAAGACCATCACAGTGACATTTTCAGCAGTTCGCTGTGATGGTCTTCTGGGTTTCTGACACTGTTGCCTCTGAGGTGTTCATCCCCTCCCCAAACCAACTCCGACTTGGGTTAGTTAATTTAAGTGTAGGGGCAGAACCCCCTGCGCCCAGGGGTGTGGGGGCAAAGCCCCCACAAACTCCATTCCCCAGCAGCAGTACAACACCATTTGGCAGTGTTGTGCCATCGCTGTGCTGACAGTTAGCAAATTCTGTGTCACCACAGCATGGTGGAACCCACACTGAGGTATTTGAAGGATGAGACCACTTCAAGAAGGAAGCCATCCAACATGGAGAAGAATGGTGGTCTTGATAGCCTAGCCAATTTTGACTGGTACCAAGGTCATAGATACTGTTTTATTAGTGTTGACCATAAGATGGCTGGAATGGAACCAGAGCAGTAAATTGCAAAAGTCCTGTTAGAGAAGGTTTTCCAGAGGCTGAAGAAGGACCAGAGGTGAAGATGACTGTGTCATACATGTGTATATGTAAGTTAACACAGGCAGAGGGAGAGCATGCAAGAAAAACAAAAACAGGATAAGGCCTAGGATAGAACCCTGTGAAATTCCAGCCTGGATGAGGAGGGAGGTGATAAGTGGCCTCCAACCTGAACAGACTGCTAGCGGCCTGTTCGTGAGGGTCAGAACCTCCAATGGCAGGCTGAGAGGCTGGCCCCATTGAACTTATCCAGGGAGCAAATGGGCCACTGAGTCAAAGGTTTTGGCCAGACAGATGAAGATAGAAGTTGTGATATGCCCTGTTCCATTCCAGAAAGGACAGAGTCAGTGTCATGCAGCAGGAAGGAGATAGCAGAATGATGCTTCTGGAAGCCAGAATGAAAGGAGAGAGGAAACTGGAGGAGGTGTGACAATCAAGAAGTCAAGTTAGACTAGCTTCTCTTGCAGTTTAGCAAGTGAGGAGGAGGAAATAGGGTGTTAGTTTCCAGGAAAGAGGGTTCCTGCTTTGTGAAGCAGAAGAACTTTGGCTATCTTCTAGGTCTGAGAGCAGGAGCTGTGGGAGAATGAGAGGTCAGGAGCAGAGTCAGTGGAAGAGCAATCACAGGAGAGGAAATGTAGAGAATTTGGAATCAAGCTAATCAGAACTGGACTTGAACTGATTAAGGAGGGAAAGGGCAAGTAGTGTTTCATGAGCAGTAATGGAAGAAAGTGAAACCCAGTGTAGATTGATGGGGTGAGGAGCAAGATGCAGGAGGTGAGGGTAGAGCCAGTCCCTGGGGGGAGGGAAGGGCACAAGCAGTGAAAAGATCATTGAAGTGAGCAGCAATAGAGGAAGGATCAGAGACTGGTGAGTCATTAACCCTGAGGATAGGGGAGCAGACTGGGTCGGAGGGTCACAAAGTGTGTGGATTACCTTCCAGAATTTGGCTGGAGAGTTAAGGTTACCCCTGAGTTCTTTTAGTACCCTCGGGGTGTATCCGTCTGGTCCCATATCCTTCTCCACTTGAAGAGCTGCAAGTCCTTTCAGGACTCTTTTCTCTGAAAATGGACTTGAGTCCACCTCTACTCACACACACTTTGTTCCTGCTGCTCCCTGGTGGTCTGTCCCCCCTTCCTCCAGTGTGAAGACAGAGAAGAAGTTCCTGTTCAGGAAGTCTGCTTTTCTTGGACCCCTTCTACACAGTCTCCCTCTGTTGACCTCCTTAGCCTCACTATCCCTCCCTTTGCTTTCCTCTTCTCACTTATGTACCTGAAGAAAGTCTTATCCTTTAGCTACCCCTCAGCAATCCTTTCCTCTGTCCATGTCTATTGCAACTGCTACAGTACATGGTACAGTATCTGAAAAGTGGACTTCGATGCCCATGGTAGAGCCCCACTCCTCTGTATAAGACCCTGTTTAATTTTCTAGTGTTGACACTTTGCTTTCAAGGGGGCACACCATAAATGCATTTATATTTTGTTATGATGTGATCATGTGTCAGGACTGAAACCAATGGGGAACTGGGCACCATTTTTTGTAATAACAATTACAAACATAAATGTCCATATCGACTGCGGTCTAAATGTTCCGTTATTCACATACAGACATAGATCAACAGATGGAAAGCACAGTGAACACTTGAATCTTTATGAGGTTTTGATGATAAAGTCACATAGAATTACAGTTCAGTCACCACTCTGGGAAGGTGCAGATGACTGCACAGTTGTACATAAGTCATTACCTCTAAGCGAAATACCATTGGACAGGCGATATTTAGGGTCACTATTGATATGGCTTGCTCCTTGGGTCTTCGCACCTAACAGTTGTAAAGCAGAGCCAGACAGGCACAGCTAGTAAATGAAGTAGTTGCATATAGCAAACAATAGAAATAGCAGTTGTTTGACTTTGCCAAGAGTATGTGAAGGGATGATTTGGGCCCTGCTGTGCACCAACATTTAACACCTAAATCCTCTTTCTCTCCACATGCGGAGCAGAACCTGTTGTCACAGCTTCAATCACAGAACAAGCATCAGACCTTACTGGGCAGCAAGGCACTCCCATGACATTATTCAGGGCAGGGGCCCAGGAGCTCCACAGGGGTGACCTATACACTTTACCACAAACTATCAAAACCACAGTATAGGTGGAGGCAAGCAACAAAACATATACATTACAGTTCTTGGAGAAAAATGCAATCACAGTTTCCAATAGCAGCAAAGTGAATAAGAAGAATATAGTGTTTGGTGTAGCGATGTTGTGTATGAAACCCATACACATTAAAAATCATTGTGCTGCAGTAGGGATGTCATTACTAATGCAGAATGACCTTTGTTCTGCATTAGTAAGAAAGTCACAATACAAATGACCCCAACAACACTGTTGATAGGGCTAGTGATGGTTGGAAGGTCACATGAGTTAGCTGGTCAGCGGGCAGTTGGCGGTGAAGTGCTGGCTGTGGAAAGAAAGGACAGCTTTTCAGACCACTGATAGTAAGCGCTCTTGCTGGTTTTACCATACGCTATACAGAAAAGTGCATGGTAGCCCTGATGCACAACCATGCTCTTCTTATGCCTCATGGTTACTATGATGTTAAAGGGATGTCTTGAGCTTTGCTGTCGAGGTTCTTGACATAATAGTGACCACTCAGTGTAAGAATAAGCGTGGTTGTGTATGGGCTACATAAACTGAACTATATTTAGTTCCCATTCTAGTAGAGCACACTTCCAAAGCAACAAAGCAGTAGGCGTTCCTTAATTCTTGCAACATAAACTTAAGAAGAACTTTACCATTACATTAGCATTACTAAAGGTCTTACTCTACATCTCTGGGGATAGATGGTGACAGAAGTAAACAGCAAATCACAGACTTGTGCTATAAGCAGTCTATGGTGGCAGTACAGTCTCTCAAAATCACAAGGTCCAAGCTGGTTGCAACTGCAATAGTGAGTTGACCCCCAGGATGGACACTTGATAGCTGGGTAAAAGTGCCCCTCCAACTTCTCTGTAGCTTCAAGAGGATATGAGCAGCATGAGAGAGACAAACGAAGGAACATCCCACACAGCTGAGGTGCAGGTGGCTTTTCTCTGAACACCCACAGAAACTACTCTTAACACAGTCTAACAGGTGCTCCCTGGTGGCAGATATACAGCACACCAGGTCTACTC
The DNA here is from genome assembly GCA_016271365.2 of Neoceratodus forsteri. Classification (NCBI taxonomy): domain Eukaryota; kingdom Metazoa; phylum Chordata; order Ceratodontiformes; family Ceratodontidae; genus Neoceratodus; species Neoceratodus forsteri. The sequence goes on from CM057452.1 coordinate 1,874,913,430, forward strand.
CCCCCATATACGTCAAAACAGATGGCAATAGTAACTCAAACCTTAACCCCTTGAGGTACCAGCAGGCAACCTCACCAATTTTAGGAATGTACAGGATTCCTGGGGTTACATCTGGGCACATAAAAACTGGCCATTGCTGCTAGATGGTACTGGATGCCTATCACACAAGGCTAGCAATGAGGGCTGCAAAACAGTGTTTGTCCAGAAGTTTTTATTTCTTTGCTCTGCAAACAGATACAATGCCATCAAGTGTTGTCAAAACCTCATTTTACCATCTGAGGAACATCACCGGATAAAACACCTGGTCCCATCTGACAATCTTCTGACATTGGTCCATGCTTTTGTGACCTCGTGCTTTGATTACTGCAATGCCCTAAACCTGGGGCTACCAGGGTGGACCTTCGCCGCCTGCAGCTGGTGCAGATACGGCTGCAGGTTGTTGACTAGCTTTTCGAGGATCTTGCCATGTCACACCTGTGCTCTACGCCTGCATTGGCTGCCAGTGCTGTGGAGAATCACCTTCAAGGTCGGATTACTGACCTATAAAGCCCTACATGGACAGGGACCACGGTATTTGAAAGACCTCCTTAGTCTCTACTCCCCCTTCATCCTCTCTGCTCCACTGAGGAGGATTGTTAGAGATTCCCAGGGTCTGTTTGACTATATCTGGACCTAGACCATTTGCTTTTGCAGCCCTGGCCCTGTGGAATTCTCTACCCGCCGGAATAGTTGAGGCCTTCAAATCTGCCTTAAAATCACACCTTTGTAACTTTATGCTTCTGATACTTGAAGTCCTGCTGTTTGTACTATTGTTTTATGAATCAGATTTATATATATTTTATATATATTTATTTATGTGTTTTATTGATGTTTTCATTCATGCTTGTACAACACTATGGTATGCCTGGAATAGCATTTAATAAATAAACGTTGCTTGCTTATTGCAGTCACTGTCCTCAATCTGTTGCGTCATGTCGACAGAATATCTCCAGGAGCCGTCTTTGTGGCAATGTGTATGTGTAACAGCCAACAGGGATCTAGCAGGGCACACCAACATGCTAATACTTACAAAATAGGTGGGAAAATCCTGCATCCTGATTGTTTTAGATCTGTCAAATATACAGATACAAAATAGTGCTGGCAATCAGGACACAGCACAATAATACTGCAGTATCAATGCCTTGTTCAAACATTTCTGAATTCCATTATAAACATGGCTGCCATCTTTCTTACTTAAAAATCATCAAGACCGTAAAAATAAAACTCCCTCAAAATCATATGTTTATATGTACAGTTACTGTGTCTCTTACAGTTATAAAAGCCACCTTCTTGAGTTTTTTGCATGAGAGAACTGTGAAGAGAAGCTGAGAGTTCTGGCATAGAAAGTCATTGAGAACAAACTTTTACTGCCATAAGAAATACAGAAACTGTAAATATAAACACATTATAAATCATATTAAGTACCTTCTTTTGAAAAACAGAACTTTAATTTGAAAACTTTATGAAATATTAGAAATCCCTTTGTAGAAATGGACTGTGCCAACTGAGCATCCGAACTTCAGAATTTTAGAACTATGTTATTAGACACCATCTTGTGGTTATTAGAGTACCTGGAATGCTTAGAAATAAACAATTATGATTGGCAAAGACTGATGACATGATTTATAAAAAGAGCAAACAAACTGATTAACTATACTTTATATACCCTTCCTTACACACGTACACATAAAATAACAATGAACTACTTCTCACAGGTTTATTTTGTGGGTTTCTTTTCTGACAGTGGAGCTGTCCCTTACTTGCCTACCAGGAACTCTTTACTGCTTGCACTGACTCAGATACAGTTGAAATTTTGGCTTTACTAAAGGGCTTCTGTTGTATGTGTTTATAATACTAGTAGGAAAATACTACATCCTGATTAGCTAGGACCAGTGCATTAACAGAGCACAATGCAGGGATAACAAGAGTGTAGCAATATTAAGGACATCACAATAACAATATCTGTGTCTTTTTTTTCTAAATGCCTGATTACAGTCACAAACATGGCTGCCACCTTTAGTCAATAAAAAAATCTCCTAGGCCTAAAATTAAACTCCCTCAAAATAAAAAGAACAAACTGAGTAAATGTTTTTTCTTTATATTCTCCTTCTTACCCATATATTGTACACATACTAAAATTAAATACTACTCACAGTTTCATTTTCAAAAGCTTTTTTCTGACTGTGGGACCCCCTATCTTTAATTGCCTACTAGGAACTCTTTGATGCTTGCTCAGCCTGAGACACAACTGAATCCCTGGCTTTACTGAGGCCTTCTGTTCGTGTGTTCATGGAGGAGAGGTGAGCATTCAGCCAACCTCCTCCATGAACACAGAAGATTAATTCCTGCATTCCATGTTAAGCAAACATTCCATCTACCGAATGTGTGGCTAGACATGCTAACAACGTTGGGGAGGGACTACTGTTTACTAGTTACTTTAACAAACATAAAACCTGTTTTAATTTAAAAGTTTCCTTTTTCTTTTAAATGTTCTCAGTTTATCCATAAGTGCAATTAGACACTTTGGGTGTGCATTATACTGAGCTAACTGCACTTCTAAGGCCTGAAGGCACTCTGCCTGTGGTGTCATGCCTCACTGTTCCCCTGGTTGTGTTGTTAGATCAGCATAATGCATGCAGTGCTGTGTCTTATTGCTTACATGTCCCCTTGTGGCACATGTGCCATGCACATATCCACCACCACAGGGAATTTCTGTGTGTGCAACAGTCTTTCTGATCTTGGTTCCATGGTGACATCAATTGTATGCTTTAACATTACACAATAGCTTCTGGTCTCCCCCTACACACAGTAAGTACACATCAGACTCTAGGTTCCATGTTCAAGTGCAACTTGTAACACTGCAGTCTCAAGCGTGGTCATTCTCCTTTAGAGGGAGGCTGGCCGGGCTTGGAGACCATATTCACAACAACATTGTCTTTGTCTTTTTTTTCCAGTTTCAGTTTTTTTGCACAGGAAATTCTTTAGGCAAGAACCTAGTTTCAAAGGATCTAGAGTCCTACATAAGTGAAAACACAGTGAAAAAACAAGGAAGTAGACATACAGAGCAGTATATGGGAATTTTCAAAGCGAACTGTGCACAAGGTAACACTGGTGCTTTCAGCGAAATCAACATTTTAACCAAAATGCTGAAGCACACACAACATTCAAAAATGGGGAATTGAACACGGAGCTACTAAAGTTGTTTTACACCAACCAGACCACGAACATATTTCAGTGGCTGGTTGGTGTAATAAAACAACTTTAGTAGCTCCATGTTCAATTTCATTTTTGGGATGTTGTGTGCTTCAGCATTTTATTAACAGTATAGGGAATACATTGTCAGAAGTGAAACAAAGCTAGAAGCAGTTACAAGAGTTTGAGGCAGTAAGTACATCTAGTAATGGTGGTTTACTCACCTGGTAAAGAAATACAGGTGAGGGGTACAGGCAAAGTGGGCAAGCATTAAGGATGCAGTACTTGAAGCAACAGCCCATTGTGTTAGAGAGAAAAGGAAGTGCAAAAGAAGAAGGAAACCACTTTGGTTCTCAAAAACAGTAGCAGAAAGGTCTGAGCCAAAAGGCTGACCTTTAGGAAATATAAGGGGCAGCGGGATGAAGATAGGAAGGCATACCAAACTTCCCTAAGGAAGCAGGAAGGCAGTAAGGCAGGCAAAGGCCCAAACCAAGGCAACACTAGCACGAAAAGTAAAAGAAGGGGACAGCACTTTCTATAGATACATCAGTGAAAGGAGAAAGTCCAGAGGGGGTATTACTAAGACCAAAGGATAAGGGGCATGTGAGTAGGAGGACCATGTAAAACATCTATCCTAAATAGATACGTCTGCTCAGTATTTACTGAAGATAAGGTAGGGCAGGGCTCACAGCTCAGCACCATGGACAAAGGGGAGGGAGGTGTGCACTAGTCCCTTCACAAAAGAAAGGGCCTACAAGAGCTCGATAAGCTCAAGATGGACAAGGCAATGGGACCTGATGGCATATATCCAGGGTACTAAAGGACCTAAGGATTGAACTAGCAGAGCCATTATCAGAGCTGTTTAGTGTCTCTGAGCACAGGAGAGGACCCAGAAGACTGGAGAAGGGCTCATGTGATCCCGCTTCACAAGAGTGGTAGCAGGAAGGAGGCAGGGAACTACAGACCAGTCAGTCTTACCTCAGTAGTGGGCAAGATTATGGAGGCACTCCTTAAGGAAAGGATAGGCAACACCTGGAATGCATAGAGCACAGGATCCAAGACAGCATGGGTTTACAAAGGAAGGTCCTTTCAAACTAGTCTCATAGATTTCTTTGACTGGGTAACCAGAGTGGTGAACCAAGGGAGCAGTTGATGTCGCCTACCTTGACTTCAGCAAAGCTTTCGATACTGTTCACATAGAAGATTGATTAATAAGCTGGGTAGGCTCGGGTGGGTCAGAAATTGGTCAACTGGGTGGCAAACTGGTAGATGGGCAAAAACAGAGAGTGGTGGTAAATGGTATACAGTCAGAAGAGATGCAAGTCAAAAGTGGGTACCTCAGGGGATCAGTCCTGGGGCCAGCCCTCTTCAATATCTTCATCAGTGACATTGCAGATGGACTGGAGGTAAGGTTTGTCTGTTTGCAGATGACACCATGATCTGCAACAGAGTAGATAATCCATATGGAGTGGGCAGAATGAGAAGAGATCTGGATAAACTAGCAAAATGGTCAGAAGAGTGGCAACTGGGGTTTAATACAAATAAGTGCAAAATCATGCATATAGGGAAGAGAAACACTGAAGCCACCTATAGGCTGGGAGGAGTTGCTGGCAATCACAGGGAAGAAAGAGACTTGGGCATCATCATCACCGATGACCTGAAATCATCCAAGAAGACCACTAAAGCAGTAGGTGAGGCTGGGGATGTTGGGGTGTATTGGTAGGGTATCACAAGTCGTAAGAGGTAATAATCCTCTTTACAAGACACTGGTTTGGCCCCATCTGGAGTACTGCATACAGTACTGGAGGCCACACCTTCACAATGACATTAACCAAATTGAGGCAGTCCAGAGACGGAAACCAAAATGGTGCGGGACTGCATCAGAAAACATATGAGGACAGATTAACAGAGCTCAATATGTATACCCTAGAGCAAAGGAGGGAGAGAGGTGATATGATCGAAACATTCAAACACCTTAAGGGCATTAACAAGGTGAAAGAGTCTAGCATGTTTCAATATAAGAAAAATAGCAGGACAAGAGGACACAGCATGAGATTGGAGGAGGCTGATTAAGGGTAATGTGACAAAATTCTTTTTCACAGAAAGGGTGGTGGATGCATGGAGCGTCCTACCTCAGGAAGTGGTGGATATGAATACAATGCAGGGCTTCAAACAGGCATGGGATAGACATAAGGAGCAATACAGATGAGTATGAATAGATAGGCCATTGACAGAGCAAAGGCGATGGCACATTCAAAAGGTGAAAAAGAAATGGGCAGACTGGATTGGCCCTCGGTCCTTATCAGCCATCAACTTCTATGTTTCTATGTAAAGGTGATTGTATTAGCAAATACACACAGCATTCCAACTCCTTACAGACTGGGTTATGTTCACCTAATAGGTTGATGATGCACATGTGAGATCAGATCAAAGTTCGACCCCACCTAGGCTCTCTGTGCTCCCAGAATCCTCAGTTGGAGTTCTTCCCAAGCTGTTCAAGTATGAGTATGACCTGAGGAGTGAACCTTGTTAGGCTACCAACTGCATATCTTATTTGTGACCAAAGAATGAGACAGAGAATGATCTTCCAGCCTATATGACATGCTGGTAAATTAGGCCTTTATTGGCTCTGAGCACATCTGGGTGGGCCTTGAGTGTCACAATCACCTTTTCCAGGTTAGTAAACTACTGTTTTGTTTTGCCAGCTGGTTACTGTGGCTTTTGCTACCACCATGCCTTTCTTATGTCCTTGCATGATGACAATCTTTCTAATCTTCTGAAGCAGGTTGTCCTATCCAAATATGTTAACAATTCTCATGTTACATCTAGAGTGTGCAGTGCTTTCTCTGTGCTGTCAGAGAGTTCTGTATAGAATTTAAGTAGTTATATTGCCTGTCTGTTGTGGAACACAGTTGAAATCTTGGATATAAAAGTGAGCATGGTTCTTAGGGTAGCACTGTCTGTGTTGAACACCAAGAAGGGTTTGTTGTGAGACAGTGTGCTCAGTTTGCTTATCCTACATGTTGAACATATGGCAACCAGGAACGGGTTTTGAGCCACATCTACAATAGGTCTACATCCTGTGGGGATCAAACAGGCCTTCTGTGAATGTGTTCAAGACTGATGTGATATCCGGATGTCTTGGCTGTTCTTGCACTGCGCTGATATTTTGTAGCTCTGAGAAACCTGATGACATCTGGTGCTCACTAGGTGCTGTGCTCCTATGTGTCCTGTGGATGCCCTTATAGCAAAGCTGGACCCTCAGTGGGTCTGGGGAGAATCCTTTGTCCAAGCCATGCTGAAGGAATAGCAGTAATTGGGGGACTGATCGTTGATGATGTAGTATGCCCTGTTCATTGCACCATTTCATGAATTTATTCCATTTGCATCCATGGGTAGATGTACTGGATGCCCTCCTGAATTGTAGCATTGTGTCTATGACAGAAACATGGTACCCACCATTCAACAGTTTCCCTTTCAGGAGCCAGACTATAAGTTTGAGACTGTGAGGGCTGGGTGCTTGATTGAACCCTGCCTCAGTATGCCTGGTGTGATGGTAGGTGCCAGGGATGATCTAATGCCTTTGCTAGCACCATGGTGAACCGGATCATATTGGCCAGTATGGGGCTATGAGGATTATGATCCTTCTGAATTGCATTCTTTTCAAGAACTTGTGGGATTAATGGGAATGGTGGGAAGGCGATGCCTTGTCATACATCCATGGAGTAACAGTGCATCTATGCCCATTGATTGGTGCTTCCTAAACTGGGAGAAGAACTTGCTGATTTGTATGTTCTTGCCGGATACCACAAGGTTGACTAGTATCAGACCTTCTGTTTATGGTTCAGAACATCTGCAGGTGTAGGTACCACTCTCCTGGATGGATCTACTGACAACTTAGTCAGTCTGCCATGGTGCTCAATTTCCTGGCTAGGTGTACTGCAGAGATGTGTACTAGATTTTGCTGTGCCTAGCTGAGGACCTTCAAAGCTTCTCTGATTAGTCTCTGACTTTGGCTCCACCCTGTCTGTATGTATGCCACATCTGCCATGTTGTCTAATCTCAGTAGAACTGACTTCCCCTGAAGGGTTGGTTGGAAGTGGGACAGTGCATTGAACACCATACCTCATTTCTAGTACATTGCTTTGGAAAGTTGCCTCCAATCTTGCCCATATTCCATGGGCTACATTAAGTTCCAGGGTGGCTTCCCACCTCAAGAAGCTTGAATCTGGTTTGATGACCAGAAGCTGAAGTAGTTGCAGTGGGACCCATCTTGTCAGGTTGTTGCCGATGGGCCACCATTTTAGTGACTTTATCACCTTTTGTTGTAGGTCTACCTTCACTATGAGGTTGCTATCTGCTATCACTCTGTACTGAAGGGCTAACATTTGTAGTGACCTCACATTCCATCTTGCCCATGGGGCTAGGTCTATGCAGGATGCCACTGTGCCCAGCATGTGCAGAATCTGCGCTAGCAAGGCTGATCATTGCCTGCTCAGTCGGTGCTCACGTGATAGCATGTTGTCCCTTCATTTTGTTGACGGTCTGACAAGACCTTTGGAAGTATCTATTTCTGCCCCACATGCTCTATCCATTGACTCGGTTGTAAAGAGCTCTTCTCCTCACTCAGCCATGCATTCTCAGCACGTAGGACTGCATATGTGTTCTGTCTGCCTGGGCCCTTGACCTTGTTCTAATCAGCCGACTGTAAAGGTATGGTAGAAGCGGTATTCCTTGCTCCCACTGTGACACTGCTATAACCACTGAGATCTTAAATACCCTTTGGATCTGAGGCAAGGTCAAAGGGTGGAGCCTGGTACTGGTAATGTTGTCCCAGATTGTGAAATCTTAGTATTAAAAATGAGATGTCTGCATTGGGATATGTGAGGTAGGTGTCTCAAAGGTGGACTGAGATGAGGAAATACCCTGTCTATTGCTCTTGAGAGTTGAGCATATAGTCTCCATCTTGAATTTCAGTGGGCTTACAAATTGATTTAAGAATTTTCAATCTAGTACCTAACATAGGTCTTCTGCCTTCTTTGGCACCATAAAGTAAATTGAGTTTATGCCATTTCCTCATTGCTCTTCTGGCACCATTGAGTAGTTTTGTTTGCCAGAAGTTTTAGTATCAATTACATCTCTTAGGGTGATGCCTTTTTTCTTACTATTGGAGACAGCACCAGCCTGTTTCTGATTGGTCTCTCCTCAAATTCTATTGCATATCCCTGTGCTATCATGTCCTACACCCACCTATCTGATATCATGGACCACCAGTTGTCTTTGAACTGCAGGAGGTGTCCCCTGTTGGGGATGCAAGCTATAGATGTGGGCTACAGGTGTGTTAGGTAGTCATTGTTGTGACTGTTTGCTACCGTTGGAGTGAGAAATGTTAAACTATCCCTCCCTGAGTTGTTATTGTTTCTGAATTTTTGTTATTGTCCAGGAAGGAAAAGAATGACTTAGAGTTGTAGCCATTACCATGATGGTTAAAATTTTGCCTTCAGTCACATTGTTTTGTGACAAAATCTGCTCTGAAAGCAGGGTAAGCATGTGATTTTAATGACTTGTCCTTTTGATGTTCTTACCTCTTCCCTCATCTTTAGGAAATTTTAAGGCCCTATCCAAACAATTGACACTCTTTAAAGAGCAGCTGACATCACTTCTGCTACATTGCAGAATTAGAATAAACATACTCCCAGTAAATCCCATACCAAAACTAGATTTCTATGTTACTTCATTTTAAAGGTATGAGCTATTTTGGAACCCTGATTTCACTACCTGTTCAAAAAGCCTGTGTTAGTGAAGAGCTGCTGCTGATGTCATCTCAGGACCTCACAGTCTAGTACTCCCTGTCAGAAAGCTTATAGGACCTGTGTCTCCAAAGTTCTAAAGATCATGTGCAATAGTTGTCTAAAGTGAAACAGGAAGCACATTCAAAAACATTGCTATAAAAACTATGTGTGTTTCAGGTTTTGTAACAAAGGTGAAAATTTTGTTTGGGGGTGCCTTTTGTTGAGATCCTTTTTCCAGGGTTGCTAGATGTTGGGTCATAATGCACTGTTGTGAGGTTTCCAGACTGAATAAGTTTCTGATGTGGTAAAGACTGAAATAATTCATACCTATCATTCAACTGAGGCGATTTTTAAGGATAGCACTTTAAAACAAGTATCCCATTGCCGTGTCAATTGGGGTGGGAGAGGTAATGCTGTTTTGAAACCTTACTAGGAGTTTCTAATTTAGCCAGCCCAATGTTTTCCCCGTCAGGCTGTTTTTTGTTTGTTTGTTTGTTTTTACCTACATTCAGGCTTATCTATGTTCTACTCTAAATTAAAAGGATCATTTTACTAGAGCTAACATATCTACTCCTAGTAGGAATTAACACATATAAAGGTCCTTATTAATAATAATAATAATTTTATTTATATAGCACCTTTCAACATGTCAAGGTGCTGAACAATTTAACAATTCAAACACTACATACACAAACATATACATAAAATCAGCATACCACAAGATAAAATATATCATAATAAAATCAGAGCATTAATAAATAATTAATTATCTAACAAAGCCATGCTCCACAAAATAAGTTTTCAGCTCTTTTTAAAGAGTTCCACGGAGTGCACTGCCATAGCTGACATGGTAGAGAGTTCCAAGAGTGGGTGCAGCAAATGAAATGCTCTGCTGCCAGAAGATCTCAGACTCACTCTTGGGATCTCTAACAACCCCATGTCGGCCGAAAGGAGGATCGGCCAGGGCAGTAAGGGACCAGGAGGTCTTTCAGGTAGGCTGGACCCTGGTTGTGAAGGGCTTTGAAAGTCAACAAAATGACTTTAAAGGTGATCCGCCACCACACAGGCAGCCAGTGCAGTTGCACAGCATGGAGTGATGTGACAGAAACGACTTGTCCCAGTCAAAACCGGGCTGCAGCATTCTGCACCAGCTGCAGGCACGGATTTCAACCCCAAAAGCCCAAAGTACAGGGCGGCAATAGTCTAAGCATGAAGATACAAAGGCATGAACCAAAGTCGTCAGGGAGTCAGACGGAACAAGATGCTTCACCCTGGCAATGTTCCTAAGATGATAAAAGGAAGTCTTGACAACAGCTGACACCTGAGCTTTAAGAGTCAGCTTATCGTCAAGAATAAATCAAAGGCTCGCACCTGTTCTGAGGACAGCAAGATACTCCACCAAGAATAATTCCAGATGGAGCACCGATATCCGGCCTCACCACCCGACCACCAGGATCCACCACCAGCACCTCTGTTTTCTCCGAGTTCAACTTTAGCCAACTAGAATCCATCCAGTCTTGATCTCCCTCAGACAGCTGTTAAACACCAAGAGAGCTCCATCCTGGTTGTAACCTATTGTAAAGCAGGCACTGACAAACAGCAGTGAAGTTACCAACATTACAATACTAGCAGCAATACAACTTCCTAATTGACATGGTAGATTAGCACTCCAACTGGTATCAGCAGCCTGGAGGCATGCTGACTCAGCATCCAGTAACCCTGGAGCCACTGACTGTAGGTCAAAACAGTCTGAAAGGAGAACACATTGGGCTGGCTAAATCAGAAACTCCTAGTACAGTTTCAAAACAGCATTGCCTCTCCCGCCCTATTGACAAGGAGATAGAATAGTTGTTTTAAAATGCCATCCTTAGAAACTGCCTCAATTGAATGATAGGTATGAATGATCTCAGCCCTTCACTACATCAGAAACTTATTCAGTCTGCAAATCTCACAATAGGTGCTATAACACAGCATCCAGCAACCCTGGTGAAAAGGTCCACAACAAAAGGCTTTCCACAAAAATTGTCAGCTTTGTTGCAAAACCTGAAACACACATAGTTTTAAAGCAATGTTTATTGAATGGTGCTACCTATTTTACTTGTGAAAACTATTCACATGATCTTTACAACTTTGGAGAAACATGTATGTAAGCTTGGGACAGAGAGTACTAGATTGTGAGTTCCTGAGATGACATCATCAACAGCTCTTCACTGAAACAGGCTTTTTAACAGGTAGTGAAATCAGAGTTCCAAAATAGCTCATAACTTTAAAATGAAGTAACATAGAAATCTAATTTACTGGGGTATGCTTATTCCAGTTCTGAAATGTAGCACTTTTGGCCAGAGTGGTGACAGTTGTTCTTTAAAAGCAGTTGCTGTAGTAAGTTCTTAGAATCACCATCTGCCTTTCACAGTTTCAGCCTAAAGAATCTTCTTAGCCTGTTGGCCACAGCCGCTGTTCTGGCAATGAGTTTCAGTATTCCTACCACCATATCTCCCAAGTATTTGGCTGTCTGCAGTCTACAGTCCACTAGTTTGGCCTTGGCTGATTTAGGTGCACCTGTCTTGCCAGGTCCTCCATCCGTTGGATGTGGGCCCTGGTAGCATATATCACTGTGGCTGCTGCCCTGGCTACTTGACCCCTTAGCTCAAAGGTTTTTGAGCATCTCTCTATTTTTCTGTGAGCTGGGTTCTTTAACACTGCTGAGCCCTTGGCTCGGAGCACCATTTATTGCTTAATGGCAGTGATCTGATGTTCTACCACTGGTGTGTGACACCATAGTTTCAATGTTTCCACTTGTATAGGATACATTTTGTCTAGGGACTTTGTTCTGTAATGTAAGCAGGGTTGGAGGCTTCCCATTCTTTATTTAGTACCTCCTCAATTGTTTCACAGATCGGAAGTGGTTCATGTGCTTTTGCTTTGGTTGTACCATAGCATCATATCTACGTATAGATGTTAGTTAGCCGAACTTCTATGTTCAATGTTTTGCACTTTATTTGACTTAATGTTACTTACACTGCTGATTAACTGTTTTTATCCTGATGTAACACTGTACTTGTACCATGGTTGAACATACCTGTGTTGGTACTTACATACGAACACACGAAGAAGCCAGCATAAGAAGACCATTTGGTCTACCTAGTCTGCTCATATTCCAGGGTCCACAGCTTGAGCTACTGTCCCTGCCCTCTCTCCTCCTCCTCCCATCCTCCCTATCTATGATCTTTACCTTCCCCGTATGGCTATCCCAGCCTCTTAAAGCTGTCCACTGTCTTCAATGAGATTACCTCTTCCAGCAGTGCATTCCAAGTGTCCACCACCCTCTCTGTGTCCATGTTAGCCATTGTACTCCTACTCCTCTGTAACATGTATGTATCTGTTGTCTTGTCTCGGTCGCCCCTGAAAGGGACTGTATCGTCTCAGTGTGCCTACCTGGTTACAAAGTACAATAAATAAATAAATAAATAAATTCTCAAGGCAAGGTAGCAGTAGCTCAAACCCCATGGTGGTCTTGATCAACTGTACCAGCTTATTGCCAGATGTAAGCATGGACACGGGATGGGTGCCTCAGGACTGGAGGGTGGCCCATGTTGTGCCCATAAACAAGAGTGTCCCTAGAGATGAACCAGGAAATTATCAGCCTGTCAGTCTCACTTCCATAGTGGGTAAACTTATGGAAATGATACTGAAGGAGAGGCTGTGTTATTCCTCAAGGGTAATGACCTTCAGGATGGGTGGCAGCACAGGTAGTCTCAGGGAGGTCTTGTCAGACCAATCTAATAGAATATTATGACTGGGTAACAACAGAACTGTATATGGATCATGCTGTAGATGTCCTGTACTTGGACTTCAGCAGGCCTTGATTCAGTGCCTCATGGGGAGGCTGGGGGAAGTTGACTGCTGCAGGGGTGGGGATGAAGCTGACAAACTGGATAAGGAACTGGCTGCAGGGAGGCTGCAATGGCTGGTAATTGGGGGTCTCGACACCTAGACTGGTGACGAGCAGTGTGCCACAGGGCTCAGTGCTGTTTGGGCTCTTTATCTCAGATATTGCACACTGAGTTGGAAGCAGGGTTAGTCTGTTCACAGATGACACCAAAATGGGGCAGTGGTGGATGAACAGGATGGATTGAAACAGCTACAAGACCACCTAACCAAACTGGAAGTATGGTCGGAGTAGTGGCAGCTGGGATTCAATGTGAAAAGTGCAAGGTTATGCACTTCAGGGCAAAGAACCCAAAGAGGGGCTATTGGTTGGGAGGGGTGAGGCTGGGGATCACTGAGAAAGAGAAGGAACTAGGGGTGTTGGTAACAGGGAGCATGAACAACTCATCCAAATGCAGGAAAGCAGCAGCTAAGGTGAACAGGATGTTGGACTGTATCACAAGGGTTTCTCATCCAGGCACAGGGTGGTGATCCTGCCCCATTACAAATCTTTGGCCAGGCCTCACTTGAGTACTGTGTGCAGTACTGGTGGACGTATCTGAAGAGGGATATTAATTTACTGGAAGGTGTGCAACGGAGGGCAACAAAATGTTACAGGGGATGGAGGGCAAGGCCTACGAGGACTGGCTGAATGAGCTGAATATGTACACGATGGGGAGAGGAGGGATGGGGTATGATTGAAACATTCAAGTATTTGAAGGGATAAACAAAGCTAGCACTGAAGGGGTGTTTAAACTGAGGAAGGGTAGGGACACAATGGGGCACGGACTAAGATTGGAGGGGAAGATTTAGGAAGAAGATGAGGAGGAACTACTTCAGGGAGAGGGTGGTGTCTAAATGGAACTCTCTACCAGAGGTGGTAGTCATGTAAGACAGTAGGAAGTTTTAAGAGGTGTGGGACAGAGCACGATGGAGGGTCTGGATGGAGGGACTGAGGCCATCATGGGAATGACAGATGGGGAGGGATTGGGGCAGCTGCAATCTAGGGGCTAGCTGCACACTTGGACAGACATTGATAGACAGGTGGTCTGTTTCTGCTGGCAGATTCGTATGTTCATATGTTCGTAAGCATGTGCTGTCATCACACAATGCTGCTTTATTCAAAATGAAGAAGCATTTCCAGTTTACATGGGAGGATCTTCATGTATTGGTTTAACTTCATGTAATGGTTCACCAGTACTCATTAAGGGATGTTCCACATCGTGCCTTGACCTCGACCAAAGTCTCTCCTTGCAGTTTGGATAAGCTGCTTTTCCTTTGGCACCCTTCTTCCTTTAAATCATGGCCCCTCACCTTGGGAACTGCACCAACCTAGCCTCTTTCACAGCCATTATGAGGGCTTATAACATGGGTAGCCTCAGGGACTTTCCTGATTGGTTTAGCACTGTCACCTGACAGTGCGATAATGCCCATTATCAGCACAATTAGGATGAAGAGGTCCCCAAAATGAGATCCCTTGGCACACCAGAACTTGCTCTGTTGGGAGAAAATAATTTTGCAAAGAAAGGCAGCTATTTGCAATCCTCGTGTAGCGATTGGCAGTATTCCTGCACAACACAGAGGTGCCTTTGCACAATTGTTGTCCAGCACAGAAGAACTGCATAAGTGCAAGTGTGGTAGAATGGAAGATAGGGGTGTCTTGCTGTCACTGTGAGTGTGAATTAGTCCTGAAGTGAAATTTGTGTCCCTCGCCCCAGTTTGACTTCCCACCCATCTGCACTGTGGATCACCATTACCCGCACAGTGTTTTCCTTCTGTCCTGTGTTATTCTCTGTCTCTCTCTTGGTAGTATCATTGATCAGCACAGTACCCTGTCTCTGGAGTGATAACAGCCACAGGGAACCTCCCTCATGTCTGCTCCCCAGGTGCTGTATGTATAGCAGCATTATCACTTGTTGAGCCTCCCGATCCTGAGTTACAGAGAGAGAGAGAGAGAGACAGAAAAGATGCAGCAGTCATCGGTTGTTTTACAAAGAGCTGCAAATGTGTCCTGTCTCTCCGTGCTGTGTGGCCCAATGTCAGTGAGAAACAGCTGCTGTGCTGTAATTAGTGGTTCATGTGCTATACTGCTGTGTCCCTCTCTGAACGGATAATGTGGATCATCGGGTAGTGCGGGGGAGCGGCAATGAGCTCTCTCTCATTGTAGGCTTTGAGCGTGGAGAGAGAGAGAGAGACTGAGTCCCACATTATCCATTCTGTGCTTCTCCACCAAGTACCTCTGAGTGGTGAGAGGTAGGGAGAGAGAAAGAGAGCCAGTGCCACACTGTGTGTTCTGTGCTTTGGTAAGGCAGCACTGTGCATGATGTGGAGATGGGTTTCTCTGCAGTGTGTCTCTCCCTCCTTCTTGAAATGTGCATTTGTGTTGCAGTGTGTTCTGTGAGAGGGAATGAGACAGAATGATTGTTGCTGCACTCTGCAAACAAGCAGCAGCCCACTCACTTGTGTCTGTCTCAGTCCGTTTCCTGTCAGAGGCGCTGGTCACAGTAAGAGTATGAGGGTGTGGGGAGTGATGCCAAGTAGCGGGAGACAGTTGTTCATAGTCGAGTGTTGTGAGGTCCTGTGCAGAGCCTCCACCAAGACTGGCTATTCTCCCTTCATGGTCCCCACCCCATTCACATCACGCCCAATGCAGCAGATATTGTTCTCTCGCCCTGTGTCCATGTGATCACTGACTGCCCATTCCTCAGCTGCTGTCTGAGACAGAGCGAAAGAATTCTGTGGTGAGACAGGAGAGCAACAGCCACAACAATAGACATGATAATTAATGCACACGCTGCCATTCATTGCCACTCCAGCGGACGTCCCCTGCCTGTATATTTGTGTGTCTTGAGAGGAAGAGAGACCGATCAGTGCAAGCCTTTTCCAGTGAAATCTGTAAAGCTGTTCTCCTCATGTGTCTACAGTCAGTGATAGCTAGGAGCAGAAGTGAGGCAATGAAACACACAGACTCCAATCAACTGGCCAGCACAACTTTGCTGAAAGTCTGTGGTGTGTAATCACTAATGGTGCTTGTACTCATCCCTTTGTATCCCCCAGCAGCACACAGTCAGCACCTGCAGAGTGATACATCAGAAGTCCTGCACTATGTAAGTCCAGTGACAGGAGCAATTGCAGCAGATTGTGCCCTCTGTTGTCACCCTTTGTTGGGGGGCTGGAGACAGAGACCAAGTTGCACTGTGCTGCCGTGAGCAGTCTGTATACTTCAATAACACTCCAGTGCTAGTGACCACAGCAGCCTGTTGTGATGCTCGTATGTGTCTTCAGCAGATGTCTGTTTCTTGACTGTGCCCTGCTGTAGCCATACAAGTGCTGTTCCCCATTCATCCTTGCCATTTGTTAATGACACGGGGGAGAGAGAGAGAGAGAGGATGGGGGGCTGCTGACAGAGCAGCTGTCTCAGAAATCGTATTATGCACAGCAAATATTAGAAATGATATCAGTGCAGTATTCCTGACATTTGTATGTGTATGACAGTAGTCAAAGTGATATTATTTGTTAGGGACTATTTTTCCAGGTGGCAGGATACATAGACATGTATTGCATTTCCACATGTTTTTAAGGACTTTATCTGAATAATTCTTACTTTTTCAAACACCCATGTCATAAGTGCATTAATGCATGACAGGGTGTGCTGATAATGTGGATTAACACCCCCTGGGGGTTGTGAGGGCACTCAAGCTGTGCCTCGTTTCCCTCACAACGCCCCGAGGTGCAAGTGTCATCCACATTATCAGCACACCCTGTCATGCATTAATGCTTACTTACAGTATTTGTTAAAATCATAAGTTACATGTTTGGTTGGCTGATGTTTCAGTTTTACATGTTTACTTTATAGTTTCATTATATTTATCTTTCATGTTCTCACATTTTTATTGCTCCTAGTACAATCTGATAACCAAGACTTATGCAAATGTTGAAAAATAAAACAAAGAGATCTGAATATACTGCAGTGCATCCTACATTAGATGCTTTGTACAATATAGCTCCAGCCCATAACGATTGGAAAGTGTGTTGTGTTTTTTTTTTATAACTGAATGCCGTATCTTGCTAATGTGATCTAAGGAAAGGCCAACAAGCTAGCAGCTCCATCACAAAATCAGCCACAGCCCTGCCAAACCCCATCTAGACATCACTTTCCTACTCAAACTGTACACAAAGTTAAGAAAAACTGAGGGGGGCCACCCAGACTGCATGTAAATAGTTAACATCCAACAAGAAACAGTTTTCCTGCTTCTTGTGACGAATGCCTGTGTCTCCGCATGACACAGCAGTGGATTGACAACTGCAGTGCTGTGCTACTTTACTAACCTTGGCTGGTGAGAATTGCCCAGTTGCTTTTCCTTTTGGGAGCAGACTCTTCAGCACTTTCAAGGGTTCGTTTTCTCCCTCCTGGCTGAGGCAGCTCTTAGAAGAGTTGCCTGGCCATGCTGTGGCTCTTCCTGCTCTTAAATATATGCTGCACTGATGGAAGCAACACGATGTGTTAATCTTTGATTGAACAGGTAGCTGCCCCTGTCTGCTATGCTTTTTGTTCTATCCCTTCTGTTTTATATGTCTTACAACTTGCTCTTTCAAAACAAGAGCAGTCAGATCTGTTCACTTACACTTGCTGGGCTTGACTAGAGCGTTCCGATGGGGAAGGGAAGGACTGCACACAGGCAGTTTCTATTTTTAAATCAGGGAAAGGCTTAGCTTATCCTTCAGGAGAACACTGAATGCGTATCTTGCTACTCCGACAAGGAAAGGCCAATGCGCCAGCAGTTCCATCACAAGATCAGTACAACCCTTGCCAAAATCCTTCCAAACATCACTTGCATACTGCTCAAAATAAATTGTACACAAAGTTAAGTAAACATGGGGGGATGGGACTCCAGACTACCTGTCAATAAATAACATCCAACAAGAAACATTTTTTCTGCTTCAGTGAACATACCTGTACCTCTCACCTATCCCTGATTTTCAGAGAAGTCTCTGATTTTGCCTCAAACTTTACTCTATTCCTTGTAAAATTTGTGTTTTGTGACAGAATAGTGGGGCTGTAAGTACAAAATAATGGCAAACATTAAAACAGACTTGTTCTTCTTTAGAAATGTATTTACAGTAAGCCCCTTTATTCTAACAGAGATTCCTGAGTGGATATCACAAAGTTTGAAGATGTGTCCCTGGTTTTGGTCCTTTAACCCTGCTTTTTTATTTGTTTGTTTTTGTTTAAGCCTCATACCTGATTACAGAGGCTGCCCAAGGATTGCAGCAGCCGGCCTTTTGTCCAGGTCCCGCCTCGGAGGCCTGACCAGGGTGTAGTCAGCAACCTCTGACACGGCCCTTGATAGGGCATTGCCAAGCCCTCTGGGGGGTCAGAGGGAGGAGGAGAGATGATAACTGGACTGCAGCCCTGAGTCCAGTCCTCTGTCTCCTACCCATCGACCTGGTCCGTCCTGTGGCGTGCACAGGAGGAGCACGTGAGGGAGCTGGCAGGAAAGTAGGGGACAATGCCAGTTCTCCTGAAGGTGTTGGGGCCCCTGGTCAGCATGAGGATGGAGGATCACAAGACCTGTACCCACATGGGGGGTCTAGGTCCAGCCTCAGCAGCATACACTGCAAAGCCGTGCCGCCAGAACCTTGGCTGTGTGATCTGTTCTGCTACCACTGAGGGATACCTCAGCGAGCAGCAGAAGGGATTTCCAGGTGGATGGGAGGTGCAGGAGCCTGAGGTATGTGCTTCCTCCGGCAGCGCCCGCTGATCAATATTAAAAGGTTAACAGGTATTAATCTGGAATATTAATATTGTAAAGTAATTAAGATATTCAATAACGATTAATATTAAGAATTGGAAATTTAAATAAAGCATGGGTGTGCCATTTTTCTCCAAGATCTGTGTGGTGTCTTTCTTGGCCAAGGGAGGGGATTGGGGCCTACCGGACAATTACGAGACAGGGGTTGAGAGGTATGCTGGTGAGAATGCCTGCATCTCTGTAGTACACAGCAGTGGACTGGCAGCTGCCGTGCCGTGAGTGTGTACTAGATTCTTAAGACCACTCAGATCTGTCATCTGTTCAGTTACACTTGCTGGGCTGGGCTCGACTAGCAAGTTCAGATGGGGAAGGAAGGACTGTACATAGGCAGTTTTATTTATAAATTAGAGAAAGGCTCTGCTTGTCCTTCAAGAAAATATTTTAACAATCTACTTGATTTACTGTACAAGGAAAACAGTTCTCAAGCAACGTCATTCCACAACATGGAAATGTTTGTTTTTTGTTTGTTTGTTTTTGAAGCCAAGAGCAGGATTTGTATAGGTTTTGGTTTTCAATTTTGTGATAAGTTATATGTAATGTGTATTGTTTATGGCATCTGCAGGACACCAGTGAAAATGAGCTATTTCAATCTGCGTACCATGATTTCTGATTGAAATAAACAGAAATTATTATTAAATCCCATATATCTATTGTTGAAATGCATTCTGTTTTATATCACAGAAACTTGGGACCTGGTATTCAAAGCTAAACCAGACACGTTACTTGCACTTTGGACTCAATGATCACTTTCCATAGTTGTAAAGTAGGCCCTCCTACAGTGTCCCAAGTACACCTGGCACTCCTGGAAAGGGACAGAAGCCAAATCTACGGATTTACAGGCAATTTTCAAACTGGACATACTTGCCTGAAGCATCTTTTCCCGTGAACCAGCTTTGCATACCCACTAGACCAATGAGTTACACTTCTGTATACTATATTTAATTTAGACATGTTATGGGGCAAAATTTGTTTTCTTAATTTGTTGTCTCCTTCACCTCCGTATTCCTCAGTCTTCAGGTAGTTTTTCACTAATCTCTCAGCCCTGACAATACTATTCCAGCAGGGTCTCCACAACACAGTGCTGGAGAATACCACTGATCATCATTAAAATGGTGATGTGGAGTTTTCCCCATTAGATGCTTGACCTCTTTCCTTCCTTTGGTGACATGCATAGCCTGAATCCACGGTTCCAGTGAGGATAGTGACTGAATATGAGCGACCGACAAAGCGCGACTCATATTCAACGCTTTCCTCCTGGCTACCCTGGAAGGATAGTACCCCACATGAACAGAGGGTAGTACAGGGCAACAGGAAGGGGAATAGTGAGGGAAGGGTTTGGGGACTGGTGTGCCTGCTACTACTGAGCTAGTTGTGTGGTGTAGTGGTGTGGGTGGCTAGCCCAGGTGCAGCAGGTACAGGGTTGGGTGCTGGAAAATTTTTCCGCTTGACTGCGTGCCATGGTACTTAATTTTTCTGTTTTGGGGATTTTGCCTCCCACATGCACCCCCGAGCTGAGAACTTTATTCAGAGGGTGGGGACATGGCACCCCCCCTGCAAAACATGTTTTTTTTTCTGGATGTCAGATCGCCTAAGAGTGCATATCACCTATTTGCTTTTCAGCAATATACACTCACCATAATAGCGATTGCTATTATGACATGGAACTAAGTCCACCCTGGTAAGACATGACCCTCTCTTATATTTGATGTGTCACACTGCAGATGGATTTCATCCCAGTTTGCTTCTGACCCTCCGGAAAGTTACCCTGTCTTGAACCATGGCTACAAGCCGTTCTTTTTTTTTATTTACATTTTGTGCCTCCTTCCTGTCCCCAGTGGCCTGGTTCCCCATGAACCCTCTGGCACCATCCTCTCTGACCCTCATCTGCCTCACTCACCATCCTCCTTGCAGCCTTGGCTTATCCCCAAGTGAGGTACTGAGTGAAAGGTACATACCCCCAAAGTACCAGACATCAGGAGGTGCAGCTAGGAGGAAAGGGCTAGTCCCAAATGTACTGGGTCCCATCAGATCAGCACCCGACTGCTTTTACTGTTTTTCCTCACTCTCCTGGAGGATGCCAACACACATGGGAGACCAGTGCACATGCAAATGCAATGCATACTCAGCGGGGTCCCCTGTGGGTGTCCTCTCCTCCCATGAGGCACCATGCTGAACTGCCTGCCACCTGTGCCCCCTCAGGTGGCAGTATTGCAGAAGAGGTGGTGTCCTCCTCCCCAGAGGAGGAGAGCATCTGTTAGGACACCCAATCCTCCTCCTCCTGTCCCTTGCTGGACTCTGACATCCCTGGCTAGTTCACAAATCTGGGTCACCAGACTCATGAGTGGTAGACTACGGCTGCATCTACAGGCTGGCTTCCTAAAAGCTGTTTTGACAGTTACTGTTAACATTTAAGTTTAAAAAATATCACAGAGAAAAGAACATTTAAGCGTAAAGCACAGCTGGGGATGAGTTACTGTGTGAGGTAATATCACCCGAGGACACCTAACCATATGAGCCGAGGGCAAATGTACTGTAGTTTGATTACCAGCTAGTAACCAACCCTGGGAGTTGTTGCCTTATCGCTATGAATCATGGTAAGGCAACCTGTGGCATTTGTATTTTAAAACTACAAAAATAATTTACTTTTGTTCCGTGCTTGCTCCTTGCTTCTAGTAATAGTGTGTGGTGTTCACTTCATCCCAGCCAATCAGGACAGGAGGCTGGATTCACAAGTCCAGTATATATAGAATAGGTAAACTTAGCTTGTGGACCAAATTCACTGGGCCAAGTTACTATAAACTCACTAAATTCCTTTGCAAATCAATTAATGGAACTCCTGTATTCCCAAGGAAATTCACTTGTAACGTCACCTGTAACTGACTTTTCCACCACATGTGAATTTTACTGAGAGAGTCAGAAAGAGGCTGACAGCAGGATGCAGGTCATGTGGTACAACTAAGTACATACACACAGTGTAACATCCTTGTTTCTATGCAGTTCTAGAGAGTGTCATGTGGAGGGCAGATCTGCTCTTCAGAGTTGTTTGAACCCGAGTGTTTCAGGTGTGTTTAGCCATCTTTTGCCAGCAATTTTTAGAGATCTCTATTTCTAAAACTTACTGTTTCTTTTCAGAACCTTCAATTGATTTATAGTCTGTACATTTTTGTTCTCATTTTCAACTTGTATTTTTCTGTTTTGCAGTTTTATTCATTGTTTTTCTGCCTTTGCCTTTTCTCCTGTTATTCTCTAAATTTATTTTATATATATCTTTAAAAAATGAGTGGTAATGGTAACCAGGGCTGGGAGGATGATAAAGAGAGATCATCCTTCTGCACCTGGCCCTTACCGGTCATGCAGGCAAGAAGGGGTGTCTGTCCACAGATGCTGAGGCGTGTTGGTCAAGTGAGGTAGGCCTATCCCAAGACAGTACACTGTCACCAGCCCTCCCTTTGCAGCAACAGTTCCATGCAGAGGCCCCATCTGCTCCTCCTACTGTGACCCCAGAACCATCTCCTGCACGATGTGGTTGTGGTACTAGTGGAAACTCTGCTGCCCCATGCTTCTGTTTGTTTGGCGGCAGCCGCCAAAATTTCCTAGTGTGGGATTTCTTGTGCAAAGCACGTGTCAGCCATGGCCAAAAGGGATCATATATTGGTTCCAGTGGCCAAGTACATACCTTAGACTAAATCACAAAGCTGAATGGGAGGATGCCCACTGAAAGTGAAGTGGGGATAAGGGAGCAGGCTGTTGTGATGGTCCTTTTCCACCCCCTACTCCAGATGATGATGATCCAGTCCTGGTTTTGCAGTACCCCACCAATATCCTGCTTGATGGACACCTCATTTAGAACACATTTCTGTTCCAGCAAGCACTGCAACATATAAAATGTTCTTTTCCATTGTGTACTGATATCTTGGATTAACCGATAGTTTTATAAATCATGCTGGTCCTGAACCATTTGTAGCTCTCTGGTTGCCTTTGCAGAACGATGGAAATGGCTACAGAGGTCTCTTGAAATCTGAGAAACACCCACACTGCTCTGGAGAACCAGTGACCACAAGGTTCAATGTATGATCAAAGCAGCAAATTCTGAAGTGGCCATCACAAACTGGCTTTACCATGTTCTTTCCATTATCTGTAATAAAGAACCCAACATGCAAACCTGCAGTGCTAATCCAGGAGTCAAGCATTTTATGCAAACGTGTAAGAATGTTAGCGCTGGTGTATTTGTTTGGAAGGACTGCAACACTAAGGATAGCACACATCCACTGGGATGGGATATTGCTATAGGCAAGGCCAGAAGAAGAGGAAGAGGAGCACAGTAGTTATGCCACCATGTGCTACTGGTGTAGGTAACACCAATGTGCTGTAAGTGAGGGTATGCATGTAGTGAGTTTGTACTGGTCCATATATCAGATCCCTTGCCCACCGCCTGGTTCAGCAATTTCTCCACTTGACTGCAGCCTGCCTAGCAGATATTTGGTATGACTGAATGAGAAAAGCTAGTGCGTGCTGTCAGCACATGGCAGAGAGGATAGAGAAGGCGATGTGAACCATCACTAAGGTAACTGTGTGCTCTGGCTCACCTCTGTCTGAAGAACTGTTGTATAAGTTTACCAGCAGACTGCCCAGTTAGCATCTCAATTCATGCTTACTAGCTCATTCAGTGCATCAAATTCATGAATCCATCTCATGTCAGTATGCTCCTGTACTGTGTTGAAGACACCCCTCTGGGCAGTGGGAATACTTCTTCCAGGCCCCAGAACCATAGAGAGGCCCTTGAGTACTCTTCTTGTCTGAAGTGCCCCACCACAGGAATTTGCTCCTGATATCACTCTTCTGCTCATGAACTCTTCTTTTAACTACCTTAGTGTTTTTCTGATGTATATTTTGGCACTGGGGCACTGTAAGATGTATATGACCCTGTCAATTCACAGAAGATGTGCTGTTTGATCGGGTTTGGTCTGTTAGTACAGTGGGTGAACAAAAGTGGTCTTTTACTGGTGTGGCCACAGATTGAACAGTGGCCACAGTGTACTATCCCCAGTCTCAACGGGCCCAGAAGGAGTTGCCTAATGGGTTTCCTCTCCTTGGCTGTGCAACGTGTTCACTAGCTTATAACTAATGGTTGGCTCTTATTTGACTGCCATCAGTGGCCTTTCCTGGAATATGCCCTAATTCTGAGGATATTGGCTTAGTATATGCCAATGTTTATTCAGGATTCTTTAGATTTCTTGAATCTTACTGTTGTATTTACTGGCAAAATCTACCCTTTTACTTGTTACATCAGTGTTCCACCTTGTAAAGCTTCTTGTCACAAGGTATTTCTTATTCCCTGAGTAGCTTTCAGAAACACAGCTTTGCTCTAACCCCACTAAGGAATCTATTCTTGGTTTCTGTTAGTTGGGTGTGCTGGGGTTATGGCAGATCCTTATTGAACCACAATTTATATTGAGGCTAAAGACCCAATGGACAGCATAAACTGATGGCCAGTGTCAAAGAGATTTAAAGAACAGACAAGCACTTGAGTAATGAAAGTGTTTTCTAATTCTTGCAACTCCATCCCAAGTTCAGTCCTCTCAATCCCAAATGTTTAACACATTGGTGGGACAGAGGGTGAGTAGTGTGTCTCTGGTGTCATGGCCACATAGTCACCTCTTGTGGTCATATCAGGAGGCAATGTTTGGTCGTTGTTTAGCAATGACAGGGAGCAGTTCAAGGTGAGAAGCACACCACCTGGTTGTCATTTGACTGACACCTGGATTGGCAGCTGGCATCCTTCTGGATTGGTACTCTTCATAAACAGCATCCCCCCATATAAAGGGCTGGTAGTAAGGTTTTGAAAATAATTTTATATAATTTACAGGAGAGCAATATAATGGACAGTTGTTCTAAATGTGTGAGAAAGGGTATAAGAAAATGCCTATCTAGAAAATAAGGCAACCACAGTGTGCCTCTTTATGGATGACAATACGATCTGTAACAGGGTGGACACTCTGGGAGGGATGGAAAAATGAGGAGGGACCTAGGTAAACTGGAGGAATGGTCCAGAGTGTGGCAGCTGAGATTTAATAAGAGAAAGTGCAAAATCATGCATTTGGGGCATAGGAACCCAGGGAGGATTACATGATGGGGACTGATGGTCACCAAACAAGAAAGGGATTTGGGGTAATCATATCTGATGACATAAAGGTGGCCAAACAATGTGCCAAAGCTGTGGGAGAGCCAGTGGGATGCTGGAGTGCATAGGGAGGGGTATCACCAGCAGAAGAAAGGAGGTAGTGATGCTATTGTACAAATCATTGGTGAAACCTCATTTGTAATACAGTGTCTGGCTCTGGGTGCCGCATCTCCATAAGGACGTGAGACAGGGTAGAAGCAGTTCAAAGAAGGGTGACAAAGATGGTGCAGGGCCTGTACGAAAGTCATATGAGAAGCAACTGGGAGACCTTAATATGTATACCCTAGAAGAGAGGAGAGACAGGGAGATATGATAGAAACCTACAAATATTTCAAAGGCGAAACAGGGTACCGGAGGGTAGCATCTTTCAGAAAGGAAATGTCCAGGAACAAGGGGCATCTATTTATTTATTTATTTGAAAGTTTTGGAATTATAAACCTTTGAGTCATGAACTCATTTCCAAAGGCTCCTCATCAATAACAGTACAAAACACAATACAAAGTAATACAAATAATATGATACATTGCACAATACAGATAATAGCAGTAAATGCAATACAGTACATCAGGTGCAACTGTCAATCTAACATTGTTTGTGCATTGAGTATAGATATTACAAGGATGATGGCTTTAACAGTGTTGTAGCTAAGATACTTGGAGTGCTTGTACAGAGTTGTAGCTAGCTACACTTGGGATGCAGCGGCTGATTGTCAAACAGGCATTGTTGTGCATAGTACATAGCGGTTACATGGATGATGGCCTATACAGAGTTGTAGCTAATACATATATGAGTGGTCTATTCAGAGTTGTAGCTAGGACAGGTCACTGGGCTAAACAGGCAAGCTGGCATTCAGTCTGAATAGGAGAGCTGTCCAGGTCGGACATTGTCAGGGTGCTGCCATGTCTGGCGTGCTGCAGCTAGTGTGTTATCACTGAAGTTGCTACTTCACAGCGGGCAGGTACAGGTGCAGGAGATGAGGAGGTGGCCTCTGAGGGCCTTTGAAGGCAACCTAGTTGGGGTAACAGGTGACTGATGCAAGTAGTGTGTTGAACCAGGTTGGGGCTCTGATAGGGAAGGATCTCTGGGCTAGAGTGGTCCTAACCCTTGGGATGGCCAGTGATGACCTATCCGTACTATAGATGCGGCCTTGAGAAGTGGCAGGGACTAGCATGGCAGAGACTTCTGGGGATGTCAGCCCTAGGAGGGACTTTTTGGTCATGAGACAGGTCTGGTAGAAGAGCCTTTCCTCAAAGTTGAGAAGCTGTGTGAGGAAGTACAGGGTGCAGGTGTGTGTTGTTGGTTGCTCCAGAAAGCAGCCTGCATGCTTTTGTTAATAACCACCTTTATCTTGTTGATTGCAGTGGTGTCAGCAGCAGCATAGACTGGCAGTCCATAGTCAGTTAGGGACATAACAGATGAGGTGATGGCTAGCACAGGGCTTCGGTGGCAGGCAGTCTTTGTTGTGGCTTACATAGAAGGCCAATACGCATGCAGTTGCTGATGCTAGTGTGTTTATGTGTGCATGGAAAGTGAGGGCTGTATCAAAGATGACCCCAGGTATTTATAAGTGTGGACTTGCTCCATGGGTCGGAGGGAGCTGGAGAAGATATGTAGGTGGGTATTTTTATTTTGCTCTGGTGGTGTGAAAATAACATGGCCTTTTTTTAGGTTCAGGACTAGTCACGTCCTAGAACCAGTGTTCAGTTAGGCTGAACTGGTGCTGGAGTGAGGCTTGGAGGTTTGTGTGGTTTGTGTGAGGCGAGAGGATGGCATCATCCGCAAATAGGGAGACCTTTCCTGGGCATGAGGTGGGGAAGTGGGGCATGACATGAGGCTGGAAGTGGGTAGACTAAGGGGTAGTATGAGGAAGTGTTTCTTCACAGAACAGGTGGTGGATGCATGGAAAAGACTTCAAGTGGAGATGGTGGGGAAAACACAGTGGATGAATTCAAGCATGCTTGGGACAGGCATAGGAAACCCTAGCAATAGGAATGAGGAGGTGAAGCCGAGATCAAGTAGGGTCTGCAGCTTTTATGGTAGGCAGGAAAATGGGCAGACTGGATGGGCCTGTCAGTCCTTATCTGCCATCAATTTCTATGTTTCTATGTTACATAACATATGCACTCTTGAACTGTATTTACTATACTTAATTTACTGCGTAGTTAGTAATACGACAATGATGCCAGTTACTGACACACTGTTTGGATGTGGCGCACTGACAGTCTTACTAGTCAGCGATATCATCTTATTAGAGTGCCTGTGGATATCAAACCATATTATAAAAGAAAATGTTTTTAGACTGTATATTTGTTAGCATCTCTAATAGGTAATATATTTATTTTAATCATTTGATTTTTTACGCCTTTAATTACAAACCCAATAAGATACAGAAGTAGAGTAACAATGTATCACACAAATTAATAAGAGGTATATTTGAAACAGATGCTTTGGTCAATTTTGATAAGTTTGATTAAGAATAATGAAGAAATTTTGTCTATGGAACTGTTTACTAAAATTAATTGTATGATTCTGTATAGAGCCCTCATCCCCTGAAGAAGCCCAAGAGGCGAAACATTGGGCCAAGACCTGTGAATCCTTGCACAAACTGTGAAAATAAACTTTGAAGAAAATCTTTTAAAAAGTATACTTTGTCTGAAGTAGCTAGTTTTCTTCTAGGATTCTACACTGTGTGTGCCAGCTAGCCCCAACCTAGCTTACAAAACTGTGGTTACTGACTAGGAGTACCCATTCGGACTTCTTGTTTTTGGCAAAATGCAATAAAACCATATCCTTTGATGTCAAAGCACTAGGTGCTAGGTTTGTCTTAAATGCTGTCAGATTTACATAATTCCTAAGCAATAAGGCATGATCAGGGTTATGTTAATGGGATGTTGAATGCTCACAGGCATGTCATGGGAATTTGTATTTATGTATGTATTTACATAAGGTATTTATGTATGTATGCATGTATTTGTACATCTGTATTTAGGTAGGTATATAGAGTATGTATGCAGGCATGCATGTATTTGTGTGTATGTATGAGGTATGTTTGTACGTGTTTACTGTGTATACAATTTGTAGGTTAGTAGGTATGTTTGTATGTCTGTGGTTATGTATGTTTGCATGTATGTATGTGTGTAAGTATGTATGTTTGTAAGTATTTATATGTATGCATGCAAGAATGTATGCATGTATGTTAGAGTTGTCAACCCTAATGCTTACCCCATTCCATCCGTAAATAAGCTGAGATGGGTACGAGTACATGAGAAGGGGTAGTGTTAAGGTTGACAACCCCAAGGCACCACCTGATTGCAAAGACGCAAGGAGGGTGAAACCGTAATGGTTTTTCTTGTTGCTGCCTGCAGGTGGGTGGGGAGTTAGGGTTTCCAAACCTAATACCCCATTTCCTAACTTTTTGGCATTGTCACCCTAACTAGTGCATTAATGTAGTTTTTTTGCAAAGAATTTCCTTACTGTTTGAGACAGTGAAATAGTATCCTCATTCCCACAGGACCGTTTGGGACCTGTGGGTGAACAGGTGCAGATGTGCAGGGGCTGTTGAGCCCTGTGCCAAGGGAATACTCTGTCCGCCTACTTTTATTTATTTACTTATTTGATGTTCGATTCATCCTGCCTTGAATTTAGGGAAGTAAGAGAGCTATACTTGTATTTTTAGTCTTGTAATTTCCATTGAACATAAAATATTTTGTAATGTTATTTAAGAATATGTGGACCATTTAATTTTCTTAATCTGCATATGTCATCACTTCTTTACCTGTTTGTTGGTTAGCCCTCTGTGACCATCCATATATTTTAATTCTAATAATAGCAGAAAATAATCAATGTCCACACATCCATTATCCTCATATCTTTAGAAGATATTTATAATAAAGTTATCTAATACACCCCCCAAACACTTGTCTAATCTGTTTCAGGGCATCTGCCATTTACAATTCTCAAATTTAACATTTTCAATATATCTAAAAAGAGCTGCCCTTGTTTATTCATTTTTGTATCTGTTGAAGCTCTCATTGATATACTTAGAGCATTGTCTAAGTTCTAATAATTTCCTCCGTCTACTGGTAGGATCCCACTTAGATTTAAATCTCCCTATTATTATTGTAGTTACTGGATATTGTTGTATATGTAAAACATATTTTTGACTTTCCAAGGTCTTCTCAATGACAAATACCCTAGACTGTGGGACTATATGAACATTTATCAAAAGCATATGAGCGAGTTTCCATCTGAGAGTTCTAGACACATAAAATGCTCCTCATCCCTGAAAATACATTTTGTTTGTACATCAGCATTCACATTTACTAGAGTGCATATACCTCCAGATGCCCTCCCAAAATTAGCAGTTTTATGAGCGGTTAGTGTTCCACTGGAAACCTTCTATTATCAAGTGGTTCTGTATCTGATGTCAGAGTAGGATAGCACAGCAAAGGAAATTTGCACATTACAGTCAGGGACCCTCTGTCTGAAGTCAGATTAGACTGAGATACAGCAATGGGTACTGTGTCTCAGGTTACAGTAGGCAGTAATATTGCAATGAACACTGTATGATCAAAACAGGGAGCATTATACAAATGGGCACTTTGAAGTCAGTACAGGAGAGCTATAGTAAGGGATATTGATACAGGTTACAGTCGGGAGATCTATGGTATGTGTGTCACAGCATGAGAGTTCACCATGATGAGGACTTTGTTTGCTTTCCTAAATCATCCATTGCTCTTTCAGATTACACACATTATTTCTCCCACAGTCTTTCCAGACCATGACATTGATGATTTACTTTACAATAACTGCTGTATTTTCATGGGCACATTACTGGACTTGTGATTTAGCTGACTGACTCCCTAGTTAGAGCATATATCAGCATATCAGTAACAACTGACTAGTCAAAGCTACATCAGTAACAGTTAAGTTAACAGAGAAATAATTCCCTGTGATGTTATCCATTGGGGCATGATGGTGTCAATGAACTGTTCACATGAGTATCACTAAATTATGTACAGGAGGAGATATACAGTACATGGTTCAATTAGTTATGCTTAAATACCCCGCTGAATCAACAGCACTTTTACTTTCCTCTAGGTAATCCTGTAATTTGAAATAAAATGATTCTTAATCACTGGGGCATGGGTGCAGGTTGTCAGCTGCTGAAATGATTGCTGGGGTATGTGTGTGTGTGTGTGTGTGGGGTGATGTCAGAGTATAAGTGATCAGTGGTTATCAATCATGGCCTCTTTATTCAGATTCATTTTTTCTGTGTATGTGTACTGGAGACAATGACAATTTATAGTCATACAATTCAAATTAGACACAGAGAAAAACTACAGAGGAAAAACAACATCCCCATACTAAGACAGTGTTAATAACTAATAATTTATTACGATCCTTCATGGACCAATAGCAATGCAAGGATGAACATTCAAAATAAAAAATAAAATCTATATTACTACTATTTTTCCTGGTGCAATTGTTACTGTTTCATATGTGGTCACTTCTGAATTGTCTAAATGTTGCTGCAATACAAGGCAAGGCATTTGCTTACCAAGAGTCACAGCAACGTCCAACCTGGTTAATGCTTTTTTATTTTAGTAGTAAATGTTCACACTCAGGTTTGGAATGGATGTTAAAACAAAACAACCCCACAAAACAACAACAAAATCTGAGTGGGGGAGAGAGAGAAAAGACTACATTCCATAGTTTGTGTGCAATGGTGGGTAGGTGTGAGGGTTGGGGGAGGTGGAAGAGCAGTATAGTTGATCAATTAAAAGTTGCTTAAAAAATAAAGATTGCTTTTGTGTGTGATGGTGGGAAGAATGTGGTGGGATGCAGAGTATAGGTTATAAATTATATCAGCGATTACGGTTATAAAGTATATTAGCGATAGTTTTAAATTCCTGTTGCTTTTGTATGCAACATGCAATACCCATTTATAATACAAACAAAAGAATTTTGCAGTGCAAACACGAATCAGAGCAGAACCACAGAGTAATTTATTATGAAAGTTCATGGCTGGATCCCAATGCGAGTATGAAGCATGAAAAAAATCTGACTTAATTTTGTCCCAAGCTTATTTTTATGTTTGCTTGCATGCGTATGCAAGAAACATATTAGGGCAGATTGCTGCAGTGTGAGTTGTGGAGGAGTGCGGCTGTGTTGTTGCCATTAGCAGCCCATTTTGGGACTGGTCTGTGTGGCACCAATAGAAGATCAAGCTGTCCATGACAGCAGTAGTGTAGCTTGCCACCAACTTGAAACAAACTTGCCACTGCAATCAGGAGTGCCCCATCATCAGCAATCAGCTGTTTTTGCTGCGGGTGGACTCTGACTGCAGCAGCCAATTACAGTTGCATTGTCTGGTGTCCCTTTCAATAAACATGGCCTCTCAGAGTCCCCACAGAAGCCAATGGACAGCTGCCGCTCACAATCCCCATTAAAGATGAAGGGGTGCCCAATCCCTGTCAGTATGCTCTCTCCCCAGTTCATTTGCGATGGGGTAGCCCATTCCCGTTGGCATAATGTATTCCCCTATTTGTTGTGTGCCGAGGAGTGCCCAATCCCCTCGGCTCATGTCCCCAAGCATACTGTTTGGCGATGGGGTGTCCAGTCCCTGTCGGCTCCAGCCCCCTGCCAAAAACACCCAGATGGCATGCTGGTAGCCCACCCCAGTATGCCAAAAGCATCCTGCATTGCGATTGTCTTTTAACCCTGTAAAAAGAAAAGCGGTCTCGCTGTCTCTCATGGCCCCTCCCCAACCCACACCCACGCTCTGAGCATCCCATCTCCCCACCACCCCTCACCCCATACTTACCTCTGAGCCCAGCACGATGACCTTCGGTGGCCGGGAACACGTCTGCACTCTTCAAAGCCAATTGCGAACTGAAGAAATGCTCATAAGCTGTATAATGGCATAAATGTTTTTTTTTTAACTTATATGGGTATCTTGGCCATTTTTTACTTTTAACAAATTTTCCACATGGGGTTCTTGGGACCCTCCTCATAATTCAGTCACTGTCATGGTGTTATTCAGTCTCGAAAGATGATTTCGCTGTCACTGCACGGAATCACCATTGGGACCACTAACAAAATGACAGTGTCACTGTTCATGAGGTGGCTCTCAAAAGTCTATGTTGCAAATTTGGTGAAAAAATCTAAAAATGTGTTATGAGTGTCGTTGCACAGTTTCCATGCACACTGTATCTTTGTGAATTTGTAATATTTTCATTCCAGATTTTCAACACTGACATTTTTTCACACCTCCTTATGAACAGTACAGCTGTATTTTCCACATCCTGGCCAAAATATGTTTTCGCACTTCGGCTCAGAATTTTGTGGTCGCTGTGGGAAATCAGTATTCAGGACAGATTAAGAAAATCACAGTGACACTGGTCATGAGCAGAGGTCCTAAAATGTCTATTTTGAAAATTTGGTGACAAAAGTCCATGAAATGACTATATTATGAGCGTGCACACTCATAACTTTAAAAATTTGTAGTATTTCCACTCAAAATTTTCAACATTGTCTATTTTGCACACCTCCGTATGAACAGTACAGCTCTCATTTTTACATCCTGCCCGAAATTTGTGTTTGCACATCTGGTGCACAATGGTGCGCTCGCTGTGGGAAATCAATGTTTGAGACAAATTAAGAAAATCATAGTGACAGTGTTCATGAGCAGAGGTCACAAAATGCCTATGTTGATAATTTGGTGAAATAATTCCACTAAATGACTGTTACAAGCATGCGTTGTGTAGTTTCCACGTCGCTGGAAGTTTGAACATTTTTAATATTTTCACTCCAGATTTTCAACATTGCCATCTCTTCACACTTCCTATGAATGGTACAGCTGTCATTCTTCACATCCTGCCCGATCTGTGTTTCGCACATCTTGTGCAGAATGGCATAGTCACTGTGGAAATCAAAGTTCAAGGCACATTAACAAAATCACAGTGCCACCGTTTATGAGTAGAGGTCCCAAATGCTTTCATGAGGTGGGGGTCACAAAAGGCATGTTGAAAATTTGTAGGGCATTAGGGTTTCTAATCATAATGTCCCACTCTGTACAGACTGACAGGCATCAGGGTGTGCCTTTCGATTGCTGGCTGTAATGCTCACACCATTCCACCCCCACCCCCACCCTGAAGCCAGTGACAGGCATCAAGGTGTGCCTTGGACTCTTGGCCCCAGACTTCACCCCATTCTCCTATACTGCACCCATTTCAGCGTATGTCCTTATGAAATGGGGTGACTGTCAACCCGAACACACCAAGGCACACCTTAACACTTGTTGGTGTCTACAGGATAGGGTGAGGTAAAACACGTGAGCATTATGGGCGATGATCCAAAGGCACACCTCAATGCCTGTCCATCTCTGCAGGGTGGAGATGGGGTTGGTGTGAGTTTAATACTTCACTGCCACTCATATTCTGCATCTCTAACTCCTGCACATCCAAAGCTAATATCAGCAAGCAAACATTTGTCATTGACAAATGCTTGTTTAACACCTGTGCAAATGAGTCATCCATTCAAGGTGGCTAGAAATCATGTCAATTTACCAGTTTCACTGTAATCACTGAGAGACATGACTACGCTACTACGGTAGATGTCAAGGCACTTTCATTATATTTCACTCTTATTTTTTATACTTTAGGCCAATGGGCATAAATGCCCGTTTTCATCAGCGACAAGTTTAAGAAACAACCATATAATAGGAGACGTAGCATATAGTTTGACAACACAATAAATTACTTATAAAATGGGCAAAGGATTTCAAGCAATCTGATTGGTTGTTGGCCGTGCATTAGATGTGTCTAAAGCACAGCTAAAACTAGAACCCCATTTAGAATACACAGGCCCATTTATAAGCACAATAAGCCCTCCGGGGATGTGCATTAGACAGTTCTAATGCATGGCTGAGGACTGGACGCACTCGGCCTGGCCTCGTGCCTCACTATGTCCCCTAGCCGCATTAGAACTGTCTAAAGCACACCCCATCGTGTCTTATTGCCTTACATAGAGAATCAAACCACATTCAAGCAGTATCAAAACATTTGCACATGGTCTTTTTACTTAAGTAATTAATAACAGATCCCTTGAAAGTAGCAATTGAATCAATGTCCATAATCTCTACAGGAAGGAATCATAGTTCATTGGAGCTCTATATAAAAGTGACCTCTGACTACAGGATTTTTATTTTATTTTTTAAAGGACAGTATAATGACTAAAAGGGCCATTCTAGTCTCATGAATATTTAAATTAATTTTAAATAAAGTCGAAAACTTTTCTGGAAGTAAACCCAAGGAACTTTGTGCATTAACATATTTGTATTTATTTTGAAGCTGTCTCCCAGAGATAAACAATTTGCGGCAGAATACAAATCTCATAGATGTGTACATCTAGGTAAATTTGTAATAAATCTACACATACTATTATATGCTACTTTTAATTTTGAAATGGTAGAATCATTTGCTGAGTAGTACACAGTAAGTCTGTAATCTATCAAGGAGAACAGGAAACTATTGACTAAAAGCCTCCTGGTCTCGGTATCAAACACTTTGTAATCCTGAACAGGGCACTCAGCCTCTGGTGGATCTTCTTTATCATTGTTTCAATATGATTACCAAAGGTCAAAACTTCATCTATGATTACCCGGTAATTGAAGTTGTTCACTCTTTCTAATAAATTGCCTCTGAGGTCATGTATCTTTTTCCGTATGACTAACTATACTGGAATGGGAGAAAATCATACATTTTTTTTTGCCTTGAGTACCATCTTTTATTTAATGGCCATGCATGTAGTGAGTAAAATCAGTTTGAACTTAAGAAATTGCTTTATTAATATCCAAGCTGATGTTTAGAATGACAGCTTTATCCGCATACAATATAACTTCCACATTCCTAAATATCAGTATGGAGAAATAGCAGTAGTCTGAGTTTTGATCATTCAGAGAAAATAATTACTAACTAGACTGGTAAAATAATTTTTTAGTGTGAAATGTCAGGATTTGCACTCTTCAAGCCCCCAAGCACACATATGCGCTCACAGCCTGGGTATTACCATTTTGTCTTGTCAGGTAGTATGAACCAGGATGTGAGAGTTTTGTTGGTAGGTAGGGACCAGCTCTAGAAGAGGTTATAGATCCTGGGTGTTGTACGAGTTAAGTTGGTGGTTTACTAGAGGAATCATGAACTTTTGAGGTTATATTGCAAAGCAAGTGATTGTTGGAAGAAATGATTCCCAGGATCAGACATTTCTGTCATTGATAAACAAGCCAGAATCAATAAATGGCAAGATTTACTGATGGGAATTTGGTAATATGTTCATTTATTCACCCTAAAACTGAGCTATATCAAGGTCAGAACTTCAATATGAGTGAGATAAAGGAATTAAAAACAAAAAAAAGTTAAATTTTTAACTGCACCATTGAAACGCATTGTAGATTTCTTAATTTTAGGAGTAAGATTAAACATAAAGCATACGCACTGAACTGTACTGTGAGAGAAAGACTTGATTCTAAGTGGGGATTCTAAATTGTAGTGGAGACAAAGCAATGGAAATGAGCCTGTTTGCACCTTAAGGTCAGCCTGGTCAGGGCCCCTGAATCTATCAGCTGTACTTAACACCTAATCAGGGAGGCGTGAATCATGTTACAGTTCAGCCCCTGCCTTGCTTAGATTATTAAGTGGCTGAGTCCTTTACAAAAATGCAACTCAGACAGAAGAAAGCATATACAGTAAATATATGTTGGGGATTGCTGAGGGGCCCCGACATCAGGGGCCCTAGGCCTGCCTATATTGCTATGCCTTAATCTGGCCCTGCACCCAGGTCATTCATATTTCGCTTTCTAAAATTCCAGGAGCGACAGCATTTCTATGTAAGGTTAAGGAAGTACAAGATTTGCAATGGGCAGGTAAAAAGCTGAGGGTGGCGCAAGATTTGCCTTTATCGGTACACCAGAAGCGAGCCACGTTCACAAACTGGTCCTCAAGTTGATTGCCGGGAATCAAGTTTCGTATGGGTTTTCCTGCAAGGTTTCAAGTTTGCCTGAATGGTTCTTGGGTGACCTACGAAAGTGGTCAGCAACTGAGGGCTCAAGGAAGCGCTTCCACCTTTTAAGACTGCATGAGAGTCGACCTGGTGTGGGGTGCTATGCTGAGCTTTTCAGTGGTGGTGTAGTCTAGCTGCTGCAAATTATATTTCTCTACTATGTCTCCGGGGCTACGTTGGTGACTAACTGTACATCTGGCTATTTAATTCCATGCTGCAACTCTCAAGAAAGGTCTCTCGCTGACAGAAAAATGGACATCTTGCTCCCGAACTGGTTCTCTTCTCCAGGACTGTCTAGTTTTTGTTGACTCATGTTTTGATTCTGGCCAAGTCCAGTCTCATTTTGTATTCTGTGGGGTCACTGTGCTCAAGTCAAATTCCACTCTGACAGATCTGGCAACTCACTTTCTCTGGGGCGATGTCCTGATTCTACGGATTGGGGGGCAATGCTCAGTTTTCTCTGTGTTTACAATGTGATTCTGTCTGTAGCTGCAGTCCTTTCTGGTCCTGCCTCCATGGTCTGTTTTTCTAGGTTTCCCTCTCTTTTTAGCTCCCTGTTGCTATTAGTAATAAATATGGTTAGCCTGTATACCAGGTGGAGATTCCGCAGCTATAGACAGATGGTGATATCAGGGTTTCTGCACGCCTTAATTGGCGCTATTCACCGTCTGTATAGCCCTCCTTGAGTGCTGTTTTGGAGGACTCCTTATCTTTTTCAAATTTCCCTTAATGAAGTGAGATGGTCACTGTTTCTGGTCCTAGAAATGGTCTGGACAGCGCCCAGGAGCCCTTAGTTTTCCCCTACACCAAAGCAGGCAGTAATGGCCTGCTTATTCTCGACTGTTTACCCCGCCGTTCGAGGGCTGCACCACAAGAGGCTCTGAGATTACTTTTCCACACATGATGTAAGTGCTTTACACTTCACGCTCTTGGATCATGTCGAAGCATGGTTCATGGGGCTTCTGTAGGGAGGATTACTTTCTCTAAGGGTTTTGTGCAGACAATTCCCCTGCACTATTTAGAGATGATGTCAATCAATAAGAATTGAGGATGTACTATTCTCTATGGAATGTTCTGGTTACAAAGGGGTAGTGTTCTTGCTTTCTGGTTCACGAGGCGGGAGGTTGGAGGAGAGGATCTTTTCAGTTAGCCGATCATCATGTACCATGCAAAAGGTGGGTGGGTGGGAGGAGGGGGTCCAGGGTTTATGGGCGCTTTGGGTGGGGAGCTTCAGAGGGGTGATTGGGGATGGATTCAGTGATGGCCGAGGCGGAGGATTTAGAACAACCCAGCGCATATTTCGTTTGGAGAATATTGATGTGAAATACAAATATATGTGGTGCTTTGGAGGATTTCTGATGGGCATCATGAGTGATGGCTAGAAATATTCAATTTATCAGTTGGAACGTTAAAGGGGCAAGCATAGGACTACGTAATATAACATTTTGAAACATGTAAACCATCTGAAGGCAGAAATTAGGTTTTTGCAGGAGACACATTTGCTTAAGAGGGAGGCTGACAAATGAGACGACAACAAATTGGGCAGCTGTTTGCGTGGAGGGCACGACCCACAGTAGAGGGGTTATGATCCTTTTGTATAGGTCGGTTCTGTTCAAACCTCTCCAAGTTATATCCGATCCTTCGGCAGATTCCTGTTTGTAAAGGTAGATTGCATACCCTGGATATTGTCTTGGGTGCCATCTATGGCCCTAATGTAGACTCCCCAGCTTTTTGTTCAGATGATAGAAGCCCTAACTCCATTTTGGACATCCCCATGGTTATAGGGGGTGATTTTAATCGTTTTGATCAGGCTCTGACAGATCAGGTCAATCCCGTCAAGGTCTCTCCCCAGCACAAAGAGCTTTTAGGGACCTGATGGACTCTATAGGTCTTTGTGATATATGGCGTGTATTACATCCCAATACAGGAGTATACTTATATTTCTCCAGTGCATGCAACTTCCTCGAGGATTGATTATATCCTCATCTCTCAATCTCTTACCAGGGGTTATAAGCTCTAGTATTGTTTCAGGGCCCTGTCGGATCACTCTGTGGTCACCTGCCAAATAACCCTAGCATCACTGCCCAATAAAGGGGCAGGTGGAAGTTGAATAATCAAATTTTGAAGGAGCCAAGACAGTTCAATATATAATATCCAAAATAGAGCAGTTCATTGCTTCCAATTCTAACTCCGTGAGGAAGCCTGATGTGTACGGGGTGCCTGTAAAGCATATTTAAGGGGGATTATAATCGGCTCAACATCAAAAAGGAAAAGAGAGGGCATCTCGGATCTCTGACCTTCTCTCAGATTAGGTATGGAGACTGTTCTCTCCCATCTTCCTCTGAGACATTTAAACAAGATTTAATGAAACTGAGAGAAGCCTACCTAGCAATGTTAACGGACAAGCTGAATTTGCCATTTGAAAACAAAAGCGGTATATACTGATCAGGGTGAGAAGGCGGCAGAATGTTGGCGCTGCACATTAAGCAAGAATCCGCCAGATTTATTCCCTGAGTCCATTCCTCCAAAGACAATTCCTCAAGGTCTTACCCTCAGAGATAGCAGAGGAGTTCACAAACTATTTCCAGGATTTATATGGCCCTATGGCCAACTCCCCATCTAAGGATAGACTTTATGAATATCTGAGCGATTTGCAACTGCCAACTCTCTCACAATCTCATCAGAAAATTTTGGAGTCTACTGTCTCTGAAGGTGAGATCAAAGGTAATCAATTCTCTCCCATCCGACAAATCTCCGGGCCCTGAGCGGGTTTACCTCCAATTTTACAAAGTTTTCTCTAAGCAATTGATTCCCATTTTGCTGCTACTCTTCCAGGCCATTCTTTCCGGGTCAAGTATCTGATCCCTCCCTTTTGAGGCGCTGATTGTTTTGTTGCCCAAGCCAGACAGACCATCTGATCTGGTCTCAAGTTATAGGCCGAGCTCCTTCTTAACCATGATATTAAAATTTTGGCAAGATTATTAGCCGACCGTTTGGAGCAGTACTTCCTTTTAATTGGGGCAGATCAGGTTGGTTTTATGAAAGGAGATCATCGATCCGACCATTTGAGAGCCCTGTCTCACATCTTCTTGGCATCCAAGGATGCTTCTCATCCAATGGTCCTGATCTCGTTGGATGCTGAGAAGGCGTTCGACAGAGTCCACTGGGACTACTTGTTTGCTACGATGGAAGTTTTCAGTTTTCCACGAAATTCCAGAATTGGATTAGCTCATTATATAAGTTTCCTTCTGCCAGAATCTCATGTAATGGGTTATCTCCACCCCTTTAAATTACATGTAGGGACCAGACAGGGGTGTCCCTTATCCACCTTCTCTTCAATATTTACCTAGAGCTTCTTATTAGGAGATTGTCAGGCACCCAGGCATCTCGGGTATCTCTCTTGGGGAGCAGGTGGTTAAGTGGTAGCTCACGCAGATGATCTTCTGCTGCAGGTAACCCACCCACTCACTTCTATTCCATTATTCTGAAGTTAATAAACGACTTCAGTAGGGTCTCAAATTATAAACTCAATGTAGGAAAGACTGTGGTTTTCCTCTTAATCATAGGATATATAAACAGGACATTATTAGTTTGGGCTCACCTGGAGTCCGATTATATTAAATATCTGGGGCTCCTTCTTACCGGGAACGGCACGGCTCAGACAACTTAATATTGATGCACTGGTACATAAAATAGACCTAGACCTCTGCAGGTGGACTTTACTTCCCCTTTCTCTTTGGGGCAGAATCAATCTAATCAAAATTAACGTATCTCCCCACCTATTCTACCCTTAACATGTTAAACATATGGCTCCCCCTGTCCTGGGTTAAAAAGTGCATAGTATGATCTCTACTTTTATATGGGGCAACAAGAAGGCTAGGATGGCTTTCCATGAGTTAGCGGCCCCAAAGGCTAAGGAGGATTAAGACTCCCCATATTAGGCTATACTACTGGGCCAGTCAGGCCAATAAATATCTCAGATGGCTGACCATGGATCAATCATACGTGGCAGCCACATATACCGACTTAGCTAGCTAGTCGAGTCTGCTACCATTAAAAACAGGGCTTCTTCCGGCTGCTGCTATACACCAAGGTCAGTTTCCCTACCAGAATCTCTCGTAGTTCCCCTACAGCCATTTCAATCAGGGTTCATACTCAGTTGTGCGCTTTTCTGAGGTATAAGAATCTCAAGGATTTCTCAACCCGTTATAGGCAACCCTAATTTTTGCTGGACGGCAAGCTTCTCTCACCTAGTTTGATCCCTCAGATAAGAAACTGCCGTCCAGATGAGTTTATGTTATCCAATAGTCAATGGTGCTCTTCAGCTGGCATTATGCACAAGTTTATGGTACCTCACACAACAATCTTCAGATTTTTCAACTTACTATTTATTGGTTAAGGTAATGGGTCCGACCCCACCTCCAGCTCCCAATATCAGTTTTCAGGCTACCTCACGGAGTTGGCGGCTACGCCTCATGCTGTATCTAAAAATATACACTGCTCTATTTACCTGGGCTTACCCACAATTATCTTCCGCCTCCTTTTGGCCTCCTCTCTTCAGGGCAGAGATATGGATTGGTCTCTCCTGTGGCAAAGTTGTCATAAGTTCCTTACAGCGGACAGACTTAGATTAATGCAATTCAAAATTTTGCATAACATTTATTACTCTCCATAAGGCTTGCCAGACTTGGTCTGGTGTCCTCTCCTTTGCACAAGATGCCAGTCTCAAGAAGGTGACCTCCTTCATATTTTCTGGAGCTGTTCGAAAGTTGCCCCACTTTTGACCACGATTAAACAGCGT
Organism: Neoceratodus forsteri; assembly: GCA_016271365.2. Classification (NCBI taxonomy): domain Eukaryota; kingdom Metazoa; phylum Chordata; order Ceratodontiformes; family Ceratodontidae; genus Neoceratodus; species Neoceratodus forsteri. The sequence goes on from CM057452.1 coordinate 1,874,954,236, forward strand.
GCTGATCCTCTTTTAGGGTTCTCAGAATTGTTCACCCCGAAATATGTCTTCTTGGGGATTTCTCCTCCATTTCGGTGGTGAACAGGAGGTACCACATAGCCTTGATGTCGATGTCTGTTAAAAAGTGGTGTTGAGACACTGGAAGGATACTGAGGTACCATCTTATGTTGAATGGCTTCAGGAATTGCTTACGAACCTCAGAACAGAAAGGACTATTGCCAGTCTGTATAACAAACTTGAGAAGTTTGACAGGATCTGGGGCCCACTGCAGACTCTCTATGCACTACAGGCTTAAGTATTACCAGGTTATATTCTTTGGTGCTGTGCTAAAGGTGTAACGATGCGCTGGGTTGTTCGCGTGTGGGTGTTGGGTTGGGTGGGTGGGGGTGGGGAGAGCGAATCATCTTGTACTCTGCATCTGATGTTTGGGGTTCATGATTTACTCCACTGTGATTTGTTCTCTGTGTTTGAAACTTCAATAAAATTTGAATTAGAAAAAAAAAGAGTCATTGATATGTCCAAATCAGTTACTGTTCCACTTGTCTGTGAACCAGTTTCTCATGATCTGAACAGGACAACCAGTTCAAATTAGCTTGGTTCCTATTGGATGTCCGGCTCTACATATACCAGTGACTCTGTATGTCCTCCCACCCAGCCATGCCAAGTAAAATGTAGCTCAGATTGTGACTCAGGCATCCTATACTACCAGTGTGACAGCAGCGGAGAAGGCAAGAGGTCAAAAAAAAGCTGTCCCTATATGATAACTGACACTTAAATTGATAGTACCTTACAAAATAAATATTTATTCAACACACCAAAGAGAATTTATGTTAGTTTGAACGTGTGACAAACTGTCATGGCTTGAGAATATACAATCAGGTACAAGTATCTGATAAAAGTGTAAAATGCTGATCGTGATTTCAGATATACTGTCTACAAATATTGGTAAACACATACAATTCCACAACCACTGTTAAAACTGTACTTTTAAAGGCACTTTGTTCTGCCTGGAGCCTAACAGTGTTCACAAATAATGCAACTGTTGGCCCCTAATGACATGCCCAATTGTATCTCATTACATATTTCTGCTGTATGGATGGCCTGCTTGCTGCCACCACATGATCAGACAGTGAAAGGACTGGTTGGTGATGACCATTTTAAAGCGCACATTACCACTTAACACTTGTATACTATACCCCCCACATAGTTGTCACCAGAACCCCTCAACTGCATCACTACTTTAGGTTTTGGCTCTGTTATTCACTATATGCTGCAATAAGAGGAAAGACTCCTAAAGAGATCTGTCTCTCTTCTTTGATGGCTGCACATACCAGTAATGTATATGGTGTTTTTCTTAGATGTTTTGCTATTTAAAAAACATAAACCTTGTTTTTAAATTTTTCTCTAAATCTATTGGGTTGTTCGAAGCAGAACTGCTAAAGGGGCTTGGCAGTGACATCCCCTCCCCAAAATCCCCTGTTACTTGTCACAAAATGTTTGGTCTGCACAAAATTTATGATCTGTCTGCTGCCAACCCATGACCAGTTTTTAAATAGATTTTAGAGCACGGAGGAGCTCACATTGGTAGCACACCTGGGCAAATACCAATCTGCATTCAACAGAATCTAAACTCTTCTGCACGTGGGACAACACAACTCCTTCACTTTCCACTCTCTATTCAAAAGCACTGAAACTGTTCCATGCATGCGGGACATTGTCTCCAAGCCCGACTACGGAGTAGACTCAGAACTCTAAAAAACTGTTTGCAGATGACACCAAGATCTGCAAGAGAGTAGATGATCCAGATGGGGTGGGCAGAATGAGAAGAGATCTGGATAAACTGGCAAAATGGTCGGAAGAGTGGCAACTGGGGTTTAATGCAAAGAAGTGCAAGATCATACACGTAGGGAAGAGAAACCCGAAGCCACCTATAGGCTGGGAGGGAGTTGCTGGCAGTCACAAGGGAAGAAAGAGACTTGGGCATCATCATCACAGATGACCTGAAATCATCTAAGCAGACCACTAAAGCAGTAGGTAAGGCTAGGGGATGTTGCGGTGTATTAGTAGGGTATCACAAGTCGTAAGATGGAGGTAATAATCCCTCTTTACAAGACACTGGTTAGGCCCCATCTGGAGTACTCGTGCAGTACTGGAGCCACACTTCACAAGAACATTAACCAAATTGAGGCAGATCAGAGAAGGCAACCAAAATGGTGCAGGGACTGCATCAGAAAACATATGAGGACAGATTAATGGAGCTCAATATGTATACCCCTTGAGCAAAGGAGGAGAGAGGTGATATGATCGATACATTCAAACACCTTAAGGGCATTAACAAGGTGAAACAGTCTAACATGTTTCAATATAAGACAAATAGCAGGACAAGATGACACAGCATGAGATTAGAGGGAGTCGATTAAGGGTAATGTGAGGAAGTTCTTTTTCACAGAAAGGGTGGCAGATGCATGGAGCGGCTACCTCAGGAAGTGGTGGATCATGAATACAGTGCAGGGCTTCAAACAGGCATGGGATAGATATAAAGAAGCAGTACATATGAGTATGAATAGATAGGCCATTGACAGAGCAAAGGCTGATGGCATATTCATAAGGTAGAAAAAGAAATGGGCAGACTGGATGGGCCCTGCAGTCCTTATCTGCCGTCAGCTTCTATGTTTCTATGTAAAACACAATTCTCTACTGTAAATATCTTTAAAAGTACAAAACCCCAAGCATCAAACTCCCTAGGAAATCCTTCCCCACCAACCTACATAACCATACAAATTTCATAATTTAAAGACTTAGGCCAGGATTTTCAAACTGCGCCCAGAATGAGCACAAGTGCCTGTGCCATGCAACTGGAGATTCTTGACGGAGCACAACAATGCTATATTCAAATGAGATGCACAATGGCATCCCATCTGAATATATCGAAAGATGTGGGTGGTGCAAGGGGGCTGCTGAAGATGCAGTGGCGCATCCTGTGTGGTCTGAATACCTGGAATAGAGATATGCGGCACATCCTTGGGATGTGCGGTGCAAAGTGAGATATTCAGACCGTGACATGCAAATGGGGCCATTAGCCATGCAAGGCACAAATAGGGTAATTTGCATGTCATTATGGCCCCATTTGCTTGTCTCAGCAGAGGTGCACCCTGCAGAATGTGCTGGGAGCCCTGCAACCTCCATGTCCCGCAAAAGCACTCCAGAACTCCCTGGTAGTCTAGTGGTGCCACGCCCATCCCTGATCATATAATAAAAGCAAATCAACCCTCCTGGTAGTCCAGTGTCCCCCGCACATCCCCAATCATATAATAAAAGCAAATCAACCCTCCCTGGTAGCCCAGTGTCCCCCACCCATCCCCAATCATACAATAAAAGTAAATCAACCCTCCCTGGTAGTCCAGTGTCTCCACCACCCATCCTCAATCATATAATAAAAGCAAAAAACACCCTCCCTGGTTGACCAGTGTTCCCTGCCCATCCCGATCATATAAAAAGCAAATCAACCCTCACCGGTAGACCAGTGTCCCTCCCCCGCCCATCCCTGATCATATAAAAAGCAAATCAACCCTCCCTGGTAGACCAGTGTCCCCCGCCATCCCTGATCATATAATAAAAGCAAATTAACCCTCCTGGTAGATCAGTGTCCCTCCGCCCATCCCGATCATAGAATGAATGGAAATCAACCCTCCCTGGTAGTCCAGTGTCTCCCCACCCATCCCCAATCATATAATAAAAGCAATTAACCCTTCCTGGTTGACCAGTGTTCCCTGCCCATCCCCAATCATATAAAAAGCAAATCAACTCTCACGGTAGACCAGTGTCCTCCCCGCCCATCCCGATCATATTAAAAAGCAAATCAACCCTCCCTGGTAGACCAGTGTTCCCCCGCCCATCCCGATCATATAATAAAACAAATCAACCCTCCTGATCATATAATAAAAGCAAATCAACCCTCCCTGGTAGACAAGTGTCCCCCCCATCCCAGATCATAGAATGAATGCAAATCAACCTCTCTGGTAGTCCAGTGTCCCCTCCGCCCATCCCGATCATATAATAAAATGAATCAACCCTCCCTGGTAGTCCATTGTCCCCCCAACCATCCTCGATCATATAATAAAATGAATCATCCCTCCCTGGAAGTCCAGTGGCCCCACCTCCTTCCCACCCTCGTCCACATAGTAAATAATTATCAACAGTCCCTGGTAGTCTAGTGGTATCTGTCCCAGCCACGATTGCACACAATCCTGATATTGCTCTGGAAGTCCAGTGGACCCCCCAACCACTGAGGCACCCACACCCCACCCCACTCCCCCATCCCAGCATGGCTCTTCAGCCATGGCAACAAAACCCACCTGCACACCTTCATGGCTGCTTGCCAACTGTATTGCCACTGAATGACAGCTTACAGTAAGCACTGCAATACCACTGGTCGACATCGAGTACTGTAAGCTATTCACAATCAGTGAACCAATTTACATGAAACTTTCATGGATTGTAGAGTCTATTATAGACAACAAGTTCTGAAAGTTTCATGTAAATCTGTACAACCACCCTTCTGCAAGCAGCAAACATAAAATTTAATTTAACATAGAACTCACCAGCCACTCTAACTATAATGAGCTACCGCCACTATAATAAACCTTGAGGAAACAGACTCCAAATATAGCAGTCATGAAATTGTTCCTCTCAGCATTTATGCCAAACACAAAGGCAAATATTGCAGTTTTGGACAGTCAGTTCATCTGAAATATTCCATAGCACAAATCTCCACCGCCCCCGCCCCCATGTGGCAGGACTGTAGTTGTACTGGTTAGGTCACTAGTAAAGCCCAAGCACACATGAAAAGCACCTCATTTTCAAAAGTTACATCCTCCCATCATCCAAACATTAAAGGAACTGTCAACCCCTTAGGCCTCAAAGTGTCCCTAGTTTTCAAGTTTTAAGTTTATTGCAGGAAAACTCCATTGAGCAAGCTAATTCACAAGGAGGTCCTGTGATATATAGACTTTCACAATGTACATACATAGATAGATAGTTAACAGTATATACATAAAGCACGCATAACATGATACAGGCAAGATATACATACAAGGACACCACATAGGATGACCGCAGGTGGTAGTCAACTAATGTAACACAGGGCAGCGACTTTACAGATTGCATACTGATAACTGAAACATGGTGACTGGTGTGTACAATACATACATTTTGGCAGATGGAACAAACAGAATTTAAAGGATAAGGAGGTCAGAGTGATTTGATAGTGTGAACAGTGGAGTGTATACATAGATAAAGCCAGGAGTAGAAGGGAAGGGAAAGCAGTAGTTGGGTAGCTGCAGCAAGGTAGCAGATATGAGCCAGGTGCCAGATAGTGGGATAATATCTTAATGTAAATGAAAGTGCAAGCAATAAGTAGTTAATATGAACAAAGCAATTATGTCTTACCAATGGATGCACATGGCACACATGGGGAAGGAAGAGGCTTAATGACAGTTACAGGTGTCTTCTATTTTGGCTGAGCTTAGCAATTTGTAAGAGTTTATTGAAACTGTGCTAGTTAGTTTCAGTACGGTTTGTAATTGGTTCCAAATGGAGGGAAGGGCATATGCAATAGCACGTTTGGAGGGACTGCAAAATCAGCTTTCAGGGTGCAAAACACATTTTGGCCGGAGCTGAAAAATGGCAGCAGTCACATTCATGAGGTGCTGTAAAGAAATGACTATGTTGTAAATTTGGGGTAAAAATACTGAAAACTACCAAAGTTAAGAGCCTGCATTCGCAAAATTCAATGTAGGCTCTAACTTTATTGTTTTTAATATTGTTACACGAATTTTCAACATAGCCTTCTTATTACTCCACCTCCTGAATAAGGGCAGAGAAACTGTTCAATCTCTCCTGTTCAAAGGTGATTTTGCAGGCTGCAAAATCACCTTCGATGTAAAAACCAAACATTTTGGCCAGAATTTGATAAAAGACAGCATTCACATTCATGAGATGTTGTACAGATATGGCTATGTTGTAAATTTGGGGTAAAATTATTGAAAATTACCAAAGCCACGAGCCTGTGTTCACAAAATTCAGCGTAGGCTCATAACTATTGTTTTTTAATATTTTTACACCAAATTTTCAACATAAGCTCTTAAGACCCCACCGCGAGGAACAAGGTCAGAGAAAAGTTTCAACTCATGCACAAAAGGTGATTTCGTGCAGGGACCATGAATTCACCTTTCAGGATGTGAAAAAACAACATTTTGGCCAGGATTTGAAAAGTGACAGCTGTCACACTCATGATGTGCTGTAATGATATGGCTATGTTGTGAATTTGGGGAAAATATTGAAAATCACCAAAGTTATGAGCCTGTATACTTTAATGTACATTGCAATTACTACCTGTCTATACCAGTATAGTGACCACTACTGTATGTACCTGTTACCTGTATTGTACCTATATTTGTGACTACTACCTGTAAATACTACTATATGAACCTATTTACCTGTATGGCACCTGTATTGTGACTATTACCTGTAAATACCTATGTATTTTAACTGCCACTAGCTGGCCCGGTTGTGCCTGAAAACGGTTCCCAGGATCAGTGCACTTACCCAGTTACCAAAGAATAAATAAATAAATAAATAAAAATTCAACACAGGCTCATAAGATTGTTGTTTTTAATATTTTACACCAAATTTTCAACATAGCCTTCTTAAGACCCCACCTCATGAATAAGGGCAGAGAAAATGTTCAACTCCTTCCTGAAAGGTGATTTCCGGAGCGACCACAAATCACCTTTCAGGACAGATCTGCCTAATGACAGTTCAATTGTGCATAAGGTAGGGTCCCAAAGAAGGCATGGATACCTGTTTCTTCAGTTTGCAGTCCAGCTTTGAAGAGTGAAGACGTGTCTGTGGTTCAGAGAGGATTTTGGTGTTGAACCGCCGATGGGTAAGTAAGGCTCGAGGGGCTGCAGGGTGGTGGGTGCTGAGTGGGAAGGTCAGAAGGGAGGACGATAATGGCACAAAAGACATCGAAGGATGATTTTCTTTTGCAGGTTAAAAACAAATTAGAGAGGATTCCTGCACTGGGGATTGGGTACCAGTGTTACTATTACGTTTTTGAGGGGGAGGTAGTGGGTGCTGAGAGGAGGGTTGAGTGGGGGATACCTTTAATTAACAAAAACCCAGAGGATGTTAATCCCGATACTGGGATTAGGAAAATTTCAGTGTCACTCTGACAGCCTGACACTCAGATTGGGCACCGCAGTCACTCAGATGTTTCTGGGGGGTGCTGTGAGGAGGGAGGTCGGTGGGGGGTATATGTTTAATTAAAGAAAAACAAGGATCCTGCTCCTGACACTGGAGGATTGGGCACCCCAGTGTCACTCGTATATTTTTGGGGTGTGGTGGTGGGTGCTAAGAGGGAGGGTCAGGTGGGGGATATCTATAATTTAAAACTATTTTTCGTGATTCGTGGCAGAACACAGCACAGCACATTCTGCCATGACCAAAATAGCACTGAACACCACTGCGCATCGCTAGTAGTCAAGCATGCTAATATGGTTTGGCTGCCATCTTGGACATGGCGGAGTGTGCTGTGTTCTGCCATGAACTCCAACACAGTAAAAATAATGCCATGCTCCTTTCACTGGAGACAACGTAGGAATGTTTCATAGACACGGATGTGACTGTGGTGTAACTCCATGTTGTTCGGTCAGAAGGAATGCGCGAGTCCTTTTTGTAGCAAGAGATCTGCAGGGCTCTGCCACTGCAGCCCAAAAACATTTTATGATTGTTTGCATTCTGCAGAGACTGATGATGCAGCTGGTAGCTTGATTTGGATTCCTTTTCTTTTAAAAGTGAAAACTGCCTGGCCACCATATTGGTGTTACCACACCAAAACATGTTTGTTTACATTTCTTGATCATCTCCCACTGCATCTTTCCTGGACTTTGAACTCCCCAACACAGTCTAGCCACTCATTATGCAGTAGGAGTAGAGGATACTATTGCATCATGAGTGACTGCATTATTTGAGGTGTTTCTAATGTTCAGGAGTCTGAAGTAAGAGTAGTTCAAGGATTTGAAGCAAAACAAGGTTGGTTATAACTATACATTACCATGCATTTCAGGTCTACTAAGCAAGGAGCCAGGTAAAACAACCAGCAACATTAATGAATTTTAGAGAAGATAAGCAATCATAAAATGTGGGTTTTACCTAGAAACGGTATGATGCAAAAAGGTTAACAGTGTCTCTTTAACATGAAATGCTGGCTGAAGTTACTGCTGCCTATTTTATATGGTGCCACAGGTCTGGAGAAAATTGAGTACAGTTGGAAGCACAGGGTACCATAAAGCATTTGACAGTAAATAGTTGCAAATTCTGTCTATTGTTGTCAGAACAAGAAGCTGAAATAATTCAGTGTGAGGAAAAGAAAAATCATACAAAGAGATTTATCAAGTTTCATTTTTTCGGTTGAGCCAGAGCTGCTCCTCAGAGATGAAAGTTAAACCTTTGAAACAGACCTGTGACATCGTATGTTATTCTGAACAGCAAATCAGACTGACTGAGGGACCCGGCACAGGAGAAGAGATGCATCATCTCCCACTTTGGAAATGGGACAATTTCAATGTAAATGAGCACACTTCATATGTTAATTGTTGGAACAAAGCCCTGGCAGCATCTTCCTCCTCGAGCTCTGGTTGGGACCCCTTGTGCACAATCATGTGGTGGGCGGCTCCTTGTATCAGAATCAGTAGCATATCTTCAACATTAGCAGGCAGTGATTTGTTGAGAGCTGCCAGTTACAACCTGGCATCTGAGGGGATGAAACAGGGAAGGATGAGGCAGTTAATTTAAAAGATCCCTATGCTAACAGAAATGTACACTATGAGTAGGAAGACAAAGTACAAAGGGCAGAGCTACTGCCAATGGTGAAAGAAACCCAAATGCTGCCTGCTAGAATGGTAAATAAACAGCCGGTGGTTCCTGTTCCTGAACAACAGAACGTGCCCCTCTAACAATCCAGACTTGGTTCCTGCTCTAGCTGAGGAGGGTGAAATTACTGGGGATATAAACTCTGCAGAACAAAGTACCAGTGGTCCTGATTGTTCGGGTAGGTCTCCATTTTAAAAACAGGAACATATTGCTCCTATCACTTGAATGGAAGCTAGTTACCTGGAACAGAGTCAACTCAGCTGTCAGACGGAGTCCTAACGCTGCCACTCCCAGTGATCTGGATCCCCGAGAGAGCCCCTGTTTTGGTCTGCAGCATGGCAACTCACATCTTGAAGACAGTGCCCCACTTCACAGTGACTGACAATCAAACCTCCTGCCAGCTGACTCTCCAGCCAATAGGCATACAGGAACCTCCACCTTCGACCTCCTAACCAATCATGCACTTCAGCCAGTGAATCTGGAGGGGCCCCTGCCACAACTGTAGCTCCGCTTCTGTAATGTTTCCTGACTTGTTACAGCACTCTGAGGTGGAGAGAGAGCCACCTGATTGTTTGCTTAAACTGGTGCTTGAACTGCATCAAAGACAGTCTGTGCAGCTTTAGAAGGGCTGGTAAAGGTGGGGTGTACTGTGCACACCCAGCTTCATATGCCCTTGCCCTGACCATCCCTGCCTGAAAGAAGTCTAAGATCTGGAGGTATACCCACCTGATGTCGAAACCAACAGCGACCGACACTACCAGCGACTACAGCACCAGGTTGCTGTAGTGTCGGTGCTGTTACCCGGCACTGTCTTTTAGGGGTCTTGAACCCCCAATCACCTCAACTTAGAGCTGATTATATTTAGTGAGGGTGCAGGGGCACAGCCCTGCATGGTGTTCGGGAGCAAAGCCCCCAAAGAAAACATGTTGATTTGTAAGAAAAGTGGTCGACATGATGGTTTCGCTATCTGGTCGTTGACAAACTTTTTGTCGATGATCAGTCGAAATCCAGATCTGGACTACGGAAGATTTTCACCTACAGTAGGTAGGAAAGTATTCCAGACCCTTTCATATGCAGAAAAAGTAGACATTTTCCTGGAAGACATGAGCGTGGTCACCATCTTGACTGACTATTCCAGATTCAACAGCCTTCTCCTCTCAGGAGCCTGGATGTTAGTTGTAGTTTTTCCAGAACTGGGACACAGTAAAGGACCCTGATCCAGAACATCCTTGCTGAGGGGCAATCTAAATAGCCCTTGACTTGACAGATGTCTGATCAGAGGACCATGCCCTTTTGACCACTCCGCACTAACAGGAGGAAGGTTGCTCCTGACACCTGAATCTTCTTAGGACCACAGGAATTAGTGGTATAGGAAGAACATGATAGGCTGTGTTTGCCTCACTGGTGCAGAATGGGCAGAACTCCACATAAGGCAGCTACTGCATACTTTTCAAAAATACTTTGCATGTTTTGATTAATGCAAAAGAGCCATGGTGCCAAATATATGTATCTTTGCCAGGAACCGATCCCCCAAGCCAATGACATCTCTAAGAGGAAAGAAGGGAGGAGGGTGACTCAGAATCATCAGAAAGTGCCACAAACTGCTAAACTCCATCAAATAATTGTAGCAAACATAGTGCAAATAGCACCGTAAGTTACCGTAATAAGCCCAGAACTGCTGCAGTGAAACAGCACAAAACACAATAAAACTGCACAAAACCACATTATTTTGCATCAGCATAAATGCTCAATTTCCTTGAAAATGCACAACATTGACATGATTATGGCACTAGTCGGAGCAGTTAAAAATGGAGCAAAATGATCACGCCACTGATTTTCTTTTGCCAGAAAATACAGTAAAATTCCAGAACATGGCCTGCCAGCACACCGGTAAAAACAAGGAATTTCATGGAAATTGACATTTTACAGCAGATCAGTAAATCTACAGAACTTGCATTTTTAAAATTGCTTCCTGTTACTGTTTTCAATTTGCTTCATTTAATGCTCTGCATATTAGGCCTTCTTTATTCTGATTATTTATACACATTCTAAAAGAATGACAGTAGACTCGTGGTAAAATCCAGAAATTAGGCTAGTAATTGGTACAGTTCCCAGAATTTCAAGTCTTGAAAACAGAATTTCATTATTTTAATCACGTAAATCAATGGCCTTGAAAATGATGCTTGCATTTGCAAACAGCTCACCAGAAACTCAAGCAGACAAAATTCTACTAACAGAAAACATACACAAAATACAGTCACCTCCACACACAGAAGTCAAATTAGGTACCCAAATAAACAATATACAGGCTAAAAGAGAATTTAATAAGGCTGCATTTCAAATAAAAGGCCTAATAGTTGCTTTCAGTGGTATTAGCTGTTCTATCATAAATGCTCGCACTTTTACGCAGCAGCTTATAAAGGTTTGTACTTTAGTAAGTGAACTGAGCCTCATTAAAAGGAACGTGAATTCAAAGATAAACTACATCTGGTGAGTATGTTTATAACTTTATTTAAATGAGCAGCAGTTGGAAGTGGTGCTTTTCTTTCCAGTGTTGAGATATATATACATGGTATAGCACCACTGTGGCCTTGGGGGAGGGGAGCGTTGTTTTGTTGTGTTAGTAGGGCTAGTAAACAGACTGTTAAAAAAAAATTCCCAAAGAGTCACCTGAGGCACCAGACTAATGAAATCAGAACAAACAGAGCAATTAAGACTTCATGTATCTCCACACCCTTGAAATATGAATATTGGCTTTATGGCACCACACAGACCTTCACAAATAAAGCTGTTTGTGAGGAAAAATAGGTTTGCCAATTCAAAATTAAAACAGGCACAACTGAATTTTGAGAGTATTGCCTGAAGAGAGAAGACAATTGATCTTCATGCTAGACGTTACTTATTTTGAGAAAACTAAGTATTGCAGAGTTAGACAAAATGCAGGAGCTTCTATGGGATGCCATTAGGACGTAATTCATACCCTATGGCCATATAGTAAAACATACACTATACAGTGAGACGCATACTTTGTATGCTGAAATATATACATCATACAGTGAAACACACCCTTACGTGTAGAACACTGCATTACAGCGCCGGGCAATCAGGACATTAAATGCAGGATGTGTCCCTCCCCGAATGCATCCTGCATTCTTTATTTTATGTGTCTGTCCAGTTATTTGCATGGTCCAGATGGGGTCCTTGCCAGCAGCAACCAAAGGGTCTGGCAGACCACAGAGAAGGTTAGGGTCCTTTAGTGGCAGACCAAATACCAACAAGCATTTGTCAATGCCGAATGTTGTCATGCTTGGCATTGGCTTTGCTAGTGCAGTGCGGAAACACATTTTGGGCAGGATGTGAAAATGACGGCTGTATTGTTCATAAGGAGGTGTAAAAATGGCAGTGTTGAAAATGTGGCATGTAAATATTGAAAATTTGCGAGATTACAAGGGTGCGTTAGTGTCATAGCACAGTCATTTATGGACTTTTGGCACCAGAATTTTCAACATAGGCATTTTAGCACCTCTGCTCATGTACAGTGTCACTGTCATTTCCTTAAACTGTCCCAAAAGTGATTTCACACAGCGACTGCGCTATTCTACGCCGGACGTGCGAAACACATTTTGGGCAGGATATGTAAAATGACAGCTGTACTGTTCATCAAGAAGTGTGGAAAATGCCAATGGTGAAAACCCAGAGTGAAAATATTACAAATGCACGTTATTAGGCGGTGTGCAAACCACGCAACGCATGCTCGTAATACAGTCATTTTATGGAGTATCGTCACCAAATTTTCAACATAGGCATTTTAGGACCTCTGCTCATGAACAGGGTCACTGTCATTTTGTAATCTGCCCCAAACACTGATTTCCCCACTGCATCGCGCTTATTAGCGCCAGAAGTGCGGAAACACATTTTGGCCAGGATACGAAAAATGACAGCTATACTGTTCACAAGGAGGTGTAGAAAAATGACAATGTTGAAAATCTGGCAAGAAAATATTGCGAATTCATGAAGTTATGAGCGTGCATAGCAACTGTACAACGACACTGAAAATAGCCATTTTTGATTTCTTCCACAGATTTGCAACATAGGCTTTTTGAGAGCCCACCTCATGAACACTGCCACTGCCCTGCGTTAGCATGGTCCCAAAGATGATTCTGCGCAGTGACTGCAAATCACCTTCGGGACCGATTAACGCCATAACAGTGATAGAATTCATGAGGAGGGGTCCCAAAACCCCATGTTGAAAATTTGGTGCAAAATTCCAAAATGCCAGAGATATGCATCAAAGTTGAAAAACCCTATTTATTCCATTATACAGCTTACGGCATTTTCCTCAGTTCGCGGTCGGCTTTGAAGAGTGCAGATGTGTTCCGGTCCACGAAGATCATCGCGCCCGGACTCGAGGTAAGTATGGGGTGAGGAGGTGGGGAGGCAGGTGTGCAGTGGGTGGTGGGTTGGGTGGTAGGAGACTACGAGGACCGCTTTCTGTTTACAGGTGTTTAAAGAAAACATCGCGGACGGTTTTCTTTTTACAGGTTTTTTTTTTGTGGTAGTAGCCGACGGGGCTTAGGCACCCCGTCGGCACACAGGAGTGGAGGACAGATGCAGATGGGGATTGGGCACCTCGTCAGCAAACAATGAAAGTGGGAGGGTACATGAGCCAAGGGGATTGGGCACCTCGGCAGCAAAAAAGGAGAGGGTCACATTTAACCGATAGGGAGTAGGCTCCTCCATTAGCTATATACAAGATGGGCAGGGTAAGCCGACCGGGATTGGGCACCTCCAAAGTCGGCAGTTTAGCGCCACTGTGCTGCCATGTTTGATGCTGGGGAAGCTCGAGGAAGGTCTGCTGCATGTGATGAGCTTTACTTGCATTGCAGCGGACCTTTCCTTAGATGTGCTCACCGGGTGTTGTGGCATCAGCATCGCAGGCTGATTGGGGAATGAGGGCGCACCTACTGGTGCGTGCCCTGCATTCACCAACAGCGACCGTGCCTCCAAATCTCCACTACCGCAAGATGTTGGCTGCAAGCATGCCAACATAAAATGCCACACATGGTGGAGAATGCGGCCCTTCTTCTGTCCAGATCACCGTCCTCACTTGCCTGCATCACTAGGTCCCAAGTCATCACCCCAGTATGCTTGAACAGTATGAATGCTACTTGCATCACAGTCGTTGCAATAGAAACATGAACTATCTCCTGCATTGTACAGCAGCCTGCAGCCCTTTAATGTTTTAGGCTGTGTAAGAAAAAAATATGTTGCATATTACAAGCAAGCTCCTGATAAAATGCATAGCCAGCAATTACTCATCCAAGCCTCAAACGTCCTTGGAGCTCCACAAATTGCCCCCGACTCCAACCTCGGGTTCAGTGCCACAGAGCTCCCCACGGCCATTCAACAAATAAGTAAAACTAAATCAAGACTGCACCAGAGCCGCTGCTCCTACCCATGGCTCACCTGAGACCCTGAAGCCAGATGGAGCCACCAAGCCTCATTCTAACCTGCCTTGGGCTCTCCTGCTTGCTCCACACTTCCAGCGCCCTTCTCAACAGCTGCATCAGACCGCTGTTCAGCTCCACTCCTCCAGCACAAATGGTGCACTCCTTCCAAACTCCGCCACATAACGGAGCAATCTACTACCCGACACCCTGTCTGCCCATCTGCTCCCAACAAACGGAGCCACCAAAACTACCTCAAGGGATCACTTATCTAGCAGCCCGCCTGCCTTTGCAATGTGGCTCTGGAATCTGAGTACTCGGCCTCACTGCACGCCGCAGCTCCCCCACAGCATAACTCGCTTCCTCCCACGGACAGCACAGAGCCTACACGGCAGCAGTTCACCCACCACAAGAGCCCTACTTACAGCCAGCACAATGGGCTGCTTCCTGCTCCTCCTGACTGCCAGCAACGAGCTCAGTTCATTACTGCTTGGCCACGCCATACAGCATGGCCATATCTAAAAATCAAGTAAAGGTCTGCCAAGGAACAATCCGCTCACGACTCACAAAGCAGCACACAAAGCTGCTCGAACATTTGCTTCTATAGCCACACTCAAAAGGACACAAAGAAAAATAAATAAAGGGGGCAAACAAGTAGGAAAAAGAGCAAAGCACCCCAGGAATTCAAGTAGACAAAAAAGGGCATAGTAATTCCTGGATCATACAACACTACAAAAACAAATACACAAAACTTAGGGGCAAAAAGTTAAACTGGCAGCTCGGCATATGCATCAACGGGGAAGCAGTATCAAATAAACTACTCTGAGGGCAATACAATAAATAATTGCAGTACAAAGTTTGGGAGTCAACGAAACATAAAGCACAAGCTCACTCTATTAAACAAAAAGCAATCAAATAAACACAGTGAATTTCCCAGCATTCTGTCACTCACCAAAAGCCTGCCATTTTCTGTGTGGGGTTGGGAAGAAGGACATCAGAGCAGCAATCGCCATTTTGAAAACTGCACAGCAGCCAGGCAGCCTTGTGGCAAGAATCCTCCATCCTGTCTTCATAAAACAGCAAGAAAGGAAGGACACTTAACCCTTCTGCTTGGCGCCATCTTACTACAGTCTAGGAAGACAGGAACTGCATGTCACAGTTCAGCAGCCATCTAGTGAAAGGCACAAATTGACCTCACTCCATTGAAATCAATGGCAATCCTATTGAAATGAATGGACACTGCAAACAAATATCAATCATTCAATCAATCAACCTTTATTTATTTAAGGTGCCTTTCTTAAACCAAGGCGCCTTTACAAATTACATAGAACAATAAATATTTAAAACAAGATTTAAAACAAGATTAAGATTAAATAATTAACAGTCATTAAAAGCTTTGTTAAAAGGTAGGTTTTCAAAGCTCTTTAAAGCTCTGGACAGTCGGCAATTTTGTACCTGGCGAGGTAGAAATTCCACAGGGTCAGGGCCATAAAACTAAAGATCTTGCCCCTGAAGTTTTTAGCAAACCCTGGGAATCTCTAGCAATCCTCGTCAGTGGATCGAGCGAGGCTTGAGGGGGACAGTAGGGACGCAGGAGATCTTTCAGGTAAACGGGTCCCTGATGGTGTAGGGCCTTATGGGTCAGCAAACCGACCTTGAAGGTGATTCGCCAACAAACTGGCAGCCAGTGCAGTCCACGGAGCACAGGCGTTATATGACTGGACCTAGAAGAACCAGTCAAATGCCTGGCTGCGCATTCTGCACTAGCTGCAGGCGGCGAAGTTCGACTCCGTAAGCCCTAGGTATAGGCATTGCAATAGTCCAGCGGGAGGTAACGAAGGCATGGACCAAAGTTGAAGATCCTCTGAGGAACCAAGTGCTTCACCCAGGCGATGTTCCTCAGATGATAAAAAAGAGGTTTTGACAACTGCTGACACCTGAGACTTAAAAGTCAGACAATCGTCAAATTCAACGCCCAAGTTCATTCCGGTCTGAGATAGTCAGCTGGACACCTCAAGCCATAAGCCGAAGGTGATCCAGCTAACAAACCCGCCTCATAGTGACCCTGGTCCACAACCAACACCTCAGTTTTTCAGGGTTCAACTGCATCCAATTCCCATTCATCCAGTCTTGGATTCGGCAAGACAGTTGTTAAAGACGAAAGGCAGTATCCTGGCCGGGCACAAGGACATGTACAGCTGGGTATCATCTGCATAGCAATGAAAGCCAAGCCGTACCACCTAATAATCACTCCTAATGGCAGCATATACACTGCAAACAACATGGGCGCCTAAAATGGAATCCCGCGGTACCTCAAGAGGATAGGGAGACTGATGTCGAGGAAAAATTCCAGACACCACCCTCTGAGTCCTACCTCGAGGTACGATTGAAACCACCCTAGGACAGTACCAGACAGTCCACAGATAGATCGCAAACGCTCCAATAGCATACCATGGTCCACAGTGTCAAACGCTACAGAGAGATCAAGAAGGACCAAGATGGAGCAGGTCCTTCAATCTCGCTATTAGAGGTCATTTAGCACCCGACAAGTGCTGTCTCAGTACTATGCCTTTTTCTAAATCCAGACTGGAGAGAATCATAGACATTGTTGTTGGTCAGATGATCATCCAACTGCGATCACGACCACCTTCTCAACACTTTGCCCACAAGGTAAGTTAGAGACAGACCTGTAATTGGCCAGAAAGTCCGGGTCAAGGAGGACTTCTTAAGAAAGGCTTAACCACAGCCTCCTTAAGAGGATCTGGAAAAATCTCCTCCAAGGACCCTCCAGACTATCTCAGCAAGAACTGGTCGATTTTATCCACACAATCCCCTAAGAGACGGTGGGACCCGGTCCAAATCACAGTTGGTCGGACGCAGTGATTGGATAACCATCACAATGTCACTGATTGGGGAGGCTGAAGTCAGACCACACAAACTGGTGTCCGACACCTCCTGCCGACCATCACAACTCCCATTTGAGAGGGTCAAACGATCTCGGATCTGATTTTGGCAATCTTATCTGCAAAGAACAGAGCAAACTTCTCACATCGTTCTTGAGAAAAGACTCTTCCGGCTGAAGACAGACTGGATTGCACAGTCTGTCCACGGTCTGGAAGAGCTGAGCTGGTCTATCTGTACAGCCGCAATCTCTGGACAGGAATTCTGCCTTCTTATGAGAGATTATGGATTGATAGACCAAATAATGGTCCATCAAAATAAGTTTGTCACTATCCAGACCCGATCTCCGCCAACACCTCCAACCTTCGCCCAACTCTCCTCAACTCCCTCAGGGTCTCATCAAACCAAGGAGACCTGGGGTGAAGAGTGAGAGGAAACCAACAGGAGCAATGGAATCCAGGGCCCTGCCACACCGCTTCATTATAGGCATGTACCAGCTCTCCTGGATCCATGCAATCTCGAAGCTCGATAGATCCAGTACAGCCATCAGGTCATCTGGGGAAACAACCCTTAATGGGCGGTACTGGACCATTTCCATAGGGCTGACCTACTAGGTGGTCTCAAAACTGAAACCAATGGAGTGATGGTCCGACCATCCGACCGTTCCACCACCAGGTCGGATATCTCCATCCCCAGAAGGAACACCAAATCCAGTGAATGACCACCAACATGGGTCAAGGAGGAAATTACCTATGTGAAGCCCAGCAAAGTCATTAACTGGAGGAAGTCTTAACTCAAGTGCGAGAGTTCATCATCGACCCAGGTATTGAAGTCCCCCAGAACCAACTATCTGGGGATCCCAATGTTAGGTCGACAATGAAGTCTCATGACTTCCTGCAGGAAAACATTCCCATCACCTGGTGGACGGTATATGAGAAGTATCCTGCGCCCACACCCTAGCCTAAAATACATTCAAAGGTTTGGTAACTCCCACCGACACCTCCACTAGACCCAGTTCTGTTCTAAAACAAATAGCAACACCCCCACTATGAGTCCACCCTCGGCGTGTATCACCAGTACCAGGCTGGAATTGCTGCCACCAAAACTGGTCCAGCATTTTCATCAAGCCAGGTCTCGTTGATGCACGCCAGGTCAGATGACTCAACA
This sequence comes from Neoceratodus forsteri, assembly GCA_016271365.2. NCBI lineage: Eukaryota > Metazoa > Chordata > Ceratodontiformes > Ceratodontidae > Neoceratodus > Neoceratodus forsteri. The sequence continues at coordinate 1,874,972,685 of CM057452.1, forward strand.
AAATCAGCTATAATAGCCATCTTGTTTTAATAGACCTGGCATTACATAACACCGCCTGAGTAGGATGAGCCTCCGAGGATGACTGTGCTACCTGCTGATTATAATCAGAACCCTGTGTATGGGCACTAGACAGGGAGGTCCCTTTCCTGGGCCCATTTCACCCCAGGGTGTCTCCTTGTCCTCACTGTCCCAATCCGCCACTCCTTTCCATTCCCTCCAGACCCCCTCCATCCTCCTCCTCCCTCCTCCTCCCCCAATCCCCAAGGCCCGCAACGCCTATAGACCTCTGGTGATGGGGGACAAGAAAAGGGCAAAGATCCCTGAGCCTGGAGGGGAATAACACCGATTGTCCTAATATTATCCCAACACATAATTATCACACCAAATAAACAATCCAGAAATTAACCCACCTCTAAAACTTAAATTAATACAAAGCTCTACAATGAAACAAATTACAGTTTAACCACACCTCAGACTATTAACTTAAACTAGCACAATTGTGGGGGATGAAGGCCAACACATGCTGTAAGCTGTACTACTGACTAAAAATAAAACAAGCAAAACCTTAAAGAAAAATGAAACTAACAAACTAACAATGCCCACTTAAAAATAATTTAAAAGCCCCACCCAACACCAGTTAACTTAACATCAATTCAGAACCTGAAATTTAGAGACCCTGACAACCCCCAAACACAAAATAACCCACTAAAACAAATACACAACAAAACAAAGCTTAGGGACTCTCACCCCCAAACCCAAACACATACTGTAATACAATAAAATACAATAAATAATGAATTTCCCTTCCCCACCCAGTCCTCTCACCACTGAGAGAGAGGCAGCACTCTCACTGCTAAACAATTACAACATTATAATAATACTACAATAACAAATGAATATATACATAACAAAATTATTACAAAAATTGAAAAGAAAGAAAGCTGTAAACTCCCCTCAGTCCTCTCACAACCGAGGAGAGGGAAAATTACAATCTTCCACACTGCCAAAAAAACAGCTGTAAAATCCAACAAAACAAAAATAAAGCACATGGACGCAGGGTCCTCTCACCACCCGATCATCCAAATGAATAAAATTGGTAATTCACAGAAAAGTCAGGAAGGGGTCAGCAGTCTCTTCAATCCAGGTCCAGGATTAAGTAAGGGTGAGCCCAGGTACCTCCGTAACCTGCATAATCCAAAACAATTCCAAGGGCTGAATCGATGACCAATTTTACTGCAGAAACTCCTTTAAAAATCCTCTGCTTACCACCGAGTGCTCTCAGGAAAATAAAGCCAGTTAACACCAAAGGACCCTAAGAAAGGCCACAATTGCAGCCAATTCCAGGGTCCAAGGGAACAAAGTACCCCAAATGACTCCTCAGCTGGGTAACAACACCAAGCCCCTGTGGGTCAGCAATCCCATATAAAACACCCAGCAAAAACCAAGGGACAAGGATATAGTTCAACAGCAATACTCCACCAAATATACTGTATGCAGATTCCACCCGAAGTTCAGAGGTGGACAAGAAAGTCATAAATCCAGATAGTTGTAGTTCTTCCACAGCCCTACACCTTCACCCTCTCGCAGTTCTTCATCGGTAGAAAAACACAAATCCAGATATCAAAAGCTTCTGCAGGCTCACCACAGACCAAACTCGCTGAAAATCCCTCGGAACCATCCAGAACTAGGCAGAAGTCCTCCACAACCTCTTGCGTCGATGACCGTGCTGCACCACAAACAACGTGAGCGGCATGGCATGGAGAACCTCCCACGAACAAACGGGAGGCAAGCTCAATCTACACTGTTCTCCTAAATCCACACACGGAGAACACTCAGTCAATACAGTCGGCCATTCAGCACACTCCGCACTCAGTTAAAAGATGAACGAAACAGATGGTTGGGACCAATAAATAAAAACGCAATTGAAATAAAAAAATAAAAGTAGCCACATTAGCCAAAATTAACTAAATAAATGGATAAAATCAAAACTCAGAGTTCCAAAAGGCAGCAGCTCCCAAAAGTGCAGCAGACGACACCCAGCCTGGCAGCAACATCTTAGTTTCTGCTAATAGCTGATTTTTGCAACAAAACCTTTATTTAAATAACAGACAACACAGAATTGAGTGGAAATTCTTTATTAAGACACCATTTAATGAACTTTGCTACAAAAAAATTGTACTTTTGTCTACAAAACTATTTTTTGCTCGGCACTCATCCATGACACAACATCCTGTCTCTTGCACGACGGCAACTCCTTCTCACCTATATGACCTTCAATCAATGAAACACAGCTCATCTCCAACCACAATGTTCAACGATGACACAAATATGGATGCCAGAGCACATGAGTTCTACTTTCACCACTTCAAGGGCGTAAGCTAAAACTGAAACAATCCTCCATGATATCCAGTCATCCATCTCAGCTTATGAGCAACAGCTTTGCAAGCCATTCAAGATGACCTGGCTTACATTAAAGCTATTTCACCACAGTCCACAGTCCATACCAGCCTACAAACAGTACCCTTCTCAGCCTTGCCTCATGAATACATGTTGACTGGCTGGAACAATTCCAGCATGGATTTCTTTCAATGGTTGGACTGATCCCTTGCACATCTCCAATGCCTTGCGCTTGCTTCTGAGAGGGACTGCCATTCTTGGTTCAAAGCATTTCCAGAACAAGTCAAAGGGACACTGCCACCCTGCATACAACTTTCAAACACCATTTTCTTCAAGCACACCCACCCTGGTTATTGAGCAACAGCCGTGGAACGTACTCATGCAACCCACTGAATCTCTTGAAGCCTTCATGGTAGACATTGAGTCTCACTGCAAACGCCTACAGAAAACAGAGAAAGATCAAGTAACAACCTTTGTCCGGGACTGCCTCCCAGTTCGTGTGTTCATGTCATACAGCAAAGCCAACCACCTGGACAGACACCATCCAAGCTGCATGGCTAGCCCAAGAGTCCATCTCAATGTTTCAGTCTGCCAGTGCTCAGATGCCCCAAATCTCACAACTGGCTGCACTTGCCACATGTGTCCAACAGCAACAAGCAATGACTGACAAGCTTATCTCAACTGTCAATACCTTACACATCAGCTCAACTGCCTCCTCTGCAAATTCTGTCAACACTATGCAACCACCATGACAGTGACCTGATCCACCTCTGCCTTCCCGGAGACTGTAACCTGCCAGTGACGTGGATTCAGAGGACACACTGCTGCTTTCTGCCAAAAGCTAAAGTATTACAAAGAACTCAAGAGAACCAAGGGTGCCCACAGCAGCGCAATTAACACGATAACAAACAACTACTCCCAAGATCAGGGAAATGAGCACCCCAACAGACTAGGGACTTTTGTTGGGTAGGGGAACACAGCAACTGACCGCCCTCTGACTCTCACAATTCAAACAAAATGCATCATCCAACTGCAAACTCTGGCACACTCTGACTTCCAGGGCAAAGGTACCTGTCATCAGATCACCCTCCTAGCAAACTATGTACCTGTAACCATCGGAGATTAGTCCACACATGCCTTGGTCAGCACTGGAGCAGAAATATCACTTATCAACAGCAGTATTCTGAAAAACCAAGCTATTTGTTACATACCTAAGGTCTCTGCAGCCGACCTAAAGTACATTATCACAGCAAGTACAGCTACAGTACCTATCGCAGGCGTAGTCCATCTCAAGCTCCACTTTGGCTCACAGCAAGCTACTGTGATGTTTACACAGTGCCTGATCTTGAACCTGCAATAATTCTTGGCCTGGACTTCCTCAAAGCTAACAAAGCCATCCTAGACTTTGCCTCAAGCTGTCACTAGATCCTCGGAGGCAACTTGCAGCTATAGACTCAGTCACTGTACCTCCTAAGTCAGAGATGGTTTTGATTGCCAAGAGTCTATATGAACCACTTCCACATGGTGTTGTTGGCATCATCATGGGATCCCTGCACTGCATTTGTCAGGTCTTCTTCCAGGAAATACCTTATCGGCGGTGGATGGGGCGAGTCTTCCAAAATGCTGCAACTTCACAGATGAGCCTATAGTCATTTCAAAGGGTGCCAGCATCAGAAAGTTTGTCTGCTTGTCTTCAGGGGACCAACTCCAACTTAAGCAAGAACCTCAGCCTGATTCCACCAACTCCAGTCCTCTCAGTACTATCACTACCATTCAAGCTTCAACAGAGTTACCCTCAGTCAGAGACTGTCCTCTTCAAAACTTCCAGCATCATCAATAGAAAAGCAACAACTTTGAAATTCCTGAAGAATTACCTGGATGTCTTTGTTGGTCCAGATAACAAACTCAGATGCTGTGATATCCTGCAACACACCATCGAGGTGCAGCCCAACCAGAAACCAATCCATCAGCGGGCTACAAAGTGGACTCAAACAGAAACAAGTCCTCGAGGACATAATCAAAGATATGCTGGAACAAAACATTATCAAAGAGTCTACAAGCCTCTGGCTGCACCTTGCCTGCTGGTGGTAAAGAAGGACAAAGGGATCGCTTGTGGTGGGCTACAGAAAACTCAATGCCTACACGGTGCAGGATGCTCATCCCTTTCCCACAACCGAAGATGCTTTAGAGCATCTTGTGCGGCCAGTCCTGCTTACTTCACCACTCTAGACCTTCAGAGTGGGTTCTATCAAGTTTCCATTGATCCAACTTCTCATCCATACACAGCATGGTGCTGCCACTTGGGACTTTTTCAGTTCAGATGTCTGCCTATGGATCTTCGAACAGTCCAGCCACATTTCAATGTGTTATGGAAGCCATACTATGTGGATTGTCTTGGAAATCTTGCCTAGTCTACCTGGATGATGTGATTGTCTTCAGCAGAACTTTGCCAGAGCACCTCCAACATCTCAAAGATGTGCTCAAACATCTCAGACAAGCCAATCTTAAGCTTCCCCCGAGAGTGTTGTTTTGTACAGCATCAAATTCATTACCTGGAACATGTGTTAGTTCTCAAGGCATCTCTCCAGATCCAGGCAAGCCTCAGCAGTCAAAGACTATCCAGAGCCTAACAATCTCAAGGACCTTGGAGCTTCTTGGGCTTGTCTGGCTTTTATGGAAAGTTCATTTGCAACTATGCCAAGATCCCAGCTCCACTGTATGCCCTCACCAAAAGGGATGTGACTATAATTGGACTTCCGAATGTAAAGAGGCCTTTGAAACCTTAAAACAAACCATAATCTCTTCTCTAGTATTGCCTATCCAAGGTTTGACCAACCCTTCAAACTCTACTCAGATGCTAGTTCCTTTTGTACTGGACGCTGTGCTCTTGTCAAATTCAAGACAGAACAGAACAAGTTGTCTCCTATGCCAGGCACTTCTTTCCTCAGCTGAGCAGAACTATGGCATCACAAAAAGAATGTCTAGCTATGGTATTTGCCATAAAGAAATTTGACTGCTACCTTTGCTACTCCTCCTTTACAGCTATTGTTGATCACTCTGCCCTCAGATGGTTATTGAAATGAAGAAGTCAGTAGGCAAGTTTGCCCGATGGATCGCCATGTTACAAAGTTACAACTTTGAAATTCAGTACAGACCAGGTCGAGTTCACACAAATGCTGATGGTGTAAGCCAGAGCGATAGCCCTCCGCATCCTCAACAGATGAAGAATCCTGCTTACAAGCTCTTCCTTTCCACGCCACAGATGTGCTTCCTGTGGACACTCCTACAGCACCTCAAGTTGCTTTGCTGCTTCCAACTGCTTCTACAGAAAGCGCTAAATCCTCAATTACTGCAAGCAGCCAAAGAGTTTCTCATTTCCTCCACTTCTGATCTGTCCCTGGCAACTGTCAAATGCAACAAAGAACAGACCTCAATTCACAGACATAATCTCATACTTCAAGTCTGGAACCTTATCGCAACAAAGAAGCATCGCATAAGGTGCACTTTTCTTTGCTTCACAATACTTCCTCAATGACGGTGTGCTTTCACATGTCGACCAAGGAAGGCAAGGGTCATCGCATCGGATAGAACTCACGCCCTGCTCCCAGAAAAAGTCTCCTGCCAAACCGACAAAGGCACACATCATTCCAATGCCTGTAGCTGCTGAACCCTTCCAAAGAGTCAGCACTGACATTCTTGGGCCCTTACCAACATGCTCTGACTCTAGCAACAAATACATCCTGGTTTCTGTAGATTACCAAACAAAATATTTGGAACTAATCCCCTAAAAGACATCAAAACTGCCACAGTGGAAAATGGCTTTCTCAACACAGTCATTTTTGGTCATGGTACCTCATCATACCTACATTCAGACAGAGGCACTAACTACCTTCCCATTTTCCGAGAAACATACAAACTTCGACATAAAAAGACACATACCACAAATTACCACCCACAATGCAACAGACAGAGTGAAAGAATGATGTCTACCATTCTCAACACACTTTCCAAGTACCAGGTTGAGACTCATGACACTTGGGATCATTTTGTTCCCTTTGGGTAATCTGCCTACAATACCAGCCCTAGTGTTGACAGTACAGAGTACACCCCATTCTTCTTAGTCCATGGACGTCACCCAAGAACTCCACTGGACAGGGATCTCTCACTGCTAGAGGTTCCTAAGTCAGCTTCTTCCTTCATTATTCCAATGCCAGAACAGCTTGAACTTGTCAGACATGTTGCAATCACCATGTTGGCCCAGAGAAAATCTGCAATGCAGAAAATGTCAGCAGCCAAGTCACATGAGCCTTCATTCTCTGCTGGGGACATTGTGTATTTGTACTGACCTGTCCTAGTTCTGGGAACCACCATGAAACTGCTTCACCCTGGACTGGTCCATTCTACATTGTAGAAAAGCTTCCTCCTGTGCACATTTGTCTATGCTGCAAGTCTGATGGGAAGCTGGTACACAACAAAGACCACATCGACTGACTGAAACATGGGTACCTGAGTAACACCCTTCCAGTTGACCCCAGTCAACCCGACAATGAAGCTGCACTTGAACCTGCCATCCTTTCTGAAACTGAGATCCCTTCAGACAACTTGCAACCAGTTCCTACAGATCTTCCCTCCTGACACTCTCCAGCCGGATTCTGTTTTGCCTGATTTGCCAGATGATTTGCCTGAGACTTCCTCTTCTTTTCAGCCTTCTTCTTCTTCTCGAGACTCTCCTGTACACACACCAGTGTACCAGATTGAGAAGATCTTAAGGAAGACATTTACTAGTGGATCCTGGACTTACAGAGTCAAGTGGTGCAGATTTGACGGTTCACAGAACTCCTTGGTGCTTTTAATGACCCGAATCCGTCCTGTCAGGAACTGGTGTAATCCATGCATGTCTCCATTCCACTGACTGGAAAAAGTTGACGAAGTCCTGAACTTTTGTGAACCAGACTCAGAGTGGTTTGGGACTCATTTGTCTACTGTCCATGGCATTTCTTGTATTCATGTAAACATTACTGTTATGCAACTGTTTTTAAAGTGTGATCCTACATTCTGGGTATACTCCTGCTGCTACCTTCCCTCTCTTTCCTTTCCTTCCCCACACTTTAGTGCTTGTGGCATGACCAAACTTTCAGTGTTCCCTTCTCTGTGGTGCTACTCTGACTGGTCCCCAGTGTAGTCCAGATTCATCCCCCCAGCAGTGCAGTACTGTTTTGTTTTCAATGTAATGCCTTGAAATTCATGAAAATGTTTTTTGCCTTAAACTTACTTACAAATATTTATTACTTAGCAACTGTTTATAGTTTATTGCTTGTTTGAGTGGTGCTCACATTCACTGTTCTGGCAGTAATGTGAAGCACACATTAACATGGGGCTTAATGTTAAGCTGCTGCCCTTTAAGAGCACTTAGAACCTGCAAGTAGCAAATTGTTACACTGCCTGGCAGTGCCATATATGCCTGTCAGTCAGAGAAATTGTCAGTCTGGGCTTGTCGCCATGAAGAGAACATCTACTGCACAGAATAAACCTATATTTTTTTATTTCAGCGTCCGTCCAGTTATTCATATGGTCCAGATGGGGTCCTCACCAACTGCAACCGATGGGTCTGGCAGACCACAGAGAATGCAAGGGATCCTTAGTGCCAGACCAAATACCAAAAACACCACAATATATATGCAGAGTACTGAAAAGTCACATACAGTGTATGCTGAAACAAGCTATGTACTGAAACATATACACTATCTATTGAGATTCATACACTACATACTGAAAAATCCACATTTAATAAAACAAATACACTACATAATGAAACAATATCTATTAAAATACATACACTTCAAATTAAAAATCAATGCACTATATACTAAACAAATACACTGTGTGTGTGTATATATATATATATATAAATATATATATATATATATATATATATATATATATATATATATAATGGGTAGGGATAATACTCTGCTGGTTAGCTGAAACACATCGCTGACCATCGTATATCGAAGGCGACCACCGCCTGCAATTTCACCCACTCCAAAACTATTTTAGCCATTTTATAAGACAGATAACCTATTTAGGATGTGCGGTCATGATCTGATATATACACGCCTTGGGTGGCTGAATGCAATGCACACCAAGGCATGCGATATCAGAGCACACCACACACCTTACAGTTAGTTACCTAATATACATATAGTGAAACATGCACTATATATTGAAACCTTCTACATTCATTATACAGTAGAAGCCTCATAAAGGGACACCTCTGTGGATGCCCTATCGTTCCCTTTATGTGGATGTCCCATTTATCAGAAGCAGCTTTTTTTCCATCGCAACCAGAAAAACTTTGCTCCTGAGACACACACACATGTTACAGTAACGGACAAAACAGAGAAAACAAACAAAACATCAAGAAGTACTGGATACCAGTACTTTTTATGATTACAGCTGCTTTTTGTAAAAGTGTGTTTAGTTTGGTTCTTGATTTAATCTTTATTTAATTGGTGAAAGCAACACACTGAACTTTAATTAAAATCACTTAGCTTCACTTAGCAAGTTTTGAGAGAGAGGAGTTGGGCAGCTGTAAAGCTTTGATAACTTTATTTTCTTACTCAGTGGGAGGTTGACTATTTTGTTGTTGCTTGTAGATGCCATCCTGCAAACAAACACACTCCAGAGATATACTGAAACACTCCAGAGGACGCTAAGCAGGTGGGAATGTGAAACAGCTTGAATGCAGGGCACTTAATGAGCATTTAACGAGGCATGATTACATTTTAGCACCTTTTCCCTCACCTGTGACTAAATAATCATCCGCTTAAGCGGCAGGACCGTCCCAATTAAACAGAAGCTGGTCCCATTGAATAACTTTAGCCAAACATCGGTGCCCAGGGGATCGTCCCAAAAGCGGACATCCCTTTAACCACTGCCGCTTTTAAGTGGCTTCTACTGTATAGTGAAACAAATACACTAAATATTAAATTAGCCCCATCCCTGGAATGGCGTGCCCCTGAATTCATTTCCTGCTACACTTGGGAAACTGCTGGCCTGGTAAGAGGATGTCTAAAGTAGAGATGGGTGAGATCTGCAAATTTTGCTCAGCTAAATATTTTGTGAAGTTCATGCATTTTGCTAAATATTTCATGAAATACAAAATTCCGCCAGTAAAATGCAGAATTTCACCAGCAAATGGTGGAATCTCATCTTTCGTGGGCGAAATTCCGCAATGCACACCGTGAACTATTTCATAAAATTCGTGAAATATTTCGATGGGACAAAATTCGATTTTGTCAGAATTTCACTGGCAAAATAAATTTCATTGCATCTCTAGTCTAAAACTGCAGAGCAGTAGGTAAACAAAAACATGGCTATCTCTTCTTCTACTTGTACTTATTTATGGATGGTGTCAATCTTGTTTTGCCTGCACAACTTTAACCAAATTTCAGAACTCTATGATGTAACAAAAACTTTTAGAAATAATTTAAATATACAGTAGATTATTATTTTGAACTGTGTGCTGGCTTCATTTACTGTAAAACACATTTGTTTAGAAGCTAATACTTAGGAGATTCATAGCTTATCACTGTCATACCATATAAACATAGAGGGCAGCATGCATATTTCTGTTATAAGCTTGAAGTTTTGATCAGCTTTATATGTAGTCAATTACTGTGATAGTCCAGCAATTTACAATATCTGAATGCTTGGGAAACGTGCAGAAACGGTGACTGTGGAAGCATATCGCTTTCTAGTTTGTAGTCTACAGCTTTTGTTTTGATTTAGGCTTTTATTTTAATGTTTTGTTTAATAAAGGCTCTTGGTTAAGAAACAAAAATACATACTTTTGCAGCAAATGCTTAGAGCCCTGTTCTCATCAGATGCTTAGCTGGCATATGCATGACTTGCACATTTCTGTTCTCAGTAAACTGCACTGTGATACCTCAGTGGTGGCATTCACAGTCCCCAGCCATCTCATTACATACAGTATCTGACTAGCAGTGCAAGTTGGACACAGCTTTGCTAGGCACTGAGTCTCAACTAGTAAGCCTGCCCCAGTCTACCTACTGTACATACTGCATCCTCTGCTTATATGGTATGACTGTGTTATGTTATAAATATCTGATGTCTGAGCATCCCCAAACTGTGTTTTTTTCTTCCATAGAGATTTTATTTCCTTAATTACCTGGTGGTCCCTTGCCTACTGACCTGTCCAGCCCCATCACCCACCTTTCATAGGACTTACCTGCTCTGAGATTCCCCATTGATCCCCCCTCCTCCACACAGTGAGGCCAGAAGAGGGAGGCTGGAGGGCCATCCACCCACAGAGACACATATCCAGATGGGAGCAGAGCCTGGTCGGTGGTGCAGAGCCAGCAGTAGGTTCATACCATCCTACAATTAAAAGTTTTTACTTACGCTTCATCCTCATGACAGCAAAGCATGCAATGATGCCAGCATGTGTGGAGGTAGGTACCGCTTTGTGCCCGCCAAAGCCCCACTACACTGTCTTGCTGCCCTGCCACCCATCTTCCGTAGGTAGCAGCTGAAGAGCAGAGTATCAGACCCAACTCTGTGGGAAATGAGAGCAGCCCTGGGATGCTCAATCATCCACCCATCTGGCTAACCTCTGTGCGACCCAGTTCCACTCCCGAAACCAGGTCACCGATGTGGCAAGTGGCAGCGCTACCACTGAGCCACCAGGCCAGCCCACCAAAGTGTGTTTTATTAGTAAATGAAGACAGCATCCTGATAAAAGAAGAAAAACTGTATTTTAACTACAGTCATTATAAAAGTTGTTAGTCACAGCACAAAGTTTTGAAATTTGATAAAAGTTTTGAAAGCAAAACAAGATGTACAAAATATATTAAGAGAAAGATGACCTTTTTATGTTTCCTTGCACATGTGCAAGGAACATTTTGTTTCAGAGAACAGAATTTCAGAGGTGTGTCATGGCCAACCTAATACAGAGCAATCTACATTGGGCTTGTCCCAGACAGACCAATGACCACACAAGCAGTGTATGACGATGGTCACAGTTTCATGGATGTAAACTTTGTGTACTTGAAAGAACTGAAGTGCTCAATGAGCAAGCACTTTGGTGCTTTCATTTGCATAAAGCCAGATGGTAAGTAGCTGAGCACAGGCAGGACCAGGGCGACATGATTTGCAACCACTGAATTCTATTTGTGACCCTGCTGTGCAGTGTGGCTGCCTGTGCTGGCTCACATTATTCCTCAGTCTCCCCCATTTGTCTTTCCTGTGTACTGTCCTCCAGTTACTGTTTGTTGCTTTCCTGCCCCTTTCTCTGCCACCACAGTATACATTCCCCTCCCAGTCCCAACCAATGGCATGATACAGTGCCAAACTGCAGTTTCACACTTGTGTGTGAACTTTTGAAGAGCTCCACTCGTGCATTTCAAAGTGCAGCAATGACTTTCAGAAAGATAGGTTTGTCCCTCCAGGCTCCTAGTGGTAGAGGGTCGGGGGACCAATAGACTGGATCGGCACTCGGAGGTAAGTCGGCAGTCCATCCATGCTTGGAGTCACGGGGCCTGGTGCAGAGTGAGGAGAGACAGACAGAGAGAGAGAGAGAGAGAGACAGCTGGACTCCTGGGAGACTGATGGTTGGTCCTGTCAGTCAGTCAATCTGAGTTTTAGTGTTCGAAGAAGTTGTAGGGTCAGAGTTGTAGTTGCCACCAAGTTGTAGTGTCTAGACTGTCATCTGCCTGAGAAGGACTCATGAGAGATTCAGATTTGGGGACTAAGAGGTAAAGAATGTGCATAGCCGTGTTGGGAGGGATGGACTAGTCACAGCCTATTCATGATGATAAACTACCACCTGTGCCTAGCGCCCATGATTTTCTGGGAGACCACCCCCAGCAAGTTCCTGTGGCCCCAAGGTTCTGAAACCCTAACTATCCCACTACACACTCTTCCTGTGTGAAGCAAGGCTGCTGCTTCATTGGTGCCAATTGCCATTTTGACAGTTAAACAGTAGCAGCAATTATGGATTTGCAAAACAGGTAGCACTGGTGATGAGTTAAGGACTTCAGGAAGTTCAGGCAGCTCAAGGGACAGCTGAAATATGGCACTTGGCATGTTGTCCACATCAGCAGTCCTAATAACATTTCAGTTTTTATTATAAAAAATGTTAATTTCCATTAATTGCCCCAGCCTTGTGAAATCATTTTGAGATCAGTGGTTGGTCTAGGATCAGGTAGTATGCGTGTGGTGGTAGTGCTGCAACTGAGGAGCAGATATCATCTAAGAGGAACTAGAAGGAGATGGCAAGTAGGAGGCGGTTGTCCGCGGATTGGCTAGATGCAGGCATGCAGCTTTTCACTTTAGTTGAATGGTAAATCTCTGGGTACAGAAACTTGGAAGGAGCAGGTACAGCAGCAGACTGCAGGCTGCAACTGGCAGGCAAGCTAACAAAAGGTATGAATAAAAATATTATACACAATGGCATGAAAGAATGCTTCCCTCTGATTGGTCATTCTGGGACTGAACCCATGATGTTATCCTAGTACAACATCACGGGTCTAGTCCCAGCACACAGACGACTGCATTAATGGAGAATAGGATCAGTCCATGGAGCCCACTTCAAGGTCCCCATGCAGACACGTGATGTCGCAACCCTGCAAATGTCACTGTTTACAGAAAAACTACAGAGAACATGACATTCAACTCTCTTTCATGACTACAACCAAAGAAGAATGTTCCCACAGTGGAATCTCAATGTTTTTCCCTAAAGCCCCACTCACGAGCATGTGCCCCTTCACAAAACAGCGTGAGTACTCCCTCCCTCACGATCCACCACTGCCCTCTACCAGTTATTTGTTTTTTATCATCTTTACATGTCTTTCTGATCCCAAGGCAGGAGCCGTTCCCGTCACAAGATATAACCTGAGCCATTTCTGAAATTCCAGAAGTCTCTCTGTTTTCTCAGCTGCTGACAAGTTCCCATTTGTCCAGTGCAAGACAGCCGGTTCCACGGCAGGCAGCGGGATTGACTAAATTAAAGTAATTTAAACTTCCTAATCATAACACAGTGTGAGGGGATTGAAGTACCACAAACAATACAAAACTTTGAGGGGGTCTGCAACAGAAAAGAAAAAGTCTGAGGAGCAACCAGATGAAGACACACATCCATATATTTACCACCAGCACCACCTACTGGCCAAAACGGACTATTTTTTCTTCCATATACCTCCACACTGAAAAATCAACACAAAATCTACTTAAAAAAAAAAAAATTTTCATTTTATTTTTTAATTATTGTTAAGAAGCCATTGTATAATAGCAATAATGCACTCCAGGGTGTGTGTTTGTGCTAGGATAACGTCACTTCTGGGGTGATTAGTCGCACTCAGCCTGTGGCCTTGTGCCTAAACACCCAAGGCGTGGCATTATCCCAGTACAACACATACCCTGTCGGCATTATTGCTTAATTATGTTGAAAATGACAACTGCATTATAATAAGTAGTGTGGTCTATGGTTGAGCACTAGTTTGGGAACCAGTAGCACAGAGTGAAGGTTCAAATGCCACTATAGCCCAATACTCCTTCGCGATCTTGGGCAAATCATTTAATCTCTCAGTGCTCCTGTTCACCCAACTGCAGAAACAAGTGGAAGCAGGACCTCACTGAAATGGGATGTTGTATCTCAGCTGGGCTATCTTAGGTAAATAAACTGAAAATAAATAAAATATACAATAAAAGTGAGCAGGCATGTTCTTATGTATTGTGTGTAACATAATGCTTATTTTTCTTATTTTGAGTGTGCTGCATCAGCCGTAGGGGTAGGTGCCATATAAATAATTTGCATTGATTTCAATGAATGTGTGTAGTGGAGATTGCAATGCAGGGGTCCCATGATGACAGTTGTGCATAGGGCCCATCATAATGTAAATCTAGCCCTGCCTGACTTGAAGCCTTTGTGGACCTGGAAGTTTGTGTGCTGTAACGTATGGACTGTATAGTACGTTTGTACAGTAAAAGGCAGACACCCTGCTGTCCACCATGTCTAAAATGGGCAAATAAGCCTCGTCAAAGTCTAAGAACAACTGTACAGCATACTGGTCTATTCCTATACTGCTGGAATGCATTCCTTTGTAGTCTCTCTTCTGTGGTGAATTGGTGACCTTTGGCTCAGGCTCAGCCAGCCATGTCTCTGGGAGACGTTCCTTCAGCATCATCAGAGCAGTTTAGAGTGTTGTCAGCATGCAGTGGCACCCACTCCTGACACTGAGCCACCTCCCTCTCGTTGGCATGCCTCAGTTCTTGGGAGTGCCCATTAGTAGAGTGACTCCTGCTTTGCACAGCATATCATTTTCAGATTTCATCCAATCTGGAGCCAGCTGCATATTAATGCTTTTATTTCAGGAAGCCAAGTGCAGTTTATTTTGAAGCCAGAACGGATTCCACATTGTTCAGTCCAGTGGCTAATAACCATGAATTTAACTGACGGATGATGTGCTTTAAATCAATTTCCTGTTCTGTATTATTTCATTTTGTTATTTTTATTGATGTGGCTTTTTCTGATCTGATGATATATATATTTTCACCCAGGCATCCTTTGCATGATTTTGTTAATGTCTCTTCCTCGCCATTATGCTATGCATTCTGGTTTATATTACTACTGGAGCCCCTGACAGCACTGCTATGGCTATAAGATTGGTCTCTTGCTCTTCAGGGCATTCTGACATTCAAAGAATGTATCTTAGACTAGTATTGTGGCTGGAAGAGTGCAGTTGGGGCCCATTAATGTATTCTAGATCAGAAGGGATCAAAATTACATTTATGTAAAAATGACCCTCTAGATCCTTCTATTTCCAGAGTTGCTGTGCTTATGGTGCACTTTGCAGAGTAGGTATCACGTGCACATGGATGGCATGCTTTGGTCATGTGGGAGTGCTTTTGTAGTCTCTAGCAGTACCATGCCAGTGTCACAGATACAAATGTTTTAGTGTGTTTCAGTGGTTTGTAAGGAGTGCTTGAAGGAAGCCCTGTCCTTTGAGCAAGAAGACAGTGGCTGACATCTTTGGAAGAGGAAGTCTGGCAAACTCTTTCAAGGAGAGCATCTACTGCTTCTCCTCTCTGAAGAAGTCTGTGATGCCATGGGTAAAACCCAAAGAAATTTCAGTGTGGGGAGGCTGGCCCTGTGGCATGGTGGGCTGGAACACTGGCTCTGTCACCACCTGCCGAACTGATGACCCAGGTTTGGAAATGGCATTAAGTAACTAGGGGCTGGCTGAGGGAGGGAGGGAGTGAGGTTGTTCAAGGACAGTTCTCCTCTGGGAGGAGAACGATATACTGCTGGTCAGCTGCCATGGGAGGAATCGGTGGTGGCACTGTGGGACCCAAGCAGTGGAGGAAGTCAGGGTAGGGTGGCAAGAAGACAAGAGAGGCAGACAGCCAGGGAGCAAAGTGACTGTCTGGAGAGACAACACAGGTAAGGCACCAAGGTGGCCATTGGAGTGTCAGCAGTCATCTCTGAGTCTGGGAATTCAGTTGCAGATCCCTCATTAGTGTCCATCCATGGTGTGTGTGTGTGTGTGCGGTGTGTGTGTGTGTGTGTGTGTGTGTGTGTGTGTGTGTGTTGAGTTAGTTGGGTCAGAGTGAAGAGAAGAAGGAGGAGCAATGGTTGGGAGCAGTTCACTTGTGGCAGCAGCAGCAGCAGTGCATTAGTGCCTGAAAGTAGGGAGTCGAGGATGCCACCCAAACACGGCACTGGGTCGAACATTGCCGACCAGAGCATACGATCAAGAACCGCACAGCAAAAATGTTGTCTCTTTCATTTTGGGGGGGCACTGCCCTCACCTCCAAACAAGGGGGGCTCTGCTCCCGTACACCCCCTCGGACTAAAGGATTCCACCTCCTGGGGAGTGGATCACGGGCAAGATGAATCAGGGGCCATGGAATACTGTTTCCATGGCCCTGTAAAAAAACAAAATCCCAATTGAGACCAGGATTAAAACCCTGGATTTCACTGCTGCCTGGCCAAGTTGCTCTATGCCTCAGCACTCCACACCACAGGAGCAACCCCAGCAAGTCTCCTGGATTCTGGTGTCCTTTTCCACTATCAGCACCATGGACAGCGATCTGGAGAGCACTTACTGTAGCGCTGTAATTCCCCTCTAACTTCTGTCATAGCACTATCCAGACTAGCACTCAGTTGACTGGTGCTATTCTGAGTAAGCCTTATTCTAGCGGGTTACTCCAGACACAGCTGATACCCACAGCCGCATCCTCTGATGGAGCTCCTGCTCCATCCCTCAGTGTGCAAAGCACACAACTCAGTTCACTGAAGGTGCAGGGAATAACTGCAAAATAATAGCCCTGTCCACACTGCTCCACGAGTTTCTAAAACATTTCAAAAATGTTTTGTGTTCCGATGCTACAGCATAGTTCTCGGTGCATCCACACTGCAACCCGACACCGTGCTTGCCATTCGAGTTCCATGCATGCCTTTTGCGGCAATACCCGGGCACCGCAGTGCATGCGGGATACTCAGCGAAAGGGCATGACCACGGATCAGGAAAAAATACTCCATTCGATCCAGGAGCTCACCATGAGGTCGGGGATGTAAGTCACTTATCTCCTTTTCTTTTGGGCAGCAAAGTACAAACACCAGAAGTCGGCGGAGGCTGCCTTATACCGTGTTACGGCCACGGTTTGCATCCACACTACTGTTAACATGGTTTAAGGCAACCGTTTTGATCTGAAATCATGCTCAATTTCTAGCATGGTTTTCAAACATGGTTTGTAGCATGGTTTACCATGCTACAATGTCAGACATAAACCGTCTTTGCTGTTCTTGTAACATTACCGACTGCTGGTAATGTTACAAGACTTCCAGTGTGGAAAGGGCCAAAGTCATCAGCATTTTGGAATGCCTGCAAAGCATTGCAGTGGGTGAAGATTGTTTAGTAACCTTAAGTTGAGGATTCAACACAATACCCCCTGCCATATATACCATGCAAGTAAACATTTGCATTGACAAATGCTTATTTGTTTACTTTTTGCAGCTTAAGAGGCAGTAGGCAACCAGCGGATAGTGCAAATGTGGAATTTGCTACCCTTAGATGTGGTGAATGCTAGCAGTGTAGAAATATTTAAGTGATTGTTAGATCAGCACATGGCTGAAAAGATGAGAGTTTGTCCACTGATTAGTGACAAGTCCGTTTATGGCTCGTGCATCTACTTGGACTTGTAACACCTAACCTATGACCTTAGGACAGGAGGCAGTATAAGCGTAGTGGTTAAGGGCACTGAGTTGCAAACCTAAAGACCTGGGTTTGAATCCCACAGTCCCCACTTGCATACTGTGTGATCCTGAGCGAGTCACTCAACTTTCTTATGCTCCCCGGTCACACCTGGAAACAGGCTGTGGCTTAGTGTGCCTTACCTGGTTAAACAATTTCCCCTTTCCTTAAGAGAAACTGGCAAGGATTTTTAGTCATTTAAGCCCTATTTTCAGAAGGTTTGCATGGCACTAAACATGTTAACACCCTGCTAACCAGGAACAGTGTGATTGAATGGGGTCCATATTCAGTGGCCAATGGCGCTAACCTGATGTGCGCTTTGTAACACTGTGACCATGTAAATGAGGGATCCCCTCCTGCATACAGGGCACAGAGGCATATACAGAGGTACTGAAAGCACTAAACAGCTGAAATCACAGCACTGTTTACCGCTTCCAGAACCCTGCCCTTACTGGAGCACACAGCAGTGTGCACTATCACCCCGTCACCATTCCAGTGCCCCAAGCAGTATAATAAAATGATCCCTGGTGTCCAGTGGTTCCCCTGCCCCTAACAGTAATTCAGATTCCCACGATTGTTATAGAAAAATTATTCCTGGTGTTTAGTGGTCTCCCCAAACCCTGATCACCATTCATATGCCCCACTTATTGTAATATGATCCCAGTCATGCACAACAGCATTGTGTGGAGAAGCGTATGAGCTCATAATGGAATACAAATGGTGCTTAGTGCCTTGCATGCCCTATGGGCTTATTAGCACGCTGGCAGTTGAAAATGGCTCAGAGGGGCAAAGGCACTATCCTTTTGGGACACGCTATCTCCCTTTCCCTTCTGAGTCCCTGTCCTGCATGGACCTGTGATAGCACATACAATTCTACAACCCCATATTTAGAAAGGCAGCGTGCACCTGTTAGAACATGCTGTCTGTCTGACTAGGTCCCCAGGCTGGCTATGCACTATCTCACATGCAGGGTTAAGGGGTGCACAGCACTAACAGCTGTCTCTGAAAATGGGGACGCTATACCACACTACCAGGATCAGTGCTGCACTGTGATTAGCATGGCTGACAGGCTGGTGCTATTTTAAAAAGCACAACAAGTGCAGCACTAATTTGTGTGTGCAGGAACGCTTAACTGCAACCAGGTGTCCACGCCAAAGAGGGTGACTGCAATGCATACAGATTGTACAGTTATCTTAAATGCTTCCTGAAGTGCTAACAGACTGCCGTGGCAATGCTAGTTAATATTTCCAGAAATCATGTTTTGACTGCACACAGACAGCATGCTTGCAACTCCATATATACTCTCAGTCCTGGTCAATAAAAAAATCCCTGGTAGTCCAGTTGTCCCCACTCACCCAGTACTGGTAGAACTAGAACATTTATCCCTGGTAGTCTAGTGGCATCCCCTCTTTACCTGATTCCAGTAAAATCAGAACATTTATCCCTGGTAATCATGTGGCCCCCCTCCCACTCCCTGTTATGCAGTGCCTATGCCCCAGTATCTGGTGGCCACCCCCATCTGGTGACAGCCTCCCTGGCCCTGAGAAGGTGGCTAGCATTTAACCTCTGTTCACCACCACAGCTGACTGCTTTCTGACAACAAAGAAGTATATCAATTGAGAGATCTTTGCTCAGTAGGCAGCAGCCAGCTATGGCAGTGAATGAAGAGTAAGTGTCGGCCCAGTCCCGTACCAGGGTATGGGGTCTGTCACCAGATACCGGAGCAGGAACCACTAGACTACAAGGTATAAATGTTACATGTTTCCTGGATTAGGAGAAGAAATGGGGCTATCAGACGATCAGTGATAAATGTTCTATTTCTACCAGGATCGGAGTAATGGGGCACTGGACTACCAGTGAATTTTTTATTGTGCCCAGGACAGAGAGAGTTTGGGAGTGCTGGAAAGTTATCTGTGTGCAGTTAAAGCATGCTTAATGGAAGCATTAACTAGCACTGCCCAGGCAGTCTGTTAGCACTTCAAGAAAGCATTTAAGATACTGGTTTGCCCTGTGCATTGGCAGTACCCTCACTTGCAGTGGCATCTAACTGCACTTGGTAGTCCCTACAAACTAGCTACCACACTAACAGATTATCAGTGTGCTAACTGTGCTTTAAAAACAGCACCGGCCATGCTAACAGGCTGTCAGCCTTGCTAATCACAGCACCACACTTTTCCTGTTAGTGAGGCATTATCTGACTGAAAGTCATGGGCAACATCTCTTAAACTTTGGAAGGTAAATAAAAGGGGCCATCTTACCTTTCCTGACGTGTTTTAATTTCCACCTTGTTTTGCTTGCACAACTTTTATCAAATTTCAAAACATTGTGGTGCAATAAAAAACTTTTATAACACGGTAATTAAAATACAGTTTTTCTTTCATTTGAGTGCTGCATTAATTTACTATTAAAACAACTTGTTTGGGAAGCTCAAACTTAGAATATTTACAATATAATACAGTCATACCACTTAGCACAGAATGCACTAAGGCCCTGTACACACATTTTGTAAAATGTTTCTTATCCATATTAAACCATGGTTGTCAGAGCAGCCAGAGTGCACGCAACACTGTGTTAGCCTGAGCAAATTCCTAGGCATGATGACGGCCCAGTACAAAGCACTGAGGGTACCACAATTCATGCTGCGATGCGTAGTATAGACGCGGATGCTGAGAGGCGAGAAGAATGTCACCATTAGAATCAGTAGATCATTTTGAGCTGAGATGTGTTTTTTTTTTTTGCAAAGTTTAAAAACACAGACTGTGGGTTCCTTTGGTTGCCTTAATCTGTGTTACAGCACGGATCATGTCCACACTACTGTCAACATGGGTCTAAAATTGGCCTAAAATGTTGGTCTAAAATTTTGCTCAGGCCTACCTCTGAGCATGATTTCAGCACTTTTTAATACGAGCATATGAACATATGAAATGCCAGCTGAAACAGGAAACATGGTCTCTTGAGTCTGCTCAATGTGCAGCTAGCCCCTCAACATGCAGCTGCCTCACCCTTCCCTCCCCTCTTCACTGTCCTCCCCCACTCTGTCCCATCCCTCTTGAAGCAGCCCGTCCCTACAGGAAACCACCTCTTCAGGTACAGTGTTCCACTTGTCTACCACCCTCTCCATGAAATAATGTCTCCTGATTTCCTCCTGAATTTTCCTCCCTCCAACCTTAGATAATGTCCAATGGACTGTAGCATGATTTTGCAATGTTAATCTGGGTGCAAATCATTCAAACCATTTTAACAATTAAAATAGTTTAAAGTCCTAGAGTAACCAGCGCCTATGTAGCTACACCAGATCAAGTTAAAGAGAAAACCAGCGCCAATCGAGTCCAGGAGGTGCCACAGTTGAGGTTGCAAACCTTTGTTGATACAAAGTTAAGAAGAGCAGTGGCATACCAACAAACCAGGGCAAAAGGCAGGATTTGCAAGTAAAAAATGTGTATCATTTATTTGCCAACAAAATAGCTAAACTCTGCTGCTACAACAGAAACCCCTGCGCTTGACCATTAGGTCTTACTAAGGGGCCTGTAGCTGCTACTCAGGGCAGGCTTACTAGTGGAGACCCAGTGCTTGGCAAGGCTCTGTCCACCTTACCTAAATGCAGCAGAAAATGAGTGCAGGGGCAGGCCATTCCAGACTCAGAGCTAATTTCAGTATTTCGTGTATTAGTTTCCTGTATAGTTTATCTGTTTCAAGAAAAGGTATGATGTTTCTTAAGAAACGTTTTTGGCAACATAGCCCACTACCCTGGGGTGGCGACAGCCATCTGTGTTAAAATTATAAACTGTAATGTACTCTTGTATGTTTAGGAAGGGATCATAACTCTGGCTGAACTGCCAGCCAGCCGATCCCTTTTCACTTCCCATCTGCCTGCTCCACCCCATGCTCCCAAGTTTGGTGATGTGTAACCAGGAGAGTGCAGGGCGCTCCCCATACAAGTCTGTGGGGCTCATTTTCAGAACATTTTTACAGACATTTAAGCTACCTTTTGATAAAGAAGCCCGCTCAACTAATAGGGTCCCTATTAGCTGAGCAGTGGCTTTCATTTATCAACAGGTAGCTTACAGTTCTGTAAAAACATTCACTAGGCATTTTGTGGGAAAGAGGAGCAGAGACAGGGTCCCTAACTCAAGCAGTTCCTCTTTATAGGCTTAACATTTTTCTGCCATTCTTGTGTCAATGAAGAGACACAGGATATATGTGCCATCCGATCACTGTCCCCATGCAAAGTTTCACTTTCCCTGATGTCTAGTGGCACCTCCGATTGCTGTTCCTGTATAAGCATATATATATATATCCCCAGTATCTAGTGGCACCCCACCCTCTGATTGCTGTCCCCATGCAAAGTTTAACTTTCCCTGATGTCTAGTGGCACCACCCATCCTCTGATCACCGCCTCTGACCTAAAATAAGAAAATGGTCCCTCAATGTTTTTCCTTGTAAAAGAAAATGGTCCCTCGCTGATCTTCCCCCAACCTCCCACTCAGCACCCACAACACCGCACTACACACCCCTCACTCACCTGAACAGGGGCCAGGCTGAAGATCCACTCTCCAAGAAAGACACATCTTGCTGCTGGAATTGCACACCATGAGAAACTCAAGGCACGTGCAGTTCAATGTACAGTATTTCAATGGGTTTTCAACTTTGCTGCATACCTTAGCCATTTGCTATTTTGACCCCAAATTTTCAACAAGACCATTTTGAGAACCCACCTCATGAACAATGTCAGTGGAATTATGCAAATCCATCCGGAAAGTCGATTTTGTGTTTGTTTGGTGAAATCCCTTTGGGTGGGATTTGAAAATTTTCACTGACCTTGTTCATAAGGTGGGTCATAAGAAGGCTATGTTGATATTTTGGGGTAAAATGCTAACCTTTGTGTGAATACCTTGAAATTTTGCTACATTCCTCGTAACTCTGGCAATTTTAAATATTTAGCAATTTTAAATATTTTGACTGGAACTTTTCCGCATAACCATCTTTTGCACTACAGCGTAAGCGTGACAGCTGTCATTTTCAATCCTGGCCAAACTGTGTTTCGCACCTGTGGCGTGCAATGGCATTGCAGTGGAGTGGAATCATGTTTTGCCGGGATTTAAACATTTTATTACTGGGTTCATGAGGTAGGGTAATAAGAAGGCTATGCTGACAGTTCAGTTCCTGTTTTAACATATATGTACACATCTAAGGAGGGATGGGCACAGGGCCTCACAGACAAATGAGGATGCAGTTGTACTATCTCAAAAATGAAATTCTTTGCAAAAACTTCGATAATGCACTAGTTAGGGCTAAAGTGACAAAGGGAAATGTGGCATTAGGGATTTCCAGCCCTTACACCCCACCCCACCCTGCAGGCAGCAACAGGCATGGGTGTGCCTTGGCATTCTCAACCCTAACACTCACCTCATTCTAATACACTGTACACTGTACCCATCTCAGCTTGTTTACTCATGAGGTGACAACACCAAGGCACATCCCACAGCTGTTGCTGTCTACAGGGTGGGGGTGGGGTGTTAGGATGAAAACCCTAATGCCACATTTCCTAGTTTTCTTTCACTCTCGACCCTAACTAGTGCAATAAGGAAGTTTTGCAAAGAATTCTGTTTATATGTGAGTCCATCTGTGTAAGTGTGTGTACCTGTGTTTGCATGCATGTGTGTAACAAGCTCCAACTCTTGTTTAAAATATAAAAATTACTGAAAAGAATAGTAGGACACCCACTCACTGCCAACTTTTCCTTTTAAACAAGGGGTCAGTCAAAATTTCTAATCTCAGTAAATTCTGAATTAGGGTCAGGAGATCCCAAGTAAGCCTCATGTTAAAACTAAGATCTTTAAGTTACTTTAAAGTTAAAAGTCTTTTGAACCCTAATTTCACTGGTTATTCAAAAGGTGGTTTTAGTGAGACACTATTGATGATGTCCAATCCAAAAATCACAGCCCAGTCCTCAGTGCCACTACCATTATATGACTTAAATCCCCTAATTAATAAAACTACTTACATTAAGCATTTAAAAAACAAAAAAAACTTGATACTGGGTTGTGTGGGTGCTTCATACATTTCCAGAATGCACAGATGGATTATACTTCAGAATGTGATGAGGATATGGTTTTGGAATGAAGAGTGGCACATGACTTTGGAGTGCCACAATTGTGCATGTTGTAAAATGCTGAATGGATGATACTTCACAATGTAGTAGGATCACAATTTCACAATTTTGGAATGCAGCAGAGATACAATTTCAGAATGCAGTGAGGAAACACAGTTTTGGAATATGGTGGTGTGTATTGCCTGGCCAAGAGCGGGTTGGATTTCCGCCATGACGCCAGTTTTACCTGGGTTTGGGAATGAGCCCAGGAGCTGGGAGGGCCAGCCAGGGAGAGAACTTGAGCATCCTAGGGACTGCTCATCATCTCCGGGAGGGGAAACCAGAGCTCGGCTCTTGTCTGGTGGAGACCCGAGGTACAGCAAGTCCGAGTGCTTAACAAAGGGGCGATGTGCCAGACGTCAGCGCCTTCAGTGCCTTGACATCCAGGGACATGGCACATTGACAGAACATTGGAAAAAATGCACAGCCTCCCAGTAGATGGAGCACCAGGCCCGATCTTCAATGCCCCTACCAGCCTGGAGACAGCGTTCCGATGAATCACAGATGCATCAGGGTGTAAAGGCCCTCACCCGTACCGCCTGTGAAGTACAACCATGGCTCCATGGGGATGGACTACACCAGTCACCAGGTAGGTGAGCGAGGGCTGAAAAGGTGGTAGGTGTCTCCAAGAGGGGAGAGCTTGAGGAGAGGGGAGTTAAAAAAAGGAATATGGTGTGAATGTACAACTTCAGAATGTGGCAGTGACATGCAATGTCAGTATGTGGCTGGGACAAACAATTTGAAATGTGACGGATGTCTGGTTTGGAAATGTGGTAGGAGCCACACAATTTCCAATTATGGTAGGCAGTGCAGAATTTTGAAAAGTGTTGGGGACATGTAATTTTGGAAGGTAGCAGGGATATAGAATTTTGCAATGTGGCAGGAAACAGAATTTTGGATTGTGGTGGGAAAGTGTGGTTTCTTTCTTTTCCTATATGCATTTTATCTCTCCTGTTCTCCCAACTGCCCCTTCTTACAACTGCCCCTCTTACTGACCCCCCAACCCTGTCAACTGGCTTCTCCAGGGCTTACCTTCACCGCTGTCCTCAGCCACAGGACTTGTGGGGGTGCCTGGTCACGGTCACTGGTGCAGGGCCTGCAGAGTCAGGCTTCATGCTGATGCCTGGGGTGCTTTTTCCTCCCTCTTTTCATCCAGGGGCCCATGGACATGTAATTGGCACAAAGTGTGAGCTCTGCTTCTGTGGCGATGTCCTCTGCATCCTGAACATGAGTGCCCGTCCCTTCTTGGTGGTGAGCGCATATGCTGCCGCCAGCTGCCACTGGGTGGCAATCAAGCAGCGTGGCACACTGACTCCCCTCCCGAAGAAGGAGAGCTATGCTAGGGAGCTAAATCCTTCCTCTCCAGCTTCTCCCCTGAGCAACCTGAGTCCATTCCTTAACCCAGGTCACCGGCATGGCAGAGGTGAGGCGCCCAGTGCTTCAGCCCTCCATGCCACTGGGCCAGCTGTAAAGTCCAGTTTCAGACTGTGGAAGGAGCGTGTAACTTTAGATTGTGGTGGGGACATAAAATCTATAATTGTGTCAAGGTTGCAGAACTTTGAAAGTGGCGGGTACATAAAATTTCAGAATATGGTGGTGACACAAATTTTAGAAGGTAACGGTATTAGAATTCATGTTTTAGAATTGTACATCCTATCCACATTCTGAAACGCATCCTCACAACATTCTGGAACTGCACATTCCTGCCACATTTCAAAATTGTATCCTTGTACATTCGGAATTCCATTCCAATCACATTCCAAAGCTGTACATCCCCATCACATTTCCAAACTGTTCATCTCTCACCACATTCCAAATGTAGGCTTCTGTCTCATTCAAAATTGTGCATCTTTGCCACATTCCAAAATTATGTGACTCCCAAAGTCCAAAATTGTATGCCCCATCACATTTTAATATTCTGCAACCCTCCATAGTCTGAAAGTGAATGCACTTGACACATCTGAAATAATGCATCCAGCACATTCTAAAATTGTGTGTCACAGCCCCTAACTGCACAGTCCACTACACTCCAGAACTATGCATTCTTTTCACATTTCTAAACTAAAGATTCCAAAATTTCAAGCCCTGACACATTCTGTAACTGTGCTCTCAGTTCCAGTCCAAAACTGCAAATCCCCACTACATTCCAAAAGTATACTTTCTGTCTCATGCTGAAATTGCATATCCTCACAATATTTCACGTGTCCCTCAAATTCATAAATTACACATCCTGTTTACATTCAGAAAGTCTGCATACCTGCCACAATCTAA
Organism: Neoceratodus forsteri; assembly: GCA_016271365.2. Taxonomy (NCBI): domain Eukaryota; kingdom Metazoa; phylum Chordata; order Ceratodontiformes; family Ceratodontidae; genus Neoceratodus; species Neoceratodus forsteri. The sequence goes on from CM057452.1 coordinate 1,874,998,779, forward strand.
AATGTCATGCCTCCCCTACATTCCAAAATTGCATATTCCCACACATTCCAATAATGTGCCCCTCCCATTTTGAAATTCTGCATGTTAGCCACATTCTAAAGCTGCATGTTCCTGTTCCTGTTCCCAGAACATTACATTTCACCACCTCATTCCAGAATTGTGCATGACTAATTGCACATCCTAACCACATTCCAAAACTGTGTCCCCATTACAAAATTGCACACCCCCATCATGTTCCAAAATTGTGTGTCCTTACCCTGCCACAGTCCAAAATGGTACATCCTTGCCTTGTTTCAAAATTATGCACTCTTGCCAGTTTTATAATTGGGTATCATTATTATGCCAAAATTGTACGTTCTTCCCAAGTTCCAAAATTACATGCCCCAAACATTCCAAACCTGCATATCCCCTTCACATTCTGAATAATACATTCTACCACAATCAGAAATGTTGCATCCCCACCAAATCTGAAATTATGCATCCCTACCACGTTCTGAAACTGCATGCTCCTGCACATTCTGAAATTGTGTATCCCCTTCACATTCTGAAATTGTGGTCCCTACCACATTCTGAAAATGCACATTTCTGCCGCATTCCAAAACTGTGTATCCTCATCACATTCCTAAATTCCATGTTCCAATCAGGCTCCAAAGTTGTAAGTCCCTATCACATTTCCAAATTATGCATCCTTGCCACATTCCAAAAGTTCACTTCTGTATCATTCTGAAATTCTCATCCTTGCCACATTACAAAATTATGTGTCCCCACAGATCCTGAAATTGCATGTCCCCGACCACATTCCAATATTCCACAAAACCACATGCACAACGCATTCTGAAATTTTACCTCTCAGCACATTCTGAAATTATGTGTCAATGCCACGTCTCAAAATTGCATTCTGCCACATTACAGAGTTGCACATTCCTGCTACAGTCCTAACTTTGCATATCCTAAATTCCATGACCATATCACATTCTAAAAATTGTGGCCTCAGTCCCATTCAAAATTACACATCCCCATCACATTCCAAAGTACACCTCTGGCTCATGCTGAAGATGTGCATCCTACCATATTCCAGAAGTACTATATGTGTCTCCCAAATTCTTAAATTATACATCCTCTCCACATCCCAAAATTCTACACCCCTGCCACAATCTGAAAATGTGTGCCCTCATGACATTCCAAGATTGTGCATCCCTCACATTCTGAAATTGTGCATGCTTGCCACATTCCAGAATTGTGGTCCCTACATTCTGAAACTGTGCATGCTTGCCGCGTTCCAAAATTGTGGGTCACCACCAAATTCTGAAATTTGAATTTCTCATTCTGAAATTGTAAATTCCTACCCACATTCAAAATGGTGTCGCCCTGGCACATTCTTGAAATGCTATGCCCAGTCACTTTATGAAGCTTTCTGCCCTGTCACATCCCAAAGCTGCACGTGCTTCCGTATTTTAAAATATGTTGTTGTCTAATTCCAAAATTGAGCATTCTCAACACATTTCAAAATTGTCACTCAACATTCTGAATTTGTACATCCCAGCACATTTCAAAATGATGCACCCACCACTGTTTAATATATCGCTTTCCATACTGCATTCCAAGATTGTGTAACCCCATCCAACTGCAGAATTGTGCATCCTTAATAGTCCAAAACTGAATGTCCACACTGCATTCCAAAATTAAAGTTCACTGCCACATTTCACAGTTGCGTGTGTCTCATTCTGAGATTTTACATCTCAACACATTCCAAAGTTGTGTCCTCATCATGACATTGCACACCCCACCTCATTCCAAAATTGTTTATTCATAGCCCTGCCATAATCCAAAATGGCGTTTCTCACCATGTTTGAAATTGGACATCCTTGCCAGTCTAAAATTAGGCATCCATGTACAGTGCAAAATTGTATGTCCTCACCAAATTCCAAAACTGCATGCCCCCACATTCTAAAACTGCATATTCCTTCTCATTCTGAAATTTACTCATTCCTGCCACAATGTGAAATTGTGTGATTCACAAATTTAAAATTGTGTGTCCTTGTCACATTCTAAAATTAAAGGTCCCACAACATTCTGAATATGTACATGTCTCATTCCAAAATTGTACACCAGCACTTCAAAGTGTACCTCCTGTATTTCAGAATTAGCATTCCTAACACATTTAAAATGATATATCTCCCTGCACTTAGAAACAATAAATACCACCACATTCGTAATTGTGCATTCCTCACATTCCAAAATTGCACACCCAGTCCACATTCTGAAATTTTATTTAATGCCACGTTCTGAAACTGCACATCCTGGTTGCCTTCTAATACAGTGCATCCTCACCACAATTTGAAATTGTGTCCTTATTGCATTGCAAAACTGGATACCCTAGTTGCATTCAGAAATTACATATCTCCGCTCAGATTCTAACATGTTGTGACCTGTAACTGTAACATTCCTAAAATCAGCATCTGTACCATATTTAAGAACTGTGCATCTTCACTGTGTTCGAAATTGTGTCATTGCTGTATTCAAAACTGTGACCATGCCATATTCTAAAATCTTTGTTTGTGGTATTTTGAAAAATTGCACAATTGTGAATTTATGGCTTTTGGCCAGTTCCTCTACTTTACAGGTCAATCTACTCCTTTTCCTTAATTGAGGTAAATAGACTAGACGTCGATCAACCCAATTGCTTATTGCTGACATTTAAATTTGGTTAAATCTATCAACCCAGAGATTACAATCAGTAGTCAAGGATTAATTAATAGGTCCCTGAAGTAGGGAGTAGCAAAATAACCAGCCTAATGGAAAGCTTCAAAAGATCGCCCAAAAGTCTCAGAATCAAGTCAGAAAATAAAATAAAGCAAAGCAGATACTGCAGAAGTTAATTTTATATATTGAGACAAATCCAGCAGAAAGGCTCATCTCTTATTTCTGGAACAATAACATCCATCCATGTATGCCATTCGGCTGTTGTGCATGCATTTATAATTACTGTAAATTTGCATTGCAGTTTGTATGTACACACAGTGTTTTTTATTATAACATTATAACGTTTGTATAATTATTGTATGTAAATTTGTGTTTATATATTACTTCCTCTCTCAACTACTCCCATTGCATCTGAGAATGAGACTATATTGGTATCTTTGCATATCCCTTGTGAAACAATATTAAATAAATACACAGGTTAGCAATATTTACAATAATTGGCATCACACTTACAACTGAAAGAAATTCTGACAGAATCAGAAATAGTTACAATGCCTTTGACTTTTAGCTACTGAAATTTATAACTAGAATTACTTTAACCTATAATACACAGGTCAATTCCACTGAAAAGTGATAAAATATTCATTCTTACCTTGTAAATAATTACAGATATAGTGTCCAAAGAGGCTCTTTGCCACAACTGGTTTGCACCTTATGGTAAGCCAAGCTTCTAGCAGCCACATCTTTTGTCTACCTTGATATGCTTAATATGAACTTAGTCTTTTAAACTCTTGTTTTGTAAGACATGGCTGTATTTGTTTACAGGACACATGTGACTTTGACTTTGAAAATATAATGAGGCCCCTTTATTGAGGGCTGGTGCAGCTTTGGTTTCATGATCTATGTATTGCTCAAGAAGAAACCTAAGAGAGCTGTAAACAATTTTGGTATGAAATGACACCAATTAAGGCAATGATCACAGTGATCTAATATGTAGCAATGAAGATCTAGGTCAGATATTCAAAAGTTAGAAGCGGGCACTAAGGGGTGCTTACCCATGCTAACTAGGTTTCGCCTGATTCTGAGTGGGGTCACTATTCAGAGACACCCCCATAGTGTGAAACCATGTTATAGCACCTAAGTCTAACATGCCACTGCACCCACACAATGTAGAGTCATAGATACATAGATGTTGTTGGCAGATAAGGGCCTTGTGGTCCATCCAGTCTGCCCTATCCTCTTTCTAATGCTTAAGGTACCCTAGATGCTACAAGCACCCCTCACCCTAGCTTGATAATTCTCATGTGCTCATCCCATACATTCTTGAATCCTGAACCGTGGTCACCCCACCACTTCCTGGGAAGAATGTTCCATCTCTCCACCACCTTTCAGTGAAATAGAATTTCCTCAAGTTCCTCTAAGTTTTCCATCTTTTAGTCTCATGCTGCACCCCTTGTTCTGCTATTTCCCTTCATGTGAAAGATGCTCCCTCTGGTACCCTGTTCATCCATTTTAGATATTTGAAGGTCTCTGTCATTCCCCTCTTCTTTCCTCCAGGAGTACATATTTAGAGCTCCAGTCTCTCCTCATACAACTTATGCTGCCTCCCCAACACCATTTGTGGAATGTATAGAAACATAGAATTTGATGGCAGATAAGGACCGCTTGGCCCACCTAGTCTGCCCATTTTCATACCTAACAGATCAGCTGCAGATCCTAGTTAACCAACAGCTTACTTCCTCCTATCCCCCACTAGGACTGCCTTATGTCTGTCCCATGCATTCTTGAATTCCCTCTGTTCTTGACTCCACGACCTCCTCAGGAGGCTGTTCCATGCATCCACAACCCTCTCCATGAAAAATACTTCCTCACATTACCTCTGAGCCGTCCCCTCTATCTTCAAATTGCTTGCCCCTTGTTCTTGCACATCTTTTTCTGAAAGATGCTACCCTCTTGGATTTTGTTGATTCCCTTGAGGTACTTGAAAGTTTCATCATGTCCTCTCTCCCTTCTTTCCTCAAGGGTATACATATTAAGCTCCTTTAGTCTTTCTTACATTATCTCTTCTGGTTCAGACCCTGCACCATTTAGTTCCTCCTCTGGACAGCCTCTACTCTGTCTATGTCTTTGTGGAGATGGGGTCTCCAGAACTACACACAGTACTCCAGATGGGGTCTCACCAAGTGTCTGTACAGAGATAACAACTTCCTGTTTTCTGCTATTGATGCCTCTTCCTATGCATCCCTATGTATCATCTCCATCCTGTCTATGTTCTCTTTGGAGATGGGGCCTCCCAGAACTGAACACAGTACTGTAGATGAGGCCTTACTAGGGAGTTGTATAACGGTATCACCACTTCCATCCTTCTACTTGTTATACCCTCCTCTGCACCCTAGCATTCTGTTAGCCTTTCCAACTTCTTTGTTGCACTGTTTAGCCACTTTGAGGTTGTCTTCTATGACTACCCTAGATCCTTTTCCTCTGTGGTGGCCTCCAGTGTTACCCCGTCTAGTTCATACTCAGCCCTAGGATTCCCTCTCCCTAGGTGCATAATCTAGCACTTTTTTTGCATTGAAGCCCAACTGCCATTCCTTGGACCAGTTTTCTAGCCTCTTCAGATCGCCGATAATTTTTCTATACCTTCCTGTATATCTACCCTGTTACATAGCTTTGTATCATCTGCAAACAGGCTAACACTCCCTTCTAGACCTCTGCAATATTGCTTATGAAGACATTGAAGAGCACTGATCCCAGCACTGATCCTGGGGTACATCACTTGTTACCCATCCCTCCTGTGAGCTAACCCCATTTACCATTACTCTTGTGTTCTATTACTCAACCAGTTTCTAACCCATGTGACCACCTCTGTCCCCACTCCCAGATTTGCCAGCTTGTGGATTAGTCTCTGTGTGGGATCGTGTCAAGGCCTTCCTGAAGTCCAGATAGGCCACATCTAACACTCTTTCCTGGTCTATTTCTTCTTCACCCACTCAAAGAAATCAAATTGGTCTGGCATAACCTCCCTGCAGTGAATCCATGTTGCCTTGGGTTCAGCAGTCTCCTTGTCTATAGGCAGTCTTCCAGCCTTTCCTTAAGTAGGGTTTCCATCATTTTACCTACTATTGAGATCAAACTGGCTTGGTGGTAATTTTCTGCCTCCTCCTTGCTACCACTTTTGTGTGGGGTACCACTTGTGCCCTTCTCCACTCTTCGAAACCATGCTTGTTTCTAGTGATCCACTGAACAGCTTAGCCAGAGGTTTAACCAGTTCCTCCTGGAGCTCCTTTAGGATCCTCGGTGTATCCCATCAGGCCCCATAGCTTTATCCACCCTAAACTGTTTTAGTGCTCTTTTACTCTGTCCTCTGAAAAAGGTCTAATGTTCACCCCTTCTCCCTGTTTGCCCTCCTCTATTAATGGGGACCATCCCTATTGTCTTCTTCCCTGAATAGGAGCAGAAGTATTTGTTGAGGACGGTCACCTTGTCAATGTCTTTCTCCACTACCCTGCCTCCTCTTCCCTAAGTCTCACAATCCCTCCCATCTTCCTTCTCTCACTAATATACCTAAACAATGCCTTCCCTCCTTCCTTCACTGATTTAGTTAGTTTTCCTCGGTTTGGCCTTTGCTGCCCTTACTGCCTTGTTAGCTTCCTTTCATTTTCCAAGTATTCTTGCCTGTCCTTGCTTTGTGTTGCCTTGTCCCTCAAATGCCATCTGTTTTTCTCTTACTAGCTCTGCTAATCCCTCAAGAACCACAGTGGTTTCCTCTTTCTTTTGCTTTTGATGCAGGGCCTGGCATAATGGTTTGCTACCAGGTGCAGGGCTTCTCTTATCTTATCCCACTGTTCCACTACCCCCCCATGTCATCGTATCTCTGCATAGCCTTCCTGAATTCATCCTTCATCTTACCAAAGTCTGTCCTCCTGAAATCCACGCTTCTAGTCCTTGAGAAGCTAGCCTCCTGTGACATCCCTTATGGTGAGCCCTGACTCAATGATCACTAGTCCTAAGATCTCCCCACTGTGACTTCCTTTATCCTGTCCCCATTGCTTAGGACAAGATCCAGAATTGCATTCTCCTCGTAGGCTCCTCACTAGCTGTGTGAGACTTGCTCTTTGAAGGGATTGCAGGAATCCCTTATTCCTGGCTGAGGCTGCTGCTGGGATACTCCAGTCCACATCTGGCAGTTAAAGTCACCTATCAGTAGCAATTAGCCTTTGTTGCCATGTTCTCTATAGTCCTCAGCAGTTCTCTGTCTACATCCTCTGCCTGCCCTGAGGGCCTGTATATCACTACCATTTTAAGTACTGTCCCCCACTTCCAGGGTTACCCACAACACCTCTGCTTCCCCTCGCCTTGTGGGGCTGTTGCTTTATCTCTTCCCTGATGTACAATGCCTTCCTCCCTTCTTGCCTTCTCTGTCCCATCTCTGCAGCATGTAATCAGGATGGCTGGCTCCAGGCATGATTGCTAATGCACCATGTCTCTGTGACTGCCATGATGTGCAGGTCCTCAAAGGCCATTAATGCCACAAGTTCCATGATTTTGTTACCCAGATTGTGGGCATTGGTGCACATAGCCTTCCAATCATGGCCTCCCCTCTGATATAGCTCCAGCATCAACCCCTTATTCTGTGTCTGCCCATCCTGTACTTTACATGAGGTCCCTCCTTTTCTACCTATGGCGCCTCCTTGCTCATGCCCATGCCTGTTTCCTTTAGTCTGATGCTGCAGGGTTCCCTTCCATTCGCTGGTCCCATTACCTTTGTATCTTTCTGCTGCATCCTCATTTAGGTCTTCTTCTCGGTGCTGGACATATCCCAGTTTAAACCCTCCATGAACTTCTGCCTTAGTGCTCTTGTTCCTTCTCTGGTGAGATGCAGATCATCATGCTTGAAGAGCTTCCTGACCCAGGAGGTCCCCAGCCTCCAATGTAGTGCATCCCATTGTCTGCACACCAACCTTGAGTCACTGGTTCAATTCTCTGACCTCTTTGTTCCTGATCTTGTCCTCACTTCTGCCCTTCCTCCAAACTGGCAACACCTCCGAGAAGGCCAGGTGTGTGTGACTTCTTTAGGCTGTCCCTAGGGTCTTCATGTCTGCTTGGCTTCTTCCATAGTCCTATTTGCTATGTCATTTGTCCCAAGGTGGACAATGATCCCCATGAAACTGATCTCTTCTCTCCAGCTGTCCTACTCTGTCCTTATCTCTCCTTGCAGATGATCCTGGCATGCATTTCACCATGGTTTCAGCTCCCTTTGTACTGATGGACTGTGCCTCCACTCTTTGCAACACAGAGTCTCCATGACCAGAATCCTCCTGTTGCTCTGTGTATTCTTCTTCTCCATTCTTGTACCTCCTTCCTACTTTCTGGAATCAGGTTTGTCCTGCTCAACTCTTTCTTCTTCCCCACCTGTTTTCTGTCTCCTGGCTAGGAGGGCAAAATGATTCTGCGTGTAGTTAGAATGTGGCTGGTGGTGCCCAATCTTAGCTCTGGGTGCCCCACTGCCCCTCCCTCCACTCCTCCATCCCCCAAGACCGTGAGCCTTTGGGGAGTGGGAGGGTAAGGGGGTGGTGGGCATCCCTAATCCAGTCTCCCTACAGCCTCGTGATCTCTTCTCTTGCCTGCCATAGCTCCTCCATAGTTCCACAACTGTACTGCAGAAGGGCACTCCAGTCTCCAGAGTGTCTGCCTCGCTACCAGCCCTCTGCAGCTCTGGCAGATCTGGATGTTCATGTCTGTTTTCCTCCTGACCTGTAGGTGTCACTGTTTCTTTCTCACTTCACTGTGTCTTCTCTGTCCTCGCCTGTTCTCACTGATGTCTTCCTTGGAAATCCTGCAGGAAGTTCCCTTTGGCTTCTATAAATGTAGAATGACCCTGGGTGGTTGAGAGGGGGTGAGAGGGGTAGGACTATTACCACCCCTTAGCAGTTAACCATTATGATGGAGGAAGGGGAGATTTAGCAATTCCCTTTTTCTCTAAATGATGTACTCCTAAAAGCAAATGCTAGCTTCCTTTTGGTTGCCAGCTTCCCTCACCAAAATGAGGTGCTTTTAAAATTAAATCCTATCTCCTTTTCAGTTGCCAGCTGTTGTTTCTAAAAGCTGAAGCAGAAGTAAATACTATCTCCTTTCAGCTGCTAACTGCTGCTTTTAAAAGCTGAAACAAAATGAAGTTGAGGCACAAATGACTCTGCTATTCACAGGTCACCGCCCTCCCACTTAGCAGTAGCTGTTAGCAGTTAAGTGATGGGGAAGGGAGATTTAGCTGATTCCTCTTCCTCTCTAAACCGAGGTACTTTTAAGCAAATGCTAGCCCTTTTAGTTGCTAGCTTCCTCACCAAAATTAGGTGCTTTTAAAATTAAATGTGAGCTCCTTTTCAGTTGCTAGCTGTTGTTTCTAAAAGCTGAAGCAGAAGTAAATACTGTGTCCCTTTCAGCTGCTAGCTGCTGCTTCTAAAAGCTGAAGCCAAATATTCCTTGTATATGGGCACAGCGGCAAATTCAGAGGTTTGCACCAGTGGTAAATGTCACCCTAACAGGGCACATTCCTCCCTCTTATCACCTGTCCCAGTACCAGTCATGTCCTCCTGGTGTCCAGTACCACCCCACCCTGAACACCTGTCCTGTGATGTGTACAGGAAGCCCTGGCATTCAGTGGCACCCTCCACTCACTGATCACCCAGCCCATGAGGTGGAGTGTAGTCCCTAGTATCCAGTGGCACCCACTGCCCTCTGATTATCACCCCTGGTAGGTAGTACATCTCCCTGGTGTCTAGTGGTACCTCCCACCTCCGATCACCTGCCCGTCCAGTGTCATGATGTCCTGGTGTCTATAGGCCCTCCCCAACCTCTGATCCTCCGGTCCTTTAATGCATATGTAATCACTGGTATCTAGTGGTACTCCACCACCTCCAAGCCCATCCCAGAAATGCTTAGGTAGTCCCTGGCATCCAGTGGTCCCCCTGGCCAACCGGATGGCAACTGATGGTGGTTCAGTTTCCCCCTGCACTGCCTGCACCCAGCACACCACCCAGTGAACCTCCCCATACCTGTAGACAGCGTCATGCAGGAGCCCAGTATGATGACTCATATTAGTTTCTCACCACCTTAACCGACATCCATATGGGATGACAGGAAGCATGCAAACAGTATACTGTATACTGTATGTGTGCTCCCTGTCATCTCTTATGGCAGCCAGCAGAGGAGGTGAGGAGGACTGTGCCGGTCATTGGGCCTCGATGCACCACCTTACAGGCAACGGGAGTGGTAGTCATGGTGTGCTGGGTGAGGGTGGTGCAGGAGGCTGCTGAATCACCATCATTTGCCGGTTAGATTGGCAATTGACAGACCACTAGATGCCAGGGACTACCTAGGCATTTTGGTGACAGGCGTTCTGGGGTGGGAGGGTACCACTGGACACCAGGGACTACATATGCATTACAGGCCAGGGATCAGAAAGTGCAGATGGCTGCTATCACCAGGGCACCATGACACCATGTAGGGGTGTATGATCAGGGTACCACTAGACACCAGGAAGGACATGTTACCTACCACGGTGGGTGATTGGAGCGTGGGGTGCCACTAGCAACCAGGGACATGGTGTTAGAAAGTGGGATTGGTGTTCAGTGGGGAGGTGCCACTAGACATCAGGAGTACATTTCCATTGAGGGACAGGCATTCAGGGTGGGGGTTGGTCACCATAATGACTGATGTGGCAGACAACAGCAGGATGGACACAAACCTCTGCTGCTTCCAATGCAAATGAGCCCATAATAGGATGCTAATGCCCCTTAGCACCTTGCATCCCAATGGGCTCATTTGCATTCTGTGGCTGAATATCGCAGCATGGCTCCATGCTATCTAGTCTGGGGTGTAGTTCACCCATGAGCTGCATAATTTAATAGTTGCCTCTCCTCCCACTGCATCATGAGTGGCTAGATGGTGTTTAGGTATTCCCAAGTGCAGAAAACGTGCAGTGGGAGTTGATCAATTACTATAAAGAGATTTTGTGTGGTAACACCAGTATGGTGGGCAGTCTATTTTCACTTTTAAAAAGAAAAAGGAATCCAAATCAAACCACCAGCTATATCAACAGTCTCTACAGAATGTGTACAGTCATAAAATGTGTTTTTCAAACTAGAGGTACTTTGAGGTCTAAGGGGTTGACAGTGTCCATTTAAAGGAAAATATTAAAACATATTGTGTTTATAAAAACTGCATTAAACTTTATTGGTATCTAGGTTTCTGTACCGGTCTTATAAAAGAGGAATTGGCTATTATGTGAGGTCTTTAAAAAGTAATATTTATTTGTGAGACACCACTTTTCAGAATGTGTGCGCAAAATGGTTTTCATGGAAGCCCATTTAAAATGAGTCAAGCTTTGTGCACTGAAAATTCCAGTAAAAACAGTCAAAATTGTTTCAAAACTTATAATTTTCCATTCAAAATGACCCAAATCTTCTTTTAAAATAAAACTGCCAACTGTGAAATAACACATTGCTAAGACACTACAAGATTCTGGGGACATCATAGAACCACTTCAGCTTAATTCTGTGTGTGTGTGTGTGTGTGTGTGTGTGTGTGTGTGTGTGTGTGTGTGTGTGTCAGCAGCACCCTGTTGTCCTAACAACTTCATATTTAACACTTGGTAGTTACTTATCTACTTTTAAACAAATTCACAGAAACTAGCAATTGACGTTTTCTTGTGTATTTAAAAACATCTCAACAGCTGATCTCACACAACCTGTCTTTGTAATGTGATATGGCCTATGAGGAATCACCTTTCCTAGTGGACAAACTAAGAACTCCTTTTAAATCAAAGTAGGAAAAAGAATAGTAATAAAAATAAACACTCAGGGCGCCATTTTCAGAGCCGGACGCACGTGCAAACAAGTGCACTGCATGAAAAAATAGAGCCAGCTGGTTTCTGGCGCCTATATTCAAACAGATAGCATGATCTGAACTGACCATGCTATCTGTTTGAATATTGAACCCTGTAGCATGGCACACAGCAAGTGGTCACCATGTTTGGTGCAGTACTACCAGAGGGTGGAACTGAAGACCACCCATAGGGTAACACGCATCGCAAGCACTGGTGAGCGCCTGCCCCATGGGGATATTCAGCCCAAACATGCAAATGTGTCCATTAGGCATGCATGGTGCTAAGGCTTAATAATTTGTTTGATATTCCTGTCTGGCTCACCCCAACATTTGTGCTGATGGCGACACCCCAGTGAACAAACACATGAACTGGATGCAATATAAAATGATGGTATTGTTAATTTTGATAGCCAAAAATGTCATAAGTAGACTATGGCTCTCAAGTGCAATTCTGGTAAAGGAATCTTGGAGGAGCCTTACCTATGAAGTATACAATTTGGAGCGCCTTCTTCCAAACTGAATAATAGAAGAAAGAGCTTCAATAATAGATGGGGAGATGGGTTTCTTATCAACTACAGCATTATTCAGATTTTGTTCCTTGATGGGGCTAATCGACGGCAATTTATGTTATTGATATTTAGATCCCAGAGAACACTTCTCTCCGTTAACTGGATTGTTCTGTGGAGGTCGCCTTGGGACCAGACTGAGTCAATACTGATAAATCCATTAAGAGATTGTACTGAACCAGGCCGATGCTGTGGCACAGCATTTGGGGAATAACTTAGCCCTATGGGCCTGTTGTCTGGTGTTCCCTATGGATTACAAATGGGACTTGGGTACAGAAACTAGAATACTTGTTTTGCTGTAAGACGGTAACCAATGAATATATGTATTGCATACTGTATGAAAATGGATGTAATTTTCTATATGAAAATAAAATAAACATTTCTATTTAAAAAAAAAATGGTTGGCAAACTGCATCACCTTTTGTTATCAGAGGTATAACAAACCCTTTCCGGGAGGTTAAGGGTCATTCAACCAGAGGTATGGCTGCTTCTACGGCTTGTTTCAGGAATGTCTCTGACAGAGATATTTGTGTGGCTGACACTTGGAGTTCTGTGCACACTTTCACTAAACACTATAGTTTGACATTGCTTCTAGGTGCAGAGCAGGCTTTGGCCTAGCTGTTCTTCATGGTCTGTTGTCATAAGATCTCTGTTTATTGCAGACTTGTTCCTGCTCCCATGTCTCAGACTTGTCTGATTTTGACTGCCTAGGACTCAGTCCTACATGTTAGTACCTACTGCAAGAACCCTCTTGAAGTAAAACAGTACAGTTACGAAAGAACTTACCAGAACAGTAGATCTTCGAGAGAGGCTCTTGCAGTAGGTACTGCTTTCCTCCCACCTTCCCCTGGGTTTCTTCTGCTTTTCTTCTGTCATAGCTATTAAGCTCCAGGTTCCCACTCCTTCTCCTGTCGCACCTTACTGTCGTCTGGCGGAAGAACTGGAGGGCGGATGTGGTGACTGCTCCCTATATAGTGGCATGCTGACATTGATCATGTGATGCGGGGGCAGTCACCACCAGACACTGCTATTAAAAGTTTTCTATGTGGTTCTATGCCTGGTGGCTTAGTCCTACATGCAAGAGGCCTCTTGAAAATCTGCTGTTATGTATGTTCTATGTAACTACTTTATTATTCCTCAATTTGGCTTTATTTATATGCTGAGAAACCTAACTTGTGATGGAAGGAGAAGGAGAATAATGAAGAACATGATAAAGAGGATGTGCTGTTTCCAGAAGCAAGACTGAAGACAAAATGTTTCTGGAACTGTTGGCACTTGAAGAAGCAGAAAGAAAGCTTCAGAGTTTAGTAGGGGCATGTAAGGACTCAGGCAGCACACTTTGTTTTTAACAAAGTCAGCACCAGCTGGAGTGCGACACTGGACCTGGCTTTGACTTTTGTTGGACCATTGGTGATGCTGTGCCAGTCTGGTTCCAAGGGATGCATCAGCTGGCTCAGGCTGCTGTCACTCATGGCAGCTGGATTACTTGAAAGAACCATCATATCCACCACTTCTCATACCTATCCCAACACTGCTGTCCCTACTGTTGATGGTTCATCTTACCTTAGTGAGGACTGGGAATGGACATGGCTGTTAGAAGGATACCATGTCCTCGTTTTAAATCATCAACCAGAACACTGGCTCCAAAATTTTATTAGACTTCACTGGCCCAAACAATTGTTTTACCAAACTAATCGCAGCATGCTTTCAACAGATTTATGGTGTCACCTATAAGATACTCCACACTGTGGAGTATCCATTTGTTTTTAGGCACAGTGGATGGGTGGTGGTGGTGGTGGAAGTCAGAAGGCATGGAGGGTGGGGTAATACTTACAGAGGAACTGTGAAGGAGTTGCAAGATTATATCTTTTCTTTGACCAATGTGGAACGCTATGTGTTTGGATGGTATGGGGCAGGATGGACTGGGCAGCAGATATGATATGAGAAGGTAATATAATCTGATATACTATAATACATGAGAAAATGTAATCAGATATAACTAGGCTTTCTGCCATTTTCAATTTTAAATTGTTTTAAAATGGGCTCAATTCTCAAAGTGTTGGAATGCTGCAAGCCAAACACACGGCGTATGGGGTTTGCAGCATTCGCAGGCTGACAATCAGAATTCTCAATCCCATGTACTACATGCCATGAGGTAGACCAGCTTTTGCTGGTCTAAATTTTGGACTCTGTTACAGGGTTTGCACCACATATTTGGTGCAAGTTGCTATAAAGGGGTAAGTGTCACAAATGCACAACCTCTGTGACTGGGGCACAAGGTGCGGCAATGTGTGGCATTAGGAGTTTGACGAGGCTTGTGCAAGCCCTGCATCAACCTTTGGGACTGGAGCCCATGGAACCCTTTGCAGTAGGTATGGAAATGGGCAGACAAGCTGGGCCAAGCGATCCTTATCTGCCATCAAATGATATGTTTCTATGTTAGTGCTTTTCTGGTGTTTACAAATAAAAGCACAGAGATAAGAATAAGAAATAATGAAGTATAGAAATTAAAATGAGATAAAACAATGGTATTTTCTAGTGTTTATTTTGTTATTGTGTTTCTTGAAAAAGGTTAAACATCATATTTAATTATCATCAAATGCTTACACTGCATTTTCGGAAAGTGCTAATGTTATGACTGCAATACTCTTACAGAAAGTGCTAGGATACACAGCTGAAATGTGTTGTATAAAAACATCCAATACATTTTAGTGAGTCATATCAGATAGAGACACCTCAAAAGGGGACCACTGTGAACATCATGGAGTGAAGTGGAGTTTCATCTAAGCCATCAGCATCACAGAGCAGGTATTGAAATGTATCAATTATTAACCATCAATCTTTAGGCTTTCTGGTTTTAACCTACATGTTATAATGTAATACTGTAGAATTGATAAATGTTGCATTTATTAAATTTAGTACTCCCGGTCCTGCACTAGTTAACGTTTAAAAAATTTGCAGACCTCTGATCCACTCTGCCATCAGTATTCATTCCCAAACTGACAAAACTGTCAGCTTAAAACTCAACAATGGATTACTGCAAACTGTGAAATGGTTACTGACAAGCCATCAAGCACTCTTCAGGTGTTAACTGCCTAGCATTAGTGGCCAATTGAGATGCATTAATTACAGTACTTACAAGTACTGGTATCTCTGCTGCTAGTCAGTGATCAGCTGCTATGCTGTGCTGGAAGTTTGTTCACTTGCGTTTTTTTCTCCTGCTCGCAATGTTCTTTGGTCAAGTGGCTCCAAAGGAATATTGAGCAGAGGAACCTGATCTCACTGTTACCAAGGACATTACACCGGGAGGCTTTGAGTGACACTGCAGGAGTTACAATGAAAATGGCTGACTTTGTACTAGTCCAGGAGCTTAAGCTTGCCTCCCTTCCCGAGAGAAGGCGAACTGACTATGCCCACTACAGTCCAGAGCTTCGATATGAACTGGGGCACTCGGTGGCCACTAATGGTGTTAAGTGAACGCGGTCAGGTACTACTAAAAAAATATGATAAAATGATTAATGAAAGCACACAGTGAACATTTAAAACTGACTGCCTGGACAAGGTTCGTGTTAGTGGTGATCCTGCATTAGTTGCTCCGTCTGCCTCACAAGCCAGGGTTGTCCTACATTAGTTATGGAGGACATTGAAGCAGAAATGTGCAAAATCATAAAAGTCTTTGCACTGAAGGTGCAGCACCGGTGAATGCAAGGATGGTGGCAGCTGTAGCTTTGGGTATGATAAAGCCAACAACCCAAAGCTGCTCCCAGAAAATGAGGGCAATCTGATTATAGCCAAAAGTGGGCATGGCATTTCTTAAACTGCAGGGGTTTGTTAAGTGGAAAGGCACCAAAGCTGGCAGAAAAAAACAAATGATTTCCAACAGCTAAAGGCTCATTTTCTAGCTCGATTTAGCAGGGCTGCCAGACATGAACTTGTACTCCCAGAGTTGGTGATTAATATAGATGAGACTGGGGTACAACTGGTGCGTAGCCAGTGTACTATGGCTGAATCTGGGCTAGACAAATCGAAGTGACTGGCCTTGGAGACAAGCCTCGGTCTCACTTGTTATGGGATGTACACTGTCCGACACTTCTTACACCCTCAGGTGATCTATCAAGGGAAATGTCATCCTGCTTCCCTAGTTTCTCTTTTCCATCAGATTGGAACAGCACGCTCAGCAAAATCTCTGGGCTAACTCAGACACTAAGATTGTATACATTGACAATATCCTCAAGCCGCATATTGCAAGTGTAATTGAAAACATGATCTGCCCAAAGAACAGCGCAACATTTTGATTTTAGACCTTTACAGAGCTCACTGTACTCCTGCTATGATTCAAAAGCTGGAGTCCGGGTATTTTACAGATATTCATCCCATCCTCCTGCACGGATCTAGTGTATCCCTTGATGTATCCATAAACAAATTATAGTATATGGATGCTTTCAATTGTGATGGATTTCAGCAACTGCTGAAATCTTGTTATAGGACAGTTCAAGGTCAAAAAGTTGTTGTACTATCGTTCTGACGTCACATCGATAGTACAACAACTTTTAACTTTGACCTGCCACCTGATTGGCTCAGACTAGGCTCATGTACTAAATAGAGACAAACATAGCAGCGCTGATTTAGCAAGCAAGGGCAGCACAGTCACCGACTTTTAAGTTCAGAGTCGGGACATGGACTAGAGCCATACATGGTTCCCTTTCGGAAAACTTTTTTTTTTTTTAAAATAAGTGAAAGAAAAGTGAAAGTAAGTAGCAGGACCGATCATAAGTGGCAACAGCAGGAATGGGAGCGAGCAGGAGCACCAGCGGAAAGAAGCAGCACCTACAAGTAATTATATAAATAAAATTATGTGAACCTAAACAAAACCCATATACTATGTAGAACAGGATGGCTACCATCCACAACTAAGGTGTGTTTCCTCTTGGGATGTTGATGACATCAGCGAGACCTCTCAAGCTTCACTCTTGAGGTCTCTGATGTCATCAACTCCTCGAGGGAAACATTAGCCTTGTTGTGATGGTCGCCATCCATGATTCTATATGTTTAAGGACCATCGGAAAATATCCTTCACTGAGTGGTACGCCGGATGATTACTAATCATATCAACTCTGGTTCCCAGTCCACTGACATTAAAGTAGATCTCAGAATGACAGCCATAAAACCTAAGCATTCAGAGTGGCTGGTGTCGGCCTTTAACTCACTAAGGAGCGCCAGGAAGACTGCATCTGTGGCTTCGAGCTTGTTGGAATTGTCGCAGCAATGCTGACTGCTTAAACCAGGTAAGGATGCAGTTTTGTTAAAAATGTTGTTCTGCAACTCTACTACTATATTTGAACTGGGTGAAAAACATATTCTGAATAAGAGTACTGTCAATTTTTTTCTAGGTGTGGAGGAGCCAGAGGAGAATGATGACTGTACTTAGGCAAAGTTTATACATTGTCTCTATTTTATTTAAACTTTTGCTTTAGTTTATTTGTTGCTAGCATGTTATAGAGGTAATAAAAATGTACTCGGGTCAAGTTTTTGCTTTCATCTTTAGATGTTCATCTGTGCTATGTATTTGCATTGTACTGTATTAGTTTAATGTAAGTACTGATACCAGTATTTTCTTTTGATTTTTTTTAGTTTGCTGTGTAATAAAAATTGCTTTGGTTAATGTGTGCTGTTCAATTAATTTAGTGGACCGGAGGGCGCTAACATAGCAGATTTTTCTAAACAGCTAACATTTTCAATTCTAATCTATATGTTATAATTTGATATATGATTATTTTATTATGTTATGCTTCCAGTAAGGAAATTGTGATATAAGAAAACGAATCTCCTTACCCTTGTGCAGCATAAACAGCAAGCATTTGACAAGTCTCGCAAATGGTAAAATCATGGGAGACTGGACTGAGTGCAAATGCATGCTTGGTTGTCACCGATCCTCAATGACTTTTAACTCTGCACCATATCAAAGTGCCATACCCTGATGGTTTCCTTGTGGATAAGCTGGACCCTGTCTTTACCACTAAAAGTGTCTGTGCCAGAAGTTTCTGTACACCTATGCCATGTGTTGCTCGGAATGGAGGGAGTAGCAACTAATGACGGTTTTTACCTTATGGGAAGAAACATCTTTATTTATTTAATTAGTTTTTGTTGACCGGTAAGTGCACTAGACAAATTCTGTCTATTTTCAGGCATGACCTGGGGAGGGGATACAGATGAAAGCCAACTGACCTTGAACCAGATTAAGCTGTTGGTGGTATTTTTAGGGAATGGGGAAATGTGGCCAGGGTACTGGGAAATGTCCCTGCTCTTTCGAGAAGTGCCATGGGATCTTTAACATCCACCTGAACTACCACCAGAACAGGCAGATGGGACCTTGGTTTAATGTCTTATCTGAAAGACAGCACCTCAGGTGTGTAGCAGCCCCTCATGCTGCACTACAGTGTCAGTATCGGATTTAACCCAAGTGCCTGATGTGGGAGAGAACCCACAGCCTTCAGATCTCCTGGACTCAGAGGCAAGTGTGCTACCTGCTGAACCACTGAAACTGCATCTTCATCCTATTCATCTTGCTAACATCATCTGCCTGTCATCAGCCCAATAACTTGTGCCAGATTTATCAGCCCACCTGTCCAGATGACATCTCAACCCATGAGGAACCCTGGGATCCAGACTTGAAAATACCTGCTCAGGGTTCAGGCCATCAGCTGATCCAAGTCCCGAGGCTAGCAAGAACCTGAAGACATCAAACTGGTGATGTATTCACCACTGCCCATTGCCATGGTGACACACATCCAATATATACTAAGATATACACTGTGTAAATGCTAGTGTCATTGTGATCTAGGACAGTGGGGTGGGCTGGATTGCTGCCGAGCACTGCTTCTATATGGATGCCCCTCTCACCCAGGGAGGTTGAGCTGGATCCATGCCGAACGCACCTCTCTAAGGATGCCCTCCTTTCCTGGAGAGGATGGGCTGAATCACAACCCAAGCAGGTCTCCTATCACCACTCCTGCAGGGCAGCAGGATGGCTTGCTTGGTGGTTGCCAGCTTGTTGGGTCTGGGCCACTACTGCAGGGGACTAGCATGGCTTGACTTGGCAGCCGGTTGACCATTGGCACCCACCCTGTCCCATATTGTGGCTCCTCTGTCCCTTGATGTTGACTTCTCAATATCCCTCATGTGCTTTCCTCTAACAATGGACCACACTGATACTAATAGGCCATTCATTTCATTGTGTTTTTTTCTTTAATTCATAACTTTTTATTTTTTATATTTTTTCTACTTTTTCTGCTGAGGTCTTTTAGATCCACCTGAAGAATGCTATAGATGTCAATTTCAAATCCCCAAAATGGGTGTCTGCTGCATATGCCAGCGCCACTGTACACATCCATTTCGGGAGGGGCATTTGAAAGCTGACACCCATAGGCTTAGTGAGGGTGGGTGTAAATGATCTGGACAGAAGAAAGTGGCAACAACATATATAAAGTTATGAACTAAAGAAAACAACCCACTGGAATGAATGGGCCCATGGGCCTATTTATTTCATTGTGGTGTTTTTCTTTAGATCATAACTTTTTTGTTTTTAATATTTTTACCTACTCTTTTCTGCTGAGGTCTCTTTTGCCCCACCCTCTCGAACCTAATAGTCCCAACTTTAAATCCCCAGAAATGGATGTTTGTGGTGGACTCTGGCATATCCCAAACACCAATTTAGGGAGGGATTGAGGTCTAACATCCATAGAGTAATTCATCAGAAAGAGTAATTGAAGTGGGAACCTAGTGGTAAACACCAGGTTGCTATACCAGTGTCTGAGTAGCTCTTATATCCCTGAGGGCTGTCATACTTGCCCAGTTGCTGTGCTTTGACCAGCGTTATGGGTGATAATGAGTGCAAAGGATTACTATGTAAATAAACTGACCACAATGCCTGACACTGTTAATACT
Source organism: Neoceratodus forsteri (assembly GCA_016271365.2). Taxonomy (NCBI): domain Eukaryota; kingdom Metazoa; phylum Chordata; order Ceratodontiformes; family Ceratodontidae; genus Neoceratodus; species Neoceratodus forsteri. The sequence goes on from CM057452.1 coordinate 1,875,018,875, forward strand.
ACCATGACAAGGGGTACCCAGTTTAATAAGTTTGTCCTGCCTCCTTGTGATGGGACCCCAAAATTAATTTAGTTCATCAGTTCTGCTTGTGCTAGACACAGGTAGATGGTGGCCTGATTAACCACTTTTGATGGGGTTCCTGCTGGACTTGAATAATCTATTGTTTAAAGAAGAATTCCCTAGATAAGATGTTAATGTGTAAGGCCAACCCTCCTGTGTCTGAGGTACTAATGTTACTTCTCATCCTGAGAAGGGACACCATGGGCCTGTGAAATTATTTAACTTCCTTCATATGTAAACAGTTCACTGGATGACTACTTCACATTCAGGCTTCTACTGTTTAGTTATTTCAAACCCTTAACTTCATGGTACAGGACATGCTTTACTGTGCAACTACTTTGGTTCTGCCATTCAGCATCATCACCATTTACAATTTCCAAATTATAATAATCGAGGTGTATATTGTTTCCATAGGAAACCCAGTTATAATTTGCTGTTATAATCAGCTGGTTATAATGGTGAACATACGCTGGGTTTCCTTGCTGCATGCATGCGCCAGCCATGGTCTTTCCTTTGTCATGCTGCACGCTACAGCTCTCGCGACTCAGCAGTAAGTAAATGTAAAAAAAAAAATCATAGTCTCAGGAGGAACTGCTTTTATAAAAATAAACATTTAAACAGCTGCCTGAACTCAACCACCACTGCACTACGATGTGTATTTATTTTATATAATTGCTGTGGTGAGAAAAATGCTCCGCTGCGATTATATAAAATAAAACATGGGTGGTGTGTAAAACTTGAATTTTACATATCCTTGGTGTTGGATGCTTAAATAAACCCTGCGAGCAATGGATTTATGTAGCTGCCTAACACCTTGGTGTGTGTAAAATTCTCATTAAACACACCACCACATGTATTTTACTATATATTATATACAGTGACCCATGGGATAAGCTATCAGACTTGTATGCACACAAACTGAGATAACTTAACGGACCCATAGTTCTGCTACCCGTATTCAGTTCACATCCACACTTAGGCAGTTTACTTGGTGTAGTTCTGTCACTGGACATCTTCAAGCTTGGCACCTCCCACCACTCGTGGTTTCATTTACTGCTCGGTCCAGTTTCACGTTAGCTCTTGCATGCTGTAAGCAGGTTTCCATGTGCCACTTGCCAAGGGAGGTTGGAGGTTGGCGTGAACTGAATACTGCTAGCAGAACCATGATTACAGGTGAGTAACCTCTATTTCTGCAACCCCAGATTCAGTTCCTATCTACTTAGGCAGAATCCTAGCAGTCTTCTGGGAGGAGGGGAAAGTGCATATCCATATCTGGCAAAAGAGATCAGAAGACTGAAGTCCCAAACACATCATCACAATGACTGAGTATGTCAGTGCTGTAGTGAGATGCGTGCTGGACCAGGTAGTGGCCCTGCAGATCTTTTGATCAGGATGTGTCTGGCAGCAACCATGGAGGTTGCCCCTTGGCTGGCTCCTACCAGCCAACCTGTAACACAGCTTGTGCAGGATGTGATCCACCTATCAATCGTGCCTGCTTAGCGGCAAGTCTGCCTGGATCAGCATCAGTGTAGGTCATTTACAGTTGGCAAGCCTTATTGCATACCCCTGCAGTGCATTCCTTGTAATAAAGGCGCACCTGGTGTACGCCCAAAGTAAGGCATGCACACACAGCATCCCAAGTAGGCTTTGGGATATATAATTGGAGGTACATAATCTGGTTAAGGTGAAACTTTCTTCCTCCCCACCCTTTCTCTCCTATATCCTTCTCCCCCAAACATTAACCCAGATCCCAACATCTTCCTTGGAATACACCCCCGTAGCTCTTCTCTTCCTCCCCACCTTCTCCACCTTCCCACCTCTTTTCCTCCTTATTTCTGACTCAAACACTGCTCCATCTCCTTTTCCTCAGTTGGCTCCCTTCTTGAAGTACACCTCTCGACCCTATACAAAACTACTCGCCTCTCAAAACAACCCAGTGGGGGTCCCTTTCTTTTTTTTCTGCTCATCCTCTCCTCATTACCTCTCTATTATATCTTCTACCCGCCTTCCCTTACCTTCTTCATGGCCCTCCTCTACCTAATCCACTCTTTCCCACATAGTTAGTTTCTCATCATTCCACTCCAGCTCCTCCCAACTACCTCTGCCCCATTGTCTCAAAATAGTCTTAGTGACACTTGTCACACCTCTTTCTTGGTCAGAAGTAGTTGACTGTTGGGCAGCTAGGATCAACAGCTTACCCAATGGGTAGTAAATCGGCAGACTGTGAAGGATAAGTAATTGTTATCTACCATTAAAGTTAATATCTATAAGTTGTAATGTTAAGAACTTATTTCTTCTGTATTATTGTTAGACTAGCTATTGTTTAATACTCTTGTGTCAGCATGCATTGTTAATGTTCTTGTATTTTGTCTGTATACTGACGTGGAACCTTTGTAAATGAGCTCCAGCTCAAAGGTATTAATCTAAGATTTCAATAAATAAATAAAACTTCAAAATCACTTTTGGCAGGAACTCCATGTGGGCTGAAGGATGACCTTGCTTTGTGGAAGATCAAGTATGGAGACTCCACTGAGAGTGCCTGGAACTCATTCATCTGTCTGGCTGAGGTGATATTGACCAAAATGCAATAGATTAGCTCGAATGGTTTACCTATCAGTTTAGCAAGCACTAGCAGTAGGTCCCATGGAGGCAGTGGTTCATGCACCAGTGGGACAACTGGTCCAGACCTTTAAAAAGTGCCTGAAAACTCTCTCCTGTGACACGTCAGCACATTGGTCTGTACCTGGTATGCAGAAATGGTGGCCAGGTGCCCTTAAGGGTCATGTATTGTAACCCAGATTAATATAGGGACTAGAGGCAGTCAGTGATTTGCAACACTGGAAAAGCAATGGATCAATACCCTTGCCTGCACACAGAGTTAGAACCTCTTCCACTTGAATGCATATGTTCTACAAGTTAACGCCTTGTGGGATGCCTCCGTAACATAGTGAATGTCTTCCAAAGATTCCAAAGCCTGGAGCTCTAGCCAATCAGGTACTAGACTAAAAGGTGCAGGGGCTAAAGGTCTAGGTGCTAGACTAAAAATATAGCCAATTCAGTTAAGAAGGGGATAAAACCTTTTATAGGTACATTAGGGAGCATAGAAAGGTTAAGGGGAAATAGTGAAGATTAATAAAGGAGAAGGGAGGTGGGCAGAGGGAGACAGTGAAAAGGCAGAGATACTGAATGAATACTTTTGCTCAATATTCACAAAAGAAGATGAGTAGGAGTTACCTAAACCAGACAATAGAAGCACTTTGGGTAGGGGTTGACACCAGTCCATTTACAGAACAAAGAGTCCTGAAATAACTCCTAAAACTGAAGGTGGACAAAGCAATGGGGCCTGACAGGATTCACCCCAGAATCCTAAAAGAACTAAGGAGGACCTAGTGACACCATTGACCACACTTTTAACAAATTGTGGGAGGATGGGGTGGTACCTAAAGACTGGAGGAGGGCAAATGTGATTCCTCTTCCACAAAGTGGGAGCAAGGCAGAAGCAGAAAACTACAGACCTGTAAGTTTGACCTCAGTGGTAGGAAAATGATGGAATCACTTCTGAAAGAAAGAATTGTTGAGTACCTAGAGGCCAGTGGGGCACAGGACCCAAATCAGCATGGATTTACAGCAGGAAGGTCATGTCAGATGAATCTAATTGATTTCTTTGACTGGGTGACCAAAGTAATAGACCAGGGAGGGGCTGTGGATATGGCCTACCTAGACTTTAGCAAGACATTTGACACAGTCCTGCACAAAGATTAATAATCAAGTTAGCCAGTCTGGGAGTGGGTTCCAGGGTGGTAGCCTGGGTAGCAAACTGGCTGCACAACAGGACACAGAAGGTACTAGTGAATGGAACACATTCCGAAGAAAGGGGTTACTAGTGGAGTACCTCAGGGCTCAGTACTGGGTCCAGTCCTCTTTAACATCTTTATAGGTGACATTGCAGAGGGTCTGGTGGGAAAGGTATGCCTCTTTGCAGATGACAGAAAGATCTGTAACAGAGTTGATACACAAGGAGGGGTAGAAAGGATGAGAAGGGACTTGTCAAGGTTTGAGGAATGGTCAGACATATGGCAACTTAGATTCAATGCAAAGAAGTGCAAGTAATTCACCTGGGAAACAAACCCCAGGAGAAGAGTACACAATAGCAGAGGAGGTACTAACAACAAGAAAATGGAAAGGGACTTGGGGTAGTCATATCAAATGACTTAAAGATGGGTAAGCAATGTGAGAAGTCAGTAGGAGAGCCAGGGGATATTGGGATGCGTAGGAAGGGGCATCACAAGTAGGAAAAGGAAGTGGTTATCCTCTGTACAGACAGTTGGTGAGACCCCATCTGGAATACTGTGTGCAGTTTGGAGACTCCATCTACGGAAGGACATAGACAGGATGGAAGCAGTCCAAAGGAGGGCAACTAAAATGGTGCAGGGTCTGCATCAGAAACCATATGAAGAGAGACTAAGATAGCTTAATATGTATACCTTTGATGAACGGAGGGACAGGGGGACATGATAGAAACTTTCAAGTACCTCAAGGGAATCAACAAAGTCCATGAGGTAGCATCTTTCAGAAAAAGAGATGTAAGAACAAGGGGCACAATTTAAAGATAGAGGGGACGGCTCAGTGTAATGTGAGGACATTTTTTCACAGAGAGAGTAGTGGATGCATGGAACTGCCTTCCTGGAGAGGTTGTTGGATCTAAAACAGTGGGGAAATTCAAACATGCATGGGACCGACATAAGGCAATTGTAGTTGGGGAGTTGCAGGAAGTAGGCTATTGGTTAACTAGAACCTGTAGCTTATCTCATAGGAAAGGAAATGGGCAGACTGGGTGGACCAAGTGGTCCTTATCTGCTGTCAAAGTTTATGTTTCTATGTTTCTATGACTGTTCCCCTTGTCTCATCAGCAGGTACAGATGGTGAGGAAGGCACCATGTGGACCTACCGAGGATGAGGAGATCCTGGTACTAGAACTGTTTAGGCCAGTCTGGAGCTATCAGGATCAGGTTTGACTTGTCCCTACATGATTTGAGCACTATATTGTGGATCAAGAAAGAGGCAGAAAGGTGTACAGAAGGCCTGGGGTCCAGGGCTGGCAGAAGGAATCCCAGTAAGAATTCCTGTTTGAGGAGGTGGGAACAGAACAACCTCAGTTTTCTGCTCATCCAGGAGGTAAACTGGTTCACTAAAGATGTTCCCTATTGGGCAAACAGCTGTTCCTATATTCTGTTGCAAGAACCACTCATGTGACATCTCTTCCACTCGATTGATAGTATCCACCAACTGGTTGTCATCCCCTGCCACCTGCGCTGCTATGGGATCTGCCTGCAGGTTAATATCAGGAATCAGGTCTGGAGCTCGTACATAGGGAAAGGAGTACATCCCAATTTGCTTGTTCAGGTAGAACATGGTTGTCATGTTGTCCATCTAGACCTGCATGACTGACCCCGAATCAGGAAGCAAACTCTGTCAGTGGCCATCTGTTTTACAGCTGAGCTAGGTTTTACTGTGCACACAGTGAGAACACCAAGTTCATTTGAATGTGTGGCAGTTCATAGGGGTCGATGCAGCCTGCAGGGTTCTCCTGATTTACTGCCCCGGGATGGCAGGAGAATTCCTACAGGAGGTAGTTGACTTCATCATCAGTGAAACTTTGGAGGTCTCCAGATGTTTAGTTTTGGGGACTTCAATGTTTGGGCTGATGAAGAATCCTCAAGGCTAGGCTATAACCTCCCCAGACAATGTAATCTCTAGGTCTGTTGCAAGAGGTTCTTTCACGACCCATCAGGGCAGCCACATGCTGGACCTGGTCTTCTCTCTGGAGCTTGAGATTAATAACCTCAAGGTTGATTTGGTCGTCTAGTCTGATTATTGCACAGCGGAGTTCCTGTTCAGGCCCCAGCCTTCCCCTGCTGAGATGGTAAACTACTGCCCTTTGAGGGGTTTGACCCCGGAAGGATTCCTGGTGATGGCCGACCTATCTAGTGTGGTTGGTTCATGCATAGGGGCACGGGCGAGGCAGTTGCCATCTATAATAAGGCGATGTCTGATGCGCCTAACCTCCTCACACCGGTCTGTGTACAACCTAAGTCCTTCTCACTTGAGGTCCCCATGGTTTGATGGGGAGCCAAGGTGATGAAGATTCTGAGTCGGAGGTTAGAGAGTAGCTGGCAGAGGACCGGGCTGGAGGTGGATAGGCTGGCCCTGTGTGCTCACTACGGAAGTACCAGGGGGCAATCAACCATAAAAGACAGAGTTCCTGTCCACGGAGATTGCTGTTGGGTAGACTCAACCAACTGTTCTTTTTGACTGTGGACAGGCTGCTACATCCAGTCTGTCTTCAGCCGAAAAACCTTTTCGGATGCACTTTGCAAAGAGTTTGCTCGTTTTTCTCGGACAGAGTGTCCACTATCCAGTGAGGGATTCTGTCAGTGAGCCATGTTGTAGCCAATGGGGATCGACTTGGGTATCCAGAGGCGCTATGCTTAGCTGGGGTGAGTTCAAGCCGTGGAGATGGTAGAGGTCATTGGGGTGGTTTCAAGCTGAAGCACACATATTGCGACCTGGACCCGGTGCCAACATGTTTCTTGATGAGATGTGTCGACTCTGTCAGCCCGGTGTTTGCCTTGATTGTCCAGTGCTCTTTGGCAGAGGGGTTTACCAAATGCCTTGAAGGAGACGCTAGAGACCCCTTCTGAGGAAACTAACATTAGACCCTGACTTCAGGCTAACTATCATTCTATCTCCAACCTCCCATTTTAGGAAAAGTTGTTGAGAAGATTGTGACACAGCAGCTTGAGGAGCACCTCAGGGCCTTTGATCTATATGTCTGTCCCATGCATTCTTGAATTCCCACTGCTTTTGACTCTATGACCTCCTCAGGCTGTTCCATGCAACTACAACCTCTCTGTGAAGAAACTTTCACATTACCTTTGAGCTGTCCCCTCTATCTTGAAATTGTGCCCTCGTTCTTGCACATCTCTTTTGAAAGATGCTACCCTCTTGGACTTTGTTGATTCCTTGAGGTATTTGAAAGTTTCTATCATGTCCCCTCTCCTCCTTTCCTCAAGGCTATATATCTTAAGCTCCTTTAGTCTTTATTCATATGTCTTCTGGTGCAGACCCTGCACCATTTTGGTTGCCCTCCTCTGGACAGCCTCCACCCTGTCTATGTCTTTATGGAGCTGGGGTCTCCAGAACTGTACACAGTACTCCAGGTGTGGTCTTATCAACTGTCTGTACAGAGGGCCAACAACTTCCTGTTTTCTACCAGTGATGCCTCTCCTATGAATCCCAGTATCCCCAGCCCTCCTTATTGCCTTCTCACATTGCTGGCCCACCTTAGGTCATCTGATATGACTACCTCCAGGTCCCTTTCCATTTTTGTTGTTGCAGTATCTCACCCCCATTGTTTACTCTTGCCCTGGGTTTTGTTTCCCAGGTACATTACTTGCATTTCTTTGCATTGAATCTAAGCTGCCATACATTTGACCATTCCTCCAACCTTGCCAAGTCCCTTTTCATCCTTTCCACCCCACCTTGCGAATCAACCCTGTTGCAGATCTTTGTCCTCTGCAAAGAGACATACCTTCCTCCAGTCACTCTGCAATATCACTTATAAAGACATTAAAAGGACCGCCCCAGTACTGAACCCTAAGGTACCCCACTAGTAACCCTCCTTTCTTCAATGTGGACTCCATTTACTATTACCCACTGTGTCCTGTTGTCCAGCCAGTGTTTTACCAGGCTACCACCCTGGGACCCACTCCCAGGCTGGCTAATTTGTTTATTAATCTTTTGTGCGGACTGTGTCAAATGCCTTGCTAAAGTCTAATTAGGCCATGTCCAAAGCCCCTTCCTGGTCTGCTACTTTGGCCACCCAGTCAAAGAAATCAATTAGATTTGTTTGACATGACCTTCCACCGTGAATCCATGCTGCTTTGGGTCTTGTGCCCCACTGACCTCTAGGCACTCAATAATTCTTTCCTTCAGAAGTGATTCTATCATTTTCCCTACTACTGAGGCCAAACTGACAGGTCTGTAGTTTCTCTGCCTCTGTTTTGCTCCCACTTTGTGAAGGGAGTCACATCTGCCCTTCTCCAGTCCTCAGGTACACACCATCCTCCCATGATTTATTAAAAGGGTAGTCAGTGGTGTTACTAGTTCTTCCCTTAGTTCTTTTAGAATTCTGTGATGAATACCATCCCCAGAGATCAAGGAGAGGAACAATTCTCATTCTCTTCGATCTCTTCAGTCTTTGACATGGTAGACCATTGTGTGTTGCTTGACTGCCTGAGAAAAATTTGTGGACGCTACTGGCAGTGTCATCTGCTGGTTTGAGTCCTACCTCACAAACAGGAGGCAATGGGTAGTGATGGTGAATTTCTCCTTCCTGTAGGATTTATACAGAGTAATGTGACCAGCAACCCCTCCCTAGAGGCTGGTGTGGTGTTGCTGTGTGGCAGGTAAGACATCTTTGTAAGATGCTGAGTGACAGAAACACAATTTTACTAGTAAAAGAGACGAAGAATGTTATTGTTTGAAAGGAAACCACTAAAGGAAGGGCAAAGGCTCTGAAAGAACTGTGTATTTGCCACTTGCCGACATACAGGCTACAAAAAAGAAAGCGAGTTGCTGAGGTATTTTATTACAATCATACTGAGATTTTTAAGCTTTAGGAGCTAGAACACTGCCAATTAAAGGATAAATAAGCATGTTTATTTTACAGAGACTAAAAACAAATGGCAGAAGCTTTAGAAGGACCATATAGCAGTCAATCATCTAAATACACACTGGAAGTGTAAATGCATAGCAAACAAGGTATCCTTGGAACAAACTCCTCCATATTTGTTGTTAGAGATGAACTAATAATATATTAGATCTAATTCTAATGATTTTTATACTTTAAAGGTGTTTAAAGGATGATGAAAATGACTAGAAGGAACAAGTTACCATAAAGAAACCTTGTAAAGAAGGTACTATATATATATATATATATATATATATATACTCAGAATATAAAAAGAAAACAAAAACAGTAAAAGTTACTTATGAGGTTGTTTTACTTTAAAAGGTGGATGAAAGACAAATGAAGGGTAACAGAATTAAGGAACATAAAACAAATAGGAGTTAAGAGGTGAGCAAGACTTTATTTACACAGTATATACTTACAGTATATATGAAGTGAAAAATGGAACATAATAGGTGGAAGAATGCTATAATATAACGTGATAGACATTTGGAAGATGACTATATCATTTTATTAGATGTTTTTGGTTTTGGTATCTGTCAAACGGTTGAATATTATGAAATTTACATGAAAGATAGATAGTTAAAGTGAAAGATATAACTAGGCAGGCCGGTCATATGACAGCTGTACTATTGAGAAAGTGTAATGAAATGAAGAAAACTGAAATATGATTTTATTTATTATTTTATTATAGAAACACAGTTGGGGCCTGAGGAAGTGGTGTGGCCATGGAACTGTTGCCCCATCCTCTGAAAGGTGTTAAATAAAGAGAAAAAAGAAAATTGCCTGAGAGGAACTGTCTGCAGCGGAGTTTATCCCCATAATTTTTTTTTATTCTATATTGGTGCCAATGGGATGACCTAGACTTTAAACTTTATACATACACAGGCAGCCTGATACTACTGTTTCACAAAGAATTTCCTCCTTCCCTAGCGTCTTGTCTTGTGGAGTAGCTCAGGGTTCTTTCTTGTTGCCAATGCTGTTTTGGTATCACGTAAAAATAGCAACCCAAAATGATGGCTACAAAATAGTGACTCATTTTGGGCACTGTTATTGTGGGCTACCCTGCGCAATAGCGGTATGGGATATCGACCATGGGGAAGGGCGAACAGAAGGGGGATAGCAAGAGGAAGGGAAGGGAAGGAAGGGTTTTCAGGCACTTATGTACCTGCTGCCACCGAGCTAGCCATGTGGCATGATGGTGTGGGTGGCTTGCTCTGGTACAGCAGGTTCTGGGTTCAGGACTGGGAGCATGTACATTGTACTGCCCGCAAGCTGCAAAACTTATATTTTGCCTGAATCTGATTTTGCCCTTCCCCAACATGAATGCCTCTGGAGTTGAGAATCCTATTTCAGGGACGCGTGGGGAGGGATGCGGGGGACAAACACTTTTTCCAATCCAGATATCGGTCGCTTAACTGTATATCACTAATTTGCTTTTCAACAATATACACTCACCATAACAGTGATCACTGTTTTGCGATCACTATTATGATATGGACCCATTGTTTTCCATGTACATGCTACCGCTGGGACAGATCATTAGGAAGTACAGTTTGGGTTTTCATTGCTATGCTGATGATACCCAGCTGCATCTCTCCTTGCCCGTGGAACATCCAGCACAGTGGAAATGCTAAATAGCTTTGCTGAGATCAGTGACTGGATGGTCTCCAGCTGGTTGCTATTGAACCCTGATAAGACAGAGATGCTGGTGGTGGAGTTGAACAAAGGTGTGATAGGATGGTCTCTGGTGCAGAGACAGAATTATTCCTAGGATCTGTGCCATTGAAGGCCTCCTCTAGGTTATGTGATCTTGGCATTATCCTTGACAGCTGATTGACATTTGAGGGTCAGGTGTCATCCGTTGTCAGGACCAGCTTTTATCATCTGAGGAATATGGCCAGGATGAAATCCCTAGTTCCACCCATGGTTATCCCCACCTTAGTGTATGCCTTCATGACATCCAGGCTTGATCACTGTAATACGCTGTACTTGGGGTCTTGGGAGGTACCCTCCGCTGGCTGCAGCTAGTGCAAAACTCTGTCGCCAGGTTGTTGACGGATCAGTTAAATAATGCACACACCCCGCACTGGAATTGCACTGGCTGGTGGAGGTTCTCTTTAAGGTGGGCTTGCTCACCTTAAGGCCCTACATAAGCTGGGCCTGGGATGACTGTTGGACGTTCTTACACCTGCTGCCTCAGTCCGCCCTCCATTTCTCCTCCTCTAGGGGCCTTCCTTGATTCCCAGGTCTAGGTTAAAACTGCCGTGACAGAGCTTTCATTGTCACCGCCCTGTCCTGTGGAATTTGCTTTCATCCAGCTATAAGGGAGGCTCCTACAATTGGAGGTATTTAAGGCCCGCCTCAAGACTTTTCTTTCAGTCAGGCATTCCCAGACACGATTTAGATACTACTGTTCCTGAGATGCCCAGTGCTAGTTTTAGTTCAGGTTCCCTTCTTGGGGTGCATGTTTTATTGTTATGCTGTTGTAAATCCATTTTATGTGTTTGTGTGTTTTTACTACATTTATTTATTTAATGTGTTATTGTATTTTACTTGTACGGTGCCCAGAGCCTCTGGGACTGGGTGCTTTAAAATAAAATTTGTTTTGCCATCAGTGCCAGGTGCACTGCATGGAGCTTGAAGTGTGCTAGTGGGTCTCATTGGGTGACCAGAACATGTTGGCTCTGTGGTCAGACAGGTGAGCCCCCCATCCCACTAGGGATGCATCTGTGGTCAAGGTGAGGATTGGCTCTTGGGGGACAAACAGAACTCTCACCATGAGGTTGCAGGGACACAGCTACCATTCTATAGCATCCACACATCAACTGGGTCACTCGAACTGACTGGTCCAGGTGACAGTGGCACTGAGGCCACTGGTGCCCCAGCGCCCAGTGGATGAGGCGCATGCATAGTGTGCTCAACCAACTATTCTGGTTGAAGCCACCATGTACCCCAACAGCCGCAGGAATTCCCTGGCTTGGTGTGATTGCCCAACCTGAAATGATTGGGCAAATGAGGTAAGATCCTTTGCCCTCTCTACAGAAAGTGAACCCTGGATTGTAGGGAGATCAACTCCACCCAGTGAACAGAATCTCCTGCTTGAGGACCAGTTCTGATTTCACTGGGTTGAACTGAAGTCTGAGATCCAGGGAGTTCTGGAGGCCAGATCTCTGAAGTGCTCCACCACTTACCTGGAATACCCACAGTAAGCCAGTCATCCAGGACTGGATATATGCTGCCACACCTCAGTTAGGCCGCCTTGGCTGACGGGCACTTGGGGTAAACTCTGGGTGCTAAGAACAGGTCAAATGGCATGACTGGAACTGGTACAGTACTCCACCTAAGTGGAATTGAAGGTACTTCCAGTGGGACGGACTGATGGGAATGTGATAGAAGGTGTCCTGGAGGTCCAGGAGCAGAACCATGCTCTTGGCACCAGAAATGGTATGATCTGGTTCAATGGGCAAATCCAACCTAGTGAGGATCTATGCTTGTGCAACACTATTTGACAGTCAGAAGGTATTTGAATGAATGTGTTGTTGACTGTAATGTGTGGATTCTTTGGTCATTCACACACTCTGCCCCATGGGGAACTACCACCTTGTTGGGGTACTGTGAAAGCAAAGGTACCCACTTGAGAAGGGTTCCACCCCTACAGATGCCACAGTAACATAATGCCTTTAGGCTAAAGGTAACTTAGGAAAGAGCCCCAAGGAAAGAGAGTGCTGCTGGAGGAGGCGGAGGAGGAGGGGGGGGGAGGATGGCGGGGCAAACAAACAGTGCTTCTGAGTGAGTATGGAGGAAGCTGGCTTAAATAGCTCAGGAAGGGAGTGTGGCTGGTTGCTCCTACCCACTAAACTGCAGGTATAGCCTTTGAATTCAATGGGTGTACATAACTTAGTGAGGACTTATGCTTGTGCAATATTATTGATCTTCTGAAGGTATTTGAATAATGGTTGAAACTGATTCTATTTCCTACTTTCAGCGTGTATTTACTGTTACCCTTCTGTTTTGTTTTCAGCCCACATGCTAATGCAGCACATTGTTTTTTGTTATTATGAAACTTTGCCTGCAGATGAACTTGTTCAGATCGTGCTGGTCCAGTGTGGGGTGCCAGCCTGAGAGGCCAAGGTCTCTGGGACAGGCTCAATAACACTGTGCTCCAGAAGTCAAATGATACCACTCTGCAGTGCAGCCAGCATGTCATATGGCAGCATGAGCTCCCACAGTGCTTGTTATCAGTATAACAGGAGAGTCTCATACTCGAGAGACAGACCTATGCCCCCACTTCCAGCACTCACTTGTCCAATGTGACAGTGGATCACTGTGGAAGGCAGTGAGGAGCTGACCTCCAACCAGGAGCTGTATCAGGGACTGTGTGAGAAAGGAAATGGAATCCTACAATCTGTCATATTTTACCATTGCAGAGGGGCTCCAGAGGGCTAGCCACCAGATGCATGACCACCTTCCCTTTTAAGACCCTGACCAATGGACTTAGGCTTTGCTGGATGGCAGTAATGGAACTAATGCCTTTGCTGCTGGGGTTGCTGCTGCTGGTGGTGGTGGTGCAGTTAGCCTGAGCCAGGACAGCAGCTCTTTTTCAGCTGGGGGACTGCTTAGCCTGCTGGGATAAAACTACCAAAGCTATCAAATCCAAGATGGCAGTAGACTTCTTAATCCGGATGAGATATCCTCTACCGCAGGGCCAGAGAGGTTGGTGCCTAGAAGAGGCACATCTGCCAATTTATGCTGTGTGTCTGGGGTAGACATTGAGAGATTCTGCCAGTCCCTTCTACACATGGACAGTGAAATAGCCACCATGTGGGTACTTGTTGGCTATATCCAGAGCTGTCCTGCAGCTGGTGCTTAGACAGTAACATCGCAGGTCCTGGAGGGACTTAGCTTTGCCTCTCTGCTGGGAGCAGAGGGAGCATGTCAGTGAGCTTGTCAAAAGCTCATGATTAAACTGAGCCATCAGAGCTACAGTATATAGCTTGCCTGATGGAAGCTCACTGTAGCCGCTGCATAGTACTTACAGGCCTGGGAGTTCTGCTTTGGACTTCTTGTCAGGTGGCTTTCTGTATCTCCCTGGATGTTCAGCTTCCTGACAGCTCAGTTCAAGACAAGCTCCTTAGCCAAAGGATTTTCTGAGAACCTGAGAGACCCTTCCATAGAAATTGTGTACTTACAGTCCATATGGTAGGGAGAAGCTGGGCAGGATGTGAGGTGCTGCCTGATCCTGAGCATAGGGTCCAGGACAGCTTTGTTACTAGGAATGCCACCCTGGGGAGTCATCTTGCTCCACGGTATTCATAAGAGGGTAGATCTCACAGTTGCAGACCTCCTTTCACAGAATGTTCAGGGTAGTAGACATTTGCTGAAGAAGGGCAGCAAAGGACTTTGATTCACCAGCAATGGGCTGACTGTTCGACAAGTAGAGGACCCTTTGACTAGGCGGAGCATGCCATGGAAGAATCCTCCAAACTGGCATCCTGGTCCCGAACAAGGACTGAGGCTGCTTCTAGGGGTGTGGACTACCATCTTATCCAGAGTGACCACCAAATGACAGGAGATGGGCAACCCAGGACCTCACTGAAAGTCCTTCATGGGGCCCCTCCAGGGACTGCATAGGTGTGAGGCTCTACAATTATCAGTCAAGTGGCAAGGACTGCAGGCAGCAGAACTTCTCATGAATGCCCAAATGGCATCAGCACCCAAGACGGACCGAAGGGGCAAGTAGCATAGGGCCTACCAAGCCCTGGTCCAAGATGACCCAGTGCTGCCAGAGGAGGTACTCATAGTTTCCCTCAGTCAACGATGTTGTCGGTCTTCCAAGGAAGAGGACAAACTCATGGATGTTGATAATGGCACTGGCCGTGTGAGGGACCAAGACTGAAAATGCAAACTGATCTCGACTGTCAACCTCCTCGAGGTCGAAATGGATCTAGCTGCAGTACTAGATAGACCACTTACTGAGGTAGCTTCAGCATGATGGGAAGCACCATAGAAGGTACCTGTGGGATGACAGTGAGACTGCACTGAGGTTAGTTGGACAGGGGTCACCGTGGAATCCCTTCACCTGCTGGAAATGGCCCAAAGGAGCCAGGGCCTTGGACAGCTAAGCTTCATCTGCCTCCAACCTCTGGTCAATTGACTTAAGGAAAATCTTGCTGGCTCATTGACCAGAGTGTTGGGGCACAGTGGAAGCATTGACTGACCTCCTGATCAGTAGATGCTTGACTAATGTTGACCAGTTGGGAACTGAGCAATCAGGAAGAGCAGAACACTTCTTCCCATTATTGATGGTGGTGGTTCCTTTGGTGCTTCCTTGATAAGGGAACTCTCATTAAAGGTTGAAGAGCCAGATACATATCTCTGAACTCTAGGCAACCCAAAATGGAATGCCCAAAGCCTGCTCCACAAGGACCAAGGTCATGGTCAAAGAAGACCCTGCTGCCACCTCCACCACCACTTAATTTTCCATTGCTGTCAGCTGGGCCACTGACCCACAGCCATCAAGACCTGTTTAAGTCCCAAAAGCCTAACAAGAAGGGGTTGCACCTTTCATTCCTCTAAAGACACCTGATGCATGGCCTGAAAGAGTTCTGCCTGATATCATGGTCAGCCTACAAGCTGTAGAGGCCCATGTCATGGCCATCCACAACTGACAGGTTACGCACCTTTAAAACCCTCCTTTAGTGTTCTATCTTCTGAGTCATTGATGAAGCAGTAACCAGATGACAGGGTCACAAGTGTAATCTATGGAATCAAAGAAATAAAGTTTTGCCAAAGAATTCTTAGTTCTTGAAAACTGGAATCCTCTTGCTGTAGGATCTCTAAAGGATGAGATCTGCCCCTTCCATGGAAAGAATAATCTGACATAAGACAGGAACAAGCCAGAAGATGACACCACTGGTGGTGGAGAAACTAATGTTGAAGACATCTGGTGACTGAGCTACACTCAGCTAACTGCCTAAGTGTGGACAGTGAACTGAATCTGGGTTGGCAGAATGGTATTGTTCCCCAGACAGGGTGAGACAATATACTGTTGGGGGCTACAAGACCTGTGTTTAATTTGGAAATGCCAGATATTACATATACTGTACAAAATAACTACAGTAGGTATCAGGGTCTGGCTCCTAACAGTTATCAAAAAGTCAATTCAGTCCTTGCACAACACCTCTTGTGTCACACAACCTTGGTGCCTTTGACCTACAAATATGGACTTCACTTTGCCCTGCTCTAACCTGCAGGGACTTGACAGACCTCGACCCTTACCTATGCAAATTGGTGACATGGCAATTACTAGAGACCCGTGAAATTTTTTATTTTTTATAATTTTTTTTTTTTTTTTGAAATTTTGTTATTTCTTTTATTCATTGAAAATTTAGTTTCATTTCTTGTTATCATATTTACATTCATAAACTACCTCAAATGACCTTATACACACTAGAAATCACATTCCTAGTATACTACATTGTATTAAGCTGCATTATGCTATGGTCTTGAAAGATTCTGTGGAAGAAACTTTTCCGCTGTCGTTTCATTGTGGACCATCTCTGTTGTAACACAAGAGCCTAAACAACAACTGCTGCAGGCATTTATTTAGTTTTCCAAAAGCAATTTTTTCACTTTATTCATGTGTTTGTTTTCGCTTTATACTTTTATATGTTGAATGTTTTGTTATTTCTTTTCTACCTTGACTTTCTTGTTATTTCTGTTATACCTTGAATTTCTTTTTCTTTTATACCTGAATTTCTTGTTATTTCTTATTTAAGAAAACACGGATCTCTGGATACCACCACATGGAGGTTTACTCCTGGTCCTGCTGTACCTAGAAGTGTTTACTGACTGCTGATTCATAGGAGGTGGACTCCAATGCTGCACTGCTGCTACTACTGAAATGGGAGGGGCCTGAAAGAGCATCTGGTGACCTCCTCTGAGAGGCGACTCATCACATCTCTCTGGGGAAGGATTCTGTCTCGGCTTTTTTGGCCACAGTAAAACACTGAGTTGATCAGTACAATTGTTTTCCTGAGTGCTGATTTTTTCTGAACTATCACCTCTCCCTGTTACTTCACTAGGTGCATCGTGGGTGGGATCATATGGAAATGACCCCAACTGGGACAAGAATTCTGGGATCTTTCTCCAGCTGGCTGGTGGAGGCCCTGGTGGGGTGAGAAGAAGTGGTACTTCCTTTGGCTTCTGATTTTCTTAAAATGGCACAAAACACCCTGGAAATGACCTGCAAGGCTCAGCTGGCCCTCTCCTATAAAGGCAAGGGATAAATTGGATCCATGAATATTCATTACTTTTGCTCCATTACTGGCCAAGCAGGAAGCATAGCAGCAACATCCAGATATGCCATCTCTAATTGAGGCCAGACAGAAACAGCACTAAGGAATAAGTTAACCCTCAGAGTCCTTCTTTAGTAATCAACCTCAAAACACTAGACCATATGTTTACTGCATGTAAGTTAAAGTTCATACTGTAGGTGTAATTTGTATTCATAAATGTCTAGTATTTGTTGGAAACACTTGATTTGAGGGAGAAATGTTGCCCCACATTTAGTGGGCTACTGTGAGTCCCTAATAGTATTAGAATTCCAGCAGAGAAAGGGTTACAGTTAGTCACAGCTCTGCAGAACAGCTAGACATTGGTACACACTATGTGGAGGAGGAGTTTATTGAGTCAGCAAAGACACTTTGGAGGATTTAGATTCAGTCAGAGTGAGTTTGGAGTGAGACAGAGTCAGAGAGGAGCAGATCCCCAGCTACGGCTGGGAGCACCCACCTCTGGAGAGCTGAGCCAGGTAAAATGGTAGTATGGCTACAGGTCTGGAATATGGCACAGGTGAGTCTGTAGGTTCTGGTTCCTAGAAGGCCTTCCAGGAACAGTCCGATATGCAACTAGCAGAACAGCAGAGCTGTTATGGAGACTCCAAAAGAGAGTGTCGGTTTCACAGGAAAAGGCTCTTTAGGTTACTCAATGATGCATTCAAGAGTGCTAGGGTGGTCATCTGCTATAGAGAGAGATATGGGGAGAAATCCAAGCTGCAAGAAGGATGAGACCTGTTTAAGGTAACAAACAGAAAGTAACTTAAAAGCAAAGAGAGAGCAAGAGAGTGTGCTACACCCAGAAGGGGATATCAGACCAGCATAAATAGCAGAATGTGGCAGAGGTAACCTTTAAAATGTGACTGGGCTAATAACCCTTTTTCTCTTCACCTCACTCTGAAGCTTCCTCATCATTCCTCCTTCCTGATGAAGCATCAGAGAAAAGTGCAGCACTAGTGATAACTAGCCCAGTCCTTATTTTGGCTATGTGGCTTGTTTATTTCTGTGCCATTTCAGTAGGTTTTAACAGCACTGCTTCTCAGTGCAATTTCCTGCATCTGAAATGTAGATTGGCTCACAGGGACCTGAACTGTGAAAGGGCGCCTGAAGTACAAGTATAGATTGTGAAAAGTAGGTTCCCTACACAGGGATCTGAACTGTGAAAAGGCACCTGAAGTACAAGTATAGATTGTGAAAAGTGGGTTCCCTACACAGGAACCTGAAATGTGAAAGGCTTTAAGTACAAGTATAGATTGTGAAAAGTAGGTTCCCTACACAGGACCTGAACTGTGACAGGGTGCCTGAAGTACAAGTATAGATTGTGAAAAGTGGGTTCCCTACACAGGGACCTGAAATGTAAAGGGCGCCTTAAGTACAAGTACAGATTGTGAAAAGTGGGTTTTTGAAAGCAAGAGAGACACCAGTTATAGAGTAGCCACAAGTAACAGCCCGTGACAGCATAGTTTCACCAGGGGAGGTCATGTCAGACCAACCTCATTGAATATTTTGACTGGGTGACAAGGAGGTGGATCAGGGAGGGCAGTGGACGTGGCCTATCTGGACTTCAGCAAGGCCTTTGACACTGTGCCACATAGAAGACTATTACACAAACTGGGGAATATGGGTGTGGGCAGGACAGTAGTGTGGTGGGTAGGTAACTGGCTGGGTGGCAGGACACAGAGGGTGGTGGTAAATGGCTGTCACTCCACAGAGGGAAGAGTGACCAGTGGGGTACACAGGGATCAGTGCTGGGACGGTCCTATCCAACATCTTCATCAGTAACATTGCGCAGGACCTAGAAGGCAGAATTTCACTGTTCGCTGATGACACAAAGCTCTGTAACAGAGTAGACACACCAGAGGGTGTAGACAGAATGAGAAGCGACCTGCAGAAACTTGAAGAATGGTCAGGGTTTGGCAGTTGAAATTCAATGCAAAGAAGTGCAAGATAATGCATATGGGGCACAAAACCCTAGCACAATATATCAGTTGGGGGTGAGGATATAGCATGCACCAAGCAGGAAGGGATCTTGGGGTTGTCCTCTGATGACCTCAAGGTAGGGAAACAGTGTGACAAGGCAGCAGGTCAAGCAAATAGGATGCTGGGATGTATAGGCAGGGCATCACCAGCAGGAAAAGGAGGTCATAATTCCACTATACAAGACACTAGTGAGGCCCCACCTGGAGTACAGTGTACAGTTCTGGAGACCATACCTCACGTAAGGACATAGACAGGGTAGAGAAGGTTCAGAGGAGGGCAACAAAGATGGTGCATGGATTGCATCACAAGTCCTAGGAAGACAGGTTGAAGGAACTAAACATGTACTCCTGGAGGAGAGGAGGAGAGAGGGATATGATAGAGACATACAAGTATCTTACAGGGAGGAACAGGTGCAGGAAAACACTATTTTTAAGCGAAAAGATGTTCCAGGACTAGAGGGCATGGGATGAAGTTGGAGGAGGACGATTCAGAGGAAACTGAGAAAGAATTTCTTCACAGAACGGGTGGTGGACAAGTGGAACACCCTGCCAGAGGAAGTGGTGGGGCTGAAACAATCACAGGATTTAAGAATGCATGGGATAGACATAAAGGAATTCTGGAGGTCAGGGTAAGGGCAACAGACTTCTAGGAAAACAAACTGAACTTACAAGCTCAAATGGGCAGACTGGGTGGGCCATATTATCTGCCGACACTGTCTATGTATCTATGACACAGAAAGTAACTTTTGAGGTTCTCATTTGGGGTACTCCAAAATTAGAAGGTTGCTGCCAAATGTACAGTATATGGCCAGAGGAACACAACAATTCAGTCTGAGTCCATGGCTGAAGGAGGGCTTTTCTAGGTACAGGGTCTAAACCCAGTCTAAACCACATCACCTGCCCGTGGGCTTATCAAACCTATTGCTAACAAGACAGCCCTTCTCTCTCTACATATGGTTCTGATACTTTGTCAGATACACTTGGTAATTAGCAATACACAGGCCAAGGAGGCTGAGATGAAAGGGCACTTGCCCTAAAGTCCAGTTTCCGAAGTCTTTATCAGGAGATCTCATCTGCTGGGGGTCCAGGTCTTGCAATATGTAGTCATGATCACAACTGATTCGGTATCAGGCTGGGAAAAGTGATACTTTTAATCCCTAGGGCTAGATACTGCTTGCCTGCCTTCCTAGGGCCATTTGGTAGAGTCAAACAATGCCATAATAATGTGTTTGGATTAAAAGGTTAGGGGTAAAAGACAGAGGTCATGATATCCCTCCCCATGCTTAAATGCAGCAATGTGAATTAAAATGAAATAGAGAAGCTTCTGAATCTTATCTTACTATCCTGCATCCCATTGTTCTAGCTTCCTATCTCATGTCTGAGGTGGCCACTGAGAAACAACCTCCCTTTCTTTGGCATTTTTTTCTGCCATCCTTTTCCCTGCCCTTTGGCATTCTAACCCTTCTTTACCATGCAAAGTGATGTTATTTTGAATTCATGCTGTATCTATGAAGCCAGAAAAGGCATTTCAGAAATTGTCTGGTCAGTGGGTTATGTAAATAAGGCTGTTCCTGGTCACTTTTTCCATAACAGCCAATGCACGTAATATGCAAATGATTGTAAAAGGTGGATGTCAGGTCATTGAAATACAATATAGTTATTATTGAGATCTTACACTGTCTTCTTTTGTCTGACAGCAATGTTACGCAGTTTACAAAGTGCAAATCACAGATCACTGTAAACAGTATAAAAGACTTGGTAGGAGATGCAATTGGGAGTTAAGTTGAAGGGACAAGCCAGCTGGAGTGAAGCTGAAGCAGTTGTAAAGATGTGTTGTGAGAGCTGGAGGCTAGACTAAAGTATACCAAGAAGTTTAGAAGAACTGTGTATTCAGAGCTGGGATACGCTGAGAAGTTCAGTGAACTGTGTACTCAGAGCTGGGAGCTCTACTTGAGGAAGAGGTGTGCCAATAAGTTTTGTGCACGGAAGTAAACTGAGATTTTGTTTGCTCACCCAACAATACTGTAACTGTGTACTTAGAGATGGAACTCGACTACAAGAAGGAATACGCTGATCAGTCAGGCATGGTAGTAAACTGAGCTTTTGTTTGCTTGCCTGAGAATACCAATACTGTGTTCTAAAAGCTCCTGAAGTGATTTGATATATTTGGAAAGAACTGGCTGGATGCTGTGTCTGGTGATCTCGTGAATCATTTTATCTGAAGCTGTACATACTCTTATCTACATCTTGTGTGAAATTACAGAAAGTAATGCTGATCCTGAGTTTTGTACCTTTGCTATCTTGTCCTGCTTAAGTTCCTCTGCACTACCCTTTAACCCTCCCACTGCATGGCTGGCAAGGTACTGGGTTTGTGCCAGACAGACAGAGTGGCATCCTCCAGAGCAGCATTGATAGGCAAATTTCTTCCTTCAAGGAGAAGTTCAAAGTCTCCTGGATCTGCAGAATTGATGCTTGGTTGGAAGGTAGGGCCCTCAGGTGGAAACATGGTCTGTACAGGACCATATCTTCACTTCCTGAAGTTACAGTGGAACCATCCAAATCTTCTGGCCCCAAAGGTAGAAAAGATTGGGTCCTCTTTCCAATCCTCCTTCTTATCAAGGAGGTTAGGATTATATTTCTTATCTTCTTTTTCCTCTAAGGGAAGAGGCTGAGAGAGTCCCAGAGGTTGGAGAAGGAGCCTGAGGAGGTACAGCAGAGCTAGCTGGCAACCCTGAAGGTGGAGGGTGAGGAGAGTCATGTGCTGACTCCAGTAGTGCAGGCAGTAATCTCTTTATCAAGTCAAAGAATTCTGCCAATACTGCAACTGGAATTGACGACATTCAAAGCTGTTAATTGGACTGCTTCCATTATTTATTTATTTTATTGAATTTTGTTGACCTGTAAGCCCACTGGGCCTAGAAGTCCCTTTGTAGGGGCGACTGGGGAGGGGGGATACAGATGGTAAGCAACTAAAACTGAACCAGATTAAGCTGTTGGTGGTATTTCTTTTTAGTGAATGGGAGAAATTTGGCTAGGACACTGGGGAAATGCCCCTACTCTCCTGTAGGGTAACCTTTGTCATCCTGGTTCTTGGCCAAGATGGTGGCTCCCATGGACTCTGGTGGAGGAGGTGGTTATGAGATGGCTGCTGGTGCAGAGGAGCTTGCCTCTTCCTCTGTGCCTATTCTCTGTGAGGCTTCTGTCTCTGAGAAGATGGAAGTGGATTCTAAGGTTCCTGATGTGGATTCTAAGGTTCCTAATATGGATTTGACCTTGCCTAAATCTGACATTTCAAACGTTTCTATAGAGCATGGCTTTTGAATCCTAGTGCCTGTAGTGCTCTCCTGTGTTACCTGACATTTCTATTCCTGATGTTCAGCTTGGATTACAATCACGATTGGACAGTTTTGGACAAAGAGTGAGTTTCTGTGGGCGCTTTGGAGGAGGAGTGCAGCGAGTCTCAGGTCGAGGTGCCTGGCTCTGCAAGTGGCTTATCTTCTGAGACAAGCTCACAGTCTCAAAAGCTCCTCCTTCTGTTTTGTGTTCTCCTACCATCACTGCAGCACTCTGCAGCCCTGGTTCTGATGCACCTCCTGCGAGGTGTTTGCCCTTCATCTTCTCTGGATGTCCAGACTGCTACTTCACCCTTTTCTCAGGAAAGTACTGATACTTCTTTGCCTGCTATTAATCCTTGTATTAATGTGGCATCGGGGAGTGTTCAGCAGGTCCTTGAGTCAGGTGGTCAGGACTCACAGGATTTACAAAATGTTTCTGCTCCTGGTCCTTCTCCTTTACTAGAAGGAAAAAGAGATGCTTTCTTTGAAAATCCTGATTATGATAAAAATGCTTTAGTTACTGGACACACGGTGGCTGAGGCCTTGCAGGTTGCTGGGTGGGTTAAGCCCGGTTCTAGTAGCCCTTGGTGTTGCCTGCTAGGCCAAGTGTTGAACTGGCTAACCCTTTGGATCTTCCTCATCTTCAGATTTTTGTGGTTCCCCAGTTTTATTTCCTGCTGATCGGTTTCAGCCTCCACCTGTTACTCCTGCAGATATTTCTACTGTATCTGGTATCCCCTGCAAATCTTGTACCTGATTCTATACCCAGTATTCCTGAGTCTGTCCCAGAGTGCTTAGCCCCTTCCCCATTGTATTACCACGGGGAGTCCTAGGCCTCAGGATAACTCTGGCCAGGGCTCTACACAGATCTTATGTGGGTCTTTCCATGTTCCTCCTGAATCTGCTAAACGCAGGAATGCAGTCCGCATTAAATATAAGGGGGTCTAGAAGTGTATCCTGACCGAGTGTATGTGGGTCGTACTCTCTTGAAGGTCAGTATGGGCTTTCAGCTCATGAAATTTATGCTTTGATCCACACATCCAGAGATCCTAACCCGATGCCAGTTTAAGACTGCTGGTGGATTGGAGTTATTTTGGGGCGTTACCAAGGTGTTCGTAATAATCCCGGTGGAAGGCCTTTGTCGTCATCCTTTGACTAAACCAGCCTTCAGGAATATTACTGTTTTGTTTAAAATGAAGGAGTTGCTATTTCAAATATTTTGTTCTGGTTGCAGACGAAATGTTCTGATCTTGCCTTCCTGAACCTATTATGGATTCAAGATTTTGGACTGGGGGTGGCGGATCGAGTAAAATTTCCTCAAGACAAGGGCAGCATTCAGCATCTGCCTAGCTGCTTTTACCTTGGACGGATAGGGGCTTTATTTTTATGCTGGTCAACCTCAGTCCTGCTTTAGGTGTGGGGCGTACCCACCTGAGCAGTGCATATGACAAGATGAAATGCTCCCTTTGTGGAGGTATTGGACATGTGGCTTTGCTTGCCAGACCCGGTAGTGTGCAACCTTTGTGATGACTTTCAGGATTGCCCTGGGCCTCCCACAATGCAGGAGGGAAGAATCTGAAGATAACATTGAGGTTGACCTTAGCAGCCTGAGGAAATGTCAGGCACTCCATTAACCCTGCCCCCCGCCTTCTGACATTGCTTCCTCTTCTGTACCTTCCCTGTGGGATTGGTGGCCACTCTCCTCTGTCTCTACCGGGCACCTTTTAGAAGGAGTTATACTTTCTGATGGAGTTATCCGACTGCCTGTGGAGACCCCTGTATCATCTCCCATGGGTCAGATGTTCTGCCTTGTAACTCTAATGTCCTGCCAGGTCCTTCTTCACTTCTTATTTCTCAGATGCCCCACCACTGACTGACAAATGGAATTACAAAAACTAAATGGATGACGACAGTGCTTCTCAGAAGCTGGGCAAGAGTATTTGTGAAGGAACTGATACTGGCCTTAGTGTGTCCAATCGATTTCTTCCTCTTACTAAACAAAGCAATGGGAGGAAGAGACTGACTTGGATTCCTCCCTTTGATTTCTTCACAACCAGAAAATATGACCGACTCTGAAACTCCCTGGCTACTACGAAGGGTGGAGTTAAGAAAAGAAAAATCAAAATGCTCTGGTTCGAAAACTGTGATCTTTGAATGTTAATAGTCTCAAAAATCATAAAAAGAGTAACTATCTTTTCTATCATTTCAAGTTATTAGCGGATATTTGCCTGGTGCAGGATACTTGCCTGCATACCAACAGAGAATCCTACCAGGCCTCAAAGGATTGGTTATGGGGTTCTTCTTTTGCCCCCTGGTGAGGAATTGTGTTCCGGGTGGGATTTTTGATTTTGAATCCTGATCTCCATGTTTCGCCTAATTGATTTGGTTCCTGGGAGGGTATGCATTTTGGATGCAGGACTTGGGACACATGACATGCACTTTATTAATATTTACAATTTTCAGTCCAAATATGAAAGGTTGCTTTATTACAAAAGTACAACCTTACCTACAGTATATACTACCAGATCTGTTTTTGGGAGGTGATTTTAATTGTATTCTCTCTTTTGGATAAGACAGGCAGGACACAAAACTGTTCTCTGATTCCAATTTTAAACAAAATGTATACCCATGCTAGGCTTAAGGATCGTGCAGTTGTCTTCTCAAGGTTACTGGAGCACACATACTCTAGGGGTCATTTATCAACATGGATTGACTTCTTGTTTGCCTCTCATTGGGTCCTAGTAAGGTCTTTTTCTGTTTTCCCAGTTAAAACCTCAGACCACATATTGATTAAAACAGTTGTGGGACCCTTTGAATAAACCTGGCCCCAGTCCTGTTTGGAGGATGAATTCCACCTTATTATCGGATAATGCTGCCTGGGCTACTACTCAGGAGGAAATGGAAGCCAGATTTTCTGTTTATGAATTATATGATAATTCCTTTTTGGTGGCAGGATACTAAACAAGATTTAAAACTTTATGTACAGTAGTTCCTTAACCAAGATAGCCGCAAAATAAATATATTACTTATTTGCTTTGTAGAGATAAGCTACATCGGCTTTTATCTCGGTCTGTTGAAACTGGGAAGACCTTGCTGAGGACATTCAGGCTGTTAAGGTGGAAATGTGTCAGTTTCAATATAATAGAGCCGTTCTCTGTTTTTAGAACAGAAATTTGGTACACAGGGTAAAATGCAGAATGTAAATCCTTGTGATTGTTGTGCTGGACGGTTGAGTCTAAATATATGGAATCATTGAAAACTGATTCTGGATTGATTATGAACACTGGGAAGGATTTGAGGTATTGTTACTGATTATGTAGAAAATTCTTTAGTGATAACTCTCCTTCTTTGGCTGGTATTTCTGATTTTTTAGGCCGTTTGGATATGCCTGAGTTACTAGAGGCTGATAAACAAAACTGATCTCGCCTATTTCACAGAAGGAGGTAGTAGAAGTGATTAGTAAACCACATAATTAATGGGTCTTCCCGGCCCGGATGGTATAGCTGGGGAATTTTGTAAAAAGCGGTAGGCCTTATAAGTAAATTTTTGGTTCTAATTTTTAATTATATTTTATCTGGTACCATTGCATTCCTATGGCACTTGCTGATAGTCTTTTGATTTTTGTATAAAAGGGAAAAAGCAGACCTCGAAATTGGCGACCTATCAGTCTATTAAATGTTGATTGGAAAATTTGATGTAAAATTTGTGTAACTGTTTATCTTGGGAGGCTCAGGATATTATTTCTCCTGGGCAGTCTTGTGCCATTCCCCAATGAGGTATGGGAGATGTGGTTAAGTTATTATGGGAAATTTGATGGGCTTCAAAATTCAGGGTATTTGATTTCACTGGATCAGGCTAAGGCTTTTAATGAAGTGCCTCATGTTTTTTATTCCAAGTACTAGAACATTATGGTATTCCATCATTTTCATCAATTGGCTTCAGATTTTTATAATTATGCTTCTTCTCGACCTCTAGTGAATGGTAGATTAGGAGGTCTGTCTTGATTCAGAGAGATGTTCGACCAGGGTGTCCATTGAGCCCTCTTTTATACTGTATGTTTTTCTTTGGACCCTTTATTGAGAAAGTTGAATGTGGCACAGACATTTTGCCTATTGTGGGAATAGGGGTAGTTCTTTTCTGGTTGCTCTTGCTTACGCTGATGATACTACTATTTTGGTTGCTGATCAAGTGTCAGGAGAATGTGGTCTGGGAGTGGTAGATTCTTTTTCCATTGTTTCTGGTTCTAAAATTAATAGACAAAGAGAAAAGTTGTGGGTATTCACATTTCTGGTGTCACTCTGCATGAGCTAGGGGTATCCCTATCTCAGATCCACCTATTAAAGTTTTGGGGGTTTTATTTGGGGTCCTGATTCAGCTTTTTGAATTGGGACCTTGCACTATCTCAAGCGGCTGAGATAGTGGATAAATGGAAGAGTTATCCCATGACAAAAAAGGTTTACATGTATAAAACTTTTATTTACCCTCATTCTTGAATATTAGTTATCTTTACCCTTTGCTGCTAAAATGGAGGTACAAATATATAGTGTGGCCTTTCAATTACTTTGGTGGACCAGCTAATCCTATCAAAAGACTTAGTACTTATTGGCCTGTTGGTGATGGTGGCCTGAATATGGTAAATCCTGTGCTTTTCTTTTTCTATGTTTTATATGCCAATTTTGTACCTATTTTATTACAGAAACAACTCCTTGGGTCCTCCTGTTGAAGGATAGATGCCATTATTTTGGCAAAGATGGGTTACTCAGCAATGGGGAATATTTTGGAATATTCTGCTAGATTTGTCTCCTTAGCTTTTAGAAGTGTGTAGGAAATTAAAAGTTTGGCATGTTACACCTCATGATCTTATGCATAATACTAGAAAAGCGGAATACCAAACCTTCTTCATTCTGTATGTTTTACTGACCCTGCCTTGCTTTACCTGACACGGTGGTACTTTCTGATGTTCTTCATCAGCTGACAGATCCTAGATCCCTCCTAGGTGTGGGATTTGGTTTGGCTCTGTTGCTATTCCAGATTAAACGTTCAAGGTAACCACTTTCATAAATGTGTCCAGGAGAGATCCTGTTTGAGAAGGTTGTGGGTTGGAGGTGCAAACAATGGCACATTTATTTTTTCAGTGTCCTTATATTGTAGGTTTATGGCCCTTGTTGGCATCTTCTTGGTGTGTCCCAGTTACAGAATATGGATTATAATACTTTGATTTATGGTCAGTACAATATGCAACTTTGGAGAGGTTTTCATGTAGGGATGACTAGAGTTGTCTTAGCTCTTATGAAATGGATTATCTGGCAAACCAGATGTCAGTTCATGTTACAACAGAAACAACTATCGTTATTAGGTTTGAAACTTAAGCTTGAGCAGGAAATTAGTAAAGTGTTTCACAAGGATAGACTTGTTCTTTCTGACACTTCCTTCCATTCTTGGTGGAAGGGTTGGGGTTCTCTTCCTTTTTACAAGTATCTGATTAAAATTGTTCCAGATTATTATAATTATTTTTTGCCCCTAATAGGGCCTTACCTTTTAATAGGGAGGAGGTATGTGATATGATAGCTGTTTCTGGACCATATGCTTTTTCACTTTTGAATGTTTTTCCCAGTTTGAGCCATGGCGCATTATAAGCAGCTGATTACTTATGTTTCTCTTGCTTTCTATTCTGATACTGTGATTTTGTGCTGCATATATTTCTCTTGCTTTATCTTACTTAGTTTTTGTTTATAGGATTTTGTATTTTGCCTTGCTTGTTTTCCTTTATGCTTTTCCTTGTTTTATTTTATAGTTATGTCCAATAAAAATTCCCTACTCTTTTCGGTAAGTGCCATGGGATCTTTAGCATCCATCTGAACTACACCAATCCAGGCAGATGGGACCTCGGTTTAACGTCTCATCTGAAGGCGGCACCTCAAGTGGAGCACCCCCTCATGCTGCACTACAGTGTCAGATGGAATATTAACCCAAGTGCCAAATGTGGGAACTGAACCACAGCCCTCTAATCTCCTGGCCTCAGAGGCGAGTGTGCTACCTACTGGGCCATTGACATTGTAGATGAGATGTTGCTCAACAACGAAGTTCCAGAAGTGCTAGCTGGGGGCTGTTTTACCTTACTTAGCAGATCTGAGTTACTTGCAGCTCAGGGACTTGGGCTTGTAGAGGCTGAACTTATACAGGCAACTGGATTGTGCAAATAAATGTAGAAGTGTTACTCTAGAAAGGGTGTCCAACCCCTACAGAGTTCATCACAGATTTACAAAAGCTCCCAGAGCAAAGAAGGTGTAGTGCTGACAGACCCTCTTTAGTCCACATTCATGGATGCATAATAAAGTGTTTAAATGCAAAGGAAGTCTAAATGGATCACAGTCACTGATGTGGTGAATTGATCCCTTAACAGAAAAATAGCAATGTCACAAGAATCAACTACAAGGTAAGCTTGACAAAGTTCTAAACAATAATTTCACTCAGTTACAGACTTCAGAGTTGTTTATACATTCTAGTGTAAAGAGCGGAGACATAACGCTGGAGTTTAGACTACTATATGATCTTAATTAAAGGAGAATGGGAAAGAATAGAAAGATTATAGAGATGGAAAGAGAAACCTTGTGCCACCAGAGGAAGGCTTTGTCAGAGCTTAGTTAGTGATATAACTAAGCAGGATGAGGGAAGGAGTCAGTGGTGTGATGGGAGGAAGTGTCCAGGGAAAGTGGGGTGAATTGGAGGGAGAGGTGTAGTGGGAGGAGCAGCCTCACAGGCATAGGTGGTGAGGCCCTAGGCTGGACTGTGGGGTCCTCAGATACATGAAGGGATGTGGGTAGGGGATTAGAGACTCACAAGGCAAGTCCTGTGAGTAAGAGTTGTTACTATAGATAGGGATGGCTGGGGTGAGAGGCTAAGTGCTGCTACCAAGTGAAGGATGGATCTCCCATAGGGATGTAGAAGTATTACTTGAAGCAGTTGCAAGTGGATAAGTTGGCGAGTGCTGTTTAAGTTGTGTTTTAAAGATCCTTAGGCTCTGTAAGCCAGTTGTTCAGACTGGGAGATCATTTAACCATTGGGTAGCCTTGTAGGGAAGCAGCATTGCCCAGGGGTGTTCTTCGAAAGGTACCTTAAAAGCACAATGAAGTCCACGGGTATTGTGCTAGGCACTAGTTGTCTGGAACATTTGTTGGATGCAAGGTGATACAAGAACTAGCAGTGCTTTTTTTTGCCTAGGATACAGGTCTGGAATTTTATCCTGTCCCTAAGGTTGAGCCAGTTTGTGTGATTATAAGCAGGCATGTGTGTAGTTGTCAGCCCTAGGACAAGCCAAATTTGATTTGTGAGTAGCTGGTAGATGTCAAAACTCAGCTGTGTACTCAAGTTTTGAAAAGTTCTTTGTAAGTAGTAAGGTGTGGAAAGATTGCTGTCCTCTGTGAGAGGGCTCAGGAAAAGCACGCCTTTTCATAATGGCTGCTGGCCACATCCCCTTCCTTTGTGTTTAACACTTTATTTTACACTATTAAATCTGGACAAGGCTAAAGGAGGCTTGTAGGCACTCATATCTGTATGCTCTGGGAGAATTTGTTAAAATGTGTAAATTGGAGGCTGAACCAGAAATTTCCAGCATACTGGATTAATGTTTTGACATACAATACCATTCGTAGAGTGGGGATCTGGATCTCTGACAGGTGAGGAAGTGACATCATCTCAAAGACAATGAGTGATCCAACTCCCACTGACTATGTGACTTCCATCAATGTTGGCGAAGATTCCAACCAGGCAATGGTTATCATTGGTGACAGTGATGTTGATCTGCATAGTGTCTTTGAGGCCACCCCTTTTCCATTATCAGTGATTTCTGCTTTGTCTATCTCGGCAGCAGATTTGGCAAACTGGGAGGCACTGTAGCAGTCTTGTCAATTTTTTCCAGAAAATGCTCCAGAACATTTCACCTGTCTTGCCATGCAGCCTGGTTGAAATCATGCAACTTTCACAGTGTTACATGTCATGAGAAGGGCCAAATCAAAGCACATACAACTCGTGGGCATCCTTACAGTAAACTGGCTTTATGCAGTGACAATAGCTAAAAGTGCCTCACTCGGCGATGACAGACACTGGCAATTGACAATTCCCAGAGGAGTAGTTACCAGTGCAAAATAAATTTTGTTGATGAAATTATAACAGAACAACAGCTTCCACTGGTCTGATGTTCACTGTCTCAATGGCAGGAGAAAAAGAACTGAAGAGGTTGGTGTCTGCCCAAAATATATAGGTGACACTGTGGACCAAGACATAAATGCACAAAAGCTTCCCACAAGGTTCTGATACTGGCAGCTTACAGTCCAATGTTTTATGGCTCAGTGGAGATACCCTTGAAGAGAATGACCATTTACAAAGAGGCTGAACAACAAAGGAGCAAGGATGGATCCTTGAAGGACTTAGAAGTTGTGAGCTGGGGAGAGAATTTGCTGTTGACATCTACCGTTTGTGATTTGTTGGTCAGATAGGATCCTAGTCAGGCCAATGCATTCTGGGATAATCCTAGCAGATGCAGTTTGTGTAGGCGTACATTGTGGTCCACGGTTTGAAGACCTTTGTGAGATCAAATGAAGGTTTTACCAGTGTGGAGGCCAGAATTAAGATCAGATGCAAGGTCATTTGTTACTTTTAATAGGACAGTACAGGTAGAGTGCATTAGTCAGAATCCTGATTGCTTCTTGGTAAATATGTTATGAAGGAGTAAGTGATCCAGCTGTTGTCTGTATACCAGTTTTCAAGACGTTTGCTTAAAACAAACAATAGTGAGATGGTTGGTAGATGTTTGGATCTGAAGGAAGCCTGATTAGAGTAGGGGGTAAAATGGCAACTTTCCAGTAATTTTGGATCTGTCCTGTATAGAGGAAGAAATTAAAAGATTGAAGACAGGCATAATGAGGTGTGTCAAGTTGTGTTACTGGTAGTTTCAGGATCCTAGGCTTGATTCATCACAGACTGCACTTTTGTGGTGTTGAGCTCCTGTAGTAGCTTTAGTACCTCATCTTGGATGGCATTAATGGGGCAAAGAATGAAGGGTGCGTGATGAGAGTAGATGGGAGAACCTCCTGGAGGGTTGCTGCTGGCTCTGTGGGCAGAGATATAGTGGAAGAGACTGAGATTTGGTTTGTGAAGTGCTGGTTTAAGGCTTTCATAATGTCAGCATTACCTGTGGTCAGGATGATATAATGGATTACATGTGATGTGCACTGGGAATGATCCTTGCCTTACAGAGTACCTGGCCACAGGTTCCTAGGCTTGCTGTTCTTCATCTCCCAGTATTCAACATAGTAATCTGTCTTTGCTCTTTGGCCATAGTGACTACCCAATTACTTTGCTGTCTATATGGACTCCAGTCTTGGTCATCAAGAAAGCCTTGTACTTGGCCAGGCCTTATGACACTGACAGAAGCAATCTAGGAGCTCCAGTGTGATCCAGTTGTGTTGGCAATCATAAACTCTTACAAATTTTGTTGGGAGCAGTTTATCACAGACCATTTTATAGTTCTTATCCAAAGTACACCCATGCAGTTTCCACATCAGGATAGAATGAGGTCCAGCCTGCCCCATATAAACAGGCTGAATTCTACATGTAGTTGATTCATCGGTACTAGAAAGTACACTGCAAGATGCTGAAACATGATTCAAAAGTTAGTGAGGAGTCATTCAATTCAAGTTCCAGACTTAGTTTAACTTTGTGCCATCTCCATGCTTTGTTTGCCGCCATGCATTTCTCTGTTTGGCACCATGTGACTGTTGTATAGAAGCTCTGTGTCTGCCACCATGCTGCTGTTCGTTTGCTGCCAAGAGGCTCTCTGTCTGACACTAGTCTTTTAGTTTGAAATATCATGAGAGTCACTGCTGCATGCAGCTGAGCAAGCAAGTCCAGAGAGCAGCATCTGTAGCAGCTACAACTGAAAAGCCCAGAGAGGGATGGAGGGAGTAGTAGTTCCTGGTGGTGTAGATGAAGCAGCCACTGTTGTCTGACTGAGACAGCAGTGAATCCCCAGTCATATGCAAGAAGTCTGTTGTTTGAAAACAAGTGTTAAAGCGTGTGTGGGAGGAGTTCATTTCCCCAGTCCAATGGCTCTGCACATATATTTGGTTAACTTGCACACATAAGCAGGTTATACTGTAAGCTCACATTCCTATTTTCACTGCTCACTGTTACTGCTACAATGTAACGCTGAATAATCTCTGCCTTGTGTTTCCACCCTGTACATTTAGTTGACTGTATTGCAGACATTGCATTTATCAATCTGAGTTAGTGCATGCTCGACAGAAATAATATTTACATAGCGCAGCAGAGGTCAGATTGCTGGACAGCAGGTACAAGGATACATTTTTTTTCTGTCTCTTATGTTGCTATGCAGATGTAATTGAGACAGTTCAGAACGGACCATGATGTGTACCCAACAGATTTGTTTATTTTTAAATGCTTTATTGTGGTTGTGTGTGTGTTATCCTGGATGCCTGATTTTGTGAGTAAAAAAGTTTGTACTTCTTATTCATGTCATAACCAAAAGCAGAAGTTCCAGTTCACTCCAAACTGTTTTCAAGATGTGGTGACAACATAGCCAAAAGGCATTCATTGTGGAACGTTTATTTTGAATTGTTTAAACTGTTGTTTGTTGTGGCGGTACAACTTGCCAAATGTCTACAATTCACTTTTGAGTTTCCATTGACTCCAGTGCCAACCAACATACTACTGCATCGCCAACTGGCTTTAGCCAACCAATGTTTCTTTTATAGATCTGAGCCAGGACTGAAGCCTTGATTTCAAGTGGAGAAAAGCTTGGTGCAACATCTGCTATGACACCTGCAAAAGCCACCTGTATTACAGGCTTTCACTTAGAACTGATTTACCCGGGATAATCCAGCTGAACTGCAACTTCATTTACAGCAGGCTCCTCTTATGACCCAGTGTTACCGCTAAAGTGCAGAGGCACCAGTATGCCAACTGATCCTGCTCATGGTGCTTTGCTTTAATGTTAAATGGAAACTCCGATTGAGTCTCTCAGTGCAGCAGCGGCTGCAGAAATGCCTGATTAGGGCTTTCAACATAAAATAAATTTTTTTTAGTACCTGGTGCCCTGGAATTTTAATAGAAAAGATCCGCTCGCTCCATCATGGCGACAGACCATGGCAGACATCTCGCACACCTCGGGTGACTTCCACTGCAAAGGTTATGCTAATGAGGGCTACCAACATCTTACATAGAAGTTGACGGCAGATAAGGACAGAAGGCCCATCCAGTCTGCCCATTTCTTTTTCTACCTTATAAATGTGCCATCGCCTTGCTCTGTCAGTGGCCTATCTATTCATAGTCATTTGTATTGCTCCCTTATGCCTATCCCATGCCTGTTTGAAGCCCTGCACTGTATTCATAGCCACCACTTCTTGTGGTAAGCCATTCCATGCATCCACCACCCTTTTCTGTGAAAAAGAATTTCTTCACATTCCCCATATCGACCTCCCTCTAATCTCATGCTGTGTCCTCTTATCCTGCTATTTTTCTTATATTTAAACATGTTAGACTCTTTCACCTTGTTTATGCCCTTAAGGTGTTTGAATGCCTCGATCATATCACCTCTCTCCTCCTTTGCTCAGGGTATACATATTGAGCTCCGTTAATCTGTCCTCAGTGATGTCTTCTGATGCAGTCCCTGCACCATTTTGGTTGCCCTTCTCTGGACTGCCTCAATTTGGTTAATGTCCTTGTGAAGGTGTGGCCTCAATACTGCACGCAGTACTCCAGATGGGGCCTAACCAGTGTCTTGTACAGAGGATTAATACCTCCCTCTACGACTTGTGATACCCCTACTAATACACTCTAACACCCCTAGCCTTACCTACTGCTTTAGAGGTCTGCTTGGATGATTTTAGGTCATCAGTGATGATGATGCCCAAGTCTCTTTCTTCCTTTGTGACTGCTAGCAACTCCTCCCAGCCTATAGTGGCTTCAGGGTTTCTCTTCCCTATGTGCATGATTTTGCACTCTTTGCATTAAATCCCAGTTGCCACTCTTCTGACCATTCTGCTAGTTTATCCAGATCTCTTCTCATTCCTGCCCACCCCATCTGGATCATCTACTCTGTTGCAGATCTTGGTGTCATCTGCAAACAGACAAGCCTTACCCTCTAGTCCATCTACAAGGTCACTAATGAAGATGTTGAAGAGGACTGGCCCCAGGACTGATCCCTGAGGTACCCACTTGTGACTTGCATCTCTTCTGACTGTATACCATTTACCACCACTCTCTGTTTTCTGCCCGTCAACCAGTTTGCCACCCAGTTGACCAACTTGACCCACCCCGAGCCTACCCAGCTTATTTATCAATCTTCTATGTGAAACAGTGTCAAAAGCTTTGCTGAAGTCAAGGTAGGTGACATCAACTGCTCCCCTTGGTCCACCACTCTGGTTACCCAGTCAAAGAAATCTATGAGATTAGTTTGACAGGACCTTCCTTTGTAAACCCATGCTGTCTTGGATCCTGTGTCCCTATGGATTCCAGGTGTTTGCTCTATCCTTTCCTTAAGTGGCCTCCATAATCTTGCCCACTACTGAGGTAAGACTGACCGGTCTGTAATTCCCGCCTCCTCCCTGCTACCACTCTTGTGGAGCGGGATCACATGAGCCCTTCTCCAGCCTTCTGGGACCTCTCCTGTGCTCAGAGACTCACTAAACAATTCTGCTAATGGCTCTACTAGTTCCTCCTTTAGCTCCTTAAGTACCCTGGGATGTATGCCATCAGGTTCCATTGCCTTATCCACCCTGAGCTTAGCAAGCTCTTGTAGGACCCTTTCTTTTGTGAAGGAGTAATGCTCACCTCCCTCCCCTGTAACATAGAAACATAGAAACATAGAATTCGACGGCAGATAAGGACCGCTTGGCCCACCCAGTCTGCCCATTTCCTACCTACTGGATAAGCTGCAGATCCTAGTTAACCAGCAGCCTACTTCTTCCTACCCCCACCCCCCAGAACTGCCTTATGACTATCCCATGCATGCTTGAATTCCACCACTGATTTTGACTCCACAACCTCCTCCGAAGGCCGCTCCATGCATCCACAACCCTCTCTGTAAAAAATACTTCCTTAAATTACCTCTGAGCCCCCTCTATCTTCAAATTGTGCTCTCTTGTTCTTGCACACTCTTTTTGAAAGATGCTACCCTCTTGGACTTTGTTGATTCCCTTGAGGTACTTGAACGTTTCTATCATGTCCCCCTCTCCTTCTTTCCTCGAGGCTATACATATTAAGCTCCTTAAGTCTCTCTTCATATGTCTTCCGGTGCAGACCCTGCACCATTTAGGTTGCCCTCCTCTGGACAGCTTCCATCCTGTCTATGTCTTTGCAGATTGGGTCTCCAGAACTGCACACAGTACTCAGATGGGGTCTCACCAGCTGTCTGACAGAGGGATAATAACTTCCTGTTTTCTACTGGTGATGCCTCCTATGCATCCCAGTATCCCCCAGCCCTCCTTGCTGCCTCTCACATCCTCTGTGTCCATGATGCTGAGCTGTGGGCCCTGCCTAACTTCTCTTCAGTAAATACTGAGCAAAAGTATCTATTTAGGATAGATGCCTTTACAGGGTCCTCCTCTCACATGCTCCCTTTTCTCCATTAAGCATAGCAATACCCCTCTGGACTTTCTCCTTTCACTAATGTATCTATAGAAAGTCTTGTCACCTTCTTTACTGTTCGTGCTAGTGTTTCCTCAGTTTGGGACTTTGCCTGCCTTACTGCCTTACCTGCTTCCCTTAGGGCAGTTTGGTATGCCTCCTATCTTCATCGCTGTGTTCCTTATATTTCCTTAAGGCCAACCTTTTGGCTCTGACCTTTTCTGCTACTGTATTTGAGAACCAAAGTGGTTTCCTTCTTCTTTTGCACTTCCTTTTCTGTCTAACACAATGGGATGTTGCTTCAAGTATTGCATCCTTAATGCTTGCCCACTTTGCCTGTACCCTCACCTGTGTTTCTTTTTGCCAGGGCTAGCTTAACTCTGTTGGCCATCTTATCAAAGTCAGCTCCTCTGAAGTCCCATATTTTTGCCTTGGAATGGGATGATTTAGATGTAGTAGCCAAATTGAACCATACCATGTGATGGTCACTGGCTCCCAGGTGACCTTCTACCTGGAGATCTGTGATCCCTTCTTTGTTAGTCAGTACTAGATTTAGGATAGCCCTGTCTCTTGTGGGTTGCTGTACCAGTTGTTTGAGGCCCTCCCCTGCAGGAATCCACTATGAGTCTAGTTCTAGCAGATGTTCCTGCTGGTATTGACCAATCTGTATCCGGCATGTTGAAGTCTCCCATTATCAGAACCTCCCTTTAGCTGTCATGTTTTGTATATCTTCTAACAGTAATGTGTCTATGTCTTCCCTCTGGTCTGGGGGCCTGTAGACAACCCCAGTTCTTATGGCTGTCCCATTTCCTGTTTCCAGGGTGACCCACAGTTCTTCTGGCTCCTTATGTGTATTCTGAATTTCTGTAGCTTTGATATTTTCATTAACATACAGGGCCACTCCTCCCCCTTTTGCACCTCGGTCTCTTCTGAACAATACATAGCCAGGTACTGAAGTCTCCCAAGTGTGGTTACTGGTAAACCACGCCTCACTAATTGCTACTATGTCCAGTTTAGCCTCTGACATTATTGCCTGCAGGTCTGGGATCTTATGATCTTATGCCATTTGTTGGTAGCCCTCATTAACATACAACGCTGCAGACGCCACCCGAGGTG
Source organism: Neoceratodus forsteri (assembly GCA_016271365.2). Taxonomy (NCBI): domain Eukaryota; kingdom Metazoa; phylum Chordata; order Ceratodontiformes; family Ceratodontidae; genus Neoceratodus; species Neoceratodus forsteri. The sequence goes on from CM057452.1 coordinate 1,875,056,100, forward strand.
CGCGAGATGTCCTCCTGTAGGTCTGTCGCCATGATGGAGCGAAGTGGATCTTTTCTATTAACATTCCAGGGCACCAGGTACTAAAAATTCATTTATGTTGAAAGCCCTAATCGGGCATTTCTGCAGCCCTGCTGCACTGAGGGACTCAGTCGGAGTTTCCTTTAAAACCATATGGCTGATCTGCATCCTGACATCTGTGTATATTTAAAGCCATTTTGCCCATGAAATGTCATAGTACATAAATGATGCAGCCAACAATATAAAAATTGCACAGCCCAGTCAGATTCATTTTATCTAGTATTCCCAAGTTACGTGTCTCATCAAATACCATATTTGCATTTATCTGTTGTGTTGTAACTCAGTTTCCATTTTCTACATGCTTATTCCAGAAAAAATCTCCTCCCCTCCTGGATAAATTGGTCATATTAAAATCTCTCTTTTAAAGTTACTACTATCTCGTTTCTTTCTTTCTAGGTTTTCTTCAAACCACAATAAACCTTCAAACAACAAATCTGTGTGTCCTCTCTTCAGAATTCTTTAAGCATACAGGCCAGATATTCAAACTTGCGCCATTCTGAGGCGCAAGCCCCTGCTGCTCAAAATAGTTGCGCGGGGGTGTGGCGGTGATATTCAAGGAGTTGGCGCTGATGAGCCGCTCCTTGAATATCACCCCAGCCACAGCACTTGCGCATGACGCAGGAACTTTGCGCCCACCGCAAGCTGCCAGAGTTGAGCATTAAACTTGCGGTGGCGCAGTATCATTGCGCCATGCTCAAATTTCGATATTCAAAAGGTGACATGCAAATGGGGCCATAATTTATGCAAGAACGCAGGGGGCCATTTGCATCTATTTATGGCCCCATTTGCATGCCATTAGCATGTAGGTGCGCCCGATCCCGAGGACTTGCGCTGGCCGCCCTGCCAGGCAGCGGCCGTTGAGGACCGGCGCACCCTGCAACCCGATCGCGGGCAGTATCTCTGTAAGTCTACATCCCCCACACACATCTCCTGAAGCCCGATCGAGGGCATTACAGTTACATGAACCCCCATACACATCTCCCACAGCCCGATCGCGGGCATTACAGTTCACATAGACCCCCCATACACATCTCCACAGCCCAATCGCGGGCATTACAGTTACATGAACCTCCCCAGCCACATCTCCCACAGCCCGATCGCGGGCAGAGCGATATGAACCCCAGTGCCCGATCGCGGGCAGAATGTAACCCCCAACCCGAATATCTCCTGGTGGTCCAGTGGACCGTAAAGCCCGATCGCGGGCAGAATGTCACGTTAACCCCCAAACATCTCCTGGTGTCTAGTGTCCCCCCACCCACCCGAAGCCCCTCCACCCGCTCCCCCGCGGGCGGTGGGCAGCAGCATCCACCGCCTGCTGCCCGCTCACCGCCCGACTGACTGTCGGTAGGGCTGCGCCCGATTGGTGCAGAGCTACAGTCAATGGGCGTGCAGCCCCACCATACGCGACAGTCAGATTTGGCAAACATGTACATGACAGTTCAGATCGGTGAATGAACATCATTCACAAATTCGACTGTCATGTAGGGCAGGGCTGCACGCCCATTGGTTGTAGCTTTGTACTATGGCGTAGCTCATATCAGAGATGACAGTCCAGATTTGTGAATGAACATCACAAATCTGGACTGTCATGTACGGCATGGGCTGTATGCCCATTGGCTGTAGCTCTGCACCAATGGGCGGCAGCCCTACCGACAGTCGTCGCGGGCGCGGGCGGCAGGTGGTGATGCCGCCACCGCCGCGGGGGAGCGGGTGGAGGGGCTTCGGTGGGTGGGGGGACACTAGACACCAGGGAGATGTTTGGGGGTTGTAACGTGACATTCTGCCCGCGATCGGGCTTTATGGTCCACTGGACCACCAGGAGATATTCAGGTTGGGGTTACATTCTGCCCGCGATCGGGCACTGGGGGTTCATACACGCCTGCCCGCGATCGGGCTTTGGGAGATGTGTGGGCGGGGTTCATGTAACTGTAATGCCCGCGATCAGGCTTCGGGAGATGTGTGGTGGGGGTTCATGGACTGTAATGCCCGCGATCGGGCTTTGGGAGATGTGTGGGTGGGGGTTCATGTAACTGTAATGCCCGCGATCGGGCTTCGGGAGATGTGTGGGTGGGGTGGGTTCATAGAATTGTAATGCCCGCGATCGGGCTTTGGGGATGTGGGTGGGGGGTTCATGTACTGTAATGCCCGCGATCGGGCTTCGGGAGATGTGGGTGGGGGGTTCATGTAACTGTAATGCCCGCGATTGGGCTTCGGGAGATGTGTGGGCGGGGGTGGGTTCATGAACTGTAATGCCCGCGATCGGGCTTTGGGAGATGTGTGGGCAGGGGGTTCATGTAACTGTAATGCCCACGATCGGGCTTCGGGGAGATGTGTGGGGGGGGTTCATAACTGTATGCCCGCGATCGGGCTGTGGGAGATGTGGGCGGGGGTTCATGTTACGTTATGACCGCGATCGGGCTGGTGGGGGGCACAGGGACGGGTTGGAGGGCCAGCCAGGGGTGGCAGCTGCTGTGTTTCACCTGAAATACAGCAGCTCACCTGTGGTGGCCTCAACTTGATCCTTTTTTTGGCTCAAGGTTGTGCAGGCGCAGGTTGGGGTTGCGTGATGCACAACTCTGCATAACCCGACTGAATATCGGGTTGCGCAGGTTATGCATGGTTACTCCCCCTCCTGTTGAGCATGCATTCATTTGCATTGCTCTTTTGCGCAACCTGTTGTCAGTGGAGCAACTGCCTCCTGCTGAATATCGCAGAATGGCGCAATGTAGGACTTGTGCATGCGCAACCCTGTTGCGCATGGAGCAACCCTTTTGAATATCTGGGCCACAGTATTTAAAAGTATTTAAACCTAAAGTATTTAACAAATAATATTAGGGGCCTTCAGGACCATAATGCTACCTGCCTGAAGCACTTTATGCCAACATAGGGCTTTCGCTTTTTCATGAAAATATTTTGGTCCTTCTACCTTTATTTGTACATAGCATGCTGGAAAGCTTTGCTGGGCAGAACACTCTCAGAACACCATTACAGGAGAGGTCCTGCAGGATGCTAAAAGAAAGGGAAAACATCTGTGTGGAAAACATTTTCTTTTTATTTCCTTTTCTATTGTAAATCCCCTCCTACACTTCCTTTTATAGCTTTAGAGTCCCTTTTTCTTTAAAAGCACTGTGGCATTTTACATTTTATTTTATTTAATAAATGAAGGCAGCTAAACTACACAGGGATTTTCCTTTATAAGGTTGCTTAGCGAAGCTAAATGCAGTCTTTTTGTTATTATTTATCGAGAACTGTGTGTGTGACCCAAACAGAAGAGGCAAATATGCCCGTTTGTTGACTCTAAGGGAAAAACTCAGCGGAGTGGCAATGGCAGCACAGCAGTAATACAGTGCTATACAGCAGATCTCATAGGGATCTATAGTACAATACTGCTTACAAAATGGGCAAAAAAACAATTCTGAAACCTGATTGGCTGAAAGGCTTTTTCAGCCATGTCCTTATCAGGCCATAACCCTGCAACGGGCACTATTTGTGCCAATCAAACCACAGCACACAATAAAATCAATGCATGCAACTGCTCTCCCGCTTTGGCTCCTCAGCTGGCATCTGACAAAACCATGGGACAACGGTGTCACACTACCATAAAAATCACTACTTGTGTCCCACCTCAGAAACACTCAGAAGCAGTACATTTTGAAAAATGGAAACCCCATAGTATGTTCCACCTACATTTTAGGTTCGGCGAACAAACTTTCTGCCAGGCAGCCAATCTGCAAATCCTTCACTATTTCTCTGAAGTGAAGTAACTGTCTGTGGTCCCCGCTGCCTTAGTTGACTGGTTCTTCTGATCCCAGTGTGCACTGCATTTCTCGGTGTCCCCCCGGCCCACCCTACTCCTCCAGCATGCTGCCTGACCATCACCAGAACTCTGACCCACTCTCCAGACGACTGCATTTGGGTCACTCTAGAACAATTCCCTCTTCTGTTCCCTTTGCAAGATGCACTATAAAGGAAACACGCTGTTCAGTACAGTGGCTGAAGAATGACATGCTTGCTTCCTATAATGCCACCATTCTCGGTTTAAAATGAAAGAATTTCAAACTGACGCAGATAAACAACACATACACTGTGTCTGTGTGGCTGAGGGAGTGGGGAACTTAATCTCAACAGTGTGGGGGAGGCATCTGCTGATGACCAACTTAAGTTTACTGTACTGTACAGGACTGTAGAAGACAGTACACAGAGGAACTACTTTTACTCAACTAACTGGCAAACATCTTTTTCCTAATTTTCTATTTCATTTTGACAAACTTTTTTAAGTTTTATTTTCTACTTGGGGGCCCATTTTATAAGTGCAATAAGACACTCCGAGATGTGGGTTATGGCCTGATAAGAGCACTTCCCATGTGCTAAATGCACTTGGCGCAAGCGCCTCGTGCCTCATAATGCACCTGGGGCATCCTCGTATCAGGCCATAACCCATATCTCATCGTGTCTTACTGATTGCATAACAGCAGCTCACATCCCCTTCCCTCCAGTAACAAGTACAGTAATTCTCTCTCTCTCTCTCTCAAGAGCCCTGGAGGGTTTAAAATATGTCTATCTAGTAATCAAATCCTACTGTTGCAGCAAGTCTCTGCTCTGCAGACAACTAGTCCTTGTACGTTGTGAGAAAGAATTTAAAAAAATTAAGAAAAAACTGTTCTGCAGTACATTGCTGTGCTGAGTGTATAGGATCTTTTTATGTAGTTCTTCCAAGTAGGGATGGACAAAGCTGGGGTGGATTTTTGTTTGGTTTTGTGTTTGCCAAATCCAGGACGAGTTTGAATTTGGTTCTGCAAAAGATTTGGATTTGTCTGGTTTGGGCCTATATTGATGAGTGGAGGAAAAAGGACATTTTTCAGGAGAAAAATACCACAAAATGTAAAGGGACAGTGGAATAGCAGTATTGTACTGTGGTTTAAAACAAAATTGTTCTTGACCTGACCCTGACCATCCTGGAAAACCAAAGCCCCTCAGCTAGTGTGCCATAAGCCTACTGGGCTGAATTTAGTCCAAAATCACATTTAAAAAATAGCATGCATTTTCCAAATCACCCTGCTTTTGTTAACCAAAGGAAAAAAACCTTTTCTTTTAAAAAAAAACATGGAAAGAAGTGGGACTAAGAAGAATACTAATGGTGAGTTGCAAAATACAGTTTGCACTAAAAAGGCAGAAAGAAGCAAGTTGATGATTCTGCAGTAAGCAGTCATATCACTCACCCTCCTTCTACTGGCACTGCTGAATTGAGTTGGACATGGAAAAAAAAAACAAATAATTCTCAGTCGTGAGTTACACCAGCAGCACATCCCCTTTTCCTTCATGTGATCCACCCCTGGCATATCAAGAAGAAAAAAAAAAGAGAGGCTCAGGTGGTGCTGTACCTTGTAAGAGGAGTAAGGGACAAGGTAGTAGAGGCATTTTTATTAAAAAAAAAAAAAAGGTTGTCAGGGGCATCACCCACAGAGGCACTAAAGGAATAATTACTTACTGTAGTAATGTTGTTTCTCCTTAAGGGATCGCTCACTATGTTAACACTTTATGCAGTCATCCTGGCCGAGAGTGATGCCCCGGAGACAGAATCTATGCAGATTTTAGAATTTGGAATGTAAGTTCAAACTCTGCATCTGCTCTTCACCCTGGCCACTGCTCAGATCTGTTTCCAAGCCAGAGTGTAGCAGTGGCTAGTGAAACTAGCTAAAAGGCTACCAAAAAATGTCTGAAAAATGTTCAAACAATTTAAAAAAACACCAAATTGGAAGCAGATTTCAGAAAATTTTTTTCATATAAATCAAAACAACAAACTTACAAATGTAGGGATTGCAATAGTAGTGCTCAAGTAATCTCAATGAAAACAACTGATTCTTGTGTGAACCTATTTCAAGTTCTGGAAGAGGAGGCAGGGTGAGGAGCGTAAACATAGTGAGGGATCCCTTAAGCAGAAACAACATTACTATGGTGAGTATTTTTTTAATTCTAACATCAAGGAATCCCTCACTTAAATGTTTATATGGTACGTGGGTCATGTAGTGACTGCCAAAAGGATTCGCTCTGATGAGACTAAAGTGAAGGCCACTGTGGATATGCCTGCACAGACTGACAAGCCTGGACTTTTACGTCTGCTGGGAATGATACGCTATATCCCAAGGGAGGCAGACATCACTGCCCCACTCAAGAAACTTCTCCAAAAGGATCAACTATGACAATGGGAACATGAGCAGTGGCAAGCCTTCAAGTGACTAAAGGAAGCTGTGTGCAAAGCTCCAGTCCTCTGGTATTTTGATGTGAAGAAGCCAGTTGCTATCCAAGCAGATACATCAAGAGATGGACATGGAGCATGTCTTCTACAGAATGGGAGCCCAGTCGCATATGCTTCCAGAGCCCTGACAACCATGGAGCAAAATTATGCTCAGATAGAGAAAAAACTATTAGCAGTCATCTACCCACAAATTCCACCAATAAGTGGTTGGTAAACAAGTTCTTGTGCACTCAGACCATAAACCACTAGAGTCCACATTCCGTAAACCTCTAGGAAAAGCGCCAGCCTGACTTCAAAGAATGTTATTACAGCTACAGAAATATTATCTACAGATACAATATCCACCTGGGAAACTAATGTATATTGCTGACACACTCTCAAGAACACCATAACCAGATACCTCTGAAGCAACTATGAGTCATCAAGATGAGAGAGAGATTCATTCCATGGATTGTAAACCATCTATTGAGGGTCAACTGATGCAAGAAATCAGGATGAATACCCAGAGTGACAGCACTTTGCAAGTACTTGATGAGCTAGTCTGATAAGGCTGGCTCCGGTACAGACAGAAGGCAGGTGATAAAGTCAGGCCATACTGGCCATTTCGAGACACGTGAAGATGTGAGGAAGGAATTCTATTTTGCAGAGAAAGAGTCATAATTCTGGCAAACATGAGAAGGAACGGTCTAGTGAGAGTGCACGAAGCCCATCTGGGCATACAAAAGAACAAAAGCAAGACTAAGATCAGTAATGTGTTGGCCAGGAATGTCAAGCAAAATTGAATGCATGGTAGAAGGATGTATGTGATATCCACACAAGACATTGTAACAGGAACCAAAAGGAACCACTGTTACCGCATCCATTCTCTGAGCTTGCATGACAAAAGGTAGCAGCTGACATTTCTGATTTCAGGGCCCACCTGTTTCTAGTCATTGTAGACTACTTTTCTAAATACCCTGAGGTCTTGAGGTTGACAGACAAAACTGCATGGTCAGTAATTGCCAGAATAAAAGCTGCACTCGCCCAACATGGCATACCCAAGGAACTCGACAGTAATCATGTGCCTTTTGCCACTAAAGAATACCGTAATTTGCAAGAAAGAGGGGAATCGCGCTTATCACATTAAGCCCAACATATCCTCAAACTAATGGAATGGCTGAGAGAACTGTCCAGACTGTGAAAGCTTTACTCAGGAACTTAGAGGAAGCAGGTACAGATCCTCATTTAGCCCTTCTAGAGTACAGAAACACACTGGTGGCAGGAATACCCTACTCAGCCCAAATGCTGATGGGCAGAGTGTTGACAGCACATCTCCCAGTGACTAAAGCTCTACTGCAGCCAAAGAGCCTCACCAGAGTCAAGGAAAATTTAGTAATGGCACACTCCCATCAGAAGAAATACTATGACCGAACAGCCAGGCCATTATCACCTTTGTATCCTGGGGACTTAGTTAGGATGGAGACAAACCACGGATGGCAACCTGCCAGAGTAGACTCCAACTGTTCACAACCTAGGTCCTTCAAAGTGGTTATTCCTGGAGAAGTCGTCTTCAGGAGAAACAGAAGGCATTTGCAGAAGTTTAAAGGACTGCCAGATTGAATAGCTGAGGGAGAGGAGCCACATCCAGAGGGCGTGGATTCTCACCACAGTGTAACCCCACAGTGTGACCTGAAAGAGATGCTATCCAGAGGGCGTGGATTCTCACCGCAGTGTAACCCCACAGTGTGACCTGAAAGAGATGATATCCAGAGGGCGTGGATTCTCACCACAGTGTAACCCCACAGTGTGACCTGAAAGAGATGCTATCCAGAGGGCGTGGATTCTCACCACAGTGTGACCCCACAGTGTGACCTGAAAGAGATGATATCCAGAGGGCGTGGATTCTTACCGCAGTGTGACCCCACAGTGTGACCTGAAAGAGATGATATCCAGAGGGCGGATTCTACCGCAGTGTGACCCCACAGTGTGACCTGAAAGAGATGATATCCAGAGGGCGTGGATTCTTACCGCAGTGTGACCCCACAGTGTGACCTGAAAGAGATGATATCCAGAGGGCGTGGATTCTTACCGCAGTGTGACCCCACAGTGTGACCTGAAAGAGATGATATCCAGAGGGCGTGGATTCTTACCGCAGTGTGACCCCACAGTGTGACCTGAAAGAGATGATATCCAGAGGGCGTGGAGCCTTACCGCAGTGTGACCCCACAGTGTGACCTGAAAGAGATGATATCCAGAGGGCGTGGAGTCTTACCGCAGTGTGACCCCACAGTGTGACCTGAAAGAGATGATATCCAGAGGGCGTGGAGTCTTACCGCAGTGTGACCTGAAAGAGATGATATCCAGAGGGCGTGGAGTCTTACCGCAGTGTGACCCCACAGTGTGACCTGAAAGAGATGATATCCAGAGGGCGTGGAGTCTTACCGCAGTGTGACCCCACAGTGTGACCTGAAAGAGATGATATCCAGAGGGTGTGGAGTCTTACTGCAGTGTGACCCCACAGTGTGACCTGAAAGAGATGATATCCAGAGGGCGTGGAGTCTTACCGCAGTGTGACCCCACAGTGTGACCTGAAAGAGATGATATCCAGAGGGCGTGGAGTCTTACCGCAGTGTGACCCCACAGTGTGACCTGAAAGAGATGATATCCAGAGGGCGTGGAGTCTTACCGCAGTGTGACCCCACAGTGTGACCTGAAAGAGATGATATCCAGAGGGCGTGGATTCTTACCACAGTGTGACCCCACAGTGTGACCTGAAAGAGATGATATCCAGAGGATGTGGATTCTTACCACAGTGTAACCCCACAGTGTGACCTGAAAGAGATGATATCCAGAGGGCGTGGTTTCTTACCACAGTGTGACCTGAAAGAGATGATATCCAGAGGGCGTGGATTCTTACCACAGTGTAACCCCACAGTGTGACCTGAAAGAGATGATATCCAGAGGGCGTGGATTCTTACCACAGTGTAACCCCACAGTGTGACCTGAAAGAGATGATATCCAGAGGGCGTGGATTCTTACCACAGTGTAACCCCACAGTGTGACCTGAAAGAGATGATATCCAGAGGGCGTGGATTCTTACCACAGTGTAACCCCACAGTGTGACCTGAAATAGATGATATCCAGAGGGCATGGATTCTTACCACAGTGTAACCCCACAGTGTGACCTGAAAGAGATGATATCCAGAGGGCGTGGATTCTTACCGCAGTGTAACCCCACAGTGTGACCTGAAAGAGATGACTGTGCCACAGTCTGAACAAGTGCATGTTACATCTAGCGGAAGGCCAGTACATTTACCTGCTAGATTCAAGGACTATGAGTTGTAAGAGACAGTGCTAGAGACTTACTCAAATGTTGGATCATGTTCTGAAACCATTAATCCCATGATACTAAAGTTACTGAAAATTTAATGATTATTAACATGTTTATTCCATTTGTTGTTTTTAGGTTTCAAAGCAAAGAGGGAAGATGTAGTGTAAGCTGCTACACCTTTACAGATCTGAAGGTGCAGTGAGTCCAGAGTCATGTGATGGGGGGGTTTTCTCTGTTGCTGAAGAAGTTGATTTACAGTTGGTGTTGCAGTAACAAGGCTAGTAGCAGCTCATCGGGGGTGCAGTCCCTTATTCTTTCCTTTTTAGGCACATAACAGTAGGAGGGTAAATGTAAGACTGAGAGTGTTGGAGGGTTAGATTATGAAAGGAACAGCAAAACATAGGATTCAAGAGACAAAAAAGCCCAAGGGGTCCATATAGTTTAGTTTGTCCCTCTGCCATCTCATCAATACAGCACTTGTGTATACAGAAATGTTTAATGTTTATTATGATCCTGAAACAGAGAAATTGTCAGCAGTTAAAGGCCTAGCAGGCCATCCAAGCTGCTCAACCTTGCCAAGTTACCAGACAGTGTCAATACAGTCCTTATTTCGACCTCTGTTCCCTCAACTGTTCCTAGTCACACTTCTCCCATGCGTCTATCCATCATGTTTTTAACCCCCCCAACAAATGTTTCAGCTCTGAGAGCTTCTTTTTTTTCCTGTTCCCCAATCTTCAGATCTGCCCTGCCTGCCCCCCATGCAAGGCTTGCCCCTGGTGGGACCACCGGAGGCCCCGCCCCAATGGACACCATTGGCAAGCCCCATCTTACTCCCCAGGTCAGGGCCATGGGAGCGGGACCCCCCCGGCGGACATTGGAGGCAGTGGAGATGGCGGTGGCAGGTGGGTCAAATGCCAGGGTGGGTTGGCTTTTTCTGATGCTTTTGTTCCCTGGGGTTGGGATGTGAATTGACATCCAGCATCCTCCCCGCCCCCTAACATCACGGTGCCGGTCACAGCAGTACCCCCAGCCTCCGCCAGTGGTTTGTGAAGCTCTGGACACTCTTCCCTCCCTCCCTTCCTCCCACTGGAGAAGGAGAGCAGACCCCAGGAAGCTCGATCCTTCTCCCCTGGCCAGTCCTCCAACTCCCGGGTCTGTTCCTGAACCCGGGTCATCAGCATTGCAAGCGGAAATCCAACTGTTGAGCCAGCAGACTGACCAGAAGACTTCTTCTGGAAGTTTGTTCAATTCTGCCACCACCCTTTCTGTAAAACAGCACTTCCTGACATCCTTTTAGAACCTCCTTCTGCCAGTTTCATGGAGTTTCCTCTGGGGCCTGTGTTACCACTCACTGTGAGTAAGTCACTGCTGTCAACCTTACTTATCCTGTGGAGGAACTTGACTGACTCAATCATGTCCCCTCTATTCCTCCTGTCCTCCAGCATTTATATATTGAGATTCCCCCAGATACTCTCCAGAAGACCTCCCTTGTTGTCCCTGTGTCGTTTTGTAAGCTCTCCTCTCCCACTGGCACTGAGGAAAAGAAAACAACCAGTTTTGAAAATGCCTTTGAACTTAAGATTCCATAGATCCACCTGTTCTTCCCAGACAGACAGCATTTGTGTTCATTGTGTCGACAAAAGCTACTTTATGCCCCTATGTTTGCTTGGTTCTCATAATCTGTTATGGCACGTTCCTTAAAGAGCATATCCAAACTACTTAACATTAAAAGTCTCAACATTACTCAATCCCATGGTACTCTCATGTACTCACTACCTTCCAAGTAAAAGAAGTGTTTTCTGACAGTAAGTAAGTAAGTCAAACTTTATTTCCCTGGAATAGGAGCTGAACAGTAAAACACACAGGGTGGGATATTCAGAAGGGTTGCATGTGGCGCAACACAGTTGCGCCATGCGCAACCCACTGATGTGCCCCGGCATGATATTCAAAAGGGGAAAGTGCGAGGCTTCATTCACATATCTGGACTGTGTAGTACGGTACGGTCTGCATGCCCATTGGCCCACACTGTGGACCAATGGGCATACAGCTGTACTGTACGCAGTCAGTCAGTGGGTGGCTGGGCAGCTTGCAGGTGGGAAGCTGCCACCTGCCACTGACCGGGGGGGGGAGAGCGGGGTGGCGGGGCTCAGTGGGAGGGTTGGAGGGGGGGGTACCACTGGACCACCAGGGATGGGTTCTAATCTTTTTTTAGACTTCTGCCCATGATCGGGCTGCGAGTGGTCCACTGGACCACCAGGGATATAGGGGATGTTTATATTTACACTTATGCCCACGATCAGGCTGTGAGCGGTCCACTGGACCACCAGGGATATAGGGGATTTTTATATTTATACTTCTGCCCATGATTGGGCTGGGCGCGGTCCACTGGACCACCAGGGATATAGGAGATTATTATTTATATACTTATGCCCGCGATCGGGCTGTGGGGCACTTTGCCGCTTGTGCAGGGGGCGTCGGTCCCCGACGGCTGCAGCCTGGCAGGGTGCCAGGCACAAGTCGCTGGGGAAGGGCACACCTGCATGCAAATAGGGCCATAATGACATGCAAATGGTCCCTTTTGCACCTTGCATGCATTATGGCCCCATTTGCATGTGCACCTTTGAATATTGTGGTTGATGGCACAGTGCAACTGTACTTGCGCTAGCGCATCCCCCTGCCCCTCTCTGGCCACTTGCGCTGATGCAGTTCCACTGTGCCATGCACAATGCCGGTGGTCACAGAGCTATATTCAACAGTGCTGAGCCATGGCACAACACCGTTGAATATTACCCTGTCAGCACCCTGGCACATCCCAGTTGCGCTGTGCCCAGGCTTGTGCCACAGCCTGGTGCAGTCTGAATATAACACCCCCAGTGTAAAATAATAAGAATAAAATATAACAAGCAGATAATAAAATATAACAAATATAATTTTTTAAGACTGAATTTAAATGATGTAAATGAAACAATGTCAACAAGTTTAATGTAACAAAAGGCCTCTTTAAATAGGTGGAACTTTGGACCCCTCTTGTAGGCCTCCTGTGAGGGGGGCCTCTCTCAGGGACCTCGGGAGCAAGTTCTACAGGGTTGGGTTGGCAACCAAGAAAGCACGCTCACCAGATGATTTCAACCAGACCCTGGGAACCGCTAGGAGGCCCTCTTCAGAGGATCAGAGAGGATGGGGGGAGTTGGTAAAGAGACAGTAGGTCATGCAGGTAGCTAACCATCAGGCTGTGTAGGGCTTTGTAGGTCAGCAATCCAACCTTGAAAACAATTTTCCACCTCACCAGCAGCCAGTGAAGATCATGTAAGACCAGTGTTATGTGTAAGGACCTTGGAAGGCTCACCAACAACCTGGCCGCTGTGTTCTGCACTAGCTGTAGGCAATGCAGGGCACCTCCATTTAGCCCCAGGTACAGGGCATTGCAGTAATCAAGCCTTGATGTCACAAAGGCATGTATCAGTGAGTGCAGGTCATCAGAAGGGATGAAAGATTTAATATGGGCAATGTTTCTTAAGGGTAAAATCCACTTTGGGCAATGGCTGACACCTGAGCCTCTAGTGCCAGATCGCTGTTGAGGATCACACCCAGATTTTTTACCTTCACAGAATGGTCAACTGGGAGTCTCCAAGTACCAGATCGGTGATCTCCCTTACCCGTTCAGCGTTCCACTGACGACCAGGCTGAATCACTAACACTTCTGTCTTATCTGGGTTGAGCTTTAACCAGTTGGAGGACATTCCAGTCCTGGACCTTGGCCATGAAGGAGTTAAATATAGAGACCGCAGCCTGTTGTACGGGTGCAAAAAACATATACAGCTGGGTGTCATCTGCATAGTACTGAAACCCCATGCTCTAATGTCTAATAATGTCTCCCAGGGGCAGCATGAATACCGCAAACAAGATGGGTGACAGGATTGACCCCCGCGGGACTCCACAAGACAGGGGCATCAGGCAGGAGGAAAAAATTCCCATAACCACTCTTTGCATCCTGCCTGTGAGAAAGGACTTAAACCAGCTGATGTCTGTGCTGGCAAATCCACAGCATTCCTGAATACGATCCAAAAACACCCCATGATCCATGGTATCAAATGCCACAGAGAGATCGAGGAGCACAAGAATAGACTATTCACCCCATGTCTCGCTCTAAGGAGATAATTTTGCACCTTGACAAGTGCAGTCTCTGTTCTGTGCCTAAACCTGAATCCAGACTGGAGTGGCTCAAAGATGTCAAAGGCAGCAAGAGCAAGACACACCTCAAGCTGTACAGCCACCACTTTCCCAATAACCTTCCCCAAAAAGGAAAGGTTAGAGATAAGTCTATAATTTTCCAGACAATCCAGGTCCAATGAAGGCTTTTTCAAGAGGGGTTTCATGAGAGCCTCTTTCTTTCATTTATTTTTTTCTATATAGTTTTTTTCCCCCCTGGCAGGCTGCTCCGGTCCCTCCCTCTGAGGGACTCAGTCTCTGGCTGCACCATTCCCCGAACCGGCACCTCCCTATTTCCCCCAAGGGTTCCCCCCCGGCAGGACCAGGGTGAAGGGGCACCAGCTTTACCCCCACTCCCATAGTGAAATACAGACTTCAGGGGTGCTGGCTGGGGTGCAGGTATGGCCATCATGAAGTCTGCCACCTCCTTTTTCCTCCTGTCCCCCCTCCCCACCGACATAAAGATGTCAGCACATGCCCTCCTGACCCTTACTGTCCTCAGGCCAGAGGGCAGTCAGAGAGCAGGTTGGCAAACCTCCCTCTCCTGAGAGAGGAGAGAAGTCCTCCAGATGCTCGATCCTCTCTCATCCCTGCTGACCCCCGGCGGCCTGAATTCATTCCTGAACCCGGGTCGCCGACATGGCACGAGGTGTGGTGTCCAGCGCCTTAACCCTCAGAACCACTGGGCTGGCTATAAGAGCCTCTTTCAAGGGCCCAGTTAACCTCCCCTTCCCCCACAAAAGGGAACACTGGATTATCATGGCCAATACTAGTGCAATGGTCTCAACACAACCCACTAGGAGGCATTTTGAGCCGGGGTCCAGGTCACAGTATATCGACCACAGCTTCGAAATAATCCTACTGTCCTCTTCCACCCCCACTTGATCCAACTAACTCCAGATTTCAGGAGAGCCTCTGTAAATCCCAGACCTGACACCACACATTGACTGTGAGACTCCAGGAGACAGATACCATATCTGACAAAGCTCAATTTGTCAGCGAAGAATAGAGTAAACTCTTCACATCTGGTAGATAACAAAGCTCTAATTGGCTGGAGACAGGTCCGTTGAAGTAGCCTGTCTGTCCACAGTCCAGAAAAGCTGAGCTGGTCTATTATTCGCTGTGGCAATCTTTTTCTAGTGTTTAAGACAAATAAGACAAATAAAAAATTGTCTAGTGCACTTACCCGGTCAACAAAAGCTAAATAAAAATAAATAAAAATAAAATCTCCCTGGACAGGACCTCTGCCTTCTTTTGGGAGATTGTAAGGCTGCCACCTGTCAGGGTTTTTACCTGGTAATCTGGTTTTCAGGGTCGGCATCTGGTAATCCAGTTTTGCTCAGTGTTGGTCATGTTTTTGAGCCATTTTGAGTGCTTACTTACTTTAGAAACAGATTTTGTCATATCATTCATTGTTTCAGCTGCATGTCCAGGTTACAAACAAATGCTGTTGTCAGTATAGCCCTTTGTGAAAGCAGTCAACCTGGGAGGTGTAAAATATGGCCATTAAGAATGTTAGCAGTTACTTAAACTAATCTTTTCCACTCTGCATCTTAAAGTGGCATAGCAACAAAGCTGGGCAAAAAGCCTGCCCCTACTTTTTGTAATGATAAAAGATCCAGTTGTCTTTCACTTTCATTTGCTGGTAAACTTTTTCATAGGAACATAGGAAAGTGACGGCAGAAAAGGCCCACCAGGCCCACCTAGTCTGCCCATTAAAATCTCTAACAGAATTTAAGCATTTTTAAATGTTTTAAAAAAGTGTTTTCCTCAAGAAAAAAGTATAGTCAATGCTTTGGCTTTGAAATAGTACTGTGGACAGGAAAAGGAAAAGGAACCAGTAAAAGATATAAAGTACACATTATAATAAACAATTTATTTATTATGTATCATTATATACCATGTATACTACTGAATGCTGTCTACAGTATTTCCCTTGTCTCCCCTAGATCATATCTGTAAATGAGATTTTTTTTATCACTGTGTGTTTATCTGGTAAACGAATGTCAGTAAAGAAATAACTAGGAAGAACCTAGAAAAGTACCTTTAACAGATACAGTATGCTAACATTTTTGTTGAACTGTTGCTTTAAATGTTGTCTTTTATTGACATAACAAATCGCTTTGGAGGAGAAGCAATGCACAATCAGTCATAAAAGGGGTGGGGCTAGAGGTGGAGTTTAGGATTCATTTTGTGCCTCATCCAAAGGTGGCAACCCTAGAGCCGAGATTGTCTTTTGATAATCCTTATAATGGGACTTCAAAACCAATTGGTCCTCATAAGTCCAGGAACTTTTATCAGTGGTGCTCCAACCTCTGACCCTTAGTCTTCAACTCCCTGAACATTCCATCGAACCATGGGGATCTCAGGCATGCAGACAAGGGTCATACAGGAACCGGTGCTGCAGAATCGAGGGCTGAGGTAACGGCCCATTATAAGCCGTCACCACCTCCCCCAGTCCTGCCTCGCAAGCAGCCAACACACTCGATAGGTCCATGCCACCTTGAATCCTGATGGTGTCAAACTCCTTATCAGTGGTAATGGACCATCTCAGCAGGGGGAGGATTCTCAGGAGTCCCCAAAATACAGGTTACTCACCTGTAACAGGAGTTCTAGGAATGGTATATGTTGTTCATCCACACTTATTGGCAGGTTCCTTGCCGCTTTAAATCTTGCCAGAAGGTCTTCAAGCTGGCTCCTCCCACCCACCCGGATGGTAAAACTCTCGGCTCCGCCCCATGATGCCAGATCTGGCCCGCTGGAAGCTCAGGTTGTGCGTCGAAGCCAGGAGGTCGGGTGGGTCGTGTGGATGAACAACATATACCAGTCCTAGAACTCCTGTTACAGGTGAGTAACCTGTATTTCTAGGGACATGGATATGTTGTTCATCCACACTTATTGGCAGACTCCTAGCAGTTCTCCGGGAGGAGGGAGGCAAGGCGCACACCCCCTACTTAGGGAATAAAGACTGGAGAACCGAGGCCCCAAAACCAGCATCCCGGTGACTCAAGGTCGATGTGGTAATGGGTAATAAAGGTGTGTGCTGACTTCAGGTAGCAGCCCTGCAGATTTCCTGGATAGGGACGCCCTGGAAGCAGCCACCGATGCAGCAGTATGACGGTAGAATGAGCTCTTATCCCTCTGGGAGGCTCCATGCCCGCCAACTTATAGCAGCGATCTATGCAGGAGGTGACCCACCTGCCTATCATCCGCTTGGCTGCAGGTCTGCCAGGTGCGGCTTCAGCGTAGGTGACAAACAGCTGGTGAACCTCTCCCCGAATTTCAGCCATGCGCTCCTTATAATAAGCGAGCGCCCTTCTAGGGTCCAGAGTGTGGAGCCTGTATTCGGCCTCCGAGGTGTGATTGGGGTAGAACACCGGCAGAGTCAGCACCTGGTTAAGGTGAAACTCTGACACCACCTTCGGAAGGAATTTCGGGTTGGGGCGCAGGACAACCTTGTCCCTGTGGAAGACCAGGTAAGGAGACTTGATGCAAAGCGCCTGGAGCTCTCCCATCCTTCTGGCTGACGTGATAGCCACCAAGAAGGCGGTCTTCCATGACGGGTGAGAGAGAGATCACACTTGTGCATTGGTTCGAATGGCTTGCCCATGAGCTTTGCCAGTACCAGCAGTAAATCCCACGGAGGTGGAGGTTCTCGCACGGAGGGGAAATGTGATCAAGGCCTTTGAAAAGCGCCTCACCACCTTTCCTGTGCCACCGACTGCTCCTCGGCCCGCCGCTGCAAGCAGAGATGGCTGCCAGGTGCATCTTTAGGTCGCCGACAGCCCTTGACTAGAAAGGGACCATAAATAGTCCAAAATGCTTGCCACAGAACAGGAGGAAGGGTCCAAGCCCTTGCCCTGACACCAAATGGAGAATCTCTTCATTTGAAGGCGTAGCATTTTCTGGTCGACTCCTTACGGGATGCCTCAACAACATTGAGGACCTCGTCGGAAAGACCCAAGGCCTGGAACTCTAGCCGCTCAGAAACCAGGCCGTCAGGTGCAGGGATTGAAGGTCCGGATGGAACACCTTCCCCTGATTGACTGAGAGCAGGTCCGGGTGAGCTGGAAGCTGCATCGGGAGCCTGGAGCTGAGGCTGAGGAGATCTGGGTACCAGAACTGGCGGGGCCAGTCTGGGGCTATCAGAATCACCTGCATCTTGTCCCTCCTTGTCTGGAGTAGCACCTTGTGAATCAAGGGAAATGGGGGAAAGGCGTAAAAGAGGCCCGGGGTCCACAGCCTCGAGAAGGCATCCCCCTGCAGCGAGCCCTGCTGACGAGGGCGGGCATGAAACAGCCTCAGCTTTGCATTCTCCCTGGAGGCAAACAGGTCCACCTGAGGTGTGCCCCAGTGGGAGAACAGATCTTGTACTACCTCCGACAGGAGAGACCACTCGTGAGATGCAGCCCCTATCCGGCTCAGGGCATCGGCCAGGGTGTTAGAGGCTCCTGCCACATGAATGGCTAAGAGATCCGCCTCCAGGCTGCGCACGAGTGACCAAATGCAGAGAGCTTACTTGCATAGAAGCATGGAGCGTGTCCCGCCCTGCCGGTTTAGATAGTACATGGTCGTGGTATTGTCCGTCTGGACTCGGACCACTTGACCCCGGAGAAACGGAGCAAAGGCGGTGAGAGCTAGGTGGACCACTCGGAGCTCCAGCAGGTTGATGTGGCATTGGGACTCCCGCGGGGACCAGAGGCCGTGCACTCGGTGTTACCCCAGATGGGCACCCCAGCCCATCAGAGAGGCATCGGTCGATAGAGAGACCGTCGGCTCGGGGCGGACAAATGGGATGCCCTCCTGCAGATGGGATGGAACGTCCACCACTGGAGAGCGTTCCACATCTCCTGGGTCACTATCACTAGCTGGTCCAAAGGATCACAGTGTTGTGACCACTGGCTGGCCAGTTCCCACTGAAGGGGTGCATGTGCCAGCGTGCCCAACGGACCACGCTGGCACAGGCCACCATGAGACCCAGGAGGCGCAGGAAGTCCTGGGCAGGGCGCGATTGCCCAACCAGAAATGACTGGGAAAGGAGGTAAGAACCTCGGCCCTGTCCACCGGGAGCCGTGCTCTGGCTCGAAGAGAGTCGAGCTCTGCTCCGATGAACAGGATCACCTGCTTCGGCTCGAGTTCCGACTTGGCCTCTTTGATGAGAAGGCCGACTTCAGAGCAAACCTGGAGGGCCAGATCTCTGGACCGCTCCACCTCCTGCTTGAGGGGCTGCTATCAGCCAATCATCCAGGTAAGGGTACACCCGGACCCCTCGGCGCCGCAGGAATGCTGTCACCACTGCCATGCATTTGGTGAAGACCCTGGGAGCTGGAGATAAGCCGAAGGACATGGCTCGGAACTCAAAGAGGGATCCCTCCCGCCGAAAGCGGAGGAATCTCCGGCGTGACGGACGGATGGGACGTGAAAGAATGCGTCCTGTAGGTCCAGAGAGCAGAACCACACGCCGTGTTCCAGAGATGGTATTATCTGCGCCAGAGTGACCATCCTGAAGGTTCGAGACCTTAGGAACTTGTTCAGGTCGTGTAGGTCGAGAATGGGGCACCAGCCCCCCATCCATTTCGGAACCAGGAAATACCTGGACACGAACCCCGGGTCTGAAGGGGGGTCCTCTACCTCCGTGATCACCTCCTTTTGGAGGAGGAGAGCGATGTCGGCTCGACAAGCCGCCAGTGAGGCTGCGGACCCCGAGTGCGACGGCTCTGAAGGGCGGGGCCTGCTCGAATTCCAGAGGTAGGCCTTTTCCCACCACCTCCAGTACCCACCTGTCTGTGGTAACAGCGGACCAGGTGGAAAGGAAGTGTCTGAGCCATCCCCCCACGGGGGGAACCAGGGGTGAGGTGACAGGGATGGGGGTGACACCCCTCAGCCCGTCACTGGGCAGGCTTGGAGGAAGGACCGGCCGAGGGACCATCTGGGCCTTTTCCTCCCTGCTTCCTGTTGGAGGAAGCCGACGGCTTGGGTTTGGATGCCAAGCTCGAGCCTGCTGGCCCTGACGTTGCTGGGCCAGGGCGGCGCGGGCGCAGAAGGACGAAAGGGCTTAGGCTGTGGCTTGCAGCCTTTGTCCTTCTGAGCGGAAGAGACCGAGTCCAAGGTAGCATTGGACTTCTCGATCCTCTGCAGGTGACCTTCCACCCCAGGGCCGAAGAGGTCAGTCCCCAAAAAGGGAACATCCGCCAACTTGTGCTGGGTATCCGAGGTAAAGGTGGATATCCTCAGCCAAGCCCGACGATGCATGGCCACTGCGGCCGCCACAGACCTGGCACATGAGTCCCCGATGTCTAACGCAGTCTGGAGCTGCTGTTTGGCCACTGCCCTGCCCTGGTCCCGCACCTGCCTGACCGTAGTCTGCAGATCTGTGGAAGATGAGGGACAACCTCATCCAGGGAGCCCAACAGGGCATGAGAAAAATGTGCCATGAGGACGGCTGAACTGGCCTGACGAAGGCCGAGAGAGGACGCAGCATAGACTTTTCACCCGGCATAATCCAATTTCTTGGATTCCTTGTCAGGAGGTCTGTCCACATCCCTGGCGTTCCCGGCACGCCGGAAAACGCTGTCGGTAACCAACCCCTCGGCCGAGGGGTGTTCTGAAAAACCGGACAGGGAACCGGTAGGGACTGTATACTTCCTGGCCAACCTGGCCAAAGGTGCAGGGCAGGAAGCAGGACGCTGCCAAAGTTCCAAGGCCGGACCCACTATGGCTTCGGCCACAGGAAAGGCCTCCGTAGTAGAATCCCCTCGGTCCAGAATCTCCATGAGGGGATACCTGGCCCATTTAGAAACGGGTTCGAGCTTCATCCCGGTAGACTCTGAGATGAGTCGAAGCAACCCTAAGAAGGACGAAGGGCTATCGCCCATTGACTGCCCTCCCGAGGACTCCAAGTCCATGCGCTTGGAGAAGAGGAGGAACCATCATCGGACTCAGAAGAGTCCTCAAAGAGCTGCCTCGGGCCTGAGCCACCCTCCACCTGCCGAGGTTTATCGGAGTGAGGTGACAGACAGCCTATGGGCAAACCCAAGGCCGACCGAGAATTTTGGTCGGAGCCCCAACTAATGGCTGTGGAGGCGGAGGTTCCACCAGAATCGTGGGGCAGCTGGAATTGGTGAACAACCGCCTGAGAACAGGCTCCTCGACTACAACGAGGGGTTGTTTCGGCTGCTCTGGTGACAGCCACTTAATGGCCGGGGAAGACGACTGGGTCGGCTTATTCCCGGTCAAAAGGAGCTGTTGCCACATGAGTTCCTCATACTTCCGACGCAACTTGTGCCGAAGCCTCCCCTCGTCCGAGGAAGAGGAAGAGCGGCGGCGCTGCTTGCTGCGGTGCCGAGACCGAGACCGCCTATGGCGGTGGGATCGGTTGGACCGCGAGGATGTCCGAGACCGAGCGGTGAGTCTCGACTTAGGCCGAGGAAGGCAAGGAGAAGTGTCAGAATGGCACTCCCCTGCTCGACGATCCCCATCAAGGCCCGGAACCGGAGGCAAGGACGAGCCGATGGGATCTCAACCACCGGGGAACTGGGAGAGGGGATTCAGCTTCTCCAGCCTGACAACCCGCCTAACGGGTTGAGAAAAATCTCGACCGCCGACGGGAGTCTCGGTCAACTGGCCTGACGGGGACACCGTGAAGCCAGTGGCCGAAGCTGAGGGGTCGACCGAAGTCGACTGTCAACAAGGGGAGGGGGATCTTTCCCGCTCCCAAGAGCGTCGACGGAGAGACTTACTTTTGCTCCTTTTGGACCTGGAAAAAGGTCCCGAAGAAGTTGCACCCTCACCTTTGGTCGAGAGGGTCAGACAAAGCTCCTTAAAAGAAGCCGAGTACGAGGCACCGAGAGAGAGAGCAAGACAAATGCCGCAGCCGAGGTAGAAGCGGCCCGCGCCGCCTCCTCTTCAAGGGCGATCATCTGCTCGAGCTGATCCGCTGAGCCCGCTGACATGGACACCGCCAATCGGGCCTCTTTAGATTTCACCGGTGGAATTCTTTTCTCGGGGTGCCCCAGTTGTAATCGGGCAGCACGGTCTTCAGGGACGTAGGCCGAAAAGGAAGAGCACAAGTCACAGGCCTGCGGGTCGTGTTCAAGGCCCAGGCGGTAGACGCACGTGGAGTGCGGATCCGTCCTAGACATCTTCTGCCCGCAAGGGCACCTCCGAAAACTGGGAGTCGATTTGTCCATCGCAGCCGCGAGGAGAAGAAGACCGAAGTCTTTTTAGCAAAAACTTTTGATTTCGAACTTTTGAAGAATTAGGAACCAGTCTTAAGCGCACGATTAAGGAGGAACCTGAGAATCCAAGCGGTAAGGAAGATCTGGCGTCATGGGGCGGAGCCGAGAGTTTTACCACCCGGGTGGGTGGGAGGAGCTAGCTTGAAGACCTTCCGGCAAGATTTAAAGCGGCAAGGAACCTGCCAATAAGTGTGGATGAACAACATATCCATGTCCCTAGAACATGAATTTCACCATGCAATGATCTGACCAAATGACCGGAGCAGTCTCAAGGTTTTCAATTTAAAAACCCAGTGTAAACATCAGGACCAGGGTGTGACCATGCGAGTGGGTCGAAGAGGTAATTACTTGTGACAGAACCAGTGATTCCATAGACTGGAGGAAGTCTTGACCAAAAGACGAGACTTCATCATTGATCCAGGCATTGAAATCGCCCAGAGTTAGTCATCTGGGCGACTCCAACACCAGGTTTGCCATGAAGTCTGTGACTTCCTGCAGGAACTCCCTCTCACGGCTCGGGGGTCAGTACATGAGAAGGATCCTGCAGCCTGCACCTGGACCCCCTCGAATGGCCACACACTCAAATGATGTGGTAGATCTCACTGGAAGCATGGAGAAGTTCAGGCTGGATTTGAAACAGATAGCCACTCTCCCACACCTGTGGTCCCTCCTCAGGTAGTGTACCATAGAAAACCCAGCTGGGATCGCTGCCTCTATAAATGGACCAGCACTGTCACCCAGCAAAGGTCTCTGTAATGCAGGCCAGGTTGACTGAAGAGATCAGATCTGCCATAATAGTGGCCTTGTTCCTCATCAACCTGCTATTGCAAAACACTGCCAAGTGGGACGAGTGCTGCCCACTCGAACCAGTGGAACCCATGGTTATGAGAACCAGGTGTCCCTTTCTAGTACCCATTTTACCCCAGGGCACTTTCTGAATCTTACCACCCTAATACCATCCACCTCCCCCCCCCGGTAACTCTCCCCGAGCCCTTCCATCTGGCCCCTTGCTTTTGGACAATACCTGCCACCCTGCAGCGTCCATATGTGACAGTTCCTTGTACCTTCCTTATGTAACCCCTCACCCCTGCCTTTTTAGCAAAACGACAGGTGGTATGCTGTTGAAGCTGACAGCAGTACCTGGTGGGGACTGGGTTCGGGGAGGATGAGGATACTCAGCACAGGGGACCTAGGTTTGGCTACTCTGTACAGGGGCACCCAAGTAAATCCGAACACAGGAAGCAATAACTGTAATGTCCAGAACCAGGAATGGGATTCTTCAGTGTGGCTTTTATTCACATCCAAGCTGAACAAACAAAGCATAGACGGACCCCCATGGGGCTACATTCTGGTAATGCAGATTAGAGACTACAGAACACTTTATCACTATTTCCAGCCCTCAGGCTCTAAACCCACCAGGCACACAGCCCAGACTTGTACGCAGCTTTGGGTACACAGCCCGACTTGTATACTACTTGGGTTTTCCCCACTGGCCTGGCTCCCCGCTGCCCACTTGATCCACGGTCCATTTTGAGAATGAACCAATTATCCTGTTGTGGCTCCCCAAACCACACTAGAGCCTTCGACTCCTAGAGAGAGAATTTTCCTTACAATCTCACATCTGGGTACTTCACTCATCACTGGCCAAGTGCCTGAGGTAAAGTAGAAATCCACAGAGCAAATCCGTAGAGGTGGACCTGGTCACTAAAGATGGGGGGCCTCCGACCTCCAGCTCCCACAGTCCATACCCGGCCATTTCTCTGGAAACTAAACAATTCCTTTACTGAAAACTTGCAAATGTAGATTCCTGGGTAGACATCTGTCACATCTCTACAAATCATTTTCATCCCAGCAAGCTCTGGACTTGAACCTACTTTTACTTGTTGCTTTGCCCATTACTCTAGGCTTCCCACTATTTTAGTAGTTCAATCCCCACATTGTCACACAAGTCCCAGGGTGAAGAACATAGGCCCTTTCAGGAAGAGCAGACTCTCACCGTCCGGTTGCAGGTGCCCCACAGGTGACTTACAAGTCTTCTTGTTCTCCCAAATAAACTCTGGAACAAACAGGCAGCTTTTCCTTTACAAACAGAACTAGGGGGTTGCCCCAGGAATTTGCAGTAAACCCTTTTCCTGCCCCCATCCCTGGAGGGAGGGGGCACTGAAACCCGAAACAGTGGTCTCCACCACTTCAATTATCTTCTGTGTCTCTCTTTTGGTGGAGACACACACCCTTTTTACTTAAAAGTAGCCCTCTGTCAGGGCTGAGGCTCCTAGAGCCTACACTGAGCTGCTGTGCTGCTTACTCAGCAAGCTCCCAACACCAACTCCACCTTGAACTGACTGACTCTGTTCAAACCTCCCAACGTTCTATGCCAACTCCCTTGCTGCAGATTCCAATGTGGCTCATGCAGCTGCAATAGTTCTATTGGTGATGTCATCCCTCAAGTCTCAGCTGAGACTGAGAACAGAGTGAGACAGTGTGAAATCCATTTAACTGGAGTTTCACAAGCTGCCTTCCCTGCCTACCACTAGGTCTTACTGGGATTCTAGTATTCCCAGATAACAAGGGGGTTATACTTACTTTAATATATGGCCCCTTGTTCTGCTGTGTTGTACCAACTGAAGCAGCATACTTTTATCTGCTTTATCCTGTCCGTTTACATTTTTAAACATTGTGCTCAAATTCACCCTCATTTTTCTTCCCTTTAGTATAAACATACCCAGTTGCTCCAGTCTCCCCTCATACCTAAAATCCTCTAATTATTCTGTAGCTCCATGCTGCAACTTCTCTGCTTCTACAATATTCTTTATATACTGTGGTGAGAAGAACTGCACACAGCATTTCAAATGCAACCTAACCAGTGTCCTAAAGTGGTAACATTATGTCACACGACCTGCTTGCTGGTCCCTTTTTAACTTATATTTTATTCATTTTATAAAGACATTTACTTTAAAGATTTTACCAGGAAAGACATACCGAGCTGGAAACAGCTAATTTCTAGATGACTCCTGGGGGAAGAGTAAAAGATAACAGATACAGAAATACAGAATAAAAACTACATAGGATGGTATAAATGTAATCAAAATATACATGGCAATTCTGCCTAAGAATAAACTGACAAAAAGTTGCCATGCAATAAATTATGGAAGTGCACAAAAGAACAATTAAATACCCTAGTTAACTACTTGACAGAATAAAAACTGGGGAATGACTGATACAGGGGTAGAGGGGAAGTGCTGAGGAACACAGAATAAGGTAAATTGCATGTGTCCCTCAAGGGCCTATACTAGGCCTGATTCTCTTCTCCATTTTTTTAAATGACCTGCCTTCCATCTGTAACTCATCTTCTATACACATGTATGCTGATGATATGGTTCTTTTCGCCTCAGGGTCTTCACCTGTGGATGTCGCCTCCAGGCTCCAAAGCAATTTCAATAATGTCCAGAGCTGGTTTCAATCTCACCAACTCTTCCTAAACGTCAAGAAAACTGTGTCCATGACATTCTGCACGTGCCAGAAACTGTCCAAACTCCAATATTCCCCCTCTTTCTCTACCCTCGACGGGTCAACCATAATTGCCACCGAATCATTCAGGTATCCGGGCATTTGGTTGGATCAACATCTCACTTTCTCGGCCCACACAGATGCCATAATAAAAAAGCTTTGCCCCAAACTCGGCGCCTTATTCAGAAACCGCTCCTGTCTTCCACCCCAGGCAAGACGTGAATTGATCCAAAAAAATTATCCTCCCGAGTTTTGACTATTGCAATATCATTTTTTGCTCTGCTCCTGCCTCCTCCTTAGCCAAATTGGATACCCTTTTCAACTCATTCTGTCGGTTTGCTCTGGATGCACCTCACCTTACCCACCGCTGCCACTTGTACTGAGCTTTAGCCTTCCCTTCCCTGACATATAGGCGACTACATCATTGCGTAAATTTCATCTGTAAGTATTGGCTTGGTACACTCCCTCCCTCCCTATCTAAACTCCCAGATCTCACCCCCACCCACTCCCTCTCGACTTCTAAGATCCCACAACCACAGAACTCTGACTGTTCCCTGGAGATCCACCTCTAGTGGACAGGCCTCCCCCTCCTATCATCTCCCTAAATTGTGGAATGGTTTCCTACTCTAATCCGATCCTCTTCCTCGTCTGGCTCATTAAATCAAGCTCTACACAACTTCCTCTCTGTAAACTGCACTTGCCCCTAGCTCCCCCCTTTTGCTTGTCTCACACCCTGCCTGTTGCCCTGGTTGCCAAACCACAACCAATCGATGCACTTATAGTTTGGGAGCTAATCCCGGCCCCTATTATGTATGCCAGCTTCGATTCAGCTCTCTCTCTCTCTCTCTCTCTCTCTCTCTCTCTCTCTCAATACTGGTCTATCTCCTGAACTGGCTGACCTAGCCCTAGGCTCTGACTCACTTCTCTACCACTTTGTTATCTCACCACCACTTGTCTGCTCTGTAGTACTATTGTCTGAAGTGAGTTAGTCCATTGGTCCCACTTGCTGTTATGTTACCACTGAGTCTGTCACTCCAAGAGGGTACAACTACAGGATTTTGCTTTACTCTACCCTGCACTTATTTGTTCTGCTTGCTAATGTTTTCAATGCTATTGTGTAATTTGTGCATGTTCTTTGTTACTATGTAACTCCCTTCACCCTTTCCCCCAGGGTCATACCAGGAGACGAGCAACTTGTTGTTCAGTGTACCTTACCTGGTGAAACTTTTCAATAAATAAATGTATGTAAAATACCCAATGTCAGAAGTAACTGCATAAGCGAGTAGAGAACTCATGGAGTAGAGCATTAAGAACAGCAAAGGATGTATCAGAGCGAACAGAAGGGGAAAGGGAACCTGAGAGTTTAGGTAAATGAAATGAGAAGACAGCCTGGCCAGCAGCAGATTTCATTTGTTTTTTCTATTTAGCTGTTTGTCCCCTCCATGGCCACCTATGCCTGCCATTGGGCCCCCTGCCATTCCCAACCCCGTCAGACTCTCCCCCCACCCACCGTCTTGCCTGTGGGGATCTACAAAAAACAGGGCTGAAGAACAGCGGGGGCCATCACATACGGTGACAGGGAGACATGGCATTTCTGTTTTTCTCCCCATCCCCCAGAGCAACGGTGAATACGGCAAGTGCGCACGCATGGAGGCACATGTGCTCTCCCAGAAACCAAGTGCTCCTTCGACCCTTCCCTACATTATATCAGTCCTCAACCCTGCTCTGACACCTGGCCTCTACTGGGTGTCAGCAGAGAGTGAGGAACTGTACCTCCCCAATCCAGGTGATGAGAGCAACCCAGCAGCTGCTACAATAGACTCCCAGCCCTCCCCCCAGCCAACCCCCGGTAGCTTGAGCTCACTCCTGAACTCAGGTCAATGAGTGTGGCATCCAGTGCCTCAACCCTCAGTGCCACCAGGCCGTTCAGGATTTAGTTTGAGGGAAGGCAAAAGAATGAGGGCAAGCATTATGAAGAGAGTAGGATGACAAAGGGGGAGGGAGAGAAGAGAGGTTAGATATGAGGGGAAAGAGTCAAACCAAAATTTGGAGATAAAGATGACACAGTGTGTGAAGTACCTGGCATTTGGAGATAAAGGAGACACAGTGCGTGAAGTGCCTGGTGTCAAGAGAAAGGAGGGAGAGGGAAGACTACAAGATGCAGTGATGAATATGCATGAGTTTATCAAGTGCAAAGCAACAGGCAGTGAAAAAGAGGATCCAGTCTACCTAAAGTAGACTTTAGAACAGCACTATAAACAATGTCTCCATAGTTCAAAAATGGGCAAAATCATCTTAGTGAGTATTTCTCTGCGAGCAGGAAGTGGCATGCTTCTCTTATTTCTATAAAGTGCCCCAAGCTTGGGATGAAGCTTCTTAAGAATAGTATCTACATTAAAAGAGAAATGTATATGATAATAACCATACCCCTAGGTACTGAAGAAGACATCTTCAATAATTGCACCATCAAGGGTATGAAAGGAAAAAAGTGGATAAACTCTGGCAAGTCTCTGCCTCGTGTCAAAAGTCATAGAGACTGTTTTCTTGGCATTGAGGGATAACTGATTAACTTGGAACTAATACTGGATGTCATTGAAGTCCAGTTGGAGTTGGTTCATAGGATCAGAGACAGAGGAGCCAGACGGAAGAAGAACCCTATCACCTGCATATGTATGTATTGACACAGAGGAGCGGGCCATGGGGAGGTCATTTAGAAAAAGAGAGAAAAGAATTGGGCCCAAGACAGGCCCTTGGGGGATGCCTGAGCTGATAGGGAGTGGAGGGAGAGGGTGTCTCCAATACGGACAGCTTGCAACCTGCCCTCAAGGTAGGAGCAGAACCGCTCAACTGAAGAAACAGCGAGTCCTGGTGACAAGGGACTGATCCATACCAGATAAGATAGCATCAGTAAGTCATAGGAGAGAGGTGGTAGTGGAATGAAACTTCCTAAAGCCAGACTGGAAAGGAGTAAAGAAGGAGGCTGAGGTAAGAAAATGGGAGCATTGGGAAAGAATATGTTCCTGGAGCTTAGCAAAAGTGGGAAGGGAAGAGATAGGACGGACGTTACTAGGGGAAGAGAAATCACCCCCTTTGGGAAGGAGAATAACAGTAGCCAGCTTCTGAGAGTCTGGGACTCAGGATAAGGAGAAAGAGAGATTAAGAAGATAGGAAATAGGAAGGCTAAGCAAAGAGATAAAGTAGTCTAGGGTTAAGACCTTCAGGACTCCCACACTTGTGAGGATTAAGAGCCAAAAGGGCCGTAAGAGCAACAGCAAGGGTAAAAGGAGAAAAATTAAAAAAGGGAGGAGGGGGACAGAGGGTGAGTTTGAGGAATACAGTGACAGGGAGAGAAGAAGAGAGAGAAAGAGAAAAGGAGAAAGAGGATGAGGAGGAGAAGGAGGAGAGGAGTAAACAGGTGCAAGAAGTGAAGAAGGAAACTGCAGCAGGATCAGAGTTAGAAGTATCGCTGGTCTTGAGAACAGGAGGAGGGGACTGAGTCAGAAGAAAGAAAAGTGAATGAATAAACTTCCAGAACTTAGAGGGGTGGTTAATGTTGTTCTGGAGCATGGATGCAAAGTATTTGAACTGTGCAAGCCTAGTAGCTTTAGTACAAGCATTGCGAAGGAACTGCCATACATGCTGTACAGCACAAGTATTAATGAACAGACCAAGCTAATGCTTCAATCACAGAACATGAACTGACTTTACACTCATTTTAGAGCCAGCAAAATTGTACTCTATTAATATATGATATCTCCTATTTGGAGGTGTTACCAGTTACTTAAGTAAAACATCCCAAATAAGGCCATCCAATATGCTAAGCCGAGTCATGACCTGTGGAAGAAAATATTAGGTAACAGTAACCAAACAGGATATGAAACATGACCATCCACACCACTATTCTCCACACATCAATATGATGTAGCAGATGAACAACTGTACTATTGGCAGAACAGAATAATTTGTACAAACAATGAAAAGAGTTGCACTATAAAGGTTTGCCTTAAAGTGCAAGGGAAGGAGGCTGTTCCCAGAATACCGGTCGAGATTCTGTACTGATCCCAAAAACCATAGTAATTGTCTTACAACTTAAAACAATGCATAGAAAGGAGTTCCAGTACAGAAAATCATATAAAGAATACTAGATGGGCAACTATGCCCAACCAGTGTGTTCAGCCACAGATGGGTTCTGATTCCCTCTGACCTCTAGAGTGAAGCTCAAGAGGTACATGGGAATCAGAAACATGAGGTGGCAGAACACACCAATTGTGCATAGAGTTGCACATCCAATATTTTGTATAGTGTATGGTGCACCTAAAAAAATATATATATAAAGTTTTATCTTTTTTTTTTAACAGAAAAATAAATTTTTGCTGCTTTATCTTATTCCAGGATTTAAGGCTAGTTGCCAGGGTCAGTGCTGTGGTTCATCTCTACGTCTCTAGCATGGTCTTTCTTTGGTCGCCAGTTGCGTTTGGGAGGGTTTTAAAACAAAAATTGGCATACGTATTTCTCGCTAAGTGAGAGGACTGTTGCTCTGAGCAATCATCTTTGATGTTGTGAGTAATTTTAAATATGTGGTTGATCCTGCATTGTATTTTTTTCTGTATGTGAAAATATTGGGATCCGTACCACTGCCCGACCAGCAACTTGCCGACAAGCAACTTCCCAAATGCAATTTACCGACAGGGTTTGTTTGCCGACAAATTATATCCTGAAACAACCATTGACTGACAGACATTGAAACCATGGCATGAAAAGGGAATTAATTGAATTTGCAGTTGGAAGGTGCATTGTCAGGAGTTCGGGTGAAATTAAATGAATTGAAGCACCATACTCTTGCTAAATAAATGTAAAGGACCATACAAACATTGTAAACTCTTGCTGCAGCTTGTTGTAATGTACAGGACCAGACAAAGGTGACACTAGAAATACAAATGCATTGTGGATGACCTATTAAGAAGATATGATATACTCTGTAGTAAGGTTGCCGTGCTCAGCTCTTATTTTATTTAGTGATTCAATAGAAAATTATGATCCTGTCAAGTGCCTCAGTCAAATTTAAAAAACACACATACAACAAATAGACAAACAAACAAGCAAAAAGAACAGCAGGACAATACTGTTTTCAATATTTGATTTTCACAAGACCTGTGTGGAAATAAATGTTGTACGTTATAATTTAGGGTGCATCTTATGTTAAAGAATTGCCAGCATATAGCCCTCGTACACCCTTCTCTGACTATTGCAGAAACGTAAAAGCTTTTCTTCCATGGAACAAATGGAGTTGTAATTCCAGCTTATGACTAATTAAAAGTCTTGGTCCTGTGCATTTATGTACTGCTGCGAAGGAATTTCATGTATTATTAATGTACTACCATTGGTCGGGCAAAGATTATGTCGGCAAATGCTACCGAACGGGAAATTGATTTAAGGGAAGTTGCATTCGGGAGGTGCATTGTTGGGAGATCGACAGACAGGAAGTCATACCAGACCCAAAAATATCTGGTTAAGCCTGCATTTTGTTTTCATATCTGGGTGATCCCGCATCTGTGGGATTTGTTCAAGTCACAGGTTCAAGTGATCATGCCGCTGCGAGTTTCTATCTGGTTGATCCTGCAGTTTCTGTTGCCTCAGTTAAACTTGTGCACTTATAAAAACAGTGCAAATGTTGTTGTACCACAGTAGGTTATTGCCATGTTCTATGACCTTTGAACTGTGGTACAACAACATTTCAGCTAGAATGGATTTCTATGCAGAGCAAGCCCACACCATGCACTGTATACTAGGATTATGGTACTTAGAATTGTGAGTGCAGTCCCATATCAGCAAGAGCACTCCAAACTTACGCCATCACTCGCTTCCCCTCATGGTCAGTGCTGTCTTACCTCTTATTCAAATTGTGCTACTACAGTTGTTAAAATATAAAACAAAGTTATTTGTACTCATTCTTTGGGCAGCAGAAAAAATGTATTAACTGGAGACAGTTATAACATTATAAAACACCCCATTCCATCTTCCTAACCCAGTATGGCAAGGATAGAAGAAAAGTTTGAATAATAGTAAAAGGTAGTCTACACAGAATTCTCACTCTCCCTCATTGAATGTTCCATGTTCCTCCAGCTGGATCTGAGATGTACTGTGGAATTCTGCTGTTTTCTCTACCTGCTATATGGCCTCTCGGGGGTCTGAATATGGGTAAGTCTTTCCCTATACATTAGTCTCAGTCTTGCTGGGCCCAGCAAGGAGTGGACCACTCCTAATCCCTTAAGTTGTTGGTATAGGCCGAATAGCTTTCTCCAGGTCTGGGTTACAAAGACCAATCAGGAAAAAAATCGATGTCTTGTCCCTCATCTAGGTCAGGAAGTTAGCTCTGGCCCAGTTCAGAATATGGTCTCTGATCTCAGGCCCCTTAGTAAGAATAAGAACTGACCAGGGAACATGTCAGTTCATATGTGGTGCTTTAAAGTTCACTTGGTAAGCATGCTTTATATCTAAATCCTCTTTTTTTTTTTCAAACTTTCTTTCACTCCGGTCACGGCTCGTGAGGACCTCTCTCAGGCAACTGGTCCTTGTCCTGCCCGCCTGAGGCCCCCTCCGGACTATACCTCCTCTCTTCCCCCACCAGCAGCTGGCACCCCCGGTTTAACCCGCCTGAGGAGGGTAGCCCTACGCTTCTTGGGCTCCTCACGACTCAGACTCCAGCTGCAGATATGACACAGGGAGGATACTGGAAGATCATCCGAGGTGGGACCCGGCGGAGGACACGGGGGACCAGTGCCATCGCCTTCCCCACAAGCCGGGTTTTTCCTGTGTTCTGTTCCACCCCCCCTTCCCAGTGTGTGCACGTTCTCTGATGCCTGGTGCATGGCAACCTTGCCAGCATCAGGCACGCTATTGTTACATGCAGCCCACGCTACTGAGGCGCCCCCAGTCTCCACCAGGGGCCACCAGAGTGCCGAGCTCCCCAACACCCTTCCCCCCCAGGACTGGAGAGCAGCCCTGCAGGCATTCAATCCAGTCCCTCCCCTGCCGACCCCCGGCACCTGAGCTCACTCCCGAACTTGGGTCACCAGCGTGGTGCGAGGTGTGGCGTCCAGTGTCTCAACCCTCAGCACCACCGGGCCGGCTTATCTAAATCCTCTTAAGGTTATAGCTTTGAGCATGGAATCACGCAGCCAGGACTTAATAAAAGGTTCCAAATCCTCCTCCTACCCTCCTTTGGGAAGGCCCACAACCTAAACATTTAAGGCACTAGCCCTGTTTTTAAGTGTCTCTAATTGAGCTCTAAGGTGAGAATTCTTCAGTGTGAGCCTTGACATTACAGCTTGCTTCCAAATGGATCTGTCACCAGCATCCTTTGCAGCCACAGTTGTCACCTCAATCTTTGCATCCTGGGCTCCAATGCAGTCAAGTATATTTTCAAATCTTTTTATCCGTTTCTTTTGCGACCTTTCAAACTGAGTCCCATTGCAGGGATCTCTCGCTACAACAGGGTCGCTAGTACCAACTGTCTCTGAGGTACTTGGCAAGGCGTGCTGCTGCTGCTTCAGTCCTTGACTTCCAGTGGCACCCTTAGGATGATCCATATTGGAAACATTTTTATATCACTTGATTCAGCAAATGATAAGGAAGCAAGGTCTGTCAAAAAACAGGTAAAAAAACAACAACAAATAGCAAAACTCTACATTTTAATTTTTGTTTTGCAGGCACTGAAGTACAGTGTGACCTGTCTTGCACTTGGCTCTCTAGCACCACTATGCTTCTTCCTTTTTAACACATCACAGTATGTGGTTAACTTTACTCTGCTGCCGCATACTGTTTAGAGAGCCTCCATTTCCTATCTATATGACCTCAGGGTTCTTTTCCTAGTTTGTCTCTGCTAGTTCCTTACCACATGCGGTGTATTTCCTCTTGTTTCTTATAAACAAATGCAATATGTTACACTTAACTATCCTGAATTTCAACTGCCATTTATATTCCCAGCCAACCAAGCATATTTAGGTCTCTTTGTAACCTATTTCTTTCCATCACATTGGCTACTGCCTGGCTATTTCATGCATCCACACATTCAGCCATTCTACTTGTAGCATCTATGTATAGGTTTATAAAAAATACTGAACAAGGCAGGCCCTAACACTGACCCCTGAGGGCTTCCACTTGTGACTTGCCATGACTTTGATGTACTAACATGCAGTATTGCTCTCTGTTTCTGAACCAATTTGAAACCTGTCTTAATATGTTGCCCCCTGAGTCCATGCTTACTAAATCTGCATATCAGTCTATGTGGTACGGTGTCAAAAGCTTGCTAAAATCTAAATATATGATATGGGCGCAGAGAAAATAAGACAGTGCGTGTGCAGGGGAATGAAAGTAAAAGTGTAAGAGTGTATAAAGGTTAAAGTAAGAGAGGGCAGGGAGGTTAAAGGGTAACAGTCAGCACCAAGGGCCCAACACTCAAGTGTGGGGCTGGTCCCAATATGCACTTTGTGAGCAAAAAACATTTTGGTTTACTTACTGTTTAGTGTAGTATAGTAGATTGCATCAGACTAATTTTGTTTAGTTCTAGGCTGATATCTTCTACTACAAATCCCAGAATCCTCTGCAGCTGACATCATAGCAGCCGGCAGCAGTTGGAGATTCCTTAACCTGCAGTGTACGTTAGAGTTTATGTAACCTCTGCTCTTTTGTTTGCTGATCCTCCCTGGGCCAAGAACAGTCATATAGGACTGTACTTAGCCCCTGTGGAAAAGCAGACCCAGAGGACATCTGACCGGAGATTATAAAACCTCTAACATGCACTGCAGGCTATTGAATCTTCCACTGCTGCATACTGCAATGATGTGAGCTACAGAGGATTCTGGGATTAGTAGTAACAGAAGATGTCAGCCTAGAACTAAGCAAAATTAGTCTGATGCAATCTACTGTAATACAGTAAACAGTAAGTAAATGAAAATGTTTTGCGCACAAAGTGCACATTTGAATCAGCCCCACACTTGAGTGTTGGGCCCTTGGTGCAATAGCGTCCAGAAGATCAACTGTAGGAGAGACAGAGTACATAAGGGCCAAAGTAAAAGTGTGAGAGTGCTGGTATAAAAATAATAGAGAGTGTGCAGAGGTACTGTAACAGGGTGAGCACATGTTTTTTTAGGCAGTAAGTGAGACAGTGTGCAGGGGATGAAAGTGAATGTGAGACAGAGACAGAGAAAGAGAGAGGGAGAAAGCAGGGTCAGCTTGGGGGTACAGGGGCCCCACCTGGAAAGTGTATGCAGGGGCCCACCTGGAAAAATCAATAGGGAAGGGCCCAAGGTGACACACTTGTATAAGTATTCAGCTTACATTTATTATATTAGCTATGTGCTTTAATCTTACACTTGCAGTACCTACAGTTCCCCAAATACCCACATAAAATTAGATACAAGATGATAAATGAAAGATTTTCAGGTGGTGGCCAGGTACCCAACAGAGAGGGGCCCACCTGGACATTTCCAGGCATCTGGATTGGCAAGTCCTGCTGAGAGAGAGAGAGAGAGAGAGAGAGAGAGAGAGAGAGGACAATCCTGGGTTTAATGAGTGGGAGAGTGCAGAAAGGATAATGTAAGCATGAGCAGGCACAGGGTTAAAGTAAGGGCGAGAGAGTGAAGGAGATCAAAAGTAAAAGGAGACTGTATGAGGTTAAATAAATAGTGCAGGAGAGGCAAAGTGACAGAACGTATGAGGTTAAAGAAGGGGTGAAAGAGTGTACAGGGTTGAGTGAAAGACCAAGAGAATGAAGGCGGGTGAAAGAAAAAGATGGAGATTGTACCAGGTTAAATAAAGGGTCAGATTGCAGGAGGGGTCATTTAAGACTGAGAGTCCATGCAGTAATCCAAATGTAGTGACTCCTACATGCTGGTAGGGCTCCTCTTGCTACAGTGGCAGAGGGAAAGGAACTACAGGTCTTAACAGACTTGGGACTAAAGCACAATAAGCAGTGCATGACGACTATCGAGGCTTGAAGAATGCTGGGATGCATTAAACATGGGATGATCAGCAGGACAAGGAAAGTAATCCTACCACTTTATGAGGTCCTGCATTTTGCATAAATTCTTCATAAGTTTTTGCATGTCACAAATTCTAGATAATACCGAGAATAATGGAAACAGTCATTTTCAGAATACCATACAGAGAACCTGGAAGACATTATATATCGTAGATGATGTGTTTTATTTTTTAACCAATAATTTTTTTATGTAAGGTTTATACTGGTCCAAGATTGCAATATTCTGTAAATTTAACTTAAATAAGTTCAAAAGCTCTATGGAAGTTAATAATTTCTTTATATGAGATAACCATTCAGATTTTTTACATTCTAGTGAACCCCATACTATTTTTTCTTCCAAACATTTTTTTGCCCAATGCTGATTTGAAAGATGATTTAGTCTGATCCAAAAATTAATGGTTCTAGATTCTGCCAGGGCTAATATATTTATAAGACCTAATTCTACTCTAACAAATGGTGCAGGCATGGACTTTGGAAATCTAATAGCCCCTCTAAGAACTTGAATTGCTGTTTTTTCCACATCAGGTAAATAATTGTGCTCCCAAATTTCAGTACTATATAATGCCTGTGCATTATATTTGGCCTCAATTATTCTAACAAGAGGTAGCAAAGAATTTCCACCATATTTATAATTGAAAGCTTTGAGGGCTAATGTTATATGAGAATTTTTTTCATCTATTGATTCGTAATGTTTCTTCCATTTAAATGTAGAGGAAATGACCACACCCAAATTTCGATAAGTCTTTACTATTTCCATCTTTTTTGTTTTAATTTTCCAAAAGCCTTTACATTTTACACCATCCAAGATCATTACTTTAGATTTATCCATATTAATTTTTAGATCTCTATGATCTGCAAAATTAGGCAGTAAATTAAGCTTTGATTGCAGACCGCTAGGAGTGAGTGCCATTAATAAAAGATCATCGGCATAAGTCAGAATGCCACACTATTCCTTACCAATTTTGGGAGAGTCCAATGGAAGAATAGCCATGTTCTCTAACCAGTTATTAATATAAATTGAGAAAGGGAAGGGGCCAAGATACAGCCCTGACTCACTCCACTGTTGGCCTCAAAACATTCTGTTATACTGCCCTTACTATTCCTAATCTGTGCCCAAGTATGTGAATAGAAGGCTTTCATAATTTTAATTAGTGCCAAATTAATACCCCATTCTTTCATTATTGACCAAAGGGTCTCTCTATTAATGGTATCAAAAGCGGAAGAAAAATCAATAAATGGCAAGTTTAATTTCTGATGCCTTAGTTTAACATATATTTCATACAGATGCTGTAGTATGAAAAATTTATCAAGAGCAGAAACTGATTCTTGAAAGCCAGCCTAAGCATGTGAAAAATCACCTAATGCCTGAACAAAAATCAACAGTCTTTTAATAAGAATACTAGACATAATTTTTTCCATAATATCTCTAAGACTTACAGGTCTATAATTAACTGGTTTAGCTCTGTCCCCTTTCTTAAAGATAGGAACAATTATAGACCCTCTCCATGAGTCAGGGATGTAATATTTTGCAATACACTCATTGACGTAATCAGCCAGAAGTTCTGCACATTTAAAATCTTGGCATTTAAAGATTTCACTTGGGATTAAATCCAGACCTGGAGCTTTATTGTTTTTTAGTGACTGAATAATCTCTAATACTTCCAAGGGTATAATTTCCTCAAATTTATCAGAGAGAAGTGATGGTATTATTGTAATAGTTGCTTCATAATCGTGAAAGAATATGTTTGAAAAATAATCAAGCCATGTCTGGTCCCCTGTGACACTTTCTATATTATGCATATTTTGTTTACAACCCTTTGCTACTAGTTGCCAAAAGGTTTTGTCATCCCTATCGTTAACCATGTCATACATTTGTATCCATAATGATTCAAAATATACCTTGTTTTATTCCAAAGTAATTGTTCGTATATTTTTCTTCCTGTCTTTACACAACCATAATTGCGTGTCACAAAATACCCTATATTTCCTAAATAGGACTGTTAATTTGTGTTTCTCTGTTACACATTCATTATCAAACCATCTTTTAGAAATCTTACTTTTATTCCTTCCTTTAGATTCCTGATTTTTTTTAACAGTGGATTGTAAAATACTGTCTTTATCAGTTAAATCAACATCCAGATTGTCCCAATAAGAATTAAATAGTAAAATCAACTCATTTGAGATTAAACTCTCACAGTCACTGGACCATATGATTATTTTCCTATTTCCAGTTTCTAGATTGTTCTCTGTTATAGGATTGAACCGTTCCTGAGTAATAGAAGATGCTATGTCATATTGCGCCAAAAGACACATGGGGAAATGATCTCTTTGAGGATGACATTTAACTTTCAATAATCTCCAAAAGTCGGGAGGACCTCTCCATAATGCTAAATCTAAAACAGATTCAGTCTTAGATGTATGAAAGGTGCCATCACCCTCAAGATCACCCAACAAACACCCGTTTAAGGGGAAATCCCATTTATTTTCAGAATCTTAATTAATTTTAGCCTATTGGTGTTAGTTGTATTATCTTTAGAACTTCCTGGATGGAAGTTAGCAGATGGATACATAGGCTGGGATATTCAAAGGGGTTACCCCTTGCGCAGCGCATTCATTCCAATATCTGGTCCTGTGTAGTACTGTATGGTCTGCTAGCCCATAGGTCCACACTGTGGACCAATGGGCATACAAAACATACTGTACCCTGTCATTCGGCAGGTGGCCAGGTGGTATGCAGGTGGGGTGCTACCGTCCGCCGATGATGGGGAGAGTGTCTGGGTGACTGGGGTCCCTGCATGGGTGGATGGGGAGGAGGGTACCACTGGACTACCAGAATCTAGCATTTATTACAACAACCCATGATCGGGCATAGAGGGGACTGCTAGACCACCAGGGTTACATTACTATGTACAGATGCCCATGATTGAGCATGGAGGGGACCGCTAGACCACCAGGATTTAATATCAATTACAACAGCCCATGATCGGGTGTACAGGAGTGGGGGGCTGCAATAGCCCACCAGGGTGCCGACCCACTGGCAGCTGCTTGGCAGGGCCAATTCGCCAGGACCCAGCACATCACATGCAAATGGGACCATAATGACAAGCAAATGGCCCCATTTGCACCGTGCATATATTATGGCCTCATTTGCATGCCCCCGGCTGAATATCACAGGTGATGCACCTAGCGCAACTGCACTTGCACTGGCGCATCCCTGTGCTCCCTCTCTGTGTCTTGCACTGGCACTGTGCCATGCGCAGTATGTGTGCCCTCCATGCCATATTCAATGGTGCAGAGCCATGACACATCACCGTTGAATATTGCCTGGTCCTGGCCCCGGTGCAGCCCAGTTGCGCTGTGCCCAGGCTTGTGCCACTCCCCAGTGCAGTCTGAATATCTGGCCCATATAGTTTAGAATAGTGTCATCTGCAAACCCATCATAAGTTCCTATTCTTGTGTTTAGGTCTCCCAAGATCAAAAAATGATCTGGATATTCACAACTAGGTTTAAAAATAAGATCCTCAAAAATCATCCAAGTCTGAGGATTGTAAAACTTAGATTTAACAGGGAGAACATACATATTATATAATAATATTGTAAATGAATTTCTCTTAAGACTTAATATGTGAAGAAAATCATTGTTATTGATTACTGTTATTTGCAGGAAAACATTAAGTTTAACAAATGTGATTAAACCTCCCACACATCTATCGAGTTTTGAGATTCTTCTGTCAGGAATATGGAACATATGATAGCCATTTAACTGAAGCATCTCATCTTGGGTATGCCATGATTCTTTCAGGCAGATCACAGAGAAATCGTCTGAGCACTTAATAAACTCTCTATCTGAGGTTTTTTACTTTAAAGCCTGCAATATTCCAAGAAATAAAGGATACCCTCCCCGACCAGAGTCAAAACAAGTGGACTCCATTAATAACACGCCATCTTTTCTAGAACTAGTTTGCAGAGTTGTTAACTGTCAATCATTAATTTCTGCCTCGGTTTTATGTATATTTAAAGACTTTGTCACCATGTTCTGAGTACCAGTTTGCAGTCCCAAGACATCCTACCCATAAGAAGTCCAGGCACTCATAGGTCTTATGGTATTTTCATTACTACTGCAAGGAGCTGCCATAATTAATGATGATTCTATAATATAGATTCCCATTTGATCCAGGGCACCCAGTATTGCTAATATTCTATCTCTAATCCCTCTATTACCACACAGTAGGTCAACCTGACTATCATTGCTGAGACTGGGCTGTCTAAAGGCATCCGAAATTCCATTCCTTCCAAGTTTGATACCCAAAATATTAGAAAAAAGATTACATATTGCAAATCTAAGGTTTATACTGGCCTCTCTAAACATTTTCTTTAGAGCAAACACTGAGAGTGAGACAGAGCCATCATCCCAAGCTCTTCCCCCCTCTGATTCCTCCTGGGAATCATTCAACATTCAACTTGTAGGTTCCCAATTTTATGTTCCAATATATTTCTCCAGAAATAGTAAAGAGTTCTCTTATGACTACAATACACATCAGCATTACCCGGTCATATTGGATGCAGGAATATATTTCACAGCTGAGATGTCACTTTCCTCCAGGTTAAGACCCAAGATGTCTTATAGAATTCCCATTAGTCTAGATTTCATCATTCTATGATTATCCAACTCAATAAAATCATAAGAAAGACCCTTGAATCTTAACACATTCAGTGAAACTGAGGGTCTATTCTATCACAAGAAACATTGTTTTTAAACAGCGTTTCTGTCTCCTCAGTGGGAATAGCTCTCTCCAAAGACAATGGAATTTCCTTATCTACAGTGTTTGGCTTATTGTTTCCACTAGTGGGTTGTACCTCAGATTTTACAGGTTGTTAATTTGTAATAATAATCTTATTTTCCTCAATGGGTATTTCTGAAGTTGTTTCAAGGTCTATTAACCCTAAGTTCTCTTTATCATAGGCTTCTGATTTTACTGCTAGGGGTACTACACCACAAAGGTTTTCCTTTTCTTTCTTGTTTTTCTTTTTTGTGACTTTCCTAACTTTCTTTGATCTCTGTCCTAGAGTATGGATTTTTTCCTGCTGTACAACCAAATCCATATTTTTTTCTCCTTTATTTCTTGTTATTTTTTCTCTTGATATTATTTTTTTATTAGTCACAGAAGCTTTTTCATTAAAAATTATAGATGAGAAATCTGGTCTAATTTGAGGCTTAGAAGGCACATCTTCCTCAGGGATCAACAAAGGAATAGAAGAGGATTCCCTAATTGGATGACTTTCCTGTAATAATCTGATAATA
The DNA here is from genome assembly GCA_016271365.2 of Neoceratodus forsteri. Taxonomy (NCBI): domain Eukaryota; kingdom Metazoa; phylum Chordata; order Ceratodontiformes; family Ceratodontidae; genus Neoceratodus; species Neoceratodus forsteri. The sequence continues at coordinate 1,875,097,041 of CM057452.1, forward strand.
TCATCCATTCTAGCCCCACTGATGGTGATATTTATTTTGAGATTCTCAATTTCCTCTCTAGCTGCTATGAATTGCTCCATTAGAATTAAATTAGTAGCATGTTGATTCTTCATAATATTAATAATCTATTGACTTAGAGCAGTTGGAGAGTACATTAAAGATTCTTCCTTATTTGGGGTTGTCCCAGAATTGAACGGACTAACCACACTTTCAGCCCCTGAATGGTGTTTTGTAAAAGGGACCTCTGGTCTCAGTGGGCTTACCTGGTTATCAAAATCTAAATAAATTAAATCAGTCCTAATAGTATCCAAGTTAATGTTTGGTGAAGTCTTACTTGTGGAAACACCCACTTTATCAGTACATTTGGGAGTACTCATTGTTTCACTGGAGTATTATAAATTGTCTTCATTTTCTATAAAAGAAACCCAGCCAGCCAGGCACAATAAAATCTCTGTTAAAGGTTCTTTTTTTACCTCAGTACTGTATCTATAGAGGGGGCAAACCCTTACAATCGTAAGAATCATTTTCAGTATTAAATGGTTCTAAGCTAACAGACACATCACTTGCCTCCAAATTTACTAAATTCTGAAAATTACTAGAAGATACAGATGTAACACTTTTAATATTTTTATTACTCAGTGATGTGGAGGACAGGGAGGGTGTCGAAGTTAGGTTTATTTTTAATTTTACATCTGTATACCCCCCCTTCCCCTCCACATCAGGCAGTTTCCACCTTTTTTTACAAAATGAGATGTAATATGGGTTTGAATAGACTGTTAAATTGTTTATTGGGGGAGGAATATCCTTATTTATGGCATCAACCACAATACCATTTCCACCCTGAATCTCCAAATTACTAGCCATTAGACTTTCCTTTTTATTTGGTCTGAGAACAAATTCATCAGTTTGACCCTGCTTAATCTTAATTTTTGGTTTTTTTAGGTTTTTCCATTTTAGTTTCACTGAAGGTGCTTTAGCAACAAATGACTCAGCTTCTGGATTCAAGGAGGAAGAAGAGACTACATTTGTACCCATTTCTAAAAGAGATTTCTCCTCCTGTTCAATCTCCACTTGAGATAGACTTTGTGCTCTTGTTAATACCATCCTGAGGCCTAATATTATAGTCAGGGACCAGTGTTACAATCTGAAATATAATTACTTTCCTAAAAGATCTGTTTCTACAGTATAAACATCCAGCATAAACGTAGTGCCTAAAGTGCTATAGATAACATAGATAGTATATAAAAATAGTTTATGTTGAAGCAAAAAAGCATCGGAAAATGTACAGCAAATGTCCGAAAAGAGTCCCCAAAACAAAAATCACTTAACCAAGTTGTTTAGAATCCATAACAAGCAGCTTCCAGAGATTTCAACAAGGCACCAACTTTTCCACCTTGCATTGATTTGATTTTGCTTCTATTTAAAAAGTTCAAGCTCCACAGTCTGGATATAAAATATGTTTGCAAGTCCAAATAAAGTTCCAAAGTGATCTCGAATTAATCACGGTTAGCACAATCTGGGCCAAGTTTCTCCTTGATGCTTCCAATCTACTTTCAGCATATAAGACAAAAATATGCTGAAAGAAAAAAGAAGAAAAAATAGCCAGCGAGGACAAGTAAGTAGTACCAGAGGGTATATACTTCTTTATACTTTATACTCGTTTTTATTCTTGTATGCTTATGCACTTTTAATCCTTATAAGAGTGAAACAAAGAGCTGTAGCTATGGCAGTTTAATACTACAATTGTAGCTCACAGAGTACTTCAAATACCTTAAATTAAACAGTAGAGTCCCTCTTAACAATTTTACAGACCGTATTAAGTCCTAAATGAATCTCTAAGACTTTTAACAAATTTTAGTGTAGAGATGCCAAATTTACCAGATAGTATGTACCTTTCAGACTGGGATTTTAGAATTCTATCGAGATAAACAATCAGTAAACAACACCACCTCACATTGACCAGCACACCATCCCAAAACCAATTCACGATGAGCTACAACAAAGTTAAAAAAAAATTTCTGCTATAAGAGGGTCTAATAACACTCTAAAAATTTAAGATATTTTTAACAATTGAGCTTAAGCTGTTAGAAAATCCGAAGCATTATTCGCACTACCACTCTCCACAGTGGCTGGATTGTTGCTCTTGTAAATATCGATATACACCCCCAGTTGTCTCTACCGTCTCTGCAATCTCACAGCTTAATGCATATTATACAATAGCAAGTTAAATCCTGGCTTCTGATTGGCTGGCTGGCACAATTTACAATGTGTAAATCCTGCTATCACCACACAGGTAAAAGTGCCAGCCAACCTAATCAAACGCCTGCCGAGTATCACTCCGACCCTTCCAACACCAGAACTACTTGCCACTATACTGGTGCCTGTACCTCAGATTCCTTCTTGAACACCTGTCCCTGTCAGCTGTCTGTCACCAGCACACAACAAAAATTAAATTCACCCACAAATTCTCCCCAAACAAGCACCACCACACCACATCCAGAAATTCAACCCACTATCACAAGCACATTTTTTTTTAACGTGAGACAACCCCACCCCAAAACCATACCTCGCTTTTTACATTTCCCAGCCCTGCTGTTACTCGCACTCTTCGCAGCATCTCAATAACAGGTGGCTCGAATGCAAAGCTGCCTCCCAAAAATCTCTGCTTGCTCTCCATTCTCACACCCTGCACAACTTCCTCTAATAAAAGTAACAAATGGCTTACATACATTACTGGGCTCGGTGCTTTCACAACAGCTCGCCCAGGACTATTTACAGTACTGCGCAAGAATATATTTGTTAAACGACAAAAGAAAAAAGTAAATAATTACATTTAGTTTTATTACATTTCCCAATTGTATAATAGCAATATCCCACTCGAGACTGTGGGTGATGCTGGGATTTTCCCACTTCTGGTGTGTTGTTGGTAAATCGGCTGCACCTCGTGACCGAACAACACACCAGGTGTGGGTAAATCCTGGCATCACCCACAGCCTCTTGTGGTATATTGCTTAAGTAAACCAGACCAAAAATATGGCAGGATCTACTGAAAAGGCTTAAAAGCTCACTGTAACTTCGGGGCTGCACAAAGAAAACGCAAAGTTCCCTACTAAAGTTTAGGAAATTGCCAAGAAAACACTGGTACATGCGCAGGGGGATTCTTGGCTAATACTTTGATTGGCTCCCAATTACCCCCTCATAGATAATCAAATTTGTCACATTTTCTTTAATTAGGAACAGTTGTTTTGTAGCTCTCAATGACTCATCATTACCTGATCTTAAAAGGTGACTTGAGATGTGCTTCACCAATTTAAAGACAATGACGCTATTAAACAAGCTTACAGCATGGGTCACCTAAAACACGAGCTACAGGTTCAAACAATCAGCTGCATTCAAAGCTGATTTGTTGCAACACCGCTAAACAAAGAGTTTTATACAAAATAACTCAGGATGATAATAGGCACTTTAAACAAAGCAATAGTGTCACACAAAGTAACACTTTGGCATTCAATGTTCGAGATGAAAAACAAACTAAAACAACTAGAACTTGTGGTTAGTCATTCAAAATAAAACAACAAAGATAAAAACCACACAGTTCATCAGAATATGCTAAAAATACTGAGTTTTTCCAAGTAAGGCAACTAAGCTAAAAAAACTTACAAACACAATGAATATAAATATAGGTACATAAAATCAGACTAAAATAAAAATGTTTTTTAAGAAAGCGAGGTTCTCCAAGACAGGAGAATTGTTAACAAAGTAGTCAGAGTCTAAGGCTTTTACTGAAGTCTTCGAGAGTTTCCTGTCCTGTTTAGCAGACAGGGTAGCTGCAACTTCACCCCCTGTGGGGCTTACTGGTCTCGGGACTCCCCTGGGCTCCTGCCACCTCTGGACTTCTATAAGGGAGCACTCAGACTAGGACCAGCAGATCATTGTAAACTATTATCATGTGACTCAAGATGATCTGGAAAGGCTGTGCACAGGTTTAGTCTACCAGAGCTACACACCAAATAGATTGTGAAAATTACAACTCTCCTGCAGTTTAACGCAACAGTGGCATACCTGTAATAAACCAGAAAAAAGCATTGCACAGCCCTGCTTGTGTAACCCTTTCCCTCTCTCCCTCTCAGCACACAGCGTTGTGTCATGGGAAACAGGAAACGCTATTACATGTAGTTCCAGGCTCTCCAATACAAAATGGACATGAAGTGCAATGCAGGGACACCGGAATGATCAGAGGGGCAGAGGAAAAAAGCTATGAGGAGAGGCTGGAGACCCTGAACAGGTTAACCCTGGGGAAAAGAGGCATAAGGCAGAACATGATCTCAGATTTACACATACGGAAAGGCATTGTCAAGGCTGAACAGATGCCAATGCTTGATGTGGTGTACTCCAACAGAATGTGGGGACACACCCTGAACCTCAAAACTGGTAAAACTGGGGTTAACATTAGGAGGCACTTTCTTCTCCCAAAGGGTGGCAAATCTATAACACTTAACTGGTAGAGACAGTGAACATAATGACAGTGCAAGACAGGGCAAGTTTGGACCAATTTATACTTACCAAGGGAATTACAGGGTATCCTGGGTAGTAGGTACGGTTGGAAATCTTTGTCAGTTAGTACCCATTTGCACAACATACTTGGAAACTGCTTGTGGTGCAGGGTGGGTGGGCTTGATGTTACTGGAGTCCCTTTTAAATCACTATGTTACAATGTTTAGTGCACGGGGTAATGCAAAAGGGAGAGAAGACAGTAGTTAAAGAGTGAGATAGTGCATTGATGAAAGTAGGTACGAGAGAGTGCAGTCTGATTTGGTAGGGTCACAGACTAAAGTCGAACAAGCATTTGTCAATACCGAATGTTTGCCACTTGCACTGCTGTTGTACTGGGTGTTGCTTGTATACATTTTTACTACATATTTACCCAGGATAGACCAGATGAGATGCAATATCTTATTTTCAGGAATGTCCTGCTTTTATACATTTTAGACTGTATTCACCCAGGATAGACCAGCTGAGAGGCAATACCTAATTTTTAGTGGGCTCACACATTTTGACCCCAAATTTCCAACATAGTCTTTTTATGATATGACATTATCATCAAGACAGGCGGACTTTTTAAAATCCAGTCCAAAAGGTAATTTTGCAGTTTGATTGTGAAAGAAGTTTTGGAGGGGATTTGAAAAATGACATCTGTCATGCTCAGGATGTGGGGTAGCACAAGGGATATGCTGAACATTAGGGGGCCAGTATCTGCAAAAATAAAGTTATAAGTAAATGTTGAAACAATTCGATGTTTCTTCATAACTTAATTTTTTTTTTTCACATTTTGACGCCAAATTTTCAATATAGTCTTTTTATGACCAGTCCTTCGTGATAGGTGCCATTTATAAAATAGTGTCCGAAATGTTATTTTGCACCACAAGTGTGAGAACACATTTTGAGCAGTATTTGAAAAATGGCAGCCATCGCGTTCATGAGGTGGTGTAAAAAAATGGCTATGCTGAAAATGTGGGGTCAAAATATTGAAAATTACCAAAGTTGTAAATGTGTGTTGAAAAATTTCAATGTACAATCATAGCTTTCTTTTTTTTTATATTTTTACCTCAAATTTTCTACATAGCCTTCTTAATGTCCCTACTTCATGAAGAAGAGTGGAGAACATTTTCAAATCCTGCCTGAAAGGTGATTTTGCACAGTGACTGCAAAACGACCTTTCAGGAAGGATTTGCATAATTTCACTGTCCTTGTTTATGAGGTGGGGTCCCAAAAAGGCCATGATGAAAATGTTGGAACAAATATAAAATAAATGACCATGTTATGAGGACAAGTTCAAAACCCACTGAAATACACTAACCCGCATACTGGATTTCCTCAGTTTCTGGTCCAGCATTGATGAGTGAAGATTCCAGCTATACTCAATAGCACTGGAATGCGGGGGAACCCCGGACTTCCTCGTACATCTGGGGACAAATGACTTGGAAGGAAACAGTGAACTAGAAATACAGACTAGACTCCGGGAACTGGCTAGGGTTTGCCACTCTATAGGAAGCACAATTTCCTTCTCTGAGATTCTGCCAGTACCAAGGGCAACCGGGAGAACAAACAAAAACTTAGAGGGGTGAACCAGTGGCTCAGGGACTGGTGCAAGGCAGAGGGGTATGGGCTGGTGGGGGACTGGGGAGGGATACTTGGGAGGATAAGGGGCTATATGCCAGGGATAGGTTACACCTCAATCTGGAGGGGATGAAGATCTTGAAACTAAAACTTGCTGGATTTATAGGCGAGAGGTGGGGTTTAAACTTGTAAAGGAGGAAGGGTCAGATAAAAGAAAGACCCCAGGGGGGCTGCTTGAGGGTCAGGGTCTAGGACACGAGACTAGTGCGGGGGACTGCATTGAAAATCCAAGGAAAATTGGGCAGAAAAGGGACTGTGCAGGGCTGGGGGGACTGGAGAGGGGGGAGAGGTCGGGGTGGAGGACAGCCCTGATCAATGCCAGGAGCATGAGCAATAAAATGCCCGAGCTCCAGGCTATGCTGGCTGAGGGAACAGTGGAAGTGGTGGCAATTACGGAGACCATACCTCTCAACTACCCCTGATTTTCAGGGATGTCCCTGATTTTGCCTTCAAATTATACTCTGTCCCGCCTAAAAATTGTGTTTCTGTGACCAAACAGTGGAAGTCATAGGCACAAAATAATGTCAAACATTAAAGTTACAAACTTGTTCTTCCTTAGAAAATGCATTTTACACTAATCCCCTTATTCTATCAGCTTCCTGTGTGGATATCACCAGTTTTGAAGATGTGTCCCTGATTTTGGTCCTTTGTCCCTGATTTTTTTAAGCCGTGTCCCTGATTTATGAGGCAGGAGGTTGAGAGGTATGACGGAGACATGGGCCACCCAGAAAAATAATTGGGACCTAAACTTGGAGAGCTACAAGATATTCAGGAAAGATAGAGGAGTGGAAAGAGGGTGAGGTGTTGCACTGATAGTCAGAAATGAAATAGTGATTAGTGGAGTGAAGGAGGCTGGAGGGGGTGTGGAGATGATTTGGGTAACCCTGCAAATGAGGGGAGGGAAAAAATTTAAAATAGGAGTGGTGTACAGGCCCCCTCGCATTAGAGGAGGCTCTGGAGGAGAAACTGGTTGAGAACATCAAGGGTCACTGTGACCTTGGAAAGGGTAGGGTGGTGGTCATGGGTGACCTTAATATGTCGGGGCAGACTGGGACACCATGACATCCTCTGTAACCAGGGAACAGAAACTAATAGACATCTTTCAGGATGCCTTCCTGGTCCAACAGGTGGGGGAACCTACTAAAGAGGGGCAGATATTGGATGTTGTCCTAGCGGACAGTGACCAGATAAGGGGCCTGGAGGTGTGCAGTCCACTGGTGGGTGGTGACCACACCACGGTCTGGTTTCTGCTGTACCTGGGGGGGAGAGGATAACTGCACTAATACAGTAGTGGTAGACTTCAGGGGAGCGGACTTCATGGGCATGGGTAGGATTCTTCGGGAGAGGTTGGACAAGATTAGGCTGGGCATGGCTGCTGGAAGCTTGTGGGAGACCATTAAAAAAGGTGTGTGGCTGGCCCGTCGGTGCAGCAGTTTGATTTCCACCTGTGACGCCGGCCACCCAGGTTCGGGAACAGGAACGGACTCGGGTCGCTGGAGGGCTGGCCGGGGGGAGAAGGAGGGAGTGTCCACTGACAGCTCGCCTTCTCCGGGGGGAGGCTGAGGGTACGGTTCGGTGTCTGCTGACCCCTGGCAGAGGCTGGGGGTTCAACACAACATCCGACCCACGGTGCTTGGGGAGAGACAGACATTGGCGCAAGCCTAGACATCATGGCACATCTCTCCTCAGAGGAAAAAACACAAAAATGGCACCCTGGCCTTTCAGATGACGGCCTCTCCAGATCCTCACTCCCGGGCTCCCGGATTTCCATCAGCCGCCTCAGCAGCACCCGGGGTCATTGGATACGGCCGAAAAAGGCTCATACCCTACGACAGTAAGGGACCCTCCTGATGACGGGATATGTCAGGGATACCTGGGGCTGGCTGTGATGTGGGGCAGTGGGGTCGGGTGCACCGGGATGGGGCAATCCATGTGGGGGCCTGAAGAGAAGTCCAGACAGGTGCATGGGGGTGATAAATACCATCATACAAAAAAAAAAAAAAAAAAAAAAAAAAAAGGGGCAAGAGGCTACTAGGTCCTGTACAAAAGTAATGCAAAAGCATGGTAGAACCAGCAAGACATGTTGGTGGACCAGGGAGGTGCATAAGGTGGTGAGGGGAAAAAAAGGCTGCCTATGCACGTTCTGAATGAGCAAGGGGGGACATGAGCGAGGAGAGTATGAACTGATGGGCAGGAGGGTCACCAGAGTGGTGAGGGGAGCCAAGGCAGTGATGGAGCAAAACCTGGCTATGGATATCCAGTGGGGGCAGGGGAGGGATTCTATAGATACATAAGAGAGAAGAGAAAAGCGAGGACACAGATCAGCAGGATTAAGACTGTGGGGATGGGCTCAGGAAGCAAGGGAACAGGCAGAGGTGCTAAACGAGTACTTTGCTTCAATCTTTTCACAGGGAGATAGGGGTTCCCTATAGCCTGATGGGAGGGAAGAGGAGTCAACAAAAGTGAGAGGTCAGTCTGAGACCAGAGGACGGAAAGAGGCTAGGGTACAGGCTGGGCCAGACCCAGAACGGGTGGGGAGGTTGCATGAGGAGGAGGATTGGGGGGGGAAATCACAGTGGATAGGGTGAGGGAGGCCCTTCAGAAGCTAAAAACTGATAAGGCACCGGGGCCGGATGGGCTACATCCAAGGGTTATGAAGGAATTAGCGGAGGAGCTGGCAGCTCCACTGGCTGCACTCTTTAACACCTCTTTGCAGACAGGATGGGTGCCCCAAGACTGGAGGGTGGCTCATGCAGTGCCTATCCACAAAGGGGGGTCCAGGGAGGAGATGCCTGTCATTATAGGCCTGTCAGCCTAAGTCTGTGGTAGGCAAAGTAATGGAGGGCTTTATCAAGGAGAGTCTTGGAAGGCAGATGAAAAGGTTAGGGCACCAGGATGATAAACAGTATGGCTTCGTCCTGAGGAGATCATGTCAGTCCAACCTCGTAGAGTTCTATGACTGGGTGACAGGGGCCCTGGACAGACATAGGCTGGTGGATATCCTACACCTGGATTTCAGCCAGGCATTTGATTCGGTACCCCATAATGGGCTGATAGCAAAACTGGGGGAGATGGGGTGGGAGGACAGGTGATCAAGTGGGTGGAAAATTGGCTTTCAGGGTGAATACAGAGGGTAATGGTCAGTGGGATAGTCTCCTCCCCCAGGAAGGTAATCAGTGGGGTCCCCCAAGGTTCAATATTGAGGTCACTCTTGTTCAATGCCTATGTCTCGGATATAGGGAGGGGGTTAGGAGTAGGCTGAGTCTCTTTGTGGATGACTCCAAACTGGGAGCACTGGTGGATAGGGAAGAAGCGAGAGAGACAGTCCAGGGGGACCTGGATACCCTGGAGGGGTGGTCAAGGAGGTGGGGATTGAAATTTAATGCCAGAAAATGTAAGGTACTTCATTTGGAGATCAGAAACCCGGGCCATGTATACACCCGGGGGTGGGGGTCACGCTGCAAACCACATTGGGTGAGCGGGATCTAGGGGTGGTGGTAGACAGCAAAATGAATAACTCCAAAAATTGGAGAAGAACCACAGCCAAAGCAAAGAGGTTACTGGGCTGCATAGCCAGGGGAATTACATCCAGAAGGAGGGAGGTGATCCTCCCCTCTATATAATGCCTTGGTCAGGCAGCAACTCAAGTACTGTGTACAGTTCTGGAGACCTCATCTGAAGAAGGACATAGCACTGCTAGAGAGGGTCCAGAGGAGAGCGACCAGGATGATTCAATGCATGGAGGGAAGGCCCTATGAGGAGAGACTGGAAGAGCTTGGGCAGTACACACTGGAGGAGAGGAGGGACAGGGGAGACATGATAGGGGTATTCAAGTTCATAAAAGGAAAAACTGAGAGTGGAACCAAGGAACTGTTCAGGCTAAAGAAGGGGGGAACAAACAGGGGGCATGAGTGGAAGCTGGAGGGGGGAAATTACAGGGGGAAACGTAGGAAACATTATTTCACTGAGAGGGTGGTGGAGCCATGGAATGTGCTGCCTGGGAGACTGGTGGAGGAGGGCACAGTGGAGGGCTTCAAGAAGGGGTGGGACAGGTACAAGGGAAAACTGAAGCCAAAGAAGACCCTCTCGGGGGCTGAGGGGTGGGAAAGCGAGCACCCACTAGGTGGCTGGCTACAGAGCAGACACCACAGACCATTAGACCTATTCTGCTGGTGTTTAGTATGTTAGTATGAAGATGTTTCTCTGGTCCAGAAAGGATTACAACGTTGGACCCTTGGTAGATAAGTAAAGGGAGGTGGTGGTGTGGGGTGGTGAGCACTGAGTGGGAGGGTTGGGTGGGGGAGTGTAACGGTGGCAGTATGCTAGCGGCTGCAACAGAAATTGATGGATAGTTTTCTTTTTTACAGGATGTATGAAAACAAAAAGAGAGTATGAGGGATGGTTTTCTTTATTTCAGGTACCAACACTGGGGACTGGGCACTCCAATGTTAGTGTTAGGGAGAGAAGGCTAGACTGGAACAGGTTCATTACAGGTTCACCAAAATACACTCCGATCTAAAAAGGTTAGAGTATACTGATAGATTACAAGCTTTAAATCTAATGTTCTTGGAGACTCGCCGAGCTCGTGGGGATCTTTTGTTGATGTATAGTATCATAACAGACCTAGAATTAATGTGCGATTTATGGATTGAGTTCAAGGATACAACATACAGAATAAGACGGCACCCTTTACAGATAAAGGGTAAAAGGTTCTGAACTAACATTAGGAAATTCTTCTATGCTAATAGGATAGTGAGACTATGGAACAAACTACCAACTGATGTAGTTAAAGCTGAAAAGAAAGTGTGTTTTAAACTAAGATTGGATAAATACATTATAAATGGAGCTTATTTGAGATATTTTTTTGGAATAATGGAGGCAATAATGGGTTTCGGCCTGTCAGACTCTAGCACTGCCTTAGTGTGAACCTTATTATGAACCTTATGTTCTAGGATCATGGATATGTTGTTCTATTCACACTGTTTGGCATTTCCTTTCCCTTTAAGATTCTTGCCAGAAGGCAGAGCCGTAGGAAGGCATTTCAGTGCCCTGGGCAAGAGACTAATTTAGTGCCCCCCATCCAGAAAACAGCCTGGGGCCTGGGGGCCACAAGGCCCCCAGAAGTCCTGTGGGGTTTACATGCTCTGTGGTAAGTTTTGGGGCTTTTCATGAGGTAAAAATATAGTTTGGGTATATGTTTCCTACCCCTGATTTCAGGGAAAATGTTGCTCCCATGGAATCTGAGGTGTGTGAGACTCTGGCTGGCTGGCATCAGAGTGTGAGCTGTAAAATGAAGTTCTCTTTTGCTGATCAACCAAAAAAATAAAATGTACTAGTCTACACTTGCCTGATGCCTGCTAGGGTGGCAGAGGGAGGCTAACTGAATAAGAAGAAACAAATCTTGATTGATTTAATTGTATTGTATGTATTGGGTATTGTATATCTATGCTCGTCTTAAATACAACTGACTGCAGTACCTATAAGTGCTGCTTCCCAGTGCTGGCTGCCTGGCCTGCTGCAGCTGATTTTTCATTCAGTAGCAGCCTAGCAGGTACTGAGTACTAGGGTAGTAGTAGGGGTCCCTGGTTGAGGGGGAGTCAGGGCAGTGGAGCCAGAATGAAGAACTGTCTCAGGTCTGGAGGCTCTGTCTGCCCTGGGACTGGGATGAGAAGGCCCACTGCCAACAGCCTCCCACCTGGAGTATTAGGAAAGCAGTGTAGGAGCCTGCCTGCCCTGTAACTGGAGCAGCCAGAGCCAGGCCTGCCAGCAGGCCAACTAACAACTTCCATCCAAGGCAAGGCAATGCTTAATTTTCTACAGCAAGACTGGTGTGGGTGGGGTGGGGAATAACAGAAGACATGAAAAAAAAAACAATGGCAATGGAACGGAAGTGCAAGGGATGGGTCAAGAGGAGAAGAAAAATTAAAACGTATAACGTGTGGGCAGGAGGATGGTGCCCCACAGCCCGCGCCATGGAAGTCAGCCCAATTTAGGAAGGCAATGACTTCTGTTCTTCACTCCCAGTCACTCCCAAAAGAAACTCACAAGTAAGCACTGTATGGGAGTGTGATTATAAAACTTAACTTAACAACATGCTGAGCAAAAAAAATTCACCATGGACAGTACAAGTTAAAACTTCTTTCACATGGACAGTCACAAAAGTGAGCTGAACGCACTCCTCGATCATGAAATAATACACACCAGCTGCCAGCCAGTCAGCTGAGCCAGCCCAGTAATTGAATTCAAAGCACATTTTTCTGAGTTTGCATTTTTTCCAATCTAGTACCCCCTCAGCTGGCGCCACTGCTGCCACATACACCATAATTCATCTCACTGACACACAATATGACACAAATTCTCATTTAAAAAAAATCATTTTGGGTCACACACAGGACGGACGTGGATGGAAATGAAAAATGTTTGCTGTTGCTTTTACTTAATGCAGTTCAGTCAGACTACTACATTATAGACATCACAGAAGACAGTAGTGCATTGCTTACACAAATCCAATATCCTTCTGTCTCTTGGTCTCTCTCCTCCTCTCTACACTCTATAGTTTATTGCTGTTTTTTGCTGCTAGTCTCTTTCTGTCTCGTCCTCAACAAACTACTGTATCTCCAGCCTCTATTTAACTGCCTCTCAGTGCCACGTGCTCACTGCGCTCCACCCAGTACCTTTTATACTAATGGGTTGGGCGGCGGTGGCCCACCCACAGTTTTTTTCTTCTGTACAACCACCACATGATTATATTGTCTGCAGCAGATGGCAACCCCCCAGATTTTCTGATCTTTGGTCCACAGATGTGCTCCTGCTGACAGCCAGTTGTAATTACAAAATCAAAAAATATATATATATATAAAAAAGAATCCTTAAAGTGACAGCACAAGTGAATTAAAAAGTGAGCTTTAGACTTGAAAACTGCGCCCCTCAGAGGCTTGCGCCTGGGGCGGGAGCACCTCCCGCCCCACCCTTCCTATGGCACTGCCAGAAGGTCTAAAAGCTGTCTCCTCCCACCCACCTGGGTGGTATATGCCTCGGTTCCGTTCCTTGACGCCAGATCTTCCTTTCCACTGGAAGATTCAGGTTCCCTCCTTATCGCTCACACATTATTGTGGGCCCTGGTGAATAAACCTCCGGATTTACCAAAACTAAAACTCATATGAGTTTCTTTCAATCGCTTCATGATCACGACTGTGATGGAGGACAAGTCCTCACCCGGTTTCCGCCGTTGCCTGTCAGGGCAAAAGATGTCTCGCACCAACCCGAATAGTCATGCATTTATTGCCTGGTGTCAGCCATGACACCTGGAAGCCATTAAAATGTTGGCGTTCATCCAGACATTTTGATGATTGCCTCGCATGACTGCAAACTGGACAGACCAGAAAAACGGAGTCTGCCAGTCAAATCCAAGGAAGCTCGTTGGCCAGTCTCCGTGGCTGTAGGGTCCACTGAGCAGCTCAAACAGATGAAGACCTTCAAAGAGGAGGCAGCTCGGGTTGCAGATCAGTCCTCTTCTATGTCCATCTTTGTCCCACTCAATTTGGGCTCCACTTTCTCAGGCTCCTTTCGGGAGTTGTGCCAGTCCCTTCCCACCAAGGGAGAGGGTCCCTTAAGCACTCATGTCTCTTGATCCTGTAAAAAGGACAACGAGCCTAAGGAAACTTCATCTCGCTGACGCTGTTCCTGGATCCATGAGAGACCTCGGTCCCAGGAATCTGCTGTCTAGACTTTGGTCAAGGTTGTGAATTTGGCCGCTGGCTTCACAGTACCCCCCAGGCCAGCCGGCTCAGGTGCAGGACAATGATCTGGTTGAGATTATTCTTGACTCCATTGACCTATCATTACCTGATGAGGCTGACAACTCCTTATTCAGGACCCTGGTCCTACCTGCCACCAAGGAGGTGAACCAGCTTGCTGGGAATCCCCTTGTGGTTCCAGTCCCTGACCAGGAAGAGCTGCAGTTCTCCCCAGCTCCTTCCAAATGACCCTGTCAGTCCCCCCAATAGTCCAAGTCGAGGTCTCAGACCCCTTTGACCAACAGGCCGCAGAAGGCGCATAAGTTCTATAAGAAGCAGCGCCACTGCCACTCTTTCTCATCCTCTGTGGAAGTGGAAAGGCTTCAACAGAAACTCCATCGATGCTACAAGGATTTAATGTGGCAACAGCTACTTATGTCCGGCCAGAAGTCGGCCCCGGCATCTACCCTGGCTATTTCTTGGCTGTCACCTCCTAATCTGATGCCTACTCCTCAGGAACTGGACCACACCGTTCCTCTGCTTGCAGAGTTGGCCAAGACCATTCTGGCTTGGCCAAAACTGGTCTCTCCACTGATTGTGGTGGAGCCACCACCGAAGCAGCCTCCTTCAGGGGCTCCTTCTAAGGAGTCTCGGCCTGTTCTGGGCCTACCCCGTAGGCTGTCCACCAGCCTCACACCTGATAGGCCCAGGTGGGTTTGGGATGACTCTGGTGGCCGGCCGATTTATCCGGACTCTTCGGAGTCCGAGGACACCAATCTACATTTTCGCCCCTTGGACGAGGAATCCGATGGTAGACTTTCTACAGAGTAAAGTCCTTCTTCCTTCATTGGCATCCTCTGCCTCATCTCTGAATCCATGGAGATGCCTTTAGAGCCCATTCAGAAATGGGCAAAATATCCCCTCACTGATATCATCAAACGAGGAGATTCACCAATGGAAGCCTTCACAGTGGCTGAGGCCATTGTCGGTCCAGCTTTGGAGCTGTGATAGCACCCTGTCTCCTGCCCTGTGCCTTCAGCCCGCATGGCCTACAAGTATGCAGTGCCCATTGAGTCCCTTTCAGGATTTACAGAACATCCTTCAGCTGATAGACTGGTGACTGGGTTTGTGTTCAGGTGCTTGGGTAAGACGGGAGACACCGACAGACCTCTGTACAAAGAATCCCAAAAATTGGACCACTCAGCCTGAAAAGTCTATGCCACCTCTTCATTGAGCCTCCATCAGGCAAGCTCAGCCATCATCATGGCGCATTTTTCTCATGCCCTATTGGGCTCTCTCGATGAGGTTCTGCCTCACTTCCCTGCAGACCTCCAGACCATGGTCAAGCAGGTCCATGACCAGGGTCGGGGGGTTGCAAAACAGCAACTCCAAATGGCCTTGGACCACGGAGATTCTTGTGCCCACTTGGTGGCGGCTGCAGTTGCCATGCACTGCAGGGCTTGGTTGCAGGTTTTCACCTTCACAGCGGACACCCAGCACAAGTTGACAGATGACCCTTTCCTGGGTACCAACCTATTCAGCCCAGGTGTGGAAGGTCACCTCCAATGCATTGAACCGTCCAATGCCACCTTGGACTCTGTTACTTCTGCTCAGAAGGAATCACAGGGTTCCAAAAAGCAGATGAAGAAGCCTTTTTGGCATCCTGCCCCTGCGGCCAAGCAACCCCATTTCCAATTGCAGCAGCATCAGCAGCAGGCTCAACCTTGGTGCTCTCAGCCCAAGTCTGGAGCCCGGTGTCCCACAGACCTGGAGGACAGGGTTCAGGTGGTCCCCAAACTGGACCCTCCTCCTCCTGCAAGCCTGCCCAGTGATGGGATGGGGGTGGAAAACCCCATACCTGTCACACCAGCTCTACCACTTCCTTTCTGCCTGGTCCACTGTTACAACAGACAGGTGGGTTTTAGAAGTGGTCAGCCAGGGTCTGCCTCTGGAATTCGAGCAGTACCCACCAAGTCGATCCCGTGTCCCACACTAGGAAATGGTGTCCGGACACACTCAGTTGGCTGTCTGAGACAACATCGTCCAACTCCTCCACAAGGAGGTGGTGGCTAGAGTCACGGACCCCCCTGTCAACCCAGGGTTCATATCCAGGTACTTCCTGGTCCTGAAACGGATGGTTGGGCTGGTGCTCCATTCTAAATCTTCATGACCTGAACCAATTTCTCAGGTCCCGCACATTCAGGATGGTAGCTCTGTCTCAGATCATACCATCTCTCAAGCAGAACATGTGGTTCTGCTCTCTGGATCTTCAGGACATGTTCTTTCATGTCCTGATCTGTCCGTTTCACCAGAGGTTCCTCTGCTTTCAAGCAGAGGGAGCCCTCTTTGAGTTCCGAGCCATTCCGTTTGGCCTGTCATCGGTCCCCTGGGTCTTCACCAAATGCATTTCAGTGGTGGTAGCCCATCTTCGGCATTGAGGGGTCAGAGTGTACCCTTATCTCGATGACTGGCTCATAGTGGCTTCCTCCAGACAGGAGGTGGAGAGGTCCAGAGATCTGGCCCTCCAGACCTGCATCAATCTTGGTCTCCTGGTCTGGACCAAGTCAGAACTCATACCCTCGCAGGTGATCTGCTTCTTTGGGGCAGAGCTCGACTCTTGCCAAGCCAGAGCCAGGCTCCCAACAGACAGGGTAGAGGTTCTCTCCTCCTTTGTCCAATCATTTCTGGTTGAGCATTTGCACCCTGCCTGGGACTTCCTGCAACTTCTGGGGTACATGGCGGCCTGCACCACCATGGTCCAGTGGGCCCAGTGACATATGTGCCCCTTCAATGGGAGCTGGTCAGCCAGTGGATTTAGCACCATGGTCATTTTGATCAGCTGGTTATGGTGACCCAGAAGATGTGGGGCACTCTCCAATGGTGAACCATCCTAGCACATTTGCAGGAAGGGATCCCGAATGTCCATCCCAAGCTGATGGTCGTACTCATGACTGATGCCTCTCTCATGGGCTGGGGTGTCCATATGGGGAATCACATATTCCATGGGCCCTGGACCCCCAAGGAATCCCGATGTTAAATCAACCTGCTGGAGCTCAGAGCAGTCAGACTGGCACTGTCAGCATTTGCTCCATTCCTTTGGTGTCAAGTGGTGCAAGTCCAGATGGACAATACCATGATCATGTACTATCTCAACTAGTAGGGCAGCACACACTCCCGGCCTCTGTGCAGGGAAGTGCTCCACATCTGGACCCTCGTATGCCGACTAGAGGCAGATCTTCCAGCCATCCATGTGGTAGGAGCCTCGAACCAACTGGTGGACGCTCTCAACCGTGTGGGCGAGACATCCCATGAGTGGTCTCTCCACCCAAAGGTAGTACACAACCTGATCTCCCACTGGTGCAAACCTCAGGTGGATCTGTTCACCTCCTGGGAGAACACGAAGCTGAGGCTGTTTCATGCCCATCCCTTCAGCAGGGCTTGCTGCTGCAGAATGCCTTCTCAAGGCCATGGACCCCAGGCCTCTTCTATGCCTTCCCTCCACTTCCCTTGGTTCACAAGGTGCTCCTCAAGGTCAAGAGGGACAAGGCAAGGATGATCCTGGTAGCCTCAGACTGGCCTCACCAGTTCTGGTATCCAGATCTCCTCAGCCTCAGCTCCAGGCCCCTGAGGCGTCTTCCTGTATGCCTGGACCTGATATCAGTCAATCAGGGGAAGGTATTCCATCCAGATCTTCAATCCCTGCACCTGACAGCCTGGTTCCTGAGTGCTAGAGTTCCAGGCTTTGGGTCTCTCTGAGGATGTACTCACAGTTGTGGAAGCATCCAGAAAGGAGTCGACCTGGAGGTGCTATGCTTTCAAGTGGAAAAGGTTTTCCATTTGGTGTCAGGGCAAGGGTTTGGACCATTTGTCCTGTCCGGTGGCTAGTATCCTCAACTATCTTTGGTCTCTGTCCAAATGAGGTCTTCAGTCCACGACCCTTAAGGTGCACCTGGCAGCCACCTCTGCTTACGAGATGCAGGCTGGTCAGCAGATGGTGGCACAAAAGAAGGTGGTCTGGTGCTTCTTTAAAGGCATCAACCATATTTCCTCTCTGGTATGTGAACCACCACCACCACCATGGGATCTATTGCTGGTACTGGCAAAGCTCATGTGCAAGCCATTTGAACCACTGCACAGGTGTGAGATGTCACATCTGTCGTGGAAGACCACCTTCTTGGTGGCTATCATGTCAGCCAGAAGGACTGGGGAGTTACAGGTGCTCTCTATTGAGTCTCCTTACCTGGTCTTCCACAGAGACAAGGTTGTCCTGTGCCCCCACCCAACATTCCTTCCGAAGGTGGTGTCGGAATTTCACCTTAACCAGGTGTTGACTCTGCCAGTGTACTACCCCAATTACACCTCGGAGGCTGAGTACAGGCTCCATACCTTGGACCTGAGATGAGCGCTCTCTTATTACAAAGAGTGAATGGCAGAAGTTCGGGGAGAGGTTCACCAGCTGTTTGTCAACTATGTTGAAGCTGCACCCAGCAGACCTGCAGCCAAGTGGATGATTGGCAGATGGATTACACCATGCATTGTTCTCTGCTATAGGTTGGCAGGCAAGGAGCCTCCTATAGGGATACCCGCCATACTGCTGCGTTGGTGACTGCTTCCAGGGATGTCCCTATCCAGGAAATCTGCAGGGCTGCTACCTGAAAGTCAGCAAACACCTTTATCACCCATTACCACATCGACCTAGAGTCACACCTGGATGCTGGCTTTGGGGCCTCAGTTCTCCAATCTCTGTTCCCCAAGTAAGTATTGGGGGGGGGTGCACCTTGCCTCCCTCCTCCCAGAGAACTGCTAGGAGTCTGCCAAACAGTGTGGATAGATCAACATATCCACGATCCTAGAAGAACAGGTTACACACCTGTAACAGTAGTTCTAGGAGTGGTATATGTTGTTCATCCACACAAACCCACCTAACCTCCCTGGCTTCGATGCACAAGCTAAGCTTTCAGAGGGCAAGATCTGGCATCAAGGGGCAGAGCTGAGGCATATACCACCCGGGTGAGTGGGAGGAGCCAGCTTTTAGATCTTCTGGCAAGAATATTAAAGGGAAAGGACATGCCAAACAGTGTGGGTGAACATATACCACTCCTAGAACTACTGTTACAGGAGAGTAACCTGTTCTTTGGTGGCACCGGGGGGTAGGCTTGTTGCACAGAGAAATGGGTGGGGGGTACTAGCTACTCATGAGAATGGGCACCCCAGTGTCGTAAAATTAAAAGTAAAGGGTGGGATGGTGGGTGCTGAGTGGGAGGGTCAGGTTGGGGGGTGGGTAACAGTAGCGATATGCCGGTGGCAGCAACAGACATCAATGGAAGATTTTCTCTTTCACAGGGTGTATAAAAAAAACAGACTATGAAGGATGTTTTTCTTTATTTCAGGCACCAATAGTAGGGCTTGGGCACCCCAATGTTGGTATTATGTTTGGCAGCACTGGCGGTGGGCTCCCTAGTGTCACACAGTGAAATTGGGTGGGGTAGGGGTTACTAGCTACCTGGCATCGAGGATTGAGCACCCTGGTACTGAAGAATTAAGAAGGGGGATGTAGCTGGAGGTGGGAAGGGTATGTAGCATTGGGTGGGAGGGATTGTTTTTACATTGTTGGGAGAGGACCACAGCAGGCTGATTGACGCTGATCAGCTCTGCTTGCTAGGCAGCATTACGTAGATCAATGGAAACAGCTGCCTATGATACAAGTGGCTCTTTTCTTTGAACTACATGAAGTTTCTGCCCAGCAAGACCAGAAGAGTGCCATGATCAGCCTGGCTGATGGATGGTCTGCCACTGTCGAGCCCCTTACAAACTGCCCTGCACTGGACCTACAAGGACACACACCTCAAAACCCACTGTCATAACAATATGTTGCCCTTGCCCAAGTGCAAGATCGAACATAAAAAGAGTGAGACTAACTAAATGAAATGAGTCAGTAAGAATCTATGAATGTGTGATTGGGTGTTTTTTTGTGAGGAAATGAGTTTGTGTCTACATGTATGGGGATATATATGATTGATGTTGGTAACAAGATGCCGGAATGTAACAGGTGGGTATTGATAGTAGAAGAAAAGAGGTAATACTTCTCCTATACAGATCCCTGGTGAGGCCTCATCTGGAGTAGTGCATCCATTTTTAGAGTTCTCACCTTAGAAAGGACCGGGATATGTTGGAAACAGTGCATCGCTGAGTAACAAGAATGATTCAGGGCCAGCAGAGCAGATCCTATGAGGAGTGCCTCAAGGCACTAAATATGTGCAGTACTCACTGGAAACTAGAAGGGAGAGGAGAGATATGATAGAGACCTTCAATCTCCTGAAAGGAATTAACAAGGTAAGCTGTTAGGAATTATTTACCCTGAGTACCAACTCGAGGTCATGTGGTCACAAGTGGAAATTAACAGGAGGGAGGTTCAGGAGGAATGTGAGGAAGTACTTCTTAATGAAAAGGGTGGTGGAACCTTCGAACAGTCTGTCAGCCAAGGTCATGGGTGCAAACACAGTCAAGGGATTCAAGCAGGCATGGGATAGAATGAAGGGAACAGTGGTCACCCGGGGCAGCAGGACCAGAGAGGAGAATGGAGATAAGATGGGGAGGGTTAGTACCCTGGAGGAACAATAGGTTCCAGAGTTTATTGGGAATATGGGCAGACTGAATGAACTTCTGGTCTTTTTCTGCCATCATCGTCTATGTTTCTATGGTGACCAAACAGGCCTCCTTGTCCCTCTCTTCATTTCTGATAGCAGACAGCATGTCCTACCCTCTCAGGTCTACGATCTAAGCTAAATTAGGTGAACTGTCCTTCTCCTACTCTGCCCCCAAACTGTGGAATTCCATCCCAGCCTTGATCCAGCTGTGTTCTTCTAGTCTAGCTTTCAAGTGTGGGTATCACTCCCTCCTTTGCAAGGCCTCTGCCTGTAATTATCTATAGTCTGCCTTGGATAATCAGTAAATCTCTGAGCTGTTACACTTGTTTGTACCACTGATCATAAACTCCATGTTTATAACCATTCTTTCAATTACATTTTATTAATTTTGCATCAGGCATACGATACAACTACACCACAAAAGCATAATCACAAAGCTTGCAGCATTTTAACAAACAGCTTAACATTACAGCTTTACAAGTTGATATAACACTGGGGATATGTGACAAATTACAACTATTAGTCAACCAACATATGCGCAAAAATGAGCCATATAGTCGCAAGGAGTGGAGATTCAGATAAAAGCTCCTATTAACATTGTGCACCCTACCATCAGGTGTAACATCTCCTGGCCTGATAAAGGGAAAAACCAAGACAATGATATGCAGGAACTGTGATTCCAATACGCTTAAATAAAAATAAAACATATTCCCTCTTGTATCACTCAAACTTTCCAGTATAACATTAATACAGTAAGCAATTAAACTTGAATTTTAAACTGGGCTCTATCCTTAGACACATTGTAACAACTATTAAGCATGAATTGATTCAGCAGTTGCTACACTGCCTTGGATAGCACAAAAGCACTTTACTGTCCTTTAGTCATCCTGACACAAGGCAATAGAAACAAGGAGTTTAAACTTGTGCCATTTTTAACAATGCAAGTATTCCAAACAAGATGCCTTGAATTACGGAGCACATATTATCTGCTGTAGCCAGGAAACTTGTAAAGCTTTCCCCCTGTTTTTATTAATAGCGCTGTGATCTGTTTGGAATGTGAGACTATGAGATGCCTTCTGCTTAATTTCCCCAACAACTGTTGTCAACATAGATTACTTATCCCTCTGCATTATGAAATCATAACAACGTGTTAGGAAAGCATAAGGAACAAATGTCAACATGTCAAACCATATGATACTGTGCATGACTATCGTGCTGTTTACTGTCAACCCAGAAGTGGGATATATTATACTACAGTATCACTCTTCAGAGTCAAGCTGGACAAAAAAACACAAGATTTGCAAAGACACATGAATAACATTGCAAAAGCCCATATCTGATCAAATTGAATGTATGCCTCTAGTTCTGCCTGCCCTCACCATCTCAAACATCTATGTATGCTCCACCCTGTCTATCCCTGTTAATATATGTAACACCATGATCATTGTAACAGGAAGCTCCTGCCACTCTTGAGGACTGACCTTTTCTTAAATCTGTTGCAACAGTTCTTCTATTTCTAAACCTAATCTATCCTTTACTATTTCTAGTCCATAAGGTTGGCCACTTGTGGGCACCCCCTTCTCCCTCTCTTGACTATGCTATAGTGTCCTCTTTGATTTTCTTTTTCCCACTCAGGTCCTCGTACAGGGAGATTATTGTTGTGACCTCCAAGCTTATGTAAAATAGGTTGTGTTTATCGTTGTTGGATTTAGTATGTAATAGCAGTATGTCATAATATACCTTATGTTTATGAAACCTGTAAATGTTGAAATTACTATGGTGCTAGGTGGTTTTGATAAAGGTAAAAAGTACTAGGTGACTATTATAGAAATTAAGTTAGTTGTGCTACTTAAAATGCATGGAAATTGATGTAAACTGAAAAAGTCTAAATGTCATGGTGATTTGCATATGTCCCATGATGCATTGCATTATGGAAGTATGTATGATGATGTATTTCTTTGAAACTTGATTTGTTGCCAATGACCTTTGGGGTAACTGTTCTTTCAGTCATTCTGCATTGAGGTTCTTTGTTTATAGCTTGTTTTGTTTTTCTTCTTTTTGAGCCCCCACTATCCAAGCAAATGGAGCTTGCATAGGGGTGGTCACTATATCTTAACTAGTGGATTGGATTAGAGATCAGTGCCAGTAGGTGCTGGCCAAGTGCAGAGAAAGTACATTCATAGTCTGTTGCTGCAAACTGATGTACTGAAGAAAAAATATGCCATTGTAGAAGGTTATTTCTTGTGTGTTGAACCTGAAGTTCGGTGTCTGGTCCATCTGTTATCCCACAACCCCTCCACAATCATGTCCCATTTCAAACCTGCTTTACTAGACTCGGTAATCTGAGCATGTCAGATCTCTCCCTGTAGCTGTTACCCTCAAGCAACTGATCAGCTTGTTGGTCCTGCACTGGGCCCTCTCATCCTCTTCAATGTCCTTTCTGTACTGTGGTGACCAGAACTCAATTCCACTGACCTGCTGTTCTCTTCTTCATACCCCAAATTGTGTTTGCTTTCTTGAGTGTGGCATCACACTGCCTGCTTGGTGTCAGTTTACAGCACCAAATTATATTACTTCTATATCTTGATAGTAGAACAATGTACAAAAAGGCCTTCAGAGGAGACCAGCAGGACTGATACTTCCAATACTCAAGATTTGGAGCTGGTTACCCACTAGTGTCAATTCCAGTCCCATATTAGATACACAATGACAGCATGCTCCATAATACCTGACACTTAATAACAAAACTAGTTACCACTACCGTATAAGTAATCATAACGTTTCCGCGTGAAGATAATAATAGTTTTGGAATCAGATCATTTTCATCAGCCCCATAGTAATTGTGAGATTATTTACAAGAAAAAGTTAGCACCATATAAATAAAATGAAAGACATGTGTTTTTCCCTCTGAAATGACTCTGACAAAGAATATTTTGCCACCCAATTTAAAATTCTATTAGAGGGGTTCAATAAGGGCCAGTCACAGTGTACCATTTGAATTTAGTTGCAGAACACTTGCTTTGTTGCCACATGGTTGTGGGGTCAGGTTCCCCACCAGGGAATCCAGAGCCCATATCCACTGTTTAACCTGCAGCATAGTTCAGGTAGAGGCCCCTATTGGAGGTGCCCATCCTTCACAAGGCACATTCTTTGGGTAACAGACTAACTGAAGAATATTTATACAACTTTTGAGACATCTATGGTCTCATCACCATGGTGTAGAGGAGTTTCCTCAACACCCGATGAAGAAACCTTAGCTGTTTTGAAAGCTTCTAGAAAAAAATCTTCAGTTAGTCTTTCAAAAGATATTACCCCCCAAAAAGTATACTAGGTTTTCCTCAGACAACAACGTAATACAAACCTGCTTCAAGAGACACTAAACCAAGGTCTCTTCTGCTGTGTTCCAGGGGTTGTTCCAGCAGAAGAAAAAGCTTCCAAGGCACTTTCTGAAAAAAGTAAAGGATATTGCTGGTGCCCTAGCCAACATTACCTCTTTCAACGTAATGGATTTTATAAGACTGCCTGTGAATGATGTGCACACTTGTAAGCTGCTGCTGTGTTGGTGCTATTTAAATTCTATTTGTTCTACATGTGAACATAATGATTTCAGGAAAAAAGAAGGCTACAGGCTTGTCGTGTTCTTTCAGCATGGGGTCAAAATATCGCATGGCAGAATGCCGTATGACTTGATCGCGCTGCGCAATTTATTTATTACTATTGATCTTTGGGGGGCTCCGCCCACATACCCCCTGCTGCCGGGTCATACACCCGGACCCCCACACAGGATTCTAACTCTGGGGGGTCCAACACGGAGAGTGCACAGGTCCGGGGCTCGCGCATAATGCCATACGCTATTCAGCGTACAACATTATGACCCGGTAGGTGTTCTTTCCATCATCGTCTTACTGGAAATGCCATCACCTCATTTTCTTCACAGTACCTGCCAATTCAACACTTAAAAGTACTGTAGTTGCCATCTAGGATGATAGGTAACACTAAATCTGGGCGTCTGTTCAACATATCCACTGTTTTCTTCTCCTTTCACTGATATTGGCCATTATACATTAAGGGGCAGATTGCCCACATGCTATGGATCTGTGGTGTGTAGGCAACCCTAAGACAGAATGGTGCCCAGTAAGGGTCCAGTGGACCCCCGACATCCTTCACAGAAGGGGCATGCACCCCTTGTGCACCCACTCTGCCGACCAATTGTGCAACTACATGTGCAGTTGTTCTTGGGGTTTGTCTACACTCTGTGCCATTCACGATGGCACAGGGTATCGGACAAGGGGACACAGAATATGGCAGCAGGGACCCTGCCATATCATTTGTGACCCCTTCAATGACACCCGCCAGCTGCAGCAAGACAGGGAAGGCCACCACCATGATGTCCCAGCCCACTGGGTTGACAGGTAGGACTGGGCATCCATTTGGGCACTCACCCATACTTTTACAAAAAAACGCAGATACACACCTACTTATAATCCCTTGCTCACACGAAGCAGGGGATCAACTTTGGAACATAGGACAGGAACTTGATTGGATGCCTGCCCGTGTCCCTCGATCCAGCTCCCCATGCAGCAGCATGCCAGGTAGGCAGGGCTACAGACAGTAGCCCTGTGAAGGTGTGTGGTTGTGCACCCTATACCTGTCTACAAGTGTGGAGCAAAGCGGGTCGGGTATTCATGAGTCATGCAGACTTAGCCCACAATAGTGCACAGCCCCATTGTTTGCCCTCTATTTTTATCCTTGGATAAGAGCTATGTTTGCTGTCCCACTAGGTTCGGATGTCTATTATTATTACAAGAGTGATCAGAGGGAGGGGGAACAATGTACCACCAGGGGCATGTTAAGTGTCACTAGACACAAGAGAACAGTGCGGCCATGGCATGCATGCAAATCGGCCCATGATGTGCATGAACTTGCCCCTTAGTGCCTTGCATTTCCAATGAGCTCATCTGCATGCTTGGGTTGAATGTGGTCCACAGCAGCCCTGGAGCTATAACATTATGGACAGTGTTGGCTTCTGTGGGTCATATGCAGCCTTACAGTTGTCCATTGTGGCTCAGCACGCATCCACTTAGCACTGCACCAACATTGTCTGATATTCAGTCAGTTAGTTCACTCCATCAGCGCATGCTAACTGGCTAAACAGTGCTCAGAACCAATTGTGTGCTATCACAAGCGTAGTGCAACAGGCTGCACTGCACTGCGCTTAAGACCAACTCTGATTATGGGACCCTATAGATTTTGAGCTATGAGGACAGACTAAGAGAATTAAAGCTGTTTAGCCTGAAAAGAAGAAGAAACGGGACTTATTTCTGTTATAGGACATTGTAGAAAATGAGCAGCTATTGTATACCTTCATCTTAAAATTTAAAGATTACCCACATTTTACCAGAGGACATAGTAAGCAACTGCAGTATAGATCCTTTAAGGGTGACAGAAGGAAATATCTTTATAAGCAATGAGTTGCCAAAGCATGTGGTCCATTGCTACAACATGAGATTGTTTGCAATATGAAAAAGTTGTTTAAAAAGAGAATACGTACATGTTTGAAGGTGATTTAGTTAGGTACTACCACTGAGGCACGTGGTAGATGGAATATGGCCTTCTTCTGTCCCTTAGATCCTAGTATGAGATCCTAATATGGTTTTTATATTTCTCACATCTTCAGCTTCAGCCAGTTCAGAGGTGGAGCCTGGCTGAAAGCTGCCTTGACTTATTTAACTATACACAACTCTACAAGAAAAATAATAACAAAAACAGACTGGGCATGGTAAGGCTACGTATACAGCAAATAAAATCAAGAGGAAAGGGACAGAAGGACCCCTTCCTCCTCTCTGGAGAAACTAAATTCATAGAATACGTGCATAAAAGTCAACTTGTGTAAGCAATAATACCCGACAGGGTGGGCGGTATTGGGCTATACGGGACCACCCAGGGCCTTATAGCCCCTGGAAGATCCAGCATAGCTCAATACCGCCAAATCTGGAGGGTATTATTCCACTTAGAAAATGAGTTACATGTAACATTTTATGTAATATTTAAAAAAAATAAGAAAATATTTTATAAAAATAAATAAAAGGATATTTAAACTTGATTGTTTTGTAAAGTAGTCTTTCTACTGGTATATTTGCTAGTAGAGGGCACTGCTGTGTTTCAGAGCCATTTTATTTGTGTGACTTTCCTTTACTCTTGTATTTAACCCTGCTTCCCCCCTTCTTCAGCTGTCACCCCCAACACACACACACACACACACACACACACTCATTGTTGCTCCACTGTGTTGTTTGTATTTGCTGCTGGAACAGAATCAGGTTGCAGTGCAATTGGGCATGGTGGCTCACAGATACTTCACAGCCAATGATGTTCGCACAGTGGTTGTGCTACTAACCAGGTGATTTTCTTTTTCTGTGCCATACTGTATTGTCTTCTCCCACACACACACACACACACACACACACACACACACACACTCACTGTTGCTCCACTGTATTCTTTGTATTTGCTGCTGGAACAGAATCAGGTTGCAGTGCAATTGGGCATGGTGGCTCACAGATACTTCACAGCCAATGATGTTCGCACAGTGGCTGTGCTAATAACCAGGTGATTTTCTTTTTCTGTGCCATACTGAATTGTCTTCTCCTACACACACACACACACACACACACACTGTTCACCAGTGCTCTGTTACGCACAAACTGAGTTCAACAGTGCTCTGTTGTAGGGTTGTCAAAACCCTCTGAAGTTCTGGGTTCTAGTTCTAGTCTAGAACTTTTGAAAAAGTTCTAGTGTTCTAATCTTTTTTAGAACTTTTTAGAACTCGAACCCTATTTTTTTATTGTGCTGCCAGTAACAAAGATAGTAATAAAATACATGTAAAGGAAAAACTGTTCAAAATAAGGGGAGAGAAATTATCTTGTGTGACATTGATAGGAATACAACTAGGTTTATCTATAGTTTCTTCTGTTTCTAAAGTCAGCAACTTAATACGTAACAGGCCCACCCACCCATATGTTAAAAGTTTTCCTGCTGCAGCTGCATCATAGTTCCTTAGTGAAAGAAAGAGGCACATTAGCCATTTATGTACTCAGCTATATATACTCATCGTCATGAATTAGGAGAAAAATAACTGATATTACCTAATTTCAGCTATTTGCTGCTTTCTGTTTTAAATGAGTGAATCAAAAGTTGCTATGTTTAAAAGAAAGCTTTATAACAAAGTCAAGCCAAGTACTACAGCAGCAACATGTGGAACTGTTACAAAACATATTATGTCATAACATATTCAGTCAAGACATTGGAATAAAAAAATATTTGCAGAAACCACAAGAAGGCTGCTCCAATCCTAAGTTGTGCCTGTGTGAAAAGTTGAGCACTAAGAATAAGAAGACATAGCATCAACACTTCAAAAATATACAGACAGTGCTGTGACCGATAGCATCATTAGTATAGAATGCATTACGTGATAAAACAGTCTTAAACAGCGTCCTTTTGTCTGTTTAAACTGTTTTGTCCTGGCATGGCGTTTTCTGTACTGTGATGCTATCAGTTAAAACGATCAACACAGCATAGTTTTGGAAGTGTTGGTGCTGTGTCTTTTTGTTCTTAATAAAAAAATATGCCAGTCATTGTTGTTGGCAAAATGCATGCAATTTTCTAAGGTAATGTACATATACCAACATTTTTGTTGGCAAATTGAAGTAATATATACAAAAACTTTAAGATGATGCATTTTGCAGCTGATACTTAATAAAATCTGTATTTCAGTCACATAAATAAAACAGTGGTTTCTCACCACACACTAATTTACTAAGGAACATTTATGTAGCTGCAGCAGTTGGTATGTGATGTTTAGGGACAGCGCCTGTCAACCCCATTATGTATCAAATTATCACTACTTATAAAGCAAAAACACTATGATATCATCATTCTGTGAAAACTGCTGATGCAGATTTTCTTTATTTCTGATTCCTTTATTCTTTTTAAAGGGGACAGGACAATTGTGCTAGGTGGCAGTAGTTTGCAATGTATTTAATAAGAATATATATTATGTGTACAGTAGGTTCGGGTCTGTCATCATTTTTTCCTCACCATCCCCAGCTGATCACTTAATCTGTAAATGAAAGAACTAAAACAACACCCACCTTTCACCCCATCACCCATTCCACTTTTCTTCCACCACCCTCATCTGTGCAGTAGCACCCATGCCAATTTACACCCATGTTAAAACCAACCCACAACCCTCACCCATGTACTAGCATCCATTTTTCGTTTATGGCTAACATTTATGTAATTGTAAAAATATTAAACAGCTACCAATTAGAACTCATTGTTTTGTCCTCTTTAAAATTGAAAAATAGACTGTCTCCTGTCCCAGCCCATGCTGATGCACCACAAAGTCACAGAAGGTAAATCCAAAAATATATGTTTGCACTTTAACTATAAATAATATGATACAGAAAGGATTGACGGACAGTGTCCCTTTATGCCAAATTTGGGCCTGTTCCCACTGATGTTAAAATTGCCCTGTATGTAAAACTTGTTGACTTTAGTTTAGACCCTAGCTACAAAGCAGTTTGCCATGAAATGGTGAAAGTTTTGGGGGTATATAGTCCAAGGTAGTAGATCGAGAAAGGAGAGAGACGACAACCAAAGTCATCACAGTCTGTAAAGTTTTTTTGGTGCAGAGACTCGTCCCACACAATATTTTTACCAGCCACCACCATCTGAGTTGTCATCATCACCATCAACATCCACAACATCAATCACTTCAGGATCAGTTTGTATACTCTGTAGGGATACGAAAATCTTGACTTATTAACTTTAATAAAAGTTAACGTGTGTACATTTTCTGGCAGCAACCTATTTCTGGTGTCTGTCACAATATTGCCAGCTGTACTAAACATGCGTTCTGAAGAGACACTTGTTGCAGGACAACCAAGATATTTACAGGCTTCATCATGCAGCTCTGTCCAAATTGACTTTTTTGATCTCCAGTATTCAAAAGGGCATGCATCAATAGGAATAGGCAGTTCTTGCAGGTAACTGTCACCATGTTAGACAGAGACCGCTCAGAAGAGGAATCAGCAGAAGCAGCTGGTATGGCAGCAATTTGGGAAAGGTTTTGCCACAGATTTAGCTTGCTACTAAGGGCTGAAGAAGTGGCAGTTGTGGAACAACTACTGTTAATGTTTGGTGACTTTTCCAGTTCTGTATCCCTTGTGAAGATGAACCTGCATGTTGTGGTGATGACAACCTGATGGTACTGTGCGTGTCTGTGTTTGACTCCTGTGAGTGCTGCAGCTCATCTAGCAACATACATTTGTACTGCTCTATAACATCTGTTTTTGGAAGATGTATAGCCTTGAACCTGGGATCTAAGAGAGTTGCAAGAATGTAGTGTCTTGATTTCGCTATTGCAACTAATTTGTCATTGGTTTTGAAGCGCCGCTCATTCTCTTTACGTAGATTCCCATGATATAGGTGACATGTTGTCTGGCGCTCAGATCTGTCTTTTTCTATTTGTAGATTTAGAACACTAAGATGTTGTGAAATGAGCATTATGAGTGGGATAACCTGACTCACAGATGCACCTTCAGAAGACATGTCCCTTGTAGCTGTCTCAAAGGAGCTAGGATACAGCACACTGTCTCCATTAATTTCCACTGCAGCACAGACAGCATAATGCCATCTCCAATAATGTAATTGGAGCAGTACTCATGTACAGCTTGCTTTTGCTCCAAGAGTGCCGCAGCATATAAAGCATTGAGTTCCAACAGTGGAAACATTTTGAATCAGCTTTTGCTGGGGCAGCTTGTTTTTTGCAGTTCGGACAATGTCCGTATAGCCTTGGTTGAATGTGAAAAGTGAGTCACAATTTTTGCAAACAGCAATCATACCATCCACTTGTGTTTTGTTGCTGAGAAATCCCGTGACAATTAAGTGTAAGCAATGTGCAAAGCAAGAAGCATGCAGAAATCCTCCATCCTGTATTGCTTTTAAGATGTTGGCTCCATTGTCACTTACTATGAAGCCACATTTTGGACCGTGAGAATAAACCCATTCGCCAAGGAGGTCATTTAGTTCCTGCAAGATGTTTGCAGCAGTATGACTTTGCCCAAACTTCTTTATATGCAGCAGCGCCATCTTTGGGGTGTCTTTGTTTTTGAAGAAGCACAAGA
The DNA here is from genome assembly GCA_016271365.2 of Neoceratodus forsteri. Classification (NCBI taxonomy): domain Eukaryota; kingdom Metazoa; phylum Chordata; order Ceratodontiformes; family Ceratodontidae; genus Neoceratodus; species Neoceratodus forsteri. Next base: position 1,875,127,788 of record CM057452.1, read on the forward strand.
AACGTGACCCAATGAGCTGTAAGGGACATGTAATCTATGTTTTGAGTGCTGGTCCACATATCTGTTGGACATGAATAACCCCACCCTCTGCAGTTTTAAGTGCAAGCATCACTGTCGCTTTAAAGCCTGATAAATGTTTGGTATTTCAACATAGGAAAAGTATCTTCGATGAGAACATTGTAACGAGGTTTGCTAATGTCATGAGCCCCTAAAACTCTCATGATCTACCAAAGAGTATGGGAGAAGGGCTCCCGCTAACAGTTCACCAATTCGTGATTAAGATGAAGGGTCTTTGGATGATTTCTAGTAAAGGTATTCTTCCTTTCAAATGCCTGAGACAGTGTTAGCTGTTTGCAACATGTCCCTGCTGGTTTATTATACACCGTGCTTCGATGGGCAGATGGACGAGAGATGGTGGACTAGGACTTATACATTCAGTGCCATCACTGGATGTGCAACTGGTACTAATGGTGCTGGCATTGGTGGTAACAGTGATCCTAGGGCTGGCAGTGGTTCTGCCTGCATCAAGTTCAGACAATTCAGTATCCATTTCAGATTCCTGATCCTGACCCTTCTCACGCTGGGTCTGGAAGATGGAGACATGGGTTTTGGTTTTGGATGATCAGAAAACCGAATGCTTTTTCAGATGGCGTTTAAGAGCCGTAGTGCCAAGGCATGACACAACTTTACCACGTGCTTACACTCTGTTTACACAGGAACAAATTGCTCTGCATGGATCAGTTTTACTGACTGAGAAATAATTCCACACCTCAGATGTGACAGATTTTGTTCGAGTGCTAGGAAGATAGCTAAAGACTGTTTGTGTCTTTTCACCTGTCCTAACAGAACCTGGGACATGCTCCTTGGTGCTAGAAGAGTGGACAGAAGACTCTGATGGATTTTCATTGCTGGCCAACACAGAAGTGGTGGATTCAATGGATATGTCCTTTCATTGCCAACAGTGCTGGATGTATTTGCAAGTGCACTACCTGATTCATTGTCAGCAGACTTGCTCATTTCACTTTGTTGAGGAAGTAATGATTTGTCACGAGACACAACAGTGTGGGACTGAGACAAAGAGCTACTGTCTGAGTCAGAGAGGGACTCACTGTCACTTGCATTATTGTTGCTAGTCACAGGGATCTTAACGGCATGAATGGCATACCTTATGGTGCCTCTCCGTGACCCCAGCAGCTGTACAGGTTTTCTAAAAGGTCCCCTTTACCACACTTCACTGTTGCTCTTTGCTGTTTGTTGAATTTTTATCACGTGAAACATTTTGGTTATTTCTGTTAGCACCAGCAGGATTACCACTACCACCAACACCTGCTCCAACACCAGCACTAAATGCTTCATCTATGTTGGTGTCAGCCATAACAGACAGTAAGTACCAGTACTACCAGTCCAGTATACTGCAGTGAACACACCAACACCCAAACAATTCCTGTGTAACAAAGCAATGTGATCTGTAATCGCTGGCTACAACTCCAAAATTTTATTTTGGTTGTGTGACACTGTGATACGTGGACTGAAAGTAATTGAAGAATATGACAGTTTGCAACTAAAGGATCCCAGGTTCAAGGCTTACAGAATGATTGGGCTGCTGGGCATAGGCATACACATAGCAATCAAAGGGCACACAGCAGCAGGGTGATGGGCTGACCACAGAGACGGAGTCACACACGCAACCCAGGGAATGAGAATTATATTTCTACGCTTCTGTCATGTAAGGTTAATGCCACCACACAACTGGCCACTGGGCTTCTCGTAACACACACACTGGGTAGGGTACAGTGCAGTCAAAGGCACACAGCAGCAGGGTGATGGGCTGACCGACCACAGGAGACGAGTCACATACGCAAACCAGGGAATGAGAATTATATTTCTACGTTTCTGTCATGTAAGGTTAATGCCACACACACACACTAGGGTTCAGAAAGATTTATTTGCCTTTTTGCCCCCTACGCTCTGTCATGTAAGGTTAATGCCACCACACAACTGGCCACTGGGCTTCTCTCAAACACACTGGGTAGTACAGTGCAGTCAAAGGGCACACAGCAGCAGGGTGATGGTCTGACTGACCACAGGAGACGGAGTCACATACGCAAACCAGGGAATGAGAATTATATTTCTACTGCTTCTGTCATGTAAGTTAATGCCACCACACAACTGGCCACTGGGCTTCTCTCGTAACACACACACTGGGTAGGGTACAGTGCAGTCAAAGGGCACACAGCAGAGGGTGATGGGCTGACCGACCACAGGAGAGACGGAGATCACACAAACCAGGGAATGAGAATTATATTTCTACTGCTCTGTCATGTAAGGTTAATGCACACACACACACTAGGGTTCAGAAAGATTTATTTGCCTTTTTTGCCCCCACGTTTCTGTCATGTAAGGTTAATGCCACCACACAACTGGCCACTGGGCTTCTCTCTAACACACACTGGGTAGGGTACAGTATGCACACACTGGGCTTCTCTGTGACACACACACACACACACTAGGGTTCAGAAACTTCAGAAAGATTTATTTGCCTTTTTGCCCCTCGTTTCTGTCATGTAAGGTTAATGCCACCACACAACTGGCCACTGGGCTTCTCTCTGTAACACACACTGGGTAGGGTACAGTACACACACTGGGCTTCTCTCTGTGACACACACACACACTAGGGTTCAGAAAGATTATGTTGCCTTTTTTGCCCCCCTCGTTTCTGTCATGTAAGGTTAATGCCACCACACAACTGGCCACTGGGCTTCTCTCTAAACACACACTGGGTAGGGTACAGTACACACACTGGGCTTCTCTCTGTGACACACACACACATCTGGTTCAGAAAGATTTATTTGCCTTTTTGCCCCCCACGTTTCTGTCCTGTAAGGTTAATGCCACCACACAACTGGCCACTGGGCTTCTCTGTAACACACACTGGGTAGGGTACAGTACAGTGCAGTCAAGGGGCACACACTGGGCTTCTTCTGTGACACACCCACTAGGGTTCAGACTTATTTAGATTTATCAGATTTATTTGCCTTTTTTTGCCCTTCAGCTTAGCGTTGCTGGCAGCTGCTGGGTGTGCAGTGTGCTGCAGTTTCAAATAATCACACTTCACAAAGGTTCTTTTCTCTCCGAGTCCTCCTCCAGTCCTCCTCCTGATATTGGTCTCTCATCAATCCCTCCCTATTCCCCACTCCCCCAATCTTGATTAATCCTCCAGAGTCCCGATTCCTCCTTCTGTCCTGAACCGCCCCTAGTACTCCCACTCCCGTCTCCCAGTCCCCGATTTTTAGCATTTTTCTTGTTCTCGCGTCTCACAGGAGAAGAAGTGGCCAACGACTGTGGACAAAAGTAGCGGACGCGCTTAACTGCTTTGCTACAGTTTAGTGGGCTGCTGGTGCTGCCTGCTGCTGCTGCCTCTCTCTGCGATGATCCTCAGTCAAGTGGCGCCTCCTCATGGCGCATCTCTTTAATACCCCCACAGATCCCGCAGCTCGCGTTGCTTACTCGACCCCACGTCGTCTCGCGTCTCGAGGTGATTCGAACCCTTTTGCGAACCGTTCAGTGTTCGAGTTCTAAGTTAGAACTCGAACACCAGGGTTCGAGGAGGGTTCGAATCTTTACCGAACTAGTTCTGACAACCCTACTCTGTTGTACTGTTTGTACTGGGCAGAGAGTGTGGTTGGGAGCTGGAGTGATAGTGTCACTCCAGCACTAAGGAAAGCAAGCAACCTCAACGTGTTTAGTGAAAAAAGGAAATAATGCTTTGGGTTCCAGTATAAATCTCCAGTATAAAAATGTAAAGAATGCATGTATACTTTTATTTTGAAAGTTTTTTAGAATATAGTTTTCTCGGGGGGGGGGGGCACAAGGGCTTGTTCGCATGCTAAGTGAGGAGGAAAAAATGATGAGTTTTATCAGTTCTATGGGGCACAATGATTTCTGTAAAAAGGCAGGCTGGCACAGGGACTAGTTATTCACTGGTCTCTGTTGCCTGATACCCACCTGGGTAGAATGTGCTCTTAAAGGCCAATCAGAGAGCAGGGTTTCTCTAACCCATTTTCCAAAGCACAGTAGAACATATGCAACACTATGGTGACCTCCATTACAGATTTCTAGTATCAGTACTAGTATAAAAGGTGAGGCACAGTAGCTGATTTAGGGTGAGTGCCAATATTCTAAAAATACATAAAGCTACTTTATTACTTCCTGTGCTGGCTGCCAGTTGCTGCATCTGTTGGCATTAAATGGTTCTAGTCAAGGTCAAAGTGCTCTGCAAAATATCAGTTGTTTTTTTTTAGCATTTCCTTTCACACCTCGTTTGTATTCTGACCTTATTCAATGTTATAGCACTAGTGGCCAAACGTGAGTGCCTCTTCTTGGTCAGTTATGATGTCTCAGCCAGTAAGGTCACAATGCTGATGAGGCATGCAGGGGAACAGAACCAGTCCCGGCTGACTACTGGTCCATACACTGCATCGTGCACGATTCAGAAGAAAATCTTCAAATTAGCAAAATGGAAAAGAAAAGCACTACAGTTACAAAAGGCTGACTACTTTAAAAGTTAATGTTAATTTCAGACAGTGTACAGTACAAGCTCATTATATATGCATAAAAAAGTTTGAAGCCATGTTTGGGCCACAAGGCCTCCTTCATAAAGACTGCTGCAGGGAAAAGCAAGCAAAGTTAAGTATTCTTGAAGAAGACCCCTGAGTCTAAGCTTTTTGCTAACTTTTTTTTCCTGTTTTGTTAGCCTATATTTAAACTGGTTTGCCAGTTTCTAGCAATAAAACTACAGTTGGCCATGGTAGGTTTCAAATGTAATGACAACACAAAAACATTTGAATTGCAGCACATTTCATTCTTTATTACGAAAGTCATTTGCATAAAGACATGTTCTGTGCTCCTCAGGCTTAATCTGTTTCTGTGACTTTTCCTACCTTGAAGTCATAATCTTCCACTTGTGGCATCAGAATCAGGTCCGTTGTGCTAGGTTGTGATATCACAAGCAGGGAATTATGATTGTACTGCAGGCATAAGCAACTTGAACAGATCAAGTTTAAGGAGGAAAGATCCTTTTTTTTTGTTACTTATGATTTTTGCGCTTACATACCAGCCCTCCACTTCTTGGGACCACCAGACACGTCCCAATCCTTCTAACCTCTCAGCCACGGCCGCCTACCTCCATGGAGCCTTGGCTTCACCCCCAGGTGGGGGGTTGCCCCAGACATCTAGTTCCATCAGGTGGGGCTCCTGCTGGAGAGGCAGGGGACCCAGGTATACCAGGGCTGTCTTCATACTGGCAATGCAGGAAACCCAGGTATACTGTGGCCATCTTTGTAGCAGGTGCTGAAGTGTGGTGTTTTTCCCTGTTGCTGTTCCCTGGGGACTTCACATGCAGGTAATCAAGGCATGTATGTGCACACTGTGCGCACATCTGCACACTGGCATCTGCAATGTCCACCCCCCCACGTCCATCTCCAGCTGCACTGCCAACTATGGTCAACCAGATAGCAGTATCACAGTGTAGAATGGAAACCTCCATCCGCGGAAGAACAGCATGCCCTGTGGGATGCTCAGTCCTCCTTCCCCAACCAGCCCCCAGTGACCCAGGCTCCTTCCCGAACTTGGGTTGCTGGTATTGTGAGTGCTAGCACTGCACTGATGGGCCAGCAAAAGATCCTGTTTTACTAACAAATGTCTGCAATAATTAAAAATGGAAGATCCTGAAAATCTAACATTTGGGGAATATTGTGCAACAGGGTTCTGCTGATATTAACTGGGAATTTATTTTGCTGGGAACTAGGACTCTCTTTAAGGAGATGTTTCTGTGTTCACAAAAAAAAAATCAGAAGTGACTTCATCAGAACCCAGTTAAACAAAATTCCTCAGAAGCTGACATCTCAGGGCCTTCCATTTTTATTAGTGAAGACATTTCTATTATAACTGGATCATTCCCCTCAGGACTTCAGCTGCCATATTGCTTATGCCTACCATGAAGTCATAATCCTCTACTCTTCACATCACAACCTGTTACCATAGAAATTATTCTGATACCAAAGCAGTGAAGAACACATTGTCATGCAAATTCTTTAGTAATAAAGAATTGAATCTCTTGAAATTCACATCTCTTTGTATGTTATGAAATTTAAGTGCAGCTGATGATGAGGGGCCAGTGTCATCAGTGTGGGGGAGAGGTAGAGCCCAGTGAAAAGCTAAGTCCTTTGGTGGACATCCCAGCAGAAACAATTTTTGGTTGCAACCCTGTGTCAGCCATAAAGCATCTACTTAAGATCAGTGGTAACAGAAAAACTGACTTCTTGTTCCCTCTGTGTTTCTGTCTCCTTATGTGCTGGCTCTTGATGGGTTATGCTATGATAGAAGAAGAAGAAGATGAAGAAGAAGAAGAAGAATCAGCATTTATATAGCGCTTTTCATACATCCAAAGCGCTTTACAAGCAATGCTAGACTGGTAGTGAAGTGACTGAATGTGTGGTGGTGGCCATATCACACATCATCACCCACACACAGCCTGGATAATTGCATGAACCAGTTTATGGGAAGGGGAATGTTGGCCAGGACACCAGGAATGTTCCCTACTCTTTGCGAAGAGTGCCCTGGGTTCTTTTACTTCTACCTGGACACCCACCAGGACAACACCAGGATGGGCAGAAGGGACCTCAGTTTAACATCTCATCCGAAGGACGGCACACCCCAGCAGTACAGCACCCCCCAGTACTGCATTCGGATGCCAGCGATTTTTAGGTGCAAGTCCAATCCCGGTGTGGGACGAGAACCCTTGACCTTCTGGTCCAGAGAAAGATGTGCTACAAACTGAGCCACGCTGACACCAGAAGGAGCCATTGACACCTGTGTGGGAGCAGGATTGAGTCCAGGGAAAAGCTGAGTTGCTTGGCTGACATCCCACCAGAAACATCTGCTGAATGAAGTCCTTTGTCAGCCTCAAAGGGTCACTGCCTAAGACCAACAGTGGCAGACTCATCTTCCCTGTGGTCCTGTTTCCTTGTGAACTAGCTCCAGGTGGGTTGCACTGTGAGAGAAGAAGCCAGTGACTTCAGGGCTGGGGCAGGGTTGAACCATGTGAAAAGCTGAGCCTCTCACGTGGGCTCCACATGAGTGACTTCCCACAGGTTAGTTGAGAGTGGACTGTAGAGGCTGTTTTGGACAGCCAAGCTACTTAGTCCTGGTTTGCTATGTACAGTAAGTATCTCAGCATGTGATGATTATCTCCTGAGGAGTTAAGGCTCTTTGAGGCTTAGTGACTGGTATATTGTAATTGTACCGCAGGCTTTATTTACATTTATGGTACCCGATCTAGCAACAGTCGCTCACTATTTTTTTTTAACTACTTATTAGCCTTACAAATCTTTTAATTTTTAATTTATTTATTTATTAGCAATTCGGATAAATACCTTTGAGCCAATGGCTCTTTTACAAAGGTTCCACGTTAGCATACAAAGAATAGAAGTACAAATTCTGTAAGATTATCAGGCAAGCAGTTGGAATACAAATTCCAGTACAGGGTATACATGGTCTAAAAACCACAGGTAATATAATTAACAAAACAACACAACCAAGCATACATTTAAGAATGCTGAGTCACAGCAAACAATATTTACATGAATTAAAGCTGCCAGAAGGGCATTGTTAAAGGGAAAGGTGGAGTGGAAAAACTGAGTTGCTGCCAGTTGTGCCAGGTAGCATAGGAAAGTGGGAAGAGAGAGTGGGCGTAGAGGGGTAACTGGGAGGGAGGTAGAAGGAGAGGTGGGTGGGAGGCAAGGATTAGGGAACTTGTGCAACACTGCGTGGGGTGAGCAGATTAGAAAAGGGAGAGGGGAAGGGAGTTGAAGGAGGGTAAGAGAGGAAGGTGGTGGACCAGGGCTAGGGAGAGAGGCAGGGCTATAGAGGGGAGAAGGTGGTGGCAGTCAGAGGTGAGGATAGTAGAGAGGAGTGAAGAACAGGAGTGACTATCAAGGAGGTTAGGAGAGACTACCAAGGAGGTTAGGAGAAACAGTCACAGGTGGCTCTGGACACAAGCGTTTAATATAGCTTATGTTTGAACGAGCAGAGGGTGCCTAAGTTGGTGAGTTCGCTGCCCAGGGAGTTAAACATATTAGGGGCTCTACCTGCAAAAGACCGCTGGTCTTGGGTGGTGCGACAGCGGGGAACAGACAGAGAATAGTTGTCAGAGCTTCTTGTGTAACGGGAGCAGCTGGCTGGGCTTAAGAGAGACTGAACCCCAGGGGGTATGAGTCCCATCAATGATTTTTTTGCTAGAAGGAAGGTTTTGAAAGTAACCATGGCCTTCAAATATCAATTGTATATTTTATAGTTGATCGAGAGGAGGACTGAAGATTCTTTTTGTCAAAGTGACATTGGATTAAGCGTTTAGATTTAGAAAAAAATCAACAAGTTAGGGCAATATTATTGTGGAGTTTATATTAATTATTATATACAAATAATTTTCTTTGGATAGTTTTTGAAATTATGTTTTCTTTATCATTTTTGCAGCACTGAATAAGTGAGATTTAATTGATACTGAGAGAGTGAAGAGATTTAAACAATTTAATTATAAACACAGCAGGTATGCATTTAAAGCATTTGGTGAATATACAGTATATAAGACATATGGAAACTGGAAGGTTATTTATGTAAGCAGGTATATATTTAAAGTATTTGGTTAATGCATATAAGGTCCATGGAGACTAAAAGGTTGGGGAGTTACAACTGGAATGAACTAGAAGCCCAGTAATATATAAAGAAATACAGCTAATTAATTATTTAACTATGTGATTAAATAAAATATTTATGAGTATATTTGATAAAAGTTTAAATGGTGATTTGATAGGGGTATAGTGCTTAGTATTATTGAGTTTATGCATTATAAATGTATTTGCTGCACAAGTGAAATACTGATTGTTGTTTATATTTGTTTTTATGTTTAGATAACAACACTGTCATTATTTGTGGCCTGAAGAAGTGGTGTCAAGCTATGAAACTGTTGCCTTAATATATGGTGTGAAAATAAGAGACAATAAAGATTTTGTTTAAATGAAAATGAACTACTGGATTTTAGTCCTACATGATTTTTACATTTTGGAAAGTAATCCTTCCCTGAAGTTGCAGCCAGTTTGACTGTTCGTAGAGGTTGCAGGTATGCGAGCAGTGGGCAGCACCAGTAAGGAGTCTGCAGACCCTATTCAGCACTGTAAAGATTCGCCATAGTGCTATAGCTGTGGCTGCTCTGTAGATAACAAGCCTATAATCAGTGATGGAGACAATAGAGCTGTGTATTGCTAGTTTAAGGGTGTCAGGTAGTGTCTATGTTTATAGAGAAGGCCTATACAGATATTTACAGATTTTGCAACTGAATCAATATGGCTGAAGAAGGACAGAGTAGGGTCCAGGGTTACACCAAGGTATTTAAAAGTCTGCGTCTGGTTCAGGATCACACCCGAGCTGTTTTTGATAGCCAACTGTTGGTGTTCATGTTTGTTATGTGTGCCGTAGAATAGCATAGTCTTTGTTTTTTTGTAATTTAGCACTAGTTTCTGTGAGACGATCCAGGCTTCAACTTGTGTGAAACTTTCCTGCAGCTTTTTCTCCAAGAGGGAAGGGTCAGAATTCTTAGAGAAAATCACTGCGTCATCAGCATACAGGATAACGTTTTCATCACAAGCAGAAGGGAGATTGTTCAGGAAGATGCTGAAAAGAAGGGGTCCCAGTATTGACCCTTAGGGAACACCAGTCCGGACAGGTAGTTTGGAGGAGAGGGAGTCACCAATCTTAACATGCTGTGACCGGTTGGAGAGATAACTGTTGAATCATTGTAGAGTATCATGGGAGAGCCCTAAGTTGCCAAATTGTTCCAGTAGTGATGGATGGTTGACTGTATCGAAGGCCTTCAAGAGGTCTATAAAGGTGGCACCGGCAAGTTGTCCTTGGCCTAGTGCTAGATGAATGTGGCCTGTAAATTCAAGGAGGGCAGAGGTGGTGCCATGTCTTTTGCGAAAGCCGTGTTGCTGTGAGCATTGCAAGTTGTATTTCTGAAAGTACTCCACCAATTGGTCTGTGATGATTTTTTCAAGAGCTTTGGATAAAGGGGGTAGGATGGAGATGGGCCTGCAGTTACAGTGTAATGCCCTATCCCCAGACTTGTGTATTTGGGTCACCAGGGCGGACTTCCACTTGAGCGGGAACTGGGAGAGCATGAGGGACCGGTTAATAATCTTGATAAGAGGGTGCAGGACATCGTCATGAGTGAGGGGGATGGGCTTCCAGTTAAGTGGGTCCCCACTTGATCTGGATTTTCTGAGCACCTTGAGGAGGTATTTTTTTGGCATCCCTTTCAGTAACTGCCTTGAAATAGAAATGTGGATGATTTGTATCCTGAGTCTGTTGATATTGGGAGGCCGTGGTTTGGTTGGTGTCAAAGAAGTTAGAGGGAAGCACATGGCTGAGGTCGGTTAATGCCAGATTGAAAGTATTGGCAATTGTGGTGGTGTCCAGGGTGTTGCTGCTGTCAACTTTTATCATATTAGGGGTAGCTTTGGACTCTTTCCCTATAACTTCAGAGAGGCTTTGCCAATGGCCCACTGGCATAACAGTTGGATTTTCTGCTTGTGATGCCCACAACCAGGGTTCGGGAACGGACTTGGGTCATTGGAGGGCCAGCCAGGGAAGAAGGATCGAGCATCCCATGGACTGCTCTCCTTCTCCAGGGGGAAGGTGCGGAGCATGTCTGATATTGGAGGGACCCCTGGTGGAGGCTAGGGGTGCCACAGCAGCTGGCATCAGTAAGCTCCTGAGGGGCAGGATGGATGCAGACATCATTGCACACTCCCGCCCCTCCTTACAGGGGGAAAAAATCACCGCTCCAGCGTCTAGATGGTGCCCGCCTCGCCATGCCCACAATTGCTCCCAGGCTGTCTCCCCCGGCATATCCCATAGTCTGCATTGCTTCAGGTCCGGTGCCGCAGCCCCATGCTGGGGAAAGCCAGGGGTATCACGGGGTGGCAGCTCACGTGCAGTGAGGGCTGGTGAGGGTCAGAACTGGGTAGAGGTACCCAGCACTGAAGGGGCCCAAAAGTAATAAATAAAAAAAAAAAGAGAAAGACTTTGCTAGAATTTCCTTCCATCTGACCATGGGTTTGACAGGGTGCTCCTGTAGTAGCTGGCTTTTTCAGTGTAAATAACTCTGGTACAGGCATTCCTGGTGGCCCTGTATGCCTGAAAGTCTGCCTGGTTGCCAGAGACTGTAACATGAGCCCGTAGAAGGTCCCAAGCTTTTAGTTAGTCTAGGAGTTTGCCTGAGATCCAAGGGTTGTCAAGGACTTTAATTTTGCATTTCTTAGAGGGGGCATGTATATCACATGCTGCATTGAACTTAGAGATAAAGTATTAAACTGCAGCATCAACATCTGGAGCGCTGTCAATCAGGGACCAGTCTTGTTGTTGCAGGAGTGCCTTAAGTTGTGCAAGGTGTCCCCTAATTAGCATCCAACCGTTGATAGTTTTCATGGGGGGTTTATTGAATTTATTTGACCATATGCACTGGACTGGGGAATGGTCAGTAATGGCATCAGGGAGAACTTCAGTGTGGCTAATATGGTCAGGACGATTTGAGAGTACCCAGTCCAGAAAGCACTGGCACCTGTTCTATAGCTGATCATAGTGGGTGAGGTAATTAGCTGTGTAAAATTTGCAGTTGCCAAGACATCCTTGTAGTTGCTTTTACCACTCTTACCAATCTTTTACCACTAAAAACAGGACAGCGTAATTGAATGATATTATTCCTAATTATAGCCGTAGTGTAAATGACTTAAAATGCCAGCTACAACTTAAAACATGGGCTTTGAGTAATACTCTTCAACCATTTTTTTTTTTACTATGCTAAACCCTTTAAAGATTTTTTTTTTTTTAACAAGGGACCCATTCAAGTGATATAGAAAATTCAATTCTATAGTCCCTCATTGCTTAAGGCTTCTTGGGAGAGGAATCCTTTACTTTTTGAAATTCATTATTACATTTTGACTACTTAAATGTAGAGACACTAGCCCAAATTTGGTCCAATGTTTTCCCCACATACAAATTTGGAAATGGGGTATTTGCCATATACATGCCAATGTGATAAGTGTCCTGTTTATGTTTAAACTAATCTCTAATGGGTATGCATTGACTGGCCTGAATTTTTAGTCCTAAACTGACCTGAATGTTTAGTTCTAAACAAATCCTGGCTACACAAAGCTAATAAGGACAATGACATTTTGAGGAATCCATGACCTTAAGACAAGACGATGGTAAATGAGGGTATGGAATGTTATTTATTACAGAGAAGTATCCAGCAAAAAAAAGGTTACTATTAACACCCCCATTGCTGTAAGATATTAGCTCTTGAAGTAATATTTCCAAACACAAAATCCACCCTTTTAGTCAGCTACTATTGAACCCTTAGATTCCTGACTATTAATTTGGAGCATCTTTCTTCTATGTTTGCTCCATATGCACATATCCACAGACTTCTTCTCATGACAGTTTTTAATACAGAATGGTTAACCCCAAATAAATCTGGATCTTTAAAAAATGTTGCTTTGGAGCTAGGTTTGCAGCAACTAATTTAGCCCCAGCTCAGACTAACATGAGAGATGACTAAGCACCACTCTCTTGGATATGATTTTTACAGACAATAAGGAGCACTACTCAACTTATGGTCCACTCCCTGACTTGTTTAGGTATCATAATGTCAAGATTCTGTGTTAGAGGCAATTTTAGAAGCAGAGGTGAAGCCAGGACTATATAATTCTAATCCTTCAAAAATGTTGACTTTTTGTTGTTTTACAGGCACTTCTTATCTATTGTCTATTTTCTCTGACAAATGCCGCTGGCTGCCTTGTTACAATGCTACCCTTGAACTGTATTAATCTGTATTCTGTTTGCAATGTCCACATTGTTGTAATGTCTGTCTTGATGTTCCCCATAATTTGTATTTCTCTGACGTGGAACCTTTGTAAAAGAGTCATGGTTCAAAGGTATTTGTAATCCTAGACTTGATAAATAAATAAATAAAAACAGGGACCTGAAAGTTGAAAGGTGGGGCAGGATTAAGCTAATTTCTTACCTGGATGAGCATAGGATTTCTTAGTCAAGGAGTTCCTATTCGCATGCCACAAACACCTTCCTCTGAAATCTGTGAGGTTTAACCTCAGTTTTGCTCCAAGATTCACTACAGAGATTTCACTGTTCATGAAAGCTAGCGATGAGGCTGGGAGTCAGGCTCATACAGTAACTGTAACAGTCTTAGTGACTGTCAGATTTATAGGTCAAAAAGAAACATCTCTGTAAGACAGTCAGAGAAGCCAAGAAAAATCACTTTAAATACTACTATGAGAAGTCCTTCCACAATCTTTCATGGTTTGGTAGAACGATAATAGCTTGAAGGGTCCTGGCTAACATAGGTAATATATTGAGTCTTGTAAGAGGGACAAGATTCCTTCCAATTCATTAGGTAGGGCAGCAGCTTTCAATCAATCAATATTTTTTACTGTTGCAGATATTTCTGACTTTTTTGCAGAACAAGGCAGGACCATTGGTGATTAATGACAACAATACAACTCTCACTGCACTTGCTTATAAATGTATGGTAACTCCCATAAAATTTGACCATATAGAACCTAATAAACTACTGGGACTTCTTTTAGAACTTAAGTTTAAGTAAAGTGGCATGCTCCAGAGAATCTAGAGCCAAAATTGTTAAGATTCAGGGCCCTCCAAATTAATGAACTACTGATGCACCTACATAATATGTCTTTGACACAGGGAAAGGTTTCGTATCGTTGAAAGGAGACAAGAATGATCCCAGTCCATAAAGGATTGACGATCCCAGAAATTATAGGCCCATTTTCCTTTTCTTTGTGACATGAACAATATTAGAACATGTTTACTGCATAGGTAAATGTCAGCATACTTCAAATGTAATTCAGAGACAGATCCTTTTCAGTCTGTTCACTCAACCACTTCTGCTGTGTCAAGGATCTTGGGTGACATCAACCTAGTGGCAAGAAGGTTACTGAAGATAATTTTGTTTTATTTGTCCAAGGCCTTCAACGTGGTAGACCATGGGCTAATGTGGTACAGGTTGGCTTGCCTGAATGTTAGCCCAAGTACCCTATCATGGTTTGAGGATGATAGTACTTGAAAGACAGGAGCCAAATGGTATTTCACAATTGTCATGTATTTAACCCTTTCAGGGTTGTTAGGAGGGCATTTCAGGGATCAGTGATAAACCCTTCATTAGTTTTAAACTACATTAATGGAATTGGATCCAGTGCTGGATCTTTACACTAGCAATTATGTGCAGATGATACAGTTTCATGTACACTTTACTCCTCCATTTCCACGGCATATCAGGTTCTTCAGGATGGTATTCATTTATTTCAGTTATATCGGGACAATTCTTAACTTGCTACTGATAGAACTAAAGTTATGTTTTGTGGTTTCCAAGCTAAATTAAATGCCTCTCAATACCTTGGTTTAGGAATTTAAATATTAACTAAAAGTACTCTGGAAAAGGTGGGCAAATATAAATACCGTGGTTACTGGCTAAACCTCTGAGCATGGCTAATTCTCGTGATGAACATTTAGTCAAATCTATTAGCCAGAGGGTAGTGTTTTTATAAAAAAAAAAAAAAAAAGGAAAAGAAAAACACAAGTGCATCCTCCCTCCTGTGATTATGACTACATATTGTACAGTTAATGCTCCTCCCAGTGATAGACTATACTGACATTTTTTTATGATCATGCATCTCAATCTAATTTACATAAACTGAACATTCTTTACAATAAAATGACAATTTACCACTCACTATTACATCCTTGATAAGTAACTAAACCTGCTAGCTGGAGGATTGGCAAATTTACCATAAAACCATGTTTCACTAAAATGTGTTTTCTAGTGCTGCCCTTGGCTACTTGTCTTCTAGGATAAACAGGAAATAACATGTTAGCAGTTTGCAAGCTGATGGTCCTCTTAAATTTAATTTACCAAGAATGAAAAGTGTAAGTGGATTCAAATACCAATAATGTAAAATATGGGGCTTGTTATCTTTATGATGTTTATCAGTGCATTAACTTTCACATTTTGACACTTTTTTATTGATACAACTGCAATATGTTTGTGTATGTATATGTTAATCATACAACACCATTGGAAATAAGCTTTCTACTCAGTTTCTTTCCTACAATAAACTTGAAGCCTTGAAACTTGATACCAACAGTATTTGTTTAGGAAGCTTGAAAATCATTTTAATATAATCTTTCTGTTCCACTGGCAGTTCACATTGATGGAGTCCCCCATTTGGGTTAATCATTGGTATATAGCCCTATTATCAAGCTAGGATACTGAAATGTGCTCTCTTGTAAAAACTGCTTGGAAAACAATTTAGAAGTTACTTATTTGTAATCATAGTTCTAGTAATAGTATTCAGTTCACATCCACACTTAGGCAGTTTTCCACTGAGCATACTCAGTCACCGTAACAGTTTTCAAACCCGACTCCTCCTACCACCTAAACATATCATCCTCTGGCTCTGCACTTTTGCATACAGATCTGCACACTGGAAGAGAAATCTGAAACAAGTCTTGCCAGTGGAGGTTTGATAGGTTGTATTCAGCTGACAAGGGATTGCTAGAGGTTCCCAGGGTTCGATTGAAAACTTCTGGTGCAACAGCATTTATTTGTGAAGCTCCGACCCTGTGGAACTCTCTATCTCATCGGATTAGAGAGTGCCTGACCGTGCAGAGCTTTAAGACAGCTCTAAAAACATATTTATTTAGCTGTGCCTATGGGGATTGTTGAATGTTATTTCGTTGTATTATACTTGTTTTTAATACTTAATGATTATTTTTGTTTTAATTCTTATACAGTGCTTTGATATATGCTTGAATTGCACTATATAAATACGTTTTATTATTATTATTATTGATGTAAACTGAATACCAGTACTAGAACTATGGTTACAAGTAAGGAACCACAATTTGTAACTATCTAGATTCAATTCACTATCCACACTTAGGCAGACTGCTAGCACTTGAAAGGGGAAGGGGGCAAGGCACCCCCCCAAATTAAACTATAAGAGACTGGAGGATTGATGACCCAAAAGCAGCATCAAGATAACTGAGCAAGTCGATGCTATACTGAAAAATGAATGTGTGCACATTTAACCAGGTAGCAGCACTACAAACTGTATGCCAGAAATGTGAATGTACCTGGCTGCAGCAAAAGAGGCAGCTGTATTCCAGGTGGATTGAGCCTTCAACCCCATGGGTGGTTCCTCGCCAGCCATGCTGTAGCACCAACCAGTGCAGTAGGTTATCCATCAGCCAATCATCTACTTGACTGCCTGTTTTCCTAGTGCCTGGGGTGGCTTCAGTATTTGTGGAGGGTGGCTTCAGTATTTGTGGCAAACAGCAGGCAAGCCTCACCACAAAATCTCACTGCATGCACCCTGTAGAAGAGAAGAGAAGAGGCCTGTGAACACTGAGCATGTGGAACATTTGTAAGTGAATGGGTCCCTGATTAAGGTGAAACTTAGAGACTGCATTTGGCAGGAATTTTACATGGGGATTTAGAACAACCTCATTCTTATGGAAGAATAGATATGGAGACTACAGAAAAAGCCCCCATAGTTCACTCACATGTCTGGCCAATGTGATGGTGACCAAAACCTGGTCTTCCATGACAGATGTGAAATATTATAGTTGTCCATAGGCTTAAATGTTTTACCTATTAGCCATAACAGCTCCAGTGGTAAGTCCAGTGGCATAGGTGGATCCCGCACTGGAGGGGTCAGGTGGTCCAGCCCTTTAAAGAAAGGACTCACCACCTGTCCTTTGTCATTTTTTTGCAACCCTGCCTTGACACAGTTAACTGAAATGGTGGCCAGATGTATCTTGGGGTACATGGCTCGCAACTCTGTCTGAGACAGGGGCCAAAGGTAATCAAGTATGTGTGACATGCAGAAGGAGAGGGGGCAACAACCCCTCCTTCTTTCACTAACATGAAAAGTAAAGCCCAAGGGCCTGGATCGCTAGTTTCTTAGGAACAAGGTGGTCAGGTGCAGGAACTACAGATCTGGATGCCAGATTGTCTCCTCAGACCTCGTCAGTAGGTCCAAAAGGAGTGGAAACAGCCTTGTAAGTCTGCTACTGAGACTGAGAAGATCCTGATACCAGAACAGATGCAGGCCATCCAGAGCACTCAGATAGACCCTGCACCTCTGCTCCATGAGGACCACCTTGTAGACCAAGGAAAATGGAAGGAAAGCATACAGGAGGCCCTGAGCACTGAACCAAGAGAACAAGTATCCCAGCAGAATACCCTGCTGAGGGGGGTGGGCACAAAACAGTCTCAGCTTCCTCTTTTTCCAGTAAGCGAACAGATCTACTGACAGTGTTTCCCATGCTGAGAACACCTGGGACACCACCTCCAGTGCCAGCTATCACGCATGGGATGCCTCTCCCACATGACTAAGGATGTCTGCCAGCTGGTTTCTGACTCCCACAACATGGACTGCCAACAAATACACATGTAGGGAGCAAGCCAGGGACCATGTACGGTATACCTCTTGACATAGTTTAAAGAAGCATATGCCACCCTGCTTTTTCAAGTAGAATATTGGAGTTGTGTTTTCTATGTTGAGCTGGACCACTTGACCTTGAACCAGTGGTGCAAACTCTGCCACAGACTGATAAATTGCATGAAGTTCCAACTGGTTGATGTGGTGCATAGCCTCACTCAATGACCAAAACCCATGCTCTCTCTGTGATCCAGCAGATACGCACCTGAGCCTATCAGTAACACATCCACTATCAACGTGACTGAGAGCTCTGGATGGAAATAGGGGACTCCATCTTAGAGATGCGAGGGGGACAGCTAACAAATGATGACGTCCCACATCAGCTGGGTCACCCAGATTGGGTGGTTAAGGACTGCAGGCAAATGAGACTACTGACACACCAATTCCTACAGAATGGGTCACATGTGTCAGATAGCACAGTGCACCATGGCCATGGTAGAGGACATAATGCCGGTTTATCTATGCTGAATCAACAACACTGTTGTTGAGGTTCGGCATAGCGACATCCCCAATGTTGACAGGCAAAATATTGCCTGTCCGACATTGGTGTGTTTCACTTGGGGGGCTGTGCCCCCAAACCCTCCATGTGGGGGGTTGCACCCCCCCAGCCCCCCTACTAAAGATTATCAACTCCAAGTCAGAGTTGATTTGGGGGGGGGCAAAACAGATGAAAGGGCAAATTTTCACCCTTGAGTCCCTCACAGTGACAATCTCGAAACCTGTCGAGATTGTTGCTGTGAGGGATTCTGCCATCAGAGTTTCGATGTGTGGTTGGCACACCCATAATGTCCAGCAACTGAAGGAATACCCAGGCTGTAAGCAATTGTCCAACTCAAAATGATCAGGCAAACAAGGACTGTTCCTCCACCCTGTCCAGGGGCAGATGAGCTCTGGTTTGGAGGGAGTCTAAATGCTCACCAATGAAGAGGCTTACTTCATTTGGGGTGAATGTGGGATTTAGCCACATTGATCATCATGTCTAGATCACAGAATGTCTAATGACCAGATTCCTGGACAGTTCCACATCCTGCAATGAGCTCCCTGGGATAAGCCAGTCAGGAAGTGGAAACACCTTGACACTTCTGCACCTGACAAAGGCCACCATGACTGTCAGACAATTGGTGAACACCCTGGGTGCCAATAACAGACCAAATGACATGGCTCTGAAGTGAAACATGGTACCATCCACATGAAAGTGGAGGAACCATCAGTGTAACAGATAGATGGGGATGGGGAAGTATGTATTCTGGAGTTCCAGGGAGCAGAAACATGCCCCTTGACCAGGAATGGTATGATCTACTGTAATATAACTCTGCAAAACTTCTGAGTGCGAATGAAGGTGTTCAGTATTTGCAAAATGAGGATGAGGCGCAGGCCCCCTGTCCATTTGGACACATGAAAGTACTGTGACACAAACCCCTGGTGAGCTCAGTTTTCTGGGACAAACTGTTGCATGTCACTCAAGGAGCTGAAGAACTTCACCCTGAAAGGTGGCGAGAGAGTCCCATGACAGAGTATCCTCCAAAGATGCTTGGGCCCAACAAGGAGGCAAGCTCTTGGATTCCAAAGGCAAAGCCCAATTCCACCACCTCCAGGACCCACTTGCTCAAAGTAATAGTGGAATAATAATACCAGACTACCGTGGCAGGAAATGGGAGAGATGGCCCCTGACTAGAATCTGTAACAGCATTCAAGATGGAAGGAGGTAGGGCCCTCAACCAGTCATGTTTTACTCTTGGTGGTGGCCCCTGAGGACTGGCCACTGGAAGACCTGCCATCACTGCCATTGTGCTGACCCTGATCCCCTGATTTACTGGAGGGCACGACAATGCTGGTGATACTGCTCCCTCTGCTGGAGTTGCTGTTGCTGACCTTTTTGTGCCTTGAAACAGTCCAGAAAAGGAGCCTGCATGGCATCCTTATACCTAGGCTTGAGCTGGTACTTGGTGGTTGGTGACTAATGTCATCATATACAGGGTCACACTGGACTTCTCAATGCATGTGAATTGGCCCTTGGCCCTGGGCCTAAAGAGATCAATTCTGGTAAAGGGCAGGTCTGCCACTCATTGCTGGACTGCTTGTGTGAATGGCAAAACATGCAACAATGTACATTGGTGAATGGACACCTCTGCTGCCACTACACAGGCTGACACATTGTCCACATCCAGGGCTATCAGCAAATGGTGTTTAGTCAGCACAAGCCTCAGCTCAAGGCTCACCTGTAGTTCTTTTTTTCCCCCATTTTTCCCTCTGGTCACCAGATCCTGAGTCATCCCTCAGGAGACACCTGCTTGTTCAGACTTGTCTGAGACCCCCCTCAGCCCGGATCCCCCCGGAACCTCAACCTAGCACCTTGAGTCCCCCACTGGTAGACCCCCTGACTTGTGCCCCTCAGGGCAGGCCACCCTTACCTACCTTGGGTACTCCTTTCAATTTAGTCCAGTGGTAGACCTCACGTGCAGGCCGAGGGATATTGGGCGAAGGCAGAGTCCGGCAGTGAGCGTGGGGCAGGTGCTCCATTGTCTCCTCAGGTGCCGGAGTTTTTCCTTTTGCATGATCATGAATGAGACCCTGGAGATGTGGACGTGCAATGATATCCAGCTCAATCTGGGCATGCTCCCACACACTTCTCACGGGCATCTGCCGACACCTCCACCCCCGCGAATGTGACCCCCTGGCAGTTGCGCCCCCAGTCTCCACTGGGAGTCACTGCTGCCAGGAAGTTATCAACCCACCCTCCTCAGGAGAGGAGAGCTGTCCTCCGCATGCTCGATCATCTCCGGCCGACCCCTGGCTACCCGAGCTCACTCCCAAGCCCAGGTCGCAGGCATGGTGCGAGGTGTGGCATCCAGTATAGTTATAAGGACAGAGTAAATAAAAGAGGTTTATTTTCACTACAGCTTAGAAGAACCAGAGGAGATCTAATGCTAATGTAAAGGATAATGAATGACACTAAACTACAAAATGAACTAGATATTATTCTACAGGATAAACCAGCTGGTTTGAGGGGACACAAAAAGCAAATCATGTTAAATTCAGCAAGGAATAATGTGAGACATTTCTGTTTTAATAACAGAACTGGCAGACTTTGGAATAGATTGTCAATGGAGATAATTGAAAGTGGTTCAATCAGTGGGTTCAAAAAGTCTGTAGGCAGATGGTTAATATCAAACTCTGGTATATGACCCACTAATGTGGGGAACGGTTATTATGGGCTAAAAAGTCTTCTATCATTCTAACTCCTAGTATAAGAACCTAGTATATAAGAACCCTCAGCACCACTGGGCTGGCTCCACTGTAGTTCTTGCTGACTCTAATCCAGGAGTAGGGTGGAGAACTGCACGAAGAGCTCATGGCTATGCCGTGTCATCAAAGCCACATAACTGTCCTAGTGGAAGCCCAGGGATGCAGCTGCATAAACCTTTTGGCAAAGATAGTCCTGGTTTTTGGACTCCTTGTCCAGTGACTTGTCTGACTTGCCCTACACCTTTGTCTTGCATAATACCACAACTGCCACTAGTCCATTCAGTGACGAATGTTCCAAAAATCCATACAATCCATTTAGGGTATTTGTTCCTTGAGGGCAGCAAAGGATGACTGATTCCTCATGTGGTCATTGGGATGGATGATGCATCTGAATCTGAGTCAGGATAAAGGAGCATTGACTGACAACATGGGGTGTGAACGACCCTCTCCAATGGGGAAACCACCACTGACTGGGAATTAGAAAGCCTAAACTCAGTCCTAGAGTTCTTGGAAGGAGCGCCCTACCCTGTCTGAAGAGATGGGTCTCCATCAAAAATGGTTGCTGCTCCATGACTAGTAATGCTGGAGGGGAGCTGCAGGGCACATGACCAGAATCGGTGCCTGGAGGGGCATCTAAGGCCAAGACAGGACAAGCGGCATCATTTGATCCTGACCCTGGGCAACTGTTGTGTAAATCAACTGTTGCCAGGCTACCATCCCACATCTGCAATGCGCTCATCATTGTGGTGGATTCCAGACAAGGAGGAACTCGATGTCAACTGCCAATGGTGATGTTGGCATCAATGCAGAGTGAGATCGAGAGCGTGACTGTGACTTCAGTTGCCAACACAGGACTGATCTGGTGCCAGGGCCTCTAGATACAGACATCTGCCACAGAGTGACCCTGGGGTACTGGACAAACAATAGGCAGCACCACGGTCAGGATGGCCAGCATCTGATGAATCAACAGAGGATAAACTGGGAGCTTCATCAGGCCCGACCCACTCTGTCCAGGATAGGCCATGGTTAGCATTGGGGTCTGCGAGAGACAGCAGTCCTCCCTCTCAACAGACACAGCCTCAACAGGGTCAATCATCATATCAACTGGTGTTTACTTAGTTAGCTGCCCCAATGGAAACTCCATGGGCAGACTGGAAGACTCCATGGGTGTCACAACCTCCCTCAAGGGCAACTGACTGCATGAATCCTCTGGCCGTAGAGAGCATGAACAGTCCCTCAACAGACAGCAATCCCGCATCTGGTGTCAACCCTTCTTCTTGTGTGTACATCCATTTGATGGGAATTCATCTTCAATGGTCTGGAGAGAGAGAGAAGAAAGTTTTGAAACCCTTCTTCCTCATGAGGAGTCAGCATATTAAACACAAACTCCTCCTCTGCCACTGACATAAGATTGAGGACCAGAGCATCCTCACTGTCCTCCTTTACCTCATGGACCTGCAACTGCACAGCCGACCCCACTGCTGCAGATGGTACATCCAGTTTAGATGGTTTAGAAACATAGAAACATAGACTTTGACGGCAGATAAGAACTGCTGGGCCCACCTAGTCTGCCCATTTCCCTACCTATTGGATAAGCTGCAGATCCTGGTTAACCAACAGACTACTTCTTCCTACCCCCCACCAGAATTGCCTTATGTCTGATCCAAGCATTTTTGAATTCCCCCACTGTTTTTGACCCCATGACCTCCTCAGGAAGGCCGTTCCATGAGTCCACCATCCTCTCTGTGAAAAAAATACTTCCACACATTGCCCCTGAGCCGTCCCCCCTCTATCTTCAAATTGTGTCCCCTTGTTCTTACACATCTCCTTTTCTGAAAGATGCTACCTTCTTGGACTTTACTGATTCCCTTGAGGTACATGAAAGTTTCTATCATGTCCCCTCTCTCCCTCCTTTCCTCAAGAGTATACATATTAAGCTCCTTTAGTCTCTCTTCGTATGGCTTCTGTTGCAGACCCTGTACCATTTTAGTTGCCCTCCTCTGGACTACCTCCATTCTGTCTATGTCATTGTGGAGATGGGGTCTCCAGAACTGCACGCAGTACTCCAGATGGGGTCTCACCAACTGTCTGTACAGAGGGATAACAATTTCCTGTTTTCTACTGGTGATGTCTCTCCCTATACATCCCAGTATCCCCCCAGCCATCCTTACTGCCTTCTTCACGTTACTTGCTTACCTTTAGGTCATCTGATATGACTACCACCAGGTTCCTTTCCATTTTTGTTTTTATTACTACCTCCCCCCCATTGTGTACTCTTCCCCAGGGTTTTTGTGTCCTAGGTGCATTACTTTGCACTTCTTTGCATTGAATCTAAGCTGCCACACTTTTGACCATTCCTCCAACCTTGCCAAGTCGCTTCTTATCCTTTCCACCCCCTTTTGTATCAACCCTGTTGCAGATCATTGTGTCATCTGCAAAGAGGCATACTTTTCCTTCCAGTCCCTCTGCAATGTCACTTATAAAGACATTAAAAAGGACCGGACCCAGTACTGAACCCTGTGGTACCCCAGTAGTAACCCCCCTTTCTTTGGAGTGGACTCTGTTTACTATTACCCTCTGTGTCCTGTTGTCCAGCCAATTTTTTACCCAGGCTACCACCCTGGGACCCACTCCCAGGCTGGCTAATTTGTCTATTAGTCTTTTGAGTGGGACTGTGTCAAATGCCTTGCTAAAGTCTAGGTAGACCATGTCCACAGCACCTCCCTGGTCTGCTACTTTGGTCACCCAGTCAAAGAAATCTATTAGATTTGTTTGACATGACCATCCCACTGTGAATCCATGCTGCCTTGGGTCCTATGCCCTGCTGGCCTCTAGGTACTCAATAATTCTTTCTTTCAGAAATGATTCCATCATTTTCCCTACCACCGAGGTCAAGCTAACAGGTCTGTAGTTTCCTGCCTCTGCTTTGTTCCCACTTTTGTGAAGGAGAATCACATCTGCCCCTCCAGTCCTTAGGTACCACACCATCCTCCCATGATTTGTTAAAAAGGGTAGTCAGTGGTGTCACTAGTTCTCCCCTTAGTTCTTTTAGAATTCTGGGGTGAATCCCATCAGGCCCCATTGCTTTGTCCACCTTCAGTTTTAGGAGTTCTTTCAGAACCCTTTCTTCTGTGAAAGGACTGGTATCTACCCCCTATCCAGAGTGCTTCTATTGATTGGATTAGGTACCCCCCCTTCTTTTGTGAATACTGAGCAGAAGTATTTGTTCAGTATCCCTGCTTTTTCACTGTCCCTCTCTGCCCACCCACTCTCCCCTTTATTAAGCCTCACTGTCCCTCCCTTGGTTTTTCTTCACTTCCTAATGTACCTATAAAAGGTTTTATCCCCTTCTTAACTGAGTTGGCTATCTTTTCCTTGGTTTGGACCTTTGCTACTTTGACTGCCTTCCCCGCTTCCTTCTGCTTTAACTGATACAGTTCTCTGTCCTGCTCCTTCTGTGTTTCCTTATACTTCCTGAATGCTCTCTTTTTCTCCCTAACCTTTTCTGCCACCTCTTTTGAGAACCATACTGTTTTTTTCATTTTGATTTGTGTATTTTTTTCACATAAAGGCTTGTAGCCTCTGTGATGGCAGTTCGGATGTTTCCCCATTGTTCCTCCAACCCTCCTTCTTGCCTGTTTGCTAGTGCTTTTCTGAGGCACTCCCTCATTTTGACAAAGTCAGCCCTCATAAAGTCCAATACCCTCACTTTTGTATGGCTTGACTCTGCGACTGTGTTTATCGTGACCCACACTGTTTTGTGGTCACTTGTTCCCAAATGGCTACCCACTTCTAGATCTGAGATCCTCTCTCTGTCCCTATTTGAGAGTACCAGGTCTAAGATTGCTCCCTCCCGAGTTGGTTCCAACACTAGCTGTCTGAGGCATGCCCCCCTGTAGGGCATTGAGAATGACCCTGCTCTTGGATGTGCCTGCAGCAAAGTGCTCCAGTTAACATCTGGCATATTCAGATCCCCCATCAACAATATCTCCCCTTTTTCTGCCACCCTAAGGATGCCTTCTATCATTTTCTTGTCCATTTTCTGCCCCTGAGATGGGGGCCTGTATATAACCCCCGTGCATATTGTGGTGCCATTTCCGGTCTCCAGGGTGACCCACAGTGCCTCCTCTCCTCCCTGTTTACCCTTTAGTTCCATTGATTTAATCCTTTCCCTTACATAGAGAGCTATTCCTCCTCCTCCTCTTCTACCCTCCCTGTCCCTCCTGTAGATTGTGTACCCTGGTATGTTGACATCCCAGTCATGGTTCTCTGTGTACCATGTTTCAGTGACTGCCACGATATCCAAGCGTTCCTCTTCCATCAACGCCACCAGTTTAGGACTTGTTACCGAGACTACAGGCATTGGTGCTCATTACCCTCCATTTTTGATGGCCTTACCCCTTTTTGCCCCATCCTTGTCCTTACTGCCTTTGCCATTTTCTCCATTTACCCCTGCCTTTCTCCCTATTGTCTTCTCTATCTTGGTGTTTACCTCATTTAACTACCCTAATTTTTGGGGGAAGGCTAGGATTTCCCTGCCCCTTTTCAGTGCCTCCTCCCTTTGCCAATTTAAATGCTTGCCAATGAAGCATTTAAACCTATCACTTAGGATCCTGGTTCCCCTCCTGGATAGATGCAGGCCATCATGCCAGCATAGACCTGCATCCCTCCAGATGGACCCCCAGTCCCCAGTGAAGCCAAAACCCTGAGCTCTGCACCAGTTTTTCAAAAATAGATTGAATCCTATAGTACGGAGCACTCTAGCCTCACCCATGCCATAGACAGGCAGCACCTCTGAGAAGGTTACTGTGCATGCTACTTGTCTAAGGCCCCTCCTCAACTCCACAAACTCCTCCTGCACTACTCCGATCCCTTTCCCAGCCAGGTCATTTGTCCCTAGGTGGACAATGACATCCAGCTCCCTCCCCCGTGCAGCTGCTCCCATTATCCTGAGGATTTGCTCCCTGTCCCTCCAAGCCATGGCTCCAGGCAGTCACCTTACCTTCCTCTCCCCCCTTCCCCAGTTCTACCCTCCTAACAATGGAGTCCCCCACCAGGAGTTGTCTCCTTCCCCTGTGGGGTCCCATGCCATCCTCCTGTGGGTCTCCTTTGTGGAGGTTCCCAGCATCCTCCTTGGTCTCCACTGCAGGTGCCTCCATAGAGGAACCACACTCTGCCAGAATGGAGTATGAACTCTGGAGAGGTACAACTGGAGGGATGTGCCTCTGTTCCACCACCCTCACCCACACCCTAAAGCACCTGCTGCTGATGCTCTTTAAGGGCCAACATGTGCATTGTTTGCACCAGCAGAAATGGGCCACGTTGTGGCGTAGGCCCAGACAGTAGAATAGAATAGAACAGGATAGTAACTTTATTTATATAGTACCTTTCTAGAACTCAATGTGCATTACAGTACAGTTATAAATACAAATTACATATAATAAGCAATAAATCCTAATACAGGAGAATAAATTAGGCTTGTGCATATTTCCACAGAATTGATGGAGCCATCAGACTCCTGAGAAGGCCAGTCTAAACAGCCAGGTCTTTTAGTTTTGATTTAAAGCTTTTCATTGAAGAGGCAGAACAGCTAGATTTTATGACAATGTTCCAGAGTTTTGATGAAGCTATGGAAAATGCTCGGTCCTCAACAGATTTTAATCTTGCTGTTCAGACTAACAAAACTGGTTATCTGAGTGGAAAACTATGGTTATCCAATAATCCTCCTCACAGGTTCCCAGTAGTTCACGAATGTAGAGGGGTCCCAGTCCTGATACGCCAGCAGAAGAATTTTAAAATTAAAACACCATCTAATCAGCAGCCAATACAACTCCTGCAATGCTGGAGTAATATAATTGAATCTGGATATACCAGTTAACAGTCTGGCTGCCAAATCTGCAGTAACTGCAAGTGGCAAAGCTGAATAGCTGGAAGGCTATAGTAGAGTGTGTTGCAGTAGTCAATTTGCAAAGTAATAAATGCTTGCACTAGTGTGTGCAGATCGCTATAGTCAAGGAAGGGATGCAGTCTGGCTACATTTTTCAAGTGATAAAAAACACTTCTAATGAAAGTAGTGCTTTGAGATAAGATTCTGAAAACTTCCAACGTAGTTTGCAGTATTTTCCCATCACATAACTAACTATGAACTATGCATAAGGAGGGTAGGAAAAAACAAGAAAAGAAGGTGGCCTCTTTGGTTTAATAGGAGGTTGTAAGGGCAATAAGAGATAGAAAGATAGCTTTCAGAAGATATAAGAAACCTCAGAGTGTGATAAGAGTAAATTATAAGGAGAAACTGAGACAGGCAGGGAAACTGATTAGGAGAGCAAAAGCAGAAACAGAAGAAAGACTTGCTAAATATGTTAAACGAAGAGATAAAACTGTTTTTAGATATGTGGGGGAACAGGAGGACAAGATTGGGGATTGTGAGTTTGCTGGGGAGGGGGAACTAAAGTTGAGGGGGTCTTTGAGAAAGCTGAGGTTTTAAATAGTTATTTTTGCTCTGTATTCACAGTGGAAGGGGATGGAAAGGATTCAGAGTTAAACAAGAAGGGAAGAGATGAATGTGGGGTGGATCAATAAGTGAGGAAAGAGTTAATGAAGAACTTGGAAAATCAAAGGTAGACAAAGCAATGGAGCCGGATGGTTTGCATCCAAGGGTTCTTAGGGAGTTGAGGGATGAGTTGGCAACACATTTAGTGAAGTTCTTTAACTTGTCACTTGATACAGAGTGTGTTCCGAGTGACTGGAGGATAGCAGATGTAGTACCACTGCACAAGGGATGCTGCAAGGAGGAGGCAGAGAATCACAGACCTGTCAGCCTCACATCAGTGGTGGGTAAGGTGATGGAGGTGCTAATAAAGGAAAGAGTGGTAAAATACCTTACAGACAACAATCTATTAGATGAAAAACAACATGGACTCACTAGTGGGAGATCTTGCCAAACAAATCTGCTAGAATTTTTTGATGGGGTAACGAAGGTGGTTGATCAAGGAGGGGCAGTTGGTGTTGCCTACTTGGACTTCAGTAAGGCCTTTGACTCTGTCCCTCACCACAGCCTGGTAAATAAGACAGAGAGGCTGGGAGTGGAACACAAAATAACTAGATGGGTGGAAAACTGGCTGGAGGATAGAAGTCAGAGGGTGATGGCAAATGGTGTACATTCTGGGGCAAGAAAGGTTACAAGCAGGGTTCCTCAAGGGTCTGTACTAAGACCAACCCTTTTTAACATATATATTAGTGATATATCAGAGGGAATTGAAGGGAAAATGCGTCAGTTTGCAAATGACGCAAAGTTATGGAATAGGGTCTACATTGAAGTAGGGTTTGAGGCCATGAGGAGGGATTTAAGTATACTAGAGAAATGGTCAGAAACATGGCAACTGAAGTTCAATACAAAGATGTGTGTGTGGTGATGTATGGTTCTACCATGCCAGTCTGACATCCTTTATGTTGACCAGCATCTCGCAGTCAAGAATCATGTTGACCACAAGCTGCAGTCTACATGATTTCTTTTTGTCTCCTTGTCCTGTTTTTTTATTGGGGGGCTTTGCCCCACCTGAACCACCCATGAGCCCCCTGCCCCCTCTGTCTTTAGGATTCTCAACTCCAGTCAGAGTTGATTCGGGGAAGGGATGCAGGACCAGGAGACAGCATGCCCCTGTCTCAGGCACACCAACACAGCGACCTGTTGGCAAAGTGTCAATCTTGCCGACAGGTGTGTATTTCGCTGTGTTGGTGTCGCTGTAAGGGTGGCACACTGTGATGTATATAGGGCATAAAAATCAACTGGCCAGTACTCACTGGGGGGAGAGCAGATAAAGCAAACAGAACAGGAAAGGGATCTGGGGATTATAATATAAAACAACCTTAGGGTAAGTGACCAATGTAGTAAGGGAATTGGCAAAGCTAATAGAATGTTTGCATGCATAGGAAGGGGCATAACTAGTAGGAAGAGGGAGGGACTGATGCCATTATGTAAGACCATGGTTAGACCACACCTGGAGTATGAGGTACAGTTCTGGAAGCCTCATTTAAGAAAGGACATAGATGTAATAGAATAGGTTTGGAGAAGGGCAACAAAGATGGTGCAGGGTATACAAGGGAAATCATATGAGACAAGATTGAGAGAATTAAATCTGAGTAAAGTTTGTTGGACTGTTTTTTCAGGGAGGCAGTTGTAGTCGCATGGACTTGAAGGGTAGGTGACCACATCGGTGCACATGGAGCTGGGGAGTCTGCTGCAGCCACAACAAATCTGAGGGCTGTTTCAGTGGCAAGGAGGGATAGCAGCTGTGTGGGGCTCCCGCCATAGCCATTGAGGGCCGCATCGGTGGCAAACACGGACAGTGGCTGTGTTGGGGCTCCCACCGGAGCTGCCAATCAGGAGTGGCTTGCGCTAAGGGCATGGAAGTTTGTTTGTTTTTTTGTTTTGGTTTTTTCCTCCTCCTCTGCTCCTTGGCTGGCACCTCCTTCGGGCCCTTCAAGGTCCTTACCTGGACTGTCCGCCATCCCCACGACCCCAGATCACAGACCCCTGGAGTAGTCCGGCGTAACCCCTTACCAGGTGGGTCCCCATCCTCCGAGAGGGAAGGTGCCGGGTGGGAGGGGCATCCAGCGCACTGCGGCATCGGCTCCAGGTGCTGCTGGGATGGGAGGCCGCGGGGCCGTGATGGCAGCCAGGTGACCAGAAAGCCATCATCTGGCCAGCCAGAGGGCCGATTTTCTGGTTTTCTCCCCTGGGGAGTGACGTAGGTGACGTCATGGTGAACGCCGACGCCCATCACTCCCCCAGCTATTTTGAGCTCTGACATTCTGCTATGCTCCTGGCCTCCACCAGGGACCAGCAGGTGCCCCCTGGAGAAGGTGAGCTGTCTATGGACTCTCCAGCCTTCTGCCCGGCGCTCTCAGCCAGGAAGTCCGTTCCCTAACCCGGTCTCGGCGCGCCAAGCGGAAATCCAACCACTGCACTGACGAACCCAGGCATGAAAGTTTAAATCATGGCTGAGCTATTTAAGGGCAGACCCAGCCACACAGCTGCAGTAAAGTTTGTTGGACTGTTTTTTTTGGGGAGGCGACCATAGCCACACGGACTTGAAGGGGAGGTGACTGCATTGACAGTCGGAGCTGGGGAGGTGGCCGCAGCCACAACAAATTCGAGGGCCACATCGGTGGCAAGGAGGGACAGCAGCTGTGTGGGGCTCCTGCTGGAGCCATTGAGAGCTGCATTGGTAGCAAAGAAGGACAGCGGCTGTGTTGGGACTGCTGTCAGAGCTACCAATCAGGAACAGCTTGTGCTATGGACGCGAATGTTTAAATAGCAACTGGGCAATTTAGGGGCAGGCCCAACTGCACAGATGCAGTAAAGTTTGTTGAACTGTTTTTTTCAGGGAGGCAGCCGTTGTCGCGTGGACTTGAATGGGAGGTGACTGCATCAGTGGTCGGAGCTGGGGAAGGGGCTTCAGCAGCAACAAATTTAAGGGGTTGCATCGGCAGCAGGGAAGGACAGCGGCTGTGTGTGGCTGCTGCCAGAACTGTTGAGGGCAGCATCGGCGGCAAAGAAGGACAGTGGCTGTGTTGGGGTTCCCACCGGAGCTGCAATCAGGAGTGGCTTGCGCTATGGGTGCGAAAGTTTAAATTGCGGGTGGGCTATTTAAAGGTAGGCCCAGCCGCACAGCTGCAGTAAAGTTTGTTGGACTTTTTTGTGTCCTGCCCACCCCATCCGCTCTGCACCTGCTCTGTTATTAAATGGGCTTGTACCACTTCCCGTAGTGGTCTCACCAATCAGAAGCGGGCAGGAGGCAGAGCACAGCTAAGAAGTGGACACCAGAGGAGCTGTGCATCAGGGGCATCTTCCGCTGGGGGGAAGGAACTTACTTGGCTGGAGGGATATTGATGCCGGAAACAAGGTACTGTGACTGTGGGTGTAGTGTGTAAGCACTGAATGTATTGCTACTGCTATTGTACTGTGGCGCTAAGGGGTAAATCACAAAATATAATTATAA
Source organism: Neoceratodus forsteri (assembly GCA_016271365.2). Classification (NCBI taxonomy): domain Eukaryota; kingdom Metazoa; phylum Chordata; order Ceratodontiformes; family Ceratodontidae; genus Neoceratodus; species Neoceratodus forsteri. The sequence continues at coordinate 1,875,158,692 of CM057452.1, forward strand.
GGGGGTTAGTTGCAGTAGTTCTGTGGGAGTTGGGTGAAATCACTGATTATACTGTTACTGCTAATGTACTGCCAATTTGGATATACCTCTGTATGGTTCTATTGGTTGTAGGGTGAAATCACTAAATTGGTGGTACAATACTGAAATCTAAATTTTTATTTATTTATTTATTGAAATCTTGGATGACACCTGTGAACGGATGCTTGTTGAGAGGTTCCATGTCAGATACATTAACACAAGAAGACACAATATAGTTACAGTAAATTATACATACAGTGTACAAACAATTCAACAGTACATGGGTTGCAGTGACAAACAGTTACACAATCAAGCAATCATAATTTATTTATATTGCGCTTTTCAAATGCCAAAGCTCAGCACATAAATACATACATCAATAGTAAATAGAGATTAAAGTATAAAACACGGTTAAAAAGACAGCAAGAAAAGGGCTAATCAAAGGCTGATCCAGACAAAAAACTCTTCAAAGAAGCCTTAAAAGATTCTGTGGACGGGCACTTTCTAATCTGACGAGGTAGAGAATTCCACAGGGTAGGAGCCACAAAATAAAAAGCTCTGGCCCCAGAGGATTGACGATGAACCCTGGGAATCTCTAGTAATCCTTCATCGGTGGAACAGAGTGGGTGGAGAGGGGGGTAGGGCCGCAGGAGATCTTGCAAGTAGCTTGGTTCCTGTCCGTGTAGGGTCTTATAGGTCAGCAATGTGACCCTGAAGGTAATCCTCCAACGTACCTGCAGCTAGTGAAGTTCACGCAGAACAGGTGTGATGTGGCAAGTTCTTGGTAGCCCAGTCAAGAACCTGGCTGCAGCATTCTGCACCAGCTGCAGGTGGTGGAGGTCTACCCCTGGCAACCCTAGATATAGAGCATTGCAGTAATCTAAACATGAGGAAACAAAGGCCTGAACCAATACAGGGAGGTCATCGTGTGAAACAAAGTGCTTTATCTGGGCTATATTCCTCAGATGGTAAAATGAGGACTTGACAATGGCCGACACCTGACACTTAAGTGTCAACCTCACAGTCAAATATTACGCCCAAATTCCGCACCTTTTCAGAAGGTCTCAACTGGTTACCTCCTAACACAAGGCCAGAGGGAAATCCAGGAGTCAACTTCTCTGTACGATGACCAGGGTTCACCACCAGCACCTCAGCCTTGTCCGGATTTAGCCTCAGCCAGTTAGCACTCATCCAGTCCTTGATCTCAGTGAGGCAGTTGTTAAAGACCGTAAGTGCGTCGTTCTGTTCGGGTACAAAGGACATATAGAGCTGAGTGTCATCTGCGTAGCAGTGAAAACTCAGCCCATAACACCTTATAATGTCTCCTAATGGTAGCAAATACACCATGAACAACATGGGCGAAAGCACAGAATCCTGTGGCACCCCACAATGCAGCCCAAAGGGAGCAGAGGAAAAAATTCCTGATACTACCCTCTGAAATCTGCCCATGAGGAAAGAGTGGAACCATCTAAGGACTGTCCCCAACAGTCCGCAGTTCAGCTGCAGACATTCCAACAATATCCCATGGTCCACGGTGTCAAACGCAGCAGAGAGATCAAGGAGAACCAAGATTGAACGGCTCCTCTGATCTCTCGCAGTTAGGAGGTCATTAAGCACCCGAACCAATGCTGTCTCGGTACTATGCCTCTTCCTGAAACCAGACTGGAGAGAATCATAGATTCCATGACTGGTAAGAAAGTCATCAAGCTGCAGTGCGACTACTTTCTCAATAACCTTACCCAAAAAGGGCAGGTTAGAGATTGGTCTGTAGTTTGCGAGACAGTCCGGGTCAAGTGAAGATTTTTTCAAAAGGGGTGTCACCACAGTCTCCTTCAAGGACTCCAAAAGCACCCCATGGTCCCATGAGCACCAGACGATCTCAGCAAGGACTGGTCCTATCACATCCGCGCAACCCATAAGGAGGTGCGTGGGACCAGGATCCAAACTACAGCAAGTCAGCCACAAGCTCTGGACGATCTTCATGACATCCATGATTGCCGGCCGGTTGAAGTCCATCCAGATAGACTGAGGGCCTGTAACCATGCATTGATCTCTGCTGTGCTCATTTGAAAGCATTCTGTGGATATCAGACCTGATCGTTGACACCTTATCTTCAAAGAACCGAGCAAACTTATCACACTTTAATTGTGACAAGGCTCTCCGGCCCTGCAGACAGGCTGGATTGCACAGCCTATCGACAGTCTGGAAGAGCAGAGTTGGTTGATTCCTTGATGCAGCAATCTTCCCGGACAGGAACTCTGCCTTCTTATGGGAGATTTCTGATTGATGGCCAGAATAATGGGTGATCAATCTAAGCCTGTCACTCTCAAGGCCGGACCTCCACCAACAGCATTCCAGTCTTCACCCTGCTCTCTTCAGCTCCCTCAGTGTCCCATCAAACCAGGGGGACAGAGGGCTAAGACAGAGGGGGCAAACTCGGACAGGAGCTATGGAATCCAGAGCCCTCAGCACCACGTTATTATAGTGCACTATTAAGGCATCTGGATCCAAGCACACCCTAGGCCAACTCGATAGATCCAGCACCACCATCAGACCTTCAGAGGTAACACCCCTTAAAGGGCAGTACTGGATCATCTCCAAAGGGGTTGGTCTCATAGGGGGAGCCATAAAATTGAACCTTATGGAGTGATGGTCAGACCACTCAACTGGTTCCACCACCAATCCGGTGATCACCATCCCCAGGGTGAACACCAGATCCAATGAGTGACCCTGAATATGGGTAGCAGTGGTAACAACCTGTGTGAAACCCAATGAATTCATTAGTTGGAGGAAGTTTTGACCAAAATGTGAGAGTTCATCATTGATCCAAGCACTGAAGTCCCCCAGGACCAACCACCTGGAGGGATCCAGCACCAGGTCGACAATGAAGTCTGCTGCTTCCTGCAGAAATATTTTCTCGTCACCAGGTGGACGATAGATGAGTAGAATTCTGCAGCCCACACCTGCTCCAATGATACATTCAAAGGATCTGGGGGACACCACTGGAACCTCCACAAGGTCCAATTCTGATCTAAAACAAATAGCGTCTCCCCCCCTCTTTGATCCAATCTCGGGCAGTGTATCACCGAGTACCCAGCTGGAACAGCTGTTGCCAGAATGGGACCAGGATCCTCGTCCAGCCTAGTCTCGGTGATGCAAGCCAGGTCAGATGACTCAACAAGAGCTGCAGTAATTGCTGTCTTGTTTTTTATAGACCTGGCATTGCATAACACCGCCCGAGTTGGATGAGAGGCCTTGGAGGAGCAAGCCATTTTCCCACCCTCAGTGGAGCCCCTGGGTATGGGGACCAGGCATCAGAAACCCCGATCCTGGACTCATTTCACCCCAGGGCATCTCCCTAGCCTCACCACCCCAATCCGTCCACTCTGCTCCTTCCCCCCCGGCTGGGGCACCTGCCTCCCCCTCTGCCTCCTCTGAGCAATTCCCAGGGCCCAACAACGCCAACAGACCTCAGGCCACAATGGGGGGCTATTGAAGGGGTGTAGGTCCCTCAACCTAGAGGGAGAATAGTACCTGCCCACAGAAACTCGGCCCCAACACATGCTGTCAGGATATTCCTATAACCAGTCAGCAAAATTAAGCACACCATAAATACTGTAACTTATAAATAAAGAACTCCCTCTAAACACATTAGAGGGAAAAAAACCCACCCACCAAAATCCAAAACCCTTAAATACAAAATCAAATCACAATAAAAAATCCAATAGACAGTTTGAGGTCAATAGGGAAACCAGGCCTCCAAGCAGAGAGTTCGTTGATGAGGAGACACAGACTACAGTCAAACTAAACATAAAATAAACACATCTTCAGTCCCCAGGTCCTCTCACAATTGGGGACTAATGAGTTCAGCAAGGGACTCTCACTTCCAATGAAAAAAATTAAAAAGTATCTGTTCTGAAGCATTTGACGACCCCTCAAACCCTCTCATGAGAAAAGAGGTTGTACAAGGCAAGCAGAAAATAAAATGAGTAGTCTGACCATAATCAGGAGAATAAATTAGTGATAGTCCTCTTCACTGGTATCAGCCACACCACTCTGCTCCATTTCTCGACAAACCTGATCCCGAAAATCCCCAACCAAGGCCAGGAGAGAGGAACCATGGCCCCCACCACGAAACCCCACAAGGCCGACCCACTGGACGGCCCTTCGGGGAAACTAGAGGACACACAGCCTAGCTCGCTGGCTACCCAGCAAGATCAGGCCGAGGTCCTCCATTTAGCCATGCACCCCACCCCTAGCACTCCCCATGGGTTGGGTCAACTGCTCGCAAGCCAACAGAGTCCGTCCTCCAGGTTGATCCAATGCGACTTCCACCATAAAACAACCTTAATCCATAGGAGTCAGAGGCAAGAACAATCCTTCAGCTATAAATAGTAATCAAATGATTTGCAGCACTTCCACGATCCACTTCCCGCACTTTCAACTCCCCATTTTGGCCAGACCAACCAGCCGAACCGACTCGCCAAAATAGGGAGAAAGAGAGCTTCACTCCAGGGAACCAGCACCAGTCATCCTCCGGGTACACGTCCAAAACAAACAAATGTCCAAACTCCAGCTTCTGGGGTACCAAAAAGGGCGATACCAACCCAGACCGCTGTTTCCTTCTTTGCTTCTTTGCTCCTGGACAGTCTGCGAGCCTACCTCTTAACTGAGCTCTCAAAGAGGTTTTCTCACATTAAAAGAACACAACAACTCAACGACAATGCTAACACTAAACCTTTTTCAAAATTTGCATTTTTTAACCCTGGTCTACATCACTTCTTCGCCCTTAACTGTTCTAAAACAAAACAGTAAATATAAACTAAATAAAATGTAACCAAAACAAAAATGAAACAAATAGAGCACACAAACTAAAATGCTGATGCTGGCTGGCTCACAGTAGCCACTAGTTGTGCTAAGGCATAGTACGTGGTATGCCAGTGTCCTGTGGAAGAGAGAGAGGCAGAGGCATACTGTTAGGGTGAGGTAGGGAGGGGCAGTGGGAGCTGGGATAGGAAGGGCAGAGGGAAAGAAAAGAGCCAAGGAGTAGGGGGTGGGAGGCAAGTGCTAGGGCAAAAGGGTATTGGAGGCAAGTGCTTGGGCAAAGACTTAACTTAGTGGGTCAGGAGTTGGAAGTGCTGAAGCAGACTAAAGCTGCGGGGGCAGACTAGCGGGGGCACCTACAGGTATTACTGTTGGTGAGCTGCTGATGGAGTTTGTGCTTAAAGGAACCAAGGGAAATCTAAAGCTCAAGTACTGTGTTTTTAGGGTACTATGTGTAAGGTATGGTTGTGTCTGGTACATAGAACTTGGAAGTTGCTTCAGGGCCTGAAATCCAAAGCCACTAGAGTTTCAGGGTCTGGAATCTAAAGCCACAGGGGCTGGATATTGATATTTCAAACTGGGGGAAATTCACCCCAGGGTCTGAAATCTAAAGCTTGTGATAGGCCATAGGGAAAATGGAATGGCAAACAAATTGAAGGGGCAAATGGCGCAGGGTGAGGGTGGGTCTGAGGCATGGTCCCCAGGCTACAAGAGCTGGGAGCATCTTTGGGAGGGTGGTGGGGTTCACTGGATGTGGGTCGGCCATGATACTGGATATAGTTTGCAAAATGGGGGGTTGCATAGTATGTAGGCAGCTTGCAGAGGTGAGTGGCTGAGGTGGATGCTAAGTTGGGAAAGGGAGAGGAACAGAAGGGAGGACAGGAGAGGCTCTGCTGAGGGAGCAATAGCAATTAGAATTGGAACTGTGGGGGGACAAGGAGCGGTTAAAGAGGGAGCTGTAGGGGTTTAAGGAGCAAACACAGCAACACGCAGGGGAAGATGGGATGGGGACTGGAGGAAAACAAAGGAGCACAGAAGCAAGGAAGGAGGGGTAGGGGATGACTCTAGTGGGGCTGCAGGCATCCCAGATAGAGGCAGCAAGGTACACAAGGGAAACCAGATGGAATGGCAGAAGATAAAGTATAATGGCCCAAAGCTCGCACAGAGGGCAAGGACGGAGGAAGCAAGGGGTGGAGCCCCTGCCAAAGGGATACAGGCAGCGGTCTTAGAGCAGAAAAACAGATATGCTCCATTAGGGACACTAAATGGGGGGGGAATTAAGAAAATGGGGTGGAAGAGTACCCAGGGGAAATAGGAGAAGCAGGTCAATTTGGAGACAGGCAATGGCACCACAATCCGCACAGGGGTTGTATACAGACCCCCACCTCAGAGGGAGGAAATGGACAAGGAAATGAGAGAAAGTATCCTTAGAATGGCAGAAAAAGGAGAGATATTGCTAATGGGGGATCTGAATATGCCAGATGTTAACTGGAGTGCATTTGCAGCAGCCACTTCTAAGAGTGGGGTCATTTTAGATGCCCTACAGGGGGCATGTCTTAGACAACTAGTATCAGAACCCACTTGAGAGGGAGCAATCTTAGACCTGGTACTTTCAAATGGAGATGGCGAGAGGATCACAGATTTAGAAGTGGGTAGCCATCTGGGAACTAGTGACCATCGAACAGTATGGTTCACGATAAACACAGAGGTAGAGTCAAGCCATACAAAGGCAAAGGTACTGGACTTCAGGAGGGAAGACTTTGCCAAAATGGGTGAGTGTCTAAGGAATGCACTAGCAAATGGGCAGGAAGGAAGGGTGGAAGAACAATGGGGAATAATCAAAACTGCCATCACAGAGGCAACAAGCCTTTGTGTAAAGCAAATAAACAAAACAAAATTATGTAAGAAACCACTATGGTTCTCAAAGGAGGTGGCAGGGAAGGTTAGGGAGAAAAAGAGTGCATTCAGGAAGTACAAGGAATCACAGAAGGAGCAGGTCAGAGAATTGTATCAGTTAAAGCAAAAGGAAGCAGGAAAGGCAGTCAGAACAGCAAAGGACCAAATTGAGGAAAAGACAGCCAACTCAGTTAAGAAGGGGGATAAAACCTTTTATAGGTACATCAGGGAGCAAAGGAAGACCAAGGGAGGGTTAGTGAGGCTTAATAAAGGGGAGGGAGGATGGGCAGAGGGTGACTGTGAAAAGGCAGAGATACTAAACAAATACGTTTGCTCAGTATTCACAAATGAAGAGGGGGAGGTACCTAAACCAAACAATAGAAACACGCTGGATACAGGGGTTGATACCAGCCCTTTCACAGAAGAAAGGGTTCGGAAAGAACTCTTAAAACTGAGGGAGGACAAAGAAATGGGGCCTGATGGGATTCATCCCAGAATTCTAAAAGAACTAAGGGTAGAACTAGTGACACCACTTACTACCTTCTTTAATAAATCATGGGAATATGGGGTGGTACCTGAAGACTGGAGGAGGGCAGATGTGATTCTGCTACACAAAAGTGGGAGCAGGGCAGAAGCAGGAAACCACAGACCTGCTAGTTTATCCTTAGTGATTGGGAAAATGATGGAATCACTTCTGAAAGAAAGAATTGTTGAGTACCTAGAAGCCAGAGGAGCACAGGACCCAAGGCAGCATGGATTCACAGTGGGAAGGTCATGTCAGATGAATCTAATAATTTCTTTGACTGGGTGACCAAAGTAGTAGATCAGGGAGGGGCTGTAGACATGGCCTACCTAGGCTATAGCAAGGCATTTGACACAGTCCCACACAAAAGATTAATGTACAAGTTGGCCAGCCTGAGTGTGGGGTCCAAGATGGTAGCGTGGGTAAAAAATTGGCTGAAGAACAGGACACAGAAGGTAATAGTCAATGGAGTCCACTCTGAAGAAGAGGGGGGTTATTAGTAGGATACTGCAGGGTTCAGTACTAGCACCGATCCTCTTTAATGTCTTTATAAGCGACATTGCAGAGGGACTGGAAGGAAAAGTATGCCTCTTTGCAGACGACACAAAGATTTGCAATAGAGTTGATACACAAGGTGGGGTGGAAAGGATGAGAAGAGACTTGGCAAGGTTGGAGGAATGGTCAAATGCATGGCAGCTTAGATTCAATGCTAAGAAGTGCAAAGTAATGCACCTGGGAAACAAAAACCCAGGGGAAGAGTACACAATGGGGGGTGAGATGCTAACAACAAAAATGGAAAGGGACCTGGGGGTAATCATATCAGATTACCTAAAGGTGAGCAAGCAATGTAAGAGGGCAGTAAGCAGGGCTGGGGGGATACTGGGATGCATAGGGAGAGGCATCACCGGTAGAAAACAGGAAATTGTTATCCCTCTGTACAGACAGCTGGCGATACCTCATCTGGAGTACTGTGTGCAGTTCTGGAGACCCAATCTCCGCAAAGACATAGACAGGATGGAGGCAGTCCCGAAAAGGACAACTAAAATGGTGCAGGGTCTGCACCAGAAGACATATCAAGAGAGACTTAAGGATCTTAATATGTATAGCCTCGAGGAGAGGAGGGAGAAGCGGTACATGATTGAAACTTTCAAATACCTCAAGGGACTCAACAAAGTCCAAGAGGGTAGCATCTTTCAGAAAAAGAGGTGTGCAAGAACAAGGGGGCACAATCTGAAGCTAAAGGGGGGACGGCTCAGAGGTAATGTGAGGAGGGATGGCTGGGGGGATACTGGGATGTATAGGGAAAGGCACCACCAGCAGAAAACAGGAAGTTGTTATCCCTCTCTGTACAGACAGTTGGTGAGACCCCATCTGGAGTACTGCATGCAGTTCTGGAGACCCAATCTCCGCAATGACAGAGGCAGAATGGAGGTAGTCCAGAGGAGGGCAACTAAAATGGTACAGGGTCTGCAACAGAAGCCATACGAAGAGAGTCTAAAGGAGCTTAATATGAATACTCTTGAGGAAAGGAGGGAGAGGGGGGACATGATTGAAACTTTCAAATACCTCAAGGGAATCAACAAAGTCCAAGAGGGTAGCATCTTTCAGAAAAAGAGGTGTGCAAGAACAAGGGAGCACAATCTGAAGCTAGAAGGGGGACAGCCCAGAGGTAATGTGAGGAAGTATTTTTTTCACGGAGAGGGTTGTAGTTGCATGGAACAGCCTTCCTGAGGAGGCTGTGGAGTCAAAAACAGTGGTGGAATTCAAGAATGCATGGGACAGACATAAGGCAATTCTCGGGGGTGGAGGGTGGAAGAAGTAGGCTGTTGGAGGCTGTTGGTTAGCTAGGATCTGCAGCTTATCCATCAGGTAGGGAAATGGGCAGACTGGGTTGGCCAAGCAGTCCTTATCTGCCGTCAAATTCTATGTTTCTATGTTTCTATGTTAAGCGAGAAGGAAGGCTCAGGAAAAATGGAAAAGGGGATGAACTTTCAGGGAAGAACAAAGAGGGTAGTAAACATAGGGGAAGGGGTGCAGGGGTGGATACACCTCAAAAAGGGGAAAACCCTAAGGAGAGGGAGACAGCGTGCTCAGGTTCAGAAGGGTTAGGGCTAGACAAGGCTTGGAAAGGGGAAAGTTCTCCAGGGAAATCAGTCAGGGCAAGGTTAGGGGCAGATCAACTGGGAAGGAAAAAGCTCATGGATGGGGGAACAGAGGGAGGCGACCTAGCAGAAAATGCTGGTGGGGGGCATAAAGCTAGGGGAGCATGGGGGAAGGCGCTACTCTGGGACAGGAAATGGGCAAAGGGGATAGTGAGAATCGAGTACAGAATGGCTTGCAAGGGGTTGGGAGAAGGATAGAAGGGAAATGTAAGCAGAAGGTGATGGAGAACAGAGTCCTACTTATTGGGGATGCTATAATAAAAGGAATTAGATGGGGGCAGGGGGGACAAGAGTAGTGCAGTATGGGTTAAGTGCCTGCCAGGCATGATGGCTGTGGAGGTCACACACTACATCCGCTCAAGGGGGAAACAGCAGGATGAGAAAACACACCTGATGTTCCACCAGGGAACAAATGACCTGGCAGAAAAGAGCTTGTTGGAGGTGCAGGCAAGATTCAGCGCACTCGCTAGTAGATACTGCAGTGGTCTGGGGTTCAAATCAATGACTTTTTCTGAGGTATTGTCAGTACCAAAGGCAAGTATGGATGGGAGACTGAGGATAAAGGAGTTCAATGAGTGGCTGTCTGGGTGGTATGAGCAAATGGGGTATGGGTTAGTAGGGGACTGGAGATCCACATGGGGGGATGACAGCCTATTTGCACCAAACAGACTGCACCTAAATAGGAAGTCGGCAGTGCTAAAGAGCAAATTAGGAGAGTTCATAGAAGAAATCTACAATTTAAACCAGATATGGGGGGATCCGCACCACAAGGCAGGAGAAATGGGGGGCACAGGGCTACCAGCCTCAACCCCCCCAGGATAGTCCTAAAATGATGTGCATGAGGGTGACAAGTGAAGGTGGGGATGGAGGAGGGACCTGGTGGAAGGGCTTAGCAGCCAGCATCAGGAGCTTAGGAAATAAGATGGTGGACTTGGAGGCCATCATGGGGGATGAAGGACTAGATATAGTAGCAATAAGCGAGACCTGGTGGATAGAGCAGCACACCTGGGAAATTACCATTCCAGGTTACAGACTGATCAGACGGGACAGGAGGGTAAGGGGGGGGGGTTGCCTTACACATCAGGGAAGACATAAGTGTAACTGAAGGAGAAGAGAACAGGAAGACTGAGCTACTGTGGGTGACACTAGACAGGGTGATGGAAGAATCCTTGCGACTGGGGGTGGTATACAGGCCACCTACACAAGGAGAGGAGGGTGATCGACAGTTAATTCAGGCAGTCACATAGCTGGCCCAAAAAGGAGAACTACTACTGGTAGGAGACCTAACCTCCCAGATGTAGACTGGGAAATCCCGGATGCAGCATTGACAAGGATCAGGGAGATACTAGCTGCATTGCAGGGGGTGTTCCTACAACAGCTACTCAGGGAGCTGACCAGGGCTGTACCAACAACTGTAAGGGCCCTCCTGCAAAATATTTTATAGGGCCCAATTCCCCACCACTAAATGTAAAATTACCATTAGCGCATATGAAATTTTTTATAGCGTCAGTTTTTTTGTATCAGTCCTGCTGAACAGGCTGGCCCACTGGTGCAGTGTAGCACTACCACCACGACACTGGCGCACCAGAGTTCGGGAATAAGCCCGGGAGCTGAGGTCTGTTGGGGAGAAGGCTGAGCCGCTCAGAACCGCCCGCCTCTGGGAAGGAGGGGGAACAGTTCCAGTGCCGACTGGCCCCAGGCAGAGGCCTGGGGTACAGCAAGCGCCCGCTGTGCAAGGGGTTGGGTGTGCCAGACATCGTCAGATCTCTGCCTTGACATCAGGGCACATGGTACGCCCAGAAGAAAGTGGAAAAATCACCTCCTGCACTCCGGGAAGATGGAACCCCAGCACAGACCTCAATGGTCCCCTGCCTGTCCTGCATGGTGGCCCCAACAAGGTGCCATTAGTTCGGGGTGTAAGAGCCCACCTAGTCCCCACCTGGTGGATAATCCAAGACTACATGAGGGGACCACCACGGGGCTCCAGGTAAGGAAGGAATCGAGACAGATGCCAGGTGCTTCCGATGAGGCACAGCACAGGGGGCCGGGAAGGCGAATAAATAGAAAGTACAAAAAAAAAGTCCTGCTGAACATGCATAGTTTGTCCATGCTGCCCCCCCGTCCCTCTTGCTGGCACCATGATCACAGAACTGAACAATGTAATTTGTTCCTGCTCCTCCAGGGGATACCAGCACCAAGATTAGATGTTTTGAGTAATGGGCCCTATTGCTTCTTTATAGTGTATAGTGGAACTTTGTTAGGGATGGAAATCCATCCCTTCAAAAACCTGGTTATGCTTCACTAGCTAAGTCAGTTAGGTTTGTTATGCTTCACTAGCTATGTAGCTAGTGAAGCATAACAACTTAAAATGCAGTCGCGCATGCGTAATATGCGAACTTCCCCTGATTCAGACAGGGCAGTGGTGGTGAGAAAAAGACCAAAGGAGAGCATCACAAATAAAAACAACAAAGTAAGGAGCAATTAATTTTAAATGACTCAGTTTTGGTAGGATAGCAGACCGTACACTATAAAAGATAATGTATGGTCAGCTATCCATAACAAGCGGGTAGCCACCTCAAGGTTGCCATGGCGACCAAAACCTCTCGAGCTTCGCTCTTGAGGCTTAAACAGTCGCCACTGGCAACCTCTCTATGGCTACCCACGCTTGTTAGGGATAGCCTACCATACATTATCCTCTTTGTTCTGTACTCCCCAACCATATGAAACTGGTGTTGAAATCTTCTGACACGACTAATGACAGACCTAGTTTCAAATGGATAAGCAAGTTCCAAAGTCAAACTTGCAAGTTCATCTGTGAGAAAAGGTTTTTTTAATGCTGACCTCTAAGTCAATGGGCCCCCTAGCAGTGTGGGCCCTACTGCAACTGCAGCTCTTGCACCCTCCTGGTCACTGCCCTGGAGCCGACAAGGGACAACCTGCTGGACGTGGTCCTGACAAATGGGGAGAGTGTGGAGGAGGTGCAGGTGGGAGAAGCACTGGGCACCAGCGACCACAGCATGGTAAGGTTCAAGGTCAGGGCAGGGAAGGAGACAAATAAAATCTGTATCACAGTCATGGACTTCAGATGCACAGACTTTGAAGGGATGAGAAGGATAGTAAGGGAGAAAATGGAGGGTACAGTGAATATAAGGGCAGTGAAGGAGTGATGGGAAGCTATGAAGGGCAGGGATGTGCATAAAAAAGTTTAGGAAGCTCAAAAAGGGGAGGAGGTCACTTTGGTTAACAATTGAAAGGAGGTTGTGGGTGCAGTCAAGGAAAGGAGGAGGGCTTTCAGAAAATTTAAGAGGACACACAGCAAGGAAGATAGGGAGGAGTGTAGGGAGAAGAGGAGTCTGGCAGGGAAGAAGATCAGAAGAGCAAAAGCAGATACTGAGGAGAAAATAGCCAAAAAGACCAAAAGGGGGAATAAAACTTTTTTCAGATATGTGAGGGAGAGGAGGAGGGCAAGGCAGGGGATTGCTAGGCTGAGGGGGGGAGAGAGGGATAAAATTGGAAAGGGACTGTGAAAAAGCAGAGGTATTAAATAAGTACTTTAGCTCGGTATTCAAGGAGGAGGATGGTAGGGAACGTGAACTAAAGTCGAAAGGGAAGGAGGGCAAATGGGTGAATCAGAGCCTGTTCACTGTGGATAGGGTTAGGGCAGAGCTAGATAGAATGAGGGTGGACAAGGCAATGGGGCCAAATGGGTTACACCCCAGAGTGATCAGGGAATTGAAGAAGGAGGTGGCCGCACCCTTGAGAAAACTCTTCAGCTTGTTCCTGGATTTTGGGAAAGTGCCAGAGGACTGGAAGAGGGTGGATGTGGTGCCTCTACACAAGGGAGGTAGTAAACAAGTGAAGGAGAACTACCGACCTGTCAGCCTCACATCAGTGGTGGGTGAGGGTAATGAAGGCATTAATCAAGGAGAGGGTGGTGGATTACCTGGAGGATAGTGGCTTGCAGGACAGCAGACAGCATGGCTTCAAGAAGGGAAAGTCATGCCAGACTAACCTAACTGAGTTCTTTGATTGGGTGACTCAGGTGGTTCACTGGAAGGGGCAGTGGACGTGGCCTATCTGGACTTCAATAAGTCTTTCAACACTGTCCCCCATAGGAGGCTGGTTAGCAAGTTGGAAAGCTTGGGGTTGGGTGGGAAAATAACAAGCTGGGTGGAGGTCTAACTGGCAGGAAGAACTCAGAGGGTGGTGCTAAACGGGGTGCACTCTGGGATGGCGAAGGTGAAGAGTTGAGTGCCACAGGGGTCAGTTTTGGGTCTGTTCCTCCTCAACATCTACATCAGTGATATTGTGGAGGGTTTGAGGGGGAGGGTGTGCCTATTTGCTGATAAAACAAAAATCAGCAATAGGGTAGACACCCCCGGGGGGGGTGGAGGACATGAGGGAGGACCTAAAGATGCTTGAGGAGTGGTCTGGGATGTAGCAGCTGAAATGTAATGCCAAGCAGTGCACTGTGATGCACTTGGGGAGTGGAAACACATGAGCAGGGTACACCCTAGGTGGGGAGGAAATCAAAGAAACAGAACAGGAGAGGGATCTGGGATCATAGTCTCCTCAAACCTTAAGGTAGGAATCCAAAGTAGCAGGGTGGGTGGGAAAGGCCAATGGAATATTGGCATGCATAGGCAGGAGTATTACTAGCAGAAGGAGGGAGGTAATAATGCCCCTTTACAAAGCCACGGTAAGGCCGCAACTGGAGTATGGGGTTCCGTTCTGGAGACCACATCTCCGCATGGATATCAATGCATCGGAGAGGGTTCACAGAAGGGCAACCAAGATGGTGCAGGGTATGCAGGGGAAGACATATGAGCAAAGGTGTAAGGAGCTAGATCTGTACACACTGGAGAAAAGGAGGGATAGGGGAGACATGATTGAAACTTTTAAATATGTAAAGGGGCTCAATAAAGTAAGAGAAATGGGTTTACTCAAGAGGAAGGAGGGGGCGAGAACCAGAGGGCAATGTGAGAGGGTGTTTCTTCACAGGGAGGGTGGTAGAGCCCTGGAACAGACTGCCAGATGGAGTGGTGGGGCTAAATTGGTGGAAGAATTCAAGAGATCATGGGACAGGCATATGGGGCTGAGTATCAGGGGGAGGGAAGGCGCTGGCAGGGAGGGGGAGGTGTAGGGCAAATAAAGGGGCAGACTATATGGCCTGGTATGCTCCTTTTCTGCCGTCCAGCTTCTATGATTCTATGATATCCGCTGGAGTTTAGAAGAGAGAGAGGAGATAAGATACAGACATTCAAATACATGAAGGGGATAAATAAAGTGAGGGAAGGAAGTCTATTTAAAAGGAAAATTGGAGTTAAAACAAGCTGTCATACTTTAAGATTGGAAGAAGGAAGATTTAAAGGTAATGTACAGGGGTGTTATTTCACTGAGAGGATGGCTGAACCCTGGAACAAATTACCTGAGGAGGTGGTAGGTGTCAAAATGGTGGAGGGATCCAAAACAGCATGGGATAGACATATGGGGTTGGTTAGAGGACAGAGGATAGGCTCTTTGTGCGCCGGACAAGTAGGAAAGGGGGAAGATAGGCAGACTGGATGGGCCAGGATAGTCCTTTTCTGCTGACACATTACTATGATACATACAGGGAGAACAAAATGTTCCTTTACAGCAGACACCAAGTGGTCTGAACCCACTAGAAGCAACTCAGTTTTGCTGGGATTGAGTCTCAGCCAATTGACGCTCGTTCAGTGCTTGATCTCCATGATGGCGTTCTTACACACATTCTAAATGAAAAGTAAAGCTGCACGTCATCTGTGTAACAATGAAAACTCAAGCCATACCTTTCAGATCATTTCTCCCAGTGGAAGCATATATACTGCAAATAGCAGAAGGGGCAGATCGGCAATTGCCCAACACCATGGTCTGGTGGTGATTTTCCAAGAAATATCTGAAACAGTGTAACACTGTGCCAGCAATCCACAGAAATACCTCTGGTACTTGACTAACTCCCCATGATACGCAGTATCAAATGCTGATGACAGGTGAAGGAGAACCAGAATAGATACCTCTCCTTGATCCTTCACCAGGAGCAGATAATTCATGATCTAAACCAAGGGGGTCTCCACGTCGTGGCATAAGCAGAAACCAGATTGGAGAAGCTTGTAGCATTTGAATTTCTCCTAGTGTTCTGTCAGACAAAACTGCAACCACTTTCCTTGTAGCCTGCTCTATAAAAGGAAGGTTAGCAAGAGGCCTGTAGTTATGAGATTATTCAGATCTAAATTTGGCTTCTCGAGGAGGGGCTTCTCAATGGCCCCTTTGAGGGGGTCAGGGAAAACTCCCTCTCACAGAGTTCACTATCCCTACAAAAACAGGCACTAGCATCTGCAAGTCCTCTGTAACCAAACAGGAGGGGGCAAGGTCTAAGATGCAAGTGGACTGGTGCATCGCTGACAGCACCAAGCAGAATTTTTCATAATCAGCTGGCTGAAAGTCCATCCACAACACCCAAGATTCAGTTACCTAAATATAGGCAACATGTCTGTTGGTTGCAGAAATCAGGAACCTGTACAAAACGTACCTCTTAAATCCAAGCTTCTTCTGTTCCATTGCAAATTGCAATGCTGGAGCAGAGAATCGACAGTAAAGGTACAGCAGACAGTCAAAAACCAAAGCACAACTGAGAAAAGGCAGAAAACTAACATAATCCTTATTCACTAGCAGGAGCTGTGAGGGAGGAAACCTGTTCCTTCCAATGGAAGAAAAGATCAGAGTGCAAAGGAGCTGGAGCTGGAGGACCACATGGTTGGCTGTAAGAAGAAGATTGCAGTCTGCTCCAGTGACTGAGCATGTGAAATGGAAGACTGCGTAAGTGTGGATTGTGAACTGAATCTCGGTACTATAGCTAGAAAAGAAGTTATGGTTCCCCCTCTCTCTGTGGAACAGCTAGTCTTACTTATGCTGTGGGTTAGAGCATAAATCTTATGGCTGGAAAGGGAATGCTGTTTGCTGGGAAATGTAGCTGACTGTGCCTTGAAAACAAGGCTAGCTTTTCAACATGGAACAAATCTCTTTTCTATGTTCAATGAGAATAAGGTTCTCTCTCTCTCTCTCTCTCTCTCTCTCCCTCTCCCTTCTCTCTCTCTCTCTCTCCCTACCCATCCAGTCTTAAGCTGACTATTCTATTGTATATACAGTAACACTGTCTCATGCATAGTTGCAGCTTGTGTAATGTTTTGTGGATATAATTACTGAGTGTTATTATTTGCTCCTTGTTTACAAATGTTTTATGGATCATACTATCTCATTAGGCAAAACTGCACCCTATATATTTGGTTTTGTTATAGATGACTGTTATTTTTTTAACTTTCCCTGTTCCTCCCTACAAGTCGCAGCTGGAAATGAGCTTTAGTTGAGGGTGCCTTTCCCAGTCACCAAATTTTCAATAAATAATAGATATTATGGGCCTGCTATTTGAAATCGACATGTCCCTACATAGATGTGCTATGAAGTTAAGGGCCAGGTAAACCCTATGACACGTACCCATAAGCTGGGCTTGCACAACTTTTCCAGTTTGATCCCACTCCAGGACTAAGTTGGGAGATACCAAGTGAGTGGGCAGCATCCATGGCAATTTCAGAATCTCTTGGATGTGGCTGTCTGCTTTATTGTTTGTATATATGTTATGTCATAGGCAGTGTTGGAATCATACTTTCAGAGCTACCGGGGCCCTAATAAGTTTGGATCAGTGACCATCTGTGGCTGTTTTAAATCAGTGTGTAATGCATGCCAAAGGGTGAAATGGAGGGCACACTGCTCTGAACAGTACTCCTTAGTTTGTGTTCCCCATTTGGTCTTAGCAAAAACAAACATAGAATGCAACCTTGTGTTACATAGCTTTTAATGGATTTTCTGAAAACTGTATTTGAGAATGGCATGTTATTTTGTTGTAAACTGCTGGTACCTGGGAAAGACACACTGAGACAAAGCTTATTTCTATGTGTGATCCAGGAGAGTGAAACAAGGTAGTATGACATTAAAAAGAAAAAACAATGCGTAATTAGTTATTCATTTATTTAAGGGTAGGCAGGTGGGGAGAACAGTACAATTTAACAAGGTGCAATAAGTGCAACACAATAACAACTGTACAAAAAGCAAATACCAGATGCAGAGAAATACAGTACAATAAGGTGCATGAAGTTAAATACATTTACAAATGTACTAATGCAAAACACATACAGAGAAGGAACAATACTGTATATTGGTGAGGGTACATGGGGGGACAAGTATACAGTGCAAATGTGGGGCAAAGGGGAGCCATGGCTGGAGGGCAGTGGTCAGCGGCTTTTGACATGATAAATTACACCAAGATAAAACAATGAAAATGCAGTTACAAACTGAGTAAAATGTATTACACATCAGCACAGCCCTAGGGCATATAAATCATATACTGTAGCTGAGCTTCATCATTTAAAATGCAGCTGCTGGCTACATTTGTTGCTTCTGGAATATATAAATGCTTCCCATGAACATATTGTATTCTTAGCAATGAATTCTTGTATACTGCACTTGATTTGCCTAAACACCAAACCTAATCCCAAAATATATGTGCAGTTATATATAAGCTCTGTATGTATTATATTTAAATGTCTGTATACCTGACTGAATCCTTTGAAAACAGGTACTTGCCAGAAGGATTTTAAGTAACTAAAAATAAAGCTAAATGGCAGAAAGTCATATTTTCTCTTCCAACATTATGGTTTGAAAAGCAAAGTAGGTACCTCTTTCTGAGCTTGACCAGTGCAAAAAAAAAGGTTAAACATGAACCTTGTTAAACCCCCCCAAAATACGCAATAAAGCTTGAATTAATTATATAAGGCATATAAAATGGGTAGAGCAATCCAAACTACTGATGCCTTGAAACAGGCTGACACCAGGCACTCATCTCAGCATCTGCATACCATAATGCCCATCTGAGTAAAATGCACCAGTGGCTGCCTGTCCCTGGTTAATCAACTCAAATATCATAGTGCCAGTATAAAACCCACATTTTCAAAAATATTTTATATTCCCCCACCCAAACCTGTTAGCAAACCAAGGTGAAGAAAGCTTGTCTACTGCTGTACATTCACCAAGATTCAATCACATTTCTTATCTTATTGCTACATTTCCTAGGGGTGTCTGCTGTTTGTGTGATGTAGTAGCAGAACAAACATGATCCAGGGCACCCCCAAACTGCTCTAATGAACCTACCCATCACCCATTTTGCAAATGCAGCAAGACACAACAGGGTGGCCCATGTGCTGAGATAACCACACTTCCAGGGGATATAAAGACCTCTGCCTTCAGTGTTGGGTCTTACAACTCCCCTAGGCAGCCAGTTAACTAATTATCTCTGCATAAGGCCCACAGCCACTCTGTCATGTATTATTACGTGCTGGATCATGAAAACCAATTCTACACCAGCTCACCAAAACCTTGTCCTCTTATTTCATAAATTTTGAATCCTCTCCTACCACCCCATGTTTTAGACAGGACTGGCAGTATAGCCTAGAGGTTAGAGTAATGAGCTGTGAATCAACTTGATAAATCCATGATGTGGATTTGATTCCCACAGCCTCCACTTGCATACTGTCAGTCTGAGCAAGTCACTTAACTTCCCCAGTGCTCCCAGGTTGCCCCTGAAATCAGGCACTTGTGCCTTGTGGGCCTTACCTGGTTACCAAAGACTAAAATAAATAAAAAAATCCAAAGTCAGGGGCACCACTTGCCATACTTTTTTTACGCTCAAGTGGTTTATGACTAGAGCACCTGTGGTGTGTCTCATGGTACAAGACAATCAGACTCCTCTCTTGAGGTTAGGGCCACAGCCAGAACTGCTCAACTTTGCTTTGCACTCCTCTCACCCAAACCTCATGATTGAAGTCTGTTCTACCACAAGATGCCTCAATATTTACAGTATCCAAACCTACATGTTTTGCAATTTCAGTTGTGTAACTCATTTTAAACTGATTTTTAAGCAGCAATGTGATGAAGGGAAGGGCCAGCCCATGAGATAGTACAAGTTTTTTTATGGGGGGTTACCGGGTTAGGTCTACTAGGCACAAGTGCTTATTTTCAGTGGCAACCTGGGAGCACTGGGGAGGTTTATTTATTTATTTATTAGCTTTTGGTAACCGGGTAAGTGCGCTAGGCAACAGACCTGCCTATTTTCAGGCACGACCCGGGAGAGCACAGGACATTGGTTACAATATGCAGAAATGCACAGATATAATATAGGTGTACAGGAGCAAAACAAGATATACATTGGCAGACAGTAATAGTTACATAAGGGTACATTTTTTAGGTATAGATCATAATAAGGATGTAAATAAAGCAATTAGGGTAACCATAAGACAGCTGAGGACGGTAAAGACATCAAGGTTCATAGCCACCTAGACAAACGGATTGCATGGGAGAACATTAGTGTAGTACTCAGGGTCAGACCCGACAGCCTGCAGTGGGACAAAGCAAATTAAGAGCATTTGCATTGGCCAGAGGCTAGGAGGTGGGTGAGTGGTGATTTTTGAATTCTCGATGGAGGCTGAAGTTTTCACCATAAGGGGAGTGAGTTCCAGAATTTGGGAGCAAATGAGCAAATGCCTGTTCACCCATTTTTGTCATGCAAGGTCTAGTGGAGAGCATGGGGACAGTGGAAAACCTGAGGGTACGGGTGTGTGAGGCAGGAGTCAGGAGGTTGGCAAGATAGACAGGGCCGAGAGGTCTAGACAGGGAGTCGATAAAGCAGCCCAGGGAGTAGGCTCGAATATCCTTAGGTGACAGCCAATTTAAGCCAGCATAAAGGAGACAATGATGGGTAAGACGTGAGGCAGTTAAGGCGAATCTACAGATGTTGTTGTAGACAGTGTCCCATTTGTGGAGTGTAGCAGAGTTTGCAGCAAAGAGGAGGGGCAGAGCATATTGGAGCTGGGGTAAGAGAATACCTCTTGCAACAGAAAGTCTAGCGGAAGGAGTGAGGGAGTGGCGCACGCGATAAGCTCGGCCAATTTTAGCATTGACGGCACGGCACACCATATTGACATGTTGGGACAGGTCATGGGATCCAAAGTGACCCCAAGGTACTTGAAGGACTCAGTGTTTGAGATGAGGGAGCCATCAAGGCATTGAACCCGGAGCCTGTTCTGCAGGGGCAGACAGTTTCTTAGAGGATCCGAATAGCATAGCACTGGTTTTTCTAGGTTCAGGACTTGGTGGTTGCTAGAGAGCCAGGTCTGCAGGAATTGGAAGTCATTAGTGAGAGTGGAGTTGATGGCAGCAACCGATTTTGACCCAGAGTAGAGAACAAGGTCATTCTGCATATAAGAGTGCAGCTATGCCGGACATGGTGGGAATATCATTTAGGAAGAGGGAGAAGAGTAGAGGTCCAAGAGCGGATCCCTGGGGAACTCCACGGGAGATGTTTAGGGGGGAGGAAAGGGCCTTGTGAAATGCTACCGCCTGAGTCTGATTGTCAAGATAGCTATGGAACCAGAAGAGGGCTTGGTCAGATGCTCCAATGGATTGGATCTTCTTTAGCATGAGAGGATGGTGTACCATGTCGAAGGCTTTAGACAGGTCGATAAAGACGGCCCCAGTGAGTAGGCCATGGTCCATATTATTTCTGATGTCATTTGTAAGTTGTATAAGTGCAGAGGTGGTACTGTGACCAGGCTGGAAACCATGTTGGCACGGGGTTTGAAGATTAAACATGTCAAGGTGAGCCGCAAGCTGGCGGTGGACTATTTTTTCAAGCAGCTTACTGAGAGTGGGCAGAAGAGATATAGGGCGGTAGTTGGACATGAGTTTGACATCGCCTTTTGTGTATAGGGATGGTTCTGGCAGTTTTCCAGGTGGATGGGACAGTAGACGATGAATCGAGAGGTTAAAAGCCAGGTGATAGGTCTGGTCAGCCAAGGTGCATACTGCTTACATGCAAGGATGGATGCCCTCAGGCCCTGACCCCGCGCCGGAAGGAGCAGCAGCTTGCTAACTTCAAGGTATGTGGTTGGAGCCAGAATGGAAAGGGAGGTGGAGGGGCGAGGAGGAGAAGAGGGACAGTCAGGTTGTGGGCTAGTTAGAGTAGCCGACTGTGAGGAGAAGAAAAAAGGGCATTGAAGGCGCGGCAATGGTGTCATGGTTGGTGCAGTGAACACCTTGAATGTTCATGCTCAGCTGGATTCTGCTGCTTGTCGCTGCCGAGAATGTCCTTAATTTTGGACCAGTACTTGCGCGGATTTGTAGAGGATGTTATTAGTAGGTTCCTATAGTAGGTGCTTTTGGCAATACGAATTTGTCTTTTGCAGTTGTTACGTAATGCACGATAGTCTTCAAAGTCTGCACGGAGGTGGGAGATCTTCCACCTGGACCAAAGTTTGTCCCTAGATTTGAGAAGTTGAAGCAGGAGGCGTGTTAGCCACTTGGTTACTTTTCCTGCCATCCTACGTGTGGTGACCGGGATGTGAAGGTTTTGAAGAGAGAGGAGGACGGAGTTGAAATATTCTGTGGCTATGTTAATGTCCTCTGTTTGGTAGAGAGGGGACCAGTCAACCTGGTTAAGGTCAGTTAAGAAGTCCTCATGACTTAGGCGGAGAGATTAGGAAAGGTTACAGTTTTAGCAGGAGGGAGGAATGACAGTGTTCCAGACACAGTAGATGGGATAGTGGTCACTAATTGTGTCAGGTAGTACACCGCTGAGGCAACATATTCCGTCCTGTTAGTAAGTATCCTGTCAAGGAGGGTGGCACAGTTGCCCCACGTGAGACCCTTGTGGGTTCATGTATGAGCTGGGATAGATTTGCCTTACATAAGGAGGATAGGTTAGCTGAGTTTTCTCGGACCAGTCAAGGTTAAAATCACCAAGGCAGATAATGTCATTCTTGCCTGTAACTGAAGGCAGAAACCCTAGGAGTTCAGTGATGCCTTGTGTAGCATTTTTTGGGGGGATATAAGTACAACAAATATGGAGTTTCTTTACACCCCCAAGAAGCAGTAGGGAGTGTAGGATTTCACAGTTTGGTAGGAGGGGATCCTGCAGAAGGGTAATGTTTAGGTGAGTTTTGAAGTAGAGGGCAAGGCCACATCCCCTTTTAGTGCTAGGATAGTCGATACGAAGCATGTTGTATCCAGGAAAGTGACACTGAGAGTCAAGCACTGTGGGCTTAAGCCAGGTTTCTGTGATGGCGAGGACGTCCGGGACGTTAGTATAGATCCAAGCCTGGAGGTCAGGGAGGTTGGCCATAAGGCTCCTAGCATTCAGGTGGGCGAAAGTTAGTCCATCGGTTTTAGGGAGAGTGGTGGCCGGGGGCAAGGTTATGACGGGACGCAGAGATGGACCAGGGTTGATCTCAATGTCGCCGGATAGTATAAGAGATAGGGTTAGTAACCATAGCGGGGTGATGAGGTACGCTCTGATAGAAGATGTTGTGGCGGCTTCAGATGAAGGTAAAGGTATCTGACTATTGGGCTAATACGCTTGCTGATGAGAGCAGAGGGGGTAGAGGTAGTGGAGTGGCAGTAGCAAGCATGGTGGAGTAGTAGAAGTCAAACTGAGTATAAGTATTGGCAGAAGCTGTTGATGTGTTCAAGCAGTAAAGCTCAAAGAGGATAGGAAGGCAAAGTATTCCCATGAGAAGCGCTAGGAGGGGAGGAGGGGACATTTTTGACTAGAGAAAGGAGTGAGGTAGAGAGGAAAGAGACAGCAGAGGGCTCCTTTAATATAAATCACCAAGTGAAAACAGCTACTAGAGAGCAGTAAAATGTGACAAATGAGGTATTGGGAGCAAATTGCTCGAACTTAATCAGGCTTCCTCTAGTGGCAAAACAATATAAGGAGCTAATGGAGAAGGAAAAAATGATCAAGGTAGAAATTACCTGGTGTGTCTCGGGTGCAGTGACTCTAAGCTTTTAAATACAGTTACAGGCAAATGCAAATAGTTTTAGCTGGTTCGTTTTAAAAGTTTCAAAATCAGGCACAAAAGTAACAGTTCTGCTCCGTTAGTATTCAACTGGAGGTTGTGGGAATCAAACCCTGCTGGGCTTCATTTACAGCTTATTACTCTAACCTCTAGGCTAGACTATACTGTCACATTGTAAAAATCTAAATATAGTAGGCTACTAAAGAGCATACAGACATTTTACTTTTTTAAATAACACAAGTTTTGCTGAACTTAACCCTTAGGCTGCCAACAGAATTAAAAGGCACAGGAATTTTGGACTGATATATCAGTCCGTGGCCCTGCAAGGGTTAAGTCTATATCCTGCTCTTAGCTTGTAACTGGAAATTACTAATTCACTAAAAGTGCGACTGACAAAAGACATTATTCCTTGGGGAAAAACTGATAGTAGGCAGAATTGTGTAGCCTTCCTTTCACACAGACACAGAATTTGTTGGCAGATAAGAACTGCTTGTCCCACCTTGTCTGTCCATTGTGTCCCTGCTGATATTTTTCCAACAGACCCTACCTTATTTCTGACTACCCCCCCAACCCCCACTGACTGCAGCACACCCTCCTGCATGGTTGAAGCTCACCACTTTCCCAGTCCAGTAAAACTGCATAAAAAATTAGCTTTGGCTCAGTGAATGTTGTCAACAAAAATGCAATTAGTGACTTACACCTAATAATGTGCTCACGTGACAAAATGTAAAATAGCAGTAAACTATTTATTGAGGATATTCACAAGGGATAGGAGACTGCAAAGCAAAACTTTTTTTTTGTAGAAACTTGTTAACTCTGGTTGCAGACTAAACTTAAGTGGATGACTACACCTGGCCTCTTAAACACTTTAAAACATCAGTACATGTAGCAGTGACCATAATAGTAATACATACAGATTTAGTCTTTGCTGTATTGGTCCTTGTAAGAACAGATCCAGAAGCAAATGATTTGATACCTTTTATTGGATCAACATAGATGTAACAAAAAGAACAAAGTGCTTTAGCTTTCAGACCAACAAGTCCTTTGTCAGAAGCTTAATGACAGTTACTTAGAAAATCCCAAACCTTTAACACCCAGATCATGCAGAAAAAAACAGAAAAATTCCCATTGGTTCAAAATACTCATTTAAAAAAATACAGAAGAAAATATTCAACATTGCATAACAGTAATAGTGACTGTAACAGTGGCAATAAGAGTGACAGTGCAGTGCCCACCCACCATCAGGCAAGACCATACTATGGCAAATAACACTGCAAACCTTTTTAATATTACCAGCCCACCACATGTACTGGGGGCACTACCCATTGGTGCCAGTTTAACTCTTAAACCTTAAAGGGAGCTCCCTGTACTTCGCTGGGTACCCAGACATAGGAACGTTGCAGGCCCAGTGACGTTGCAACTGGTTGGCCAATGGTGGTGCACTTTAAAACAAACAGAAAAATCACCCCCAAAAAAAACAAAAGAACACAGGCTATGCAGTTGCATAAATGGCCAACCTCCAAATGAGGTATTTTTAGCTCCTGACCTATTGGCCAAATCTATATACAGCATTTGTTGACGATATTTTGTACAAACTTTCCCAGTTACAGGGTAGGCCCTGTGAGTACTCACAGCTCTGATGCATTAGTTCCCTTGCCAACTACAGCTCCTTTTGTTTTCCTTTCTGTAGTTGGAGGTCTTTTCAGGCCTAGGATTAAGTTGCACAGTCGGGGGATGAGCAGCTAAGATGCAGGTCTCGTGTACTGCTATGTGTGGCAGTGACTGTTCTCCCAGAATGTCTGCAGGACTAATGTAAGTATTTCACTCGTCCTTGTCTCAAAGGAAGCTTTCTCACACAGTCTTTAGAGCTCTGGTGCCCTTCCTGACACAATCAGAAACAGTTCTTCTGTACTTTCAAGGTTGCAAAAATCCTTTGCAGTCTTAAAGTGGTACCAAGGAGCATGATGTCATATTCTAATTGGATAGTACAGAAAATATGTCCTCCTAATTAACAGCACCTGTGACATTCCTCCTTCAAAATAATGAATTGTCTCTTGTGTGTTATCAGAGGGAGTGTCTGTCTTATCACTGGTCTTGCTGTAGGCCAAAGACGTGAGAACATAAATCTTTAACTTTACAGGACAAAAACATCTGTATTTCATTTCACACCGCTTACAACTGTTTAGGGACCTTAACCCATTCATGTCTTGATTCCCACTGCAGCCATAGCCTTGCACAGATTCATGTCTCAAAAGTTGTAATTTTTTAGGTATGAGGGGTTAACCTGTGAGGCCCAACAAAAAGAAGAGCTGCTGGGGCCATAGCCCCAGCCCCACCACATAGATTTATTTTTCAAAACTACGGGGGTTCACTTCAGAGCTACCGGGGCTGAGCCCTGGCAAGCCCCCCTGTAATTCCAACACTGGTCATAGATGACACTGCCTTAACAGCTACACACATCCCCTGATTATATTTTTCAGGTGCTGGAAACACTCCCACTAACTAGCACCAAGACTGATGTATCCCATAACCCCTGGTGTCACGGAGCAGGGAATCCACTTTGTGAGTGGACTAAGAGTTCAACTATAAGTGCCATGCTGGCACAACACACCACCCAGGGTCACACTCTCCATTTGGAGCCTCACTGGCATGTATGTAGGGGACTCTAGGGACAGCATGTGGAGAGGCTTCAGAACTTGGAACTCTGCAGGCTGACAATGCACAAATCACTCATACTGGCCCCAGTAGTGTATGGGGCACTAATAGTGCTAACGATCGAGTGATGCAGCTTGCCACCTTTGCCTGCAGCTATGGGGTGGGGAGTGGGTGGAAAAGGGAGAGGAACAAGCGGAAGCACTAAATGAATACATTTGCTCAGTGTTCACGCAGGAGATGGGGGGACCACTACCACCCTGGACTGGGAGGGGGGAAGGGGAAAGAGGTGACAGATGGAATGATTGAAGGAAGTAGAGTATTAGAGGGACTGAGGGCACTAAAAGTGGACAAGGCACCAGGGCCGGATGCTATCTACCCCAGGGTGCTGAGGGAGATGGCAGCGGTGCTGGTAGAACCACTGGTGGATCTGTTCAGCACCTCCCTGGATACAGGATGTGTGCCTCAGGACTGGAGGATGGCCCATGTGGTGCTGATACACAACAGCGGCCCAAGGGACGAACTTCGCAATTACTGGCCAATATGTCTCACTTCCATAGTGGGCAAGCTTATGGAGACAATACTGAAGGGGAGGCTGCTGTCATTTCTAGAGGACAATAACCTCCAGGATGTGAGGCAGCATGGGTTCATATTGGGGAAGTCCTGTCAAGCTAACCTAATACAATATTATGACTGGGTAACAAGAGAGCTGGATAGGGGCCATGCAGTGGATGTCTTCTGCTTGGATTTCAACAAGGCCTTCGATTCAGTACTTCATGGTCAGCTTGGGAGGAAGTTAACTGGTGTGGGAGTGGTGGCAAAGATGGCAAACTGGATTACAAACTGGCTGCATGGGAGGCTACAATGGGAGGTGGTGGTGGGGAAATTCTCAACACCTAGACCAATGATGAGCTGGGTGCCGCAAGGCTCAGTGCTGGGCTGGGTGCTATTTGGGCTCTTCATCTCAGACATCACACATGGAGTGGTGAGCAGGGCAAGTCTGTTCACAGATGATACCAAAATGGGTGCAGTAGTGGATGAGGAGGAGGGATGGAAGCAACTGCAGGGGGACCTAACCAAACTGCAGCAGTGGTCAGAGAGGTGGCAGCTGGGGTTCAATGTGAAGAAGTGTAAGGTTATACACTTCAGGGCAAAGAACCCCAGGAGAAAATACTGTTTGGGGGGGAGTGAAGCTGGGGATCACTGAGGAGTAGAAGGACTTAGGGGTGATGGTAACAGGGAGCATGAACAATTCTGCCCATTGCAGGAAAGCGGTAGTGAAGGCAAACAAGATGCTGGGGTGTATAGCGAGGGTATTCTCATCCAGGTGGAGGGAGGTGATCTTGCCCCTCTACAGGTCACTGGCCAGGCTGCACTTGGAGTACTGTGTGCAGTTCTGGAGCCATACCTGAGGCGGGATATCAAGCTACTGGAGGGAGTGCAGCGGAGGGCAACAAGGATGATACAGGGAATGAAGGGAAGAGACTATGAGAACAGGCTGGGGGAAATGAATATGTACACCCTGGAGGAGAGGAGGGATGGGGGGACATGATCGCAACTTTCAAGTATCTGAGGGGAATCAACAAGGATGGAACCGACAGGGTTTTTAAACTGAGGAAGGGAAGGGAAGGGACACTAAAGGGCAGGGGCTAAGAATAGAGCGGGGAAGATTTAGGAAGGAGATGAGAAGGCATTACTTCATAGAGAGAGTGGTGTCGAAGTGGAACATGCTACAGAGAGGGTGATATCATGCAAAACTGTGGATAGCTTCAAAAGGGCATGGGACAGAGAACAGCGGAGAGTACAGATGGGTGAGGCTGAGAACGGCAGAGGGAGGACAAAAGGGAGGGGGTTGGACAGCTGCAACTTAGGGGCGCTAGCTGCACACTTGAGCAGATGTTGATAGACCAGGAGGTCTGTTTCTGCTGGCACATTCATATGTTCGTATAGGGTTAAATGTGCATTTCAGCAACACAGTATCAGGTAACATCCTATAAGTACCTGGGCATCACCTTTGACTCCGGCCTTACTTTCCATGCCCGCCTCAAAGCCCTGTCATCTGCCATGAACTCCAGGATCGGGCTTCTCTACCGCCACAAAGACTGCCTCCCTGAACCCGCCTTAAAACTAGCCATCACCTCATCGGTGTTATCGCTGACTGACTACGGGCTCCCAATTTACGCTGCTGCCGACGCCCTGCCTATCTAAAGTCCAGACCGCTATTAACAAAGCCTGTAGGCTCTCACCGGTGCCCACAGCAGAACCCACACCTGTCTGCTATACTCCACCACAAAAATACTCACTCTGAGGAAAGACTGAAATATCAAACCTGCCTGCTGGCCAAAAGTCCATGTCAGGCCTTTGCCCTCCTGGGATCTCTGGACCCTTGCAGCTGGCTGCCCGTCCCTGCCCCGCACTCCTCCACTGCCACCTTCATGTTCCCAGAGCAAGGACCTCGCTGCCAAAGATCCTTCCATCACTTGGCCCCGCATTGGTTCAACTCCTTCCTGAATCTATCTCCACGATCCGGGATTGGCCGCTCAAAACCGCCTCCATAAGCATATTATTGACAGCCAATGCTGTAAATGCTTGTAGCTGCTCAAACCGGTCCCGCCTTTAGCCCTCCCGGCCCTGGCACCAGTTTTGGTACTACATAATTGTCTAAGACTAATTTGTTTAGTTGTATGATGTATCTATTGCTATGTAACAATGCGGTAACTCTCACACATGTTTGTACCAGTATAACTGCTGCCTGTAATCTCCAAGTGTGTTTATGTATCTCACCCGTATGTTCATCCCTGTCCCAAACTCACTTAATTGTTGTCTCCCCCCCCCAAATGACGAGGTACCTTTGTAAACGAGTCCATGACTCAAAGGTTGTAAAACTGATCTCTCCAATAAAATAAAAAAATAAAAAATTAAAAATGTAAAATCACAAATAATGAAGACGGTTGTTCATCACTTAATGATATGAAATGGGTCCTTTCTTAACATAGCAACACAACTCTGCCTCCATACTGCCAACAGTCTTGTGGTCCAGACTATCTTCAGTCAGTGCCAGTACACCATTCAACTGTCATGTTATTTATTTATTTCAAACGTTTTACCAGGTAAGACATACTGAGCTGGTATTAGCTCATTTCCAGATGCGTCCTGGGAAAGGGGGAAGAGAGAAGAACAAATACGAAGTACAATACATAAAATAACACAATAATATGGAAATAAATATATAAAAAAACATACAATTCAAGAACATTGAAGAATAAATTGCTGGACAGTAAACTACCATACAGTAAATTGTGGAAGAAGCAAAAGAACATTAAACAGTAAGCAAACAACAAAATAAGGAAAAGGGAGAAATGACTGATACTAGGGGAGTGGGCAGTGCTGGTGTTAGAGCTGGGTGCACTGTAGGTGAATAGGAATCCACCCCAATATCAGAAGGAACTGCAGAAGTGAATAGAGAAGTCACGGAGGAGAGATTTCAGAGCAGGAAAAGGAAGGAGCAGAGTAAATGGAAGGGGAAAGATAATCCCATAGTTTAGGAAAGTGGAACAAAAAGGAAGCTTGGCCAGCAGTAGTTTTCATTTAAGGAAAAGCAAGACAGCGAGAGCAAGAATTGCAAAGGGAGTAAGAGGAAGAAGGGAGGAAGAGAGGAGAGAGGCAATTTAGGAGGGGAGACAGCCAACCCAATATTTGGAGATAAAGGAAGCACAGTGGGTAAGGCACCTGGCATCGAGAGAGGGGAAGGGAGGGAGAAGGAAGAGTACAGAGTACAGTGGTGTGTATTCAGGGGTTTATCAAGGGCAATGCGTCAGAAGGTGTGAAAGAGAGGGTCCAGTCTAGCTAACGTGGACTTTGGAGCAGCACTATAAATAATGTCTCTATTGTCAAAAATGGGGAGAATAATCTTGGTGAGGATATCTCGCCATGCAGGAAGTGAATGCTTCTTATTTCTGTATAATGCCCCAGCTTGGGGTGAAATTCTTGTGTAAGCATCCACATGAACAGAAAAATCAAAGTGGCGATACAATCAGACCCCAAGGTACTTGAAGGAGATATCTTCAATAGCTGCACCATCAAGGGTATGAAAGGAGGGAAGGGAGGAGACTCTATCAAGCCTCTGTTTGGTGCCAAAAGTCATAGAGACTGTTTTCTTCACATTGAAGCATAACTGATTTTCTTGGAACCAGAGCTGGATGTTATTAAAGTCCAGTTCGAGCTGGTTTGTGAGGTTGGAGCAGAGAAGCCAGAAGAAAACAGTACTGTATCCTCTGCATACATATGAATGGACACAGGGGAACAGGCATTAGGGGGGTCATTTAGAAAAAATGAGAATAGAATTGGGCCAAGGATAGACCCTTAGGGGACACCTGAGCTAATAGGGTGTTGGGGGGTGGTCTGCAATACAGACATCTTACGACCTATCCTCAAGGTAGGAATGGACTCACTCAGCTGAGGAAGTGACAGTCCAGCAGCCTTAAGTGTGTCCAGGAGAATGGGATGGACTAGAGTGTTCAAACTTTGGCTAAGTTGACAAAAATGGCAGAGGTGACAAGGCCCTCATCCATACCAGAGACGACAGTGTCAGTGAGCCAGAGGAGAGAGGTGGAAGTGGAGTGTGACTTTATAAAGTCAGTCTGGAAAGGAGTGAAGAAAGAGGTTGCATCAAGAAATGTGGAGAGTTGGGAAAGAACAAAGTGTTCCTGGATTTTAGCGAAAGTGGGAAGTACAGAGGTAGGGGAAGTTACTAGTGGAAGAGAGTTTACCCCTTTTAGGTAGGGTAATGACGGTAACCAGCTTCCAAAAGTTTGGGGCACAGGATAAGGAGAAAGACAGATTACAGAGGTAGGTAATAGGGAGGGCAACGGCATGAGCAGAGAGAAATAGAAGTCTAGGTCAAGACTATCAGGGCTCCCACCCTTGTGAGGATTTAAAGCCAAGAGTACCTTAAGAGAATCAGCAGGGTAATGGGTGAAAAAGAAAAAAGGGAGGAGGAGGGGGCAGTAGGAGAGGTGGAGGAGAAGAGTCAGATAGAAGAGAAAAAGAGATCAAGGGAGAGGAGGAAGAGAGGAGGAAGTGGGTATAGGAGGTGAAAAAGGAATTGAAAGAAGAGGCAACTATAGTAGGGTCAGAAACAGGAGTATCGCACATCTTGAGACTAGGGGGAGGGTACTGGGTTGAAGGGGGGAAGTGAATGAATTACGTTCCAGGACTTAGGGGGGTGATTAAGGTTGTTCTGGAGAGTGGATGTGAAGTAGTCAGACTTTGCAAGCCTAGTAACTTTAGTACAGGCATTACAAAGGGTCCAGTAATTAATAAAGTCAGAAGTGAAGTCAGATTTGTAGGTTCTCAAAGCAAGGTCATGCACATGGTGACAAGCCAGCAACTCAGCTGAGATCCATGGGAAGTACGAACCTCAGACCCTGGTTCTTCCAAGTGGGGGGGCATAATGATCTCAGACAGACATAAATTTAGAGGTGAAGAATTTGAGGGTATTGTTCATGTTGCCAGCAGTAGAAACAGGGGACCAGTCTGCGGCTACTAGATCAGCATGAAGGCAGAGCAAGTCCAGGGAATGGAGTGACCGGATCTAGATGAATCTGGGGGAGCTTTTGGTCGATGAATCTTGCACACAAAATAAACCATATGATGGGCACTGAATGCATCAGTGAAGGTTCTAGTATCCACAATTCAATTGGGATGGGAGGAGAAGCCCAAATCTAAGAGACAGTGATTTAGAAATTTGAAATTAAAGTGGGTAGGGACAGAAACTAGCTGAGATGAAAGGAGGGACTTAATATTAAGGCAAATCTTATTAAGAGAGGGGGAGAGCCAGTTTAAATGGAAACCACCTACTATGAGTAACTCATCAGAAGAGGCCTGGGAGGAGATGGAGGTAACTCTGTTACAGATGGTCATGTAATCCCATGCGCTCTGAGGCCTGCAGCTGGCAGCCCAGAATGGCTTATCAATGGTACATACACAGATGGCATGGTTGTGAAATGCTCCAATCAGTTTATGAGTTCATAAAATTTAGATCCTTACAAGTGCCTTTATATTACAGTGTACAAATAAACCATTGTAATCCAATTACTGTGCCGTTAACCCTGTACAAAACTCAAGATACAATCTTAGTATCCAGTGGGGTTTTTTTGGAGGGGAGGGGCTACCTATAGCACATGCAAGCCACCCACTTTCTACATTGTGACGAGCTCTGGAGAAAACATAAAAACTTCAATTCTTCTGCTAAAGCATAGTATGGTCATCAGCGCTGTCTGTTTCTTAGTCCAGGAATCTGAATAACTGCTCTTGGCTGACTTACTGCCATCTGAAACTCACAGGGTTCAGCCTAGAAACACTGAGTGCAGTATGGAACACTACCATAGTGAAGTGTGCCCAGCATCCTGTCAGGGACAGAAAACCAGCTTGTATGGACAGAAGCTATGGTCCTCCCTAGAATGAATACTGATAGGGACAATTAGGCAGTTTATTCCTTCCCATAAAACTGCAGCTACAGTTTGTACTCTCCGTTCTCTCCATTATAGAACTGCACTGAACCTGTCAGTCATTTTTTTCCAGTAGAAGTGTCAAGGATGACTCCTATTCCAGTATTATGACCATATTTCTATAAGCCCCCCTTTTCTCTTCTACTTTTTTGTGTGTGTTATTATTTCAATAATCTTCACCTTTTCTATCAAAAACTGCTGCAACAGCACTTCTCTTCTCTTTTTTCTCATGCTACTGTACTATTTTTCTCTCCTAACTGTTAGGGTGTCCACCTACAGTGCTTTCTAGTATCTTTTGCAACTATAAATTGGTCCCAAGTGTTAATTTTTTATTTTATTTATTTAAAAGTTGATAACCAGGAAAAACACTATGAGCCGAGGCTCTTTTTCTGGTGTGACCCAGGGGAAGGGGAACAAAGGGAGAAAAGCATGAAAGGCAGCATACAAACACATAGCACAGAAAACAATAAAACAGGTTATGGGTCAGGTTTACAAGACCCAGTTACAAATGTAAAAAAAAAGCACACAACAAATGCAACAATTAGCAGCACAGTCATGAGCCGAATGGCTCCGGACTAATTCAAAAGTGGAGGTTAGGGTATACAAGCCCCCAAAAGAAGGGAGTATTATTTAATACTGACACTCGGAATCCTGACATTCAGGATCCTGAGTTCGGTAGCTAGACAGAAACCTGCCCGGACCCTCCCCCCTGCCCAACAGTGGTAAGGCAGCAGTTGTGCTGAACCGCTACCCACCCCTACTCAGACAGGAGAAGAGCAGGGAGCATACAGAAGCTGGCCAAGCTACTCCTGTGGCATGGAGGGCTAGGCCACTGACAGCTTGACCAGCATGGCACTCTCGACCCAGGTTCTGTTCCCGGGAGGGCAATATTTTTGTGACCGCTGATGTGCCCTCCCCCCCATAACTTTCCAACCTACTTCAGGTCCGGCCTCGGAGTTGGTTATTTTAGTTACGGGGGTGCGGGTGGCTTGCCCCCCCCCATTGCACTAAGACCCTGTTGGTCTTCTGACATTCAGTCTTCCAGGCTTGGGCATATGGAGTTCGGGAGACCAAATGTCAGGATTTCAAAGTGAATCCCAAAAAAACGGGTACAATAGCAAAATCTAGAATAGCAGCTAAAACAGAGTGATATGATAATTAAGGCAGTAAGGGTTGAGGACATAGTGAGCATGGCTGATAGGGAAGATTTCTTAGAAGCCTTTTGAGTGAGAAGAGGGAGGAGCATGAGTGGAGGTCAGAGGGCAGTTTGTTCCAGAGAGAAGGAAAAAAGCAGATTGATCAGAGACAGAGTGAGGGTTAGGGATGGAGAAGGTGTGAGAATCTCTGTGACAAACAGAGTAATCAGAGGAAGCAACTTGGGAGAGCCGAGAGGAGAGGTGGTGGGGGGAAACCAAACCAGAACTTGGCAATGAATGTAGCACAGTGTACCATCCTCCTGTGGGGAAGAGCAGTAAGGGATAAGGGAGGACTGAGGAGGCAGTGGTGGGTGAGAGGGGAAGAGGCAGTGACAAAATGGCAGAAAAAGTTTAGGAGAATATCAAGTTTGCCTAGGGACGCCTGGGAGGCAGTGCCATACATCATGTCAGCACAGTCAAAAGTTGGTACAGTAGTATCATTTTGGAGACCAACTCACAGCGGGTAGGGAGAGGGAGGCTGGCTTTGTGTCGGAAAAGGGCACCTAGTTTGGGGTGGTGAAACGTGGCAAATATGGCATCAACATGGGTGGAGAAATTCAGGTTTTCATTCAGCCACACCCTAAGTATTTAAAAGCCGAGACATTCTCAAGAATAGTTCCATCCAAGGCAGTAAAAGTGTGTGTGTGTGTGTGTGGGGGGGGTGTTTCCGTAGTGTGGCCAGCTTTTGTCTGGTACTGAAGGTCATGGCCACTGTTTTTTTGACATTGAATTTATTGTCATTGAACCAGGACTGGACTCTGTTAAAGTCATCCTGAAGGGGGGACTGTACGCCAGTAACAGATGGCCCAGGGAGGAAAAGAATAGTGTTGTCTGTGTACTTGTGAATTTCAGCTGACCTACAAGTGGAGGGGAGGTTATTTATAAATAGGGAGAAGAGAATAGGGCCCCAGTAGAGCTGTGCTTGGGGCTGGTGGCGGCAATCAAGGGAGCTGCACCGTGGAAGACATGAGGGATGTGAGGCAGAGCAGTGCCTCGATGTTTAGAAGAGAGCAGGGGAGTAGCCCGGGGTGAATAAAAGCAGAGGGTCGAGGGAGAAGGGGGTCAATAATAGGAGGCGGACAAGTGAGAGCAGAAGGAAAGGGAAGAAAGAAAGGTGTAGAAATGCAGAAATGCTTGTCTGTGAAAGCATGAGGCCTACAAAGCATGAGACCTAAAATGCATGAGAGGCCTACATACTTGAAAAAAGATAAAAGACTTGACTGTAGTTGTATTATTGAATCCCCACCCTCCTTTTTTTTCAAAAATATTAGCTTAGAAGCACATTTTTGTTGGAAACTGCAAATATTTAGCCTGCAAGTGAAAGTACTTGTAAAGAACAGTTAGTAGGCTGAAAGTAGGACCAAATAAAAAGTTCTCCCTTGCAGAGGAAGTAGATTATTGGTTAACTAGGATCTTCAGCTTATCCAATAGGTAGGGAATGGGCAGATTGGGTGGGCCTAGCATTCCATATCTACCGACAAAGTCAATGTTCCTATGTCTCTATGTTTCTATGTTAAACTCACAGAAACCTTCCCTGTGTACTTGTGACAACATAGTTTGCCTTAAAACTCAAATGTTAAGAGTTTGCTACAAAAGAAACACATAAAGGGAACTCAGAGCTTTAGAATACACATTCATTCCTTACCTGGGAGTTGCAAGCTGAATGTTTATATGGCCTCTCTAAGGGCTGCCAACCCACAAACTGAACTTTTTATACTTTTTCAGAGAGTGATGTCTCAATACAGGGTGGAGCTAGACCCCTTCATTGTTCCCCGCCTTTTCTGTGTGTTAAATAGGGAATAATGGCTATGCAGCTCTGTGTTATGTATTTTTTTTACTCACCCAAGGTGCATACCTCTCAACCTTTTGTGCCCCAAATGTGGAACACTGCCTGTCATAATGTGGAACAAATGGGCAAAATGTGGAACACTTAATCAAATCTTTACCTAAGAAGCTCAAAACACTGTTAACATGTTGCATTTATGTTCAGAAAGTCTGTTATTAATTGAATAATATATTGTTTTGCATCATTTACTATGAATTTTTGCTTTACAATGTTGACTTTGAATGTGGAACAAGTCCTCACAATGTGGAACAGGGAGCTTTTGTGAAGTAAAATGAGGAACGTTCCTCCTAATGTGGTACAGTTGAGAGGTATGCTAAGGTGTGAGATGCCCCATAAACCTCAAGAGTGAAGCTCGAGAGGTTTATGAGGGCAGTACACACCGAGGTTGAGTTAAAAAGAATACATAACACACAATTTGCATAGCCAGTATTTCTTTGGCTGTGGGCGGAGCCTACAATCATTTTGCTTTCTCTGGCCTTAAAACCGACAATCGTGGCACCTTCCATTGGACTTTTGGAAGTATCCTTCTGAAAGACAAATAGAGCTTGTACCACTTCGCCACGATCAGCTGCTCCGGAGCAACAGCCACACTATTTCGGCAGTTACTTCCGCATTTCGGGGCCAAAACTGTGCATGTACACCTCACGTTCATGCGCAGTCCTGCTGGTGCTGTCATCTTGCAAATGGCATATTGCCATTCGCCACAACTGTGCATGTGTGAATGCTGCTCATACGCAATTGCATCGCCGCCACCATCTTAGAGATGGCACTCAGCGGCACTGGCGCTCTGGACCTCATAAGCTTGCCACAGCTGTGTCGGCTCTGGGTAGAGCTTGTTTATAATTGCTAGTGCAGGGAGTTTTATGTTTATTAAATTAGAGTCAGAGACAAGAACACGGAACAGTGTGTTTAGTCAGCCATGGGCTGTTCTCAACTATGGCGGCTGTTTTGCGAAACCCCACCTGAAATGAAACTACACCAGGATCAAGGAGATAATGTTTTAAAAACTATAAAGGCAGGATTAACCAGATAAATACTGTTAAAAAAGTAATACCTTCACAGAAGTGAGTGCCAAATGAGGAACGTTGTCCAACTCCTTGGTAATGGAGAAACCGCACCCATGTTTGCTACTGTGTTAGGCTCGACCACACACAGAATAAGAGCCTATCAGGTGGTGTTCTACTAATGAATGACACAAGATGCCATAATAACTCATTCTACCAGTTTATGGCATTTGAAACACGGCTCTAGTCCGTGTATTAAAGGAGGTCACCAGTAATTATATACCATTTTCTTCCAATTCAATAATAATTTCACCTTTACTGATCCTTCCGAAAACTCAGTCTGTGTTTCTGATTTGCACATTGGCAGTAAGTCCCTTTTTAGGACTTGAAATACAGAAAGTTATGTCCCTTTTAACCACAGAATTCCATGGGAGAACACAGACACATTATGCCAACAGTGTAAGACCTTAGCAAGGAAGGACATACTGTCAGTTACATCATACAGTTCTAAAAGAGTCTTTACCACCAGAGTGCAAGTGAGACGCACCCACTGAATTGACTCAAAGGCCAGTAAAGAGGAAACAGTAATAGACTGTGAGCCAGTATGTGAAAACAGCTTCTACAAAAATATAGGCTTGCAGGTTAAATACTAGGGCTGTGTGAACCTTCTAAAGTTCAACCACGTAAACATTAGCAGTCAAACCCTGTAAAGTTCACCAAACAGTAGACTAGTTCATCTAGTTAGCTGTCATCAGCCATCCCCGGCACAATATTCATGTGGCTTCTGTCACAAGCAGTATGCTAATGAGGGCAACCACCTCTGCCATCAGTTGGTAGCCCTCATTAGCATACTCTGCACAGTGGAAACCACCTGGTGTGTGCGAGACGGCCACATGCAGCTCGGTGACATGCGGGTCTTTCAAAGAGAAATATGGCTGGATATGTTTATTAACAAGGATCAAGGAGAAGCTGTGATGCATGCAGCAGGGAGGATCAAGGAGAAGCTGTGATGCATGCAGCAGGGAGGATCAAGGAGAAGCTGTGATGCATGCAGCAGGGAGGATCAAGGAGAAGCTGTGATGCATGCAGCAGGGAGGATCAAGGAGAAGCTGTGATGCATGCAGCAGAGAGGATCAAGGAGAAGCTGTGATGCATGCAGCAGGGAGGATCAAGGAGAAGCTGTGATGCATGCAGCAGAGAGGATCAAGGAGAAGCTGTGATGTATGCAGCAGGGAGGATCAAGGAGAAGCTGTGATGCATGCAGCAGAGAGGATCAAGGAGAAGCTGTGATGCATGCAGCAGGGAGGATCAAGGAGAAGCTGTGATGCATGCAGCAGAGAGGATCAAGGAGAAGCTGTGATGCATGCAGCAGGGAGGATCAAGGAGAAGCTGTGATGCATGCAGCAGGGAGGATGAAGGAGAAAGGTGAGAAGAAGGGAGGGTGTGATGGGGCTCAGTATTTACTTATTTATTTACTTCTTTTATTTATTGAAATGTTTCACCAGGAGGGCACACTGAACAACAAGTTGCTCGTCTCACGGTGCGACCTGGGGGGAGGGGATTACATAGGGTTGTGAAGGATGATCAGTTACAATAGTATGTCTGTAGTACAAACAATACAGCAGTGTAAGATTATGCAACAGCTGAAACACAAGGTATTGTACAATAAACAGTAGTGGAACATTAGGTAAATTACAATACATATCCAAAATTGTACAAAAGAACATATAAACGTACAAAATAGTAATAATGTGACAGAACCATTTATAGTGCATGAGTGTACCAGAAGCAGGATCGAGGTAGTGCACAAGTGCTGTTGGAGTAAAAAGGATGGGGTAGGTTGTGCACACAGGTGACCCAGAAGGGCAGGTGGAGAAGAGAGGGGCAGAGGCAAGAACTGAATATGAGGAGAAAGGGCAGCCATTTCCTGATTCACCCTATAGGATGTTGAGAACCCTGCCGGGGGTGTGTGTGTCAGGGTAGGCATTTACTATATACAAGCAGTGATCTGGTAGTGGTACAGTGAAGGAAGGAGGAGAGGGAAGCGGTAGAGGAGAATGGCTGTGATTTCTTTATAGATGGGGGATTTCTCATAGAACCTTTTGGTAACCGATGTTTGTTTGTAGAGTGTTAATAGAAATATGTTGTGATGAAGGAAAGATGTACAAGCATATGAGGTGTAAAAAGTAATATGAGAATATTGTTTTAGGAATGCAGCAGTTCAAGGTAAAATGGACCACTGAAGGTGTATTGGAATTAAATTCAGTGGGTTAATGCTGGCACCCTTCATTTGGTCAAAGTTACAGATCGGAAATTTGGAAGACTAAGAATGTTCTACAGTTACAGTAGTGCAGGGGCGTAGCTACAAGGGTGCAGGGGGTGCAGTGGCACCCAGGCCCATGAGGTTTGAGGGGCCCAAATCATAATTTTGATGTTTATTCAAAACTGGGGATGGGCCCTGTAACATTGCCTTGCACCCAGGCCCTCTGGGAATTTGCTACGCTACTGAAGTAGTGGGCCTCTCAGTTGCACAACTGTTTTCTTTTTTCTTAAATTATTTTTACTCTGTTACTATTTTTACTGCCCGTGCCCAACTGCAGTAAAAATATGACCATACTGTTAAGTTCTCCAAATCTACCCTCACCCACCTAATAGGTTTCCTTTGGGCTGTAAATTGTACTGATATGGCGAAGAATGCAAACTGCAGTCTGTGGTTCTACTGATTCCCCGGCCCACCCTATTTGGACCATGGCAAACCAGTCAAACCAAAAGTCTGACTATTTCTCTTAGAAGTTATCCAGTCTGAATGAATCAAACACCCCAAATCCCAGGTGTCCGATTCTTTTATAGAAGTGAACTTGCAGCCCCATTATCTACAGTTCTCCATTAGGTTTACTGTCAGGTGTCATCTGGGATTTTTTATTTTTTTTTGCAGTGGGGATGAGTAAATAAGTGCAGCTTGGGGATTCTCAGTAACAACATCACATCAATATTAAAGCAGTGTATAGGGGATGGCATGTGGTAACATCAGTATTAAAACAGAATATAGATGATGGCATGTAGTAACATCAGTATTAAAAAAGAGTATAGAGGATGGCATGTGGTAACATCAGTATTAAAACAGAGTACAGAGGACGGCATGTAGTAACATCAGTATTAAAACAGAGTATAGAGGATGGCATGTAGTAACATCAGTATTTAAACAGAGTGTAGGGGATGGCATGTAGTAACAGCAATATTAAAACAGAGTATAGGGGATAGAGTGTGGTAACATCAGTATTAAAACAGAGTAGCGGGG
Source organism: Neoceratodus forsteri (assembly GCA_016271365.2). Lineage (NCBI taxonomy): Eukaryota > Metazoa > Chordata > Ceratodontiformes > Ceratodontidae > Neoceratodus > Neoceratodus forsteri. Next base: position 1,875,198,542 of record CM057452.1, read on the forward strand.
ATGGCATGTAGTAATATCAGTATTAAAACAGAGTATGGGGATAGTATGTATTAACATCAGTATTAAAACAGAGTATAGGGGATGGCACATAGTAATATCAGTATTAAAACAGAGTAGAGGGGATGGCATGTAGTAATATCAGTATTAAAACAGAGTATAGGGGATGGTATGTAGTAACATCAGTATTAAAACAGAGTATAGGGGATGGCATATAGTAATATCAGTATTAAAACAGAGTATAGGGGATGGTATGTAGTAACATCAGTATTAAAACAGAGTATAGGAGATGGCATGTAGTTGTAAAGTACTCCATCATTACCTTTGTTTGGAGACCAGTAACAATACTCTCCCATAATCTGTAACACGCAATGTCCACATACTGGCAGAATTATTCAAGGTTCTGGAAGTACATTTAACTAATACTTACCGCCTGCATTATTCTGTTGTCATACAGTACCTTTAGGTTTTTAGCTTCCCTCTAACCAAGTTTGCCTATAAATTATGTCTTTTCCCTTTGCTCCAGCAGCAGCATGTTGCATTGTCACCCTAGTGCCCCGTGTTTGAGAGTAGACTTGGGAGCCAACTGTGGGTGCTGCTGTCATATTTATTTATTTATTTAGTTTTTGTTGATGGGGAAAGGAGGACTAGACAATTCTGCTTGTTTTCAGCCTCGTCCTGGGGGAGGGGGATACAGATGGATGCCAACTGACACTGAACCAGATTAAGCTGTTGGTGGTATGTTTAGTGAATCATACAGCAGCACTTCTGGCCTGTGAGGGTATGGCGCTATGTTCTACTGCTGAAGAGCCCCCTTGCAGAGGGGCAGGGGAGCTTGCTCTTCTGCAAGGGGCATGCTGTGTAAGTGCAAAGCCCATAGCTGGCACATCACTGTGCCAGGAGGGGATGAAGCGAGGGTAAAAACCCAGATGCTGTCCGGATGACGGTCACCCTCACTTTCAGGTCCCAGACTGCAGGGGCCTCCTACTGGAGGTGGGCGGTGGGAATGGCGGCAGGTGGGCTGGGAGGTTGCCAGAATGAGTTGTAAACCTGAGGGCTGGTTGGATGAAACCAGAGAAGAAAAAGCTAAATGGAAAAAAAAAATTTTTTTTAAATCCATGATGCTCCTTCATTGCATTTTCATTTTAGGGAGAAACCATTTAGCCAAGGCTTGTTTACATTGGTGTTCAATGGAGAGTAAAACTATAACATGGTTTTCAACAATTAAAAAAAATATACAAATTACAAATAGATAAACATTTAAAGGGACACTGTCAACTCCTTTAGGCCTCAAAGTGACTCTAGTTTAAAAAAAAATACACATTTTATGATTAGTCACATTCTGTAGGGACTGCTGGTATGCCTGGTAGTATGATTCCGATTCCTTTTTTTTTAAAGTGAAAAACAGACTGCCCAGCATACTGGTGTTACCACACAAAAATGTGTTTGTTTACAGTCCTTGATCAACTCCCACTGTACCTTTCCTGGACTTGGGAACACCCCAACACATTCTAGCCACTCATCATGCAGTGGGAGGAGAAGATTGGAGACTATTGCATCATGAGTGGCTGCACTGTTTGGGTGTGTTTCTGATGTTCAGGAAGCATGCAATAAAAGCAGGTAAAATTTGAAACAAAACAAAGTTGGGTATAATTATACAATTAACATGCAGTTTAGTTATACTAAGAAATGAAGCAGATTAAACAACCAGCAACATCAAATACTTTCAGAGACAGTAAGCAATCTCACAAAGCGGCTTTTCAGATAGAAATAATATGACTTGAAAAGGGTCAGGTTCGCAGATGACACAAAACTAGGGGGACCTGCATTAGCAGATTCAGATGTAAGCAGAGTATAGAAGGACTTGGATGCTGTAAATAACTGGGCAAATACATTAGGCATGGAATTTAACAAAGAGAAATGTGTAGTGATGTGCTTCGGAAAACAGAATCCATGGAAAAAAATATTATCTAGGACAACACAAATGCAGAAGTGTTGAGGAGGAGAGAGACCTGGGAGTAATTATTCAACAAAATTATTTTTCAACCAAACTTAATCATTTAAAGCTAACAACAAAAGCAATAGTGCAAGGGCTGTTAGAATATAGGGGCAATATTAAATTAAACTTTAGTAGTAGAAATAGAAATGTTATCCTGCCACTGTATAGATAATTGGTGATGCTAAACATGGACTACTGTTAACTGATCTCTATCAGAAATTGTTGAAATAAAAGTCACAAGAAAGGGTACAAAAACTATTTACACAATGGGTGGGATATTCAGAAATGTGCCTGGCAGGGGTGCAAGCAGGGCGCAGTGCAACTGGGATGCGCCAGGGCATGGACTGAGCGATATTCAACGGAGCTGCGCCATGGCTCAGCACCGTTGAATATTGCAACCTGGCCTCCCGCATTGCGCAAGGCGCAGTGGCACTGTGCCAGCGCAAGTGGAAAGAGTGGAGCAGCTGCCGCAAAATTCAGCAGTGGATATGCAAATGGGGCCATAATGCATGCAAGGCACAACTGGGGCCATTAGCATGTCATTATGGCCTCATTTGCATGCAGGTGCGCCGATCCCCTGCGACTTGCACCTGGCGGCCTGCCAGGCTGTAGCCATTGGGGACCGACACCCCCTGCACATTGCGGCAAAGTGCCCCAATGCCCGATCGTGGGCATAAGTATATTTAAATCACTATTAGTCTCTGGTGGTCTAGTGACTGCTGTTCGATCAGCAAGCATAGTTTGAACAGACTGTTTGCCACCAGGGTCCAGCATTTCACTCACCACTGAGCCTGCCACCACCCCTCGTCACGGCGGGTGAGACCCACCCGCAGCCACCCGCCCGTTTCCACGATTGCGCAGTACGCTGTGGCGCTGGTCCACAGCCAATGGGTGCAGATCACACCGCACACAGTCCCAAGGCGTGAAATGGAGCCATTCACATATCTGGACTGTGTAGCACGGCATAGTCTTCACACCCATTGGCCCACACTGTGGACCACTGGGCATACAGCCGCACTGCACGCAGTCAGTTGGCAGGCGTCGGGTGGTTTGCGGGAGGGGAGCTGCCACCGCCGCTGACCCCGGGGGGGGAGTGGGGTGGCAGGGCTCAGTGGACGGGTGGGGAGGAGGGTACCACTGGACCACCAGGGATAAGGCAGTCTGTTTTTAAATATACTTATGCCCGCGATCGGGCTGCAAGCGATCCACTGAACCACCAGGGATTGAGTTAGGTGATTTTAAATATACTTATGCCTGTGATCCGGCTGCAAGCAGTCCACTGGACCACCAGGGAGTTTGGATGTGTTTATAAATGTACACATGCCCGCGATCGGGCATGGGGGCGCGACGCTGACAGACCCTGGCCCCGGAGCTCGGGTGCCGTGTTGTGCCCTGCAATATGGCAGCTCACCTGTGGGTGGCCAGCCCCTGCTCCTATTTCCTTTGGGCTCAACTTTGAGCACCAGTGTGCGGCTCAAGTAGGGGTTGCACCAACATATGCGCAACACATCCCAGGCTGAATATAGGGATGTGCGGAATATGCATGGGCACGCCCCCTGCACTTGCACTGCATACATTACTGATGCGCCCCGGTGCATCGGGATCTGCGCGGCACAACATCCCCTTTTGAATATTGTGCCGGGATTTCAGTGGTTGGTGATGAGCAACATTGTTGCACCATGCGCAACCCTTTGAATATCCCACCCAATGTATTCATGGGTTAGAGGAACTAGCTTACAACTCTAGATTAGAAACCTTTCTTCCTTCTGCGTAGCCTAGATAGAAGGAGAACAAGGGGGCACTTAATCCTACTGTACAATATGAAGACAAACACCTATGTGCAGAAATGGGATTGTTGGGAAAGGAATTAGATCATAACATCAGGTGACATTAATTCCAATTGCAGGGTAAGAAATACAGAACCAGCATTAGGGAGTCATATTACACACAGAGAGTCGTGAAACTCTGGAACAAACTACCAACTGCAACAGTAATAGCAAGGAATATAAAAACCTTCAAAACACTCCTGGACAAATGTATGGACAATCAGTCAGAGAAAAGCACTGTATAGTTGGGGACTGGGCTTGAAGGACCATAACAGGTCTCTTCCCAGTTGAATCATCCTTAATACATAGATACATAGACACTGTTGGCAGATAAGGGCCTATGACCCATTTAGTCTGCCCATTTAAGTTTGTAAGTTCACTTTCTGTTTTTTCTAGAAGTCTGTTGCCCCTTACCTCTGACCTCCAGAATTCCCTTATGTCTATCCCATGCATTCTTAAATCCCGTGATTGTTTCAGCCCCCACCACTTCCTCTGTCAGGGTGTTCCACTTGTCCACCACCCTTTCTGTGAAGAAATTCTTCCACAGATTTCCTCTGAATCACCCTCCCTCCAACTTCATCCCATGCCCTCTAGTACTGGAACATCTTTTTCCCTGGAAAATAGTGTAGTCCTGCACCCTGTTCATCTCTGTCAGGTACTTGTATGTCTCTATCATATCCCCTCTCTCCCTCCTCTCCTCCAGGGAGTACATATTCAAGTCCTTCAGCCTGTCCTCATAGGACTTGTGATTCAATCCCTGTACCATCTTTGTTGCCCTCCTCTGAACCTTCTCTCCCGTCTATGTCCTTACGTAAGTAAGGTTACCAGAACTGTACTCCAGTGGGGCCTCACTAATGTCTTGTATAGTGGAATTATGACCTCCCTTTTCCTGCTGGTGATGCCCCTGCCTATGCATCCCAGCATCCTATTTGCTTTACCTGTTACCTTGTTGCACTGTTTCCCTACTTTAAGGTCATCAGAGATGATAACCCCAAGGTCCCTTTGCTGCTTGGTGCATGCTCAGCCCCCAACTGATATGTTGTTCCAGGGTTTTTGTGCCCCATATGCATTATCTTGCACTTCTTTGCATTGAATTTCAATTGCAAAACCCTTGACCATTCTTCAAGCTTCTTCAGGTCCCTTCCCATTCTGTCTATATCCTCTGGCATGTCCACTCTGTTACAGAGCTTCGTGTCATCAGCGAACAGGGAAATTCTGCCTTCTAGGTCCTGCTCAATGTCGCTGATGAAGACGTTGAATAGGACTGGTCCCAGCACTGATCCCTGTGGCACTCCACTGGTCACTCTTCCCTCTGTGGAGTGACATCCATTTACCACCACCCTCTCTGTCCTGCCGCCCAGCCAATTACCTACCCACCACACTACTGTCCTGCCCACACCCATATTCCCCAGTTTGTTTAATAGCCTTCTATATGGCACAGTGTCAAAGGCTTTGCTGAAGTCCAGATAGGCTACATCCACTGCCCTCCCCTGATCCATCTCCCTTGTCACCCAGTCGAAAAATTCAATAAGGTTGGGCTGGCATGACCTCCCACCAGTGAAACCATGCTGCCTTGGGTCCTGTAGTCCATTGGCAACCAGATGTTCCACCAATCTCTCCTTCAGTAGTGCTTCCATGATCTTCCCCACTACCAAGGTCAGGCTGACAGGTCTGTAGTTCCCTGCTTCCTCTTTGTTCCCACTTTTGTATAAGGGGACTACACCTGCTGTCCTCCAGTCTTTGGGTACCTCCCCTGTTTCCAGTGAACAGCTAAACAGAATTGCCAGAGGTTCAGCCACCCCTGCTCTTAATTCCTTTAGGACCCTGGGATGTACACCATCTGGCCCCATTGCTTTATTGACTCATTCCTTCCAGTTCCTTTAGGACCCTTTCCTGTGTAAAGGGACTTGTGTACATTTCTGTGCAGTTCCCACCCCTTGTACTCCCTTCAGGCCCATTACCCTCCTCTTCCTCCGTAAAGACTGAGCAGAAATATCTGTTATGTCAACTTTACTTGTACATCTTGTCCTCCACACGGTCCCCATCCTCCACTTTCAGTCTCACTATCCTTCCCTTTGCCCTTCTTTTTTCACTTATGTACCTGTAAAAGGTTTTGTCTCCTCTACCTACTGATTTTGTGATGCGCTCTTCTGTCTGAACTTTGGCTTCCCTTACTGACCTCACTGCCTCCATTTGCTTCTCCTGGTACTTCTCCCTATCCCCTTCTGCCTGTGTCTTTTTGTATTGCCTGAATATGATCTTTTTGGCTTTCACTTTCTCCGCTACATCCTTGGAAAACCGTAATGGTCTCCTCTTCCTTTTCCCTTTGCTAACATGATTAATGCATAATTCTGTTGCTCTTGTAATCCCTGATTTAAATATTACCCACTGTTCCTCAACCCCTGATTCCCTCCCCATTCCCATCAACAACTCTTTCAAGCATCTCCCCATTTTCCCAAAGTCTCCCCAAAATCCAGGATCACGTGTTTTTGTGTGTTTGGTTCGGCTTCTTTTGTGATTTCAAACCACAGTGACCGGTGGTCACTGTTCCTCAGGTGCTCCCCCACTGTTACCCCTATCACACTGTCCCCGTTTGTTAGCATGAGGTCCAGTATTGCCTTCTGCCGAGTTGGTTCCATGACCAGTTGCTTGAGGAAGGCACCTTGAAGGGAGTCCAGGATAAATCTGCTCCTGGTTGATGCTGCTGCTGGGAGGCACCAGTCCACATCTGGAATATTGAAGTCTCCAACCAGCACTGCCTCACCCTTGTCTGCCATCATTTGGATGGCTAGCATCAGCTCCCTATCTGTTTCTTCCTCCTGGGCTGGTGGTCTGTAGACCACCCCTGTGAGGATGGATGACCCCATTTTCCTTTTTAGCTTAACCCACAGTATCTCTCCCCCATTTTGTTCCTCCTGGATCTCTGTGGCCTTTATGCCATCTTTCACATAAAATGCCACTCCTCCTCCCTTTCTGCCTGCCCTGTCTCTTCTGAATATGTTGTTGCTAGGTAAGGCCATCTCCCAGTCATGATTATTATTACACCAGGTCTCTGTGATAGCCACAATGTCCAGGTCTGACTGCACCATGACAGCCTCCAGATCCTCCTTCTTGTTGCTAAGGTTCCTGGCATTGCACACATGGCTTTCCATGATGTTAACTCCCTGGACTCTTTAGCTGTTCTACTTCAGCCCCCTTCCTGGTTTTCCTTTATCCCTGGTTCTCCCTGCTGTCTTCCCTTCTGTTGAATTGTGCCCCCTTTTTTCCTCTCCACCCCTTGGGTGCTTATCTCCATCTTTTGTATCTTTAATATCTTAGTATCCTTAGTGTCCCTTTAAAATTACATAAAAACAATACAACACATAAATAAAAAAAACAAGCAAAAATAAACATTCAGGTTATGCCCTCACAGAATGACTTTTAGCAACTTAACAATTTTAACAATTTAAAAACACTTTTATGATTTGGACTGTAAACAAGAAGTAGACAGAGATCTAATAGAGGAGGGAAGAGTATTCCAGATAGCAGGACAGAAATAACTATAAGTTTGTTCAACTTTTTTAATTGTCATATGGGGGAAATATTTCTTCCGTATCAGGGCTCCTTTGAATAGCCCCCCTCAACACTCTACTCCCAGTCTTCTATGGCTTACCCCCACCCCTCATGGTGTGGGAAGAAGTGAACTTCTGGACTTGCTGCAGAAGAGGAGCCAGTTGGGGTTGGTGTCTGAGTTGCCCTTATGGCATCTGCAAGAGGCCAGCTGTTCATCCGGCCTGATCAGGCATTTTGCTTCCTATTCATCCCAGCTCTCAGGATGCCAGCAGATGAGGGTGGGCATGTGCAAGCACGCAAGTGAGCAGCGCAGAACCAGCCCTCCCATCCATGAAGCAGCTCAGATTGCACTGCCACCTGTGGTCATGCAGGCAGTAGTGTCACAACAGAGCCAGCTGAACTCCCTCCCTCCCCAGAGGAGGAGAGGGGAGGATCAATTCTCCCCCCCCCAGCAAGCCCTTGGTAATCCAGGTTCATTCCTGGAACCTGGGTCATCTGCGTTGTGAGCAGTAGCCCTATCACTGCGCTGAAGGGCCAGCAGAGAATAATATTTTCAACTAAATGATAGCTGACACCACGGTAACACAGCAGTTCCCTATGAGGCAGATGGTCGATAGTTCTAGTTAGTAGATTTAACTATCATTTTGACATTTTCATTCAAATACATTTCTTGCAGATGAAGGGGCCCATCACTTTTTCTAGCAATTCTAGGAGGTATAATTGGAAGGCCACCTCCTTCAAACCTGAAGATGTCTGGTGCTCAAATAGTTAAGAGAAACAGGAGTCGAGCAGGGTTAAAAACAGACATGACTAGGACCATAAAAACAACTTACTTTGCCCTTGAGGAACTCCATAGAACTCAGCAGCTATCCGTGCTGCTTCCTTGCGGTTGCCCTTTACTATGTAGAAGTGGCTGAGAATGGAAAGGCTGAGTTTGACAAATAACTTGAAGCAGAAAAGTGCAAATATAGTGAGGTAGACATTGGATAGCTGGTGTGCAAAAGGGCGGTTTTCCACTTCCTCTGTCATTGCTGCTGCACACAGTCACTGGTAGAGTTTTGGTATGAAGCTCGGATGTGTTGACTGGATCACATGGCTCCTGCATAAATTGCCCACAACAGCTGCTCCTGAAGAGATGGCAAAATACCAGCTGGTCAGCAGGCAACTTGCTTAGAGGGAGGCCCAGATTATCTGTACTTTGCCTTGACTTGACTGCACTTTTTTGATGCTTAGTGTCATTATACATTCTTATATAGAATCACGCTATCCTTTCTTAAACAATCCCCACTGAAAGTAACCCACCCATCATAAACTTCAATCTCCCTAACATCAGTTACATTTACTTGTCATGTATTTTCAAGATAAAAAAAAAGACAGGATCAGTTCAGTAGTTTCCAAGAAACACAATAATTTTTTTTTCTGAATAAAAATTCATAATATGAGAAATGTAATTCATCAAATTGCAACCTTTACTTCAGAGCTCTACCCCATTTGTTTCTGCAGCTTTCTCTTTCTCATTCTGTCTGTCTGTGACTGGCAGCAAACAGCTGTATCAGGTATAAGGTCAGCTAGATACACAGCACTCCATTCCCACAGTTATGTGTTTTGACTGATCATCAGGCACAACAAAAGGGCACACTCAGGAGAGAGAAGTAAGTAGAAACGTGAGATTTTGTTTCAGCCCTTGCTGTTCATCATAGCATGACACTGCACTTCTCTTACTCATCTGCAGACTCAATTTCTTAACTGAACTGAGGTATACACCTTAAGTACACCAACCAGACCTTAACATGCCACACATATCCTGTCACCTCTGGTGACACAGGAAAGGTGGAAAAGATTTTATGCCTATTAAAAGGCATTTTTTGAGTTAGAGGCTTCATTTCAGCTACCTTGTCCCGAAAATGCCTAGTGTTCTAAGCTGAAAAAAAAATATATATATATTCCACAGCACTGATCAGCTCTGAGACTGTGTTCTGCCAATAGGAATGGAGCAGGAAAATCAAAGTACAGGAGAGATCAGAGATGGATGAAAAATCTAAAACTGACAATATGGAAAATGACCTGCTTGCTATGCCTGACTTCAGGATTGGCACTGATCCTGAAGTGATGAATACAAGATTATTTATTTATTATATCTTTAGTTACTTCAAATGTTTTACCAGGAAAGGCATACTAAGCTTGCAACAGCTCATTTCCAGTTGCATCACTAGGGAGGAGGGTGGGGGAGAACCTTAACTGTGCAAAAGGGTGCAATAAGTACACTAAATTATCTGTGCAGATTACTTAAATGTACTTTGCTTTGCTTACTCAAACAGCGAGTGGTTGACAACGTGTTTTGTTTGGCCTTGGTTTCTTAAATTCACTAGCTGAGGGAATCTTTGCTGACCCACTGACACCTCTTAAATGATACTTTCAGAGTTACGAAATACTAGTTGATGTTTATGCTTCTCTCAGCTATATTAATGTGACGGCTAGTTTATAAGAAAAAAGCCCTAAACTCTCTTGAACTTTAAATGTTTCTTATTTTGGATCTCTCCTGAATTTGAGGACTTCAGCTTTAAAAGTTCCTGATAAGTAAACAATGATGCTGAGGAGTTCCCAGTGTCATTTCTAAAGCACATGCAAAGTGTATGCTTTGTTTATATTATGAATATAAGAAATATGCACTTCACACTTACTCCTCAGTGACACCTTCAAAACATGATGTACAGCTGCTTTTTGTGTCCCACAACACACATGTGTAGTGTTCATCATGTAAGCAATAGAAGCATAGAAACACAGAATCTGACACCAGAGGAGGACCGCTTGGCCCAGCTAGTCTGCCCATTTGTCCCTACAAAATATACACAGTACTCTATATATACTGTATATGTTATCTATATGCATATTCATTGCAAAAACACTTCGTTAATGGTTAATGCACTAGTTAGGGTTAAACTGACAAAAGTAGGGAAATGTGCCCCATCCCAACCTGCAGCAGCAACAGGAGAAAACATTACTATCTGACCTCCCCTGCATCTTCACAAATCAGGCGTGGGGTGTGCCTTGGGGATGTGAACCCTAATGCTCACCCCATTCCAACAGTAAATAAGCTGAAATGTGTACAATATATGAGAATGGGATGAGCATTAGGGCTGACAACCCCAAGGCATACCCCACAGCTGATTTGCGAAGGCACAGGAGAGGTCAAATAAGCAATGTTTTTTCCTGTTGCTGCTTGCACGGTGGGGGTGGGGCATTAGGGCTGGGAACCGTAACACCACATTCCCCTACTTTTGTTGGTTTAACCCTAACTAGTGCATTAAAGAAGTTTTTTTTTAATTAATTTCCTTATTTTTTGAGATAGTATACATATACCCTCATTTGCCTGTGGAAGCGCAGGGTCCTCAGGGCCCTGCACTTCCATCCCTCCATAGAGGCATACATGTATGTTGCTGTAGGGCCCTGTGCTTCCATTTCTGTCAAAACAACAATAGGATTTAATGCTACTTGTCTTCAATCATGACCAAATGACCAGTCTTTTCTGTGCCACTATACTTAGAATAAAAATAACAAGAGGGAAGGTAACTTAATTGTCAAGCAGTAGAAGCATAAACATAGAAACTCAGAATCTGTTGGCACATAAGGACCACTTGGCCCACCCAGTTTGCCAGCATTTTTCCCTACAGTACCTACCATATCACCACAGACCCTACTTGATCTTGAGATGTTTCACTTATTTACCATGTACACCTAAAGAAGTAAACTGTTGCAGCAACAAATTATGCCCAAACCACATCTGAAATTATTATGTGTTATGTAGAACAATGCTATTTAAAACACACCATGGAGACTGTGCTAGTGTGCTCTTAATTCTGTGACACAAACCAATTTAAAACATAAACTTTAATTTTCCCAAATGCAGTACTCACTTGTATATTTCTGGTTTTAATTATAAAGATCTTGCTAGCAACAATGCATAAGTTCCTTTTTTTTAAATCAGCATTGTTCATCCTGGGGCTTTTCCCATTGCCATGGGAATCAAGCCACTCAGTGAAATTTAAAGTATAACTAGAAAAGCTCTACTAGTAACTTGCTGACTTCCCAGATAAAAAAAAAAAAATTAAAATGCTGAAGGGATAGCTTGTATCTTGTGTCCTCGTGGCTCTACACTTAGCATCTGATAAATCAGAAAACAACATCCGTTATACACAGACAGATCCACGTGACCTGCACTCTAGTCACTGGTTGGTCAATGGCCATCAATGCTGAATTTTGAATTATAAAATAAAAAAGTGCTGAACACTTTACAAAAACAAGAAAAGAACAATAAAATACACATTTAGACCCCCCCCCTTTAACCTATGCCAATTAGAGGTGCACCTCTGTGCACTCACCCTTACAGACAGAAGCTTATTTAAACAAAGACATTTTTGTCAAAGCCAAATGTTTGCTGCAGGTATTGCTGTTGTACTGGGTCTTACTTGTACACATTTTTACTATGTACTGTATGTACCCAGGATAGAGCAGATGAGATGCAATGTCTCACTGTTAGTGATGTCCTTGTTTTACACATTGTTAGACTGTAATTACCCAGGATAGTGCAGCTGAGAGGCAATATCTAATTTTCAGTGGGCTCCCACATTTTGACCCCAAATTTCCAACAGTCTTTCATGACCTGACATTATCATCAAGACAGGTGGAACTTTTAAATTCCCATCCAGAAGGCGATTTCACTGTGTAACTGTGGAGACAAGTTTTGGAGGTAATTTGAAAAATTACACCTGCCGTGTTGTGGTGGTGGGGTAACACAAGTTGAACATTAGGGGCCAGAATCTGCAACAAATAAAGGTAGGAGTAAATGTTGGAACAATTCAACATTTCCTTATAACTGAGTTGTTTTTTTCACATTTTCACCCCAATTTTTCAACTTAATCATTTTATGACCTCTCCTTATGAACATGACAAGTTTCATTTATAAAACAGTGACTGAAATGTCATTTTGTGTGTCAAGTGTGAAAACACATTTGGCTGGAATTTCAGAAATGACAGCTGTCACATTCATGAGGTGGTGTGACAAAATGAGTATGTTACAAACCTGGAGTCAAAATACTGAAAATTGCCACAGTTATGAGCGTGCATTGAAAAATGTCAACATAAACTCGTAACTTTGTTGTTTTTGTCTTAGTTTTACCCCAAAATTTCAACATAGCTTTCTTATGACCCCACCTCATGAGCAAGGGTGGAGAAAATTTTCAAATTGTGCCCGACAGGTGATTTCATGCCACGAGTGCGAAAACTAATTTTGGCCAAGATTTGACAGCTGTATTAATGAGGTGGTGGGGGTGAATGATTATCTTGAAAAGTTGGTCTCAAAATATTAAAAATTACAATACTTACAAGCATACATTGACATTTTTCAACCAAGGCTCTTAAAGGGGCACTGTCAGCTTTTTACCCCTTGTCTACTTTCGCTTGCCTTAACCCTATAGAATATATACAATTTATCCAATCTATCTATCTACACAAAAACATGACAGAGAGATAACTAGTTTTGCAAGAATATTGCTGTCATACTAAGGTACTCATCTCTTGTTGTATATGTCTATTTAACTTCCTTTGCATTTCCTTGACCACATGACATTGTTTTTTTTTGTTTGTCTCCTTTTTTATTTTAATGTTTCATTACAGATGGCACACCTTTTTATGCCATTCTTGTTTTTACTGGATGTTCTTTATTCTTCCAGAACTAGGTAATGATCGTATTATATACCTACATGTAAAGTTTTGTAATGTGATATTTTTATTATTCTTACATAGAAACATATAATTTAATAGTAGATAAGGACCACTTGGCCCACCCAGTCTGCCCATTCCCCTACCTAATGGATAAGCTGCAGATCCTAGTTAACCAACAGCCTACTTCCTCCTACCCCCACGCCTAGAATTGCCTTATGACTGTCCCATGCATTCTTGAATTCCACCACTGTTTTTGACTCCACAACCTCCACAGGAAGGCTGTTCCATGCATCCACAACCCTCTCCATGAAAAAATACTTCCTCACATTACCTCTGAGCCATTCCCCCTGTCTTCAGATTGTGCCCCCTTGTTCTTGCACACCTCTTTTTCTAAAAGATGCTACCCTCTTGGACTTTGTTGATTCCCTTGAGGTACTTGAACGTTTCTATCATGTCCCCCTCTCCCTCCTTTCCTCAAGGCTATACATATTAAGCTCCTTAAGTTTCTCTTCATATGTCTTCTGGTGCAGACCCTGCCCCATTTTAGTTGCCCTCCTCTGGACTGATTCCATTCTGTCTATGTCTTTGTGGAGATTGGGTCTCCAGAACTGCATGCAGTACTCCAGATGGGGTCTCGCCAGTTGTCTGTACAGAGGGATAACAACTTCTTGTTTTCTACTGGTGATGCCTCTCCCTATGCATCCCAGTATCCCCCCAGCCCTCCATACTGCCTTCTCACATTGCTTGCCCGCCTTTAGGTCATCTGATATGACTACCCCCAGGTCCCTTTCCATTTTTGTTGTTGTTAGTATCTCACCCCACATCGTGAACTCTTCCCCTGGGTTTGTGTTTCCCAGGTGCATTACTTTGCACTTCTTAGCATTGAATCTAAGATGCCATACATTTGACCATTCCTCCAACCTTGCCAAGTCCCTTCTCATCCTTCCCACCCCACCTTGTGTATCAACTCTGTTGCAGATCTTTGTGTCATCTGCAAAGAATCATACTTTTCCTTCCAGTCCCCCCGCAATGTCACTTATAAAGACATTGAAGAGGACCGGTCCTAGTACTGAACCCTGCGGTACCCCACTAGTAACCCCCCTTTCTTCACAGTGGACTCCATTTACTATTACCCTCTGTGTCCTGTTCTCCAGCCAATCCTTTACCCAGGCTACCATCTTGGGACCCACTCCAAGGCTGGCTAACTTGTATATTTATTTTTTGTGTGGGACTGTGTCAAATGCCTTGCTAAAGTCTAGCTAGGCCATGTCTACAGCCCCTTCCTGACCTACTACTTTGGTCACTCAGTCAAAGAAATCTGTTAGATTCATCTGGCATGACCTTTCCTCTATGAACCCATGCTGCCTTTGTCCTGAGCCCCTTTGGCCTCAACAGTTCTTTCCTTCAGAAGTGATTCCATCATTTTCCCTATCACTGGGGTTAAACTAACAGGTCTTTAGTTTCCTGCTTCTGCTCTGTTCCCACTTTTGTGAAGTGGAATAACATCTGCCCTCCTCCAGTCCTCAGGTACCACCCCATCCTCCCATGATTTGCTAAAGAGGGTAGTCAGTGGTGTCACTAGTTCTACCCTTAGTTCTTTTAGAATTCTGGGATTAATCCCATCAGGCCCCATTGCTTTGTCCACCTTCAGTTTTAAGAGTTCTTTCAGAACTCTTTCTTTTGTGAATGGGTGGTATCAACCCCCATATCCAGAGTGTTTCTATTGTTTTGTTTAGGTACCTCCCCCCTCTTGATTTGTGAATACTGAGCAAAAATATTTGTTTAGTATCTCTGCCTTTTCACAGTCACCCTCTGACCACCCCCTCCCCTTTATTAAGCCTCACTATTGCTCCCTTGGTCTTCCTTCACTCCCTGATGTACCTATAAAAGGTTTTATCCCCCTTCTTAACTGAGTTGGCTATCTTTTCCTCGGTTTGGGCCTTTGCTGTTCTGACTGCCTTCCCTGCTTCCTTTTGCTTTAACTGATACAATTCTCTGTCCTGCTCCTTCTGTGATTCCTTGTACTTCCTGAATGCTATCTTTTTCTCCCTAACCTTTCCTGCCACCTCCTTTGAGAACCATAGTGGTTTCTTACATTGTTTTGTTTTGTTTATTTGCTTCACACAAAGGCTTGTTGTGTTGCCTCTGTGAAGGCAGTTTTGATTCTTCCCCATTGTTCTTCCACCCCTCATTCCTGCCCATTTTCTAGTGCATTCCTTAGGCACTCACCCATTTTGGCCAAGTCAGCCCTCCTAAAATACAATACCTTTGCTTTTGTATGGCTTGACTCTACTGCTGTGTTTATCGTGAACCATACTGTTCGATGGTTGCTAGTTACCAGATGACTACTCACTTCTAAATCTGTGATCCTCTCTCCATCTCCATTTGAGAGTACCAAGTCTAAGATTGCTCCCTCTCGAGTGGGTTCCAATACTAGTTGTTTAAGGCATGCCCCCTGGAAGGCATCTAAAATGACCCCACTCATGGAAGTGGCTACTTTTTATTTAAAAATGTTATTAAAATATTTGTATGCAATAAAAAACTAGAGCTCTTTTAGTATAAAACCAAACTCAGCCTAGGGTGTTGCTAGGGACTGGTAGTATTACCTAGAGGTTAGAATAACTAGAATGTAATTGAAGTTGGTACAAGAAACAGACCTGGGTTTCATTGCCAGAGCTGAGTTTATTGTGTTCAAGCATCCTGGGTTTTCTGTTTTTTTGTGTGTGTGTAGGCACCGGGACATGTTTGAAGCTGTTACAGGATCTGTTTGAAGTACAGTACGAAGCACTAGCTCTGTTTGTGTGTACTGTGCACATGCTAGTCATTGCCTCCTGGGTGGTTGCCTCTTGAGCTGGTTCATTCCATTTGCGGTTTCTGTTTTAGAAAGGATTTTTTTTACTTTTCAAATGAAAGATGTTGAGGCATGTGTTGATTGTGTACCATTGGGAATATGTGAGGGACTGCAGAATGTTGCAACCAGAAGCACAACTGACAATGCTAAATATTTGAGAGGTGAGAAGGGCATTAATGCATACATAGAAACATAGAAATTGTCAGCAGATAAGGCCCGCTAGGTCCATCCAGTCTGCCTGTAAGTCCTGTACTTGATTACAGCTTTTGACCCTCCCCCTGCCTAGCCTCTATGGTTCTTGTATGCCTGTCCCATGCATGTTTTTTTTTTCCTCCCCTACATGCTCCATGTCTCGCCACTCCCAGCCACCAAGGTCCCCGACCCACCTCCACCCCTATCAAGCCTCCTATCTCATATGGCAGCTGTCCCTGGGGTAGCCTGGCATAACTCTTCACCGGATATGTCCCTCTCTTCTGAGGGAGAAGGCACCAGTGGGGAGGCCAGTGCAACTAGTTGGCCACAGGGTACTGCTGAGGCGGACGTGGCTCCTCGGGGGCTTCGATGGTGTTGGAGGACCAACAGCCATCATCCACTTGGTCATGGTGCCATTTCCATTTTTTTTTCCCCTGGTGGTTTTCCCTGTTGCGTCACTCATGCAGTACTCCCTGTCTCCACCAAGGGCCACTGCTGAGTGATGCTATCCTGCTACCCTCCCCAGAAGAGAAGAGCAGTCCCATGGATGTGCAATCCTCTCCTTCCCCTGCCAGCCCCCGGCATCCTGAGTCCATTCCAAAACCTGGGTCGCAAGCATGGCACGAGGTGTGGCATCCAGCACCTCAACCCTCAGTGCCACTGGGCTGGCCCATGCATGTTTAAATCCAACCACAGTGCTTGCTCCCACCACTTCTTGTGGCAGACCACTCCATGCGTCCACCACCCTCTCCATGAAGAAAAACTTCCCCACATTCCCTCTTAACCTACCACCTTCCAATTTCATGTCATGCTCCCTAGTTCTTGTACTCCTCCTGTATTGGAAGATTCCCCCCTCCCACACCCTGTTTATGCCTCTGAGGTACTTGAATGCTTCTATCATGTCCTCCCTCTCCCTCCTCTCCTCCAGCGAGTACATATTGAGGTCCCTTAATTTCTCCTCATAAGTCTTGTGGTGCAAGCCCTGTACCATCTTAGTCACCCTTCTCTGGACTGCCTCCAGCCTGTTAATGTCCTTTTGAAGGTGTGTCCTCCGGAACTGCACACAGTACTCCATGTCAGGTCTGACTAGGGTTTTGTATAATGGCATCACTATCTCACGGCTTCTGCTGGTGATACCCCTTGCTATGCATGCCAGCATGCCACTGGCCCTCCCTGCTGCCTTTGTGCTCTGCTTTGACATTTTCAGGTCATCTGAAATAGTAACCCCCAGGTCTCTTTCCTATTTGGTGACTGTCAGCAACCCCACCCCAATCCAGTAGCTCTCCTCAGGGTTACTGTGTCCCAGGTGCATAATTTTGCACTTTATTGAATTAAACCTCACTTGCCACTCTGCAGACCATTTCCATTTCTCAAGCTTCCCCAGGTCCCTCATTTTCTCCACTCCTTCAGGAGTATCCACCCTGTTGCAGATCTTTGTGTCATCCTCAAACAGGCAGACCTTTCCTTCCAGCCCTTCTGCAATGTCACTGATGAAGACATTGAACAGAACTGGTCCAAGGACTGATCCCTGAGGTACCCCGCTGGTCACCCTCCACTCCCCAGCTTGTACTCCATTTACCACCATGCTCTGTGTCCTTTCCAGTAGGCAGTTCCTAACCCAGTTTACCACCTTGTTTCCCTTGCCTGGACTACTCATCTTGTTAACAAGCCTCCTATGTGGGACAGTGTCAAAGGCTTTGCTGAAATCAAGGTAGGCTACATCCATCGCACCCTCCCCAAATTTATTCCTTCATCACCCAGTTGAAGAAGTCTATGAGATTTGTCTGACATGACCTACCCACTGTGAACCCATGTTGCCTAGGGTCCTGGGCACTGATGGCTTCTAGATGTCCCACTATCCTTTCTTTAACTAGTGCCTTAAGTAGGAGGTAGTAACAACAACAAAAAAGGAAAGGGACCTGGGGGTAATCAAATCAGATGACCTTAAGGTTAGCAAGCAATGTGAGAATGCAGTAGGGAGGGCTGGGGGTATACTGGGATGCATAGGGAGAGGCAGCACCAGCAGAAAACAGAAAGTTGTTATCCCTCTGTACAGACAGTTGGTGAGACCCCATCTGGAGTACTGCATCCAGTTCTAGAGACCCCATCTCCGCAAGGACATAGACAGGATAGAGGCAGTCCAGAGGAGGGCAACCAAAATGGTGCAGGGTCTGCAAAAGAAGCCGTACGAGGAGAGACTAAAGGAGCTTAATAGGTATACCCTTGAGGAAAGAAGGAGAGGGGACATGATAGAAACTTTGAAGTACCTCAGTGGAATCAACAAAGTCCAAGAGGGTAGCATCTTTCAGAAAAGAGACGTGTAAGAACAAGGGAACACAATTTAAAGATAGAGGGGGGGCAGTTCAGGGGCAATGTGAGGAAGTATTTTTTCACAGAGAGGTTGGTGGACGCATGGAACCGCCTTCCTGAGGAGGTTGTGACGTCTAAAACTGTGGGAGAATTCAAGAATGCATGGGACAGACATAAGGCAATTATTGTGGGGCGTAGGAAGAAATAGGCTGTTGGTTAACTAGGATCTGCGGCCTATCCCATAGGTAGGGAAATGGGCAGACTAGGTGGGCCAAGCGGTCCTTATCTGCCATCAAAGTCTATATTTCTATATTTCTAAGGCACAAAGAAGTGATTGGAAGCATTTTCCATGTGTTGAAATACATCTTCTTTGCAGTCTGATTTTGGATTTCTTGTGTTGTTGTCGGGGTTTGGCCATGACTGAATATGGCATTTTTTATGTTTGATGCGTGGGTCAGAGTCTGCTTTACCAGAAGGGCAATACAGCGGCCTTGCTGTGTGTTTTTTTTGGGGGTCGCAGGAAGTCTAAAATTTTAAAATATGTTGCTGGCTGGCACTTTTTACCATTGGGTGATAGCAGGATATACAACGTGTAAATCGTGCCAGCCAGCCAATCAGTAACTATTATTTTTCAAGCCATTGTATATGTATATATTTATGTATGTTTTTATTTTGAAAAATTTGTAAAGATATGTATTGAATAAACAATTGAGAATTCCGGAAATGTGCTAACTTGAAAGGGTTATGTTTGAAAATGTATGGTGTAAACAAGACACACAATGGCCTGACTCAGAATATGTTATTTATCATTTGTGATGATTCAGAACCACTCGCGAGTTATGGTCCAGCCCCATCACTCATGAAGATAAGTGGCACACTCTAAGTCAGGTCACAGCATATCCCTTACTTATGTTTTATACAGTTGTTTATCTTGGGTGGTTCCACCATAATTTCAGCCATCACACTCTTCTCCTGCTCTGACTTCATGTCTGACACTCTGGTCTGCCTTCCAGATGCCACTTTCCTTCCATCCTTGTGGCAGCATCCCAGCAGTGAGTCTTACCATTCAGCATCCAATGTGGGGATGCTGTGTTCCTGACTCAGCACAGGCCATTCAAGCAAGGGAAGGCTTGGACAGTAGCCTTGCTGAGCCTGCCCATTGTTCAAATTTTTCTTCCACCCACATATCTGCCCCGAGTGCAGTCACCCAACTTGCATCTATCCTTCAGGGGTTGAGGGGGTGAGATAATGCGTAGAAACTCATAGCGTCAGTGGGGCTCTAACAGCAGGGTGAGTGGTACCCTCCTACTGCATTTTAAATGCACTGCCTCTGCAGTGCTCACTAGACTCCATTGCTGAGGTGAGGTTACAAGCTGGACTTGGGATGTGAACCTGGATCTCCAGCATAGCAGCACTATACTGCCTTCAGCACCACCAGGAACCCTCCTTCACTGTTGGCTGCTTTAACAACAGAATCCGCTCAAGGATGGCACCTGCACTGTTGGCTGATATGCCAACTGAGTTTGCTGGTGGGGTGGCCTGGCCTTTCTCTGTAGTCACTGTGCAACCTCTAGAGCAGATGTTGTGTGGTCCTCCATCCCCTTCAGCTGTGGCTGCTGACACTTCTTTCTTTTAGCTGACAGCTGACACCTTATGATAATCCTCTCCCAGCATCAGTGGGGCTGGTCATTGCCCAGGGATACTCTCTGAGACTGGGGGTATAGCAGCATTGCTCGCTGAGGGTCCCCAAAAACACTGAAAATGAAAACATTTCATCTGTTTTACTTCCCAGGTGTACTCTGTTCTTTTTGCCTTTTTTGTCAGAACAGTAAAACAAATCTCACTGCAAACTGTTTAGCTGTTGTCACGTTCACTGAACATGAAGTTGTGTTAGTTGATATCCGTGGGACTCCATTCATTACATCATGGGTTTTAGACCACTTGATAGGCTACTGATGCACATGTGACCCAGGATCAAATTTCACAGTATACCTACAGTAGGTCCCAGGAGTCCCTGCTCCCCAATTCTTTTTGTGCATATAAAGAGGCTACAGCACTCCAGGAGTCCCTGTCTGCTTGCATTGCTTTGCTCTAAGGTAGGCCCTAGTACTTTGAACCTCTAAATTTTATATTGGTCTAGCTGCTTCTTTAGTTCTGAGAACAGTATTCCTCAAACTTTGTTTTTCACTTTCATTTCTCTTTTTTAATTAGGTTAACTGGGTAATTGCTGATTGTTTTTGACTGGTTAATTCATGATTGTTGAGGGGACCCTCCCCCTCATTTAATCTTTTAAGTAGATGGTTCCTATCTGTGGATAGTCAGGCTGTACTGCTTATATGTTCTTGTGACCGTTTTTTTTTCATTGCATTGTTTGATTCTAGTTTGTCTATACAGTATAATTTTTTGCTCTGCATTTCCCGGATGATGTGTTTGATGTAGGGCTAGGTGTCTGAAATCAAATCCCTGCACATTTTTGCGAGTGTCTGCATGACATATTAGGATAGACATACACTGTGTGTTTAAATTCCGTGCCTTCCTGAGGTATATTTCTTCTTCCTGAGTGCCTGAGTCATTCAGCGTAGGCCTGCTCGCTCAAATGCTGGCATTCAGGCCTACCTCCTGGGTGGTTAGGACCACGTGGCTACACCCTCCCCACCTTTCTCCCATTCTTCTCTATCCCCACTCACTACCCACCTCCCCTACCTTCACTAGCGGAGACAGGCAGCATGTTTGTAGGGGGATACATATTTATACATTTTTTTGTGTGGCTACCTTCACTCCTGGCTCCTCAGGATTTACACTTGGCCCGGAGAGGCAGCATCCTGGAATTTGCCCTGTTCGGTGCGGTCCACAACCTCTGTGCGGACTCCACTCACTCCGGTTTGTTGAATCTCATTTCCCCATCTCCCCTAATAGTGTGGACAGATGGATAGCCTTCCTAGACTGGGGCACCCAATGATTCTGCAGCACCTTCCAGCAGCCGCCGAATTAACCAATTTCACCTCAGCCTGTCTGCTTCACACTGGCTCCCCTCCCAAATGGAGTCAGATGTGCTCAGGCTCTTTTCACCTAAGGGGCTGGTCTCGGGATCTAATTGCCGTATTCTACCTCTGTTACCATTATGTGGTTCCTCTGATCAAGTGGGGAATCGCAGGGAGGAACCACGAGGAGAACTCTACCTCTTCTGGCTGACTTAGACGTGGTCCCCACTAGTCCCTCACGTAGCAGCTTCTGGGGACAGTGGCAATCAATTCACCCTCGTATTTGTTTTTTCCCAAAAAAGGCCTTGTTCTCTTACCTGTCTAGCATCTCTAAGGCCTTAGTCAGCAGGAGACGAGTATGCCACTTCCTAGCCTGGTCAGCCTCGGGCAGTAATTTGAGCCTACTATTCCGTGTGCCAGCACACACACACATTGCAGAGTGCCCTGTCTGTAGTACTGTAGGCCTCCATGCATGTGCACATCAATCCTGGGTGCCATATCTGTAGTCTTTTCTCAGGTGGCCATTTTGGTAGTCAGTCAGCCTGAGAATGTGCTTGCAACTACCGCTGCCATCTTTGTAGTCCTAGAAGGACTCCACTCATGCGTGGAATGGCATGGCAGCCATTTTAAGATCCACTCACTCCTCTTCTAGAGTGGAATGAGTGTGGTGGCCCCTTTTTAAGCTCTTCTGTACCACTGTTGCTGAAATTAGGGACCATTAATTATAGTGCAATTTCAGTTAATTTTCCTAATTGATTATAGAGTCACTGGACCCCAGATGTTCTTAATATTGTCCATTATGTTGCTTATATAGAGTGCCCAGGGGATGTGTGTGTGTGTGTGTGTGTGTGTGTGTGTGTGTATATATATATATAATTTTTTTTTCATCCACCTGGATGCTCAGCATGGCCTGTCTCTAATCCTCTCCTTCTATTTCTTCCTCTCTTCCCAGATGGTAAAGCCTAAGAAGTGCATGACTTGCAGTGCCCCCTTGTTACCACATAACTCGGGGTCACAGTGCCCAGCATGTCTGCATGATGCAGATGATCTCTCTCCCTGGAACAATCCCCATCCATGGATTCTGGTAATGTAGGAACTAGTGGGACTAATTTGGGTGAATCCACAGGCGTTACTTCTCCAAAATTAACAAGCCATGGTGGCCATGATGGAGTCAGCAGAACTTTATGCTTAAGATAATGGAAAAACTGGAAACCTTAACACAGCATAAGGCACCCTGCCCCCGGCTCCGCTACCAGGACCTATTCCAAAACCTGATGACCAGATAGAAAAAGGGAATCCAGCTCCTGACGTTCCTCAACCAAACCTAGGAGACGAACAAGAGGATGAAGAATTGCCAGATGATGACAAAGACAGCCTCCAATGAAGAAGAGATGGAAACTAGTCAGTCTGTCCCCTTCCTCACCTCCAAACTATACTCATTTGACATAATGCCAGGACTTATGACGGCCATAAAGGCCACAATGGGGTTCAAGCTAGAACCAGCGAAGGCTGAGTCTAAGCTTGACCCCATGATTCAACAAAAGCAAGTAATCAAACAAACCTTTCCCGTCTGCCCAGCAATTGACGATATCTTTGTCAAGGAACCAGGTCGCTAGTCCAAAAAGAGGAACATGGACAGGATGTATCTGATCCAGGTAGATAAAGTGAATGCCTGGTGTGTGGCTCCTACAATTGACCCACAGACTGCAGCCCTCAGTAAAAAGATGGTCCTTCCCTGCAGCACCATCTCCCTAAAAGATCATACTGACAAAAAGGCGGAGGGTACGCTAAAGAAATTGTTTGAAATTACAGGCATCATGGTCAGAGCTGCCACATGGCAATTTACGCAGCCAGAGCGCAAACTCCACTCCCTGAGTGATCACTCGCGAGTAACTTTCACATGGTCCTGCCGTCTACCAAAACCTGTGCCCAGCATGGTCTCCCGCTGACTTATCCGACCAGGTAACCTCACTAGGCTTAAGCATTACCTCGCCCAGTGGTGCTGGTCACCAATCAACCGAGCCCCTAGTATTGATGAAGCACTCAACTACTTTACCCACTCCTTCAATAAGGCCTGCAACATCTTTACCCCGCTGGTCAAAACCCGGACTAAGCAACATAGTGCACCATGGAGCACAACATCACTGCTCAAACAGCTCCACCACAGAGACAATCTCTGGCATAGAGCCAATTCCTCAAGCAAGCCTGGAGACAGGCAGTCCTACAATGCTGGATGCAACAAATGTACGTGGGCCACTTGTAAGGCTAAAGTAGAGTACTACAGATCCACACTAGCCTCCTCCTGGGGGTCTACCTGGAACTTCTGGGACAACATAAAGGAGCTAAATGGGAAGTCTCACTCCCTGCCCCTGTCTCTACTCAACTTTTATGGAACCGCTATCTCTGACCCCGCTAATATTGCAGACTGCCTAAACACCGCCTTCTCAGATTTCAGTGCAGTTCTCCCTAGTAACTTCTTCGACCCTACCCCCCCAGCCACAGCCCCTCCCTTGCCCACCTTTATGCCTGAGGGCCATCTCACCACAAAACTCTTGGCACTATCTAACAAAAGCCCTCAGTGTTACCAGCCTTTCCTCTGACCCCCTGGATACTAGGATCCTACGGCAGGTCCTTGACGTAGTACTTAACCCCCAACTGATTTATTCAACCGCTCCCTCTGCCTGGGCCAGTTCCTTTTAGCTTGGAAAAAGGCTGTGATCACCCTCATTTTCAAAAGTGGTGACACCGCCTCTCCTGGAAACTATCAGCCGATCTCTATTCTTCCTCCTCTCTCTAAAACCCTGGAAGAAATAGTGGCAGACCATTTATCTGAATATCTTGCCTCCCACAGTCTTCTATGCAGACAGCAGCATGGTTCCCATCCAGGTCATAGTACAACCACTGTTCTTGTGGAGTTCTCAAACTTCCTTCACGAAACTCTTGACACAGGCCACCTTGCAGGGACTGTCGACATCAACCTCTCCAAGGCCTTTGATACGGTCTGTCACCCACTCCTACTGGACACTGTCCTTCAACTAGGCTTTTCCCAAGGTCCACCGGACTGGTTCTCTAGCTATCTCTCTTCAAGGTCCCAGTGTGTCAAAATAAACAGCACCCTCTCCAGCACCCACCCCATCTGCTCGGGGTCCCACAGGGCTCCATCCTGGGCTCTCTTCTTTTTAGACTCTATGTAAATGTCCTACCCAACTCCTGCTCCAGCAAGGTCCTGCTATATGCAGATGATGCAGTTCTTCTCTCCTCCCACCCTGACCCCTCCTCTCTTCAGGCCTCCCTCCAGCACTCTTTCAGTCAAATTGGAAACTGGTTCAATGACCGCAGGCTGGTCATTAACATTAAAAAACAAAAGCCATGTTGTTTGCCCATCATCAAAATAAGGCAAAAAAAATCACCCCTCCATATACTCTCCAGCTCACTCCACCCACTAGAACAAGTTAGCAGCTACAAATACCTGGGCATTACCTTCGACTCTGCCCTCTCCTTTCATTCGCATATTGACCTGCTCACCTCAGCAATTAACATGTGCATAGGCCTTCTCTACCATCATAAGGACTGCCTCCCACCGGATGCCCTCAGATTGGCTGTCTCCTCCTCTATCCTGTCTCTTATAGACTACAGCCTCCCTATCTAAACTGCTGCTGATGCCACTACCCTCAGGAGAATCCAACTATCCCTAAATAAGGCCTGTAGGCTCCTCACTGGTGCAGACAAAAGGACTCATGTATGCACTCTATACTGCTGGCCAACATACTCAATCTAGAAGAGCGGTTACAATATCAGACCTGCCTCCTGGTTAAAAAAATACTTCTAGGTCTCTCCCCCCAGGGGTGTCTGCCTCCCTCCAACCTGCTTCCCCCTCTGCCTCTAACCATGGCTCCACTAAGGCCGCTGTCAGAGTCCTGAGGGTGCGGACATCATTTGCCCAGAGATCCTTTTGTAACAGGGCGCCACACTGGTTCAACGCCCTTCCCTCCTTGATCTCCTCACTCACTAAAATAGGTCCTTTTAAGGCAGCTCTCAAGAGCCTCATTTTCTTCACCTGCAGCTGCGAATGTGCTCCACAAGCGGGATCCTAGCCCACAGGTGCCCCGCTCCCTCCCCGGACCCTTTCCTAGACTCTTGACGATAATCGCTTTATCTCAGGCTGCAATTCTGAATTTACTGTATTTGTCCTTGGAGCCTAACTTTCGCACTGTATAGACCTCTGTACTACCATCATAAACTGTAACTTATCTGGGCACTGGATGGCTCGGGATTCTATGTTGTTTGTTCTGACACCTGCAAATATATGAATACTGTTTGCTATTCACTGTTTGGTATGTAACAAAAAACTTCTGTAACCTTCTGTCTATCATATTGCATTTGTGTTGCTGTCTATGTGTTGAATGCACTGGAACTGACATGGAGCCTTTGGAAACAAGTCCTTGACTCAAAGGGTTGTAATTTCGATATGTATAATAAATAAATAAAAATAAATATGATGGCTGGAGAAGCTCTTGGAAAATGCAGACCCTAAGTTGAGAGACTCTGAGTTGTTCGAGTGTACACCTGACACACCCAAATATTTAGGGGATATGGCAGTGGATACACTGAAACTTGAGGCAAGGGCATCTGCATTGATGAACAGAGCCAGAAGATCCTTATGGTTCAAACTGTGGGAAGCCAACAATGAGTCCAAAAACCTCCTACAAAAATCTACCCTTGAACAGTAAACACGTGTTCAGCGAGTACTTAAAACAAAAGGAGGAAGGCAAGGATCTAGGCAAAAGCAAGAACAGAACTAGCTATCTATCTTTCGGTAGGCGCAATTTTTTTGAGGGGGGTCAACAAGTTCCATCATGGCTGAAGACAATTGAACTTTAATGCCTCTAATTCCTTTCCAGGCAGAGACTACCAATATAGCAATGGTTCCCGTAGCTCCTTCAATTCCAACAATCACTCTTCCTCCTTCAAGGGAAGAAATTCTAAGTTCGGAGGCAGAGGAGGAAAAAACAAGCAGCAATGACTACCAGTGCATAACCCCTCACTCTATCAGCCAGACAAGTCAAGAACATCATTACACCCCAGTGTGGAAAAGACTCTTCTTATTCCAAAACCAGTGGCAGCTCACAACCTCAGACAAGTGGGTTCTAGAGGTAGTGTTACACGGTTATGCGATAGAGCTAACGTGGAGACTGGAAAAATCACAGGTCTAGTCAGTCTCTGGTGTCAAAAAGAAAAGTATCTGCCCATCAGGTCCAACAAATAGCAAAGGACTTACTTGAAAACAGGAAGATCCAAATTGTTCCAGACAATGAACAGGGGCAAGGTACTTACTCCATCTTCTTCCTGGTGCCCAAAAAGAATGGGCATCTCTGCCCCATATTAGATTTAAAATACCTAAAAGAGCACATCACTACCCACAAATTCAAGATGGAAATGTTAAGGTTGACTCTAAGGAGCATCAGACTGGATGATTACCTGACCTCTATCGATCTAAAAGACACCTACCTCCACATCCCAATCTGGCTGAGTCATCCTCAGTATCTGAGGTTCCACATCCTGGGGCAGCATTTTCAATACCAGGCCCTATCCTTCAGCCTAGGGTCAGCACCAAAGGTATTTACGAAAGTCTCTATCATTCTTGTTGCCCATCTGCAGGAGCAAGGCATAGACATCATCCTGCACCTACATGACTGGCTAATACGATCCGGATCCAGGGCTCAGTCAGAAAGATGCACACACCTAGCATTACAGGCCCTGGCAGACCACGGTTGGGTGGTCAACCACAACAAGAGTTCTCTTACTCCAGCACAACAGTTAGAACACCTGGGGTAGAGATAAACACATCTGAAGGGAAGGCAAGGCCATCCCTGAAACGAGTAGTGAGCATAATCAGCTTAGTACGGGCTCTAAGGGACAACAGACTCCCTGCCACTGGTCAAATAGCACAAGTGTTGGGTTGCATGGCTTCATGTATTGATCTGGTCCCATGGACCAGATGGATCATGAGACCACTCCAGAACTATCTACTATCTCGGGGTGCTCCATCCAAGGAGAACTTGGGAGTCAAGTTAGTACTACCACTAGAAGTGAGACATTCTGGCCCATCGGCACAGTGGTTGGATTACAGTCTGCGACGCCAGCGACCCAGGTTTGGGAACAGACCCAGATCGCTGGAGGGATGGCTGGGGAGAAGGATGGAGTGTCCAACGACAGCTGGCTTTCTGTGGGGGGGGAGGCGGCTAAGCATCTACTGGCCCCTGGCAGAGGCCGGGGGCATAGCAGGATGTCCAGCCTTAGATATCTGGGGAGTGGTGGACACTAGTGCTTGCCATAACATCAGTAGCACACTACTCTCCTGGGGAGAAAAAGTGGGAAATGGTGTCCTGGCCGATCGGGTGACAGCCTCCCCGACTTCTCGTCACTGGACTCCCAGACCTCCATCTGCCACCTCAGCAGCTCCCAGGGTCATGAAGCACAGCTGAAAAAGTCTCATCCCTTATGCAGGTAAGGGACCCTCCCAATGAAGGACTACATCGGGGATACATGGGGCTGGCTGCAGTGTGGGGTGGTGGGGTCGGGAGTGGCCAGGATGTGTAATTCCATGTGGGGCCCGAGGAAGTGATCAGCCAGGGCACAGGATGGGAGCAAAAAATGAAATGAGACAATACCTGACCTGGTGGACCCTCAGGTGCAATCTCCTGAGAGGCACTCCACTGGAGTTGTCCTACAAAGTCCCTCTAGAGACAGATGCCAATCTGACAGGGTGGGGAGAATGCGTGGATTCCCTATCAGCTCAGGGATGCTGGATGGCAGCAGAATCCAGGTTGTTCATAAATGTCCTGGAAATTAGAACAGTGTTCCATGCTCTGAGGGCATTCAGGGAGCTCATCACCGGACGGTTTGTACTTGTACGGTCCAGCAATCAAGTCACTTTAGCTTACATCACCAAGCAAGGGGGAATCAGAAGCAGAGCCATGCAAAGAGAGGTAACCAGGGTAATGACGTGTGCTCAAGCCAAACTTGCCATATCAGCGCCATCCACTTAGCAGGCAAGCTAAATGTCAGGGTGGACTGGCTCAGCCAACAACAGGTTCACTCAGGGGAGTTTCAACTGCACCCGGACATATTCCGGATGATCCAGAGAAGATGGAGGCCCATTCCCATGAACCTGATGGCCACCAGGGCCAACTTCCAAGTAGACAGTTCTACTGTAGGTATAAGGAGCAGCATTCCAAGGGAGTCGACACACTGTCCCAGTACTGGACACTCAACCAGGCCTATGTGTTTCCCCCCACTCTCCTGATTCCACAGGTCCTATCCAAAATCCAGCAGTCTCAGAGACTCATCATCCTAGTAGCCCCCTACTGGCCTTAAAGAGTGTAGTTCTCAGCAGCGTTGGCCATGACAGTAGACAGACTGTATCTACCTTACAGTGCCGACATGCTAATCCAGGGACCAATGACCCATCTGGCCCCGGAGACACTGAAATTGTTGGCCTGGCTCCTGAGAGGCAGAGATTGCTAATGGCAGGTTATCACGCTTAGGTCATCTCGACCATGCTGCAGTTCTGAAGGTCATCCACTAACTCCACCTACAGCCGTCAGTGGAGCATCTTCTCAACCTGGTGCCGAGCTAGGGGCACAGAGCCAAAAAAAGCCGACATGTCTACTATCCTGCTATACCTGCAACAGGGCCTTGACAAAGGCCTGTCCCACTCTTGATTCTCTGCCATAGGAGTGGCTCTGGGTCTGATCAGACAATATAGTCCTGGCACTCACCCAGATGCAGTTAGATTCCTAAAAGCAGTCGAGGTAATACAACCCCGAACTAGACCGCCCATAGCTCCTTGGGGCTTAACCTTAGTCCTCGAGGCCCTAAATAATCATACCTTTGAACCAGTTCTTGAGACACAGTTGTACTGGAGGACTTAAAAACCTGTTTCCTTCTGGATATATGCTAAGCTCGAAGGATAAGTGAGCTAGGGGCTTTGTCCTGCAAAGAACCCTATACTGTTTTCAGCCCCGAAGGGGTATCCCTAAGAACGGTACTGGTTTTCCTACCTAGGATTGCCTCCCTATTTCACTGGTACCCACTTTCCTACCTAAGATTGCCTCCCTATTTCACAGGGAACAGACAATTGAACTCCCTACCCTGTATGAGAATGGGTTAACAGGGAGAAAATTGCATTCCACATCATTTGGATATTAGAAGCACCCTGGCAACATATATCACTAGAACTCAGCTGGTATGCAAGACAGAAAGGCTGTTCATCACTGTGAAAGGACAGAAGCAGGGTATGGCAGCCTCCAAAGCAGTGACTACTAGTTGGCTCAAGAGAACTATTCAAGAAGCACACAAGGCAAAGGATCTAATACCACCAGAAGGCGGTAAAGCACATTCAACCAGGGCAGTGGCCATTTCCTGGGTTGAAATGGCAAGTGCATCAACAGAGGATATTTTCCAGGTAGCAACATGGACTTCCATTTATACCTTTGCAAGGCATTACAAGCTTGAAACTTTATGTAAGCAAAGGGCTTCTTTTGCTCACAAAGTTCTCTCAGCAGCCAATACATCTAGCTACTCCTTGATCACTCTGTCCTGCCCTGATGGGAATAGTACTGCTGTTTAATTAAATCCATGATGTAATGAATGGAGTGCCATGGATATCAACATAACACAATGGGTGTTTACTCACCTGCTAAAGGTGATTGTGTTAGTTGATATCCATGGCACTCTATGGCCCTCCCATCAGAGCGATCAGACTGGCAAGAATATTTTATGATATAATAGAAGCAGTGGACTTGATCTGTTATATTGACTTTCCTATTATTTTTGGAACTGGCTAGAGTAACGTCCACACATGTATCTGAATGTAGTATTTACTTCCCTTAAGTAGTCACGTTAGTCATGAAGGGAGTTTTTTCCTCCTTCTGTCAGTCACATTAGGTGGCTGAGTTTAGAATTGTATTAATAGGGAAATAAAGGTATTATTATGACCTTTTCTTATCTCTCTAGACTCTCTTTATTAGACTAATGGTTCAAAGTAACTTGCCTGTATAAATAACCTTGTTTCAGCTATGGAAGAATTGAACTGAGGAGCAGGGACTCCTGAGACCTAGGTATACTGCGAAATTTGATCCTGGGTCACATGCGCATCACTTGCCTATCAGATAGGTTAAAATCCATGATGTAATGAATGGCATGCCATGGATATCAACTAACACAATCACCTTTACCTAATGGGTAAACTCCCATTAGTCAC
Organism: Neoceratodus forsteri; assembly: GCA_016271365.2. Classification (NCBI taxonomy): domain Eukaryota; kingdom Metazoa; phylum Chordata; order Ceratodontiformes; family Ceratodontidae; genus Neoceratodus; species Neoceratodus forsteri. The sequence continues at coordinate 1,875,229,236 of CM057452.1, forward strand.
ACAGGAACACAGTCTGTGACTGCTTTCCTGGTTGGCACTGTAAAAAAAACAACGTAGTTGGTGGCACCAACAAACAAGTTCTAGCCAGAGACAGTACAGCTGTGGAGAGCTTGCAGAGCTCTGAAGAGTGAGTACTGCCGACCGGCTGCAGTGCAACTGCGCATGTGTGGCATTCATGCATGCATAGTTGCTGTGAATGGCGGCACCAGAAGAACTGCTCATGCATGCAAGGCACTCATGTGCAGTTCTTGCCCCAGAATGCTGAAGTGACATCCAAAATAGTGCGGCAGTTATGCCATAGCAGCCAATTGTGGTGGAGTGTTACAAGCTCCATTGGACTTTTGGAAGGATACTTCCAAAAATGCAACGGAAGGTGCCACGAACGGTCATTTTAAGGCAACAGATCGCAAAATGGCTGTAGGCTCTTCCCACAGCTGTAAAAAGAGAGTCAATGTACAGTATGTTTTCTAGATCATTTACTAAAGTGCTCCAAGTGCGTTATTATAGATACATTTAAAGACTGTGCAAAATAGGCAGCATTTAACTACATACCCCAATGCTTTGACCACCTGAGTGGTCTTCTTCAGGGAGTAGACTAGTGTGAGACATGACTCCCCTTAAATAGCGGGAGCCAAAGTTAGGTGGGTGCAGGTTCATGTTTAACCGACCAGTTCTGATGCTCATGAAGTTGCTCTCAATCTCAAATGTCAGTTAGTGAGGGAATTAGTTTGTAGCCCCTTAAATGACTATAACACACACACACACACACACACCCCCCCGGCTATGGGGCAAGATGTGGAATAAACCAGTCTGCACTAGGGCCTTTCTATATCCCAACCTAATTATTTCATTGAGGATCCTATACACATATAAATGAACAGTATCATGCTTTCACCAAAAGCTATCTTATTTACATCTCCCTTGGTTAGCACTGTAAGACAGGTTTAGTCCTGACCCTGGACATGGGTCAGAGTCAGAACCTTAGGATCCGTTTGTTGAGGCTGTATCATCTACACATCCTTAGGAGCCCCATAATTCCTCATATTCCTTGCAGTTCACCAGTGGGTGATGTTATACCTAGGAACAGAGCATTTCCCACTCTGTTCTGAATTAACATCTCCCACCTTGCTATGAGGTTGGGGTTCAAACATACTGCATAACACTGCAGGATCAGTTCAGTTGGTGTGCAGAAGGCATCACCGCTGTAAAAACTTTCCCTCAGAAACTCCTGGCTGATAGCCACCCTGACTCTTGGTACCTCACATCAGCTAGATCCTTACTCTCATCGGATGGTGTGCTGGGCACTGACACCGCAGCATGTACCTCAGTCTGTCCTCTGACTACAACTGATAATCATCCTAGACCCTCTGCCTAGAGGCAGCTTCTCTGATGTCCATCCCAGCTTATGACTCCCCATACATAAAGTAGGCCTGCCAATTTCCTACCTGTATCAGCAAGTCAGTCTCTCTCACCAGACTTCTTACAATCTTTAGCATATAGCTGGCAGCATCTCTCAGGAACAGGATTAAAATGGCAGCCCCACAAAGGTAAACACCCACTTTGGTAAGATCCTTTATGCACTGCAAGGTCACCAGAAACTTTCCTTGAGGGGAAACCCCTTTGGATTCTCACCTCCTCTTCCATGTGTCTGACTTACACTTTGACTAGAGTTGATGGCAATCTACACTAAATGGTCTTTAGACTCCAAAACCTAAGAGTCTTCACTGCAGTCCTGGTGTCCGTCCCTGGAGGCTACCATGAATAGATGGGTTCTGTTGTTCACACACATGACAAGAGACCTGAGTCAAGGGTGCCCTGAAGGTACACCTGTACAATTCTGTCACTCTACCATCTTGACACTCCATCCACTGTCTGTCAGAAGCTCTACCAATCAATGGGATCTGTGGGCTTGCATTCCAGGAAAAAAGCCATTTTCTGTTACAGCTGTACCAGCCAACTCCACATGGGGCCCTCTTCTAGTCAGTCAGTGGCCCAATCCTTATTCCTAAAGGTTACTCCTCAAGGGCCCAATCCTTTCTCTGCTGGCCCACAACCCCCTCTATAAATATCACAGTTGGGGCTCACCACTTGTGTTACTGCCCCTCAACACTGACTGAAATAACAGCCATGTTTACTTTGCTTTGAATAGCTGGTTGCAGGCTACACCCCAGCTGTCTTCTTGCAGACACCTTGATAGGCTCCCACACTTCAGATTTATGGGGAACTGTCAGCACCAACAGCCCCACACCCAAGTGTGGGGCTGGTCCCAATTTGCACTTTGCATGCAAAAACATTTTTACATACTGTTTACTGCATTATAATTGACTGTATCATACTAATGCTGCTGACTTGCAAGGTGACATTTTTCATAACTGCAAATCCCCAAATCCCCTATAGCTGACATCACAGAGGGGCTCAATAGCCTGCAGTAGATGTTAAAGTTTTTAATAAGCTCTGATCTTTTGTTTACTGGTCCTACTGTCCGCTGTGGGCTAAGAACAGTCAGAGAAAAAGTCAGAAAAAGACAAGGTTCTAGTCATGGACGATTGCTGCAGGGAGAAATTGTCCAGCTCAGTGTTTTGTACCATGGACAGGCTATTAAACCCATCCTGTCTGTGGTGTACTCTAGTTTTTTGTGCTAAAAAATGCATGGAGTTTGGAGATTTCTTCTCTGACAAGGTGTCCTCCATTAGATTCAGAATCTGCTAAAGTGGTCTGTCATGGGCTGGTGATTCACACTAGGTTTCATACTAGGATAGGAAAGAAGCGAGAAGGCGAGTGCCCATATAGCTCCTGTTGCTCAGTCCCTATAATAATAAAGTTTATTTCCAGACATGCTGTGTTTATCCAGGTTATTTTTAAATGCTGCTTTTGATTTACTGGTTATACACTCCAATGGTAGAGAGTTCCAAGGGTTTACCACTCAACTAGTATAAAAGTACTTCCTTATTTTTATATTAAATCTTTTTCCTACTATCTGTAATAGATGACCCATTGTCTCTCCAACATCCTGTTTAAATGTTATGTGTAATTCCATTAACAAGTATGAATCCTGCATGATGTCGAACATAAACATAAGGTCACCCCTGGTTGATGGTTGGGGTTGGGTGGCACTGTTGATCTGCCTGCCTGGGGTGAGTTTCAGCCAGTTTTGGAAGAAGAGAGTCTCAAGCATAATTACAGGTTTGCATCCCACCAGCTGGTGGCTGGATCCTGGTCCTACCTGCCTTCTTTTAGAGTGCTGTGAGGTTTTGAGTCCAGTTATTTCCCAGACCTGGTGTGGTGTTCCTTCAGGTAGGGTATTTTCCCATCTGCCCATAAACAGGCAGTGGTGAGACCCCTTCTTAAAAAACCTTCTTTGGACACTGATGTGATGGGGAATTACTTGTCTCTAATTTCCCCTTTTTGGGGAAGTTTCTTGAAAAGGTGGTGGTTGAACAACTTGTTGAAAACCTGGAGAAGTTTAACATCTATGAACCTCTCCAGTCAGGTTTTTGGACATGCTATAGCACTGAGACTGCCCTCATCAGTGATGAATGATCTCCTCGTGGTGTGGGATTGGGGGCTTTGTACCATCTTGGTTCTGCTAGATCTCTCAGAGGCATTTAACACTGTTGACCTCGGTGTGCTTTTGGATTGCCCGAGGGAGTATGTGAGACTCTCTGCCACTGTTTTGGGCTGGTTTGAGTACTACTTAACTGACAGAATGCAGCGAGTGGTCCTGAGAAATCTTCTCTCCAGGGCCTGGTACTCCCCAATGGTGTTCCCCAAGGCTTGATCCTTGCTCTAGTGTTGTTGTCAGTGTACATGTTGCCATTGGGTGAGATCATTAGATGGTATGGCATTGAGCTTCACTGTTGTTCAGATGATACTCAGTTTTACCTGTCTACTGCCTCTAAGTCCATGGATGCAATCAACACACAACTCACCTCTGACCTCAATAGCATCCAGTCTTGGCTTACCTTAAATCATCTAGTCCTCAATGTTGGTAAGACCCAAGTTTTCCTTATTGGATCCCTCCAAAAGTGCTGCACTGCTGCCCAAGAACTGGACATCAACTGTCTCGATGGTTCTCCTGTCTCTGTCACCCACTCCTTCAGATACCTTGGAGTCAACTCAACCCTACCTTGGACTTCTCTCTTCACATAAAGAACATATGCAAAACCATTAACTCCAGAACTGGAATTGCCTATCATGTCCATCATGCCCTCACCCTAGCTGCTAGGGTCACAATCACCCAGGGTGTATTACTATCTGGATTACGCTATGCTCTCCCAGTCTTTTCCCAGACTAATGTTAGTTTCCTTCAAAAATGGGACATCACCTACAACAACATCTGCAGGTTTGCCCTATCTGCCCCTCATCTCACCCATCACTGCGAACTGTACTTTGCCCTACAAAAGCTATCTGCCTCTTCCTGGTGACTTTACATCAACGGTTGCCTAACTGACAATATTGTTAGGTCCTCACAACCCACTTCACTGCCCTCAATGTTTGTCAAAGTTGAACATTCTCACCAACTTCAGTACTGTACCCAGGCCCTCCATGTTGTTCCTCATTGTGCAACTAAAATGGGAGAGCACGCGTTTGCCCACTTTGCCCCTAAAACCTGGAACTCCCTGCCCTATCACCTTAAACCTCTAAATCCTACATCATTTTCAAAAAGAGCTACTCTTGTATCTAAGAACCTTAGAGTGTCTTGCTTCTGAGCATTACTCCACACCTTTCATTCTTGCTCTGCTCCTCCTGTGGCTACATTGTTTCATTTTCATTATTCTGCTATAACTCTACCTCTACACTCAGTTTCTGTTGCACTTATCACCTTCCTCCCCCTCCTTTAATCCATCTCACCTATTTGTAGATCTCCCTTACTCTCTCATCTTCTGGACATCCTGAGTCTCTTCTGCGTTCTCTAGCCAACTCCTGTTTTCATAACCCAGCCCAGCCCAGCAAGATGGTTTGTAAACCACAGCACCTATATACTTCTCCCCTTTTCTTGCCTTTCTTGCTCTGAATAAGTCCTGATCTATCTTATACTCGGCCCCAGAGGGCAGTTTGTAAACCAAAGCACTTCTATACTTCTCCTCTTTTCCTGTCTTCCCCGCTCTGAATAAGGTCTGGACTATCTTCTTAGCTCCATAGTCTTAATTAAACAGGACAGTGATTTTCAGCGATCGCAGCCTAACTGTAATAAGTTCCTCTCCTGTGGCTGTGCCTCACGGCAGGACTGTAACTTCAGCGCCTTTTGCCTTTCTGTCCCAGGGTAGTGTTAATAGAGCCGATGTAAAGGGAAAAATGTGTTTTGCTTTAATCCCTGCATTGTGAGTTCACCATATCCCCTATTGCCTTGCTTTTTATTGTGTTACTTCTGTAAGTCAGCTATACACCTATTGCCACGCTTCCAGCGTCTCTTGGCTTACAAGTCCAGCCTTGGGATTACTCTGTGTCTCCCTTTCTTTTCCTCTCGCCCTTCCCCCAGCTGACCTCCATCCCCTGATTTGTTCTGCCCCTTCCTCCCCTCCCCAACCTATTTAACTTGTCTCCTGTTGTCCTTTCAGACTTGTACCCCCGAGGAGCGGAGGTCGTGAGGGCGCACCAGAGCCCTCCCCCACATCGACAGAGCGAGTTCCGAACCCCCAGCCAAGGTAATTGCCACCGCGTGGAAGAAACGAGTGCGGTTGACTACGTGTTGGCGCCTTTTTCTCCTGATAGTGTGACCGAAAAGAATTTTTTAAATCCTCTCCTGTGGCTGAGCCTAACGGTAGGGCGGCTACTTTAAAAAACGGCAGGACGGTTGGAAAATTAAACAGGACAGTGATTTTCAGCGCTCGCAGCCTAACTGTAATAAGCTCCTCTCCTGTGGCTGTGCCTCATGGCAGGACTGTAACTTCAGCACCTTTTGCCTTTCTGTCCCAGGGTAGTCTTAACCCCGCCGAACGCTTTGCGTTCGGCTCCCCACCACCCCCACCACCACCCTTGGTCGGCTCTCCAATTTATAGGGAAGTCGAGTCAGGTGACCTGCGGAAATAACCTATCAGCCAACTTTACCAGCTGCAGGTTATACAAACTGTACACAAGTGGCCGCTGCAGCATCCATCCCTCTTTCTGTAGTTGCTATGTACACTCTACTATTTGCTACCCTCCTGCTGCAGGACCCCACAGCTCACTCCACAACCCCCAGAGGCACCCAACCTCACCAAAATAACTTTACACCATCCCTTCATCTATCAAAGGTATCCACAGATTCTGTACCCCCAGCAGCCCCCATACCAGGCAAACTGAACCTGTGGCCATTTTCTCTCTCATGCTAAACTTAACCCACACTCTCACACCAGGCAAACGCTGCACCTCTAGTGTCCCCCCAAGACCTCCTGCCCCCACCACCCACTCTAGCCTCTCCAATGCCCCCCTCTCTTCCCTAACGCTACTTTCCTGTGTTACTCCCAGCCTCCCCATCCCCACCACCACTGCAAGACGTCTTTCACCCTACCAGTTACAGCGTCTCTCATCCAAACTCTGCATGTTGGCCCTCCTGAGGCACACTTTCTTACTCCTCCTTGTATCAGGCAACATCCACCCCAACCCAGGACCATCCCGCACGATTGTCTCCCCTAAAAACCCTCAGGGGCGGCTGCGGCTTGCAACCCTAAATATATGCAGCCTTCCCAAAAAACACACACCCCTCCAAGGCTGGATTGCCCAGCATGCTCCTGACATACTTGCACTCTCTGAGACTTGGCTCACTGACAAGATTCCCAGTGAAGCTGTCTCCCTTCCTAATTATGCTTTCTTCCGGGCAGATAGGCCCAGCAAGAGAGCGGGTTGTGCAATGTATGTTAAATCTCTCTCAATGCCGCAGAAGTCCATACACCTGCATCACAAAACGGTGCCCAGGTACTCCAATAAAACTCAGCCTGGGTTCCAAAACACTCCACATCATCTCGGCCTACATCCCCGAGAAATCAAAACTCGATTTGACTCTATCCTCCAAATCATCTCCCAACTACCCAACACTAGTGAAGTCATCGTTATGGGGGATTTCAATGTAAACTGGTTATCCCCGGCCTCTTCCAGCTTCAAAGACGCCGCCCGGGCCTTTGATCTCACCCAACTAGTCACCTCCCCCACCAGAAGGGACTACAGATCCGGGACCTCCACCCTCCTGGACCTCATCTTCACCAACAGGCCAGGAAACTTCTCCTATGCTACAGTACTTCCAGATGCTATCAGTGACCACTCACCAGTAACTTGCTGGTGGTCGGGCAAGTTGCCCCCAGCACCCCCAAAAATCTCCTGGCAAAGTAGACTCAAAAGGGGCGGTTTAAAGAACCTTAAAGCCCACCTAACTAACAGCAACTGGCTCCCCATTTACACTGCCCAGTCAGTTGACTTCGCTCTGGCTCACTTTATAACCACCTTCAACAAAGCCTGTGGCTTATACGCCCCCTTTTCTAAGCTAGTTGTGAAATCCAGAACCACCCCATGGATCACACCCACACTACTAAGCCTGCTTCAGCAAAGGGATAACCTCTGGCACAAGGCCATAGACTCCCAAAGCACCCTGGATAGACAACTCTACAGGGAGGCTCGCAATAAATGTACATGGGCTTTGCGGCAGGCGAAAGCCCTCTACTACCAACACACCCTAACCTCCTCCTGGGGTGACGGGAAAAAATTTGGGGACAACATAAAGGAACTCAGTGGCAAATCTCGCTCCCCCACCCCCACGCAACTCACTCTTAATGGTGAGGTCACTCATGATCATCCCACTATCGCAGAAGCCCTTAACTCGGCCTTCTCAGATCTCTCCCACATCCTCCCTCCTAATTCCCCCCCCTCACCTCGAGTCCTACCAATACCCCACCCTTCCGGCTTCGAGTCATCACCTGCCATGAGGCAAAATGCTATACTACCAGGGCTATCTCTAATACCCACTACAGCAATGACTCCCTTGATCTTAAACTCCTGCGGCTCTCCCTTGATGCCACTTTACCACACCTCACTAAAATTCTTAACCTCTCGCTCTGCCTCGGCCAGTTCCCCTCTACCTGGAAGAGAGCCATAATCACTCCCATCCTGAAGAGCGGTGACCCCACTAACACCAGCAACTACAGACCTATCTCAATACTACCACCTCTTTCCAAAGCCCTAGAAAGAATAGTCTCTGACCAGTTAACCGAACACCTAACTAAGCATATGCTTCTCAGCCAGAAGCAGCATGGTTTCCGCTCAGGCCATAGTACCATCACCGCTCTCACAGAGCTCACCATGTTCTTACACGAAGCCCTCGACCATGGCTCAATTGCCAGGGCCATATACGTGGACCTAACCAAGGCCTTCGACACGGTCAGTCACGAGCTTCTTCTTCAAGTCCTCCCTAAACTAAATGTGGTCCCGGAGACATTGACCTGGTTCAAGGATTACCTCACAGGCCGTTCTCAGCAAGTCAGGATAAGCACCACCCTCTCCACCACTAAAACAGTTTCCTCTGGGGTCCCCCAGGGGTCTATTCTAGGCCCACTGCTGTTCACCCTCTTTCTAAACTCCCTCCCTAAGGCATGCAGCGGTCAGTTGCTCCTCTATGCCGATGATGCGGTTCTGTTCTGGAAACACCCCCACCCTACCGCCCTCCAGCAGGCCCTTCAAAGGCACTTCTGGGAACTAGAGACCTGGTTCACTGAACACCGCCTAATTATCAACTATAATAAAACTAAGTCCATGATTTTTGCCCACCGCCAAAGTCCTCATAGTCAGTCTGCTCTCCTCATCAAGAACGCCTCGTGCCCCTCTGGAACACGTTTCCAATTTCAAATACCTAGGTGTCACTGTAGACACCTCCCTCTCACATCAGAGGCATGCCAAATTCTCTCTCCACTATCAGCTCCAGAGTAGGCAACCCACTGCTCAAGCACTGCTTACCCCACAGGCTAGTGCAGCTTACAGTCACCTCCTCCATCCTCTCCCTTGTGGACTACGGGATTACTATATACGGCTCTGCTGAACCCACCTCCTTAACAGGATAAACATTGTCTTGAACAATGCCTGCCACCTAGTCACAGGTTGTGATAGGCTAACCCACACCTGTGATCTTTATCGCTATCTGGTTGGTTAAACTTCCAACATCGATTACAGTTCCACACCTGCATCCTCGAAAAAGATACACTTCACTAAGCTCCTCACAGACTTTTCCCTTAATCAGTTCTGCACCACAGGTGCAATACAAGGCTTCCGCAGCTCCCTGCCTCCTTGTACCTCAATGTAGAACTTCCCTAGGCAAAGATCCTTCCGATACCGGCCCTCTCTGGCTCAATGCATTACCACACTCACTCACAGACCCACAGCATCTCTCAATTTAAACAGGCCTCAAAGCTCACCTCCTTGAGAGAGCCCTATGTGATCATGGGCTAACTCTGCTCACCCAGTTGACCGCCCATCCTCCCCTACTCTCGACTCAGGGTCCCACAAGGCCTCACATATTTCTCCAAAACTCGCCGGTATTCCAAGATTGCTGCTAACTGCCTCACCATATATTAAGTTTTGCCTGGACTGCTCCTTTGTTCAGTTTCTGTAAATTCTGCCTGTTTTATGTATGTTCTCTACTGTATTTGTCTACCCTCCACCCTATGTAACCAACGTGGAGCCTTTGCAAAAGAGTCTGTGACTCAAAGGTTTGTAATTCCGATTGTATTCCAATAAATAAAATAAATAAAAAAATTATTTGCCATTCTAGATTTCCTGCTGTATTTGATTTTATACTACCATCTTAATCTCAGCTTTTACTGATTGTATCCAGGTCTTATTTTACTGAAACTGTAATGTACAGTACCTAAAAATCTGTATCTACTGCATTTTAACCCCTTGCCTCTGTAACCCCCTGTAATTTTCTACACAATCCTGTTATTGTGAATGTTGTGCTTCAGCCTATTCTGTAAATGTATGTTTGCTCTCTATCACTGTAAATATTTTTGCTTACTGTAACTGTACTCTCCTGTGTCATTCCTGAAAATAAGAAGGTTATTGCCTAGTGCACTTACCCAGTTACCAAATGCAAAAAAATAAATAAATAGAATGTCTGGTGAGTCTGGTGTGGTCTTGGTGTTGGAGAGTTGCTTGATTGAAATTAATAACTGGATGTTCTTAAACAGACTATGTCTTAACCCAAGTAAGATGGAGGACATGATTGTCAAGCATAGTAGGCAGGTCCCAGCTATGATGAGTGGATTGACCTTGCTTCCTTCATTAGGTGGTCTGCCACTTAAAGCTGTAGATGCAGTTAAGAATCTTGGGATCATCCTGGACACCAAGTTGATGCTTGATCAACAAGTGTAAGCCCTGGTCCAAGCTGACTTCAACCATCTTCGTAACATTGCCAGGATTAAATGGCATCTAGTCCCTGCTGACCTATAAAAGACAGACAGTGTATGCCTTTGTCACTGCTAGACTCAACTATTGCAATGCTTTCTACCTAGGGTTATCTGGAGGTTTGTTGCAACACCTGCAGCTAGTTCAGAATGCTGCAGTCTGGCTGACTGTGGGATCTCCTTGTAGATACCACATTACACCGGTGCTGCATTCGCTGCTCTGGCTACCTATGTGGCTGTGCATAACCTTCAAGATATGCTAAGCAGCTTTCAAGTCCCTACACAGAACTGGAACAAATTACTTAAAAGACCTCTTAGTTTCCTACCGCCCAACTTGCTCACTCTGCTCTTCCAATGCGGGCTTGCTTTCTGTATCTATTTCTAGGCTCCGGCAATCTGGGGACAGAGCATTTTGTGTGGCAGTGCCTACTTTCTGGAATGCTCTGCCAGAATATGTTAGATCTGCCCGTACGGTAGGGCCTTTAAGTCTAATTTAAAAATCTTTCTCTTTGCTGAAGCTTTACCCTGTACTTTTTAATCATTGTTTATTTATGACTTATATACACTGCCCGTTTTACATTAACCCTTGCAGGGCCGCAGACTGAAATATCAGTCCAAAATTCCTATATGTTCTAATTCTGTCATCAGCCTAAGGGTTAATAGTTTTGTAGTCTGTATTTATTGTAAAGCACCCTGAGCCTTTGGGAAGGGGCTCTACAGAAATAAAGTTGCCTTGCCTTGCCAGATGACTGAACTTAGCCTGAGGGGAACAGCAGAACTGGCAAACAGCTGATTAGAGTTTATAAAAGCTCAAACATGCACTTCAGCCATCTGAATCTCCCATTGCTGTAGCACTCTTCTGATGTCAGCTGCAGGGGATTCTGGGCCTTGTTAGTTACAGAATATGTCAGTTTGCAAGAAAACAGAATTAGTGAGATACAATCTACAATATTATAGGAAAAAAGTAAAATATTTATTTGCACACAAAGTGCAAATTGGGACCAGACCCGTACTTGGATGTGGGGCTCTTAGTGCTGACTGTTCCCCTTTAAGCACACCACGTCAACTCTCCTGATGATTTTGTCTTGAGTAGGGTCTGCACTGACTGTATAGGCAGAGAAAAAAATGTGCAGACTGGGCGGGCAAAGCAGTCATTATCTGCCGTCAAATTCTATGTAAGATGCATTTTGCACCTTTATACATCAAATACTTTGTGAAAAAAAATAAAAGCCACTGCATTTAATCCTGTTGTTGGTGTCGATTTTTACTGCCTTGAATTGTGATTTTTGAATTGGGCACATCTGTGGGTGGCATTACCTTTGTTGCTCTGGACTACTGTATGTCAAGTCCATGCCTAGTTTTCTGTCTACACAGTGGGCATGCAAGCAGTTGGTACCAGTTAAAGAGTAAAGATAACTGCTTAATCCCTATCCCTGCATCTGTGTCAGTCTGTCTACTCATGAGGTAATACAGGGAGCATCATGATGGATGGTTGGGTGAGAAAAGTCCCCCCAATGAGCTGGTGTGACACCACAGAGGAGAGGATAAATTGGAAATGTGCTTGTGCCAAGGAAGACGTACACAAAGATATCGAATGCAGTGCATGGAATGGAGGTGTTAACAGTAAGGGAAAAGAAGCTGCAACTATGTTGGCATCCTGGCAAGTTCCACAAATCAGGACCCCATGATGTAGCATGCCCTATAAAAATGCTAAAGGCACTGCCGGAGGGTGTGGGAGGGTAGTTCAGTGGAATGTAAGGACACCGCCATGTGGGAGCAGATGGGTTTCTGCCTAGGCTCACAAAGGGTAGAGCTGGAGGAATTGTCATTACTACTGAGCTTCATAGGCCCCAACTGCCCAACTGCTTCACCTAAAAATAAGTAAGTACAATTTATTTTAATACAACAATTACATACTTGGGCTGAAGCCTGTGTTCAGATGAATCCTATTATATACGTACATTCGCACAATTGAATACAAACCAAACAGAAAAATAAATATAAACTTACAATCCTTCTTGTACAGCTCTACATTGATAATTAAGGGTTACAATTATTTAAAACATTCACATACAAGGTTAAATTCATTAAAACCTTTTTTTGAAACATGCTGAGTGCCGCACCATTCTTGTGAATATACTCAGCCTATTTCAAAATCTAGTAGCGATACTGCAAATCCCCATTTCCCCAAACTTAGTGTGATTTCTGTGGACTTTCATCCCTTTTGTATCTGAACTCCTGGTGCCATGAATTCTTTTATCATGACTCTCCAAGGACAAATAATGGGACAGAGGATGATAACATTCAGTTCTCAACATTTTAAAAATCATTGTTAACCATTCAGTTGCCCATCTTATTTCACAAGGTATTCCCATCCAGTTGGGCATACAGATCACATTGTTGGGTACAATATTTAGCTTTCAAGAGAAAGCATGCCAATTTATTGTATACATTATCTAATTTCTCCAAATCCTTTTTGTTGCAGTTATGTAAGCAATACTCCCATTTTCTATCACTGGTAATAGAAGAGTACTGACAATTTTAAAACTTACTTCTCTAGTGAGGCACTCAGAGACATGGCTCAGGCACCCAACTTTTTGTAGTCTTAATACAAGCATTCTAGACATGACTCAACAATGAAAGATGAACATCAAATGCCACATACCCAAGTATTTTTACTGTTGAACCTGTACCAGTTCTCAGCCTTAAGATCTTTTATGCATAACTTTGTTTTTTATCCACTGTCCCAAAACTCATACATTAGGTCTCTTTTATGCTCATGACTAGATTCAACATGGTGAACCACTCCTGCACTGCTTTAAAGCAGGCATCCTCTTTCTGCTGGAGTTAATCTATAGAACTGCCAGTTGTTACCAATATAGTGTCATTGGTGTACATTCTGACCATGGAGTGGCACAGGACATGTGGGAGACTGTTTGTATATATCATAAATAAAAGGGAGCCTGGTATGTGAGGGACACCTCTCCAGAGTCAGACACCTGAATCTTATGTTTTCTCCCCATTAAATATGACATGAACCACTCAGCAGACTCAGGATGCATGCTGATTCTAGTCAACCTATCCAGCAAAATGGAGTGGTTCATCAGGTTGAATGCTTTCATCAAATCAACAAAAAACACTCCTGTAATTTTCATATACTAACATACTAAATTGCCAGCAGAATAGGCCTAACAGTCTCTTGAGTCTCCTCGATTTTCAGCACCCACACTGAGGGCCGATTTTGATGTCCCCCTTCCCCTTGGGTTGTACTGTCCCCAGTCTCAGATGTTCCACCTGTATTGGGCCCGGTCAGATTTACCCTCCCCCTGTACCTGTCCCATCCCCTCTTAAACCCATCCACAGTTTCCGCCTTTACCATCTCCCTGGGCAATGCATTCCATGGCTCCACCACCCTTTCAGTGAAATAACATCTCCTCCTCTCCCCTCTGAGCCTGCCCCCTTCCAGCTTACATATGTGACCTCTTGTTGCCCCACCCTCCTTCCTTTGGAGCACCCTGACTGGGCCTCCTTTATTGATCCCTTTCATGTACTGTACTTAAAGACCTCTATCATGTCCCCCTTATCCCTCCTCTCCTCCAGGGTGTACATGTCGAGCTCCTTGAGCTTCTCCTCTTAGGACCTCTCCCCCAGGCCTCAGATCATTTTGGTTGCCCTCCTTTGGACCCTCTCTAGGAGTGTAATGTCCCTCTTTAAATGTGTTCTCCAAAACTGTACACAATACTCGAGGTGTGGCCTAACCAAGCAGTTGTACAGTGGAAGGATCACTTCCGCCATTCTGGAGGTAATCCCCCTGGTGATGCATCCCAGCATCCTATTTGCCCTTGCTGCTGCCCTCCTACAGGTCTCTGAGTTGTTCATTTTGACATCTACCACTACCCCAGGTCCCTCTCACCCTCCGTGACTTGAATCATGTCTCCTCCCAGGGTATACTCCTGGCCTGGATTTCTGACTCCCAGGTGCAGAACCTTGCTCTTCCCCGCATTGAATTTTAGTTTCCATTTTCCCGACCACCTTTCCAGAGCCTCCAGGTACTCCTGCAAGGCCACACTCCCCTCCTCCCCATCCACCACTGCATCCAACTTTGAGTCATCTGCAAAGAGACTCATCTCATTCGGGATCCCCCTCCTGATATCTGAGATATAGGTGTTGAACAGGAGTGGCCCCAGCACTGACCCCTGGGGAACCCCACTAGTAACCCACCTTGGGGATGAGGCTAATCTTCAAACCACCACCTTCTGAGCATGCTCAGAGAGCCAATTTCTATCCATCTTAACAACTGTCTCCCTACCCCCATTTCCTTCAGCTTAGGCAGCAGGCCACTGTGGGGTACCGAATCAAATGCCTTGCTAAAGTCCAGAAACAGGACGTCCACTGGCCTACCCTAGTCCAGGGCCCTCATCACCCAGTCATAAAACTCAACAAGGTTTGTCTGGCATGATCTTGCCATGACAGAGCCATGCTGCCTATCATCCAAGTACCCAGTTTGCTCCAGTAACCCCCCAGCCTTTCCTTGACAATACCCTACATCACTTTGCGACCACTGATGTCAGCCTAATGGGCCTGTAATTTCCCGCCTCCACTCTTGATCCCCCCTTGTGGATTGGCATGACATGGGCTACCCTCCCATCTTGGGGCACCCACCCAGTCCTCAGAGAGATGCAGAAAAGCTCCACTAGAGGGACTGCCAGGACATCCACCAGTTCCCTCAGTACCCTGGGATTTATCTCATCTGGCCCAGGTGCTTTCTCCATTCAAAGGGACCTGAGGGCTTCCCTTACTCTCTCTGCTGGGATTTAAGCCTCCACATCCTCCCCCTTTTCATCCTGCACTGCTGGGCCCCCACCTGTCTGTGGTGGCCACTCCCTTTCCAGAGACCCATCAGGGCCCCTGGTCTCTACTGGTCCCACCCCTTGCTCTGGTTTACCCCCGCTCCCCTCACAAGACATAGCCCCTCCATCCCCCCTGGTAAAAACTGAGGCAAAGTACTCATTTAGGACTTCTGCCTGTTCCCCCTCTCCTGTGCCCAACCATCCCCTATCCTTATCTTGCTGATTTGCCCCCTTACTTTCCTTTTTTCCCCTATGTATCTAAAGAACCCCTTGTCCCCCCTCCGGATTGCACTGGCCAAGAACTGCTCCTTTTTTGCCTCAGCTGCTCTCACCACCCTGGTGACTGTCTTGGCTGTCTGCTCATATTCCTCCTGATCCCTTTTACTCCTTGAGCACTTGAAGTGCCTATAGGCTGCCTTCTTTTCCCTCACCACCTCCTGTACCTCCCAGGTCCACCAGCAGGGTTTTCTGGCCTTACCGAACTTATGCTTTTCCCTTGCGCAGGAACTGGTAACCTCCTGTATTCCCCTCCTAATGATCCCCCACCTGCTGTCAGCATTCATATCGAGCCTTATCCTGTCCAGATGATCTTTAAGAATCCTTCTCATCTCCCTGAAGTCTGCACCCCTAAAGTCGGTTACTACTGTCTTTGTTCGGATTTCTTCCCTCCAGGTTCAGGAAGTACCAGACTGTGACAAGATCATGCCCTGCCAATGAGTCCCTCACCTCTAGGCCCCTAATCTGATCACTGTCTGCCAGGACCATGTCCAGTGTCCAGGTCTCCCCAGTTGGCTCACCCACCTGTTGTGTCAGAAATGCATTCTGGAAGATGTGGGTAAATTTGGAGACAGGCAATGGCACCACAATCCGCACAGGGGTTGTATACAGACCCCCTTCTCAGGGGGAGGAAATGGACAGGGAAATGATAGAAAGTATACTTAGAATGGCAGAAAAAGGGGACATATTGCTGATGGGTGATCTGAATATGCCAGATGTTAACTGAACTGGAGTGCAGTTGCAGCAGCCACTTCGAAGAGTGGGGTTATTCTAGATGCCCTACAGGGGGCATGCCTTAGACAACTAGTATTGGAGCCCACTCGAGAGGGAGCAATTTTAGACCTGGTTCTCTCAAATGGAGATGGAGAGAGGATCACAGATGTAGAAGTGGGTAGCCATCTGGGAACTAGCGACCATCGAACAGTATGGTTCACAATAAACACAGCGATAGAGTCAAGCCATACAAAAGCAAAAGTACTGGACTTTAGGAGGGCTGACTTTGCCAAAATGGGTGAGTGCCTAAGGAATGCACTAGCAAATGGGCAGGAAGGAGGGGTGGAAGAACAATGGGAATAATAAAACTGCCATCACAGAGGTAATGAGCCTTTGTGTGAAGCAAATAAACAAAACAAAACAATGTAAGAAACCACTATGGTTCTCAAAGGAAGTGGCAGTGAAGGTTCAAGAAAAAGAAAGCATTCAGGAAGTACAAGGAATCACAGAAGGAGCAGGACAGAGAACTGTATCAGTTAAAGCAAAGGAGGTTGGGAAGGCAGTCAGAACAGCAAAGGCCCAAACCGAGGAAAGATAGCCAACTCAATTTAAGAAAGGGATAAAACTTTTATAGTCGTCAGGGGCGAAGGAAGACCAAGGGAGGGATAGTGAGGCTTAATAAAGGGAGGGAGGGTGGGAAGAGGGAGACTGTGAAAAGGCAGAGATACTAAACAAATATTTTTGCTCAGTATTTACAAATGAAGAGGGGGAGGTACCTAAAACAAACAGTAGAAACACTCTGGATACAGAAGTTGATACCAGCCCATTTACAGAAGAAAGGGTTCTGAAAGAACTCATAAAACTGAAGGTGGACAAAGCAATGGGGCCTGATGGGATTCATCCCAGAATTCTAAAAGAACTAAGGGTAGAACTAGTGACACCACTGACTACCCTTTTTAACAAATCATGGGAGGATGGGGTGGTACCCGAGGACTGGAGGAGGGCAGATGTGATTCCCCTTCACAAAAGTGGGAGCAAGGCAGAAGCAGGAAACTACAGACCTGTTAGTTTAACCTCAGTGATAGGGAAAATGATGGAATCACTTCTGAAGGAAAGAATTGTCGAGTATCTAGAGGCCAGAGGGGCACAGGACCCTAGGCAGCATGGATTCACAGCAGGAAGGTCATGCCAGATGAATCTGATAGATTTCTTTGACTGGGTGACCAAAGTAGTAGATCAGGGAGGGGCTGTGGACATGGCCTACCTAGACTTTAGCAAGGCATTTGACACAGTCCCACACAAAAGATTAATATACAAGTTAGCCAGCCTGGGAGTGGGTCCCAAGATGACATCCTGGTAAAGAATTGGCTGGAGAATAGGACACAGAGAGTAATAGTAAATGGAGTCCACTCAAAAGAAAGGAGGGCTACTAGTGGGGTACCGCAGGGTTCAGTATTAGGACCGGGTCCTCTTCAAAGTCTTTATAAGCAACATTGCAGAGGGACTGGAAGGAAAAGTATGTCTCTTTGCAGATGACACAAAGATCTGCAACAGAGTTGATGCACAAGGTGGGGTGGAAAGGATGAGAAGGGACTTGGCAAGGTTAGAGGAATGGTCAAATGTGTGGCAGCTTAGATTCAATGCTAAGAAGTGCAAGGTAATGCACCTGGGAAACAAAACCCAGGGAAGAGTACACAATGGGGGGTGAGATACTAACAACAACAAAATGGAAAGGGACCTGGGGTAGTCATATCAGATTACCTAAAGGTGGGCAAGCAATGGAGAGAAGGCAAGGAGGGCTGGGGGATACTGGGATGCATAGGGAGGCATCACCAGTAGAAAACAGGAAGTTATTATCCTTCTGTACAGACAGCTGGCGAGACCCCATCTGGAGTACTGTGTGCAGTTCTGGAGACCCAATCTCCGAAAAGACATAGACAGGATGGAAGCTGTCCAGAGGAGGGCAACTAAAATGGTGCAGGGTCTGCACCAGAAGACATATGAAGAGAGACTAAAGGAGCTTAATATGTATAGCCTCGAGGAAAGGAGGGAGAGGGGGACATGATAGAAATGTTCAAGTACCTCAAGGGAATCAACAAAGTCCAAGAGGGTAGCATCTTTCAAAAAAAGAGGTGTGCAAGAACAAGAGGGCACAATTTGAAGATGGGGGGGGTGGCTCAGAGGTAATTTAAGGAAGTATTTTTTCACAGAGAGGGTTGTGGATGCATGGAACGGTCTTCCGGAAGAGATCGTGGAGTCAAAATCGGTGGTGGAATTCAAGCATGCATGGGACAGTCATAAGGCCATTCTAGGGGGTGGAGGTAGGAAGAAGTAGGCTGCTGGTTAACTAGGATCTGCAGCTTATCCAGTAGGTAGGGAAATAGGCAGACTGGGTGGGCCAAGCGGTCCTTATCTGCTGTCAAATTCTATGTTTCTATCCAGCAGCCTCTGCTCTCTGGCCACTGGTGACGTCATAGTCCCCCAGTCAGTTCCTGGTATGTTGAGGTCCCCCATTACCACTACCCTTCCCTTTCCCAGTCTACAGTGTCCCCTGAGATTTGCCACCAAACTTTCTTCCAGGACCTCCGCCAGTGCTGGTGGTCTGTATACCACTCCGACCTTTACTGTCTTATCCCCCCCTGCATCAGCAAGGTGACCCAAATAGCCTCTACATTCCCCTCTGCCTCCTCTACCCCTCCAATACCCATGCCATTTCTGACTAACAGTGCTACACCACCCCTCTTCCCTCCACCCTACCTTTTCTGAACATAGTGTAGCCCTCCAGATTTAGGTCCCACTCATGCCCTTGAGTGGCCCAGGTCTCAGTGACTGCTGCCACATCTACTTCACCCTCAACTAGCATCGCCTGGAGCTCAGGCATTTTATTTCCTAAGCTCCTGGCATTTATCAGGACCACTCTCCACCCTTTTTCCCTCCTCTACTTTCTCCCCCTTGAGCTCCCATTTCTCAGCTCCTGCACCCCACCTAGTGACTCATTTCTATCTCTCCCTAGCCCCCTAGAGGAGTGGAGACCCTGTCCCTCAATTATTGTACCTGCTGGCACTGCCCCTTTTTTGATCCCTCCCCCCTTCAATCCACATGCAATCATGTTTTTAAAATCCAGTAATGCTGTATCAGTTGAATGATGGGGGCAGGAACCATGTTGAAATGGGATAATTTGCATAATAGAATCCTAGTATTAATATAACTGCTCATGAACCAGTTTCTCCAGAGTCTTCCTGACCATACCTAAGTGCTCCTCTAAAATGGGGAAGCAGGCATTAACCTCATTTGCTCCAAGGATTTGGAAATCCCTCCCTCCTCATCTTTTAGTTTGTCAGTCCCATCCTATATTCTAAAAAGAATGTCTCAATTTTCTGAGTTCCAAGGATAAATGCCTTTGTACTTGATTCTTGTTCGGTATTACTACTTTGTAAGTTCTCAACCCATATACTTTGTAAATTATACTACTCTTATTACCTTTGACCCATTGTGACTGGTTTTTAATGGCATCTTGCTTTTGAGCGGTCTTTAATTGTTGCCTGATTATGTGCTTGTTATTTCTGCCTGCTCTTTGTTACTCTGTTACATAACACATGCTGTGTCTTTGTTGTTCTTTTGTAATGCTGTTGACATTGCTGCTTTCTGTAATTTCATTTGCCTTTATAATCTCCTGGGCCATGCCTGAAAATAGTCTTTTTCTTGTCTAGTGCACTTACCTGGTCAACAAAAACTAAATAAATAAGTAAGTACATACATACATACATACATACATTGTGGCTCAGTGGGTAGCACACTTGCCTCTGAGGCCAGGAGATCAGAGGCCTGTGGGTTCAGTTCCCACGTCTGGCACTTGGGTTAATATCCCAGTACTGACACTGTAGTGCAGCATGGGAGGGGTGCTGCACTTCTGAGGTGCCGTCTTTCGGATGAGACGTTAAACTGAGGTCCCATCTGCTTGGATTGGTGGTAGTTCAGGTGGATGTTAAAGTTCCCATGGCACTTATCGAAAAGATTAGGGGAATTTTTTATTATAATAACAAAAACAAAATAATACAAAACAGTGTTCACACAAAAAGAAAAGTATGAATCATAACAATAGCAAAAAGATATTACAGTCTGACTCAGTCAAAAAGGCTGTCTAATACAGAAATAAAACTCAGCTCTCATCCTAAGACAGAAAAGAACCCCCCCCTCCCCCACTAGAAGAGTAGGGGAAAGTTTTATTTCAAAATAAACAAAAAACAAAGCATAACAAAACAGTGTTTCTTCACACTAAACCAAACCAAAAGGAGAGACAGTGTTAAGAAAATAATGCTGTCTTAAAAAAACACTTCTCCTATAAAAAAGGGAGAAAAAAAAACAAACAGAACTTTAAAAAGGAAAAAAACCATCCCAATGAAGAAAACTCCCTTTTCTCAAGTCCATAAGATGAGAAAACATACGCAATAGTATTAACTCTACCCTAAATTTCAAAAAGAAACATATAATCTTTCAACCTACCCAATTTACATGTCCCCAAATACTTGTACCTATATTAATCCCTAGTGTTCTAATATCATAAGCATATAATGCATCCAATTCTTCTCGTATATGAAAGAAAATTTCTTGCACAGAATGTATCTTATTTTGTAAGACCCTCAAACACCGTGCCAGCCAAATGTGCCATTTAAGGCAAGCCAGTATAACATAAACCGTACTTTTATTCCATTTACACCACCCCCGTGGGAGTTGGCCTAATATCAAGATACCATAAGTAATAAACTCAAACAGTGGTTCCCCCCACCAAAGTGCCAATGCTGACCAAAAGGATTTGGTGCATACACAGTCAAAATATAAATGTTGTATCGTGTCCAACTGTCCTTGACAAAAAGCTTCTGGACATACCCTATCACATATTTGTTTATGCTTTTGGTTAGCTTTTACATTTAGTTTCTGATGAGCGCACAACCAAATCACATCTCGCATTTTCTCCGGTATCCTGGGCTCAATTATACTGGCAATCAAAAAGGTCGTATCTATATCAGTGGATACAGAGAAAAGAGGTTCCTCATAATAACATTTAGAAACTATATAATTATAAAAGGACTTCCTCTCATGTGCCACAAACCAACTTAATTCTATTTTCCATGAGCGAATATATTTAAGTGCACATTGCACATATAGAGGAAGTTGTTTCTCTATAGGGTGCCATTTCCCTCTACCCCAGGCTGCTAGAAAAGGGGCTCCCCACAGGGACATGCACATGGTACCTGTAACAGTGTTTTCCAGCAAAAGAGGCCGAATAGAGGAATAAAAAAAATTCCCCAAAAAATGCACAATGGGGTGTATCATACCCAAACCACCTTCTTTCCAGGGTCTGTAAGTGTGTGCCCTCTTCACTGGATTTAAACGACTACCCCATAATAACTGAAAAAAAAGACCTATCATTTTAGTATGCATACTAAAAGACAAAGGGAAAATACGAGTCAGGTAAAGAAAAAGAGGAGCTAAGTAGGATTTTAACAAAAAAAATGCGTTTCTTTCGTGTCATTTTCCATGACTGCCACTTTTTAACTTTAGAAAGAGCAGTGTCATAAATTCCATCCCAATTACTATTCACAGAATCATGAGAACCAAAATAAACCCCGAGTAATTTCACTTTTGTAGTGACGATTGGTATGTCAAACAATTTAGCACCAGGAGTATGGCCCAAAGGGAACAAAAAACTTTTGGACGTATTAATTTTAATACCAGTGCCCAAACGTATGGAATGAAAAAAGGTCAAAATGCGTGTCCCAGAATCTACATCCGCAATGGAGCAAACACAATCATCTGCATACGCTAGAATTTTCGAAAGACAAAAACCCTCAGAGGAAACAATGGCATGAATCTGGGTATCCCTTTCTATATATCTCAATAGAGGGTCCAAACCAAAAACAAATAAAAGCGGACTCAACGGGCAGCCCTGTCTAACTCCTATCCGATATGGAACCGGAACTCCCATATACCCATTAACCAAAGGTGTTACTATCGCCGATTTATAAAGGGCTTTAAGTAAATTTAAAAAGGATGATGATATACCATAATATGCTAAGATACTCCAAAGGTAATCATGTCTTAATGCATCAAAAGCTTTTTCTAAATCTAATGCTAGAAGATAACCAGTTAGTTTGTGCTGTAAACCTTGTTCTATTAATTCTCTAATGAAAATTAAATTCTGGCATATATTTCTACCCATAACGGCACATGTTTGAGTGGAAATCACCAATTTCTTTGAAACTGCCAAAAGTCGGTTGTTAAGTATAATAGCTAGAATTTTGTAATCAGAGGTTAGTAGACTTAAAGGCCTCCAGTGCTGTAATTCTGTGGGGTCTCCTTTCTTATAAACAAAAAAAAGGACCCCATTCCCCATACTAAGGGTAACTCTTTGTTCCACCCAAATCGCTTGGAAAATTACCAGCAGCCATGGTGCAATCGAATCTACATATTTTTTGTAAAATAGGTTTGGCAATCCATCCCCACCAGGTTTAGTATGAGATGATAAGTGACCAATGGCTTGTTTAATTTCAACCAGAGTAAAAGGGGCCTCAAGAGCTGCAACTTCCGAATCCATAAGTGACGGTATGTCTAGGATGTGGTAAAAGGAAACAGTGCAATGGCTGTGGGGCGGCAGTGTTCCGGGAGACATTCTGGAGGCTGCAGTGCTGCCCTATTTGCAGGCACCTCTCTGGTCTGAGAGAGGAGGTTGCCCGTCTCCAGGCTGACCTGGCTAGGATTCGCGAAACCTCCTCCCCCACCCAGGGACCACCAGGGCCAATGCCACTACCTCAGAGGTTGCCAAGAAAGAGGAGTGGCTGGACCAGGGTGGGCTCAAGGAGGGAGAGGGTGGTGGAACAGGATGCATCCTCAGCTGTACCTCTTCACAATTCATTCACTCTTCTGGTGGATAGTAGTTCCTCTATGGAGGCACCTGCAGTGAGACCAAAGAGGATGCTGGGAACCTTCACAAAGGAGACCCAAAGGAGGGTGGCATGGGACCCACAGGGAAGAACAACTCTGGTGGGGACTCAATCATTAGGTGGGTAGAATTGGGGAGGATGGGGAGGGAGGTAGGTGCCATCCTGGCGCCACGGCTTGGAGGGACAGGCGAATCCTCAGGATCGTGGGAGGAGCTGCAGGGAGGGAGCTGGATGTCATTGTCCACCTGAGGGACAAATGACCTATTTAGAATGGGATCAGAGCAGTGCAAGAGGTTTGTAGAGTTGGGAAGGGCCTTAGACAAGTGGCATATCACGGTAACCTTCTCGGAGGTGCTGCCTGTCTATGGCAAGGAAGATGTTAGGGCACTTCTCACCAGGGAATTCAATGAGTGGTTGAAAAACTGGTGTGGAACTCAGGGTTCTGGCTTCATTGGGGACTGGGGAGCCACCTGGAGGAATGCAGACCTATACTGGTGCGATGGTCTGCATCTGTCCAGGGGGGGAACCAGGATCCTAGGTGAGAGGTTTGAATGCTTCATTGGCAAGCATTTAAACTAGCCAAGGGGGGAGGCACTGAAAAGGAGCTGGGAAATCCGAGCCTCCCCCCACAAAACATGGTGATTAGTGAGGTAAACACCAAGGTACAGAAGTTATTAGGGGCAGAACAGATTTAAATGTAAAAAGGCAAAGGCAGTAAGGACAGAAATGGGGCTAAAAGGGTAAGGATATCAAAAAGTGGAGGTGATGAGTACCAATGCCCACAGTCTGTGCAACAAGCTCCCTGAACTAGTGGCCTTGATGGAAGAGGGTTGCCTGGATATTGTGGCAGTCACAGAAACATGGTACAGAGAACCATGACTGGGATGTCAACATACCAGAATACACAATCTGGGAGGGACAGGGAGGGTAAAAGAGGAGGAGGAGTAGCTCTCTATGTAAAGGAAGGATCAGCAATAGAACTAAAGAGTAAACAGGGAGCAGATGAGGCACTTTGGGTCACCCTGGAGACAGGAAATGGCACCACAATCCGCATGGGGTTGTATACAGACCCCATCTCAGGGGGGGAATGGACAAGGAAATGATAGAAGGCTTTCTTAGAATGGCAGAAAAGGAGATATTGTTGATGGGGACCTGAATATGCCAGATGTTAACTGGAGCACCTTTGCTGCAGGCACATCCAAACAGGGTCATTCTTGATGCCCTACAGGGGCATGTCTCAGACAGCTAGTATTGGAACCGACTCGGGAGGGAGCAATCTTAGACCTGGTACTTTCAAATGGGGATGGAGAAAGAATCTCAGATTTAGAAGTGGGTAGCCATCTGGGAACAAGTGACCACCAAACAGTGTGGTTCACAATAAACAAAGCCATACAATCAAGCCATACAAAAGCAAGAGTACTAGACTTTAGGAGGTCTGACTTTGGGAAAATGAGAGTGCCTCAGAAAAACACTAGCAAACAGGCAAGAAGGAGGGGTGGAGGAACAATGGGGAGTAATCAAAACTGCCATCACAGAGGCAACAAGCCTTTGAGTAAAAAAAATCAATAAAACACAACGAAGGAAAAAAACGCTATGGTTCACAAAAGAGGTGGCAGGGAAGGTTAAGGAGAAAAGGGCAGAATTCAGGAAATATAAGGAAACACAGAAGGAGCAGGACAGAGAACTTTATCAGTTAAAGCAGAAAGAGGCTGGGAAGGTAGTCAGAATAGCAAAGGCCCAAACCGAAGAAAGGATAGCCAATTCTGTTAAGAAGGGGATAAGACCTTTATAGGTACATTAGGGCAAGAAAGACCAAAGGAGGGATACTGAAGCTTAATAAAGGGAGAATGTGGGTAGAGGTGACAGTGAAAAGCAGGGTTACTGAACAAATATTTCTGCTCAGTATTCACAAAGGAAGAGGAGGAGAGTTACCTAAACCAAACAAGAGAAACACTCTGAAGACGGGGGTCGATACCAGTCCATTTACAGAAGAAAGGGTTCTGAAAGAACTAATAAAATTGAAGGTGGACAAAGCAATGGGCCTGATGGGATTCACCCAAGAATTCTAAAAGAACTAAGGGTAGAACTAGTGACATCAGCTGACTACTCTCTCTTAACAAATCATGGGAGGATGGGGTGGTACCCAAGGACTGGAGGAGGGCAGATGTAATTCTCTTCACAAAAGTGGGAGCAGGACAGAGGCAGGAAACTACAGACCAGTTAGTTTGACCTCAGTTGTGGGAAAATGATGGAATCACTTCTGAAGGAAAGAATTGTTGAATACCTAGAGGCCATTGGGGCTGAGGACCCGAGGCAACATGGATTCACGATGGAAGGTCGTGTCAGACGAATCTAATAGATTTCTTTGACTGGGTAACCAAAGTAGTAGATCAGGGAGGGGCTGTGGACATGGCCTACCTAGATTTTAGCAAGGCATTTGATACAGTCCCCCACAAAAGATTAATACACAAGATAGCCAGCCTTGGAATGGGTCCCAAGGTGGTAGCCTGGATAAAAATTGGCTAGACAACAGGACGCAAAGGGTAGTAGTAAATGGAGTACACAGTGAAGAAGGAGGGTTACTAGTGGGGTACCGCTGAGGTTCAGTACTTGGGACGGTCCTTTAATGTCTTTATAAGTGACATTGCAGAGGAACTGGAAGGAATGTATGCCTCTTTGCAGATGACACAAAGATCTGCAACAGGGTTGATACACAGGCTGAGTGGAAAGGATGAGAAGGACTTGGCAAGGTTGGAGGAATGGTCAAATGTATGGCAGCTCAGATTTAATGCAAAGAAGTGCAAGATAATGCACATGGGAAACAAAAACCAGGGAAGTGTACACAATGGGGTGAGATACTGACAACAGTAAAAATAGAAAGGACCTGGGGGTAATTATATCAGATGACCTAAAGGTGGGCAAGCAATGTGAGAAGGCAGTAAGGAAGGCTGGAGGATACTGGGATGCATAGGAAGAGGCATCAATAGTAGAAACAGGAAGTTGTTATCCCTCTGTACAGACAGTTGGTGAGACCCCATCTGAGTACTGTGTGCAGTTCTGGAGACCCCATCTCCAAGAAGACATAGACAGAGTGGAGGCTGTCCAGAGGAGGCAAACAAAATGGTGCAGGGTCTGCACCAGAAGACATACAAAGAAAGACTAAAGGAGCTTAATATGTATACTCTTGAGGAAAGAAGGAGAGAGGGCATGATAGAAACTTTCAAGTACCTCAAGGGAATTAACAAAGTCCAAGAGGGTAGCATCTTCCAGAAAAAGAGATGTGCAAGAACAAGGGGTCACAATTTGAAGATAGAGGGGGGACGGCTCAGGGGTAATGTGAGGAAGTATTTTTTCACTGAGATGGTTGTGGATGCATGGAACAGCCTCCCTGAGGAGGTTGTGGAGTCAAGAACAGTGGGGGACTTCAAGAATGCATGGGACAGGCATAAGGCAGTCCTAGGGGTGGGTAAGAGGAAGTAAGCTGTTGATTAACTAGGATCTGCAGCTTATCTGTTAGGTAGGAAAATGGGCAGACTAGGTGGGCCAAGCAGTCCTTATCTGCTGTCAAATTCTATGTTTCTATGTTTCTATGTTTCTATGAGATGCGAAGCCAGGAGTAGAAAAGGTTTTTTCAACATACTCTTGTACTGTATTCCTAATCTGTCGAGTGTCATCAACCATAGAACCATCTGACAATTTTAAAGAGGACATATACAAAGGTGGTAAATCTCGACAAGATAAATCAAGAGGATTCACCATCTCTTTAGTACCCATAATCAAATATTTCTGCTGGTTCCTATATCGTTTTTCTCTGTCATGAAGAAAGGCTATCATTTTGTTTTTGAGGATCAATAAATCTTGCCTCTGTGCATCCTTGGAGGTAACTGCCTTTGATAAGAGGGCCATATACCGTGCTGTATACCCCAAATATGCGAGATAGGCATCTCGAGCTCTACGTCTCGAAAAGTGCAAAAAAATGTATTTTAAGTCCTGTTTCATGTCTTCCCACCAATCCAGTGGACTCTCATATAAAAAACTAATATCAGAACGTAAGGAAAAAAAAAATGTAACTGTGCATCCAGATTGACATCCTGTAAAAGGGACGTATTTAACTTCCAAAACCCACGACCCAAATTAAGTTTTTGATAGGTTCCGAGAGTAAGCTTAACAATTAAATGATCAGAGGTTTCTAAGGGCAAAGTCATAACTGAAGTACAAGAAAGTCTCTGAGATAGGAACCAAAAATCTATCCTAGTAGAGATAGATCCTTTGTGGAAAGTGTGCTCTGACTTTTGGTGCAATTTGTCATAGGGGTCCACCAAACTGTTAGTTCTTAAAACATACAACAAAGCATTCGTGTCACAGTATAATTTTTTAGTCTGATGGCCCCAATCGCTATCCGTTAAACCACAGTTAAAGTCCCCTTCCCAAACCACTAACTTTGAGGTATGTAGATATGGGGAAATCCTTTTAAATAAAGCTGCCCTATCAGCTTTAGACTGGGGTGCATAAATGTTTATGAGACGGTAAATACACTGAAAAATTACAATGTCCATTAGCATAACTCTACCAGGAACTATGTCCAAAAGCTGTAATACTTTGAGAGATATGCTAGAAAAAAACAAAATCCCTAAGCCATCACATACTTCTTCTCCTGGTGACCAAAAGGATACTCCCCAGCGCCAATCCTGACTTGCGTTTTTAATGCATGCCAATGAATTTAACCTGGTATCCTGTAAAAAAATGATTGAACCAGGATGATTACTGAGGCTGGCAAAAGTAAGGCGTCTCCTTAATGGAGACTTTATACTATTAACATTAATAGTTAAGAATGAAATATCCATTGCCAGATCAGATTAGGAAAGAGTGAGAGAGGAAAAAAAAATATAAAACCCCAAAAAATTGCAAATTTCACTTTCGTTTTTTCCGTTTTTTTGTTTTGGGCTTGTCCTTTATCTCAGATTCTTGGACATGTTCAGGGAGTGAGGAGGCAATGGACGAAAAATCCGAATCAGCCTCTTCCTCCTCACCGTCAGGGTCTTGTAAAGGGGCAAAAGAGTTTGTCAGTGAGGGGCATTCTGCATCCGAAAAAAAAGGTGGTACCCCTGAATTTATTCTGGATGCTTTTGATCTGGTGACTCAGTGAAAGGGAATATTAGACAAAGCTCCAGGAGGGGGCATACAATAGGGTTCCTGAGCAGTTGGGGACACGGCAGGTATATTAGTAACTGTAGGCCCCAATTTAGACTGCTCACCAGTTTTTGTCTGGGGCAAAGGGTCTGAAACCAAGATCCCATTCTGTTCTACATTAATAGAAGAAGGAGGGGCCAAAGCACTGCTATCTATTTCATCAAGGACCGGGTTATGAGATACCACTCCCTCAACAATGCTAGGGGTAGGGTCCGAGACGGCCTTCAGAGATTCAGAGTTGTCTATCAAATCCTGCAGCCTTTGTTGTTCCTTCTGTGCATCTGTGACTAAAACATCCTGTTCAGCCCTACTTAGTGTATCAACTTGATTATGTGGCCCAAGTACATGTCTGAAAAGTATGTCCCTTTCCTCACACAAATTACATTTCATGGGGTTCCTACAGTGTGCTCCAATATGCCCCAAATCACCACACAAACCACATTTTTGTTGGTCACATACATTACTCAAATGACCCAAAACCCCACACTTGTAACAGGCTCTGGGCTGCCCTGGATAAAAAAGAACCCCTCTATCTCGGCCCAAAAAAAAAAACCAATTAGGCAAGTGCTTGGTTAAACCATTTTCAAGTCGTAAGTCAATTTGATATCTCCAACCCCCTGTCCAGAGATGTTCATCATCAAGAATGGGTTCCGGGGGACCTTTAACTGAACAGTGTTGCTGCAACCAGTAGGTAATGTCTGCAACGTTTACTCCTTCATTTCGAAATAAAACAGTAATTTTCTTCGTGACTGGTTTAGTCAAAGGAATAGCTAAGTAAGGTTTCCACAAGGGGGTGTGTTTCAAAGCTTGATATTGCTTCCAAAATCTGTCTAAGCCTGCTGGATGTTTAAAGCTGACGTCAAACACTGAATCTCCTGGCATGTGAATCAGTGCATAAATCTCATAGGTATAAAACCTCATACTATTTTTCAGCAAGTCACGACCAACAAAAAGTCTATTAGGGATCTCAGCCTGTGGTCCCCTAAATTTCAGATGAACAGCATTACGTCTTGCAGCAGGTTCATTTCCCAGTCCTAGAGTGGCTGGAAATAGATGTTTTGAAATGTTACCTTGCCATACTGAAGGTTCCTCATGTTTCTCAGGCTTAGACGGTAGCCCCAGCAATGGGGAATCTGTTTCTTCAGGGGAGACTTCATGGGGGGGTATATGAGACCGTCTTGATACACCCTCTTCCAGTTCCCTCATGTGATCCATCATGTCAGGATCAGAGCCGTTAGGAAAAGGGGCTGATTCAGAGAAAGTAATTTGACCCTAAGGTATACCGGGAATCAAAGAGTCCGATGAAGGCTGGGAAGCCTCTTGAGTTTGTATATTTGCGTCCCAAGATATTCCATCTGGGGATCTGACCCACCCTGCAGCCTCTAGGGCTGATGCCACCCATGAGGGAGAAACCGGAGTCTCCACAGACCTTGTATGAACATTATTTAGGTTTGGGGGGGGCGTTTCCTGAAAAGGTGAAATCTTCGTGTCAGTAACACAGGAGGTAACAACCAGGTCTGCAGAACTACCCTTAGGGGTACAAGCAATAATCATCTTGGGGAGAACTGTCTCTGAAGGGTTTCCCAGCAAGACTAAGGTCCCCCCCATATCTGCTGCAGCAGTCAGAACAGGCTTATTCGGAGTAGCTGAAGTAAAGGACTCACCTATCAGCTGCAAAGGTGGCGATTCAGACTCAAAAGTATCCGTAACAAGTTTTTCTTGATCTGAAACTCCTGTATCCAAAAGGGAGCAGTCTGTGTCCATCTGGGACGCTCCCCGCTCCATTTCCGTTTCCTGGCAATGCGTATCCGTCAAACCCGAATGATGTTGCTCCAGCACCTTCAGCAATGCATTCCGCCTTTCATTATACTTTTGCTCCATGCCATTTAACTGCTCCAGAATTACATCTTCATCTTGTGGCGTTAGTTTGTCATCATCCGTTTCTTCTTTCATCGTTGGCAATGAAACCGCTGCCTGTGCAGCACCTCCTTCCGTGGTATGTTCCATTTTTTAAGCTCGTAGTGCAAGCTGATGGCTGAGGAGGAAAGCGACTCCTCAGCCCTCCGCACGTCCATCTTCTCAGGCGTCCGCAAGTATTCTGGCAAAAAATTCCCACCAACAGCACCCTCCAGAGTAGGGGAATTTCCCCGGTGTCCTAGCCAAATTTCCCTCATTCACTAAAAATACCACCAACAGCTTAATCTGGTTCAAGGTCAGTTGGCATTCATCTGCATCCCCCTCCCCCGGGTCGTGCCTGAAAATAGGCAGGATTTGTCTAGTGCACTTACCCGGTCAACAAAAACTAAAAAATAAATAAATAAAGGCAAAAGCAAAATTGGATGATGGTTTGAAGGGGTTGGATTGCCACTTCCTTTTGGAACTGGAATCACTTTACTGGTTTTCCAAGTTTTAGGAAATATTCCCAGCAATGAGGCTCCAATTTAACAGGAAGGTTACAGTCAGTACAATATCCCATGTCCAGATTTTAAGAAGTGTAGATCCAATAAACTTTCATCCATAAGCTTTCACCAATTGTCAATTTTCTATTGCTCTGTACACCTCGTCTACTCTCAATATCCTAAACCTAAATGTCCTTATTCCTTGCACATTACATTCACTGTTTTTATGTCCTTCTACTCTACTCCCCCCTACCCCGAAAAAACCCCAAACCATTCAACATATCTTCTGCCATACATTCTAGGTCTGGTAATTCAGAAATGTATCTATTTAGCTCCTCTGCTACAGTACTAGATTAGGATTTTCTATGAGCATACTGTTTTTGACTAAATTCATCTGATGTTGTTGTCTAACTGGGTTTTTCAAATCTTTAACAATCTGCCAATATTTTTTTTGGATTGTTTACTGTAGAAAAACAACATTTATATCACACTGCTCATGCATTCTCTTAAATTTAGTCAAACTTTCAGCACGTTTATTTCTTTGCATTAAACCACAATTGTTTCTTTACCGAAAGCAGTGCACACAGTTTTTCATCAGTCCATGGTAAATGACATTTTTTCATGATAAAATTTTTCCAAGAAGCATGTAAATTAGATACTTCATTAGAAGATGTGGAGAAGTATGCAACTGCTGAATCTAAATCTGGAATAAGTGTACACCTGCCCTAATTAAAATCTTTAACGCTGTTTTCAAATTTTTCCTCCCTAACTTTTTTCCCCGTCTCTCTTGGTTAACACCAGATTTGAAGGTTTACATTTAGTTCCATCTGTCCTTCATTTAACAGGGTTGTGATCCCCTACATCTGGCACCAAAATAGTTACATCTGACACCTTCACACCCTTTGAAGTAAAAATTAGGTCTAAAATAGTATCAGATGCCACATCTTTATTAAATCCAGTAGTGAATCTATATCTTGTTTTAAACCCAACATATTCAAAGTCTCATCTAACTTTTTCCCTCTATCTTGACCCCAGTATGTTAAAGTCCCCCATTAGTATAACATCTTTGTGTTTTATACTGTCCTTAATTTCCACAGTACAATCATTAAAACATTTTACTTTAGTCTGAGGTAGGGAGTAAATAACTCCCACCAACAGGTTAAATTTCACAAAGCTCATTAATAAGAAATCAACATTCGTAATGCTTTTTGCTAAGACAGTTTCTATATTACTCAAGTCCCTGTTAATGTGCAACACAACACCCCCTGCCCTTTGGTTTCTGTCCTGTCTAAAGTGTTGGAACCCATCCATACTCAACTCTTCATCACCAGTCAAAGAGGACAGCCAGGTCTCTGATAGCCTTATAAAAACAAATTGTGAGTCTTCGGCTCAACATCTGAGTTTATCAGTTTTAGTTATTATACGTCTAGCATTATCATACCCAATAAAAATGTAACATTTAGGGATTCGTCTCAGACCAGGATTAAGCTCAGTATCACCTCCCAAGGTTAACAGAAGCAGACATATTCCTGGGCTCTTGTTAAAATCAATCTCTACCTACCTGTTTTCCAATTAGCATGATTATTCCTCATATAATCTTGCTATGCCAAATTAGTTCCTTCCTCTGTTTCTAACCTTTACTCTTGTTGAACTGGCTCATCTCTAGGTGTATGGTGCTGAATTCAAAAAAGACCAAGGTGATGCTGTTCACAGGGCCCAGGAGGAAACTTTTTTTTTTTAAATCCCATAGTTGACTTTAAAGGTGATGCTATCGAATTCAAATATTTGGGCATTCTTTTGGATCCCCCATTTGACTTTTGAGCCCCACATCAAATCTCTCAAAAAAAATTTAAACCAAAGACTTGGGTTATTATATAGGGTTAGACCAGTTTTGACTAATGAGTCATGTACACTTTTAACACATAGTTTCTTATTAAGTTTATTAGATTATGGTTAATAATTTACACTGCTACCACTGATAAAATCTTAGATAAGCTTAGGGTCACATACAGTTTGATGCTGAGATTTACGTCAGGGTCAGCCTAACGTATTCATCAGTGTGAACTTTTGAAATTGCCAGGCTGCCTATCATTTCAAAATAGAGCTTGTTTTAAATTTGGGCCTTTTCTTTTTAAGGGTACTCTGGGTCTGCTACCGACATTTATCTATGCCCTGTTTACAAGGGCTTTAAATAGAAGAAGGACCAGATCCCAGAGCAGACTTACTTTTATCATTCCATTATTTAAAAAAGGCCTAAGCCAGAGGTCATTATTATATAAAGCTCCTCTTCTGTTTAATGCACTCCCTTCTAAGACTGTGAATTGCTCAACTGTAATTTTTTTTTTAACTTTTGAAAATGGCTTAATGACTCCAATGAATGTACTTGTTTTACATCATAGGTTTTATATTACTGGTTACTTTATTTAATATGTCCATGCTTGTTGTATGTATTCTGTGTAATATCAATTGTAATATTTTATGTTTTTTGTACACTTGTTGCATATGAAAATGGGCAGATATGCTCATTGTTCTTACAAGTATAATTAAATGAAAAATGAAAAAAAAAGAAAAATGACTGAAACCCAAATCAGATGACAGACATGCAATATTTACATAATTAAAGATGTAATTTTAACTGCTACTTTAACAATACTTAACACAGAGGATAATATATGGTTTTGGTTAATAACCACGCTGTAAACACTTTGAGAGGTTGCTATGCTATCATTGTAAATCTTGAGGGGTTTTCAGATACCATGGCAACCTCAAGAAGTGTTTACAGCACAGTTATTAACCAAAGACCATACAGTATATTTTATAGTGTATGGGCTACCAAGATTGAGTAATCACAGACTGAATTACTTTTCTGACTAATTCCTACCTTAAGCAATTGTAAATCATGCAGGAAGATTCCTCAATGATCTTTATTGTGCATTATTTGCAACACTATTCATCAGTACAGCCTGGTGCAAATCAATTAATTTAATACCAACATTTTAAACATTTTTCTCAAAGCAGAACATTGAATGTTGTAAGCATTCCGTTTTGTTATACCATTGATATGACATACTCAAGAAGGGTTTCCAACAGAGTAATGTCATAACGATGGCCTAACAAGGTTGTGGAATGCTTGATTTCAGTTAGTAGTAAGGGCCCCCATACATTATATAGAAATTATAAATAAACCAAATAATATTACCTTATGTTCCTGGCATTTTTGCTATATCAAACCCTAATAACATCACTATCTCACTTCCAACCAGAAACTGACACTTAACTAGTAGGGTGTTAAGGAGGAAACACCTCCCTGAAGACTGCCATTTCCCCGGGAGGGAAGGGTTTTAAACGAACTTATAAACCACTCATTGCATTAAGAGGTTTAAGTTGTGACCAGTTCTCACAGCTTGATACTCAGAAGGATGACTTAAAGAGATAGTGATCTGTATGATTTTTATTTATTTATTTATTGAAATTGTTTCACCAGGAAAGGCACATTGAGCAAGAAGATGCTCGTCTCCCGGTGCGACCTGGGGGGAGGGTGTACAGAGGGAGATAACACGCATGTTATCAAGAGACTTGCGTTTAGGCAGGTCTACAGTAGGGTGAGATTATAGTTATGCAAGATACAAGGAAAACAGGAACTGTTGTAGTCTAACTAGTAGTACAAGGGACATACTGTAGCTTGCAGTATAATGATTGACAGTAAACACTGGATGCAGTTTGGATTGAAGTACATAGAATACATTGGTTACGGTTTAGCCTGAAGCACAATAGAATTTGTTACTGATGAGGTGAACAGACAGAGTAATAAGTGCATTATAGAACAGGACTAGAAAAACACAGCCAAGCAGTGCTATAGCTGGTTTTGAATAAGCCAGCTTCCATAGCGTGTACTAGGTGCTGCTGGTCAGGCAAGGGGGGGGACAGACTGGCGGGAGGCAATAGAAGGAATCAAGTGCAGGTGCAATTTACCATGAGGTAGTTTGCCAGTGCTGTAGATAGGGAGTGGTTAGAGGAGGAATGGTGAACTTGAGGAGGGAGCTCATTCCAGAGTGTAGGGAAGCGGTGTGAGAAGGCTGCTCACCCGATAGTGGTCCTCCGACTTGGGATTAGTAGGTGACGGTAGTCTAGGGATCTAAGGGCATGAGTAGGGGTGGCAGCAGGGGAAAGTAGTGAGGCGAGATAGGATGGGAGGGCGTCAATCCAAAATTTTGAGTCAAAATTGGCACAGTGCTGCAGGCGGCAGTTTTCGAGAGATGGGAATGCAAGGGAATGGTAGAGGTCACAGTGATGGGTGTGGGGAGGTGACATCAAGAGCGAAGCGACAGAATGCATGGAAAAGGGGGTCCAGTTTGGCTAGGGTGGATTTGGGAGCAGCACTGTAAACTATGTTACAATAATCGAAGGAGGGAAGGATCATCTTCTGCGCTAGTTCATGGCTAGCAGTAAGGGGGAGACTATGGCAATTCCTGTAGAGGGCACCAAGCTTGGGGCGAAGTTTTTTTATGATTGCATCGATGTGGTCAGAGAAGGAAAGATGACAGTTGAGCCATACCCTTAGGTACCGGAAGGAAGTGACGTCCTCTAGTATTGTCCCATCAAGGGCATGGAAGGCGGGGATGGAGGGGAGCCTCAATAGACTTTGACGAGTGCCGAAGGTCATGGTGACCATTTTTTTAGTGTTGAATGAGAGCTGGTGAGAGCCCAACCAAAGCAGAACTTTGTTGAAATCAGAATGGAGGTTGGCTGTTACCTCATCTGGGGAGGAGCCAGAGGTGAATAGGACATATCGTCTGCATACATATGAACTGATGCATTTAAGTACTCTAGAGGGAGGTTACTGAAAAAGTTGGAGAACAGAAGGGGACCTAGTACTGACCCTTGGGGAACACCGGTATGCATGGGGAGGGAAGAGGAAGTGGTGTCTGTAATTCTAACTGATTGTGTCCTTCCTGAGAGGTAGGCATTGAACCATTTTGTGGCTGAGCCAGAGAGGCCAGCTTCCGAGAGGCACGATAACAGTAAGGGGTGAGACAGTGTCGAAAGCTTTGCCAAGGTTGATGAAGATAGCTGAGGTAATCAGCCCTTTGTCCATTCCAGTGAGGATGGTGTCTGTGAACCTGATCAGGGAGGAGACAGTGGAGTGTCCTTTCCTGAATCCGGACTGGAACGGTGTGAAGAAATTTGATTCTGAGAGAAATGAGGTGAGTTGGTTGAGCACTAGGTGTTCTTGTAGTTTAGCAAGAGCTGGGAAAAGAGAGATAGGGTGGTAATTTGAAGGGGAGGTGGGGCCACCCCCTTTAGGGAAGGGGATGACGACAGCATGCTTCCATATCTGGGGGACAGATGCAGTGGAAAAGGAGAGGTTTAGAAGTTTGGCAAGGGGGGTTGCAATGGCAGGAGTGGAGAGGTGGAGGAGTTTGTTGTCTAAGCCATCAGGGGATTTACCTTTTGATGGGTTGACAGCTCATAGGGCCTCGAGGGCATCAGCTAGTGAGATATCATGGAAGGAGAAGGTCAGTGGCCCATGTGTGTTCTTAAAACCAGTGGCAGGAACGTGCAGCATGGGAGTGGGCAAGGAGGAGAGGAGAAAAGAGGTGCAGGAGGAGAAATATGTGTTGAATTCTGTGGCAACAGCATGAGGCTCTGAGAGAAGGGTGTTATTCACCATTAGGAGTGGGGAGGAGTTAGCGACTGGTGGGGTGAAGAGGGAATGAATTACCTTCCAGAATTGTGATGGACTATTTAAGTTTGAGTGGAGGGAGGAGCTGAAGTAATCCGCTTTAGCTAGACGGGTTGCTCTGGTACACTTGTTGTGAAGAGTCTGATAGATGGTGAAATCGTGTGGGAGGCGTGAGCCTTTGTGTATCCTCCATGCTTTGTCCCGTGCATTTTGACATGCTAAAAGTTCTTGGGTGATCCAAGGCAGGTGGTTGCACGTGCTCTAGTACAACGCAAATGGGCATGCATGTCCCAGACTTAGAGGAACATGCTTTGGAAGTGTGTGAAGGCCTCATCTATGGAGCAAGGTATAATGGGTGGATTCCAGTTTGCAAGCACAAGGTCCTCAAGTACAGGAGTGAGGTTTAGGGATTTGAAGGAGCGTTGGACTAGGTACTTTGGGGCTGATTTGGGGCGGTGAATTTTCCGGACTAGGTAAATAATATGGTGATCACTTAGGGAATCAAGTAATAGTCCTGCATTAATGGCCATCTGGGGGTGGTTGGTGAGAGCCCAGTCTATTAGTGAGTGGTTGCCCATTTTGAGGTTTAGATGTGTGGGCTCGGTGATGGTTTGCAATAGGTTTAGTGTGGATATATCTGTCTGGGTTTTATTGAAGGATGGAGCTAGCCAATTGTGGTTGAAGTCTCCCAAAATATATAGTTCTCTAGTAGGGCTTGAGGAGGAGATTTGAGCTAGGAGGTCAGTGACACATGTTGTTGGTATGCCAGATGGGCAGTAAATGCCAGCTATGTAGATTGGGAGACTGAAGGGGAGTGACAGTTGCAGCAGTAGTAGCTCATAGGCATGGGGTTCGGTCTTGGCTAGGACTACTGAGAAGCGCAGTTCTGCATTTACATAGATGGCCATGCCACCACCTCTAGATGACCTGTCCTGGCGGGCCAGTGTGTAGCCTGGGATAGTAAGTGAGGGATCTGAGATGTTCTTATTTAGCCACGTTTCAGAGAGGGTAAGGACATCGGGGGCATAGTGAGCTGTGAGTAACTGGAGGGAGTCAAGTTTGAGGAGTAGACTTCTTATATTTAGGTGCAAGAGATGCAGGCCACGAGGGAGGTGGACTCCAGTGGGGGTTGTGGTTGTGTTATGGGAGGAACCCACTGCATTTGGTAAGATGGGGGTGATTAGGGGGCCTGGGTTTGGGTGTATGTCCCCTGCTGCAAGGAGCAGGAGGCCAATAGTGAAGTAGTGTGCAAACCCATGTAAGTACCATAATGCTGTCGAGTGACGTCTTAGTAGTGGGCTTGAGCGACTCGGGGTGGCATGCTAGGAGGTAGTTAGATGCAGAATTACCCAAGAGTGCGAGGGAGCCAGGAGGAAGGGGCAGGGACGCAAGGTGTAGTGGGACCAAATATGGCTGGGTGATGGGATGGTCACCAAGTTAGAGGGGTAATGGGGACTGCCAATGTGCAGTAGGATGGGGGGAGGCAGGTTAGGAAGAGTTGGTGACATGTTGGACAGGAGTGGTTGGAGGCAGGTGCATAGGATAGTAAGAAGGAGCATGTGTCCGGGCAGGGGAGACGTGATTTCTGCTCACTGGGTGTGGCAGTGGAGTAACAGCTCTGGGAGCACTGTAGTGTTTAGTGAGAGATCTGAAGAACTGGCAGCCAGTAAAATGATTGGCTGCAGACTGAGCTTCAGCAGCCCAATGAACAGAGGTGCTCAGGTGGCCAATGAGGGAGGCGCCAGGGTTTGGGCGGGGAAAAAAAGTGTATTTAATCAGTGGAGGGGGTTGGGGGACTGGAAAAAAATGGTTTTGAAGGAACTCCCAGTGCTAGCAGAGTCAGTCTTGTCCAGGGAATTTAGTCCAGAGCCAATGTGGTTGAAGGAGCAGCAAGCCGCATCCAGTGAGGGGCTGCAGTACCTCCAAATGCTTCAATCGGCTCACGAGCTGTTCCCGGGCTACAGTCTGGCTGCTCACCTGTTACTGGAGACAACACCAGTGGCTGGAGCTCCTTGCAGGGTCAGGGGCTCAAATCACTTCAGTCCGTCTGGGCGAGGTATGCCTGAGGGGGGATGCCTGCAGGAGGGAAGGGAGAGCAACAATATAAGCAACTGGGAACACAGCAGGAATTAGCAAATTAAGGGGAGGGGCACAACACAAAGAAAGAATGGGGTAGGCTTCAGCACAGAGCTCTTTGATGGGGGTGGAGGTCAAAATAGACTCGCAATTCAGCGCAGACAAAGGGTTGGGAGAAAGCGTGCCAAAACTGGCTGAGCTCCCTGCAGTTTAAATTTTAAATTAGACGGGATGGGGAGGGGGTGGCAGGCAAGTTAAGAGAGTACTGCCAGATGCCGACCCATTTGGGACAGACCAGGGAAAAGGAGGGAGAAGTACACAACACATTAAACTTCATGCAGCACTTTAAATTAGGAGCTTAGGTTAGATAGAGATGAGTAAATGGAGGCAGGAGCAATTGAAACACTGCAACACTTCTAGCTCCCCTGACTCGGCTCCACGCAATTTGCACACCTGACTAGCTAAAGCAAGCTATACAGGGTAAAAACATGCTAAACGACTAAAATAGGCACAGTACAGATGTTTCACAGATTTTAAGAAAAATTGGGCTCAGAAGGAACTCCCAGTGCTAGCAGAGTTAGTCTTGTCCAGGGAATTTAGGCCAGAGCCAATGGGGTTGAAGGAGCAGCATGATCACATGCACAATGCAAAAAAGTGCGACAGTGCTTGAGCTCCATGAATGAAAGCATAAATTATCTGCTAGCGAGGGCATAATATATAAAGGAGTGAGAAAGGGTGAACATACTGTACACTCTGAGGCGATCACAAGGTTTTGCCTTGCTAATGGTGCTGATGCCTGCTTTGCTGATTATGGAAGTAAGGGCTGTATCAGAGCCATTCCCAAAAAATAACTGGGTACTAATGAGTGAAACAGGAAACTTTTTTAGACTGTGCCATGATAATGAAATGGGATGTCAGGATCCACAGCACCTGTGTAATGAAATTGACCCATTGTCGAAGTAAATCTTAAGATTTGCTTCATATCTGTCTCATGTGGATAATGGAACTAGGGGCATGATCTGGATCTAGTGTGAACACCAAGATACCATATTCTGGAGTAAATAAAATTTCACTGTCAGGGACACCTCATGTCAAGTACCACCCCTAGACAGGGAGGGTCACAGGTATCGTTCAGGGTAATGGAGTACCCCCCAACAAGGGTATGGAGAACTCTACAAATCGGTAATAGAGATTACATTGTAAATACATTAAAGTGCTAGTGTACTGCCTGGAATTAATTGTGACTTTCAGATATAGTCAGCTATCACTTCTTATAGCTCGAGTATTTGGGATATTCATTGCAGACATATCTTTGGGCACCAAGAGCAAGACCCGTCTGTTTGCTGACGACAACAAGATGGGAACAATGGTGGATGATCTAGGGGGATGGCAGGGGTTGCAGGATGATCTGACGAAGCTGAAAACCTGGTCAGGCACCTGGCAACTAGGGTTCAATGCCAAAAAGTGCAAGGTGCTGCATTTTGGGGAGAAAAACACAAGGAGGAGTTACCAGCTGGGGAAGTGCAGCTAGCTGAGACAGAGGAGGAGAAGGATCTGCGGTGCTCATTATGGGGTCAATGAACAACTTGGCATAATGTAGGAAGGCAGCTGCAAAGGCCAACAGAATGCTGGGTTGCATTGCAAGGGGTATATCCTCGAGGAGGGGGAGGTGACTCTGGCACTGTATAGATCATTAGTTAGACCATACCTGGAGTACTGCATGCAGTACTGATGCCCGTATCTGAAGAGGGACATTAAGTTACTGGGGGAGGTGCAGCGAAGGGTGACAAAAATGATCAAGGGGCTGGGGGACTTACTATATGAGAGGAGGCTGAGGGAGTTGAACATGTACTCGCTGGAATAGAGGAGGGACAGAGGGATATGATTGAAACCTTCAAGTACATGAAAGGAATAAACAAGACAGGTATGGAGGAGCTGTTCAAAGTAAGGGATGGGAGGGACACCCTGGGCCATGATACGAGACTGGAGGGAGGAAGGTTCAGGAGGGAGATGAGGAGACACTTTTTTATGGAGAGGATGGTAGCTGGGTGGAATGCGTTACCGGCAGAAGTGATATCCAGTAGAACAGTGGACTGCTTCAAAATGGGCTGGGACAGGGCAAGAGGGAGGGTCAATGGACAGGAAGGATGAGAGGGAGGGAGGGGCAGCTGCAGAATAAGGGGTACTAGCTGCACATTCAAGCAGACTTCATAGACCACTAGGCCTTTGTCTGCCGGCCAATTTTGTATGTTTGCACGTTCATATTTTTTCTTTTCTGTTTGCTAATTAGAAGATTTTCTACCTGGCAGTACTGGTGTGGTGTGTGGAACAGAGCTCTGGAGGCTAAAAAAAAGTCAATTCTGTTCTTTCTACTACATCAACACTGAGACTACACTGACTCTGACATCACTAGTAACCAAGGAGAACCATTTCTCACTGCTGCATTATTCTCTTTCACCTGAAGCAGCAGGGACTGGCTTTTCTTGGTTACTTGTGATGTCACAGTTTCCTGCATTTTGACTGGTATCTTTTGAAAGTCACTGCTCAGACTGCAAGGATTGTGGTACCTCACGGTGTTTGGTCACATTTCTGACAGTGTAGTGGGAGGAACAGACCTGACTTTTGTAGCCTCCAACCAGAGTGCTGCTCCACACATCAGCCCAGCACTGCCAGGTGGAAAATCAAAAATAAAAAAGTACTTCAGATATAGGAAGTGATAACTGACTGCATCTGAAAATTACTATTAATTCTAGGCAGTACACTAGCTCTTTAAATTGCAAGAGCAAATGGTAAGATATATATAAAGTCAAGGACCTCATTTTATGAGAATTTCTGGGGGAAAGGGATATATAACAACTAATCCAGGAGAACAAATGACACATTTACAGCCTGCTTCAGACCACAAGGCAGTACAGTACTTGGATGGGACAGTGGGTTCTCATAGGGAGGGGTGTTTTATTTGACTGTTGTTTCTGGAAACATTTACCACATGTTTTTATCTTGTAAGCACCTTGCTTAAATAAAAAATTTATTATGACAATTTTGAGAGTGAGATGCCTTTTTCATGTTATGCCACAGCACTTAGATGGGAATTTGGGGGTAATATAGGCATGACGACTTTGACAGTGTGCACTCCTTTCAGCTGCCCCCACACAACAAGGGACATCTCTCCATTTACTTATCAGAACTGCTCCTTCCACATAGAAAAAGTGCTCCCATTTAGAGAAGGGGGTCAAAAATAGCAAACACTGATTTTAAAGCAGATATTCATAACTCAAAAAAAAACTGTGTATTCTTCATTTCTTCCAACCATTTCCAAAAATAATGTTATCATAGTTTATAATGCTTGAAAATGGGGTGGGGGTGTTAGTTATGTACATCATAAAGAATATATTGATAAGGATGGAAGGTGATACTTATTAAAGGTTCTTTAAATGGTAAAATTATTATTTTAGTTTCAGTATATGCTCCTTTTCTAGCTTATTCTGAGTTTTTGAGAGCGTTAACACAAGCATTAATGACTTTAGGGGGTGACACAATAATATTTGGAGAGGATTTTAATTTACTTAACAATCCTTTACTAGATTTAATGAAGACAAACGTAACTCTTACCTAATTAATAAAGTCTATGCCAGTAATAATGTACTAAATATATGGAGGATGAAGAATCCAAGAACGCATGAATATACCTACAACTTCAAAACAATCTGGGATGTTGTCTCATTTGGATTATGTTTATATTTTTAAGAACTTAAATACAAATGGCAAAGCCACAATTCTCCATTCAATTTCAATTTCAGATCATACTTTGATTACATGTACATGCAATTCAAATTTAAAAATGAAAAAAAGGCACATGGACACTTAATAATGAGCTTTTGTTAGACCATGTCTTTATGACAAAACTGAAAGAACAGATGCCCAATGTTTTGGGAATTTAAAACAAGGGTGGAGGGTCCCTATTGTTAAATTATGGGATGCTTTTAAAGCAACCGTGAGGGACGTTTATATATATATATATATGTATATATATAAAGATAAGCAAACATTGGAAGACATAAATAGGAAATAATTAGGGAACTTAAATTTACAGAGAGTAAATTCACTGCAAAGGACTTGTCTCAGAAGGTTGGATGGGAGGAGCTATTGCTTAAGCAGGAAACTTCTGTAGTAAAAGAAATCCAAAGAAGTGTTTTGAAAGTTAAACATAAAAACAGGTTACTCACCTGTAACAGTAGTTCTAGGAGTGGTATATGTTTTTCATCCACACTGTCTGGCATTGTCCCTTTCCCCTTTAAATCTTGCAGGAAGTCTTCAAGCTGGCTTCTCCCACCCACCCGGGTGGTAAATACCTCGGCTCCGCCCCATGACGCAAGATCTAGCCTGCTGGAAGCCAGGTTGTGCGCCTTAAGCCGGGGAGGTCGGGTGGGTGCTTGTGGATGAACAACATATACCACTCCTAGAACTACTGTTACAGGGAGTAACCTGTTTTTCTAGGAGCGTGGATAAGTTGTTCATCCACACTGTCTGGCAGACTCCTAGCAGTTCTCCGGAGGAGGCAAGGCGCACCCTACTTAGGAAACAGAGATTGAGAACCGAGGCCCTAAACCAGCATCACATCGTGACTCAAGGCCGATGTGGTAATGGGTATTGAAGGTGTTCGCTGACTTCCAGGTAGCAGCTGACAGATCTCCTAGATAGGGATGTCCCTGGAAGCAGCCACCTGGCCAACAGTATATAGGCGGGTAGAATGAGCTCTTATCCCTCTGGGAGCTCCTTGCCATAACTCATAACACAGACCTATGCATGATGTAATCCACCTTGCAATGGTCCGTTTGGCTGCAGGTCTGCCAGAAGCGGCTTCAGCGTAGGTGACAAACAGCTGGCGAACCTCTCCCCGAATTTCCACCATCCTCTTCTTATAGTAGGAGACAGCACACCTGAGGTCCAGAGTATGGAGCCTGTACTTGGCATCCGAGGTGTAGTTAGGGTAATATACGGGCAGAGTCAACACCTGGTTGAGGTGAAACTCTGACACCACCTTCGGAAGGAATTTCGGGAGGGGGCACAGGACAACTTTGTCCCTGTGAAAGACCAGATAAGGGGAGTCCACTGAAAGCGCCTGGAGCTCCCTGTCCTTCTGACTGATGTGATAGCCACCAGGAAGGCAGTCTTCCACGACAAGTGTGAGAGCTCACACTTGTGCATGGGCTCGAATGGCTTGCCCATGAGCTTTGCCAAAACCATCAAGAGATCCCATGGAGATGGAGGTTCACGCACTGGAGGGGATATGTGATCCAGGCCTT
The DNA here is from genome assembly GCA_016271365.2 of Neoceratodus forsteri. Classification (NCBI taxonomy): domain Eukaryota; kingdom Metazoa; phylum Chordata; order Ceratodontiformes; family Ceratodontidae; genus Neoceratodus; species Neoceratodus forsteri. The sequence continues at coordinate 1,875,273,032 of CM057452.1, forward strand.
TGAAAAAGCGCTCGATCACCATCTCCTGTGCCAATGTTGGCTGACAGGCCCGCGCCCGGTAAGCAGAGATGGCTGCCAGGTGCTTCCTAAGGGTCGATGACCGAAGACCCCCTTTGGAGAGGGACCAAAGATAGTCTAGAATGTTAGCCACAGAGCAGGATAAGGGGTCCAGGCTCTTTCCCTGGCACCAAATGGAAAATCTTTTCCATTTGAAGGCATGACATTTCCTGGTCGATTCCTTTCAAGATGCTTCCACCACGGTGTAGACATCTTCAGAAAGACCCAAAGCCTGGAACTCTAGCCGCTCAGGAACCAGGCTGTGAGGTGCAGGGATTGAAGGTCCGAGTGGAAGACCTTCCTCTGGTTCAACAATATCAGGTCTGGGCATGTACAAAGCCGCTCTGGGGCCCTGCAGCTGAGGCTGAGGAGATCTGGATACCAGAACTGGCGTGGCCAATCTGGAGCTACCAGGATCACCTACGCCTTGTCCCTCCTCACCTTGAGTAACACCTTATGGATCAAGGGAAATGGATGGAAGGCGTAGAGGAGGCCTGGGGTCCATGGCCTCGAGAAGGCATCCCCCTGCAGCGAACCCTGCTGAGGAGGGCAGGCATGGTACAGCCTCAGCTTGGTGTTCTCCCTGGAGGCAAACAGGTCCACCAACGGTTTGCCCCAATGGGAGAAGAGATTATAAGCTACCTCTGAATGGAGAGACCACTCGTGGGATGTCTGGTCTATGCGGCTGAGAGCATCCGCCAGCTGGTTCAAGACTCCTGCCACATGGATGGCTAGGAGATTCACCTCCAGCCGGCTGACGAAGGTCCAGATCTGGAGCGCCTCCTTGCATAGCAGATGGGAGTGTGTGCCACCCTGTTTGTTGAGGTAGTACATGGTCATGGTATTGTCCGTCTGGACTTGAACCACTTGACCCCAGAGCTGAGGAGCGACAGCTGACAGGGCCAGTCTGACTGCTCTGAGCTCCAGCAGGTTGATGTGGCATTGGGACTCCTCGGGGGTCCAGAACCCGTGAACTCTGTTGTCCCCCATGTGGGCTCCCCAGCCCATGAGAGAGGCGTCGGTCGTAGGGATGACTGTCGGCTTGGGGCAGACAAACAGGACTCCTTCCTGCAAGTGACTCAGGATAGTCCACCATTGGAGAGTGTCCCACATCCTCTGGGTGACCGTGACCAGCTGGTCGAAAAGACCCTGACGCTGAGACCACTGGGCGGCCAGCTCCCATTGAAGGGGGCGCATGTGCAGTCTGGCCCAGCGGACCACTGAGGTGCACACCGCCATGAAACTCAGGAGGCGCAGGAAGTCCCAGGCAGGGTGCAAGTGCCCAACCAGAAATGATTGGGCAAAGGAGGAAAGAACCTCTGCCCTGTCTGCCGGGAGCTGAGCTCTGGCTTGGCAAGAGTCGAGCTCTGCCCCGATGAAGCCCATCACCTGAGAAGGCACAAGTTCTGACTTGGCCTCATTGATTAGAAGGCCCAGGTGGGAGCAGGTTTGGAGGGTCAGCTCCCTGGACATCTCCACCTCCTGAAGGGAGGAACCCGCCAGGAGCCAGTCATCTAGATAGGGTTAAATGCGAACCCCTTGCCACCGTAGATGGGCTGCCACCACTGCGATGCATTTGGTGAATATTCTTGGGGCCAATGACAGGCCGAACGGCATGGCTCTGAACTCGTACAGGGTCCCTGCGACCCTGAAGCGGAGAAACCGCTGATGGGACAGACGGATTGGGACGTGGTAGAATGCATCCTGAAGATCCAGTGTACAGAACCACATGTTTCGCTCCAGAGATGGTATGATCTGGTTCAGAGTTACCATCCAGAAGGTGCGAGACCTGAGATACCGATTCAGGTCGTGGAGATCTAGGATGGGGCGCCAACCCCCTGTCCGCTTGGGCACCAGGAAATACCTGGAGATGAAGCCTGGGTCTGAAGGAGGATCCAGCACTGGAGCAACCAACTCCTTGAGCAGGAGCTGAGTGATGTCGTCATGAAGGGCCGACTGAGTGCCAACTGAGATCCTTTCCTCCCGTGGGGCATGGGCTTAGCTGGGGGGGTACTGCTCGAACTCTAGGGGCAGCGCCTGCTCGACCACTTCCAGAACCCACCTGTCTGAAGTGATACCGGACCAGGCAGAAAGAAAGTGGCGGAGCCAGCCACCCACGGAAGGACCCAGAACTGGTGTGACGGGTGCCGGGGAGGCCACCCCCGACCCGTCACTGTGCAGGCTTGGAGGAGGAGGAGGCACCTGGACCAGCACCTCGGCCTCCTTTGCGGGGCTGTTGAGGACCTTGCTTGGGCCTAGGGCACCAAGCTTGAGCCTGCTGCTGTTGCTGACCTCCCTTGAAGGAGGGCTGTCTGACCGCAGGGGAAGAATGCCGAAAGGACTTCTTCTTGCGCTTCTGCTGGTTCTTGCCCGAAGAACCTTTAGCAGAGGTGGCATCTAAGGTGGCATTAGACTGCTCAATGCACTGTAGGTGACCTGCCACTCCTGGACTGAAGAGGTCGGTGCCAAGGAAGGGCACATCAGCTAGCTTGTGCTGGGTATCCACCGGAAAGGAGGATAATCTCAGCCAAGCCCTGCGGTGAGAGGCGACTGCTGCAGCTAGTGAGCGGGCACAGGAATCACCAATGTCCAGAGCCGTCTGGAGTTGCTGTTTAGCAACAGCCCAGCCCTGGTCCCGGACCTGCTTGACCATGGTCTGCATGTCCGCTGGGAGATGAGGGAGAACTTCATCAAGCGACCCCAAAAGGGTGTGAGAGAAGTGTGCCATGATCACTGCTGAGCTAGCCTGATGAAGGCCTAAGGATGATGCTGCATAGACCTTCCGGGTCGAGTGGTCCATAAGTTTGGACTCCTTGTCCAGAGGGCGGTCAGTATCCATAGAGCTGCCCATTCATCTAAACACTGAGGCAGTCACAAGGCTTTCCACCGAGGGGTACTCAGTGAAGCCCGCCAAGGACCTCATGGGAACCGCGTACTTGCGGGCCATGTGGGCAGAGGGAGCCAGGCAAGAGGCTGGACACTGCCAAAGTTCCAGAGCCGGGTCAACTATGGCTTCGGCCACTGGGAAGGCCTCCGTCAGGGTATCCCCCCTCTTGAGAATATCCATGAGAGGATATTCTGCTTTCTTCTGAATGGGCTGCAGAGGCATACCTGTGGACTCTGAAATGAGTCGAAGGATGCCCTGGAAGGAAGAAGGCCCTTCCTCCATGCCTGACACTGACAGCTCATCATGAGAGTGAAGGCCGGTAGTATCCAAATCCGAAGAGTCCGGATACAAAGGTCTGCCCCCTAAATCCCCTTCGATGTGCCTAGGGCGATCAGGAGTGACCGTGATGGACAGCCTGTGGGGCAGGCCCGTAGTCGGTTGGTCCTCCTTAGAGGGAACCCCTCCCTGAGGCTGTTTTAGTGGTGGTTCCACCAAAATTGGTGGGGAGCCTGTAACAGGCCGAGCTGAAATGCGCACCGGACCCACCGGAGGGAGAACCGGAGTCCTAGGCACCCGAGTCGGTGTCGGCGAGAGCTGGTGAAGTAATAGCCATTCTGAAGGGCAGCCGGCTTTTGACCAGTTAAAAGAAGTTGCTGCCACATAAGGTCCTCATAACATCGACGGAGCTTCCGTCTAAGTCTCTGCTTGTCCGAGAAGGATGAGGAACAGTGGCGGCGCCTCTTTCGGGAGTGTTTGTGGCCCTTTTTTGGTCTTCCGACCGACGGGGTCCTACTCCTTGATTGAGACCAACGGCGTTGGCTCTGTCGGTCAGGAGAAGCCGGGTTCGGTGAGAACTGGGGTTCCGGCTCTTGTCTCTTGATCGGGATGCCCGAAGGACAGGTCTCCTCATCAGGGAAGGAGAGAATAGGCGTCCTCTCCAGAGAGTCGTCGACAGGCGTCAGCAACAACGGCTCGATCAGGTCGAGAGAAATCTTGGCTGGTTCAGCCGTGTCCTTGGCTTCAGTGCCCTGGCCTGAGGTAAGGTCTGAAAAGCCGGCAGCCGAGGAGGCAATGTCGACCGTGGTCGAGACCCCCTGCTCCTGAGAGTCGGACCGCTCTCGGTCCTAGGAGCGTCTTCTTCGGGTAGAAGAAGATGGTTTAGGATCCTTATCCTTCTTCTTGGATCAGGAGGAGTGCGAGCCCGAGGACGCCTCACCCTTAGTAGGGAGAGACTGGCACAACTCCCGTAAGGATCCCGTAAAGGTGGAGCCCAAGTCTTCCTCGAAGGCCACCATCTGCTCGAGCTGCTAGGCGGATCCCACAGCCGAAGAAGCCACCCACCTGGCCTCCTTCGATTTCACTGGTGGATTGCAAAGCTCCGGTCTCCCCAGCTTAAGGCGTGCCTTACGGTCCTCCAGAACAGTGGGATGGAAGGCTGAACAGATAGTGCACGTCGAGGTATCATGCAGCGGCCAAGGCAGTATCACATGCGAGAGGTGGGGATTGGTGCGCGACATTTTTGTCCATAAGGACACCGGTGAAACCCGAGGGATGACTTGTCCTCCATATCCGAAGCGTTCGGATCTAAATCATACACTCTTATGAGGTTTAAGGCGAGTAAGTGCGGTGAAACCGTCGATTTGACTCCAGGGCCTCTGTTGCTGCAAGGTAGCAAGAGGGAACCTGTATCTTCCAGTGGAAAGGAAGATCTGGCATCATGGGGTGGAGCCGAGGTATTTACCACCTGGGTGGGTGGGAGGAGCCAGCTTGAAGACTTCCAGCAAGATTTAAAGGGGAAAGGGACAATGCCAGACAGTGTGGATGAACAACATATCCACGCTCCTAGAAATGTTATTACAATATAGACAAATCAGGAAAACTATTGGCATTTGTTTAAAAAAGATCAGAAATAAAAAATATTATTTCTCGGCTAAAAGATAATAATGGGCAGATAAACTCTAATAATGGCAATATAATAGAAAATATCCAGAATTTCTATACTTATTCATGTAACAGAAAAACGGAGAGAGAGGTAGTTAAGGTCTTGGAATTTAGCCCCTGTGAAGTTGCCATCAAGTAATATGTAAGAGAAAGAATCTACCCATTACAAAGTATGGCACGTGATTTAATCATTGAAGAAAGGAAAATCTGCAGGACCCTATGGATACACTGACAAATTTTATATCCATTAAGGGGTAGCTATCACTCTGGTTACTACAAATTTTAGGTGGAATGGGTGGAGAGGCAGCGGTTATATATATTCAAAAAGAAAATAAGGATCCACTGTATATTGAGAATTACAGACTGATATTATTAGATTATTTTATTCTGTCCCTAAAGCTGTGTTTAGGGTAAATCAAACAAGATTAAATGCAATATTTCTAGGGACATGGATATGGTGCACTTATCTACATTTCTGACAGTGTCCTTTCCCCTTTAAGGCTTGCCGGAAAGTCTTGAAGCTAGCTCCTCCCACCAACCTGAGTGGTAACTCCCTCAGCACCACCCTGTGAAATCAGATCTTCCTTTCTGCTGGAAGACAATGGTTCCCTCCTTACTGCTCTCATGCTGAGTAGGCCCTTCGCTTCTAAAACCTTTCGCATTGTGAATATTTTGCCTTCAAGCGATTCTTTCACCTCAGCCAAGATGGATGATTCAGTCGGCACTGGGATTCAAAAAATGTGCATGCGGGCAGAAAATGTTCTGGACAGACTCACACACCATGTGCATCTTCTGCCTAGGCCATGAACATGATCCCCAGGCGTGTGGCCTGCGTCGCACCTTGCATCCTACTACGCTGCATGACTGGCACACTCGACTTCTGGGGCACCCTGATGAATGGGATCTTCACATTAAATCTAAGGATGCCCACTGGGCAGTCTCCGCAGCTGCGGGGTCTGCTGAACAACTTGTGGCATTTGAAGAAGCTGCTGCTCAGGCCGCAGAGCATGCTTCTTTGGCTTCAGCCTTTCTGCTGCTCCCTTTAGATGCCACCTTTTTGGTAGAGTTTTGGGATTTTTGCCAGGCCCTTCCCACCTTTGGGCAGGGCCCTTCTTCAGGCACAAAATCTAAGTCTGAAAAAGAGACTAAAAAGAAGTGTCACCATCAATCATGGGATCTCAAGCACTCTCGGGCCTCAGATTCCCGCGCTTCTATGGAGGTTTTGACTATGGTCAATCCTTCAGGTCATGCCACTGGCTCCACAGTCTCCCAGTCTGGCCAGTTGGTTGAGATGCCCGTCAACCAACCTGTCAAGATTTTTCTTGAACTGGTCAACCCACTGTCGCCAGATGAGGCCGATACCTCCCTCTCTAGGACTCTGGTCCTGCCTATTACCTCTCAGGGAGAGTTGGACCTGAATGCTGATCCACTCCCTCCCCCTTAGGATCTACCAGAGGAGTGAACCCAGAGGATCCTTGGCTTTCGCGGGCTCTCTCTGAGACCCGCCATCGGCAGCTCCGATGGTCGAGGTTGCAGTCTCGATCCCAAAGCCCCGAGTCGAGCAGCCCACATTGGCATTGGCGTTCCAGCTCTCAACATTCGTGCAAGTGGTGTTGCCATTACTCCTCCTCTTTTTCCTCCTTGAACGTGGAGAGGCTCCGGTGCAAAATAAGTTGCTGATATGAGGAGCACATGTGGCACCAGCTCATGTTCTTTGGGGTTAAGCAGCTTCCAGCTCCTACCCCAGCTATTACATGGCTACTGCCATCCCGGCCTCAGCCTACTCCGGCTTGACTGGATCCGCCTCAGTCTGTTCTGGCCTCTCCACCGATTCAGGTGGAGCTGCCACCCAAACAGCCACCCATGGGTCCATTCCTAAGGATGCCCATACTGCTCCCAGGCTCCTGGGGTGCTGTCGGTCAATGTGACTCCTAATACACCACATAGGGTCAGTGGGGACTCTGGCAGTCAACCACTTTTTGATAAATCCTCAGAGTCAGAGGGCTCATCCCTACACTCCCATCTGTTGGACGCTGAGCTGGGCAAGGATTTGTCAGAGGAGCATGGTCTCACCTCTTTCTTGGGCCTTCTCTGACTTAACTTGGAGTCGATGGGTCTCCCAATGGAGTCTGTCCAGAAACAGGCTAAGTACCCACTTACAGAGCTTCTTGAGAAGGATGACTCCCCTGGGAAGGCCTTCCTAGTTGCTGAGGCCATTCCTGGCCCCACTCTGGAGCTCTGGCAGCATCTGGCCTCTTGCCCTGCAACTTTGGCCAGGATGGCCCACAAGTATGTGGTCCTTACCAGTTCCCTTTCAGGATTCACTGAACACCCCTTGGCTGAGGGTCTGGTGGCCGACTCTGTCTTTCGGTGTAACAGCAATGTTGGGTATGTGGATAAGCCTCCTGACATGGCATTGAAGATATTGGATCACATAGCCAAAATGGTCTATGCTGCCTCCTCTCTCAGCCTTTAGTAGGTGAGTTTGGCCTTTCTGATGGCCCACTTCGCTCATGCCTTTTTAGGCACACTCAATGAGGCACTTCCCCAACTCCCATCTGACTTACAGACTATGGTCAAGCAGGTCTGGGAGCAGGGCTGAGCTTTGACTAAGCAGTAGCTCCAAACAGCCAAGGACATTGGCGACTTTTGCACTTGGTCCATGGTGGCTGCGGTTGCCATGCACTGCAGGGCTTGGCTGAGGATCTCGACCTTCATGGTAGATACCCAGCATAAGTTGGCAGTGTCCCATTCTTGGGCTCCAGTTTGCTCAGGCTGGGGGTTGAAGGTCACCTCACTCGTATTGAGAAGTCCAATGCCATCTTGGACTCAGTGACCTCCACCCAGATGGATCCCAAGGACTCTAAGGCTCAAAAGAAGAAACCCTTTCAGGCCCTCTCTGCCCCTGTGGCCAAGCCGTCCCAGTCCCCAGCTGGGAAACAGGCCCTGACTTGGCATCCCTTGCCAAAGTCCATTGCTTTGGCCATCCAGAAACCAGGTCGAGGTCCCACTGGTTCTTCAGCCAGTCCCTCCTCTGCCTCCAAGCCTGCCCAGTGATGGGATGGTGGACTGCCCCCCTCATGCCTGTCCTGACTCCTCCCATGTGGGGTCAGCTCTGCCACTTCCTTTCCACCTGTTCCGCAATTACTATGTACAGGTGGGTCCTCGAGGTTGTCGGTTGGGGTCTGCCTCTGGAATTCGAGGCTTTACCCGCCTTGCGAACCCATGCTCCACAAGAGGACATGGTGTCTGCTGACATTCTGTCAGCTCTTTGGGAAGACACTGCCCAGCTCCTCCAGAAGGAGGTTGGGGCTCCTGTCTCGGACCCTCCAGTATGCCCAGGGTTTGTCTCCAGGTACTTCCTGGTGCCAAAACAGATGGGGGGCTGGTGCCCCATCTTAGATCTGCATAACGTGAACAAATTTCTTTGGCCGTGCACTTTCAGAATTGTCACTCTGTCTCAGATCATACCATCTCTGGAACAGAACATGTAATTTTGCTCTCTGGATTTTCAGGACATGTTCTTCCACATCCCTGTCCATCTGTCCCACCACTGGTTCCTCCAGTTTCACACAGAGTGGATACTATACAAGTTCCAGACCATGCCATTTGGCCTCTCCTTGACTCTCAGAGTCTTCACCAAATGCACTGCTGTGGTGGCAGCCTACCTGAGGTGCTGAGGGGTCCAGGTATACCCCTATTTGGATGACTGGCTCATAGCGGTAGTGGTAGCCTACCTAAGGCACTGAGGGGTCTGGGTATACCCCTACCTGGATGACTGGCTCATAGCAGATCCCTCAAGGGAGGAGGTGGAGCAGTCCAGGGATCTGGCTCTCCAGTCCTGCATGTCCCTTGGCCTCCTGGTCAATGAGGCCAAGTCAGAACTCGTCCCCTCGCAGGTGCTTCATTTCATCGGGGCAGAGCTCAACTTTTGCAAAGCCAGGGCTCACCTTCTGACAGAGCAGGTGGAGGCCCTCTCCTCTTTTGCCCAATCATTTGAGGTTGAGCAGTTGCTCCCTGCTCGGGACTCCCTGTGCCTTTGGGATTGATGGCAGCATGCACCGGTGTGGTCCATTGGGCCCGTTGAAGAATATGCTCTCTTCAATGTGAACTTACCCACCAATGGTCTCAGCTCAAGGGCCACTTTTACCAACTGGTTACTGTGACCCAGCTGATGTGGGACACCTTCCAGTGGTGGTTAGTCTCAGAACACCTGTAACAAGGAATCTCATTTGTCTGCCCAGAGCCAGAGACTGATGCCTCCCTGATGGGCTGGGGTGCCCACCTGTGGGACCACAGAGTCCACAGACTCTGGACCCCTGAGAAGTCCCAATGCTATATCAACCTGCTGGAACTTCTGGTAGTTCAGCTGGCACTGACAGCCTTTGCTCCACACATTTGGGGTCAGGTAGTTCAGGTCCAGATGGATAACACCACAACCATGTACTACCTCAACAAACAGGGTGGGACGCATTCCCTTCCTCTGAGCGGGGAAGCTTGCTGCTGTTTGCAAGCGCATCTGCACAAATGTCTTGGAAACTTTACAAGCTATGCAAACATGGCCACAACAACATTGTTCAGGACAAAAATACCTTTACAATGAGGGTAGTCACTAAGCTGAACTCTGTATAGTTTTTAAAATATAGCCATCTAATTAATCAAATGTCCACTTTTTTAAATAGATTTCCCATTTTGGATGGCAAATATTTTAAAAACTGTAAGGACTTCAGCTTAGTGACTACCCTTATTGTAAAATTTGTTTTGTCCTTAACAACTTTGCTGCTTGTTGTTTTTGTGTAGCTTGTATAGTTTTCAAGATATTTAGATTTGTTTTCATGTGTGCAGATGCACTTGCAAACAGCAGACACTTTTTTTCTCTCTGAGTGAACACTCTAGTAGACATGCCAAACAAATGCAAATATCTTGAAAACCATACAAGTCACATATACACAGCCAGTGTCACAATTGTTCACAACAAATAGACCTTTACAGTGAGGGTAGTCACCAAGCTGAACTCTGTATAATTTTTTAAAATATAGCCATCTCTACTGTTGTGAACTGATTGTAAAGCAGTGCTTGCTGTGAAACTATGGTCCCGGCTACATCATTGTCACATGAGACAGGATGCATTTTAGGAACAATGAATACAATAAACTTAGCTGGGATGGAGATCCCAGGGGTCGTAAAACTACCATAAGGCTAGCAGGCTAATTTAGGAAAAACTCCTAATAGCAGACAGAGGGAAGGACACACTAGGACTTCACACACAAATCAAAACACTGCATAACGTATGTTTTTGCAAATTTTGGGTGTACTACTCCTTTAACCAGGTGCTCAATCTCTCAGTGTATTTCACCAACCACACCTCAGTGGCCAGGCACAGACTCCATATTTTGGACCTGCAGCACGCGCTCACCTATTACAAGGACAGCACAGCTGGAGTTCGGGGAGAGGTTCGCCAGCTATTTGTCACCTATGCTGAAGCTGCACCTGGCAGACCTGCAGCTAAGTGGACAATTAGCAGGTGGATTATATCCTGCATTGACCTCTGCCATAGCTTGGCAGGAAGGGAGCCTCCCATAGGGCTTAGGACTCATTCCACTTGTCATACTGCTGCCTCAGTGGCTGCTTCCAAGGACATCCCTATCCAGAAAATCTGAAGGGCTGCTACCTGGAAGTAGGCACACACCTTCATTTCCCACTACTGCATCAAACTTGAGTCACACTGGGATGCTGAACTTGGGGCCTCAGTTCTCCAATCTCTGTTCCATGAATAGGGTGTGTGTGCCTTGCCCCCTCCTCCTGGAGAACTGCTAGGAGTCTGCCAGAAGTGTGGAAAAATAGGTTACTCACCTGTAACAGAAGTTCTAGGAGTGTTATATGGTGTACGTCTGCACTGACCTACCCGGCCTCCACTGGCCAGTGGTACACTGGTCTTACCTTCAGCGGGCAAGCTCTGACATCACTGGGTGGTGCCGAGGGAGTTACTAACCAGGAGGGTGGGAGAAGCCAGCCTGAAGACTTTCCGGCAAGCCTTAAAGGGGAAAGAACACTGCCAGAAGTGTGGATGTACACCATATACCACTCCTAGAACTATTGTTATAGGTGAGTAACCTGTTTTTCTTGGTAATGGGGTGAGGCAGGGATGTCCACTGTCTCCCCTCTTGGGCATTATGCTCCCAGCCCATTACTGATCAAATAAGGGACAATAAAAGCATTATTGGTTTCAGCTTTTATGACCAAGAAGTTTAAACTTAGTACATATGCAGATGCCATCATAGCAACAGTCATGAAAACAGGGGCTGGGATATTCAAAGGGTTCGCAACACCCCAATGCACCCTGGCACAATTTTCAAAGGGGTAGGTTGGGCGGCACAACCTCTGATGATCTTGCCGAAGCATTGGTAATGTATGTGGCGCAGATGCAGGGGCGCGTCACATATGCAGCATATCCTGATATTCCTCCTGGAATGCGCGGCGCATATGCTGGTGCAACCCCTACATGCGTCGTACACTGGTGCCCAAAGTTGACCCAAAAGAAACAGGCTCAAATGCTGGCCACCCACAGGCGGGCAGCTGTATTGCAAGGTGCAACACAACAGCCGCCAGCCTTGGGTGGCCACCCGTCCAGCAGGAACACCATCCACAAGCACTTCAACCCCCGGTAGTCTAGTGTCTCCACCCCGTATGCCTGATCGTGGACTGTTGTAAATATTATGGATATACCTGGTGATCTAGCTGTAACCCTCCCATATGCCCGATCATGGGCTGTTGTGGAAATAAAGAATTACCTGGTGGTCCAGTGGTACCCCTCCCACCCACCCACAGAGGTCCCTGGCCACCCAGCACCCCTTCCTGTCATCGGCGTGCGGCAGCTTCCCTCCCGCGCCACCATCCGCCGCGAATGACAGTGTACAGTATGATCTGTACACCTATTGGTTGGGCTTGTAGACCATACTGTACTTCATAGGACCGGATATGTGAATGAACGTGTTCATTCACATATCTGGTCCTGTGTAGTATAGTATGGTCTGCAAGCCCATTGGTCCACATTAGTGGACCAATAGGGCGGACAGATCATACTGTACGCTGTCATTCAGCGGGCGGCTGGGCAGTATGGTGGGGTGCCGTCACCACTGATGATGGGGTGCTGGGTGGCCAGGGACCCCTGTGGGTGGATGGGGAGGGGGGTACCACTGACCACCAGGTAATTCTTTATTTCCACAACAGCCCATGATTCGGCATATGGGGGGGGGTTACCACTAGACCACCAGGTAAATCCTTAATATTTACAACAACCTGTGATCGGGCATATGGGGGGGGGACCGCTAGACCACCAGGTATTACTGTAATGTATACAGATGCCCATAATCGGGCATACGGGAATGGGGGGCTGCAATAGCCCACCAGGGTGTTGACCCCCGATAGCAGCAGCTTGGCAGGGCACCAGGCTCAATTCGTTGGGATCCAGTGCATCGCATGCAAATGGGGCCATAATGACATGCAAATGGCCCCATTTGCACCTTGCATATATTCTGGCCTCATTTGCATGCCCCCCACTGAATATCGCGGGTGATGCACCTAGCGCAACTGTACTTGCACTGGCGCATCCCCGTGCTCCCTTTCTGTGTCTTGCACTGGTGCAGTGCCACTGCACCATATTCAAGGGTGCTGAGCCATGGCACATCACCGTTGAATATCGCCTGGTCTGGTCCTTGCCCCAGTGCAGCCCAGTTACGCTGCACCCAGGCTTGCGCCACTGCCCAGTGCAGTCTGAATATCCAGCCCTGGGTATCTGTTCTGAATATCCCAAGAATTTGAAAACTTTGGAAATATTGCTGGATACATAATGAATAAGGAGTAATGGCTGTGTTACCTATTACTAAGTTAACACATGGAAAAATGAACTATTGAGAGATATCATATTGTGGATCTTTTGAAATACTTAGGAGTCATGTTATATGCTGATTCTAAAATGATGGTACACTGCAAATTAAACAACTTGATAATGAAAATTCAAGTAATGTTAAAGGACTGGAGTAGTTTTCCATTGTCTTTGTGGGGAAAGGTGAAAACCTTAAAAATGCTAAGAATGCCTCATATTCCGTTTTTGATTCAGTCTTTAATTTATGAAATATCTGAGCAGTGGTTGGATGTGGTGAAAAGACTTAAAAAAATGTATTTGGAGGGGTGGGTCTCCTAGGATTCCATGGCAGATTTTAGGGGCTGATAGGGATGATGGGGGAATGTTGTGCCCAGATCCCAATTTTTATTATGTAGCACATAGGTCAAAAATGGTAATATGCTGGGTATCCCCGCTGGGGAAAACTAAGAATATCTATGGTAGCTATGATACATTAGTCCAAAATTTATTGGATTGGCATAAGTAATATACCCAGAAGAATTATATCAGAGAAGTAGTCCTTTGTTTCCATATGTACTTTAGCTAGAATAGTTAATACGTATTTCTTAAAGTATTATGGGTATAACTTAGATTAAGATTATAATTCAAATTTATATAAAAGAATATACGCATTAGCAACCTTGGGATACCATGTATGATTTGACATTTGGTCAGGGAATGAACTTCTTTACTTGTTATCTTAAAAAGTTTTAGGAGACATGTTTGTATTACAAGATTAAAATATTACAGTTTAAGGGCTAAAGTTGAACATGTGTGTAAATGGCATGGAATTAGCTTTAGGTTGGGCTATGATGTGTCCCATTGAGGAATGGAATTTTGGACTGAGCAAAAGCGATATCAACAGTCCCATTATAATAGACATATATTACCAAAAACACACAATAAATGTACTGACAATATGGAAATTATTTGGAACATTGAATTATCTGGGAAATAATGCCACACATGACTGGATTACAAGACTAAAATGATCTAATAAACAATATAGAAATGAACAAAACAGAACAGTACATTAAAATACAGTTGCCACAAGAACATATTGAACCCTGCTAGATTGTTTGAAATGGGCCTGATGCAAGATAGTTAATATTGGCATCACTGTGTGCAGCAGCTCAACCTAATTCATTGTTTATGGGATTGATTTTAATACAGAAATGGTAGGTGGGCCCGATGAAATGTTTGTCAGACACAGTATAACTTAATCTGATCCCAACATACTAACCGTGTCTATTTAATGAATATACTCATCTGGGCTTCACACCTGCACAAGAAGAAAATCTTTGTTTTGGCTACTATGATGCCCACAAGGAACATTTTAAAATATTGGAATAGCCACAGTTCCCTGTTTTTAATGCTCAGATGGTTTCAAATCTGTTCTTATCGATGAGAAATTAATTGATCATATCTACTAAGAGGATAATGTTTTGGATGGAACTTGAAGAGAGTTCATGGATAATTTATTGAAAATATAGCTTAACTGAATGGTCTTAGCATACCACTGCATTTTCATTGGTCTGTTACAATGTTCTTTCTAATGTTCTTTTCTTTTCCTTTTCAATTGAAAATGCATGGTGTTAATAATCTACTACTGTCCAAATGATTAGTCCACAAGCTTTCTGGTTTAAGTAAATAAAGATATGACTAAGAATATGATAAACTCAAATGTTACTAAAAGAGTGAACCATAGCACAGCTTTTCCTTAGTATTATTATACATGTAAAGTTTCTTTCTTGTTATTTTGTAAATTTAGGTTTGTTCTGTGTGCTTCAAATCTTTAAACTGTGTTTAGTTTTCATGATAATGTTAATATTTTATCAAAAAATGCAAAATAAAATATATGGAAAATAATACTTGACATTATATTTCAGAAACTGTATCCTTTGAACTGGTAGGATTAGAAACTTATTTAGTTTTTAAAAGAAAGCTTGGAGTCCGATCCTCTTTAACAGATCATAACAATACAGTTTTCATGTGTCGCTACATGGTCTATACATGTCAATATAAGGATTCAGGAATGGATTAGGAGAGCAGACTGCATGGTCCAGTGGGGCTAGGGAGGTGTTACTGTATTTATTTTGTTTTACCAGGAAACTGCAGTGCTCCCAGCCAAGGAGGGATAGCATTGGGTTCTGCCAAACTGGTGACCCCCTGGGGTGGGCAACGGAGCATTCCTCTCCCCCTGGGGCATACTATTTGCATGCAAGGTCTGTTGGGACATGGCCTGATGTTGGCAAGTGGGTAGGGACAAAACAGTTTAAAATCATATGTGCGCTGGTCACCATTCATGATGGCGAACTGGAGCCTTTGAACCCCTTCCAATGTGGATAACTGCTGCTGAGACAGCAGTGTGAGTGGCAGCTGGGGTCACTAGTACTTATCCAAAGTAAGGAGGGAGGTGGCAACCAGGAGGACAAAAGGCTATATGAGAAATAACTAAAATAACAAGATTTAAAAACATGTTTGAATCTTTATGTTTCATATCTCAGTATATGGAAGATTTAGCAACATCATACATTGATCTATCGTAGAACTAGAAATAAGTGATGCTGAATCATTTTTGCTACATTCATGCTGGCCCTTTAATCAACAATTATTGTTTGACAGTGATAATTTCTGCAAGTGCCAATGCAGCATGTGATCCTGAGTTTAAGCACTTTCAGCATTTCCAAATTTGTGTACCTGTAAAGCAAAACAAAGCCCAGAGTAAAGCTAAATCTATGTGTAACTTTTTTTATTTATTGTGCCACTACATTTAAAAAGAACCTTTAGCGCTCTGTTGACAAATGCCCCCCAAACCCACCAAGGACCCTTACCTCCTGCTATGTTAATTTGTGCCAAAAGTAGAATTTTCTATTACCTGGATTTTGGGAGGGAAGAAACTGTATTTAAGCTCAGTGGAGCCAAGAGCCATTCCCTTCTACATCCCTTTGTTTTGCCCTGCATTTTGAAAGTTTTGTCTTTTCTGCACTTTCTACTTTTCTTCTTTCATTCCTTTTTTAAACACCAACACAGGTGAAAGGAGTCCTTACTTGTTCATGCTACGGGGAATCAATTATTAAAATGTCCTCAAAGGTCTTAACAAAAAATGTCTTGGTGGGTGGGATAGCAGCTGGGTGTTCAGACGTGCTTGCTTTGGCTCCTGCCTGAGTGAGAGAAACTAGTTTTAAAACTTCAGTCTAACTTGTTCTGATCTGCCTCAAAGTTTTCAGTCTAAGAATAATAACATTCCTCCTCCATAAAATCCTGCAGTTTGGAGTAGTTTGGAAGATGAAGCTAGGAAATGCAGCTGGGGATCCACTGGACTTCTTCAAGCTGAGCCATCAGCTAAGGATGTAGGTAAAGTAGCTGACTCCCCGGGCCCCAGTGAAATGGAGCTGACTCTTTCTACATTACAGTAAATTATGCACCAAGCGTACCAGTCCACAGAGCTTTAAAGCTCCAAATTTAAGTTTCATGCAGTAACTGCAGGCCATTGAGCAGAGGATCAAGACCCACAGCGTGGAAGTCACAGAGGCAACTAATATTGCGGGCCAAGTGCTTTCAATCTCTGCCAGCTTAGTGAAGAAGAACACACTGCTGATAACCAGGTGGGACCACATGGGAAATATGCTTCAGGTGATGGATGTAAGGATACATGTTTTGCAGGAAGGCTTTCAGGGGACGATGGCACCAGTGGGAACTGTACTAATGTACCTGAGGGAGGCCTTGGGTCTGAACTTGTTACAACTACCTATCACTGTTGAAAAATGCTACAGGGTTACTTCCAGAAAGATAAAGGGTTATCCTGTTCTGATATCAGAATAAAAAAAATTACTTCATAAAGGACAGTACACCAAACACACTACTTCTTAAAGTGGGATCTGTTCTGCAGCAAGATCGTATTTTGAAAGCAGCATGATAAGAGAATATGATTTCAACAGGTATAAAGTACAGCTTTACCCTGATTTAAGGTTCGCAACCTGACCATGACAGAAGAGCTTTGGCAGGGAAAAGCGCAAACTGAGAGAGCTCAACATCCCATTTAATTCAGGGTTTCTGACAAAGTAAACAAGTGCAGGAAGGAGACCAGACTTTTACATACTTTTTTTTTTAACTTTGCTTATTCATTTCATCCAAAGCATTACAGAATGCAGTCCATCATAGGGACTATACACATTCTCTTTTAACAAGGTAATATTAAGCTAGGAGTGCATCAGTAATCACTGTGTGTAGTTACAAGACACAGGGTTATTACAAATTGATTTAACACACATAAAAATGATTGTGTGTTCAACAGTCATCATTGCTTAGTGTTCAAGTCCTTATTACAATTATTACATAAAACTTGGTAACTGACTTTCTCATAAGACTAAAGAAACTCAGTTGCTAATATAACCATTTTCACTGCTCCATATTTGAAGTCCATGCTATAAGAAGTTAAGGAACATACTACGGAGTGACAGGAAATCTATTTATCAATGAGAATAATTGTAATGCGAAGGAAAAAGAGTGATTTGAGTTGGAGAACAACATTGCAATATTTAAACATTTTAAAACTCCCCAGATTTTTGCAACCCCTCAAACTAATAAACAACTGGCTATCAGACTACCCAGTTGGTATAAAAAAATGATAAGATACATACACACTACAGAAGAGGTGGTGTGACACATTCCAGAAAAGACTATCAGGTCTGTATCAGTACTGGTATTTAGGGACTAAAACAAAGTGGTTGCAGTCTTGTTGATGAACCGCGCCATTGTTACATACAGAAGCATGTGCCCCCGTCCCTCACAATCCCCACTTGGGGTAAGATACAATCACAAGAGTACAACCCCTGCTGCCCCCGTAACACAGTAAAACAAGATCAACATTTTATGTAACCCACCATTATGCTAGAATGCCGTAAAATTGGAAAACACATTAGAGTCTTGCTTATAAAAGTCAGGTATTGCTGTTATCCTCCAACTCTACCCCAGAGTGCAGTCTTTGATCCTGCATGTACAAAAGGCATGATCTTATCTTACATGTATATGTTTGGACAGAGTAAGGGGCTTAGTGGTTGCTCATAGTGCTAGCAGTAGGGCGGGATGCATGGGAGTAAACAGTGTGGGTTAGAGCCCTGTATGGACAATAGGTTCTGGGTTTGTTAGTTTTTTTTTTTTGTCAGACTGGATGGGCCAATGGTCTTTTTTTTTTTTTAGCCATCATTTTCTATGTTTCTATGTTGTCTGTGGCAGCTCTGACCAATTTTATTTCAGCCAACAGTTTGCAGCATTTTTTAGTACTGCTGTACATGAACTGCTTATTTCCTGCCATTACATGAAGCGTGCTAGAGCTAAAAGTGCTAATGGGATCCTCGGGTCCTTTAGTTCTCTTTTAATGCCATCAAAGGCTTTGTGACGCTGGCGGGTCGCATACAACCAGTCTCGCTACTTACTTCTTTTGGCCCTGCCTCATGTGAATGTGAAGATAATTAGAATGGCCCAGGGATATAATTGGTGCTGACGACCAGTCTCCGTAAAGTAACTCAATATGCTCTTTCAAGTCATGGGGTCTCCGTTAATCCCAGATTCTAACTGGACACATATTTAAAAAAAAAAAAAAACTTAGTATATCCCGGCCTTCAGTTTCCTCTGGGAGGCCCAGGATATGCAGATTATGGATCTGGTGCATGTTTTATGACATCTCAAGTCTCAGCCTTCGAAAGTTATTTTCAGTCACTAGTGCACTGTGAGCTACCAGTGCTCAGTCTGCATTTTTGCTGCCCTCCAATGTGGATGCTTTAATCTCATCTATCTGCTGTTCAACACTGGTGAGCCAGTTAGTAATGGAGTCCAATTTTTTTATCCATGGTCTGTACCGAGGTACATAATTACTGCACTGATTTCCTTAACACCTCAAGGGCAGCTCCTGTGTGATTCTCTGTAGTATTAGACCTGAAGCTTTTGCTCCATCCTGCTGCGTGCCACACATCTGGAAGAAGTTCACAGTTCTAAAGTTGGTATCACTGGAATCCTCTTCATTTGAGGAGTCTAGCTGTGTTGTTCAAATTAAGTCTCTTTGCAGTAAAAGGGGTGTTTTTGTCAATTTAAATCCAGATTATGCAAGAGCTCTGTGAGTTGCTTCCATTCAGCTATATTTAACGAACTCTGAACTTCAGCATGTACTTTCATTCATATGATGTTTCAGCTATTACAATTTATTTGTAATAGCTTTTTTTCATTTTCAACTTTCCTTTCCAAGGTTTACAACACTCCTTAGTTGTCCATCTAAAAAATATGTATAAAAAGCAGTTGCCTCTCCTCTGTTAACCTGACGTGTCTTTATGTTATACTGCACTCCATTACAACAGACTGTCACAAACAGCAATTGTGAGATCAGAAGGGGAGAGTCGCATACATTTTGAAAGACTCTATGATACAAGTACTGTATTTTCTGCCATATTTAGTAGACTAACAACAGGAACAAGTAAAAACAAACTAGAAAACACTTACGTTTACACATAATTGGTGTAGCTCTAATGGTTTTAAACTTTTTAGTACGGTAGAGAGCAGCTATTTAATTACCCAAAAGACTTAGATACATTTATACAAGGTGCTGGTTCAAGGAGGAAAGTGAATCAGAGACTGAATTTTTATTTAGAATTAAACACGCTTTGACTATATCAACCCTGTGAGTATGATTCAGGGGCTCAGACATTAATAACTGGACTTTACTGAAAGTGGGCTGTTTCATATTCAGGACTAATCAATTTCTTTATAACATTTGTGTCTTTTGGAACATTTACTTAAACCATTGACCTAAGTGCATGTCACCTGAGCATCATAACTTGTTACTGCAGATTTTCTGTATTTTTAAATTTCTTAATGTGTTGGAGTTATACACTTTGGCTTCAATAGAATTCAGATATGTGGTTCAAGTGACAACAGTTTGGTCAAGTAAGACACAGAGTAATTATTAAACATATGTCAATTTTTCCTTTCAGGGCAGGAACTCAGTTGGCACCTTAACCAGCCTATAAGTGTTACTCCATATTGTTCTTTTTTAATGGGGGACCCACACAAGAATGAAGCTGATAAATCAATGCTAGTGTGAGGGTTTTATAATGATTATCAAATAAATTAACTTAATACTTACCATAATTTCCTTTTTTGTTAGCTCCAACATTGTCAATGGGTAATCATATTGACTGGGTATAGTGCACCCCCACCAGGGGAATGGCACAGCCCAAGCTTTAGAATGTTGGGCACATGCAGATTCCATCAGCAGCAACTCCCCAGTCACTACTAACATTGCAGTGCCATATCAACTACACATTTTCATATATTACATCCAATTACCTATAGCCACATTCACTAATACAGTAAATAAATGCTGCCTTACCTTCCTGGCAGGCCTCTGAGGAAGGACAAAGCTCTCCACTGGATTCAAGGTATGGACAATTTGGTCCTTCTTGCAGGAAGAACAATCAGGCATCATAGAAGGTTCCGGTCAGTTGGTTGTCCAGAAATTTGAGGTTGTCCACATGGTAAGGATAACTTCCAGTCCACAGGTGACTGCAATGAGACCACCTGCAAAATGGACACCTTAAGAATTATCATTAAAGCTGTTAACTAGCAGTCGCTGACCTGATTGAGAATAAAAAAGGTTTTTTAAATAGTTTAACCATGAGTACAGCAAAGCAAACAAAAGAGGGATGTCTGAAAACCTAGTGGGGGTATTCACACACAGGACTTCCCTCCTAGCATACTAGACAAGATTCTCCACCCAGGAGCTAGGCTCCTGGGTGGACCCCATTGACAATGTTGGAGCTAACAGAAAAGGAAATTACTGTAAGTATGAAGTTAATTTCTTCTTTCTGTAGTGCTCCACATTGCCAATGGGTAATCATAACAACTGGGTTCTAAGAAGCAGTATCCAGAAAAAACAGGAGGGAGGAGAATGTATCCCATAGGCCAGAACAAACAGAAAGAACTGCTGCCTGAAAACTGCAACCAAAAACTGCATCAGTAGAACTTTGAACATCCAATTGTAATGTTTTTTGACAGTGTGGATGGAAGACCATGTAGCTGCCTAGCATAGCTTGGAAAAATGATGTTTCGCCTCTCTCTGCCCAGGAAGTTGCCATTGCCCTGGTGGAGTGAGCCTTGAAGAGAGCCGGAGGCCTCATCTTTTTTGTGACATAGTCCTTGGCAATGCAGGCTCACATCTGCCTAGCTAGGGTGGCCATCCATAGAGGCTTTTTGCCCTACTTGGCTGCTTCAGAGGAACAAATAGACTATTTGAAAGTTAGTCATCTGATTAAGGTAGATCCTAACTGCTCATCACAATCCAAGTTGTGCAATTCCTTCTCCTTGGAGTGAGAAGGTTGCTGGCGGAAGGATGGAAGGCATATTTCGTGGTTCATCTGGAAAGCCATGAGCACTTTGGGGATGGAAGATAGGACTGTCCTGAGTACTACTTGTTCTTATGCATAATACGGTATGGCTCCTTGTGGGACATGGCCTGGAGTTCACCAACTCTCCTGGCCAAACACATGGCCCCTAAGAACACATCTTGTAGGACAACACATCCAGTGATATAGATGATGGAGGCTTGAAACTCCCTACAGAGAGCATCCAAACCAGATTAAGATCCCACGGGGGAACCAGGGATCGAAAAACTGGTTGGCTCCTGCCAACCATGTGTAAAAAAAACTAATAATCTATCTATTAGTTCCTAGGGAGAACCCAATAATGCTCCAAGAGTGGAACCTGACCTCTTAGCATACTCAATGTTGGCCCCTTCTCCATGCCTTCCTGTGGGAAAACCAAAAATACATGGAATTGAGGCCTTGGAAGGTTTAAACTCCTTCCTTCTGGTCCAGGATGAAAAGCAGTTCATATCTGAGCATAAGCTGCAGACACAGACGCTTTTCTGGCCACCATCAAGGTTTTTAACTACTCTGTGGCAAAACCTAGTTTAAAGAGCCTTCTCCTTTTAGAAGCCAGGCTATGAGTTACATAATTCCGGGATTTAGTGGAAAAGGGACCCTGTAACTGAAAGTCTCTACTCACCGGAAGATGAAACGATCTGGCTGAGCCAGATTTGCCAAGTCCAAGATCCATGGCCTTCTTGGTCACTCTGGAGCTATTAGAAGGAAGATTTCTCTTGAGCATGTTATTTTTGTAAGACCCTGGAAGAAGAGGCAGAGGGAAAAGACATAGACTCTGCTGAAGGACCACGCTTGAGAAAGAGTACCCACTGCCTCTGCCTGTGGACACCTAAAATGACTGAAGAACCTTTGATCTGAGCATTGAGGCTGGATGCTAACAGGTCAATTTGAGGTCAACCAACCGGTTGCACAGGGGTTCAAAAACCTCCGAGGTGAACCTCTCCTCCACAGGGTGAGCATTTTCATGACTTAGCCAATCCACCTGAGATTCAACTCTCCTGCCAGGTGTACCACCAACAGATTGGCGACATCTCAAAACATTTCTGTGATTGTGCTGCCTCAATGTTTATGTATGCCATGCTTAGCAGCATGGTTGACCTGAAGGGGGAGCTAGGCAGACCACCTCCATCTCCTTAATACTGATGTGGAGATGTTGCTAAGTTGACCAAGTTATCTGAATAGGAGCTGGCTTCGGACTCCTCCCCATCTGTGCAAACTGACATCTGTTGTGAGAATTAACTCTGGAGAAATTCCAGTGTGATCTCTTGCTCAGATCCTGCACATTCACTCACCATTCAGGGAGTGATGGTGCTGAGAGGCGAAAGGAAACCTGGCTAAAAATCCTCAAATGAGGGATCCCAGGCCATCTGCAAACCCATCGAATAGGCCGCATAACACTACCTGTCCTGAGGGTAGATGCCGGTAACCATGTCCTGAGCCCTGGACCTTTGTCAATAAGGTTTCCTTCTGGGAAGATGAAAAAACCTTCCCTGGTTTTGTGCCAAACAATACAACCAAGTACACAAAGGACAGTGATTGCTTGAGAGAGCTCTTCTCCCAGTTCACCCCTAGCTGTGCGACTCTAGCATCTCTAGAGTCCTGAGTACCGAACTCTTGTCAGGGACATTGGTGCATGAATAATCAGGTCATTCAGTAAGGATAAACATAATTCCTTTCATGTTGAAATTGAGTCACTAGAACTATTAACACCTTCAAGGAATTAGGGGAGGCTGATACACTGCTGCATAGGAGTGCCCTGTACTAGAAGGCTGGCCCAGTATCAAGAACCTGATATACTCTAGGTAAGATTGATGAATGGAAATGTGGAGGTAGGCATCCATCAGATGTACTGAGGCTTAAGGAAACCCCCTGGCTGAGCAGCCCAGGTGACTGACCTCAGGGACTCCCTCTTGAAAGGTTGGTGACATGCAAACTTGTTCAGGTACTTCAAATCCAGAATGGGCCTAAAACCCCACAGCTTCTTGGGAACTATGAAATAGATCCAGTAGGACTCCTGACCTTGTTTAATTAGCCGGACCTGAGATATGGCCCCAATGGATGAGGGGTTCAGGGTCTCTGACAACACCTAGCCTTTGCAATGTCCTTGAAACTGGGGCAGAGAAAGCATCCCCTAATAAGGCGTCTAACATTGTTTTTGGCACATCTTAAGGAAAACTCCTGTAGTCTTCCACCAAAGAAAAAAGGAGTTAGGGATGGGCCAGCATGCCTTCTTGTGAGGCACCAGGCTTTTGGCGTTGGGCCTCCTGCATGGCGTCTGACCAAGGTTCCTCAGACACTGTAACTTTATTACCTCAGTAGGCTCCTTTATTCTCTGGAGCCAAAATTCCAAAGGGAGGAACCCACCTCGTAACTGTCTGTGCTGGCCATTACAATGATCTCTTGGGTTACGGTAATCTTGCGGTGTTGTTTGACACTAGAGATAGCCCTTCTTACTGCATATCCTTTAAAACAATATCCAGGTCGGAATCGAATCATAAGCCTCCCTGAAGGGGAGAGTAAGAGCTTAGCCTTTGAAGCTTGATTGGTGACCCAGTGACTAAGCTACATGGCCATTATGGCCAAAAAACAATGAAATAGGCTGGGCGGGCTGATATGCGCAATTCTGTAGTGGGTAGCCACCTAGAAGGTGGTGGCATGGCCATCAATAGCAAAAACTCGCACCTTCAGTCAGGCAGAACAAAACTGGCCAGAGTAGTGACCCATCTATTTAAGGCTCTGGCAACAATAAAGGAAGCATATGACATACAAAGGTTTCCTGCTGATGGAGGCAAAACCCCTTCTGTACGTGGAGTCTACCCGCTTGCCATGAAAATCTGCTAGGGCCAGAGAGCTTTCGATAGGCAGGGAGGTGTCTTTTTATAGAAATACAAATGTCCTTGTCTTTCAGTGGAGGAGCTTCCCACTTGCCTTTTCATTAAATAATCGAAGATCCGTGCCTTAGGTTGGGAAAATATTTTCTCTGCTCCACACCTGCCCAGTGTTGCTCAGTAATCTTGGTCACATAGTAGCCTACATGATGCAGACAGAGGTGGATTGACATCCACCATCTCCACGGACTGTATCTCCTGAGCTGTAAGGAACTATATGCCTCAACTATCCATAAAAAAAACAAGGACTTATTATTAACCAGGGAGGGAAGGAAGGAAGGAATCCCTGTCTCTGACTCCTTCCACTCCCTTTCCTCTTCCTCCTCTACAGAGGGAAAGGAAGATGCTCATCTTAGGGACTCTTTTTTTTTAATTTTAAGGTTAGGAACTACTTCCCCAAGATCCCCATAATTCTCATCCTGACCTAAAAAGGCAGGGTCGGGGTCTGCCTGCACACCTCTTAATGCAACCTAAGCCTATTGCTCCGCACCTGGACTTGCCTGGAAGGCCCCTCCCCCCGACCTGAGGGGCTTGACTGGGGTTGGGTGTGTCTGCTGGGATGTCGTGCGGCACATCGGGGCTCAAGCTCACTCAGGAGCCACAAAAGTGATTGTCCTCACAATTCTGCTGCCACTGCCAAGTGAAAAACCAAGTGCTCCCCCCTGGAGGACTGGCTGGCGGGTGCTGAACAACACAGTGAGGGCAAAAGGAACACATGGGGAAGGGCCTCGTGACCCTTGTTTTGCAGGTCTTACATCATTTCCTGAATAATGGACTCTGATAGTCATGGTGCCAGAGACATAATTTTTTTTAAACCATATTCATTGGTGGCTGTGGGATTCAAACCCAGGTCTCCGTATCACAGCCCAGATACTTAGCCACTACAATACATTGCCTCCTATAATTGGGTGCCAAATAACAGTTACTGAGGTAAAATATAATAATTAGCCCTAATATCAGGACCTGGGCTAATGTCCTTCTGAAGAGGCTAAAAACTCTTCACTGAGCTGTGTACTGTGATTAGCACACCAAAAAGCACTTAGACGTGCGCGCTCACTAGCGGGCGCATGCAGGACTTTATTACACTTATGTGGGCGTGCATGCTCCAGTAGTCATGAAAGCGCAATAGCGCATTGCAACAGTATTGTGTAAGTGCAATAGCATAATGTGATAGTATTGCACACAAGCCCAATAGCACGATGCAACAGTACTGTGCAAATGCAACACAGTGCTGCAACAGTATTGCGCAAACATGGGCATGCGCTTCAAACAGAGGTGGGAAACCAGCCTGGAGGAGGAGCACATGCCCAGCCTAATGGCATCCATGCAAATGGAAAAATGGAGGTGTGTGCAGAAAAAACACCAGAAAAACTCTGAGGTACCCAAATTTCACATAATAGCTGTACAAACACAAAAAAACACAGAACCTGATGTGGGTGGTGGTTGGGGTGGGGCATAGCTAAACTGTGGAGACACTCTCAAAACTCAACTGTTTCAGTAAGTTCTTATGCAAATGTAAGATCTTCTTTGAGACAGTCTCTTGCAACAGGTCATAACACATGGGAAGATTCCCAAGCAGTTATTATGCGGAGTCATGAACCATCAGGACTTAGGATAGGAGGCCATGTAAAATGGCCAGTCCAAAATTGGTCCGCTTCTTGGAAGTGATGTCTAGACTACAATGCTTCATGAATGTATGCACAGTAGATCACGTGGTGGCTTTGCAAATTTCCAAGGCAGAGACGCCTCTGAAACATGCCATAGAGGCAGCCATGCCTCTGGCGGAGGGGTGTCACAACTCCTGTGAGAGGTTTGTTGAATTTTGTATAGATAAATGACATGCAGTTGACCAACCATGTGGGCAAAAGTACTGCTTTGAAATTCTAACACCCGGTTTCCAGAAGTGCAAGAAAGAGACAAAAAGTTGCCTTGATTTTTACATAATTGTGAAGAGTAGAAGATAAATTCTCAATGTTCTATGCACATCGAGAGTATGAGCAGGGATTCCCCTGGATTCGCTGGCTCCACATGGTACACTGGTAAGTGTGATAGTCTGATTAAAAGTAAATTCAGAAACAACCTTTGGCAAAAACGATAGGTTGGTGCATAAAGACACTCTATTGTCATGAAATTGCAGGTAGAGAGGTTTGCACATTACTGCCTGTAACTCTGAAATACGTTTTCCTGATGTAACAGCAACTAAAAATATAGCTTTCCAAGAAAGACAATGGAGTTCACTGGAATAAGTGGGCTCAGAAGGACTCATAGTCAATTTTTCAAGCACAAACTTCAAATCTGACACAGGGACTGGATCCTGAATAGGGGGATGAGGGTGCAGAATACCTTTTAAGAAAGTTTGATAAAAGATAACTTAATGTTTTTTTGCCCACAGGTGAATGAAATGTGGCAATGGTAGAAAAGTAGACTTTCACAGAGGAATATTTTTGTCCACCCTCTGACAAGGAGAGCAAATAATCTAAGATGCTCTGAGGGGAACACTCATAAGGATCTAAGTCCTGAAAAGATGCCCAAATGGAGAAGCATTTTCACTTCCATGAATAGGAAGACCATGTAGATGGCTTCCTGGCAGCCCAGAGAATGTCCGCCACCTTTGGGGACATTGCTGAAGTGCAACAGGATGACATCCTCAGGAGCCAGGCGAGCAGATGGAGGGAGTGAAGGTGCAGCAAGGAACCTTGTTCCTGGGACAACAGAGCCCAGCAAATCGGTAGAGATACGGGATCAGGTTTTGAGAGCTGTAGAAGCAGAGGGAACCAAATCAGTCTTGGCCAGAATGGTGCTATGAGAATCATAGATGCCCCGTCCCAGAACAGTTTGACTAGTACTCTCTGAACGAGAGGAAAGGGTGGGAAGATGTAAAGAAATCTTGCTGTCCAGGAAAGAGATAATATGTCTCGCCACACAGTTCCAGGACCTTGCTCAAGAGAGCAGTAAAGAGGCAGTTTTGCATTTTGTGGAGAGACAAATAGGTCCAACTCCGGTCAGCTTCACTGGTGGAAGACGTAGTTTAGGACGTCCTGTAAGAATTCCCACTCGGAGGTCTGGGCAGTGAATCTGATCAGGGCAGCAGCCAGGGTGTTGGACACCCCAGGGATGTGGACCGCCAGAAGATGGATATTTCTCTGGATTGCCCAGTACCAGACCCTCCTCGATTCTCTGCAGAGAGGGTATGAATGGGCACTTCCTCGCTTGTTCAGGTAGTGACCTACCACAGAATTGTCTGATTGCACCTGAATGCAACCAGGGAGGAGAGACTCAAATGCCCGTAAGGCACATAAGACTGCCCTCAGCTCCAACACATTGATGTGGAGGCGGGCCTCTACTGGCGTCCAGGATCCTTGGGACCGGATGTGCAGGAGAGGAGCACCCCCACCCTGTCAAGGAGGCATCTGTAATCAGAATGAGACACGGGGAGGGAGAATGAAACAGAGTGCCTCGCATTAAGTCACCCATGGACTTCCACCATTGTAGAGCTCAAAGAGCCGAGGAAGACATCAGGACCGTGGCATCGAAATTATCCACCCTCTGGTCCCACTGGACTCTCAGCGACCACTGAAAGGACCCTCATATGCAACCTTTTATTGAAGATCATTGGAATCATGGCCAACAAATGTCCCAGGAGGCACAGGTAGTCTCGTGCAGAGACCAATCTGCTGGACTTTAGTCTGCACGAAAAAGCAATCAGGGCATCCACCTGAGCCATGGGCAAATATGCCAGCCCCAAGGAGGCATCTAAGACTGGTCCAATATAGAGAAGGCAGCGCAGGGTCCATTTAGGACTTCAGATAGTTTACAGCTATCCCCACCCGGGCGAACAACTGCAGGGTTCAAGAAAGCGTGAATAACTCCCTGTGGTGGGAAGACGTTTTCAGGAGCCAGTCATCCAGATAGGGAAAGACATAGAGGCCTCCCTGAGGAGGGCTGCTGCGACCACCACTAGGCATTTTCTGAATACCCTCGGTGCTGAGAAAAGGTCGAATGGGAGGGCCCTGAACTGGTAATGAGGACCCTGAAACAAAAAACTGAGAAACCGTCTGTGAGTAGGGTGCAGCAGAATATGGAGGTACGTGTCCTTCATATCAAGAAAGCAAAGCCAATCTCCCTTGTTCAGCAAGGGGAGAAGTGTTGGGAGAGAGACTATCTTGAACTTTTGGTATCTGATATAGAGGTTGAGACCCCTGAGATCCAAAACTGGGCGTATGTCCCCCGTCCATGTGGGAACCAGGGAGAAAAGGGAATAAATTCCAGCAACCTTCTGTGGAAGGGGAACTGGTTCAATGGCAAGTTTTTGCGATCAGAGCACTGAGTTCATTTTTGTAAGACCAGTGCAGGAACTGGGATCAAAACCTGGAAGGTGCAGGGAAAATCTGCCCCTGACGGTTGTGGGTATTAAGGGTCTCCTGTCCCATGACTGGAAAAAGGATGTCACACTGAAGGCTGACCCTGCTGGGGGGGCAGCAGAGACATAACAGGTTGCAGAGTTAACAGAGCTTTACACTTTGTAGCAGACTGCTCTGAAGATTGTCTAGACCCATGAGGGTGGCCTCTTTAAAGGATCCCCTGTAGGATGTCATTGGTATCCAACATAAGGACGGAATGACCGAAGGGTACGACCGGAGTCTCGGACATCCTTCGAACGTCTTGGGTATGTGGCCCAAAGAGCACATCAGCCTTAAACAGTACGTTAAGGAGAGAGAGTGATGTAAGCCTGTGAGAAACCTGAAACTCACAGCCATTTTACATGGCGTCTGAGACAAACACCCGCAGAGGAAGCCCGAGACGATGTATCAACATTGTCATAACGTGGCCCCAGCAGGTGGTGGCATACCACTGCTGCAGTAGACATTTTCAGTGAGATCATCCTGAGGAGAACCAGCAGGAATGGTACAAACTGAGGCTTGAGAGGCCTGGAGTAGGTGACCCATGTAATTTAAGAAGTACAGAAACTCCCATCCCCATGACATCCAATTTCTTGAAGGCTTTATCTGGGGGTTGTTGAGGTCTAGCAGACCTCCCATGTCACATGCCAGCTTATTCTATATGGAAGATGCGGCTGATGAGGACTGAGGAGACTCAGGGCCTTGGGCCAAGGCAACATCACCCTCCAGGCCAGCAAGACCCCCTCACCAGTAGGAAGGGGTCTGCCAAATCCCAAACCCTCAGATATAAACCAGGGAAAAGCTGATCATCCTCAGGGTTGAGGAAGGCCCACTTTTTGAGGAAGAAGAAGCAGGGCCCCCCAACCCACCAGTTATGGCAAGGGACAGACTTTCAGAAGGCCCAGGACAGTCTACACCAGAGCCTGGACATCAAACATGGCCAGCTGCCGTGCGAATGTGGTTTTGGGAACAGCATGGACAGAGCAAATGGGAATCACTGAAGCAATAGAGGAAGGCAGTGGTGCCAACCTGACTGACCCCGATAAGGGGTGAGTATACAGTGGCAGTTGTGCAAAAGTATAGTGATAGCATGGTATATCACCACCGCGCAAACATGCAACCCACTGAATAACCATTGTACCCCAACTGCGCAAAATCTCATGTTGTGTGGTTGATGAGGGAGTCAACACTCAGCTCTGAAAAAAGTGGTCTGGATGTTGATGAGAGGATCATCGATGGACCAGAAGTCTAGCAGTAGCACAGTATATCGCCACCGGGTAAATGCACAACCCCTTGTTTAAGCACAGGTGTAGTGATATCGATTAATTATGCACAGTGCATGGTGCAATTATGTGAGGTGCACGGTAATGTAGCATACATTAGTGCATATATCACTGTATGACTCCAACGTTGTTGGCAAGGTTGGGAACAGTGGGCTCTCAGAGACCAGGCTGGGCGTCGACAAGAGAATTGTCGATGGGCCAGACGCCATCATCGACGGACAATGGCAGTCTGAGAAGGGAGGCAGCAATGGTGAAGCCACAGGAAAACCCCTGAACTGCCTGTCGATGGAGGGCATAGGCCGGAGGTGAAGAGGAGCCAACGAGTTGTCGTGGTGTAGAAGGCGAGCGACATAACAGTGGCTGTCTCAGGTACTTACCTTTTTGATGTAGAGCTCGGGGCACTCGACAACCATGATGAGGGCTCGGGAGAAACGTGCATAGTTGCTAGCATGATTCCCACCTGGACCCAGGATCGTCGACGAGGTTTCACCAGCAGAGCAGCAAGACCCCGAAGAAGTCCTGTGTTAAACCATTTTTTTTCCATATTCTGTTTTTCCCACCTGGGAGCCCTGGCAGGTAGCTGTAGTCCCTTCCTAATGGAGAGACTCACTCTCTGGCATTTCCAGGGCCTCCATATTACCAAGCCTGGAGAATCCCCTGTGAACTGCCCCCCATGACAGGGCCAGGAAGGAGGGCACTGGCCTCCCCCCCAGAGACCCAATTCGGATGCCGGGCCCAACCTACATTAACACAGGAGCCATCACGGAACCTGCCAGGCTCCATTTTCCACTTTTCTCCCATCCCCCCACCCCTACCAATGTGATGATGTTGGTACGTGTCTACCAGCCCATACTGCCCGCCAGCCACTGCCAGAGAGCAGTCAATGAGCAGGACAACACATCTCCCTCCCCCCTGACAGAGGAGAGAGTAGTCCTCCGGACGCTCGATCATCTCTCACCCCTGCTGACCCCTGGTGGCCTGAGCTTGTTCCCGAACCCAGGTCGCCACCCTGCTTTCAGTTTTAAACATCAAATAAACAGCCCTGATGGCCCAGTGACAGAGCACTTTCCTCTCATGCAGGGAATCTGGTTCAGTAATGGACCTGGGTCACTGGGTCTGGGGACAGGCCCAACTGAGGTAGCTGCAACTTGGCAGTGTGCCTCAGTCACGGAAGGTTGGTGGTGAGTTTCAGTGCCACAATGATCCCCTGCTGCTGGACCTGGAAGCTTACCTCTCACTGCAGAAACACTGTGATATCAAGGCTGACATAGATACCACTCACACCATGGGGTGATGGGGAGGGACGTAAGGGAAAAAAACAGGCAAAAGGTATCTGTACTGAGCCATCTATATAACAGTTATTGGTAACCTCGATCCCTGCTTTGTGTAGATCCCCGGCGGCTAGACAGTGGGAGGGAGCAGCTGACAGGGTTAAAGGGTTGCTGACAGCACACGGCAAGACCCAAAGGAGGAGTAGGTACAACTGCTGGGGGGGGGGGTACAAAGCAGGATTGAAAACAAAATTGAACAGTTATGTTTTTCATTTAAAACACACACCCATTGCCTACACCAAACATGCAATGGGTTTGCTGGTTGAATATGGTATTTATCTGAATTCTTTTTTTAATTCTATGATCACTTGTGGCTTTGCTTCACTCTGCCACTCATGTGGCCACACAGTTCAAACAAACATTGGCCAGGAGGGTGGACTTTGCAAGGATGGGGAAGGGGATCAAAGAAGCCCTGGCAAGAAAAAAGGCAGGAGGGGGTAGAGGAGCAGTGGGCACACCTAAAAGGAGCCATACTGGAGGTGACAAATCAGTACATTAGGCTGAGAAAGAAAGGAAAAAGAAGCAAACCACTATGGTTCTCAAGAGAGGTTGCAGAGAAAGTTAGGAACAAAAAGGTGGCTTTCAGAAAATATAATGAGTCACAGAGGAAAGAGGAAAGAGTGGTGTACTTAGAAAGGCAGGAAAGGCAGTAAGGAGTGCGAAGACGAAAACTGAGGAAAGATTAGCACAGATGATAAACGAAAAGGAAACAAGACTTTCTATAGGTACATCAGCGAAAAGGGGAAGGCCAAGTGATGAATTATAAGAATCAGAGGGGAGAAGGGGTGTGCATGGAGGGGGACCTAGATAAAACATCTGTACTGAATGAATACTTCTGCTCGGTATTCACTAAGGAGGGGGACAGACAGGGATCATAATTGGAGAACAGAAGTATGGGGGGAAGGAGGTTAGCACCAATCTCTTTACAAAAGAGAGAGTCCTGGTGGAACTCACAAAACTAAGGGTGGACAAAGCAATGGGTCCAGATGGTGTACACCTCAGGATACTGAAGGAACTCGGAAGGAGCTAGCGGCACCACTGGCAACCCTGTTTAGTGAGTCGCTCAATACAGGGGAGGTTCCAGAAGACTGGAGGTGGGCACATGTAGTCCCTCTTCACAAAAGTGGAAGCAGGTAACTACAGGCTGGTCAGCCTCACCTCAGTGGTGAGCAAGATCATGGAAGCGATGCTTAAGGAAAGGATTGTGGAACACTTGGAATCCAGTGGAGCCAGGATCCAAGGCAGCATGGATTCACAGCAGGAAGATCATGTCAAACAAATCTGACAGATTTTTTTGACTGGGTAACAAAGGAGGTGAATGGGGGGCGGCATTGGACATCACCTACCTCAATTTCAGTAAGACCTTTGACACAATTCCACACAGAAGGCTAGTTAACAAGTTGGGTAGTCTGGGGGTGAGCCACAAAGTGGAGAACTGGGTTAGAAATTGGTTGTGGGACATGAAACAATGGGTGGTAGTAAATGGGATTAAACCCAAAGAGAGGGGGTGTACAGTGGGGTGCCTCAAGGATCAGTCCTAGGGACAGTCCTTTTCAATATCTTCATTAGTGACATCTTGGAAGGACTGGAGGGGAAGGTTCACCTGTTTACAGATGACACCAAGATCTGCAATAGGGTAGACATTCCAGAGGGGGTCAAAAGAATGAAGAGGGTCCTAGATAAGCTTGAAAGATTGTCCAAAATGCGGCAGTTGACATTCAATGCAAACTAGTGCAAAATCATGCACCTGGGGCGCAGAAACCCTGTGAAGAGTTATAGGATTGGGGTGGGGATGAGTCACTGACAGTTACCAGAAAAGGAAGGGATTTGGGGCTAATCATCTCAGATGACTGAAAAGTGGCCAAACGGTGTACCAAGGTGGTGGGGAAGGTCAGTGGCATGTTGGAGTGCATTATGAGGGGTATCACTAGCAGAGGAAGGGAGGTGGTGATGCCACTGTACAAAATGCTGGTGATGCCTCATCTGGAGTACAGGGTACAGTTCTGGAGGCCGCATCTCCATAAGGACATAGACAGGGTGGAGGCGGTCCAGGGAGGGCAACTAAGATGACACTGGGGACCTCAATATGTACACACTGGAGGACAGGTAGTAGCGGGGTAATATGATTGAAATCTTCAAGCATCTTAAGGGCTTGAAGTTGAATAAAGTGCAGGTGAACTACATCTTTCAGTATAGAAACTGTACAAGGACAAGGGAGCATGATAAGAGATTGGGGGGCAGAATAAAGGGGAATGTGAGGAAGTTCTTCTTCACTGAAAGGGTGGTGGATGCATGGAATAACCTACCTCAGGAGGTAATGGGAGCTAGCACAGTGGGTGGATTCAAACATACATGGGACAGGCATAAGGGAACCCTAGTGGTGGGAAAGAGAGGCGAAAGCCAATGACCAAGCAGGGTCAGTGGCCGCTGATACAGGCAGGGAACACAAGCAGACTAGGTGGGCCTAGTGGTCCTTATCTGCCATCAATTACTATGTTACTATGTTACTCATTAATGAAGGACACCACTCGACTACCATGGCCCTTGTTGGTCAAGCGGTGTCCTTCATTAATCGGAAAGTGACCATTTTGTAGCTTAAAAACAAATGAAAAATCAAGCCCCATTCATTTCAATAGGCTGCTCCCCCACACTCTCCCTGGCCACATGTCATTATGTGCTTGAGCGCGGGGCATGGCAGCCAAACCCGGACACTTGAATACAGAGGGCCTCCACCAAGTAAAAAGAAGTTACGAGGCATATTATTAAGGTACTGGATGCTTGTATTTAGTAAAACCAGGCTAGAATAACTGCCGATGAGGGCAGCTACCACTGCATGTGAGTGGCTGCCTTACATTGGAAATTTCCTTTAAGATTGTGCATCAAAGACTAGGTGCTCTTTATAGAGTGAATTCCTTACTTATCCCAACAACTAGAGCGCTATTAGCACAGAGCTTTCTTTTAACAACTATAGACTATGGCCTGAATTTCTATCACACTGCTTGTGATAGGCTACTTACTAAGGTTAAAATATTGTTAAACCAGATTGCTCGGTTTGCTACCCAGCTTCCATTAAGGACACACCGTTTTATTTATTTATTTAGTTTTTGTTGACCGGGAAGGAGAGCTAAACAATTATTTGCTTATTTTCAGCCTTGTCCCGGGGGAGGGGGATACAGATGGATGCCAACTGAAACTGAATCAGATTTTAAGCTGTTGGTGATATTTTTTTTTAGTGAATATGTTTAGTAGTTTTCTACTTAAACAAGCAGAGATACTTCCATTACAACAAAGATTCAAGCTACAAATAGGCATGTTAGCAAAAAAGATCACTTTAAATAAAGTTCCTGCAAATGTTTAATTTTTATTCGAAAAATACACTGATCTGTTTCCTCCTAGAACATCAGGTCATTGTTATTTCTTTGTACCAAGGATGAATACTGCTATGGGGCAAAGGACTTTGTTATATTAACTACCAAAGTTTTTTAATTTTGTCATGACTAAAATACTGTAGACTGTTTTGGAACATTAATTTGTAGAATTAGAAAAATATTAAAAGGCTTTTTGATAGAGGAAAATGAATGTGAATGTTATGTGTAATTTGATGTTTAAGTTTGTTATAGTTTGTACCTTGTGCTATCAATTTTTCTTATTTATTTGTACTGTGTAATTTGTACTCTGGTTGGCCATGAAAATGGGTCCTTGGCCCATGGACTAACCAATCAATCAATCAAACTTTATTTAACCAGGCTTTTCACCTTTGAGCGAGCTTGTTTGCTAGGTGGTCCTGGACAACAATTACAATGGACAACAATACAATGGTATAGCTATACCAGTACACAACATAAACAACATTTGAATACAGTCAATTATACATTTTGTGCATTTTACAGTATATGCAGATTACAGGCACAAAGGATAACACGGGAATACTGCTACTAAACTATAGTAACCTGTAATAATACAACACAACAGA
This sequence comes from Neoceratodus forsteri, assembly GCA_016271365.2. NCBI lineage: Eukaryota > Metazoa > Chordata > Ceratodontiformes > Ceratodontidae > Neoceratodus > Neoceratodus forsteri. Next base: position 1,875,308,130 of record CM057452.1, read on the forward strand.
TAATATTAAGTATGTGCTAAAGAGAAAACAGGGAGTGGAGAGATGAGAAGGGGGAGGAACGGGCAGTTGAGGAGAATGGGTAGGGGTAAGGGGGAGAGGAGTAAAAGTGCTAGAATGACCAGACAAACAAAAGTGGGATTGGGAAAGCAAGGTCTTGAGCAATGATCTACAACATGAGCAAGTTTCTTTCAAGGCAGCTGTGAGAAGAGATTTGAAGATGGATATCCCCGGTTTGCAGGGAGTTCCAAAGGGAGGGAAGAGCAAAGCTAACAGCGGCTGCACCAGATCGTGTTTGGATCTTGGGGACATCGAACATAAGAAATGCATAGCGTCTCAAACAGTAGGTCACGAGTTTCGATTAAATACATTGGAGATATAAGAAGGAAGTTTATTTGTAGCTGCCTTGTGAAACCAATGGGCTGCATTCCTCTTCCTCCTGATAGTAAGAGAGGACCAGCCAAGCATCTCGTAGAGCTGACAGTGGTGGGTGTTTAAAGGAGCGCTAGATATGAATCTGAGGGCACGGTGGTATAGGGTGTCTAATTTACTTAGAACTGATACAGGGCAGTGGCTATAGAGGATGTCCGCATAGTCAAGTAGAGGTAGAAAGGTTGTTTGGACCAGCGTCTTTTCTGCCTCACATGTGAGAAGATGTCTAATACCATAGAAGACGCCCAGGCGCTGCCTCAGTTTTTTGGCTAGTTCCTGCAAATGTGCCATAAAATTAAGCTTGCTGTCTAGCCAAAAACCTAGGTACTTAAAGTTGTCAACAATTTCAATTGGTTCATCAACTAAGGTGAGTATCCTATGATGGTGTATGGTTGTTGTCGGAGTGTGGGATTTAGGGAGATGACCATAGCTTTTGTTTTGCTTACATTAAGGAGGAGCTTCAGCTGCATACATTTTTTTTGCAGGATGTCAAATTCACGTTGCAGCTCCAGAATAAATAAATCAAATCACATCTTGTGCTCCAATATGTTGTTATTGTTGGAGGATGCAACTGATGATAGCACCTAAGAAAAGTAACTGTTCATGTTCTAAAGTGTTAAGAACAACTTATTCTGTTTCCTTCAGACGAGGAACATTGTTTTTAATGTTCTAAACCATGAAGAGCAACTTTTAAAAACCACTGGGGAAACATGTTTAATGTGTAACACACAAAAGCAGAAAACAGTAGAATATGCGGAATGGAAAGCAGGGGTAAGATTTCAAGCAGGAGTAAGAGCTGCATTAGAAAACCGTCTAACTTGCATTTTCAAGCCAAGTGATCAAGCATGGACTTAAAAGGGAAAAGGAGGAGAAAGGCAGTGAGTGGGAAGAATCAGGGAGCAAGTTCAGTATTCTAAAGCTGTGACAGGTGGAAGGGCATGGCCCAAAAAGCCCCTCTTACACTTGGGCAGATACCAGCATGTTAACAGTAAACATGTTTCCACTGTGTTTTTAAAAAGCTGTTCTTCACCGTTTAGAACATTAAGAACAATGTTTCTCAGCTGAAGTAATCAGTTTGTTGTTCATAACACCTTAGAACATAAAGAACAGCTTTTCACAGGTGTTCTAATCAACTTCTCACCCCAACCATAGCAACAGATTGGAGCACAAGCCGAGCTACCTCGGCACACACTTGCAGTAACCATGGCATCAAGTGCTGCTTAGAATAATGGCTGCTCTTACATAAACTACATCACAATACACAAGTAAATCAAAGTGTTGGAAGCCTGTTTGGGAAACATGCTTTCTGTAGTGTTATAAACAATAAAAACCCTTAAGTATTCAGAACATGCAGGTTCTCCACGCCGCATTAGTGTGGTGACATCATTATGGCACTTAAGCTTCACTCTCATGTCAGTGATATCACCACACTAAATCTGTGTCGGGAAACAGCTTGTTCTTAATACTAAGGGGTTAGCTAGTCTCTGTGTGATTGCATGCTTTGCAAGCAAACATAAATAGAACTTATTCAGATAAGCACAATATTTACACAAAACCCACTGCATATCCCCTAGTGGACCTAGCCCATTAGACGTGACAGCACTCCCCTTTGTGATAGTTTAGAACGGTTGTATAGACCCCATACATGGTGGTCTATGTCTCCTTTCTAGAGTACAACAGAAAGTTAAGCATATGCTAATGTAATAGATATGATATGTAGATGAGGTATTGCTTTCTTCCCCTAAATGTACACACTCTATAAATAAAGATAAAAAAATGTCTCTGGTAGCCCCAGAAAAAGTCCTGCTGACCTTGTCCCGAATTTCACTGACAAAAGATGAGGAGGCAGTTGTACTGTAGGACATTACATGCTGGGCCGGCCTTAAGGACTGGCAAACTAGATGGTTGCCTAGGGTGTTCATTGTAAGGGGGTGCCAAAAAGATGCAGTGGCTACATTTTTTTTTTCCTTTTTTTGCATTCACTTCACTGTGTGTTGTCACAATTACAATACTGGGGGACAGGGGTGAGGTCTGGACTGGGACCATCCATCTCGTCAGTCTTGACAGTGGCACTAGGTAGCTATTTCAAAGTTCTGAGTTTATTTATCACATAGTATGTATAAACATTTATGGTGTTACATACAGTTCACTAAAAGACAATTTAATAGATGCATACATCAGCACATCCAGTTAAAATGTAATATGTATATTAAAAACAAATTTAAGACAAGGTACATAAACAGACCATTAGCAGCCATACTGTGTTCTAAAGTGCTTTAAAATAAATAAGAACGATAGGCCCACATTTTCAAAGGAGATGTGTGGCCCACCTCAGAAAATGCACGGAAGTGCAATATTCGAAAGGGAGAGATGCATTGTGCATTTCCAAATGTGCGATCACGCAGAAATAATGTATGCAACACAAAAAAAAGGTGCAGGTAGATGAATATGCCGTGCATCCGTATATTCAGCCAAAATGTGTGGCACATCTGCCACGCATCCCAGAAATGTGCCCTGCAAAGTTAGGCAGATAAAAGGATGGCCTAAATCAGCCAACCACCCACCCACAGGAAGGCCATGGAACTGCAGACAGGCCATCCTGAGACTGCCCTTGGAGGTGCACCAGGATGTGTTCCAGGCACCCATACACAGCAGTCTCGCCAGGTCGGAAGTACCCAATGCCACAGGTGCCGGCACACCATGGGCACTGCCCAGAGAGACATCCCCTACACCACAGCTGGGACATAGACATCCAGCCACCACATGCCAGTGCTGTTGGGTACCCCCCTAGCACACCAACACAGCAGATGGCCACATTGCAGCACATGTACCAGGGGCCATGGCCTGCACCCATGTGGCCTGCAGGGCACCACCCGGTGGTGGCATGCACCCAAGGTGACATCTGGGGCAACAGTGCCCAGGTAGCCTGGTGATACGTGTGGCAGTCTGGCACACACCCATGGTGGGACACCATAGGTGCACACAGGTGGGACCCACCCCCTTGGGTACCTGGTCATCCTCTGCACACTGCCATTTCTTGCAGTTATCACCATGTTCCTCTCATACGGGTGTGTGTGGGGCACTGCAGGTGACTGTACGCTGCATATGGAGCTGGTGTATCTCATGCATGTGGTATACCGATCAGACTGTGTCACCTTCTGCCCTCCCCTGTTGCTTATCCAGGTGGGCCCTTGTTGCCACTGTCCAGGTGGGCCCCCTGTACCCCAATCCGTCCCTGTACATGGCTATTGGTAATAGGCCAATGCAGTCCACCCACCCACACATAAACATTCCATCACACCTACCTGCTAGGCTGCAATACCTCCTGTTCACCTTTGTGGGGTGGTGGCATAGCCCTGCAAAGCTAGACCTGAGTATGCCCAGAGGTATGCAAATGACCTGCATACATTCCAGTAATGAACTGCACATGAGAGGAATGGACTCGGAATGTGCAATGAGGCCATTTGCATATCCCAGCTGAACACTGCAATTCTGCATGCCGCGCATGTGGCCACCTAGTGCAGATTTCCCCATGCACCGCATAGGGCTCAGGTCACTTGCTGCGCCTCTCCCACTGCACAATCGTGCATATTCAGGATATTCAGCCAGATATGTATGATCGCAACTCATGGCGCATCTTCTGAACTTGCCATTATTTTGTGCCAGCGCATCTCAGTTGGCGGCGCAGGCACTTGTGCGATGCAGTCTGGGACTTTTGAATATGGGGCCCTTAACATTGCATTACATCTTTCACTCTGGTAATATATGCAGTGCCTTGTGTGAAAAACTTGTTGTTGCAAAAATACTGTATGAGACTTTACCTGCCATATTCCTGTTATTTTCTGAATTATTTTGTATATCCACAGGTTCTAGCCATTTATCTCTTCCTTCATCCAATAAGGGGCACTCAGACACTAGGTGCTGCACAGTCTATCTGTGTCTGAGTCTCATTTACAGTACAATATCCCCTTATCCACTTTATAATTCCTATACAGTAGTTTCCCATTCTGCAAGATACCCAACCTAAATCTGCAGCGTGCCGCTGTGTACTTTGCCTTCTCACAGAATTTCAAATATGGCTTATTGGCCCAGAACACCTTATATTCCTCGTACAGTGTTAGACCACTTACATCTTTTAGTTTCACATACACATTAAAAAAAATTATCTTTGATCCTTAACTCCACTTCCATAACATCACTGACCATATTATCTAGGGTATAATTATCCCAGATACTGGGCATGCCCAAACAGATCTGTTAGTGGTTCACCTTATTGAACAAATTTCCTTTATTCTACTGTAGTTTTATCTGCCCATTCTCCATGAATCATAGTTTCTGGGTTAGCAAATACAGCTTTCTTCCACCACCTTACAGCTCTAAATCTGTATTTTATTCTCTAGTGACATTATGTTTGTTTCCACATGTAATAGGGCAGTCGGTGTGTCACAGGCTAACACCGTGATATTCCTCATAAATGAGTTCTGGATCACTTCTAATTTCTTTGAATCATCTTTAGTAGTTTAGTTTAGTAGGGTAGTTATTTGAATTTGTGACTCAGAGCATGCAAAGGATGGGAAATAGAATGGATCAGTACTGGGACCGGTCCTCTTTAATGTCCTTATAAGTGACATTGGGGAGCACCTGGAAGGAAAAGTATGTCTCTTTGCAGACAACACAAAGATCTGCAACAGGGTTGATACACAAGGTGGGGTGGAAAGGATGAAAAGGGATTTGGCAAGGTTGGAGGAATGGTCAAATGTATGGAAGCTCAGATTCAATGCAAAGAAGTGAAAGCTAATGCACCTGGGAAACAAAAACCCGGGGATGAGTACACAATGGGGGGTGAGATACTAACAATAACAAAAATCGAAAGAGACCTGGGAGTAATTATATCAGATGACCTTAAGGTGGGCAAGTAATGTGAGAAGGCAGTAAGGAGGGTTGGGGGGATACTGGGATGCATAGGGAGACATCAACAGTAGAAAACAGGAAGTTGTTATCCCTCTGTACAGACAGTTGGTGAGACCCCATCTGGAGTACTGTGTGCAGTTCTGGAGACCCCATCTCCACAAAGACATAGACAGAGTGGAGGCTGTTCAGAGGAGGGCAACTAAAATGGTGCAGGGTCTGCACCAGAAGACATATGAAGAGAGACTAAAGCAGCTTAATATGCATACCCTCGAGGAAAGGTGGGGCATGTTAGAAACTTTCAAGTACCTCAAGGGAATTAACAAAGTCCAAGAGGGTAGCACCTTTCAGAAAAAGAGATGTGCAAGAGGAAGGGGGCACAATTTGAAGATAGAGAGGGGACAGCTCAGAGGTAATGTTAGAAAGTATTTTTTCACAGAGAGGGGTGTGGATGCATGGAACAGCCTTCCTGAGGAAGTTGTGGAGTCAAGAACAGTGGGAGAATTCAAGAATACATGGGACAGACATAAAGCAATTCTAGTGGGGGGGGGGGTTAGGAGAATGTAGGCTGTTGGTTAACTAGGATCTGCAGCTTATCCATCAGGTAGGGAAATGGGCAGACTAGGTGGACCAAGCAGTCCTTATCTGCTGCCAAATTCCACGTTTTCTATGGATTTGGCTTTCTTTGCATGCCATTATGAAATGCATGCCATAATTAATGCAGCAGTATCAACCCTACCCAACAAGTAATCTGGCAGTCACTGTACAGACTAAAAGTTGAGAGGTGGTGCTAGAGTCTCTCAAGAAGAAGCTCATCTCATCGCTGGTGTTGTGTGTGCGGCTAACAGTTTCAGTGCCATTTTGGTGTTGCCACTGCCAGCAGCAGCACAGGCTGGGCAATGTGCTGTTAGTGACCATGGATGTTGTACATGGGCCTCCTCTGTCAATGATAGCCACAATTCAGGGAGTTATTGACCTGTACAGAGCAACAACTGACTAACCCAGTATGACTGTCTCTCACACGGGGCAGGGACCAGCACTCAGCCATGGGACATTGACAGATGCGATGAATCAGATTGTCATTGACTGGTAGAGATCATGCATATTCCCTCAAAATTCTCCAGCCAACCAGGTATAATAAAATTCTCAGAAAATCACAAATGCATTCTTCCCCACGCCTGTCCCGTACCTAGCTGCAGCAATGATCTGCTGACTTTTATACATTGCAGACAATATTTTTTTTTTTACTTAGAAGTTTAAAAAATAGTTTTTAACAATAGACAAATAACACATCTCTTGTAAAAGTGATGGAATCTGGACTAAGATGAATTGCGGCATTACCAGCCTATTTTGTCTCATGTGTTACCGGTCACTGAGGAATTGTATGCCTTGAGTAGAACAATCAATAGGAGAAGTTAGGCTCCTTTCAAAATATTATTTAGGGCACTAAATAGTATAGCTGGACTCTGTGGTGGGGTAGAATTAGTTGCCTGGTGGAGGGTAAAATGTGTTGTCCGGGGGCACCATTTTCAAGTTTGCCTAGGGGACAGCACATACACTAAGGCTTGATTACATACAGCATAGATTTGCCTGTACTTCACACAGTACAGCAACAACTCACATTATAAAATGGCAAGAAAAATTATTGGGCTCTGATTGGTCAGTGCTGACCTTCAGCAGTTATGGTACCCCAACATAACATCATGCTTATTCAAAAAGCAGCTAAAAAATATATTTTAGAAATATATTTTTCCACTTTTCTTTTTTACAAGCAAGCCATTTTATAATTGCAATAATGTACTCCCAGCGTGTGTGTCATGGAGATAACGTCACTTCTCGGATGTTGGATGTACTTGACCTGCAGCTCCATGCCCAACCACCCCCAGCGTGACCTTATCCTAACAGGACATGTGCCTGTCCTGCATTATTGCTTAATTTTTGAACAGTATTAGACTGCTTAAGTTATGCTTGGATCAGTTTGGGAAATACTGGTGGTCTGGTGATGGAACAGTCAGGGAAACACCGGGGATCTGTGGTGATGCCAGAGTCAGTTTAAGCCATTAGTTCTCAGACTTTGTCATAGTAAGCCTCTACCAAGCATTGGAAAAGAACTTGAGCCCCCCCCCCCTACAAATATGGAAATCATTGTGGGCTTCCCTGTGGTTAGAATAACTATTATACTTTCCACAGTACACAAGGGGCCGGAAATTCAGAAGGTTTGCGCATGGCACAAAACAGTTGCGCCATGAGCAACCCACTGATGCACCCTGGCATGATATTCAAAGGGGGATTGAGCCTTGCACAAATCCCAATGCACCAGAGCGCATCAGTAATGTATGCGGCGCAGGTAGGGGGGGCGTGCCCATGCATACTCCGCACATCACAATATTCAGCCCAGATGTGCTGAGCCCATGCATGCGCAACCCCTACCTGCACTGCACACAGGTGAGCCAAAAAAAAAAAAGGAGCAACAGCTGGCCACCCTCAGGTGAGCTGCCGTATTGCAGGGCGCAACACGGCAGCTGCCACCTGTGGATGGCCACCCAAGCTCTGGCTGCACCTTTCTGGTGGCACCCCCCCATGCCCGATCACGGGCGTATGTAGAATAATAATATCCCTATATCCCTGGTGGTCCATTGGACCTCTCACAGCCCGATTGCGGGCATAAGCATGATTAAAAATGTAAACTCACTCCCTGGTGGTCCAGTGGACCGCTCGCAGCCCGATCGCGGGCATAAGTATGATTAAAATGGAAACTCACTCCCTGGTGGTCCAGTGGACGCTCTCAGCCTGATCGCGGGCATAAATATGATTAAAGCGGACCACCAGGGTGAGTTTCCATTTTAATCATACTTATGCCAGCGTCAACCTCGATCGTCCACTGAACCACCAGGAAGAGGGTCTATGATACTGCAACATATGCCCGCGATCGCGTCGGGGCATGTTGTCGCTAGTAGGGGCGTCGGTATTCGACGGCTGCAGCCTGGCAGGGCGCCAGTGCAAGTTGCTGGGGATCGGCGCACCTGCATGCAAATGGGGATGAGATGACATGCAAATGGCCCCATTTGTGCCTTGCATACATTATGGCCCCATTTGCATGTGCACTTTGAATATTGCGGTTGTTGCGCCTAGGCGCAATGGATCTTAATGCCAGCGCATCCTCTGCCCACTCTGGCCATTTCAGCGCTACGCAGTGCCACGCGCCATGTGCACTGTGGGTGGCCAGGGTGCGATATTCAATGATGCTGTGCCATGGTGCAGCTCCGTTGAATATCACCCTGTCAATGCCCCTGCGCAGCCAAGTTGCGCTCTTGGGCTTAGCATACAGCCTGGCCGCGGTCTGAATATCGAACCCCACGGAATACAGTGGTGCCTTTGAGTAATTTATTTATTTAGCTTTTGTTTACTGGGTAAGTACACTAGACAAGTAGTATGCCTATTTTCAGGAACGACCCGGGAGAGCACAAACATACAGTATACATACATGGCAACATTGGAGAAACAGCATGATACAGTGAAAAACAGCTATAACAACACTTGTATAAGGGCAGAGATACTGCCACACATAGTACAAATTGTTACAGGACATAGACAGACATTAGAATCACTGAATACATATTTCATAGACCATCATGGACTCAGAGTGGACAATAGTGGACTGCAGAGTATTACATTACAGAGACTAGGAGCAGTCACATCTTGTCGTTTGTTTCAGGTGGGACCACAGGGAGGAGGCGAAAGGTCCCATGGGAAGGGGCAGAAGCGAACAGAGTCGGAATGGAGTTCAGAGCCTAGGCACAAAAGCGGCAAAGTCACGATCCCCCATAAGGGTCCAGTAGGGGAACTTTAAGCAACTTCGGTCTGTGACCTGAGCTGGTGGGGGATGGCGTCCAGTTTTGGGAGGAGATCGCCAGTCCCGACTGGTATGCCCGTGGTAGCACTTTCCTGGTGAAGTTTCCTACACCAAGGATCAGGAATTCCGCAGGGGAGCCAGCTGAGTTTGTCTAGAGCCACATTGGTGGGTGAGTTTGGGAGCAGCAAGTGCAAACCGACAGATATCATTATATGCCGTGTTCCACCAATTAAGATGGATTTGAGGTGACCTGGCAAATAGGTGGTATCCATAACTAGTGAGGGGAGAAGCACCCTGCAAGTGCCAGCCTCGGCCCCGGAGTCAGGTTGTATTTGTCCCTGTAGGCAAGGCCAAGCTTACACCTGGTGGTTCTGCAGATGTTTTGGATATGGCTTCCCATGTCAAGTTGTGGGTCGAGGGTGACCCCAAGATATTTAATTGAGCTCACTGTTGGCAATAGGGCGCTCCATCACAAGCTATTTTGAGCATAGCTGATGGGGCTTTAACCCGTGGAACCAAAGAGCATGGCCTGAGTTTTGTTAGGATTCAATACCAGTCTATGGTTGGTAATCCAGGCTGAGACCCTGCTGAAGTCTTCAGATAGGCACTGGTTAAGGTCAGCAGCATTACGAGCATGGGCCACTAGCACAAGGTCATCTGCATAAGCGTGACTTGGCAGCGAGAGGTCACCCGTGGGAGTTGATTAATAAAAAGTGAGAATAGGACCAAGTACCGATCCCTGGGGAACTCCATGGTCACAGCCCTAGGCTCGAGAGGACCTTGTTAAAGCAGGGCGCTGCTTTCTCACCCGTTAGGTGCCCATCATCCAACTCATGGCATGGAGAGAACCCAGGAGCCCTGAGCTGCTCCCCCAGTAGGTCATGGTTGACAAGGTCAAAAGCTTTTGACAAGTCAATAAATATAGCACCTGACAGTTTGCCCTGATCCATGGTGGATCTAATACTAGAGGTTACAGTAATCAGGGCAGTAGTGGTACTATGACCCTTCCGGAAACCATGTTGGGCCCAGAAAGCAGCTCATGGGTATCCACGTACTCGAGGTTGCTCATCACAACCTTTCCAGGAGTTTACCAAGGGATGGGAGAATAGCAATAGGGCGATAGTTGTCAGGGAGTTTGGGATTTCCTTGCTTCAAAACAAGGACTATCCTTGCCTCCTTCCAGATGTCAGGATTATCCCGAGCTAAGGGATAGGTTAAAGATATGGGCAATCAGAGGGCAATGTAAGCTGCTCCCAGCTTGAAAGCCTGGGCTCAAGGTTGTCAGGCCCTGCACTGGAGTGCTGGGAGAGGCAGCCAAGCGGTTCCGAACATCAAGGACAGACACGGCCTTAAGATTAAGTACTCTCCGAGGAGGATGTTCACTCTGCATCGGAGGATATGATGACGACCCCCATCAGTCGTGAAAGCAGAGGTGAGGGCGAAAGGTCGGAGAAGTGGAGATTGAGGTGGTCGGCTATAGTGTGGGGATTATTGCACGAGACTCCATCAATAATCATGTCCACGACACCCGAGTGAGAGGTCCCACTGACGAGGAATTTAATGTTCCTCCAGAACCTCCTAGGATCTCTGACAGAGCTAAGTAGTGCCGATTTACAGAAGTTACTTTTGGCAGCCCTAATGGCTTTTTTACACCGATTCCTGAGTTGCCGATATCTCAGGAGATTAGCAGGATCTCTGGAACCCTTAGTACTTGCCCAGCATTTGTCTCTCTCCTGCATCTGGGCAAGTAAGTCACCATTCAGCCAGAAGGTGGCTATTCCCTCACCCTCGGGTGACCTCTGGCGTGTCTATCTTGGAGAACACCAAAGGAATGTATGAAGGGAGGCTGCCACTGAGGGGTCAGAGGCTTCAAGCACCCTGGTCCAGTCAGTACATCCTAGATCGGCCAGGAAAGCCTCAGGGTCAAAACTGGAGTATTTTCTGACTTTAATGATTTTGTGTGGAATTCTAGGGGAAGGGATTTTCCAGACACAGTATACTGGGGAGTGGTCAGATATGGAGTCTGATAGCGTGCCTTGATGAGGCAATCCTCTCCGGCCGGTTGCTCAGGATCCAGTCCAGCAGGGAACTTGAGGAACCATTGGCTGCCTGTCTCGTTGGGTCATGGATTAGTTAAGGGATAGGCAGGCAAGTTGTGATTCGCATTTCCTAATATTGACACACTCCCAGTTCATGTTGATATCACCCATAATAATGAGTTCATTGTCACCTATACTGGGCCTAACTGCATCTAACAGGTAAGTGAGTCCTGTCAGATCCCCCCTAGGGGGGTTATAGGCGCACACCAAGTGCAGCTTCTTAGCATCGCCCAGCAGCAGGAGCACATGAAGAAACTCACAAGGTGGATGATCAGGTTTACTCTGTGCCACCAGGGAGATTTTCAGATGGGATCTGTAGTAGATGAGGGTGCCACCCCCCTTCCTACCCCCAGTCCTGTCTAGACGAATGAACTCGTATCCTGTTAGGAAGCAGGCAGAGTCAGGAGTCGAGGGTTTGAGTCAAGTCACCCCAGGTCAGCCTACTTGCGCCGCCCTTCAGACTCTCTTTGCCCCTCACTGCAATAACTACATGACAGTCAGACAGCTTTATTTATTTATTTATTTAAGAGTTTCACCAGCAAGGGCACACTGAACAACAAGTTGCTCATCTCACAGTGTGTCCTGGGGGGTTGGGGAGTTGGAAGGCATACAATAAAATGTAATCAACAGAACAGTATACATTGCCAATATATGGGAATTGGAAGACATACAAATAAGTCATAGACAAACTACAAAACAGCATATAGTGCCAATTATGCATAGGGTATGTTACCAAGTAGGGAAAAATTAACAAGCAGTAACGGACATCAAGAAATTATAGTTGATATGTATATTCCATTGTATCATATGAATATACGAACAAGCCAGCAGAAGAAGGCCATTTGGTCTATCAAGTTTGCTTGTGTTGCAGGGTCCTCAGCTTGAGCTAATGTCCCTGCCCTCCCTCCCCACTCTTCCCATTATAGTGAACAGAAGGTCTGCAAGTGCAGTAATAGGATAACTGTTACAGCCCATTTAGATGCAACATGGTCTGCTCAGTTGCACTTCACAGGTAGGTAATTGTGGAAGGCTGAGGAAATAGAAGAAGGGGAGGAAGAAAGGTGAATCGGTGGGGGGGGGGGATTACACAGTTTAGGCGGTACGAGAAGGCTGCCCGACCGACAGTAGTCATACTGCATGGGATACCTAAAATATGGGAAAATGAGGACCTAAGTGAATGGGCGGATGGTGGGAGGGATTGTTAGGGAAGAGTTGAGATAAGTAGGGAGGGAGCCAATCCAGAATTTGGAGACAAATTTAGCACAGTGAAGTTGTCTGTTATCAAGAGATGGTAAAGCCAAAGTGTGTTAAAGTTGACAGTGATGAGTGAGGGTATGAACGTTGAGTGCGAAACAGCAGGAGTTAAAGAGGGTGTCCAATCTGGTTAAGGAGGTGTTAGGCATGGCACTGTAGACTACGTTGCAGTAGTCAAAGATGGGGAGGATCATCTTCTGGACAAGTTCACGCCTAAACAGGAGAGGGAGGCAGTTCCAGTTCCTAAATAGTGTGTCTAACTTTGGGCGCAGCCTTTTTAGGATGGCATCCACATTACCAGACAAGGTGAAGTGTTGGTCAAGACAAACCCCCAGATATCTGAATGAGGCGGTGTCCTCGAGGACTGTCCTGTTGAGGATGTGGAAAAGTGGGTAGGGAGGGAAGCCTTGAGAGTCTCTGCCTAGTGCTGAAGGTCATGGAGACAGTCTTTTTTTTTTTTTTTGATATTTCTCTTTATCCACCTCCTACGTCCCTGCCAGAGCTGCACCATCAGGAGTCACCCATTAAGCCTGTCCCTGCCAGTGCATTACTTGACAGCCCTGGTGTCGCCATCCAGCCCCGGGCGGGGGAAGACCCCAGACTCTTGCAATCTGGTCAGGGTCCCAGACTGCAGGCAGGCACTGGTACATTGGGACCCAGCTTGGCGCTCCATCTTCCCAGCTCTGGAGGTTTTTTTCCCCTTGTTCTGTGGGACGTTGTGTGCCCAACATCATGGCATACCCACCAACATCTGCAATCTCTCCCCCTCCTTCCTTGAAGGAGCTGCCCCTGAAGCTGACTGGTCCCAGACCTACGCCTGTGACCAATCATACCCCAGTGACTCCGGCATGCTATCGTGCCCCCACCATCCACCAGGGGTCACCGCTTGATGGACTGAAATCCCTCCCCCCCCCGGAGTAGGTGAGCTGTCGTCAGACGCTCCAGCCTTTCTCCCCCAAGCCAACCCCTGGTGGCCCGCGTTCGCTCCCAAACCCGGGTCGCCGGCGTGGTGTGAGATGTGGCATCCAGCGCCTCAACCCTCAGCACCAATGGGCTGGCCATGGAAACAGTCTTCTTGGCATTTAAGAAACGCTGATGTGAGCAAAACCAGTGCTGAACATTGCGAAATCGTTCTGAAGTCTGGTAGCAACATCAGTGGGGGAGTGTCCGGAGGTGTCATGGACCGTGTCGTCTGTATACATCTGAATAGAGGTAGATGTGCAGACAGATGGCAGGTCATTGAGAAAGATGGGGAAGAGTATGGGACCCAACACTGATCCCTGTGGGACCCCTGTGTCAATAGGGAGAGGTGAGGATATGGAATCCGCTATTCTAACTGACTGGATCCTACCTACCAGGTAGGCATGGATACAATTTGTGGCGGCAGCCAACAAGCCTGCAGCGGAGAGAGAGTGTAACAGGACAGAGTGGGGGACAGTGTTGAAAGCCTTGGCTAGGTCGACAAAGATGGTGGACGTGATTTGACCACTGTCCATTCCAGGAAGGGTGGAGTCAGTGAGCCTAGTCAGGGAGGTGGTGGTGGAGTGGTTTTCATGAAAGCCAGATTGGAAGGGGGTGAAAAAATTAGAGTGAAAGAGAAAGGCAGAGAGTTGGGAAAGAACTAGGTGTTCTTGCAGCTTAGTGAGGTTGGGAAGTAGGGATATAGGGCAATAGTTCCCAGGGAAGGATTGGTCGCTGCCCTTAGGGAGGGGAAGAACAGTAGCATGTTCCCAGACAGAGGAGATAGATTCCAATGTGAATGAGAGGCTGAGTAGCTCCTTCAATGGAGCAGAGATAGCCACAGCAGAAAAGTAAAGCAGCTTGGGGCCCAGCCCATGAGGTGAACTGCCTTTAGAAAGGTTTAGGGTAAGCAGGGTATCCAGGGTATCAGAGGGGTTATGTTAGTGAATGAGAAAGGGAGGGGCTGGGGAAAGATGTGTGGTGAGTTGGGGGAGGATCAGACTGAGGAGATGGTAAGGAGGATAGAAGGGCAGAGGCACAGGAGGTGAAAAAAGAATTAAATTCAGAGGCCACACTCAAGCGGTCAGAGATAATAGTGTTGTTTATAGTGAGAAGGGGGTAGGAGGAGAAGAAAGGGTGGAAAGATAGATTGAATGACTTCCCAAAATTCTGAGGGGCTGTTTATGTTCAATTGAAAGGTTGTGGTAAAGTAGTGGCTTTCTTTGTACCCTGCCCCTATATATCTTCTCAGGTACCATTTTATTCCCTCCACTCCTCTAATTAGTTTTTGTATTTGCACTTTTCTATGAACAGTCTAATGAGCCAGTTGTTACCTTGTTCCTTTCATAACCTCATTGTCGAACTATGCAGGGCCAACGCTCCTTCGCCTATCGGGCCCCTCTATGGATGAATGGTCTCAGCCACACCATCTCCTCTGCCTCAACACTAGGGCTGTTCAAAACCAGGCTCTGGGCCCATCTCATTGCCTTTAGCTCCTGTGACTGCCTCTCCTAGATGATGACCTACACAGCTTTGATCCTAACTTATATACTGCTTAACCCCAGGCCCCCTCCCCCCAGCTCCTGAGGCGCTACTTCAAATCTCAGGTCTTCATACCACCTCATTAGTCTCTCCTTGCCCCATTATAGCACTTATCCCCCCCGCCACCCTGCCCCCTTTATCTCTTCTATCACTCCTTCCCATTTATTTTTCGACAAATGCCTCCGGCTGCATCTTCATCCTCCCCCTCTCCTCTCATCCCTGTTTCTCTGCCACCCCAGGGCGCCTGACCCTACCCATTCCTTGTGAGCATATGAGTCCTAGCTGTGTTCACCATCTAACTATAGCTGCCTCCGTTAATTACCTACACTTCTCCTCATCCTCTACCCCTTACTCTTCCTCTCTTCCTATAACTGACCCCTTTCAATAGCACCGTTGTACATGAATTGTTTACTGTTATTTCACTGTTGGTTCCTTGTTGTTTGTTATTTCTGACGTGGAACCTTTGTAAACGAGCCTTGGCTCAAAGGTACTTGTAATCCTAAAATAAATAAATAACAAAATAAAAATACCTCTCAATCTTTTGCCTCCTAAACCAGGTTCAAAGTTTAACAAAAATCAAGTACAATGACCCAAATCGGGGACACATCTTTAAAAACTGATAATATTCACTCAGAAAGCTGATAGAATAAGGGGATTACCGTAAGATGCATTTTCTGAAGAACAAGGCTATAATGTTTGGCATTATTTTGTGTTTACAATCCCACTGTTCAGTCACAAAAACACAAATTTTAGGAGGGACAGAGGAAAACTGTGAAGCAAAATTAGGGACAGTTGAGAGGTATGGTTCCTTCCCCCATGTTGCACCAGGAAATAATTAAGGGGTTTCCATCTTTCTAGGTCTCTCTTTATCTTGTTCATAAGTGGTTCCATGTTACAGTTTATAATGCTTGGTACTTTAGCTGTGATTTTAATTCCTAGGTACATAATGTGGTCCCTTGCCCACCTAAGATTTAGAACCATAAATTGTGTTTCTATGCAAAATGTGTTCAGAGGTAAAACTTTGGTTTTACTCATCTTTAGTCCTGACAGGGTAGTGAAGGCATTTAGTAACTGAAGAAGTGGTTGCACGAGTTGTGTAATTTATCCTTAATAATAATAATAATAATTAATTTATCCCCTTATCTAGTGGGAAAAATAGAGGCATTAAAAATGATCATCGCTTCAAAGATCTTATATCTGATCTCACATATACCCTTGTCTATCCCGGACTCCTGGTTCACTAAAATAGACAAAATCTTAGGAAACTATATTTGGGAAGGGAAATGACCAAGATTCAGCAGGAATAGACTAAGAACACACTGGACCAAAGGGGGATGGGGACTTCCACGGATAAAAGGCTACTACTTGGCTTATAGAGCTATTTAAACATTAAGATGGTTTGAGGCATCTGAAGCTTCAACCCCAGTGTGGTCCACGACAGAATCTTTCCTGATAAAGGGCTTTTGGCCTACCATATACATTTATGGTAAACCTAACAAACCCCCCCTCCCACTACCTACAATATCATCTTCCATATCCACCTGGAAAAAACTAGGAAAACTAATTAAATCAGACCTAGCTCACCTCAAATATAACCCATTCTGGGGTGCCAACAATATTAAGATACAAGGGAAACCAATACACTGGAAAAATCTGGAAGAAAAAAGGTATTAATACAATACAGGACCTACTAATACCAGGATTACCAGCTATGGAATCCTTTCAAGAACTATTTTGCCATCTCTGTCGACCTGGCTAAAGCCTTCGACGCTGTTGCCCACTCCCTTCTTCTGTTTAAGCTGACTGCGGCTGGTATCTCTGACTCTTTCCTCAACTGGTTCCAGTCATACCTTTTACTGGCTGGTCCCTATCTGTCAGAGTCGGCAACTCCACTTCTCCCCCCCCCTTTCAATCACCACAGGTGTCCCACAAGGATCGGTACTTGGTCCAGTTCTGTTTTCCATCTTCCTAAATTATCTCCCCGATTATTCCTGTATGACATGTCCTACACTGTATCACCTACTTGTATGTACAAAACTATGTGTAACTAACTCTGGGTCGCCCCTGAAAAAGGGACCCTTGGGGCCCAGTGGGCTTACCCGGTTAACAATATTTAATAAATAAATAAAATGTCTGCACATCTGCTAGCATACACATGTATGCTGATGACACCATGTTATTTTCCTCTGCGAGTTCCCCTGCTGAAGTGACTACCACTCTTCAACTGAACTTCAACAATGTCCAGCACTGGTTTAGTGCTAACCAACTATCGCTGAATGTCAAAAAAATGGTCTCTATGACCTTTGGTACCAGACAACAGCTGTCCAGACTTGTCTCCATCCCCACCTTTCATACCCTGGCTGGTACCAAACTGGATGTTGTCCTTTCATTTAAATACCTTGGGCTGTGGCTAGACAAAAATTTAGACTTCGACGTACACGTTGATGCCATTCACAATAAGCTCCTCCCTAAGCTCATGCCCTGTACAGACACTGCAGCTGCATGCCTTTGAAAGCTAGGTGTGAAATTGTCCAAAAGATGATACTCCCAGTTTTTGATTTCGGGTACATTGTCTACAATTCTGCCCCTAAGACCACCTTATCCAGACTGGACACTCTCTTCAATTCATTCTGCTGCTATGTCCTTGGTTGCCCCCCTCTCACCCACCACTGCAATCTTTATACTCTATACCTCACTCTCTTTACCTACCCTCACTGCCAGGTGCCTATCCCACACCGCCAACCTTGTAGGTAAGTATTGACTTGGCTCTCTGCCATCTTACCTGTCCGCCTGCTTCTCTAGCCGCCCCTCCTTCCTGCTACTCCCTTTGATCATCTGTACAAAGAACACCTGCCATCCCTCCATGGCGTACATCTACTGGTCGCTCCACCTTCTCTTACAAATTCCCTAGCACCTGGAACTATCTCCCCCTCAAAATTTGCCCTGCCCAGTCTCGCCATTCCCTTGCTTTCCTCCTTCGGGGGCACACAGTTCACTGCTGTTCCTGTAACTACCTCCCCATTCACGTCACTCCTCTCCTTGCTTCAGTTGCCTCCCATCTTCTCCAACTTCCACCCCTACCTTAACCCACCCCTCCCCCTTCCCTTCCTCTCCCTCACGCCTATCTCATGCCCTTCCAACTTCCCTCCTCTATAGTGCACTCCCCCCTTCAGCCTTCCACCACTGCCTCATCCAACCTCTCCTTCTCTCCAATGTCCCCCCCTTCCTCTACCCCTCCTTTTCTTTAATCTCTTGCCTGTTCCACTTCCCCTTGCAGGGTTCTCAGCATCCTGAAGGGGAAATTGTCCAGGATCCCCCTCTCCTTTCCTCCATTCATTGCCCTCCCACTATCCCCAATACTTTAATCCCTTGCTTGTTCCACTTCCCCTTGCAGGGTTCTCAGCGTCCTGAAGGGGAAAATGTCTAGGGCTCCCCTACCCCTCTCCATCTCCCCCCTCCCTCTATCCCTATTTCTTTAAACCCCTGCCTGGTCTCCCTACTTTGCAAGTTTCTCTGCATCCTGAAGGGGTGAATGTCCAGGCTCCCACCCTCTCATCCCACCCCTACTCTCCTCTAATCTCTTCAAATCTCTCCTGCACGCTATGAACGTATAGGACAATTAAATATCACTCAGTATCCCTTACCCCTCTTCCTATAAGTACTATAATTGCTTGTCTTCCGTGCATGTTTTTGCCTGCCTGTCCACTTCCTACATCTACCAGCTTGCTCACAGTCCTCAATTCTGTACCATTGTCTTAAGCAGGCTTTGTCCACTAAGATTATTCTCTTATGTTATGTACTATATGTACTACCCTAATTCTATGATGTTTGCTGTAAGTTGCTACCTGTCACAATGACGACAGGATATTGCTGCACTTAGCTAGTTAATTGAATTATAGCTAAAAAGTATTTGTTAAATTTATGTTATGTACATATTATTATTTGGCTTGTAATGTAATGCACATGTTTATTGTCTCTACTGAGGTTTTCACCTCCTCCACCTGTAACACCCCCCTCCCCCCCCCGGAGGCTTCTAGAAATGAGCTGTTCACAGTTCATATTGCGCTCCTGGTAAATCTTTTCTAAATAAATAAATAAAAGAACTAGCATTATATACTCAATTATACAGGGCAACATTCCCAACCAAACTAAAAAAGCAAAAGGAAAATGAGAACAAGCATTATTTTTTTTTATTTAAGTCTCAGATTACATATACCTTTGAGCTAAGAGCTCTTTTACAAAGGTTCCACGTCAGTCAAAAGAACAACAGATTAAACAGGACAGTAAAGCATGGTACAAGTGTAAATAGGAGGCACAAAAATCATAATGGACACAAAAGCATAATGGATAGTCAACGTAAAACAAGAGACACATTATGCTAATCAGTTTCAGGCACAGGAAAATGCATACAGTACATTGATATTGGCCAGCAGGCTTTGTCAAGACAAACCGGGCACAGGGTATAGGAAGAGATGTGGGAGGGTGGTTGGGAAGAGTAAGAGAGGGGGGTGGGAGTTAAGGACATGAGGAGAGGTGGAGTAAGGGCAGGGGGAGGAAGGGTGGAGAGGGGGTAGGGGGATGCAAGAGAAGGGGGTAGGAGAAAAGAGTGCTAAGTTACTATGAAAGAGGTCGAGTGCTAAGGTCGAGGTTTGGGAAAACATGGTTAAGGGAGACAGTCATAGGTGCTAGCTGTAGCGAGCAGTGACTGAAGCTTAGGTTTGAATGGGCCCAGCTTAGTTTCTTTGGAGATGTCACTGTTGAAAGCATTCATCCAGAGGGGGGCCCTGTAGGCGAATGATCTTTGCCCCTTGGTGGTTTGGCGATGAAGGACCTGTAGGAGCCGAGATTCAGAACCTCAGATGCGGCATGGATTACGAGGGGGGCTTAGAAGATCTTGTACTCCAGGTGGCAAGAGACCTAAGGTTATTTTCTTGGCCATCATGCACGTTTGGTAGTTGATGCGATTTTTAAGCTGTAGGCAACCAGTTAGGGCATAGGGGTCACACGTGTGGGTGAGATGGTGGTCTCCTGAGACGAGATGACATGCTTTGTTAAGAGCAGTGGAGATACGCCAGACGGCAGTATCAGTTGCAGAGCCATACATGATCAATCCATAGTCAATTATAGAAATAATAGAGCACTGTACAGCTATCCTTAAGGCTACAGGGTCAGAGATCACCTTTGTCTGCAGAGTAGACCAATACGGATATTTACAGCTTTAGCAGCGTTATCTATATGCGCTCTGTATGATAGGTTGCTGTCTATGGTGACTCCAAGATACTTAAAGAACTGTACCTGTTCGAGGGCAGTACCAAGGCAGTTAGTGATAGTCAGAGGATGTTGCCTGTGCTTGCTATGGGAGCTGCTGAAGAGCATAACGTTTAGTTTTTTAATAGTTTAGTATCAATTTTGATGACTAAACCATTTGTCTACCGAGGCAAATCCAAGTTGTAGCTGGTTCTCAAGTGGTATAGGCTCCGGGTGAGTTGTGTAAATTAAGACATCATCTGTGTAGAGTAGGATTTGTTCAGGGCAGGAGCTTGGGAGACTGTTTAGAAACAGACTAAATAGGAGTGAGCCCAGGATGGACCCTTGAGGAACCCCAGAGTGAACAGGTCTTGAGTCAGAGAGGATGTTGACAATTTTTACTTTTTGAGTGCAGTTGTCCAGATAACTTTTAAACCAGGCAGTGGAGTCAGAGGAGAGCCCTGCATTAAGTAGTTGTTCCAGTAGTAGAGGGTGATGGACCATGTCTAATGCTTTTGTCAAGTCGATGAAGGCAGCACCGACTGACCATGGTCCAGGGAGCTGTGTATAGAACCAGTGAATTCCATAAGGGCCGAGGTGGTGCTATTCCCTTTTCTGAACCCATGTTGTTGGGCACATTGGATCTTATGTTTGTCAAGATATTCAGTAAGCTGGTCAGCTACAATGCGTTCAAGAGCCTTAGAGAGAGGTGGTAATATGGAGATAGGCCGGTAGTTCACGTGAAGAGTCCTGTCTCCGCTTTTGTAGATCAGGGTAACCGTGGCTGATTTCCATTTATTGGGGAACTGTGAGAGTCTGAGTGAGAGATTAAAGATCCTGGTTAAAGGTGCTAACACTTTCTCAAAGGGTGAGGAACAGCAGTTTGAGGTCAAGGGAGTCCCCACTGTGTCTAGATTCACCAGTTGCTTTATGGATGTATTTTTGCAACGAGACTTCTTTAACGTAGAATGGAGGGTGACTGGTCATTGGGGCAGAGCTTACAGGATAGGCCAGGGTGACATCTGCATCAAAAACAGTCAGGTGGAAGAACATTGCTTAGGTCCGTGAATGTGTTATTAAAGGTACTGGCAATAGTTATGGGGTCCCAGAGTTGTAGTCCCATCAACGTCAAGTAAAGTGGGTGATGTTTTCGGGGTTTTCCCTGTAACCTCTTTGATATTATTTAAGAAAGCTTTACCACTGCCACATGTGTCAGTAAGCACTCCCTTCTAGTATTTATTTTTCTCACGGCGGATGGACCTTAGGTAAAGAAATACCTGAAACTGAATGGGACTCCTGCTGGGAAGTGGCATGTAAACCTATTCAAGAAACCCACAGCAGACTTATCCAAAATAAAATACTCCACTGGTGGTATAGAACACCAGCAACTTTGCTCTCAACAAACCTATTAAACTCAGATGAATGTTGGAGAGGTGGTAATACACATGGAGATCTTTTCCATATATTATGGTTGTGCCCCAAGATTAGAGATGTGTGGAAAACTAGCCAACAACTTACTTCAGCAAACTTTAGATACTAAACTACCGCTAGCAGCAGACTTATGCCTACTGGGTTCTAAGGCCTCTATAACAAACATACACCTCTCAAAAAAATCAGTGGGACCTCCTGATCCTCTTTAGTATACAAGTCAAACGACTCATAGTTTGTAAATGGAGATCTACAACAATTCCAACTCTTAAAGAACTATTAGATAGCATTATTACGCTAACAAAGTATGAAAGGCTGTCCCACATCTCCTCTGACTCCCTAACAAAATATGACAGGACTTGGGCACCATACCACCAGTATATACAATCTAACTCCTCGTCAATCCCTGTCTCTCAAAGATTCAATGGCCAAGCACCCAAGAACAGGCATAGGCTGAACACAAGAAACATAAGAAGCTTATGATACATTTTGTCACCTGCAGAGTATAGAGTACCCCATAGGCATCCCCCCTCCGTATATCCAGAGCTCAGGAATAACATGCAAAAATCACTTAAACTCTCCCTGCTGCCCAGCCACTATACATTCAGATGGCTGCTCTACAGATGCCTGAAAATGGTGTGTGACTGCTTCAGGTAAAGCATTATCCTGCTGGACTGAGTCCCCTAACTTCTGGATATCCCTTGCCTTCTTATTCCGTCAGCCCGCATCCCTCTAGGGTAATCACCCCCCCCAACTACCTCCCCCCTTCCCCGAGTTAACTCCTCTGGGGGCCTTCTTCAAGTAGGCTGCCCTCTTCCCTCTCCATTATGTGTCTGACACCTTCTCTTCCCACTGCCCTCCTGTGTCCTTCCTTCCACTCCTCCCTTTATACTCTACAGACTTCAACCTGTATATGCTGCACTTTCAATGGCTGTATTTGCACTTGCCTTACATTCTGCTACAGCTAATATTGACCTTGTATCCTATAACAGCCTGTATTACTGTCCGCTGTACTATGAATTGTTGTCTACTATAAACAAATTTGTCCTATGTGTCCAGGACCATCTTGAAAATGAGCTTGCTCAATGTTGTAACTGCCTGGTTAAATAAAGTTTGATTGATTGTATATCTATACCAAAACTGTAAGACCTCTACAGGCTTCACGACAGTGTTTATAATAGTTACCAAATGAGGCGCTCAGCTTCTCAAATAACCACTTGCGTCCATTGTACATAGTTTATACTGCTCAACAGATTAGTATGTAGTATTTTTGACAACTGACAGGTGCCATTTATGGTACATATCACGACTACCTATAAGACTCAAAGGGTAAGCCCCACAAGTTCACTCAAATACAGGGCAAAGTGGTATAAGGTGCAAGACATCCAAATAACCAGTATCCTTACCCTACTCACGCAGAAATAAGAGAGCACTTATTACCTTGATATTTAAAGGAAACGTTTTAAACATTAGTCAGGACTCAGGGTGAGGTATCAGGATTCCTTTATTGTTTTTAATAACAATAACACCACAATAAGACTAGTACACACACAAACACAGGAAGAAGTTTCAAGGGTTTTAAATCAGAATATGTAATAACACCTTACAAACTCTTAGGTAGCCCTGTGCCAGCTACAATGGTAAGAATTACACTATCTGGTCAAATAAAATGTAAAGTAACTAACAAAACAGCATGCTGGCTGCCTTCGTCCCACTTTTTAGGACGCGAAATTCTTAAATTTTGTTCACACCGTTTAATCCATACTTGGTAAAATGTATGGGAATTCTATGAATTTTACCAACATTCAAATGTTATAGTTACTGTATGTATGCATGTATGAATCTCTTTTATTCAAACAATAAAACATGTTTAACTTCAAAAAAAAAAATATCGCACCAGGAAAGAAGTGTTTGCTAATCGTGACTTTCCTGATCACCAATTTGTACACACATTCACCTGCTATTATTCATTTCACTTTGCCTCATCCTTTCATACAAAACATCCACAACTTTATTTAAATATAGCATATTTTCGGGCTTGCTTGAGCCTGTCCTGGTACATGCTGCTCCTCACGGAAGAAGCGACATCACCATTCCTGTACGTATAAACCGTTGCTAAGAAACAAAACCATACAGTGTCTGGTGCTAGGATGCTAATTTTCCGGTGCCTGATTGTCGTTGCAGGTCGGGAATATTTAGGTGTTGAACCACCGGAAGTACAGCTCAGCTACCGCTTTTTTTCACCGTTCCTTCCCGTCAGTGCTCCCCGGCTTTGCACAGCATCAGGGATAGAACACCTTCCGCCTTTTATTTATTTAAAGTTAAATTTGCTTTGTAAAAGGGTAGGGACGATGAACACGGTGCTGTCGCGGGCCAACTCGCTGTTTGCCTTCTCGCTCAGCGTGATGGCGGCTCTCACTTTCGGCTGCTTTATCACGACGGCGTTCAAAGACAGGAGAGTCTCGGTGGACATTCATGTCTCCAGGGTCATGCTGTGAGTACTGCAACTCGGTGGCGTGGGGGGCAGTGGAGAAGGGCCAATCTATCAAAAATTATTACACAGTTGCCAAAAAAACAAAAAGAATTGGGGCTGAAATGTAATAATGTAACACTACACAAGAAACGCAGCTGTTTGAAATCTGACTTATATGTTTTCCCATATACAGATACCGCATAAGGGCTGAATTTCATGTCATTTCAGTTGAGTGCCATATAGCGGTTGCCTTTACGTGTCTGCTTGTTCTCCTGAATCCGCTATCTGTTAGAAAAATGCCAGCACATTATCTTTCAGCCAGTGCAATTTCCTGCTTGCATTTCCTGTGTTTTTTTTTTTTATTTGAAGCTGCTAATCTGTCCAATGACTGTCAAACACGTCGCCAGCAGAGACAATCGCAGCAAGTCCACGAAATCCGGCCCGCTGTGACATTAATTCGCAACTAATATGTTCAGTTGAAAATTGTTATTGTTGACGTCTGGGGCATATTTTTTGCCATAAAAGTATGATCCCTTTTTAAAATACGGTCACATGGTATCCATGTGTATACTCTCATATTGTTGTTAATTTTATTACAATGATATCTTGGAAAACAGTCATTGTCATACAGTATAGGAAATAGATGCAATATGTACCAGCAATGAAAATTATGATGGTTATGGCGAACAACTTTTTTTTTTTGTAAAATTTTATTGAGGATTGCACAATTAATAAAACAACCGTATGCTACATAGTTAATACTGTCAGGCAGTAGAGTGATATTTGTTATTAATACTGAGCAGTGCATACAGTAAATCATTTACAAGCTGTTGCAGCTGATAGTAGCATATTGAAATAATCATGTGGAGGCAGAGATTATAACAGGCCAGAAAACTGCACATGTTGAGACATGCTGAACTATTGAGTATGCAGTAAGACATGCCAGGGTGTGTAATTGTTGGGGAACAATTGCATGGCTCAAGGGGGTTGTTAGGCACAAGGCGCTTTTGCTGAGTGCCTTTAAGCACCCGAGAGCAAAGTGCAATTTCCCCCCATAATTACGCATCCCTAAAGTGTCCTGTTGCACCTGTAACAGGAAGAGAAACGTTGTGAGTCACAGGTTGAAACAAAACATGAAGTTTGACTTTGGAATGCTGAAAAACAATTACATTTATAGTTGTTGGACAACATAGTCCATTTTAACAGCTTAGTTCCCCTTTGATGTTAAAATTGCTGCTGAAACTGTGTTCACTGCATCGATGTTTGCCACCCCTAAGAAAAGCTAAAAAATTAAAGGAAAAAAAAAACAAACAAAAAACACTGATGGGTCCAAAGAATATCACATTGTATGAAGAAACAGGCAGTTTCTACAGCCCCCTTACTGTAAGGACTACAGAATCAATGTGGTTTTGGAATGGGTCTCTTGCTGGTCATTTCAAGTCGACATGCTCAGCTAGCTTTGGAGACTGTTCTAATTTTTATGACACTGTAGGGATTTGGAACTTGTGCACACAGACGCTATCTCCATAGTGTGAGATGACTGTCGATATTTTAGTTGAACTGGTGCATAGGCTAAGGAAGTACAGGAGTGTAAGTATGGTCTCATTATAACACTCTTGTACTGGACTTTCAGCCAATCAAATGGCTGACATTTTTCTCACCGTAAGGAAAGTTATTCAGTTAATTGTGCCATTGGTTGTGTTTATAAGGGAGAAATAAAAACGTGGACGGAGGTAAGGGCCTGAACTGTTTGTCAGTTGGGTACTGTCTGCTGACCACCATCCTCCTTCTAACCTGGGAACCTATCATCTTCCATAGCTTCTATAATTGGGGTCCAGATTCACTGAAAAATATCTGCAGTCCCTTTTGCATTGTGTTTAGTTCATTCCAGCTTAAGAAACTGCACCAGATCTTTATTCCACGGTGCTGTGCTCGGTAAGTCTTTACCCAGCCAGGATTGAGAGCTGGGTTTTGAGCATTAATTAGTGCCAAGTCCTAGAGCTTCTTAGTACTACTAGACATTTTGTCAGAGTCCCCAGCTCTAAGTAGCAACCCAGTTGGGGAGGTTCCCACCCACTGTATTTCTTTTTTTAAATCATATTTTATCCTCCCCCTGTCTCTCCAGCCCCTGCATCATTGGGAGACCCAGTGGAGTCAGCCTCCACTTCTGCCACCTACCTTGGCATCCCAGCTCCCCCATGGAGCTGCAGTTCTACCCCCTGGGCGGGGACAAGGTGGAGTTTTGTCGGGATCCAGGATTGGCCAGGCAGATGCGAGCTATCAAAGGTCTGCTCTTGAGCTCCATCTTGGAGCCTGGAGAGCATTTTCCCTGTTCTGTAGATGTGATGTGTGCCCTGGACATCAAGGCAAGCCCACTGACGTCCGTCACGTCTTCCTCCTGCATCTGACTGAGCGCTTGCTATACCCCGGGCCTCCGCCTAGGGCCAGACAATTGCCGAGTCACTGCCCCCCTCCCTCCCCGGAGAAGATGAGCAGCCCTTGGGACGCCAGCCTTTCCTGGTTGGCCTCTCTGACTTCCCAGAATCCTGCCTGTTAGCATCGCAAGTGGTAGCGCTAATGGTGTGCCAGCCTACCCACTGTATTTTGCATTATCCTATGTACCTGATACCAGAATAGCCCGATGTTGTCACAAATAAAGGTCATGTGAAGGAAGTCCCTGTTTCAGTTTCATATTTGGGGCACATAGGGGACCTGCTAGGGTCATAGGAAAACATTTTGATGGGAGTAATGTCTGGATCTGATGTAACCGATTATTCCTCGCACAGCTGTAAAATTGATGGGCAGCTTTCTTTCATCTGTTGGAGATTTCCAGTGCTATGACAAGACTGCATGGTCAAAAACGACGTTGGCAAAAAGCATGTCGCGTGGTTGGTACAAAACTGCGCGGTGCAAAACCACACTAGATTCTTTGTAAAAAAACTGCGTTAATGCACCAGTTAGGGTTCAACCTAACACCACGAAAGTCAGAAAATGTGACATTAGTTTTCCAGCCTTAACTCCCCAACCCAACCTCCAAGCAGCAAAAGGGAAAAACATTAGGGTTTTGGGTCTCTAGAGTCTTGGTGAATTAGTGGTGGGTCTTCCTTGAGTGAAGAGAAGACATCACGTATGACATTGTTTGGAGAATGTGGTGGGCATCAGGGTTGACAACCACAAGGGAGACCCCACCATTAATTCGCCATGACTGGTTGGAAACCCTGATGTCTCATTTCCTGGCTTTAGGTTGAACCTAACTGGTGCATTAACATAGTTTTTTTGCAAAGAATTTCCTTACTTTTTGAGATAGTGGAATTGTATCCTTCTTTCTTTGGCTATAACAGTTTTGCATTACCTACCCTAGGTGTCTTTCTTTTTATTATAATGGGAACAAAAAGTAAATTTAGGAGCAAGATCAATGTTGGTGACTTGGCACCGTTTTTATTGTCATGCCTACTATTATATTTGTGTTTGGAAATGGAACAGTTTTATTCAAACATAGCTATTAGTATTATGTAAGGTGCCTCTGAATATAAAATTAAAAATCAGTCATGTATATTTTATATGAACTCGCCATATCCAGGCGGCCAAAGCTAGTTAAACCTGAGTCGTTCATTTTTCAAGCCTGCCATCTTAAACATACCTTTTTTTTTTTTGGTTTGTTTGTTTTGCTGTCTCATGTTTAGGACCCAAAAGAGAACTTTATTTAAATTCAAACATAAATTCACAGAAATGCCCTGCTGAGGAGGCAGTGACTTTTTATTTTATAACACTTTTTGGGAAACCAGAAAAAAAATATATTGTCTCGTTGTCCCATAGCGATACAGATGATGATCACAGCTTGCTCATTATGGATATACACATTGCTAATGGAAGTCATTTACATATTTTCATCTTAACTGATACATCTTTTTAGCATTTTGGGGAGGGGTACTGAAAAAGCTGGACATGGAGTAGAAGCTCTCCGAGAAGGGGGTTGCTAACTTGGGTGGATTTTGCAAATGGCTGAACCTGTACACTCCTAAGTGAAGGAATGCAGGGTGTAAATGCCGCAGGTGCTAATTGTATATAAACTGGGAACTGATGTTGCTAGAGGGAGAGAGTGCAAGTTAATACAAAGTTGGAGCTAATGTAACCTGCCTGCCTTACCGCTGTGTTACGAAGTGATGTCCTGGACATTCACTGTGTTCTTGTTGGAGGGCGCACTAGTTTGGCTGACCCACACGGCAGCTGGAATCCCTCTGCCTCCCGCCGTCACCTGCACGCTGAAATCTGGGAAGATCCTTATCATCCTCCAGGCGGCGGCTCTGCAACTAGCGAGTGTCTGGGAAGGTCGACAAGAGCTCCCTCTGGCAGCAGCACAATAAGTCGCACTGCAATCCCATTAGTGAGCAGCAGGTGCTGGGGTTCTGATTAAAGCTGTCCGAATGTTTGGCTGCTTTTCTTCTTCAGTGAGCAAGTTGGAAAATGTTAGCATTACTGCTTAGGTTGTGTGGAATGTTTGCAAAATGCAGTGTCAGCATGCGGTGATTGCTGGCATGGAAATCCTAGCTAATGTGAGTGTTGTTAGAAGCACTGTTTCTCAATGCCCCATGCAATTCCATCAGGTGCTGAGCAACAGTACAGTAGTGCCTCGAGTGGCTTCCTAATATGGACTTTTCCAGCTTGAGCAATGAGCCTGTCTGTTGCTGACCCTATTGCTAACGGGAGGTGTTTCTCAAGTAGGGGGAAAATGTTTTAGCTCAGTTCATCTCTCGTGATGCCAAACATGTTGCTGGTACCACTGCTTTGACTGGAAATGTGCTACTCTGCTATTGCTGAGTTGCGGGGCAGATGTGTAGGAACTCTTCCTAGTGTGCAGCATTGTTATTGCTAATGAAAGTTGTCTTTTGTAGGTGTGCAGCAATGTTGTTGCTTACTGAGAAAAATGTACATACTGCTTTGTTGAAATCCGTTCCCATTTGTGATAAAACAAATGGTTTGGTCACCCTTCCTTTCCATCTGCCCCACCCTTGTCCTTACTTTCCTCCTGACTGTTTCCTAGTGTCTCTTGAAGCTGCCCACTTTTCTTGCCGAAACCCGAAACCACCTCTTCCAGAAGCATATTTCTACTTGTTACCACCCTCTCAATGAAGAAGTGCTTCCTAACCTCCCTCCTGAACCCCCCCCCCCCCAAATTTGAGACTGTGATGACATAGTTGACTCCTGAGTAGTCTGGAGTCTAGGCAGGAAGGTGGCAGCAAATTGAGAGAGGAAAAAAAAAAAGATAATGCTGCACATGCAGGCACTCTGCGAATACAGCTGAGTCGGGGGTTATGATTGACAAGCAGGTGCATAGACCGTCCGCTACATCAGGACTCGCGGGCTTGGGGGCATCAATCTAGAACATTTTCTACTACTGAAGTCTTTCATCGACCACAAGAGCAGCCTGGACAGTGAGCCAGCCACGTCTGCTGCCGGTGACAGCAAGGGAGAAGTGCTGGTTGTGGCAGCGGTGGGGTTGCTGCTGTTCCCAAACATAAATACAGTGATGCCGCGGGTGTCCCTCTGGTCACTGGGACTGTCTTTAATGGGCATGGATTGTGGGTGGAGACATTGGAGCATCTTACTGAGAATACAGGAGGATCCTCTGTCTCTGTCCCAGTGACCGAACCCTCTGAGTTAGCACAGCAGCCTATTACAGTTGATGGGGCTTTGAGCATCCGAACTTGTTCCAAACCAAGTGAAACAGGACCAGTGAGCTCTGCAGGTACTGCTGTGGATGGCAGTGTCATGGAAGGGCAAGGCAGTAAGGAGGAGGAGGAGCGAGCAGGCTGCTGTTTCTCTGAGTACCGGCAACACCCACTGCCGCTCATTAGTAATGGCACTTCATCCTCCTCAGTTGCCTATGGGGTGGCAGCGAGCACAGCTCCCAGGGGCAAAAGACAGACTTTGTCCTCGGGAGTCGAGCTATACCCCGATTAATCCTTGCTATATCAAAATGACCACCTGGCAACTGAACTCCCCTAATCACAGCCCATCGTATTCGCCCTCACAGACTTGAGTTGTCAGAAGAGGCTCCTAGGTGCCTCAGGCAAAACTGGACCAGGCAGGGCCACTCCACGGGAAGCAGAGGTCTTGCAATGTGGCCTGCAGCTCCGTCAGTCACTCAGCAGACTGGACTGAGGAACTGGCCAAGCATAAGAACAGGGGTATCAAAAAGGCTGGTTCGGCAGACTTTTTGGAATGTAAAGGCTTGGGGGAGAGGCTGTAGGCAGAAAGTGCACCTTTAATATTGCCTGGGCAGTGACTGGTAAATGTGACTTAGGAAGTCCTCTGTGATATTTATATTGTCCGGAAGACATGTTACAGTTTAATTTCTTTCAGTGAATGGATGTAACTTCCTGCAGCAGTGTGCAAAAGCATGTCTTCTGGTACAGTCTGGGTGTTGTTCAGGAGGTGAATTGGTGTTTGTGCCCAGCAGCATGGTCTAATGCACAACAATGCCATTCCTCAGTTCCCATTCAGCAGCACTGAAACTGCTGGGCATGCTTTGCAAATGCGGTACATTAACTTCAGTTCATTAAATCCAGTCTAACTCGGAAGTGCCAAAACCTGATTTTTAAAATGTATATAACGGAAAAAATACAAAACTCCCAAACATCAAACCCCACTAGAAAATCTTTTCTGCCCAGTGACCACAACAATACAATAGCCTTTTTCTCTACAGGAGAGCAGAAATTCAGGAAAAAAAACACACCATTGAAGTCAATGGGGAAAACAATATATAATTTTTTTCACACTTTAATATCTCTAAAAATACTAAACCAATTTGCATGAGACGTTCATGGATTGTGGATTCTTTCATATACAACAAATCCTGAAAGTTTCATATAAATCTGTAAAACTATCTTTCTGTAAGAATCCGACAAAAAGAGTTTAACATAGAACTCACCAGCTATAGGGGTGCTACCATGGCCCTATAATAAACTCCGAAACCGCACACGCTGTTATGATCACGTGGTTTTTGACCGCGTGTATGTGCTGTCACAGTTTTGACCAGACACTGAGATTTTCCATATCTTAAGTCTTTGCTCCATCTACGTTTTATGTTTTTATTTGGGGGCAGAAACCCTCCCAGCAATAGTTTTAATTATAAAATGCTGTTTGGAGTGTGCATTTGGTTTGGGGGTTGTAGAGGAGAGCCTTCCCCGTGAGAGTACAGATATTCCCTGGAGTCGACTGCTGCCCTCCCCCAGCCAACCTCTAATCCTGAGAAATTCAAAGAAATCTTTTTGTCTGTGCACCATATGGGTCTCTCAGCAGAATGAAGGAGCGGAAATGACCCTCTTTGTAGATCTCACCCATGGCTCTAGCACCTAGCTTTTTCCATTGGCACATGGCCTGGTGCAAGCATACATTATAACCCTTTCTTTGTTTGTTTAAATTCAACTGTAGTATTTTTCACAGGGGACGAGCCTTTCTGGGGGCCCACATGCAAAGCAAAAAAACTTTATTAATAGTGCCTTTCGAAATCAAGGCAGTTTACGTAATAAAAACCACAATAAAACAAACAATGTTATGAATTATTTAAAACAGTCAGGTAATGGAACAGTTAAACAGGGAAGGTTTGTGCTTGTGGCAGCAACCCCGATCTTAGCCAGATTTAATGTAACGGGGTTGTTTATATCCAGGGTTTTGAAATTGACAACAGTGAGGATAGTCCTCCTTAATGTAGGTCTGAGCCGAGGTCCTTTTCCTCCTGAGGGATCCAGGCTGGGAGGTCACTTCCTCCCTTAAAGGGAATACAGGCAAGCTGGGAAGCCTAGTAATACGGTTTAAAATTTGTTAACGCTTCTCCTCCCTTCCAGCATTGGCAGTCGTAAAATAGCTTTTTTTGATACTTGCTGGTTTGCCTCTCAATAGAAATTTATACACTGGAGTCCAGAGTTTAAAAAAAGGCATTGAGTATTTTGACAGGAAAAATTTAGAATAAGTAGAGGCTTTTCGGAAGGGTGCATATTTTTGTAACAGTCCTACCCAGTAGAGCTAGGGGAAGAGCCTGCCATCTCTCATTCAGCTTTAAGGACCTGCAGCAAGGGCTTATTATTTTTGTACAAGGTAGCTGCTCAGCGGGAGAGGCAGACTCCCGTTAGTCATAAGGGGGTCCCCACTAGATGGTGCCTGTTCAGTTTGCCCACTGGTAGCAGCTCGCTAGTTTACCTTGTGCGTTAAGAGTGTACCATATTCTTTTAAGAGTCAGTGCACCTCAGGCAGATCAGCCGAGTGCTCCTGCAGGTACATGAGTACATCATCAGCTAATAAGGGCCATTTGTGCTCTTCCTGCCTTCCCCTTCATGCGCTTAATACATGTACTGGCCCATACGGCATCAGTTGGAGGAAACAACGGTTATTTTAAGACTCAGAACCCCATGTACTGTACATAATTTTAGCCACTTGCTTCCGTTTTATAGTGGGATCATGGTGGCAGTAAGTGTTTTATTTAAGGTTTTTCACCAGAAGTGGCACACTGACCTGAAAACCACTTTGTTGGATACTTCCAGGCGGAGGGGAAGCAGCAGAGCCCAAAAAGGTTTCATTAAAATAAAGGTGAAGAAAGTAGACACTGGCAAGTGAAACCACATTGTACAGAAAACTTAACTTGGCTTCTCTCGGATATGAGAATAAAATACTGTGAGGATATTATTGTACAAAAGTTGTCCACAGCATTGCTCTTGCTATTCTTTACATGGTCTCATTTCATGATAATGGTTGTGGTTTGTGCCTTTTGGGGATATTCTCTGAATAACTTTTGCATCCCTTGAGGAAGATTCTCTAAGGCAGTGTGGTTTTTGTTACAGAATTTTGAAATGCTCTTCCCACTCTTACTTGGAACTGTAAAACGATAATGTGATTTAAGAAATGTTTGAGACTGCAACTTGTGTCTTTTGCCAATAGTACCTGTAGGCTTCGATTTTGGTATTCATTGTTTTTATTATATGCAGGGCTTGAAATAATGACCTTGGTGGTATATTTCCTCCGTAAATGTGAGTGTCGCAGCATAAATTTGTGGACAGATGTTACCTTTTCACATAGAAATGTAAAAAAAAAGACTTAAAACTGCAGACATTCATGTATTTTTTTTTTATTATCCCAGTCTCGTTTTCATATCTGTTTATGGTATAGCTGTGGTCACTCTTTCATCTTTATTCAGTTTTCTTTGTTTCTGCTATATGTATCATCATGTTTGCTTATCCTCTGTCCCCTGTCCTTACGTCAAGGCTGACTGGACTGGCTTGTTTCTCTAGATCATGCTCTTTCTTTTCTGCTTAGTGTGCTAATTCACTTGCCACCACCACCTCCCCCCTTTGCTTTCCCTGGCACAAGTAATTGATGCCTCTTTCCCTCACCGATCATGCCATACTGTTACATTATCTCCCCCCAACTTTAAAACAAACTTACTCAGTTTCCAGTCAGCTGGGGATATGAGATTCCCCTTGTTCTTGATGTGCTGCACTCTACTGCGCCACCACTGCCGCCTGCGTCTCTGAATTGGCGGAACTTTGCTGCTTGCCTACCTGGTCTGTTCATATATGGCCACACACACTGACATGTACCATTACAAAATGAAAACGAGTGTGTGAGGAGGAAGGCAGCAGGCATGGTGGGGGAAAATAGGCTTAGCTCTTCATGGCTCAGTCGGTAGATGGAGGGGAGGTGCTGTAGTGGCAAGTCAGGACTTCTAACTGTGGACATGCACTGGCTTACAGCCCCCCCCCCCAACGCCTCCCCCAAGCTTCTACACATGATGTGCTCTCGCACTGCCTGGCTTTTTTTTTTTTTCTTTTGAACACCCCTCCCGCTCTCTTCAGTGTATGACCATGTGTGCTGACAGAGCTCATTACTGTAACCGAGACCAACGCAGCAATTACATTTCCAGACGGAAATAGCATTTCCAGCTCAAAAAGTACCTATCCACGGAAATCTGGAAAGGCTATATTTCGAGACCTGATATGTTTCCTGTATTTGTGGCATACTTCTGCTCTGAATTGTCCTTGTAAATGGCACTTGTTGCTCAGGGACCTAACAAGTTATCATAAATAATTGTGACAGTTTGGGAACAGTACGAGAGCAGAGGAATACATATCACACATGAAACATGGGAGCAATAACAATGCAAGGAAAAGAGAAGGCACATAGATGACAGCTGCAAGGGTGTAGAGTGCCTTGTTGTGCACAAAAGTAAATCAAGGTTTGTTTACTTACTTGAGAAATGCCACTTCCCAGATGCTAAAGGCACTCCATGCAAGCACCTCATGCCTCACTGTGCATATGGGGACGTGTGCTTATCAGACACAAACCCCACACCCCATCATGTCTTATTACCTTCTTAGTTCCCTGATACTGGGTGGGAGTGGGCGATGCCCTATTTGAATCTTCTGGCAGGGAGTCGCTGGCAGCAGCCCTAACAGTTAACTAGCTCCTGCTAGGTAGGGGCACCGTGCTACTTGTACAGACTCCACAACGCCCCATGACCCTAGGGTCATCTCTGCCAAGGACCAACGGTTTCAGCCTACTGCAAGGTACTGGGGCTGCACCACAGCAGGCTGGGGACAGGGGTTACAGAGGCAACAAAATAATTTTTCTACCACCCATTCCAGGGGTCTCGGAGCACTGTGCAGAGTGTCAAATTTTATGACATAAAGAATACATGTAAAATAACAATTTCAGTTATACCAAATAAAACAAATGACATACATAAATATACAGTCAATAAAATCAACAGCCAGTGAACGTGAGGAATTATAAGCCAAATGAGTCCTTAAAAAGGCGGAATGTCAGACCCCTCTCAGAAGCCTTCACCAAGGGGGGCCTCCCTCAGAGGTCTGGGCAGGGAGTTCTACAGGGCTGGGAAACATACTGCAACAGCTGTGTTCCCGGAGGATTTAGCAGGGCCCTGGGAATCACTAGGAGGCCCTCCTCGGAGGAGCAGAGAGGACAGAGGGGGCGGTGAAGGGTCAGCAGGTCACACATTTAACAACAACCCACATCTTCAGAGTGTTGTTGTTATAAAATGGGTATTATTAGTAAATATATAAAAATGAGCAACATTAAATAAATAAATAAATAAAACTGTTAGTTTTGTAAGTTTTAGAAAAAAGTTTTCATAATGTGAATTAGAAACAGGATTTTAGTATGAATTGTGTGTCCATATGGACAGTCAGTAGAGGGAGCTTAAAATCAAAATTGGCATTTCCTTATGTTTGACAGGGTATTGTAATGTCTTCAGGCTTTCTGCACCCTCATTTAATCCCACCTGGATAGGGCAAGCTCTTTGTACTAGACTAGTTGGCAGATTGGAGAGCTACTCTTGACTACCTAGTACTGTAACTCTTAAGTTGTAAAGGAGAAGAATAACTTTACAGCTCATACGATACTGTTCCAAGTCTGATTCTGCCCAGATCTCTGTCCTGATTACAGTCTGCGGGGGTTGGAGACTGCAGTGGAACCTAAAAAGAAAGTTAGCACTTGGGTGCTAAAGAAGACCTGCAAGCATTGGGATTTTAAACTCAAAGCCTTGCTCTGGTGTTCGCCATTTCTTTTGTTATGAACAAAATGACAGCATCATTCAGGGCGTAATGTAATAAGAAAAGCACAGACCCACAAGTTGCCATTCACTCTGCAGTAAGTGAAAGAAGGCAAAGACGTCCACTCCTCTCTGTTTTCAAACACCAAATGATTTGGTGTTTGTAATTGGGCACTCGCGTTATGTGGCCCAGTTTTCTGCTCGTGCCTGTGATGGTGTCGCTTTTCATACATTTGCAATAATAAAAAAAAGAAAAAAAAAAGCTGTTTATGCAAGTTGTGGCATATGATTGGTCCAGTGCAGCAGATGAAGTTCGGGGGTTGGGGGACATCCATAACCAACCCTAGAGAACACTTGTCTGGAATCCAGGAACTGCTGCAAGACCAGTGGTTAGAAGCCTATAAAACAAACAAACAAAAGAGATCAGTTATCTTTTAAAATCACTTTTATGTCAGCTGGTCTACCTGTGCAGCAGTAGCACAGCTGCCTGTAACACTGACAACCAGAGCTCGGGAATAAGCCCGGACTGTCAGAGGGTTGGAGGGTGTGTGTGTGGCCGTGGGCACCCGGTGCATGAGTGACACCCAGTGGAGTGTTAGTGTACACTGGTCGGGACCACGTAGAACGGGAAGATCCAAAGGTGGACGCTATGGATGTGGGAGCATGCACTGCCTGCTACGACATCATTGCACGCCTGCATCTCCGGGGAAACACGAGAAAAAAACTTCAGGCAGGCTGAACTGTGATGCCCACGATCCGTGGCCTGTGCTCTGCCGGAACAACCCAGATGTAAGTCTCGGCCAGGGCTCTGGGGGAGCCCCCTCCATGATGGATAAGTCACGGTCCTCCCAGACCAGACAGTAGTTGGAGGTGCCCGGGGGGGTAGGCTTGGGGGATCTGTGGGCAGATAAAGGGGTACATCTCAGCTCTGAGCAGGAGACCAAGAAAAAAAGAAAAAAAAATGAAAGTTCTTTTATTTGTTTCTTAGATGTAGTGTTGAGATAGGTATTAATGAAAATGAGTAAAAATATAATTTTTTATTTTAACATGTTATGGCAAGCAGTGTGTGTTTACTGTTCTTTACAGCACAAACGTGGTTACCAGAATTTTTTTTCGTTCGTTGTTTGAGGGCATGGATATGGGGGATGCGCTGCATCCGGATTGCCAGAAAAATACCACCTGAAGAGTTGTTGCTCTATAAATTCATAGCTGTGGGTGGCTTCTGACCAATCAGGATGCAGAATTTCCTTCACCCGTGTTATAACGCAATATATACCACCCCTACAATTATTAATTACTGTAGCTATACTGTGTAACTTTACAGCAAAAGAACTTCCATACAGACAGAGGAAACTATATATGCGGCTAACAGATAACATGGGGTTTATTTTGGGGCGAGGGGCAAAAAAATAGGGAAAAGTAGGTGGAAAAAGGAAATTAAAAACTGCAGTTACAAATTACGTGCTCTCGGGATCAGTAACAGAAATAATATGTGCGAATCCTGCCAATCTCACCCATTTCCTTAGTCCTGCAGTAGCCCCCCCACACCCACACCCACCGGTGCACCAGTATACAGTTGCAGGTAGTATAATGTTGCTTACATTCCAGCTGTAAACTTTTTGACCAGGTTGTTTTTGCCAAAGCCCATAAGATGAAGTTTGAACTTTTGTCCTAGTTCATAGAGCCAATACTTTAAATTAGGCAGTACGTGTAACAAGAGTTTCATCTTAATACACTGTTATCAGAAGCTTCAGAGTCACACTGTTGAGACAGTAAAACAGATCAGGTATGTCACAACGTGAGAATTAATACATATTATAAAATAAATATTTTAACATTTAAAGACACATTGGTTTTATAGCACGAGCACTAGAGTGGTCTTGTGTCTAAAGAACTTTAATTGAGCAACCTGTTTGACGTACCTGTTTACACATACTCAGTGTTGCTTATTTACCAGTGTTCGTAAACAAGGTTCAAGATGATACTGCATCTGAACACAGACTTTAGAAAAACAAGCAGTTTTTTCAAAACTCGTATCTTAGTATAGACATCAGTAGCAGAAAACAGTTTGAAAAAGGCAAGCTGGAAATAATGAGTTTTAAATTTTATTTATTTGGGTTTTGTTGACTGGGAAGGAGGACTAGACAATTGTTTGCCTATTTTCAGCCTCATCCCGGGGGGAGGTGGGGGATACAGATGGATGCCGACTGAAATTGAACCAGATTTTAAGCTGTTGGTGGTATTTTTAGTGAATGGCGGAAATTTGGCCAGGACACTGGGGAAATTCCCCTACCCTTTTCAAGATGTGCCATGGGATCCTTAACATCCACCAGAGCAGGCAGGTGGGACCTTGGTTTAATGTCTCATCTGAAAGACGGCATCTCAGGAATGCAGCACCCCCATCCTGCTGCACTACAGTGTCAGTATTAGGATTTAACCCAAGTGCCTAGAGTGGGGATAGAACTCACAGCCTTCTGATCTTCTGGCCTCAGAGGCGAGTGTGCAACCTACTGAGCCACTGATAATATACTTGATAGGTGGCAAATACATTCCCTGGCCTAGAATCAAACTTGTGACCCTTTGCATGTAAAGCAAGCACACATCCAGTGTGCCACCTGAGAAGCTTTCTGCCTAATATTCAGGTTTTGGTCACAAATGTCTTAACTGCCTTTTGTGCTTAAGCCTAAGTTTGGGTAGAGCAGCCCATGGTCTGTTTGGTTAAACAAACCGTCTAACTTATTTGCACACTGGTGCTGGGCAAGGCACCAGTCATTACTCATGGCCTCCTGGTTCGGCAGCATTTCCCCATAGGAGTTGCCTGAGGGATGTGACATGCAGCTCTCTATGCCCTGGCTCCTCAGCACGATGCAGTCGGAAGTGGATCACCCTCTGGTTTGTTCCTCATATTCACCTTCACACCAAGAGGGACCTTTTATTCACGTCCCTGAAGGAAGTGGACATTTGCTGCTAGATTTGGAAAATCCCTCTACTGAGACTAATATCAGACTCCGAGCAGTCAGCGCAACCCTGCTGTCTAAATAGGTGGTACTAGTTAACAGGCAGCTGACTCTCGAGTTTGTGGGGAATTGCTGGCCACCAGTCCCAAATGAAGTTCAAATCATAGCAGATGTCTAGCTGTGTCTAGCTGTCTCACAGCTTCTCTTCTCGTGGGTCTCCTGCTTGATCTAGCTTCATGTTGGTACCACAGCTCCTCTCACACAGGCACTCTCCACCTGTGATTGGTTGATGAGGGTCTTGTCCTAGTCCTACCATCTCATTTGTTGTGTCTTTTCACCTGTTTTGCATGGAGCTACATGTCCTCTCGTTCTTGGGGGAACATCTTCCTGTGTTCCTATAGACCTGTGAAGCATCTGCTGCCTCCTGCTTGCTCCCCAGAGCAAGGGCTGTGTTGGGAGATACCTGACCTCAGTTGCAGCCCCAGGGATTCAGAATTCAGGATGGTGCTGGCCATGCCCTCATGGTCGTCTTTCATTATTTTTAAACTTTTGGTCCTTCAGTGTGGCTTCCTGATGTTTTCTTTTCTGTGTCGCACTACATTGTTGATGGGGAAATACTTACAATATGGGTAACGTGCTCACTGGTATACTGATAGTTTCAAGAGCTGTGTCCTAACAGCAAAGAATGCAGGTGTCGTGAGTGTTCTATTGCCAAATTTTAGGCAGTCTTTTGTACCGGTGTACTAGGGGCAGCAACACATCTTAAGAGTTCATATGTCATATTCACAACTTTTCTTATCTTTTTTTCATCTCTTTAGTAACTGTAGCTGGTAGAGGCTATTTGTTTCTATGGTGTTTCTGTAGGCACCTCTCTCAATTCAATTGTGCCTGTGTAAGATTTGTAAATTGACAAGCCTGCTTTTTCCTCATTAACAACTTAGAAGGTCTAAATAAGTGTCACTCTGCAAAAGCTTAGAATATATTAAACAAGCATTTGTCAATGCCGAATGTTGGCTTGCTGGCATTGGCATTGGTAGTGCAGGAGTTAGACAGATGCATCATAGGAATGGCAGTGAAGTATTGAACAGATGCCAACCCACCCCCACCCTGCAGAGAGTGACAAGCATTAGAGTGTACCTTTGGGTGTTTGGTAGTGCAGTGCGGGAAAACATGTCGGGCAGGATGTGAGAAATGACAGCTGCACAGTTCATAAGGAAGTGAAAAAAAAAAAAAAAAAAAAAAAAAATGCCAGTGTTTGAAAATGTGACATGTAAATCTACCAAATTTGCAAAGCTGCTAGGGTGTGTGGGAAATATGCAATGCATGCTTGCAACACTGCCATTTTATGGGCGTTCAGCACCAAATTTTCAACATAGGCATTTTAGCACCTCTGCACATGTACAGTGTTATTTCTCAAGAGTCCTAAGAAGTGATTTCAAGACAGCCACCACGCTTATTCTGCGCTGAAGCATGTAAAACACATTTTGGGCACTATATGTCAAATGATGGCTGTACTGTTCATCAAGAGGTGTGGAAAATGGCAATGGTGAAAATCCAGACTGAAAATATCACAAATGCACGACGGCACGAGCGCAGCGCAATCTGCCAGCGATGCTTGTAACACAGTTATTTTATGGAGTATCATCACCAAATTTTCAACATAGGCATTTTAGGTCCTCTGCTCATGAACTGTGTCACTGTCATTTTCATAATCTGGCCCAAACACTGATTTCCCACATCGACTGCTATTGTGCACTGGAAGTGCGGAAACACATTCGGCAGGATGTGGAAATTGACAGCTGTACTGTTCACAAGGAGGTGTACAAAATGACAATGCTGAAAATCCGCAGTAAAATATTGTGACTGTTGGTTACGAAAGCCCGCGAAGTAACCGCGCAACGACGCCAGATAACAGGCATTTGTTGGATTTTTCCACCAAATTTGGAACTTAGGCTTTGTAGAGGGCACCTCATGAACACCACCACTGTCATTTCGTTAGGGTTTTGAAGGGATTTCGCGCAGTGACCGCGAATCACCTTCGAGGCCGATAAACGCCATGACAGTGACAGAATTCATGAGGAGGGGCCCTAAAACCCATGTTGAAAATTTGTGCAAAAATTCCAAAAATGCCTGAGATATGTAACAAAGTTGAAAAACCCTATCTAGCCCATTATACAGCTTACCGGCATTTCCTCAGTTCGTGGTTGGCTTTGAAGAGTGCAGACGTGTTCCCGTCCATCAAGATCGCCGGACTCTGGAGGTAGGTATGGGGTGGGGTGGGAGGCAGGGTGCAAGAGTGGTGGGTGCGGGGTTGTGGGGGCAGGGAGAAGCGCCGTGGGACCGCTTTTTAATTTGCAGGTTTAAAAAAAAAAAAAAAAAAGATGACGGGATGCTTGCCACACTGGGTGGGCTCCCTGTGTGGCAGAAGGACGCTGGGGCGGGAGCCGGATGGGGATTGGGCACTTCCGCGTCATGGCGCCATGGAGATTAGCTGCCACGCTGGGTGGGCTCCCAGCGTGGCACCCTGTACTGGAGGGGGACGGACATAGAAGTGGATATATCTTCAAAACAAAGTGACGCTGCATGACGAGCTTATCTCTGATTGCAGCGGCACTTTGTTTAGAAGTTTTGTCCACTTTACATAATGTTGGTGTCAGCCCTAGCATGCTGGCTTATTGGGGAATGAGGGACGCACCTACTGATGCATGCCCTGCAAGGCAGAAGCAGGAAACTACAGACCTGTTAGTTTAACCTCAGTGATAGGGAAAATGATGGAATCACTTCTGAAGGAAAGAATTGTCGAGTTTCTAGAGGCCAGAGGGGCACAGGACCCTAGGCAGCATGGATTCACAGCGGGAAGGTCATGCCAGACGAATCTGATAGATTTCTTTGACTGGGTGACCAAAGTAGTAGATCAGGGAGGGGCTGTGACATGGCCTACCTAGACTTTAGCAAGGCATTTGACACAGTCCCACACAAAAGATTAATATACAAGTTAGCCAGCCTGGGAGTGGGTCCCAAGATGACAGCCTGGGTAAAGAATTGGCTGGAGAATAGGACACAGAGAGTAATAGTAAATGGAGTCCACTCAGAAGGAAAGAGGGTTACTAGTGGGGTACCGCGAGGTTCAGTATTAGACTGGTCCTCTTCAATGTCTTTATGTTTACATTGCAGAAGGACTGGAAGGAAAAGTATGTCTCTTTGCAGATGACACAAAGATCTGCAACAGAATTGATGCACAGGGTGGGTGGAAAGGATGAGAAGGACTTGGCAAGGTTAGAGGAATGGTCAAATGTATGGCAGCTTAGATTCAATGCTAAGAAGTGTAGGTAATGCACCTGGGAAACAAAACCCAGGGAAGAGACACAATGGGGAGTGAGATACTAACAACAACAAAATGGAAAGGGACCTGGGGTAGTCATATCAGATGACCTAAAGGTGGCAAGCAATGGAGAGGGCAGCAAGGAGGGCTGGGGATACTGGGATGCATAGGGAGAGGCATCACCAGTAGAAAACAGGAAGTTATTATCCTCTGTACAGACAACTGGTGAGACCCCATCTGAGTACTGTGTGCAGTTCTGGAGACCCAATCTCAGAAAGACATAGACAGGATGGAAGCTGTCTAGAGGAGGGCACTAAAATGGTGCAGGGTCTGCACCGGAAGACATATGAAGAGAGATGAAAGGAGCTTAATATGTATAGCCTTGAGGAAAGGAAGGAGAGGGGGACATGATAGGAACGTTCAAGTACCTCAAGGAATCAACAAAGTCCAAGAGGGTAGCATCTTTCAAAAAGAGGTGTGCAAGAACAAGAGGCACAATTTGAAGATGGGGGGGCGCTCAGAGGTAATTTAAGAAGTATTTTTTTCACAGAGAGGGTTGTGGATGCATGGAACGGCCTTCCAAGGAGGTTGTGGAGTCAAAATCAGTGGTGGAATTCAAGCATGCATGGGACAGTCAAAAGGCAATTCTAGGGGGTTGGGATAGGAAGAAGTAGGCTGCTGGTTAACTAGGATCTGCAGCTTATCCAGTAGGTAGGGAAATGGGCAGACAGGGTGGGCCAAGCGGTCCTTATCTGCCGTCAAATTCTATGTTTCTATTCGCCCAACAGCAGCTGCGCCTCCAAAGCTGTGCACTCCCAATATGTTGACTGCCGCGCAAGCCAACATAAAAAGGGGAGAGGGGTGTAGGTGGTTTTAAAGTGACTGCTGTAGTCTGTCTTGTGCCTGGTGTCTCAGGTACACTTGGGGTTTTTATATTTAACTGTTTTATTTTCTCAGTATACTCCTTAGAAATGGTGGTTTTCTCTATTCTTTATCAGTTTTTTTTATATTTGCTGTTTTTTATCATAGATCTTCCCTTGTCAGTCTTCACCATTCATTACTGTTGGGTGACAGCCGGAGGTGTGCACCCGCCACGGGATTTTTTTTTTTTTTTATAGAAGAGTCGGCGTTGATGGGGCCTCCCCCTTGAGTGATGCTCTACGTGGAGCATGAGGGGCAGCCGTTGGACGTCGCAGACTCCTCCTCCATCCCAGTTCTGTTTCTCCACCTGTCGAGGCTGCACCTGCTGCAGCGGAGTTCCTAGTAGTACTGCGTCATAGGCTGCATTTGTCGAAGTTTTCGAAGCTCCTTCATCCTGGTGATTCTCGACGTCGTCGACCAGTAAGACCATTCCTTTCTATATTTTTCTATGCCGCCGAGCCTTTTCTGTGTTTTCCTTCATTATTTATTTAGCATCATGTCTGGTTCAGGGGCAAAGCATAGATCTAAGGCGGGCCATGCCCCTATGCGTCGGTGCCCCTGTGGCCGGCAGTTTTCCGTCACAGACCGTCATGATGTTTGTCTCCGGTGCCTGGGACCCTACCATGATATGGGTCATTGCGATGCCTGCTTCTCCATGGATCGCCGTGTTTTAGAAGTCTGCGCGTTTCGACTCTGATGAGCTCCGCCGACTTTCGGAGGATGACGTCGCCCTAGGGCTTCCCAGGCCAGATCTCTTGACCCTTCCTCTGGGTCCCCTCCAGGGGCTATATGGCCTGGTGAGGAGGAAGCCTCCTCCACTTCCAGCCTTGCCGAGGAGGAGGTTTCTTCTTCGGCACTGGAGGAACGGTGTGAAACCGTGTGATCCTCCCGGGGTCGCACCATTGGTGCTGTCCCGGCAGTCACCTCCTCGGATGTGCAGTCTCCCCCAGTGTCGCGGCCTCCGCCGCGTGCCTGATTTGTGGGCCCTCATTCCCGCTCTGTCCTCGCCGTGGAGTCTGGCGCAGAGCTTGCCACGCCGTGACTCGGACGAGGCCGCCGGTGCTGAACTCGGGCGGTGCTGCACTGGGCCCCGTGCTGGGGACTCGGGCGGGCGCATTCACGGTGCCGTGCGGATCTCGGTGCCGTTGGCGGTGTCAGAGACACCGGTGGCGCCGTTGATGTTCGCGACCGGGGAGCCTGGCACCGTCAGAGGTGTGTGCATGACTCTCATGATGTTAGTCATT
Organism: Neoceratodus forsteri; assembly: GCA_016271365.2. Lineage (NCBI taxonomy): Eukaryota > Metazoa > Chordata > Ceratodontiformes > Ceratodontidae > Neoceratodus > Neoceratodus forsteri. The sequence goes on from CM057452.1 coordinate 1,875,352,330, forward strand.
GGTCATGCCTCGCTGTACCAGGCCTGGTGCCACCGGGCAGGTTTCTGCGGCGGTTGGAATGGAGTCTTCCCTTGTCAACCCCTCCTCGGAGGGAGACGATTCAGGTGAGGATCCAGACCAGCAGCTAGAGTCTTCTGGCTCTGAACCTCCTGTAGGCCGTAGGGCTAGACGGTGCAGTGTTCCTCTCCCAAACTCCCCGGAGCTGGTTAGCCTGGATCGCTCCATGGTTAGGGGTGGCCTAGAGTCTTCCGTGGTGGACCCTTCGGATGTCCGAGAAAGGATTCCCTCCTCTCGCAGGTCCCAGGCAGCCGCCGTTCCCTGTGCTGCTCAGGTCCTTCAGCAGAGGGAAGAGGACCCTGCTTCAGCGGGTGCCTTTCTGGGACTTGCTCAGCAGGGACCTCCACCACTGGTTACGAGGAAGAGGGCTGCTCGAGTCTGAAGGATTGAGGGTAGGGGGTCAAGAGGCGACGAGCCCCCCACCGCCCTGCGGGGTGCGGAGGAGTCGAGTGCTTATCCTCTCCTCTCTCTCTGAAGGTCTCTAAAGCGTCTTCTGGTGGCGATTCTGAGGGTTGCCCTTCTGGACTCATGCAATCCCAGGTGTGCCACAGGGGAGATTCCCCTTCAGGGCTCTTTCGGGAGTTGTCTATTTCCCTCTCTACTACACAACCCGGCACGATCCCAGGGTCCCCAGTTTTGGCGGCATCGCTACCTGGATCCCAGAGTCCTGGCAGAGGTCGGGCACGTGCTATTAGGTGCCCTTCGCCAATCCCTCTGCAACCACCTCACTCCCTCTCTCCCGGGCCATGTGGGGCCCACTGGGCCATTATCTTGGGAGACATTCAGAGCTACTGCGGCGGCCTTCCTGTCCTGTGTTAGGGCCATGGATGAACAGGTCTTTCGCCTGTCCCCCCCTGCCGCAGGAGTCTTCTGGGCATTCAAGCTCGTCTTCCTCAACTGAGGAAGAGGAACCTTCTGTCCACCTTTCCTCTGACACTGACTATCAGCTTCCTCCCGAGGATAGTTTCGAGTGTGATTTCGTATCATTCGTAGGGACACAATGAGCGGCAGACGGTGCTTTCCTTAGTGAATTCAGTGCCCGCCATTTGGTGGTGCCTTCCTGGCCAATTCCCCTTCCAGGAAGCATCTATCCGCACCTGGCAGTCTCCAGCCACTCCTTCTCCAGTCCCAGGAGACTGCAGGAGACAGTATTGTGCCCCCCACGAGTCTCTCTAGGTTCTCTACCTCACCCACCTTCGGGTTTGACGTCCCTGGATACTCCTTCCGGGCTTCCCCGCCTGGGGCACGACAGGCCTCTGGATTCGGATTCTGCTGAGTTTGACCGGTGGGGACGAAGAGTCTTCTCTTCTGGTCATGCATTGCTGTGCATTTCTTCCCATCAAGCTCACCACACTGCTTACAACAGGTATCTGTGGTCGATGCTGGCTCAGGTCTTAGCTTTGCTTCCTGACTCAGAGCAGTCTAGACAAGCCATTGCCCTCTCTGTGCAGGGTCTGGAGCTTGCAAGGCACCAAGCGAGGGCATCTTACGGTGCCAACAAGGTGGCATCTAGACTAGTGGGGACAGCGTTCTGCATTAGGCGGATGGCATGGCTTTGTCTCTCCCGACTGTCACCCATAGCCCGACATAGGGTGAGTGACTGGCTCTGCCTTCCGGGGGACCTGCCTTTTTTCCCGTAGGGCGAGAGGCGCCTTCAGGCGCAACCCCCCTCCCACAGCCCCTCAGGGGCGCCTCCTTCTCCTCCTCACCCATCTTAGATGCCTAGTCTATTGGTTAGGGTCTTCCCCTCTCTACTTGTCACCAGTAGGAGGCTGAGGGATCTGTTCCCTCAGGGCTTATTTACCCCCCTTTGGGGGCTTGTATTACTCAATAGTAATGAATGGTGAAGATTGACAAGGAAGATATGAAAATTACGTACTACCGTAATTTTGATCTTCTCTTGTATCTTCACCATTCATTACTGAATCCTCCCACCATCCCCTCAAGGGCCTCCTTCTTCGCGCTCCCTCCCTGCTCGTCCCTCCACCTTCTCCTTTGGCCGTTATGCCAAAAGGGATCTCTCTCTCTCTCTCTCTCTCTCTCTCTCTGAGAATAGGAGGAGTGAGCTAAGATTTATCTGTCCTGAGGGAACTCTTTCTAACTATCCTTACTGGGCAGTTCTTAACTTTCCCCCAGCCATGTTTTCAATTCATGATTAAAGAGACGGTTCCTTAAGTGGCTCGACTTCTCTTTCCTAGGCCCCTTCTGGCAGGCTCTAGTCTTTTATGTCAGCCTCTACTGGTTGGTGCTGTCTGGCACTTCAATTTCCATAAGGGGTGTTTTTCTGCCTTGCCTCTAGGGAGTCTGATTGAGTTTCCACTCTGTCTGTGTCATATAGGGGTGCCCCTTGTAGAGCCCCCCCCTCCCTCTTGCACATGGTACTGTGTTATCACTTAACAAGGTGCAAGAGGGCTTCTTTCCCTTCCTAGTTGGCAGCTCTCTTTTGGAACAGATTTTCACCCTTAGTAGTTGGAGAGCTCCCAGCTGGAGTCTAGAAAATTGGGGAAGGCGAGAGGCTTAGGGAATCTGCCTTTGGTGTCCAACCTGCGTGAGAAGTTCACTTGAGCCTCTCCCCGAAATTTCAAAACAGGATTCTTGCTCCCTAGTTTATGGTTCCGAGCTTATAACCCTAAGCCAATTTACCAATGGCAGAATTCTCCCCTCCTAGCATCCCCTCCTCTTTTTCTCCTTCTTCTTCTTCCTCCTCCTCCCTATCTGTTCCTCCCTTAGAGCCGTCCCAGAAGTGAGGCCCTTTGGTCCCTTAGGGTAGGCAGTTTTCCTTCTCTACTTTCTGTCCTCTATTGGCTTATTCCTTTTTCAGTTTATATCCTTTCCTTTTTTCTATCCCTCGGCTCTCTTGCCTTACTCTCTCTTCTAATCCTTATTTCACCTCTCTGGATAACAGAACTGGGATGGAGGAGGAGTCAGCGACGCTTAACGCGCCCCCCGCACTCCACGCAGAGCGCCACCCAAGGCGGCACTCCGACGCCGACTACCTCAAAAAAAAAAAAAAAAAAAAACCCGTGGCGGGTGCGTGGCTCCGCTGTCACCCAACAGTAATGCATGGTGAAGATACAAGAGAAGATCAAGAATTACGGTAGGCAACGTAATTCTCATTTCTCTGCCTTTTCGTAAAAGAAGGGTTTATTTTCTTGGTGCGAGTACCATCCGCATGCGCTTATCTCAGACAGCATTCACACACGCCTGCTTCTGCATTTTTCATGTCACATGTTCATTATTTGTATGTTCCCTATGCTGTTTGCGTTAGACGCAGTGCAGCTGCACAAGTGCCAGTCTTCTAGTGCAGCCACAGTTTTCTTGACAGGGTATTCATGTAAAGGCTGCTTTTAAAAGGATAACACTCGGCACACACAACACCACACCCAAGAGTGGGACTGGTCCCAGTGTGTACTCTGTGTGGAAAAACATTTTTTTTTAATTTATGTTTTTACAGTTTGCTGTGATATAGAAAACTGTATATCAGACTGATCTTGTTTACTTCTAGGATGACCGCTTCTTTATTTACAAATCCCAGAATCCCCCTGTAGCTGATATCAGAGCAGGACTGCCACAGTGGGAGATTAAATGGGCTGCAGAGTGCATGTTAGAGCTTTTATAAGCTCCGATCAGATGTTTTCTGCTTCTGCTTTTCTCCAGGTGCCAACTACAGTCCACTGTGGTGGTACTAAGCCCCAGGAGGATAGCAGGACCTGCAGACAAGGATCAGAGCTTATATAAACTCTTAATGTGCACTGCAGGCTGTTGAATCTCCCACTTCTGCAGTCCTGCTCGGATGTTAGTTGCAGGGCATTCTGGTATTTGTAGTTATAGAAGATGTCAGCCTAGAAGTAAACAAAATTAGTCTGGTACTAGATACAGTAAAACAAAATGTTTTTGCACAGTATACACTTGGACAGCACCACTCTTGGGTGTGGGGCCCTGTGTGCGGACTGTTCCCTTTTAATTGCAGTTTGTTACATTAGAAACATAGAAACATAGAACATAGACTTTGACGGCAGATAAGGACCTCTTGGCCCATCTAGTCTGCCCATATACCTACCTACAGGATAGGCCGCAGATCCTAGTTAACCAACAGCTGTTGTTTGTATCCTGGAAAAGAAGTGCTTGGGGTAGAGTTGGTACTGGAAGGGAAGATTTCTTCTTGCACAAGAAGGCTTCTAGTGTTTTCTGTAGTTATAGACTGAAAGAAGGGTTTCCTTTCTAGTTGACATTTCTGTATTTCCACTGGCATCAGTGTATTCCACAGACCCATTTCCTAAAACGTGCAAGGCCTGCCGCCGGACTTAGACATTGTCCCTATGGCTGCATTTGTCCTTTCTGTGCTAGCCAAGCATACATAACATTTTTGGTCCCCAACACCTAGATCTCTGGCAACACAGGGGAAAGTATATCTGACAGTTCTGATGGCAGTGGTAAGATTTGGTTACACCAGCCACTCTTATGACTTCTTATACACACGCACTGGACCTTTTCCTAAAGCACAGAACCAGCTGCCTACCCTTGTTAATGGAATGCATTCACTATAACTTTGTTGCAAGAAGTAAATAAAGTAATGCTCCTGTTTTGCACTTTTTGCATGTTATCCATCTGTGATTTGTGTTTCTGATGTGATGTATAGTCTTGAAACTAATGTTGGGCAATTTGGTTTTTTACTCATTTTGTTTCTTTAAAATTCCTTTGTAGTTAATCTCTGTTTAGTCATGTAGTATTTGGTCTACTGTCACTTGTACCTGTGCCCCCAGGACATATCTGGAAACGAGTTTTTACTCAGTTAAGCATGCCCCTTCTGGTGGGGAAAATTTTTTATAAAATATGGAGGGCCTTCTGTATCTGAAATGGGTACAGTTGGGGAGCAGTATAGTGGGGTGATTAAGAGCACTGAGCTGCAGACCTGTAGAACTGGGTTTGAATCCCACAACTACCACTTGCATACTGTGTGGCCATGAGCAAGTCACTTAACTTCCCTGTGTTCCCAGGACACACCTGGAAACGGGTCTCAGCGTAGTGTGTCGGTCCTGGCCTAAAATTCTAAAACAAAAAATAGATATCGGCATTTAAATATCTTTGGAAAACAGCACGATATCAGGCTGGTCTACCATCCTGTCCCAAGTAGCCTGAAGTGTTACAATGCATGCAGTATTCTGAGAGGGGATCCAAAAGGATGACTGTTTGTTCCAACAAATTGACAGTCCTTCAATGTAAAAATAGTTTTAGAACTAATGCTACTGCAGTAGAGAAGAAATACTGTTCGTTAGGAGATATTGGACACTCTTTTTGAATTTCATATTGAAAAAACTAGGATCACCTCTGTTTGAATGCAGAAAAATAAATACTTTTTCTTTTTCTTTTTTTTTTCAGGAAGAATGTAGAAGATTTCACTGGCCCAAGAGAACGGAGTGACCTGGGCTTTGTTACTTTTGACATTGACGCAAATATCCTTTATGAAAATGGATTTTATTTTGTCGTGAAGTAGAGTACTGATACTGAATTTTTTGTTAGTTTACTGTTTCATGCGCCAGAGTGGTGCCAAACCTGACTTGACTAGATGTATGTCAAAATTACTGAAAGTATCTGGGATACAAGTGTGTCAGCTATAACAAAACATTGAGTTCCTGTAGTTTTACCCTGGGAATATCGGGGGCTGAGATGCAAGGACCAAAAACAGGAAGAGAGAGAGGTCAGGCAGTAAAATGTGGAAGGTCATGGTGACAAGTGCATGCAGCCTGGGATATAAAGTCAGACATGGAGGCCTTAATAACTGAAGCAGACCTGGACATAGTAGCAAAAACTGAAACCTACAGCTAATCATGAGTGGAAAACAAATGTACCAGGATATATTATATTCAGGAGGGATTGAGAGGGCAAAAAGAGAGGGGGAGTGGCCCTGTTTGTCAGAGAGGGTATATGAACAAACAAAATGCCAGCAGAAACAGGCCACACAGTCTATTAAGTCTGCTCGATTGTGCACCTAGCCCCTCAATTTGCTGCTGCCCCCCTTCCCCACAGCCATTCCCCCCTCTCACTGTGTCCCAACCCCTCTTGAAGCAGCCCACCGTCCTACAGGAAACCACCTCCTCAGGTAGTGTGTTCCACTTGTCTACCACCCTCTCCGTGAAATAATGTCTCCTGATTTCCCACCTCCAACCTCAGTTGGTGCCCTCTAGTATCCCTCCCCCTTCTGATCTGGAATATCTCTCCTGTATTTGCCTTGTTTATCCCCTTCAGACACTTAAAGATCTCAATCATGTCTCCCCTATCCCTTCTCTCCTCCAGGGAATGCATATTAAGCCTGTTCAGCCTTTCTTTGTAGGATTTCCCCTCTAGCTCATGGATCATCTTAGTCGCTCTGTGCTGCACCCCTTCCAACAGTCTGATGTCTTTCTTCAGGAATAGGCGCAGTACTGCATGCAGTGTTGCAGGTGTGGTCTGACCAGTGACCTGTACAAGGGAAGCATCACCTCCCTACTTGTAGAGGAGCTCCCCCTTGCTATACAGCCCAGCATCTTGTTGACTTTTGCTGCTGCTCTCCTGCACTGAGCCAAGTTGTTTATATTCCCCGTTATAATCACCCCCAGGTCCTTTTCCTCCTCAGTGCTCCCCAGTTGTACCTCCTCTGGTTCTTAGCTCTGAAGTGCAGAACCTTGCACTTCTTGGCATTGAACCCCAACTGCCATGTTTCCGACCACTCCTGTAGTTTATTCAGGTCTCCCTGCAGTCCCCCTCCACCCCTCGATGTCATCCACCACAGCTCCCATCTTGGTATCATCTGCGAACAGACTGATCTTACTGTGGGTCCTGAGTAAGATATCTGCTATGAATATCCCAAACAGCACTAGTCCAAGTACCGATCCCTGTGGCACCCCGCTTGTTACCGCCCCTGGCGATGAGTTTCCCCTCCACCACACCCTTTGCTGCCTGTCCTTGAGCCAATTAGTGATCCATTTGACCATCTTAGTACCCACCCCAACATATGCCAGCTTCCCCTCTAGCCTCCCATGCGGCACGGAATCGAAGGCCTTTTCTGAAGTCCAAGTACAGGACATCCACTGCATGTCCCTGTCCAGTTCCCTGGTCACACAATCGTAGTACTCAATCAGATTTGTCTGACAGGACCTGCCTGAGACAAACCCATGATGTTGTCTGTCTTGGAGGCCATTGTCTTCTAAAAATGTTACCAGTCTCTCTTTAAGGATTGCCTCCATGAGCTTCCTCACAATTGATGTGAGGCTCACCTGTCTGTAGTACCTGGATCATTCTTTGGGCCGTCTTTGTGAATGGGTACCACATGGGCCAATCTCCAGTCTTGCAGTATGCATCCTGTGTTCAGAGAGAGATTGAACAGGTCAGCCAGTGGTCCTGCCAGGCACCCTGCCCATTCCTTGAGTACCCTAGGGTGAATGCCATCAGGCCCTGGTGCCTTGTCCACCTGCAGTGTCCTCAGTCCTTCCAGTACCCTGCCCGCCATGATTTCCCCATTAGTCACTCCCTCCCTTGCCCACTCCACCGCTCCCATGAGGTATGTGACCCCCCTACTGTGAATATAAAGCAGAAGTACTCATTTATTGCCTCTGCCTGCTCCTCCCCCTTGTCTACCCACCCCCCCCGTCCTTCCTAATTCTCATTATCTGGTCCCTGTTCTTCCGTCTCTCCCCAGTGTATCTAAAGAAGCCCTTCTCCCCCTCCTTAATGCCCTGTGCCAGCCTCGGCTCTCTGGATGCCTTGACGGCTCTGACTAGGCTTGTAACCTCCTGGACTCTTTGTATACCCCCGATTTCTTGAATCTCTGAAAAGCTCTTCTTGGCTCTCATCCCTGCTATAACCTCTTTGATCAGCCAACTGGACTTCTTGTCCCAGTGGCCTCTGCCAGCCCTGCCTTAATGATGCCCCATTTTTGATTGGCATCCATGGTTGGTTGGATTCCCTCCAGATGGCTTATTAGAATTATAATGGCAACACAGGTACAGGATAGGCAGGGGGAGGCCGAGGCACTGTGGGTCGCCCTTCAACCTGGAAATAGCACAGCAGTATGCACAGGGGTGATAAACAGGCCTCCAGGACAGGGAGAGGAACTAGACAGGGAGCTAGTGGAGGAAATACACAAGATGGCAATGAAAGGTGAAATACTACTGATGGGGGATTTCAATATGCCAGATGTGGATTAGAACACCAGGGTAGCTGCTTCAGCCAGAAGCAGAGGTATCCTTGATTCACTCTAGGAGGCTGGACTCTGGCAGTTTGTGCTTGATCTCAACCGAGACAAGGCAATTCTGGATCTAGTAATGACCAACTGGATCGAATGCAGATGTCCAGGTAGAAGGGCAACTGTGATCCAGTGATCACAACATTGTGTGGTTCAGTATAGGGACAGAGACTTGCTCAAGTCATACTAGGACAGAGGTTTTGGATTTCAAAAATGCTGACTTTGCTGAAATGGGGAGGGGTATCAAAAGTGCCCTGGAGAGAATGGGGGCAGGAAGGAGAATGGAAGAACAATGGGGGCGTCTAAAGGAAGCCTTACTGGAAGTAACAACCCAGTGCATCAGATTGGTATCCAAAGGCAAGAGAAGGAGACAGCCAATGTGGTTCTCAAGAGAGGTGGTGGAAAAGGTCGGGGCCAAAAAGAAAGGGTTCAGGAAATATTTAAGGAGACTCAAAGGGAGGAGGACAGGGAGGAGTGCCTAGAATGTCTAAGGGAAGCGGAAAAGGCAGTAAGTAGAGCAAAGGCACAGATTGAGCAAGGGTTAGCACAGTCCGTTAAAGGGGACAAGACATTCTTCAGGTACATCAGCGAAAGGAGAAAAAACAAGGGGGGGGGATTACTAGGCTCAAGGGAGAGGGAGGGGAAGGCAAGGAGGGTGACCTGGAAAAGGCAGAAATACTGAATAAATATTTCTGTTCAGTATTCACAGAAGAGGGGGAGGGACAGGGAGTACAGCAGTTGCCAAGGGTGTGAAGATATGGATGATAGTCCATTCATGGGGAAAGAGTTCTGCAGAAGCTCAGTAAATTGAAAGTGGACAAAGCGATGGGACCAGATGGCATATACCCAAGGATATTAAGAGAACTGCAAAGGCAGATGGCAGAACCTTTGGCAGCCATGTTCGCCAAGTCATTAAACACAGGGGTGGTACCAGAGGATTGGGGGAGGGCATGTGTAGTACCTCTGCACAAATCCGGCAGCAGGGAGTAGGCGGTGAACTATAGGCCAGTCAGCCTCACCTCAGTAGTGGGGAAGTGGGGAAGATCATGGGGACATTGCTTAAAGAAAGGATTGTGGGACATCCAGAAGCCATCGGAGCCCAGGACCATAGACAACATGGATTCATAGCGGGGAGGTAATGTCAGACAAATCTGGTTGATTTCTTCAACTGCGTGGTAAAGGAAGTAAATCAGGGTGGGGCAGTGGACGTCGCCTACCTTGATTTCAGCAATGCCTTTGACACTGTCCCACATAGGAGGCTGATAAAAAAAAAATAAAAAAAAAAAAGCTGGGTAGGCTGGGCATGGGGGAGAGGGTTGGAAACTGGCTAACAGAGAGGAGACAGAGGGTGGTGGTAAATGGTTTGCAGTCTGGGGAGAGGGGGATGACCAGTGGAGTGCCTCAGGGATCAGTCCTGGGGCCAATCCTGTTCGATGCCTTCATTAGTGACATTGCAGAGGGGCTGGACGGAAAGGTCTGCCTGTCTGCGGATGACACCAAGATCTGTAACAGAGTGGATACCCCAGAGGGGGTGGAGAAAATGAGGAGGGACCTGGTGAAGTTTGAAAAATGGACTGAGAACTGGCAACTGAAGTTGAATTCAAAGAAGTGCAAAATTATGTACCTGGGTCACAGAAACCCTGGGGAAAGCTACAGGATGGGGGGTGGAGTTGCTGACTGTCGCAAAGGAGGAAAGGGACCTGGGGGTTCTTATTTTAGACTTGAAAATAGGCAAGCGGAGTACTAAGGCAGCTGGGAGGGCCAGTGGCATGCTGAGGTGCAAAGGCAGGAGTATCACCAGCAGGAGGAGGGAGGTACTAATGCCATTATATAAAACCATGGTCAGGCTTCACATGGAGTACTGTGTGTAGTTCTGGAGGCCGCACCTTTGTAAGGACATTAACAGGCTGGAGACGGTCCAGAGAAGGGCGACTAAGATAGTACAGGGCTTCCAACACAAGAAACAGGAGAAGTTAAGGGACTTCAGTATGTACTTGATGTAAGAGAGGAGGAAAAGAGGGGACTTGATAGAAACATTCAAGTACCTAAAGGGTATAAGCAAGGTGCAGGGGGGAGACATTTTCCATTACAGGAGGAGCACAGGAACGATGGGGCATAACATGAAATTGGATGGTGGGAGGTTAAGAGGGAATGTGAGGAAGTTCTTTACAGAGAGAGTGGTGGACGCATGGAATGGTTTGCCTCAGGAGATGGTGGGATTGAGCACTGTGGGTGAATTCAAGCATGCTTGGGACAGGCATAGGGGAACCATAGAGGTACAGCAGGGGGTTGGTTGGAAGCAGTAATCCAGTACAATGGCTTATAGGCAGACTAGATGGGCCAGGCAGTCCTTATCTGCCGACAATTTCTATGTTTCTGGCAGAGAATCTCCATAGAGAAGCCCCGGCATTATTAGAAAACCTACCCATTCATAGTCCAATCTGAGCAAAACGGTCTTAATATTGCAAATGAAGGCTATCCCTTCTGACCATAAATGACTATGCTACTTTACCAAATTTAAAGCTAGTGACCATTTACATATAGGGCCACTGATTCTCTGCTTTCAATTTAGAAAATCTTAAAATCCATTTTTTGCCATTTTCCACCAAATTGAGTGCAAATTGGCATGTTTTTGGACTATGAAAATGAGGGGTTTAAACATGTTTTGCTTCAAGTGTTGCTGTAAATGTGGTACAACTGTTTATTTGCATAAAAAAGTGACTCTAAAGGGTGTTTTAAAAATGGCAAGTTCTGATTTTTGGGGTCTACCAAAAACTAGCCAAGCTCATCATGCTTCCTTCCTTTTCAACTTTTGATTACACCCCCTTGGATACAGTTCAGTCTTATAAGTCTCTAGGTATCTGGTTCGACAGCTGCCTTGATTTCTCAACACATGTCAACTATATGCTTTCCAAGCTGCACCCCAAACTTGGTGCTTTACATAGAAACAGACACCTTCTCCCTCCCTGTTCGATGGATACTCCTTACTAAAACTATCCTACCTCAGTTTAACTATGCTGACGTCATCTATGGGTCCGCCTCTGCATTCACCATCTCTAGACTGGACATTCTTTTCAACGCTTTCTGTCATTTCACCTTGAATGTCCCTCTCAGGACTCATCATTGCTTCCTCTACTCTTCACTATCACTCCCCTTCCTTTCACCATAGTCACCACACCTCCATCATCTCTGCCAAATTTTGGTTCGACTTGCTTCCCCCGCTACCTCGCCTCTGTCCTGTCTCCCTCCCCTCCCCCACACATCCTACAGTCTCCGCACATGTCACCCTCATTCTTTCGGCCTGCCCCACATACACTTTATCCCGGGTAAGGCTGCTTTTTCTTTCTTCTTCCCCCATTTGTGGACCTCTCTTCCCTCTTCGCTCCGCTTGCTACCCTTGCTGAATCTCACTAAACAAACACTTTACAGTTCTCCCCCCCCCCCGCTCCTGCCATCAACCTGACAAAATTTTTTGTATAGCCTGAATTATTCTTAAACTGACTAGATGTGGTCTTTCAGCACCTTTATTGTACAATGTCTGTGATATAATATTATTGTTTGTATTGTGTCCACCCTTGTATTCCTTGCATTCTATTACGTCACTTTACAGCCTAAAATTCAGTTGTATATTTTATTCTTGTACTTTTGCCAGTTATGTTGTTTTTCTGCTACCTCCCCATGCACCTTGTAACCTGCCCGTGTCTCCATGCTATCTGCACCACCCTTCTACTTAGGCTGTATTGTAACCTGCCTGAGACACTGTGTTGTAACTGTCTAATATCATGTATGTATGTTTATTTTTGTCTTCTTGTACTCCTTATCCTGGGGTGCACCTGGAAACTAGTCTTGACTCAGTATGCTTCTCCCGGTTATCAACTTTAAGTAAATAAATAAAATTAATTAAAAAATAGATGATAAAATCAGAGTCTCAGAGTTTAGAAGGTGACATGCACCCAACAGAGGGGCCCACCTGGAAATTTCCAGGTATCCTGGTGGGCCAGTCTGACTCTGGCTGAAGTTTCATTTAAATATGTTTAGAAAAACCCTTGGCCTTCTGTTTGTGATGTACCTACTGAACCAGTCTAAGACTACAGTATCTAGGCCCAGAACCTTTAGTTTGTTAAGAATTATGTGGGTTCATTTCAGATATTTATGTGGGACACTGTCCCACTGGGTATAAAAAAGTAAGGGTCAGATGGAAAAAATAATGTCTTGTATTGTTCAGCCGAACCCAGATTAATAAAACAGCAGTTTAAAACCTCCAACAGTGAGCAGATTGTCCCCAGGGTAGAAGAAAAGGTAGGTCAGAATTAAAAACTGTGTGCCAGTTGTCCCAATCCCCCAACCAAAAATGAACCCTGAATTACATTGTGGTCCAAAGTACAGTATCAGAAGCCTTTAAAAGTCTAAAAATAGTTCCTACCAATTGATTTTTTTGTCCATTGCCTGCTGAATGTTTGCTGTAACTTTGATTAATGCAGTAGATGTGCTATGACTAGCTCTGAAGCCCGATTTGTAACTGTTGTACAGTTTACAGGTTTCAAGGTGCTGTTTCAATTGCTCAGCTACAAATTTTCAAATAGTTTTGAGGTTACTGAAAGTAATGATATAGGTCTGTAGTTATTGATTTGTGCTTTACTGCTATTTTTAGGGCTGTGGGTAGAGCCTACAGCACTGTTGCAGTAGCTCTAAAAAAAACGGCTGATCATGGAACCTTCCATTAGACTTTTGGAAATATCCTTCTGAAAGCCCAGTGGAGCTTGAACCCGTCTACCACGATCGGCCGCTACGGAATAACAGCCGCACTATTTCAGCTGTTTTGCTGGCGCTGTCCTGTTGTGAATGGAAAGATACCATTCATCGTAATCATGACAAGGCTGAAAGTGACACAGTTGCATCAGCCAGCGCCAGCTCCGGCAGCATTCTGTGCCCCTCCAACTCAAATGGTACACTGGGAGCAAACCCCAGTGTGCCCAAAGATGTTTATTTTTATCCACTGACATCAGGGTGCCCAATCCTCATGTTGGGTACTATGTGGACCCCACTCCTCACTCATGCGGCACACTGGGAGCCCACCCTAGTATGCCTATTTCCCCCACCCCTGCTTGACATCAGGGTGTCCACTCCTCGTGTCATCATCCTGTACAACCCCCCCAGTTATGTGGCACACTGGGAGCTCACCCCATTGTGCTCAAATGCATTATTTTTCTGTTTTCTGTGTTCAAAAAAAAAAAAAAAGTCCCTCATCGTTGCTGCGCTCGTTTTTTTTGTCTTATTTCCTTTAAAAACGAAAACAGTCCCTCATCGTCGCTGCACTCGTTTTTTTGTCTTTTTTCCTTTAAAAAAGAAAACGGTCCGTCGCTGCAGTCCCCCCTTCCCACACCCTCCTTACCCCATACCTCACCTCCAGAGGTTGGTACCGATCTGCAAACTGAAGAATCTAAGATAAGTGTGCCATAATGCCATTCAATGGGATTTTCAGCTTATGTTGATAAATCAGCCAATTTTTTGGAATATTTTCCTCAAATTTTCAACATGAGGTTCTTGGAACCCCACCTCGTGAAAACTGTTACTGTTATTTTGTTACTCGGTCGTGAAAGGTGATTTTGTGGTCACTGCACGGAATCACCTTTTGGGACCAGTTCACGAAATGACAGTGCCGCTGTTCATGAAATGGGGTTCCAAAAAGCCCATGTTGCAAATTTGGTGAAAAAATTCCAAAAATGATTGCGTTATGAGAGTGCGTTGTGCAGTTTCTACGCATGCTCCTAACTTCGCCAGTTTTTAATATTTTCACTCCACATTTTCAGCATTGCCCTTTTTGCACACTTCCTTCAAAACAATATGGCTGTCATTTTCCACAACCTGCCCAAAACGTGTTTTCGCACCTGTGGCACAGAATAGCGCATTTGCTCTGCGAAATCGCCTTTCGGGACAAGTGAACAAAATGACACTGGCACTCTTCATGAGGAGTGGTCCCAAAAAGGCCATGTTGAAAATTTGGTGCGCCACCTCCACAAAATGGGCAAGTTACACCCGGGTGTTGAATAATTCTTATGCACATGTGTAACTTTGGTCACTTGGTAATTCTTCACAGCCCTGTCGGCTCTGGCTAGTGTTTGGTATTTACTGGGATAATATTTGCTTATGTCCAAGCATCTGGAAATGTTCCACTAGAAAGAGAAAGATTAAAAAATGGCAGCCAACAATGGGGCCATGACTCTTTATATCCCTCGCCTCTTTTTCAATTCAGTTTTAATTTTATTTAACCAGGAGTATACACCATTGAGAGAACTCATTTACAAGGTGTTCCTGGAAGACACTACAAAGCTTCTTGACCTGTCAATACAGTAAATCAAAACAGGGCAATTAAAAAAAAAAAAAAAAAAAAAAAAAAATAATAAACCGTCAATACAGTACATAAAGAAAAGTCTAACAATAATAACTGGACCTCTGTTGATTTGTTCCACCTCTCCCCATTTGTATTGCATTCTTGGGTTGCTAGCTCCTATGTGCATTACCTTTTTCTGCTTGGCTTTGAACTTCAGCCGCCGCACCCTGGACCACCTTTCAAACCTCCCTGAATCCTCCTTCATACCTTTATACGTTTCACACTATCCATCGTCCAGCAGATTTTGTCATCCTTACAGAGACGTATTTTGCTTTGAATACCCTCCTAGTTACAAATTAAAAATGCTGAAGAGTACCTGTTGCAAGAGAAACTTTTTCAGTATCCTGTAAGTGACCTTCCTCACCTCTGAGAAGCTTCTCATTTAGAACTACTTTCTGTTTTCACTCCTGCCCCCTCAGTCAGTTACCAATCCAGTTTGCCAGTTTCCCCCAACCCAGACCCTCCAGTTTCTTACTAAGCCTTCTGTGCGGAATGTTTTAGAATGCTTTACTAAAGTTCATATACAACATGTATACAGCCTGGCCCTTATCAATAAAAAACGCAAATGAGGATGCACTTGGTGCAAGGAGGAGGCACTGGTACAAGGGTGGCTAACGCTTTAAAAGTACACACAAATACAAATGTAGATGCACTCTAGTAATTAAAGTAGACCAAGCTTACACAGTGTCATAACAGTGCATTAGTCTCTAAATGTGTGTTAATCACTGTACAAAATACAACTATTTCAAAAGCCACTGCTACAGCAAAGCCTGTCTCTCATAAGTGCCCCAGTGGTTAGGTTTGTGCTGAGTCTTTGTCAGGATTCCCTTGTTAACAGCCTTTGTTACTGAATTGAAAAAAATCTGTTAGATTTGTAAGACAAGATTCCCCTCGGTGCACACACACACACACACGTACGTACGTGCATGCTGTCTATCCCGTAATCCATTATCTTCCAGGAATTTCACTGGCCTTTCCTTAGTTTCTAGGCGTGGCTTTGCTGCCAACATTTTACCCACTTTTGAGATCAAGCAGCCTGTTCTCTGACACCACTCTTGTCTTAAGTGAGCAGTTGAAGAGATTCATCAGTGGTGCTGACTTTATCTGCCCTATCTCCTTTAACATCTTTGATGTAGGTTGTCTGGGTCCGGATGTTTCATTCTCCTAAGTGTCTCCAGTACCTTTAGCACCCTGCCTTCCACTATGGCTCCCATATCCATACTTACTGCCCAGTTCTGCTTTGGTCTTCTCCTGCACTGTGGGAGCATTCCATTTTTTCCTCCATAAAGAGATATTAGAAATAATCGTTCATTATGCTTGCCTTACCCTTGTCATTTTTTTTCACTCTTACTGTACATCCTTGTCAGTCTGTCAGTGCCTTCTTTAGTTTAACGCTTGATGTAGAAACGCTTGTCTCTTTTTTTCATTCCCTCTTCAGTCAGCTTCCGTCTTCACTCTCCTCTCTAACTTATTGGCCTCATTTAGTTTGTCTAAGTGTGCATCAATATTGTTGTCTGTCTCATTGCTTTTGTACCTTTTTAAGGCCACCCTCACCTCCATCACCACCTTTGTGGTGTATGCCTCATAGGCTTCCCGATTCTTATTCTTAACCACCTTTCTTATGGAGAGTTTTGTGACTACTTCTAATTCGTACTTGATAACACTGCATTTCCTGTCAGCCCCTTCTTCCGGCTTCTCTACCTCTAGTTTACCCTTTCCCGATTTGATGATGAATCCTTGCAATTTGGTCAGGAGCTCCTTCAGTTGATATCTTCCATAGGACTGACACAGGCTGTTACCTCTGAAGCCCATCAGCTTGGTCACATATTGGACTTAATCGTCTCATTGGGACTTTGAGCGGTCAAGGTTGATCCGGTCTCTTGGTCCAGTTATCATGCAGTGCAGTGTTCTTCCAGTGTGGGGTCCCCTGTTTAAATACTCTTTCTTACCCCAGGAGTCCTTTAGCATCAGTAACAATAGCAGTTAGCTGGCTAGGTGCAACTGCCCTGGAGGTATGCCTTTAAGAGAATTTATTTAAATGAGCTTGGGCATTAGCCAATCAAAAAACAGGAGGGGAGTGAGCTGAGTGAGAGCAGTGTGAAGGGCTTCAGAATTTTTTCTCCACTGACTGAGCAACATTGCCCCGCGGTGCCTCTCAACTTTCCTTGTTGACAGCCTCCCATTTGCTTTTCTTGGTAACGTTTTCTTCATAAATTAAATTTTTTAGTGTGCCGAGTGTAAGTTTACGTTTTTTGTTAGCAGCTGTGTTTTTTCATACATTTGCATTATTTTTACAGCAACTGTGTTATGTTTGTTATTTTTACATCTGCTTAAATTATATTTGTTTTTTTACTACGGATGCTTAATTTAGATGGTTATTGCCTTTTTAATGCAGTTTGTTAATGAACTGTCGAATTTTTGTTTTTGCCTTTTTTTTTTACTTCTGACCTTGCGGGTTCTACCGCGAGGCAACCAATTGTACTTCAAAGTTTGACATTTGCTGCTGGGTTCTCCGCGGATTGGCAAGATAAGAGATTCCCACAATTACATAAAACTGTACCTAAAAGTATAAACTGCCACAGGACTGGCTTCGCAGCATTTACCAGAAACCTGTGCTCAGTTGTATTTTGGTCCGGATCTCTGGTTCTCTTTGCAAAACTGGCACAGAGCAGAGAGTCCTAATTAATAATTTTGGCTGAGGAAAAATCAAAGGCTACCGATGAGGGGCCATCTAAAAGTAATAACAATAAAAAAATTAAGTAGGGGTGCTGATGAAACCTCCAGATCCCAGCCAAAAAATAAAGCTTCCAAAGGAGCTGATGAAGTTCCTCACAAATTAAAAAAATAATAAAAGCAGTGGAAAAAAAAAAAAAAAAGGGGGAAGCTTGATCAGGCTGCCGATGAAGTAGCTAAAAAGAAACTGTTGAGATAAAAACTCTCCTGTTCCGCCTGGGAAAGCCAATAGTGAGACAACAGACAGCTTAAAGCATAAAGAAAAAAACAAAAGCATATACAGCACGGTCTGCGTAGGTCCCTACTGTGCAAGATTTGGCAAAAGCATGGCACGCCCTTCAGACCTTACAAAAGATGGGGTCTGTGTTTACTGGGGCTAGTATGCAGTTTTCCACAGTTCTCTCTCCTGCAGACTGTGAGGGTGATACAGTTGATGGTGAATAATTGTACAATGCCCCTAACATGAATGTGGAGGGCCTAGAACCTTGTGTGTCCACTACCCTCTCTTTGGAATGTCCGCTGCTAACCAGGAGGGTCCCCTCTGTATGCTGAGGTTTATCCAAAACATGTTCGACACCCTGGGCCTCCCTACTCAGGAATCCACCCAAGGTGAAGATGAGAATAAAAGATTATAGGGAGATGAAAGGTCTCCCACCTCCTAAAAGACTGGTCTTGCCTATCTATAATGAAAAAATATAAATAAAAAAACCATGAATCTGCTTCAGACCCCCACTTGTGTGGCAGGGGTTGGCAAGCGGACTGGAAATAATAAATAATCAGTTGTTTTAACAATAATGCTGAGTGTCTGACTGTATATCTTAGCCATGAGAGTATAGTGCATCAGGCAGCTTGCGAGAAAGCTGGGGTCTCCTTGTCTTTCTTACCCCTGGACAAGAACTCTGCAAAAATAGATTTCATAGCCAACCACAGATGCTTGTCAAAAATTTTTCCTACATGGCTCTTACAACCAAATGTCAGAAAGCACTGTGGAATTCTGTCCTGGCCATTACTGGCTGGATACAATGGTGCAGGAGCTGGTGGATACAACAAAACCTGCCCTGGAAGCTATGTAGTACCAGTTCCACAGGGCAGAAGGCAACAAGGATGCTGCCTCCAGAGCTATGGCCCATGCCATCTCTCTGAGGCACTTTGCCTGGCTTAGAACTACCGGTCTAGCCTCAGACCCTTGGTTTAAGGCCATGGACTTTCCCTGTGATCAAATCATGCACCTCCTGCCCTGTGGAAATTCCTCCCGAGGCTCAGTACAGGGGTACTTTCAGAGGGAGGGGCAGAAGGGGACAAAGGTGGCCACCTCTACCCAGCCAGCAGCTTCGCAGTCTAAGCCCTGAAGTGTGTGCAGGCAGTCCTCAAGTGTACCCAATGTGTAAGCCTCTATCCCTGACACAGGTGTTAGTGTTGGAGATGGAGGTAAAAAACCTTCTGGCTGTGAGTGGTGGGGAGGGTCCCGCCCATGAAAAGGGGCAAGGGCCTCTTACTCCAGGTATTTTCTGACACAGAAGACAACCGGAGAGTGGCGACCTATCTTGCTGTAAAAACCCAATTTCAAAATGGTCAGTCTGTTACTAGTTATACAGTCCTTATAGTAGGGAGACTGGCCAGCCTCCCTGGTCCTAACTGGCTCCTTTTTTCCATATACCCATAAGGAGATCTCGCAGGCAGTTTCTCAGGTTTAAACTCCCTGCAGGCTCACTGCGGCCCTTCGGCCTATCCTTGGCCCTAAGAGTCTTTACAAAGTACCTGGCAGTGGTAGCAGCACACCTTGGGAAGCTGGGCATCTCTACTCCTTTTTGCCAATCGGCTCATAGGGCCAAATTCTCCCTGTCAGGTTAAGGAGCCTTTTTTCCCTTACAGGGCTCACTCTTGAGTCTCTGGGTTCCCTGGTAAATCTAAATAAAGTCTCACCTGGAACCCACCCAACTACTTACCTTCATATGAGCTCAGCTGGACACCCAGAAAGGATATTCCTTCCTTTCACTGGTGAGAATTCACACTTTCTCTTAGTGGCAGATTCTTTCGTCCGGGGACAGCAAGACCAGCCAGACATTTCCTCAGGCTGTTGAGACACATGGCTTCAATGCCCGCAGTGGTGCCAGGGTTAGATACAGGATGTGACACCTGCAAGCCTACCTCAGAGCTCGCTGGTCTTAAAGAAGCAACAATTTTTCGAAGCTGATACCCGGGATGGAGCAGTTCCTTTATACTCTGCTTTGGTGGAAGAACCCTGCAAATCTGGCAGCAGGGCTACCTTTCCAGTCTCCGCTTCCCATGAAGGTGATTACCACAGATGCCTCCCTCATGGGGTCGGGAGCACATCTGGACAGTGCCTCAGTAAGCGGCACCTAGACTCTCCAAGAGTCGCATTTACACATAAACCTTTTGGAACTCTGAGCAATCTTTCTAGTCTCAAAATATTTGCTCCTGGCATAAAAGAACAGACTGTACAAATTTGAATAGACAATACCACTGCAGTGTTTTACATAAACAAGCAGGGTAGTACCAGATCAGGAATACTCTGTTCAGAGGCTCTGAAAATCTGATCTATCGCCTTCTCCCTGGGAGTCAGCCTTTCGGCTGTTCACCACCCAGGCAAATGCAATACTCTGGCAGATGCTCTAAGTCACATCAGTCAAGGCCAGAGTGAATGGACTCTGAAGAAGAAAGTACTACCCACAGTGTTCAGGTGGTGGGGCACACCAGAAGTGGATCTGTTTGCCTTCCCCCTCAACTTCCAACTTCTTCAGTACTGTTGCAGGCCCCCAGTCCTGGGAATTTTTCCCCTGGATGCCGTGATCCTAGACTAGTCAGGGAGGTTCCTATATGCATTCCCTTCTTTTCCCCTGATACTCAGGGTATTGCTGAAACTCAGACAGCAGCCTGCTTCGATGATAGTGGTAGCTCTGGATTGGCCCAGGCAAGCCTTGTACACTCTCCTCCTTTCCCTGTCCCACAGCCGGCCAATTTGCCTGCCGCCAACTTACTCCCTGCTGACCCTTCCTCAGACAGGAGTGCATTATCCAGACATACACTCTCTTCGCCTCAAGGCATGGTTCTTGAGGAGTTAGAATTTCCATCCTCTCAGTACTCCAAACAGGTCCTTAAGATCCTGAGAATGGCTAAAAAAAACCAAACACTAAGAAGACTTGTGCAGCCAAATGGAAAAGGTTTTCCTTCTGGTGCAAGAGCAAAAAGGTTGATCCCCTTTCAGATTCAGAACCTCTGCTGCTGGATTTCCTGGTACACTTGCAGGCGTCAGGCTTGAAACCATCTTCCCTCAAGCTACACCTGGCTGCAGTTTCGGCCTAACTTTCAGTGGGAAATAAAAAAAGTAAATTTTTTCCCACACCATATTTAAACACTTTTTCAAAGGACTCTTGCACCTCCAGCCTCCTGTCAGGGAGCCGGTTCCTCCTTGGAGCCTGAACCTCTGCCTAGACAGGCTCATGAAACCACCCTATGAGCCTGTGTCCGCTGCACATATCAAGTTTGTGACTTGGAAGGCAGTCTTACTGGTGACCTTTATCTCTTCCAGGAGGATTTCAGAGCTACAGGCTCTGTGCACTGAGTCAAATTACATCATTCCTCACGACGATAAAGTTGAGCTCAGGACAAATAGGAAATTTCTGCCACAGGTGGTTTCGGAGTTCCGCCTAAACCAGTCCATTACTCTGCCTGTCTTTTTTACTGAAAAATCCACTCCTGGTGAACAAAAGCTCCACAGCTTGGACATCAAAAGAGCCCTCTTTTACTACATAGAGCATACTAGGCAGTCCAGAGGTTCTCCCACTCAGTTGTTCCTCACCTACGGGTATGTAGGCAGAGGACCAGCTACCAAGAGAACTTTTTCCCACTGGTTGGTCTCTTGTATTAGATTCTGCTATGAGAAGGCTGGTCATCAACCTCCCGTAGGGCTTAGAGCCCACTCCACTAGGGGCACTGCAGCCTTGGTGGCAGCAGCAAGGGGCATACTCCTTCTGGATGTCTGCAAAGCAGCTACCTGGAAATCTGTGCCCACCTTTGTGAAACACTACAGTTTGGATGTGCAGTGTAGATCTGATGCCAAATTTGGCAGGGCAGTTCTGCAGAGCCTCTTTCCTGAGTAGGTTCTCTGCCCACCTGCCACTTGGCACTGCTCAGAGTGTGCTATTGTTACTGATGCTAAAGGACTCCTGTGGCAAAAAAAAAAAAAAATTACTCCCCACAGTAATCGTCTTTCTTCTAAGGGGTCCTTTAGCACCAGTAAGCTCCCACCCTTCCTCCCCGGTTCACCTGTCAGGAGAAGGGCTCTATTATCAGTTCTCTTACCAAATTCGGGTTTTTCATTAGTGATTTTCGTACTCAGGTTGTTGTTTTTCTGTTTCCAGTTTTTTAGACATTTGCAAGGTTTTTGAATCCTGTTGATTCTTTTTAAGGGCACGTGCCCATTTTCTTCAAAACATTTCTGAAGCCTTTCAGGCTGCTTTCACTCGGCTCACTTCCCTCCTGTTTTTTGATTGGCTAATGCCCAAGCTCATTTAAATAAATTCTCCGAAAGGCATACCTCAGGGGCAGTTGCACCTAGCCAGCTAACTGCTATTGTTACCGATGCTAAAGGACTCCTTGGAAAAAGAATACTGCGGTGAGTAATTTTTTTGTGGAGACTATCTAGTGCCATCCCAAACATAATTTGGAGCCTCGCAAACTCGAGGAGGCACTGGATGTCTCGGGTATGTTGCTGGCATGTACACAAGGCATGGAGGTAGCTGTTGAGTGCTATAACATCATGCTTACAGCTACCCTGGAGTCTGTTGCACCTTATCACGTTCATCACTTGACCTTCTGTTGTAGTTCACCGTGGTATTGTGCTGTGTTAGGTCAGTTTAAAACTAAGGGGTGGAGGTTGGAGCATTCCTGGAGGACAAATTGGCACTGAAAATTCACTATGCTGAATATCAGTGGGCAATTGACCTGAGAAAGGCATAGTTCCTGGCGTGGTCCATTGCTGCAGGGAAAAATCGCTCAGCTGAGCTCTTCTGCACTTTAGACAGGTTGCTGAATCTTCCCTGTCTGCAGCCCATCAGAGCATTTTCTGCAGAAAAGTGTGAGGAGTTTGGACGATTTATTTTTACTGACAAGGTGTCTACGATTTAGATCAAGTACTTCTTCTGGTGGCCTGGCCAGGGCCAGTAGTAGTTGTGCCTTTCATGATGTAGCTCTGCCTGCCTGGGACAAGTTTCAGCCGTTTCAGAGGTGCTCCGGGTGATCTCCAGTTTGCACCCCACAAATTGTAAGCTGGACATGGGACCAACAGGACTGATTCTCTGCTGTGGTGAGTTCCTGGGTCTGGTGTGCATGGAGCTCATGAATGGGTCCTTGAAGGAAGGTGTCATCCTTTTGGCCCCCCAAAAGGCAGTGGTTAGACCCTCTCTGAAAAAGCCATCCTTGGGCCCTGACGTTCCAACAAACTACAGACTTGTGTCTAATCTTCCCTTTTTGGGGAAGGTTATTGAGAAGGTGGTGGCAGAGCAACTGACAGATTGCCTGGAGCCTTTCCCTATCTACGAACCTCTCCAGTTGAGTTTTCAGGCCCAACATAGCAGTGAGACTGCTCCCATTAGGGTAACCTGTGGCCACTTCCTTAAGAGACTGAGAGCAACATTCCATCTTGGAGCTCTTGGACCTCTTGTCAGCATTTGGCACAGTTGACCGACCATGGAATGCTTTTGGTTTGCCTGAGGGACTATGTGGGCCTCACCGGTGCAGTGTTGTGCTGGTTTGAGCCCTACATAACTGGGAGATCACAGCAGGTCATCCTAGGGAATTTTGCCTCAGAGGCCTCTGTATTGTCCTGTGTAGCTCCACAAGGCTTGATCCTTGCCCCATTTTGTTTTCTGTGTACATGCTGCCACTAGGGGAGATCATTAGACGGTACATAGTTGGGTTTCACTGCTACACAGATGACACCCAGCTGTACCTGTCATATTCTGCTGATGATGATCTTGCGGCCCTGAGTCAGTCTTTGGGTAAAATGCATGACTGGATGGCCTTGAATTGGTTATATCTCAACCTGGGTAAGACAAAGGTCATGTTGATTGAACCGGGTCATTGGAGCATGGCTGCTTTGGATGGTATGGCTCTCCTATCGCTGTCGCTGACCAGCTGACCTCTCATGGCATCTAGTGCGGTAAAGAATGCGGGAGTCATTTTGGACTGCAGACTGATGCTAGAACAGCAGGTGTTCTCTGTGGTCTGATCTGGCTTCTACCAACTTCTGAATAATACCAGGATCAAGCCGCATCTTGCTCAGGATGACTTAGTGACAATCATTCATGCTTTTGTCACCCCTGAGTTAGACTATTGCAGTGCTGTTTACCTAGGGCTATCTGGCGGTTTGATGTGATGCCTGCAGCTGGTCCAAAATGCTGAAGCCCAGATGACTATGGGCTCCTTACAGAGCAAACATATCAAGATTTGCTTGCTAACTTACAAAGCTGTACACAGTCTGTGTCCCAGCCACATAAAGGAGCTCCTGGTTCCCTATCACCCAATTCTCCTTCTCTGCACCATCGATGCGGGCCTGCTCATTGTCTCCCTATTTAGGCTGAAATTATCTGATGACAAAGCTTTTGGAGTGGCTGCTCCATTATTATGAAACTCGCTCCCTGTAAATATTCATATGGCCAGCATGGAGGAGCCTTTAAAGCTTCTTTAGAGACTTTTATTCCCCCCAACCCCGCCACCCTCTACTCTGGTTTCCACTGCAAGTCCCAAGGGAACTCTGCACTTCCACTCGAGACTTGTGCTTGGTGCACCGTTTGGATATTCCTGGTTACTTAACACGACCACTACTCTCAACAAGTGTGGCCACCTCTCTACACTCTACCACCTTGCAGTCCATATGGGACACCGCCTGGAACCTTGCAACTTCTACTCCAGGAAACAACAATCAAAATTATCTCTCAAAGAGCTGCGACTCTGCTCCTTAAAACTCCTGCTCCTCCTCCTCCTTCTCATCTCAGGCAGCGTCCATCCCAATCCTGGCCCTAGAAGCTCAGGCCACACACAAACTCCAGGTGCCCTTATCCTTGCAACCATTAATATCTGCAGCCTCCTACCAAAGCTGGATGCACTCCAAGCCTTCATATGCCAACACAACCCTGACATCCTTGCAGTGGTGGAAACTTGGCTGACACCTAAAGTTCTGACTCAGCAGTAACAATACAGGGCTACAATGTTCACAGGCTGGACCGATATCAAAAAGGCAGTGGTTGCTAATCGATATCAAAGACTCCTGTCTTGGCACCCTGTAGCAACTCCATCACTTTCTGCCTCAGCCCAGATTCTGCCAATAAAAATCATCCTAGGTCCCAACCATAAAGCTCTGACTATTGTCTCCGTGATATATCCCACCCAGGGACCCTAAACATGGATTCAACGACATCCTAAACTTTATCAACTCACATCCTCCCGAAACTGAACTTATTCTACTAGGGATTTCAACATAAACTGGTTAACATGGGTGCCAGTGCCTATAAAACTCCATCTCAGCTGCAACCTCACGCAAATGATAAACTCCCTACTAGGATTAACTGCAAGACTGGCACCAGTACCCTCTTGGATTGGGTCCTCACCACTCACCCCACAAGGATTTCTCGTACGACCATTCTCCCAGACTCACTCAGTGACCACTCCCCAGTCATGTGTGCATGGTCTAACAAATTCCTTAAGCCCCCTCCCAAAATTATCGCTAGCAGAGTCCTTCTTCGTGGAAAACTTCCACATCTCAAACACCTGCTTCTACAAGATTGGCTACCCTTCTATGAAGCAACAGATGTTAACTTGGCCCTTGATCACTTCATCTCAATTTTCAACAAAGCCTGCAACCTCTTTGCCCCTGCTAAAAGGCGCAAAACAAAATCTCTCTCTAACCCATGGATCACCGCGGCTCTTCTCTCACAGCTGAAACTAAGGGATCACCTCTGGGCAGTTGCCAGGGCCACTGGCAAACAACTGGACATCCAAAATTACAAACAAGCACGAAATGCCTGCACAAAAGCCATACGGTTAATGAAATCCACCTATTACAAAAATGCTCTCACCAATACATGGGGAAATGGTCGTGCTTTCTGTGACAATATCAAGGATGTCACAGGGAAGCAGCCAGAAACCTCTCTGGCCATGTTAATGGTTGATGGATACTCAACCCTTGACCCCAAGGAGATCGCAAACATCTTTAACGTGGCTTTTTCAGACCTTAGTGCTGTTCTACCCCATGACTTTTTCGAAAACAGGGCCTACTCCCCAAATACCTCAGCCCCTCAGTCTAACCATCCCCTCTTCTACTTCAGGAAGGTAAGGCTGAATGAAGCTCACCGCTATATTACTGCAGCTATCTCTAAATCTAGATCTAGTAGCGACAGCCTGGACCTTAAGCTTCTTTTGCTCACCCTCGATGAGGTAATTCATCCATTAACAAAAATCCTAAACCTCTCTCTCAGCTGTGGAAAATTCCCAGACCTATGGAAAACAGCCACCGTGACACCCATCCATAAAAGTGGGGACAAGACGATTTGCTCAAATTATCGCCCTATCTCCATACTGACCCCACTCTCTAAGGCACTTGAGCGCATCGTGGCTGATCAACTTACCGACCACTTGGATAAATACAATATACCTTGTCCACAACAACACGGCTTCCGGAAAGGTCACAGCACCACCACAGCCCTTCTTGAGTTCACTGGAGCTTTGCACAAATCCCTTGACAACGGCCTTCTCACAGGGGCCGTTTTCGTCGACCTCTCCAAGGCCTTCGATACAGTACACCATGGATTATTAATACACCAACTACTGAATGCTGGGCTATCACCTGACTCTTCTCTCTGGTTTAAAAGCTACTTAGAAAACCGGTCACAGAGAGTAAAAATTGCGGACGCTTTTTCTAACACCCTGCCTGTTCGCTCGGGTGTCCCACAGGGATCCATACTGGGACCCCTCCTTTTTAGCCTTTTCTTAAACTCCCTCCCTTACCACTGCTCTGAGCAGAGCATACTATATGCCGATGATGCTGTTGTATTCTCCACTCACAAAGATCCTGCAGCTCTTCAACACAACCTTCAACTTGGTTTCAGTTCTGTAGAGACATGGTTTCTTAATCATAAAGTGGTCCTCAATGACAAGAAAACCAAATCTATGCTCTTCTGCAGCTCTCATAACCCACACAAGCTACACCACTTGGCTATCTCCACCACCCAGGGGAACACTCTAGATCAGGTGGGGTCCTTCAAATACTTAGGGATACAGCTTGGCCTAATCTCTCCTATGGACTTCATGTAGATAATGTAGCCAGAGCTTAATACACGGCTTGGTCTCCTCTACAAACACAGACCACACCTCACGCCAGAAGCTTTGAAGGTTGCAGTCCTGAGCTCTGTGATCTCTGTAGTAGACTATGGTCTCATCATTTATGGCTCGCCACAACCACAACCCTTAGATGCCTCTCAACTACCTTAAATAAAGCATGTCGGCTCATCACTGGTGCTCACCGTCTCACCCACACATGTGACCTGTACACTCAGACCGGCTGGCTCCAACTATCAAACCGCATAAAGTTTCTCACCTGCTCCATGGTGAAAAAAATCTACCTTGGCCTTGCACCTTCGGGGGTCTCAACTCTGTTACAACACCAAATTAACAAATGGTGCCTTAGGAGATCCACGCTACAGCTACTGAAAGTCCCCCACTGTCACACTTCACAGGGATAATGCTCTTTTCTAGGGACATGGATATGTTGTTCATCCACACTCATTGGCAGTATCCTTGCCGCTTTAAATCTTGCCGGAAGGTCTTCAAGCTTGCTCCTCCCACCCACCCGGGTGGTATAACTCTCGGCTCCGCCCCATGACGCCAGATCTTCCTTACCGCTTGGAAGCTCAGGTTCCCTCCTTAACGCTCTGCGTTTGCGACTGGTTCCTATTTCTCAGTTTGCGGATTTAAAAATAAAATTTTGCAAAAAGACTTCAGTCTTCTATCCCTCGCGGCCGCGATGGACAAATCGACTCCCGGATTTTGGAGATGCCCATGCGGGCAGAAGATGTCTCGGACGGATCCTCACTCCACGTGTGTATACTGCCTAGGCCTTGAGCACGACCCGCAGGCTTGCGACCTGTGCTCATCTTTCTCGGCCTACGTCCTCGAAGACCGTGCTGCCCGATTGCAACTGGGCCGTCCCGAAGCGTTTCCCTCGGTGAAGTCAAGGAGGCCCGGTTGGCGTTGGTGTGCGGCGGGCTCGGCGGATCAACTCGGCGGATGGTGCGCCTCGAAAGAGGCGGCGCGGGCCGTATCTTCCTCGGCCGGCGGCATTATCCGCCTCTCTGGGTTCTTCCTACACGGCTTCTTTTAAGGAGCTTTGTCTGTCCCTCTCACTAAAGGAGAAGGGCCTGCGTCTCTGGGACCTTATTCTCGGTCCAAAAAGGGACAGGGTAAGTCCCTCCGTCGGCGCTCTTGGGGCGCGGGAAGGTCCCTCTCCCGGGCCGTCGACTGCCGGCCGGTCGACCGCTCGGCTTCGACCACTGGCCTCACGGTGTCCCGTCAGGTCAGTTGACGAGACTCCCACCGCTGAAGTCCGAGATTTTCTCGACCCATTGGACGGGCTGTCGCCTTTAGCAGCCGAGATTCCCTCTCCCGGTTCCCCGGAGGAGGTTGAGGATCCGTGGGCTCGCCTGTGCCTCCGGTTCCGGAGCCCTCGGATGGACCTTCCGAGCGAAGAGTGCGGTTCGGCCGACACCTCCGCACCGACCCGGAATTCCGGGACTCCGGTCTCGGTCTCGGACCTCTTCGCGGTCAGCCGTTCCCACCGTCATAAGCGGTCTCGGTCTGCGCAGCGGTAAGCGGCGTCGCCGTCGTCCTCGTCCTCCTCCTCGGATGAGGGGGCTTCGCGTAAATTACGTCGCGACGGCGAGGACCTTATTTGCAACAGCTTCTCCTGGCCGGGAATAAGCCATCCGCGCCTTCCCGACCATTAAATGTAACTGTCACCGGGCAGCCGACACAACCCTCGACTTGTCGCGAGGGCCTATACCGGGCGGTTGTTCGGCCAGACCAGCTGCTCCACCGATTCCGGTGGAACCTCCGCCTCCACAGCCACGCAATTGGGGCTCCGACCAAGATTCTCGGTCGGCTAAGGGTTTACTCCCATCGGCTGTCAGTTACCCTCACTCCCGACCGACCTCGGCAGGTGAAGGTGGCTCAGGCCAGAGGCAGCTCTTGAGGACTCTTCGAGTCCGAAGATGATTCCTCCTTCTTCTCCAAGCGACTGGACTTGGAGTCTTCAGGAGGTCAGTCAATGGACTATAGCCCGTCGTCCTTCCTAGGACTGCTCGGCTCATCTCGGAGTCTACCGGATGGAGCTTCGAACCCGTTCCAAGCGGGCCAGGTATCCCTCACGGAGATTCTGGACCGGGGATTCTCCGGCGGAGGCCTTTCCGTGGCGAGGCCATAGTGGGTCCGGCACTGGAACTTTGGCGGCCCTGCTTCCTGCCCTGCGCCTTGGCCAGGATGGCCAGGAAGTATCGGTCCCTCGGTTCCTTGTCGGTTTGAACACCCTCTGCTGAGGGGTTGTTACCGACAAGCGTTTTCAGCGCCCACGTAGCGCCAGGGATGTGGACAAACCTCCTGACAAGAGTCCAAGAAATTGGACTATGTCGGGCGAAAAGTCTACGCTGCGTCCTCTCTCGGCCTTCGTCAGGCCAGTTCAGCCGTCCTCATGGCACATTTTTCTCATGCCCTGTTGGGCTCCCTGGATGAGGTCATCCCTCATCTTCCCGCCGATCTGCAGACTACGGTTAAGCAGGTGCGGGACCAGGGCAGGGCAGTGGCCAAACAGCAGCTCCAGACTGCTTTGGATATAGGGGACTCATGTGCCAGATCGGTGGCGGCCGCAGTGGCTATGCGTCGGCGGGCTTGGCTGAGGATATCCACCTTTACTTCGGATACCCAGCACAAGTTGGCGGATGTTCCCTTTTTGGGGACTGACCTCTTCGGCCCTGGGGTGGAAGGTCACCTGCAGAGGATCGAGAAGTCCAATGCCACCTTGGACTCGGTCTCTTCCGCTCAGAAGGACAAAGGCCGCAAACCACAGCCTAAGCCCTTTCGTCCTTCTGTGCCCCCGGCGCGCCCGGCCCAGCAACGTCAGGGCCAGCAGGCTCGGCCTTGGCATCCCAAACCCAAGCCGCCGGCTTCCTCTAACAGGAGGCAGGGAGGAAAAGGCCCAGGAGGTCCCTCGGCCGGTCCCTCCTCCAAGCCTGCCCAGTGACGGGCTGAGGGGTGTCGCCCCATCCCGTCACCTTAACCCTGGGTCCCCCCGTGTGGGGACGGCTCCGGCACTTCCGTTCCGCCTGGTCCGCTGTTACCACGGACAGGTGGGTCTTGAGGTGGTGGAAGAGGCCTGCCTCTGGAATTGAGCAGGCACCACCCTTCAGGAGCCGTCGCCTCGGGGCTCCGGGATCCCAGCCTCACTGGCGGCTCGTCGAGCCGACATCGCCTCCTCCTCCAGAAGGAGGTGGTAAGAGGTGGTGGACCCTCCTTCAGACCCAGGGTTTGTGTCCAGGTACTTCCTGGTTCCAAGCAGACGGGGGCTGGCCCCCATTCTCGACCTACCGACCTAAACAAGTTCCTAAGGTCTCGAACCTTCAGGATGGTCACTCTGGCTCAGATAATACCATCCTTGGAGCGCGTGTGGTTCTGCTCTCTGGACTTGCAGGACGCGTTTTTTCACGTCCCTATCCGTCCGTCTCACCAGAGATTCCTTCGCTTCCGAGCGGAGGGATCCCTCTTCGAGTTCCAAGCCATGCCCTTCGGCTTGTCTCCAGCTCCCAGGGTCTTCACCAAATGCATGGCAGTGGTGACAGCATTCCCGTGCGCCGAGGGTCCGGTGTACCCTTACCTGGACGACTGGCTGATAGCAGCTCCCTCCAGGAGGAGGCGGAGTGGTCCAGAGATCTGGCCCTCCAGGTCTGCTCTCAACTGGGCCTCCTTATCAGCGAGGCCAAGTCGGAACTCGAGCGCAAGCAGGTGATTCTATTCATCGGGCGCAGCTCGACTCTCTTCGAGCCAGAGCGGCTCCCGGACAGGGCCGAGGTTCTTTCCTCCTTTGCCCGATCATTTCTGGTTGGGCAGTGCGCCCCTGCCGGGACTTCCTGCGCCTCCTGGGTCTCATGGCGGCCTGCACCAGCGTGGTCCGTTGGGCCGCTGGAACATCGTCCCCTTCAGTGGGGACTGGCCAGCCAGTGGTCACAACGTTCGATCCTTGGACCAGCGTAGCCGGTGACACAGGGGATGTGGAAACGCTCTCCAGTGGTGGACCGTTCCAGTTCATTTGC
Organism: Neoceratodus forsteri; assembly: GCA_016271365.2. Lineage (NCBI taxonomy): Eukaryota > Metazoa > Chordata > Ceratodontiformes > Ceratodontidae > Neoceratodus > Neoceratodus forsteri. The sequence goes on from CM057452.1 coordinate 1,875,383,105, forward strand.
AGGAGGGGCATCCCGTTCGTCCGCGCCGAGCCGGCGAGTCTCTCTATCGACCGATGCCTCTCTGATGGGTTGGGGTGCCCATCTGGGGAACACCAGGCTCATGGCCTCTGGTCCCCGGAGTCCCGATGCCACATCAACCTGCTGGAGCTCCGCGGTCCGCCTAGCTCTCACCGCCTTTGCTCCGTTCCTCCGGGGTCAAGTGGTCCGAGTCCAGACGGACAATACCACGACCATGTACTATCTGAACCGCCAGGGCGGGACGCGCTCCATGCTTCTGTGCAGGGAAGCTCTCCGCATTTGGTCACTCGTGCGCAGCCTGGAGGCGGATCTCCTAGCCATTCACGTGGCAGGAGCCTCCAACACCCTGGCCGATGCCCTGAGCCGGATAGGGGCTGCATCCCACGAGTGGTCTCTCCTGCCGGAGGTAGTACAGCATCTGTTCTCCCTTTGGGCACACCTCAGGTGGACCTGTTTGCCTCCATGGAGAACGGGCTGAGTCTGTTCCACGCCCGCCCCCTCAGCAGGGCTCGCTGCAGGGGATGCCTTCTCGAGGCAATGGACCCGGGCCTCTTTACGCCTTTCCCCATTTCCCTTGATCCACAAGGTGCTTCTCAAAGGCGAGGAGGGACAAGGCGCAGGTGATTCTGATAGCCCCAGACTGGCCTCGCTTAGTTCTGGTACCCAGATCTCCTCAGTCTCAGCTCCAGGACTCATGGCAGCTTCCAGCTCGCCCGGACCTGCTCTCAGTCAATCAGGGAAGGTGTTCCATCCGGACCTTCAATCCCTGCACCTGACGCCTGGTTCCTGAGCGGCTAGAGTTCCAGGCCTTGGGTCTTTCCGGCGAGGTCCTCAATGTAGTTGAGGCGTCCGTAAGTCGACCAGAAAATGCTATGCCTTCAAATGGAAAGGTTTTCCATTTGGTGTCAGGACAAGGGCTTGACCCTTCCTCCTGTTCCTTGGCAAGCATCTTGGACTATTTATGGTCCCTTTCTAGTCAAGGGCTTAGGTCGGCGACCCTAAGGGTGCACCTGGCAGCCATCTCTGCTTACCGGGCGCGGGCGGGGAAGCAGTCGATTGGCGCAGGAGAAGGTGGTCTGGCGCTTTTCCAAGGCCTTGATCACATTTCCCTCAGTCGCGGGAACCCCCACCTCCGTGGGATCTACTGCTGGTACTGGCAAAGCTCATGGGCAAGCCATTCGAACCTATGCAGGTGTGCTCTCTCTCACCTGTCGTGGAAGACCGCCTTCTTGGTGGCTATCCGTCAGCCAGAAGGATGGGAGAGCTCAGGCGCTTTCCATCGAGTCTCCTTACCTGGTCTTCCACAGGGACAAGGTTGTCCTCCCTCACCGAAATTCCTTCGAAGGTGGTGTCGGGTTTCACCTTAACCAGGTGTTGACTCTGCGGTGTTCTACCCCAATCACACCTCGAGGCTTAATATAGGCTCCATACTCTGGACCCTAGAAGGGCGCCGCTATTATAAGGAGCGACGGCTGAAATTGGGAGGTTCGCCAGCTGTGTGTCACCTACGCTGAAGCCAACATCTGGCAGACCTGCAGCCAAGCGGACGATAAGCAGGTGGGTAACCTCCTGCATAGATCTCTGCTATAAGTTGGCGGGCATGGAGCCTCCCAGAGGGATAAGAGCTCATTCTACCCGCCATACTGCTGCAACGGTGGCTGCTTCCAGGGACGTCCCTATCCAGGAAATCTGCAGGGCTGCTACCTGGAAGTCAGCAAACACCTTCATTACCCACTACCACATCGACCTTGAGTCACGCCGGGATGCTGGTTTTGGGGCCTCGGTTCTCCAGTCTCTCTTTCCCAAGTAAGTATATGGGGTGCGTCTTGCCTCCTCCTCCTGGAGAACTGCTAGAGTCTGCCAATGAGTGTGGATGAACAACATATCCATGTCCCTAGAAATACAGGTTACTCACCTGTAACAGGAGTTCTAGGAATGGTATGTGTTGTTCATCACACGACCCAACCGACCTCCCCGGCTTCGACGCACAACCTGAGCTTCCAGCGGGCCAGATCTGGCGTCATGGGGCGGAGCCGAGAGTTATACCACCCGGGTGGGTGGGAGGAGCAAGCTTGAAGACCTTCCGGCAAGATTTAAAGCGGCAAGGATACTGCCAATGAGTGTGGATGAACAACATATACCATTCCTAGAACTCCTGTTACAGGTGAGTAACCTGTATTTGCTTATCGAGCGCCACTCTGGTTCAGTGGCCTCAGCCCAACCATCTCCTCTGCCCCAACTATTGGTATGTTTAAAACTAGGCTCCGGTACTATCTCACTACCAACAGCTCCTGTGACTGCCCAACTTAACCTTGTTTCTCCACTTCCCTTTCTGCTCTAGTTGTCCCCCCCCCCCACTGGATTCTACCCTCACATCTTGGTATACCCAATGCTGCACTTTTCACCCTCTTGCCACCCTTCCTACATTCCTCTCCCCCACCCTCTTCCCTCTCCCTATGACTCTGGCACTTCTTATCTGTTGTTTGTTTTCTCTGACAAATGCCGCTGGCTGCCTTGTTACAATGCTACCCTTGAACTGTATTAATCTGTACTCTGTTTGCAATGTCCAGATTGTTGTAATGCCTGTCTTGATGTTCCCCATAATTTGTATTTCTCTGACGTGGAACCTTTGTAAAAGAGCCATGGCTCAAAGGTATTTGTAATCCTAGACTTGATAAATAAATAAAAATATTTCAACAGGCAAACATTCATTGATTAATTGACTGCTTTCTACCTCTGCTTATTTCAGTCAAAGCGTATTTTAATATCTTTGTCCTGATTTTATGTTTAACTCTGTACAGTGCTCAGAGCCTCTTTTGTATTGAGTGCTTTATAAATGAACTTTGCCATGCCTTGCCTTGTTCCCACATCCTTCCAAAATCAGCCCTCCTGAAATCCAGCACCGTGGTCCTTAACTTGGTGTGCTTGGCTTCTAGCATTGTGTTGATCTGTATGGTCTGTTAGTCATTGCCCCTCAGCAGTTCTCTTACAGTTACATCTTTGACCTTCTCCCTGTTTGTGAAGATTATTTGGGACTTTTTGGAAAATTACTGAGTTGTGGTACAAGTGAAATGCTTTGAAGTGTACTGTAGTTTGGACTTGTTGAAACTTTCAAGGAACACCAACCAAAGTGTATGGTTATGCTCAATATATCATGCTTCTCCACCAATCACAGGACTGGATTTTCCTAAACTATTTTTATAAGTAAGCAATAAAAACACGTCAGGGTGTGAGTTAGGCTGAGATAACTGAATGCCCAGGAGCATAGTGAGGCCTGGCATTGCAGGTGGAGGACAGTACAGCCACTGGAAGGGCTGTTATCTCACGCTAACTCACATTCTGGAGTGTCTTATTGTGTTCATAAAATGGGGTTTCTTTGGAAAACAGTGTTCACAGACTTCAGAATAACAGTCCATCCACTGTTTCATTTCATTTTCATGTTTATTTTTCATATATGAGGGCAAGATGAGCATTGCTGCCCATTTTCACAAGCGACAATTTTTATTTAAGTGTAATGTTACTGATTAAGGGAAGAAATGGTCCCAAACCTTGCAAATATGAAAAATGCACAGGCTTGCCCAGTAGTGAGTGGTAATTGGGTACACGGGCATGCTGACACTGGTACTTTTTTCCCTGTGAGTTAGGCTGAGGAAAAAGTTGAGGTGGCACCCAGTTTCAGCCAGTTGGCAGCTACTGTATATTATAGGGACACGTCAACACCACTATAGTTAGGCCCTGTCCACACTACACCCTCGGGCCCGGTAACGGACGTAAACCATTACGGCCAGGAAGCGGTGCAGTGTGTCCACATTGCAGTAGTGTCCGTTACAGGACCGGCACCGCTGGTCCACACTTTGGGAGCCGGGCGACCATTAGCAAAGCGACACCCGATCCCACAATGCGGCTTCGCTCGCATCAGGGACTGGTGCCGCGCGTCACACTATGCCCGGTAATGTTACCGAGGCATAACATCATGACCGTTGTTGAAACCACATATGAGGTGGTTTCAACAACGGTTACGAACACGCCTGCTGTAACGTTACAGGTGTAAACGCAAACCGTTGTAATGGTTTGGGCACTCTGTAAGGTTACGGAGACGTAGTGTGGACAGGGCCTTAGTTGTGTAGGCTGTTTTAATGTTAAACTCCTAACTTTGCACTTTAATAGCTTTGTAACTGTTTAGTGGATTTGCACAAAATTTTGCATACATGGTCTCGGGGGTAAGACCCCATGACATGCTAAGTTTTGTTCTTGTTAGATGCATTGATTCTGAGATCTGGATAGTGAAAAAAAAGTAAACAAATTGGTTTTTTTTTTTTTTTTTGGCATCACTTAGTGCCCAGACCATTTGGAATTGTGCTCTGGCATTTTCAGGGTAGAAAGGGCTTGGTCCAGAGTGGTGCCTTTTGCTGGTTTGGTGGAAAAAGTATTAATCTGTTCCAAAGTTATAAGGATAAGGAAAAAACAATGTGGACTTAGATTTTCTTGACATTGTTTTTTTGTATGAAGGAATCTTTTCGTGAGATTGTCGTACTCATGAAAAAGATGCCTTCATACAAAAAAAGAATTTGGACTTAGTGTTTTTTCATATTCTTTTTTCATGATATTGTCATTCTCGTGAAAAAAGAATCCTTCATACGGAAAAAGAATTTGGACTTGGGTTTGTTTGTTTTTTTTTAACCACGTTTCAGATTTAACAAGCCGTAACCTCCGTCAGTATTTACGGTTAAGGGACAATCTATATATCAAAAGAAAAGTCTTAATGAGTACAACAAGATTAATTTAGGTGTCATATACAACACTATAACATTACAACTTTATTGCTTTTTGTGTTCGTACAGTTTATTTTATTTATTTATTTATTTTTTTTACTGCATCTGTGGAGGGATGGAAGCGCAAGGTGTGCTTCCCTAGGCAAATGGATGTGTTTGGGACCTGCATGAATAAGGATACTATTATACTATCTCAAAAAGTAAGGAAATTATTTGCCAAAAAAAAAAACCAAAACTTTGTTAGTACACCAGTTAGGGTTCAGAGTAAACCAGCAACAGCAGGGAAATGTAGTGTTAGGGTTTCCAACCCTAACACCCTACCGTCACCCTGCAAGCTGCAAAAGGAAAAAAAATTGTTTTTGCCTCTCTCGAGTCTTTGCAAATCAGGTCTTGGATCTTTCTTTGGGTTGTCGACCATAACACTCACCCCATTCACATATAGGCTGCCCATCTGAGCTTATTTGCTTATGGAATGGGGGAGCGTTAGGTTGGGCAACCTCAAGGAAGACCCCATGCCTGATTTACAAAGACTCAGGAATGGCAAAACTGTAATATTTTTTTTCATTTTGCTGCCTGCAGGATGGGATGGGATGTTAGCTTTGGAAACCCTAACACCACATTTCCCAACGTCTGTCATTTTAATCTAAACCCTAACTGGTGCATTATTGAAGGTTTTTGCAAAGAATATATATATTAGTTTCTGACATTTGCTAACCTGTTATATTGGGTGGGTTAGTTAAAGTTGAGCAACAGCTGATTTAATATATAATTCCTTTATTGTGCAGTTTTGTTTTCTTTTAACTACTCCCTACATCTTCAGCCAATATTCGACTGGAATGTTAAGCAGTTGTTTCTCTACTTATCTGCCGAGTATACAACACACAGCAATGTAAGTAGTAAATAGATAACTGTAGAAATTTCCTGTAAAAATTAAAGGTATTCTTTAGAAGTGACTACATCACTACCTTCTCTGACTATACAGTTTCTGCTTCAGCATTGAGAGTATTATGGCAATTTTATTGTGATCTCTAAATTTTTGTGTTTAGCAACAGGTAACAGCAAGTGATGCATTCTGTAGGGGATGTCAAATAGCAACTGCAGACCACAGCCTAGCAAATTTAATTTTTTGCAGTTTCACATATTTAATCAATTTATGATGCCCTTTCCAGGACTTCCTTCAATCTCTGCAATACATCTACCAAGTTGGTGTTACCACATCTGCGTTCTGTCTTTGGCTAGCATCCATATGGCAGCACCCATGGAGAGCAGCATCTTGGTGGAACTGTTTAGAGTCTGGAGTCAGACTAAAGGAAAGACCGCTTTCCCTGTGATATAGACCAGCTAAACCTTTATTGGGTATGACAGGGCAGGTATTTGTCTGCCTCACAAGTCTGAGTACTGTTTTTCCTTTCTGAGAACCCTCTCACCTTTCCAGACAGTGTACGCCCTGAGGCACCCAGCCAGTTAAGGAGAAACAAGGATCCAAGCCAATCCACCAATTTCCTTGAACCCACTGCATAAACTGCCAATTAGAAGCCATCTCCAGTTTGATATGTGACTATGGAATTTGCACATTTAAAAGTAAGCTAAAAGAAAGTAGTTAATTGACTCTGCTCCTCATCCTGTAGAAGACTTTTCTTACAGTATGTTTGTCAAAAAATGTGTGTCCAGTTTGCCATTGAAGGTGACGTTTTTGAGCAGCCACCTCCACAAACTGAATTCCTGAAAACCGTAGGTCTGACCCCTTCTATAAGGGTATTTCTTCTTATCAGTAAAGTACTAAAGATTTTGCCTTTAGTTTTTTTTTTCTTTTTCTATAAACCGCCTGCTTAAGCACAAACAGCTGCCAAACAAATTGGAGAAAAGGTATGCTGTACCTAGCAAGTGTGATTAATTTTTATTTCCACATCCTTCTGAAGAATTTGTTAAAACAGTTGCTTGTAAAAAACAAAAACAAAACTAGGACGTCTCTGTCATCAGTCCCTCTTGCCAAAGATTTGAGAAAAAATGGATTTCTTTGCAAAACATTTGACTGGAACACAGACACTGTGGCAGGCTTTCTGAATTGGGTACTCTTCAGATTACCAGTTGTCCCTCTGGTCTTCCATGCTGCCTCGTCCAGAATATGCCACAAGAATATAATGAACATATTGCTCATGAAGCGAAGGCTTCCAGGTAGCAGCTTTGGATGTCTGCTGATTGGAATGACACTGTAACTAGAATTATGAGTAATGCAGTGGTCCAGACTTGCTAGATTTTCCATTACATTTCTTACGCCCTCCTCAATGTCCACCATCCTGCAGAGCTTGGTATCATCCGTGAAAAGACATATCTTGCCTTTGATGCTGACTTCATTATTATGAACATGAAAAATGCCAGCAGATACAGGCCCTAGGGAATATCAAGTCTGCTTGATTGTGCAGCTATCACTTTTTACTCTGCAGCTGCCCCCACACATTGATAAACACATTGAACAGGACTGGACCCAGCACTGATCCCTGTGGGACCCCGGTAGTAATGTCTGTCATTCGGAAGTGCTCCCCACCACCACCACCACCCCCCTGCTGCATTCTGCTCATAGCCACTTTGTCATCCACCTGGTTAGTTTCTCCCTCATCTCCATATTCATCAGTTTTTTTGATCAGCCTCTTGTTTGGGACTGAGTCAGAGGCCTTGCTGAAATTCAGGCATAGTATGTCCACTGCTTGGCCCTTGCCTACTGCCCTGAAGACCCAGTTGAAGAAGGTGATAAAGTTTGTTTGGCATGACGTCTCTGTCATGAATCCGTGCTGCCTGCTATCTTGAAATCTGTTTGCCTCAAGGAACTCGGGGGAGACCCTTCCTTTAGGATGGTTTTCATCATGTTTACAACAATTGATGTCAGGCTGACTTGTCTATAGTTCCTCACTTCAACCTTAGATCCACTCTTGTGCAGGGGCACCACACACTCATGCTGAACCACCCCTATGTCCAGCGAGCAGTTGAACAGGTGAGTTGGTGGCACTGCAAGGACTGCTTTCAGCTCTCTCTGCACACTTGGGTGCATGCCAGTTCCTCGGGACTTGTCCAGTTTGAGGGCCTTGAGCCCTTTGAGGACTCTGTCCTCTTTTATTGCTTCCTTCCTTCCTCATCCTCACTGGCATCTGTTCCTATTTACCCCTGTGCTGGAGGCCCAGTCTTCTCCTTAGGGAAGACTGAGCCGAAGTATTTATTCAGTACCTCCGCCTTTTCCCCGTTTTCCTCCACCCACTAAGTCCCCTTTTCCCACTTCACTATTTCCTCCTTTGTTGTTCTTTCTTCTAGATGTATCACCTGCTTGCCTTACCACCCTGCAAGTTGATTTCAGCTGCCCTGCATATTCTAACTCCACGAATTCTTCAGTATTCTTAAAGGAAAACTTAATGTTAAAATCAGAAAAAGATATGTAGTAGTCTTTTTTTTCTGTCTTCTAACCAGTTCCCAGTGTTTTCTTTTCCTCTGGCTGTGAGAGATGTTTTTTCTAACTTTCCTTAACTGTTTTATTGCCCTTGGAGGTTGCCATTCTAGAATGCCCTTTAGTGTGATGTCTAATTGCCCCTGCAGGAAGCCAGTGTCTTGTTACAGGGTCTGTCACGGCTCAGCCACAGAGAAAATACTTCTTCCAGAGAAGAGACACTGCTAGATTTTGGGTGAGTGTAATCATTATTATTTTTTGATATCAGTACCTTGTCCTGCTATGTTCTGCTGTGTGTGTGTGTGTGTGTGTGTGTGTGTGTGTGTGTGTGTGTGTGTTTGAATCATGTCACTGTTTACTCTATTCCTCTCAGTCACTTTCAGTTTTTGCACCAATACTAAGTTGCAAAAATTGAACATCACCTTATAGGTTGTAATATAGCAGGACAAGGCACTAATATCAAAAAATAATAATGATTACACTCACCCAAAATCTAGCAGTGTGACTTCTGTGAAAGAAGTATTATCTTTGTGGCTGAGCTGTGACAGACCCTGCTAAATCTAAGGGCATAACTACATCACTGTCACATGAGCCAGGGTGCATCGTTGGAGAAAGAAAGCCAATAAACCTATTTGTGATGGAGATCCCCAGGGGTTGTAAAACTACCATACAGCTAGCAGGCTAATTTAGGAAAAACGCTTAACGGCAGACAGAGGGAAGGACACACTAGGACTTGACATACACATCAAAACACTCTACATAACACATGTTTTTGCACATTCTGGGTGGACTTCCCTTTAACTCTTAGTCAGCCTGTAGAGTTGAACTGCCCAGAGAATGGAATGTATGTAAATGATGGAATACATCATTGGCTCATGCCACCATTCAAATGCTGCCTTACCAACTGCTTTGTTCTATAACGCTTCAGATTTCATTCTTCACCTGCTAGCCAAGACGTCCCGGAGATTCCTCCTCTGTCGAGACTCCAGACGTTGTAAAAACAAGTACAATTTATCTAATTTTTCATCTGCTGTCTTTACTTTCTGTTTTTAATAGTTAGCACTAGTTGGTTTACTGTTTTATTATTAGTTTTAGCGGTTCCTCCCAGTTCCCTGCAACCGTTGGGGAACCAATGCTTTCGTAAGTTTTCCTCTTCTTTATTACTTAGTTCTTCATTATAGTTTATTTTCTTTTATTCCTATAGTGTGAACCGATACGTTTGGTTCCTTTTCCTGTGGCAACCTCCTTTTTTTTTTTTTTTCTCCTCTCAGGAATTAACTGCGATCCATAAAGTTCAGTAACACCCCCCAAAAAACCCAACTTTATTTATATTTAGTGGGTTTATTTTTATGGACATTTGACTAAAATGTCAGATAAACCACAGAAGACAACAGGCCCTACTGGGTTTAAAAACTGTGTTCAGTGTGGAGAGGTGTTCGACAAGGCAGACAAACATGACAAATGTGTTGTCTGTCTTGGTGAATCCCACTTCACATCTGAATGTGACTTCTGCAAAACCTTTCCGGAAAAAATGGTTGAAAAGCATTTGGAAAGGTTTAAAGAGCAACTCTGTATTATAATAAAAAAACTTTAAAACACTAGATTTATACCAGTTATGTTTTAACTTTATCGTTTTGTATTTTCCTTGCTGTTGGTCTATGAATATTATAGATAATGCAGCAATTATTTCATTGAGTCTTTAAAATATATCCAACTCTCCCCTGCTAACCACATAATCGCTGTTTGTGACATCACAGAATGTCATGGTGAATACTAAGATGTCATAAACCAAAGCACTGTGAGGTTAACAGGGGAAAGGCAGGTGTTTTCTATACAGACTTTTTAGATGGTCTACCAAGATGGCTGTAAATCTTGGAAAGTAACATTGGAAATGAAAAATGTGTATTTTGTTGTAAATTGTAGCAACTGAAACATCTTACTTATCAAAGCACATGCAGAAGTGCAGAGTTGCTCTTAAAAAAGAAGGTTTCAGAATCTAAGGGTAACTGCGCTGACCAGCGTACCCCACTCTACTGCTAAGGATGAAACCGTAGAAACTGAGCCTTCCACCTGGAATAAGGGTGAGCCTTCTAAGACAAAACAAACCGGTGAACTGGTTAAGAAACTGGGACCGGCAAAGAAGCTTAAGAAAATGAAACATATAGAATCCCCTTGCCAGAAAGCAAAAGAGGACTTCTGGGAAACAACCCAAAATGCCTCCACCAAAGGCTACAGCCCAGGCACTAAAAGCTGTTTAAGCCATACAGAGATGTGTACTGGTTCTACCGGTTCCAGCCAATCCCATGGTTCGGTCCTAGGTTCAGCAACCAGTAACTCTGGTTCAGACCTTGGTTCCTGAGATCCAGGATTACAAGGAGTTTGAGAACCATGATGAGGATGAAGGGTACCCATCGAGCCAGAGGTCTCTCCCTATGAGGATTGTGAATCTCCACCTAGACTTCCTGAGGATTTTTCCTCATACTTTACTTTTGTGATGAAAATGGTGGATGCTTTGGACATTACTACCAGTGAGGTAGTGGAGGATGAGGAAGAGGTGGAATTCCTCAACCTTGTGGATCTAACCCCTACTAGGAAACTGTTACTACCAGTTAACAAGTTTCTGAAGAAGCATACCCTGAAAATCCTCCAAACACCAAATTCTATACCACCTCTGGAAGAAAGAGCTGACAGAAAATACCAGCTAGACAGGGAAGGGGCAGAATTCTTATGCTCCCCTCCTGATGATGAAGGTGTGGTTTAGACTGCAGCCTGCGACAGGGCAAAGGTGCCTTTGGCATCTCACCCTCCAGACAAAGACTCAAGGAAAATCGACGGTATGGCCAGGAAGGGCTACCTCTCAGCTTCTCTGTCGATTTAGGCAGGCTAACTACATGGCCTATGCTGGCCAATACCGGAAGTCCCTGTGGCAGTCAGTTTTGGCCATGGTTGACAAGGCTCAGTAACTGACCTTGCAGGGATTGCAAGATTTGGCTTAGATACATCACAATACCAATTCCAAATGGCAGTGAATGCTAATGACACTGCCTCCAACTGGATGGCTCTCCCAGTAGCTCTCAGGAGATTTGCTTGGCTCAGAGCCACTGATCTGTCACAAGATACCAAGATGAAGATCATGGATTTTCCTTGTGAGAATAATTCTCTGTTTGGGGACAGAACAGAGGCCTGCATTTATTTATTTATTGAAATGTTTCACCAGGAGGGCACACTGAACAACAAGTTGCTCGTGTCACGATACAACGGGGGGGGGGGTTACATGGGGCTAGAACACAGAATCACAATATACACAGCTGGAATGGCATACAATTAAGAATCAAGTACAGCATGATTATGCAATGACATTCAAGGGGAAGGGAAGCAAAAGGGGGAGCTAGCAGGCAATGCATAGAATAGAGTGCACACAGGTTGGTCTAGGTGAGCTGGTGTACAATAGCACAAACAGTACAGTAAGCTTCAGTACAACAGAACTGCAAATTAAAATTAAAGTGCATTTTAGGTTTGGGGGCTAGCAGGTTAGTGCAGAGGAGTGAGGTGAGGTGAGGGTATAGAAGGAGAGGAGAAAGGAGGTGGAAGAAAGCAAGAATGACCCTTCAGAATGTACCCTGCCGGGGGCACAAACAAGGCAAAGTTATAGGTGAGCATGCCATGAACAAACCCTTTCAGGATGCTAAGAACCCTGTCAGGGGGCAGAAACAAGGCAAAGATAGAGGTGAAGGAGTGAAAATAGGTGTGGGGGGGCGGAGTTAGGTATGGAGTTAGTACTGAGGAGTGCAGTGGAGGATGAGGGAGGTGAGGGATGGGGTTGAGAGAGAGGCATACCAAGGTCTGACCCCTACAGGATGCTGAGAACCCTGCCAGGGGGCAGAGCAAGGCAAAGATAGAGGAGAGGGAGAGAAGATAGATAAGTGAGGGGGGGCTTGAGGGAGGAAGTGAGAGAAGGTTGAAAGTAGAAAAGGGGAATAGAGGCAGTGGGGATAAAATTAGAGGAGTGGGAGATGTTGGGGTGCGTAATCGGGAGCAGAGCTTTGGGAGGAAGTCAAGGAGGAGTATAGCAGAAGCAGCTAGGGGAGAGGTAGTTGTGTAGGGCAGATCCGAGGAAGGAAGAGGAGGTGGAGTGGCATATTTGAGGGGGGAGGGAGTTTCAGACTTTGGGGAAGCGATAAGAAAAAACAGACCGACCGATGATTGTGGAGCGGTGTGGGACCGCCAAAATACCAATGTCCGTAGATCTGAGGGAGGGGGTTGGGTTGAAAGGGATGTGGTTAGGTAAGGAGGGAGTTCAGTGAGCCAATATTTAGAGGTGAGTTTGTCACAATGAGAGAGGCGCCAGTTTGCAAGCAGGGAAAGGACAGGGCACGATAGAGATCACAGTGATGAGTCCAGACAGAAAGAGTTAGTGTGTCCAATCTGGACAGGGAGGACTTGGGAGCAGCACCATAGACTACGTCGCAGTAGTTGAACATGGGGAGTATCATCTTCTGGACAAGTTCACACCTGACTGTAGGAGGTATGCAACTATGGTTCCGGTATAAGGCACCAAGCTTGGGGTGCAGTTTTTTCAGGATGGCGTCCATATGTCCAGAGAAGTTGAGGTGTTGGTCCAACCAAACCCCAAAGTATCTAAATGAGGTGGTATCCTCTAAGAGTGTCCTGTTCAGGATGTGGAAAGAGGATAGGCCAAGGAGCCTTGAGAGTCTGCCTAGTGCTAAAGGTCATGAAGTCTATCTTCTTGGTGTTTAGGAAGAGCTGATGGGAGGCAAACCAGAGCTGAACCTGGTTGAAGTCGTGCTGTACGGTGGTTGCAACATCAGCTGGGCATTTACTGGAGGTATACAAGACAGTATCCTCGATGTACATGTGGATAGAAGAGGAGGGAGAACAGACTGATGGAAGGTCATTTAGGAAGATGGAGAAGAGAATGGGACCAAGCACTGAGCCCTGTGGGACTTCTGTGGTGATAGGGAGGGGAAGGGAGATGGAATCCTGGACCTTGACAGATTGGGCTCCGCCTGTGAGGTAGGACCTAAACCAGGTAGTGGCGGGTGTAGACAGACCAGCTGCCAAGAGGGAATCAAGAAGGAGGTCATAGGAGACTGTGTCAAAAGCCCTGGTGAGGTCAACAGAGATTGCTGAGGTGATCAGGCCATTGTCCATCCCGGTAAGGATGGAGTCAGTAAGCCTGAGTAGGGAGGTGGTGGTGGAGTGATTTCTTCCGAAATCCAGATTGGAACGGGGTGAAGAAGGTGGAGTCTGTTAAAAAGGAGGTGAGTTGGGAGGGAACGATGTGTTCTTGGAGCTTAGCGAGGGTGGGGAGGAGAGAGAGAGAGTGAAAGTTTACAGGAGAAGTAAGGTCACCACTCTTGGAAAGAGGGAGGACCATGGCATGCTTCCAGGACAGAGGGACAGATGAAGACAAGAAAGAGAGGTTTAGGATTATTGAGAGAGGACAGGCTATAGCTGGGGCTAAGAGGGAAAGGAGCTTTGGATCAAGATCATCGGGTGAGGAGCCTTTGGAAGGGTTAAGGGAAAGAAGGGCATTTAGTGTTTCATCAGGGGTGACTGCTGAGAAGCAGAAGGAGGGAGGCAGAGGTGGGATGGGTGCCTAAGGAGGGGGAAGCGAGAGGGGAAGGATTTTAGGAGGGCCGAGTTACACGAGGTATAATTGGAGTTAAATTCCTTGGCCACTAGGCAGGGGTTAGATACAAGGGAGTTGTTTATTTTAAGCATGGTGGGGCATGGGACGGGGGGAGAAGAGGGCATGGACCACTTTCCAGAATTTGGGGGGGTGCTGAAATTTGAGAGGAATGCTGATCTGAAATACTCGGACTTGGCTAGTCTGGTTGCTTTAGTACAAGAATTTCTTAGCATGCGGTACTTTGCATAGTCAGAGGGGAGTTGGGAAGTCTTTTGCTTCCCCAAGGCTTTGTCATGCGCCTGGAGGCAGGCCAGCAGTTCTGGGGTGATCCAGAGAAGATGGTTGACTCGAACTCTAGTTCGTTTGAAAGGGGTGAATGTGTTTCAGATTGTAAGGAATTTTTCTTTAAAGTAGGCAAGAGCATGGTCGACAGTGGGGGCAGAGGTGAGAGGGGCCCAGTCAGAGAGTGCAAGATCTTGTAGGAGGGGGTCAAGGTCTAGGGAGTTGAAGGAGCAAAATTACAGGAGTTTATTTGGGGGTTGGCCTGTGGACCTTCCTAACCAGGAAGATGGGGTGATACTCGATGAGGGCATCTGGTAGGAGACCAGATTTAATGACTCTGTGTGGGTGGGAGGTGAGTGCCCAGTCTATCAGGGAATGGTTTTGCGTTTTGGTTCAGACGAGTGGGTTCTTGGATGAGTTGGGCAAGATTTTAGGCTGTCATGTTGTTAAGAGTCTTAGATGTAGAGTGAGACAACCAGTTTAAATTAGTCACCCAGTAAATATAACTCCCCTTTGTGAGAGAGGGAAGCTGTGGAGGTAATAAGTTCAGATGCATCAGTGGGCTGGATACCAGGACGGCAATAGAGCTCTGCTATAAAGATTGGGATGGAGAAGGGCAGGGCAGATCTAATGGCAAGGGCTTCATAAGCAGCATGGATGGAGGCAGAGAAAATAGTAGAGTATTTAAGTGAGGACAGGATAAATATAGCTACACCACCACCTCTTCTGGCCTTTTCCTGCCTAGAAATGGAGTAGCCAGAGATGGAGTGGTCCAGGACCGTGTCATTGAGCCAAGTTTCTGTTAAGATTAGAATGTCGGGGGTAATCGAGGCAACCATTGTCTGCAAAAGGTCGATCTTTGATATTAGGCTACAGATGTTCAGGTGTATGATTTTCAGTCCATTAGGGAGGGCTGGAGGGGCTTGAGAATTAGGCACATGTGAGATAGAGATGCTGTAGGAGGAGTTAGGGTCATTTGGGCCAGGGTTAGGGTGAATATCACCTGATGCAAGGAGGAGGGGGCAGTAATGAGGAAGTGGAGTTTGGGGCATTTGTGGGGGGGTCATGGATTTATGAGATGATTTGGTGGAGTGGGGGCTTGGTGGTGTATGTGGTTAGGAGGCAAAGGGAAGCAAAGTAGCTAGGTACTGAGAGAATAGTAGCTGGGGGGAGGCAAGGGAAATGAGACTAGAGTTCGAAAGGGGGTGCCAGTGTTATTGCAAGGATAAGGGTAGAAGATAGGGGGAAGGGCATATCTAGATTTTTAGGCTGGGTATCTTGAGATGCAGGAGTAGATAAGGTGAGGAATAGAATCAGAAGGGGTGGGGTAAAGGAGAAGTGTTACCTTTTTGGGCAGTAGTTGGGGGGTCATAGTTTGTAGAAAGCAGTAGCATATATTGAGAACAAAATAAGAAAAAATGACAGGAAGGGACATTTGGCAATAGAGAATGCACAGTGAGTGTGCAGTAGGCTGCAGTAGTGGTAGGAGCCCTCTAGTGTCCTGGTTTTATAACTTTCAAGTTAGTAGTAAGAATAAAGGGAAGTTCTGGGGAATGGATTGAGTGAGCACAAGAGAGTGTAACAGCAGCAAGAGACAGACTGGGAAGAGATTGGTAGCCAGTAGGCAAAAGGGAGATTTAAGCATGGTGGAGCTCGTGTGTATTTAATGGAGGTCGGGGCTGGGGAGGCTGGGCAGGACAAATTATTAGGAGAAGTGAGAAGCACAGGAGGGACGGCATTAAAGCTGAGGGCTTGGAAAGTCCAGAAAAGAGCGCTAAATTCAAACGGCTGCACTTTGAGACCTCGTACCTTGTGGCTAGTCTCAGGCAGGGGCGAATTGAGCCGCCAGAGGAGTGGATGGCAGCTGGGCGCCCGATCAGGGATCACAGCAGCCTGCAGGAAAGAAAGGGGTAGAATTTAATTTATTCTTACAGGACAAAAGAGTTTTAATCGGTGGGAAGGTTGGAGGGGGAGCTGAGGCAGGAAGCAAACGAGCAGAACAGAAGGTAAGAGTAAAGGAGCAAATTAAAGAGTTGGAGGGGAAAAAAATAATGCAGCAATTCTTGGATAAATTCAAAAACAGGTTGGACAGGCTTAGGCAGTAATTTTTTTCACAGACTTGCGGTAAGCTATTTAAAGTAAATGACAGTTTCCACAGTCTGTGCTAGCAGTAGATTCGCTGGTCTGCTTAGCAGAAATTACTTACATACTGCAGGCTCTTAGTTTGTAGCCTAAAGTGAGTTACAGTTTATAAAAACATAAGCAAAATCAGTTTCCTAGCTTAAACAGACGAAACTGTAGAATATATTAAAACAGTTGAAGTTCCAAATTAGTAGAAGTGACAAGCACAGGAGGGACGACATTAAAACTGAGGCCTTAAAACATAGATTTTGACGGCAGATAAGGACCACTTGGCCCACCCAGTCTGCGCATTTCTCTACCTATTGGATAAGCTGCAGATCCTAGTTAACCAGCAGCCTACTTCTTCCTACCCCCACCCCCTAGAATTGCCCTATGACTGTCCCATGCATGCTTGAATTCCACCACTGTTTTTGACTCCACAACCTCCTCCGGAAGGCCATTCCATGCATCCACAACCTCTCTGTGAAAAAATATTTCCTTAAATTACCTCTGAGCCGCCTCTTCTATCTTCACATTGTGCCCCTTGTTCTTGCACACCTCTTTTTGAAAGATGCTACCCTCTTGGACTTTGTTGATTCCCTTGAGATACTTGAAAGTTTCTATCATGTCCTCCTCTCCTTTCCTCGAGGCTATACATATTCAGCTCCTTATGTCTCTTCATATGTCTTCCGTGCAGGCCCTGCACCATTTTAGTTGCCCTCTCTGACAGCCTCCATCCTGTCTATATCCTTGCGGAGATTGGGTCTGAACTGCCATGAGTACTCCAGATGGGGTCTCACCAACTGTCTGTACAGAGGATAATAACTTCTGTTTTCTGCTGGTGTTGCCTCGCCCTATGCATCCCAGTATCCCCCCAGCCCTCCTTGCTGCCCTCTCACATTGCTTGCCCACCTTTAGGTCATCTGATATGACTACCCCCAGATCCCTTTCCATTTTGTTGTTGTTAGTATCTCACCCCCATTGTGTACTCTTCCCTGGGTTTTGTTTCCCAGGTGCATTACCTGCACTTCTAGCATTGAATCTAAGCTGCCATACATTTGACCATTCCTCTAACCTTGCCAAGTCCCTCTCATCCTTTCCACCCCACCTTGTGCATCAACTCTGTTGCAGATCTTTGTGTCATCTGCAGAGAGACATACTTTTCCTTCCAGTCCCTCTGCAATATTGCTTATAAAGACATTGAAGAGGACCGGTCCTAATACTGAACCCTGTGGTACCCTACTAGTAACCCCCCTTCTTCAGAGTGGACTCCATTTACTATTACTGTCTGTGTCCTATTCTCCAGCCAATTCTTTACCCAGGCTGTCATCATGGGACCCACTCCCAGGCTGGCTAACTTGTATATTAATCTTTTGTGTGGGACTGTGTCAAATGCCTTGCTGAAGTCTAGGTAGGCCATGTCCACAGCCCCTCCCTGATCTACTACTTTGGTCACCCAGTCAAAGAAATCTATCAGATTTGTCTGGCATGACCTTCCCGCTTGAATCCATGCTGCCTTGGGTCCTGAGCCCCTCTGGCCTCTAGATACTCAACAGTTCTTTCCTTCAGAAGTGATTCCATTATTTTCCCTACCACTGAGGTTAAACTGATAGGTCTGTAGTTTTCTGCTTCTGCCTTGCTCCCACTTTTGTGAAGGGAATCACATCTGCCCTTCTCCAGTCCTCGGTACCACCCATCCTCCCATGATTTGTTAAAGAGGGTAGTCAGTGGTGTCACTAGTTCTACCCTTAGTTCTTTTAGAATTCTGGGATGAATCCCATCAGGCCCCATTGCTTTGTCCACCTTCAGTTTTAAGAGTTCTTTCAGAACCCTTTCTTCTGTAAATGGGCTGGTATCAACTTCTGTATCCAGAGTGTTTCTACTGTTTGTTTTAGGTACCTCCTCCACTTCCTTTGTAAATACTGAGCAAAATTATTTGTTTAGTGTATCTGCCTTTTCACAGTCACCCTCTGCCCACCCTCCCTCCTCTTTATTAAGCCTCACTAGCCCTCCCTTTGTCTTCCTTCGCTCCCTGATGTACCTATAAAAGGTTTTATCCCCCTTCTTAACAGAGTTGGCTATCTTTTCCTCGGTTTGGGCCTTTGCTGTTCTGACTGCCTTCCCAGCTTCCTTTTGCTTTAACTGATACAGTTCCCTGTCCTGCTCCTTCTGTGATTCCTTGTACTTTCTGAATGCTTTCTTTTTTCTTGAACCTTCACTGCCACTTCCTTTGAGAACCATAGTGGTTTCTTACATCGCTTCATTTTGTTAATTTGCTTCACACGGCTTGTTACCTCTGTGATGGCAGTTTTTATTATTCCCCATTGTTCTTCCACCCCTCCTTCCTGCCCATTTGCTAGTGCATTCCTTAGGCACTCACCCATTTTGGCGCAGTCAGCCTCCTAAAGTCCAGTACTTTTGCCTTTGTATGGCTTGACTCTATTGCTGTGTTTATTGTGAACCATACTGTTCGATGGTCGCTAGTTCCCAGATGGCTACCCACTTCTACATCTGTGATCCTCTCTTCATCTCCATTTGAGAGAGCCAGGTCTAAGATTGCTCCCTCTCGAGTGGGCTCCAATACTAGATGTCTAAGGCATGCCCCTTGTAGGGCATCTAGAATAACCCCACTCTTTGAAGTGGCTGCTGCAACTGCATTCCACTTAACATCTGGCATATTCAGATCACCCTTCAGCAATATCTCCCCTTTTTCTGCCATTCTAAGTATTCTTTCTATCATTTCCTTGTCCATTTCCTCTGTATACAACCCCTGTGCGGATTGTGGTGCCATTGCCGGTCTCCAAATTTACCCACAGTGCTGCTTCTCCTCCCTGTTTTCCCTTTTGTTCTGTTGCCTTGATTCCTTCCCTTATGTAAAGAGCTACTCCTCCTCCTCCTCTTTACCTCCCGTCCCTCCTGTAGATAGTGTATCCTGGTATGTTTGTCCCAGTCATGGTTTTGTGTGTACCATGTTTCTGTGACTGCCACGATATCCAGATGTTCCTCCTCCATCAAGGCCACTAATTCAGGAAGCTTGTTACTCAGACTACGGGCATTGGTACTCATTGCTCTCCATTTTGATGGCTTTACCTTCTTTTGCAGCATCCCCACTGACCTGTCTACTTGGTCTTTTCTCATTTAGTACCCTGTTTTGTAGGGGAGGCTGGGATTTTCCTGCTGTTATCAGTGCCTCCTCTGACTAGTTTAAAAGCTTGCCAATGAAGCCTTTAAACTGATTGCTCAAAGACTTGTTCCCTTCCTGGACAGATGCAGACCATCCTGCCAGTATAGGCTGGTGTCCCTCCAGGTGGAACCCCAGTCCCCAATGAAGCCAAACCCCTGTGCCCCTACACCATTTTTTCAACCATTCATTAAACTGCATGGTGCAAAGTACCCTCACTTCACTCATGCCATTGACAGGCAGCACCTCAGAGAAGGATATTGTGTGTGCTACTTGTCTTAGGCCCCTCCCCAATTCTACAAAGTCCTTCTGCACTGCTCTAATCTCATGATTAGCCAAGTCATTTGTCCCTAGGTGGACAATGACGCCCAGCTCAGATTCCGTGCAGCTGTTCTCGTGATCCTGAGGATGCGCTCCTGTCTCTCCAGCCATGGCACCAGGCAGGCACCTTACTTCAATTTTCCTGCTCCCCCAGTTCTATCCCCACAGAGTCCCCCACCAGGAGCTGCTTCCTTCCTTGTGGTGTCCTCTGCCTCCTTCCTGTGGGCCTCCCTTGTGACAGTTGTCCTCAGCCTCCTTAATCTCCTCTGCAGGTGCATCCATGGGGGCTATGCTCCCCAGAATGGTGTATGGATTGTGGTGTGGAACAACTGACTGGGTGTGCCTCTGTTCCACCATCCTCACTCTCCTGAGCCCACTGTGGTCCAACTGCTGTGCTTTCTTCACAACCTCTGAGGTAGTGGTGGTGGCTCTGGTGCTCCCTGGATGGGGGAGGTTCCCTTCCTACCGTCCAGTGTGGCCTGGTGGAAGGTCCCCTTACTACTGTCCAGTGTGGCCTGAAGATGGGCAACTTCCTCCCTCAGGGCAGAGTTTTGTCTGCAAATAGGGCAGCATCTCAGCCTCCAGAAAGACTCCCGGAACACTGCTGCCCCACAGCCATTACATTGCACTACTCCCCACATTTTTTTTTTTTTTGTGTGTGTGTGATTGGTTTGTAATATAGAAATATATATATATATATATATATATATATATATATATATATATATATATAATACAATGTGTATGCTTATATTGTCAGTGCAGTGTGCTAGAGAGGATATGACAGTGATATGCACCTTGCACTCTTGAAATGATGTCAGAACCCCAAGTATAAAGGAACTATTTCCAGGGGGTGGGTGAGGGGCCTAAACTGTGCCCTCACAAAACAATCAGCTAAAAGCTCTGACCCACTGCTGCAATGAGTGCCTTCCTGTCAGCAAGATGCCCTACACAACAATTTGACAGAGAAAATACCCTGCTAATCAAACAGAGAAAAATCCACACATCCGAGTCAGATACAGGTAATGCTCCCCAGCCCCAAAACAGGCCTGGTGGTTTGTGCTCTGAAAGCTGTCAGCCCCAAAATAAGTCAGCTGTGCTGTAAACTCTTCCTGCACTGAAAATGTTAAGAATTGTAAAACAAACGTAAACCTAGATCCACCTCCCTCTGTTGCTTGAAAGACTGTCTTTTCCTGTTTCACACTGCAGGTTTTGCTATGACAACTCCTTAACCCCAGTAACTTTGTTGAAAATATTTTAACTATCACAAACTCCTACGCACCAGTAAATTATTTAAAAATAGTTTCTGTCCCAAAATCCTAGTAGTCAATCCAGCTACCCCCAAGGGACAACCAAAATGCAGTATTCAAACACTTATGAAGTTACTTCCAAGGTAAGCAGAGTTTGCAAGTTTCTTTTTCAACTCCTCAGCCACCTGTAATTCATTTAAAAATAGTTTAACTGTCAGAAAATCCTAGTAGACAATCTAGCTACCTCCAAGGACCTACCCAAATGCAGTATTTAAATCCTTTTGAAGTTACTAACAAGATAAACAGATAAAAAGTCCAGAAAAGAGCATCAAATTCAAACAGCTGTGCTCTGAGAGCTCATACCTTGCGGCTTGTTTCAGGCAGGGGCGAGAGGAGGAGCGGACTGAAGCAGGGCGCCTGCTCAGGGCTCACGGCAGCTTTGCGGATAGTTTCAGGCAGGAGCGAGAGGAGGAGCCAACTGCAGCGGGTGCCTGATCAGGGCTCACTGCAGCCTTGTGGCTAGTTTCAGGCAGGTGTGGACAAATATAAAACCACCTATAAGAACAAAACGGCCAAGGAAAAGCCTTTGACTTCCTACAGGCCTTATGGAAGGGGGGAGGCAAAGATAGGTCTACCTATGGCAGACCATTCTATCAGGCGCAAGCCATTCAGCAGGAGTATCCCCAGTAATCAGGATACCTTTAGTGGTAGGGGCATAAGGGGATCTAGGTGGGGGAATCAGGCTGGTCAAGCCCAACCCCAGCCTAAGCAGAATCTCTGACTTAGTAGCCAAGGTCTCCTCCCCTGTACCAGTAGGGGACAGACTGGCTTACTACTTCTAGGCATGGAAAAACATCACCACAGACAAGTGGGTCCTGGAAGTAATGAGTCCGGGTTTGTCCCTCAGTTTTAAATCCCTCCCAATTTTAAGAACAAGGATCTTCAGACCAGCTTCAACCACAAAGAAGAAGCTGTTGGAGGAGGAAGTGACAAACCTGTTACTGTCAAGGGCAATAGAACCAGTGCTTCCACAGCAAAGGGGAAAATGATTTTACTCAAGGTACTTCTTGACCATAAAGAAAAATGGGGAGTGGCGACATATACACGATCTAAGGTTACTGAGCAGACATTTGGCAAAGCCAGAATTCAAAATTGTAACTTTAGCCATGATTCTGACAACCCTCCAGAAGGAAATTGGTTGGTATCACTGGATCTAAAAAATTCATAGTTCCACATCCCCATAAGAGAGTGTCACAGAAAATACCTCCGATTCAGATTCCTTTCGGGTCACTGCCAGTTCTCAGCACTGCCATTTGGCCTCACCTCAGTACCAAGAGCATTTGCAAAGTGCCTGGCAGTGGTGGTGGCACATCTGAAAAGGCAGGGAATAACTGATCTTACTTCAAGAGGGCTCTTGCAGTAGGTATTTAATATAGGACTCACCTAGCAGGCATTAGGACCCCACGGAAAAATTTCTAGCTAGCAGTCTCTGGCGGGGGACCACCCCCACATCAGGTGACCGACGCCATGAGACATCAATATAAAGGGGGCTGTCCCCCACGCCCGCCTTCCAGTTCTTTTCCATTGTCGACTTGTGAAAGTTCCTTGTGGTAGAGTTCAACGCCTTCAGTCATCCGTCAGTTCAGTTTTCAAACTTTTCGACCAGTTTTTTTCCCGGTATTTTCTCTCGTATAATCGCAGGTATTTTGTCCCCGACGCCTTCTGAATCACATAAAATAAGGCGATCATGCGGTTCCCAGTTGCCGCACAAGGACGACCACTCCCTGTGCCTCTTCTGCCTAGGCCTGGATCATCCTGTGGAGAAGTGCCAGCACTGCCAGAAATTTAATTCAGCTACCCAAAAATGGAGGCAGCAGTCCCTGGAGGCCCATATTTTAAAGAAAAAAATGGCATCCGTGGAGGAGGAGTTGAAAAGTTGAGGCAAGCTTCCACTTCCCCCGAAGGCCACAAAAAGGGGAAGCACTGGGACCGGGATTCAACCTCCATGGCTGGAGTCGCGGTTCTGAAGGAAACTTCCCCTCCGGGAGACTGCTCTATGACGACTGTCTTGGCGGTGTCAAAGAAGATGTCGCCCATCCCGTCGGGCCCACGCTCGGGGCCCCTCTGGTACCTCTTGGGTAAAGGAGGCCTCCGTCCCTGGGAAGGCTGCTGCCACGCGGCCCTCAGGTTTAGATGGGTCCACTAAGTCGGATGCCGGTGCTACCGATGTCCACCCAGACAAGACTGGTAAGCCCCTTGCTCCTTCGGGAGGGCGCACAGTTGCATGTTCGCCTGACAAGGCTGCATCTCCAGTGCAGCCTTCTTCGAGCAAAGGATCCGATAAGTCTGACGCCGGCTCCTCCGACACCTGCTCGGATCCGGCTGATAGTACCAGACGTTGCTTTATCAGGCACCTCAATACCTTCATTTCTGGAGCTGCTGAGAAAGATCCAGGAAGTTCATCAGTGGCAATCTCTGGAGCCAGATCCACAGCGTAAAAAGCTCGCTGCCCACTTGGATCTGCCTGAGACCACTCCTACATTGATTTCACCCTGGATAGAGCCTCACGCAGACCTTGTTTCCACTATATGGAAACAATCGTCCGCCTTAGCCCCCCTTCTGAGGAAGGCAGATTGGCTATACCAGGCTCCTGAGGGAGTAGATTCTTTGAATGTACACCCCAAAGTGGACTCGCTCATGATTAGCGCCGCTCACGGCCGCTCTGCTAATCCCAAACATCTCGGCTTATCTCCGCCTGACAAGGAGTCTTGGCTTCTGGACCATTATGGGAAGAAGGTCTGTGCGTCTTCTACCCTAGATATTAGGGCCCTGAATTATGTAGCTCATATGGGGATTACCAGAAGATCATTCTTAGTCAGGTGGAATCAAAGTTAGACTCCCTTCTTGAGTCTCAGACAAAACAGGAAATGGCAGATCTTGTCCGTTCTCATTCGGCCAGTCGGCACATGCTTCGTGCCACTTACGACGCAGTGGACACAGCTGGTCAGAGCTTCGGTGTCATGCCTGGCTCAGAGTGTCAGGATTGGTCCTTGAAGTGCAATCCGCTATTCAGGATGCGCTCTTCAGGGGTTTGGTGCTATTTGGCGGTGATGTCAAGGACATCATAACTGACCTGCAAGAGAAGGGCACTGCGCTCAAGTCCATAGACGCTTTGTACAGACCCCATCGGGGCAGCGGCACCCTTTTCGTTGACGTAACCGACAAAAACCCAAACCACAGGGCAGGCCGGGCCAAGTGTCGAGGGCCTCCAGCAACCAAGACTCCCCTCCCAAAAGCTGCGGAGCCTCGGCGCTGCGGCCCACACCTCCTGACTCTCCCCTCGACTTATCAGAGGAACCAGTAGGAGGGAGGTTCTCCTTCCATCTACCGGTTGGATGAGGATAACATCGGATGCTTGGGTGCTCTAGCTGATTGCAGCGGACACTCAATAGAGTTTCTACAGAAACCGCCCGAAGACCCCACCCCACAGTCGTCTTACTCCCGGAACATCTTCCTCTGGTCCTAGAAGAAATCACCTCCCTTCTCTCGAAGGCAGCGACAGAACCAGTTCCCAACCACCTTTGGGGGACGGTTTACTATTCTCATTTCTTTCTAGTTCCAAAGAAAATGGGAGATGTGAGGCCTATTTTAGACCTCTGTTCCCTGAACATGTTCATGGAGTACAAACACTTCAGAATGCTCTCCCTGCAGGGCCTTCTGCTTCTTCTTCGACAGGGACTGTGGCTGTGCGCTTTGGATATGCAGGATGCTTATCTGCATATCCCCATACGCCCTTCCCATCGCAAATTCCTTCGATTTTGTTTTCAGAGGGACCACTACCAATTCACGGCCCTCCCATTTGGTCTTTCCTGGGCCCCCTGAGTATTTATCAAATGCCTATCTGTGGTGGCGGACCACCTGCGTACCCAGGGAGTGCAGATATTACCGTACTTGGACGATTGGCTCCTGGCGGCCCCATACAGGGAGGAACTTCTGCACTCCCTTTCCCTTACCCTGCAGGTTTTCACCAGCTTGGGTATCACCATCAACCAGGTAAAGTCCCATTTGGTCCCTTGCCAACGACTCCAATTTATAGGGGTGATGCTGGACACGACCATCGGCAAAGCCTTTTTGCCTCTGGACAGGGTGGACACCCTTCAGACTCAGGCCCGTCTTCTTTCCAGTCACAGAAGGGTTGGAGCCAGGTCAGTCCTTCGCCTCCTCGGGCTAATGGCGGCTGCCATTCCGACAGTCCCACGCGCTCAGCTCTATATGAGGATTTCTCAGTGGACGCTTCGGTCTCAGTGGGATCAAACACTGGGCAACCTAGACCAGGAGGTACTAGATTCCAATCCCATGATCAGGGACTTGCAGTGATGGATGGTACAAGAGAACCTTTGCCAGGGAGTTCACTTCAATATCGAACCTCCCTCCCAGACGTTGACAACAGATGCCTCAGGAGAGGGCTGGGGAGCCCACCTCTGGTCTTACAAGACTCAGGGCAGCTGGTCCAGGTTCGAACAAAATCTGCACAAAAATGTGCTCGAACTCAGAGCAGTCCTTCATGCCCTCCAGGCCCTGCACTCCTCTATACTTCCCGGTCATCTGCTCATACAGACAGACAACATGTGTGTGGTCTGGTACATCAACAAGCAGGGAGGAACACGTTCCTACCCTCTATACAGGGAAGCAGTGAGAGTGTGGAGCTGGGTCACCCAGCACAACCTTTACCCGACGGCCATTCACGTTCCGTGAGTGGAAAACACACTGGCAGACCACCTCATTTGGTCCTCAGCCAGGGCCCACGAATGGGAACTGGATCAAGAGGTAGTAGACGACATCTTCCTGCTTTGGGGAACCCCTCAGGTAGACCTGTTCGCATCTCCTCAAAACGCAGAACTACCCACCACCTTCTCGCTTGCTCCGGGGCGAGACATTTTCTGGTGGGACGCTCTGTCTTTCAATTGGAGGGACACATTTGTCTATGCCTTCCCTCCTATTCCATTAATTCCGAGGGTCCTGAACAAGCTCAGAGCAGAGGGGGCACGAATGATCCTCATCACTCCATTCTGGCCCAGGCAAGTTTGGTTCTCTCTTCTGCAGCAATTTTCAGAGCAACCTCCGCTTCCTTTTCCTCTGTCGCAACACTTGATGACCCAGGATCAGTGGACCCTTGTCCATCCAGATCTCAAATCCCTTCATTTGCATGCGTGGCTCCTGCAGATGTAGCTAAGGCCCACTTCGGGGTTTCTCTGCGCATAGCAGACATTTTGGTGGAGGCCAGAAAGCCTTCCGCCAGGTCCACCTACGCCATGAAGTGGAAGCGATTCTCTATTTGGGCCACGTCAAAGGTCTTCGAACCTTTTTCTTGCCCAGCTGTCAGAGTCCTGAACTACATGCGTCATCTCTTAGATCTGGGTCTCAGCCATTCATCTTTAAAGGTCCACATGGCAGTGATTTCAGCCTACCATGTCCCCTTTGGAGACAGGACTTTCACTCAGTTGGAAGTCTCTAAGACATTCCTCAGAGTGGTCCTCCATTTGAGACCCCCATCCACATTCCTGCCCCTCCTTGGGACTTGAATTTTGTTCTCGAGAAGCTTACTCTGCCCCCTTTCGAGCCAGCAGCCTCAGCAGATTTAAAGTTTCTCTGTTGGAAGACTCTCTTCCTAGTGGCCATTGCTTCAGCTCAACGAATTTCTGAGCTTCAGGCCTTGATGTGCAAACTCCCGTATTTGATTTTTCACAAGGAACGTGTGGCTCTTGGCACCAACCCTAAGTTTCTCCCTAAGGTGGTGGCGGAATCTATGCTGAATCAATCCATTGAGCTACCTGCTTTATTTAAGCAACACTCCAATCAAGAGGAGTATCTCTTGCATACTTTGAATGTTCACAGGATACTGAGATACTACACCACTCGGACTAAGGATCTCAAGAAATCTGATCAGCTTTTTGTCTCTTTTGGTCACAAAAGAGAGGGCAATGCCATTTCTAAGCAATGCCTATCTAAATGGTTGGCTCATTGTGTCACTTTCTGTTACGACAAGTACAACAAGACCCTACCGGGTCAAGTCAGAGGCCACTCCACCAGAGGAAGAGCTGCCTCTGTGGCTTGCTTCAAGAATGTGTCAGCAGCAGAAATCTGCGCAGCCTCAACTTGGACCTCTGTCCATACCTTTACTAAACACTACAGTTTGGATATTGCCTCTCGCTGTAGAGCAGGCTTCAGGTTGGCTGTGCTTCAAGGCCTTATTTCATTAGACCCGTTCAGCCGGAGGCTCCATACAATGGATTGTTTTCCTCCTCCCGAGTGCTTTTCCTTGTTCCAGACTGCTTGGGATTCAGTCCTATATGTAAATACCTACTGCAAGAGTCCTCTCGAAGTAAGATAGTACAGTTTTATGTAAGAACTTACCGTAACAGTAGATCTTCGAGAGAGGCTCTCGCAGTAGGTATTGCCTTCCCGCCCTCCATTCTCCTTAGCTTTTTTAGCTCCTTTTCCATGAAGGGAAATATCTGCTTCTCTCTCGTCTTGCCTCTTTGGGCTCTTGGTGGGAAAGAACTGGAAGGCGGGTGTGGGGGACCGCCCCTTTATACTGACATCGTATGACGTCAGCCACTTGATGTGAGGGTGGTCCCCCGGCAGAGACTGCTAGCTAGAAATTTTTCCGTGGGGTCCTGACGCCTGACGGGTCAGTCCTATATGTAAATACCTACTGCAAGAGCCTCTCTTGAAGATCTACTGTTACGGTAAGTTCTTGCGTAACTGTACTTTCCCTTACCTGGATGATTGGTTAGTGGTAGGGAAGTCACCACAACCGGTAAGAGACTTCCTAAGGACAACTCAGGACCTCCTAAGTCCTTGGGGTTCCTGGTAAACCTCAAGAAATCCGTCTTGCAGCCAGTGCAGGTACTGTACTTCTTGGGCGCAGAGCTGGATACACTAAGGGGAAGCTTACTTACCCCAGGACAGGGTATGCAACATCCTCCAAATTGCTGGGTCTTTCAGCCTAAGCAAGTCAAAGCCAGCGAGACAGTTTCTACAACTCCTGGGTCATATGGCTGCAGCAGCAGGCACAGTCATAGGGGCCAGGTTCCAAATGAGGGACATTCAGTTCCACCTCCGGGCACACTGGTGCCAAAGAAGGGACCCACTGTCAAAATTAGTTCCGGTAATGAAGATATTACTGCAAGCCCTTCAATGGTGGCAGGTAAGGGAAAACCTCAGGGAAGGAATCCCTTTCCAGCAGGAATTCCCATCAGTAGTTCTCACAACAGATGCCTCCCTCCTAGGTTGGGGAGCTAACCTGGGTGCTCATACCATACACGGCACTTGGTCAAGTGCAGAGTCACTCCCAACACATAAATCTGCTGGAACTCAGAGCATTGTTTCTGGTCCTGCAAGCCTTCACGTCTATGATACGAGGCAAGGTGGTGCAGGTTAGGACAGGACAGACAATACCACCAGAATGTACTACATAAACAAGCAGGGAGGAACACGGTCCAGCCCTTTGTGCACAAAAGCAATGAAGATGTAGAGCCTGGTTTACTCACTTCAGGCTTCATTGGTGGCCATTCATCTGCCAGGGAAGGACAATTCCTTGGCAGATGCCCTGAGCAGAATCAACCAGGATCACCAAGAATAGCCTTGCAATAGGCAGGTGTTGGAGGTGGTGTTCAGGAGATGGGGTACTCCAGAGATAGATTTCTTTGCATCCCAAGACAACCACCAGCTGCCAATGTTTTGTTGCAGACCACCAGCAAGGGGGGACAATACCCTTGGATGCCCTGGTGTTGGACTGGACAGAAAGGAATCTCTGCGCATCCCCCCCCCCCATTCCTATGCTTCTCAGGGTCCTGATCAAACTCAGACCCCAGCCAGTGTCCATGATCTTGATAGCTCCAGACTGGGCCAGGCAGCCATGGTACTGTCTGCTGCTCTCTGTCTGTGGCCCCACCAATACACCTGCCACGGAAGCCCAACTTGTTAACCTCTCAGGGGAGGATCCTGTACCCGATTCTCCAGTCCCACAGGCTCAAGGTGTGGCTCTTGAGGACCTAGAGTATGCAGGCTTGCAGCTCTCTGAGTGTGTCCTAAATGTCCTGAGGGGGTCCAGGAAGCCTTCCACTAAGAAGACATATGCCTCTAAGTGGAAGAGATTCTCTATATGGTGTTCTGCTAATGATGTGGTTCCATCACAGGCAGGGGTGCCAGCAAAGGACTACTTTCGCCATCTGCATTCCCTGGGTCTACAACCCACTGCTTTGAAAGTTCATCTGGCCTCAGTTTCAGCTTATGTGTCCGGTGGCAAAGGTGTCTCCATGGCGTCCAGTCCCATTTTCTAAAAATGTTTCAAAGGTTTAGCTCACTTACACCCTCCTCACAGAGAGACGGTACCAGCATGGGATCTTAATGTATGCATTGCCAATCTCGTGGAACCCCCATTTGAGCCTGTGGCTTCAGATCATCTGAAATATGTAACCTGGAAAACAGTTTTCCGGGTTGCCATTACCTCAGCCTGAAGGATTAGTGAGCGTTTGGCCTTGTGCATAGAGCAGAACTATATCTCCTTCCATAGAGAGATGGTGGTGCTCAGAACTAACAGGAAGTTCCTTTTTAAAGTAGTAGTAGTAGTAAAAAGTTTATTTCTGATATCAGAAACAGGATAAAACCCAATTTAGCATCAGCTAATTTACAATGGGGTCCTACTGTACAAAAAAAATCAGTTTCAATTTAAATACATACAAATGCACACACTATACATACATAAAACACTACATATATGACCAAAAAAAAAAGAGAACAAATGATAATTACAACAATAAACCATATGTATGAACATCTCAAGTACAACAAATCTTTAAGGACATTGCTTCCTTTACAAGCCATGATTTTATTTCATTCCAAGATATTTTATTTGTACTTGACCTCAGTTTGCCTGGTAATGAATTCCACAATTTTGGACTTTCATATACATAACGATGTTGGCCCTTCACTGTTCTCATAAGGGGTATCCTAAATTTTACTTCCTCTTCAGATCTCAAACCTACCTTAGCATTCCATTCCTACAGAAACTCCACTAGCTATCCTGGAGCTTTTTTACAATAACAGTGATAGGTTAACCATTGCACATGCATATTTTGCCGCTCTGTCAAGGATATCCAATTTAAGTTCCTGTAAAGAATGCAATGATGTGTTTTCCAGGTGCATCCAAGACAAACGCAAGTATTCATTATAGATAACATCAGCTTTTCTAAATTACTCCTAACTGCCCTCTATATATGATATCACCATAATTGATATGCGGAATTATCATTGAATTCACAATCCTTAACCTAACATCAAATGAAAGACAACTTCTATGCTTGTACAGTACCCCGACTTTTTACACAGTTTTTGTATCAAGTTATCAATATGAAAATCCCAACTACAGTGAGAGTCCAACCATACTCCCAAGTATTTATAGCGATCCACAGAGGCCAGGCTACACCCATCCAGTGTCTTAATATCCAACTCCACTGATACTTTTTTATTTGAAAACAACATTACCTGTGACTTTTGTGAATTTAAAACCAAACCATGTTCTGAAAAATATATTTGTGATGTGTTGAAACATTTCTGCAATTTTTCCTGTATATATCCCACAGATTTCCTTCAAGGTACAAAATTATATCATTTCAGATAGAATGGTTGCCGACATCATTCATCAGATGTCCGACACTATTTGTATATATATTAAATAGGATGGGTCCTAGCACTGGACCCTGAGGAACACCGAATTAACTTCTAGATAACTGGACACAAATTACTACCTAACCTAACCTTTGTTGTCTGCCATCCAGGTAGCCATGGAACCAATTCTGGGCTTCCTGGCTGAGGCCTACAGATCTCAATTCTTCCATCAATACCTGATGTCCCAGAGTGTCGAAAGCCTTCGACAAATCAATATAAATTGCTCCAACCAGAAAGCCCCTATCCATGGCTACCTGGATGTCCGTCACAACCTTAACAAGTGCAGTAGTAGTGCTGTGTTGTGCCCTAAAGCCTGACTGGTATTTATTGTATTTTTCATTTTTTTCAAGATAACTGTTTAATTGAGAAACCATAATTTGTATGTTGCTTGCACGCATGTGCAAGAAACATAGTGCCATCATCGGAGATTTCGGAGGTGTGTCTCCTCCTCCTCCAATTCAGTCAGTGAGCTGGCAGGCGCGGCTCCTGTAAGCCAATGCATTTTGGAGCTGTCTGGACACGCCCAAAATGCAGTGGCATCACAGTGAAAGGGAGCTACGCCAGTGAGCAGCGATAAGCGTGAGCTCCCCTCCCACACGCAGGCGTGGCGCGCCTCGCACTAGTTGTGTGGCCACCCGGGTGCCCAATCCCCGTCTGCTGAGCTGCCTCGTCCCCCCCACCCAGTAGTTGGTGCCGCTGGGAGCCCACCCCAGCGTGGCCATCCGATCCCTGGCCGACGGGGTGCCCAATCTCGCCGGCTGAACGCCTCAGTTTTGTGCCGCTGAGCCCACCCCAGCGTGGCAAACGTCCCCAACGCTTTTTTTTTTTTTTAAACCTATAAAACAAAACGGTCCTGCGGGCTGCCTCCGACTCACACCCACGACCACCCACCCACACCCCTCACCCCATACTTACCTCCGACTCGGTAGCGATGATCTTTGTGGCCGGACTGGAACACGCCTGCACTCTTCAAAGCCGACCGCGAACTGAGGAAATGCCGTAAGCTGTGTAATGGGCTAGATGGGGGTTCAACTTATTGCATACCTCAGGTATTTTTGGGATGTACACCAAATTTTAACATGGGTTTAGGACCCCTTCTCATGAGCGATGTCACTGTCATGGCGTTATTGGGGCCAAGGTGATTTCGCGCAGTGACTGCGAAATCACCCTTCGCCCGGTCACCGCCATGACAGTGACATCATTCATGAGAAGGGGTCCCAAAACCCCATGTTGAAAATTTGGTCCAAAAATTCCAAAAATGACACTTTTATTAGCATGCATTGCGCAGTTCTCACGAGGCTCGTAAGTTCACGAAATTTCAATATTTCACTCCAGATTTTCAACATTGCCATTTTACAACACTTCTTATGAGTAGTACAGCTGTCATTTTTCACATCTCACCCAAAATGTGTTTCCGCCATGTAGCGCAGAATGGCGCAGTCGGTGTCGTGAACTCAGTGTATGGGACACATTAAGAAAATCACAGTGTCACTGTTCATGAGCAGAGATCTTAAAATGGCAATGTTGAAAATTGGTGGAAAGAATTCTAAAAATGACTGTTTCACAGTGTCAGTTGCAAATTCCCACGCATCAGAGGGTTTGCGAATTTTCAATATTTCCACTCCAGATTTCAACACGCTATTCTTACCACACCTTCTTATGAGCAGTACAGCTGTCATTTTTCACATCCTGCCCAAAACGTGTTTCCGCCCATGTAGCGCACAATGGCGCAGTCGGTGTACAAACTCAGTGTATGGGACACATTAACAAAATCACAGTGACACTGTTCATGAGCAGAGGTCTTAAAATGGCTATGTTGAAAATTTCATGAAAAATTTCCTAACAATGACTGTTTTACGAGTGTGCGTTGCACAGTTCCTACGCACGCTCGTAAGTTCGCAAATTTTCAATATTTGCACTCCAATGACTTCCAAATACCTAAACAGCACATAGAAGCAAGCAGCATTCGGCATTGACAAATGCTTGTTTCAAACACTTTAGAAGTAACCGAAAGCAATGACATTGGTCTATAATTCCGCATATCATTTTTCACACCTCCCTTAAACACTGGTATCACTTCTGCCTGTTTCCAGACTAGTGGGTAGGTAGCAGTCTTCAGTGAAAGGTTAAAAATGTCAGTCAAAATTGGTGCTATTACTGGGGCAGCAATTTTAAGCAAAAAAGATGGAATCCCATCTGGACCTTGGGCCTTATTTATATTTATTTTTAATAATTCCTGATGAACTTGGCTTGGAATAATATTTCGAAAGCAAAATAATAGACCATTTTCATCTTTCTTTTCTTGATTTCTCACTTGCTTAGTTATACCAGAAAGGGGACATGCATTAATCTGAGAAAACCCTATATCAACAAACATTTCATTCAGTATAGCAGCTGCCCCATCTGAAAGTTTTAATGGGCCATTTTCTGCCATAAAATCATTTGGCGGTTCTGAGGTCTTATTTCCTTGTAAGTTTTAACCATATTCCAGAAATCCCTAGGTTTTTTAAACTGGTCAGTTGCCATTCCAGAAAGATAAAAATCTGATTTTGCTTTCCTTATTTGTGCAATGTATAGATTACGTGCTGCTCGATGTTTTTCCCAAAGCACTCTCTCATTTTTTTTCTTTGCCAATCTCCATGCAGCATCCCTTTTCTTACGATAAACTCTTAACTTTGCAGTATACCAAAAAGAGTTTTTTTGTTTAACTTTCCTACTTTGAATAGGTGCAAAAATATCACATACAGATATAAATTCACCACAAAAATATGACCAGACACTATCTATGTCAGGAATCAAAGTTAATCGAGACCAGTTTCTTGATTCCAGTTCAACCATAAAGGATGTATAATCCAAATATTTAAAGCTATGATAAAATTTTGTTTGAGGAACTGTCAATTGCTTAGCTGTTTTCCTTACACAAAAAGTTATCTGATGATCACTAAATGAATCTGGAAGCACTCCAGCCACTGAATATTTGGTAGGATCAGAAGTAAATATCGGATCCAGAATAGTGGAGGAATTGGGAGTTCTAGCATTTAGTCTTGTAGCCGTGGTAATTACCTGGGACAGACCCAGTATTGTTTTAAATCCATGATTTTGCTGGTGGGTACAGTAGGTGTTGACTTCCATCTGCATCAGTCCATAGCCTTGCCAGTCTTTTTCACTGAGCGCTCTAACTCAGGTAAACACGGACTTCCCAGCTTGGATGTTGAAGCTTAGAGGTGCAGCCTGACAGGACCACAGACAGGACAGACAACAGCTGTTCCTGGCTTATAGGGATGTGAGGAAGAGGTACGCCAGCATCTAAAAGGACTACCTCTCACCGGATCATCCAATGTATCCAATTCTGTTATTCTAAAGTGGGCAAGGAACCTTCAGCAGGCCCTTAGGGCTCATTTCACAAGGGGCACAGCTGCTACCATAGCAGCTGCCAGGGACATTCCACTACTGGAAATCTGTAAAGCAGCTATATGGAGAACAGTACACACTTTCATGAAACACTGCTGCCTGGACACTCAGTCCAGAAGTGATGCCAGGTTTGGCACAGCAGTTCTGCAGAGTCTGTTTTCAAAATAGCTTCTGTGCCTACCTCCTAAGGTACTGCTTTGTAGTCTGCAAGAGTTAAGAATATCGAAGAATTCCTGGGGTTAGAAGAAAAAATTACTCGCCTTACTAATCATGTTTCTTCCAATATATTCAATACTCTTAACTCTCCTACCCTGCCTCTCCTTCCAGAACAAGTGGCCTCTACATCTCAAGCTGGATTCCTACATGGAAGGATATTTCACCCTGGTTATGTTGTATTTTCAAACCCCGTTGGTGTTGTCCTGTCTCCTCCGCCAGCTGATATCTGACAGCTTTGTGGTACTTCCAAAAGGGATTATTTGTTGTTATTTCGATATTTCTACCACGCCTACCTAAGGGTTATTAGTACAGATTTACAGGTTAGGTCAGGAGGGGCCTTTTCTTGCAGGCTGCAATGAATCTGAAGTATATAGAATGCAGCAATTGATAAGGGCAGCATTTGAATGGTGGTACAAGCCAATGATATGTTCCATCATTTACATACATTCCAATCTGTGAGCAGTTCATCTCTACAGACTGACTACAGTAGTTAAGAATATTGAGAATACCTTAGGAAACAAGATTACTAAGGTGAGTAATTTGTTCTTCTGCCCTGTCCTCTTCCCTCTGGACCCTGTATGTCCAGAAAGAAGCTCTTTTTTTCTCTCCCTGCTCTGCCCACCTCCTTAGAAACCACAGCAACTTCTTCCTCTTTCTGCTAATGGCAGGCTGCGGTGACATCCTGGACCCCATCCTTAATCATTGCCCATCTATCCTCCACACCCATGTCCTCCCTTAGTTCTTTGTCTTTCCCTAGCATTGTCCCCGTACATACAAAATGGCGCCCTTTTGAAGTCAGGAATGCTTGTTTCTAGGGACATGGATATGTTGTTCATCCACACTTTCTGGCAGGTATCCTTGCTGCTTTAATTCTTGCCGGAAGGTCTTCAAGCTGGCTCCTCCCACCCACCCGGGTGGTAAAACTCTCGGCTCCGCCCCATGACGCCAGATCTTCCTTACCGCTTGGAAGCTCAGGTTCTCCTCTAGCGCCTGCGTCTTAGACTGGATCCCAACTCTTCGGTTCATCCGAAATTGGTTTCAAGTTTTCAACTTCGGTATTCATCTTCCTCGCGGCCGCGATGGACAAATCTGTTCCGGCTCGGAGGTGCCCTTGTGGGCAGAAAATGTCAGGACAGATCCGCACTCACGTCGTCTACTGCCTGAGCCTAGATCACGACCCGCCCAGGCTTGCGAGTTGTGCGCTCTTTCCTCGGCCAGCGTTCTGGACGCGGTGCGCTGCCTGATTGAAGCTCGGGCGCCCAGAAACGCTTCCGATCGGTAAAATCTAAAGAGGCTCATGTATGTCCGCTGCTGGCTCCGGTTCAGCAGCTGGAGCAGTTGATCGCCCTTGAGGAGGAGGCGGCCCAGGCAGCATCTTCCTCCCTCCTTAGCCGCTGCATTGACCCCGCTCCGGGTTCCTTGTATACTGGCTTCGCTCAAGGAGCTTTGTCGTCCCTTTCCACTTAAAGGAGGGGGCCTTTGGACATTCTTCTCGCCCAAGAAAAAGGAGTCGAAAGTAAGTCCCACTGTCGGCGTCAGGAGCGGAGAGGTCCCTTCCCGGCAGCCAACTGTCGACTTCGGTCGAGGTTGCGTGCTGAGGCCGCTGGCTTCATGGTGCCCTGTCAGGCCAGCCTGTCGAGACTCCCGTCGGCTAAGTCGAGATTTTTCGATCCATAGACGGGCTGTCGATTGGAGAAGCCGATAACCCTCCTTCACCGTTCCCCCGGTGGATACAGAGGATCTGCCTGTGCCTTCTGGGCGCGGTCCCGGCTTCAAGTGCTCGAGCCGAGGGAGGGTGGGTGTCCCCGCCCTTCCCAGACCCACCTCGGGTCACCCCGGGTCTCGGTCTCTGACCTCTTCTCGGTCCAGACCCGTTCCTGCTATCGGCGGTCTCGTTATCAAGTAAGCGGTGATGCCGTTCTTCTCGTCCTCCTCCTCGGGTGAGGAGAGGTGAGTGCAATTGCGCCCGGCTACGAGACCTTATGTGGCAGCAGTTGCTGTTGTCAGGTTCTGCTGACCCGGCCAAGACCCGGCCATCAAGTGGCTGTCGCTTGAGCGTCTGAAGCAACCACTGCGTTCCAGTCGAGTTGCCCGCCTCCAGGGCCGGTTGTATCGGTCAAACCAGCTACTCCACCGATTGTGGTGGAACTCCGCCTCCACAACCGGAAGTCGGGGCACCGACCAAGAATTCTCGGTCGATCACGGCCTGCCCCAGAGGTTGTCGGTCACCCTCACTCCCAGCTGTCCCCGGCAGGTGGAGGGTGGCTCAGAGCCGAGGCAGCTCTTCGCAGACTCTTCAGAATCCGATGATGATTCCTCCCTGTTCTCCAGACAGTTCGATCTGGAGTCCTCCGGGGGCCAGTCTGTGGATGATAGCCCATCGTCCTTCTTGGGTCTGCTTTGGCTCATCTCGGAGTACACTGGGATGCAGCTCGAGCCCGTGTCAAACGGGCCAAGTATCCCCGACGGAGATTCTGGACCGAGGGATTCTCCCACGAGGCCTTTCGGTGGCTGAGGCCATTGTCGGCCCAGCCTTGGAGCTTGGCAGTGGCCTGCCTGTCCTGCGCCTCGGCCAGATGGCCAGGAAGTATCAGGGTCCCTACCGCTCTTGGGTTCTCTGCCGAGGTTAGTTACCGACAGCATTCTTCGGTCATGCTGCAACGCCGGAATGTGGATCGCCCCGACAGAGTCCAAAAGCAGACTTTGCTGGGCGCAAGGTTTCACGCTGCGTCACTGCGTCGGCCTCCGACAGGCCAGCCGGCCGTGCTGATGGCACACTTCTCCCATGCCCCTCATGGGCTCCCTGGATGAGGTTGTTTCATCTCCCACCTGACCTACAGACCACAGTCCGCCAGGTGCGGGACCAGGGTAGGGCGGTGCGCGAAGCAGCAGACTGCTCTGGACATAGGTGATTCCTGTGCCAGGTCAGTAGCGACGCACGGTGACCATGCAACGCAGGTGGCTGAGGATATCCACCTTCACGGCGGATACCAAGCACAAGTTAGCGGACTGCCCTTTTTGGGACTGACTCTTCAGCCCTGGGTGGAGGGACACTCCAGCGGATCGAGAAGTCCAAAGCCACCCTGGACTGGGTCACCTCCGTCCAGAGGGACAAAGATCTGCTCAGCAGCAGAAGTCCTTCGTCCCTTCGGTCCCTGCTTCTCGACCGGCCCAGCAGCACCAGCAACAGGGCCAGCAGGCTCACGCTTGGCGTCCCACACCCAAGCCGACGGCTTCCTCCAACAGGAAGCAAGGAGGTAAAGGCCCAGGAGGTTCGGCCGGTTCTTCCTCCAAGCCTGCCCAGTGACTGGTTGAGGGGTGCTGCCCCCAGCCTCATCACTTCCCCCTGGGGGGACGGCTCCGCCACTTCCTTTCCGCCTGGTCCGCTATCACCACGGACTGCTGGGTGTTGGAGGTGGTAGGAAAAGGCCTGCCTCTGGAGTTCGAGCAGGCCCCACCTTTTAGAGCCGTCGCCCCTCGGGGGGCCACGGGGTCCGCAGCCTCGCTGTTGGCCCGCCGAGCCGATATTGCCCTGCTCCTCGAAAAAGAGGTAATCAGGAAGGTGGCGGATCCTCCTCCAGACTCGGGGTTTGTGTCCAGGTACTTCCTGGTCCCAAAACGGACGGGGGGCTGGCACCCCATTCTCGACCTGCACAACCTGAACAAGTTCCTAACGTCTTGAACCTTCAGGATGGTAACTCTGGCTCAGATAATCCCATCCTTGGAACGAGGTGTGTGGTTCTGCTCCCTGGACCTCCAGGACACGTTCTTTCACGTCCCAATCCGTCCGTCCCATCAGAGATTCCTCCGCTTCAGAGTGGAGGGATCCCTTCACGAGTTCCGGGCCATGCTCTTCGGCCTCTCCCTAGCTCCCAGGGTCTTCACCAAATGCATGGCAGTGGTGACAGCATTCCTGCATCGCCTAAGGGTCCGGGTGTACCCTTACCTGGACGATTGGCTGATATCAGCCCCCTCCAGACAGGAGGTGGAGCGGTCCAGAGATCTGGCCCTCCAGGTTTGCTCTCAGGTTGGCCTCCTCATCAACTGAGGCCAAGTCGAACTCGTGCCGAAGCAGGTGATACTATTCATCGGGCAGAGCTTCCTCTCAGCTGCCAGAGCACGGCTCGGTGGACAGGGCTGAGTTCTTTCCTCCTTTGCCCAATCATATCTGGTTGGGCAGTTGCACCTATCCGGGACTTCCTCGCCTCCTGGGCCTCATGGCGGCCTGCACCAGCGTGGGTCCGTTGGGCCTGTTGGTACATCGTCCCTTCAGTGGGGACTGGCCAGCCAATGGTCCTAGCAGCTGCGGTCCGGTTGGACCAGCCCTTGACAATGACAGGAGATGTGGAGCGCTCTCCAATGGTGGATCGTTCCAGCACATCTGCAGGAGGGCATCCCGTTCGTCTGCCCTGAGCCGACGGTGTCTCTCTCGACCGACGCATCTCTGATGGGTTGGGGTGCTCATCTGGTGGAACACCGAGCGCACGGCCTCTGGTCCCCTTGGGAGTCCTGATGCCACATCAACCTGCTGGAGCTCCGAGCGGTCCATCTAGCTCTCACCGCCTTCGCTCCGTTTCTACGGGGTCAAGTGGTTCCAGGTCCAGACGGACAACACCACGCACCATGTACTGTCTGAACTGCCAGGCGGGATGCGCCCATGCTGTTATGCAAGGAAGCTCTCCGCATTTGGTCCTCGTACAAGCAGCCTGGAGGCGGATCTCCTAGCCATTCACGTGGCAGGAGCCTCCCAACACCCTGGCTGATGCCCTAAGCCGGATAGGGGCTGCGTCTCACGAGTGGTCTCTCTGCCGGAGGTAGTATAGATCTGTTCCTCCACTGGGGCACGCCTCAGTGGACCTGTTTGCCTCCAGGAGAATGTAAAGCTGAGTCTGTTCCATGCCCGACCCCCTCAGCAGGGCTCTCTGCAGGGGGATGCCTTCTCGAGGCTGTGGACCCCGGGCCTCTTCTACGCATTTCCCCCATTTCCCTTGATCCACAGGGTGCTTCTCAAGGCGAGGAGGGACAAGGCGCAGGTGATTCAAACAACATGAAGTCTTGCTATTTTATGACAGATGCAGTTTGTCCCACCATTAGACCTGCTCCGGAAGTGAAAGAGTTAACTTCCATGCAGTGCATGGAACTTAGAGCGCAAGCTCGGTTAGAGAAGCTCTGTTAGGGTGGTTTCAAACCGAAACCGTCAGATTCTTTACTCCGCCTCACTGAACAGTCGCTCCGGAGATTCCTCCTGCTGCTCGGTTCATTTCCTCGGTTTAAAGCGCCTTTTCTCGTTAAATCAACTGCGATATTATTTATTTTAACACAAAACCGATCAGTTCAAGTCTGTCTATGGTATTGTAAGTAATAGATAGGTTTCTTGTGGAACTTGTAATGTTTATCGGTTCGGTTTGAACCGATCGAACTGTATTTAAACTTTGTTTTGAAGCCTTTAAGGCTTGTTAGAGTCTGGTTCCTGTTCTTATCGGTTCTAAAAAATGGATTTCATTACGTTTTTTCCACGACCCCGTGACACGTGTTGGGAACCGATAAGGTGTCTTGCCTGGCACTGCCATCAAAAGGGAGAGTTTTTGGTTAGGCTGGCATATGTCTGAGAAACCCAAAAAAAACGGGCCCACTGGTTTCAACATGTAGTGTTTGTGGGGAAGCCTTTGCCAAGGCTGACCCACACACCATGTGTTTATTGTCTGGGGTTTGACCACCTCAATGCAGACTGCCAGATTTGCAAGAATTTCCCTGCAGCCACCCTAGATAAGAGAGTTGGTAGGCTCAGGGAACGAGAGGCCAAAAAGTCCGCTGACCCGGATGGCCAGTCCAGTTCGGTGTCAGCCGAACTGGAGGGAGTGCCCTCTGACCAGGGCCAGACTTCCTCGGGCAAACGTAAAGCTGACTCTGAGGAGCCAGTTCCAGCAAAGAGAACTAGAAAGTCAGCAGGTGTGGAGTCCAAAATCCCTTCTCCAACTGCTGCAGAGATAGCCAGGGCAATACAGATTGTCCAGTCACTTTCCCCGGTTCCATCCGAACCGCCACTATCTGGCAAAAGGTCGGTTCGGTCGGTTCCACCGGTTCAAGAATATGATATAGAAGAGTTTTATGAACCAGAGGAGAGGGGAGGATGATTATGATCAGTGTGAATGTGACTTTGAAAGTCTGGATGTGCCCATTGAACTGTACATCTCCCCAGACAGACCTTTAGGTGAATCTCCCCCTAGGCTTGCTGAGTCCCCTTCTCATTTTTTGTTTTATAAAAAAGTTGCTGAGACCCTCCAGCTTCCTTTAGAGGAGGCTTTGGATGAGCAAGAGGAGCCTGACTATGTGGAGATGATGGATATCCCAGAGTCCAGGAGATTGTCCATCCTTTACATAAATCTTTTGGAAACAAACAATAAAAATTTTAAAACTCTAATTCTGTGCCTCCTGTAGATAAAAAGATGGACAGGAGGTACACTTTGTCAGGTCCTGATACAGATTTTCTTTCACAGCAATGCAGTCATGTTAGGTAGTTCAGGCTGCAGCCTGTGATAAAGCTAATATTCCCTGGCTTCACATCCTCCTGACAAGGACTCCAGGAAGATTGATGCCATGGCAAAAACAATACATGGCAGCATCTTTGGGACTCAGACAAGCAAACTATATGGCTTATGTTGACAGATACCAGAAATCTAGATGGGATACTGTCATGGCCTTAGCCAAACAGGTCCCTGGCCAGCTTGCAAAGGAGCTGGAGCAGGTGGCTGTTGATGGTATTGAGGCATCTAAGGTGCAGTTCCATGCTGCAGTGGATTCTAATGATGTATCCTCTAGAGTCATGGCTACATCTGTGGCTTTTCAGAGATTGGCCTGGCTCAGGTATACTACTTTGTCACAGGATACCCAGTCTAAGGCTATGGATTTTCCTGTAGGGAAATTCTCTGTTTGGAGCAGACAGAGAATTATATGAAGAAAATGGATGAATATAGAACCACTTATAGGAGTGCACAAGCCAGAACGGCAAGCCCTCCTCAGAGGCACCCCAGGGTGAGGGCAGGCCTTTCACAGGCCTTTACCAGACCCAGGCCTCCTCTTCAGCCTATGCTTAGAGGGGTTCTTCAGAGGAGAGGCA
The DNA here is from genome assembly GCA_016271365.2 of Neoceratodus forsteri. Lineage (NCBI taxonomy): Eukaryota > Metazoa > Chordata > Ceratodontiformes > Ceratodontidae > Neoceratodus > Neoceratodus forsteri. The sequence continues at coordinate 1,875,424,612 of CM057452.1, forward strand.
GACTGGCACGAAGCAGGCCTGCTCCCACCCTCAGCCTAAAGCCCCTGCCAAACAGGCACCCTGATGGGATGCCCAGGGTTGGCTCTCCATTACCTGTAGGGGGCTGGCTTACTGCCCAGGACTGGGAGTCTTTAACATCAGACAGGTGGGTCCTGGAAGTAGTGAGCCAGGGTCTGGTTCTCAGCTTCAAAAATTTCCAAAGACGAGATCCAGATCTTTCCACCTGCAAACCCTTTGAGACTCTTGCTTTGAACAGAAGTCTCAACCTCCTGGCTCTCAGAGCTGTAGAAAGGGTTTCACCTCACCAGGGCAAGGGTCTGTACTCCAGGTACTCCTTACCCCAAAAAAGACAGGAGAGGGCGTGTCATCGATCTAAGATATCTGAACAAGCACCTTTTAAAACCAAAATTCAAAATGGTGACTCTGGGAATGATTTTCCCTCCCTAAGGCCAGGGACTGTCTAGCTTCCCTGGACCTCAAGGATGCCTACTTCCATATTCTTATCAGAAGCTTCCATTGAAAGTACTTCAGATTGAACTGCCCTCAGGCCATTATCAGTTCAGAGCAATGCCCTCTGGCCTTACCGCTGACCCCAAGGGTGTTCACAAAATGTCTGGCAGTAGCAGTTGCTCATCTAAGAAGGCAAAGATTGCCATTTTCCCTACCTGGACGATCTGGCTCATTGTGGGTCAGTCTCCGATCAGGTCAAATCACACCTGCTAGTTACCCAGCAGCTGCTTACCTCTCTGGGCTTTCTTCTCAATTCTTCCAAAGTCGTTTTGGAACCTGTCCAGGTACTCACCTTATAGGCGCAGAACTGACACAAAGCAGGCCAGAGCCTTCCTCTCCTGGAAAGGGTAAGGACCTTGGTGGCCCTGGCCTGCCCTTCACTTTGCAGGTCTCACCAGCAAGGCATTTCCTGCAGCTCCTAGGACACATGGCTGCTTCCACAGCTGTAGTGCAAGGAGCAAGATTTCAGATGAGGGACATTCAGTTCCATTTGAGAGCTTTTGGTCTCAAAGAAGAGATCCTTATCCAAGTTAATCCCAGTGACTCGAACCCTGATCCAGGCCCTTCAGTGGTGGCAGGATCAGAGCAATCTGAGACAAGGTGCCTTTCTTCCCTCTGTCCCTCCTTGACCCTTACTCAGATGCGTCCCTCTTGGGATGGGGAGCTCACATGGGCACCTCTCCACCCAGGGGTTATGGTCCCCTCAGGAATCTCTGCTCCACATCAACCTGTTGGAACTCAGAGCTGTTTTCTAGCACTTCAGGTTTTTTCTGCATCTGTTCAGAACAAGGTGGTACAGGTCAGAACAGACAACACCACTACAATGTGGTACATCAGCAAACAGGGGGCACTGGTCTTCGGCCTTGTGCACGAGGCGATGAAGTTGTGGTCTCTGGCTTATTCCCTGAACACTTCCTCATAGCAGTTCACCTCCCAGGCAAGGACAATGTCCTGGCAGATGCTTTCAGCAGGATTTCCCAGGGCCATCACGAATGGTCACTGGATCCCCTAGTACTGGGATAGTTTTGCCAGATGGGCACTCCTCAGATAGATCTTTTTGCAGCCCCAGACAATCATCAGCTTCCACTTTTTTGTTGCAGGCCCCCAGTGTTGGGCTCAGTCCCCCTGGATGCCTTTCTCCTCGATTGGGGAAGGGAAGTTTCTCCATGCCTTTCCCCCCTTCCCTCTCCTGTTCAAGGTGCTAGTCAAAATCAGGTCTCAGCCCTGCAAGATGATCCTGATTGCTCCAGGCTGGGCCAGGCAGCCCTGGTACCCACTCCTTCTGTCCTTAGCAGTCCATCTTCCCCTGTGTCTCCCCAGGAACCACAATCTGTTAACCTGTGCTCAGGGGAGAGTTTGGCATCGGAATCTCAAATCCCTTAACCTCAAGGCCTGGCTCTTGAGCAGTTAGAGTTTGCTGATCTTCAACTTCTCAAAGTGTTCTCGAATCTTGAAGCTGCTAGGAAGCCTTCCACCAGGGCTACCTATAACTCCAAGTGGAAAAGGTTTTCCATATGGTGTTCTGGGAAGCATATTTCCGAATCTGCTGATTTACCCACTGTATTGGATTATGTGTCCATCTTAATTCTTTAGGACTGAGACCAGCTACCCTGAAAGTGCATTTGGCAGCTGTCTCTGCTTTCATTTCAGCAGGGAAGCCCTCTTCTTTCTGCTCACCCTGTATTTTCCAAGTTTTTAAGGGATTGCTTCATACCAATCCTCCATTCAGGGATCCTGCCCCTGCTTGGGATCTTAATGTTTGCATTGCTCAGCTGATGCAACCCCCTTGAGCCTCTGTCTTCGCAGAGCTTAAGTATTTGACTTGGAAAACTGTATTTAGGTAGCCATCACTTCTGCCAGGCGCATAAGTGAGTTACAGGCTTTATCAGTGGAGACTGACTTATTTCCTTCACAGGGATAAGGTAGTCCTCAGGACTAACAGGAAGTTTTTGGCTCAAAGTGGTTTCGGATTTCCACCTTAACCAATCTATTTCACTTCCAGTGTTCTTCACTGACCATCTCTCCTCTGGTGAGAGGAGGCTGCACAGCTTAGATGTTAAGAGGGCCCTAAGTTACTACATAGAGTGTACCAAGGGTCACAGGTTTGACTCCTCCAACTATTTCTCACTTATGGTGAGGTTGGGAAAGGAGACCTGCCACTAGAGATCCATTGCCAGGTGGATGGTCTCTTGTATCCAGTTTTGCTATCAAAACTGGGTAAGGTTCCCCTCAGGCCTGAGGACTCACTCTACCAGAGGTACAGCTGCATCTCTAGCTGCTGCTAGAGACATCCCTGTCTTGGAGATATGTCAAGCAGCTACTTGGAAAACAGTACACACTTTCACCAAGCATTACTCCTGGATATCCAGGCCAGGAGGCTGCTCGGTTTGGCACAGCCGTGCTTCAGAGCCTATTCCCTAAGTAGGTTCTGTCCCTCCTCCATGGAGGTACTGCTGTGTAGTTCAGCATTCGTCATAATATAGCAAGATTTCATGTTGTTTGAAGAAAAATTACTCACCTTAGTAATGTTGTTTCTTCTAATGGAGTTTGCATATTATGACCTCCCCCAGCCTGCCCCTCTCAGAACTTCTACTTCGGGTATGGGGTGGACAGTCCACTGTTGGCACTTATTGATGCCCCCTTTTATGTTTGGGTGTTGTGTTTTATTTAGTTATTTTATCTTATTTTTCTGGTCCCCTGACTTGAGTCTTGGTGTTGGGACCAGGAAAATGTGTGAATATTTTAGTAGCCAGTTGGCTAGTGTAGGTTACAGCTTCCACACAGAGCCTTAGTGAGTTTTGCTTGTAAAGATCTGACTGTTTCAGTTTGAAACCACCCTAACAGAGCTTCTCTAACCGAGCTCGCGCTCTGTTCCATGCACTGCATGGAAGTTAACTCTTTCACCTCCGGAGCAGTTCTAATGGTGGGACAAACTGCATCTGTCATAATATAGCAAGACTCCATTAGAAGAAACAACATTACTAAGGTAAGTAATTTTTTCTTCTGGTAGCCCCAGACTGGCTCAGCCAGTTCTGGTATCCAGATCTCCTCAGCCTCAGCTCCAGGCTCCCGAGGCGGCTTCCAGCCCGCCCAGACCTGATCTCAGTCAATCAGGGGAAGATATTGAGATCAGAAGGAGGGTGGGTGGAAGAGGCGAGGGACCAGGCAGAGGTATTTAACGAGTACTTTGCCTCTGTGTTCACTAGGGAGGGGATGGATATCTCAAAAAGCAAGGCACAAAGGGATAGAAGCGCAGGGAGTGGGATCAGGGAGCAGCAGAAATGGAGCAAAGGGAGGGAAAGGTACCCCAGGGTGTCACATCTGGATAAGAATAAAAGACCAGTAAGGTGGAGGGACGGATGATGCCATCCCCACCAAAAGGGTGTGGTTTGCCCTAAGGCCCTAAAGAAAGACAAATCTCCTGGCCGGATGGCATTCATCCGAGAGTACTATGGGAATTGCGGACATACTGGCTGCACCTTCGTGGAGCTTTTCAACAGGTCACTTGAGACAGGGAGGGTACCTAGGGATTGGCGAGGCACATGTGGTACCAATCCATAAAGGGGGTCAAGGAAGTACCAGGAAACTATAGACCCATCAGTTTAACCTCGGTGGTGGGAAAATTAATGGAGAGTATACTAAAGGAACGATTGGGGGTTTACTTGGAGGAGGTGGAGGTCTGGAATGGCAGCATGGGTTTGTGCCAGGTAGATCATGTCAAACCAACCTTGTAGAGTTCTATGAATGGGTAACATCAGAACTGGATAGGGGTAAGCCTGTGGATGTATTATTCTTGGACTTCAGCAAGGCGTTTGACTCTGTCCCCACAATGGTCTGGTGGAGAAACTGATGGGGTTAGGAGTAGGCCCTTTGATGGTCAGATGGATTGAAAACTGGATAGCTGGACGACTCAGAGAGTAGTGGTCTGTGGGGAGCTCTCGAACCCTACAGGAGGTTGGTAGTGGGGTACCACAGGGCTCGGTCCTGGGTCCAATCCTGTTTAATGCATACATATCAGACATCAGGGATGGTATAGGGTGTGAAATGAGTCTCTTGCTGGATGACTCCAAGATGGGAGCAGTAGTTGAGGGAGAAGAGGGGAGGTTGGCCCTGCAAGGGACCTGGACACCCTGGAAAGCTGGGCTCACACATGATTAAATTTCAATATCACCAAGTGCAAGGTGTTGCATCTTGGTCGGGAAACCCCAAACACAGGTACACCCTGGGAGGAGGTGCTGGAAGCCTCAACAGGGGAAAAGACCTAGGGGTCATGGTGGATACATGTATGAATAACACTGAGCAGTGCAGGAGAGCAGCTAGCAAGGCAAACAGGATGTTGGGATGCATCAAGGGGATCACCTCTAGGAGCAAGGAAGTGATTCTGCCACTGTACAATGGACTGGTTAGACCACACCTTGAGTACTGTGTACAGTACTGGAGACCACACTTGAAGAGGGACATACAGCTCCTGGAGAGGGTACAGAGGAGGGCAACAAAGATGATACGAGGGCTAGGGGATTTGACTTACGAGGACAGACTTGAGGAGCTCTGCCTGTTTTCATTGGAGAGAGGAGAGACAGGGGACATGATTGAGGTCTTCAAGTACCTCAAGGGAATAAATAGGGTAAACATGGAGGGATCTTTAGACTAAAGCAGGGAGGCATCACCAGAGGGCATGGTTTGAAGTTGGAAGGTGGAAGGGTGAGGGGAAAGAGGAGGAGGTTTTTCACTGAGAGGGTGGTGGACCCTTGGAATGCTCTGCCTGGTGAGCTGGTTCAGAGATCCACAGTGGAGAGCTTTAAGAGAGGTGGGACAGACACAGAAAGTGGATGTATCAGATGATGGCCTGTCCCGGGGTGGGGATGGATGATAGGGGTTTCTGGAGCACAAGGATGGGAGGGTCTCGCACCCAACTAAGGATCTAGGTTCGAGCAGACTTGATAGACCATAAGGCCTAATCTGCTGGCAAATAGTATGTTAGTATGTTAGTATATTCCATCCGACCTTCAATCCCTGCACCTGACGGCCTGGTTCCTGAGTGGCTAGAGTTCCAGGCTTTGGGTCTTTCCGACGAGGTCCTCAACGTCGTTGAGGCGTCCCGTAAGGAGTCGACCAGGAAATGCTATGCCTTCAGATGGAAGTGATTCTCCATTTGGTGTCAGGGGAAGGGCTTGGACCCTTCCGACTGCCCCTTGGCAAGCATTCTGGACTACCTGTGGTCCCTTTCTCAGCAGGGCTTGGGTTGGCGACCCATAAAGGGGTGCACCTAGCCATCTCTGCTTACGGGCGTGGGCGGCAAGCAGTCGGTGGCAGGAGGAAGGTGGTCGGTGCTTTTTCAAAGGCCTTGACCATTTTCCTCCGTGCGAAACCTCCACCTCCGCGGATCTACTGCTGGTATTGGCCAAGCTTATGGGCAAGCCATTCAACCAATGCACAGGTGCGATATTTCACACCTGTCGTGGAAGACCGCCTTCTTGGTGGCTATCACGTCAGCCAGAATGATGGGAGAGCTCCAGGCGCTTTCCATCGAGTCTCCCTACCTGGTCTTCCACAGGGACAAGGTTGTCCTGCGCCCCCACCCGAAATTCCTTCCGAAGGTGGTGTCGGAGTTTCACCTTAACCAGGTGTTGACTCTGCCGGTGTTCTACCCCAATCACACCTCGGAGGCCGAGTATAGGCTCCATACTTTGGACCCTAGACGAGCGCTCGCTTATTATAAGGAGCAGACGACTGAAGTTCAGGGAGAGGTTCGCCAGCTGTTTGTCACCCACGCTGAAGCCGCACCTGGCAGACCTGCAGCAAGTGGACGATAGGCAGGTGGATCACCTCTTGCATAGAGCTCTGCTACAGGTTGGCGGGCATGGATCCTCCCAGAGGGATAAGAGCTCATTCTACCCGCCATACCGCTGCATCGGTAGCTGCTTCCAGGGACGTCCCTATCCAGGATATCTGCAGGGCTGCTACCTGGAAGTCGGCACATACCTTTATTACCCACTACCACATCGACCTCGAGTCACGCCGGGATGCTGGTTTTGGGGCCTCAGTTCTCCAGTCCCTCTTTCCCAAGTAAGTATCAGGGGTGTGCGCCTTGCCTCCCTCCTCCCGGAGAACTGCTAGGAGTCTTCCAGAAAGTGTGGATGAACAACATATCCATGTCCCTAGAAATACAGGTTACTCACCTGTAACAGGAGTTCGAATGGTATATGTTGTTCATCCCACCACCTTCCTGTTCCTCCCGGCTTCGCGACGCACAACCTGAGCTTCCAGCGGCCAGATCTGACGCTCATGGGGCTGGAGCCGAGTTTTACCACTCGGTGGGTGGGAGGAGCGAGCTTGAAGACCTTCCGGCAAGAATTAAAGCGGCAAGAATACCTGCCAGAAAGTGTGGATGAACAACATATACCATTCCTAGAACTCCTATTACAGGTGAGTAACCTGTATTTTCATGTTCAGCACTTCATGTGCCATGTCCAGTTGAAACTACTCAGACTGGTGGTCACTCCCTTCCAGGGTGTCCGCGATCCTTATGCTTTTACGTGATTGCTGTTCATCAGAACTAGGTGCAGGATAGCAGGATCTCTTGTCAGCTTCATCACCCTCTGTGTGAGAAAACAATCCTGAAATGCATCTAGGATCGCTCGACTCCTGCTGCTTGCCTATTGGATGCTCCACTTCACATCGGCATGTTAAAACCTCCCACTATTACCGCTTCTGCCTGCCTCCACAGCCTTCTCATCCCTCAGCTCCCTGTGTCTTGTTTCTTCCTGACATGGTGGGCAGTACACTACTGCATGAATAAATGGGAGTGGGCCATTCAAGGCCAAAAAAGCCTAAACATTATAATTCTCATTTCTTTCAATACCTCAATGTTTTGCCACCTTTAATGTGGCTTCAGGCGATTTGATAAAACATGAATATAAATCAGAATTAGAATACAAGATAAATCCTGCTCCTGCTTCAAAACATCAGAGATGCACAACATACCAACTTAAACTTCAGACAGTTTTGGTCCCTTATTCATGGGGAGTGGATTTGTTTCCAATAAAAACTGACAACATATATAGCATAAAATATAACGGCAATTCTGTATACTACTGTAAAGCTTACCCCAACAGCACCAGCGCAACCACTTGGTGACAAATCATGTTTCAATAGTGAATTTGCTTTTAGAGCTTAGATACGCTGTTAATAGTTTAATATCATACATGGTTCCATCTTAACTTGTAAAACTGAAGCTGTTAATTCCTGTGCAGGGTATGAAATAAGCTGGACAAATTGACTAGCAGTTTCACATGTGAAAGTGCTAATCAAGTATGCATATACATAGCACCTGGCACTGACTGATTATCAAAATGTTAAAAAAAAAAAAAAATATTAGGTTTTTTTTATGTAGTAAGCTGTGTCGTGGACTCACTAAAAAAAAAAAAAAAAATAGTTGGCAGTCCGCTGCTACGCATTTCTGAAAACAGTTAGCATTACCCCCTAATTTGCATAGTATTTTGCTATGCTATACCAGCTATACCCTGCTGTGAGTCCATAAGCGGTTATTGTCACTTATGTATATTATGAGAGAAACCAGAGTGCCTTATATGTTGTGCATTTACAGACAGGCTGCTATTGAAGTTTTACAATATTGCCTTTATACCCGTTTCAAACTGATAGTAAAAACTCCTTATTTACTGTCCTGCCTGCATTTTTACGATATGCAGTATCCTGTTACTCTGTAGTCTTTCCATAGCCACACTTTCCTGACTGTAAAATAGGCATCCAAAATAAAGTAGTTTCATTGGTCAAAACATATCATGTGATCATGCACGAAGTAAGTAATGAGACATGGCTGGGTATTGGCCGAAACCCGCACATCCAAAGGCGTAGTGAGGCACAAGGTTGCAGGCCGAGTGGCTTCAGCCTCTGGGTGTGTGGATATCTCAATATTACCAACACACAGCCATGTCTTATTGCTTATACAAAATGCGCCCATAGGCAACTTAAAAAAAAAAAAAAAAAAAGAATATTCTAAAAGTTTTCAAAGCCACAAAAAATATACTAAAATGTTGCTAAATAATGTAAAATGGGACTTCCACAGATCATTTTCACCTGTCAGTCATCTGTCTTTCTTCACACTCAATATTCAAATTCTGAGAATGCAAAGCTCTGCATTATTGTAGTAGTAGAATGCTTCCCCCCCCCCAATACACACACAGAATGGTAATATGGATTACACATTTTCTAAATTCTTCAGAGTTCCACTGTCATACACACAAAGACACACACCACACACACACACACACACAGGCCTCAAGTGGAGCCAGAACCTCAGTTTTATCTGTTCCCAGGTAAGGAGCAGGGAGCTCTCTGGCAAAATTGTAGGGCTAGGAGGGGGATTTTTCATGGTCATCCAAGAAACACCAGTAATGGAAACTCGAACTAGGACCTGATTTTTAAAATGCGTGTATGTGTGTAAGGGGAGCTCATGAGTGTAAATAATAAATTCTAGAGACGTGGATATGTTGTTCAATCCACACTTACTGGCAGTGTCCTTTCCCCTTTAAGATGTGTCAGAAAGTCTTCAAGCTGGCTCCTTCCACCTGCCCGGGTGGTATGTCCCTTGGCTCTGCTCCATGACGCCAGATCTTCCTTTCCACTGGAAGAAGCAGGTTCCCTCCTTACTGCTCTCACATCGAGTAGACCCTAGCGCTTACCTTCTTAGGAATTACTTTCAAACCAACTCTTATGAGTTTTTGTTTTCAACTCGATCTTCAGTCCCGACCGCAATGGATGGCAAGTCTACACCAGGATTTCACGAGCACCCATGCGGGCAGAAGATGTAGCGTACCGACCCGCACGCCACATGCGTCTACTGCCTGGGCCATGATCACGATACCCAAGCCTGCGACATTTGTCGGTCATTTCATGCGATGGTTGGTCCTCGAGGACCACCTCACCCACCTTAGGTTGGGCCACCCGGAAGAACTACATCCACTGGTCAAGTCTAAAGACGCCCATTGGGTGGTCTCCACGGCTGTGGGGTTCGCCAAGCAGCTGGAACAGCTTACGGCTCTTGAGGAGGCAGCTGAGGCCACCACTTAGTCCTCCTTGGCTTTTGTTCTGCTCCACTTGGGCTCCACTTTTTCCGGCTCCTTCAAGGAGCTGTGCCAGTCCCTCCCGACTAAGGGGCAGGGCTCTTCTGGATCTCACCACTTGCGCTCTATCAAAGACAAGAAGTAATTGAAAGAGAAGACTCACCAGTGCCGTTCCTGGGACTGGGAACGTTCTCTGTCTCAGGACTCTCAGGTTTTGACCATGGTTGAAACAGAGGTCTTGGCCGCTGGCTTCACTGAGACCCTATCGGGCCAGTTGGTCGAAACACCAGCTGATGATGTGGTGATTTTTCTCAACCCTGTTGACTGATTGGTGTCCAAAGAGGCAGAGAATTCTCTTTTCAGGACTCCAGTCCTGTCTGTGACCTTAGAAGGGGCTGCTTAGTCCGCTGGGCAGAGCCCTCTGGTCACCGACCCAGACCAGGAGAAGCCGCGGCACTCCACTGCTCCCTCCAAGATCCCCGCGGGAACGCCCAGTGGCCCAGGTTGAGGTCTTGGTCCTTCTCCAGAAGAGGCCTCGCCATTATTGAAAAAGCTTGCTTTTGTGCCATCGAAGCGCGCCACCGCTATTCCTCGCCTTCGCCTCCTGGGGTGAAGAGAGGCTTCGGCAGAAGTTGGGTCAGTGCTATGAAGACCTCATGTTGCAACAGTTGATGCTGGCTGGCCCGAAGCTGACCCCGGCTCCCACACTGGCCATCACTTGGCGGTCGAGACTGTCCCTCCCCCAGCAGAGCCAGTCAAGACCATTGTTGTTCGGTCAAAGTCGGCCTCTCCACCGATCGTGGTGGAGCCGCTGACCAAGCAGCCGCTGAGCGGCACTCCGACTAAGGAGTCTCGGCTGGCCAAGAGGCTTCCCCATCAGATATCGGTCACTCACAGCTGACCACCCGCGGAGGGTTGAAGGTGACTCAGGCAGTCGGACGCTTTATGTGGAAAAAATCCAAAGTTCCAACTGTGACGAAACAGAAGTGGTAGTGTAAGCACTTAGTAAGGTAGCCAGCCTGTCGAGTAACGGAAGGTTCAGGAAACTGCGCAGCACGTGAGAAGAGATTTTGAGAGGTTTCAGTCCAGCAGTTTATTGACTAAAACGCCGATGAAGGAAGCCTGGGCATGGCTCAAGCTCGCCTCCCAGCCTCACAAGTGCCCCCAATGAAGTCTGGGAGATTTAAGCTCTTCTGTTTCATACTTGGAGCTTGTAATAGAATGTTTTGGTCAATAAACCTTTGGATTTGGAATACTCAAGTCTCTTTGTGTATGTGCTGCACTGTTTCTGGGCTTTTGTGGCCACTTTATGCGGACTTCTCAGGGTCAGAGCATTCCTCATTGCACTCCGGTCCGGTCAACAAGGAGTCCGTGGGTGATCTCTCGACGGAGGAAGGGGCCCACTTCCTTCCTGGGCATGCTGCGCCTCATCTCTGAGTCCATGGGGTTGAATCTGGAGCCTGTCCAGAAGCGGGCTCACTGTCCCCTTACAGAGAGTCTGAACAAAAAGGGGACTGTCTGACGGAGGCTTTTCCAGTGGCTGAGGCCATTGTTGGCGCAGCCCTGGAGCTTTGGCAGTGCCCTGCATCCTGCCCTGCACCCACTGCCTGGATGGCCCTCAAGTATGTGATGCCCATCAGTACCCTCTCGGGTTTCATGGAGCACCCCTTGGCTGTGGGGTTGGTGGTAGATGTGTTTCAGCGCTCGGCAATATCAGGGATGTCGCCAAGCCGCTGGACAAGGAGTCCAAGAAATTGGACCATGTGGCTAAAAAAGTCTTATCTCTTTGGATGAGGTGATTCCTCACCTGCCTGCAGACCTTCAGACCGTGTTCAAGCAGGTCAGAGATCAGGGCCAGGCTGTGGCCAAGCATCAACTTTAGATGGCTCTGGATTTGAGGGATTCCTGTGCCTGCTCAATGGTGGCTGCAGTTGCCATGTTCCATAGGGCTTGGCTGCGGATCTCGACCTTTATGGCAGACACTTAGCACAAGCTGGTGGATGTTCCATTCCTGGGCACCGACCTGTTTTGGCCCGGTGTGAAGGGTCCCCTCCAGTGTATCGAGAAGTCCAATGCCACCTTTGACTCCATAACATCCACGCAGAAGGATCCCAAGGGCTCCAGGCAGCAGAAGCAAAAGCCCTTTCGGTTCTCCACTTCTGTGGCAAACCAAGCCAGCGGGCTCAATTTTGGTGACCCAGGCCCAAGTCTGTGACCTTGGTGGTCCATAAGCCCGGAGGCTTCTCAGCTGCGTCATCCTCCTCCAAGCCTGCTCAGTGATGGGATGAGGGGTGCCACCCTCATGTCCATCACGCTTCCCCTGAGTCCTGCTGTGGGGGGCGGGCTCCACCACTTGCTTTCCACCTGGTCCACTGTCACCACGGACAGGTGGGTTCTGGAAGTGGTAGGTCAGGGTTTGCCTCTGGAATTTGAGCAGTATCCTTCAAGTTGAGCCCATGTCCCGATCCTTCCGTCCCACCGAAGTTTCCTCCGATTTTGAGCTGAGGTAACCCTCTACGAGTTCTGGGCCATGCCATTCAACCTGTCATCTGCCCCCAGGGTCTTCACCAAATGCATAGCAGTGGTGGCAGCTTACCTGGGGCACCGAGGGGTCCGGGTGTTACCCCTACCTGGATGACTGGCTGATTGCAGGTCCCTCCAGGCAGAAGGTGGAGCGGTCCAGGGACCTAGCCCTCCAGACCCGCACTGTTGCATCTAGAACCTCCCATTCGGGATCATATCCCCATCCTGGTCAAGGAGGTCAAGTCAGAATTCGTGCCCTGGCAGGTGGTTAACTTCATCGGGGCAGAGCTTTACTCTTGCTGAGCCAGAGCCCGGCGGACAGGGCGGAGGTTCTGTCCCCCTTTGCCCGATCATTTTGGGTTGTGCAATTGCGCCCTGCCTCTGACTTCCTGCACCTTCTGGGTTACATGGTGGCCTGCACCAGTGTGGTCCGATGGGCCAGTTGGAATACGCGCTCCCTGCAATGGGAGCTGGCCAGCCAGTGGTCTCAGCGCAATGGTCACTTCGACCGGCTGGTCACTGTGACCCAGAAGGTGTTGGATGCCCTCCAGTGGTGGCTAGTCCCAGAGCATCTGCAGGAAAGGATCCCATTTGTCTGCCTGAGCCGACTGTCATCCTGACAACCGATGCCTCTCTCACTGGCTGGGGTGCCCATCTGGGAGAACACAGAGTCCCCAGGCTCTGGAACCCTGAGGAGTCCTGATGGCACATCAGTCTGCTGGAGCTCCAGGCAATTCAGCTGGCGTTGACTGCATTCGCTCCGTATGTTCAGGGTCAAGTGGTCCAAGTCCAGATGGACAACAACACGACCATATACTACCTCAACAAGCAGGGTGGTACGCATTCCCTACCTTTGTGCAAGGAAGCTCTACACGTATGGACACCTGTGTGCAGCCTGGAGGCGGATCTCCTAGCAATCCATGTGGCAGGAGCCTTCAATCAGCTGGCAGGTGCTCTCAGTTGGGTAGGCGAGGCGTCTCACAAGAGGTCTCTCCATCCGGAGGTAGTTCACAGTTTGTTTTCCCAGTGAGGCACCCCTCAGGTGGGCCTGTTTTGCCTCCAGGTAGAATGCACGCTGAGGTTGTTCAGTGCCTGCCCCCCTCAGCAGGGCTCATTGCAGGGGGATGCCTTCTTGAGGCCTTGGACCCCAAGCCTCTACTGTGCCTTCCCTCCACTTCCCTTGATCCACAAGGTGCTGCTCAAGGTCAGGAGGGACAAGGTGCAGGTGACCCTGGAGTAGCCACACCAGTTTTGGTACCCTGATCTCCTCAGCCTCAGCAACAGGCTCCTGAGGCGTCTTCCACTATGCCCGGACCTGCTTTCAATCAATCAGGGGAAGGTACTCCACCCAGACCTTCGGTCCTTGCACCTGATATCCTGGTTCCTGAGCGGCTAGAGTTCCAGTCATTACTGGGTCTCTCCGAGGATGTCCTCACCGTGGTGGAGGCATCTAGAAAGGAGTCGATCAGAAAATGCTGTGTCTTCAAATGGAAGAGATTCTCCATTTGGTGTCCAGGCAAGGGGCTGGACTCTTTGTCCTGTCTGGTGGCCAGCATTTCAGCTACCTATGGTCCCTATCCAAAGGGGGACTTCGGTTGACTACCCTTAAGGTGCACCTGGCAACCATCTCTGCTTATCGGGCGCAGGCTGGTCATCAGTCAGTGGTGCAGGAGAAAGTGATCGGGTGCTTTTTAAAGGCTTAGACCACAGTTCTCCTCCAGTGCATGAACCATAACCACTGTGTGACTTGTTGCTGGTTTTGGCAAGGCTCATGGGCAAGCCATTTGAACCGATACACAGGTGTTACATGTCTCACCTGTCATGGAAGACTGCCTTCTTGGTGGCCATCACGTCAGCTAGAAAGATCAGTGAGCTCCAGGCACTTCTGGTGGAGTCTTCTTATGTGGTCTTCCACAGGGACAAGGTTGTCCTGTGCCCCAACCTGAAGTTCCGCCCGAAGGTTGTGTTGGAGTTTCACCTGAATCAGGTGATGACTCTTCCTTGTTCGTCCCGAATCACACCTTGGAGGCCGAACATAGGCTCCATACTCTGGTCCTGAGGCAAGTGCTCGCTGATTACAAAGAGTGCACGGCTGGAGTTCAGTTCACCAGCTGTTTGTCACCTATGCTGAAGCTACACCTGGCAGACCTGCAATCAAGTGAATGATTGGAAGGTGGATCCACTTCCTGTATTGATCTGTGCTATAGATTGGCGGGTAGGGAGCCTCCCGGAGAGCTAAGGGCTCATTCCATCCTTCATACTGCTGCGTCGGTGGCAGCTTGTAGGGATGTCCCTATCCAGGAAATCTGCAGTGTTGCTACCTAGAAGTCAGCACACACCCTCATTTCCCATTACTACATTGATCTTGAGTCATGCCGGGATGCTGGTTTTGCAGCTTCAGTTCTTCAATCTCTGTTCCCTAAGTAGGGGGTGGAACAAAGCTATTGAGATGGTACAGAAGCAGCTTGACTCTGCGTATAAATTGAAGCTGTTGCATATTCTGTGGTCTGGTCTTGGCATAGGCGCAAACATGCTGAGATCTCTTATGACGCTGCCGATACAGCAGCTAGGGTGACCGCTAACGGAGTCTGCATGAGGAGGTGCTCCTGGCTTTGAGTATCCGGGTTTTGGCAGGACCTCCAAGATGCTATCCTGGATGCCCCTTTCCATGGGTCTTTACTCTTTGGTCCAGATATTGAGAAAATGATCACAGACCTTCAAGATTTGGGTAAAGCGATTCAATCTGTACACCAAATGTACAGGTCTGACCCGGCCCCATGGAGACAAAAGCATTTTCGTTGCCAAGTGGAGCAGAAGCCTAAGGGACGGCAGCAGGGAGGCACCTTTTGTCGCAAAGCTCCCTCTCAGCATGGTAGTGCACAGGGACCTCTGAACACCAAGCTCTCCCTGCCTACCTCAGATTCCAATGCCCGATTCCTTGTCCGACCCCACCACCACCAGCCAAATCCCTAGGGGAGGTAGTATGGGTCGGTTCTCACTCTACCCCGAAGGTGATCCACCATCACGACAGACGCATGGGTGCTACAATAGATAGAGCGAGGAGGTCATGCATTGGAATTCCTCCAGATTTCCCCAGACAACTCCCCTGTCCAGTCTGCCTACTCCCTTCCTACACTGCGCTCATTCAGGAGGAGGTCCAGACCCTCCTCAACAAGAAGTCCATAGAACCCGTTCCATCACCATATTGGGGGGACGGGGTTTTACTTCCACTTCTTGGTTCCCAAGAAGATAGGAGACCTGCGCCCAATCCTGGACCTGAGCCTCCTAAACAGTTATATAGAGTACAGGAGCTTCAGGGTGGTTACCCTGCCAGGCATCATCCCTGTGCTGCATCAAAGGGACTGACTTTGTTCCTTAGACATACAAGATGCCTACCTCCACATCCTGGGGCTTCCAGCTCACCAGAGGTTCCTGAGGTTCACCTTTCAAGGATGGCATTTCCAGTTTCAGGCCTTGCCCTTCTGCCTTTCCTCATTGCCGTGAGTGTTCATGAGCTGCCTTGCGGTGGTGGCAGCGGCCCGCCGGAGGTGGGGGCACTTTGTTTACCCATACCTCTATGATTGGCTCTTGACAGCAGCCACAAAAGATCAGCTTCTGGCCACTTTGGAGGATACCTTTCGCTTGTTCAGCTCTCTAGGGATTACTCTGAACATGCCCAAGTTGTTCCCTCGGCCGTGCCAAAGGTTACAGTATATAGGGGCAGTCCTGAACATGGTGTAGGGAAGGGCTTTCTTCCCACCAGACAGGGCAGCGCGCCTTCAGTCGTTGTACCACAAGGTCTTGGTATCTCACCAGGTGGCAGCTTGGACCGTACTTCAACTCTTAAGTCACATGGCAGCCGCCATAGTGACAGTTCCCGGCATGCCTTTTCATGGACCCTCACAGGGTGCAGTGGGATCAATGAGAACGATCTCGACCAGCCAGTCCTGATCTCCAAAGCCGTGGTCCAGACTCTCTTGTGGTGGCTCTTGCCCCAGAATCTAGAGCTGGGAACCCCCTTTCCGAGAGATCCCCCTTCCCAAGTTCTGATGACAGATGTCTCGGGCCTGGGATGGAAAGCCCACTTTCAAGATTGGCAGACACGGGACGTGGTCGCCGCTAAAACTGTCCTTCCACATCAGTGCCTTAGAAATGAGGGCAGTTCTGTACGCTCTGCAAGCGTTCCAACTGGACCTCCGTCTGGGCCCGTTGTTGATTCAGACGAACAGTATGTCATTTTCTGCATCAACAAACAAGGGACCCACTCTTATCCTCTCTGTCAGGCGGCCATGAGAGTGTGGTTCATGGCCTTGGAACACGGCTTATCACTCATCGCAGTCCATCTTCCAGGAGTCCAGAACACCTTGGCCAATGCCCTAAGCAGTTCGTGGTCAAGGGCTCACAAATGGGAACTCCTGCAGTCTGTGGCAGACGATTTCTTTCGACGATGGGTTCATCCAGAGCTGTACCTCTTTTTGTCCTCGTGCAATGCAAAACTGCCCTGCTTTTGCTTGCTCAGTCCAGGGCCTGGTGTTTTCTGGCGAGACGCATTGTCCCTCTGTTGGACAGGGAGGTTCCTGTATGCCTTCCTTCCCTTTCCTCTCCTTCAGAGGGTCCTGCTGAAGCTCCAAGTGGAGGGTGCCGAAATTATTCTTACAGCTCCTTTTTGCCTTGCTAGATCTGGTTACCCCTGTTGGAG
Organism: Neoceratodus forsteri; assembly: GCA_016271365.2. NCBI lineage: Eukaryota > Metazoa > Chordata > Ceratodontiformes > Ceratodontidae > Neoceratodus > Neoceratodus forsteri. Next base: position 1,875,441,427 of record CM057452.1, read on the forward strand.
CAGCTAGTGGTGGAACCACCAGTTCCCCGGCCTTTGTCCTCCCACTTACTGTTCCAAGGGCAGGGCACTCTGGTTCACCCGGACCTCCGGCCCCTAAACCTGCATGCGTGGCTCCTGCAGACTGAGTTTCTCCGAGGGTAGCCGAGGTTCTGGTGGCAGCCAGAAAACCGTCCACTTGGGCTGCTTAGGCAATGAAGTAGAAATGGTTTAGCTTGTGAGGCGCTAATCATGGTCTGGACCCATTTCAGTGTCCTATGAATGCTGTCCTTGAGTAACTCCTTTCCCTTTCAGACGCAGGCCTCCGATATTCCTCCATTAAGGTTCCTCCATTAAGGTGTGCACCTCTGCGATTTCAGTCTGTCACGCACCAGTGGAAGGCAAATATATTGCCTAGTAGGATCTGGCCTGTACATTTTTATGGGGCATGTTGCATCTAGAACCTCCCATTCGGGATCATATCCCCATTGGGATCTTTTATTTGTGTTAGAAAAGTTTATGTTGCCTCCCTTTGAGCCAGCTGCAGATTACGAGCTGCGCTTTCTGTCGTGGAAAGTGTTAGTTTTAGTTGCAGTTACTTCTGCCTGGAGGATTTTAGAGCTTCAGGCCCTTAAGTCTAAGGAGCTGTATTTAGTTTTCTACAAGGACATGATGTCCTCGAGAGCTAATCTTAAGTTCCTGCCTAAGTTAGTGTCCCAGTTTACCCTTAATCAAGACATTAACCTACCTGTTTATTATCTGGAGTATTCCAGTTGGGGAGGAGGCCCTTCTTCATACTCTGGATGTACATATGGTGCTTTGTTACTACATCGACCGCACCCAAGATATATGCAAGTCTGACCAACTTTTTGTTTCCTTTGTCCTGAGAACCCTTGGGGCTCCAGTAGCAAAGCAGATTCTTTCTAGATGGTTGGTGAACTGCATTACCTTCTGCTACAACAAATATGAAAACCCCTTACTAGGCTTGGTCAAGGGTCGCTTCACCAGGGGTGTTTCCACTTCCTTCGTGGCACTTTGTAATGTTTCTGCAGCAGACTTTTGCGCGGCAGCTACCTGGGGCTCAGTGCATAATTTTGTGAAACACTACAGCCTGGACATTGCTTCCCGTCGGAGAGCTGGTTTTGGTTTAGCGGTATTTCACGGTCTCCTATCCTGAAGGATCCTGCAATCTTTCTTTTATCACCTCCCATTTTGACCTGGGTCCAGTTAGTACTGCTTGTTACTCAGTCCTTAAGGTATAGTCTGCTGCAAGAGCTCCAACTTGAAGTAAGATAGTACAGTTATGTAAGGACTTACCGTAACAGTAGATCTTTCTTCCTTTCCCTCAGTGGGTTTATCCACATTGCCTTGGTTCTCCAGTTTTTTGAGTTGGCCGGGTCTCCGGTGGGAGAACTGAAGTGTGGCTGGGCACTGCCCCATTTATACCATTGGCGGGCATTGGAAGTGGTCCCTGCTGGATAATGCTAGCTAAGTTTTTTCCCGTGGTCTCTTAGTGTCTGGTGGCGTAGTCCTTATGATATAGCCTGCTGCAAAAGCTCCTCTCGAAGATTTACTGTTATGGTAAGTTCTTGCGTATCTGTACTTTACTCATCTGTAACAGTAGATCTTCCACGGAGTGGTCTCTTGCCGTAGGTAGTACCTTTGGGTATCCAGCAGAGGTTGCTGTGGTGCATGGCAGCTCTTCTAGCAGTTTTTCATCAGGGACTGCCCACACATGACATCAGCTTCCTGTTTCCTATATAGGTGTGGGCAGTCCCTGGTATCCTCAGTTCATTTTCCTGCCGTCTTCAGCTCATGCAGCAGCTAGTGCAACTTATGTGTAGCAGTCATCGACGAGAAATTTGGAACCAAGACCAATGTCTACAGATTCTTCAACTAAACAAGCTTTATTTCATTCCTGCTTTTGTGGTAGGAAGATATACTGCTTTGACAATCACACACTTTGTGTAAGGTTTCTGGGACCCACACATGGCACCAATTCCTGCAGCTTATGTCAGGAATTTAATCAGGCAATTCATCGACGACAGTTGCTTGAAATTGAACGACTTTTAATGCAGCACAAAATGTCTCTCTTGGAGAACCAGGGGGCTCGTACCAAGGACTCCCCCTCTACTGGTTCTCATTCCAGGCAGAAAAAGGAGAAACTCTCCTCACACTCCCTGCCTCGACGGCCACCGTTTCTGGTGTCCCTCTGTCGATGGGGTGTCCTTTAAACACTTCCTCGTCGACAGCGCTTTAAATGCAGTTCAACTAGTAACTGCTCCATCAACAGAGGCTTATACCATCTCATCGACGCTTTGCATGCAGCAAAATATACTGCTGCTCCATCGACGGGGTCTCCTCTTCCATTGACAGCATCTGACAATTTAAGTGGAAATAACTATTTTTTCTACTGCGGGCCTGTCAAAAAGACCCCGCATTGCTCAGGGGAAACCTATGGCTTATACCTTATTGACTGCCCCTCTGCCTACTCAGGTGGCTTTTTATAGGGGTCAGCTGGACAGAGATTGGGACCCTGGTCTTTACCACCAAGGGGCAAGACCTGCTCATGCTACCTTTCCCATTCTGTCTGTCACCCCTCCTATTAGAAGACCCACTCCTGCATGGGATTTCAATTTTATGATAGAAAAATTGACCCTTGAGCCTTTTGAGCCAGCAGCCACTTGTGACCTCTGTTTTCTTTCATGGAAAACCCTATTTCTGGTGGCTGTCGCCTCTGCTCGATGTATTTCCGAGCTTCATGCCCTTTTGTGTAAGGAACCTTACTTCATTTTCCATGAAGGCAGGGTGGTCCTTCATACCAACCATTCCTTCCTTCCTTCCTAAAGTAGTTTTCAGAACATACTTTAAATCATTCCTTGGAGCTTCCGGTCTACTATCCTGACTACTCCAGTCAGGGTGAACATCTATTACATACTTTAGATGTCCATCGGACATTATGCTACTATACTAATTGGACAAAATCCATTAGAAAGACATCTCAACTGTTTGTCTTCTTTGCCCTTGGTCATGATGGCCTCCTGGTTGCTAAATGTACTCTTTCATCCTGGTTGGCACATTGTATTTTGTTTTGTTACAAAAAATACAACAAGCCTTTACCTGGACCTGTCCAAGCCCACTCCACTAGAGCTATGGCCACCACTGTGGCTTGCTTTAAAGGGGCCTCTTTTTCAGGCATGTGCAATACAGCTACCTGGTCCATGGTCCATACATTCACAAGGCACTACAATCTGGATATTGCCTCATGACATAGGACGGCCTTCGGCCTTGCAGTCCTACAAGGTCTCCTATCTTAACTGTCCTCCCACATGTGCATTACTGCTTGGGATTTATCCCAGAAGTATTACCTACTGAAAGAGACCACTCCGTGGAAGATAGTACAGTTATGTAAAAATTTACTGTAACAGTAGAGCTTTGAGGAGTGTATCTTGCGGTAGGTTTGTTCCCGTCCTCCATCCCCCTCCTTCTCTAAGAGAGCAAGTTCTGGTCCAATGACTAGAGTTGGGACTCTTTTGGTACCTCTGCTTCCCCTGAGTTCTTGCTTTGCGAGCTGAATTTGGCTAGGGAACTGAAGATTCCAGGGACCGCCCACACTTACCTGTATATAGGAAACAGGAAGCTGATGTCATATGTGGGTGGTTGTCACAGGTCAGGAAGCATAGGGAAAACCCAGGAGCAGTTGTAAAATTCCACAAAACTGTTTATTTGTAGTTGCAGTAACATAATTAAACCTGTTCTGAATAACTATGTACAGAAGCAAAATAACATATTTCTTGAAAAAAAAAAAAAAAATCTCCTTGCAGCTAGCTATTTTATAAGTCTTTTCAACCACCATCCTTTGCAAGCATCCTGTTCTTTGTAAATTTCAGGAGCTGCTAGAACATTGAGAGCTTCCTGAGGTCCCCACGGCAACTTCAAATGGCTCAGGCATTTGCACCCAAGTAACCTCTAGTTTTCGACAATTAATATACATTTCAACAGTAACACTAAACAAAAATGATCCCATTATCAGTTTCATTCCATACATTAATTTGCACATAATTTTATATTAGCTGACATAGATATGCAAGGAAGAAAAACAGCAAGAGAAAACCGAAAGACAGAGAGAGGCAAAGGACTGTGAGACTGTTCGGGTTGATCAAGTCCGAAGTCTCACAGGAAAATTTGGTTTCACAACCAGACAGATAAGAGACAGAGAAGGAAGAAACTAGATCCTTGCATTTAAACACTTTCTGCAAAACAAACGGGACTGGGTCCTATTCTACCCTGTCACATTCCCCCCCCCCCCGTAAGAGGGAACCTGTTTTATTAAACCGGTTTCTAAAACTTTCTATTCTCTACTAACATTTTCTATTCTCAGAAATTAAGCACATTTGCATCCACCCATACATTCTTTTTTTTAACCTTCAGAACCCTCAATTCCTGATCCATATCTTGACAGAAGATTAGCATTGCTATTCCTCTACCAGATTTGTGAATCACAGAGAATTTAAATGGCTGCAGTGCCAAGTACTATCATGTGATACTGGAATTTTTATCTTTCATCTGGTTAAGCCAGCAGAGGGGATTGTGACCAGTTACAAGAACAAAATCAGTTCCTTGTAAATAAAATTTGAGGGACTCCATGGACCACTTTGCTGCTAAGAACTCCTTTTTTGACAGTGGAGTACCTTTTCTCTCTGTCATACAATTTCCTACTTGTATACAGAATAGGATGTTCTTTCCCATCTATATTTTGACTTAGGACTGCACCTAGGCCTTCCTCAGATGCATCTGTTTGTAGCAGAAACGGTTTCTCAGAGTCTGGACTTTTTTAAACGGGTGCTGAACATAATGCAGCCTTTATGGCTTGAAAAGCTTCATCACACTCTGGGGTCCATTGCACATTATTTGGGTACCATTTTTTTGTGAGTTCAGTGAGGTGAGTAGCTAACTCAGCAAAGTTGGGAACAAATCTCCTATAATAACCAGCCAGCCCTAAAAATGACCTGGCATGTTTCTTTGTTTTAGGTACAGCTTCTATCTTATAAACCTCTGGCTTGACTTCTCCATTTCCCAACACACAGCCCAAATATCCGGTTTCCTGCATGCCCAGTGCACATTTAGTAGGATTAATAGTCAGACCTACATTTTTGATGGCTCAGATAACTGCTTGTAGGTGTTCCATGTGGCTTTTCCAGTCTGGACTGTACACCACGACATCATCCAAGTACGCAGCACAATAACCAGTGTGAGGTGATAAAAATTACATCCATGTACCGCTGGAATGTAGTTGGCGTGGAATGTAGTTGGCACACCATGTAAACCAAATGGCATAGTGATGAACTGATAGAATTCTGTGGGAGTGGCAAATGCAGTTTTATCTCTGGATTCTTCGGCTAAAGGTATTTGCCAGTAACCCTTGGTGAGATCGAGGGTACTGATATACTTTGCACTTCCCAGTCTGTCCACCAGATCATCTATTCTGGGCATTGGATAACTGTCAAATTCTGACACTTGATTAAGTTTCCTGAAATCAAAGCAGATTCTAACACCCCCTTCTTTTTTGTGTACAGTTACCATGGGAGATGACCAAGCACTCTTCGACTCCTCAGTGATACCCAGTTCTTTCATTTTTTGTATTTCCTTAACAACATCAGCTTTTAACCACTCTTGCAACCTGTATGACTTCTGCCTAATCGGACGAGCATTCTTTGTCACTATTACATGCTCAGCCCCTTTTCCTTGGCCTGGTACCATGGTAAAAGTACTGTTAAATGTCTTTAGCACATTACAAGTGTCTGCAGTTTGTTCTGAGGTTAAGGAAACATTCACCTTTACAACATCAGCATTTGCAGTTTTTTGTTTGCTTGCACGCATATGCAAGAAACATAGTGCCATCATCTGAGTTTTTTCAGAGGTGTGTCAGCATCTTCCAATTCAGTCAGTGTGTTTGCAGGCGTGGTCACAGTTCTCCAATCACTGCTGGAGCTGTCTATGACAGCAGTTGAAAATGCAGTGGCATACAGTTGAAAGAGGGACTACGCTCAGTGAGCAGCTCCCCCACACACACAGATCAACTGTGTTGGTTGCCTGATAGGATGGTGTAGTCTTGTCTAGCTTAGAGAGACAAGCCACACATCATTACTTTAATAAACTGTTCCCTGCCACAGTAGGACCACCAAAATGTGTGGGTGCCTAATAGTCCTTACACACGCCAGCTCTCCAAAGCACACCTTCATGGACTCCATGGGTTCTAATCCTCCAGAAAAAAAATACCTCAGCATTTGATGTGAAAACTCAGACTTCGTTGTATGTGTAAGTCCAAGCGTTTTCTCTTACTAGATTCTGTCAATGTGAACTCCCCGCTGCTAAAACCTATGCAAACGAACTTGAGCGTACTGTATTACCTGCAGCTGAAGCAAAGAACAGCCAGAATGCACAAAGGAGAACATACTGCTATGCATTTCAGCAGCAGCCAGTGGGGGAGGTTTTCATAACTGAAGCACTTTAATGCGCCTTTTAGTGCTGTCATATACACACCCCTGTGTGGTAATTCACTAAACTGCACACTTAGTCTGGTAATGCAGCTTCAAAATATTTTTTTTTTCTCTGAATTGCCGTGAGCTGGCATTTAGATAGAATCACACAGCTCTTTCTCAGATCAGATGCTCAATGAAGTCACATCACCTTGTGACCCTAAATATCTTAGGGTTGGACATGTGCCCTAACAAAATAGCGAAAACTAGGTATAGAAAAAGAAAACACAAATTCAACCGTAGCTCACAATCGAATCCACCCTTTCCTCCGGCGAATCTGAAGCCGCCCTAACAGCCCACCCCTAGGTGCTCATGCACTCCCTCCACCTGCACAACATATGGCTGACGGGGGTGCTGTTGCATTTTATTTCATAATTTCCTGATCCCGTTGCTGCCACCATACTGATACAGTAATTCTTTTTATGGCTCGAAAACTGCTTGACATTAGCTGAATTATAAATGGCATCCCTGTTTGACGCTGTGGTGCGGAATATGGTGGTGCTCAAATTTTAAGCCAAGTATTACGTGCAGATATGTTGTTATTGACTCATGTCACTTACCATTTTATACAGCTATTGATTTTTTCAATTCACTTTTGCTGACAAATGTTGATCGCAGGGATTCTGGTGTCACAATTCAGTTCAGCGATGTGTAACATCTTAGTGCAGATGCTAAGTAACTGTTTTAAAATGCTGAAAAAGTTAACAGCCATGAAAATGCATGAACTTCTTTCTTCAGTGTCTGGAGCTGTAGTGGTGTTATTGGCAAGTGCATGTCCCTTTGCACCAGATCTATCAGTGAGATGTCTATTCTGTGCAATGGACAGTGGCTGAATGTTATCAACTGACAGTTTTCATTTCATTACCAACAGATAAATATTCAGGGCTTTGCAAATGCAACTTTGCTGGTAGCACAGTTTCATGCCCCCAAGTGTCTGTCATCAGTTAGTGGTTATATCTTAACCGAGGATCACAAAAAGTATGAAAAAGATTTGCCGCTGAGTAATGTAAATGCCAATCCACCTAAGCACCTTTAGGCTGTAAACAGAATTTGAACGTATAGGGATTCTGGACCGGTGTATCACTCCACGGCACAGCAAAGGTTAATAAGTTTAACACATTCTCAGGACACTGTTTCACTTGCCCCCTCTCCCCACTACGATCCTGGTCACCTGAAATAAACCTGACATTTTAGTATCTGTTTTACATCTTGGCTCAGTTAGGCAATCAACGCTGTAAGACCATAAAAGGACATATAAACGGGGACTATAAGAACATGCCGTAGGTGCTTGTGCCTTAGTCCAGCTGTGCAACATCAGCCTGAAGCTCAGGTAGGGCTTACTGTCTACCACTTTGTTCACCCCCCATGTACCTGTATCATTTCACATCCTCCCTTGCCTTAGTCCAGCTGTGCTACATCAGCCTGAAACTCTGGTAGGGCTTACTGTCTACCACTTTGTTCACCCCCACTCATGTATTGCTGTGCTACATCAGCCTGAAGCTCTGATAGGGCTTACTGTCTACCACTTTGTTCACCCCCCATGTACCTGCACCATTTCACATCCTCCCTTGATCTACAGTGAGTGGATCCCTCATTCATACGTCACATATGCACGCACAAAAAAAAAAAACCCGGTCTTCAAAAATGAAGATACATTTATTATGTTTGCTTGCACGCATGTGCAAGAAACATAGTGCCATCATCTGAGATTTCGGAGGTGTGTCACCCCCTCTTCCAATTCAGTCAGTGTGTTGGCAGTAGCGCTGCCCCTGTAGCTGGTCGCACGCTGGAGCTGTCTATGACAAGCTCCAAAATGCAGTGGCATACAGTTCAAAGGGGAGCTACGCTCAGTGAGCAGCGATAAGATATGATTGCTCATGTGCAGCTCCCCACACCATGCACATGCGCGCCCTACCGCATGCACGCATTATATAGCCGACGGGGCCCAATCCCTCGGGGCTGTGCTGCGCCTCCCCCGCCTCAAAGTTTGAATGCCACGCTGGGTGCCTACCCCAGCGTGGCAACTATGATAGGCCGACGGGGTGCCCAAATCCCCGCCGGCTCCACCTCGTCCTCACCCCCTAAGGTGCCACGCTGGGGAGCCCACCTCCCAGCGTGGGTATCGATGCTTTGCCACGGACAGGTGCCCAGTCCTCGTCCGGCTGAAACCTCCCTAACTATCTCTTGTAGCCACGCTGGGAGCCTACCCCAGTGGCAAACGCCCCGCATTGTCATTGGAAACAAAAGAACACCTGTAAAGAAAAAATGGTCCCATCGTGAGTCTCCCTGGCCCCCCTCCCACAACCCGCACTCCACCACTGCTCACCCTGCCTCCCCACACCCCCTCACCCCATATTTACCTCCGACCTTGGTGCGATGATCTTCGTGGACTGAACACGCCTGCAATCTTTAAAGCCGACTAACTGAGGAAGCTTGTAAGCTGTATAATGGGCTAGGTAGGGGTTTTCAACTTTGTTGCATATCTCAGGTATTTTTGGAATTTTTGCACCAAATTTTCAACATGGGGTTTTTGGGACCCTCTCATGAGAGTGATGTCACTGTCATGGCGATGTCTTCGGTCCCAAGGTGATTTTGCAGTCACTGGCAAGTGAAATCACCTTTCGGGACCGACATAACGAAATGACACTGCCAGTGTTCATAAGGTGGGCTCTCAAGAAGCCTATTTTGAAAATTTGGTGGAAAATTTCAAAAAACGACTGTTTTACGAGCGTGTGTTGCGCAGTTCCTACGCACGCTCGTAAGTTTGCGAATTTTTAATATTTTCATTCCAGATTTTCAACATTGCCATTTTTACCACACCTTCTATGAGTAGTATAGCTGTCATTTTCCATCTCACCCAAAACTTGTTTCCTCCATGTAGCGCACAGTGGCGCAGTCAGGTGTGCGAAACCAATGTCACGGGACAAATTAAGAAACCACAGTGACACTCATGTTCATGAGCAGAGGTCTTAAAATGGCGATGTTGAAAATTTGGTGAAAAAATTCCTAACAGTGACTGTTTTACGAGCGTGTGTTGCGCAGTTCCTATGCATGCTCAAAGTTTGCAAATTTAATATTTTCACTCCAGATTTTCAACATTGCCATTTTATTACACTTCCTTATGAACAGTACAGCTACCATTTTTCATATGCTGCCCAAAATGTGTTTTCGCACATGTAGCACACAGTGGTGCTGTTGGTGTGCGAAAGCAATGTTTGGGACAGATTAAGCAAATCACAGTTACACTGTTCATGAGCAGAGGTCTTAAAATGGCTATGTTGAAAATTTGGTGATAAAAGTCCATAAAACGACTGAATTACGAGCGTGCATTGAGCAGTTTCCACGCACCCTCGTAAGTTCTTGAATTTGTACCATTTTCAGTCCAGATTTTCAACACTGGCATTTTTCCACACCTCCTTATGAACAGTACAGCTGTCATTTTTCACACCCTGGCCGAAATATGTTTTCGCACTTCCAGTGCAGAAATGCGTGGTCGCAGTGGGAAATCAACGTTCGGGACAGATTACGAAAATCACAGTGACACTGTTCATGATCGGAGGCACCAAAATGCCTGAGTTGACAATCTGCTGAAAAAAAAAAAACCCAACCTAATTATATTACGGGTGTGCGTTGCACAGCTTTATGTACGCCGTGACTTCACCATTTTTAAATATTTTACTGCAGATTTGCAACATTGCCATTTTTTTACACCTCCCATGAACAGTACAGCTGTCATTTTTTACATCCTGTTCGAATGTTTTGCACCTGTGGTGCTAAATGTCGAGTTGCTGTGCATAAGCAGCCAAGCTAAGAAACTGATATTCCCCTGTTCATGAGATGGGGTCACAAAAAACCATGTTGAACATTTGGAGTGAAAATACCAATGAATGCCTGAGGTATCAGGGTTTCCAACCATAATGCCCAACCCTGTAGAGAATGACAGGCATCAGGGGTGTGACTTGGGATTCTTGCCTGTAATGCTCATATCATTCCACACCCTGCAGCCAGTGAGAAGCATCGAGGTATGCCTTGGACTCTTTGGCCCCAAAGTTCACCCCATTCTCCTATATCGCACCCATCTCACTGTATTTCCTAATGGAATGGGGTGCGCATAAGGACCAAAGACCCCAAGGAACACCGTGACACTTGCCAGTGTCTGCAGGGTGGGGTGTTCTGAAATGGAGTGGCCATTATGCCTGACGACCCTAAGGCACTCCCCAATGCCTGTCACTCTCTGCAGGGTGGTGGCGGGGTTGGCTTCAGTTCAGTACTTCACTGCCATTACTATTACGCAGCTCTGTAACTTCTACACTACCACTGCCAATGCCAGCAAGCAAACATTCGGCATTGACAAATGCTTGTTGTAGTGTATCATAAGCTACATCAATATCTTCCTTATCAGTTTCTGGTAAAACTAGCAAGGCAGCTTTTGGCATTTTTTCAACCCATTTCTTGAGGAGGTTAGCATGGTGCATCTTAAAAGGATTTTTCTTGTCAGGGTCTCAATCTCATTATTAATGGTGCCAGTATGTCTAAGAACCTTATATGGCCCTTGCCACTTCATTAACAACTTGTTTTCTGTTGTGGGTAACAGTAGCAAAACCTTTTCACCTGGCTCTAAAACTTTTTTTTTTTTACCCCATGGTCATAATATACCTTCTGCTGGTTTTGAGCCTCTTCCTGGTTACTATGGGCAGTTTCAACATATTTTGCCATTTTTTGTCAAGGCACTCATATAAGAAGATATAGATTGTTTCTGAGTGGGGTTATCTTCCCACATTTCTTTTATCACATTCAGTGGCCTCTTGGCTGCCTACCATACAGCATTTTAAATGGTGTAAACCCTGTTGATGCCTGTGTCACTTCTCTGTAAGCAAAAAGTAGGTAAGGCAAGTATTGGTCCCAATCTTTCCCTTCCCCTTTTACAAACCTTTTGAACATGTGTTTTAGGGTTTGGTTAAAATGCTCAACAAGACTGTCTGGCGGTGATAGGGGGAAGTTCTTATGACAGTGATACCTAGCAGTCTGTACAGCTCCTTAAACAGTGCAGCACCAAAATTACTACCCTAATCAGTAATAATTTATTTAGGTATGCCCACTTTGCTGAAAATTTTGGCTAGCTCTGCTGCAACTATTGGGGCTGTAACAGTACGCAGTGGAACTGCTTCTGGGTATCGAGTAGCATAGTCGCATACTACCAGGATAAATCTGTTACCGTTTTTACTTTTGTCTAAAGGACCAACCACATCTATTAAGAGTAGGGGAACCAGGGGCACCTTGTCTTTTCTAGTGACTGGGGCTACTTACTGACATTCAGCACAGGAATTACAATAGGTAGCAACATCTTGATGAATTCCTGGCCAGTAAAATCTATAGAGCAATCTGGCAATGGTGCGATCCCTCCCTTAGTGACCAGCCATGGGATTATCATGTGCTGTCTGTAACAATTCTGTCCTATATTTCTGTGGTATAACCAATTGTTCTGTCTGTTCCTGTGTCTGAGGTTTAACCCAAACTCTGTATAGTAATCCATTGCATTTTTTAAACATTGGTCCACCCTGTTTTGGTTTTACCCCTAGCTGCTTGAAATAACCCTGGAGAGAAACTTTGTTGGCTTTCTCTGAAAGAAAATTACCATCAGTTATCAATTTAGTTTCAGCATTTTCATATCTTAACCCTTCATGTCCATCAGTCATTTGTTGCCGCAGTTTCTTCAGGCTTTGTCTTTCTTTCCTGGATATCCGGATCTTGGAGCTGTGCTCAAACAAGTCCGAATCAAAATCATTGAAAGGAAAAGTGCCCTCACTATCTGAAATTTTCTTAGCCTGAGCTCTTGTCACCACAGCTGCTGAAACATCAGGATTTGCTCCCTCTTTGATCAACTCAGTAAATCTTGGAAAGTAATTTCCAATAATCACAAGTAAAGGTAACTTTGGTACTACCCCTACTTTCATTTCAATCAATCAATGAAACTTTATTTAACCAGGCAGTTACATCATTGAGCAAGCTCATTTTCAAGATGGTCCTGGACACAGAGGACACTTTTGCTTACAGTAGACAACACTTCCTACAAAAGTAGACATCGGTACATGCAGTTACAATATACAAACTCAGTACTTGGCTGAATCAGACATGTAAAGCAAGTGCAAATATAGGCATTTAAAGTGCAGCGTATACAGGTTGTAGCTTGTAGAGTACAAGTGAGGAGAGGAAGGAGGGACATAGAGAAGGGCAGTGGGAAGAAAGGGTATCAGACACATAATAGAGAGGGTATATAGGGCAGCCTAATAGAATGAGGTCCCCTGTGAAGCTAATTGATGAGGGGGGAGATGGCTGCCCTAAAGGGATGCTGGCCAACACGGGAAATAGGTGGCCCAAGATTACAGAGGTTAAGGGACTTGGTTGAGCAGGGTAAGGCTTTACCTGAAACAATCACATGCTGTTTTCATGCCTGTATAGAGCAGCCCCCTAAATATAAAATGGCTGGGCAGCAGGGAGATTTTAAGTAATATTTGCATGTTATTCCAAAGCGCTGGTAAAAAGGAGCTAATGGCAGGTGAGCCAAGACATGTCCATGTTTGTGGTAGCTTAAGGAGGACAAAGGAGGAGTTCCTTAGTCCGTAGGCACCCTGTGAACGTTCAAACAGGTCACAGATATGGGGTGGTAGTTTGCTGGACAAAGCCCAGAATAGCCACATGAGGGCATTTATTTGCCTCCTTGTGGAGAGGGATGGCCAGTCTAATGCTTAGTGCAGTGATGAGTCTGCAAGGGCAAGTCAAGAACAAATCTCGGTGCGCGATGATAGAGTGTATCCAGCTTTTGGAGCACATGCTGGGGGCAATGGCTGTAGTGGAAGTTGGCGTAGTCGATCAGGGGAAGAAAGGTTGTTTGAACCAGCCGCTTTCTAGCTTCCAGGGTGAGTAGGAGTCTTATGCAGTAGAAAATACCAAGGCGCTGCCTTAGCTTTTTTTGTTAACTCACTTAGATGTACACCGAAGATGAGTTTGTTATCCAACCAGACTCCCAGATATTTAAATGTATGCACTAGCTCTAGTGGTTCATTAAGGAGGGTAGTAATCTGTGGGGTCCCAGGTATTCCCGTATTGTGGGGTGGAGAGTTAATCACAGCTTTTTTTTGTTTTGCATTTAACAAGAGCTTTAAATTCAGCAGGTTGTGCTGGAGGATGATAAAATCCTGCTGTAGCTTCTTGTACGCAATGTCCAAGGAAGGGTTGGTCGTGTAGAGGACTGTGTCATCTGCGAAGAGATGAACGTTTCCAGCAACCAAGCCAGAGTCGATGCGGTTGATGTAAAGGGCGAAGAGGATAGGTCCCCAAATGGAACCTTGCGGAATACCTCGGGGTAGTAATTTTAGTGGGGAGAATTCCCCTTGGGCTTTAATTTGCTGTTTACGATTTGTGAGGTAGCAGCGGAACCACTTTGAGACAGCAGAGGTTAGACCAATGCTACTCAGGGAATCAAGAAGTATGGAATGATCAACCATATCAAATGCTTTGCTGAGGTCAAGGAAGATTACATAGATGTGCTGTTTACTTTCTAGAGCTTTTAGCCAGTCATTTGACACTTTGGCAAGAGCAGACACGGTACTGTGCTTTGGTCTGAAACCTGATTAGACTGGATTGAGGATTTTCTCACCATCCAAGTACTCCCTTAATTGAGAGTTTACAATTTTTTCAAGTAGCTTGGATAGAACAGGAAGCAACAAAATAGGCCTATAATTGTTCAAGTCGGTGGGGTCTCTTGACTTGAACAGGGGGATAATGTGCACAGTTTTCCAACTAGGCAGCAATTCCCCTTGGAATAATGAGATGTTAAAGAGATGGGTAATTGGAGATGCCAGATAATAAGAACCTGCTTTTAAGAAGAAGGGCTCAAGCGAATTTTCACCAGTGCTCTTGTAGGAGACTGGCTGGAACTTGAAGAGGGGGCCGTCAGTTGGGGGCTATGGTTGGTCTAGTAGCTATGCTGGCGGTGCTTGTGGTGTTCAGTTTACTAACAGGTGATGAGTTGAATACAAGGCCAGCAGTAGCGAAGTGGTTATTGAGCTGATCAAGGATCTTGGTCCTATCTATGTAGGAGGTGTTATTTACCACAATTTTAGCTGGTAGCAGGGTGGCAGGAGAATGTCCCTCAACCTCTCTCAGTATCTGCCAGAAATTGGTGGAACAGTTTTTGTTTGCCTCCAGGGCTGACTGGAAGAACCGTTGTTTTTCCAACCTTACCAGTTTGGTGCAGGCATTTCTGGCTACCCGGAAGGAGAGCCAGTCTGAGTCAGACTGCGACTTCCTAGCCCTTTTCCAAAGGGTGTCTCTATGCCGTAAGGCTCTCTTAAGTAGTGGGTTAAACCAATCAGGTGCATGTTTCCTGGATTTGATTTTCCTTTAGGGAGCTTGTTTGTTGATAACGCTTACTAGCAGATCCTGGAAGATACAGAATGCTTCAGACACAGAGGGTATAAGGTAGAAATCCTGCCACTTTATGTTCCCAAGATCTGTCAGGAAGGCCGGGAGACTGAAGTATTTTAGGTTGCGCTTAAGCTTGAAAGTAGAGGTGGAGGGGAGGTGTGGGGAGCACCTAACGCAGGCGACTGCGCAGTAAACACTCAGATCATTGTGGAAGACCCCTGCATGAGAGAGATTATGTGGCTTGTTGACAAGTATAATGTCCAGAAGTGAACTTCGGTTGGGATTTTTCTTGTTAGGTCGTGTAACGTCAGAGATAATCTGACTGAGCCCGTGCTCGTCGCAGAAGTCCTTGAGCTTGTTTGCGCTGGCATCGTTCCAATTAAGGCCGCCTATGATAATGCATTCCGTGTTCGCTTTTTCCAGGAGATCGTGAATGTGGGGCAGTATACACAGGCTCGCTGCATCCTCAATCCAGTCCAGTCAGGTTGGTGTGACACACCCTTAACGGTTAGTCATTTGGCTGATGGGATAGTATCGAGTGTCCCCATGGATGCAGATGACACCAGTACCTGGTCCCTTTGCACAGTGTTTTCCCAGCACTTTAACATGCACTAGGGCCTGTCTGCTTCCTGAGTCAATGAGTCCCTTTATAGTCTTATTCCCCACCTTCACATTTGTTAGGTACTTGCCCCAGTTTGCCAAGGACAAATCTGCTCCAGTGCCACTCTCTTTATTACGACAGTTTCGTGCAAAATGGCCTGGCTTATTACAGTTATAGCAGATAACGTCTTTTGGCACAGATTTGTTACCCCCACCAGAGTTCTTAGCAGGCTTGGAATTTAAATGGGGGAAAAAGAGTTTCTTACCAGTGCTTGGCTGTTGCCTCGCTGCTGTGGCATCTGTCTGGCCATTTGATAGTCCTCAGCCAAAGAAACCGCTTTTTCCCCATTCTCTGGTAAGTGTTCCTTTACCCACAGCTGCACATCTGTAGGCAAGATGTTGATGAATTGCTCCATGGCAAATGTGTCGATGATCTGTGGGACTGTCTTGCTGTCTGGTTGGATCCACTTAATCAGGAGTTCTCTGAGTCGGGTGAAGGCTTCTCGAGGATTGTCAACCGAGTTGTACCTCAGAGATTGAAATCTCTGCCTATAGGTGTCTCTGGAGATGTACCTTTTCAGGATTTCGCTTTTCACCAGGTCATAGTTTTCTGACTGCAGTGTCCATATGGCTGTAGGCAAGCTGGGCTTTCCCTGTCAGGTAGGGTACCAGTCTGATTGTCCATTGCTGCTTTGGTCACTGGCAGGCTGTGGCAACTCTTTCAAAGGTTGTCAGGTAGGCCTCAGTATCATCTGAGGGGACACAACTTAGTAGATTTAATGGCATTGAAGTTGCTTGCATTTTGTTGCACATCTGGGTCTGTGTCGGATCCTCTGCCTTCGATAGCTTGTAAGGCATCTAGCCATCGCTGCTCTGGTTGTTGCATCTCTTCTCTCATCTGCTGCTCCTGTTGCTGCAACTCTTCTCGATGCTTCTAACCGTTGAATTTCTTTTTCTCTGTGCTTCTCAGTCTCTTTTTGTCGTGTAGCTCACCATTTAAAAAAGTCCATCAGGCTTTCAGGTTCTGCCACTGACCATTCTTTTCCCATAACGTGTGCTGCCTTTACAATCTCAGACTGGCTTTCCTGGTACTAGGTCAAGTACCCACGCACAAATCTCCTGTTTTAGGATATGCACGACTTAAATTCCACTTAGGTTGACACCATATGTCGTCGAGGCACAGGTCAGGAAGCATAGGGAAAACCCAGGAGCAGTTGTAAAATTCCACAAAACTGTTTATTTGTAGTTGCAGTAACATAAAATAAAATAAATTTGTTCACAATAACTATGTACAGAAGCAAAATATAATCCTGTAAAAAAAAAAAAAATCTCCTTGCAGCTCAGCTTACCTGTTTTATAAGTCTTTTCAACCCCCATCCTTTGCAGGCATCCTGTTCTTTGTAAATTTCAGGAGCTGCTAGAACACTGAGTGCTTCCTGAGGTCCCCACAGCAACTTCAAAAGACTCAGGCATTTGCACCCAAGTAACCTCTAGTTTTCTACAATTAATATACATTTCAACAGCAACACTAAACAAAAGTGATCCCATTATCAGTTTCATTCCATACATTGATTTACACATAATTTTATATTAGCTGACATAGATATGCAAGGAAGAAAGACAGCAAGAGAAATCCGAGAGACAGAGAGAGGCAAAGGACTGTGAGACTGTTTGGGTTGATCAAGTCTGAAGTCTCACAGGAAAATTTGGTTGTGCAACCAGACAGATAAGAGACAGAGAAGGAAAAAAACTAGATCCTTGCATTTAAACACTTTCTCCAAAACAAATGGGACAAGGTCCTATTCTACACTGTCACAGTGGTTCCTGGTGAAAAACTGCTAGAAGAGCTTCTGTGCACCACAGCGACCTCTGCTGGTTAACCAAAAGTATTACCTACTGCAAGAGACACTCCTCAAAGATCTACTGTTATGGTAAGTTTTTACGTAACTGTACTTTCTAGGAGTGGTATATGTTCATCCACATGGACCCACCCAACCTCCCTTGGCTTAGGCTCACAACCTTTGCTTCCGGCGGGCAAGATCTAGCGTCATGGGGCGGATCCATGGGATATACCACCCCTATGGGTGGGAGGAGCCAGCTTGAAGACATTCTGGCACTTCTTAAAGGGAAAAGGACTCTGCCAGATGGTGTGTATGAACAACATATACCACTCCTAGAACTACTGATATTACTTCGAGAGTCAGTTCTTACAGCAGGTAATACCGGTAGGACTAAAACCGGCGGGTGGCAGGACCCCATGGAAAATTTCTAGCTAGCAGTCTATAGGGGGACCGCCCCTCCTGACGTCAAGCATGGTATAAAGAGAGAGCGGTCTCCTGTGTCCCTCAGATCTCACTTTGAGAGGGTTCCTGTAGTAAGTCATAACATGTTGGACTGCGCCCCCTGGCGTCAGAACCGAACGGTAAACTTTTGCTAGCAATGTCTGGCGGGGGACTGGAGGGCCGTCAGTGTGACCCTGTATAGTCGGCGGTCGCCATGCCACCTTCCAGTTCGTTCCCGCTGTTGACCTGTGCAAGAACTTTGCAGTAAACGTTGCTCAGTTGGTCACCATTTTGTACCTTTACTTACCGTTATTTCTCGATTGTAAGTCCATTCTTCGATTCTTTTATGTCTTCTCCACCTCTGACTTCAAAGTCCAAGAAGAAGTGCGTTGCCTCTTCTGCTTAGGCCCAAACCACGACACTGTGGCCTGCCCCGATTGCAAGCCTTTCAGTCAGGCCACACGGAAACGCAGGCAGCAAGCTTTGGAGGCCCACTTACGGAAGTCCAGAATGGCCACCCTTGAAAAGGAGATGCAGAAATTGAGGGATTCCACTTCTTCCCCTTCTTCGGAGTCTAAACAGAAGAAAAAGGATAGACAGAAGCACAGAGAATGGGAGCGCCTGGAGGATCAGGACTGAATTGCCTCCAGCAAGCCTTTGACCAACAAGACCGTTCCCCCGCCGCCTACCTTTGTGGTTGTCCAGGCCGCATCTGGGACTTCTCCAGGTTCCTCTGCTTCTTTTCAGCCTGTCTCCACCAGTAAGTCGTCCACTGGCTCCTCCAGCAAACACCCAGTCTCTACTGCTAAGTCTGATCCCAGCTCCTCCAGGGCCCTCCTGATAGTTGGTAAGTCGGATTCCCTAAACCAGACGGGAATCCGCACGACATCGACCGATAAGTTTGAGGGCCCTCCTCTCCTCCGCCTGGTCTCTCTGACATCCAATAAGATGGTCGCCCAAGCGCCTGATGACAGTTCGGATGTAGCTCAGCCGTCTGGGACTGACGCTGCTTCATCTGATGCCTGGTCAAGCCCTCTGACCTCCCTTGGTCAGCCCTCCCTCCAGGTCCCTCCTTTCCTTCTCCCTTGCTGGCACCTTCTACCCCAGATGTTATGACCAGGGTGGAGGAGGAAGAGGGCCCCCTGGAAGTGGTCTTTTCCTCTCCCACTCCAGTGGCTGTGCCCCAGGCCCCTCCCTTGGATACCCTTCCAGGGTTACAGACGCCAGACCATATTTTCATGCAGGCTCTTTTCCTCTCTTCTTCTCATTCTGGCCTACCTATGGCTCCGCCATCAGGGCCTCTTCCACCAGGTGCTCTCTCTTTGACACATGGGGCACCGCTGTATACTTTTCACAACCTCCCTCTGACAGGGTGCGTACGTTTGTCCCTGATGCACGCTATCATTACGCCAGGCCCGACACCAGATCCTCAGATGTTGGCTCCCCCAACGCAGGATACCTTTCAGGGTCCTTCGAGACCCCCGAAGGACCAGGATCATTTGCCAGGGTATCATTCCTGTCCGGGGTTCCAGACACCGGTTTATCCACCATTAGGTCTGACGATGGGTTCTTTCCCCCAGGTTTTCTATCCTGGGTATCAGACCCCTAGCTACTCCTGTTACGAGGGGTATCCTCCTCCTCAGTACTCAGGGTTGGGCGCCCCCTTTTATCAGCCTCCACCCACCCCTTCTCCTCCGCCTCCACCTCGACAGGATTTCCAAACTTTCATACAGTCTTGGTGGAAGGACGCCTAATCCCAGCTGGTCTCTGTCTCAGAATGTCGTCTGCCAGGCTCTGTAGTCTCTCCCGTCCCCGTTCCAAGTCACCAGCCAGTTCTCTTCACTCTGCCACGGTACACATTTCTGGTGCAACCCACCAGGTCATCACTTTGCCAGAGATCAGAACCCCCAAGGGAAGAGGATTCCTTAGACCCTGAAGAGGATTCCTCAGAAGCTTCATCAGGTGAGCAAACCTCTTCGGCCAAGGGCAGAGAATCACCCAGATCCCACCCCGGAGATCCTCTTTACTGAACACCTCCACATTATCCAGCAAACCAGTGGTTGGAATGCAGAAGAGCAGGACCCAAAAAGAAAGCGTCTAGCAGAACACCTAGACTTGGAGACAGTTCCCCCTGTTCCTTTTCCTCCTTGGACATCTCCCCCCATGGGGACCTCACCTCTACCATTTGGCAGCTGCCCCACTCTATTCCGGCCATCCCTAAGAAAGCAGACTGGATATACCACTCGCCTGAGGGCATTTCATTTTTGGACTGTCATCCCAAGGCGGATTCTATTGTTATAGTGGCTGCTCACGACCGTTCGGCTATGCCGAAACACATGAGCACCTCCCCTCCAGATAAGGAATCTCTGCAGCTCGACCAATTTGGAAAGAAACGTTATTCCTCCTCTACGTGCGCCCTCCGTTCCCTCAACTACGTGGCATGAATGGTTTCTTTTCTAAAGGCTTCTTTGGTTAGGCTTGAGGCCTGTATCCAATCCATGGAGGACTCGGATCTCAAGGAGGAACTAACCATGGACTTGCGCTTGTCCAAAATTTCTTGCAGACATGCGCTCAGAGCCACCTGTGATTCGGTGGACGCGGTGGCTCGCTCCTCCACCACAGCTGTTTGCCTCAGAAGACATGGTTGGCTACGTATTTCTGGACTTTCCACAGATGTACAGGCGGCCATCCAGGATGCTCCCTTTAGGGGATACGTCCTCTTTGGAGGAGACACCAAGGATATCATCACGAGCCTCTAGGACAGTGACCAGGCTTTGAGATCCATCAAGTCCATGTGCCGAACGGGCTTCTAGAAGAAACAGCCCTTTTGGCGCCAACAGAAGAATCAGGGAAGCGGGGTAAATAGCGCTTTAACAGGCATCGGAATAAAAGAGCTACAGGGTCCTCTTTCACCTCTTCCCCTGCCTCAAAAACCCAGAGAGCGTCCGGGAAGGAGGTCTCTACCTCCTCATCCCTCCGCTTCCTGACTCGTATGGACCTCCCCCTCCTCCACCCTCAAATGTGGAGCCAGTGGGAGAAAGATTTGCCCTCCACATGCAGGAGTGGAAGGGCATCACCTTAGATGCATGGGTCCTGCAACTCATTTCAAGGGGGCATACCATAGAGTTTCTGCAATTCCCTCCAGACTCCCCTCCAGGTAATTCCTGGTATTCCCCGAACCAGGCACTGCTGTTCAAGGAAGAAATCCTGACCCTAAGACAGAAGTCCGCTATAGAGCCAGTTCCCCCATCCCACAGAGGAAAAGGGTTGTATTCCTATTTCTTCCTGGTCCTGAAAAAGATGGGTGACCTCAGACCCATCCTGGACCTCATCCGGCTGAACCTTTTTGTGGAGTACAAAAGGTTCTGCATGCTGACTGTATAGTCTCTTCTGCCCTTACTGCAGAAAGACCACTAGCTTTGCGCACTGGATATGCAGGATGCCTGCCTGCATATTCCAGTGTTCCCGGGCCACCGCGTTTCATTTTCCAGGGGGAGCACTTCCAGTTTACAGCCCTCCCCTTTGGCCTTTCATCAGCACCCAGGATCCTCACCAAGTGCCTAGCGGTTGGTTTACACTGTCGGTGTTTTGCAGTGTTCCCTTACCTGAACGACTGGCTCTTAGCGGTCCCATCCAGGGCCTGCCTAGAGGAAACTCTTTCCTTCACACTGGATCTTTTTCCCGACTGGGGATTACTGTCAACTTTCCCAAGTCATCCCTGATCCCCTCCCAGAGACTTCAGTTCATCGGGGCAGTCTTAGACACAGCCCAGTGCAGAGTCTTCCTGCCCCCGGACAGAACGGACACTCTACTGGAGCAGGTCAGTCTAGATCTTATCTGTGTCAGTCTTCACCATTTATCACTGTTTGGTATCTGGCCGGAGTTTTTTTTTTTTTAAAAGGTAGGCGTAGCTGACACGCCATCAGCGCCACCCTCAAGGTAGACGCACTGCGTGGCGCTCACGGGTTGGCCGTTAGGCTGTGTCGACTCCGCCTGCCTGCCAGTTCTTCGTCTCCCGCCATAGAGATTGTACCTCATGTGGAAGCTGCTGCTTGAGGCCTAGTTGACGCCGAAAAACCTTAGACGCCGCTGGTTTTATTTTACTTCAGTGCTGAAGTCTGTCGGTTCCTGCCGGTTCTGCTTTGACATACTCGATGTCGCCCGGTAAGATCTTTCCTTATTTTTGTATTTCTGCGATGTCAAGTCTGTTTTGGTATTTTTTTCCCGTAGGCCATGTCTTGGTCAGAGGGCAAGAAATCTTCTAGGTAAGGTCGGCCCCCCATGCGACTGTGCCCATACGGCCGAAAGTATTCCGTCACCGACTAGTGTCTTTCGTGTCTTGGCCCACTTCACGACATGGATTCGTGCGATGCCTGTTTCTCCATGGACCGCCGGGTCATCGAACAACGCGCGTGGAAAGTGAGGTGAGCTCCGCTGACTTTCGGGGGTGCGGCCTTTTCGTGCGGCCAAGCCACGCTCTCTCGGCCTTTCCTTCGGGTCCCCTCCCAGTTCTTTATGGACCGAGGAGGAGGGAGCCTCGGCTACTAGTAGCCTGGCCGTTGCCGAGGCTTCTTCTGCGGTGCAGGAGGCCTGTCCTGCTCCTCCTGGGGGGCGGGCGGTAGGCACTGCCACAGCAATCGCCCCTTCGGGGGTGAAGGCTCCCCTGGTGTCGGACCCGCGGTTCGCAAGGCCCGGGTCAGCGCTGTCCTCGACGCCGTCGGTCAGAGCCGTTGTGGGCCTCGGCGCCGTGGGCCCTGATGGAGTCGTCGGCGCCGAGCTGCTACGGCGCCATCTTTGTTCGTGTCTCACCTCGGCGCCATCCTCGGCACCAAGGTTGAGCATGGCGCCATGTCCTTGTGGCTCGGGGCTGTCGGATTCTGCCGTCGGTACTGCCTGTGCCCTCGGCACCGTTCGCGGTGCTGTAGAGCCGGGTGGCGCTGTCCTAGGCACCAGTGGCGCCATCGGGGCCGTTGTCGGTGCCGCCTCTGCTCTCTGCGCCGTGGAGTTGAGCGGTGCTGTCCTCAGCGCCGGTGGGGCCGTTGTCAGCGCTGTCTTCATCCTTGGCACCGCTCGCAGCGCCATGGGGCCAGATGGCGCCGTGGCTGGTCCCGACTCTGGAGCTCCTGTTCGGGCTGGAGCCATGCCCCCTGCGGATTCTGCTCACGGTGCTGTAGGGGGCACTGGTACCGGCTCGGACACGGCTTTGGTTTCTGGCCTCCTTGGCAAAGATGGCAGTGGGCGCCTTGGGCCTCTACCTCCTCGGAGGTGGAGTCGAGCTCTGAGTCAGACGGACAGTCTGACCCTTTGGGGTTGGCTGTTGAGGTGGGCAGCCTGGTAGTCTCCTCGACAAGCCGGAGTCAGACCCCTTCTGAGGTGGGGTCGGTGACTGCCGAGACTGGGGTCAGAGGTGCTGACCAGCGAGCAGTGGTGCAGGCCACCATAGCTCTGCAGCCTGGTCTTGGTGGGTTCACTGACCCCTCAGTAGTGGTACCCCCACCTGTGGTGTGCTTAGATCGCCCAACTTTGGGGCCGATCAGAGCACCTACGGAGGGGAGGGTACTGTGCCCTGGATAGCTCCTTCGGGTGCTGCCCAGAGCTGTCAGCTACCTAGGCTGGCCCTCTCGAGGAGGAGGGCACTTTCGGACTCCGAGGGGCGTGGGGTCGGCACAGCGGCCTTTTTCAGGGGTCCACCTGGGCTTTGGGAGAAGCCGTAATGCGGATCTCTGCTATTCCTCCTCGGTCTGTTTGAGAGAGCCCCATTCATTTTGAGGTAGGGGACTGTCCTTCTGGACCTATACGGCCCTGGTCACCTCACAGGGGGGATTCTTCCAGGTGCAGCCAAGTCAGTACCAAAATGGTTGTTCTTACTTCGAGAGGGCTCTTGCAGTAGGTAATTACATATAGGACTGATGTCGGCAGGACCCCACGTAAAAATTTCTAGCTAGCAGTCCCTGGCGAGGGACCGCCCCCACGTCAGGTGACCGGCATCATCTGACGTCTGTATAAAGGCGGTCCGGATGTCCGCCTTCCAGTTCTTTCCGCCGTTAGCTCGTTAGCGTCTCGCGTAAAGTTAAGTGTTAGTAAAGCCCTGTTCTTTCGTCGGTGTTTACGAATACTTTTCAGTATTTTCATTCGTATCGTCAGGTTAACGTCGGTGTATGTCGTCCCCTTCCAAAAATAAGTGCGACTCGTGTTGCGCCCAACTGCCACACAAGGACGGCCACTCTCTCTGCCTTTTTTGTCTAGACCCCGACCACGCGGTCGACAAGTGCCCGCATTGCCTGCACTTCAATGCGGCTACCCGCAGACGACGCTAACAGTCCCTGGAAGCCCATCTGCTCAAAAAGATGTCTTCAATGGAGAAGGAATTGAAGAAGCTCAGGCAGGCGTCGACCTCTCCTGAAGGACACCACAAGAAGCGGGACAAAGAAAGGCACAGGGAGAAGGCCTCCTCGCCCGCGACTCCGGCCGGAGTCGCGGTTCAGGTAACGCCTCCGGGATCGTCTCAACGCATCCTCATGTTTGGAGAGGCGCCAGCCCGCCTGCCGGGCTCACGCCTGGGTCCTGCGGGCACCTCCGGGCTAAAGGAGGCCTCTGCCCCCAGTACCGCCACAGGCTTGTGGCCTACTGGCGCGGGCACCTCCCATAAGTCTGACGTCGGCTCCTCCGACGTCCGCCGGGAGAAGACTGATAAGATGCCCGACCCTTCGAGGTGGCACACGGTCGCGTTCCCCTCGGACCGGGCCACTTCCACCCTTGGCCTGCCTCGAGCGAGGGACCCCGCCAGCGAGCGCTGGCTCCTCTGGCGCCCGCCGGGATCCAGCCCCTAAGTCGCGTCGGAACCTACGACAGACCCTCCATCGTCTGTCGTCCCAGGTTCCCCGCAGCCTTTGCTGCCATCCGGGGAGCCCGAGTCGCCCCAGCCTGACCCCAGGGACTTTTCTCCTCTGTCCCCGGGCGATGTTGGGGATATTCCTCCACCGTCAGACCCTCCTCCTACAGAACCGGATCTGACGCTGGCCCCGATGCCGGCCCCGCCGACGCCGGTTCCGACCCCGGCCCCACCGGCGCGGTGGGGATATCCCCCTCTCAGGCCCGGCCCCCCATGGGCCTCTCAATGTCGACCATGCGTGGGGCCTCCTGCCTGGGCCGTCTGCTTCGACAGCTCCCTCTGTACCCGAGTATCCTCACATCCTATCCCGACATCTTCTTACCGGGTCTCGCAGTATCCAGCGCCACAGTGCCCGGCGCGCTCCACCGATGCCGCGGTACCCGACGCCGCCAATATCCGCACCGGTTTTCCGCAGTCGGGTTACGGATACCGCCCACGGATATAATCTGTACAGTTATCCCTCCTCCTCCTCCACTGCCCCCAGGCCGCCGTGATCTCCAGGAGACTTGGTTTCCTGGTGGGCTGAGGCCAAGGCTCAGCTCACCAAGGAAGTTGAGAGCCGCCACGGCGATGGTGCCACCCCCGGCCCTGCACGCCTGAGACGGCACACTCCCTCTCCGGCCCGGATTCCAGAGCCTCCTCTGGATCCAGAGAGGGCAGGACACGTGTCCAGGGATCCCCTAAGGAACCCTGTCTCCTCCTAGACGGGTCAGGAGTCTTTCTGCTTCTACCCTTCTTCTTCCTCGCTCGGATTCATCGGATTTCTCCGCTGGATGCTCCGAGAGAGACGATGAGCCTCGCCTCCATCCAAGCCTCGGCCGAGGACTCCTCCTAAGCTTCTCCGGAGGATCCTTCCTTCACGGAGTTGCTCAGGAAGATCCAGGAAGTACATCAGTGGCGCTCTCTGGAACCAGATCCTCAGCGGGTCAAACCGCCGAACATCTGGACCTGCCCTCACGGTTCCTACCTTAGTGCCACCCTGATCGAGCCTCACGTTCACCTTGTTTCCACTATTTGGAACAACCACGGGCTTTAGCCCCACTTCCTAGAAGTCCAACAATAGGCTATACCGCCTCCGGAGGGTGTGATTTTTGATTCTCACCCCTGCAGACTCGGTCGTGATTAGCGCTGCTCACGGCCGGTCAGCACATCCCAAACATTTAAGTTCGTCTCCTCCGGATAAGGAATCTCTCCTCCTGGACCAGTACGGAAGAAAAATATACGCTTCTTCCACACTGGGTATTCGGGCCCTGAATTATGTAGCACATATGGGGCATTACCAGAAGGCTATCCTTACCCAGGCAGAATCTAAGATTGACTCCTTACCTGACTCCCAAGTCAAGCAGGAGTTAGCTGACCTGGTCCGTTCTCGTTCGGCCAGTCGTCGCATCCTGAGGACGACCTACGATGCAGTGAACACTGCCGGGCGGAGCTCTGCGTTCGCCGCGAGTCTTTGGCGTCACGCCTGGCTCCGCGTGTCAGGTTTGGTCCCAGAGGTGCAATCAGCAATCCAGGAAGCACCTTTCCGGGGTTCAGTGCTTTTCGGGGGTGATGTCAAGGACATCATCACTGATTTGCAGGAGAAGGGGACAGCTCTGAAATCTGTGGATTCTATGTACCGTCCCCATCCCCAGCAGCGCCGTCCTTTTCGCAGACGCAGCCGGCCTCAAGCGAAACCCCAAGGAAGGCGGGCCACTAAACGCCGGGCCCCCACAGCTGCCAGGCACCTGCCGCCCAAAAAAGCAACGGGTGCCCCAGCTGCGGCGCTGCCTCACACCACCTGACTCCTCCCCTCTCCCACCGCCTCTGGACTCCCTGTGGGAAACGGTAGGAGGGAGATTCTCCCTCCACCTTCCGGGTTGGGAGAGGATAACATCGGATTCATGGGTGCTTCAGATTATCGTGGAAGGGCACTCCATAGAGTTTCTCCAGAAACCTCCACGCCACCCCCCTCTGAAGTCCTCTTACGCAAGGGACCATCTTCCTTTGGTCAGGGAAGAAATATCTGCCCTTCTCGCGAAGCAGGCCATAGAACCTGTTCCTCCTCACCTTCAGGGGACGGGTTACTATTCCCATTTCTTCCTGGTCCCAAAGAAGATGGGAGATCTCAGACCCATTCTCAATCTCAGCTGCCTGAACTTTTACGTGGAATACAAAAAGTTCAGGATGCTCTCCCTTCAAACCTTTCTGCCCCTGCTTCGGCCGGGTCAATGGCTTTGTGCGCTGGATATGCAGGACGCATATCTGCACATCCCCATTAGTCCCTCGCATCGCAGGTACCTCCGGTTTGCTTTCCAGGGGGACCATTACCAATTCCGGGCACTCCCGTTTGGTCTTTCCTCGGCTCCCCAGTTTTTACCAAATGCCTGGTGGTGGTAGCAGCCCACCTGCGTACTATGGGAGTTCAGGTGTTTCCCTACCTGGACGACTGGCTCCTGGCGGCCTCGTCCAGGGAGGAGCTCCTGCATTTTCTCTCCCTCACCCAGCAGGTTTTCACTTGCCTGGGTATCACCATCAACCAATCCAAGTCTCATCTGAACCCCTCCCAGAGACTACAGTTCATCGGGGCTATCCTCGATACGACAGTGAGCAAGGCCTTCCTGCCTCCAGACAGGGCGGCCTCCCTCCAGTCACAGATTTCCCTGCTATCAGAACGCAGGAAGGTTCCGGTGAGGTCGGTTCTCCGTCTCTTGGGGCTCTTGGCGGCCGCCATCCCGACGGTTCCCCGCGCGTGGCTCCACATGAGGATTTCTCAGTGGACTCTCTGCTCTCTGTAGGATCAACTCGTAGACAGCCTAGATCATCTGGTGCTGATCTCCTTGCCGATGACAAGAGACTTGCAATGGTGGATGGTTCGAGAGAACCTGTTTCGGGGGGGTCCCCTTCTGTTATCCTACCCCCTCCCAGACTCTGACCAAGGATGCATCAGGCGAAGGTTGGGGAGCCCATCTGGGTCCTCACCGAACCTAGGGTCTGTCTATGGTCCAGATTTGAGCTAGCTCTCCACATCAATGTGCTCGAGCTACGAGCAGTACTATATGCTCTCCAAGCCCTTCACCAATACATCCTTCCCGGTCACCTAGCTGTCCAGACGGACAACATGTGTGTAGTCTGGTACATCAACAAGCAGGGAAGGACTCGATCCTACCCGTTGTGCAGGGAAGCGATGAGGGTTTGGGATTGGGCAACGCTCACAACCTTCACCTCATGGCGATCCATGTTCCAGGAGTCGACAATACCCTGGCAGACAAGCTAAGTCGCCCTCTGCTCTAACACACAGTGGGAGTTGGACCAAGGTTCTAGATGACATCTTCCAGCTTTGGGGACTCCACAGGTAGACCTGTTCGCCTCTTCCCAAAACGCAAAACTTCCCACCTTTTGCTCGCTCGCTCCAGAGCGAGGCGCTTTCTGGAGCGACGCTCTGTCTCTAAACTGGAAGGGCAGATTCGTCTATGCTTTTCCCCAATTCCTCTAGTCCCTCATGTACTGCAGAAACTAACAACGGAAGGAGCGAGAATGATTCTGATCACTGCTTTCTGGCCCAGGCAAATCTGGTTCTCTCTTCTACAACAATACTCAGAGGTTCCTCCTCTTCCTCTTCCTTTATCTCGAGGATTGCTGACCCAGGATCAGGGGACCCTGGTCCATCCGGGACTCAAGTCCCTGCAACTTCATGCATGGCTCCTGCAGACCTAGCCCAATCTCGCTTTGGTGTCTCTCTCCAAGGGTGGCCGAGATTCTGGTGGAGGCTAGAAAACCCTCCACTAGGTCCACTTACACCATGAAATGGAAGAGATTTTATTTGGGCTGCCTCCAGGAATGTGGAGCCTTCTCCTGTCCTGTCGCGTTCTGCTTGAATATTTACGTCACCTCTTCGACCTGGGTCTCAGCCATTCCTCCTTGAAAGTTCACATGGCCAGATTTCAGCCTGCCGTGTTCCTTTCGCTGATAAAAGCTTTGCCCAATTAGAGTGTATCCAAGACTTTTCTTAGAGGGTCCTTCATCTCAGGCCCCCTGTCCGGACTCCTGCTCCCCCTTGGGATTTGAACTTTGTACTCGAAAAACTTACCCTTCCTCCCTTCGAGCCTACGCCTCCACAGATCTGAAGTTTCTGTCGTGGGAAGCTCTTCTTGGTGGCCATTACTTCCGCGAAGAATTTCCGAGCTCCAGGCCCTGATGTGTAAAATCCCCTATTTGATTTTTCACAAGGAACGAGTAGCTCTTCGCACGAACCCTAAGTTTCTGCCTAAAGTGGTAGCGGAGTCTACCTTAAATCAGTCTATAGAGTTACCTGTCTTTTTCACGCAGTACTCCAACCAGGGAGAATATTTGCTCCATACCATGGATGTTCACAGGATTCTGAGATACTACACCGATAGGACAAAGGATCTCAGAAAGACTGATCAGTTGTTCGTCTCTTTTGCTCACAAAAGGGAAGGCAATGCTGTTTCCAAGCAATGCCTGTCGAAGTGGTTGGCTCATTGCATCACTTTCTGTTATGACAAGTACAACAAGACTCTTCTGGGTCAAGTCAGAGGTCACTCCACTAGTGGAGTAGCAGCGTCTGCGGCAGACATCTGTGCTGCCGCCACCTGGACTTCTGTCCATACCTTTATGAAACATTACAGTTTGGACATTGCCTCTCGCCGTAGAGCAGGCTTCGGGCTAGCGGTCTTGCAAGGCCTCCTGTCTTGAGATTTGCAAGGTTTTGTCTACTTCTTGGAGTAGTTCCTCCTCCCGGTGCCTTTCATTTGTTCCAGACTGCTTGGGATTCTGTCCTATGTGTAATTACCTACTGCAAGAGTCCTCTTGAAGTAAGATAGTACAGTTACGTAAGAACTTACCGTAACAGTAGATCTTCGAGAGAGGCTCTTGCAGTAGGTAATACCTTCCCGCTCTCCATCCCCCTAGGCTTTTTCAGCTCCTTTTCCATTGAGGAAATATCTGCTTCTCTCTCGTCCGGCCTTCGGGCCTGTGGCGGGAAAGAACTGGAAGGCGGGTGTCCTGGACCGCTTCTTTATACCCGACGTCAGATGATCGCCGGTCACCTGATGGGGCGTCCTCGCCAGGACTGCTAGCTAGAAATTTTTGTGGGGTCCTGCCGCCTGCCGACGTCAGTCCTATATGTAATTACCTACTGCAAGAGCCTCTCTCGAAGATCTACTGTTACGGTAAGTTCTTACGTAACTGTACTTTCAGCTGTCGGCTGTGGGGTCTTCCGGGGTACCTTCTTCCATGGGTGCTCCCTGTCCGCTCCTTAGCCTAGGCAGAGGTCAGCCGACATCTCTTCTCGGCTCTGTCCCCATCCCTCTGCCACATTCTCCTGCGCTCCCAGGCATCCTTGGTCCTAGCGGGCCTCTCTCCTGGGAGCAATTCAGAGCGGTGGCTGCTCGTTTCCCTGCTTGCGTTAGGGTGATGGACAGCCAGGTTTTTCAACCTCCCCCCGTGCAGCCACCCACTGAACAGCCGGTGCCCTCCAGCTCCTCATCCCCCTCTTCTGGGGGAGAGGAACCTTCTGTCCACATCTCTCCCACTGCTGATCTCGCTGAGTATCAGCGCGCTTCCTCGTGAGGATGTTGGAGGACTTGCACCTCTCTCCTACCACTATTAGCAATCCTGAGCACTCTGCGCATGCCTTTCTAGGCGATTTTTGGCGAGGCCACCCTTGTGGTGCCGCCCTGGCCTGCTCCCCTTCGGGAGGCATCATTGCGTTCCTGGCAGAGGCCCTTCTCCAGAGTTCCTGCCCCAAGGGATCTCAGCCAGAGGTATTGCGCACCCCCGGAGTCTCCAGGTTCCATGCCTCATCCGCAGTCTGGATTGACGCATCTGGATACTCCTGATAGGCTTCGCGCCCTTCATCGTGACTGGCCCCCAGATCAAGACTCCTCTGATTTTGACTTCTGGGGTAGGAGGACTTTCTACTTGGCACCGGTTATTGCTTTCCATTTCTGCACATCAGGCCCACTGTGCAGCCTATGACAGGTTCTTATGTTCCAGGCTGGGTCAGCTCCTAGCCTTATTGCCTGGTACGGAGCAAACCAGACAAGCCATTGCACTCTCTGCGCGTGGCCTGGAGCTAGAAAGGCACCTAGCGAGGGCATCCTATGATGCCAGCGAGGTAGCTACCGGGGTCAGTGGGGCCAGCGATCTGCACTAGGCGGACGGCATGGCTGCGTCTTTCCTGGTTGTCACCCTTGGCCCGGCGTAGGGTGATTAACTCCACTCACCAGGGAATCTATCTCTTCTCCCATAGAGTGAGATGGCGCTTGTCGGGACAACTTCCTTCTCCTCCGGGGGGACCCCGTCTCACTCTGCCCACTCTTGGGCCTCTCCAGGCCCTGAAGGTTCTCCCTCTTAGTGTGTCACCCACTGAGAGCTAAGGGACTTTGTCCCTTAGGGTGTAAAAGAAACCCCCTTCGGGGGGGCTCGGCACTCACCCAACAGTGATGAATGGTGAAGATTGACACACATAAGATATGAAAATTACGTACCTACCATAATTATGATCTTTCTGTGTATCTTCACCATTCATCATGAACCCACCCTCCATCCCCCTTGGGCCTCAGTCTCTGGGTCCCCCTCCCTCTCTGTGCCCATCCTCTCCTTTCTCAGGAGTGGGGTAACACAGGGATAATAGTTTCCCTCTTTTTCACCAATAATCTTTCCGTGAGAGGGTGTTAGTTCTCTGTACCCTGTCCTTCTTCCAGAATAGCCGACTCTGCTTATCTGGAGTGTTTGCCAACCATTCTGTGCCTTGAATTCTGGCAGAAAGCCTTTGGCTACTCTTTGCAGTTCCTATGTAATCTGGAGACGGACCAGAGTCAGGGATGTTTAACTCTCTCCTCTCCTCCTAAATTCTTTACCCACCCTACCTCCCTCCCTCCCTCTTCCTTTTCCAGAGATTGAGACCCCTCCCAATCCCTTTTAGTTTCCGACTCTTCTCCCTTTCTGTCCTCTCAGTCGTTATTTCTCCTTTTTGGTTTATATATCTTTTCCTTTTTCTGTACCTTGGACTTCCTTGTCCCACCCTCCACTCCCTTCCTCTTACCTCTCCGGCGACTCAGAACTGGCAGGCAGGTGGAGTCGACACAGCCTAACGGCCAACCCGCGAGCGCCACGCAATGCATTGGCCTCGAGGGCGGTGCCAATGGTGCGTTGGCTCCGCCTGCCTTTAAAAAAGAAAAAAGCTCCCACGGGGTTCTGACCTCCGGCCAGATATCCAACAGTGACGAATGGTGAAGATGCACAGAAAGATCATAATTACGGTAGGTACATCAATTTCATTTCTCTCCTCCAGGCATATTCTCTCCAGAGTGTTCTTACATCTTCTTGGCCTCATGGAGGTGACCATCTTCACGGTTTCCTTGGCCAGATTACACACGAGGATCACCCAATGGACATTATGTGTCCAATGGGATCAGCGCTTGTACGATTTGGACCGTCCTGTTGTTCAACGCACTCAAAGATCTGTTATGGTGGCTGGATTCTCTGAATCCATCTCGGGGGTTACCTTTAAGGATACCCCCTTCCTCGACCCTCACCACAGACGCTTCCGGTCTGGGTTGTGGAGCCCACCTGGGGAATCACCGAACACAAGGATTGTGATCTCAACTGAAGATGTCTCTCCACATAAACATATTGGAGATGAGGGCTGTTCTGTACACCCTTCAGGTGTTCCAGCCCATACTGTTGACGGGAACACTGCAAGTCCAGACGGACATGTCTGTGGTCTGGTACAGCAACAAGCAGGGAGACGATGCAGGTGTGGTTCTGGGCAGTTTAGCACGGCCTGTTTCTTATGGCTGTGCACGTCCCAGGTGTCCACAGCATCCTGGCGGACAGCCTCAGTTGGACATAGTCACAAGCTCACGATTGGGAACTGAATCAGGAAGTGACCAACTTATTGTTCCACCGATGGGGACGACCAGAAGTAAATCTCTTTGCCTCCCATACAACGCAGAACTTCCCAGTTTTTGCTTGCTCGTTCCAGAGCCTGGTGCTTTCTGGTACGACGTGTTGTCGCTTTGCTGGACAGGGAAGTACTTGTACGCCTTCTCTCCCTTACCCATTCTATATTGTGTCCTTCTAAAACTTTAAGCAGAGGGGGCTTGGATGATCCTCATAGCCTCCCTCTGGCCGAGGCAGATCTGGTTCCCACTCCTGCAGCAGCTGGCAGTGGAACCCCCAGTTCTCCTCCTTCTTCAACACGATCTGTTGACGGAGGATCAGGGCAGACTAGTGCATCCGGGATTCAGGACCCTGCACCTTCATGCGTGGCTCCTTCAGATGTAATTGTCACGTTTTGGAGTCTCCCTGAGGGTCGCTCAGGTCCTGGTGGAAGCGAGGAAACCCTCCACCAGGTCCACCTATGGAATGAAATGGAAGTGTTTTTCCATCTGGGGTGCATCTGAGGGCTGGGACCCCTTCACTTGCTTAGTTCCACAGGTCATGGAGTACCTGTTGCACCTGTCTGACTCTGGCTTAAGTGCTTCCTCCCATAAAGTCCACCTGTCTGCTGTTTCAGCCTACCACTCCTTAGTGGACGGAAACCTGTTGCTCAGCTGGAGATCTCAGACGTTTTTGAAAGGGATCCTTCATTTGAAATTTCCCATCTGCAACCCCACCCCACCTTGGGACTTGAATTTTATTTTAGAAAAGCTTACTCTTCCTCCTTTTGAACAGACTGTAAGCTGTGACATGCGCTACCTATCTTGGAAGTTGCTCTTTTTGGTTGCTATAACTTCTGCTCGTAGAATTTCTGCTCTTCAGGCCCTGATGCATAAGGAGCCTTATTTGATTTTTCACAAGGACCGGGCAGTCTTGTGTACAAATCCCAAGTTTCTTCTCAAGGTGGTTTCTGAGTTCACCCTAAATCAAATGGTTGAACTCCCGGTCTGCTGTCTGGTTCATTCGAATAGGGGTGAGGCTCTATTTCACATGTTGGATGTACATAGGATTTTGAAGTACAATACTATGTCGACCGGACCAGAGAGTCCCAAAAATCTGATCAGCTTTTTGTCTCCTTTGCCCCCAGATCCTTGGGGTCAACAGTTTCTAAGCAGTGTCTCTGCAAATAGCTGGCTAACTGCATCCACTTCTAGTAACAGAAGTACAATACACCTCTTCCCAGGGAGTTCAGAGGTCACTCTACTAGAGGCATGACTGCTTCTACAGCTTTCCTCAGGAATGTTTCTGCAGCAGAGATTTGTGCGGCAGCAACCTGGAGTTCGGTCCATACCTTCCCGAAGCATTAACAGTCTGGATATTGCCTCTAGGCGTAGGGCCGGGTTTGGCCTTGCCATCCTACAGGGCTTACTGTCTTAGGCCGGTCCTGGTCTGTTTCAGTTGTTTTCTCCTCCCCTGATTGTCTCGGTCTCTCTGAGAGTGACTGCTTGGGATTCAGTCCTACATGTTATGATCTACTGCAGGAACCCTCTTGAAGAAAGATAGTACAGTTACATAAGAACTTACCGTAACAGTAGATCTTTGAAAGAGGTTCCTGCAATAGGTCACACTTTCCCTCCCTCCTTTTCCAGTTTCTGCATTTCTGATGGATCATTCTGAACTGGGCTCCAGGATTTTCATCTTTTTCTCCTGTCTCAGCCTCCTTGGATTTCCGGTGGGAGAACTGGAAGGCGGGTGCGGGGACCTTCCATTGTATAAGGCCACGCTGATGTCCATCACATGATGTCGGGGGGCAGTCCCCCGCCAGACATTGCTAGCAAAGGTTTGCCGTGCGGTGCTGACGCCAGGGCGTGCAGTCCAACATGTTCTGACCTACTGCAGGAACCGCTTTTAAAGATCTACTGTTACAGTAAGTTCTTATGTAACTGTATTTTCTTTTCCCTACTGTCGACTCATGTACATCGGCTTCACGGACACCTCTCGCTAGTTCGACTGCCATTTTGATATTACTTCACTTTTCTTGTTTTTTTTTCGACGAAAAAGTTAGCTTTTTCAGGGCTCCATAGTTCATGTTTTCTCCACTGTCCTTCATCGACTGGCACCTTTCCAAGTGTTCCTGCAGCAAACAAATCCCCCCACCAAGGACGGGCACTCAGCCTGCCTCCTGTACCTAGGACTCGATCACGATACTCTGGCCACTTCGCACTGCCAAAAGTTCCTTCTCTTCTTCTCGAAGGACTTCTTCCCACAAGAAATCTTCCAGAAAGCACAACCATAAGGAGAAGAGGAAGGAGAGGCCCTCGAAATCTAGGTCTTCAGGCTACCGCTCTGCCTCCCAGGGTAGTTTGGACTTTGCCTCCCAGACAACCCATTCTCCTACCTGGCTAATGGTAGCCAAGTCACCCACCCTGATCTTAGGTGTCTGGTGGTATTGATCGCGGCTTGGGGTCCTCTGGTCTAGCCTTGCAGCCGCTTAAAGTCCGGCCACCTGAACAGGGCACTCTGACCTCTGCAGGCATGTCTCAGGACTGACGTCAGCACACTCTTGGTCGGCCTCTGTTTCAGGCGCTGACTCCCGGGGAAAAATGCAAGGCCTCGGGGCGCTCCTCCTGGAGATCTGCCTCTCGGCCTTCTCTGCCGCTTAAGCCACCATCAGACAAACGTCCTGTGGAACATCATTCATCAGTGGACGACTCCCACTGATGACCCTTGACGGACGTCACTGCTTCGACTGCACCACCGGTCCAGTCCCCAGTGTTACCGGTTTTTCCCCCGCTGCCTGCAGACAAACGTTCGGGACAGTTCTCTCAAGGACTACTGGACGTCGGCCTGGTGTGGGCTAGTGCGGACTTACTACTAAAGCTCTAATCTGCCCCACAGGGTGCGTGCTACTGCCGGATCACTAAACTAGACCGGTGTCAGGACCGACAACCGATAGGAGCCGAAGCTCCTCTTGTCACAGGTCAAAGACCTGTTTGGATATTGGTGGGAAACCATCATGATGGATCTCCTGCCACCAAAACCTCCTCGGGTAGAGGCCCCCTCTCTGATACTGGGGCTCTCCCCACGTGGGAGCCCTTTCCCATCTTGGGCACAAGCAAGACGGGCCGAAAATATCACTCCAGGTCCAGGAGCCACAGTTCCTCCAGCTCCTCTGCACATTGCAAATGCTGGCGCACAAAGTCTCGGTCTTTCTCCTGCATAGACTTGGACTGTTCCTCAGTCTCTTTCCTCCTCTGTACCTTAGGTAGGTGCCAGCGTGGCTCAGTTGGTAGCACATCCGCCTCTGGACCAGAAGGTTGTGGGTTCTTGTCCCACACCGGGATTGGACTTGCACCTAAACATCGCTGGCATCTGAGTGCAGTATTGGGGGGTGCTGTACTGCTGGGGTGTGCCATCCTTCGGATGAGACGTTAAACTGAGGTCCCTTCTGCCCATCCTGGTGTTGTCCTGGTGAGTGTCCAGGTGGAAGTAAAAGAACCCAGGGCACTCTTTGCAAAGAGTAAGGAACATTCCCGGTGTCCTAGCCAACATTCCCCCTCCCATAAACTGGTTCATTCAATTATCCAGGCTGTGTGTGGGTGATGATGTGCGATATGGCCGCCACCACACATTCAGTCGCTTCACTACCAGTCTAGCATTGCTTGTAAAGTGCTTTGGATGTATGAAAAGCTATATATAAATGCTGATTCTTCTTTTTCTTCATCTTCTGGAGTTTTTTCCCCTGTAGACTCATAGGACGCTCCCAAGTCACTGCCGGATGATCCATTTTTTAATGGAGATCATGCACCACATTCAGGAGAACATGGGTTGAGAGACGTAGGACCTTAACCCGGAGAGTCTCCTTTTGGCCAAGTACCTGCGCCAAAAGGACCCGAAGTGAAGCCTGTTGTGATCCACCCTTGGGTGACATGTTCGCAGGTGTCACCAAGGTGGCTTGGAAATGTCCTCAAACCTCTTTCACGGTGCCCAAAAAGGCAGATCGCCTGTACAGGACCCTGAAGGAGGAACCCTTCCTGGGCAAGCAGCCTATGGTGGACTCCATTGTCATCTCGTCTGCCAGATCCCAGAGGCCATGTCACCTTAGCACACAGCCTCTGGATCAGGAGTCTAAACAGCTGGATGCTGTGGGGCGCAAGATATACTCCTCAGCTACATGCACCATATGATGTCTTAAAATTTGACACACGTTGCAATTCCAAAACCGCCTTTGGGAGCAGGGAATGGACATTGTCAAGGAGATCCCAGACTGCACACAGAAAGCCGAGCTGGAGAAGCTACTACAGACAGGCTTGGATGTCAGCACGCATGTCCTGCGGTTGACCTACAACTCGGCAGACATGGCTGCAAGGGCAGCAGCCATGGGAGTATGTGTCCGATGCCATTCGTGGCTCCAGGTCTCAGGCTTTGCCCAAGATGTCCATACTAACATCTTGGATGCACTGTTCAATAGTTCTGTTCCCTTTGGTGAGGATTCTGAAAGGATAATCGCAGAGCTGCAGGATTCAGGCAAGGCCATTCTGTCTGTTCACTCCATGTATAAGCCGAAACAAAGGCCCTTTCGGAAGCCTACTTTTCATGGAAAAGAAAGACAACAATCCAGATTCCAGCAACAGCAAAGAGGTGGCTATGGCTGCAAAGGCCCCTCACAAGGGTCAACAGGATCTGGGTTGTAGGCCGGCAAACCAGCCCAGACCAATCTCCCCCCCACCACCACCACCACTGCAGCCTGACTCTTTGCTGGACCCACCTTCTCCAATAGTCCTGACAGAGTAGGCAGTGGAGGTCACTTTTCTCTTTACGCCACAAGTTGGCGAAAGGTCACCTCCAGCCAATGGGTCCTGCAGATGATCGACACAGGATACTCAATCGATCCCTATAGATTCCACCGGACAGGCCACCACCACCTTCCCATTGTCCCCCGACTCATGTGGAGCTAATCAGGGAAATCCAAGCTCTTCTACTCAAAGGCAGTAGAACCTGTCCCCCACCCCGTCAGAGGGGAGCAGGATTCTATTCACACTTCTTCATCATGCCCAAAAAGATGGGGGACCTACGCCCTATCTTGGGCCTTGGCGACCTCAACCAGTTTGTCAAGTACAAATGTTTCCGGATGGTCACCCAGCAGAGGGATGGCTAACGTCACTGGATATGCAGGACGCCTATCTTCATGTTGTAATAGCTAAACCTCACTTGGAGGTTCCTGAGGTTCGAGTTTCAAGAAGGCACTACCAGTTCAGAACATTGTCCTTCGGTCTATCCTTAGCCCCAGTGGTCTTTACCAAATGCCTGCGGTGGTCGCAGCAGCCCTCTGGAGGAAAGGGCACTACGTTTTCCCTTACTAGGATGACTGGCTCTTGATGGCCGCATCCAGCGAGCAGCTGCGGCACACAATCCAAGATGCCTGTTCTCTCTTCAGAGAACTGGGAATCACCATCAGTGCAACAAAGTCCTCCTTGCTTCTGACCCAGTCCCTCCAGTTCATCGGGGCATTGCTCGATACTACTCGAGGAAAGGCCTTTCTCACAGAGGACAGGGAACTTCGATTCCGTGGTCTAGCCCTCCATCTCTCGTCCCTCTCAAGGGTACCAGCCAGGATGATTCTCAAGCTCTTGGGCCACATGGCTGCCTCTATCACTACAGTCCCTCTAGCCAGGCTACATATGAGGACAATTCAGTGGACTCTGAGTCCAGTGGGACCAATGATGGGACGACCTGGGCCAACTGGTCTCTGTCCCAGAACTGGTCCGTCGGGAGCTCAACTGGTGGAAAACATCCCCTTCACTTGCAGAGGGGCTGCCTCTCCAGAGAACACTTCTGGCCCAAATCCTGATGTCTGATGCTTCTGGTATGGGTTGGGACGCACGTCTAGTGTCCACAGGACACTTGGTCCATGCCTGAGGAGCTCCTACACATCACTGTCTTGGAGATGAGAGCCGTTCTCTATGCCTTGCAGGCATTGAGTACCATACTCCTCCCAGGACATCTCCTGATACAGAGGGACAACATGGCAGTGGTGTTTAACCTCAACAAACAGGGCGGCACCCACTTATACCCACCCTTTGTCGAGAAGCAATGCGGGTCTGGAACTGGGCCATAGCTCACCACCTGGATATCTCAGTGGTTCATGTCCCGGGGGGTTCAAAATACCCTTGCCGATGCACTCAGCAAGACAAGGTCCAGAGCACACGAGTGGGCCCTTCTGCAGTCTTCTGTAGAAGATCTCTTCGACAGGTGGTGCAGACCGGAACTGGACCTCTTTGCATCCCCTATCAACGCAAAGTTGCCCAATTTTTGCTCGCTAGATCCCGGGCCTGGAGTTTTCTGGCGAGATGTGTTGTCCCTCTCTTGGAGGGGGCGGTTCCTCTACACGTTCCCCTCCTTCCTGCTGTTGCTGAAGGTGCTTCTCAAGCTACAAGCGGAGGGGGCAGTAATGATCCTGGTGTCCCCGTTGTAGCCATGGCAGATTTGGTTTCCCCTGCTGCAACAGCTAGCAGCCAAGCCACTGCTACTTCTGCCACTGAACTCTCACTTGCTGTCCCAGGACAATGGGACCTTGGTACACCCATACCTGCAGTCATTACATCTCCATGCATGGCTCCTGAGGACCTAGCCATGTCACGCTTTGGGGTCTTGGACAGGGTTGCCAACGTTCTGGTGGCTGCCAGAAAACTTTCCACCAGAGCTACTTGCGCTATGAAATGGAAACGTTTTAGCCTTTGGGCTACTGCCCGCCGTC
Organism: Neoceratodus forsteri; assembly: GCA_016271365.2. NCBI lineage: Eukaryota > Metazoa > Chordata > Ceratodontiformes > Ceratodontidae > Neoceratodus > Neoceratodus forsteri. Next base: position 1,875,480,787 of record CM057452.1, read on the forward strand.
TAGACTCTTTAGCCTGTCTGGTGAGCACGATCCTGGAATACCTCTTGTTGCTCTCGGATTCGGGGTTGGGCTACTCGTCCATTAAGGTCCATTTGTCTGCAGTTTCCACCTACAGTGCCCTTGTTCAAGGCAGAACTGTGGCACAGCTGGACGTCACCCGCACCTTTCTGTGGAGCATTCCCCAAGTGAAGCCCCCCATCAGGGACCCTATCCCCCTTGTGACCTTCTGTTTTATACTAGAAAAGCTCACGTTTTCCCTCTTTGAGCCAGCCGCGGAATGCAAGCTTCGCTTCCTTTCCTGGAAAGCATTATTTTTGGTTGCCGTTACTTCTGCTCGGAGGATTTCCGAGCTACAGGCTGTGATGTACAAATAGCCTTATTTGATGTTCCACAAGAACCCGGGTGGCCTTGAGGACCAGTCCTAAGTTATTACCAAAGAAGGTGTCTGAGTAGACCCTGAATCGGGACATACACCTTCTGGTGTATTATCTGGAATGCTGAGACCGGGGTGAGGCTATTCTTCACACGTTGGATGTCCACCATATCTTGCGTTATTACCTCTCCAGAACACAGGAGTTTAGACGCTCCAACCAGCTTTTGCTTCCTTTGCCCCCAGAATCCATGGGGCTGTGGTAGCCAAACAGACTCTCTCCAAATGGCTGGTAAACTGTATTTCTTTTTGTTACCAGAAATATGACAAACCCTTGCCAGGCTCGGCGAAGGGTCACTCCACGAAGGGAGTAGCTGCATCCTTTTGCTGCTTTAAGGAACGTGTCCGCAGCTGGCATATATGCGGCTGCCACATGAAACTCGGTTTATACAATCATCAGGCATCACCGTCTTGGCATTTCCTCCAGACGTAGAGCGAGCTTCCGCCTTGCTGTTCTGCAGGGACTGCTCTCCTGAGGGCATTGCCCTCTTAGTTTCTCTCTGCTTTCTCCACCCGAGATTAGTCTAGGTCTCCTCTACTGCTTGGGAGTCAGTCCTACCAGTGTTACCTGCTGCAAGAGCCGACTCCCAAAGTAAGACAGTACAGTTACGTAAGAACTTACTGTAACAGTAGATCTTCGAGAGAAGATCTTGCAGCAGGTACTGCTTCCCAGCCACCTTCCCCTAGAGGACTCTTTCTGCATTATGCTTTAATAAACAACACTGTTGTTGCCCTCTGTGGAATTTACTTTGATGCTCTGTTCCTTATCACCTTTCATCCTCGATGCCGAATTCTCCGGCGGGAGAACTGAGGGATGCATGGGACTGCCCTCCCATTATACCATGCGTGACTTCGGGGAGGGCCGACATCGGGGGAGGGGGGAGGTCCCCGGTATAGACTGCTAGCTAGAAGTTTTCTGTGGACTCCTGCAGGCTTCAGCCCTACCGGTGTTACCTGCTGCAAGAGCTTCTCTCGAAGATCTACTGTTATGGTAAGTTCTTACATAACTGTACTTTACAGCTGAGTAACCTGTGTTTTTAGGGATGTGGACATGTTATTCTATCCACACTTCCTGGCATGTCCTTTCACTTTAAGAATCTTGCCGGAAGGTCTAAAAGCTGGCTCCTCCCTCCCACCCGGGTGGTATAACCCTCTGCTCCGCCCCTTGACGCCATATCTTCTTTTCCACTGGAAGATTCAGGTTCCCTCCTTGTTGCTCCCGTGTTGAGTAGGCCCTGGCACTTAAATCTTCAGATTATTTACCTAAGCTAAAACTCAGAGTTTCTCCACAGCGTTTCACGATTGCGACCGCGATGATGGACAGGTTCTTGCCAGAGTTCCACCAGTGCCCCTGCGGGCAGAAGATGTCTCACACCAACCCACATGCCACGTGCGTCTGTTGTCTGGGCCACGATCATGATACCCAGGCCTGTGACTTTTGTCACTCATTCCAACTGAACATGTTGGACAATCGCTTCGCACGCTTACAGCTCGGACGACTGGAAAAATGGAACCTGTTGGTCAAATCTGAAGAGGCCCGTTGGGCGGTCTCTGCAGCTGCGGGGTCCGCTGAGCAATCTGAACAAATGAAGGCCTTCGAGGAGGAGGTGGCTTGGGCTGCCGATCAGTCCTCTTCAGAATCGATCTTCCTGCCGCTCAGACTGGGCTCTACCTTTACAGGCTCCTTCAAGGAGTTGTGCCAGTCTCTCTTGACTAAGGGGGAGGGCCCGTCGGCTTTGCACAGCTCCAGTTCCCGTAAAAAGGAATCAAAGGAGTCAAGAGATAAGTCTCGTTGATGTCGTTCTTGGGATCTAGAAAGGTCTCAGTCTCAGGAATCTCCTGTTTCAATTTCTGTCGAAATGACGGCCTCTGCTACTCGCTTCACGGTGCCCCCGTCAGGCCAGCCGGCTAAGACGCCTGGACGACTAACTGGTCGAAATTGACACCGTCAACCCGTTGTTGTTGGATGGGGCCAACAATTCCTTGTTCAGGACTCCGGTCCTAACTGGACCTACCGAGGAGGAAACCCAGCGTGCTGGAAACCTCCCTGTGGTCCCTGATCCTGGCCTGGAGGAGCTGCGGGTTTCCCCGGCTCCTTGTGAGCACCCTGTCAGCGTCCCTCCCCAGAGATGGTTGAGGTCTCAGTCATTGGTCAAGGAGAACTCACAGGCACCCTTCTGGTCATTCTAAGAAGTGGTGCCACCGCTATTCATCCTTGTCCTCCTCAGAAGAGGAGAGGCTTTGGCGCAAGTTGCGTCGACACTACAAGAATCTCATGTGGCAACAGTTGGTGTTCGCCGGTCTGAAGCCGACCAAGGCTTCCACACCAGCCATCACATAGCTGTTGCTCTCTAGGCTGATGCTGACTCCTCTGGAACCGGCCGACACCGTCCCTCTGCCGATTTTGTGGTGGAGCCACCACCTAAACACCCTCCCTCCAGGACTCCTGTTAAGGAGTCTCGGCCCGTTAAGGGCCTCCTGCATAGGCTGTCGTTCACACTTACTCCCTACTGTCCGCGGTGGGTTGAAAGTGACTCAGGTGGTCGGCCAATCTATCCGGACTCCTCCTTGCACTCTTGTCAGTTCATCGAGGCTTCAATGGGGAGTCACTTGATGGACGAAGGTTCCACGTCCTTCATGGGCATTCTCCATCTCATCTCTGAATCCTTGGGGATGAAAATGTAGCCTGTCCAGAAATGGGCTCAGTATCCCCTAACAAATGTTCTGAATAAAGGGGATTCTCCGAAAGAGGCCTTCCCAGTAGCCAAAGCCAATACTGGCCAGGTTCTGGAGCTTTGGCAGCATCCTGCCTCCTGCTCTGCACCATCAGCCCAGATGGTCTGCAAGTATGTGGTTCCTATTGGCACCCTATTGGAGTTCACAGAGCACTCCTCAGCTGAGGGATTGGTGACCAAATCTGTGTTTTGGCACTTGGAAAATTCAGGAACCACTGATAGACCTCTTGTAAAAGAGTTCAAAAAACTGGAGCATTCTGCCCGAAAAGTCTGTGCTGCCTCTTTGCTTAGTCTCCATCAGGCGAGCTTGGCTGTTGTCATGGCACACTTCTCCCATGCCCTCCTGGGCTCTCTAGATGAGGTGCTTCCTCATCTCCCTGCGGACCTTCAGACTACGGTCAAGCAGGTTTGGGATCAGGGTCAGGCTGTTGCAAAACAGCAACTCCAGACGGCTCTGCACACTGGGGATTCCTGTGCCCGTTCGGTGACTGCTGTGGTTGCCATGTGCTGCAGGGCCTGGTTGAGGGTCTCGACCTTTACGGTGGACACTCTGCACAAACAGGTGGATGTTCCCTTAATGTGCACCGACTTGTTCGGTCCAGGAGTTGACAGTCACCTCCAGTGCATCGAGAAGTCCAGTGTCACCTTGGACTCTGTTGCCTCCACCTAGAAGGAATCTCAGGGTTTCAAGAAGCAGCGGCGTAAGCCCTTTTGGCCTTCTGTTCCCTGCGGCCAAGCAGCGCTAATACCAATCTGGGCAGCAGCAGGCTCAATCTTGGTGCCCTCTGCCCAAGTCAGGGGCTTGAGTGGTCCGTAAGCCCGGAGGGAAGGGTCCCACAGCCAGATCTTTCTGCTCCAAGCCTCCTCAGTGGCGGGATGGAGTGACCACCCCATGCCTGTCATGCCTACCCTGGGTCCTCCCGTGGGGGCCGGCTCCACCACTTCTTTTCCTCCTGGTCCACTGTCAGAACGGACAGGTGGGTATTGGAAGTGGTCGGCCAGGGTCTGCCTCTGAAATTCCAGCAGTACCCTCAAGGTGAGGAGGGATAAGGCACAGGTGATCCTGGTGGATCCCGGACTGGCCCCACCAGTTTTGGTTCCCTGATCTCAGCCTCAGCATCAGACTCCTGAGGCGTCTTCCAGCACACCTGGACCTGCTCCCAGTCAATCAGGGGAAGATCCTCCACGCAGACCTTCAGTCTCCGCACCTGACAGCCTGGATCCTGAATGGCTAGAGTTCCAGGCTTTGGGTCTCTCAGAAGATGTACTCACTGTAGTTGAGGCATCTAGGAACATATGAACATACAAAGAAGCCAGCAGAAGAAGGCCATTTGGTCTTTCAGGTCTGCTCGTATTGCAGGGTCCACAGCTTGAGCTAATGTCCCTGCTCTACCTCACCACTCCTCCCATCCTCCCTACCCGTGATCCTTACTTTCCCCCTGTGCCTATCCCAGCTTCTCTTAAAGCTGCCCACTGTTTTCAATGAGATTACCTCTTCTGGTAGTGCATTCCAAGTGCCCACCACCGTCTCCGTGAAGAAGTGCTTCCTGGCCTCCCTCCTAAACCTCCCACCCTCCAGCTTAAGACTGTGCCCCCTCGTGTTATGGTTGCCACTTAGCTTAGAGACTTTCCTTATCCAACCTTATTTATCCCTTTCAAGTACTTGAAGGTTCCAGTCATGTCCCCTCTCTTACTTTCTTGTCTTCCGTCTTCCAGGGAGTAAATATTCAGTGCCCTCAACCTGTCCTCATATACCTTTCCCTGCTGACCCACTATCATCTTTGTATCCCTCCTCTGGACCTTCTCCAGCAGGTTAATGTCCTTTTTGAAGTGTGGGCACCAGTACTGAACTCCATACTCTAGATGCGTCCTTACCAGTGACCTGTGCAAGGGCAGTGTAACCTCTTCTCTCCTACTACTGATTCCCCTAGATATGCATCCCAGCATCTTGTTTGCCTTTGCTGCTGCTTTCTTGCACTGCGTGGAGTGCTTTAGATCACTAGTGATCATCACTCCCAGGTCCTTCTCCTCTTCCTCTGATGCAGATACTCGGACTCCACCCGGGTAGTACTCTGTTCTGGGATTCTTGGCTCCAATATGCATAATTTTGCATTGAAGCCAAGCTGAAAGATCCTAGACCCACCTCCCCAGCTTTTCCAGATCTTCTGTAGGTCCTGTATCCCTTCAGCTGTGTCTACTCTCCCACAGAGCTTGATGTCATCCGCGAATAGGCACATTTTGCCCTTAATGCCATCCCCAATATCACTGATAAAGATGTTGAACAACACCGGCCCCAACACAGAGCCCTGTGGGACCCCACTGGTTACCTCTCGGGTACCAGATAACTCTTCCTCCCACAGCCACCCTCTGGGTTCTGTCCCTCAGCCAGTTTTCCACCCATCTGGCCATCTTTTCCCAACCCAAAGATCCACCAACTTCCTGATCAACCTTTTATGGGGCACAGAGTCAAAGGCCTTGCTGAAATCAAGATAGAGGATGTCTACCGCTTGGCCCCTGTCTACTGTCTTAGTGACACAGTCAAAGAAATAAGATTCATTTGACACGATCTCCACCCCCATGAACCCTGCTACCTCGCATCCTGGAGAACATGCTCCTCTAGATATTCCACCAACTTTTTCTTAGTATGGTCTTCATGAGCTTGCCCACAGCGGAGGTCAGACTGACTGATCTGTAATTCCCTGGGTCATCCTTAGGACCGCTTTTGTGGAGGGGCACTACATGTGCGGTTCTCCAGTCCTGTGGTACCACGCCTGCCTCTAGTGAACTATTACATAGGTTTTCCAGTGGTCCTGCCAGCGTCTCATCCAGTTCCTTTAGTATCCTTGGATGTACTCTGTCCGGGCCTGGTGATTTGTCCACCTTCAGTGCCAGCAGCCCCTCCATCACTCTGTCCTTCTCTATTACTACGTCTGTGTTCCCCTTCCTCCCTGCTCCTCTTTTCCCTCCTGAAGGCACTGGTCCATCCTTCTCCCAGGTGAAGACGAAACAGAAGTATTCATTTAGTATCTCTGCTTCCCCCCATTATCCTCCACCCACTCCACCCCTTTCTTAAGCATAACAATCCCTTTCCTCACTCATATAGCGAAAGAAAACCTTCTCCCCCTTCTCAATTCCTTCAGCTATCTGCACCTCCTTCTGTGCCTTTGCTCTCTGGACTTCCTTACTTGCCTCACTAGCCAACCTTAGGTAATTTTCCCTCTCCACCTGTGGTTTGATTTTCCTGAATTTTCTATAGGTCAGCCTCTTTTCCCTTACTGCCTGGGCAACCCCAGAACTGAACCAGCTGGGCACTTTGTCCCTTGTGTTCTTACCCCTGAGCCTAATGTGCTCATCTGTGGCAACCAGTATTCCTTCCTTAATGATGGACCACCTTTGGTCCAACCCCACATCTGCTGTGATGCCCGCCAGATGGCGCCTTAGCATTTCGCCCGTTTTCCTGAAATCCAAGATTTTGGTCTTAGTCGGGATGTTTTCCCTGCCCATATCCAACTGGAACCACACTGTGCAGTGGTCACTTCCACCCAGTGGCTCCCTGACCGTCATTTCCTGAACATGCTCCCCATTTGTGAGCACCAGATCAAGAATTGCCTCGGCTCTTGTTGGTTCAGTGACGCCCCGAGTCAAGAACCCACTCTACAGTCCTTCCAGGATCACCTGACTCCTAGTAAATGTTGTTAAGGGTATGCTCCAGTCCACCATGAGCAAGTTGAAGTCCCCCACAATTATCGCCTCTCCTTTCTCTGCAGCTTCCAATATTTGTGATCTCAGTTCCCTGTCCCTCTCCTCATCCTGATTGGGTGATCTGTAAACCACCCCCAACCTCACTTTTCTCCCTCTGTTGGACCTTAACTGGACCTATAAGGCCTCGACTTCCCCTTCCTCTGACTCTTTCCTCGTGCAAGATATGCCCTCCCTGATATAAACTGCCACCCCTCTCCCCCCCCCTTCTCAACTACCCTGTCCCACCTGTATCGTTTGTGTCCAGGGATCTCAAAGTCCCAGTCATGGCGTGATGTTCCCCAAGTCTCGGTTACTGCAGCTATGTCCACCCTCCTCTCTGCTAATGGTGCATGCAGGTCATCCATCTTGATTCCAAGACACTGTGCATTTAGAGACACCACCCTCCACCTAGAATCTGACTTTACTTCTCTTCCCTCTGTTCTTCTATTCACATTTACTTCTTCTGTGTGTACCCCTCCACGTACCCTTGTTGTGTTTTCCTCTCCCCTTCCACCCTCTGCTAACTGTGTTCTCACCCCTTCCACCTCCTCCCTCCAGACCTCTTCCATCACGGTGGGGAGAGGCTCACTGACCTCCTCCTCTCTGAGTCTGTGGGCCTACATGCCCGCTGCCATCCCCCCCAGTAGTTTAAATTAAAGAGCCCCTGACATCGTTGTGACAAATTTGAGAAAACGAAATGTTTAGCATAAGTCAGCTTATATTTTAGTATTGTTTCTGTATTTTTCATTCTTCTTTATTACTAAGGACATTTGCATGTAAACAGGATCGCTGTCCTATCTGTTCTGGCTGCTTGCCTACATCTGACATCACAGTTCTGTTTATGACATCTCAATCTGTTGCTGTGGGGATAATTATGATGCCATAAATGGGGGATTGTTTATTTTATGTATTAATTTATTTAAAAGTTGGTAACCAGGAAAAGCACCATGAATACATGCTCGTTTCCAGGTGCAACCCCGATTATGATGTCATATGTAGGATAGCAGAAAGAGCAGATAAATTCTAAGGGACAGTAAGCCTCTTTTGTACAGCTGTTTTCAGTAATAAAGAAAAAAGGTAAATAATCATAGAAAATACATGAAATATAAATTGAACTGTCTAAATCTCACATTTTTTTTCCAAGTTTTTCTAACAGTGTCAGGGGCTCTTTAAGTGTAGTGGTTATGTATTCCCCCAGTTTGTCCCAGAGTACCCCCAAACCCTCTCTACTGAGGTGTAGCCTGTCTGGTGAAAAGTGTGCTTAGTTTGACCAGGTCTTCTCCCAGTCCCCAATACAGATAAACATCTCCACCCTACACCATTTCCTCAGCCAGTCATTAAAATCCTCTATTCTTTTCCTGGCTGTGCTGGCCCTTGGTACTGTTATCACCTCTGAGAAGGCCAGCGAACTTCCTTCCTCCCTGCAGATCTTCCCTAACTCCCTGAACCTACTTTGCACTACCTCAACCTCCTCCCCAGCTAGGTCATTGGTTCCCAAATGTATAACTAAATTAGGTTTTCCTCCAACCTCTCTTACTATTTCCCTTATTCTTGGGCTCATTTTCCCTGCTGTCATCCCTGGCATACAAACCACCCTCCTGCTTGCATTTGGGTCCCCTTTCCTTCCCCAGTGAATACCCCTAATTCTAGGGACATGGATATGTTGTTCATCCACACTGTCTGGCAGGTTTCTTGCTGCTTTAAATCTTGCTGGAAGGTCTTCAAGCTGGCTCCTCCCACCCAACCGGGTGGTAAAACTCTCAGCTCCGCCCCATGACGCCAGATCTTCCTTACTGCTTGGAGCTCAGGTTCCCTCCTAGCCTGCGTTTTTGACTGGTTCCTGATTCTTCTGTTCATCGAATTTAGTTCTGAAGTTTTCTAAAACTTCCATTTCTTTCCCTCCACGGCTGCAATGGACAATTCGTTTCCGGCTCTCGGGCTTGGGGCGGAATATCTCAGGACTGAGCGGCGCTCCACATGCATATACTGCCTCGATTTGGACCATGCCCGCAAGTTTCTGGTGTGCGCCGCTTTTGACCAACGCCCTGGAGGATCGTGTGGCCCGTTTGGGGGCTTGGGCACCCGAAGAATTTTTCGGCGCCGGTAAAATCTATAGAGGCTCATCGAGGCGGTGTCGCGTCGGCTGACTTCGGCTGAGCAGCTGATCTCTCTTCCTCCCTGGAGGAAGCGACCAAGAGCTGCATCTCCCTCCTCCTCAGTCATGCATTTATCCCGCTCTCTTTGAGTTCCTCTCATTCGGCTTCGTTCAAGGAGCTTTGCCAGTCCCTCTCCACGAAGGGAGAAGGGCCAGTGGGACTTGCCCCTCGGCCCAGGTCGAGGGAGTCACAGGGTAAGTCCCATCATCGGCGTTTGTGGGAGCGGGAGAGGTCCCCTTCCCCAGACTGCCGACCTTCGACTTCGGTCGAGGTTGCGGCTCAGGCCATTGGCTTCATGGTGTCCCCGTCAGGCCAGCCGGCCAAGACTCCCGTCAGCGTTGTCGAGTTTCTCTGACCCGTCACCCCGGGATCGACTGCAAGAGCCGTCAACCGCCGTCGGTTTCCTGATGGAGGCGATGTTCTGCCCTGCGCCTTGAGCGGCGGTCCTCGGTCATTCTGTCCGAGCGAGGGAAGAGGGTGTCGCCTCCCCAGACCCACCTCGGTTTCGCCGAGATCTGAGTCTCTGTCTCGGTCTTCTTCTCGGTCAAGCGCTCCGCCCGACGGCGGTCTCAGTCGAGCACTGAGTTAAGTAGCAACACGTTCCTCCTCGGATGAGAAAGGCAACGCCCAGATGGCGTCGGCGATTCTGAGAGTTTATGTGGCAGCAGTTACTGTTGTCCGAGAATCAAGTCGACTCAATTCATTCCCGTCTATCAAGCAGCTGCCACGCCTGAACAGCTAGCGCAACCCTTCGCTGCAGTCGTGGTGCCCACTTCTGGGCGGTTGTTCAACCAAATCTTGCTGCACGATTGTGGTGGAACCTCGGTCGGTCGCGGCCTGTCCATGAGTTGTCTGTCACCCTCACTCCTGCCACGCCTCGTTGGTAAATGGCTCAGGCCTGAGGCAGCTCTTTGCAGACCTCGGAGTCCGACGATGACTCCTCCATGTTCCCCAGGCGGGAGGGCCCGGAGTCCTCCCTGGACCGGTCTTTGAACAACAGCCGGGATGCAGCTCGAACCCGTGTCCAAACGGGCCTATTATCCCCTGACAGAGATCCTAGACTGAGGGGGTTCACCCTCGGAGGCCTTCCCGGTGGCTGAGGCCATTGTCGGCCCAGCCTTGGAGCTTTGGCAGCGGCCTACTTCCTGTCCTGCGCCCTCGGCCAGGATGGCCAGGAAGTATGCTGTCCCTATCGGTTCTTTGCCTGGTTTTGAGACACCCCTCCGCTGAGGGGTTAGTTACCGATAACTTCTTCCAGCGTTCCGTGAACGCTCGGGATGTGGATAGGCCCCCCGACAAAGAGTCCAAAAGGATGGACTATGTTGGGGGCAAGGTTTACGCCTTGTCCTCCCTAGGCCTCTGACAGGCCAGCTCGGCCGCACTGATGGCACATTTCTCCCACGCCCTCTTGGGCTCCCTGGATGAGGTGCTCCCTCATCTCCCGGCCAACCTGCGGACCACGGTCCGGCGGGTGCGGGACCAGGGTAGGGCGGTGGCGAAGCAGCAGCTTCAGACTGCTCTGGACATAGGTGATTCCTGTGCCAGGTCAGTAGCGGCCGCGGTGGCCATGCGCCGCGAGGCATGGCTGAGGATATCCACCTTCTCGGCGGATACCCAGCACAAGTTGGCGGACATCCCCTTCTTGAGGACCGACCTCTTCGCCCTGGGTGGAGGACACCTCAGGGGACCGATAAGTCCAATGCCACTCTGGACTCGGTCACCCCGCCCAGAGGACAAGGCCGCCAGCAACCTTTAACGTGGCCTTAGTCGCCGGCCCCTCTGACACGACCGGCCCATCAACACCAGCATGAGGGGCGGCAGGCTGCGCTCGGCATCCTGACCCCAAGCCAGCGGCTTCCTCTGAGGGAAGCAAGGTAAAAGGCTCAGGGCTCCTCGGTAATCCCTCCTCAAGCCTGCTCAGTGACAGGCTGAGGCCGACCTCATCACCCCTACCTGGGCCCCATTGAGAGATGGCTCCTACTTCCTCCGCCTGGTCCGCTATCACCATGGACCGCTGGGTGTTGTAGGTGCTAGGATAGGGCCTGCCTCTGGAGTTTGAGCAGGCCCCACCCCTTCGAGCCGTCGCCCCTCAGGGCCATGGGGTCCGCAGCCTCGCTGTCGGCCCGCCGAGCCGACACTACCCTGCTCCTCGAGAAAGAGGTAATCGGGAAGGTGGGATCCTTCTCCAGACTCGGGGTTTGTGTCCAGGTTTTATCCTGGTCCCCAAACGGACGGGGGGGGGGACTGGCGCCCCATCCTCGACCCGCACGACCTGAACAACTTCTTAAGGTCTCAGACCTTCTGGATGGTCCTCTGGCTCTGATACCCCATCACCGAGAACGGTGTACAGCTCTGTTCCCTGGTCCTCCAGGACGTATTCTGCACATTTCGATCCGTCCGTTTCTTTGGGGACTCCTCCACTTCAAGAGTGGGGGGATCTCTTTACGAGTTCCAGGCCATACCCTTCGGCCTCTTCCCAGCAGCATTACTGCGGCGCCGAAGGGTTCGGGTGTACCCCTACATGGATGGCGGGCTGACTGCAACCCCTCCAGAGTGGAGGTGGAGCAGTCCGGAGTTTGGGCCCTCTAGGTTGCTCTCAGACTGAGTCTCCTCTCTAGCAGACAAGTCAGACACCGTGCCAAAGCAGGTGATCCTTTCATGGGACAGAGCTCGACTCTTGAGCCAGAGCTCGGCTCCCAGCGGACAGGGCCGAGTTCTTCCTCCTTTACCTAATCATGTCTGATTGGGCAATCACGCCTGCCGGGACTTCCTGCGCCTCCTGGGCCTCGTAGCGGCCTGCACCAGCGTGGTCTGATTGGGCCCGTTGCTACATGCGTCCCCTTTAATGGGGGCTGGCTAGCCAGCGGTCACAACGCTGCGATCCTTTGGACAAGCCCGTGACAGTAACCCAGGGGATGTGGAATGCTCTCCTATGGCGGACCATTCGAGCACATCTGCAGGAAGGCATCCCATTCGTCCGCCTCGAGTCGACGGTCTTCTTCGACCGATGCATCGCTGATGGGTTGGGTTGCCCATCAAGGGGAGCGCAGAGTGCACTGCCTCTGGTCCCCTCGGGAGTCCCGATGCCATTTCAACCTGCTGGAGCTTCATGCGGTCCGCTTAGCTCGCACCGTTTTTGCTCAGTTTGTGCGGGGTCAAGTGGTTCAGGTCCAGGCAGACAATACCACGACTATGTGCTACCTAACCCGCCAGGGCCGGACGCGCCCCTTGCCGTTGCGTAAGGAGGTTCTCGCATTTGGTCTCGTCGCGAGCCTGGGCGGTTTTCTAGCCATTCGATGGCAGGAGCCTCCAACACCCTGGCCGATGCCCTAAGCCGGATAAGGGCTGTGCCTCACGAGTGGTCTCCCCTGCGGGTAGCACAAGATCTTCTCTCACTGGGTGCTCCTCGGGCGGACCTTTTTCCTCCAGGAGAATGCGAAGCGAGACCGTTTCATGCCGCCCCCTCAGCAGGGCTCGCTGTAGGGATGCCTTTCAGGCTGCAGACCCGGGCCTCTTCTCGCCTTTCCCCATTTCTCTTGACCAACAGGCAAGGGGGCGAGGAGGGACTAGCGCGGAGGTGATTCTGAGGCGCCCAGACTATTCCGCCAGCTCTGGTATCCAGCTCTCCTCAGTCTCAGCCCCAGGCTCCCGAGGCAGCTTCAGCCCGCCCGGACCTGATCTTGTTATCAGGGAAGGTATTCCATCGGACCTTCAATCCCTGCACCTGTGGCCTGGTTCCTGTCCGGCTAGTGGCCAGGCCTTGGGTCTTCCGGCGTGGTCCTCGACGTTGTTGAGGCTTCCCGACAGGAGTCGACCAGATATGCTATGCCTTCAAATGGAAGAGTTCTCCATTTGGTGTTAGGATAGGGCCTGGTCCCTTCTCCTGTTCCTCAGCGAGCATTCCGGACTACCTGTGGTCTGTTCTTCTTCTTCTTCTTCTTCTTCTTCTTCTTCTTCTTCTTTAGCAAGGGCTTCGGTTGACGACCCTTAAGGTGCTCCTGGCAGCCACCCCTGTCCTCCGAGCGCGGGCTGGAAGGCAGTCGGTGGCGCAGGAAGATGGTCTGGCACTTTTCAAGGCCTCGATCACTTCCTCAGGGAGAAATCTCCACCTCGTGGGATCTTCTACTGGTATGGGCTTAGCTCACGGGCAAGCCATTGAACCAATGCACAGGTGCGATTCTCCCACCTGTTGTGAAGAACACCTTCTCAGTGGCTACCACGTCAACCAGAAGGATGGGAGAGCTCCAGGCGCTTCCTTCGAGTCTCCCTATCTGGTCTTCCACAGGGACAAGGTTGTCCTGTGCCCCACCCGAAGTTCCTTCCGAAGGTGGTGTCGGAGCGTCACCCTAACCGGGTGTTGACTCTGCTGGGGTTCAATGCCATTCACACCTTGGAGGCCGCATATAGGCTCCATTTGGACCCTAGTTGAGCGCTCGCCTTCTCGGGGAGCGTATGGCTGAAGTTCGGGAGAGGTTCGCCAGCTGTTTGTCATCTACGCTGAAGCCGCACCTGGCAGACCTGCAGCCAAGCAGACGATGAGCCGGTGGGTCACCTCCTGCATAGATCTCCGCTGCAGGTGGGCGGGCATGGAGCCTCAGAGGCAGTACCTGATCCACAGGCGAACCACAGCCGGAGGCGAGGCCTCCCGTTGGTCCCGGGCACCATTTTCACCCCCTTCTGGGAGCTTGTTCCATTTTCGATCTCAGGACCACCGGCGTCCTCTTGTGTCCCACTGACCGGCGTCGGTCGCGGTCATTCTTGGAGCCCCTTCCAGCGCTCGGGCGGGCCGGTTCCCAGCGTCGATCCCAAGCTCCATCGTTGATCCAGGGACCGCCGATCGGTCTTGGTTTCGCCGTCGGTCCCCTGCGTGCCGGCGACCAGCAGAAGGCATAGCCATGAGGCAGAACAGACCATTCTAATCCCATAGTCGGTCCTCCTCTGCATCTTCATCCTCCTCCTCCTCCTCAGCCTTAAGCGCTCCCTGAGGAAAGGACATGCCTCGCTTTCCTCCAGGCAGTCCCACATTTCTGGGCGTCATGGGGCATATCCAGGATTCTAATCAGTGGGATACAGAAGACCTGGACCTGGGCAGCTGGAGATTGCCAGGTACCTGAGGCAGGAAGGAGCCAAAGTCTTTGATCATTCCTCCTCTGGTGGGATGCCTTTCAGGACCTGACTAGATCCCCTGGCTGGCCCAGCCTCCATCCCGGCAGTCCCAAGGAAGTCGGACCCAGGCTTTACAAGGCGCCCGAGGGCAGAGACCTTTTCTGGCTGAACACCCTCAGGCGGACTCCTCCGTGATCACGGCTGCTCACGACAAATCTCGACAGCCGCATCACCTCAGCTCTCAGCCTCCCGACTTAGAGTCCCGTTATTTGGATCAGGTGGGCAAGAAGATTTACTCTGCCTCCACCTGCTCCATTAGATAATAACTTCCTCACGCACATGGTGCAGTTCCAGAACAGCGTTGTGGGAGGCGGGGTCAGGCTGGTACAGGCCATGCCAGACTCCGAGAAAGGCGGAGCTCCTGGCCCTCTTGCAGTGAGCTCGGACATTGGCATTCCACGTCTTGAGGGCCTCCTACGACACTGCAGATACAGCGGCCAGAGCTGCTGCTTCCGGGTTTGTCTCCGGCCATGTACCTGGTTGAGGCTTCGGGCTTCCACCAGGATCTGCAGTCAGGTATCCGAGACCTGCCGTTCCAGAGTACCGTATTGTTTGGGCAGGAGGCGGAGGAGAATCTGATCTCACGTCTCCAGGAATCAGGCAAGTCTATCTGGTTGGTCCGCCAGTTGTACCGTGGCGACCAGCGATGCCCCCGTCACCATCGGCTTTTTCGAAAGTCCTCAGGCAGTGAGACTTCAGCCCGTGGTTCCCAGCAGGGACAGAGAGGCGGCTTCCGCCGGAGATCCGGAGACCAGCAGTCTGGTGGACCCTCTGGCCGTGGGCCCAAGTTCTCCCAGGCCTCTCTCCCCACCCCTGGTTCTGCCCAGTGACTCCCTTCCGCCCCTCCCCCCCGCCGTGGTTGGACGTCCAGGGGGAGCCGGTCGGGGGCCGCTTCTCCCTTCACTTCGAAGGGTGGGACTCTATTACCACAGATCAATGGGTCTTGGACGTCATTAGGAGGACACAGCTGGAGTTCAGAGTTCCTCCCGTACTCACCAAAGCTCTCCCGTTATCCTCCTACACGTTCCACTTTTGGAAGGAGAAATTCAGGCCCTCCTGCAAAGAAGGCGATAAGACGAGTTCCCATGGAGCAGTGGGGTCAGGGTTTGATTCCCTTTCTTTCTAATCCCAAAAAGACTGGGGACCTTAAGTCCCATCGGGGACCTCCGTCCCTTAAATCTCTTCATAGAGTACAAAAAGTTCAGGATGGTGACTCTCCAAAGTCTCCTCCTCCTGCTGCAGCAAGGGAATTGGCTCTGTTCTCTCGACATGCAGGATGCGTACATGCATATCTGGGTCCCTTCCTCCCCACAGGAAGTATCTGAGGGTTCTGCTTCCTGGGGGGCATTACAATTCCGGTGCTCCTTCAGCCTATCTTCCGCTCCTTGATCTTTACACAAGTGCCTAGCAGTGGTGGCTGCGGCTATCAGATGCTCAGGCCATTATGTCTTCCCTTGCCTCGGCGACTGGCTGCTGACAGCCCGATCAAGGGGCGGCCTCCTCGCTCTCTCGGAGATGCCTATACTCTCTTCAGACCTGGGGATCACCCTGAACTAAAGAAGTCATCCCGGGTCAACCCGTACCTAGCCCTTCATTGGAGGAAAGCGACTCTGGACTCCGTCCAGGCAGAGACTTTTCTCCCCTCAGGACAGGGTCTTCCTGCAAAGTTTGGCAGAATGAGTTCCATAGCACCTCGAGTTCCCGTCGAAACTTCCTCAGTCTACTGGGGCACATGGCGGCCATCCCAGTAATATCCTTGGCCACGCTCCATGAGAATCCCACAATGGATCGCCAGGGTGCAGTGGGATCAATACTCCGATGACCTGGGCGAGTGGTCCTGATCTCGAAGCCAGTCAGAGAACGTTACTTTGGTGGATGGACCCCAACAATCTGGACAAGGGGTCCGCTTTTCTTCCGAGCCTCAGGTCCGAGACTCCTAACTCTTGGATGCCTCAAACCTGGGTTGGGCTCATCTCGGTGGTCAACGCCGCGCGGGGGTTTGGTCGACGAGGAAGAGTCCCTCCATATCAATGTCCTGGAAATGCGAGCTATCCTCGGCGCCCTTCAGGAGGACCTGGTTCCCGGCTCTCTTCTCATTCAGACGGACAACATGGCGGTCGTCTGCTATATCAACAAGCAAGGAGGCACTCATTCCTATCCTCTTTGCCGGGAGGTGATGAGAGTCTGGTACTGGGCACTGGAGCGGGCATTTTGTCTATCGAGCTTCACGTTCAGGAGTCCTCCAACAGTCTGGCCCGGCGATCTCAGCAGGTCATGGGCCAGGGCGCACGAGTGGGAATTGCTGCAGTCCGTGGCAGATTGCCTCTTCGGCAGGTGGGACGTGCCCGAGCTGGATCTCTTTGCGTCACCACGCAATGCCAAGCTGCCACGTTTTTGCTCACGAGAGCCCGTGCCTGGAGTTTTCTGGCCAGACACGTTGTCCCTTTGTTGGGCCAGGAGGTTTCTTTATGCCTTTCCGCCCTTCACTCTCATCCAGAGGGTCCTGCTCAAGTTACAGGCAGAGGGGTCACACATGATCCTTGTGGCACCCTACTGGCCCCGACAAATTTGGTTCCCACTTCTGCAGTGGTTGTCCCAGGAACCTCCACTCCCGCTGCCCCTATGCTCGCATTTGCTATCCCGGACCAGGGTTCTCGGTCCACGGATCTTCAAATCCCTGCCTTCATGCTTGGCTCCTTCAGACGTAGCACTGACTAGATACGGCGTTTCCCCAGAAGTGGCTGAGGTCTTGGCGTCTGCACTCAAGCCCTCTACTTGCTCGGCTTACGCCATCAAGTGGAAGCGTTTTTGCCTTTGGGCCTTGCCTCAGCATTTAGACCCAGTCACGTGCTCTGTGAACTCCGCTTTGCAATACCTCCTCTCCTTGTATGAAAACAGCCTGAGCCATTCTTCCATCAAGGTGCACCTCTGGGCGATCTCTGGCCCAGCTGGATGTGGCCCGCACCTTTCTTCGGGGGGTCCTCCACATGCGACCTCCCATCAGGGACCCTATCCCACCCTGGGACCTCCTCTTTGTGCTGGAGAAACTCACCCTTCCCCCTTTTGAACCTGCAGCGGCATGCAAGCTGCAGTATTTATCTTGGAAAGTTTGTTTTTGGTTGCTGTTACTTCCGCTCGAAGGTTTCAGGCTACAGGCTCTGATGTAAGAAACCCTATTTGGTTTTCATAGGAAAGGTTTCTCTCAGAACTAATCCTAAGTTTCTTCCAGTGGTCTCGGAATTAACCCTCAACCAGTCGGTTGACCTTCCTGTTATTTTCCTTCTCCCTGTAATAGGGGAGGTTCTCCTCACACATTGGATGTCCACAGGTCCCTGAGGTATTACCTCAGTAGAGCAGTTCAACACCGTAAGTCAGGACAACTCTTTGTGGCCGTTCGCGCCACGCTTAGGTCAGCGATGTCCAAGCAGACTGTTTCCAAATGGATAGTCCATTGCATCTCGTTACTTCATGAACATCACCACAAGCCCCTACCGGGTCCAGTAATGGGTCACTCCACCAGGGTGTTCAGCTTCTTTGCGCCATGCACGGAATGTCACCATTCAAGACATTTGATGCGGCGCGACCTGGACACTAGTAACATACCTTTATCAAGCATTACAGCTTGGATATCTGCTCCAGACCCCGTGCTGGCTTTGGCCTGGCGGTTCTACAAGGACTTTTGTCCTGATGGTCTCTGGAGTCAGTATATTCCTCCTCCGGGGCGACTGCCTCTTAGCTAGGGAACTGCTTGGGACTCAGTCTAATGTGATAGCCTGCTGCAAGAGCTCTACTCGATAAGATAGTACAGTTACGTAAAACTTACCGTAACAGTAGATCTTCGAGAGGAGCTCTTGCACCAGGCGCTGTTTTCCCTCCCACCTTCCCCCTCGGAGTGTGCAGGTTCCTTCTCTTCTCTCCTCTAGGATGGGCTTCATCTCCTTCTCTTGTCAGGCCATCTGCTGGGTACTGGCGGGAGAACTGAGGTGGAGCTGGGTCCGCCCCCTCTTGTACCCTGACCGACGTCGGGGCGGGGCCGTCGGGCGGTCCCCAGCTGGGATTGCTGGCAGAAGTTTTTCCGTGTGGTCCTAGTGCCTGCGGCATGGTCCTAATTGTGATAGCCTGCTGCAAGAGCTCCTCTCGAAGATCTACTGTTACGGTAAGTTCTTACATAACTGTACTTTTCTTCCGAAGGTGGTAGCGGAGTCTACCTTAAATCAGTCTATTGAATTACCTGCCTTTGTCATGCAGTACTCCAACCAAGGAGAATACTTGCTCCATACCATGGATGTCCACAGGATTCTGAGATACTACACCGATAGGACGAAGGATCTCAGAAAGACTGATCAGTTGTTCGTCTCTTTTGCTCACAAAAGGGAAGGCAATGCTGTCTCCAAGCAACGCCTATCAAAGTGGTTGGCTCATTGCATCACTTTCTGTTATGACAAGTACAACAAGACCCTACCGGGTCAAGTCAGAGGTCACTCCACTCGTGGAGTAGCAGCCTCTGCGGCTTGTTTCAAGAATGTGTCTGCAGCAGACATCTGTGCTGCCGCCACTTGGACTTCCGTCCATACCTTTACTAAACATTACAGTTTGGACATTGCCTCTCGCCCGTAGAGCAGGCTTGGGTTAACTGTCTTGCAAGGCCCCTATCTTGAGGTTTGCAGGGTTGTTTGCTACTTCTTGGAGTAGTTCCTCCTCCGGTGCCTTTCATTTTGTTCCAGACTGCTTGGGATTCTGTCCTATATGTATTACCTACTGCAGAGCCCTCTCGAGTAAGATAGTACAGTTACGTGAGAACTTACCGTAACAGTAGATCTTGAGAGAGGCTCTTCAGATAATGTCTCCGCCCTCCATCCCCCTAGGTTTTCAGCTCCTTTTCCATTGAGGAATATCTGCTTCTCTCTCGTCTGGGCCTTCTGGGCCTGTGGCAGGAAGGAACTGGAAGGCGGGCGTCCGGGACTGCCCCTTTATACCGACGTCGCCTGACGCGGTCACCTGATGGGGGCGGTCCGCGCAGACTGCTAGCTAGAAATTTTTTTGTGGGTCCTGCCACCTGCCGACGCCAGTCCTAATATGTACTGCAAGAGCCTCTCGAAGATCTACTGTTAGTGTAAGTTCTTACGTAACTGTACTTTCCCTTTCTCCTACTGAAAACAGGGTAATCCTCTTTACAGATGCCTGCCAACTGGAATGGGGAGGTAATCCAAAGGAAACTTGGTGAATGGGGTATAGTTTCCATAAGGAAGACTGCACTATATCAGCCTATTGGGACTGAGGGCAGTGTCCTTGTCCCTCAAAGCATTTGTCAGATGGGTTCAGGTCAGAGTGGTACAAGTCTGAATAAATAATACAACTACAATGTCTACAGGTCTTTGAAATTATATTGGGGTTTATGTTCATTGTGTAGGGTTCACTGTGCAAATAAATGTGTATTTACAGGTAAGACCAGGAGAGTAAAAAGACATGAAACAAGTTGGGCAACATTATTTGTGATAAGAGAAACCTGGAGGACCAGACAAGACAGTATGGATAAGTTTACAATATAAAATTGTGGCAGAAATGAAAAAACAGAAACATTACTGAAACATTCTACTAAGCTTACACAATATAGAGTATGGTAGAGTAATATAAACTATTATGATTCCATCCTGGGGAGCATGGACTGAAACAAATGTGCTAAACCTGACTACAAATGCACTAAAATGCAACCTCAACCAGGATTAGACCAGGGAGGCAAAATAGGGTGAACATGTCTGTAATAGATGCTGGCAGTTGAGCCCATTAGATGTTTCCTTAGTGCCCTGTTGAAAGACCCATGGAGGGAAAGATCGACTAAGGAGGTAGAGAGGGTTCCAGAACCTTGTGGTGGAGGTTAAGAAGACCTGTTTTCCCATCCTAGAGGAGCATTTGGGAACTGGGGGAGTTGGGGGGAGTTTGTGGATCTGTGTGAGGAGGTGGAGGATGGAGGGGGAGGATCTTAGTTTATCAATGAAACAGCCAAAGGAATAGTAGTGGACAGCATAGGGGCCAGGAGCTAGGACCTTATGCCAGGAGAGATCTCAGGAGAGAAAATCTGGAACCTGCCATTCAAGTACCAATTTCTGATCTCTGCAGTATATTCATCAGGGAGGCTAAAATGTGTTAGAGGAGACTTAAGTCATTTGACACACAGATGGTCCATAGTTCAATGTGTGATGGGGTACATTTTCCGGAAGTGGAGTTCTACAGATATAGATCCAGATATAGCATCCTGTTTAGCCCATTGGGCTAGCACTGCAATACGTGATTGCCTCCTGAAGACACCAGCCTGCCTTCATGGCGTGAGGAGCCTACCGCCACTCGCCCTTTGAGCCCCAGCTGCAGGCATCCAGTTTAGCCCATCGGGCTAGCACTGCTAATATGCAGTCACCTCCTGAAGACACCAGCCCACCTCCATGGCATGAGGAGCCTGCCACCACCTGCCCTTTGCGCCCCAGCTGCAGGTAATGGCCCGGACCCGCCTCCAGTTAAACAAGGCTGTGTCTTCTGCTGCTTGCATTTTTGGCCCATCCACCCCTGCCCCCGGCACTCATTAAATCCACTTAAACCACTCCCTCTCATGCCAAACCTGTCTCCATTGGCTTCTGCCCAGTCCTTTTTTATTAATTTAATATACTTTATTAAGGTTTTGCTACACTCTATCATACACAAACCAACAATATATCGGTAAACAAACAAACATAAACATATACACCCCTCCTTCCCCCTTCCTCCCATACTTCCTTCCCCCGGAGATACTGCCGACAAATCAAACATGGGTTGGTACAATATGCTGAGACAGTACAAAATCAGAAAAACACAGAAATATGTAGCCCTTGGCTAAGAAATTAATTAAAACAATAAAGACAATTAGCTTATCCATCTAGTAGGGTTCCTAAATACATGAAGAGCTTGTCCCAGGAGAAGAGTGTGCCAATAATAGTGTTTCCAACTTACCCCATTTTTGGTGTGTGTGTGTGTGTGTACATATATAGTTATATTCAAACGATTTTTGAAACTAGCTATCGTATTTTCAATATGTAAGTTAGTCATGACTTCATTAAACCATTCAGAATAAGTAGTCTCTGTTTGGCCTCTCCAGTGCGGAGGACCATTGTTTCACCGAGAGGAAATTAAATAAATATAATACCTCCTTTCTTTAATTGAAATTCCAGAAAGATCCCAACTTGGCAAACCTCAGGAGAGAAGTACTCTTCCAACCCAAGTAAGGGTCTATGAAGATTTTATTTTCTCCATAAAGGAGCCACTTTAGGGCATTCTCAGAAAATGTGCAACAGAGAGCCTTCCTCCTGATTACACCTGGTACACTTTGAAGGGGAGCTTACCCATCTTCATTAGGTGAATAGGGGTAAGGTAGATTTTATGCAGTATAAAAATTGGGTAAATTGTAATTCATCATTGTCAAATATTGATAGACATCTGTCCAAATACATTACCAATAATAGGGAGCAATATTTAGAAAAATTGATGGCCAGTAACTCGAGTGGCCTTTGATGGTGGGGAACAAGGAAGAAAACAACTGGGAGACAATTTGGGATACTGAGTGAGGTTGCCAGGATTGGACTTGAAGTACGGAGAGGAAATCACTGTGATTGGTGTTCCATGCCGCCATTCCAAACCAACGGACCAACATATGCCAAAGTTGAAATATGTGAAAAATTTTCGTGTTTGGGAGGTTGAAGTAGGTCAAGAGAGCTTGAGTACTTTGTAAACAGCCATCCACTAGGAAGTCAGACACTATCTTGTCCTTTAGCCAGCGCATTCGCGAAGGAGACTGTAATCCCGCCTACTGTGAAATTGGGATTGAGGCATAGTAGTTGAGAGATGTCTACCAGATGATTGTACTGCATGAGTCTACAAAGTTGTGAGTGGATCTTCACCGAGATATAAATAATTGTATTTTTAATCTGGGAAGGAAGTTTGTTGGGCCCCACAAAGAAGAGACTTTCAGGAGATAAGCCAGCCTCCTTCATTTGGTTCCACTCTATCTGAAGCCAAAGTGGTGTACATTTAATTGGGCCAGCTAATGTAGGTAATTTAGACCATCTGGCATATTTAGAAATATGACTTGCCAGATAGTATATGAAAAATTAGACAGGCGGAGTCCAGAAGATGTTTGGGGCTACTAGCTTGGTATAAGCTCTGTGTGGAGTTTTTCCTTCCCAGAGAAAGTGGAGATAATAGCATGTAGTCTCTTAAACCAATGGGCAAGTAAGAATAAGTTTAGCATACTTAATGAATAAAAAATTCAAGGTGAGACGTTCATGCTAATCATACTAATACGGGCTTGTAGTGATAAGGGGAGAGACTGTCACCTATGAAGGTCATGTTGAAGGGTCTCAATCATGTGATCCAAATTAAATTTGTTAAATAGGGTACTTTGTGTGGACAGTAAAATACCAAGATATTTCAGCTTAGACACCCAGACCATCCCCAGATGTGCAAGGTCAGCCTGGAATACTCTGGAATTCAGGGCATTATAATTGTCTGTCCAGATTTAACTTATAGTTGGAAAGTCTGCCATAATCAGCAATGATGTTCAGAACACTTGGTATAGAGGTAGCTGGATATGACAGATGTAAGAGAATATCATCCGCATACACCAAATGTGTAAGGTCCAGAGCACCGACAGGTATCCCTGAATGGAGGGAAAGATCTGATAGTAGGGGCTCCAAATAGAGATTAAACAGCAAGGAGACAAAGGGCAGCCCTGTTACGTACCTGAGGATAGGTAAACCCTCCGATAAGACTCTGTTGCAATACACTCTAGCACAAGGCTTGTAGTACAGCACTTGAATCCACTGGATATAAGCGCAGGGAACCCACATTTCTTAAACTGAAAATAAGGGCCAGTAGACCCTGTCAAAGCTTTTTCTGCATCCAGGGATACCAGCCCATAGGGAGTTGGCATCCCTGAACACAGCAAAAGTGGAACAGTTTCTTTAGGTGATCACCAATGACCAACCTCTCATAAAACCCACTTGCTCTGGCCCAATCAGTCCCTCTCCCACACTTGCATCATTCTACTACCCAGAATTTATGGACAACTTTACATCATAATTCATGAGGGCTTATAGGACGATAGTTTGCTATCTCATTCGTGGGACGACCGGGCTTTGGCAAGACAATTATAAGGGCCTCCAGGAGGGACAAATCCGAAATACCTTTTTCACAGAAGATGGTGAAAAGTTGGCGAAGAATGGGAACTAACTCAGCTGCGAATATCTTATAAAAGTTAGATGGGAAGCCATCTGGACCTGGTGCCTTATCAGAAGAAAGGGATTGGTTAGCCGCATGGATTTCTTGTGTTGATATAGGATGTACAAGAAAAGACTGCTGATCTGGAGTTAAGGAAAGAAGCTGTAAAGGATTTAAATAATGTTGGATGTCCGATATCGGAGGGGCCAGGTAGGGACTCTACAGCTTAGAGTAGAAGGAACCAAACCGTGGGCTATTTCTCAAGGGGATGTCTTGACTGTACCATCAACGGGAGGCAATAGCTTGAACTAAGCGAGAAGCTTCTTGCTGTTTCAGGCGTAATGCCAGTGGTGCCCTGCCTTATCCCTGGTCACGTACGTAGCATGGGTTTTAATAGTGCATACTCAACTCTCTCTCTCAGACCCTCTGCGATCGGTTTCTCAGAAGTACCAGGAAACTTGTCGTCTTCAGAGGACTCCAGAGTGGGGCTATTTTCTAACACTTTATTTGATTAAGATGATGATGCATGGAGGCCTCCACTTTCTTTTTACGTTAGCTTGGCGCGTACGCAAGGAACGTTTTAGAGAGTAGCACACACTGAGGTGCCTCTCCCGTTAAATCCACTGCTCAGTTGAGCAGGCGTGGTGGTCCTGCACCAATGTGTGCGGGAGCTGTGTATGACAGCGGTGGTCTTCGCTTCAAAAAGCCACGCTGTCGTACCAACTGCAATCCACGCCGCCCTCCCAGCGTCACGCCGTCCCCCCCCCCTCGTCCGCCGCCCCAAATCGCGCTTGCCGCTGGGAGCCCACCCCAGCGTGGCAAGCGTCCGCGTTGTTTGCCCGATGCGGGTGCCCAATCCCCGTCGGCTCCGCAACCCCAAGCCATCCTTCTGCCACGCTGAGCCCACCCCAGCGTAGCAGCGTCCCCGTTGTTTACCGGCGGGGTGCCCAATCCGTCGGCGCTCCTCGGCCCCCAGCCATCCTTGTGCCATGCTGGGAGCCCACCCCAGCGTGGCAAACGTCCCGTAGTCAATTAAAAAAAAAACCTGTAAGTAAAAGCGGTCCCACGCAGTCTCCCGCCCCTCCCACAACCCACCCACCCACTGCACCCTGCCTCCCCACCCCCACCCCATACTTACCTCCGGAGCTCGGCGCGGCAGTCTTGATGGACCGGGAACACGTCTGCACTCTTCAAAGCCGACCTTGAACTGAGGAAATGCCGGTAGCTGTATAATGGGCTAGATAGGGGTTTCAACTTTATTGCACATTTCAGGCATTTTTGGAATTTTTGCACCAAATTTTCAACATGGGGTTTTGGGACCTCAGCATGAAAGATGTCACTGTCATGGCGTTGTCGGGCCCGAAGGTGATTTCGCAATCACTGCAATCCAGCCGGATCCAGCCCTATTGCTGTGTATCACTCATGAAGGGTCCCAACCATGATAGCATCTAAAATGCCTGTTTTACTTTAGCGATGCGTTGTGCAGTTCCTCGTACGTCGTAGGTTTGCAAATTTTCAATATTTCCACTCCAGATTTTCAACATTGCCATTTTACCACACCTTCTTATGAGTAGTACAGCTGTCATTTTTCACATCTCACCTAAACGTGTTTCACGGCATGTATGCACAATGGCGCAGTGTTGGTGTGCTTAAATCAATGTATGGGACACAGTAAGAAAATCACAGTGACACTGTTAATTAGCAGAGGTTTTAAAATGCCAATGTTGAAAATTTGGTGAGAAAATTCCTAACAATGACTGTTTTATGGAGCGTTGCTACAGTTCCACGCACGCTGTAGGGTTTGCGAATTTTCAATATTTCCACTCAGATTTTCAACATTGCCATTTTACCACACTTCCTTATGAGCAGTACAGCTGTCATTTTTCACATCCTGCCCAAAACGTGTTTCCGCCTATGTAGCGCACAATGGGGGTAGCAAAAAGGTCATGCTGAAATTTTATTGTGCAAATACCAGCAATCGCACAGGGCATTAGGGTAAAGCACCATACGCGCCAAACACCACTGCAAATACCTGCAAACGTTCAGCATTGACAAATGCTTGTTTTTAGTGGAAGTTGTTCTAATAAATTCTCCCCTCAAGACACATTTCAGGGTACACTATAGTTTGTCTATATCAGGGATTGACCCAGTAATATACTCCAGAAATTCAGTGATGAGTCCGAATTCAGGAGAGCACCTCAGGGTCTTTCACTAACTGGGTATTTAACTTCCAGATTTTATTACACTTTCTTAGGCAAAAGTGAACATTCCAACCAGACAGGCGAGTGATCAGAGAGAAATCTAGGACTGTTCTCTCCACTCCCTATTCTGGGCAAAAGAGTGGTAATTATTAGGAAGTAATCTAATCGGGAATAGGATTTATGAACAGGAGAACAGAAAGTGCAAGTATGGTCTAAGGGGTGCAAAACTCACCATGGGTCGCAAAGCCCTCCCACTTCCATCAACTCATGCAGAGCGTGCTGGGTGGCAGTGAGGGTGACCATACCTATCGAGATTGGATGTACAGTGGTAGTCATAGAAAAGTTTCAAATTACTAAGGTATACCTGCGTATACTGTGCCAGAATGAGGCAGGGTCACATTACAGTCAATGCAAATTGCCTCAGTGGTACCTCGAGGTCGGAGACTTTTAGACAGCTACCACTGCATCTAAAAGTGTCCTACCTCGAGATACCACTGAGGCAATTTGCATTGACTGTAATGTGATCCTGCCTCATTCTGCCTCAGTATACCCAGGTATACTTCAGTACTGAGAAACTTTTCTATGATTACCACTGTAATAGTTACATTCCAGTACCCTGTCAAAATAAAGGGAAGGTGTGTATATAAGGGGATAGCAAATTAATTATAACAGAGAAGAATTTGGAAGAGATGTTGTTAGGACCATATATGCACCCCAAAGAACTCTGAATGATCTAGCCTCCTCGAGAAGGAAATACAATCTCCGTGGGTCCTCTGTACTTTGAAGCATATGGAAATTAGTGCCTCTTGAAATTAGTATCATTACCCCTCACTGGGTAGTGGAATCCCCAGCCGCAAAAACCTGCCCCACCCATTGTTGTCGAAAGAGCAGATTTAAGAGCTCTTAAGATGGGTCTCTTGGAGGAAGGCTATCTGACGATGAAGTAGTTGGAGATGTTTCAAAATTTGGAATCTCTTCCCCTTATTTCAAGCCCCTCTAACATTCTATGTTACATATTTCATAAAGGTTAAATATTGCAATAGGTAGCAGTTGGGCTTGATCGTTATACCAATTATACCTGCGTATTCCCCTGAAGTATCTCCATACCCACTATGTCCCCTCCCCATGTAGTATGGGCCCCGTACCATATAGGTAGAACAAAACAGGATCTCACATATATAGGAAGGCAGCCCAAGACATATACATATCAAAAAGGAATAAAGAGAAAAATCCCTCCAAATCAGCTAGCAATCCTTGCCATATTACAGGTTAACCCCCCAAAAAAACATTTCTAAAAGTAAACACCCCCAAACCTCCAGTCCTGGCGACTGATTCTCCACTTTGTTCCTGGCCAAACTCTCCTACGCCCCAACATCAATAAATTGGAACCCCACTAACCAACGTGAAAGTTATAACAACAGTAGTGGCATTTAACATTGAACATGGTGATCCACTCAGAAAGGTATACAGTGCAATCCTGCTTGCAGCAGTTATGTACACAGACTAAGGTCAAGAAAAGTGCACTGGACCCAGCTTGACTCTAGTCTAGAAATTAAAAATGAGAGAGCCCCGAATAAAACAGTTCAACCCAATAAAGGCACTGCTTACATAAGGAAAATATCCCTGTAACAACGCCTTCTGTCAGAAAGTCTTGTATCCTTTAGATATGTAGGGTCCCTGATAATTGTTACAGGTCTGAGAATAATATGTGCTTTGTCCAAGTGAACAGTAAAGCAAGACCAGTACAGATCACTGTTTCCAGACACAGTTCTTGCGGTTTGCCACTAGATGGGGCTCAAGAATGTCTGATTAAATAAACCAAAACTTGAAGATGATCCTGTAGGCCATCTCAGACTACATGCTGGAATCCAATAATTTTAGAAAATGATTTCGCAGCTCTCAGTCCCAGAACTATGGGCTCTCCCAAACAGCAGCCATGAAACTGTGCAAAAGAAAATTCCAGAAGATAGAGTACTTACAATACTGTATTAATTATACTGATAAATCACACATTGCCCCTTCACTTGAACAGATCGGATATAAGGCCTTTAGCATAGTGGTGGCTTGGTCTCATTTTTCAAAACTATGCCATGTATCCGATGCTGGATTTGTAGTGTTGCGGATATTTCATACGGTATTTAATGCCTCGCAATAAGTTTTACAACTATGGGGTGCAGTTCTGCTTACTTTTGTCGTACTGACTCGGGAGGTCCTGGGCAATTGAATCCGTGACTTTCCCACTGCAGCTTGTGTATTTCTCTCACTTCCCAAAATATGCTGTTTATATAGGAAATTTAGAAGCGGAAGATTAGGGGTCTCGGGGAGATCCTGGAGAAGGGCAGACGAAGTGACCTGTGGAGCCGCTCACGATGTGACCGAACGTTGGAGAAGGGCCAGCAATCTTTTCAAACAATTTCTGTACAAATGGTACTGGTGCTGGCCCTTCCTCTCCCTCTGGTAGCCCCAAAATGACTAAATTATTCCTACGGGACCTCCCTTCTAAGTCCTCCAACTTACATTCCATACACTTCACTCGTTGATGCAATTGAACCATGTCTGGCTCCATGTGAGTAGTCCAACAAAGAGATTCGGGCTTCATTATCTCCGGTGAGGCGGGTGAGGATGTCTAGTGAGGACCTCATAGTTTGAATATCCGAGGCAAGCATGTCCATTGTGGCCTTAAGTGGAGATTGGCCTTCCAGAAACTTTCCCTCTGTGAGGGCGGCCTGGGGAGTCATGGTACTAACTGTCCTGGAATATTGAACTTTAGAGCACTTCATAGTTTTGTCTCTAGTCGGTGTAGGCAGAGGAGTATGGTGGATCAGGGAATCCTTCATTTCTGCCTCCACAGCGAGAATCCTGCTATCCAACGAGATGCAGACCGACTTCTGCTTACCTCGACGTACCAGGGTTGCTGCCTGATATTGCAGGTTAGTGGATTTAGAGGATTATTTCGGCGGAGAAGAAGGAGCTGCAGAAGATGCATCTGCCCAGGCAGCCATCATGTGCTGTTTCCTGCCCAGTCCTCTCTTAAAGGAGCAGTCCTCCAGCTCCAAGTCCTTTTCTTCTTCTTCAGGATCTCTCTGCTCTATTTGTGTTTTCTTGTTCCCTGATTCGCCATCCTCCTTCATCCCCTCCCCTATCCCACCTCCCATCACCTTTTCCTTCTCCTATTCCCAAAGTCTGTCAGCAAGTGACCAGGCCTGATTCCAATACTCCTTTCCATTGTTTTCTCCTCCTGCCACCTGTTTTCGGCAACAATGAATCTGATACTGCCCTCAATGCTAGCTATCTCTTTGCCACCCTTCCTGGTGCTGATGGACTCTCGCCATGTCATCGAGGCACAGGTCAGGAAGCATAGGGAAAACCAGGAGCAGCTGTAGAGTTCACCAGAAATATTTACTTACAGTAGCAGTAACATAAAAAGAAATAAACTTGTTCAGAATAATTATGTACAGAGAGAAATATAGTAGTTTTACTTCATGCTGTGTCCTTTTCTTCTTCAGTAGTTGCAGCTAGCTCCTTTAAAAGTCTTTTCAACGCCCATTCTTAGCAAACATCTTGTTTTTGTAAATATCAGGCAGGAGCTGCTAGAACACAGTGTGCTTCTTGAGTTGAGGCCCCTTTTACACAGCTTTTGCAAAAAGCTCAAAGATTTGCACTAAGGTAACCTCTAGTTCTAGGGACATGGATATGTTGTTCATCCACACTGTCTGGCAGGTATCCTTGCCACTTTAAATCTTGCCAGAAGGTCTTCAAGCTGGCTCCTCCCACCCACCCGGGTGGTAAAACTCTCGGCTCCGCCCCATGACGCCAGATCTTCCTTACCGCTTGGAAGCTCAGGTTCCCTCCTTAACGCTCTGCGTATAAGACTGGTTCCTAATTCTTCGGTTTTCCGAATTTAAACGTTTTTTGCTTAAAAGACTTCGGTCTTCTATCCCTTGCGGCTGCGATGGACAAATCGACTCCCGGTTTTCGGCGGTGCACTTGTGGGCAGAAGATGTCTCGGACGGATCCGCACTCCACGTGTGTGTACTGTTTAGGCCTCGAGCACGACCCGCAGGCTTGCGACCTGTGCTCTTCCTTCTCAGCCTACCTCCTCGAAGACCGTGCCGCCGTTTACAACTAGGGCGCCAAATGTTTTCCACGGTTAAGTCAAAAGAGGCCGGTCGGCGGTTTCCGCGGCGGCGGGCTCGGCGGATCAGCTAGAGCAGATGATCGCCCTCGAAGAGGAGGCGGCGCGGGCCGCATCTTCCTCGACCGCGGCTTTTATTCCGCTTTCCCTGGGTTCCTCTTACACAGCTTCTTTTAAGGAGCTTTGTCTGTCCCTCTCCACTAGGGGAGAGGGACCAACGTCTGCTGGACCTTCTTCTTCTCGGTCCAAGAAGAAAGACAAGGGTAAGTCTCTTCGTCGACGCTCTTGGGAGCGGGAAAGGTCCCTCTCCCCGAGTTGTCGGCCATCGGCTTCGGTCGATCATTCGGCTTCTGCCACTGGTCTCACGGTGTCCCCGTCAGGTCAGTTGACCGAGACTCCCGTCGACACAGTCGAGATCTTTCTCTACCCGTTGGATGGGTTGTCGACCGGCGATGCCGAAAATCCCCTCTCCCCGGTTCCCCCGGTGGGAGTTGAGGATCCTGTGGGCTTGCCAGTGCCTCTGGTTCCGGAGCCCTTGGGTGTTCCCTCCGAGCTGAGGGAGGAGCCGGTTCCACCCGTCCCCTCTCCGCACCGTCCTCGGAAAAGCCGAGGTTCTTGGTCTTGGACTTCTTCGCGGTCCAGCCGATCCCACCATCACAGGCAGTCTCGGTCTCGCACGCAGTAAGCGGGCCGTCGCTCGTCCTCTTCCCCTCCTCGGATGAGGAAGCCGGCGCCAAGATTGCGTCGACGATACGAGGACCTCATGTGGCAACAGCTCCTTTGACCGGGAATAAGCTGGCTTGCGTCGCCTTTGACCATTAAGTGGCTGTCACGGGCGGCGAAACAACCCCCGTTTACCGAGGAGCCTGTTGTCAGGCGGTTGTTGGGCGAAACCAGCTGCTCCACCGATTCGGTGGAACCTCCACCACAGCAGCGGTTTGGGGCTCTGACCAAATTCTCGATCGGCTCAGGGTCTCCCCATAGGCTGTCGGTCACTCTAAGCTCGATCGCCTCGGCAGGTGGAGGGTGGCTCAGGCCGAGAGCAGCTCTTCACGGACTCTTCCGAGTCCGGCGGCGTTCCTCCTTCTCCAAGCAAGTGGACTTGGAGTCCTCTGGAGGTCAGTCGCTGGACGACAGCCCTTCGTCCTTCCTGGGGTTGCTCAGACTTATCTCGGAATCCACTGGGATGCAGCTCGAGCCCGTGTCCAAGCGGGCAAAGTATCCCCTCACGGAGATATTGGACCGAGGGGATTCCCCTACGGAGGGCTTCCCTGTGGCTGAGGCCATTGTGGGCCCGGCCTTGGAGCTCTGGCAGCTTCCTGCCCTGCGCCTTCGGCCAGGAAGTATGCGGTCCCTACCGGTTCCCTGTCCGGTTTCTCGGAACATCCCTCGGCCGAGGGGGTTAGTTACCGACAGCGTTTTCCGGCGTGCGAAGCGCTGGGGCGTGGACAAACCTCCGACAAGGGAGTCCGGGGAATTGGACTATGCCCGAGCGAAAAGTCTACGCTGCGTCCTCCCTTGGCCTTCGTCAGGCCAGCTCGGCCGTACTGATGGCGCATTTTTCTCATGCCCTGTTGGGCTCCCTGGACGAGGTGGTCCCTCATCTCCCGGCTGACCTGCAGACCACGGTTAGGCAGGTGCGGGACCAGGGCAGGGCAGTGGCCAAGCAGCAACTTCAGACTGCTTTGGACATCAGTGATTCATGCGCCAGGTCAGTAGCGGCTGCAGTGGCTATGCGCCGTCGGGTATGGCTGA
This sequence comes from Neoceratodus forsteri, assembly GCA_016271365.2. Lineage (NCBI taxonomy): Eukaryota > Metazoa > Chordata > Ceratodontiformes > Ceratodontidae > Neoceratodus > Neoceratodus forsteri. The sequence continues at coordinate 1,875,512,346 of CM057452.1, forward strand.
GGATATCCACCTTCACAGCGGATACCCACAAATTGGCGGATGTCCCCTTCTTGGGGACCCGACCTCTTCGGCCCTGGGTGGAAGGCCACCTCCAGAGGATCGAAAAGTCCAATGCCACCTTGGACTCTGTATCATCCGCTCAGAGGGACAAGGGCGCAGACCTCAACCCAAGCCCTTTCGTCTGTCTCGCCCCCGGCACACCCGGCCCAGCAACACCAGGGCCAGCAGGCTCGCGCTTGGAGTCCCAAACCCAAGCCTGCGGCTTCCTCCTTCAGGAAGCAGGGAGGTAAAGGCCCAGGCAGTCCCTCGGCCGGTGCCTCCTCCAAGCCTGCACAGTGACGGGTTGAGGGATGTCGCCCCCAACCTCGTCACCTCACCCCAGGTTCCCCCCGTGGGGGCATGCCTCTGGTACTTCCTTTCCACCTGGTCTGCTATTACCACAGACAGGTGGGTGTTGGAGGTGGTAGGAAAGGGCCTGCCTCTGGAGTTCAAGCAGGCCCCACCCTTCAGAGCCGTCGCACCTCGGGGGCCTCGGGGTCCGAAGCCTCGCTGTCAGCTTGCCGAGCAGACATCGCTCTCCTCCTCGAGAAGGAGGTGATCAGAGAGGTGGCGGACCCTCCCTCAAACCCGGGGTTCGTGTCCAGGTACTTCCTGGTTCCGGAACGGACGGGGGGCTGGCGCTCCATTCTCGACCTACACGACCTGAACAAGTTCCTAAGGTCTCGAACCTTCAGGATGGTCACTCTGGCTCAGATAATCCCATCCTTGGAACACGGCATGTGGTTCTGCTCTCTGGACCTACAGGACGCGTTCTTTCACGTCCCTATCCGTCCGTTCCATCAAAGGTTCCTTAAGCTTCCAGTGGAAGGTTCCCTTTCAAGTTCCAAGCCATGCCCTTGAGCTTATCTCCAGCTCCCAGGGTCTTCACCAAATGCATGGCAGTGGTGACAGCTTTCCTGCGGCGCCAAGGGTCCGGTTTACCCTTACCTGGACGATTGGCTGATAGCAGCCCCCTCCAGACAGGAGGTGGAGTGGTCCAGAGACCTGGCCCTCCGGATTTGCTCTCAGGTCGGCCTCCTCATCAACGAGGCCAAGTCGGAATTCAAGCTGAAGCAGGTGATTCTTTTCATCGGGGCAGAGCTTGACTCTCTTCGAGCCAGAGCACGGCTCCCGGCGGACAGGGCCGAGGTTCTTCCTCCTTTGCCCAATCATTTCTGGTTGGGCAATCGCGCCCTGACCGGGACTTCCTGTGCCTCCTGGGTCTCATGGCGGCCTGTACCAGTGTGGTCCGTTGGGCCCGCTGGAACATGCGCCCCCTTCAGTGGGGGCTGGCCAGCCAGTGGTCACAACGCTGCGATCCATTGGACCAGCTAATGACGGTGACCCAGGGGATATGGAATGCTCTCCAGTGGTGGACCGTTCCAGTTCATCTGCAGGAGGGCATCCCGTTTGTCCGCCCCGAGCCGACGGTCTCTCTATCGACCGATGCCTCTCTGATGGGTTGGGGTGCCCATCTGGGGGAACACCTAGCGCGCACGGCCTCTGGTCCCCGCAGGAGTCCCGATGCCACATCAACCTGCTGGAGCTCCGAGCGGTCCGCCTAGCTCTCACCGCCTTTGCTCCGTTTCTTCGGGGTCAAGTGGTCCGGGTCCAGACGGACAATACCACGACCATGTACTATCTAAACCGCCAGGGCCGGACGCGCTCCATGCTCCTATGCAAGGAAGCTCTCCGCATCTGGTCACTCGTGCGCAGCCTGGAGGCGGATCTCCTAGCCATTCATGTGGCAGGAGCCTCCAACACCCTGGCCGATGCCCTAAGCCGGATAGGGGCTGCCTCCCACGAGTGGTCTCTCCTGCCGGAGGTAGTACGAGATCTATTCTCCCATTGGGGCACACCTCAGGTGGACCTGTTTGCCTCCAGGGAGAATGCGAAGTTGAGGCTGTTCCATGCCCGGCCCCCTCAGCAGGGCTCTCTGCAGGGGGATGCCTTCTCGAGGCCGTGGACCACGGGCCTCTTCTACGCCTTTCCCCCGTTCCCCTTGTTACACAAGGTGCTGCTCAAAGCAAGGAGGGACAAGGTGCAGGTGATTCTGATAGCCCCAGACTGGCCCCGCCAGTTCTGGTACCCAGATCTCCTCAGCCTCAGCTCCAGGCTTCCGAGGCAACTTCCAGCTCGCCCGGACCTGCTCTCAGTCAATCAGGGGAAGGTATTCCATCCGGACCTTCAATCCCTGCACCTGACGGCCTGGTTCCTGAGCAGCTAGAGTTCCAGGCCTTGGGTCTTTCCGGACGAGGTCCTCGGCGTGGTTGAGGCATCCCGTGAGTCGACCAGAAAATGCTACGCCTTCAAATGGAAAAGGTTTTCCATTTGGTGTCAGGGCAAGGGCCTGGACCCTTCCTCCTGTTCCTTGGCGAGCATATTGGACTACCTGTGGTCCCTTTCTCAGCAAGGGCTTAGGTCGACGACCCTTAAGGTGCACCTGGCAGCCATCTCTGCTTACTGGGCGCAGGCCGGGAAGCAGTCGGTGGTGCAGGAGAAGGTGGTCTGGCGCTTTTTCAAAGGCCTTGATCACATTTCCCCTCTGGTGCGAGAACCTCCACCTCCGTGGGATCTACTGCTGGTACTGGCAAAGCTCATGGGCAAGCCATTCGAACCAATGCACAGGTGTGAACTCTCTCACCTGTCGTGGAAGACCGCCTTCTTGGTGGCTATCATGTCAGCCAGAAGGATGGAAGAGCTCCAGGTGCTTTCCATCGAGTCTCCTTACCTGGTCTTCCACAGGGACAAGGTTGTCCCTCTTCCCCCACCGAAATTCCTTCCGAAGGTGATCGGAGTTTCACCTTTGCTTGAGTGCTGACTCTGCGGTGTTCTACCCCAGTCACTGCCGGAGGCCGAATATAGGCTCCATACTTTGGACCCTAGAAGGCTCAGCTTACTATAAGGGCGCCTGGCTGAAAGTCGGAGGAGAGGTTCAGCCAGCTGTTTGTCACCTATGCTGAAGCGCATCTGGCAGACCTGCAGCCAAGCGGACGATAGGCAGGTGAGTCACCTCTTGCATAGATCTCTGCTATAAGTTGGTGGGCATGGAGCCTCCCAGAGGGATAAGAGCTCATTCTACCCGCCATACTGCTGCATCGGTGGCTGCTTCCAGGGACGTCCCTATCCAGGAAATCTGCAGGGCTGCTACCTGGAAGTCAGCACACACCTTCATCACCCATTACCACATCGACCTTGAGTCACGCCAGGATGCTGGTTTTGGGGCCTCGGTTCTCCAGTCTCTCTTTCCCAAGTAAGTATCGGGGTGTGCGTCTTGCCTCCCTCCTCCCGGAGAACTGCTAGGAGTCTGCCAGACAGTGTGGATGAACAACATATCCATGTCCCTAGAAATAGAGGTTACTCACCTGTAACAGGAGTTCTAGGAATGGTATATGTTGTTCATCCACACGACCCACCCGACCTCCCCGGCTTCGACGCACCACCTGAGCTTCCAGCGGGCCAGATCTGGCGTCATGGGGCGGAGCCGAGAGTTTTACCACCCGGCTGGGTGGGAGGAGCCAGCTTGAAGACCTTCCGGCAAGATTTAAAGCGGCAAGGATGCCTGCCAGACAGTGTGGATGAACAACATATACCATTCTTAGAACTCCTGTTACAGGTGAGTAACCTGTATTTTCCAACTGCTTTTTGCAGTCCTCTCAAATTATAAATATATACATGTCAACTACACTACATTTGCTAAACAAAAGAGATCCCAACATCAGTTACATTTCAACAATGATTTGCACATATTTTTATATCAGCAGATCTAGATATGCAAGGGAGTAAAACAGACAGCAAGAGAAAAATGAGAGAAACAGTGAGAGGCACAGAACTGCGAGCCTGTCGGTTTGATGAAGTCCGAAGTCTCACAGGAAAATTTGGTTGCGCAACCAGACAGAGAAGAGACAGAAAAGGACAGATCCTTGCATTTAAACAGTTTCTCCCTAACAATGGGACAGGGTCCTATTCCACCCTGTCACATGCCACTGTGCTTGCTTGTGACCAAGAGCATCTTGCCTTCCTCTCTATCACCCACTCCCCCCGCGACACCCCTCCCACCATTTCTTATGGGATAGGTCTCCCCTAGGACCCATCTCTCTCTCTCTCCTTTCTCTCCAATCTGGAACGCAGCCTTCTTGGCCACTACCTGGCTTCCCTCTCTTGGTCTCCTACTGCTCCCTCCTGCCCTTATGTTCTCTTACTGTCCCTCCTTCTCCTAGCAGGGGATGTCAGGTGTAACCCTAGTCCACCCAATTCCCACATCACCTCCTCTTCCAGTATCTGGACCAATGCCCCATGTCTAAAAATCGTTCACATCAACATTTGCAGTCTTCCCTCCAAATCCCCTGACCTGGAGGCCTGGATTGCACTACACAAACCCCATGTCCTGGGACTTTCAGAAACATGGCTAAAGCCTCACCATGCTGACAACTCTTATCAGCTACCTGGCTACTCCTCCCTACGCCATGATAGGGTGGCCTCTTGGCCAACATTGTTCTCTGCTCTGACCCAGCCTCACCTAGTAAATGGCTCCTCTTGGAGCTAACCCTGGGACGTGAGGGTCTGAACAGCTTCCTCCTGGGCCTGAGCTCTTTATCCCACCCACAGAGACTTTGTTCTCCTTGGTGATTTAAATTTAAACTGGCTGAGCAGTCATCAGTAGGACTACGCTTCCCAACTAAAACAACACAACATGGTCCAGACTATCGCGCTACCCACCAGGCTTAACCCATGAATGACCACTCAGACCCTTCTCAGCTGGATCCTCATGAACAGGGATGATCACATATTGCATGCTGGCACCATGGCAGGCTCCATTAGCGACCACTCCCTGACATATCTCCTCTGGTCATCCAAAGTCAAACGTCCCCCTCCCAAATACCTGTCCTTCTGAAATTTCCACAGCCCCAGTACCCTCAACCTCCTCGAGGAGGCCTGGTCCGTGGACTGGTCTGCTCTCTGTTCACTTTCTGATATGACTCCGGCAGTAACCCTTTTCACACAGACCCTAACAACTCTGCAGGACAGGCATTTCCCCTGTCACTACAAGAGGTGTCAGAGGTGGTTGCTCACGCTGGGTTACTAAGGATCTCCTTACCCTCATGAAGGATAGGGATTGTGCTTGGAACACCTACAAAGCATCTCCCTCCCCTGCCCTCTGGGATGCCTACAGGTGCAGGAGAAATATATGCAAACATCTTGCTAAATCCCTGAAGCAGACACATTTCTGTAATCTCCAAAAGGCTAACCTTGGAGACCCCAGGAAATTTTGGGATTCAGTTGTCTCCTTTCTAAACCCCCACTCCAGCAAGGCGGCCCTGCACCTGGACTCCCCTGATGGTCTGGTAGCTAGGGCTTTCAAAGACAAATTCACTGACCTATCTATGTACCGGAATAAACTCCCATATGGCCAGCTCAGCAGCTCGGCTCCATATCGGAACCCCCTGCCAATCTCCACTAGCACTGCCACCCATACCCCTATCCCCACTTTCTGTTTCAAAGCTCTCTCAAGTGCAGACACCACTAAATTCCTCAAAAGCCTCCCCAATCATGGCTCCCCCGGGGCGGATGGCCTATCCCTAGTCTTCCTTAGGCTCATCTCACCAGCTATTACTGAATCTCTCACCTTTATTTTTAACCTCGCCCTTTCCACCTCCTCCATGCCTGACCCCTGGAAGACTGCAAAAGTGATCCCCAAAACACCAACAACTATTGTCTGATCTCCATCCTCCCCAACCTTAGTTAATTGAGAAAGCGATCCACAGTCAACTTGCTGAGCACATAGGTAAGTACAACCTCCTGTGTAGTCAACAGTATGGTTTCCACCAGAACCATTCCACCACCACCTCCCTTGCACTGCTGACAGACCACATCCTTATGAACATGGATATGGGTAAGGCCACTGGCGCAGTCTTCATTGACCTCTGCAAGGCCTTCGATGTGGTCAGCCATGCCCTCCTTCTCTCCAAACCAAACAGCCTTGGCTGTTCTCAGGCGGTAACAAACTGGGTTCGGAGCTACCTTACCGAACACTCTCAATTCATATGTATTGGCCCTGCCTGCTCCCCTACCCTGCTTGTCTCAACAGGGGTCCCCCAGGGCTCCATTCTGGGATTCCTCCTATTCTCCTTAATAATCAACTCCCTTCCCTCGGACTGTCTCAGATGTCACTCCATTCTCTGTGCCGATGACCTCGCATTCTTCTACAACAATAAGTCCGCCGCCAGCATTTCCTTATTCCTCACTCAGAACTATGCTGTGGCCCACAACTGGTTCACAGCTAATATCCCCCTGGTAAATGCCAAAAAAACAAAATCCATGTTGTTCAGATCCAAGCCCTTCCTTACAAAAGAGAAGACTCACTCCCCTCTTAACATTGTCCCCCCCCCCCATGACCAAGCCCTAGAGGATGTCAATTCTTTCAAACACTTAGGTGTCTTGCTTGACCCCTCCCTCTCCTTCTCTGAACACATCAACTCTTTAGTTCGTAGGTTTCACAAACATTAGGTGCTGCCTATAGATTCTGGCAATATCTCACCCCTGAGGCCAGACGTGCCATCGTCCAAGGAATCTTCTCCCAATATTGGACTACTGCTCCCCTATCTATGCTAGGATGTCCATGACCCTAATGGCTAAGCTCTCCTGTATGTGCAGCAGCGCCTGTCATTTTGCCTTGCTTGCCCCTTTCTCTACCCACCACTGTGCCCTCTGCAGTTCTCTCAGGTGGCTCCTGCTGCACAGCCATTTCGACCTCTCCCTCTGCTGTATACTTGATCCACCATCTGCACGGGTCAGGAATCTCCGCTTGCAGCCCTCCTCAAGGTCCGAGCTCTGCATCGCTGCCTCCGCTCAAACACCCCTCCTCTAACTGTCCCCAGGGTATCTACCAATATGGGTGGTAGAGCCTTGTTGGTGGCAACTCCACGCTGTGGAATAAACTACCTGCTGAGCTACACTCTGTCGACACACACTGCCTATTCAAATCCTGCCTCAAAGACTGGCTCATGGAGAATTCCTCCTGCCACTGCTTGCCCGAATAGTCCTCCTTTGCCAGACTGCCTGTTTTCACTGGAGTCTCACGCATTACGACCCCCCCCCTTGATGATCTTCCACCTCTCCCACTTCTTCCTCCTCCCCTACCCGCCTTATACGTTTCCTTCCTATTACTTCAAATGTACTCCTGCTGGTTTCCGAAACTACCTGCTATGTCTAACATGTATTTATGTATGTATACTATGTATACGAATATTGGACTTGTGTATTCTACAGATGGATCCTATGATCCAAGTATCTTTGTAAACATTGTATAATTGTGTTCCATTGTAACCTTTTTCTGTACTTTTATGACTGTTAAACTGTCTACTTCCTATGTAATGTTGCTTATTTGTAACTCTGTGGCATTGTAAGTGGCCTGGGTCGTGCCTGAAAATGATCTCTGGGATCAGTGCGCCTACCCGGTTTCCAAAGTCATAAATAAATAAAAATAAAGATCAGTTTGCTTCCTGGAAGAACAAGAAACTGAACCTGTTTTGCTGCTGCCTTGCAACAGTGGGCCCCCTTCTCACTGCGCCCCCCCCCCCCACACCAGCTGTACTGCCACCTGTGGTTACCCAGATCAAATCAAATCAAACTTTATTTAACCAGGCATCAACACCATTGAGCAAGCTAATTTTCAAAGTGGTCCTGGGCAAGGAACAGTACAATACATGGACATAGTAATACAAAAATTGTTACATCAGCAGATTGCGGTACATGGTCAGATGCAAAATACTTGAATCTGTCAAAGGAACTCCCAATTAGACATTTAAAAAAAAAAAAAAGCAATATCAAATAGTGTAAAGGGAAAGGTAAGGTAGAAAACTGAAAGGAGACTGGGGCCTGCAAGTGGATATGAGAGGCAGAGAGAGGGAGTGTCAGCACTGAAAATCCCTAGGGAAGAAGGAAGACGACATACTAACAATTATTAGAGCGGAGACATCAGTAACTGAAAGGACAGATTACCTATAGCAGCTACAAGGTTCCCGCAAATACTCGACTGGCATGACTTTGAAGGATAGAAGGCAGATAATAGTACTGCAGTAGAGATCACAACCTACTCATCCCAGAGAGAGAGAGAGAGAGAGCACTCTATCCTCCTCCTCCTACTAGCTCATGTTGATATCCTGAGCTCAGTGCAGGCCTGTGTTGCCAGTATATCACGTCATCCACTGCTACTAAGGTATCCGGCCAGCCCTGCAACAAACTCTTAAACCAAACAGAATATGTTTTAATGTTACACTTTTTATTTGTCTTGCTGCTGCTTTGTGAGCATACTTGACCAGACTACTATGGTAATATTTAGATTTATTGAACACCAGTTTTATCTTACTGTGAACAGAACTTTGAAGTTTGTTAAATCCAGCAGAAAACACATCACAATAAAACAAGTGGGAATGTCTTCTCAGTTCTCTTACCTACTTAAGGGATTAAACTGATTAATAATGTCTTCCTTTTTAGGAGAAGCTCATAATGCAAAAATGACTGAAAACAATGGACTAAATGCCTTTGTACAACTAAGAAATCCACATCAGTTTGACTTAAAAAGAGAGTATCTATTTCTAAATCTATTCAGTGCAGTTCTGTTTTATTCTAGGCCCTGAACCAGGTTGTTTTATGGGACAAAATTGTTCTGAGAGGAGAAAACACCAAGCTAGTGCTGAAAGACATGAAGTCCAAGTATTTCTTCTTTGATGATGGCAACGGTTTAAAGTAAGAAGCTGTAGCATGTTTACTACTGTATTTTAGATACCACTCTTACCAATGACTGTGTAAAAGCAGCAGGCAGTAATTTAGAAAGAACATACCTGGGCCGGCACAGTGGCGCTGAGGGTCGAGGCGCTGGACACCACACCTTGCACCACACTGGCGACCCGGGGTTGGGAGAGAACTCGGGTTGGCGTTCGGCAGAGGAGGGAGAGGATCGAACGTCCGAAGGACTGCTGTCCTCTCCCGGGGAAGGGAGGGTTATTTTCCCGTTCCTTGGCTGCCCCCTAGTGGAGGCTGGAGGGCAGTGCGGAGGTCGGAGACACAGAAGCCGGTGATGTGCACGTGCTCCACACACGCATGTTCATAAATACCACTTTAGCAGGTGTGTGTGTAAAAGAAACGGAAAAAGAAATATGGAAAAGAACATACCCACTCATTGTTTAAGCAATCTTTGTTTTTAAGAATAGCTCTATAGACTTAGTCACACAGCTGGTAATGCCGTCTTACTTCACAGTAAGTACTAAAGATGTGTGTGTGTATGTCCTTCTCTTTGTCTGCTATTAAGAGTTTATTTTCTGAATTAGCCTGCTGGTTATATGTTAGTTTTATTGTCCTGTGGATCTCCACCTTAGGAAACTTTATTGCTCTTCTTTTTCCTACAGTGAATCCAGTCCCATGTGACAGTGATGCGCGTGGAACCACTGACTCAGCAAGTACTAGCAATAGGTACTTGATGTTCCAGCCTCCACTAAATAATACAGTATTTTTGTTTTCTTTGTGTATATCAGGTCTAGCTAGCAGGAAGACATGTTTTACTTTTTAAAACTTTTCATTTCCTCAATCTACACACAGCCATAAAAAGCACACAAATCACCCCAAATCATCAGTGCTATCATTAGTAAAAACTAGCTGTTTTCTTGCAGAATAACCCACTCAATTAGCCCTCAAGTATTTCCCGAACTGTAAGTGTTGCCTTTTGTGCTGACTGGATAAGAAAAGACCTTTCTTCGAGTTGGAGCTCTTGCAGCAGGATGCTACTGTAAGGACTATGCTGCCATGCATTAGGACCCCACGGAAGACTTCTAGCTAGCAGTCTTAAGCAGGGACCGCCCCCCGGAGTTGGTGCACCCCAACTTCAGCCAGTGGCATAAAGAGGGCCGTCTCCAGCCCCACCTCAGTTCTTTTCCCGCCATCAGCCTGTTCGCATTGGCTCCATGGACGCCTTCCTGCTACATTTAACCGCCATTGTGGCATTTCACCACTTTTCTTTATTGTCCAGTAGTTTAAATTGTTCTTTCTTCTGCATCTTGTCTTCCCCGACTTCCTCCATCGAGCGGCGGACTTCTAAGTGTGCGTGCGGCAAGCAGATCCTGTTGAAAGACAGCCACGTGGCCTGCCTTCTCTGTCTAGGTCTGGACCATGACACTCAAGCCTGCCAGCACTGCAGAAGCTTTAATCGGAGGACGAGGATACGCCACCAGTAGGCTCTTAAGGCATACCGCCTCGAAAAACAGATAGTCGCCATGAAGAAATAAGCTTTGGGGAAGAGCCCTTCTCCTTCTTCCTCCTCGTCATCCATGACTTGCAGGGAAAAGAAGTCATCAGAGAAGCACCAGTCCCGGGACAAGGAGAAAGCGAAAGCCCAGACCCGCTCCCACTCTGTCTCATAAAAAGACCTCCTCCGGTTCCACCTCCCACGGGAGGTCGGACCACTGTCCCCGGTCTGCGCTTACTTCATCTGGGCAGCCGGTGGACAATCTTCCTGCCCCTGGTGTTGGTGACTGGTGGAGGTTAGTCAGGGTCTGGGACTTCGGTCCAGGCCCTGCAACTCCTGAAGGTTAAGGCCATACCCAAGTCCTCAACTTCTTCAGGTGGTGTGGCTGGTCACAAGTTGGGTGGCGGGTCCACACCCATTGTCCGCCTGGTCTTGTCGTCTGGCTTGGCCTCCAAGTCTACAGACCAGGCCTCCCATTGCCAGGATCATGCATCTGCCAACAAGGCTGCTGTGATACCTCTGCCCCAGTCAGTGGTGGCTCTCACCATGGGTCTACTGCTTCATCGATGGCCGCGCCTCTCACCGCCAGACGCCTGCCTGCTCGATGCCAGGTACCCCAAATATCCAGTCTTGACACCACCACTGCTGCCGGATCCTCCTACTTTGCCGGAGGATATGAATACCTCCCCTGTACCAGCGATGGAGGAACAGATGTTTGCGGCTCCTGTGCCAAAAGACCCGATCCTGGGTTGCCCGACACAAGCTGCCCCTCCCCCCAGCCACAGGTGACAGCGGGTCTCTCGGGCCCTCTGAGCCTTTTAAGTGAAGTAAAAGATCTCTTGCGTTTCTGGTGGAACAAGATCAAAGGGGACCTTATTCCACCCAAGTCTGCTGAGGTGGTTTCTTCTCCAGAGCCTGGGGAGAAGTCTTCACTGCCTAAGAGCCCCTCCTCTCACCCTGATGGGGGCGTAGGGGAAGGCCCAGACACAATGGCAGGAGGGGAAGGCATTCCTCCTCCAGGTCTTCAGGCCGTCGTCGGCACCATTCGAAAGACAGACACCAGCACGAGACCTCTTCCTTCAGTGCAGAAGACTTGAGATTGAGCTCGTACTCCGGAAACTCGGAACCAAGGGGTCATCCTCCTTTAATGGACAATAAAGACACCCCTAGATCACCTCCTGATGATCCAACTTTTATGGATGTTATGAGGCATATTCAAGTCAGCAGTGGCTGGGAGACGGGGGGATTTGGACCTGGAGAGGTGCAGGTTAGCCATATATCTCCAACAAAAGGAGCCCAAACTCTTGGTGGTGCGCGCGCACCCCCTCCCCCAGACACTTTTCAGGATCTTACTAGAATTACCTAGAAACACTCTTCCTCTTCTTCTGCCCTGTCCAAAAAGTCAGACAGGCTTTACAGGGCACCCGTGGATGAGCCTTCTTTGGTGGAGCATCCAGTGGCTGACTCATTGGTCATCACAGTGGCCCACAACAGATGCAAGAAGCCTAAACACCTGAGTAGTCAGCCCCGTGATCCAGAATCTAAGCATCTGGACCAGCTGGGCAAGAATGTGTATGCTTCTGCTACCTGCTCCATCAGATCCCCTTAATTTTCTCACACACATGGTGTAGTACCAAAATGCCCATTTTGGAGAAAAGTCTGGAGCTGGCTAACGCTCTGCCAGATGCTCCGCAGAAAGAGATCCTGGATTTGCTGAAGTCGGGTTCGGACGTTGGCACGCATGTTTTATGTGCCTCGTATAACACTGCTGATGCATCTGCCTGAGCAGCAGCCACCGGTATCTGCCTTAGGCGCCATTCATGGCTTTGGGTTTCAGGCTTCACTCAGGATCTCCAAGCCGGGATTCTGGACCTCCCTTTCAAAGGGTCTGTCCTGTTCGGAGATGAGGCTGAGAAGCTAATCACCCATCTCCAAGACTCTGGCAAGGCTATCTGGTCTGTCCAAAAAATGTATAAGGCCAACCAGAAGCCATTTCAAAAATGGTCCCTTTCGCAAGTCGTCAGGTCTGCAGCCCCGAACCCAGCAGCAGCAGAGAGGAGGCTTTAAACGTAAAGCTGCCTCCGAGACCCCAGATTCTTCTGCCTCCAGAGTCCCCAAACCCTCCCAGGCTACTCTGCCAAGCCTTTGTGCCACAGCCTGATTTGTTGCCAGACCCCTTTCCCCCAGCAGTCTCTGGGAGAGGCAGTGGGGGGGGTGTCGCTTCTTCCTTTACCACGAGGGCTGGAGAAAAATAACGTCCAACCAATGGGTACTTCAGATCATAGAGAGAGGTCTTATGCTGAAATTTCTGGAGAGGCCCCCAGACAGTCCTCCTCCGTCCTCCCACTACCCTCAGTCTCACATCGCCCTGATAGAAGGGGAAATTCAGGTGCTCCTTCTAAAGCAGGCCATAGAGACAGTTCCTCCAAGTTAAAGGGGTCAGGGATTTTACTCCCACTTTTTTCTTGTACCCATTCTAGACCTAAGCCATCTGAAAAATTACGTAGAGTACAGGCAGTTCAGAATGGTCACCCTCCCAGGCTTAATTTTTCTGCTTAACGGGGGTTGACTCTGCTGTCTGGATATCCAGGATGCGTCTCTTCACATCCTTGTGTTCCAGCCCCACAGAAGATAACCTGCGCTTCCTCTTCCAAGGGCATCTTTACCAGTTCTGGGTCCTGCCATTCAGTCTGTCCTCAGCTCCCAGGGTCTTTACCAAGTGACTAACAGTCGTAGCTGTGGCCCTGAGGGGACAAGGCCACAACGTCTTTCCTTACTTAGACGACTGGCTTCTGATGACATCCACAAGGGCCCAACTGCTCTGCACTCTAGAAGACACCTTTACCCTCTTCAGAGAACTGGGAGTCAACCTGAACCTGCCAAAGTCACCCATGGCCCAGTCAGAGACTCCAGTATATCGGTGTGATTCTGGATACAGTACAGGGCAAGACTTTTCTACCCCCAGAAATAGTAGACCGCCTTTTGTCCCAGGCTCGGTCGGTAACCTCGTCATGTCTGACCTCTGCCAGAGCCTTTCTGCGGCTCTTAGGTCACATGGTGGCTGCCATTCCAACTGTTCCCCTGGCTCGATTACACATGAGGGTTCCCCAGTGGACACTCAGGGTGCAGTGGGACCAATGTTCCGACAACCTGGAACTACTGGTCACGGTCTCGTATCCAGTCCGTCGTCGGACTCTGACCTGGTGGATGACTCTGTCCAGTTATTCCAAGGGAGTTCCCTTCAAACAAGAGCTCCCGAGGCAAGTTTTCACTACAGATGCCTCGGGTCAGAGCTTGGGTGCCACTTAGTGGACCGACAGACACAAGGGTCCTTGTCCCCATTAGAGCAGACGCTTCACATCAACATCCTGGAGATGAGAGCGTTCCTCTGTGCTCTGCAAGCATTTCGGATGGACCTGTCCCCAGGCTCCCTGCTGTTTCAGACAGACAGTTTGTCAGTGATCGTTTACATAAACAAGCAGGGGGACATCCACTCATATCCTTTCTGCAGAGAGGCCATGAGAGTTTGCTATTGGGCACTGGAGCACCACCTGGAACTCACAGCCATGCACATTCCAGGCACCCAAAACGTCTTGGTCGACAACCTAAGCAGGTCTTGGTCACAAGCCCACGAATGGGAACTACTCCAGTCAGTCGCAGACTAACTCTTTGACAGGTGGGGTCAACCAGAGTTGGATCTTTTTGCATCCCCATTCAGTGCCAAACTGCCCAGTTTCTGCTCGCTAGATCCAGGGCTTGGTGTTTTCTGGTGAGGTGTGTTGTCCCTCTGTTGGACAGGGAGATTTCTCTGTGCCTTCCCTCCCCTTTTCTGTACTTCAGAGGGTACTCCTAAAGCTGCAGGCAGAGGGTGCGGAGATGATCCTCATTGCTCCCTGCTGGCCTCATCAGATCTGGTTCCCTCTGCTCCAACAGTTAGCAGCAGAACCCCCAATCCCCTTACCTCTAAGCTCACTTGCTTTCTCAGGATAGGGGCACCCAACTCCATCCGGACCTCAGGTCTCTGCACCTGCATGCGTGGCTCCTGCAGACTTAGCAGTTTCCAGGTTCGGGGTTTCCTTCAGGGTAGCAGACATCCTAGTGACCATGAGAAAGCCCTCTACTAGGTCCACCTACGCCATGAAGTGGAAGCGGTTCTGCCTTTGGTCCTCTGCTCACCACCTTGACCCTTTCACATGTCTAGAGAACTCGGTTCTAGAACATCTCCTGTCTTTAGCTGGTTCTGGTCTGTGTTACTCCTCTATTAAGGTGCACCTTTCTGCCATCTCAGCGTATCATGCGTCTGAAGAGGGTAAAACCCTTGCCCAGTTGGACTTGTCCCGCACTTTCTTGCTGGGCATACTTCACCTGAAACCTCCCATTCAGGACTCCGTCCCTCCTTGGGACCTTTTATTTCTGTTAGAGAAACTTACTCTGCACCATTTTGAACCAGCCGAAGACTGTGAGCTACACTTTCTGTCTTGGAAAGCATTATTTTTGGTTACCGTTACTTCTGCTTGGAGGATTTCCGAGCTGCAAGCCCTGATGTGTGATGAGCCTTGCTTAGTTTTTCACAAGGACAGGGTGTTCTTGTGAACTAATCCTAAGTTTTTGCTGAAGGTAGTATCCAGCTTTACCCTGAACCAGGACATTCACCTGCCTGTTTATTATTCAGAGCATTCTAACAAAGGGGAGGCTTCACTGCATACTCTGGATGTTCACAGGACCTTTCGCTATTATCTGAATTGAACAGATCCTGTTTGGAAATCCGACCATTGTTTTTTCTAGGGACATGGATATGTTGTTCATCCACACTGTCTGGCAGGTTCCTTGCCGCTTTAAATCTTGCCGGAAGGTCTTCAAGCTGGCTCCTCCCACCCACCCAGGTGGTAAAACTCTCGGCTCCGCCCCATGATGCCAGATCTTCCTTACCGCTTGGAAGCTCAGGTTCTCTCCTTAACGCTCTGCGTGATAGACTGGATCCTAATTCTTTGGTGCGCCCAAAACTCATTTAAAATTTTCAAGACGATGTCTTTCTCCCTCGCTGGCTACTGGCGGACAACCCGACTCGGTTTTTCGACGGTGCCCTTGTGGGCAGAAGATGTCCAGGACGGACCCGCACTCCACGTGCGTCTACTGCCTCGGCCTAGAACATGACCCACAGGCCTGCGAGTCGTGCTGTTCGTTCTCTGCCAATGTCCTGGAGGACCGCGCTGCCCAGTTAAAGCTAGGGCGCCCCGAGAAGTGCTGCTCGCCGGTTAAGTCGAAGGAGGCCCGTTGGGCTGTTACCACGGCAGCTGGCTCGGCTGAGCAGCTCGAGCAGATGATCGCCTCGAGGAGGAGGCAGCCCAGGCGCATCTTCCTCCTCCTCGGTCGCGGCATTTATCCCGCTCTCTTTGGGTATCTCGTATTCAGCTTCGTTCAAGGAGCTTTGCCAATCCCTTTCCACGAAGGGAGAGGGGCCATGGGGACATTCCTCTCGGTCCAAAAAGAAGGATTCTAAGGGTAAGTCCCATCGTCGGTGTTCGTGGGAGCGGGAGAGGTCTCCTTCCCCGGACAGCCGACTTCGGTCGAGGTTGCGGCTAAGGCCGCTCGCTTCACGGCGTCCCCGTCAGGCCAGCCGGCCGAGACTCCCATCGACGCGGTCGAAATTTTTCTCGACCCGTCGGACGGGTTGTTGACTGGTGAAGCCGACAACCCTTCTTCGCCGGTTCCCCCGGTGGAGACTGAGGATCTGCCTGTGCCCCCGGTGCAGCAGTCCCCGGTTAAGGTGTCCGAGCTGAGGGAAGAGCGGGTGTCCCCCGCTCCTTCACACACCCGTCCTCGGAAACTCTGAGGATCTCGGTCTCTGTCTCGCTTCCCGAGGAAGACTGGCGCGCCGTTCTCCTCGTCTTCCTCCTCGGAAGAGGTGAAACGGCGCAAATTGCGTCGGTGCTACGAGGACCTTATGTGGCAGCAGTTACTTTTGTCCGGGAACAAGTCAATGCCGACGCCTTCCCTGGCTATCAAGTGGCTGTCACCCGAGCGGCCGAAACAACCCCTCGCTGCAGTCGAGCTGCCCAAGCCTGGGCCGGTTGTTCGGCCGAAACTTGCTGCCCCACCGATTGTGGTGGAACCTCCACCTCCACAACCGAAATCGGGGGCCTTGACCAAGGACTTTTGGTCAGGTCAAGGCCTGCCCTACAGGTTGTAGGTCACCCTCACTCCCGATTGTCCTTGGCAGGTGGAGGGTGGCTAAGGCCCATGGCAGCTCTTTGCGGACTCCTCGGAGTCCGACGACTCCTCCCTGTTCTCCAGGCCGGTTGACCTGGAGTCCTCTGGGGGCCAGTTGTTGGACGAAAGCCCATCGTCCTTCATGGGTTTGCTTCGGCTCATCTCGGAGTCCACCGGGATGCAGCTTGAGCCCGTATCCAAACGGGCCAAGTATCCCCTCACGGAGGTACTGGATGGAGGGGATTCACCCACGGAGGCCTTTCCGGTTGCTGAGGCCATTGTTGGCCCAGCCTTAGAGTTTTGGCAGCGGCCTGCTTCCTGCCCTGCGCCCTCGGCCAGGATGGCCAGGAAGTATGCGGTCCCTACCGGCTCTTTGGCCGGGTTTTCAGAACACCCCTCTGCCAAGGGGTTGGTCATTGACAGCGTTTTCCGGCGTTCCGGGAATGCTAGGGACGTGGACAAGCACCCCGACAAGGAGTCCAAAAAGCTGGACTATGCCGGGCGCAAGGTGTACGCTGCATCCTCCCTTGGCCTCCGCCAGGCCAGCTCGGCCGTGCTGATGGCATACTTCTCCCATGCCCTCATGGGCTCCCTGGATGAGGTGATCCCTCATCTCCCGGCCGACCTGCAGACCACGGTCCGGCAGGTTCGGGACCAGGGTAGGGCGGTGGCGAAGCAGCAGCTCCAAACAGCTGTGGACATAGGAGACTCCTGTGCCAGATCGGTTGCGGCCGTGGTGGCCATGCGCCACAGAGCCTGGCTGAGGATATCCACCTTCATGGCGGATACCCAGCACAAATTGGCGGACGTCCCCTTCTTGGGGACCAACCTCTTCGGCCCTGGAGTGGAAGGTCACCTCCAGCGGATCGAGAAGTCCAATGCCACTCTGGACTCGGTCACCTCCGCCCAGAAGGACAAAGGCCGCCGACAGCAGCAACACAAGTCCTTTTGTCCTTCTGCGCCTGCGGCACGTCCGGCTCAACAGCACCAGCACTAGGGCCAGCAGGCTCGCGCTTGGCATCCCAAACTCAAGCCCGCGGCTTCCTCTAACAGGAAGCAGGGAGGTAAAGGCCCAGGAGGTCCCTCGGCTGGTCCCTCCTCCAAGCCTGCCCAGTGATGGGTTGAGGGGTGTTGCCCCCAGCCTCGTCACTCCCCCCTGGGTGCCCCCCCATGGGGGGACGTCTTCGCCACTTCCTTTCCACCTGGTCCGCTGTCACCACGGACCGCTGGGTGTTGGAGGTGGTGGGAAAGGGCCTGCCTCTGGAGTTCGAGCAGGCCCCACCCTTCCGAGCCATCGCCCCTCGGGGCCACGGGGTCCGCAGCCTCGCTGTCGGCCCGCCGGGCGGATATTGCCCTGCTCCTCGAAAAAGAGGTGATCAGGAAGGTGGCGGATCCTCCTCCAGACCCGGGGTTTGTGTCCAGGTATTTCCTGGTCCCAAAACGGACGGGGGGCTGGTGCCCCATTCTCGACCTGCACGACCTGAACAGGTTCCTAAGGTCTCGGACCTTCAGGATGGTCACTCTGGCTCAGATAATCACATCCTTGGAATGAGGTGTGGTTCTGTTCCCTGGACCTTCAGGACACGTTCTTTCACGTCCCAATCCGTCCGTCCCATCAGAGATTCCTCCGCTTCAGAGCAGAGGGATCCCTTTACGAGTTCCGGGCCATGGCCTTCGGCCTCTCCCTAGCTCCCAGGGTCTTCACCAAATGCAAGGCAGTGGTGACAGTATTCCTGCGGCGCTGAAGGGTCCAGGTGTACCCCTACCTGAACGACTGGCTGATTGCAGCCCCCTCCAGAGCGGAGGTGGAGCGGTCCAGAGATCTGGCCCTCCAGGTTTGCTCTCAGATTGTCCTCCTCATCAATGAGGCCAAGTCGGAACTCGTGCCAAAGCAGGTGATACATTTCATCGGGTCAGAGCTCGACTCTCTTCGAGCCAGAGCACAGCTCCCAGCGGACAGGGCCGAGGTTCTTTCCTCCTTTGCCCAGTCATTTCAGGTTGGGCAATCGCGCCCTGCCCGGACTTCATGCGCCTCCTGGGCCTCATGACGGCCTGCACGAGTGTGGTCTGTTGGGCCCGCTGGTACATGTGTCCCCTTCAATGGGGACTGGCCAGCCAATGGTCACAGAACTTTGATCTGCTGGATCAGCTAGTGACAGTGACCCAGGGGATGTGGAACACTCTCCAGTGGTGGACCATTCCAGCACATCTGCTGGAGGGCATCCCGGTTGTCCGCCCCGAGCCAACGGTCTCACTATTGACCGATGCCTCTCTGATGGGTTGGGGTGCCCATCTGGGGGGGGCACAGAGTGCACGGCTTCTGGTCCCCTCGGGAGTCCCGATGCCACATCAGCCTGCTGGAGCTTCGAGTGGTTTGTCTAGCCCTCACCGCCTTCGCTCCGTTTCTACGGGGTCAAGTGGTTCAGGTCCAGACGGACAATACCACGACCAAGTATTACCTAAACCGCCAGGGCGGGACGCGCTCCATGCCTCTGTGCAGGGAAGCGCTCCGCATTTGGTCACTCGTGCGCAGCCTGGAGGCGGATCTCCTCGCCATTCATGTGGCAGGAGCCTCCAACACCCTGGCCGGTGCCCGAAGTCGAATAGGGGCTGCGTCCCACGAGTGGTCTCTCCTGCCGGAGGTAGTACAAGATGTCTTCGCCCACTGGGGCACACCTCAGGCGGACCTGTTTGCCTCCAGGGAGAATGCGAAGCTGAGACTGTTTCATGCCCGCCTGCCTCAGCAGGGTTCGCTGCAGGGGGATGCCTTCTCGAGGCCGTGGACCCTGGTCCTCTTCTACGCCTTTCCCCCATTTCCCTTGATCCACAAGGTGCTTCTCAAGGTGAGGAGAGATAAGGCGCAGGTGATTCTGGTAGCCCCAGACTGGCCCCACCAGTTCTGGTATCCAGATCTCCTCAGTCTCAGCTCCAGGCTCCCGAGGCGGCTTCCAGACCGCCCGGACCTGATCTCAGTCAATCAGGGGAAGGTATTCCATCCGGACCTTCAATCCTTGCACCTGACGGCCTGGTTCCTGAGCAGCTAGAGTTCCAGGCCTTGGGTCTTTTTCGACGAGGTCCTCACCGTTGTTGAGGTGTCCCGTAAGGAGTCGACCAGAAAATGCTACGCCTTCAAATGGAAGAGATTCTCCATTTGGTGTCAGGGCAAGGGCCTGGACCCTTCCTCCTGTTCCTTGGCAAGCATTCTGGACTACCTGTGGTCCCTTTCTCAGCAAGGGCTTCGGTCAACGACCCTTAAGGTGCACCTGGCAGCCATCTATGCTTATCGGGCGCGGGCGGGGCAGTCGGTGGCGCAGGAGAAGGTGGTTGGGCACTTTTTCAAAGGCCTTGATCACATATCCTCGGTGCAGAACCTCCACCTCCATGGGATCCACTGCTGGTATTGGCTAAGCTCATGGGCAAGCCATTCGAACCAATGCACAGGTGTGACATCTCTCACCTGTCGTGGAAGACCGCCTTCTTGGTGGCTATCACGTCAGCCAGAAGGATGGGAGAGCTCCAGGTGCTTTCCATCGAGTCTCCTTATCTGGTCTTCCACAGGGACAAGGTTGTCCTGCGCCCACCGAAATTCCTTCCGAAGGTGATGTCGGAGTTTCACCTTAACCAGGTGTTGACTCTGCCGTGTGATACCCCAATCACACCTCGAGGCGAATATAGGCTCCATACTTTGACCCTAGAAGAGCCCTCGCTATTATAAGGAGCGGACGGCTGAAGTTCGGGGAGAGGTTCGCCAGCTGTTTGTCACCTACGATGAAGCTGCACCTAGCAGACCTGCAGCCAAGTGAACGATAGGCAGGTGGGTCACCTCCTGCATAGATCTCTGCTATAGGTTGGCGGGCATGGAGCCTCCCAGAGGGATAAGAGCTCATTTTACCCGCCATACCGTTGCATCCGTGGCTGCTTCCAGGGACGTCCCTCTCCAGGAAATCTGCAGGGCTGCTACCTGGAAGTCTGCACACACCTTCATCACCCACTACCACATCGACCTTGAGTCATGCCGGGATGCTGGTTTTGGGGCCTCGGTTCTCCAGTCATTATTTCCTAAGCAGGGGGTGTGCGCCTTGCCTTCCTCCTCCCGGAGAACTGCTAGGAGTCTGCCAGACAGTGTGGATGAACAACATATCCATGTCCCTAGAAATACAGGTTACTCACCTGTAACAGGAGTTCTAGGAATGGTATATGTTGTTCATCCACACAACCCACCCGACCTCCCTGGCTTCGACACACAACCTGGTTTCCAGTGGGCTAGATCTGGCATCATGGGGTGGAGCCGAGAGTTTTACCACCCGGGTGGGTGGGAGGAGCCAGCTTGAAGACCTTCCGGCAAGATTTAAAGCGGCAAGGAACCAGCCAGACAGTGTGGATGAACAACATATACCATTCCTGGAACTCCTGTTACAGGTGAGTAACCTGTATTTTCTTTCGCCACCAGAACCAGGGGTCACCAGATAATAAGCAGACCCTTTCCAGGTCCCTAGTTAATTGCATTGTTTTCTGTTATCAGAAGTATGACAAGTCTTTACCTTGCCCAGTAAAAGGTCACTCCAGGGGAGTAGCTACCTCATTTGCCTCGCTGAAAAATGTGTGTGCAGCCGACATCTGTGCAGCTGCTACATCAAGCACTACAGCCTGGACATTGCTTCCAGACACAGGACCGGCTTTGGACTTGCCATCCTTCAAGGCCTGGTATCTTAAACAGCGTCTAATTCTCTTTAGCCTCCACCAGGGACAGTCCGTCTGTCCTTGACTGCTTGGGACTCCGTCTTTGTGGTAATAGCCTGCTGCAAGAGCTCCAACTCGAAGAAAGATAGTACAGTTATGTAGGAACTCACCATAAGAGTAGATCTTAAGAAGAGCTCTTGCAGCAGGTTTTGCTTCCCTCCCACCCTCCCCTGGTATCTTTCCTGCATGGTTAGAACCTCCTCGGTTCTCCTTTTCCTTTTAGGCCAGGTCTTCGGTGGAGAACTAAGGTGCCTTTATACCATTGGCTGACGTCAGGGCGGGCCAACGTTGGGGAAGACTGCTAGCTAGAAGTTTTCCTTGGTGTCCTAGTGCCTGGTGGCATAGTACTTATGGTAATAGCCTGCTGCAAGGGCTCTTCTTGAAGATGTACTGTTACAGTAATTTCTTGCATAACTGTACTTTACTCAATATCACAGCTCTGCTGTTGTAACATTTACTCTAAACTGGTATTTGCTGAAGCCATTATCCTGGATACATCACTGTGATATGGGACAGGAGACATTGTAGGAACAAGAAAAGCAAGAAAGCATGCTAAGATGGAGACACCCAAGGGCAATAAAACTAACATAAAACTAGCAGGCTAATTTAGAAAAAAACTGATCAACAAAGGGAAGGACACAGTAGCACTATACTCAAATCAAAACACTCTGCACAACATACATGTTTGCAAATTCTGTCTGTAGTACTCCCGGCAGCATTATCAGTTCATATTTGCTTACACCTCCCCCCAACTACCACCCGTTCACTTTCTGTAGGTCTTTTTTCTGTCTTCTTGGTATGTAAAACCAGCTCTGTATGTAGCCCCCGTTTGCTCCATCATAGGTGCTTCAGGCAGTGATACGGATGGTAAGTGTCTACTGATGCAGATAAAGCTGATTTTATAGGTTGCTACATTGGTGAAAAAATCGGCATCAGGAACTGCTGACATAGCAGCCTATGACATTTATGGTTGGCGCCCCTATAGTGGCACCATAGGGGGCTATGTTACATGCAGAAATGCTTTTAAAGATCAGAAAAACTGACAACAGAATTGCATACAGAAAGAGAACAACGGGGTAAGGGAATGGGAACTGGGAATGCTTCCCTGTACCTTTAACTGTAAATCTTGCGTCTATGAATGGGTAACATCAGAACTGGACAGAGGTAAGCCTGTGGATGTATTATTCTTGGACTTCAGCAAGGCGTTTGACTCTGTCCCCCACAATGGTCTGGTGGAGAAACTGGTGGGGTTAGGAGTAGGCCCTTTGATGGTCAGATGGATTGAAAACTGGATAGCTGGACGCACTCAGAGTAGTGGCCTGTGGGGAGCTCTCAACCCTACAGAGGTTGGTGGGGTACCACAGGGCTCGGTCCTGGGTCCAATCCTGTTTAATGCATACATATCAGACATCAGGGAGGGTATAGGGTGTGAAATGAGTCTCTTGAGGATGACTCCAAGATGGGAGCAGTAGTTGAGGGAGAAGAGGGGAGGTTGGCCCTGCAAGAGGACCTGGACACCCTGGAAAGCTGGGTTCACACATGGAAATTAAATTTCAATATCACCAAGTGCAGGGTGTTGCATCTTGGTCGGGGAAACCCTAAACACAGGTACACCCTGGGAGGGAGGTGCTGGAAGCCTCAACAGGGAAAAGACCTAGGGTCATGGTGGATACATGTATGAATAACACTGAGCAGTGCAGGAGAGCAGCTAGCAAGGCAAACAGGATGTTGGGATGCATCGCAAGGGGATCACCTCTAGGAGCAAGGAAGTGATTCTGTCACTGTACAATGGACTGGTTAGACCACACCTTGAGTACTGTGTACAGTACTGAGACCACACTTGAAGAGGGAGATACAGCTCCTGGAGAGGGTACAGAGGAGGGCAACAAAGATGATATGAGGGCTAGGGGATTTGACTTACGAGGACAGACTTGAGGAGCTCTGCCTGTTTTCATTGGAGGAGAGGAGAGACAGGGGGACATGATTGAGGTCTTCAAGTACCTCAAGGGAATAAATAGGGTAAACATGGAGGGGATCTTTAGACTAAAGCAGGGAGGCATCACCAGAGGCATGGTTTGAAGTTGGAAGGTGGAAGGTGAGGGGGAAAAAGGAGGAGGTTTTCACTGAGAGGGTGGTGGACCTTGGAATGCTCTGCCTGGTGAGCTGGTCAGAGATCCACAGTGGAGAGCTTTAAGAGGTGGGACAGACACAGAAAGTGGATGTATCAGATGATGGCCTGTCCCGGGGTGGGGATGGATGATAGGGTTTCTGGAGCACAAGGGATGGAGGGTCTCGCACCCAACTAAGGATCTAGGTTCGAGCAGACTTGATAGACCATAAGGCCTAATCTGCTGGCAAATAGTATGTTAGTATGTTAGAGAGGGCTCTTGCAGTAGGTAATTACATACAGGACTGAAGCTGGCAGGCGTCAGGACCCCACGGAAAAAATTCTAGCTAGCAGTCTCTGGCGGGGGACCACCCCCACGTCAGGTGACTGACGTCAAGCGATGTCAGTATAAAGGGGTGGTCCCCCACCCCAACTTCCAGTTCTTTCCCGCCGTTAGCTCGTGTAAGTGCCTCGCAGTTAAGTTCAACTGCTCGTCAGTCTGTCTGTAGTTTTACCTTCGGTTTTTCTTCGATTTCTCGAGTTACTGTCAGTTATTTCGGTGATGTATGTTGTCTCTACACCTCCGAGCACAAGAATAAGGCTGACTACAGGCTGGCGCCAACTGCCGCACAAAGGACGGACACCCCAGTGCCTCTTCTGTCTAGGCCCGGTTCACCCCATGGAGAAGTGCCAGCATTG
This sequence comes from Neoceratodus forsteri, assembly GCA_016271365.2. Lineage (NCBI taxonomy): Eukaryota > Metazoa > Chordata > Ceratodontiformes > Ceratodontidae > Neoceratodus > Neoceratodus forsteri. The sequence goes on from CM057452.1 coordinate 1,875,536,381, forward strand.
CCTGAAGTTCAGCGCCGCCACCCGCAGACGGAGGCAGCAGTCCCTGGAGACCCACATCCTTAAAAAGAAAATGACCTCCATGGAAAAGGAGCTGAAGAAGCTTCGTCAGGCTTCAACTTCACCCTAGCATCACCGTAAAAAGAAAGACAGGGGAAGCACCGGGATCAGGACTCCTGTTCCTCGGCCACCGCGACTTCGGCTGGAGTCGCCATGCTCAAGGTAACACCCCCGGAGACTGCTCCGATGGCTGTCTTGGAGGCTTCCAAGGCGGTGGCGTCGACCACCCGTCTGACTTACCGGGCTCTTCGGTGCCTCCGGGTTAAAGGAGGCTTCCACCCAGCAAGACTGCCCCGCCGCCGCCTGGCGCGAGTGGTTCGCAAAGCCGACATCGGCTCCTGACGTCCGCCCGAGAAGATGCTAAGTCGCCGACCTTCGGGCGGTGCATGACTCTAAGCCACCCGACCAGACCGCACCCCATCGCGGCCTGCCTCAGGCGATGGTTCCACTAAGTCGGACGATGGCTCCTCCGACGTCCACCGGACTCCGCCGCGAAGTCGAACGCCGCCCTCTGACGGTCGCGCTGCCTGAGCCGACGCCAGACCCCTAACGTTTCGTCCTCCATCTCCTGCCCCTGCAGCATTCGCTGCCCCTCCGAGACCCAGCGCCTCCTCAGCTTGACACCGGAATTTTACCTCATTCTCCAGGCGATGTGGAGGATGTAGGTACGCTCCCATCAGGTCTCCCTCCTGCTGGGCCGGACGACCTGACGTCGGTTCCTCAGATGCCGATGCCAGCCTTGCCGACACCGGACGGCATCCCACTCCCTATCCTGGATGCCGTCCCTACGCCCTGGCCCCTTTCCACTGGGCCTCCTGTTCCAGGCCCACCTGCTGGGCATTTTCCCGGGCAGTCTGCTCCACCAGACCCCCGGTCCCTGGGTATCCGACCCTGTCCTATCCGGGCCAGTCATACCCGGGCCCAGTGACTGACGCCGCCTATCCGACGCCGGTCAGTACACAGTGCCTCACTACCCGACGCCGGGTTGTCCGCCGTCAGGGTATGGATACGCGCAGTACGGATAGCCCCAATATCCATATCCTCCTTCTCCTCCACCGCTCCCTCAGCCGCCGGTGGATTTGAAGGAGACTCTAGACTTCTGGTGGGCTGAGGCCAAGGCTCAGCTCACCAGGGAGGTAGAGAGCCATCGGCCGACGCCTGTTCCAGTTACGGACCCCCTACGTTGGATACGAGAGACCCCCTCCCCACCTCCGGATACCAGAGGCAGGGCAGGATACGCTTCCCCGAGGACTTCCCAAGGGTTCCATTCCTCTCCCGTGTCTGGAGGAAGAGTGTTCTCCCTCTTCATCCTCCTCAGACACCTCGGATGACTCCGATGGTAGTTCTGACCTAGACGACGAGCCATGCTCTCCGGATAAGCCCAGGCTGAGGACTCCTCCGAAGTCCCTTCCGGAAGATCCTATTTTTACGGAGTTGCTGCACAAAATCCAGGGAGTTCATCAGTGGCATTCCTTGGAGCCAGATCCACAGCGTAAGAAACTCGCTGAGCACCTGGATCTGCCCGAGACCACTCTGACCCTGGTGCCTCCCTGGATTGAGCCTCATGCCAACCTTGTCTCCACTATTTGGAAGCTACCATCGGCGTTAGCCCCCCCTTCCTAGGAAGTCGGATAGGCTTTATCAGGCTCCCGAGGGTGTTGACTCTTTGAATTCGCACCCTCGAGCTGATTCAGTCGTGATCAGTGCCGCTCATGGCGGGACAGCTAACCCCAAACACTTGAGCTCGTCACCACCCGACAAGGAAGCTCGTCTTCTGGACCAGTTCGGGAAGAAGGTTTACGCTTCTTCCACTCTGGGTATTAGGGCCATGAATTACGTTGATCATATGGGCGACTATCAGAAGGCGATCCTTAGTGAGGTGGATGCTAAATTGGACTCCCTTCCTGAGTCGCAGATGAAGCAGGAAGTGGTGGATCTAGTCCGGTCTGTGCGTTCCGCTAGTCAGCACATACTTTGTACATACATGTACGATGCTGTGGATGCTGCTGGACGGAGCTTGGCTTTTGCTGTGGGTTTGCAGCGTCACGCCTGGCTCTGGGTGTCAGGTTTGGTCCCGGAGGTGCAGTCCACTATCCAGGACGCGCCCTTCAGGGTTCCTGTGCTGTTCGGTGGTGATGTCAAGGACATTATCACCAATCTGCAGGAAAAGGGTACTGCACTTAAGTCGGTTGACTCTCTGTACAAACCCCCTCAAGCTCAGCATCGGCCCTTTCGCAGACTGCCTTGGCAGAAAGCGAAACCTCAGGGAAAGCGGGCCAATAAACGTCGGGCCCCACTGGCTGCCAAGACCCCCCCCTGCCCAAAAAAGCAGTGGGGGCTTCAGCCGTGACACTGCCTCATACCTCCTGACTCTTTTACTTTCCCACTGCCTCTGGGCGTACCAGAGGAACCGGTAAGAGGGAGATTCTCCCTCCACCTACCGGGCTGGGAGAGGATAACTACAGACTCTTGGGTGCTCCAGCTGATGATAGAGGGACACTCAGAGTTTCTTTGGAATCCGCCTCAAAATCCACCCCCCCAGGTTGTCGTACTCCCCAGAACATCATCTTCTGGTCCGGGAAGAAATCTCCTCTCTTCTGGTGAAAAAGGCGATAGTCTGTACCCCGCACCTTCAAGGGACAGGCTACTATTCCCATTTCTTCCTGGTCCCGAAGAAGTCGGGAGAGGTGAGGCGGATTCTCAACCTCAGCTCACTGAACTTGTTTGTGGAGTACAAGAGGTTCAGGATGCTCTCTCTTCAGAGCATTCTGCCCTCCTTCGGCCAGGACAGTGGCTGTGCGCTCTGGATATGCAGGATGCTTACCTGCATATCCCTGTTTGCCCTTCCCACTGCAAATACCTGCGTTTTGCTTTTCAGGGGGACCACTACCAGTTCAAGGCCCTCCCAGTTGGTCTTTCCTTGGCTCTCCGAGTTTTTACCAAATGCCTCTTGGTGGTGGTAGCCTACCTGCGTACCCAAGGGGTGCAGGTTTCCCGTACCTGGATGATTGGCTCCTGGCAGCCTCGTCCAGGGAGGAACTCCTGCGCTTCCTGTTCCTTACCCTGCAGGTTTTTGCCTGCCTGGGTGTTACCGTCAACCAGGCCAAGTCCCATCTGATCCTGTCTCAGAGGCTCCAGTTTATCGGGGCGATCCTAGGCATGACCTCCGGCATGGCTTTTCTGCCGCTGGACAGGACGGCATCGATCCAGGTTCAGATCGACCTGTTGTCCAGCTGCAGGCGGGTCAGTGCCAGGTTGGTCCTTCGCCTCCTCAGGCTCATGGCGGCTGCTATTCCGACAGTCCCTCGCGCTTGGCTCCACATGAGAATCTCTCCGTGGATGCTTTGGTCTCAGTGGGATCAGCTGGTGGACTACCTAGATCAACTAGTTCTGGTCTCCAACCCTGTGGCTCGGGACTTGCAATGGTGCGCGGTTCAGAAGAACCTCTGCCGGGCAGTTCCCTTCTGCTTTTCTCCCGCCTCCCAGACGCTGACAACAGACACCTCGGGAGAAGGTTGGGGAGCCGATCTCTGGCCTCACAGGACCCAGGGCTCCTGGTCCCAGCTCTAAAAATCTCTCCACATCAATGTGCTCGAGCTTCGGGCCGTGTTGTATGCTTTTCAGGCTCTGCATCTTTTTCTGCTTCCCGGACATCTGGCTGTCCAAACGAACAACATGTGTGTTGTTTAGTACATCAACAAACGGGGAGGGACTCGCTCCTACCCTCTTTGCTGGGAAGCGATGCGGGTTTGGGATTGGGCAGTGCAGCACGACCTTCACCTCATAGCCATTCACGTTATGGGGGTCGAGAACACGTTAGCAGATCACCTCAGTCTGTTGTCTGCCCACGTGCATGAGTGGGAACTCGATCAGGGTGTAGCAGACGAAATCTTTCTACGCTGGGGAACCCCTCAGATAGACCTGTTTGTGTCTCCTCTCAAAACAAAACTTCCCGCCTTCTGTTCGCTTGCTCCAGGGCGCAATGTTTTTTTGGAGAGATGCTCTGTCTCTAGACTGGAAGGGAAGATTCGTCTATGCCTTCCCCCTGATCCCCTGGATTCCGAGAGTCTTGCACAAACTCAGCTCGGAAGGAGCTCGTATGATCCTCACCACTCCTTTCTGGCCTAGGCAAGTTTGGTTCTCTCTTCTGCAACAGTATTCCGAGGAACCTCCGCTTCCTCTTCCTCTGTCGTGGACTTTGCTGACCCAGGATCAGGGGACCCTGGTCCATCCAGGCCTCATGACCCTTCAGTTGCACGCGTGGCTCCTGCATACGTAGCTCAAGCCCGTTTCGTGGTCCTCCCCACCCCCCCCCGAATGGCTGAGATTCTGGTGGAGGCCTGGAAGCCATCCACTAGATCTGCCTATGCCATGAAATGGAAACGGTTCACTATCTGGGCCGCTTCCAAAGACTTCAAGCCTTTTTCGTGCTCTGTTGGGCAGCTTCTGGATTACTTATGACACCTCTTTGATCTGGGTCTGTCATTTTTCTTTGAAGGTTCATATGGCGGCCATCTCGGCCTACCATGTTCCTTTTGGAGACTGGACGTTTGCACTGCTGGAGGTCTCTTCAGACCTTCCTTAGAGGGGTCCTCCACTTGAGACCCCCTATTCGGGTTCCTGCCCCTCCTTGGGATCTGAATTTTATCCTTTAGAAGCTTACTCTGCCTCCTTTCGAGCCGGCAGTCTCAGCAGATTTGAAGTTCGTCTCGTGGAAGACTCTCTTCCTTGTGGCCATTACTTCTGCTCGGAGGATTTCCGAGCTCCAGACTCTGATGTGTAAAATCCCGTATCTGATTTTTCACAAGGAACGTATGGCTCTGCATACCAACCCTAAGTTTCTCCCCATGGTGGTAGCGGAATCTACACTGAATCAATCCATAGAGTTGCTTGCTTTCTTTACACAACACTCCAGTCAAAGGGAGTTCCTCTTGCATACTCTGGATATTCACCAGATTCTAAGATACTACACCTCCAGGACTAAGGATCTCAGAAAGTCTGATCAACTGTTTGTCTTTTTTGCTCATATAAGAGAAGGCAATGCAGTTTCCATGCAATGCCTGTCTAAATGGTTGGCTCATTGTATCACTTTCTGTTACGACAAGTATAACAAGACCCTGCCAGGTCAAGTCAGAGGCCACTCCACCAGAGGGGTCGCTGCCTCTGCTGCTTGTTTCAAGAATGTGTCAGCGGCCAACATCTGTGTAGCCACTACTTGGACTTCTGTCCATACCTTCATGAAACATTACAGTTTGGACATTGCCTCTCGCCGTAGAGCTGGCTTTGGGTTGGCTGTTCTGCAAGGTCTTCTTTCCTGAGACCTTCACAGCCAGAGGATCTGTGTGTGAGTAGTTTCCTCCTCCCATGAGCTTCTCTTTGTTCCAGACTGCTTGGGACTCAGTCTTATATGTAATTACCTACTGCAAGAGCCCTCTCGAAGTAAGATAGTACAGTTACGTAAGAACTTACCATAACAGTAGATCTTTGAGAGAGGCACTTGCGGCTATCTGCTTCCCGCCTCCATCCCCTAAGCTTTTTCAGCTCCTTTTCCAGAATGGGAATATCCGCTTCTCTCGTCTCTGCTTTTGGCCTTTGGCGAAAGAACTGAAGGCGGGTGGGGACTGCCCTTTATACTGACATCACTTGACGTCGGTCACCTGACTTGGGGGCGGTCCCCCACCAGAGACTGCTAGCTAGAAATTTTTCCGTGGGGTCCTGACGCCTGCCGGCTTCAGTCCTATATGTAATTACCTACTGCAAGAGCTTCTCTTGAAGATCTACTGTTACAGTAAGTTCTTATGTAACTACTTTTCTATAGGAGTTATTCTTGGGGAAGTCCCTATTCTTTCAGCAGTCCACACTACACCAGTTTTATTTCAGGTATACATCAGTTATGTTGGTGGTTGTACATCTGTTGCCACATCTGCCATCAGTAATACTCTCCCCATTGGGCAATAGGATCAACATATGTTGCTAGACACTTATTACCAGTGTTTAAAACACTCAGGCATTTTGAGAATGTGTAGATCTTATTCTCAGACTAGCGGCAGGGCAGGAGACTTCTGAAAGCACATATGCAAATTTACACTGCGTCAGAAATGGAAGCAACTGGAGGCTTATTTTCTGAACCATTCTGGAGCTGCCTGTGTGACAGATGTTTATTACACAATAACTAAAAAGAAATCGAGCAACCTTAATGACTGAGTTGACTGAGAGCCATTGGGGTATCTCAGCACATACCAGTGGAGAAAAAAATACCTGTAACAGGATTTTGCACAGACCTAAAATCAGTCCTCCCGTCTGTCCATGCTTTCCCGTAAATAATATTGCTGTCATAAGCTTACTTTGTTGCTCTTTACACTGCCATCCATCACAGCGTTCCCATCTCATTCATGGCCACTCTCAACCCTGGGGTGATCCCAAACCTTATTAAAACAGGATAGCCTACCCTACTGTACTGTGACATCAGAAATGCCACTCTAACATTATTTTGCCTCGTCTGTCAGCAGGTACCACAGTTTACAGTATCACAGCTTTCCTGACAGCTGCTGCTCACCAAATGATTACTCACTTAGGCTTCAGCTGTAAAACATCCAAACCCCTCCTTTAGACATCTCTACTTGGGCTCACACATGTTCTTCGAGGATATCTCTTTCATCAGGCTACACCTTTGGAACTTGTGGATGCCAGGCTGTAGAACCACACAGAAACTTTTAAAAGTACTGTGCCAGAGGCCACCTATGACAACGTCAGACATCGGCGTATACATAGAAGTAGGCGGTCCCTTCTTTCCTCAGTTCTTTTCCAGCCATTGATATGAACTAATTGGACTGCTAAGCAAACTTTGCTGGATATTGCTGCCATTTTTTTTCTTTATTAGAAACAATCATTTTTGTAGTGATTTTTCGTTGACCTGTATGTCATTGAAAGAACTGAACTTCCGGTACTGTGAGCGTGGAGAAAAAAATCTTCACCAGTGACTCCCAAGGCATCCGTGTCTGCTTCCTAGGCCTAAGCCACAAGGTGAAAGCTTGTATAATCTGCCGGGGGTTTAACTCAGCAACCAGGTGATGCTGAAAAGGGGCTTTGGAGAAATTCCTGCTCCAAAAGGTGGTAAAAAGAATGGAGAGGGAGCTCCAGCAAAAATCCGCAGCACTGACTCTGTTGACTGAATCACAGTCATTGAAATCTGGGGAGAAATGTGTGGGCGTCACAAGCACTGGGACAAGAAGGCATGCCAGACAGGTATGACTTCTGCTTTGGTGGTGCCGACTACTCCCGCCGCCGACAAGACACCAAGGTTTGGTTTGCATAGGCGGCACCTGGCTTATTATGGCCGGTATATCGCTGTTGACATCAGGGACTCAGCCTCCCCCATCGACTCCTCCAGTTGTGCCCATTGACTAAATGGGCGTGGATGCTCAGGCAGTTCTCATGTCTTTATCAGACATGATCAGACATCTACTGCTGGTCTCCCTGTTCCAGGGGGCCTGTTGATGGGATTCCTGCTAATTCCTCATTGACACTTCAAGGAACTCCTTTGCCTCAGCCACCTCCTATGCTGCTGTTGATGTCGCCAGCGTAGTCCACATTCCTGTCAACCTGGTCGTTGACGAATATGAGCACAGTCCTGATCTCATGATGCAGGAAGAGGAGGACGAAGCTGAAGATTATGCTAAGAGCCAATGTGAACCTGGCATCAACTCTGCAGTCTCCACATGCAGTGAAGACTCTGTGGTGAACACACCACGGTTCCCTTCAGAGGACCCTACTTTTTTCACCATGATGCAGCAAATGCAGGCTGCTATGGACTTTGCATTAGATGAGCAGGATACCAATAAAAAAGAAGATGCTGATGTTCCTGGAGCTCCCAGAATTTTTTGCCATTGTGGTGCCTCCTCTGCTGCCAGCCTTGGAGGATGCCGCCTATGCAGCTTGGTATAGACCAAACAATATACTAGCTGTCTCCAGGAAATCAGATAAAATGTATTGTGCTCCTTCTGGGAAACCTTTTTGTGCCACGCAACCTGAGGCAGAGTCAGTGTTGATTAATGCTGCCCCTGACAGGTCTAGGGCACCTAAACACTCGAGTTCCCTTTGTCCTGATAAGGAATCCAGGAGGCTGGATGTCTTGGGTAAGAGGACTTATGCCTCTGCATCCTTGGGCCTTCATATTGCTAACTACCAGGCCCATTTGATGAAATAAAAGAATAGCTTCAGGAGGAAGGCTAAAACTACCGCACAGGCCTTGCCTGAGGACACCCTAAAGCAAGAACTGTTGAAAGCTTTGACGACTGGGACTGATGTGGGCAAACATTTGATCCGCACAGCCTATGTTTCTGATGCTTCTGCCAGGGCTGCAGCTTTTGGCATCTGTCTCAGGAGATATTCGTGGCTCAGGGTGGCAGGCTTTGCCGCAGACGTACAACCATTCTTAATGCCCCATTTAGAGGGCAAAAGTTGTTTGGTCATGATGTACAGGAGACTGTCAAAGATCTCCATGCCTTGTGCAGAACTTTGAAGACTGTATACTTCCACTACCATACCCAGCCTAGGGATAGGAGCAGGGATGCCTTTTGCGTGGCTGGTGTTGGGGAACAACACCAAACATCCAAACAGCCTAGCTTCCATTGATCTTTCGGATACATATCCCTACTTTCTGAGCCATCAGTCACAGCAGAAATTCTTCAGACTTACTAATTAGGACCTGTATTTCCAGTACCAGGCTCTCTTCTTTGGCCTTGCCACAGCTCTGAGGGTCTTTAACAAAGTCCTGATAGTGACTGTGGCCTCCTTGAAATCAGAAGGTGACCCTGTATATCTGTTTCTGGATGAGCAGGGAATTGTCTGAACAGTCAGCCACAACCTTGGTTCTCTGGACTTTTCAAGTTCTAGTGTAACATGGCTGGATAGGAAACAAGGAGAAAGGGTCACTTCAGCCATTTGGAACACCCAGTGACATATTTTCAGAAAGATTTATGAAAAGGTTTTCCTCACCTATCCAGGGCAGAGATCCTTAAACAGGACAACTTGAATCTCATTGTGTCAGCCCACTGATGCCTCCAGATGTTACGGCTGATGATGATATGATAGAAATGGTCTCCTTGGCTCCTCTTCTCAAGTGGCCTGTCCAGGTGTATCCAGTTTCCAGTTAGTCCCTAGTTTTGGAACAGTGTCAGATCCCGATTTGGCTCGCTCTCTCTGTTTGCTGTGTGGATTGAAGGACCTTCAGAATCTCCTAAAGGGGTTGCTGTGTTTTCCCCTCCACCAGAGACCATCATCACGACTGATACCAGCTAACTCTATGGGGGTCCATTTCTGAACCAGATTCCAGTTTCAAGTGTTTGGCGTCCAGTGGAAGTATGCTTGAAATAATGCAGTGACAGTCTCAGACATAAGCAGTCAAGGAGACACAAGAAGCAAAAGCATACTCGGGGAAGCCCTAAGAGTACTTCACAGGATGGAAGAGACTCTTCTGTTTCTTTCAGTCATTCATCTTGTGGGACATCTAAATGTCCAGGCTGATGGGCATAGTCACTTGTTTGTGCATCTGCCAGATTGGCGTCTGACTCCAGATATGTTTCATCTCCTGTGCAGATGCTTTGGAATGCAGTCTTTTCACCTCTAGGGAGATTAAGTCCCCAGATTCTTCAGCTTCAGGTGTCCACAGGTGGAATCAGTGGACACACTCTTCTCACATATGGGAGTTAAGGGTAGCCTACCTGATTTCTCCACTACCATTACTCCAAATGGTATTAAGAAAAATTCAGGCATCAAGAGGAAACTTCCTCCTGATTGTCATGAAGGTCGTGGTTCTCAGATCTGATAAATCTATTTATTTATTTATTTATTGAAATGTTTCACCAGAAGGGCACACTGAACAACAAGTTGCTCGTCTCACAGTGCGACCTGGGGGGAAGGGTTACATAGGGTTGTGAAGGATGATCAGTTACAATAGTTTGTGGGTAGTACAAACAATACAACATTGTAAGATTGTACAACAGTTGGAACACAAGGTATTGTACAATAAACAGTAGTGGGTCATTGGGTAAATTACAATACATGTCCAAAATCATACAAAAGAACATATGAATGTACAAAACAGTAATAATGCTATAGAACCATTTATAGTGCATGAGTGTACCAGGAGCAGGCTCGAGGTAGTACACTAGTGCTGTTGGAGTAAAAAGGATGGGGTTAGGTTGTGCACACTGGTGATCCAGAAAGACAGGTGGAGAAGGCAAGAACTGAATATGAGAAGGGGTAGCCATTTCCTGATTTTCCCCCTTTAGGATGTTTAGAACCCTGCCAGGGGGGTTCATGGTAGGAAGGCAGAAACTGGGGACAGGTATTAAGGTGGGTTAAAGCAGGAACAGCTGAGGGAAAGGTAATTGTGTAGGGCAGAGGTAAGGGAGTAGTTGGAGGAGGAGTGTCGTATTTCAGGGGGGAAGGAATTCCAGATTCTAGGGACATGGATATGTTGTTCATCCACACTGTCTGGCAGGTTCCTTGCCGCTTTGAATCTTGCCGGAAGGTCTTCAAGCTGGATCCTCCCACCCACCCGGGTGGTAAAACTCTCAGCTCCGCCCCATGACGCCAGATCTTCCTTACCGCTTGGAAGCTCAGGTTTCCTCCTTAATGCTCTGCGTATAGACTGGATCCTAACTATTCGGTTCACCGAAAATAATTTAAAGTTTTCCAGACTTGGATCCTTCTTCCTTAAGCGGCTGCGATGGACCATCGACTCGGTTTCAGTGGTGCCCATGCGGACAGATGTCCAGGACCGATCCGCACTCCACGTGCATCTACTGCCTCGGGCTTGACCACGACCATGAGCCTGTGAGTTGTGCAGGTCTTTTCAGCTAACGTCCTTGAAGACTGTGCTGCCCGGCTCCAACTTGGGCACCCCGAGAAACGTTATATACTGGTGAAGTCCAAGGAGGCCCATTGGGCGGTGTCCGTGGCAGCTGGCTCGGCTGAGCAACTCGAGCAGATGATCGCCCTCGAGGAGGAGGCAGCCCAGGCTCATCCTCATCTTCCTCAGTCGTGGCATTCATCCCACTTTATTTGGGATCCTCCTACACAGCTTCTTTTAAGGAGCTTTGCCAGTCCCTCTCCACGAAGGGTGAGGGGCCATCGGGACACTCTTCTCGGTCAAAAAAGAAGGACTCGAAGGGTAAGTCCCACTGTCGACGTTCGTGGGAGCGGGAAGGTCCCTTCCCGGACAGTCGACACTCTCCTTCGGTCGAGGTTGCGGCTAAGGCTGCTGGCTTCATGGTGTCCCAGTCAGGTCAGCCGGCCGAGACACCCGTCGACGAGGTCGAGATTTTCCTGAGCCGTTGGATGGGCTGTCGACTGGTGAAGCCGACAACCCTTAATCACTGATTCCCCCGGTGGAAACGGAGGACTTTCCTGCGCCTCCTGTGCCGGAGTTCCCTGTCAAGGCTCCCGAGCCAAGGGAGGAGTGGGTTTCCCCCGCTCCATCCCAGACCCACCCTCAGAAACATCGAGGGTCTCGGACCTCATCTTGGTCCAGCCGATCCCGCCGACACCGGTGGTCTTGGTCTCGGCACCGAGGAAAGCGGCTGCGCCGTTCGTCCTCGTCTTCCTCCTCGGAAGAGGAGAAGCTTCGGCGCAAATTGTGTCGATGCTACGAGGACTTAATGTGGCAGCAGCTCCTTCTGTCCGGGAACAAGCTGTCGCCTTCCCCAGCCATTAAGTTGCTGTCACCCGAAAGGCCGAAACAACCCCTCGCGGTGGTAGAGGTGCCCAAGCCTGGGCCGGTTGTTCAACCGAAACCAGCTGCCCCACCGATTGTGGTGGAACCTCCACCTCCACAACCGAAATCGGGGGCTCCGACCAAGGATTCTCAGTCAGGTCAGGGTCTGCCCCACTGGTTGTCGGTCACCCTCACTCCCGACTGTCCTCGGCAGGTGGAGGGGGCTCAGGCTCCAGGCAGCTCTTCGCAGACTCCTCTGAGTCTGAAGACTCCTCCTCCCTGTTTTCCAGGCCCCTTGACCTGGAGTCCTCCAGGGGGGGCAGTCTATGGACGCGAGCCCATCGTCGTTCATGGGTCTGCTTCGGCTCATCTCGGAGTCCACTGGGATGCAGCTCGAGCCCGTATCCAAGCGGGTCAAGTATTCCCTCACGGAGATACTGGACGGAGGGGATTCTCCCACGGAGGCCTTTCTGGTGACTGAAGCCATTGTTGGCTCAGCCTTGGAGCTATGGCAGCGGCCGGCTTCCTGTCCTGCGCCTTTGGCCAAGATGGCCAGGAAGTATGCGGTCCCTACCGGCTCTTTGTCCGGTTTTTCAGAACACCCCTCTGCGGAGGGGTTGGTCACCGATAACGTTTTCCGGCGTTCCGGGAATGCTAGGGATGTGGATAAGCCCCCGACAAGGAGTCCAAAAAGTTGGACTATGCCGGGCGCAAGGTATACGCTGCGTCCTCCCTCGGCTTCCGTCAGGCCAGTTCAGCCGTACTGATGGCGCACTTCTCCCACGCCCTCCTGGGCTCCCTGGATGAAGTGATCCCTCATCTCTCGGCTGACCTGCATACTACGGTCAAGCAGGTGCGGGATCAGGGAAGAGCAGTGGTGAAACAGCAGCTCCAAACGGCTCTTGATATCGGAGACTCCTGTGCCCGGTCAGTAGCGGCCGCAGTGGCCATGCGCCGTAGAGCCTGGCTGAGGATATCCACCTTTACGGCGGATACCCAGCACAAGTTGGCGGACGTCCCTTTCTTGGGGACCGACCTGTTTGGCCCTGGAGTGGAAGGTCACCTCCAGAGGATCGAAAAGTCCAACGCCACCCTGGACTCGGTCACGTCTGCTCAGAAGGACAAAGGCCGTCGACAGCAACATAAGTCCTTTTGACCTTCTGCTCCTGCAGCACGTCTGGCCCAGCAACACCAGCATCAGGGCCAGCAGGCTCGCACTTGGCACCCCAAAGCCAAGCCTGCAGCTTCCTCCAACAGGAAGCAGAGAGGAAAAGGCTCAGGAGGTCCCTCGGTCGGTTCTTCCTCCAAGCCTGCCCAGTGATGGGTTGAGGGGTGTCGCCCCCAGCCACGTTGCTTCCACCTGGGCTCCCCCCCCTTGGGGGGACGGCTCTGCCACTTCCTTTCCGCCTGGTCTGCTATCACCATGGACTGTTGGGTGTTGGAGGTGGTAGGAAAGGGTCTGCCTCTGGAGTTCGAGCAGGCCCCGCCCTTCCGAGCCGTCGCCCCACGAGGGGGCTACGGGGTCCGCAGCCTCTCTATCGGCTCGTCGAGCCAACATTGCCCTGCTCCTAGAAAAGAAGGTGATCAGGAAGGTGGCGGATCCTCCTCCAGACCCAGGGTTTGTGTCCAGGTATTTCCTGGTCCTGAAATGGATGGGGGGCTGTCGCCCCATTCTAGACCTGCATGACCTGAACAGGTTCCTAAGGTCTTGAACCTTCAGGATGGTCACTCTGGTACAGCTCATTCCATCCTTGGAACGAGGCATGTGGTTCTGTTCTCTGGACCTCCAGGATGTGTTCTTTCACATCCCAATCCATCCGTCCCACCAGCGATGCCTCCACTTCACAGCAGAGGAGTCCCTCTACAAGTTCCAGGAGATGCCCTTCGGCCTTTCTCTAGCTTCCAGGGTCTTCCCCAAATGCATGGCAGTGGTGACAGAATTCCTGTGGCGCCGAAGGGTCCGGGTGTATCCCTTCCTGGACGACTGGCTGATTGCAGCCTCCTCCAGAATGGAGTTGGAGCGGTCCAGGGATCTGGCCCTCCAGGTCTGCTCTCAAGTTGACCTCCTTATCAACGAGGCTAAGTTGGAACTCGTGCCAAAGCAGATGATCCAATTCATCGGGGCAGAGCTCAACTTTTTGCGAGCCAGAGCACAGCTCCCGGCGGACAGGGCCGAGGTTCTTTCCTCCTTTGCCCAATCATTTCAGGTTGGGCAATTGCGCCCTGCCCGGGACTTCCTGCGCCTCCTGGGCCTCATGGTGGCCTGCACCAGCATGGTCCGTTGGGCCCATTGGCACATGCGTCCCCTACAATGGGGACTGGCCAGCCAGTGGTCATAGCGCTCCGGTCCTTTGGATCAGCCAGTGATAGTGACCCAGGAGATGTGGAACGCTCTCCAGTGGTGGATCGTTCCAGCTGATCTGCATTAGGGCATCCCGCTTGTCCGCCCCGAGCCGATGGTCTCTCTATCGACCGATGCCTCTCTGATGGGTTGGGGTGCCCATCTGGGGGATCACAGAGTGTACGGCCTCTGGTCCCCTCAGGAGTCCCGATGCCACAGCAACCTGCTGGAGCTTTGAGCTGTTCATCTAGCCCTCACCGCCTTCGCTCCATTTGTACGGGGTCAAGTGGTCCAGGTCCAGACTGACAATACCATGACCATGTACTACCTAAACCGCCAGGGCGGGACGCGCTCCATGCCTCTGTGCAGGGAAGCTGTCCGCATTTGGTCCCTCGTGCGCAGCCTGGAGGCGGATCTCCTTGCCATCCATGTGGCAGGAGCCTCCAACATTCTGGCCGATGCCCTAAGCCGGATAGGAGCTGCGTCCCACGAGTGGTCTCTCCTACCGGAGGTAGTACAAGATCTGTTCTCCCACTAGGGCATGCCTCAGGTGGACCTGTTTGCCTCCAAGGAGAATGCGAAGCTGAGACTGTTTCATGCCCGCCCCCCTCAGCAGGGCTCGCTGCAGGGGGGATGCCTTCTCGAGGCCGTGGACCCTGGTCCTCTTCTACGCCTTTCCCCCATTTCCCTTGATCCACAAGGTGCTTCTCAAGGTGAGGAGGGACAAGGCGCAGTTGATTCTGGTAGCCCCAGACTGGCCCTGCCAGTTCTGGTATCCAGATCTCCTCAGTCTCGGCTCCAGGCTCCCGAGGCGGCTTCCAGCCCGCCGGACCTGATCTCAGTCAATCAGGGGAAGGTATTCCATCCGGACCTTCAATCCCTGCACCTGACAGCCTGGTTCCTGAGCGGCTAGAGTTCCAGGCCTTGGGTCTTTCCGACGAGGTCCTCAGCGTTGTTGAGGCTTCCCGTAAGGAGTTGACCAGAAAATGCTATGCCTTCAAATGGAAGAGATTCTCCATTTGGTGTCAGGGCAAGGGCCTGGACCCTTCCTCCTGCTCCTTGGCGAGCATTCTGGACTACCTATGGTCCCTTTCTCTGCAAGGGCTTCGGTCATCGACCCTTAAGGTGCACCTAGCAACCATCTTTGTACTGGGCATGGCAGGAAAGCAATCGGTAAGCGTAAGGAAAGGTGGTATGCTGCTTTTCAAAGGCCTTGATCACATATCCCTCTGGTGCGAGAACCTCCACCTTCGTGGGATCTACTGCTGGTATTGGCTAAGCTCATGGGCAAGCCATTCGAACCGATGCACAGGTGTGGTATTTCTCACCTGTCGTGGAAGACCACCTTCTTGGTGGCTATCACATCAGCCAGAAGGATGGGAGAGCTTCAGGCGCTTTCCATCGAGTCTCCTTATCTGGTCTTCCACAGGGACAAGGTTGTCCTGCGCCCCTACCCGAAATTCCTTCTGAAGGTGGTGTCGGAGTTTCACCTTAATCAGGTGTTGACTCTGCCAGTGTTCTACCCCAGTCACACCTCGGAGGCCGAATATAGGCTCCATACTCTGGACCCTAGAAGAGCCTTTGCTTATTATAAGGAGCGGACGACTGAAGTTCGGGGAGAGGTACGCCAGCTGTTTGTCACCTACGCTGAAGCCGCACCTGGCAGACCTGCAGCCAAGCGGATGATAGGCAGGTGGGTCACCTCCTGCATAGATCTCTGCTATAGGTGGGCAGGCATGGAGCCTCCCAAAGGGATAAGAGCTCATTCTGCCCGCCATACCACTGCTTCGGTGGCTGCTTCTAGGGACGTCCCTATCCAAGAAATCTGCTGGGCTGCTACCTGGAAGTCAGCACACACCTTCATTACCCATTGCCACATCAACCTTGAGTCACGCCGGGATGCTGGTTTTGGGGCCTCGGTTCTCCAGTCATCATTCCCTAAGTAGGGGGTGTGCACCTTGCCTCCCTCCTCCCGGAGAACTGCTAGGAGTCTGCCAGACAGTGTGGATGAACAACATATCCATGTCCCTAGAAATACAGGTTACTCACCTGTAACTTAGGAGTTCAGGAATGGTATATGTTCATCCCTACATTTCCTGACCTCCCGGCCGGCCGCACAACCTGGCTTCCAGGGCTAGATCTGGTGTCATGGGGTGGAGCCGAGAGTTTTACCACCTGGGTGGGTGGGAGGAGCCAGCTTGAAGACCTTCCGGCAAGATTTAAAGCAGCAAGGAACCTGCCAGACAGTGTGGATAGACAACATATACCATTCCTAGAACTCCTGTTACAGGTGAGTAACCTGTATTTTTAGGGAAACGAATGGGTGAAACCAGTCTGACCGATGAGGGTGGAGCGGCGAGGGACCATCAAGGTGCGGGCATCATTTGATCTGAGAGAGTGGGTGGGGGGAGGTGGAGTGGACAGAGAGGATGAGAGATAGGAGGGGAGCCCCGAACCAGAATTTGGAGGTTAGTTTGGCACAGTGAGAGATGCGTCCATGAGATAGTGGAAGGAAGGTTAGAGAGCGACAGAGTTCACAGTGGTGGGAGTGAGAAGGGGAGTCGATAGCAAAGCGGCAGGAGGAGTTAGAGAGTGTCCAACTTGGTCAAGGAAGCAGCACCATAGACTATGTCGCAGTAGTCAAAGATGGGGAGTATCATCTTCTGGACAGTTTCGCGCCTCGCAGTCAGCGGGATGCAACTATGATTCCTGTACAGAGCACCAAGCTTGGGGTGCTGTTTCTTCAGGATAGCATCGATATGTACAGAGAAGTTGAGGTGCTGGTCCAGCCAAACTCCCAGATATCGAAATGAGGAGGTTTCTTCCAAGATGGTCCCATCAAGTGTGTGGAAGGCGGGTTGGGCCTGACGTGGTGCCAAAGGTCATTGTCTTCTTGGCATTTAGAAAAAGCAGGTGAGAAGCAAACCAGAGCTGAACTTGGTTGAAGTCATGCTGTAAGCTGGTTTGCACAGCAGCAGGGTTTTTGGCGGAACTGTACAAAACAGTATCATCAGCGTACAGTACATGTGGATAGAAGAGGATGACCAGGTTGTGGGAAGATCATTAAGAAAAATGGAGAAGAGTAGGGGACCAAGCACTGAGCCCTGAGGGTCACCAGTGTTGATGGGGAGTGGAGGGGAGATGGAATCAAGGATTCTCACCAGCTGGGTCTTGTCAGTGATGTAGGACTTAAATCAGTTGGTGGCTGATGGAGCAAGGCCAGCTGAGAAGAGTGAATCAAGAACCAGGGGATGGGAAACGGTGTGAAAAGCTTTGGCTAGGTCGACAAAGGTGGACAAGGTGATCAGGCCATCATCCATCCCTGAAAGGATGGAGTCAGTAAGCCTGAGGAGGGAGGTGGTTGTTGAATGGTTCTTCCGACAACCAGATTGGAAGGGAGTGAAGAAGGAGGAATCAAAGAGGAATGGTGATAGTTGAGAGAGAACTAAATGTTCTAGGGACGTGGATATGTTTTTCAATCCACACTGTCTAGCAGGTTCCTTGCCGCTTTAAGATGGGCCGGAAAGTCTTCAAGCTGGCTCCTCCCACCCAGATGGTAAAACCCCTCAGCTCCGCCCCATGACGCCAGGTCTTCCTTACCGCTTGGAAGCTCAGGTTCCCTCCTTAGCGCTCTTGCGTCTTTAGGTCTGGATCCTAATCCTTCTGTCTTTCTGAAAATTGTCTTAACATTTACAAGACTTAAGTCTTCTGCTTCCCTCGCGTCTGCGATGGATTCAAAATCTACTCCCGGCTTCCGTCGGTGCCCTTGCGGGCAGAAGATGTCTCGGACCGACCCACGTGCCACGTGCGTTTACTGCCTGGGGCTTGCCCGTGATCCGCAGGTCTGTGATCTCTGCAAGTCTTTTATGGCTTCGGTTCTGGAAGACCGTGCTGCCCGACTTCAGCTGGGGTGTCCCGAGAAATGGTTTCCGCCAATGAAGTCTAAGGAGGCCTGTTGGGCAGTGGCTGCGGGCTCCATGGAGCAGTTAATCGCCCTCGAGGAGGAGGCGGCCTAGGCCGCGTCTTCATCTTCCTCGGTGTCGGCGTTTATCCCGCTCTCTTTGGGCTCCTCCTACACTGCTTCCTTTCGGGAGCTTTGTCAGTCCCTCTCCACCAAGGGAGAGTGGCCCTCAGGGACTCACTTCAGTCGGTCAAAGAAAAAGGAACCGGAAGGTAAGTCCCACCGCCGACATTCATGGGAGCGGGAGAGAGCTCGTTCCCCAGAGCTTCTGCATTCAACTTCGGTCGCCGTTATGGCCAAGGCCGCTGGCTTCACGATGTCTCCGTCAGGTCAGCCGTCCGAGACTCCCATCGATGTATTCGAGATTTTTTGCTCGACCCGCTAGAGGCGGTCTGTCGACTGAGAGGCCACAACGTCTTTCCCGTTCCTGAGGTTTCACCGAGGACTTGACTTGGACCCCCAAGCCGAAGTCCCCGGTCAAGGACCATGACCCAGAGGATGTGAGAGTTTCCCCCACCCATTCTTCGACCCATCGTCTGCGCCCCCGACTGTCTCGGTCCTCCTCTGTGTCGGGTAGGTCCCGCCGACATTGACTGTCTCTGTCCTGGCATCACAGAAAGCAGCGTCACCGCTCTTCCTCTTCGTCCTTTTTGGAGGATAGGCTCCGGCGCATGTTGCATCGGTGCTATGAGGACATGATGTGGCAGCAGCTCTTAGTAGCCGGCAACAAGCCGACTCCATCGCCTTCACCGGCCATTAAGTGGCCGTCGCCCGAACGGCCGAAGCAACCTCTCGCCATCGGCTCCTTAGTCAAGGAGCCAACTCCGGCACCGATTGCTTGGCCGAAACCGGCTGCACCACCCATTGTGGTGTAACCACTGCCCCCACAACTGAAGACGGGCCCCGACCAAGAATTCTTGGTCGGGTCAGGGCTTGCCCCACAGGTTGTCTAGTCACCCTCACCCCCGATAGGCCTCTGCGAGTGGTTGGTGGTTCAGGCACTCGGCAGCTGTTCACGGACTCCTCGGAGTCCAATGACGACTCCCTGTATTCCAGGCCCCTCGACTTGGAATCCTCCGGGGGTCTGTCGGTGGATGAGAGCCCATCCTCGTTCCTGCGAAGTCTACTGGGATGCAGCTCGAACCCGTGCAGAAACGGGCCAGATATCCCCTCACGGAGATTTTGGACCGAGGAGATTCCCCCACAGAGGCCTTCCCAGTGGCCAAGGCCATTGTGGGTCCGGCCCTGGAGTTGTGGCAGCGGCCTGCATCCTGTCCTGCACCTTCGGCCAGGATGGCTCGCAAGTACGCAGTCCCCACCGGTTCCCTCTCCGGTTTTTCAAAGCACCCCTCGGCTGAAGGGTTGGTAACCAATCGGAAACACTAGGGATGTAGAGAAGCCCCCGGGCAAGGAGTTTAAAAAAGCTGGACTACTCCGGGCGCAGAGTTTACGCTGCCTTCTCCCTAGGCCTTCCACAGGCTAGCTCGGCCTTACTGATGGCACACTTTTCACACGCCCTTAGGGTTCCCTGGATGAGTTGCTTCCTCATCTCCCGGCTGACCTTCAAACGACAGTCAAACAGGTGCGGGATCAGGGAAGGGTGGTGGCCATGCAGTAGCTCCAAACTGCCTTTGACATTGGAGACACTTGTGTCCGGTCAGTAGCAGCCGCAGAGCTTGGCTGTGGATCTCCACCTTCACGGCGGATACCCAGCACAAGCTGGCAGACGTCACCTTCTTGGGCACCAACTTGTTTGGGCCTGTGGTGGAGGGCCATC
Organism: Neoceratodus forsteri; assembly: GCA_016271365.2. Taxonomy (NCBI): domain Eukaryota; kingdom Metazoa; phylum Chordata; order Ceratodontiformes; family Ceratodontidae; genus Neoceratodus; species Neoceratodus forsteri. Next base: position 1,875,556,236 of record CM057452.1, read on the forward strand.
TCCAGAGGATCGAGAAGTCCAGTGCCACCTTGGACTTGGCCACGTCTGCCCAGAAGGACAAAGGCCGCCAGCAACAGCGTAAGCCCTTTTGTCCTTCTGCCCCTGCGGCATGTCCGGCCCAGCAGCAGGGCCAGCAGGCTCACGCTTGGGGCCCCAAGGCCAAGCCTGCTGCTTCCTCCATCAGGAAGCCCGGAGGTAAAGGTCCAGGTGGCTTCTCGGCTGCTCCTTCCTCCAAGCCTGCCCAGTGACTGGTTGAGGGGTGCCGCCCCAACCTCGTCATTCCTCTCCTGGGTTCCTCCATGGGGGGGGATGGCTCTTCCACTTCCTTTCTGCCTGGTCCGTTATCACCATGGACCGTTGGGTGTTGAAAGTGGTCAGCAGGGGTCTGCCTCTGGAATTGGCGTGCCTCCCTATCGAGGCCGTCGCCTCAGGGGGCTACGGTTCAGCAGCCTCTCTGTCGGCTCGTCGAGCCGACATAGCTCTGCTCCTCCAAAAGGAGGTGATCAGCAAGGTGGCGGATTCTCCTCCAAACCCAGGGTTTGTGTCCAGGTACTTCCTGGTCCCAAAATGGACGGGGCTGGGGCCTCATTCTCTATCTGCACGACCTGAACAAGTTTCTAAGGCTACGCACCTTCAAGATGGTCACTCTGGCTCCGATCATACCATCCTTGGAACTAGGTGTGTGGTTTTGCTGTCTGGATCTCCAGGACACATTCTAGGGGCGTGGATATCTTGTTCAATCCACACTTATTGGCAGGTTCCTTGCCACTTTAAATGTTGCCGGAAGGTCTTCAAGCTGGCTCCTCCCACCCATCTGGGTGGTAAAACCCTTGGCTCCGCCCCATGACGCCAGATCTTCCTTACCGCTTGGAAGCTCAGGTTTCCTCCTTAGTGCTCTGCGTTTTAGGCCTGGATCCACACTTTTTGGTTTACCTGAAATTAATTCTAAAGTTTACAAGACTTTGGTCTTCGTCTTCCCTCGGCTGCGATGGACAAACCGACGCCCAGCTTTCGTTGGTGCCCCTGTGGGCTGAAGATGTCCTGGACCGATCCGCACTCCACGTGCGTCTATTACCTGGGGCTTGGTCACGATTCACAGGCTTGCGAAGTGTGCAGCTCTTTCTCGGCTTTGGTCTTGGAGGACCGCACTGCTCGACTTCTTCTTGGGCGCCCTGAAAAACGGTATCCGCCAGTCAAGTCGAAGGAGGCCTGTTGGGCGGTGTCCAGCGGCGGGCTCCGCGGAACAGTTGGAGCAGATGGTCGCTGTCGAGGAGGAGGCGGACCAGGCCGCTTCTTCCTCCTCGGCCGTGGCATTTATCCTGCTCTCTTTGGGCTCCTCCTACATGGCTTCATTTAAGCAGCTTTGCCAGTCCCTCTCCACCAAGGGAGAAGGGCCATCGGGACATTCCAGTTGGTCGAAGAAGAAGGACTCAAAAGGTAAGTCCCACTGTCGACGTTTGTGGGAGCGGGAGAGATCCCCTTCACCAGATCGTCGACTTTCGACTTCGGTCGAGGTTGTGGCTAAGGCCGCTGGCTTCACGGTGTCCCCGTCAGGTCAGCAGGCCAAGACAACCGTCGACGCGGTCGAGATTTTTCTCGACCCGTCAGACGGTTTGTCAACTGGTGATGCCGACAACCCTACTTCACCGGTTCCCCCGGTGATTACTGAGGATTTGCCTGTGCCTCCGGTGCCGGAGTCCCTGGTTAAGGTCCCTGAACTGAAGGAAGGGCGGGTTTCCCCCATTCCCTTTCTGACCCATACTCGGAAACCCCGAAGGTCTCGGTCCTCTTCCAGGTCCAGCCGGTCCCGTTGGCGGTCTCAGTCTTGGCACCGTGGAAAGCAGCATTGCCGCTCATCCTCATCATCCTCTTTGGAGGATAGGCTCCGGCGCAAGTTGTCTCGGCGCTATGAGGAGTTAATGTGTCAGCAGATGTTATTGTCCGGGAATAAGCTGACTCTTTCACCTTCTCTGGCCATTAAGTGGCTGTCACCGGAGTGACCGAAACAACCCCTCATAGTAGTCGAGGAGCCGACCCCGGCTGCTCCGCCCATTGTGCTGGAACCTCTGCCTCCACAACCGAAGACTGGGGCCCCGACCAAGGATTCTCGATTGGGGCAGGGCTTGCCCCACAGGTTGTCGGTCACCCTCACTTACGATCGACCTCGGCAGGTGGAGGGTGGCTCCGGCGCCTGGCAGCTGTTTGTAGACTCCTTGGAGTCTGATGACTCCTCCCTGTTCTCCAGTTTGCTTGACCTGGAGTTGGCGGGGGTCAGTTGGTGGATGAGAGCCCATCCTCGTTTTTAGGTTTGCTTGTGCTCATCTCGGAGTCCACCGGGATGCAGCTCGAACCCATTTCGAAACGCGCCAAGTATCTCCTCACAGAGATACTGGACCGAGGGGATTCCCCTACGGAGGCCTTTCCTGTGGCCGAAGCCATTATTGGCCCAGCCATGAGTTGTGGCAGCTGGCAGCATCTTGTCCTGCGCTCGGCCAGGATGGCCCAGCACGAAGTCCCCACCGCTCACTCTCCGGTTTCTCTGAGCACTCCTCTGCGGAGGGGTTAGTGAGCGATAGTGTTTTCCGGCGTTCCAGGAACACTCGGGACATGGACAAACCGCCCGATAAGGAATCCAAAAAGCTGGATTATGCGGAGCGGAAGGTTTACACTGCTTCCTCCCTAGGCCTTCGTCAGGCTAGCTCGGCCCGTCTGATGGCACATTTCTCACATGCCCTTATGGGCTCCCTGGATGAGGTGATTCCTCATCTCCCGGCTGACGTTCAGACAACGGTCAAGCAGGTGTGGGATCAGGGAAGGGTGGTGGTTAAACAGCAGCTCCAAACTTCATTGGACATAGGTGATTCTTGTGCCTGATCAGTAGCGGCCGCAGTGGCCATGCACCGCAGAGCTTGGTTGCGGATCTCCACCTTCACGGCAGACACCCAGCACAAGCTGGCTGACGTTCCCTTCGTGGGCACCGACTTGTTCGGGCTGGGGGTGGAAGGCCATCTCCAGTGGATCAAGAAGTCCAGTGCCACCTTGGACTTGGTCCGCGTCTGCCCAGGACAAAGGCCGCCAGCAGCAGCGTAAGCCCTTTTGCCCTTCTGCCCCTGCGGCACGTCCGGCCCAGCAGCACCAGCAACAGGGCCAGCAGGCTCACAAATGGTGCCCTAAGGTCAAGTCTGCCGCTTCCTCGAGTAGGAAGCCTGGAGGCAAGGGTCCAGGAGGCCCCTCAGCGGGCCCTTCCTCCAAGCCTGCCCAGTGACGGGTTGAGGGATGTCGCCCCCAACCTCGTCACTCCTCCATAGGTTCCCCCCTGTGGGTGGACGGCTCCGCCACTTCCTTTCCACCTGGTCCACTATCACCACGGACCGCTGGGTGCTAGAAGTGGTGGGCAGGGGTCTGCCTCTGGAATTCGAGCAGTTCCCTCCCTAGCGAGCCATCGCCCCGCGGGAGGCAACGGGGTCCACAGCCTCTCTGTCGGCTCATCGAGCCGACATTGCCCTGCTCCTCCAGAAGGAGGTGATCAGCGAGGTGGTGGATCCTCCTCCATAACCAGGGTTTGTGTCCAGGTACTTCCTGGTCCCAAAACGGACGGGGCGGGGGCTGGTGCCCCATTCTCAACCTACATGACCTGAACAAGTTCCTAAGGTAGCGCACCTTCAGGATGGTCACTCTGGCTCAGATCATTCCATCCTTGGAACTTGGTGTGTGGTTTTGTTCTCTGGACCTTCAGGACGTGTTTTTTCACGTCCTAATCCGTCCATCTTATCAGCGATTCCTTTGCTTTCGAGCAGAGGGATTTCTTTACGAGTTCCGGGCCATGCCCGTCATCCTCTTTCCAGCTCCCAGGGTCTTCACCAAATGCATGGCAGTGGTGACAGCATTCCTGTGGCGCCGAGGGGTCCGGGTGTACCCTTACCTGGACTGGCTGATTGCAGCCCCCTCCAGGTTGGCGGTGGAGCAGTCCAGGGATCTGGCCCTGCAGGTCTGCTCTTAGATTGACCTTCTCATCAACGAGGCCAAGTCGGAACTCGTGCCATCGCAGGTGATTCAGTTCATCGGGGCAGAGCTCGACTCTTCTTCGAGCCAGAGCCCGGCTCCCGGTGGACAGGGCCGAGGTCCTTTCCTCCTTTGCCCAATCATTTCTGGTTGGGCAGTTGCGCCCTGCCTGGGACTTCCTGTGCCTCCTGGGCCTCATGGCGGCCTGCACCAGTGTGGTCCGTTGGGCTTTCTGGCATATGCGTCCCCTTCAATGGGGGCTGGCCCGCCAATGGTCACAGCGCTCCGGTCCTGTGGACCAGCCAGTGACGGTGACCCAGTAGATGTGGAACAGCCTACAGTGGTGGCTCGTTCCAGCTCATCTGCAGGAGGGTATCCCGTTTGTCCGCCCCGAGCCGACAGTCAGTCTTACGACTGACGCCTCTCTGATGGGTTGGGGTGCCCATCTGGGGGAGCTCCGGGCCCACGACCTCTGGTCCCCTCAGGAGTCTCAATGCCACATCAACCTGCTGGAGCTTCGAGCGGTCTGACTAGCCCTCACCGCCTTCGCTCTGTTTGTACGGGGTCAAGTGGTTCAGGTCCAGACGGACTACACCACAACCATGTACTACCTCAACCATCAGGGCGGGACACACTCCTTGCTCCTGTGCAAGGAGGCTGTCCGCACTTGGTGTCTCGTGATCAGCCTGGAGACGGATCTCCTAGCCATCCATGTGGCAGGAGCCTCCAACAGTCTGGCCGATGCCCTCAGCCGGATAGGCGCTGCATCTCACGAGTGGTCTGTCCTGCCGGAGGTAGTACAAGATCTGTTCTCCCATTGGGGCACCCTCAGGTGGACCTGTTCGCCTCCAGGGAGAATGCGAAGCTGAGGCTGTTTCCGCCACGCCCCCTCAGCAGGGCTCGCTGCAGGGGGATGCCTTCTCGAGGCCGTGGACCCCAGGCCTCTTCTACGCCTTCTCTCCATTTCCCTTGATCCACAAAGTGCTTCTCAAGGTGAAGAGGGACAAAGCACAGGTGATTCTGGTAGCCCCAGACTGGCCACACCTTCTGGTATCCATATCTCCTCAGCCTCAACTCCAGGCTCCCGAGGCGGCTTCCAGCCCGCCCGGACCTGATCTCAGTCAGCAAGGGGAAGGTACTCCATCCGGACCTTCAATCCCTGCACCTGACAGCCTGGTTCCTGAGCGGCTAGAGTTCCAGGCCTTGGGTCTTTCGAAAGGTCCTCAACGTTGTTGAGGCGTCCCATAAGGAGTCGACCAGAAAATGCTATGCATTCAAATGGAAGAGATTCTCCATTTGGTGTCAGGGCAAGGGGTTGGACCCTCCTTCCTGTTCCTTGGCTAGCATTCTGGACTACCTGTGGTCCCTTTCTCAGCTAGGGCTTCGGTCGATGACCCTTAAGGTGCACCTGGCAGCCATCTGTGCTTACCGGGCGGGATGTCAAGCAGTCGGCGCAGGAGAAGGTGGTCGGGTGCGTTTTCAAAGGCCTTGATCACATATCTCCTCCGCTGCGAGAATCTCCACCCACCTCCGTGGGATCTACTGCTGGTATTGGCTAAGCTCATGGGCAAGCCATTTGAACGGATGCACAGGTGTGACATCTCTCACCTGTCGTGGAAGACCGCCTTCTTGGTGGCTATTACATCAGCCAGAAGGATGGGAGAGCTCCAGGCGCCTTCCATCAAGTCACCTTATCTGGTCTTCCACAGGGACTAGGTTGTCCTGCGCCTCCACCCGGAGTTCCTTCCGAAGGTGGTGTCGGAGTTTCACCTTAACCAGGTGGTGACTCTGCCGGTGTTCTACCCCAATCACACCTTGGAGGCCGAATGTAGGCTCCATACTTTGGACCCTAGAAGAGCGCTCTCTTATTATAAGGAGCGGACGGCTGAAGTTCAGGGAGAGGTTCGCCAGCTGTTTGTCACCTATGCTGAAGTCAAGACCTGGCAGACCTGCAGCCAAGCGGACGATAAGCAGGTGGGTCACCTCCTGCATAGATCTCTGCTACAGGTTGGTGGGGATGGAGCCTCCCAAAGGGATAAGAGCTCATTCTACCCGCCATACCGCTGCTTCGGTGGCTGCTTCCAGGGACGTCCCTATCCAGGAAATCTGCAGGGCTGCTACCTGGAAGTCAGCACACACCTTCATTTCCCATTATCACATTGAGTCACGCCGGGATGCTGGTTTTGGGACCTCGGTTCTCCAGTCCTTATTTCCTAAGTAGGGGGTGCGCGCCTTGCCTCCCTCCTCCCGGAGAACTGCTAGGAGTCTGCCAGTAAGTGTGGATTGAACAACATACAGTATCCACGTCCTTAGAAATACAGGTTACTCACCAGCAACAGGAGTTCTAGGAGTGGTATATGTTGTTCATTCACACAACCCACCCGACCTCCCCGGCTTCGACGCACAACCTGTCTTCCAGCGGGCTAGATCTGACGTCATGGGGTGGAGCCGAGGGTTTTACCACCCGGGTGGGTGGGAGGAGCCAGCTTGAAGACCTTCCGGCAAGATTTAAAGCAGCAGGGAACCTACCAATAAGTGTGGATGAACAACATATACCACTCCCAGAACTCCTGTTACAGGTGAGTAACCTGTATTCTCCTCCACCCGATAGATTTTTTACAAGAGATTTTATTTTGCTACTGTACATGGTTATTCTGATCAGGTTTATTTTATGTTATGTTACTGCAACTATAAATAAACAGTTTTGTGGAATTTCACAACTGCTCCTCAGTTTTCTCTATGCTTCCTGACCTGTGCCTAGACTACAGGGTGTGAAGATCAATCAGCAGGTGCTCAGATAATCTCATAGCTCTACCAGTCATAAACTCATAAAGTGCACTGAGTACTAGCTGCAGGTGTATCCCAGTTGCCATCAGTCACAGTGACGAGGGAATCCCAATCCTTGGGATTATCATCGATGAATTTACTTAGCATCTGTTTGATGCATCTGTTAGCTCTTTCTACCTGGCCTGAGGATTGACGGTGAAAAGGGGTGTAAATGTTTGATCAACTCCAAGAAGTTGGTGTCTCTTGCATCAGCTCGGCAGTAAAGCTAGTTCCCTGGTCTGAGTCTACCTTTAAGGATAAACCCCACCTGGAGAACAATTGATCTACCAGGATCTTGGCATTTGTCTTTGCTGTGTTGTTCTTAGTGGGGAAATGCTTCTACCCACTTGGAGAACAAATCTGTGACAACAAGTGCATACTTGTTCTTACTGGAGTTGGTAAGAGGGCCAATGAAATCGATCTGTATTGCATTCCATGGCCCAGATTGCCTTTGGGGCAACAATTTGGCATTTCTTTTTACCAATATCAGATTGTTCTGAGCACACGCTATACAGTTGTCCACATAGTGTTCTACATCTTTGGCCATACCAAGCCATCAGATGACTGTTTTGAGTCTCTGGAGGGTGTTTTCTGTCCCCTGGTATCCACCAGTGGGAGTATCATGAACCATATAGATACATTTGGTCTGCAGAGATGATGGTGCAAGCCACAATTTGTCATATGTTTCTTGTTTGAGATACCAGATGAGTTTCTGATCACCGGACACGTGTATATTGTCAGAGTGTCTCTTATAAGGACTGCCAACAGGCAGTTGTTGTTCAGTCCCTTTGTCTAGAAATTTGAACACGTTTTATTTCGGGTTCTGCTTTTTGTGCAGCAGAGAGGTCCAGTGGAGGTTCTGGTACCGGTTTCTTGCAAGCAGCTAAAATAGATGTTGTGACAGAAATGGGAAAGAAGGAGTTAATGTTTGGATTTTCTAAACCCATTTTTTTAGTAGCCTAAAAAAAAAAAACTCACACAAGCTGAAATTCCACAAGCTGGAATTCTCACTGTCCTCCCTAACTGCTAGATGAGAGCTGGGTCATAAATCTCGAGTGGACATGTACACTCATAGACTCACAGTTTAAAGGGATTGGTTCACTCAGATATAAACTTGAGGTTAAATGACAATATAATTGGTCACTCATAGGTGTTCAGTCTGATTGGGACAATTAAATACATACATGGTAGATGGTTGGTGCATTCAAAGGGGGAGTAGGAATCACCTATTCTCAAGCAAGTATATAAGATGCTGAAAGACAGTGAGATGGGGGTTGTTGTGGGTTAGTTACTCTTGAAGCTGGAGGGAGAAACATGAGCTTGGAGCCTAGCCTTTTAGCTATGTCCGTGGGAGCTGGCAGTTAGAACAGGGGCCAGTGTTCTCTTGAAAGGAGAGGGAAGGGTACGTTTAATACTAGCATATTGCAGTAATAACCTTTTTATTTTGCCATCTGTTATTTAAAATCATTTGTTTACTTTTCCTGTATCAGTGTTATTCTCTTGTGTTGCAAATAGATATCCTGTAATCTCGGTTCATGTTCTGTTAAGTAAAAAACTATTTATTTACTCAACAGTTGTGACGTCATTTTTCTAAGGTAATACATGGTTTCCACTGGCTGAGGTAAACTCTGTTTAGTGTCCGCCACCCGAGAAAGAGACACTACCAGACTTTGATTTGTGCAATTGCACGTCTGATTACCCAAGTTTGTAAACTTTGAGGTGGGTACTGGGGTGATCTCCAGCTGGTGGCAGTGAATACCTGAGGACAGACACCTCTCTAAAGGCTGTTCCAGCCCAGAGAGAGAGGTGAGTTGTCACAGATGCCACAATAGCTGCCACACCTTGTGGGTGAGTCACATACGCCTCCCCGCCCCGAGCACCTGCTTTGGCAAGCGAGTCTGTTCAGTCATTGAACTTATGGTAAGGGTCAGATTTACAATGAGTCCTTACATTGTGAATGTACAGCTTATGAGTAAACATCTGTGTCAGGGTGTGTATATACACAAACAGTTCCCTGTATTTGACAGAGGTACCATCAGAGGATGTAAAATTGTTCTTCTGCCAAAACGGAAAGAACTCCGTGAGCGATGAGCAAACCCAGTTGGAGTCTGCAAAAATTATGGCATTTCTGTTACCATGGGGCATGATCTCTAATGCACAGGCCACAGCCACCAGTTCGACGTACTGTGAGGAGTTAACGGTGCATTTCCTATTAATTCGCCAGAAATCGCCTTCCTGATCCCAAATGAGCACTCCAAATCTTGCTACCTGCTCTCCATCCACATAGGAGGCAGAGCCATCTGTAAAGATATGAAACATGGTAGTATCTTCCAGGACCTCAGGCGTAGCTGGCAAAAATGGTCCTGGGTCAGGCAGGTCAGGTGGTTGGAGGGCGCAGTCATGAGATGTACCTGTGTAGAGTAGGCCATGGTCCAGAAGGGCATTTTAGCAGGCAGTACCTTGATGTTCCTGTCCTGCAAAATCAAAGACCAGTGGGTCAGCCTGTTGTTAGAGACTGATCCATCCTTTACTTTGTCTGAAAGCAAAATGTTAGTTGGGGTGTGGCAGGTATGCAAGATAATGGGGGCATACCCAATGATGTACAGAAAGTGCTTGACAACCCAAAAGGTCGCCAAGAGTGTCCTTTCACGGAGTCTGTACTTTCTCTCTATGAGGGATAGCATCTGGGATGCATAAGCAATGGGTCTGTGATACCCATTGTGCTTTTGTGCCAGCACTGCAGACCTGGCCACATCAGAGTTGGCGGTTTCCAAATGGAATGGTAATCTTGGGTTAGGATTTATCAGTGCTGTAGCTGAGGCCAAGGCCTGTTTAAGCTGTGTAACAGCTTCAGTGTGTGTGGGCCCCATGTCCATGGGACATCCTTTTTCAGCAGTTAATACAGGGGAGCAGCCTTCAAGGCAAAATCAGCGATGAAGTCCCTGGTTTACCATTTCTAGAAAGCATCTGAGTGTTGCCACATTTGTAGGAGTGGCAGATCTTGCAAGCCCTGGATCATCTTAATGGCTGGGCTTCTCCCTTGGTCTGTGATACGTAGACCAAGGAAAATGACCTATTTTTCACACAGTTGTGCTTTGGAGGGATTACACTTGAGGACTGCTCTCTTGAGGAGAGTCAGTAATTCGTTTAGAAGGGTCAACTGTTCTTCTTTTGTGGCAGTTGCTAAAAGCAAGTCATCCATGTACTGCAGGAGACAGTGGGGAGTAGAGAATCCCTGCAGGGATCCATCATGTGTAGATGGAAAAGAGAAGGGCTGTTATGGAAGCCCTGGGGCAGACAGGTCCAAGTATACTGGCATCCATCAAAGTTAAAGGCACATTTGTATTGGCTTTCCTGTGCTAATGGGAGTGACCAAAACCCATTAGAGATGTCAAGAGCTGAGAACCACTTTCTGTCAGGTGTCAGCAGCTTAAGCACATCAGGGGCTGATGCCACAGTTGGGACACAACTGAGGGTAACTTGATTAAGTTTCCTGTAGTCAGTTGTGAGTCTCCAAGCTCCATTTGGCTTTTTCACAGGCTAAATGGCCGAATTGACAGTAGAGACACAAGTCCTAATCACTCCTTGTTGTAGCAGTGACTAGATAGTCTACCTCAAGGAGGGTAAGGCTTCAGCAGGAAATGGGTACTGCTTCTGCCTTGCATGGTTGGGCTCTGGAATCTCAATGGTGGTGTGCATCCTACCACAATCGTGCTTGTTGGTAACAAACACAACAAGGTGTTCCTGTAACAAATATGAAACTTCAGAAAACAGGTCATGGCTTTTGAAAAGAGCCATGACGTCATGCTCCTTGTTGTTATGGGAGATGGCTGCCACCACGTGTGAGTCTGGTATGGTGACAGCATGGCATTGCCCCTTGATCTGTAGCAATAACCTGTTAGCTAGGTCCACGACACAGCCATGCTGTGCAAGAAAATCGATCCCTAGTATGCTAGGGAGATGACATAATACCATGAGGTCAAATACAAAATCAGTCTCGAGATGGCTTACCTGCAGAGGTAGAGATGCAGATCTGTAGATGTGTAGCTGGGTACCATCTACACCCTGCACACTGGTCTTCCAGCTGGTAGACCAGACAGACATGGCTGGGTTCTCATCATGGAGGACAGACATGGCTGCCCCTGTATCCAGAAACATGTCTAGTTGGCAGCCCCTGACTGTGGCCCTTGCACAAGGCCGTCCGTTTGTGTCCACAAGCAGGTCATTCACAATCCGGACTGGGGCCTGTAATTGTCAGTCGGTGCAGTTCTCTGACTCTCTTTCATCATCCTGTCCCTGCTACCTACGGAAGCTCGTTGGGCCTCCTCATGACGCTTCACAGGACACAAATACTGTACCTGTGATGTCAGAGCCGCAATCTCGAACTGTTCAATGGGTGGTTCCCGGATCACCACATCGGCCTGACCAGAGCGTAATGCCGAGAAAGGGTTCTTTCCTCAGCTGCTTGATTGTTCAGTAGCCGAAGGCCAGAAAGAGTTGGTGTTACTAGCTGGTGCCAGGGCTGCCACAGAACGTGTGGATGCAGCCTCTTTCGCGGCACGGGCCTCCTCTAGTTGTTTCTGGAGGGTCTCGTTCTCATCCTTTAAGTCACGATAGCTAGGCCCGTTATGGTACTTGCCATCGGAATTTAAATTTTTCCAATTCCTGTTGTTGTTGTTGTAGTTCTGATTATTTTTATAGTTCTGGCCGCCCCCCAGTGCGACTGCTTGTTGTCAGAAGGGCTTCCGTTATCATTGTTATCTTCCACTAAATAGTGGGTGGGGGTAGGGTTCACTGCAGCAACTTGGGCCGTGGCTTCCTGGGCTGTCGGAGTTTGGATGGCGGCGGCCTTGGTGAGAATCTCATCAAAGGTATTGGCCTATGGGTAGACGCTGAGTTCAGCCTTTTCCCGGAGAGTCGGAGTCATGTTTCGGATGTACAAATCCTTGTACTCAATTTGATCTTTGTTAGCGTTCTCACTCGCTAGGCCCTTGCTGGCCTTGTAGGCGAGCCCCAACCATCGATCGTAGGCAACTGGGCTTTCCTTCATATTTTGCTTAACCGTGTAGGCCAAGCGGGCTCCAGCGATACCTGGGGCGTTGGCAGCAAGAAGTGCTTGTGAGAGGCCCAGAGGGTAGGCTCCATAGTCTGTCTCAGGACTTGAACCTGGTACTCTGGTTGGAGAGAGAGTTTCTCGCATAGGGAGCACACCTTCTCCAAATGACAACTGATACTGTCGGGCCCATCTGTCCGATGCCTTGAGCAGTTTGTTGAACAGAGTGAGCGACCTGTAGGGGATTGGACGTGGGCATATGGGGAGTAGTAGTTAGTTCCGCACGACCCAGAGCACCACGAAGGGCAACTTATGCCACCGCATCAGCAACTTCTTTGAACGCATGCTCCTGGGTGACAGCGTTTTCAAACATGCGTTCAGTATGCTGTTGCATGGACGACTGTCCATCCGTTGTTCCTAGTCTGGTTAAGACATCTTATACAATGCCGCGCAATCTTTCTTACCTATAGGTAGCAGTACGTCTCTTCTCGGAGAGCAGGTGCTATGAAAGGGTCTTATACCCCTGATGATCACTATAGCAATAGCTAAAAAGATATATAAAAACATTATAATTGGTCAGTGGCAAATAGCCTGAGTTCTCACTAGCCTGGGAAAGCATGCTGAGCTAGCAAAAGTAACAGATAGCTAAGACAATAGATCTTGTATATCGTGAAGGACACTTGCGGTTACAAATGCAGTTACAATTTTGCACTAACACTAAAGATGGCAGTATTGCCTAACTAATCGTTATACAATAGTGTAAATAGAAGCATCTCCCAAGTGTTACAATCAGAATAATAGCAAAAACATTATGATTCTCAATAAAAATACAGTAGAACTCGGATCCAGACACTTTTGTTTATACGATAAGTGCCTATGCCCTAAGGTTAGTATGAGTACCTATAAGTAGTACTGTCTGCAAGGTAGGGGGCGTCGGGGTGCTGGTCCATAGATAGCCTGCTGGGCTACATGGCGTCCTGTAACAGCGTGGTCTGTTGGGCCCGCTGGAGAATGCACTCCCTGCAGTGGGAGCTGGCCAGCCCGTGGTCTCAGCACAAGGGGCTCTTCGACCAGCGGATGTGGGACGCCTTCCAGTGGTGGCTAATCCCAGCACATCTGCGGGAAGGGATCCCATTTGTCCGCCTAGAGCCGATGTTCATCCTAACGACCGATGCCTCTCACGGCTGGGGTGACCATCTAGGGGAACACAGTCCGTGGGCTGTGGACCCCCAAAGAATCCCGATGCCACATCAGTGTGCTGGAGCTCTGAGCAGTTCAGCTGGTGCTGACTGCATTCACTCCACACATTCGAGGTCAGGTGGTCCAAGTCTAGACAGACAGCACCACGACCATGTACTACCTCAGCAAACAGGGCGGGATGCACTCCCTGCCTTTGTGCAAGGAAGCTCTCCATGTCTGGGCCCTCGTGCGCAGCCTGGAGTCTGATCTCCTTGCCATCCATGTGGCAGGAGCCTCCAGTCAGCTGGCAGACACCCTCAGCCGGTTGGGTGCGGCGTCTCATGAGAGGTCTCTCCACCCAGAGGTAGTTCACAGTCTGTTCTCCCAGTGGGGCACCCCTCAGATGGACCTGTTCGCCTTTAGGGAGAATGCAAAGCTGAGGCTGTTTTGTACCTCCCCCACCGTCAGCAGGGAATGCTGCATGGGGATGCCTTCTCGAGGCCCTGGACTCCGGGCCTCTTTTATGCCTTCCCGCTACTTCCTTTGATCCATAAGGTGCTTCTCAAGGCCAGGAGAGACCAGGCACAGGTGACCCTGGTGGCTCTGGACTGGCCACGCCATTTCTAGTACCCCGATCTCCTCAGCCTCAGCAGCAGGCTTCCGAGACGTCTTCCCCTACACCCGGACCTGATTTCCATCAATCTGGGGAAGGTACTCCACCCGAACCTTCAATCCCTGCACCTGATGACCTGGTTCCTGAGTGGCTAGAGTTCCAGGCTTTGGCTTTCTGAAGCTGTCGTCACCGTTGTGCAGACATCTCAGAAGGAGTCAACCAGGAAGTGCTATGCCTTCAAATTGAAGAGATTCTCCATTTGGTGTCAGGGCAAGGGGTTGGCTTTTTTGTCCTGTCCAGTGGCTAGCATCCTTGATTACCTTTGGTCCCTCTGTCAATCGTGCCTTCAGTCGATGACTCTTAAGGTGCAGCTGGCAGCAATACCTGCTCACCGGGAGTGGGCTGGACAGCAGTCCGTGGCACAGGACATGGTGGTCTGGTGCTTCTTTAAGGGCTTTGACCACATTTCCCCTCCTGTGCATTAACCACCACCACCGTGGGACTTGTTGCTGGTTTTGGCAAAGCTCATGGGCAAGCCATTCTAACCAATGAACAGGTGTGAGATGTCTCACCTGTTGTGGAAGACAGTCTTCTTGGTGGCTGTCACATCAGCCAGAAGGATTGGGGAGCTCCAGATGCTTTTGGTGGAGTCTTCCACAGGGACAAGGTTGTCCTGTGCCCCAACCTGAAGTTCCTCCTGAAAATTGTGTCAGAGTTTCACCATAACCAGGTGATTAATCTCCTGGTGTACTTCACCAGTCACACCTCAGAGACAGAGCACGGGTTCTATACTCTGGACCTGAGGCACGTGCTCGCTTATGACAAAGAGAGCATGGCTGGAGTTTGGGAGGAGGGTCGCCAGCTGTTTGTCACCTGCGCTGAAGCTGCACATGGCAGACCTGCAGCCAAGCGGATGATTGGCAGGTGGATCACCTCCTGCATTGATCTTTGCTATAGGTTGGTGGGTAGGGAGCCTCCCGGAGGGCTAAGGGGTCATTCCACCCACCATACCACTGTGCCGGTGACTGCTTCCACAAATGTCCCTATCCAGGAAATCTGCAGGGCTGCTACCTGGAGGTCAGCACACATTTTCATGTCCCATTACCAAATTGACCTGGAGTCATGCCGGGATGTTGGTTTTGGTGCCTCAGTTCTCCAATCTCTGTTTCCTAAATAGGGGGTGTGCGCCTTGTCTCATTTCTCCCAGGGAACTGCTAGGAGTCTGCCAGTTAATGTGGATAGAACATCATATCCACATCCCTAGAAAAATAGTTTCTAGGGACATGGATATGTTGTTCATCCACACTTATTGGCAGGTTCCTTGCCACTTTAAATCTTGCCGGAAGGTCTTCAAGCTGGCTCCTCCCACCCACCCAGGTGGTAAAACTCACGGCTCCACCCCATGACACCAGATCTTCCTTACCGCTTGGAAGCTCAGGTTCCCTCCTTAGCGCTCTGCGTTTTCGACTGGTTCCTGGAATTTTCGGTCTTCGAAATCAATTGGAAGTTTTCTGAAACTTCGATCTTCTTCTTCTTCTTCGTTGCGGCGATGGCTCATTCGTTTCCGGCTCTCGGAGGCGCCCGGCTAATTCCTCCAGGAAAGACCCGCACTCCACGTGCGTTTACTGCCTTGACTTAGATCATGATCCTCAACTTTGCGATTTTTGCTGTGCCCTTTCGGCCAGCTCTCTGGAGGATTGTGCGGCCCGTTCGGGGCTCGGGCGACCGGAAATTTTTCCCGCTCCGGAAAATTCCTTGGGAGACTCATCGGGCAGTGTCCGCGTTGGCTGTCTCGGCTGAGCAGCTCGATCTTCCTTCCTCCGGGGAAGGGGCAGCTGCCCCTCCCTCTTCCTCGGTCACGGCGCTCATCCCACTCTCCTTGAGTTCTCCTCATGCAGCTTCATTTAAGGAGCTTCGCCAGTCCCTTTCCTCGAAGGGAGAGGGACCTTCGGGACCTGCCTCTCAGCCCAAGTCCATGGAGTCGCAGGCTAAGTCCCTTCGTCGGTGCTGGAGGGAGCGGGAGAGTTCCCCCTTCCCTGCCGGCCGACATTTGACTTCGGTCAAGGATGCGACTCTTGCCGCTGGCCTCACAGTGTCCCCGTCAGGTCAGCCGGCCAGGACTCCCGTCGACGTTCTCGAGGCTCTCCGACCGTCATTTGGGCTGTCTTCTGCTAGAGCCGCCATCCCTTCGCTTGTTCCCCCGGCAGAGGCTGAGGTTCTGCCTACGCCTTTGGGTTCACAGACCTCGGCCCTTTCTTCCGAGCGCGGGGAGGCGGGCGCCCCGTTTCTTCAGGCCGCCTCGGTTCCCCAGTTGGGTCTCGGTCTGGCAGCTCACGCCGACCTCGGCGTTCTCGGTTGGGACACCGAGTCAAGTGGCATTGCCGTTCTTCCTCGTCCCCCTCCTCGGATGAGGAGTGGCTCCGATGCCGATGGCGTCGACGTTACGAAGAGTTCATGTGGCAGCAGCTGCTGTTGTCCGGGAATCAATTGACCCCGATTCATTCCGCGGCTAGTAAGCAGCTGCCGCCCGATAGGCCAACTCAACCGCTCGCTGCAATCGAGGTGCCCTCTCCGGGGCTGGTTGCTCGTCCGATCCCTGCTGCCCCA
This sequence comes from Neoceratodus forsteri, assembly GCA_016271365.2. Classification (NCBI taxonomy): domain Eukaryota; kingdom Metazoa; phylum Chordata; order Ceratodontiformes; family Ceratodontidae; genus Neoceratodus; species Neoceratodus forsteri. The sequence goes on from CM057452.1 coordinate 1,875,572,516, forward strand.
CCGTCCTCGGTGGAACCCAGGCCGGGCCATGACCTGTCCCACAGGTTATCTGTCCCCCTCACTCCCGCCTGCCCTCGGCGGTTGAAGAGTAACTCAGGCCTGAGGCAGCTTTTTGCAGACCCCTCGGAGCCCGAAATCGACTCCTCTATGTTCCCTAGCCGGAAGGACCCAGGGTCTTCTCCGGAACATTCTGTGGACGACAGCCCATCGTCCTTTATGGGTCTGCTCCAGCTCATCTCGGATTTCACCGGGATGCAGCTCAAGCCCGTTTCCAGACGGGCCCTTTACCCCCTTATGGAGATTCTAGACCGAGGGGGGTTCACCCTCGGAGGCCTTCCCGGTGGCTGAGGCAATTGTGGGCCCGGCCTTGGAGCTCTGGCGGCCGCCTACTTCCTGCCCTGCGCCCTCGGCCAGGATGACCAGAAAGTACTCTGTCCCTGTCTGTTCTCTGCCCGGTTTCTCGGAACACCCCTCGGCTGAGGGGTTAGTTACCGACAGTGTTTTCCAGTGTTCTGGAAACGCTAGGGATGTGGATAGGCCCCCTGACAAGGAGTCCAAAAGGACGGACTATGTCGGGCGCAAGGTTTACGCTGCGTCCTTCCTAGGCCTCCATCAGGCCAGCTTGGCTGCACTGATGGCACATTTCTCCCACACCCTTTTGGGCTCCCTGGACGAGGTCCTCCCTCATCTCCCGTCCGACCTGCGGACCACGGTCCGGCGGGTGCGGGACCAGGGTAGGGCGGTGGCAAAGCAGCAGCTCCAGATGGCTCTGGATCTAGGCGACTCCTGTGCCAGATCGGTGGCGGCTGCAGTGGCCATGCGCTGCAGGGCGTGGCTGAGATTATCCTTCTTCTCTTTGGAAACCCAGCACGAGTTGGCGGACATCCCCTTCTTGGGGACTGACCTTTTCGGCCCTGGAGTGGTGGGACACCTCCAAGGGTCCGTGAAGTCCGATACCACAACGGACTCGGTCACTCCCGCCAGGAGGGACAAGGGCAGCCGACAGCCTTTGCGTAAGCCCCTTTGCCCCCCGGTTCCTGTGGCTCGATCGGCCCAGCACGAGGGCCAGCAGGCATGCGCTGGGCGGCCTGACTCCAAACCAGCGTCTTCCTCTAAAAGGAAGCAGAGGGGCAAGGGCCCGAGAGCTCCCTCGGCCTCTTCCTCCCCCAAGCCTGCTCAGTGACGGGCTAGGGGCGCTGTCCCCGGCCCCGTCGCCCCTACCCGGGTTCCCCCGTGGGGGGACGGCTCCGCACCTTCTCCACTTGGTCCGCTTTCCCGGACCTCTAAGGGTCGGAGATGCTAAGGAAGGCCCTGTCTCGGGTTTGCGAGCAGGTCCCACCCTCTCGAGCCGTTGCCCCAAGGGGATCTTGGGGTCCACAGCCTCTTCGTCGGCCCGCTGAGCCGACTTGCCTGGCCCTCTAAATAGAGGTAATCAGGAAGGTTGCGGATCCTCCTTCTGACCCTGGGTTCGGGTCCAGAGATCCCTGGTCTCAAACGGACGGGGGGCTTATGCCCCATTCTTCTGCATGCCTGGATGGTCTCTCTGGCTTAGATATCCCATCCTCAGAACGGGCGTGTGGCTTCGCTCCTGGCCTCCAGGACGCACTTACTCCTCGTTCCGTCCATTTCCTGGGAGACCCCTCCCTTTCCTAGCGGGGGATCTCCTTACGAGTTCCAGGCCAGGCCCTTCAGTCTCGGCCCAGCAGCTTTCTGCGGCATCGAGAGGCCCGGGCGTAACCCCACCCGGATGGCGGCCTGACTTCAACCCTTTCCAGGCGGAAGGGGTCGACCCAGAGTTCTGGGTCTCAGGCAGGTCTCCTGTTATCGGAGCCACATTGGAACGCGTGCCTTAGCGGGTGATCCTTCTTCGGGACCAGGCGCGACTCTTGAGTCCGAGCTCGGCTCCCAGCGGACAGGGCTGAGATTCTTCCTCCCTTACCTGGTCAGGTCTGACCGGGCAATTGCGCCCTACCGGGACCTCCTGGGCCTCATGGCGACTGGCTCCAGCGTGGTCTGTTGGACCCGCTGGTTCATGCGTTCCCCTTGGGGGGACTGGCCAGCCAGCGGTCACAGTGCTGCGTTCCTTCGGACCAGTTCCTGACTACAGCCCAGGAGTTAGGGAATGCTCTCCTTAGGACTGTTCCAGCTCTTGCAGGAGTACATCCTGTCCATCCGCCGTGAGTCGACGGTCTGCTCCGACCGATGCCTTTCGGATGGGTTGGGGTGCCCATCTAGGGGAATACAGAGTGCTCCGCCTCTGGTCCTCTCGGGAGTCCCGATGTCTTTCCTACCCGCTGGAGCTCATGGCGGTCCGCTTGCTTGCACCGCTCGCTCCGTTTGTGCGGGGTCCAGTGGTTTTAGTCTAGGCAGACAACACCACGACCATGTGCTACCTACCCCGCCAGGCTCGGACGAGCCTCTTGCATCTCGTAGGGAGGTTCTTCGTATTGGGTCTTTCGCGCAGCTGGGAGGCGGTTTCCTAGCCATTCGACGGCAGGAGCCTCCAGCACCCTGGCTGATGCCGTAGGCCGGGCATAGGCTGCGCCTCACGAGTGGTCTTCCCTGCCGGAGGTAGCGCAGGATCTTCTCCCTCCTTCCCTCCAGGGAGAATACGAGGCCGAGACTGTCTCATGCCCTCCCCCTCAGCAAGGTTTGCTGTAGGAGATGCCATAGAGGTCGCGGACCCCGGGCCTCTTCCACGCCTCTCCCCCATTTCCCTTGACCCACGGGCAAGGCGAGGAGGGACTAGGCGCAGGCGATGCTGGTAGCCCCAGACTGGTTGGCCAGCTCTGGTATCCAGCTCTCCTCAGTCTCAGCCCCAGGCTCCCAGAGGCGGCTTCCAGCCCGCCCGGTCCTGATCTGTTTTCAAGGGAAGGTTTTCCATCTGGACCTTTAATCCCTGCACCTAAAGGCCTGGTCCCTGTGCGGCTAGGGGCCAGGCCTGGGGTCTTTCGGCAAGGTCCTTGACGTTTCCGAGGCGTCCTGCCGGGAGTCGGCCAAACATGCTCACCCTCAAATGGTAAGAGTTCTCCATTTGATGTTGGGACAGGGCCAAGGGCCCCTCTCCCATCCCTCGGCGGGCATTCCGGACCATCTTCGGTCCGTTCTTTTGTACCAGGGCTTCGGCCGATGACCCTCTGGGTGCTTCTGTTGGTCACTCCTGTCTTCTGGGCGCGGGCCGGAAGGCAGTCGGTGGCGCAGAAAAGGTGGTCTGGTGCTTCTAGGCCTTGATCACACTTCCCCTTCGGGGAGAGTATCGCCGTTCTGCGGGATCTTCGCTGGTATGGGCTTAGCTCACGGGCAAGCCGTTCGAACCTTTGCACAGTTGCGAGTTTCCCCACCTATTGTGGAAGAACATCTTCTTGGGGCTATTCTGCCATCCAGAAGGAGAGGAGAGTTCCAGGCGCTCCTTTGAATCTCCCTATCTGGTCTTCCACAGGGACATGGTTGTCCTGCGCCCACCCGAAGTTCCTTCCTTTGGCGGTGGCGGAGTTTTTTTCCCTATCCAGGTATTGTCTCTGCCGGGGTTCATCCCCATTCACGCCTCGGAGGCCGTATATAGGTTCCCTTGGGGACCCTGTTTATACGCTCGCCTACCCAGGGAGCGTAGGGCTGAAGTTCGGGAGAGGTTCGCTGGCTGTTTGTCATCTACGCTGAAGCCGCACCTGGCAGACCTGCAGCCTAGCGGACGACGAGTGGGTGGGTCACCTCCTGCATAGGTCTCCGCTATAGATGGGCGGGCATGGAGCCTCCCAGAGGGATAAGTGCTCATTTTACCCGCCCTTCCGCTGCATCAGTGGCTGCTTCCGAGGATATTCCGGTCCAGGATATCCGCAGGGCTTCTACCTGGAAGCGGACTTTACCATTTTTTCCCCTTCCACATTGACCCTGGGGTCATGCCGGCATGCTGGTTGGGGCCTCGGTTCTCCAGTCTTTCTACCTAAGTAGGGGGTGTGCGCCTTGCCTTGCCTCCCTCCTCCTGGAGAACTGCTAGGAGTCTGCCAATAAGTGTGGATGAACAACATATCCATGTCCCTAGAAATACAGGTTACTCACCTGTAACAGGAGTTCTAGGAATGGTATATATTGTTCATCCTACATACCAACCTCCCGGCCGACGCACAACCTGGCTCCAAGGGCTAGATCTGGTGTCATGGGGCGGAGCCGAGAGTTTTACCACCCGGGTGGGTGGGAGGAGCCAGCTTGAAGACCTTCCGGCAAGATTTAAAACGGCAAGGAACCTGCCAATAAGTGTGGATGAACAACATATACCATTCCTAGAACTCCTGTTACAGGTGAGTAACCTGTATTTACTCACCAGTAGCAGTAGATCTTACTTCGAGAGGGCTCTTGCAGTAGGTATTCACATATAGGACTAAGCCGCCAGGCGTTGGGACCCCACAGAAAAATTTCTAGCTAGCAGTCTTTGGCAGGGGCCTGCCCCCACGTCAGGTGATGTCGGTATAAAGGGACGGTCTCGAACTTGAAGGAGACCTAGGCCTCCTGGTGGGCTGAGGCCAAGGCTGAGCTCACCAGGGAGGGCGAGAGACGTCTACCGTGCCGTTCCCTACACAGGATCGACCCACGTTGGAGACGGGAGACTCCCTCCCCCCCTTTCTGACACCAGAGAAGAGCCCTCTGGCGCCCGAGGAGGGGAGAATACATGCCCTAAGGAATTCCCCAGAAGGGCCGTCCTTCCCCCTCGCAGGGAGGAGTCTTTCTCTTCGTCAGCTACCTCTGACTCGGACTCAGACTCTGGCCACTCTGACCCTGAAGACAAGCCCCGTACTCTGGAACACCCCAGGCTGAGGACTACTCCAAAGTCTCCTCCGGAGGATCCGTCCTTTCTGGAGTTATTGAGGAAGATCCAGGAAGTACATCAGTGGCAATCAGTGGAGCCAGACCCACAGTGTAAAAATCTCGCTGCCCATCTGATCTGCCCGAGACACGGCTCCCACACTGATTCCACCCTGGATAGAGCCCCACGCAGATCTTGTCTCCACTGTTTGGAAACAACCTTCTACGTTGACCCCCCCTTCTGAGGAAGGCAGACAAGCTATACCATGCTCTGGAGAGTGTGGACTTTCTTAGTCTTCACCCTAAGGTGGATTCAGTTGTCATCAGCGCCACTCACGGCCATTCCGCCAATCCCAAACACCTCAGCTAGTCCCCGCCTGATAAGGAATCCTGGCTTCTGGACCAATATGGGAAGAAGATCTATTCCTCTTCTACCCTTGGCATAAGGGCCCTTAACTATGTGGCATATATGGGGGATTTCCAGAAGACCATCCTTAGCCAGCTGGTAGCCAAATTGGACTCCCTTCCTGAATCACAGACCAAACAGGAAGTGGCTGACCTTGTCCGTTCTGCTTGTTCGGCCAGTCAGCACATACTCCGTGCCACTTATGACGCAGTGGGCACAGCCAGAAGGAGCTCGGCTTTCACCATAGGCCTACGGGGTCATGCCTGGCTCTGCGTGTCTGGTTTGGTCCCTGAAGTGCAATCTGCGATTCAGGACGCTCCCTTCAGGGGTTCAGTGCTGTTCGGTGGAAATGTCAAGGACATCATTACCGAACTGCAGGAGAAGGGTGCTGCACTTAAGTCCGTGCACTCTTTGTACAGGCCCCCTCAAGGGCAGCGACGTCCCTTTCGTCGCCAAAATCGACAAAGGCAAAAACCACAGGGCAAACGGGCCAATAAATGTTGGGGCCCTCCAGCAACCAAGACCCCCCCCCAGCAAAAAAGCTGCAGGAGCCTCGGCTGCTGCGCTGCCCCCCACCTCCTGACTCCCTGCCCCTCCCACTGCCTCTGGAGGTTCCAGAGGAACCGTTAGGGGGGGAGATTTTCCTCTAATCTGCCGGATTGGGAGAGGATAACCTCAGACGCTTGGGTGCTACAGTTGATATTAGCAGGACACTCAATAGAATTTCTGCAGAAACCACCCCGAAGGCCACCCCCGAGTCGTCTTACTCCCCGCAACATCTTCCTCTGGTCCTAGAGGAAGTTGCCTCCCTTCTCTCGAAGGCGGCAATAGAGCCGGTTCCCACCCATCTTTGGGGAATAGGTTACTATTCCCATTTCTTTCTAGTGCCAAAGAAAATGGGAGATCTGAGGCCTGTCCTAGACCTCAGCTCCCCTGAACATGATCGAGGAGTACAAGCACTTCAGAATGCTCTCTTTGCAGAGTCTTCTACCTCTTCTTCAGCAGGGACAGTGGCTATGCACTCTGGACATGCAGGATGTCTAACTGCATATCCCCATATGCCCTTCCCACTGCAGATTCCTTTGTTTTGGTTTTCAGGGGGACCACTACCAATTCAAGGCCCTCCCATTTGGTCTCTCCTCAGCCCCCAGAGTGTTTAACAAATGCCTGTCTGTGGTAGCGGTCCACTTGTGCACTCAGAGAGTACAGGTATTCCTGTATCTGGATGATTGGCTCCTGGCGGCCCCATCCAGGGAGGAACTCCTGCACTCCCTTTCCCTTACCTTGCTGCTGTTTGCCAGCCTGGGTATCACCATCATTCAGGCCAAGTCCCATTTGGTCCCATGCCAACACCTCCAATTTATAGAGGCGATTCTGGACACAACCACGGGCAAAGCCTTCTTGCCTCTGGACAGGATAGACACCCTTCAGTCCCAGGCTCGTCTTCTGTCCATTCGTAGGTGGGTCGGAGCCAGTCAGTCCTCCGCCTCCTCAGGCTAATGGTGGCTGCAATTCCGACAGTCCTGCTCGCTCAGCTCCATATGAGGATCTCTCAGTGGACGCTTCGGTCTCAGTGGGACCAAACCAGAGACTACCTAGACCAGGAGGTTCTGTTGTCAGATTCCATGATCAGGGACTTGCAGTGGTGGATAGTTGAGGAGAATCTGTGCCTGGGAGCTCATTTCTACATCGATCCGCCCTCCCAGACGTTGACAGACGCGTCACAGGAAGGCTGGGGTGCTCATTTGGGGTCTCGTAGGACTCTGGGCAGCTGGTCCCAGTTCGAACAAAACTTGCACATAAATGTGCTCAAACTGAGGGCAGTGCCTTATGCCCTCCAGGCTGTACTATCTTTCATCCTCTCCGGTCATCTCCGCATTCAATCAGATGACCTTTGCGTTGTCTGGTACTGCGGTAAACAGGGAGAGACGCGTTCCTACCCCTGTGCCTGGAAGAGATGAGAGTCTGGCATTGGGCAGTCCAACATCAACTTCACTTGACCGCAGTTCACATTCCAGGAGTGGAAAATACTCTGGCAGACACCCTCAGCCAGACCCCACGAGTGGGAGCTGGATCAAGAAGTCGTAAACGACATCTTTCAGCGATGGGGAACCCCACAGATAGACCTCTTTGCCTCTCTCCAAAATGCAAAACTTCCCGCCTTCTGCTCGCTTGCTCCAGGGCAAGACATTTTTTTGAGGGACGCTCTGTGTCTCGCTTGGAGGGACAGACTCATTTATGCCTTCCCTCCTATTCCTTTAATTCCGAAGGTCTTGAACAAACTCAGATTGGTGGGAGCTCGAATGATTCTCATTGCTCCCTTTTGGCCTAGGCAAATTTGGTTCTCTCTTCTGCAACAGTTCTCAGAGGAACCTCCAGTTTCTCTTCCTCTGTCGCAACAATTGTTGACCCAGGATCAGGGGACCCTTGTTCATCCAGGTCTCAAATCCCTTCATCTACATGCGTGGCTCCTGCAGACGTAGCTAAAGCCCACTTTGGAGTCTCTCCCCTTGTAGCAGACATTTTGGTACAGACCAGGAAGCCTTCTACCAGGTCCACCTACGCCATGAAGTGGAAACGATTTTCTGTTTGGGCAAAGTCTAAGGACTTAAAGCCCTTCTCGTGCCCAGTCAATAAAGTCCTGGACTACGTGCATCACCTCTTTGATCTGGGTCTGAGCCATTCCTTACTGAAAGTCCACATGGCCGCTATTTCAGCCTACCATATTCCCTTTGGGGACAGGACTTTGCTCAGTTGGAAGTCTCTTAAGACTTTCCTCAGAGGGGTTCTCCATTTGAGACCCCCCATCCACATTCCTGCCCCTCCATGGGACTTGAATTTCATCCTAGATAAGCTTACTCTTCCTCCCTTTGAACCAGCGGCATAAGCCGAATTGAAGTTCCTTTCTTGGAAGAGACTCTTCTTAGTGGCCATTACTTCCGCTTGGCGAATCTGATGTGTAAAATTCCATACTTGATTTTCCACAAGGAACGTGTGGCTCTACGCACCAACCCTAAGTTTCTCCCTGAGGTGGTGGCTGAATCTATGCTAAATCAATCCATTGAGCTACCTGCTTTCTTTACGCAACACTCCAATCAAGGGGAGTACCTCTTGCATACTTTGGATGTGCACAGAATCCTGAGATACTATACCAGTAGGACTAAGGATTTCAGGAAGACTGATCAGCTTTTTGTCTCTTTGGCTCACAAAAGAGAAGGCAATGTCGTTTCTAAGCAATGCCTATCGAAGTGGTTGGCACATTGTATTATCTTCTGTTATGACAAATACAACAAGACCCTTCCGGGTCAAGTCAGAGGTCACTCCACCAGAGGAGTAGCTGCCTCGGCAGCTTGTTTCAAAAATGTTTCAGCGGCAGACATCTGTGCAGCCGTAACTCGGACTTCTGTCCATACCTTCACGAAACACTACAGTTTGGACATTGCCTCTCGTCATAGAGCAGGCTTCGGGTTGGCTGTTCTACAAGGTCTCCTCTCATGAGACCTGCTCAGCCCTGAGGTTTCATGTTATGGATGATATTCCGCCTCCTCCCGAGTGTTTTCTCTTTGTTCCAGACTGCTTGGAACTCAGTCCTATATGTAAATACCTACTGCAAGAGCCCTCTCAAAGTAAGACAGTGTCGTTACGTTAGAACTTACTGTAATAGTAGATCTTCGAGAGAGGCTCTTGCAGTAGGTATTGCCTTCCTGCCCTCCATCCCCCTCAGTTTTCTTTGCTTCATTTCCATGAGGGGAAATATCTTCTTCTCTCTTGTCTTGCCTCTTTTGGCCTTTGGCAGGAAAGAACTAGAAGGTGGGCATGGAGGACCTCCCCTTTATACCGACATTGCCTGACGTGGGGGCAGTCCCCTGCCAGAGACTGCTAGCTAGACATTTTTCCGTGGGGTCCTGACACCTGGCAGATTAGTCCTATATGTGAATACTTACTGCAAGAGCCTCTCTCGAAGATCTACTGTTATGATAAGTTCTTACGTAACTGTACTTTCTAAGAGTGGTACATGATGTTCATCCACGTGGACCCACCTGACTTCCCCAGCTTCGGTGCACACACACTGCTTCCATTGGGCAAGATCTGGCGTCATGGGGCGCAACTAAGGGAGTTAGCATCCAGGTGGGTGGGAGGAGCCAATTTGTAGACTTTCTGGCACATCTTAAAGGAAAAGGACACTGCCAGTTAGTGTGGATGAACATCATATACCACTCCTAGAACTACTGTTAAAGGCGAGTAACCTGTTTTTTCTTTATCAGGAAACACTCTGCATTCTGTTAAACTGGCCATCCATTATCAGTAGGCTAAGGCTCACTAGTGGGCCAATCAGATTTCGAACTTAGCATTCTGTGAGGTTTATGGCCAGCTCTGTTTCATTGTGCTTCTTACCCATTCGTTACAAATAAAACAAAGTATGTCGGAGTCAATGCAGTGTATTGTTCTGCACATCAGAGCTACTACTGTGTTGTAGAAAATCAATCTAAATTCCTGGTGCACAATACATGGGACTGCAGACTTGCTATTTTGAATGTCTGATCTCTACAGTTGCTAACTGCAGAGAAATAATGATCTTCATCGAGGGTATCTCTTGCAGCAGGCCACACCTTAAGAACTATAGCCACCAGGCACCAGGACCCCACAGAAACTTTTCTAGCTAGCAGTCTACTAAGGGGGTCACCCACTCCGACGTCACTATCTGACATTGGCCAGCCCTATAAGAGTGAGTGGTCCTTGCGCACTCTTCAGTTCTTTTCCTGCCGTTAACCAATGCATGTCGGACCTCCAGAGCTGCTGTAGCTTCAGTTGACTGCCATTTTCTGCAACAATTCTGCACTCTTTTGTTCTCTTTTTCTCACTGTAGTTTATTTCCATCACTTTGGTGATTTTTCTCTGTTCATCTTCAAAACCATCTTCGATCTCTGATCGAGCCTCCAAGAAGTGTGCCTGCAGAAAACAACTCCCAGACAAGGGCAGACATTCTGCCTGTGTCTGCTGCCTGAGCCCAGACCATGACATCCAAGCCTGCGAAGTCTGTCGGGTTTAACCAGGCGCCACCAACAGCATATCCTCGAGAGCTTTCTCCTCAAGCAGAAGGTTACCTCTGTGGAGCAGGTGCTGCTGGCAAAGGAGCTTCTCTGTGTCCCCAGCCCTGGCCTCTGGCTTCCACTCCTCAAAGTCCCAGGACAAGGCCAGTGAGAAAAACAAGCATCGGGACAAGGATCGTGACCATGGTTTTAAATAAGTTGAAAAAACTGATTAGCAGTTTGATGCATGAACACTAATCAGTTGTGAAAATGCGTAGCACTTGGCACAGATTGATTAGCAAAATTTAAAAAAATTGCATCATTTTATAAATGTTGTGTACTGTGTCAAGGACTCACTCAAAAAATGGTTAGCATTACTCTGTTTTGCTTAGCATTTTGCTGTATTATACCAGCTAGTTAATACCCTGATCATGACAAACCCCGGTCCTCTCACTTCTGTTTTCAGTCCTCACTTCAGGTGGCTGCTGCTGCGGGGCTGCCCTCCTCCAGGGAGTCAGTCTCGATTACCTCACACGCCCTCTTTTCATCATGGCTACCATTGGTATCGCCATCTGCCAACCTTAGTGTTTCGGGTGACGGCTCTTTGGACCAGGGTCTTATACCTGTCCCTCAGCCCCTTCTGATCAAGCCCATGTTCTCTGTGGGCACTCAGCAAGGTGGCTCAGTGGGCATTACTTTGACTGGCATGGATCTTGGTCCTTCAACTAATGCCTGCCACCACTGACCGCTGTCTCGGTCTTCTCCTAAGCTTTGGTAGCGTCATTTTCAACCCCCTGAACTGACGCTTGCCCATCCTCTCCTGACATAATAGAAGTGTCGCAGGACACAGGCGTCTCCTGGGAACCAGGCCATTCTTGGCAGACACTTGAGGCGGGGACTCCTAACCTGACACCAGCTTCCCCTCAACTGGCGCCCGTCAGACCTACGCTGGTCACAGTTGATTTTAACGTTCTGCTCTACTCCCGTTGGGACTTGATGCAGGACCGGACTGCTCCCCCTCAGGGTCCCACGCCTGCCACACCTCTGTGGCCTTCTCCTACGACGGCCACCTCGACGGCCCCGTGGCCTGCCCCTTGCCGTAGGGCACCTCATACCCATCTAAGACCCACAGAGGAGGGAGAGAAATATCACCTTATCTTTAATGCCCTGTTGGCTATTACGTGGGTGTGGACGCATTTAGGACGCTAGCCTTTGCCCACCTGCCTTGACAATTTTTTTCGGATGGGGAGAAACCCCAAGATACATTCCCGGGTTTCTCCTGGACAATCCCTCCTTCATCTCGGTCCTGTGCCAGCTACAGGTGGCCATGGGTTTCGAGGTAAAGGATCAGGATCCTTCCCGGTGTCAGCTGGCAACATACCTTCATCTGTCTGATGCGCGCCCCCCCCCCCCTTTGGTGGTGCCTCCTCTCATAGATACCTTTGAGGACAACGCCATGGTAGCGTGGCACCAACCTAACCTAATCCTGACCATGCCAAGGAAGGCAGACAAACTTTATCATGCGCCTGCATTGAAACCATTTTTTGCAGAGCAAATGCAGGTGGACTGTATAGTGGTAAATGCTGCCCCGACCGCAGCAAGCAGCCTAAACACTTGAGCTCCCTGCCACCAGATAAGGAGTCACGTTGGCTAGATCGCTGGTTGGGCAAGCGGACATTTGCCTTGGCCACTTTGGCCTTTAGGGTGCAAAACTACATGGCACACATGGTGTAGTTCCAGAATGTGCTTTGAGATCAGACCAAGGGACTTAACTAAATTCTTGCCTGATGACTCGACTGGGCAGCAGCTCCAGCACACCTTGCAGTCAGGAGCTAACGTCTGTCTGCGTTTTCTCCGCTGGGCCTATAGCGCTGTAGATGCTTCGGCCTGGGCAGCTGCATTTGGCATGTGTGTACACTAGCACTCTTGGCTTTGGGTGTCTGGGTTTGCCCAGGGTATCCAGCTATCTATAATGAATGCTCCTTTCCGTGGGTATAAGCTTTTTGGAGCCGATATCCAGGACATCCTCTCTGAACTTTAGGTTTCTGGGTGCATCCTCAGGTCTCTGCATTCACTGTATCATATGCAGCCCAAGGGTGGAATACGTGTGCCCCTTCATTGGGCCATCCACAGACGTGCCCAATCCTCTTCTAAGCCCAAGGAAAGTGACTGTGGCTTTGCCAGTCCCTACCCCCTCTGCCAGCAAGAGCTCTCGAGGTGGCTCCGCAGCCTCTGTTGCGGCAGTCCCATCCTCCTGACTCCTTATCAGACCCTCCCCCTCCAGGAAGGCAGCAGGTGGTCGTATGAGTCACTTCTCCCAGCACCTGCTGCACCAGGACAGGTGATGAGAAATAATCGCAGACAAGTAGGTGCTTTAGCTCATCGAGCATGGCCACACTCTGGAGCTTCTGGAGTGGCCCCAGGACAGACCTCCAGTTCTGTCCTCATATCCTCCAGTCATGTCCCTGTACTCTGGGAAGAGATTAACTCCCTGCTCCATAAACAGGCCATAGAACCCGTTCCCTGATCTCAGCAAAGGGGGGGGGGGGTTCTATTCCCATTTCTTCCTGGTTCCCAGATGTACAGGATCTCTCAGGCCCATCCTCAGCCTCAGTGAGCTGAACCACTCGATCCAGTACAGAAGGTGACTCTCCAGGGTCAGCTGCCCCTTTTACATCAAGGGGACTGGTTATGCTCCCTTGACATGCATGTCAAGGTGTGTTCCTTTCTCAGGTTCCACTTTCAGGGAGCACACTTTCAGTTTAGAGGTCTACCATTTTGCTCGTCCTCAGCCCCTCAGGTATTCACCAAGTGCCTGGCAGTGGTGGCAGCTACCCTCTGGTGAAGGGGGTTTTGTGTGTTCCTTATCTGGACTGGTTTCTTGCGGCACTCTCCAGGGACTGCCCTCTCCAGACCTTGGACCAAACTTGCCGTCTGTTCCAGGAGTTAGGCATCACCATCAACCTGCTCAAATCAGTTTCGTCTCCCTGCCAGCATAGAAACATAGAATTTGACAGCAGATAAGGACCGCTTGGCCCACCCAGTCTGCCCATTTCCCTACCTAATGGATAAGCTGCAGATCCTAGTTAACCAACAGCCTACTTATTCAAATAACAGAAGTCTTGCTGTATTCTGACAATTGCAGTTAGCTCCAGCACTTGAACTGTCTCTGAGAGTGAAGGGTTAAAATTCTATGCCAGGCATAGAACATTAGGCTCGAGCTTGGTTTAAAACTCTGTCTGAGACACTTTGAAACCAAACCGTCAGATTCTTTACTCTGCCTCACTGAACAGTCGCTCCGAAGATTTTCTCCTTCTGCTCGGTTCAAACGTGGTTAAAGTGTTGGTTTTAGTCCGCTTTTCGTTCCGTTTGTCGGTTCGAGACTCTGTATGTGGTACCGTAAGTGCTTAGGATAGTATTGTGGACAGTTATTGTGTGGAAATTGTAAATTTTTTCTGATCGGTTCAGCTGAACCAATCCTTTAGTCAAAAATCTTTCTGAAAAGCTTAGTGTGTGGTTACTGGTCCATATCTGTTTTAAAAATCTGTGATTTGAACTTTTTTTTCCAACACCCGTAAGACGGTGAGAAACTGATAGGGGAGTCTTGCCTGGCGGTTGCCGAATAAAGGGTAAGTTTGTTAGGTTGGCCATGTCTGAGAAACCCAAGAAAAAAAACGGGCCCACTGGGTTTCAACACTGCAGTGTGTGTGGGGAGGTCTTTGCTAAGGCCAGTCCCCACACCACCTGTGTTTACTGTCTGGGGATTGACCACCTCAATTCAGACTGCCAAATTTGCAAGAATTTCCCTAAGTCTACCCTGGAAAAAAGGTTAGGTAGACTTAGGGATAAGGAGGCCAAGAAATCTGCTGACCCGGAAGGCCAGCCCGGTTCAGTTCCTACTGAACCAGAAGGAGGGCCCTCTGACCAGGGCATTACTTCATCGGGCAAGAGGAGAGCCAATCCTGAGTGATCGGTTCCTACAAAAGAAAGCATGAGACCATCGGCTGGTTGGATCCAGAAACTTCATGTTCGAGCGAAGAGATAGCCAAGTGATTAATTGTGGAATCACTTCTTATTCTGACCGATCCGGCGCCTTCTGGCAGGGTTCGGTTCAAGTCGGTTCCTCCGGTTCAGGATTATTCCCTGAAGAATTTTACGAACCGGAGTTTGATGAGGAGGGGGATTTTGAAGAGGATGATTATGACGGTGAAAGTCTGGATGTGCCTGTGGAACCGGACATCTCCCCAGACAGACCTGGTGTTCCCCTCCTAGGCTTTCTGAGTCTCCTCCCCACTTTCTGTTTTACAGAAAAGTGGCTCAAACCCTCCAGCTTCCTATTGAGGAGGCTGTGAAGGATCAAGAGGAGCCTGACTTTGTAGAGATGATGGACATCCCAGAGTCTAAGAGACTGTCTATTCCCCTCCATAAGTCATTTGGGAAACCGACACAAAAAATTCTTAGGTCTCCCAACTCTGTACCTCCTGAGAATGGACAAGAGGTACACCTTGTCACGCTCAGATACGGAGTGTCTTTATCAGCAATGCAGCCATGTTGGGGTAGTGCAGGCTGCTGCCTGTGACAAGGCAAACATCCCCTTGGCTTCACACCCCCCAGACAAAGATTCCAAGAAGGTAGATGCCATGGCAAAGAAGCAGTACATGGCATCATCTTTGGGACTCAGGCAGGCTAACTATATGGTCTATACAGCTAGGTACCAGAAGTCCAGGTGGGACACTGTACTGGCACTGGCTAAACAGGCTTCCCCCCCAGCTAGCCAAGGAGCTGGAAGGGGTGGCTGCTGATGGGATCGAGGCATCAAAGGTGCAATTTCATGCTGCTATGGACTCCATTGATGTGTCATCAAGAGTCATGACTACATCTGTGGCTGCTTGGTGGATGGGTTGGCTCAGATGTACTAGCCTTTCGCAGGATACCCAGGCCAAGGCCATGGATTTCCCTGTGGTGGGTAGTTCTCTGTTTGGGGAGCAGACAGAGAATTACATGAAGAAAATGGACGAGTACAGGATCACTTACAGGAGTGCCCAGGCCAAGGAGAGGCAGGCAACTCCTCAAAGGCAGCAAGCTAGAGGCAGGGGCAGGCCTTTTCACAGGCCTTTCTACCAGGCACAGGCCTCTTCTTCCTTTTCTCAGAGGGGGTTCTTCAGAGGGAGAGGCAGAAGGGGGATGAGCAGGGCTGCATCCACCCCTCAGCCTAAGGCTCCTGCCAAGCAGACATCCTGATGTGTCAGCCTGGGTCGACTCCCCCATTCCGGTAGGAGGCAGGCTGGCTTACTTTGTCAGGACTGGACATCTGTTACCTCAGACAAGTGGGTCCTGGCGGTTGTAAGCCAGGGGCTGGTTCTCAGTTTCAAAAAATTTCGGAAACTGAGGCCCAGATCCTTTCCACCTGCAAATACATCAGAAACCCTTGTTCTAGAGGCAGATGTTTCCTCTCTACTGGCCTTAGAGCCATAGAGAGATTTCAACCTATACAGGGGCAAAGGTCTGTACTCCAGGTACTTCCCTACCCCAAAAAAGACAGGGGAGTTGCGACCCATCCTAGATTTAAGATATCTAAAGAAGCACCTGCTAAAGCCAAAATTCAAAATGGCGACTCTGGGAACAATTCTTCCCTCTCTGAGGCCAGGAGACTGGCTAGCTTCCCTGGACCTCAAGGATGTCTATTTTTACATTCCCATCAGGTGCTCCCTCAGAAAGTACCTCAGGTTCGAATTGCCCTCAAGCCATTATCAGTTAAGAGCAATGCCCTTTGGCCTAACTTCAGCTCCAAGGGTGTTTACAAAGTGCCTAGCAGTAGTGGTGGCTTTTTTAAGAAGGAAAAGGATTTCTATTTTTCCATACCTGGACGACTGGCTCCTTGTGGGCCAGTCTTCAGACCAAGTCAAGTCAGATCTTCAGGTCACCCAACAAGTTCTCACTCTCCCTGGGGTTCTTTCTCAATCTTCCCAGGTCAGTTCTCGAGCCAGTATAGCTCCTCACTTTTATAGGAGCAGAGCTGGACACGCTCAAGGCAAGAGCTTTCCTTCCTTTGGAAAGGGCAAAAGCCATCTCTCAGCTGGCCTCTTCCTTCCTTCCTCTGGTTTCTTGACCAGCAAGGCATTTTCTTCAGCTTCTGGGCCACATAGCATCTTCCACGGCAGTGGTCCACGGGGCCAGGTTTCAGATGAGGGACATTCAGTTCCATCTGAGGACTTTTTGGTCCCAAAGGAAAGATCCTCTTACCAAGCTAGTTCCTGTTACTCAGACCTTTAATTCAGGCCCTTCATTGGTGGCAGGACCTGGACAGTCTGAGGCAAGGTGTTCCATTTGTCACTCAGACTCGCTCTGTGGTTCTTACCACAGATGCTTCCCCTTTGGGGTGGGGAGCCCATCTGGGAGCTCTCATGGCCCAGGGACTGGGTCTCCTCAGGAATCCCTTCTTCATATCAACCTCCTGGAGCCCAGGGCAGTATTTCTTGCCCTCCAAGCTTTCTCTGTCAGTACAGAACAAGGTGGTTCAGGTCAGGACGGACAACACTACCACCATGTGGTACATCAACAAGCAGGGAGGCACTCGGTCCACAGCCTTGTGCATGGAGGCCATGAAAATATGGTCCCTGGCTTATTCCCTGCAGACCTCTCTAGTAGCAGTCCACTTCCCAGGAAAGGACAATGTGATAGCAGATGCATTGAGCAGGATTTCCCAGGGCCATCATGAATGGTCTCTGGATCCTTTGGTGTTGAAAAAGATTTTCTCAAGGTGGGGCACTCTAGAGATAGATCTCTTTGCAGCCCCAGACAATCACCAACTTCCTCTATTTTGTTGCAGACCCCCAGTCTTGGGCTCAGTCCCTCTGGATGCTCTGATTTTGAACTGGGAAGGGACATTTCTTTATGCCTTCCCTCCTTTTCCTCTACTGTTCAAATTGATTCTGATTGCTCCAGACTGGGCAGGGCAGCCTTGGTACCCCCTGTTGCTGTCCTTAGCAGTCCGTCTTCCCCTGTCTCTTCCCAGGAATCACAATCTGTTAACCACCTCTCAGGGGAGGATTTGGTACCCCAGTCTCCAGTCACTCAGTCTCAAGGCATGGCTCTTGAAGAGTTGGAGTATGCAGACTTACATCTGTCCCAAGGGGTTCTGGATATTCTCAAAGCTTCTCGAAAGCCTGCCGCCAGAAAAACTTACAACTCCAAATGGAAAAGGTTCAGTATTTGGTGTTCCAAGAAGCATATATCCCCAGATACTGCTGAGTTGTCTACAGTTCTGGATTATATGGTTCACCTTAATGCACCTTAATGGACCCCCGTCAGGAGGCACAGAAATTCTTAACATGTTGAAACCCATAACTTTGGCTGCTAACACGGAAACAATAATCTTAGGGGACTTCAATATGGATTGGCTCACTGCTAAATCCCACTCCCTAAAAGCCATCTGTGATGAGCTGGGTCTTACATAGATAGTAACTGAACCCACAAGAATCAATGCTTCTAACTCTGCCAACAGCTCACTCTTAGATATCTTCTTAACTTCGCATCCCCATAAAATCTCACATTCTGCAGTTTTCCATAATGACATCAGCGATCACAGTATCATTGTATGTACAAGATTCCAATCTAAAACCCAGCAGCACCCTAAATTCAGAATCAAACGCTCGTTCTGAAATTCAACTCAGTAAACTTCCTAACCGATCTAGCTACGATCAGGTGGCAAGACCTATATCTTGCCATATCTGCTGATGCCGCCATCTCTGTCCTAAATGACAACCTCACCACCCTAATTAACAAGCATGCTTCTCTTATTAAAATGAGGGTGTGGAAAATCTCACATCCGTGGTTCACCCAAGAGCTCAAATCTGCACTTACCAGTAGAGACAAGCTATGGGCTAGGCCAGGCACACAAAGAACCCGCAGACTGGCAGGCTAGAACTGCCAGAAATGCCTGTGTTAAAAGTGTACGTGCTACTAAAGCAAACTTCTACATCTCCACTCTGGAGCAGGCCAAAGGGAACTCCCAAAAAATCTGGAAGACACTGAGATCCATTGAAGGCCATCCTGCTGCTTCCTCCCTTCCCACCAAGATTCTGGCCAAGGACGGGATGGTTAAAAATAAACTGCGAATCCTCGAAGAACTTAACCTTCACTTTGCCACTGCCGGGTTGGCATTCGACGACTCCTCATATGCTAGCCGAGTGATTAGCAACACTAGCCCAGATACTACACATGCTACTTCACCTCATCCCTTCCAGTTGTGCCTGTTTAGCTACAAAGAAGTCGAAGACATAATTCTTAGCCTTGACACCAAGAAAAGTGCAGGGGACCATGGCCTTGAATTATTTTTCTTGCGGTTAGGCTATGCCCAGCTCACAGCCCCCATCCTTCACATCTTCAACCTCTCTATTACCACAGCCACTGTTCGATCCTGCTGGAAATCTGCCCATGTCCTTCCTCTCTTCAAATCAGGAGATCCTTGTGACTTGAACAACTACCTTCCTATCTCTATCTTGCCTGCTCTGTCCAAAGTGCTGGAAAAAACTTATATACAACCAACTAAAAAAATCACCTTGAAGGGCACTCACTCCTAAACCCGACCCAATCTGGCTTCAGGTCGAAGCACAGTACCATCTCAGCCTTGGCTAAAGTCTCTAATGACTGGATCCATGCTATGGACACCAAGAAGGTTACTGGTGCAGTCTTTCTAGACCTCAGTAAGGCCTTGACACTGTAGACCTTCACCTCCTAATCACCTGTCTTGCCTACATAGGTGCCACTCCACTTACCTTACAGTGGTTTAACAGTTATCTCACGGGAAGGATACAAAAAGTCAAAGCTGATGGCCTGCTATCTGCCCCTCCTTCCAATTGCCAGAGGAGTCCCTCAAGGCTCCATCCTAGGACCAATCCTTTTTTCCCTGTACATCAACAACCTTGACCCCCACATAAAGAACTCTAGCATACATTTCTTTGCGGACTATACGGTTTTGTATGCATCAGGCTCGTCCTTAACTGAAGTCAGGGAAGCACTCCAAGCTGACTTTATCCAGTTAGAAAGCAACCTTATCAATGCCAAGCTTCTCTTAAATGCCAAAAAAACCAAGACAATGATTTTCTTGAGACTTGCCTTGTCTGGTGCCCTACCTACCCCACCTAAAAACTTCATAGTTACCTCCCTAGGTGAACCCTTGGAAGTCATACCTAAATTGAAATATCTAGGTATGTGGACAGACAACAAGCTTTCCTTCAACGACCACATCGAGGCTCTATCAAAGAGGCTTAAAGCACGCTTGGGTTTCTTCTTTAGAAATAGGACCCTCTTTTCTCTCGCGACCCGCAAAAGACTTGTCCTAGCAACATTCCTTCCCTTGCTTGACTACGGAGACATTATCTTTATCTCCTGCCCAACCTTGAGGCTATCTAAACTGGATGTACTCTATCACCGTGCTCTTTGCTTTATTACTAACTCTGCGTACAGGACCCACCACTGTGATCTTTATGCAGCAGTTGGGTGGACCTCTCTTGCCACCAGACACCTCCTGCATGCTGGCATTTGGACCCTCAAATTACTACTCCACAAACTGCCTGTCTATTTACCGTCTCTCATACACATCTCACATAGCGCCTGCTCCCTAAGGAAATCCGACCTTATCCTACTAATGGTCCCAGGACACGTACCACAGCTGGCCAAAGAGCTGTCTCATACGCCCACCCAAACATTTGGAACCAACTACAAGCCATGCTGAAGCTAACCAGCATTGTATCAATTAACTCCTACAAAACACTAGCGATCTCTAAATTAAAAGACATATGTAGGTGCTACTAGGCCCCCAACGCCAAGTCAACTTCCTAGGTACCAACTGGCCCTCTACTTATTAAGCTGAAATGTGTTACATAATTAGGGCAAGGTTAAATCTGGAATGTACTGCATATATAGTATAAGGACTTCTGTTGTGTATACCTCTTGCATTATATATTTTTTCTTTGTTGTTCTACATTTTATATCTCCTGTCTGTGTAATTGCGAACTGTATGTGCCTCAGGACCTCCTTGTGAATGAGCTTGCTCAACGGGAGTCGTTCCTGCAATAAACTTGAACTTGAACTAATGGCCTAGGCCTCAAACCAGCTACTCTCAAAGTTCATTTGTCAGCTATTTCTGCTTTCCTGTCAGTGGGGAAGTCTTCCTCTCTGTCATCTCACCCTGTATTCTGTAAATTTTTCAAAGGATTGCTTCATACCAGTCCCCCATTTTAAGGATCCTGCTCCTGCCTGGGATTTGAATATTTGCATTGCTCAGCTTATGCAACCCCTTTGAGCCTATGTCCTCAGCAGAGCCTTATAGCATTTGACTTGGAAACTGTGTTTTTGGTTGCTATTATCTGCCAGATTTATCAGTGAATTGCAAGCTCTGTCAGTGAGCCTGACTTCATTTCATTCCATAGAGATAAGGTGGTCCTTAGAACCAATAGAAGGTTCTTACCTAAAGTGGTTTCTGATTTCCACTTAAACCAATCTATGTCTCTTCCTGTGTTCTTCACTGATCACACCTCCTCAGGGGAAAGAGAGATTACACAGTTTAGATGTTAAAAGGGCCTTAGTTACTACATTGAATGTACAAGAGCACAGGTTTGACTCCTCCAGTTGTTCCTCACTTTTGGAGAAGTGGTAGAAGGGCAAACCTGCCACTAAGAACTATTGCCAGGTGGATTGTCTCTTGTATTCAATTCTGCTAGCGAGAAGCTAGGCAAAATTCCGCCCTCAGGCCTGAGGGCTCATTCGACCAGAGCAGGGGTTCTCAAACAGAGGCCAGCCTCCTGGGAGGCCCCAACCTGTTCCAGGGGAGGCTCAAGCAAGTCTTGAAAAAGTATTATATTTCAATTTTGAACTTTATAGATTTTGTGTGAAGGGATAAGGCAAACTGAAAGAGGATAATAGTAGGTGAATTTATGTATTTATTCACAAGTCTGTGACCAGGAAGGTACTGTACACTGAGCCATGGCTTATTTCAGGTGTACCCAGGAAGGGTAGTGAGAGAATACAATTCAAAATGTAACTGCAAAACACTCAAGAAATACAAAATGAATAAAAGTGCAAACAAATTCAGAACAATAAACTAACAATGCGAGGAAAATTGATCAATTAGACTGCACAGAACTGTCCAAATACAAGAGTTAACCATACAGGTACTAGGAATAAGAGCAGGAGGGAGCAAAATGATCCCTGAGAAGTTGCTTAAGAGCAGGGTGAGAGGGAGAGGAGGTCAGCAGGAAGGTTATTCCAGTTAGAGGGAAACAGAAAAGCAGTCTGACCCATGAAGGTATGGCAGTAAGGAGTAACAATGGTTCGAGAGTCAAAATATTGGAGCAAGTAGGTTGTCCTGGTTGAGGGTTACAATAAGCTTAATAACATGAGAGCCAGCTATGCAAAGAGGTTTCAATTTATTCCTGATGTACTGTGAAAAGTAGGCTATTTTTCTATGGGAGGCCCAAAAATATTTCAGTATTTTGAGGAGGCTCAAGATCTTTTCCATGGCTTAGGGGAGGCTCACTATGACAAAGTTTGAGAACTGTTGCACTAGAGGTACAGCTGCTTCTCTGGCTGCAGCCAGGGTTATTCCTTTGTTAGAAATTTGCCAAGCAGCCACCTGGAAAACAGTTCATACCTTCACCAAGCATTACTGTCTGGATATCCAGGCTAGGAGTGATGCTAGGTTTGGCACATTAGTGCTTCAGAGCCTATTCCCAAAGTAGGTTCCGTCCCTCCTCCTTGGAGGTACTGCTTGGTAGTCTGTAATTGACAGAATACAGCAAGACTCATGTTGTTTGAAGAAAAAATTACTCACCTTAGTAATTGTGTTTCTTCTAATGGAGTCTTGCTGTATTCTGACCTTCCTCCCTGCCTCCCCTCTCAGAACCTGTTTTGGGAAGTGGGTGGACAGGTGCAGTGTTGCAACCCAGAGGTGTCTTTAGCCCACTCTTGTTGTGTTGGGTGCTTTGTGTTTGATTAGTTAAGGGTTTTTTAGTTTTTATTGCTTGGTTTTTGGTCTTTGGGTTTCCTGACTTGAATCTTTTGGGAATCTAAAGTCTTTGTTGCTAGTTGGCTAGTAGGAATTTTACAATTTCCACATTATATAGTCAGTGAGTTTTAGCTCGTAAGAATCTGACTGTTTGGTTTCAAAGTGTCACAGACAGAGTTTTCAACCGAGCTCGAGCCTAACGTTCTATGCCTGGCATAGCATTTTAACCCTTCACTCTCCGGGGCAGTTCAAGTGCTGGAGCTAACTGCAATTGTCAGAATACAGCAAGACTCCTTTAGAAGAAACACAATTACTAAGGTGAGTAATTTTTCTTCCTACACCCACCCCTAGAATTGCCTTATGACTGTCCCATGCATTCTTGAATTCCACCACTGTTTTTGACTCCACAACCTCCTCTGAAGGCCGCCCATGCATCCACAACACTCTGTGAAAAAATACTTCTTACATTACCTCTGAGCCACCCCACCATCTTCAAATTGTGCCCCTTGTTCTTGCACACCCTTTTTCTGAAAGATGCTACCTTCTTGGACTTTGTTGATTCCTTGAGGTACTTCAAAGTTTCTATCATGTCCCCCGCCCTCTCCTCGCAGGCTATACATATTAAGCTTCTTAAGTCTCTCTTCATATGTCTTCCGGTGCAGACCCTGCACCATTTTAGTTGCCCTCCTCTGGACTGCCTCCATCCTGTTTGTGTCTTTGCAGAGATTGGGTCTCCAGAATTGCACGCAGTACTCCAGATGGTGTCTCACCAGCTGTCCATACAGAGGGATAACAACTTCTGTTCTAGGGACATGGATATGTTGTTCATCCACACTTATTGGCAGGTTCCTTGCCGCTTTAAAGCTTGCCGGAAGATCTTCAAGCTGGCTCCTCCCACCCACCCGGGTGGTAAAACTCTCGGCTCCACCCCATGACGCCAGATCTTCCTTACCGCTTGGAAGCTCAGGTTCCCTCCTTAACGTGCTGCGTTTAATACTGGTTCCTAATTCTTCGAAAGTTCGAAATCAAAACGTTTTTTGCTAAAGACTTGTCTTTCCTCGCGCCGCGATGGACAAATCGACTCCCGGTTTTCGGAGGTGCCCTTGCGGGCAGAAGATGTCTAGGGACGGATCTGCACTCACGTGGCCTACTGCCTGGGCCTTGAGCACGATCCGCGAGGCTCGACTTGCTTTCTTCCTTTTCGGCCCACGTCCCTGGAAGACCGTCTGCCCGTACACAACTGGGCGCCCGAGAAAAGAATTCCACCAGTGAAATCTAGCGTGAGGCCCAATTGGCGGTGTCCGTGGCAGCGGGCTCGGGCGGATCAGTCGAGCAGATGATCGCCTCGAGGAGGAGGCGCGGGCCGCTTCTGCTCGGCTGCGGCATTTGTCCCGCTCTCTCTCGGTGCCTCGTACTCGGCTTCTTTTAAGGAGATTTGTCTGACCCTCTCGACCAAAGGTGAGGGTCCAACTTCTTCGGGACCTTTTTCCAGGTCCAAAAAGAGCAAAAGTAAGTCTCTCCGTCGACGCTCTTGGGAGCGGGAAAGATCCCCCTCCCTGTGTCGACAGTTGACTGGCCGTCCTCAGCTTCGACCACTGGTTTCACGTCCCCTGGCCAGGCCAGTTGACCGAGACTCCCATCGACGCTGTCGAGATTTTCTCGACCGTTAGACGGGTTGTCGGCTGGAGAAGCTGAGAATCCCTCTCCTCGGTCCCCCGTGGGAGTTGAGGATCCTGGCTGCTGCGCCTGTGCCTCGGTTCCGAGCCTTCGTGGGACTCGTCCGAGCCGAGGGAGTGCCACTCGACACTTCTCCTCGCCTTCCTCAGCCTAGTCGGACTCTCGGTCTCGGGTCTCGGACATCCGTGGTCCAGCCGATCCCGCCGCCATAGGCGGTCCTCAGTCTCGCACCGCGGGCAGCGGCGCCGCCGCTATTCCTGGACGAGGGAGGCTTCAGCGTAAGTTGCGCCGGAGGCACGAGGAACTCATGTGGCAACAGCTCTTTTGACCGGGAATAAGCCGACCCAGTCGCCTTCCCGCCATTAAGTGGCTGTCACCGAGCAGTCAAAACAACCCTCGCTGTAGTCGAGAGGCCTGTTCAGGCCGGTTGTTCCAATTCCAGCTGCCCCACGATTCTGGGAACCTCCGCTCCACAGCCATTAGTTGGGGTCTCGACCAAAATTCTGGTCGTCTTGGGTCTGCCCTATAGGCTGTCTGTCACCCTCACTCCCGAGCAAACCCTCGGCAGGTGGAGGTGGCTCAGGCCCGAGGCAGTTCTTTGAGGACTCTTCTGAGTCCGATGATGGTTCCTCCTCTCTCCAAGCGCATGGACTTGGAGTCCTCGGAAGGGCAGTCAATGGACGATAGCCTCCGTCCTTCTTAGGTATGCTTCGATCATCTCGAGTCCACGGGAAAGCTCTACCATTTCTAAACGGGCCAGGTATCCCTCACTGGAGATTCTGGACCTAGGGATTCTCCCACGGAGGCCTTTCCGTGGCCGGTTTACAGTGGGTCCGGCCTTGAACTTTGGTACCCTGCTTCCTGCTCCTGCGCCTCGGCCAGGTTGGCCAGGAAGTATGCGGTCCCCATCGTCCTGTCCGGTTGGGAACACCCTCGGCCGAGGGGTTGGTTACCGACATGCTTTCTCCGTGCTGGGAACGCCAGGATGTGGATTAAACCTCCCGGCTGGGAACTCCAAGCAAATGATTATGCCGGTGAAAGTCTGCTGCGCTCTTCCCGGCCTTCGCCAGGCCAGTTCGGCCGTCCCGTAAGATTTTCTCACGCCCTGTTGGGCTTCCTGGATGAGGTTGTCCTCATCTTCCCGCAGATCTGCAGACTACGGTCAGGCAGGTGCAGGACCAGGGCAGGACGGTGGCCAAACAGCAGCTCCAGACCGCGTTAGACATCGGGACTCATGTGCCAGGTCTGTGTGCGGCCGCAGTGGCCATGCATCGTCGGACTTGGCTGAGGATATCCACCTTTACCGGATACCCAGCACAAGTTGGCGGATGTTCCTTTGGGGACTGACCCTTCGGCCCTGGGGTGGAAGGTCACCTGCAGAGGATCGAGAAGTCCAGTGCTATCTTGGACTCGGCCCTTCCGCCAGAAGGACAAAGGGCCGCGGAAGCCACAGCCTAAGCTCCTTTCGCCCCTGCGCCTGCTGCGCCGCCCGCCCAGCAACGCCAGGCTGTGCAGGCTCACCTTTGTATCCCCAAACCTGTCGGCTTCCTCCAACAGGAAGCAGGAGGTAAAGGCCCGGGAGGTCCCTCGGCGGTCCTCCTCCAAGCCTGCCCAGTGACGGGCTGAGGAGTGTCGCCCCCATCCCCGTCACCACCCCTGGTTCTCTCGGTGGGACGGCTCTGAACTTTTTCCGCCTGGTCCGCTGTTACCACGGACAGGTGGGTACTGGAGGTGGTGGGAAAAGGCCTACCTCTGAATTCGAGGCCCCGCCTCTTCAGAGCCGGGCCGCACCTGGGGCCTCGGGGTCCGAGTCTCACTGGCGGCTTGCCGAGCCGATAGCTCCTCCTCCAAAAGGAGGTGATCACAGAGGTGGAGGACCCCCTTCAGACCCGGGGTTCGTGTCCAGGTATTTCCTGGTTCCGAACGGACGGGGCTGGCGCCCATTCTCACTCTTCACGACCTGAACAAGTTCCTAAGGTCTCGAACCTTCAGAATGGTCACTCTGGTGCAGATAATACCATCTCTGAACACGGCGTGGTTCTGCTCTGGACCCACAGGGCCTGCGTTCTTTCGCTCTATCTGTCCGTCACATCGGAGACTCCTCCGCTCGGCAGGAGGGATCCCTTCGAGTTCGAGCCATGCCTTCGAGGCTTATCTCCAGCTCCCAGGGTCTTCACCAAATGCATGGCAGTGGTGACAGCATTCTGCGGGCCCGAGGGGGTCCGGGTGTACCTTATTTGGCGATTGGCTGATAGCAGCCTCCTCCAGACGGAGGTTGAGCGTCCAGAGATCTGGCCCTCCAGGTTTGCTCTCAAGTTGGCCTTCTCATCAACGAGGCCAAGTCGAACTTGAGCCAAGCAGGCGATCCTGTTCATCGGGCAGAGCTCGACTCTCTTCGAGCCAGAGCACGGTTCCCGGCGGACAGAGCCGAGGTTCGACTTCCTTGCCCAATCATTTCTGGTTGCAGTCGCGCCCTGCCCAGGACTTCCTGCGCCTTCTGGGTCTCATGGCGGCCTGTACCAGCGTGGTCGTTAGGCGCTGGCACATGCGCCCCCTTCAGTGAGGACTGGCCAGCCAGTGGTCACAAAGCTGCGATCCTTTGGACCAGCTGATGATAGTGACCTTGGAGATGTGGAGCGCTCTCCAGTGGTGGACCGTTCCATTCCATCTGCAGGGAGGCATCCATTTGTCCGCCGCAGGCCCGGTCTCTCTATCGACCGATGTCTCTCTGATGGGTTGGGGTGCCCATCTGGGGGAACACAGAGTGCACGGCCTGTGGTCCCGCTGGAGTCCCGATGCCACATCAACCTGCTGGAGCTCCGAGCAGTCCGCCTAGCTCTCACCGCCTTTGCTCCGTTTCTCTGGGGTCAAGTGGTCCGAGTCCAGACGGACAATACCACGACCATGTACTACCTGAACCGCCAGGGCGGGACGCGCGCCATGCTTCTATGCAAGGAAGCTCTCCGCATTTGGTCACTCGTGCGCAGCCTGGAGGCGGATCTCCTAGCCATTCCTGTGGCAGGAGCCTCCAATACCCTGGCCGATGCCCTGTGCCAGATAGGGGCTGCATCTCGCGAGTGGTCTCTCCTGCCGGAGGTAGTACAATATCTGTTCTCCCACTGGGGCACACCTCAGGTGGACCTGTTTGCCTCCAGGGAGAACGCGAAGCTGAGGCTGTTTTATGCCCGCCCCCATCAGCAGGGCTTGCTGCAGGGGGATGCCTTCTCGAGGCTGTGAACCTGGCCTCTCTTTTACGCCTTTCTCCATTTCCTTGATTCACAAGTGCTTCTCAAGGCAAGGAGGGACAAGGCGCAGGTGATTCTGATGCTCCCAGACTGGCCCCGCCGGATCTGGTGCCCATATCTCCTCAGCCTCAGCTCCAGACTCCCGAGGCAGCTTCCAGCTCGCCTGGACCTGCTCTCAGTCAATCAGGGGAAGGTGTTCCATCCGGACCTTCAATCCCTGCACCTGACGGCCTGGTTCCTGAGTGGCTAGAGTTCCAGGCCTTGGGTCTTTCCGATGAGGTCCTCAATGTTGTTGAGGCGTCCCGTGAGAGTCGACCAGAAAATGCTACGCCTTCAAATGAAAGAGATTCTCCATTTGGTGTCAGGGCAAGGGCTTGGACCCTTCCTCCTGTTCTGTGGCAAGCATTTTGGACTATTTATGGTCCCTTTCTAGTCAAGGGCTTAGGTCGGCTGACCCTAAAGGTGCATGCACCAGCATCTCTGCTTACGGGCGCGGGCGGGGGCAGTCGGTAAGCATAAGGAAAAGGTGGTCATGCGCTTTCAAAGGCCTTGATCACATTTCCCCTCGATGCAGAACCTCCACCTCCGTGGGGATTTACTGCTGGTACTGGCAAAGCTCATGGGCAAGCCATTCAAACCAATGCACAGGTGTGATCTCTCCACCTGTCGAAGACCGCTTCTCTTGGTGGCTATCCGTCCAGCCAGAAGGATGGAGAGCTCCAGGCACTTTGCATCGAGTCTCCTTACCTGGTCTTCCACAGGGACAAGGTTGTCCTGCGCCCCCACCCGAAATTCCTTCCGAAGGTGGTGTCGGAGTTTCACCTTAACCAGGTGCTGACTCTGCCGGTGTTCTACCCCAATCACACCTCGGAGGCCGAATATAGGCTCCATACTCTGGACCCTAGAAGGGCGCTCGCTTATTATAGGGCGCCACAGGCTGAAATTCAGGGAGAGGTTAGCCAGCTGTGTTTGTCACACCTACGCTGAAGCCGCACCTGACAGGACCTGCAGCCAAGCGACGCATAGGCAGGTGGGTCACCTCCTGCATAGATCGCGCTATAAGCTGGCGGCATGGAGCCTCCCAGAGGGATAAGAGCTCATTCTACCCGTCAGACTGCTGCATCGGGTGGCTGCTTCCAGGGATGTCCCTATCCAGGAAATCTGCAGGGCTGCTACCTGGAAGTCAGCACACACCTTTATTACCCATTACCACATCGACCTTGAGTCACGCGGGATGCTGGTTTGGGGCCTCGGTTCTCAGTCTTTATTCCTAAGTAGGTGTGCACCTTGCCTCCTCCTCCCGGAGAACTGCTAGGAGTCTGCCAATAAGTGTGGATGAACAACATATCCATGTCCTAGAAATACAGGTTACTCACCTGTAACAGGAGTTCTAGGAATGGTATATGTGTTCATCCACACCCACCCGACCTCCCCGGCTTCGACGCACAACCTGAGCTTCCAGCGGGCCAGATCTGGCGTCATGGGGCGGAGCTGAGAGTTTTACCACCCGGGTGGGTGGGAGGAGCCAGCTTGAAGACCTTCCGGCAAGATTTAAAGCGGCAAGGAACCTGCCAATAAGTGTAGATGAACAACATATACCATTCCTAGAACTCCTGTTACAGGTGAGTAACCTGTATTTTTCTACTGGTGATGCCTCTCCCTCTGCATCCCAGTATCCCCCCAGCCCTCCTTACTGCCCTCTCACATTGCTTGCCCACCTTAAGGTCATCTGATATGACTACCCACAGGTCCCTTTCCTTTTTTGTTGTTGTTAGTATCTCACCCCCCACTGTGTACTCTTCCCTGGGTTTTTGTTTCCCAGGTGCATTACTTTGCACTTCTTAGCATTGAATCTAAGCTGCCATACATTTGACCATTCCTCCAACCTTGCCAAGTCCCTTCTCATCCTTTCCACCCCAGCTTGTGTATCAACTCTGTTGCAGATCTTTGTGTCATCTGCAAAGAGACATACTTTTCCTTCCAGTCCCTCTGCAGTGTCAATTATAAAGACATTGAAGAGGACCGGTCCTAGTACTGAACCCTGCGGTTCCCCACTAGTAACCCCCCTTTCTTCAGAGTTGACTCCGTTTACTATTACCCTCTGTGTCCTGTTCTCCAGCCAATTCTTTAGCCAGGCTACCATCTTGGGACCTACTCCTAGGCTGGCTAACTTGTATATTAATCTTTTGTGTGGGACTGTGTCATGCCTTGCTAAAATCTAGGTAGGCCATGTCCACAGCCCCTTCCTGATCTACTACTTTGGTCACCCAGTCAAAGAGATCTATTAGATTCATCTGACATGACCTTCCTGCTGTGAATCCATGCTGCCTTGGGTCCTGTGCCTCTCTGGCCTCTAGGTACTCAACAGTTCTTTCTTTCAGAAGTGATTCCATCATTTTCCCTATCACTGAGGTTAAACTAACAGGTCTGTAGTTTCCTGCTTCTGCCCTGCTCCCACTTTTGTGAAGTGGAATCACATCTGCCCTCCTCCAGTCCTCAGGTACCACCCCATCCTCCCATGATTTGTTAAAGAGGGTAGTCAGTGGTGTCACTAGTTCTACCCTTAGTTCTTTAGAATTCTGGGATGAATCCCATCAGGCCCCATTGCTTTGTCCACCTTCAGTTTTAAAAGTTCTTTCAGAACCCTTTCTTCTGTAAATGGACTGGTATCAATTTCTGTATCCAGAGTGTTTCTGTTGTTTGGTTTAGGTACCTCCCCCTCTTCATTTGTGAATACTGAGCAAAAATACTTGTTTAGTATCTCTGCCTTTTCACAGTCACCCTCTGCCTACCCCCCCCCTTCCCTTTATTAAACCTCGCTGTCCCTCCCTTGGTCTTCCTTCGCTCCCTGATGTACCTATAAAAGGTTTTATCCCCCTTCTTTACTGAGTTGGCTGTCTTTTCCTCGGTTTGGGCCTTTGCTGTTCTGACTGCCTTCCCAGCTTCCTTTTGCTTTAACTGATACAATTCTGTGTCCTGCTCCTTCTGTGATTCCTTGTACTTCCTGGATGCTTTCTTTTTTTCTTGAACCTTCCCTGCCACCTCCTTTGAGAACCATAGTGGTTTCATATGTCGTTTTGTTTTATTTGCTGCACACTAAGGCTTGTTGCCTCTGTGATGGCAATTTTGATTATTCCCCATTGTTCTTCCACCCCTCCTTCCTGCCCATTGGCTAGTGCATTCCTTAGGCACTCACCCATTTTGACAAAATCAGCCCTCCTAAAGTCCGGTACTTTTGCCTTTGTATGGCTTGACTCTACCGCTGTGTTTATCGTGAGCCATACTGTTCGATGATCACTAGTTCCCAGATGGCTACCCACGTCTACATCTGTGATCCTTTCTCCATCTCCATTTAAGAGTACTAGGTCTAAGATTGCTCCCTCTTGAGTGGGTTCCAATACTAGTTGTCTAAGGCATGCCCCTTGTAGGGCATCTAGAATAACCCCACTCTTAGAAGTGGCTGCTGCAACTACACTTCAGATAACATCTAACATATTTAGATACCCCATCAGCAATACCTCCCCTTTTTCTGCCATTCTAAGTATACTTTCCATCATTTCCTTGTCCATTTCCTTCCCCTGAGATGGGGATCTGTATACAATCCCTGTGCGGATTGTGGTGCCATTGCCTGTCTCCAAATTGACCCACAGTGCTTCCTCTCCTCCCTGTTTACCCTTTTGTTCTGTTGCTTTGATTCCTTCCCTTATGTAGAGAGCTACTCCTCCTCTTTTACCCTCCCTGTCCCTCCTGTAGATAGTGTATCCTGGTATTTGTACGTCCCAGTCATGGTTCTGTGTGTACCATGCTTCTGTGACTGCCACAATATCCAGATGTTCCTCCTCCATCAAAGCCACTAATTCAGGAAGCTTGTTACCCAGACTACGGACATTGGTACTAATTGCTCTCCATTTTTTATGGCTTTACCTCTTGTAGCAACATTCCCCACTGACCTTTCTAACTTGGTCTTTTCCTCATTTAGTACCCTGTTTTGTAGGGGGTGGCTGGGAATTCCCTGCTGCTTATCAGTGCCTCCCCCCTTGACTAGTTTAAAAGCTTGCCATTGAAGCATTTAAACCAATTGCCCAGAAGACTTGATCCCTTCCTGGACAGATGCAGACCGTCCTGCCAGTATAGGCTAGTATCGCTCCAGGTGGAACCCCAGTCCCCAATGAAGCCAAACCCCTGTGCTCCACACCATTTTTTCAACCATTCATTGAATCGCATGGTGCGCAGTACCCTCGCCTCACCCATGCCATAGACAGGCAGCACCTCTGAGAAGGATACTGTGTGTTCTACTTGTCTTAGGCCCTTCCCAACTCCACAAAGTCCTCCTGCACTGCTCTAATCTCATGTTGAGCCAAGTCATTCGTCCCTAGGTGGACAATGACGTCCAGCTCAGTCTCCCGTGCAGCTGTTCTCGTGATCCTGAGGATGCGCTTCCTGTCCCTCCAAGCCATGGCGCCAGGCAGGCACCTTACTTCAGTTTTTTCTGCTCCCCCAGTTCTCTTCCCCTAATAATTGAATCCACCACCAGGAGCTGCTTCCTTTCCCTATGGTGTCCTCTGCCTCCTTCCTGTGGGCCTTCCTTGTGACAGTTGTCCGCAACCTCCGTAGTCTCCTCTGCGAGTGCATCCATAGGGGAACTATGCTCCCCCTAGAATGGTGTATGGATTGTGGAGTGGTACAGCTGAGTGGGTGTGCCTCTGTTCCACCACCCTCACCCTCCCTGAGCCAACTGTGGTCCAACTGCTGCACTTTCTTTGCACTCTGTGAGGCAGTGCTGGTGGCCCTAGTGCTCCATGGGTGGGAGAGGTTCCCTTACTACTGTCCACTGTGGCCTGAAGACGGGCAATCTCCTCCCTCAGGGCAGAGAGTTGCCTGCACATAGGGCAGCATCTGAGCCTCCAGAAAGACTCCCGGAAGACTGCTGCCCCACAGCCTGTACATTGCACTACTCCCCACATGTCTGTCTATCTTCCTGTTTATCCTGTGCAAGTTTTTTTTTTTTTTTATATCTTTTCTTTTTCTCTCTCTCTCTTTCCAGTTATTGTTTTGTTATACATATATAAAAATATACATATATAATATGCTGTGTACACTTATATTGTCAACGCCGTGTTCAGGAAAGGATATGACAGTGGTATGCACCTTGCCCTCTTGAAATGATGTCAGAATCTCCTGGTATAAAGGAAATTGTACCAGGGATTGGGTGGAGTGAGGGAGGGATTTGGGCCCAAATTTTGCCCTCTCAAAACAATCAGCTGAAAGCTCTGACCCACCACTACGAAGAGTGTTGACCTTCCTGTCTGCAGGACAACCTCCACAACAATTTAAGAGAAATTACCCTGCTAAACAAACAGAGAAAAATCAAACAGCTGAGTCAAACACAGGAAACCTCCCCAGCCCCAATACAGCCTGGCGATTTGTGCTCTGAAAGCAATCCGCCCCTAAACAAGTCAGCTGTGCACCAAGAAATAAACAGTAAACAGTTATTTCAATCCCTCTGGGTTTAAATTACCAATCTCCAAAGCAGTACTGAAAAACTCCACCCCTAAACCCTTGACTGACTAGTGTCACACCTGTGATGTAAGCAGGCCTTTTTGTGAAGATAGTCTGCTCTGTCTGGGTTAAATACACAATCTCTCCACTGAACCCAGGAATAAGAATTAAATCAAATCTCAGCCAAGTACAGTTCTGAAAGGTGCAAAAATATCCCTGCAAATACTAGGTCTCTACTGCAGTGATCTATCACAGTGAAAAGCAAATTCAGTAGTAGGTTACTCCCTCTGCTTATAAAATTAACACTCCTGAAATTGAATCCTGCAAGCCTCTTCCTAATTCAAATAAGCAAAAATGAAAGTAACAGTAAAACTGTTTCAAACCTTCCTCACAGGTCCCAATCAATATTATGCCTTTCCAGGCTCCCAGTTCTGAAAAATGAGTATGATTGTGGTCTCTGCAGTATAGCAAAGTTTTCCAGCCTACCTTCAATACATAGGGGCAGTGCTGAACACGGCTCAGGGGATGGCTTTTATCCACCCCAGGACAGGGTGCAGTGCCTGATAGACCAGGCCTGTCAAGTCTACTCCAGCCGGTATGTCCCAGCTTGAATTTTCCTTCGACTGCTGGGTCTAGTGGCAGCGTTTGTAGTTACACTCCCTCTAGCCAGGCTGCATATGATGATTCCTCAAAATGGACGCTGCAAGTACAGTGGGACCAGCGCACATATGACTTGGAGCAACCAGTTCTAGTTTGGACCCGGTCAGGAAAGTGCTACTGTGGTGTGTGGAACCCAGAAGTTTGCTGAGAGGGGTACCATTCTTCATTCCCCCAAAACAGCAAATCCTCACAGCAGTTACATAGAAACAGAGAAATTGTCAGCAGATAAGAACTGCCTGGCCCATCTTGTCTGCCCGTAAGCCCTTGTACTGGATTACTTTCACCTGTCCAGTGAGTTGCCTCAGGACTTGGCTGAGGGGCTTACCTGGGTGTCCACCAGAATCAAGGGTTGTGGTCCACAGTGGAGATGGCCCTCCACATAAATGTCATGGAGACGCAAGCAGTTCTGTATGCCTTACAGGCCTTCCAGACCCAGCTATCCTCGGGTTCACTGCCGATTCAGACGGACAACATTGGTGTGGTCCATTACATCAACAAGCAGGGAGGGACGCATTCATATCGTCTATGCAGGAAAGCGATGAGGGTCTGGAACTTTCGGCTGTTCATTTCCCAGGCGCCCTAAAAATCCTAGCAGATAGTTTAAGCCAGTCTCGGTACAGAGCCCGCAAGTGGGACTTCTGACACCTGTTGTGGAAGATTTGTTTGACAGATGGTGTCGTCCAGAGTAGGAACCTTTTGCATCCTCATCAATGCAAAACTGCCACTTTTCTGCTCGCTCATTTCAGGGCCTGGAGTTTTCTGGTGAGATGCATTGTCCCTTTCATGGAAAGGGAGGTTTCTGTATGCCTTCCTTCCTTTCCCACTTCTCCTGAGGGTTCTACTCAAGCTTCAAATGGAGGGGGCCAAAACAATTATAGTCCCCCTATTCTGGTCTCATCAGATTTGGTTTTCCTTGCTGCAGCAGCTGGCAGTGGAACCTCCAGTGACTCTTCCTCTCAGCACTGGCCTGCTCTCCCAGGAGCAGGGTACCCTAGACCTCAAGTCTCTCCACCTCCACGCCTGGTGGCTGAAAACGTAGCCATTGCAAGGTTCAAAGTATCCTCCAGAGTGGCGGATGTTTTGGTGGTGGCTAAGAAACCCTCTACCAGGGCCACTTACTCCATGAAATGGAAGCACTTTACTGTTTGGGGTGCTTTGTGCTACTTAGACCCTTTCACCTGTCCAGTGAGTCAGATACTGAAGTACTTACTGTCCGTCTCAGACTCTGGTCTGAAGTACTCCTCTTTTAAAGTTAATTTATCAGCTATCTCCACTTAGCATGTATCCGTTGATGACTGATCTGTGGCTCAACTTGACATGTCTTACACATTTTTGAGAGGCATTCTTCATTTGAAGCTACCTGTCCCGTCTTGGGACCTAAACTTTGTGTTAGAGAAACTTACATTGCCCCCATTTGAACTGGCCATGACTTGTAAGCTATGCTCGTGGAAAATGTTATTTTTAGCTGCTATTACTTCTGCTCAAAGGGTTTCCTAGCTCCAGGCACTCAAGTTTGAGCGGCCTTATTTGATTTTCCACATAGACAGGGTATATCTGCGTTCCAACTCTTAAGTTTTTACCTATGGTGGTGTCTGAGCTTACTTTGAATCAAACAATCCACCTGCCTGTTTATTATCCAGAGCATGCCAATCCAGGGGAAGTGTTGCTCCACACTTTAGATGTGCATAGAATACTCGGGTACTATACACACTGTACAAAGGACTACAGGAAGTCCACCCAGTTGTTGTTTCTTTGCCGCTGGGAAAGAGGGTGTTGCTGTTTCTAAACAGTATCTGTCTAAATGGTTAGCAAACTGTATTGTGTTCTGTTATACGAAATATGGTAAGGAACTTCCTGGGGTCGTTCATGGCCATTCAACCAAAGGCATGACCACTTCTGTTGCCTGTTTCAGAAACATGTCAGCTGCAGAGATTTGTGCTGCTGCTACTTGGAGCACTGTCCATACCTTCACCAAGCACTATACTCTGGACATCGTCTCTAGACGTAGGGCAGATGTTGGCCTAGCTGTTCTGTAAAGCCTCCTGTTGTAGGCCTCTATTGCCAGCCACCCAGAATAAGTGCTAGAATGTTGCCAGAACTGCTTGGGACTCACTCCTCAAGTGTGGCCTGCTGCAAGAGATACCCTCGATGAAGACAGTACAGTTACTTAAGAACTTACCGTAACAGTATATCTTCGAGAGGGTCTCTTGCAGCAGGTCATGCCGTTCCCCCCCTCCCATTCCTTCCTTCCTTCCCTCCCTCTTGGCCCTTGGGGCCTCCTTTGTCTCTTGTCTGTCTGTCTCTCTCTCTCCATAGAGGAGAGCCTTTTGCTTCTTTCTTTTTTGGCATAGAACCAAGGTCTCTCCTCAGTTCCCCCGGTTGGACTTTATGCTTATGGTCTCTGGCGGGAGAACTGATGAGGGGTGCGCGGACCGCCCACTCTTCTAGGGTTGTCCAGCATCACAGAGTGACGTTGGAGTTTGTGGCCCCTTAGTAAACTGCTAGCTAGAAAAGTTTCCATTTGGTCCTGGTGCTTGGCAGCTATAGTTCTTCAGGTGTGGCCTGCTACAAGAGATCCTCTTGAAGATCTACTGTTACGGTAAGTTCTTATGTAACTGTACTTTTTTTGTTTTCGTATTTCTCAGTGGTCTCCCAGATTTAAATAACCATGGTATCATGACATACTAGTAATTATCATTTAATTGCAAATTCTGTAATGCTCCACATTGTCAATGGGTAGTCATTTCAGATGGCTAATGTGCACCCCTACTATGGGAAATGGCATAGCGCAAAGGCTGTCACCAGCCTAGAATCTTGGGCACATGAACATTCTGGACAGCAGCAACTCCCCAGCCTTTGCTGTGCCATCGAAGGGGAAACAACTTGAGAGCTTCACTGAATAAGAAATGTATTTAGTTTTTGTTGACCAGGAAAGGAGGACTAGATAATTCTGCCTATTTTGTAGCCTCGTGCCAGGGGAAGGGGATACAGATGGATGCCAGCTGACGCTGAACCAGATTAAGTTGTTGGTGGTATTTTTAGTGAATGGGGGAAATTTGGCCAGGACGCCGGGGAAATTCTCCTGCTCTTTTCGAGAAGTGCCATGGGATCTTTAACATCCACCTGAACTACCACCAGAACAGGCAGATGGGACCTCGGTTTAACGTCTCAGCTGAAAGACGGAAAAGACCAAAATCTGAAAGAAATCATCTTCTACCTTTTGGGTCTGCAATTCTGCATAGGAGGTTGGGACCACCTGGTGACAGGGAGCACTCTTAAATTAAAATCTTGCCTGTTAAGCAGCGACTTTCAGATTGGCTAACCTGTTCTTCCCTTTTCCGTTGGGGGCCATGTCTGCCACATAGTTGGGGATATATTGTAATAGGTCTTCAATTTCTTAAATGGGGGGAGGGGGAGGTGGCTTAGATAAGTACCTGTTTTTTTCTTTGAGGTTTTAATCTAGGGCATTCCCTGGGATTTTCCTCTGTCTTTGGGTGTTGGTAACCTCCTCCCCCTTCCCTCACCAGTTTTTACAGGGTCTCTTGGTTGTGTGTTTTGCCTGGCAGGTTCTTATTTTGTAATCTTGAGGGGACATTTCCCCTTTAATTGAGCTCACTGGTTGAGAGGGACAGTGCTCCTTTAGTTTTCCCCAGCAGTAACAAAACAAAAATGCCTGGAGTGAGAGCTTTTAGACTCTAGGTGGGATTAGAGTCTCTTTGGCAATTTACTGTAATTGTTTTCCTTTTTTAGGCTGTGTGGTGTTTATTCTAGGTTCCATTGAGCCGTGCAGCTTCCTGACATTTTTCCACTCCTTGCTGTGTCCTTTGGGCCTGCGCGTTTTCTCTTTAGAGGCTTCCGTAGTCTCAGCGCACCATTTGTGCGCCTGTGTTGTGGGCATGTCCCCCTCTGGCGTGCCAATATCACGCACAGTGTCGTGATATCACACACGTGCACATTTTGAGAGGGTGCATGTCTGCAGTTCTCTAGTGCTAGATGTGGCGGCTGTTTTTTTTTTTTCCATGCATTTTCTCCTACTGGCTGCTCATGTTTTTTTCTCCTGGCAGCTGACTCGATTGAGAGGTGTGTTTTATTCATATCTTAACATTTTCCCCCACAATCGGAGATGAGGATTATGGCAGTAGTCCTTCATATTTACTGTTGGGAAAACTTCAGTACCTTAACCTTGGGCACCTGCAGGGCTATTTTACTTTTGGCACCACGGTTTATTAGAGACCTCTAATTTTCAAAAAGTGTAAGACCTGCAAAAGGGTAATGTGACCCTCTCCCCTGGGTTCGTATTGCTCCCATTGTGTTACTCAAGCTGATATGTCTCTTTACAGTTCTCCTTGGTTACCCCTCCAAGTTGGGGGGGGGGGGCACCAGTGGCAAAGCAGAATTGTGTAAATCTTTTTTGTTGCTTTAGGAGAGCTTTTGGGCTCTGATGTTCTGCAGGACATACCATCAGACACACCTGACCCCAAATTGGGTCCCTCAGTTTAATGCGGAGCCTCACAGGCATGTCCAGATGCACATGCGCATGAGCAGGACAGGACTGCTAATATGGGTCTGTAGGCAGACCCTGACCATACAGAGGATGAGGATTTTGGGGATCTTGAGGGGGAAATCCTGACCCAAAGAAGTTACTTGATGATAATGATGAGGACGAACCCTTGGAGGAAGAAGAGGAAGGGGGAGTGGATGGGGCTGAAGAGGAGAATTCCTTTCCCTCCCCTCTTTGGTACAGAATCCTTGTCCTATCTGATAACAGAGTTGTGTAGGACATTACAGCTGACGGAAGTGCAGTCCCTGCAGGCATTAGATGTCAGACCCCATCCTGTCCATGTCTTCCTCCGCTCCAAAGTGTTTTCAAAACTATGTTCAGTGTGACCAGATTATTGAACAAGAATGGGGAGGTGCAGACTAAAGAAAATGTCTGCTGAAGCCTGAAGTTCGTTGCTTCCCCTTTTTGGAAGAAAATAGCCTCAAATGGGAAACCCTCCTCTGGTGAATAAGGTGGTTCATAATTTCATCAGACACACCACTATTCCTGTTGAAGGGTCTTAGGCTTGGCAGATTCGCATGACAAGTGAGTGGATATTTCATGCAGAAAAGCCTTCACCTCCAACGGTGTAAATCTCCACACCTCTTATGCCTCCTTTATTGCTGCCAGAGTCTTAAACATTTGGTTTACGACCCTGGGCAGCTTCGTTCTTCCGGATTTGGTTTGGAGGGCAAGTATATTGCAGTTGGTATCCGTGGTCTCCACCTTCTTTGGTGATGCCACAATGGCGAATTTGTGCATGTTGGCTCACTCTGCTTATCACATTGTGTCCACAATGCTAGGAGTGTGGCTTTGACATCGGTCCGCTAATCAGGCTTCAAAGACCAAGCTGTTTAATTTAGCCTTCAGGGGAGGCTTGTTGTTTGGTTCTGGCTTTTATGATATTTTGAAGGACATCCAGGATAAAAAGGACCACTCCCAGTGTCAAAACAACTGGAGAAAGCCTCTTCAGCTTCAAAAGGTCAAAGAGGTGTCTGACAAATGCAGTATCAAGGAGGGTTTTGTCCCTTTCGGAACTTCAGGAGCCAGAGGAGTAAAGGATTCTATTCTGGTTTCAAGCAAATTCTATTCTGATTTCAAGAGCAATAGTAACAGAGGAGCCCTTGCCCAAAGATGCAGTGGAGGCCCAGGGCAAATGGTGGGTGCCTTACAATGAGGGTACGTAGGCCCATCTTTGCCTCCCTTCCCTTGGAGGAAGACTGCACAGTTTTTACATAAGATGGGCCCAGATGACATCTGATGCTTGGGTTCTGGAAATTCTGTCTTTAGATTTTGCACTAGAATTTTCAACAATTCCTTCAAAGGGGCGTTTTATGTTATCCCCAGTCCAAAGGATCCTGTGATAAGACGAGCGGTGTTACAGATACTGGAACACCTCGCTCAGATCGGGGCCATTGTTCCGGTGCCCCAGTAAGGATAGGGATTCTACTCTATATGTTTCATAGTTACCACGAAGTCGAGGGTGTTTCAGGCTTTTCTGGATCTGAAACACCTAAACAAGTTTGTTCATCACATGACCTTCGAGATGGAGTCCCTATGTTCAATCATTTGAGCTTTCCAGCCAGGGGATTATCTAGTCTCCACAGATCTGAGGGATTCGTATCTCCACATCCCCATCTGACAGCCTTGTCAAAGGTTCCTCAGGTTCATAGTCCTTTGATGGCACTTCCGGTATAGGGTGCTCCCATTTGGGCTGGCAACAGCCCCCAAGGTTTTCTCAAAGGTGCTGATAGTTCTTGTAGCTCAACTCTGATGGAAGGATATCGTGTCTATCCCTACCTGGACGATCTCATTCGTGCACCGTCTGCATAATTGATAAGGAAGTCAGTGGCCAGGACTCTGGAGGTGTTAGGAGTCCCATGGCTAGGTGGTGGTGAATTGGGAGAAGAGCACTCTTGAGCTGTCACAGATCCTAGAACCACCTAGGAGCAGTGTTCAAGACAGATAAGAGGAAGGTCTTCCTCTCACCAGCCATGAAGAGACCCTGTTGAGAGAGGTTCAGTGACTGAGGAGCCAGTCGTCTGCTTCAGCTCACAGTCTTCTGCTAGTACTGGGCCACGTGACGGCGACAATAGAGCTAGTTCCATTGGCTTGCCTTCACATGCAGCCACTACAGATAGTTGCTGTTAGCCTGGGATCCGACCTCGGAGGATTATCAGGCCAGGATCCCAATTTCACCACTCCTGTGGCAGTCTGAGTTGGTGGTTAAGTTTGTAGACTCTAAGCAAGGGGGGCAGTCTTGGACCACCTTCCCATTCAGGGGATTTGGTCATCGCGAGAACAGCACCTACACATAAATAATCTGGAGATGAGGGCCGTGTGCCTCGTTTTCCTTCATTTTCAAAGTCGGGTGCAGTCAAAAGTCATAAAAATAAGGTCAGACAATGCTGTCACGGTGGCGTACATAAACATTCAAAGGGGCAGAAAAAGCAGGGAGATGCTGAAGGAAGCCACCAGTCTCCTGCTCTGGGCAGAGGAGAGTCTTCTGTCTCCATCAGCACTACACTTTGAAGGGAGTTGAAGATTCAGACCAATTGGCTAAGCTGCAGAAATGTCCATCCATTGAAGTGGATGTTTAACTCAGGTGTGTTTGGCCTTCTGTGTCAAAGGTACGGTCTTCCTCAGATCTACTTATTCGCCTCCAGTCAGAATGCTCACATTCAGCGGTTCTTCAGCCGTTACTGGTGTCCACAGGCAGAGACACTGGATGCCTTTTCACAGTCGTGGAATTTTGGCAGAGCATATGCCTTCCCTTCTGTATCGCTCCTCCCTAAGGTAATACTCAAAATAAGGCACCCAAGAGGAAGCTTTGTTCTAATAGCTCTGAAATGGCCCAGAAGACCGTAGTTCTCTGACTTCGTGAACCTAGTTTTAACGGGCATTGTTTCGCCTTCTAGTGTGGGGGGACCTTCTGTCACAAAGCCCCATTCTGCATCCAAATCCAGGAGCGATGCAGCTCGTGGGCTGGCTCCTGAAAGGAAGAGACTCCTGAAACAGGGTTTCTCTAAGAAGGTGGTGGACATCCTGATGACAGCTGGGAAGACTTCCATGTCAGCAGCTTATGCTTGTTTATGGACCTTTTCGGCATGGGCCAAGGAAGATAGATATCTGGCCTTCTAAAGCCATACTTACATAGATTTTGGATTTCCTGCAGGAAGGAGTGGAGAGGCGTTTAGCGTTGAGCACCTTGAGAGGTCATGTGTCGGCTCTTGGAGCCTCCTTGGGGTCGTCCCTAGGAACTAACCAGGAGATTGTTTTTGCTGGCTGCCAGCAGGAGTCTACTTCTGTTCTGATCCCCTGTTCCTCCATGGGATGCGAAGCTGGTTCTGAATGCTCTTTGTAAGGAGTCTTTCAAACCGCTTTCGTCAGTACTATTGGACGTGCTGTCTCACAGAGTGTGCTTCTCATTTGCTGTGTGCTCTGCCAGGAGGTTTGATGAGCTTCAGGCTTTGTCCCACAAAGAACCATGCTTTGTCATGCATAAGGACAAAGTGGTGCTCAGAAAAGTCCTGTCGTTCATTCCAAAGGTCCCCATGGCCTTCCATGTAATCCAGAAAATCTGTCTCCCATCTTTCTGTCTGCAGCCTACTCACCCAGAGGAGGAGGAGTTGCACAAGTTGGATTTGCGATGGCCATTAGGATGTACTTTAGACTGACTGCTGAGTTCTGGAATTTGAATAGGTTGTTTGTTCTTTTCAGAGCAGCCAAACGAAGCCTCCCAAGGCCACCCTAGCTAAGTGGGTGAGGGCCTGCATTCCCAAAGCATATGTCGCAGAAAAGGAGAGGCCTCCGGCTCTCACAAAGGCTCACTCCACAAGGGCTATGGCCACCTCCTTGGCAGAGAGAGTTGTGTTGTCTGTTTTAGAATTGTGCAAGGCAGCTACATGGTCCGTCCACACTTTCACCAAGCACTACAGATTGGATGTTCAGAGTTCTGCTGATGCAGGCTTTGGTTGCAGAGTTTTGCAGGCGGCAGTTAGCAGGTAAATTCCTTTCCTGTACATGGTTGACATATGAGACAGTATTCTCCCCCACCTGTTTTTTTCGTGGGTATTGCTTCTTAGAAGCCATCTGTAATGACTGCCCATTGATAATGTGGAGTGCTACAGAAAAAAGTTGTTTCTTTATACTTACAATAATTTCCTTTTCTGTTAGCTCCTTCATTGTCAGTGGGGTCTGCCTTGGGAACCTTGCTTCTGCAGGAGAATATTGTACATGTATTATTAATATAATGTACATATAATATGTATATATTATTATAATATTGTATGCCAGTGCTGGGATGTCTATTCTGTTATAAACTCTGATTGTAAGTCTGTCTGGACATTTTAAGTGGTCACTATGTTAAAAATCGTAGTGCTTCTTACCTTTGTTATAGAGCTTTAACCCATTTTCATCAGTGTTTAAAAATTGTAAACCATGATCCCCGGGTTTCAAAGTCAGTGTCCCGATCTAGCCATAAGCTGGCGCTGATGTGAGACGTGATTACGTCATTAAAGTGAGACTGCTACAACAGACTAATAGAAACACTATGTAACGGCCCATTTCATCTCATACTGTGAAACTTCTAAAGCCCACCAACATGCTAATCGGCATCTAATGCATTTGTTAGGTGCAGATTAAGCTTTGTGAGCTTTATAAGTTTTACAGTACAAGCTGAAATGGGCCTGTTCTCAGGGCTTCTGTTAGTCTGTGTAGCGATCTCGCTTCAGTGACGTATCACAT
Source organism: Neoceratodus forsteri (assembly GCA_016271365.2). NCBI lineage: Eukaryota > Metazoa > Chordata > Ceratodontiformes > Ceratodontidae > Neoceratodus > Neoceratodus forsteri. The sequence goes on from CM057452.1 coordinate 1,875,615,123, forward strand.
CTCACGTTGGTGACATCTTATGGTTAAATTGCAGCACCAATTTTGAAACTCTGGGATCTTTTTTACAGTTTTTAAAAGCTGACGAAAATGGGTTAAAGGTCTATAACAAAGGTAAGGAGCACTATCTTTTAAAATGCCACCCCCAGCTGTAGCGGATCACGATTTGAGATTTTTAACTTAGCGGCTGCTGAAAATTTTTGTTTAGTTGTCCTTTAACAGATTCAGAATTGATGTTAACCAAGGGTGCGTTCTTTGTTGCAGGTGAGAGCTGACACTGTATGCAGTCTTTTTGCTTGTGATATCTGTTTACATTAATGCCTTTGATAAGTCTGTTTTAGTTGGTATAATGCTGCAGGACCTTCCAAGACTTAAGAGAATTGGAAAACGAGCCTTGATCCCTTGCCTCTGCCATCTGATGGGTAGGCAACTGTTCACTGTATTTTATTCTGGCAGATGTCCTATCTGTGTAAACAGCTGATTTGAGTGCTGTCAGGTCAAGTCAACCAGTATGATCTTATGGATATTTTTTTTTCCATATTTAGAGGCACTGTGTGGACAATAGTGACTGAAGAGTTGCTGCTGTCCGGAATGTTCATCTGCCCAAGATTCTAGGTTGATTACAGCCTTTGGGCTGTGCTATTTCCCCTAGTAGGAGTGCACATTACCCATTTATAATGTATGGGTAGCCCTTATTACCCACTGAAATCAAGCAGATTTCAACCTTGTAATCCCACTGTTGTGATGTCAGAACCTTATAAACCTATCTCATCTATGTTATAGCAGTGGGTTTACAAAATGGAATGTCAGTGTAATTCAGTATTCTTCACACCCAGAATGTGATTGTTCGTCTCAGCACAGTATTCAAATAACATTCCAGTCATCTCAGTGTACTGTTACTGAGTCTAGCAATCTCTGTGTCTGATAGAGATTTTAACTCTGGTGCTATTTTGGCCCACTGTCTTTCAGTCCGTATATCCTAATTGTTTTTCTACACAATCCTGTAGCTGTAGTGCAGATTCATTAATAAGGTAAGCCTAAATTACTTGTGTTCGGGGGGGGGATGCGGGGAGTGTAACGTCTCATGTTAAGACCCTTACACTATAAATGAGAATGCCTGATGGACAGATGATAACCATGGTGTAATCATCTCTTGTGGTTGGTAGGGCAATTGTAAACCTCTCGAGCTGCGCTCTCTAGTTTTACTGATGCCCTAGCAACCACTCGAGGTGATTACACCATGGTTATCACCTGTAGATCAGGCATTATCCTCTATGTAATGACTACTCATTAACAATGTAGGAACTAACAGAAAAGCAAATTGCTGTAAGTATGAATAAATTTCTGCTTTCGTGATTATGTGCAGATCTCAATAGGCTAACTTGATTTTTTTTTTCTTCAACAGGGGAAATAAAAACATCACTTTGACTCTATCATGGAATGTTGTACCAAATGCAGGCATTCTGCCTCTTGTCACAGGAACCGGACACATCTCAGTTCCATTTCCAGATGCATATGAAATGACGAAGAACTATTAATTACTTGTATTTCAGCCATAGAATATTTTACAGTTTCAGATCCTGAACCCAGCATATTTTTATATACAGTATGTGTATCATGCACAAATGTGGAAGCAGTTTTCCTGGAATCATCTCTCTTCCCACCCTTCTCCCAACAGGCCATGCAACAAAATTTTTTTTTTATGTTCTGCAACACAGTTTGCAGTGTGGTCATTTTTTTACAGTTTTAAAAACATGGACCAAATACTAAAAAAAAAGTACTGTTTAATGCCAGAGTGATGTAATAATTTTTTATTGTTTGTTTGGTTTCAGATGTTGACTCTTGTAAATTAAAAAATGTCTATGACTTAATACTGTCCGAATCCTATTTCTGGCATAAACTGTGGAATTATGCCTGGTCTAAAAAGTTAGTTTACAGTATTAGTTCTAATGTCAAGGATGCAGTTCACTATCCAGACTCCGGCAGTTCTGCTGAAGAGAACCAAGTCATCAGAAGTCTGTAAGATAAGCTATTCCCACCACCAGGATGGTATATCCTCCAGCTCCCTCCCATGACATTAGATATTTTTGCTAGAAGCAACAGGTCTCGTCCTTTGCAGCTCCGCATGCATAGTAGGATTTTGCTGTTCAAATGCTTCTTTGGTGAACTTTTAATTAAAGAATGAATTTTACTGTTTGTTGCTCCCAAGTCCTCCAATTTTTCTCCACCAAATGACAGTCACATGATCAGCAGAAACTCTGCTTCAGGTTCTGAGACAGGTGCAGGCAGAAGATATCTGCCACGGATCCACATGACACTTGAGTTTACTACTTATAGTACCACCTACCAGGGTGAAGCTTGTTAACATGCATGAATAATGTTGCGATGACAGGCCCAGAAAATCGTGTTCCCTGCAGCAATTCAGCATTTTTGTCTTTCAAGAAAGAATTCTGCAGCGCTGCAGTCAAACAGAAGATGGAATCTGCAAGATGTTATTTTGTGTTAGATCATTAAAAACGCACATAAGTGCTGTGGCTTCCTATTGAGAGTAAGTTGCTAGACAGTGATTTTAGATCACAAAGTTAAAAAGAATGAAACGGGTAGGGAAAATGGGCAGATTAGGTGTGCCAAGCGGTCCTTATCTGCCATCAGATTCTGTATTTCTATGACAGGTCTAAGAGTTACGAACTGTTGCTATTACTGACGCCGGTTTGTTTGTGGGGGATGGATCTGGGAAAAATGTCTACAGTTACATTATTTTTTAACAAACTGATGTATATCCATATACTGTATGCAGTTCTACTCAAGATAGTTGGTGTACATAGAAAAATTGCATGACTTAAAAAAAAAAAAGGGAAATCTAGCAAGTTTTATTTTAGCTCACCTATGCTGCTGAATCAGTCCTACACTGCAGAATTCTATTAGACACATAGTAGATCTGACTTTGGGGGTATCTCTCGCCGCAGGCCTCACCTGTGGAACTATAGCCACCAGGCACTAGGACCACACAGGAACTTTCCTAGCTAGCAGTCTACCGGGGGGCTGCCCACGCTGATGTCAGCCTGTCCTATAGGAGTGGGCAGCCCCTGCATCCTCAGTTCTCCTGTGGGAGATTAGAGGCCACTTAGTCCCAGCTGAGGAAACGAAGGTTCCCGCCAACAGATGGATGTCAAGTGAGATTCACATTTCATGCTGGTATTAGAAATGCATTTTTCTGAAAGCACTGTAACTTATGTATTTTAAATTGTTTAGATTGTAGTGGTATACAAGCCGTAATTCTACTGTAGCGCTGCATTCCACATTTTCTGTCTGGTCTGATCTAAATGTATTCGGAGTCTGTTACAATATCCTTATGCAGAACTCAAACTTAAGTCATTATTATTGATACTTAAAAATGTAGGATTATTCTGTGCTGGTCAGAATGTAACACAGTCTGTATATGTTGCAAGAACCTTGTCTGACATTCGAATCCAAGACCTTATAATTGAAAATTGAAAGTGCTGGTATTTGTGTTTGCATAATTTCATGATTAGGCACATATTTGTGGAGTCAGTTGCGTTATGTGCACTGGTCTTATCCATTGCAAGGGATGCAAGAAGACACACAAGCAAGCGCAGACCACACAAATATTGCCTTTTCCTTCCCTCCTCCGTAACTTGCTACTGCTGCTGCCTCCATTTTCCTATCAGTGGTCAAGAATAATCAGGTGATATTCTGGAGGATCAAACCTCTTTTTTTTTTTTTTTTGTTGTTGTTAAACAGAGCTCTTAGGAGAGCTGTCTTTTTAATGGTGTAATGTTTATTTTGTAAAGCAAATGTATATTCTCTTGCACAGATGCTACCTAGATCTCCCCAGAAGTGCCAAGAACAAGCCGATTGCCAGTCAGAGTGCTTCAGCGTTCAGGATCTCTTATTAAGAACTTTTGTTTCTTAATAAAAGAAAAAATAGCTCCCAGCAATTGTTTTGTAGATAAGTTAAAGCAGAGCTAAATCTGCTTCAGCCAGTGAACACGAGAGGCTCTGTTTGAGGTTTTGGGGTGGGTGTTGTGGATTCTTATTTATTTAAGTAAATCATCATGCACTGTGCATCTGAAATGGAGTTGAAATTGGCTCCTGCAATTTAACATGAGAGTTTGTGTTTCCAGTTTGGGGGGTGTGTGCTATAGTATGTTTAAAAGTGCAGGAGCCAAATTTTAAAACTCTCTTACTGAGTCATGTGAATTTTATTTAAAATAAATAAGGAGTTGCCACTACTTTTGAACATGGATTCCTCCCCCAAACTGCAGAGACTTCTGTTTACTTTTTCTAGCAGAATTAAACATGTTATTCCTGTGCCATATGAATGATGAATCAAATGTGTACTGTAAACTTGGAGCTCCCTGCACTTTTGAGCATAGCTCCCCCCAACCCTCCCACAAGCTGCAGAGACTCTTGTGTTAAACTGCAGGAGCCATTTCATCTCCGTTTTATATGCATAGTGCAAGATGATTTATTTGTTTACTGACTGCAACAGATTCAGCTCCATTTTACATTACATTTGTATCTGCCAGTACATACAGCTGAGTAAGCTAACTTGTACTACTATACATCATTACGGTGTCATGTCAATGCTGAAAATTAAACAAAAATAACAGTCTACACACTGTTCTGTACTTTTTCTCAGCACTGGAAACAGAGGACAATGCAGAATAGAAAATCACTCTGGCCCTTCTTCATGCTCTTCTAATGGAATAATGCATGACAGGGTGTGTGTCGTGCTGGGATAACGTCACGCCTGGGGTGATTAGGCATGAGGCTGCAGGCCGAGTGCGATAAATCACCCCAGAAGTGACGTTATCCCAGCATGACTCACACCCTGGAGTGCATTATTCCTATTATACAATGGCTCCTTTATTAAGAAAGAAAAAAATTTGAAAAAAATTGGCTTAAAATTTTTTTTTTTTTACTTTTCCTTAGGGCAAGTATACTGATTAAAAAAAGAATCCATAGTTTTTCTTTTGTCCAGCAGGTAGTGCTGGTGCTATTTGCTTGCCCTCTATTCAGTATTATGTCTTGTCTTTCTTACTGCCACTGCTTCCATGTGACCACCCCCCATGCATTCCTGTGTTGCTGTGGTCAGTAACTGATATGTGGATCCATCTGTCTTGTGTTTTTTTACCTCAGTGCACTCGTGTTTGAAGTCCCCCTGCTCTGGTCCTTGTATCTTCCTCTGCTGACCGAGCAGTATGTAAAGCGGAGCACCATGTGGTAAGCTGTTGAGTTGCCACTCTCTTGGAGTCCCTGGTTGTGTGCAATAAAAGCCGTATTGACTTACAGCAGTGAAAATAATGGCAAATTGTAATACAGCAGATTTAATTTAAAATATAAAAAAAGGCGTTTCACGCTTTCGGCACGTGGCGTGCGTCTGTCACTTGGGAAGTGAGTGTAGCTATTTTCAATGGGCATGTGCTGTTATAGTCGTCATTACAGAGCAGACAGAGAAGTGGAAGACAGCGACTTTAATTTAATTGTTATTCGTAGCAGAATGTGAAACTTTGGTCGAGGGTGAATGCTGGCAGTTTGTGTGGAGCGGATGGGGGCGGCACAGAGAAGCCCGCTGGCGAGAAGTGGACCATGAAGATGATCACGCTGATGGCTTCAGTTTTGCTTGCTTGTGTAGTGATTCCTTTCAGATTAAAAATACAGTTGTTACTGTACTGGGACTAGATCTGTGATGTTATGCTGGGATAACATCACCGGTCCAGTCCCACATGAACCATTCAGAGCCCAGCATTCTTTCTTGTCATTGTATAATTCCAGATAACATTGTGCTGAAGTTTTGTAGGAGAATCACTGCAGTGTGTTGCGTTCACTGGCCTTTGATAGTACAGCGGTATACAGTAAGCTACCATGAGTGCACCAGTCTTCTTAATACATTCAGTTCGTCCATCAAAGACTTAAAGATGTGTCAGCTGGGGATATACAGTAATAAATCAATTAAATATTCAAAAACACCAAATAAACTGTGTAAAGAGTCCATGAGCTGCATGGTATTTGTAAACAAAGTTTCTATAGTCCTCATGTTGGAAGATCCCGCTCCCTAAGGGATTTGGGGAAATCCACCAAGCTTTTCCATTGGTAATGCACGAGTGCAACTAACACATAGATGGAAAACTCCACATTCCAGTTACATTCGTATCCCTTTAATATGGCAAGCAAAGCAGATGATACCTAGTAATATTCCAAGGTGTTGCTTAATATAATTTCACTTTAGCAGTTAATAAACCGGAGTAGGGAATGATCTGCTACCCTGAATTAAGGCTATGAAATGGGTGCCGATACAGAAGTGGAGCATGCACACCAATTAAACATTGTGTGCTGAAAACAATTCATTGTTTAAACATTTCCCTCCCAACTCAAATCCGAACACAGACCTCAAAGGGGCATAACTGTAGTCCTGGTACAGTAAATATGTTTTAATCAGATAACAATAGTTAAACAGAGAGGCTTATCTTGGAACTGTAATGACCCTGACACCCCCCCCCCCCCAAAAAAAAAGAGAAATAACCTCTTAAATAGTTAGTAATTGTTTAATATTTATGTATCTTCATCCTCTGATGAATCCTCTGGAGTAATCTCCTGGGGTCAAGTTGTTGCATTTGTCTGGCACCACTTAATAGCTTCTGAGAGATCCATAAATAGAAAAATTCGGCCGTAATGCACAATCCTCAGTTGGACTGGAAAAACTATTCCATGGAAATTCCTGCTTCTCTCAGCATAGCTGTAACCCCATCAAACTTTTTACATTTCTGCCGAGTAGCATATTCCATGTCTGGGGACATCTGAATGGGTTGGCTATCCTGAAGAAGTGACTATTTTTGTTGTACCGTAACCAGTAGGTAATTTCTGGAGCCCACCCCATCTGGTACCACTACTGTAGTCCATGGAGCCTCTGGGTTGTCTGGCCAGCCTCTAGACGGGACCCAATATGCCTTTTGAAAACGGACTGTAGGGGCGACTTCTGCTCCAAGCTGTTGCACCAACCATTTCTGAAGAAAGAGTAACAGATGGTTGCCTTCACAATCCTCAGTCCCAACAATCTCAGATTATGAGCTTGTATTTGATTCTCCAAAGTCTTTAATCAGTATTTCAGGTGGGTGTTTTCTTTAACAGGGGTAACGACTCCCATCGCTGTGTACACTTATTTAGTAGTTTCAACAGTTACCACAATTATCAGCTCCACTGTGGATTCAATAAAGGGCCACCTGATTAATAAAATTATCGAACTTATCTGAAAGTCTAACTACAGAAATAATGGAGCAATTAAGTTTGGAGCTAAGTGTTTGCAGAGTTTCTTGTCCTACTGCATCTGCAGGCTCAGGATCACAGTCCTGTGTCGACCGCATGGTTGGGGCTCCGGGGGGATTCTTTGGTTTAGCTCCATCCCCTACCAGTTTTTCCTTACGAGGATTCCTCATCTAAATCAACAAAGTTTTAAGCACACAAAGATAACAAGGAATCGGAGCTGCTCCAAAAATTGCCATTATATCAAATAAGTAAAACTTGAATTGACAGCTGAGCTCTATTTTAATGTGGCCATTTTCCTCAGGCTCCACAGCACCCCCCATGTGTTCCTTTTCTACCAGCCAGTATGTACAACTGACTAAGCTGACTTGTACCACTATACATTATTCTAGGAGCGTGGATATGTTGTTAATCCACACTGGCATTGTCCCCTTCCACTTTAAATCTGCCGGAAGTCTTTAAGCTGGCTCCTCCTACCCACCCGGTTGGTATATACCTCGGCTCCTCCCCATGACGCCCGATCTTCCTTTCCACTGTCATCCTGGGGATGATGAGTCATCTGTTGGCACAGGGATGGAGGAAGGCCCTTCCTCCTTCCAAGGGATTCTCCATCTCATTTTCGACTCCACCAGAATGCCCCTGGAACCTATCCAGAAAAAGGCGGAGTACCCTCTCACAAACATTCTAAAGAGGGGATACCCCGACGGAGGCCTTTCCAGTGGCCGAAGCCATCGTTGGCCCGGCCCTTGAACTTTGGCAGCGTCCTACCTCATGTCCAGCACTGTCTGCCCGCATGGCCCACAAGTACACGGTGCTCATAGGGTGCCTTGAGGGGTTCACAGAGCACCCTTCAGCCAAGAGCCTGGTGACCTTCTCTGTGTTCATGCGTACTGGCAGTTCGGCCGACACTGACTGACCTCCAGACAAAGGGTCCAAAAAATATGGACTGTGACAGATAACTCCATATACAGGCAAATCTAATTTTTTTTTTTTTTTAAGTCTGTTGTAACAGCCTTTTTTACTCTTCTCCTTTCTTGCTGTAATTCCACATCTTTCTTTCCACGTTATATAGGCAGGCCACCTGTATAATGTTATTTCTATCCCTTAAGTATTCTTGCCCTGGTATATGAAGATCTGCACAGCTCTTTCTTTGTTGCCCTCTGCTTTCAGAACTTTTCTAATGTGAGGTATGCAGAAACACAATAGTTGTTTAAAATGAGCATTTCATTTGGATATGGGAATTGTAAGCGTTAGTTATATCCATGGTGTGGGTCCTGTAATGACTCTTTATGTATGCAAACCCTGGTATGGTCTTGGTTTATCCTCGCTTAGCGTTAGGTACCCCCTCCTTCTTGGCCCCTCCTTGTAAATATATGGAGTAAGCTAGAGCTGCTTTACAGGCTAGTTGTTCTGTGGAAATAATGTAAATGCAGCCCCAAAATGTTTGCATATAAAACCCCTTTAAAGTGCCTCTCAGCCTGTTTGCTGTAGAAAACAGGTCTTTCTGGTTTGAAACTCATTCTAAATGGCACCAGTAACACACAAAGCGCTTCCTATTGAGTAAACAAACAGCCTGCATTTTACACAATTTGCAGCATACAAAAAGGAATTCTTTCAATAGAAACTACAAAACAACTAATTCATGACCTAAACGAGCTACAGAAACAAAAGAAGGCCTGTAAAAATAAGTTGTACAACACTGTGGTTTGTTTGGCCTTAACCCCCACCCTTCTCTGTTAAACAAAGGTTAAATAAAAGTGTTTCTTTTTGTGTTTTTACTTTAGTTAAAATGCTTCTAAAAAGTGGATTGAATGCCTTTAATTCATTCTATTGGAGTAATTTATAAAACAAATGTTTCCCTCATAAAAGGTTACATGCTTCTCTGTGTGGAGTCTCACTTCCTATTCTGTACTATAGAGTTGGCCGGCTGGTCAACTCCCATATTTAAAGGCACAGTACTAGGAGGTGGAGTTACTCCTGCAGTGTTTGAAACTAAAATTTTATTAACCAGTTGTTGTTTCTATAAAGTGATGTTGACAACAGTACAACTTAAAAGGAAATGTTATTCTGAGCTCAGAAATGAAAATAGATTTATTTTGCTGTTTAAAGATAATTTTGAAAAGCATAGGGAGGAGTTAAACAAGTCACATGTTCTCCTTTTGATATATAAGCCTTGGTTTTATTCAGTTCTGTAGATAGCCTGGTGGGGGTACAGACGTACTCTGACCCCAGTAAGATGTTCACTAGCTCCTTCTAGTGTCCGAGATGCTGCTTGGAAACTTATGTTTATTTTGAAGAAGTTTTATGTTATTTATTTTTTCGTCTGAAGTTCACAGTAATTGTCCAGCTTCAATAAAATTTTTGCTTCCGAGTATCTACAACTGTGGAACAGCTTCCTCCTTGAAAACCCACACCTCACATGGACCACACTGCCTGTAAGGTCTATGCGGCCTCTTCTTTGGGCCTTCGTCAGGCCAGCTTGGCTGTCATTATGACACACTTCTCATGCCCTTCTCGGGTCATTAGACAAAGTCCTCCCTCATCTCCCCGCAGACATGCAGACCAAGGTCAAACAGGTCCATGACCAGGGCCATGCTGTTGCCAAACAGCAGCTCCAGACAGCCTTGGACATCGGGGATTCTTGTGCCCACTCGATGGCCGCCGCAGTGGCCTCTCGCTGCAGGCCTTGGCTGAGGCTTTCCTCCTTTCCGGCAGATACTCAGCATAAGCTTGGTGACGTGCCTTTCCTGGGAACTGACTTGTTAGGTCCAGGAGAGGCCGGTCACCTACAGTGCATAGAGCAGTCCAATGCCACCTTGGATGCCACTTCTGCCAAGGGTTCTTTGGGCAAGAACCAGCAGAAGAAGCCCTTTCAGCACTCTTCCCCTGCGGTCCGGCAGTCCTCCTATCAAGGAGGACAGCAGCATCAGTAGCAGGCTCAAGCTTGGTGCCCTCGGCCCAAGCCTGGACCACAACAGGCCTGCAAAGGAGGCCAAGGTTCAGGTCCTGGAGCCTACTCCTCCTCCTCTAAGTCTGCCCAGTGACGGGATGGGGGTTCATCGGTGAATACGAGTTCGAGGGACCAGCCCATTATGAACTCGCCGCCCTTAGCCTGGGTGGAATTTGTATTTAAAATCGCCCATGTATAGGTCTAAATTCTGTTTAAATTTCAGCAAGTTAGTACTTTGTACCACCTCCTGGGGAAAGGAATTCCAAATTGGAACTGTTCTGTGTGTGAAGAAACTATTTCTTTTCACAGTCTTGTTTATATTTGCCCTTAGCTTCAAATTATGAGATCGAGTATTACTTAGAGGGATGCCAGTCTATACGTATAGTCTCAAATAAGGCTGCATCTTTTGTAGCTTTGTAAATTAGACATAAGTCACCTCTTAGTGAACAATATTCCAGGGAGAAAAGACTCGGTTCTCTTAATCTGTTTTCATATGAAAGTGAGTTTAGATTAATAATATGTTTTGTAAATTTCCATTGCACTTTTTCTACAGACAACTTATCCTGGACTAATGTTGGAGCACAGAAAGATGAGCAATAGTCTATGTGAGATCTAACTATACTACTATATAAAGGTATTAATACTTCCGTCTCTCGACTCTTAACATTTTTCAAAATACAGTTTATTAATCCATGGTATTTTTTGACTGTTTTGTTTGTATGTTCAGAAAATTTCAGATTGTTAGTAATATAAACTCCCAAGTCCTTCTCAGAGGAAACCTTACTTAATAGGGTATTGTTCATAAAGTAATCCAACTAATTTGTTATTTTTGGCGAAGTGCATCACTTTGCATGTAGGAAGATTAAAGGTTAATTTATTGACCTTAGCCCAAATTGATATTTTATTCAAATTATCCTGTAGATTATATGTAGAGTTGATGTCATTAACAATGTAGACTATTTTAGCATCATCAGCGTATATATTTAGCCAAACTCCTTGAGAAGTAGTCATGCTGGAACTCAAAATATTAAACAGGATTGGGCCCAACACCGAACCCTGAGGTACCCTGCTAGTAATCACACTCCAGGAGGCCTTGTATCCCCTAATGCTGACCTGTTGCTGCCTGTCTGTTAACCAAGATAAAATCCACATTACAGTATTGTTATGAAGCTTCATATTCAATAGACGTTCAACCAGGATTTTATGAGACACCAAGTCAAAGGCTTTTTCATAGTCCAGAAAGATGACATCTACTGGAAGACCAGCATGCAAAGCTTCGCTATCAGGCTCAAAAAAAAATTGGTTTGTTATGGCAAGATCTACCCGAAGAAAATCCATATTGAGTTATATCTGTTTGTCCATAAGTCATTATGTGCATACTTGTTTTTTGTGACAAGAGTTTCTCCATAACTTTACCTATACAGGATGTCAGACTGATCGGTCTGTAGTGTTTCACATTCTGTTTTGAACCTCCTTTATGAATAGGGATTACCCGTGCTTCTTTCCATTCCTTCAAAACCGCCCCTTTTGCAAGTGATCCATTAAATAGTAAAGTAAGAGCACCGACCATCTCTTACGAGATTTCTTTCAGAAAAGTAAAGGGAATATTGCCAGGTCCGGATGCTGGGGAGGATTTAAGGGAATTGATGGCAGAGTAAGTTTCTGCCTCAGTGAATACCACATTTGGGTCCTGTAAGCTGCAAACTATGTTACCTATTGGTTGTTTTGGTTTAAAGATACTGGAAAAATGCTGGTTGAATTCATGTGCCATTAGCTGTTCATCAGATACCAGATCGTCATTTATTTGCAGTGGACCAACCTTACAGGCATTATTTTTTAAGGTTCCGATATAATTAAAAAGCGTTTATTAGCTTTTTGAACAGTTGCCAGTTTATATTCCAGATCTTTCTTTGCCTTCCTGATTGCAGATTTAGTTTTGTTGGCTTTTTGTTTAAATTTATTCCAGTTTAACTCAGTCTTGTACTTTCTGTATTTATTATAGGCCCTTTTCTTTGCTCCAACAAATCTTCTAATTCCCATAGAATACCATAATCGTAGTCTCCTTTGATTCCTGTATTTTATTCTCTCAGGAACCCAGTTTTCAAAACAAAACCCAATGTTTTCTTTCATTTTGACCCATATTTGATCTGCTGTGAGATTATTTAGGTCTTGTTTCCAATTACAGTCTGTCAAATAAGCTTTTATTGCCCCATAATTTGCTCTATCAAAATTTCTCATTTTTGTTACACCCTTTGAGTTCTGCTTATAATAGTTAATAGACCAAAGGACCATACAATGATCACTGTCTCCTAAAGGTTCCAATATAGTTGGCAATTCAATCTGATCGTTGATGTTAGTAAGTATTAAATCCAGGATATTATCCTGTCTTGTAGGCTCCTGTACTAACTGATCCCGGCCCAAATATAATATAGTTTCCAGAAATTTAGTTTCCTGGTAATTAGAGCCCTCTAGAGTATCCCATTTTATTCCAGGATAATTAAAATCTCCCATTAGTACAATATTATCAAAATAATTAATGCTGTGTAGATAATCCAAAAAGGAAGAATTTTTATCGGAATCTAAGGATGGTGGGCGATAACACAGACCTAACAACATAGAGTTGAATTCAAATTTAACTTTGAGCAATATAATTTCAATACCGTTGGAGGCCGGAGTATCAATATTCGCTTCTACACAGTCAATGCTATTCTTAATATACACAGCTACTCCGCCTCCTCTAGAGACGATGCGATTTTTTTTGTAAATAAAGTATAGCCTTGAATGTCTTGACCCCATTGTTCAATGGTGAACCATGTTTCTGTTACCCCGTATATATCTATATTCTGGGTGTTCAACACTATTTGGAGTTCATTTATTTTATTAGGAAGGCTTCTAGCATTTAATAGCAGTATTTTAAGCTTTGAGTTTTGAGTCATTGAGTTTTGGTCATACTGACTAGTAGGTGCATCGAAATCCTTGGACATTATACTTTCATAGCAACTGTGTCGGTAGCAATTAGATAGTTGCTCTTGTGCCCCCCTTCCTTTCTTAGTTTAAAAAAAGAGTCCATCTTTTCATTGATACTTTTACCTAGTAATTCAGAGCCCCTTTTATTTAGATGTAGACCATCCCTAGAATAGTATTTTCAGTTATTGTCAAATTGTTCCCAATGCATCATGCAGGTAAGATTTTGTTTTAGGCACCAACCTCGTAGCCAGTCATTTACTTGTTTTATCTTAGTTTCTGTGTAAGGGTCCACTCTGGGTACTGGTAGTATTTCAGATAAAACAATATTGGCACCAATATCTAATAGTGTGTTTGTTAATCCCATATATGCCTCCTTGATCTGCTGTACACTTTGATTTCTAATATTATTAATTCCAGCATGTACAAGTACCATTGGGTCATTACCACTATTTTTCAAGATTTATCTAGCCATCCTAGCGATGTCTTGTATTTTTGTTCCACGAAAACAAGACAAGGTGCGAGTGGCTTTGTTTATATTACAAATTTGTCTATCCAGATTTGAAATCATAGAATCACCCAAAACAAAGATTTGTTGAGAGCAGTTTTGCTCATTTCCCACCACCATATTGGATTGTTCAAGAACGTTATTACATTCTGTTGGTCCAGAGAAGCTTGAGAGATCTGACTGTTCATGCGAATTATTATTACTATGAGACAGGGGGCACTAACTTACTTCCTGGCTGAGCTGAAGGGTAAGCGGTCAATAATGTACCTTTGTCTATAGTAATATTATCCACAATAGGGACATTCCCAGTACCATTCTCAACATTCAAATCTAATAAAGGATCAAAACTGTTGAATAATGGGGCTGGCCCAGTGGCACTGAGGGTTGAGGTGCTGGACGCCACACCTCGCGCTGCACCGGCGACCCAGGTTCGGGAACGGACTCGGGTTAGCTGGGGGAGGGAGGATTGAGCGTCCCAACGGATGCTCTCCTCCCTCTGGGGAGGGTTACCGGAGTGCCTTGTGCACCTGCATCCCGAGAAAGCCGGTGGAAGCACAGGCTGTCCAGGGTTCTGGCGGCTCCATTCACTGGAGTCGGGGATGGGGGACGCTGTCAAGCGCATGGGAGAAGGCGTGCATCAGCACATCGCCTCTCTGGATGTACGTCCTTGTGCCGGCATCCCCAGGGGACTGGGAACCACAGAAAAATGGAAAAAGCCTCAGTGATCCTAGATAACGGCAGCTCCAACAGCCATCCAGGTCCAGAACCCACGGGCAGATCTCCGTTGTGCAGGTGCTCCACGAGTAGGAGGAGGAGGTAAGGAGTAACCGGGCACTCTAGAGACAGACGCCGTGGTAGCAGACCTAGGAGGGACATGAGCAATGCCTGAAGGAGTGGAGCACTGAGGGAGTATAGGAGGGGGTATAAATGGGGCAAGGTGCTCGAAAGTAAAAAAAAAAAAAAAAAAACTGTTGAATAATGGTATCTGGAAACCACCAACTTTCCTTCCTTTTTTTGCAGGTTCATTATTTTGGAGAGTAAACCACTCGTCCTCCTTATCTAAAGTATCCGCTTCCTGTCTAGGCCTTTTCCTATGTGGTAAGTTACTACAGCTTCATCTCTCATAGACTCTCCATATGCTACTTGGGATTGGTCAGGAGAATTGACGATTGAAGTAGTTTAGTGGTTTCTCTCTAAGTTCTAATGCCCTTAATCTGCTATCAAACAACTTAATTTCTTCTTCCATTGCTATAATCTTCAGACATTTAATGCATGAATATTTACAATTCTAGGAGCATGGATATGTTGTTCATCCACACTCTTTGGCATGTCCCTTTCCCCTTTAAATCTCGCTGGGAAGTCTTCAAGCTGGCTCCTCCCACCCACCTAGGTGGTAAATACCTCGGCTCCGCCCCGTGACGCCAGATCTTCCTTTCCACTGGAAGATTCAAGTTCCCTCGTGCTACCTTAGCAGTTCGTAGGCCCTGGATTCTCAACGTCGGTTTTCACCGCCAATTTCTTTAAAACTCATTAGAGTTTATGACTCCAATCCTAGCGCATCGGACATGGAGGACAAATCGTCCCCCAGATTTCACCGGTGTCCCTGCGGACAGAAAATGCCGCGCACCGATCCCCACCAATCGTGCGTCTATTGCTTAGGTGTCGTACATGACACCACCTCTTGCACCATCTGTCTGGCCTTCCATCTCAACGTCCTGGACGACTGCAAGGCGCGCCTAAAATTGGGAAGACTGGAGCTTCGCAATCCGTCGGTGAAATCGAAGGAGGCAAGGTGGGCGGTTTCCACAGGATCCGCCAAACAACTGTAACAGATAGCAGCTTTCAAGGAGGAAGCTGCTCAAGCTTCAGCCAGACGAAGCTTTTTCATACCACTCAACCGTGG
This sequence comes from Neoceratodus forsteri, assembly GCA_016271365.2. NCBI lineage: Eukaryota > Metazoa > Chordata > Ceratodontiformes > Ceratodontidae > Neoceratodus > Neoceratodus forsteri. The sequence goes on from CM057452.1 coordinate 1,875,630,729, forward strand.
CTCTACTTTTACTGGTTCCTTTCGGGAGTTGTGCCAGTCTCTCCCTACCAGGGGTGAGGCGCCCTTGGGCTTGCACTCCTCCCGCCCTCGGAAGAGGGACAAGGACCCCAAATCTTCTTCCTCCAGAAGGAGACGTTCCTGGGATCGAGAGAGGTCCGAGTCCCGGGAACATGCGGTCTCGACTTAGGTCGAGATCGCTTCCTCAGCCGCCGGCCTTTCGGACCTTCCATCCGGTCAAGGTACAGAGACCGAGGAAATGGCTGAACCGGCCAGTATCACTCTCGACCCAATTGAGCCTTTGTCGCCGACTCCGGTCGATGACTCCTTAGAAAGGACGCCTGTCCTTTCCTTCCCTGACGAGGAGACCCTGCCCTCGGGTGTCCTGATCGAGGGAAAGGTGCTGGAACCTCAGTTCTCTCCGACTCCGGCGTCTCCCGATCGAACAAGCTGACCCCGTCGGTCTCGATCGAGGACCAGGACACCTTCGGTCGAAAAAATGAAGAAAGGTCACAAGCACTCCAGGAAAAGGCGTCACCATCGATCCTCATCCTCCTCGGACGAGGAGAGACTTCGACGGAAACTCCGTCGACGTTATGAGGATCTCGTGGCAGCAGCTGATTCTGACCGGTCAAAAGCTAGCTCCGCCGGCAGCACCGGCCATTGCTTGGCCCTCGCCTCTCAGGCCGCGCCAACCTCCAGAACCGAGATTCGCCCTGCGATGGGCACGTATTCCAGCCCGCCTATTTCAGGTCTCCCACTGATTTTGGTGGAGCCACCGCCTAAGCAGCCTCAGGGAGGGGCTTCCTCGAAAGAGGACCAGACAGACACTGGACTGCCCCGTTGTCTGTGCTTCACTGTTGTCCCCGATCGCTCTCGGCGCATCGAGGGATACATAGGCGGGAGACAGTTATATCCCGACTCTTCGGACTCGGATGCCTCTGGTTTGCACTCGCATCCGGGGGATGACGAGGAAGGTCCTTCCTCTTTTTAGGGCATCCTCCGCCTGATTTCCAAATCTACCGGAATGCCCTTGGAGCCTATCCAAAAGAAGGCGGAATACCCCCTTACGGATATCCTCAAAAGGGGGGATACCCCAATGGAGGCCTTTCCTGTGGCCAAAGCCATTGTTGGCCCAGCCCTTGAGCTATGGCAGCATCCTGCCTCCTGTCCAGGTCCGTCTGCCCACATGGCCTGCAAGTATACGGTACCTCTGGGGTCCCTGGCGGGTTTCACAGAGCATCCCGCAGCCGAAAGCCTTGTGATTGCCTCTGTGTTCAGATGCACTGGTAGCTCAGCTGACATTGACCGCCCTTCGGACAAGGAGTCCAAGAATATCAACCATTCTGCCCTGAAGGTCTGTGCGACCTCATCCTTGGGCCTTCATCAGGCCAGCTAGGCTGTGATCATGGCACACTTCTCTCATGCCCTCTTAGGGTCATTAGATAAAGTCCTTCCTCATCTTCCAGCAGACATGCAGACCATGGTGAAGCAAGTCCGTGACCAGGGCCATGCTGTTGCCAAACAGTAGCTCCAGACGGCCTTGGACATTGGAGATTCCTGTGCCCGCTCCTTAGCAGCCGCAGGGCCTGGCTGAGGTTATCCTCCTTTCCGGTGGATACTCAGCACAAGTTAGCTGACGTGCCCTTCCTAGGCACCGACATCTTAGGTCCGGGAGTGGCTAGTCACCTCCAGCGCATAGAGCAGTCCGGTGCCACCTTGGATGCTACCTCTGCAAAGAGTTCCTCGGGCAAGAACCAGCAGAAGCGCAAGAAGAAGCCTTTTTGGCACTCTTCCCCTGCAGTCAGGTAGCCCTCCTTTCAGGGAGGCCAGCAGCAGGCTCAAGCTTGGCGCCCCAGTCCCAAGCAGGGTCCCCAACAGCCCCGTAAAGGAGGCCGAGGTGCTGGTCCAGGAGCCTCCTTCTCCTCTAAGCCTGCTCAGTGATGGGTCAGGGGTTGCCACCCGTATACCCGTCATGCCAGCTCTGGGTCCCCCCGTGGGGGGCCGGCTCCATCACTTTCTTTCTCCCTGGTCCGGTATCACTTTGGACAGGTGGGTTCTGGAAGTGGTCGACCAGGGGCTGCCTCTGGAATTCGAGCAGTACCCCCACTGCCGAGCCCGCGCCCCCTCGGGAGGAAAGGATCTCAGCTTGCACTCAATCGGCCTTTCGGGACGACATTGCTCAGATTCTCCGCAAGGAGGCGGTAGCTCCAGTGCCGGATCCTCCTACAGACCCAGGCTTCACGTCCAGGTACTTCCTGGTGCCCAAGCAGATGGGGGGTTGGCACCCCATCCTGGATCTCCACGACCTGAATCAATATCTCAGGTCTCGCACCTTCCGGATGGTAACTCTGAACCAGATCATGCCATCTCTTGAGCAAAACGTGTGGTTCTGTTCACTGGATCCGCAGGACGCAATTTTTCACATCCCAATCTGTCCATCCCACCAGTGGTTCCTCCCCTTCAGGGTCGAGGGGACCCTGTATGAGTTTCGAGCCAAGCCGTTCGGCCTGTCATCGGCCCCATGGGTCTTCACCAAGTGCACTGCAGTGGTGGCATCGAGGAGTTCGGATATATCCTTATCTCGATGACTGGCTCTTGGCAGGTTCCTCCCTTCAGGAGGTGGAGAGGTCCAAGGATCTGGCCCTCCGAACCTGCTCCCAACTCGGCCTCCTTATCAACGAGGCCAAGTCAGAACTCGTGCCCTCTCAGGTGATGGGCTTCATCGGGGCAGAGCTCGACTGTCGTCTAGCCAGAGCTCGGCTGCAGGTGGACAGGGCGGAGGTTCTCTCCTCCATTGCCCAATCATTTCTGGTTGGGCACTTGCCCCTGCCCGGGACGTTCTGCGCCTTCTGGGCTACATGGTGGCGTGCACTTCGGTGGTCCGTTGGGCCAGGTGGCACATGCGCCCCCTTCAATGGGAACTGGCCGCCCAGTGGACTAAGCGATATGGTCACTTCGCCCAGCTGATCACTGTAACCCAGAAGACGTGGGACGCTCTCCAGTGATGGACCATCCCAGACCAGTTGCAGGAAGAAATCCCGTTTGCCCGCCCTGAGCCAACGGTCGTCCTGACGACCGATGCCCCTCTCATGGGCTGGGGAGCCCACGTGGGGGACAGCAGGGCCCACGGGTTCTGGACCCCTGAGGAGACCCGATGCCACATCAACCTGTTGGAGCTCAGAGCAGTCAGACTGGCCTTGTCAGCTTTCGCTCCTCAGCTCCAGGGTCAAGTAAAGTCCAGACGGACAATACCACGACCATGTACTACCTCAAAAAACAGGGCGGCACGCACTCCCGTCTACTATGCAAGGAGGCGCTCCAAATCTGGACCCTCATCAGCCAGTTGGAGGCGGATCTCCTTGCCATCCATGTGGCAGGAGTCTCGAACCAACTGGCGGATGCTCTCAGCCGCTTAGGCCACATCCCACGAGTGGTCTCTCCATCCAGAGGTAGCTTACAATCTGTTCTCCCGTTGGGGCAAACCGTTAGTGGACCTGTTTGCCTCCAGGGAGAACACCAAGCTGAGTCTGTACCATGCTGTCCCCCCTCAGCAGGGCTCACTGCAAGGGGATGCCTTCTTGAGGCTGTGGACCCCAGGCCTCCTCTATGCCTTCTCTCCATTTCCCTTGATCCAGAAGGTGTTACTCAAGGTGAGGAGGGACAAGGCAAAGGTGATCCTGGTAGCCCCAGATTGACCCCGCCTGTTCTGGTATCCAGATCTCCTCAGCCTCAGCTGCAAGGCCTTGGAGCGGCTTTGTACACGCCCAGACCTGATATCATTGAACCAGGGGAAGGTATTCCATCCGGACCTTCAATCCCTGCACCTCACAGCCTGGTACCTGAGCGGCTAGAGTTCCAGGCTCTGGGTCTTTCTGAGGATGTCTACACCGTGGTGGAGGCATCTCGTAAGGAATCGACCAGGAAGTGTTATGCCTTCAAATGGAAAAGGGTTTCCATTTGGTGTCAGGGTAAGAGTCTGGACCACTTATCCTGCTCTGTGGCTAACATTCTAGACTACCTTTGGTCTCTCTCCAAAGGGGGTCTATGGTCATCAACCCTTAGGGTGCACCTGGCAGCCATTTCTGCTTACCGGGCACGAGCTGGTCAGCTGTCATTAGCACTAGAGACAGTGGTCGGGCACTTCTTCAAATGCCTGGATCACATATCCCCTCCAGTGCATGAACCTCCACCTCCATGGGATCTCTTGCTGGTTTTGGCAAAGCTCATGGGCAAGCCATTTGAACCCATGCACAAGTGTGAGCTCTCACACTTGTGGAAGACGGCCTTCCTGGTGGCTATCACGTCAACCAGAAGGACAGGGGAGCTCCAGGTGCTTTCGGTGGACTCCCCTTATCTGGTCTTCCACAGGGACAAAGTTGTCCTGCACCCCCACCCGAAATTCCTTCCGAAGGTGGTTTCAGAGTTTCACCTTAACCAGGTGTTGGCACTGCTGGTATACTACCCTAACTACACCTCGGACGCTGAGTACAGGCTCCATACTCTGGACCCGAGACATGCTCTCTCCTATTATAAGGAGAGGACGGCAGAAATTCGAGGAGAGGTTCGCCAGCTGTTTGTCACCTACATCTGAATCCGTTTCTGGCAGCTCTGCAGCTAAATGGACCATTGCGAGATGGATTACATCATGCATAGGTTTGTGCTACGTGTTGGCGGGCAAGGAGCCTCCCAGAGGGAAAAGAGATCATTCTACCCGCCATACGGCTGCATCGGTGGCTGCTTCCAGGGACATCCCTATCCAGGAGATCTGTCGGGCCACTACCTGGAAGTCAGCAAACACCTTCATTACCCAGTACCACATCGACCTTGAGTCACGCTGGGATGCCGGTTTTGGGGCCTCGGTTCTCCAATCTCTGTTCCCTAAATAGGGGGTGTGCGCATTGCCTCCCTCCTCCCGGAGAATTATTTGGAGTCTACCAGAGAGTATGGATGAACAACGTATCCACCCTACTAGAAGAACAGGTTACTCACCTGTAATAGTAGTTCTAGGAGTGGTATATGTTGTTCATCCACACATACCCACCCAACGTCCCCGGCTTTAGGCGCACCACCTTGCTTCCAGCGGGCTAAGATCTGGCATCATGGGGTGGAGCAGAGGTATTTACCACCTGGGTGGGTGGGAGGAGCCAGCTTGAAGACTTTCCGGCAAGATTTAAAGGGGAAAGGGACACGCCAGAGAGTGTGAATGAACAACATATACCACTCCTAGAACTACTGTTACAGGTGAGTAACCTGTTTTTATTTGCAATATTCATATCAAAGTTGTACATATTACATAGTGTACACATGCCTTGTCTCCCATCCACAGTAGTTATAATAGATGCCATCTTTGCTGACCTGTAATCACTATAGTAATTTGGGCCTGTATTATCTGAAACGAATATGTACCTGATAAATTGGGTCATGCCTTCTAGTACCCGTCTGCCCGCCAAACATGGCTAACACATGCAGATGCGCGTGTCTTTGCGCACGACGACACGTGCTCACTCTGCTCAGGCTTGCCCTGCTCGCTGCAAGGCTTACTGATATAGCCCTTACTGACCCCGGAAGTATTCCCAGAAGTCAGGCAGTGCCCCGAAGTGTAAATAAATTTAAAAACACAAAGGTAGCTACCCAAAGCAAAAATAGCCACTGAGTGTGGCTTAACCGAGGTCAATAGTTGCAGCTGCTGCTTACAAACTGCAATAAAGCACTGTTGTCACCAAGTTGTAGTTCCGGAGCATTTCCATCAGAACTACAACCCCTCCACCTAGCTTGCTATACTTGCTAGGGCTTTAAAGATTCTCACGATAGCGTGAGTGCAAGCAGTTGTTTTAATACACAAGGTATATTTAAAAGGTAGATCAGATTCACAGCATACACATTTGGACTAGTTTCACAAAGGACTTAAGTAAACTAGTTCGGCTCGCCGCAGGGCTTACTGATACAGCCATTACTGACCCCAGAAGTATACCCAGAGGTCAGGCAGTGCCCTGAAGTGTAAATAAATTTAAAAACACAAAAGTAGCTCCCCAAAGTTAAAATCACCACTGAGTGTGGCTTAACCGAGGTTTATAGTTGCAGCTGCTGCTTACAAACTGCAGTAAAGCACTGTTGCCACCGAGTTGTAGTTCCAGAGCGTTTCTATCAGAACTACAACCTCTCCACCTAGCTTGCTATACTTGCTAGGGCTCAAAAGATTCACGCGATAGCGTAAGTGCAGGAAGTTGTTTTAATACACAAGGTGTATTTAAAAGGTTAATCAGATTCACAGCATACACATTTAGACTAGTTTCACAAAGGACTTGCCACCCCTGGCTCCGTCACGCCAGCTCTGGGCCCTCCCATGGGGGGTCGGCTCTGCCACTTCCTTTCCCCCTGGTCCGCTATCACTTCGGACAGGTGGGTTCTCGAAGTGGTCGGTCGGGGACTGCCTCTAGAGTTCGAGCAGTACCCTCCGAACCGAGCCCGTGCCCCTCTGGAAGAAAGGATTTCCGCATGCACCCTGTCAGCTCTTCGAGACAACGTAGCTCAGCTCCTCTGCAAGAAGTCAGCAGCTCCCGTGGTGGATCCTCCAGCAGACCCAGGCTTTGTTTCCAGGTACTTCCTGGTGCCCAAGCGGATGTGGGTTTGGTGCCCCATTATAGATCTCCACGACCTGAATCAGTTTCTCAGGTCTCGCACCTTTCAGATGGTCACTCTGTCTCAGATCATACCATCCTTTGAGCGAAACATGTTGTTCTGTTCACTGGGTCTGCAGGATGCGTTCTTTCACGTCACAATCCATCTGTCCCATCAGCGGTTCCTCCGCTTCAGGGTCGAGGGGACCCTGTACGAGTTCCGAACCATGCCGTTCGGCCTGTCATTGGCCCCACGGGTCTTCACCAAATGCATTGTAGTGGCGGCGGCCCATCATCAGCGTCGAGGAGTCAGAATCTACCCTTACCTCACCGATTGGCTCCTGGCAGGTTCCGCCCAACAGGAGATGGAGAGGTCCAGGGATCTGGCCCTCCAGACCTGCTCCCAACTCGGCCTCCTGATCAACGAGGCCAAGTCGGAACTCATGCCTTCCCAGGTGATGGGCTTCATTGGGGCAGAGCTCAACTTTTGTCAAGTCAGAGCTCGGCTCCTGGCGGACAGGGCGGAGGTTCTCTCCTCCTTTGCCCAATCATTTCTGGTTGGGCACTTAAGCCCTGCCCGGGACTTCCTGCACCTTCTGGATTACTTGACGGCGTGAATCTCGGTGGTCCCTTGGGCTCGGTTGCACATGCGCCCCCTCCAATGGGAGCTGGCCGCCTAGTGGACTCAGCAGTATGGTCATTTCGACCAGCTGATCACTGTAACCCAGATGTGGGACGCTCTCCAAAGGTGGACCGTCCCAGACCGGTTGCAGGAAGGGATCCCGTTTGTCCACCCCGAGCCGACGGTCGTCCTTACGACCGATGTCTCTCTCATGGGTTGGGGAGCCCACATGGGGGAAACAGGGCCCTGGTTTCTGGACCCCAGGAGTCTTGATGCCACATCAACCTGTTGGAGCTCAGAGCAGTCAGACTGGCACTGTCAACTTTCGCTCCTCAGCTCTGGGGTCAAGTGGTTCAAGTCCAAACGGACAATACCATGACCATGTACTACCTCAGCAAACAGGGCGGCACGCACTCTCTTGTCTGCTGTGCAAGGAGGCGCTCCGCATCTGGACCCTCGTAACCGGTTGAAGGCAGATGTCTTAGCCATCCATGTGGCAGGAGCCTCGAACCAGCTGGCGGATGCTCTCAGCCACATAAGCCTGACATCCCACGAGTGGTCTCTCCATCCAGAGGTAGTTTACAGCCTGTTCTTCCATTGGGGCAAACCGATGGTGGACCTGTTTGCCTCCAGGGAAAATGCCAAGCAGAGGCTGTATCATGCCTGCCCCCCTCAGCAGGGCTAGCTGCAGTGGGATGTCTTCTCGAGGCCATGAACCTCAGGCCTCCTCTACGCCTTCCCTCCATTTCCCCTGATCCACAAGGTGTTATTCAAGGTGAGGAGGGACATGGCGAAGTTGATGCTGGTAGCCCCAGACTGGCCGCGCCAGTTCTGGTATCCAGATCTCCTCAGCCTCAGCTGCAGGCACTCAGAGTGGCTTTGTACATGCCCGGACCTGATATCTCTGAACCAGGGGAAGGTCTTCCATCCGGACCTTCAATCCCTGCACCTCACAGCCTGGTACCTAAGCGACTAGAGTTCCAGGCTTTGGGTCTTTCCGAAGATGTCTACACCGTGGTGGAGGCATCTAGAAAGGAATCAACCAGGAAATGTTATGCCTTCAAATGGAAAAGATTTTCCATTTGGTTTCAGGGAAAGGGTCTGGACCCCTTATCCTGTTATGTGGCTAACATTTTCGCTACTGGTCTTCTCTCCAAAGGGGTCTCGGTCTTCGACCCTTAGGATGCACCTGGCAGTCATTTCTGCTTGCCGGAAGCGGGCCAGTCAGCCGACATTGGCCCAGGAGCCAGTGGTCGGGCGCTTTTTCCAAGGCCTGGATCACACATCCATTCCAGAGCTTGAACCTCCATCTCCATAGAATCTGCTGCTGGTTTTGACAAAGCTCATGGGCAAGCCATTCGAACCCATGCACAGGTGTGAACTGTCACACTTGTCATGGAAGACGGCCTTCCTGGTGGCTATCACGTCAGCCAGAAGGACAGGGGAGCTCCAGGCACTTTTGGTGGACTCCCCTTATCTGGTCTTTCACAGGGACAAAGTTGTCCTGCGCCCCCACCTGAAATTCCTTCCAAAGGTGGTGCCAGAGTTTCACCTCAACCAGGTGTTGACTCTGCCGGTGTACTACCCTAATTACACCGAGTACAGGCTCCATACTTTGGACCTGAGATGTGATCTCTCCTAATATAAGGAGAGGACGGCGGAAATTCATGGAGAGGTTCGCCAGCTGTTTGTCACCTATGCTGAAGCCGCTTCTGGCAGACCTGCAGCCAAATGGACCATTGCAAGGTGGATTACGTCATGCATAGGTCTGTGCTACGGGTTGGCAGGCAAGGAGCTTCCCAGAGGGATAAGAGCTCATTCTACCTGCCATACTGCTGCATCGGTGGCTGCTTCCAGGCACATCCCTATCCAGGAGATCTGTTGGGCTGCCACCTGGAAGTCAACAAACACATTTTTTCACCCAGTACCACATCATCCTTGAGTCACGCCGGGATGCTGGTTTTGGGGCTTCAGTTGTCCAATCTCTGTTCCTTAAGTAGGGGGTGTGTGCCTTGCCTCCCTCCTCCCGGAGAACTGCTTGGAGTCTGCCAAACAGTGTAGATGAACAACATATCCACGCTCCTAGAAGAACAGGTTACTCACCTGTAACAGTAGTTCTAGGAGTGGTATATGTTGTTCATCCACACTGTTTGGCATTGTCCCCTTCCACTTTAAATCTGCCGGAAGTCTTCAAGCTTGCTCCTCCCACCCACCCGGGTGGTATTTACCTCGGCTCCGCCCCATGACACCAGATCTTAGCTTACTGGAAGCAAGGTTGTGTGCGTCCGTAGCCGGGGAGGTCGGGTGGGTCCTTGTGGATGAACAACATATACCACTCCTAGAACTACTGTTACAGGTGAGTAACCTGTTCTTACAGTGCATTGTGAATGCTGAAAACTAAATAGAATAAGAAGATGAACTCATTTCTGTAGTACTTCACATGGTCAATGGGAAGTCATAATCACTGTGTATAGTGCACCCCTAGCAGGGGAATGGCACAGCCCAAGGTTTAGAATGTTGGGCATTTGAGGCTTCCAAGCAGCAGCAACTCCCAGTTCAGCTGTGCCATTCGCCGGGGAGGAGCTTGTCTGCCTTCTCTCAAGACTTTTCAAGATTTTGATTTGGGGCTACCTGTTTCCAGGGAGCAAGCACCCCTAAATTAAAAGCGTGCCTATTAATCTGCGGCTTTCAAATTGACTAACCTGCCTCACCCTTTTCCATTTGTGGACTGGGGGCCATATCTGCCTTGCTCTAGGGTGTTCTAATGGTCTCTAATTAAAAAAAAAAAAAAGTGCCACAGGTTTTATTTTTAGGGTAGCGTAGGTCTCCGGGGGGAGGGGTTCCATCAGTTTCCAGTGCCCCCTCCTCCAATTTTCAGGTTGTATTGATACTGGTTAAAAAAGAAAACAGATATGTATTTTTTTTTTTGTACTGTTTTGCTTGCATTCAGAAGATTTGAGTACTTACTGTGCTGTTTTGAATTTATATTCTCACCTTGCATGGTATGTTCTGTATTGGTTCTTACTATTTTGAAAACTCAATAAAATATTTCATGTTGAAAAAAAAGAAGGGTTGAGTACTTTCTTTCACCTCAGCCTTCTGAACATTTGCATCACCACCATTAAGCTGGGCGTGCTCTTCTTTGGTTGGGCTTTCACGTGCTGGCGCATATAGCAAGTGCGTCTACCTTTGACGCAAACTGTATCTAATTTTGATGCAACTGCATGAGTACACGCCAAGCTGCGTGGTGAACACATGCAAGTGCACATTGGCATACTGTGATATTCTGTATTATGCAGTTGCATTTAGCATGCTAACGTCTCCATAGGATCTCTCGGTACAAGCAAGATAGTTATTTTCTACTTCCATAGAGTTAATAATTATAAACAGGACTTGTCGTTTGGCACCATCGCTTATCAGAGATGATTAATTATGAATGGGCGTAAGACCTGTAAAAGTGTTAAGAGGCCCTCCCCATGGGTTCCTATTGTCATTGTGTTGCCCAGCACAATATTTCTGTAACTATTCCCTCAAGCGGTCCACGAGGCAGGAAGGAACACCTGGATCTTCAGTTGGCAGTAGCAAAGCAGAATTGTGAAAATCACTTTTATTGCTCCTTGGTGAGCTATTGAGCCTAATGTCCCGCAGGACATCTAGCAGATACCCGACCCCAAACGGGCCCTTCAGGTCAAAGGGGCCCACGAACCTGCCGTCCAGGTATGGCAGCGAAGAGACTGCAGACGAACGATGCAGGCAGACCCAGGCCCTGACCATTTAGTGAGTCAGGATGAAGATTTCGTGAAACTCCTGACCTTCAAAAATTGTTTACTGATTAAGAAGGTGTCCCCTCGGTGGTGGAGGAGGAGGAGGAAGGGGAGTCGATGAAACCCAGGTCAAGGATTCCTATACCTCCCCTGTTTGACAACAAGTCCTTGTCTTTTTTTTAATTTCTATTTTCATCCCCCACCTCAAGCCCCTGGCACTGTCACCCAACCAACCACCACATAGCAAGCTCGGAGGGACCCCCCATGGATCTGTGGCTTACCCCCCCAGGTGGGAAGTGGTAGCTGGGAGCCTTAAGCCACCCCCGGCCCGGTTCCATTCATTCTGTTTTGGGGTCCTCACTCCAAGCTGCTCCTGCTGATGATGAAGGCCTTCCTAACCCTCTTGTCAGTGTTGCGCCAGGCTGAGGCATTTTCAGATGTACGCCTCCCCGAGACATGACGTGTACTGATGCCAAGGCTTATGCCCACGTCTGTCACATTCCACCCTTCTGTGTGGCTTGGGCATGCCAAACCTCCAGCCACTGCTAGAGGTTGGTCCTCCACCAAGCCAAGGGTCCCCCCACCCCATGGAGGAGACGAGTAGTTCATGGCGTGCCCAAGCCTCTTCCCCCGGCTGGCTCTCCAACAGCCTGAGTCCGTTTCCAAACTCGGGTCGCCAGCGTCACGAGCGGTAGTGCTACTGCTGTGCTGGCAGGCTGCTTGTCTTTTTTTAATTGCTGAGGCTTGTAGATCCTTACAGCTCAGAAGGAACAGAGTGTAGAAACCGTGGACATTAATCCGATTCTGTCTGTGTCCTCCTCTGCTCCAAAATGTTTTCCGTGTTTTATTCCCTGTGACCTGATTATTGAAAAAGAATGGGCTGGCGTGGATCAGAAAAAGTATCTTCCAAAACTGAAGACATTTTCCTTTCCTTTTTAGAGGAAAAATAACACTGGTTGGAAGCCCCTCCGCTGACAGACAAGGCTGTGTATAATTAAGTCAAGCACAGCGCTATGCCGATCAAGGGCTCTCTCGCCTTATCAGATTCACATGATAAACGAGTGGATGCCGCATGTAGGAAGACCTTTGCTTCAAACGGTACAAACCTTCATATTTCATATGCTTCCTTTGTTGTTGCCATAGCTTTAAACTTGTGGGACAGTACCCTGGTCCACTTCGACCTGCCGGATTTGGAAGGGGCGAGCATTTTGCAATTGGTTTACATGGCCTCCACCTTTTTCAGTAATTCTACAGTGGAGAACTTGTGCATGTTGGCCCATTCAGCCTACCACATTGTGTCAGCCATGCGGGGTGTATGGCTTAGGCACTGGGCTGCTGATCAAGCTTCAGAGCCTAGGCTTTTTTACCTATCCTTTGAAGATCTGTTGTTTGGTTCCAGCCTGGATGCTACTTTAAAGGATCTTCAGGACAAATAGGGCCATCTTCCAGTGTCAGTACAACAGCATAAGATTACCTCAGTTCAAAGGGATTAAGGTAAGCATGGGCAGTTTTGTGGAGATTTTCATCCCTTTCGAAACTTTGGTAACCAGAGAAATGGAGGAGTCTACTGAGGTAACAAGGGTTACAGTAATAGAGGGGGGCCCAGCCAGACGCCATGCAGGAGGCCCAAGCCAAAAGCCTGGTGCCTCACAATAATGGTACGCGGGTCCATCCCTGCCCCCTTCCCTTGGTGGAAGACTACAGGACTTTTACTCAAGATGGGCCAAAACAACATCAGACACGTGGGTCCTGGAAATTCTAGCACTAGGCTGTGTGATAGTTCTCAACTATTCCCTCAAAGGGGTGATTTTTACCATTCCCAGTCTCCAAGGACGCTGCAGAGAGACAGGCGGTGTCAGAGACTGAATCACCTTATTCAAATCGGAGCAATAATTATTCTCCCACCAAGTGAGCAAGGTCAGGGATTCTACTCTGCTCTATTTTGAAGTTCCCAAAAGATATTTGGTGGGCGCGCAGGCATATTTTGAATTTGAAGCATCTGAACAGGTTTAGTGTGCCACACTCGTTCAAGATTGAGTCCCTGAGGTCAATCATTCCTGTTCAGCCAGGAATGTCGTAGTGTGGATCAATCTGATGGATGCCTTCCTTCACATTTCCATCCGTCAGTCTTGCCAGAAGTATCTCAGGTTCTCATCCCACGAGTCCTTTAGCATCAGTAACTTCAGCTGTTTGCTGACTAGGTAGTACTGCTTCGGAGATGTGGTTTATGCTAATTAATTAGCATCAGCCAATCAAAAGAGAGCTTGTGAAGCCGGCCCGTCGGCGCAGAGGTTGAATTTCCGCATGCGACGCCGGCGACCCGGGCTCGGGAACGGACCAGGGTCGCTGGAGGGCCGGCCGGGGAGAGAAGGATGGAGCGTCCTAGAGACTGCTCTCCTTCTCTGGGGGGAGGGTGGGGCGCCCGGACATTGGCGACCCTGGCGGAGGCCAGAGTCGATACCGCTACCGGCCTTCGCATACCTAGGAGGCGGAGGCAGGCCGCTGGCGTTATTGCGGCCTCCGCCTCCCCCAGAAAGCGGAAAAAGAGCTGCGCGCTAATGAAGCTCATACGGCTAATTAGCTTGGGCCAGCCCCGACCTAGCCGAATGTCTGCAGCATGCAGGGAGAGTGCCGCAGCCGCCGTGGGGGGCAAGCCACGGTATCGGGGGCTCAAGGCTAATCCGGGAGTGGAAGTCCGTGGCCTGTGACCGGGCCGAAATACAACAGGCGGCTGGCAGCTCAGAGGAGAGAAAAAAAAAAAGCTTGTGGGTGTGCGGAGGAGAGCCTGCCAGAGAATGCACCAGAATTTTTTCTCCACTGACTAAGCAACACTGCCTCTGAGGTGTACTCAGTTGGCCAAGAAAAGTTTTTTCTTGAACTTCTGTGTAAATTTTATCTTTTTATATTCCTTTACTGTGCTGAGTGTTTTTGAGGTTTTATCGTGGTTCCCCTCTGTTCCTCGTTTATCAGTTGGTTCTTGGTTCTTTCCTTTATTTTTATTACTTTATTTTTTTTTTATAGGTGCTTTATCTGTCTTCTACGCTGCTGCTCCTTCTGACTGCCCCAAAAGCCCTGTCACTCCGGTATCACTGGGACTTACGGATGTGGAGTCTGTGGGAGGTTGGTCATCATCTAGCAGTTGGAGTGTTTTCCTCTTTTCTCCTTTCCTCGTTGCTGGGGTGCACCACAAAGGCGGGCACATGTGAGGCGTGTGCCGTCTGCAGAGTCCCACAGCACCCTCCTGTGTCTGGCCCCTCTGACCGCACTACCCTCTGGCCTCCACCTGGGGATAGTCATTCGGTGGGAGTGCTAGTCCTCCCTCCCTGGGAGAGGAGAGCAGTCCTCTGGACACGCGATCCTCTCCCTCCCTCCCTGCCAACCCCAAACAGCCCGTGGTCATTCCCGAACATGAGTTGCCGATGTGGCGCGAGGTGTGGTGTCCAGTGCCACTGGGCCAGCGCTTATTACTTTATTTTTAACGCGTTTGTGTATTTCGACGGTTTCTTTTAACTTTTAAATCACGGTTCCCTTTTTTCTTCTGGGACTGCGAGTTTCAATATTTTTTTTACTTCAGAAATAGCGGTTCTTCACCACGAGGGAACTGACTGCATTCTATCATTTAACTGTATTGGAATCTTTAAATTTAAACAGTTTATGAGGATTGGCATGTCAGAAGCCCCCCAAAAAGAGACTGGACCCACAGGTTTTAAAAATTATGTAAACTGTCACAGTATTGTAACTAAGACTGATACCCACGGCCTATGCTTGAAGTGTTTGGGTCCAGACCATTACTGTTCACTTTGCTCAAAATTTTTTTCTTAAACTTTGAGAAACAGAGCAAAGAGGCTTAGAGAAATGGCTGAGGAAGGGTCCTCTTCTGTTCCAAAACAAAGACCCAGGCTTACCGATGAGGGGCCTTTTAAAAACTCAAACAGGGATGCTGATGAAGCATCCATAAGTTCTAAGCCCAGAAGAGGTACTGATGAAGTGCCTTTGAAAGAAAAAAATAAAACCGGCGCTGAAGTGCTTTCAAAAACAAAAGCTTCCGAAGAGGCTGATGAAGCTGCTTCAGAACCTAAGAATAATAGGGGTACTGATGAAGTGCCTGGATCAAAAAGGAAGCCAGATTCAGCCACTAATAAGATGGCACCAAGAAAATTATGTAAAGATAAACAACTTCTTGTTCCTCCTGCAATGATAATGGTGATCAAGCAGGAGGTAAAAATCATAAAGAAAAAAAAGGCAGACACAGCTTGACAGTCTCCCAGATTTTCAGAAGGAGCTGCCTTCAGCTGAAGATATGGCAAAGCTTGGCATGTTTTGCACACCCTACAAGGCATGGGGTCCTTTTTCTCTGCTTTGTCAAGCAAACACCCTTCTGCAGCCCCCTCTGATGCAGGGGCCTGTGAGGGTGAGGATGAGGATGATTACTATGATGTTCCAGACAATATCTCTGACATTAATCCCCAGGAGCCTGACATTTCGCCTGATCCTAATTTTGGTGCTTCCCCTTTGGATCAGGAGGAAAATTCCTCTGTTAACTTTCCTCCAGCATATGGTGGATACTCCTGACATACCTTGCCAGGAGTCCAACCAGGAGAAAGATGAGGAGGATGAATACAGAGAAATGAAAGGTCTCCCTTCTTCTAAAATGATGGTTCTCCCTATTTATAAAGCTTTCATGAGAAATACCATGAAGTTGTTACAGATGCCATCCTCTTTACCTGGGGTTGATAAATGCACTGACAAGAAATACCAGCTCTCCAGAGCAGATACTGACTTTCTGACTGTCCACCCTGGGTATGAGGGAGTAGTGCAGCAAGCTGCCTGTTATAAAGCTGGGGGTGCCTTTGTCTTCCCTACCCCCAGACAAGGACTCCAGGAAAATAGACTACATTGCAAAGAAAGCTTATATTTCTGCTTCTTTGCATCTCCATCTTTCTTTTTACTTGGCCTACACAGCCAAGTTCCAGAAGGCTTTGTGAAATTCTGTCTTGGCCATTGCACAACAAGAATCTGACTCCATGGTTCAGGATTTAATAGAAACAGCTAAGACTGCCCTTTAAGCTACCAAATATCAGTTCCACATGGCAGATGACAATAATGATGCTGCATCCAGAGGAATGGTCCAGGTCATTTCCCTAAGAAGGTTTGCCGGGCTGAGAACTATCAGTTTGACACAGGATACTCAGTCCAAGGCTATGGATTTCCCCTGCAATAAAAATCTTCTGTTTGACTCTAGGAGAGAAGAGTACATGAAAAATGTGGAAGAGTACAAGTCTACTTATCAGTGCAATACTGCCAAGCAGAAGACCTCCACTCAGAAGTCGCAGCCCAAGGCAAACGGAGGAAGGGGTTATTTTCTTTAGCTTTATTACCCCTATCCTCCTCCACAATATGACTACTCCCAGATGAGAGGATACTACAGGGGAAGGGACAGAAGAGGCCAGAGAAAACCAGCCACTACCCAGGCCCTTACAACTCGGTCCAAACCCTGACTTCAATGCCCAAGTCATCTCCCCTCTGCCCGTAGGGTGCAGGCTCTCCCACTACCTCCAAGCCTGGACTCTTTTTACATCAGACAAGTGGGTCTTGGAGGTAATGGAAAAGGGCTTGCCTCCAGTTCAAGAAGATGCCAGCCTTAAGGAGCACTCTGTTTTCAAATTCCCTAACCCCAACAGCACCTAATATCACCTCCTCAGTGGAGATGCCCTTGAATCGCTCCACACCTTTAAATATCTGGGTGTTACTCTGGACTCATCTCTCCCTGAAGTTGCATGCCTCCAATGTATCTAAAGCTCTAAACCAGCATCTAGGCCCCCTCTACAGGATTAGTCCTTTCCTATCCTCTGCTTCTTGTCACTTAGGATTACAACTTCCTCCTTATACCTCTTCTAACCTATGGTGCCCCTCTGCTTGCTTCTGCAAACTCTACAACCCTTTCTATACTCTCCCAGACATGCCATAGGGTAGGTTTGCTCTGGGGGCCAACTCCTGTAAGCACCATTGTAATGTCCTCGCCTCTCTAGGTTGGTTACCCTGTGTGTCTAAGTTAAGGTACTACTCCCTTAGCCTCTTATTTAAGCTGGTGCATAAATATACCCCGCCTTGCCTAAGTGGGTTAATACGTCTGAGACAAGCCCCACGTTTCTTCAGATCTATCTCTCTCCCCCTTCTTATTATACCTAAGATGCGTCTTGCCACCACTAGCAAGTCCTCCACCTTCGCTGCACCATCTGATTGGAATGCCCTCCCTCCCACTGTCCTGTCCTGCTCATCTCTCCCCAAGTTCCAGTCCACTTTGTATGCCTCACTTGCTTCCCCTGTTGCTTGTTCCTGCTTTGGCTAAAGTCTCAGTAACCTGACTCCTTTACCCTTGGCTGCTGCCTCCGTCTGTCAGTCTTGTAATATTTTATGTCTACTATACATAATATATACATACAGTGTCGTGCTTGTGCTTTGTAGCAAAGTTATTTTAGGAGCGTGGATATGTTGTTTATCCACACTCTTTGGTATGTCCCCTTCCACTTTAAGATGAACCGGAAGTCTTCATGCTGGCTCCTCCCACCCACCCAGGTGGTATATACCTCGACTCCGCCATATGATGCCAGATTGCAAGGTTGCCTCCCTCGTGCTCACACATCTTGTAGGCCCTGCCTTTCAAACCTTCGGTTATTCCCAAAATTCACATTGTTCGCGTTAGCGATTGCAAGTTTTCTGCTTCGATTGTGGAAGACAAGTCTTCCCCCGGATTTCGTCGGTGCCCTTACAGCCAGAAAATGTTGCGCACCGATCCCCACACCGCGTGTGTCTATTGCCTCGGTGTCGACCATGACACCTCGAAATGCGATTCGTGTCTCGCCTTTCATCCCAACATCCTCGATGACCGTCACTCCAGATCGAGAAGCCAGAGAGAGAGGACCCTCTGGTGAAATCCAACATGGCTCGGTGGGCAGTTTCCCGCACTGCGGGATCTGCCGAGCAATTGGAGCGCATGCAAGCATTCGAGGAGGAGGCGGCTTGTCTGCAGAGACTTCTCTGAGCTTCTCCGTTCCGCTCACCTGCCTTCCAAGAGTTGTGCCAGTCTCTCCCGACCAAGGGAGAGGCGCCTGTGGCTTGCACCCCTCTCGATCCTGTAAGCGGGAGAAGGATCTGGGATCGTCTTCGTCTCGGAGACGTTCTTGGGAGTGGGAGAGATCTCGATCCCAGGAACATGCAGTCTTGACTTCGGTCGAGATTGCTTCTTCGGCCGCTGGCTTTTCAGCTTTGCCGTCTGGTCAGTCAACCGAATTATCGATCGACAATGTTGAAATCGTGATCGATCCGATATCACCGAATCCGGTCGACGATTCCCTCGATCAAACCCCAATCTGGTCTTTCAGATGTCGAGACCCAACCTGCTGGGACTCCCATCGAAGAAGTGGTCCCTGATCCTGGGAAATCACCGGTCCTGCCAGTGTCTCCCGAGGACCGAGTCGGACTGTCGGTCTCGATTGAGGTCTCAGACCCCTTGACCGACAGGCGAGGAAGAGCCATAAATGCTCTAAAAAGCGACATCATCGGTCGTCTTCCGTCCCTTCGGATGAGAGAGAGACTGCGGAAACTCTGTCAGCGCTATGAGGACCTCTATGGCAACAGCTAATTTTGACGGGCACAAGCCGACTCCGGCTTCTACGTCCATTACCTGGCTTCTGCCTCCTAGGCTGAAGCCGACTCCTTGAAGCGATTAAATCGGCTCCTCAGCCTGCAGAGCTGGGAAAAAAACACCAGTTCGTCCCAAAACAGTCTCTTCACCGATTGTGGTCGAACCACTGCCCAAACAGCCTGTGAGAGGGTCTCCTTCCAAGGAAGACAGACCAGACACCGGGCTTCCCTGGCGACTGTCGGTCACTATCATCCCAGACTGCCCTCGGTGAGTCGAAGGTGACCTGGGTGGTCGGCCGTTATACCCGGATTCCTCGGAGTCAGACGTCACCGGCTTGCATTCTCATGCAGGCGATGATGAATCAACCGTTGGCTTAGAGACGGAGGAGGTCCCTTGTCTTTCAAAGTTCTTCACCTCATCTCTGAATCTACAGGGATGCCTCTGGAGCCAATCCAGAAAAGGCGAGTACCCTCTTACGGACATTCTTAAGAGAAACCCGGCGGAGGCCTTTCCTGTGGCTAAAGGCTGTTTTCAGCCTGGCCCTAGAACACTGGCAGCCCTGCCTCTTGTCCAGCTCCGTCTGCCTGCATGCCCCGTTAGTACGCGGTGCCCTTGGGGTCCCTTGCCAAGTTCTAGAGCGCCCTTCGGCTGAGAGTCTGGTGACCGCCTGTGTGTTCAGGTGTACTGGCAGTTCTGCTGACACTGACTGACCTCCTGATAAAGATCAAAGCTTCTGGACCATTCAGCTAGGAAGGTCTAACGGCTTCCTCCTTGGGCATACGTCCGCCAAGTTCGGATATCATCATGGCACACTTCTCTCACGCCCTTTTAGGGTCGCTGGATGAAGTCCTCCACATCTCCCTGCGGACATGCAGACCGGTCAAACGGGTCCAGGATCAGGCCCGAGCTGTTGCCAAACAGCAGCTTCAGATGGCCCTGGGCATTGGGGATTCTTGTGCCCGCTCGATGGCTGCCACAGTTGCCTCTTGTCACAGGGCTTGGCTGAGGCTCACCTACTTTCTGGCTACCCAGCACAAACTAGCTGACGTGCCCTTCCTCGGGACCGACTTGTTCGGACCAAGAGTGGCCAGTCACATTCAGTGCATTGAGCAGTCCAGTGCCACCTTGGACGCTACTTCTGCCAAGGGTTTTTCGGGCAAGAACCAGCAGAAGAAAAAGCCTTTTTGGCATTCTTCCCCTGTGGCTCAGCAGTCCTCATCCTCCTTCCAAGGTGGACAGCAGCAACAGCAGCAGGCTCAAGCTTGGCGCCCCCGGCCCAAGCCCGGACCTCAACAGACCCATAAAGGAGGACGAGGTCAGGTCCTGGAGCATCCTCCAATAAGCCTGCTCAGTGGACGAGGGGACTGTCAACCCCTCCCGTCACCTCAGCTCTAGGTCCTCCGTGGGAGCCAGCTCTGCCACTTCCTTTCTGCCTGGTCTGTTGTCACTCGGACAGGTGGGTCCTTGAAGTGGTTGGTCAGGGACTGCCTCTGGAATTTGAGCAGTACCTCCCAGCCAAGCCAGCGCCTCGGGAGGAAGAGTATCGCTCAGACCCAGTTGGCTGTCAGGAGCGACATCAGTCAGCTCCTCCTCAAGTAGGCAGTAGCCCGGTGGCAGATCCTCCAGCAGACCCAGGCTTTGTCTCCAGGTACTTCCTGGTGCCCAGGTGGACCGGGGTATGGCACCCCATTCTAGATCTGCACGACCTGAATCAATATCTCAGGTCACGCACCTTTTGGATGGTCACTCTGTCCCAGCTCATACCATCCTTGGAGCAAAACATGTGGTTCTGTTCACTGGATCTGCAGGACGTGTTCTTTCATGTCCCAATCCGTCCGTCCCATCAGCGGTTCCTCCGCTTTAGGGTTGAAGGGACCCTGTACGAGTTCCGAGCCACGCCATTCGAACTGTCATCAGCCCTACGGGTCTTCACCAAATGCATTGCAGTGGTGGCAGCCCATCTCAGGCATCGGGGGGGGGGTCAGGATTTATCCTTACCTAGACGATTGGCTCCTAGCAGGATCCACCCAACAGGAGGTGGAGAGGCCCAGGGACCTGGCCCTCCAGACCTTCTCCCAACTCGACCTCCTGATCAACGAGGCCAAGTCGGACTTCGTGCCTTCTCGAGGTGATGGGCTTCATTGGGGCAGAGCTCGAGCTCTTGTCAAGCCGAGCTCGGCTTCCGGCGAACAGGGCGGAGTTTCTTTCCTCCTTTGCCCAGTCATTTCTGGTTGAGCTATTGCTCTCTGCCAGGGACTTTCTGCACCTTCTGGGTTGCATGGCGGCGTGCACCTTAGTGGTCCGTTGGGCCCAGTTGCACATGAGCCCCCTCTAATGGGAGCTGGCCATCCAGTGGACTCAGCACCACAGTCATTTTGACCAGCTGATCACTGTAACCCAGAAGATGTGGGACGCCCTCCAATGGTGGACCACCCCAGACCGGTTACAGGAAGGGATCCCATTTGTCCGCCCCGAGCCAATGGTTGTCCTCATGACCAGTGCCTCTCTCATGGGCTGGGGGCCCACATGAGGAACAAAAGGGCCCACGGGCTCTGGACCCCCGAGGAGTCTCGATGCCACATCAACCTGTTGGAGCTCAGAGCAGTCAGACTGACACTGTCAGCTTTCACTCCTCAGCTCCGGGGTCAAGTGGTTCAAGTCCAGACAGACAATACCACGACCATGTACTACCTCAATAAACAGGGTTGCACGCACTTCCGTCTGCTGTGCAGGGAGATGCTCCGCATCTGGACCCTCGTGAGCCGATTAGAGGCAGATCTCTTAGGCATCCATATGGCAGGAGCCTCAAATCATCTGGCGTACGCTCTCAGCGCTTAGGTGAGACATCCCACGAGTGGTCTCTCCATTCAGAGGTAACACAGCCTGTTCTCCCACTGGGGTAAACCAATGGCGGACCCGTTTGCCTCCAGGAAAACACCAAGCTGAGGCTGTTTCATGCCTGCCCCTCAGCAGGGCTCGCTGCAGGAGATGCCTTCTCGAGGCCATGGACTCCAAGCCTCCTCGCCTTCCTCCATTTCCCTTGATCCTCAAGGTGAGGAGGGACAAAGGCGAGGTGATCCTGGTAGCTCCAGACTGGCCGCCCAGTTCTGGTATCCAGATCTCTTCAGTCTCAGCTACAGGCCCCCAGAGTGGCTTCCAGCACACCCGGACCTAATCTTGCTCAACCAGGGGAAGGTATTCCATCCAGACCTTCAATCCCTGCACCTCACAGCCTGGTATCTGAGCGGCTAGAGTTCCAGGCTTTGGGTCTTTCCGAAGATGTCTACACCGTGGTGGAGACATCCAGAAAGGAATCGACCAGGAAGTGTTATGCCTTCAAATGGAAAAGGTTTTCCATTTGGTGTCAGGGCAAGGGCCTGGACCCTTTGTCCTGTTCAGTGGCTAACATTCTTGACTAACTTTGGTCTCTCTCCAAAGGGGGTCTACGGTCCTCGACCCTTAGGGTGCACCTGGTAGCCATCTCTGCTTACTAGGCGCAGGAGACAGTGGCGGGTGCTTTTCAAGGCCTGGATCACATATTCCCTCGGTGCGTGAACCTCCACCTCCGTGGGATCTACTGTTGGTACTGGCAAAGCTCATGGGCAAGCCATTTGAACTAATCCACTAGTGTGAGTTGTCACACTTGTGGAAGACGGCCTTCCTGGTGGCTGTCATGTCTGCCAGAAGGACGGGGAGCTCCAGGCGCTTTCGGTGGACTCCCCTTATCTGGTCTTCCACAAGGACAAGGTTATCCTATGCCCCCACCCGAAATTCCTTCCAAAGGTGGTGTCAGAGTTTCATCTTAAACAGGTGTTAACTCTGTCGGTATAGTACCCCAATTATACCTCGGAGGCCGAGTACAGGCTCCATGCTTTGGACCCGAGATATGCTCTCTCCTATTACAAGAAGAGGACAGCGGAAATTCGGGGAGAGGTTCGCTAGCTGTTTGTCACCTACGCTGAAGCCGCTTCTGGCAGACCTGCAGCAAAACGGACTATTGCAAGATGGATCACATCATGCATAGGTCTGTGCTATGAGTTGGCGGGCAAGGAGCCTCCCAGAGGATAAGAGCTCATTCTGCCGCCATACCGCTAGCATCGTGCCTGCTTCCAGGCCATCCCTATCCAGGAAATCTGTCGGGCTGCTACCTGAAGTCAGCAAACACCTTCATCACCCACTACCACATTGACCTTGAGTCACGCCGGGATGCTGGTTTTGGGGCCTCAGTTCTCCAATCTCTGTTCCCTAAGTAGGGGGTGTACGCCTTGCCTCCCTCCTCCTGGAGAACAGCTAGGAGTCTGCCAAAGAATGTGAATGAACAACATATCCACGCTCCTAGAAAAACAGGTTACTCAAAGGTAACAGTAGTTCTGGGAGTGGTATATCTGTTCATCCATGAACTCCTGACCTCCCGGCCGAGGGCCTGCAACCTGGCTTCCAGCGGCTAAGATCTGGCGTCATGGGGTGGAGCTGAGGTATACTACCACCGGGTGGGTGGGAGGAGCCAACTTGAAGACTTCGGTTCATCTTAAAGTGGAAGGGGGCATGGCAAAGGTGTGGATGAACAACATATACCACTCCTAGAACTACTTTTACAGGTAGTAACATGTTTTTCTGCTTGTTGCCTACTTCTTTTACAGTCTGGCCTGCATGGTTGTTATGTTACTCTGTACATAATGTTTACATATCTTATTTGCCTACCCTTGCTTTGTGTTAGATGTCCTGTGGCTCTGACTTAATATTTAGCTGCCATCTTGTTTTTGAACTATGTTTAGTGCTCTCTGTAATAATTACATAGATACATAGATACATAGACAGTGTCGGCAGATAAGGGCCTATGGCCCACCTAGTCTGCCCATTTGAGCTTGTAAGTTCAGTTTGTTTTCCTAGAAGTCTATTTCCCCTTACCCTGACCTCTAGAATTGTCTATCCCATGCATTCTTAATCCGTGATTGTTTCAGCCCCACCACTTCCTCTGGCAGGTGTTCCACTTGTCCACCACCGTTCTGTGAAGAAATTCTTTCTCATGTTTCCTCTGAATCGCCCTCCCTCCAACTTCATCCCATGCCCTCTAGTCCTGAAACATCTTTTTCGCTTAAAAATAGTGTTTTCCTGCACCCTGTTCCTCTCTGTAAGATACTTGTATGTCTCTATCATATCCCCTCTCTCCCTCCTCTCCTCCAGGGAGTACATGTTCAGTTCCATCAACCTGTCTTCATAGGATTTGTGATGCAACCCATGCACCATCTTTGTTGCCCTCCTCTGAACCTTCTCTACCCTGTCTATAATTGTTCAAACAAGATGAAGTTCTGCTGTATGCAGTTAGCCCCAGCACTTGAACTGCTCCAGAGAGAAAAGCGTTAACTCTGCGCCAGAGCATAGAACGTTGAGCTCGAGCTCGGTTCAAACCTCTGTCTGCAGCAATTCAAAGTGTAACCGTCAGTTCTAGGGACATGGATATGTTGTTCATCCACACTTATTGGCAGGTTCCTTGCCGCTTTTAAATCTTGCCGGAAGGTCTTCAAGCTGGCTTCTCCCACCCACCCGGGTGGTAAAACTCTCGGCTCCGCCCCATGACGCCAGATCTTCCTTACCGCTTGGAAGCTCAGGTTCCCTCCTTAATGCGTTGCGCTTAGGACTGGTTCCTAATTCTTCAAAAAGTTCGAAATTGAAAAGTTTTTGCAAAAAGAGTTCGGTCTTCTCCTCATGGCTGCGATGGACAAATCGACTCCTGGATTTCGGAGGTGCCCTTGCGGGCAGAAGATGTCTAGGACAGATCCGCACTCCACGTGCGTCTACTGCCTGGGCCTTGAGCATGACCTGCAGGCCTGCGACTTGTGCTCTTCCTTTTCGGCCTACGTCCTTGAAGACCGTGCTGCCCGATTACAACTGGGGCGCCCCGAGAAAAGAATTCCACCGGTGAAATCTAAAGAGGCCCGATTGGCGGTGTCTGCGGCAGCGGGCTCGGCGGATCAGCGAGCAGATGATCGCCCTCGAAGAGGAGGCGGTGGCCGCTTCTACCTCGACTGTGGCATTTGTCCGGCTCTCTCGGTGCCTCTTACTCGGCTTCTTTTAGGAGCTTTGTCTGACCCTCTTGACCAAAGGTGAGGGTCCAACTATCGGACCTTCTTCCAGGTCCAAAAGAGCAAAAGTAAGTCTCCGTCGGCCGCTCTTGGGAGTGGGAAAGATCCCCTCCCTGTCGACAGTGGGCTTGGTCGACCCCTCATCGACCACTGGCTTCACGGTGTCCCCGTCAGGCCAGTTGAGCGAGACTCCCGTCGACGCGGTCGAGATTTTTCTCGACCCATTAGACGGGTTGTCGGCTGGAGAAGCTGAGAATCCCCTCTCCCCGGTTCCCCCGGTGGGAGTTGAGGATCCCGTCGGCTCATCTGTGCCTCCGGTTCCGGAGCCTTGGGTGGGATCGTCCGAGCCGAGGGGAGTGCCGATTTCCGACACTTCTCCTCGCCTTCCTCGGCCTAGTCGAGACTCTCGGTCTGGACATCCTTGCGGTCAACCGATCCCGCCCGTCATGGCGGTCTCAGTCTCGGCACGGCAAGCGCGCCACCGCTCTTCCTCTTCCTCGGACGAGGGAGGCTTCAGCGCAAGTTCTTGAGATCGCGAGGAACTTATGTGGCAATGGCTCCTTTTGACTGGGAATAAGCCGACCCAGTCGTCTTCCCTGGCCATTAAGTGGCTGTCACCGGAGCAGCCGAAACAACCCCTCGTTGTAGTCGAGGAGCCTGTTCTCAGGCCGGTTGTTCGGCCAATTCCAGCTGCCCCACCGATTCTGGTGGAACCTCCGCCCCCACAGCCATTAGTTGGGGCTCCGACCAAAAATTCTCGGTCAGCTTTGGGTTTGCCCCATAGGCTGTCGGTCACCCTCACTCCCGATAAACCTCGGCAGGTGGAGGGTGGCTCAGGGCCGAGGCAGCTCTTTGAGGACTCTTCTGAGTCCGATGATGGTTCCTCCTCTTCTCAAAGCGCATAGACTTGGAGTCCTCGGAGGACAGTCAATGAACGATAACCCTTCGTCCTTCTTAGGGTTGCCCGACTCATCTCGGAGTCCACGGGATGAAGCTTCGAACCCGTTCCTAAGCAGACCAGGTATCCCCTCACGGAGATTCTGGACGAGGGAATTCTCCCTAGGAGGCCTTTCCGATGGCGAAGCCATAGTGTAGGTCCGGCCTTGGAACTTTGGCAGCGTCCTGCTTCCTGCCCTACGCCTTGACCAGGTTGGCCAGGAAGTATGTAGTCCTACGGTTCCCTGTCGGTTTTGAACACCCTCGGCCGAGGGTTGGTTACCGACAGCGTTTTCGGCGTGCGAAACGCCAGATATTGGACAAACCTCCCAAGGAATCCAAGAAATTGGATTATGCGGGCGAAAAGTCTATGCTGCATCCTCTCTCGGCCGCCCGTCAGGCCAGTTCGGCCGTCCTCATGGCACATTTTCTCACGCCCTGTGGGCTCCTGGATGAGGTTGTCCCTCATCTTCCGCGAATCTGCAGACTACCGTCAGGCAGGTGCGGGACCAGGGCAGTAGTAAACAGCAGCTCCAGACTGCGTTGAACATCGAGGACTCAATGCCAGGTCTGTAGGCGGCCGCAGTGGCCATGCGTCGTCGGGCTTAGCTGAGGATATCCACCTTTCTCCGGATACCCAGCACAAGTTGGCGGATGTTCCCTTTGAGGGACTGACCTCTTGACCCTGGGGTGGAAGGTCACCTGCAGAGGATCGAAGTCAGTGCTACGGACTCGGTCTCTTCCACTCAGAAGGACAAGGCCGCAAGCCATAGCCTAAGCCCTTTCATCCTTCTGCGCCCAGCCGTGCCCGCCAACAGCGTCAGGGCCAGCAGGCTCGACCTTGGTAGCTGGAAGTCGGCTTCCTCCAACAGGAAGCAGGGAGGTAAAGGCCAGGAGGTTCCTCGGCCGGTCCCTCCTCCAAGCCTGCCCAGTGATGGGCTGAGGGGTGTCACCCCATCCCTATCACCTCACCCGTGGGGCAGGCTCAGACACTTCCTTTCGCCTGGTCCACTGTTACCACGGACAGGTGGGTACTGGAAGTGGTGGAAGGCCTACCTCTGAATTCGAGCAGGCCCGCCCTTCAGAGCCGTCGCACCTCGGGGGCCTTAGAATCCGCAGCCTCACTGGCGGCTCACCAAGCCGAGCATCGCCTCCTCCAAAAAGGAGGTGATCACGGAAGTGGAGGACCCCTCTTCAGACCGAGGTTCGTGTCCAGGTATTTCCTGGTTCCGAAGAGAGACGGAGGCTGGCGCCCATTCTCGACCTACATGACCTGAACAAATTCCTAAGGTCTCGAACCTTCCAGAATGGTCACTCTGGCGCAGATAATACCATCTCTGGAACATGGCATGTGGTTCTGCTCTCTGGGCGTACAGGGCCAGCGTTCTTTCACGTCCTATCCGTCCATCACATCAAGATTCCTCCGCTTCGGCGGAGGATCCCTCTTCGATTCTGAGCCATGCCCCGGCTTATCTCTAGCTCCCAGGGTCTTCACCAAATGCATGGCAGTGGTGACAGCATTCTCTTGAGCGCCGAGGGTTCAGGTGTACCCTTACCTGGACAATTGGCTGATAGCAGCCTCCTCCAGACGGGAGGTGGAGCGGTCCAGAGATCTGGCCCTCCAGGTTTGCTCTCGAGTTGGCCTTCTCATCAACGAGGCCAAGTCGGAACTTCGAGCCAAGCAGGTGATCCTGTTCATCGGGGGCAGGCTCGACTCTCTTGACCAGAGCGACTCGGCAGACAAGGCCGGAGATTTCTTACCTCCTTTGCCCAATCATTTCTGGTTGGGCAATCTGCCCGGGACTTCCTGCGCCTTCTGGGTCTCATGGCGGCCTGTACCAGCGTGGTCCGTTGGGCCCGCTGGCACATGCGCCCCCTTCAGTGGGGACTGGCCAGCCAGTGGTCACAACGCTGCGATCCTTTGGACCAGCTAGTGATAGTGACCCAGGAGATGTGGAACGCTCTCCAGTGGTGGACCGTTCCATTCCATTTGCAGGAGGGCATCCCGTTTGTCCGCCCCGAGCCGACGGTCTCTCTATCGACCGATGCCTCTCTGATGGGTTGGGGTGCCCATCTGGGGGAACACCGAGTGCACGGCCTCTGGTCCCCGCGGGAGTCCCGATGCCACATCAACCTGCTGGAGCTCCGAGCGGTCCGCCTAGCTCTCACCGCCTTTGCTCCATTTCTCCAGGGTCAAGTGGTCCGAGTCCAGACGGACAATACCACGACCATGTACTACCTGAACCGCCAGGGCGGGACGCGCTCCATGCTTCTATGCAAGGAAGCTCTCCGCATTTGGTCACTTGTGCGCAGCCTGGAGGCGGATCTCCTAGCCATTCATGTGGCAGGAGCCTCCAACACCCTGGCCAATGCTCTAGGCGGATAGGGGCTGCATCTCACGAATGGTCTCTCCTGCGGAGGTACAAGATCTGTTCTCCCACTGGGGCACACCTCAGGTGGACCCGTTTGCCTCAGGAGGCACCTGGCTGAGGCTGTTTCATGCCCACCTCAGCAGGGGCTCGCTGCAGGGGATGCCTTCGAGGCTGTGGACCCCGGGTCTCTCTCCCCTTTCCCCATTTCCTTGATTCTAAGATGCTTCTCAAAGCAAGGAGGACAAGGCGCAGGTGATCCTGATAGCCCCAGACTGGTCCCGCCAGTTCTGGTACCCAGATCTCCTCAGCCTCAGCTCCAGGCTCCCGAGGCAGCTTCCAGCTCGCCTGGACCTGCTTTCAGTCAATCAGGGGAAGGTGTTCCATCCGGACCTTCAATCCCTGCACCTCACGGCCTGGTTCCTGAGCGGCTAGAGTTCCAGACCTTGGGTCTTTCCGACGAGGTCCTCAATGTTGTTGAGGCGTCCCGTAAGGAGTCGACCAGAAAATGTTATGCCTTCAAATGGAAGAGATTCTCCATTTGGTGTCAGGGCAAGGCTTGGACCCTTCCTCCTGTTCTGTGCAAGCATTTTGGACTATTTATGGTCCCTTTCTAGTCAAGGGCTTAGGTCAAAGCAACTCTAAAGGTGCACCTAGCAGCTATCTCTGCTTACAGCGCGGGCGCGGAAGCAGTCGGGTGGCGCAGAAAAGGTGGTCTGGCGCTTTTCAAAGGCCTTGATCACATTTCCTCCAGTGCAAAAACCTCCAACTCCGTTGGATTTACTGCTGGTACTGGCAAAGCTCATGGGCAAGCCATTCAAACCGATGCACAGGTGTGACATCTCTCACCTGTCGTGGAAGATCGCCTTCTTGGTGGCTATCACGTCAGCCAGAAGGATGGGAGAGCTCCAGGCGCTTTCCATCGAGTCTCCTTATCTGGTCTTCCACAGGGATAAGGTCATCCTGCGCCCCCACCCAAAATTCCTTCTGAAGGTGGTGTCGGAGTTTCACCTTAACCAGGTGTTGACTCTGCCGGTATTCTACCCCAATCACACCTCGGAGGCCGAATATAGGCTTCATACTTTGGACCCTAAAAGAGCACTCGCTTACTACAAGAAGCGGATGGCTGAAGTTCGGGGAGTGGTTCGCCAGCTGTTTGTCACCTGCACTGAAGCCGCACCTGGCAGACCTGCAGCCAAGCGGACGATAGGCAGGTGGTCACCTCCTGCATAGATCTCGCTATAAGTTGGCGGGCATGGAGCCTCCCAGAGGGATAAGAGCTCATTCTACCTGCCATACCGCTGCATCAGTGGCTGCTTCCAGGGGCGTCCCTATCCAGGAAATCTGCAGGGCTGCTACCTGGAAGTCAGTACACACCTTCATCACCCACTATCACATCGACCTTGAGTCACGCCGGGATGCTGGTTTTGGGGTCTCGGTTCTCCAGTCTTTATTTCCCAAGTAGGGGGTGTGCGCCTTGCCTCCCTCCTCCCGGAGAACTGCTAGGAGTCTGCCAGACTGTGTGGATGAACAACATATCCATGTCCCTAGAAATACAGGTTACTCACCTGTAACAGGAGTTCTAGGAATGGTATATGTTATTCATCCATATGACCCACCCGACCTCCCCGTCTTCGATGCACAACCTGGCTTCCAGGGGGCTAGATCTGGTGTCATGGGGCAGAGCCAAATGTTTTACCACCCGGGTGGGTGGGAGGAGCCAGCTTGAAGACCTTCCGGCAAGATTTAAAGTGGCAAGGAACCTGCCAGACAGTGTGGATGAACAACATATACCATTCCTAGAACTCCTGTTACAGGTGAGTAACCTGTATATTCTTTACTCCGCCTAACTGAACAGTCGCTCTGGAGACATCTCCTTCACTTGTCGGTTCGGTCTCAGTAAAGCATCGGTTTTAAACCGTAATTTTCTTGCGTTTTTTTTCGGTTCAGATCCCTGTCTACGGTACAGTAAGTGTTGTAGGTAGTGGACATCAGTTTAGTTCTGTTATTTTCTTGTGTGTGAAAATTGTAAAGCTTCAATTGGTCTGGTTCAGAACAGATTGCTTTGTTTGAATTTATTCTTTTATTTCATTTTAGTGTGAGGTACGGTCCCTATCAGTTTCAAAAAGCGTATTTTAGATGTTTTTCCATATCGTAACCACGGTTGGTAACCATAAAGGGGTCTTGTTTGGCTTTAAAGCTGCTAAAGAGTAAGTGGTTAGGATGGCTATGTCTGAGAAACAAAAGAAAACCGGGCCCACTGGGTTTCAGCACTGTAGTGAGTGTGGAGATGCCTTTGCTAAGGCAGACCCTCACACCACCTGTGTTTATTGTCTGAGGTTTGACCACCTCGATTCAGACTGCCAAATATGTAATTGTTCAGTGCACTCACCAACAAAACCAAATAAATAAAAATAATAAAATATACTGCAGGCAGACATGCACACACACAGTGATCATTTTCATAAAGATATTTCTGTTAAATTGGTACTTTCATTTCTTTTAGAATGTTTTTTATGTGGCAATGGTGGGGGGGGACTTTATTGACACCGTCTGTTAAAGAAACTGTTCAATCCATACACAGTGACCCATATACTATAAAAAACAATGTATTGGTCACTGTTCACAGACAAGGCTGTGCTTCCTTCTTGAAGCTGTCATAACAACTACAGATCTCTTGAGGTCTGCTGGCTGTTAGGATAACCTCCTGGGGCAAGTACAGTGTTGCTCTGCGTAGTGACCATTCATTATCCTCCATATGGTATATGGTTAGCCTTTGTTCTGTATAAAAATCATCCTGATCAAAAGTCATGTTCACATTCAAAACTGTTGTACAAATTCCAAAAATGTGTTCAGCACAGTTCTAAGGTCATAAATTTAAATTCCTCATTCTTCACCCCAAACTCGGCTACTTACTAGTTACCCAATGCCATAGCTGTACCTTTCAACTTGTACATGTCTATAAACTTAATTTTGATGAAAGAAGAAAAAAAAGAAATGGCAAGTGTTTTGGAGTGTTTTTACATTGGGGTGCTTTGTAAAAAAGAAAAACAGTCATGTACTATATAAAATAAAATATGGTCAATGATATCCAACTCAGCATGTGTTTCTATCTTAGGGTTGAGATGACAGCATGGACCTCTTGACTTCATTCTCGAAGTTCATATGTGGTTATCTCAACCCCTCAATGGAAACATAGTCTTGTTATACATGGTTGTCCATATATTATTGTCTATATTGAAAAGCACTGGTGCTAGGAAAAAAAAACATGAGGCTCTTCACTTGTGACCTTCCTGACATCAGAGAATTTATCATTCAGGACCACTCTCTTGAGCCTCTAGTCTGACAGCTTGTTTCCAATGTGCCTAGGTAGTTATTTCCCTAGTCATATTTCCCATACCTTTCAGTGGTTCCCAACATTTAAGCCAGTTTCTTTTTTAATGCTGACTCTTTCATGGGGATGTAGTTTACAACTGCAGAGAGCTTTTGAATTCAGAGGATGCAGTTGGGAAGGCAGATTAGGAGAGAGGAGATGGATAGGAGAGAGAGAGAGAGAGAGAGAAAGAGAGGTAAAGGTTGAGTAGCTGCAGCTGTTTGGGGCTAAAGTGTCACTGGCAGAAGCAGTTGTGAATCGTCCTTCATTCTGGCAGGTGGCACTGAACATATGTGAGTTATGGTTTATCGGTTTAGTGTTATGTTAAAGGTAAGAGGAAAGGTTTAGCCAAGATAATCGTTATAAAAAGAATCAAAAAAGTAAATAGTGCTGAGGGCAGAGGTGCTGGTTGCTGCACCTGGTGCCACATAGCCCAAGCAACAGGTTCGGGGCGAGGCACAGGTCGCTGGGGCTGGCAGGGGGAGAGGGATTGAGCATCTGATGGACTGCTCTCCCTCTCCAGGGAGGGGGGTTCAAGATGGTCAGTGCCTGACTGCCCCCTGGCAGAGGCTGGGGGTTAGGGATGCACGCCATACATTGGGGAGGAGTTGGGGGCAGATGCCAGGATGGAGGCACATGCAGACGCATGCTTGCGCCTGGCCACTGGTGTCCTTGCATGCCCACTGACTCAGGGAACAGTAAAGAGGAAAAATTGGCTTCCTGGCCAGGTGGCTTGATGGCCATCCTCAGTGCGCTGGCCTGGGACTGCCAATCTGGATCCGAATAGGTGGGCAAGATAGGAGCTCCCACCACTCCACTGCGGGGTCAAGCCACAGGAGATAATAGGGCAGGTTCCTGGAGTGAGCTGCATGTGGATGGTGGCTGGAGTCCCCAGAGATTGCCTGGAAGGTGAGCAGGCCAGGTAAGCCAGGAGAGAAATCAATAATAAAAAAATAAGTAAATAGATGTTCCTTTTACTACTATATGGGGTGGGCAATGGATCCATTTTCTGGACATGTTAATGCTTATTCATTTTACATAGTACTTTGAATAATAATAGTTTGGATTTTGAGATAGAATTTAGATAAATTTGTCAATGATTTGTGTATCTCTTAATTAAGCTAAGTACCCCATATGTTTTCCTTGCTCCATCAATTAGCAATTGGCAATTAGCAATGTCAGTGGCTCAGTAGCCCACACTCGCCTCTGACGCCGGGAGATCAGAGGACTGTGGGTTCAGTTCCCACATCTGGCACTTGGGTTAATATCCCAGTACTGGCACTGTAGTGCAGCATGAGAGGGGTGCTGCACTTCTGAGATGCCGTCTTTCGGATGAGACGTTAAACCAAGGTCCCATCTGCCTGGATTGGTGGTAGTTCAGGTGGATGTTAAAGATCCCATGGCACTTATTGAAAAGAAAGAGTAGGGGAAATTTTTATTCAGAATTCAAAAACAGAGAACAAAGAAGGTGCAATCAATAAGAAATAAACCAAGTTATCCATGTTATACACTAGAGTGCAGAACCATACAAAATGCAAACATCTCCATGTAAATTCAAAAACATATCATTCTGAAATAATAATTAGAATCTTTAAATCCCATCACCAAAAAACCCAAAGTAAATAAAATAAAAAAACATTTTTCCTGCTGAAGTAGACAAACTGGTTTTGCCAACTAAAAGGAAAAAAAAGAAAACATTAATACAACAAATCAGCCACCATCCAACATTTTTCCACAACTTTGAGACCACCACTTGCCCCAGTGTACGTTTTCATATTCATAAATTTTATCAAGTTCTTGCTGTATTCTAAAGAAAACATCTTGTTGCAGAATCACTTTACCTTGCAGGAACTTAAGGCATCTCGCCTGCCAAATGGACCATTTTATGCAGGCCAAAAGGATATTAACTGTGCTTTTTGTCCATTTTGTCCAGGTGGTTGGAATTTGTCCTAATATTAAAATGTCATAATTCATTGATAGGAACAATTTTCCCCCTACAAATCAGACAATAATTTCCAGAAATCAGAGACATGTATACACTCAAAAAAGAGATGTTGCATAGTTTCCACAGTATTAGCACAAGCGCTTTCCCGACACCTTCTATCATCATGCTGCTTATGCTTCTGATTGCCTCTCACCTGCAATTTTTGATGCCCACATATCCAAACAAAATCTTGCATTTTAAGGGGAACCCTAAGGTCTATCATACTTTCTAAAAGCAAACTTGTTTTAATCTTGGATGAAACCTGAAAGACCGGTTCCTCCTGATACCATTTATCAAGAATACTCTTATAAAACCATTTCTTCCCTTTTCCTATACACCATTTCAATTCAATCTGCCAAGTTTGTATGTAACGTAAAGTAGTTTGTAAATAACCTGGAAGTAACTTATCCATAGGATGCCATTTACTTCTACCCCATGCTTCCAAAAAAGGCTTACCCCACAACTGCATACATACGTGTCCCATCCCTGCTGTTTGAAACAACAAGGGGCAAATAGAATTAAAAAAGAAATTCCCAAAAAAATAAACCAGAGGATGAATCATATTTAAGCCTCCCTCTTTCCTCACCCTGTATGTGTGGACCCTTTTGACTGGGTTCAATCTACTTCCCCACAAAAAATGAAAAAATAAACCCGTAACTTTAGTATGCATCTTATGGGGGGGGGGGAATACATGTGAAACATATAAAAAAAATAGCGCGCTATATATATGCCCTTAATAAATAAATCAGTTTCTTCCTAGACATCTTCCATGGCAACCAAGATAAAACCTTAAGTTGTGCTTTGTCATAGACAACATTCCAATTACGTTCATCTGATCCCTTGGTTCCAAAAAATAAACCTAAAACTTTAATGTCATCCGTAGTCATTGAAATTGGAAAACCTTCTACCTTCCCAATGCCCTAACAAAAACAATACTCTTTCTCATATTAAGTTTGATTCCTGTAACATCATAGACCTCTTGCAGCATATTTAATACTCGGGCACCAGACACCCCATCTGCTACTGTAAAACCACAATCATCCGCATAAGCAGAAATTTTTTGAAAAACATAGCCATCATGATTTGTAATAGCTCTAACGTATTTGTTCCTTTCAATCAGCCTTAATAAATGATCCAGACCAAAAACATATAACAAGGGGCTCATCGGACAACCCTGCTTTACCCCATTTTTTAAATAGATTGGCACCCCTAAGTAACCATTCACTAATGGAGTAGCCTGAACCTTAGTATATAATACTTTAATTAAATCTAGAAAAGCTTTAGGAATCCCATAGTGCTGTAAAACCATCCAGATGTACTCCTGTCTCACTGCATCAAAAGCAGTTTCCTGATCTACCGACATTAAGTAACCTTCTAACTTCTTTTCTAAACTTTGCTCCACAATCTCCCTAACAAAGGTCAAATTCTGAATAATATTCTTACCAGGAATTGCACAAGTCTGCTCCGGGATGATTCATTTTTGCGCAATTTAGCCAACTGAGTAGTAAGTATTTTGCCAAGATTTTATAGTCTGTATTTAACAGAGTTAATGGCCTCAATTTTTAAGTCTTGGGGGTCTCCTTTTACATAAAAAATCATTATCCCCATTTTCATAGTCGGGGCAAGCCTATTTTCCTCCCAAATAGCTTTGTAAATTAATTCCAAACATGGAGCCAAAATGTCAACAAAAGCTTTATAAAAATCATTCAGTATTCCATCATATCCTGGAGTTGTCTTAGCAGACAGCTGAGAAATAGTTTCCTTAATTTCTAACTCTGTAATAGGTGAAACCAAACTCTCTATCTCTACATCATTCAAAGAAGGAATTAAGTCACCAAAAAAGGACTCCTGCTGTCCCTTAGCTTCCTTTTGAAAAGTTGCTACAACATGCTGCTGAACAATAAACATCAACTCCTGATTTTGCATCTTCAAATTACCCAGCTCATCTTTTAGTGCAGTCATAACCAACTTCTGAACACCCTGTATACTTAAATCATATGGATTGACTTCTTTCCTTGATCCTTCAGTTTAATATTTCTGCTGACATGCCACCTTCTTAGTAGTCCTCTGCAAATACTGACACATTTGCTCCTTAAGACTCTGCAAATGCATTGAGACATTATTTGATCTATCTGCTGCCTGCGTCAAAACTTACTTGCATATATTTAGCTCTAAGCCCTAGGTATTTAATCTATTTAATCCTTTACTTTCTTTTTCATGAGGGATACATACAAACTTTGCAAGTCCCTTTTTGTATCCTCCCACCAATCTATGGGACTATCATATAAAAAGCAAACATCTGCCCTTAAAGCAAACAGATCTTTTATAGAGTCTTGTATTAAAACTTCCTGCAGCACTATAATATTCATTTCCAATAACCCCTACCTGTTACTAATTTCTGTCTATTCGCCAACAACAACTTAACTGCTAAATGATCTGAAGTCTCTAATGGCAACAGGGTTACTTCTTGACAAGTTAATCGTGCTATACACAGAACCAAAATCTATCCTAGTAGATAGTCTACCCTTATAAAGGTATGTTTTGGTACCTGATGTAAGACCTCGTTTACATCTTTTAGATTATTCTTACATAGAATTGCCAACAAAGTATTGGAATCACTATATATTTTCTTTGTAGTCCTCCCCAGTTTCTATGCAAGCCACAATTGAAGTCACCTCCCATAGCACCAATTTGGAGGTGTGCAAATATGGCTGTATTTTTTTAAACAGAGTGGACCTATCTGCTTTAGTCTGAGGGGCATATATATATTAATAATCCTGAATACCTCTTCCCTCAAGATTATATCAATAATCATAGCTCTTCCTGGTTGTATATCAAAAACATGTAAGATTTTAACCGATATCCCAGAAAAAAGAAATCCTATTCCAGAACACAATTCCTCCCCTATTGACCAACAGGAGACACCCCATCTCCATTCCTTCTGTGCTGCCTGCACTTCTAACAAAGAATGCAGCCTAGTGTCTTGCAACAGTATTATTTGTCCACCCCCTGTACTAAGACTTAAAAAGGTATTCCGCCTTTTCTCATGGGACTTAATACTATTAACATTCACTGTGAGCAAAGTAGCAAAAGCATAGAAACCCAATAAAGTAAAATGAAAAGCAATTCTAACCTAATCATTTCTTTTCTTCCTTTTCCTAGTCTTGGGCTTATCAGGAGGACCTATCTCTGAAGCACTTTCCACCTGGGAGGAGGCTACTGAGGAGAAATCTGAATCAAAACCATCCTCCTCTAGCCCCTGCTCAAATAACAAAGCATAAGAATTTGTACTGTTACCCTTCTATATCTTTAGATGCCACCTGAGAACCGCTAGAAGCTTACCTGCTTTAGACCTGGTCACTCTTTGAAATACTGCCTCTTGCTGTGTGGGGGGGTGGGGCATGGAGACTCCTTCCTCCATTGTTTCAACACACTGTTCTGCATTATCTACAGCTTTCTTCCCCCTACCATCCTCTTCAGACTGACAAGGGGGACTTGTTGCACCCTCAGTCTCCTCTGACATTAAGTCACTTTCTGTCCCTTATGCTTCACTATTAACTGATTCCACTAAAACCTCTTTTTCTACCTCCTTCTCCTGGATGCCAGACCTATCTGTTTTCCTTGGGATCCTCTGAGGCAGGGGATTCCTATCAGGAATAGTATTAAGCAATTCTATCATGTGCATTTTTTCCTTCTGAGCAGTGGCAACATAAACATCATGTTCAGCTCTAACAGTTACATCCACATTATTATGTGACGCCCAAGAACAGGTTCAAAATTAATGCCCCCGTTCGTCACATAAATTACAACACAAAGGCTGATGACAATGAGCCCCAACATGACCCAGCTCCCGACACAAACCACATTTCTGTTTGTCACAGACATTGCTAAGATATCCTACATCCCCACATTTAAAACAAGCTTGTGGCTGTCCAGGATAAAAAAATCACCCCCTGTCCCGACCAGAAAAAACAATTAGGTAAATGACTGGTTTGACCATTTTCAAGTTTCAAAACTACTTGATACTTCCAACCCCCAGTCCATAATTGTTCCTTATCCAAAATAGGTTCTGGAAACCCTTTAACAGTGCAATGTTGTTGCAACCAGTAGGTTATATCCGCAACATTCACCCCCTCATTCCTGAACAACACAGTAATTTTTTTTGTAAGGGGCTTTGTTAATAGAATTGCCAGGAAATGCCTCCATAAAGGAGAGTTTCAAAAGTCGATACTGTTTCCAAAATCTTTCCAGACCTGCAGGATGCTTAAAGCTGATAGCAAAGATAGAATCCCCAGAACATGAATTAAGGCATATATTTCATATACATATTCATACTGTCCTTAACAGAGTTCTTCCAACAAAATGTCTATCAGGAACAGTGGAAACATCACCCTATATTTCAGCCTCACAGCATTCCTTCTCTGAGGGTTCCAATAATGGGCCCCTCTCAGATGGAAACAAATGTTCATTTACTTTACCATGCCACACTTTGGCAGGGGCTGAAGCCAAAGGATCTAAAGCCGGGTGGTCATCAGAAACAGGGCCTTGTTGCTCTAAAACAGAGTTATCTATTGGTTCCTCAGTAGAAGAATTTATATACTCTGTTTCTTGCACTCTAATTTCTTTTAGTAGAGGATGGGGCCCATCTTGCTGCTGAACTAATGTACTCACTGAAGGTGAGCATTGTCCTGGCGGTATTGAAGAGACTAAAGCACTATCGGGGTATTACTGAAGTGCCAGGAAAAACAGACTGAGAAGTATTCAAAAAATCTGTACCTTGCAAATTTGCATCCCACCCAGTACCTGCAGGATTTTTAACCCATCCCACAGCTTGCAAGGCCATAGACACCCAATTCACAGGGACCTGGTCCGATTTCTGCATATCTTTTTCTTGTAAGGGAGTATCAGCTACTCGAACATGCAGCTTTCAGTTTTTTCCCACCCCTTCTTTCAGTGATCGCTTTGAACCACCCGACGAGGACTCTATAGTGAAAGTCACAGCAGGCAGGTCTTTTTGAGCAGGGCTTCCCGATGCTGGAACTAAGTCTTTGGTCTGCCCACTAGTTAATGCAGCACCTTGTGAAACAGTCACCACACAAGCGGTATCAGCTTCCTTATTCAGGGCCCCCTTAAAAAGTACTGACTCTGAAGTGGAAAAGGTGCTTATCAAGCATACTGCAGTGGAATCCTCTCTAGAAGATATCAACAAAACTCCTATGGAGCTCACAACTGCTGCTGTCATCTCCACGTCCATTGCCTCTGTCTGCACATCTGAATCCTGTGCAGCACCGTCTTCCGACTGTCGTTCGAGTGCCTCCTGCAAACGCCCCCTTGCTTCCAGATAGGAGGCGTTCCACCAACTCAGACTCGCAATGCTGCTGCAGTATCAATTTTTGCAGACTGAGCTGCAACTTGCATTTCCTGGGCTCCTGACTGCAAATTAGCTGGTAAGCCATCGGCTGTCTCATTTCCAACCTGCTCAGTTGGTTCCATATCTTCCGCAACCTGCAAACATTCTCCATTGTTGGTCTCCATTTAAGGCAAGGGGGCCCAAGGAGAGACCAACTCCTCCACCACGTCTGACTCCTTGAGACTCTAGACACCACTGAGCAAAAATGTCTCTCAGCCACACAGCACCTCTGTCTCCCAGAGTAGGAGAATTTCCCCGGTGTCCTGGCTAAATTTCCCTCATTCACTAAAAATACCACCAACAGCTTAATCTGGTTCAAGGTCAGTTGGCATTTTTCTGTCCCCCCCCCCACCGGGTTGTGCCTGAAAATAGGCAGAATTTGTCTAGTGCACTTACCTGGTCAACAAAAACTAAATAAATAAATTATCCAAGCCTTTTTTAAAGGTATAAAAAGTGCTGCTGTTTACCAGTTCTGTTGGTAAATGATTCCATAAATGCACCACCCTCCGTGTGAAAAAAAATCTCCTTTTGTTTGTTCTAAAGTGTGCAGTCTTTAATTGTTTATTATGCCTTCTTAATGTATATATTTCTTGATCACCTGTAAGATTTAATTATTTCAGTAGGCCCAGAATAGTAAATGACCTATCTACAATATGTCTAAGTGTAATCCCCCTACAAATAGGGGTCCCTATAAATGTCTTCTTGGGCTGCCTAATGCCCATTGTCAGGATGGTGTTCTGTGTCTGCAGTAGCTTTTGTGTCTGCATGAGAGTGCTCTACTAGCTTCTGTGCCTGTCTTTTTAAGAGAACTTTATTGATTGTGAGAAATTTAGTCTGGACCGGCCGAGTAATTGGCTCTCGACCAGCCAGGCAATCTGTATTTCTGCTTCATTCTGCAGTCTCTATTTGCGCAGAGGGAACTGTTAGGAACTGTGATTATTTACAGTTTAGCTGCTGTAATAATAATGATATAGGAGTTTGTCTAACCTGCTTTCCATTGCAGCTTGAACTTTTGCATAAGAGCCACCATCTTGGTTCTGGACTGCTAGAGTTGGACCAATCGAACCTCAGGGGACCTAAAATACAGACTGTCCCCAAGGGTCTTGTGGGATTGAAATTTGGTAGGAATTGTAGTTTTAAGGGTTTGGCGCCTAAATGGATCTGGATGGGGATCCCTTTCTGTGACAGACAGCTCCCTCAGCAAACCGAACCTTTTGGATCACTGGGAAATCCCCAGAACTACTGAAGCAGTGAGTCAGTCGAGAGTTGGAGTTTTGAGAGTAAACAGCTTGAGCCACCAAGCAGCTGCTCCTGCTAGGAGCAGGGGAGAGTTTGTGGGAAGGTTCTGCTGGCCTGCCTGTCACATCTTCCAGTATGAAATATTGCCTTGAGTGTGAAAATTGAATTAATCCGATTATTGGATTGAGACCTGATCATGAAGAGAAAAGTGTGTTATTGCTACCTGCAAGTGGACAGAAGACTTGCTCCAGAAGCGATCGGCCTGCCAGGTACTGAAGTGAGCATCAGATCGAAAGGTTTATGCAGAGAACCTGCGATTTACAAACGGACTTTATCTGAACAGTGGCAAAATATTCTAAATGATTATAAGTGTGCTGAATGTGTATCATGGGTCGCGATTTGGTTCCCCATGGTGAGTTTCGTTACGCTAGCTAGAAGGTGTTCCAGCACTTCATCATGGAATGCATCCAAACTGTCTGCTCTGCCTGGGCCCTGCCACCTCAGCCTAGGCCGCTGCTCCTGATTCAGAGGCATTCTGGCGAAGACCCACCTGAGGATTCGTCCCCTGCTTAACACCACTGAACAGGTAGCAACCACCATGGTGAGTCATGTAGGTCCTGCTTCCCCTGGCAATCCAGTACAACATCCTGAGATCTTCATTTCATCTGTCCTGCATCCTGGTTTGGGTAGCATGAGTACAAACAGGGTAGCTCCCTGCAACATAAGCTACAATCACTGTGTGTCATCTGATTTGCTTGTTTTGGGTTTTATTGCAACGGACTGAGCCATCTGGCTCCGGATTACAAATATTTGGGTTGAGTGTACGCTAATTGTTTTTCCTTCCAAAGGGCTCCAACAACAGCTGCAACACCGGCCTACCCCAAGGCAACGCTTCAGGCTAGTCTGTTTTCCATACTGGGTACCCAGGGTTGTGAGGACTGTGTCAAAAGGACTCACTGTGCGTGCTTATTCAGCCTGAATTTAATCAGATCTACTAATCACCTGCTAGATTCATGCCCCACCCTTGTTCACATCCCCTGAATAAATTAGATTGTGGTTGTTAACATTTAATCTGGCTAGTGCATACCTTCTTAGTCGAGATCATACCTCTCAACCTTTTGTCCCCAAATGTGGAACATTGCCTGTCAAAATGTGGAACAAATGAGCAAAATGTGGAACACTTAATTAAATCTTTACCTAAGAAGCTCAAAACACTGTTAAAATGTTTCATTTATGTTCAGAAAGTCTGTTATTACTGGAATAATATATTTTTTGCATCATTTACTATGGATTTTTGCTTTAAAATGTGGACTTTAAATGTGGAACAAGTCCTCACAATGTGGAACAGGGAGCTTTTGTGAAGTAAAATGAGGAACGTTCCTCATAATGTGGTACAGTTGAGAGGTATGGTAGGGATATTGTCCCGCCTTTGTATTGTTGCATCACTGGTCTTATTTTCCAGGGAGTCTCCAGGGCAATTGCAGCAGACCCAGCACTGGTGATAAGTGCAAGGAGTGCAAGCATATCATTACTGTCATATGGAAAATGTGACTGTTCTGTTACTGAATTGTTTAGGTCACTAGATGGGTTGGTGGGTGGTTATAGCATCCCAGAGGGCTATACCAACAGCACCTACGCTACCCCAAAGCCATTCCTCCAGGTGGAGCACCTGTTCACCGAGCTCATATGTTTCTGTTCGGTCACACACCAGAGCCACCTCACTAATTTTACTAAATTGTATTGTAAATACAGGGGTTCACCTTGCAAACCTTTTGTACTGATTTGAATGTAGGAGAATTGTGGCTTTCTTCTAATTACTAAGCTCTCCATTAAACACCTGTGAACCTTTGATTGGCCAGAGCACACCATAAGTAATGAAGCTAGGAGAGTGGTCTCTTCAAAAACATAGAGGGAGCAAGGAGACCTCAGCTGTGATAAGGCAAGTTAAAATGTGATGCTTTTTACCTGACCAATGGAGGTGGTCACTTTGCCAAAGTGGTCAGGCTTAATCATGGTTCAGCTGGATGATGAGAACCAAGAGCCCGTCTGAAAAATATGAAAAACAGGAACACTGGAGTTAATTTGAAAAAGTTGCAGGCTTTGATGTAGCAAAATGGGGGTAATGCCCTGGTACCTTAACCATATGTTCTGTTCGGTCACACACCAGGAGCCACCCCTTAATTTTACTAAATTATATTGTAAGTACAGGGATTGAGCTTGCAAACCTTTAGTACTGAGAAAAGAAAGAGACTCAAAGAAAGTTTAAGGTTTCTGCACTGGAAGCCATCCGATTTCTCAGATCCACAAACCCAGAAGCCACTGCAGCTGCGTACCTCTCTGCCTTAGAAGGGGTTATTGGCAGCACAGAATCTAGGGAGGACTTAATTTGAAAATTCAAGTCTGCTAAGCAATGAAAAAATGAAAAATGTTCTGCTTTTTGTCACTCAAATTAAGAGGGCCTTGCAAAGGGCTCACTGGAAAGGGGGAGTACCTGCTAGTGAACTAAACTGAGTCAGGCTGGAACATATTCTCAATTCTGCCCGGTATTCAAGTGTGTTCATGCTGAAATTGAAGTTTCAGGACAAGAAAGCCAGCCCTCCCAAATACTGCTGGCTAATGAAGGAGATTCGAGAGGCCAAGAATGATGAGGAGGGATGGGAGCTCTATGCAGGGGTTGCCCGTACCAGCTAAGTCTCAGATTGGCCTGAAGAAAGGTAGGTAGGTATCTACTGAAATCCAGGAAGTTAAAGAACTGCTTAAAAAGGTGAAGGAGATGTGAGCCAGTCAATAAGCTGTGGCTGAAGTGGCTAGAACCTCCCACCCTTGCCCATTGCCAACTGAAACGAGAAGTGAGGCCTCTCTCTCAGGGGGTGTGGGGGTCCATGCCATCACTCCCAAACCCCGGGTTGAGGCCCAGTTAAAGGGAAAAAAGAGAGAGAGAGCTGAAAGCCTTGGTGGGGGACCTCATACACCACCCGTACTTCTGTTCATTGGGAGAGGTGCGGGATAGAGAACCTGAGTCAAAGTCAAGGAAGATAGCAGACTTCCATCCTCCAACCAGCACAAGGTTCGAGAAAGAGTCTAGACACTCTAATGATTCCAGGAACAGGTGTTCTGCTACCAGTGTGGAAGACAGACATACCCGACAGGTGCCCTTTTCGGAGAACCTGCAAAAGGTTACAGCTAGACTGTTAAACTTGGTCCATCAAAGCAATATAAAGCCCCAGCTGGGCCCACCAAAGAAATCTTACTCTTCCAAAACTGCTATGGGACAGTCTGCCAAACCAACCTCCCCGGAATGGTCCGAGATGGTGGGCTCATCTATGGAGACTACCGTGACCATCAGTGGCATTGCCACTCATGCCATGTTGGATAGTGGCTCGTAAATAACCATTATATTTCAGGACTGGTATTACCAGCACTTGTCTGACCTTCCATTCCAGCCTCTCAAAGGACTGCATGTATGGGGCTGAGTAAGAAATCCTATCCTTATTTGGGTTATATATGAGTTTGGCTGTCTTTCCCTACTGCTGTAGCAAGTGTGGATGAGCAAGTGGAGACCCTGCCTTTGGTATGTCCACCAAATGGACTGCATTATGGTGTCCCTCTACTAATTGGTACAAATGCACATATTTTCAGACGGACAGCTCAACTGTGTCAGGAAAAACAAGCCAAGCAAACTGGACAAGTTTTGTGCATCCTGGCCTTAGTACAGCGCGCCTATGATTTACAGGTGCAAACACAGGAGATTGGGTAGCATGAACCTGTGGGGGTTGTCTAGAAAAAGGATCGTCACTCGCTAGTGCTACCGCCCATTGCTCAGTGCACCATCAGTGGTGAAGTGCACCTGAAGACAGATGTTAAAAACACGATTCTTATGCTGGACACCCCAGAAGAGGAGACATGCCTGAGGACTGTTGGTTAAGCCTAGCATTCTACCTGCCTGGGCCCCATGTCTATGCTCGGTGGGTAGTGGTGCAGTTCAGAACATGTAGGCGAGAGAGTTTTCAGTGCACCCTACCACTGTGTATTGTGCGGATACTGCTGTACTGCCTAGCAAGAAGTGCCCGCGGGGTGATAAAGAAACCTCTGACCTGTTTGACTTTGGGAGTTCCCCTCCCTGCCAAATGGAAAGCCAGAATCAGCAGGAAGTTGTCTTGAAGGAGTGGGACGTGGATTGTGTCACTGGGGCTGAACACTACATTTGGCTTCATGATGAGAGGCCATTCAGAGAGAGGTCCCGTCACCTGGCACCAGCTGGCATATATTATATTAGATGTCACCTTCAAGAAATACTGGCTGCAGGGATTATTCAAGAGTCTTGAAGCCCTTATGCCTCCCTGATTGTGGTAGTCCGAAAGAAGAATGGATCAGTGAGGATATGTGTATTACCAGATGTTGAATCAGAGCACTGTTTCGGACCAGTACACCATGCCCTGTATCCAGGATGTCTTGACTGCCTCAAATGAAGCCAGTGATTCACAGTACTCAACTTCGGAGCAGGTACTATCAAATCCCAATGGCCCAGGAGGACGTGAGAAAAACAGCCTTCATCTGCCCACTGGCTTTCTATGAGTTTCTACATATGCCTCAAGGTATTTCAGGTGCGCCTGCCACTT
Source organism: Neoceratodus forsteri (assembly GCA_016271365.2). Taxonomy (NCBI): domain Eukaryota; kingdom Metazoa; phylum Chordata; order Ceratodontiformes; family Ceratodontidae; genus Neoceratodus; species Neoceratodus forsteri. Next base: position 1,875,675,390 of record CM057452.1, read on the forward strand.
TGCAGCGGCTGATGGGATGAGTGGTGGGAGACATGAACCATTAGAATGCCTTGTGTAGCTTGATGATGTCATTGTGTTCAACTGGGCTCTGGAGGAACCTGAAACTTGCTTGTTTAAGGTTCTTTTTTTTGTATTATCTTTTTTCCCCCTCTATGTGCTACTTCTCTCTCAGCCACTCCTTCAGGCTGTGCCATGGCTACATCTGATCTGCTCTGTTCCCAGGCCCCTGTCCCTCATATTGCAGACATCTCCAGGGTAACCTGGACGTAACCCTTTGCCGGGTGGGCCCCTCTTCAGAGGGGCACCTGAGACAGAGCAAGTGCAACACTTTGCCCCAGGGTACTACTGAGGACAGATGGCTCTGGGACATTGACGTTATCAGACTGCCAGGCGTCCGTCATCCGGTTGAGTGCGGAACCATTTTCCATTTTTCTGGCGACGTTCCCACCTTGCGTTGCATCTGCATTACCCCCGGTCTCTATTGGAGGTCAGTGCAGAGCAACACACTCCCACAGCCCACCCCAGGAGAGGAGAGCAGTCTTACAGATGCTCAATCCTCTCCTTCCGCTGCTGGCCCCCGGCATTCCGAGTCCGTTCCCGAACCCAGGTCACAGGCGTGGTTTGAGTTTAAGGTTCTTGACAAATTGGAGGACTTCAGACTAAAGCTATCCATAGGCAAGTGTCAGTTCTTTCAAACATCTGTGAAATATGTTGGGCACATAGTGTAGGCTGATGGGATTCAGATGGACCCGAGCAAAGTAGAGTCTTTGAGCACCTGGCCTCAGCCTAACAACCTAAAAAATTGAAGAGATTCTTGGGGTTCTCTGAGTTACTACCGTCAGTTTATAAATGACTACTCTAAAGTCATTCTCCCTTTGATAAATCTGACTCAAAGCTACCACCCCCCCCCACCAATAAGAAGTATAAAAAAGTGCAGTCAAGGAGGAAGACGAGGTTTACTTTTGGACACATGAACCGTTTGGAGCCAGGTGGACCCCTGAGTGTGAAACTGTCTTTTATAATGTCATTCATCAACTCACCCATGCCCCTGTGCTTGCCTATGCTGACTCTACCAGACCTATGTGTTGCACACTGACGCCAGCTTGAAGGGACTTAGTGCCATTTTCTATCAAGAGTATGAGGAAGGTTTCACATCGGTGGCATTTGCCAGTCAGAGCCTGGCTCTGTCCGAAAGAAATTATCCAGTACACAAGCTCAAATTTCTTGCTTTAAAATGGGCTGTTGTAGACCAATTCTACAAGTATCTTTATGGTACTAAGATTCTGGTCAAGACTGACAATAATCCCCTCACCTATGTCCAGACCTCAGCTAAACTGGATACCACAGGGCATCGCTGGTTATCTTCACTTTCCACTTACGACTATTCAGTGGAATATTGGCCTGGCTTGAACCATATCGATGCTGACACCCTTTCCAGATGACCTAACTCTAATAATAATAATTGGGTAAAAATACATACCTGTAGATAGATAGATACATAGACAGTGTTGGCAGATAAGGACCTACAGCCCACCCAGTCTGCTCATTTGAACTTGTAAGTTCACTTTATGTTTTCCTAGAAGTCTGTTGCCCCTTACCCCTGACTTCCAGAATTCCTTTATGTCTATCCCATGCATTCTTAAATCCCGTGATTGTTTCAGCCCCCACCACTTACTCTGGCACGGTGTTCCAGTTATTCACCACCCATTCTGTGAAGAAATTCTTCCTCACATTTCCTCTGAATCATCCTCCCTCCAACTTCATCCCATGCCCTCTCGTTCTGGAACATCTTTTTCACTTAAAAATAGTGTATTCCTGCACCCTATTCCTCCCTGTAAGATACTTGTATGTCTCTATAATATCCCTTCTCTCCCTCCTCTCCTCCATGGAGTACATATTCAAGTCCTTCAACCTGTCCTCATAGGACTTGTGATGCAGTCCATGTACCATCCTTGTTGCCCTCCACTGAACCTTCTCTACCCTGTCTATGTCCTTACGTAGGTAAGGTCTCCAGAACTGTACACTATACTCCAGGTGGGGCCTCACTAGTGTCTTGTATAGTGGAATTACTACCTCCCTTTTCTTGCTGGTGATGCCCCTGCCTATGTATCCCACCATCCTATTTGCTTTACCTGCTGCCTTGTCGCACGGTTTCCCTATCTTAAGGTCATCAGAGATGATAACCCCAAGATCCCTTTCCCGCTTGGTGCGTGCTATATCCTTACCCCCAATTGATGTATTGTGCCAGGGTTTTTGTGCCCCATATGCATTATCCTGCACTTCTTTGCACTGAATTTCAACTGCCAAACTCCTGACTGTTCTTTAAGTTTCTGCAGGTCCCTTCTCATTCTGTCTACACCCTCTGGTGTGTCTACTCTGTTACAGAGCTTTGTGTCATCAGCAAATAGGGAAATTCTGCCTTCTAGGTCCTGTGCAATGTCACTGATGAAGATGTTGAATAGGACCAGTCCCAGCACTGATCCCTGTGGTACCCCACTGGTCACTGTTCCCTCTGTGGAGTGACAGCCATTTACCACCACCCTCTGTGTCCTGCCACCCAGCCAGTTACCTATACTCACCACTCTACTCTCCTGCCCACACCCATATTCCTCAGTTTGTTTAATAGCCTTCTGTGGTACAGTATCAAAGGCCTTGCTGAAGTCCAGATAGGCCATGTCCAGTGCCCTCCCCTGATCCACCTCCCTAGTCACCCAGTCAAAAAATTCAATGAGGCTGGCCTGACATGACCTCCCCCTAGTGAAACCATAATGCCTTGGGTCCTGTAGTCCATTGACAACCAGATGTTCTACCAATCTCTCCTTCAGTAGTGCTTCCATGATCTTTCTTACTACCGAGGTGAGGCTGACTGGTCTGTAGTTCCCTGCTTCCTCTTTGTTCCCACTTTTGTGTAAGGGGACTACATCTGCTGTCCTCCAGTCTTTGGGTACCTCCCCTGTTTCCAGTGATCAGTTAAACAGAATTGCCAGAGGTTCAGCCACCATCTCTCTTAGTTCTTTAAGGACCCTGGGGTGCACCCCATCTGGCTCCATTGCTTTATCAACTCTTATTCTGTCCGGTTCCTTCAGGACCCTTTATAGTGTAAAGGGACTTGTTTCCATTTCTGCACCATTCCTGCCCCTTGTACTCCCTTCAGGCCCATTACCCTCCTCTTCCTCAGTAAAGACTGAGCAGAAATACCTATTCAATATGTCAGCTTTACTGTTGTCATCCTCCACATGGCCCCCATCCTCCCTCTTCAGTCTCACTATCCCTCTCTTTGGCTTTCTTTTTTCACTTATGTACCTGTAAAAGGTTTTGTCCCCTCTACCCACTGATTTTGCAATGTTCTCTTCTGTCTGAGCTTTGGCTTCTCTTACTGACCTCCCTGCCTCACTTTGCTTCTCCTTGTACTTCTCCCTATCCCCTTCTGCCTGTGTCTTTTTATACTGTCTGAATGCAATCTTTTTGACTTTCACTTTCTCCGCTACCTCTTTGGAAAACCATAATGGCCTCCTCTTCCTTTTCCCCTTGCTGACCTGCTTAATGTATAATTCTGTTGCTCTTGTAATCCCTGTTTTAAATACTGCCCACTGTTCCTCAATCCCTGATTCCTGCTCCATTCCCCTTAATGCCTCTTTTAAGCATCTCCCCATTTTCCCAAAGTCTGCCCCTCTAAAATCCAGGATATGTGTTTTTGTGTGGTTTAGTTCTGCTCCTTCTATGATTTCAAACCATAATGACTTATGGTCACTGTTCCCCAGTTGCCCCCCACTGCTACCCCATCACACTTTCCCTGTTTGTGAGCACAAGGTCCAGTATTGCCATCTGCCAAGTTGGTTCCATGACCAGTTGCTTGAAGAAGGCACCTTGAAGGAGTCCAGGATAAATCTGCTCCTAGTTGATGCTGCTGCTTGGATGCTCCAGTCCACATCTGGAATATTGAGGTCTCACCCAGCACTACCTCACCTTGTTCTGCCATCCTTAGGATGGCTAGCATCAACTCCTATCTGTTTCTTCCCCTGGTGTGGTGGTCTGTAGACCACCTGTGCGGATGGCTGGCCCCATTTTCCTTTCCAGCTTAACCCACAGATCTCTCCCCATTTTGTTCCTCCTGGATCTCTTTGGCCTTTATGTCATTTTTTCACATAAAGTGCCACTCCTCCTCCTTCCTACCTGCCCTGTCTCTTCTGAATATGTTGTAGCCAGGTATGGCCATCTCCCAGTCATGGTTATCATTACACCAGGTTGCTGTGATGGCCACAATGTCCAGGTCCGACTGCACCATGACAGCCTTCAGATCCTCCATTTTGTTGCTAAGGCTCCTGGCATTGGCACACATGGCTTTCCATGATTTGAACTCCCTAGACTATTTAGCTGTTCTATTCCAGCTACTTCCCTGGTTGTCCTTTATCCTTGGTTCTCCACTGTCTGCCCTTCTGTTGAATTTGCCCTTTTCTGCCTATCCATCTCTTGGGTGCTTATTTCCATCTTTGGCACACTGCTTTGTAGAGATACCCACTCCTCCTGTTCACTGGTTCCCTGCTAGCTGTGGGGGGCAGACAGTGGGATTCCCACCTTACTGGCTTGCCACCCCGTTAGCTAGTTTAAATGCTTGTCCATGAGCATTTAAACTTATCATTAGTCTTGGATTCCCCTCCAGAATGAATGCAGGCCATCAAGCTTGAACAAGCCTCATTCCTCCAGGTGGGTCCCCAGTCACCAATAAATCCAAACCCTTCCTCACAGCACCAGTTCTTCAACCATGAGTTAAAGTTTCTGGTGCATGCATCCCTATACTCTCCCATGCCTCTCACAGGTATTACTTCCAAGAAGGTGAGGGAAGTAGCTACTTGCTTGAGACCGCTCCTCAATTTCCTAAACTCTTCCTGAACTTCCTTTAGCCCCCATTTGCCAGGTCATTAGTACCTAGGTGGATAAGGACATCAGCTCACCTTCCCAGTGATCCCTAGGATCTTCCTCCCATCCCTCCATGCCATGGCACCTGGTAGGCACCTCACCTCCCTGTCCTCCCAATTCTGTGCTCCTAGCTGGATCTCTCTTATGATGGAGTCCCACCAGAATTCACTTCCTCCTCCTCCTCTGGGGTACACTGCTCTCTCCACTGAGGTCACCTCCTTGGCTAACCTCCACATCCTTCCCTTCCACTTTTCTGGGTACCTCTATTTGGTTGTCCCCATTTGTCAGTGTGGCATATGAGTCCTGGAGTGGAATAGGATCTGGGATGTGCCTCTGCTTGACCACCCTAACCCTCTCTGAGCCCACTGTCATCCAAGTGCTCCTCATTCTCGGCATCCTTTGAGGCAGTGGCATTGGACTGGGTGGTCTCTGAATAGGGTGATGGTACTCTTGACACGAGTTGCTTCCACTCTGAGTCTGGCTACCTCATCCCACAGTCCAGAGATGAATGCAGATAGGGCAGCACCTTAGCATCCAGAATGTCTACCTGAATATGGCTTCCCTGCAACCAGTGCATTGCACCACTGCCCACATTATACTGCACTTATACTGCTATTCCAGTACTTGTATGTTACTGAAGCTCTCCTAGTTCCCTTTTTATTAATTTACTGCCCTAAAAATCCTGCCGCTGATCCTCAGATGCTTTTCTTTAAAAGAAAAAATAAATAAAAATTAGTCAAAACACTTGTCGTTACGGAGAGGTGGGCTTCTTCCCTTATGCCCTTCCTACCCACAATCCCTACTATCCCTGTGCTTAGCTCCTGTCAATCAGATTTAACAGGGCATAATAATTAAGAGTGGGGGCAGGGGAGGGGTGGGGGCAAACATTGCAGCAATTAAAGACAGTAAGGAATACACTACCACTACAAGCACACCAAACTAGGTTTGAAATTTTCAAGAGCCCAAAACAAATTCTAAGTAAAGACAGCAAAGAAATTGCAGTGTCACTAAAAGCCCACGATCTAAGTTTAAAACAAAAACAGCAATGAACAGTTACTGTAAAGCACTGAAATGAATCTGGGTCCTTCCCCTTCTGGCTTCTGGCTTCTTCTGAGAAAACAAAAATCACTTGCTACCTCAACTCTGACTAAGCCCCACCTCCAGTTATCACGTTGCTTAGGTCAGAGGTCAGACAATTAGCACCCCTCACCCGAACTACAGGGCAAGCCAGACAAGCCTAGACTAAATTTGCAGCAAGTAAAGACAGCAAAGGAATACACCATCATTACAAGCACACCAAACTAGGTTTTAAAATTTCAACAGCCCAAAAACAATTCTAAGTAAAGACAGCAAAGAAATTACAGTGTCACTAAAAGACCACAATCTAAGTATAAAACAAAAACAGCAATGAACAGTTACTGTAAAGCACTGAAATGAATCTGGATCCCTTCCCTTCTGGTTTCTGGCTTCTTCTGAGAAAACAAAAATCACTTGCTAACTCAACTTTGACTAAGCCCCACCTCCAGTTATCACGTAGCTTAGGTCAGACAATTAGCACCCCTCACCCAAACTACAGGGCAAGCCAGACAAGCCTAGACTAAATTTGTAGCAAGTAAAGACAGCATAGGAATACACCACCACTACAAGCACACCAAACTAGGTTTTAAATTGTCAACAGCCCAAAAACTATTCTAAGTAAAGACAGCAAAGAAATAACAGTGTCACTAAATGCCCACAATCTAAAGTTTAAAACAAAAATAGCAATGAGCAGTTACTGTAAATCACTGAAATGAATCAGGATCTTTCTCCTTCTGACTTCTGGCTTTCTGAGAAAACAAAATGTCTGAGCAGTCTGTCAAAGCCCTCTGCCAAAATTTGACAAAGAGATGAACATCCCTCTCCTGAAACAGTTGACAGCCTGGTAAACTGTTTAGGTCCTCCTGAAACCTGTATGCATGTGCCTATTGCCATCTTGCAGCCTTAGACCTAGGTGCCTTGCCTCAACTTACCCCAGAAAACATACAGTGGGCGCGGGTGCAAGACTCCATGATTAAGCCTGTGCTTGATGCTGTAAGAGCTGGCATAGATGTGTCTAAACTCTGCTCGTTGATCCACAAACTGCTTTGTTGTTTAAAGAGGGACCCAGGCTTGAATTGCATAATCAGCTACTTTATAGAAAAGCCATAAACCAACAAAGTCAAACTGACAAACAGCAACTTGTGTTACCTAAAGCTTTCAAACATTTGGTTCTGTGGGCCCTCCATGATCAAATGGGACATTTGGGTTGTGACCAAATTTCAGACCTAGCCTGTGTTTGATTCTATTGGCCAAAAATGGGGGCTGACATTGAGGCCCATATCCAGACTTGCAGTCATTGTCTTCAAAGAAAAGTTCCTCCCCAGAGGGCTGCACCCTTGGTCACTAGCTCTACCAGCATACCCATGGAGCTAGTGTGTATTGATTTCTTATGCCTTGAGTCCAAAAGATAGACATTGGGAATGTGACAGTAGTCATGGATCACTTCACAAGATATGTGCAGGCCTACCCAACTAAGGCCAAAAGGCCTAAACTGTGTAAATTCTTGTTGAAATGTTTTGTACATTATGGTGCCCCCAGCGTATCCACTCAAATCAAGGCAGATTTTGAAAGCAGGCTTATTAATGAACTGTTGTCCTTATGGGGTATACGGAAACCAGAACAACCACTTATCACCCACAAGGAGACCCTCAACCAGAAAGGTTTAACCGAACCCTACTTGACATGCTGGGCACCCTTCATCCCTGGGACAAATCAAGGTGGAGCCAACAGATCAGCACCTTAGTACATACCTATAATTGCACCAAAAGTGATGCCACTACCACCTGATGTTTGGTCAGGAAGCCCGGTTGCCTGTGGATGTTTTCTTTGGAGTGCCCCTGGATGGAGTCAAAGCTGAGAACTACCTGCAATATGTTCAACAGTTAAAGGCTCAGTTAAACCATGCCCACCAAATGGCACAAATCATGGCTGCCAAAAGAAACTTGGCAAATAAAGAAAGGCATGACAAGCATGTCAAAGCTCAGGAACTGCTGCCTAGAGACCATGTTTTGTTGCAGAATTTGAGACTACATGGAAAGCATAAAACTGCTGACAGGTGGCACAACATTCCTTATGTTGTTATCAGTAAGCTGGAAGATCTGCCAGTCTATAATGTGCACCCTGAAAATGATCACCGGGCTGCCAAGACAATGCACCAGAGTCACTTACTGCCAATTGGTCAAGTGATCATTGACTCTGTACCTCAAGACACTGCCCCTCCTGGGCCTGTAACTAGAGCTGCAGCCAAATGGAGGCAGACTACCGCTTCTCCAGTTGTTAAGGATTCAAGGCCTCCCCCAGGTGGGCCCAAAAGACATTGATTGCCAGTCTGAATTTGATGACAGAGTGAAGCATCCTATTACCCTTCTTATGAACTGAATCATTTGTTTCAAGGTAATCCTCTGTGTAATCTCGGAGATGCAGCTGGACCCTCGGGACTGCCAAACCCCTCAGCCTTCTCCACAGACCCTGTGCCCTCTGAAAGTGATATGCAAAGTGTGACTTCTGAAGTAGCTGATTCCTTGTGCCTGGTAGAGCTATTTGAACTGCCAGAAAGAGAACCTGCAATAGAAAGCATTCCTGGTGAAATACCAGAAAATACAGAGCTGTGCAAAAGTAACGATCTAGAACATGTTATGATAAATGGCACTAATGAAGTGAATGATGCTAAAAGTATTAGTCAAGTGTTGCAAGATTTAAATTCTATAGAATTCCCTCTGGATGATGAATTCAGGTCTCCTTCAGACCCCAGTACTGAGAGCAATGCTGTGGAATCAGAGTTAACAGAACAAGGAGCAGAAAGTGCTTCCAATATAACACCAGCCACCAGCACAGAGGTACCCCTCCCAACAGGAGCAGACTCTAATGCAAATGTCAAAAACATTGAACCTGTGCCTGTTCCTCCAAGGAGGTCTGGAAGAGCCACCAAACCAGTGATATGCCTCAGTTACGACTCCCCAGAGAAGCCTGTGGATCTTCTTTTACATGTTGTGCATAAAGGAGTCTACATTTCTTATACAGACCAATATCGCTGATGAACTACGACATTAAGCTCTTTGCTAAGATACTAGCTACCAGAATGGCCCATGTTTGGACCCATTTACTTAGTCCAGACCAAGTGGGATTTGCCACTGGTCGTTCTTCGGCAGACCATCTTAGGAAGTTGTTCCATGTTCTCTCCGCATACAGGAGGCACCTTACCCAATGGTGCTGGTATCTCTGGATGCGGAGAAAGCATTTGATAGGGTGAATTGGACCTTTTTATTTGAAGTGCTTAAAAAATTTGGTTTTCCACATAAATATATTCAATGGGTACAGCTATTGTATACATGTCCTACAGCAAAAATTTACTGCAATGGTATTCTCTTGGAAGCATTCTCCTTACATGCTGGAATGCGCCAAGGGTGCCCTCTCTCACCTTTACTATTTAATTTATACTTAGAGCCACTATTATACCACCTCCAACATTCCCTCGGAATACAAGGTATTCGGATAGGGGAGTGGGACCTCCATTTATCGGTTTATGCGGGCGATATTATGTTACATATTACTAACCCAGCAACTTCTATCCCTGTAATAATATCGCTTATAGAATCATATGGGGCCCTATCTAACTATAAACTAAACATATCTAAATCAATAATTATGCCATTAAATTCATATACTTATCGATCTCAAGTGGGGGGTCTTCGTTAAAACTGAGTGAACCAAATTCAACATCTTGGGCTTACAATAACCCCGAACCTGTCACAGAGTAAGAAATTAAATTTAGATGCTAAATTAGAGATAATACAGCAAGATCTGGACAGATGGGCCCATATATCTTGCTCTACAAGGAAGAATTAACATAATTAAAATGAATATACTCGAGATTGTTTTACCCCTAAATATATTGAATTTTCACCTTCTGCAAACCTGGTTCAAGAAGATCCAACAGATTCTCTCAGGTTTCTTTGAAATCAAACCACCAGAAGGTCTTATATTAAATTGAATGCCTCCAAGCAGGATGGAGGCCTCAAGTTACCAAATTTTTTCAATATTACCTGGCTAGCCACATAGTGAAATATCTCCAATGGCAACCCTTAACTTGGTAGGGATGGAACAGAACTATGAACCCATATGGCTACAAATTGAATGCCTAGCTATTAGAAAAGTGGTATTTCCCTAACAGCTTATTACATATACTCCCAGGTTGGGAATAAAGGTACTACAAAACAAATTGATAACTATGTCCCTGAAGGTACATGCCCAACTATGTAAAGCCATTAGCTACTATAACACTAAGGATATTTCCCAGCCTATATACCTGAATCCGAATTTCATTATTGATAAACAATATATAAAACCCAATGAGGGGACTACTGAACAAGATGTTCAGATATCTGATCTAATGGAACAGGGTAGAATTAAGACCTCAACGGAAATTCTTAAAGCTTTGGGTCTTCCTCCTAACCAGATATTTAAAGCATTTCAAATTAGACACCTTCTAATAGCTCACATGGAGGTTAATATCTGGGATACTGATCAGAAAGACCTTCTTAAAATGCTGTCTACACTGGCATGGGTCCACATGCTGTTTCCAGAATAAATGCTGAACTCTACCCACTTATTTATCCAGATATCCAAGGACACTCAATATATTGGTCAACCCAATTCCCAGATAGACAATTCTGCTGGGACAAGATCTGAAGGCCATATACACTTATAACTTCAATGACAAGCTACGCATATACGAATTTCATATTCTACATAATATTTATTTCACCCCAGCAAAACTATATGCCATGGGCAAATTACAAGATCCCAAATGCAATAGGTGTGGTTTAAGTGAAGGTACTGTTTTACATATGCTGTGGGATTTCCCTTCAATTAAACTCCTATGGACCACAATTAAGAATAAACTGGATCCCCTCCTAGGACTAGAGCCCTTTGTTGAACGTGAAATTTGTCTTCTAGAGGATTATTCTCAAATCTCAGTTCTAGAGCGAAGATATGCCATGGCTCTAATTTGCCATATGGTAAAGCAGATGGTACTAAGGCATTGGAAAGATCCTCAACTTATACCCTACTCAGAATGGCTAAATGAGTTCTTATATAATCTAAGGATAGAGAAAATGATAGCGAGTCTCAGGCACTGTCCTGCTAGTTTCGACAGGAGTGGAATAAGGTGTATATGCTGACATCAGTTACTAAATAAGCTGGCTGGTTATAGCTATGCAAGCAGGGAAGGACTGTCCAGATAGATGAATATCAGTAGAATTGTATCTATTGTCAAGGGGGGATTGTGGATAGTGGTTAGTGTTTTCTTTTTTTTTTTATTTCTAGTGGTAATTGTAGTGGTTGTCATTCGTGGGCCTATGTAACCTCAAGGCCTTATCTCATGCTCATATATCTGTAATAATCTCTTTCTATGCCTTGTATTCCTGTGTAAAGATGATTAAAATGAATAAAGCATATTTAATTTAAAAAAAAGGAGTCTACATTTCTGAAAACTCTTTTCCCATGCTGAGCTATTTTGCTATTTCCAAGTTAATAGTCAAGTCCTCAAACCTTGGTGCCCCTGTCCCATGCAGCCCTGAAGTAGCTGATAGGGATGGGCCCCCAACCATATTGCTTAAAGTACAGGAACTAGTACAGACCTGAATGGTCAGAGTAATGTGGTTATCTGTTTGAATCATTTTGAAAATGATTATGTGTATGACAAAAGTATAGAAACTGTAACATTGCAGAAACTTGTTATTACCCTAAGAAAGTATAGTAATGCTTAATACCAGTTTACTTTTGCTGATGCATCAGTCTTCTTTTCTTTATGGTACACCAAATGAAACATGAATGTATCTTGCCTTATAATGTTTTCATATAGAATATTATAGTATAGTATAGTCTTGAAGCAGATGCCAAGCTTTTCCAGGCAAGGAAGCGGTAACCCCCTACAAATTGGGTTCCTATAAATGTCTTCCTGGCTGCCTAATGCCCATTGTCAGGATGGTGTTCTGTGTCTGCAGTAGCATTATGTGTCTGCATGAAGTGTTCTACTAAGCCTCCGTACCTGTCTCTTTAAGAGAACTATTATTCGGTGTGAGAAAAATTAGTCTGGACTGGGTTCAAATAATTGGCTCATGACCAGCCAGGCAATCTGTATTTCTGCTCCATTCTGCAGCTGCTATTTGTGCAGGGAGCTGTGTTAGGAACTGTGATTATTTACCCTTACCAGCTGTAATAGTAATATAGAAGTTTGTCTAACTTGCTTTCCATTGCAGCTTGAACTTTTGCAGAAGAGCCACCATCTTGGTTCTGGACTGCCAGAGTTGGACCAATTGAATCTCGGGGACCTAAAATGGAGACTGTCCCCAGGGTCTTGTGGGATTGAAATTCTGTAGGAATTGTAGTTTTCAGGTTAACACCAAATGGACCTGGATGGGGAGCCCTTTCTATGACAGACAGCTCCCTCAGCCAACCCGAACCCTTTGAATCACTGGGAAATCCTCAGAACTGCTGAAGCAATGAGTCAGTCGAGAGCTGGAGTTTGGAGAGTAAACAGCTCAAGCCATTGAGCAGCTGCTCCTGCTAGGAGCACAGAGAATCATTGGGAAGGCTCTGCTGGCCTGCCTGTCACATCTTCCAGTGTGAAATATTGCCTTGAGCTTGAAAGTCGGATTTATCAGATTATTGGATCAAGACCTGGACCTGAAGAGAAAAGTGTGATATTGCTACCTGCAATTGGACTGAAGATTTTCTCCAGAAGCGATCGGCCTGCCAGGTACTGAAGTGAGCCTGATATCAAAAGGTTTGTGTAGAGAACCTGCATTTTGAAAATGGACTTTATCTGAACTGAGGCAAAATATTCTAAATGATTATAAGTGTGCTGAATGTGCATCGTGGTTTGCAATTTGGTTCCCCATGGTGAGTTCTGTTAGGCTAGTGGGAAGCTGTTCCAGCACTTCATCACGGACTACATCTGAACTGTCTGCCTGGGCCCTGCCACTTTGGCCTAGGCTGTTGCTCCCAATTCAGAGACATTCTGGCGAATGACCCACCCTGGGATTCAGCCCCCTGCTCAACACCACCAAACAGGTAGTGACCACAATGGTGAGTCATGTAGGCCCTGCTTCCCCTGGCGATCCAGCACAACATCCTCAGGTCTTCGTTTTGTCTGTCCTACATCCTGGTCTGGGTAGCATGAGTACAAACAAGGTAGCTGCCTGCAACATAAGCTACAATTATTGTGTGTCATCTGATTTGCTTGTTTTGGGTTTTATTACAATGGACTGAGCCATCTGGCTCTGGATTACAAATATTTGGTTTGAGTGTATGCTAATTGTTTTTCCTTCCAAAAGGCCCCAACAACAGCTGCAATGCCGGCCTACCCCCAGGCAGCGCTTCAGGCTAGCTGTTTTCATACTGGGTACCCAGGGTTGTGAGGACTGTGTCAAAGGGACTCATTGTGCATGTTTATTCAGCTTGAATTTAATCAGATCTGCTAATCACCTGCTAGATTCACCCCACTCTTGTTCCATGCTCCTAAATAAATCAGATTGTGGTTGTTCACGTTTAACCCGGCTCGTGCATACTTTCTTGTGGGGATATTGTACTGCCTTTGTATTGTTTCATCACAAGTCTTATTTTTCCAGAGGGTCTCTAGGGCAATTGCAGCAGATTCAGCCATGGTGGTAAGTGCCAGGAGTGTGAGCATATCATTACTGTCATATGGTAAATGTGAATGTTCTGTTGCTGAATTGTTTAGGCCACTAGAAGGGTTGGTCGGTGGTTATAGCATCCCAGAGGGCTATACCAACAGCAGCTACGCTACCCTAAAACCATTCCTCTGGGTGGAGGCATCCATTCACCGAGCTCAGGCCCCTCAACCTTTACATAGTCACGCAGACAGGGGTAGTAGCCCATAGGAGAGTGCCACCTAGGGGTTACATAAGCAAACAATAGTACATTTTAATACTGATGTAAATTTAAGGGATGTTATCAATTGTTATATTTCTACTTTTGTATGCATTGTGAGGAATTGTGTACATGTACATATGAAACAGGATTCATCAGAAAATAGGCTTCGGTCCAAGCATGTATTTCCTGTGTAAAAATCAATTTTACTTACTTACTAGTATCTGACAATATAACTACACACTGTGGGCAGGAAGGAGTCCTAGATATTAACACTGTACAGGCTGCACTCAGAACGAAGTGTGGTAGTTCTCACATTGTAGTTCTGGACATCAATCAGTATAGTTTTATGAGGTAAAGATTGTGTCCAAAAAGCTTGATTGACTTCTTTAACTTGATGATGCGTATGGTGGCTAGGAGCCAAGCAGATTACACATGCTATACTTACTGTAGATATCAATATGGCTTTGATTCAGTGCCTCACAAAAGGCAGAGCTGCTAGACATTGGGTGCTACTTGGCAGGGGTGTCATGCAACCAGAAAATTTGGAGGGGCACAAAATCCAAACCTTTCTAGGGGGGTCCGGGGGCATGACCCCCCGGGAAAATTTTGAAAAATTGAAGTCAAATGGGGCATTTTGGTGACTTTTAGCAGGCCAGGAAGCTGTTCCACAACATGCTAAATGCCATCATAATGGTAGAGCAATGGTACATATTTTTTCTGTCTTTGTTCAGTCTGTGGACAGTGGCCTTTTGTATTTCCCTTAGCAATGCAGCTCACTTGGTGATAGAACACGGTACCACACACCCAATAAAGCAAATAAGGACATTGAATGATGAAATATACCAGTCCCACAATTGCCTGACCCCCTCAAAGACCACAGAAAGCAAGCTGGGGTTGTGGCAGCGATCTATCCCTACCTTGTCCTGCCTCAGGCAACCTTTTGGATCAAGAGGCCTCAGCAATAGATCAAAAACATGCACATTTGAAAATGGCTATGGCTAATATCAAGGACTTATTACAGCACTCTGATTGTGAGAAAGATGACTCAGTCAGTCTGAAGTTGTGGATGAGTATTAACTAGTGAATTTCACATACATTAGATTTCCTAGACCACACCTATAGCCAGTACCCACCATCCCACCAACATAGTCAGTCCCTAGCACCTACATGGCCAGTGAGTTCTACCATTTCAAGCATTCAGCTCTCAAGTAAAACAACACCAGCTCCTCACCCCTGCAGCAACACAAACAGCCTCTGCACCAGTGTAGCCAGTATCGTCCACCACCAACACAGCCATTCCCCTGCACCAATGGTCAGTGAGCCCTCCCCATCCAAGCGACCAGCTCCCAATCCACATGACCAGCTTCCTAAAATGAACACGCCAGCTCCCATAAACAGTGCCCCACCAATGCGGTCAGTACCCTCCACCACAACACCAGTCTCCTGCACCGACACAGTTAGTCCCCCTCCCCATTCAAGTGCAACTCCCGCCATACCTAGGAAGAACCCTCAAAATGAACACAGAAAGCTTTCCAGTTCCCACCATGCAGCAAGATAAACAGACCCTGTACCAACACGGCCAATACCACCATTCCACCAGCATGAATAGCCAGTCCTTCCAACCCACTCAAGCGAACCTGGCCAGCATCTGCATGAAGGATGCCCTACTTTGATGCAGGTGAGGAACCAATGTATTAGGTCAGAAGCTGGATGTACCAGTCAGCACAATTTTAAACTATTCAAGGGGGAAGGAAGTGTAACCCATGAAGCACAAAAGAACACACAATGAGAGCCTAGCTGGTTCTTCCCAGTACATATAAAACATGATAACACAGGTGAAGCAGGTAAGGGACATTGTGCCAGTAGTGTGAAATCAAAATTCAACAGGGTTAAGAGGACAAGAGGCAGGAGCAAAGGTAAATGCAGAGAAATGTCTATAAATAAGCAATAAAAGGAGGTGGTCATTTAGTTCAGGAGGAAAAAGTCCTACATAGATAAGTGGCCAGCCTGTTAACGCCCATTACAGCTTCCTCTAACTATCTCCAGGCCAGGAATTCCCTTATCTCACTCCTCATGAAACAAAACCTCAATTGGTATCCTTAACCAAGGCAGGCCTAGTCCTCCTACTGACCTGTGTGCCTGAGCTTGTTGTCACATCGTCATGGTTCCTTGTCCCTCTCCTCATATAAAATTCTTCAGTAATTTATCTTATCCAGTGTTCAAAATCTCTCTCTCTCTCTCTCTCTCTCTCTCTCTCTCTCCTCTCTCCTCTCTCTCTCTCTCTCTCATTGAATATGTAATAAAAGCCGGAAACTGCTACCACCTGACCTTACAAATATTAACTGTTTGCCCCATATTGTATGATGAGATAAATTTTCTTT
Organism: Neoceratodus forsteri; assembly: GCA_016271365.2. NCBI lineage: Eukaryota > Metazoa > Chordata > Ceratodontiformes > Ceratodontidae > Neoceratodus > Neoceratodus forsteri. Next base: position 1,875,691,661 of record CM057452.1, read on the forward strand.
GTCTCCCACCTTTTTAGTTCAGACTAATGTGAATATCATCATGGTCAAGATTTAAAATGAATTGTGATAAATCACCCAGCAATGGCATCTTTATTCACAATTCCAGGCATGCCACTTGCCAGGTTACCAACTTAGTCCAAGTCTTACCAGGCTTCAAAGATGTGTGGCCCCCCTGGTCCTCGCTAAGCCTGATGCCGATGACATGCGATGCCGATTTGTGCACTGCTGTGGCTCAGACTTGGCTAAGTTGTCTCCCACAGTCAGAGAGATGTTGTCGAGTCCGACTCCATCCATAACGTACTAATTCAAAACCTCCACCCCACCCCCCACCCCACACAAAAGACTTTAAAAAACAGCACTGTAGTTTTTTGGCCCTCCACATAATAAAATAAATTACCAGACCCTCCAACATTTGACAAATCAAAATAGGTACACTTCTGTGTTGCAGTCAGTGGGGGGGTGGGGGGTGGGACTACCGCCCCACTTTTGCCCATGAATATTCCAAGGGCCCATGTTCCACAGTTTACTGGCTGAAACACTAGTTAGGAATCACCTGCTGAAACAGCACCATTGCGCCAAGCATTTATGGTGGTTCAGCAGCAAGCACTTGACTCCTGATGCCAACAGTGTCCTTAACTACTAACAAAGTCCTTCAGATGCCAGGTACCTTCCTCTGACTCCCCCAGCCTGGTGCAGGCATTTCGAAGGGTGCAGTGGGTACTTGAGAAAATCTCCAAGGGAGCCTGAGGCCTTATGTGCCTTCCAAATTCTCCCTGAAGCTGGAATGGAAATAGGGTGGGGTGGGGATGTACAACTCTATCTGTAGCTAAACAGGGGCAGGTATAGTGAAGGAATGTGGAAAGGGACCATTTTTAGGGACCCCAGTGGGGTGAACCCAGTATGTAGTAGAGTGATGACTGTGACTCCAGTCCCCAGTCTCCCCCCTTCCCCCAGCTGCCATCCTGCCTAATGAAGAGCGCAGAGAAGCACTGAGAGAGCTTTAGTTTAAATTGCAGCAGGACCAAGAAGGACTGACTTCTGCAGAGGCAGACGTCCATACCCAGTCACCCGGAGACTGGAGAGGAAAGAGAGAATGCATGCCCTATATTCACTGAGCCTGGCTGCTGGATGAATCTGATTGCATTTCTGCTTTTTATTCCTATTTACCAGTTGTCATTGGTCCTGTTTTTTTTGTGGTTTCCTGAGTGACAAATATCCATAGTGCTGGCCTCTGTTACTATTCACAAACAGGTAAATGCAGGACAGCTGACAAATGACAAACAGGATAGGCGCAGTGCTTAGGGTACAGGACATGTAGACTGCAGCCCACATGCCGATAAGCAATAGAAGTGTGCGGAACACAGGGGTAGCATAGAGCATACCCTTCAAAACTGTGCCACAGACCAGCGTGACTCACCTCTTGTTTAGGAACCCAACCCTAACCCCACCCCCCCCGAGCCCTGCCAAATATGGCACACGCTGAATCACTCTTTTTTTCATTCTTTTCTTGACTCACTCCATCACTTTTCTCCAGGCTATGCATTTGCCTCACTCACTCTGGGAGTTCAGACAGATCAGCCACCAGCCAGGCCTCGGTAATAGCTTTCTCTTCGACTTCCTCTCATCTTCAGAGACTGAGACAGTAGGATGGATGACCAACAAAACACCACGTCTAGGCAGCAATCCTGTTTCCAGCCAGCTGGCATGCCATCCACACAGCGAGCCACCCACAGCCTGTGTTGCTCTGAGTCTCGGGTGACTAGTAAAGATGATGGTGGCACTGGCACCGGCAGTAAACACTTGTCACAGTAACACTACAGCTGCTCGGGTCAGCCTCATAGTCCAGGGCCCAGCAGGTCAGTTCTCTTCTTCTTTCTCAGTCTGGACCATGACTCACACTGCAGAGCACTGCTATTGCAAACCACTCCACCAGTATAACCAGCACGACCCGATGACACTCGCGGCTCGGCACTCTATCCTCTTGTCAGATGATAACATGGCAGCATGCTTGCTCTCTTCACCAGAAACTCCCACTCCGTATGATGATGTCACATCTTTATAGCTGGGTCACATGTGCACTGTGTTGGTTGCGGCTAGCTCCAGCCGCTAGGGACACTAGAACTTTGAGTTTAGTCTGCTCTGGCACTGAGCAGACACAGTAGAAATTACTGGGGAAGAATTAAAGCAGAACAGAAACAGGCGAAAATCGGTACATGGTACAAACTAGGCAGAAACCAGTACCAGTGTTAGGTGATGATTTTCTTTTATGGATTGCACCACAATATTGGGGGGGGGACACATGCCCCCTCGGGCCCTATGGGCATGATGCCACTGCCACTTGGTGTGAATTAAATGAAAAAGTTTTTCCTGCAGCTGGCACCAGAGCCTGATGCTGACACAACTTACTGCTGCTACCTGCTTCTCTGTTGGGCTGGAAAACACATTGCTGCTGCTGACATTGTGGAGGCCTTTGACCTGCCTCCTCACTCTGGCTGACACTCACTCATGCTGGGGTGGACAATCACACTGACCCACTGGAGCTGCTTATGGAGAAGCAGGAGAGGAGCAGCTGCATACTTCAACTGACTTGGACTTGTCAGGGAACCCCAAGGTATCAGATAAGTCTCCCACCTCGACCAAAGTGAGCTGCAGCATCTCACCCTCTGCCTATCTCTCTCTCCTGATGTGCCTGCCCCAACTGTATCCTCTAAATTCAAAACAGCTCCTGACTTTTAATTTGAATTCCCACAAGCCAGTCGGCAGGAAAAAGGAAACTGACTTACATGCTAGGAAACCACTGGCAGGGTTCCCAGCAATATGCCGAAGGGGTTATTTTATTTGGGTTCGTGGCTGGGCTGGGTTGTAGGGCCATGTAATTAACTATAAAACAAGGTGCAACATTTTTTAAATGGGCAGCTACCCAAAACTTTGCTCCCTGTGAGCACTCTGGTAGCCTATTTTCTGTAGGACCCAGGGAACAGAACTCCGGGACATTACACTACTGACAGTTTGGAATTCTGCTTTCCACTAACTATAGCATTGTGTCTACAACATTTGATCTTGAATGAAGTCTAATATATAGCCTGAGTTCACCACTTCTTGGTCTGTTCTACTGGTCCACCACTCTCTCAGTAGAGAAAAACTTCCTTACATAATGGCAACCTGGTAGGAGTATATTCTACATTTATGCTTAGTTCTGCTGATTAGTAATTTTTTCTTCCTTCCCAGAGACTGGGAGAGGGTACTCCCTACCCATTTTAGGGATAGGGCAAATAATGAATGAAGCCTTTTCATGGATATTTTCTCAACACACACTTACATGTGAATAACTGTATGACACTGGTGCTGATAGAGTACCCTCCATGGATATGGCACAACACAGTACCCCCCCCCGACCATTAAGGGTCACACATGCTCATCCCATGGGTGCCTGGCATACGATCTTGACACTAAACCCCTTTAGCTTACCAGGCATGCAGACTGCTGCTGGGTGATTTCAGGAACAGGGTTATGATGAAGCTATTTGAGTGAACCTCTTGATGGGGAAGCCTCATATCAATCCCTGCATCTTTCTGCTGATGTTCTCACTCCACTGAGGGCAATGGGAGACTGGATCAAATGGGAGACCTGTACTACACCCCGAGGCATCTGCTCAAACGTACCTGTTTGCCCTGGAAGGCAATTTTGGATGCACTGAGTCAGGGGAGACTTTGATCTGGCAATTCAAAGGTACCAAACAGCGGAGAGGGGAAAGTCTGTCTGTGTATGCTACTCGACTAGAGAGGGCCCTGCAGAGAGCTTATCGAAAGGGTGGAGTAGCCACCAGTGACTTGAACCGTGTGAGGCTGGGGCACATACTACAGCGCGCCAAGCACTCTAAATTGTAGATTATCCAGTTAAAGCTCCATGATAGGAGAGATAACCCTCCTGACTACTACAACCTGATAAAAGAAACTCAGGAGATTGAAAGTGAAGAAAGATTGTGATTTGGGGTGGCGCAGCTCGAGTGACCACAGCATAGGAAGACCTCTCTGAAATGGAGACCACTAAGAATATTCCACCATGGGCTAAGTGGTGGAGAGATCAGCTGCTGAAGGAAGTCAGAAAAGTACCAGCAGTTGCCTTCAGGAGGCATCCACTGCAGACAAAGACCCTGGTCCCTCTCAGGACGTGACTGCCATAGGCGTGGAGTGCACCCTCATGCATCTTCTACCGAAAGTGACCCCCAGTTTGAGATCAAAGAATTGACTGCCATCCTAAAGGAACTGTTAAGACACATTGCGTCACCTTTGCCGCTGCAAACAGATATCGGACCCCGATCCCTTGCTACTGCTTCAGTCCCTCATGCAATGTCCTCTCCAAGGATGACCCCGGAGTCTATCATTTGTTACAACTGTGGAAAGGATGGCCGTATGAAGAGAGAATGCCGGTCTCAGAAACACTTAGATAAAGTTGTGTACAGACTTCAAGGAGAACTCCGGAAAGCGAAACCTTGGCCGAGGGGCGCTGGCAACAACCACAGTGAAGGATCAAGAAATCCTAATTCAAACTTTTTTTGTGGCTAAATCATCTGTCCAGGCCCCTGCTACTGTCTCTCCAGACTGGTCCAAAATAGTAGGCCCCTCAATGGAAACTACTGTGACTGTCAATGGTATCCATGCTCGGGCTGTGCTCGATAGTGGGTTACAAGTGACCATTGTATTCCAGGACTGGTATGACAAACATTTATCTGATGTGCCATTACAATCTCTGGATGGCCTACATGTGTGGGACCTGAGCAACAAGTCTTTTCCCTACCTAGGATATGTCTGGCTCTGGCTGTCTTTTCCTGTGACTGTAACTGGTTTAAATGAACAAGTAGAGACACTAGCCCTGGTGTGCCCTCTTACCAGACTGTATGATGGAGTTCCCCTGTTAATTGGAACAAACGCCCACATGTTTGGGAGACTGGCACAACTCTGCCATGAGAAGCAAGGGCAATGGACTGGATGGGCCCTAAGAATTCCAGCATTAATCAAAAGGGCTTATGGCTTGCAACAGAAACCCAATGAAGTGGACTGAGATGAGGTAGTGGGGATAGCGTGGAAAAAGGATCCTGACTCTTTGGTGTTGGCCCCCAATGCCCAGTGTACGATGAATGGAGAAGTCTGCCTAAGGAGAGGTGTAAAAAACAAAATATTTTAATGATAGATGTCCCTGTTGAAGGGAAGCTGCCAGAGGGGGTGATGGTTAAACTCAGTATACTACCTGCACGTACCCATGCCTGTGCCCGCCGAGTGATGGTGCAAGTGAGAAACAAGTCAGACAGGGACGTTCGTGTGAACCAGGGATGTAAGCCGGCTACAGTACACCATGCAGACACTGCAATATTACCCAGTACCAAGTACTCTGGTGAAAAGGAGAAAGTGACTCTGGACTTCGTTTACTTTGGTAATTCTCTTTTGTCTGCCGAATGGAAGACCTGAATTACCAGGAAAATTGCTCAGAGAGACCAAGTGTTCTCACTAAAAAGAGTGGGATGGGGTGTGTCCATGGTGCTGAGCATAACATACGCCTGCATGATGACCAACCATTTCAGTGAGATCCCACCGCCTTCCCCAGCTGACATAGATGATGTTAGAGGCACCTACAGGAAATGCTCGCTGCTGGCATTATTCAAGAATCAAGAAGCCATATGCTTCCCCATCATAGTGGTGCATAAAAGATCGGGTCCATGAGGATTGTGTGGACTATCGGACCCTTAACCGGTGGACTATCTCAGATCAATACACCATGCCATGCATACAGGATGCCATGGATTACCTGAATGGAGGTCAGTGGTTCTCAGTACTGGATCTCCACAGTGGATATTATCAGATTCCGATCGCCCAGAGGACTGTGAAAAAACAGCCTTCATCTGTCCTTTGGGGTTCTACGAATTCCTGGGGATGCCACAGGGGATTTCAGGTGCCCCTGCTACCTTCCAGAGATTGATGGAATGTGTGGTGGGAGACATGAACTTGCTGGAATGTTTTGTGTACTTGGATGATGTCATTGTTTTCGGACAGATGCTAGAGGAACATGAGACCAGACTGTTCAAAGTCCTCGATCATTTGGAAGAATTTGGCCTCAAGTTATCCATAGACAAGTGCCATTTTTTTCAAACATCTGTGAAATATGTGGGACACATAGTGTCTGCGGAAGGGATACAGAAAGATCCTAGTAAAGCTGAAGCTTTGACTACCTGGCCCCAGCCCAATAACCTAAAAGAGCTACAGCATTTCCTAGGGTTCTGTGGCTACTACCGCAGGTTCATCAAAGACTATTCAAAGGTGATTCAACCGCTCCTTAACCTTACTCAAGGCTACCCTCCTACCAACCGCAAATACAACAAGCATTTGTCAATGCTGAATGTTGTCGTGCTGGCATTGGCAGTGGGAGTGGCATAGCTAGAGATGCATAGTGCTGTGATTTTGTGAATGTGTCTCAAAAGGTGATTTTGCACAGCGAGCACGCCATTGTGTGCCACAGCTGTGGAAACATGTTTTGGGCAGGCTGTGAGAAATGGCAGCTGGACTGTTGATAAGGAGATGTGCAGAAATGCCAGCGGTGAAAATGTGGCATGAAAATATTGAAGATTGACGAAGTTACAAGGGTGCGAGGAAACTCCGCAATGCACGCTTGCAACACAGTCATTGCATGGAGTTTCGGCACCAAATTTTCAACATAGGCATTTTAGGATCTCTGTTCATGAATAGCATCACCGTCATTTCCTCAAACTGTCCCAAAACTGATTTTGCATAGCAGCCGTGCAATTCTGTGCGGACGTGTGAAAACACATTTCAGGAAGCTGCAGTGTTCATAAGGAGGTATGGAAAATGCCAATGATGAACAGCTGGAGTGAAGTATTACAAATTCACAAAGTCATGAGCGTGCGTGCAAACCGTGCAACATGCTCATAAAACATCATTTATTGACTTTCGTTCCCAAATTTTCAACATAGGCATTTTAGGGCATTTGCTAATGAACAGTGTCACTGTCATTTTCATCATGTCTTGAACACGAATTTCCACAACGAGCACGCTATTCTGCCCGGAACTCGAAAACAGATTTTGGTCAGGATGTGAAAATGACAGCTGCACTGTTCATTAGGACATGCAGAACAATGGCACTGTAGAAAATCTGGAGTGAGAAAATTAGAAGTTTGAGAAGCTACGGCGTGGTAGCAAACTGCTAATGCTGCGTAAATAACACAGTCATTTTATGGAGTATTGTCACCAAATTTTCAACACAGGCATTTTAGGATCTCTGCTCATGAACAGTATCACTATCATTTTTGTAATGTGTCCCGAACACTGATTTCACACCACGACTGTGCTATTCTGCGCCAGAAGTGCGAAAACACATTTCAGCCAGGATGTAAAAAATGACAGCTATACAGTTCACAAGAAGGTGTGGTAAAATGCCAATGTTGAGAATCTGGCATGAAAATATTGTGAATTCGCTAACTTACGAGTGTGCGTTGTGCAGTTGCTACGCACGCTCATAAAACAGTCATGTTTTGGATTTTTCCCACCAAATTTGCAACATAGGGTTTCTGAGAGCCCCCCTCATGAACAGTGGCACTGTCATTTCCTTATGCAGTCCTGAAAGGTGATTCTGCGCAGTGACTGCAAAATCACCTTTCGGGACCGAATAACGCCATGACAGTGCAAGAATTCATGAGAAGGGGTCCCAAAAACCCCATGTTGAAAATTTGGGGCCAAAATTCACAAAAATGCCTGAGATATGAACTAAAGTTGAAAAAACCCTATCTATCCCATTATACAGCTTACCGGCATTTCCTCAGTTTGCGGTCGGCTTTGAAGAGTGCAGACGTGTTCCCAGTCTACCGATGATCGTCGCACCGAGCTCCAGAGGTAAGTATGGGGTGGGGAGGCTGGTGCGCAGTGGTGGGTGCGGGGGGGCAGGGGGGCACGAGACTATAAGGGACCGCCTTTTACAGGTTGTAAATGAAAAGAAAAGAAATCATCAGGACAGTTTTTTTCCAGGGATTTGGCATGCTGGGGTGGGCTCCCAGCCTGCCACCTAACTGTTTTGGGAGGGTGTCTGTAGCCGACGGGGGACTGGGCACCCTCGTCAGCAAACAACATGGGGGGGCCGAATTTATGCCGATGGGATTGGACACCCCCGTCGGCACACAAAGAAGGGGGATGAGAGCCAAGAGGATTGGGCACCCTCAGCATTAAACAATTGGGGGTTATTTCTGCTGACTGGGAATGGGCTCCCTCATCGGCACACAAGGAAAGGGGGCGGGTAACAGCTCGAGGGATTGGGCACCCCTCAGCATTAAACAATTGGGGGTGCTTTATGCTGACTGGGTGGGCCCCAGTCGGCACATTCACAGGGGGCAGGGCAGCTGACAGGGGACTGGGCACCCCTGAAGTCGGCAGTTCTGGCCGTGTCCGCCATGTACATAATGGCGGCGAGCATGGAAGAAAGGACCACTGCATCTGACGAGCTTTGCTCAGATTGCAGTGGACCTTTCTTAGATGCTCGCCCATTACACATGCATGGTATGGCGCTGGCATGCAGGTTGATTGGAGAATGTGGGACGCACCTGCTGAGTGCGTGCCCTGCGTCCTTAACAGCAACCGTGCCTCTAAAGCTGCACTCTCCCAAGATGTTGGTTGCACAAGCACGCCAACATAAAAAGGGGGCTATCAAAGACCAAGAGAAAATGTATTTTTGAACAGGTGAGCCTTTTGGGACTCGGTGGACACCCGAATGTGAAGCAGCTTTCTTTGAAGTCATATACCAGCTCACCCATGCCCCAGTCCTTGTCTATGCTGATTCTACCAAGCCCTATGTTCTGCATACAGATGCTAGTTTGCAGGGCCTTGGGGCTGTGCTATATCAAGACTACGAAGATGGTTTGAGACCTGTAGCTTTCACCAGTAGGAGCTTGACCCCATCAGAGCGGAACTATCCGGTCCACAAGTTGGAATTCCTCACCCTAAAATGGGCCATAGTTGACCAGTTTCATTAGTATCTCTATGGGGCAAAGATATTAGTGAAGACTGACAATAACCCACTGACCTATGTGCAGACTTCAGCTAAATTAGATGCCGTTTGGCACCGTTGGCTTTCTGCCTTATCAACTTATGATCATGCTGTTGAATACAGGCTGGGACTAAACCACATTGATGCTGACGCGCTGTCACAAAGACCAGCTGCCAAGGACAATTGGGTCAGATTGTCTGAACCTGACATCAAAGCATTATGCCAAAAGTTTGATACAGATGAGCAAATGTCTGTGGACACAGTGGACTGCCTAGTAGATTGCTTGGGCCCTCCTGATGCCTGCATACTGGCTGCCTATTGCCATTTCTCTGCTTTAGATATTAGTGCACTACCTCAGTTCGATAATGACAGTATTCAGTGGGCTCTATCCCAAGATCCCATGATTCAACCAGCACTTGACGCCCTGCGTGCGGGAAAGATGAGTCCAAGTTGCATTCCCCTGATTTGCGAACTGCTCTATTATTCAAGGAAGGCCCCAGGTTAAAGCTGCATGATCAATTGTTATACAGAGAGACAGTGGATCATTGTGGTCAAGTAGACAAGCAACAGTTGGTCCTACCCATGGCCTTTAAGCATCTGGTACTGAGGTCCTCCACAATCACATGGAGCACCTCAGTAATGACAGAACTCTCGACCTGGAATGCATCCAGTCTACTGGCCAAAGATGGAGGCAGATGTTGAGAATCATGTCAAAACTTGCAGTCACTGCCCCAGAAAGCTGCCCCACTTGTCAACATCACTACCAGTGCCCCCACGGAACTGGTTTCCATAGACTTCTTGTGCTTAGAACCCAACCAAAAGAACATTGGCAATGTGTAAATAGTTACTGATCATTTTACATGGTACGCACAAGGCTTCCCAACTAAAGATCAAAAGGCCTCTACCGTGGCCAAGGTGCAAGTGGAAAAATTCTTTGTCCACTATGGTGTCCCCCAGCGGATCCATTCTGACCAAGGCAGAGACTTTGAAAGTAGGCTAATCAAAGAAATGCTCTCTCTGTGGGGGGTGCTGAAGTCAAGAACCACCCCCTATCACCCACAGGGGGACCCTCAACTAGAACACTTTAACTGCACCCTTCTGGACATGCTGGGCACTCTCCATCCAAAAGACAAGCATAAGTGGAGCCAGCAGATCAGCACCTTGGTACACGTGTACAATTGCACCAAAAGTGATGCTACTGGGTTCTCCCCCTACCGTCTCATGTTCGGGAGGGAGGCCCTACTGCCAGTTGATGTCTGCTTTAGGGTCTCTCCAGATGGGGTCTGAGATGAAAACTACTTGCAGTACATACAGAAATTGAAAGATCAGTTGAATCATGCCCAACAACTAGCTCAACCTATGGCTGCTAAGCAAAATCTTACCAACAAAGAAAGACATGATCGACGAGTAAAAGCCCAGGAGTTGTTGCCCAGAGATAGGGTACTACTACGCAATTTGGGACTAAATGGAAAACACAAAATTGCTGATAGATGGCACCATCTTCCTCACGTAGTAGCTGGTAAATTGTATGATCTGCCAGTGTACAAGGTGCACCCAGAAAATAATTCCAAAGCTGTTAAGACCATGCACCACAATCACTTGCTGCCCATCGGCCATGTTGTTATTGTTGATGAACCAACACTTGACACTTCTCCTGGGCCACTGACTCATGCTGCTGCAAAGAGGAAACAGAGCCATCCTGTACATGTTGTTCCAGAACTTAGGCCTCCCCCTCAGCAAGCTCAGAGTGATAGTAATGACTGTTCGTCTGTCTCTGATGAGAGTGACTGTGATAATGCCTATTATCCCTCATATGAACTGAGTCAGTTGTTTCGAGGCAATCCTCTGCAGAATCGTGGGGATGAAGCTGGGCCTTCAGAACTGCCTAACCCCCCAGCTTCTTCCCTGGACCCAGTGCCCCCTGAAAGTGAGGTGCAAAGTGTATCACGTCTGAGGTTGCAGACTCTCTGTGTCTTGTAGAAATGTTTGAATTGCCTGAAGAAGGGGCTGATGGTCTGAGTCTCCCTGGTGACATACCAGAATTTGAAGAACAATATGAAAGTGCTGACAGCACCCCTTCAGTGCCACAAAACCTAACTGTGCCAGAGTCTTCTCAGAATGAGCAACCTGGGCCCTCTTCAGAAGATAATAATGAGCAGAGTATTGTGGAAACAAAGTCTGCAGAGCCAGGAGCTGGTAGTGTTCCCAATCTGGGCATTTCAACCAGTGAAGAGGCATACCTCCCTACAGGAGAAGAAATTAGTGCCAGTGTTGACTGCCCAGAGCCTGTGTGTGCTCCCCCCCAGAAAATCTGGGTGACCTGTTAAGCCAGTGATATGTTTTAGTTATGATTCCCCTGGGATGCCTGTGAACTTACCTCTCAATGTGGTCTATTAAGGTGTTTACATTTCCAAGAACTCATGCCCAAACTGAGCTTGACTGCCACCTCCTGATTAATTGTTCTTCCTTTAGAACATGGTGTCCCTGTCCCATCTAGCCTCAAGTTAGCCGATAGGGAAGGGCCCCCTTCTGCATTGTTTACTGTACAAGAAGTTATAAAGTGAAGTCATAGGTAATTGTTCACAGTATGTTAATCGTAATAGAATCAGCATAGAGTGTATGAAACATGCATTAGTATTGTCAAAGAAGATATGGTATAGTGAAATGTATAGTAATGTGATAAGTTTACATTAAATGATGCATCAGATTGCATTTCCTTAGTATGCTAATGTCACGTATGTCTTGTATATTTTGATTCTTCAATATTGTGATGGTGTAGACTTGACACAGATGCCAAGTTTTTCCAGGCAGGGAAGGGTGTAACCCCCCTACAAATGGGGGTTCCTGAAAGTCTTCCTTGGGTGTGCCTAAATGCCCACTGCCAGGCTGGTATCCTGTGTCTTAGCGCTTTAAAAGTGTTTGTGTGAGAGTGCCTTAATGCATCTGTTCTCTGTCTCTTTAAGAGCTGCGAGTAACATGGTGCTTATTTAATCTGTGAGGGGGCTGAGTGTTTTTATGCTCAAGTCCCACCTGGGCTTCAGATAATCACTCAGTTCTGCCATCGCTGTTTAGCAGAGGAGCTCTGTTAGAAGCTGTACATATGTGCTGATTATCTATTAGCATGGCAATAGTATTGTAGTTTGTTTAACCTGCCTTCTTTGCAGCATGGGCAGTATGTAAGTGCACCCTCATTTTGGTTTTGGACTGCCAGTCAGCCCTAATCAGTACCTTTGAGGACTGTAAATGGAGCCTGTCCCCAGGGTCTTGTGGAGCAAATTTCTGTAGGAATTGTAGTTTTACATTTGGCACCAAAACAGACCTGGAGGAAGCCCTTGCTTTGAGAGAGAAATGGATCAACCAACCAGAACCTTTTGGACCGAAGAAATTCCCAAGCTGCCTGTTGCAGTCAGTCAGTCTGGAGTTAGAGTTTGCAGAGTAAACAGCTTGAGTGATTCAAGCAGCAGCTCCTGTGTAGTTCGCGCAGGGAGATTGGTGGAAACGCTGAGTCTGGCCTGTCTACCTGCAGTCCTCGAGAGGAATCCTATGAAAGGCTAATACTCCAGACTGTATCAAATTGGTGAGAGAAAAGCCGCTGAAGTGTGACCAGGCTTAAACCTGAAGAAGACCGAAGATTTGCTGTATGCGATCGGACTGTCAGGACATCCATTCACCATCGAACTCCGGTTTTACTCAGAGACACTGATATTGCTGGACTGTTATCTGCTTTGTGGTATGGTGATTGCTTTACTATAAATGTGCTGTGTGTTGTTAGTGGGTCGTGATTTGGTTCCCACTGTTTAATTGTGCCATGCTTGCTAGAAGCTGCATCCAGCCTTCCAGACTAATTTCTGAACTGTTTTACCTGGCCTGGGCCCTGCCACACTGGACCAGCCAGCTACTTCAGGTGCAGACACCATCGATGAGAGACTTTCCTGGGGATCAGCCCCCTGCTCAGCATCTCAAACAGGAACAACACTGTGGTGATTCGTGTGGGCCCTGCTTCTCCTGGCATACCAGTTGTCAACCTGCAGTCTCCATCTCATCCCTCCTGAGTCTTGCATTGGGTAGCATGAGTAACAATCAGGGTAGCTCCCTGCAACAACAACAAAATCTCAAGTGTTGTCATCTGATTGCATTGTTGTTTTTCCTTTCACGAACTGAGCCTTCAGGCTCTGGATTACAAATTGTGTGTGGTTGTGCATGCTTTTTCTTTTCATCACAGGGTCCCAACCAGCTGCGAAGCCGGCCTCCCCTGGGCAACGTTCCAGGCTAGCCCACTTTACTTTCAACTGGGTACCCAGAGGGTGTGACTGTGTAGGGACTAAAAGTGCATGCATAATTGCCTGACTAAGATCAGTTTTCAAATCAATCAACCTGATTCGCCCTCCTTGTTCAATCCCCTGAATAAATCAGATCTAACTCTTTTGCATTTATTCTGACTGTGGTTCTAGTTTGTACCAAAAGCACTATACTGTTGTTATTTGCTGTGCTTAACCTTGTTTTACAGAGGGTCTCCAGGGTCGAACTGGTGGAACTAGCCCTGGTGGTAAGTGCAACAGTGTGGGAATTGTATGCTGAATAGGGGCTAATGTGAAAGTGTTTGTTGCATATTGTCTAGGCCACTAGAGGAAAGAGGGGTTACAGTGTCCTGGAGGGCTGTACCTAGGTTAGCCTTGTTACTAACAACCCTGTCCTCTGGATGGGGCACCCATTTCAGTACCCAGGCCCTTAATCTGCAATTAGTCAAGCAGGCGGGGTTACACACAAATTGCAGTAAGGCCAGACCAGCCAGCACAACCACCTCCATTTTTTAAGAGGAAGGAGAAATCTGCTTTCTACTACATGCAGTCCTGGACTATAGCTAGTCTAGTGGACAGAAGCTCACAGCTGCTCAGCAGGGTGATGACAGTGTGACTACTATGAAGTAGGTGTACTTCACAGACAAGACAGTCTTCTGTGTAGGAGGATCCATTACAGTTCTAGGAAAGAAAGCTGTCAATGTGGCCATTCTTGGCAGAAGCTGTCATTCAATTACCTAAGCTGCTCTTGTTCAGTGTGTACTCAGTGAGTCTTTAGTGTTGCTGGAAGCATCATTACAGGGAACAGAATAGACTGTTCACAATGATGAGTGACACAGTGACTCACCATACTATAAATGACTTAGGACTTTCATCTGGCACCACAGAACACTGTGTATGGCCCAACACAGTTATGCAGACAGATGTTGGAAGCTGGGGTAAGGGAAGAGAAAAATAGGGAGGAGAAGAAGCAGGAATCCATAACTTTCTGGTATGAGAACATAGAGACATAGAACTTGTGACGCAGATAAGGACCACCTGGCTCATTAAGTCTGCCCATTTCCCTAACTACTGTATAAGTTTCAGATCCTATTTGATCTGTGACCTACCTCCTCCTTCCCCTGCACCATTTTTGTTGCCATTCTCTGGACTGCCTATACCCTGTCGATGGCCTCTCAGAGATGAGGTCTCCAGAACTGCAGGCAGTACTCATAGAAACATAGAAACATAGCCTTTGATGGTAGATAAGGACCACTTGGCCCACCTAGTCTGCCCATTTCCTACCTACAGGATAAGCCTCAGATCCTAGTTAACCAACAGCCTATTTCTTCCTACCCCCCACAAGAATTGCCTTATGTCTGTCCCATGCATTCTTGAATTCTCCCACAGTTTTAGACCCCACAACCTCCTCAGGAAGGCTGTTCCATGCATCCACTACCCTCTCTGTGAAAAAATACTTCCTCACATTGCCCTTGAACTGCCCCATCTTTAAATTGTGTCCCCTTGTTCTTGCATGTCTCTTTTTCTGAAAGATGCTACCCTCTTGGACTTTGTTGATTCCACTGAGGTACTTAAAAGTTTCTATCATGTCCCCCCTCTTCCTCCTTTCCTCAAGGGTATACATATTAAGCTCCTTTAGTCTCTCCTCGTATGGCTTCTCTTGCAGACCCTGCACCATTTTAGTTGCCCTCCTCTGGACTGCCACTATCCTGTCTATGTCCTTGCAGAGATGGAGTCTCCAGAATTGGATGCAGTACTCCAGATGGGGTCTCACCAACTGTCTGTACAGAGGGATAACAACTTCCTGTTTTCTGCTGGTGATGCCTCTCCCTATGCATTCCCAGTATATCCCCAGCCCTCCTACCCCTTCTCACATTGCTTGCTAACCTTAAGGTCATCTGATATGATTACCTCCAGGTCCCTTTCCATTTTTGTTGTTGTTGTTACTACCCCCCCCCATTGTGTAATCTTCCCCTGGGTTTTTGTTTCCCAGGTGCATTATTTTGCACTTCTTCGCATTGAATCCTAGCTGCCATACTTCCGACTGTTCCTCCAACCTTGCCAAGTCCCTTCTCATCCTTTCCAAGCCTCCTTGTGTATCAACCCTGTTGCAGATCTTTGTGTTGTCTGCAAAGAGGCATACTTTTCCTTCCAGTCCCTCTGCAATGTCACTTATAAAGACATTAAAAAGGACTAGACCCAGTACTGAACCCTGCGGTACCCCACTGGTAACCCCTCTTTCTTCAGAGTGGACTCCATTTACAATTGCCTTCTGTGTCCTGTTGTCCAGCCAATGTTTTACGCAGGCTACCATCCTGGGACCCACTCCCAGGCTGGTTAATTTGACTATTAATATTTTGTGTGGGACTGTGTCAAATGCCTTGCTAAAGTCTAGGTAGGCCATGTCCACAGCCCCTCCCTGGTCTACTACTTTCAGGGTCGGACTGGGAAGCAAAGGGCCCACCTGGAAATGGGCTGGGGGGGCCTTGGTACTGGCCCCTGGGGGGCCCCCACTACAAAGTCACAGGGGGGGCCTTGGTACTGGTCCCGGGGAGGAGGGCCCACTACCTTGGCACCAACCACACCATGCCCTAGTGTATAAACTAGCCAAATATTTACAGACTGGTATGCCCCGACATGCTGTAGCCAAGTATAAGATCAGCATGTATTCCCATTTGTAAAGCTATTTCATTACTGGTAAAGTGACTAACTATTTCGGAGGCTTTAGTCCCATTGATTTAAGAGGAACTCTGCTACCTTGCAAAAATGCTGCTGGCAACATTGTTTGACAACCTCACTGTCCTGCTACATGGCTGCAGGTGAGCAGAGAGTTCCCCTTTCAAACAAAATCAACAGTTAAGCTCAACACCCCGGCAAGGCACCTCCGGAGGTTGAGGCTCTACCTTTCCCTACACTTTCCCTGTCTGAACAGTTTGTGAGGGAACTGGATGTAAAGAGGAAAAAATAGTGCAGTGCAATGTGTGCTGTGCTAAGATTTTGTGAAAAGCAACCTATGTGCCCTCAACACAATGTTACAGTAGTATTGTTATCCTCAATTAAACAAAACAAGGATGTAACTTGCAATGCTCTGCCTGAAGACAGAAACGAGGTTGATCTCCTCTGAAGAGAGTGGGGTGTTTGCTTATTATATACAGAGTGAAAAATGTGTCCAAGGAATTTTAAAAAAGTTTTAAAAAACTAATTATTTTGCTTTGGGATGCCTTCAGATCTACATATACACATAGTTCCCCTCAACAGCTACTGCATTCCGTTCATATGTCTCAGACATTCTATGACCTCAATAACACCACTCCATGCTATGCGTCTCAATGGTCTGTATTAGTGTTATTGGTGTTACAGATTGTGAAGACAGTGAAAGGAGCAGAACGTGCTGAGTAGAAGGGGAATTCAGGGTAGCTGGAAAGGCAGCATAATTAGATTTAACCAAAAAATGTCTGAATCAATAAAAAGTTAACGCCATCTCGAGGTGTTAAAAAAAAACACTACTTGACTGTGTTATACTATTGATTTTAGTGCTGCAAAAGTTGACTTTTATACTGCATTATTACACTGTCCTGCATTGTGTTACATGAATTTAGTTATTTATAGTTGATGAGGGGCATGCTGGCTCATTTCAGGTACACCCAGGGTGAAATGGGAAAAGGAAAATCAGTTACATACAACATACAGCTAGTCATGTGGTGTTACAGCGAGGTAGACAAAGCATAACTTTAGTGCACTACAAATAAAATGGAGACACATGTATATGTAACCAATGCGAATTGCTGCCCAAGAGTGAAGGGAGGCTGAAGTTAGGGGTTACAAACAGGGCCATATGGTTCAGTCTGGTTGTCTCAACTACGAAGCAGGGGAAAGGAGAGAGGTAAGAGGTGGTTAAAGGGTGCTCAAAGGTAAGGTAGGTGTTTAGATAAACCATTTGCCTGGACACTCTTGAAAATGGGCCTTTGACTCAAGAGCCCCATCCTAATCTATCCCTACACTTTCCTAGCTCTAAACACAATCTGTATTGTTGTAACATTTCTGTTGTACATTTTCATGACATTTGATCAAGTATACATTAAAGTCTGCCAACATAGTGTCTGGAGTGTCATTTAATAAACTGACCTGTGTTTGTGTATCTATGTCACATACAAGGTATGAAAAACATAAAATTGAATGATATGGTCTCAATAACACAACCATTATCCTAAACAGTGTATGCAGTTTTAGGTCTCTGTAGACTCTACTGTCATCTTCAGGGAGATCTGGCTGGGCAAGACACATGATGATCCCCTGTTACCCCCTCCGTATGCCAACACTTTCTCCAGGTTGCAAATGGACAGTGGGCTGCAAGCGTCAAACTGATGACTACTTCTGGACCCAGGTGTGTTTAGCCTAGTATCCCGCTTCAGTCCTCTAAATGGACAGTAGCCTTCTAGTGTCAAACTGACAGTACTCGTTTGTATGCTTCAGATCTTTGAATTAGTTTCTGGATGACATCTTCTGCATGCACTCCATCAAGAAGGTCTCTCTCAATAGCCATAATCATGAATGCCTCTAGTTTTTCTTGTCCCAGCAATGAGCGCAGTTGAGTCTTTATTATCTTTAGCTTGCTGAAAGCTCTCTCGCAGGACACCTGGGTAAATGATAAAGTCAACAGGTACTCATAGACAATGAACAAGGTCAAAAATGCCGATGAGTGCATGTTGTATTGAGCCAAAATTTTATAACGGCATATTAGGCATTCTTTGCAGGACTTGCATTTATCTGGCAAATCATCTGTTCTCTTTCATTGCCCACTCTGGTCACTAATTTCACCTTCACGAGCGTCTTCAGAGTCTTCAGAGTCATGATAGTCAACATCCTCCATTAACCCATCTTCACTGTATTCTTTAGGAAGCGATCTTTGCAGTTGTCGGAATATTTTAGCAAAAGCCAACAACTCCAGTTTAAGTTTGCTACGGTCTGCTTCTGCCAACGATGCCACTTTCTGCAGATTTTCATCTGGTATGCCATCTTGAATTATACTTTTGAAGCGATGTCGGTCCATGCAGCTGGTATCAATAATCAGTTGCTTTTTGTTATCAAACCGATCACTTAAGCTCATCCGAACGTGATCCATAATGTGAGTGTATACTTCACATTCAAATCGCTTCATGGGATCCACCACACGTTCATCACTGCTATTTTCCCCAGGCATTTTTGTCTTCTTGGCTACCCTTTTATTTGTCAAATGATCCTCAATGTCAATATCAATACCTAAATCATCAATTTCTTCTTGTGTTCTAGCAACAAAGTTAGATGCCTTCTGCTGGATGTTCATAAATTCAGACTGTTGCAACTCCATCTTAGCGTGATCCACCATGCGCCATGCCGAAAGGTAGTCTAGTCCCTTAGTCTGCAGATACTTTGATACTGGCCCAACTACTGTAAAGATCTTCATAAACACAAAGGCTATCAAAATGATGTCAAACTTTTTCCATTTGTCAAGCAGCGAATCTGCCTCACTGGCAGCTTTAGCATCAAACTTTCCAGAGGTGCTAATAAAAAGCAAGGTCTGGAGAAGTGACACATACAGATTCTTTTCTTGATTTTCATAAACTCGAATATGCATGCCAATGCTCTTGGTTTTGCCCACCATCTAGTTTCACCAATCTTTGAAGCCATCTGAGTTTGTCTTGTCCCTTCCCATCAGTGCTCGATTTCCATATAGTCATCCTTTGTGAGATTCTCCAATGAAGACTGATGTCCATTGTAGCAAACCAAATAGGGTCTTTGCTTCAACAGCAGCTTCACTACAATCTGAGACACATAAATTGAGAACATGTGCATAATACCAGGTATACACACTGTTTGGTGAATCCTTTTTTATTAAAGCTTGTAACCCCACAAACTCACTCCTTATGTTGGCTGCACCATCAAATGACTCCCCAATGATGTTCTTCATATCGAGTCCATGCATTTCAAAATCTCCTTTAAAACCTTGTGCATTCCTTGTCCAGAAGTATCCTGCACCTCAATTACAGCAAAGAGACGCTCATGAACTTTAAGGTCCTTCACATACCGTAGAATGATAGCGCTTGGTCAGTCACACTGATGTCCTGTGTGGTATCCATCTGAATGCTTATCTTCTGGTCCGTAGCATCTCTTACAATTCTGTCCTTGATTATCTGCAAAATAATCTCAACAATTTGATTTACGGTAGTTTTCAACAGCAGGGTAATCAGCCCTCCACGGCCACGAATTTCAGAATTGGCATTTTATTTCTCCATTCTCTGCTTCCTTCACTTGCTCTGTTCTACTTCTTTTTGGATGTGTGTATTCAGAGGAACATCAAATTGGGACAACAGAAGAATCAGCTCCAAGAAATTTCCATGGTTAAGTATTGGGTCCTGCAAGCTGTATAAAGCTTCATCTTTTCCATGATATGGCAGGCACTGGCATCCAATAAACTTGATAACTTCAGTAATCCTCCGCATGACATCTATGTTCTGCTGGACTTGCTTCCTCTGACTTGCAACCATATCTTTGTTCACTAGGGTTTCAACATCTGCTTCAACTAAGTATGCCAGATACACATCCACAGCTGCATTGTGAGCTCTGGAATCCTCGTGTTCTATCATGCCCTGGTAGATGTGCTTAAAGTCTTGGTAACCTGTAACAAACCTAGTTTCAACATCTGAAAATGCCATGCAGATACTGCAGTGGAGAGAATGCACCAAACAGACAACCACCTGTACAGTGACCCAGTTCCTTGGTATAACTTTTTTGCTCCCAGGAAGACTCCGTGTGTAGATCTTTGATAGTTTGTATGGCAGACCTTTAACATCCATGTATCCAGGCTGAACTGGATGTCTTTGTACAAAGGCAACTTTTTCATATTGAGAGGCAGTCCTTTTTGGGCATTGGAAATCAGGATTTAGATTTTTCACAGCATCAAGTTGCACAACTGTTCCCCTTGCAGAGTCCACTGGCTGTATTTGTGGCCTATTTAGATTCAGACTTGCAGTGCAGCTGGGCACACACTGAACTACAGTTTGTCCATCTTCTATTACAGCTGCATCCTCAGGAGTAGTTTTGTTCTGTGGGGTAGTACCTTTGTTTTGTATGCCTGTAAATAGTGATAGCTTGCATTGTTTTGGATCATTTGATGCTGCAAAGAGCACAGACAAGTTAGCCAGTTTCTTTTCTGTGTACCAGATTTGACTTTGCTCAGCTCAGACATAGTTACGACTTTTAATGTGTACCACACAATACGGCAATTCTCCAGACACACTGGTCCAATATTTTCTCAATGCTTACTACTGTTAGATCTTAAAGGCAAAAACTGTACCAATAACACAAACAGTGACAGACAACAACCAAATTCAACTAGGTTTACCTTTGCTAGATTAGCTCCTCTGGTCACGCCACAATGTCAGTGATGCTGTGCGGTGCCAAGCTCAGTTCCGTCCAGTACCCACAATGTCCACTCTGCTCCTGCTGCTTTTACCTGCCCATTACAGTAATCTGGAATTGAATTATATGGCACAGACAATCAAGCAACAAAATGAGTGGTTGACCAGCACCACTAAACAGATTTCTTTTCTCTATACATAAGAGAATTCCTTTTTCTATACATGAGAGAACCCCAAGAACTCCCCAGATAACTGAAGACTTGCAGATACCAACATGGCTGCATGATAGGAGCAGCATTGTGCAGGATTTTGAACTGTTTTCCATGAAAAATTAAGACATCATTGAAATTATGTTTTAGATACAGTAGCTGGTATAACATAGCGAAATCACTATGCAAAACAGGAGGTAATGCTAACCATTTCCAAAGTTGTGTAGCAGTAGCCCGCCAACCATTTTTTTCAGAAAATTAATGGCACAGTGGACAAAGATGGTACAAGGCCTGCACCAAAGTCATATACAAGGAAAGTGCTAGACCTTAGTATGTATACCCTGGATGAGAGCGAGAGACACATGCACACACATGATATAGGATGGAAAGCCTTCAAATACTGTATCTCAAAGGAATAAACAGGGTACCGGAGGGTAGCATCTTTCAGAAAAGGAGATGCTGAGGAATGAGAGGGCATGACATGAGGCCGGAAAGAGTAGATTAAGGGGTAGCGTGAAGAGGAATTACATCATTAAAAGGGTGGGGGATGCATGGAATAGAGTCTCTGTGGAGGTGATGGAGGAAGTTAAAAAAAACACATAGGACAGACAGGCACAGTGGAACCCTAGAGATAGGAATGAGAAGGTGAAGCCACAGAACTAATAGAAACTCTTTCGCATGTACCATTACACAACCGAAGTCATACTGCACAAGCCTCCAAAAGGCAACTGATGCTATGACGAGCCTCAAGGTGAAATCAGTTTTCATGACATTCCATCTGGCCCTATGCTTTCAGCATGAAAAGTGTCATACATGCAGAACTTTGAGATCTGAAGCAATTAAGCAAAGCACAACCTCTCAGCTGTACAGTAAACCAGCACTACTGGCAGAGACCACATGGTTAAAGAGCAAGACAAGTGCTTTAAATTTTCTCCAACCCCAAACATACTGTACATGCAACTTATCAGAGGCCAACTACAATGGTCCCCAAAGTTTAACAATCTTCCTCATATTACCTCACTGAGGCCTTAGGAGCTCAGTGCAATGTGAAACCATATTTAGCATGCCACAAACAAATGCAAATACCTCATGAACCATAAGTGTTACACACACAAAGTATGAGTGGCAAAGTTGTGTAGCACAAATGTACCTTTTCCACAGTGCTATGCAGTCACTCACTTTGGTTTGTGATACATTTCAGTTTTAAGCAGTGGCATCCTCAGAAGCCACAAACTGCAGGACATCTGAAGGCATTAAAGACCTCACAAATATATTTTCTGTAAACACCTACAGGCATCTTAGGGCAGGCCTCAATGAATTAAGGCTGCTAGTAAATGAGCCAACTTCCTTAGGAGACACGGCCACACACAGGCACGAGTGGTGACTACAATGCGTGATGAGTGCGGGGCATGCTCCACTATCCATAACTGGGCAGTGTGTAATCCATTGCTTTCAATTTTGACAAAGGAATGCAGCATTCCTTTGCCAAAATTGCCAGTTAAAACAAAAATAATAATAACAACGTCCCCATTATAGTCAGTAGCACACCCCATGCTCATCTTATATTGCATGAGGATATTTGCATGATCTAGCTTACTCTCCACACTGGCAAAAGTTTTATCTTGCACATTCTGTAGAAAAAGCTCAGCAGGTGCTAAACAGCATTATAATAAATGCCCTTAACACCCATGTCCCAATCTCTAGTATCCGAATAAAACACAAATCCTGTCGTTGGTTTTCAGCTGACCTCAAAGCTGCACTGCTGGAGAGAGATAAACTCTGGAAAGTGGCAAGAAAAACTAAGAATGCAAATGAATGGATGATTTTTAGGAAAGCCAGGAACAGATGCACCAAGAAAGTTAGGGATGCAAAGGCTGCCTTCTACCTGGCCGAGCTCGACTCCTCCTACCACAATCCTGCTAGGTTTTGGGGCACCATCAAGGGAATGGTGGGGCAGGACGCTAACAACCCCCTTCCAACTCAACTACACAACAGTTATGGCCCTATCACTGGCAAGATGGAAATCCTGGATGCATTCAATAACCACTTCACAACAGCTGGCCTTGCCTTTGACACCTCTCCAGCTAACCTGCTGAGGGAACAATTAAGCTCCCACTACACTGGTGATCAAAGAGTTGAATCTTCTTTTAGCTTCAAACCTATACTGTTGAAACAAGTTGAGGATCTATTATGGCATCTGGATACCAAAAAAAGTGCAGGAGCAGACTCTCTGGACCCCTTCTTTCTAAAGATTGTGTGCCATGTACTTGCAGTCCCCCTAACACACCTATTTAACCTTTCCCTAAACTCTGGCTCTATTCCCACACTGTGGGAGACAGTCCAAGTGGTCCCCCTTCTAAAATCAGGGGACCCTATGGATCTTAATAATTACAGGCCCATTTCCATTCTACTTGTGCTATCCAAGATGCTGGAGAAGTTAGTGAGTAATCAGCTAAGGGAATATCTTGACAATGCTAACCTATTAAATCCAGCTCAATGTGGATTCAGTGCCAAACATAGCACTATCACTGCATTAGCCAAGGTCACAAATGACTGGCAAACCGAATTGGATAAAAAGAATAATGTCTGTGCAGTATTCTTGGACCTGAGCAAAGCATTCAATACTGTGGACCATGAGCTGCTACTATCATACCTACACTCCCTTGGCCTAGATTCACCCTCCCTTAAGTGGTTCAGATGCTACCTCACCGGTAGGTCACAGCAGGTAAAAGCTGAAGGTGACCTATCCCCATCAAGACCACTGGCAAGAGGAGTCCCCCAAGGTTCTATTCTGGGTCCTATCCTTTTTGCCATTTATATAAATAACATTGATTCAACCTTACCAATTCTCAGTACACCTCTTTGCTGATGACACTGTTCTGTATGTCAGCAACCCTTGCCTGCAGTTGCTCGTGAAATCCTACAAACAGAATTTCCTCTTACAACATCAGCTACCGAGAAAAGCTTCTGTTAAATGCAAAGAAAACTAAAGCAATGATGTTCACAAATCAAAACTCCACCAGCACATCCTCTTCAATCACTCTCCCCCAGCTATGCACTATACTTGGAGAAAATCTGGAGTATGTTGAAAATTTCAAATACCAAGGTGTGTGGATTGACAGCAGACTCGACTTCACTCATCATCTAGAAGAACTGTTAAAAAAGCTTCACCAAAGGCTTGGCCTTCTCTATAGATTAAAACCCTTCCTTAACAGAGACTCAAAGATGAGGTTAGTCTAGACCATTTTTCTATCAGTTGTTGACTATGCAGACTTCCTTTACAGTCACTGCCCCATCTCCTACCTTCACAAGCTAGATACCTTATACCATAGTGCAATAAGGTTCATTACAGATCTGCCATATAATACCCACCATTGCTCTCTTTATAATGCAGTTGGATGGGTTTCCCTTCATGTCAGGAGGAGCAGAAATGCAGCACTATGGATTTACAGAGCTTTATCAAAAAAACTTCCGAACTATATCTTGGACTGCTTCACCCAGACCACTCCTAGCTCTTATGCCCTAAGAAGCAACAATATCATCCTGCTCAAATTGCCCAAATTCAACACCAGGCTAGGGAGGGCAGCAATCAGCTATTCTCTAGCTATAGCATGGAATATCCTACAAAAATCCCTAAAACTGTCCATTATCATTCCATTTGCATCCTTTAAACAGCACTGTACAGCCTACTTTACAGAGAAATGCAGCTGCTACCGTTAGAGCTAGAATAGTCATCTTACAAATCTGACTTCCAAATCATATATGGCATATTCCTTCCAGACAGACACCCCCATCTTATGGCACCCAATAATACCTTCACCATCCTAGTATTCATTATGTTGTGTGTCTACCATGGCCCCCATTGGGATATGTATGTACTGTACATACTGTAAATATTAGCTTAACCTTTCTGTAACTGAGTTTTATCATGTGAATTTACTGTACATCATTGTGTTATAAACGTTATTTTCTCTGTATGTATATCTGTCTTATAAAGTGTATGATGTATCTGTTGTGTATCAACTATTGAACCTTGACCTTATCAGGTCCATCTTGTAAATTAGCCTTGCTCAATGATGTTCGCCTGAATAAATAAAGATTTGATGATGATCATCATCTTGCATAGTAGTCACAACACATGCCAATGTGGGAGTGTCTCTCTTAAGGACATTGCAGCGTATTGGCCTCATTTGAAGTACTGTAGTGTGTCCAGTTCTGGAGGTCGCATCTCCGAAAGGACATGGACAAGGCAGGCAATTCAAAGAAGGGCAACAAAAATCATGCAGGACTACAAAGGTCATAAGAGATATTGGAGGAAGTTGAACTTCATATGTATACCTGTTACTTCATATTTATACCTTTGTCACCGAAGAGGAAAGGGACCTAGTGGTTATCATCTCTGATGGCCTTAAGGTATCAAAACACTGTGCAAAGATGGCAGGGAAGGCCAGCAGCATTCTGGGGTGCATAGGCAGGGTTATCACTAGCAGGAGGTGGTGATGCCATTGAATAAAACATTGGTAAGGCCTTACCTGGAGGCCTGCATGCAGTTCTGGAGACCACACCTGCACAAGGACATAGATATGGTGGAGACTATTCAGAGAAGGGCAACAAAGATGGTGCAGGGCTTACACCAAAACATTTGAGGAGAGACTAAGGGTCCTCCATATGTACTCACGGGGGGGACATGATTGAAACTTTCAAGCACCTCAAGGACATAAGCAAGGTGCAGGCTGGGGACCTTTTCCAATGTAGAAAAAGTACTAGAACAAAGGGGCATGATACGAAATTGGAAGGTGAGATTAAGAAGCAATGTGAGGACATTTGTTCTACACAGAAAGGGCAGTCAACACTTGGAATAGGCGACCACATGAGGTAGTGGGGGAAGGCACAGTGGAGGGGTTTAAGCATGCTTGGGACAGGCACAAGGGAAGCCTGAGAGGGAGTGATGAAAAGTCGTTGATCACATAGGGTCAGTGGCAACATACAATGTATAGGGCCTACAGGCAGACTGGATGGGCCTAGCAGTCCTTATCTGCCGACAATTTCTAGGTTTCCATGTTACCTAAAGGGAATAACTAAGGCACAGAGGAAGAAATGCTCTAGAACAAGGGGGCATGACTGGAGACTGGAAGTGGCTAGACAAAGAGCAGACATGAGAAAGTACTTGACAGAAAGGGTAGTGGAGGGGAGGCATGGACCAGCCTGCCAGAGGTAGCTGGGGCAATTCAAAACTGCAGTGACAGACATAGGGCAACACTAGCGGTTCAAAAGGAGAGGACAAGCTGAAGATAAAGTTGGATGTGCGACTTTTGTAGGCAAGGAAAAACTGTAGACTGCAAAAAGGAAGGCTGCATGGGGCCTCATCTGCTGCCCATTTCTATGTGTCATCCCTTACAAAAAGTTCTTCGGAATACCACTGTAACACCACGCATTTGCCATTGCAATACCACTGTGATTACCACTGTACTACCATTAAGGTTTTAATGGTATCACAGTGGTTTGTTTCAATTCCATTGTGATACCATTGTACCACTGTCCTACCATATCAACAAAAATAATCAAAATGTAAACTACCATAGTACAACCATGGTACTACTGGGTAGTACCATTGCACATTTTGTATCTCACCACTGTGTTGCCATTGTGTCACATTTGGTAAGGGGTTCAACCATTTACTGCAAGTCATTTCACGTAAGAAATGGCATACATACAACACAAGTATCTCACTCCACTGTACAGAATGCTGCTGCCATTGTATTGTATTTCTCCTTGTCCCTTCCCCTGCTGTGCACTCATGTTATTTTTGAAATAAACTGATATTTTGGGAGATTTGCCAAGCTTCCCCACCAGCATGGTATGAACATACGAGTGTGCCAGCAGAAACAGAACACCCAGTCTATCTAAGTCTGCTCAAGTGTCCTAAGTGCATTATTTTGCACTTTTTTACATTGGCCTCTGCTCATCCTTTCCACCTTTCCAAGGATTACACAGTGCCATTATCTATAACTGCTGTATCTTTGATGCATTTTCTGTAATTCTATTTTTGGTACGTTTGTGCTGTACTTACTGTATTTTATGATCCTGTATTTGTTGTGTAGTCAGCACTCTTGTAAGCTGTGCCTTTAAATAGGTACTGTGTAAGTAGTGTACTTGTATGGGTAACAAAAACTAAATAAATCAGTAATTATGTGACATATTTATTGTAAACCAGTCAGACTAGAGGATAATCATCATTTAATTTCCTACAAGCTACTATAACCACTCCTGTACTCAGTTATCCACATTTTAGACAAACCCACAATAATTTATCCACATTTAATACATGCCTACAATAGTTTATCCACATTTAAGAATCACCCATGGTAGTTTATGTAAGCAACAGGACAAATAGGGCATTGGTTGTGCTGGTTTTACCACATGCCCAGGAGTGTAGTAAGGAATGAGGCCGCTGGACAAATGTCTTCAGCCTATGAAACTGTGATAAAACCAACACAACTAATACCCCAAAGTATTTTATTGCACTTTTTAAAATGGATCAATAGGCAATTTGTAAAAGTGGACACTCTAAAAGTTTTGCAAGCCATGAAAGATACAATAAAATATTGTTAAAAATGTAAAATAGTCTTTCCACAGATGGTTTTCACCTGTCAGTCACTTGTCTTTCTACATATTCAATATACTGTGTGCTTGTTTACCATAGAATACCAGTAGTAGAATTCCCCCCCCCATGCAAACACACATGGAAAGTTAACATGGAATATATGAATGTTTGCATGATTTTTTTTAATCTTTTTTTTAGCAGCATGAGCTACTTGACTGTGTTTACATTAAGCCCTGCCATTTGATGTCCCAAAACAGTGTGCCGCAGAGGTCAGCGAGACAGCAACATAGAAACATAGAAACATAGAATTTGATGGCAGATAAGGACCACTTGGCCCATCCAGTCTGCCCATTTCCCTACCTAATGGATAAGCTGCAGATCCTAGTTAACCAGCAGCCTACTTCTTTCTACCCCCACCCCTAGAATTGCCTTATGGCTGTCCCATGCATGCTTGAATTCAGTCACTGTTTTTGACTCACAACCTCCTCCGGAAGGCCGCTCCATGCATCCACAACCTCTCTGTGAAAAATACTCTTACATTACCTCTGAGCCCCCTATCTTCAAATTGTGCCCCTTGTTCTTGCACACCTCTTTTTTGAAAGATGCTACCCTCTTGGACTTTGTTGATTCCCTTGAGGTACTTGAAAGTTTCTATCATGTCCCCCCTCTCCCTCCTTTCCTCGAGGCTATACATATTAAGCTCCTTTAGTCTCTCTTCATATGTCTTCCGGTGCAGACCCTGCACCATTTTAGTTGCCCTTCTATGGACAGCTTCCATCTTGACTATGTCCTTGCGGAGATTGGGTCTCCAGAACTGCACACAGTACTCCAGATGGGGTCTCACCAGCTGTCTGTACAGAGGGATAACAACTTCCTGTTTTCTACTGGTGATGCCTCTCCCTATGCATCCCAGTATCCCCCCAGCCCTCCTTACTGCCCTTTCACATTGCTTGCCCACCTTTAAGTCATCTGATATTACTACCCCCAGGTCCCTTTCCATTTTTGTTGTTGTTAGTATCTCACCCCCCATTGTGTACTCTTCCCCTGGGTTTTTGTTTCCCAGGTGCATTACCTTGCACTTCTTAGCATTAAATCTAAGCTGCCATATATTTGACCATTCCTCTAACCTTGACAAGTCCCTTCTCGTCCATTCCTCCCCACCTTGTGCGTCAACTCTGTTGCAGATCATTGTGTCATCTGCAAAGAGACATACTTTCCTTCCAGTCCGTCTGCAATGTAGCACAAAGACATTGAAGAGGACCGTCCTAATACTGAACCCCGCTGCACCCCACTAGTAACCCCTTTTTCAGAGTGACTCCATTTACTATTACCCTCTGTGTCCTATTCTCCAGCCAACTTTACCCAGGCTATCATCTTGGGACCCATTCCCAGGCTGGCTAACTTGTATATTAATCTTTGTGTGGACTGAGTCAAATGCCTTGCTAAAGTCTAGGTAGGCCATGTCCACAGCCCTCTCTGATCTACTACTTTGGTCACCCAGTCAAAGAAATCTATTAAATTTGTCTGGCATGACCTTCCCGCTGTGAACCCATGCTGCTTTGGGTCCTGTGCCCCTCTGGCCTCAAGGTACTCGATAATTCTTTCCTTCAGAAGTGATTGGGTGGGAAACAAATGTGGAGGGGAGGAATTCTGCCAAGACTGCACATGTAACTATTTTAAAATTAGGAACACTGCAGGGGCCAAAAGAATGAAGATGGAACATGCTGCATATATAAAGAAGAAAAATTAAATCGTACTATAGGATATTAACAATGTGACCCGGTGTGACCAGCTTTTAATCTGTAGGATAGTAGGACATGCTAGGGGGGGGGATTCTGTAATTAAAAGAATATCTTGCATTTTATGTTTAGATACAGTGAGTGAGCTGTTGTAACCCACTTTACTGCTCTATCACATGAGGCTCCAGGGATGCAGCAAGAGCTCGTGGCAGCACCAGCCAACAATAGCTCATACTAGTTTTGTACTCAAAAGTAAAGGTGGCAGTTAGTGCTTTGAATGTTAAATATGTCCCAAGGACAGCAAAAATGTATAAAGTCAGAGCTCTGCATTCATTATACCGCATCAGCCCCTGTGCTGTGTCCAAGATTATGTGTGTATATATATATATACAGTGACTTGCAAAAGTATTCAACCCCCCCCTTGAAAGTTATCAGATTTGTCTGGATTACAAATGAGACTTACATATATTATTTCAGTCAATATTTGTACTGCAAACTCATATGCTCTAACAGTATATTGTCAAAGCCAAAATTAATTATCCGTCAGCAGATCTTTTAAAGAAAATTAAAAAGTGGAAAATGCTGCTTGCAAAAGTATTCAACCCCTACACATTAGTATTTGGTAGAGCCACCTTTTGCTGCAATAACAGCTTTAAGTCTTTTGGGGTAAGTATCTACCAGCCTTGTACACTGTTCGGGAGTGATTCTTGCCCATTCTTCTTGGCAGATCTGTTCCAGGTTGTTCAGGTTGGTTGGGTGACGCTAGCACTGCAAGTTTCAAACAGTGCCACAGATTATCGATGGGATTGAGATCTGGACTTTGACTTGGCCACTGTAGGACATTCACCTTTTTGTTGTTTAACCACTCCTGTGTTGCTTTGGCCTTGTGCTTGGGATCATTGTCCTGCTGAAAGGTGAAGTTTCTCCCAAGCTTAAGTTTTTTAGCAGACTGAAGCAGGTGCTCTTGCAGCATCTCCCTGTATTTTGCTCCATCCATTCTTCCTTCAATTTTAACAAGATGCCCAGTCCCTGCTGATGAAAAGCATCCCCACAGCATGATGCTGCCACCACCATACTTCACTGTAGGGATGGTGTTTCTGAGGCATGGGCAGTGTTAGGTTTGCGCACACATAGCGCTTTGAATTGTGGCCACAAATCTCTATCTTGGTCTCATCAGACCACAAAACCCTTGTGCCACATCTTAGCTGGGTCACTCTCATGCTTTCTGGCAAACTCCAGATGTGCTTTGATATGGTTCTTTTGAGTAATGGCTTCTTTCAGCCACCCTCCCATACAGGCCAGTATTATGCAGAGCTCTTGATATGGTTGACTGGTGCACCTTCACTCCACTCTCAGCCACTGAACTCTGTAGCTCCTTCAAAGTGATTGTTGGCCTCTGTGGCTTCCTTACTAGTCTCCATCTTGTTTGGATGCTGAGTTTTGAGGGATGGCCTTGTCTAGGTAGTGCCTGGGTGGTGTGATGCAGCTTCACTTCCTCACTATTGATCCAACAGTGACACTGGGATATCCAAACACTTGGGTATTATTCGCACTCTTTCCTAATTTATGCATGTCTATTACTTTATCTCTAACTTCCTTAGCATGCTCTTTAGTCTTCATTTCACACCCTTCCTTCAGATTCACAGTCTGACCAATGGTCATTAAACTGAGGGGGTTTATCCAGAAAATGTGAGCTACTTTAATGTTTCAGAGGAGGTGAGGCCAATTGTAAGCCAATTGTGTCCTCGTTAGGGCAATATTTTTCATCTGTGTAAACTTGGAGCTTCCAGAGCACAGGGGTTGAATACTTATGCAAACAGCATATTTCAGTTATTTCGTTTTCTTAAAAAATATATTCTAACATGAAACCAATGTCACTTTACAATAATTATTTTGAGGGTCAGTCTTTTTAAATTAAATATTATGCAGAACAAAATCTCAATGTATCATTTGTCATTCAGACAAATCTGACAACTTTCAAGGGGGGATTGAATTCTTTTGCAAAGCACTGTATATATATATAGGGGATACATGATGGGCATGAGTGTGATATGGCAAATATTGTCACTCCTGCAGAGTGAGATATCCAAGCTCATGATGCAGGAGTCACAATATTTGCCATAGCACACGATCTGCTCATCATGTATTCTATATATACAATAGGGCCAATAGTTTCAGAAGTTTTGTTATGCTGTCTTGTGTTCTGTTCCTGTTAATGTGTTTGCTCATTCTGTGTGTGAGCTTTTCTGAATGGGCTGGCAGTGTTATAAACTCTGAGAGACACATGAGTGTGTTTTGCAATGCTAAATGAGTTAGTTTTAGATAGGAATGAGAAACATACTTTTGTGAAGCTGTATTGTTTAGCAGTCTGGCTGCAGTGAAGTTAAACACATCACAGTAATTGTAACAAACTGAGAGGCAGAGTGTCAGAACAGCTGATACTGTTTTCAGTGGTAATTAAGTTAGCTGCAGGCAGAGTGCAGAGTGTTCTGTGAAATTGTGCTCTTTAGGATTCTGGCTGCAGTGAAGTTGAAATTGTCACAGTGATTGTAATGGGTGAGAATCAGAGTTTGAGGAACGAGTGAGAGTGTGTTTCAGTGGTAGTTGAGTTAGCTGCAGGCAGTAGTTTATGCTGTTCTGTGAAGCTGTGCTGTTTGGAATTCTGGCTGCATCAAGTTGAGAGCATCACAGTATTGAGCTGGAAGTTGGGAGGGGGGGGATAGGTGTGTTTTGTAATGCTCACTGAGTTAGCTGTAGGCAGCAGTGAGACCTCTCAGGTAGTTCTGCATTTGTGTCTATGGTAACAGCACAGGTGTTTCTTTCATGCTGAGGGGAAAGTTGCCTAGGGTGATGATATCAGTGACCTTTTGTGACCTGTGTGTGTAAATGTCTCATATCATCACAGTAGAGCAGAGGGTTAAAATATCACACTGCAGTGGATGATACACTGTTTTATCTCACTCATTTACCACTCACCCCTATTGTGTGTGTGTGTGTGTGTGTGTGTGTGTGTGTGTGTGTATATATATAATTCTGTCTATATTCTACCATCTTTCTCTATGTACTGTATGTCTGCTTGTCTCATTCAGTATAACTGTCTGCCTGTCTGTCTGTCTAGCTCCTGTCTGTCTGTTTACTCTGTCTCCCTATCTCCCTATCAGTATACATAGTACGTACACAAACCAGACCTTAGGTTGCATGTTCTGTGAGAGTGAATTGCAATTTTGTAAACGTAACCTTAAAATAAATTATAGCCAATTTATTTTTGCAATCTGTTTGGGTTGATTTTCCCTCAGGCATTTCAGGAGATGGAGGTGCGTGCTCAGTTCCATGCCCCATTTCCCCAAATGCACCCCTGTGCTCTTCCACTCCCTGACTTTACCCTGTAGGAGTCACTGTAGGCAATGGTGTAGAAGCACTGGGAGTGGGGAAGCTCACAGTTGCTGCAGTCCCAGCTGCTCCCAGCAGAACTAACTTTAGGCAACAGTACTGGAGCACCGAACGTGGGTGAACTCCTTACCTCAGCTCCAGCCTTTCAAAGCAGTTGTCACTGTAAGCACTGCTGTTGGAGCACTGGGTGTGAGGGAGATCCCAACTACTGCAGTCCCAGCCTCTACCAGCAGAAGTCAATTTTGGCAGTGGTGTCGGACCACTGGGTGTATGGTTGCAGCTACTACATACATTTCCAGCCTCTCCCAGAAGGAATCATTGCATGCTGTGCTGCTGGAGCATCAACTGTAGGGGAAACTCCCAGCTACTCCAGTCCCTACTTCTCCCAGCAGGAGTTACCATAGGCAAGGGTATTTGAGCACATGGGTGTGAGGTAACTCCCAGCTAGTGTATGAACATTGGTTCTTGGGGAACTCAGAGCTACTCAGCCTTTGTGTCTCCCATTAGGAGTCACTGTAGGTGTAAATCATGGGGAAAAGTGTACCCCCTGATCCCCAAGTTACTGCCATAGTAAAAGGGCACTACTAACAACACAAAAAAAAAATACACTCCCAAAGAGTAGACTGATTTAAATTCTATTCAGCCATAAAGAGAGATGCACAACTGATACCCCAGGCTATCTGTGTCTGCCCTTAAGGGTGAATAAAAATGTAAAGGAGTGAGTGTAGGTAATGGCCTAAGAGCTAGCACTGACTGTGGGGAAGCTTACAGGTACTACATCACGGCCTATCCTGTCCAGAGTCACTGTAGCTGTGGGAACAGTAGCTGTGGGGCAGCTTAGGCTAGCAACTAACTAGACTAAGGGAACGTGAACTCAAACACCCCACCCCCACCCCTACCCTACACCTCCCCCTCCACCTCCTCCTCCTCCTGCCCCAGCAGCACTACTGAATTCTTTTAAAAAACGTTACCTACCTTACTACTGAAGTCAATTGAGTCAGAAATAATTCAGCTCACTGGCCAGCTGGCTCGAGCTCACTCCAGTCGCCACTCAAATCACCGATGAGTCGACCGCTTTGCTAAAAATAAGCTGGACTCACACAGCGGTGAGTTTGATCTATTTGAATTCTGCTGCAATGCAAGAGGAAGAGACCGGAGCTGCTGCACTGTGGCCCCTTTAAAGTGCCCGCGCTGTTGCACTGTGTGATGTCACAATGAGCGCCAACGTGGTGACGGCACCCAGCAGCCTGCGATCTCTCTCTCTCTCCACCAACCAATCAGATTCTTCTCCAGTCGACTTGCAGAAGTTGCGGTACTGCTCCTGAGCCCCCCCAACCTTGAAACTTGCCCAGCCAGGTCAGCCATGACTCAGTCGGAGGAGCAGGGTCTGAGGGCAATGCTTGCTGATGCTGGCTGAGCCAATTAAACTCCCTGCCCCCACATCCTGACTCCCAGTGCCGCCGCCTTGTTGTACACACATCAAAGGGGCCCAAATTCCAATCCCCAATGGACACTACGGCGGGCAGATGATGACGAGAGACCGAGATGACTACTGGCTGGCTCAAAAACAAGGCACAAAGGCCTGGATGGGCCAGATGAGTGCCAGGGGGGAGGTGTCAGTGTCAGAGGTTGGTGGGGGGAGGGTCAGGAAGGCTCAGGGCAATGTAAGAAAGCAGGTTGCAACTTGCAAGCAGTGAGCACTAAGCGCGTTTGTTGCTCCCCACACACACAGTTGCTGTACACTGTATGTACTCATCGGGGGGCCCCACCCAGAAATTTCCGGGTATCCGGGTAGGCCAGACCGACCCTGACTACTTTGGTCACCCAGTCAAAGAAATCAATTAGATTTGTCTGACATGAACATCCCGCTGTGAATCCATGCTGCCTTGGGTCCTGTGCCCCACTGACCTCTAGGTACTCAACAATTCTTTCCTTCAGAAGTGATTCCATCACTTTCCCTACCACAGAGGTCAAACTGACAGGTCTATAGTTTCCTGCCTCTGTCTTGGTCCCACTTTTGTGAAGGGGAATCACATCCACCTTCCTCCAGTCCTCGGGTACCACACCATCCTCCCATGATTTGTTAAAAAGGGTAGTCAGTGGTTTCACCAGTTCTCCCTTTAATTCTTTTAGAATTCTGGGGTGAATTCCATCAGGCCCCATTTCTTTGTCCACCTTCAGTTTTAGGAGTTCTTTCAGAACCCTTTCTTCTGTTAAGGACTGGGATCGACCCCCCCTATCAAGAGTGCTTCTGTTAATTGGATTAGGCACCTCCCCCTCCTCTTTTGTGAATACTGAGCAGAAATATTCATTTAGTATCCCTGCTTTTTCACTGTCCTCCTCTGCCCACCCACCATTCATTCTATTCAGCCTCACTATCCCTCCTTTTGTATTTCTACGCTCCCTGATGTACCTATAAAATGTTTTATCCCTGTTCTTAACTGAATTGGCTATCTTTTACTCAGTTGGGGCCTTTGCTATTCTGTCTTCTCTCCCTGCTTCCTTCTGCCTTAACTGGTACAGCTCTCTGTCCTGCTTCTTCTGTGTTTTCTTATACTTCCTGAATGCTATCTTTTTCTCCCTGACTTTCCCCGTCACCTCTTTTGAGAACCATAGTGGCTTTTTCTTTAATTTTGATTTGTTTATTTGCTTCACACAGAGGTTTGTTGCCTCTGTGATGGCAGTTTTGATGATTCCCCATTGTTGCTCCACTCCTCCTTCTAGCCGGTTTGCTAGTGCTTTCCTAAGGCACTCTCCCATCTTGCCAAAGCCAGCCTTCCTGAAGTCCAGTACCCTCACTTTTGTATGGCTTGACTCTGTAGCTGAGTTTAACGTGAACCACACTGTTTGATGGTCACTTGTTCCCAGATGGCAACCCACTTCTAGATCTGAGATCCTCTTACTGTCCCCATTTGAGAGTATGAGGTCTAAGATTGCTCCCTCTTGAGTGGGTTCTGAAACTAGCCATCTGAGGCATGCCACCTGTAGGGCATCGAGAATGGCCCTGCTCTTGGATATGGCTGCAGCAAATGTGCTCCAGTTAACATCTGGCATATTCAGGTCTCCCATCAACAGCATCTCCCCTTTCTCTGCCATCCTAAGAATGCCTTCTATCATATCCTTGTCCATTCCCTTCCCCTGACATGGGGGTCTGTACACAACCCCTGTGCGGATTGTGGTGCCATTTCCAGTCTCCAAGGTGACCCACAGTGCCTCCTCTCCTCCCTGTGTACTCTTTTGTTCAGTTGCTTTTATCCCTTCCTTTACATAGAGAGCTACTCCTCCCCCTCTTCTCCCCTCCCTGTCTCTCCTGTAGGTTATGTACCCTAGTATGTTAACATCCCAGTCTTAGTTCTCTGTGTACCATGTTTCTGTGACTGCTACGATATCCAGGCATCCCTCTTCCTCAAGGCCACCAGTTCAGGGAGCTTGTTGCCCAGACTACGGGCATTGGTACTCATTACCCTCCATTTCCTGATGACCTTACTCCTTTTTGCCCCATCCCTGTTGTCCTTGCCTTTGTCACTTTCTTCATTTACCCCCTTCCCTTCTCCCTATCGACATTTCTATGTTGGAGATTACCGCACTCACTACTGTGACTTTTTTGGGAAAGCTAGGATTTCCCTGCTCCTTTCCAGTGCCTCTCCCCTTGGCTAGTTTAAATGCTTGCCAGTGAAGCATTTAAACCTATCACCTAGGATCCTGGTTCCACTCCTGGACAGATGCAGCCCATCATGCCAGTATAGGCTTGCATCACTTCAGGTGGACCCCCAGTCCCCAGTGATGCCAAATCCCTGAGCTCTGCATCAGTTTTTCAACCACTGATTGAATCCCATGACGTGGAGCACCCTAGCCTCTCCTACGCCATAGACAGGCAGCACCTCCGAGAAGGTTGCCGTGCGTGCTACTTGTCTAAGGCCCCTCCCCAATTCCACAAACTCTTTCTGCACTGCTCTGATCCCTTTCTTAGCTAGGTCATTTGTCCCTAGGAGGACAATGACATCCAGCTCCCTCCCCTGTGCAGCTGCTCTGGCAATCCTGAGGATTCACTCCCTGTCCCTTCAAGCCATGGTGCCAGGCAGGCACCTTACCTCCCTCTCCCCTTCCTCCCCCAGTTCTACCTTCCTAACAATGAAGTCCCCCACCAGGAGTTGTTTCCTTCCCCAGTGGGGTTCCATGCCACCCTCCTGTGGGTCTCCTTTGTGGAGGTTCCCAGCATCCTCCTTGGTCTCCTCTGCGGGTGCCTCCATAGAGGAACCACACTTTGCCAGAATGGCATAGAAATTGTGGAGAGGTACAACTGGAGGGATGCACCTCTGTTCCACCACCCTCACCCTCCCTGAGCCCACTGTGATCCAACCACTCCTCTTTCTTGGCAACCTCTGAGGCAATGGCAGTGGCCCTGGTGGTCCCTGGATGGAAAAGGAGGTTCCACAAATCCTGGCCAAATCAGCCTGGAGATGAGCAACCTCCCCCTTCAGCCCAGAGAGGTGCCTGGAGATGGGACAACACCGCATCCTCCAGAATGCCTCCTGGAAGACTGCTGGTCCACAGCCACTGCACTACACCACTCCCATCATGTCTTATTTCTGGCTCCTTCACTATTGTTTGGAATCCTTACTCTTTCATCTGTTTTTTTGTTTTTTGTTTTTGGTTTTTCCTTCCTTCTCTCTCTACTTATTTACTGTCACTGTGCCCTTCAAGCTCCTGATTGTCCAGTTCTGAGACAAGAAGATCTTATATTTCTTAGTAGATCCCTTACTTGCTCAGAGGCAGACCTCCAGCAGCTAGAGGGGGCCAGAGAGCTACTCTTGCCCTTCTAGGATGGTGTGTCTGTGGTGGCTCTGTAATCACTCACTTCCTGCTCCCGAACAGGAAGTTCCTGTTTTCAGTCAAATTCTGTGCCTATAAAAGTAGAACTAGCTTTCGGTGGGAGGGAAGGAGGGCAATATAGTCCCAGTAGAGAAGTCCAGTCACACAGCACTCCTTCCTCCTGGTGTCCTCTGCCAAGCTTCTGGCAGAATCTTTCTAAGACAGTGTTTATATCTAGCTTCCTTCTAGCTAAGCCACTCTAGATGAGGCTTCACCAACTGCTTGTACAGCAACATGACCGCCTCCTGTTTTTTACTGGTGATACCTCTCCCTATGCACCCCAGCATTCCACCAACTTTCCTCACTGCCTTCTCACATTGTTTGGCTACTTTTAGATCATCTGTTATGACTACTTCTAAGTCCCTTTCCATTTTGGTTGTTGTTAGTACCTCCCCTTCCCATTGTGTATTGCTCCCCTGGGTTTTTGTTCTCCAAGTGCATGACTTTGCACTTTTTGGCATTGAATCTGAGCTGCCACACTCTTGACCACTCCTCCAACTTGCCTAAGTCTCTCCTCATTTGCTCCACCCCCTGGGAGTATCAACCCTATTGCAAATCTTGGTATCACCTGCAAAGAAGCATACTTTTCCTTCAAGACCAGCTACAATGTCTCTTATAAAGACACTAAAGAGGACCAGCCCAAACACTGGATCCTGTGGTACCCCACTGGTTACCCCCCTTTCTTCAGATTAAACTCCATTTACCACCACCCTCTGAGTCCTGTTGCTAAGCCAATTTCTGACCCAATTTACCACCTTGGGACCTATTCCCAGATTGCCCAACTTATTTACTAACCTCCTGTGGGACTGTGTCAAATGCCTTGCTAAAATCTAAATAGGTCATGTCCACTGCCCCCCCGATCTATTACCCTTGTCACCCAGTCAAAGAAATCTATCAGATTCATTTGACACAACCTTCCTGTTGTGAATCCGTATTGCCTTGTGTCCTGTGCTCCACTGGCTTCTAGATATTCTACAATCCTTTCCTTTAATAGTGATTCCATCATCTTCCCCATCACTGAGGTTAAAATGACCGGTCTATAGTTACCTGCTTCTACCTTGCTCCTACTCTTGTGAAGGGGTATCACGTTCACTCTCTTCCAGTCCTCTGGTACTACTCCTTCCTCCAATGATTTGTTGGACAGGGCTATCAGGGGGTGACAGTATTATCTCTCTGAGCTCGTTTAGTATTCTGGGATGTATCCTGTATGGGCCCATTGCCTTATCCACCTTCAGCTTCAAGAGTTCCTTTAGGACTCTCTCCTCTATGAATGGACTGGTATCCACCCCTCTTTTCTGTGTGTGTCTACTTGCTAATATCGGTCCATCCCCCTTCCCTTCTTTTATGAATACTAAGCAAAAGTATTTGCTCAGTATCTCAGTCTTCTCCAGGTCCCCCTCCGCCCACTCCCCCCCTTTACTAAGCCTCACTATCCCTCCCTTGGTCTTTCATTTTTCCCTTATGTACATTGAAGAATGTTTTCTCCCCCTACTTCACTGTCTGGGCTATCCTTTGCTCTGTTTTTGCCTTTGCACTTCTGACTGCTTTACCCACCTCCCTCTGCTTTGCATGATACAGTTCCTTGTGTTCCTCCCTTTAAGGACAACCATTGGGTGGGGGCCATATCATATGGCAACTGTTAGGAGGGAGGTCATATAATCAGCACCAGTGGTCAATGATATTAATTCAGGGTCAGGGAAACATTATCATTATTCCTATCTGTTTTGTTTCATACAATGATTGAACTGAACCACTGTACTCAAATTCTTTTTCCCCTAATGCCTGGCTGCCTCAAGACATCACGCTAACTTCCCTTTCTCATGTGAACACCTGGCTTGGCCCTTACAGTGTCCATCCTGTATCTTTAAATCCATAGTATTTGTTTTACATTACCTTGTTTTACATGCCATTTTTGAGAAAGCATAGTCACAGCTGATTATAGTAGGTGTGCGATTGGGAACTGTCAGTCAGTGGATGGCCATGGAGGCGATCAGGGGGTTTGTGCCAGTCACCATCAAGGGAGTCTGACCTTGTGGGATGACAGGATTTGGGTGAGGGGATTTAAAGTTGAGGGGTAGGAGAGGCCACTGGACACCAGGCATAATGAAATTATTACTGTTGGGGGTATTCGGGTTTTGGAGGAACTACTGAACATGAGGGATACTGGCATCCTTACCATTGGGTGGTGTTTGAGGTGGGAGGGACTACTGGGTACCAGGTGTCACAAACTCGCTCAGCCGGTCAGCCCTCTACTCCCAAAGTGCCAACCTCTGAGTGTATGATTTGTGTACAGTAAACAGAACAAGGTAACCCTCTTGTCTATTTTGTGGGTTCAAGTCACCTCAGTCTCAAGCTCTGGAGGGATTCAAACTGATAACCTCTTGTTAGCATACCCAATTATCAGGCTCAGGTGATTCTGTCTTCTGGAGGGCCAGATATCTTTACCTGCGGGCACCCAACCAGGTCTTTCAAATGAACCCTTAGAACTCTATGCAAGACTTTACAGAACTCTATCAATTTCCCAGTTTGGTATACAATAAGCTCATACACAGTGTTACTTATAACCTTTAAAAGCTCCACTTAAAATAAAAAGAACTGTCAAGGCACTCCAGACAGTTTCCGTTGTAAAATCTCTTTTTACTTTAAAATATGAAAACAGAACAATAATTACAGAACAAATATATATCCCAACACATACAGCCTTAAAACAAACAGGTAAAAGTGCAGTTCCTACAATACATAAATTCAGGCTGGTCTAATCTAATGCTTACTTTCTTTCAGTGCTTTTTGGGTCTCTCTTCTCTCAGTCAGAAATATTGTCTTGTGTGTGTCTGTCCAGGTTCTCTCAGCAATTAAACACAGTTCTGAGCCGGGCCTTTCTGAGGTCACTAAACTCTGCCTTGGTGTAACAACATCTATATTTTATTTCACAGGATGTCCAAATAAAATATTTAAAAAAACGTAATAGGTGACCTCACTGCCTTTCCTCCCTCAGGTTAACCAGACCAAACTGGTTTGTGCTCTGCTACACATACATCTCAAAAGTTTCTTTGATCTAAGTCACTGTATTCAAAGCAAAAGTGTATTTGCTTCTTTAGAAAATGGCCATGAAAAATAATGCATCCTGACTGGCTGAAAGCCATGATCAGCCATGCATTTATTTTTCAATAGATGCCCAGTCAAGAACAAGTGCCAATTCGGGGTGCCCCATTACCTACCAGATCATTGGGCACCCTGAATTTAATAATGAACCAGCCACCATTTTTTTTCTCTCCCTTAGTGAGCGAGTTGGCAGACGGTCAACCCCCCCCACACACACACTCTCGTTCTCTCTCTCTTATTTTTAATGTGTCGTCCACTAGAAATAGCCCACATTTCAAAAAACATGAAGAAAAGGAGGCCCTTCAAACCGTCAGTCCAATTGGCTTCACATAACCATGATTGGCAGAGCAGTGTTTTCAAAGGCACGCCGCTCTGTACCAGTTGAACCGCTACAAAAATTATTCACACAAACTGTTTCCCTCGCTCATGTTGGCTCAGTAAAACATTTCTGTAAACCTCTCATGTCTGCTCAGTTTTAAACAAAGCAACGCCTTGTCCAGAGAGTCTCCACTAGCTCCCTTTGTCCTTATCTCTAACTCCTGCAGCTCGAGCCCATGTCCACAATTAACTAATTGCGCTCCTACTTTAAAGTCACAGCTAAAAGCGCTAAAGTATAATTCTGTCACAATGGAAAAAAAATGTCTCGTATTTCACCCGAGATGCCCGCTGCACTCTCTCCCGGCTCCGTGACCCTTACTGTCCAGGACGAAGAGCCAACCACGATCTCGCGCCTCGCAACTCTAGTTAGCCGCCTGCTTCCTCCTGAAAATAATGCTGTCTCAACTTTTTTCCTGCTGGCAACAGATTGCCCTAACACCCTCTTCACTACTGTCTCACCCTCCCTCCCAACTGTAGCTCCACTTAAGTCTTTTTTTTTTTTTAAGAGTTTTTTGTTTTACTTGCCGTACCTGCTCTGGCTCTTTCCCACGTCGCAGACCCCCAGTGCCAGCTACCTAACACAACCAAAGATCAACCTCTGCTGGGCTAACTCCAGGCTACCTTTGTTTCTTTCTCTTTTTATTTACTACACGCTTTTGTCTCATGTCCCGAGACTGACACATCGTGACTGTTGGATAGCCGACAACACTCTTGCTCCTCCCTTCTTTAGCTGGTCACACACTCGCTCCTGAAAATGAAGCTGCTCTGCATTCTGTAGCGCTGCCAGATAGAAAAGAGTGAGTCAGTCCCCACCCCGCCATTTACCCCAGCTTTCCTCTTCACACACTCCCTCATTTAACTTTAAAATAGTAAAACAAAATGATGTTCAGATTACTGTTTTCCCACATTCACCATTGCCCCTGCCTCCTCCTTCACTCCGTTCTCCCATGGACTCATCTCTGTTCCCCGTGACTACCAAACAAGCTCTTTCAGCAGGACAACACAACACAACAGCTCAGCTGCAGTTACAGTGGGAATTGCCACGTTTTAAATGTCAAACTGCAACACCAGTGAGTTAATAAAAAGCATTTACCAGTTTTCCATTGCCCTGTCACATCATATTTGTTGCTTTACATTTCCCGATTGTACTTGGCAGGGTCTGGGCAAGATCACAACTTCTAAGCATGAAAAAAGGACTCAGAAGGACAGAAAACTGCTTTTTTTTTGTTCGTTTTTTGAATGCCTACAAATATTAAGGGAACCCCTACCAAAAACGTAATGTCTTGTTGGAGGGTGGGACACAAGATAATGGCTCTGCCTGGGGGGTTGGCAAGTAAGCAATAATATGCAATAAATCTAGTATTTAAAATTAGTTTGTAGTTTTTAAATTGATTAAATCTAATATTGCAATGCATTTTCAACTGTAGGAACTATTTTCTGTCCTAGAGTAGAAATGTTAAATAAAAATCAACAAATTGTCTTGCAAAGTTAAAAATCTGTATCAGTATATTATTTCAAACTGTTTTCCATTTTCTAAGCACAATAATACCCTCCAGGGTGAAGCGTTATTAGCCAATACAGGACCTTCCAGACCTATAAGGCCTCGCCTCTCGCGCTGGGCCTCATTCGCCCCTGGGCAGTCCGGTATTGGCCAATACTACCCACCCTGTCAGGTATTTTTGCTTACTTAATCCCATCTGGGCCTTGGAATCTACACCTCAAAGGTCTCTCTGATGTAATTCAAGGGTCCCCCGGGAAAGTATATTGGGCCTTCCAAATTCGTCTGGGTCCTGCCTGGCTCAGACATCAACCTCTCTTCAATGTCCATTCTGGCTTCTCTCTGACACCCCTCCCTCTCAAGTTCTTCCTGACAACTATTGTAAGTCAAAGGATTTTCCCTGATGGAATTATGAATGGCTAATCTTATTTCCTGAGAAGAAAGCAAATTGACAAGGTAATTGCACCCCAGATATCTGCAGTTTAGCTATTTTCTGTCCTTTGAACTTATCCCTGGGGGGTCTTGATGTGTCAATTCCAGTAAGACAGTAGTTTCCTCAAACTGACCTTCACATCACTTATTTTATATGTAATAAAAAATTTGATACAGCACTCAGATCTGGCTGTCTACGTCACACCAGGGATAATGAAATTATTATTGTTTGGGGTGTTCAGGGGTGGGAGGTACCACTGGACACCAGTGATAATTAAATTATTACCGTCAAGGATATTCAGGGTGAGAGGAACCACTAGGCACTATGGATATTGACATCATAACCTTCAGGGGTATTCAGGAGGGGAGGCACCACTGGATACCAGGGACAATAGAATCTATACCATTGAGGGGTTATGGGCGATGAAGGGGCCCACGATTAAGGAGGGGCAGGTCATAAAGACTGGTTTTGGTAGGTGGTAATTAGCCCGGCACTGACGGCTACTTACCACCTCTCCAAACCTACCAATATGCCAACCCCCCTATATGTAAGGTGCTAACAGCTGCTTTGCATATATGCACTGGCATATTTTTGGAGTTTGTCACAAACAGGATAGTCACTCA
The DNA here is from genome assembly GCA_016271365.2 of Neoceratodus forsteri. Classification (NCBI taxonomy): domain Eukaryota; kingdom Metazoa; phylum Chordata; order Ceratodontiformes; family Ceratodontidae; genus Neoceratodus; species Neoceratodus forsteri. The sequence continues at coordinate 1,875,735,246 of CM057452.1, forward strand.
CTAACCATGCATTTCAATGAGTCATTTTGTGGTCTCTTCCTGCTTTGGGTCCACCAGCTGGTGTTAGTGACTCACTAACCCATTTTTTGATAACTAATGGGGTTTGAATATCCCAACCTGTATCTCCAGTAGGTTTAGTGACTATTTGTGCACAGCATATTAAAGTGTGAATGTAAACAAGTAAGTAAGTAAAATGTTATTTGTTTAGCATCCAATTCCAGGGGCTCAGGGCACTTTACATAGAGGTTCAGACATTTACAACATAAAATCAGTAATAAACAATAATTTAAGTCAGAGTCAGTGCAGTTGTAATTATTTAATAAATAATAAAACAGAACTCTAAACCCCATTTAAATATTGCTAAACATTAAAAGCTTGTCTAAACAGGTGTGCTTTCAGTGCACTCTTAAAGCTGTCCACAGAAGGAGCCTCTTTTACAGATCGAGGCAATGAATCCACAACATGGGCCCGGCTACTTCAAAGGCATGGTCTCCACAGATAACCAGAACCCAAGCCAGATAGGGTCTTATAGGTGGGCAAGCCCACCTTGAAGGTAATCCTCCACCTGACTGACAGCCAGTGCAGTTTGCACAAAACTGGAGTTATACGAATGGACCTAGAAAGGCCCTTAACAACCTGGCTGCAGTGTTCTGTACCAGCTGCAGTCAGCGTAGGTTACCCCCACTGACCCTGAAGTAGAAAGCTTTACAGTAACCAAGTCTGGATGTGACAAAAGTATGCACCAGAGAGGGCAGATCATCAGGCAGGATTAAGGGTTTAATCCGGGTGACATGCCTCAAATGGTAAACACCACTTCGGATGACAGAAGACACCTGAGCATCAAGTGTCAATCTGTCATCTAGGATGAGGCCCAGATTTTGCACCTTATTGGCCACCACCAGCGAGGTGGCACCTAGGAACAACCCTGTTTCTGATCCGGTGGTGACCATGTCCTGCAGACAACCCTGCTCAACCACTAGTACCTCCATCTTAACTGAGTTGAGCCTCAGCCAGTTAGAGGACATCCAGTCCTGGATCTCATATAGGCATTTATGTAGCATGTCCACAGCATCTGATGTTCCAGGTACAAAAGACACATATAGCTGGATATCATCTGCACAGCAGTGAAAACCCAGACCGTACCATCTAATGATGTCACCCAGGGGCAGCATGTAGACTGCAAATAATATGAGCAACAAAATCGAGCCCTGAGGAACTCCACAGCTCAGGGACTTTGGGCAGGAGGAGAAACTCCCATCATGACCCTTTGTTTCCTGCCTGACAAAAAGGACTCAAACCAGCTGATGACTTTGCCAGTGAATCCACAGAGACCTCTGAGGTGATTGAGTAGCACCACATGGTCTACAGTGTCAAAAGCTGAAGAGAGATCTAGGAGGATGAGAACTGATTGCTCTCCTCTATCTTTCCCCTGAGGAGATAATTTTGCACTCTAACTAATGCTGTTTCAGTGCTATGATTTCTCCTAAACCCAGACTGGAGTGGATCATAGCTGTCAAAGGCCATCAGGTAGGTCTCGAGCTACAAAGCCACCACTTTCTCCACAACCTTCCCCAAGAATGGAAGATTGGAGACAGGTCAGTAATTTGTCAAGATGTCAGGGTCAAAAGATGATTTCTTCAGTTGGGGCCTCACCAATGCTTCCTTCAAGGCATTGGGGAATAGCCCCTCTGAGAGTGAACACTGGACAATCTCAGCTAACACTGGACAATCTCAGTGAACACTGGACCAGTGGACTCAACACATCTCACTAGCAGACGCATCGGGCATGGGTCCAGTTCACAAAAAGTTGGTTGCATCTTCAAGATTACCTCAATGACCTCAGACATCCCTACTGACTGAAACTCCTCCCAGACAAACCAAGTGCCCCTGTACATACCAGACTCTATACTGCAGGATTTATCATGTACCACTGGAGAAATCCCAGCTGTAATGGAGGACACCCTGTCAGAAAAGAACTGAGCGAACTCCTTGCACTGAGCAATTGAAACTGCTCTTTTTGGCCGTAGACAGACTGAATGTAATAACCTGTCCACAGTCCAAAAGAGACTGCTGGTCTGTTCCTTTCTGCAGCAATCTTCCTGGATAGGAACTCTCCCTTCTTATGGTTGATTGCTCTTTAATACTCACCATAGTGAGTTCTCAAAGCCAGTCTATCCTCCACTGACCCGGTCCTTCTCCAGCTCCAACTTCCAACCCTTGGTCTTTATCTCCTTGACAGCCCCATCAAACCATGGGGTTCTCAAGTGAGAAGACCTGGGTCATATACGAATCGGTGAAATAGTTTAAAGTGCCTTGGTGACAGCATTATTATATGCTGTTACTGCCTCGTCAAACCCCTCCGCACATGCAGCACTCACATCAGAAAAAATCTACTACTGCCAGCAGCCCCTCTGGGGACAATCTCCTCAAAGGGCAGTAGTGGATCATCTCAACAGTGAGAATACTAGGTCCAAGGCATGGCCATGGTGGTGGGTCGCAGAAGCAACTGCTTGTGTGAGGCTCATAGATGTCCTTTCCAAAATGTGAGAGTTCATCATTGACCCAGGCATTGAAGTCCCCTAGAATCAACCATCTGGGTAACTCCAACATCCTATCAGTGATGAAGTCCATGACTTCCTACAGGAAATCCCCCTCATGTCCCCGAGGACGATACACGAGGAGTATCCTGCAACCTGCACTTGGACCACCATGCACTGGCATGCATTCAAATGATGAAGCAGATCCTACTGGGTGCAGAGAAAAATTCAAGTCAGATCTAAAACAGATGGTCACACCCCCACCCCTGTGTTCCCACCTCAGGCAGTGCACTATGGAGTACCCGGGTGGGATAAATGCCTCCAAAACTGGACCTGCATCATCCTCCAACCAGGTCTCCATAATGCAAGTGAGGTCAACCGGAGAAATCAAGTCTGCCATAATAGCGGTCTTGTTTCCCATTGATCTTGCACTGCATAACACCATCCAAAGGGGACCAGTGGAGGCTGCTTATCCCTTGGCTACCTGCCCACTCAGTCCAGTGGGAACCCTGGGAATGGGAAACAAACATGTCTGGGCTCTCTCATAGTCCCATTTTGCCCCAGGGCACCTCCTGAACCTGACCACCCTAATGCTACTCACCCGGGCCATATCCTCAACAAACTGCTGCTTACTGCCATGCCCCCTTGCAATGCCTACCTCCTTACGGTGTCTCATTGCTGTTGGTGACACAGGAAGATTAGCGAAGGGGTTGAGATCGCACAGCAAGGATGCTGAGTACACAATCTGGCCCCCACTAGTACCCCAGCACATCCTGTTTTACTCTATCTTTAAAGCTAAAACCACATTAAATAACCCTCCCAATAAACAACCTAATTATTTATATATATATATACTCAATCCCAGTCCCTCAATATTACAATCACAATTAACCATTCAACCACATACACACACTATCTACAACAAACCCACCTCCCAGTTTTTAAAATTCAGAATACTAAATTAAATCCCTTAAATTCTAATAAGGAGAATCCACAGCAAAGGGCAGCATAGGATAATTTATACTGTATGAAAGTGTTCATGATTAATGCTCTAAACTTTAGAGCTAAGTCCCAAAAGGTTTTTGCCTATCTTACAGTGCTCTCACCACTGTAAAAAAGTCACTTGCAGTTACAAGGTCCAGGGAAAATGTGACACACAAAGGTGCTCTCACCACAACTATTCAAAGTTACAAACTCAGAGGAACCCTCCTTATGATCGATAAGTAGACCGGTAAACCAACACAAACATCAGTTTCCCGATATAGTATCAATAACTTGATGGTGCAACTGGGGCTCTCGACCCCTAATCGTAGCATTGTGCACATTTCTTATTGATACTTTCAGCAGATTTCTGTACTCATGGCCAGTCCAGGAATCACCACAGTCTCTCTAGAGGATCACTTTAGTCCAGCTGTTCAAGTCTCAACAATGTCTGCAGGCCCAATCCTTCCATCCAGCGTCTATGGCTTTCAGCTTCTCCAGGCAGCGTTGGACCACTTCCGGTCAACAGACACTCACTCCCTGGCATCTGGACCTCTGCCACCCGGAAATTCAGTTCCCCGCTAGTCCAATGCTGGCTTACTGCTTGACTCCTTTGTTCCGTCCTAATGACTCCGACTCCCAAGATAGATCTCTGTTTGATTTACTCCTATTTTTGGACTCTCTGGTCCCTCTGTGAGGGATGTTACCAGTTTGTCAGCTCATCTAGTCCATCTCCTTTCAGTCAATAATCGGGCTTCCACAGATCTTCTTCACCCACTGGTTCTGCTGATAGGCTCAAGCTGCACCAGTTGTAAAGGTAAATTTTTGTTTGCTCCTCTGTGGCACAGTGTATTGAATTTACCTAAAAAATAAAAGAAACTACTGTATGTCCTCAATCTTATTCACTTTATCCAACCCTGACAACACAATCTACAGGAGGGACAGGGAGGGTAGAAGAGGAGGAGGAGCAGTAGCGCTCTATGTAAGGGAAGAGATCAAAGCAACAGAACTAAAGGGTAAACAGGGAGGAGAGGAGGCACTGTGGGTCACCCAGGAGACTGGAAATGGCACCACAATCCGCACAGGGGTTGTATACAGTCTCCTGTCTCAGGGGGAGGAAATAGACAAGAAAATGATAGCAAGCATCCTTAGGATGACAGAGAAAGGGGAGATATTGCAGATGGGGAACTTGAATATGCCAGATGTTAACTGGAGCACATTTGCTGCAGCCACATCCAAGAACAGGGCCATTCTCGATGCCCTACAGTGGGCATGCCTCGGACAGCTAGTTTTGGAACCCACTCAGGAGGGAGCAATCTTAGACCTGGTACTCTCAAATGGAGACAGAGAGAGGATCTCAGATCTAGAAGAGGGTAGCCATCTGGGAACAAGTGACCACCAAACAGTGTGGTTCACAATAAACTTAGCTGTAGAGTCAAGTCTTACAAAAGTGAAGGTACTGGACTTCAGGAGGGTTGATTTTGTCAAAATGGGAGAGTGCCTCAGAAAAGCACTAGCAAACAGCCAAGAAGGTGGGGTGGAGCAACAATAGGGAAACATCAAAATCGCTGTCACAGAGGCAAAAAGCCTTTGTGTGAAGCAAATAAACAAATCAAAATGAAAGAAAGAAACACTATGGTTCTCAAAAGAAGTGGCGGGGAAGGTTAGGGAGAAAAAAATAACATTCAGGAAGTATAAGGAAACACAGAAGGAGCAGGACAGAGAACTGTACCAGTTAAAGCAGAAGGAAGCAGGGGAGGCAGTCAGAATAGCAAAGGTCCCAACCAAGGAAAAGATAGCCAACTCGGTTAAGAAGGGGGATAAAACCTTTTATAGATACATTAGGGGTCAAAGGAAGACTAAGGCAGGGATACTGAGGCTGAATAAAGAGGAAGGTGGTTGGGCAGAGAGCGACAGTGAAAAAGCAGGGATACTGAATGAATACTACTGCTCAGTATTCACAATGGAAGAGCAGGGGTAGATACCTAATCCAGTCAATAGAAGCACTCTGGATAGGGCGGTTGATATTAGTCCTTTCACAGAAGAAAGGATTCTGAAAGAACTCCAAAAATTGAAGATGGATAAAGCAATGGGGCCTGACGGGATTCACCCCAGAATTCTAAAAGCACTAAGGGAAGAACTAGTAACACCACTGACTACCCTTTTTAATAAATCATGGGAGAATGGTGTGGTACCTGAGGACTGGACGAGTGCAGATGTGAATCCCCTTCACAAAAGTGGGAGCAAGACAGAGGCTGGAAACTACAGACCTGTTTGTTTGACCTCAGTGGAAGGGGAAATGATGGAATCACTTCTGAAGGAAAGAATTGTTGAGTACCTAGAGGCCAGTGGGGCACAGGACCCAAGGCAGTATGGATTCACAGCAGGACGGTCATGTCAGACAAATCTAATTGATTTCTTTGACTGGGTGACCAAAGTAGTAGACCAGGGAGGGGCTGTGGACATGGCCTACCTAGACTTTAGCAAGGCATTTGACACAGTCCCGCATAAAGATTAATAAATAAATTAGCCAGCCTGGGAGTGGGTCCCAGGGTGGTAGCCTGGGTAAAACATTGGCTGGACAACAGGACACAGAGGGTAATAGTAAATGGAGTCCACAGTGAAGAAAGGGGGTTACTAGTGGGGTACCGCAGGGTTCAGTACTGGGGCCGGTCCTTTTTAATGTCTTTATAAGTGACATTGCAGAGGGACTGGAAGGAAAAGTATGTCTCTTTGCAGATGACACAAAGATCTGCAACAGGGCTGATACGCAAGGTGGGGTGGAAAGGATGAAAAGGGACTTGGCAAGGTTGGAGGAATGGTCAAATGTATGGCAGCTTAGATTCAACGCAAAGAAGTGCCAAGTAATGCACCTGGGAAACAAAAACCCAAGGGAAGAGTACACAGTGGGGGGAGAGATACTGACAACAACAAAAATGGAAAGGGACCTGGGGCTAGTCATATCAGATTACCTAAAGGTGGGCAAGCAATGTGAGAAGGCAGTAAGGAGGGCTGGGGGGATACTGGGATGCATAGGGAGAGGCATCACCAGTAGAAAACAGGAAGTTGTTGTCCCTCTGTACAGACAGTTGGTAAGACCACATCTGGAGTACTGTGTACAGTTCTAGAGTCCCCATCTATGCAAAGACATAGACAGGGTGGGGTCTGTCCAGAGGAGGGCAACCAAAATGGTGCAGGGTCTGCACCACAAGACATATGAAGAAAGATTAAAGGAGCTTAAGATGTATAGCCCAAGGAAAGGAGGAAGAGTAGGGACATGATAGAAACTTTCAAATAACTCAAGGGAATAAATAAAGTCCAAGAGGGTAGCATCTTTCAGAAAAAGAGATGTGCAAGAACAAGGTGGCACAATTTGAAGTCGGGGGGGCGGCTCAGAGGTAATGTGAGGAAGTATTTCTTCACAGAGAGGGTTGTAGATGCATGGAACAGCCATCCTGAGGAGGTCATAGAGTCAAAACAGATGGGGAATTCAAGAATGCATGGGACAGACATTAGGCAATTCTAGTGGGGGGGGGGTAGGAGAAAGTAGGCTGTTGGTTAACTAGGATCATGCAACTTATCCATTAGGTAGGGAAATGGGCAGACTAGGTGGGCCAAGCGGTCCTTATCTGCCATCAGATTCTATGTTTCTATTCTATGTTTCTGACTACACTAAACTGGTTTACACCTCAACAACTACTTACTTGATTAGCTAAAATAAAGCAGAACTTTCAATGCTTCTGGACAAGATGACAGGTCCAGAATGCCAGTTCTAACAGGATTCTCCAAATTTTCCTCAGTTCATCGCCAATCCTCACTAAAATTCAGGAGAATAAAATACTAGCTGTGTTCATACTGGAGCACAGCCTGATGACAGCTCAGCCTGGTGGCCATTTTCCTTAAGTCCCCCTAGTGTCTAGGGGTGTCCAGATGGTACAGATGTGGGAGGGGGTGCTATACAGTCAGAAAAATAACTGTTTACATGTTGTCTCCCGTGATGCCAGTCAGCACCAAAAACTACTCAAAACCAAAAGGAGCATTTGTTCCTTTAAATTTTACCAAGCCAGCAGCCACACATGAGCATTGTGCAGGGATCTGCCATCTTTACTTACATTTATTTATTTATTTACAATACAGAGCTCTCCCAAGCCCAGCTGTCCCTAAAACCTGACCCGAGACCATTCTCCACAACCACAGAGGCCTGGACACAACCATGCCGCTCGGTTTGAGCCTGAAAAAAATGAGCAGCAGGGAAAACTGGCCGCAGTGGCAAGCTGCACCACCTTGGATCACCAGACGTGACTCCCCCAGGAGTCACAGGACCAACAGCACCACAGGGAAGCACCAGAGTGGCGGGACTCCACAGGTAAGCCCACTTTGCATTGTTTACACAAATTTGTAGATATTGTATTGTGATAGTGTTTTCAGACTTTTGTCTGCTTTATTCGTACTACTACAAACTTTCAGTCTGGGACCTACATGCTAATAAATAATGTAAAAAAATCAGTAAAATTAGTGACAGCTTATGTATATGTGACCCCCTGGGCCACCTTGTCTGGGTTCACATACCTGTTTGGTGACTTTATAGGACCCAGTTGTTTGGGGGGGTTGGGGTTATTCTTTCTCCTGTGGTAGGGGGTTTGTCCCAGAACAAATAATAAAAGAACAGATAATAAATAGTGTGGTGTCTCCACACAGAGAGAGAATGAGTGGGTCAGACTCTGCGTGCAGTACCACCACACTGGACTGGATTAACACCTGGGTACCAATAAGACAGTTGTCACCTTTACCAATGAACACTTCAATGAGATGAGATAAACTGGGCACACACACAGAAGTAACATTCAGCAAATTAACAATTCTTTTATTTAAGAACCAAGGCCTAGAAACTGGAAGAAAAGAGGAGCTTAAACAAATGCAAGTCACCTTTAACATTCCCAGCCTATATCAATGCTGTCTGGGAATCACTGTACTGTGGGTCACTACCACCATTTCAGATCTCATAAAGTCTAGGAAGCGCCTTCCCAATCAAGGGACACAACAAGAAGAATTATACTATACAGGGTGTGGTAAACCCTTCAACTGGTTCCAGTAGTAAAACTACAATGTGAAGTATGTCAAAATAACCTATGACACTGGGTACCCAGGAATTACACTAGATTCCTGGTGCAGGCCTGGTAGTTATGTTGCTGGGTTCTTTCAGTGGTACACTTGAAAAATGTTAGCAAGCTTGCAATTTAACCCCTCAAGAGGCCATATTGTACCAGCACAATTTAATGAACTTGAAATCCAACAGGAAAATGTGAAAAAAAACACCTGTAATTTAAAATCAGTAATAATCATCCAAAAACTGGAAAAGTACAAAAGACCCCAGCCAACAATGACTCACAGGACCCATGGATACAGTAGTCCAGTTGAGGCAGGGGACAGCACACAGCAGGGTGAGCAGCAGTCAGTAATGGGGCCCAGCAGCCTAGGAAGGAAGCACTTCAGATTCCCTCAGATGCTCTGCAGCAGCACAGCCCTTCTGGCTCACACGTCCCAGTACACAGCCCTAGTGGCTCAGCTCTCAGTCACAGGAGCACTACACCCACGAGTGATCCTCACGGTCGGATTTCTTCAGATCGAGAATAACCAATGCATTGGGGTACATGTCTCGTGGGCTCCCTGTTCCTGTTCCACTGCACTAAATAAGGGCTAGCAGGCCCTTACCTGGCTCTGGAGCAACCTGGAAGAATGCAGGTCTCTATCTCCACTCGGTACAGCTCAGCAACTTAGTGCGCAGCAGTAGCCCAAAAGGCTACTCTCTCAGAAATGTCTTCCCACAGGTGCTCAGTATGGCACAGTCTTTGAACAACGTAAGCCCAGGATAAGCCTCACTGTGAGTTTACTGAAGGAACCCTGGTGAGGGCTTGCAGGATACTTGGCCCAGCTAGGCCTTTTTCTTGGTTTCACCAGCAGCAGATTTGAACACCTTAGTGTCTCTCTGAGACTGCCTCATGCTCTTCAAGAACCCAGAAACTTCTTTCCCTCCATTTAATGTTGTCTCCTTGGACAGGCAAAGCTGTCTATCAGTTTTTTTGCCCAGGCCAGCCCCCTGATTGGCCTTCTTAGCCTGCCAGTCCATGTTGGAGGGTCCCTGATTACATCATTCTCCCACGGTCCCTTGTGGTGCTTGGTGGGCCCTCAAGTCCTCTGATTGGATGGCTGGTGGGATCAAAGGGACAAATCGGCTGCCCGATGATTGATGGAGCCTGTGCTCCAAAGTCTCTTGCTATATTTATCTTCCCCTTTTTTTGTGCTATTCCCTCCAAGTTTTCAGCAGTCTCTTAGTGCTGTTATCTGATCTTTCTATTTCGATGATAGGGTAGTGGATCAGGCTGTTGCTAGCCAGGAGGAGAGGAAGCACTGAGGAAGAGACCCTTGCATCACACACTTACTCTCTCATGCTGCGGCAGCAGTGGAGTGGAGCAAGAGGTGCTGAAATTGGAGGTGCCCCTAAAGGTTCTTGCTGTTCCCAGCCCCCTCTGCCAGAACACAGGGGATGGTACAGAAGAGCAGCTGCTGGAGTTGGGTGCAGAAGGTGATTAGGATCATCCACACTGCAGCTTATTCTTATCACGCCACACACATGGGTGAGCAAGAGAACCGTAGCAGAGTTTAGGCGGCAATCGGGAGGGTGGCAGGCAAACATCCAGGTAAGTCCCTCTTGGAAGGGGAGTTACAGTGAATCCCATCGGGATGAAGCACAACTCTGCAGAATTCTGTAGTAGAGTTACTGCAGCAAACAATGCAATTTTAATGGGAGTTAATCCCTTTTGTCATGAAACATAGAAACATAGACTTTGACGGCAGATAAGGACCGCTTGGCCCACTGAGTCTGCACATTTCCCTACCTACAGGATACGCTGCAGATCCTAGTTAACCAACAGCCTATTTCTTCTTACCCCCCACAAGTGTTCTATGTCTGTCCCATGCATTCTTGAATTCTTCCACAGTTTTAGACCCCACAACCTCCCCAGGAAGGCTGTTCCATGTGTCCACCACCCTCTGTGAAAAATACTTCCTCACATTGCCCTGAACCGCCCCGCTATCTTTAAATTGTGTCCCTTTGTTCTTGCACATCTCTTTTTCTGAAAGATGCTACCTTCTTGGACTTTGTTGATTCCACTGAGGTACTTAAAAGTTTCTATCATGTCCCTCCTCCTCCTTTCCTCAAGTGTATACATATTAAGCTCCTTTAGACTCTCCTCGTATGGCTTAAGTTGTCCTGCGCCCCACCTGAAATTCCTTCCAAAGGTGGTGCCAGAGTTTCACCTCAACCAGGTGTTGACTCTGCGGTGTACTACCCTAATTACACAGTACAGGCTCCATACTTTGGACCTGAGATGTGATCTCTCCTAATATAAGGAGAGGGCCAGCGGAAATTCATGGAGAGGTTACGCCAGCTGTTTGTCACCTATGCTGAAGGCGCTTCTGGCAGACCTGCAGCCAAATGGACCATTGCAAGGTGGATTCGTCATGCATAGGTCTGGCTACGGGTTGGCAGGCAAGGAGCTTCCCAGAGGATAAGAGCTCATTCTACCTGCCATACTGCTGCATCGGTGGCTGCTTCCAGGCACATCCCTATCCAGGAGATCTGTTGGGCTGCCACCTGGAAGTCAACAAACACATTTTTCACCCAGTACCACATCATCCTTGAGTCACGCCGGGATGCTGGTTTTGGGGCTTCAGTTGTCCAATCTCTGTTCCTTAAGTAGGGGGTGTGTGCCTTGCCTCCCTCCTCCCGGAGAACTGCTTGGAGTCTGCCAAACAGTGTAGATGAACAACATATCCACGCTCCTAGAAGAACAGGTTACTCACCTGTAACAGTAGTTCTAGGAGTGGTATATGTTGTTCATCCACAAGGACCCACCCGACCTCCCCGGCTACGGACGCACACAACCTTGCTTCCAGTAAGCTAAGATCTGGTGTCATGGGGCGGAGCCGAGGTAAATACCACCCGGGTGGGTGGGAGGAGCAAGCTTGAAGACTTCCGGCAGATTTAAAGTGGAAGGGGACAATGCCAAACAGTGTGGATGAACAACATATACCACTCCTAGAACTACTGTTACAGGTGAGTAACCTGTTCTTACAGTGCATTGTGAATGCTGAAAACTAAATAGAATAAGAAGATGAACTCATTTCTGTAGTACTTCACATGGTCAATGGGAAGTCATAATCACTGTGTATAGTGCACCCCTAGCAGGGGAATGGCACAGCCCAAGGTTTAGAATGTTGGGCATTTGGAGGCTTCAAGCAGCAGCAACTCCCAGTTCAGCTGTGCCATTCGCGGGGAGGAGCTTGTCTGCCTTCTCTCAAGACTTTTCAAGATTTTGATTTGGGGCTACCTGTTTCCAGGAGCAAGCACCCTAAATTAAAAGCGTGCCTATTAATCTCGGCTTTCAAATTGACTAACCTGCCTCACCCTTTTCCATTTGTGGACTGGGGCCATATCTGCCTTGCTCTAGGGTGTTCTAATGGTCTCTAATTAAAAAAAAAAAAGTGCCACAGGTTTTATTTTAGGGTAGCGTGATTCCGGGGAGGGGTTCCATCAGTTTCAGTGCCCCTCCTCCAATTTTCAGGTTGTATTGATACTGGTTAAAAAGAAACAGATATGTATTTTTTTTTGTACTGTTTTGCTTGCATTCAGAAGATTTGAGTACTTACTGTGCTGTTTTGAATTTATATTCTCACCTTGCATGGTATGTTCTGTATTGGTTCTTACTATTTTGAAAACTCAATAAAATATTTCATGTTGAAAAAAAAGAAGGGTTGAGTACTTTCTTTCACCTCAGCCTTCTGAACATTTGCATCACCACCATTAAGCTGGGCGTGCTCTTCTTTGGTTGGGCTTTCACGTGCTGGCGCATATAGCAAGTGCGTCTACCTTTGACGCAAACTGTATCTAATTTTGATGCAACTGCATGAGAGTACACGCAAGCTGCGTGGTGAACACATGCAAGTGCACATTGACGCATACTGTGATATTCTGTATTATGCAGTTGCATTTAGCATGCTAACGTCTCATAGGATCTCTCGGTACAAGCAAGATAGTTATTTTCTACTTCCATAGAGTTAATAATTATAAACAGGACTTGTCGTTTGGCACCATCGCTTATCAGAGATGATTAATTATGAATGGGCGTAAGACCTGTAAAAGTGTGATGAGGCCCTCCCCCATGGGTTCCTATTGTCATTGTGTTGCCCAGCACAATATTTCTGTAACTGTTCCCCTCAGCCGGTCCACCGAGCTAGGGAAAGGGCACCTGGATCTTCAGTTGGCAGTAGCAAAGCAGAATTGTGAAAATCACTTTTATTGCTCCTTGGTGAGCTATTGAGCCCTAATGTCCCGCAGGACATCCTAGCAGATGCACCCGACCCCAAACCGGGCCCTTCAGGTCAAGGGGGCCCACACAGACACGTCCAGGTATGGCAGCGAGAAGAGACTGCAGAGACAGATATGCAGGCAGACCCAGGCCCTGACCATTTAGTGAGTCAGGATGAAGATTTCGTGAAACTCCTGACCTTCAAAAATTGTTTACTGATTAAGAAGGTGTCCCCTCGGTGGTGGAGGAGGAGGAGGAAGGGGAGTCGATGAAACCCAGGTCAAGGATTCCTATACCTCCCCTGTTTGACAACAAGTCCTTGTCTTTTTTAATTTCTATTTTCATCCCCACCTCAAGCCCCTGGCACTGTCACCCAACCAACCACCATAGCAAGCTCGGGAGGGACCCCCCATGGATCTGTGGCTTACCCCCAGGTGGGAAGTGGTAGCTGGGAGCCTTAGCCACCCCCGCCCGGTTCCATTCATTCTGTTTTGGGGTCCCTCACTCCAAGCTGCTCCTGCTGATGATGAAGGCCTTCCTAACCCTCTTGTCAGTGTTGCGCCAGGCTGAGGCATTTTCAGATGTACGCCTCCCGAGACATAGCGTGTACTGATGCCAAGGCTTATGCCCGTCTGTCACATTCCACCCTTCTGTGTGGCTTGGGCATGCCAAACCTCCAGCCACTGCTAGAGGTTGGTCCTCCACCAAGCCAAGGGTCCCCACCCATGGAGAGCGAGTAGTTCATGGCGTGCCCCAAGCCTCTTCCCCCGGCTGGCTCTCCAACAGCCTGAGTCCGTTTCCAAACTCGGGTCGCCAGCGTCACGAGCGGTAGTGCTACTGCTGTGCTGGCAGGCTGCTTGTCTTTTTTTAATTGCTGAGGCTTGTAGATCCTTACAGCTCAAGAAGGAACAGAGTGTAGAAACCGTGGACATTAATCCGATTCTGTCTGTGTCCTCCTCTGCTCCAAAATGTTTTCCGTGTTTTATTCCCTGTGACCTGATTATTGAAAAAGAATGGGCTGGCGTGGATCAGAAAAAGTATCTTCCAAAACTGAAGACATTTTCCTTTCCTTTTTAGAGGAAAAATAACACTGGTTGGAAACCCTCCGCTGACAGAACCAGGCTGTGTATAATTAAGTCAAGACAAGCACAGCTATGCCGATCAAGGCTCTCTCGCCTTATCAGATTCACATGATAAGCAGTGGATGCCGCATGTAGGAAGACCTTTGCTTCAAGCGGTACAAACCTTCATATTTCATATGCTTCCTTTGTTGTTGCCATAGCTTTAAACTTGTGGGACAGTACCCTGGTCCACTTCGACCTGCCGGATTTGGAAGGGGCGAGCATTTTGCAATTGGTTTACATGGCCTCCACCTTTTTCAGTAATTCTACAGTGGAGAACTTGTGCATGTTGGCCCATTCAGCCTACCACATTGTGTCAGCCATGCGGGGTGTATGGCTTAGGCACTGGGCTGCTGATCAAGCTTCAGAGCCTAGGCTTTTTTACCTATCCTTTGAAGATCTGTTGTTTGGTTCCAGCCTGGATGCTACTTTAAAGGATCTTCAGGACAAATAGGGCCATCTTCCAGTGTCAGTACAACAGCATAAGATTACCTCAGTTCAAAGGGATTAAGGTAAGCATGGGCAGTTTTGTGGAGATTTTCATCCCTTTCGAAACTTTGGTAACCAGAGAAATGGAGGAGTCTACTGAGGTAACAAGGGTTACAGTAATAGAGGGGGGCCCAGCCAGACGCCATGCAGGAGGCCCAAGCCAAAAGCCTGGTGCCTCACAATAATGTATGCGGGTCCATCCCTGCCCCTTCCTTGGTGGAAGACTACAGGACTTTTACTCAAGATGGGCCAAAACAACATCAGACACGTGGGTCCTGGAAATTCTAGCACTAGGCTGTGTGATAGTTCTCAACTATTCCCTCAAAGGGTGATTTTACCATTCCCAGTCTCAAGGCGCTGCAGAGAGACAGGCGGTGCAGAGACTGAATCACCTTATTCAAATCGGAGCAATAATTATTCTCCCACCAAGTGAGCAAGGTCAGGGATTCTACTCTGCTCTATTTTGAAGTTCCCAAAAAGATATTTGGTGGGGGGCGCAGGCATATTTTGAATTTGAAGCATCTGAACAGGTTTGTGTGCCACACATCGTTCAAGATTGAGTCCCTGAGGTCAATCATTCCTGTTCAGCCAGGAATGTCGTAGTGTGGATCAATCTGATGGATGCCTTCCTTCACATTTCCATCCGTCAGTCTTGCCAGAAGTATCTCAGGTTCTCATCCCACGAGTCCTTTAGCATCAGTAACTTCAGCTGTTTGCTGACTAGGTAGTACTGCTTCGGAGATGTGGTTTATGCTAATTAATTAGCATCAGCCAATCAAAAGAGAGCTTGTGAAGCCGGCCCGTCGGCGCAGAGGTTGAATTTCCGCATGCGACGCCGGCGACCCGGGCTCGGGAGCGGACCAGGGTCGCTGGAGGGCGGCCGGAGAAGGATGGAAGTCCTAAGACTGCTCTCCTTCTCTGGGGAGGGTGGGAGCGCGCCGAACATTGGCGACCCTGGCGGAGGCCAGAGTGAATACCGCTCACCGGCCTGTGCATACCTAGGAGGCGGGCAGGACGCTGGCGTGATGCACGACCCCGCCTCCCCAAGAAAGCGGGAAAGAGCTGCCGCGCTAATGAAGCTCATACGGCTAATTAGCTTGGGCCAGCCCCGACCTAGCCGAATGTCTGCAGCATGCAGGGAGGAGGCTGAGCCCGCCCGGTGGGGGCAAGCCACGGTATCGGGGGCTCAAGGCTAATTCGGGGAGTGGAAGTCCGTGGCCTGTGACTGGCCGAAATACAACAGGCGGCTGGCAGCTCAGAGGAGAGAAAAAAAAAAAAGCTTGTGGGTGTGCGGAGGAGAGCCTGCCAGAGAATGCACCAGAATTTTTTCTCCACTGACTAAGCAACACTGCCTCTGAGGTGTACTCAGTTGGCCAAGAAAAGTTTTTTTTCTTGAACTTCTGTGGTAAATTTTTATCTTTTTATATTCCTTTACTGTGCTGAGTGTTTTTTGAGGTTTTATCGTGGTTCCCCCTCTGTTCCTGCGTTTATCAGTTGGTTCTTCGGTTCTTTCCTTTATTTTTATTACTTTATTTTTTTTTTTATAGGTGCTTTATCTGTCTTCTGCGCCTAGCTGCTCCTTCTGACTGCCCCCCAAAAGCCCTGTCACTCCGGTATCACTGGGACTTACTCGGATGTGGAGTCTGTGGGAGGTTGGTCATCATCTAGCAGTTGGAGGTGTTTTTCCTCTTTTTCTCCTTTCCTCGTTGCTGGGGTGCACACGCAAGACGGGCACATGTAGAGGCGTGTGCACGTCTGCAGAAGTCCCACAGCACCCTCCCTGTGTCTGGCCCCTCTGACCCGCACTACCCTCTGGCCTCCACCTGGGGATAGTCATTCGGTGGGAGTGCTAGTCCTCCCTCCCTGGGAGAGGAGAGCAGTCCTCTGGACACGCGATCCTCTCCCTCCCTCCCTGCCAACCCCAAACAGCCCGTGGTCATTCCGAACATGAGTTACCGATGTAGGCGCGAGGGTGTGGTGTCCAGTGCCACTGGAGCCAGCGCTTATTACTTTATTTTTAGCAGCGTTTGTGTATTTGAGCGGTTTCTTTTAACTTTTTAAATCACGGTTCCCTTTTTTCTTCTGGGACTACTAAGGTTTCAATATTTTTTACTTCAGAAAAGCGGTTCTTCATCCACGGGGAACTGACTGCATTCTATCATTTAACTGTATTGGAATCTTTAAATTTAAACAGTTTATGAGAGTTGGCATGTCAGAAGCCCCCAAAAGAGACTGGACCCACAGGTTTTAAAAATTATGTAAACTGTCACAGTATTGTAACTAAGACTGATACCACGGCCCTATGCTTGAAGTGTTTGGGTCCAGACCATTACTGTTCACTTTGCTCAAATTTTTCTTAAACTTTGAGAAACAGAGCAAAGAGGCTTAGAGAAATGGCTGAGGAAGGGTCCTCTTCTGTTCCAAAACAAAGACCCAGGCTTACCGATGAGGGGCCTTTTAAAACTCAAACAGGATGCTGATGAAGCATCCATAAGTTCTAAGCCAGAAGAGGTACTGATGAAGTGCCTTTGAAAGAAAAAAATAAAACCGGCTGAAGTGCTTCAAAACAAAAGCTTCAAGAGGCTGATGAAGCTGCTTAGAACCTAAGAATAATAGGGTACTGATGAAGTGCCTGGATCAAAAGGAAGCCAGATTCAGCCACTAATAAGATGGCACCAAGAAAATTATGTAAAGATAAACAACTTCTTGTTCCTCCGCAATGATAATGGTGATCAAGCAGGAGGTAAAAATCATAAAAGAAAAAAGGCAGACACAGCTTGACAGTCTCCCAGATTTTCAGAAGGAGCTGCCTTCAGCTGAAGATATGGCAAAGCTTGGCATGTTTTGCACACCCTACAAGGCATGGGGTCCTTTTTCTCTGCTTTGTCAAGCAAACACCCTTCTGCAGCCCCCTCTGATGCAGGGGCCTGTGAGGGTGAGGATGAGGATGATTACTATGATGTTCCAGACAATATCTCTGACATTAATCCCCAGGAGCCTGACATTTCGCCTGATCCTAATTTTGGTGCTTCCCCTTTGGATCAGGAGGAAAATTCCTCTGTTAACTTTCCTCCAGCATATGGTGGATACTCCTGACATACCTTGCCAGGAGTCCAACCAGGAGAAAGATGAGGAGGATGAATACAGAGAAATGAAAGGTCTCCTTCTTCTAAAATGATGGTTCTCCCTATTTATAAAGCTTTCATGAGAAATACCATGAAGTTGTTACAGATGCCATCCTCTTTACCTGGGGTTGATAAATGCACTGACAAGAAATACCAGCTCTCAGACAGATACTGACTTTCTGACTGTCCACCCTGGGTATGAGGGAGTAGTGCAGCAAGCTGCCTGTTATAAAGCTGGGGGTGCCTTTGTCTTCCCTACCCCCAGACAAGGACTCCAGGAAAATAGACTACATTGCAAAGAAAGCTTATATTTCTGCTTCTTTGCATCTCCATCTTTCTTTTTACTTGGCCTACACAGCCAAGTTCCAGAAGGCTTTGTGAAATTCTGTCTTGGCCATTGCACAACAAGAATCTGACTCCATGGTTCAGGTTTAATAGAAACAGCTAAGACTGCCCTTAAGCTACCAAATATCAGTTCCACATGGCAGATGACAAAATGATGCTGCATCCAGAGGAATGGTCCAGGTCATTCCCTAAGAAGGTTTGCCGGGCTGAGAACTATCAGTTTGACACAGGATACTCAGTCCAAGGCTATGGATTTCCCCTGCAATAAAAATCTTCTGTTTGACTCTAGGAGAGAAGAGTACATGAAAAATGTGGAAGAGTACAAGTCTACTTATCAGTGCAATACTGCCAAGCAGAAGACCTCCACTCAGAAGTCGCAGCCCAAGGCAAACGGAGGAAGGGGTTATTTTCTTTAGCTTTATTACCCCTATCCTCCTCCACAATATGACTACTCCCAGATGAGAGGATACTACAGGAAGGGACAGAGAGGCCAGAGAAAACCAGCCACTACCCAGGCCCTTACAACTCGGTCCAAACCCTGACTTCAATGCCCAAGTCATCTCCCCTCTGCCCGTGGGGTGCAGGCTCTCCCACTACCTCCAAGCCTGGACTCTTTTTACATCAGACAAGTGGGTCTTGGAGGTAATGGAAAAGGGCTTGCCTCCAGTTCAAGAAGATGCCAGCCTTAAGGAGCACTCTGTTTTCAAATTCCCTAACCCCAACAGCACCCTAATATCACCTCCCTCAGTGGAGATGCCCTTGAATGCGTCCACACCTTTAAATATCTGGGTGTTACTCTGGACTCATCTCTCTCCCTGAAGTTGCATGCCTCCAATGTATCTAAAGCTCTAAACCAGCATCTAGGCCCCCTCTACAGGATTCGTCCTTTCCTATCCTCTGCTTCTTGTCGCAAGATTACAACTTCCTCCCTTATACCTCTTCTAACCTATGGTGCCCCTCTGCTTGCTTCTGCAAACTCTACAACCCTTTCTATACTCTCCCAGACATGCCATAGGGTAGGTTTGCTCTGGGGGCCAACTCCTGTAAGCACCATTGTAATGTCCTCGCCTCTCTAGGTTGGTTACCCTGTGTGTCTAAGTTAAGGTACTACTCCTTAGCCTCTTATTTAAGCTGGTGCATAAATATACCCTCTTGCCTAAGTGGGATTCATCGTCTGAGACAACCCCCACGTTTCTTCAGATCTATCTCTTCCCCCTTCTTATTATACCTAAGATCGTCTTGCCACCACTAGCAAGTCCTCCACCTTCGCTGCACCATCTGATTGGAATGCCTCCCTCCCACTGTCCTGTCTCTGCTCATCTCCCCAAGTTCCAAGTCCACTTTGTATGCCTCACTTGCTTCCCCTGTTGCTTGTTCCTGCTTTGGCTAAAGTCTCAGTAACCTGACTCCTTTACCCTTGGCTGCTGCCTCCGTCTGTCAGTCTTGTAATATTTTATGTCTACTATACATAATATATACATACAGTGTCGTGCTTGTGCTTTGTAGCAAAAAGTTATTTTTAGGAGCGTGGATATGTTGTTTATCCACACTCTTTGGTATGTCCCCTTCCACTTTAAGATGAACCGGAAGTCTTCATGCTGGCTCCTCCCACCCACCCAGGTGGTATATACCTCGACTCCGACATATGATGCCAGATTGCAAGGTTGCCTCCCTCGTGCTCACACATCTTGTAGGCCTGCCTTTCAAACCTCGATTTATTCCCAAAATTCACATTGTTCGCGTTAGGCATTGCAAGTTTTCTGCTTCGATTGTGGAAGACAAGTCTTCCCCCGGATTTCGTCGGTGCCCTTACAGCCAGAAAATGTTGCGCACCGATCCCCACACCGCGTGTGTCTATTGCCTCGGTGTCGACCATGAGACCTCGAAATGCGATACGTGTCTCGCCTTTCATCCCAACATCCTCGATGACCGTCTTGCACTCCTGAAGCTGGGGAGGCCAGAGAAGAGGAACCCTCTGGTGAAATCCAACATGGCTCGGTGGGCAGTTTCCACGGCTGCGGGATCTGCCGAGCAATTGGAACGCATGCAAGCATTCGAGGAGGAAGCGGCTTGTGCTGCAGAGACTTCTCTGAGCTTCTCCGTTCCGCTCACCTGCCTTCCAAGAGTTGTGCCAGTCTCTCCCGACCAAGGGAGAGGCGCCTGTGGCTTGCACCCCTCTCGATCCTGTAAGCGGGAGAAGGATCTGGGATCGTCTTCGTCTCGGAGACGTTCTTGGGAGTGGGAGAGATCTCGATCCCAGGAACATGCAGTCTTGACTTCGGTCGAGATTGCTTCTTCGGCCGCTGGCTTTTCAGCTTTGCCGTCTGGTCAGTCAACCGGATTATCGATCGACAATGTTGAAATCGTGATCGATCCGATATCACCGAATCCGGTCGACGATTCCCTCGATCAAACCCCAATCTGGTCTTTCCAGATGTCGAGACCCAGCCTGCTGGGACTCCCATCGAAGAAGTGGTCCCTGATCCTGGGAAATCACCGGTCCTGCCAGTGTCTCCCGAGAGACCGAGTCGGACTGTCCGGTCTCGATTGAGGTCTCAGACCCCCTTGACCGACAGGCCGAGGAAGAGCCATAAATGCTCTAAAAAGAGGCGACATCATCGGTCGTCTTCGTCCTTCTCGGATGAGGAGAGGCTTCAGCGGAAACTCTGTCAGCGCTATGAGGACCTCATATGGCAACAGCTAATTTTGACCGGGCACAAGCCGACTCCGGCTTCTACACCGGCCATTACCTGGCTTCTGCCTCCTAGGCTGAAGCCGACTCCTTTGAAGCGATTAAATCGGCTCCTCAGCCTGCAGAGCTGGGAAAAAAACACCAGTTCGTCCCAAAACAGTCTCTTCACCGATTGTGGTCGAACCACTGCCCAAACAGCCTGTGAGAGGGTCTCCTTCCAAGGAAGACAGACCAGACACCGGGCTTCCCTGGCGACTGTCGGTCACTATCATCCCAGACTGCCCTCGGTGAGTCGAAGGTGACCTGGGTGGTCGGCCGTTATACCCGGATTCCTCGGAGTCAGACGTCACCGGCTTGCATTCTCATGCAGGCGATGATGAATCAACCGTTGGCTTAGAGACGGAGGAAGGTCCCTTGTCTTTTCAAGGGATTCTTCACCTCATCTCTGAATCTACAGGGATGCCTCTGGAGCCAATCCAGAAAAAGACGGAGTACCCTCTTACGGACATTCTTAAGAGAGGGGAAACCCCGACGGAGGCCTTTCCTGTGGCTAAGGCTGTTTTCAGCCTGGCCCTAGAACTTTGGCAGCGCCCTGCCTCTTGTCCAGCTCCGTCTGCCTGCATGCCCCGTTAGTACGCGGTGCCCTTGGGGTCCCTTGCCAGGTTCACAGAGCACCCTTCGGCTGAGAGTCTGGTGACCGCCTGTGTGTTCAGGTGTACTGGCAGTTCTGCTGACACTGACTGACCTCCTGATAAAGAGTCAAAGCTTCTGGACCATTCAGCTAGGAAGGTCTATGCGGCTTCCTCCTTGGGCCTTCGTCACGCAAGTTCGGATATCATCATGGCACACTTCTCTCACGCCCTTTTAGGGTCGCTGGATGAAGTCCTTCCACATCTCCCTGCGGACATGCAGACCACGGTCAAGCAGGTCCAGGATCAGGGCCGAGCTGTTGCCAAACAGCAGCTTCAGATGGCCCTGGGCATTGGGGATTCTTGTGCCCGCTCGATGGCTGCCACAGTTGCCTCTTGTCACAGGGCTTGGCTGAGGCTCACCTACTTTCTGGCTACCCAGCACAAACTAGCTGACGTGCCCTTCCTCGGGACCGACTTGTTCGGACCAAGAGTGGCCAGTCACATTCAGTGCATTGAGCAGTCCAGTGCCACCTTGGACGCTACTTCTGCCAAGGGTTTTTCGGGCAAGAACCAGCAGAAGAAAAAGCCTTTTTGGCATTCTTCCCCTGTGGCTCAGCAGTCCTCATCCTCCTTCCAAGGTGGACAGCAGCAACAGCAGCAGGCTCAAGCTTGGCGCCCCCGGCCCAAGCCCGGACCTCAACAGACCCATAAAGGAGGACGAGGTCAGGTCCTGGAGCATCCTCCAATAAGCCTGCTCAGTGACGAGGCGGGGACTGTCAACCCCTCTCCCGTCACCTCAGCTCTAGGTCCTCCCGTGGGGAGCCAGCTCTGCCACTTCCTTTCTGCCTGGTCTGTTGTCACTTCGGACAGGTGGGTCCTTGAAGTGGTTGGTCAGGGACTGCCTCTGGAATTTGAGCAGTACCCTCCCAGCCAAGCCAGCGCCCCTCGGGAGGAAAGAGTATCCGCTCAGACCCAGTTGGCTGTCAGAGACGACATCAGTCAGCTCCTCCTCAAGTAGGCAGTAGCCCCGGTGGCAGATCCTCCAGCAGACCCAGGCTTTGTCTCCAGGTACTTCCTGGTGCCCAGGTGGACCGGGGTATGGCACCCCATTCTAGATCTGCACGACCTGAATCAATATCTCAGGTCACGCACCTTTTGGATGGTCACTCTGTCCCAGCTCATACCATCCTTGGAGCAAAACATGTGGTTCTGTTCACTGGATCTGCAGGACGTGTTCTTTCATGTCCCAATCCGTCCGTCCCATCAGCGGTTCCTCCGCTTTAGGGTTGAAGGGACCCTGTACGAGTTCCGAGCCATGCCATTCGAACTGTCATCAGCCCTACGGGTCTTCACCAAATGCATTGCAGTGGTGGCAGCCCATCTCAGGCATCGGGGGGGGGGTCAGGATTTATCCTTACCTAGACGATTGGCTCCTAGCAGGATCCACCCAACAGGAGGTGGAGAGGCCCAGGGACCTGGCCCTCCAGACCTTCTCCCAACTCGACCTCCTGATCAACGAGGCCAAGTCGGAACTCGTGCCTTCTCAGGTGATGGGCTTCATTGGGGCAGAGCTCGACTCTTGTCAAGCCGGAGCTCGGCTTCCGGCGAACAGGGCGGAGTTTCTTTCCTCCTTTGCCCAGTCATTTCTGGTTGAGCTATTGCTCTCTGCCAGGGACTTTCTGCACCTTCTGGGTTGCATGGCGGCGTGCACCTTAGTGGTCCGTTGGGCCCAGTTGCACATGAGCCCCCTCTAATGGGAGCTGGCCATCCAGTGGACTCAGCACCACAGTCATTTTGACCAGCTGATCACTGTAACCCAGAAGATGTGGGACGCCCTCCAATGGTGGACCACCCCAGACCGGTTACAGGAAGGGATCCCATTTGTCCGCCCCGAGCCAATGGTTGTCCTCATGACCAGTGCCTCTCTCATGGGCTGGGGAGCCCACATGAGGAACAAAAGGGCCCACGGGCTCTGGACCCCCGAGGAGTCCCGATGCCACATCAACCTGTTGGAGCTCAGAGCAGTCAGACTGACACTGTCAGCTTTCACTCCTCAGCTCCGGGGTCAAGTGGTTCAAGTCCAGACAGACAATACCACGACCATGTACTACCTCAATAAACAGGGTTGCACGCACTTCCGTCTGCTGTGCAGGGAGATGCTCCGCATCTGGACCCTCGTGAGCCGATTAGAGGCAGATCTCTTAGGCATCCATATGGCAGGAGCCTCAAATCATCTGGCGTACGCTCTCAGCCGCTTAGGTGAGACATCCCACGAGTGGTCTCTCCATTCAGAGGTAGCTTACAGCCTGTTCTCCCACTGGGGTAAACCAATGGCGGACCCGTTTGCCTCCAGGGAAAACACCAAGCTGAGGCTGTTTCATGCCTGCCCCCCTCAGCAGGGCTCGCTGCAGGGAGATGCCTTCTCGAGGCCATGGACTCCAAGCCTCCTCTACGCCTTCCCTCCATTTCCCTTGATCCTCAAGGTGAGGAGGGACAAGGCGAAGGTGATCCTGGTAGCTCCAGACTGGCCGCGCCAGTTCTGGTATCCAGATCTCTTCAGTCTCAGCTACAGGCCCCCAGAGTGGCTTCCAGCACACCCGGACCTAATCTTGCTCAACCAGGGGAAGGTATTCCATCCAGACCTTCAATCCCTGCACCTCACAGCCTGGTATCTGAGCGGCTAGAGTTCCAGGCTTTGGGTCTTTCCGAAGATGTCTACACCGTGGTGGAGACATCCAGAAAGGAATCGACCAGGAAGTGTTATGCCTTCAAATGGAAAAGGTTTTCCATTTGGTGTCAGGGCAAGGGCCTGGACCCTTTGTCCTGTTCAGTGGCTAACATTCTTGACTAACTTTGGTCTCTCTCCAAAGGGGGTCTACGGTACTCGACCCTTAGGGTGCACCTGGTAGCCATCTCTGCTTACTGGGCGCAGGAGACAGTGGCCGGGTGCTTTTTCCAAGGCCTGGATCACATATTCCCCTCCGGTGCGTGAACCTCCACCTCCGTGGGATCTACTGTTGGTACTGGCAAAGCTCATGGGCAAGCCATTTGAACTAATCCACTAGTGTGAGTTGTCACACTTGTGGAAGACGGCCTTCCTGGTGGCTGTCATGTCTGCCAGAAGGACGGGGAGCTCCAGGCGCTTCGGTGGACTCCCTTATCTGGTCTTCCACAAGGACAAGGTTATCCTATGCCCCACCCGAAATTCCTTCCAAAGGTGGTGTCAGGTTTCATCTTAAACAGGTGTTAACTCTGTCGTATAGTACCCCAATTATACCTCGGAGGCCGAGTACAGGCTCCATGCTTTGGACCCGAGATATGCTCTCTCCTATTACAAGAAGAGGACAGCGGAAATTCGGGGAGAGGTTCGCTAGCTGTTTGTCACCTACGCTGAAGCCGCTTCTGGCAGACCTGCAGCAAAACGGACTATTGCAAGATGGATCACATCATGCATAGGTCTGTGCTATGAGTTGGCGGGCAAGGAGCCTCCCAGAGGGATAAGAGCTCATTCTGCCCGCCATACCGCTGCATCGGCGGCTGCTTCCAGGGCCATCCCTATCCAGGAAATCTGTCGGGCTGCTACCTGAAGTCAGCAAACACCTTCATCACCCACTACCACATTGACCTTGAGTCACGCCGGGATGCTGGTTTTGGGGCCTCAGTTCTCCAATCTCT
The DNA here is from genome assembly GCA_016271365.2 of Neoceratodus forsteri. Classification (NCBI taxonomy): domain Eukaryota; kingdom Metazoa; phylum Chordata; order Ceratodontiformes; family Ceratodontidae; genus Neoceratodus; species Neoceratodus forsteri. The sequence goes on from CM057452.1 coordinate 1,875,760,211, forward strand.
GTTCCCTAAGTAGGGGGTGTACGCCTTGCCTCCCTCCTCCTGGAGAACAGCTAGGAGTCTGCCAAAGAATGTGAATGAACAACATATCCACGCTCCTAGAAAAACAGGTTACTCAAAGGTAACAGTAGTTCTGGGAGTGGTATATGTTGTTCATCCACATGGACTCACCTGACCTCCCCGGCTGCGGACGCACACAACCTGGCTTCCAGCGGGCTAAGATCTGGCGTCATGGGGTGGAGCTGAGGTATATACCACCCGGGTGGGTGGGAGGAGCCAGCTTGAAGACTTCCGGTTCATCTTAAAGTGGAAGGGGGCATGGCAAAGAGTGTGGATGAACAACATATACCACTCCTAGAACTACTTTTACAGGTGAGTAACATGTTTTTTCTGCTTGTTGCCTACTTCTTTTGCACAGTCTGGCCTGCATGGTTGTTATGTTACTCTGTACATAATGTTTACATATCTTATTTGCCTACCCTTGCTTTGTGTTAGATGTCCTGTGGCTCTGACTTAATATTTAGCTGCCATCTTGTTTTTGAACTATGTTTAGTGCTCTCTGTAATAATTACATAGATACATAGATACATAGACAGTGTCGGCAGATAAGGGCCTATGGCCCACCTAGTCTGCCCATTTGAGCTTGTAAGTTCAGTTTGTTTTCCTAGAAGTCTATTTCCCCTTAACCCTGACCTCTAGAATTCCTTTATGTCTATCCCATGCATTCTTAAATTCCGTGATTGTTTCAGCCCCCACCACTTCCTCTGGCAGGTGTTCCACTTGTCCACCACCGTTCTGTGAAGAAATTCTTTCTCATGTTTCCTCTGAATCGCCCTCCCTCCAACTTCATCCCATGCCTCTAGTCCTGAAACATCTTTTTCGCTTAAAAATAGTGTTTTCCTGCACCCTGTTCCTCTCTGTAAGATACTTGTATGTCTCTATCATATCCCTCTCTCCCTCCTCTCCTCCAGGGAGTACATGTTCAGTTCCATCAACCTGTCTTCATAGGATTTGTGATGCAACCCATGCACCATCTTTGTTGCCCTCCTCTGAACCTTCTCTACCCTGTCTATAATTGTTCAAACAAGATGAAGTTCTGCTGTATGCAGTTAGCCCCAGCACTTGAACTGCTCCAGAGAGAAAAGCGTTAACTCTGCGCCAGAGCATAGAACGTTGAGCTCGAGCTCGGTTCAAACCTCTGTCTGCAGCAATTCAAAGTGTAACCGTCAGTTCTAGGGACATGGATATGTTGTTCATCCACACTTATTGGCAGGTTCCTTGCCGCTTTAAATCTTGCCGGAAGGTCTTCAAGCTGGCTTCTCCCACCCACCCGGGTGGTAAAACTCTCGGCTCCGCCCCATGACGCCAGATCTTCCTTACCGCTTGGAAGCTCAGGTTCCCTCCTTAGTGCGTTGCGCTTAGGACTGGTTCCTAATTCTTCAAAATTCGAAATTGAAAAGTTTTTGCAAAAAGAGTTCGGTCTTCTCCTCATGGCTGCGATGGACAAATCGACTCCTGGATTTCGGAGGTGCCCTTGCGGGCAGAAGATGTCTAGGACAGATCCGCACTCCACGTGCGTCTACTGCCTGGGCCTTGAGCATGACCTGCAGGCCTGCGACTTGTGCTCTTCCTTTTCGGCCTACGTCCTTGAAGACCGTGCTGCCCGATTACAACTGGGGCGCCCCGAGAAAAGAATTCCACCGGTGAAATCTAAAGAGGCCCGATTGGCGGTGTCTGCGGCAGCGGGCTCGGCGGATCAGCTTGAGCAGATGATCGTCCTCGAAGAGGAGGCCTTGGACGCTTCTACCTCGACTGTGGCATTTGTCCGGCTCTCTCGGTGCCTCTTACTCGGCTTCTTTTAGGAGCTTTGTCTGACCCTCTTGACCAAAGGTGAGGGTCCAACTATCGGACCTTCTTCCAGGTCCAAAAGAGCAAAAGTAAGTCTCCGTCGGCCGCTCTTGGGAGTGGGAAAGATCCCCTCCCTGTCGACAGTGGGCTTGGTCGACCCCTCATCGACCACTGGCTTCACGGTGTCCCCGTCAGGCCAGTTGAGCGAGACTCCCGTCGACGCGGTCGAGATTTTTCTCGACCCATTAGACGGGTTGTCGGCTGGAGAAGCTGAGAATCCCCTCTCCCCGGTTCCCCCGGTGGGAGTTGAGGATCCCGTCGGCTCATCTGTGCCTCCGGTTCCGGAGCCTTGGGTGGGATCGTCTGAGCCGAGGGGAGTGCCGATTTCCGACACTTCTCCTCGCCTTCCTCGGCCTAGTCGAGACTCTCGGTCTCGGACATCCTTGCGGTCCAACCGATCCCGCCCGTCATGGCGGTCTCAGTCTCGGCACGGCAAGCGCGCCACCGCTCTTCCTCTTCCTCGGACGAGGGAGGCTTCAGCGCAAGTTCTTGAGATCGAGGAACTTATGTGGCAATGGCTCCTTTTGACTGGGGAATAAGCCGACCCAGTGGTCTTCCCTGGCCATTAAGTGGCTGTCACCGGAGCAGCCGAAACAACCCCTCGTTGTAGTCGAGGAGCCTGTTCTCAGGCCGGTTGTTCGGCCAATTCCAGCTGCCCCACCGATTCTGTTGGAACCTCCGCCCCCACAGCCATTAGTTGGGGCTCCGACCAAAAATTCTCGGTCAGCTTTGGGTTTGCCCCATAGGCTGTCGGTCACCCTCACTCCCGATAAACCTCGGCAGGTGGAGGGTGGCTCAGAGCCGAGGCAGCTCTTTGAGGACTCTTCTGAGTCCGATGATGGTTCCTCCCTCTTCTCCAAGCGCATAGACTTGGAGTCCTCGGGAGGACAGTCAATGGACGATAGCCCTTCGTCCTTCTTAGGGTTGCTTCGACTCATCTCGGAGTCCACGGGATGAAGCTTCGAACCCGTTTCTAAGCAGACCAGGTATCCCCTCACGGAGATTCTGGACGGGGAATTCTCCCACGGAGGCCTTTCCAGTGGCGAAGCCATAGTGGGTCCGGCCTTGGAACTTTGGCAGCGTCCTGCTTCCTGCCCTAGCCTTACCGGGTTGGCCAGGAAGTATGTGAGTCTACGGTTCCCTGTCCGTTTTGGAACACCCTCGGCGAGGTTGGTTACCGACTAGCGTTTTCCGGCGTGCGAGAGCGCCAAGATAATGGACAAACCTCCCAAGGAATCCAAGAAATTGGATTATGCCGGGCGAAAAGTCTATGCTGCATCCTCTCTCGGCCTTCGTCAGGCCAGTTCGGCCGTCCTCATGGCACATTTTTCTCACGCCCTGTTGGGCTCCCTGGATGAGGTTGTCCCTCATCTTCCCGCAGATCTGCAGACTACCGTCAGGCAGGTGCGGGACCAGGGCAGTGGCTAAACAGCAGCTCCAGACTGCGTTAGACATCGGGGACTCATGTGCCAGGTCTGTGGCGGCCGCAGTGGCCATGCGTCGTCGGGCTTGGCTGAGGATATCCACCTTTACTTCGGATACCCAGCACAAGTTGGCGGATGTTCCCTTTTTGGGGACTGACCTCTTCGGCCCTGGGGTGGAAGGTCACCTGCAGAGGATCGAGAAGTCCAGTGCTACCTTGGACTCGGTCTCTTCCACTCAGAAGGACAAAGGCCGCAAGCCATAGCCTAAGCCCTTTCATCCTTCTGCGCCCACGGCGCGCCCGGCCCAGCAACGTCAGGGCCAGCAGGCTCGACCTTGGTAGCCCAGGCCGTCGGCTTCCTCCAACAGGAAGCAGGGAGGTAAAGGCCCAGGAGGTTCCTCGGCCGGTCCCTCCTCCAAGCCTGCCCAGTGATGGGCTGAGGGGTGTCACCCCCATCCCTGTCACCTCACCCGTGGGGGGACGGCTCAGACACTTCCTTTCCGCCTGGTCCGCTGTTACCACGGACAGGTGGGTACTGGAGGTGGTGGGAAAAGGCCTACCTCTGGAATTCGAGCAGGCCCCGCCCTTCAGAGCCGTCGCACCTCGGGGGGCCTCGGGGTCCGCAGCCTCACTGGCGGCTCACCAAGCCGACATCGCTCTCCTCCTCCAAAAGGAGGTGATCACGAGGTGGAGGACCCTCTTCAGACCCGAGTTCGTGTCCAGGTATTTCCTGGTTCCGAACGGACGGGGGGCTGGCGCCCCATTCTCGACCTACATGACCTGAACAAGTTCCTAAGGTCTCGAACCTTCAGAATGGTCACTCTGGCGCAGATAATACCATCTCTGGAACATGGCATGTGGTTCTGCTCTCTGGACGTACAGGACGCGTTCTTTCACGTCCCTATCCGTCCATCACATCGGAGATTCCTCCGCTTTCGAGCGGAGGGATCCCTCTTCGAGTTCTGAGCCATGCCCTTCGGCTTATCTCTAGCTCCCAGGGTCTTCACCAAATGCATGGCAGTGGTGACAGCATTCCTGCGGCGCCGAGGGTTCCGGGTGTACCCTTACCTGGACAATTGGCTGATAGCAGCCTCCTCCAGACGGGAGGTGGAGCGGTCCAGAGATCTGGCCCTCCAGGTTTGTTCTCGAGTTGGCCTTCTCATCAACGAGACCAAGTTGGAACTCGAGCCAAAGCAGGTGATCCTGTTCATCGGGGGCAGGCTCGACTCTCTTGACCAGAGCGCACTCGGCAGACAAGGCCAGAGTTTCTTACCTCCTTTGCCCAATCATTTCTGGTTGGGCAATCTGCCCAGGACTTCCTGCTTTCTGGGTCTCATGGCGGCCTGTACCAGCGTGGTCCGTTGGGCCCGCTGGCACATGCGCCCCCTTCAGTGGGGACTGGCCAGCCAGTGGTCACAACGCTGCGATCCTTTGGACCAGCTAGTGATAGTGACCCAGGAGATGTGGAACGCTCTCCAGTGGTGGACCGTTCCATTCCATTTGCAGGAGGGCATCCCGTTTGTCCGCCCCGAGCCGACGGTCTCTCTATCGACCGATGCCTCTCTGATGGGTTGGGGTGCCCATCTGGGGGAACACCGAGTGCACGGCCTCTGGTCCCCGCGGGAGTCCCGATGCCACATCAACCTGCTGGAGCTCCGAGCGGTCCGCCTAGCTCTCACCGCCTTTGCTCCATTTCTCCGGGGTCAAGTGGTCCGAGTCCAGACGGACAATACCACGACCATGTACTACCTGAACCCGCCAGAGGCGGGGACGCGCTCCATGCTTCTATGCAAGGCTCTCCGCATTTGGTCACTTGTCTGCGCAGCCTGGAGGCAGATCTCCTAGCCATTCATGTGGCGGGAGCCTCCAACACCCTGGCCAATGCTCTGAGCCGGATGGGGCTGCATCTCACGAATGGTCTCTCCTGCGGATGGTACAAGATCTGTTCTCCCACTGGGGCACACCTCAGGTGGACCCGTTTGCCTCAGGGAGCAGCAGGCTGAGGCTGTTTCATGCCCACCCCTCAGCAGGGGCTCGCTGCAGGGATGCCTTCGAGGCTGTGGACCCCGGCTCTCTCGCCTTTCCCCATTTCCTTGATTCACAAGATGCTTCTCAAAGCAAGGAGGACAAGGCGCAGGTGATCCTGATAGCCCCAGACTGGTCCGCCAGTTCTGGTACCCAGATCTCCTCAGCCTCAGCTCCAGGCTCCGAGGCAGCTTCCAGCTCGCCTGGACCTGCTTTCAGTCAATCAGGAAGGTGTTCCATCCGGACCTTCAATCCCTGCACCTTACGGCCTGGTTCCTGAGCGGCTAGAGTTCCAGACCTTGGGTCTTTCCGACGAGGTCCTCAATGTTGTTGAGGCGTCCCGTAAGGAGTTGACCAGAAAATGCTATGCCTTCAAATGGAAGAGATTCTCCATTTGGTGTCAGGGCAAGGGCTTGGACCCTTCCTCCTGTTCTGTGGCAAGCATTTTGGACTATTTATGGTCCCTTTCTAGTCAAGGGCTTAGGTCGACGACCCTAAAGGTGCACCTAGCAGCTATCTCTGCTTAGCGGGCGCGGGCCGGGAAGCAGTCGGTGGCGCAGGAAAAGGTGGTCTGGCGCTTTTTCAAAGGCCTTGATCACATTTCCCCTCCGGTGCAAAAACCTCCACCTCCGTTGGATTTACTGCTGGTACTGGCAAAGCTCATGGGCAAGCCATTCAAACCGATGCACAGGTGTGACATCTCTCACCTGTCGTGGAAGATCGCCTTCTTGGTGGCTATCACGTCAGCCAGAAGGATGGGAGAGCTCCAGGCGCTTTCCATCGAGTCTCCTTATCTGGTCTTCCACAGGGATAAGGTCATCCTGCGCCCCCACCCAAAATTCCTTCTGAAGGTGGTGTCGGAGTTTCACCTTAACCAGGTGTTGACTCTGCCGTATTCTACCCCAATCACACCTCGGAGGCCGAATATAGGCTTCATACTTTGGACCCTAAAAGAGCACTCGCTTACTACAAGAAGCGGATGGCTGAAGTTCGGGGAGTGGTTCGCCAGCTGTTTGTCACCTGCACTGAAGCCGCACCTGGCAGACCTGCAGCCAAGCGGACGATAGGCAGGTAGGTCACCTCCTGCATAGATCTCTGCTATAAGTTGGCGGGCATGGAGCCTCCCAGAGGGATAAGAGCTCATTCTACCTGCCATACCGCTGCATCAGTGGCTGCTTCCAGGGGCGTCCCTATCCAGGAAATCTGCAGGGCTGCTACCTGGAAGTCAGTACACACCTTCATCACCCACTATCACATCGACCTTGAGTCACGCCGGGATGCTGGTTTTGGGGTCTCGGTTCTCCAGTCTTTATTTCCCAAGTAGGGGGTGTGCGCCTTGCCTCCCTCCTCCCGGAGAACTGCTAGGAGTCTGCCAGACTGTGTGGATGAACAACATATCCATGTCCCTAGAAATACAGGTTACTCACCTGTAACAGGAGTTCTAGGAATGGTATATGTTGTTCATCCATATGACCCACCCGACCTCCCCGTCTTCGATGCACAACCTGGCTTCCAGGGGCTAGATCTGGCGTCATGGGGCAGAGCCAAATGTTTTACCACCCGGGTGGGTGGGAGGAGCCAGCTTGAAGACCTTCCGGCAAGATTTAAAGTGGCAAGGAACCTGCCAGACAGTGTGGATGAACAACATATACCATTCCTAGAACTCCTGTTACAGGTGAGTAACCTGTATATTCTTTACTCCGCCTAACTGAACAGTCGCTCTGGAGACATCTCCTTCACTTGTCGGTTCGGTCTCAGTAAAGCATCGGTTTTAAACCGTAATTTTCTTGGGTTTTTTTTCGGTTCAGATCCCTGTCTACGGTACAGTAAGTGTTGTAGGTAGTGGACATCAGTTTAGTTCTGTTATTTTCTTGTGTGTGGAAATTGTAAAGCTTCAATTGGTCTGGTTCGGAACAGATTGCTTTGTTTGAATTTATTCTTTTATTTCATTTTAGTGTGAGGTACCGGTCCCTATCAGTTTCAAAAAAACGTATTTTAGATGTTTTTTCCATATCCCGTAACACGGTTGGTAACCGATAAGGGGGTCTTGTTTGGCTTTAAAGCTGCTAAAGAGTAAGTGGTTAGGATGGCTATGTCTGAGAAACCCAAAAGAAAAACCGGGCCCACTGGGTTTCAGCACTGTAGTGAGTGTGGAGATGCCTTTGCTAAGGCAGACCCTCACACCACCTGTGTTTATTGTCTGAGGTTTGACCACCTCGATTCAGACTGCCAAATATGTAAAAAGTTTCTGAAGGCCTCCCTGGACAAGAGATTGGGTAGGCTTAGGGAAAAGGAGGCAGAGAAGTCCGTTGATCCGGATGGCCAGCCTGGTTCGGTTCCGACTGAACCTGAGGGAGTGCCCACTGACCTGGGTGATGCTTCCTTAGGCAAAAGGAGAGTCGATCCTGAGGGGTCAGTTCTGTCAAAAAGAAAGAAGAAATCGGCCAGTTCGGATCCAGAACAGTTACGTCCAACCGACGAGGAGATAGCCAGGGCGATTAGCATTGTGGAATCGCTCCGTTCGGTTCCATCCGATCCAGCACCTCCTGGTAGGCGCTCGGTTCCTCTGGTTCCGGAATATTGTCCGGATGATAATTATGAACCAGATTTGGAAGGGGGAGAAGGGAACGATGATGATGGTGTGGAGGGTCTGGATGAGCCCATTGAACCGGACATCTCCCCAGACAGACCCTCCAGTGTTTCCCCTCCTAGGCTTTCCGAGTCCCCTTCCTGCTATTTGTTATACAAAAAAGTGGCAGAGACCTTCCAGCTCCCCCTGGTTGAAGCTGTTGAGGAACAAGAGGAGCCTGACTGTGTTGAAATGATGGACATCCCAGAGTCCAAGAGGCTGTCTGTACCCCTCCATAAATCTTTTGGGAAACCGACATAAAAAATTTACCAGATACCAAATTCATTACCTCCTGTGGACAAGAGAATGGACAGGAGGTATATGCTATCAGGCTCAGGTACAGAGTACTTGTTCCAACAGTGCAGCCATGTTGGGGTCATGCAGGCTGCAGCCTGTGACAAGGCTAATATACCCTTGGCTTTACACCCCCCAGATAAAGACTATAGGAAAGTGGATGCTATGGCCAAGAAACAGTACTTGACATCCTCCTTGGGACTCAGGCAGGCAAACTATATGGCCTATGCAGCCAGATACCAGAAGTCCAGGTGGAATACTGTTCTGGAACTGGCTAAACAGGCTTCCCCCCAGTTAGCTAAGGAGCTGGAAGAGGTGGCTGCTGATGGGATTGAGGCATCTAAGATCCAATTTCATGCTGCTGTGGTCTCAAATGATGTGTCATCACGAGTCATGGCTACATCTGTGTCTCTTCGGAGATTTGCTTGGCTCAGATGTACTGGCCTCTCACAGGACGCTAAGGCCATGGATTTCCCTCTGGTGGGTAATTCTCTGGGGAGCAGACAGAGAATTACATGAAAAAGATGGATGAGTACAGGACCACCTACAGGAGTGCACAGGCCAAGGAAAGGCAGGCAACTCCTCAAAAGCAGCAGGCTAGGGGCAGGCCTTTTCACAGGCCTTTCTACCAGGCACAGGCCTCCTGACCTTTTCCTCAGAGGAGGTTCTTCAGAGGGAGAGGCAGAAGGGGGATGAGCATGGCTGCATCCTCCTCTCAGTCCAAGGCTCCTGCCAAGCAGACACCCTGATGTGCCCGGGTCGACTCCCCAATACCAGTAGCAGGCAGGCTGGCTTATTACTTCCAGGCCTGGATGTCTGTTACCTCAGACAAGTGGTCCTGGAGGTAGTAAGCCAGGGACTGGCTCTCAGTTTCAAAAAATTTCCAAAGCTGAGGGTTAGGTCTTTTCCACCTGCAAACATCTCCGAAACCATTGCCTTAGAGGCAGAGGTTTCCTCTTTGCTGTCTCTGAGTCATAGAGAGAGTGTTCCTACTCCACACAGGGGCAAGGGTCTGTACTCCAGATACTTCCTTTCCCCAAAAAAGACAGGGGAGTGGCTGCCCATCCTAGACCTAAGATACTTAAACAAGCACCTAGTCAAGCCAAAATTCAGAATGGTGACTCTGGGAATAATTCTTCCTTCTCTGAGGCCAGGGGATTGGTTAGCCTCCCTGGACCGCAAGGATGCCTACTTTCATATTCCCATGAGGTGCTCCCACAGAAAGTACCTCAAGTTTGAATTTCCTTCAGGCCATTATCAGATCAGAATAATGCCCTTCGGACTAACATCAGCACCAAGGGTATTCACAAAATGCCTGGCAGTAGTAGTGGCCTTTCTAAGGAGACAAAATATTTCCATTTTTCCATACCTGGACGACTGGTTCATTGTGGGGCAGTCTCCAGACCAAGTCAAGTGAAACCTGCAAGTGACACAACAATTGCTCACTTCTCTGGGATTCCTCCTCAATCTTCTAAAGTCAGTTCTAGAACCAGTGCAACTCCTGACCTTTGTAGGAATAGAGTTGGACACTGTCCAAGCAAAAGCCTTTCTTCCTCTGGCAAGGGTAAAAGCCCTTACAAACCTGGCTTCTTCTTCCTGCCTTCTGGTGTCTCGACCAGCAAGGCATTTTCTTCAGCTCCTGGGCCACATGGCAGCTTCCACTGCAGTGGTGCAGGGAGCCAGATTTTAGATGAGGGACATTCAGTTCCATCTGAGATCCTTTTAGTCTCAGAAAAAAGATCCTCTAACCAAACTGATTCCAGTGACTCAGACTGTGATCCAGGCTCTCCAGTGGTGGTTGGATCAGGACAACCTCAGACAAGGAGTCCCGTTCATCATGCAGACTCATTCTGTAGTATTAACCACAGATGCTTCTCTTCTGGGATGGGGCGCTCACTTGGGAGCCCTCACCACACAGGGAGTTTGGTCCCCTCAGGAGTCTCTACTTCATATCAACCTTCTGGAGCTCAGGGCAGTGTACCTGGCTCTTCAAGCTTTCTCAGACTCAGTACAGAACAAGGTGGTTCAGATCAGGACAGACCACACCATGTGGTACATCAACAAGCAGGGAGGCACTCGGTCTACGGCCTTGTGCATGGAAGCCATGAAATTATGATCTCTGGCTTATTCCCTGCAAACATCTCTGATAGCAGTCCACCTTCCAGGGAAGAACGATGTGCTAGCAGATGCTCTGAGCAGGATATCTCAGGGACATCACAAATGGTCCCTGGATCCCCTAGTGCTGAATGTAATTTTCTCAAGATGGGGCACTGCAGAGGTAGATCTCTTTGCAGCCCCAGACAGTCATCAACTTCCTCTATTCTGTTGCAGACCCCCAGTCATGGGTTCAGTCCCCCTGGATGTTCTAGTTCTGGATTGGCAGGGGAAATTTCTGTGTCCTCCCCCCTTTCCTCTGTTGTTCAAGGTTCTGGTCAAGATAAGATCACAATCATGCAAAGTGATCCGGATTGCACCAGACTAGGCCAGGCAGCCTTGGTATCCTCTATTGCTGTTCCTAGCAGTCCATCTTCCCCTATCAACTTCCCAAGAAACACAATCTGTTAACCTCCTCTCAGGGGAGGATATGGTATCCCAACCTTCGATCTCTCAATCTCAAGGCGTGGCTCTTGAAGAGTTAGAATATGCAAGTCTGCATCTGTCTTAAGGGGTTCTGGATATTCTCAAAGCCTCTCGTAAACCTGCCACCAGAAAAACTTATAATTCCAAATGGAAAAGATTCAGCATCTGGTGTTCCAATAGGGATGTCTCTCCAGATACTGCTGATTTGGCTACAGTTCTGGATTATATGGTTCATCTTAATGGCTTAAGCCTCAGGCCAGCCACTTTGAAAGTACACTATGCAGCTGTCTGCATTCCTGTCAGTGGGGAAGGCTTCCTCCCTGGCATCTCATCCTGTTTTCTGTAAGTTCTTTAAAGGTTTGCTCCAAACAAACCCTTCCTTTAAGGACGCTACTCCTGCTTGGGATCTTAATGTTTGCATTGCTCAGCTTATATAACCCCCTTTTGAGCCTTTGTCCTCAGCAGAGCTTAAGTACTTGACTTGGAAAACTGTGTTCCTGGTAGCTATCACCTCTGCCAGGCTATCACTGAATTACAGGCTCTGTCACTAGAGCCTGATTTTATCTCATTCCATAGAGATAAGGTGGTCCTTAGAACCAACAAGAGGTTCTTACCCAAAGTGGTTTCAGATTTTCATCTGAACCAGTCCATGTCTCTCCCTGTGTTCTTCACTGATCATTGTTCGTCAGGAGAGAGAAGATTCCACAGTTTGGATGTTAAGAGGACACTTAGCTACTACACTGAGCACACCAAGGCACTTAGGTTTGACTGTCCTCAGTTGTTTCTCACTTATGGTGAAATGGGAAAGGGTAAACCTGCTGCTAAGAGAACCCTTGCCAGGTGGATTGTCTCGTGTATACAATTCTGCTATGAAAAGCTAGGCAAAATACTACCCCCCCAGGCCTGAGGGCTCATTCGACTAGAGGTACAGCTGCTTCTCTGGCTGCTGCCAGAGATGTACCTTTACTAAAACTATGCAAAGTAGCCATCTGGAAAACAGTCCATACATTCACCAAGCATTACTCTCTGGATATCCAGGCTAGGAGTGATGCTAGGTTTGGTACAGCAGTACTGCAGAGCCTATTCCCAAAATAGGTTTGTTACCCTCCTCCAAGGAGGTACTGCTTGGTAGTCTGCATAATGTCAGAATACAGCAAAACTTCATGTTGTTTTGAAGAAAAAATTACTCACCTTAGTTAAGTGTTTCTTCTAATGGAGTCTTGCTGTATTCTGACCTCCTTGCCTCCCTCCCTCCCCTCTAAGAACCTGGTTTTTGGGAAGTGGGCAGGCAGGTACAGTGCTGCACCTCAGGGGTGCTTTTGGCACTCCCCCCCCTTTTAGAAGGAGGGAGTGGGTTCTGTTATGTTGTTCACTAGCTGGTTATTGTTTTGGGGTTCTTGACTCGAGTCTTTTGGGACCCAAAAAATTGGTTACCTTTTGGCTAGTTGATTTACAATTTCCACCTAGGAGGTGTAGTTAGTATTAGCTTGTAAGAATCTGATGGTTACACTTTGAAGTGCAGCAGACAGAGGTTTGAACCGAGCTCGAGCCCAACATTCTATGTTCTGCCATAGAGTTAACTCTTTCCTCTCCGGAGCAGTTCAAGTGCTGGGGTTAACTGCATAATGTCAGAATACAGCAAGACTCCATTAGAAGAAACACAATTACTAAGGTGAGTAATTTTTTCTTTTACCCCCAGATCGACTCTGAAAAAGGGACTGTACTTGTCTCAGTGGACTTACCTGGTCACCAAAACTCAAATAAATAAAACACCTGCTGGAGCTGGAGGTCAAAAACCTCTTGGCATCAAAAATGATGGAAAGAGTACCAGTCTTACAGAAAAACAAAAGCCTCTACTCTATATATGTTTTCACCCAAAAGAAAAATGGGTAGTAGCGACCTATTCTGGACCTTGGATATCTCAACAAACACCTCCTAAAACCAACATTCAAGATGGTTACACTGGATATGGTAATTCAGTCCCTGCAACAGGCTAGTCTCTCTAGATCTCAAGGACGCCTATTTTCATATACCCATAAGGCAGTCCCACAGAAAATTTCTGAAGTTCGAACTTCCTTCAGGGCATTACCAGTTTACAGACATACTCTTTGGCCTAACATCTGTGTCAAGGGTATTTACCAAATGTCTGGGTGTCGTAGCAGCACATCTCAGGAAACAAGGGGTATCAGTCTACCCTTATCTGGACAACTGACTAATAGTGGGAAAAACTCCAGCTCAGGTTCGGAGTACCTGTCTCTCACGTGAAGCACCCTGCTCTCTAGGTTTTCTCATAAACCTAAAGAAATCACACCTAGATCCAGCTCGGCTCCTGACATTTATAGGAGCACAGTTGGACACAAAGCAGAGCAGGGCCTTCTTGCCACCAGAAAGAATTCAGAATTTCCTGGCAGTAGCACATTCTTTCGTTCTGGGCCAACCAAAGCTGGCAAGACACTTCTTAAGACTCCTGGGACACATGCCATCTATGACAGTTGTGGTCCTGGGAGTTGGGTACAGAATAAGGGACATTCAGCACCACTTACGCTCTCACTGGTCCCAAAAGAGCAGTGCTCTATCCAAACTACCACCAGTAACAAAGACATTTCTTCAAGCCCTGCACTGGTGGAAGGACACTGCCAACCTGTCAGTAGGTGTCCCCTTTCAGATCCCCCCTCCTACAAAAATCATCACTACAGATGCTTTTCTGCTAGGATGGAGGGCTCACCTGGACAGTTCCTCTGTCAGTGGTACTTGGACTCCAAAGGAGTCACGGTCACACATCAACCTCTTGTAACTCCGGGCCATTTATTTGGCACTGAAGACCTTTGCCCTTCACATCAAACGTCACACTGTGCAGATCAGGACAGACAACACCACTGCCATGTTCTACATAAACAAACAGGGTGGCACAAGGTCAGGAGTCCTCTGTACAGAGGCCATGAAAAGTTGGACCCTGCCCTGTTCTCTTGATGTGACTCTTGTCAGCCATTCACCTTCCAGGCAAAGACAGCACCCTGACAGATGCCCTCAGTTGCATCAGTCAGGGAAACAGCAAGTGGTGCCTCAACAAACAAGTGCTAGCCACAGTATTCAGGAGGTGCGGGACCCCAGAAATAGATCTGTTTGCCTCCCCTTTCAATCACCAGCTTCCTCTCTTCTGCTGCAGGCCACCAGTCCTGGGAACTCTCCCAGCAGATGCCCTAGTGCTGGACTGGTCAGGGAAGTTCCTATATGCCTTCCCTCCATTTCCTCTCATTTTCAAGGTCCTGCTGAAACTCTGGTTTCAACCAGTATTAATGATTCTGGTGGTGCCAGATTGGCCAAGGCAGGTTTGGTACCCTCTACTGCTAACACTTTTGTGCAGCAGGCCCATTCACCTTCTCCTCAGTCACTCACTCCTGACCCTTCCCCACTCAGGAGTGACTTATCCAGACCTACAGTCTCTTCACCTCAAAGCCTGGCTCTTGAGGAGTTAGTTCCCTGCTTCTCAGTACTTGGAACAGGTCGTTAACATTCTGAGGATGGCTAAAAAGCCTAACACAAAGAAGACCTATGCAGCCATATGGAAGAGATTCTCCATCTAGTGTAAAGGCAGGAAGATTAGCCCCTTATTAGTTTCTGACACCATCCTTTTGGACTATCTGCTTCATCTCCAGGCCTCAGGCTTGAGACCTTCCTTGCTTAAACTGCATTTGACTGCAATTTCAGCCTATCTTTCTGTGGGAAAGTCCAAATCTGTTTACTCCCAGACAGTGTTTAAACATTTTTTTAAGGGCCTTTTACATCTTCAACCTCCTGTCTGGGAATCTGTTCCTCTTGGAGTCTGAATCTGTGTATTGCCATGCTCACGGAGCCTCACTTTGAGCCCATGGCTTCAGCTCATCTCATGCATGTCACCTGGAAAATAGTTTTTCTGGTAGCCATTACTTCTCCAAGGAGAATTTCAGAGCTGCAGACACTCTGTACTGAGCCCAGCTACATTATCCCCCACAGGAATAAGACTGAGCTTATGACCAACAGAAAGTTCTTTCCCAAGGTGGTTTCTGAGTTCCACCTTAACCAGTCCATTACCTTACCAGTGTTCTTCACTGAAAAGCCCACTCATGGGGAACAGAAATGTCTTAAACTGGATGTCAAGAGAGCCTTGTTCCACTACGTGGAGCATATCAAGCAGGTCAGGGGCTCCTCTACTCAACTATTCCTTACCTATGGGGAAGTGGGTAGAGGAAGACCAGCCACCAAGAGAACCATTTCTCGTTGGATAGTCTCTTACATTAGTTTCTGTTATGACAAAGTTGGCAAACAGCCTGTTGAGGGCCTCAGGGCCCACTCTACCAGGAGCTCTGCTGCCTCTGTGGCAGCTACAAGGGACATACAGGTACCTTTATTGGATGTCTGTAAAGCAGTTACTTGGAAGACAGTACACACATTCACAAAGCACTACTGTCTGGATGTACAGTCTAGATCTGATGCCAAATTTGGTAGGGCAGTTTTGCAGAGCATCTTTCCTAAGTAGGTTCTCTACCCACCTCCCAACTACACTACTTTTTGTTACTGATGTTAGAGGACCCCTGGGATGAGAAGGAAAAATTACTCATTGTAGTAATCTTCTTTCTTCCAAGGTGTCCTTTAGCATCAGCAATCTTTCACCTTATCTTCCCTGACAACCTTACAGGAGAGGACTCTGCCTTTGTCTTCTCCCAAATTTGCTGGGTTTCATTAGGAACTTTGTGTTAAGCAAAATGTTTTCTTGTTTACTATTGGTCATGCTTTTGCATGGTTTTAATTCCTGTTGGTTCATAACTCTGGGCATGTGCCCATTTATCTTCAAAGAAATTCTGGTGCCTTCTCTGGCATGCTCTCCTCTGCACACCCTAAGCTCTCTTTTGATTGGCTGATGCTAATTCATTAGCATAAACCACACCTCCAGGGCAGTACTAACTGCTTAATGTTACTGATGCTAAAGGACTCCTTGGAAGAAAAAAGATTACTACGGTGAGTAATTTTTTCTTCTCGATACTGGGACAGCATTTCCAGTGCAGGGCACTTTCCTTTGGCCTTGTGACAGCCCCCAGGGTCTTCTCAAAGGTGCTGCTTGATGGTCCTGACAGCTCAACTTCAAAAGGAAGGGTATCATGTCTATCCTTATCTGGACAATCTGCTTATTCATGCACTGATGTCCTTGACAAGGAAGTCTATGCTTAGGTCTCTGTAGATGCTCGAATCCCATGGCTGGGTGGTGAACTGGGAGAAAAGCTCTCTCCAACCATCTCAGACCTTGGAGCACCTGGGGGAAGTTTTCAACACAAAACAAGGTAAGGTTTTCCTGTCATCATCCCGGAAGGAGACTCTCTTGAAGGAAGTTCAGTGGCTCAGGGTGCAGCCATCGGTCTCAGCCCTCAGCATGCTATGCATCCTAGGTCTCATGGCGGCAACAATAGTTCTTGTTCCCTGGGCTCGTTTTCATTTGTGAGCCCTGCAAATGAGATTGCTAACGGCCTGGGATCCAGTGTTGGAAGATTATCAAGCCAGAATCTCCCTTTCTCCTCAGCTGTGTCACTTCCTGAGTTGGTGGATGAGTGTGGAAAATCTGAGCAAAGGGGGAATCCTATCAGAATTTCCCCCCGAACTGATTCTAACAACGGATCCCAGTCTGCACACTTGGGGAGCAGTCCTGGACCAAATACCCACTCAAAGGACTTGGTCAGTCCAGGAACATCTCCACATAAATGTTCTGGAAATGAGGGTGATCCCCTTAGCTCTTATACATTTTCAAAATCTGCTTCAGTCAAAAGCAGTGAAAATGAGTTCAGACAATGCCGTAACAGTGGCGTACATATACAATCAAGGAGGCACAAAGAACTGAGATGATAAAAGAAATAGCAGCTCTGGATCATCCGTTTTCATTGATGTGAAATTTCTTTATTCAAAGCCTTTAATTTTAATTCATCCAACATTTCAAGATCTAAAAACAATCTCTTCCTCAGGGAATCGGCTAACATAGCATAAAAATTGCACTTTTAGTTTCTTTTAATAGTATTGATTACCACCAAATATTATATTCTTTACTAAGTTATAAAAAGCTAGGAGTGGTAAAAACTCCTAGTTACCTTTTTAAAATACTACAATTAATGCGCTTCTTCCTTCTATTAATTTTTTTTGTTCCTTCATTTTTTCTATTTGTTTTATAAAGGGACTTGAAAGTATTAATTGCTTAATTTAATCAACATTCTCATAATTCCATCATATCACATTAGTGCAGTTGTTTTTCAAGCCATATTTTAACTAGTTTGCTTAAACTTTGAGGTAACATATTTCTGTATTTTTGTTGTGAAATTTAATCATTAGTACAACCTCATATCTTCTATAAATAAACTGCATAATGTTTCATAGTAACTCACTTTCTAGACGTTTTATTTTGTTGAACGTTACCTTTTTTCTTTTGTTTTTCTCAGCATGTGCTTGCTTCTTGTGAAAAACAAAAGGTTCTTGGCTGAAACACATGTAATTCATTGATAAGTAAATTCAGTTCTGCTGCTGAATTAACTCATGTTTTACCACTAAAATGCTTGCAGTTCATTTGTTAGTAAGAGTGATTTTACTTATATATTTTTTTTAATTTTGCTGCTTAGTGGTGCTGTTTTAGAGCTTGCTTTCCCTGCTTTACTACTGAGTAAACTTGTGTTTCTCCACCATGTGTTTTGGTCTTTTTTTACTGCTATAATAACACATCAGCAATAAATAAACCATTTTCTGTGCATGAGATTTAAATGTATGGTCAGAGAAAGGGTGGCTGTTGTTTACCTTATAGTGCAGATGCTCTGTTCTTGGTGTCCTCATTTCTCCATTACTAATGCTTGTAAAGCCTTCTTGCTCACCTTGTAGGTGAAGAGCACTCTGGGCAGGAAAGGTGGAGCTCTGATGACTGAGTCACATGCTCTTGTGGCCTTAGGACACCCTTCCTTGGCCAGTCCAACTTTTTGAAGACACGGCCTCACTGAATAGTGAAATGGCAGTGTCAGTGCTGTTTGCTTATCTTAACAATTGGTTTAGATCTTTTCAAGCTGGTTACCCTTAAACTTCTGCTTTTGAAATTTAATACCACGATTTTCATTTTATTTTCTGTTCTTTTATTCAGTTCTTAAATAGGCATTCAAAAGGGGGGGGGGCACAGTTTGGAGTGTTGTTGTTAGGATTTTTTAAACTTTAACTGGAGTTATTGGAAAAACTCCATATCACTGATGCTGAAACATCAAGTGAAGAAGATGGGGCAATGTTTTTTGGATGTTAGTAAAAAAAAGATTTTACTTATAGATTTACATAAATCCTGTCCAATCCAGCTCCTCGTTCAAACTGTGTCTTGGGCTTATGCAGGTTAATCCATCAATCCACCAACCCTCTCTTTTGAGTAAAACATATTCCCAGTTTCCTCTTTCTGATCTGTGGACCTTTTCTATTTCCATGAATCTTAGTGTGCTGCTGTTATGTCTAGCTGCATAAAAATGTCTGGCTACTGGGGCATTGTGCGTTTTACTGTGATCCAGGGTTTATTTTCAAAACTCTTTTTACTACTTTCTGTGCTTTGAAGAATGAACCAGTTATTTAATATAGTTCTTTTGGTTTTGAGAAACTAAGAACATAAGAATATTAGAATTTGCCAGCAGATGGGGACCTCTTGATTCATCTAGTTTGCCCAGAACTGGTCACAATATGTGGTTATCATGTAGAGACGGTTATCTGTGTCTCTAAAGGAGTTTCTGTTTTTGAGCAGGTTTTCTCGTTGTGTTTTCTGCCTTATTTGCTGCTGTTCGTAATATTCCATTTTTATAGCCCCTACTTTTTGTTCCAAGGACTTTTTGGAGCCATTCACCCAGTAGAATGTGTCCAATTCCTTTTATTTAAGTTCTTAAAGTCTTTGTTGGTCTTTTATCTTAAAACACAAAGATGTTATTTCAAATCTAAGAGTAATAGTTCTGAACCATCCATTTTCATTGATGTGCATTTTTTTTTTATTCAGAGCTTTCTCAGTAAGCTCAGAGTCAGATATTTTTTCGACAACAGGCAAACATCTACCGAAACAACATTTATATTAGAAAAAGGAAAAATCAGAAAGTAAGGGAATCATTAAAGATCAAATCCACCTTTTTAACCCCTGGTCCAATAGCAGCCAATATACAAACATACAGTGACATAGTAAGAAATTAAATAGAAGCAATAATAAGAGTCAACATCAACATAGGAATTTTAATATTTTAAGACAAGAATGTAAAGCTTTACAAAACTTGGAGCAGAACACAAACATCATAATCAAAAGTGCCGATAAAGGGGGAGGAATAGTAATAATGAATAGAAAGGATTATGTAGATGAACGCAATAACCAATTGAAAGACAATCAATTATCAAAAAGTTCCAGAAATTCCATTTAATCACCTGAAGGAAAAAAAATTAAAAACATAGCTGAAGAAGCATTAGACAGAAGATGGATAGATAGATAGATGGGTAGGAAATGAATTAATAAACAACTTTCCTAAGCTACCATTATTCTACACCCTTCCAAAAATCCACAAGAATCCCACAAAACCTCCAGGTTGACCTATAACATCAGGTCAAAATTATATAATTGAACCATTGTACATCTTTTATGATCACCACTGCAAATCTCTTGTTGAAAATTCTGACTCCTTTCTAAAGGATTCAAGACATTTTTTATCCAAATATTGGAACAGTTTAATAAAAGTAAAACAAATCCTGAGAATACCATACTGGTAACAACAGATTTCAAGAAATTCACTTCACTTACATACACACACACACACACACAAGGTTTGGAAGTCTTAAAAGAAGCACTGAACAGCAGAGACGGTTTAAGACCACTAGACGAGTTTATTCTAAAATTAACAGAAATTGTCCGGAATAACAATTATTTCTAGTTTGAATATAAAACATATCTACAACAGAAAGGGACAGCAATGGGGACAAGTATGGCGCCTACCTATGCAGATTTGTTTGATTAAATTTGAAAAAGAACATATCTATTCAGAAACAAAAAAATACATTTAAAAACACATAATGTGGCAACACTTTATAGATGAAATTTGTTGTGGAATGGTAGCACAACAGATTTAGAGAAATTCTTTGAATACATGAATGGGTGTTCAGATAATCTAAAATTCACCATGGAGTACAATTTTGAACATATTCCATACCTGGATTTGCTGATAATTAAGGGAGAAAATGGGCTTACAACAGATTTGTATGCAAAAACAGTAGCAAGAAACATAGAAGGTATACCATATAGCCAATTTTTGAGATGTAAAAGGAATAATGAAAAATATGAGAAAAACAAGCTCACTTTAAGAAATTTAAACGTAGGCACTATGAAAATGGAATATTACAAGAAGCAGCAAATAAGGCAGAAAACTAAACAAGAGAAGACCTGCTCAAAAATAAAAACACCTCTAGAGACACAGATAACCATTCCTCCATGATAGCCTTATATTGTGACCAGTTTTACAAAATCAAAAGAACTATATTAAATAACTGGCTCATTCTTCAAAGCACAGAAGGTGGTAAAAAAAAAAAAGTGTTTGAAAATAAACCCTGGATCACAGCAAAATGCACAAACAGCATCAAACATAAGCTAATAAAAACTCAACATTGGAACCCCCCCCTGAACCAATAACTGTCAGACAGGGACTGCAAGGTTTTTTCAGTTGTTTGAAATGCATACATTGCTCAGGGGCCATAAAGGTGAAAGAGTTTTAGTAAAAATGAAAAATTTACAGTCCGTGATCTAATAACTTTTAACACAGATCATGTAGTATACATGTTAAGATGACCTTGTGGTTTAATATACATTGGAGAAACACCCAACCCCTCAAAACATGGACAGGAGAACATAAAAGTCTGATTCAGAATAATGATCCAAATTCCCCAGTAGCCAGACATTATCATGCAGCTAGACATAACATTAGCACACTAGGATTTATGGGAATAGAAGAGATCCACAGACCAGAAAGGGGAGGAAACTAGGAACATGTTTTACTCAAAAAAGAGGGTTGGCGGATTGATTAAATTGCATGAGCCCAAGATATGGTTTGAACGAGGAGCTGAATTGGACAGGGTTCATGTACACCTATAAGTAAAATATTTTTTACTAACATCCAGAAACATTGTCCCCTCTTCTTCACTTGATGTTTCAGCATCAGGGATATGGAGTTTTTCCAATAACTCCAGATTAAGTTTAAAAAATCCTAACCACAACACTCCATATGGCACCCTTCCCCAATTTTCTCCCCTTCCCCATTGAATGCTTATTTAAAAATAGAATAAAAGAACAGAAAATAAAATGAAAATTGTTGTGTTAAATTTTAAACACGGACATTGATGGGTAAGCAGCTCAAAAAAATCAAAACCAATTTTTAAGATAAACAGCACTGACACTGCCGTTTCACTATTCAGTGAGGCAATGTCTCCAAAAAGTTGGATTGGCAGGAAAGGGTGTCCTGCAGTCACAGGAGCATGTGACTCGGTCACTAGTTCCACCTGTCCTGCCCAGAGTGCTTTTGACCTGCAAGGTGATGAAGGCTTTACGAGCATCAGTAAAGGAGTAGTGAGGATACCAAGAACAGAGCGTCCGTACTACAAGGTAAATAGTCACCCGTTTTCTGACCCTAAATTTAAATCTCATGCATAGAAAATGGTTTATTTATTGATAATGTTTTATTGTAGCAGTAAAAAGAGACCAAAACACAAGGTGGAGCAACGCAAGTTTAATCACAGTAAAACAAGGTAAGCAAGTTCTAAAACAGCACAACTAAACAGCAAAATTAAAAATACAAGTAAAATCTCTCTAACAAACGAGTTGCATGCTTTTAAGCAGTGAAATGCAAATTTATTCAGCAGTAGAACTGAACTTACTTATAAATGAATTACATGTGTTTCATTCAAGAACATTTTGATTTTCACAAGAAGGCAAGCAAATGTTGAGAAAAAACAAATATAAAAAGTTAAAGTTCAACAAAAAAAGTTTTAAAAAGCGAGTGACTATGAAACATGCAGTTTATAGTTTAGAGAAGAAATCTGAGGTTGTACTAATGATTAAATTTCACAATAAATATACAGAAATATGTTGCCTCTAAAAGTTTAAGCAAACAAGTTAAAATATTGTTTGAAAACAATTGCACTAATGTGATATTAGGGAATTATGAGAATGTTGATTAAATTAATTATTTAATGCTTTCAGGTCCCTTTATAAAACAAATAGAAAAAATGAAGGCACAAAAAATGAATAGGTGGAAGGATGGATGTGCATTTACTTGTGTTTAAAAGGGTAACTAGGAGTTGTTTCCACTCCTAGCTTTTTAAGTTTTTTTTTATTTAGTATGCTTTTTCTAGTGTGCTGCCTTGCAGCTCGGCCCCCTCCTCGTCCCCGAGACTTACCTCCCTGTAGAAGATACCCCTGGATTGTCCTCAGAGCGGGGTAACCTCACCAGCACGAGCCCCTTGACAGAAGAAGGGTGCTGGCAGGGCCCCCCACAGCATTGCCTCTCTGGCCTGCCCCCAGGGTGGGGTGTGAAGTCTGCAGGTGACAGCAGATGACAGGATAGGTAGTTTTCCCGGGAGTGCCACGGTGGGCGATCAGGGTTAGGGGTAGCGGAGCATCATAAACGGTGGCCGCTGTTTTGCTGATGTTTCCTTGAGGAGTGGCATGCAGTGATGCTAGCATGTGGCACACATCTCTCCAGAGAACTCTAGGTGTCAGTCACAGTGACACCCCCAGTCACTGCTAGGGATCCGACTTATGCCAGACACAGAAACCCCCCTCCCAACGGAGAAGGAGAGCCGTCCTTGGGACACTCAATCTCTCCCCACCAAGGCTGGCCCTCCAACTTCCCGGGTCCCTTCCCAAACCTGGGACATCGCCATCGCAGACGGACACCATGCTGCTGCACCGGCTGGTTGGCTACTTTTAGCTTTTTATAACCTAGTAAAGAAAATAATTTCTAGGGACGTGGATATGATGTTCTATCCACACTGTCTGGCAGGTGCCATTCTCTTTAAGGATCGTCAGAAACTTCTTCAAGCTGGCTCCTCCCACCCACCCAGGTGGTAACTCCCATGGCTCCGCCACATGATGCCAGATTTTCCTTTCTGCTGGAAGAAGCAGATTCCCTCCTTACCGCTCCTGCGTTGAGTAGGTCCTGGTGCTTAAATCTTTTGGATTTACTTCCTAAACTTAAAGTAAAACTGATTTGAGTTTAGTCTCAGTCTTCTATCGCAACCCTGATGGACAAATCCTTGCATGGATTTCACCAGTGCCCATGCATGCAGAAGATGTCGTGTACCGCCCCCCACACCACGTGCATTTACTGTCTAGGCCACGATCACAACCCGCAGACCTGCGACTTGTCAGGCATTTCATCCATCATCAGCCAGAAGGATCATTGAGCTCCAAGCTCTCTTGGTGGAGTCTCCTTACCTGGTCTTCCACAGGGACAAGATTGTCCTGTGCCCCAACCCGAAGTTCCTCCCGAAGGTTGTGTCAGAGTTTCACCTGAACCAGGTGATGACTCTACTGGTGTTCTTCCCAAATCACACCTCGTAGGCTAAAAACAGGCTCCATACTCTGCACCTGAGGCAAGTGCTCATTTATTACAAAGCACGCATGGCTGGAGTTCAGGGAAAGGTTCGCCAGCTCTTTGTCACCTATGCTGAAACTGCAGCTGGCAGACCTGCTGCTAAGCGGACAGTCGGCAGGTGGATCACATCCTGCATTGATCTCTGCTATAGGTTGGCAGGTAGGGAACCTCCCAGAGGACTAAGGGCTCATTCTACCCACCATACCGCTGTGTCTGTGGCAGCTTCTAGGGACGTCCCTGTCCAGGAAATCTGCAGAGCTGCTACCTGGAAGTCGGCACATACCTTCATTTTTCATTATCACATTGACCTAGAGTCATGCTGGGGTGCTGGTTTTGGGGCCTCAGTTCTCTAATTTCTGTTCCCCGAGTAGGGGGTGTGTGCCTTGCCTCCCTTCTCCCAGAGAACTACTAGAAGTCTGCCAGACAGTGTAGCTAGAACATCATATCCATGTCCCTAGAAACACAGGTTACTCACCTGTAATAGTAGATCTTCCACAGAGTGGTCTCTTGCAGTAGGTAATACTTTGGGGTATCCAGCAGAGGTCACTGTGGTGCATGGCAGCTCTTCTAGCAGTTTTTCACCAGTGACCGCCCACACATGACATCAGCTTCCTGTTTCCTATATGAGTGTGGGCGGTCCCTGGCATCCTCAGTTCATTTTTCTGCCGTCTTCAGCTCACGCAGCAGCTAGTACAACTTCTATGTAGCAGTCATCTACGAGAAATTTGGAACTAAGAACGAATGTCTACAGATTCTTCAAAGAAAAAACAGAGGACTATTTGTCAGATTACCATGATTTACCACCTGATTTCGATGGTGATCTTGAGGATGAAGAGTTTCCAGATTTGGATTTTCCTAATCTTGAATCCCCCTATTCAGAAATCTCTTCCCTGGATGAGGATCTGCCTCTACCTTCAGTAGCCTCTCCCCCAGACGACCTGACATTTGGTGAGATCATGGCTCAAATCCAAAAGGTCATGGGATTCTCCACTATTGAACATGACAAACAACGTAAGGATATGGCAGAATATCTTGAATTACTTGAAGAGCCTGTTTTAGTGGTTCCCCCACTAATACCAACCTACCAGAATGCCATCTGGCTGCTTGGCATCAGCCTTCAGCTATCACAGCTGCCCTCCGCAAAGTGGACTGTCTACATCAGGCTCCTCTGGACCACCCATTTCTGTCTAGTATTCCAGAAGCAGATTCTGTGGTCATTACTGCCGCTCATGACGTACCAAAAAAGCTAAGCACATGAGCTTCTTCCCCCCTGATAAGAAACCCCAAAGAATTGACTATCTGGGGAAAAAGGTCTTTTCCTCAGGTGCTACGAATATCAGAATCTTGAACTATATAGGTCATATGATTAAATATCAGCGTACCCTGGGGTCCTCTGCCATTGAGCTTATCAATAAACTCCCTCCCTCACAAGACAGGGATAAATTATTGGCTACGGTGACAGCTAGGAATTCTGTCTCCCGTCACCTTCTCAGGTCGGGATATGATTCCGTAGATACTTCAGCCCGACTATCAGCCACTGGTATCATTCTGTGTCGCCATGCCTGGCTTCGCGTTTCAGGCTTTGCACCTGATATACAACATAAAGTAGCTAATGCCCCCTTTAGTAGGTCCAAGCTGTTCAGGCCAGGTACTCAAACCTTACTGGATGACTTACAAGCATCAGGCAGAACCCTCTGTACGGTTCATGGCATGTATCATACTCCAGCTACAACCTACCATACTCAACGCTCCTCTTATTCCAAAAGAGGTGGATGATACAGAGGTAATAATAAAGGCAGCTTCAGAGGTCGTGCTCAGTCTACCAGAAGAAACACCTCTACCACCTGGGGTGCCTGCTTTCGCCCTTCAGGTGGAACTGTGCAGCTTGCCACCCATTGACCCACTAGGGTTTTCCCCCTGCCTCCTCGACCAGGCCTCAGAGGCTGTTGGGGGTTGTTTTGCCCTCCATCTGGAGGCATGGCAAACTATCACTTACTCCAACTGGATACTTCAGATTATACAGAAGGGTCATACTCTGGAGTTTCTCTCCACTCCACGTCCTTGCCCTCCATGGAAGATTCATTATCCTCCAGATCATGTACCCATCTTACAGGAGGAATTGACATCCCTTTTGACCAAACAGGCTGTTGTACCGATGCCCCTTCTGGAACATCAAACGGGATTTTACTCCCACTTCTTTCTGGTGCCCAAATGAATGGGCGACCTCAGACCAATACTGGATCTCAGACAACTGAATCTTTACATTCATTACAAATGTTTCTGCTTGATCATTCTACCTGCCATCATGCCGATCCTGAAACGGGGTGATTGGCTTTGCACCTTATACATGA
This sequence comes from Neoceratodus forsteri, assembly GCA_016271365.2. Classification (NCBI taxonomy): domain Eukaryota; kingdom Metazoa; phylum Chordata; order Ceratodontiformes; family Ceratodontidae; genus Neoceratodus; species Neoceratodus forsteri. The sequence continues at coordinate 1,875,786,059 of CM057452.1, forward strand.
AATTTTCTTACCTTCATATTCCCATCCACCCTGCCCATCACAAATTTTTGCGCTTCCACCTACTGGGTCAAAATTACCAGTTTGGAACACTCCCTTTCAGCCTCTCATCAGCCTTCAGAGTGTTCACCAAGTGCCTAGTGGTGGTAGCGGCAGCCTTACGAAGAGAAGGGCACTTCATATTTCCATATCTAGATGATTGGCTAATAAAAGCAGACTCCGAAGTAGCTCTGCTTGCCTCTCTAGAGGTGACCTTAAAACTGTTTGCAGATCTGGGAATCACTGTCAATTGGCCAAAGTCCAGTCCAAATCTAACACAATCTTTCCAATACATTGGAACTGTTCTAGATACAGTTACAGCCAGGGCTTACCTCCCGCCTGCCTGGCAGAACACGCTTATAGCTCTGGCATTACATATACAGACTCAGAAAATAGTCACAGCCAGACAAATGCTGCGCCTACTGGGTCACATGTCTGCTGCCATCCCAACGGTGGCATTCGCCCGTCTCCATATGAGACCTGTCCAGTGGACCCTCCAGAATCAGTGGTCCCAAAAAACAGAACAGTTCAAAGACAAAATCAGGGTCACTTCATCTCTAAAGTCTACCCTGATGTGGTGGACAATCAGAATCAATCTGAATCAAGGAATATCTTTCCAGTCCCCCCCCCCCATGCAAACGTTGACCACGGATGCTTCCATACAGGGCTGGGGAGCCCATTCAAGGATCCGCACTCGGCCTGTGTCCGGTGCCTAGGCCCGGACCACGACACCCCGTCTTGCACCTTTGCCAGGGTTTCAATAGCAGAACCCGGATCCGTCGCCAGAAGGCCCTACAGGCATTCCTGCTAGAGGAGCAACTCAAGACCATGGCTTCCAAGGGGGATTCTTCGCAGAAGGCCTGCAAGCATGCTGAGAAGCATAGGGAGAAGGCCCCTTCCAGGTCCCCGTCTAGGGCTTCCGATTCACGCAGCTCTGGCTCCAGGTCCGACCGCTCTCCTTCCCGGGCCAGCTCTCAGCCTCCCCCCGCTGCGGTGAGAAAGTCCTCATCCTCTTCTCAGGCCAAGACTCCCAGGCCTTCCTCGTCCTCCAAGGCCCTGGCTAAGTCGGGGGATCGCCACCATCACCACAAGTCGGGTTCCCGCCATTCTGAACCCGATGTCAGGTCTGCTTCCTTGCCTCCTCCTCTCCACCGGAAAACCAAGGAGCTCACCTCACTTAAGAGGCCGCTGGACCCGACGCCGGTTTGTCCGACATCGGCCTCTCGCCACAGGTCCCCAGAGCCGTCGTCCATCAGAAGACTGTCGCCGGCCAGGCCAACTCATCACCAGACGCCGGTAGGGGGACCGCGTCCACCCAATTGAGAAGAGGACCCCGACGCCTCCGACCGACGTCGGTCAGGAGACCATCACTGAGGAGGAGTTAACTCAGCCCGAGGACAAGACGGGTGACCCCAGTCCTGTTGAGACTCCCAGGGAACCCTCGCCACAACCCAAGCCCCCTGTGGAGCCGACGCCGGGACCCGACGACCATCCACCCGGGCCGTCGTCGGGCCTTTCTTTTTCAGAGGTGAAGGAGCTTTTCACTTACTGGTGGGATACCATCAAAAAAGACATGGTCCCCACTCCACCTCCGCTTCCTCCTCCTCCTCCTCCTCCTACACCGGTTGCTCCTCCGGTTCCTGTGCTCCCTTCTCCGTCTGGGTCTGCAGGCCGGTTACCTCCTCCCCAGGAGCCCAGGACCCCTCCAAGGGGGAGACTAGATAAAAGGAGACCTCCGTCCAGATCCTCTTCTAGGTCACCCAGTCCCAAGAGACCCAGAAGATGCCGCCGTTCGCCTTCGACGGAGGACACAGGATCAGAGTTTTCAACATCCAGATCCCCATCTTCCCTCTCCATCCCTTCTCCGGACCCACGTGAGCTGCCAAAGTCTCCTCCGGATGACCCTTCATTCTCGGATATCATGAGACACATCCAAGAGAACGTGGGATGGGATGCGGAAGAATTAGACCCCGGAAGGCTACGACTTGCGAAGTATCTTCGGCAGAAGGACCCCAAGCCTGTGGTGGTGCCACCCTTGGTAGACACTTTCGTGGACGTCACCAAGGCAGCGTGAAAGCATCCACATTCACTCCTGGTGATGCCGAAGAAAGCTGACTGCTTGTACAAGGCTCCAAGAGAAGACCAGTACTTGACTCAGCATCCTCAGGCCGAGACTCTGGTCATAACAGCCTCTCATGACCGGTCCCAGAGACCACAACATCTGAGCACCCTGCCACCGGACCCAGAGTCCAAGCAGCTGGACGCCATGGGTAGGCGCATGTATGCTTCCGCTACCTGCGCCATCAGATCCCTGAATTATTTGACCCACATGGTGCAGTTCCAAAATGCCCTGTGGGAGCAGGGTCTGGATGCGGCTGAGGAATTGCCGGAAGGTGAGCAGAAGGAGGAGATGTTGCAGCTCCTCCATATGGGTTCGGACGTGGGAACCCAGGTGCTACGAGCCGCGTACGACTCCGCAGACTCCTCAGCCCGAGCAGCAGCTTCAGGCGTATGCCTCCGGAGGCACTCTTGGCTCCGTGTCTCCGGTTTTAACCCGGACATCCAGAAAAACATCATGGATGCCCCATTCGAGGGAGAAGTTTTGTTTGGTAAACCCTCAGAGAAGATAATTACCAAACTCCAAGAGGCCGGGAAGGCGGTGAGGTTGGTTCAGGCCATGTACCGACCCAAGCTTAGTTCCTTTCGTAGGAACCAAAGCCGATTTCGTGGACGGACGCAGAGACAACAGTCCCGCCCCGTTCCACAACAGAGGGGCTCTGGTTTTCGCAGAGCCCAGGGAAAACAACCCGCAGGTTGAAGCCAGCGCACTCCTAAGCCAGTCCAGCCAGCAGGACCCTCAGCCGCCACAGCCTGACTCCTTCCCAGCCCCCACCCCTCAGGATCAATGGGACGTCATATTCGGGGGTCGCATTGCAAATTTCCTGCCAGGATGGCAGACTATAACCACCGACAGGTGGGTTCTACGGTTGGTTGCAAGAGGCCACTTTATAGAATTTGTGGAAAAGCCACTCTCGAGGCCTCTGTTGCTCTCCCGGTACCCGGGTCAGCACAAGTCATTGATCAGACAAGAAGTACTCGCGCTGCTGCAAAAGGGAGCGATAGAGTATGTCCCAGAGACCCAGAGAGGACACGGATACTATTCCCACTTCTTCCTGGTTCCAAAGAAGACAGGGGACCTCCGTCCGATTCTGGACCTCAGCGACCTCAATTTGTCGGTTGCCTACAAAAGATTCCACATGGTAACTCTTCGGGTCTTATTCAAAGCTGAAGCAGGGGCCTTTTAGCATCTCTAGATATGCAGGACGCTTACCTGCACATCCCTATAGCTCAAAGCGCACAAGAGGTTCCTGCGCTTGAGTTTCTGGCCATCATCTTCAGTTCCGAGCCCTTCCATTTGGGATGTCATCGGCACCCAGGGTCTTTACCAAATGCATGGCAGTCGTGGCAGCGTCTCTAAGGAGACAGGGCCATTATGTGTTCCCGTACCTGGACGATTGGTTTCTCATGGCCGCCTCCAGAGAGGCATTGTTACGGGCAATCCAGAGCACCCAGGACCTGTTTCAATCTCTGGGTATCCTAATCAACCATGAGAAGTCTCTCCTGGTACCGTCGCAGAAACTGCAGTTCATAGGCGCAGTACTGGACACCGTTCAGGGAAGAGCATTTCTTCCAGACGACAGAGCGGAGCGCATCAGATCCCTCATCAGGGAGCTTTCGTCGAACAAGACCGCCCCAGCCAGGTCGGTCCTTCGCTTGCTCGGACACATGGCTGCGGCCATTCCTACTGTCCCTTTCACAAGGCTCCACATGCGGGTAACTCAGTGGATGCTCAAGGTGCAATGGGACCAAAGGCAAGACCACATGCAGCATCCGGTCAGAATCACGAACACCGCGATTCGAGACTGGCAGTGGTGGCTAGACCCAGGGACACTCTCTATGGGCATCCCGTTTATAGTGCCGTCCCCGGGGGTAATCCTCACCACAGACGCCTCAGGTCTAGGGTGGGGAGCACACCTGGACAGGGTGAAGTCCCAGTGTACGTGGACCCCTCTGGAGGCCCACCTCCATATCAACGTCCTAGAGATGAGGGCGGTCCTTTATGCCCTGCAGACATTTCAGTCGGAGATCCCGCCGAGTACTCTCCTGCTTCAGACAGACAACACGGCGGTGATGTATTACCTCAACAAACAAGGAGGCGCACACTCTTACCCCCTTTGCAGGGAGGCCATGAGGGTATGGGATTGGGTAATCCAACACGGCGCAAACCTGATCACAGTACATGTTCCCAGGGTGGACAACACAATTGCAGATGGCCTGAGTCGCTCCCAGGCCAGAGTCCATGAGTGGATCGTCTCCAGGAGGTAGCAGAGGATCTGTTTCTTCAATGGGGAACTCCAGAATTGGACTTATTCACTTCCCCATCCAACGCAAAACTGCCCAATTTTTGCTCGCTAGATCCAGGGCCTGGTGTTTTCTGGCGAGACGCGTTGTCCCTCTCCTGGGCGGACAGATTCCTCTACGCTTTCCCTCCCTTCCCGTTGATCCAGAGAGTTCTTCTCAAACTGCGCAGGGAGCATGCAACAATGATCCTGGTGGCCCCTTTCTGGCCCAGGCAGATCTGGTTCCCTTTGCTAATTCAGCTATCCCGGGAACCTCCGCTCCCGTTGCCATTCAGCTCCCACCTCTTGTCTCAGGAGAAGGGTTCACTGGTCCACCCGGACTTACGCTCACTGAACCTGCATGCATGGCTCCTAGAGACATAGCCATCTTGCATCACAGGGTCTCGCAAGAGGTTGCGGAAGTTCTTTCCGCAGCCAGAAAGCTGGCAACGCATGCGACGTACGCCATGAAATGGTGCCATTTTTGTCTATGGTCGCAAGCATGCAGCCTTTCCCCTTTAGGTTGTCTGTTGAAAGCGGTGTTAGAGTACCTGCTCTCCCTCTTCCATTTGGGTCTTGCCTACTCCTCTATTAAAGTGCACCTCTGTGCCATTTCAGCTTATCACCTCCAGGTGGGACAGCGCACAGTGGCACAATTAGATGCCTGTCGAGAATTCTTGAGAGGGGTGTTACACCTTAGGCTGCCCATTAAGGACCCAGTGCCTCCATGGGACTTGCTCTTTGTCCTGGAGAAACTCACGCTCCCCCTTTGAACCTGCCGCGGATTGCGAGCTGCGTTTTCTGTCGTGGAAAATGTTGTTTTTTGTTGCTGTTACGTCAGCGAGAAGAGTTTCTGAGCTTCAGGCTCTCATGTGCAAAGAGCCTTATTTAATTTTCCACCGGGACAGAGTATCCCTGAGGACGAATCCTAAATTCTTGCCTAAGGTGGTTTCCACACTCACTCTCAATCAGGATATTGACCTGCCGGTCTACTTCCCTAATTATTCTAACAGAGGAGAGGCACTGCTTCACACCCTGGATGTTCACCGCAGCTTAAGGTACTACCTGAGCAGAACTAAGCAGCTTCGTACTTCGGAGCAACTTTTTATTTCCTTTACTGAAAGGATGATGGGCCAACCAGTATCCAAACAGTCCCTGTCTCGCTGGCTTGTCCAGTGCATCTCATACTGTTATGATATCAAACGAAAGCCCCTCCCAGGAGCAGTCTGGGGCCATTCCACTAGGGATGTGGCCACCTCCTTTGCAGCACTTCGAAACGTCTCCACCTCTGCCATTTGTGCTGCAGCCACTTGGAGCTCTGTTCGTACCTTTGTCAGGTATTATAGCCTGGACATCGCTTCACGGTGAAGAGCAGACTTCGGCCTGGCGGTGCTACAGGGTCTCCTGTCCTAGATTCAGGACCTGGAACGTTCTTTCTAATTTCCTCCTCCCAGAGTGTTTGCAAGCGCTACTGCTTGGGAATCAGTCCTAATGGTGTAACCTGCTGCAAGAGCTGTGTCTCAAAGTAAGATAGTACACTTACGTAAGAACTTACCGTAACAGTAGATCTTAGAGAACAGCTCTTGCAGCAGGTACCTTCCCGCCCACCTTCCCCCTTGGAGGAGGCATGGCTTAAGCCTTTGTTAGGGATTTTTCCCGTTTGTCTTCTGACGGTGGATCCTCGGTCTCCCATTTCGATGTCAGCCTGCGGCGGAAGTCTCCGGCGGGAGAACTGGGGAATATGGCGGGACCGCCCCCTTATGTACTGCGCCTGACGTCGGAGGCGGGACCGACGTTGGGGGCAGTCCCCGCTGAAGATAGCTAGCTAGAATTTTTCCGTGGGGTCCTGACGCCTGCCGGCTTCAGTCCTAATGGTGTAACCTGCTGCAAGAGCTGTTTTCGAAGATCTACTGTTATGGTAAGTTCTTACGTAACTGTACTTTCTACAGAGTGCAATGCCTATAGTACACCTGCAGCAGTGGTCTGAGGCAGCCACTAGGAGCAACTTTTTTTGTGCATGAATTTAAACCTTTCTATACACCACAGATTCTCAGACTTAATCAGTGTTAAATATCCAGTTCGGTACCATTTTTCAGCCAAGTAAACATAGCTTTTTTGGAGCTGCACAATGCTACTTTCTACAGCCCGCCTGTGGCCGAAATCATACAACCGGAGCAGGTCTTCTGATGAATGGTGGCCAGCATAGGTGAGACTATAATCCACCTCTCTGTTTTTGTTTTATAAAAAAATGGTCTGGCATTTTTATATGAAGTCTTTCTCGGACTAATGTACTTCTGTAGACGTTTTTGCAGACAGAAGTGTTTGGGCTCTATTATTTCTGCTGTCAGTATAATCCTGGTTTGGAACATTTCTTTTTATAACTTTGATTTGAACTTTAATTTATTTACTGCATTTTTCCGCTTTTCTACTCCTTTGGTTCAGTTCTTTCAAGCAGCAACTTGTTCTACTTTGAGTCTCTTAAGTCTTTTGGTTGACTGAACTGGGCTTTAAGCAGTTTTCACCTAAGTGCCATATTTCATACAGAGCATTAATGATGCAGCCTTATTATTAAAAAGAAGGGGCTTGATTTTCAGTTGTCTCTTAGATTGACACAAGTTGTGCCAGTCTGTTGCTGCAGCACACTCTAGGTGTGTCAGTGACCCTGCACCATATTTTATGAAAGTAGGTGGTCCCTGCACAAAAGTCCAAAGAGTTGCCGCAGCCACAGACTTGCACCAAACATTTTGCACACCTGAGGAGTTTGATGGAGGGTCCGGTCAAGCCCCCCCCCCCCACCGTGGCACAACCCTAGCCAAACCTAAAAGGTGGGGGGGGGTTACAGTGCTTGCAAAGAGGGGTAGAGGGAGCAGTGGGGATGTCATAGGGGGTGATGGGGGCACGGCAGCAGTGTGAGTGTATTGAGGCAGCTGGTGGAGGAGGTACCAAGCCCCGTGACATAGCTGATAAGCTTGGGTAGAGGGGGGTGGGCAGGGACAGATCATGACCTGGACCCCAGATGGAAACAGGCCTGGCACTTAGCCCAGAGGACCCACAGACTCTGGCAGTGTAGTCTGGTATTCACCTTCTGCAACATGGGTGGCTGTGTACCAGGAGACTATTGTGGTGCCCAGGGAACATACCCGTCCACTATCAGCACCTCACAACCTACTGCCAGTACAGACCACTGCATGTTGGGATCTGTGGGTCCTCTGGGGCAAGAATCAGGGCTGTTTCCATCTGGAGTTCAGGTCATGCTTCATCCCTGCCCACCACCCTCTACCTGAGCCCATCGACTTTGTGTCATGAAGAATGGCACCTCCACCAGGTTTCTCCTCAATTACCTTACAGTGCCGTCATGCCCCCGTCACCCCGTAGGACATCCCAACTGCTCACTCTGCCCTGGTCCCCTTCTTGCAGGCCCCCCAATCACCTCCCTGCCTGGCAATGGCACAGGGCCCTTAGACCAACTCCTGACTGGTCTAAAGTCAGCCCCCTGTTGCGACCATGACGGGGCTTCTAGAATTTCAAAAAAAAAGGTATGCAGCTCCGACATGGCACAAGCATCTGTACAGCCTGGTAGGGCAGCTTTGGTGCATGGCATCCTCATTGTGATCTAGCCTGTGTTCGAAAATCAGGATTGCCGCAAACTTTGATACAAGGGGCCACTTGCGTCAAAGCCGTTTTGTGCAGGCACCTTGTGCCAGAGTTTTTTTAAAAACAGAGTCCCAAGTTTTCAAAAATATTATTGCCTCAAAGTGAGCTTTCTATTTCTAAGCAAAAACAGTCTAGGTTGTTTACATTTTCTGGTATAAAACAGGACGATTTAATAGATTTCGAGTCTACAGAGAATATTTTCCCAGTCAGCCCTGCCTCTACCAAAGCTAACCCTTTGGCTTCTCATTCACAAAAAGAGCTTAGTCAAACTGGGCTTAGCTTTTAAAAAAAATCAAGCTATCATTTACCAACTAAAATGGGTCCCAAAGTACAACCCAATTCTGACAAAAAGAAGACCCAGGAAAGGAAAGAGGATAAAAAACAGTAATAATTAGGGGGAGGATGGACCTCAGCAACAGCCAAGCCACATCATTCTGAAGATATGTATGGCAAGCCATTAGGGACATAATTCATACTCTCTGGCTGTATAGTAAAACACACACTATATAGTGAAATACATACATCATATAGTGAAATATATACATTATATAGTGAAATACATGCGCAATGTAGTGAACCACATACAGTATCTACTGAAATATATACATTGTATAGTGAAATACATATACTGTATACTGAAATACATATATTATATAATGAAACACATACACTATATAGTGAAATGCTTACATTGCATAGTGAAATACATACACTATCTACTGACATTCACATACTGAGTACTGAAAATCCACATACACTATATACTGAAACAAATGTACTATATACTGAAACATATACACTACCTATTGAGGTACATACATTACAGACTGAAACATCCACATAAACTATGTACTGAAACAAATACTCTATAGATTGTAACACATGCACTATATATTGAGAAAAAAACTGCATACACTATATACTGAAACAAATACACTATATATTGAAATGCATACACTACACACTGAAAAAAGCATATACACTATATACTGAAACAAATACACTGTGTATAGAAATACATACAGTATCTATTGAAATGCATATACTACACACTGAAAAAGCACATGCACTATATACTGAAACAAATACACTATATATTGAAACATCTTCACTTTATATTGAAATACATACACTATCTGTTGAAATAAATACACTATGCACTGAAAAATCTGCATACACTATATACTGAAACAGATACATTACATGGTGAAACACATACACTGAGGACTGAAAAATTCACATACTCTATATACTGAAACAAATAAACTGTATACTGAAATGGACTTTGTTCTGAAACTACCCATCCCCCTGCCCCTCCCCCATGAATGTCCTACAGCTGAACTCCTTGCCTGTTGCATTCAGTTAGCTGCTAGCTTGATGAGAGGACGTCTAAAATGGCAGAGCTGAGGTAAACAAAACAGGGCTATCTCTTATTCTACTTCTTTATGGGGGTTTTCCTTTTGTTTTGCTTGCACACCTTTAGTCAAATTTCAGACCATTGTGATGTGACAAGAAACTTTTAAAACTAAATGCTGTAGTTTATTCTTTTAAATAAGTGCTGCCTTCATTTACTGTCAGACAACATATTTGTATAGGAAGCTAATACAGGATATTCCTAACATACCTGTATTCATAGGGAGCTGCATGCATTTTTCCAAGTTAAAGTGTTGATTTGTTTTATGTGTAATTAATTACTGTGTAAGTCCAGCAACTTATCTGAGTTGAATGCTTGGGAAGCACTTCAGGAGCTGTGGAAGTGTAAGCCAAAATCATTGCTAGTTTGTGACTCTATGGACTATGTTTTAATTAAGTTTTTATTTTAATGTTTTGTTTAATAAACGTTTCTTGGTTAAGAAACAAAAATACATATTTTGCTGCAATCCCTCAGTATTCAGTTCTCATCAGGAGTTTAGCAGGCATATGCATATAATTTGCATTGTTTTACTAAATAAGTTTACTGTGAATCCTCACTGGAGGCATGCACAGTCTGTTTTAGGTTTGAGCTTCTCAAACTGTGTTTTATTTCTTTTTTTTTTCCCATAGAGATTTTATCTCCTTAGTCACCCTCTGCCCCTTGCCACTGACATCTCAGCCCAATCACTTACCATCCACAGGACATATTTGCTCTGAGATTCCCCCAACTCACATCCCCGTGTTGGTGCCAGGAGGGGGAAGGCCATTGACAAGGAGACACATATTCCGATATGAACAGAGCCTGGTTAGCAGTGCAAAATCTGTAGCAGGTTGTTGGATCATTTTGCCATTAGGGGGTTTCTACCTTTAGTTTCATCCCTGGGCAGCCAAGCATGGAATGATGCAATTGCATATAAAGACACATGCTTGCTTTGTGCCTGCCTGAGCCCTCCCCCTTATGCAACTCCACTGCCCTGCCAGCCCTCCTCAGCTAGGTGGATGTTGAAGAGTGGGGTGGTCAGACTTCCCCTCACTGAGAGGAGAGCATTCCCCGAGATGCTCAATCATATCCCCAGCTAACCCCTGTGCAACTCAGGTCCACCCCCAAAACTGGGCCACTGGCATGGGAGGCAGTGCAATCACCACCAAGCTGCTAGGCCAGCCCATCAGACTGTGTTTTTATAAGTAGATAAAGAGAGCATATAGGTAAAAGAAGAAAACAAACTGTATTTTAACTAGTCTGTTATAAACATTTTAAGTCACATCACAATGTTTTGAAATCAGATAAAGGTTTTGCAAGCAAAATACGATAAAACAATACATAAAGAGATAAGATAAACCTTTTATGTTTACCTTCTGCATCTTAGGAGGCATCGGCCAAGATTTTTAGTCAATTAGGGCCCCATTTTCAGAAGGTTAGCATGCAGAGCTAAGCATTACACTGTGGGAACAGCATGGTTGGATCGGTGTCGTATTCAGCATCACTTGATGCTACCCTGATCATGTGCATGTGCATATATACTACTACGGCCATGTAAATGAGTAATTCTCTCCTGCATACAGAGCACAGTGCTGTATAAAAGGTTTCCTTAGCGACCATAAGTACTGTACCTCCCTCTACATTTTATACTCAGCCTCTAGGCTTCTAGTACCTAGATGCTTGATTTTGCACTTTTTGACTTTGAACCCGAACTACCATGTCCCATAGCACTCTTTAAGTTTTCTAGTGTCCCCACTCATTCTCTCCATCTGCACCTATCAACGCTATTACAGATTGTGGTGTCATCTGCAAAAAGGCATATCTCCCCTTCTAGTTCTTCTGTTATGCCACTTATAAAGACACTGAAGAGGATGTGTCCCATTACTGAGCCCTCTAGCACCCTACTGGTCACTCTCTCCTCACTGGAGGGAGTGCCATTTACCACCACCTTCTGTGGCTGTGCGCTATCTCAAGTGCAGCACTTAGGAGTACATAACATAACACTAATCTGAAAATGGGGGCCCACATATCACTGTAACAGGACTAGCACTGTATTGTGATAAGCATGGCTGATACTATTTTATAAAGCATTCTTCTGTGCAGTGCTAACCTGTTAATGTGGCACTGTTTTTTTTTTTTTTTTTTTTGCACAGGATTACTAATTGCAACCAGGTGCTCATACAACTGGGGGTTACTCTAATGCATATAAGGTGTACAGGTATATTAAATGCTTTCTTGAAGTGTTAACACACTGCGTGGTTAGTGCTAGTTAATGATTCTGGGAATCGTGTTTTAACTGCACACACGCAGCCTGCCAGCAACCCCCCACACACATACACACACAGTCAGCTCTGGACACAATAAAAAAACAAGCATTAGTCAATGCTGAATGTTGATTGTGTTGGTCCGTTGAGCTCGCTCACTGGCCCTCTGTCACTTGCTCGTTCTGTTTCTCCCGGTGCTGCAGGCTGCTGTTTTGTACTGAGCTCCTTCCTGCGCTGGCCCCCTTTTCTGTCCACAAAGAAATCTGCAGATGGCCTGACAGAGCTCCGTTGAGGTGGGTCACTCCCCCCTCTGACTCCCTTATTCTGTTTCTCCTTGCGCTGCAGGCTGGCCTTTTGTACTGGGCTCCTGCCTCTGTTGGTGGCTTTTTCTGCCAACAAAGAAATCTGCAGTAGTCCCAACACAGGTCTGTTGAGGTTGCTCACTCCCCCTCTGTCATTCACTCGTTCCGTGTCTGCCAGCGCTGCAGGCTGGCCTCTTGTATTGGGCTCCTGCCTGCAGTGCCACCTTTTTCTGCCCACAAAGGAATCCGCAGCAGTCACGACAGAGCTCTGTTGAGCTCACTCACTCCCCCCTTCTCTTACTGACTCATTCTGTTTCTGCCACCGCTGCAGGCTGTCCTTTTGTACTGGGCCCCTAGGTGCATTGCTGCCTTTTTCTGCCCACAAAGAAATCCGCAGCAGTCCCAACAGAGCTCTGTTGAGCTCACTCGCTCCACTTCCCTCACTCTCTCACTGGTTCTGTGTCTCCTGCGGGTGCAGGCTGTCCTTTTGTACAAGGTTCCTGCCTGCGCTGGCGGCTTATTCTGCCCACAAATAAATCTGCAGCAGTCCTGACGCAGGTCCGTTGAGCTTGCTCACTCCCCCCCTCTCTCCGTCACTCATTCCATTTCTGCCTGCGCTGCAGGCTGGCCTTTTGTACTGGGCTCCTGCCTACATTGCTGCTTTTTTCTGCCCACAAAGAAATCCGCAGCTGTCCCGAAAGAGCTCCATTGAGGTCACTCACTCCCCTTGTCTCATTCGCTCATTCTTTTTCTCCTGGTGCTGTAGGCTGCCCTTTTGTACTAGGCTCCTGCCTCTGTTGGCACCTTTTTCTGGCCACAAAACAATCTGCAGCAGTCCCAACAGAGCTCCATTGAGCTAGCTCACTCTCTCTCTCTCTCTCTCTCTCTCTCCTCTCGTTCCATTTCTGCCAGCGCTGCAGGCTGCCCTTTTGTACTGGGCTCCTGCCGGCATTGCCGCCTTCTTCTGCGCATAAAGAAATCTGCAGCAGTCGTGATAGAGCTCCGTTGAGCTCGCTCATTCCCCCCTCTCACTCGCTCATTCTGTTTCTCACGCTGATGCAGGCTGCCCTTTTGTACTGGGCCCCTGCGTGCATTGCTACCTTTTCCTACCCACAAAGAAATCTGCAACAGTCCCAACAGAGCTCCATTGAGCTTCCTTACTCCCCATCCTTCACTCGCTTATTCTGTGTCTCTCGCTGCTGCAGGCTGTCCTTTGTACTGGGCTTCTGCCTGTGTTAGCACCTTTTTTTGCCCACAAAGAAATTCGCAGCTGTCCTGACAGAGCTCTGTTTAGGTCGCTCACTCTGCCTGTCTCATTTGCTCATTCTGTTTCTCCTGGCGTTGCAGGCTGTCATTTTGTAGTTGGCTTCTGCCTCCGTTGGCGCCTTTTTCTGCCCACAAAAAAATCTGCAGCAGTCCCAACAGAACTCTGTTGAGCTTGCTCACTCCCCCCTCTCTCACTCGCTCATTCCGTTTCTGCCAGTACTGCAGGCTGCCCTTTTGTACTGGGCTCCTGCCTATGTTGCCGCCTTCTTCTGCCCACAAAGAAATCTGCAGCAGTCATGATAGAGCTCCGTTGAGCTCACTCAGTCCCCCTCTCTCACTCGCTCATTCTGTTTCTCACGCTAATGCAGGCTACCCTTTTGTACTGGGCCCTTGCGTGCATTGCTGCCTTTTTCTGCCCACAAAGAAATCTGCAGCAGTCCCAACAGAGCTCCATTGAGCTCACTCACTCCCCATCCCTCACTCACTCGTTCTGTGTCTCACGCTGCTGCAGGCTGTCCTTTTGTACTGGGCTTCTGCCTGCATTGGCACCTTTTTTTGCCCACAAAGAAATCCGCAGCTGTCCCGACAGAGCTCTGTTGAGGTCGCTCACTCCGCCTGTCTCATTCGCTCATTCTGTTTCTCCTGGCGTTGCAGGCTGCCATTTTGTAGTTGGCTGCTGCCTCTGTTGGTGCCTTTTTCTGCCCACAAAGAAATCTGCAGCAGTCCCAACAGAGCTCCATTGAGCTCTCTCACTCCCCCTCTCTAACGCGATTATTCCGTTTCTGCTGGTGCTGCAGGCTGCCCTTTTGTACTGGGTTCCTGCCTGCGTTGCCGCCTTCTTCTGCCCACAAAGAAATCTGCAGTAGTCACAGTAGAGCTCCATTGAGCTGGCTCACTCACTCTCCTTCTCTCACTCGTTCGTTCTGTTTCTCCCACCGCTGAAGGCTGCCCTTTTGTGCTGGGCCCCTGTGTGCATTGCTGCCTTTATCTGCCCACAAAGAAATCCACAGCAGTCCCAGCAAAGCTTCGGTGAACTCACTCACTCCCCCTCCCTCACTCGCTCGTTCTGTGTCTCCCGCTGCTGCAGGCTGCACTTTTGTACTGGGTTCCTGGCTGCACTGGCAGCTTTTTCTGCCCACAAAGAGATCTGCAGCAGTCCTGACACAGCTCCGTTGAGGTCGCTCACTCCCCCTCTGTCACTCGCTCGTTCCTTTTCTGCAGGCGCTGCAGACTGGCCTTTTGTACTGGGCTCCTGTGTGCATTGCTGCCTTTTTCTGTCCACAAAGAAATCTGCAGCAGTCCCAACAGAGCTCCATTCAGCTTGCTCTCATTCCCCCTCTCTCACTCGCTCATTCCATTTCTACCAGTGCTGCAGGCTGCCCTTTTGTACTGGGCTCCTGCCTGTGTTGCCGGCTTTTCATGCCCACAAAGAAATGTGCAGCAGTCACGATAGGGCTCCATTGAGCTTACTCACTCCCTCCCGCCCCACTTGCTCATTCTGGTTTTCCCGCCACTGCAGGCTGCCCTTTTGTACTGGGCCCTAGCGTGCATTGCTATCTTTTTCTGCCCACAAACAAATCTGCAGCAGTCCCAACAGAGCTCCATTGTGCTCACTCACTCCCCCTCCCTCACTCACTCGTTCTGTGTCTCCTGCCGCTGCAGGCTACCCTTTTGTACTGGGCTCCTGCCTGCATTGGTGGCGTGTTCTGGCCAGAAAGAAATCTGAAGCAGTTCCGACACAGCTCCATTGAGCTTGCTCACTCCCCCCTGTCTCATTCTGTTTCTCCCAGTGCTGCAAGCTGGCCTTTTGTACTGGGCTCCTGCCTGCGTTGCCGCATTTTCTGCCCACAAAGAAATCCGCAGCAGTCACAATACAGCTCTGTTGAGCTCGCTCACTACCGCTCTGTCACTCACTCATTCTGTTTCTTTTGGTGCTGCAGGCTGCGCTTGTGCACGGGGCTCCTGGCTGCGTTGGCACCTTTGTCTGTCCACAAAGAAATCTGCAGCTGTCCTGACAGAGCTTTGTTGAGGGTCGCTCAGTCTCCCTCTGTCACTCGCTCATTCTGTTTGTCCTGGCGCTACAAGCGGCCCTTTTGTACGGTGCTCCTGCCTGCATTTTCGCCTTTTTCTGCCCACAAAGAAATCCGCAGCAGTCCTGCTAGAGCTCTGTTGAGTTCACTCAGTCCCCCATCTCACTCACTCGTACTGTTTCTTCCACCACTGCAGGCTGGCCTTTTCTACTGGGCCCCTGCCTGCTTTTATGCCTTTTTCTGCCCACAAACAAGTCCGCAGCAGTCCTGACAGCGCTCCGGTGAGTTCACTCACCCACCCTCCCTCACTCGCTCTCTCGTTCTGTTTCTTCCAGTGCTGCAGACTGTCCTTTTGTACTGGGCTCTTGTGCTGGGGCCTTTTTCTGCCCACAAACAAATCTGCAGCAGTCCCGACAGAGCTCAGTTGAGTTCGGTCACTCCCCCCTCTCACTTGTTCAATCTTAATCTGTCCCAAACACTGATTTCCCACAGCGACCGTGCTATTCTCCGGCAGGAGTGCAAAAACATATTTAGACCGGATGCAAAAAATGACAGCTGTACTGTTCGTAAAGAGGTGTGAAAAAAGTGCCACTCTTGAAAATGTGGTGTGAAAATATTACAAATGTGCGAAATTACAAGAGTGCATTGAAACAGTTCAATGCACGCTTGTTACACAGTCTTGTTATGGAGTTTCGTCACCAAATTTTCAACATAAGGCTTTTAGGACCTCTGCTCATGAACAGTGCCCCACTGTCATTTTCTTAATCTGTCCCGAACACTGATTTCCCACAGCGACCGCATTATTGTGTGCCACAACTGTGAAACCACATTTCAGTCAGAATGTGAAAAATGACAGCTGTACTGCTCATAAGGAGGTATGAAAAAATGCCACTGTTGGAAGTCTGGCATGACAATATTACAAATCTGCGAAGTTACAAGGGTCTGTGGAAAGTGTGCAACGCACACTTGTAGTACAGTCATTTGATGGGCTATCATCACCAAATTTTCAATATAGGCATTTTAGTACCTCTGCTCATGAACAGTATCACTGTCATTTTCTTAATCTGTCCCGGACAGTGATTTCCCACAGCGACTGCTGTATTCTGCGCCGGAAGTGTGAAAACACATTTCGAGCCAGGATGGGGAAAAGCCGGATGCTGTTTCATAGTAGGTAGTGGGAAAATGGCGATGTTGAAAATCTGGAGTGAAAATATAAATTCACGAAGTTACGAGCATGCGTGCAAACTGCGCAACACATGCTCGTAACACAGTCATTTTATGGAGTATCGTTAGCAGATTTTCAACACAGCCATTTCAGGACCTCTACTCATGAACAGTGTCACTGTCATTTTCTTAATCTGTCCGAACACTGATTTCCCACAGCGACCGTGCTATTCTGCGCCAGAAGTGCGAAAACACATTTCCGCCAGGATGTGAACAATGACAGCTGTACTGTTCACAAGGAGGTGTGAAAATGCCAATGTTGAAAATCTGGCATGAAAATATTTCAAATTCATGAGATTCACGGCGTGGGTAGCAACTGCTGGCTGCAGCTCGTAAAACAGATCATTTTGGTTTTCCACCAAATTTGCAACATAGGCTTTTACAGACCCACCTCATGAATACTGGCACTGTTGTTTGTTAATGACCCCGAAGGTGATTCCGCGCAGTGAGCGCGAAACCACCTTCGCGGAGCCGATTAACTTATACAGTTCAGAATTCATGAGGAGGGTCCAAAAACCTATGTTGAAAATTTGGTGAAAAAATCCCAAAAATGCCCAGATATGTACTAAAGTTGAAAAACCCTGTTTATTACGTTATACAGCTTACGGCATTTCCTCAGTTCTCGCGGTCAGCTTTGAAGAGTGCAGACGTGTTCCTGGTCCACCGAAGATTGTCGCGCCAAGCTCCACTAGGTAAGTTAAATGGGGTGACGAGGGGGTGTGGGGAGGCAGGGTGTGCAGTGGGTTGGTGCGAGTTGCAGGTGGGGGCCAGGGACACTACGAGAAACCGTTTCCTTTTTTGCAGGTAAAAAAAAAATACTTCCGGGACCGTTTTCCCTTTACAGGGGCATGTGGCACGCTGGGATGGGCACCCAGAGTGCCACCAATGGCTTTCTTTTGGGGGGTCAGCAGTAGCCGGCCAGAGTTGGGCACCCGTCGACAGGAATAAAAGCGGGGTGGGGGTACAGAATGCCCGGCGGGGGGGCTCCCCGTCAGCACCCAGAAACAATGGGGCACCGAGGCCGACGGGGTTTGGGGACCCAGTTGGCACATAAACACAGTGGGGGGTTATATTGTTTGTGAACACAGCGGCAACCCGCCGCCATGTCCACAAACAATATCAGGGTTTTTACATCCCACCCTACAATGACAGGTCGCTCCCTCATTGCAGCAGATGGCTGATGCTGCAATAACGAGGCAGCCCCTGATTGCAGCGGCGAAATTGTCAGTAGTTGGTGCAAATATTCCAAACTACTGTCACCAGCAGATTGCAATGGCATTGGGGGAAGCGGGACAGTCCTTTGCAGGCTGTGGTGGCATTGGCCACAACAGTGCCATGCCTCCACAGCTTGCTACTGAGAAACTTCTGCCGCAATATATGTTGTTTCTTTGGCTGTGCGCCATCAGCATGAAAATGAAATACATCCTGTCTGCCCATTTCCCATAATTAAACCTCAAGAACCTACTGTCCATGCAGGGTAATAGCCTCACTATCCACTCCTTGTTCCCCTCCTACTACTATCAGCCCGAGTAACCATTATACCCTTCACTTTGTCACAGCCATGCTTGAAACCATTTATGGTTTTGGTGCCTGCCATCTCAGTTGGCAAACTATTCCACATTTCCACCACCATTTCTGGAAAATAAAACTTTCCAATATCCCTCTTGAACCTCCCTCCCATCAGTCTCTACTTGTGCCCCCTTAACATTGAACTGTTACTCATGCTAAGTAGTTCTCCATTCACCTTGTTTATTCCTTACAGGAACTTGAAGGTCTCTATCATATCATTCCTCTCTGTCTGGTCTCCAATGAAGACATGTTCAGTGCCTTGAGCAGATCCTCATACGATCTGTCCTGTCAGCTCTGAATCATCCTGATCACCCTTTGTCCTTATCTTTCCTGAGGTGAGGTCTTCAGAAGTTCAGAACTCTGAACAGTATACCCAGTGCAGCCTCACCAATGATCAATAAAGAGGCAGTAAACCTCTTTTCTTCTACTATCAGGACCCCTTCTGGCACATCCTAGTATCCTATTTGCCTTACTAGATGCCTCACTGTACTAGCTTGATAGTTTAAGGGAGTCACTAATGATGAATACTAGGTCCCTTTCCTCAGCTGTAGTGCTCAGCTCTACCCCTCCTATCCAGTACTCTGTCCTGGGGTTCTTGTCCCCTAAGTGAATCACCTTGCACTTTTTGGCATTGAATTTCAACTGCCAAACCTTAGGCCACCTCTAATCTTTACATGTCAGTCTGCAGTTTCCTACTTCCCCATCACTATCTACCCTCCCATGAGCTTGGTGTCATCTTCAAAGAGACACAGCACCAGATTCATTCTCAAACGTTGTTAATGAGCATATTGAAGAGAACAAGAGTCAGGATGGATCCCTGTGGCATTCCACTCTTGACTTCCCTCTTTTCTGATTTGACACCATAATCACAACCCTATGATGCCTTTCATTCAACTAAAGCCCCCTCACCCCCACCAAAACACTGCTTATATTTTCCTTCAAATCCCTGGACCTCTCCCCCTTGCGCCGTGACCTAAGTCACTCTGATTGGTCCCCTATCTCATTGGTCTGCTCCACTGATTCCTTGCTAACATATTTCAAAACAAAATTCCTCTAAATATTTTTTTTTTTTTTTTTTAGTTGTTTAACCAGGAGTAGCACACTAAGCTGAAAGCTTTTTTACAGGAGTGACCTGGGAGCACAGGGAAGTTAAGTAACTTGCTCAGAGTCACACAGTATGCAGGTGGAAACTGTGGGATTCAAACCCAGGTCTGGTCTGCTGGATGTCACCAGATTTGCAGCTCAGAGCCTTAAACCACTGCGCTATACTGCCTCTCCTTTATGGAACTGCCATGCCCCCCAAGAGCAGGACATGAGAAAAGGTACACCACTTCCCCTAGATCATGGCTGACCTCATAGCTTACTTGCAAGTGCATGATTTGGCCTGGTCAAAAAATAAACGTAACACATCCCCCATGGCTTCCAGAGGTATCATCATCTGCAGCAGCTGTACCATGGCAATAAGCTTCCCAAAGGTGAGAATTTTACATCTGACTTCAGTACCAACATTGGTTACCTGTCTAAATTTTGAAAGGCTGCCACAATATCTTCTCCCCTCCCACTCCTTTGCCTGTCCTCAGAGTCAGTGACACCCCTGTCTCTAACCTCTCCTTCATCACCATAGAGATGTAATTCCTTTTCATCACCTGTACCTCCTCTCTCTCCTCCTCTCCCCTTCCTCACCTCTCCACTCACCTGCCAGCGCATGATTGTCATCTCCTTCCTTCCCCTATTGTTTTTTCTGTCCAGTAACCCATCCTTTATCACCGACACACTTCCCACCTAATACTTCCAGGTAGGAGCCCAGATGGCGGGATAAGCTCCTCCATCTGACTGCTTCTGCAATCTCCTCCCATTGGATGACCTCCTAGCCTCTCTTTCTGGTGTTCCTCCATCCCTGCTGACTGGAAGGCTGCTACTTTACTCCTCCTTCTCCAAAGATGGTGACCCATCAGGTATGAACAGCTACTGACTCATTTATCTCCTCCCTTCAAAATACAGGAACAAATTATCTTGTCACAACTCTCTCCTTTCTGGACTCCTCTTCCTTTTTCACCCAATACAAGTCTGACTTCCGCAAAAATCACTCCACCACCTGCTCAGGCTCGCCAAATCCATCCATAATGGTATGGATCACAGCCCATTCACTTCTGCTATCTTCATCGATCTAGCCAAAGCATTCAACCCTGTCTACCACCCAATTATTAGCCAAACTCCAGGCTGCAGGCCTCCATGACTTAGCCATCAGCTGTTCCACTCCTACAACAGGGGTAGGTCCCAAGCAGTCAAAAGTGGTGACCCCCTCTCTCCTCCCTGCCTGTATCCACTTGGGTCCCACAAGGATCTGTGTTAAGCCCACTACTTTCCTCCATTTTCCTTAATGATCTCCCCCTCCATGTGCTTATCTACATCCATTCACATGTACATGGATGACGCGGTCCTCTGCACAGCAGGCCCACAGACTCCAGCTGGACTTTGATCAAGTTCAGCCCTGACCACACACAAATCAGCTTTTCCTCAATGCCAAGAAGGCTGTCTCCATGTCCTTTGGCACAAGGCACCAGACTCTCTAGGCTCCCTCCCCTTCCTACTTTCCATATCCTGGATGGCTCCCCTGTGGAGGATGTTGCCACCTTTAGTTATCTTGGTATCTGGCTAGACCAGCACCTAAACGTTTCTGAACAAGTGGATGCTATAGTCAAAAAGCTGCACCACAATTTGGAGCACTTTACAGGAACTGTGACTGTATCCCACCTCCAGCATACCATGCTATTATCCAGAGAATGATCCTCCAAATCTCTGACTATGGTGATGTGGTCTACAGCGTAGCCCCCTTCACTACCCGTGCCAGACTGGACACACTCTTCAACTATTTCTGCCATTACACTCTCGACTATCCTTCTTGGACTCACCATTGTTCTATATAAATCTCTCTCCTTTTCTTTTCTTGTGGACAGACACCATGTCCACTGTGCCAGCTTTGTGGGCAAATCTGGTTTGTTTCCCTACCCTCCAATCTCTCCGACGGCCCCCTTATTGCCATACCATCAGAAGCTGAAATATTCGAACCCTAGCAGTCCCTTCAGTTTCCACAACCATCGGCAAAGTCATGTTCAGCCACCGCTGCCCTAAAATCTGGAACTCCCTCGCCCCAGCCATTCACCAATCTCCCTCCCATGGATTCTTTCAAACCACTTCAGCGGCCTCACCTCTCCCTCCTGAACTTGCTCTAGTTTTCCCTCTTGCTCTCCTATTCCTTGTTTCCAGTTTAGGTACAGCTAAAATTTGGCACCTGTGCTTGCACTCTAGGCATTATGCAGAAATGTTTATAGCTAATGTTGAAGTAAAAGCCTCTCCAGCCCCTTTGCGTATCAGTTGTGTGGATGGAGCTTCCCTCCTAACTTTGAACTCCATCAAATACCTTGGGGTGACACTTGACCCCCAATTGGACCTAGGAAGTCATATCCTAAATGTCTGTAGAACTGTGAACTGTAAATTGGGTCTGGCCTATAGGGCAAAAATAACCTGACACCTGCTGCTCGTCTGGCACTTGCTAGAGGTGTACTACTTCCCTCCCTTAGCTATGGTCTCCACCAATTTGCCTGTACCTCCAAAGCTCTTCTTATTCGGTGGCACACGACGTACAATAACATCTGTTGCTTTGCACTGGCCGCCCACCCATCTCACCCACCATTGTGAGCTTTATGATAAACTAGGTTGGCTTTCCCCAACCAATCACCTGAACTTTGAGCTGGGATGCCTCGTGGGCAAAGTGATCAGAAGTGGCACCCCCCCCCGGGGCTGGCACAGCTTCTCTCACTTCCTGACCCCTCCTCTTACCCACTCAGGTCCCAGGGTCTTGGGATGCTAAAAGTTCCCCTCACCCGTACCCTTATGGGGGACAGTGACTTTGTTGCATGTGCTCCTAGGCTCTGGAACTCCTTTTCTGACCATGTTCGTTCTGCCTCCACCCATCAGTGCTTCCGGAAGTCCCTGTGGGGGCATCTGAAGCTGGCCTCAGCGTGCGAATGTCCCAAGCCTCCCTAGCTGAATTGTACTTGGAGCCCAACTGTTCTGAGGACCTGCCAATGATCTTTTGCTAGTTTCTCGTGATCCAATTGCTCTGCTAGGCATCTGACTGCACTATGTATGCTCTAGACTATATATTGTTGATTATGTGTACTTTATCAATTTCTGTCATAGGAGTTCACTCTATGCCTTACCGTTTTGTGACTCCATGCATTTTGTTACTCTATGTACTTGCTTTACTTGCTGTTATGTTCTGATGTATCTGTATTACCTGTTGTACTCTCCCGGGAAGTTCCTGAAAATAGGCATATAACTTGTCTAGTGTACCTCCCCTGTTAACAAAAGCTAAATAAATAAATAAAACTGCTCTGTATTTGATCGCCAGCATAGGTTTGTGGCTCCTGACTGTGCTGTATATGCATTGTCGATTGTTTGCTTGTCCTCAAGTTCTCACATCTTGCATGTATTATTCCCTATGTAATTTGTGGTTGTGTACCAATCTGCTCCATGTATTTATGTATTTTGAACTATTGCTTCCTAAGACCCACTTATCCAGTTTCCTTCCCAGGCTGCGTCTAGAAATGAGCTCCCAGCTTAGTATTCCTGGGTGGGGAGCACTAGAACCAAGGATCATTTTACTATAATAACTGGAGCCATTTAAACTGTGATCAGGGGTGTAGAACCTTTACATGCCAAGGATCATTTTGGTATACTACTTGGGAGCATCATAGTGGTGACCAGTGGTAGGGTCACAATATACACCACTGTGTGCTCAAATTTATTTATTGAAAAATTTCACCAGGGAAGGTACACTGAACAACAAGTTGCTAGTCTCCCGGTACGACCTGTGGGAGAGGGTGGTGGGAGTTACATAGTAACAATGAGTACACATAAAATACACAATATCATACAAAAACATAGGTTACAATTGAATTATACATTAGCATGAAAAGCAAATAATTACGAGGGTAGAAAAGTGAAAACCAGTCGCAGTGAGCTTGTGGAGAGACAGAGAGAGAAAGAGATTAATGTAATAGCAAGTGTGAACCAATGGCCTGCACTATGCAGACTAAGAATAGCACAGGGTGGCAAGTGAAGTGAGTCAGCAGGGCATCAAACAGGATGTAGGACAAGAAAGGGGGGGAGCTAAGGGCAGTTGCAATTTACAGAGAGGAAATTATGAAGAGCTTGATTGAATGAGCCAGGCGAAGAAGGGATCGGATACGTGTGGGAAGAGCATTCCACATTTTGGGAGAGTAGAATCTGAGAGCCTGTCCACTAGCGGTGGATCTCAGGAACAGACAAAGTTCTATGGTCATGGGGTCTTAGAAGTTGAGAGGGAGTGGGTGGGGGAGATTAGGAATTTAGGGAGGAAGGGTGTGCTACACCAGTACTCGAGATGAGAGTTGCACAATGATGCAGTTGCCTGTTGTTAGGGATAGGAAGGCTAAAGCTCGGTACAAGTGGCAGCGGTGGGTAAGGTGAGGTGCATCCAGAGCAAACCGACAGAATGAGTTGAAAAGAGTATCCAGGTTGGCTAAGGAGGTGGCAGGAGCAGAGCAATAAACAACATCGCAATAGTCGAAAACCAGGAGGATCATTTTTTTGATCAGTTTGCGTCTTGCCTGTGGCGGGAGGCCGGAGCGGTTTCTATATAAGGTGCCGAGTTTGGGATGAAGCTTTTTTATTATGGCATCTATATGGGCTGAGAAGGTGAGATGTTTATCCAGCCAAACGCCCAGATACCTGAAAGACTCGGTAGCAGTTACAGTTGCTCCGTCGAGGGTAGTGAAGGTAGGGACAGAAGAGAGCCTTGACAGCTTCTGACGTGTGCCAAAAGTCATGGACACAGTTTTCTTGGCATTTAGGAAGAGTTGGTGAGATTGAAACCAGCTCTGGACATTATTGAAATCACGTTGGAGCCTGGAGGCGACATCCAAGAGTGAGGGCCCAGAGGAGAATAGCATCGTATCATCAGCATACATATGTATAGAAGATGAGGTACAGATGGATGGAAGATCATTCAGAAAGATGGAGAAGAGAATCGGGCCTAGTATGGACCCTAGGGGGACTCCAGAGTATATGGGTAGAGGAGAGGAGATGTAGTCGGATATTTTTACAGACTGTGAGCGGTCATATAGGTATGTGCTGAACCATTTAATGGCATGTTCAGACAGCCCAGCTGATGAGAGGGAGTGGAGCAGGAGGGAGTGGGAAACCATGTCAAAAGCTTTAGCAAGATCAATAAAAATGGCAGTGGCTATGTGACCGCATTCCATGCCTGTCAGGATCGCATCAGTGATTCAAAGCAGCGAGGTAGTGGTAGAGTGATGTTTACGGAACCCAGATTGATATTGGGTGAAGAAATTCCTGTCTGAGAGGTACGAGGATAGTTGGTCAAGGACTAGATGTTCTTGTAGTTTGGCTAACGTCAGGAGGAGAGATATATGGCGGTAGTTCTCAGGGGAGGAGTCGCCGCCACACTTAGGGAGAGGGAGGACAATAGCATGTTTCCACTGACGGGGAATTTTGGCCAAGTGAAATGAGAGATTGAAAAGAGCAGTGAGTGGGGGAGCAATGGCAGAGGCAGACAAGTTTAGTAACTTTGGATCCAGTCCATCAGAGGAGCTACCTTTGCTCGGGTTTAGGGTTTCCAAGGCTGCAAGGCATGTCAGTTTTCAGAATTTTAGAGAAGGAAAAGCTATGAGGTGGGGCTGGAGGACTTCTAATGGGTGCGGAGATTAACTGGTTAATGGTTGGGAGGGAGCCTAGCAGAGTAGAAGCACATGAGGTAAAGTGCGAGTTGAAAGCAGCAGCAGTGCTAGGATGGTCGGCAATGACAGTATTGTTTATTTGGTGGAGGGTGGAGGGAGGGGTAGCCTGTGGGGAGAAAAGTGAGTGGATTACTTTCCAGAATTTGGATGGGTTATTTATATTAGAGTTAAAAGTAGAGCTGAAGTAATCAGCCTTGGCCAAACGAGTGGCTTTTGTGCATTTGTTTCTGAGGGACCCAGTAGGCCTCATAGTCTTTAAGGAGCTTTGTGCTTTTATGGAGCTTCCAGGCTGTATCCACATGCCCTTAGACAAGCAATGAGTTCTGGGGAGATCCAGGAGTGTTTCACAGACCGCGACAGGCGTAGTAGTGCATGTTGATTCCAGACTTCAAGGAATCGGTCTCTGAAGTAGTTAGCTGCAACATCTAGGCTACTGGCAACAGATATAGGTGCCCAATTAGTGTTGGTCAAATCATAAAGAAGTGGGTCAGTGTTCATGGATTTGTATGATCGGATTTGTAGAGTTTTATAGGGGACTTTGACTTTGTGAATTTTACGCACCAGGAAAGTCATGCAATGGTCACTGAAGGCATCTGCTAGAGTACCGGAATTAATGACCCTATGGGTGTGAGTTGTAAGGGCCCAGTCGATAAGGGAATGGTTTCCTGTCTTGTGATTTAGCCTAGTCGGATCTTGGATAATTTGGGTTAGGTTGAGAGCATGTATAGCATTTAGCACTTTGCTGGGTATGGTAGTCCAATTTATGTTGAACTCTCCCATAATATATAATTCGCCAGCAGAAGAGTGGCTAACTAAGGTGGTTATGAGTTCAGTAACAATATTGGGTTGTGAGCCAGGACAGCAGTAGACACCTGCTACAACAAAGATAGGTTTGGAGAAGGGGGCGGATTTGCAACAGCAGAGCCTTGTAAGCTTTTGGTAGAGCACTAGAAAAGATGGAAGTGAAATGGATGGAAGAGGAGACATAGATGGCTACCCTACCTCCTCTCCCAACTCGGTCCTGTCTCGATATTGTGAAGCCAGGGAGAGTAAGAGATGAGTTGCTGATTTTTTTATTTAGCCAGGATTCGGAAATTATATAATAATGATATAATTATTATTATATCAGGGTTCAGCATAGCTGCCAGTGGCTGTAGCAAGTCCACTTTAGGGAGGAGATTACGTATATTGATATGTAGTATTTTAAGGCCATTTGGAAGAGCTGAGAGCAGTGGCTCAGTGCTTGGCTGCTGGAGGAAGTTGAGCTGGGCCAGGGTTGAGGTTTAAGTCACCAGCTGATAAGAGTAGGAGGGCAATAATAGTATAATGCAGCTGTGCTCTTGAACCAGGGTGGTTGCATAGCAGTCGGGAGCTAGGGCTTTGGGTATTAGCAAAGGGTGGCCAGAGCTAAGCCATATAGAGTAATGTACATAGGCAGCTGGATGAGAGGCGCGGGGGCAGTGGATGAGTGAGACCAGGATATGGTAATGGAGAGGGGAGTTACCTGATTGTAGATAGGGGAGGATATCATGAATTTCAGAGGAGGGATCAAGGATTAGGTGGCAGAGGGAAGAATAAGTGCTGTGAAGTGTGGTGCAGCATGTTGGTTAAACTGGGAGTATTGGTCATGGAGGGCGAGGCTGAGTCTGAAGAAAGCTGTGACTGGCTCAGTAGGTCAGTGGAGCAGCAGGGTTCTGGGAGAGCCAATGTGAGCAGGGACAGTAGGAGGAAGGTGGAGCATACATGTATTTAAAGGAGGCCTGGGAGGGGGTTGGGGAGCCTGGGAGGGAGAAAAATCACAGCAGAAGAATATGAGCAGGCTGAACTGGAAACCCGAATGCAAAAAGGTGCACCAATTGGTGAGCCGTGCTAGCCAGCTGACCAATCAGATGCCTGTAGCAAAGGGCTGCAGCCAATCGTGGCACCGCCGATGCGTGTGGCTTAAGCTAAATACCTGGGAGTTGATCGGGCGAGTTCAGGAGGCGGCAGAAGCTGTGGGGTCCTGTATGCAGCGTGACCAAGGAAGCCCTTGCGGTTGGAAGCGCCACTACATTTCGGCAGATCTGGGGAGTTGATCCGGGGCGGGAGTTCCTGGGGCGGCAGGAGCTGTAGTGTCCATTGGCAGCTGCAGGTAGTAGGCACCACCTTTTCGGATTTGGCGCTGCTTGGGGCTACGGCAGATCTGGGAGTTGATCCGGGGAGAGTTCCACTAGGCGGCAGGAGCTGTGGGTCCCATCGGCAGCGGCACCAGATGCACTGCCTTTTTCGGTTGGCGCTGCTTGGGGCACATAGCAGATCAAATGAGGGGCAGGTTTTGGAAGCAGTAAACAGTATTGCAATTTGAGTTGTTAAGCACTTTCAAAACCTTTTATATAGCACTGTGCCCTGTAAGAGGAGGGGATCCCTCATTTGCAAGGTTTTAGTAGTACATATGCACATGCACATGATCAGATTAGTATCTGGTGCTGCTAAAATATATGGTACCTGTTCAACCATGCTGTTCTCCCACATGGCACAGTGCTTAGATGTTTAGCATTCCGCTAACCTTCTGAAAACGGGGCCCTAATTGACTAAAAATCCCCTGACAATGCCTCTTAAGATGCAGAAAGTAAACAAAAATGGACTATCTTATTCTACATCTTTACGTATTATTTTATGTTATTTTCTTTCTTTTTTCATCCGAGTGCTGTTTTTATTTACTTTTAAAAATACAGTCTGGTTTAGTGGTTTAGTTTAGGCTTGGTGGTAACTGTACTGCCTCCCATGCCAGTGGCATGGTTTTGGGGGAGGACCTATGTCAAACAGGGGTTAGCTTACAGGAGAGATGACTGAGCATCTTCAGGACTGCTCTCCACTCAGGGAGGGGGAGTCTAACCACCCTGCTCTTTAACAGCCACCTAGGTGAGGAATGCTGGCAGGGCTTAGGCAGCCACAAAGCAGTACTTGCCTTTAATTGTATTGGCATCGTTGCATGCTTGACGGCTTTTAGGGGATAAGTCAAAGGTATAAAACCTCCAATGGCAAAATAATCCACCAACCTGCCCCAGGCTGTACCAGAGATGCTCAGTCATCTCTCCTGTAAGCTAACCCCTGTTTGACCCGGGTCCTCCCCCAAAACCGGGCCACTGGCATGGGAGGCAGTACAGTTACCATCAAGCCTAAACTAAACCACTAAACCAGACTGTATTTTTATAACTAAATAAAAACAGCACTCGGATGAAAAAAGAAAGAAAATAACATAAAATAATACGTAAAGATGTAGAATAAGATAGTCCATTTTTGTTTACTTTCTGCATCTTAAGAGGCATCGGCAGGGGATTTTTAGTCAATTAGGGCCCCGTTTTCAGAAGGTTAGCGGAATGCTAAACATCTAAGCACTGTGCCATGCGGGAGAACAGCATGGTTGAACAGGTACTATATATTTAGCAGCCCAGATACTAATCTGATCATGTGCATGTGCATGTACTACTAAACCTTGCAAATGAGGATCCTCCTGCATACAGAGCACAGTGCTATATAAAGGTTTTGAAAGTGCTTAACAACTCAAATTGCAATACTGTTTACCTTCCAAAAATCCTGCCCTCATTTGATCTGCCATGCACCCCAAGTGGTGCTTCCAAATCAGAAAAGGCAGTACATCTTCGGCTGCCGCTGCCGATGGGACCCTACAGCTTCTGCCGCCCTCCTGGAACTCGCCCCGGATCAACTTCCCCAGATCTGCCGTGTGCCCCAAGCGGCACTTCCAAATCCGAAAAGGCGGTGCCTCCTTGCCCGCTGCTGCCGACGGGACCCTACAGCTCCTGCCGCCCTCCTGAACTCACCCCTGGATCAACTCCCCAGATCTGCGGCGCCCAGTGGCGCTCCAAATCGAAATAGACGGTGCCTCTTGGCCGAAGCTGCCGGCAGGACCTACAGCTCCACCGCCCTCCTGGAACTCGCCCCCGGATAAACTCCCTAGGTATTCACCGCTGCTTCAAGTGCGCACCGGCGGTGCTACGATTGGCTGCAGCTCCTTTTGCTACAGGCATCTGATTGGTCAGCCAGCTAGCACGGCTCACCGATTGGTGCGCCTTTTTTCATTCAGTTTTCCAGTTCAGCCTGCTCATATTCTTCTGCTGTGATTTTTCTCCCTCCCAGGCCCCCCAACCCCTCCCTGGCCTCCTTTAAATACACATATGCTCCCCCTTCCTCCTACTGTCCCTGCTCTCATTGGCTCTCCCAGAACCCTGCTGCTCCACTGACCTACTGAGCCAGTACAGCTTTTCTTCTGACTCAGCCTCGTCCTCCGTGACCAATACACCCCAGTTTAACCAACATGCTGCCCTACACTTCACAGCACTTATTCTCCCCCCTCTGCCACCTAATACCGCATCCCCTCCTCAGAAATTAGATGATATCCCTTCCCCTATCTACAATCAGGGTAACTCCCCCTCTCCCATTACCATATCCTGGTCTCACTCATCCACTTGCCCCTATGTCTCTCTCGTCCAGCTGCCTATGTACATTACTCTTATATGGCTGCTTAGCTCCTGGCCACCCTTTGCTAATACCCAAAGCCCTAGCTCCCGAGTGCTATGCAACCACTCCTGGTTCAAGAGCGCAAAGCTACATTATATTATTATTGCCCTCCTACTCTTATCAGCTGGTGACATAAATCCCAACCCTGGCCCAGCTCAACTTCCTCCTGCCGCCAGCACTGAGCCACGTCTCTCAGCTCTTCCAAATGGCCTTAAAATACTAAATATCAATATACGTAGTCTCCTCCCTAAAGTGGACTTGCTACAGCCACTGGCGGCTACGCTCAACCCTGATATAATAATTTCGAATCTTGGCAAAATAAAAAATCAGCAACTCATCTCTTACTCTCCTGGCTACAATATCGAGACAGGACCAACTAGGAGGAGGTGAGGGTAGCCATCTATGTCTTCTTCCATCCATTTCACTTCCGTCTTTTCTAGTGCTTTGCAAAAGCTTACAAGGCTCAGCAGTTGCAAATTTTCTCCCTTCTTCAAACCTATCTTTGTGTGGCGTCTACTGCCATCCTGGCTCACAACCAATGTGCTACTGAACTCATAACCAACAGTTAGCCACTCTTTTGCTGGCGAATTACTATAATATGGGAGAGTTCAACATAAATTGACTACCATACCCAGCAAAGTGCTAAATGCTATACATGCTCAACTAACCTAAATTATTCAAGATCCAACTAGGCTAAATCACAAGACAGGAAACCATTCCCTCATCGGCTGGGCCCCCACAACTCACACCCAATAGGGTCATTAATTCGGTACTCTAAGCAGATGCCTTCAGTGACCATTGCATGACTTTCCTGGTCGCAAAATTCCTAAGTCAAAGTCCCATATAAACTCTACAATCCGATCATACAAATCCTGAACATTGACCCACTTCTTTATGATTTGACCAACATAATTGAGCACCTATATTGCTTGTAACCTAGATGTCGCAGCTAACTACTTCAGAGACCGATTCCTTGAAGTCTGAATCAACATGCACCACTACGCTGGTACGTGTCCGTGAAACCACCTCCCTGGATCTCCCAGAACTCTTTGCTTGTCTAAGGCATGTGATACAGCCTGGAAGCTCCATAAAAGCACAAAGCTCCTTAAAGACTATGAGGGCCTACAGGTCCCAGAAACAAATGCACAAAAGCCACTCATTTGGCCAAGGCTGATTACTTCAGCTCTACTTTCAACTCTAATATAAATAACCCTTCCAAATTCTGGAAACTAATCCACTCACTTTTCTCCCCACAGGCTACCTCTCCCTCCCCCCTCCTCCAAATAAACAATACTGTCATTGCCGACCACCCTAGCAGTGCTGCTGCTTTCAACTCACACTTTACCTCATGTGCTTCTACTCTGCTAGACTCCCTCCCAACCATTAACCAGTTAATCTCCGCACCCATTAGAAGTCCTTCAGCCCCACCTCATAGCTTTTCCTTCTCTAAAATTCTGAGAACTGACATGCCTTGCGGCCTTGGAAGCCCTAAACCCGAGCCAAGGTAGCTCCTCTGATGGACTGGACCCAAAGTTACTAAACTTGTCTGCCTCTGCCATTGCTTCCTCACTCACTGCTCTTTTCAGTCTCTCGTTTCACTTGGCCGAAATTCCCCGTGAGTGGAAACATGCTATTGTCTTCCCTCTCCCTAAGTGTGGCGACTCCTCCTCCTCCCCTGAGAACTACCACTCTAGATCTCTCCTCCTGACATTAGCCAAACTACAAGAACATCTAGTCCTTGACCAACTATCCTCATACCTCTCAGACAGGAATTTCTTCACCCAATATCAATCTGGGTTCCTTAAACATCACTCTACTACTACCTCGCTGCTTTGAATCACTGATGCGATCCTGACAGGCATGGACTGCGGTCACATAGCCACTGCCGTTTTTATTGATCTTGCTAAAGTTTTTGACACGGTTTCCCACTCCCTCCTGCTCCACTCCCTCTCATCAGCTGGGCTGTCTGAACATGCCAATAAATGGTTCAGCACATACCTATATGACCGCTCACAGTCTGTAAAAATATCCGACTACATCTCCCCTCCTCTACCCATATACTCTGGAGTCCCCCAAGGGTCCATACTAGGCCCGATTCTCTTCTCCATCTTTCTGAATGATCTTCCATTCATCTGTACCTCATCTTCTATACATATGTATGCTGATAATACGGTTCTATTCTCCTCTGGGCCCTCACCCTTGGATGTCGCCTCCAGGCTCCAACGTGATTTCAATAATGTCCAGGGCTGGTTTCAATCTCACCTACTCTTCCTAAATGCCAAGAAAACTGTGTCCATGACTTTTGGCATACGTCACAAGCTGTCAAGGCTCCCTTCTGTCCCTACCTTCACTACCCTCGACGGAGCAACTGTAATTGCTACCAAGCCTTTCAGGTATCTGGGCGTTTGGCTGGATAAACATCTCACCTTCTCAGCCCATATAGATGCCATAATAAAAACTTAAATCCCAAACTAGCACCTTATAGAAACCGCCCTGCCTCCCGCCACAGGTAAAAGAGCGAACTGATCCAAAAATGATCCTCCTGGTTTTGACTATTGCGTGTTGTTTTGCTCTGCTCCTACCACCTCCTTAGCCAAGCTGGATACTTTTTTCAACTCATTCTGTCGGTTTGCTCTGGATTCACCTCACCCACCGCTGCCACTTGTACCGAGCTTTAGCCTTCCTATCCCTAACAAATAGGCGACTGCATCATTGCGCAAATCTCATCTCTAAGTACTGGCTTGGCACACTCCTCCTTCCTCAATTCCCTAATCTCCCCCACCCTCCCTCTCAACTTCTAAGACTCCATGACCATAGAACTCTGTCTGTTCCCTGGAGATCCACCACTAGTGGACAGGCCTCCTACTCCTATCGTCTCCCCAAAATGTGGAATGCTCTTCCTACACGTATCCAATCCTCTTCTTTGCCTGGCTCATTCAATCAAGCTCTTCATAATTTCCTCTCTGTAAATTGCACCTGCCCCTAGCTCCCCCCCTTTCTTGTTCTACATCCTGTTTGATGCCCTGCTGACTCACTTCACTTGCCACCCTGTGCTATTCTTAGTCTGCATAGTGCAGGCCATTGGTTCACACTTGCTATTACATTGCTCTTCCTCTCTCTCTGTCTCACCACAAGCTCACTGCGACTGGTTTTCACTTCTCTACCCTTGTAGTTAGTTCTTTTTCATGCTAATGTGTAATTCAGTTGTAACCTATGTTTTTGTATGATATTGTGTATTTTGTGTGTACTCATTGTTACTATGTAACTCCCACCTCCCTCTCCCCCAGGTCGTACCAGGAGACTAGCAACTTGTTGTTCAGTGTACCTTCCCTGGTGAAACTTTTCAATAAATAAATAAATTTGAGCACACCGTGGTGCATATCCTGACCCACCTCTGGTCACCATTATGATGCTCCAAGTAGTATACCAAAATGATCCTTGGCATGTAAAGGTTCTACTACGGTCGCATGGTTTAAATGGCTCCAGTTATTTAAGTAAAGTGATCCAGTGGTGTCTAGTGCTCCCCACCCAGGAATACTAAGCTGGGAGCTCATTTCTGATGCAGCCTGGGGAGGAGAACTTGCACAAGTGGGTCTTAGGTAGCACAATAGTTCAAAATACATAAAATACATGGGTCAAGTGGTACACAACCACAAATTACATGGGAATAATACATGCAAGATGTGAGAATTTGCGTGACAAGCAAACAATCGACAATGCATATGCAGCACAGTCAGGAGCCACAAACCTATGCTGGCGATCAAATACAAAGCAGTTTTATTTATTTATTTAGCTTTGTTAACAGGAGGTACACTAGACAAGTTATATGCCTATTTTCAGGAACTTCCGGGAGAGTACAACAGGTAATAATACATCAGAACATAACAGCAAGCAAAGCAGTACATAGAGTAACAAAATGCATTGAGTCACAAAGCGGTAAGTCGGTGAACTCCTATGACAGAAATTGATAAAGTACATATAAACAATATATAATCTAGAGCATACATAAGCGCAGTCAGATGCCTAGGAAAGCAATTGGATCACGAGAAACTAGCAGAAAGATCATTGGCAGGTCCTCAAAACAGTTGGGCTCCAAGTACAGACCAGCTAGGGAGGCTTGGGACATTTGAACGCTGGAGGCCAGCTTCAGATGCCCCACAGGGACTTCCGGAAGCACTGATGGAGGAGGCGGAATGAACATGGTGGAGGAAAGGAGTTCCAGAGCCTACAGGGCATGCAACAAAGTCTCTGTCCCCATAGAGGTTCGGTGAGAGTACTTTAGCATCCCAAGACCCTGGGACCTGATTGGGTAAGAGGAAGGGTCAGGAGGTGAGAGCTGTGCCAGCCCCGGGGGGGGGGGTGCCAGTTCTGATCACTTTGCCCACGAAGCATCCCAGCCCAAAGTTCAGGTGATTGGTCGTGGAAAGCCAACCTAGTTTATCATAAAGCTCACAATGGTGGGTGAGACGGCTGGGTGGCCAGTGCAAAGCAACAGATGTTATTGAACGTCGTGTGCCACAGAGTAAGAAGACCTTTGGAGGTACAGGCAAATTGGTGGAGACCATAGCTAAGGGAGGGAAGTAGTACACCTCTAGCAAGTGCCAGACGAGCAGCAGGTGTCAGGTTATTTTTGGCCCTATAGGCCAAACCCAATTTACAGTTCACAGTTCTACAGACATTTGAGATGATGACTCCTAGATCCAATTGGGGGTCAAGTGTCACCCCAAGGTATTTGATGGAGTTCAAAGTTAGGAGGGAAGCTCCATCCGCACAACTGATATGCAAAGGGGCTGGAGAGGCTTTTACTTCAACGTT
This sequence comes from Neoceratodus forsteri, assembly GCA_016271365.2. Classification (NCBI taxonomy): domain Eukaryota; kingdom Metazoa; phylum Chordata; order Ceratodontiformes; family Ceratodontidae; genus Neoceratodus; species Neoceratodus forsteri. The sequence goes on from CM057452.1 coordinate 1,875,820,333, forward strand.
AGCTATAAACATTTGTGCATAATGCCTAAAGTGGAAGCATAGGTGCCAAATTTTAGCTGTACCTAAACTGGAAACAAGTAATAGGAGAGCAAGAGGGAAAACTAGAGCAAGTTCAGGAGGGAGAGGTGAGGCCGTTGAAGTGGTTTGAAAGAATCCATGGGAGGGAGATTGGTGAATGGCTGGGGCGAGGGAGTTCTAGATTTTAGGCAGCGGTGGCTGAATGTGACTTTGCCGATGGTTGTGGAAACTGAAGGGACTGCTAGGGTTCGAATATTTCAGCTTCTGATGGTATGGCAATAAGGGGGCCATCGGAGAGATTGGAGGTAGGGGAAACAAACCAGATTTGCCCACAAAGCTGGCACAGTGGGCATGGTGTCTGTCCACAAAAAAGAAAGGAGAGATTTCTATATAGAACAATGGTAAGTACACAAGAAGGATGGTCGCAGTGTAATGGCAGAAATAGTTGAAGAGTGTGTCCATTCTGGCAAGGGTAGTGAAGGGGGCTACGCTGTAGACCACATCACCATAGTCAGAGATTTGGAGGATCATTCTCTGGATAATAGCATGGTATGCTGGAGGTGAGATACAGTCACAGTTCCTGTAAAGTGCTCCAAATTGTGGTGCAGCTTTTTGACTATAGCATCCACTTGTTCAGAAATGTTTAGGTGCTGGTCTAGCCAGATACCAAGATAACTAAAGGCGGTAACATCCTCCACAGGGGAGCCATCAAGGATATGGAAAGTAGGAAGGGGAAGGAGCCTAGAGAGTCTGGTGCCTTGTGCCAAAGGACATGGAGACAGTCTTCTTGGCATTGAGGAAAAGCTGATTTGTGTGTGGTCAAGGCTGAACTTGATCAAAGTCCAGCTGGAGTATGTGGGCCTGCTGTGAAGAGGACCGTGTCATCCATGTACATGTGAATGTATGCAGATAAGCACATGGAGGGGGAGATCATTAAGGAAAATGGAGAAAAGTAGTGGGCTTAACACAGATCCTTGTGGGACCCAAGTGGATACAGGCAGGGAGGAGAGAGGGGGTCACCACTTTACTGCTGGGACCTACCCCTGTGGTAGGAGTGGAACAGCTGATGGCTAAGTCCGAGAGGCCTGCAGCCTGGAGTTTGGCTAATAGATGGCAGACAGGGTTGAATGCTTTGGCTAGATCAATGAAGATAGCAGAAGTGAATAGGCTGTGATCCATACCATTATGGATGGTTGGCGAGCCTGAGCAGGTGGTGGAGTGATTTTTGGAAGTCAGACTTGTATTGGGTGAAAAAGGAAGAGGAGTCCAGAAAGGGAGAGAGTTGTGACAAGATAATTTGTTCCTGTATTTTGGAGGGAGGAGATAAATGACTCGGTAGCTGTTCGTACCTGACAGGTCACCATCTTTTGGAGGAGGAGGAGTAACAGTGGCACCCTTCCAGTCAGCAGGGATGGAGGAACACCAGAAAGAGAGGCTAGGGAGGTCATCCAATGGGGAGGAGATTGCAGAAGCAGTCAGATGGAGGAGCTTGCTATCCCGGCCATCTGGGCTCCTACCCTTGGAAGGATTAAGGGCGTGAAGTGTGTCGGGGATAAAGGATGGAGTTACTGGAGAGAAAAAAAAAACAATAGGGGGAAGAAAGGAGATGACAATCATGCGGCTGGCAGGGGTGAGAGGGAGGTGAGGAAGGGGAGAGGGAGGAGAGGAGAGGAGGTACAGGTGATGAAAGATTACATCTCTATGGTGATGAAGGAGAGGTTAGAGACAGGGGTGTCACTGACTCTGAGGACAGGCAAAGGAGGAGAGAAGAGATTGTGACAGCCTTTCAAAATTTAGACAGGTAACCAATGTTGGTACTGAAGTTAGATGTAAAATTCTCACCTTTGGCAAGCTATTGCCATGGTACAGGTGCTGCAGAGATGATGATACCTCTGGAAGCCATGCGGATGGGTTACGTTTATTTTTTGACCAGGCCAAATCATGCACTTGCAAGTAAGCTATGAGGTCAGCCATGATCTAGGGGAGGTGGTCTACCTTTTCTCATGTCCTGCTCTGGGGGGGCATGGCAGTTCCATAAAGGAGAGGCAGTATAGCGCGGTGGTTTAAGGCTCTGAGCTGCAAATCTGGCGACATCCAGCAGACCAGACCTGGGTTTGAATCCTGTGAAAAAGCTTTCAGCTTAGTGTGCTACTCCTGGTTAAACAACTAAAAAAAAAAAATATTTAGAGGAATTTTGTTTTGAAATATGTTAGCATGGAATCAGTGGAGCAGACCAATGAGATAGGGGACCAATCAGAGTGACTTAGGTCACGGTGCAAGGGGGTGAGGTCCAGGGATTTGAAGGAAAATATAAGCAGTGTTTTGGTGGGGGTGAGGGGGCTTTAGTTGAATGAGAGGCATCTGAGGGTTGTGATTATGGTGTCAAATCAGAAAAGAGGGAAGTCAAAAGTGGAATGCAACAGGGATCCATCCTGACTCTTGTTCTCTTCAATATGCTCATTAACAACGTTTGAGAATGAATCTGGGGCTGTGTCTCTTTGAAGATGACACCAAACTCATGGGAGGTGAATAGTGATGGGAATGCAAAACTGCAGACTGACATGTAAAGATTAGAGGTGGCTAAGGTTTGGCGGTTGAAATTCAATGCCAAAAAGTGCAAGTGATTCACTTAGGGACAAGAACCCCAGGACAGAGTACTGGATAGGAGGGGTAGAGCTGACCACTACAGCTGAGGAAAGGGACCTAGTATTCATCATTAGCGACTCCTTAAACAATAAGCTAGTACAGTGAGGCATCTAGTAAGGCAAATAGGATACTAGGATGTGCCAGAAGGGGTCCTGATAGTAGAAGAAAAGGGTTTTTGCCTCTTTATTGATCGTTGGTGAGGCTGCACTGGGTATACTGTTCAGAGTTCTGAACTACAGAACCTCACTCTCAGGAAAGATAAGGACAAGGGTGATCAGGATGATTCAGAGCTGACAGGACAGATCGTATGAGGATCTGCTCAAGGCACTGAACATGTCTTCACTGGAGACCAGACGAGAGGAATGATATGATAGAGACCTTCAAGTTCCTGTAAGGAATAAACAAGGTGAATGGAGAACTACTTAGCATGAGTAACAGTTCAATGTTATGAGGGCACAAGTAGAAACTGATGGGAGGGAGGTTCAAGAGGGATATTGGAAACTTTTATTTTCCTGAAATGGTGGTTGAAATGTGGAATAGTTTGCCAACTGAGATGGCAGGCACCAAAACCATAAATGGTTTCAAGCATGGCTGTGACAAAGTGAAGGGTATAATTGTTACTCAGGCTGATAGTAGTAGGGAGGGGAACAAGGGAGTGGATAGTGAAGGCTATTACCCTGCATGGACAGTAGGTTCTGAGGTTTAATATGGGAAATGGGGCAGACAGGATGTACCATTTTTATGTTGATTGTGCACAGCGCAAATAACATATTGCGGCAGCTTTCTCAGTAGCAAGCATGGCATGGCACTGTTGTGTTCAATGCCCCCACAGCCTGCAAAGGCTTGTCCCGCTTCCCCCAATGCCATTGCAGGCTGCCGGTGACAGTAGTTTGGAATATTTCCACCAACTACTGACAATTTTCGCCGCTGCAATCAGGGGCCGTCTCGTCATTGCAGCATCAGCCATCTGCTGCAATGAGGGAGCGACCTGTCATTGCAGGGTGGGATGTAAAAACCCTGATATTGTCTGTGAACATGGCGGCGGATTGCGCTGTGTTCTGAACAATATAACCCCAACGTGTTTATGTTCCAGCAGGGTCCCAAACCCCCCCGTACCCGGTGCCCCATTGTTTCTGGTGCTGACAGAGCCCACTCCCGTCGGCATTCTCTAACCTCCCCGCTTTTATTCTGTCGGCGGGTGCCCAATCCCGTTGGCTACTGCCCCACAAAGAAAGCCATTGGTGGCATGCTGGTGCCCATCAGCGTGCCACATCCTGTAAAGGAAAAAGGTCCCTACGGAGAATTTTTTACCTGCTAAAAGGAAGCGGTTTCGTAGTGTCCCTGGCCCCCACCTGCCTCTGCTCCAACCCAATGTGCACTCTGCCTCCCACCCCTCGTCACCCCATACTTACCTCTGGAGCTGAGTGCGACAATCTTCGGTGGACCGGGAACACGGCTGCACTCTTCAAAGCCGACCGTGATCTGAGGAAATGCCGGTAAGCTGTATAACATAATAAATAGGGTTTTTTCAACTTTAGTGCATATCTCTGGCATTTTGGGGACTTTTTTCACCAAATTTTCAACATAGGGTTTTTGGGACCCCCCTCATGAATTCTTGAACTGTCATTGCATTAATCGGCCCCGGAAGGTGATTTCGCGGTCACTGGAAACACAGCACGGGGGCGATTATCTTTGTTCAGTGTCAGTATTCATGAGTGGTCTCAAAAAGCCTATCTTAAATTGGTGGAAAAAATCCAAAAATGATTGTTTTATTTAGCCGCAAGGATGCGCTGTTGCTGCCCACGTCAGAATCTCCGTGAATTTGCAATATTTTCATGCCAGATTTTTAACACTGGCATTTTTCCACCTCCTTGTGAACAGTACAGCTGTCATTGTTCACATCCTGGCAGAAATGTGTTTCGCACTTCTGGCGCAGAATAGCGATGTCGCTGTGGAAATCAGTGTTAGGGACAGAGTAAGAAAATGACAGTGACACTGTTCATGAGTAGAGGTCCTGAAATGGCTGTGTTGAAAATCTGCTAGCGATAATCCATAAAATGACTGTGTTATGGCGTGTGTTGCGCAGTTTGCATGCCGCTCGTAACGCCCATGAATTATATTTCCTCCAGATTTTCAACATTGCCATTTTCCACACCTACTTATGAACAGTGCATCCATCATTTTTCCCATCCTGGCCAAAATGTGTTTTCGCACTTCCGGCGCGGAATAGAGCAGTCGCTGTGGGAAATCACTGTACGGGACAGATTAAGAAAATGACAGTGACACTGTTCATGAGCAGAGGTCCTAAAATGCCTATGTTGATAATTTGGTGATGATAGCCCATCAAATGACCATATTGCAAGTGTGCGTTTCGCACTTTCCGCACACCCTTTTAACTTCGCAGATCTGTAATATTGTCATGCCAGTTTTCCATCAGTGGTATTTTTTCATACCTCCTTATGAGCAGTACAGCTGTCATTTTCACATCCTGACTGAAATGTGGTTTCACAGTTGCGGCACACAATAATGCGGTCGCTGTGGGAAATCAGTGTTCGAGACAGATTAAGAAAATGACAGTGGCAGTGTTCATGAGTAGAGGTCCTAAAAGCCCTATGTTGAAAATTTGGTGACGAAACTCCATAACATGACTGTGTTACAAGCGTGCGTTGAACTGTTTCCATGCACCCTTGTAACTTTGCACATTTGTAATATTTTCACACCACATTTTCAACAGTGGCACTTTTTTCACACCTCCTTATGAACAGTACAGCTGTCATTTTTCATATCCGGTCTAAATATGTTTTTGCACTCCTGCCGGAGAATAGCACGGTCGCTGTGGGAAATCAGTGTTTGGGACAGATTAAGATCGAACAAGTGAGGGGGGGGAGTGACTGAGCTCATATACGCATCTGAAAGACATCTGCTGCTGCCCCAATCCCCTTGCTTCTTGTGCCGAGCACTGCAGTGCCCCCAGCCTCTGCCAGGGGATGCCAGCACCACCGGAGAGCGCCGAACCCACCCCAGGACTAAGAGAGCTGTCTACGGATGCTCAATCTTAGTCCTCCCCTGCCGACCCCCGATGACCCTGACTCATTCCCGAACCTGGGTCACCGGCGTGGTGCAAGGTGTGGCGTCCAGCACCTCAACCCTCAGCGCCACCGGGCTGGCACTAAGTGGATGTATTTTAAACAGATAATTAATAACACGGCCAATATTACAAAAGCTTATTTAAATAAAGGTGGTTTGATTCCAAGCTGTTCTTCCACTAATATTATATGAATTAACCCATAGCTTAAAATAGCGAGCAAAACTCTCAGAAATAAGGGGCTGGCAGAAGAAATGAGTCCAGAGATATGTGACCTGTGGACTGGCCTGCATGCAAGAGAAAGTTTGATATATCCAACCAACAACTTTTCTTTTATCTTCAATTAAGAAATGTTTTCCTAAAAGACTTTAAAAAATGGCAAAGAGCTCTGAATACTAGGAACTTTTAAAAAACACTGGACTGTATGCAGCACAGTAAAATTAAATACATTTCCATTGGCTTATCAGTCTTCTACATTTGGCTACTGAGCAAATATAGAAAAATTACCTTAAACAAGCATTTGTCAATGCCGAATGTTTGCTTGCTGGCATTGGCATCGGTAGTGTAGAAGTTACAGAGCTGCATAATAGAAATGGCAGTGAAGTATTGAACTGAAGCCAACCCCACCACCACCCTGCAGAGAGTGACAGGCATTGGGGTGTGCCTTTGGGTCGTCAGGCATAGCGGCCACGCCATTTCACCACACCCTACCCTGCAGACACTGACAAGTGTCACGGTGTGCCTTTGGGGTCTTTGGCCCTTATGCGCACCCCATTCCATCAGGAAATATGGTGAGATGGGTGCGGTATAGGAGAATAAGGTGAACTTTGGGGCTGAAGAGTCCAAGGCATACCTCGATGCCTCTCACTGGCTGCAGGGTGTGGAATGGTATGAGCATTACAGGCAAGTATCCCAAGTCACACCCCTGATGCCTGTCATTCTCTACAGGGTGGGGCGTTATGGTTGGAAACCCTAACACCTCGTTGATATTTTCACTCCAAATTTTCAACATGTTTTTTTTGTGACCCCCACCTCATGAACAGTGGCAATATCAGTTTGTTAGCCGAAAGCTGCTTATGCACAGCGACTATGGCATTTAGCACCACAGGTGCAAAAACACATTCAGAACAGGATGTGAAAAATGACAGCTGTACTGTTCATTGGGAGGTGTAAAAAATGGCAATGTTGCAAATCTGCAGTAAAAATATTAAAAAACACTGGTGAAGTTACAAGCGTGCATAGAAACTGTGCAACGCCCACCCGTAATGTAATTAGTTTGGGGAATTTTTACAGCAGATTGTCAACACAGGCATTTTGGGACCTCCGATCATGAACAGTGTCACTGTGATTTTCTTTATCTGTCCCGAACAAGGATTTCCCACAGCGACCACGCATCTCTGCGCTGAAAGTGTGAAAACACATTTTGGCCATGTTGTGAAAAATGACAGCTGTACTGTTCATAAGGAAGTGTGGAAAATGCCACTGGTGAAAATCTGGACTGAAAATTTTACAAAGTCAAGAACTTACGAGGGTGCGTGGAAACTGCGCAATGCTCACTTGTAACACAGTCATTTTATGGACTTTTGTTACCAAATTTTCAACATAGCCATTTTAAGACCTCTGCTCATGAACAGTGTAACTGTGATTTTCTTAATATGTCCCATACATTGATTTCGCACACCGACTGCGCCATTGCGTGCTACATGGGCGGAAACACATTTTGGGCAAGATGCGAAAAATGACAGCTGTACTGCTCATAAGGAAATGTAATAAAATGGCAATGTTGAAAATCTGGGTAGAAAATATTGAAATTTGCAAACTTATGCAATGCGTGGGAACTGCGCATGCGTGCTCGTAAAACAGTCATTTTAGAATTTTTCACCAAATTTTCAACATAGCCATTTTAAGACCTCTGCTCATTAACAGTCTCACTGTGATTTTCTTAATTTGTCCCATACATTGATTTCGCACACCAACTGCACCATTGTGCGCTACATGGGCGGAAACACATTTTGGGCAAGATGTGAAAAATGACAGCTATACTGCTCATAAGGAGGTGTGGTAAAATGGCAATGTTGAAAATCTGGAGTGAAAATATTGAAAATTCATGAACTTACCAGTGTGCGTAGGAACTGCGCAATGCGTGCTCGTAAAACAGTCATTTTTAGGAATTTTTTCACAGAATTTTCAACCTAGGCTTTTGAGAGCCACCTTATGAACAGTGGTAGTGTTGTTTCATTACTCTGTCCGAAGGTGATTCTCACAATGACTGCGAATCACCCTTCGGGCCCGATTAACGCCATGACAGTGACAGCATTCATGAGAAGGGGTCCCAAAAACCCCATGTTGAAAATTTGGTGCAAACATTCCAAAAATGCCTGAGATATGCAGCAGAGTTACGCATTTCTCAGTTCGCGGTCCAACGAAGATCGTCACGCCGGAGTCCGGAGGTATGAGGTGAGGGGTGTGGGGAGGCAGGTGCGCAGTGGGTGGGCGCGGGTGGGGGCAGAGACAGCGAGGACCTTTTTCAGTTTCAGGTTTTTGTTTTTTAATGATGGCGTGGGACGTTTGCCACGCTGGGGTAGGCTCAGCATGGCACAAGGATGGCGACATGGAGCTGACGGGATTGTGCACCCCTGTCGGCGATCGCATATGTTGCCACGCTGGGGTGGGCTCCGCGTGGCACCCTGTACTCTGGGGTGGAACCAGTGGAGCTGGCGGGGCATTGGGCACCCTGTCGCTATCGATGTGTGTGCAGCTGGGGTGGGCACCCAGCATCAGCGTATGGAACACTGTTTTGGGGGCGCGGCAGCCGACAGGGGATTGGGCACCCCGTCGGCTACACAGTGTGTGTGTGTGGGCGGGCAGTATGCGTGCGTGTGTGTGTGTGTGTGTGTGTGTGTGTGTGTAGGGAGGCGCGCGCGGCAGGCGATATCTTATTGCTGCTCACTGAGCGTAGCTCCTCTTCAACTGTACACCACTGCATTTTGGACTGCTGTCATAGCTCCAGCAGGCATTGGAGAACTGCGGCCGCACCTGCAAACACACTGACTGAATTGGAAGAGGGCTGCCACACCTCCGAAAACTCGGATGATGGCACTATGTTTCTTGCACATGCGTGCAAGCAAACATAAAAATGAAAAGCTGTAGTCAGTACCAGTCTTACTTTATAACTGTTGTCTTGTGCTTGTAGAACGGTTAACTATTATAAATTATCTAGGGATCAGACGATACACTTTACAACTTTAAATCAAGCATATTATACCCCTCAAAGAGTCAAGAAAATGAAATTCTCATTGTTCACACACCAAGGCAGATTTTTTCCACACATTCTGGGATTGTTTGTGCATCAAAAATGGTGGTATACTTCCTTTGATTTGCTGCACCAGATGGGGATCCAAAATGTATTCAATTTGTGGGTCGCCTCCATACTCCTGAAACATGACATTGTGAGCTCAGATGAAGGTAATTCTATGAAAATGGTAAAAGCCAACCTTATTACAGTTAAAAGAAATACTTTAAAGTACTGGAAATGTTCTGGTTTGCAGGCATTTGCCATCAGTGAATGAAAAAATCTATTTTTAATCACTCTTTATTGTAACAACTTCTTCCATGGCAGTGTTTTTTGGGGAAATTAATAAGGAGATAACACTTATGGTCAAATGAGGATTTTGATCTGGGTGACATTTATTCTCCATTTATTAATGATCTTGACTGTTGTAGGATGCATAGTGTATGGAGGAAGCTTGTTCTGCATTGATTTTCATCCTAAGCAGAACGATATTGTACCACAGTGCAGAGGTCAAGGAACACAGCTGTACCCTTATGGTACAACAGCGTTCTACACAACTGAACATAATGTCCGCATGACCAGCTCCAATGAAAACAGAGCTGAAAAAAGAAAAAAGTACTGCACTCCCAACAGACATTGCACAATGGAACACAATGTGGACCTTTGGTAGCCATCTCTGTTTTCAACAACATTTTATAAAATTAAACTTTAATAGGGATGATAACTTACTTAATCTTTTTTTTTTTTAAATCTGCTTCTCTATATTAGCTGTCACTTGCAGCTGACAGCAGGGGAGAATGGTTGAAAACAAGAATGGGACAAAACAGTTTAAACACTTAAAAAAAAAAAAAAAGTTTATGGAGATCAAAAATACTGGTTGTGCAAAACCATGCCTAACCAGCCTGTACTGCCACCAAAAGGTTCAAATTTCAGTGGCCCTCTCGAACTTTGCTCTTGAGGTCTGCTGTAATCTGAACCTCTCGGTGGCACCATAAGCTGGTTGCACATGGTTTCCCAACCAGTATTCTCTTAGTTGTCCTGCGGTCTGTATCACCATCTTTACTTTAGTGATCTGTATGAATGAAATAAAATTGTGGAAAAAAAAGCAGGCAGCAGGTGGCCCAGATGATCAAAGACTGTGGTGCAATGCTGGCTAAACATCAGCTTCAGAGGGTCTTGGACATGGTAGATTCCCATACCTTTGCCTTGGCTCTGACATTCACCATGCAACGTATGGCCTGACTGCAGCTATCTACCTTTACAGCAGACACCCAGCACAAACTGGCCGATATCCCCTGCCTTGGTACCAACCTCTTTGGTCCTGGGTTGGAAGGACATCTCGCATTGAGAAGTCCTTTGCCACAGTGGAGTTTGTGGCTTTGTCCCAGTACCACCCAAAACCATCCATGCCCAAAAAGGAGACTTCCTCAGTTTTAGGCTTTTCAGCCTCAGCAGCCACTCCTGCAGGAGACATTTCACTGCTGGTATCCAAAACCCAACTTCGACTGCCGGAGTCAGAATGGGGGGGGTGCCTTCAGTGCCTAATTTGCCAGAGCACCTTCCAAGGCTGCAGAGTTACAGATTATGGGGTGCCAGCCCCCCTCCTGGTCATTCCCTGTTTCCACTCCCAGTTGAAGGACGGTTGCTTCACTTCTTCTTATAATGGTCCACTATAATGATGAACAGATGTGGTAGGCAAGATGTTAACACCAGATTTTGAAGCTCTCCTGCCTTACCAACTCTGAGCTCCTCAGGAGTACCTGGTGCCGGAGGATACATCCACACTGATGGCTGATGCACCTCAGCTCCTAGAGCGTGTGGCAGTAGAGTGCATTCCAGGCACCCTGGCCACACAGGGATCTGTATCCAGGCACTTTCTGTTTCCGAAACGGATGGATGTCTGGCGCCCCATACTGGACTTCCACAGTCTGAACAAGTTAATGCAGAAGCACAAGTCTGTATGATCACACTGAATCAAATCATACGATGCTTGGAGCAGGGGATGTGGTTCTGCTCCCTGGACTGCCATGATGTGTTCTTCCACATTCCAGTTTGCCATCCTGTCACCAGTACCTTCAGTTCTGTGCAGAGTGGGTACTCTACTAGTTTTAGGTCATGCCTTTCTGCCTCCCTTCCACCCAGAGGGTCTTCACCAAGCACATGGCAGTGGTGGTGACCTTCCTCCGGCACAAGGGCATTAGGGTATTGCCCTACCTGGATGACTGGCTGCTAGCCAATCCATCCAATGAGGCTGTGGAGCAGTCCAGGGATCTGGCCCTTCAGACCTGTCAGAACTTTGGCCTTCTGGTCAGCTCGGACAAGTCAGAGCTGTTCACCTCACAGGTAATAAAGTTTATTGGTGCAGAACTAGATTCTCTTCAGGCCAAGGATCCTCTCCCAGCAGACTGGGCATCAAGTCTTACCTCCGTTGCCCAGTTATTTCTAGTTGGGTGCTTGCATCTGACCAGCGATTTACTGCAGCTTTTGGTGTTTGTGGCAGCTTCCACCAGCATGGTGCATTGAGCCCGCAGGAGGATGCACCCTCTGAAGTGGGAGTTGAACTGGCAGTGGTCTCAATGCCTAGGTTGCCTGTACCAGCTGGTCTTGGTGACTCAGTCGATGTAGGATGCCATCCAGTTGTGGCTGTGCTCATAGAATCTGAAGGAAGGAATCTGCTTCATCTGCCCAGAGCCACCCATAAGGCTCATGACTACCATGTCTCTGGTGGGGTGAGGATCTGATCTGGGAGGCCACTGGGCCCATGGGTTCTGGTTACCCTGGGAGTCCTGATACCACATTAACCTGCTTGAGCTCTGTGCTGTGGATCAGGCTCTGACGGAATTCGCTCCAATGATTCAAGGACAGGTCTTCCAGGACCAGAGGCACAACAGGACCACCATGTTCTGCCTGAGTAGGCAGGGCGGGATGCAGTCCTTGCCCTTGGGTTAGGATGGTTTCATCATCTTAACCCTCATACGCAGCCTACTGTCTGATGATCTGGCAATCCGTGTCACTGGAGGAACAATCAGCTGGCAGATGCTGTTGGCTGGGTCAGAGAAACATAGCATGAGTGGTCCTTGAATCGTCAGGTGGTAGACCACCTGTTCTTCAAATAGGGCACCCCTCTGGTGGATCTGTTTGCACCGTGGGAGAACAGAACACCGAGGCTGTTATTTGCCCACTCCGCTCAGTGCAGGACACATCTGGGGATGCCTTTTTTTTGGCTCTAGACCCGAGCCTTCTGCATACTTTCCCTTGGTTCACAGTGTAGTGATCAAGGAAGGACAAGATGCTGATGATCATGATAGCACCAGACTGGCCCAGGCAGTTCTGCCATCTGGGTCTCCTCTGACTCAGCAGCAGGCCACCATGGCTGTTATCTGTCTGCCCCAATCTACTGACCATACCACAGGGGATGGTCCTGCACCTGGACCTAAAGTCCCTGCACCTTTCAGCCTAGTTCTTGAGTGGCTAGAGTTGTAGGCTTTGGACCCTTCAGAAGACGTCCTCCAGATTGTTGAGGTGCCCCGAAAGTAGTCAACTCACAAAAGCTGTGCATTTAAATGTAGGATATTCTTGCTATGGTGCCAGGGGAAGGAGCTGGAACCTCTTGCCTGCCCAGTTATGACAATTCTTGACTACCTATGGTCTTTATCTCAAGTCAGGATTGTGAACCACAACCCTGAAGGTGAACCTGGCAGCAATCTCTGCATACCTGTTGCTAGCTGGTATGCTGATGGTGCAGAAGAAAGTGACTGGGTGCTTTTCAAAGTCCTGAATCACCTGTCCCCCTCCGGTGCGTGACCACTGCCTCCGTGGGACTTACTGCTGGTGCTGGCAGTGCTAATGGTCAAGCTATTTGAAGCAATGCACAAGTATAAAATGTCACATTTGTCATGGAAAACTGCCTTCATGGTGGCCATCACATCAGCCAGAAGCAAGAGTGAGGTCCAGGTGCTCTTGGTGAAGCCTCCTTACCTGTTCTTCCACAAGGACAAGGTGCTCCTTTGCCCCAACACAAAATTCCTTCCAAAGGCCATGTCTGAGTTTCACCTTAACCAGATTAGCTTTCTGGTGTACTGCCCCATTCTGACTTCAGATGCCACTTGCATGCTCCACACCTTGAACCTGTGTAGGGCGCTATCCTACTATAAGGAGCACATGGTGGGAGTTCAATGCAAAGCTCACCAGCTGTTTATCACCTGTGTTGAAGTTGCACCTGGCAGACTAGCAGCAAACTGGACGATTAACAGGCGAATTACATTGTACATCGACCTCTGCTACAGGTTGGCTGGTAGTGAGTCATCCAAGGGATTTAAGACTCATTCTACCAGACATACCATTTGTCTCGGTGGCTGCTTCCAGGGATATCTCCACTGAAGAGAGATGCAGGGCTGCAACTTTGGCAAAAGTGCACACTTTCATCTCCAGTTACAGCATCACTGTGTTACAAGGATGATGTTTTTGAGTCCTCAGTCCTGTAGTCTCTGCTCCTCAAATAGGGGTGTGCACCTTTCCACCTCCTCCTAGAGGACTGCTAGTAGTCTGCCAAAGTATGAATAGTAAGCTGAATCCATAACCTTAGAAACATAGGTTACTCACCTGTAACCATAGTTCTGTTAGTGGTATACATTTCACATTCACACAACCCACCTGGCAAGTGGCATCCAGATCCCCGTTTCCAGTATGCAAAGATCTGATGTCACTGGGCGGAGCCAGAGGATATACCACCCAGGTGGTGGGAGAAGCCTAACTTGAAGACTTTCCATGACTTTGCTGTCTCACTCAGAACTGCCAGAGTGTGGATGGCAAGTTGTACACCACTGAAAGAACTGTGGTTGCAGATGAGTAATATTTATGAAGATTGTCATTCTGTAAAAGCATTTCAGTGTTCCTTTTGTATATTGTAAATAAAGATCTTCAAGGACATCTTCCTCCATTGAGCCACATCCTGGAACTGTAAGCCGTTGGTGTCAGGACCACCTGCAAATTTTTGCTGGCTGGGGCTGCCAACATAGACACGCCTTGTCAGTACCCATATAATATGCGCGTTCCCTGCATGCTTTTGTTCTGCCATTGTCAACTGCTTGCTGGACTACTGCTGCTGAAGAACACCATAGAACTTTTGCAAGTGTACCCTTAAGCTGCTACTTCTCAAAGCTTATTATTTAAGAACTTTTCTTTTATGCTGCCACTGAAAGACATGGAACCATTGTTCCATTATAGCCATTGCAGTGACACCAGAGTTCTTATGAGACTTGAAGTTTAAATGGGAAACAGTGTCTTACCAGTGCTTGACTGTTACCTCGCTGCTGTGGCATCTGTCTGGCCATTTGGTAGTCTTCAACCAAAGAAACAACCTTTTCCCCACTTTCTGGTCAGTGTTCTTTTGCCCAAAGCTGTACATCTGTAGGCAGGATGTTGATGATTTGCTCCATTGCAAATGTGTTGATGATCTGTGGGACTCTTTTGCCCTCTGGTTGGAGCCATTTCATAAGGAGTTCTGAGTTGGGTGAAGGCTTCTCAAGGATTGTCGACTGAGTTATACTTCAGGGACCAGAATCTTTGCCTGTATGTCTCTCCTGAGATGTCATACTTTTTTAGGATTTCGCTTTTCATCAGGTCATAGTTTTCTGACTGTGCAGTGTCTAGATTGCTGTAGGAAAGTTGGGCTTTCCCTGTCAGGTAAGGTACCAGCCTGATTGCCCTTTGCTGCTTTGGCCACTGGCAGACTGTGGCAACCCTTTCAAACGTTGTCAGGTATACTTCGATATCATTCGAGGGACACAACTTTGTAAGTTTAAGGTCTTTTAAGTTGTTGGTGTTTTGTTGCTCTGCTGAACCTGTGCCAGAATCTCCAGCTTTGATAGCTTGCAAGGCATACAGCCATCACTGCATCTCTTCTCTTCTTTGCTGCTCCTGTCGCTGCTTTTCTTCTCTTCTTTGTTGCCCCTGTCGCTGCATCTCTTCTTTTCTGAGCTTCTCGAGTTGTTGCATTTCTTTTCTCTGTCCTTCTAAACATTGAATCTCTTTCTCTCTGCTGCATCTCCTCTCTTCTCTGTTTCTCCATCTCTGTTTGTTGTATAGCCCACCATTTGAAAAAACAGGCTTTCAGGTTCTGTCACTGCCTGTTTTTTTTTTTTTCCATCGCTGGTGCTGGCTGAACAGTCTTAGTTTGGACTTTTCTTTCTCCTTTTAGTTTGCTTGCCATTCTTCTGGTAATCACTCCTAGACTTGCTGCTGCCTAATCCATACCTTTCTTCTATGCTTCCCTGGTACTAAGTCTAGTACCCATGCACAAAACTCCTAGCTGAGAGTATGCACGGCGTAAATCCGACTTAGTCTGACACCATCTGTCATCGAGGCACAGGTCAGGAAGCATAGGAAAACCAGGAGCAGTTTCAAAATTCGCAAATAGTGTTTTATTTTTCTCAATAACAGCAAAATAAAAAATATTCGGTATAACTATCTACGTAGGCAGTACAGAGACAACAAAGTCCCTCTTCTGAGGATATCTCTTAATTCCAAGTTTCAGTCTCTCACTTTCCTTGTCCCACTAGCAAAAGCATTGCTGCTCTTTTTATGTCTTTTGGAACTCAGTAAGAAAGCCTGTTTCACACAGAATGTTCTTATAAGTTTACAGAATGTTCTTGTCAGTTTCGTTGCAGGTGCAGCAAAAAGAACATCTGAGAGTTTGCAAACCAGCTTCTCGGGTTAACCCCTTGAGTTCCAAATAGCTTTTTGCAATAATTTCAACAGTGTAACTATATACAGTTTTAAACAAAGGGATACAGTTTCAAAAAAAGGGATCCCAGTATCACTTACGGTTTCACACAAAGTTTCACATATGTTTTTATAACTGCAGATATGCAAGGGGGAAAAAAGACAGAACAACAAGGGAAGGCAGAGAGATAACGAGAGGCAGAGAATTGCGAAACCATCAGAGTGATCAGTTCCTAGGTCTCACAATAAAATTTGGTTGCGCAACCAGACAGAGAAGAGACAGAAAAGGAGAGGATAGAACAGATCCTTGCATTTAACTCTTTCTGCATAACAAATGGGACAGGGCCTTATTCAACCCTGTCACAGAGGGATACAGAAAAAATTGATTCTCTATGTAAGCAATAATACCTTCCAGGGTGGGCGGTATTGGGCTATACCCACCCTCTCAGGGACATAATGGGCGCAACACCTCATGCAGAAGGCCTTACAGCCCCATACCACCCACCCTGAAGTGTACTGTTAATGCTTAGAAAATTGGTTATTAGTAATATTTTTATTAAAATATTACAAAATGAAACAAAAACTTAAAAATTATTAAAAATCAAGAGAAAATCAATTTTCTTGTAAAGTGCAGTAGGCTTATTGGTATACTTGCCAGTAGATGGCAGTGCTGTGTTTAAGAGACATTTTTTTGTTAATAGTGGAACTTTTCTTTTCTAGTGTCTTTGTTGTTTGCTGTCCTACCCCGCCAGTAGCAGTGCAGTCCCCCCAACTTTCCCAAGCATTGCATTCAATGTAAGAATTTTTTTTATTTATTAATTATAGATAAGACACAGTCAGTATTCAGACAGAGTTGGGAGAGATGACTGCGCTTGGACAGCGGTCATAAAGACGGCAGCAAGAGCATGATCACCAGATGGATGATTCAAACACAGTTGGGATTCAGGATAGTTGGAGAGCAGGAGAGCTAAAGTTGAACTTGTGGTTTGTTTTTGCTTTTTACATGCTTGCTGGTACCATTCAGTTATGAGTCGGAGAAAGGAACTTTGAGCTGGTAAGCAGGTGAAAAAAATGGCATCCATTTTATGTTTGAAGGTTCTGTTTGGCACACTGATTTGTAAAAAGGCAGGCTGACACTAGTTATTTGCTGGTCTCTGTGCCCTCATACCGGCTCAGGTGCTAGGTGCTGTCAGCTAATTAAGTTGCACGATTTAACCAACCCATTTTCGAAAGGTTTATTTGTCATTCCATTATTTATCTCACTACATTTTAAAAAGATAATTTCTAATAAAGGTCAGGTAAGAAAATAGTACTCGCTGTAGTAATGTTTTTTCTTATGGGATCACTCACTGTGTTTACACTTTATGCAGCCATCTTGGCTGAGTATGATGCCCCGGAGACAGAACCTATGCAAATTTTAGAATTTGGAATGAAGGTTTAGAATTTGTTTCTGTGCTCCAATCTGGCTGTTGCTCAGATCTGTTTCCAACCCAGAGTGGAACAGCGGCTAGCTAAAAGGCTACCAAAAAAAATTTTTTTAAACATTTTTATAGAATTTTAAAACACCAAACAAATTGAGGCAGACTTGTAAAAATGTACCATATAAACAATAACAACAAGCTTACAATGGTAGGAACTGCAATAGTAGTGCTTATGCAACCTCAGTGAAAAAAGGAGCTGATTTTTGTGTGAACCTATTTCAGGTACTGGAAGGGGAAGCAAGATTAGGGAGGGTAAACCTAGTAAGTGATCCCTTAAGAAGAAACAACATTACTACGGTAAGTAATTTTTTCTTCTAACCCCAAGAATCACTCACTTAGTGTTTACACTTTATGCAGATTCAGCAGCAGTGCCCTGGGAGGCTGGGTCCATTACCTAATTAGGAAAAAGGTTCTGTAAGATAGCAGTTCCAAAGCTGGCATTTCTTCTGGACTGTATGTCCAAACAGTAGTGGTTGTGAAGGATCTATTTTCCAGGTAACTGCTTTGCAAATGTCTAACAATGGGATGCTTCTTGAGGATGTCATATAGGTAGAGGTAGCCCTTGTGGAGTGTGCTCTTAAGCTTCTTGGTGGCATTTTTCCAGCTTTTTCATAGCAGAAATGAATGCAAGAGACTATCCACCAAGAGTTAGATCTCTTTGTAGCTGGTTTGCCTTTATCAACCTCACCATAGGTAACAAAAAAGCTGAGTTCTGTGGGACCTAACATCTTTGTCCACTCCATGTAGAAAGCCAGGACTCCCTTTAGGTTCAGGCTATGCAACTTTTCCTCAGCTGGACTGGAATGCTCTGGATAGAGTACAGAGAGGGTCACTGACTGATTCAGGTGGAATTCAGACACTACCTTAGGAAGGAATTTTCTGTTGGTTCTAAGAACTACTTCATCCCTGTGGGGGATTATGTAATTTGGCTCTGTGCAGAGGGCTTTCAGTTCACTTACCATCCTAGCAGAGGTCATTGCAAGCAGCAGTATGGTTTTCCATGTGGCATATTTCAGGGCAGCAGTCTGTATAGGCTTGAAGAGAGCCTCCATAAGCTGGGCAAAGCATATTCCCTCTGTTGGACGACATGGCTCTTTGCGCTGCAGATATGGTGAAGAATCCGGTGGTCATTGTGGACTCCAAGCTAACTCTGGGGTTCCAGGTGTTGGCTGTTGTCCGCAGTGGCTTTTTTCATCTTTGTAACTTTACCCAGGTCAAGCCCTATCTTGAACTGACTGATCTGGTAACACTGGTATACACCCTAGTCACATCTAGGTTGATTTACTGTAATGCTCTCTACCTTGGGTTATCTACAAGGCTGATGCATCACTTGCAGCTAGTTCAGAATGCAGCAGCATGTCTGTTTGCTGGGACCTTCCAGTTTGAGCACATCATGCCGGTTCTCCGCCCTCTCCACTGGCTGCCAGTTCAGTGGTGCATTAGTTTCAAGGTGTGCTTGTTGACATACAAGTCCCTGCACAGTCTGGGTCATTGTTACTTGAAAGATTTCCTGGTTCGCCCTCTGGGCAGTGGAGAAAGACCTCTTGTCTGTCCCTAGATCTCGGCTAAAATCCTCAGGTGAGCGGGCATTTGGTGTTGCAACTCTGATCCTTTGGAACATCCTTGCCTGGGAAGTGACAGATTGTTCTTCACTGGTTGCTTTTAAAAGATCTTGAAAAACTCACTTTTTTACTTTATGTTTTGGCCTGGATTCATGATTTTAAATGACTTATAGCTTTGTTATTCATTGTTGTTTTAATTTATTTGTCTTATTTATTGTCAGGCACCCAGAGTCTCTGGGATTGGGTGCCACATAAATAAAATTGCCTTGCCATTGCCTTACCTATGTTGATGTCCCAGGGTCCCTCACTGGTGGGTACAAGTGGCTTAGGCTTAAAAAAAAAAAAAACATTTTGAAAATGGGTTGTGAGGCCAAAGACTTTTCCTTGCCAGTTGATACATAGGCTGATACTGCTGCTAAGTGCACCGTTAAAGTTTAAGGCTGTAGGCTTAATGATTGTAGGTTTACTAGGTATTGCAGAATTATAAGCAACATTGCCTCTATTGGGTTTATTTTTCTCTGGGCACACCAGCAAGAAAACCTTTTCTATTTAGAGGAATACGCTTTTCTGGTAGGGGGGTTCCTTGAAACCTTAAGCACCTTCAGAACTTCTTCTGAGAGGTCCAGTCCAGAAACTTCTAGCTCTTCAAGAACCATGCCCTCAGGTGCAGGGTCCTGGAATCTGGGAATATTATTCTGCCTGGGACAAAGTCAACAGATTATGACTGAGTGGCAGGCTGACTGCATTCTTGTCCGACAGGACCAGGAGCATCGAGTACCAGGCCTGTCTGGCCCATTCTGGAGCTATAATGATTACTGTTGTAGGGTCCCTCCTGGGTTTCAGGAGTACTTTCTGAATGAGTGGAAATGGTGGGAAGGCATACAGAAACTTCCCTGTCCAGTCCAGTATGAGGACATCCTTTGGGACTGTTCCTGTTATCTCTTGGTCTGCAACAAAACTGTGGGAGCTGATAGTTCTCCCAAGATGCAAACAGGTCTATATTTGGAGTGCCCCACCTTCTGAACACTCTGGCCAGAACCTGCTAGTTTAATGCCCTTTTGTGATTTCCCTGGCTTATTCTGCTTAGGGAATCTGCCAGGACATTATTTTTGCCTGGCAGATGCACTGCAAATGTGTTTGCTTCTAAGGACTATGCCAGGTCCCAGATCCTCTTTGCTTACAATTTTGAGGATCTCATTCCTCCCTACTTGTGTATGTAGTACTGCACATTGTTTTGGTGTTGTCTGTCCTGATTTGGACAGTCTGATCCTGTAGCTGGGAGGAAAAAGATTTCATTACTAGCAGTACTGCTCTGTGCTTCAAGAGGTTTATGTGTTCTTGTGACTCCTGTGAGCTCCATGTGCCACACACTGTGAGGTCCTGCAGGTGGGCATTCCATTCCAGCAGTGAGGCATCCGTAGTAAGAACAGAATACTTGTAGGTGATTGCAGAAGGAAGGGAATGCCTTCCCTGAGATTGCTTTCTTCTTTATATTACCATAATGATTCCACCAGTCATTTTGTCACTGGCACTAACTTTGAAAGTGGATCCTATCTTTGGGACCATTTGTGTCTTAAGTGGTACTGGGTATCTTTCATTTGGAACCTGGCCCAAGGAACCACAGCTGTGGATGCAGCCATGTGGCCTGGTAACTGTAGGAAGACTGAAGACTCTACTGTTGCTGTCAAAGCTGGAACTCTGGCCTGCAGGAGGAAAGCTTTCCCTTTCAGGGTATTTAGCTCTGCTCCTGTAAAGTCCAGTATTTGAACAAGCTGTAGCTGGGACTTTGGCAGGTTTATCAGGAATCTCAGGTTCTCCAAGGTGCTTTTTACCAACGAAACTGAGCACTTTGCCTCTTGTTCTGTTTTCCGTCAGACTAGCCAGTCATCGAGGTCGACTAGCCAGCCATCCAGATAGAGGAAAACTATCACACCTTGTTTTCTCAGATGTGCTGCCACCACAGCCAGGCACTTAATGAAAACCCTTGGAGCTGAGGTGAGACCAAAATGGAGTGCTGTGAACTGGCACTGTCGGTTCCTCAGCTTGAATCTGAGGTATTTTCTGTGAGACTGTGTAACCGGGATATGACAGTAGGCATATTTCAGAGCCAGGGATCCCAGCCAATGACCTTTCTGCAAAGATGGTATTACTGTTCTTAGTGTGACCATCTTGACTTTTTCCTTTTACAAATATTTGTTCAGAACCTGAGGTCTAAACTGGGTCGCCTCTCCCCATTTTTCTTGAGAATAGGCCCTTGCCCCACTGAGAAGCAGGGACTTTTTCTATAGCTTTTGATATTAACAGTTCTTTTTACTTCCGGTTCCAGTAGACTTTTTTTTTGTAGGAGAGTGAGCTGAAAAATATGTGTTTCTGCAGGTTTGGACAGTGTCTGAACTCTAGACACAACCCCCAGTCCACTACTTCCAGTACACACGTCTGTGGTAATGTTTACCCATTCCTGGAAGTAGTGTGCCAGTTTTGCTTCCACTGACACTGGATGAGCAACCTGGGCAAAACTGTCAAGGGTTCTGTTTTGGCTGGGGCTTAGGCACTGGATCTGCAGCATTACACCTGGAAGCCATATTTCCCTTCCCCTATAACCTCTTTGTAATTGGTACTCACAGCACCATGTATGCATGTGTATGGCATGTATGCACATGGTATAAGGCAAATTCTGTAAAAATGAAATGGGGCATGGCAGTTACAGAGATTATTAAATCTCTGTGCATAAGGGCACATTATAGGAAGGGGCAAAGAAATGTCATCATCTCACAAGGTTATCTGTGAGATCTCGAGGGGAAGGCACCATGGGAATTACAAAATGCTGACTTGTACGGAGCTTAGTACCAATTTGATGAGTAATAAGGTAAGAAAATGCTTTGATTAATTTTGTACCTGCAGGGGCAATCAGGGTACTAAAGTCGATCTGTGCAGTGGTTGGGGGTTCACGTATCCCCGTAGGTCTCCTTTAATTTATAGTTTGATGACTGCAGCTGAAGTGGATGCAGCCATGATTTTTGCTGTGGCCTTTTTAAGTGATTTATGTATGGGAAGTAGCATCCTTCTCGGTGGAGCTACTCCCAGCAGATCCATAAAATCAGCATACTCATCATCCTCCTGTTTCTAGTGGGGGGGGGGATGAGGGTATCAACCATTTGTCTGACAAATGAGGAAAAAGATGAGTAATCATCAGTTTGCCTTGCAGGTGGTTTGAAATCTTGCTCAGACATGCCCTGTAAATCCATGGGGTCACCATCCTCAACATGCACGTAATATTCTTCATCCTTCTCCTCTACAGGCAGATAGGTTGGAGCCTGAGCCTAGGGGATGGGGTGCGGCAGGTGTCTTATTGAAACTTCCCATGGCCTGGACCAGCTAAAAAAATTGTCACATTTTTGATATGTCCTCAGATAAGGACATTTTTTTTTCTTTGCCATCTGCCTGCTCCTTTCTCTGTGCAGGAGGAGTGGCAGTGATATTATTTTCTTTCAATTTCTTTTTGGCTGACACCATTTCTAGTACCTACTGTAAGGCTATTTTAGTTTTAATTTTGCCATTGCTGGATTCAGGGTTCCCCCATTCAGAAGCCCCGATATCTAAACCATCTTTACATAAGCATTTCTGATAGTTGTGCAGCTTCATCTTTTTCTTTTATCTTGTCACCTTTTGCATTATTTACTGCTGTACATGAGGAGATGGACCCTTCAGACTGATATTTTCCACCATATTGGGATCACCCTCATAGCCTTTTTTTTTTTTATAATTTTTAGGTGACACTGGCAGACTGAGAAGGCATGCTTATTTTTAAAATTTTCACATTTTAAATTAGTTTTTTGGGCAAAGTATATGATAGGACTTACAAAAGTCATGTTGTGGACCTAAACACATTAAACAAAGCTTGTAACACTCTGCCCTTGCCAGAAGCTGAAAAAAAATGTGTACAATTTTTTTATCTCATTTTCCATCTGAGGAATATTGACCGGATAAAATACCTGGTCCCGCCTGATGACCTTCCAACGTTGGTCCACGCCTTTGTGATCTCCCACCCCAACTACTGCAATGTCCTATACCTAGGGCTATGGGGGTGGACCTCCGCCGCCTCCAACTGGTGCAGAATGTGGCTGCCAGGTTGTTGACTGGCTTACCAAGATCTTGCCATGTCACATCTGTGCCTCGCAGCCCGCATTGGCTGCTGGTTCAGTGGAGTATCATCTTCAAGGTCAGATTACTGACCTACAAAAGCTTTAAGCCCTACACTGACAGGGACCATGGTATTTGCAATCTCTCCTCTGCCCCTACCACCTGCTCCATTAGATCAATGAGGGATTGCTAGAGGTTCCCAGGGTCCATTTGAAAACTTTGGGAGAGAGATCCTTTGCTTTTGCAGCCCTGACCCTGTGGATCTCTCTACCTCTTCGGACTAGAGAGTGCCTGACCACTGAGGCCTTTAAATCTGCCTTAAAGACCTATCTATTTAATTTAGTATTTTCTGGAACTTGAAATTTCTGCTGCTTGTCTATTTATTGTTCTTATATATGATGTACTTTTAATTGGTTTTATATTTGTACAAGCACTTTGATAACTGTTTGAATTGCACTTTCAAGAAATAAACGATTGATTGATTGATGGTCCACAAGGTCTCTATGAGATTCCCAAAAATGATGCAGTACAAGATCCCAATAGCAAAACACAGCTCTTGTACTGAAGAAAGTGTGGCAAAGGTCAAATTGTGGCTGCTGTAACATGAACCAAATAATTAAACTGAAAGGGCACAGACAGAAATGAAAAGTGAAAACGTTCGTAAATTGGATAGCTAAAAATAACAAACCACTAAATTTAGCAAAAGGAAATGTGGTTTACTAGCAAAAATAGTCACAGTAGCCCAGTAGGATATTCACCAGTTCCTGGAAGTCAGACAGGAACTGGAGAAAACTTAATTTACAGAAACCCTATCTAAATGCAGAGTAATCAAGAAAAACTGACTAAAGTACACTTTTTGATATAACTACATAATAAAAACCCCACTGGCGGACCATCTGTTGCCGGAGCTCACTATGGAGTGACTGCTGTCCTTAGGTGGAGAAACAGATCTGAGCAACGGCCAAAGTAGAGCACGTAGGTAGAGTTTTTACCTACACCCCAAATTCTAAAATTTGCATAGCTTCTATCTCCAGGGTGTCACTCTCAGTCGAGATGACAACATAAAGTGTAAACATTAAGTGACTGATTCCTAGGGTTAGAATATAAATTAATAGGGCCTCTGAGAGGACAGCGAAGTGAAGCTGAATGGTTCTGTCAGCCCAAACCTCATGACAAGTCTTTCATACCATAAGAGACATTTCTTGGAGGCCCTATTATGTAAATAATGACTGAGAGTCATGAGAGGGTGCTCATTATAGGATTTTAATGTATGCCCAAGGGGGGTCTTTACACCCCTGAAAGTGCATTAAAATCCTATGATGTAAACTGTGGAGGGGCTTATTACACTTATAAAACTGGTTCTAAGTAGTTTTTTTGGGTGGGGGGAGGAAAATAAGATTTAACACCTGACCGTGCATTTTTAAAGATATTTAATGCATGGTCAGGTGACATCTCTTGGCCAATGTAATTTCTAGATTTTTTCATGCCATTATATAACTTATTTTAAATCACTTGCATTTAGCTTGAGTGATTTATAAGTTTAGAGTCTTTTTTTTTATTTTAGTTTGCCATCCTCCCATGAGCTAAAGTGAAGCACTCCCTTCTACTGTTCCTGCACGAGAGTACACTCTACTCGGAATAAAAGATACAGTTGCTCTGCATGCTGGTTGGTTGAAATCACCTCAGTAATTTATAATAGAAATAATTAAGCACTGATGAACTAAGTGACATCATTAGAAGCTGAGATCAATAAAGGGAAGCCACGAGAAAGCACATTGTCACAGCCCCAAGACAGGCTTGAACAATTTTGTTTTTGATAAATATATAATTGTTACCAATACATGTTACTAGTAATAACAAAACAAAAAACATAATTTGTTGCCGTTGATCTTTAAAGATATACCATATAGGAAAGGGATAAGGGAGGGGCTGACCAGAAGCCCTCTCCTACAGATGAGGGGAGTAGCCTTCAAGCCCAACGGGGGGAGGGGGGAAACAGACTGGGGGTGGCGGTTTCAGGAGGAGCAGAGGGAGGATGGAATTATAAGGAATCTGGGTGGGGTTCGACAAAGAGGATCAGGGATAAGGGGTGGGGTTGGTGTTAGTAAATGCCAGGAGCTTGGGAAACAAGTTGCCAGAGTTCCAGGCCATGCTGTTCGGGTGGATGTGGCGGTCACGGAGACGTGGGCCAACAAAAACCATGACTGGGACCTAAATGTACGGGGGTACACTATGCTTAGGAAGGATAGAAAGGAGGGCAGAGGGGGTGGAGTGGCTATGTTCATTAGAGATGACATAGAAATTGCTAGGGTAGAAGAGGCAGAGGGAAACGTGGAGGCCTTATGGGTCACCTTACGATCCCTAGCAGGAGATAAGGTCAAGCTGGGTGTAGTATATAGGCCCCCCCGGGATGAGTGATGTTCTAGAGGATGGTTTGCTGGACAACATCAATGCCCAGTGTAGGCCAAAGGGGAAAGGTGGTGTTGATGGGGACCTTAATACAGGTACAAACTGGGGAACCATGTCCTCTAAGGTGGCCAAGAGCAGAGGCTGCTGGACGGCTTCCAGGATGTGTTCTCAACACAGCATGTGATGGAGCCCACAGGGGGGGCATGTCCTGGATGTGGTTCTGGCAGTTGGGGATCTAGTAAGGGACCTGGTTGTACAGGACCCCCTGACTGGGGCACTACAATACTGTCTGGTTTCAAATAAGCATGGGGAGGGTGAGATCTGGACACTGGCAGTGGACTTCAGTGGGCAGACTTTGAGGGCATGAGAAATATTCTCAAGGATCACTTGAAGGGATTACATCAATGACAAGTGTGGAAAGGAGATGGGAGGTCATAAAATGGGGACTTCATGAGGCAGTCAGGATCTGCGCTAAGTTGAAACGTAAGGGAGCAAGGTCACATAAACCATGCTGGTGGTCCAGTGAGGTACAGGTAGCAGTCAGAGAAAAGAAGGTGGCCTACAAAAAATATAAAACAACAAGAG
Organism: Neoceratodus forsteri; assembly: GCA_016271365.2. Classification (NCBI taxonomy): domain Eukaryota; kingdom Metazoa; phylum Chordata; order Ceratodontiformes; family Ceratodontidae; genus Neoceratodus; species Neoceratodus forsteri. Next base: position 1,875,846,274 of record CM057452.1, read on the forward strand.
GGGATAGGGATAAGGAAATGTACCATCTTGCATCTAGAAAAGTCACCCGTATGGTGAGGGGAGCAAAGTCCAGTAAAGAGCAGCGGCTGGCACAGGGGATACAAGGAGGGGAAAGGGGTTCTTCCGGTACATTGGGAAGCAGAGAAAAACTAAGGGCCATCTCAGCAGATTGAGATCAGAAGGAGGGTGGGTGAAGAGGCGAGGGACCAGGCAGAGGTATTTAACGAGTACTTTGCCTCTGTGTTCACTAGGGAGGGGATGGATATCTACAAAGCAAGGCAATAAGGGAATAGAAACGGCAGTGAGTAGGATCAGGGGAGCAACAGAAATGGAGCAAGAGGGAGGGAGAGGTACCCCAGGGGTGTCACATCTGGATAAGGATAAAAAGGCCAGTAAGGTGGAGGGGACGGATGATGCTATCTCCACCAAAAGGGTGTGGTTAGCCCTCAAGGCCCTAAAGAAAGACAAATCTCCTGGGCCGGATGGCATTCATCCGAGAATACTATGGGAATTGGCGGACATACTGGCTGCACCCCTGGCGGAGCTCTTCAACAGGTTACTTGAGATAGGGAGGGTACCTAGGGATTGGCGAGAGGCACATGTGGTGCTAATCCATAAAGGGGGGTCGAGGGAAGTACCAGGTAACTATAGACCCATCAAGTTTGACCTCGGTGGTGGGAAAATTAATGGAGAGTATACTAAAGGAACGATTGGAGGTGTACTTGGAGGAGGTGGGAGGTCTGGATAGTCGGCAACATGGGTTTGTGCCAGGTAGATCACGTCAAACCAATCTTGTGGAGTTCTACGCATGGGTAACATCAGAACTGGACAGGGGAAAGCCTGTGGATGTATTATTCTTGGACTTCAGCAAGGCGTTTGACTCTGTCCCCCACAATGGTCTGGTGGAGAAACTGATGGGGTTAGGAGTAGGCCCTTTGATGGTCAGATGGATTGAAAACTGGCTAGCTGGATGCACCCAGAGAGTAGTGGTCTGTGGGGAGCTCTCGAATCCTAGAGGGGTTGGTAGTGGAGTACCGCAGGGCTCGGTCCTGGGCCCAATCCTGTTTAATGCATACATATCGGACATCAGGGAGGGTATAGGGTGTGAAATGAGTCTCTTCGAAGATGACTCCAAGATGGGAGCAGTAGTTGAGGGAGAAGAGGGGAGGTTGGCCCTGCAAGGGGACCTGGACACCCTGGAAAGCTGGGCTCACACATGGAAATTAAATTTCAATATCACTAACTGCAAGGTGTTGCATCTTGGTCGGGAAAACCCTAAACACAGGTACATCCTGGGAGGGGAGGCGCTGGAGGCCTCAATAGGGGAAAAAGACCTAGGGGTCATGGTGGATGCATGTATGAATAACTCTGAGCAGTGCAGGAGAGCGGCTAGCAAGGCAAACAGGATGTTGGGATGCATCGTAAGGGGGATCACCTCTAGGAGCAAGGAAGTGATCCTGCCGCTGTACAATGGACTGGTTAGACTACACCTTGAGTACTGTGTACAGTACTGGAGACCACACTTGAAGAGGGGACATACAGCTCCTGGAGAGGGTACAGAGGAAGGCAACTAAGATGATACGAGGGCTAGGGATTTAACATATGAGGACAGACTTGAGAGCTCTGCCTGTTTTCATTGGAGGAGAGGAGAGAGGGGGACATGATTGAGGTCTCAAGTACCTCAAGGAATAAATAGGATAAACATGGAGGGATCTTTAGACTAAAGCAGGGAGGTATCACCAGAGGGCATGGTTTGAAGTTGGAAGGTGGAAGGGTGAGGGGAAAAAGAGGAGGAGGTTTTTCACTGAGAGGGTGGTGGACCCTTGGAATGCACTGCCTGGCGAGCTGGTTCAGAGATCCACAGTGGAGGGCTTCAAGAGAGGGTGGGACAGACACAGAAAGTGGATGTATCAGATGATGGCCTGTCCCAGGGAGGTGGGGATGGATGATAGGGGGTTTCTGGAGCACAAGGGATGGGAGGGCCTCGGCACCCAACTAAGGATCTAAGGTTCGAGCAGACTCGATAGACTGTAAGGCCTAATCTGCTGGCAAATAGTATGTTAGTATATCTCTGTGGTGCTATAGGATACTTTTTCAGTAGTTGTTTAGGATTTCCCTGATACTTTATTACACATGCTTTGCTGCTTGGTCTCCCTTTCTTGGCTCTGCTTTCTAACCTTTTGGCTAGTTGTGTTGGGTTGAGGTGCTGTCATCACGTATATGGAAGCATTCCTTCAACGACTGGAACTTCCCGTTTTATCCTGACCTAGGTTTCCATTTTTACCTACACTTTTTCTCTTGGCTGTATCTTAGTTAATTTGTTTATTATACTTATTAGAAGTGCCCCTCCAGGGCTCAGAATGCCTGTCGAATAAAACATAGATATCATTTTGAGGGGGAGCTCTTGCAGCAGGTAATACCATTAGGACTAAGCTGCCAGGCGTTAGGACCCCACGGAAAACTTCTAGCTAGCAGCCTATGACAGGGGACTGCCCCAGACATCAGCTCCACCCCATCAGATGTGGTATAAAGGGGGTGGTCCCCCAGCGCCACCTCAGTTCTTTTCCTGCCATTGACCCGCTAACATCAGATCTATGGACGCCATCTTTGCAGTCGACTGCCATTTTGCACCTCACACAGTTTGATCGTTAGTTCGTTTCTTCAACCGTTTTTCCGTAGATAAGTGCATGTCTTCATAGAAACATAAAACATAGACTTTGACGGCAGATAAGGACCGCTTGGCCCACCTAGTCAGCCCATTTCCCTATCTACAGGATAAGCTGCAGATCCTAGTTAACCAACAGCCTATTTCTTCCTACTCCCAACAAGAATTGCCTTATGTCTGTTCCATGCATTCTTGAATTCTCCCACAGTTTTAGACCCCACAACCTCCTCAGGAAGGCTGTTTCATGTGTCCACCACCGTCTCTGTGAAACAATAGTTCCTCACATTGCCCCTGAGCCATCCCTCCTCTATCTTCAAATTGTGTCCCCTTGTTCTTGCACCTCTCTTTTTCTGAAAGATGCTACCCTCTTGGACTTTGTTGATTCCACTGAGGTACTTAAAAGTTTCTATCATGTCCCCCTTTCCTCAAGGGTATACATATTAAGCTCCTTTAGTCTCTCCTCATATGGCTTCTCTTGCAGACCCTGCACTATTTTAGTTGCCCTCCTCTGGACTGCTTCTCTCCTCTCTATGTCCTTGCGGAGATGGGGTCTCCAGAACAGGATACAGTACTCTAGATGGGGTCTCACCAACTGTCTGTACAGAGGGATAACAACTTGCTGTTTTCTGCTGGTGATGCCTCTCCCTATACATCCCAGTATCCCCCCAGCCCTCCCTACTGCCTTCTCACATTGCTTGCTAACCTTAAGGTCATCAAATATGATTATCCCCGGGTCCCTTTCCATTTCTGTTGTTACTACCTCCCCACCCATTGTGTAATCTTCCCCAGGGATTTTGTTTCCCAGGTGCATTGTTTTGCACTTCTTTGCATTAAATCCAAGCTGCCATACTTCTGACCGTTCCTCCAATCTTGCCAAGTCCCTTCTCTTCCTTTCCACGCCTCCTTGTGTCTCAACCCTGTTGCAGATCTTTGTATCATCTGCAAAAAGGCATACTTTTCCTTCCAGTCCCTCTGCAATGTCACTTATAAAGACATTAAAAAGGACTGGACCCAGTACCGAACCCTCCGGTACCCCACTAGTAACCCCCCTTTCTTTGGAGTGCACTTCATTTGCAATTACCTTCTGTGTCCTGTTGTCCAGCCAATGTTTTACCCAGGCTACCACCGTGGGACCCACTCCCAGGCTGGTTAATTTGATTATTAATCTTTTGTGTGGGACTGTGTCAAATACCTTGCTAAAGTCTAGGTAGGCCGTGTCCACAGCCCCTCCCTGATCTACTACTTTGGTCACCCAGTTAAAGAGATCTATTAGATTCGTCTGACATGACCTCCTGCTGTGAATCCATGCTGCCTTGAGTCCTCTGCCCCACTGGCCTCTATGTACTCGACAATTCTTTCCTTCAGAAGTGATTCCATCACTTTCCCTACTACAGAGGTCTTCATCGACCTCGCAGCGGCGGAAGTCCAAGTGCATGTGCGGTCAGCAGATCCCGGCAAAGGACAGCCACTCTGCCTACCTGATCTGCCTAGGCCCTGACCACTGGCCTGATGACTGCCCGCACTGCCAAAAGTTTAACAGTAAAACCCGCATCCACTGTCTCAAAACACTCAAGGCCCACCTGCTGGAGCAACAAGTGGCCACCATGCAGAGGACCCAGTCGGGACAAAGTTCCTCCTCAGCCAGGGAGTCCCCCCAAGGAGAAAAGAGTGGGTGGAAAACACCATCATAGGGATAAGGTGAGAGCCAGGTTGTAGTCCCGCCCAAAGTCCCCTCACAGGACTTCTGCTTCCTCCACCTCTGGTGGGAGGTCGGAGTCGGTTTCCCCAGGTACCACAGCTGTTCCGGGGGTTACATTGAAGAAGACTACTGCCTCACCACACTCTAAAGGTAGGGAGTCTTCATCCCAGGGGCATTCGTCCGCCCAAGTCCCCTTGGCGCACTGACCCCACAAGACTTTGCATGGGTCGATGCAGGAGGGACAGGTGTCTGCTTTGGGCAAACCTTCTGAACTTGTTACCCATAAGCATTCTGGATCGTCTGACAGGCACAAAGGTTCGGATGACTCCACTAGATGCCAGGAGGTCGTCAGGTACTGGACGCCTCCTTCACCAGAGGACAGGGTGATGTCAGCCTCTGAAGGTAGGCAGACTACCGGCCTCTCTGACTCTGCATCAGAAATGGACGAGGCGCCGCCGGTCAGAGAGCGGCCGTTTGCCCTGGAGGACCAGATGTCAGCCCCGGTGCACAGGGCCCCAAAGGACAAGACACCAGGGCCTGTAGACACCCAAATGCTTCCCCCACCTCCACCAAAGGAGCCAGATGCCAGACCACAAGGGAGCTCAGCACCACTGGATAAAACCCCATCATGCCTGACGCCAGAGGCACCAGTCAACAAGGTGCCCCAAGGCCAGATGTCGGTATACAAAGGACCACAGGGTCCGATGCCTGGCCCTTCTAATGTACCAAACCCAATGCCTCCACCTTCAGTCGTCCCACTGGCGGAAGTGAAGGTATTTTTCAATGCATGACGAAACACCATTAAAGGGGACTTGCTCCCAAAGCCCAGGAACCCATCCCCGGTCCAGCCACCACCTAGGGATCAGTCGCCCAGGTGACTGCCCCCACCAACAGAGCATCTGCTGCCCAGTGATGATGATGATAGGCGGACACCCAGTTCAGGCGGCAAGAAGAGATACCCATCATCTGTCCCATCTACTAGCAGACGCCAGCCGTCTCCTTCAGGAGATGATGCCGGGAGACTCCTCCTTCTCAGTGTACTCCTCTGAGGACGAGCTTACCCATACCTTCTCCAGATCAAAGAAAGGACTCACTAAGGTCACCTCTGGATGACCCGTCTTTCTTGAACATTATGAGGCATATCCAAGCCCTGTATCAGTGGGATACAGAAGAGCTGGGTGCTGTACAATGACATCTGGTGAAATTTCTGGGGGCTACCGACCCAAAACCATTGGTCATCCCCCCCCACTGGTGGAGCCCTTCCAAGATGTCAAGAAACTAATCTGGAAGCATCCGGCTACCACAGTGGCAGTACCAGGAAAAGCAGACAAGGTGTATAAAACACCCAGAGGGGAGCCTTTCTTGAGCGAGCAACCAAAAGCTAACTCTGTGGTACTCACCGCTGCACATGGCAGAGTGCAACAACTGAGGCACATGAGCACACAGTCCCCAGATCCAGAGTCAAAGAAACTGGATCAGATGGGCTGCAAAGTCTGTTAGTCAGCTACCTGTGCAGTCAGGTCACTGAATTTCCTGATCCACATGGTTACATACCTAAAGTCACTGTAGACAAAAGCAATGAATCTGGCAAAGCCTTAACCAGACTTGGAGGGCAAGGCAGAGCTCCTAACTGTCATCTCATTGGATATGGATGTGGACAAACACATGCTGAGGAGCTCTTACGACTCCGCAGACATGGCAGCAAGGGCAGCAGCAACAGGTATCTGCATGAGGAGGCATGCCTGGTTGAGGGTTTCTGGTTTCTGTCAGGATTTGCAGTATGCCATCTTGGATGCTCCCTTTCAGGGACCCTTCCTCTTTGTTCAGGAAACATAAAAATTCGTAACAGGACTACAAGATTTGGGCAAGGCGGTGTCTGACGTCCATCGCATGTACAGGTCAGGACTGCAGGCAACCTGGCGATGTCCCTTTCGGAAGAACCGGAGGCAGCAGGGAAGACGCCAGCCATAGCACAAGGGATGCTTAAAAGAAGAGGCCCTTCTGTTGCTTCAGGTCCCCAGGGTCCCAAAAATCCCAAGGCACCCAGACCTCCCCTGCCCACCCTCTCCGCAATGGCATGACTCCCTACCAACCACCCCTCCTCTGGGAGGAAGTGCAGGGTGAGGTGATAGGAGGACGATTCTCCCTTTACCAATCTGGATAGTCCAATATCACGTCAGACCAATGGGTCCTTCAGATAGTAGAGAGGGGATACTGTCTGGAATTTATCCAGATTCCACCGGACAATCTGCCTGTCCACTCCCACTGCTCCCCCTTCCATGTGACTCTCCTGCGGGCAGAGATACAGTCCTTGCTAGGAAAAAAAGCTATCCAGGAGGTCCCCTATACCCAAAGAGGCAAGGGGTATTACTTTCACTTCTTCCTAGTCCCGAAGAAGATGGGAGACCTCCATCCCATTCTGGATCTGAGCCAGCTGAACACTTTCATCGAATACAAAAGGTTCAGAATAGTGACCTTAGTGAGCCTGTTGCCCATGCTCCATCACAGAGACTGTCTTTGCTCCCTGGATATGCAGGATGCTTATATGCACATAAAGATCCTGCCATCCCACAGGAAATGCCTTCACTTCACCTTCAAAGGAGGGCACTACCAGTTCAAGGTGCTTCCATTCGGTCTATCGTTGGCACCAGGGGTTTTCATCAAGTGCCTGGCAGTAGTGGCGGTGGCCCTCAGGAGAGGGGTCACTTTGTCTACCCCTACCCTGCACAATTGGCTTCTCACAGCTTTGTCAGAAGACCAATTAAGGCAGATGATGGAGGAGATGTTCGAGCTACTGTATTTTGGACTTTGAGCATCACTCTAAATCTGTCCAAGTCATATCCATGGCCTGCTCAAAGGCTACAATGCATAGGAACAGTCCTGGACACCATCTAAGGTAAAGCCTCTCTTCCCGCAGACCGGGCAGTCAGGCTAAGGGAAGTTGCTCACAGGGTGATGGATTTGGATCAGGTCCCAGCGAGAGTGATTCTGCAGCTTCTAGGCCACATGGCTGCAACCAGAGCCACAGTTCCCCTCACACGTTTGAATATGAGGATCCTGCAGTGGTACCTCAGAGTTCAGTGGGACCAAGACATGGACGAACTTGAGGAATCCATCTGAGTCTCCAATGTGGTCCATCAATCCCTGGTATGATGGGTCACCCTGGCCCATTTGGACAAGGGGGTTCCCTTCCAGTGACCCAGTCCACATCTTACCCTGACTATGGATGCCTCTGGACTGGGATGGGGAGCACATCTTGCTTTTCATCAGACAAGGGGCTCCTGGAACTCAATGGAATGGTCTCTCCACATAAACATTTTGGAGATGAAAGCCATACTGTACGCCCTACAAGCCTTCCAGGGGGTACTCCTTCCTGGGCCCCTTCTGGTCCAGTCAGACAATACCCCAGTAGTCTTCCATCTCAACAAGCAAGGGGGCATGCACTCTTATCCCCTAAGCAAAGAGGCAATGAGAGTATGGACCTGGGCAGTAGATCATGATCTGGATCTCACAGCAGTCCATGTTCCAGGGATCCTCAATGTCCTTGCAGACAGCCTAAGTTGCTCTCGGTCTCAGAGCAATGAATGGAAACTACAGCAAGAAGTTGCAGATGACCTCTTCGAAAGGTAGGGTCAACCAGAGCTGGACCTCTTTGCGTCCCCACATGCCAAACTGCCCAAATTCTGCTTGCTAGATCCAGGGCCTAGTGTTTTTGGTGAGACATTGTCCCTATCTTGGACAGGGAGGTTTCTGTATACCTTTTCTCCCTTCTGTCTTCTTCAGAGGATTCTGCTCAAGTTACAGGCAAAAAGGGCCCAAATGATCCTAATCGCGCCCTTCTGGCCTCGGCAAATTTGGTTCCCACTGTTACAATAGCTGACATCAGAACCACCGTTTCCGTTGACCCTGTCCACTCATTTGCTCTCCCAGGAGCAAGGGACATTGGTCCATCCAGCCCTCTGGTCTCTGCATTTGCATGCATGGCTCCTGCGGACTTAGCTAGGGATAGATTTGGAGTATCCCTACGAGTGGCAGAGGTGCTGGTGACAGTGAGAAAACCTTCTACCAGGGTGACATATGCCATGAAGTGGCAGCACTTCTGTTTGTGGGCATTCCCCCATTCTTTGGATCCCCTAACTGTACTGGAGTATCTTCTCTCCCTATCGGACCTGGGCCTTAGCTACTCGTCCATTAAGGCGCATCTCTGTGCGCTGTCAGCTTATCATGCACCACTGAATGGGAAAACCCTGGCACAGTTGGGACCTATGCAAGACCTTTCTAAGGGGCATCTTGCATATCAAACCTCCCAGGCGTGATCTCGTGCCGCCTTGTAACCTCCTGTTTGTTTTGGAGAAGCTTACCTTGCCCCCCTTTGAACCAGCCACAAGTTGTGAGCTACACCTTCTCTCTTGGAAAGCATTATTTTTAGTTATTACTTCAGCTCAGAGGATTTCCGAGCTGCAGGTTCTGATGTGTAAAAAGCCTTATCTTATTTTTCACAGGGACAGGAAAGCCCTGCATATAAACCCTAAGTTTCTTCCAAAGGTAGTGTCTGAGTTCATGTTGAACCAAGACATACAACGACCAGTTTACTATCCAGAGTACTTAAACAGAGGGGAGGCCTTATTACATACTTTGGATGTACATAGGATTCTTCATTACCACCTGGCTTGGACCAGTTCCTCCAGAAAGACAGACCAGTTGTTTGTCTCCTTTGCCCACAGAAAAGTTGGGGCACAAGTAATGAAATAGACGCTAAGTGGCTCATGAATTGTATCACATTCTGTTATCAGCAGCACAACAAACCTTTACTGGGACCGGTTAATGGTCACTCCACCAGAGGGATAGCGACATCTTTTGCTTCACTTAGAAATGTTTCCTCAGCAGACTTCTGTGCGGCCGCTACTTGGAGTTCAGCGCATACCTTCATTAGACACTACAATCTGGACATTGCTTCCAGAAGGAGAGCAGGTTTCAGCCTAGCGGTCCTTCAGGGACTCCTCTCCTAATTGCCTACAGCTCTGCACTAATGTCCTCCACCCTTCTGACCTGGGTCTCTTCTTGGGTATTGCTTGAGACTCAGTCCTAATGGTATTACCTGCTGCAAGAGCTCCCCGTCGAAGTGAGATGGTACAGTTACGTATGAACTTACAGTAACAGTAGATCTTCGAGAGAAGTTCTGCAGCAGGTGGCTTTCCTACCCACCTGCATCAGGGGACTAATATTACATTTTTTCTTTTTGGGGATAGGAGATCCTCCTCGGTTTTCCATCTGTTTTTTAGCCAGGTCTCCGACAAAAGAACTGGGTGGTGCCAAGGGACCTCCCCCTTTATACCACATCTGACGTCGTGGTGGAGCTGATGTCGGGGGCTGTCCCCCACCACAGACTGATAGCAAGAAGTTTTCCATGGGGTCTTAACGCCTGGTGGCTTAGTCCTAATGGTATTACCTGTTGCAAGAGCTCCTCTCGAAGATCTACTGTTACGGGAAGTTCTTTCATAACTGTACTATATAAATAGATCAGTCATAAACATAAAACAACAAGACATACCAATTACACCGATAAATACGTCATCTTGTCTCCCTTGACTATTTCATATCTAAACAGATAACAGAAGTTAAGCAAAATAGCTCAGGCTGAATTATTCAAAATTAACTGGAGTAAGTAGCATTTCAGGTTCTTTATAAAGGACTGCACAGACCTAATGGTGCAGATTCCCTCCGGTAGTGAATTCCAGAGGGTAGGGGCTGCCACCAGCAAATTTCAATAGGATGGTGGCATCCTCAGCAAACCCTGCCCTCTGGACCTCAAATTCCTAGATGGCACATGGAGAACCAGGATCTCAATGAGGTATTGGGAGCCTAGTTTATTCAAGGCTTTAACTCATTACATCCCGATGACACCATATGGCATCATAAAAAACATACCTCTTTTTCCTGATGATGCCATATGGCATCCTAAATTATGTGCTGTATTACCTGATAATGCCAATTGGCGTCCATGTCTTTCTCTTGGTGCAGCTTGAGCATTTGTTTACATTTGATGAATTGAGTTGTACCAGCCAATAGGGGACATCGTGCTCTTACTGATTTTACCTAATATAATGTGTGTTCCCATTGGCTATTTTTGAGAAAACACACCTTAATAAATAAATATATTTACTGCTTTTTGCATGTGTTGTGAAAAATGTTTATTATGCTTGTTCTGCCATTAGTTTGTCTTGTAACAACAAATCAGCTTGTTTTAGTGTAACATGTTAAGCTGATCAGGTTGACACTATAATTAATTTCATAACTTATATTTTTGTATTCGAGCAATCCGATTGGCTGTCACCAGGTTTGGTGTACTTTTTTATGTCTTTTGGGGTATTTTTCTACAATAACATGTTGTCACTGATATCATGATTGTTATAACTCTCAGTCCATTTATACCACTAAGTGAGCTCAATATGTCTGTATTTAAAAATCAAGTTCTGTGATTGGTCGGATTTTCTGACCTCATCAATTCTGAATTTAATTGGTATAAAAGGATTGTTTTAGATGCAGGCATCACCCCCCTGATGAAGCCTTAATTGTCGAAGCACCAGGGAACCTGCATGCAGATCTTTTTGTTGTGCCTTCCACTATTCTATTCAATGTGTGTGCCTGAAACATTGGAATAAATCCTTATTTAGCATTCAAGCAAGGACTCTGGTATTTTTTTACAACCATCTGTAACCCCCCTGTCACCCGGGGTTACAAGAATCCCACTTAGATCTAGTGGCAGGCAGGGAAAGGCAGCTTGTGAAACACCAGTTAAATGGATTTCACACTGTCTCACTCTGTCCTCAGTCTCAGCTGAGCTGGAGGGATGACATCATATAGAATTCTCGCAGCAGCATAAGCCACATTGGAATGTTTCTGCAGGGAGTTAGTTAGAACGTTGGGAGGTTTTGAATCAGTCTTGAGCCAGGGTCAGAGAGTGAAGGAGGTGTGCTGCAGTTGGCAGCCCCTCAGGGCTAACCTCTGCTATAGAGCTACCCAGAGATAGAGGGTGTGTGTTCTTGCCCTAGATAGAGACACAGAAGAAATTGGTCTAGTGGTAGAGACCATTCCCCAGTTTGTTCCAGTGCTGCATCCCAAGAGGGATGGGGGGAAAGGAGAGCCAGCAACTTCAGGGGCAATCCCCTGGCCCTGCTGAAGAGGGAAAGCTGCCTTTCATTTTGTGGTTCAAGTGCTGAGGCACAAGAAGTAGTTTGCTTTGCCAGAAACCTTGGGGCACCTGCAAACCAGTGGGTGAGTCAGCTCTGAAATAGAGCCCATGTTTTCTCCAGACAGTGTGTATAGTATCTGTTACTGTGGGGTCAAGGAAGGACAGCCAAGTACAGTACTACAGTTGTGTGTGACTTAAAATGCATCTAAACAGTGGGGGTCTACAGGGATGGACATAGCCACTCAGAGATCATTATAAGCCAGGATATCAGAGTATGAAGAGTAGCGTGTTAAATGTGACATACATTTCAAGACAGCATTCTACAACAGTGTGTTTTCAGAAAGGTGTTGATTCCAAATGGATGGCTGGGTATAGATTTGGGAGCAAGAGTTGGGAGACCCCCCCATCTGGAGTAACCAGATTTACCTCAATGGGTTCACTTTGGGCACCTATAGCTTTCTTCCGGGCACTTGGCCAGTGTTCGTGGAAAGTACCCAGACGTGGGATTAGTGATGAAAATTTTCCCTTTGTGGAGCCAGTACGTGCTCACAGGTGGTAGAGGGAGCCACCAATAAATGTCCATACCTTATGGAAAGTAGTCCAAGTGCTGGCCGGATGTGCCACGCCAGGAAATACAGAGAAGTACCCAAGTGCTGGCCAGATGTGCCACGCCAGGGAAATCCAGAGAAGAGTACAAGTTCGGGCTGAGAGCCAGTGTGTTTCAGAACCTGAGGGTTACAGTGTGTGAGAAGATGTGCTCTGGTCTCCGTACATCTGCATTACTAGGGAGTGTAGCCCCGTTGGGGTCCATCTATGCTTTATTATTCTGCTGCTGTTGTGAAAAAAAGCCACACTCTAGAATCCTACTCCTGGTTTGAACATTACAGTTATTGCTTCCTGTGTCTGGAGTTACTTGGGTGTCCCTGACTAGAAGTCAAACCTAGCAAAAATGCCGAGCAACAGTTTTCTCCCCAAACCCAGGAAGCCAGGTAGTGGGTTACATAATGGAGGCACTGCACAGCACTAACAAAACAAAAAATAACATCAACCTGACCCCTGGTTGCACATCACTGGAGGGAAAGTGGCTCTCCGGGCTCTGGAGTGTACAGTGATTTTTTTTTTTGATGTTTCAGTTAGGGCTCGCAGCCCTCACCTGCACCTGCCCTAGCTCTGTAGTGTGGCACCATTTGGTCATATTGATCCTCCCTGTCATCATGCTTCCTCTATGCTCATAAAATGGCAAGAAAAAAATCTAGAAATCTCATTGGCCAAGAGACATCAGCTGACTGTACATTAAGTCTCTATATACACACAGTCATCCTGGTCCTAAACCACATCACACAATGAGCAAATGAATCCTCCTACAAACAGAACTATCTTCTGTCAGTCCCACTGCAACCAGAACTGATCTTCCATCACAAACATGGCTGATACCTTTACACTGTAAAAACCTTCAACTGGGCCCTGAAAATAAAACTACCTTAAATAAAAAATAAAATGAATTAAATGTTGTTTACCTGATCATCACCCTCACCATACACACATAAACAAATTAGAAACATTAGGTATTGTTTATAGTTTTCATTACAATGGTTTCTTTACTGACAGTGACAAATCCCCCTTCTATCTTTACCTGCTCATCAGGGAAATCTCTTCTGCTTGCAATAGCAGTGAGATAATTGAGTCTCTGGCTCTAAAACAAGGCGTTGTTGTCTGTGTGTACAGTATGTTAGTAGAGTTACATTCTACCAGTGGAACTGAGCAGAATTTTGAATCCCTGTATTCCATGGTAAACATCCCATGATAAACATTATATGTCTTGAATGTGGGGAAAAACAGAAAAAAACAGGATGAAGAAAGTAGGCAATATAGTAATACTTAATAAACAAAGAGAAAATGTGGGAAAACACAGTTACATAGGTAGAGGCAGATCCAAACTGCTCAACTGCATTGCTGATGTTTATAAAAGCATGTACATTTTAATCATATATAGATGTTTTCAGGTGAAATCTACCACCCTCCCACCAACACCACCAAAAAAAAGGCAACTTGGCAGGTTTAAGTTTTTTTTCTTACTAACTTTTCACCTCAATCCTGTAGCAGTTTTCTTTTTATGTACTAGACCACAACACATAAGTAAGAAACAAAAATAAAGAGAAGGTTGCATTCAGTGAAAGTATATAACTACAGTGTAATGAAAATTAAGTTTTAAACACTATTTATGTTTTACAAATTTACAGATGTTACAGTGCATTTATATGATAATTTACATGTTACAGAGAAAATATTTATTTTCAACCAGCTCTACTAATAAATACTTTTACTGCACAGTACTGTACTAGTTAATTTATTGCTGAGATATGCTAGTTTATTCATTAATAGGGACTACTTTTTTCAGATTTTAGATGTTGTAACGGTAATGTATTGTACACTCTTTTGAAAAAAGTAAATAAGTTTTAATCCCTATCAGAGTAAGTCAAACTAATTCTTTTATGATAGTGGCCCATTTTATAAGTGCAATAAGCCACTCCAGGATGTGCATTAAAGGATTTAATGCACTTCCCAGGGACATAAGGACACTTGGCCTTGGGCCTCATGCCTTAGCATGCCCCTGGGGCATGCATTAAAATCCTTTAATGCACACCCTGTCGTGGCTTATTACTTACTTATTGTACACATCATTATTTCCATTAACCAGTCAGAGCGCACTGTAAGAGGTCTGAACCTCACTTTCAGGTTCTTGGCAATATTGGGAATGCAAATAATCACAAACAGGTTGTATTCGAGTAATAAACAAGTTTATTACTATAAAAGGAATAAATCACAGTTGCCCTAAGCAGTTCTTACCAATACGAACCGGGAGCCAATGTTAAGCGGCTCTCACCGAGGTTTCTCTGTAGTCTCTTGGGATCTCGGTCTCCGAGGTGTAAAGCCTATGCATAACATTATATACCTGTGATAATTACTATGGTTACTAAAAGGTAGAAACATTTCTAGTTACAGATGAGCCCTGTTGGTTAATTAGGGGTGGCTTCACGGTCCAAGATAACATTATATAATTCTGTAAAGTCATCAGTTTTAGAACAAAGACGTTCTTATACAGAGTCTTACATAACAAGGTGTAGTGGTGCACATCACCAAAGGATGGCAATGTTGCCTTACATATTACAGTTACTTCAAGGACAGGTGTCTTGGCATCTGACAAGTAAGAAATAGACAGAAAATATATATATAATGTGTGCATTAGCAAGCAAAGTGGGTTACAACAATATGCATTCATATCCTGACATCTACTCTTATACGGTAGATGCCCTTAGCCCTATGTATTACTATAGCCTTTGCCTAAACATTAGCTGTCTACGGTGTACCCCTGAGGGTATCAATTAGAGTGCAGGGACCTCATGTAACAATTCTCCCCCTTGTTGCCTCCAAGGGCAACACAGGTAAATCCAGGGGATGGACAGGAGCAGTGGCCATTTATAAGCCTGACGCGTGAGCCTTGTAAAGGAACTCAAGCTGCTCATGGTGTTGGCACAGTGTACGTCGTAGGCAGCAAATCATAATAATCAAAGTGAATATTAAAAATGCTTGTACTATAACAAAACCTTTAAAAGTGATCTCCAACCAGGTGTTAGTCAATGCATTATTCATATCTCCATCATTTATCAGGTCAAGAACAGCTTCATTGGCTTTGGTTATATTATTGCTGATGTGGATGAGGTGTATGTCCTTTCTGTCTAAAAGGGATTTCAGTGTAAGTGTAAGTGGACCTATGTGTACATTAAAGTATGGTAGGTATTCTGAAAGTGTGAGTAAATAATCTGGGTTACCATCAATAATGTCTGCATCCATAAGGGGAACGGGGGTTATGACATTATGTCCAATAACAGTTTTCTGGTGGGGAACAAAACAGAAGTTGGGGTAATCAATTGAACAAGTAACAGAACCATATGTATAAGACTTAACATTAGTTACTATACAGTACTCTCCGTCAGAGTTGTACTGTGAACGTACAGTAGGTAGTCTCAATTTTTGCAGCTGGACAGGGCACGTGTAGGTCGTCTTCGAAATCCGCGTTGACAGGCGATGAGCTTCCTCACAATAGGACTGGTAGAGCTGATCTGGTGATGGCGTCGATTCAAAAGAGTTGGTGCCATTCTCAGTGATGTCATCATCCATGGTGAAAGTCCAATCAATGCTGTCTGGAGAGTAGCCACAAACAGGGCGTATAACATCAAACACATCACATCGGCACAAGTAGATATATTGCTTTTTCACGACAGCAGTCCGTGGTGCGGTGCCACCCAGGCATCATGAAGGAGTGGTAGACCAGTAGAGGTGGTAGATCCAGGCGTTTCTGTAGATGTCGCCATCCAAATGCCAAATAGAATGTGCCATCGCAGTTTGTTGAACAAAGCTGTAGTGGATCAAAACGTGGTAAGGAGACAGTAAGGAGACAAACATGGTATCTGTTATGGAACATTTTTGGTAGAAAACAAGGACCAGTGTTTGGACGCTTCATCACAAACCACAAATTTCTCGCTGTGGAGAGAGGAATAGACAAAGTCTGTTGCATGCATAAAGAAACACAAGTAGAAAGTTTACATTTGGGACAATACCATTTAGAGATGCGTCTGTCATGTATTATGTCAGGGATTCTTCCAGTTTCTAAATCACGGAAGAGGTTGTTGATGGTAGTGAGGATGTATGAACCATATGCAGAACAAAGTATTTCCCTACCAATGTATTGTTTTTCAGCTTCTCTATTGTTCTGTTGTATAAGTGCATTAATCTTATCTTTTGAATCAGTGAATGCTTTGGCAATGTCGTGCATGTTGTACACAGTGTATCTTTCTTCCTGACTAAGGCCATCCACACCATGCAATAATGGTGGTAGTACATTATTAACCAAACCAGTGGAGAACTTAGCAGAATGACTCTTGATAGCAGCAATGTCTGCTTTGTTCCAAATGGACATAGCAGTACCAAAAGACCTGTGACAGTACCTGTAGCACCTGTAACATCAGAACTGTCAACTTCACGTCTACAACGTTTATGGTTAAGAGTACCAGGAGGGGTTTTCCTCCTAAAATTACCTCTATGTTCAGTAGAATAAACCCCAGTAAAGGGATCCTTAGTACGAATCTGAAATGCAGCTAAACTATCAAGCAATAATATACTATAGAATGCAGATGTATTGGTATTGTGACACATACCAAATTATTTCATATTCCAGTAAGTAAGGTTAAACAACACAGGTATACGCATGAACTGTAAATTATTAATCAAAGAACCTGGGAGGGCAGTGGCTGTGAGACCACTACGGGGACCAGGGTTATGTTTTGGACATTCCAAAAGCTGTTTTTCAGTGGGATGTAAAACAGAAAGATACATGGCTGCAGAGGCCATGTGGTGTACAGCACAGAATCTGCGGGCAGAATCTTGGGAGAGAGAGTTACATTAGGAAGGATCAATCAGAGCAGTAATGTTGTACAAACCAGAGTGTCTTAATGCAGTTTGTAACAAGGACAGTGAACCATTTGGGATAATTTAAGCTAATAACCCTGAAAAGTTCCCTTGAGAGTTTGGCCACAGGGAGAATTTGTCCTTGTGATGTGGTTTGCCACCAATTTGAAGGGTAGATTTGTCAGAGCAATGACCGAGGCAGTGAGGTAAGCATCGGAACCTTCCTGGACAGTAATCATGGTATCTGGTATTTTGATGGAAACTCCTCTCTGTAGGAGGTGCTGGAGGATCCAGGTGTCAGGGAGGTCCGTACCATGCCTTGGGCGAAGGGATCACTCCTCAAGGAGGAGAGATAGGAACAAGATAGCCATCTTGTCAGTGTATCTGAAAAGGAAGATCAAAGATTAGCACGTTAGTACAATTCCTCACTATGGGGTTAGGAAAAGTAAGTTTAAGTTCCTTTGTACAGTTTCAACTGGTTTGCATGCAACCATTTGTCAGTCAATTTATTGTTGTGTAGGAGTCTAACTTGATAGACTGCCGGACTGAGCTTGTTGACAATGGGGTAAGGGCCTTCCCACTTATTGGAGAAGGAGTGGGTGGGATGTGCAAATCGAAGTACCATTACCTGATCTCCAACCTGCCAATCCACTTCTTGTGCGTGTTTGTCAAATTGTATTTTGGACTGTTGCTGGGCCTTGCCCATGCAGTTTGCAGCATACAAGTGTGTGTGTGTGTGTGTGTATGAGGTCTTTTCTTAGCTTTTCCACATACTGATTAACAGATACACAGTCTGTGGTGGGGGTGTGCAGGTCAAACAGTAAGTGTTCAGGTAATCTCATTTGTCTTCCAGTCATCACCTCAAAGGGTGTGAGCTGGGTAGTGGCTGAGGGTGTACCCCTAATTGCCATAAGGAGTAAAGGCAATAGGGAATCCCAGGTCTTGGGATTATCCTCAATGAATTTGGAAAGCATTTGCTTAATCTGCCTATTGGCTCTTTCTACTTGACCTGAGGATTTAGGGTGATAGGGTATGTGGAACTTTTGCTGAACCCCAAGGAGTTCAAGGGACTCTTTCATCAACTCACCTGTAAAACTGGTTCCTTTGTCGGAGTCTACCTTGAGAGGCAGGCCCCACCTGGAGAAAATCTGTTCCACCAGGATTTTGGCCGTTGTCTTTGCGGTGCATGTCTTAGTGGGGAAAGCCTCAACCCACTTAGAGAATAAGTCGGTTACCACAAGGGCATACTTGTTTCTACTGGTATTGGTCAAAGGGACAATGAAATCAATTTGGATGGCATGCCAAGGGCCAGTGTGTCTTTGTGGTAAAAGTTTGGCATTTCGTTTTGTCAGTATGGGATTGTTTTGTGCACAAACAAGGCAATTGTCAATGTATTGTTTAACATCTTTGGTAATACCAGGCCACCAGACGGTGGTCTTGAGACGTTGGAGGGTATTTTCTGCCCCCTGGTGTCCACCAGTAGGAATATCATGTACTTGGTGCAAAAATTCAGATCTCAAATGTCTGGGGACTACCTACAATTTGGTGGTAGTGTCCTCTGGTTGGAACCAGATGAGTTTGTCATCAGGGGATAAGTGTAACTTACCTTCATGCCTGCGATATGGGTTATGTGTAGGGAGTTCTTCAGTACCTTTGTCAAGGAATCTGAACACTTCTTTGAGTTCAGTGTCCAAATGCTGGGCTGCTGAGAGGTCCAGGGGAGAAAAAGATTCAGATTTCTTTTTGAGAGCTGCAACATGTACAGCTGCATTGGCTTCTGGATGATCTATCATCCAGATGTCCCCCCCTCGGGCCCCTTCCTTAGCAAGGGTATCTGCTGTGTCATTGAATGCATGATAGGGATCATGTAGAGAGTGAGCTTTAACCTTGTGCACATAAAGTTTGTGTGGGTGTTTCTGTGCCAATGAGTGTATGTAGATTACCAATTCTTTGTATTTCACTGGACTGCCATCAGAGGAGAGGAAGGAGTTCTTCTGCCAGAAAGGGAGAAATTCTGTAAGGAAGCAACAAACCCAATTAGAATCTGTAAAAAATGATGGTATCCTGAGTTCCATGTTGGATGAACTCAAGTGCGCAGGCCACCGCTGCCATCTCTGCGTACTGCGAGGAAGCTACACTACAATGTTTAGATATTCTGACAGTGTTCCCATAGGGATACACAACCAAAATACCCATCCCTGCAATCTGTTCTCCCTGGTAGTATGATGCTGAACCATCAGTGAAAACACAACACAAAGAGGCACTTTCCAGTATCTCTGGTGTGGCAGGGAGGAATGGACCCGGATCTGGGAGGTCAGGTGACTGCAGTGTACAGTCATGGGGTTCCCCCCTGAAAAAGGAGACCATGAGCTAGCAGAGACGGAACTTTGGTCTGGTGGACCTGGATATCTCTGTCCTGGAGGAGAAGTGACCAATGTGTCAGCCTTGTGTTAGAGACTGACCCATCCTTCACTCTATCGGAGAGCAGAAAGGTAGTTGGCATGTGATTAGTGTTGAGAATCAGTGGTGAGTACCCAATGATATACAGGAAGTGCTTGACAGCCCAGTAGGTGGCTAGAAGGTTCCTTTCACAAAGGCCATACTTCTGTTCCACTGGGGTCAAGAGCTGCGGTGCATATGCAATAGGTCTCAGGGTGCCATGCACCTTCTGGGCCAGCACTGCTGACATAGCGATGTCAGAGGTGGCACACTCCAGATGGAATGGTAGTGCTGGATTGGGGTTTACCAGTGCTGGGGCAGAGGCCAGAGCCTGCTTCATTGACATCACAGCCTGGGTATGAACAGGGCCCCAATTCCATGGAACATCCTTTTTGAGTAGGTCATACAGAGGAGCAGCTTTCTGAGCAAAATCACAAATAAAATCTCTCGAGTAGTTTACCACACCTAGAAACCTTCGAAGAGTTGCCACACTGGTGGGTAATGGCAAGTCTTGTAATCCCTGAATCTTTTTCCAAGTAGGGCTCCGGCCTTGGTCGGTTATTTTCAAACCCAGAAAGAGTACTTCTTTCTGAAATAATTGTGCTTTTGCTGGGTTGCATTTCAAACCTGCTCTCTGAATGAGAGTCAGTAGTTCATCCAAGAGATCCAGATGTTGTGCCTGTGTGGCCGTGGACAACAACAGGTCATCTACGTACTGTAAGAGACATTGGGGGGCTGAGAAACTCTGTAGGGTGTCCATCATGTGAAGATGGAAGAGGGATGGGCTGTTATGGAATCCCTGTGGCAAGCAAGTCCACGTGTACTGTCGTCCTTCAAAGGTGAAGGCAAACTTATATTGACCTTGAGGGCCAATGGTAATGACCAAAAACCATTGGAGATATCCAGGGCACTGAACCATTTCTGATCTGGTGTTAAAAGTCAAAGCACATCTGGTGCCGACGCCACAGTTGGGGAGCAACTGGGAGTGACCTGATTCAGTTTCCTGTAGTCAATAGTAAGTCTCCAGGTGCCTGTGGGTTTTTTCACGGGCCAAACAGGAGAGTTGGCAGTGGAAACACAGGTTCTGATTACTCCTTGTTTAAGGAGTGACTTGATCGTTTCTCGGAGAGAGGGTAAGGCTTCAGTAGGAAATGGGTATTGCCTTTGTCTCTCATGTGCTGGGCCTGGCACCTCAATAACAGTATGCATTCTGCCACAATCATGTTTGTTAACTGCAAACACTTTCAAATGCCGTCGCAGAATAGGTAGGAGTTTTGGGAAGAGTTCATGATTCTTGAACAAATCTATGACGTCATACTCTTTGTTGTTGATAGATATTGTCGCCACAGCATGTAAGTCAGGAATTAAGACAGTATGGTATTGACCCTGGATCTGTATCAGCAGCATGTTAGCTAGATCCACCACACAGCCGTGCGGCGCCAGGAAGTCAATCCCGATGATACTAGGATGATCATGCAGTACCATTAGTTGGAAAGCATGTGAGGCCTTCAAATGGCCTAGCTCTACCGGTAGGGGCAGAGAACAGTATGCAGGTAGCCTAGTACCATCAACTCCTGACATATTGGTCTTCCATGTGGTAGACCAAGGGGACGTGTCCGGTGTTCGTTAGGTAA
Organism: Neoceratodus forsteri; assembly: GCA_016271365.2. NCBI lineage: Eukaryota > Metazoa > Chordata > Ceratodontiformes > Ceratodontidae > Neoceratodus > Neoceratodus forsteri. The sequence goes on from CM057452.1 coordinate 1,875,867,369, forward strand.
CACAGATACAGCTGCACCTGTATCTAATAAGACAATTAGTTGGCGGCCCCACCGGCTCGGTGCAGGGCCTTCGCTTGTATCCAAGACCAGCTTGTTTACAATGCGGACTGGGGCCTGTAATTGTCAATCCGTATTGCTGGAGGCATGCAGGGTTGGGCTTGACTTGCATGGATGACTTCACAGTGTTGCAGTGATGCAATATAGGAGGAGCTCGGGTTCAGGCTTGTGTGGGCTTGAGAGCTCGCATTTCCTGTGTCTCCATGACCAGTGGTGGCATGGGTCACCGGTTGTACTGCTGCAAGGGTCTGTGTGGGAACAGCGTCCACTACGGAGCGCACTTGCCCCAGGAGCTCTCGAAATTTTCGGTTTTCTTCAGCTATCTCCTTGTATGAGGGACCCGATCTTTGTAATGGTTTCCCTCTGCCCTTGTGCCTTCTGTTTTTAGGCCAGTTCCTGTTCCCACCCCACTGTTGTTGTTGTTGGGCTTGTTGGGGGTTTTGCTGGGTGCTAGCTGGAGGGGCCGATGGATGTTTAGGCTGCTGTTGCTGGGCCTGCCCTTCCACGGTGTAGTGTGTCGTGGTCCCAGAAGCGGGTTCCACTGCAGCAACCTTCTTGGAACCGGAACCCAAATCACGGATGTACAGTTGATACACCCTCTCGGTTTTCCGAAGAATATCGGCAAACCTATCCGTATTTGGGTATGTGGTTGGCTCTACCTTCTCTCTTACAGCTGGGATCATGTTCCTAAGGAACAAGGTCTTATATTCAATAAGATCCACATTCGCAGCTTCTTGTGCCAGATGCTTCCCTGCTCGGTAGGCCATCCAGAGTCTCTGGTGGTAGGTCGTTGGGCTTTCTTTCACATTTTGCTTCACGGGGTATGCCAGTATTACTCCTACCACACCTGGGCTATGAGCGGAGATGAGCTCAGCTGTGACTTCATCAAAGGTAGCGTTCCCATCCTGGCTAACTACTTCGGGGAGTTTGGCCCATAAACCAGGATCGATGGTCTGGCTTAGTATTTGGACCTGATATTCTGCGGCGAGGCTAAGCATCTCGCATTTGGAGTGCACCTTTTCCAAATGGCAGCTGAGGTTGTCAGATGGGCTCATCCGACCAATACTGTCAGCAATTTGCTGAACAGAGTAGGCCATTTGTAGGGGATTAGTCGGTGGTCGATCAGGCAGAGGTAGTACATCTCACGCACCGTCCAATGCTGCGCGAGCTGCAGCTTCAGCTGCAGTACGAACAACACCTTCCTGAGTGCCAGCTTCTTGGAAGATTTGTTGGATCTGACTTTTAATGGCTTTCATACTTCTTTCAGGAAGAGGAACATTACCTAATGCTCTATCAATCATGGTTTCAATCTCTTGCCTGTCTTCCACACTAATAATGGCTACCGGAGGCGCCGTCGGGACCAGGCTTGGGTCTGCCCCCATCATGGGTGCCGCCATGATGGCGTTTCCCATGATGAGCGTCACGACGTCGTCGACGTGTGACCTGGGGAGTAGTGGGCGGGGACCCACCATACTGTGGATGGCTGGGTGAGGAATCTGGGCTATAGTAGGGGCGTGACTGGGCATTGTACTGTGAGACGTCATCATCAGATAGCTCCCCTTCTGATGACGAGTGAAAGGCAGTTACATACCTGGTTGATCTCGTCCTGAAGCTCACCCATTTCATCACTCAACTGTGCATTCGCAGCACTCAACAAATCATTCATTTGCACAACCTGACTCTTATCCTGTCTCAAACTTTCACACTCCTGTTTCAGAGTACACATTTCTTGTTCACCAGCCTGTGCGGAATGATGCAATAGTGAATCTTTTTCATTACGCAGAGATTGGAGTTCTGACTCCAAGTTCTACTGTATTCGAATACATTCTGTTTTCTGTAAACCCATCTCTTGCTTAAGAGATGCGATCTGCAGATCAAGGGTACGAAACCTCGCTTCAGAGGCTTCTAAAGCAGCATAGAGAGCAGTGACCATCAACCCTTTAGCGCAACGCTTATTGGTTGATTGTCGCGTCTCTGCATACTGGGTTGAAATCCCCAGTACAGGGTTTTCGGATTGACTTGCGTCCCGCGCAAAGTCAGCCCATCCTCCATGGGAGGTAAGGAAGTTAGAGACATCGAGTCTCAGTTCTGCGCAGATATCTGATACTGTGGCCATTGTGTAGGAGGGACCTCGTGTAACAGCACACTGGTGCAGGAAGAACTTGGTAACTGGAAACTTAGTTTCAAGATGGAGGCACTGCTCTCATACTAAAATACTCACTTCATTTTGGTGTCAAAACCTCAATTTGTAATCTGTATTTACTTTATTTGTTTTTATTTTTATTTATGACAAAAGTTTTCATAGTCGTCACTTTGTTAGTTTTGGGATCATTTCTGGTCATCCTGTGTGATCACATCTTATGGCTCCGTCTAGCATTCCTGATGGGAGAGAGTGTTTCTTGTGCACGTACTAGATGAGTTCACATGAATTCAGCACCTTTTGTTACTTTTTAAAGAGTTTATGTTTGGGTTATGGCTATGTTAAAATCTATGTGGCATGTTGCTCCCTGCATTATGGATGACAAGCGGGTTATGGTCAGTAGCATGTTTGTCTCATGCTCTGCACTTGTGTTTTCTTCCCTAATACACAATTGATGATTGTTTAAAATGAAAAAATAATACTGTTGCCTTCAACTCATCTGGCATCAGCCCAGCCCCAACCTCTGATAAGCTGTAAAGGCTAAATCAGTTTTGAATCCCTCCACAGTCACTGGTGTTGTCCATCGACTCATATGACATCAGTCCAGACCCAACCTCTGATGCACTGGTTGTTTGTTTATTGTTTATTGTGAAATGTTCAGAAAGACCTTTGAATTAGGGACTCATTTACAAAGGTTCCACGTCATACATCAAAGGACAGTACAAACAGTTGATAAAATAGGGATGACAGTAAAGGATAATTAAACAACAAAGGATTACATTATATTTCATAACAAGTGTTACAGGGTAGATCAGGGAGGGGGACTAGGTCAGTATAGAAGAGGAGTCACAGTAAAGCACAGCCACATAGTTGCAGAACAGACTGTAACTGGCTGATAGTCGGAAGAGGGTTAGGGGAGTAATTCACCATAACTGGGGAATAGTTATGGGAGTTAGCAGGACAGCAAAGATGCAGGATAGTGTCAGGAGCAGTCGCATATGTTAGCGTCTTGGAGGAGTTCCCTCAGTCTAGTTTTGAAGGGACCAAGCCTCGTTTCATTTGCTATTTGGATAGGGAGAGAGTTAGTCAGATTAGGGGCTTGGTAGCTGAAAGTCTTTTGAAGTTGGGAGGTATGAGGGTGGGGAACCCATAGTAGCTGCTTGTTCGAGTTTCACATGGATCTAGCTGGGTCTGCTGGGCAAATAATAGAGGAGAGAGAAAGGGGGGCGAGTCCTAGGAGGATCTTCTTAGTTGTTAGGCATGTATGATACCGAATTCTGTTATCTAGGTTTAGCCATTTTGAGTAGTTGTAAAGTGTGCAGGTGTGGGTGAGGCGATCACAGCCTAGGATGAGGCGGCAGGCTTTGCTGAGTACGAGGCAGAGACTGTTAAGTGCTGAGTTGGGGGCAGCACAGTATATGGTAATACCATAGTCAAGGAGGGCAAGGACCGAGGAGTTGATGGTGAGCCGTAGGGCTTCTGGGGTATGGCAATGTTTGTGTCTATATAGCACACCTAATCTTGAGTTTAGGGCTGAGGCAAGGAGGAGGAGAATGTGTTATTTATAGTTGAGGACTGGGTCCAGAGTGATCCCTAGATATTTAAAGTAGTCAACTTGCTCAAGGGGGGTGCAGTTGATAGTGAGAAATGGGGGGCAGGGGGTTCTGAGGGTGGGAGAAGATCATAACTTTAGTTTTCTTGTACTTGATAGTTAGCTGTTGGGTGGAGAACCAGTGTTTAGCTTCATGGAAGCTGTGTTGGAGTGTATGGTGGAGATTAAGTGGGTTGGAATTGGAGGCAAAAAGAACTGCGTCATCCGCGTAGAGGAGCAGGTTACCTGAGATGGCCGAGGGGGGGAGTTTAGGAATAGGCTGAAAAGCAGGCCAAGCATCTCCCCCTCCGGTACTCCAGAGCAGACCGGGAGGCAGGGGGACAGGACCGTGCCTACCTTTACCTGTTGTGTTCTATCCGACAGGTAGCTGGCGAACCAGTTTAAAGTATCATTGGAGAAGCCATTGGAGGTGAGGGTGTTTAGCAGAAGGGCATGGTTGACAGTGTCAGAAGCTTTTGAGAGATCCACGAAGATGGCACCAGTGAGGTGACCGCGATCCAAAGCGGAGTGGACATGCGAGGTGAAAGCTAGGAGGGCAGTGGTGGTACTGTGACCCTTACGGAAACCATGTTGTTGGTCACAGAGAAGTTTGTATTTAGTCAGGTGGTCAGTGATTTGGTCAGCGACGATACGTTATAAGGCTTTGGGGGGGAGAATGGATATGGGACGGTAGTTGTTGGTGGAGGTGCAGTCCCCACTCTTAGAGATAGGGGCGATGTTGGCCAGCTTCCACTGGGAGGGAAATTTCCCTTGACAAAGGGAGCAATTTAGGATATGAGTAAGAGGGAGGAGGACTTCCTGGAGAGTAAGGCGAAGAAGCTTCAGGTCCAGGGGGCCACTGTGGTTAGTCGAGTGGCTAAGGGCTTTGTCTAGGTAGGGTTTGGCATCCACAGGGGATAGGACGTGAAGGTGAAAGGGAGGAGTTGGGGGAGGAGTGTGGGCCCGGGTCAGCGGAGGATCGAAGAAGTTGGGGGGGAGAATATGGTTGAGATTTGTGAAAGCGGAGTTTAGGGCTGAGGCTGTGCGGATGGGTCTGGGATCCGTGATGATGGTACCGCCTATTTCTAGTTGGTCTTGGGGCTGGTTTGGGGATTTGCCACAGAGTTCCTTTATATTGTTCCAGAATTTCCGTCCATCTCCCCAGGTGGAAGTTAAGGACGCTTTGTAATAGTCCGCTTTGGTGGTGCGGAGGGACCACGTGCATTTGTTACGAGACTCCCTAAAGTGTTGTATGTCTGCTGGCCATTTGATTTCATTGGCAATATGCCAAAGGGAGTCATGCTGTTTCATTAGGCCCAGGAGGTGATCAGAGAACCATGGCACCTGGTAGCCTTTGGTCATTTTCTTGGTAGGGGGGTTAACTTATCACAGATCCTATTGAAGATGGAGGTAACAGATCGCTTATGATCGGGGTCAGGGTAAGAATGAGGGGTGTCCAGTCCCAGCATCTAAGGAAGGCCTTGAGTTGGGCGAGTTTGCCAGGACCAAGGGTGCGCTTGTAAGGTAATTTTGGGGGGATGCTTGGGTGCCCTACAGGACCAAGAGCAGATCACAGGAGAGTGATCGCTTAGAGCATTGGGGAGGACTTGGGTGTTGGTAATTCTGTGTGGGCGGTTTGTGAAGACCAGATCCAGGAGAGTAGATGTCCCTGTGCAGGGATTTATTCTGGTGGGTGAGGTGACAATCTGAGTGAGGTTGAGCGCTGAGGCATCATTGGTATAAGGGGCAGCTTTTGTGGACAACCAATTTATGTTGAAGTCACCCATGACTATTTTTTCATGTTGAGGTGGAAGAGTCGCGATATAGTTCAGTATGGTCAGGAAGGCAGGTTTGTGTTCGTTTGGGGGAAGATAGACAATGGTGAGTAGGAGGGGGGCAGTAGAACTGCCAGTACCTATTTTTAGTGTTAGAGTCTGCCCTCTTGATGCTAGTTGAGGGGTAGGGAGCAGTTGACCTGACAGCGAGACTTTAAGGTATGTGGCGCAGCCACCACATCGTTTACCCATTCTATCAGAGCGATAGAGGATGTAACCGGGGAGGTTTACAGCAGAATCTGGTACTGCGGGGGAGAGCAAGGTTTCACTCAGCCCGATGATGTCAGGGTGGTGCTGGAGCACCCACCCCTGAAAGGAGATCCACTTTTTTGCAGGCTACAGATGTTGAGTGAGGATTCCCAACCCATTTGAAGTGGTAGTCATAGGTTGGGGGCAGTCATTGGTCCAGGGTTGGGATGGACATTGCCTGTGAGAAGTAGTAATAGGACAAGAGCCCTGAGGTGGTAGTTTCTCATTTGGGCATAAAGTTGATGACATTTACGCATCAAGGACCTTTTGGTAGGGTGATGGGTGGGCATTGGGAGCTTCAAGGTTTAGGGGGCAGCCAGGAAGAGGAGGAGGTGGGGCAGGGGTTGGGGGAGCAGTAGTGGGAGAGCTATTGGGGGTAGGCTAGGGAGAGCCTGTAAAGTGCTCTTCAGATTAAAATCCCTCCACAGCCACTGGTAAGATCTAGCTCCTTACCATGCATCAGTCGAGCCCCAAACTGGAGTGAACAGTGAAGTGCATTTCAGGTTCAGATCCCTCCACAGCCAATGGTGATGTCCATCGACTCATCTGGTGTCAGTTCAGCCCCAACCTCTATTGCACTGTAAAGTGCTGTTCAGGTTCAAATCCCACCAGAGTCGCTGATGTAGTCCATCTGTTAATCAGTCTTCAGTCCAGCCTTTATCTGTGATGTGCATTACTGGTATGGATCCCTCCTCAGTCACCATGGTACAGTCCATTGTACACATCAGGATTCATTCCAACACTACCCTCAGATGCACTGTAATGTTCTACTCAAGTTAGAATCACTCCACAACCACTTGTTTAGTCCCTTGTGCTCATAATGCTTCAGACCAGCCCTTACCTCTGTTGCACTGTGATGTGACCAGTGCCAATGTATGACTTATACAGCCTATTCAAATGAAACAGCACATAGTACACATGTGCACCAATGAGCATCACTCCATGGTGCAGGCATACCCATACTCCTTCCCACCCACACTGTGCGTCATACTGAAAGTTGCAACATGTCACATGAGTATGCAGGCAATCCATGTGACACAGCACATAGTACACAACCTTTACAGGTGCCCATGTCATTACCCTGTATGTGTACCCACAGTGTGTCTGCATGGCATATGAACACCATTACCAAGTGCAGGCAGCCCCACCTGCTTCCCCTCAACTGAGTATACTCCAAGGACGTGTGCCAATTCATGACACAAAATGACTGCAGTGCCTATGAGCATCATTTCTTGGTACAGGCAGAGCCACCCCCTTCCCCATGACACAGTATACCCCAAATTACCAGTGCCTTTTCAGCAATTTCATCACCCTATACATATACCCATAATGTATCTACAGCATCTGTTAGCACCATTATTAGATGCATACAGCCCCTCTCATTTCCCCAGAACATATGAAGTGCATCTGAGCATGTATTATGAATGCAGCCCCCCCACTAACACACAGTGCTTCATCATGCAGTCATTCCCTCACCTTAAACCATCCCATAATACAACCCACACAAAATAAAATATGCCAGGAAATTAAATAATACACATTTATGTAAGAATGTTTATTGAAAGACTGTGAACCTTTACATGAACATCATGCTTCATTTACAGTATGATAAAGCAAACAGCACAAATAAAATAGTTTCCTATACTTATTATAGGATTTTATTACAAAAATACAATATAATAGTTTATTTCAATGAAATTACACAGTTTAACTACAACAAATATGCAATTAATCATAGAGAGACCTCCAGCACTAAAAAATGTTTCCATTTCCTGTGTCAGCTCACTGACCCACACTGGAAGTGTTCTTCCTATTTGCATCACTTGCCTCACAAAGCACTTCCTTCCTGCATCACTTCCTGATATGTCCTTCTAAGGTAATGTGTAAATATGTTCTTGCTAGACTTGGGGGATTGATATTTAGATTTATAAACTAAAATCAGTGGGTAAGAAGAATTAAACTCTGCAAAAATTCCAACCAGTGGAGAGGAACAAAAAACTCAAGCTGTAATAACAAGAGATTCAGACATTGATTTCTGACTGAAAAATGGTAAAAACCTTGCAAAAATGTATATTTAGACAAAGACAGATGTTTGTTGTATATTTTTAACAATTTTAACCAACAGTTTTACAGAAATGTAATATTTTTGTATGACTAAGTAAACAGAGTATAATTATATTTAGGTAAAATCATCAGAATTTATGAAAATATGAAAAAAAAACCTTACACAACACTAGATCCAGTTAAATAGATATTACCAAACCTTACTCATTTTCAAAAACTTTTTGTCCTGAAAACTTTTCTTTTTACAGTTTTAAAATTGGATATATGATTTTTAAGATATGTAGGTTTAAGCACAGTGTGTTTGTATGAATGCTGCATATCTAGAACCCCTCAGGAACACAGGTGTTCTAGCAGCAGACAGAGGGTACCCAAACATTCTAAGTGACAACAGGATAGGATGAGTTAAAATGTGAGTAACAGCACCTGGAAATCAATGCATCACCTAACTGGCAGCCTGCTCAGAACCTGCAGTGAGGGAATAATATGATCTGATCTATGAGGGGATGTTAATGACCTTGCTGCCACAATCTGAACAAGGTGCAGGAGATGCACTTGACCTTCTGGTAAGCTTTTTGTAGAGCACACAACAGTAGTGGAAATGAGAGAAAACCAGGACATTGATTAGGTTGACTAGATTAGCAGAATCGAGCAGCAGTCTGTCTGATAACATTTTTGAGATGTTAAAAGCAGTTCCTGACTTCTGGTGACATAGCTTTAATGGTGGCAGCCTGACCCACTAGCTCCCAGCGCTGAAACAGCAATCGAACTCCATCCTCCCTAACCTCGGGGCACCTCAACATTTAAAAAAACACTCCCTTATTACGCGATTTATGCCAGGGATGCCGCAGTGCCTGAAAGGGAACAAAAACTCCAGGCCAAAACCAACAATGAAGCAGATGGCGATCGGAGGTTTTGCAGCCACAAGTAGGCCCCGCTGTCCCTCAGAGTCTTCATGGGAACCCAATCTCGATGCAGAGGACGAACTGCAAAGCAAAACCGACAAAGCCCTCAATAAAATACTAAAGGCGGTATAAATAAAATAGAAACATCTATTGCAGACATGAGAATGGATTTTAAAGCAGTCAATTCTAAAAGTTCAGCAGAATGAGGAGAAAATCTCAGAACTCACCGAAACTCTGGACTGCCATAGTAAGGTGTTGCTATACCTTCTGCAGAGAGACCGCCAAACAAATGACTAGAGGATGCAGAAAACTGGGCTAGGCGGAACAATTTCCGCATTCATGGAGTACAGCAGGGCACCGAAGAAGGATATCCAATGACAGCAGACTTCATAATCGACCTCCTGAAAAAGAACCTCTCTCTGCTTTCTGATCTATCGTTAACTATAGAGAGGGCTCATCGTTCCCTTGGCCCGAAGCCCACAGACCCCAAAGCCAGACCACGCTCCTGGATAGTGCGTATTCTGCACTATCAATCAAAAGAATACATCCTTACAGAAGTGTGGAGGCACAGAGATTTGCAATTTGTTGGCAAAATATTTATTTTGACCATGATTTTTCATCGGAACTGCAGGCCAAAAGAACATAAATCAGAGGGATCATGAAGGAGCTCAAGGAAAAACAATATCTGGGCACAACTGAACTTTCCTGCTAAAATCAAAGTCTTCATGGACTCTGGTAACAAAATCTTTGCTTCACTGGCGGATGCGGCCCCATTCCTGGCGGAACTTAACATCCCTGTATCCAACAAGGAACTGGAAACACTGGAACATCAGTTGCAGTCTTTGATGTAGGGAACTCAAAACAAAGGGTGCGAGAGACCTCTTTCGTGGTTGCTGCCGCATAGAACAGCATCTGAGGTGCAGAAAATCTTGCGAAAAGTAGCCCAGAACATCCCTTCTTCCAGCGCTAATGGATCCAATGCAGTTAAACCCAGGTGACTTTAAAATGGATTTGCTTTTGTTTTTGCTATCCTTCGCTAACTGCTTCAAGGCTGGCGGCTGAATGGGCATACGTACCAACCGTGTGCTGGAGAAGAGACACTTGACTTCATATACATCGCAACTTTTGTTAAGACTCTAACACTGTTTAATCCCAGTTCAGATCTGCTTAAAAACCTCTAATGACCCCACTCACAGAGAGCTTTTAGTTTTCCGATGTACCAGGGAAGACTTCAAATCATCATATATATGCACAACTAGCCATTGGTTATAACCATGTATGGGGCGTCAGGGATACAGAAGTTAAAGGGCATTTACATTTTGTGACTATTGTGTGGTTGGCGACTCAACAACCAGGGGGATTGTTATTATTATTATTAAAAAAAAATTTTCTTTATTACAAAAGGGTGATTACACCCGCTGTGGAGGCTGGGAAAATGAAAGGGCTGACTTTAGTCATCTAGTCCTGCCACATGTACACAGCACGTTATACAGTATGCTGAGCATGCTGATACCAATATTAGGGCTACTATGGTGGCTCTGGTACCCTTATGCAACACCACGAGATACCATCTGTGATGTACTGTAACTGGGGACTTACACACCCAGGAAGTCATATATTGATTACAAATAACAGTATGGAATGTTGTTTATGTAAGAAGCAACAAATTTCTTTTACTCTTTACAAGTTACTACAGTTTTTAGTTCAATGTTGTATTCACAGTTCAACAGTTGTACCCTCCAGAACAGTTAACAGGAGGAACTTGTTATTATGTTGGTTAAGTGCTTGTCTGTCAGTGGTAAGGACCTATTGGTCAGTAAGATTTCTAGCCTAGTGGAACAAATTTTTTATACCATACCAAACAATGGGGAGGGACTGTGGTATAGTCAGACCATACTTATCTCTGGTCAAAATGGGTGACATTAGTATAGTGACCTACAATGTTAAGGGGATCCATTCGCCTATTAAACGATCCAGAATACTGAGTGAATTTAACAGAGTGCAATGCTCAGTTGCTATTTTGCAAGCGACGCATCTGGGCCCACAAGAACATGCCAAGTTGCGAAGAGCATGGGTGGACAGGGTGGAAGCTGTCTTCTCTCCAAATGGCAGGGGGACAGGGGTAGCCATTCTCTTCAGAAGGGGATGCCCATTGCAGATAACATCGGTGGAAAGGGGCTGGGAGGGTCGTTTTCTGAGGGTTACGGGATCAATACATGGAGTGGTAATTCATTTAGTTAATTTATATGCCCCAAATATACATCCCCAACATTTCTTAAAAGAGGTATTCCATACGTTGGCCACATTGCCATCAGGACAATTAATAATTGGTGGGGGATTTTAATGTTGCTGCATCAGCGACTCTGGACAGATCATCTCAAACAGTGGCACATGACAAGGCCGCAGCCAAAGTCCTCAACTCCCTAATAGAGGAGATGGGTCTGGTGGAGGTCTGGAGATGACAACACAAAAGGGAGAGAGACTACACCTTCTTTCCCCAGCTAAACACTCGTATTCCAGGATTGATCTCTTCCTAATAACAAAGCCCCAAATGCATAGAATACTGTCCTCCAAAATTCATAATATCACTGTATCGGGTCATGCCCCTATGTCCATTAAATGGGGAACTCCTAGAGCGAACATAATTAAGCTATGCAGATTAAATGTATCCCTTTTAAGTGATAAAAACATTGTGAAAAAGATGTTCAAATCTATGACATTAATCTGGGACAACAATGCTCACCAATATCCACCTGGGAAGCTTTGAAAGCAGTGTGTGTGTGTGGGGGGGGGTTCATAGGGATAGCCTCAACAAAAAAAAAAAAGCACGAATAACTAAAGACTAACTTCTCAGTAAAATACAAGAACTGGAGACTTTACATAAACAAAATCCCACAAATAAATGAATAATGTTGAAACTGAAACAAGAAAGAGAAAAACTACAGAAATTCGATACCCAAAGAATAGAAGGGCAACTTAGATTCTTAAATCAAAACTACCATGATACAGGGGGTAGGGCGGCAAGGTTGCTGGCTTTGAGGCTGTGAAAAAAAAACAAGCAGAAAGATTGGTTGAAAAGATCCATAACCTTCTAGAACCTCATAATCCATGGTGCAGTCCCTCAGACATAGCGACTCAATTCCAGGAATTCTATCAGCATCTATATCAAGAAGAAAAAAAGAACTTTTGATATTAAAATTAAAACTGAACAATTCTTACAGGACCTACCAATACCTAAGCTAACAGACTCAGCAAGAGAAGTCTTGAATGCTTCCATTACCCCAAGAGAAGTCAGGGAAGTGATCATGTCCCTTCCCACTGGTAAATCCCCGGGCCCTGATGGCTTTCCCCCTGAATTTTACAAACAGTTTAAAAACACCCTAGCCCCTATCCTAACCACTGTATTTAACAATTGCCTAACTGAAGAGTGTATACCAGACTCATGGAGAACAGCCCTAATTAATGTTATTCCTAAACCAGATAAACCCCTAGACAAGTGTGAGGCTTACAGACCTATTTCATTATTAAATCAATATTAAAAATCTTATCCAAAATCTTGTCCAGTAGATTACAAAAATTCATACAGCTTTTGGTACACCCAGACCCAAACAGGTTTCATACTGAATAGACATTTAGCAGATAATATCTGCAAACTGCTGAATGTTCTAGCATATAGTCCCCCTACAAAGACAGCACAACTTGCCCTTTTGCTGGATGCAGAAAAAGCATTTGACTGCTTAAACTGGGACTACCTTCGGGTAGTCCTAGAAAAAATTGGGTTGGGGATAAATTTATACAATGTATTTTTTTCTGTTGCAGCAACCCTACAGCTAAGGTGAGGGTAAAAGGTACTACTTCCAAAGAAATAAAGCTTGAAAGAGGAACATGAAGGGTTGGCCCCTGTCACCCCTGCTTTTTGCACTAAGTCTGGAACTCTTGGCTATTGTTCTCTGTAAATCCCCAGACATACAGGGCATACAGATGGGTTCCAGCTGCTGCAAAGTCTCAATGTATGCAGACAATACCCTACTTTTATAGAAAAACCCACTGTCACCATTCCTAACCTCTTGCAGATGTTTAAGACATACGGGTCCATCTCTGGATTTAAAATCAACTTAGTAAAGTCTGAGGCATTATTGATAAAAGGAAACCTAAACCCAGTAGTAAAGACCAATTTCCCCTTTAAATGGGTTAAGGATAAAGTCCACAATTTAGGCATATGGATTCCAAAACATTTAAGCAATTTATACAAATACAACTACGGCCCCCTTCTTCAACAGATATATACAGACATGGGTAGATGGGACAACTTACCATTATCGTTCCTCAACAGAATCCAAACTATAAAAATGAATGTGTTACCAAGGTTACTTTTCCTCTTTGCAACACTACCGCTTCACATTCCCAAGTTTGATTTAAACCAAATACAGCAAAAAATTACAAACTTCATCTGGGCAAACCGGAAGCCCAGAATACGCAGCCTGGTACTACAGAGAAATAAAAATAGTGGTGGCCGGAGCCTTCCAGACATACAAAGGTATTATTGGGCAGTGCAGATTGTCCCCTTGGTCAAGATAGTAACAGGCCCCCAGCACACACAATGGTGTATGCTGGAAGAAAGTGAGTATATGGGCATCCCCTTGAGTCGTTACCCTGGATAAACTTACCAGGCACACTTAACACCATTAAAAATAGATGGACTAGGCACACACTATCAATTTGGTTGAAAATTCGAGAGGTTTGGGAAAAACCAAATTACGTCTGGCCATATATTCCATTACAATACTTGTCCAACTTCCCAACTGTCTGAAAAGACGCAGTCTTACTCAGATGGAGAAATCAGGGTTTACAATTTTTACCACAGTTCTTGGGAGACGGGCAAATCAAGGCTTTTAACATTTTACAACAGGAGTTTAACCTCCCACACACAGATTTTTATAAATATTTACAGTTCAGACATTATATTAGCCAAGCGGTAGGTACTCCTTCCCTGGGAGGACAGTTGGAAGAGGGAATATCCATAGTTTGGAATAAGGCTCAGGCAGGAGACCTGAAACATTTAGTATCCCTGTTCTACTTGAAATTGGACGATGACTTGTCTGAGCTGGCCATCCAGCAGATACAAAATAGTTGGATGGAGGAATGTGAGCAGAACATATCAGGTGAAGAGTGGACTAAGATTTGAGCCAATCAATGTAAAGCAACAAATTCGATAGTCTGGAGGGAATTTCAATGGAAAGTGTCAGCACGGTTCTTTATCACCCCTACCATCTCACAGCATGACTCCAAATATCCCACGGATGGATGCTGGAGGAGTTGTGGGCAAATGGGTACTCACTTTCCTACCTTCTGGGCTTGCCCTAAAGTCCAGTCTTTTTGGTCTCAAGTCAGGAGGGAGATTCAGAGAATGCTGGATTTGGCCCAGGCCCTGGAGTTTCACCACTTGGTTCTTGCCTGCACTCCCCCAGAAATTAAATCCAAGGGGAGGGAATACTTGTTTTTGATATTAACCGTAGCAGCCAGTAAAGTGATTACACAGAACTAGCTCTCACAAAGTCAACCAACAATTATTCGGTGGCTTACTAATATTAAATTAATTAGAGATATGGAAGCCATTACTGCAGAATTGCGGTTGGCAGTGTAGAGATGCAATTGGTGGTGGCATCCCTTCTTTACATATTTGAAGAGACTGAGGGACTATCAGTGTTAACCCAAAAATTGAACTGATGCACTGATAGAGGTGGGGGGGTCATAACCCCATTGTAAGTAAGTTCTACTGGTAATAAAGTTATAAGATACAACAGACAGACACACAGTTCAATGTTTTTTATACTTTTATTATTTTTACAAGTTTTATTTGTTATGTTTAAAAAACAGAGGCAGTCATGGAAATCTGATACAGTATAGTAAGGAAATCAATTGAGACTATAAGACATGACTATTTGATAAAAGATCAATGTCACTACAGTACTTCTATTGATTGTAAATTTTTATCTCCTCTTGACACCTGCAACAAGAAAAGAATGGACATTAATATATGGACTATATAATCACAGATAAGGTGTTAATATGGACTGTAATCAGCTTAAAACTGAATAACCTGTCTCTCAGTATAACCTATGCCTCTAATATAAATATTCAAGGTAAAAAAAAAGCAGTTCCTGGCCGGCCCAGTGGTTGGATTTCCACTTGCGATGCTGACCACCTGGGTTCGAGAATGGACCCGGTGTCGGGGGGAGATGGCTCGAGTGTCTCATGATGGCTCACCATCTCCCGGGGGGGGATGGGGGTCTGTGGACCAGTGTTTGCCGACCTCTGGCAGAGGCCAGAGGCATGGCAGCACATCGGGTCAGGCTGTGTAGGGAGTGCAACAGACATCGGCTCTTGCCTTGATATCCTGGAAGTCACACTCCTCCGAAAGGAAAACTGGAAAAAGGCTCCCTGGCTGGACAGATGACAGTTGCTGGCCACCCCCACAAAGCCTTGGACAACCTGGACCACCCCAGCAGCACCCAGGCCAAGTAAATAACACTGGTTGGCCCCACCGGCGCCTTCCCCCTTGGGGGGTGGTGGAACTATCTGACGAAGGGATATATTGGGTTACCTGGGGGGCTGTAATGTGGGGTGGTGTTTGTTGGCGGGGACAGAGTGCTGGCGGGGTCCTAGGTGACCCAAAGGAGTGGTCGGTCGGGAAGCATGGGAGGCATAAATCAGTTCCTGACTAAAGAAGATACCTGAGAGACAAATGTCAACAGTCCATTAAGAACTACTCCCAGACTGAGCACTTGTTATGCTTTCTGAAGTCTCCCCCAAGGAAAGAGAGACTCAGGTCACCACTGTCTGCTACTTAGATCCCACCACTAACAGCTAAGACCTGGCAGAGTCTAGAATCAGCCAATTGGAGAGCATCCAAACTCTGATTTTTTCCAAACATTGCTCTAGTCTCATCACTTAAGATGACCTGTCAAGAGCAAAGGACACATACTGTACAGCTGGGTATTATCTGCATAGCAGTGAAACTCCACACTGTAGCACCTAATGACGACTCCCAGCAGAAGCATATACACTGAGAACAAAACGGGTGAAAGCACAGAACTCTGAAGAACTCCAAAATCCAGGACAACTGGCTATGATCAGCAAGAACCGAGCACTACCAACTGCGCTCTATCACTGAGAGAGAATCAGAACCATTTTAACACAGTCCCAGGCAATCTTCCAAGTTCCCAGTTCTGACCAACAAATCTGCATTATTTATGGTGTCAAATGCCAAAGAAAGATCTAAAAGGATCATGATTGAGATCCTCCCGTGATCCCTCACCAGGAAGAGATCACTGAATACTCTTATCAGACCTGTTTTCATGCTGTGTTTACTTCAGAAACCAGATCAAAATGGCTCATAGTGGTTATTTTTCTCAGATGACTGATGAGCTAGGCCACAGCCACCTTCTCAACAACCTTTACCAGAAAGGGAAGGTTGGAGACAGGATGATAATTGGCGGATATTTCAGGCTCTAGCATGCCTTTTTAAGCACGGGCCTCGCCACTGCCCTTTTCAGGGGTGAGGGTAACAGCCCCTCACACAGAGAAGCATTGACTGTACCTGTAAATACTGGAATTATTTACCCCCACTCAGCCTTGAATAGCAGGGTCCAGAACACATGTGGTGCATCACAAACCTGTGGCCACTCCAAGTCCCTCCTCCTTGTTCAGTAGTTGAAACTCCCCCAAAGTATTACTGATCCACTCAAACTTCCCTGTCTGTCGCTGTTGACCACTGACTGAGTAGTGGCAGAAATCTGGTCCTGGATGCCAACAACCTTGGCCTTGAAGAACTAATTTAACTGCTCAGACCTCTCCATGGAAACGTGTTCCTTGTAACGTAGACAGTCAGGATGCAATAAACTGTCTACTACATGAAAAAGTGCAGCTGGACAGCTCATCTCATCTGCAATCATGACAGAAAATAAATCCTTCTTTACCAACGTGACAGCCTCCCGGTAGAGTCTCAAGTACTTCTCCAGGACAGGCCTTTCTGCATCCAACTGAGATTTCCTCTACCTACCCTCTAATTTATGATCTTACTTCGAGAGGGTTCATGTGGTAGATCATAACATGTAGGACTGTGCCTCCTGGCATCAGGACCTCATGGCAAACTTTTGCTAGCAATGCCTGGCAGGGGACCGCCCACTCGATGTCACGTGATGGACATCAGCATGACCCTATATAGTGGGCAGTCCCCGTGCCTGCCTTCCAGTTCTTTCCTGCTGTCAACCTGCACAAAGTACTTTGCAGTAAACGTTGCTCAGTCGATCGTCTTTTATTGCCTTTATTTCTCGAATTTCAGTCCGCTTTTCGATTAATGTCTTCTCCACCTCTGACATCGAAGGCATAGAAGAAGTGTGATGCACAGATCCCTCATAAAGATGGCCACCGTTGTTGCCTGTTTTGCTTAGGCCCGAACCATGACACCGTGGCCTGCCCCAATTGCAAGCCTTTCAATCAGGCCACATGCAAACAAGGCAGCAGGCTTTGGAGACCCACTTATTGAAGTCCAGAATGGCCGCTCTCAAAAAGGAGATGCAAAAATTGAAGGACACCGCTTCTTCCCCTTCTTCTGAGTCTAGAAAGAAAAAGAAGGACAAAGAAAAACACAGGCAACAGGAGCATCTGGAGGACCGGGACCACGTGCGCTCCAGCAAGCTATCGACCAGCAAGGCCCTTTCCCCGCCGCCTGCCCTTGTGGTTGTCCAGGCCACGTCTTGATCTACACCAGGTTCCTCTGCTGCTTTTCAACCTATCTCCACTGGTAGGTTGTCCACTGGTTCCTCCGGTGAACGCCCGGTCTCTGCCGATAAGTCATCCCCCGACTCCTCTGGGGCCCACCCAGCTGTTGCTAAGTCAGGTCCCAAAACCCAAACGGAGACCCGCATGACTCTGACTGATGAGCTGGTCGAGGGTCCTACCCTCCTCCACCCGGTCCCTCTTCCATCCGATAAGCCAGTTGCCTCTGTGCCAGATGACCGCCTAGACCTAGACGTTGCTCACCCATCGGGGGCTGTCGCCACCTTACCCGATGTCCAGTCAAGCCTGCTGACCTCTCGGCCAGCCCACCTCCACGCCTCCACCTCCTATGCCTCCTCCACAACAGGACTTCCAGTCTTTGATACAGTCCTGGTGGAAGGACGCTAGGTCCGAACTAGTTTCAGACTTGGAACGATATCTGCCGGCACCAGTTGTCACCCCTCCTCACTGTTCCTTGTCTCCTGTCAACTCAATTCGTTCGACCACAGTGCACATTTTGGGGGCAACACCTCAAGAGGTCTCTCTACCAGAGATTGGGACCCCTGAGGAGCAAGATTCTCTGGACTACAAGGAGGGTTCCTCAGATGAGTCATCTGGTGAGCATTCCTCTGCAGCTAAGGGCAAAGAATCACTTAAGTCCCCTCCAGAGGATCCTTCATTTACGGAACTTCTACACATTATCCAGCAAACAAACGGCTGGAATGCTGAGGAACAGGATCTGAAGAGGAAACGTCTTGCAGAGCATCTGGATTTGAAGGCCGTTTCCCCTATTCCTGTCCTCCCTTGGACAGTCCCTCATGAAGACCTCGCCACTACCATTTGGCAGCTGTCCCACTCTATTCCGGCCATGCATAAGAAGGCAGACCAGATATACTGTACCACACACCTGAGGGTATTCCCTTTCTGGATTCTCACCCCAAGGTGGATTCTATTGTCATCACGGCAGCTCATGACCATTCGGCTACCCTGAAGCAGATGAGCACCTCCCCCCAGATAAGGAATCTAGGCAGCTCGACCAATTCGGCAAAAAGATTTATTCCTCCTCTACGTGCGCCGTCCACTCCCTCAACTACGTGACGCACATGATTTCCTTTCAGAAAGTGACTATGGCCAAGCTTGAGGCCCGTATCCAGTCTATGGAGGCCTCGGATCTTAAGGAGGAGCTAACTAAAGATTTTCACCTGTCAAAAAATCTCCTGCAGACACGTGCTCAGGGTCACGTATGACTCAGTAGACATGGTGGCCCGTTCCTCCGCCACAGCCATTTCCCTCAGAAGACATGCTTGGCTGTACATTTCTGGACTCTCCACCGACGTTCAGGTGACAATCCAGGATGCCCCCTTCAGAGGTTCGGTCCTTTTTTAAGGAGACACCAAGGACATTACCACAGGTCTCCAGGATAGCAGTCAGGCCCTGAGATCCGTGAAGTCCATGTAACGATCGGGCTTCCAGAACAAACAGTCTATTCAGCACCAAAACAAGAGGCAGTGTAAACAGTCCTTTAACAGGTGCCAGAACAAAAGAAAAGCTACGTGTTCCTCTTTCACCTCTCTCCCTGCCTCAAGAACACAGAGAGTGGCCGGGGGGCCCCCCTCCCCCTCACCCCTCCGCTTCCTGACTTGCAACTCCCTCCCCCTCCTCCTCCTTCACCATCCAGCGAGGAGCCAGAGGGAGGAAGGTTCGCCCTCCACATGCAGGAGTGGAAGGGCATCACCTCAGACATATGGGTCCTGCAACTCATTTTAAGAGAGCACACCTTAGAATTTCTGGAGTTCCCTCCAAACTCACCTCCAGGTCAGTCCCAGTGCTCTCCGAACCAGGCAATCCTGGTCCAGGAGGAAATCCTGGCTCTCAGACAAAAGTTGGCTATAGAACCAGTCCCTCCATCCCAGAGAGAAAAAGGGTTTTACTCCCACTTCTTCCTGGTTCCCAAGAAGACGGGTGACCTCAGACCCATCCTGGACCTCAGCAGGCTGAACCTGTTTGTCGAGTACAAAAGGGTCCGCATGCTGACTGTACAGGGTCTTCTGCCCCTTCTGCAGAAAGACCACTGGCTTTGTGCACTGGATATGCAGGACGTCTCCCTCCATATTCCAGTGTTCCCAGGACACCGCTGTTTTTTGCACTTCCTTTTCCAGGGGGAGCACTTCCAGTTCACAGCCCTCCCCTTTGGCCTTTCCTCAGCACCCAGGGTCTTTACCAAGTGCCTAGCGGTGGTGGCAGCTGCTTTATGCTGCCAGGGTTTTGCGGTGTTCCCTTACCTGGATGACTGGCTCTTAATGTCCCCATCCAGGGCCAGCCTCGAGGAATCTCTCTCCTACTCATTGGACCTATTTTTGCGACTGGGGATTACTGTCAACTACCCCAAGTCATCCCTGGTTCCCTCCCAGAAACTTCAATTCATCAGAGTGGTCTTGGACATGGTACATTGCAAAGCCTTTCTGCCACCGGACAGATCAGCCACTCTATGGGAGCAGGTCAGCCTAGTTCTTTCATCCAGGTATATTCCTGCCAAGGCATTCCTATGCCTCCTTGGCCTTAAGGTGGCATCAATCTCCACTGTTCCCTTCACCAAGCTACACATGAGGATCTCCCAATGGACACTTTGTGTCCAACAGAATCAGCACTCGAACTATTTGGACTATCGTGTCCTAGTGTCCAGTGCTCTCAAGAAGGACCTTTTATGGTGGCTGGATCCTCAGAATTTGTTGGGGGGGATTACCTTTTAGAACTCCTTTGTGGAACCTCACCACAGACACTTCGGGTCTGGGTTGGGGAGCCCACCTGGGGAACCACCGAACATAGGGATTGTGGTCTCAGCTGTAGATGTCTCTCCATATAAATATATTGGAGATAAGGGCCGTTCTGTAAGCCCTTCAGGCATTCCAGCCATTTCTGTTACTGGGAATACTGCTAATCCAAACAGACAACATGTCAGTGGTCTGGTACATCAACGAGCAGGGAGGCACCTGATCATACCCCCTGTGCCAGGGAGGTGACGTGGGTGTGGTTCTGGGTGGTCCAGCATGGCCTGTTCTTATGGCCGTGCACATCCCAGGTGTGCAAAACGTTCTGGCGGATAGCCTCAGTCAGACATCGTCTCAAGCTCACGAATGGGAACTAAGTCAGGAAGTGGCAGATTCATTGTTCCATTGATGGGGATGTCCAGAGATAGATCTCTTCACCTCCCCATCCAATGCAAAATTTCCCAGGTTTTGCTCGCTCATTCCCGAGCCTAGTGCTTTCTGGCACGACACGTTGTCACTTTGCTGGACAGGAAAGTGCTTGTACACCTTCCCTCCATTTCCCATTCTACAGTGCATCTTTCTGAAACTTCAGGCAGAGGGGGCTCGTATGCTTCTTATAGCCCCTCTTTGGCCGAGGCAGATCTGGTTCCTGCTTCTGCAGCAGTTGGCCGTGGACCCCCCCAGTTCTAGGATTGTGGATATGTTCATCCACACTTATTGGCATGTACCCTTTCCCTTTAAGGATCCACCGGAAGTCTTTAAGCTGGCTCCTCCCACCCACCTGGGTGGTATATACCTTGGTTCCACCCCATGATGCCAGATCTTGCTTTCTGCTGGAAGATTCAAGTTGCCTCCCTAGTGCTTATGCATTTTGTAGGACCTGGCTTTCAAAACTTCGGATCTACCAAAATAAAAACTCGTTTGAGTTAGCAATTGCGCTTTTGCGTCTTCTATCACAGAAGAAATATCTTCCCTTGGAATTTACCGGTGTCCTTGTGGCCAGAAGGTGTCGTGCACAGATCCCCATCTCATGTGCGTCTACTGCCTAGGTGTCGGCCATGACACCTCGTCCTGCAGCTTTTGCTTGGCCTTCCATCCCAACGTTCTGGATGACCGCCTGGCAGGCTTGAAGTTGGGGAGACCGGAGAAAAGGAACCCTCCAGTGAAGTCCAAGGAGGCTAAGTGGGAGGTTTCCGCAGCCGCAGGCTCCGCTGAACAATTGGAATGCATGACAGCTGTTGAGGAAGAAGCGGCTCGTGCCGCCAACACGCGGAGCTTCTTTGTTCCTCTTGGCCTAGGCTCTACTTTTTCTGTCTCCTTCTGGGAGTTGTGCCAGTCTCTTCCCACCCAGGGAGAGGTGCCTGCAGGCTCGCACTCCTCCTGATCCGATAAGCGGGAAAAGGAACCGAGTAAACCTTCATCTTCATGAAGGCACTCTTGGGACCGAGAGAGGTCCCAGTCCCAAGAGTATGCGGTCTCAACTTCGGTCAAGATCACTTCTTCGGCCGCTGGCTTTTCGGAACTTCCGTCAGACCAGACGACCGAAGATGTGGTCAATGAGGTCAAGATTGTTATCAACCCCATTGATCCACTGTCGACGGCTCCATCTGATGACTCCTTGGAAAGGACTCTGGTCTTTGTCTTCTCCGATGAGGAGACCCAGCCTGCTGGTGTCCCCATCGAGGACCCGGTTCCGACCCCCGGAAGTCACTGGTCCCGCCGATGTCTCCAGAGCGACCAAGTCGGCCCACCCGATCTCAGTCTAGGTCTAGAACCTCCTCGACCGACAGGCCGAGGAAGAGCCATAAGCGCTCTTAGAAAGGCGATGCCATCGGTCGTCCTCGTCCTCCTCAGATGAGGAGAGGCTGCAGCGGAAATGCTGTCAGCGCTATGAGGACCTCATGTGGCAACAGCTGATCTTGTCCAGACACAAGCCGACTCTGGCTTCTTCCCCGGCCATTATTTGGCTTTCACCTCCTGGAGCCGAAATCTACAGTTCCCCTGCCCGCAGGGCTGGCAAATCCACTTCTTCAGCCTAAACCGGCCTCTCCACCCATCGTGGTGGAACCACCGCCTAACCAGCCTGTGGGAGAGGCTCCTTCGAAAGAAGACAGACCGGACATCGGGCTTCCCCGGCATTTGTCGGTCATGGTCACCCCTGACTGCCCTCGGCGTGTCGAGGGTGATTTGGGCTGCAGGCTGCTGTATCCCGACTCCTCAGATTCGGATGTCACCAGGCTTCACTCTCATCCTGGGGATGATGAGTCATCTGTTGGCCTAGGGATGGAGGAAGGTTCTTCCTCCTTCCAAGGGATCCTTCACCTCATCTCTGAGTCCACAGGGATGCTTCTGGAACCCATCCAGAAAAAGGCAGAGTACCCTCTTACAGACATCCTTAAAAGAGGAGATACCCTGACGGAGGCCTTTTCTGTGGCTGAGGCCATTGTTGGTCTGGCACTCTAATTCTGACAGCGTTCTGCCTCTTGTCCAGCACCATCTGCCCGTATGGCCCGCAAGTACGCGGTTCCCATGGGCTCCCTTGCGGGGTTCACAGAGCACCCTTCGGCTGAGAGCCTGGTCTCCGCCTTTGTGCTCAGGTATACTGGCAGTTCTGCCGACACTGACCGACCTCCCGACAAAGACTCTAAGCTCTTGGACCATTCGACGAGGAAGGTCTATGCGGCTTCCTCCTTGGGCCTTCGTCAGGCAAGTTTGGCTGTCATCATGGCACACTTCTCTCATGCCCTCCTTGGGTCATTAGACAAAGTCCTCCCACATCTCCCCGTGGACATGCAGACCACGGTCAAGCAGGTCTGAGACCAGGGCCGAGCTGTTGCCAAGCAACAGCTACAGATGGCCCTGGACGTTGGGGACTCCTGTGCCCTCTCGATGGCTGCCGCAGTTGCCTCTCGCCGTAGGGCTTGGCTGAGGCTCTCCTTCTTCCTGGTGGATACTCAGCACAAATTAACTGATGTGACCTTCCTTGGGACTGACCTGTTTGGCCCAGAAGTGGCCGGTCACCTTCAGCGCATAGAGCAGTCCAATGCCACATTGGACGCCACTTCTACCAAGGGTTCTTCGAGCAAGAACCAGCAGAAGAAGAAGAAGCCCTTTTGGCACTCTTCCCCTGCGGCTCAGCAGTCCTCCTTCCAAGGTGGACAGCAGCATCAGCAGCAGGCTCAAGCTTGGCACCCTCAGCCCAAGCCTGGATCCCAACAGGCCCATAAAGGAGGCCAAGGCTCAGGTTCTGGAGCCTCCTTCTCCTCCTCCAAGCCTGCTCAGTGATGGGGTGGGGGCTGCCATCCCTTCTACCATCACGAGTGCTCTGCATCCTCCCATGGGGGGCTGGCTGCGCCATTTCCTTTCTGCCTGGTCTGCTGTCACTTCGGATAGGTGGGTTCTCGAAGTGGTCAGTCAGGGACTGCCTCTAGAGTTCGAGCAGTACCCTCCCAGCTGAGCCCGTGCCCCTCGGGAGGAACGGATATCCACTCACACCCAGTCGGCTCTTCGAGACGACGTTGCTCAGCTCCTCTTCAAGGAGGCAATAGCTCCTGTGGCGGATCCTCCAGCAGACCCAGGCTTTGTCTCCAGGTACTTCCTGGTGCCCAAGCGGATGGGGGGCTGGCATCCCATTCTAGATCTCCACTACCTGAATCAACATCTCAGGTCTCACACCTTTCAGATGGTGACTCTGTCCCAGATCATTCCATCCTCAGAGCGAAACATGTAGTTTTGTTTACTGGATCTGCAGGATGCGGTCTTTCACGTCCCAATCTGTCCAACCCATCAGTGGTTCCTCCGCTTCATGGTTGAGGGGACCCTGTACGAGTTCCGAGCCAAACCATTCGCCCTGTCATCAGCCCCATGGGTCTTCACCAAATACTTTGCAGTGGTGGCAGCCCATCTACGGTGTTGGGGGGGGGTCAGAATTTACCCCTACCTCGACGACTGACTTCTAGCAGTCACTCCCTACAGGAGGTGGAGAGATCCAGGGATCTGGCCCTCCAGACCTGCTCCCAACTCGGCCTCCTAATCAATGAGGCCAAGTCAGAACTCGTGCCTTCTGAGGTGATGGGCTTCATCGGGGCAGAGCTCGACTCCCAGCGGACAGGGCAGAGGTTCTTTCCTCCTTTGCCCAATCATTTCTGGTTGGGCAGTTGCGCCCTGCCCGGGACTTTCTGCGCCTTCTGGGTTACATGGCGGTGTGCACCTCAGTGGTCCATTGGGCCCAGTTGCACATGCACCCCCTCCAATGGGAGCTGGCCACCCAGTGGACTCAGCGCCATGGTCAATTCGACCAGCTGGTCACTGTAACCCAGAAGATGTGGGACACTCTCTCCAATGGTGGACCACCCCAGACCGGTTGCAGAAGGGATCCCATTTGTCTGCCCTGAGCTGACGGTCATTCTTATGACCAATGCCTCTCTCATGGGCTGGGGAGCCCAACTGGGGGACAGAAGGGCCCATGGACTCTGGACCCCGAGGAGTCTGGATGCCACATCAATCTGCTGAAGCTCAGAACAGTCAGACTGGCACTGACAGCTTTTGCTCCTCAGCTCCGGGGTCAAGTGGTTCAAGTCCAGACGGACAATACCTCAACAAATAGGGCAGCATGCACTCCCGTCTGCTGTGCAAGGAGATGCTCTGCATCTGGACCCTCATGGGCCAATTGGAGGTGGATCTCCTAGCCATCCATGTAGCAGGAGCCTCAAACCATCTGGCAGATGCTCTCAGCCATCTAGGCCAGACATCCCATGAGTGGTGTCTTCATCCAGAGGTAGCTTACAGCCTGTTCTCCCATTGGGGCAAACCGATGGTGGACCTGTTTGCCTCCAGGGAAAACACCAAGCTGAGGCTGTTTCATGGCCACCCCCCTCAGCAGGGTTCACTGCAGGGGGATGCCTTCTCAAGGCCATGGACCCCAGGCCTCCTCTATGCCTTTCCTCCATTTCCCTTGATCCAAAAGGTGCTCCTCAACAAACCTCTTCTGGGGGAGGTCAGAGGTCACTCTACCAGAGGCATGGCTACGTCCACAGCCTTTCTCAGGAACGTTTCTGCAGCAGAGATTTGCACGGCAGCAACCTGGAGTTCACGAGACATTACAGTCTGGACATTGCCTCTAGGCGTAGGGCCTTGTTATGTCTAGCCTTCCTGTAGGGCCTACTGTCTTAGGCTGGTCCTGGTCTGGTTTCAGTTGTTTCCTCCTCCCTATTTTTTTTTTTATCTGGGTCTGTAGGAGACTGACTGCTTGGGATTCAGTCCTATATGTTATGACCTACTGCAGAAACCCTCTTAGAGTAAGATATTACAGTTACATAAGAACTTACTGTAACAGTAGATCTTCGAGAGAGGTTCCTGCAGTAGGTCACACTTTCCCTCCCTCCTTACCCCAGTTTCTGTATCTTCCTTACAGGTCATTCTGAACTGGACTCCAAGATTTCCATCCTTTCTCCTGTCTCATCCTCCTTGGATCACCAACGGGAGAACTGGAAGGCGAGTACGGGGACTGACCACTATAAAGAGTCACGCTGATGTCTGTCACGTGACGTTGGGTGGGCGGTCCTCCACCAGGCATTGCTAGCACGTTTGCCGTGCGATCTTGATGCCAAAGGGGTGAAGTCCTACATGTTATGACTTACTGCAGGAACCTCTCTCGAAGATATACTGTTACGGTAAGTTCTTATGTAACTGTACTTTCTCCAACCTTCAAATGCCAAATCTGAGATGAAAACCAAGGAGCACTTCAGCAAGAGGTCTGCAGGTGGGAATGGATTGGTACCAGGGAATCCAGTGCCACAAAAAAGAGCCCCATTACAGGCCTCCACCACAGCACTGCATCCGTGGTAGAGACCTCAACCAAGCACAAAGTGTCCAGAAGATCTAGAAACCTAAATGTATCCTGATCACATTTAAAATGGTATTGGATAACTTCTGCAGTTGAAGATGGTTTCTTAATGGCCCCAGCATTGAAAAAATATGGTGCAGCAGTCAGACCAAATGACAGACTCCCATAAGATGTTATCTATCTCCAACTCTGCTGAGAAGATGAGGTTGAGCATGTGCCCCTTCCCCCAAGTGCGTGGCTGCAGTAATCCCCTGTCTGAGACCCAATTCCTTCATGAGTTGGAGGAGTTTGTTTGCTAATACATCTCAGGGTCATCAATCCTAGGATTGCAATCCCCAAGGACAAGGGTCCTCTGGGCTTCCAAAACCCATTCCTAGAGCCTGTCAGCAAACTCCTGCAGAAAATCCCTGCACCCCCCCCCCGATGGCAGTACACAAGGATTGCTCTGCATTTCAGACAAGAAAGACACTGAAAGGCCACACACTCAAATGACCCCACACTCTCGACATGAAACACCACATAGTTCAAGACATCTCTAATACAGATGGCCATAACACCACCCCTGCACCCCAGCCTCAAACAATGTATCACAGAGAAACCCCAAGGGACAAACTTCTCCAGTACAAGCCCAGATGAGTCATCAAACCAAGTCTCCCTGATACATACCAGCTTGGCCTGTGCATTAGAGATGACATCACAGATGATAGCCTTATTCAGTACCGACCCAGCACTGCAAAGCAATACCCGGGCTGGGGGACCTTGGCGGGTTTGTCCACCTAAAACCTCCTGCACCCTGCTATGCCCTGGTCTTGGGATAAGGCACAAAATATTTTTGCCTCTCCCCTTACCTTTAGGCAAGCATGTCCTGTCTCTCCTACCAATATTCACAGGACCAACCACCCACCATTCCTACTTCTTGTTTTCAGATAAACAGTGTTAAATGTTCTATGGCTTTGCAAAACCCCTCTTCAGGGAGCAAAATGCTCTAAATCCAGGGGTATGACATTTCAGAGTGCCTCCATAGAATAGACTCTCATACCCATGCACATAGTGTATACCTGCTAGTCAGCTGACCACCTAGCTAAGCCACCCCAAAGTAGAAATCCCTGCTTGGAAAAGGAATGCCAGGCCCAGGTCCACAGAGACCAAAAGCCACCCACAGACCACTGCCTGTGTTAACTGTCTACCTGATGGTGCCAGGAACCAGCAGTCCCCTCCTCTTGGTATAAGCTGCCTGGGAGGTGATCAGGGAGAAAAATGTGGGACTCAGAACTCAACCCACAGAAAAGGAGAATTGGCCTGAGACATGCAACTATCATATCACTGAGCTCCACTTTAATATGTACAATATGTGGACCCAGTGTCTCAGAGTAATACAGTCAGATTCTTAAACATTTCACAAAATCCACAAATTGGGAAGATTTATTCCCTAAAAATAGGGAAAGAGTAACAGAAAAGTTTATTCCCAGGTTTTTAACTCCACTCTTTCACAGCACCTTAAAGAACACAGCAACCAAAGGTGTCCCAAAAAAGCACTGTCTCACTGCACTTGAAGACATCAATCCAAAGGTGCAATTTAATGATATTGGGCACCAGTCCCAGACCTCTATCCCACCACACAACAATCCAGCGCTATTAGCCCATTTTCCTCCTGTGTACCTTTTTGGAGCTAGAGCTTTAGTTCAAGCAGATATCCTTCAACATACAACTGCTCTCAAAATCAGGCAAGCTCCTTAAACAAATGCAAACCATGTTTCATCAGTCTGCCCTTCCTGGAAGTTGACTTGACTCAGTGAGTCCAAATGCGCCTCATCCTTACCAGTGACCACAGCAAGGAACGGAGAGAAGAGTATGTCAAATATTACCGTCCTACCAGACAGCACAGCAGCAGGTTAGGGGTCCACACCAACTCTCTCACCAAGTGGATTTGGAAAGAACACGGCCAGCTGTCTCACCATCGGCAGATACAGATAAGCTCTCCATCCCCCATGTTGACTCTGTCACCATCAGCACAAGCTCTTTTCAAAGTGAAAAAAAGGAAACACTAATCCCAAAGCATTTTGCAAATACCAGGACCTCAGAGATGCGGCTTGTTGGATGCACAGCTGATTTCAGCACTGAGACTAAAACAAAAACAGAATAAAAAAAAATCTAACTACCTCCCTTCAGAAACCCTCACTAGCCTATTAGACAACAGTAAAAAGAAACAGAAGTAAACTCTTTTTTTTTTTTTCTTTATTCGGGAGGTCCTCTGTTAATTTCTGCCCTGGTCATGGCCCCTGGAGCTTCCACCAACTGCCTATGCTTGCAATCTCCTGGTTACTCCCGGCTTACCCCCAGAGGGCAGGGCCGCAGCTTCGGTTCTCCCAATTCCAGGCCACGGGCATAGTATCTGGCTGGGAGTGTGGCGGCAGTGGCTAATTGAAGCCCGGGGAGGGCTTCATGGAGACAGAGGCTCTCCCCTCCATTTTTCTTAGATTTTCCTCTGGGAGGTGAGGACTTGCAATGATGTCCAGCATCCGCCTCGCCTCCATTGGTTACGAGCGCCGGTAGCTGCGAGGCCCCTGGCCTCCACCAGGGGTCCGTCTTGCACCGGACACTTTCCCCACTCTCCCCCTGGAGAAAGAGAGCAGTCCATAGGATGTTCTAT
The DNA here is from genome assembly GCA_016271365.2 of Neoceratodus forsteri. Lineage (NCBI taxonomy): Eukaryota > Metazoa > Chordata > Ceratodontiformes > Ceratodontidae > Neoceratodus > Neoceratodus forsteri. Next base: position 1,875,896,251 of record CM057452.1, read on the forward strand.
CCTTCTCCCCCGGCCAGCCCTCTGGCAATCCTGGGTCCATTCCCGAACTCGGGTCACTGGCGTCGCAAGTGGAAATCCAACCACTGCGCTCGTGGGCCAGCCCCAACAGAAGTAAACTCTAATAGCAGTCATGCTACTCAGAGTGCTGTGCTGGCCATTTTGCCCTCCATAAGGAAATCTTTCAGCTTTGAACCTGTCTTACCTGCCACACCAATATGTGCCTCTTACCAATGGAGGAACCCCACATCATATGTCGCATTCCAGATAGAATTCAAGATAGGTTGGGTGGTGGGGAGTTGAGAGTTGGTACCTTCAGGCCACAAAAAAAGTTTACAGTTATAACTCATTTCATCCATCCCACAGTACCTGTAAGTCCCTTCCACCTGGTGCATAATATGTTGTTCAAAAAAGTCAGTCCTGGCTCCCAGTGACTTGGTATTCATCTGTCAGTGACAAGAAAACTCAAGCAAAACAAAACTAACACAACTGCGTGTTAGCAAGTGGAATGGTACACATAATAAAAATGTAAAGAATGGCACTTGAATTTGATACAGAACTCCAAATGTAGACATCCTGGCTGCAGTCTCTCTGTGAAGCGGACAGTGTTTTTTTCAAATTCTGGGGCTTCTTTCCAGATGCTTGGTTGTGTAACCCATGACCCGCCCTGCCAGTAAAGGTGTGAAATTCACAAGACTACTTCACAAAGTTTCCTTTTTGCCACTTCGCAATGAGTTTGCCTGTCAAAGTTACACTTTTTATGGCGAGGTTGTAATTTTGAGGTGAATTTGCATGACTTTGCTTGAAAAAGTGCCACTGCACCCTGCTGAAAACTTTGTGAAGTATGCACTTCACAAAGTTGGCAAACTGCAAATTAATGCAAAGCAGGTTTGCCAACTTTGCACATCTCTACCCATGGGTTCCTATATTTCACAGAGACTGCTTTGGAGTCAAATGAGGTAATCAGTGGGTTCCTTCTGGGTATGTTGTTCTGGAATATGGGCAGTGTGTCAGCGGGCGGAGTCATGCTGTCTCTGGGCAGAGTGTGGAGTATGCAGTTAGTTATTAGAAGTTGAGTACAGTACAGTTGAAACCAGCTAGTGTGTGTGTGCCTCAAGTAGAGAAGCACACACATTCTCCATATAGACAGGCTGCTAGATATGCTCAGCTGACATGAAAGTGGCTGTTTCTTCAAGTATTTTCCCCTTGCCAGGGGTACTGTTTGCAAAAGAAGCACAGGTATGAATCGGTGGGATTTGGATTTGCAAGAGAGACCAGCAGCTTCTGCTCAAGTGACTTTATCTGCTTTGATGTTAACATTTATTTGCTATTGAATGTAATGTGCCCTGCGTCTTGGTTGTGTCTGTCTGCAGTATGAAACTTCACGTTGGCTATAGTGCCAGCTTAAGTCTAAAGAGCCCAGTGACTGCTTTGAGCATGATTGTTTTCAGGTGCCCAACCTTGGCAGTAATGCCCATTATATAAAGGTCCGGTAGTATCCTGCAGTGCCAATGTCTCATAGCTTAGTTCCTGAATGGATCTTCTCCCCCATAGTGACATGTGTGAGTGTAAGAAGGAAGAAGCTTATGTTGGATAACACAGTTCTCATGGGGCTTTTGCTTCATGGGGGCTGGTGAGGTGTGAGGTGGTCAACTAGAGGCTGTCAGAACCACAGTTCACCAGTGATATGCAGTAAACCTCCTCAGGAGGCCAAGGCTGAACCAAAGATGGACTGGAGAAGAATATCTCCATAACTCACCATTCTAGCATGTGCAGGTGGGAGAGGATGACATACTGTATATTGTATCATCTGTCACAGTCTCTTTTGAGCTGAATTCCTTTGCTTATGTGTTTCCAGAAGGATGAAGCCTAAAGCTGATGCTTTAATAAATCCGCCTTGCTACTTGACTCTTATTACTGTGTGGATATTCATGTTATTGAGTCAGTGTGCTTAGAGGTACCCCTCAGACATCATGCCCATTATCCCATCACTTTTTATGTACTTTTATGGACTCTGGTAGGCCCCCCTCCCAAGGTGTAGGGCCTCAATGTACCCAGCTGCAGGGGTTGGTTACAGATGTTTTTTTATTTTCTTCAGAAATGGAGCCCCTACAGGAGACACAAGTCATTCACTAGTTGAAGTAAGATCAAATAATTTATAAGCCCATGTATGTACCCCTGAGACACGGGCAGAGAATCGTGAACATGCCTAGCCATCTGTGGCTCAGACGGCTTGCATAGACTCGTGGTTTCTGCTGTTGTCTTCTACTGTTCCTGCCTGTGCCTTATTTGCTGCATGTGTTGTCTGTATTATTTTTGCTGTGTGTATATATATATATATCTATATGGCCTGTATCATTCTCATTGTATATATCTGTATTCCTGTGCCCCTCTCCCTGGGTTACACCTGGAACTGAGTCTTGGCTCAGTGTATCTTTCCTGGTTAGAGGACTTCAGTCCTTTGATTTGCATGAAGCTGTGTCAGCAAACAGCTGAGTGCCTTTCAACATAGGAGCCTGTCTTTGGAACCGTAACTCCGGCATGCACATTAGCATCGGTGCTAATGCACATGCCAGAAGTCACGGAAATTCCTCACATTCCCCTATTCATAACAAAGAAGTCAAGACTTATTTTTCCCTGTTTTTCCCTAGTGTTTAGTGGCCCCCCCACCTGACCCTCCTTCTCAGACCCACCACCCCACACTCCCCTTCCCCCAACAAACATAACACTGACACTGGGGGTGCCCAATCCCCCAGTGTCACCATCTCATATATTTATTTGTTTTTATGACCTGCAACAAAGAAAACAGTCCATCGATGTCTGTTGCTGGCACTTCTGTAACTCTCCTCCACCCGACCCTCCCTCTCAGCACCCCTCCACCTCCCGGACACACAACAACACTGACACTGGGGTGCCCAGTCCTGCAGTGTCTTCACCTGAAAAATGAAAACTGCTCCTCGTCTTTTTTGTGGGGGCCTGAAAAGAAAACTGTCCATTGATGTCTGTTGCACTGCTATCCCCCACCCGACCCTCCCACTCAGCACCCACTCCCCCAGCCCTACTTACCCACCCGGGTCCAATGCTGTAATCCCTTTTCAACTGCAGACACATTGTCACTCTTCAACGCCTGACCGTGAACAGAGGAAATCAGGTATGTGGTTCAATGTATTTCAATGGGGATTTGAACTTAATGGCATAACTTGGCCATTTTTTAATATTTTTTGCCCCAAATTTTCAACATGCCTATTTTGGGACACCACCTCATGAACAATTACAGTGACATTAGGCAAATCTGTCTCAAAATCTGATTTTGCAATCACTGCACAAAATCACCTTTTGGGTAGGAGTTGAACATTTTCTCTGCCCTTGTTCATAAGGTGGGGTCATAAGAAGGCTATGTTGAAAATTTGGCATAAAAATATTAAGAAAAACAATACAGTTATGAGCCTACCTTGAAGTTTATGAAGGCAGGTTCATAAATTTGGTAATTTTAGTATTTTGCCCCAAATGTTAAACATAGGCATTTCTTCACAGCACCTCATGAATGTGACAGCTGTCATTTTTAAAATCCTGGCCAAAATGTGTTTTTGTACCTGTGGCACAGAATTATGCTTTGGCAGGGATTTGAAAATCTTCACCTGCCAGGTCCATTAGGTGGGATAATAAGTAGGCTATGCTGAAAATTTGGTGTACAGATACGATAAAGTGCCAGGGTTATGACTGAATGTTACACTATTTCAGCATTCACTCATAACATCGCTAATTTTCAATATTTTGAGTCCAAACTTTCAACACAGCCATTATTCTACACCACCTCATAAATGTGATGTGTCATTTTTAAAATCCTAAATGAGATGTGTTTTTTCACTTCTGGTGAGAAATGATATTTGGCCAGTATACTATAAATGGTACATGTCATGTCTATGAAGCGAATCCTAAAACAAGTATCTTCAGAAGTTGGAGTCAAAATTAACAAAAACAACTTGACAAATGCTTGTTTATTACTGTACTGTAGTGTAGGGGGCTGTGTAGGTTTGTACTCTATAAGCCAATGAATGTAGAAATGCAAGATGCTGGTCTCTCAAAAGCCAGTGCTGAGAAGACTGATGATAACAGTGTTCAACTGGCTGATTGGTGTAAACTTTTTGTGGTTCAAAGAATAAAGCCCCACCAATCACAGTGGTTTTCTTCCCATTAGCCAGCTAACAGCAGGCATCATCAGGCTTTGAAGAAAAACATCAAGCCTCACTGTATGTATGTGTGTGTGTATGTATGTATGTATGTATGTGTGTCTTCTTAGTTATAGACGGGATGTGACTATTTGAAAGCACTATACAGAGCTGGGAAAGAAACAACATGCAGAATGCAAATGTAATAGCTTCAAATATGTTAACAGCATGTCAGTACTGAACAGAAAATACCAGCAATAATTGATTTAAATTGCATACAGTAGTGTTTATGTTCCCTTTAAAGAGACCCTAATATCACTGGGTAACCTTGAATAAAATGTGAGAGACACAATTCGGTTTATCATTCAAATATTTTTGCAGTTCTTTTCTTCATATGCATTTTATCCTCCTGCCCTTCCCCATTGGCTCCATTCTGCTGTTGACCCCAGCCCCTTCACTCCACCTCCAGGACTTACCCCATCTATGTCTTACCTCATTGTGTGCGAGGGTGCCATGGATGGTGGTGGTGCAGTGCCTTCAGGGTTGCAGCAACATCCTACAGACATGGGTTCTTTTTCATCTGTTACTTCCCTTGAGTCAAAGCTGGTAATGTGCAATGGCACGCACAAACACTGTAAAGATGGTGCATGCTTTTAATGCCCACCTCTTTCAGTTCTAGTGACCACTGCTGTGCCACCTACCCTTCACTAGGTGTCGGCCAAGCAGCAGTACACACTGCCCTCTCCCACCCCAAAGGAAGAGATCTGTCAATGGACACTAAATTCTCCTTCCTTCACCAGCCCCTGAGCAACCTTGGTCTATTCTCGAACCCAGGCTACCAGTGTGATGGGAGGTGATGCATCCTGTGCCTCCGCTCTACACACCACTGGCCTAGCTGCAGTTTACCATGACTCAGATTTCCTTAGACAGTATTGTTTGTGGCCCTAAGGATTGCTGAACCCACTACCCACTGTTTTACAGTTCTGTGATTGTGCCCTCTGTATCATTCAGCAAGAACTGTGTTTTGCAATTCTTTCCCCTTTTTATGTTTGCTTGCACGCATGTGCGAGAAACATACTGCCATCATCCAAGTTTTCCAGAGGTGTGTCAGCCTCTTCCAGTTCAGTCAGTGTGTTTGCAGGCGCGGTCCCAGTGTGCCAATCACTGCTTCAGCTGTCTATGACAGCTGAAAATGCAGTGGCATACAGTTGAAAGGGAGAGCTCCGCTCAGTGAGCAGAGCTCCCCCCCAACACGCACGCACGCATATTGCGTGCTGAGAGGCTCCCCCAAAGCATCCAGGTGCCATGCTGGGAGCCCACCTCAACGTGGCAAAATGTTTTATGGCCGACGGGTGCCCAATCCCACGCTGGCTGCACGCCCCCAAAGAGTCCAGGTGCTAAGCTGGGAGCCCACCCCAGCATGGCAAATTGATGTTATGGCTGACGGGGTGCCCAACTCGCCGGCTCCAGCTCCCCAACAGCCTCCAGCTGCCACGCTGGGAGCCCACCCAGTGTGGCAAACGCCCCCGTAGTCTTAGAAAAATAAACAACCTGTAAATACAAAACTGTCCCTCGCGCTTCTCCTGCCTGCCTCCCACAACCCGCACCCACCTGCGCACCCTGCCTCCCACTACCCCCCACCTTATACTTTACCTCGAGTCGGCGCGACGATCTTCGTGGTGGACTGGGAACACGCCTGCACTCTTCAAAGCCGACCGTGAACTGAGGAAATGCCGGTAAGCTGTATAATGGGATAGATAGGGTTTTTTCAACTTTGTTGCATATCTCAGGCATTTTTGGGAATTTTGGCCCAAATTTTCAACATGGGGTTTTGGGACCCTTCACATGAATGCTGTCACTGTCGCGACAAGTACTCAGGTTCGAGGGTGATTTCGCAGCCACTGCACCAAATCACCTTTCCGGAATGATTAATGAAACGACACTGCCAGTGTTCATAAGGTGGGCTCTCAAAAAGCCTATTTTGAAAATTTGGTGGAAAAATTCCTAAAAATGACTGTTTTACGGTGCATTGCGCCAGTTCCTACGCACGCGTAAGTTCGCGAATTTTCAATTATTTTACTTCCAGATTTTTTGAACATTGCCATTTTACCACACCTTCTTATGAGCAGTACAGCTGTCATTTTTCACATCTCACCCAAATGTGTTTCGCCCATGTGCTTCATAATGGCGAGTCGGGTGCGAAATCAGTGTATGGGACACGTTAAGAAAATCACAGTGACACTGGTCATGAGCAGAGGTGTTAAATGGCTTATGTTGAAAATTTGGTGAAAAATTCCCAAAATGACTGTTTTAGGAGCGCACGTTGCGCAGTTCCTACGCACGCTGGCAAGTTTGTGAATTTGTAATATTTGCACACCAGATTTTCAACAGTGCCATTTACTGCACTTCCTTATGAGCAGTACAGCTACCATTTTCACATCTCGCACTAAAATGTGTTTCTGTCACATGTAGCGCATAAATGGTACAGTCGGGTGCTAAAACAATGTTTGGGACAGATTAAGAAAATCACAGTGACACTGGTCATGAACTGAGGTCTTAAATGGCTATGTTGAAAATTTGGTGACAAAACTCCATAAATGACTGTGTTACAAGTGAGCATTGCGCAGTTTCCACACACTGTAAGTTCATGAATTTGTAATATTTTCAGTCCAGATTTTCACCAGTGGCATTTTTCCACCTCCTTATGAACAGTACAGCTGTCATTTTCCACAATATGGCGAAATGTGTTTCACACTTTCAGCACAGAAATGCGTGGTCGCTGTGGGAAATCATTGTTCGGGACAGATAAAGAAAATCACACTGACACTGTTCATGATCGGAGGTCCCAAAATGCCTGTGTTAACAATCTGCTGTAAAAAAATCCCCAAACTAGTTACATTACGGGTGTGCGTTGCACAGTTTCTACGCACGCTCGTGACTTCACCATTTTTAAGATTTTCACAGCAGATTTTCAACATTGCCATTTTTTACACCTCCCCATGAACAGTACCACTGTCATTTTTCACATCCTGTTCGGAATGTGTTTTTGCACCTGTGGTGCCAAATGCCATAGTTGCTGTGCAAAAGTAGTTTTCAGCTAACAAACTGATATTGCCACTGTTCATGAGGTGGGGGTCACAAAAAACATGTTGAAAATTTGGAGTGAAAATACCAACGAATGCCTGAGGCGTTAGGGTTTCCGACCATAACGCCCCACCCTGTAGAGAATGACAGGCATCAGGGTTGTGACTTGGGATTCTTGCCTGTCATGCTCATACCATTCCACCCCCACCCACACCCTGCAGCCAGTGAGAGCATCAAGGTGTGCCTCAGACTCTTCAGGCCCAAACTTCACCCCATTCTCCTATATCGCACTCATCTCACCGTATTTCCTGATGGAATGGGGTGCACATAAGGGCCAAAGACCCCAAGGCACACTGTGACACTTGTCGGTGTCTGCAGGGTAGGGTGTGGTGAAATGGCATGGTCGTTATGCCTGACGACCCAAAGGCACACCCAATGCCTGTCACTCTCTGCAGGGGGGTGGTGGTGGGGTTGGCTTCAGTTCAATACTTCGCTGCCATTCCTATTATGCAGCTCTGTAACTTCTACACTACCAATGCCAATGCCAGCAAGCAAACATTCGGCATTGACAAATGCTTGTTCTTTATTACTGAGGGAAGGTGCATAAAAGCAAGATTACAGTCGTTTGGACTTTATTAGCTTTGACTGCTTGTCTACACAAAACATCATAATGCTCTGTTTGTGACATCCTAATTATCTCCACAGCAAAAGATTGGAATGTAATAAACAGAATTGTGACTGCAGATGTAGACAAGCAGACAGAGCAAATAGGACAGAGATCCTGTCTCTATGCAGATGTCTTTAGTAATAAACAAATAGGGGTGACAATTACAAAAAGGGGTGAAATATCAGTTAACTTGTGTCTAGATGTTATGTTTTTCAGAGTTGTCTTAAAAAACATCAGGGGAGCTTTAAAGCCCTGTTACACTGCAAGCAAACTTTTGGAACTGACAAACTCTTGTTTTTATTTATTTATTTAAGTCTTTGGTAACCGGTTAAGTGCGCTGATCCAGGGGACTGTTTTCAGGCATGACCCGGGCCACAGCAGGTGGCAATACAGAAGGAGAAATGTATTTTACAATGAGTACAAGCTAGTGAAAATACAGACATCACTGGTGGACAAAGTAAATTGCATAGAAGAAAAGCAAATAAAGAGAGGCTGTACATCTTACTAACTAAAACAAATCACTTCATTGGGATAATCAAAAACTAACTGTACATTATTTACAGCAGGATAAGTGACGAGTGTAATTAAGTGCATGACATAAGAACACACCAAGACACTGTCGAGTGGGAGTACACAAAACATGTATTGAGGGAGATTGGACAGGACACATTGATAGCGGGAAAGAGCACTTGGGGAGGCCAAGCAGCCTAGGAGGGAAATGCTGGTGTGGTCAGTGGAGAGAGGAGGGTTAACCAGGTGAGCAATAGCACTTGGCCTTGTCAAGTAGCCAGGATTTGAGACGTACTTTGATGATGTCATGGGTGTCCAAGGAGCAGTCGTGCATGGGGAGACTATTCCACAGAGTGGGAGCAGCTACAGATAACGCTTTCCCCCCTCCTAGCCAAGGAGACTTTCAGGATTTCCGGGGGGGGGGGGACTGAAGACGCATGCAAACATCTTGAGGGAGCTCTGGTGTTGAGGAGAGATGTATATGGGGAAGCATCACTATGCCTGATGGCGCTGTCTTGGATGCAGTCAAGCGCATAGTCAGATCTGTGGTGGAGTGGGAGCCAGCCTAGTGTCTGGTACAGGTGACAGCGGTGGGCTGAGTAAGGTGCTAGGAGAGTGAAACGACAGATGTTGTTGAACATCAAGTAGAGGCGTGCATGCATGACCGATGATGCGCGCAAGTAAATGGGGGAGCAATGGTCAATAATGGATAGTAAGTTGTCTTTGGCAATGGCTAATCAGGCTTCCCTGGTCACGAATGGCTCTATCCTGTAAGCTGCGCCAAGTTTCTGGTTAACACGATAGATGATGGAGATGACATGATCCGTATCGGAGAGGGAAGAGTCCAGGATTATGCCCAGATATTTGAAAGTTAATATATTTTCAAGTACAGTATCATCTGGTGTAATTACTGAAAGGGTGGACCCTGCCTTGGCAACCTTAGATTGGAAGAGTTTAGATCCAAACAGCATGGATTTAGTTTTTTTGACATTTACAAGTAGGCAGTGTGACTAGAACCAGGTGTGAGCAGAAGTGTAGTCAATGGATAAAACTGTGGATATATTCTCAAGAGCCTTGTCACTGGAGAAGAGAACAAGGTTGTTTGCATATAGTAAAGTGTCACAAGTAAGACAGTCAGAGGGGAGAGAGTTCATAAAGGGAGAGAATAATAGTGGGCCAAGGATGGAGCCCTGAGGTACACCGGTGGTGACCGGGAGGGCACGGGAGGTGTCAGAACCAACGCATACTGACTGGAATCTATCAGAGAGGTAACTTTGGAATCACTGTGTGTTCCTAGAGGAGCAGCTAGGGTTTCAGAGGGAGGAGAGCAACAGGGTGTGGTCGACCAGGTCGAAAGCTTTAAATTGGTCTCAAAGACAGCACCTGTTGTTCTCCCAAGGTTCCATGTCCCTGTGAATGTGATTAGTAAACAGGGCTAAGGCAGATGTGGTGGAGTGATGCTTATGGAAGCCATGCTGCTGTCTGGACATTAGATTGTGAGTGTTGATGTGGTCATACAGTTGGATTAGTTTTGATTGTCATACGGGCTAGAACTCTATTGTAAGGGTTAGGTACATGCAGTGGGTTTGAGCTAAAGCACATGACCGAGGCCCACTAATGTTAGGCAAGTTTGCCATATGTTGATGAATAATTGAATATTACAAGAACTACTATTGCAGTTAACCACCTTCTTCCCACTTCATTACAGAACATATTGATAATGTAGGTTTAGTGCACACTCTTACCTTAGTCGATAATGCATGCAGACTTGTCTTTCCAAATCAATGACAGTATAGGTAATCTAGGGAGGGAAGGAAAGGGTTGTGCCTACATAGAATAGCTTACAGAGGGAAATACTTGAGAGCCGGTCTAGAATTCTGTTTCAAAAGAAACTTGATAGCTATCTTATAGACAGGGCAATCATGAGCTGCTTCTGCTGAGCAGCGGCAAAGATACTTGCTGGGCAACTGCCTTCTTTTGTCCATATGTTCTGTGTTCATGTGACTCCAATTAACTCCATTTCGGGAGTATTTGACTTACAAAAATAAAGGAGGTGGAAGTGTAACCCCCAAAAAAAAACCAGAACATTGAGATCAAATTTTGCAGAAATGAAAATAAATGGTTCATTTTTCTGATAAAAGGTACTTTACCAGCAATGTTTCATAGTAACTTGCTAAAATGTGACCTCGCTTTCAACATTGACTTCCTCACTTTTGAACACGGGAAGTATTTTGTCTACCAAATAGCTGAAATGATTGCCACTTTTGAACCCATGGAAGTTTTTGACTTCCATACTCCTAAATAAGTAACTGATCCCTGTCAGTAGATTGAATAGACTCAACAAAATGATCTCAGTTAAAATGGCAACATATATTGTCTGAACACCTATGAAAAATGCTCACATTTGGCTTGCTCTGTCCTTTTTTCCCCCGTAGATCTCATTCCAAGGTGGCATCTTGCTACTCTCCTTTGCTCACATGCAAACAGTGAGAGAGACAGTGTTCAGGGTGGAGGCTTCATGGTCTATTAATGTTTTAACTGCCCTTTATGTGTCTGTATATAAAAAAGAAAATGTTAAAAAAACTGTCTGTTAAATCAGGCAGCCAGAATTACTGCTGTTTACTGGACTGTGTGTTTTATATGTATTGTTGTATGTGTGATATCTGTTTATTTATGTATGTATTGCTGTATGTGTGATATCTATTTATATATGTATTGCTGTATGTGTGATATCTGTTTATATATGTATTGCTGTACATGTGATATCTGTTTATTGATATATGTATGCATTTATTTATTTTTGCTGTGCTGTGCTGCATTCTGGGTAAGCTTGTACAGAAAGGCACATTTATTAATTAAATCAACCTAGGGAGGTAGGGCTGTTAATGTGCAAATTAGTTACACTGTATCTGTTTGTCAGATAGAGGCACAGCTGCCATCTGGTGGCACAGCTGTATATCGCAATGCCGGCTACAATGAAAGGAGATAAAACTGGTCCTGGATTGAATCGACAAAGAAAACTTCATTACACAAGCTTTCAGGCCTGTAATAACTTTAAGTTAGGATGAATAACAGCAAGGACCAATGCGGCTACAAACATTTCTGTAGTTCTTTATCAAGCATTTAATTTGTATTTGTATGTATTTATTACACCAGGAAAAAAGCTCCATTGAGCACTGCTTATTTACAAGGAGGTCCTGGGTAGGACAGGCAACATTCAGTGAAATTACAGTGCAAGTTTATAAATGACAGAGACACAGAGAAAACACAAAACGTGTATAATCTAGAACAAAGGTAAGAATAGCAGAAAATTACTAGCTAGAACAGAAACTTAAGGTAAGGAAAAAGAATGTATACACAGTACTACTACAAACACAGTTTAAATATCTGCATCTCAGTCTATTAGTAAAGTACTTGAACCTATTTATTTAGAATGTTTAACACATCAGGAAATCTGCATTTAGGCATTGCACCCAGTTCTCTAAGTGGAACCCAGGGGGCCAGTTACAGCGGCAGAGTACTAATTACTTTATTTATTTGATAACCAGGTAAGTACACTGAATCCAGTGACCATTTTCGGGCATGACCCGGGCCATCTAGATGGCACATAGAACACAGGTTTACAGCATCATACAGGAATAGGGACAGAGTGGAAGTACCAGTAGTTACAAGAAAGTCACAACAGAGTTACAAGTTGGTTAGCGAGTAATGCAGCAGTTGTATACAATTAATTCAGAGACACGCATGATCAGATAACTCTTGTCAATAGACTGAGGTCCATGAGCTTTAGAAGATGCATCAAGTACAGACCTAATGGTATCAGGGCACACAGTTATAGTATATCTTAGATGAAAGTACCTTCAGGAAGTGCTTTTTAAAGGCTGAGGCTGAGTCAAAGGTATGCAGTTTCATCCAGAAGGGAATTCCAGAGCTTCGGAGTGGCATAGGAGAAGGCTCTTTGACCTATATTCATTAGTCATCTGGGACATTTGAGGAGGGGGCTAGAGGAGGACCTTAATTCACACATTAGTTTTGGGAGATTTTATCCCCATGCAAAGTGTTTTGAAAATGAGTGAACCTAACATCAACTCCCTATGATCCTGGGGGTAGCCGTGTGGGATCCGAGTGGCCCATATAAAGAGCAGTGGTGGGTGCTGAAAAGGGCCTGGACAACGAATCTACAGATATTATTGTATGCTGTGTTCAGGCGACTGAGTAGTTGAGATGAAGTGAAGGAGATTACTGGGGAGCAATATTCTAGTAAGGGAAGAAGGGTACCCCTCCGCACTGCAAGTCTTGCTTAAAGAGACATGAGGTGTTTAAGGCAGTATCATACCCCTAGACGCTGGTTGACTTTTTTGATTGCCAGGCCTATGTGGGTAGCGAAGGTTAGTGAGGGATCAAGAGTTACCCCCAGATATTTGAAGTCTTTTGCCTGCTCCAGCATGGATCCATCTGGGGATAAGATGTTAAAGGAGGTAAGTTCAGTGGAAGAGTATTTAGCAAGCCTTTGTTTAGTGCTGAACAGCATACATTTAGTTTTATTTGTATTAACACAGTCACTGAGAGGGTGTTGGAGTCACCAAGATGGCTTATTCTCGGTGACTTCAACACCTGGGTGGATAATGAGACTTCGTCTGGGGCCAGAGACTTCCTATCTAATATGGAGGCTCTGGGTCTCACTCTTGAGACCACAGCCAGAACCCATTGCTCCGGGCATGAGCTCGACCTAATGTTCTCCCTGGGGCTCGATATTGACACCATTGAGACTGATCCAGTCATTTGGTCAGATCGTTGCACTGTCAGGTTCAGCTTCAGAGCCCCCCTGAATGTCCCTTCCTCTGTGGAAATGGTTCAGTTCCACCCTTTGAAAGGATTACGACCACAGGGATGGATGGTGGAACTGAACATTTTGTCTGTGCAGGAGGCCTGAGCTGACAGTCCAGGGAACACCGTGACGGCCTATAATAGGGCTGTCATGGAGGTGCTGGATTGTCTGGCACTGACCCGTGTACACCCACTGGTTTTGCACCTCATATCGCCTTGGTTGGTTTGATGGTGAGCTGAGGGCATTGAAAACCAGGGGTGGAGGTTAGAGAGGCTCTGGAGGAAGGCCAGGTCCCAGGAGGACAAGCTGGTTCTGATTGCTCATTATGATGAGTATCAGAATGCAATCACCCCCAAAAAAGGCAGCTTTTATGTCTAAGATGATTGCAGCTGGGAAGAATCGACTGGCTCAGCTGTTTTGGGTTGTAGACAGGCTATTACATCCATCCTGTCTGGAACCCGTGAGAGCTTTTTCGGCTCACAAGTGTAAGGAGTTCACTCAGTTCTTCTCAGACAGAGTGTCCTCTGTTAGGGCTGGGATTTCTCCAAGTGGAATACCATTCTCCAACAGTGGTGGACCTCAGGTGGGCGGATGCACTCACTCACCCTAGGGAGAGTTCCAACCGATGAAGACGGTAGAGGTCTGTCGGGTGATCTCAGGCCTTAAACCAATGCTCTGTGACCTTGAACCAGGCCTGATGTGATTACTTGTTGGTTGTGTCAGGATCCTGGGTCCGGTTTTTGCCGAGATTGTTGGGAGTTTCCTTGCAGGGGCGGTCTTCCCAGAGCCCCTTAAACAAGCTGTGGTTAAGCCCCTACTGAAAAAAACATTCTTGGACCTCAACATCTTGGTGAATTAGCAGTCTATCTTGAACCTCCCCTTTTTAGAGAAGGTTCCTGAGAAGGTGGTCATGGAACAGCTCAAGAGTCACCTCACGGACTTCCAGATTTGCGTTCAAGTCTGGATTTAGGGCTATGCGCAGCACAGAGACTGCATGGTTAAGGTGTTGAATGACCTGCTCAGGGTGAAGGATAGAGCAGAGCGACTGATTCTCATTCTCCTTGATCTCTCATCAGCATTTGACACTGTGGACCATTGGGTGTTGTTGGATAAGCTAAGGGAATGTGTAGTACTCACCGGCAAGGTCGTCAGCTGGTTCAAGTCCTTTCTCCGGGGCAAGTTTCAGAGGATGGTACTGGGTAATTATTCCTCAACAAGCCCGATGGTTCTGCCCTCTCCCCCATGTTGTTCGCAGTGTATATGCTGCCCGGTATGAGCTGAGTTTTCATTGCTATGCTGATAATACTCAGCTCTACCTGTCCTTCACACCTGGGAGATCTGACGCAGTCAACGTGCTGAATAATTGCTTGGCAGCGATCCGGGTTTGGACAGCTTTGAACTGGCTGGGACTTAACCCAGGGAAGACTGAAGTGCTGGTGGTTGAGCTGAGTCAAAGGGGGGGAGTGGGGACCTTTGGGGATAGGTTGGGGCTGTTTATTGGTCTGACCTAACTGGAGGCCTCCCCTAAGGTGAAGAATCTGGGCGTTGTTCTAGACAGTGAGCTGACACTTGAAGCTCAGGTGTTGGCTGTTGTCTGGACCAGTTTTTACCATCTCTGAAACATCACCCGAATTCAGTCCCGTATTCCCCCTGATGACCTGGCCACACTGGTACATGCGTTCATCACCTCGAGACTTGACTACTGTAATGTACTCTACCTCGCGGTTAGAGGAGGTGCAATGTGGTGCCTGCACATTTTGTAGAACACAGCGGCCCGGTTGCTGACTGGACACTCAAGGTCCAGTCATATTACATTGGTGCTACGCGAACTTCATTGGCTGCCAGTGCACTGGTGCATTACCTTTAAAATAGGTGTTTTGACCTATAAGGCCCTACACGGGTTCGGTCCAGGCTAACTGAAGGAGCTTCTGCATCCCTACACCGTGAGTATCAGCAGGGGAAGCACTCCCGGAGGTCCCTCGAGCTAGGTTGAAGTCTTCCGGGGACTGGGCATTCGAGGTGGCCACCCTGGTCCTTCAGAATTCATTGCTGGGGTACCTCAGGGTGGCATCCTCCCTAGAGATTTTTAAGAAACATCTTAAAACATTCCTCTTCCAATAGGCCATTTGAGGCGTGAGGAATATACTTAAAACCGCTAGACAGCATAGGAATTAGCTTGAATGGAATTTTAAATGGGTTGCATTTAGTGATTTTTATATATTTGTATTATGAGTTTTATGTTCCTAATGCTGTTTGTTTATATTTTGTAAGGGCACACTAGGCCTAGGGGGAAGGGCGCCTGAAATAACTAAACTCTACTACTACTACTACTACAACTGCTACAACTATTGGCCTTTGTTTCATGAACCAGTGAGTAGCCGAGGAGAAATCCTTGTTCAGGGTATGAGACAGCCTAATAAGGTTGTTGTCACTGTAGTATCAGTTCAAATCATCAGTGTACATTATCCTATTGCTGACCAGTGACTTGGAAAGCAAATGGCTGACAAAGAACGAGTACAGAAGAGGGCCTAGTATGGACCCATGAGGTACTCCAGTACAAACCATCAGTGGACAAAACACCCTAGGTAATTCTGAACCCAACATGCTGTACTGGGGGAAAAACCAATGGAGGGCAGCTTGTTCAGCAGGATCCCATGATTCAGCATACCGAATGCCTTTGATAAATCCACAGATATGGCTCCAGTGAAAGATCCCCTGTCAGCTTCACGTAGTACATAGTCTGTAAATTTTGCAAGTGCCGAGGTAGTGCTAAAGCCCTTTCTGAAACCATGCTGGTCCTTAGATAACAGATTATTTTTCTCAAGATGCTCAGAGGCCTGACAGTATACCCCTTCTCTAGGATTTTACCCAAGTGAGATAGAATCAACACCAGTCTATAATTCTCTGAAAGGTGTGGCTCACCTGCTTTAAATATAGGGTCTATTCTAGCTTCTTTCCAGAGTGACAGGACTGTGGATGATGACATAGATAGGTTTATAATAGCAGAGAGTGGCTTAGCGACAAAGTCAGCAGCAAGCCTCATGAATATGGGGGACAGCCAATCTGTGCTGCCTGTGTTGGGTAGTGCCAATAGGAGGTGATGAACTTCAGTTGGGGTTGTGACTCTAAAATAGAATGGGGAGAAGTTTGACTTCTGATGCAGAGTTAGAGAGCCCTGTAGTGTTGAGGGTAGCAGGACCAGGTATAATTCTAGATTTCTGAATTTGTTATTCAGTATGTTGGCCACTGTTTCCGGGTCAGATTGAAGTCCCTTCTCTGTGTTAAGGTTTATGGAATTAGGTTTCTTGGTGGGAGCCAGAACAGAATTTACAGCTGGCCAGAAACTGTGAGCATCACCTAGGTTACATACCTGCTGGGACTTAGAAAAGGAGGATTACAGAAATTTGGTTTCCCGCTTGCATGTGTTCCTAAGTCTCCTGTGATCACTCCAGTTAGCCACAGTAGTTGCAGCTTTGTAAGTGACCTAGGCTTTATCACATAGTTTCATAAGCGTGATCAGTTCTTTGGTGATCCATTTAGCATTACCACCCCTGGCTCACCATGTCATGACAGGGAAATGTTTATCTTGAATGGAGGATAGGGCAGCAATGAGGAACCCCACAGCAGTGTCCACACTTGTGGAAGTGTAGAGCTTTGACCAGTTTACACCACGTAGATCAGTTTTGAGTGCCTCCATGTCCACTTTCATGACATTTCTGAAAGATATTTGCCTAGATGGAGGACGCACCCTGTGGTAAGACCAAATACAGTAAGTGGGGAATGGTCACTGATCAAGTCCAACAGAACCCCACATCAATAGTCCTATCTTCCCTATTTGTTACCATCCAATCCAGAAGGGAGTGATTCATTGACTTTAGTTTTTTTCGAGTTGGGGAGTGAATAATCTGAGAGAGATTGATTTGCTTGAGGAGCTCCGCATAACTTTGTTGTTTATTTTCCAGTCAATTCAGGTTAAAGTCTCCTATCGGAATGATGTCATTGTCCAAGGAAAGACTAGAAACCTCATTTATAATTTGTTTGAGACCTTTGATCTCCCCCGTTCGGGGATTACAGATGCATCCCAGGTATAATTTCTTGGCTGACCCTATGATGAGCTCAATAATGATCCATTTTGGGGTATCTTCAGTCGCAGTACTAGAGGATAAGATGGAGCTGGTTGGGTGGTCTTTAAGATACAGAAGCACACCTCCATTTTGTATTCCCTGGTCTGTCATGCCTGAGTATGGTATAGCCCTTTATGTTGCAAAGAGAGTCGGGAGATGTAGGCTTTAGCCAAATTTCACTTATCCCTAGTACCTCAGGATCATGGAGTGACACGCAAGCCTCCAGTTCTTGAATCTTGGGGAGTAGGCTCCCAGGATTAATGTGGGCAAATCTCATTCCCCTGTCTTGAGGCCATTGTGGTGTAGTTTGCATTACTGGGGAGTGGAGAGGGACGGGGTTTGCCTCAATGTCACCGCATTGGAGGAGTAGAGATCTTAGATCCAAACTACCAATTCAAATTAATAAAGCAAAAAGCGAAATACATATATACAGTAATACATATATACAGTAACACAAGTATGCAATTTTGTGTATGTGATAAACACAGATAGAGAGATAGATTGACAGACAGACAGAGTTTAGAGGGGATATTTAGCCATTAGCATTGCATGAGCATTTATGTTCTGACAGTGGCAAGAATCAAGCAGATAGGTGTGCATGGCTTGCTTAAATCCTTGGGTGGTGGCAGTGGCCTTTAAGTTGCTAGGGAGGGAGTTCCAGATGGACAGGGTGGCAGCAGAAAAGGCTTTCATGCTGATGGACTTGCGAGCATGAGATAGGTGAAAGAGATCTTTAGTCTCAGCCTTGTGAGTGTATGGTTGGATAGGCATACAGTAGTTAGCAACCTGCAAAGGTAGGCAGGATACTCTCTCGTCTGACAGTAATTTATCTATAGTCATAGCCAACTTAAGTTCTCTTCTCTTGCCTGGTGGTAGTATTCCATGATCACTCTACATCAGACAGTGGTTGACATTTTTTAAGCAATAACAACCGAGAAGCCAGTCATTTCCAAGGGATTAACAGCTGGTTGGGGGATGAGTGGGCACCTCCCTCCAGCTAGTCATTAGTCAAAGGAAATGACTGGCTTCTCCATTGTTACTGTGATTATAATTCTGATCACAATAACAGTTTTCTCCCCCCCCCATTTATTTTTAACTTAATTAAGGTTTTAAGCAAAGTGGCATGAGTCATGCATGCTGTACAACATTAGCTGGCAGCTGGATCAGTCATTTCTAAGATGTTGATGACTGATCCAGTAGCCAATCAGGAGCCTTTCTAGGCTCATGAATAATTAATTAGACATAACATAACAGGCTAACCTACACATTTTTTGTATTCTACTGTAGTTTTCTGCAGTGAGGTGATTGGTACAGATCTGAATACTTCACTGCTGTATTCCAAGGCAGGTAGGAGTGATTGCCATAGAATTAGGTACCTGGCATGGGGGCATGTGGCAGTTGCATACCTGAGTTTTGGGATAGAGCTTTTCATGGTTCTAGTGATATACTTAGTTTAGCTAACAGTCCAGCAACAGGCTGAGGTACAGTACTCAAATGGATGGACGGCTTCTTAAGGGGACTCAGAACATGGCAGTATTTGTAGGAAGTAGGAGACAGTAGCCATGCTACAGAATGCCAGTATTTTAGTTCTAGTGCTGTTTAGACTACATCTGTCTATGTTTGTATGTTATTGAAGGCATCTTGTAGTGTAATGGTGAGGTTAGCTTGAGTACACGAATTTGACGTAGACCATGGTACTGTACCATCGGTTTAAAGAAGGTTTGTGATGATAGGACTGGTCCACATGGAGCAGATGTGATTAACAAAACTATGGAAGAGTATAGGTCAGAGGATGCAGCCTTTTGATATGCTAGTGTATCCCTTGGGTGCTCTCTTGTATCCACTGGCACTTTTATGACCATTGCGGTTCTGTAGTTTAGTGACCTGGAGCTGCTGCTGCAGATTCCTCTTGTTTAAAATAAACAGCCCGCTTTGGTTCCGAGTTATATTGACCATGGGTGGAGTGTCTAGTGTGAGAGTTACTATGCCTATTTATGCACACCTACAAGCAAGAAAAAGAGGGTGTGAAGAAGGGGGAGTGTGAGAAGATGGACATTGTTGGTTTAGACTGTAATATCCAGGGGGTTAGCCTTTTTGTTTTGCAATTTTACAAACTTTATTAGAAAACACAAAGTCAAATACATACATTACACATAAAGTTGCATTGAGCTTTTCAATGTCAATAAAAATAAAACTAAAAACTAAAACTACCCCACCTCCTCCCATCCTTCCCTTGGTCTGTATTACTGGGTAAATGAACTAAACAAATCCCCCTCCTGATCCCCCCTCCATATATCAATTGAGTACCCTTCAGGACTTCATTACCGAGAAAATGATCTTAGTACAAATTTATACAATCCATTTAATTTAACCTTACTATTTTAATATCAACCTAATATGTCAAGAAGAGATGAGGCGTTGGCCATTCTGCATAATTTCCCACCTCTCAGCTATAAAGGATATGAATTGCTCACAGCTCTTACTAAAAGATCAGAGAGTATTGTACTGGATAGCAATTGCTCTTTCTGCATTGATAGCAACATACCGTTCTTGTATCCACTCCCGAAATGGTGGTGGAGTATATTTAACCCAGTATCTCATTATGAGGAGCAATGCCACAGCCAAAATGAATGTCAAGGAGGGTTAGCTTTTTTTGTACCACTCTTTAGGCATGTGCTTGGGAATGATGACGTCCTAACTTGAAGTGCTGGTACCCTGCTTCTGTTATGTGGACCACTCAGTGGAAGGATCCACATGTTGTTTGTTGTTGTTTAGGCTAACTCTAATGGGTGATCCAGTCCAGCAGTGGGATAGCACATGAGTATTTCTCAAACTTTCATCATCCTCCATAATGGAGGTAGTGATTTGGTAGTACAGCTATTCTCTAAAAGTTTGAATGATATACAGTATAACCTAACAAGACAGCAAGACTCCATGAAGTAAAACCTACCAGGTGGGGTATTCTCCAGGTAGGCTGTAAGCTAGCAATAATATCTGGCAGACTGGGTGGTACTAAGCTATAACTGCCTACCCAGGGGGCCTAATGGGGTATGACACTGCAGGTGGAGGGCCTTTCAGCCCCTGAAAGAGTGGGTATAGCCCATACCACTCAACCTGGAAGGATCTGGACAAGCTACAGGCCAAGCATGCCACCGTGATTCTGGTGGCTCCTCATTGTCCAGACAATTTTGATTCCTGTTTCTCCAACATTTGGTAGTGGAACCTCATGTCCCACTCCCCCTACAAGCAGGGTGCTCTTTTGCACCCAGATCTTTGATCCCTGTGCCTTCATGCTTGGCTGCTGAGGGCATAGAGATCTCCCACTTCGGGGTTTCCCCTGTGATGGCCGATGTCCTCTCCATGGCTAGAAAGCCACCCACTTGGAACACTTATTCATAAAAATGGAAACATTTTACTGTGTGGTATACTTAGCGTGCCCTGGATCCTTTTATATGCCCATTTCCTAAAGTGCCAGAACTACCTATTGTCCCTTAAGAACTCAGGACTTGGTTATTTCTCTATAAAGACTCATGTGGTCACTGTGTCGGCTTTTCATGCCCTGACAGAGTGCAAGACTCTGACCCAGCTGGACGTTTCCCATACATTCCTAAGGTATAGCCTCCTTCTGTACTTCCCAGTGCTAGATCTGGTTCTGGTGTGGCACTTTAAATTGGTCCTGGAAACCCTCCTTGCACCTCCCTTTGAGTCTGTGGCTACTTGTGAGCTATGCTTCCTTTTTTAAGAGACACTATTTCTAGTGGTGATGACATCTGCTAGATGCATCTCTGGGTTGCAGGCTCTGGTCGCAGATCCTCCATGTATTATTTTTCACAAGGAAAGGTTACCTTACATACCAATCCTTGTTTTCTTCTGAAGATTGTGTCTGAAGGCACACAGTTTAAAGCTAGTTTTTTTCAGTTCAAAGTTTAGTTTATTTGTTCACCAAAAAGTCATTACGAAACAAAGAAGAAAACAATTTTACAGTCATCCGGCAAATAAGAATTGTACAAAATGTACATTAAATTTACCAATCACTTACAGAAATACCATACATTATATAAAATCAGGCCAAATTAGCAATATATGCATATTCTGTTGTTAGTCACCCTTGGGCTCTTACAAAGTTACAGAGGAAGAAGGCACTTAAAATAAAAACTGCACATTATGCACTTAAGAATAATGCGTGGAGTTAAATACCATAATAAATATCAAGCAGCGCATAATAAGTATCATACGATGTGTATCAGCAAAAATCAGATCAAAATCTAGTAAGCTGACTTATACCTTCTCACAATAATTTCAATGTATAATTTCTAGACTATATGCTCTGAGCTAACATCTGTCTAATTCTCACTGAAAACACATAAGCTAGATTGATGAATAAACCCATATGAGCCCTTCACACTATCTAGCAGGGGTAGAACATTAGAACCAAGAAAGAATACAGCAAGATTCCCATTTTCCAAGTACTGAGCCTTCCGTCAGAGCATACCTGTCATCAGTTACATGTGACACATTTCAGGTGTTATCCAGGATCAACTCTGGCTTGTATTTCTAATGCAGTTCTCTGGGACTCCACCCATATCAAGCCCTCTCCACATCGACAATGGCAATGTCTCTTAAATTCCTTTTACCATGAGGCATCACTACACCATAGTAGGCTCCAAGCACTAATCCACCCTAGTTGCACAGCCTGGAGATGTTCCATTTAAACCAATTATGGTCTAAGTTTACCTCACTTTGGAATTTAGGATCCTGAGAAATCATTATGCCAATAGTGTGGGTATCATGGGTCCTGTCCCAGTATACACATCAGGGCCACTAGTACTTGTTATCCATAAAATTCCCATACTTTGGCGAATGTGAAAGTAACTATAAATCTGAAAGAAACCTTTCCTTGTTACTGGTAAAATTATTGAAAACAGGCCATCCCCAAACCATAGGAGAAACAGCAAACAGGGCCCATCAAAGACGAACGTGAAGTGTTCTAATTATCCTAAAACATATAATTTATTTTAGCCTCTAATTTATTCTTGGTCCTTATTTGTCATAGAATCTACTGGTAGGGCTATCTCAGGTGCTGGGATCACATTTAATAATTAGTAGTTGCTGACTTATCAGTTTTCATGAGTCCTGTATTGTCATCACAGTCTAAGCAATTTAAATAACACTTCCTAAATGAAACAAACTATTGAAATACATATTAAGATACATATAAAATACATACAAGACAATCAATAAGTTAAAAATAGTTATCAAACGCACATGTTGTCCTCAAGTATAGAGTGCATATATAGCAGGTTAATACATCCCCAGAGCCACTCATTGCTGTATCAGAGTGGTTTCACATGCCTTTGGCTTGAGCGAGAACAATGAAGCAAAGCTGAGCTGTTCTGGCTTAAGCTGAAGGCAAGTGAAACCACTCTAATACAGGAATGAGTGGTGACGTATTAATATGTTATTGATCGAGCGTGATCAATAATATATTTTTACAAAAACTGTTCCTGGAACATGCCCATTTCTAAGGCATCTGCACATAAGACGCTCTTCACAGAATAAGAGTGTCTCACGGGCAGGGGAAAGGAGCATTCCGATAGGTTGGGAGAACTCCCTCAGTGTATAATATATAGTGTTCAAGCTTATTTTAAATAAAAGGAATATTTCGGTAGATTTGAAATATCCAAGTTAAAATCTCCAGCAACCTCACATTCCTTTAAGTACATAGAGCGACACTCCGGGGAACACACAGTTTTTATATCAGCAGTTCATCACCTCAAGGCCATGTTATTAAAACATGTGAGTGTCTGCTTTAAATGAGGCGCTTCCTGTTAGAAACTGGAAGAAGTTCTTATAAGTATAATAGGGTGAATGTAATAAAAATTCAGTCTCCATAGAGAGTTCCCCATTGCCAAACTGCACTATCCACCAGGAACAGCAACTTTATAGAGTTAACCACTGAAATCACCAGGGAGAAACCGGGGAGAAACCTACGGTTAACAGGTGTACCTATATCAAAAGCTTAGACTCCTGTAATAAGAGTTCAGGCTCCACAGTAAAAATGTTTGAACCCAGTGCTCTTTACTCTTGACTTCTTAATTAGCCTGAGTGTTGAGACATGAGTTAAACAGAAAAGAAGAACAATACCTCTAAGGGGAAATTACCCCATATCCAGCCTCCTCCAGTCACTGTAACAGCCAATGTCTTTGCAAGGATTAGTAGTAGTAGGATTAGTAGTGAAAACCACCTCGAGGAGCGCACAATCAAACTGAATTCCCCTTTTATAGTTTGGGAGTCCAGATCTCCCAACCAATCCCCATCCAGTTTCCCAGTCATCTCACATTCACGATTTCCTCCTCTGATTTTCCATTCTCCAAATGCTAATAAAACCTTCTGTGGAAGTAAAAAGAGAATAAACGCTCCACTGAGCGTAGTAAATTTGGACCCACTGGGAATACTGAGACCCCTCCAGTCCCAGGCAATAATGGCATACATTTAGTTGGAAGTAAAATAGCATATTGGCACTTGTGCAGTTTCAGTTCCTCCAATGTTAATTTCACTTCCATTGGAATACTTTTGAAAACAGCCGTGGTTGCAGGAATTCTCCTCGGTCTTCTTATCTGCAGGTGCTCTTAGCATTCTGAGGGGCTGCAGCAGAACAGAACTTCAAAAGCCGGGCAATAGCTTAGTTAGCATACAGCAAATCTGTAGTCGAGAACCAACACTGCTCTTTTTTTGGTGCTCGGCAAAACCAAAATCCTGTATGAAAAGGTAACATGCTAAAATAACTCAAGTTCCATTCAGCAAGAACGAATTTCACCAAATAAAAATTGCAAATGCTCTGCAAAACACTGAGCTGCAAGGAGCTGGCAGCATTGCTGCCATCTTGCCGCTCCTGAAAGCACACTAAATCAAACTATAGACCGTCCAGTTTACTTTTCATCTCCCCCAGATAGTGGAGCGCACCATTTACATATGCCAAATGTCTGTAGGATGCTGTGTTGGTGCTAGGATCATACAAAGGATTGTAGAAAATCAGCTCAGGTGTTTATTGCTTTTGCCCTGTGAATGGTGGGCTCACTAATTACTAAACGGGGCTTGTTCAAATGGCTGGCCAATGGTATTACGTTTTGTTACTATAAACACAGTAAGCAGCTTCCTAGTGTTGCTCATCTATGGGGTTGCTATCTCAGTGGCTTGTTTTCAATATGTGTCTGCTGCTGACATCTGTGCTGCTGCCACTTGGAGTACTGTCTATATAATCACTAAACACTACAGTCTGGACGTTGTCTCTTGTAGACATGCTGGCTTCGGCCTTACTGTCCTGCAAGGCCTTCTTACTCAGAATCATTAGGTCCTGCTGTCCTCCTTCAGTGTGTGGTACTGCTTGGGAATCATTCCATGGTGTGGCTCAATGGAAGGAGATATCCCTGTAGAAGATAAAATGGTTACCTACCATAACAAAAGATTTTTGCAAGAATCTTCTCCATTGAGCCACAGTTCTCCTTCCTGCCTTCCCCTTTTGTCAGGTGATGGGTGACTATACTACCTGCTCTCGCATGCTGTTTCTCCTCTGATGCCCCTATGACATCCATTCTAGGTTTTCTGTATCCTCTCCTGTGTGTCTGGTTTGGTCCTGGTAGCTTCGGTCCCTGCCTGTCCGATGATCCTCCGAGTTTGTCTCCAACGGGGAACGGAGGCATGCTGGGGATGCCCACGTTATATAGACACCAGCAGGGCTTGCTGATGTGGGCAGTCCCAGTCTGCAAAAACTTCTGAGTGGTCCTGAAACCGATGGCTTACAATTCCATGATGTGGCTCAATGGGGGCGATTCTCTTGAATATCTACTGTTATAGGTAACTATTCTTTCTTTTCTTATGTGATTTGTTTCTTTCAATCTGTTATCCTAGTCTCATTCCAGAAGCTACTCTCCAAAGTTGCACCGAGGGGCTATCTGAGGGTATGGCATATAGGAACTTAAAAAAAAATGCCCCTCCAGCCCTCATATGCCCACATCAGCCATCCATGTCCATTTGGAGCATACTTCTATATCCTGCTGGCTAGACCAGGATAACAGATACTGTGATTTTCTGGGTTAGGGCATGGCTAATTTATCAGAATTATTACTGGATACCTCATTATCCATTCCTGACAAAAAATCATGGCCATAAATTGTTATTATATAGTGTATCCTGAAGGTACTGCAGATTATCCAAGCTTCTCTAATGCATATGTAAGCAGCAACACACAACAGGATGTGGGTTGTGCTGGATAAACCATGTTTATTCAATCACCTGTAACTGTGTTTTGTGCTGCACAGCCCACAAACTGTGTTGTTCCACTTATAAAATTGGGGAAAGGCTGGTAAAGAAAACTATGACAGGCAAGTTTAAGCCTAAAAGAAGACTTTATTTGTCATAGTGGCTGTGGGATCAGGTGTAAATTATGCAGGACACAAAATAGCGGCCAGGATTTTGTATCCAAAGTCTCGTATTAAAATGAGTCTTCACAAATGAACTTTGCGTAGCCAAAGTTCCCAGGCAACAAACGACAGGATTCTTTTCTGCTTTCAGAGATTTCATATGTGTAATCTGACATCCAAAATCTGTTGTAATTTTATTACAAGGCTGTGTAACTGTTCATTGGGGGCTGTGCCCCCCACCACATCCCCCCTACCACCACTATCCCACTCCCATTCCAACACCAAAATTAAAGATATGCTACTGGCAAGTATTTCATCAGTGGGCTGTGCCCCCCCACACACACTCTCCACCCTCTGGACTTCAAGATATCATCAGATGAAAATTCTGTATTTAAGTCTCATTTGATCACATTGAAATCTCACTGGCTACGCCAAAAGCTCAGCCACCATTTTGTGTCCCTCAGAATCTGTACATAAGCTGGAGCTGTGTTCTGCTGCAAGAAAAAAGTTCATCTTGTGGTTGTTTCCACTTCTGCTGAATACCAGCAGAAAGCACTGGCAGTGGTAGGTTCTGCTTTTTGCTTTGCAGCTAATTGTTACTTGGCTAAAACAGAGCTGTGACGTAACGAGAGGTTCTCTACTACTGACTGAGCTAAAATCATCCTGTGATGCAATCTGAGCTGCAGTCACAGGACATGGACAAACAGAGCAGAGAAAGGAAGAATGAACTGTAGGTAAAGTAGATCGGGGTTTACCAAAAACTGAAATTACTGAGAGAGTGGTACTGAAAGAGAGCAATACTGAAATAGAATAATACTGAAAGAGAACTGTTGATTTTTTATCTGTCAGCTGTGCACCTTTTCTTGGTGGGGGGGGGACTGAATGTACGGATTTTCTGTGGCTCTTGGGTTTATCTGCCAGAAAACACAGAAACATAGATATTGGCCCATCACACAGTGGTAGTGCTATCGCTCGTTACCCCCGTGAGCTAGGTTCAGAAGCAAGTCTGGGGCGGGTTTGGCCAGCAGGAGATGGCAGCATAGATTGATCTCTCTCTCTAAGGAATCAAACAATCAAACCTCATCCATCCTATTCCAGACTATTTTTTAGTGCCATCTGTGGAGTGCCAGTTACATCAACCTTCCAGCATAGTAGCAGTAAGTTTATTTGCCTGCTTTTTCAACATCTTGACAATAATTTTCTTGCTACTCATTTCTGGCCTACACTTCAGACATCATGGCAGATCTCCACTCACACTTCAGGTCTTTTGCCAGGGTGGAAGCTATGTTTTCACAATTAATATCAGACATTAATGATCTAAAAATTGCTACCCAACATAATGCAGCATCTTTAGAATCGTTTAACCACCGAATTACCTATGCTGAAACGCAAACATCGAGTAACACTAAAGTACCTGGACGTGGTTCTGGCAGATGGGGATCTGGTAAGGGACCTGGTTATAGAGGACCCCCTGACTGGGAGCGACCACAATACTGTCTGGTTTCAAATAAGCATGGGGGAGGGGGTGAGATCTAGGACACTGGCAGTGGACTTCAGGGGGGCAGACTTTGTGGGCATGGGAAATATTCTCAAGGATCACTTGAAGGGGATTACATCAATGACAAGTGTGGAAAGGAGATGGGAGGTCATAAAACAGGGACTTCATGAGGCAGTCAGGATCTGCGCTAAGTTGAAACGAAGGAGCAAGGTCACATAAACCATGCTGGTGGTCCAGTGAGGTACAGGTAGCAGTCAGAGAAAAGAAGGCGGCCTACAAAAAATATAAAACGACAAGAGGGGATAGGGATAAGGAAATGTACCATCTTGCATCTAGAAAAGTCACCCGGATGGTGAGGGGAGCAAAGTCCAGTAAAGAGCAATGACTGGCACAGTGGATACATGGAGGGGAAAAGGGGTTCTTCCGGTACATTGGGGAGCGAAGAAAAACTAAGGGCCATCTCAGCAGACTGAGATCAGAAGGAGGGTGGGTGGAAGAGGCGAGGGACCAGGCAGAGGTATTTAACGAGTACTTTGCCTCTGTGTTCACTAGGGAGGGGGATGGGATATCTACAAAGCAAGGCACGATGGGGATAGAAGCGGCAGTGAGTGGGATCAGGGGAGCAACAGAAATGGAGCAAGAGGGAGGGAGAGGTACCCCAAGGGTGTCACATCTGGATAAGGATAAAAAGGCCAGTAAGGTGGAGGGGACGGGTGATGCTATCTCTGCCAAAAGGGTGAGGTTAGCCCTCAAGGCCCTAAAGAAAGACAAATCTCCTGGGCCGGATGGCATTCATCCAAGAGTACTATGGGAATTGGCGGACATACTGGCTGCACTGCTGGCGGAGCTCTTCAACAGGTCACTTGAGACAGGGAGGGTACCTAGGGATTGGTGAGAGGCACATGTGGTGCCAATCCATAAAGGGGGGTTGAGGGAAGTACCAGGTAACTATAGACCCATCAGTTTGACCTCAGTAGTGGGAAAATTAATGGAGGGTATACTAAAGGAACGATTGGGGGTGTACTTGGAGGAGGTGGGAGGTCTGGATAGTCGGCAACATGGGTTTGTGCCAGGTAGATCATGTCAAAGCAATCTTGTGGAGTTCTACGAATCGGTAACATCAGAACTGGACAGGAAAAGCCTGTGGATGTATTATTCTTGGACTTCAGCAAGGCATTTGACTCTGTCCCCACAATGGTCTGGTGGAGAAACTGATGGGGTTAGGGTAGGCCCTTTGATGGTCAGATGGATTGAAAACTGGTTAGCTGGATGCACCCGAGAGTAGTGGTCTGTGGGGAGCTCTCAACCCTAGAGAGGTTGGTGATGCAGTCACTGAGGGCTCGGTCCTGGGTCCGATCCTGTTTAATGCATACATATCGGACATCAGGGAGGGTATAGGGTGTGAAATGAGTCTGTTCGCTGATGACTCCAAGATGGGAGCAGTAGTTGAGGGAGAAGAGGGGAGGTTGGCCCTGCAAGGGGACCTGGACACCCTGGAAAGCTGGTCTCACACATGGAAATTAAATTTAAATATCACCAAGTGCAAGGTGTTGCATCTTGGGCTGGGAAACCCTAAACACAGATACACCCTGGGAGGGGAGGTGCTGGAGGCCTCAATAGGGGAAAAAGACCTAGTGGTCATGGTGGATGCATGTATGAATAACTCTGAGCAGTGCAGGAGAGCAGCTAGCAAGGCAAACAGGAGTTGGGATGCATCGTAAGGGGGATCACCTCTAGGAGCAAGGAAGTGATTCTGCCGCTGTACAATGGACTGGTTAGACCACACCTTGAGTACTGTGTACATACTGGAGACCACACTTGAAGAGGGACATACAGCTCCTGGAGAGAGTACAGAGGAGGGCAACTAAGATGATACGAGGGCTAGGGGATTTGACGTATGAGGACAGACTTGAGGAGCTCTGCCTGTTTTCATTGGAGGAGAGGAGAGACAGGGGGACATGATTGAGGTCTTCAAGTACCTCAAGGGAATAAATAGGGTAAACATGGAGGAGATCTTTAGACTAAAGCAGGGAGGTATCACCAGAGGGCATGGGTTTGAAGTTGGAAGGTGGAAGGGTGAGGGGAAAGAGGAGAGGTTTTTCACTGAGAGGGTGGTGGACCCTTGGAATGCACTGCCTGGTGAGCTGGTTCAGAGATCCACAGTGGAGGCTTCAAGAGAGGTGGGACAGACACAGAAAGTGGATGTATCAGATGATGGCCTGGCCCAGGGGGGTGGGAATGGATGATAGGGGGTTCTGGAACACAAGGGGGGGGTGCCTCAGCACCCAACTAGGGATCTGAGGTTCGAGCAGACTCGATAGACTGTAAGGCCTAATCTGCTGGCAAATAGTATGTATGTTAGTATATTCAAGAAATGCAAGCTACCATCAGAAATCAGGACAGAACCATTAAAAGTCTCCAATCAAAACTCGATGACATTGAAAACCGTAATCACAGAAATAATCTGCATTTTTTTGGCTTCCCTGAGGGTTCAGAATTGGGGGATACAACTGAACTGCTCTTACACATCCTCCCTGCCATGCTAAAATTACCTCCCGAACATCAGCTAGTCATCGAGCGCTCGGATCGCTCCTCAGGTCCCAAGCCTAAACAGGATCAGTGGCCTAGACCCATCGTGGCAAGATTTTTGAATTATGCACACATAGAGCTAATCTTAAATCGTGCAAGAGAGATCGGAGCTCTGACCTGGCAGGACTTCAGGATTCACATGTATAGAGACTACTACAAAGATTTATCTGTTAAAAGGAGAGCATGCAACACCTTAAATCCTGTTCTTCATCAAAGAAATATCCAATTTGCTCTGCACTACCCCTCTATGATGTGCCTCTTCCTGAGGTCATCATTCAAAGATTTCTCTACCCCTGAGGCCCTTGTAGCTTTTCTCAACATTCTCTACAATGATCCTACCTTGGAGGCCCATGGTGAGAATGACCATTTGTGTACCGAGTTGGAACCCACACAGATCACTAACACTGCAGAACAGGACCATGGCAGAAATGTACCAGAGCTTTCGGTTCCCACACAGTTGCATCTACTGTTCCTCCTGTCAGACAGTCTAATAGAATAAAGGAGAAACTTGCATCTGGCTCTAAAGTTACAAACCATTCTTGCCGTCACTCTGCTGATCACACTAAACTGGCTCCAGTGATGAACTCCCAATCCTATGTGAACCCTTCCATCCCTGTAAGCAATAAATGTGCCCTCCTAGCTGATGACCTGCATTCCTCCCACAAAGATCTGCAGTCACAAAGCAATGAAGACCACACCACATGCACTGCAATGCAAAATATTACCTCTGCACACTCTTCCTGGACAGAAGCGGTGGCAAGTTCCCCTCTGAAATCACTCGACCACCCAAGAAGAAACGTAAGGCTAAATCCAAAAGTAAAATCCATGGTGCTAATAACAAACATCATAGGTCTATGGTGACTTGAGACCCTTTGGTAGTTTCTGCTGTGTTATTTGTTCCCCTCCTGGCACTGAGTGTAGCCCAGGATTCTGTGTTAGGTTGAACCAGACAGTTTATTGCCTTCTTTCACGATGCTCAGCAATCATTGCTTGATCCATATCACTTCCTGCAGGTTGTTTTAATGAAGGCTGTATATCGCGACTGGCACTAACTACAATATTATTTTATAATATCCACAAAATTATCAATTTGATATTTCTGTGGAATTTCAGGTATATTTCCAATCACTTTGAGCTTATTTGAATACCACAATGAACAACAGCTGCATTTATCATAATATAACTTGCCAGTTTTTTTTTTATTACATTAAACATAATGGCCCAGATATTCAAACTGCCCCCAAAAAGTGCGCAATAGCAGGAGCAAGCACAAGTCCATTGCACCCATGTGCAAGAGGCACGATATTCAAAAAGTGAGCCGGCCAAACTGCACCTACAGCCGACGACTGAATATCGCACCACCTGTGCCATAGAGCAACTAGGGAGGGGAAGCTGAGCAGATCTGATGCGCCATAGCGCAACAAGGGATGTGCAGCTGAGCAGTCCAGAGGTGCCATAGCACAACCAGGGATGACCCCCAGCAGCAGAGCAATGCAACTGCACAACCAGGGAGGTAGGGGCCCACCACCCATGCCATAGATGGGCACAGGAACACACAGCAGAACAGACATCGTCCCCCACTCCCCATGTACTGCACAACTGGGGGAGGGCTGAAATAACCACTGGCCCATGGAGACAAGCAAACAACCCACAGCTGGGCCTTGGTGCCCCATCACACCCCCCTGGCAAGCTGTGACTGGCACACAAGGAGGGCTGACCACCCTGTGCCACACCAGCCCCCCAATGCAGAGCACACCCTGCACCGTGACCCCTAGACACCCTGCCCAGGAGCAGTGACCACCACTGCAGGAAACCCCATGCATGCCACCACCCCCACTGTGACACTGCAACCCTGTGCACCACAGAAGCATGCAAGGCAGCCCCACCACGAGCACCCATCAGCGGGTGGCAGCACACAGCGATGCAACAACGGCATACACAGTGCCACCACGCACAGTCCCCCCGAGGTACTGCTGAGAGACCAACCATGCATCGGCACATGAGGTACCCCACACGGGACAGGGCTTGCCCCAGACACCACCAGCAGTGGTACAGCACCCTGCACAGTATCCAAGTGACACACCCCGACCCAGCACTGGCCACAACAGCCAGCACAGACATCCACAGTGGTGCGTGGAAGCATGCACCACACCGGATGCCACACAGTGCATGGACAGACACCCACCCATACCCGAGGGCAAAACAACACAGGGACGCAGTGGCGGGGCAACCAAGCCCCCAGCGTGGGCCAATGTAAACTGTGTACACACAACCCGCAGTCCTCCATGGCACTGGAGTGCCAGCCACCCTGCGCAGGCACTGTGGACCTGTACGCCACCAGCATTTCCCAGAGCACAGGTCACAGACAGTGGTGCACATCCCCTGCAACACACACAAGGCACAGCATGGAGGTGGGACAACAACTGTGGAGGCCACAGTGTCACCCGAGGCAGACATGCACCACACCAGTGACAGGAACAACCCATCAGTGTGACGGGTACAGTGGCTGCCCTGCATGGACTGCCACCACTGACAAGCCAGCAGACCGTGCAGGTCACAGACATGCATGGGTGTCAGCTGCACAGGCCATGGATGGGCTGATAGGGGCGCCATGGACACAGAGCACGCACCATGGACCACTGCACACAGTCATCCAGTGCACAGGGAACAACACACACACCACAGACACTGACTGATAGCTACCCCCACACCATAGTCACCAACACACACACATACCCATGACCGCACCAACCCTGACACCATGCACACCACTGCAGCTGAGCACCTATAGCTCACTGCAAATCAGAGACCACCACAGCATTCCTATCAAAATAACTGTATTGAAACAACATATAAAAGGTAACTATTTACAAAATATATATATATAGGTGGGGGGCCACAAACAAGGTGGGGTGGGTGAGGCAGGTGGACAAATGGGACAGGAAAGGAGGGGTGAGGGTGGGTCCAGGGGTAGGGAATTCTAGGGCAGAGGGACTTTAGTGGGAGCACCGCCTCACTCTGGTCTGCTCTGTCGGTGCCTCCAGAGGGGACCTCGTGTCACCGATCCTGCTGAGGTAGTCGAGTGACACCCTCGCCACCTGCAGGATCTCCCGAAGTGCCTCTCTGATCTCTCGGAGATGGCGTGTACCTAGGACAAGGGAGCACAGTCAATAGGTGTGAATGCACAGCCCTATACAGCCCGCCCACTGTGCATGGCATACTTCCGTGGGACATACCTCTGTGATGGTGTATGACCACCCACAGTGATCACGTCCACATGACCTGCCCACCCAGTCGCATACAGCCATGCGGAATGCTGCACACACCCACTGGCCAAGTCACGCACAGCACCACCATGGCCGTTTAGTGACATGGCTATGTGGTGCAAAGGCAGTGGCACAACCATGTACCCGGTGCACACAAGGACTACCATCAACGCATTCCCAGACATGCATTGCCACTGGACAGTGTTGACTGTAACAAGTTGCGTGCATGGCAGTGGTGTCGATGGATGGTGGCCATGCCCCGCTGCCCACCCTGTTACACAGCATGCAATAGTAATCATGGAGTCATGGCACTCCCCATCATCAGGCCGGTCCATTGGGCGGTGTGGACCCTCGCCCCGCCTGGCTTCCCTCTGTTCTTCCTGCCGCCGCAGATCATGGGAAAGGCGCCACTCCTCCGGGCCTGTGGTGCAAACATGGAGAGAGGAACATCAGTACAATCCTGTAGCAAAGCCCCTGCCCCCAGGTGTGTGCCCTCCCACCCAGCCAGACCCACCCACCCCACACCCTGATAACACCACCACAGCCAACCCCGGACGGTCCCTCCCCCATGTGCTGGACACATACAACTGTGATACCCATATGGAAGATAAAAGTGTGTTGACGTAACACCTACCTGGCCATGGCACCGTGCCCCTCCTGGCACGTGCCCGCAGGCGGGCTAGCAGTTCCGGATCCCTCCGCTGCAGGTCCCCATATCTGTGGCGGCACTGCTCTGCGCTTCTCCCCCATCCAGTGACCTCCTCGAGTGCAGTGGCCACCTCCAACCACACCTGGCTCCTGGACCTGTCCAGGGGTGCCTCCCCGAACAGTGGCCCATGGTGTGGCTCCACAATGGCCACTAGGTTGGCCAGCTCTATTTGTGACCACTGAGCAGCCCTCCTCCGCGCCATGCTGTCTGCTCGATCTGCAAATATGGCACTCTGCAGCGCGGCTCCCCACGTACAGATGCTGCGCGGTACAGTGCTGCCATTCCCTAGTGCACTGTCACTGAACAGTGCAATAGAGGTGCACCCATGCCTGACGCATGGTGCCTAGGGGGCAGAGGTCGGGCACAGGGTCAAGGGTCTCTGGCACATGGACACGCACAGCGCCATTGGAACCCAATGCATGTAGCACGATTGGCTGCCTGTGTACTACCACCAGTAGCGGCCTACCGCGCAGTTGCCCCAGTGCGCCTATTATGGCCCAGTGCCACAACGCCATGTAGGTACACTATAGCACCACTGGCACAATGGTGGCCATGCCCTGCATTGCTTACCGTGCACAGCACATCAGCAGCATGGCAGACGCCTGTGTCAGCAACCCGGGCATGCGCAGTGAGGTGTGTACTACGCATGTCACAGAACTGCGCCATTGGCTCAGCACGTTCAACACAATTGCGCAAAGCGCGATATTCAGCCATCATATGCAAATCATCTAATCAGCCATTCAATGGCGCAGCACTGCAATTTGCATCCACTTAAAGTTGCGCCTCGCCTCATTTGCATGGGTTGAGCTATAAAAGTGTGACATTGGGCTGCAGTGGCCATAGTCGGTTACTGCAGTCTGTTGGTGAGTTGTATGCTGTTTGGGAGTGTGGACTGTGGATTTAAGAACATGCATGGGACTGCACAGTCACAGGTAACAACTGCCATTCTTACAGGCTAAATAATGACCGAGCAAGTTGTGGGAGAGGAGGAACACAGTGGTGGGAGGAGGAGGAGGCGGCCTAATTTTACCAAGGCCGAGACTGAAGCCCTGTTTGATGACTACCTGGATCAGGAGCCACTTCTCAGCGGACGGCAGGGAACACCTCAAGCCCGTGCTGCTGCATGGGGGGATGTGGCACGTGCTGTGAACCTGCATGGCAGCCACCAGCGCTCCGTGCAGAAGTGCAAGAAAAAGATGGGCACAGACAGGAGGAGGATAAAGGAGAAGGTGGCTGCTATCAGGGCAGCACGAGCTGCGACAGGTGGGGGACAGCTGGAGGTGGTACACCTAACCCCACAGGAGGAGAGGCTTGCTGGAAGCATGCAGCGTAGTGCCATTGAGGGTGTTCCGGGTGGTGGCTTCCAGACGGGTGGTGGCTCATCACTGCATGGTAAGTCATGGTCTGTCTGTGGGGGGGGGCAGGGTAGGTCACATGCAGTAACGCGACTTTGCTTTCCCTTACAGATCCTGAGCGTCTGCATGGATCAGCGGTGGTGGGCATGTCCACTGAGGACAGTCAGCTGGAGATGGAGGAGGGCCCATCCACCTCCACAAGTATACATGGCTCAGTGCGACAGTGGGGCCGCCTGGCTGTCCACACTGATGTTGTTGTAACAGGTGTGGAGGAAGCCCTGCCTGTATCCCAGCGTGCCGTGCCTGGGGCCGGTGCCAAGTCCGTCACCGATGATGATGTCGCTAATGGCATGGGCAGTGACATGTGTGTGCCACGGGATGGCCACACAGCAGGATACATCGCAGCCATGGCTGTGGGTGGTGCTGCCGTGGAGGCCTGTGTGTCAGCACAGTCCCAGCCTGTGCCTGTCAGCACCAGTGGAGCAGCACTGGTGTTTGTTCAGGACAGTGGGACTGTTGCGGCCACTGTGGCAGCACCACTGAGCCCTCGGGAGCGGCAGCCGGAGGGGCAGCATCAGCAGTCGGCTAATGGGCTTGGGGGTACAGGGTCCAGTGGTGGCATCTGTGCACTGCCTGTGGACTTGCCCAGACCTGGTCCTGGTGCGCAGCACCCACCCTCAACGGGTGCTGAGCATCAGGGCCGTGCACACCCTGAGGGACAGGATGCCGAGGAGGCAGATGACCTCTTGGATGAGCACACCCACGTACTGCAAGCATCAGTCCAGCAGCAGATGTGGCTTGTGACGTTGGTGGATGCACTGCGTGCGGCTCTGGAGCGGGCAGAGGAGCGTCGCAGCAGGGACACCGCTCTGATCCTGGCAGGGATGGACCGGTTGTGGGAGAATGTGACCGCTGCCATTGACAGGCATGCACAGTCATTCAGTGCCGTCATGGCCACAATGGGCACACAGTCATGTGCCCATGCATGTGGATACCACGCAGTACACTGTCCACCCCCCATTCCCGGCATCGTGCGACACCCTCCCTGTTGACAACGGGTTCAGCTCTGGGCATCCCGAGCACACCTGGCACAGGCATGTTCGGTGTGCTGCAGACCCCTGCGCGAGCACGGTCGTGTTCACGCAGTGGAACCCCTTGGGGACCATCGGTGCCACCCCATGAGGCCAGTGTTCAGCCTGTCAGTGCTGGCAGGTCTCGGCGGGGTCGCCCACGCATCCGTGGTGGCCAGGGCACTGTGTCACGTGACTGACCTGTCTTCCAATGTGGCTACTGTCCGGTGCTGCCCTGTGTGCATTGTGTCTTTCAGTGGGCAGTGCATGGGTGGGTACCCAGCCCTACACGCGGACACACAGTCCATCTGCACTCCCTCCCGGCTGCTTTCCGCAGTTGCATGTGCATGATGATGCCTGCATTGCACTGTACACCAATGTGCAATGGTGCTCAGCATCTGACACACGCACATGGACAGGCAGTGGGCATGGCAGTCTGTGGACATGTGTGTGGCTAGGGGTGGTGTTCTGGGTCGGTGTGCTTCCTGCCCTTTGTGCAAGTTTGGTGCATTGTGTGTGTGTGCGTGTGTGCATGTCCATCTGCATGGCATGTTAGTCCTCACCCATCCCTGGTTGTGTGTGTGGTTCCATGCCCTGCCACTTCCCTTGACGGCATGCACCCCTGGTGTGTGTCCATGCATGTTTGTGGGTTGTGCCTTAGCCACTGTTGGCTGTACATGGCCCCATGACTTACCTGGGTTGGCTGAAGTGCTCCTCCATGATGGTGCCCCGGTGCAGCTGTGCCAGCCAGAGCAGTTGGGGGTCCCGTCAGCTAAGGGGGGGCTGCCCATCACCATCGCCACCGCGGCCCTCATCGCCCCTATCGCTGTCCCCTCTCTTCACCTGTATGGCTATCCCACTATCCATTGGCCATGTTGTGCAGGATGCAACAGGCCAGGAATAGCACAGGCCTTTGAGGGGCTGTACTGTAGGGCACCGCCGAGGTGTCCAGGCAACGGAAACATGCCTTCAGCATCCCGAACACCCGCCATGACATGACATGTGGTGTGGCGTAGCCCTCATTGTAGCGTTAAGGCGATGGGGTCGCGGGCCGCCGGTAGGGTGTGAGCAGCCAGGGATGGAGTGGGTATCCACTGTCACCTGTGTGTAGAGGGTGGAGGTTAGTTTGCCAATCAGCATCGCCCTGCCCCAGGCCATGTAGGCCACTACCCATGTCACCTCTGGCCATGCCCCCCCAGGCCCTATGATTGTCCATGTGGTTTGCATACTCACCCACTAGGTGTCCAGTGGGGATCTCCCCACTCTTGAATCTGTGGCACAGTGCCGACTGGTGCCAGATGAAGGCATCGTGTGCTCCCCCAGGGTGCGTGGCACAGACATTGATTATGCACCCCCTGGCATCGCACACCACCTGGCAGTTGATGCTGGCATAGCCCTTGCGATTTATGTATACGGCCCCTCGGGCCAGGTAGTGTGCGTATGGCCACATGGGTGCAGTCTATTGCCCCTAGCATGCCAGGCATACGTGCTACCCTGTGGAACTCCTGTATGTTTGCTGTGCGCTCCGCTGGTGTGCTGGGGAAATGGATGTACTCCGCAGCATGTGGCAGCAGTGCGCTGAGGAATTGGGTGAGGTGGCATGACGTGGCCGACTGGGTTATGCCTGTGGTGTCCCCAGTTTGTCTCTGGAAGGTACCCGTGGCGAGCAAGCACATGCAAGCTGTCACTTTAGTCTCCACTGACGGCATGGCTCCGTCGTGTGGGTGCCTGCATCATATCACTGCACAGCTCACAGAGCCACCTCAGAATTGCCCTATTCAGGTGGTACCGGCCCATAATCTCAGTATCACTGTACAGCTCGAAGCTGGTGCGAGCTCGGTACTGCCTGTTGGGGGCATACCATCGACAGGCCCTTCCGTGGCCACGCCCCCCTGCTGCCCGCGTTCTCGCCCCCCTCATAACGGCCTCCATCTGGAAGGTGGCACTGGCCATGTCCCTGGCTTGTGTCCCCCCCCGCCAGCTGTTACTGTATCCCCCGCTGTCCTCACTGCTACTTCCCCTGCACTGGGAACAACTGCCTGTGGAGGCCTCTGTGCTGTGTGGCACTTCCCCCTTCTGCACTGGCTGTGGCTCCCCACACCTTCCCTGTGCCTCTGTGTTCAGGGTGCCCTTTTCCTGGCCTGCCCTGTGTGTCCCTCCTGCCCTGTCTGTGTGGCTAGAGTTCAGCCTCATGTGCCTTCCCTGTAGCGTTCTTGCGCCTCTTCCTTGCCCCTTTTTATTTTGGCTCATTTCCACTATGGTGCAACTTCCGCTTGCTCCCCTATTGCACATGGCACAATTTGTTGAATATCGCACTGCGCCATTTATGCATGGTTCCTCCCCCTTCAGTTGCGCATGCCTTCATTATCATTGTGCTGTTGCTCAGTGTGATTTAGGGGGTGCAACTGCCTCCTGCTGAATATCGCAGAGTGGCGCAATTTCGGACTTGCGCAGGCGCAACCCTATTGTGCATGGCTCAACTCTTTTGAATATCTGGGCCAATGGATAAAACTCTTAAGACTCACCAGTAACATTAATGTCATACTGCAGCTTAAATTTATATCAGTCCTTTTGTAATCACCCTTGTAGTCTGGGAAATTACAAATTGCCCCCCACCCCATGTCAATATTAGTTTATTGCCTAATTAGGCACTAATAACAATTGATTGCTCTTCTCTTATTACATATGCAAATATTGGTCATATATACCCCATTTTACATTTTTATATATACGTACTGCCTACTATTTTCGACGCACTGGTACAACTAATAATTATGTTTCACTCACTATATCCTTCCCTATTACTCGAAGCCTATACACATGTGGAGTTGCTTTCCATTGATCCATGTCTATATTTTGGTGGCTCACTGCGCCTACTACGTAGACTCAGTCACCCCGTTATAATTCATTGCAGGCAATTTTCAAGTATGGCAATTTTATTTCGATATAGAAACTTCCTTTTGTCCCAGTCAATGTCGAAGTTGGCGTTTCTCATACTTATTTCTGGTTTTCATTTCTGACCTAATTCTTGTGATGTCATGACTGACCTAATAAAGAGCATTCTATGCATAATGCTTCCTGGTGCATCCTAATTTTGAGACACCTAAGTACCATTTTAATATAAGTGTTTTGGTAATGCAGCATCTATTATTTCCCTTTTTCATGCATATAACTATCTTCTTTTTTGGCTAATACCTGGTTCTACAGATTTATCTTCTATATAATTGAAGGCATGCTGGTTTTCAACATATACAACACAGTCCTAAGAACTGAAACAGATAGGCACATGTTTACGGTTGATCTAATAGTTGTAATATAATGTCTGGTTGTGTTTTTTCACATATTTTTTCTTTCTTTGTACATGTAATTTCAACAAGATGAGGTTATACAAGTTTGATTCCCTACGATTTATATGACTATAGTAATCTGTGGTTCAAGTTTGACTTCCATAATTGTCTTTAATAATACTCAAAAGGTTTAGACTTCAAGTTCGGCCTTAATAGGTCCTCTATAGTCTTTCCGCTGTGTACGCCCAGTGGGGTGGTGAGAGAGTCTTAGCAATTGTTTGTTGACTTCTTCTCCCCGCATTTACAAGTACTGTATTTTCTCTATTGTTAGAGTGTTAGATATAGTTACAATTATTAATGTATCTTCTATGTTTTTCTATTCTATGTTCTTATAGAGAGATATATGTGTCCTACTTTTCCTACACTTTTCATTATAGGTACCGGAACGATCCTGCAAAGTACTATATATACAATTTTCTCTTTTCTGGCTCTGGGGTATCCTCTGCTTTAATCTTACAGTCCCTCACTATTCTGGTAATTATTACACATCCCTTACACTGATATTATGACAGATCTTCTTATGTATACCTGGAATGTGAAGGGACTTAATTCACCTTTTAAACGGAAGCAAATTCTTATATACCTTAAAAAGAAAAAAGTGCACATTGCCTTCCTACAAGAAACAAAACTACTAGCAAAGGATGTCATCAGACTCAAAAAAGACTGGGTAGGTCAAATTTATGAATCAACTTCTTCCTCAAAAAAAAAGAGGGGTGGCCATACTGCTTCATAAAAATCTCACCTGCTCTGCTACAAAAACTATTACCGATACTGAAGGCAGATGGGTTATAGTCACCTTTAATACCCCCTCTGGCTCCCTTATGCTTGTTAATGTATATGCAGCTAACTCTGACTCTCCTGAATTATTTCGCAATTTAGCCCAGCAAATACTTTCAAACAGTGTTAACAACTCTCCCATAATTATCGGAGGTGATTTCAACTTAGCTATGGAGGCCAGCATAGACCGTAGTACATAGATACATAGACAGTGTCGGCAGATAAGGGTCTATGGCCCACCTAGTCTGCCCATTTGAGCTTGTAAGTTCAGTTTGTTTTCCTAGAAGTCTATTTCCCCTTACCCCTGACTTCTAGAATTCCTTTATGTCTATCCCATGCATTCTTAAATCCCGTGATTGTTTCAGCCCCCACCACTTCCTCTGGCAGGGTGTTCCACTTGTCCACCACCCGTTCTGTGAAGAAATTCTTTCTCATGTTTCCTCTGAAACATCCTCCCTCCAACTTCATCCCATGCCCTCTAGTCCTGAAACATCTTTTTCGCTTAAAAATAGTGTTTTCCTGCACCCTGTTCCTCCCTGTAAGATACTTGTATGTCTCTATCATATCCCCTCTCTCCCTCCTCTCCTCCAGGGAGTACATGTTCAGTTCCTTCAACCTGTCTTCATAGGATTTGTGATGCAACCCATGCACCATCTTTGTTGCCCTCCTCCTAGTAATATATCTACTGACGCCCATCCTAGAAGCATCAATGCTCTTTCACTATTAGTGAAAGATTTTGGATTGGTAGATATTTGGCAACTCTTACACCCTCGTGAAAAGGACTTTACATTTTACTCATCCTTACATAAAACATATAGCCGTATTGATTATTGGTTCACCTCTGCACCGATTGTAGAAAAAACTATTGAATCTTCCATCTGCCCTATTCTTATCTCTGATCACTCTCCCGTCAAGTTACATTTGCTGTGGGGACCACCTTCTTCTAAATCTCCTCATTGGCGTCTTGATCCTCTTCTCCTTAGAGACCCTGATTTCTTACCCGGGTAAAATCTCAAATTCAAGAATTTATCTCATATAACAACCCCACTGACACATCTATGAGTACTGTATAGGAAGCTTTAAATGCCACAATCCGGGGGAAAATAATGAGTTATGCAACTCACCGTAAAAGATCCAGAGAATAGCAGTTGGCTGACCTAGAAAAATCATTAAAAACCGAAGAAAACTTACATTTTAATTCAACCAATTTGAATCCTGACCCTTCCTTTTGTTTTGAAATTTTAAACTTGAGGACCAAAATAAAAGAAATTATTTCCCGTAAAACTGAACTAGCCCTGTTTAGGCTTAAGCATAAATACTGGGAGCATGGAGATAAAAATTGGAAACTCCTCTCTTACCAACTTAGACTGCAATAAACAGAAAGACATATTTCATGCCTTACAGATACACGTGGTAAAACCTATACTGATAATCCTTCCATAAATCTCATAATGAGAGATTATTATTAGAAACTTTACTCCAATTCAAATTCCTCTCCTACATCACACATTCAACACTTTCTAAATAGTCTACACCTACCACATCTTTCTACTTCAGAGAAGAGCATTCTAGATAAACCCTTTACTCTCCAGGAAATTAAAAC
Organism: Neoceratodus forsteri; assembly: GCA_016271365.2. Classification (NCBI taxonomy): domain Eukaryota; kingdom Metazoa; phylum Chordata; order Ceratodontiformes; family Ceratodontidae; genus Neoceratodus; species Neoceratodus forsteri. Next base: position 1,875,938,264 of record CM057452.1, read on the forward strand.
TGAATTAGCTTCTTTACGATCTAGCAAATCTCCTGGTGGAGATAGCTTTCCAGTAGACTTTTATAAATTACTCTCTGACACTCTATGCCCCCTTCTCCTTAATGTTTTTCAAGAAGCCTCGAACCAGGGCAATCTACCACTTTCCTGCACTGAAGCAGTCATTACTTTTATCCCCAAAAAGGACAAGGACCCTTCCTTCCCGGCTAGTTATAGGCCGATTTCTCTTCTTAACACTGACAGAAAGATATTTGCCAAACTCCTGTCATCCCGTTTAGAGCCACTTCTTCCTAAGCTACTTCATCCCTCACAGGCTGGTTTTATTAAAAATAGGTCATGGTCAGGTCACTTACGCTCTTTATTTAACTTAATACACAAGGCCAATTCACTTAACTCCCCAGCTGCTGCCATAGCTATAGACTTTGAAAAGGCCTTTGATTCTTTAAATTGGAATTATTTATACCAAGTTCTTTCTCATTTTGGTTTCTCTCAAAAATTCTGCTCCTGAGTTAAGTTACTATATACTTCTCCTATGGTAAAAATTCTCACTAACTTCACTCCATCTCCATCTTTTCAACTTGAAAGGGGGACAAGAGAAGCATGCTTTTATCACCTTCACTGTTCATTTTGGCTATAGAACCCTTAACTGCCAGTCAGCGACAAGCCAGAGATATTAAAGGAATCCCTTTTGGCAACTCTAGTTACGTATCTCTTTCCTACGCAGACAATCTTCTGATTTTACTCGAAAACCTAAGTGAAGCCAGGCCTTCTTTAATTAATTTACTCCAAAAATTTACTGGGATCTCAGGCCTCATTTTGAACTTAGGAAAATCTGAAATTTTGCCCCTTAATGGTCACTGTCAGATTTCCATGAACTCTCCACTTGGATTCCGCTGGGAGCCACTAGGAATTAAATATCTTGGTATTAAAATTTCTCATAATCTGGAAAAAATGTGGGACTTAAACTTCAGTCCACTTCTAACCAACATAAAAACCATCTTAGATAGATGGAAACATCTCAATCTCTCATTTACGGGGAAAATAGCTGCCATTAAAATGTCTATTTCCCCCAAAATACTTTCTTTATTTTCCAGTATCCCTCTGAGACTACCTACTAGTTTCCTAATCAAGCTAGATAAAGTAACTGGAGAATTTTTATGGGACGGCAAGATACCAAGATTCAGCTGTACAAAACTACGCTAACATTTGAAAAGAGGAGGTTTCGGTCTACCTTGGTTTAAAGCTTATTTATGGGCCTTTCCGGCAGCACAAACCATTAAATGGTTTGTCAAACCCTCACCTCAAACACCGTTATGGGTCACAATGGAAACTTCGTTATGTCCAGGTGGAGTCCCCACATCCTTCATTTGTAACCCTCTCTCCTCCAAAATCAAAGCTCATCCTACCATCTCATCCTCAGTTCTCTATTGGAAACTGCTTCATAAATTCTTAAAATCCAGTCCATCTCCATTCTTATACAGGCCACTTCGGGGCAATCCACTCCTCTCCTTACAAAACCAACCTATCTTTTGCCGCACTTGGAAAAACAAAGGATTATTTTTTATTGGAGATATTCTCGACCAGAACTCCTTAAACTTAAAATCTTTCTCAGAACTACAGTAAATATGGGGACTCCCCAAACAGGACTTCTGGAAATATCTACAACTTCGAACTGCCTATAATCTCATTCCAGATCATGTATACAAAAACACCTTATATGACCAACATATTTCACAATGGATAAAACTCTCTGCAAAATAGGGCAGCACTATTTCTACTCAATTACAATATTACTCATGCACAATGGCGTAACTGCTGGCGCCTGTCTCATTACACCTTAATTCAAACAAAAATTTTACATTTATGGTATTGAACTCCCTCAGTTTTACATCGCATGGGTCTGCTAAATAATAATAATTGCTGGTGCTGCAGTTCTCCTAATGGCAATTTATTTCACGTTTTATGGTCGTGTATACCTATTAGCAAGCTCTGGCATAAAGTCCATCATTTTGCCTCACTAGTTATTGGGCAACTAATTCCCTCTGATCCTAAACTTTTCCTGTTAGGTATCTTCCCCTCAAACTATGTTACTCTATCTCATGCCCATTTTAGATAGTTGAATATACTTTCCCTTCTGGTCAAGCGCCTTATTCTTATAAATTGGAATTCCTCTATTATCCCAACTTTTCCAGACATTCTCCAAAATCTCTCTCAATATGCTTCACTGGACCGACTATCTTGTGTTATATCTGACCAACTCACTATGTATGATAGTTGTTGGAGGGACTACCACAGATTTATCAGCAGTTAAGGTAATTCCAGACCTTGATAAAATGCTATTTGGATATTACCTTAACCTCAGTCCTCTTTGTACACATATTTTATCTGTTCACCTTCGCTGATGTCTCTCATCTTCTCCTTCTTCTTCTTCTCTTTCTTTTCGCTATCCTTCTCACTTATTCCTGACGTTTTTACTTTCTTCTCAATACACTCTCTCCCTCTTACATTCTCCTTTATTACAAAGCAATAATGAATCATTACTAGTATCTCATTATACATTTACTAGGATGTTTGTACAAACATTGTTAAATGCTCCAGGACATGCTAGAATATGTAACCACTTGTTTTTTTTATATATACTTACTCTTTTATTACTGTGTATATTGTGATGATTGCATTTCATGTGGGAGATGTAATTCATTGTTTGGATTGTTCCTTCTGTCTTGTTAAAGTGAACTCCAATAAAAAGATAAAGTCAGAAGCAAGTCTGTGTCATTGGGGGGGCATCTGGGGGGGGGCCTGAGCATTCCTTCAGCTGCAGTGGAAGATTGCCATCCAGCTGACCACAGGTGACAGTACAACCGGAAGTGGCTCAGTGAGAGGGGAGACACTGGCACATCAATCAATCAATCAGTCAACTTTATTTAACCAGGCATTAACACCATTGAGCGAAACTCATTTTCAATGACATGACATGACACACACCATGCTTGCATGTGTGCTCACATCACTCCCAAAGGTCGGCATCTCGAGGGAGAGGAGAAAAGCAAGGAAAACACTGGCAGCCCTGAGCAGGGTGATGGACTGACCTCTCTCTCTGGCCTGGCACTGTGGTGACATGGCAAGCCTCCCCAGGAACTGGATTCTGTTCAGTGGCAGTTGGAGGTCCTGCTGCAACCCACCGTAAGGGCGGGGAGGGGGGCAAGCCATGGGGCAGATGGGGGAGTGCAGGTAGACTCACAAGAAACTGGGTTACAAGGCGGGGGGAGTTGGTCCGAATGGGGGCATTGCCTACCAAAACAGGGGCCAAAAATAAAGAAACATAGATATTGTCGGCAGAAAAAGGCTCTGCAGTCCAGTGAGTCTGCCTAACTCTACACATAGTACCTGTCTACTGTTGTTGTTGTGAGGGCTCTAAGGGCCCCTCACTCCCCTTCCAACTCCCTTTTTGACACTGTCTTCCCAGCCTCTCATACCCATCCTGCTCATGTTTGAATTCCCTGAACTGGTTTTACACAGATGGCCTCCCTTAGTAAGCTATTCCATCCTTCCATCTCCTTTTCCATGAAGAAATGTTTCTAACAACTGGGATTCAGTTCACTATCCACACTCTGATATAAGATCTTCTTTTCTGCTGGACGGGACAGGTCTCCTTCACAGCGTCTGCAGCATGAGAGAGATTCCAGTTTTCAAGCACTTTGACTTTAGAGATTTCTCAACTTTTAATAAAATGTTTTCAATTCCTAGTGTGTACTGTGTGTCTCTTCCAGGTACTGCTCCCTCAACAATTCAAGGATGGACCGTAAGAAACCTGACACATGTCTCTACTGCCTGGGGGCTAACCATGATGCAGGTGGGTGACCATGCTACCAGGCCATGCATCCTTCACTGGAAGAATGAAAGTGGGCTTCCTCCAAGATAGGCCTCGAGAATGTCAACAGGCCTCACTGGCCATGGTGACAGAGGGATCCTCGTTGGCCTTAGCCTCCAAGGGGACAGCCATGAATGCTCATTCTGGGGGATTGCCATGGGTTCAAGGAAATATACCTGGCACTCCAGACATTCAGGGATATCCCTTCTTATCCTAAAAAGCATAAGTGACACCATTGTTCATGGGAGAGGGAGCGTTTCTGCTGTTTGTGAACTCTTGATTACCCCAACTGGTCAATTTTGGTTAGGCTTCCAGTAGAGTCCCTGATGTAGCATATGACCTTGAGTCAGGTCAAGGAGCCAGTGGAGATTTTCTCAGTCTGATTGATCAAGAGCTGGAGGTGAGGTTGACGAGGCTTCATCATTCTCGCGGACCCCAGTAATCTTGGATCTCTCCTCGGTTGGGGAGGAGGCTCCACCAGTGCTCCTGGTCGAGCTGGTGTGGGTTCCACCTCTGCTCTTGGTCCACCCTCCAGTGCCTCCTATGTCACCTATAGTAGTGACACTGCCTAAGCATGTGGTCTACATGGCACCTTTTTGGACTCCTGTCACCAGGGCCAGATTAATGGATGCAGGGGCCCTACTCCAAGTCATATTTTGGGACCCGGGTGGGGGGGCCCTAAATGCTAGCATACCACTCCTGCGGCAGCAGGCACGCAGAAACCTTGTAAACGCCAGCAATTCATCAATTTAACAATTAACCTCTACCTTAGTGGTGAAGCTAAATAGAATCCTTTCAGAGCAATGTGGTTTTGCTCCCAGATTTCTGATAAATGATTCATCAAATAATTCAAATTCAAGCAGTGAATATAGTTGGTACCCCCCATGGCTATAGAATCTTGCAGCTCCCTGAGCCCAGGCTAGTAGCAGTAGCAAGCAATCCTCACCCCATGGAAATGCAATTATTTTCTTGTCTCTGTTTTTTTTAGTCATTTTTTGCTTCAATTAAATTAACTGCTGTTAAGTGTTCCCTTCCCACTGTTTCCAATCCAACCAAATCATCCACCAAATCCAAAAATCACTGAAGTAAAAACAAAATAAGAACGTCAATATGACAGTGTTGGCACTTAGCACGCAGTAAGTAACAACATACCTGGGGATGTGGCCTGCCCTAACAGACTGATCGGTCACCGGACTTGGCCTGGGACTCCTTACAGGACCAGAGGCCTAGCAGCAGCACTGACTGACTGCAGTCACCAGCACTCGATGAGTGCACGCCATCTCCTCTAACTCTCGAAGTCGGAGTCGTCATTGACATCCGATGAAAAGAAGTGTTGGACGGTGGCAAATCAGATGACTCTGGCCTGGCCAGCTCTCTCTACTAGTAGTCTGTAGTCTTCTTCGATCGAGAGCGAGACGATCTCTGACCGACCGTTATCCACTCATCCTTCTCCGTCCTCGACTCCCCATTGCTCGGCCACACACCCTGACACCACTCACATGAATGCAGATTCCCGCTCCCCAGTAACCACATCTCCAGGAGGACCTCTGAGACATGTTGGCTGTGGCGGTGGGGTCAGCATGTACTGATCGTGGACTACTCTGTGCAGCTCACTTTGCCCCCCAAGAGGTGGAGCTGGAGAGACTGAGAGACTCACTTGGAGTGGGGGGGGTGCTTTTCTTTTTTGACAATGCTGTGAATGTGATGATCCCACAGCCACTCAACAGTACAGCAAGTATAGCCGGTCCGAGGTCGGCAGCTGTGGTCTGCCAGGTAGGGAAAAAGGAAATAAATTAAGTTAAATTAAACAGTGAGGGGCCCCTGCTGAACCACGGGGCCCTGTGCCATGGCGTAATCTGCATACAGGTTAATCCAGCCATGCCTGTCACCCTTGAGGGGGTCGAGTTTAAGGTGCCATTCATGGTTCCAGTCTCAGTGTTGTTCCTGCTCAGATTGACAACGTCCTTGATGCATGTCAAGCTCATTGTCCTCCTTGGAGTACCATCAACAGAGTCAATTTAGGGGAAAGCATGAAGACCTCCTATGGCTGCAGTGGCCAGTTGTTGGCCCTGGGCTCAGTAGGCCTTTGCTTTCTGCCCCTTCAGTCCCCAACCAATTATGGTGGGGTCTCCTCCTCTGTAGCCATGGGAGGGGGCACCCTCAAAGGAGTCCCAGCTGGGGTCTAATTTTCCCAGATGCCTGTTGGTGGTGGTCATACAGCATACCAGGATTGTCCACACCCCTGCGAAATGGCCTTGGCTGATGTTCAAGGAAGGGACTCTGACTCAGATGAGTTGTCCTCAATGGCATCCTCCACCTGAGGTCAACCAGATGACCTTGACTAGCCGGGTCTATACTCGCAAAGTGAGTTGACCTCATTTGCCACCCTCCTGCAGCACATGTCCAAGACCTTGCATGTGACTTTGGAGCCAGTCTAAAAGGGGGAATTTTACCCCTTCACGTACATCCTGAAAAAAGACAACTCGACAGGTATGACATTCCCAGCGGCTGAGGCTATTATTGAGCCAGCACCAATTCTCTGGTAGCACCCTGTGTCTTGCCTGGCATCTCATATGTGCCTGGTCCACAAGTGTGTGGTTCCCGTCGGGAGCCTTTCTGGTTTCTCTGAGCACCTCTTGGCTGAGTGGCTCATGTCTGACTTTGCCTTTAGGGAGATGGAAGGCCAGGGAAATGTGGATAAGCCATCAAACAAGGTATCCAAGAAGTAAGACTTTCTGGCCAAGTAGGTCTATGTGACGGCCACATTGGTCTTTCAGCAGTTAAGTAATGCTATGCTGATGGCCTAGTGCGGTCATACCCTCTTTGAACTCATCGAGTATCTCCCTCTACTCTTGGATTAATCAGTCTGAGGTCAGGGCCCTTAGGACTATGGGCTGTATGGTTGCTAAGCACAAGCTTCAAGCAGCCTTAGACTTGGGCATCTTGTGCACACACACTGTGGCTCCTGTCATGTTCATGTGCCACAGCATCTCTCAAAATTTTATTTATTTATTGAGGATTCGGAAAAGTACCTTTGAGTCAGAGACTCCTTTACAAAGGTTCCACGTCACAGAAATCAGACAGACATTACTTGGCAGTTCAGCATAATAATAATAATAAAACTTTATTTATTAAGCGCCTTTCAAGCACCAAGGTGCTGTACAAATGAACAATAAAATCACAGAAATAAATACATATATAAAAATCAGAATGATAACAGAACCTCAAGCCATAAAAACTTGACTCCACAGATGGGTCTTAAGTTCCCGCTTGAAACTCCCCATGGTCGTGCATTCCTGAAGCTGACGGGGCAGAGAATTCCAGAGGGTTGGGGCTATAAACATAAAAGCCTGAGCCCCAAAAGATTTTAAAATAACCCGCGGAACCTCCAGCAACCCCTCATCAGCCGAACGGAGCTATCGGACAGGGCTGTAGAGAATCAGAAGTTCTTTCAAGTAATCGGGGCCAAGTCCATGCAGGGCTTTGTAGGTCAAAAGACCTACTTTGAAGGTGATCTGCCACTGTATCGGCAGCCAGTGCAGATAGCGCAAAACAGGGGTAATGTGTGTCCTTCTTGACACCCCTGTCAACAACCTAGCAGCAACATTCTGCACTAGCTGCAAGCGGCAGATATTAACCCCAGGAAACCCCAGGTACAGGGAGTTGCAGTAGTCAAGGCGAGAGGTCATGAAGGCGTGGACCAACACAGGTAAATCGCTAGATGGAACAAGGTGTTTCACCCTAGCAATGTTTCTGAGATGGTAAAATGCAGACTTTACGACTGCAGACACCTGATAGTGAAGGGTCAGCCTGTTGTCAAGTACCACTCCCAGGTTACGCACCCGTTCAGAGGTAAGGATCTGATCACCCCCCAGAAATAAACCAGAGGGCTGATCAGACCTTAGCCCCTCTATCCTGTGACCCGGGTCCACAACCATAACCTCAGTCTTACCTGCATTCAACTTTAACCAGCTCGAATTCATCCAGTCATGGATTTCAGCGAGGCAGCTATTAAATACCAAGAAAGCACTAACCTGGTCGGGAGCGAAAGACAGGTAGAGCTGGGTATCATCAGCATAGCAGTGAAACCTCAGCCCATACCATCTTACAATGTCTCGGAGGGGCAGCATATACACTGCAAACAACATGGGGGAAAGCACCGAGCCCTGAGGAACCCCACAAGGCAGAGAGAAAGGGTCAGAGGAAAAAATTCCTGACACAACTCTCTGTATTCTCCCAGATAGGAAGGATGTAAACTATCTGAGTACCGTACCCGACAGTCCACAGATGGATCTCAGGTGCTCGAGCAAAACCCCATGGTCCACAGTGTCGAAAGCTGAAGAGAGATCAAGGAGAACCAAGGTAGAACGGTTTCTCTGATCTCTCACCATCAAGAGATCATTGAGCACCCGAACCAGAGCAGTCTCAGTACTATGCCTCTTACGAAAACCAGACTGGAGAGGATCGTAGATATTATGGATGGTCAAATGGTCCTCCAGCTGCTTTGCCACTACCTTTTCAATAACCTTCCCAATAAAGGGAAGGTTAGAGATAGGTCTGTAGTTAGCAAAAATATCTGGGTCCAAAGAAGCTTTCTTCAAAAGGGAAGTCACCACCGCTTCCTTCAGGGAGTTTGGGAACTCACCCAATTCTAGGGAGCACCAGATTATTTGAGCCAGAAATGGGCCCATGATCTCAACACAACCCAAAATCGGGGAGGTTGGACCCGGATCTAAACTACAGCACATAGGGAGCATCCCCTTGAAAATCCGCATAACATCGTCGAACTTCGGCAGGTCAAAGGAACTCCAGGAGGCTCGGGGTACCATAACCAAATGCCAACTAACAGCATCCACCATGGAGTGCGTCCAGCGGATCTCCGATCTGATGTTGGCTACCTTATTCGCAAAGAATTGAGTGATCTCATCACACTCCTTTTGTGAAAAAGCCTGACGGAGCTGAAGACAGGCTGGGTTGCACAGCCTGTCCACAGTTCTGAAAAGTTGAGCCGGTCGATTCTGAGTGACAGTGATCTCCCTGGACAGGAATTCTGCCTTCTTACGGGAGATCTCTGATTGGTAGAGCTGATAATGCCCCTCCAAACTAAGGTGGTCGACTTCTAGAGCAGATTTCCACCAATGACGCTCTAACTGTCGTCCCATATGCCGCAGCACCCTCAAGGACCCATCAAACCAAGGGGCCAGAGGGCAGAGAGGGAGGGGACAAACACAGACAGGAGCAATTGAGTCAAGAGCCAAGGAAATAACCTGATTATAATCCAGAACCATCGATTCTGGACTCATGCTGGCAACAGGAAACTCTGAGAGGTTCATCACCACCATCAGGTCTTCAGGGCACACATCCCATAAAGGGCGGTATCGAACCATCTCCACAGGGGCAGACCTATGAAGGGGAGCACAAAAATTGAAGCCCATGGTGTAATGATCAGACCAATTGACAGGTTCCACCACCAAATCAGAGGCCTCAATCCCCAGGAGGAAAACCAAATCCAAAGAATGACCGTGATTATGAGTAGCTGAAGAAACAATCTGTGTAAAGCCCATTGATATCATCAGCTGGAGGAAGTGTTGACCAAAAGACGAGAGTTCGTCATCGACCCAAGCATTGAAGTCACCCAGAACCATCAATCTGGGCAACTCCAATGCCATATTGGCAACAAAGTCTGCCACTTCCTGCAGGAATCGCTTCTCGTCCCCTGGTGGATGGTAGACGAGGGCTATACTGCAACCCACACCAGCTACTACAGTACACTCAAAGGATTCAGCCTCATCAACTGGTAGACCTGTGAGCCCCAACCCGGTCTTTAAACAGACCTCTACTCCCCCCCACGATCCAATCTTGGGCGGTGAATCACCAAGTACCTGGCTGGAACTGCTGCCTCCAAAATGGGGCCAGCATTTCCATCCAGCCAGGTCTTGGTGATGCAAGCCAGATCAGCTGTTCTAACAAAGTCAGCAATAACAGCAGACTTGTTTTTAACAGATCTGGCATTACAGCACTCCGCCCGAGTTGGACAAGGCTCCTAAGCCATCCCAAATACTTGCCCATCAGACCAGATGGTGCCCTTGGGTATGGGGACTAGACCTGGAGCACCACGTTTCCAGGCTCCATTTCGCCCCAGGGCGTCTTCTGGACCTAACCAGCCCTATATGAGAGGTCCTTTCATTCGCCCTCCAATGTCTGCGCCCCCTGCCATACCCACCCCAGTCCCTCCTATGTATAATACCAAGCGCCCGACAGCGCTGGTAGATGTAAAATGGTAGGGGGGGAATGGCGGAGGGCACGGAGATCGGAGGATGAGTAACGCATGATGGGGGGTGGCTAACCAGCACATAACACATGCAGGAAACAAACTGAGGACTAAACACCTCAATAAAAATCCTAATTACCTCATAAATAAATTACCCTAAATTACAGATAAACAAAAGCCCACTCATAATTACCCCTTACTCAAAACACAGCTATAAAAACCTAATCCCAAAACAAACAAAACTTCCCCACCTCAGGACCCTCTCACAGCTTGGAGGAGGGAAAAAAGAAATTAATAAAAGCAAAAAACCAAAAATAAAATAATACAATCAGAAAATAATTTTATTCCCAATGGTCCTCTCACTACCAATAGGACTAAAGCACTCAAAAACAAAAATATAAATGGTCCATTTGCAGTTTAGGCACTCTCCACTGCCAACGATGATTAATTTTGCACGGAGTCCAAGTACATAGGGATAGTGAAGCCCTCTCACTGCACACACTTTCCTTCATAAGATGAACACAGGATCTGGCAAAAAGTCAAATGACATTCTGATAAACCAAAATCAAAACAATCCAGACTATTCCAACTTGTACATCCAAAAGATAACGACATATAGTCTCCATGCAAGTCCATAGGTGGAAGCAGAAAAGTCCCAAATAAATGCCAAGAATGTACACAGGCCAAGCCACAGGGAGTGGAGGTTCCCCCCCACACACACCCCGAACTGCCTAATCAGGCTCTGTTATACTACCCAGGACCCTCAGCTTCAGATATCCTGAGGCCAGACTAACAAGGCTGACCCTGGAGTAGATTAGGAGCTCCCCAATAACCCCTAACTCCCTAGGGAGAAGATGAAAGCAGCTCCTGCTCGGTCCCAGGCTGCATAATCCAAGGTCACCCAGGCACAAAGGAGGGGGGTAAAAGCCTCCCACAACCCAACACACTTCTATGGCTCTGCTTCCCAAACAGTACTGAACACTCAGGTAGATGGAAAAACAATTTAAGCCAAAAATAAAATCCCAAGGGGAGAAGGACACTGATCAATGAATCGGGTCCCACCACTCACAGTACTTTAAAACAACACCAGCTGTTCTTTCGGCCGGTGTTCTTACAATGCTCTTGCAGCAAAAGTTCCCAGCTCTTCCCCAAACAATGCTGTAAGATCCTCCAAAAGTACAGCTCTGCAAAAACCTAGTATGCAGAGACCAAGCACCAGGTGACGACAGCCAGAAATCCAAGGGTCCAATGAGAATCAAACATCCAGGTGACCAGGCGCAAACCTGGGAGATAAGCCACCAAACTCCTCCTCAGCACTATCCTCAGCGCTATGCCCGGTCAAGATACAGCTCCCAACGAGATGATTCATTTCACTGCACAAAGGGAAACACCAGGACAACGACCGAAAGCAAGCAGTAAACGACCGCAAAAAAACACAGGCAGTAGGTTACAACAGCGATAAAACAAAATGTTTAAAACATTTAAAACTAAAAAGAAAATACTCCATAAATAAGGGCAAATTCAAACAAAAGAAAACTACTAGGTAACAGAGGCTGGTCCAGCACGACTGCCATCTTAATCCAAACCATCTCTATGTTTACCCCTGAGACCCAGCCATAAGTTGGTGTGTGTGCCGTTTTTGGACAACGACCTCACTGGCTCTGGGATGGAGGACCATCTCACGTGCATTGAGAAGTTCAAAGTCACCCTGGACTAGATGAGTTCATCCCAGCAGGTTACCAGTCTCACCATGGGGGAGGAAAAGGGCTCCTTTCATGGCTCTGGCTACCAGCCTCAACTGCTGCAGAAGTCTCAGCAGCAGAGGCTATTCTAGCAGTATCACTTCAAGCCCAGGGTGGGTGATCAGGACAGGAAAAAAGTGGTACAGTGGTGTATCCAACACCCAGCCAACTGGAGGCCTCTCCAAGGCTGCCAACTGATGAGTTGTGGGTTGCCACTCCCACTTAGTTCCCTTCACAACTCCCTGTCAGGGATCGGCTCCTGCACTTCTTTTAACAGAGATCAGCTATTACCTTGGACAGGTGGGTGCTGGAAGTGATGGGTCTGGGTCTGCCTCTCAAGTTCAGGGCTCTCCCACCTTACTGACCCTGAATGCCAAGGGAGTCCAGGGTGCCCATGGACACACTGCCACACTGTGGAGTGAAATTGTTCAGCTACTGGAGCACAGTGTAATAGAGCCTGTCCCCAACATACTGGCTTCACATATATATGTACTGGTACCAAAGTACATGGGGGAGATGATGCCCCCTGCTGGACCTGCATGACCTGAGCTAGTTCATTCACAGAAGACAGTTTTGTATGGTCAGTCTGAGCCAGATCATTATATCACTGGAGGCTAGGGAATGGTTCTGCTCCCTGGACTTCCTGGATACCTACTTTCATATTCCAGTCTGTCCATCCCACTGCTGGTACTTTTGGTTCTGAGCCGTGGTGGTCTTCTACTAGTTCAAGGTCATACGGTTCGGACTGTCTTCAGCAGGTGCCCTTCAATCTTGATAGCCTACCTTGGGTCCAGGGGCATCAGGCTGTACCTGTACCTGGATAACTGGATCATTGTAGGCATCTCCAGGGAAGCCATGAAGCTGTACAGACCTTCCAAGACATCAGCCTCTTTGTCATCCTGACCAGGTATGAACTGGTTTCCATACAGATGATCAGACTCATTGGAGATGAGCTGGACTCCCTCTGAGCCAGCACTTGTTTGCCTGCAGAGAGAGCACTGGATCTTACATCCTTTGTCCAATAATTTCAATTTTGGCAATGGCACCCAGCCTGAGAATTTCTCCCGCTGTTGGAGTATGTGGCTGCTTCGGCCAGCATTGTTCATTTGGCCTGCTGCCACATGCACTCCCTCCAGTGGGAGCTGGGACATCAGTAGTCTCAGCACCATGGTCAGCTGGAACAGCCAGTCCTGGTGACACAGATGATGCAGGATGCTACTGAGTGGTGGCTGTTTCCCCAGAACCTTGAGGAAGGAATTCCCTCTGTCTGCCCAGAGTCGAGCCTCACCTTCCTGACAGATGCATCTCTGGTGGCATAGATAGCTCACTTGTGCAACTGCAGAACCAGCATGTTCTGGTTGCACAGCAAGGCACACTGTCATGTCAACTTGCTGGAGCTCCAGACACTGCAACAGCCACTGACAGAATTCACTCCACTGATTCAGGGTCAGGTTGTGCAAATCCAGACTGACAACACAACCACCATATGAACAACATGAACCACATGAACAAGCTGGCTGGAATACACCCTTTTAACCTGTGTCAGGAGGTGCTTCAGATCTGGTCACTGGTACACAGCCCGCTGGTGGATCTTCTGGTGGTGCATGTTGTGGGAGAGGGCAACCAGTAGGCGGATGCTCTCAGCCAAGTGAGTGAGACATTGCATGAGTGGTCCCTACTCCACGATGTAATGACACAGCTTTTCACCCAGTGAGGCACACCTCTAGTAGACCTGTTTGCCCTAAGGGACAACAGAAAATAGAGGCTGTTCTGTACCAGTCCCCCTGACAAAAACAATGCCAGGGGTTGCCGTCTGTTGGCCCTGGACTTGGTGCTTTTGTATGCCTTTCCTTCCTTCCCCTTGATCCACAAGGTGGTACTCAAAGCTTCATCAGGACAAGGCAAACCTGATCCTGATAGTTCCAGAATGGCCCTGTCAGTTCTGGTACCAGGATCTACACAGCCTCAGCAAGTTCCCATGGCAGTTTCCACTCCTTCTGGACCTGCTGACAAGACAAAGGGGAATGGTCTGGGACCTGGACCTTCAGTCCCTGCACTTGTCAGGCTGGTATCGGAGTGACTAGAGTTCCAGGCTTTTTTTTTTTAATTTAAAGTTTATTATTTTTAAGCATAAAACAAATGACATGGTACAGTACTGAAATAACATGAATACACATAAGACAAAGTAACAATCCCCAGAGAGACAGTACCATGTCCCCTCCCCTTTTAACCCTCCCAAAAATAACACCTCCCCTCCTAGAAGCCCAAAGCAGTCCCACCATCCCCCTCAACCCTCCCCACCTCGGCATGGATGTTTATAGGACACATTCCCCACTAAAAACAGAGTGATATTAAGAAAGTGCATTGGATTGATGCCCTGAATAGAGAGGGTCCGATCATTCTCTTGAAAACTGATCAAACCGTAACAAACCTTAAACTGGGTGAACTCCCACTTGTAGCATATAGATAGTATGCATCCCAGCTAATATCTTTTTATATCTAGAAGAAATTTGACCTGGAGATACTTTAAATTGCTCCACCTGCAAATTGAACAAAAGATCCTGAAGCCATTCTGTATACAAAAGCTTCTGAGCATCAATCCAGTGCCTTAAAACAAGTTTCTTAAGCATCAGTGTAATCATTGCCATGTGGTATCTATGCACTCTGACCTGTATCTTGGAGTAATCTCCTATGAGACAAATTTCTGGTGTGAACAGTTCTTCTAGTCCTAACAATGGGTCAGCTTTATGGTGGATTTCCATCCAGAGATCCTGAAGAGAAGGACAGTCCCAGAAAATATGACGAAGGGAACCTTCCTCCAGATTACACCTGGAACAAATTGGAGTCGGGGACTTGCCTATCTTGAAAAGTTTGAGGGGTGTCCAATATAGATTATGTAAAAATTGGAATTGTATAAGTCTCAACATGTCTTGAGATAAGAAAATGTAGGTTCCTTCCCAGATTTTGCTCCAGTTAATGTTAGGGTCTGGGAACTGTCTAAGCCAGTATTTTGGGCCTCCGTCCTGATCAGTAGATATCAGGTCTAAAAGGGAACCATAAACCTAGGCTACCGCATGGGGGAGAAATACTACTTCTGCTAGGGAAGTAAAGAAATCAAAAAATGTATCCTCTGAGAACTGTTGAGAACTGAACCGACTCAAAAGGTGAGATATCTGATATGTTCTGAAACAGTTGTCCCTTATTTAATGAGAATGTATTAGTAATGACAGACACAGGGATACCCTTCCCACTTGAGTCCAGGAAATCCTTAATTTTTGTATACTGGAATTGGGGAATCCACAGTTTAGGAATCTTTCGGTTACCTATCTTGAAATTCGGGTTCTCTACTAACAATTGATTCCAATCCTGGGTATGTTTATATTTTAAGAAATGACACAATTGAGTATGGGCTCTCACCGATACCCCTATGGGAGAGTGGGAAATGTTAACCGGTAAATTTTTAATTGTACAGTGTAGCAACGTAGATGTGGATAAGTGTGCCTCTGCTAGCATTTTCCTCTCAAGTATTAACCACACTGGGACATATGACAGGTTGGCCAAAAATGCCTCATTGGTCATCCATTTCATATATTTAGAGATTTGACTAGCCCAGTAATATCCTCCTATATGAGGTAATCTCAAGCCACCCCTGACCCTGGGTAGAATCAATTTCTGATAAGCTCTTCTTGGGGGTTTGGCAACCCAGATGAAGGAAGAGATAATAGAATGGACTTTCTTAAACCATTTAATGGGTAACCATATATTTAGCATATGCAGCAGGTAAAAGATCCTTGGTAAGACGTTCATTTTAACTATATTGATCCGTCCCCAGAGAGAAATAGAAAGGGATGACCATCTAGCAATGTCTTGTTGTATAGTACACAGGGTGTCATTGAGATTTAGCGTCTTCATGAGGGAATCAGAGTTCGTGAGATAAATACCCAGATATTTCAGGTTTCTGGAAGTCCATTGAAGGCCTAAATGTGAAATGTCACTTTTTAGCAATCTAAAATTTAGCGGGAAGACCATGCTTTTATCCAAGTTAATTTTATAATTTGGAGTAGGTACCAAATTCTAAAATAATTTGCAGGGCAGCTTCGAACGCAACAACGGGGTTAATGGAATGGAGCAGAATGTCATCCACATAAGCTGATAGTTTCGAGTCGAAACCATACAAGGGAATGCCCGAAATCAGGGAAGAGCTTCTGAGTTTAAAAAGCAAGGGCTCTAGATAAATATTAAAGAGCAACGGGGATAGTGGACACCCTTGACGAGTACCAGAATAAAGGAGGAACCTCTCCGAGAAAACTCCATTACAGTAAATACGAGCCTTGGGATTTTTATAGAAAGAAGTAATCCAACTAATATATTCCTTCGGGAATCCAAATTTGCCCATTACAGAAAATAAAAAGTTCCAGTCCACTCTATCAAAAGCTTTCTCTGTGTCCAGGGACAGCAATCCAGCTGGAGTTTCAGAGTCCCTGTACGCGGAGAAAATGTGTGATAACTTCCTCAAGTGGTCTGATGTGTTTCTCCCTTTCATAAACCCTGTTTGATCTGGGTGAATTATGGAGGACATGACTTCAGCCAGTCTATTTGCTAACAACTTAGCAATGATTTTCACATCATAATTCAATAAAGATATAGGTCTATAATTAGTTACCATTTCCGGATCCCATCCTGATTTATGTAAAACTATAATTAGGGCTTCTAGAAAACTATCAGCCATTTCTTCCCCCTCCAGGAACCCTTTAAACAGCTTACCTAACCAGGGGGTCAGCTGTTTGTGGAAAGATTTATAGAAATTAGGCGAAAATCCTTTAGGGCCGGGAGCCTTGTCGGAGGGAAGGGAATGTATTATTTTTCTCAATTTCTTTATCGGTTATAGGGACCATCAGTGCTAATCTTTGTGCATCTGACAACTGTGGCAGAGGAAGGGCCTCAAGATAGTTATCTAATTTTTGTTTCCCAGGAGGGTTAACCATGGGGCCATACAGATCCTGATAATAAGTTGTAAATTCCTGCACTATTCTTTTAGGGTTCACTTGTATACTATTATTTATTCTAGACCTGATACCCTTAATTACTGAGGAAGCTTCTTGAGATTTTAAACGAAGGGCCAACAACTTACCAGACTTTTCCCCTTGATCAACATAATTGATTTTGGTGCGCATTATTGCATATTCAGCTTTGCTTAGCAAAAGGGAGCTATACTGAGCCCTTAAGCCCATTAGTTTAATTCTATCTCCTTCCAGAGTGGAAGGTGAAAGTGCTTTTTCTAATTGACGTATACTGTTGAGTAGCGTGAGGGCTTCTTGTTGTTTCCCCTATTTCTTAAAGGAAGCTATTCTAATCAATTCCCCTCTTAGAACGCATTTCAAGGTACCACACTCTAGATCAATTCTTCCTGTCGAGCCAAGATTAAGCTCCGTATACTGCTCAATTGCCTTTGAAATATCCCTAACGACCTTCTCATCCCTCAATAATTGATTGTTCACCTTCCAAGTGGTTTCCCTTGGAACATTGGGGGTCAGATTTAAGGAGCACCACACCACCGCGTGGTCTGAGATGACTCCGGGTTCTATGGCACTATCCAAAATCCCTGACAGAAAACTGTGGCTAATTAAAAAATAATCAACTCTGGTAGATGTACCGTGAATAGAGGATCGAAAAGTATATTCTCTCAAGGAGGGATACAAAATCCTCCAAGGGTCGATCAGTCCTAATTGATCTGCTAAGTCCCGGAGGGCTCACTGTGCAGGAGAAAGACCAGATCTTCTAGCCCCAGATCTGTCAAAGTCGGGGTAAAAGAGAGGTTCCAACCCCCTCCCAGGATTAATGGGAAAGAAATATAAGGAAGTAAATCTGTGAGTAGTTTAAAAAAGAAATTTGGAGAATCAGAGTTGGGGCCATATATACAGCAAAGCACCACCTCTGTGCGATCCAGTAAACCTTTCAAGATTAAATATCTACCACCTGGGTCCCGTACGCAGAGCTCACAATTAAAGGGAATGCTTTTGGAGAATAATATGGCAACCCCTCTACTTTGGGTACTGTCCCCTGCATTAAAAACCTGTCCTACAAATTGCCTATGAAAAAGTGAGCCCTCAGAGGTTAGCAGATGGGTTTCTTATAGGAATGAAATAGCTCCTTTCAAACAGTCAATATGCTTTAGAATCTGATATCGTTTGACTTTCTTCCTGGCACCTCTGATATTCCAGGTAAGAAGCTTTAGACTATACATCTTTTAGGGTATCATTAACAGTGAGAATGTGCTCTAGAGTGGTATGGCTTGCTCCAAACATTAACGACAACCAACCGAGGTAACCCTCCCTATTCCCTTCCCCCAACCCCAGAACATTAAACCCTATACAAACTGCAACACATAACCCCAGAGTCTCATACTTAAACCCTTGAAACCCAAAGCTTAACTTGTTCCTATTTATCCAAAAGGCCAAATTCCACCCCCCCAACCTAATAATATCCAAGTACGTGATCTACAGAACCAGCGAACAGCACCTCCTCCCTCCCGCCTACTCGTATCACAACATAACATCCCAAAGGGTGTATACTGTATTCAAAACTGAACATTAATTTGAAAACAAAGAAATGGTGCAACAGACACACTAAAAATGTTCATTAGTTAAAAAATCTTCTCTTAAACGTCGTAACATTGTTAACTTAACAGAAAGCCCAAAACAGTGGGTCTTAATTCCTTTGACCTGATACACGCTCAGCCCTTCATAACAAAAAATATATACTTTGCACAAGGAGAACCTCCTGTGTCCTTAATGAGTATAGCCCATAAATGAGGAAAACCTAGGGAAAACAACTAGTTACATGCAAAGTTATTGTTTAAGACAATCTATATCCAAATAACCCAGCAAAACAGCGAGAATAAAGGCATATATTGATACTTGCCAAACAGGTAATTTTAACTGTGAAGAAATTGTGAAGAACGAGTGACAAGCACTCTTTTTGCCTTCTGTGTTAAACATTCTTTTGAGAGCAAAGAAATGATGCAACAGGCACACTAAGAATAAACATTAACTGAAAAATCTGCTCTTAAAAAATGCAACCTTGTAAATTTGACAGAAAGCCAAAATAGTGGGTTTTAGATAATTCCATTAACCTCATACATGCTTATCCCTTCATAACAGAAAAAAAATAACATGTACAAGGGCGACCTGTTGTGTCCTTAATAAGTATAACACACGAATGAAGGAAGCCTAGGGAAAACACAAAGTTATTGGCAAAGTTTCTCTATCCAAATACCCCATCCATCCAGTGAAAATAAGAGAATACATTGGTACATGCCAAACAGGCAATTTTAACTATAAAGAAACACTATAAATCGAGCAACTTACGATCCGTTTACCTTGTATGTTAAAACCTCAAGTCTATGAGAACTAACACACAGAAGGCACTAGTCCATATGAGCAAGGCAAGGCTCGTATTTCCAGTAGTGGTCTTTTACTGAATTGAAATTGAAAGTCTAATGTCCCAGCACTTACAGGGTCTTAAACAGATGAAATCGATCCAATGTGGACACTCGGTCTTAGCATCTCACAGTGCAGCAAGCGCTGATAACAACCAAAAGGGAAGCAAAACAGGAAACTCCTCGTCTTCAACGATCTTTGAAGAGATCTGGAAGTGCTGCTCTCAGAGTAGCTTCCGCGGCTTTCGGGTCTTCAAAACTAGACCAAGTACCGGCTATCTGGACCTGGAATTTCGAGAGGTACAACATTTTGAATTTAATCCCCGCCGGAATCAGCTTGTTGACCAGGGGATGAAAGAGAGCTCTATGCTGACAGACAGATGCAGGAAGATCCTGCGTAACTCTTAACTGGACCTCACCCCACATAATTTGGGCTAGACTTCTGACCTTCACCAAAAAGTGCTACTTCTCGAGGTAGTTCAGGAAGCGGGCAATTAAAGGTCGGGGGGGGCACCCGCTGCTGGAATTGGGCAGAAGGACCTATGAGCCCTTTCTATGGAATAAGAGGTGCCATATGGAGAGGGACCCACCAGTTTCACCACCATTTGTTGAACGAAGAGGACTGCGTCGGCCCCTTCATTCTTCTCTGGCAGACCTATAAAAAACAACATTATTTCATCTGCTACGCCCCTCCAAATTCTCGACTTTTGATTCTAATCGAGCCAACTTCTGCCGTATAAGCACCATCTCTGGTTCCAGTCTCCCTAGGTGTTTTTCCACCGAGATGATACGTATCTCATTATCTCCGACCCTTGTTGAGATATTCTCCAGAGCTGTAGTCATAGATTTAAACTCCGTAGTTAGCGATGGGAGTTCTTCACGGAATGGATTAAACTCCAATTGGAACCAGTCTACTGTTAAAACGTTGGGATCTGGCATTTGAGAAGCATGATCGGCCGAGGCAGCATGCGGCCTTGTTTTTTTATTAGCCTTTTCTGTCGTGGAGGGAGGGGTATGTTTCAGTAATGCTTGCCTCATCTCTGCTTCCATATCAGACAGGAAATCTGCAGCCAGGCAATGTAGAGTGGATCTTGACTTCTAATAGATGTGTTTTCTGGTTTTTCTCATAGGCAGAGTAAAATTAAGTATAAATTCTAGCACCGAGCAGACGGGAGATGTTCAGATGGCTGCTACTTGTGAGCCTGCATCACGCGATCTGAGTTCCAGGCTTTTGGAAGATGTTCTCCCTGTTGTGGCGGCATCCCATCAGGGGTCACCTCATAGAACATACTCATTTAAGTGTAAGAGGTTTTTGCTTTGGTTTCAGGACAAAGATATTGATCCCCTTTCTTGCCCAGTGGATATGATCCTCGATTTCCTTTGGTCTCTGTCTCAAGACTTCAAGCCATAACCCTTAAGGTGCACCTGGCAGCCATCTCTGCATACAGGGCACAGGCCAGTCTGCTGATGGTGGCAGAGGAAAAGATGTGTCGGGCACTTTTTCAAGCACCTGGACTGCTTATTCCCTCCAGTGTGAGAATCACTCCCTCTGCTGGATCTACTGTTGGTGCTTGTGATGCTGATGGGTAAACCTTGGCCAGAAGGGCGAGTAAGCTCTAGGCACTCTCGGTGGAGTCTCCATACCTGGCTTTCCACAAGAGAGCATTATCCTTTGCCCTCACACAAAGTTCCTGCTCAGGGTAGTCTCAGAGTTTCACCTTGACCTGGTGCGAAATCTCCCAGTCTAATTTAATAACCCTACCTCAGATGGAGAGCATAGGTTCCATACCCTGGACCTACAGAGAACACTCTCTTATTATAAGTCACAAACAGCAGGGATTATGGTAAGGCTTACCAACTGTTTGTCACCTACACTGAAGTCATCTCAGGCAGACCGGCAGCTTAGCAGACAGTTGACAGGTGGATCACATATTGCATCAATCTATGCTGCCAGGTACATCCCAGTCATGGAGATTTGTAGGGCTGCTACCTGCATGACAGCTCATACTTTCATCTCACACTAAAGCAGTGATGTGCTTAGTCATCGCACTGCTGTATTTGGGGCTTCAGTCCTCTAGTCTGTGTTCACCAAATAGTTGGTGTACACCCCACCACCAATGACTGCTAAGAGACTGCCAGTGTGGATAGTGAATGGAATCCCAGTTAGTAGAACTATAGGCTACTTACCTGTAACTGTATACCCGCTTCCAGTGTGCAAAATCTGATGTAAGACAGGTGGAGCTGGAGGAAAACACAGAGATTAGCTTGAAGGTGTGGAGATTAGCTTGAAGGTATCCAGTGAGCTAAGCTACATCCAGCAACTGCCAGAGTGTGGATGTGAACTGATTACTTATAATAGAACTACGGTTACAGGTATAAAACCTATATTTACTAATGACCCTCTTAAATTCTCCAACCCCACACCAACTCATTGAATCCCCCCCCTTCCCCCAGTGCTTGGATTCCCACTGAGGGCAAACAACTTTCCATTGCCTACTTGTTATTCCTGTGGAGGTATTTGCATGTCTATATTGTGCCCAGCCACCTCCCTTCTTGCCTCCAGTGTATACATGCTGAGATCTGACTACCTCTCCATGTGCATGAAATCTTACATGCTGCTACTGAATCATTCTGGTTACCCACCTTTGCACCACTTCCACCTGTTCCTGTCTTTTCTTCAAAGCATGCTGCAAAACTGTGCAAGGGAAAAAAACAGCTCTCATAGAAAACAAAATTGAGTCATGGTTAAGAAGATAAAGTGCAACATTTTATTAGGTGCCATCAGTGAAAAACGGGCCCACTGGAACAGGCATGCCTGTTGCATTTCACGTCATGATTCACAAACCAATGCTTTTTCACCGGCATCACATGCAGGAGATGCAGACTATAAATAGGAGAATTCTTAAAAATGCAGTACACTCTTCTGGGTGCAAAGTGTGCAAACCTACAGTAACAAAAATGCCTTAATACATTGGATACGACTTAACAACATGGAAAACTAAGTTAAAATGCTTAAATATTAGCTAAAGTCCCATAGATACAGCTAAGGTACCAGTTAATGTTCAGGACATTTTTAATTTAGGGACTTAAAGCTCCAGTACGACACTACATAAAATGAGATACAACAACACAGGCAGATAAATTCTGTTTCGTTAAGATAGCTCTGGGATTGCTACTGTCAGTATCTATGTGAAAAGAGGAAAAACACGTAGGGCAGGATTCTCAAAAGGGAGGTGCCCAGTGCAACCGAGATGCACCCGCGCATCCCCAACTTGCACACTGGCGTGATTTTGTAAGGGGTCCGATGCGTTGGTGTATCCCCGATGCACAGCACACCACCCATAATGATATGTGGCGCATCTGGAGGGGCTGTGCAGGGGGCGTGCCCATGCATATGGAGTGCAGCCCCATTCACAGCTCAACCTGGAGGTGCATCCTTGGGACAAGTCTGGAGATGTGCCTCCCAAAGATAAGTCTACTTCAAGTAGACTTATGTCACATGCCACAAACAGGCAGGCTGCCATACTGTGGACAGCAGCATGACAGCCTGCCCACCCTGCCTTTTTCAGTGTGCCTCTCCTCCCGAGTCCCCTGTATGCATGCCGCACATTGCAGTGGTAAGGGCATCCCCATGGCCTCCCTGCCCGCATCCCAAGCTGAATGCTGCTCTGTGCAGCAGATGTCCCTTAGGAGTTACAGATCCCACCACCCTGCCCGTATTCCCCATAGTAGGCCACTCACTGCAGCGGTACAGATTTCGGTGCAGACACCCCCCCCACACCACGCGACTCCATGAGTAATTGCCGCATCCTGCAGCAGTAGGCATGAATGTCAGAACCACCCCTCCACCTCACCCTGACCTGATCGTCCCGAGGCCTAGCAGTGCACCCACGCCCTAGTGGTCCAGTAGACCCCTCATCCACGCAGGCATCCTCCTCCCACCCCGCTCCCCCTTCCCAGCAGGTTTTGATGTGTGGTGGGCAGCACAACCCACCCGCATACCACCACTGCTGCCCGCTGACAGAGCTTTCTGTGAATGACAGCTACTGTACACCCTGCAGCCCACTGGAGGACCCTGTTGACCAATGGGCTTGCAGTGTGTACTGAACTCTGTCATTCACAATGACATGTGGATTGTGCTGCCCGCCACACATCAGGACCTGCTGGGATGGAAGGAGTGAGGTGGGAGGAGGATGTCTGGGTGGATGTGGGGTGTGGAGTCCACTGGACCACCAGGGAGTTATCAATGGAACATGGCACTCGAAATGGGTCGGGTGGAGGGCATTGCACTGTACATGTCCACCACAGTGTGTGGCATATCAATGGAGTCTCGGGCAGGGAGGGGGGGTTCATGGTTACCATCGCTACCGCTACAGTGTGCGGCTGATTCACGGAGTCTAAGGTGGGGGTTCTCAGTTTCCTGTTCTACTGCCACAGTGTGCGGCATGTTAATGGGGACCCAGGCGGGGGGGGGTGGAACTGATCTATGAGGAGTGCTGGGAACGTGGCTGTACTGCTGCACATTCAGGGCACCCAGCACATTCTGCTGGGTGCAGCCCTGCACGGCGCATGCAAATGGGGCCATAATGACATGCAAATGGCCCCATTGCACCTTGAATGCCTAATGGCCCCATTTGCGCATTGTTGTCTCAGAATGGCACATTTGGGCACAGTGCATCCTGAGATGCGCTACCCCATTGGATTCCCAGCCTGGCCATGGGATTGCGCTAGTGCACCCCAGGCTGGGCGCAACTGTGGTATTCACAGAGGGGATGCACCGGGAGCATCCCCCAGTGCATCTTCTGGCTGGTTTATGGCTTACTATTTTGTATTATATAGTGTTAAAGTGTTTCTAGTTTATTTTTCAGTACTCTGTGTTAGGGTGTTATTTGTATTTATTTGTGTAAGTTAAAATTTTCTCCAGTTCTAGATTGGCTCTCAGGAACCGGAGAGGGCTATTCTTGGAACAATTCCCACTTTAAGGTAACCACTATTAAAAACCTTTTAAATTGAATAAAACTCTTTCTTTTCTTAAACTGCTTTGTAGTTTTAACCTAAACTTATTCTTGGTTCCTCGTTTTTGGGGAACTGAGATGAGAATTAGCTTTTTCTGTTTAAGAAACCTGTTCTGGGATATTATGTGTCACAAATGCACCCGCAGGTCAGGCCCTCTGCTCCTACAGTGCCAAACCTCTAAGTGCAATATATGAACAGGAGACAAACAGGGTAACCCTCATGTCTGTTTTCGGTCTGAATCACCTACTAGTTTCGAGTCCTGGGGTCAAATATGAACCTTTTGCCACTAGCACACCCAGTTAACAGGCTCAGATGTGTACTCTCTTCCGGGGATGCAGTACAATACTTCACCCAGTGGGCACCAGCCTGGTTCACAAGTCTACCCTTATAACTCAATTTGAGACCTAGGTATATTCTTACTGTAGCAAGATTAGTAACACTCTTTAAGCCCTTAACAGTTGTCAGACTTATTAACACTTTTCTAGCATTTACATGCAAAAAAAACTGAGAAGGCACAGGCAGAATGGCAAGGAAAATAGTGTTTACTAAAAATTGAAATGAGATAAAATACAAAACACAGAACATATAAAATCGGGTTACAGTCTTTTAAAATAAATGGATAATTATACAAAAACAACACCTTATTACTGAATTTCTACCATTCTAGGTTTCAAGTAATAAACAGATGGCTGAAATTTACCCAAGTGCTGTGAAAGATTATCCAGAGTCCACCTCAAAACAGAGGCAAAAGGCACACAAATCAAAAGTCAAAATGCAAAAATGCCTTCCTTTCCTCCCAGATGGCTGGTGCTATATTTCTTTCAGACTCCTCCTCCCTGATGACACATCTCAGATGCTGCTGTGAGGTCACTCAAACCCTGAGAACTTGAATTAATTTTATCAGTCACATGTCTCAGTCCACTGCTCACACATTCCAATAAAAAGAATATATATATTTCTTCTACATTAGTGAGGCTTTATGACAGCAGAATTATTCCTTTGATCTCTCTACAAGCTTCCTGGCTTCCCAAGTAATTTCAGTTTTACAAGTTAATAGGAATCTGTTAAAATGGCCTTTTCCTCAGAGGTTATAAAATGCATACGTTGCCCCTGCGCGTCAAAGTAGAAACAGTTAAGGAAGCCAGCAGTTTGGCTTCTGCAGTTCTCTGTGTTGGGGTCAAAAGGTCAGGCCCCTTCAAAAGCTGATGGCTGCCAGTTCCTTAAGCAGACATTCACATAAACATATATTTATATAATAAATATATCATAACTAGTCATGGGCAGATGCTATGCGTCCCATTATGTACTTGTGATTTTAACTTATAAGGAACCTCACCACATTTTTTCACCTTTAAGCCCTTTTTAACATTTATTGGGTTTATTATTTATTTCAGTTTAGTCTATTGGGAACTGGAAACATCTTGGCATTTTGAGTGTTTGGCATGACTGACAGACCCCAAAAGAAGACAGAACCCACAGACTTTGAAAATTGTACTGTTTCCAGCTCCTGGCAAAGACTAACTGCCACAAGTTGTGTTTAAAATGCCTGGGTCAAGACCACGATTTTGCCAGTTGTGATCTCTGTATAAAGTTTTGTGTTAAATGCAAAAGAAAAGCACTGAAAAATTAGATGATTTTATGGCTTTTCAGTCAGCCTCCATGTAACCAAAGGGCTCAGAGGAGAGTTCAGCCCCTCAGAATAAGCAGCCGTCTCTGTCAAAGGGAACAGAAAAGAGAGATAAATCTGGTAAAGCAGGTTCAGAACTCAGGGTGTCTGAAAAGGGGAACCCAGGATCCAGTAAAAGCAACAGAGCCTCTGAGCAGATACCAGAACTGGTGCCTGCCAAGAATGTCCATGATGTACCTTTTTGGTGTCTAAACGTATCTGGTGTTGGGCAACATAATTCTTTACAAAGCACTACTGTCTGGACATACAGTCCAGAAGGGATGCCAGCTTTGGCCCCACTGTCTTGGAGAACCTTTTCTTTAAATTATTAAATTATTAATTTACTGATCTTCTAAGAACATCAACCAACTAAATCTGCATCTCAATGCCGACTTTGGAATCCTGGAAAAATGGCTCATCAAACAACAAACTGGTCTTAAACCTGAAAAGGTCTAAGGCCATGCTATTCAGCCCTAGACACCTGGGAGCTGATAGAAACAGTCTTCTTCACATATTCTACACTAATGGTACCAGGCTAGAGGTCACTGTGTCTATAAAGTACCTAGGCATCCATCTTGACCAAGAGTTGACCCTAAAAAATGTATGTGGAGGCGATAACCAAGACCATCCACTGAAAAATTGGACTGCTATACAGACTAGGAGGATACCTAACTAATTAAGCTTGGTTAACGATTGCCATAGGAACCCTCCTATCTATTCTACTCTTTGGAGCCCCCTTCTACAGCCTCTGCATAGCTCCCGAACTTGCCAAACTCAAAGTTTTCTTTCACAAGGTCACCTGCTTTGTTGCAGCTGCTCACCCCCGCAACCATCACTGTGGAGTACTCACTTCACTCAACTGGCCAGAACTTGAGGTGAGGTTAGTCTATTCTACCCTCTGCCTTGCTTTCAAAATGCTTAAACTTGTGGCCACGCTTAGCCTCAATGGGTTTCTCCAATACAAAATCCACAAATGCGAACTTCAGTCGTCCATAAACACTGCTCTAGAAGTACCAAGGTCCCGATCATGTGCAGGGACAAGTCCTTTGCTACCTCCCTTGGCTCTCTGGAATCACCTAGCTCTGGATGTGACAAACTGCAGCACTCTGGTTGCCTTCAAGCTGCTATTAAAGCCCACATCTCGGTGCCTTGTGTATTCAACTGTAACTAATGTCACTGACTTTTACTATAGTATTGCCAGCACGAATAACTGGCCTACTCCAACCTCTCTGGGACTACAACCCTAAGGCACATAATCCCTGACGCACAATCTACAACCTGTGTTCCTCCTGCACCCATCTCACCTAAGATGACATTTCCCAAAAATTTGCTGTTTGTGCTTCTCCTTTCCCCCACCCAAACCTGCCCCACCTAACCTCCCCTCTGGGTCTAGGCCTCCCATGAAAACTGTATAGTATATATACTGTAGCTGTTGTCTGTATCTGTTCTCTATGTGCTGGACTTTAGTTATTTCCAATGTTTTGTAATTTAAAATGAGTCTGTATAACGCCTGAGTGAACTGTTATCCTGCCTCTGTATGTAAATTCTTGATTCACTTTGAATGTAATTAACTCCAGGTTGCCCCTGATAAAGGGACAATTTGTCTCAGTGGGTTTACCCAGTCAACAGACTTCAATAAATAAAATAAATACATTTTCTTTAAATAGGTTCTGTGCCTAGCCTCCCAAGCTACTGCTATGTAGTCTGCATTTGTTAAGCATAAGTGAGGGATTCCTGGGGTTTGAAAAAAACAATTAGTCACCATACTAACACTGTTTCTTCCAAAGGGATTCTTGCTATACTGAACAATCCCTATTCCTTGCCTCCCCTTCCAGAACCTGGTAAAAGGTTCCAACAAGAATCAGTTCTTTTTTTTTTTGCTTGAGCATTACTTGTTACAGTGCTTTTACAATTGTTGCTCAGTAATGTGAGTTATTTTATTTTTCATAATAAAAAAGTTTATTCTGCCTTGTTTAAACTGTTTTTCAAATTTTTAGAAAAATGTTAGTATTTTTGCTAGCCATTTAGCTAGTATTAGGGGTCACTGCTCACACTAGCTTTGGAAATAAATCTAACGTTAAAGTGCGAGGGTGAGCATGACCACACAGCAGAGTTTGAATTTCATTCTGAATCCCATAATTAGCATAAACTTCTTAAAGAGGAATTATTGCATTTGTTAAGCATAGTGAAGGATCCCTTTGGAAGAAGCAATATTACTACAGTGAGTAAGAAAAAAATTACTCACCATAGTAATATTGTATCTTCCTAAGGGATCCTTCACTGTGCTTGACAAGTGAGGTTATTGCCCTGGAATAAGCTGCCCCATAGCCTATAATTTTATGTTAAGTAGAAAACATTAGAATGAAATTCAAAGTTCTGATGTGGTCACGCGCTCCTCTGCCCTCTAATGGCAGATTTATTTCTCAAACTGCAGGAGAGCAGTGACCACCAAATCTTGCTAAGTGACTACCAAACAATTTTAACATAAAAAACACTAAAAAAAAAAAAAAGAAAAGAAAAACAAATGAGGAAATAAAACACAAAAATGTCAGTTGTGAGAAAAAGACAACGGAAAATGCTTAATTCCACTAAAAGCAAGCTCTTGAGAGAACCTTTTTCAGGTTCTGGAAGGGGAAGTAGGGAAGGGATTGTCAAGCATAGTGAGGAATCCTTTAGGAAGAAACAACATTACTACAGTGAGTAATTTTTTCTTCAAACTCCAGGAATCCCTCACTAGGTCTTGACAAGTGCAGACTCCATAGCAGTACCTTAAGAGGCTGGGTACAGAACCTATTTAGAGAAAATGTTCTGGAAGACAGCAGTGCCCAAACTGGCATTCCTTCTGGATTGTATGTCCAGACAGTAGTGCTTTGTAAAGGTGTGTACTGTTCTCCATGTAGCTGCTTTACAAATCTCCTGAATGGAGACAGCCCTAGATGCTGCCACAGAGCCAGAGGTGCCCCTTGTGGAGTGGTCCCTAAGGCCTCTGAGTGGATGTTTGCTGGCATTGTTACAACAGAACTGTATGCACTATCCAGCAAGCAGTGGTTCTCCTGGATGCTCGCTTGCCTTGGCCTACATTCCCATAGGTAACAAACAGTTGTGTTGAAGTGGGCCCGACATCCTTAGTGCGGTCCAAGTAGTAGCTTAATGTTCTTTTAGCATCCAAGGAATGGAGCCTCTGCTCCCCTGGTGTGGATTTTTCAGTGAAAAACACAGGATGTGATGGATGGGATGAAGTGAAACTATGAAACCATTTTAGGGAGAAATTTTCAGTTGGTCCTCAAAATTACTTAATCTCTGTGGAAGATAATGTAGTGAGGATCTGTGCACAGAGCTTGGAGCTCACCCAGTCTCCTACCAGAGGTGAGGGCCACCAAGAAAACTGTTTTCCAGGTAACATATCAGAGAAGCAGTTGCCATAGGCTCGAAGGGAGCACCCATGAGCTGGGCAATGCATATATTTAAGTCACATGGTGGGAATGGATCTTTCAAGGGAGCGTTCAAATGGGTCAAACCCTTAAAGGACCTTTTGAAAATAGCTAAGGAGGCTATTGTTCTCTCCCTACCAGCTGAAGCATAGGCTGAGACTGCTGCCAGATGCACCTTAAAGGGTAGAAGGGCAAAAACCTGAAGGCTGTAGGTATACAATGTAGTCCAGTATGGGGGACAGACTGGTCTGGAGGGGACTGATCTGCCTGGAAGAACACCACAGGGAAAACCTTTTCCACTTTGAGGCATATGTTTTCCTGGTGGCTGGCTTTCGGAAACATTTAAAACCTCTTTTGAGAGGTTTAACCCAGAATATTCTAACTCCTTAAGTACCAGGCCCTGAGGTCTGGAATTGTTATTCTGCCCTGAGGCAAGGTCAGTAGGATGTACCTCAGGGGAAGAGTGATAGGAGGTTTGCTGGACAGGGCCAGGAGTATAGAATGCCAGGTCTGCCTGGCCCAGTCTGGAGCAATCAGAATCTTCATTGCAGGATCTCTTCTGAGCTTCAACAACACCCTCAAAAGGAGAGGGAAAGGGGGAGTGTATAAAGGAATATCTCTGTCCAACAGAATACCAGGGCATCCTGTGAGACTGTCCCCACTGATGGAGGCCTACAAGAAAAGAGGGGGAGCTTGTAGTTTTGCCAAGAGGTGAACAGGTTCACCTCCAGCATGCCCCACCTCCTGTACATTATTGCAAGTATTTGCTTGTTCAGGGTCCATTCATGGTTGCCTTGGCTGATTCTGTTGAGGGAACCTGTTAGGACATTGTCCTTTCCTGGTAGGTGCACTGCAGACAGCTGCACCTCTAGCTTATATGCTAGGCTTCAAATCTTCATTGCTTCTGTGCACAGCTTTGAAGATCTTGTTCCTCCCTTTTTGATGATGTAGTACGTAAGCAATAACACATGACGAAGTGTGGGTTACGAGTGCCTTAGCACACCCCTAGGCGTGCTCTTATCAGCACGTAACCCACACCTCGGAGTGTGTTATTGCGCTTATAAAATGGGCAACTGTAAAGTGAATCAACATTTGTAGTTTTGAAAGTTTTTTTTATTGGTATTTTAATAAATAATAGAAGAAGAGATTGTAGGGAAAAAAATAGTCCCTTTTTTCCATGGTATTATTGCCATTAGGATAGTAATATGCTTACTTGTTTTAAATGAGTAGTTGAAGATTTTAAATATATTATTTGTTATTGAATTGTAGAGGTACAGAAAGAAAGAAAATATTTTAAAATCATTAAAAATACTATTAAAAGAAAACCTGTCACTGACGGCAAAGGACGGTATTTAAACATACATTGCAAGTGTCAGCCTGTTTAAAACGCAACGAAAGAAATGAAGTGTCATGTTGTTTAACAAAAGAAATGGTGCAGAGGTCCTGAAAATACTTGCAAATCATTAAAAAATAGTTTGAAAGAAAACCTGTCACTGACGACAAGGGCGGTATTAGAGATAGATTGGTAGTGTCAGGTTCTTTAAAAGTGAACGAAAGAAATGCAGTGTCATCCTGTTTGAAACGGAACGAAAGAAATGCTTCAGAGGTCCTGTCGCATCATGGGTTATAGCTGTCCAGGTATTTTTGACATGGATTTTGATTGAATAATTATTTGTTTTCAATTATATGACTAACAAGCGTAATCGTGAACTTACAGGAACAGATCGTGGGAGTTTATTGCTGCGAAGTGGCGGAATCTGCAGCTGTGCCAGTCGTCGAGGTGGATGCTTGATCTATGGCGCTGTGACTTGGGACTGTGATTTTTGTTTAAACTGCAAAGTATTTTTTTAGTTGGTGTGGAAAATGGGTGGATGGTGGAAGCTGTGATCTGAGAGGTGCTGTGAAGAGATTTCTGTGGTTCACTTTAAGCAGGATGACACTTCCGGTTTATGTTTCAATAGCATCGCTTTGCCGTCAGTGACAGGTTTTGTTTTCTTCCTTTTTATGATTGTGGCTTGTTTTGGTTGTTTCTGTAGCTTTCTTTTGTTTTATGCTGTGCTACATTAGTGTGAAGTACGATACTGCGATTCAGTGCGCGGTGTGAGGAATACGTTTCCTGCTGTGGCATCAGTGAGCTCTGCCAGTCAGTGTTATTGTTTTCAGTTGGCAGAGCTCACTGATTTTTTCTCATCATGCGGCATGTTGCTGGGTGGTAGTGCCGGTTGGCTATAATATCATCTGATAAGGACACGGCTCAGATGATGTTGTAGCCAATCAGTGAGTTGGGATTTCTTAGCCCATTTTATAAATGGTGGTATTGTCTGTCCTGATTTGGACAGGTTGACCCTTGATGTGGGAGGAAAATGCTTGCATTGCCATGTATACTACCCTAAGTTCCAGGAGGTTTATGTGCTCCTGGGACTCTACTGTGGGTCCACACCCCACTTACAGTGAGATCCTCCAGATGGGTGCCCCATCCCTGGAGGGAGGCATCTGTAGTGAGCACCACTATGGTGATGGCTGGAGGAAGGGGAATCCCTCTCTGAGGTTCTCATCTTCCTTACACCAGTCCAGTGTCCTTAAGAAGCACTTTGTAACTGGTACCAACTTTGACAGTGGGCCCTGTCTTTGGGACCAGTGGGACCCTAAGTGATACTGAATGTCTCTCATTTGAAATCTGGAGTCTGTGACCACAGCTGTTGAGGTGGCCAAGTGTCCCAGCAGCTGTAGGAAAACCATTGCTGGTCTGTGTCACCCAGCTTTGAAAGACTTTGCCAGTTCTGTGAGGCTTACCATCCTCTCCCAAGGATGGAAAGGTTTTTCCTCTGGTGTGTCCAGCTCTGCTCCTATGAAGTCCAGCACCTGTACAGGTTCTGTCTGAGACTTTGGGATGTTTATCAGGAACCTCAGATTCTCCAGGGTAGAATGGGTGAGCTGGAGGGAGGCCTTGGCCTCCTGGTAGGACCCCCAACCCCGAGACTAACCAGACTAACCAGTCATCAAGGTAAGGGAAGACCACCACACCTTGTCATCACTAGTGAGCTGCAACCACTGCCAGACACTTTGTGAAGACCCTTGGTGCTGAGGATAGGGTGAATGATAGGGCCACAAACTGATAGTGGCAGCTCCCTACCTTGAACCTGGAATACTTTCTGTGGGAAGGTCTTACTGGAATATAAAAGCAGATATCCTTCAGATCCTGAGATCCCAACCAACGTCTCTGCTGCAGAGGCGGGATCACTTTGGACAGTGTCACCATCTTGAACTTTTGTTTTTTCAAGTGCTTGTTCAGAAATCTTAAGTCTAAAATGGGTCGTCAGTCTCCTTTTTTCTTGTGGGTGAGGAAGTACCTGGAGTAGAAGCCCTTTCCACACTGGGCAGCGAGAACTCGCTCCACTGCATTGGCCTGCAGCAGCTTTTTGACCTCCAACTCCAGGAGGAGGTTTTCTGTTGGAGTATGAGGTGGGAAGGCCCCATGTGCCTACAATTTTGGTAGGGTTGCCACCTGGCCGATTTTCAACTGGCATGGCCATTTTTTCAGTGACTTGCTGGTTAAACAGTTTAATCTGCTGTTTTTTTCTTCTTTTTTACAGTGACATGCACTGTTTCTGCACCTTGGTGTGCACTATGCAAGTGCACTCAGTTGGCACCCATGTGATCACTGAACACCGATGTGACCGTGTAGCAGGAGCGAGGAGACGCAAGGTGGTCAGTGCAAGGTATGGCATTTAATATTTAAACTACTTAGTTGCGTCTAGATTAGGCATCCATGTCTTGTGTGAGAGTAACTAGTGGCTGGGAGAGCAGAGCAGGAGATGCAGCACATTTAAACAAACAACTCATTCTTCTTCAAGTTTTGCTTATGCAGCCCGTGTGTGAGAGTCAGTCTAGCGGGAGAGCAAGTGAGTGGGACTCAAGTGTTGGGGGCAGGGGGAGAGTGACCAGGATTTGCTTTCCCAAGGTGGCAGCCCTAAATTTTGAAAACTTTCTGAACTGTGGGAAGAGACCTTGACTCACTATTTCCAGGACTCACTTGTCTGTGGTAATGTTTTTCAACACCTGAAATAGTGAGTCAACCTTCCTCCCACTGGAAATAGCTGGGTGACCTGTACAGACCTGTCAGGGTGTACTGTACAAAGGAAGTCACGGCACTCACCATTCGCCACAAATAAAGACTTTAGTCATAAAACAAGGTTTACATGTGATCACTGAATCATTATTTCTATGATATATAAGAGTAGCCACACCAGGGGACATTATCTTTGAAAAAGCCCACGACTGGGTGAAATATGAGAAGTTTTTGTTATGTCCTATTGTTCCTGAAAGGTTTTGCACAGATTTATGACCAAAGTCTATTTGTGGTGAATGGTAAGTACCATGACTTCCTTTGTACAGTTTAGATACCTATCACAGAGCACCCCGTACCTTTGTGCAGCTCTGTCTCAAAGACAAGACCTGTCAGGGGTTCTGCTTTGCTTGTACCTTTGGAGCTGGGGTTGCTACAGCCTGCTTTGCACCCCACTTACCTCTGCCCCTAAAGAAACCCCTTTGAGGAGGGTAGTCATAAGTTACATAAGTGCAGAGGATATAACCCCTGCCCCTAACTTCCCTTCCATAGGGCCTATGGAAAGTGGAAGCCTTCTCTTTTTCATTGGTGCTTTTGTATGTGGTCTTATATTCATCCACCTTTTTCATGTAGGCCTCTATTTTGTCACCAAATGAGGAATTTCCCTCACATGGGAAATCCATGACCTTACTTTGAGTGTCCTGAGAGAGGTTCGTAGTGCTGAGCCAGGCAAACCTCCTGAGGGACACTGCATGAGCCATGACCGTAGAGGCAGTGTCACTGGTATCTACAGCCAAAAAGCAGCCTTTTCTGTGTCGATCAGGTCCTGGGCTAGATCATCAGCAGCCTTTTTCCTAGTGGATGCTAAAGAGGTCCAGAGGGCCTTCTGGTACTGAGCTATAGAGATGCAGCGAAATAAAATTTTGCCGGCAAAATTGTGGTGAAATTGGCAATCTCACCATGCGAAAGTTTTCTCGAAATTGTGGTGAAATTTCATCTGCAATTTCACCCACCACAAATTATCTCCCTGCTGGGCTACTGAGTCCTTATTAAGTCAGTCAGCGAAAGGGGAAAACGACTCCTGGAATGTACATTGGAACATAAGGAAAACAAGAAGAACAAAGCTAGCCTGGTAGCTCTGTCAGTTGAGCAAAATCCTGTGCTGTAATAACTAGTAAGTGCATTGTCACCTATAGCTGCATTTTCTCCCTTTTATTAAAAAAGAAGTACTCGGGGGCACTGTGGAGCCTGAGCTAACAGCCGCAAACTTGTACAGCTCCGTCCTGATCCACTGAAAAAGCCTTAAAATCATCAGTTTCTAAGCCCTGGTGAAGATTGCAATCCTGATCAGTAGAGAGAGCGACCTCGATTTATGGGAAATGGGTAACCCAAAAAAAGATAAAATTACAGGGGGGGGGGGTCTGAAAAAAGAAAGGGAGCCAGTGAAGGCCTGTGCCTGGGAACAGCATTACAGGCTGACACCGATCCTGGGTCCACAGAGACTTTGGCGTCTTTAGGCCATAAGCTGCAGTGCATTATTGCTACTGTAAATCAAAAGATAGACAATTTCAATAGCAGAGTCCTAGTCCTGGAAAATACAGTGGACGTGTTGAAAGGAGAAGTACAGGAGACACGAAAACAACTAGATAATAACAGCATGGCCATGACTCAGGTGATCAAAGAAAATCAACATTTGCGGGCCAGGTTGGAGACTCTGGAAAACCAGGCCTGATCAGGGAATATTCGTATTTTGGGCCTCCCTGAAAACATTGAGGGAGACCACCTGATCATGTTCATTCACGAATGACTCTCATAAAAATTTACTTCCAGTAGGAGATGATGTTACCTGGATATCCAAAAAGTCTACCGAGTTACACCAAGGGGTAGACAGCAGGACTTAACTGAACCACGCACTATGATGGTAGTTACCTCTGGAGTGGGGACGAGGGATCACATTCTGAGATGTGCCCATTGAGCTAGCCCTTTGATGCAAGATGACTGTTGAATCTACATTTTCCCCCGACGTCAGTTACTCAACAAGGCAGAGGAGGAAGAGATCCGATGGGGTGCGGCGATCGCTGAGGGAAGCAAGGATTCCACATACAATAATTTTCCCAGCAAAGCTTCCCATTACCCACCAAGGAGAGGTGTATCTGTTCTCCGTTCCCACTGAGGCTGGCAAGTAGGCCAACCAATTTGTAGCAGCTTCCAGAGACCGCTCGAAGGTCGTTGAAGAAACTTTGGATTTAGGAGATACCTGAAGTAATTAATCGTACTCTAAAGTAGGACGTAATCTTTTCTTTATTCTGCTGTAATCTCAAAATTTGAATATTCTCTGGCTCCAAATTTGATACAAGCCTGTTTGGTAAAAGGCCTCTCTCTAGTGAAGGAGAACCTAAAATGTAAAGATTGATTTAACTCCGTATAGGTTTTTTGGGCTTTACATAGAATTTGGTGATGGGTAAATCTTTCTTTTTTCCAATTTAAATAGATGCTTTTGGACAGGGGTATATAAATTTTAACTAAGTTATTTTATTTTGCTGCTGTAGAACCTAAAGTTGTTTGTTTTTATACTAAGGTGAACACATGGCGACATAGTCCCTGCAGGGACAAGTTTCCTAAATGGATGGACATTGCTGGACAATCCCTTTACTTCGAATTAGCCATGTTGCTCATGGGCTCACTACATAGCAAATGTTGGTCTAACATTAAGATTATCTTAGCTAGATACCCCTAATGTTGTATCTGCACATAGTGAATGCATTTTTATTTCTTTATCTTTTGATTAAGGGATTTTTTTCCAAATGTGAATTGTACAAGATGGTCTGTTCACTATATATAAAACATGTTGTCATGAAGAATGATAAAATGAGAAAAATAAAGTAAAAAAAAAAAAAAGAAGTAATCATTTATAGTATTCAAGGTGATAAAAGAGTGCTGAATAATATTTGGGTGTTGGGGGGAGTGTCCTGTGGCTCATCAGAGATAATTAAACTGTGGTTAGTCAAGACACTTGGAGAGACAGCGCTGCACATTGCTGTGTAGTACAATAACTACGAGTCAGCCCTTATTCTCTTCAATACTACACCAGACCTTGTTAATGAACCAATGCTATCTGAGCTCTACCAAGGTGTAAGTGTAAGTGGAGGCAAAAGGATAGAGGGGAGTGCCTATGGTGGGGTAGCCCTGGTTCTCCGACAGAGTGGGCAGAAGCCTTGCAGAAGGCGGAAGAGAGAAGACTACACTGCAGGTGTCATGAAAGCAGACGTTTGTTGGAAGGCAGAAAAAGCAGACAAGGCAGAGAAGTTGGTGAATGAAAAAGGTAGTTTGTTCAATACTTTGTGACATTGCGACCTGTGATCAAGGGGACTAAGAGGTCTAAGAGGAATAACACTTGCTGTTTAGTGGGCTGAGCACCGAAGGCCCAGACTGGAACTAGGGGAAGTATCTGGGATTCTGTGCAGAGCCGTGGAGCTGCTGTGCGGGACTGTAGGGGCCTGAACTGACTAAATTGAATTGAAGTGAAGTATATCGAATGTGGACTGTGGCCGCAAGTCTTATATTTTATATTTCTATATCTTTATATCTTTTATAGCTTATGCAGCATACTGATGCATTTTTAGAAGGGTTTTAGGTTTTATGCTGTATACATTTTGAGACACCCAATATATTAGCGTGGGGCAAGACAGGATAGGGAACGAGTCAAACTAAACTGCCGAAATCACACAGAGAATTGTATGCAGGCAGCTGGTGGTTAACTGTGGAGTTTGTTCTTTTAGTAGTCTCTACCTCAATATTCAAGTTTAGATGGAGAAAACAGAAAAGAATAATTTAAATAAATAAATATAAAAACTGTTCACCGCTTGGTTGGAAGCTGTCACGTGACACAGAGGGTAGTTGTAAAAGGTGCATGCGCCAGCGTCTTTGCAGACTGCCATTTTCACAGCAAGGAGATAACTGACACGTGTGCCGTGGTCTCTAGGGGTTAAGTTTAAATGTTAAGATATAAGTCTTAAAAAATATAAGTTGTTCAGCATGAGAATAGTGTATCCTTCTGCTCAAGCAGCTGGTGTTAAGGAAATTTAGAAACAACAGTTGATAAACTGAGAAGCTGTTGGAGACACGATAAGAAGGATACTAGGACAAAATGGCATAAAACAAAGGTAAGAACATTGGGAAAGCCCAGACAAAAGTGGATATTTAATAAGCTAATAAAGATATAAATAAAATAAAATAAAATTCGCTCTCCTTTTTTGTAATTCTTTTGTAGATGATAATATGCAGGTGCATAGTGAGAAATAGCTGCCACTTGGAATGGAAAACTAGAGAAGTTCAAAAGTACAGAGAAATAGAATTGCTTCACTCACATTGTTTTTGTTTCAGTGTTGTTATAGTTTAAAAATACAGGTTATCCTCCCCCCCCTCCCATTTTGTAACCTCTCACCTTCTCCCCTCCCTCTCCCCTTCCTCCTCCTCCTCCTCCTCTCTACTCTCTCTAGGTGCATATTCTTTGCAACAGCACTTACAGTTAAGCAATACTTTACAACCCTTTATTTCCTGCACTCGTTTTCTCGCTAAAATCCTAATGTAATGTTTAAATATAGACCTGTTCCAACTATGTACTTCACTGAATCACTATTGTATTTCTGACTCCTTCACTTTGTATTCACCTATGTTATGTGCTGCATCACATTGTTGTTGTTAATTGTATTCAACTTGTATCCTCCAGGGTCATGCCTGAAAATAGGTATCCTTATGCCTAGTGCACTCACCTGGTTACCAAAAGCAAATAAATAAATAAATAAAAATTCAGGTTACTCACCTGTAACAGGAGTGCTAGGAGTGGTATATGTTGTTCATCCATGCTGTCTGGCAGGTTCCTTGCCACTTTAAGATGGGCTGGAAAGTCTTCAAGCTGGCTCTTCCCACCCACCCGGGTGGTAAAATTCTCAGCTCCGCCCCATGACACCAGATCTAGCCCGCTGGAAGCCAGTTTGCGCAACGAAGCTGGGGAGGTTGGGTGGGTCAAGTGGATGAACAACATATACCACTCCTAGAACTCCTGTTACAGGTGAGTAACCTGTATTTTTAGGGACGTGGATATGTTGTTCAATCCACATTGTCTGGTAGACACCTAGCAGTTCTCCAGGAGGAGGGAGGCAAGGTGCACACCCCCTACTTCGGAAATAAGAACTGGAGAACGGAGGTCCCAAAAACAGCATCCTGGCATGACTCTAGGGCGATGTGGTAATGGGAAATAAAGGTGTGTGCTGACTTCCAGGTAGCAGCCCTGCAGATTTCCTGGATAGGGACGTCCCTAGAAGCAGCCACTGAAGCAGCGGTATGGTGGGTAGAATGAGCTCTTATCCCTTTGAGTGGCTCCATGCCTGCCAACCTATAGCGGAGATCTATGCAGGAGGTGACCCACCTGCTTATCGTCTGCTTGGCTGCAGGTCTGCCAGGTTCAGCTTCAGCATAGGTGACAAACAGCTGGTGAACCTCTCCCCGAACTTCAGCCATCCACTCCTTATAATAAGCGAGCGCTCTTCTAGGGTCCAAAGTATGGAGCCTATATTCAGCCTCCGAGGTGTGATTGGAGTAGAACACCGGCAGAGTCAACACCTGGGTCAGGTGAAACTCCGACACCAACTTCGGAAGGAATTTTGGGTGGGGGGTGAAGAACAACCTTGTCCCTGTGGAAGACCAGCTAAGGAGACTCGATGGAAAGCGCCTGGAGCTCTCCCATCCTTCTGGCTGACGTTATGGCTACCAAGAAGGCAGTTTTCCATGACAGGTGGGAGATATCGCATTTGTGCATCAGTTAGAATGGCTTGCCCATGAGCTTAGCCAGTACCAGCAGTAGATCCCACAGAGGTGGAGGTTCTTGCACCGGAGGGGATATGTGATCAAGGCCTTTGAAAAAGCACCCAACCACCTTCTCCTGCGCCACCGACTGCTTGCCGTCCTGCGCCAGTAAGCAGAGATAGCTGCCAGGTGCACCTTAAGGGTCATTGACCGCGAAGCCCTAGCTGAGACAGGGACCACAGATAGTCCAAAATGCTAGCCAATGGACAGACAGAGGGGTCCAACCCCTTGCCCTGATACCAAATGGAGAATCTCTTCCATTTAAAGGCATAGCAATTTCTGGTTGACTCCTTACGGGATGCCTCAACAGTGTTGAGGACCTCATCAGAAAGATCCAAGGCCTGGAACTCTAGCCACTCAGGAACCAGGCCGTCAGGTGCAGGGATTGAACGTCCAGATGGAGAACCTTCCCCTTGTTGACTGAGATCAGGTCCGGGCTGGCTGGAAGCCACCGCAGGAGCCTGGAGCTGAGTCTGAGGAGATCTGGGTACCAGAACTAGCGAGTCCAATCTGGGGCTACCAGAATCACCTGCACCTTGTCCCTCTTCACCTTGAGGAGCACCTTGAGGATCAAGGGAAATGGAGAGAAGATGTAGAAGAGGCCCGGGGTCAATGGCCTCGAGAAGACATCCCCCTGCAGCAGGCCCTGCTGAGGAGGGCGGGCATGAAACAGCCTCAGCTTCATGTTCTCCCTGGAGGTGAACAGGTCCACCTGAGGGGTGCCCCAATGGGAGAACAGGTCTTGAACTACCTCCGGCAGGAGAGACCACTCGTGAGATGCAGTGCCTATCTGGCTGAGGGCATCGGCCAGACTGTTTGATGCTCTTGCCACATGGATGGCAGGAGATCCACCTCCAAGCTGATCATGAGAGACCAAATGTGGAGAACTTCCTTGCACTGAAGCAAGGAGTGCATCCCACCCTGCCGGTTGGGATAGTACATGGTCGTGGTGTTGTCCATCTGGACCTGTACCACCTGACCCCGTACAAACAGAGCGAAGACGGTGAGGGCTAGTTGAACCGCTCAGAGCTCCAGCAGGTTGATGTGGCATTGAGACTCCTGAGGGGACCAGAGGCCGTGGGCTCGGAGCTCCCCCAGATGGGTACCCCAACCCATCAAAGAGGCGTTGGTCGTAAGAATGACCATCGGCGTGGGGTGGACAAACAAGATACCCTCCTGCAGATGAGCTGGGATGAGCCACCACTGCAGGCCATCCCACATCTTCTGGGTCACGGATGCTGGCTGTTCCAAAGGACCAGAGCAATGTGACCACCGGCGGGCCAGCCCCCATTGCAGGGGACGCATATACCAGCAGGCCCAATGGACCATGCTGGTGCAGGCTGCAATGCAAAGGCACAGGAAGTCCCGGGCAGGGTGCAGTTGCCCAACCAGAAATGATTGGGCAAAGGAGGAAAGGACCTCTGCCCTGTCCGCCAGGAGCCTGGCTCTGGCTCGAAGAGAGTCAAGCTCTGCCCTGATGAATTGAATCACCTGTGATGGCACGAGTTCTGATTTGGCCTTGTTGATCAGGAGGCCAGTTTGAGAGCAGACCTGGAGGGCCAGATCTGTGGACCGCTCCATCTCCAACCTGGAAGGGGCTGCTATCAGCCAGTTGTCCAGGTAAGGGTACACCCGGACCCCTCAGCACTGCAGGAATGCTGTCACCATTGTCATGCATTTGGTGAAGACCCTGGGAGCTGGAGAAAGGCCGAAGGGCATGACCCGGAACTCGTAAAGTGATCTCTCTGCTTTGAAGCAGAGGAATCGCTGATGAGACGGACGGATTGGGACATGAAAGAACGCATCCTGGAGATCTAGAGAGCAAAACCACATGCTTAGTTCCAAGGATGGAATGATCTGAGCCAGAGTGACCATCCTGAAGGTGCGCAGCCTTAGGAACTTGTTAAGGTCATGCAGATCGAGAATGGGGCGCCAGCCCCCGTCTGCTTTGGGACCAGGAAGTACCTGGACACAAACCCTGGGTTTGGAGGAGGATCTGTTACCTTGCTGATCACCTCCTTTTGGAGGAGCAGGGCTATGTTGGCTCAACGAGCCGACAGAGAGGATGCGGAACCGGTAGCCCCCCGAGGGGTGATGGCTCGAAAGGGAGGGGTCCACTCGAATTCCAGAGGCAGACCCCTGCCAACCACTTCCAGCACCCAACGGCCCGTGGTGATAGCGGACCAGGCAGAAAGGAAGTGGTGGAGCTGTCCCCCACAGTGGGGCCCATGGGAGGAGTGACAAGATTGGGGGCCGTACCCCTCAACCCGTCACTGGGCAGGCTTGGAGGAAGGGTTGGCCGAGGAGCCACCTGGACCTTTACCTCCAGGCTTCCTGCTGAAGGAAGCAGCAGGCTTGGCCTTGGGGCATCAAGCATGAGCCTACTGGCCCTGTTGCTGGTGCTGCTGGTCCGGACATGCTGCAGGGGTGGAAGGGTGAAAGGGCTTACGCTGCTACCGGTGGTCTTTGTCCTTCTGGGCAGACATAACCGAGTCCTAGTTGGTGCTGGATTTCTCGATTCTCTGGAGATGGCCTTCCACCCCAGGCCCAAACAAGTCGGTGCTCAGGAAGGGAACATCTGCCAGCTTGTGCTGGGTATCCACCATGAAGGTGGAGATCTGCAGCCAAGCTCTGCAGCGCATGGCTACTGTGGATGCTACTGACCGGGCACAAGAGTCTCCAATGTCCAAGGCAGTTTGGAGCTGTTGTTTGGCCACCGCCCTTCCCTTATTCCGCACCTGCTTGACCATCGTTTGAAGGTCAGCCAGAGATGAGGAAGCACCTCATCCAGGGACCCCATAAGGGCATGTGAGAAATGTGCCATCAGCAAAGCCCCGCTAGCCTGTCTAAGACCTAAAGAGGAGGTGGTGTAGACCTTGCTCCCGGAGTAGTCCAGCTTTTTGGAGTCCTTGTCCAGGGGCTTTTCTACATCTCTAGCATTTCCAGAGCACCGGAAGATGCTATCGGTTACCAGACCTTCAGCCGAGGGGTGCTCCGAAAAACTGGAGAGGGAACCGGTGGGGACTGTGTACTTACAAGCCATCCTGGCTGAAGGCACAGGACAGGATGCAGGCCACTGATATAACTCCAGGGCCGGAACAACAATGGCCTTGGCTACAGGGAAGGTCTCCATGGGGGAATCTCCTCAGTCCAGAATCTCCGTGAGGGGATATCTGGCCCATATTTGCACGGGTTCGAGCTGCATCCCAGTGAACTCTGAGATGAGCCGAAGAATTCCCAGGAACGAGGATGGGCTCTCGTTCACTGACAGACCCCTGGAAGATTCCAGATCGAGGGGCCTGGAATACTAGGAGGAATCATTGTCGGACTCCAAGGAGTCCGCAAAAAGCTGTCGAGTGCCTGAGCCACCCTCCACTCGCTGAGGATGATCGGGGGTGAGGGTGACCGACAACCTGTGGGGCAAGCCCTGACCTGACTGAGAATCCTTGGTTGGGGCCCCAGTCTTTGGTTGCGGGGGCAGTGGTTCCACCACAATTGGTGGAGCAGCCTGTTTTGGCCAAGCAATTGGTGCCGGAGTCAGCTCCTCGGCTAAGGAGCTGATGGCGAGAGGTTGCTTTGGACATTTGGGCGACAGCCACTTAATGGCCGGTGAAGGCAACAGAGTCGGCT
This sequence comes from Neoceratodus forsteri, assembly GCA_016271365.2. NCBI lineage: Eukaryota > Metazoa > Chordata > Ceratodontiformes > Ceratodontidae > Neoceratodus > Neoceratodus forsteri. The sequence goes on from CM057452.1 coordinate 1,875,981,257, forward strand.
TGTTGCCGACTAGTAAGAGCTGCTGCCACATCATGTCTTCATAGCGCCGACACAACTTGCACCGAAGCCTGTCCTCCAAAGAGGACGATGAGGACGAGTGGCGATGCCGATTTTCATGATGCCGGGACCGAGACTGCCGATGTCGGCGGGCCCTACCTGACACGGAGGAGGACTGAGACCATCAGGGTCACTGATGGTGGGTCGAAGAGTGGGCCGGGGAAACCCACTCATCCCTCAGTTTAGGGTCCTTGACCGGGGACTTCGGCACAGGAGGCACGGGCAAGTCCTCGGTAACTACTGGGGGTACCGGTGAAGAAGGGTTGTTGGCTTCTCCAGTTGACAACCCTTCCGATAGGTTAAGAAAAATATCGACTGCATTGACGGGTATCTTGGCCAGCTGACCTGATGGGGATACCAAAAAGCCAGCAGCCTTAGCCACAACCTCGACCGAAGTCAAAAGCAGGTGCTCTGGGGAACAAGATCTCTCCTACTCCCACGAATGTCGATGGTGAGACTTACTTTTTGGTTCCTTTTTCTTTGATCTACTCGTGTGAGTCCCCGAGGATCCTTCTCCTCTGGTGGAGAGGGACTGACAAAGCTCCCTAAAAGAAGCAGTGTAAGAGGAGCCCAAGGAGAGTGGAATAAATGCCAACACTGAGGAAGTAGAAGAAGTGGCCCGGGCTGCCTCCTCCTCGAGGGTGATTAACTGCTCCAGCTGCTCTGTGGAGCCCACGGCTTTGGACACCGCCCAACGGGCCTCCTTTGACTTCACCGGCAGAAACCGTTTCTTGGGGTGCCCAAATTGAAGTCAGGCAGCATGGTCTTCTAGAACCGAAGGCACAAAAGACTTTCAGAGATTGCTGGCCTGCGGATAATGGGCAAGCCTCAGGCAGTAAATGCACATGGTGTGCGGGTTGGTCCGAGACATCTTCTACCCACAAGGGCACCAACGGAAGCAAAGAGTAGCTTTTGAATCCATCACAGCCACGAGGGAAGAAGAAGACTTAAGTCTTGTAAACTTTAAAACAATTTTTGGAAAAACCAAAGGATTAGGATCCAGGCCTACCAACGCAGAGAGCTAAGGAGGGAATCTGAGCTTCCAAGTGGTAAGGAAGATCTGGCTTCATGGGGCGGAGTCAAGGGTTTTACCACCCGGGTGGGTGGCAGGAGCCAGCTTGAAGACTTTCCGGTCCATCTTAAAGTGGCAAGGAACCTGCCAGACAGTGTGGATTGAACAACATATCCATGTCCCCAGAACAATATTGTATTCTGGAAACTGAACCATTCCCCCTTTCCTTCTTCCTCCAGACTATAAAGCCCAGAGGAATAATCTATCTGCAAAATAGGGTGCCTCAAATTTCAAGAACAGAAAAGTAAAAGATTAAAAATTTAACAAAACTGTATTTTATATCTAGCAAAACTGGGAAGTGAAGTGAAATCAGGACAGTACTGAAAGACATTTCCTAAAAATTAAGGGAAGAACCTAGAAATTTCCATTCATCAGTTACTGCTGTTATTGCTGCTACTGTTGTGGGTAAGTGAAGAACTTACTGTGCTGCTATTAAACTTGGATACTGTCTAGTATTATGACTGTATTTTAATTTTGTGAGATTTTTGTGTCTTGCACATTGTAGTGTATACTGAGAATTTTATTGTTGGGAGTGGGACCGTGGTTAAAAACTGTTTGAGGTGGAACTGAGCTACTGTGGAACAGCTATGAAAATGATGCAAACAAGACAGACTAAAAAGAAAATGGTAGCTAACCTTGTTAGTTACAAAAATCAAAAGAAACTAGAAGGAAAGAGGTAAAAAATGTGGGCCAAAACCTATGAGAGACAAGAAAATCACCAGTTATATACTAGCCCCAGGTAGTCAATATTAATTTAGTGGGGAAAAAAGAGGTACTGAAAATACGGAGTTCATCATTACCCCTACTAAGCTGATCACCAATTAGAAAAGACATTGAGAATGAGACCCAGGAATCCCAAACAGAGCACCCATTATTAAAGTCCATTACAGCTATGGAAAGTAAAGAAGAAGAAAAAGGAAATGAAGAATCTAAAAGTAAAAACAGTAAGAATGAAAGGAAAGGAATGATGGATGGAGAAGAAGGGAAACATATAGAGACAGTTGTACAACTAGAGACTAAAATAAAATCAAGCAAAAGGAAAATCAAGAAGGAAATCAGGTGCAGGGAAAACAAAGTAGGAAGATGGTTGCTAGGTCCCATCAGTGCCCTAGCTCCTCCTTTCTATGAGATTTTGAAGCATTTTTAACTCCATATATTTTGAGACCAAAATTAGACCCCCAACACAATATCCACCAGATATTACACATATAGTAAAGGATAGCATGGAAATGAAAGGCAGAGGCTAAGGAAGAAATAGAACAAAATGAAATAAATGAAGGTGAAAATGATATTAGGAAAGTGTTGAGAGAAATAAGAGATATAATACTATTAAATGACAAACTCCTGGTAAATTTTACTTCATTATAAAGCTCATGTCCAGCAAAAGATGGGGGAAAAACAAATGTAAGAACACAAAATGAGACTCTAGAAACCAGAAAAAATGATAGTAAAGGGATGGAGAAAACAGTTCAACAAATAACAAAAGAAATAGGGGAAAAAGAGGTGGAGGAAACAGAAAAATTAGTAGAAAGGTTAAAGGGTCAAAAGAATGAAAAGGAAAAGACTGAGAGTAATGGGAAGGTACATAGACTGGGAAAGAAAGATAGAAAATTTGTAAAGGAAAGAAGGCCGGCAGAGGAAAAGGTTAAGCAGGCCTTCATAGGGAAAGTTTTGGAAATAGAAGAAGAGGGGTTAGTAAGAAAATATAAGATCATGGAAGAACTATCTACAAGTAAAGTAAAAGAAGGGTGAGCTGACTTAAGCATATACCATGAGAAGGACATTTAAAAAAAGCAAGGCACGCAGGAGAATAATAAAGAAAAAGTGGTAGAAAGTGGAAAAATCTTACCATGCATCTTCTTGAAAGGGATTAAAAAAAAAAAACATGAAAACAACATGACACTGAAATTGGGTGTATATAACATTTGTAAAGGTGTCCTGGGAAAAAAAATTGCATGGAATGAGATAGGATCAACTTATAGATATCAAAGTGGAAAGGGAAAAGGGTGGATTTGCATGGTGTTGAAAACAAAAATATCAGATAAACCATCCTGAGAGAAAGAGAGTACTTTAAAGAAATTGGAATTAAAGCATAAAGTACAGTACTCATGGAGCAGGAGAACAAAAACGAAAGAGAAGAAAAGGAAAATTAGGTTCAGAAAAAGAAAGAAAAAAACATCTTGAGAACAATGGATATAAAATGGGAAAGTACAACAAAAAATATGAGACCAGTAGAACAGGAACACTCTTTACTCCTGGATGAAAGAGCAGTGGTTGAAGAAAATAAGAAAGCAATTGGGGTAGATTAAAGAGAAGAACAATAATAAATAATAATCTTGTTTTAGAGTATTCAAAAGAATCTAGCGTGATGAGCGAGACAGACTCCTTCCTAAGAAGTGAAGAGGAAAGTGTAATAAATTTAGAAAACAGTCAATACTATGTATTAGATGAAACACAGGAGGAAAACTGACTTCAAGCAGAGAAACAGGGCCAGCTAAACAGAGGTATTATGATCCTCAGTTGGAATGTAGCGGGATTAGCCGGGAACATGAAAGACACAGATGTAATTAAATTTCTATCAGAGTATCAGGTGATTATGCTACAAGAAACGTGGTCTACCAATGCTGAAAGTTGTTATGTAGAAGGATATCAAAGCTGAAGCATTCCAGCAAAAAGGATAAGCAAATTTGGAAGAGCATCTGGGGGATATCATTGTTTTTGAAAATATGCCCAGGTTTGTGTGCAAGATGTGCTGTATCTGGAAAGATGAGAAGTTATATATTCTTGCAATATAACTATTATATGAAAGCAGTGTAATCTGTATACTGGTCAATGTATACTTTCCTCCAGACACCACATAAACTCCAATAATGGCATGCATGAAGGCTTTTGAAAATATAGTCCAAAATTTGCAGTTATTGTATCCAGGAAAAATGTTATTAATCGGCAGTGATTGTAATGCCAAAATTGGAGGGGAAATTGAAGATTATAGTAATAACTGGAATTTGGATGATATCTTCAATATCCCTCTGAGTGTCATCAGATATGAAATTGAACAAACAAGGAGAATATTTATTAGGTATAATGAAGAAATTGAATCTAAGAGTCCTAAATGGAAGATGCTGCTGTGACAAAAGAGGAAATCCTACTTATGTGTATATGAAGGGAACCAGTGTATTGGACTATTTTATGGTTGCTGTCTATTCATATAAAAATGTAGCGAAATTTGAAGTAGTGAATAATTGGGAGAGTGACCACCATCCACTGAGGGTAAAACTGAGTCCAAGGCTAGGTGTATCCTCTGAAAATAAAAGCAAAGAATTAGATAAGAATATGTTGATTAAGGAAGCAAAGAAAAAAAAATAAAGTGGTCAAAAACGGACCCAGTGTATGTAAGAAATATACTTATGTTTGAGAAAATCAAAAAAATAAAAGCAAAAGTCATGAAAAAGCTTAATGTAAATTTAAATCAAAAGGATGAGAAGAGGAAGATGAGCTCATTGTTGAAAGAGTATCAACAGATCGAGCAAGAAATTGTAAAAGAAGTAGAGAACAGAAATGGAAAAAAGAAGAGTATAAATAAAAATATGGCAGAATGGTTTGACCGAGAATGTAAAGAGAGAAGAAAGATTATACGTAAGATAGGAAAGAGAGTAACAAAGTACAATAATGTGGAAGATAGAAAAGCAATAAGATATGTAAGGCAGAAACATCGGGACATAGTAATATTAAAGAAAAAAAATTATAACAATAATTTGAGGAGTCTATTACAGTCAGCTATAGAACAGAAGGGACAGTTCTGCTTTTTGGAACTTAGCGGCCCAGGGAACAGATAAAAATAAATATAATATAACGGCAGTAATTCTAGCTGGGAAATGGCAAAAATTCTTCCAAGAGATATTTAATAAACCAGAAAGTAAAGACATGAGAAATCTGGAAATGTCAGAAACCAGTGGGTATTTTGAAAACTGGACACAATAACAAAAGAAGAACTAAAAATTTCAATATTAGCACAAAAAAGAAACAAAGTAGCAGGAATCGATGAAATAGATGCAGAATTATATCAAGCAAACCCTGAGTGGTGGGCGAATTTACTGTTAGCTGTTTTTCAAAATGTTGTAAAACATAAAGAGATCCCAGATAACTGGAGGGTGGGAGTAATAGTCCCCCTACATAAAAAAGGATCAGTGTTACTACCCAACAATTACAGTCCTATTACACTGTTATTAAATATAAGTCTAAAGATTTTTTCATGAATAATACTGAATAGAATGCAACTCTGGATTGAGGAAAATAAAATAATCTCCAGATATCAAGTTTGTTTACAATGGGGCAGGTCAACAATGGACCAAATATTTACATTGAAATACATTGTTGACAAGTATACTCAGATTAAAAATGGAAAAATATATGCGCATTCATAGATATAAAATCTGCCTTTGATGCTGTGAAAAGGGAAATTCTATGGGAAATATTGAAAAAAAGGATATGGAAAGAAACTTATTAGAAATCATACGATTACTGCATGAAAACACTAAGTTGGTTGTTAGATATGGGAAAGATGGAGCAATGACAGATGAGATTGAAGTGAATACTGGTGTAAAGCAGGGTTGTTTGCTTGCCCCAAGTCTCGTCAATATTTATATAGAAGAGATTGTGGAAGGATTAGAGAAAATAGATACCTTCCCACCAAGAATAAATGGAATTCCAATAAGGGTAATACGTTATGCGGATGTCGCAGTTTTACTTTCACAAACCCCATTAGGCTTAAAAAGAAATATAATGGAAACCATGGAGTTGGTAAAATCCCTTGGGATGAATCTTAACTTGGAAAACACAAAAATGATGGAATTTGGAGAAAGAAAACAGTGTAATAAAGTTTGCAAAATAAAGGGAGAAAAGATACAGGTAGTTAACGATTTTCAATACCTGGGAGTTATTTTCAATAAAAACTCGAATTGAAAAAACAAATACAGAGAATGAAGGAAAATGCAACTAAAACTCTGAACAGAATTACGCATTTCACACATGTAATGGCCAAAAATTTATATCTGGCACAGTATCGATGTATAATGTATGGTAGAACGCTGTTAACCTTAGGAAATCATCATTTCTAAGGTTGTTAACCATCGATATGACGTAGATATAGTTAACCCATCGATGCTACGCCACATCGATAGGTTAACAGCGACATCGCGCATCGCGCCTTTTTCAATGGGGAACCGACGCATCAACAGCAGCGTTAGGAAGGACTGAACGTCAGCGGGGCTAGTTATCAAAAAGTAAGCAGCCTTTTACCGCGGGACCATACACTATAAAATAATGTATGGTCCTCTATCGCAGTCGGTCACGTTAACCGCCCCAGGTTTGTCATGGCGATAAACCTCTCGAGCCATTGCATGAGGTTTATGACGGTCGCCCTGGCAACCTCTCGACTGTTAACTGACCGGTTAACGATAGAGGACCATACATCATCCTCTATTTAATGGTGAAAGTGCACTCACAATTAATGTATGGGTCTGAAGTCTGGGGTTTGTTTTGCAGCATAAAGGAGGTAGACGTAATACAAAATCAATATTTAAAAAAGGTCTTGGGAGTTCAGCAAATTACATCTAATGCAGCAGTATGTGGTGCAGAAATGGACACAAGTCCCTTTACACGAGAAAGGGTCCTGAAGGAACTGGAAGTAATAAGAATTGATAAAGCAATGGGGCCAGATGGGGTGCACCCCAGGGTCCTTAAAGAACTAAGAGAGGTGGTGGCTGAACCTCTGGCTATCTTGTTTGGCCAATCACTGGAAACAGGGGAGGTACCCAAAGACTGGAGGACAGCAGATGTAGTCCCCTTATACAAAAGTGGGAACAAAGAGGAAGCAGGAACTACAGACCAGTCAGCCTCACCTCGGTAGTGGGAAGATCATGGAAGCACTACTGAAGGAGAGATTGGTGGAACATCTGGTTGTCAATGGACTACAGGACCCAAGGCAGCATGGTTTCACCAGGGGAGGTCATGTCAGACCAACCTCATTGAATTTTTGACTGGTGACTAGGAGGTGGATCAGGGAGGGCAGTAGACATAGCCTATCTGGACTTCAGCAAGGCCTTTGACACTGTGCCACATAGAAGACTATTACACAAACTGGGGAATATGGGTGTGGGCAGGACAGTAGTGTGGTGGGTGGGTAACTGGCTGGGTGGCAGGACACAGAGGGTGGTGGTAATTGGCTGTCACTCCATAGAGGGAAGAGTGACCAGTGGGGAACCACAGGGATCAGTGCTGGGACCGGTCCTATTCAACATCTTCATCAGTGACATTGCGCAGGACCTAGAAGGCAGAATTTCACTGTTCGTTGATGACACAAAGCTCTGTAACAGAGTAGACACACCAGAGGGTGTAGACAGAATGAGAAGGGACCTGCAGAAACGTGAAGAATGGTCAGGGGTTTGGCAGTTGAAATTCAATGCAAAGAAGTGCAAGATAATGCATATGGGGCACAAAACCCCTGGCACAATATATCAGTTGGGGGTGAGATATAGCATGCACCAAGCAGGAAAGGGATCTTGGGGTTATCATCTCTGATGACCTCAAGGTAGGGAAACAGTGTGACAAGGCAGCAGGTAAAGCAAATAGGATGCTGGGATGTATAGGCAGGGGCATCACCAGCAGGACAAGGAGGTCATAATTCTGCTATACAAGACACTAGTGAGGCCCCACCTGAGTACAGTGTACAGTTCTGGAGACCATACCCACGTAAGGACATAGACAGGGTAGAGAAGGTTCAGAGGAGGGCAACAAAGATGGTGCATGGATTGCATCACAAGTCCTATGAAGACAGGTTGAAGGAACTGAACATGTACTCCCTGGAGGAGAGGAGGGAGAGAGGGGATATGATAGACATACAGGTATCTTACAGGGAGGAACAGGGTGCAGGAATACACTACTTTTAAGCGAAAAAGATGTTCCAGGACTAGAGGGCATGGGATGAAGTTGGATGGAGGACGATTCAGAGGAAACATGAGGAAGAATTTCTTCACAGAACGGGTGGTGGACAAGTGGAACACCCTGCCAGAGGAAGTGGTGGGGGCTGAAACAATCACAGGATTTAAGAATGCATGGGATAGACATAAAGGAATTCTGGAGGTCAGGGGTAAGGGGCAACAGACTTCTAGGAAAACATAAACTGAACTTACAAGCTCAAATGGGCAGACTGGGTGGGCCATAGGCCCTTATCTGCCGACTCTGTCTATGTATCTATGAGCTGAAACTGGAACTGTCTCAATATACGGTGCAATAATGAAAAAATATATTTTATATTGGAAGAAAATTAGAACAGCGTCAACTGAGAGCCTAATATATAATTGCTGGGCAGAAGGAGTGCAAAAACATGAATATACTGATCTAATGTGGTTTGGTAAATTGAATAAGGAATGGAATATGTATGGCCTACAGTTTAATGCTATTGTGAATGTGGAAGTAAATCCGAACATCTTTGCCTCTTAAGAAATACAAAAAGGCCTGGATATTCAGACTGAGCCGGACAGGGGCACAAGCCTGGGCGCAGCACAACTGGGTTGCATCAGGGCAGGGACCAGGCGGTATTCAACGGTGCTGCGTCATGGCTCAGCACCATTGAATATGGCACTGAGGGCTCAGTGGCACTGCGCCAGCACAAGTGGCAGAAGGGAGCAAGGGGATGCGCCAGTGCAAGTGCAGTTGTGCTGGGCGCATCAACCGTGATATTCAGCACTAGGCATGCAAATGAGGCCATTATGCATGCAAGGTGCAAACGGGGCCAAGTGCATGTCATTATGGCTCCATTTGCATGAGGTGCTCTGATACCCGTTGACTTGTGCCTGGCTCCCTGCCAGGCTCCAGCCGTTGGGGACCGGTGCCCTGCAGACCCATGGTGGTCCCTACTCCCGTTCACCCGATTGCAGGCATATGGATTAAACAGGTCCATGGTGGACCAGTGGAGTCCCCCTCCTTCACCTGATTGCAGGCATACGTGCCATAAAGGCCCTGGTGGACCTGTGAATCCTCCCCCTCGCCTGATCGTGGGCATATGAATTAATAATTTCCCTAGTGGACCGGTGGTTACTCCCCCCCTTCACCCGATCGCAGGCATATGAATGAATAAGGTCACAGGTGGACCAGTGGAGTCCCTCCCCTTCGCCCGATCGCGGCATACGTTCATTGAAAGTCCCTAACGGTCCAGTGGAAATACCTCAATGCCCGATCGCGGGCGGAAATAGCACAGCACCCTGGTGATCCAGTGGTACCCTCTTCACCGCCTCACCAGAAACCACCACCAGCACCCCCATCAGTAGGCGGTAGCACTTCACCTGCTTGCCGCCTGCCGCCCACCGACGACAGCTTACAGTACCGTCTGTAGCTTGTTGGTTCACTTGTGACCACATGCTCAGACCATACAGTACTGCCAGGCCTCGATATGTCAATGAATGGAACTTACACGCCAAATGGGCAGACTGAGGGCCATAGGCCCCATTCGCCGACACCGTCTATGTATCTATGTATCTGCGTAATGCGCTCATTGACATATCGGCCTGTGTAGTACAGTATGGTTCAGATGTCATTGGTCCACGAGTGGGACCAATAGGTGTACAGACAGTACTGTATGCTGTCATTCGGCAGGTGGCTGGGCAGCATGCAGGCAGGGTGCCGCCGCCTGCCGATGACAGGGGAGTGTGCTGGGTGGCGGGGACCTAAGTGGGCGGGTGGGGAAGGAGTACCACTGGACCACCAGGGTCTCTTGTGCTATTTCCGCCTACGATCAGGCATTGGGGGGGGGTTCCACTGGACCACCAGGGACTTTCAATGAATGTATACCCGCGATTGGGTATGGGGAGACTCCACTGGTCCACCAGGGACCTTATTCATTCATATGCCCACGATCAGGCAAAGAGGGAGGACTCCACGGGTCCACCAGGGACCCATTTCATTCTTATGCCTGCGATCAGGCGATAGAGGGCATTCCTCTGGATCACCAGGGATGATATATTACATATGCCCACGACGGGGTGGGGGGGCACAACGTTCCCAGGGCAGGGGGACTGTGGACAGTGATCTGGGTGGGCAGGTGGTCACCCACGGCTGGTGGCTGGCGTGTTGCACCCTGCAATACGGCAGCTTACCTGTGGGTGGCCAGGATTTGTTCCTGGTTTTACCAGGCACATCTTTCCACCCCTCTGAGTGATGCAAGGCAGAGTTGTGCTGGCATATGCGCCGTGCATCCAGGGCTGAATATCGGGATGTGCCGCATATGCATGGGCGCGCTCCCACACTTGCGCCGCATACATTACTGTTGCGCCCCAGCACATCGAGGGTTGCGCATCGCAACCTGCCCCTTTCAATATCGCGTTGTGCACATTGCGGTAGCGATGATGATCCCTGTTGCCAGCGCAACCCTTTGAATATCCAGGCCCTGAGTATTTGATAATGTAATGCAGAAAGATATAGGAACTATAAAAACAGCATGGAATTGTGAAAATCTGAAGCATATCAAACAATCTTTTAAATCTGATAAAAATGTAATTACTTGCGAAAATGAGAAACCTAGGAAAACATTAACCTATTTATGGGTGGGTCAATATGTACAATGAGGAAGGATAGAATACACTGGAAATGTAATACAAATATGTACTGGGTGTAATAAGGCCTTAATGAATATTATGCACTTAATCCTGGATTGCCCTGTGCTACAGAAGGAAAGGCAAGACTTTATTTACATTGTATTTACAAATTTAAATGATTTAAAGAAAAGTGAGCAAATAAAAAATACATGTAATGCAGAAAATATTATACAGATATTTGCATTGGCTAGTTTTGCACATAAAATTGCTAAGAAATTTAAATGGAAAATATGAAATAGAGAGCACCTTATTGGTAGTCAGGAGAAAGTTGGAAAAATTGTGATGTATGTCTGTATGTTGCAAATATTTATTGTAATTTTGAGATGGAATTTTTATATGAATGTTTTAAATTATGTAGTATGTGATAAATGATATATTTTATACATACATAGAAATAATAAAATTTATCTTGATCTTGATGTAGTCAAGACATGGGGTAGACAGCTTCAGCTGGAGAACAGTGTAAAAATTGGGATCCCGCCAGTAACATCGTGTCCTAAAGAGCACGGCACATTACAAAGTCGGAAATCATCGCAGCTTACAATGTCGGCATGTACATAATATCGCCGCCATATTGCGCAAGACGAAGGGCAAAGACAGGAGCAGTGTGGTGGGTATACAGGGCAGGTGTTAATGGCAGTTGCACTGTTGGAGGTTATAGCAGGTGTTAATGGCAGTTGCACTGTTGGAGATTCAGAGCAGGTGTTAATGGCAGTTGCACTGTTGGAGGTTATGGCAGGTGTTAATGGCAGTTGCACTGTTGGAGGTTATGGCAGGTGTTAATGGCAGTTGCACTGTTGGAGGTTATGGCAGGTGTTAATGGCAGTTGCACTGTTGGAGGTTATGGCAGGTGTTAATGGCAGTTGCACTGTTGGAGGTTATGGCAGGTGTTAATGGCAGTTGCACTGTTGGAGGTTATGGCAGGTGTTAATGGCAGTTGCACTGTTGGAGGTTATGGCAGGCGTTAATGGCAGTTGCACTGTTGGAGTTATGGCAGGTGTTAATGGCAAATGCAGTGTCAGTGGGTATAGTAGGGAAGGTGGAAAGGGCACTGAGACTCTTAAGGGCATTATGGCAGGTGTTGATGGGGTACAGACAGTGTGAGGGGTATGTATGAATTAGGGTGAGGGCAGTGACCCTGTAAGTTGGTGAGCATGTGTGGCACTTGACAATGGTATAGACACTGCATGGCTTTAGAAAAAAGTTTACTCCACACTCCTGCAGAGGAGCTACTTCAGACCCAGTCCAGTCTCCAACTAAGCAATGGCCAATGAGCTGCTCCAGATCCAGTCCATTCTCCATGTAAGCAATAGACACCTATCAATTGCATTAGGATTCACTGATCTGCATCCTTTTGTTGTCTACACTTGTTTATCTGACTTCTGCACTGTACTCTTGCTCGTTAACTCCTTTTTGATTGACTGCTTTAAGGAGGATCACAGATTTTGCTTGCTGCATTTAAAAACAAAAAGTGTGTCATCATTTACTGGGACTCTTGAGTTCCCCTCAGCCTACAGAGGTACACTGTGTGACACGGGGGTGGGGGGGGTTATGAATGATACCTAATTTATAGTTATAAATAAGTTTAATTTATTACACAAACTGGAATTGTTTGTGCAGATTACTAGATGGACTATAACTAACTTTCTTATAGTCAGGCTCCCATAATTCTCTACTACCCAATCAAATACTGAGTACCACAAGATGCGAGCAAACATTTGGCACTGACAAATGCTTGTTGAATAAAGGTACAATAATACCTCTAGTCCAGGTTCTTGGCAGTATCACGCAATTGGCAATTACAGTAAATATTAGTGTAAGAATGCACGCCCAAGAATGAATATTATTCTGGAACATATCCAGAGGTACAGTATCAATTGCTGCAGCCTTATTTCTTTTTTGCCTTAAGTTTGGTGATCTTACTTCATTAAGATTGAATGCAGGCCACAACTCCGCATGTACACTGCTTTTATGGAGAAATGCCACTTCTGTATCTGCACATTCAATCATGGAAGCATCCACTACCTTGCACACATTTGTAAAAAGAGCTATCAACTCAGTTGCAATTAATACACATTCTAAATTATTCTGCCTATTAACTCTTAGCCAAACCATGTGCTGCTAAATTCAAGAATGTTGAACTACTTTTTCTTTGTATAGGTTCCAGCAATTTTCACCTTAATATGTTTTTGTTTGTTATACAGACATATAGTCAGATGTTTAATTTTGTATGCTTTTACCACTTGAATGTCCTTGTTTTGCATGAGTACCTTCCACATTATTAATAGTTAAAAAAATCAAATTACAATTTTTTTCGTACCATGGGCACGTTATGCCTATTTGCAATCTTGGAGCCAGTCTGTCCCTTTGTTGCTAAATTTAACATTATTTCAGCTGCTAATCTGAAAATTCTCTCACAATTTCTATTGGGTACTCATAGAACTGTTAAGTTTTATCATCTCAAATGTTTCTGTATAACACACCATTGGGAGTTGACTAAATCTATTAATTGATTTTTTTGTAAATGTGTTCCAATTTGTCTTTTTGGATTGAACAATACACATGTTGTTTTTTGCGTCTAGTATCTTAACTTGACTTTTTTTAATAATGTCACTTATACTTTTTTTACACAATACTGGGAAGTGATTATTGTCCCAAACCTGTTTAACATTAAGCAGTACTAGATAATCAGTAAGTCATTATCAAAATTCTGTTTTTTGGCTGGAAGCATGCTGCCATAGTTCAGGTTTCCATATCTATAAATATTTTTTCTAGTGATCTTTAGTTTTTTAGCTATTTAAAATGTATTTCCATTGTTGTGTATCTACAGTAAATATGGCTGCTGCCTAGTTCACAGCTGATCCCTTCCCTTATGTTGCATCACTTCTTTTGTTTACTTCCATGGGACCCTGTGCTGCACACTCCCACTGTCCCTGTGTAGTGCTGTGAGTCATGCACATGTGTGGTTGACAGCAGAGTGTTCCAGTTCAACATGGTGGGAGGGAGAAATGTAAACAAATCAAAGAAAAATGGAGCAAATTATGAGTTGATAGTATAGCGAAAACAAAAAAGATTACCAGGTAAGTGCTCAGGAGAGTACAGGAAACAAACTATTGCAAAGGTTCTGATTTTGTTTTTCTCTAGTACTGCTGCTTTAAAAGTGTAGGTATCTGTTAACCATAGATCTAAAATGCTGCCTCCTTTTTCAGTAGGGAATGTGATTTCACCTTTCAAAGTACCTTTACCTCTGCTGTTCAATATATGCATTTATAAAATGGGCTAAGGATTTTGATCAATTTAATTGTTGTTAGTTGTGATTTAGAAGTGTCTAACACAAGGCTAAAACTACTTTTGTCCCCCTGGATGCAGTACATGTCCCAAATCCTTGGATCATTAGAATGTTCACAAATTAAACAGACACCATTTTCTTTTCACCTCTAAGCGATTAAGCGTATTCAAATGAACACTTAATAAACCCACCACATCAATGTGCACATTTAAATGCTCTGTAAACTAAAAGTAAACCCCACAAATAATCTTTGTGTTTAAATTCTACTCAGAGAAAAACTAGTTTATACCCATACCAAGCTGCTGCTTCTTCAAATCCCTGCAAGCTGGAGACCCCCACCCATTCCTGCTCTGGTGCCATAATGGTCATGGTCCAGTTTAAAAACAAACAAGAAGTTTGACATTCCTGGGGCACATACCTTGACTATTACCATACTTTCTTTTTCATTACAGTCCCAGCTGCTGTGGCTTAGTAGCCCTTACCCTAACTTCCATTCAAATAGCATAACGTCATTATTTTACAATGCCATAACATGTACATCACATTTTTTTTTAATTTGCTGTCGTGATCCCGACCTCCACTGTGGCACCACCCAACAGTCACCCCCCTCCGGCCACTCAATCATCTCTGTAAAAACATACTCTGACTTGATTTAAAAAAAATATGGCAGTGGTATGAAGCACTCACATTACCACTGCATATACTGTTGAACACTAAATTATTGTCTGTGCTCAGCTCTGTATGTTACTGTTCCGTGATTGTGACAACTTAATGTATCAGTTAGGGTTGTTCCACTGTGACAAAAGTGAGGAAATTCAGTGTTAAGGTTGCCATCCCTTGCACCCCATGCCCACCCCATCCCCACCAACAGGTATCGGGGTGTGCATTGGGGTCGTCGGTCCTAACTCTCACCTCATTCTCCTATACTGCACCACTTCAGCTTATTTACACATGGAATGGGGACACAGTTAGGGCCAACAACCCCAACGCACACTCCGATGCCTGTTAGTGGGGATGGGGTGGGCATGGGGTGCAAGGGCAGGCAACCCTAACACTGAATTTCCTCACTTTTGTTGCTGTGGTGTTGCTGTGGAACAACCCTAACTGATGCATTAAATGGAGTTTTTGCCATGAATATAACATATATATGTACTAATCTCAGGAAACTTTACACGATCAGTTAGCTTCCATGGTGTTAACGGTGGTGCTCATTACCACCCCACCTCATCTCATTCTTCCACACACTGTCACATTACTGTGTGTGTTATGAAGCCGAGTCAGCCCCAACCTCACCCCATTCCATGTGTAAGCAAGCTGACATACTTCAGTATAGGAGAATGGGGTTAGAGTTAGGACTGATGACCCCATGGTACACCCCGATGTCTGTTGGTGTGTGGAGGATGAGAGTGTAGGGGTGGGGTGGTAACCCTAATGTTGAATTTCCACACTTTTGTTGCTGTGGAAACAACCCTAACTGATGCATTAATGAAGTTTTTTTCAAAGAATTTCCTTTCTTTTTTAAAAACATAATATAAATAGTAAATGGTATATGTTGCTGGGTGTGTGGGGTTCTGCAGGCCCCATGCTCCCAGCAAGCTGCCCATTGTGCAAATGATATGGGTCTGTGAGAGCATGTCCTCCCGAGGCCTGCCCACTCTACACATAGCTACAGAGCCATACAGCAGCTCCCACAGAGCAAGGAACCCTTTGTAACACTAATTTGCCCATATCTGGAACTGTAGCAGCTAGAAAAAAAATTCAAGTGTGGTTGTAATCGTGACAGTGAGACCTCCAAGCAACATAAATCAACTGAATCCATATCTTGGTGTGTCAAGATCTTTTACCTACAGGGTGCCCAGCTGGCTAAATGGTCTAAACAGTTACATCTCCTCCACTCCTACCCTTGGTGCATTTAAATCAAGGCTACAGCCCTCTCTCACTGCCTCTAGCTCCTGTGACTGCCTCCACTAGCTGACCCCATGAATATTTCCCTAACCTTATGCAGTTCTCTCTCCAATTAGCACTTGAATACCCCTTAGCATGCACTTCCCCATGTTATGTCTACGACAATGCCTCTGGCTGCACTCCTTCTCTACAGCTCTCCTCCCCCTCTACTCTTCCTCTCTCTTGTCCTCTATCCTCTCTGCACCTCATCTACTATCTCCTTGTAACCTAACCTCCAAAACTTGTTTTGTTTCTCAGATGCTTTGTAACTCTGTTTAGCTTACACTTTTGTAACATTGTCCTATGTATTGAATTTGTAATCTGATTTACATGTCTTATGTTTTGAATTGTAACCTGACGTGGAACCTTTGTAAAAGAGCCCTGGCTCAAAGGTACTGTAATCCTAGACCTAATAAATAAAAATAAATAAATAAATATCTTGCATTGTTTATGAGATATGGGCACCAAAAGCACTGTGAATGCTAATTCTGTGGGCATAATAGTGGCCCATGGACATGAAAATGAGCAGTTGGAACACTAATTCCCAAATCTCAGTAACCGTATGAGGTAGAAAAAAATTTCAAATTTCATGATATTCATGGCTTTCCAACCCACAGGGGACTAAGAATTTTGTGATGAAAAACCCTTATCTCAAACTATTTTCAAAATACGGGCACTGAAAGGCGTCACTGGCACCACAATGTTATCCTTGGGAAAATTTCTGAACTTCTGAATGCTGTAACTATGGGCCTGTTCAATGTTTTCATACCAAAGCACCAAAAAGCACATCTATGGCACTAGGGCTTGCCACCCTGAAAATTTCAGGCAAATAGCACAATCCATCTTGCCACAATGAAGTGACAAAGAAAACAACACATTTAAAAATGTGTTTGTGCAGAGTCACAGTGATTATTATAAATGTTTTTGTGACACTCCTATCTCTATAATGAGAACATGACCATGAACAAAAAAAATATTGCTGTGGTTATTTTTCTTATGATCGTGATTTTTTTCGGGTAACATAAAATATTGCCACAAACAAAACACAGAAAAATGGTGAAAAAAATTTGAAAAACCCATTTCCAGACCAGCTGGTGAAAAACTAATGCTAGGGTCATGTTCCTCAGGGCCCAATTAGGTAAGCACAACTGTTGGTGTTTACCAAAGTGCACTATTTTTTGAATTACAATGTTTTTTCTGTCTTGGTAACTGAAAACAAGATGGTGGCAGCACAAAAACAATTTCAGGCAGCTTGACAACAAAAAATATGATCACGAAAATTTTGCAGTGCGCATATAAATTTTCCCATAGGCTATAATGGGACGTGAAAAACTTGAATAACTTTTGAACGGAGCAATATTTTTTCACCAGATCTTCAAAAGGCACCAGTTCAACCCAAGACACATGTAGACAAGCACATTTGAACCCACTCAAATGCATTTTTCAGTCCATTATGGCTTACCGAAGAATTCACAAAAAGTGTCACTTTTCACTTTTTGAGTGCCCCACGGTTCTGCAACCATGCATCCAACGAGAACAAAACTTACCAGATCCAGAGATCAATGGTAGGTGGTTACGCATTCAAATTTCAGGCAAACGGACACGGACAAATGGTTGCAAAGTTATTAAAGTGCAAACTTTGAGGTTTAATATAGAAGTGGCTGTGCAACCCTAACTATAGTGGCACTACTGTGCCACTATAATATATACATACATATATATATATATATGTATTTCAAATCCCATAAAAGACATTGTTTTGCAGTCATATGGTGAAAATAGGTTTAGGGCAGGATTTCAAAAATGATAAAAATGACAGCTATCATGTTCATGAAGTTGGGTGATAAAAGGGCCATAATAAAAGGGGCGGGGATCCAGAGGTTGGGTCGGGGTCAGATTATTGAGTCTGAGCTGGAAAGAATTAAAAAAGCTAGTGGAACACGAGTGAGGGGGCAGATAGAGTGTGTTTTGTGCACGGGAGGAGTGAATGGATTACATTTCAAAGCATGGTCACCCAAACAGAGCAGCATTTCACAGAATTCATGGCAGGAGGATGCTGGAGGGTGTGGATGTCAAGCATTTAATCATTTGGGACGGATGGAGGGAGTGGTTTTTACAACACAGTGGACGGGAGAGGTTTTGCTAGAGTTTAAAAAAAATCTACTGTCAAAGTTATCACATCTGTCGTGTAATTCGTGAATTTTGTAAAACATGAGTTTCCACAGATTTGCACCAACTGGCAAATTATAAATTCAGAACATCTGTATTAGTAACAGCCATGGAATTTGGCTGTCAGGGTGGCATGGCTAGTGTCATCTTGGGGGCATAGAATGAATAGGTAAACACCATGCCAGGCTAGAAACAGCTACTGGATGAGAAAGAATGATGAGAATGGTGAGCTGGACAGGATCTGCTCAGATTCTGTTTTTTGATTTGCATGGTGAGTTGATTAGTTGACTAGTAACATCTTGGAGGAGGGGGTATAGGTAGAGGAGCTAACTTTGTGCAGTGCTAGTACCATCTATGGAAGGTGTTATGCAGAGTGATTTGGGTAGTGCTATATTGTGGAGGAGATGCAAGGAGGGTAGACAAGCATCATGCCAGGTTGGAACCAACTATTGGTTAGGCAGGCAGGTGGCACTTTGTGTTGTTGTTTGTGTTTGGGATGAGTTAATAAGTGCCATCATGTAGGAATATAGGTAAAGTAGTTATACTGGCATCACTGGGATTAAGTGGGGGAGCCTGTGGACTAACAGGAAAAAACGGCTTGAGCAGTGTGAGTTGCTAGCACATGATAGGCCCTTGACAATGTGTGATGGGTCAGTTATAAGCCAGTTTGTGAAGAGTCAGGCCTGGACCTGCATCTGATGGG
This sequence comes from Neoceratodus forsteri, assembly GCA_016271365.2. NCBI lineage: Eukaryota > Metazoa > Chordata > Ceratodontiformes > Ceratodontidae > Neoceratodus > Neoceratodus forsteri. The sequence continues at coordinate 1,876,000,141 of CM057452.1, forward strand.
ACAACCACTATTGGTGTGGCCTGTATGTGACAGCTGAAGAACTTTGTGGCCCTTCACAGAGCACTCTGTAGGCCAAAGGCAGTGAAGAGTCACAAGTCTTATACTGTATATTTCTTTTAACAAGAAAATGAATTCTAAAGGGGAAAAAGACCATTTGTCAAATAGGTTCCTGCCCCCCCCCGTCACCCCATTTTCTTCAAAATGCTTTGCAAGTCAAGGTGTGGAGGTTTTTACAGTATCAGCAACTACCACTTGCTCTATAGAGGTCTATTCCAATTGTTCATTACTTGTTCTGTAAGTATTTTCTCCTGAAGTTCCCTGTGAATCTTCCTACCTTCAATGACATGTGTGTCCCCTTGCACTTTCATCATTGTTTATTTTGAAGAGTTGCACCAGGTTTGACAGAGTTCTCCTTTATGTCCTTAAATACAGTAATTAAGTCTCTGAGTCATCTTCATTCAATGGCATACAGTCCTGGTCCTTCTAGTGTATGTTGTCAAGGTGTCATCTTTGTAGATCTACTCTGTATCTTTCCTATTGTATCAACACCCTTCCTCAGTTATAAGGTCCAGCAGATCCCACTATGCAGTGAAGTAGCGCCCAGACCATTTACTGGAGAAAGGCACTGACCTGACAAAATTGCAACCTCCTCAACAAAATTCTAATGCCACCTATTGAGGTTCATACTGAGGTATGTAGGAGGAAAAATGGCATAAGGCCAAGGTAAAATGCCATTTATTTGCCAAAACAGTCCAACATATTATCATGCAAGTCAAACTTATCTAGTTTAACTTTAAATTCTGTTTTATTTTTGCTGGTGAGGATATCAAGTGGAAGTATGTTCCATGGGTTTACTATATGTTGGGTGTAAAAAAATTGTCTTTTGGATGTTCAAAACCTATTTCCCATGATTTGAAAGGGTTGCCTCCTGCACAAAACCTCTGAGAAATGCATCCTGTACTGCATTCTGAACTCAAGATAGGGCCTGACCAAGGATCTATAAAATGACATAATTTCTATAGACCTACTTATAAAGTTTATCTTAGTGCGTGACATGATTTTGTTTGCTGCTGCTGCCTGACAATGCTGGTCTCATTTAAAGACTATGTGAAATGATTGTCAAAATGAAAACAGGCAGCACTACTCAATAATTATTTCTATAAAAAGTATATGGGATGCAGGTTTTATAGCACAAATTGACCATGTCACACTTTTGAGGCCTTTTTTGTGTAGTCCATTTTCCAAGGCTGCTGGAGGCTCAGTCAGTATGCTTTCAGACTGCTGATGTCATTTGTGGTGCTGTTCTACTGTGCCTGTTAAGAAGTTGTATTACTAGTAGTGTAATGTCGGTAACTACATTCCTGACTGGTCAGTGGCTGTTTTAGAATAAGTTTTAATCGGGTCTTATCTGTGTTAATTTCTGCTTATGATAGACGTGTTATCCCTTGTACAGCTGCAGCCAGAGAAATGGCAGATGTTTTGTTGCTCCCCCATCCCCACAGTTCCCTGACTGGTAGTTGAACCAGGATGGTGCTCGGCAATGGAAAGACCTTTGGGCTAGTGATGTTCTGATGCTGGGTATTTGTAATGACCTTTTGTGGGAGCTTCGCGTGGAGTCCATGGAGACAGAGGGGTTGAGTACAGCAGATAGGCCAGGGGGTATTAGGCCAGGTAATATTTTCTTGGAGAGAAGGCATGTTTAGCAGTGCAGCCTCTCATCAAAATCAAGTAATTCTGCCTGCACATATAGTGAGCAGGTGTGGGTGAGTCTGGGGGCCCCTGTGAGCAGCCAGCAGGCCTTGTTTAATGCTGTTTTGATCTTGTTGAGTGAAGTTTTGTCCACTGTGTTATATACTAGTAGGCCATAGTCCACTAGGGAGAGGACTGGAGGAGGTGAAGGCAAGCTTCAGAGCTTCAGAAAGAGGCAGCTCTTATGGCGGTAGAGCAGGCCAACATGTGAATTTACGGCAGATGCAAGGGTACATATGTAGTCATGAAAAGTGAGGGCTGTGTCAAAAGTAATGCCTAGATATTTGTAGGTGCTGACTCTTTCAAGGGGAAGGAGTGTACTGGATAGTATGGGGAGGTGAACATTCTTGTGCATATTCTGGTTGTGCGAGAAAAACATGAGCTTAGTCTTCTTAAGATTGATTACAAGTCTCCGGTCAAGGAACCAGTTTTCAGCCTGTTTGAAAGCACCTTGGAGGGCATTCTGGAGGCGACCCAGGGCATGGTGGGATGAGAAGAGGACCGAGTTGTCTGCGTAAAGTAGCATTTTTTTCAGAGCATGATTTGGGGAGTGAGTTTAGGTAAAACCTAAAAAGTAGTGGGCCTAGGATCAAGCCCAGGGGGACACCCGAGCGAACTTGACAATTGCTGGATAGAGTGCTTCCGATTTTCACACATTGTGAGGGGGAGGTGAGATAGTTAATGAACCAGTCCAAGGGCCTTGCAAGAGACCTAGTTGCTTTAGAAGTGGGTGGCCTGACGGTATTGAAAGCCTTCAATAAGTCGATGTAAACTGTACCCACAAGGAGCCTTTTATCAAGAGCTGTGTGAATATAGTTGGAGAATTCAAGGAGAGACGGAGCTACTGTGCCCTTTGTAGAAACCATGTTGTTCTGCACAGAGGAGATTATGTTTGTCCAGGTAAATCAAATCAAATCAAATCAGTATTTATTCATAATGCGCTTTTCAGAATGCCAAAGCGCAAATACATAACAAATATAACAACACACATCCAATAACAAATACAAATATAAAACATTTAAAAGGCAGCAGAACAGACAAGTGCTATCTTCAAAAAGTTAATTCAAATAAATAACTTTTCAATGAGGCTTTAAAAGACCAGTGGACAGGCACTCTCTGATCCGATGAGATAGAAATTCCACAGGGTTGGGGCCACAAAAGAAAAAGCTCTGGACCCAGATGACTGAAGACTAACCCTGGGAATCTCTAGCAATCCCTCATAGGTGGAGCGGAGTGGACGGAGAAGGCAGTAGGGCCGAAGGAGATCTTGCAAGTAGCCCGGTCCCTGTCCGTGTAGGGTCTTATAGGTCAGCAACGCGACCTTGAAGGTGATCCTTCATCACACCGGCAGCCAGTGCAATCCGCGCAGCACATGTGTGATATGGCAAGTTCTTGGTAACCCAGTCAACAACCTGGCTGCAGTGTTCTGTACCAGCTGCAGGCGATGAAGATCCACCCCCAGTAACCCTAGATATAGAGCATTACAGTAGTCAAGACACAAAGATACAAAGACATGAACCAACACAGGGAGGTCATCGTGTGGAACAAGGTTGTCTGTTAGCTGATCTGCTATGATTTTTTCTTGCACTTTTGAGAGGGGAGGGAGGATCGCTATCAGCCTGTAGTTCCTGGGGGAGTTACTGTTCCTGCCTTTGTGTATAGGAGTGACCATGGCAGTCTTCCAGACATGGGGAATTGGCCGAGGCAGAGGGGAGTAGTTGAGGATGTCAGTGAGGGGTATTAGCACTAAGTTCAGGACGAGTCGTAGGAGGTTGAGGTCCAGGGTGTCTATACTCACAGGATTTTTTTTTTGCTGCTTGGTTTCAGCATTCTTCTTACTATTCATGTGGGTTATATTCTTTCTTCGTAGATGTATCACTTTGGATTTCTCAACATTTGGCTAGTACTATACCAGCAATTGGAGGGATCTGACCATGTGAGTTATCTATTACTTGTGTTAGGATGCAGTGAGTGTAGGCAAACACTGAGCCTGGCTAGTTGGCTAGTACCACTGATGGATGTGGAAAGATGGCAAGGTGAGTTGGCCAAAGATATCTTGTGAGGGGAAGGGAGCAGATTGATGTTAGATGTGGTAGATGTAAAGACTAATCTTATCTGTGTCAGTTCACAGGTCAGTGCTAATGGCGGCATAGTGTCTGTTCACTCTGTGTGCACAATCATCTTAGGCATCCAAATCATGCTGTAATTTCTACATGTGTTGTCACAAGAATCCAAAAAGAGTTTCTCAGTGGAGAGTATTACAGTGAATATGTTGTCTTCCTTCGGTCAGATGATATGATTAGCTGGGGAAATAAGTAAATCTTAACCTTTTTTTCTTGCCTCTGTACAGTACATTACATAAACTATATCAAAAGTGATTGCAGGTTGAAACATGCATTTCTTGCTTTTTTTCATCAAATGCTTAATTAATGACCATCTGGTTGAGGGAGGCTATGCACATATGAACTACCTCTGGTTGGTTGAATGTCTCCAATTCTCAAACATGTGAGAATTGGGCACATTGTTTTTTATTTTTTTTTTGTTCACACAATGTATGAAAGGGGAGGGGTGTGCCATGTCCTGAATGGACTCAGCCTTGGTGAGAGCTAAAGATAACTACAGTTCCCAAGAGCTAATAAAAATCAAATGTGGCTTTTCACAGTTCCATGTGGCTAATAAAAATTACTGAAATGTAATACATTTTAATCACAATGGAGAGTTGGCCACTCCAGGCATGCAGGAGTCCTTGACAGCACTCTAGAGAGAGAAAGAAGGGTCAAGCACCTCTAGTTTGTTATTCCATATATAACATTCCTATAAGGTGCTAGTGGTATAAGTATCAGTGTTGACTTCCCCCATCTATGAGAAATCCCAGGTCCTGATGACCAGGGAGACATGCTTCCATTTGGCTTTCAGGGTATTCATGGTAAGATGATTGCTTCTGACCTGAGTTGGACATAGTTCATAGAAACATAGAAACATAGAATTTGATGGCAGATAAGGACCACTTGGCCCACCCAGTCTGCCCATTTCCCTACCTGAATGATAAGCTGCAGATCCTAGTTAACCAGCAGCCTACTTCTTCCTACCCCACCCCCTGAATTGCTCTTATGACTGTCCCATGCATGCTTGAATTCCACCACTGTTTTTGACTCCACAACTCCTCTGGAAGGCCGCTCCACATCCACAACCCTCTCTGTGAAAAATACTTCCTTAAATTACCTCTGAGCTGCCCCTTCTATCTTCAGATTGTGGCCCCTTGTTCTTGCACACCTCTTTTTGAAAGATGGTACCTCTTGGACTTTGTTGATTCCCTTGAGGTACTTGAAAGTTTCTATCATGTCCCCTCTCCTCCTTTCCTCGAGGCTATACATATTAAGCTCCTTAAGTCTCTTCATATGTCTTCCAGTGCAGACCCTGCACCATTTTAGTTGCTCCTCTGGACAGCTTCCATCCTGTTCATGTCTTTGCGGAGATTGGGTCTCCAGAACTGCACGCAGTACTCCAGATGGGGTCTGACCAGCTGTCTGTACAAAGGGATAATAACTTCCTGTTTTCTACTGGTGATGCCTCTCCCTATGCATCCCAGTATCCCCCAGCCCTCCTTGCTGCCCTCTCATATTGCTTGCCCACCTTTAGGTCATCTGATATGACTACCCCCAGGTCCCTTTCCATTTTTGTTGTTGTTAGTATCTCACCCCCCATTGTGTACTCTTCCCCTGGGTTTTTGTTTCCCAGGTGCATTACCTTGCACTTCTTAGCATTGAATCTAAGCTGCCATACATTTGACCATTCCTCTAACCTTGCCAAGTCCCTTCTCATCCTTTCCACCTACCTTGTGCATCAACTCTGTTGCAGATCTTTATGTCATCTGCAAAGAGACATACTTTTCCTTCCAGTCCCTCTGCAATGTCGCTATAAAGACATTGAAGAGGAAGTTCTAAGATGCACTGATTGCTTGGAGGGCACACCAGGGCTTTCAGGGATGTGAATACCCACATCCTTATGCTCAGTGAGTGGTTCATAATTTACACTGGTATCCAATGTGCATCACTAAGAATAATGCTCAGTTGTCCAGGATGCCTTCCTTCCTCCCCTTCACTTGCAGCTGACTCTAGTAAACCTACCTACCACCCATCAGAGCCCAACTCCCTCACCACCCAGTCCTTAGACATCCTTTTCACTAATGCTGTGCTTAAAATGAATTAATTTTCCATCAATGCTGAGAAATGATATCCTTCTTTCTCACCAACTTGCAGAGAAAGAGCTGGGCATCACAGCATCCTGACAAACAACTTTATGCTATTCACATATAAAAATATTGTTTATTGTAAAAGTTAAAAGCAGCAGCAATTCCTAAAATCACCAATGTTTCACATCTTACTCGATGCTTTATCAATAAGACCCACACGTTGGTATGAAGGTTCTTAGTGCCAACTGTTCCCCTTTAAGATAGAAATTTGGAATCTTTTGCTTCAGTGCAGTGGGGACTTTTTTTTGTGATATAGGATATAATCATGCTCATCAGATTTGAGCAATTCTTACCACTTTAATGCGTCTGCTTATTGCTGCATTTATTTTCTAAGCAGATACTCGTGTTGGTGTTTTAAAAAAAAAATATGGTGTGTTAGAACCTTCTCTGTTATGTTGCATGTGCAAGTGAAGTATATGTAGTAAAGTATATGGATTTCTGAATACTCACAGGGAATTGAAATATAACAGATGCAAGGGTCCTATAGAAGGTCTGTGGCTGAGCTTTAATATTGATTGTAGACACCATGCCTCCAGGCCATACTACTGATAAAAGTGCTGATAAAAGTTCATACTAATGATCAAAGTGTCATATGCCCCAGTTTCTGTTGAGCACTCCAATGAAAGTCCAGCTTTGCTGCACTGCCTCAGATTACAGACATAAATTGGGAAGAAATTTGTTCACTCTGCCTTATGGTAAGGTTAGAGTAGTTCTAACAGAAAACACATCATCTTACACTGAAGTACAATATTAGACAGTGGCTTTGCAATATGAGAGAATGAAGAACAATAACTACAGGCACATTTTGATCATATTGAGGTTTGCTTATATTGTGCAGCTGTGCTTCTTCAAGAAGAAGGATTGTCTAGGGACTTACGCACTCACAGACACACACACACACACACATATATATATATATATACACCATTGTATTTGTCTGTGGCCAGAGTAATAAGGTAATTTTTTGTAATAGTGGAAATGTTGTTAATGATGCTTGCCTTGTATCCATCAAATAACCCAACCATGAGTTCAAGTACAGCATTGAGATTAGGTATAATGCAGCTTATGCCATACATTATTAAAATAAATGATTACAAGTAGGCATCATGCTGGCAAACCTTTAATGTTGCCTTATATTGAGTACATACTGCGCTCACGTGCATTTCACCTGCTATTGCTGACTAATACTTCATGTGACTAAAATGCATTTGTAACAAGTCTCTCGACTGTCTTACAGGCAAAGCACAAGATCAGTATACATCAAAAGAGCTCACTGCAGTTATACATATTAAGATAATTTAACCAAACCCCAAATCTTTAAGAATAAGTGATGTGGAATTACATGCTCATGTTATATGACAATTTAACTCATAACATGCAGTGAGGAGCAATACTAAATGGGTAACAGATGCCCTGGTGCACAATCTGGGAAACTGAGAGGCATACTAGCTCAGGGCCTCCAGAAATCTGAGTACAGTTATAAAACATAATAACTGTCATGGGCCAATGAGAATGAGATTTCAGTAACAGTTGTGGACCAAAGAGAAAGAGATTTCAAGTGACCACATTTTGTTTGTGGCACCTCACTTCTGTTTACAGTGTGCAGTATAACTGAATTTTGATCATAAAACTTTTGAAGAAAAGTCAGTCAGAGCTGGGATCTCGAGAAAAGCTTCTTAAACTATCATCCTTGTTGTTCTGATAAGATTTAGACTCAATGTTCTTCTCAGAGAAAGCTAAGTATTTAAGGAACAGCAATTTGAAAAATCAAAAGTTCTATCTGCAGACCTACCAACCTACTGTATATGACCTAACACATGAAGACGGGATAGGATCATTACATATTTTGCAGTCCAAGGTATTGAGAAATAAATGTTCTCTTTCATCTGGAAATTATGGGTAACAGAATCTACATTCATCAGTTACAACAGCTATAGTAAATCTGAGCAAATCCTAGATTTCAGATAAAGCTGTTTTTGATGATGGCTGTGCTCCATGGCAATAGCCATCTTCCTCTTTTCTATGCACTAAACAACCCTTGTCCTATTCACCCCTCCTTTTACCCATTGTGATGCTTACCATATGGTATAGTTTAAAACTCAGTGTACTCTTCTATTTAAATTTTATACCATCGTGATTCTGTTACAGTTACATTTACCTTGCCATTTGTTGACTACACATTCCCCTAACTCTCATCCTTTCCACCCCATAACCTATGTAGCTTGCACAGTACCCACACTGTTAATTTTTTTTTCTTGGATTCATTACCTTGCTTTTATTGTTCACATAATTTCTCCCATTGTTGTCGCTATTTTTGTTATTGCTGAGTCATTCCTTTCTGTATATCCCACCACCATGTTGTGCCTATAAAAGGGCTCCATCTCAGTGTGCCTATATTGTCACCATGGGCTGGATTCACAGATGTTTTGGGGATTATTCCAACAGCGCAATTCCAGTTGTGGACCTAAATCACCGCAGCTGTGGAGATTGCTGTGCACAGCCACAGCAGTTGCGGAAGATGTTACACTGATCCTACCAGAAATAACAGTTTTCTGCAGCTGCAGGATTTCCTGGCAACACCACCTGCAATATGCCATAAAATGTAAAGCCAGTTCATTAATCACCTTTTCTGCAAATAAATCTGATGCTTCATTCAGATTATGTAAGATTATGCAGCTGGCTGGTGGTGGAATATCCTAGCAACAGATAATCCAGTATTAAGTTACCTATAAAGCTTGACTGAATTTACCAAAGTCATTCTGAAGAGATGACAGGCTTTTAAATTATTTGTTGCAAAAACTTTGTTAAAGTTCTACCAGATCCAGCTATGCAGTGAGGTAGCAACCTCTACCCTCTTAGGCCATGAACAGTACTGTAGCTGTTTTTGTTTATTCTATGCTTTTAAATGTGAACAGATTACATTTTTCAGTGAAAGTGCTACCTCCTTAAAAAATTCTATATCTGCCTCATCTTAAAACATTATTTAGGTTTGCAGCACAAACTGTCAGAAGTAAAGAAATTAAATGTTAAGGTAAAACATATACTGAGCATTGCTGAATCTGTGGCTACTTAAGGTATGAACACTTACATAATGCAGCATGACATTGTCCTAACTTCACCACTACCTGCCCAGGCATAGACACAACAGTCACACACCAATGCTAGAAACATGGTGCAAAATCTAAGGCAATACCAGTGCTACATTGCATGATTGTTCAAACACTGATGAATGACATGTCAATGAACTTTTACCCTAAAGTAGCATATCCCTAGTTTTACTGTGTTTTATGCTGCACCCTAACTGATGCTTTAATGCAGGGTTTGTTTGTTTCATGCAATGAATTGCCTTATTTTTCAAAACCTTTTGAACCACTGTTCTCAACTTTGTATTGACAATGCCAGCCTTTGCTGGCATTATTTAATAGCTGCTCCTGGTGTATGGCATGCTTGTGAATGGCCCTGTCATCCATTCAAAAGCATGGGCCCATCACACTGGCTCAGGCCACTAACATGACTAGTAAAATACATTGTCCACTCATACTGTCTTAGGTATATTGCATGCTTTGATCATGGGGCTCCACACACTGAAACCTCACCTACTTTCCCTCCAAAGATCGCAGACCCTGTCCCCACTGCTAATCTCTAGAACTTATAGAACCTTTATACACTGGACCCACCAGAAGAGGTCACATTGAAGTGGCCCTCCACTTTTCCAGCCCCCTACATAACAAATGTACTTAGAGTACCCCATTACCACTACCACAACCAATGTGATCTATCCTCACCACCCACCCTTCCCCAAATCATTCTACTTGCCTATGGAAAAACTAATGGAATCACTTCTAAAGAAAAGACTGGAAGACTGCCTTGCATTCAGTGAATTACATGACCCAAGGTAACACAGATTCACAGCAGGGAGATCATGATAGACAAAATGGATAGATTTCTTTGATTAGATGACCAGAGAGATAGATCAGTGGCGAGCAGTGGATATGGCCTACTTAGACTTCAGCAAGGCCTTAGACACCATGCCACATTGGAGGCTCATAAAACAAAGTCTGGTCAGAGCTACTACAGCTGCTAATGCATTACCTTTATTAGGGTGTTTCATGGGCTTAATTGTAAAGATGAATTTACATAGTCAGGTCTGTGTGTAAATTTCATTTTTGGTAAAGTTAGATTGTTTATCTGGTTAATCCTGTGTTTCCCATGTGTTTAAAATGTGAGTGGTGATTGTGTCTTATACTATATGGGGAAGGAGAAGCAGCTCCACACCAATGCCTTCAAGTAATGGTAAAAACAATGGTGGAGATAGGAGAGTATGGCTACATTGGGGACTGTGGGCCAGCCTGGAAGGATACGAGCCTATACGAATGTGATGGCCTGCTTCCATCGAGGATGGAACCATAGTCCTCAGTGGATGGTTTAAATGTTACTTCGATGGACATTTAAAGCAGCTAATGGGGTGATGGAAGAAATAGGGGAGGCAGAAAGTGGGATACCACAGTCTGAGATAGAGAGTATGGAGATCCTGAGGGGATAGAGTCCCACCAGGATGCAAGTTATTACAGGAAGCAAGAAGGAAGGGGAAAGGAGCATCAAAGGAGAAAGGTGAGGCAGTGGGAACAACTAGAAAAAGGAGGAGGTGACAGGAACATAGCTGAGGTATGTCAGAATGGTGCAAGGTCTGCATCAGAAGCCCTATGAGGACAGACTGAAAGAGTTCAATATGTACACCCTGGAGGAGAGGAAGGAGAATGGGATATGATGGAAACATTTAAATATCTCCCAGGGGTAATAAGTTATAAGAGGGAGATATATTTCAGAACAAAAGGTGCTGTAGATCAAGGAGTCATGATACGAAGTGGGAAGGAGGTAAATTCAGAGAGATATGAGGAAGTACTTCTTCACAAAAAGAGTGGTGTATTCCTGTAACAGCCTTCCATGGGAGGCACAGGGGGTGAACCAGTGGTGGGTTTACAAAATGCCTAGAATAGGCACAAAGGAATCCTAGGAAGAAGGCAGGGGATGAAGAGACAGTGCTGCAGATTAAGTAGGGTCTGCAGCAAAAATGATCATAATTAAAAATGGGCAGACTATTTGAGCCCAGCAGTCATTATCTACCATCAGTTTCTATGTTTCTATGTATCATGGGTTATGTGACTCAAATGGATACAGTGTAAAATTATTAATATTCACAATGTTGATACTGTAAACTGTGTGGCACACATAATTTATGCTGTACTATGCTACACAGATGCACTAATCAGATCGGCAATAATATATGCAATGAGTAAGAGAAAAAATCAAGGGGAACAATGTGAAGCAATATACTACTCATCGAGTGGTGAAATCATGATAGGTACATACCATATGAAGTTACTGTATTATAATGGTACCCAGCCATATACCAGTGTTGAGTTAGTGTAGCTACAATATGGGTTTTTATTTATTTATTTGCTTAACCAGGTATAGACACTAAGCTGAAAGCTTTTTACAGGGAGCGACCTGGGAGCACAAGGAGGTTAAGTGACTTGCTCAGGGTCACAGTATTCAAGTGGAAGCTGTGGATTCAAACCCAGGTCTGGTCTGCTGATGTCACCAAATTTGCAGCTCAGAGCCTTAGACCACTGCGCTATACTGCCTCCAATTGTTATTGCCTCTTATTGTTTTTAATAATCCAGAGATTGTCAACACAATAATGACACATAGCCAAGGATGTTCCTTACAATTTGTGACCTTGTTTTTGTTTGTTTGTTTGCTTGTTTGTTTTTTACCACTTTATTAATTTGGGGGAAATCATTTATAACATAGCAAGTAATAAAGAAATGTATAGACAGTAAACTTGTAAGAACAATTTGATCTGCATTTTCAAGGGACAAGACAATGTTAGGCCAGGAGTGGATTTAGGCCTTAATGTTGACAGTATTCCTATAAATTACAGATGGTGGGGTTTCAGGGTGATGTGTCTCCTGAGGTGAAGGCCCCTTCCAGAAAATTTTTATCAATGAGTGTAGTCAGAGTACCTGAGATCATCATCATGGGACCCAGAAAGCAGATTCCATTCAGTGCTGAAGGCCAATTTAATATGCGCTTGCTAAAATATAAAGAAAGGCATTCACTTCATGTTGCAGGCCTGTGTCAGTAGCAAAAAAAATGTACCAAATAAAGTTCAGAGTGCCACCTTGTAAATATTTTCAATTAACCAACTGCATTCTTAGGCTACAATATGGTATTTATTGCATCAAACTGAAAGCCACACAGCAAAAATGTTAACATTTAAAAGGCTGGAAAATAATTGAAAATTTAAGTTGACAAAAAAGTAAAAATGTCAAATCACACACACACACAGTTGGGGGAGAGAGAGAGAGAGAGAGAGAATGTATGAAACTATGTTTATCATTCAGTCCACTAAGAATTAGATTAGTCCTGAAAGGGTTACCCTCCAGGAAAGATCGCTGTCTCTTTGAATTATAATGTTATGCAGGAATGCAGCAGTAGCGATGCAGCAAATTTAAATTTCACCGGTGAAGTGCCCGTGAAGTGGGCAATTTGCATTGCCATTCCGCTATGCAGAGTGGTCAACATGTAAGGCTCACTTCACCTTTTAATTATCACTTTGCCTTGATGTTCCACCTTAACGCCAATTAAGGCAGAGTGACAACAATATTGGCAGCCCCTGGCCCCCACACATCACGGCTTACAGTACTGTAAGTCACATGCTGTACGAGAACGCGAATGCCTATGGCTGTACTTCCCCGATGACCTGTATCACACAAAACTCCCCAATTTGAAAATTCGTGTCAATGACTACAGTCAGTGGTGAATCCTCTAGATGTACTACAAAACAGGCTTACTTGCAACTAACTAGTAAAAAAATTAATTTTGTGATTTGTGACGTGAATGATCTTGAATCGTGACTGCATTCATGACCATGATGATGAAAAACGTGAATTTATTTTTCTCAGAGTTGGAGTTGTGATGAGTGTTCATGTGAAATAACCAATTATATTAAACTGTATGGGGATGCAGATACCTATGGCTGTACTTCCCGATGACCTGTATCACAAAACTCCCCAATTTAAAAACTCATATCAATGATGTTGACTACAGTGGTAAAGCCTCGAGAGACACTACAAAACAGGCTTACATGCAACTGAATAGAAAAAAAACTTAGTTTTGTGATTGATGACGTGATATATGTGAATCCTGATTCATGATGTGACTGGGGGGCAGTGCACTGCAGTAACAGTCCAGTCCACTACCAATAAAGATATCACAACAAAGCAATACAAAAAAATCACATAGGTGCAGTGGATATAGCAGATTCACACTGCTGCAATTACTGTGTGGCACAATAAAATGTGTCTGATTTAATGGCACACATCACACACACACTCACATGCACACACACACACTACAAGTAACATGCATGCAGCAAATTTAAACCTTTCTTAATATAACCAAATATTTTAAACACACTGAAAATATGCACTGCTGCACCACAACAATCAGCAAAAAAATTTAAAAAATTAATTAAAATATTACTGTGAGTACATTAACAGTTTAACACAGTTATACAACAAAAATATAACTAAAACAGAAAGACTACCTTTTTCTCTGAGTCCCAGTTAATCTAACTATAGTATATCACAGATTCGCCCCTCCCCAAAGCAGAATTTAGTACACAGATGGAATGTTCTAAATTAGCATTCAAAATCCACACAAAAACAACAAACACTTGATGATCTGAACACAGGAGGGTTTTCTACAATCGATGCATTAAATTTTGAGCCAAAAAAAAGACTCAAAGACTTTTTTAACAGCTTTTAGAGGGTTTGAATTGCAGAGAACTCAGAGAGCAAACTGTCTCCTACAGCTACCTACACACACTACCCAGTTCAGAACTGAGGCTTTGCAGAACGATCTAGAGCCCATGTGACCTGCAATCCCATGAACCACTGCAAACATCATCTTGGAGCTCAATAACAAGGTGAATTGATGCAAAATACATTGATATCAATGCACTTCACCTTGAGGGCAACATGAAGTAACGCAAAGTCATTGTTCTCAATGGACTTCATATTCCTCATTATGATGCGAAGTGATCCACTTCGCATTCCAGATTTGGGAGCCCTCCCACACACATCACATGGCTTACAGTACTGTAAGTCACAAGCTTTAGCCAGGCAGGAAGGAAGTGCCTTCTGCAAGGAGATAGTTTCACTTTCTCCTGTGCAGAGGAGGCAGTTAGAGTGTGTGAGACTAGAGCAGTTCGAAGATCTAGAGACTGAGACCCAACAGCTTTTTTAAAAGTTAAATTTTTTGGTGTTTTGTGTAGACTTTTTTTGCACTTACTTGGTTCTTGCTGCGAATTTCTTTTTTTCTTACTTTTATAATTTGTTGTTTGTCTGTGTCTGTCTGTGTGTATGCCTGTGTTATGTGTTTGTCTTGTGTGTGAGTGTTTTGTGTCATTGCTCGGACAGAGTGAGGCAGTTGACTGAGTCGAGTGGGTGGAGCGTAGATGGACCAGGATCAGGGAATGTCTGGGGCGGGGGTAGTTCTGGGACTGCATCATAGGTGTGGCAAGGGAGGAGTGCTCATGGAGGGGCGTGGCCGGTTCATGTTGAACCATACAAAAATCTTGGGTCTCCAAGGAGGCAGGACCACCACCTTCTCAGGCAGTTGTACCACCACCACCTCCAGCATTAACTCCAGCACCAGCTCCAGCTCCAGCTCATCCAGAGCAGGTTGTGCCTGTGTCCCCAGCCCCAAGTGTGGAGCCTGAGCACCATGACCAGGCTGCCAGTGCATCTGGCCCCCCTGCCAGTGCCTGGTCCTCCTCACACCACCCTGGTTTGGGAGTTTTTTGATTGTGTTGGGGAGGACAGCAATCTGGTCAGGTGCTAGATTTGTAGGGTGGAGGTGTGCCGTGGCCCCTTGGGGACTCAACTGGGGACAGGGGACCAGTGCACCAACATGATAAACCAGCACCAGGTGGAGTGGCAGGATGCCACAGAATGGGCCAGGCCTATACCTGCTGGCCTTTCTGTGGCAGAGGGTGTGGCTGTGCATGGCCCTAAGAGGAGAAGAGCCACAGCAGCACCTGCTGCTCCACCAGCACCACCCCAACACCACCAGCTATAACACCCGTAGACCACTAGAGAACTGCCTGTAAGTCAAGCAGACATCACAGTTCTGTGGAGTGCTGTTGATGAGACAAATAAGAGGGTGATTGCTGTCCAGCAGCAGTTGTACGGATAGAGGGACAACAATTGGAGATTGTGCCCATGCTCCAACTGCTGCTGGATCATCAGGGATCCCACACTAGTTTTCTTCCTCTCACCATGTGCCCCACCCTCCCTGCTGTCTTATAAAATGTATTCCCCCTCCACCCCCTGTATGTAATTATGCCCTTTTTTTGTTGTCTTCTGTATGCGTGGCACTTTGTATCCTGCCCCCCCTTCTTTTAAGTGTGTGTGCTCTGTTTTGGTTTTCCTTGTTTTAAGTTAAAATGGTTTGTCCCTGCCATCATTATTTCAACTTAAAGGAGTAGTCCAACCCAAATTTGAAACAGCATATGTTATGTAGAGTGCTTTGATGTGCATGTAAAGTCCTTCCCCTAGTGTGTCCTTTCCTCTGTCTACTATTAGAAGTTTTTACTAAATTAGTAAATTGTGTCATCATGTTAAATTGCTTTATTGTCTTTATCACTCTGACAGTGCACTCTGTGTCATGTGACAGACAGTGATGTAGCATAGTCCATTGATTTACCAAATGCACAGCTCACAATCACAACAGCAGAGCTGTGTAACTGACTAGCAGTTTTCATACAGAAACCCCACTCACCTAGGTCTGTGCTCTGAGGTGCATGATAAACTGTATCAGTAGCCACTTGGTGTCAGTGCATAAGAACAGTTACACAGCTCTGCTGTTGTGCATATGGTAAATCTATTATTATCCTATATCACTGTTACATGACACAGGATGCAATGTCAGAGTGATGAAGCAATAAACCAATTTTACATGAAGAAGATCCACAGGGCTCATAAAACCACCATAAAGGTAGCAGGCTAATTTAGCAAAAATTCTGAATAGCAGACAGAGAGAAGGACGCAGTAGGATTTTACATAAAAATCAGAGTGCTCTGCATAACATATGTATTTTTCAAATTCTGTGTTGACTACTCCTTTTACAAAAACAGAAAGCCATAACTCCACATAAATAGATACCACTTAAAAAGTTTCACTGGTGCTGCAGCAGAATTTATGACAAAACAAGGCACAGTAATGAGCTGTGTGTTTTGCCAGTTAGGCCCTCAGTGGTGTGCCTAATGAAGGCTTAAGAGGCAAAGCACAGTGGCCATGTGTGTGTGCCTTGTTTTGCCATCAATAAGGTTGCAGTATCATTGAATGTTATTTAGTGGCATGTATTAATATGGACTGGTGGCTTCATGTGTTTGCCTTGCACTTTAGGAGACAGGTATTGTGCACCAACAGCTGTCCACATGGTGCAGTGTGCTCCTTATTGCCATGTTATAATCCAAGTTAAGAATGTTTACCCTGACATATTTTTGGTGCCTCAGTAATGTTTACTTTCTGTCATGGAGTGTTTGTGGAAAAGCATGACTGAGCAGTGCAAGTATACTGTGCTAAACTGCATGTGTGCAGTCAGTGCTTTTTCCTGTGTGTGTACTGCAGACACTGTCTAGCTGCTTGCAAACATATATGCTGACTTGTTGCAGTGTTTATGGTATAAAGAATAAAGATAAGAATATATGACATAAATTTTATTTGTACCATCAGCAGCAGCAGCAGACTAAGTGATATGATATTTTTTCAGAGGTCACAGGCTAGAGTGCACCTCAGTCACACAGTGCACACATGACTATTAGGAGATGATAGCACCAAAAATGCTGCTTTTCAACAAACCATATCCAACAGACATAAAGTATTGCTGAGGCATCCAAAATATTTTACGGTGTCCAGACTTTATAAAGTCAGAAAATATATAAGGTCCAGTTCACTGCCACCACACTGTGCTACCACATTTCTTCTTTTCATTTTTTGTTCTGGAATAAGTGATATATTTCTAGTTTAGACTGGCAGTATCAGTTTTGCAGCAAGTTGATGTACACTATAACATGACACAGTGCCAGTGGTACCACAGTGTGGTGGCAGTGGAATGCAGTACCTGTTATATATTCCAACTTTAAAATGTCTGCACACCATAAAATATTTTGGGTGCCTCAGCAATATTTTATGTCTGTTGGTAATGATTTGTTGAAAACATGAGTTTTTGTGCTATTATCTCCATAAAGTCATGTGTGCACTGTGAGACTGAGGTTCACACTGACCGAGACCTCTAAAACATATCATATCACTTTGTCCACTGCTGATGATGATACAAATAAAATATATGTTATATATTCTTCTCTTTATTCTTTATACCATAAATACTGCAACAAGTCAGCATAGATATGATTGCAAGAAGCTGGACAGTGTCTGCACACACAGGAAAGAACACTGACTGCACACATGCAGTTTAGCACAGTATAACTGCACTGCTCAGCCCTGCTTTTTGACAAACACTTCATGATAGCATGACAGAAACTAAGCATTACTGAGGCTCCAAAAATATTTATATTTGGAAATAGACATTATGGCCCAGATATTCAAAAGGGTAGCACATGGCACAACAGTGTTGCACCATGCGCAACCCACTGATGCGCCCCGGCATGATATTCAAATGGGAATTGTGTCTAGCACAAATCCTGATGCATCAGAGCCCATCAGTAATGTATGCAGGTGCAGGTGGGGGTGTGCCCATGCATACTCTGCACATCCCGATATTCAGCCCTGGATGTGCTGAGCCATGCATGCACAACCCCTACTTGTGCCACACAAAGTTGATAAAAAAGGAGCAATGGCAGGCCACCCACAGGTGAGATGCCATATTGCAGGGTGCAACACGGCAGCTGCCACCTGTGGGTGGCCATCTGAGCTCCGCAGCACCTCTATGGTGGCATCCCCAATGCCCGATCATGGCATTGGTATGAAAATAAATCTGATATCCCTGGTGGTCCAGTGGACCACTGTCAGCCCATCGCGATACGGTAATAAAGAAGATCTTATATCTCGATGGTCCAGTGGATTGTCGCTCAATCATGGGCTTCAGTAAATACGCCGGTGGTTAAGCGATACAGTCGCCGATCGTGGGCTTGCAACAAAAAGGTCTTGAGACCTCGGTGGTTCAGGAGGATGTCAGCTCGACGGGCTTTCAGTAAGTAGCACGATTCCTGGCACTTCGGCGGTTCAGCAACCCTCCCACCCGCCCACCGATTCCACCGCCTGCCTCCAGTCAGTGGTGGTGGTGGCAGCACTCACCTGTCTGCCACCTCATCGCCCGCGACCATCGCAGCGACGCTTGTTCACAGCGTGAGTTAAGGTGCAGTTTGCTGTCGAGTCACATATTCCAGATATGTGAATGTATCCATTCACATATCTGAATGTGTAGTACGGTATGGCTGCACTTCATTGGCTCATGCTGTGACCATTGGGCGTGACAGCCCTACCGATGGTGTCAGTCGGCGGCGGTGGGGCAGCAGGCGGTGGTGCTGCCACCCACAGCTGACTGGGGAGTAGGCAGTGGAGATCAGTAGGCGGTGGGGGGGTCCGCTGGACCACCTGGGATATAGAAATCATTATATTTTTACTGAAGCCCGCGATTGGCTGACAGCAGTCCACTGACCACCAGGGATGTAGAATTCTTCTTTTATTTTACTTAAGCCCACGATCAGGCTGACAGCGGTCTACTGGACCACCAGGGACATAGGATTCTTCTTTTATTTTACTTAAACCCACGATTGGGCTGACAGAGGTCCACTGGTCCACCAGGGATATAGGATTCTTCTTTTATTTTACTTAAGCCTGTGATCGGGCTGACAGCGGTCCACTGGACCACCAGGGATATAGGATTCTTCTTTTATTTTACTTAAGTTAGTGATGGGGCTGACAGCGGTCCACTGGACCACCAGGGATATAGGAATCTTTTTTTATTTTACAAATGCCTGTGATTGGGCTGTGGGGAACACTGCCGCACTGCAGGGGGTGTTGGTACCCAACAGGCGCTGCCTGGCAGGGCGCCAGGTGCAAGTCACCGGAGATCGGCGCACCTGCATGCAAATGGGGCAATAATGACATGCAAATGGCCCCATTTACACCTTGCATACATTATGGCCCCATTTGCATGTGCACTTTTGAATATCATGGTTGTTGCGCCTAAGCGCCAATGGAACTGCGCTAAGCGCATCCCAGCTCACTCTGGCCACTTGGCTGGCACAGTATCACTGCGCCATGCGCACTGTGGGTGGTCAGGGTGCAATATTCAATGATGCTGAGCCATGGCACAGCTCCATTGAATATCGCCCAGTCAACGCCCTGAGCAGCCAAGTTAGTGCCATGCCCCAGGCTGTGCCACAGCCTGGGCAGTTTGAATATCTGGGCCTATGACATTATGTGCTCACAACACACAGTCACCAGAATTAATGTGCATCCCAAAATGCAACTATCTTGTGTCCAGAAAGTTCCCAGTGCTGACGAAGTGAAATGGGAGGTAACACTAAATGCAGTTTCCAGAATTAATGGCGCGACTCAGTCATGCACGCAGTGCTCACCCACAGTCACCAGAATTATGCATCCCTAAATGCAACTGTCTCATGTCCAGAAAATTCCCCAGTGCTGACAAAGTGAAATGGGAGTGTAACAAGAAATGCTGCAGCTGTTGCAATTACATGTACTGCTGCTGTTGATTGACCTTACTGTGATGATGATGATGTGATGATATACAGTGTCTTGCCAAACTATATGAAGGAGGGATAACATAACCATTGAGTTTACCATCCCAAATGATGACACTAAGAACTGTTGGTTGCCCAAAGTGTGCTGCAGTCACCTCAACAGGACGGATGACCTGTGTGTGTACACTAATAGTACCCTTGGTGAGTTGATATATGTATATTTTGGAGGGGTGTCAACATATATACATGTACTCATTATATTGTTTTGTGTTGCAGGTCACATACTGTTGGTGTGCACATTCCTGTTTTTTTTTTTACTATATTTATGCTCTTCCAGGCCTGGCATCCTTCCGGGTGCTCATGCAGTGAGGACTGCTACTCCCTGCCTGAACCCTGTCTCGACTGAACTCTGCCAACACCTCATGCAGACTAGGCTCCCAGATCACCCCCAGGGTGGGTCCGTTCTCCCTAACTACCTGTCTGAGGTTAGGAGGCCTCACCTGGGTGTTGGTCAGCCAGGAGTCCCTCAAGTAGCTGGGCCAGCGGTGGGATGTGTATCCTGCCCCTGGAGCTCTCATCATCTCCGCAATCCTGGGAGGGTTCTTTCCTTGTTGGTTCCCGTGGGTGTGTGGTATGCAATGATGTACCGCATACGGCTGCCCTGCTGAAGTCTGCTACACTCCTCCCTCTCTTACATTGGCTGGCATCCCTCTGCTGCCTCTGATCTCCATCGGGGCTGCTAGGATGCCGAGTAGTCCCAGAGAGAGAGAGCAGTTCTCTGGATGCTCAGTCCTCTCTGTGCCCTGCCGACCACCGACAGCCCTGGCTCATTTCTGAACCCAGGTCACTGGTGTGGCGTGAGTGTTGCATCCAGTGCCTCAACCCTCAGCACCACCAGGCTAGCATTCCTGTTCTTGATGAGAAATTGTGGTGTTGGAATTGAAATACTCTCAAGCCAAGCGGTAAGTATTTTGTTTTTTTTGCGGGGGTTATCATTTGCAAGTAGGTCTCATTAACGGTTTATTGTTTGGTTGATTATTCACAGATTTTATCTGCATCCTTCTCCAGTCCAGTAATGATGGTCATGGTCATCATTGATTCATACTACTTGTTGCATGCCTGCTGCCGGGTGGGGTATGATGTTGAACAAGTTATTTAGATAAGGCAACTATGACACCACAAAGCATCAGGAAGTTTCCAAAAAAGGAATGAAAGACTTATTGCAACCTGATTGTAGCAGTAACACATTATGTTTAAGCTGTGGCTCTTCCACCCCATCATATATGTTGATTAACAGATAGCAAGCTGTCCCACTGAAGCCACATGAAGACCAAATTGTCACATCACAATTAAATTTCGTACCAGGCTGTAACCAATACACTGTGTCAGTGTCCCTGAGTCTTAACTAAAGCTACATTTTAAAACCACATCTTGTCAAGTCACAATCTGAGTCAAACTTTTTCAATACTGGCATGGCTGCAGCTGCAAATTGCAATACAGTGTGTGATGTGTTGGCAAATATTATGTGACGTACATGTCACCTACTTTATATGAATCATCAGTTGGATTTGCACTCTTATGAAAAAATGAACAACAAAAAAAGAACAGATGAAATAAAGTTTATATACTTACCAGTATGGAAATGGATATCCTGTAAGTTGCTGTAGACAGTAATGCTGCACCATACAGACCTTCAGTGAAGGAGAGTCATTTGTTAACTTTAGAAAAGCAAAATAAGTCAACCATATGTGTTTGACCACTGTAGCTCAGAAAAGCAACAGGAAACAAAACACAGCTAAAGGAAGTTGAATAGCATGAAAAACATTAGTACACATACTCACTTTAAAGTATTGATAGTAAGAAGCCTTGTGCCTGTGGTTGATGGATGTGACCTCTTGTCTGACTCCCTCTGTCTTGGCATGGGCAGGACATGTAATGGAAAACATCGTCAGAATGGTGGTGGTGGGTGGTGGTCATAGGCACATGATGACATTTACTCTCACATCTTCCTGTATCTGGTGACAGTGGCTAACAGCAGTTTTATGGTAGTGGTCTAGGGGGGCACACAGTGACACTCCCTCTCACATCTTCCTGCATCTGGTGGCAGTGGCTAACAGCAGTTTTATGATGGTGGTCATGTGGGGCACACGATGACACTCCCTCTCACATCTTCCTGCATCTGGTGGCAGTGGCTAACAGTGATTTTATGGTGGTGGTGGTCCAGGGGAGCAAACAATGGCAATCCCTCTCACATCTTCCAGCATCTGGTGGCAGTGGCTAACAGTGGTTTTATGGTGGTGGTCTAGTGAGGCATACCGTGACACTCCCTCTCACATCTTCCTGCATCTGGTAGCAGTGGCTAACAGCAGTTTTATGGTGGTGGTTCAGGGGGCACACGAGGACAATTCCTCTCACATCTTCCTGCATCTGGTGGCAGTGGGGACTGGGAACAGCTGCAGCATGCTGCAAGTTAACACATTCACTATCAATGTCAGATGCAAATAGGTGGGTGGCAGGCAGGATATATTATGCACTGTGTTACAAATGTGATGTGACATATGGAATTTGAGGTCACTCTGGTGGACACTGATTTAACTATGTAAAACAAAACATGTACCATACAAAAATGTGACAGCCTTTTAACCACTTAACTTACTGTAAAACCTACCAATATTAACCTTATCATCATCATCCTCATACAGAAAGCTGCCCTCACAGTCATCAATGTCTGAATTCTGCCCACTGGAAATGTGTTCTTCATTGTGTCATCATCTACCTCAGTGGTAGACTGTTTCATGCTGCCAGTGCCACAAGGAGGATCCATTTCTACAACATCAGCAAAACCATGACTATGCCAGGAGTACGAATACTGAGGTTGCAGTTTGAGCTGGTATGTGCTACTCATTCACTTTTATGAATGTCAGCAAACTGACATTTGCAGGAGAGAGATTTGTACAATGATCCCAAACTATTACACCTGCTGAGCTGAATACCTTCTTGACACTTGCACTGGAGGCAGGCACGCAGGTACTTCAGTGCCACTGTAGTCAGCTCTAGCCATTTACTGACCTTTCCACTCTAGTATAAAAGAGGATCATCAGTTATTGACAGATGCCTGTCTGAGGACTGGAGGAGGGCAGATGTGATTCCTCTTCACAAAAGTGGGAGCAGGACAGAGGCAGGAAACTACAGACCAGTTAGTTTGACCTCAGTGGTAGGGAAAATGATGGAATCACTTCTGAAGGAAAGAATTGTTGAGTACCTAGAGGCCAGTGGGGCACAGGACCCAAGGCAGCATGGATTCACGATGGGAAGGTCGTGTCAGGCGAATCTAATAGATTTCTTTGACTGGGTGACCAAAGTAGTAGACCAGGGAGGGGCTGTGGACATGGCCTACCTAGATTTTAGCAAGGCATTTGATACAGTCCCACACAAAAGATTAATTCACAAGATAGCCAAAACAGGGTACTAAATGAGAAAAAGACCGAGGTAGAATGGTCAGTGGGGGATGCTGCAACAGAAGGTAAAGCCATCAAAAAATGGAGAGCAATGAGTACCAATGCCCGTAGTCTGGGTAACAAGCTTCCTGAATTAGTGGCCTTGATGGAGGAGGAACATCTGGATATCGTGGCAGTCACAGAAACATGGTAAACACAAAACAATGGCTGGGACATAAACATACCAGGATACACTGTCTACAAGAGGGACAGGGAGGGTAAAAGAGGAGGAAGAGTAGTTCTTTACATAAGGGAAGGAATAAAAGCAACAGAACAAAAGGGTAAACAGGGTGGAGAAGAAGCACTGTGGGTAAATTTGGAGACAAGCAATGGCACCACAATACGTATAGGGGTTGTATACAGACCCCCCTTCTCAGGGAGAGGAAATGGACAGGGAAATGATAGAAAGTATACTTAGAATGGCAGAAAAAGGGGAGATATTGCTGATTGGTGTTCTGAATATGCCAGATGTTAACTGGAGTGCAGTTGCAGCTGCCACTTCAAAGAGTGCAGTTATTCTAGATGCCCTACAGGGGGCATGCCTTAGACAACTAGTACTGGAGCCCACTTGAGGGAGCAATATTAGACATGATTCTCTCAAATGGAGATGGAGAGAGGATCACAGATGTAGAAGTGGGTAGCCATCTGGGAACTAGCGACCATCGAACAGTATGGTTCACAATAAACACAGCAATAGAGTCAAGCCATACAAAGACAAAATTACTGGACTTTAGGAGGGCTGACTTTGCCAAAATGGTGTGAGCCTCAAGGAATGCACCAGCAAATGGGCAGGAAGGAGGGTGGAAGAACAATGGGGAATAATAAAACTGCCATCACAGAGGTAACGAGCCTTTTGTGAAGCAGCAAATAAACAAAACAAGACGATGTAAGAAACTACTATGGTTCTCAAAGGAAGTGGCAGTGAAGGTTCAAAGAAAAGAAAGCATTCAGGAAGTACAAGGAATGCACAAGGAGCAGGACAGAGAACTGTATCAATTAAAGCAAAAGAGGCTGGGAAGGCAGTCAAAACAGCAAAGGCCCAAACTGAGGAAAAGATAGCCAACTCAGTTAAGAAGGGGGGATGAAACCTTTATAGGTACATCAGGGAGCAAAGGAAGACCACAGGAGGGATAGTGAGGCTTAATAAAGGGAGGGAGGGTGAGCAGAGGAGACTGTGAAAAGGCAGAGATACTAAACAAATATTTTTGCTCAGTATTTACAAATGAAGAGGGGAGGTACATAAAACAAATGGTAGTAACACTTGGATACAGAAGTTGATACCAGCCCATTTAAGAAGAAAGGGTTCTGAAAGAACTCTTAAAACTGAAGGTGGACAAAGCAATGGGGCCTGATGGGATTCATCCCAGAATTTAAAAGAGCTAAGGTAGAACTAGTGACACCACTGACTACCCTTTTAACAAATCATGGGATGATGGGTGGTACCCAAGGACTGGAGTAGGGCAGATGTGATTCCCCTTCACAAAAGTGAGCAAGGCAGAAGCAGGAAACTACAGACCTGTTAGTTTAACCTCAGTGACAGGGAAAAGATGGGAATCACTTCTGAAGGAAAAGAATTGTCGAGTATCTAGAGGCCAGAGGGCACAGGACCCTAGGCAGCATGGATTCCACAGCGGAAGGTCATGCCAGACAAATCTGATAGATTTCTTTGACCGGGTGACCAAAGTAGTAGATCAGGGAGGGCTGTGGACATGGCCTACCTAGACTTTAGCAAGGCATTTGACACAGTCCCACACAAAAGATTAATATACAAGTTAGCCAGCCTGGGAGTGGGTCCCAAGATGACAGCCTGGGTAAGAATTGGCTGGAGAATAGGACAGAGAGTAATAGTAAATGGAGTCCACCAGAAGAAAGGAGGGTTACTAGTGGGCACCGTAGGGTTCAGTATTAGGACCTGTCCTCTTCAATGTCTTTATAAGCGACATTGAGGAAGGACTGAAGGAAAACTATGTCTCTTTGCAGATGACACTAAGATCTGCAACAGAGTTGATGCACAGGGTGGGGTGGAAAGGATGAGAAGGACTTGGCAAGGTTAGAGGAATGGTCAAATGTATGGCAACTTAGATTCAGTGCTAAGAAGTGCAGGTAATGCACCTGGAAACAAAACCAGGGGAAGAGTACACAATGGGGGTGAGATACTAACAACAACAAAATGGAAAGGGACCTGGGGATAGTCATATCAGATGACCTAAAGGTGGGCAAGCAATGTGAGAGGGCAGCAGGAGGGCAGCAAGGAGGGTTGGGGGTTACTGGGATGCATAGGGAGGCATCACCAGTAGAAAACAGGAAGTTATTATCCCTCTGTACAGACAGCTGGTGAGACCCCATCTGGAGTACTGTGTGCAGTTCTGAGACCCAATCTCCCGTAAAGACATAGACAGGATGGAAGCTGTCCAGAGGAGGGCAACTAAAATGGTGCAGAGTCTGCACCAGAAGACATATGAAGAGAGCTTAAGGAGCTTAATATGATAGCCTCGAGGAAAGGAGGGAGGAGGGGGACATGATAGATACTTTCAAGTACCTCAAGGAATCAACAAAGTCCAAGAGGGTAGCATCTTTCAAAAAAAAGGTGTGCAAGAACAAGAGGGCACAATTTCAAGATAGAGGGGATGGCTCAGAGGTAATGTGAGAAGTATTTTTCACTGGAGGGGTGTGGATGCATGGAACAGCATCCTGAGGAGGTCGTGGAGTCAAGAACAGTGGGGACTTCAAGAATGCATGGGACAGGCATAAGGCAATCTTAGTGGGGATAGGAGGAAGTACGCTGTTGGTTAACTAGGATTTGCAGCTTATCTGTTAGGGGAAATGGGCAGACTAGGTGGGCCAAGCAGTCCTTATCTGCCATCAAATTCTATGTTTCTATGTTTCTGTTTTCATCCAAATGTGAGTCAACCATTCGCTGTGCTGCACTAAGTTCAGTGGCTGATGCATAATCCTATTCTTCAGAATCATTTATGTCACAAGTCTCCACTTGGGACAAAGCACCCTAAAGTGGGTTAATGCCAACCGTTGGATGACAGACCACCTGGAACTGCAGTCCCTTCCTTACAGGATATGCTTGATACTACTCCAGACTGACCTTAGCCCGATTATGCTGCTGGAGGTTTGCTGACCTTGGCACATGACTTCTGTGCCCCATGAACCAAGTGCACCAGTTGCTCACTGACATTTTTACCTGTTCAGGCCCTCCTCCAGTAGTGAGGCAATTCACGCTTGTATCGTGGGGTCCAGCATTGTTGCTATTGCAAAGTTGTCAGTATGCTGCATGTGCCTGATATTTGCCGATTCTGGTTGAATACTGTCAGCATGTGTTTCAGCAACACAATGCTAGCACAGTCTCCGGCAACATCAGGCTATGCTGTAGATTCACAATGTCTGCCTCAGCACCCACTGCAGTGGAAACTGATTGGCTAATGGAGGCAGACTGCCACTCACTGCCTGTGTGGCATGTTCTAAAAGGCCTCAAAATTGTTATTACAGAGTCCATGAGACATCCCTGTTCAGTTGTCATAGATGTGGAGGACCCAGTGTCACTGCTAGTGTACATGATGAAATATTCTGATATGGCTTTGCATTGTTCATACAACCTCCCTGCTATGCATAAAGTGGAGTTCCACTGGGTGACAACTTCCAGCTTCTAAGCGGTGCTGCAGGAGGCTGTTTTGGGATCTGCAACTGCTAAACTGGTCACAGGCCTTTGCAGAAGCGTGAAAAGTGAGAACAGATATGGTGTGCAACTGTCATCATTTCCCCTATAGCAGAGGTGCTGCAGAAACTCCTGCACCACAAGATTCAAACAGTTGGCCATGCATGGAACCCAAACAAAGCCACCATTTTTGATGCATTTAAGCACATTTGACACATTGTCACTTGCTATGAACCCAGCTCTCAGGGAAAGGGGGTTCAGCCACTTATCAATTTCAGTCAGTACCAAGTCCAGCATGTTTTCACCAGTGTGTGAACATGTCACATTGCACACAGCAATTGCTGCATGCTGTTGAATTCCCAGAAGATTGCTATCATGACACTCCACCTTGCTACACTGATTAGTCACACTACCAACAGCACAAACAACACCCGGCACCTGCGCCCAATGTGCAGTTACACACAAATATGAACTCCCCACTGTTTTGCCAATTGTCCACATATCCATACTTAAATGGTTGAATGGAGAGGAGGAATGTTGACGGGCATGTCTTACAGAGTCGGACACAGTATGATACAACTTGGGGACAGCATGGGTGGAAATGCATGTCCTGGACGAGACTTTCCATTTTGGACAGGCACATGCTGCAAACTGCTGGAAACTGGAATTCTCCATGAAGGAGAAGAGCAACAGATCAATTGCCAGCATTTCAGCTACAGCAACATTAAGTTCACGTGACACTGTATGATTGGGTGGGTAGTTCAACTTATGGGCAAAAACACTTTGCAACGTGGGCTGACTTAAACATTTTGCATGGAGTGTGATGACAAATGGCTCTGCTCTGCGAATGGCTGGGGATGTAGTGTTGACGTGTGATGAAGACAGTTGCACAGGTGATGAAAAATCCACAAATGAAGTTATTTTCCCAGATTTATGAACAGGGGTTGATGTACCACTTGCACTAGATGTACTGCATTGATCACCACCACCGCCAAAACAGCTACTCTCACCACCACCTATGTTCCCTCTAAGGTATGTGCACGCATCACATTAGAAGTCAGAAATAACCTATTAAGTGGCTCTGTAGTAGCACACAAAGCAGCTGAAAAGGGATCCTCATGTTCATGAAGTAGTGACTACAGTCATCACTCAGATTTAAGACTCAGACAGCAGGACATGAAAGTGAATGGGAAAGAAACATTGTATGCCCACCCCTGAGGCCACAACCCATTAACTTTAACAAGCCAGCAGTTAACAAGCCAGACATCTCACTCTTGCTCCACTTATTGAACAATGGAACTGATCGGCAAAATTCCAACCAATCGGCATTGCAGTTACAGCAGTGTTTTCGGCTTGACACCTCTTTTCAGTAAGACAATACTTGATAATGAACAGTATTCCCCTGTTGTTCACAGAAATGGCATGTTTTATTTGTTTGGTAGATTCCTCCCAACAAAGCAATCGAGAGATTCTCTGACATAGGGTGTATATTATATTATTTCAGTTTTAAAGTTGCACAATTTCAGTGTAATCTGCCTCTTCCCCAAGCAGGCTTACATACAAAATGTGTTTATAATGGATTTAAAGCCTCACCATTGAAAGAATGTTCATTTTTTCAGTACAAGAAAATGGAAAACTATAGTTTGTGTTTACAATAAAAACAACAAAGCAAGCCTACTGTCTGTTTGTGTCATTTTTTATGTATTTGTTGGGGCTGGGATGGGAATAACCTTCTCAATTAGCAGGCTGAGACACTGACTGTACATATGTCTAGAGAGATGAGATTGTGCTTCTTTTAAAACAGGGTCTCGCTATTATATATACATTTGAGATTCAATGAATCAGTGCTTGTAAATGGTTACCCATGTTGGCTACATGGGGATAGTAATTCTAAAATGGACAACAAGCAATAGCAGCACAAAAAATGTCCTTTTCATTTAATTTCATAAATTCAGACTGCACCTAGCATGGATCCAGAATGGAAGAGAAATACAGTCTCCTAAATGCATCTCCTCTCTCTTATCACATTGAATCACTCACTACATTGCAAAAATGCATTTTAAAACCCCCACTGAGCTTGACAATACCCAACATAGTTATTGTAAACCATGCCTATGGTAAATGACATCACATACAATTATGCATGCATCCATCAAAGATTCCATTGCTAAGTACTGCTTTAAGAAGCTGTCCAACCCTGAATACCACTTTGCCATAAAAGT
The DNA here is from genome assembly GCA_016271365.2 of Neoceratodus forsteri. Lineage (NCBI taxonomy): Eukaryota > Metazoa > Chordata > Ceratodontiformes > Ceratodontidae > Neoceratodus > Neoceratodus forsteri. Next base: position 1,876,029,323 of record CM057452.1, read on the forward strand.
ATTAAATGATATACTTTTGGAGTTGGCAGAGTTGTCTGAGATGTTTCAGAAAGTGGTCTAACAACAGTTGAAGCTGTACAGATTGCTAGGGCAAAAATAAAAAAAATCAGAAGCCAGTACCTGGGTGAAACTATCTACTGGAGCCAACCAGTAAAACTGCTTTTGGCTACTTGCACAGCTGAAGTAAGCACAACAGCAATTTTGCAATTCATTGGCCTGTTATGTGACCATCTGGACAGCTGATTTCCTGCAGGTGAACTTTCTGACTGATCTGCCTTTGATTTTGCAGCAGTGCCACATTGCAGCTTTGAGTTTGGCTTATCAAATGTTGAGAGACTGTACAGCAAATATCAGGACTATTTATTTTCATCAGTGGACCAGGAAGAAATTGTTAGCCAGTACAATGACTTCAGATTTATAGTTGCTGAAAAAATAAAGGAGGATCATTAAATTCTTTACTGACATGATCCACTTTGCTTTGACTAACATGCAGTACAGCATGGTGGCTAAACTTATTAATGTATGTGCTACATTCCAAGCTAAACATGAAGCTATCATGTATAGAGGTTCCAACACAGTCTTATCCTTCCCCAGAGAGATTCTCCATAGGGAGGTGCAGAGTGAGAAGGCTACAATAGCACAGAGAAAAATCTTGGAAGTGAAAGAGGATCACGTACTGAAGCAGAGAGAAGTATGGCTGAGTAGGACCACAATTATCTTTGGGTGGAAGGTTTCACTCAAGGATTCTCATAGGAAAGTTAGGGAAGATTTGTTGCTGCTCTTGGAAAGAGCATTAGGATTTTTATATCTCCAGAAACATGGTGGAGTCCATGAAGTTATATGGAGATCCTGTGCCCCCAACACAGATTGATATTACATTTAAAAATCCTCATACAACTAGCAGCTTGCTTTCTCTGGCCAGCAAGCAGATTGTTTGGGAATACATTTAGTTAACATGTTAGAATTGGGTGAAATCTTTTCATGGTTTAAACAGACTAAGGATAGTCCAGAATCAATCTTAGAGGCAGATAACCCCCTGATTGATTTTGGAAACCTAACTGACCCTAATACCTACTTGCCTCTGACAGTTATTGATTAAGCCTGTAGATAATATCAAACAAATGAACTCTGAATGCCAGCTGGACTTAGATAAGGGAGCTGGGGATCAAGATGTGGATGCCCTTTCTATACTTTTCATGGAATATTGAGGGCATCCATCTTAAAATAATTGACCATGAAGTAGTAAGATTTCTGGATAATTTGATATTATTGGACTGCAAGAAACATGGTGTACAGAAAATGTAACTCCCAAATTGGCTGGATAGTCTGTCTTTACTCTGCCAGCAACTAAAGATAAAAAGTTTGGAAGGTTTAAAGGGGGTATTTCCTTTTTTATCAAAGCTTTGCTAAATTTTCAGATCACTAACATTTCTACTAAGTCAGAGGGTATTTTGGATCTAGTGATTAGCAAGGGACAAGAGAAGATCATTCTCTGCAATATATACTTTCCCCCTCACTGTAGCGCTACTGATCCTGCTGACCTTTTCATACAGGATCTGAAAATGGCACTTGATGAATTGTCAGATAAGAGTACACCTTGTCCTATAATTATTTTGGGAGACTTTAATGCCAGACTTCCTTCTCATTTCTTGGAGATGTATATTGAGATATGATCCATACAATATCTATAACTAATCCAAATATCCCATATACTAGGACTGCTCAGGATCTAAAATCTAACCTCAGAGGTAGGGAATTGTTAGCGGGCTTGGCCAGTAGAAATTTCTGTATTTTAAATGGGAGAACTCAGGGAGATCTAGTTGGATCCTTAACGTATAGAGAACCTACTGGCTATTCAACCCCTGATCAGGTTTGGACCAATTTGGAAGCAGTAAAGCTGATCTAAAAGTTAGAGGTCATGGCTAGTTGGAATCAGCACACTCTGCTATTGTGATTAACATCAAATGCCCTTTTGGAAATTTGGGAGTGAGGCACAATGGGAAGAGTCTGGAAGTCACAAACAAGAGAAAGATTGGATGGGACCGATTCAGCAAGCTAATTTCAAAGAAATTCTTAGTACAGGAGTCTTAGGTGATATTCACAAGTTGGTCCTGGACAAAAGTAAGGCCTTTAATATTTTGGAGAATTGGAAACTATTCATTCTTTACTTGGACCTAGATGTAAAACAATGTACCATCCTAGGTCCCTTTATAAAAGTCTTAGTTTAATTCAGTATGCCTACAGGCAAAGAAGAGTTTGGAGGAAAACTAAGACAGCGTAAGAAGACAAGAAATAAGTATGCAGCAGATTTTAAATTGCTAAAGACTGAAAGAAAAAAATATAGGAAAATTTTCGAATGGAGAGACATAAACATACTCAGGGACTTTAGGAAAAACTGAGGCAGGCTGTTTTGGATAGGGATGGAAGGCGATTTTGGAATATTGTTGCTCAGGGATATAATAGATATGCCAATAGGATTGAAGCCTATATTACACCTGAAGTTTGGGCATCTCATTTCTCCAAATTCTATTATTCTCATGAAGAGCAGGAGACACCTGATGCTTTCAAAATACAGGAGGATGAAATTTTTCCAAGACCTCTCTTGATCACAGAGGACAAAATCTGGATGGCACTGATTGGCCTTAAGGCAAATAAAGCACCAGGGCCTGATGAGATCCTAGGTGATCTCTATAAGGTTTTTACCAACTAATGGATTCCTTTTCTTCTTTTGTTGTTTAATGGCCTGGTTCAGGGGTACTCTTATCCTGCCAGTTAGGCAGGTAGTGTTATTTTCCCAATTTTTAAAAAAGAGGATCTGAATGACCCAAGGATGTATAGGCCTATTAGTTTGATAGATGTTTCACAGAAGATTTTCTCTAGGATAATTTTGGGCAGATTGCTGTCGTGGGTCACGGAGAACTTAGTATTGAATGAGGCACAGAAGCGGTTTCCGGAAAGACTGTTTTACAGTACAACACTATTATGTGCTTCAGCACCTGATCTGGAAGTATACTAAAGTGAGAAAAAACAGATTTTATTGCTGTTTTGTAGACTTCTCCTCGACCTTGACAGCATTAGCAGGAAAATCCTTTGGGCTACATTAAGGGATCTGAAGTTGGAGGCCTCACTTCTTGATGTTATTAATAGACTCTATGAAAATATGTGGGCAAGGGTCCAGTATAATCAATATGGTCATCTAACTGATAGATTTGAGACAAATGTGGGGGGCAGACAGGGGTGTATTTTGGCCCCACTCTATCTAACATCTACATTAATACAGTCTTGGATCAACTAGGTAACCCAGATAACCCAGATTTTCATACTCCAAAAATTAATGATCAAAGGATTGAATGTTCAGCATATGCAGACAATTTAGTCTTGCTCTCTACTTCAGTCCTAGGTTTTAAAAGAAAATTGGCTCACTTTGAATCTCTCTGTTCTCAAAGGAAACTAAAAGTTAATCTTGGCAAGACCAACATTGTAGTTTTTGGCTCTCAAACCAAGAATACGGTAAGCTTTAGGCTAAACTGTAACCATATAGACACTGTTAAGTGTTATGACTATTTAGGTGCCCATTTTGCCTATAGCCTATCTTGGACCAAACATTTGGAAGCTTTTCAATTTAAAATAGGATCTTCTGTAAATGCCCTAAAAATATTTAACAGCAAGATGGGGAAGTCATTGGTGAGCGGGGTATTAACAGTTGTTAATGCCAAAATAAGAACAAGCATGTTATATGCCTCTGAAATCTGGAGTTATTCTAAGGTTAGAGAATTAGAAATTATTCTGAATAAACTCTTTAGATACATCTTAATATTTTTAAATGGAACTCCAAGCTGTATTCTTGCCTTGGAGGTAGGACAACTTCCTTGACTTCTCTCATCTATGAACAACAGATTCTCTCTCTCTGTTGAAACTTTCTTTTGCCCCAACAAAGATATCCCAGAATGTGTGTAGTGGAAGCCATCAAATTGGCCAGCATGGGATATGTACATCCCTTTATTCAACTTATTAAGGAAACAATAATGTCAGCCAGATTGGGCTACCTCATATATAAAATTTACACAAGACCATTTGAGGAGATTAGGCAGGATATAAAATTGAGGCTAATTGACTTAAGACATAAATTCTTTCTATGTTCAACTTTCCAAGCTTAAGCTATATGGATTTTATAAAAAAAGTAAAGATTTCATGGAAATGAGCCATATCTCTCTTTTTAACCTGTCTTAAACAAAGAAGAATCTATACAAGATTCAAAACTGAAAACTGTAATGCTCAATGCATTCATTTTAGACAAAAGAGAGGAGTTACTTTATCCATATTGTAAATGTGGAGTGGGGACTATAGATGATCTCAAACATGTGGCACTCTTGTGTCCTAGGTACGAATCAACTAGGAAAAAACTGCTGGGTGGATTGTTAGGGGATCTCAGCCTCCCCCTGGATGATCTTTTGGAATATTTGTTGACTATGAAAGAGAAGAACATGGTAGAGATTTTTGCAAGATTTTTAATCTCAACTCATTTGTACAGTTTATTAGGGGGACTTGAAGTCCTGTGGAGTTTTTATGTGAAAAGGTACTCTGTTAAATTGAATTGCACTGTAAAGATATTTAAGTTCCTTGTTGATTTATTTATTGTATATTTATATTTACTATGTATTTTGTCCTGATTTTAGTATACTGTAACTGCTTTATGCCGAACAATAAATTGTACTACTACTACTACAAAATTCCAAGCTTCTAGTGCTGACAGTGAAAAGGCTTCAGCCTCATGACCTGCATTAAGAGCAAACAAAGAAACTGCTTGGAAGAATGAGAAGGACCTGCAGAAACCTGAAGAATGGTCAGGGTTTGGCAGTTGAAATTCAATGCAAAGAAATGCAAGATAATGCATATGGGCACAAAAACCCTGGCACAATATATCAGTTGGGGGTGAGGATATAGCATGACCAAGCAGGAAAGGGATCTTGGGGTTATCATCTCTGATGACCTCAAGGTAGGAAACAGTGTGACAAGGCAGCAGGTAAAGCAAATAGGATGCTGGGATGCATGGGCAGGGCATCACCAGCAGGAAAGAGAGGTCATAATTCCACTATACAAGACACTAGTGAGGTCCCACCTGGAGTACAGTGTACAGTTATGGACCTTACCTAAGAGGACGGAGACAGGGTAGAGAAGGTTCAGAGGAGGGCAACAAAGATGGTGCATGGATTGTGATCACAAGTCCTATGAGGACAGGTTGAAGGAACTGACATGTACTCCCTGGAGGAGAGGAGGAGAGAGGGGATATGATAGAGACATACAAGTATCTTACAGGAGGAACAGGGTGCAGGAATACACTATTTTTAAGTGAAAAAGATGTTTCAGGACTAGAGGGCATGGGATGAAGTTGGAGGGAGGACTATTCAGAGAAGCGTGAGGAAGAATTTCTTCACAGAGCAGGTGGTGGACAAGTGGAACACCCTGCCAGAAGAAGTGGTGGGGGCTGAAACAATCACGGGATTTAAGAATGCATGGGATAGACATAAAGGAATTCTGGAGGTCAGGGATAAGGGGCAACAGACTTCTAGGAAAACATAAACTGAACTTACAAGCTCAAATGGGCAGACTGGGTGGGCCATAGGCCCTTATCTGCTGACACTGTCTATGTATCTATGTATCTATGTAAGAAAGCCATTTAGATATGCTGATGCGAACAAAATTGTTTTTAACATTTGGTGGAAAATGGATTTTAATAAAATGTAAGTCCACTGGAAGAATGGGAAAGACAGGAGAGAAAAAAGTAAATGTTGATTTCTTAGCAATGCATCATCAGCAGCACCCTTTTAGATGCATGCAAGACACTTTAAATGTACATAGTTTACACATGTTTCTAGTTCATACTGTTATGGCAGCACAATGCACAACCAAGCTTCGGACTGTGTCAGAATGTATATTTATACTTTGCATTGAGTATTTGAGTGTTTGGTTATGTTTTCTACTGTTTACTGGCAATAAAATATATCACTTGTTTGGGCCACCCGATTTGTGCACATGAATCAATTTTTTTGCACAAAGTGCCACATACACGTACCAGTTGCCCAACCACAGAGACTAAAAATTAGAGGGAACTTTGACCACCACTGGACAAGATTTCAAATTCATTATGCTCCTCCACCTCATCATGCCTGTAGTAATCCTCTGCTGTTGTTTCATCACTACTGCACACATTCCTACTTGATCTTACAGTCATGGAAGGGGATAACATGCTCATTACGGTTGATGATGAGGGTGAACGCCCCACTCTGGTATTAGCTGCCATATTGTGCTGTGTCCACAGTGCCATGTGCCTGTTCTTAAGATGTGTAAGCTGTCCCCATGCCCAGATGGCACTCCTTTTTGTCTCAACTCACACGTGCGTGGCAAAGTTGGCAGATTGCAACTGACTCATCATTTGCATCTTTCACAAAAAAGTCCCAAACAAGGGATTGTGATCCCCTACTGTTAACATGTCCCTGATGCTGCTTATTGGACTCCATTTTTTTAAGCCCTGAAATGGGGGGGGTGCTATATGATTTTTCAGGCAGGACTCATTTGGACTGCAACTGTCCACCACGGCTACCTACCATTATTACTGGGTCATCAACATTATCAACAGAAACTGCTAAATCACAACTTTTTACAGGAAGGGGGAGTTAATGCAAAAAGACCCAAACACAGCCACCTTGACTTTCTTTTTCTCTGGTTCCCAATAGGGGTCATTGCCATCATCATCATATTCATTGACATCATCCACATCCACATCTTCTGCTTGGATGCTGGCATGTGGAGTGCGTGTTGCAACAACAGCAAAATCATCATCATCATCACCACCATCACCCAATATTTTTGCACTACACTGTGAATTATTGCATGGAAAATGCATGACCTGAACCACGGTGGAAGAAATGTGACATCGTGTGTTATTGTTGCCATGATGATCAGAAACATGTTCAGTTACCATGAGGATGTTGCTGGGGAGAATGACATCATCTACTCTATCACTCATTGTTTTAGACTCAACTATATCTTTGGACACAGTTAACTGGTCAGAAGTAGAACTTGAGGCAGCAATACTCATACCACCAGCAACTGCACTAGCACTACCAGTTGGGACAACATCATCTCCTCCAACTATAAGTGAAGCTACCAATTACATTGTAAAAAAACATTGAAGGAGAAATCCCTTTCCTCACATAAGCAATGCATTTCTGTGTACTACCACGCCCACAGACAATCTTACCACTGGCAACAGTGCCATGGCCATAAATAGCTTTGCTTGCACATCTCTTTGAGGGCATTTTGGGGGATCACCAAGAAAACTGTAAACAAATTTAGATTTTAGAGTAAAATTCAGATTTTGGAAGTTTCAGCCTGGGCTGCTAGGTTGTAAGCCCCCAAAAACAACTCTGGCTTCAAGAAGAGATGCAGATGCAAAGTCACAACAACACCTTAACTAACCACTGTTCACAAGTCACAATCCAATCTGGAAAAGAATACCGTTTGTGAGTTGGGGGGGAGCACTGCAGTAACAGTCCAAAACCAAGATACCACAAAACAGTGCAAAATCACACAGGTGCAGTGGATAGCATGTTCACTCTGCTGCAATTACTCTGTGGCACAAAAAAAAGGTGTCTGATTTGATGGCATGTGTTGCACACACACACTCACACACACATTACAACTAATGCGTAGCAAAATGAAAACGTCAGTAATATAACCTCATATTTTAAACAAACTGAAATTATGCACTGCTACACCACAACAATCAGCAAAAAAAGTCTATAATTACTGAAAATATTACTGTGTGTACATTAACACAGATATGTGAGAAAAATATAATCAAAAGAGAAAGAACTGCCTTTTTCACAAAGTTAATCTACCTACATCACAGATACGCCCCTCTCTCAAAGCACACTTCCAGTGTCTGTCAGTATACAGACTGAATGTTCTAAATTAACATTCAAAATCCACACACAAACAATAAACACTCACTGATATGAGCACAGGAGGGTTTCCTACAATTGATCCGCTAAATGTTCAGCAAAAAAAAATTACTCAAAAAGGCTTTTTTTAACAGCTTTTAGAGGGGTTGAATCACAGAGTGCTCGGACAGCAAACTGTCTCCTACAGTTACCTACACACATTACCCAGAACTGAGGCTGTCCAGAACAATGTAGAGCCCATGTGAACTGCAATCCCATGACCCACTGCAAAATTTGCCTTGGAGCTCCATAACAAGGCTAAGTGATGCAAAGTACATTAATCGCTATGTACTTCACATTAAAATTAGTGAAGAAGTGTTTGGGAGAAGGCAGAGTAACATGAAGTCATGGTTTTCAATGGACTTTGCATTCCTCATTATGATGCAAAGTACTCCGCTTCATGTTGTGGATTACTTCACGGATTCCGCATAACTCCGCCAATCACTTCGTGGAGTGAATTATGGCCACTTCACCCACCACAGTGCAGCAGTTTTACAACTCTTCAGAATTTGTCCATTTACAGCCTGAATTACTAGAAAGAAAGTGCATGTTTCATTTCACATCAGTGGATACAGTCACTGTTGAATAGTTCTATGTCATATTGGTGATAGCAGAAAGGCGATTGCCATTAGAGAGAAAGAACAACACCGAAAATCAATTTCAGTGATGCACACTCATGGCACAGAACAAAAGGGCACTGAAGACATAGTTTTTTTTTGTTTATGTGGGAGGGCTGTGCCACCTGCACCCCCCTAATAAAGGATTCTTATCTCCGGGGGGGGTGCATGTCAGGGGGGTGCAAAACCAAAAAAAGGGTAAATTCCAGACCAGCACAAAAAAGCAATGTGACCAGATTCAAACCCAGCACCCTCCCAACCCTTGCCTGCCACCAACTCCCCACACCACATGACCAGCTCAGCAGCCCACTACAGTGCTACACCTCACAAACCCTCCCTCCCCTTCCGCTCATCGCATGGCATGCTCACTCCCTCCCATGTGAGTGTACATATAGTGACATCCTGTCACGAAATTCACTACCCCATCTGGTTGCCCTCCCTGTCCAGTAGTCCAGTGAACATGGTGCCGTTATTGAGTCTCCTTTTTTGAAAGCGCTCAATAGCGGTAGTTCTCATCACAGGATACCATTTGAATTAGCATACACAGGCTGAGGCAAACAGTAAAACATTACACTAAAAAGTTTTTTTCTCATACAAGGAGTGAACCTGGCAGCAGCAGTACAGCTATAAAACCCCTGGGAGTTATCTGAGCAGGCACTGCACTAATCAGTTAATCTGAGAACTGTGCTAACCAATTAATGGTTTAAGTAGACTGAAAGGAATGCAACAGTTTTACAACTCATTAGAATTTGACCCTTTAATGCCTGAGTTCATTTCTTTTCCCTTCCTACTGGTTAAACCAGAAGTCAGCCCAGAGCAAGAAAAAAAAAATAGCGCAGATGAGAGGGCAAAGGAAAAAGAACAGCATTGTGATCTATGGAATGGAGATGGTGGAGTGCTCTTCAAGTAGCAGAACAATTGTGCTCCAACTCAAAATGTCTTGTGTGCTCGTTGGCAGTCTGGTGTGCTGCGTTGGCAGTCTGAGGTGCCTTTTTCCTCAAGTGATAGCAAGACTGCTTGCAGAACTCCACCCTGCAGCCATAAAAACTGGGAAGCTGGGGGAGGAACCAACTGGTACACTGGGTAAGCAATTGGTTAATGGATAGCCATCTGGGGTGGTGGTTAACAGCACTCAGTTGGGGAAAGGAGCAGAGTTCTGCAGGGCTCAGTACTGGTTCTAGTCCTATTTAATGTCTTTACAGGTGACACTGCAGAAGAACTGGAAGGGAAGGTGTGCCTCTTTGTAGGGGACACCAAGATATGCAATAGGATAGACACTCTGTGAGAGCTGAGAGAATGAATATAGACCTGAAAATGCTTGAGGAATGGTCAAGGGTATAGCAGCTGGATTTCAGTGCAAAACAAAAAGCAAAATAATGCATCTTAGGAGCAGAAACCTAGAGGAAGCGTACAAAATGAGGGGAAGTACTGAAGGTAACTAAAAAGGAAAGGAACCTAGGGGTAATCTTAACAAATGGTCTTAGGGTGGCAAAGCAATATGACAAAGCCATAGTGAAAGTCAGTGGGATACTAATGTGAATAGGGAGGGTATGAGCATCAGAAAATGGATGTTGTGTTACCACTGTATTGGTCCCTGGTGAGACCACACCTGGAGTAGTGTATCCGTATCTGGACAGCACAACTTAGAAAGGAAATAGGCAGAGTAGAGGTCATCCAAAGAAGGCCAACAAAAATGGCACTGTATGTGTTGAATGAATGTGCATTCCAAGATGAATTGAAAAGGTGCAAGGGGGAATTTGATTCACTCTCTTATGATTTCAAAAATTTAAATGTGTGTTGAATTTTGGAACTGTTATATGAAACTATGGTAACTATTGTATGTTTAATTATTTCAGTCTATCCCTGATGAAGAGACTAATTATAACTCTCAAAATGTTTGAATTATACAAAAAATAAGAAGCTTTGTGACTAAGCATATAAAATGTTGTGCACACCTAAGAACTTTCTGGTCCTTTCTGGTGTTTTTCTGACATCTAAAGAAGGGCAACAAAAATGGTGGGACATTTAAACTAGTGGGAGGGGAGATGAAGGTAGCTCTAGGAAAAACACACATAGAGCCTGCTGTCTCTCCCCACTCCACCTTGCACCAAATCTACACACTCCAGGATAGCAAAAGCAGATAGCCGGGAACATAAAACCCTTTCTGGATCTGGCATTGACAATCACAATGAAAGGAAGGAACCATAAACAGGGAAAACTACAAAGGACGAACAATAACATCAAGGGAGGTGTGACAAAGAAAGTGACACAGAAAGAGTGGTCAGCACTATGCCTCAATGCACACAGTCTGGCTAACAAGTTGATTGACCTCACTGCCACAATAGCTGAGGCAGGACTAGACCGGTGTCCATGATGGAAACATGGCTCACAAATAATCATGGTTGGGAGTTGACTATCCCAGGGTACAACTTGTTTAGGAGATAGGACTGGGAAAAGGAAGGAGGTAGCTATTTATGTTAAGCATACCATCAATGCTACAGAAATGCAGCATGCACTAGGGAAACAGAGGATCTAAGGATCACAATAGGGGCTGGGAGCCAGAAACCCATTCAGGTAGGAATAATCTACAGACCCCCAAATCAGGAGAAAGCCAGGGATAAGGAAATCCTGGAAACAATTCTCCAGATGTCAGGCAAAGGGGACATGGTGCTGGTGGGGGATTTCAATTTGCCAGATATAGATTGGAATACCCACACAGCGGCATCACAGAAGAGTAGAGAATTCCTAGTCACACTACAGGAAGCAGGCCTAAGTCAACTAGTGACATCACACACAAGGGGTAATGAGATTCTAGATCTGATTTTCCCAAATAGAGATAGGGTTACGGGTGTTGAAGTAGGGAACCACCTGGGAAACAGTGATCATAACACAATATGGTTCATGATAAAAAGGACTGTAGACTCTACACACTCCAAACTGAAGGCCCTTGATATCAGGAGGGCAGACTTCATAAACATGAAGGCCTGCCTAAGAGACAATCTAAGTAACTCAACAGAAGAGTCCATTGAGGAATATTGGACAAGGTTAAAGGATGCAATAACCATGGTCACATCACAGTGTGCCCATCAGGTTAGTAAGAACAAAAGAGGAAAAACTCACTATGGTTTCCAAGGAGGTTGCACCATGGTGAGAGAAAAGTGCATTGCCTTCAGAAAGTACAAGGAGTCGGGGAATGAGGCAGACAAAACAGAATATAAACAGAAACTAAAAGAGACAGGGAAAGTGATAAGAAATGCAAAGGCTCAAACAGAGGTTAGGATACCTCAGGAAGTATAAAAGGGTAACAAAACCTTCTACAGGTACATACATGAAAAAAACGAAGACCAAAGGGGGCATTGTTTGAATCACAAAAAAAGATGGACAAACCACAGAGCAAGATGGGGAGAAGTCAGAGACACTATTTGAGCATACCTCTCAACCTTTTGTCCCCCAAATGTGGAACACTGCCTGTCAAAATGTGGGACAAATGGGCAAAATATGGAACACTTAATCAAATCTTTACCTAAGAAGCTCTAAAATACTGTTAAAATGATGCATTTGTGTTCAGAAAGTCTGTTATTAATTGAATAATATATTGTTTGCATCATTTACTATGGATTTTTGCTTTAAAATGTTGACTTTGAATGTGGAACAAGTCCTCACAATGTGGAACAGGGAGCTTTAGTGAAGTAAAATGAGGATCATTCCTTGTAACAGTTGAGAGGTATGTCTTTGAGTACTTCTGCTCAGTCTTCACACAGGAGCAGATGGTATTGGACCAACAATAGGCATAAAGAAGTGTCTGATTGAAGAAATAGACACAGGTCCCTTCACAGATGGAAAGGGTCCGGGAAGAAATAGACAAGTTAAAGGTAGATAAAGCTATGAAGCCAGGTGGGACACATCCAAGAATACTGAAAGAACTAGGGAGGGAACTGGCAGTCCCTTAGCAGTGCTCTTCAACAAATCATTAAGGAGCTGGGAGGTGCCGGAGGATTGGAAGAGTGCAACAGTAGTACCACTCCACAAGAGCGGAACCAAGGAACAGCCAGGTAACTACCATCCGGTTAGTCTAACATCAGTCGTGGGAAAACTGATGAAGCTGGTGCTGAAGGAAAGAATCTTAGCTTTTTTGGAGCAAACTGGTCAGCTCAACAAAAATCAACATGGCTTCACAGCAGGGAGGTCCTGCCGGACAAACCTGGCTGACTTTTTCAATTGGGTCACCAAAACAGTGGATCAGGGTGGGGCAGTGGTTGTGGTTTACCTGGACTTCAGCAAAGCTTTTGACTCCGTTCCACACAGGAGACTAGTCCAAAAACTGGAAAACATGGGAACTGGGCCCAAGATTACAAACTGGATCAGAAACTGGTTACATGGGAGAACTCAGAGAGTATTAATAAATGGCACTCTGTCTGTGGAGGGGAGGGTGACATAGTGGGGTCCCACAGGGCTCAGTTCTGGGGCTGATCCTCTTCAACATATCCATAAGCGACATTGTGGATGAACTGGAGGGAATGGTGTGCCTGTTTGCAGATGATACCAAAATCGGCAACAGGGTAGACACAACAGAGGGACAGCAAAGCATGGAAGTTGATCTCTGAAAACTGAAGGAGTAGTCCAAGACCTGGCAATGGAAATTCAATGCCAAAAAATGCAAGGTCATGCACCTGGGAATGTGTAACCCAAGGAAACTGTTCTCAGTGGGAGGGGAGCAGCTGGTGTCACCAGGCAGGAGTGAGACCTAGGGTGATCATATCAGATGAACTCAAGCTCAGTAGACAATGTGAAAAGGCACACTATAGGCTATTGGTATCCTGGGATACATGGGGAGGAATCACGAGCAGAGGCATGAAGTAATCATGCCCTGTATTAGCCTGGTCAGGCCCTCACCTGGAGTACTGAGTCCAATTCTGGAGGTCACACCTCAGTAAAGACATAGATAGGCTGGAGACGGTACAAAGAAGAGCAACAAAGATGGTGCAGGACTTGCATCAGAAACCGTACGAGGCAAGACTGGATGACCTCAGATTATACTTCCTAGAACAACACAGGAATCGTGGGGACATGATAGAAACAATTTAAATACCTTAAAGTCAGCAACAGGGTGCACGTGCAGAACCTCTTTCAGGTAAAGGACTATAGCAGGACTAGAGGGCACAACCTTCGACTTAAGGGAGGAAAGTTCAGATGTAATACGAGGAAATTCTTCTTCACAGAGCGTGTTGTGGAACCATGGAACAGCCTGCCAGAGGGGGTGGTCGGAGCCAAGACAATGGGGGAATTCAAGTTAGTATGGGACAGACACTGTGGATACACAAGCAGGCAGCTAAGTAGGGGGGGTAGGAAGCCAAGGGCAGACTTGATGGATTGTATGGTCCCCATCTGCCCACAACTTCCATGTTTCTGTGTTTCTATGCTGCAGGGGTTGCACCAAATGTCCTATGGTAAAAGACTGATGGATCGGGGGGGCGCATGATAGAGACCTTTAAATACCTCAGGGGAGTGAATAAGGTAAAGGATGGGAGCATTTTTAAGACAAGAAGGTGTAAATGAACTAGTGGCATGCAATGAAGTTGGAGGGGGAAGTTTAAGAGGGATATGAGGAGTATTTCTTCTGGAAAAGGTAGTGGATACTGGGAAAATCTTCCAGCAGGAGTTGTGGGGAAAAAACAGTGGTGGGCTTCAAACATGCATGGAATAAGTATAAAACAAAACAGGTGTCAAAGTGAGTAGAAGGAGGGGCAGAGACCAGATAGGGTCTGTGGTGGCAGAATAGGCAGGGAAAAGAGGGTTCCTTATCTGCCAACAAATTCTGTTTCTATGATTAAAATAATCATCTACAGTGCCTTACCTGACTGCTCTGGCATTCCCTTCTTGTGTGCTGTGTCCAGTCTCCTGAGTCCTACTGCTGATGTTCATTCAGGTCCTGTCACTGTTTCAGGGTGTGAGGAAGGGAGCTGTAGCACCATACTTACCCTCCTTGCCCTCCCCACCAGCAAAGTTCAGTGGAAATCTCCATCCAATATCAGTAAAACAAATTCTTAGTCTTGTTTTTTTATAATTTATACTTGCAGGATATCCAGACTGGGATGCAACATGTAATTTTCAGTGATGTCCTACTTCCACCCATTTCAGCAGCCAGGTGGACTGAATCATTAAGACATTTATTGACTAGCCCAAGGTCATACAGTGAATATTTTGGTTCTACCTGAGGTTTGAACCTTCAATCTGTTGGTTCCCAAAGCCAGTGCTTCAACTACTACAGTATACTAACCCCTGCTCCTGCCATCTGACCCAGTTAAATATGTAACACTCATTGCTCAACCAGCCCCTGGTATACACTGCCCAACCTACCCCACTCACCCCCCAAAAAAGGATATATTATGTCCTTTGGTGTGCAGCTGGCACAGCCTTCCTAACACTTTGACTGGCTGACATTTAATGAATTAAACCATGAAACCAGTTTCATTCATTAACAGTAGCCATCTGAGAAGGAGTGAGTGAAGGCTGTTCTGATTGCCTACTAAGGCACATATCATTTTTAGGGGGTGATGGGGGTAGGATGCTCGTGGGTGCTAGAAGGTGCTGATACAAGGGCTGTGATTTATTTTACTGGGTCAGCCTGTGGAGCAGGAGGGAGAGAGAAATGGTGGGAGCAGCAATTTTGCTGTTAGCAAGGACCACCTAGATTATGGATTACCCTTTTGGTCCTCCCACCTTAACAAGGACAAGGCATTAGTGGAGAGTGTCCAGAGAAGGGTAACAAAGTCCATACCTAGGCTAAAGAATATGACATATATAGAGAGAGAAGCTGTGGTGCTGCACATGTTTACGCTGTAGAATAGAAGAAAAATGGGAGATGTATTGTTATTTAAAATACATGAAAACATGGACCTCACAAAGGTATGTGAAGTAACTCTTAAAACTAGGATGGCTAATCTTAGGTCTCACAACCAACAACATTCAACACCAAAAGCTAATACTAATAGAAGGGACAATTTCTTTACAGTTAGGGCACTGAAGGTGTGGAATTCACTGTCACAAAACCTAATTGAAATTGGGGAATTTGACAGATTTAAGAAAGAACAGGACAAATATCTCAAGGTACAAATAACAATGGAAAAATAAGCCCACTAGGAGTGGGAGACAGTCCAGATAGGCGCAAGACTACGACTGTCTTAACTGAGTAATAGTGAGTAATACTTGTGTGAGGAGGTAGGGAAGGGAGAGAGAAAGAGCAGTGTCATTGACACTACCGGCAGTGGGGATAGGCTCCCAAACATAGTAAAGAAAGAAACTGTCAGATGTGTGCCTTGTTGGGGGAAGGAGAGAGAAGCAGTGTTGATGTCAGTGCTGATGGTGGGGATGGGCTCCCAACTGAGGGTCAAAGGAGTAAACAGCAATGGTAGCTTCGCTGTTTGCTCCATAGCCCTAATAAGGTTAGTTTACTCTGCATGCTGTGTGCAGTGCAGATGCAGTGGTGCAAGAATTAGGCTGATAGGAGCCAATTTGGGTATTTTTCTTCACAGTTTTTGCCACTTCCTAGCCAGAAAATGTACAGAACTAAATTTCATCAAAATTAGCAGATCAAGAGATCCTGTACCAGAACACACATTTTTAAAAATGTCATGAAATTATGTCAAGGAAAGACCAAGATATAGGTAGCTGAATATCACAATCTGACCTTCACAATGTGGCAGACATACTGTATATACTGTACATCCAGAATCAGAATATATTCCAAACTTATTCAGCACTCAACAGTCTATCAAGCTCTAACTATAGTGATGCTATCGTGCCACTATGCTACAGTGAAATAAAGGAAAAGTATCATTTTGAATATACCCTGTAAACAGAAAACAATATTTATTTATTTAAAATTTGGTAACTGGGAAAGGCACACTGAGCCGAGACTCATTTCCAGGTGTGACCTGGGGGAGAGGGAAGTGGGTTATAAATAATCAGAGAGGCAAAACAGCAAAATACATGAGTACCCAAGGTAGAACAATATATACAAGGTACAGGATAAATATAAGAAATTACATCCAACCACAGTGAGACAAGGTATTGGATTGCTTAGTAAAAGAAAACACATTGTGGATGTAGTGCTAGAAGTAGAAAGTAGGCATTTTTTGTGTTGAAGGGAAATGTGGGTCCATTCTAGAAAAAGTAATGATACAGGTAGTTTTGTATAAAAGGTCTGAAAAAAACCAAAAGGTTGGGGATACGTGAGGCAGCTGTGGTGACCAGTTTTGAATTCATCCTATATGTTTGGTGTCTGACTCCAAGTCTGGCTAAATGTTTCGGTAGGGGCATCCATCAGTGGCCTCACTCAAATTTTCCAGAAATAAGATCTATGCTAATTTGGTGAAGCCCTTCATGGGAGGATAGTATCCAAATTAGAATAAGTTCTCCCTTTCTTGGTCTGTAGGTTAACAGATTATGGAAGGTACCTACTAAAATAAAAGGCTTCAAGCTATTATTTTATGGCAATTGTGTATTGAGGTTTTTTTAGATTTACCTTTTTTCTGTTTTTGAAATATTCAGTATTCTTGATAATCTAGTTTTTAGCTCACTATTTTTCTTAAATATCTAACTATCCCCAACTGACTTTAGAATTGCTATGTTTTTGCTGTCATTGGGCCAGATATTCAAAACTTTGCCCCGGGGCTAAATTAGCACTGCCCAGTGGGCAAATTTAGCCTGGAGCAGAAAGCAAGCTATATTCAAAAGGAATAGCCCAGTGCAAAACCAGCTGAATATAGCAAGCAAAGGAAGCTGGGCAAACAGGGCCAGGAGTGCAGGGCAAAAATTGCCTAGGAATAAGATAGCACTGAATATAGCAACAGGGAAGTGCACACTGCAACTGCAGCTCATTAGACTCTGTAGCAAGCCAGTGTTGCAGGTGGAGAACATTGTGTGTGATTGCACAGAGATGTCTGACATCTACTGCAAACAACAATGTAAGCCACACACTGCAGAACTGTGCTGTGCTGTGCTGAAGTGTTGTTTACCCGGGGCTAACCCAATAGCACAGTGCTAACACAATACCCCAGTGCATACTGGTTAGCCCAGGGCAAATGTGAGCTATATTCAAAGCTCCCATGCAAATGAGCAAAATTAGGTAATCCATGGGCAAACAGGTACATTTTCATCTCATTATGTGCTGCTTAGCATCCATTACCATGCAGTTTGCCCCAAGGCTACTGCATGGAGTACACAGCTCCACCTTTTGGTCGGAATGGAAGTACAGGCTAGATGCTGCAGGCCAAGGCATGCCCACAGCATCCCCTGTTGGTCAGAATGGAAGCACATGCTGGAAACAGCAGGAAAGGAACTGTGTGCTGGGAGGCACAAACACAGCAGACAACCTGTCAATGCATCATTGCAAGCAGTACAACACAAGGTACATATATACAGTGAGAGAGAGAGAGGAGAGTGATAACTATGTGACACACACACACACATATATATATATATATATATATATATATATATATAAATGTATAGATAGATATACACACACACACGTCCTGTGGTCATATGTGCCCTTGTAGATGCCCCCACCAACAACATAGGCACCCCACAGCAGGTGTGGGTGAAACACAGTGGAGGGACCTAAGATGGCATGCCTGGTGGGGGTGGAAGGACAGGCTGTAGGTGAAGTAGGGCTTGCAACATATCCATTCAATAGGAACTGAGCAGACTGATTGGGCCAGGCAGTCCTCTCTGCCATCATGGTGCCTGTTTTCATGTCTGCCTGTTGCAGACCCTGGTAGTCTAGTGGTCCCCCTCCCACCCCCCAGGCACAATCCCCAACCTCTGGTAGCAGCTAAAATGGGTTTTATCCATGGTGGTGTAGTGGCCCTCAACCTCCCAACACGATCCCCATCCTCCAGTAGCCACAAGAAAGAGTAAATTTCATTGGTAGTGAAGTGGTCCCCCACCCCCAGCACGATCCCCAACTCCCGTAGCCATAGTAATTTAGGACTTGTACCTGGTAGTTTAGTGGTCCCCCTCCCAACACGATCCCTGTCCTCCGGTAGCTGCGAGAAAGAGTAAATTCCATTGGTGGTGAAGTGGTCCCCCCACCACCCCAGCATGATCCCGAACCCCTGTAGCCACGGTAATTGAAGATTTTACCTGGTAGTCTAGTGGTCCCCCCCCAACATGATCCCCCTCCTCCAGTAGCCGTGAGAAAGAGTAATTCCATTGGTGGTGTAGTGGTCCCCCACCCGGCAGTTCACCTCCCATTGCCCCTGAATACATCCTATGGGAGCCGGCGACCGGCTCAGCCTTCCTCTCACCACCACGGCTGGCTGCTGACTATGATACTCATTCATATCATGTTAGGGGAGTGGGGACCACTAGACTACCAGGTAAACTATGAAAGTACTGTGGCTCCAGGTGTCGGGGATCATGATGGGGGGTGGGGGGACCACAAGACTACCATAGATACATAGATACATAGAAACATAGACAGTGTCAGCAGATAAGGGCCTATGGCCCACCCAGTCTGCCCATTTGAGCTTGTAAGTTCAGTTTGTTTTCCTAGAAGTCTGTTGCCCCTTATCCCTGACCTCCAGAATTCCTTTATGTCTATCCCATGCATTCTTAAATCCTGCGGATTGTTTCATCCCCACCACTCCTTGTAGGGTGTTCCACTTGTCCACCACCTCGCTCTGTGAAGAAATTCTTCTCATGTTTCTTCTGAATCGCCCTCCTCCAGCTTCATCCCATGCCCCTAGTCCTGGAACATCTTTTTCACTTAAAAATAGTGTTTTCCTGCACCCTGTTCCTCCCTGTAAGATACTTGTATGTCTCTATCATATCCCTCTCTCCTCCTCTCCTCCAGGGAGTACATGTTCAGTTCCTTCAACCTGTCTTCATAGGACTTGTGATGCAATCCATGCACCATCTTTGTTGCCCTCCTCTGAACCTTCTCTACCCTGTCTACGTCCTTACGTAGGTATGGTACCAGGTGAACTATGGAAATATCGCAGCTATGGGTGTCATGGATCATGCTGGGGGTGGGGGACCACTAGACTACCAGGTACAATCTTAAATTACCATGGCTATAGGTGTCAGGATTCATGCTGGGGGGTTGGCGGACCACTAGACTGCCAAGGGGATTATTGATATCCCGCGGCTGCGGGGTCTACAATGTGGTGGGGGCAGTGCCGCAGTACTGTCAGCTTTTTTCTGCGGTATCTAGCACCGTGCTACAGATCGCACTATTGCCAGTAGCATGGCACTATACCTTTGAATATGCCGCACTGCTGGCATTCCGGGGCTCTCTCCCCTATCCACCCCCCTGCATACCATTATCTATTAGTGTCAGTGCTACCACACAGCGCCTGCTCTAATAGGGCTTTTGAATATTGTAGCATCGCACAAATCCAGCGCTATTCCAGCACTACAGATTTGCACTAGGCTCAAAGGTTTGAATATCTGGCCCATTATCTGTTTTCATTAGAAGCACTTGATGTCACCAACAAAGGCAATATGAGGTCAGTTAAGGACAGTTCAGTACTTTTTAAAAATATGTCTTGGAAAAGCTGCAAAGCGTAAATTTGTTTTATCATCTCAAAAAAGAATAAAAATAATATTAAAAAATATTCTCACATAAATTGCAATAACTGGAAAGTTAAATTAATGTAAAGTGCAAACGGAAGTGCAGAGCTGCTCAGTAATTATGTTGTCATGTCTTGGGACTAAATCAGTATGCCGTGGTAGGAATTAAATGTTGACACATGTTGGTAGTTGAAAGTCAGTTAGTACCAAGAAAAGAGGAATATGAATACACATGAACTGTGCATAAATCCTGTTTATGGCTTGCACTGACTTTAAAGCATTATTCAGATCAATTAATGGATGCATTCTTTGGAATAAGCTATGAGCAAAGGGCTTAGAATTCAATCTTGTATCTTTACAGAATCTTTTACTTCAATAGGTAAGTCAAGCAATGTGTTTATTGGCTCCACTCTTATTTAACATTTATGTCACTGAGATCCTTGAATATTGTAACGCTGTAAAATTTCACTCACCAAATATTCTTGGAAAATCTTGTCCAGCATTAGCATACACAGACAATATAGAAAATATTGGATGGGCAACTATGCACAACCAGTGTGTTCTGCCACAGAGGGATTCTGAATCCCACTGACCTTGAGGGTGAAGCTAGAGAGATTTGTGGGAATCAGAGCCCTGAGATGGCAGAAAACACTGGTTGTGCATAAAGTTGCACATCCAGTATTTGTTTTAGTGCATAGTGCCCCCAAAATAATTGAGCACAATTTTATAACTCTATCTATCTATCTATCTATCTATCTATCTATCTATCTATCTATCTATCTATCTATCTATCTGTCTGTCTGCCTATCTATCTGCATATACAAAAAATATATTGTTTGCTGCTGCATTTTATTCTGGGGCTCAGGGCTGGTTGCTAGGTTTAGTGGTAAGGTTGTTAGGGATCAGATGTCTGTACACGTATAGCATTGTATTGGGTTAGGGTCTAAATCCCGACTTTCAAATTCCCAACTGTTTAAATCCCGTTATTTTATCCCAAAATTAATAGTACCGACGCGCTTTATAGCCCGAACGTCAGCATCCCGACAGTCTAACACTTGCACATCATTTATCATTTCACAATGTTACAGTACCACAGCATCCCAACAGTCTAACACTTGCACTGCATTTAACTGCTGCCTGCAGCAGCATCATGACCTACCATTCTTACAGTAGTATTTAATGCAGCATTTCTCAATAGTAAACGAATAAATTAAAAGCATGTAAACACATGCTTTCATGGATAATAATGGAGAAAACAGTGAAATGTAGTTAGCTGAGGATTTTGTCTAATTTTACCCCAATTTATGGGGGGGGGTTCATCCTAAACTATCCAGTGTTCCCAACAGACCAGCAAAATTACTGCTAAACTGAAATGGAGAAATGTATATTTGTTTGAATTAAAATGAGAGAAAATGCTGAGTTTTTTACAAAAAAAAATAAAACTGAAATCCAGTGTGTTTTGTTCTGTTATACAAAATGAGAGATGTCAGGAGGGTGTGCACGTTTAGCCCTGCAGCTGGTGCCACCTAGTGATCCATAGTTAAACAGCTGATTCTCTCTAATTGCCAGAATGCACAGTAGTTTCCCTGCTGTTTGACTAGTTCTGTGTGTGTGTTTGGCGGGGACTGCAAAGTACTACTGACGTGTTCTGTGTACATCTACCTACACTGACCATCTGCAATGTCAGCAAAAGGAGAATTGGAAGCTACTAGTAAATCAGTCGGGATTTTCAGTATTTCGGCATTTCAGTATTTTAATACGGTGTTATTTCAGTCAAGCTTTCCATACAATCGGGATTTTAGTGACGGGATATTTTTTGTCAGGCTTTGGGACATCGGGATTTAGTACGGATCCCATTGTATTTCTTTGGTCATAAATTGCTATTGGTAGGGATTTAAAAAAAAACATTGCGACTGAAATTCTTGCTTAGCAAGAAGATGCTTATTGGGAGGAATGGCTTTTAATTTTGTGAGTACATTTTAATATCTGGTTGATCCTGCATTGGATTTTTGTATAATGAAGATATCTGTTTGATCCTGCATTTTTTTACTGTCTGGTTGATCCTGCATCTGCGGGATTTGTCCAAGTGATTGTGCTGCAATGAGTTTCTAGCTGGTTGATCCTGCAGTTTCTGTTGCCTCACTTAGTTTAAACTGTGGCTCGTATACTTTCCAAATCATCTAGAACTCTGTTGTACCACAGAAGAGTACAATTGTGTTCCATGACCACTGAACTGTGGTACAACAGTGTTTCAGCTGAGATGGAAATTAGGTTGGAACAATGTTAGCATTCCACCATACACTATATGGTTTTAATTTCATTATCACCTATTGGGCTTCAGTGAAAATGACCATGTTTCAATCATCTGGGCCTGATGCATAAACTCGTAATAAATTTGAGAAAACCAAAGTTATGATATTTGGTGGGAAAAACATCTCCCAAATTTTATTTGAATAATGTTGCACTGGAATCTCTAAGGGAATATTTATATCTTGGAGTAAAATTTACTACTAATTTTAAAGAGCTACCGACGCATTGAGAAGAACTTTTAAAAACACATTATTTGGACACAAAGCACCATATAGTTTTCATTAGCTTTGTAGTTCTTATCCCCATTATTTATTACTGAGGTCATATGCATGAAAACAGGATAGTTGTTCCTTGAGAGTTCACCAGTTCCTATAGCTTCTTCCCAACCTGTTGTCTTAATACTCTGCTTTTGACATCACCATTATTTCCATGGCAACAAACTGTGATGTCACAACACAGCATTATGACATCAAATTGGGAATAAGCTATAAAGCAAGCGGGACTCTAAGGACTAAAGATCTTGCTTTTGTAGAAATCTCCTTAGTAATAAATAATGCAGATAAGAAAGCTATAGACGATGGACAAAATACAAGCTGAACTGTGTTTAAATATTATGTCTTCTGATGTTTTTCCAAAGGTGTCAGTTGCTCTTTAAATGGGCAACATCTAAATACTGTGGAAAAGAAAGTCTACAAAATTCTTAAGCAATTCTTAGATTCAATTCAGTGTCCAGAGGGACAATAGTTATACCAGCTCTTCAGGCCCTAGAAGCCAAGATAAATTCAATAATGCTCTACAGAGCTGAGGTATTGGGGGTATTATTACCTACAATCTATTGACATTCTAGTTTCATTATTTTATCACTCTGTGCTCAAGGTTAGTAGATCCAGGCCAGAACATCTTGTATATTCAGAACTGAGAAGGATTCCACTGTAAGCCCTGATAATAGATTGGTATTCTTTGGGATCAAAAATTTGCTCGAGAGGTTTCTATGTCCCCAGAACCTCGAGATGGAATTTTAGCCAAGTAATTCACTGTAACCTATTTTTTAATTTTTGCAATATATGGATCTGATTCAGAAAATGTGCTGCTTTTTTTACATTTTGTGAAATGGGCTGACCGCCTGTTGCATTGAAGATGCGCTCTCTCTCAGCCACCTGCCTGCAGTATTGAAGTACTGCCCAACCCAGGTATCTGTTGATAGTTTTTATTTTAATTCGGCAGTCCTTCCTTTTACATTTTTTCTTCATTCGCCAGGCAATCCACTGTATGTTTTATGAAGAAATAAAACCGACAAAATGAACTGGCTGCAACCTGCATTCCTCTCACTAAGCGAGAATAAACATCCACCATGTTTTTGGAGTTGGTTTGTCCACCTACAGAGAAACTGCTCCAATGGGTGAACAGGATGAAATGTGGCACCATGGCAACAGTGTTTGTGTGGCAACCAGGCTGGCGCTTGTGTGATGAAGAAAGTGGCTCTTGGTGGGTGTGAGGTTGAAGGGTGCGCTTGCGCTGCAGCGCTGCAGTGATAATACTATCATTCGTTGGAACAATAGTATTATTGGCAGTGAAGTGTAGTATTATTAGGAGTGCTGTGTTCTGTGCTATGTATTACAATGATTTTTTTACATCATTTTCAGTAGTATTATTTTCAAGATCCATATATTACAAATAGAATAATAAATAGGTTACAGTGAATTACAAGGCTGTAATTCCATTGAGAGGTTCTGGGGACATAGATAACCTCGAGAGCAAAGCTCGAGAGGTTTCTATGTCCCCAGAACCTCGATATAGAATTTCAGCTGAGTAATTCACTGTAACCTATTTTTATTTTTGTAATATATGGATCCGATTCAGAAAATGTGCTGCTTTTTTTACATTTTTTGAAATGGGCTGGCCGCCTGTTGCATTGAAGATGCGCTCGTTCTTGGCCACCTGCCTGCAGTATTGAAGTACTGCCCGACCCAGGTATCTGTTGATAGTTTTTATTTTAATTTGGCAGTCCTACCTTTTACATTTTTTCTTCATTTGCCAGGTAATCCACTGTACATTTTATGAAGAAATAAAACCGACAAAATGAACTGGCCACAACCTGCACTCCTCTCCCTAAGCGAGAGTAAATGTTCATCATGTTTTTGAAGTTGGTTTGCCTGCCTACATAGAAACTGCTCCAATGGGTGAACAGGATGAAATATGGCACTATGGCAACAGTGTTTGTGTGGCAACTAAGCTGGTGCTTGTGTGGTGAAGAAAGTGGCTCTTGGTGGGTGTGAGTTTGAAGGGTGCACTTGCGCTGTAGCGCTGCAGTGATAATACTATCGTTTGTTGGAATGATAGTATTATTGGCAGTGAAGTGTAGTATTATTGGGAGTGCTGTGTTCTGTGCTATGTATTACAATGATTTTTTACATCATTTTCAGTAGTATTATTTTCAAGATCCATATATTACAATATACTGTATTTTTTACCCAATGATTACCTAAAAGAAAATTTCAAATGGCAGGAAAATTCTAACTTCCCATGGCTCTCCAAACTAATATGTATTTTGAAAGAAGTTCACTTATTGAGCCTTTGAAAAGATTCTGTAAAAGACATTATTCTTGTATCATAATATAAGAGCTTTATTAAGCCTTGTATGTGCTATTTCTTTTAAGAAAAAGTTATCCTTGCTGTAACAGAAAATAAAATCTACACTATCCCCATGGTGTTCAAAAAGTAAAATCTGGTATGGATATACATTATATCTCCAGCTACCTTTTCTTCACAAAGAGCGCAGGATAATAACCCAATGAATGTATAGATAAATAACTATTATTAAAGAAAGCAGAAATTAGGTACAGGTATGAAAGACATCCACATTCTGCAGACTGTGAGTGTCCTTGTAAAATGGGACACACGAATATATTTTCACATTATGTCTAACTGCCTGCTGTGTACAAAATGGAGAAATCTACATATCCTAGATTTCACAAAAATATATAAAACATCTTTAGAAGATTCTATGGATATTTTACTAAAATCATCGAGTATTTCTGAGGGCAGATTGGTGAAATTTATTCAGGCTGTCATGAGACAGAAGAAAAAAAACAGTTTGTAAATATGAATCTGCTTGTCCTATGATTGTTACATACTACCATGTGTTAAATATAGGGAAGAGACTGTGGTTTTTAATATTAGCTGCTTTTATGTGTAGAAGGAATTGTTTTTAATCTCCACTTTGTATGTGTCTATAAAATGCATGTATTTATCTTGTGAATATTTGTAAATTTATAATGACCAGTGATCGATTAAATAAAACTTGAAATGTGAAACCTGTATATAAATCCATATTTCTGTCATCCCTTGTTATGAATGGACATGGGTGATTACACTAGTGCTTCACTGTGCTCCACCATTCATGACTTCAGACAGTCCATTCCTAACTTTTGAAAATTAAAAAAAAATCTACAGCCAACCCAAGTATTACCGCTATATACATGCCTATCTGATAATGAATATCTTGTTTCTGTCTTCATCGAAGAGTCCCTGGTGGTGAAGAGGGCTCATTGGTAGAGCCAATATTAGGAGCAGCCACAATATAGCCATTGTGTATCCCATCTACCTTTGCAGCTGACTACCTGGTAAAGATCTAACCAAGTGTAGTTTGTCTCACGAGGTGGATGGGATACATTCTCAGATCATAGTGTAGCAAAAGGAACAATTATAAGTGCCATTCGCAGTGCCTTTCAGCCGTCAGTTCAGAGAGGTGCACTGCTAGAACAAATGGTCAATGTACAGTAGTTATCATCTTAAAAAAGGGGGCAGATCAGATCTGGACAACTACAGGCTGTTCAGCCTGACTGTGATAGGGTCGGGACCCTTGTCTAGATATTTTGGCATGGCAGTGGTAAGTGGGACCACCCTGGCAAGGCCTCACCTCTTGGTCACAGTAAACTCAGCTATAGTAATTAAAAAAAAATAATGATATTCTTTACCTATCATGTTCATTCCTTAAACAACATACTGTGTGACTATAAATTCTTGCCACCCTGGGGCCGGATAATTAGGTTTGATATTGTTCATCCCAGCCCCGTCTAAAACCCTTCAGTCTTACTTTTCCTCATGTTACTTTTTTTAACCTTCATTTGTTCCACATTAGTGTAAGAATCACCCACAGTAAAAGAACATACATTGAAAAAGTACAGATTACGGTAATATATGTACTGTAGTTGTAGAACTACCCCCCCCCCAGTTGAAAAAAGAGTATTTGCCCTTTTAAATAAATCTCCTTTCTGGAACTAACAAAAAGAAAACTATGATATTTTACAGTAAGTGTTCTCACTACCTACCTACTGGCTGCAGAAGGAATACCTTTTTATAGGAAGCATACACTGAGAATGTACTGTATATATTTTTGGCAAGCCAGTTAACCTGCAGCAGATAACCAATTGAGAACTTCTCATACTGCAAACATCTTTATGCCCTTTGCAGGTTTCTCTCACAGGAGAAGGCTCTGGTACTGAAAGGAGTTCCCTTTATACAAAAAGTTTATTCTGATCACAAAACATTTGAAATTGTCAGAGAGTCATGCATTGTCATTCCAGTTAGCTAATTCACTACATTAGACTATAGTTTCTGGCAGGCTAGTGAAATTGTGCTGCAAAGGAGATGGAAGATTGCACAACATGAGCCTAAACTAGCAGTTGAAGGCCCTGCCTGCAGCAGGGGCAAGGCAAAGGATAATACATTTATAGACTGGGGAAAGATGCAGTGAAGATTTTTGAAAGCTGTAGTTGATAAATGCATTTGTATGGGTTGCTGGTGGTGTAGAGGGCTTAGAAATCCATATTAATCTTCTTTTATTCAATATTATCTCTGGTTGTGCTTGACATAGAAACATAGAAAATGAGGACGATAAGGAATGCTTGACCCACCTAGTGAATCACAGACCCTACTTGATCTCCAGCTTTACCCTCTCTTTCACATTGCTAGGGTTCCCCTATGCCTATCCCATTCATTCTTGAATTCCCCTACCATTTTTGCCCCCACCAACTCTGCTGGGTGGCTGTTCCATGCATCCGCCACCCTTTCTGTGAAAAAATACTTCCTCACGTTACTCCTGAGTCGATCCCCCCTCCAGCCTCATGTCATGCCCCCTTGTTCTTGAACACCTTTTTTCCTGAAAGATGCTACCCTCTTGCACCTTATTTATGCCCTTGAGGAATTTGAAGGTCTCTATCATATCATGCCTTTCTCTCCTCTTTTCCAAGATATACATATTTAGGTCCTCTAGCCTCTTCTCATATGACTTTTGGTGCAGACCCTGCACCATTTTTGTTGCTCTTCTTTGAACTGCTTCTATTCTGTCTATGTCCTTTTGGAGATACAGCCTCCAGAACTGGACACCTGTACTCCAGATGATGTCTCACCAATAATTTGTACAGTGGTAACACAATCTCTTTTTTCTGCTCATAATTCCTTCCCTATGTACCCCAGCATCCAACTGGCTCTGCCCACAGCCTTGCCACATTGTTTGACCACTGTTAGGTCATCAGATATGATTGCCCCTAGGTCCCTTTACTATTTGGTGCCAATCAGTATCTCCCCCCCCATCATGTACTCCTCCCCTGGGTTCTGTGCCCCAAATGTATGATTATGCACTTCTTTGCATTGAATCTTAACTACCACACTCTCAATCATTCCTCAAGCTTACTTAGATCCCTCCTTATTTTTTTCACCCCTCTTGGAGCATCTACCCTGTTGCAGGTTTTAGTGTCATCTGCAAAGAGGCATACCTACTCTTCTAGTCCCTCTGCAATGTCTCTTATGAAGACATTAAAGAGAACTGGACCCAGAACTGATCCTTTTGGTATCCCGCTGGTCACCCTCCTCTCCTCGGATTGAAATCTGTTTACTACCACCCTCTGTGTTCTAGCTTCAACCAATTTCTAACCCAGTTTACCACCTTGGGACCCACTCCCTCGCTGCCCAGTTTGTTTACAAGCTTCCTCTGTGGAACAGTACCAAAAGCCTTGCCGAAATCCTAGTAGCCTACATCCACCACTCATCCATGATCTAATTCCCTGGTCACCCTTTCAAAGAAATCTATCAGATGTATTTGACAAGACCTTCCTGTTGTGAATCTATGCTGCCTTGGATCCTGTGAACTGCTGGATTCAAGATATTCCACAATCCCTTCTTTTAGCAGTAATTCCATTAATTTCCCCAATACCAAGGTCAGACTGACTGGCCTGTAGTTTTCAGACTCCTCCCTGCTCCCACTTTTGTGAAGAGGGACTACATCTGCTGTCCTCCAATCCTCCAGAACCACTCCCGTTTTCAGTGATTGGTTGAAAAAGGATGTCAGTCGGGCTACCAGCACCTCTCTAAGTTCCTTTAACATTCTCGGATGTATCCCATCTGGCCCCATTACCTTGTTCACTTTCAGTTTTCCGAGTTCATTTAGGGCTCTCTCCTCCATAAATGGACTGATGTCCACCTCCATTCAACCAGTCCTATAATGCCACCTTTAATCCTTGCATCCTGCCTGCATCCTGTTCTGGATAGCTCTAGTCATTCTGGATGATCTCCATCCCCAGCTGACTGAGAGCTCTAGAAATAACTGGTTTATTCCAGGGAGAACCAGGAATAAAGAACAACCAGGGAGGAGGCTAGAGCAGAACAGCTAAACAATCCAGGGAGTCCAAATCATGGAAAGCCATGTGTGCCAATGCCAGGAGCCTTAGTAACAAGATGGAGGATGTGGAGGCTGTCATGGTGCAGTCAGACCTGGACATTGTGGCCATCACAGAAACCTGGTGCAATGATAATCATGACTGGGTGATGGCCATACCTGGCTACAATATATTCAGAAGAGACAGGGCAGGTAGGGAGGGAGGAGGAGGAGTGGCACATTTTTGAAAGATGGCATTAAGGCCACAGAGATCCAGGAGGAACAAAATGGTGGAGAGATACTGTGGGTTAAGCTGGAAAGGAAAATGGGGCCAGCCATCCACACAGGGGTGATCTATAGACCACCAGCCCAGGAGGAAGAAACAGATAAGGAGCTGATGTTAGCCATCCAAAGGATGGCAGACAAAGGTGAGGTGGTGCTGGTTGGAGACCTCAATATTCCAGACATGGACTGGAGCCTTCCAGCAGCAGCATCAACCAGAAGCAGATTTATCCTGTACTCCCTTCAAAGTACCTTTCTCAAGCAACTGGTCATGGAACCAACTCGGCAGAAGGCAGTACTGGACCTTGTGCTCACAAACAGGGACAGTGTGATGGGGGTAACAGTGTGGGAGCACCTGGGGAACAGTGACCACAAGTCATTGTGGTTTGAAATCATAGAAGGAGCAGAATAAAACTGCACAAAAATGTGTATCCTGGATTTTAGGGGGGCAGATTTTCGGAAAATGTGGAGATGTTTGAAAGAGGCATTAATGGGAATGGGGTGGGAATCAGGGGTTGAATAACAGGGGACAATAGTTAAAATGGAGATCACAAGAGCAACATAATAATGCATTAAGCAGGTTAGCAAGGAGAAAAGGAAAATGAGGACATTATGGTTTTCCAAGGAGGTAGCAGAGAAAGTGAACACCAAAAAGATTGCATTCAGGCAATATAAAAAGACACAGGCAGAAGGAGATAGGGAGAAGTACCAGGAGAAGCTAAGGGAGGCAGGGAGGTCAGTAAGGTAAGCCAAAGCTCAGACAGAAGAGTACATTGAAAAATCAATGGGTAGAGGGGACAAAACCTTTTACAGGTACAAAAGCGAAAAAAGAAAGGCAAAGGGAGGGATAGTGAGACCGAAGAGGGAGAATGCGGACAGTGTGGAGGATGACAACAGTAAAGCTGACATATTGAACAGGTATTTCTGCTCAGTCTTTACTGAGGAAGAGGAGGGTTATGGGTCTGTAGGGAGTACAAGGGGTGGGAATGGTGCAGAAATGGACACAAATCCCTTTACACGAGAAAGGGTCCTGAAGGAACTGGAAGGAATGAGTTGATAAAGCAATGGGGCCAGATGGGATGCACCCCAGGGTCCTTAAAGAACTAAGAGAGGTGGTGGATGAACCTCTGGCAATCCTGTTTAGCCTATCACTGGAAACAGGGGAGATACCCAAAGACTGGAGGATAGCAGATGTAGTTCCTTTTTACAAAAGCGGGAACAAAGAGGAAGTGGGGAACTACAGACCAGTCAGACTCACTTCAGTAGTGGGGAAGATCATGGAAGCACTACTGAAGGAGAGATTGGTGGAACATCTGGTTGCCAACAGACTACAGGACCCAAGGCAGCATGCTTTCACCAGGGGAGGTAATGTCAGACCAACCTCATTAAATTCTTTGACTGGGTGACTAGGGAGGTGGATCAGAAGAGGGCAGTGGATGTGGCCTATCTGGACTTCAGCAAGGCCTTTGGCACTGTGCCACATAGAAGGTTATTATACAAACTAGAGAATGTGGGAGTAGGCAGGACAGTAGTGTAGTGGGTAGGTAACTGGCTGGGTGGCAGGACACAGAGGGTGGTATTAAATGGCTGTCACTCCACAGAGGGAAGAGTGACCAGTGAGGTACCACAGGGATCAGTGTTGGGACTGGTCCTATTCAATGTCTTCATCAGTGACATTACACAGGACCTAGAAGGCAGAATTTCCGGTTCACTGATGACACAAAGCTCTGTAACAGAGTGGACACACCAGAGGATGTAAACAGAATGAGGAGGGACCTGCAGAAAATTGAAGAATGATCAGGGGTTTGGCAGCTGAAATTCAATGCAAAGAAGTGCAAGATAATGCATATGGGGCACAAAAACCCTGGAACAACATATCAGTTGGGGAGTGAGGATATAGCATGCACCAAGCAGAAAAGGGATGTTGGTGTTATCATCTCTGATGACATCAAGGTAGGGAAACAGTGTGACAAGGTAGCAGGTAAAGCAAATAGGATGCTGGAATGCATAGGCAGGGGCATCACCAGCAGAAAAAGGGAGGTCATAATTCCATTATACAAGACACTAGTGAGGCCCCACCTGGAGTACAGTGTACAGTTCTGGAGACCTTACCTATGTAAGGACATACTGTAGATAGGGTAGAGAAGGTTCAGAGGAGGGCAACAAAGATGGCACATGGATTGCATCACAAGTCCTATAAGGACAGGTTGAAGGACTTTAATATGTACTCCCTGGAGGAGAGGAGAGGAGGGAGAGAAGGGATATGATAGAGACATACACGTACCTTACAGGGAGGAACAGGGTGCAGGAATACACTATTTTTAAGTGAAAAAGATGTTCCCGGACTAGAGGGCATGGGATGAAGCCGGAGGGAGGGTGATTCAGAGGAAACGTGAGGAAGAATTTCTTCACAGAACAGGTGGTGAACAAGTGGAACACTCTGCCAGAGGAAGTAGTGGGGGCTGAAACAATCACAGGATTTAAGAATGCATGGGATAGACATAAGGGAATTCTGAAGGCCAGGGGTAAGGGGCCAAAGAGTTCTAGGAAAGCATAAAGTGGACTTACAAGCTCAAATGGGCAGACTGGGTGGGCTGTAGGCCCTTGTCTGCCAACAGTGTCTATGTATCTATGTATCTATTCATCATGGCTGGGCTACTTCCTTCCTTTAGGCTTGGTCATGGCCTAGTCAGAGAAAGAGGAAGGGCATTCTGGTATGCCCAGCATCAGGCGGGGGCTAGGCATTCAGAGTGCTTGGTGGCAGTTGGTAAGCCCTTTAAGCTGTATCAATCTGTGAGGTGCTTTTTCCTCACTTTAACTCCCCACTGCCCAATATCTGTGTATGCATGCTCACACCTGCCTTAGGGGTAGAGGTATCAGTCACCCACATTTCCAATGACACCTCACCTAAACAACCCCTATGTGTTGCTGAAAGAGGGGTGCTGAAATCCACCCCTTCTTGGGAGGATAGCTGCCACAGATCTGAGTCCTCCCAGCTGGCCTCCAATTCTGACATCTTGGGCCAGGATTAGGATGTGAATCTGGGTCACCAGCATTCCAGAGCAGTCCCCCACTGCACAAGTAAGATCCACGGTGATACTATAGGCAGGGACAAAAAGGGAAGACTAGGGAGGACAAACAGTCCTTATCTGCTGGCAAATTCTAAGTTTCTATGTTTCACTGCTTAGGGTCCTGGAACCAACAGCATATTTGTTTTTATTTTATTTTATTCCCCCCAACAGTAGAATCAGGAAAGACTGAATTCAGCATACTGCAAAATGTGCAGGGGGGATTTTGAAGGATATATTTGAAAAATGATTTGTTTTACTCACTACACGTGGTACAGCAGGACACAGGAATTTATCTTCTGTTTTGTCTGAGAGTGTGAGTTAGCCAGCCAGTCAGCAAATAACAAGCATTTGTCAATGCTGCGATGTTTGCTTGCTGGTATTAACATTGGAAATTCAGGAGTTAGACATATGCAGAGTAAGAATGGCAGTGAAATATTGAACTTCACGCCAACCCCACCTCTGACCTGCAGAGGTGGACAGGCACTGGAGTATGCGTTTGAGTTGTCGCCCATAACGTTCATGCCATTTCACCTCACCCTATCCTGCAGACACCGACAAGTTTTGAGGTGTGACTTAGGGTGTTCGGCTTTACAGTCACTCCACTCCATAAGGACATATGCTGAAATGGGTGCAATATAGGAGAACAGGGTGAACTCTGGGGCCAAAGAGTCCAAGGCACACCTCGATGCCTGTCATTGGCTGCAGGGTGGGGGGTTGGGGTGGAATGGCATGAGCATTACAGTCAGCATTCCAAAGATACACCCCTGATGCCTGTCAGTCTGTACAGGGTGGGACGTTATGGTTAGAAACCCTAATGCCCTGGGCGTTTGTTGGTATTTGCACTACAATTTTTCAACATGGCCTTTTAGTGACCCCCACCTCATGAAAGCATTTGGGACTTCTTGTCATGAACAGTGGAAATGTGATTTTGTCAATGTGTCCTGAACTTTGAGTTCCCACAGAGACTGTGCCATTGTGCACCAGATGTACGAAAACACAGATCAGGCAGAATGTGAAGAATGACAGCTGAACCATCATAGAGAGGTGTGAAGAGATGGCAATGTTGAAAATATGTAGTGAAAATATTAAAAATGCTCGAACCTCCCGGCATACATGGAAACTGCGCAATGCATGCACATAACACAGTCATTTAATGGAATTATTTCACCAAATTTTCAACATAAGCATTTTGTGACCTCTGCTCATGAACACTGTCACTATGATTTTCTTAATCTGTCCCAAACATTGATTTCCCAAAGCAACCATGCTATTCTGCACCAGATGTGTAAATGCATATTTTGGGCAGGATGTGAAAAATGACAGCTGTACTGTTCATAAGGAGGTCTGAAAAAATGCCAGTGTTGAAAATCTGGAGTGAAAGTACTATAAATTTGCAAAGTTATGAGGGTGCATGGAAACTACACAATGCACGCTTGTAACACAGTTATTTTATGGACGCTTGTCACCAAATTTTCAACACAGGCATTTTAGGACCTCTGCTCCCCCTCGCTGAACAGAATCACTGTGATTTTACATTTGAACATGCATATGAACATACGAACATACAAATCTGCCAACAGAACAGACCAATCAGTCTATCTAAGTCTTCCTGAGCATGCAGCTAGCACCCTAGATTGCAGCTGCCCCAGCCTTGTCTCCCCTCAGTTCTTCCCCCGCTTGTCCTAGCCCCTGCACCCTTGACTCTTCCTCTTGCTTTAACCCACTCCCTCTTAAAGCTATTGACTGTCCCACATGTTACCAAGCCCCTCTGGCAGCGCATTCCAACTAGACACCACCCTCTTAGTGAAGTAGTGCCTCCTCATTTCCCTCTTGAAATGTTCCGCTTCCAACCTTAGTCCGTGCCCCCTTGTCTCTCTTCCACTCCTCAGTTTAAACACCCCCTCGGTGATAGGTTTATTTACCCCCTTAGGTATTTAAATGCTTCAATCATATCTCCCTATGCCTCCTCTCCTCCAGTGTGTACATGTTCAGCTCCTTCAGCCTAACTTCATATTCCTTTCATCTCCTTTAACATTTTGTTGCCCTCCTTTGCACCCCCTCCAGTAACTTTATATCTCTCCTCAGGTATGGCCTCCAGTACTGCACACAGCACTCCAGGTGTGGTCTGACTCATGATCTGTAGAAAGATAGGATGACATCCCTGTGTCTAGATGAGAACCCTCTTGCAATGCACCCCAGCATCCTGTTTGACTTCTCTGCTGCTCTCCTGCACTGGGCTGAGTTGTTCCTGCTCCCAGTTACCAACACCCCTAGGTCCTTCTCCTCCTCTGTGATCCCCAACCTCACCCCCTCAACCAATAGTCACTCTTCTGGTTCTTAGCTCTGAAGTGTATCACCTTACACTTTTTTGTGTTGAATCCTAGCTGCCACTCCACCGACTATGTCTCTAGTTTGGTTACGTCCACCTGCAGTTTTTCCCATCCATCCTCTTCGTCCACCATTGCCCCAATTTGGTATCATCTGTGAACAGACTAACCCTGCTCTCCACTCCATGCTATATTGGAGATAAAGAGCCCAAAATAGCAATGGGCCCAGCACTGACTCCTGCAGCACCCCGCTTGTCACAGATCTAGGTGCCGAGATCTCCCAATCCACCACCACTCTCTGCACCCTCCTCTGTATCCAGTTTTTTATCCATTTAGTCCGCTTTTTTCCCACCCCCACTGCCATTAGCTTCCCCCAGTCTCCCATGAGGCACTGCATCAAAGGCCTTATTGAAGTCCAGGTGCACGACATGTACTGCATGGCCCCTGTCCAACTCCCTTGTCACCCAGTCATAATACTCTATTGGGTTGGTCTGACAAGACCTCCCTGAGACTGAACCCGTGTTGCCAGCCATCTTGGAGGCCATTACTCTCTAGGAATGCCACCAGCCTCTGCTTCAGTATCGCCTCCATAAGCTTACCCACTATGGACATGAGACTGACCGTCAGATAAGTTCCTGGTTGCTCCATAGGCCCACTCTTGTGTATGGATACCACATGGGCCACCCTCCAGGCCTGGGGCAACAGATCTGCCAGCGGCTCAGCCAATAGATCGCCCTCTCCCTCAGCAGCCTGGGGTGGATGCCATCAGGATCTGGTACCTTGTCCACCCTTACTGCTCTCAGCCCCTCTAGCACCCAACTCCCTGTGATCACGTTGTCCGTCACCTCCCCCCACCCCCTTTCCCCATCCCACCAGCCCATGCTGGTAGTGGACCATCCCTCTTCTTATTGAAAATGGAGCAGAAGTACTCATTTAGAATTTCCGCTTGCTCCTCACCTTTTTCCACCCAATCTGCTCTCCGCTTTATCCTCACAATATGTTCCTTACACTTCCTCTTTTCCCTGACATATTTAAAAAAGTATTTTTCCCCTCCCTTTATGCCCTGTGCTAACCTTAATTCCCTGGAGGTCTTAGCTTTTTTCACCCTCCTGGCCACCTCCCTTGACCAACTCCCATAAACCTCCTTTTCTCTCCCTTCCCTGTTCTCCCGTACTTCCAGAATGCAGTCCTCTATGCCCTCACCCCTTGCAGCACTTCCTTGTTCAGCCAGCATGGTTTCTTGGCTGTGCTCTTCTTACTCCTGGCCCTGGTGCAGGCTACTGTGGCCTCTGTTAGCCCAGTCTTTATGACTCCCCACTTGTTCTGCATCCATCCCCGGCCTTATATCCTGGAGTCTCCCTCGCAGTATTGCTCCCATCCTCCCAAAGTCTACACTACTAAAGTCCATCACCTTAGTGCCCGTGCCTCCTGTCTCCCTGTCCAGTATGAGAATGAGCCACACTGTTTTGTGGTCACTACCTGCTAGTGGGTCCTCCACCCTTCCTTCCCTCACCACCTCCCCATCTGTTGGTACTAGGTCCAGAGTGCTACCAAGCCTTGTAGGCCCATTTACCAATTGCATCAGAAGGCCATCCTGGAATGCATCAAGGAGCACCTGCTCCCTGGTAATGCTAGTGGCCGGGGTGCTCCAGTCAACCCCTGGTAAGTTAAAATTCCCCACTATCACCACACTCCCCCTTCTACACACCCTCCTTATCTGCTCTGCCAACTCCCCATCCAGTTCCACGGATTGGGCTGGTAGTCTGTACACCACTCCCAGTCTCAGCTTCTGCCCTTGGGTCAGGAGCTGCACCCAAACACCTCCGTCCTCTCATCTTCTCCCTCATCCCTTATGCATTTGATTCCTTCCCTTGCATAGAGTGCAATCCCCCTTCCAACCCCCAGTCCCTGCTGTATATCCTGTATCCTTGGATTGCTGAGTCCCAATCATGGTACTCTGTTGGCCCAAGTCTCTGTCACTGCAGCAGTATCCACCTTCCCCTCTGAAAGAA
Organism: Neoceratodus forsteri; assembly: GCA_016271365.2. Lineage (NCBI taxonomy): Eukaryota > Metazoa > Chordata > Ceratodontiformes > Ceratodontidae > Neoceratodus > Neoceratodus forsteri. The sequence continues at coordinate 1,876,066,177 of CM057452.1, forward strand.
GTGCCTCAAGCTCTGCAATTTTGTTCTCCAGGCTTCTTGCATTGAGAGAGACCACCTTGCACCCATACCCCTCCTTCTCCTCACTCTTCTCCTTGGCCTGTGTTCTTCCTCCTGGTAGTTTGCACCCTTTCTCCTCGTTATACTTACTGGGTGGTGGTGCCTTCTGTATTACACTCAGACCACTGTGCCCACCCCCTCCCAGGGTTACTATGCCTCCACCTTTACCTATTTCTAGGGGGGTGAGTTCATTAAGCCCCTTGTCTGGACCTTTCTACCAACCTCAGTCTTTTGCCCCCCCCACTAGTTTAAATACACCTTAGTAGAGATATACCCTCTAATCCCACCTTTAATACTCCTCTCCTCTCTGTTCAAGTGTAGCCTGTCCCCGGGTACAAGTCACTATTCCTCCAGACCCTACCCCAGTTAGTCACTAACCCATAATTTTTGTGTGGCACCAATCCTCAGCTACTCATTGAACTTCTCGATCCTACCCTTCCTCCCAGTGCTTGCACATGGTACCGGGAGTACCTCCGAGAATGCCACTGACTCCCTCACCCCCCTCACACTGCTTGCCCAACTCCTAGAACCTCCCCCTTACTACTTCCACAGTCTCCCCCGCCAATTCATTTGTACCCACATGCAACAGTAAATGAGGATTTGTCCTCCCCCTCCCTGCACATTTGAGCAGTTCCTGCCCTGCATCTCCTGCAGTCAACCCGGGAACAGCTTCAACCCAAATATGGCTGTGCCTTTCCCGCCTTCCACCCCATCTTACCCCTTTCAGTATAGAATCCCCCAGGATGAGTACCCCCCATCCCTTACCCCCTTTCCCCTTCCATTGCCCCTTCCACTACTCCAGTATTCGCTCTTCCCTGCCCTCACCCCGACAGCTGCACCCTCTGTGACTTCTGTATCTGCACCCCTTCTTCTGCCTCACCCTTTCTCTGCCTTATTCCTCCCATCCCCTTGAACCCTTCCCAGCCTGATTACTTCCTGCTGGGCTTCCCAGGTCGACCTACCCTCATCCCCTGCTGATTTCCAACCCCTCTCCTCTCCCCGTTGTTGTCGATTTAGAGCCTCCATTCCCTTTGACCCCAACAGTGATGCCCTCCCATCCTTCCTCCTTCCCATAGCCATCACTCCTCCAGTCACCCCTCCTTCCTTTCTAGCCCCCTTCTACTCTTTCATCCTCGCTATCTCTTCCCCTACCTGTTGCCATCCCTCTCATGCCCCGCTTGTCCACCCCTTCAATGTGTTCCTGACCCTCCCATAGCAGAGGCTCGAATCTGTTCCTAGTCAATACCCCTCCTACATCTCTTCCCTTTATCGGATCCTCCCTCCTACTTGTTCCCCTTCCTGCCCCTCTGGTCCCACCCCTGGTCACTTCCTAGCCGCAGCCATCTGCTCTCTCCCCTGGTAATCCTTGTGGTTTCTCCCTCCCCCATCTGGAGGCCCCCCTCACCTCAGGCACCCCCTCACTTCTCATCTCTTTTCTGCTAGTGTATCTGATACTGGAGTCAGTTTCAGTCCAGAGTTGTTCTTCTCCTGTCCCCCCTTGCCATCCCCTATTTCCCCTCGAGCCAGGATGCCTACCATACTCATCTTCCCTGCCACTTAGACTCCTCCCTAACCTCCATAGTTCCTCCCGCAAACTATCCAGTTGTCTACAGACCATACACCCCCCCATCCTCCAAGCACAGTCCAGGATTATGGCAGACCCACACCTTGTACACCTCACCACCCTTCCAAAGATGCCCGACCTATTGACATGTGGCACCTGCCCCATTTTGGCCCCCATCTTATGTTATGAGCTCTTACTCCAGGTTTATGTACCCTACTATAACTGTTAGGGCCCTATTTACTCAAATACCTGTTCCCCCACACTAGTCCCCCTACTGCCCCCTTGCCAACCGGGTTAATTCGGTCTCAAATCTAATCTGTTAGATACTGTATTACTGCAGCAATCCTAAACCCTCCTTGTCTGTTTTTCACCCCTCAGCTACCATACTTTTTGTTCTCAGCCCTCATAGTTTTACTTAGCCCAGTTAGAAGTATTACTCAGCTCAATTAGAGAAATAAACAGAACTAAATCTGTATTTTTACAGCAATCCTAAAAGTATCCAATCATTGCTTTGTCTCCGCCCCAGAGACCCTGCTGTAATATAGGACCACACAGGACCCTGGGTGGTTGGGTGGGAAACTCTAAAGTCCCGACAGACCTCCGTTGAGCTCGCTCACTACCCCTTTCTCACTTGCTCATTCTGCTTCTGCCAGCGCTGCAGGCTGCCCTTTTGTATTGGGCTCCTGCCTGTGTTGGCACCTTTTTCTGCCCACAAAGAAATCACAGCAGTCCCGACAGACCTCCGTTGAGCTCGCTCACTACCCCTTTCTCACTGGCTCATTTCTACTTCTCCCAGTGCTGCAGGCTGCCCTTTGTACTGAGCTCCTGCCTGCATTGGCACCTTTTCTGCCCTCCAAAGAAATCTGCAGCAGTCCCGACAGAGCTCCGTTGAGCTTGTCTCTCTCTCTCTCCTCTCACTCTCTCATTCTGTTTCTCCTGGCTCTGCAGGCTGCCCTTTGTACTAGGCTCCTGCCTGCATTGGGTGCCTTTTTTGCTCACAAAGAAAACCCACAGCAGTCCTGTCTGAGCTCCATTGAGCTCACTCACTCCTCCTCTCTCACTCGCTCATTCTGTTTCTCATTGCACTGCAGACTGCCCTTTTGTACCAGGCTTCTGCCTGCATTGGTGCCTTTTTTGGCCCACAAAAAAATCCACAGCAGTCCTAACAAAGCCCTGTTGAGCTCTCCTCCCCTCTCTTACTCACTTGTTGATAATCTGTCGCAAACACTGTTTTCCCACACCGTGACCGTGCTATTCTGCGCTGGAGTGCGAAAACACATTTCAGTCAGGATGTGAAAAATGACAGCTGTATTGTTCATAAGGAGTTGTGAAAAAATGTCTGTGTTGAAATTCTGGGGTGAAAATATTGCAAATTTGCGAACTTACAAGAGTGCGTGGAAACTGCACAGCACATGCTTGTAGCACAGTCATTTTATGAACTTTCATCACCAGATTTTCAACATAGGCATTTTAGGACCTCTGCTCATGAACAGTGTCACTGTCATTTTCTTAATCTGTCCCAAAAATAATTTCCCACAGAGACAGCTATTCTGCGCGGAAGTGCAACTTACATTTTGGCCAGGATGTGGCAAAATGACAGCAGATATGTTCATGAGGAGGTATGAAAAATGCCAATGTTGAAAATCTGGGTGAAAATATTACAAATTCGTGAAGTTACGAGCATGAGTAAAATTGCACAACGCACACTCTTAAACAGTCTTTTTTGGATTTTCACCAAATTTGCAGTGTAGGCTTTTGAGAGCCCACTCATGAATGGTGGCACTGTCATTTTGTTAATCAGTCCCAAAGGTGATTCCACGCATTGACCGCAAAATCACCTTTCAGGACGGAATAACAGCATGACAGTGACTGAACTCATGAGGAGGGTGTCCCAATAACCCCATGTTGAAAATTTGGTGCCAAATTCCCCAAAATGCCCAAGATATTCACCAAAGTGGAAAAACACAGTTTATGGCATTATGCAGCTTACCGGCATTTCTTCAGTTCATGATCAGCTTTGAAATGTGCAGACATGTTCCTGTCCACGAAGATTGTCGTGCCAGGCTCCAGAGGTAAGTATGGGGTGAGGTGTGTATTAGGAGTTGGAGTATGCAGAAGGTAGGTACAGGTTGGTTGAGGACACATCGAGGGACCATTTTTCTCATTTTACGGTAAAACAAAAGACAATGCGGGTTGATTTTCTTCTTTTGCAGGTGTGTTTTGGTGCATTGGGGAGGCTTCCCAGTGTGCCACCTGCATTTGTGGGAGGGGGATGGAAGTAACAGGGATTGAGCCCTCATCAGCACAGAAATGGGTGGTGGGCACATGATGCTGAGGGGATTGGGCACCCCTCGACACGCAATAGAAATTGGGGGTGGAGACATTATGCCAATAGGAGTGGGCTCCCCATCAGCAAATTGAACTGGGAGGGGACTGAAGCTGATGGGGACTGGGGCCCTGTTGGCACAGAAATGGGACACATGAAGCCAAAGGGATTAGCACCCCCTGGCACACAACAGAAATTGTGGGTGGGGAATTGGGATGGGGAGGGCTCCCCATCAGCAATTTGAACTGGGAAGGAGGGACTGAAGCTGACAGGGATTGGGCCCTCTGTTGGCAAAGGAAGACTGTTTGGGGGGCGCATGATGCCGAGGGGGATTGGGCACCTCTTCATCATACAACAAATGGGGGGGTACATTATGCCGATGCAGAGTGGGATCCCCCATCGGCAAATGAATTGGGTGTTGGCATGCCAACATCAGTGCTGCCATCTTCACAAATGTTACACCAGGCAAGGTATCACCCTGCAATGACCGGTTCTCTCCCTCATTGCAGCAGAATTGCTGATGCTGCAATGAGGCAGCCCTCATTGCAGTCACCTAATCATTTCAAGTTGGTGGCACTTCTGCAGAACCAGTGTCATCGAGACACTGGGGCCTGCATTAGTGAGCTACCGCCAAGCTGGCACAAATGCAGTGCTGGCACTGGCGCCACACTGCCGCACCTCTAACCCCTCCTCTCTTGCTGCATATAATGTTTCTTCCACATGCTGCAAGCAAACATAAAAAGTTAAGTAGTCTGCTGTGTGAAACGCATGTGTGTATGGTCTGTTAGTGAGGGTTGGCCTAGTGGCATCACTTTTCCTGTCTCTTCATGAGTTGTATGGCACTTCAGGTTGTCTGTGCAACAGACATGCCTATCACATTCAATAGACATGAAAGAATCATTGATTGCTATTGTGAGTCACCAGAGTTAGTATCTCATGGTATGAGTGTTGTGTCACTGTCTGTCATGTGTGTTGTCAATGCATATATAAAACTTGAAGAGAAGAACAGAAAGAGAAGTGGCTATAAGGAGAGGATGAGGACAGACAAATGCTCCACCATACCAGTTCCACCAACTACTAATTTTGAAAGTGCTGGTGGTGAAGATTGGATTTGCATGGTGGAACAGGGACTAGGAGTTCTAGTTATGGGGCTGTGAGGACAAGGCCTGTTGGGCACATGATAGTACAGCCAAAGACACCATGGTTCATTAGTTAAAAGAAAACCACTGGTTCCACTCCCACTGTAGGGCAAGCAGCCTTTCCTGCAACATCATTAAGTACATCTGTTGATGAAAGCACTTGAACAGTCTTGAAGCATGCCAGTTTCCTGTTCTTCTGTCTATAAGTATTTCCAGTTCTCTGACTCAGAATTAAAGTGATAAACTATATCTAGAACTGTAAATTCAATTTCCCTCTCAAAAGCAAATCCTGTATTCTCTGCCCAATTCTTCAAATTCCGTCACTACCCACCAAGTTACTAGCACCTTCTAAAAAAGCATAAGTGAAGGAGTCAAGTGGCAAGCCCAAATTGTATGTTTAATTTCCTGATTCGTGTTTTCTTGGCACATAATAAAAAAGAAAAAAATAATAATAATTACAAAATAAAAATGATCATACTAAATTATACCATATCCCATTGTATGATATTATTCATTATATATATAGAATAAATAATGGGTAAGGGTGGTATACTAGGATGTATACACATCAAGGGGATTAATTAGGACTATAATGCCACAAGCTCAAAGGGCGAGTGGCTTTATTGCTCTAATTAGCCACCAAGATTTTATCATTCCGAGTGTTCCACCCTTTCCCATTGTTGTTGAATATAATATATTAGGATGGCTATCATTCTGGAGATCATATTTGCAATCATGTTATGGCACCTGAAGATATCTTGCAGCAAGGAGGAATGGTATATAGTGAGTGCAGGGAGGAATTTGGTGATTTCTGGGTTTGGGAAGGTTTATATAAGTGTGTTTTCCAGGTAATTTTGTATCTTCTTAATTGGTTTGGCTAGATTCTTTATGCTGTGTTAATTGTGTTATTAGTGTGACCAACAGGATTTAATGTAGTGTAGGTGTTTATTTTGTTATTATGGCAGGTATATACTTTGAGTTGTTTGATTAGTGTAGGTATATAGCTTTAATTAATGTTTGTATATGGCTATAATTGTTTAATTAGTGCAAGTATATACTTTGAATTGATAGATTAGTCATAGTTATACAGGGAAATAAATGTTGGCATTTTCTATGGGTAAAAGTTCCCATCCATGTATAATATTATCATATACCATAGACTATTTGATAAATCTGATTATATTATCTTCACATATATCATATCAAACAATATCAGGTTATATTACCATTGTATATATCATTACCTGTTAGTCTCAGATATCATGTTTGATTACATTATTTTTATTACTTATATTATATAAGATTGTATGATCTGTTCATATATCATATATATATCAAATTGTATTATTTTATCATATATTATATCGTGTTATATCAGACTATTGAGCCGGAGTCACTATTTGCATGGGTGTAATCTACAGACCTTCAACACAGGCAGAGGAATTGGATAAGGCACTGGAGGATGCCATTAGCACAATGGCAGAAAAAGAGTTGGTGCTACTGTCTGCTGTTAAACTAGTCAAAGGGGGAGGCACTGACAAGCAGCAGGAAAATCCCAGCCTCTCCCTACAAAACAGGGTACTAAATGAGAAAAAGACCGAGGTAGAACAGTCAGTGGGGGATGCTGCAACAGAAGGTAAAGCCATCAAAAAATGGAGAGCAATGAGTACCAATGCCCGTAGACTGGGTAACAAGCTTCCTGAATTAGTGGCCTTGATGGAGGAGGAACATCTGGATATCGTGGCAGTCACAGAAACATGGTACACACAAAACCATGACTGGGACATAAACATACCAGGATACACTATCTACAGGAGGGACAGGAAGGGTAAAAGAGGAGGAGGAGTAGCTCTTTACATAAGGGAAGGAATAAAAGCAACAGAACAAAAGGGTAAACAGGGAGGAGAGAAGAAGCACTGTGGGTAAATTTGGAGACAGGCAATAGCACCACAATACTGCACAGGGTTATATACGACTTCTTCTCAGGGGAGGAAATGGACAGGGAAATGATAGAAAGTATACTTAGAATGGCAGAAAAGGGAGATATTGCTGATGGGTGATCTGAATATGCCAGATGTTAACTGGAGTGCAGTTGCAGCTGCCACTTCGAAGAGTGCAGTTATTCTGGATGCCCTACAGGGGGCATGCCTTAGACAACTAGTACTGGAGCCCACTCGAGAGGGAGCAATATTAGACTTGATTCTCTCAAATGGAGATGGAGAGAGGATCACAGATGTAGAAGTGGGTAGCCATCTGGGAACTAGCGCACCATCGAACAGTATGGTTCACAATAAACACAGCAATAGAGTCAAGCCATACAAAGGCAAAAGTACTGACTTTAGGAGGGCTGACTTTTCAAAATGGGTGAGTGCCTAAGGAATGCACTAGCAAATGGGCAGGAAGGAGGGTGGAAGAACAATGGGGAATAATAAAAACTGCCATCACAGAGGTAACGAGCCTTTGTGTGAAGCAAATAAACAAAACAAGACGATGTAAGAAACCACTATGGTTCTCAAAGGAAGTGGCAGTGAAGGCTCAAGAGAAAAAGAAAGCATTCAGGAAGTACAAGGAATCGCAGAAGGAGCAGGACAGAGAACTGTATCAGTTAAAGCAAAAGGAGGCTGGGAAGGCAGTCAGAACAGCAAAGGCCCAAACCGAGGAAAAGATAGCCAACTCAGTTAAGAAGGGGGATAAAACCTTTATAGGTACATCAGGGAGCAAAGGAAGACCAAGGGAGGGATAGTGAGGCTTAATAAAGGGAGGGAGGGTGGGCAGAGGGAGACTGTGAAAAGGCAGAGATACTAAACAAATATTTTTGTTCAGTATTTACAAAAATGAAGAGAGGGAGGTACATAAAACAAACAGTAGTAACACTCTGGATACAGAAGTTGATACCAGCCCATTTACAGAAGAAAGGGTTCTGAAAGAACTTTTAAAACTGAAGGTGGACAAAGCAATGGGGCCTGATGGGATTCATCCCAAGAATTCTAAAAGAGCTAAGGGTAGAACTAGTGACACCACTGACTACCCTTTTAACAAATCATGGGAGGATGGGGTGGTACCGAGGGACTGAGGAGGGCAGATGTGATTCCCTTCACAAAAGTGGGAGCAAGGCAGAAGCGGAAAACTACAGATCTGTTAGTTTAACCTCAGTGATAGGAAAATGATAGAATCACTTCTGAAGGAAAGAACTGTCGGTATCTAGAGGCCAGAGGGCATGGGACCCTAGGCAGCATGGATTCACAGTGGGAAGATCATGCCAGACAAATCTGATAGATTTCTTTGACTGGGTGACCAAGTAGTAGATCAGGGAAGGGCTGTGGACATGGCCATTTAGACTTTAAGGCATTTGACACAGTCCACACAAAAGATCAATATGCAAGTTAGCCAGCCTGGGAGTGGATCCCAAGATGACAGCCTGGGTAAATAATTGGCTGGAGAATAGGACACAGAGAGTAATAGTAAATGGAGTCCACTCAGAAGAAAGGAGGGTTACTAGTGGGGTATGAGGGTTCAGTATTCTTCAATGTCTTTATAGCGACATTGCGGAAGGACTGGAAGAAAAGTATGTCTCTTTGCAGATGACACTAAGATCTCGCAACAGAGTTGATGCACAGGGTGGGTACATCCCCACCATCACCACACCCCCTTCTACACACCCTCCTTATCTGCTCTGCCAACTCCCCATCCAGTTCCACGGATTGGGCTGGTGGTCTGTACACCACTCCCAGTCTCAGCTTTCTGCCCTTGGAGTCCAGGAGCTGCACCCAAAGCACCTCCGTCCTCTCATCTTCTCCCTCATCCCTTATGCATTTGATCCCTTCCCTCGCATAGAGTGCAATCCCCTTCCAACCCCCCAGTCCCTGCTGTATATCCTGTATCCTTGGATTGCTGAGTCCCAATCATGGTACTCTGTTGGCCCAAGTCTCTGTCACTGCAGCAGTATCCACCTTCCCCTCTGAAAGAAGTGCCTCAAGCTCTGCAATTTTGTTCTCCAGGCTTCTTGCATTGAGAGAGACCACCTTGCACCCATACCCTCCTTCTCCTCACTCTTCTCCTTGGCCTGTGTTCTTCCTCCTGGTAGTTTGCACCCTTTCTCCTCGTTATACTTACTGGGTGGTGGTGCCTTCTGTAATACACTCAGACCACTGTGCCCACCCCTCCAGGGTTACTATGCCTCCACCTTTACCTGTTTCTAGGGGTGAGTTCATTAAGCCCCTTGTCCGGACCTTTCTACCAACCTCAGTCTTTTGCCCCTCCCACTGGTTTAAATACACCTTAGTAGAGATATACCCCTCTAATCCCACCTTTAATACTCCCCTCCCCTCTCTGTTCAAGTGTAGCCTGTCCCCCGGGTACAAGTCACTATTCCTCCAGACCCTACCCCAGTTAGTCACTAACCCATAATTTTTGGTGTGGCACCAATCCCTCAGCTACTCATTGAACTTCTCGATCCTACCCTTCCTCCCAGTGCTTGCACATGGTACCGGGAGTACCTCCGAGAATGCCACTGACTCCCTCACCCCCTCACACTGCCTGCCCAACTCCTAGAACCTCCCCCTCACTACTTCCACAGTCTCCCCGCCAATTCATTTGTACCCACATGCAACAGTAAATGAGGTTGTCCTCCCCTCCTGCACATTTGAGCAGTTCCTGCCCTGCATCTCCTGCAGTCAACCGGGAACAGCTTCAACCCAAATATGGCTGTGCCTTTCCCGCCTTCACCCCATCTTACCCCTTTCAGTATAGAATCCCCAGGATGAGTACCCCCATCCCTTACCCCTTTCCCTCCATTGCCCCTTCCACTACTCCAGTATCTGTTCTTCCCTGCCCTTACCCCGACAGCTGCACCCTCTGTGACTTCTGTATCTGCACCTCTTCTTCTGCCTCACCCCTTTCTCTGCCTTATTCCTCCCATCCCCTTGAACCCTTCCCAGCCTGATTACTTCCTGCTGGGCTTCCCAGGTCGACCTACCTCATCCCCTGCTGATTTCCAACCCTCTCCTCTCCCGTTGTTGTCGTTTAGAGCCCCCATTCCCTTTGACCCCAACAGTGATGCCTCCCATCCTTCCTCCTTCCCATAGCCATCCTCCTCCAGTCACCCTCCTTCCTTTCTAGCCCCTTCTACCCTTTCATCCTCGCTATCTCTTCCCTACCTGTTGCCATCCTCTCATGCCCCGCTTGTCCAACCCCTTCAATGTGTTCCTGACCCTCCCATAGCAGAGGCTCGAATCTGTTCCTAGTCAATACCCTCACCATCTCTTCCTTATCGGATCCTCCCTCCTACTTGTTCCCTCCTGCCCCTCTGGTCCCACCCTGGTCACTTCCACTTGACCATCTGCTCTCTCCTAGTAATCCTTGTGGTTTCTCCTCCCCCATCTGAGGCCCCTCACTCCAGGCACCCCTCACTTCTCATCTCTTTTCTGCTAGTGTATCTGATACTGAGTCAGTTTCAGTCCAGAGTTGTTCTTCTCCTGTCCCCCTGCCATCCCCTATTTCCCTCGAGCCAGGATGCCTACCATACTCATCTTCCCTGCCACTTAGACTCCTCCCTAACCTCCATAGTTCCTCCCGCAAACCATCCAGTTGTCTACAGACCATACACCCCCATCCTCCAAGCACAGTCCAGGATTATGGCAGACCCACCTTGCCCTCACCCACCCTTCCAAAGATGCCGCCTTATTGGAACATGTGGCACTCACCATTTTGGCCCCATCTTATGTTATGAGCTCTTACTCCAGGTTTATGTACCCTACTATAACTGTTAGGGCCCTATTTCTCAAATACCTGTTCCCCTACACTGGTCCCCTACATTGCCCCTTGCCAGCGGGTTAATTCGGTCTCAAATCTAATCTGTTAGATACTGTATTACTGCAGCAATCCTAAACCCTCCTTGTCTGTTTTTCACCCCTCAGCTACCATACTTTTTGTTCTCAGCCCTCATAGTTTTACTTAGCCCAGTTAGAAGTATTACTCAGCTCAATTAGAGAAATAAACAGAACTAAATCTGTATTTTTACAGCAATCCTAAAAGTATCCAATCATTGCTTTGTCTCCGCCCCAGAGACCCTGCTGTAATATAGGACCACACAGGACCCTGGGTGGTTGGGTGGGAAACTCTAAAGTCCCGACAGACCTCCGTTGAGCTCGCTCACTACCCCTTTCTCACTTGCTCATTCTGCTTCTGCCAGCGCTGCAGGCTGCCCTTTTGTATTGGGCTCCTGCCTGTGTTGGCACCTTTTTCTGCCCACAAAGAAATCCACAGCAGTCCCGACAGACCTCCGTTGAGCTCGCTCACTACCCCTTTCTCACTGGCTCATTCTACTTCTCCCAGTGCTGCAGGCTGCCCTTTTGTACTGAGCTCCTGCCTGCATTGGCACCTTTTTCTGCCCTCCAAAGAAATCTGCAGCAGTCCCGACAGAGCTCCGTTGAGCTTGTTCTCTCTCTCTCTCTCTCTCTCTCTCATTCTGTTTCTCCTGGCTCTGCAGGCTGCCCTTTTGTACTAGGCTCCTGCCTGCATTGGTGCCTTTTTCTGCCCACAAAGAAACCCACAGCAGTCCTGTCTGAGCTCCATTGAGCTCACTCACTCCTCCTCTCTCACTCGCTCATTCTGTTTCTCATTGCACTGCAGACTGCCCTTTTGTACCAGGCTTCTGCCTGCATTGGTGCCTTTTGGCCCACAAAAATCCACAGCAGTCCTAACAAAGCCCTGTTGAGCTCCTCCTCCCCTCTCTTACTCACTTGTTGATAATCTGTCCATAAACACTGTTTTCCCACACGACCGTGCTATTCTCGCTGGAGTCGCAACACATTTCAGTCAGGATGTGAAAAATGACAGCTGTATTGTTCATAAGGAGTTGTGAAAAATGTCTGTGTTGAAAATCTGGGGTGAAAATATTGCAAATTTGCGAACTTACAAGAGTGCGTGGAAACTGCACAGCACATGCTTGTAGCACAGTCATTTTATGAACTTTCATCACCAGATTTTCAACATAGGCATTTTAGGACCTCTGCTCATGAACAGTGTCACTGTCATTTTCTTAATCTGTCCCAAAAACTAATTTCCCACAGAGACCGCGCTATTCTGCGCCGGAAGTGCGAAAACACATTTTGGCCAGGATGTGTAAAATGACAGCAGTACTGTTCATGAGGAGGTATGAAAAAATGCCAGTGTTGAAAATCTGGGTGAAAATATTACAAATTCATGAAGTTACGAGCATGAGTAAAAATTGCGCAACGCACACTCTTAAAACAGTCTTTTTTTGGATTTTTTTCACCAAATTTGCAGTGTAGGCTTTTGAGAGCCCACCTCATGAATGGTGGCACTGTCATTTTGTTAATCAGTCCCGAAAGGTGATTCCACGCATTGACCGCAAAATCACCTTTCAGGACGGAATAACAGCATGACAGTGACTGAACTCATGAGGAGGTGTCCCAATAACCCCATGTTGAAAATTTGGTGCCAAAATTCCCCAAAATGCCCAAGATATTCACCAAAGTAGGAAAAACACAGTTTATGGCATTATGCAGCTTACCGGCATTTCTTCAGTTCGCAGTCAGCTTTGAAATGTGCAGACATGTTCCCTGTCCACCGAAGATTGTCGTGCCAGGCTCCAGAGGTAAGTATGGGGTGAGGGTGTGTATTAGGAGTTGGAGTATGCAGAAGGTAGGTACGGGTTGGTTGAGGACACATCGAGGGACCATTTTTCTCATTTTACGGGTTAAAACAAAAGACAATGCGGGTTGATTTTCTTCTTTTGCAGGTGTGTTTGGTGCATTGGGGAGGCTCCCAGTGTGCCACCTGCATTTGTGGGGAGGGGGATGGAAGCCAACAGGGATTGAGCCCCTCATCAGCACAGAAATGGGTGGGTGGGCACATGATGCTGAGGGGGATTGGGCACCCCCTTGACACGCAATAGAAATTGGGGGTGTGGAGACATTATGCCAATAGGGAGTGGGCTCCCCATCAGCAAATTGAACTGGGAAGGGGGACTGAAGCTGATGGGGACTGGGCCCCCTGTTGGCACAGAAATGGGGGGACACATGAAGCCAAAAGGGATTAGCACCCTCGGCACACAACAGAAATTGTGGGTGGGGATATGGATGGGGTGGGCTCCCCATCAGCAATTTGAACTGGGAAGGGAGGGACTGAAGCTGACAGGGATTGGGCCCTCTGTTAGGCAAAGGAGAAGACTGTTTGGGCGCATGATGCCGAGGGATTAGGCACCTCTTCATCATACAACAAATGGGGTACATTATGCCCGATGCGAGTGGGATCCCATCGGCAAATGAATTGGGTGCTGGCATGCCAACATCAGTGCTGCCATCTTCACAAATGTTACACCAGGCAAGGTATCACCCTGCAATGACCGGTTCTCTCCCTCATTGCAGCAGAATTGCTGATGCTGCAATGAGGCAGCCCCTCATTGCAGTCACCTAATCATTTCAAGTTGGTGGCACTTCTGCAGAACCAGTGTCATCAGGACACTGGGCCTGCATTGGGTGAACACCGCCAAGCTGACAAATGCAGTGCTGGCACTGGCCGCCACACTGCCGCACCTCCAACCCACTCCTCTCCTAAGCTGCTGCATAATGTTTCTTCCACATGCGTGCAAGCAAACATAAAAAGTTAAGTAGTCTGCTGTGTGAAACGCATGTGTGTATGGTCTGTTAGTGAGGGTTGGCCTAGTGGCATCACTTTTCCCTGTCTCTTCATGAGTTGTATGGCACTTCAGGTTGTCTGTGCAACAGACATGCCTATCACATTCAATAGACATGAAAGAATCATTGATTGCTATTGTGAGTCACCAGAGTTAGTATCTCATGGTATGAGTGTTGTGTCACTGTCTGTCATGTGTGTTGTCAATGCATATATAAAACTTGAAGAGAAGAACAGAAAGAGAAGTGGCTATAAGGGAGAGGATGAGGACAGACAAATGCTCCACCATACCAGTTCCACCAACTACTAATTTTGAAAGTGCTGGTGGTGAAGATTGGAGATTTGCATGGTGGAACAGGGACTAGGAGTTCTAGTTATGGGGCTGTGAGGACAAGGCCTGTTGGGCACATGATAGTACAGCCAAAGACACCATGGTTCATTAGTTAAAAGAAAACCACTGGTTCCACTCCCACTGTAGGGCAAGCAGCCTTTCCTGCAACATCATTAAGTACATCTGTTGATGAAAGCACTTGAACAGTCTTGAAGCATGCCAGTTTCCTGTTCTTCTGTCTATAAGTATTTCCAGTTCTCTGACTCAGAATTAAAGTGATAAACTATATCTAGAACTGTAAATTCAATTTCCCTCTCAAAAGCAAATCCTGTATTCTCTGCCCAATTCTTCAAATTCCCGTCACTACCCACCAAGTTACTAGCACCTTCTAAAAGCAGCATAAGTGAAGTGAGTCAAGTGGCAAGCCAAATTGTGTGTTTAATTTCCTGATTACGTGTTTTCTTGGCACATAATAAAAAGAAAAAATAATAATAATTACAAAATAAAAATGATCATACTAAATTATACCATATCCCATTGTATGATATTATTCATTATATATATAGAATAAATAATGGGTAGGGTGGTATACTAGGATGTATACACATCAAGGGGACTAATTAGGACTATAATGCCACAAGCTCAAAGGGCGAGTGGCTTTATTGCTCTAATTAGCCACCAAGATTTTTATCATTCCGAGTGTTCCACCCTTTCCCAATTGTTGTTGAATATAATATATTAGGATGGCTATCATTCTGGAGATCATATTTGCAATCATGTTATGGCATCTGAAGATATCTTGCAGCAAGGAGGGAATGGTATATAGTGAGTGCAGGGAGGAATTTGGGTGATTTCTGGGTTTGGGAAGGTTTTATATAAGTGTGTTTTTCCAGGTAATTTTGTATCTTCTTAATTGGTTTGGCTAGATTCTTTATGCTGTGTTAATTGTGTTATTAGTGGTGACCAACAGGATTTAATGTAGTGTAGGTGTTTATTTTGTTATTATGGCAGGTATATACTTTGAGTTGTTTGATTAGTGTAGGTATATAGCTTTAATTAATGTTTGTATATGGCTATAATTGTTTAATTAGTGCAAGTATATACTTTGAATTGATAGATTAGTCATAGTTATACAGGAAATAAATGTTGGCATTTTAGTAAAAGTTCCCATCCATGTATAATATTATCATATACCATAGACTATTTGATAAATCTGATTATATTATCTTCACATATATCATATCAAACAATATCAGGTTATATTAACATTGTATATATCATTACCTGTTAGTCTCGTATATCATGTTTGATTGCATTATTTTTATTACTTATATTATATAAGATTGTATGATCTGTTCATATATCATATATATATCAAATTGTATTATTTTATCATATATTATATCGTGTTATATCAGACTATTGAGCCGGAGTCACTATTTGCATGGGTGTAATCTACAGACCTTCAACACAGGCAGAGGAATTGGATAAGGCACTGGAGGATGCCATTAGCACAATGGCAGAAAAAGAGTTGGTGCTACTGTCTGCTGTTAAACTAGTCAAAGGGGGGAGGCACTGACAAGCAACAGGAAAATCCCAGCCTCTCCCTACAAAACAGGGTACTAAATGAGAAAAAGACCGAGGTAGAACAGTCAGTGGGGGATGCTGCAACAGAAGGTAAAGCCATCAAAAAAATGGAGAGCAATGAGTACCAATGCCCGTAGTCTGGGTAACAAGCTTCTTGAATTAGTGGCCTTGATGGAGGAGGAACATCTGGATATCGTGGCAGTCACAGAAACATGGTACACACAAAACCATGACTGGGACATAAACATACCAGGATACACTGTCTACAGGAGGGACAGGGAGGGTATAAGAGGAGGAGGAGTAGTTCTTTACATAAGGGAAGGAATAAAAGCAACAGAACAAAAGGGTAAACAGGGAGGAAGAAGCACTGTGGGTAAATTTGGAGACAGGCAATAGCACCCAATACGCACAGGGTTTATATAGACTCCTTCTCAGGGGAGGAAATGGACAGGGAAATGATAGAAAGTATACTTAGAATGGCAGAAAAGGAGATATTGCTGATGGGTGATCTGAATATGCCAGATGTTAACTGGAGTGCAGTTGCAGCTGCCACTTCGAAGAGTGCAGTTATTCTGGATGCCCTACAGGGGGCATGCCTTAGACAACTAGTACTGGAGCCCACTCGAGAGGGAGCAATATTAGACTTGATTCTCTCAAATGGAGATGGAGAGAGGATCACAGATGTAGAAGTGGGTAGCCATCTGGGAACTAGCGACCATCGAACAGTATGGTTCACAATAAACACAGCAATAGAGTCAAGCCATACAAAGGCAAAAGTACTGGACTTTAGGAGGGCTGACTTTGCCAAAATGGGTGAGTGCCTAAGGAATGCACTAGCAAATGGGCAGGAAGGAGGGGTGGAAGAACAATGGGGAATAATAAAAACTGCCATCACAGAGGTAACGAGCCTTTGTGTGAAGCAAATAAACAAAACAAGACGATGTAAGAAACCACTATGGTTCTCAAAGGAAGTGGCAGTGAAGGCTCAAGAGAAAAAGAAAGCATTCAGGAAGTACAAGGAATCGCAGAAGGAGCAGGACAGAGAACTGTATCAGTTAAAGCAAAAGGAGGCTGGGAAGGCAGTCAGAACAGCAAAGGCCCAAACCGAGGAAAAGATAGCCAACTCAGTTAAGAAGGGGGATAAAACCTTTTATAGGTACATCAGGGAGCAAAGGAAGACCAAGGAGAGGATAGTGAGGCTTAATAAAGGGAGGGAGGGTGGGCAGAGGGAGACTGTGAAAAGGCAGAGATACTAAACAAATATTTTTGTTCAGTATTTACAAAATGAAGAGGGAGGTACATAAAACAAACAGTAGTAACACTCTGGATACAGAAGTTGATACCAGCCATTTACAGAAGAAAGGGTTCTGAAAGAACTTTTAAAACTGAAGGTGGACAAAGCAATGGGGCCTGATGGGATTCATCACAGAATTCTAAAAGAGCTAAGGGTAGAACTAGTGACACCACTGACTACCCTTTTAACAAATCATGGAGGATGGGGTGGTACCGAGGACTGGAGGAGGGCAGATGTGATTCCCTTCACAAAAGTGGGAGCAAGGCAGAAGCAGGAAAACTACAGATCTGTTAGTTTAACCTCAGTGATAGGGAAAATGATAGAATCACTTCTGAAGGAAAGAACTGTCAGTATCTAGAGGCCAGAGGGCTGGGACCCTAGGCAGCATGGATTCACAGTGGGAAGATCATGCCAGACAAATCTGATAGATTTCTTTGACTGGGTGACCAAGTAGTAGATCAGGGAAGGGCTGTGGACATGGCCTGTTAGACTTTAAGGCATTTGACACAGTCACACAAAGATCAATATGCAAGTTAGCCAGCCTGGGAGTGGATCCCAAGATGACAGCCTGGGTAAATAATTGGCTGGAGAATAGGACACAGAGAGTAATAGTAAATGGAGTCCACTCCAGAAGAAGGAGGGTTACTAGTGGGTACAGCAGGTTCAGTATTCTTCAATGTCTTTATAGCGACATTGCGGAAGGACTGGAAGGAAAGTATGTCTCTTTGCAGATGACACTAAGATCTGCAACAGAGTTGATGCACAGGGTGGGTGGAAAGGATGAGAAGGGACTTGGCAAGGTTAGAGGAATGGTCAAATGTGAGCAGCTTAGATTCAATGCTAAGAAGTGCAAGGTAATGCACCTGGGAAACAAAACCCAGGGAAGAGTACACAATGGGGGTGAGATACTAACAACAACAAAAATGGAAAGGGACCTGGGGTAGTCATATCAGATGACCTAAAGGTGGGCAAGCAATGTAGAGGGCAGCAAGGAGGGCTGGGCGGATACTGGGATGCATAGGAGAGGCATGCACAGTAGAAAACAGGAAGTTATTATCCCTCTGTACAGACAGCTGGTGAGACCCCATCTGAGCACTGCTGTGCAGTTCTGGAGACCCAACTCCGCAAAGACATAGACAGGATGGAAGCTATCCGAGGAGGGCAACTAAAATGGTGCAGGGTCTGCACCGGAAGACATATGAAGAGAGACTTAAGGAGCTTAATATGTATAGCCTCGAGGAAAGGAGGGAGAGGGGGGACATGATAGAAACTTTCAAGTACCTCAAGGGAATCAACAAAGTCCAAGAGGGTAGCATCTTTCAAAAAAAGAGGTGTGCAAGAACAAGAGGGCACAATTTGAAGATGGGGGGTGGCTCAGAGGTAATTTAAGGAAGTATTTTTTCACAGAGAGGGTTGTGGATGCATGGAACGGCCTTCCAGAGGAGGTTGTGGAGTCAAAATCAGTGGTGGAATTCAAGCATGCATGGGACAGTCATAAGGCAATTCTAGGGGGTGGGGGTAAGAAGAAGTAGGCTGCTGGTTAACTAGAATCTGCAGCTTATCCAGTAGGTAGATAAATGGACAGACTGGGTGGGCCAAGCGGTCCTTATCAGCCATCAAATTCTATGTTTCTATGTTACTGGTATGGGACTTTAGTCTGCTGGATATAGATTGGAGCCTCCCAGTTGCACCTCAGCTAAATGAAGGGAGATCCTAGACACCCTGCAGGAGGTATTTCTCAGGTGACTAGTCAGGGAGCCCACTCATGATGGAGAAATGTTGGACCTGGTGCTCACAAACAGGGACAGTACTGCAGACATCAAGGTAGGAGGACACCTGAGAACCAATGATTACCATACAATGTGGCTGAACATATGAATAGCAGCAGAAACAATCCACACAAGGACAAGAATCCTGGACTTCAGGAGGGCAGATTTAAAAAAAAATGGGTGAATGTCTTAAAAACGCCCTAGTGGTGGGATGGCCTGAGTGGGATGGAGGAACAGTAGGCCAAGTTAAGGAACAGCATAGTGAAGGCAACAAAAAAAGAGAGGACTATGGTTCTCAGGGGAAGTGGCTTAACAAAGTAGCATTCAGGAGGTATAAAGAGTCACATGAAGAGGATAGGGTGGTGTACCAGGAAAAGCAGAGTGAAGCAGGGAAAGCAGACAGGAGTGCAAAGAAGCAAACTGAGGAAAGGGTAGCCCATGAAGTAACAAAAAGGGACAAAATCTTTTTAGCTACATAAGTAAAAAGAGAAAAACTAGGGGGGATTGTGAGATTAAGACTGGCATGGGGGGGGGGCTTTGCAGAGGAGGATCAGGAAAAAGCAGATATCCTGAACAAATATGTTTGTTCAGTCTTTACATAGGAATGGGAATGGGATGGATCAGATAAAAGCCACAAGAATATAGAAGGAGGGAGGCAGACACAGATCTATTTACAGAGAAAAGTGTTCTGAAAAAAATTACTTGCAAATCTTAAAGTGGACAAAGCTATGGGGCCAGAAGGAGTACATCCAAGTGTATTGAGGGAGCACAGGGACATACTGGCTGCAACTCTGACAGCCCCATTCAACACCTCACATGAAAAAGTAGTGGTTCCAGAGGACTGGAGGAGGGCAGATGTGTTCCCGTTTCATAAAAGTGGTAGTAGGGAGTATGCTGGTAACAGTAGGCCAGTCAGTCTGAAATCAGTGGTAGGGAAGTTAATGGTGTCAGTGTTAAAAGAAAGGATTGTGGAATATCTTGATTCCAATGAGTTAAAAGACCTGAGGCAGCATGAATTCACAGGGGGAGGTCAAGTCAGACAAACCTGATAGATTTCTTTAACTGGGTGACCATTTAAATTGATCAATAGGGTGTAGTGAACATGGCCTTATCAAAGCCTTCAACACTGAACTACATAGGAGGCTCATAAGAAAATTGGGCAGCATAGGGATGCGTCTTAAGGTGGTAAACTGGCAAAGACATTGGTTGATAGATAAGCAGCTGAGGGTGGTGGTAAAAAGAACTCACTCTTGGGAAGAGAGGGTGACCAGTGGGGTATCTCAGGGCTCAGTACTGGGACAACCCTCTTTAATGTCTTTTTAAGTGGCATTGCAGATGAGCTGGAAGGAAAGCATGCTTCTTTGCAGATGACACCAAAATCTGCAATAGGATGGACACACCAGAGGGGATGGACAGAATGTGCAGAGGCCTCAGAAAAGTCAAGGACTGGTGAAGGGTATGGTATCAGGGCTTCAATGTGAAAAAGTGCAAAATCATGCACCTGGTGCACAGAAACAGAGAGGTGGATTACAAAATGGGAGAAGAAGTATTGATGGTCATCAAACAGGAAAGAGACCTTGGAGTAATCATATCTGATGACCTCAAGGTGGCGACACAGTGCAACAAGGCAGTATGTAGGGACAGGCTGTTGACTGGCTTAGCAAGATTGTGCCATGTCACATCTGTGTTCCACGGCCTGCACTGGCTGTCAGTATATTGGCGATCACCTTCAAGGTCGGGTTACTGACCTACAAAGCCTTACATGGACAGGGTCCATGCTACATGCAAGATCTTCTCTGCCACTACTGCCCCCTCCGCTCACTTCATTCCACTGGTGAGGGATTGCTGTAGGTTCCCAGGGTGTGACTGAAGAACTCTGGGGCCCACTCTTTTGCTTTTGTAGCCCCTACCCTGTGGAATTCTCTACCTCACCAGGTAAGGTAAGAGCATGCCTGACTGTTGAAAGCTTTAAAACTGCCTTAAAAACTCATCTCTTTGGCTTAACTTATTCAGGATTTAATAATAGCTGGCCTATTTTGACTTTTAATTTTATGATGTTGATATTTATTTATATTTACCTGCAAAGTTTTCTTGGATTTGTACAGCACTGTGGTCTTTAGGAACAGCGTTTTTTAAATAAAGTTAATTTAGATATTGATATTGGGATACTGGGGGTGCATAGAGAGAGTATCATCAGAAGAAGATGGGAGATGGGGTTGATACTGTATAGATCATTGGTGCAACCCCACCTGGAGTACTGTGTCCAATTCTGGAGACCACATCTTGGGAAGGACATAGACAGGATGGAGGCTGTCCAGAGGAAGGCAACTAAAATGGAGCAGGGACTGTATCAGAAGCCCTATAAGGATAGACTGAGGGACCTCAATATCTACAACTGGGCAGAGAGGAGGGAGATTGGGGACATGATGGAGACCTATAAATTCCTCATAGGTTTAACAAAGGTACAGAAGGGGGAGTATTTTTCAGAGGAAAAGATGCACATGAACAAGGGGACATGCAATGATGCTAGAAGGATGAAAATTTAGGAGAGATGTGAAGAAGTACTCTTCACTGAAAGAGTGGTGGATGTCTGGAAATGTCTTGCAGCAGATGTAGTGGTACAGAAATAGTGATGTGCTTCAAGCATGCAATGGGTAGGCACAAGGGAATCCTAGTTGGGCAGCAGGGGGTAAGAGGGAGCCAGAGATCTATTAAGGTCTGCAGTGACAGTTAAGGCAAGGACAAATGGGCAAACTGCATGGGGCAAGCCATCCTTATCTGCCATCAAATTTTACATTTCTATGTGCCAGTATGGTCCAATATTCAAAGGCGTTAGTGCTGAAGCAGATCGTCTGAACTTTCCAGGGTCAGTCTACTGGCACTAGGACTAACACAGCCCTCTCGCAGTACAGGGCAAACAGCTGAATCTGGGGCCCTCCTTTCCAGTTTGTGTGGATTCTTCAAGCACAAACAAAATCAAAATCTTCAAACAACACAAAGCATTATTGGTATACAAATCCATGCGTGTTTGACGAGGTGGGGTATGCTAACTACAGTAGAAAAATGATTCATCTGCTGCTGCATTCTGTTTGACATGTCACTACTCAGACCTCACTACAGATGATTTACACATACTAAGCATAACAATAATCTTTCAGATCTGCACAAAAGACTACACTTGATGACAATTAGTGGAAAAAATCACTTGCTGCCTAAAAATGATTTCAGAAATACATGTGTGCTATTGTAATAAATGATATGGTGAAACATTTTTAAGTTAGTTAAATGAAACTGCTGTTTTAAATGATTTATAAGTTTAAAGAAATTCCCCTAAAACATGGGGGAAGGGGTATTTTCAGAAACTCACATCACTTTTTCAGATATGAGTGCAAAAATACATCTGTGGAGCTAGACAGAATTCCACACTTGTGTCCAGAAAATGAATGAAATTCCCACAGATGTAGCAGGTTGCCATAAACTGTGCTAATCTGGATGCATGTGCATGTACACAGCATACATCCAAAATATGGACACAAGTGCTATGGCCAAATATTTGGGAAAAGATATTCACACAGCCCTATTTAAACTGTTCTCCTTTTCAGAGGTCATATTCTGTAGCACTTGCTGACTTTACCTACTCGAACCTACTTGTGTCACAGGTCAAGAAGCAAGACATGACTACTTTATTACTCGCTAGGCATTGCTTATACTTGGCTACTGACTTTACCTCTAAACGCCGCTGGCAGAACATGCTACTGGTATCACCTCTTTTCCCTTGGACACTATGGTATCTTGTGCTCCTAACTTTGTTATTATCTGGGGACATCGAAACAAACCCTGGCCCCCAGATACCCACTGTCTCTCTGAATATGGACTGGTTAAATATGAAAGGCCTTCATATAGCATACTTAAACATTAGAAGCCTTCTCTGTAACTTTACTGAACTTGAGGCATGGATATCCATATATGAACTTGACATTCTCTGTCTGACTGAAACTTGGCTAAAGTTCTCTACTCCTGACACTTCCTGCTCTCTTCCTAACTATTCTTATTTTGAGGAGACAGACTATCTGAAAAAAAGGGGAGGTGGAGGTGCTCTCTATTTCAAAAACCACCTGAATATGTCCTTAATGCAACATTCGGTTGCCTCTAACTGCGAGTTTTTACCTACCCTGCTTCTACTTGGAACCAAAAAGATTCACTTAATATGTGTCTACAATCCTCCTAAAGCAGGTCAACTAGGATGATTTGAACTACTTGAGTACTCTACCTCTGCAGCTGGCCAAAATGAACGTATTATTCTTGGTGACCTCAACCTAAATTGGCTGGGGAAAAATAAAAGCACACTGGTATCTCTAGTACATGGATTTAACATGCACCAGGTGATTGAAGATTCCACCAGGCTGACCCAGTTATCTGCTGCTGGAACACTTATAGACTAGATACTCACAAATCAACCTGATAGAATTACCACCTCAGGTATGCTCCCTGATTCTATAAGGGACCATTCCCCTGTGTTTTGCAAATGGGGAACATCGATGATTACAGCCCCCTCGTCATGCTACCTTCCGGGATTTTTTCACACTTGATCAAGCAAGCTTTCTACATGATATCTCTTCTGTAAACTGGATCCCTATTATCCAGTCCCAAGACATTGAATCTTCTCTCAGTCTCTTTCTTTCTATATTCTTATCCCTCCAGGACATACATACACCTAAACTGAAGAATTTATAGATTTGTTCTTGCAAGTATGTGACAAAATAGCTCCCCTTAAAAACAAGAATAGTAAAATTAGTAAAAGTCCTTGGATTACAGATAAAATAAAGTGCAATATTAGATATAAAGATCATTTATGGAAAAGAACAAATAAAACATTGAAAAAAAGGGATTGGGAGAAGTATAAAAAAGAGAGAAATATGTTAAAATCTAAAATTCGTATTTTAGAAATGCAATATTATGAAAATAGGGTTGCCCAAACCACAGATCTGTATAAATACTGGACATTAAAATCATTTGAAAAACCTGTGACAGATGAACTGCCCATTCAGATTAAGGTTAATGACATATTATTGACTCCACAAATATCTGCAGAATCATTAAATCAATATTTTGCTTGTCTCCCCAATTTAACTATTCCTCCAGACGGTTGTGTTAAAGAAGCATGGTATGAACAAGGGTCCCCAATTAGGAAATTTAGATTTAAAGCCATCACTTGCCACAGTGTGAAGGATGAATTAAGAAAACTTCAAGCTAAGAAAGCCCCAGGTTTGGATCAAATTGAAAACAGGCTATTGAAAGACTCCATGGATGTAACGGCTCCGATATTAGCTAAACTTGTTAACTGGAGTTTGATCAAAAGGAAGTTCCCAACACTTTGGAAAACGGCAAAAATTGTACCAATCCATAAAGTAGGTTCTCCTTTGGAACCAACAAATTTTAGGCCAATTTCTCTATTGTCCAGTGTGTCGAAGGTCTTGGAGAGACTGGTGCAGAATCAATTGAGAGAATATTTGGAGTAGGGCTCTCTCTTGTCCTGTTACCAGTCGGGCTTCTGAAAGGGCTGTTCCACAGACACTGCCCTCACCAACCTAATTGATAACATTGCTACCCATGTAAACATGGGTAGGTCAGTGGGGGCGGTGCTCGTGGATCTCTCCAACGCCTTCAACACCATAGACCGTGAGATCTTGTTTAAAAGGATGCAAGGTATGGGTATGGATAGTGAACCCTCCCTTGGTTTAAATCCTACATAGAAAATAGATTACAGCAGATCCAGGTTGGGGACGTCCTTTCAAAACCAGAAATTATAAAACAGGGGTCCCCAAAGGTTCAATTTTGGCCCCTCCTGTTTGTAATGTATGTAAATGAGTTACCTAAGATTGTACAGTACTCTGCCTTAAGAATGTATGCAGATTATACTGTTTTATTGTCATATGGATGTTTGATTCAAGAAGTAGAAAGACATCTTCAAAAGGATTTTAGTAAAATGGAGCTATGGCTGTGTCAGGCAAAGCTTGTTTTAAACAGTAAGAAAACAAACACAATGGTATTTCAGAGTAGAAGTAAAGCAGACATGGATCATCCTAAGATTTGCATTAAAACTTTAAATAATGAAACACTAAGTCAAGTTGATTTTTATCGATGTTTGGGGGTCCTAGTGGATCAAGATTTAAATTTTGATACCCACATAAAGGAGTTAGTTAAAAAAACAAATAATAAATTAGGAACTTTCCAGAGGACAAAATACAGTTTAAACTCAAAAATGAGAGGGGATATTGTAAAACAATTGATTTTACCCAATATTGAGTATGGAATTCATATATATAGTATAACTAGTAAAACTAAGTTTAGACCTATCCAAGTATTATGCAACAACCTGGATAGATTATCTTGAATTGTGAGTATACAACTCACCACTGTGAAATGTTTACTTCATTACAATGGTTTCAATTAAATCAAATTATAGACCAAAAGTGGATAAAACAGATCCATGAGGTGGTTCATAATCAAAGTCCTAGATATCTTATGGACAAGATGTCACAATCCATATATCAATATAATTATAATTTGAGAGGGAAGGGGGAACAAAATATATTAGACCAAGAGTAAAACATACATTTGGTAATAAATCCTTTGCAGCAAAGGTTGCTAAATTATGGGACCAAATTGATGAAGGGGACAAACTAATCAAACAAGTAAAAATCCTTTTCAAAATCATTGATTGTTAAACTCCCATGAAATGTAAGCATAACAGTTGATATGTTAAAAAAGTGGATGGGTTGATAACTTGTATATGGAAATAATGTAGGCTAGTCATTATACTTGGACCTAAGTTATTAATGATTTTTTATACTGATGTATGTGATCAGTTTTTAAAAATTGTTTGTGCATAACCTGATGTTATGTGTGAAGCAAGTCCTTCTTGAAAAATGGGACATGTTCCCAAAGATGTAAGAACACCATTACCTGTATAAAAATAACATTTTACTACTACTACTACTACTAAATGGAATCAACGTGTTAGGGCCAAACAGACTAGTTGACTGCACAAGGAACTTCTCACCTCCCTCCAGGCGCGTGACAAAAGCTGGAACCACTACAAAACCTTGGATCAGCAAAGTGAATATGACACTTACAGAAAGCAGCACAATATGTGCAAAAAACAAATCAGGCTTGCCAAAAGCTCAGACTGCAAAGGCCTATTGCTGGAAGCTTCTGGGGACCCGAAGAAATCCTGGACACATGTAAAATCCTTCCTGAGCTCAAACCAGTTACAACACATGAATGATATGGTCCTCAGTGGTATGCACTGTAATAACCCCACCACCATTGCAAATTCTTTCAACAAATACTTTACTGAACTCACCTAATACACTGTCTCTTTCACAACAAATCACATCCTGATGCCTGTTACTCACACAAACGTGCCCATACATCTGCCCTTCTATTTTAAGTCTATTCCAAATGCTGATGTTCTAAAATTACTAAACTCAGTCTCTGATAGTACTAGTGTAGGCTCCGACTACCTACAGCCTAAACTCCTGAAGCTGGCTGCTCCTTTTATTGTGGCCCCATTGGCTAAAATCTTTACTCTGTCTCTCTGCCATGGTCATGTTCCAGACATATGGAAACTGGCAAAAGTCACCCCAGTCTTTAAGAAAAATGACAAGAAGGACATAGCTAATTATAGGCCCACAGCCATTCTGTCAGTACTAAACAAAATACTTGAGAAATTAGTGGCTATACAGGTCACCAAGCTCCTCTCTAAATATACCTTCCTATCACCTGCTCAACATGGTTTTCACAAGAGGCATAGCACCTCTACTGCTCTGATACAATTTACAAATGATGCCCTTACTGCTATGGATCACGGTCTCAAGACTGGTGTAGTGTTCATTGACCTCTCAAAGGCGATTGATCTTGTAGATCGCGCTCTTCTGCTTGATTGCCTTTAGCTTCACTGGTTTCTCGGAACAAACCACAAACTGGTTCCAGAGCTACTTAAGCAATAGAAGACAACAGGTAAAAGTTAACTCTGCGGTGTCAGACTCTGCACCTATCAATGTTGGTGTTCCTCAAGGCTCCATCTTGGGGTCTCTTCTCTTCTCCATTTTTATAAGTGAAATATCTTCTAACACCCCTTGGTGCTCAACAGTCTTGTATGCAGATGATCTGGTGCTTTACACCTCTTCTGCACAGAAGAAATAAATAGTCAGCCAACATCTGCATTTCTCATAATGTAAGAATGGATCCACAACAAAAGGCTCATCCTAAACATAAGTAAAACTCAGAGCATGCTCTTCAGATCTGCAACCAAACTTAGAAAAAACTGCAACCTTTTCAATGTCTCCTGTGCAAATGGTTCCCCCCTTACGGAAGTAACCTCATTCAAGTATTTAGGTGTCCTGCTTGATGAAACTCTCAACTTTGAGCAACACATTGACACCTGCAAGTCAGTAAACTCCAAACTCAGAATACCTTACAGGACTAGTCGAATGGTTACAACCCTCAGCTAGACTGGCTATTTCTAGAGATATCCTACTTCTATCCCTTGTGTATGGTGCTGTCACCTACCTAAATGCTTCGAAAACCACCCTAAGTAAGTGGGATACAATGTACAAAAGTATCTGTCATTATGCCTTGGCTTCCTCACGTTTGAAGCACCATTGCTTGCTATATGCAGACCTTAGATGGCCTTCTTTGTCTGTCAGTCGACTCCTTGCCCTTGATACTCTGCTGGACAACATCATTTGTTTCTCCACTAGGAAATTTGTTGTTGCTGCCATCCCCAATTGTGATGTTTCACATGCCCATTGTTCTTGTATCTATGTACATTGCCCTCTGCCTTGAATAATGTATTGTTTGCTTTTTACCGTATTTGAAATGTACTTGTGTTTGCTCTTTTTGTTCTGTACTCTCCCGGGTCATGCCTGAAAATAGTCATCATGTTGGCTAGTGCACTTACCCGGTAAACAAACACTAAATAAAATAAATAAATAAATTAGAACTAATCTGCCTACCTTTCTTACAGGCATGCAGGTGCCTCTGTCCCCCACCTATGTCCTCCGCTATACTGGACTCTCTCTACTATACACCCCTAGGTACAGAACCTGAAAAGGAACCTCAGCTTTCTCCTGCCTGGCCACACAATTTGGAATTTCCTACCTCTTGATGTTCGCTCTGCACCTAGTCATATTGCTTTTAAAAAGATGCATCACACTCTCCTAGTCAAACATGCCCTATGTTCCTGTTTTAAACCCCCATAGGGTGCTTGACATCCCCTTCTTCAGCTCTCATAATTTTCAGTTTTGCTCTGACCCCTTGCTACTGTCATATGTAGCACTTACCATGAATTATGTGTTAAAACTCTACTGCACTATGATTGTATGCTTATTATGTTTTGCACTATTGTGTATTTTTCTGCCATTGTCTCTGTCATATTAGCAATAGTGTTTACGTCACAGAACGTCATGTAGATTTTTCCTTGTATGGTTGATTACCTCTGAACTATACCTATTATTTGTTTTGTCTTCCAATTTTGTTCTGTAACCTACCGGGTCATGTCTGAAAATAATCATATTTTGTAGCTACGACACCTTACCCGGTAAACAAAAACTAAATAAATAAATACCAAAAGTATTCTCTTCACTAAATGTGTACCTTTTCTTTCAAGGACTTCAGTTCTCTTTCTGATCTGTGTTACAAATACTGCTTACCAAATGCAGAAAGCAAAGCAAACCTGGAAATGATTAGGTCTTGCTCATTCCATATTACTTCTTTGTCACATAAAACCTGCATTATTAGAACAGTTTTCATCAGATAATGACAGTCTAGTCACTCTGTTGAACATTTTCCATATAGACCTAAGTATAGCCAATTAAAGCAGCAGTATTTGTTAGTCAGCAAGCATGTCATCATAACTGTTTGGCATTAAAGAGGTGCTGTCAGCTTTTTGGGTGACTTTGTATGTATACATAATCATTTGCCCTGTTGGCTGTCCCAAGGCTGCAAATTGCAAAATTGTTATTGAAGTCCTATAAAAGTGACATCATTAGATGTTGTCGATAAAATAGGCATTTTATTCATCTGAGCATAAATGCCGACCATCTGGTGCTCCTGTTAATCCATGTGATAAGACGGCGCCGAGCTGCAAGTACACTTGCAGGTACACTTGTTCATGACTGAGTAGAATGTTGTTTGCATCTAAACTTAACAGCATGTGTAATTTAGCTAAAGTGTATGCCCCGAGTCATGGCTTCAATTTTCAGTTAGTGAATTAAACATGTTGCAGTCTCATTATTAAATGGCACAAATCACAAAAGGATACACTCTTTTCAGTTTAAATAAAGGAGCAGCTTACTAAAATAATGGCATCTAGTGAAGTTTATTAGAGAGCTACAACCGGCACAAACATCTCAGTGCATTACCAAAAAGAGTACAGTCTTTTGTGATTTGCTGTATTGTTTAAGATGCGGCATGCACCCGCTCCATGAACTCTGTGAACGCGGTTAAACCTGTGTCCTCGTTATTGTATGGGATCAACTTTGCCAGTTACTGAACACAGAATACTAACACACACGCTATTTTATTTAGATGCAAAAACGTTTTCCAACTCAGTCATAAAAGAGTGTACCTGCCACTGGGCATAATCTTATCACATAGATGCACAGAAGCACTGGACAGCTGGCATTTATATCAGAATGATTAAATTTCATATTTTATCAAAAATATCTAATGGTGTTACTTTTATGGGACTTCAATTGCATTTTTGCAAATTGCAACTGTGGGACAACCAGCAAGGCAAATAAGAACATAAGAACATGACGGCAGATGTGGACCACGTGATCCATCTAGTCTGCCTGTTATTTGACCTACCCCCCCCAAGTTTATTACCTTATTTTAATATTCTGCTATGTCTGTCCCAAGATATTTTGAACTCCTAAACTGTATTTGCATCCATGACCTCCTGTAGCAACCTGTTCCACAGCCCCACCACCCTTTTGGTGAAGAGAAACTTCCTAATGTTGCTCCAAAATCTCCATCCTGATAGATGTCTTTTGTGGCCTCTAGTATGTACCTCCTTATTTTCTTGGAAGTGGTTCTGATTCTGCACTGAGTTGATACCCTTTAGGTATTTAAAGGTTTCTATCATGTCTCCTCTGTTTCTCCTCTGTTCCAGGGAGTACATGTTTAATTCTTTAAGTCTTGTCTCATAGGGTTAATGGTGGAGGCCCTGAACCATGTTTGTAGCTCTTCTTTGCACACTTTCCAGATGGTCTATATCCTTTTTAAGATGGATCTCCAGAACTGGACACAGTATTCCAGGTGTGGCCTCACCAAGTATCTGTAAAGTGGGATTATCACTTTGTGCTTTCTGCTTGCGATCCCTGTTCCGATGCAACTGAGGATGTTCCTGTCTTTCTGTGCCATCTTCTCTCATTGTCTTCCTACCTTTAGATTGCTAGACACCATGACCCTTAGGTTCCATTCTAGGTTTGTCATGGCTAATCATTCACCCCCTAGATAGTAATTTTTTCACAGATTCACAGAAATTTTATGGCAGAAAAGGACCATACCGGCCCATCTAATCTACCCTTATAGCTACCCCCTCTCTTTTACTGGCTCAGAACTCCCTCCTCCTAACCCCATATGTCTGTCTCATGCCCTCTTGAATCCCCCACCATTTCAGATTCCACCACCTCTACTGGTAGCCTGTTCCAGGCCTCCACCACCCTCTCTGTGAAGAACGTCCCCCTCACATTGCCTCTGTATTTCCCACCTTCCAATCTGAGGCTATGCCCCCTTGGTCTAGCTCTCTCCTTCATTTTGAACAAGTTCCCTTCCTTCACCTTATTGATCCCCTTCAAATACATAAAAGTTTCAATAATGCCCCCCCCTTCTAGTCTTTAGTGGGTATAGATTCAGCTCCCTCCACCTCTTTTCATATGTTTTCCTGGGTTTCTTTTCCCTAGGTGTATGATCTTACACTTATTGGCGCTGAACTTCAACTGTCAAGCTCTGGATCATTCTTCCAGTTTTGTTAGGTCTGATTCCATTGCTATGGCCCCTTCCTGTGTGTCCACCCTGTTGCAGAGCTTGTTGTCATCTGCAAACAGGCATACTTACCCCTTCAATCCATCTATGATGTCTCTGCGAATATGTTGAAGAGGATTGGTCCAAGCACCGAACCCTGCAGAACCCCGCTGGTCACCATCCCCTCTCTCGACAGGGTGCCATTCACTACAACATTCTGGGTCTTCCCCTGAAGCCAGTTTCTCACCCAGTTAACAATTTTCTCTCCTACACCTACATTTCCCAGTTTGTTAATATACCTCCTGTGGGGGACAGAATCAAAGGCCTTACTAAAGTTTAAATACACAAAATCTACTGCCCCGCCTTGGTCTACCACTTTTATCACACAGTCAAAGAATTTTATCATGTTTGTCTGGCATGATCTACCAGTTGTGAAACCATGCTGCTTGGGGTCTAGCCTGCCACTGGTTTCCAGGTATGCCACTATCCTTTCCTTTAGTTATGATTCCATAATTTTCCCCCCATTTGAGATGATCCAGACAGGGTGGTAGTTCTCTGCCCCTTCCTTGCTTCTGCTCTTGTGTAGGGGTACCACAGTGTTTTTTTCCAGTCCTCTGGTACCTGCACAATCTCCAGTGATTTATTAAAGAGTTCAGTCAATGGAGCGTCGAGTTCCTCTCTATGCTCTTTCAATACCTGAGGATAAATTCTGTCTGATCCCATAGCTTTGTCTGTCTTCAATTTATTTCATTCTTTTAGGACTCTCTCTTTTGTAAAGGAGCCTGTGTATGCTTCCTGGATGTGGAGACCCATAGCTAGTGCTGGACCATTACCATTCTGTTCTCTTGTGAAAACAGAGAAGAAAGTATTTGTTTAATACTTCTGCTTTCTGTACATCATACGCCACTTGCTGTCCTTCCTTGTTTCATAGCCTGATACTCCCCGGGTCTTTCTTTTTCCTGGATATACCTATAGAAGGTTTTGATGCCCCTTTTAATTTCTGCCACAATATTTTCTTCAGTTTGCACTTTGGCTACCCTGATTGCCTTCCCAGCCTCTTTGAGCTTGGTTATGTATTCTTCCCTATCACAGTCTTTCTTTGTTTCTTTGTACTGTTTGAATGTTTTTTTCTTTTCATTTATTTTCAATGCCACTTCTTTTGTAAACTAGAGAAGTTTTCTCCTGCTTTTGGTTTTACTGATTACCTTTGAATATTTTGCTGTGACACTATTTAATGATGTCTTCAATGCTGTCCATCTCTCTTCAAAGTCTCCATCTTATATGCTTTCAAACAGGCTTAAAAAGGCAGACTTCATCTTGTTGAAGTTTGCATTTTTAAGGTTTAGGATTTTTTCTAGTGTGGTTGGTGACTTCTTGTCTGTTGACTGCAAACCATATTGATCTGTGATCGCTGGAGCCCAAATTAATTCATACTTTAACATCAGATATCCTTGTGCTGTTTGTTAGCACAAGGTCTAGGATTGCATCTTCCCTTGTTGGTGAATCAGCTAGCTCTGCTAGAGCCACCTCTTACAGATCAATGAGGAATTCCTTGCTCTTTTCTGAAGAGGCTGTGTTGGAGACCCGGTTCACATCAGGCAGACTTAAGTCTCCTACAAGCAGTAGCTCACCTTTGTCACCTATTGTAAATATTGTTTCAAGAAGCTCCTTATCCCTTTCTATTTCTTGTAATGGAGGTCTGTAAACTAATCCCAAAGGTAATTGGGTTTTATCTCCTGCACTGAGGGTTACCCATAGGGACTCAGTATTGCTGCTAGTCCCCTGGATCTCAGTGGCATTTATTTCACCCTTGACCTAGATTGCCACACCTCTGCCCTTTTTGCCTTCTCAGTTCCTCCTAAACAGATTGTAGCCTGGGATTGCAACATCCCTGGTGTAATTCTCTTTGAACCACGTCTCTGTCACTACTCCCTAGTCTAGTTGAGCCCTCGGTCATTACAGCGGTGAGGGTCCAGGATTTTATTGGCTAGGCTACTAGCATTGAAGCACATTGCACACCATATCTGTTTTTTTCCTACTGATATTTCACAATACACTCTCTGAGGGTGGACTGCCTTTGGTGTTGCACTGTTTAGCTAGTGCAGTCTGATCTTTATCCTGTCTTGGTGATATGTTAGTGGGTTCTCTGTCTGGATGAAAGACCAATTCATTAATAGGTGATGGGGGAGGGCCATTAGCTTTCGCTTAGGATGTGTGAGGTGCTAATGCCCTCTCCCCTTTGTAACCCAACTGGTTACATATACTGTACACTCAGTTTTGTAACACACACACAAAAAAGCTGACAGTGCTCCTTTAATATGCAGTATTTGCAACATAATTTGATGTATCACCAGTATATTATTTTTATTTCTCTCAGATGTTTTAAAACAACCTGTATTACAAATTTTATAATTAATGACTCAAGTCATTAAAGATGGCTGCCACTAGCAGTTTCTAAAAATCCCTTCCCTTTAGGCTTCTTGTTGACTTTACATACTGGATTCATACTGTGGCTATATTAATAGGAGTGCTAGCACACATTTCCTTTAATAAGCATCACAGCACCACACCAACATGTTTAATTCATTTATAGTGGGTGTAACCAGATGCAGTTACTTTTAAAAACTTCAAAACCCCATATCTCAGTTCAGGAGTACAATACAATGACAAAATGATAAACTGACACTTTTTTGCCAAAATATACTGTACATTAGTATTAAGAATAAAACTGTATGATGATATTGTTTTCTGCTAACAAATATGGCTGCTTTAACCAGATTATACACTCTGGGCCCAAAACTCATTTGCCAACAGTATCCAGTGGCAACCAAATAAATTCTGAGCATCTCTACTGAAACATCATCCCTGTACCTGTCTAAAGATATAAAGCAGCAACATGAAATGCTCGTATTTCTCAAGAGTTAGAATCAGAAGATAAGACTGTGCCTCTTAGGCCTTTACTTCTTCAATAGAAAATAATTATAGTGCTCATATAGATAATTATAGTTCAGATTTAGTGCTGTATAATTTTAATTTGAGTATCAGCCTCATTTTATGGGCTGCTGTACTTCAGAGTGAATGACTGAAGAATGCTGATGAGCTCCAATAAATTATATACTGCAGATGCCTCCCTGTTGTTATAATGACTCCCTGATTTAAATTTAACAACTGAACTGTAGAATCCAAGAAATTCAATGCTTTATTTATTTCAGTTGATAGCATGACATACTTTCAGAGATTGTACCCCCATATTCAACTCTGAGCAATATTTAGCCAGTTAGCACACAATAATGGGGCATGCTAACCAGCTAAATATCGGGCCATATCAGCACAGTGCTAAGCGGATAGTAGAAGATCAGGAGCCAGCACAACATTCTGTTCACCTCCTTCCCATCCGATTGTCATAGAGTGTGAAAGCAAGTATATGTACTTGTGATCATGGTCTGTGACAGTCAGAAGGCAGATCGACAAGTAGGTAAGCAGTGATATGCACTGGCAGCCAATCTGACTGTGGTGGTTCTGGTGAGTCTTACCTGGGGTAAGGGGGAGTGGGGCAGGGGGTCCTCTGTGGTAGGCATGTCAGTCACACAGGAAATTATCAGTTCCACTCAGTAGCGGAGAGTCACTAGCCTACCAGGGTTTACAGATACATGGGACCCAAGGTAATTGGGGGGAGGTCCAGTAGACACCAGGAATGGCTGTTTTAATGTACTAGAAGGGCAATCTGGTTGGAGGGGTTAACTAGACACCAGAAGTTGCTGTTGTAATTGACTACAAGGGAAAGTAGGAGAAGGAAGGGCCACTATACACTAGCGAGGGATGTCTTTACTGTGACACAGGGTGACTGGGGAAAGGACACAGGGACAGACATGTACAGTACAGCCACCCTGCTTTCAGGGGTGGAGGTGTGGCCTTAGTGCTGCACTAAAGTGTTTTTTTTTTCCATGGCAGTAAATAGTGCCACTCTTGGGGCTAAGTACTGCCACAATTATTTCAATATGCTGTTGTGCGATTATGCTTGATGGTCTCCCTCTATTTGCATTAACAGTAGTGTGGTCAGTGTGACTACATTGCTGCTTTTGGCACTGCTTCAGGGGCTCTGAATATGGTTCCCAGAGGGCTGGTGCTAACCCTTGTTAGTGCAGGTGCTAACTTGAGTAAACCCATGCATGCCTTTTAATATGGGGCCTTCAAGTTTTGCCTTTGGTCTAAGTTTCTGTTTGAAGCAAACAAAACAGGCTACTTCAGTTGAGCTGCAAATCAGGTTTAGTTTTTAGTTAATTGTATCATTGGCTAAGACGTGTTTCTCTGCCAATTGCTTGCATGCTGTATTTGTCATATTCTAATGACACTGTGACCTTGAAACAACCTTTTGATAGAGAGTTCCACAGTTCTGCTATGGAGACAGCCTCATATGTAATTCTTGTTAATGTGTTCCTAAATAAAAGTAAGGGCACATGCTTTATGCTGTCTTGTAGCAGAATAAGGAATATGAACATACATAGAAAATGCATCATTTTATCTGCTTAGCAACTTACCAATCAATTTTATTTCAGTGGGGAAACGTATATCTTCCACATAACACATACTGCACATTTGTACTCCATCACAGTTGCACTTCAATTGATATTATTCTGAGCTGGTAATTTATTAGAAAGATGTTCATGTGACTTTAGTTGTATGTCATTAGTCTTTCAGAAGGATATTGGGAGGTTACTCCAAAGGGCTTAATATAGTGTTCATGAATACAAATGAATGTGAAAAAACTGAAAAAAAAAATGAAATCATAGTGGAATTCTGCAATAGCCTGATAACATTTTACTAGTATAATTTCTTATTTGTATTATTGCTTTGCTTACAACGGCAACTTTGTTCTCATTATAAGAATCTGACACTGTCCTTATTAAATTTGCAATGACATACTGCATATTAGCAAATGAAAACAGGGGAGCCTGTTAGATGCAACAATGTTTTACTAAGGGAAACTTATTGCATGATGTGCCTTCATTTTCAGACACATCTTAGAGACAAGTACATTTGTTTAATAAAACCTATTTAGAAGAAATGTAGTCGATTCTAGTATTTACTGCATTATGACAGTAAATCATGCTACTGCATGCTAATCTCAAAGAATACAGCAGTGTTATCTTCACTAGTAATTGAGGGCCATGCATTTGGGATCAATTTTAAAGGCTGTTCAGCTAATCATAAAAAATGATAAATTACATAGGAAGGGAAATCACATTGGGTAGGATTTTAAAATTAGTTCCTTCATGGATCTGCCAGCCTTATCAAAAAAGCAGTTTTCTGGCTGCACTGTTAGAACATCCATTAACTGATCTGACAGCATCAGCCACTTGGACTCAATTGTGCCTAAAATGCTAGCAGTTCTGGCAAAATAACAATGTCTTGGTCATTGTCTCACTAAGCATTTGTCACATACACCCCTGCAGAGATTGGCAAAAATAGCACTAGTGGATCTTTTCTGATCCAAGTGCAGCTGGAAATCGCTCTTGTCTGTGTTGGAAACATTGAAAATCTTGCCCTTTAAGAGTACTTCATTCCTATTGCATAACCTCTGCATTGCCTTTGGGAGAGCCTTCCTTTAAGCTTTTCTTTCTGTCCGGCACAGCCTCAGTTATCTCTGTGACTCAGTTTCCCCATCATGTTTCAAATTTCAGCTCACAATATACATTTTCTTCCTTGTCTCATCTTTCCTAGGTAAGGATTTTCAAAAGGATGTGTTGGAGATTCAACCACTGTATTTTCAAAAGCAATATGCATCCCAATATTTAGATGATCTATTGTGAGGTATTACAGTGTCAGAATTTTGCATCCCCCCAAAAAAGATACAATTATGGCAACAAGTGATGCATTTTAAGTTAATATTTTGCCACAGATTGTGACTTTTTTTGTTAAGATGTTTATGCTGTTCATACAGCTTCTCCCTTTCATCTTGGTTGTCTGCCTCCATTAACCATCATATTAGGGACTTACCTGGGTTGGTCTGCCATGGATAATCCCCTGTGGCAGGGCTGGGAAGACATCCAGCAGAAGCATGGTCCAGAGCCCCCAAGGCCCAATAGGTGGTACGGGAGCTGCACCAACTAAGGGATCATCCATGGTTGCCTCTTTTCCTCTTCGTTGTTCCCATAAGCTGAGCAGCATACAATGCTATCTTCATGCATACATGTGAGAGGCATATCATACTATGCACCTGCTGCTGGCCAACCTCTGAAGTCGCAAATGCTAACCTGTCACTGCGCCTCAACAGGGTGGCAGTGCTAGCCCGCATGACATGTGCCCTTACTAATAAGTGCAGAGAAGTCAGTAGGTGCTCAATCCTCCCCCAGCTGGCTCCCAGTGACACAAGTCCACTCTGGAACTGAGGCCACTGGCGTGGTGGGAGGTGTGGCATCCAGTGCCTTAACCCTCCATAGCACTGGGCTGGCTTTAGAGTGTGACTTTTCATAGCAAATGGATAAATCTTATGAAAATAACAGCAGACCTAAATGGACACAAATGAACAGATGAAGACACAATGTAACATGTATTTGTGACCATACATGACATTTTTGAAAATCTAGCCCCTAATAGCGATCATCCACCCTCTTCCTGTTTCTTTTGCAAATACCCTGCCACTTGTGCACTGCATGGTACAGCATTATTATTTCATAATAGAATGTGTTGTGTATGGAAACCCATACACTACCAGATGCTGTTGTACCACAGCGGTTGTGTTTGAATGCTATTATTCCACAGTAGCTATGTCACTACTGTGGTTAACAGCATAGAATCCTATGTCTATTAATATTACTTATGCCTACCTACACTGCAGATTCCTTGCTGTAGTGAAGTTATTACAGCGACTGAAAAAAAACAACTGAACTGCTTGTTTTAAAATATAAACTACTGGAACTGTTGCCATCTCATATAGCTATTACTTAAATCAAATTACATTTTTATAATTTTATCCTGTTGTTTGCTGTCGTGCATTTATTTGTGCACTCGGTTTGAAGAGTGCTGTCAATAACAGCACCATTCATAACAGTGCTCTATTAACAGTGCTGACTAATACATTAAAAGGAAATAATGCTGACAGAAAACACAACACCAGTGGTAGTGGCTGGGCACCACAGCGATGACAACTACTACCATAAAAAAAAAAATTTCACACATCTATTTTTATGTGGGAGGCTTAGCCTCCACATCCCCTGACAATGGGAGCTCTGACCCCGCACTCCTGTAACCAATATATCCTACTCTGAGGGGGTGGATCATGGGGAAAGGTAAAATTTGTAGGGCTGTGGTATTACTGTTTCCATGGCCCTTTGACAAAATGTAACTTCCCCACATAGAAAATTAAAATTGCCGGGTAGGAAGACCAGGATTAGAACCCTTGTCTTCCAGTCTGTGCTGGACGAGCTGCTGCCTTAACCCGCTTTGCCATGGGAGAAGCTCCAGGGGCGTCATTTCAGCAAAATCATAGGGGTAGCAAGGTGGGGTGGGCACAATGTGGGCGGGGCCACAGTGTGGGCAGGGCCAGAGAGGGTGGCATTTGTCAATGTGTCATAGAGCTAGTTACCAAGTAATTTAAAAATGGGTATGAATTGGATAGTAAAGTCTGAATATAAATGTGAAATGGGTCATTACAGATGTTGATTCAAATTAAATAGCTAGCTTTCATCAAGTTAGGGAATCATCAGTATAGTGAAAGTCTCATTCCTCAACTGTACAAATATTAAACAATATTATAATGTATGGGTAGCCCTTATTATCCATTGAAATCAAACAGATTACAACCTTGTAATCCCACTGTTGTGATGTCAGAACCTTATAAACCTAACTCATCTATGTCATAGCAGTGGGTTTACAAACGGAATGCCAGTGTTGTTCAGTATACGCACCCAGAATGTGATTTATTGAGTCTCAGTACAGTATTCAAATAACATTCAATTGTCACAGTTTACTGTTACTGAGTCTAGCAATCACTATGTCGGATAGAGATTTTAACTCTGGTGCTATTTTGGCCCACTGTCATTCAGTCCGTGTATCCAGTATGGTGGGTGGCCAGCCTCGTCAGTCATGCGAAAGCCTGCGGTGGGGGTGTGTGTGTGGTAACATGGAGTGGCCAACTATTATTTTCCATTTTTGTCCCCAGGGGCACCACATGTGGAGATGCAAGTGTGCATGTGTTCAATGGCATGCACCCTCGCCAGCACATCTCACAGGATGCCCCTCCCCTTGTATGTGCCCCTGACTGTGCTGCTACCTAGCCTCCAACAGACAACAGTCCCACAGCAGGAATCTTACATTTTATTTGATTCAGAAAAAACCTTTGAGCAAAGTGCTCTTTTTCAAAGGTTCCACGTCAAAACATAACAAGACAGAACATTAAGTTGAGAGTTACATCATGAGAAAAAACATAAATCACTAGTCAATGTAAACAGGTGTAGCATGTCATATGTACAAATTTGAATACAGTTGCAGATACTCAGATACAAGGTCCAGCATGGCATGCATCTATTGTACATTAGAAAATGGGTCTGTCAAATTCTGCACCCTGATTGGCTGACACATCCAACCACATGCATCCGTATCAGGCAACAGAGACCAGAAAATAATAAGTCCCATTCTGTCTGCCTGCTTACTGGTATTTTTAGGCGATGGAATGTTAAGCATGTGGATGGCTGCCATTTTTTTAAATCTAGCTTAGTTAGACCAAGTAACAGAGCAACTCTCCCCACCAGCCCTTTACTCTTTTCTCTCTTCCCAGTTTCTCTATTGCCATTTAAATTTAATTAAAAAAGCCTCTGCCTAAGCTGCTAGACAACGTCAATGCATCTTGCCCTCAGCCGAAATGAAAGTACAGTACGACACAGTATTCTCGGACCCACCAAACTCCTATACTGTACCTTGTCACCTGATCGATCATAACTGATGTAAAAAAATCAGCACCTAAGCATGCTGCTGTGCCA
The DNA here is from genome assembly GCA_016271365.2 of Neoceratodus forsteri. Lineage (NCBI taxonomy): Eukaryota > Metazoa > Chordata > Ceratodontiformes > Ceratodontidae > Neoceratodus > Neoceratodus forsteri. Next base: position 1,876,105,913 of record CM057452.1, read on the forward strand.
AGTGTTCTCACTCACTACTTCTGGGTCTCCGTCATTGCAGCTCTGCCCGTTTGTGTGCTTCTGATTAAGTTAAAAGAAAACGAAATCAGCTGCATGACTTGACCTCTCCCGGTCTTTCACTGACACACAATGCCGGCAACTCCAGAGGTTTAACTGTCACACTGACGGGGGGACACCATATAACGCTACGAAAAAGGGGTCTGTTAAACCGAATAAAAGAAAAGACAAAAAATAAGTAAAATCACTGCCTTTGTACATCGGAATTGTCGATCTCCTCCACTGCTTGATTTTACAGCCCAAGGTCGCAGCTTCAACAGCCACATCTTCCCAATAAAAAAAAAAGTTTCACAAAGAAGGCAGAGAAGTGTGTTTTAAACATGAAAACTATGCCAAGATATGGAAGGGGGGACTTAAAAAAAACGCCATGTCTTCCTCTGTATGTGAGGGTGGGGATATATAAATAAAAAGAATGGCTGGGGGCAGCAGAAGATGGAACAGCTCAGAAGCAAATGGACTACTTTATTCAAAAGAAAGTTTTTTAACATTTATATTTCTTTTAAATTTATTTACACTGTTATTTTACAGTCTAGTAAAAATATACACAGGTGTCCATTTTCTAAGTGCAATAATACCCTCCAAGGGTAGGCGGTATTATGCTACACCAGACCTTCCAAGGCTATAAAAGGCCCTCCCTTCTTGACGTCAGACTCAATTACCTTCCCCCTGGGAGGTCTAAGTATGCTCTTCCCTAATACTCCATCCTGATAGGTATTATTGCTTACATAAGAAGCAAGAGCAACAATAACATTGGGGCAGCCTGGGGACAGGCTTTGTCAAGGTAAGCAGCCAGGAGGTAAGGCATGGTCAAAGCAGTAGTAAGGGGGAGGTGGAGAATGAGAATAAGGATCAGGGTTCACTGCAGGCCAGGGAAGAGGGATAGCAGTGAGGTAATGAGAGGGTCAAATAGGCGAGGGGTGGTACCACTGTAGGGGTGAGCAAGGGCGATGCTGTGTTGAGGGGGTGGAGATTCTCGGGGGGGACTGAAGTAGGGATGGGGGAAATTAGCTACAAATGGAGAGAAGTGCCACTAGATCTTGTCCTCCCCCAAGGAAGGAGAGTAGTCCATGGGCACTCAGTCCTTCCTGCCCTGGCCATTCTCTCGATGATCTGCTCCTGTTCCTGAATGAGGTCGCCATCATCGTAAGCGTAGTGCTACCACTGCACCAATGGGCTGGCGGAACATCTCTTACAGCTGGAAGAAAGTCTCCTCCTGTGTTCTTACAGCCACAAGAGACAGTATAGTACAGTGGTTTAAGGCTCTGAGCTGGAGACCTGGGTTTGATTCCTACAGCCTCCACTTGCATACTGTGTCTCCCTGAGTAAGTCATTTAACTTTCTTGTGCTCCCAGGTTGCACCTGTAAATAAACTTTCAGCTTAGTGTGTCTCTCCTGGTTAACAAAAATACAAGAGACTATCTGGTCACCTCATATTTTGTAAACTCTGGACTTGAAAGACTTGTAATATGAAAGAAGTTTTTTTTTTAAATAGGTGGACCCTCTCTCAGTTTCAACACTGAACCATTTCCTTTTTCATGCACTGTGCTTTTGTCTCTGTTATGATTGGTTACATCCAAGCTTTTTATGTGCATATTTTAAATTAACCCAGGGTCATTCTAAGATTAGTCGCAAATCCAACGATGGGTGTAAGTCAAGTGGTTTTACTCACTGTGTGCCACCAAGCTCCCCCCCCCCCCAAAAGATTTTGTTTGATTCCTTCTCTGAGACTGAAGTAAGAACCTTTTCAATTTTAGAAGAGGGCTGGGGAGGTCAATTTAGATCCCTCCCCAATTGAATTTCCATCTACTCATCAGCAAGTAGTCACAGTTCAACCTCAGTGCAAACAACAGAGCAGAAAGGGAGGCAAAGGCTCAGCAGGTAACAGACAGTTCAGGGCTATTGTGTTCCTTGATGGGGATTCTCACAGTGACCGGAGGTTTGGATAAGTGACCCGTCAGTCACATCACATCACGCTGGGGGCCTGGTTTGGGGGAGGGAGTGCTGTCTATCACTTTGCACTCTGACTGTAAATCCTGTGACATCTGAAAAGCTTTGGTGTTTCAGAGGATTGATATTTAAATTCACAACACTAACTTAATTAATATATAATGACTATTTTTTCTTATACTATTATTTTTTTCTTATACCCCCCCAAACTCCAGCGGAGGCACATCATCCCATTTTCAGTGGAGATTTTACATTTATGCATTTTTTTTCTTTTTGCCACTCTGCACATGTAGGCCCCCTACAGCTCCTATCCATCTGCCTAGGTGTGGCCAATCATGCTTGATTGATTCTTTCCCACATCCTTGTGGTGTTGCTAGTCCCTCCCCAGGGTGAGACCACATCTCCCCTTTTTTTTGTTTCTATACTATCTTCCTCCCTACCAGGGCAATGCCTCTCTTTCCTCTCAATTCTATAATTTACATTCTTGCCTTCTACCATTCTTGGTAACCCACATCCTCCTTACTCAGCTTTCACATCATCTGAGTGAAACTTGTTCCCTCCTATTATTCATGTGAACTGCAGGGTGTAAGTAAGTACTGCTCTGCTACTGACAGCAACTATATTGCATTGATCCTCCTCCTTACCTTATGGCTTCTGCTGGATTGCCCTCTGACCTCGGTCTCTGTTTGTGAGTGACAAAAACAAAATGCTTGCTTCTGCTTCTTGTTGCTCTCCGCCCTGCACTGTCTCCACTCGCTCGCCTCACCACACTTCCACGGTGTAAACTGCTTAGAAATAAATAAATTCCTGAAAAATAAGAAAAATCACCATCTCGCTCTAGCCTCTCAGCTCTGTCGCCGCACAGTCGCACTCTCTTCGACTTGTTCGTGGTGGTTGGGGTTCCTGGTTTTTACGCTGCAGTCTGCTGCTCCCGGCTTCCAATTTGTCAGGTGACCCTGCTCTCTCACAAGCACCATGGTAACAGGATGGATGTCGGGGTCATGAGTGGGGGGATGGGGTGAGACTAGAGAAAGCGCACAGCGCGCGTCAGACATCACCACAGACTCCCTGGTGCTGAAACCCCCTCCATCCACACAGAACAAATATGAACTTGCACAAGCGCTTAGCACATGGGCACGTAACGCTGCTGAGGAGGCAAAAAAAAGTTTTGTTTTTTTTTTTTAAATCGGATGGCAGGCCAGCAGTAGCCAAGAGTGTCCATTAACTTTAAGCCAGCAAGGGTAGGGGTCATAAGCCCTGTCATAGGGGTGGCAAAATTTTCATAGGGGTCCTGAATGCGACCCTTAGACCCCTTTAATGATGCCCCTGGGCAGCTCACCCAGCAACTGCACTTTTTCCTTCTTCCCCACCTTCTCTAATCTGGCTGAATAGCGACAGGGTAGCGGTAGTTGCCAGATGCTATTCTACCCCTGTTGCTATTCTGTTCTAACCATGTGGTTTTGACTGCGAGGTTCAGGCCACTCTCTTTTAACCAGGTACCTTTATTTGACCAGAGTTTAAGACAGAGTTAAAAAAGAAGGCAAATGAATTAAATAGAAATAAATATATACTATGTAAAATAATGTCTGGGCAACCATATGAAACAAGGATTATGTTTCAGTCTTTGAGTTTATGACATCATATAGACCTCTCAAGCTTTGTCCTTGAGGTCTATGATCTCATCTTACACATCGATGGAAACATACCCTTGTTGTGTGTGATTGCCCATACATTATTCTCTGTATTGCAGTCTTGCTTTTAATATTGCTCATGCACTATTGCACGTATTTCTTTACCTATGGTGCCCTTGTCTTTTTCCAATAATCCTGCAAAGAGTTTTGTCATATAGCATGTACTGTATGAAACATACTATACAAAATAAAATTGTAAAAGCAATTTAGTATGCAGTTTACCATTTTGTACTGAATATAACTGTAAAGTTGATGACCAAATACAGAATATAATGCTTTACTAAACTATGCATCAAATAGAAATGCAATATAAACATAAGTGTAATATGTAATAGCATAGATTTAGCCTAGTAAACTGCATCGGTAGATATGTAAATATATGTAAACTGTATCTGAATCATTTATAGGGTGTAGTTAAATAGATAAACTCTAGTCATCCATGTGACTATAACATATAGAGCAATGTATAATAACCCATGGCAGAATGCAATTAAAGCAGTAAGGAATGAAGGTTAATTATAAATTAATTTATATACTACACAATAAAAATATACTTTTATATAGCATTTTTCAAACAAATATACCCCAAGATACATTTATTTGGAGAATGGAAAGTAAATAAATGAAAATAAAAAGAATATGTAATATAATTTACTTACATATTTAAATTGTTTCTCCAGGAAGATTATGATGAGCTGAAATAACTTGTTTCTGGATGTTTAACTGGGACTAGGATACAAGAGAGTAAAACACAGTTACAATAATCATCTGGGGAGTCCAAGACAATAAAGCATGGAGAACACGTAAATATTAAAATAACAGGCAGGAATGACTGGCAGGTGCTAAGGTAACGGACCAGAAAAAACAGGATAATAAGCAGCTGTCTTACATACTGTACAACCTCCCAGCAGTCAGGCAGCCCCACGATACCACAGTGGCATCAAGGGTGATACAACCACAGCTGTACAATAGCAAACTGGGAACAAAACAGTCATACAATATTGTGCAATAAAAATGAAGTGTAGTGGGCAGGACTATATGGCACATAATCAATGAGTGAGGAGGAGAAAAAGAAGAAGTACGTAGTTACTGTTATGTTACACAGACTATTGAAAGGTAAAGCAGATCTAGTTACTGTGGAACAACAGTCTCACTAGCACACAAACAAAGCTTCCTGCGGGCATATGCAAGTATGCATTGCACATACCCAAAATTATCCTATTAAGAGCACAGGCCTTAATTTGAAACCATCTGGTGGGCAATACTTAGTGGCAGTGATGCCAAAGAAAATATATTTCCAAAAATGTGCTTATCATTTTAGAGGTCTGGAGATAGCCCTGCCTACACATGAAGGTGGTGTAAAGGTGCATTACATAAGGAGGAGATTTATGGATAAGGGAGATTGCTCCAAAGGTAAGGCAGGAAATACAAGATAGCTGCCGGAAAAATCATTCTTAGAGGCAAATGAGAAAGGTGTGTGTGTGTGTGTGTGTGTGCGGTGTGTGTGTGTGTGTGTGTGTGTGTGTGTGTGCGGTGTGTGTGTGTGTGTGTGTGTGTGTGTGTGTGTGTGTGTGTGTGTAGGGGAGGATCTATACATCAGTGAGTAGAAGTAGGAGGGGTAAGCAGTAAGAATGGAGGCAAGGTAGTTAAGGAGATTGCCAATCTACTACATTAAGATAACATATGCACTGTTTGAGAGGGACCTGTCTATCAGGGATTCCTAGTCTAGAAGACAGTATAGAGAGCTATGGATTGTGTATAGAGGGAAGGGAAGGGGAGGGCAATGAGACTGAAAACATTGCAAAATGGTCCTGTCCAGCCAACTGGGACTTACAAGCTGCACTGTGGACTACATCATCACAGTCAAAGACTGAGAGATTCTTGTATTGTGGGAAGGGGGATACAATGCTTGTTCACATGGAGAACTGAATGCTTGGGGAAGAGTTTGGCAAGAATAGCATTCATATGACCAACAAAACTGAGGTACTGGTCCTGCCAGATATCCAAACTCTTGATAGACAGGACCTTTTTAATCATTGTACTATCAATGGCAAAGAAGATTTTGTAGGTGAATAGTGCAGCGAACATTGGTTTGGGCTCAAAGGTGATAAAGACCATTTTCTTAGAGCTAAAGGAGACTTTATGAGCCAAGAATAGACATCAGATGCTGTTAAAATCCTGTTGTACTGGGGGTGCTATGGAGCCCAAGCAAAATGGCCATATGGGATTAGAGCACTGTTAACCATTGAAAAAAATTAAGTAAACATTTTGGTAATTGGAACTTCTTCACAAATCTATAGCTATATTCTGCAATTGAAATACCAGCTTATTGAGATGGGCAACCATAAAACGGACAAACCTCAACCACAAGAGTGTAAACCCAAGGTAACCTCTGTAGAACCTACCATGATGTCGGCCTTGAGTAAAGCTGTTGCAGACCCAAACAAAGGTGCAAAGAAGACCCTACAAAGCCTCAGGTTCAAAATAAATAGATTGATTTCTACAGTTTCTGGTCTAGAAGACAAGTTTGATTCAGGAACAAACAGTGGTAGCTGTGGAGGCAGTAGTAACTAGAGATGGGGCAAAAACATTTTGCAGGCAAAATTCCCACAAAATCAGTAATTTCACCAGCAAAATATTTCATGAAATTCGAGCATTCTACGAAATATTTTGGAGGAGCAAAATAAGCAATTGCATGGGAAATTCTGCCCGTTCCTATCCCCGATTGATCCCTTTTCTCAGAATGTAGTTTTTTAAATATTCCCTGGTGGTCTACTGAACCCCACTTCCCCCCCCATCCCTGATAGATCCCATTCCCCAGTATGTTTTTGGTACATGTTATCTGGTGGACTAGTGGCCCCCTACTCCAGCAGCTAGTGTCCCACTCTGCTCCCTCCCCCATCTTGAAACAGAGCAGGCCACCGGCACAGACCTCCGTTCTACACCAAGCCGACAGCCTGCTAGATATGAATGAATGAGCATGTGCTGTGCTGTGCACGCGCTTATTCATTCATATAAAAAATAAATAACATTTTATCCCTGGTGGTTAGCAGTCTCCCCCAACCCAACCTTCAACAGTCAGTGCTTTTTTTTATATATATTATTCCCTGGTGTTCTAGTGGCCCACCCTGTACCACAACCCAGCAAGTACTGTTCCATCCCGCTCCCCCCTTCCCATCCTGAAAGAGAGCGAGCCACTGGCTCAGCCCTCCACTCTCCTCCATGGCTGGCAGCCAACTAGATAAGAATGAATGAGCACATACTGTGCTGTGCAAGTGCTCATTCATTTTAAAAAATCATTAAATTAACCCTGGTGGTTAGCGGTTCCTCCCCCTGACCCCATGACCCATTCGCCCATTTGAAAAAAATATTATTCCCTGCTGGTCTAGTAGCCCACAATGGCCCCCAACCCAGCAAGTAGTGTCCCACCCAACTACCCCATCTGATCTTCAGGGTGTGTCCCTGTATCCTGCTGTAGGACACCAGATCAAATATCTCTGATTTTTCAGCCTCATCAATACTCTTGATTCAGAGGGTCATTGGGCTCCTTATGTAGAAGAGCTTAGGGAACACACCAAATGCTTAGGATTGCACCAGAAATAAGGAAGCTAGTATTAGTATGTGACTGCTTATGAAACCTATTGGAGTGGGAGCAGATTCTGAGGAATGGCAAAGATGGCAGCTGAGAGTTTTTTTTTTTATTTATATTTTCTGTGTTTTTGCCTGTATTTCTCCCCTGCTCCCCAGAGCCCAGCACATAGGCGCTGTGCATGCGTGGAGGTACACACATGCCCCATGATGCTGACACAGCCCCTCCCACCCCAACCCGTGGCTATCATCAGAGCTCCCTCAGGTTGGCACCGCCATCTGTCCTGCACCAGGTGGTGGCCAGTGACCGGGGAGCCTCCAGACCCTCCCAGGAGAGCTGCCTTGCGGCAGCTCAATCTCACTACTCACCCTCCCTCCCAGCTGACCCCTGACAACCCGGGCTCATTCATGAACCTGGATATCCAGTGCAGTGCAGTGCTAAGTCTGGTGGCCACCACCTCAACCCTCAAGTGCTACCAGGTCAGCAAGATTTTCATATTTTAAGTCTTGTAGTACAACAAGACTTAAATATGAACTCAAACTGAATGTTGCTAGGCAACAGTCAAACATGTACCAGTCACAGGCACTGAAAGGAATGGAGGTGATTGGGTGGCTATGCCCCTTCCCTATCCTCACACACACACAGTGGATCAGAGCCCCTGCTCACTCCCCTATACCAGTACTGTACTACTACAACCACTACTAATAGTTGCAGAAAGTGCGATGAGATCGACAAACATCATCAGACAAGAATTTGTTATGATGATCAAATCTTTCTGATGATGTCATAATCTTGTCTGGTATATTGTGTCCCAAGAATCTGCACCCAAGCTAACATATTTGTTCTTTGGCTAATACTCTCAGTTTCTGCTACAGACTACCACCCTATCAGGGTGCTGTAATAATGCAGGAAACCTCATAAAAGAGTTCTACCCTTCAGGTGTTGTTGCAGGGAGAGATCCCATAGACCAAAGGCACCTAGGGAAGAACGCCCAACCCCAAGAAGAGAGAAGCTACTGCAGGATGAGGAGAGGCAGATAGTGGCAAACAAGGAATGCAAGTGTCCAAACAATGCTTGAGCATGCATGGCTTAAGAACTGTGGGTGGGTGGAGTGGTGATAGTTACTGCTGCCCATGGAGAACCATGGTAGAACCCTTCAGTTCAAAAGGTTATCAGGATCCTGTAGGAGTTCTTAGGAGCACAGAATATTGGTTAGGACTGAACAGAGGAGGACTGAGGTAGTTGGTATTAGTAAGCCACTGCTTGTTCAACACATTCAAGTTTGGGCTGCTGTTCTGTCTATCCCTATTACAGGGACTACCACTCTGTTGAGGTGCCTTAAAGATGCAGGAACCTTCATAAAAGTGTTCCACCCCCTCAAAGTGTCACAGGAAGAGGTCTCTGAGACTGAAATTCACCTTAGAGAAGAAGGCAAAGTTCAATGTTGACAGACATAACATGTACTTCTTAAGACAGATGAGACACAGCCAGAATAACAAACTCTGTCCAGAGCTGAGGGCTGCAGTTGAAGAATTTGTAGTAAAATATTGAAATTTATCAAAGCTAGGAGCCTGCATTCACAAAATGTAAGATAGGCTCATAAATGTGTTATATCATAATATTTTAACACCAAATTCTCAACATAGCCTTGTTATAACCTTGCCTCATGAAGAAGGACAGAGACAATGTTCAACTCCTAGGCTAAAGGTGATTTCACACAGGACTGCAAAATCAACTTTTGTGATGTAAAAACACATTTTGGGCAGGAGTTGAACTATGACAGCTGTCACAATCATGAGGTGCTGTAAAAAATGGCTATGTTGAAAATTTGGGGTAAAATATTGAATATTTCAATGTTACAAGCCTGAATTTCCAAAATTCAGTGTAGGCACATAGCTTTTCTTATATACAGTATATAATTTTACACCATACCTTCAACATGGCCTTCTTATGATGCCACCTCATGAACAAGGGCAGAGAAAATGTTCAACTCCTGCCTGAACGGTGATTTGGCCTTGGGGTCCACAAAACCACCTTTTAGAATGTGAAAAAAAACATTTTGGTCAGAATCTGAAAATGACGGCTGTCACACTCGTGAGGTGTTGTAAAGATATGGCTATGTTGTGAATTTAGGGGGAAAGTATGAAAAATTTCCAAAGTTATGAACCTGTGTTTGCAACATTGTACGTAGATTCAGAACTTTGTTGTTTTTTAATATTTTTACACAAGATTTTCAACATAGCCTTCTTATGACCCTACCTCATGAACGAGGGCTGAGAACATTTTCTACTCCTGCCCAAAAGGAGATTTTGCGCAGGGACCACAAAATCATCTCTCAGGACAGATCTGCCAAATGACAGTTCAATTGCTTATGAGGTGGTGTCCCAAGGAAAGCATGTTAAAATTCTGGGGCAAAATTATGCAAAAATTGCCAAGTTATGTCACTAAGTTCAAAACCCCATTGAAATACATTGAACCTCATACCTGTTTCCTCAATTCACAGTCTAGCTTTGAAGAGTGAAAATGTGTCTGCAATCCAGAGAAGATGATGGTGCTAGACCCTCCCCCATGGGTAAGTAAGGACTTGGGGTGTGTGGGGGGCAATGACAGAGCAAAAGACATTGATGGATGGTTTTCTTATGACAGGTGAAAAAAAAGGAGAAAAGTCATCAATGGATGGTTTTCTTTTTACAGGTTTATGAAAAAAGAAAAAAAAATGGACCAGGTTCCGGATCATGACACTGGTGGATTGGCATCCCCAGTGTCACTGTTGTGTGTGTGTGTGTGTGTGTGTGTGTGTGTGTGTGTGTGTGGGGGTGCTGGTTCTGAAAGGGAGGGGCCAAAATGTTGTATATTTAATTCATACTTAAAACAAATACTAATCATGATTGGACACTCCCAGTGTCCCTGTTATGTTTCTGGGGGTGGGGGTGGGGGTGGGAGTGGTAAGAGAGAGGGTTGGTGTATGGGAGGGAAACATATTTAGTATATACATATATATATATATATATATATACACACACACACACATTGCCAAAAAAAACTTTGTTAATGCATCAGTTAGGTTGAAGCAACAAGGTAGGGAAATGAGGTGTTAGGGTTAACACCTAACACCCTCCCCACCTAACTCATCCCACCCCACCCCCACCACCACAGACCAACAGGCAACGGGTGTGCCTTGGGGTCATCGGTCTTAACTCTTACCCCATTCCATGTGAAACAAAGCTACATGATACAGTATAGGAGAATGGGGTGAGAGTTAGCCTGATGACCCCAAGGCACACCCCATCACCTGTTGATCTGTCATGGGTTGGGTAGGGTGGGTGGGATGGTAGGGTGGGGGTTGTTATGGTGTCAACCCTAATGCCACATTTCCTACTTTTGTTGCTTCAACCCTAACTACTGCATTAATGAAGTTTTTTGCAATGAATTCCTTGCTTTTTGAAAAAGTGTAATGTAACTGGTATGTGTTGGTGGGAGCGCAGGCCCTCCAGAACCCATGCTCCCTTCAAGCTGCCCATTTTTGTAAGTATATAGCTGTGGAAACACAGGGGTTTCTGGCCCCTGCACTTGCACATTAAATTGTGAGCAGGCATTGCAAAATTGCAACAAATAGTTATAACTATGCCATCTTAAATAATTTTCACCCCAAATGTTCAACATATGCGGTTGCCCTTAAGGGACAACCTAAATTGTCAGGGGGATTCCAGAGGGAAAGCACAGGGGGAAGGGCTGGCCAGGTGACGAGGGGATGTAGTCAGGTAGGCTCAGGTAGGGGTGGGGTGGGGGATTATGATATCATCCCATGATGACAAATATTACAAGGCAGGGGTCAGTAGCAAGGAGTGGAATGGGGTGGGGGGGTCTTGACGGGGTATTTAAAGCCCAGCAGAACAAGGGTTCCCCCTCTTTCTGTTGCTACCTGAATTTAGCAGAGCTCAGCACTTTGACTGGCAAGGGACCTGACTTGAGGTAAGGTATCGTTGGGAACAGTAGGCCTGGCCACATGGTTGGGAGTTTGGGCACTGGGGCCAGGCCGGGCCTGCAGGAGCTGGAAGACAGTAGCAGGGGGAGGAAGTGGGTTTGCTGGTAGAGGTCAAGTATGGCCAAACATATAGCTGATAGAAGCATTACTAAAGAACTACAAAAAATTGTACAGTACCTGTTGTTTTAGCTGAAATTGCTGTTGGTCGTGGTAGCCAGGAAACAGAGGAGGCATTGCGCTGGAGGGAGCTGGACAGCTGTGTTGGTGGGCCTGGGGAAGCTCAGCGGTAGCCGCTACAGTGTGAGTTTGCTTCCACTTGTGGGGCGGCCACCGGGACCCGGGCCAACTTGGTGGTGCACTATAATGATCACTGCCTCTCCTTTCATCCGGTGGTTGTGCTTTATTACGGGGACTCTGCAGTGAGCCATCAGCGAGATGATCCCTGCCTGCCTGGCTGATCCTTTGGTCATCTAAGCCATGGCTAGCAGTCGGAGACCAGTGGGCGAGGTGGAAAGTGGGCTGTCTGTGAGGTGACCCCTGCTCATGGGGTCAGGGTATTTGTACTGTTGGGCCACTGCTTGTGGAAAGCGAACAGGGGCCATCATCAATGCAGGGAGTTTCATCCAGCCTCAGAAGCTACATTTCAGTAGCCGCACCAAGCGGCCTTGAAGACGTGTCAGCAGTAGGGAGAGTGGAAGAGGTGCCTTCAGGCATATAGCTTCAGCATGGGAGGCATTGAGAAGGAAAGGGTAGCAGGCGCCCGACTAGGGGCATCATTCTAATGGTGTAATTTTGTGTGGGGGCAGAGTCATCAGGCCCAGGTAGGCTGCAAGCTTCACGCTCGGGGGACTCAGCTGGCCTTACATGCTCACTGGTAAGAACAAGACGGGCACATGCGTGATCGGAAGGAGGGCGCCATTTAGTAGTCCCGAGCTCCCAGAAGGAATTTGGGGCACCAGAGCGAGTTTTGCATGAGTTAGGGGGCTCACTGAGTGATGGGAGTGGTGGACTAGTGCTCACATGGCCCCAGCATGCACAAGACATACAAAAGGTGCACCTCCAACAGCACAAGCCAGGAACAGGGTTTTTTCCATATGTCATATGTTATAGCTAAGGTATATTACAGTTTACATGGATAATGGTGTCATAGCTTCCTTTTCTTTGTATTTCAATTCTATTTATGGGAGAAAAAACAAGGTATTTCCCAGTTAATTGGGTGGGGGGGCCTTGGCAGTGCATGGGGATATAGTCCCCGGGCAGCTGGGGATTAAGGAAGAGCTGCCGCTGGGCCACAGAGGGACAGAATAAATAAAATTAACAAGAGGACAAGGATGAATGCAAATGGCCTGTGGGTATAAAGGCAGGCTGCATAGGAGCATATAACTGAATGCTATGCACAAGGGAATCACTGAGAAGGGGTATATATGTAAAAGAAAATGAAGTAGATAATGATACAGATAGGATAAAGTAGAAGAGGACACTAAATAAAATCCAGAGCCAGACTGAGAGAGGGAAGGTCTGAGGATGAGTAGGACTGTGAGGACCTTGCAAGACAAGTAGAATTGGGAGGAAAAGGAGAGTGGTTACCCATGTTTTGTTTATATTCCTCCCAAGTATTTACTTATCAGAATGGCAGGAAATGGAGATCACAAGCATCCAGATGATGGAGCAAGAAGCAGAAATGATGTTGAAGGTTAATGAGATTCTGGAGATGGCTCAGAGGAAGGAGATGGAAGAGGAGGCCATAAGGGCAAAGGCCAAGAAGACTCCAGGGAAAAGCCTAATGGAGAAGGTGAATGAGTTGAGAGAAGTCACAAAGCAGAAAAAAGCAGTGGAAGCCACAGGAAAAAGGAAGACACTGGCAGGGGGGGTTCTGGGAAGAACCCAGCAGAAAAAAGAATGCTATGGGAGGTGCCTGAACAGGAGCAGTGGTTATCAATCAGCAAAGAGGTCATTCTGTTTTAGCAAATAGGGTTTTATGACAGTGGGTGCTTTGGATTTAAGGTTAAACATGTCATTTAAAGCTAAACATATTGAGGGGGCACAAAAATGACATAGCTGATAGCCTTTCCCGTTTACAGCTGGACAGGTTCAGGTCCATGGCACCACAAGCGGCAGCACAAAGAATGCAGGTAGAAGAGCAAGTGTGGGAAATTGGCTGGAAAGAGCTGACTGTTATATAGGTGCTTCTGGTCTGCCAACACACTAAAGGCATATGAAGGGGCGTGGGGGCATTCTAGGAGTTCCGTGAGTGGGAGGGGTTCAAGGTAAGTGAACCAGTTTCACAGGACCAGATAACAAAATACATGGTGCAAAAATGGGAGTCAGGAATGGCAAGTGGGACAATGGAGGTCCAGTTAGCAGGGACAGGATGGGCTTGCAGCATGAAAGGATGGGTGGAACCGAATAAGTTTAAAGTGGTAATGGTATATGATGATGGGATGGCAGCAGTTAAAAGGAGAAGGTGGATTTGAGAAAACTAGTTGTGGGGTAGAAACTTGAAGAGCTAGTATGGGCCCTGGAGCAGATCTGTACATCAGAATTTGAGGCTTGCCTATTTAAAGCCATCTTTACAGTCATGGCAAAGGTTGCATTCAGGGTCAGTGAGGTAGTGGCTGGTAACAAAAAGGATGAGACGGGGATTGTGGAGAGAGGAACTGCACTGGGGCAAGGAGAAGGTAATGATTTGATTGAGGCACTCAAAGACAGATTAGATGGAAATAGGGGGAGACTGTATTGAAAGACAATTAAGAAAACAACATGCCCAGTTGCCTCTATGGGAATACAAAGGAAGAGGCCAAAGGACAGCCGATAGTTTTTCATACAAGGAAAGGCAAGCTGGTCATGTGCTTCCAGGTAACAGGGTGTTGAAAAGGGCATGGCACATTTGGGGAGAACCCACAAAGTTACTCATCCCACTCATTCCGGATTGGAGCCACATCAATAGTGACAACAGAAGGGGGTCGAAGAAGACATTAAGAAAGCCAGGAGGTGGAAGTTGAACTGCTATAAAAGATATGTGGAGGAAACTGCTATAACATCTTTGTTTTGTTTTCAACAGGTCAGGGAAGGAGCAGGTGGGTGTGGATTATTGGGCACTCATATGATTATTGGGCAGAGAAATGGGCTGCCATCCATCCGGGAGGAAAACAGCTAGGGCAAGACCCCGACAAAGTCAGAGTTTACTGGAAAGGGACCGGCATGAGATGGTGCAGATCACGCTAACTCGTGGAGGAGCTGAAGTTAAAATGGCCACAAACAGATCTGCTGGTAATATACCTGGGGGCAATGACTTAGGAGATCAACCTTGGGGTTTGTTGTGCAAAGGCATGTTAAGGATTTAGGTTCAATACAACAGTGTTGGCTGCAGGCAAAGATAGCTTGTTCAAATAGTTCCTAGGATGTTTTGGCAGCAGGCCAGAAATATCAAAGGGTGGAAAGGGCTAGGAAGAGAGTAGACAGGCAGGTGGCAGCATGGTTAAAGAGGGTTAGGGAAACATACATAGCATACAATGACATTTCATTTATCAACCCTGGAATTTACAGACAAGATGGAGTGCACCTTTCTACAGTGGGCATGTCATCGTACGTGCTTCAATTGGGGGATAGTGTTGGAAATTGTGAAAAAGAAGGGATGGGTGTGGGGAAGCCCATCATTCCATCGCCTAAGCTGGAGATGGGCTAGTGAATTTTTGGGGAAATAAAATGGGGGTGAAAAAGGAGGGGGCAGAAAAGAACCATGGGTCAGGCTCAGGCACCCAGACATGAAGGCATCCAAATGAGGGGGCAATAAGAAATTTACAAATGGGGGGCGGGTTGCCTTTGGCACCTGGACCCAAGTAGGCTATAGCAATGGGAAAAGAGAAGGGATATCAGGCTTTTCAAAGCATCTGGACCCGAGAAGTTGACAGGAGAAGCAGAGACATTTATAAAAGACAATTGGAACTTATGGGATTGCACACAATATTAACAATGGATTTTATAATTGGTAACGTGGATAGACGTAGTAAAATGTTGTAAATATGTAAAAAGTTTTAAATGTGGCCAAAGTAAAGTAAAAATGATGTGATGTGTAAAATAAATTAATTGCCAGTCAAGCACCCACTAAGAAGTTGTCTGTGTGTAATTTCCTGGGGAATCTCCTCTGACAAAACCTTCTTATCACCTCACCGCATGTACCCAATACAGAAAACTTTCAAATCTCTTCAAAATGTAATTCTGCTCGACTGTAATGCCGTTTGTGCCACAGGTACAGAAAACATTTTTGGCAGTATTTTAAAAACACAGCTGTACTGTTCATGAGGTGGTGTGAAAAAATGGTAACGCTGAAAATCTGGAGTGAAAACATGAAAAACTGATGAAGTTACAAGCATGTGTAGAAACTGCGTAACACATGCTTGCAACGCAGTAATTTGTTAACATTTTTTCACCTAATTTTCAACATGGGCTTTTTGGGACCTCCTCACATGAACAGTGGCACTGTGATTTTGTTAATCCATTCCGAAAGTTGATTTCACACACCGACCGCGCCATTCTGCGCCACAGGTGCAAAAACATGTTTCAGGCAGGATGTGAAAAATGACAGCTGTACTGATTATAAGGAGATATGAATAAATGACAATGCTGAAAATCTGGAGTGAATCTATTGATAATTGGCAATTTTTTGACTCATATTTATAATATGGGTTTTTTAGACCCCACTATGAATAGTGGTACTGTTGTTTCATTATCGTTCCAAAGGTGATTATGTGCATCGACCGCAAAATCACCTTTCAGGACCAAGTAATGAAAAGACAGTGCCTGTGTTCACAAGGTGGGGTCCCAAAAACCCCATGTTGAAACTGTGTGAATAAAATTTCTAAAAATGGCTGAGATATCAACCTAAGTTGAAACCCCCTTGACTGCCATTATGAGGAGCTTACCATTGATTCTTCAGTTTGCGATTCGGCTTTGAAGAGTGCAGATGTATCCTGGTCCAGAGAAGATCACTGCTCCCAACCTCTGGAGTAAAGTATGAGGTAAGGGAGGAGTGTGGAGAGCTGGGTGCTCAGTGGGAGGGTGGGGGTGGGGGGGGGTACTGGGGAGACAGTGAGGGACCGTTTTCTTTTTTGCAGGTTTAAAAAAAAGATATCGGGGGATGTTTTTCTTTATTTACAGCTATTTAAATATATTAAATATTTGAGCACACGGCATGGGCTCCCAGTGTGCCATATTAGTGTGTGAGGGGAATACATGCTGACACAGGGATTGGGCACCCCGTGTCGGCAATTCAAAACTATCAGCTTTGGAGGAGACATCATCCGACACCAGGAGTAAGCATCCTGGTGTCAGAAGCATTAAAATTAAATTAAAAAAATAATAACTACATATTTGGCACACTGGGGTGGGCTCCCAGTGTGCCATGTTAGTGTGGGGGGAGATACATGCTGACACGGAGATTGGGGACCCCGATATCAGAATTTAAAGAATCAGTGCTAGAGCAGCTTTTTTGATTGGGGAAATCCACCATTGTGGATCCTCGTTCTTGACCAGATCCCTGTTTCTGAGGTGGGATGAGGATCATATGGCCCTATCTGATCATCTGGTCTTCATCTCACAAATGGGGATTTTGACACCTCATGAACAAGGATCCACTGACAAATGGGGATTTTTACAGCTCTCGAAAGGGGATTATGACAGCTGGCGAAAGACGATTTAAAAAACAAATCCCCTTTCATGAGCTGTCATAATCCCCTTTTGGGAGCTGATCCTCTTTCATGGGGCAACAAAATCCCTGTTTGTGACCCAATCCTTGTTCATGAGATAGGGCCATCTGGTCTGGAAATCACGATCATGGATTTTGACAGCTTGCAAACAAGGATCAGCTCGCAAAAGGATTTGACAGCAAACGGGGGAGCTTGGTCAGCTCCCCATATTACTTTTTCAGCAGTCGCATGTCTGACTGGGAAACAGCTCACACCCTTTGGCATTTTCCATGCTCGCATACTGTGAGGGATTCATTGTGATAGGGCAGAATTGTTTTGCTCTCCTACAAAGAAGGGCCCAGGCCAGGGAGTGTCCTGCTGCATGATGCTTTGAACGCCCCCCCCTTCCATTGCAGGTCTGTACATCTACCAGAGGGTGATCAGCTATCTGTAGGTTCACCCGACTGGCAGAGGATGGATGTGAGACTTACCCCCCACCATAAAGGACAGCTGAATGATGGCTAGGCCAGGGGGTTCTTTACTGAACTGAATTGTGGACTGATCCACCCACACAGGCCTTCCCTTCACAGGGGGCTCGCATATGTCATGTCATGTGCATGCTTGACCATTAGCTTTCTTACTGTTTAAAATGTTACAGGTGCATGGCTCTGGGACGGACTTGCTTGTATACAAAGCACATGTCTAGCTTGTTGTGGGAATGTCCATGTCTTTCTCCATGTTGACTAGCCCCTTCCTCCCCTCCTCCCAGACTATTGACCAACCCCCCTCCCCTACACTCAGGGAGTTGTGCCCATCTTGTCCAGCTGGGAAACTCTTTCCATGAGTGGTGACCCACTGGGGCCAAGGAGTTGGGGTTTGTTCTATCGATGTCCTCTCCCAGTCCTTGTTTTATACACCCTCCTCTCTGACACTCCCCTCTTGATCCCTACCCCCATGCCATATGCCTCGCCTTGGGACCTAGTTTCATAGAGGAATACTCTCAACTCTCCCCTTGTAGGCTGAGTAGCCGATGCCTTTCATTTCGACCTAAACCCCCTGCAAGGACACACATCTGGGATGCCCTTATCATGCGGCCTCCCTCTAGGTGTTATCGATGGGACATCTTCCAGGTGCATCCAGGGGGAAGAGGGGGGCCTTCAGCAGTTTGCTGCAGCCAGCAGACCACCTCTGCATCCCATCTGTATTCTTTTTTTGTATATGAATGTAAATAGTTTGATTGTTGCACTGTTGTTTACTGATTGTGGCACACTTGAAACGCTACACAATAAGAAAGTAGGTTTTGCCAATACCCCAGACCATGGGGCACCTTTAACCAGCTCCAGTCCTTGCCACTGTCCCATCTCTGGTGCTTTGAGTGGGGGCCAGCAGCCGAATCGCAGTCTCAGCACAGCATTTTATTCTCCGCTCGCACTTGCTTTCCCCAAGATTTTTAATGGGTGATATCACTGGGTACACTTGGAATGTGAGGGGGATGAATACCTCCATAAAAAAAAGCAGATGTTATCTCACCTGAAGAGACTGCATGTTGGGCTGGCCTTCATACAGGAGACCAAATTGAGCCCTAAGGACCATGACAGGCTATGCAGGGATTGGGTGGGAACGGTGATCCATGCCTCTGCCCCTACCAGAAAAAGAGGTGTAGCTATACTTATCAGCAGAAAGCTCCACTTCACAGTTTCCAGAAAGATTAGTGACCCTGATTGGAGATGGGTACTTGCCCTGATAGCCACCTGGAGGGCCCTCTAGTACTGGGGAACATATATGGCCCTAATGAAGATGGGCCAACCTTCTTCCACAAACTGGCTCAGGAGCTGGGAGGTCTTGCCAGGGAAAATATCCCAGTGCTTATAGTTGGGGATTTCAATCTTACACTGGCCTCTGATAGACAGATGTCTGTCCAATATAGAACCGCATGTCAGAGCAGTAAAGGCACCTGAGCAACTGTGGCATGACATGGCCCTCATGGACATCTGGCAGGTGTTCCACCCCAAGGACCAAGATTATTCATTCCACTCACTGGTTCATAACTCCCACAGTAAAATTGATTTTGGCTCTCTTCCCGGACATTATTAAGGCAGCCCTAGAAGCCACCATCCAGCCAATGGTGATCTCTGATTATACAACTAAGCTTCTCCAGTGGTCTCCCTCCTTCTCATCCCTCTCCTGGCTGCTGGACCCCCTTCTGTTGTGGGACCCTGAGTTTGCCCCCTGGCTCCAGCAGGAGACTACACTGTTCTTTCAGGAGAACCCCATTTCAGATACGTCCACAGGTAACACCTGTGGGGGCCAAAATGGGGTATGCCAGCAGGAGAAGAAGAAAGAGAGAGCAGCACCTTGTAGAGTTAGAGAGGCAGCTAAAGGAAGCAGAAACCCACTTCAAGGCCTTGATGTGTCCAACCTTCCGATCCCAAGTAGGTCATGCTGTGGCTGCCCTCCAGTTGGAGGCTAATGAGCTGCTCTCCAGAAAGGCAGAAGTCTCCATCTTATGCCTCAAACATAAGTACTGGGAAGTGGGAAGAAGGGGTGGAAGGTTCTAGCCTACTGTCTTAGGAAACAACAAGCAGACAGGCATATTGCTGGGTTGGCTGATGGGCAAGAGGTGGTCCAAACCAAGTCTGATAATATTAACAGTATAATGGCTGAATTCAATGCCAAACTATATACCTCATCCAGAGCCCTGAACCCCAAGGGTAGCACCTTTCTTACAGGCTCTGAATCTTTCCACGCTATCCACTCAGCAAGCCCCCCTCACAACCGAGGAGTGGAGGCCACCCTTAAGACCTTAAAGGCTGGCAAGGCTTCAGGTGGGGATGGCTTCCCACTGGAAGTCTGACAACTATTACATCACACAGTCTCCCTGATCCTCCGTCAGGTCTACTTTGAGGTCCTAGAAGCAGGAACCCTCCCTCCTTCCTTCCGAAAGGCAGTAATTACTGTCCTCTTGAAAAAGGGAAAGGACCCTCAAAAAGCCTCCAGCTACCGGCCTATCTCACTGTTGAATACCAACAGCAAAATTCTGGCCAAGCTACTTGTGTCCAAGCTCAGGCCCTTACTGCCCAATCTTACACATCCCTCACAGGTGGGCTTTGTGAAGGGCCGCTACAGTACAGACCACATCAGATCACTGATGAACCTGATTCATACAGCCATATCGCTCACCACCCCCACTGCGGTGGTGGTGATCGATTTTGAGAAGATGTTTGACTCCCTTGAATGGGACTCTGTCCAACAGGTCCTGCAGACAATAGGCTTTGGAGGGGTCTTCCAGGCCTGAGTCCAGGCAATTTACCAGTCCCCTACCACCAGAGTATTGACCAATGCCACATTGTCCCCCCCTTCCCTCTGGGTAGAGGGATCTGCCAAGGCTGCCCTCTCTCACCACTGCTTTACGTGCTGGCAGTGGAACCTCTGGCTGCTGCCATAAGGTAGCACCCCACGCATTAAGAGTTTTGAAGTGGTGGGCATGGAGTACCCCAACTTGATGTACTTCAATGACCTCCTGGTCCCCTTGGCCGACCTCGAGTCATCCATCCCACATCTCCTAGCTACCCTGTCGGACTTTGTGGGTTTTTCAGGACTAAGCCTCAACCCAACTAAAACTGATGCTCTCCCGTTAAATGGCAAATGTACCCCGAACATGGCATTGGCCTTCAGCCTTCACTGGGCCCCAGATGGGATTACCTATCTAGGTATAGTGATAATGCTAGCCTTCACCAAAATCTGGCAGGCAAATCTAAAACCCCTTCTTGCTGCTATCTTTACTGAGCTGGACAGACGGAGACTACTCCAGCTCCTGCCTGTGGGCAAAATATCAGCAATTAAATGATCACCTCACCCAACCTCCTGTACATCCTGTCCACCTCCCATTGAAGCTCGCACCAGGATGATACAGTAAGATTGACTTGTTACTGTGGGATTTATATGGGAGGAAAAAAACAGATACAATCACAATAAGCTGCGAGCCCATTGGAGAGCATGAGGGAGGCTGGTGTTTTCCATGGTTTGAAGGATACAAGTGGGTATTTCAAGTGGCTAAAACACTAAAGTGGTTTTCTGCCCCCCTACCTGATGCCCCACAGTGGTTATACATGGAGCTGGCATACAGTAAGGTGACTCACTTATCCCTGTTGCTATATAACAACACCCCGCCGAGGGATCCTAACTCATCCTATGATTGTCCCCACAATAGAATATTGGGGTGAAAGTGCACAGAAGGTTGAAATCCAACCCCACTTCCATCAAGCTGACACCTCTGTGTGGTAATACGAGCATCATGGTGGACCTCAAACCGATACTGTGGGCCTTCTGGGTGATGGCTGGGCTACAGACTCTCGGAGATACTTATCTGCCAGGGACTACCACCCTGGACTCATTCAGGGGCATGTGCATCAGCCCTAATATATCACCGAAAGAGTTTGGGAGATATCGCCAGCTCAGAAATGCCATCACTGACTATACCCGCCAGTGTCCCAAAGGTAAACTCATGTCACTGGTCACCCACTAGCTGAGCCTAAAGAGAAGTCAAGTCAGTGTGATCTATGCAGCACTCAAGGTTCAACTCCTCTCTCAATCCCTGGAAGCCAAAGCTAAATGAGAGGCCTCACTGAACATCCAAATATCTGACTCAGACTGGAGATCCTGCTGGAGGCTGGCCCACAAAGCCTACCCTGACCCTAAAAGTGCCCTGATTCAAAACAAGATCTTACAGTCTTAGTACAGGACCCCTGTGGTGCTCTATAAGGCCAAGTTTATCCAGGATGACCTCAATTGGAGTTGCCAATCTCACAAATAAGATTTACTAAATATCCCATGGGAGTGCCTGGCAATCAAGCCAGTGTGGTAGTATGTATGTAATTTAGGATCCCAAATGCTCCAGAAACCACTGCCTCCCCCACACTGGAGGTGCTCCTTCTGCATCCACACAAAACCCCTTTGTTTACACCACGAGACCAGGCAATAGATGGCTATCCTGAGTATACAGTCCAAACAGCTTCTCCTCTGTAGACAGAGAACATCAGAAGTCCCATCCGTTATTGAAATACTAAATAACTTAACACAAGTTGCCAACTTGGCAAGGATATCACATGTGGTAGCCAACACTTTATCCCTGTATAAAAACCTCTGGGGTCCCTACATTAGATTACTTAAACCTAGAGAGGACGTTGGCTGACAGAGTCTTCACAGGGCACTGTCCCCCTCCACCACCACATTGCAGGGTGAACGACAAGAAGTGTGAACATGTTGTTAATTATGCTCTGTATATACTTGTGCTGGTATACTGTATATCTTCTACTTAAGGACTTTTCCAGATGCTTTATGTGTGGTGTATTTCTTTGTTTTCAGTGCAGGTGTGATACTAGGGGTGCCATGCTCACACTGGTACTGAATGCATCACTCCGAGAATCACCTCTTAGAGATGATACTCTGAGCCATACCAGGTAGGCCTTGTATTATTGATCCTGTTTTAATCCAACATGTCTTAGATACCTACAATGTTTACTGATATAAGGTATGAGTTTAAGCCTGATACATCCTTGCATTGTACTTGTGCTGTTTGTGATATTTGATGTATGGTGCTAGGCTGTGTCACTGGCATACAGCTTAGATGTATGTACTGTTACATTTTGGAAACAATAAAACTTTTAACAACAACAAAAATAATTTGAAAATAGCCATTTTCCACAAAAGCAAAGTAACTGAAACATGGGTTTGTACAGGGCATTACTCTGAACAAAACCCATGCTTCAATCAACTCACAACACATATGTTATAAGGTTTTATTTGTGGGCAAAAATCAAAACAATATGGCGGCTCACAAAAGGGGAATTATTCCTCGTGATGGGGATTTTATAAATCCCCATTGGCGAGGTGACATACTCCTCGATCACGAGGTAAATCCTGTTTCACAAAACATACATACAGTGAAGCCCGGCAGGATGAAACGCAGTGTCACAGGTTTCCTGCATGATAAAAGGGATTAACTTCC
The DNA here is from genome assembly GCA_016271365.2 of Neoceratodus forsteri. Classification (NCBI taxonomy): domain Eukaryota; kingdom Metazoa; phylum Chordata; order Ceratodontiformes; family Ceratodontidae; genus Neoceratodus; species Neoceratodus forsteri. The sequence continues at coordinate 1,876,128,873 of CM057452.1, forward strand.
ATTGAAATTGCATTGTGTTCTATAGTAACTACTGCAGAATTCTGTAGAGTTGGGCTTCATCCTGGTGGGCTTCACTGTATATTCCATAGACTGAACTGAGCATGCTCAGAACCCAACAATTCAAATTAAATAACTTTGGAAGGGATTATTATTTTTCACCAAATCAATGCTGGATTGTTCTTTGGGGAAAACTCTTTTGACCATGAAAAGTTCTGACCAGAATCCCAAACGGTGTGGCCGCAGTGTGATGGGCAAAAATCAGCAAAAATGGTCCAAAAAAAAAATGCGAAAAAGGTGGTATTTGGTGCTTCACTCATGAAAACCATATACCTGATCAAAATGCAGCTTGGCATATCTAGAGATCTACCATCCAAGACCAGGTATTCCAAATATCATGCAAATTTGTTGAATGGTTGCAAAGTTATTAATGTGCAAAATTTTGCGTTTAACATTAAACTGCTTACTTAACCATAACTATAGGGGCACGGTTGTGCCTCTTAAGATATTTATATATATATATATATGAAGGACCTTTCAGCTAGGGTCATCTTCTCAGTCCACTTCCACAGACTCTTTGGCCTCAGACCCCAACTTTGCTCGTACCACTTACCGTCTTCTGGGCTCCACCTGCTTGGGGTCACCACTTGCCACTTGCCCTGGGAGAGAGACCCACCCTCCATCAAAACCATCCCCACCAACATGCACCCAGGTGCAGTAGTAGCCACAGACATGGCCAGATATTTTGTGAAATTTCTAAAGAGTCTTTCTCTGCTACCCCATTTCTGGAAATATCTAACCAAGTCTTTGGCTGTGACTGTAGATATATATATATATATTAGAGGTAAAAAACTCTGTTTAATGCATTAGTTAGGGTTGTTCCACAGCGACAAAAGTGAGGAAATTCGGTGTTAGGGTTGAAAACCCCCCTTGGACCCCCAGCGCATCCCCCAACCTGCATTAGGATGCACATTGGGGTCATCAGCCCTAACTGTCACCCCATCACATGTGTAAAGCAGCAGAAGTATAGGAGAATGGGGTGAGAGTTAGGACCGATGACCCAATGCACCGCAATGCCGTTGAGGGGGTGCGCTGGGAGTCCAAGGGGTTTTCAACCCTAACATCGAATTTCTCACTTTGTCACTGTGGAACAACCCTAACTAATGCATTAAATGGAGTTTTTTGCCTCTAATTTCCTTCTTTTGAGAATGATAACGAGAAATAGTGAATGGTTGCAGTGGCGGAGCGGCGGCCCTTTGGGCTCCGCTCCCCCACATTATGTCTTGTGACATAGTAACAGGAACAGCAATGCAAACAGAAGTGCTAACAGTGGCGACATTGTAATGCAAGCACAAATGACAACAGAAAGGGTAATTCACACGTGCATAGATGGGAATGGTCCACCACGTGATGTCTTGTCACATAGTGACATGGTGCCCACAAACGGAAATGTCAATGGGCATGGTGACGCAAAGTGAAACAAAAAGACAAACAGTACTGTAGACAGAAATGGCAAAAAATAACAGAAACGCAAGCGGAAATTAAATCGCAAAGGATAATGCACATGGTGGCGTAGACGTGAATGGTAAGTGAAACGGGTACTGAACTGCAAGTGGAAATGGCAACAGTAACAGTAATGTAAGTGCACAGGATGGTTTTCCCCAAAAGCTACATAGAGAAAGACAGTGAGTATAAGGAATGTATGCATAATAATGGGTCTCGCAGCAGAAAATGAGGAGTTGGAATACTAAATAGCATATTTCTCAGGAACTGTATGACGTAGAAAAAAAATTTAAAAGTCATATGATTTATGACTTTCCTGGCTAGTTTTATGCTTAAGCATTTTTCCAACGAAAAGTCCGTATCTCGCACCGTTTCCGAGATATGGGCCCTGAAAGGCACAGCGAATGCCGTAATGTTATCCAATGGGAAAAAAAGAGAAGTTCGGAGTGCCATAACTTTGCCTCCCTGTAATATTTTTTCACCAAACCACTGAAGGGCACATCTGTGGGATGTTGCCTGTGTTCCCTGTAAATTTCAGTCCAAAAGACCAAACCGTTATTTTGCAGCAGTGTGCCAAATTATTCCTGTCATGAGTCGGGTGCCATTATGTTATCCTATGGGAAAAAACATCAAATTTGGACTGCTGTAACTTTGCTGCCATGCAATATTTTTTCAGCAAAATACTGAAAAGCACATCTGTGAGATGTCGGCTACGTTACCTCCAAATTTCAGCACAAAACTCCCAACCGTTCTTTTGCAGCTCAGTGCCAAAGAATTGCTGTCATTTTCCCACAGACTAGAAAATTACTGTCGCAATTTGCGAAAGCTTTCACAAAAATTTGCGACACTTTCGTGAGCACGAAAGTAATTTGCGAAAGTACTTTTTCCAGAAATTTGAAAAACATATTTCTGGGGTGTTTTACCCCAAAATAAAGACATGGCTAGCATCCTCAGGGTCCGACTAGGTGAATACAAAAAGAATTAGGTTGCTAGAGGGTCCCAAATTTAAATGCCAAGCATTTTTCTGATCACCAACTGAAAACAAATGGCAGATTTGTGAAAGTAACAGGCCATTTGCGAAAGTAAAATGCATTTGCGACACTGTCAAACTTTTTGTTAACTTTTCCCATTGACTTATAATGGGAAATTGTTTTTGAATAACTTTTGAACCGTTTAATATTTTTCACCAAATCTTCGAAGGCATATCAGGGATCCCGCCTGCATATTCCCTGAATATTTTGGGTCGGTCACACAAAACCGTTCGACCTGTAGGTGCGACCACAGAATTCCAGAAAGTGTAAATGTCACACAGATCACACTTAATAACTCTGCAGCCGTATATCCAACCAGTACAAAACTTGGCAGATCCTAAGGCCTATGGTTCTTGATCATAATTCCAAATTTCAGGCAAATCCATCAAACGGTTGCAAAGTTATTAAGGTGCAAAGTTTTGGGGTTTAACATAGAAATGGCTCCTCAACCCTAACTATGGTAGCACTACATATATATATATATTCAATGTTAGGGTTGAAACCCCCTTTGCACCCCTCCAGCCCACCCCCCCAACTGGAATCGGGGTGCGCATTGGGGTCATCGGTCCTAAGTGTCACCCCATCGCATGTGGAAAGAAGCTGAGGAATAGGAGAATGGGGTGACAGGACCGATGACCCCAATGCACACCTGATTCCAGTTTGGGGGTGGGCTGGAGGTGCAAAGGGGTTTCAACCCAACATCGAATTTCTCTTTTGTCGCTGTGGAACAACCCTAACTGATGCATTAAACAGAGCTTTTTGTCTCTAATTTGTCTTCTTTTGAGAATGATAATGAGAAATAGTGAATGTAATACAGCGGCGGGAGCACGTGGGTGATGTCTTGTCGCATTGTAACATTGTGCCCACAAACGCAAATCGTAATGCGCATGATGATGCAAAGCGAAACAGAAAGAGGAACAGTACTGTAGACAGAAATGTTAAAACAACAGAAACGCAATCACAAATAAAACGCAAGGGTAACGCATGGTGGCGTAAACGTGAACGGTAAATGAAACGTACGGAACCACAAGCAGAAACAGTAATGGTAAGAGTAATGTAAGCTACAGGATGGTTTTCCCAAAAGCTGTATAGAGAAAGACAGTGAGTAGAAAGAATGTATGCAAAATAATGACTCTCAGAACACAAAAATCAGTAGTTGTAATAGTAAATTGCTCATATCTCAGTAATCGTATTTATATAGAAAAAATTTAAAAGTCATATGTAGTATCACTTTCCTGGCTAGTTATATACATAGCTGAGGGGGCTAAAAGTTTTTGACAAAAACTCTGTATCTCGTACCGTTTTCGAGATACAGACCGTCAAAGGCGCGGCGAACGCCGTAATGTTATCCTATGGGAAAAAAACAGAAGTTCGGACTGCCATAACTTTTGAACAGTTTAATATTTTTTTACGAAATCTTCAAAAGGCACATCAGGGGCCACAGCTGCACGTTCCCTGAAGATTTCAGGCCGGTCGCGCAAACCGTGTGACCTGCAGGCCGACCGTCAGAATTCCAGAAAAGCAACATGCGCGGCAGATCGCTTACTAACCTACAGCTGTATCTGAGCAGTATGAAACTTGGCTGATCCCAAGGCCAATGGTTCTTAATTGTGTATTCCAAATTTCAGCCAAATCTGTCAAACGGTTGCAAAGTTATTAAGGTGCAACATTTTGGTTTAACATGTAAATGACTCCTCAACCATAATTCATGGTAGCACTACCGTGCTACCATAATAAATATACAGTATATATATATATATATATATATATATATATATATATATGTATTTTGCAAAAACTTTATTAATGCATCAGTTAGGGTGAATACCACCACAGCTACAGAAGCAGGGAATTAGGCATCAGGGTTTCCAACCCTATCACGCTGACCCCAGGGTTCCCAACCCTACCACCCCACCCCATCTCCCCACCCTCCACACACCAGCAGGTGTTGGGGTGTGCCAATGATTTGCCAGCCTACCTCAACTCCATTCCATGTGTAACAAGCTACACACTATAGTATAGGACAATGGGGTGAGACTTAGGCCTGATAACCCAATGGCACACCCCGATGCCTGTTAGTATGTGGAGGGGGGAGGATGGGGGTGGGGTCGTAAGGGTGGGAACCCTCTGGGGTGAGGCATTATGGTTGGAAACCCTAACGCCTCATTTCTCTGCTTTTGTTGCTGTGGTATTCACACTGGCTGATGCATTAATGAAGTTTTTTGCAAAGAATTTCCCTTCTTTTTCAGATAGCATAATTGTATCCTCATTTTACTGTGGTAGCAAAGGGTCCTTTGGACCCTGTACTCTCATCCCTCCATTGAGATAATACAACAGTATTCAGATGTCACAGTGAGATCCCATCCCTTCAATGAGATAGTACAACACTGTCTATATGTCACAGTGGGAGTGCAGGGTCCTTTGGACCCTGAGTGTCCATCCCTCCATCAAGATAGTACAATACTATTTATATCTCACAGTGGGAACTGAGGTCAATCCCTCCATCGAGATAGTACAACACTACTATATCTCACAGGAGAGTACACAGGGTCAATCCCTCCATCGAGATAGTACAATACTATTTATATCTCACAGTGGGAGCACAGGGTCAATCCCTCCATCGAGATAGTACAACACTATTTATATCTCACAGTGGGAGCACAGGGTCAATCCCTCCATCAAGATAGTACAACAGTGTCCATATGTCATAGTGAAAGTGCAGGGTCAGGTCTCTGCGCTTCCATCCCTCCACAGATGCACATCTGTATCTAGCTATGGAAATACAGGGGTCTGAGGCTCCTGCACTTCCACACATTAAGTTATGAGCAGGCATAGTGAAACTGCAACGAATAGTCATAACTGTTACATTTCAAATAATTTTTACCCAAATGTTCAACATAACCTTCTTAGCACCTCATCACATGTACCCAATACAAAAACTTTCAAATTCTCATCAAAATATAATTCCATGCAAATGTAACACTGTTTTTGCCCACAGTTGTGGAAAAACATTTTCAGTAGGTTTGAAAAATGACAGCCATAATGATCATTATGTGATGTGGAAAAATGGCAATGTGAAAAATCTGGAGTGAAAATAGGAAAATTGGTGATGTTACAAGCATGCGTTGAAACTGTACAATGCATGCCAGTAACGTGGTCATTTTTTGGAATTTTTTCACCAAATTTTCAACATCGGTATTATGGGACATCCCCTCATGAACAGTGCAACTGTGGTTTTGTTCATCCATTGCAAAAGTTGATTTAACACAGCGACTGTGCCCTTCTGCAACACCAGTGCGAAAACATGTTCTGGGAAGGATGTACAAAATGACAGCTGTACTATTCATAAGGAAGTGTGAATAAATGCCAATGCTGAAAATTTGAAGTGAAAATATTAAAAATTGGGAAAGTTACGAGCATGTGTAGAAACTGCACAATGCACGCTCATAACACAGTCATTTTGGGAATTTTTTATCAAATTTGCAACATCGACTTTTAGGACCCCACCTCATGAACAGTGGCACTGTCATTTTGTGAATCAGTCCTGAAAGGTGATTCCATGCAGCGACCGTGAAATCACCTTTTGGACTGAGAAATGAAATGACAGTGCAAGTGTTCTAAGATGGGGTTCCAAGAATCCCATGTTGAAAATTTGGTACAAAAATTCCTAAAATTGACCGAGATATCAACATAACTTGAAACCACACCATTGACTCCCATTATACGACTTACCTTGATTCCTCAGATCACAGTTCAGCTTTGAAGAGTGCAGACATGTCCGGTCCAGAAGATCGCTGATCCAGACCTCTGAAGGGTAAATATGGGTGAGGGGGTTCGGGAGAGTAGGTGCGAAGAGGAGGGTGGGGATGGGGAGGGGGTGGGGAGACAATGATGGGCCATTTTCTTTTCATGGTTTAAAGAAAAAAAAAGACTACAGGGATAGTTTTCTTCATTAACAGAACTGCTTTAAAATAAATATGGGCACACTGGGGTGGGCTCCCAATTTGCCTGATGAGTCTGGGGCATACATGATGCCAACAGGGGATTAGGCACCCCAGTGGCACTAAAGTGGGCATAGGGAGGTTGGGTCATCCAAAACAGAAGTAGGGCATTCTGGTGTAGGAAAGGGTTAAAAATATTTTTTCTTATATCAGTACACTGGGGTGGGCTCTCAGTGTGCCACAATACTGGGTGGGGGGCTATAGGGTATGCATTGACATGGGAATTGGTACCCCAATGTCGGTGGAGGGCACAGTAGTTTGATGCAAGATCCTGCATGCAGGTCTATGCAGGGTGGGGAATGGGGTGTTAGCATTGGAAACCCTAACGCCATGTTATTCTACGTTTGTCACTTTAACCCTAACTGAAGTATTAATGAAATAGTATAGTAGTATCCTTATTTTATTGTGGGAGCACAGGGTCCTTTGGACCCTGCGCAGCCATCCCTCCATAGATGCATATATGTATCTAGCTGTGGAAGCACAGAGACCTCCAGCCCTTTGTGCTTCCAGTTATAGCACAACAGTTACCAAATTGTCACCATAGCCATATTATTACCCTACCCCATGTGCAGAAACCTTTTTTCCATCCCACCAAAATGTAACTCCGTGCAGGCGCAACACCAATCCATAGTACAGGTGCAAAATCACATTTTGAAAGGATTTGAAAAATGACAGCTGTGTTATACATGTGATGGTGTAATGAAAAGGCTATGTTGAAACTTTGTGCTCAACAGAGGTGGGAAAAAGAGGGCCTACGTTTTTTGAGTCACTTCCTCGACAGGGGAAAGATATGCACATTTACAGAATTACAGACTACGCATAAACTTAGGCCACAGGACCAGTTTAGGGTAATGCAGGTAAATGCCTTTATAGGATCACTAATAGGGAGAACTAAAGAAGAAGACTCACCCTCTGGGCTGGTGGAGTTGTTAAAGCAGGCTTTAGATGGTAGGGCACCCCTCTCACACATAGTTTCATATTTATACCAAGCCTTGATGGAGCTGAGGCAGGGCACATCCCAGAAGCTGCGAACAACCTGGGAGAGAGACTTGGGAATAGTTATAGAGAGGTGACGGGAGAGAGATGATTAAAGCACTTACAATCTGGAATAGCATCCCCGAACTGGAAAGAGTTTTTGTGGAAAATAACAAATAGGTATTTCAGAACACCTGATATTCAGGCAAAATATGCTGAGCATGGGAGTGCCACCTACTGGAGGAGATATGGTGGCACACCAGCTACACATGGCCACATCTTTTGGCATTGTCCAGGCTTACAGTCCCAGCCGAGTGATTTATCAGCAGCCTTAGGGGAAATATTTACATCATTCCCGAAGCTTACACCCTACATTTTCTTATTTTCTTCTTTGCCACAGGGTACAGAGATCCAAATACAGTACAAGAAAATTATTGTTCATGTGTATTTTGGTAGTGAAGAAGGTTATAACAAAAATTGGCTGTCCCCTGTACCTCTGACTCCAAACCAATGGCATGACATAATGATCAGACTATAAAGGATGGAATATCTAACTGCTATAGTAAATAAAAGAACAATTTGAATTAATTTGGAGGAGATGGGTGATGTATATTATGCAAATTAATTCAGATTTTGTACCATAACAAAGTAAATCAATTCTAAAAGCTATAACCCTAATAGAAAAGAAATAAGACCTCATGCTTTTAATGAAAATATAGGTAATGCAGAAACACAAAGCGTATTGTCAGGAAGCATTTGATTACCCTGTTTTTTAAGTTAATGTTATTGTGTTTTAATTTACGTACTTGTAACTGTTTGTCTTGTTCATGGTGTTGTATAATAATACAAAATAGTAAAAATAAAGAGTTAAAAAAAAATTGTGCTCAAAATATTTAAAATTTCCAAAGTTACTGAACAGGTGTAGGAAATTCATGACACAGTCATAACTCTGCCATTTTTAATCATTTTCACCCAAATTTTCAACATAGCCTTTTATGACCTCACTGCATATACCCAGCACAGAAAATTTTCAAATCCCACCAAAACATAATTCTGCACAACTGCAACACCATTCTGTACCACAATTGCAAAAACATTTTTGGCCAGGATTTGAAAACAGACAGCTATCACATACAAGATTGGGGTAATAACAAGACAATGTTGAAAATATAGGGGTGAAAATATTGAACATTTCCAAAATTATGAGCATGTGTAGTGAGATTGCAAGGAATGGTCACAACGTAGACATTTTTTCAAATTTTGACCCAGATCTTCAACATCGCTTCTTATGACCCCACCTCATAAACATTATGACTGTCATTACACAGATCCCACAGGAAAGTGATTTCGCCAACCAACCTCAAATCACCTTTCTGGCAGGAGTTGCCTAACAACAGTCATATTGTTCATGAGGTGGCATCCAAAACACCATGTTAAAAAATTAGGGGCTAAAGTCACAAAAATGGCTGAGTTATAAGTAAAAGTTGCCCCCACTGAAATACATTGGAAGCACATTTACCTTAGTTTCTCATAGATACATAGATGTTGTCAGCAAATAAGGACCTTGTGGCTCATCCAGTCTGCCCTATCCATCTTTCAAATGCTTAAGGTACCCTAGATGCTATGACAAGTTCCCCCTTATGCCCTAGCTTGATAATTCCTATGTGCCTATCCCACACATTCTTCAATCTCTGAACTGTGGCCTCTCCCACCACTTCCTGGGGGAGACTGTTCCATCTGTCCGCCACCCTTTCAGTGAAGTAGAACTTCCTCCAGTTCCCCCTAAGTTTTCCCCTTTTTAGTCTCATGCTGTCCCCCTTGTTCTGCTATGTCCCTTCATGTGAAAGATGCTCCCTCTGGTACCCTCTTGATCCCCTTCAGGTATTTGAATGTCTCTATCATGTCTCCTCTCTCTCCTTTCCTCCAGGGATTTTATATTGAGAGCTCTGAGTTTCTCCTCATATGACTTGCTGCATCCGGACACCATTTTTGTTGCCCTCCTCTGTACCGTCTCCATCCTTTCTATGTCTTTCTGGAGATGGGGCATCTAGAACCGAACACAGTACTCCAGATGAGACCTTACTAGGGAGTTGTACAATGGTACCACCACTTCCCTCCTTCTACTTGTTATGCCTCCTTTGCACCCTAGTATTCTGTTAGCCTTTCTGACTGCTTTGTTACACTGTTTAACTACGTTGAGGTTGTCTTCTATGACTACCCCTAGATCTCTTTCCTCTTTGGTGGCCTCCAGTGTTACCCCATCTAGTTCATACTCGACCCTAGAATTCTCTCTTCCCAGGTTTATAATCCTGCACTTTTTGCATTGAACCCCAACTGCCATTCCTTGGACCAGTTTTCTAGCCTCTTCAGATTTCTCCTCATTTTCTATACCTTTCTGTATATCTACCCTGTTACATAGCCTTGTATCATCCCAACAGGCTAACTCTCTCTTCTAGACCTGCTACAATATCACTTATGAAAACATTGAAGATCACTGGCCCCAGCACTGATCCCTGGGGTACACCACTTGTTACCCATCCCTCCTGTGAGCTAATCCATTTACCACCGCTCTTTGTGTTCTGTTACTTAACTAGTTTCTAAACCACATGACTACCTTTGTTCTCACCACCAGATTTGCCAGCTTGTGGATCAGTCTCCTGTGTGGAACTGTGTTGAAGGCCTTCCTGAAGTCCAAATAGGCCACATCTACTGCTCTGCCCTGGTCTATTTCCTTCTTCACCCATTCAAAGAAATAATTCAGGCTGGTCTGCCCTGACCTCCCTGCCATGAATCCATGTTGCCTTGATTCTGGTAGCCCTCTTATCTCTAGGTAGTCCACTAGCCTTTCCTTATGCAGGGTTTCCATCATTTTACCTACTATAGAGGTCTAACCTACAGGACAGTAGTTTCTTGCCTCTTCCTTGCTATCACTTTTGTGCAGCGGTACCACTTGTGCCCTCCTCCTCTCCTCTAGAACCACACCTGTTTCCAGTGATCCACTGAACAGCTTAGCCAGAGGTTTAGCCAGTTCCTCCTGGAGCTCCTTTAGGATTCTTGGGTGTATCCCATCTGCCCCCATAGCTTTATCCATCCTAAGTCATTCTAGTGCTCTTTTTGCTCTATCTTCTGAAAAAGGTCTAATGTCCACCTCTTCTCTCTGTTTGCTTTTCTCCATTAATGGTGGACCATCACCATTTTCTTCTTCCATGAATATGGAGCAGAAGTATTTGCTGAAGATGGTCGCCTTGCCAATGTCTTTCTCCACTACCCTGTGTCTCTGTTCCCTAAGTCTCACAATCCCCCCCATCAGGAAAAAAAATTACAAAAGGGACCGTGAGGGGGATACCACTGCCTCCAGAGAAAAGGTCACTAGAGGGTGGGGCCACTAGACACCAGGGACACAGTTAAAGGTAAGCCCCCAAGAAAACAAAATGGGGTAGGGGCTTACAAAAAATTTATAAAATAAATAATTAAAAAAATAAAATAAAACAAATGGCAGATGTTTAATAACATACAGGGTGGGGGAGGGGGGCTACTAGACACCAGGGATTTTTAGACGTGTTCAAAGGAGAACCCATTTAAAAAATACAAAAAATCTCTCCTTTTTGATCGATGGCAATCCTTTTCTGCCAATCCTTTGCTCTGGTGGCTTAAAAGGATTCTGTCTAGCGAAAGAGGATCCATTTCTATGACCAGATAGCCCCATTTTTCATGACCAGATTGCTGTGATTCCTTTTTGCATGACCAGATGGCTGTGGAAGAATCCTTTTCCGTAAGTAGAATTCCTTTTTCACCAATCCCCGTTCATCATGGAGAAAAAGGAAATTGGCTGGTGAAAAAGGAATTCTCTTTTCCTGACCAGATGTCCCTTTTGCCAACCTTCCCTTTTCCTGACCTAATGGCCCTGCAAGGCCATCTGGTCAACAAAAGGGACATCTGGTCATGAAAAGGGAAAATCCTTTTTCGCCAACCAATTTCCTTTTTCACCATGATGAAAAAGGAATGACGAAATGGGAACTTAGGGAGTGGAGAAAAATGATTAAAACTGATGAAAAAAAATTGTAGGGGAATACAAAGCTCAGAAACCACAAAGAACAGCTCAGCAGCTCCTGATGAGCAAGAAACACACTTACTGTACATGTGTGTAACACACATCCCTGGGCTGAGTTATGACACTTTTTTCGAGGCAAAAATGAAAAACAAGATGACAGATCATGGGAAAGGAATTTTTTCTGGTGAACAAGGATTGGTGCCTCAAGAAAAAAGGATCCTTGTTCATCAGAGCAAAATCCTTTTTCATTCCATTCCTCTATCCAAAAGAGTGAAATGAGCATGCTCAGAACCTGAAATTTTAAAATTAAATAACTTTGGAAGAGATAAATATTTTTTCACCAAACTAATGCAGACATTGTCTGTGGGTCAAGTACTTTCAACCATGATACTTTCAGACCAAAATACCAAACCATACGGCTGCAGCATGATGACAAAAAACTGCAAAAAAGGTGAATTTTAATGTTTTTTCACTATGCTCCACACAAAATCCACCAATCTGACCATCACATAACATGGTACATTTCAGGATCTACCCTAGGATATGCATGCAAAATTTTATGCAGATCCATTGAACGGTTGCAAAGTTATTAAAGTGCAAAATTTCAGGTTTAACATTTAAGTGCCTACTCAACCCTAACTATAATGGTGCAGTAAAGTTGAGGAACCAGTGATAGCATTCTGCAAGTCAGATTTCAATTTACTAAAGCTATGGGGCTAGTTGAGCAGTTTGTCTTCTTTATATGGGCTAGAAAATGATGTGCATCTTACAGATTTTCAAAATGGGAAGAATTGCTCCTCCATAGAGCAATCAGTATTGCAGGATATCTCAGGCTATATTGAATTCTCCTTCCCAGAAATTCGGTATGTACCTTGGCAAACGCTTTTTCCTTCTTCTGCCACTCTTGTTAGTCATGGAAATGTGGAGCATATACCGATTCCATTTTAGAGGGATACTTCCTGAGCTAGCCGCAATATTTAGTCCTTTATAGAAAAAGGTAAAAGTAAGCAATCACTGGAATTGGAGCAATCCTTCACTGGTTGGAGTACCAACGATCTGTGTGCACACTCTAGTTCAACACTAAGTCCCAATAGTAGTCCAAAACTTGTAGAATCAGCTTCTGGAGGAATTCTATTATATTGAGTGCCTTCATTTAAATATATGTATTTACACTTGGGGTCTCCACTCCCCCATTGTTGATCCTTTGCTATGAGCACAGCACTTTTCTGTGCTGGTGCAAACATTTTTTCTCCATTTTCCAGAGCACAAATGTGTGACTGAGAGCTGGGCTCATGGTTCTGTCATTAAGGAAAGAGAAAACTATAGGGTACTTTGGTTCTCTTTCATTAAATCCATTACCAAAAAGTTACTTTTTCTACCACAAAATTTTTGGGTGAGAAGCTCATCTATGTTAAAACTCGATTTTTGTGCTTTAATATCATGGCAGTCTTTGGATAAAATAACCTGAAATTTTGCATGCACATTCTTGGGCCAAGGAATGGATCTCTGGATATGGAAATTCAGTCTACGTGATGGTTCTTCACTGCTTTGCCATTCTGCTGTCTAGAGTTTACATGTATTGTGTCTCTCTACTGCTTTTTTTTCTAACATTACTGTAGTTATGTTATTAAACTTTGCACCTAGATTAAAATTATTTCTTCTCACATTAACTGTTTGTGTGCCTGTATTTTTCATTGTCAAAAATTACTACAATCCTTAAAAAATGGGATTGTACCTTTACCAGTCATTCAGTCAGGGTCATATACTGGTACTGTTTTACAGTTCTGGGCCCCCATATTCAGAGGAGATGCGTGGTGCATCTCGGCGTAAAAGGGAGATGTGCGTGCAACCCCAACAATGCACTGCAGTGTGATATTCATAGATGCAGGAAGAGCCAGTCACAACGGAATGGGACAGGGCACACTATAATGCATGCTGCGCATGTGGAGGGGGTGTTCCCATGCATATGCCGAGATGTGGCATATTTAGTGGGAATGCACTCCTCGCAATCCAGAGCTGCACAGCCCACAATTAGGCCATGAATAGCTGGTCTAACCTGGCCAACCACCCAGAGGAAGGGTGTGGAAGTGCAGACAAAGTGCACTGCAGTCTGCCTGCCACAGTAGTCCAGTGGAGCCCCCCACCCCATGCCTATTCTCCACCGTGGCAGACACAAGCACCAAGCGACTCCCTGTATCCCATAGTGAAGTGACCCCATCCCATCCCATTCTCCAACACTGCTCTCTGGTGGTACAGTGCACCCTGTTTGAGTAATTCTGCCCAGCCCCACCTGTAGCTGAATCCCCTTTCAAATAATCCCACCCAGCCCCGTCCAAAGCTGAATCCTCTTTTGAATAATCCCACCCAGCCCCATCCAAAGCTGCATCCCCATTCAAATCAACCCCCAACCACACTCGTTACAGAATCCCAGTTCAAGCAAACCCCAACCCGTCCGGTACCTGAACCCCACCCTTCAAAACAACACCTGGCTCCATCTGTATCATAAGACCCAGGCATAGACATTTCCATAGTGTAGTGGCCCCCCACCCCAGTAGGTAGGACCCCCCACACCAGCCATGCTGGTGACAGGCACATCCCTCCACTCACAACCAAGCCCAGCCACTGACTGAACAGTCCAGGAACAGTACTGTTCAGAATATGCGCTCACTGGATGAGCACGCATTCTGAACAGTACAGTTCTGGGACTGTTCAGTTGGCAGCTGGCCATGGTAGTGAGTGGAGGGCTTTACCAGTCACCAGCACAGGTGGTGCAGAGGGTGTGGGGAGTCCTGCCTACCGTGGTTGGGTGGATGGGGGGCCATAACACTATGGAAACAATGCAGAATATGTGTATGTATCGAACAGGGATTATCGACCATGGGGCCATACATTTACTGTGATTGGGATTTGCTGATCAGGGATGGGGTGGGGGGACCCTACACTATGGAAATGTTATGGGCTGTGTATATGTCTCAGATGGGGATTGGGGAATCATACTGGGGGGGCCACTACACCATGGTTCATATTCAATGAGGCATCGGTGTGTGAAGGAGATGTTTGGACTGGGCAGCCGGCTTTTTACCGACTGGGGTTCGGGGATGGGGTGGGTGTCCACTAACCTATGGGTATGCAGGGACCTTGCATGGATGGGCATTGGGGAATGGGAGTGGATGGGGGTTCCACTATGACCCTGAATTGTGTGGTTCTGTTTGACATGATTGCATGGACAGACAATAACAGGGCTGGTGGTGAGGAGGCAGACCAGCTCACCACATCCTGCTGGGTGCAGACATGCAAATGAGCCCATAATGGCCATGTATGAGGGCCGTTTGCTCCATGCATGTCTAATGGGCTCATTTGCATGTTCCAGCTGAATATTGCCTTTTGGGGTGCAGCACATCTGGGATGTACTGGCACATCCCCCATTGGCGGTATTCAGCCCATCCCAAGGTGCTGCGCCAATGCATTGCCCACACTGGTTGCAATATTCAAACAGGATGCGCGATCCCTTGGGATCAGACAACATGTTAGAATATGGCATTTCTTTTTGCTGGAGCATCTTTTTGGGCCATACATCTGGCTGCACTGCGCATACCACCCATTTTGAATATCGGGGGCCTTGGTTTAGTTCAGCTTATATCTGATTTTCAAATACAACAAACAGTGTGCTTTAATTTCCTTTGAAGCTGGTTCCATTGCTTTACTAAACAGCTATTGTACTGCCTAAAACTAATATCAGTTGTTAAAGCAGTCATTCATTACTTTTTACATCTGAAGTACCTTTTCTTTCTCTTTGGCTAATTAGAAGATTGCTTACCTGATTTTAGTAGGTATGATGTGTGGGACAGCACTTTGCCTTGCAGCTGTCATATCTATCTGTATTCCCCCCACCACATCATCAGTATTGTGACCTCACAGACTGTGACATCATTGCTGCTTAGGAACAGCCACTCAGTGATGCCAGGTCAGTCAACTGTGAAGTCATTCAGTGAGATCACAATGCTGATGATGTAGTGGAGACAGAGAATAGATATGTCAGCTATGGTGAATACGTCAATGCGCTCCCCGACAATTCACACCCTGAAAATCAGCTCATGACAATACACTCATGACTACCACTCCTTTTGGCATTTTGCCTCATTTTTTTGCCCCACAAGCAACTAATAGCCCAAAACTCTCTCGGTCCACTAGGCACCAACACTGAACAGCTCGAACCTTACAAGCAAGATCTGCAACAGATAAAGCACACTGTTTTAATGATACGATTAAAACAGAACTTTTGAAACACATCTAAAAAACAGTAAAAAATGTCAGGAACAATTTTAGAGTAAGCTATTTCACTGCAAATAAACTTATAGAGCAGCTTCCCACCTGTTCCACCTGTGTCTCACCGCTGCAGTAGTTCATAGGTTGTTCTCATCGCTGCAAGGATAGGAATCCAGTAGATCCAGCAGTTCATAAGTAGTTAAAAAAATTAATCTTTAATCTAAAGAAGTTTAAAAAAGTTAAAAACGAATTCTTTATTTAAGTATTAATATTGGAAGCAATGTGCTACTTCTCTGAGGAACTCCTCTGTCGAGCGCTCTTCGCATTTCTCCAGGACCTTTTCCAATCTGACTGCACTGTCCTTGTACTGTCTTTTTGGTGCATTTCTTGAATTTCCAGCAATCAGCTGCTCTATTTCAGCTTCCCTCTTTCTTTGAATGCCCCTTAGTCCATCAATGAATTTTCATATCGAGGGAAGAGTCATACACAGAATCTACTGCATCCCTCTATGGAAAGCTACGACAGCATTATTCGTTTTTGAACGTTTTTCCACCACAATGTCACTATGGTTCCACAGAGAGATGGATATTGTGGTTGCTTTCTGCCAGTGTCACGTCTGTTTCTCTGCCCAATCCAATTGTCCTTGAAATAGTCAATTATTGACTCTAGTTCAGGAGGAAAAACACTGAGTGCTTCGTCAGGGATCTCCTCGAATCTGGTGACTACCTGGTCAGGCGGATAAAAAGCAAGTGCTGGGAGATATCGGCATTTAAGGCTGAATTCTGTGTCCTGAGAGTTCTTAATTCCCAGTCCCTCTGATTGTATTTTATGGTAATTACACTGAGCAAAGTGAAAAAAGCACCCCACTTGCTGTGCTTATGGAAAAACATTTTTAAAAGCTTGAATGGTGGCCTTCTCGAAGTCTGTCATTATTACTAAAGGATCTAGACAGGAATTTATTTTCTTAATAGCTGTAAGCACTTGCTCATAATGCTCTCTTCTCTTGCCTGGCAATAGAGCATATACTGCCGGTTGAACATTTCCAAATCGCTCCCCGAATATTATAAAAATTTGGTAAAACAGAGGTGGAGAAATGCTAAATGTGCCATCAGCAAACCAATTACTACAGTGCTCTAGGTATTGTAAGTTTTCCTCAGTGCCAAAAACTAGTATGCGGTCTGGCCCTGGTCCACTATCGAGCAACAAGAAATTTACTTCAATGCCTTGACTAGTTTTAAATGTTGTGTAGTACCCAGGCAACGATAGCTCTGATAAATTACTGGATTTGGAGGTGCACCGTACACCCTGACATGCTGAATAGTGCGTTTCATGTTTTTATCTACAAGACACCCCATGCTGCCAGCGATATATTTTGTTTAGAATGCAGTAATACTTGCGCCGTAGTGTCTTGAGTTGTTGCAGCTCTTTTTTTTGCAACATTTACTGCCTCGGCTTGTTTGACTGCTGCAGGGTCAGGAGCATGCGAGTGCTGGCTGAAAGAGGCAATTATGGAAGGATTGTCATAGCTTATAGTGTGCACCCTTGTGTTGCAACACTTATCCTGTTTCACTGCAAGTTCACACTGCCAAATAGATTTTCCATTGTAACCACGTTTGTGGTGTGTGTAAATACAGTTCTGTGCATCTACTAGCTTTTGCTTGTTGTGTTCAGACAAGATGAACCTCCCTTCCATTTCGAAGTGTTTGAATTCAGTTTGCTTCAGAGATCATTTTTTTAAATGAAGCTACATAGAAACATAGAAACATAGACTTTGACAGCAGATAAGGACCACTTGGCCTACCCAGTCTGCCCATTTCCCTACCAATTGGAAAAGCTGCAGATTCTAGTTAACCAACAGCCTACTTCCTGCAACCCCCCACTATAATTGCCTTATGTCTGTCCCATGCATGTTTGAATTCCCCCACTGTTTTAGACCCCACAACCTCTCCAGGAAGGCGGTTCCATGCGTCCACCACTCTCTCCATGAAAAATAATTTCCTCACATTACCCCTGAGCTGTCCCCCCCTCTAGTTTTAAATTGTGCCCCCTTGTTCTTACACATCTCTTTTTCTGAAAGATGCTACCCTCCTGGACTTTGTTGATTCCCTTGATTACTAATTGATAGTGACAGACAGCAGTAATTGACAGCAGCAATCAAATTTCCCATGGTTACAGGACTGAGAGAGAGGCAAAGAACACAGGAGCCAGATGTTCAGTGCAATCACAAATTGAAGTTGAATTGCAAGCTCAGAAAGCTGCTATTAGGCATGTAAATTTGACCTGCATTTCATAGTCCACAGTTACACCTTATCAGGTATGCTACAAAGGTTGCATTAACAGTGGACAGGTCTTTCAATAAACTTGCATACTGCAGACTGACAGATGATGTATGTAGAACAGGACTGAACAGAGGCAAAGAACGTTCAGTGCAAAGCTGCTATTAGGCATGTAAATTATTAACTGAGCGATGGAGAGTGAAAAGACGTGGAGCAGGAAGTACAGGGCTAATTGTCATGTATACGAGTTGTCGGGAGCGAGTTGTTGCGGCGTGTATTGTTGGAAGTGAATTGACATTGACCCATCAGCTAGGGGTTAGTAAAATGTGTGCACATCACAAAAGAAGGGACTTCCACTGGACACCATGCATACATGCATGCCACCACATACTTGCTTGGGCATCATTGTACACTGGCAGTCTCAGAAGAAAATGGAGCAAAGATCCTCAGTCTAGCACCCCATTCAGGCCCACATGTGAATGACATGGCAGGCCACCCACCATCATAGTGGTGCTGGGAAGTAGTACTTAACCAGTAAGTCCATGAGAAGGTCTGTGACTGGACTGTTGAGATGCACTCAAAGGGAAGGAGTGTACTGGGGCTAAAGGTGAAGATAAAAATGATAAAAACAAAAACAAAAGTATGAACCCTGGGTTGTGATTTGGCATGTAATTCAGTGGGATTCACTGGGGGTGGTAGAAGGGAGTGGACTGAGTTAGGGTTCAAACGACCCTAGCATTACATTTCCTTACGTTTTTTACTATAATAAGAAACTAAATTCTGCATTGATGTTGTTTTTCTTTGCAATAAGTATGTTAAAATGTTACAGTTTTAAATTATTTTACACCAAACTAAAACCAACTAAAGTACCAGGCACCGAGTACTGGCTTGAGGGTGCCAGAATAGCCCATGATCTAAAGAGGGTGACCTGGAGTGATCATAGCAGATAGCTTAAAAGTCACAGCTCAGAGCAGTGAAGCATACAAGAGAGCAATCAGAATGTTAGGTTGCATGGGAAGGGGATTCTCAGTACAGTAGAAGAGGAAGTGTTTCTGCCCTATGCACATCCCTGGTGCAGCCCACCCTGGGCTACTAAGCATAGTACTGGAGCCCTCACCTGTAAAAGGACAGGGATTGATTCAAGTCTGTACAGCGCACGCTGACTAAGATGACACAGGGCTAACAGAGAAAATCTTATGAGGAATGCCCGAGTAGCCTAAATATGTACTCACTAGAGAACAAGAGGGATGGGGTGACATAATAGAAGCATTCAGGTTTACTAGCAAGAGTAACAGGGTTGACATCAATATACATTTCAAGCATTGTGAGGGTGTACCACAAGTAGTGGGTAGGGAGGGGGCTTTGATACAAGCTGGTGGTTGAGACGGATGTTCAAAAAGGATATGAGGAGGTATTTCTTTAGGATGAGGGTGATGGACATGTGGAATAGGATGACTAGGGTGGTGGTACTGTAGTAGTTATGGAAACTGAGATGGGTTTCCAGAAAGGGTGGAACAGACACAAATAGCAGGCTAGACTTGGGGATAATGTTGGTATGGGAGTGCAGGCTGTTCTACCAGTAGGGGGCCCAGCAATCCCCACACAGTAACAAACCCCTCCCCTCCCTCAGCTAATGGTCAAACAGGAGTTCAACATGTTTGCAGTTCATTTGCATCACCAGGTAAGGAAAGAGGTCCAGCTCCCCATACGATGCACAGGGGAAAAGCCAGACCTCACCCAACAACTAACACACCAAAATCTGGCCAATGGAAAATCATGTACGCAAATGCTCACAGTCTGGGAAACAAAACCCCAGACCTGCAGGCAGTAATGACAGAGGCTAAACTGGACATAGTAGCAATTAGCGAGACGTGGTTTACCAGTAACCACACTTGGGAGACTTCAGTACCCTGACTATGTACTGTTCAGAAGAGACCGAGATGCAAAAAGGGGGATGGAGTTGCCCTGTATGTCAAAGAAAATATCAAAGCTACAGAAATTCAGAATACACATAAGGAGCCAGAAGAACTGTGGGTCACCCTGGAAACAGGAAATGGGACAGCCGTAAGAACTGGGGTTGTCTACAGGCCCCCAGACCAGGGGGAGGACATAGACACATTACTGTTAGAAGATATACAAAACATAACAGCTAAAGGGGAGGTTCTGATAATGGGAGACTTCAACATGCCAGATACAGACTGGTCAGTACCAGCAGGAACATCTGCCAGAACTAGAAACATGGTGGATTCCCTGCAGGGGAGGGCCTCACACAACTGGTACAACAAACCACAAGAGATAGGGCTATCCTAGATCTAGTACTGACTAACAGGTAAGGATCACAGATCTCCAAGTAAAGGCCACCTTGGGTCCAGTGACCATCACATGGAATGGTTCAATTTGGCCACTACAACTAAATCATCCCATTCCAAGGCAGAAATATGGGACTCAGAGGAGCTGACTTTGATAAGATGGCCAATAGAGTTAAGCTAGCCCTGGCAAAAAGAAATACAGGTGAGGGGTACAGGCAAAATGGGCAAGCATTAGGATGCAATACTTGAAGCAACATCCCATTGTGTTAGAGAGAAAAGGATGTGAAAAGAAAAGGAAACCACGTTAGTTCTCAAAACAGTAGCAGAAAAGGTCAGAGCCAAAGGCTGGCCTTCAGGAATTATAAGGGAACACAGCGGATGAAGATAGGGAGGCGATACCAAACTTCCTAAAGGAAGCAGGGAAGGCAGTAAAGCAGGCAAAGGTCCAAACTGAGGAAACACTAGCACAAACAGTAAAAGAAGGGGACAAGACTTTCTATACATACATTAGTGTAAGAAAAAAGTCCAGAGGGGGTATTGCTAAGATCAAAGGAGATAAGGGTGTGTGTGAGGAGGAGGACCATGTAAAGGCATCTATCCTAAATAGATACTTCTTCTTAGTATTTACTGAAGAGAAGGTAGGGCAGGGCCCACAGCTCAGCACCATGGACACAGAGGGGAGGAAGGTGAGCACTAGTCCCTACACAAAAGAAAGGGTCCTACAAGAGCTTGATAAGCTCAAGGTGGACAAGGCAATGGGACCTGATGGCATAAATCCCAGGATACTAAATGAGCTAAGGGTGGAACTAGCAGATCCATTATCAGAACTGTTTAGTGAGTCTCTGAGCACAGGAGAGGTCCCAGAAGACTGGAGAAGGGCTCATGTGATCCTGCTCCTCAAGAGTGGTAGCACGGAGGAGGCAGGAAACTACAGACCAGTCAGTCTTATCTCAGTAGTGGGCAAGATTATGGAGACACTCCTTAAGGAAAGGATAGTGCAACACCTGGAATCCATAGGAGCACAGGATCCAAGACAGCATGGGTTTACAAAAGGAAGGTCCTGTCAAACTAATCTCATAGATTTCTTTAACTGGGTAACCAGAGTAGTGGACCAAGGGGGAGCAGTTGATGTCACCTACCTTGACTTCTGCAAAGCTTTCAATACTGTTCCACATAGAAGATTGATTAATAAGCTGGGTAGGCTTGGGGTGGGTCAGAAGTTGGTCAATTGGGTGGCAAACTGGTTAACGGGCAGAGAAAACAGAGAGTGGTGGTAAACGGTATACAGTCAGAAGAGATGCAAGTCACAAGTGGGGTACCTCAGGGATCAGTCCTGGGGCCAGTCCTCTTCAATATCTTCATCAGGGACATTGCAGATGAACTGGAGGGTAAGGTTTGTCTGTTTCCAGATGACAGCAAGATCTGCAACAGAGTAGATGATCCAGATGGGGTGGGCAGAATGAGAAGAGATCTGGATAAACTAGAAAATGGTCAGAAGAGTGGCAAATGGGGTTTAATGCAAAAGTACAAGATCATGCACATAGGGAGAGAAACCTCGAAGCCACCTATAGGCTGGAGTGGAGTTGCTGGCAGTCACAAGGGAAGAAAGAGACTTTGAGTCATCATCACCGATGATCTGAAATCATCCAAGCAGACCACTAAAGCAGTAGGTAAGGCTAGGGGATGTTAGGGTGTATTAGTAGGGTATCACAAGTCTGAAGAGGAAGTAATAATCCCCCTTTACAAGACACTGGTTAGGCCCCATCTGGAGTACTGCATGCAGTACTGGAGGCCACACCTTCACAAGGACATTAACCAAATTAAGGCAATCCAGAGAAGGACAATCAAAATTGTGCAGGGACTGCATCAGAAAACATATGAGGACAGATTAACGGAGCTCAATATGTACCCTAGAGCAAAGGAGGAGAGAGGTGATATGATCGAAACATTCAAACACCTTAAGGGCATTAACAAGGTGAAAGAGTCTAACATGTTTTAATATAAGAAAAATAGCAGGACAAGAGAACACAGCATGAGATTAAAGGGAGGCCAATTAAGGGGTAATGTGAGGAAATTATTTTCACAGAAAGGGTGGTGGATGCATGGAACAGCCTATCTCAGGAAGTGGTGGATGTGAATACAGTGCAGGGCTTCAAACAGGTATGGATAGGCATAAGGGAGCAATACAGACGTATGAACGGATAGACCATTGACAGAGCAAAGGCCAATGGCACCTTTATAAGGTAGAAAAAGAAATAGGCAGACTGGATGGGCCTTGCGGTCCTTATCTGCCATCAACTTCTATGTTTCTATGTTGCTATGCTTACTTTTGGGGCATGAATTAGGTAGGAACAGAACACACTAGAAGGACTTTGGTCTTTTTCTGCCTGTGTTTTTGTATTCTTTATATTGCACTTGTTAAATATGTGACTAATGTGTACACTGGAACATATAACAGTGTTCATCTAGTCCTTAATCAATATCTGAAAGGCCAGCTGTCCCATTGAATAGGATATGATATTTGTGGGAAATGTCTTTTATGGAAGGGCTTTTAAGCCCAAGGTTCATTGGGCGGACCAACTGCATCACTTCCCCATCAGGCTTATAAGGCCAGTCATCCCCGGCCTCCCCAGGATTCGTTTCTCATTGCAGTCGGAGGCGTCACTCCTTCTCGCTCCACACTTCTCCTGTTTTCTTTGGCCTTCAGTCACCTCCAGCCAGCTGCTCTACCTCCATCTTTATTTACTTCACGTTTTATCTTCTTTTATGTGGCTTTTTCGCTGCTACTTTCTTGTTTTTCCCCATGCTACTCACTTCTTCTGCCCCCCCTTCCTCCCCTGCCGCTCAGTTCAGCATCTGTCCTCCATCCCTCTCCTTCATATTCCTTCCCCTTTCCTCAGCTGCATTTTCCATCTCCGCAGCCGCTGCTGCCTTTCTCTTCTGAGCAGCCATTGCTTCAGGCAGCTGCACAGTCTGTCTCATTTGATGCAGCCCTAGCACCACGCTGCTCGCTGTTCCACCGGACTTCCTCACTGCTCCCTGGGTTGGGAGCACTTCTCACTCTGTATCCCAATTGCAGCCATTCCTGCCATCATGCCTTCCTCCCCACCCATCTCTGTTGCTCAAGGTAGGGGACTCCAGCATTGTTTCTTGCACCACTGGAGATCATAACTGGCTGTGACAGATTGAACTCGTGTCCTGCTGGTTTAGCAGGAGTTCTACAGTACCTGCTTCCCCTGCACACTCTGGTAGTGTTTTTCCAGTAGTCATCTCAATTATTTTTCTCCTTACAATGGCGTGTGACTATCAATGTACACTTCAGTATTACTGCATGGAATAGCGATTGAGCTCCTCAGCTATGTCGTAATCAATTTCTGTTTGTAACAAATCTGTTCTGGATTTCCATAATGGCTTTACCCACTGCTATTCAACTGCACAGCACCAGGGAAGGAACACAATGTTCCAAGTTGCTACAGGGGAAATCAATCATATGCCTCAAGGGGATGTTCCCAGTTTTGTCCTAGCAATTTTTGTTGGTTGGTGTGAATATACATTGATTGTTATTGATCTGCTTATCTTAACTTAGCTAAGTCAGGCATTACATACATATCTGCTGTTTCTTAGTTGCTATGAATGCAAATTAAATCAAGCCACTGCTAACCAGTGCTCATTCATTGCCTTTCCACCTCTTGTACCTCTGCACACTGCAGATTTTGCTGTGTTCCCACCAGCACTTCCTAGAGAACTACATATGCATTAGCTCTCAGGGCCTTATTCCCCATCCAGGTCGTACTGATCAGGGGTTTTATCTAGCCATGTCTCACTGGGAATCAGTGCCAGCAGGTAATTGTTAAGACAGGATTGGGTCCCAAGTGTTAACCTTGTTTTGTTCAGTCTCTTTTAGTTTACCCCTTTCTCTCAGGGTCAAGCTCCTATGCATAGATCTGAGAATCTAACCCTATTCATGCCAACATTTCAATACATTCATTCCAGCACTATGCAAATGTTTAGCATCAGTTTGTTTCTAGGATTTGCTGCACTCGCTCCTGCTGCTAAGGCTATTTGTGGTCCCACACCCTATTCACTCATCGACCTCAGTTGCTTGCCTCTTTCCTTCTCGCTACCTTTATCCACCTTATCAGGGGTGTCTACCCCATCAACTCCACTTGTTGCCTTCCTCCTCCTGTTGCCTCCACCCTCCATTCCTCTCTTTGTCTGACCTTTGCTTTCTTTTGGGGTTTCCCCTATCCTGCCATCGCCTCCCCTATTTCATATCCTCCTCTTACCCTAGTCCATCTGGTGTCCTGGTGCCTATGTCTGGTCTCCCATAGTTACCAATACCAGGTAGTTTCCTCATCCTATCTTCGCTTTCACTGTGACAGCCTCCATGACTTCACTCCATCATCATACATAGTCCATTTCTTATCTCGCCTTACCTGTTCTAGCCTTCAAGGCTTCCCTCCATCATTGTCTTATTAGCCTCTGAGTCTCCTTACTCACATCAGTCAATCGAGCATAACTATCATTGGGTCTTCTGCTACCTCATCGAACTGCTGCACTCCTGTGGCACTCATCACCATCACAAGCTATCGCCATCTAGCCTGCAATCAATAAATTCTTTTGGGCATACCAATCATGAATCATATGCCACCTCATCGAACCACGGCCCTTCTGCCGCACATATCAGGTTCCTGACTCTGGTCATCATTCACTCATCCTTACCTCATGGTTCATCTATTTACCGCACTTATTTGAGCATTTCCATCCTTGAATCCTATGCTACCTCATCTAACCGCTGCTACCTCATCGAACTACTGCTCTTCTGCAGCTATTCTCACCATCTGTTTTCTCACGCCCATCTGGGTACATACCATTTGGTTCCAAGCATGCCTTCTTGGCCTCAGAGTCTACTTACTCACATCAATCAATTGAGCATGCCTCTCATTGGGTCTTATGCTACCCCACCGACCCGCTTCGCTCTTGCAGTGATCATCATTGTCCGTCTTCATCATCCTCAGTCTTCTCCTATTGGACTGCTGCACCCCTACGGTGATCATCATCTTCAGTCTTCTCATGAGTGCATCTGAATACCCTTTGCTCCTCTGGCTTCTAAATGGATCTCCTCCTTCCCATTGCCTAGTCGAGCATACCCCTCTTGGGTCCATGCTGCCTTCTGTTCCTTCTTCGATCTGTGCTTTCCTTTTTGAGGTTTTTCCCTAGCCCACCATCATCTTCCCTACTCATATCCTTCTCTTTAATGACATATGTTCTTAAATCAAACATCGTCAGCCTGGAGAGAAGGTGACCAAGGCCTTGGATCCCCAGAGGTTTCTTCCTCAAAGGGGGTTTTCCTCTCCTCTATGCCAATGGTCATAATATTGGTTAGGGATAGTGCTTTCTTAGGTTAGTTAAGTTCTGCTGTTGGATGGAGGTGGATGGTGGCTCTAGCTTTCCCCTCTCTCCTTGAAAAGTCTGCCTTTAATCATCTTCTCAGAATTCATTCATTCATCATCCTCGCCTTGATGCTCAACACCTGATTGGGTATTATTTTGGGCTTCTTCCTAAGCTACCTGTAGATGATGACATAATTCCCAAAGGCACCTATGGAGAACCCTTCTGTGGGTTCTTTACGTCCATACAGGTGGTATATCCCATGGATAGAGAGGCAGAAAGCCACAACGTAAATTAAGTCACACAAGCATCATCTCATCCAGTTGCATACACGATTTACTGGGAGGGCTTTTTGGCTGAGGTTCAATAGGCAGAGCAACTATCACCCCCATCAGGCTTTATAGGCCACTCATCCTGGGCATCCCCAGGATCTATTTCTCGCCCACCATCCACCCCTCCTCCTCCAGTGGCTCATCTCTTACCCATGGGCTTCTTCCTGAGCTACCTTTAGCTGACGGCATCATTCTCAGCACCTATGGGGAACCTCCTTTAGGGTTCCTTGCATCGCACTTACAGGGTGGTATATCCTATGGATAGAGAGGCGATAGCCACAAATATAAATTAAGTCACACAAGCATCATCTCATCCAGTTGCATAAGCACAAATGAATTTATCTATGACAAATTTATAGAATTGGCAATCAAGGCTTTGGGAACTCTGGCTGAAGACAGTGGACTGGATTCAGGATGCCATCCACCGCCCATGGTAAATATGGTATGGGGTCATAATGTTGCAGTTAAAACCATGCATAGCAAGAATGCCACATGGAAATGAGCATGCAGCATAACAATGTAGACACAACATGCTGACCAGAACAACCACTGCGCACACTGGAGCAGTATCTTTGTTTGCAGGGTGCTCCACCCTCTGCACTGCAAATGTGGGGCCTAGCCTCACACCCTCCGGACTAAATATAACCAACTCTGGGGGTCGTGGACTTTGGGAAACAAAAAATTGAATGGGGATTTTTTTCCAACTGAAAAAAAAATAGATCATACTGGGACCTGGGAGAGTTGAACCATAGCCCCAGGTCCCTGATGCTGCAGAGAGGTGCACTAGCCACTCCACCAAAAAACGTGGCTTGGCCAGGCACCATCCTGGCAGCAATCCTCCAATGTGAGATTTCAGTGACAGGGTAGCGTTCTCCCAGCATGCTTATAGGATCCCTTGTCACTGTAATATCATATGTGCATCTCACAGGATGGTATTCCATGCTCAGTTCTGTCCACGCTATATTCACCCAATAGGGATAAACACTTATCAAATGGGAACCACCACTGAGTGATACATGGACTCTGAATACTGTATCCTCAATTGAACAGTGGAACTATGTGGCAGTGATACATGATGCACAGCTGGAGTTGAAGTTACCCTATTAGCGTGAACCACATTAGTATGCCCGCTATGCCACTCGTGGATACATACACCTCATACAGGAAGCAGATATTGTTGTACTGCCACACACTACAGTAAAAAAACATCTGCTGGAAGGAAGAATACCTGGAACACTGCTGATGGTGTCTGTGGCTGAGATAGGTGTGTTGCTTCTACAGGAGGTGGTGGAGGTATGGGGGGCAAGCGTAGGGTTGACATACCAGGCCACACCTACACAAATGAAGATGGTCCCTAACCACACCCTTGATGTCCAGCTGTGGCATAGATACTATCTAGACAAGGTGTCCATCCTTCACCTGATGGAGGTATTGGAGAAGAGCTGCACATGTTGACCTGCAGAGGATGTCCTCTGACCCCTGAGGACAAAGTCATGGCAGCCCTGGTATTTTTGGTCAGACATGTTCCTGAATTCTAAAGAGGACACATTTGCTGTGTCACAGCTGTGTCATGTGTGATCATGAAGGTGACCACTGATGATCCATCATGCCATGCTGGTCAGAACATGTGTGATGAATGGTCACTGGTTCATTGTTTGTTAATGTCTTATTTAATGATTGTGTCTGTTAATGTTTTGTAGTTGTATATAAGCAATAAGACACGATGGGGAATTGTTGGTTGTGCTGCCACAACCATTCCCAGCAGAGTAGTGAAGCACAAGGTCCAGTCTGAGTGTCTTCAGCTAGTCAGGAAGGAAAGGACCGTGAAAATCCTTGGTGCTGGGCCCATGCAAAGGAAAGGGGTGGCTAGCTCCATTATGACAGCACCCAACAGGGAAGCCCCTTGATCTCAAAGAACCAAAATATTCACTGTCTACTTTATGTTAAAGCTTCAAAATGTGCCATGTTTATCAATAGTGGAAACAGTAAAATATATGTATGCTAAATGCCACAAACAGCCCTGGCACTTCGAGTCAAATGACCGTTCGTCACGTGGTGTGTTCAAATGAACATTGCACATTAAATATTCACAGCTCATACAGTACATATTCATTAGTGCACATTTCATACAAATTACAAGACTAGATAAAAACAGTGCACAGCTGAAATAGACAGCTCCCATTTGTAAAGCAATAACAATGCCTATTAAAGTAATAAAGGCTGTAAAATACAGCAAAGATCACAATCTAATTCAGCTAGTGCATGCTAACTAAAAGAGCATATGTAGAAGGCACAATCAAAACAGATAAACTTCTCATTCAGGCTTATTCTAATAGTTTCATAACTAAGCTGCAAATTACAATGAAAATCATAGTCCCATACCGTTATTACTAGAAAGGCCCCTACTCTTCTATGGCACAGTGGGACCAAGTTCATGCAAGACTAACATTTGACGAGAACTTCTACGGCAGTGGTTTGTAATTTCTGTGGAAGTTCTATGCACTAGCAAACTACCACATCACAGTGTCAGCTTGTCATCCTGACTTCATTTTCATGGCAGTGGTTATAGCAACCAGGATGGTGGAAAGCACAGTAACACTAGTTTAAAAAATAACAGACTTATAGAAATAATTTTATGCCTAAAAAAGCAAACCAAATATCTCTCCCTTAAGGTCCTAGCCTATTGCATAAATGAAATATGCAGAGGGGACCTTATGTGATAAATAAGGTATTTCTATACATGATATCTATCCCACTAATGAGGTCTCTACTGTGTATCACTTATATATTTGTATGTGCTTTCTACACTACTCATGAGGTTCCCACTGTGTATCACTTATATATTTATATGCAATCTGTAACATACATTCAAATATGTGTGTGGGTGTGTAGTGAGAAAGAGATCCTGTCTGTGTGTGTATATATATTGATCCTGTGTGTGTGTGTGTGTGTGTGTGTGCGTGTATATTATATATTTATTTTTAATTTCCATGAAATTGCATCCTCATTCATACAGGTCCCATTGGAAATGGAATGAACAAAATAGAGGAGTTATTGCAAAACTCATTTTTCATGCCAACCTGTTTCCCCGACACACTACATAACACTAACAGGCCATGACATGCATGTGAACCGACTGTGAGATAGAGTTCTCCAGCCCACCACAATGTGTCCACCATGTGACAGAACACTGCACCATACCGTCCCAGGCTCAGAGCAGTGATGTGTTCCACTAATCCTTGTGCTGCCCAGCCAGCTCCCAGAGCTAATCTCTGAACCCGAGTTGCTGGCATGGAAACCTGCATGCTACCCTCTGGCCCAACAGCTGGCCTGAACACATTTCCATAACTTCTGGGTGACTCTTATCAACCAGTGACAATATGTAGTCAATAACCAAGGCAAAAATATGTACAGAAGCAATTATTTATTTAACAGGTCTGTTCTTTCAGCAGGTCTACACATTATTATATTCCACTTTTCTGGGCATAATTACTTTATTTTTCTTAAAAATGACAGTTAAATTCATTTTACCAGTTATTCATTTCAGATGGCATCTCTATACATTAAAGGCACAAATAGGTTTGTACAAAGTGAGGTATGGACTTAACAGGTCTATGCTATTGACAAGGTTTTGTTTAATTTGGCCCTAGTGCAATAATGTAAGACTGAAAATTGTATGAGGCTGTAGTGCAGGTTGAGCAAATATCACCATGCTTGATGTGCTGTGCACTGTTCTGCAGTGGAGCTGTGGTAGATAAGTACTGTTCATTTCTGTTGCAGAATGCAGTCATTTCATTAGTTAATGTATGATGTTATAGCAATGATAACATCACATTCTGAGCATAATGGGGTTGAATATAAAAGAGGGAAGGAACCAGATTCTATGGATAAACAGAAATATTAATAAATATCACCAAGAAGAGTGAATCTACAGCACTGCTGAAGTTCTGCAGTAGATTGCAGCCTCATGTGAAAATCCGCGGCCGAGAATTCTAGGGGCCTTGATTACTAGTTAACTTAAAACCCATGGATCAAAATGCACAATTAGAAATGTCAGTGAAAACATTTAGTGAACCTCCAAGACATTTTGGTACATTTTAGTATGGAGGTTCAAACTATGCTAACCTGCTTAAGAGAGTACCTATTAGAGTGCCTATTGGTAGTAATAAATAGAGAGACCCTTAAGAGAGAAAATAGAGGTGACAGAAAAAGCAATTGCCCTCATCTCAAACAATATTTTTCAAAGCAAATTGCTCATTCTGTCAGTTATTTGAGCTTGGGTGGGGGTGGGGAAAAAGGATTTTGGAAAGGGAGTGCAAAAATGGGGAGGGATGGAGATCCTCTGACAGACTGGCCAGATACAAGATAGAGCAAAAGGTACCTAGAGGGACAGAAAAAAATGCACAGTAAGTCACTGCAAAATAGGGACCCAAGACTACAAGAATAAAAAGTCTTAAACAGTACAGCAATTAGTATAAAACATCTTTTGTCACAGTAGCTAATTAAATATACATGGGAGCTAGAGAAATGGCTTCACATCCCATTGCTCATTTGGCCACTGGGCTTCACAGACCTCAAATTAAATATCCACAGACTTTCTTGTCTTAGTAGCTTGTTATGACTGTCTTCCCATTTTTGGCTGAGAGATACAGTCACAGCCAAAGACATGGTCAGATATTTCTTGAAATTTCTGTGATATTTCTAGAAATCTCTTGTAGTTCTGCAGTTCCACAGTGAGGGCAGCAGAGAAACTCTATAGAAATTTTGTGAAATATCTGGAAATATCTGACCATGTCTCATACTACTATATTCTAACCCTACAAATTTCATCTTCTCTGGGTCAGAGGCATGGATTTCAAAAAAATGTTGCCGTACAGGTTTATCTTGTTTTATTACTGATCTAACATGTTCTGAATTCTTTGGAGGATCCAGACTGGCATGGGACAGGGCGGATTAGGAGGCAGAGGGCAGGGACCTGGCACAGCCAAAAAATGATGATAGTGCAGGGGGTGATGCAGTGCTGGCCTAGCTCTAGGAACACTACTTTTCAAACTGAGTACTGTATAACCACAGTACGTATCATGCATCACACATGCGCATTCCACCCGTGTGTGCCGGTATGATAACAAGCATCTCCATCCAACTGTGCCCCCATGTGCACTATATGGCAGCCCCAACCTAACCACTAAAAGGCCCCCATATTCTGTACCATATGACAGTCCAGCATCCCTGTCACCTGTTTCTCCTCATGGTTTGCACCAAAGAGCGACATGACCTCACAGGACCTCCCTCTGCAATAGTAACTACACAGGACGCATATACTGTTTAATATCTATCTGTGCCAAAATGTACCACTGTATGGGGCTGGCATGCTCCACATGCCTGGGATTCACAGGGCTATGGTCAGGTGCCCATTTGCAGAGAGGTGGTTCACTTTGTCCACAGTGCACACCATGGTAACACATCATAGCCTGTGAAGGTGATAATGCTGCTACCCCTCACAGTTTCTGGTAGCACACATACACACATACCCACCATGGCTACTCCTGGGTGGCCAGTGGTATGCTGGAATTGGGAATGGGTGGGTACCCCTTCGCCTGTGTTGTGGGTTCCAACTGGTGAGCTGGGGCCTTGCTGATGGTTTGGTGACAGGGGTGTGTAGATGGTGTCCACTGGGCTCCAGAATAATCCTAGCCGGCTGCAGTGTGCAGGGTAGCTGGCACACCCTGCCATAATATAGAAATGGGCCTTCATTCACTATAAGATCCCAATGTTCAGATTCTGCTTATCCAGGAGGATCTGTTGCATTCTTCTCTACTGTGGTGTCTCTGCCAGCCATGCCTCCACTGCACCTGTGCCTGGCATGTCCACTGTGTCTCTAGCAGGAGCTGAGGGCTGAATGCCAGGTCCTCCCTACATTGCTGCACCACTGCAGTTGGAATGGCATCCTGGGACTTTGTATGGTTTATGGGACACAAGACATGGTGTTAGTCAGGGGCCTGCCTGGCAATTATATGTGACACACGCATATGCATGGCAGGTAATGCATGTGCTGCATACTGGCAGGGCTGTCATGGGTTCCCTCCAACTGGCCCATGTCTTTCTTAGTGTCAGCAGTGTTCTCATCTGTAGTGGTATGGGACAGAATTAGTGCACTGGTGTGCAGTGTTGTTCCCCCACTGTACTGCAACAGACCTACTGATAGGGCACCTGTGCCCATGCCATTCACACTGTGCATGGTGTCGGTGTCTGAGCAGCCCATAATGCGCTCATCCATCGCCATGAACGGGCATGTCTTCCCTTCCTGCCACATGTCTGGTTCAGTGACTGACGCAGTCCAGCAGACATTCATTACACTCCAGACTTCCAGCATTTCTGGTTGCCTAAGAATGTCTTGGGGCAGATGGCCATGGCAGTCTCTGCAGCTAATTCTCTCCCTTATAGTAACATCCGAAGAGCTCACACTCCAAAGAACAAAAAAGCACAATTCAAAGACATATTTCAAGTGATTTAATAGCAAATATAGGTGAGCATGCAAACGGATTTCACCACTGCCACCATGCTCTGGCGCTGTTCAGAAACCCTTCCTCAGGAGGCATGGTTTGAGACAACACCGAACAATTTATTCCGCACCTCATGAATAAACATGAACACTGCATAAATGAACACAAAAGAAAATATTTAAATGTTGTATAAAAAATAAAATGATTCAACAAAAACAATTAGTTTTCTTATGTTGGATGGTCAAATAGCTATCATACTGTAAGCCACCTTAAATATACATTCAAGAGTACATTGCTCAAAAAGACTATAGAGCCTAGTTGACCTCTAAAAAGAAAGACTGTGGGGTTCTCAGAAAGCTGTGACCTTGCAAAGAGCATTACACTCAACAGTTTCCAAATGCCTCTAGGGTCAAAAGAGATATATACTGTAGGCAGCATCAAAAATGTAATGTAAAACAGTTTACAGACATAATTATTAGTTACTATACCCCTGAATCTACATTGCAAAATCAATACAAAATAAAATAAATCAGAGATTTTATTTCAACATGGGGGTTGTTTTGCAAATGACTTGTTTCATAAGTGATGCTAAATAAAAATATTTCCTGACAAATTAACCAATGTTTAGGTACACATTTGAACCCACATTGTAAAATCAATACAAAATAAGGGAAACCATCAGTGGATATTAATTCAACACAGAGGTTGTGTTGCAAAAGACTTATTTTATAAGTAATACTCAATAACAATGTTTCTTGGCAAATTAACCATGGTTTAGGCACATGTTTCAGACATGGAAATATATTTTTGGGAAAATAAATATAATGACAGCTTATGAACACTTCTTTCTGATTAATCTAGGTGTTCAAAATATCTCCATGGGTAGCTAATCTGCAGATATTACAACACTGGCATTTGTAAAAACTTTCTGGGCATTTGGGCAACCAAGTACCTCTTTCTATGTCGGTACTTATTTTTAATCTACTGTGTACTATTCTATCTCTGATATTGGTTGCTCTTTTTAAGGAGATTTTGGGTTTGTCTGTAACAGATCTGTTGACAATTCTGTCACTTATAAGAATTGGCCAATTTTCTCCACCTTCCCTGCTAGACTATTAAATTCTGTAACAAGGTGATCAGTTTTTTTCTAACAACATTTTATCCTTACTGGTACTATTCTCAAGAAAATATTTTTGTTATGCACTTCTGCTTTCTGTTTAGCAACGCAACATCCTCTTTGGTGTACTCCCGGACAGTAACCTCCTATCTAGCTCAATTGCCTGTGTTTGAAAATCTTCCTCCCTGCTGCAGTTTCTGCATAACCACAGCATCTGCCCATAGGGATTGAATTTTTAACTTAAGGAGTGGACACTATCTACTCTAAGCAATGAATTGGTTACAGTTTTCTAACAGTATGCCTTGGTTGTAATAATACTACCTGGGGTGCTAGAAAACAAAATATCCAGAAATTCAATTCCTTTCTATCACATTTACAAGTAAAATGCAAATTAATTCATTATTTTTAGCCACTCCATGAACCTTGGGATCTCATTTATCCCTTCCCAGATACATAGGCAATTGTCTATAAAATGATGGCAAGCTTTAATGTGTCTGTGGAAGGGATTTATTTTACTATTGTAGATCTTCATCATTTCAAACCACCCCAAAAAGAGGTTTGCATAATTGGACGACATACTGGCACCCATTGCGGTGCCACAAATTTGGAGGTAGTGGTCATTGTTTAACTAAAAATTATTGTGATTTGAAATAAAATCCAGGACCTGAATGATGAAATCTATTGGAAAATTCCTGTTCTTTTTTATGGCTGTGGGTGGAACCTACAGCCATCTTGCTATCTGGAGCTTGAAAATGGAGTATTGTGGAACACATTTTTGGACTTTTCAATGTATCCTTCCACATCTACAAATCACTATGGCAGCTAAAATAAAATAATCCCTTCTTTCTGTTTAGCATGTTGGAGACATGACTCTAAGCTACTTATCAGATGGCTATTAGAAATCTGAAACAGCTTGATAAATATTGGTTGCCTATTAAACTAGAGATTTGTTTACCCCCCTTCAAAATGCAACAGTTTGCACATTTAAATGCCTAGCATTTAAACATTTGTTGCTACTAACTTCAGTTCGGGATGAATATCTTTCAATAGAGATTCATACCTCATAAATGTTACCCTTTCCAGCACATTTTGTAAAGATTTACACTGTTTTAACCTCCCAACACCTATCTGATAAAATGCAGGTATTCAGTGAACTACCCAGACTAAATATATACATTTATTTTTGACAGAAAGATCTGGGGCTTACTTCCCAAACATAACATATATGAGCTACTGAGATCAGTATAGCCTAGAGGTTAGAGGAACAAGGTGTGAACAAGCTTGATACATCCAGCAGACCAGACCTATGTTTCATTCTCACAACCTCCACTTGCATACTGTGTGACTGTAAGAAAGTCACTTAACTGCCCAGTGCT
This sequence comes from Neoceratodus forsteri, assembly GCA_016271365.2. Classification (NCBI taxonomy): domain Eukaryota; kingdom Metazoa; phylum Chordata; order Ceratodontiformes; family Ceratodontidae; genus Neoceratodus; species Neoceratodus forsteri. The sequence goes on from CM057452.1 coordinate 1,876,164,001, forward strand.
CCCAGGTCACCCCTGAAAACAGGCACTTGTGCCTAGTAGCCTACCAGTTACCAAAGACTAAAATAAAAATAAATCCCTTATACTGTGTGTGTGTGAGTGTGTGTGTGTGTGTGTGTGTGTGTGTGTGTGTGTTTGTGTTTGGGGAGGGTGGATAAACAGTCAAACTCCTGGCAAGGGAGACCTTATCTAATGAATTAACTGCTGACAAACCATGAGTGTACAGAAGCAAATGATTTGATACCTTTTATTGGACCAACATAGGTGTAACAAAAATAACTGATACCATTTATAAAATTTTCGATAAAACAACTGGAAACAGAAGACTGTTTTTGTCATTTTATAATATGATATACTGATGTGTGTATTTATTGAGTTGCTGGATCGGGGCCTTGAAGAAAATAATAACATTTCTTAACTCATTTAAGATTCCATCAGGTGAATAGAAAAAAGTCTATAAGGATTTGTCTGAAAACTAACAACTATAAGATGCAAAATTAGCATTTGAGTATATATGTATGTAGATGTCTCTATTTGCAATAAATGTGTTTACAGGCATTACTAGCATCTTTTAAAGATTGCCTGACTTGTGATTACTAATTTTGAGTATACTTCATGAAATAATGATGTGATATTTGTTATTTCACCTAGTCCCCATTATGCTTTTATGCATAGCATGTCAATTCAACTCATTCCAAGGCCATCTTGACATATAATATTAATACTGACTAGCAAATCAGAGATCTTTTCCTAATAAAGGCTGCTGATATAATAAATAAAGAACAAAATCATAAATAAGGAACCAGGTGCTTATGGAAAAATCTACAGAGATTTATACAGGGATTTGATTTTGCCACTGTGGGGAAAACACAGGGTAAATGAGGGCTTCTTACAGAGTAATGGTTATTTGGATCTGGGAGCACTGAATATTTCTTACCTATATTTTGTATCCTGGATAGGGGACTGGATATACTACATCTCATTGTCACTGGGATGTTCATTTACACATTTTTGTACTGTATCAGGCTGTCCCAGATTAGATGCAATGTCTTGTTTTAAATGGGGTCATGATTTTACACTTTTATAATACATTTATTCAGGCTACCTAGTCCAGGGCTCCCATATTCAAAGGAGATACACAGCATATCCCAGTGGAAAAAGGAGATGTGCCGCACAACTCCAACAATGTGCAGCAGTGTGATATTCAAACATGCAGGATGCACCGGCCACAAGGAAATAGGCCAGGGCAAACACAAATGGTATGCCGTTCAAGTTGAGGGAGCAATCCCATGTATGTGCCATGCTGCAGCATATTCAGTGGAAATGTGCCCCTTGCAGTCCAGAGCACTGTGGCCCACAGTTAGGCCACAAATAGGTAGCCTAACCTGGCCAGCAACCCACAGGCAGGCTGCGGATGTGCACCCAGGTGCACAGCAGCCTGGCAGCCCTGGTGGACTAGAGAGACCCTCTTTCCATCCCAAATCTAGCCAACTCATCCCTGAAGAGCTCCATAGTGTAGGGCCCCCCCCAGACCTGATCCCGAGGAAACCATGGTCCATATCCATAGTCTAGAGGACTCCCATCCACCAGCCTGTAAACAGACCCCATCACTCCCCCATACCCAACTTGTTGTAAAGACTGGCACTGCCCTTCACACCCAGCCATTGACTGCACTGATTCCGGGCTGGGGACCTGCACTCTGGAATGAACCAACTGGCTGTACTATGCATTGGGGAACCACACCAGCTACAGATCCACCAGTGTATGCAGCAGTGTGTGCGTCCCGGCAAACTGAAGAATTTACATACTTCCAATGCATGCCTTGCCAATGCTGTATCTTCTTGCTGTCATACACCAGTGTGCAAGACCACACTCTCCCTGTTTACTCCTTGTAACATGTCACCCACCAGACTGCTGAGGTATCCTGGGTGCCATAGGGTGCAGTATCCTGCAATGCCATTTGCAGTGTATGCTTCAGGCTATGGATAGTTCATCCATGATTCCCCTAATGTTCAAACAAATGGGAGGTCAGCTGTAACATGCCTGTTTTGGGACCTGTGAGTGGGTACTGCATCAGCCACTACCCACACTGAGCAGTGCAATGGCACGGGATGATGGATCCACATGTGAGTGCCTGAGGTGGCTGGCCACTTGGTGTTATCACCTACACACAGCTCGTGCCTACATATAACACATTCCAGCATCCTACTGTGAGTGCTCCACCACCCACCAATAGAGTGATATGATCCCATCACTGATCCAGTTGTCGCAATGGGATGGGCTGGGGGACAGGGAGGGCGGTGTCTGTGCACTGTTGAGGGGGGGGGTCACTACATTATAGACATGGACTGCAGGTGTATTCAGGTGCAATTAGGGATGGCATTGAGGTCCCTTCAATATGGAACCGATAGAGCCTGGACTCTGGTACAATCAGGGCTGGTGGAATGGGTGGGGTGTGCCACTATACCACAGAGACGTCAGGGCCTGTCCCACATGGGAGCAATCGGGGTCAGGGCTTGGGGGTGAGAGCTGCTCTGGTGCATTTATCCTCATGCCAACATGCAAATGAGCTTGTAATGAGCATGCATAAGGCCTCTTTTCACCCTGCACGCTCAATTAGTTCATTTGCATTCCTGGGCTGAATATTGCCCATGGGGGCTGTGGCACATACCGATATGTGCCACACATTCCCTCTGGCAGGTATTCAGTCGGGGTCACCCTGGATGCATCTGACTTGGCAGCCACCTGCACTGCAACTCCCATCCAGGGTCACATTTTCAACAGGTACAATGAAGCACGCCAGGATGAAGCTCAGTGTCACAGGTTTACTGCATAACAAAAGGGATTAACTCCTTTGAAACTGCACTATTGCTGCAGTAACTCTACTGCGGAATTCTGCAGTGCTGTGCTTCATACTAGTGGGCTTCACTGTATGTATAGCCTGCACCGGTGGTGCATTCTCTTTGAATATTGTATCAGTGCTGACCGGTGCACCCTCTTTGTGCAACGTATCTTTCTGCTTGATCCGGCACTTAATACATCCCTCCAGATGTAAAATACTGTTTTTAGTGCATTCTGGTTTTACACAATGAAGCATAATATTGTGTAGCTGTAGAACCTCACTGAAAATAAGATGCCATTTCTTTGATGAACTATCCAGGCTAAATATAGCCTAGAGGTTAGAGGAATGAGGTGTGAACGAGCTTGGTACAGCTAGCAGACCAGACCTGAGTTTGATTCTCACAACTCTCGCCCATGAAAACAGGCACTTGTGCCTAGTGGGCCTTACCTGGTTACCAAAGACTAAAATAAAAAAAAATATATATATAGCAATCAGCAGGCATATTCCAGGAAAATACATTGTAAAAATGTGGAAAAGGAAGACCACATTGAAACTGCCTCTCCACAGATCTGAATTGTACAAATTCATTAGAAATAATCGGTAAAAGCATCCCAAAAGCCCTCAACAGCCTCTGACCAGAGCTTGTTTTTCAAGGAAGAACTCACAAGCCCTAATCCCAAATCTTGCTCAACATACATATATAGTGGCTCAATATCAATCACTGCCCAAGTATAATCATTATGCCAGACAAAAGATTAAAACTTCCGAAGTGTATCCCTAGTATCTTTAATGTAAGATGGTAATTCAATCACACAGTCCACTAAAGAAATCCAAAAATGCCCTAGATTTTCAGTAATAGAGACAATGCCTGAGACTATCAGTCTCCCAGGAGGATTGCTAAGAATTTTGTGTATCTTTGGTAAAGTACAGAACCTCGTGGTGTAACTGGGTGTTCATTCCAAGAAGGCCAAATCCATTGTCAGTGATGTTATCTCTGCAATGGCTTTAGTCGGAATTTTGTATAATCTTTATTAAAAGTCTGCATAGGATTGCAGCATTGTTTCTTACAGTTTTTTTTTGCCTCACTCAGTAATGTCTCTTTTATATTAACATATTGTTCCCTTCCCATTACCGCAACATTTCCACCTTTTTCTGCCAGTTTAATAACCCAGTTAATATTAAAGGAATAATGCCTGACAGGGTAGGTGTTATTGAGCTTGTAAAATGGGCCCCAAGTAAAGGAGTTAATTTTTAGAAGTATATAGAAAATGTATATAAAAACAGTAAAAAAAAATGATCATTCCAGTAGAAAAAAGCAAAAAGTAGTCCTTGTTTTGGCATGTAGATGTTTAAGAGTCACTACAAGGGTTGGTGTATGTGTCTCTGCACTCACCAACCCACCATGACACACACATCAAGACAAAACATGTTGTAGAATATGGCCATTTTTAGTTATTTATTTCTCTTCACATTTATTTTTTAGTTCTTCTATACCTCCGAAATGTGACTAACTGCTGTCTCCATTTCAGTTACAGTGAGCGGAGCCAACGCCAGCTGCTGTGTGATATTTCTTGCCCACTGATGCTCAAATAATTATTTTCTTTAGTTTTGTTTTTTAATGGTTTGTGCATTTTGTATAGTGTAGATGTTTCATTAGCTTTTGTCGCCACTTGAGTCGGACCAAGCGTGTTCCTTTAAAGGCTGTAGATGCTTTCCTTCTTTATGCTTTCAAACAGTGAACATTGCTCCCAGTGTGGTTGGAGATTCTGGTTTTTACTTAAAATTTCTTCCGATTCTCTTTACAACAGCTAATGGAGAAGAGGGTCTGTTGTTTTATATATAGAAGAGAGGTGTGTGGACAGCTTTGGAGATCATGCTTGTGTTTCCACTGTTAAAGCAGGTCAGAGTTTTATTTTAAAATGCTTTACGGTATTGTAGCATGCTGTGGACTTGCTACGGCAACACAGTTTGTCTGTGTGTGTGTGTGTGTGTGTGTGTGGAGTGGATGTTTTTCATGTTGGGCTGTTAATGGCTCTCATAGCAGGACTATACTTCCTGCTGACAGACTATCTTGTTTGCCCACTGCTACTGTCTGCCTGGTGCCAAGAAGATTTTCTGGGAAGGTGGCACAGTGATACGCTCATGTTGTTGGGCAAGGGTGGTGACCGTAGTGCCGCTTGAATGATTATTGGCTGAAAAGGACACGACTCTGAAGCCATTTCAGCCAATCAGCTTTTAAGATTTTATTCACTCATTTTATAAGCAAGCAATAACCCATGATGAGGTGTGGGTTATGTGCTGATAAGAGCATGCCCAGGGGTGTAGTAAGGCATGAAGCTTGTGCTGAATGCCTTATGAGGCATAAGGCACTCAGCGCAAGTGCCTACTGAAATTAACATTTTTTTTACTGTTTTTATATACATATTCTATATACTTTTAAAAATTAACTCCTTTACTTGGGGCCCATTTCATAAGCGCAATAACACACAATGAGGTGTGGGTTACGTGTTGATAAAAGCACGCCCTGGGGCATAAGGCACTCAGTGCAAGCGCCTCATGCCTTACTACACCCCTGGGCGTGCTCTTATCAGCACGTAACCCACACCTCACCATGTGTTATTGCACTTATGAAATGGGCCCCAAGTAAAGGAGTTAATTTTTAAAAGTATATAGAATATGTATATAAAAACAGTAAAAAAATGCTCATTTCAGTAGAAAAAAGCAAAAAATAGTCCTTGTTTTGGCATGTAGATGTGTAAGAGTCACTACAGGGGTTGGTGTATGTGTCACTGCACTCACCAACCCACCATGACACACACATCAAGACAAAACATGTTGTAGAACATGGCCATTTTTAGTTACTTATTTCTCTTCACATTTATTTTTTAGTTCTTCTATACCTCCGAGATGTGACTGACTGCTGTCTCCGTTTCAGTTACAGTGAGTGGGAACCAATGTCAGCTGCTGTGTGACATTTCTTGCCTGCTGATACTCAAATAATTTTTTCTTTAGTTTTGTTTTTTAATGGTTTGTACATTTTGTTCAGTGTAGGTGTTTCATTAACTTTTGCCATCTCACTTGAATCGACAGCGTGTTCCTTTGGGGCTGCTGTAGAGCTGTTTCCTTCTTTCGCTTTTCAAACAGTGAACGTTGCTCCCAGTGTAGTTGGAGATTCTGGATTTTTACTTAAAATTTCTTCCCGATTCTCTTTACAACAGCTAATGGAGAAGAGGGTCTGTTGTTTTATATATAGAAGAGAGGGTGTGTGGATAGCTTTGGAGATCATGCTTGTGTTTCCACTGTTAAAAGCAGGTCAGAGTTTTATTTTAAAATGCTTTACGGTATTGTAGCATGCTGTGGACTTGCTACGGCAACAGTTTGTCTGTGTGTGTGTGTGTGTGTGTGTGTGTGTGTGTGTGTGTGTGTGTGGAGTGGATGTTTTTCATGTTGGGCTGTTAATGGCTCTCATAGTAGGACTTTACTTCCCATCCACAGACTCTCTTGTTTGCCCACTGCTACTGTGTTCCCAGTGTCAAGAGAATTTTCTGGGAAGGTGGCACAATGATACGATCATGTTGTTGGCAAGGGTGGTGATTGTAGTGCCGGTTGAATGGTTATCGGCTGTTGTAAAGAGAATCAGGAAGTAATTTTAAGTAAAAATCCAGAATCTCCAACCACACTGGGAGCAACGTTCACTGTTTGAAAAGTGCAAAGAAGGAAACAGCTCTCTACGGCGGCCCCAAAGGAACACGCTTGCTCCGACTCAAGTGAGATGGCAAAAGTTAATGAAACACCTACACTGAACAAAATGTACAAAGCATTAAAAAAACAAAACTAAAGCAAAAAAAATATTTGAGTATCAGCAGGCAAGAAATGTCACACAGCAGCTGACATTGGCTCCGCTCACTGTAACTGAAATGCAGACAGCAGTCAGTCACATCTAGGAGAGAGTATAGAAGAACTAAGAATAAATGTGAAAGAAAAAGTAACTAAAAATGACATATTCTCAACATGTTTTGTCTTGATGTGTGTGTCATGGTGGGTTGGGGGTGCAGTGACACATACACAACCCCTGTAGTATCTAAACATCTACATGCAAAACAAGGACTACATTTTGCTTTTTCTACTGAAATTAGCATTTTTTTACTGTTTTATATACATTTTATGTACTTCTAAAAATTAACTCCTTTACTGGAGGCCCATTTATAAGTGCAATAACACACCCAAGGTGTGGGTACGTGCTGATAAGAGCACGCCTGGGGCATAAGGCACTGGGCGCAAGCGCCTCATGCCTAGTACACCCTGGGTGTGCTCTTATCAGCATGTAACCCACACCTCGTCATGTTATTGCTTGCATAACATCCCTGCTGTGATGGCCAACTGACGAATCAGAGACCAGGATTCTTTCTTGCCATTGTATAATGTCACTTAATTCTTTTAAAGCAGTGTATTCATTTTTGCTTAGATTGATCTGCTTGGGGGTGGTGACATTAGCTAATAATTTCTGTACTTGAAAAGTAACAACTCTTTCATATGCTAGTATAGCAGCATTTGTGGTAAATGGGCAAAATGTTGATTGACCTTTAAACTTCGATTTTCTGCATGCCTCAAATTGTTCATTGTTCATGGAATTATTCACAGGACTAAAGGTATTATAATCATTAGTGTGGTCATCTAATAAATTTCTTAACTCACCCTCATCTATTAAATCAAAATCAAAATATGTGCTAAAGTAGCCACTATCTCCAGTACTAGTATTAGTTGAAATCTTATCAGTTGATAAGTCAGTGTCCTCAGTTGTTGAAAGGTATAAATCTTCCATAAATCCCATTGTGTTCATCGCCGTAGCAGTGTGTCTCTTTTCTTCAAAGAATACCTTGAGCCTGATTTTTCTAAAGAATTTTTCATAAGTCCAAGTGAACTTGAACCAAGTTCAACTTCAGAGTGGAGATGAACGAGAGACCCTCACTCAAAACAAATACTTATGAGTCACTTGTAGGCAGTGTTTTTGCCTGATCTCAGCTCTCCCTCTTCGTCCCCTTTCACCTCCTCTCTTGCCTCGTCATGATCTTTTTTTCTTTTGCCTACTCCACTAGTAGCTCAGTCTTAGCCACACTGAACTATAGTTGTCTTGTTTTATTAGCCATGGGTTGCTGGTGTATGTTGGGAAGAGTGGCCATAACAAGCTTTGATGACTACAGTTCACAGCTATGTATGCCACTGCCTGTAATCCATTGGTCCCATGACTGTGACATCATCAGATTAAGATGGGTTACCATGGCAGCAGCTCATGCATATGTATTACTGCACTCGTTCATTCATGTATGCTTGGGCTCTGCATAGGGATGATCATACTGCAGGATGGGCTGTACCATCCTATTAACTCTAACACAGTTGATGGCTGGAAGTAGGGCAGCTACCACCAGACATTCCTAAAGCAAGACCACTGAATAGTGTAAGTTAGGAAAGAAGGGAAAGAAATAAAAATATTTAGCAACCTAAAGTAGTTTGCAGAATAGCTCAGTAATCAGTGACCTTGATCCACAGAATATTCTGCAGGTGCAGAGAGCTTCACATTGCTGCACAGTGCCCCACTCACTTATGGGGAGCACCCCATGATATCTTACTTGCCCCCATGTACCTGAAGTTGATGGCACCTGACTTTCTCTGCATTGCCAGATGAAATTCATGATCATATAAGCTGAGAAGCACTCAGGTGGATAGGTGCACTCTGTGAGAGCTCTTGTCCAGGTATGGAGCACAGAGGGCACAAGGGTTATTCAAATTAAACCCCTAATGTCACCCCAATGTCTCCCTGCTACTGGAATTTGAAAAGAAAAACTGGCACTACTCACCACACTGAAAAGCACAGTATAGACTTGGAAGTTTCCTGCTAGTGTGGTTCAAAGCAAAAGATACATCCACAGCAATACAAATGCAATAGGAGAGGTGTGCAGGACATCTCAACATTTATCACATATGCATTTTATCAAGAGACTGCTACAGGACTGCCTCTGTTCAGGGCCTTCAATGGGCCCTCCCACACATGATGGCTGTCCTTTGAACTGTGGAGGGTTGAGAAGGACATCAGATGCACTGTGCAACTTTTAAAAATGAACTTGCAACCTAAGGTGACATGGCATGCAGTTCAGGGTGGATTATTACGGTATCCCACAATCCCGAATGCACACATTCAGAGAATTGAATGGATGGCCTAGGCTTCCCTGGACTAGCTGCACCTTTATTAACCCTCTGTCCCTGCTAGAAGCTCAGAATAGGTAAACAGGGCAACTGGGTGTTCTGAATGATGCCCAGGAGTTCATCTCATGGAGAGGCTTTGAGAACGGAGTTGCATGGGCTGGCAATGCATGACTCTCATGTTTGCTGCCAACTCTGGGTGAGGGCCTACAGTATGTTTCTTTATTTGTAGATGTTTTCTGCCCATCATGGCAAACGAATTCTGCAGTGATTGTAAAAGCTCATTATGCTACTGGAGTTATTCATTACAAATCAGAGGGATTACTCTGGCACACTGGCAACCTGGTTCAGACTCCGAGACTGCAATGTCAAAAGTGGAAGCCAGAAGGGAGGGTTATGAGCATCTGATGGATGCTCTCCTTTTTGGGATGTAGCACACATTCTGCATTGCTTTTTCAGTGGCTACTGGCATGGGGGCATTGCATTAAAGGCAGGGGCAGTGGAGTTGCCTTAATGCAGGTGTGACCACATGCCATCTACCCTTCCCCCAGCCATCCGCAAGATTACACAAAGCTGGGAAGGTGGTGGAGAGAAAATGGTGCAAATTCTGCACTGGTAAGTCAGGTGATGGCCTGATTCATCCCACCATACTGATAGACCCCTCACAATGCATCATCAGAGAGCAATCTAGTACACGTCTTCAAGATTGCAAGCAATTCCTTCTTCTAGGCCAGGTGAGGCCCCAGCAGAACAAGTCACCCCAGGGTGATGTAGAGAGCCATTTGGAGATCTGGATGGCATCTCTGTGGGCAGCAAGAGGTGAGCCAAGTGGGTAGTTGGGCCACAGCAGGACCTGTAGAAGTGGGGTGCCAGTGGGCAAGCAGAGGAGGTAAAAATAATAAAAAAAATTATACTTTAAGAAACAGGTTTGGCAATGCATTACATCCTCAAAAGTTTAGAAATCAAGAAGCAAGGGCCACTTGAAGATCAAGTGGAGGCAGCAGGAGACTGACACTCACCCATTTAACCACATGCCATTCTCTTATCTGAGATAATTGCTGACTGCTGTCATGTCTAGTAATTCTAAACATACTGTGCTTCCCAGGGGTGGACTGGCCCAAGGTGCTTGGGATGCTAATTGCATCCTGGCCTGAGTCGGTATGTGGCCTGTGCTGCTTGCTTTTTGTGTATACTTATTTTTTTCTCTCTCTCTCTCTCTTTTAGTTTTCCCCCAGCCTGACCATCACCATGTCAGTCGAGTTTTTTTCAGGGGAGAGAGGGTCTTATTCAGAATAGAAATTAGAAAATATGAATCGACCTGACGCCTCCGGCCGTGCCACCGACCAATAGCAAATAGCATGCATTCGCAGTGTCAGAATGATCCATCCCTCCCTGTCAGCCCACACGCCACAAGGCAGCCTGTCAGCTAAGCATGCCAAGCCAATGCCAAAGAACCTAGCAGGCCTGAATTGCCAGTATATTGCTAGCTGTATCAGAGAGAGACTTGTTACTGGGTGGGGGTGGAGCTGCACACTGCTTACTCCGAAGTCCCGTGAACCATTCCTACATTGGCACCACTGCAGCAAAGCCTGAGTAGAGAGGAAGTGCCATTTGCAGCAGAGACCACAGCAGATACAGTTGTTGGTTGGTGGTGGCGGTGTCAGGCTGTGGAGATTGGAGAAGATGAGAGGGGCGGTGGGTCTGAGTCAGACCCACCCAGGTCCTAGATCCAGAGCAGACAGTCATCAGTAGTGTGTGGTGATGACCAGGTTAAAAGTAAGCAGAAGGATGAGTCAAGGGGTGTCTCGCTGTGTGGGTGCAGCACTGGGGGTGCCCGACCCAGGCAATAGATACCTTATACAAGAGCGGTTGTTTCTTCTGTGAGGTGGGTTAACCTGTAGGGGGTAACAAAGCAGCGGCAGGGTGCAAGCATGTGGGTGACAGTTGTAAGGGGCAGCAGTTGTGTTGGGGCGTCAGACAGGTGCATGGGGTTGGGGCAGAAAACGAAATTTGGTTCAAGGGGGGGCGACTTTTGTTTGAGAGGTGTGCTAGCCACAGTGGGGAGACAAAGAACAAAAACAAACTGCTGGTGTCACGAGAGCAGTCAGGTTGTGTTTTTAGGATAGAAATTAAAATGGAAGTATTATTGTTTGTCCAACTCCGGGGGTGTTGGTTTGTGGTGTTGGGGTCGGGTCGCGGGGGTGTAACTGTGTTTGCATTTTGTGGTGCTGTTGGTGGAGGGAGCGCTTTTCCCCTCAGGTGTACTATGCAATTTTTATGGGTTCATTCTCCTTATGGTATTAGTAGTGGTCCATTTACTGCCCACTGAATCACTGATGCTCACTGAAGAATGAATCACACTACACAACTTTTAATCTAATGCTAATCCTCCTTTCTAAACCCTGAGTTGCTAAACAATGAACTCAGTGAAAATCCCCACCCCACTTCCCGGCTGGGAGGTTGGAGTCACTGCCATCGGGACTCAGGGACAGTCCCAGGTTTGATTGCCAGTGAGGGCTGTAGGTGCATCTGTCAAAGTGTTGGGGGCAGTCCTGTCTTCAAATGGCTTTAGCAAATAATTTCTAGTGCCTTAGAGTTGAGCACAATATACATTAGGGCCCTGTGAAAGTCTCTGATCTTGGTGGAAATCAGAAAATCGCCCTAATTGAGGAAGTGCCAGCTTGGAAGCTTTGAATCTATTATTCTAAATTAACTTATACAGGGGGGATGCTTCACAACAAAAGGGTGTGGTGTTAATATTTTGGTGGTACAGTAGGTAAGTGCCAGTGAAAGTGCCCCTCTTTTGTGGATATGGGTTTGAGGGACCAGGCACTCCAAGAATAAATGGCACTACCCTCTGTTTTGAGTCGAAGTTAAGGGTGACTGGTGAAGTAATGGGGATTGGCCCCCATGCACTTACAAGGGGGAGACTGCTGAGTTAAGAATAGCAGAGAAAAAAAGGTTTCTCCCTTGGTGTGTGGACATCATTAAAGAAGGTGACTGGTATATTGACAGATAGTGCTAAAGGTAAGCTCAATTGAGCAACTGGTGCACTGTGTACAGGCTGACTGTACCACAGAAGCCTGTCTGCTTCTGCTATGACCAGCTTTAGTTTTTCTTCTAGTTACACCATGTCTATAATTGTATTTTCTGTTAAAGAAAGAGGACAAGAACATGGTACGAATTTAAAAAGTAGTTACTAGTACATGGGAGAGTGTTATTGTTACCTGAATTCCATTATTTCCCAGTCTTGTTGTACCATCGTAAGTACATCACACTGATGGTACAACAATAGAATGTCTTTGCACATGCACAATTTGCAATGCTCAGACCTCGTGAAATGGCCACGATGAGTCAGTGCTTACAGGCTCAAAGTAAGGACATATTTCCTTTTACTGTTGCCCTTTACAGACAAAGACTATAGATTTTTTTTAAACACAGATGCTCTAAGAAGGGTAACAGGGGATGGAGTAGGAGCTTGTTGTTGGACTGGGAAGAGAGCAGAGGGTGGGAACATAGTCTGACGTCATGGCTAAGGAAGAAGTGATCACCAATTAATCTACTGTTGCCCATACACTATACAAGACAATGGATGGGCAACAGTAAACAACTAATACTGGTGTTCCTTCTCGAGGTTGAGAGGTATGCTAAGGAAGCATAGTCTGGGTAAATACATTGTAAAAATGTGTAAAAACAGGATCCCACAGAAAACAAATAATTACATCTCAGCTGGGCTATTCTGGTTAAATGCATGGAGTGGTAAAAATGGGTAAAATGTGGACACCACTGAAAAATGAGATGAAGCATCTCCTCTGTGCTTTCCTGGATAACTATAGTGTGAAAATGTGTAAAAACAGGACCCAAGTGAGATACTTGCTTTCACTTAGCCTAAGCTGGGTAAATACATTGTCAAATGGGCAAAAGAAAGACACCACTGAAAATTAGGTATTGCATCTCAGCTGGCCTATCATGATGAGTAAATATACAGCAAAAATATGTAAAAGGGAAAGGGGCAATTGTTTAACCAGGAAAGGCACACAAAGTCAAAGCTTGTTTCCTGGTGCAACTTGGGAGCACGAAGAAGTTAAGTGACTTGCTCAGGGTCACACAGTATGCAAGTGGGGGCTGTGAGTTCAAACCCAGGTTTGCAGCTCAGAGTCCTAAATCACAGCTATACAGCTTCCTCAAGCAGGCAGGAATTTCTATAGTCTGTATGCTACTTGTCAGCCTAGAAAAATGAAACAGGATAGTTTGCTGTAAGGCTTTAGCATTGGTGTAGGATTTGGTACTCGGTTTCTGTAGACTGCTCGCTTCCAGTGCAGTGTTACCCCATTTCCTGGCATGTGGGATCTGAGATTACAGCAATATAAAAGCAGATGAGTGGAGATTACTGCTATCAGTGTATCCAAGTGGTAGAGTTGCTGTATTTTGACCTTTGATGATTAGAGTAATTGTTTAAGATTTTCCTAAATATTTTCCCTTTTAACTGGGATTGTAAAGATAGTTGTTTATTTATGCAACAAATGCAAGTCCCTTTTCTTAGACTATATTCTGGTTTCTGAATGTATTACTTAAGAACATTTAGTTATTTATTGGAATCTCGGATAACACCTTTGAACTAAAAGCTCATTTACAAAGGTTTCAAGTTGTAAGGCAATAGACAAGGTATGTAGACATTACAAAACAGATAGAGGTATATACAGCAGGCAAGTACATTATGGTACATACAGATACCGATTCAAGCAAGTACAGTTAAAATACATTAGGTAGGAGAGGTCAATTTATTGCAACAGTACTAAGAGCTTACCTAAGGTGGACAAGCAATTTATAGTGGTAGCTGAGCTTTAGAGCATGCAGGTAGAGTTATGGAGGGTCAGAAGTGGTGGTGACCAAAGGAGGGAGGACAGAACAGATGACAGCAGGGGAGGGTGGGGTAGAGACAAAGGGAGTGACAGAATAAGGGGTTGAGTAGTCAGAGGGTGGGATTGGATAGGAATCTATCCAGAGTTACCCTAAGTAGGTGATAGGGAAGGGCTGGGTGATGTGGGGGAGAGGGATAAGGAAAGGGTTTTAAAGTGGGGGTAAGGTGAGGGGAAACCAGTGGGGAGGGTGAAAATTGGGGGATTAGTATTTGTGAAGAGAAAGCAGGAAGGCGGGGGAGATAAGAAAGGGACATGGGGTAAGTGCTCAGTGGGGTCATACCAGGCAGGGAGGAAGTGGAGGGGGATGGGTGCTATGCAGGACAGATAATCTACCAATAACAGTAGAATTATGCACAGGTGAAGCAGTCGAGATTATTAAGAGTGGCCAGCTACTGCAGCAGCTTGGCTTTAAATGGGCGTAGTTTCGTTTCCTCAATCAGCTCAGAGGTAAGGGAATTTAGCCAGCAGGGGCCCTGTTTTCGAAGGACCGTTGTCCTAGTGAGGTCTAGTGGAATGGGATAATGAAGGCAGCTTTACTCGACCCCCTAGTTAGTCTGGAAGAAGTGGAGTTTCTTAGCAGTTGCCTCACTCCAGGAGGAGCAAGACCTAGGGTGGATTTTTGCTAATAGGCAGACTTGGTACTGAATTCTGCTATTCAGGTTTAACCAACCAGTGCTTGAGTATAGTTCACAAGTGTGAGTTAAATGGTCCACCCAGGACTAGTCTGCATGCTTTGTTTAGGACAATCTTGATTCGCCTAAGTGCTGTATCGATACCAGTGCCATAGATGACCAGTCCATAATCAATGACAGAGAGCACAGAGCTGTTAACTGCAAGCTTGATGGCACTTTCACTGAGGCACTGCCTATGCTGGTAGAGCTGACCTAGTCTGGCACTAGCTGCCTTGGCAACATGGTCTATGTGCTGGCTGTAGGAGAGAGAGCTGTTAAGGTAGACACCAAGGTACTTAAAGGTGGTGACCATTTCGAGTGTATCAAACTTGTTATAGCAGATAGTGAGGTGATGGGACTTATGATGGTTTTGATGGGAGGCAAACAACATTGTTTTAGTCTTAGTGTAGTTGAGCAAGAGCTTAAACTGAATGAACCATTTTCCACACCAGTAAAGTCATCTTGCATGCCTTTTTCCAACTCTTCCGGAGTAGAGTGACATGTGTGGAGAACAGCACCATCTGCATATAGAAGATATTATTCTGGCAGACTTTGGGGAGTTCTTTTAGAAACAGGCTGAACAGCAGGGGGCCCAAAATGGAACCTTGGGGCACCCCTGTTTTGACATGCTGATGGTCAGATAGAACATCAAGAATCTTGACCTGCTGGGTCCTGTTAGAGAGGTAACTCTGGAACAAGCCTAGAGAGACAGAGGATATGCCAATGTTAGAGGCTATGTGAGGAAGCAAGTCATGGTTGACCGTGTCAAAGGCCTTGGTGAGGTCGATGAAAGTGTCCCCCACCAAGAGCCCTCGGTCAAGTGCTTCATGGATATGACTGGTAAACTCAACCAATGCCATTGAAGTACTATGAAACTTGCCAGCAGAACTAGACCTCATGATCCATCAAGTCTGCTCGAATGCACAGCTAGCACCCCTATACTGCAGCTGCCCCACCCCCATCCCCCCACTTATTTTACTTATTACTTATTTTTCACTGTATGGTGCTGTTTTGTATTATATTGTATTTTTCTTTCTCTGATGTTTGAGACATACAGTTGAAACCAGCAAAACAGTATGAACAGAAATGTACTATGTGTGATTGCTTTGGGTTTCTATATCATTTGCACATAGTGAATGGGCTAATAGTTGCTATTAGAAGTAAGCTGAATCACCCAAAATACTGGCACATTTGGGTACTGAGCTATGATTTCAAGGGTGTTTGCTTACACTGTGTCATCTCTTCAGTAAAACCCTCAAAATGCACCACAGAACACCAAAACCCCAGAGCTTATGGGGGCCTGGTGGCCCCCAGACTCGGCCATTTGTTTAGCTCCCCCACGGGAAAACTAAAAGTTGCCTCCTATGGGTAAGGGAGCTTCCTGTTTTATCTTTTTACAATTGAAAAATCACAAGAAAGGTGTTCTTTAAGTGAAAGACATGTTCAGCAAAGATGGAACAATACCAGAATGTTATTCCAGTATTTAACATACAGCTACTTGGGACCAAATGACTTAAGATTTAAATGCAGTCCTCCTTCTTAAAATACCAATTATTATAAAAGATAATTTTTAACTCTGAAAATGTGTCATTGACACATCAGATATCTTTACAAAACTTTTGTTTCTGCATCAATATAATTGGCAGATGCAGTAAAACAGATTTTAAAAGTCTTCGTGTGTGTGGTTGTTTATTTTAAATTGATGTAAAGTTTAACAAGTAGTGATTTTTAATATTGATACATTTCACTTGGTCTTGTAATTTTAGGACAAGTTCCACTACTACAGTTACTGTAAGAACAATTATGATTCATATAGGAAGGTGCCAGTCAGCTCAGGTGGATGGCCTGTCCTCCTTAGGTAGCACCCTGGCCTGTGACTGAGCCAGTCCACCCCTGATACTTCCTGTGTCAAAGGCAAGTGAGGAACAATTTTGTTGCAATTTCCTATGTCAATGCATCTGTTGTTTGTATAATAAATGTTTCCAGTCAACCACCCATCTTCTTTGTCAACAGCTACAGCTAAATCTACTTGCAGTGTGTTTTCTACTGCATGGCCACTGATGTATCTGCACAGTTTACCATATATCTAGCAAATGTCATCACCCTATGCTTATTTCCATCCCCTGGTGCTATCTCATTTGTATGCTCATAGCAACATTTATAAGAATAATGCATTTGCAATCTAAAATTAACTGAAAACTGAAACTCACACTATCTTGAATGAATTCTGGATGTTCATCAGACTTCTTAGACTTTATGACTGTGTTTGTAGAGTACAGGTTACCCAAATCATGATGAGTTTAATACATTATGTTGATTTGCCCATCCATTCCTTTTGCCCATTTTGCAATAAATTGGTTTTGTTACATGTCACGTTTTTTTCTTGTATGTAATGTGCAATATAAGTGATACTGAATGGCTTGACTCAGATTATGCCATTTATCTTTGTGGATGAAGGAGTTGGACCATTACTCATGAATGGCGAAGCCTCCAATGAGTTATGAAACTCAGTCACATGTGCCCCCTCATAAGTGATGATAAATGGTTTATTCTAAGTATGACCACACTGTATCCAATTTATTCATTCGTTTTAAAATAAAAAATGTAACTGCTTGTTTTATTTCACTGCCTTAATTTGATGTGATCAGAGGTACTTTGTAAAGCCGTATGCACTGTGAAAGTTGTTCTCCTAAGATTAAGAGACATTATAAAATAGACTGCAATATTTTAAAGTCTGGTGGCTGTGTCTTGTGCCTCACAACATAATTGAGGCATGATATCATCCCAGCATAACCCACTCCCTTTTTTGTCTTTCTCCTCATATATGCAATTTAGCTAGGATGCTCCCAACACTGACATTGCAATATTTTGAAGAATTTTACACTATGTGCATTCTGCTTTATTCTGTGTCCATTTTACGGCAGTGTATATGCTATAGCTATTTTGACTCTGTGCCTTTTATCTATTTTAGTATCTATGTTTTGCCAAAAACTACATTAATGCACAAGCTAGGGTATGTTAGTAAAGATACAATAGTAATAAAATGTGATGTCAGAATATTTTGAACCCTAAATCCTCCCACCCCATCTGCATCCCCCATGAGCCCCACTAAACTGAATGCCAAAAGCAAGACCTAGATTTCAAATGTACTATTAACTTCATATATAAATAACATAGCATGAGGAATACAGTTACACCCCATGCTGAACACTGCACTTATATATTGTGAGGCCTCAGGATACTTGCCTGGGCACAGTGTGTGTGTGTGTGTGTGTGTGTGTGTGTGTGTGTGTGTGTGTGTGTGTGTGTGTGTGCCACTCACAGAACTGCTGCATCACATCACACATTGCACCAGACCTGTGGTGGGCTACTGTTCCAGAACTATAGCACACTTTGTGAGTGTCACAGTTACGCACCGTACCCCATGCCTGTATCAGGTGAACTTGTTCCTGACGACATACGAGTGCAGGGTTGGTCATGGGGTGTAACCGTATTCCTCATACTGTTATTTATTTGTGATGTTAAAACTTATATTTGAGTAATAATGCATGACAGGGTGTGTGTTGTGCTGGGATAATATCACACCTCGGGTGGTTGAGAATGAGGCCAAATGCATCTAACACCCAAGAAATGACATTATCCCAGCATGACACACACCCTGGAGTATGTTATTGCTATTAAACAATGGCTTGGTTATAAAGAAAAAAAAAACAGATTCAAAAAAATAATAAAAAAAAAACATTCTTTCATTTTTGCTGAGTGTAGAAACATGGTTTGGAAAAGAAAAGTCTGCAGTTTCTGCTTTGCCCAGTAGATAGTGCTGCCACATACTCTGTCTTCAGTTTGTCCCTCCACAGATTTTCTTGTCCACAGGTTTTTGTCTCAAAGGAATGGTCTGTGTCTGTGCTTGGCTCTGCATGTCTGCCTCTGTAATATGCATTTTTCTTGTTATTTGTAAGTAATTCAGCTGTTTTCTTGTTGTCTGTGTGGCAGCTGACCCAATGCAAGGACAATGGCAGTTGAGCTGTCTGCCACCAGTAGTTTCTACTGCTCTATTCTGGTGGAGTTGCAGCTTTATTCTACTTTTCTTGAGGAGGGAGGGATGTAGAATATGTGGCAGTTCAAAAAGACAAAATAAATTAAGTTTTCATGGCAGTTTGTTCTCACGAACTGAGTGGTGTCAGTGACCCATATGACCAGCAGTTACAATCTCGGTGGGTCACTGAAACCGCTCAGTTCAAGGGAAAGAAGCTATCATGAAAACTGAATTTTTTTATCGATGCTGAAAACTGTGTCTTAAAACTGTCATTATGACTGACTGTTAGTGTGGGTGAGTTCAACTAGTTGGGGATTGGAGGATGTGTTGACGTGAAATTTACAGTTTACAGAAGCCTGTTTCTCTAGTGTTTTTTTTGGTTTTTGTTTGTTTTGTTCTTTACATTTGATGTGGACTTCTATGTGTTGGGACAAAATCCAGTGATGTAATACTGGGATAACATCAGGGGTCCAATCCTAGACTGACCAATCAGAGGTCAGCATTCCTTCTTTGTCATTGTATAATTAAAACTTTTGTGGTGCTTTCAATTTAATTTGGAAGGGTTCACAGGAGCAGTCAATGGGTTGCCGTGTCATAAAGAGTTAAAAAGCCCTAACTTTCACTCTCGAGGTCACTGGGAATCAGACCCCTCTGTGACAGAACACACTGGTTCTGCATGGTTACCCATCCAGTATTCTCTATGTATTGCTTCTTTAGCTTTCTTTTTGCAGTTAATCTTTTTATCGAAGGGTAAGGCTTTACAAATTTTAAGACACAGATACACATAGAAAGAGTACAGCACACATTTTACACATTTGTACACACAGTAGTAGATTATAGCTTGGGATACCTTGGACACACAGACATCAGATTCGTCAAATGCAATACATAAATCCTTCCTGAGCACAATTTTGGTTCAAGGGGGTTTCATTAGATCTTTAGAGCCCATATCCTTTGGTGGTGGGAATGGGGGGTAAAAGCCTCCATGTATGGGGCCCAGATTTCTTAATAAGCTTGACTGGTGTTTTTTTGCAAAATGAACCAGCCTTGTGTGGAATGCCAGGGATTCCATGGCTCAGTACCACTCC
Organism: Neoceratodus forsteri; assembly: GCA_016271365.2. Taxonomy (NCBI): domain Eukaryota; kingdom Metazoa; phylum Chordata; order Ceratodontiformes; family Ceratodontidae; genus Neoceratodus; species Neoceratodus forsteri. The sequence continues at coordinate 1,876,183,755 of CM057452.1, forward strand.
TTATATAAAGAGACATCTGACATCCTCTAGCATTTTAGAATAAGTCTACCATGCTCTACAGAGGCCTGAGCAAGCCATAACCTGTGTTTATCACTCAGATGATCTCTCTCAGAGAGGAGGCCAAGTAGCGAAAATCCTGGGTTGGAGAGAAGTGTCAAATTAAGGATTCTGGAGCAGATGTGGGTTGCCCTAGCCCATACAGAGTGCAATGATCCACACTGCCATAGGATATGGAGCAGGTCTGCATTAGGGTGTTGTACCTCCAGCATGCATCTTGTGTTAACAGCCCCATTTTTTAAGTTGGAATGAGTGCGTTACCACAAATGTAAAACCTAGTTTCTAATCAGCAGGCTGCACTGGTCCACACAAGATGCATGTGTGATTTTCCAGCACCTGCTCCATTCTTGGTCTGAACTTGTAAACACACTTTCAGGTTAGTGTGCCACTCCTGGTTAAACAATTGAAAGAAAGAAAAAAAAAAGAAATCTCTGAGTTCGACATTATTGCCTACCTGGCCTTCACAGGTGTCGAGGGGTTTCAGGCACAGTCTCTCATACAGCCTTGTACAGTCTCTGCCAAACCTTTATTTTTTGGAACCAGGCCAGGAGAAGTAGTTTAGCTGGGGGGGGGATTGAGGAACCTGACACAAGTGGGGCAAAGATATCCTTTACTCCTCCAACTATAGTACAAGCTTCTAAGTTGAAGATATTGCCAAAACCACTCCTGAGGTAAGTGATATTTGTCTTTCAGGTGTTGAAGGGAGACAAAGGTGTTGTTATCCTCCTACACCAAATAATGAAAACTGTAAATCTGGGCCTTGATCCATGTGTTCCACCTGATGGAGTGGTGCTCTACACAGAGGTGTGGGCTATTCCATAGAGGGTCAGGAGGCCAAGGTCCAGGCACTTGTGAGCCCCTTTTCCCATTTTAATCCAGGCCTGGTGACTTGCCTTGATAGTCAACCAATTTTGAGTTTTTGTGTAGTGAGGAGCCCAGGTAACTAAACAGGAGATACTACCCAAAACCACTGTTTCTATTTCTGACCACATCGGAGTCGGTGAGCCCTTGTGCCCAGGCCACTACATATCTTGGCAGCAAGGAAGGCATAAGAGTATTTAGAAAAGTCAGGTAGGTTCCAACCCCCTCTCTTCCAGGAGGCCTGAAGTTTATCTCTGCTAAATCAAAATTTGTTACGTCCCCAGAGGAATCTGCTCATTAGGGTGTGGAATTTCTATGCCCATATCTCAGGAAGAATGAGTGGTAAATGGGAGACCAAGTAATATATCCTGGGGGCCATCATCATTTTTATTGCAGTTATCTTATCTGCCAGGGACAAATGTGAGAGGTGGAGGGGTAATTACAGGCACCATCTTGTCTTACATTATTCACTTGGGAACAGAAGAGGGAGGAGTGTTCAGTAAAGTTGTTGTGTTTTATTTTCTTTTGTTTCAATTGTGATATTTGAATAGTTTACACTTTAAATTAGTATTGTGAGTTACAACTGTTTAAATTAGTACTGTGAGTTACAACTGTTACTTGGGCTGTGATATTGTAACTGTTGGTGGCTTGTGCTGGTTGTGGGAATAGTTGATGGCTGTGTTAAATACTGAAAAGCCACTGGGGGTTGGGCTTGAAGGCTGTGAGAGAGGAGCTTGTGGAGATACAAAATGACTATATGAACTAACTCTTAAAGCTAACAGTCAGGTGGTAAAAGTTCGGACACAGGGGGTGTAGGTGGGTGGAAATACAAAGGTTTACCAAGCCCACAGGGTCTGTTGCAATGATTTATATGATATGATATGATATGATATGATATGATATGATATGATATGATATGATATGAAAGCTAGCCTTGTTATGTGATATCATATTTGGATCTGATATATACTAAGGTGGCAATGTATTACTAAGATACACATTTAACATACTTGGGGCTATGGTACGTATTTAGGATTCACAAGAGCTGTAATATGCTGAGGGGATTGCATTAATGTGTTAACTGAGTAAAGGTCATCAAATGAGGAACAGGGGGTTAAAGAAGGACTGATATCAGACTAGTAATAGAGCATAAAAGTACGAGAGTAAGAACTGGGGAACAGGTGTGATGATACACTTAAGCCAATCACAGGAGACAGGTGTGGGGATAGACTTAAGCCAAACATGAATAATGGGGAGTAGGTGCGAAGGGCTGCAAGGGGGGGATGCAAGGGGATGTGGAAGTGGATGGAAATGGATATGGGTGGGTGCAGGCTGCAGAATAGAGATTGGAATGATGGGCACCATGGAGGTAAAGCAGCAGGCACAGAGAGGATAGTTAGTTGCAATGTATGTGGGGCAGCTGTTTGGATAAATTTATTTTGGAAACTGGGAGGCTGTCCAATTTGCTGCAGGCTAAGGAAATTGGAGGATGAAGTAATGGGGTTATGGAGGGAACTAAGAAGAGTGGGGGGGGAGCTGAGGCAGGGGTGACCCCACTAAGGAGGGGCAGGGAGATGCAGATAGGGAACTGTAGAGCTAAATATGGGGATATAAGGAGGATGGGAGGAGGTGAGCAGAGGTGCAGTAGGAGGAGGGAGGGAGCAGGGACAGAGGAAGGAGGCAATGGGCACCACTGTGGGGTTATCAAGCAATAGGTTTGCAGTGTTGGCAAAGGAAGGGGAAGGGGAGGTATCGGAGCTGTGACAGAGGGGGAAGAGTGGAAGGGAAGGTCCAAGAGGCAAGAATCACAATGGGAAACAGAGAAGGTAGAGGAAGGGTAGGGTAGAGGAGGAGGGAGAGACAGTAACAGGAGGGGAGGCAGCAGGGGGAATGATGCAAGGAGCACAAAAGGTTCAAATAAGGTATATAAGTAGGGAGGCAGCTGGGTTCCAGGGGGGAGTGGACAGGGATCACAGTGGATTGGGGGGTCAGGATAAGAATAATGGGGGTGTTGGTGCTGGGGTACTCCATACTAAAGGGGATCAGATAAAGAGGAAGGGAGAAAGGCACAGTCATATCTGGGTCGAGGCAATTCTGGGGTTGACCGCAGACAGAGCAGGGCAGGCACTTCTCAAGTGTGAAAGCAGAGGAAGGATAAAACCACACGTGGTGGTGCATTTGGGGACAAATGACTTGGTCAGGGAAACAGTGGAGGTGGTAAAGGAGAGGTTTGAGAAACTGGGTAGGCAGTATGTAGAGGTGGGGGTGTCGGTGACATGCCAAGTGCAAGAATAGGGAGAAAAAAAAGGATAGAGGAGTTCAATGTGTGGCTGAGGGATTGGTGCCAAACCAGGAAGTACAGACTGGTGTCTGGGGCTGGAACTCAGACAACAGTGACCTATATGCAGGGGGCAGGTTACATTTGAGCAAGGAGGGGAAGAGCGTACTCAAACAAGGATTGGTGGGGTATATTTTAACAAGGATGGATATAAACTAGGAAGGGGGGGTGGTGAGGGGACCATTGTTAGAAACAATGTCCGGAAAGGGGAGCAAAGGGTGCACACCCCCCTAGTTAGAGGTGAAGGCAGTGAGGAGGGGGCACAGAGAGGACCAAAGTGGGGGAGAGGAATGATAAGGTTGGGAAGGCAACAGGCTGGAAGGTGACATCACTGAATGCAAGAAGCCTAAGGTACAGAATTGCAGAGTTACAGGCTCTTGCCAGTGGAATTGGTGGACATAGTGGCCATCATCGAAACAGGGCCACCAGTATCAGGACTGGGATATGATGATCCCAGGGTACAGGCTAATTAGAAAGGATAGGGCCAAGGGAATGAGGGTGTGGTGAACTATGAGGGAGGGATTAAGTGCATAAGGGAGGAAGGGAGGAGGGAGGGCAGAGGCTCTGTGGATGCAGTTCCAGGATGCGAGGAATAGGACACTGAGGATGGGGTAGTGTACAGGCCACCATCAAAAGGGTTGTGACTTGTCCTGGAAACTGGCAGATCAAATTCAAATGGTAAGCAGGAAGGAAAGCAGCGGTGGTGGTGGGGATTTCAAGCTACTGGGAGATGAATTGGAGCACACCTGCCACCATGAGTGTAAGACAGTGGGTCCTGTTGGAAGCTTTTCAGGACATCTTCTTGACACAGCTAGTACAAGGGCCAACACAACTGGAAAGGACTTTGGACCTTGTACTGGATAATGGGGAAGCTGTAAGGAACCTAGAAGTAGGGGAACCACTTGCTGGGAGTGACCACTACTCGGTGTGGTTCATGCTAAACATGGGGAGGGATACAGGGACACGGGTAAAAGGGTGGTTGAGTTTGGGGGAGCAGACTTTAGGATGATGGTGGAAATTCTGTGCAAGCACCGGGCAGACATTCAACAACACATGGATGCAGATCAGAAATGGAATATAATAAGGGGAGGGCTGGCAGGAGGCAAAAGAGACCTGTACTAGGAAAAAAACAAGAAGGGCAGGGCAAAGAAACCCAGCTGGCTGTCACCAGAGGTCAGGGAAGGGGTGAGAGCCAAGAGGGTGGCATTTTGGAAGTATAGGAAAATGGGGAAAGGAGAAGATAAAGATGTATACAGGGAAAAGTATAGGGAGGTCACCAGACTGGTCAGGGGGGCCAGAGCATCTAGACAGCTGAGACTGGTGAAGGGGAACAAAAGAGAAAAAGACTTCTTCCATTACATAAGCAAGAAAAGAAGAAGCAAAGACCAGCTTGTGAGGTTCAAGAAAGATTGGGGGGTGGGTGGAGAAGGGGGTGGAGCAGGTAGAGGCACTGAACGAGTACTTCTCTGTGTTCACGCAGGAGAAGGGGGTCAAATACCTCTGGCAAGTGGGGGGTGGGTAAGAGGAGGACAACAGATGTAGGGATTACAGAGGGCAGGTGCTGGAGGGGTTGAGGATATTGAGAGCGGGCAAAGCGCATGGGCCAGGTGGCATTCACCCTAGAATACTGAGGGAGCTGGCAGAGGCCCTTGTGGGGCCACTGGCAGACCTGTTCAATACCTCCCTGGACACAGATTGTGTACCACAGGACTGGAGGATGGCCCACATGGTGCCCATCCATAATAGTGGGCCAAAGGATGAACCAGGGAACTACAGGCCAGTGAGCCTCTCTTCGATCATGGGCAAACTCATTGAGGCCATCCTAAAGGAGAGGCTCATGAGCTTCTTGGAGGAAAACGGTATCCAGGATGACCAGCAACACGGCTTTGTCACGGGTAGATCATACCAGACAAACTTGGTAGAGTTCTATGACTGGGTGACATGGAAACTGGACAAGGGCAATGCTGTGGACATCCTGTACTTTGACCTCAGTAAGGTCTTTGAATCAATGCGCATGTGAGTTTGGGGTGAAAGCTGGAGTATGTTGGGACAGGACCAAAATGGTGACCTGGATCAGGAGCTGGCTGAAAAGGAGGCAGCAAAAGGTGGTGGTGGTGGAAACTCTCATCACTGAGAGGTGATGAGTGGGATACACAGGATCTGTGCTGAGACCAGTACTGTTTGGGATTTTCATTGCAGATATCTCGAATGGGATCCAGAGCAAAATAGTCTGTTTGCAGACAATACTAAGATGGGAGCTTTGGTAGATGCCATGGAGGGGGTGAAGGAGTTGCAGGAGGACCTGAATAAACTGCAAGATTGAGAAGATAAATGACAGCTGGGGTTCAAGCTGAGAAGTGCAAGGTTCTGCACTTTGGAGCCCGGAACCAGGGAGGGATTATCACTTAAATGGATTTCAGTTGGGTTGCTCCACAGAAAATAAGGACCTAGGGATGATCATAACAGGAGCATGAACAACTCTGTTAAACGCAGAAGGGTGACAGCAAAAGCCAACAAAATGCTGGGGTTTATAACTAGAGGGATCTCCTCTAGCAGTAGGGAGGTTATCCTGCCCCTGTATAGGTCACTGGTCAAGCCCCACCTGGAGTACTGTGTGCAATACTGGCACCCGTTCTGAAGAAAGACATCAGATTGTTGGAGGGGGTATAGCGCACTACAAAGATGATCCAGGGATTGGAGGGCAAGCCATATGAGGAAAGACTGGGGGAGTTGAATATGTACTCTCTGGAAGAGAGGAGGGACAGGGGAGATATGACTGAAACCTTTAAGCACCTCAAGGGAATAAACAAGACTCATACAGAGGTGATTTTCCAGACCAGAAAAGGGAGGGACATGAGATGACACCAACTGAGATTGGAGGGGTTAGATTCAAGAGAGAAATGAGGAGACATGTTTTCATGGAAAGAATGGTGAACAAGTAGAACTCCTTGCCGGGTGAGGTAGTGGCCTGCAAGATGGTGAACAGCTTCAAGAAGGGTTAAGATAGGGTAAGGGTAGAGAGGTAATAGGATGGGGTGGAGTGGCAGCAGCATTATAAGGTGCTAGCTGCGCACTCAAGCAGACTCGATAGACTGTGAGGCCTGTTTCTGCTGGCATTTTCTTTGTTCATATGTTTGTAGATGTTCCCACCTTTGTACTTCCGGACAGATAGGCCCATACTGGAGCATAATTCCTGTCTGCCAGACTGAGTAGGTCAGGGAAAGCTTAACCCCTAGATATTTGATTTTGAGGTGACCAGGTGAGACTCATAGATGCTATCATACTGGGTGTACTGAGGGGCTTCAGGGGGAGTACCTCTGATTTGGATATGTTAATTCTTAGGCCAGATACTGTATATCCCCAAATGCCATTAAAGTGTTCAGGATAGGTTGTGTACTGCTTTCAATATCTTTTGTCACTATTAAACAGTCACCTGCATTCAGTTTGGTATGATATTGCTTATATCACACAAAGCACATCTTCTTGACCTGGAAGGACACTACTTCTTTATTCAGCTGTGAGCTGTGTTGGAAATTCTATATTGCACTTGATATCTGTAACAACATGCACTTTTGCTCAATTCTATGGGAGGTGAAACTAACTACCTTTGGTAATTGTTTTTTATTTACATATTTATTTAGTGTTTAACCAAGAAGCGGCTTGCAAACTCTGTTTATCTTGTGAGTAACTTCAGAAGGATTTAAATACTGCATTTGGGTAGACCCTTGGAGGTAGCTAGATTGTCTACTAGGATTTTCTGACAGTTAAACTATTTTTAAATAAATTACAGGTGGCTGACGAGTGAATAAGGAGCTTGCAAACTCTGCTTATCTTGGAAGTAACTTCACAAGGATTTGACTACTGCATTTTGGTTGTCCCTTGGGGGTAGCTGGATTGACTACTAGGATTTTGGAACAGAAACTATTCTTAAATAATTTACTGGTGTGTAGGATTTTGTGATAGTTAAACTATTTTTAAATAAGTTACTAGAGGTTAGTTGAATTACTATAAAGGGCAGTACTCACAAGGGTGGTGGAGCATTGGTGTATTTGATTGTTCTAACAGTCACCTGTGTTTGTGGACTACCCACACCCCTTCCCACCCACACCCCAGGCTTGGCATTTCCTTTATAGTCAAAGTTCTGACATCACTTCCTCAACAGGTCTTGGGGCAGAGCTGTCATATTCTTAATAATCCATCACAGTGCATAAAGGGTAAGTACACACCACCAAAAAAATAAAATTTTTTTACATATATTACATACTGTATATTATAAGGGAGAGGGACATGTGGGGAGAGGTGCAATGCACTGGGTGTGGGGCAACAGTTTTCTGGGAGACATTCTGGAAACTGCATTGCTTCTATTGCAGGCAACTGTCAGCTCTGAGGGAGGAATTGCCCACCTCCAGGCTGAACTGGCAAGGACTAAGGAGGCCTCCCCACCCAAAGCACCACTGCCACAACCACTGCCTCAGGGTTGCCAAGTATGAAGAGCAGTTGGACCACAGTGGGTTCTGGGAGGGTGCGGGTGGTGGAACAGAGGTGAAGACCGCTAGTTGTACCTCTACAGAAATCATATGCCAGTCTGGCAGAGCAAGGTTCCTCTATGATGGCACCCTCAGTGGATACCAAGAAGAATGCTGAGGACATCCACAAGGGAGACCCACAAAAGGGTGGCAAGGGACACCGCAGGGGAGGGAAACAGCTTCTGATAGGGGACTCAGTTGTTACGGGGGGGTAGAACTGGGGAAGGGATAGGAGAGGGAGTAAGGTACCTGCCTGGTGCCATGGCTTGAGGGACAAGAAGCGAATCCCCATGATTGCAGAAGCAGCATCACAGGAGAGGGAACTAGATATCATTGTCCACCTTGGGACAAATGACCTTGCTAGGCACAGAATCAGTGCAGTGCAGGATAAATTTGTTGAGTTGGGGAGGGCCTCAGACGGGTAGCAAGCATGGTAACCTTCTCAGAGGTGTTGCCAGTCCATGGCAGGAGTGAGGCTAGGGTACTGCACAACATGCAGTTTAATGAATGGTTGCAAAACTGGTGCAGAGCACAGGGCTTTAGCTTCATTGGGACTGGGGATCACCTGGAGAGTGAAGGTCTGTACTGGCATGATGGTCTGCATCTGTCCATGAAGGAACCAATCTCCTAAGTGACAGGTTTAAATGCTTCGCGGCAAGCTTTTAAACTAGCCAAGGAGGGAGGTGCTGATAAGCGCAGGAAATTTCAAGCCTCCCCACAAAATATGGCAGGTAGTAAGGTAAACACTGAGGTACAGAGCTCCAACAGAGGGCAGGACAGGGTAAATGGAAAATAGACAAGGGCAATAAGAGCAGGGATGGGAAAAGGATAAAGCCAACATTAAATGGAAGGCAATGAGTACCAATGCCCATAGTCTGGGAAGCAAGCTTCCTGAACTAGTATCCCTGATGGAAGATGACAAATTGAATATTGTGGCAGTCACGGAAACATGGTACACAGAGAACCATGACTGGGATGTCAACATGCGAGTACACAGTCTACAGAAGGGACAGGAGGGTAAAGAGGAGTTGAAGTAGCTCTATACATAAGGAAGGATCAAGCTACAGAATTAAAAGTAAAGCGGAGGACAAAGGGCACTCTGGGTCACCTTGGAGACAGGGAATGGCATCACAATCCGCACAGGGTTGTATACAGACCCCCATCTCAAGGGAGAAACAGACAAGAAAATGATAGAGGACATTCTCAAAATGGCTGAAAAGGGAGACACTGTTGATGGGGACCTGAATATGCCAGATGTTAACTGGATGACATGTACTGCTGCCACATCCAAGAACAGGGTCATTCTCGATGCCCACAAGGCGGGCCTTAGACAGCTAGTGTTGGAACCCACTCGGGAGGAAGCAATACTAGACCTGGTACTCTCAAATGGAGAGAGGATCACAATTGAAGTCAGTAGACATCTGGGAACAAGTGACCACTGCATGGTGTACTTCACAATAAGCATAACCATGGAGACAAGCCATACAAAAACAAGGATACTGGACTTTAGAAGGGCCGACTTTGGCAAAATGGGTGAATACCTGAGGAATGCACTACCAAATGGCCAAAAAGGAAGGGTGGAAGAACAATGGAGAAAATCAAAACTGCTATCATACAGGCAACAAGCCTTTGTGTGGGACAAATAAAGAAAATAAAGCGGAGTAAAAAAACCACTATGGTTCTCAAAAGAGGGCAGGAAGGTTAAGGAGAAAAAGGCTGCATTCAGAAAGTATAAGGAATCACAGAAGGAGCATGACAGGAAACTGTATCAATTAAAGCAAAAAGAAGTGGGGAAGGCAGTCAGAATAGCAAAGGCCCAAACCGAGGAAAAATAGCCAACTCAGTTAAGAAGGGGATAAAACCTTTTATAGGTACATTAGGCAGCATAGAAAAGTTAAGGGAGGAATAGTGAAGATTAATAAAAGTGAGGGGAGGTGGGCAGAGGGAGACAGTGAAAAGGCAGAGATACTGAATGAATGCTTTTGCTTAGTATTCACAAAAGAAGATAAGGAGGAGTTACCTAAACCAAACAATAGAGGCACTCTGGGTAGGGGGGTTGACACCTGTCCATTTACAGAAGAAAGAGTCCTGAAAGAACTCCTAAAACTCAAGGTGGACAAAACAATGGGGCCTGACGGGATTCACCCCAGAATACTAAAAGAACTAAGAGAGGACCTAGTGACACCACTGACCACACTTTTAACAAATCATGGGAGGATGGGGTGGTACCTGAGAACTGGAGATGGGCAGATGTGATTCCTGTTCACAAAAGTGGGAGCAAGGCAGAAGCAGGAAACTACAGACCTGTAAGTTTGACCTCAGTGGTAGGGAAAATGATGGAATCATTTCTTAAAGAAAGAATTGTTGAGTACCTAGAGGCCAGGGGGGCACAGGACCCAAAGCAGCATGGATTTACTGCAGAAAGGTCATGTCAGATGAATCTAATTGATTTATTTGACTGGGTGACCAAAGTAATAGACCAGGGAGGGGCTGTGGATATGGCCTACCTAGAATTTAGCAAGGCATTTGCCACAGTCCCACACAAAAGACTAATAATCAAGTTAGCCAGCCTGGGAGTGGGTTCCAGGGTGGTAGCCTGGGTAGCAGGATGGCTGCACAACAGGACACAGAAGGTAATAGTGAATGGAACACATTCCGAAGAAAGGGGGGTTACTAGTGGAGTACCTCAGGGCTCAGTACTGGGTCCAGTCCTCTTTAAAATCTTTATAGGTGACATTGCAGAGGGTCTGGAGGGAAAGGTATGCCTCTTTGCAGATGACACAAAGATCTGTAACAGAGTTGATACACAAGGGGGTTAGAAAGGATGAGAAGGGACTTGTCAAGGTTGGAGGAATGGTCAGACATATAGCAACTTAGATTCAATGCAAAGAAGTGCAAAGTAATGTACCTGGGAAACAAAAACCCAGGAGAAGAGTACACAATAGCAGGGGAGGTACTAACAACAACAAAAATGGAAAGGGATTTGGGGTAGTCATATCAAATGACTTAAAGGTGGGTAAGCAATGTGAGAAGTCAGTAAGGAGAGCCAGAGGATACTGGGATGCATAGGAAGGGCATCACAAGTTGAAAAGGAAGTGGTTAGCCCTCTGTACAGACAGTTGGTGACACTCCATCTGAATACTGTGTGCAGTTTGGAGACCCCATCTATGCAAGGACATAGACAGGATGGAAGCAGTCAGAGGAGGGCAACTAAAATGGTGCAGGGTCTGCATCAGAAACCATATGAAGAGAGCCGGCGAGAGCTTAATATGTATACCCTTGATGAAAGGAGAGACAGGGGGGACATGATAGAAACTTTCAAGTATCTCAAGGGAATCAACAAAGTCCAGGAGGGTAGCATCTTTCAGAAAAAGAGATGTGTAAGAACAAGGGGCACAATTTAAAGATAGTGGGGGATGGCTCAGGGGTATTGTGAGGAAATTTCTTTTCACGGAGAGAGTGGTGGATGCATGGAACCACCTTCCTGGGGAGATTGTTGGGTCTAAAACAGTGGGGAATTCAAACATGCATGGGACAGACATAAGGCAATTGTAGGGGGGGGTTGCAGGAAGTAGGCTGTTGGTTAACTAGAATCTGCAGCTTATCCAGTAGGAAGGGAAATGGGCAGACTGGGTGGGCCAAGTGGTCCCTATCTGCAATCAAAGTCTATCTCCCACCTGCATTCCTAAATCCCAGGTTGGTGTGGATAGCTGTGGACAGGGGTTCCATGGCTAACACAAAAAGCAAAGGGTATGGGAACAGCCTGCCTTGTACCACTATGTAGTTCAAGCTGGGACAGAGTAGCATTGGTTATAACCCTGCTACTGGGATTCCTATATAGGTTCAGATCCAAGAGAAGTAGGGCCCTATGTTGTAAAGATCCAGAACTGCGTGTAGGTACTCCCACTCAACTAAATCAAAGGCTTTTCAAAGTATATGGTCACCATTGCAGCGGGAGAGTGGAGACCTGATGTCTTTTGCATCAAGGTAATGAGGGGCATGTTGGTGATCTGAGCTGTGTCTCCCTTCAGAAAGCCCACTTGGGAGGCATGAATAATATTGGGTGGAGTTTCTCCAGTCTGGTAGCCAGAACCTTTGCCAAGATTTGGCATCAGCATTTATTAGAGAGATGGGCCTATAGTTTCCAGGGTTTGTGTGGTCCTTCCCATCTTTGGGAGGATAGTAATCATGACTTTTCTCAGTGTGGGGTAGCTCCCCTCTGAGTGGGCTTCCTGTAACATTCTCAGCATGGGGAGGTCACTTCTAGGTGCACCAATCTGTAGAAGTCTGTGAGTAGCCATCACTGCCAGATGCCTTATGCTGTGCCATGTTTAAGATAGCTTTGCTGATTTCTGAGGCAGTGACTGACATCCAGTGTGTGTTTTTGAGCTTCTGACACGGCTGGGAGAGATAGCCAGTCTCTGAAGGTTGTGAACTTGGCTTTATTCCAGTTTGTGTAGGAAGACTAGAGAGTTTGGTAAAAACCTGACACGGTCTCATTAATTTCCCATTGATCATAAACCGTTTTGCCCTGTGGGCTCACTAGTCCCTGGATATGCCTGTCCACCTCTCTCTTTGTGAGCCTATAGGGTAGCAACTTCTCAGCTTTTTCTCCCTCAGCCCAATATTTGTGATGGGTTCTTGTCATTTGTAGCTCAGCCTGTCTAGTTGCTAGATTGTTAAGTTGTATTCTGAGTCTTGTCAGGTCTGGAGATTAGATTGGGGTCCCTAAGTCTTAGAGGCAGAGCTTTATATGCTGAATCCTTAGTCTTTGGTTGAGCTTCAAACTGGGCCTTTCCTTGTCCTCTGTTCCTCCTATGTGTTTGAGAAGCTAATAGTTGCCCTCTCAGTGTGGCCTTATAAGCTTCCCAGATCATGCAGCATGAGGCAGAGTCTGGGGGTTATTCTCAAAAATGTGGCCGTTTCTGTCCTAACCAGGTCTTTAAAATCAGTGTCCTGTAAGAACAGTGGGTCCAACCTCCATGATGTTGATTTTTGAGGCCTAGTTGGGTCAACTGACAGTATGAGCACCAGTGGGGCATGGTCCAATTGGTATAGTGGGGCAATTTAAGTGTTAGCCACCTTTGGTGTAACCTCCTCCCCCACAAAGTCAAACAGTAGTCTAGCCTGCTGGCCATTGCTCGGGCAGCTGAAAAATGTGTGAAGTCTTTCACAAATGGGTGGTGTAGTCTCCACACATCAGCCAGGTGGTGCAGGGTAAGCATATCCAGAAGGGCTCCATGCGAGTTGGTGTGAGGTTCTGGTCTGGCGTTGGACCTGTCCATCAAAAAGTCTAGTGCCATATTGAGGTCCCCCCCCAACCAATATTCCTGAGTTATTCAGGGATTGGTCCAGTATTTTTTGGAAAAGGGCATTGAAGAAGGCAGGGGCATCCTCATTTGGCAGATAGGTGTTTACCGGTAATATTGGGCCCACTCGAGTGGCTAGCTTGACTAAAACCCAACGTCCCTTAGCATCTGCTTCATGGGGGATCTCTTTCCACTGCAGCTTCTTATGGAGCAGAATGGAAACCCCTTTGTTGGGTTTGTCTAAAGTGCTGTGGTATTCTCTGCCCACCCATTCTCTTGCCATCTTACGGGCCTCTTGGTTACTTAGTTTAGTCTCTGAGAGGAAGGCTATGTGACATTTCAGGCTCTTTAATCAGGCCAATATTTCTGTTTGATTGGGGAGTTCCACCCGGATGTTCCAGAAAGATTAAAATGATGTCAGATAAGCAATCCATAGTCCCTAGTCAAGAGAATCCTACCTTTATAGATTGTCACTATCTGCCTGTCCCGGTCAAAGGAATAGGGTCCTTCTGTCTGAGTGCTTTAGTTGAGTCAGGTGGAGGGTATAACCCTTCTCATAGTGTGGGTCTCTTGGTAACATTTGTAGCTGTAACATTACTGTGTGTTGTGTATTTAACCCGAGTTGCTTGTTCAATTCCTCTCATCCTTTTTAAGGGAACCTCTTAATGACTTCTGTGAGCATATGTTTGTTGCCCATACATGGAATACTTGAAACATCTGCTAAATGTACTGAAAACATCTATCAACAACAAGGCACAAAAATTACAACAAAGCAACATTTCTCCTGAAGTAGAGGCAAGGCTCCAACTGTGGAATTGGGTTCCTGACCAATATTGTTTTCAAACTGAATGAGCTTTATTAAAGGCACCAGAAGGAAGCACAGGGTGTTAAGTTGGATACAAAAAATGATACAAATACACACTAACAGTAATAAACAATGCAATGGTAATTTCAGAAGATGCACATGTTTTGGGTGAAAGCACAACCCTCCCTGTCTCTCCCAAAGAACTACCTTAATCCCACCTCCCAGCACCACCAGAGGATACAAAGGAAAACTATAGTCACAATACATAGTGGGTTAAATACCAGTGGGGAAAAACACCTGTGGTTCCACATGGACTTACTTGGCACATTGGAGGAAACATCATATCATCAATAAAGTCTGTCGAGGTTCCCATATATGTGTGTGTATTTAGATGATCAGCCAGACAAGCTGGCAATAAGGCATTCAGCTTGCAAGGCAAATAGAATCTCTCTGTGCCATTCGGTATGGGGTATGCTCTGGTCCAACCAATGCCAGAGAATAACCTTCTTTACAAAACGGAGATTAGAGCCATATCCAGTTTCTGATTTCCAGTCATTGCATTAGAACTTATTTATTTATTGAAATTCTTTCACCAGGAAAAGCACACTGAGCAAGAACTGCTTGTCTCCCAGTGCGACCTGGGGGGAGGGGAACAGTGGGGAAGAGGACAAGGGTAGGCCAGGTCCACAACATATATACATGAAATTACAATACAGTTGAAAACATTTGACAGAAATAGTTGGGCATAGATGACAATTTACCCTTACTTATAGTATAGTATAGTAGCAATTACATGGGGAAGTCGTACTTCGCTTTGTGAAAACATATAATTAGAGAATACAGCTGCATATGTTTGACAGGAATAGAGTGAATATGGATTAATACATATACCCTAATAATTGAGAGTAACAGTTACAATGAGGAAATCCTGTAAGGTATTGGGTTGTGGTATATAATGAGATGGGGTAAGAGCAAGATAGCTGGCTCTCAAAGTTGGGATCAAGTGCAGTACTTGGGTATGGTTAGCAGTAGCACCATTGGACCTACTGGGAGAAGAAATATAGGAGTGTCTGAGGTAGAATAGATTGAACAGTTAGCTGCAGGAGCAGATTACTGAGCAGTGGTTGGCAAGGGCATAGGATAGTGAGCAGACAGAGGAAGAGTGGTGAATTTCAGAGGGGAAAGAGTTCCAGAGTTGAGGGAAGTGGTGAGAGAAGGCGGCCTGGCCAGCTTGGGTCCGACGTCTGGGGACTAACAGGAGCTGAGAGTCTAGGGACCTCAGAGCATAGGTGGGTGCCAGAGGGGGCAATAGTACAGAGGTCAGGTATACTGGGAGGGTACCAAACCAGTTCTTCGAGATAAACTTGGCACAGTGTATTTGTCGGCAGTTCTCAAGGGAGGGGAGAGCAAGGGAGCGGTATTGCTCGCAGTGGTGGATGCGAGGAGGAGCGTCAAGAGCGAACCGGCAGAAAGCATTAGAAAAGGTATCCAGTTTGGATAAACTGACTTGTGGGCTGCACTGTAAACAATATCACAATAATCGGAGGAGGGAAGTATCATCTTCTGGATAAGCTCACGACGGACTGAATAGGGGAGTCTAGAATGGTTCCAATATAAAGCTCCAAGCTTGGGGTGGAGTTTTGTTAGTATAGAGTCAGCATGGACTGCAAAGGTGAGGTGGCGGTCAAGCCAATCTCCAAGATACTGGAAGGTGGTGGACGTCCTCCAGTTCTGACCCATCAAGGGTGCGGAAAAGTGGGATGGAGAGGAGCCTGGCTAGGTCATTGGGATGTACCAAAAGTCATAGTTACATTTTTTTTTTGCATTTAGAGAGAGCTGGTGAGAGTTGAACCAGAGCTGGACTTTGTTAAAATCTGCTTGGAAGGTAGACGCAACTGAGGCTGGGGAGGAGCCAGAACAAAATAGGACAGTATCATCAGCATACATGTGGATCAAGGAAGCAGAACAAGTTTGGGGCAGGTTGTTTAGAAAATTAGAGAATAGGATAGGCCCAAGCACCGATCCTTGGGGGACACCGGTGCACATGGAGAGGGGAGGGGATATGGCATCTGCAATCCTGACAGATTGAGTGCAGTCAGTAAGATAGGCACTGAACCAGGCAGTAGTAGATGTGGAGAGGCCAGAGTAAGAGAGGCTAGATAGTAACAGAGTGTGGGAGACTGTATGGAAGGCCTTGGCCAGATCGATGAAAATGGCAGAGGTGATGAGACCTCTATCCATTCCAGATTGGATGGTGTCAGTGAGCCTTAGTAAAGAGGAGGCAGTGGAGGGATCTTTCCTGAATCTAGACTGGTATTCTGTGAAGAAATTTGAGTCGGTGAGATAGGAGGTTAGCTGTGTAAGCACTAAGTGTTCTTGTAGCTTCGCCAGAGCAGGGAGGAGGGAGATTGGCTGATAGTTTGAGGTGGAGGAGGAGGAGGCACCTCCTTAGTGGAGAGGGATGACAATAGTGTGCTTCCAGGACAGAGGGACAGATGCAGTGATGAAGGATAGATTTAGGAGGTAGGCAATAGGGGTGGCTCTGGCAGAGCAGAGGAACAGATGCTTGGGGTCTAGTCCATCTGGGAATTCCCATTTGAGGGACTTAATGTTAGCAGGGCTTCTGGAGCTTCATCCAGAGATATTTATCTGAAGGAGAAAAATACATGTATTTTGAGGTAATTTTTGCTCTGTGGTAGTAGAGATGGTGATATGGGGGTAAGGAATAAAGGAGTGAAGAAGCGCAGGTGAAGAAATATAAGTTAAACTTAGCAGCGACTGAGATAGGATCTGAGAGTGTGGAGTTGTTTACACTAAGAAGAGGTGAGGACTTGGCCGCTGGGGGTGAGAAGAGGGAGTGTATGACCTTCCAGAATTTGGAGGGACTATTAAGGTTAGATTGGAGGGAGGATCTAAAGTATTCTGCTTTAGCTAGCCGAGTTGCTCTAGTGCACATGTTATGCAGATACCGGTAGTGGGAGAGGTCCTGAGGTAGGGCTGAGGCTTTTAAAGCTCGCCATACTGAGTCACGGGTGGTCATACAAGCTGTGAGCTCTTGGGAGATCCAAGGCAGGTGGGTACCGCATACCCTAGTATGTCGTAGCGGGGCATGGGAATCCCATATCTTAAGAAACGTGTTTTTGAAGTGAAGTAGGGTGTCATCTATCAGGTTGGAGGGGGGGAAGGAAACCAGTTAGCTAGGACAAGGTCATTTAGGAGGGGAGCGAGGTTTAGGGATTAGAACAACCATTGAACTAAGAACTTGGGGGATTTGAGATGGTGGATTTTCTAACAAGTTAGATGACATGGTGATCACGCTGAGTCAGGGAGTAGGCCTCTTTCAATGACTCTGCTTAAAAGTATCAGTGTTGAGGGGAATAACCTCAGTTTTAGCAAGGTTTAACTTATAATTGGAGAGATCTCCAAATTGAGATATAATCTGTAGGGCAGCAGGCAGGGATATAGCAGGGGAGGAAATATGCAGCAAGATGTCATCTGCATATACTGATAACTTGTACTCAAATAAACCAACCAAAATAGCTAAGACGTGAGGAGACAGGTTAAGCTTACAAATAAGTGCTTCTAGAAAAAGATTAAATAGCAGTATCGGTTGCTCAGTAGGTAGCACACTTGCCTCTGAGGCTGGGAGATCAGAGGACTGTGGGTTCAGTTCCCACATCTGGCACTTGGGTTAATATCCCAATACTGACACTGTAGTGCAGCATGAGGGGGGTGCTGCACTTCTGAGGTGCCGTCTTTCGGATGAGATGTTAAACCAAGGTCCCATCTGCCTGGATTGGTGGTAGTTTAGGTGGATGCTAAAGGTCCCATGGCACTTATCAAAAAAAAGTAGGGGAATTTCCCCGGTGTCCTGGCCAAATTTCTCCCATTCACTAAAAATACCACCAACAGCTTAATCTGGTTCAATTCCAGTTGCTTACCATCTGTATCCACCCTCCCCCAGGTTGCCTCTGAAAAAGGGACTGCTAGACCCAGTGGGCTTACCGGGTCAACAAAATTCAATCAATCAATAAAATAAATAGATAAATATGAAGGGGGAGAGTGGACAGACCTGCCTGGTGCCCTGGTGAAGGGAAAAATGTGATGAAAGGACTTCACTGTAAAGTCACTGAGGGTGAGGAATAAAGTACCTTAACCCATTTGATAAATATTTGGGGAAGGCAATATTTAGGGAGCAGATGGAATAAAAATTCCCAGGACACCCAATCAAAAGCTTTCTCGGCATCAAGGGGCACCAAGACTGCTGGAGTAGAGGAGTCCCCAGACGCTGAAACAAGATAGGATAATTTCCTGAGATGGTCAGATGATAGTCTGCCCTGGACAAAGCTGGCCAGCTCTCTAATTAGTGAGTCCCACACTAGACCCAAACTACAGGCCAACACCTTAGCTAGAATCTTCATATCTGTATTAATAAGAGATATAGGCCTGTAACTGAAGACCAGCAAGGGATCCCAGCCAGGCTTGGGAAGACCCACGATGGTTGCTGCAGTGAGGGGAAGAGTCCAAAAGACCAGCTAGATAGATGTAGTTGTAGGTGTCTAAAATGATTGGTGCTAGTTGTTCTTTACAGGCTTTATAGAAGTTACTAGCAAATCCAATGGGACCGGGGGATTTATGCAGAGAAATTGAATCAATTGCATGAGAAATTTCTGTTAAAGTTATTGTGGCATTTAGAATAGCAACTTGTGGTTCAGCTGTATCCTAGATGTGGTACTAACCTAGATGTGGTACTAACCACTCACCCACATAAAATATCGCACTCAGCAGTGTTTCACAATGACATGAGTGATCACGGGGATTGTTGCTTGCATAAGATCTCAAATTAAGGCCCGACCGCAGCCCATCTTTTTAACAAAACGGTCTTTTCGCAAGTTCAGTGCAGTAAACTTCCTTTCTGACCTGGGCATGATCAGTTGGCAAGACCTTTACTTAGCCAAAGATGTCGATGAGGCAGCTTACACCCTTAATGACAACCTTACTAGACTGATAAATAAGCATGCACCTTTTATCAAAGTAAGGGTACAGAACAACTCTAACCCCTGGTTCACCTCAGATCTTAAGGCAGCCCTCATAGCCCGAGACAAGCTCTGGGCAAAAGCTAGGCATTCCAAGAAATCTTCTGATTGGCAGGCTTTTAGAACAGCCAGGAATACCTGTGTGAAAAGTATACATTCTGTTAAAGCTAACTATTACATCTCTACCCTAGAACAAGCAAAAGGTAACCCTCATAAAATATGGAGGACAATTAAATCTATAGAAGGGCAGCCCACGGCCCCTTCCATCCCAACAAAGATAGTGGCAAGTGGAAAGATAGTGAAAACAAGTCCTTAATCCTTGAAGAATTTAACTCCCACTTTGCCACAGCTGGACTTCTTTGACTCTTCATCTTATGCTGGTTCTCGGTGAGCCAGCCTACCCCACGCCCATATCTAGCTCCCTGCACCTAGCTCTTCCAACTGCGTGAGATAACTTTAAAAGAAATAGAAGAGTCTCTCCTTAATTTAGACACCAAAAAGTGCAGGGATGATGGCTTGGAACCCTTCTTCCTAAGGTTAGGATATGCCCATCTCACTGCCCCAATTCTCCATATCTTCAATCTTTCCATTACATCTGCTACTGTGCCGTCCTGCTGGAAATCAGCACATATCCTCCCTCTATTCAAATCTGGTGACCTGTGCGATGTAAATAACTACAGGCCTATCTCCATATTGCCTATCCTTTCTAAAGTTCTCGAAAAACTGACCCACAATCAGTTAAAATCTCACTTGGAAACCTTCTCTCTCATTACCCCAGCTCGATCTGGCTTCCGGGCAAATCACAGCGCAATCTCTGCGTTAGCAAAAGTAACCAATGACTGGATCTCTGCTATAGATGCGAAGAAGGTAACTGGAGCAGTCTTTTTGGATCTTAGCAAAGCCTGTGATACTGTTGATCACAACCTATTAGTCAATTGCCTTGCAAAGTTGGGTGCCACATACCGTACTACCCAATGTTTCTCTAGTTACTTAACTGGGAGATCCCAAAAAGTAAAAGCAGATGGCTGTTTCTCTTCTGCCTTGCCAGTTGTTAGAGGTGTCCCCAAGGATCCATCCCAGCCTATCTTGTCTTCATTATACATTAATGATCTTGATTCCAACATATCTACGTCCAATCTGCACTTTTTCGTGGATGACACCGTGCTGTATACCTCTGGCTCATCGCTATCTGAAGTCAAGGGAATGCTTCAAGCGGACTTTGCACAACTTGAGCATATTTAATAAAGGCAAAGCTTCTACTTAATGCTAAGAAGACCAAAGCGATGATATTCTCTCGTAGTGCTGCCACAGGTACCTTCAGTACCCTGCCCAAAGATTTCATTGTTACCACATTAAATGAGCCTCTGGAAGTTGTCACCAAATTCAAATGTCTGGGCATCTGGATTGACAACAAACTCTCTTTCAATGACCATATCGAAGACTTCTCTAGAAAGCTTAAAGCCAGATTAGGTTTCTTCTTTAGAAATAGGCCCTTTCCCCTTGAAATTTGAAATAAGCTCATCCAGGCCACTTTTCTCCCCTTCTCGACTATGGCGATGTAATTTACTCTCTACCACCTCGCAAATCTAAGTAAATTGGACATCTTTCATCACTGTGCGTTATGGTTCATTACCAACCCCCTTACCATTCGCACCACTGTGACCTATATGCAGCTGTTGGATGGACATCTCTCACTACTAAATGCCTGTTCTATGCTGGTTTATGGACTCTTAAACTGCTCCTGCACAAATTACGAGCTATCTCTCATCTCTCATTAGCATTTCACATAGTGCATACTGCTCAAGAAAATCTGACTTCATTCTGCTTGATATTCAGAGGACACATACCTTCTTTGGTAAACATGCTATTGCGCATGCCCTTCCCTCTATTTGGAACCAATTACAGACTGTGCTGAAACTAACTAGCACAGTTTCAATTAACTTCTATAAAGTGCTAAGCTCAGCTTAAATAAAAGATATCTGTAACTGTCATTAAGCCACTTCTTATCCCCATGTGTGCCATGTGCATCCTTTGGTAAGACCATAATTGCTTTGTGCATATTAACTACCTATTGTTTGCACTTTCATTTATATCAAGACACTATTTCACTCACCAGCTCCTGACTTATATCTGCTACCTTTGCTGCAGTAATCCAACTCTGGCTATCCTGTCCCTTCCTACTCCTGGCTCTGTCTACGTATATACTTCTCTGCTCACCCTATCAAACCATTTCTACCTCCCTTATCCTTTACATTCTGTTGTTGTCTATCTGCCAAAATATATGTATTGCAAACACCAGTTACCATGTTTTCAGTTATCAGTATGCTATCTAGATGTCGTCCACGCTGTTACATTAGTTATTTACCACCTACGGTCATCCCATGTGGTGTCCTTGTATGTATATTTTGCTTGTATTATATGATGCTTGCATTTATGTATATATTGTTTATCAACTATTTATGTATGTATGTTGTGTAAGTCTACACGTCACAGGACCTCCTTGTGAATGAGCTTGCTCAATGGAGTTTTCTTGCAATAAACTTGAACTTGAACTGAGGGAGGTGAACGTCTGACAAAAAAATTGTCAAATTGAACAGGGCAAAAGGGAGAGGAGGGAAGGGCATAAAGATCCTGATAGAAATTTCTAAAGGAAGCAACTCTATACCTAGGCTAGGTAAGAAGCAAACCAGAATTATTGTGAACAGATGTTACAATCTTGTCCAAGGTTTGTGAATGCAGTCAAAGAGCAAGCAGTTTACCTGCTTTTTTCCTTGGTCAAAATATTCTATCTCAGAGCGAATAGAGATGCAGCGAATTATAAATCTGCCCGAGAAGTGGACATGAAGTGACCACTTCGCGTCCGTGGAGCACAACGTGAAGTGGACCCTGTAAAGTGCTCACTTCGCATTATCATTACCACTTCGCGCTTTCATTATGCCTTAACGCGAAGTAAGGCGAAGTGAGAAGAAAATAGGCACATCACATGGCCTGCAGTACTTAAGCCACATGCTTTAGCCAGGCAGGAAGGAAGTGAGTCAGAGAAGCAGTTTCACTTTCTCCTTTGCATTTGTACAGGGAGAAAGCAGAATTGTTTTGTGAGAGGAGTTTGCTTGGCTCTTGGAGTTGTTACTGCCAATCCAATTCAAACAGCTTTTTTAAAAGCTATTTTATTTAGTGCTGTATTGTGTTAGTGTTTTTTTGTTAGTGAATTTTTTTGTATACGTTTTGTTTTTGTTTAGTGTGTGTGACTGACTGACTGTGTGTGTGTGTGATGTCCCGTGGACCCAGGAGGATGGAGTGTCAGGTTGGAGTCGGGGAAGGTGAGTCGCTGGCACATGGGAGCGTTAGGAGGGGAGGACTGCAGACCCATGGGGGACAGGGCGGTCATGTTATGATGGACTGCTCCAGGCTCCTGGCCAGTGTTGCTTCCCCCACAGAAGCAACAGGAGCAGCAGCAGCAGCAGCAGCACCAATGCCACCGGTGGCTATTGCTTGTCCACCTTCTCCACCTCCACCACTAGCAGAAGCTGTTGGGGCTCCAGCAGCAGCCCCTCCACTACTTCCACAGCCACAGGAGGTCGCCCCGGAAATAGTGGGTGGTGGTGGGACTCATGCCCCCCAAGTGTGTACTGTGTCTGGTCCCCCGCTGCTCCCCAATGAGGGAGTTTTTTAATTATGTGGGGGTAGACAGCACAGTGGTGCAGTGCCGTGTGTGTGGCATGAGGGTGCGCCGTAGTCCCCCTGGGACACATTTGGGGACCAGTTGCCAGCGCACCCACATGATGATCACCACAGGGCAGAGTGGCAGGCTACCACAGAAGGGCCCATGCATCCACCTACTGGCCCTTCCATGGCAGTGGCCGAGGATGCTGCTGGGATGGGAGATGTGCCTTGCAGCAGTCACCGCCACAGCAGGAGGAGGAGGGCTACATCAGGTGCTCCACCATCACCACCACCACCACCATAGCCACCAGTACCACCCTATCCACATCCAGCCCCACTACCTGGATTACCCACTGCAGTGGACCCTGGCACAGTCCCTGTTAGCCAGTCTGACCTCCTCCTGGTGTGGGTAGCACTGGAGGAAAACAACAAGCATTTCATTAATTTGGAGCAGCAGGTTACCAGAGTGGAAGCACAGCAGCAAATACTTTCAGTGCTGCACCTGCTGCTGGACCACCATGGCATCCCACGGCCATGGTAAGTCCAGGTATCGCTTTTCTGCCCCACCCACACCCCACCCCACCCTCGACCCACTCCACTACTGTGTTGTACTTTTGTTGTGTGTTTTTGTTTGTTATTATTAAATCATACACATTTTCCTTCCAGGGAATCTTTCTTGCACCACATAGTGCACTACATTTTTTTGAAAACAATGCATAAATGCATTACAGTGAGTCATGTGACAGAGGCATACCCATTCTGAACATCTTCCCACATTCTGCCTCCCTTCTCAGCAACATTAGGACATGATGGCAGGGAGAGCGCGTGTGCGTGCTCCTTACAGTGAATATCGGAATGTGCAGGTTTGCGAATGTTTCTTTATGTTAATGGTCAGTTTGTTGTGAAATGTGTGGCCACGTTTCCAGTAAGAAGAGCCTTGTTAGTGGAAACATCCCACATTTCACCACAAAGTGAACCTTATAACATTAGGAAACATTGCTTGGGATAGCTGCTGGACATTCAGTATAGTGGAGCATGTACCTGTGCTCCCCCTGCCATCACGTCTTAACGTTGTTGAGGAAGTGTGGCACAAATGTGGGTTGCTTTTCAGATAGTTAATTCCTTCATCATGTGACTCACTATAATGAAATTATTGGTTGTTTTCCCAAACATATATTGCACTCTGGGGAGCAAGAAATATTCCAGTGGTAGTAATGCCCCCACATATTAGTTTATGTGCATCACCATAACTATGTAATGTGGTGACTAAAGCAGCAGCACAACAATCTGTTGATAACTCTGACCTATATTTTTTAATGCTATGTTACAACTTCCTTTACTTACATCCTGACTGACTGGAATGATACGATAATTTGCAGTAGTTGAGTGTGCTGTACTACCTTTTTTCATGTTTGAAATAATGAAAGGAGCATTCCTTTTAAATTGGTGCTGCTGACAGTGAGTGTGACCAGGTCTTTGTCATTGTTTTCCTCTGCTTTTCTCCATCACATCAAGTAGCTGTCATACAGTATATAACTTCTGTTGTTAAGTAACAGTTATGCATAAGTCAGTGTTTTATATGACACCACGGAACAATAGTTATTGAAAAGCAGCTACAAATAAATACAAAGCTGGTCGGAACAATATTGAAGATGTGCTCATTTTGTTTTCATACATGAAAAAAGTAGGAATAAGAGAACAGACATAAATTGTGAGAAGAATCGTATCACTCAAGTCACTGATGACTTCTTCGTAGAGTAGTGTAGGTCTGTGGCAATTTAAAGTAGCATAAAAGTACAGTTCAGAACTGTGAGGACATTCTTGCAATACTGCTTTAATTGAAAAATGTCACTATGATATCATGACTATGAGATCACAGCAACAATCACAGAACACACACAAGTGGCACAGAGTCCCCAGACTTTTTCTGCAGGCCCACAATGCGTCTTCCTTGTGTGCAGAAAATTGACAAGTGGTAATGAAGTGAAATGAGACTGTTTCAGCACATACCCCGTCCCCAGTATAAAATGATGACTGTGAGGTTAGTGTTGCTGGTCCAATGTGTTGTGCAAGATGATTCCACCAAATGAAATGTGATCATCTCAACTGGATTGAAAGTGCCCTTTGGATGTACACTAATAGTACCCTTGGTGAGTATATATATATATATATATATATATATATATATATATATATATATACATGATTGTGTATTTTATGGTGATGATGAGGGGGTTGAACTTGACATGGGCATGTACTCATGCTATTGTTCTGCATCACATAGGTGACTCCAAACTGTTGCTGTGCACACTGCAGTCAGAAGCTGACGCTCGGAACCGCCGACCAGAAGGACTGCCAGGGAGAGGTACGGCAAAGCCGCAATTTTTATGCCTACCCGCCCTTCCCCCTCCTGTAGCCTTTCTTATATAGACACCTTCCCACCAAAACATAAATCATGTCCCCTGCGTCTCGCTGCCCTGTAGCCTGCTCTATATCCCCTTGATAGCTACCAAATCAGCAGACTTCCTTTCTGCTCTCTCATGCTGCCCACACTGTTGAGCCGAAGCCTGGCCAATTTATGCCCTTAAACATCAGAGTGAGAAATACATACGCTTGGCACCCCTACTGTGATATTCTATCCTTCTCCCTCTAATTATATTCCCTTTTTAATTAAACTCTACTCCCCGGACGATAGCTGGATAAGTCGTTTATATTAGCAATCTACTGAGGGCACCACGAAAGACATTTGCTATAGTACCATCTGCATACCAGTTATACTTTTTATAATGGGGGGATTTCTCTGGATTCTGCCTGCACTATTACTGTATCCTGAGTGCAGTGAAAAAGGATATCTCTCAAAGGATGCCACACAGGAGATGTATTGCATTACATTACTCGATTTTCACTGCATTACTGCAACAGTCCCAAGGGACTGGGTATGTATATATGACTTCCCAATGCTATAACATAACCTATGGAGCAGTTGCCATGGAGGGACTCAGTCGGATTTACTATCTTATGGGACCTTGCTTCAATTCTGTACAGAAAAATATTCAATGCGCCTGTCTGCAAAACTACTAATCAGCATTCTAACAAGAGGCCAAAGCTCTATATCTGGATGGCAAACAAAGTGGTATCAGAATAAAAAAAAATGGGCAACGGCAAGAATCTTTAACCTATCTCTTGTGGCAGCTATGAAACTATTGATACTATTATTAATATGCTCAGGAAATGTAGAACTTAACCCAGGACCCCCAGAGGTCATCACTGCACCAACAGATTTAGCCAAGCTCAAAGGGCTAAGCTTTCTCCATATTAATGTATGCAGTCTGTTAAAAAAGATCACGATGATCCAAGCCTGGGTTAACCATACCCTACCAGATATATTAGTAGTGTCTGAGATGTGGCTCAGGCCTGTCACAGCAGACAAAGACATAAACTTACCTAATTATCAAGTATTCAGAGCTGACCGCCAAACTAGGGGTTGGGGCGTAGCGATATATGTGAAGCACAGCCTATCTGTAACCTGCCTTGACTCATCATCCATGGTAAAAGAATTTAAATGCCTATCCCTCAAAGTGGCCCTCTCCCACACCACATCGCTGCAGCTAATCGGCTTCTATAGGCCCCCTTCAGCTGACCTCAAGCTATTATCCCACCTGGGTGACCTAATCAAAAAGGGAATGGAAGAAACTATAATCATAGGAGACCTAAATCTAAACTGGCTCTCAAAGGTAGTTGCACCCTTAATATCATTCTGCGATACATATGGGTTTACACAGCTCATAAATGAACCCACCAGAATCAACAAAAGAATACAAGCAACAGCACACTATTAGATGTTATACTAGTGAATAAACCTCACCTTTTCTTGCATGTTGGAGTGCTATTCAATGACATCAGTGACCACTGCCTTATTGCGGGAATAAGATCAGCATGCAAGCCGCCATCCCCCGCTAAGTTCACAATGAGGAGATCAAAGCAAAAATTCAACATTGAGGCATATCTGGATGAGATAAACCACTCCACATGATGGCAAGAGTTTTACTTAGCAAACACAGTGGAGATAGCGTACGAGGTGCTAAATGACATTATTACAGGTGCCCTTAATACCTATGCACCAATTTCTAAGGTATGCATCAAAAATAAAACCTGCCATTGGTTCATTCCTGACCTTAAAGCCACCCTCCTTGACAGAGATAAGTTATGGAAAAAGGCACGACAAACTAAGTTATCAACTGATTGGGAGCTGTTCAAAAAAGCCAGGAATATCTGTACCAGGAAAGTATGAGATGCTAATGCTGCTTATTATATGTCTGAACTAGACTCCTCCTGCCACAACCCTGCCAAGTTCTGGAACACCATAAAAGATATAACAGGACACGATCCAAGTAACACACTCCCAGCCAAATTACACTATGGCAAGGGAACCATCTCTGATAGACTGGAAGTCCTGGAATCATTCAACAATCATTTTACAACCGCTGGTCTAGCATTCGACACCTCTCCGGCTAACCAAATACGTTCTCAGTTAGGTATTAAGAACACTGAAGCACGGGTAATGGAATCCACCTTCTCCTTCATACCAGCCACCCTGAAGCAGGTGGAAGAATTAATATCACAGCTGGACGCCAAAAAAAGTGCAGGTGCAGACTCCCTTGATCCCTATTTTTTAAAAATTGCCATACAAGTATTAGCAGTGCCAATAACACACCTATTTAACCTCTCATTACAATTAGGATCTATTCCATCGATCTGGAAAACAGCCCAAGTTATCCCACTACTGAAAGCAGGGGACCCCATGGACCTCAACAACTACAGGCCAATCTCTATCCTCCCCATGCTCCAAGCTGCTAGAAAAAATCGTGAGCACCCAACTAAGAGGATACCTTGAAGAAGCTAATCTTTTAAATCCAGCGCAATCTGGGTTTAGAGCCAACCACAGTACCATCACAACCCTGGCTAAAGTAACCAATGATTGGCAACTCGAACTGGACAAAAAAAATTGTGTCTGTGCTGTATTTTTAGACCTGAGTAAGGCATTCTATATGGTTGACCACGAACTGCTCCTCTCATCCCTGAAATCCATAGGACTCGACTCAACCTCCATCAGATGGTTTAATAACCATCTCACGGGAAGGATCCAGCAGGTGAAGGCTGAAGGAGACCTATCACCACTCAAATCTCTTCAAAGAGGAGTTCCCCAAGGATCCATCCTTGGCCCAATCCTATTTGCCATCTATATCAATAGCATCAACAATAACCTCATCAAAGTCACTGTACACCTGTTTGCAGATGATACAGTATTGTATGTCAGTCACCCCTCTCCCATAACAGCATGCATAGAGCTACAAGCAGAATTCAACCTATTACAACACCAACTACTGGAAAAAAAACGTCTGCTAAATGCAAAAAAAACTAAGGCAATGTTTTTCTCCCCCCAAACATAAGCCGGAAACTCCTTCCCAAACAATCTCCCCCACATATCCACTGTCCTTGGTGAAAATCTTGAATATGTTACAAAATTCAAATATATGGGGGTCTGGGTAGATAGTAGACTCGACTACTTAGAACATCTGGAAGATTTGCTAAAAAAACTCCGAGAGAGGCTTGGACTCTATTACAGAATAAAGCACTTTCTCACAAGTGATTCTAAAAAGAAGCTGGTCCAGGCCGCATTTCTATCAGTATTAGATTATGCAGATTTCCTATATGGTCACTGCCCCAACTCATATCTGAGCAAACTGGACACGCTTTACCATAGATCCTTTAGGTTTATTACAGATCTTCCTCTTAGCACTCACCACTGCTCGCTTTATGCTGCAGTTGAATGGACCTCGCTCCCAATTTAGAAGAGACAGGAATGCCACACTATGGACTTATAGAGCAATATCCAAGATACTACCAAATTATGTCTCAGACTGCTTCACACAAGTCACTTTAAGTAAATATGCCCTAAGAAGCCTAAACTTCATCATGCTTAAAAAGTGCCCAAATTCAGTTCTCGATATGGTAGATCTGCTATCAGCTATGTCTTATCTGCCTTATGGAACACAATGCAGAAGACCCTGAAAGTGAACAGACACATCTCATTTACATCCTTTAAATATCTGTATTCGAGGCTTATCAAAGAAAAATGTAATTGTTTCCGAAAACAGTACAGTACTCCTAATCTTATCCATCTCCCTTCTCAGATAGCCAACTCACTGAAGATATCCACCTTTACTAAGAGTCACCATCCCTCACACTCCATGCACCCCTCCTTCCATCCACCTCCCCTTAATCCCGTGTCATACATCACAGCCCTAATACCCCTTTTATACAAATCCCCCAGTGCCGGCCTCCTGCCTTCTTCATAGGTCAACAGTTCCAGCCTCCTGCCTTCTACATAGGCCCACAGTTTATCCCTTCCACAGTATAGGCCCCCACCATCTTCCACCTCCCCCACCAGCCAGGCACACCACTTCCCTCTCCCCTTCCCCTCACCCCTTAGTACCTTATTACCACTACACCTGAATTTAGTGTATAGTCTGATTCGAATGTATCCTTAGACTGTGTGTATACTGAATATTCTATGTAGTATCCTAGAATGTGTGTATATTGAATAGTATTATGTATCTATGTAAATTGAACCTTGACCTTACCAGGTCCATCTTGCAAATGAGCTGTGCTCAATGATGTCCGCCTGCATAAATAAAGATTTGATTGATTGGTTGATTGATTGATTCCAGTGCTCAATGAGAATTTTTGCACTTAAATGGAAACGGATAACTCTCAAGCATATGAAGGTAAGTATTTTTTTTGGGGGGATCATATTTTCAGTTTTGTCTGTAATGGTTTCTTATTTTTACTTCTTCACAGATTTCATCAGCATCCTTCTGGAGTCCGATTATTAATGATGGTCATGGTCATCGAATGAAACGACTTCTGCGTGTTGCATGTGTGCCCAAGCTCGTGTCGGGGGAGGGGTGTGCCGGATGTTGAAGAACTTTTTTGGATAAGGCCACTTTGACAGAACAACAAGTTATCACAAATGTTCCTAAAAAAAAAAAAAAAATTAATGACTCCTTAAAAGTTACAACTTTATTGTTATGTGTCCCTCCCTGGCTCTCAAATCGCAATCCCTATTGTCAAGTTACATTTCAGAGACACATCTTGTCAACTACTAAGACAACCTGTTGTGTGCAATATTTGCAGCAGTCTTTATAAAGCAATGAAATGGATGAAATAAAATCTTCATACTTACCAGAATGGATTTCACATGGACATTACATCAGCTCCTCTCTGTACGGTATAGCTACAGCATCTTTCCCAACAAGTAATATTAACGATGGAGCCTGTTTTTGTTCTCCTGTAAAAGAAACAAAATAAGTGTACTGTATGTGTTTTGCCACTGCGGCTCTGAAAAGCTACAGAAAACAAAGCAGACAACTTAAAGAAGTGAGGCAGCATAACAAACATGAGTGCACATACTCACTTTATGGTTTAAATATTAAGAAGCCGGTGGTGGTGGTGCACTGGTAGACTGGTGGTCCGTGGGGGGCAGACAGACTCATGGTGGCAGACTAGCATAACATCAGTCCCAGTGGTGGTGGTGGCCCATGGGGGGCAGACCGACTCATGGTGGCAGCAGAGTTGGATAACAAGTCCCGGTGGTGGTGGTGGTGGTCCGTGGGGGGCAGAAAAACTCTTGGTGGCAGACTTGCATAACATCAGTTCTGATGGTGGTGATGGTCCGTGAGGGGGCAGACAAACTCTTGGTGGCAGACTTGCTTAACATCAGTCCCGGTGGTGGTGGTGGTCCATGGGGGGCAGACAGCCTCTTGGTGGCAGACTTGGATAACATCAGTCCCAGTGGTGGTGGTGGTCTGTGGGGGGCAGACAGACTCTTGGTGGCAGACTTGCATAACATCAGTCCCGGTGGTGGTGGTGGTCTGTGGGAGGCAGACAGACTCATGGTGGCAGCAGACTTGGATAACATCAGTCCCGGTGCTGGTGGTGGTCTGTGGGGGACAGACAGACTCATGGCGGCAGCAGACTTGGATAACATCAGTCCCGGTGCTGGTGGTCCGGGGTGGGGGGGACACACCGCCTTTTAAATACTGCAGTTAAAACCTGCCAACATTAACCACATCATCATCCTTATAAAGAAAACTGTCCTCACAGTCATCGATGTCTGAAGTCTGACCACTGGGAAATTCTTTCTCCACTGTGTCATCATCTACATCAGTGGTGGGCCATTTCAGGCAGCCACTGCCAGTGCCACTAGGATGCTCCATTTCCACATCAGCAACACCACCATGACTAGGCCGGGGTATGAATACCGAGGTTGCAGTCCTTGCTGGTATGTGCCTCTCATTCATTTTAATGAATGTTAACAAACTAACATTTTCAGGAGACAGGTTTGTCCGACGATCCCTGGCTATTGGACCTGCTGAGCTGAATACCCTCTCAACATTTACACTGGAGGGTGGGCATGTGAGGTACTTCAGTGCTACTGCAGTCAGCTCTGGCCATTCACTGACCTTTCCACTCCAGTACAAAAGAGGATCTTCACTTATTGTCAGATGCCTGTTTTCAGACAAATATGACTCAACCATTCTCTGTGCCGCACTAAGTCCAGTTGTTGATGCATCAGCCTGTTCCCCGGAATCATTGATTTCACAAATACCCACTTGGGACAAAGCCTCCCAAAGCAGGTTGATGCCATCCACTTTGGATGACAGACCACCAGGAACTACAGTCCCCTTACCCTTGCATGATATGCTTGATGGTCCTCCAGCTACATCTTCAGCTGGATTATGCTGCTGAGGTTTACAAACCTTGGCATGTGACTTCTGTGCCCCATGAACCAAGCAAACCAGTTGACCACTGATATTTTCTACCTGTTCAGGCCCTCCCTCTAGTACTAATGCAATTCCACATTTGTATCGTGGGTCCAGCATTGTTACCATGGCAAAGTTGTCACTATGCTGAATGTTCACAATGTGGCGATTCTGGTAAAATACTGTCAACATGTTTTGCAGCAACATACTGCTACCACCGTCTCCGGCAACATCAAAGCTATGCTGTACATTCACCCATGTCTGCCTCAGCACCTGCAGTAGTGGAATTGATTGGTTAATGGAGGCAGACTCGCCACTCACTGCTTGAGTGGCATGTTCAAAAGGCTGCAAAATTGTTATTAAGAGTCCATGAGGCCCCACTGTTCAGTCATCATAGACATGGAGTCCCCAGAACTGTCACGGCTAGTGTACATAACAAGATATTCTGAGATGGCTTTGTATTATTCATACAACCTGCCTGCCATGTATAACATGGAGTTTCATCGGGTGACAACTTCCAGCTTCAAGCGGTGCGGAGGCAGGCTGTTTTGTATCTGCAACTGCTGCAGTTGGTCACAGACTTTTCCAGATCTTGAAAAGTGAGAGCAGATATGTCATGCAATGGTCTGCATTTCCTTTATGTCGGGGTGCTGCAGAAACTCCTGAACCACAAGATTTAAACAGTGGGCCATGCATGGAACACAAAAAAATCCACCATTCGTGATGCATTTCACTACATTTAACCCATTGTCACTTGCTATGAACCCAGCTCTCAGGGACAGAGGGTTTAGCCATCTGTCAATTTCAGTCAGTACCATGTCCAACATGTTCTCACCAATGTGTGAACAGGTCACACTGCACATAGCAATTGTTGCATGCTGGCAAATTCCAGGAAGATTGCTACCGCGGCAATCCACCTTCCTGCACTGATTATTCACACTACCAGCATCACAAACAACCCCCAGCACCTGCGCCCAGTGTGCAGTTATACACAGATATGAACTCCCCGCTGTTTTGCCACTTGTCTACATATCCATACTTAAATGAATGAATGGAGAGGAGGAATGTTGAAGGGCATGTCTTACTGAGTCTGAGACAGTGCTGAACAATTCGGGAACAGCATGGGTAGAAAAGTATGTCCTGGATGGGATTTTCCACTTTGGACAGGCACGGGCAGCAAACCACCGGAACCCAGAATTCTCCACAAAGGAGAAGGGCAAAAGATCGATTGACAGCATTTCCGCTACAGCAGCATTAAGTTCACGTGACACTGTATGTTTGGGGGGGTACTTCAGCTTATGTGCAAAAACACTCTGTAACGTGGGCTGACTTAAATGTCTTACATGGGGTGTGCTTTTGGTCACAAATGGTTGTGCTCTGTGATGAATGGCATTGGCAGGGGGTGGAGTGTGGATATTTGATGAAGACAGTTGCACAGGTGATGATGACAAACCCAGAAATTATGTTATTTTTCCAGATTTGCCAACATTGATGTACCACTTGCACTAGACATACTGCATTCACCACACCACCACCACCACAAAAACTGCTACTCTTTCCAGCACTGGACAACATTTCAAAGTCATTATGGTCCTCCACCTCATCATGCCTGTAGTAATCCTCTGCTCTTATTACCACACTACTGCACACGTTTAATTTCCTACTGGGCTTAACAGTCATGGAAGGGGATAACATGCTGGCTATGGTTGCCGGTGATACGGGTGAATACTCCAGTCTGGTATTAGCTGCCAGTTTGTGCTGGGTCCACAGAGCCAAGTGCCTATTCTTAAGATGTGTATGCTGTCCTCCTGTCCCAAGATGGCTCCCCTTTTTACCTCGACTCACATGCACATGGCAAACCTGGCAGATTGCAACTGAATCATCATTTGCATCTTGAACAAAAAGGTCCCAAACAAGGGACTGTGATGTTCTGCTTTTAACATGTCCATGATGATGTGGCTTATTTAAGTCTGCTATTTTAAGCACTGAAGTAGGGGGCACGTGATGTTTCTTGCACTGCACACCTGGACTGCAACTGACCACCATGACTACCTATCATATTGATTACCAGGTCATCATCATCATCATCATCATCATCATCATCATCCACTAAAACCGGTAAATCACAAGTTTTTACAGGGGGGGAGATTCCTGCAAACAGATTCAGGCACAGCAACTTTTAATTTATTTTTTACCGGTTCCCAACTGGGGTCAATTACATCATCATTATATTCATCAACGTCACTGTCACACACATCCACATCTTCTGCTTGGATGCTGACATGTGGACTGCATGTTGCAATAACAGCAACATCATCATCATCAGCAACATCACATTCATCATCAGCATCTACGCCACCATCACCTGATATTTTTTCACCACACTGTGAATCACTGCATGGAAAATGTGTGACGTTAAGTGCCACGGTGGATGGAATATCACATTGTATGCCATCATTGACATGATCATCAGAATCAGGTTCAGTTAATGGGATGTTACTGGGAAGCATGACATCATCTATGCTGTTACTCACTTGCACTGCTTCACGCTCAATATGTTTGGATATGGTACACTGGTCAGAATTAGAACTTAACGCAACAATGCTAATACTAACTCCACCACCACTAACACCGGTAACACTAACAACACTGGCTGGAAAAGCATCATCTCCTCCAACTATCAGTGAAGCTACTGATTGGACTGTAAAAAACATTGCAGGAGAAATACCTTTCCTCACATCAGCAATGCGCTCTCCATCCACATACTACTACCACACCCACAGAACCTCTTACTACCAACACTGCCATGGCCAGAAACAACTTTACTTGCATGTCTCTTTGCAGGCATTTTGGGGATCAACCACAAATATTATTACCAAGTTCAGATTTTGATACGTTCACTTTCTGACTGGAGGGATGCTGGCTGGATGTGAAGCAAAATAAACAACTGTGGCTTCAGCAACAGATGAGAGACTACTGTGTTGTGACACTGTCATGAAATTAAAGCAACTTCAGTAACCAGTGGTGCTGATGGGGTCACAAAAACAATATAGTCTGGTAAAAAATACCTTTTCAACATGGGGGTTGGGGGCACTGAATACAGACAGTGCTGATTTTTACGGCACTACAAGCAGCAAAACTAAGAACAGAGAACATGATCGCAGTACAAAATCAGGCAACTGCAGTGGATAGCAGGTTCACACTACTGTGCTTAGTTGCACTTACACTAATCTGTGTCACAAATTTTAAAAGGTGTATTACATTTGATGCATGCAACATTGCACACACAACACAGAACACTGTGTACAATGCTGAACGAGGAATGCGATGCAAATGCAAAAGTTCAGTGTACTGCCACATAATGTAAATTTATAATTTAAACAACCTGACCTTATGAAATGCTGCACCTCATTCACACAACAAACAGCAAGAAAATTTGTACTATTACTGACAATTTTACTATGTGTACAGTAACACAGTCAGTTATATAACAAAAATATAACCAAAACACAAAGAAATCACTAGTTCTCCAACTTAAATCTACCTACACACAGATACACCCCTCAACCACACAGCACACTTCACTGTCTTTCACCACACACACTCAATGTTGTAAATTTACATTCAAAATCCATACACAAACAAAAATGCTCGATGATGTGAGCACAGGAGGGTTTCCTACAATCGATGAACGACAGTTGGATCCCCCCCAAAAAAGCAAAAATGCTTTTTGAACAGCTTTTAAAAGATTCCTACAGACAGCTATCAGAGCACACTGTCTCCTACTCCTTCCTACTCATACTACCCTGAACTGAGGCTGTGCAGATCAATATAGAGCCCATGTGACCTGAACTTCCATGAATCACTGCAAAATCCACCTTCGGAGCTCAAAAACAAGGCGAAGTGAACTGCCACCAATGTACTTCACCTTAAAATTGAAAGAGTAGTGACCAATGGAGGCAGAGTAATGCGAAGTCACTGTTTTCAATGCACTTTGCGTTCCTCATTATAACGCAAAGTACTCCACTTCATGTTATGGAGCACTCCGCGAATCTGCCTGTGCTCCGTGAAACGCTTCGCAGAGCGGATTGAGCCCACTTCGCCCACCACTAAGAGCGAAGCAGAAGTTGTTCTGCCTTTTCCCCCAAAAGAGTGTTATAATGAAAGCTTAGATTTTCAAGGCATTCCCAGTCCAAATTGGAGGAGGTTGGGGAGATGAGCCCTTCTAATTTACAAATTTGTGTTAGCAAGGAGGATAAGGTAGCTGAAACTTGCATTTTCCATATAGTCACTAACCGTATCAGTTCTCCTCAAAGAGTTCACTTCAGGGCTCCCCATAAAATTTTGAGGGCAGGCATGGAGGGAGAGTAAATCTCCATAAAGGAAGCGATAAAGGACTGGAAGTGATCCAGCAAATCTCCTGATTTGAGTAGTTGATTGTTAAGGGTCCACGTTTCATCCCGTTTGAGAGAGAGGGAAAAATTTAAGTGAATGATGGCGGGATGGTGATCATAAATGATCTTGGGTGAATAATGGCACAAAATGACCCCAGGGTGGTATTCTGTTCCTAATAAAAAATAGTCAGTGCAAGGAAAAGAATTGTGGGGAAAGGAATAAAATGAGAAATCCCTGGTATCAGGATTTGAAGCCCTCCATGGATCTACCAACCCCATGAAGTCCATTAGCTCATGGAGAGCCAACTGACTATGTGATAGGGTTGATGAGCACTACATGACTAGTCTAAATCATTAGACTGGACCAAATTCCAGTCTCCCCCCAGAATAATAGGACGTGAGGCCCATGGGGCAAAAGTGGACATTAGGGTGGTAAAAAAGTGAGGGTCTTTAGCAGTAGAACCAGATATCTCCCACAGTATAACCTCCAATTGTCCTATTACATCAGTCTTGAGGATCTGTCACCTCCTGAAAGAGGCAGAAGGGGATCCTTTGGGCTATAAGAATAGCCACCCCCCTCTTGCGAGAATCCAAGCCAGCCCCAAACAGCTGCCCCACCCAGAAACACCTAAAAAAGGAGAACCTGGGATGGGGCAGATGGGTCTCCTGCAAAAAGGCAATATTTCACTGTAATTTCTGTAACTGGAGTAAGAGTTTAGCCCACTTGGTAGGGGACTGAGTGCCTTTGATATTCTAAGTACAAAACTTAAATGCAGCCATGGTAAGGTTTTAAATGGAAACCAGAGCTAAAAACTGAATACCGGGGGCAAACAAGAGGAAAGAAAATTGGCATCTCCAATATGCCCATCCCCCAGCATTGTTCTGCCTCCCCACCAGTTACTCCAGTGATGCCCACCCCCAAACCCCACTCCCTTAGATCCCCCAACTTGAGAAATGCATTACTTGGATGGACCAGAAAACAGGAAAAAAAAAAATCTCCCCAAGAAAAAAATTGTATAAAATCCAATTCCCCTTCCAGAAAAAAAAGTCCATATTCATGAACCAGAATATTAATAACCTGAACAACAGAGAGGGTTATAACCCCCTTCCCCACAATATGGTTCATGAAACCACAACAGACCAGTGCCAGTCATCAAAAACGATTGCCCCCCCTCGCCCACCTGGAGTAATACATGGAGAGAAATACACATTTAACAAGAAACAACCCTAAGGTGGAACGTAACAATAATTCTAATAACCTTCACTCTGCAGCCCAAGAACACTACTCAGTTAAAATAGATGTCCAGAGCCTTAGGAGGCAGGTCCTGAGTTGAATTGGAGAACTATATTAACATATAAGTCCTAAAGTCTAATAAAACACTGGAAAGTCCTGGGCAAAGTACAGAATGTGAAATCAACATTTAATTATTCTTAGGCAGGCAATAATGTAATATAACCAGAACAATAGCCAGAACAATGATACTACAAAAAAGTACAAGAAAAGGGAAACAGAACTTGTAGCCCAGCTCGTGTAGATCCCGGTAATCCTTATAGGACCACAGTTCATAAAACTGAAGGGGACACAGGGTAAGCAGAA
Source organism: Neoceratodus forsteri (assembly GCA_016271365.2). Classification (NCBI taxonomy): domain Eukaryota; kingdom Metazoa; phylum Chordata; order Ceratodontiformes; family Ceratodontidae; genus Neoceratodus; species Neoceratodus forsteri. Next base: position 1,876,221,166 of record CM057452.1, read on the forward strand.
GGTAATGCAGCACAGAATCCCAGTCTGATCCAGGATGAAAGTATGATGCAGAATGATGAATCACAGATGTCCCGAGCCGACCAAAACCCTGGTCGATCAGAGAATATCCAATAGAAGGTTCAAGGTGCATTACAAGGCACAATTCAGCCATAACTCAGGGGATCCAGCAAGTGAAAAGAAATAGGACGTTGCCATTCTGCTAAGGGCACCACAGTCAGGATGGGGGCAGTGAAAGCAAATCAAAACCTGCGCTGCTGAAACACATACATCGAAGCAGAAATCAAATGTAGATCGAACTACAGTCTTCAGAGGAACCTCCGGGATAACAGAAAGGCAAACATCACCAGAGTCTGAAAGAAAAGAGGTAATAAACAATGTTTTTTGCCAAAATGAGAGGGGGAAACCAGGCAACCAGCTGAGAAATTCTGAAGTTGCAGCAGAAGCTAGAAGTCCAGTAAGAAAAATCGAATGGAAAGTCCACTAATCCAGGAGTAAAGCAATTCCCAAAAGCTGAAGTAAAGCAAACCTTTCAGCCAGATTGGGAAGCAGAGATGAAAGTTCATAGGAAACATGCACAGAATCCTCAAAGGAATTCCAAACATTCTAAATAAGGACCTGCAATTTGGCTGGGTAAAGCATCTGGAATTTAATCCCAGCGGAAATCAGCTTAGACAGTGCCGGGTGGAAAGCAGACCATTTTTGCCGCACAGTTGCTGGGGGGTCTTGCAAGACACACAATTTATTGCCTTCCCAAAGAACAGATTGAATGTCCCAGAGCTTGCCCAAAGTATGTTGCTTGTCAAGATAGTTGAGGAGACACAAGATTAGAGGGAAAGGAGGTGAGCCAGGTGGAGGTCTGGGGCACAGTGCCCACTGTACATGTTGTACCACATACTGAGGGCCATTTGGAGATGGCCCAGAGATCTTCTTGATGAGTTTTTGAGTAAACTGTATTGGTGTGGCTCCTTTGGCATCTTCTGGTAGTCCCAAGACTACTAAATTATTTTTCCTGCCCTGCCCTCCAAATTGTCCAATCTGAGTTCTAATTTGTGCAGTTTTTGATGCAGGGAGGAATTGTTGGGTTTGGTGTGCTCTCATCATTTTTCTAGCGATACAGTTCTGGCTGCTACATTGCCTACACATCGATTAGTCTCTCCAAGTTCCTTCCTCATTAAGGCAAATTCTGAGGCAAGGTGAAGAAGGGAATCCTTGAGAGGTTGATGTTCTAATAGAAATCTCTCCTCGAATAAGGGAGTAGGTTCCGGATTGGTGGTTGTAGCCAAGCCAGGCATATGGTTGTGGCCTTTAGGCTTCTTTGCATTCTTGTCTGGGGTCTGGGGTGGAGTATGCCATGGCAGGCGTTGACGCATTTTTACATCCATACCTGTAGTTTCCTGGTCTGAAAATGTTCCTCCAAATAGCTCCAAGGTTATTAAGGTGCTATATATGGAGGAAAAAATAAACCTGGGTTACAGAAGTTGTTAAAATTGAAGGAAAATACTCCAGGTGGATGGGAGCGACAGAGAGGAGCTTCTAGCCGGATCTGTGCATCACATGACTCCCCACCAACAAACATTGTTGAGCCCTATGTTCCCAGAGTCCCCCTCTGGGGAAATGTTATTATACTGCAGGTATGTCATTCCAGCAGTTAGTTGTGGAGGAGCATCCTTCTCAGAGAGAGGGCTGAGCCCTTATTTCTCAGGTCAGTGTATTCATCCAGCAACCAGAAGCACCCTAGAGGTCCAAATAGCGGGAGTTAATTCTAAGGCCTAGGGGAGGTGATAATATTTGGCCCTGCTACAGCTAGCACTCCAAGTGGTGTCTGGGGCAGGGGGATGCTCAGCAAAGATAAGCTTGGATGGGGGTTCCCATATGGGAACCCTAAGGGGGGGGCAATGTGACATTTCAGTGCATTTTACCTGGTTGGTCGTAAAGGACATGCATTAATTACTCCCTCTCTTCACTGTGTGCAGCAGTTACATGCCCAGGAGATTGCCCAGAGTGCCCTCTGTGAGAATTCAGCTGGCTGACATCATGTCAACACAATTAATAGGTGCTATCCATAACCACTGTTGCCCTTTATTAAACCTAGGCAGCATCCAAGTGCAGTCACTGGGAAGTAAAGCGCTACTCAGTGATGTTACCCCTTTCATCCCACTGGAAGTGAGCTGGGACAATCAAGTAGCATAAAAAGAAGTGAGGAGGTAGCCCACCTTTAAACAAAATCAACTGGTGAGCTAGCATCAATAGCGCTTTCCCCTTCCCTCCGATCCTCACAGCAGTAAATGAAAGAAAATGTTACTTGAACCCCGGCTGCTCTTGGAGGCAAGGTGCTATACAAAACCTCATTCAACCTAAGAGTCAGCAGGTCAGATCAGTAGTCTCTGAGGCATTAAGCAGTGCCTCCAGTTTGCCTAAGGAGTTTTTATCCTCAGACTCGTCATGCTGCATACAGTCTGCCCAGTCATCTGGTAGTAGGAACCAGTCCCCTGAGGCAGTGATTACAGTCCCTTCTTGAATGGATGAACTCGGATGCCCATCCCTCAAGTCCAAAGGGGCCAGTGTTAGCTCTCTCAAGAGCTCGCAGCGGTTGCTTGTCTTAATGGGTGTCACCCCATGAGAGCAGCTGCTGGCATCAGAGGGAAGGAATCTTCTTTGATGGCTGCAAGAGCATTCTCTTCTGGGTTGGGGTTTCCCCAGGGTGTCCCCTCTGGGCTTCTTCTTGAGGCAGCCTCTCATGGCAGATTGCCGAGGTGCTTCCCCTTCTACCCCTCGAGCTTTCTGGCATGTCTCCTGCATCTCATGGCCCACCTCCATCTTTGATGGTGAGCTGCCTCGTGGGAAACAGTTGTTCGGTGGAGATGCTGCATGCCTGCGGCAGTGGTCTTGGATGAATTTTTCAAATTCGGCTGGACAGTTGAAGGCAATGTACTCCCCATTGAAGTTAATTCATAGGCTAGATGGGTATCTCAGCGAGGTCTGGATATTCAGCTTGTAAAATTACTGCTTAACTCTAGCATAGGTCCTTCTCCTGTTCGATAAATCCTGTGAAAAAATCCTGGTACATTGGTATATGGTGGCCATGCCATTGGAATGAGCCTTGTTCCCGTGCCCTCCGAAGAAAATATTCTTTCTCAGGGTATCGGAGGAATTTGCAAAGGATGGGCCTGAGTATATCTCCTGGTTGTGGGTGAGGGGCTAGGGATCGATGAACCCTCTCAGTCTCAGGGGCTGTACAGTTACTGTTATTAAGCAGCTCTGGCAGGAGGATGAGGAGAAAAGTGTACATGTCCCTGCCCTCTGCTCCTTCTGAGACCCCCACAATCCTAACACTTTTTCTCCTGGCACAGTTTTTCATGTTGTCAACCTTATTAAACAAACACTGGATTTTATTATTGCGGTCTAGAAGGGTTCCCTGGTGGGTGTGTACTGCTGCCTCAAGGCGCTGGGTGGACTGTTCAGTTTGGGCTACTGAGGTGGCTAGTGCGGTTAAATCCGCATTGGTTTAATTGGCCACTTTTTTTTAATCATTAGTGTCCAAAAGTATTTTGTCCAGTTTGGTCATGATAGCCCCCAAATCTGAAGCTGGATGACTTGCCTGGCACTGCGGGTGGGACCCGCATTTAGGAGCTGCTGCTATCATGTATAGACTGGCACTGCTGTGTCTCTTGGAGCTCCTTGAGGGGTAGCTGAAATCTAGCTGACCCGTCTGGCAGGTTCAATACCTCATGGCGCTGTGCTGGCTTCTTGGATCATGAAATAGCACCTGTGATCATCCGATGCCAATGTTTTTGGTATCAAACTGAGCGGAGACTTCAGCTTTATTTTACTCAGAAACTAAATCGCCTTTTCAGTCTGGACAGTTAGAGGTTGTAAGGATGCTTTCCATGGATGGGAGCTGAGGAAATTACACTGCCACCATCACACTGGCAGGCTCCGCCACCCCCACCATTGCTTCTTTAGCTTTAATAATAAACCTTAATTTTTTGCAATGAATTTGCTTTTTTGAGATAGATGGCCACTGTAGCTTTTTGCAACACAGCTGCGTCATCACACTAATTGCAACAGAAATGTAGCAGACTTTGTGAGTGGCCCAAGGAAGAAGCACCATCAAACACATTGCTGCAGATCTGTAACAGATGTTGTGAATCAGCTGCATCCTAACACACACTGTGCCAGACCTCTAGCTTAATTTGTACATGGCTCTACAAAGTCATCTAGATTTTTCTTGTTTTGATACTGTCACAAATGAGGAGGTAGTATATTATGAAAGTGGGTTTGAGTATCATGAAAACAGGTTTACAACCAACCAAAACAGAGCCTGCTTTCATGACACTCAACAGTCTAATTTAACATTTTAAAACTGATCATTAAAAAAACAACTTGAAGAATTCGCCTTACACCCTACAGTATTGACCACACAAGTTTCAGACTTGACTTCCAACATATTTTCTTGTCTTTAATGTGCAGTATTCCCTTGTTTACCCTATTTTGTAATGGTTAAGTCTCACAAAACCATCAGCCAGATATTCAGTAATGGGCAAAAATGCAGTGCAAAGGTTTGCACAATGCTTGACCTTGTACCCAACCCTGAGGATGCTATATCCAGACATATAGCACACCGGTGCTATCCAACTGAATATAGGGCCATGTCAGGGCAGCACAAAGATGAGCAGCATTGCCTGATGTGGATCTGGGCTTTATGCAGTCTACAAGGAAGTAGAGGGAGCTGTGCACCCAGATGTGATACTGCCAGAAGTGCCCAGCATGATATTCAGCCAGTAACATGCAAATGAGACCACTGTGCATGCAAGACACTAAGTGCCATATGCATGCCAGTTATGGTCTCATTTGCTTGAAATTTAATGGCAGGTTTGCACCCCACCTGTGGCCACCTCTCACATCAGGCATGGTAGCAAAAGCCCCACCACACACCCTGAAAGACTGTCCCCACAATTGACATGTAGTTCCTGTTGTCCACCGGCACCCCACCCTCCGATTATCAATTGCCATGTTAAAGAGACTGTTACTGGTATCTAGTGGCACTCCCCACACTCTGATCACCAGTTGCCATGTTAAACAGGCTGTTGCTGGTGTCAAGCGGCATCCCATACCCTCTAATTGCCAGACACCATGTTAAACAGTACATCCTGATATCTAGTGGAACCCCCCCACTCTCTGGTCATTGGTTCCCATATGGGTTAGGTTTCTCTGGTGGCCAGTGGTACCCCCATACCCACTGAGCACTTTTCCCAGTGGCCACCAGCACCCTGTTGGCTAACACCCCCCAACTGCCCACACAAAGCACACCACCCGTCCACCCCTCCATACCTACAGGGAGTACGCATACTATCTAACATACCCTCACTAAGAGATAGTCCTTTTTGAACCCTTACAGTAAGTTATCAATGTAATTTCACTCTTCTGTATCTAACTAGCAGAGGAACTCATTGGACTAACCTTTCCCCAGCTTTAACTCTTGGTGCTACCAAAAATAAGTTGTAGTTTTTATACAATGAAAGGTCCATTTTTAACAGAGTAGCCTGTAGAGAGAATGAGAAATAACTTAAAAAGACTGAAGAGTAATGTACAGTGAATAAGAACAGAAGCATGTAAACTGTGACTGTATAGGGAGTGTGCAAACTGTCCACTGTAGACAGTATGCACGCTCCCTATATGGTACACAGTATGCACTTATGTTCGTATTCCTTGTGCATTACTCTTCAGTGTTTGTAAGTCATTCCTCATTCTTTCTACAGGCAGCTCTGTTAAAAATAGGCATGCATGACAATTAAATCTTATTTTTAGTAACACCCATTTTTATGTTTACTTGTATGCATGTACAAGAACTATTATGTGGCAGCTTAGGAGAGAAGCGGGTTTTTGAGGTGCGGCACTGTGGCTGCCAATGCCGCTACTGCATTTTTGGGCTTGGCCCTATTTTCCCAATGTGGTGACATGCTGCTGCTGACACTAGTTCAGCAAGCATGCCAACAACTTAAAACAAATTGGCCGCTGCAATGAGGGAGTGACCTGTCATTGCAGGGTGGTGCCTTGCCTGGAGTAACATTTCAATAAACATGGTGGCTGCTGTCGCTGTCCACCTCTCACAGTCCTCATGAAAGCCCATGGGAGTGCCCAATCCCCCTGTTGGCATGCTCCCTCCCCAGTTCATTTGCCGATGAGGGAGCCTAATCCCCATCAGCATAATGTCCCCCCCCCGTTCATAGTGTGCTGAGGGGGGTGCCCAATCCCCTTCAGCTCATGTGCCCCCCCAAACACAAACACATTGTATTTGCTGATGGAGTGCCCAGTCTCCTTTGGCTCCAGGCCCCCTCAACAAACACCTAGTTGGCACGCTGGGAGTCCACCCCAGCTTGTCCGTTGTCCCAGTAAATGGAGAAACCGTCCAGATGTCTTTCTTTTTTTTTTACCTGTAAAAAAACAGAAAATCATCCCTCGTTGGTTCCGGTGCCTACTTCCCCAAACTGCACCCACCCTCTGTGCACCCCACATCCCCGCACCCTCCCTCACCCCATACTTACCTCCTGAGCCCGGTGCGACAATCTTCAGTAGAGCGGGAACACGTCTGCAATCTTCAAAGCCGACCACGAATTGAAGAAATGCCAGTAAGCCATATAATGCATACAATTTTTTTTTTCAACTTAGGTGGCTATCTCTGCCATTTACGTGAATTTTAGCATCAAATTTTCAACATGGGGTTCTGGGGACCCCACCTCATGAATTCAGCCACTGTCACCTGGTTATTCTGTCCTGAAAGGTGATTTCTAGGTCACTGTGCAAAATCACTTCTCAGAACTGATTAATGAAAGACAGTATCACTGTTCATGAGGTGGTCTCCCAAAAGCCTATGTTGCAAATTTGGTGAAAAATTCCAAAAATGATCAGTGTTATGAGCGCATGCTGACAGTTTCCCACACTCAGAATTCTGAGAATTTGCAATATTTTCACTCCAGATTTTTAACATTGCCATTTTTTCACACCTCCTTATGAACAGTACAGCTGCCATTTTTCACATCCTGCCCGAAATGTGTTTTCACACATCTGGCCCACAATGGTGCGGTTGCTGTGGGAAATCAAGGTTCGGAACAGATTAAGAAAATCATAGTGACACTGTTCATGAGCAGAGGTCACAAAATCCCTATGGTGAAAATTTGGTCAAATAATTCCACGAAATGACTGTTACGAGCATGTGTCGTGCGGTTTCCATGTACACTCGTAAGTTTGAGAATTTTTAATATTTTCACTACAGATTTTCAACATTGCCATCTCTTCACACTTTCCTATGAATACTACAGCTGTCATTTTACACATGCTGCCTGAACTGTGTTTTCACACATCTGGTGCAGAATGGCATGATCACTGTGGGAAATCAACATTCGGGACAGATTAACAAAGTCACAGTGCCACTGTTCATGAGCAGAGGTCCCAAATGCTTTCATGAGGTGGGGATCATAAAAAGGCCATGTTGAAATTCTGTAGTGCAAATACTAACAAACTCCTGGTGTATTAGGGTTTCTAACCATAATGTCCCACCTGTACAGACTGACAGGAGTCAGGGGTGTGCCTTTGGATTGCCAGCTGCATTGGTGCCAGACCGGTCTGAAAAGTGGTAGAGCCAAGGATGTAAGGGGTAAATTCTTCCCTAATAATAATACAAAAACTGATAGGGCCACTCATGAAAGTGGAAGGGCCATGGCCTTAGTGGCCCCTCCTGTTCCAGCGCCTATGGCCGGCTGTAATTTTTATGCCATTCCACCCCCAGGCTGCAACCAGTGACAGGCATCGAGGTGTGCCTTGGACTCTTCCACCCCAGAGTTCACCCCATTCTCCTATACTGCACCCATTTCAGCATATGTCCTTATGGAATGGGCTGACTTTAAAGCCAAACACCCCAAGGCACACCTCAACACTTGTCAGTGTCTGCAGGATAGGGTGAGGTGAAATGGCATTAGCATTATGGGTGATGACCCAAAGGCACACCCCAATGCCTGTCCATCTCTGCAGGATGAAGGTGGGGTTGGCATGAAGTTCAATACTCACTGCCATTCCTATTCTGCATCTGTCTAACTCCTGCACTTCCAATGCTAATACCAGCAAGCAAACATTCGGAATTGACAAATGCTTGTTATTTTTAGTAACACCCAGAGATAAAGCTGGGAGAAGGTTAGTCCAATGAGTTCCTCTGGTAGTTGGATACAGCAGGGTGAAACAGTGATGCTTTTGGCATGATCATTTCTCAATCAGTAGTGGGATGGGTATTGTATACAGTAAGCAAATCTCTTGGGCTAACCTGATAAAACTATATTAACTGTACTTTAATAATGCAATGACCTGAAGTGCAGAGATGGACCATCTAAAAATTATATTGCTAAATTACTGTAAGGGTTTAAACAGAAATACCTCTTAGTCATTATCATCATCATCATTCATCATTTATTTCTTAACAGGATCAAGACATCTGTACATAAAACCATCACTTGAATCAAGATAATAAAATCATTCCATAAGTCCAATAAATAACATAACATAACACAGTAACTAAGTAAATAAATAACTAAAAAGCAGGATATGCTAGGCTGAGTAAATAAGTCTTTAGTGCAATCTTAAAACTCTCAACAATCAGGCACTCTCACACCCAACAAGGTGGAGAATTCCACAGGGTAGGGGCTACAAAAGCAAAATCATCAGGCCCCTGATGTCTTTAACCTGACTCTGGGAATATCTAGCAATCCCTCTTTGGTGGAGTGGAGTGGACAGAGGGGGCAGTAAGGGTGAAGGAGATCTTGCAGATAATGGGGTCCCTGTTCATGTAGGGCTCTATAGGTCAGTAACCCAACCTTAAAGATGATCTGTTACTGTACTGGTAGCCAGTGCAATCCGTGGAGCACAGGCGTAATATGACTGGCCCTAGAAGTGCTGGTCAGTAGCCTCGCTGCCACTTCCTGCACCAGCTGCAGGTGGCAGATATCAGCCCCTAGTAGCCCTAGGTAGAGGTTATTGTAGTAGTCAAGCCATGAGGTGATGAAGGTGTCGACCAACATTGGAAGATCCTCAGGAGGAACCAGGTGCTTCACTCGGGTGTTATTCCTCAGATGGTAAAAAGAGGTCCTGACAAGGGCTGACATCTGAGATTTATGGGTCAAGCCACTGTCAAGAATAATGCCCAGGTTCCTCACCTTATCTGAGGTAGTCAGTTGAACTCCACTGATCCATAGCCCAGTGGGCTGTCCAGCTGACAGACCCACCTCCTGATGATCCGGGTCTACAACCAACACCTCAGTTTTATCCAGGTTCAACCACAACAAGCTGGCAATCATCCAGTCCTGGATCTCAGCAAGGCAGTTGTTCAAGACTGAGAGGAGTCCATCCTGCCCAGGCACAAAGGACATGTACAGTTGAGTATCATCTGCATAGCAGTGAAAACTCAAACCATACCACCTCATAATGTCTCCTAATGGCAGCATATACACTGCAAACAACATGGGTGATACAATGGAGCCCTGAGTACCCCACAGGGCAGGGGGAGAGGGGCTGAGGAAAAAATCCCAGACACCACTCTCGGAGTCCTACCCTCGAGGAACAATTGAAACTATCTGAGGACCATACCAGAAAGTCCACAGATGAACTGCAGATGCTCCAATAACACACCATGGTCCACAGTGCCAAATGCCGCAGAGAGATCCAGGAGGACCAAGATGGAATGGGACCTCTGATCTCTCACTATTAGGAGATCATTCAGCACCCAGACAAGGACCAACTTGGTACTGCCTCTTCCTAAATCTGGACTGGAGAAAGTCATAGATGTCGTGGCTAGACAAGTGATCATCCAGCTGCTGCGCAACCACCTTCTCAATAACCTTGCCCATGAAGGGCAGGTTGGAGACGGCCTGTAGTTTGCAAGACAGTACTGGTTAATGGAGGACTTTTTAAGGAGGGGTCAAACAAGTACCTCCTTTAGGGGGTCCAAAAAGATCCCCCTTTCCAATGACATCCAGACTATCTCTGCAAGGACTGGGCCAATTTCCTCAATGCACCCCACCAAGAGGTGCGTTGGACCTGGGTCCAAACTACAGCTGATTTGCTGCAAAGTCTGGATGATCCTCACAACATCAATGATTTCCAGCAGGTCAAAGTCAAACCAGGTCAACTGAGGGAACGCCACCTTTCACCAACCTCCACAATGCCCAACAGAGGGGGCTGAACAAATCCCGGACCTGATGGTGGCAACCTTATCTGTGAAGAACCGAGCAAACTCCTCACACCTCTCTTGTAAGAAGGTTCCACCAGGCTGAAAACAGACTGGATTGCACAGTCAGTCAAGAGTTTGGAAGATCCGAGCAGGTCAGTTCCCTGCAGCGACAATCTCCTTGGACAGGAACCCTGCCTTCTTATGGGAAATTGCAGATTGATAGACTACATAATGGTCCATTAATCTAAGTCTGTCATCCTCCAAGCCCGATTTCTGCCTGTGCCTCTCTAACCTTCAACCCACTCTCCCCATCTCCTTCAAGGTCCCATCAAACCATGGGGAACCTGGGTGAAGAGTGAGGGGCGAACACAAACAGGAGCAGTGGAATCCAGGGCTTCTGTCACCACATTGTTATAGGTGAGAACTAGATTCCCCAGGTCCTTGCATGCACTCAGTAAGCCCAATATGTCCAGTACAGCCATTAGGCTATCTGGTGTCATGCACCTCAAAGGGTGCTACCAGACCATCTCTGTAGGGGCAGGTATTTTGGGGGGAGCCAAAAACTGAACCCTATGGTATGATGGTCAGACTATCTGACTGGTTCCACAACCAAGTTGGAAATCTCCATCCCCAGGAGGAACACCATGTCCAACAAGTGACCACCATTGTGGATTGTGGAGGTAACAACCTGTGTGAGACCTAACAAAGTCATTAATTGGAGGAAGTCTCTTCCAAACTGTGAGAGTTCATCATCGACCTAAGCGTTGAAGCCCCCTAGAATTAACTATCTGGGGAATCCCAATGCTACGTTGATGATGAGGTCTGTGACTTCCTGCAGGAAAACGTTCCCATCCCGGAGCGGATGGTAGTTGAGAAGTATCCTGTATCCCACACCCACTCCCACAATACACTGAAAGGAGTTGATGGCCTCCACTGGGACATCCATAAGGCCCAGTTCTGATCTAAAAAAAATGGCTAATACCCCACCCTGAGAGTACATTAGACAGTATGTACACTACCTATAAATATGGGGGTGTGGATGGGTGGTGTGCTTGGTGTAGGCAGTGGGGGAGACACTACCCACTGGGGTGCTGTGAGCCACTGGAACAGGTGCTCAGTGGATAGGGGTACCACTGGACACCAGGGAAATCTACACACATACAGTAACCAGTGATTAGAGGGTGAGGGATGCCACTAGACACCAGGGACAGCCTGTTCAACATGATGCCAGTGTTAGGATTGTGGGGGAAGGTTACCACTAGACACCAGGGAAAACCTATTTAACACAGTGCCAGTGATCAGAGGGTGGGGGCTCCACTAGACACCAGGATAGCCTGTTTAACATGGTTTCAGTGATCGGAGGATGGGTGGTACCACAAAACACCAGGTACAGCCTGGTTAACATGGTGACCAATGATCAGAGGGTGAGGGGGGTGACACTAAACAACAGGGATGGCTTGTTTAACATGGTGTCACTGATCAGAGGGTAGGGGATGCCACTGGACAGCAGAGCATCCACTATTTACATGGGCAGTGTTTGGGGGTGGAGGACTGGTGTCTGCAGTACCTTTGCCCACCACAATGGCCTTGAGCCCCATTAAGTTGTCATTTGCAAAGGCAGTAACTTGTATCTGTTCAGATGGCATTTACCACCTGTGAAAACCACTCAATATCCCATTGTGCCTGTATACAGGGGATGCCTCCTTTATTTGCATGGGCACTAACAGGTTTTGCCTGCTCTGTGGGGGTGTCTGAATATGGACCCCAACCACACACACATCAGGCACAAAACCCAGTTAGCGCAGGCAGACACCCCTCAGTGCTTGGACTTAGTTTTAAATATCTGGCCCCATAAGACTTATCTCATGAATGTGGATTCTCTGTCATCATAGTGGTGTACTGTAAGTAAGTTGCACAAAAAGCTAATTATGAAAAATGTGCAAGACAATTAAATGCACATGCACAAAACATTAAGTTTATTTTCCTATCAGTTAAAAATCCACAAAAATCTAGGTAAAGTCACATAGTAAAGAATCATCCTTTGACAAAACTTTAACTAACCTAATGGTTTCATGTTTCAATTCTGTCATTTTTGTGCTATCCCTGAACGAAACGAAAATGGACTTAAAAACCATATTTCTAAAACTTTCAAACCACACAGTCAACAGTTACCAACTGTACTGTATCTGGAAATCCTTGGTCTGACTACATCTAAGATAAACTTCAGTTTTTTTCTAGACAGTGGCAGCTGCTATATAAAGGTACAAAAAACAGGGTTTAAAATGGAACAGCATTTGTAACCCCATCTATAGCAGGGCTACCAAACCCCTAAAATTAAATTAATTGCAAAAAAAAAACAAACTACTTTCATGTCTAAGTTAGGATTTATTGTCAAATAGAGATGAGCAAATCTGGTTAAATTCCCTCTGCAAATTAATTAGCAAATTTAGCACAATTCACAGAGTGTAGAGTGATCCACAAGGTGCAAAGTTTCCACCACAAAGTGTGGAATTTCGCCTGTGAAGTGCACACTTTCCCCCACAAATGGTGGAATTTTGCTGTTCATGGGTGAAATTCTGCCATTTGTGGGGAAAATTCCATACTTTGTGGACAAAATTCCACCATTCACAGGTGAAGTTCAGCAGTTCACGGTGAACACTTCGTGATCCGAGGGAAGTCAAAGTTGTTGAGTGCAGGAAAAATTTTGTGAAACTCCACGAATGCAAATTTCCGCCACTTCACAGCAACTTTACTAGCTAATTAAAACTTCACCACATCTCTACTGTCAAACCAACAAAAGTTAGGAAATCCTACATAAAGGTTTTTGGAACCCTTCTCCACTCATTGCCATGCACCAGCATTCACAACCACACCATCATCACACATACTACTAGTCATCCACTTCATGAATACAGTACTGGAGCATGCACAACACTTGCACTGGTAGCTCATTGCCACAAATAAAATCACTTACTACAGCAGTGCGGGGACCATAACTACTACATCACTACTGACTGTCCCACATGGCCAGTCACTTTACACAGCTACAGCAGGTCATCAATAACTTTGATGATACTCCCAACCTGCATGCATTAATAAATGGTCATTCATGTGCTTCACTTATGTAGCTGTATGTAATATGTCTCTGTCCATTACAATTGCCACTCTTTTAACATGAACATTTACTGACATTTTCCTTTTCAACATTGAACAGTTCAATGTAGCTAAATGCACTTGCAGACAGATAAGCACATATTTGATACAGAAACCTGTCAACCATATAGACAGATTTTACGTCAGCAGTGAAACAGCATCATATAATAGCATTAAACTATCTAAACAATGATACGAAATAGGTATACTATCAATCAGATCTTGCATTGCAACAGTATAGAGAATTAAATGTGTATATAGAGAAACAGCAGTCCGATTTAGAGATAACTCATCATATGTCATACATTATAAAAGTAGGGGGGAGAGGATATGGAAATGTTCCATGCCCTGAAAACGTTCAGCCTAACAGAGCATAAGGAAGGAAGACAGCAGCACTTGGAGGGTTCATGTGAATGAGTGATGGGGGCCAAACAGGTGTGAGTTGGAAAAGGAGGCCAATTTCTGGAAGTATCTTGTGATTTTCCCCTGTGCTGAATTAAAAAAGTTGTTCGAATAGTGTTAGTTTGGATAGGACATCATGCCAACCAAGCAAAGAGCTAATGTGTTGGCACCATTTCATCAGGATGGCTCTTTGTTTTAATAACAGCAGCCAGCAACTTTACCTAGGACCTTTGAAGAGTCAGTGAGTACATTAGTACAGAACTTGTGTAGGTGCAGGCATGACCATAGGATGTGAAGGAGGTCAGCCTCAGGACCATTGTTATCTCTATGAATTGGAGTATGGGAGTAGCTCAACATTTTGAAGTGCTAGGGGAGTCTATGCCACCTATGTGATATTTTAGTTTGAATAAATTGCCCTTTGACATCTTCATATGCATAGTGAGCTGCCCTTATGCATGCCTTTTGCATTTCTTGGGGGATCCTCAACTGTTGTTGAGTCTCCCAGTTAGCCTTATGATAGTTCATTATGGGAGGAAGTGTGTCTCTAATGGTGTGATAGACTCTGTCTCCAAGTCCCAGATTTGCTCCTAGTGTGTCCAAATTTCACAACCAGTGCCACTTAAGTGTGTGTGTGTGGGGGCAACATTTTTGTCCATGGTGGCAATGGGACACCTAAATTGTAAGAATCTACAGAATTCTGTTTTTGCAAGTCCATATCTGTCCCTTAGCTGTTGAAAGGAGAGTAATGTATCTGTGCCCTGGCAGGAAACAGCTGCAAAAAGCTTATTACCTTTTTGCTCCCAATGTCCCCACCTGACTGTGTTATTCTCAGTTTGACTATGGGATTACCCCAGAGGCAGATGAAAGGTGTTGGAGGATACAGTCTTTCTTTAGGTTGTAAGTGAGCATCATACAGTAAAGCCAGGCCTGTTTTGTCTCTGCAGTGATGGGGTGTTTCCAGGAAGAATGTTCATTTGCTCTGGGACCTAGCAGCAGACTGAGGCAGGAAATTGTGGAAGAGTGGTCTCCTAGGCAACCTATTGTGGTGAGAGAGGTGTATCTAGAAAGAGCCATTTTGTGGCTTGGGTTGTTCTAGAAGCCATCATGCATCCTTGGAACTAGGGCAACTGAAGTACCTCTCTGAGCCAATAGGCCACCTGTTTGTTCTTGTTCAGCCTGGTGAATTATGATCCTAAAAGAAGTAATTCAAGAATTTCTTCAAACATGCCAGTAACTTATTGCCAATTTTTAGTGCTAGGTTATTAAAAATGCAGGCAAATTTGGGAAGATAAGCTTTCTTATTGCCTCAATCTTCATGTTGAAGGTCAAGTGGATCCTTAGCCATCTTTTTATTTTTACTCTGGGAGCTCTAAAGAGTGGTTGCATTTACAATTCCCATGTCAGCACATTTGTAGGAGATCTTTATCCTCCAGTACGCCATACTGTGGGTAGTCCAGGCTAATTACAACCCTTTGGTGCAAGAGGCATCACAATTTGGACTGAGGGGAGAGAGAGTAGTTTTTTTTCCAATTTACCACCAATCCAGAAATGGCAGCAAAATCTGTAAATTTGAGGAGGTTAATAATACATGGGAGAGACTGGGTTAGGTTGGCTAGGGTAAGGACTAAGGAGTAAATCATCAACACAGGTATTCACTAGATAGTAGATGTTTCCAACAGTGATCCCTTGACTGGCTTCTGTAGCCAACAACTTCCAAGTGGGTGGGTCAAGGAAAATCAGAAGAGGAGACAGGAGAAGGGGCAGTAGAAAGAAGACTATGTGCACACCACTGAAGTAAAAATAAAGAATGTGTTGCCCACTCATGGAGTAATGTGAAACAATGTCCATTTTATTACAAAAAAAAATAACCACAAGTCAAGTAGGACACACTACAGACCACATTCACCCCGCTACTTCGAGTCACTCAACTCTTCCTCAGGGGGCATGGTCTCACTTGGCCACCTTGAAAAAGAGAGGCCAAAATGGTGAAAATTAACCAAGTCATAACCAAAAGAAAAACACTAGGGGAAAAAAACCCTAAATCCAGGTCCATGTGTAGTATGTGCATTCTTGAACTTAGTTGTTTTAGCCATCATGTTTTGTTTTTGTTCTTTTTTTTAACAGGTTGTTCTCCCACGAGGTACATCATAAGTGGTTGAGTTCCACCTTGTCCCTGCAACCAAAGTCCATCTACCATCTCAACACCACCACCGAGCCCAATTCCTCCATAGATTTCCTCCATGGTTGTGCCAGGAAGGGGAGGAAGGGGAGGGCCATCCTCTCCCCACCCAGAATGTGGCTTTCAGGGCCTAAACTCTCAATGCAACCAGGCCAGCCTTAACATTTTCTTTCTTACTGCATGTAGAGAAGTGTATTGAAGTACCCTGAGAAATGACATCAAGTGACACTGAGTACCCAGGATGATGAACCAGAGGTGTGTACTGGTGAAGGGGGAGGGTGGTGTGGCACTAAAGGGTGGGGGGATATTTTATTATATTGGGTGGCTGGGAGGGGGTACCAGCAGTGGGCTGGAAAACTGCCACCATGTGTATACTATATCTGGTGAATAGACGTGCCCTAATTTATTCATAAAAGAATGACAAAAACAACAAATTTAAATGTTTTGCAAAGTACAAAAGCAAAATAACGTGTGCATTTTCAAGTGGTCCAAGGAACACATCTAGTTCAAGGATTTTGATTCCATCACCTAGTTAAACCAGATTATTGCATCACCTTCACACCAAACACATTGTGGAGTTTATACACATGTACAGTTGTAGCCACAGACATTACCAGCTATTTCCAGATATTTTGCGAAATTTCTGAAGAGTTTCTCTCTGCTACCCCTACTGTGGAAATGCAGAAAGCATTAGATATTTCTGGAAATATCACAGAAATTTCAGGAAATAGCTGGCAGTGTCTATGGCTGCTACTGTAAATAGCTTCATAAAATATTAATGGGCATCTGTACTAAGTTTAAACCAATGTTAAATGTGTGTTTGGAGATTGTACCAGAATTTGGTACTTCTGCATTTGATTTGGCATTGTCAAATATTTGGGCCACTTCAGGTCACTTCAATCTATGGCAGGCTAATTAGCAGAAATAAAAACACTGTAGCCCATCCAGGTAGTAGCTAGGTTTAATTTATGCCACCTTTCCCACCCCTGTACCTTCCCACCCTCCTCCCTCCCACAGACTTTTTGTAAAAAAAATACTAGCTCTTGGTGACGTGTCAGTGCCAACTGAGTTACTTATAAATTGTTAGTGTAATTTCAGCCAATCAGTGATCAGAGATACTTTACTGCTGGTCTGATGTACAGTTAGTTCTCATGCGGAAGCACTAAGAGGAAGCACTCTACTACAATGCCAGGAAAAGGAACAGCAAATAAAAAAAAGATTAACTTATTATAAATCACCAAACTAAACATGAGTGATTTATAATAAGAAAATAGGTCCTACAAGGGATATATCTTATGGTATAAGAGACTACTCTATGAGGCTTGGGCAGACAGAACTGCTCAGCTTCACTTAGCAGTGCTCTCACCCAAACTTCAGGTTAGGAGTCTCTTATACTATAAGAGACATCTGTTGAAGACTCTCTTAACTTATGAAAGCAACTGACTTGGAGGACTTGGGGAGGCAGGAGGAGTGAAGAGTGGTGGAGGGCATCGCTTTCTTGATCATATTTGTAGGTTGCTGAAACCTCATACCCATGGGCTTTAAGAGACTTCTACTGAGACAATACTCCCCTCCTCGCTGTTGAAGATGGGTGCTGCTGTTTACAACAGATATGTAATTTTTCCCATTAAGAACATGGAAGGATACAGAAAGGAGAATTTCCTTCATACTTGCCATAATTTCCATTTCTGTTAGCTCCAACGTTGTCAATGGGGCCTTTCCCTGGAACCTGAGGCTATTTTGGAGAATATTGTCCAATATAGTTATAGGTATGTATTTTGCTTATCTGACAAGATTGTTAAGCAGCTGAGCAGCAACTGGGATTTATCACTTTCCCATGGACATCACAGTAAAAATCCACTATTTGGCATTAAAGGCCATTTGGTTCTCTACTTGTGATGTCTTATATTGTGAGATTGGGAAACTTATCCAGGTTAGTATCCACTGGCACTGAAGTCAAGTTTGAAGGCTGTTTTCCACTAATAAAATGTAATATGTTACAGCAGTCATACAAGTTTATCTGTGAGCCAGCTGTAGTCCAGGAATGTCATGGAGTTCTTCTGATGGACTCTGCAAGTGGGGCAAGAAGGGTGATCAGCTCAGTTACTGAAAGTATTGGCCAAGACAAGTTAGGCCTAAACTGACCTTTTTATTATTTGAGTGAAGTGGTATAGGTGATATATTTTGTTACAGAGTCTATGACATGGTTTAACAGGCTCTCCTGGAGGCATGGAGGTTGAAATCTACATATGTTGTTTGGCTGTACAGACTGGACAAAGGTAAACTGAGTAGCTATTGTAATCAGAATCTTAACATCCTTAGGGTTCTATGCTGAGGTCACAGCTTTGGGACATACCACTACCCCAGAGGGAGAACACATTACTCATATGTAATTCTGTCCCACTGGCAACATTGGAGCAAGCAAAAAATGAAATTATGGCAAATATGAAGGAATTCCACCTTTTACATTCTACCTGGCCATAGGAGCCAATACTCAACAGAGAGTTAAAGACAGCAGGCATGGCTCATATGGAGGATTTTATATTCATAACAGACGACCTGGGATGAACAGGGAATATTTAAACTTGGTCTTGGGATTAATGGAGAATTAATCTCTTCACGTCTCAAATATAATGACTTGTGCAAAGGGGGTAACCGTGGGAAGGGCAGCTTCATGAGGGTTTATAGAAGAAAAAATGGGATGAGGAGCTGATGGAAAGGTGAGGTGATATTTTATCACACTGATATACTATCAGAATTTAATAGTTTCCCTTCATTGTTGCTGCTTTTTAGATCTATTTCTGAGACTGTTGCGCCTTCCAGAAAACCATATTTTTAAAGATCATCTCAATTCCCAAAGAAACCTCTTTCTGAAATAACCCATTTTTATATTTAAATTGCTTACTTTAGTAAAATACTGACTAGACTGTATCTGTGCAGTAGAGCAAATTTGTAGTCTCACCAGGGTTGAGGTGATGATTGCACATTCCTTCTCATTCAAGTGCCTCAACATATAACGTGAGATAAACAGTTTAAGCAGTAGTCCCTGCATACTTATTTTAGCCATTTCAATGTTTTTTTTCCTATGAAACACAGTACTGTAATGATAAATACATTCACTTTTGTGAGTAAAGGTTAATGTACAATATAAAACAATAGTAGTTTTTAGCTAATTTTCATTATTGCCATGTCTCATACGAGATAAAATATAACACTACCCCAGTCATGCAAGTATCTAATTTACATATCTGGTATTTCTGTTCAGAGGGAACTAAAAGCCTGACAGCTCTGTCTGCTGCTTTTAATATTTTGTTTTTGTCTCTCTTTGTTTGACTGCCTATTTTTATGTTGATTGAGCGCAGCGCAAGAAACACATTGGCACAGCTTGCTGAGAAGCAGGCTGTGGAGGCACGGCACTGTTGTGGCCAATGCCCCCACAGCCTGCAAAGGCTTGTCTTGCTTCCCCCAACGCTGTTGCAGGCTGCTGGTGACACAAGTTTGGAATGTTCACACCAACTTGTGACAAATCAGCTGCAACCAGGGGCCACCTTGTCATTGCATCAGAAAGCCGTCCGCTGCAATGAGGGAGCGACCATTGCAGGGTGGATCTAGCAAGTTTGATATTGTTTGTGAACATGGCGGCGGGTTGCCGCCCTATTCACAAACAATATAACCCCGCCCACAATTTTTTATCTGCCGGCGGGCGCCTCTCCCCATCGGCATAATGTGCCCCCATTTCATTGTCTGCTGATGGGGTGCCCAATCCCCATCAGCAAAAGGAATTATCCCCTTTGTTCTTTGCCAATGGGGTGCCCAATCCCCATCACCAGAAAGGATTCCCCCCCTTTGTTATTCGGCTATGTTGAAAATTTGGTAATGATACTCCATAAAATGACTGTGTTACGAGCGTGCGTTGCGCAGTTTGTACGCACACTTGTAACTTCGCGAATGTATAATATTTTCACTCCAGATTTTCAACATTGCCATTTTCCCACACCTACTTATGAAAAGTGCAGCAGTCATTTTTTCCATCCCAGCCGAAATGTGTTTTTGCAGTTCCGGTGCAGAATAGAGCGGTTGCTGTGGGAAATCACTGTCTGGGACAGAGTAATAAAATGACAGTGATACTGTTCATGAGCAGAGGTCCTAAAATGCCTATGTTGAAAATTTGGTGATGATAGTCCATCAAATGACTGTGTTACAAGTGTGCATTGCACACTTTCCACACACCCTTGCAACTTTGCAGATTAATAATATTGTCATGCCACATTTTCAACAATGGCTATTTTTCACACCTCTTTATGAGCAGTACAGCTGCCGTTTTTCACATCCTGAGTGAAATGTGGTTTCACTTTTGTGGCACAGAATAACGCGGTTGCTGTGGGAAATCAGTGTTTGGGACAGATTAAGAAAATGACAGTGGCACTGTTCATGAGCAGTAATCCTAAAATCACTGTGTTGGAAATTTGGTGTCAAAACTCCATAACATGACTGTGTTACAATCGTGCATTCAACTGTTTCCACGCACCCTTGTAACTTCGAAAATTTGTAGTATTTTCATGCCACATTTTCAACAGTGACATTCTTTCATACCTCCTTATGAACAGTACAGCTGTCATTTTTCACATCCTGGCTAAAATATGTTTTTGCACTCCTGACGGAGAGTAGCACGGTCGCTGTGGGACATCAGTGTTTGGGATAGATTAAGATGGAACGAGTGAGAGGGCTGAGTGACTGAGCTCAACTGAGCTCTGTCGGGACTGCTCCGGATTTGTTTGTGGGCAGAAAAAGGCCCCAACGCAAGAGGCCAGTACAAAAGGGCAGCCTGCAGCACTGGGAGAAACAGAACGAGAGAGTGAGTGAGAGAGGGGGAGTGAGTGAACTCACCGGAGTGCTGTCAGGACTGCTGCAGATTTCTTTTTGGGCAGAAAAAGGCATCAATGCAGGCAGGGGCCCAGTAGAAAAGGCCAGCCTGCATCGGTGGGAGAAACAGTACGAGTGAGTGAGACAGGGATCCTGAGTGAGCTCAACGGAGCTCTATCAGGACTGCTGCAGATTTCTTTGTTGGCAGAAAAAGGCGCCAATGCAGGCAGGAGCCCCATACAAAAGGGCCGCTTGCAGCACCAGGACAAACAGAATGAGTGCATGACAGAGGGAGACTGAGCAACCTCAATGGAGCTTTGTCAGTATAGTTGCAGATTTATTTGCGAACAGACAAAGGTGCCAACGCAGCCAGCAGCCCCGTACACAAGCGCAGCCTGCAGCACCAAGAGAAACAGAATGAGTGAGTGACAGAGCGGTAGTGAGTGAGCTCAACGGAGCTCTATTGTGACTGCTGTGGATTTCTTTGTGGGCAGAAAATGCGGCAACACAGGCAGGAGCCCAGTACAAAAGGCCAGCTTGCAGCACAGGCAGAAACGGAATGAGTGAGTGAGACAGGGGGGAGTAAGCGAGCTCAATGGAACTGTGTCAGGTCTGCTTCAGATTTCTTTCTGGCCAGAACAAGCCATCAATGCAGGCAGGAGCCCAGTACAAAAGGGCAGCCTACAGCTGCAGGAGACACAGAATGAGTGAGTGAGGGAGGGGGAGTGAGTGAGTTCAACGGAGCTCTGTTGGGACTGCTGCAGATTTTTTTGTGGGCAGAAAAAGGCAGCAATGCATGCAGGGGCCCAGTACAAAATGGCAGCCTGCAGTGGCAGAAAAACCAGAATGAGCGAGTGAGAGAGGGGGGAGTGTGCGAGCTCAGTGGAGCTGTATTGTAACTGCTGCAAATGGTGGCAACGCAGGCAGGAGCCCAATAGAAAAGGGCAGCCTGCAACGCCACCAGAAATGGAATGAGCGAGTGAGAGTAGGGGACTGAGCGAGCTCAACGGAACATTGTCAGGACTGCTGCAGATTTCTTTGTGGGCAGAAAAAGGTGCCAACAGAGCCAGGAGCCCAGTACAAAAGGGCAGGCTGCAGCTGCAGGAGACACAGAATGAGCGAGTGAGGGAGGGGGAGTGAGTGAGTTCAACAGAGCTCTGTTGGGACTGCTGCAGATTTGTTTGTGGGCAGAAAAAGGCAGCAATGCATGCAGGGGCCCAGTACAAAATGGCAGCCTGCAGTGGCAGGAAAACCAGAATGAGTGAGTGAGAGAGGGGGGAGTGTGCGAGCTCAGTGGAGCTGTATTGTAACTGCTGCAAATGGTGGCAACGCAGGCAGGAGCCCAATAGAAAAGGGCAGCCTGCAACGCCACCAGAAACGGAATGAGCGAGTGAGAGTAATGGACTAAGTGAATCAACGGAACATTGTCAGGACTGCTGCAGATTTCTTTGTGGGCAGAAAAAGGTGCCAACAGAGCCAGGAGCCCAGTACAAAAGGGCAGGCTGCAGCAGGAGAAACAGAATGAGTGAGTGACACAGGGGGAGTGAACGCCCTCAACGGAGCTCTGTCAGGACAGCTGTGGATTTCTTTGTGGGCAGAAAAAGGTGCCAACACAGGCAGGGGCCCAGTACAAAAGGGCAGCCTGCAGCACTGGCAGAAACAGAACGAGTGAGTGAGAGAGGGGGACTCAGCAGGCTCAACAGACCTGTTTTGGGACTGCTGCAGATTTTGTGGGCAGAAAAAGCCACCAACAGAGGCAGGAGCTCAGTACAAAGGGCAGCCTGCAACACCAGAAGAAACAGACTGAGTGAGTGACAGAGGGGCAGTGAGCGAGCTCAACACACTGGCGCAATCAACATTCGGCATTGACAAATGCTTGTTCTTTCTGTTAGGCGTTCTGAGAACCAGAGACTTTTTCTAAGATGCTTGTTAGAATCCACAACACCTGAAGTTGTGACCTTGGAGATGTTGAAAGTTTGTGTATGTGTAAAAAAAAAGCATGCAGTTAATGTAATAAAATATATTCTTGAAAGGCTACTTGCCAAATATTCAAACAGCACCATGCTAAGAGAATAAGCACTGCACTAAGTGTGAATAGCATGACCAACAGTCTGTTAGTACAGCCGCTGCTATACGGGAACACAAACTTACCACAACCCTAATTTATGTGCATTAGAGTTAACAGACAGCAACAGCCTATGCAGCTGGATGCACATAGCATACACTGGCATGTTCAAATTGCTTTTAGAAGCACTAACATGTTGCTTACCAACACTGTTTAATGCTTCCTAAATCCTATCTTCAAGAGTCTGCATAGTGGTACATGACCCTCACCTGCATCTGTGCGGCCATGTGTTCCAAAAGCAAACCAGCACCCAAGCTCCCACTCCTGGCCTGATGCCTCCTCATCCAGTATATATCATCCACTATAGTCTGTTGGAACCCCTCCCATCTGATCCCAGTACAGATACTATAGTTAATGCAACCTCTTGTAGTCTTGTGGTATACATTTTCCACTGGATCCCAATATGGATACAATATTTAATGTCATCTGTGATAGTCTAGTTATACCCCCACTGCCTCCCAATCCCAGTGACTGCTGGAGAATAATTCCTATTCCCTGATAGTCTAGCAGATCCCAGATCCTCACCCCCCTCAGTTTATCTCCTCAAAAACCAGTACATCTCTACACACATCAGTAACACCTGAATCCCACCCAGTGGCAGCTGGCACTTACCCTCTGCTCATTACCACAGCTGGTCACCTCTGGTCAACTGCCCCACATGTCTTCTATTGATATACTGTACCTGTATTTGAAACTATTTGTCAATACTAGACTTAGAATCTTCAAAACATAGAATATGTCAGTTTAAATATGCCCAATGGCCCATCATGTCTCCTCATACCCATCTATTTATTGTGGAACGTGAGTGCCCTGAGTTCTTCAGTCCCCCATCCTGCTCTCTTTTCTGTGATATATTTACTAGGCTCATGTATCTGTCCCAGCCAGACTTGAATTCCCCCACCATCTTTGCACAGGCTATTTCTTTTGGCAGCTTATTCCACCCCTATACCATCCTCTGCATGAAAAACTATTTTATGGTGTCTGTCCTGAATTTACCCCCCAGCTTCATGCGGTTTCCCCTAGCATTTATGTTCCCACTCAGTTTGAACAAATCCCAAATAACCGCTTTGTTCACCCTGTGGATGTATTTGCTTGTTTCTATCACATGCCCAACTATCCTTCTCATCTCCAGCTTGTAAATGTTTACAGCTGCCAGCCCCTCTTCATGAGTCATTTCCTGTCATCACTTAATCATCTTGTAGCCCTTATTGTACTGTGTCTACCATGTCCCTGTCCTTTTTTAAATGTGGTCTCCAAAACTGTATGTGCAGTATTCCTGGTAAGGATGAACCAGTGACCTAATGTATAGAGTTGTAGCAGCACCTCATCCTCTCCCACTATCAATCCTGCTTCTTATGCACCCCAACATCATATTTGCCCTTCCCACTGCCCAACTGCATTGCATTGTTGTTTTCAGACTTTCTTAAAATAATACTTCCAACACCATTTTCTGAATTGCATTTTCCAATACAACCTCCTAGAGAGCCACAGAGGGTTGACATTACAACCCAGTGCCAGTAAAGGCCATAACAGCTATGACCAGAAAAAATGAGGACTACATTCTAGCAATGCTACTATCTGAAATACGCAAGTATTAAAGATTTATATTTAAAATGATGATTTGTTTTGCATTGAGTTAAGCTGAGAACCAGGATGAATAACCAAATTATTGTGGTACCATGATGAAGTGATTTTTTCATGAAACATTGGTATTATTTCCACAAAGCATTGTTACCTCATCCGTAGTTTTTGATTTAATAAAAGTAATTTATACACAAGAAAGGGTGAGTGAGTCTATTACTCCAAATTGAAATGTAGACATATTTCTATTCCCATAAATACCAATCTCTTTATGTAATTATTATGGAATACTGAAACATTTTTAACACACACTGGATAGCAGGTAAACAGACCCAAACCCATGGGGAGAAACTAAATTGGTTTACATGTTACCCTTCCCTTTACTTGGGAGGTATACCTTAAACTTTTACCCCTGCTGCTCAGGGATTGCAATGGTAATGCCTTTTGCAGAACAGCAACCTCATGTATATTTACTGCATGTTTCCTTTCTTACAAGGCTGCTACACCCTGTTTTTGATAGTACACTCTACTTGCACACTTAAATAGCTGGCCTAACTTCATTTGAGGCTTGTATAGCCAGTGTCTCCCACTGATCTATGATATTTTAGTACCTATGATTTACTTTTTACACAGTACACACTGCACATACCATAGCAGTATTACATCACACTACAGTACATTACAATATAGTATACACCTCATGGAAGTCTGACACCTGGGGTTTAGCATTTCTTACTGACTGCCACCATGCCCCTTTGCACTGGCCTATGCACTACAGTCTGCTGTGTGGAGGGGCTGTGAAAGAAATGTTGGTTAAAAAGGTTGTAGGGCACACCAACATTTAAATTTGATCCCCCTGATTGGCAGGATGCACCTGGGCTATGACAACCTAAACGTTCAGTAAAATAGTGTTTACCTTGAATGCCCCTGGCTAACCTGCTTCCAGATAGCAGGCAACAGACACTGCAGCACAGCAAACCCACACCCACACACACCAAGAAACACAGCACAGAAGTCAAGAAAAGATGCACAGTCCAATTCAAATGTCAATGACTGGATGCAGGACATGGCACCACATAAATTCAACTACCCAATCGGCTGGAGGCCATTGGGCTATGACAGCACTAAATTCAGTGGTAAAGTACTTGCCCCAAATGTGCTGGCCTACCTTGATTCCCAGTAGTAGCCAACAGACTACACAGCACACACACCAAGCAGCACAGCCCAGAATTCCAGAACAAGCCGACAAATAAGAAGGGGCAGTCAGCAACCGTCCATATTGGTAAGTGGATAATACAGCATGTGCCAGCCACCAGGGAGGATGGGGGTGGAGTGCTACTGCTGTGGGGACAATTTGCTTGGGGAAACCTTCTCACAGGTACTTTAGTACAAATAGAATTGGGGGTCTCCTAGACTACCAGGGAAAAGCAATTATTTTATGACAGACATTGGAATTGGTGTGGGGTGGGTATTGCTTGACTACCAAGGATGACATGCAGTAGTTAATGTACTGGGATTAGGGCAGGGATATTTGTTTGCTGTTTACTTTTAATGGAACACATGGCACCACAGATGCAGGGAGGAGGGACAGTCTTCCTAGAAATGTATGGAGCAGAAACTACAGTAGTGCCTCATAAGTTAATGAGGCTATAATGGAATTCAAATGGTCTCTTAATGTCTCTATGTGCTAATGGGAGACTTGTGTGGGGGGCTGTAAATATAGCATGTTAGAATATGAGTTTTAAAAGTCCTAAAACCTGATTGTCTGACAGCATTCCAGGGCCACATGTTTATCAGCCAACATAGCCCTGCAAAAAAGGACCCAGTACCAGCCTTGCTTGCACTATTTATATCTATGTGTTCCATTTATAATATTTATTTTTAAAAAATACTGCCATATCTTTAACCTCTCTCGCTACATTCCAAACTGTCCTTTAACTCACAAGTTTCCAGAGTCATTCATGGCTATTCTTCATAAACCATTCTGTCGCTCCCCCTCAGCCACCTGGGGCTGTTCCCCACCACACAGCATAAAGACACTAGATACAAAGTGATGACCATTCACTTTAGTAAACCACTGACTACAAATATGCTCCAAAAGACATCCACTACCAGTTCTCAACTGACCACATCATTTGGAGCAGATCTTGGACTGCAGTCTCAGCCACAGTTACCTTTGGATGGACATTTTTACACTGTTACTTTGTTTTCAAATATTTTTAAACATTTTTAAATGTTATTTGCATTTATGTCTCTTTTTCTGCTCTTTTTGGTGCCTAGTCCCCCAGTAGCTGATCCCCCACTCCCTCTGGCCTCTCCCCCCCCCCGGACTTACCTCAGTTCCGGTCTTCCCAGGATTGCCTCCTGGGTGGGCTGCCTTACAGGTGCACCACCAACAAAGACTGGACTTGGTTCCCCATAGACCCCCCAAAAATGGTGCTCTTCCCTGGCTTGCCCCCTAAAGCAGTGCTGTTGGGCTAGGCTGTACCCAGTGGACCACTGTACTAGGTCACCAACTGAGTGTCACAGGCAAACACAGTGAGACTGGAGGAGCGGAGCATCATCAATGGGTTCAGCATTTTATTTTGTGCTTTGTTCCCTGGGAGGCATGGTGTGCAATGACGTAGTGCACCAAAGCATTGATGTCCAGCATGCCCCACCCTATGTTTCAGCTCCAGCAACTGCTCCACCTGGCCTCCACCAGGAATTGCTCACACACCAGATGCTCATCCACTCACCCCCCCCCGGAGGAGGAGGAGAGCAGTCCATGGGTCACTCAGTCCTCCTCCAACTGGCCAGCCCTCTTACTCCTTGATTTGTATTTATTTCAAAGTTTACCATGAAAGACATACTGAGCTGATAACAGCTCATTTCCAGATGTATCCTGGAGGGGAGAGATATGGAAGATAGTACAAGAGGAGAAAAAAATATATGGTAATTTGCAGCAATACAAAGATAAAAGTTTATGCATGCAATACAGTACATCAACACAGGAAACTCAAACAATTGCAAAAAAAACCCCAGCAAAACAGTGTACATGTGTTAGATAAAATCTGAGCTTGGAACAGGCAAAGGAAAGGCACCCCAACCAGGCATGGAGAAAAAGAGAGCAATATGAACAGCAAAAAACACTGCAACACCCATCCCATTTTCTAAACACAAATAGACCCTCCAGGGTGTGGGGTGTTGGTAGATACCCACACTTCCAGGGCTGTAAGGTCATCTGGGATGTCAGGCCTCACTATGTCTTTGAGGGTGTGGGTATCCATTGAAAACCCACACTGTTTCTAGTCTTATTGCTTACTTGGTGCAAATAAGCTAACAGGTTGTTGATACCTAACTGATTTTGCTCCTTCACAGCCTGCAGTAAGTATAGACACATAACTCTGTGACCATCAAGGGGCTGTGTTTAGTGTTGAAAGCACATTTTTGTACATTCATTAGGGCTTTGCTCTATGGGGTTATATTCAAGCAAGTTGCAGCACTCATACTGTGCTGCAGGCTTGTTTGAATATAACATCTTTAGGGCAGTGCACTAATCTACACTCAGGACATCACAAACTGGGGCTTTTAAATATGGTCCCTACATACAATATGAACTATATAACTGTACAGTGGTTACACATAATCTTTATTTTCTACATGTCTATGTCTGAAATAGACATATAGAGGATAATGTGTGGGCAACCCAACAAGGCTGTATTTCCATAGAGGGGTTGAGATGACAGCATATGAACCTCGAGAGTGAAGCTCGAGAGGTCCATGCTGTCATATCAACCACTCGATGGAAAATAGCCTTGTTGTGTATGGTTGCCCATAATTTATTTTATATAGTATTCAGTGTTTTACGTGACAGACCTTCGCCTAAGTGAAAATAAAAAATCTAGTCATTTCTTTGTTTGGTTCAATGATTAAAATCAAATTTACAGATTTTAGAAAGTTAAAAGGTACAACATTGGACACTGGGTGGTTACTAAGTAACTAGGTGTGGAATAAATGACACATTTAAAATTGAATGACATTGGAACTGTGCAGAACAACTGTTTGGAATATGCACAACAATACTTTGGAATGTGCACAATGTTTTAGAATGTGCACAACAAGGATTTTGAGCAGGCCAATTTTTATGCAGAACAAAGGCTAACCATATATTACACATTTTTTGTCATGATCAAAATCATTACGTCAAATTTTAGCACTGTCTCTCACTCTCTCTTTTCCCCCAGTGTATCCCCATCTCAATATTTCTTTTTAGACTTTTATTTACTTATTTGTTTATTTTATTTTTTGAAGTCTCGGATTTACAAACACCTTTGAGCCCATGGCTCTTTTATAAAGGCACCAAGTCAACAAAAGGAGCAAGGGGACACATACATGGTACAAAGGGCTATTACCACCAATACAGATTTATGTAAATACATTTTACATTAAAATATATAGTAGATGCAAATAGAGTTTACTTGCATTACAGGTTACCAGGTAAGTAATACATTAGTTGAGAGTGGTCAGTGGCAGTGACCTTGTCTTAGACCTCAAGGTAGAGGAGTCATAGTCAGTGTAAGCTGAAGTGGCATGATTTGCACTTTTCCAGGTAGGTAAAGCAATGAGTGAAGAGTGGTCAGTGGGATGACCTTGTCTTAGTCCTAAGAGGCTGAGAGTTAAGGAGGAAGGATAAAGAGGCAGAAGATAAGAATACAGCTAGAGTAGATCTGAGAGCAGATCAGAAAACAGTGAAAAGGAGGGGTGAGGATGGCAATGAAAAATGGAGAGTAAGGACAATCAAAATTAATGTAAGTAAGAACTAGGAAGTGGAGAAGGGAGGATAGAACACTAAACAACAACAGAAGTGAAAAAGGGAGGTAAAAATTGATGGTGGGGAGGAGGGAGGAGGACGCAGGAGAGAAGGGTTTGAGACTCTGACAATATGGAAGAGTTAGGGGGTTGCAGGGGGTAGCCAGTGATGAGGAGAAGGATTCAGCTAGGGTGGCAAGGGAGGGAGAGGAAAATAATAGACAGAGATCTTAACAAGATGGTATTAATAAAAATACCAATGGAGCACACCTCTTAGTTGTCCCTGGTTTTCAGTGACATCCCTTATTTTTACCTAAGAAAAATCCACAGTCCCTACAAAATATGGTATTTCTGCCACTGAAAAATGAGGATTTGAATCAAAAAAGCATGTCTCCCATTAATGTAACATCGTAGTCCTCCTTTAGAAAATCATTTTATCACTGGTCCACTTAATCTTAAAAGCATTAGGAGCTGATATTTCTTTCTTTTTTTTTTAATGCATTCTGGATTTGGTTAAACTTTGTCCATGATTCAAGGGCAGATGGTTGACAGGCTTGACCTGAAGACATAATGAAAATAGGATACTGGGGATGCATAAAATTGGGATAGAGAGTAGATAAGCATATTGCAAGTAATCTTACAATTATACAAAGCTTGAGTCATGCCCTAGCTGGAAAACTGTGTGCTGTCATAACCTACATTAGAAAATATGGCAGAATTGCAAAATGTATAGTGAAAAGGAATAAAGGTGATCAGAGCTGGAAAATAAAACATACAGTTAAAAACAATTCTTTTGCTAAGCATTGTATTTGAATGAGTAACTTAATTTACAATAACCCATTATATTTTTTCACTTAGAAGTTCTTTTTTTAATTTATTTATGTATTTTTTGTTATGTCCAGAACACAGCCATGAACTATCATTTTCTGTGTTTCCCCAGAGGAGTGCTGCTCCAGATAGGAAATTATCACATCCAGACAATATAAAACAAAAAAACACATATTATTTATTACATATCCAATACAGTCATCATGCTTTACCCTTTTATTAAAAATGCTCTACAGTTTGTTTTGTTGTGAGTGCCCTTCCCCTAACACAGACTGGACAGGGGATACATTAAGATTTGCAGGATTAATAGTCAGACCACCTAGCACATCATTTGCGGTATGTACTAATGAGACCAAACTGAGTGTGACACAATAGATCTGTCTATTGGCTGGATGTTATATATATGTTAATGTGTGTTTATGGCAACTAACAGTAGTTTCATTACGTTTTGACAGTTATACTAACTAGAGATACATATAAATGAGGAATGATTAAAGAGGTCTAACTGTATTTTTGCAAGGGTAGTTGACTTACAGGTAAAAACATGACCTGACTACAATCATATTGCAGTTCATTTTAATTTTTACTTTATTTCCATTTAACCAGGAAGGTGGACTGCATCAAAAAATATCAATTTTCAGCAATGCCTCGGGGAAGGATAAAACAATAGGAATAAAACATTACACAAAACACTATAAAAACTGTCATAAGGCACAATATATGTGTCTGCTAAACAATTCAAGTAACCTACAATGTAAGCAATATTTCCACGGTTTCGCAAAGAATTTGACCACAAGCTCTTACTTAAATTTTGTTTAAACACTGTGGACTGGATTTCCTGCCTTCCTGGGATTAAGTCCCACTCCACAGCAACCAGTGCAGTCTGAAATCCCTGCACCTGAGGACTTCCATATTTTCAGTTTGGACCACTGGTGGAGATGGTATGCCTGGTTATATTAGGCATACCATTTTGGCATAGCTGTGGAGAAAAAATAGTCATAAGCTACCAGTTGTAAAGTGGCTCCTGCTTTGAAAATATGGTGCATGGAGGGAAAACTGCAGGTCCACATGTGAAGCCCCACTTGTGGCAGGTTTTCCCCGCAGCTAAGGCTGATTTCAGACAGGCCGAAAATCCAGCTCTGGGTAGATTACAAGCAGATCAATATCCTGTTGTACAAGTTGATTTAATACAGTACTTCCGGTCAATAGGAGAAGGATCTTTCAGCTAACTTCGTTTTTATGAAATTCTCATTAAACCTTTTTGTAGATGTATTTCATAGAGATGCAGTTTTGGTAGCCTAATTATTCCACTGACTTGCCATTAAAAATGTTATTGAATATGCAACAAGCAAATAAATAAAATAGTGAACAGTATGACCGAATGTCAGGCATGAAAAACATAGCATAGCACAAAGTTTGTACAAAAGTATGGCACAGAATACAAAAGCAGAGGAATCAAAAATTCCCATAAAATATGAAACACTGTATGAATGATACCACAAATAGAAGATGAAGAAAAGCTAACTATACAAATATTGCAAAAAAGGCCTGACAGACATTATGAGACACAATAATCATGAGTAAGAGTAACAAACATAATGGGGAAAAAGCATCACTATTAATCAAACAGGCAGTTAATAAATTCAGCAAATATGGCAGCTGAACAACGGGGGAAGTGAAATAAAAGAATGATAGACAGAAAGTGCCACTAAAGAAGGCAGGGAGGAAAAACATACAGACACCCTGGAATGCAGGGGACCAAAAAGACTTAGGGGGACTGGTCATGAAGCCAGGCAAGATAAGGGCCACAGACACAGTCAAAGGTGGATATGTTACCAAGTGCTATGTGGCTAAGGTGCTCATTATGGACCAAATTGGCCAGAAAGGTTCTCCAGGCATAAGTTAAAGGGACTGCAGAAGACCACCATCTCTGAAGCAAAAGACACTTGGCCTCAGTAGCAGTCACAGTGAGCCATTTAAACAGGGGGAGAGGAGTATTGGGGGCCTGTAATGGGAAGGGCAGAATAAATACAGTAGGAGAGAAGGAGATAGACATGTTAAGAACTAACTGCCAAAAGATGTGTACCCCCTGCCAGAAGGGATGGATAACTGGGCATGACCACAAAATATGGAGTAAGGAGCCATCCATGGAGTAGCATTTCCAGCATTCTGTGGACTGAGTGAGACCAAGCTCAAAAAGGCCAAACAGAGTGTAATACCAGTAATGGTGCACTTTATTTTGGAGAAGCTGATTTCATGCATCCCTATGAGCAAGGTGGGCTGTGGACCAAGTCTGGATCCAGTCATCAGTGAGACAACCAGGCCCAAGTCCTGCTCCCACCTGCACTTAGCAGACTGTGTCTGGTCGGGTGTAGAATCACTGATTGACTTATAGATAAGGCCGGTGCACCCCTTTGAAGTGTGAAACCAAGCGTAAAGGGGAAGTTCAAGCAGAGGGGGGAGCACAAGTGGGAAAGGTGCACAGCAGTCTCTGTATAATACTACAAAGCTGCAAATATTTCCAAAAATCCTGTCATGGAATAGCAAATTGCTTAACCAGGGTATCAAAAGCCAAAAGCTGAGAGAAGTTAGGAAGCAAAAGGTCTCATACCCATAAAAGCCCACAGGCCTTCCAGTCATGCCATAAAAAGGAACAGCCCACAATCTCAAGCCAAGGGTTAAGACAAAGGGGCATCTATTCCACAGGACAGAGATCCACATGGAACTGCTTATTCACTGCTCACCAGACAGAAAAAGAGGCAACAATGGTGGGATATAGGCATACACAATGTGGGAGAGCAGAATAAGGAAGGGACCCAACAGAGAAACCAGGAAAAATCATGAATTCTATCTGAAGCCATATTGGGTCTCAGTCAGCCTCATCTAGGAACCAGTGTAATGTTTGAACAACAAAGAAGGCAAGATGGTAGCCTTTAAGCCAGAGAAGATCCCATCCCCAGTGAGACCACAGTTTAGAATGACTCTACCTAGGCGGACAGCCTTCCCAAAGAAAGGATCAGATGAGTGCATCAATCTTGGAAAACCAGGGATTAGAAATTAAAAGGGGAAGATGACCAAGGACATAGAGAAGCATAGCAGCAGATACCATCCAGATAGCCTCGATCTTACCAGCCAAAGAGAGACGCAAGGACTTCCAGCATTCAAAATCTGCCCACAAAGTGGGAAGTAAGGGGTTGAGGTTGATTTTTGGGATAGAAGGGATAGCAGACACAATATGAATGCCTAAATATCTGCTACCAACAGGGGACCAGGATAAACCTGCAGAGGCAAACGTTTAGGAAGGACAGATGGAAGTGAGGGGAAGAACCTGCATCTTTGTGAGATTAATACTGAGATGAGAAATTTCAGAAAAACATTGCAGGGCGCATACAAGGGCAGCAAGATAGGCTCCAGGAGAAGAGAACAACACTAGAACAAAGTCCACGTAGAGTAAAATAGAGAGTGCAAATCCATTGATGTTAATACCTGAAATATCAGAGTGCAAATGAATCATGCCACTAAGGGCTCTATAGCCAGCAAAAAAAGCAAAGGGGAAAGTGGTCAGCCTTGATGGGTACCACATCACAGGGGAAAGGGGTCAGACAATGAACCATTAGTGAGCACTCCTGTGGTAGGATCTGTGTATAACAATTGAACCCATCGTTGAAAGTCTGAGCCTGAGCCTAAATGAGAGAGAATCTGGAAAAGATAGGGCCACAAAGCAGAATCAAATGCCTTTTCAAAATCAATTGAAACAGTCGCAGCTGGGAGATGAGAGGCCTGGGAAAAGGACATCATTGTGAGAAGGGAACAGATATGATCTGAGACAAGCCTTTCTGAAACAAAACCAGCTTGCAATGAGTGAACAAGCCAAGGGATCACCACTTTCAGTTGAGATGCCAGGATTTTAGCAAGGACTTTACAATCTGCATTAAGGAGAGAAATTGGATGATAGTTAGTGCATGATTGTAAGTCCCTGTCCTTTTTCAGGATCACAGAGATAATGACTCCTTGAAGTGAAGCTGGAAGGATGACCGTAGTAAAGGCATGGTGAAACATGTTTGCCATTGTTGGAACAGTAAGTTCAGGAATGCGTTGGTAGAGATCGACAGGCAGACAGTCATCATCAGGGGTTTTAGAAGCAGAAAGGGCCTTAACCACACAATGCCCTTCATCATCTGTAATAGGTTTGTCCAGGGTGTGGTGGTCTTCGGCCAAGAGCCAGGGAAGGGGGACAGAGAAAAGAAGAGCAGAAACATGCAGATGATCCAAGGCATGGGCAGAATGACAGAGATTTTGATAAAATGCATGCATGTTTGCACTAATGGCTTTGGGAGTACTATAAAAGGACACGATGTGTCTTACTGATCTCTGAAACTGAAAGCAATAAGCATGCAGCTTCTCAGCCCATTCCCCACTCTCCCAGTAATGATGCTGGGTATGGGCCAAGGCCAGCTCAGCCTGCCTGGAAAGAAGAGCATTAAATGAATATTTAATTTGAATGATGGCCAAATCCTGAGCCAAAACATCAGATCCATTGTGATTTGCCTCTTCCTAGCAAAGCAATTCAGATTGCAAGTCCCATTCCTCTTGTTGCCTCAGTCTCCTATAGTAAGCAGCGAAACTAATAATAGCTCCATGAAGGTAAGCTTTGTAAATCTCCCAGGAAACCCCAGGAGAGACATCAGGGGCCATATTTGCAGCAAAAACAAAGAAAGAAAAAAAAAACAATGTTTCCACTGCAGTATATTGCTTAAGAGAAGGGTCCCTCAAAAGTAAGGGGTCAAGAAGTCAGGTAGCGGAGTAGAAGCAAACGATCTAAGTGTAGAGACATTGACACCATGGTACAGTTGGACAGAATTATATTGCCAATAGGGGTTGAAATCAGGGATGGCACTAACTGCTGAGAAAGTAGCCAGTAGTAAATATGGCTATAAGACTGATGAGCAGATGAGAAAAAAGAATAATCCCTGGCCATAGGATAGAGAAGATGCCAACCATTCACCAGAGAGTGTTCCTGTAAGAACATTTGGAGAGCCAAAGAAGCTGGGCAGGGAAATATTAAAATGGGAGAGCTCCTGTCCAGAACCAGATCTAGAGGCAAATTAAAGTTGCCCCCCCCCCCAACAGAACAGGGTGGTGCTGTGAATTAAAGTCTGCCAGAGTCTGGGAGAGCTCATGGAAAAAACAGGATTGGATACATTAGGGGCATGAATGGCACCAAGGATAAACACCACTGATGACACATTAACCTGAGCCAGGACCCATCTGCCTTGGGGATCAGATTTGTGACCAACAATTTGCCATTGAAGACATTTGTGGAATAAGATGGAGACCCCTCTCTCTTATGCCTGGAGATAGAAGAATGCCATTCCGTACCACCCAATCATGCCTCAGCTTCATGGCTTCATCCCTGGTGAGATGGGTTTCTTGAAGGACAGAAACTTTGGCACCTTGCTTCCTTAATTCCACTTAATTTCTTGGTAAACTTGATGTAAATACTTCTTGTACAAAACTCACAACTTTCTGATAAATCCTCACTTGTAGTGCTAATACCATAGTTCATGCATGTAATTCACAATGATGTTTGTTTGGAAACTCTTGTAACAAACCAACATATGCTATTGAATTTAATTACATATTTAGGCAGTACATTTTATGGGTCTTGGCATAAGAAAATTGAATTGTACTCAATTTTATTACAGTATATCATTTAACAGTTAAGGGTGTAAGTTAGACTGTTCCTGGGTATCTCCATGAAAAAGGAGACCTGTCATACATAGTCAAAATTAAATAGTTTGATCACAGAACTTTAATAAATATATTGGTGGCTTGCTTTCCTTTGAATATTTTATGGATTATCATGATTCACGATCACATTACAGCATTGTTATCAGGGACTAAGCTATTTAAGAATTGACAGGAGTTGCTTCTCAGATTACTCCCACATGTTTACAAACACCTTCAAGAGAAGAATGTTAATAAACCATCCTACTGGTTTGATAGCAGATGTAGACATGTTAATTCCAATTTAAATAAAATGCTGAGGTCCACTGGAAAAATAAAAGCAGAGGTCTGGTTAGAGTAGCAGTAGTGACAATAATCCTGATCCTCAATATGTAATGTTGGAGGCTATCAAGAAAGATGTATTTGGGCCATATGGGATGCACCTGAGGATTCTCAGGAAACTGGCATCAGAGCTAAACCCCTGGCAGGGCTATTCAGGGTGGAGCCATAATACTGGAGGGCAGCAAGCATAGTTCCGCTCAAGGGAGGAGACAAAGTGCAACCAGGAAACTACAAGCCTATTAGTTTTGCCTCCATAGCAGGTAAACTAATGTTGACATGAGTCAAAAAGAACCTAGTGGACTAGCTGGAGAGAAATGAGCTCCAGGATAGTAAGCATCATGAGTTTGTGTCAGACAGCTCTTGTCAGACAAGTGTGCTTTGGCTGGGTAACCAGGGCAGAGGATAAGAGACAAGCAGCGGATTTACTCTGTTTCAACATTGGTAAGGTATTTGACTCAGTGCCACTCTGAAGCTTGCTGAAGCAGTTAGATGATCTGAGTAGAGTGAAGGATATAGTTGGATGGGTGGGAAGCTGGCTGGGGGAGATGGTAGTGGATGGTGATAAAGCAGACAACAATTTACACAAAAATGCTATTCATGTACCAATTACGAATTTGGTCCAGTGTTCTCCACCAATGTCGTCAAGTCCAGGGACAGGGAGTTCATAAGGGGGGGTGCCACAGCGTGCAGTCCTGGCATTAGACCTTTTCAATATGTTCATCAGTGAGACAGGAGAATAAATATATGGTAAAATGTGTCTGTTTGCAGATGACACTAAGCTCTGTTGCAGAGTAAACAGTGATGAAGGGGGTTAGAGAGTAGCAGAGAGATGCGAAAAGGTTACTGAGGTAGTCCAAAGTCTGGCAGCTGAAATACAAAACAAAGAAATACAAAGTGATGCACAAAGGTAAGAAGAACCCCAGGACATAATTTTAGATGGGAGGGGTTAAGTTGGACAGTACCTCTGAGACAAGGGAACTGGTAATCATCATAAGCAATCACCTAAATCAATCTAGCCAATTTAACAGGGCTTACAGCAAAGGCAACCAAAACATTGGTATGTACTAGGAGAGGGTTCAACAGCAGGAGAAGGGAGAGGGGTGCTATGACAGATAATTTCAAGTTCCTGAAATGAATGAACCAGGTAAACAGAATAAATATTATGCAGGAATGGTGACTCAAGAACACAGGGACATGAGCGGAAGCTGGTGGGGGGTGTCAGAAGGGATGTGAAACAGTTTTATTTTTCAGAGACTGGTTGAGCCATGGACTACCTTACTTGCAAAGGTGGTGGCTTCAAGAACCATTAATGGTTTCAAACATACAGGTAGCTTGGACTGAGTTAAAGGCTTAAAAGTTACACAGTGGGAAGCATTAGAGCAGGGGTTAAGGGCGGAGGTGAGGGAAATGACCTTGACTAGACAATAGGTCTTGGATAAGGACTGGGTCAAACATGGCTGACTGGCTTGACCAATGGTCATTTTCTGATGACATTTTCCATGTTAAAATGTATACAAATATAACTCTGCTTAATAGCCACAGAAAGGTCTATTAAAAAATCATTTTTGAAGAAAAAAATATTACCAGTTTTGCTAGAGTCAGTTAAGACAAGTAATCCTAAGTAAGCATTATAAATCTTCTTTTAACTAGTTGATAAGAGTGATAAATCATAAACTAATAATATAATGGCCCAAATCCAGCCATCCACTTGAGACAATTAATTTTTCGTATCTTGTTTATGGTAAAAGATCTAGAATTTGATTGCCTTAATACTCATATTTCTGAATAGGTCAAGAACATGATTGGGCCCCTTCCATTATTTGTTAGGTATTCTAAAACAATAGGCACCTTGTCATAGTTATTAAAATGCAACCAATATTGGTGACCTCCTTTGTTTGATAAAGTTTCAACTACTAGGTCTGTTGGCTCCAGATGGTGGATTGGTGGATTGTATCATCTGACTGTGGGCTGGTGTGCCATGGATATTGGTCCCTGCTCTTCCCTTGATCATTTAAACTGACAGTGTCAGTGACAGGTTTCTGTTGCTACCCTTGTGTGGGTCTTTGCCTTCTCTGGGGATAGTATCAGCTTCCAACTTTCTTGGGAAAGGCATTCCCCAACTGCAGCAAGAAGGTAATAAAGTTTAAATTTATATGGCATGGGGATTAGCTGGCGACATTTGTGACGCTCCCTACCTGGTTCATTACCTTCTGGGTACAAGACATCTTATGGGAATTTCTTTTCCTTGTTGGAGTTAAGTAGTTGTGTGCCTTTCATTTTTAAAGTGGTGCAGCCATATTTTCAGGCTCACCTTGTCTTAAAGGGAGTGCTTATGTGTGGGCTGGTAACTCTCCCACAGGTCTCCTCAGTGGTTAAAGGGTTTCATTATTTCTCTGCTACCTGTCAGTAACACTATTTTCACTGTACTGCACAGCCAGTATAGTGTTATGCTTGTGCAACTGTGTTAGTTTGGTTTTGGCCATTTGCACTGTCTATTCCAGAGGAATTACCACCCTGTAGGGGTATGAAAGGCAAGGAACCCTCACAGAGGGTTCTACCCCTAAAGGTGCCACTGTATGATTACCATGGCTAAAGGTACCTTAGGAATCCCCCTAAGGAGACAAGTGGTGCCACTGGAGGAGGAGGAGGGTAGGGTGGTGGGGCAAAGACAAAGTGCTGCACAATGAGGCTGAGAGGAACTGCTTATATAGGAGGAGGGCAGATGTGATTCCTTTTCACAAAAGTGGGAGCAAGACAGAGGCAGGAAACTACAGACCAGTTAGTTTGACCTCAGTGGTAGGGAAAATGATGGAATCACTCTGAAGAAAAGAATTGTTGAGTACCTAGAGGCCAGTGGGGCACAGGACCCAAGGCAGCATGGATTCACAATGGGAAGGTCATGTCAGACAATCTAATTGATTTCTTTGACTGGGTGACCAAAGTAGTAGACCAGGGAGGGGCTGTGACATGGCCTACCTAGATTTTAGCAAGGCATTTGATACAGTCCCACACAAAAGATTAATACACAAGTTAGCCAGCCTTGGAGTGGGTCCCAAGGTGGTAGCCTGGATAAAAAAATGGCTAGACAACAGGACTAAAGGTAGTAGTAAATGGAGTACACAGTGAAGAAAGGAAGACAATTAGCTGGGTAAATCGTGATGGTTCAGTACTGGGACCGGTCCTTTTTAATGTCTTTATAAGTGACATTGCAGAGGAACTGGAAGGAAAAGTATGTCTCTAGGCAGATGACACAAAGATCTGCAACAGGGTTGATACACAAGATGGAGTGGAAAGGATGAGACGGGACTTGGCAAGGTTGGAGGAATGGTCAAATGTATGGTAGCTCAGATTCAATGCAAAGAAGAGCAAGGCAATGCATATGGGAAACAAAAACCCAGGGGCAGAGTACACAATGGGGGTGAGATACTGACAACAGTAAAAATGGAAAGGGACCTGGGGTAATTATATCAGATGACCTAAAGGTGGGCAAGCAATGTGAGAAGGCAGTAAGGAAGGCTGGGGGGGGGTGGATACTGGAATGCATAGGAAGAGGCATCAATAGTAGAAAACAGGAAGTTATTATCCCTCTGTACAGACAGTTGGTGAGACCCCATCTGGAGTACTGTGTGCAGTTCTGGAAACCCCATCTCCGCAAAGACATAGACAGAGTGGAGGCTGTCCAGAGGAGGGCAATCAAAATGGAGCAGGGTCTGCACCAGAAGACATATGGAGAAAGACTAAAGGAGCTTAATATGTATACCCTTGAGGAAAGAAGGGAGAGGGGACATGATAGAAACTTTCAAGTACCTCAAGGGAATCAACAAAGTCCAGGAGGATATGCCTATATATATATATGTGCATATATACAATACTTGAGAGAGCAAATGACATTCATACTCCTGAAAAAACTTTCCTTAAAATGTCATTACTATGGATTATTTTGAGAATTATACGTGGTAGTTGTTTAATGCCAAATATAAAGATAATTCATCAATTAATGTAAGAAAATAAGATTGAAAAGTATCTGAAGAAAAATGTAATGTGGGTAACATCGTGTCCATAACTCATTTGCCATTTTTATTTTTTAAGTAAAATTGATATCACAGTGACTGGGTCTTCTACTTTGGTACAGTAGTTATCAACTTTTCATCATTTGGTCTCAAACCATACCCATCACCCTTTACTGGACCATCCATTGAGGGACACCATTTAATCTCAGCCCATAGCTAATCACAGTTTAGTTTTCTCTCAAATCCTTTTGCTTGCCCCAGACCAGCTTTATATATAGTGTGCTAGCTGCAGTCTTTATCTTACACCAGTGAATGATCATTGTCTGTTTCCCCCTTACAGTAAAAACTCTGGACTGAGTCTTGAAACATAGAAACAAAGAATTTGATGCCAGATAAGGACCGCTTGGCCAACCCAGTCTGCCCATTTCCCTACCTACTGCATAAACTCCAGAGTCTAATTGATTTGCAGCTCACCTTCTTTTTCCCACTACTAGGATAGCCATCTGTTTATCCCACGCATTCTTGAATTCATCTATCATTTTGCCCCACAACCTCCGTGAGGGAGGCTATTCCAAGCATCTACCACCTTTCTGTGAAAAATACTTCTCACATTGCCCTGAGTTTATCCCTCCAGTCTCATATTGTGACCCCTTGTTCTTGCATCTCTTTTCTGAAAGATGCTGTCCTCTAGAACTTTGTTTATTCCCTTGAGGTACTTGAATGTCTCTATCATACCCCCCTCCCTCCTTTCCTCCAGGGTATAAATACTGAGGTCTTTCAGTCTCTTCTCATATGATTTCTGGAGCAGTCCTTGCACCACTTTTGTTGCCGTTCTCTGAACTGCCTCTGTTCTGTTTATGTCCTTTCAGGGATGTGGTCTTCAGAACTGAACACAGTACTCTAGATAAAGTCTCACCAAATGTCTGTACAGATATTGTTTTTAATAGAGGAGTAGGCGCTGCACAATTACCAGGTAGAAATAAAGACTTCTGAATTTTTGGAAAATGTTGTTTTATTTAATTTAAAAAAAAAGGTTGCCAAAGCAATGATGTGTGAGCTACAGCAACATACGCATTCAAGTTATGGTCCAGTCACCTGCCTGCTGCCTCGTCAGTCCTAAAAATCTGATCTAATTAATGCTGTACCATGCACACCATCTTCAGCTTCAACTGCTGTTCTCTTTGGGAAAGCACATGCTCATTCAGTGCATTTTCTCCATGACTTCTGATCATTGTTCACACTGTTGTTTCCTCTCATCATATCTTTCAACATCTCAGTGAGTGAACTGAGGGGGACAGGGTTCTAACTGCAAACATAACTATTATACTGAGTATGAATCCGTTTTTTCCCCTTTTCTTCTCATACTGCTTCTGCTCCAGTAAACATTATCTCTTTTGGTTTTACCAGGTCCAACAACTCACCATCACAACTACTCCCTGGCAGCTTCACACATGAGTGCTCTCACATTACATACAGTCAGTCAACACATTCTAACAGAATGCAGACAGACTATTTTTTTAATCTTCTCTTTAAAGAAAATGATACAGTATTCCCATTGTTTGTTCTGTAACTTTTAATAGTAGCAATAAGGCACTCCCAGGGGTTATGTTAATATTCTTGTTAATCAACACCTGGGGACAATGTGGCACTCAGCTCCACTTCATGCCACATTACACCCCATGGAGGATTAACTAGAACATTAGCATAACCCTTGGTCATGTTTTGTGGCTTAAAAGTCAACAGTTTACACCAGGGCCTGATGTTCAAAAGTTTGCACAGGTGCTAACAGATCTTTGCTTCACAAACTAGTGTTTGAACTATATAGCGAAATTCAAAAGAGGCTTTAGTGGGCAAATAGAGTTAGTGCCCCTGCAAAGCATAATGTATGCATGCAGGCAAGGGAAGGAACGCGGACATGAATAACCACACTACCCCATATTCAGTGGCTTTGTGCTGCACAACAAGGTTTAGCATGGGCCTTTTGTGCAGCGCAAATACCAATCGAACAAAACCATGACTTAATGCCAGACAACCCTAGCAGCCGTGGGATTTAATGAAGTCAAACAGTTGTAAAAGCAGGGCTTCACCAAAAAGGACA
Organism: Neoceratodus forsteri; assembly: GCA_016271365.2. NCBI lineage: Eukaryota > Metazoa > Chordata > Ceratodontiformes > Ceratodontidae > Neoceratodus > Neoceratodus forsteri. The sequence continues at coordinate 1,876,263,478 of CM057452.1, forward strand.
TCAAAACTTCAATTCTTTTATGAGAAAATATATTTATTAATTACATAAATTGCAACAGAGACACCACTGTTGCCACTGTAGTGAGCCCCTTATTTATAGGACAGGGCATGTCACCCTGTCTTATAAATAAGAGCTGTACTCTCTGCCTGGACATATGGTGGCTGGCTGAGGAGGTGTGAGGAGGGCTGCACCAGTCACCATATGCACCTGCAGCACTGAGTGGACTGGGATGGTGATTGGGTGGGTTTTTGGTACTATGGTGGAGGGCCAATAGATGCCAGGGATTTCATGTTATCACAATACAGGTTGACTATCAGTGAGGGAGACCATATAGCTTTTTTACAGTATGGGTTGGTGATCATGAGGCAGGGGTCCACTAGCACCAGGGATATTATTTTATACAGAACAGGCTGGTAATCAGAAGGGGGGACCACAAACACCAGGCATTTTATACAGAATGTGATGGGGATGGGGGGACCACTAGCACTGGGGATGTTATTTTATACAGAATGGAATGATGATTAGCAGGGGGGGTGCCAATAACACCAGGGATATTATTTTATACAGAATGGCTGGTGATTGGTGGCTGGGGATCCACTAGCACCAAGGATATATATACACATCTGGGACTAAGCTATGAGGGGTGACGCCATGCTAACCTGCCTTGCTTCCCATGCAATGAGCCCCAATGGGCATGCAAATGGCATTAGCACCATGCATGCCTGATGGAACTCATTTGTGGAGGTCTCTTTGGATATTGCAAAATACTTTGATGCTATCCATTCTGGTGGTGTACATCAGAAAACTTGTTGGGCAGTGCTAAGTGGCTTAGTGCTATATTCAGTGAATAGTACCAGTGCACTATTTGACTGACTATAGCATCTTCAGGCACCTGGGCAATCTCAAGATGCAAAGCAAATTTTGCACTCTGCTGTGTGTGAATTTGAACATTAGGCCCTCGATGTCTATAATATGCTTTATCAGAAGAACTGAGGAAAAAATCTGCAGTTTACATAAAATTGTGTATACATTCTTCAGTTTATAATGATGTCAGTTCTATTCCACGTGTAAGAAAAATACTGTGGGGAAACATTTCCGCTTACATTTTAACTTTTGTAAAATATTCCACATTTTACATAAGAATTCTGCAGTTTAATTATTGGCAGATTTCCACAGATTAAAAAAAAATTTTGAACATTTCAGAGGTGGAATTGCAATTCTGCCAGAATTCCATAGACAGAATTTATTATTCTGCACACCTCAAGCTCTTAAAGATCAACTGCAGATATATTACAAACATATTACAAACTTTACTCTTTTTCCATAACTTAAGGACAACTAGGCCTTATTTATTATATATGAAATTAAGAAATTGCTATTTGTCATGTACGGATACTATTTTAATGATCTCCTATTTGGTGGTTTCACAGAAAATCCCTCAGACATTTTTAAACCAGCGGTTGGAATCTTGAGTGAGTGCTCATTCCATTTAAGCAATGACATAATTTTCCTCAACGTCCTGTTAGCTCAGTACACACACAGTCACACACACACACACACACACACACACATACAAATGTACACCAGATCGTAAATGGCAACAACTCATGTTTACTTTCAATTGTCTGAGGGTCTTTGCCTATTGAATTTTATTGTTACAGAAATACAGTTAATATTTACTTTCACAGACTAATCAGTAATTCTAGGGAGCAATACCTTAAAACAAGGAGGAAGTCACTGGAGCTTTATTTAGGGCAGGAAGATAACAAAGGAAACAAAAATGTTCATGTTAAGAGCCTGTCGTGTTGTTAATGTTTTTTTTTGGGGGGGGATACCGAGTATCAAGTATTGATCAGCTTATGGAAACTGACAGATATTTACTCAATATTTTACTGGAATTATGTGATTAATACAGGCCACCACCAGAACATTAGAAGCAAAGTCTGTTTTCTGAATGGCATAATATGACATACTGAGCTGCCAGGACCTTGAGGAAAATTATGTCATTGTTGCTTGATTGGAATCAGCACTCACCCAAGATTCTGCCAGCTGATCTGAAAATGTGTGAGGAATTTTCTGAGGATCCTTCAAAAATGTCAGACAGTAAAACAGCATCGAAACATGAGAAATGGCCATTCCTGCACATTACTTGCAATATATAGTGCTAAATAATTACTTCTGCTCAGTATTTACTAAGGAGAAGAGGGGCGTGATACCCAAGGGAGGTGGAATGGCAGAAACATGGTGGGGAGGGGGTCATAGATGGGAAAATCATGGAGGGCTGAGTTCTGGAGGGTTTGAGGGCACTGAGAATGGAAAAGGTGCCAAGCCCAGATGTCATCCACCCCAGGGTACTGAAGGAACTGGCAGAGGTCCTTACAGGACCTTTGGCAGATCTATTTAATGCTTCAATACACTCAGTGTGTGTACCTCAGGATTGGAGGATGGCTCATGTGGTGCCCCTCCACAAGAGTGGCCCTAATGATGAACTGGGGAACTACAGACTGGTGAGCCTCACATACATTGTGGGAAAGCTGATGGAAACTATCCTGAAGGAGGGGCTGGTGGCCCTCCTGGAGGCCAAAGGACTACAGAACAGCAGACAGCATGGCTTCATACATGACAGATCCTGCAAAACCAACCTGGTGGATTTATATGACTGGGTAACTAGGCAATTGGACAGGGGTCCTGCAGTGGATGTCCTGTATTGGGACTTCAGTAAGGCATTCGAGTAGGCACCACATGGGAGGCTGGGAAGTAAGTTAGAAGGCATGGAGTGGGTGCAAAGCTGGTGAGATGGGTAGGGAACTGGCTTCAGGGAAGGCAACAGTGGGTGGTGGTGGGTGGGAGTTCTCATCCCCAAGGGTAGTGATGAGCAGTGTTCCACAGGGCTCAGTGTTAAGACCAGTGTTGTTGGGGATTTCCATTACAGACATATATTTGACATCAAGAGCAAGATCAGTCTGTTTACTGAGGATATCAAGATGGGAGTGGTGGTGGATGATCTAGGGGATAGCAGGGGTTGCAGGATGATCTGGAAAGCCTGAAACCTGGTCAGACACCTGGCAACTGGGGTTTAATGCAAAAAGTGCAGGTGCTGCATTTTGGGGTGAAGAACCCAGGGAGGAGTTACCAGCTGGGGGTTCTGCAGCTAGCTGAGACAGAGGAGGAAGAGAAGGATCTGGGGATGCTCATTAGAGGGTCAATGAACAACTTGGCACAATGTAGGAAGGCAGCTGCAAAGGCCAACAAAATGCAGGGTTGCATTGCAAAGGGGTATATCCTCAAGGAGGGAGGAGGTGATTCCTGCCACTGTATAGGTTAGTTAGTCTACACCTGGAGTACTGCAGCAGTACTTTGCACCTGTATCTGAAGAGGACATTAAGTTACTGAGGTGTAGCACAGGGTGACAAAGATGATCAAGGGCTGGGGACTTATCATAAGAGCGGAGCCTGATGGAGTTGAACATGTACTCACTGGAGGAGAGGAGGGACGGGGGACATGATTGCAACCTTTAAGTACATGAAAGGAATAAACAAGTTATGTACAGAGGGTCTGTTCAAAGTAAGGGAGAGGAGGGACATCTAGGGCCATGATATGAGACTGAAGGGTGGAAGATTCCGGAGGGAGATGAGGAGACACTTTTTTACAGAGAGGGTGGTAGCTGGGTGGAATGTGTTACCAGTAGAAGTGGTATCCAGTAGAACAGTGGACTGCTCAAAAGGGCTGGGATAGGGCAAGAAGGAGGGTCAATGGAGGGAAGGGTGGGAGGGAGAGGCAGCTGCAGAATAAGGGATGCTAGTTTCACATTTGAGCAGACTTGATAGACCTCTAGGCCTTTATCTGCTGACAAATTTTATATGTTTGTATGTTTGTTTATATGGAGTGGTTGTTCCAATGGTGAGCAAATAAAACACAGTAAAAGCATTTTAAAAATACTGCAATTGATCTTTACCTATTTAGGGAAAAAAAACATTAATAAAAACAGACTGTTAACAGAACACCAGCTTAGTTTCAAATTCAGTACTTGACCTGGTGAGATTTACCAATTAGGTTTTCATAGCACTGGAGCTGGAGAGGAGTAAATTTATGATAGCCATATTTGTGGATTTTACCAAGGTGTTTGACATTATGTGTCATACAAAACTGATCAACAGACTATCCAACCAAAGACTTGTAATACGGTTGTAAGCATCTTTCAAAATTATATCTGAAACAGAACCCAGTTTGCTAGAATAGATAACAGCTATCCCATAGAGAATTAATAAATGATGTAGCACCCCAAATTTGACTCTGGCACCACATCTATTTTCATTACAGTACTTCCTATCAATTTGCTGGATGTCTGTTGAGGCTTTGCATATACATGTACTGAAAGAAATAAGACACAGCATTGTGGTGCCCTATGCTGATGTAACTTCTATGCTCCTCGAAGTGCAGTTAGATCAGCATAGCACACACCCTGAATTGTCCTTTTATTTACTGAAAATTGTAACTGGGAAAAGTACACTGAGCCAAGAATTATTTCCAGGTGCAACCCAGGGGGAAGGGCGAGGGAGCAAAATATACAAAGTATATGGAATATGAACTATGCAATATATTCTACATGGTAAAATGCAAAATACAGAGTAAACTATGGTGGTAAATTGAAGCAATTTCAGCAAAATACCTGTACATGCAGTAATAATTTGCAGGCAGATAAAAAAATTGCACAGGTACTAGTGTGCCAAAGTTAAAACAGGTTAATGACATTGCCTTGAGTTATAAAAACAACTAACCAGGGTAGAGAGGAGGGGCAACAAGAGATTTTAGATAAAGTCTGAGGGAAATATGGGAGCAGGAAAGGTGTAAGGTGTAAGATAGATTGTTCAAGATGGAAGAAAGATGGAAGGAGAAAGCAGATTGCCCAGGAGCAGAGCTGAAGTGTGGAATGGAGAAGCTGCAGGAGTCACGAGAACAAAGAACATAAGAGGCAGAGGGAATGGGAGAGAGCAGGGAGGAGAGATCCAGAGGCAAAGCTTACAAAAAGTGCTTTCAAAATGTGAAAAAAGAGAACATTTTAACAAATGCCACCTTTTTAAAATTAAATGCAGAATTTTTATTTTGTTAAAAGAAACTAATAAAAAGTAGCCCCTCCCCAGCTGTCAAGCATCTGTATATCTGTTAATTCAGTGGGTGGAATATTTCTTTGCCATGCACTGCAGTAATTCAGACTTTTGCAGAATTCATTTGGGTGAATGCTCATCTTTCCCCACTCAAACACACAAACCAGAAGTCCCTTCCTTGGTAGGTAAGAATGGGGGGATGCTCCATGGTCAAAACTGAAGCACAAATAATATAATTGTGAGCAGTAGTTCATTTTTTTTATTTGTGTTATGCCTGTAAGGATATAGAAACATGAAACATAGAATTTATGGCAGATAAGGAATGCTTGGCCCACCCAATCTGCCCATTTCCTACCTATTGGATAAGCTGAAGATCTTAGTTAACCAATAGCCTACAGTACTTCTTTCTACCCCACCAGAATTGCCTTATGACTGTCCCATGCATTCTTGAATTCCCCCCACTTTTTTGACCCATGACCTCTTCAGGAAGGCCATTCCATGTGTCCAGCCTTTCCATGAAAAAATACTTCCTTATGTTGCTCTTGAGTCATCCTCGCTCTATCTTCAAATTGTGCCTCCTTGTTATTGCACATCTCTTTTTCTGAAAGATGCTACCCTCCTGGACTTTGTTGATTCCTTGAGGTACTTGAACATTTCTATTATATCCACCTCTCCTCCTTTCTTCGAGGGTATACATTTTAAGCTCCTTTAGTCTCTCTTTGTATGGCTTCAGGTACAAGACCCTGCAATATTTTAGTTGCCTTCCTCTGGACTGCCTTCATCCATTTCCTAAATGAAAAGAACATTTAATCAATTTGATTGTTCTTTTATTTTGAGAGTGTTTTTCTATTAGGGTCAAGATGTTTTTAAGTGAGTAAAGGTGGCAGCTATGGTTGTAATGGGAATCAGGAATTTTTGAAAAAAGCATTGATATTAAGTGATGTGTCCTGATTGCTAGCACATTTTTTTTATCTGTGCATTAAACAGTAGTTAGACATACTGTAGGTGTCAACCAATCAAGACACAGGATTTTCAGGGCCCGGACTACCTGAAAGAGCTCCTGGTTCATCACTGCTCTTGGCAATTGCTCTGCTCAGCTGACAAGGGGTTGCTAGAGATTCCAAGGGTATGTTTAAAAATCTTCTGGAGTGAGAACATTTATGTATGCTGCCCTACTCTTGGAATTCTCTACTCCATCGGTTACATGAATGCTCAACCATAGAGGGCTTTAAACAAGTATTAAAACCCTACTTGTGGAACCCAGCCTTTGGTGATTTAGTAAAGAATGTTATCAGTATTATCATTTTGTTCTATGCTGAGATGTTTTGTCTGTGTATTGTGATTTTAATTATTGTTAAGGTGCCTTGGTTTTTGAAAGGCCATACAAATAAAATGTATTATTATTATTTTATAATATCTAGTAAGCCCTAGGATGGGTTGATTTCCAAGTAGTATACCATACTACTTCATATTTTGTTTTATATAATATATTGAGATGGTCATTGTTTTATAGACCTCAACCCCAAAAAGCTGTTGAACAGCTGATGAACAGCAACCTCTTATTAGGGGTGCAAGAGAGTTAGTTCGGCTAATACCCAATATATAAATTAGTCTCAGTTCCAACAACAAAGGTCTCTCTGCACTCGCTGTAAAGAAACAGTTTCCTGGTTTAAATCACCCATGGTGAAATAATGCTGCCTGGAAACTGTCTCTTAGATTAAAATGAAATACAGTAGATTTCATTTCCTGTTCAACATTATGTCCATTAGACTTTAAACAGTTTAATCTAAAAATCCATGGTGTCTCTTTCTACTGCTGATGGTAGCCTCCTCTGGAATTTTGACCCATATGTTCCAACTCCACACAATATGTATCTTTTGGTTATTTGTCGTGAACATGACTGAAGTGTCCTCCCTTGGGGTATCAATCCTTCCCAGAACAATGTCCCTGATATGCTCCTAAAGTCATCTCTTAAATGCCTTGTCTTCCTACGTATTTTATTGCAGGAGCATACCAAGCTTTACAAACATGGTGTAACATATCACAGACTCCTCAGTACTATGCTGCACTTTGGTTACTGGGTGTTCAGAAACCCTGCCACCCTTACAGTAATTGCACACATTACAGTTTTTGTATGGAAAAATCCCTGTGAGGGAAAAGGAAGACCATTTCTATCTCTCTCTCTCTCTCTCTGTAGTAGTCTGCTTGTATTTAGTACAGACCAAATGGTCCATTAAGTTAGTGGCTCTTCTAAATGTGACTCTCAGTTGTCCCCCCATGGCTTCTTCAGTCTTGGGGCCTGACTGAAGTGTTTCCCAACATTCATGATTCACATTCCCTATCGGCCCTGCCAGGTGCTTAAATTCAATTGTGAATATAACAGGCTGACCCTTTTTCTCTATTTGCATTTCCAGATTGCAAAAAAATCTTGCCTATTTAACAAAGCCACTCTCTCTCTAGTATCTGTCAATACTTTTTGTCCATACCCTCTCCTGTTAACATGACTTTCTGAATCATTCACTTGCTCAATATAGACATGGTCATCACTACAACTTGTGAGTACTTGAAGAAATTGGGAGTGTGGCATGGAGTCCTTCAGACTTTGAAGGTAGGCACTGGTGGCTAGTAACAGTGAATTTGTTGCAGTAGATTTCCTGTGCTCTTTTGTTTTAATGGTGTCCCCAGTCTCAACCACCAATGTTACATCTGAAAAATATTTTTCATTATTCTCAGTCCTGGACATGAATTTTAGATTTCTGAGGTTTACATTAAGCCACTTGACAAAATCCTAAGCTCCCTCCTCAATGCCATCCCATACGCAGACAACATTGTCAATAAAGTGATACTAAATTATGACATTGTCTGTGTATGGTAATGCATCACTATAAACTCTACTAGATGCCTTAACACATGACATGAAGTAGTCCCAGCTCTATTTCTCTTCCCAACCTCCTAATGGTCCCCTCTCACCCACCACCTAAGCCCCACCCACCCCGCTCTATCCTCTCTCCCCACCATCATAGCTCCTTCTCCCTCACCTTGCCTCCCCACCAAATCCTCCTCTCCTGATTCACCCCCCCATGACCACCTCCCTTTCACCCTCTGCCTCCCTGATACAGCCCACTCGACTGCATTGCCCCATACCCTACTGTCTCCCTGACTCACCTCACTCTGGCAGCACCCTACCCATTGTCTTCTCTTGCCTTTGACTGATTATTCTCTTTCTTTCAGCTCATCATCTATGACTCAATTGTACCCACTTAATGCCTCTATTTTCCTGGTCCCTCCCTCCCATCCCTTTTTACCTGCCCCTGCTGAGCCCTAAGCAAAGCTTCCTTTGACAGCTAAAACTTGTTCCATTGCTGGCTAGAAACTTGTTTGCCTCTAGTTGTATCATGTAACTACTTAAACACTGTGTCACACCTCTGAGTGCAGATGTCATCTTCTCCATAGCACTTATAAGACCAAAATCTCCTGTGCATCTTTGTCTACTTTAGTGATATAACATCCTTGTATCCATCTGTAGCCTATGTAACCCTGCTCTCTGTAACCTGGTTTGTATGTGCCATATACAAAACTACCTCGATTATATGTTCTATTCTGTGTACTCTGACTTGGAACAATTGTAAACGAGCCTATTTTGGCTCAAAGGTATAAATCTGAACATGAAAATAAATGAAATTAAAATTTTAAATTAAAAGGACACATGAGTACTTATGAGCCTCATATTATAATCGGTCTGCCTAGTGAGGAATCTGCAAAGTACTTAACACTTTGCAGTGGGCTGTGTGCTTTAGAATGATTTTTCTATGAATCCTGCTATTTATTACTTCATTCAAGCTATAGTGCAAGCTGGAAAGTGATTAATACTTCAAGTGTGATTCAAATAAATGCAGCATTATTGTTTTTTGAATTCCTAGATGCTTTGTTGTATGCCTTTCATTCTAATCTAACAGAATTTTCAGACATCATTATTTCACCATGCGTGATTTAAACCAGGAAACTATTTATTTACTGTGACTGCAGAGAGAGCATATTTTTTTTGTTGGAACTGTCATTTTTTACGGTCAGAGAGCATTTGCAATCATTTTTGTACTTACCATTTTGTGTCCTAGAGTTTTTCCATGGTGCAGTGGTGTTTTTGGTATGACCAGTAGTTTGACCCATTTTTTTTTTCTGTACTGTGGAGTCCACCTGTCTAAAGGGGTGTGTGTGTCTGTGGTGGTCCATCCATGAGTTCACTATGATGTCAGTGGTTACAGTAATGTGTACTTTGCTAATGGGGGGGAAACATCTCTTACTGATCAGTACCAGGAAGAGTTTGGTTAGTTCAGTCATCGAGCAGCTGGAGCCCAGAGCTGGTGTAGGCAGCATGGAAGGCATAGCAGCAGCTGAGGAATGTCATAGTCAGAGGCAGCAGCAAGGAGGGTATGGTACCTGAGGAGAGAGAGAGATAGAGCATCGTGGAACTTGGCTGTTTGGTGACAGACAGGGGAGAATTGCTGGTATTGTGAGACTACAGTTACAGTTTTTTGTTAGATCTGGCTAGTTTTTTTTCAGGTGTTGGAGCTGTCCTGTATGAAGTTTTAACTTTAATGGTAAAGTCTGTGTAAAGTTGCCCACTATTATGGGAAGCCATTAAAATTCAAAATTAGTTTTCAGAATATAATTAATAGTAAAATGGCTATGACTAATAACAAAACATTTACAGCATAATATTATGAGAATGACAAACATGAAAATGAGTATATCAAACACAGAAATGGTTATGAACTTTCTGAAATGGGTATTACCTATACCAAAATGTGTATGACACATATCAAACTGGATATGACATAAACCAAGATAGATATGACATACACAAAGATAGAAATAGCATTTATTAAAACAAGTATAACATAAACCAAAATGGTTAGGACACATACTGAAACAGGTAAGACACATATCAGGATAGATATGACACATACCAAAATGGGTATGGCACAAAATGAAATGGATATGCTCTACCAAAATGGATATGATGCATAAAGAAATAGTTATGACACATATTGAAATGGGTATGGACTTATACTTAAATGGATATGACACATAGTAAAATGGTTATGACATAGTAAATGGGTATGACATACCAAAATGGGTATGACACACACCAAAATGGGTTTCACACTAACTGAAATGGATATGACGCTTACAGAAAACTGTATGATACATGCTGAAGTAATGACACATATCGAAATGGAGATGACCTATACTGGAAAAGCTATAACACGTAACAAAATGGGATACCAAAATGGGAATGAGACAAATAGGATTGGATATGGCACACATTGAAATTTGTATGACACACGCTGAAAATGGTATTATACATGCTGAAATAAAAATTATACATATCAAAATGGATGTGACCTATATGGGAATGGCTATAACACAAAGCAAAATGTGTATTATATACTGAAATGGGTGTGAGACAAACCTGACTGGATATAGCGCACACTGAAATTGGTATGACACACACTGAAATAATTATGCCACATATTGAAATGAATATGGCCTGTACTGAAATGAATATGACACAGTAAAATGGGTATGACATACCAAAATGGATATGACACACACCAAAATGGGTTTGACACTAACTGAAATGGATATGACACGCACTGAAAACAGTATGACACATACTGAGATAATAATGACATATTGAAATGGACATGACCTATACTGGAATGGCTATAACACATAGCAAAATAGGTATTATATACCGAAATGGTTTTGAGACAAACTGGACTGGATATGGCACACATTGAAATTGGTGTGACACACAATGAAATAGTTATGACACACAGCTAAATGGATAAGACCCATGCTGAAATGGATACGATATATAGCAAAATGGGTATAACATACCAAAATGGTCATGACATATACCAAAATGGTTATAGCACAAACTGACATGGATATGACACACACCAACATGAATATGACAAATACTGAAATAATTATGACACATACCAAAATGGATATGTCATATGTTGAAATGGGCATGACACATACCAAAATGGGTAAGACACGCACCAAAATGGGTAATACAAAAAACAAAATGTTTGTGACATGCACCAATACAGATATGACATATACTGAAACAATTGGGACATACACCACCATGGATATGACACAAATTGAAATGATTATGACACATACTGAAATAATTAAGACACATGCTGAAATAGATATGACCTATACTGAAATGGATATGACACATTATAAAATGTGTATAACACATACTGAAATAATTCTAACACATGCCAAAATATATATGACCTATTCTAAAATGGATATAATGCTTAATAAATAGGGTATGACACATTCTATTATGAATATGGAACTTTCTGAAATAGATATGACCCATATAGAAATGAATATGACACATACCAAAAATCAATAAGAAAATACTATAATGCATATGTAGACAGGATGGAAGCAGTCCAGAGGAGGGCAACTAAAAAGGTACAGGGTCTGCATCAGAAACCACATGAAGAGAGACTGAGAGAGAGCTTAATATGTATACTCTTGATGAAAGGAGGGACAGGGAAGACATGATAGAAACTTTCAAGTATCTCAAGGGAATCAACAAAGTCCAGGAGGGTAGCATCTTTCAGAAACAGAGATGTGTAAGAACAAAGAGGCACAATTTAAACATAGACGGGGGACGGCTCAGGGGTAGTGTGAGGAAATTTTTTTTCACTAAGAGAGTGTTGGATACAGGGAACTGCTTTCCTGAGAAGGTCATTGGGTCTAAAACAGTGGGGGAATTCAAACATGCATGGGACAGACATAAGGCAATTATAGTGGGGGGTTGCAGGAAGTAGGCTGTTGGTTAACTAGAATCTGCAGGTTATCCAGTAGGTAGGGAAATGGGCAGACTGGGTGGGCCAAGTGGTTCTTATCTGCCGTCAAACTCTATGTTTCTATATAACACATACCAGAATGAATACAACACACACTGAAATGGATATGACCCATACTGAAATGGATAAGACTCCTATCAAAATGGTTATCACATGTCCCTAAATCATTAAGATACTTAAATTATTATAATGTATACCAAAATGAATATGACACATACTGAATTGTAGATATTTATTTAATATATTGATACTCTTGATAAACGTGTACTATAGTAATTAAATAAAATGGTTATGAAGTACTGAAAACAAAATGATATATTAAAATGTGAATGCTGTGCACTGAAATGAGCATATAGCAAACTGAATTGCTGTCAAACTTGCAAGGCATAGACTGAACAGAGTGTAACATGTGCCAAGGTGTCAATACAGCAAACTGAAATGATTGGGATACACCAAGATGAGTATAACACATTCTGAACTGAGTATAACACACAGTGAAAAGCACATGACTTCTGTAACCAATCAGAGTGCAGATGCACCCCCTGAGATTCTGCAGGACTCCAGCAGGTCTTGTTCAGTTTTACTGCAGGTAAGAGCTCCTAAATTGTGACTCAGGAATATGCACAATGTATATTATTAAATTATTTTGCTACTGTACCCGTTTTAGTTGTTTTTTTAGTTTTTTTTTTCAAAGTTTTATTTGGCTTTCAACAAAAAATACTATTTTATGTATTCTTTGTGTAAAGTTATTCTTAATACTAGATAATCCCATCCTGTACTTCTTTTTCAATGCTTTGCAAAGTTATTCAGTATATTGTGTTGTATAATATTTGTATTTGCCCTGTAAAAGAGGGCCTACTAAGAAATCTGTAGTTTCAAGATTAGCTAATTCCTGCATGTTTTAACTGAATTTCACCAGTTTACTAAAGGATAGAATTTTTCCTTGCTGCTTTCTGAAAACCAATGTCAGTATTTTACCACTTTTATAAGCAGTAAAGGAAATCAATGGTATTTACTCACTTGGTAAAGGTGATTATGCCTGCAACCTTTAGAGAGCTCAGGAATTACTCACACGTGGGTTCTCCTCCATCTATCATATTGGTCAATGCATTGAAATAAATCTTTGGGACATCCAGATCTTTGGGACATCCAGATTTCCTTCGTGCATGCCTGGAGGTCAGTCATGTTTGGCACTTGTTCCCTACTCCAAGGTAAAAAACCCTCATTACTCTGTCTTAACCCCTTTTTTCTTTTGCTTATGCTGTCAGGTAGGGATTGTCGATTTATCTGGAGTCCGTTAGTAATAGGCTTCTGCTTGCTAACATTTTTTCTCAAGTACAGAAAAAAAACTGAACATGATTAGGAACAGGCTATGGAATCAGAAGAAGATTGCTGTTTAGTCTGCACTGGGGAGATGCAAAGGTGGTCTTGGGCTGGATGGAAGGGTCAGGAAGCAGGCAGTACAGACCCTCAAGTAGCATCTATCCTGTCCTCTGATTCTGTTAGGGACCTCATGTAGCATCCCCAGCATCCTCCAGCAGTAGGTATCAGACCCTCCTGTAGTGCTTAAGTCTACCCTGGCAGCTGTTCAGCTGGGGGATTTTCTGACCTCAGTAGACCTCAAGGATGCTTACATGTCATCCTTGTCACCACCGCTATCTCAAGTTCCAGGTTGGCAAGGGCCATTTTCAAATCACATGCCTCCCATTCAGGCTGGCATCAGCCCCAGAGTGTTCACCAAGGTGGTATTAGCTGCTAATCTCCACGAGCAGAGGGTGCATGTCATTCCATACCTGAGTGACTGGTTAATTTGAGCGAGATCCCCCGAAGAAGCACAAAGGGACACAGACTCGGTGCTTTAGTGCCTGCAGCAACACGGCTGGGTGATCAATTCAGCCAGGAGTCATCTATGGCCTTCCCAGGAGATAACTCCTCTAGGGGCCAGGATTAACATAGAGCTGGGTCTCATGTTCCCCACGGGGGACAAGGTGGACAACATAATTGCACTAGTGGAAGACACACAAGCCCGGCCATGCCAGCCGGTATGGACGTACCTCAGCCTGTTAAGGCTGATGGCATCGGTGTTGGCTATGATGCCCTGGTCTTGCCATCATATGTGCCTGCTACAGTGGTACATTCTGGATGTCTGGGGCCAAGTGGTATACCATCACTACACTGACAACTTTACAGCAATGTGGGCAATACCTACAACATCGCCATGTGGCACTAAAGTCTGCTTGGGACCCTGGCAACCTTTCCCAAGTTCCTGCAACCCATCCCGACTCATATTTGTCTCAGAGTTGGGCATCTTAAATGGCGGTGCAGGGGCATAGTCTCCTGCATGGGGGTGGGATGCTGCATAGCCCCATGCATGGGTGGGGTACATCCCCCACAAAAAGAAGTTTTATTACTGCAGCACCATCCTGACCTCAATTGTGGTCAATGTAGTGGTGTCAGGGAAACATTGCACTGACATGAAATTGTCGATGCAGCATCATGGATCTGGACCAAGTCAAGCAAGACATCGACTATGTACTCAATCCAGATCCCAGGGTTCTCAGCAGTCTTCACTGGTGTGGGCCATCGCGACCTAAGGCAGGGTGTCCCTCTGTCACTGTCAGCAACAGCAACTAATAGTGCGGATGCTGGCCTCTTAGGGTGGGGGCGCCATGCTGGGTGGCATGTGGCACAAGGGCAATGGTTCTCAGAGGAGTTTAGTCTTCCCATTAATGTCCTGGAAATGAGGGCTGTATGATGGGCATTGACCTCCTTTGGCCCTCCAATACAGTGTCATTCAGTGCTGATCCGGATGGACAACCAGGTCAACATGGTGTACATCATGAAGCAGGGTGGTGCCAGAAGCAGTATCATGATCAAGGAGGCTCTGAAGGTCCTGCATTGGCAGAACATCATTTGCTAATGGTTTCAGCCATGTACCTGGCTGGGAAGCCTAATGCACAGGAAGATTGTCTCTGCCAGTTGACGCTTGACCAGACAGAATGGTGTCTGCATCCCCAGGTGTTTCGTCTACTTGAATGGTGGTGGAGGCCATTTCAGCTGAATCTGATGGCTTCCTCCCACAATGCCCAGTTACCCCAGTTTCATTCCCAAGCTTCAGATGATAAGGCAGAGGAAATCGACACACTGGCGGCCCCATGGTCCTTCGACAAGGCTTGCATCTTGTTGCCAATTCCAATGATTTCCAAGGTACTTTCCAAGATCAGAGCCATGAGTTCAAAGGTTCTGATGGTGGCTCCAGACTGACTGAGGAGGTCTTGGTACTCTCTGCTCAAGGCGATGCTGATTGATGTCCCCTGGTGACTACCTCAGCATTCAGACCTTCTATTGTAGGGCTGATCCTTCACCACAGTCCCTGGTTCTGTCTCTGACAGTGTGGACGTTGAAAGGTCGAGACTGTTAAAAGAAGGTTACCCTCCCAGAGTGGTGGAATGTCTCTTGTTGTCTAGAAAGGCCTCTATGACCAAGACTTATAAGAGACATTGAGCTCTTTCCCAAACTGAGGTCGCCAGCATAGCGCGAGGTGTGGCGTCCAGCGCCTCAACCCTCAACGCCACCAGGCCGGCTATGTGGGCATGTTAAATGCTTATATATGCAATTATGTTTTTGCATTGATACACCTGCTTGTTATCTTTCCCTGTTTGTGATATGTTTCTATGCTTCATTCGTTTATAAGACCTGGTGGGTTTTTATAATCATTTATGTGTATGCACATATTTTCTATTTGTCAATTTTATTATACACTATAATGGTGGTTTCTCAGTAAATCTGGATTTGTTTCTATTTCTTTGGGGTGTTTTTTTCTTGTTTTGTGTGTTAATTTTGTTTCTGCTAGAGACATATCTTACTGGATTGTATGGACGTAGCTGAGGGTTTGGTCTCTGGCAGTCCAAAAGATTTATTTTCGTGCATCGACCAATAGAATGGATGGAGGAGAACCCATATGTGAGGAATTCCTGAGCTCTCTAAAGGTTGTAGGTATAACAGGTATAACCACCTTTACCAGATAAGTAAATACCATCAGTTTCCTTTACTGTTCATAAAAGTGGTAACATACTGACATTAGTTTTCAGAAGGCAGCAAAGAAAAACTTTAACCTTCAGTAAACTGGTTAAATTCAGTTAAAACATGCAGGAATGAGCTAATCCTGCAGCTACAGATTTTTTAGTAATGCCCCTTCTTTTACAGGACAAACAAAACTATTCTACAACACAACATACTGAATAACTTTGCAAAGCATTGGAAAAAGAAGTACAGGATGGGTTTATCTGGTAGTAAGAATAACCTTACACAAAGAACACATAAAACAGTATTTTTTTTTGAAAGCCAAATAAAACTTTTGAAAACAAAGGTCATCTTAAAAAACAAAATAAAAAGAAAACAAAAAAAAATAAACAAACCCCTAAAACTGGTACATTAGCATACTAACAAATTTAGTAATATACATTGTGCATATTCATGAATCACACAATTTACGGAGTGCTTATCTTCAGTGAAACTGAACAAGAACTGTTGGAGTCCTACAGAAGCTCAGGGGGGTGATGCTGCACTCTGATTGGTTACACAAGTCATGTGCTTTTCAATGTGTGTTATACTCAGTTCAGTATGTGTTATACTCATTTTGGTGCATCACAATCATTTCAGTTTGCTGTATCGACACCTTAGCACATGTTGCACTCTATTCAGTCTATGCCTTGCAAGTCTGGCAACAATTCAGTTTGCTACTGTATACGCTCATTTCAGTGTGCAACATACACATTTTAATATATCATTTATTTTCAGTACTTCATAACCATTTTTATGTTTGCTTGTGCGCAAACGCACAGAAACATTATGCGGCAGCTTAGGAGAGAAGCAGGTTGTGGAGGTGCGGCACTGTGGCAGCCAACGGAGGCACAGCATTTGGGGTCTTGGCACTGGTGCATCGATGGATGCACAGTGTGCTGATGACACTGGCTTCCAAAAGTGCCACCAACTTGTAACATTTTCACAGCAGCAATCAGGGGCCGCCTCTTCACTGCATCATCAACCATTCCGCTGCAATGAGGGAGCGACCTGTCATTGCAGGGCAGAACATTGCCTAGTGTAATATTGTTTTTGAAAGTGGCGGCAAGCCACTGCCATATTCATGAACAATGTTGCACAGCCCCCAATGCCGGGAGGTGCCAAATACCCTTAGCATCATGTACCCCCTAAAACTGTCTTTGTTTGCTGATGGGGGTCCCAATCTAACGGCTTCAGTCCCCTCCTGCCCAGTTTAATTTTGCCGATGGGGAGCACACCCTGTCGGCATAATTTCCCCCCAAAAAAAGAGTTGCTTTCTGCCGAGCCGGGTGCCCAACACCCCTCAGCTCTTGCACCCCCCCTCAGTATGTGCTGATGGGGGTGCCCAATTTCTGTGGATACAGCCCCCCAAAAAACAAAACAGTCAGGTGGCATTCTGGGAGACCACTGCAGTGTGCCAAATGCCCCTGTGAAAACAAAAAAAGTCCCGTAATTTTTTTTTTTCTTCTTTTTGGTTTTACCTGCAAACCAGAAAATGGTCCCTCGTCAGTCCGGTAGCGCTGGCTAGCCAGCGCCGACCCTCTGCACCCTACCTCCCCACACCCCTCATCCCATACTTACCTCCGGAGCATGGCACGATGATCTTTGGTGGACCAGGAACACGTCTGCACTCTTCAAAGCCGACCGAGACCAGAAGAAATGCTGGTAAGCTGTATAATGGCATAAATAGGGTTTTTCAACTTTGGTGCATATCTCAGGCATTTTGGGGAATTTTGCCACCAAATTTTCAACATGGGGTTATTGAGGCCCCTCCTCATGAATTCTGGCACTGTCATGATGTCATTCAGTCTCGAAAGGTGATTTTGTGGTCACTGTGCAGAATCACCTTTTGGGATTGATTAATGGAATGACAGTGCCAGTGTTCATGAGGTGAGCTCTCAAAAGTCTATGTTGTATTTTTGGTGGAAAAATCCAAGAAATGACTGTTTTACAAGTGTGAATAGTGCAGTTGCTCTGCACGCTCATAACTTCATGAATTTGCAATATTTTCACTACAAATTTTCAACACTGCCATTTTCCCACACCTCCTTATGAACAGTACAGCTGTCATTTTTCACATCCTGGCCGGAATGTGTTTTGCACTTCCGGCACAGAATAGTGTGGTCGCTGTGGGAAATCACTGTTTGGGAGACATTAAGAAAATCACAGTGACACTGTTCATGAGCAGAAGTCCTAAAATACCTGTGTTAAAAATTTGGTGATGAAAGTCCATAAAATGCCTCTGTTATGTGCATGCATTGTGCAGTTTCCATGTATGCTCAGAACTCTGAACATTTTTAATACTCCCACCACAGATTTTCAACATTGCCATCTCTTCGCACCTCCGTATGGATGGTACAGCTGTCATTCTTCACATCCTGCCCAATCTGTGTTTTCATACATGTGGTGCAGAATGGCATGGTCGCTGCTGGAATTCAAAGTTTGGGACACATTGACAAACTCACACTGCCACTCTTCATGAGAAGAGGTCCCAAATGTTTTCATGAGGTGGGGTCAGAAAAAGGCCATGTTGAAAATTTGTAGTGCAAATACCAACAAATGCCTGGGGCATCAGGATTTCTAACCATAATGTCCCACCCCGTACAGATTGACAGACATTGGGGTGTGCCTTTGGATTGCCAACTGTACTGCTCATGCCATCCCACCCCCCCCCCAGCCACTGACAGGCACGAGGTGTTCCTTGGACTTTTGGCCAAAGACTTCATTCCATTCTCCTATGGTGCACCCATTTCAGTGTATGTCCTTACGGATGGGGTGACTGTAAAAGCCAAACACCCAAGGCACACCTCAACATGTGTCAGTGTCTGCAGAATGAGGTGACATGACATGGCATGACTGTCATGGGAGAAAACCCACACACTTACCCCAATGCCTATCCTCTCTACAGGATGGAGATGGGTTGGCATGAAGTTCAATACTAATACCAGCAAGCAAACATTCAGCATTGACAAATGCTTGTTTTAATTACCCCAGTACACGTTTAACAAGTGTATCAATATTTTAAATAAATATAATCTACCATTCAGTATGTGTCATATTCATTTTGGTATACATTATAATTTAAGTAAGTATCTTAATGATTTAGATACATGTGATAACCATTTTGGTAGGAGTCATCCATTTCAGTATGGGTCATATCCATTTCAGTGTATATTGTATTTATTCTGGTATGTGTTATATGCATTGTAGTATTTTCTTATCAATTTTGGTATGTGTCATATGCATTTCTGTATGGGTCATATCTCTTTCAGAAAGTTCCATATTCATATTAGAATGTGTCATACCCTATTTATTACATATTATATCCATTTTAGTATAAGTCATATATATTTTGGCATGTGTATTAATTATTTCAGTATGTGTTATACACATTTTTATTATGTGTCATATCCATTTCAGTATAGGTCATATCCATTTCAGCATGTGTCATAATTATTTCAGTATGTGTCATAACCATTTTAGTTTGTGTCACATCCATTATGGTTTATGTCATAATTATTTCAGTATGTGTCATAACCATTTTAGTTTGTGTCATATCCATTATGGTTTATGTCATAATTATTTCAGTATGTGTCGTACCTATACTGATGCATGTCACATACATTTTGTGTTTTGTATTACCCATTTTGGTGTGTGTCTTACCCATTTTGGTATGTGTCATACCCATTTCAACATGTGACATATCCATTTTGGTATGTGTCATAATTATTTCAATATTTGTCATACCCATGTCGGAGTGTGTCATATCCACATCAGTTTGTGCTATAACCAGTTTGGTGTATGTCACAATCATTTTGGTATGTCATACCCATTTTGCTATGTGACATATCCATTTCAGTATTGATCTTTTCCATTTAGTTGTGTGTCATATCTATTTCAATGTGTGTCACACCAATTTCAGTGTATGCCATATACAGTCCAGTTTGTCTCATACCCATTTCGGTATATAATACTCATTTTGCTATGTGTTATAGCCATTCCATAATAGGTCATATCCATTTTGATATGTGTCATTATTATTTCAGCCTGCGTCATACCATTTTTAGTGTGTGTCATATCCATTTCA
This sequence comes from Neoceratodus forsteri, assembly GCA_016271365.2. Classification (NCBI taxonomy): domain Eukaryota; kingdom Metazoa; phylum Chordata; order Ceratodontiformes; family Ceratodontidae; genus Neoceratodus; species Neoceratodus forsteri. The sequence continues at coordinate 1,876,283,637 of CM057452.1, forward strand.
CTATGTGCCATAACCAGTTCAGGCCATAGCCATTTCAATATGTGTCATAATTATTTCAGTGTGTGTGTTACCAGTTTCAGTGTTTGCCATATCCAGTCCCATTTCAGTATATAATATGCATTTTGCGATGTGTTACAGCCATTCCAGTATAGGACATATCTATTTCGATATGTGCTATTATTATTTCAGCATGTGTCATACCATTGTCAGTGTGTGTCATATCCATTGATGTGTGTGTCATATCTAGTACATTTTGTCTCATACTCATTTTGGTATATAATACCCATTTTGTGATGTGTTATAGCCATTCCAGTTTATGTCATATCCATTTCGATATGTGTCATTATTATTTCAGCATGTGTCATATCATTTTCACTGTGTGTCATACCCATTTCAGAAAATAATGCCCATTTTGCTATGTGTTATAGCCATTCCAGTATTGGTCATATCCATTTTGATATGTGGCATTATTATTTCTGCATGTGTCATACCATTTTCGGTGAGCGTCATATTAATTTCAGTTAGTGTCAAACATATTTTGGTGTGTGTCATACCCATGTCGATATGTCATAACCATTTTACTATGTGTCATATCCATTTCAGTATTGGCCATATCCATTTCAATATGTGTCATAATTATTTCTTTATGCATCATACCCATTTTGGTAGAGCATATCCATTTCATTTTGTGCCATACCCTTTTGGTGTGTGTCATATCCATTTTGGTACGTGTCATATCTGTTCTGGAATGCGTCTTGCCTCTTTCAGTATGTGTTCTAGCCATTTTAGTATATGTCATACTTATTTTAATAAGTGTTATTTCTATCTTGGTGAATGTCATATCTATCTTGGTGTATGTCATATCCAGTCTGGGTGTGTGTCATACACATTTTGGTGTAGGTCATACCCATTTCAGAAGGTCTCATAAGTATTTCAGTGTTTGATATACTTATTTTTATGTTTGTCATTCTCAAAATATTATGCCGTAAATATTTTGCTGTTAGTCACAGACATTTCACTATTAATTATATTCTGAAAACTAATTTTGAATTAAACAGCTTCCCATGCACTATGCAGTTCATGCTATGCTGCAGTTCACAAAGTGATTCCTTCACCACTGAATAGGGGAAAAACAAAACATTCACATACTGGGAAATATCCACATTTCACATAGGTTTTTATGATACAAATTTGAAATTCATGATTCGTAGTTCAGCAAAGAGTATGAATTCTATGGTACCCGAATTCCCACACTCTGTGACAAAATTCATGAACTGTAAATTTTTTTCACTTTATCCAGACCTTTGTGAGAGACTTTGCAGTGTCTTGTAGTACAGTAGGTGTGCAATTGACATGGGAATTTGTGTAACTAGTTTGATAGGTATGTTAATTGGTGTGCTTATTGGTTAATTAATTTTCTAGCTAACTAACGATAATTAGTGTGGCACAGTATGCTATGCTGTATGCCCTGTAAGTGTAAACTTTTAAATTGTGTAGGTATATATTTTTAATTGTTTGACTATTGTAGCTATAAGCTACACAAAACTTCATTAGTGCTCCAGTTAGGGTTAAAGCAACAAAAGTTGGGAAATGAAGTTTTAGGGTTTCAACTATCCACACTCTCCCAAACCAGGGAGGAAAGCAGGTATGGGTTGTGTCTTGTGCTTCTCAAGCCTAATGTTCACTCCTTTCCATCTGTAAATAAGGTCAGATGTGTAGACTTTATGAGAATGGGGTTAGCATCAGGTCTGAGAAGCCCTTGAGAGGTCCTTTGGACTCTGCACTCCTATCCTTCATAGATGCATACATATATAACTCTGGAAGCACAGGGTTGTCTGGGCCTCATGCTTCCATTTATAGGACAACAGTGACCAAATTGTCAGCATAGCCACCTTATTACCCCACCTCATGTACCCAGTACAGAAAATGTTCGAATCCCCACCAAAATACAATTCTGCACAACTGTAGCACCATTCCATGCCACAGGTGTGATAACACATTTGGGTCAGGATCGAAAAATGACAGCTGTGACATACATGAAGTGGGGTAATAAGAAAGTTATGTGGAAAACCTGGGGTGAAAATATTTAACATTTCCAAATTTACAAATGTGCATAGTGAAATTGCAAAGAATGGTCATAACTTTGTCATTTTTATATGTTTCACCCCAAATTTTCAACATAGTCTTCTATGACCTCACCTCATAAACCACGTAGGTGAACTTTTTCAAATCCATGCCAAAAGCCATTCTGTTCCACAGGTGCCAAAACACGTTTTGGACAGAATGTGAAAAATGACAGCTGTGCTGTTCATAAGTGGTGTGATAAAAATGGCTATGTAAAAATTTGGCATCAAAATATTGAAAATTACCAAAATTATGCACATATGTAGAAAATTTTCAGTGAGCTCCTGACTCAGCCATTATTGTTATCATTAACATAAACCTTTAAATTGGCCACCCTCATGAACACTGGTGGTAAAATTTCATTATTCAGTCTCAAAAGGTTATTTCACACATCGACCATGAAATCATCTTTATGGCCCAATTAATGAAATGTCAGTGCCAGTGTTTATGAGGTGGGGTCCCAAAAAGGCCATGTTGAAAATTTGGTGAAAGAAATCCTACAAATGGCAAAGTTATGAACATAAGTTCAAAATGCCATTGAAATACATTATATGGCACTTACCTTTATTCCTTAGTTTGTGGTTTGGCGTTGAAAAGTGCAGACATGTCTCAGTTCACAGAAGATGACAGAATTCAACATCAGCTGATCGATAGTAAAGGGGGTGTGGGGGGGGCACCAGTGGGAAGGGTAGGATGGGGTGGAAGTCAGCAGCAATGATGAGGGACCATTTTTTTGTTTCAGGTTAAAAAAGACATCAGGGGATGGTTTTCTTATTGAAGGTACTTTAATAAATCACTGGGGTGGGTTCTCAGTGTCCCACACTGTGGGGCTTTTAATCCTGACACGGGATTGGGCCACCGATGTTGGCTGCAATTAATTAAACAATGGGCTGTGGTGGCATTTGACACTGGGGGTTGGCATCCTGGTGTCAGATGATATAAATTAAAAACCAAGGGATGGCAATTGGTGGGTGGGGATGCCACTAGGCATCAGGGAATATAAATAATAAGATTGAAGGTGATTGGAGAATGGGGGTGCTACAAGACAGAAAGGAAATGGGGAAAATGGGATTGTGGCTGGGGGGTGCCACTCGACTAATGCGCATGTGTGTGTAGGGGTTGCACCACCAAACACCAGGGAAATGGTGGGGTGGCTCACATCACACACTGCAGCAGGCAACAAGAGTTCAGCTGTGGCTGCAGAACTAAAGAAAATCCACTGGTCTTACACAGAGAAAGTGCAGGAGGGCTCCTCTGCTAAGTTAGGCACACTAGTTTGGCTTGAAAGGAACAAGCAGTGAGTAGCTGCCCTACACACATTTTATCTCAGACCTGAAATCCTCACATGCACATGTTACTTTTGAGCAAAGATCCCGCACATGCGCAAAAGAGTGCTGGTGTTGTTCATGTGTGGATTTTGGGCATGCTTAAAATGTATGTAGCAGCACTCTCACTGCTCATTTTTTGAAGCAAGATGGCAAGAACGATTTCAATAAAAGACTAGCAGAGAAACTGTTTTTTAAAATATGCATGCTGGCCCATCAGCACAGTGGTTGGATTTCCGCTTGCGATGCTGGTGACCTGGGTTTGGGAATGGACCCAGGACATCAGTGGGCCAGCTGGGGGAGAAGGATTGAGCTTCCCAAGGACTGCTCTCCTTCTCCAGGGGGGTGGGAAGTGTGACCGGTGCTTGATGGACCCCTGGTGGAGGCTGGGAGCACCACAGCAGTTGGCACCATAACGTAGTTTGAAGGGCGGGTGGATGCTGGCCATCATGGCATCCCTGCCCCTCACATACAGGGAGAAAATTCAGCTGCCACTGCCCAGATGAAGCCTGCCCATCTGCTCCAATATGAGCTCCCAGGTCGGCTCCCTGACCCTATCCCGACTTTGCTGTACTTGAGCCTGCAAGGGCACCCCAGCCTGGGGGGACACCCAGGGGATATCAGAAAGTCACGGCTAATGTAGGAGTGGGAGCAGAGTGGGCCTTGATCAAGGCTGAGCAATGGTGGCAGTTGGCACAAAAAGGCATAATAAATAAAAAAATGTGCATGTCAAAAGTGGTACTTCAGGACTGTGCTCCCTGTCAGATGAACGCTCTCAGGCTAGTATACTTCCGGTCAGCAGGTGATTTAACCGACCACTGAGAAGCTATTTCATACCGCGGCAGTTTTGCATTGCAGACAGGCAGCGAAGTGGACACAATTGTTAAGATGGGCTAGAAAAGTTTAAGGCAAAGCTGACCGTGTCCCATTAACTTTTCCCATCAGAAATAATTGTAAAATTTAAAATGTAATAACTTTTGAACAGATTAATATTTCTTTACCAAACCTTCAAAATGCACATCTCTGAGGCAAAGTTTCTCTACCCTGAAATTTTCAGACCACAACCAAAAGCCTTTTCTGAGATATAGGTGGACAAAGAAATGGCAAAAACCTGATACATTTAGGGATTTTTGCACTTTAATAACTTTGAAACCATTAAACAGATTCATACAAATGCTGGAATTTTGAAAGACCCATATGTAGAGATCAAGTATGCCAAATATCATGCACATCCATCAAACAGTTCCAGAGCTATTAGGGTTCAAAATGTGTCTTTAACATAGAAGTTTACACTCAACCTAATATACTGGCACAACCACACCAGTGTAATACACATATATATATATATATATATATATATATATATATATATATTATATATATATATATATATATATATATATATATACACACACACACATATATATATATATATATATATATATTAGAGGCAAAAAACTGCATTTAATGCATTAGTTAGGGTTGTTCCACAGTGACAAAAGTGAGGAAATTCGCTGTTAGGGTCGAAAACCCTAACTCCGAATTCACCCCCCCCAGCACCACACACACACACACAGACACACACACAACATTAGTAGAGAACTTCTCGCTTTTAGCCCCTCCAGTGTTGTATCTAACTTGTGCCCTATTAGTGTTATACAAGGTCTTTATAATATTGATCAGTGTCTTATCCATTCCAAATTCATTTAACATTGTCCATAATATCTTTCTATCCACACTGTCAAATGTTGATTTCAGATCATTAAAAATGTAAGAGAATGTTTTGCTTTTTCACCACTAGATCTTTATGTATGAGATGAGTTAGTGTAACGCATAGCTCTATTGTGGAATGTTTGAGCAGGAAGCCAATTGGGCTTCATCCATAATTCCATTAACTTGTATCCATATATGCAATCTGTTAAAAAAATTTCTGAGTATGTCAACTAAACTTACTGGTCTATAACGTGAGGGATCCGCTTTATTTTACTTCTTAAAAATGGGGACTATAAAGTTCTTAGTCCAAATTTTAGGTATTAGTTCAGATTCCCTAATGAGCTGAAACATTTTATATAAACTTGGGTATCCAGATATCTACTACATTTAAAATAACATCTATAGGCATCCCATCAGGATCGGTGGTGTTATGTCTTGTGAAAGATTGTATTGCATCATACATTTCATATGTAGAGAATTCCCTACTTATTGGGGTCCATTTAATATCCCTTATTGGTGACCTCTTCCATTCTGCTGAAGAATCATAAAACACATTTTTATAATATTCTACCCATCTCCTAGGTTCAATTTGAGCATCCAGATCTTCAGAATATTCTCCCATGCCCTTAGCTAACATTCTCCAAAATTTCCTGGTGTCCCTTTCCCAAATAGTTCTTTTGAATTCTTTCCAAAGAGCTGTTCTATATTTTAAACTGTTATTTTTTGATACATCTATTGTAATCCTTCCTTAGATTACTAAGTGATTTTGTATTGTCTCTATTTGGAATTGTCCTTACTAATCTTAACTTTTCATTAAGTTTGTTCTTAAGAGTTTTACATTTTTTTTATACCACAGAGCATCCTTTTTCTTACAAATGTCAGTGTCTTTGGAGACTATTTGTGCAATTTTTGTGATTAGAGTTTCAAAAGTTACTATATATTTTGAGTCCCCATCCATTTCAACAAGGGTTTTAAGGTTTTATATACTATTTGCCAGCAGATTAAGCCTTACGGTCTATCGAGTCTGCTTGAACCTTAGATCCTTAGTTGGGTGCCGAGACCCTCCCATCCCTTGTGCTCCAGAAACCCCTATCATCCATCCCCACCCCGGGACAGGCCATCATCTGATACATCCCCTTTCTGTGTCTGTCCCACCTCTCTTGAAGCCCTCCACTGTGGATCTCTGAACCAGCTCACCAAGCAGTGCATTCCAAGGGTCCACCACCTTCTGAGTGAAAACCTCCTCCTCTTTTCCCCCTCACCTTCCACCTTCCAACTTCAAACCATGCCCTCTGGTGATACCTCCCTGTTTTAGTCTAAAGATCCCCTCCATGTTTACCCTATTGTACAATGTACAGTGCCCAGAGCAGCATGGCTTCAGAAAGGGCAGGCACCACTACTGCACTAGTGGAATTTACAACCTTCATCCATGCCACGCTTGACAAAGGGAATTGTGGAGGGGCAGTATTTATAGACCTTACCAAGGCATTCAACACAGTTAACCACCCCCTACTGCTCAAGCAACTGTCCTCCATTGGGATCTCCAGCGATGCCCTTCCATGGTTCACCAGCTACCTTGATAATCGGATGCAACATGTAAGGATTGCAGGGATCTCTTCGGATGAGAAACCAGTCCACTCCAGAGTCCCCAGGGTCTATTCTGGGCCCTCTACTCTTTTCCCTCTTCATCAACAATCTCCCCAGTGCCTGCCACCAAAAATATTACTATATGCAGACGATGCAGTCCTGTTTCCTAGCCACCATGACATTACAGTCCTTGAATCCCAGCTGCAGCGCTGACTTCGCAAGCGTCAAGACTGGTTCAATTCTCATAAACTTGTCCTGAACCACAGCAAGACTAAAGCCATGTCCTTCTGTAACCGACAGAGCAGGCACAACTCTCTGTCCCTCATCATCAAGAACCACGCTTGGGAACCCACTCGAACATGTCAAGGAGTTCAAGTACCTTGGTATTACCCTGATAGTACCCTCTCCTACACTCGGCATATTGACACTGTTGCCAAGACCACCAATATACAGGATTGGACTACTACACAAACACAAGCACTGTATGCCTGCGGATGCCTTAAACTAGCCATCTACAGCTCTGTCACCTCTATCATTGACTACGGCTGCCATCTATGGCTCTGCCCAACAAGTGCCTCTGCACAGGATCTCAGTTGCTCTCAACAAAGCCTGTGTAGACTACTGACGGTGCAGCCCGACAAACTCACACCTGTGACCTCTATGCACAGGCCAGCTGGCTACCCCTACACAGCAGAATACAATACCAGACCTGCTTACTTACCAAAAAGATTCTCCTTGGTCTCATGCCACCTGGTGTTAGCTCACTCCTTACTACCTACAGTGGCACTCAACAAACACATGGTGCCCAATCTCTAACCTTTCAGGTTCCCAGATGTTGTACCTCCATGGGTCAGCGGTCCTTTATCTATAGAGCCGCTCAGTGGTTCAATTCCCTCAATAAAGAAGCACTTTCCTCTACTACATTTGGACCCTTCAAAAGGAATCTCAAACTTTACCTCACCTCTACCACTCAATGTGACTGCTCCTCTGAACAGAGATCTCTCTAAACACCTCCCAGCTCACTCATGTCTCACAGCCCGCCCTTTCCCAGTCTCATTCCCTCTGGCACTGGGCCTTCCTTGTGACTCCTTTCATGCTTCACATCTCCACTGGTACAAGACATTTTCCACCACCATCGGACAGTGCCCATTAGCCTGCCAACTTCCTCTCCCAGTCGTGACGCCTGCAATACTAACTGCTATGGTGCCCTCTATCTCTTATTACCGCAGCCAGCTGCCTACTCAAGCTGCTCATTATATGAATAGTATATCAAAGTATGTTATAACCGAGTATCTTTATTTTTTTCTTTTAGTTGTTTTGGTTGTTTATTGTGCATTCTTTTACTACCTCTGTATGTATATTGACCCTCATCCTTTGACGTGGAACCTTTGTAAATGAGCAGTTTCTGCTCAAAGGTATTTGTAATCCGAGAATTTAATAAATAAATAAATAAATAAAAATGTATTCCCTTGAGGTACTTGAAGACCTCAATCATGTCCCCCTGTCTCTCCTCTCTCCAATGAAAACAGGCAGAGCTCCTCAAGTCTGTCCTCATACGTCAAACCCTAGCCCTCGTATCATCTTTGTTGCCCTCCTCTGTACCCTCTCCAGCAGCTGTATGTCCCTCTTCAAGTGTGGTCTCCAGTACTGTACACAGTACTCAAGGTGTGGTCTAACCAGTCCATTGTACAGCAGCAGAATCACTTCCTTGCTTTAGAGTTGATCCCCTAATGATGCATCCCAACATCCTGTTTGCCTTGCTAGCCACTCCCTGCACTGCTCAGAGTTATTCCATACATGCATCCACCATGACCCCTAGGTCTTTTTCCCTATTGAGGCCTCCAGCACCTCCCTCCCAGAGTGTACCTGTGTTTGGGGTTTCCCCAACCAAGATGCAACACCTTGCACTTGGTGATATTGAAATTAATTTCCATGTGTGAGCCCAGCTTTCCAGGGTGTCCAGGTCCCTTGCAGGGGCCAGCCTCCCCTTCTCCCTCAACTTCTGCTCCCATCTTGGAGCCATCCACGAGATAGACTCATTTCACACCCTATGCCCTCCCTGATGTCCAATATGTATGCATTAAACAGAATCGGACCCAGGACCGAGCCCTCCTGTGACCCACTACCAACCTCTCTAGGGTTTGATAGCTCCCCACAGACCACTACTCTCTGGGTGCATCCAGCTAGCCAGTTTTCAATCCATCTGATCATCAAGGGCCTACTCTAACCCCATCAGTTTCTCCACTAGACCATTGTGTGACAGAGTCAAACGCCTTGCTGAAGTCCAAGAATAATACATCCACAGGCTTACCCTGTCCATTTCTGATGTTACCCATTCATAGAACTCCACAAGGTTGGTTTGACATGATCTACCTGGCACAAACCCATGTTGCCAACTATCCAGACCTCCCACCTCCTCCAAGTACACCCCAATCGTTCCTTTAGTATACTCTCCATTAATTTTCCCACCACCGAGGTCAAACTGATGGGTCTATAGTTACCTGGTACTTCCCTCGACCCCCTTTATGGATTGGCACCACATGTGCCTCTCGCCAATCCCTAGGTACCCTCCCTGTCTCAAGTGACCTGTTGAAAAGCTCCACCAGGGGTGCAGCCAGTATGTCCGCCAATTCCCATAGTACTCTCGGATGAATGCCATCTGGCCCAGGAGATTTGTCTTTCTTTAGGGCCTTGAGGGCTAACCACACCCTTTTGGCGGAGATAGCATCATCTGTCCCCTCCACCTTACTGGCCTTTTTATCCTTATCCAGATGTGACACCCTTGGGGTACCTCTCCCTCCCTCTTGCTCCATTTCTGTTGCTCCCCTGATCCCACTTACTGCCGCTTCTATCCCCTTTGTGTCTTGCTTTGTAGATATTCCATCCGCCTCCCTAGTGAACACAGAGGCAAAGTACTCATTAAATACCTCTGCCTGGTCCCTTGCCTCTTCCACCCACCCTCCTTCTGGTCTCAATCTGCTGAGATGGCCCTTAGTTTTTCTCCACTCCCCAATGTACCGGAAGAACCCTTTTTCCCCTCCATGTATCCCCTGTGCCAGCCGCTGCTGTTTACTGGACTTTGCTCCCCTCACCATACGGGTGACTTTTCTAGATGCAAGCTGGTACATTTCCTTATCCCTATCCCCTCTTGTTGTTTTATATTTTTTGTAGGCCACCTTCTTTTCTCTGACTGCTACCTGTACCTCACTGGACCACCAGCATGGTTTATGTGACCTTGCTCCCTTACGTTTCAACTTAGCGCAGATCTTGACTGCCTCATGAAGTCCCCGTTTTATGACCTCCCATCTCCTTTCCACACTTGTCATTGAGGTAATCCCCTTCAAGTGATCCTTGAGAATATTTCCCATGCCCATAAAGTCTGCCCCCCTGAAGTCCACTGCCAGTGTCCTAGATCTCCCCCCCATGCTTATTTGAAACCAGACAGTATTGTGGTCGCTCCCAGTCAGGGGGTCCTGTACAACCATATCCCTTTCCAGATCCCCATCTGCCAGAACCACATCCAGGACATGCCCCTCCCTTGTGGGCTCCATCACATGCTGTGTTAAGAACACATCCTGGAAGCCTTCCAGCAGCCTCTGCTCCTTGGCCACCTTAGAGGACATGGTTCCCAGTTTGTACCTGGCATATTAAGGTCCCCATCAACACCACTCCTTCCCTTTTGGTCCACACTGGGCAATGATGTTGTCCAGCAAACCATCCTCTAGAACATCACTCATCCCGGGGCCTATATTCTACACCCAGCTTGACCTTATCTCCTGTTGGGGATCGTAAGATGACCCATAAGGCCTCCACGTTTCCCTCTGCCTCTTCTACCCTAGCAATTTCTATGTCATCTCTAATGACCATAGCCACTCCACCCCCTCTGCCCTCCTTTCTATCCTTCCTAAGCATAATGTACCCCTGCACGTTTAGGTCCCAGTCATGGTTTTTGTTGGCCCACGTCTCCGTGATCACCGCCACATCCACCCCCGAACAGCATGGCCTGGAACTCTGGCAACTTGTTTCCCAAGCTCCTGGCATTTACTAACACCAACCCCCACCCGTTATCCCTGATCCTCTTTGTCGAACCCCACCCACATTCCTTATACTTCCATCCTCCCTCCCTCTGCTCCTCCTGAAACCTCCACCCCAGTCTGTTTCTCCCCACCCCGGGCTTGAAGGCTACTCCTCATCTGGAGGAGGGCTTCTGGTCAGCCCCTCCCTTATCCCTTCCCCCTCACAAGTTTAAACCCCACCTTTCTTGTATGTAGTCAGCCATCCCCTGTTTAAAGACTTCCTTCCCTAATGGGGCAAGATGAAACCTGTCTTTGGCATATAGTCCCTTATCCTCCCAAACTCCATTCCAGTTCCCTAACACCCCCAACCCACTCTCTTCACCCCACTTCCTGAGCCAGTCATTAACCTCTGTCAGCTTCATTTTTTTCTCCACTGAGGCCTTTGGTACTGGCAATATCTCTGAAAAGGAAATGTTGCATCCATTATCCCGGCAGACTCTGTCAAGTTCTGGAAACCTTGCTTGGATTTCCAAAATGCTATTTTCCTCTAGATCATTAGTTCCCAAATGCACCAGGAAATCCAGTTTCCCTCCACAATCCCTAACCGTTTCATACACCATGAACTTTGCTCTGTGCACTGTCAGCCCAGAGATACTCACTACCTTCATCTGGCTATGGCATCCACCCTCCTGTCCCTCCCACTGGATACCCCTAATCATCGAGTCTCCCAATAACAGAACCTTAACACCGCCATCATCCTTATGGTTACCTCCACTATGCCCTCAGCCCCCTTCCCCCCTTTATTCATGATCTCAATTCCATGGGAGTCTTCCTGCCTTATTAGAGACCCTTGTCACCCTCCCCTTCTGCCTCCTTGCTATTTTGCCCACTTAACTCAAACCCCCTCTGAATAGGTGTCCCTTTAACCCTCTCTTATCCGAACCATTTATCCCATCCCTGATGGTTTCCTGTTCCCCCACACCACCATCCTCCCCTTGTAATAGTACCCCTGCCTCCAGAGGCTCTCTGTGGGTCCCCTTTAGCTAGTGCTCCATCCTTGGTACTGATCCCCCTGCTGAAGGGGGGCTCCTCTCCCACCTCCTTGTCTCCCAGTTTCTTTCCAATCATGCTCTCCTCCCTCATGTCTGGAATATGTTGCATCTCCCCCATTTGCTTAACATATATGTTTCCCCTTCTACCTCTGGGACTATTTCTATCCTTTCCATAGCCGGTCTGTGATGCCCTATGGGTATCCGGACTCCCTCCCCAGCCTCTGTATAAGTTTCTCATTTCCACCAACCCCTTCCTCCCTCTAGGTTGCTTAGTAGCTCAAATTTATTGTGACACTCATGTCAACCTCCACCAAATAACCAGAGTTTCCCTGACTGCACCTCTAAACTGCCCCTCTTCTTCTCCTCTTGCTCTGTTCACATAGGAGCTCCTTCCCACAGTCTGCTGTTTAGGCTTCTGCACAACAGCCCTCCTGACTCTTCCCCTCCACTCTCTTTGTATTCAGAATGTTCACCCATCGCTTTCCCTTAGCACCAACTTCCCTATCTAAGGGTCCTCTTTCCCTAATATCCCCCCTCCTGCTTGCTGTAACATAACGTCCTGTAATTTCAGAGCATTGCCCCAGCCTCCCTCAGCCCCACCCTCTGCTGCCCATATCACACACCTTATCCTTGGACACACCCCTTATCCTTGGACCCTCCCAGCTCCCCAGCTTACTCCTTAACCAATATACTTCACTCCTGATACAAGATAGCTGTCTACAGAGTGGGCAGCCTCCTCTCCAGGCCCAATTTAGAATTATTGCCATCCCACAGCCTGTGCAGCCTACAACCCTTCTGAAGATGCCTGCCATGGTGGAATATGGCCACTTTATTTTCTCTCTGTTTATAATGGCACCCCTTTTCTCAGTCCCTTCCCTGAATACAGTTTCTCTATACTGACTGTAGTTATTTACAAACCCAATTTCAACCCCACCAATAAAGTTCCCAAGTCTCACAAACATATACAGTCCAGTGTGTGTGTTCGGTCCCACTAACAGTGTGTGTAAGCAGACATCAGGTACTGTATGATGTCACAGGCCCACCAGCTCCTGTTGCTTCAAATTTCAGTCCCAAACAGAAATACTCAGCTCTTCAATCCCAACCTCCAGTGGCTTTTCAGTATTTAAGAAAGCCTACAAAACAGGGTTGGTGGGAGGGTTCTTACCAAACACCAGGCAAACAACACATTTAAATTTCCCTCTAATTAATCCTGCCAAACAACTGTTCCCAAGCCTCCATTTTACAAAATCACAGCCCAAGTAACTGTTCTAATTCAAGGTAATAATTTTTAACACATAGAACTAATTTCACTTACAAAACTATTCAAATATTTCAGTTAAAACAGAATATAACCCCAGACCTCTGTCCTACCAGCCTGCAGCTTAAGTTCCCAAGTGAACAATGAACTATTATCTATTTATCCTCTAATTTTTTCACAACATTTTTTACTTTCAATGAAATCCTACTCAATACATTTTTTTTCCTCTTTATAATGTGTGAGGGGTCTGTATCATCCTTCTTCAAATTTGTAGAATGTAATTGAATGACCAGTTCCAGGGGTTAGTGTGGGCTTTTGGACACATCCTGCACTTTCATATCTAAGCAGTAAATGAGCATATTCATATTAACCAGGCTAAGTCAACAACCATTGCCCATGTTGGGCTTATGTATGCAAAATTACCTGTTCTATCTGATATAGTTCTGTCATTTAATAATAAGAAGCTTTAGCTTTCCAGCATTTCCATAAGTTTCTACCATTGGTAGATATTACTTTATCCCATGAATTCCAATGTATAGATATATTACTAATTCCATTTACTAAAAGCTGGTCTAGAATATTCTCTGGTGTATACACAAAATGGTTTACTCTTGAATTGAAATCCCCAATCAATAGGATTCTGACATCTGGGTTATTGATGATACATTTATCTATAATTACTGGGGAGTGTTTTCTCCCACAGGGAAGCCCCGATTATAATTCACCATAATAACCCATGGGTTATAATGGTGAACACGTATGGGGTTTCCCTCACTCCAGACATGCACCTGCCTCCACTGCCCCCTTCTCACAGTGCCAGATGCTTCATTGCCACCATCACTCAGTGTCAGTCAGCAGTAAGAAAATAAAAAAAAAACTTGCCTCACAGCAATTCACCTCCTGGAGAAATTCCCCCAATACTACTTGAATAAATATAAAAAAAACACAGAAAATGGTTCAGCAGCTGCTTACTACAGACAGTGCATTACCCATAGGCTTCAACCCAACCGACTGCGGTTGTTTTTACGTTATATAATTGCTATGGTGAGAAAATGTTTCAGCAATTATATAAAGGAACATAGGGTGATGTGTTAACTGAGATTTTACACACACACTTCAGTCTTGGATGCTTAAATAAACCCTCAAGCTTCACTCTCAGTGTTTATGTAGCTTCCAACACCTCAGGGTGTGTGTAAATCTCATTAAACACACCACCCCATGCATTATTCTATATATAATACTTTCTAAATAGGCAATTATATCCTTTCTCTCCTGATTTTTATAAGGTAGGAAGTAAATATTCAAAATAATTGTCTCCTGTTCTTTTCCCAACATCTAATGCCCAGTATGTTTTAATTTGCAATTTCTGTTTCCTGTGTGTAACCCCCCCCAACCAATGGGGGTTCCTAAAAGCCTCTTCAGAGCTGCCCAAGTGTCCCCCCTGGTGGTTGGCGTTCAGCGCTTAACCTGTTTTAAAAGGAGATGATGGAGTGCTTTTAGAGCCTCTGTGTACGATCCCTTTAAGGGCTGCCTGTTCGTAGCCCTAAACAGATGAAATGGGGGTGCTGTGTGGTTGTATGCCCGAGTCCCGCCCAGGCTGCCCAGTAAGTGCTCCGTACTGCCCTCACTATGTTGTGCAGTGGGAGGCCTCTGGGAAGGTGTAATTGGTTATTAATAATAGCATAGAGTAATAATGATAATGTGGTTGTTCTAACCTGCTTTCTTTGCAGTAAAGACTGTTCTGATTATCTCCCCCATTTTGGTCCAGAACTGCTGAATTGGACCAATCAGTACCTCAGGACTTAAGTAGAGCCATCTGACCAATAGAGGAACTGCTTATAATTTGGAAAGGCATTATGGGCTATGGCGCTTTTTCGGGCCTCTGAGGGCTGGAGGAATTGACTGGGGCATGTGATGCTAGCCAATGGGATCGGGTAGCACCCGAGCTGTAAGGAGTGCCCCATGCTGCAAGGGGCAGACTCATTGTGACTGTGAGGGAGAAGGAGCTCTGAGTTTCTGTGGCATTTGAGTGTTCACAGAAGCATGCAAAGGCCTGAGATGGCCATTTTTGCCTTGCCAGTGCTTCAGACTAAATCTGCTGGCATGCAGTCTGGAGGAGGAGGCTTATAGGGACGCAGCTACCTACCTACCTACCAGGCTTTACCTGAAGGGACTGGAGAATCTGCTGAATCGTGTCTGGCCCAACATGAGATTTTGAGTGGATGCTACCGCCCAAAGTGGCCGTGAGTTTGTTTTGGGTCCTGAGAGCTCCTGCCTGGTATGGTACCCTCTGTTGTTGCCATATAAATTGTGAGGAGGCCTTTCAAAGCTCAGGCTCAGCCCTGCCAGTGATGGAGGAAGGGTATCTGCTGGAGTCGTGAGTACTGGGAGAGGTAGCTCCCTGTTAAGTTTACAAGCTGTGGCAAAAAATCTTTCTGTTATACTGCTGCCTGCATCAACTGAGCCATCTGCTTATTCTGATCTGCTCAGGAGAGTAAATGCTTATTTGTGTCAGGGCCCCAACCAGCTGCCACGCAGGGACTAGCCATTAGAGCTTGGGTACCCAAAGACAGTAACTAATAGGTTTAGGCCTGTGCACAGAACCCTAGGTAGATAAGTATAGTGATAAGCCAATCAACTTGATTCCTCCAACTCTTGTTATCCCCCTTGAATAAATCAGATTGTTTGTTTTGCAACTGTACCCTGGCTGGATTGTGTTTTACTGAAGATATACTGTGCAGTGAAAGTGTGATAATGGTGCTTTACTTTCCAGGGGTCCCCATTAGTAAGCTGAGAGATCTGAGCCGGGGTAAGTGTACAGGGAAAAGTATTGTTATTCCTTTGGGTGAGCCACTAGTGGGATGAAAGTGGGATTACAGTACCTCAGAGGGCTGTGACCGAGTCCATCTCGACTGTTTTAACTCCGACCTCTGGGTGGAGGCACCGTCACGATCTGGGCCCTCACCCTGCCACAGTTGAGGCAGGCAGGGTAGTAGCCCTAAGGGTGAGTGCCCCTGGGGTTACAAATTGGAGGCACTGCTGGGATTAGCGTCCCCAGTGGCCAAGTGAGTGAAGTGCATCAGAAATGGAAAAACTGGAAGGGGATATGCTGGCAAAATTAAGTTGGGCCCTATTAAGACATTGGTACACAAACTGATGGGGTGGGGTGAAGCCGAAGAGCGGGACTCCCAGAAAATTGTGTTACTGTTTGATGTGCCCCTGGGAACCCCAACAGCTGACATTGTTTCCACAGCAGAGCGTGTTAAATGTTTGGGCAAAGTGGAGGTAAAGGGGCGCATGGCTGACCTGCTTAACCAGACGCTGCAGGTGCTACTTTTGTGCAGTGTGGCCATTGACCCCGAGAGAGTACCTTACCTCCAGTGATTTACCCAGAGGGTGATTCACAGGTATGGAGGCTAATCCATATTCGGAGTTGGTTGACCACTTCTGGAGGGTCCCCTCAGACTAATAGTTTTAAAGATAAACTGCTTAAACTGCTGGCTGTGGAGGGGAGGACTACCCAGGAATTGCTGCAGGCATTGGATTTGTCTAGTGCCGCTACACCCCAGGTCTCCCCAGGTACCTCCCCCTGTCCCCCCAAGAGTTCTATTTTGGCTCCGCTGCCCTTAGTGGTCCCTCCTGTACAACTCAATTCCTACGGCAGGCTGAAACTTTTTTCTGACACAGTGCTAGTGCCTACAGGGGAGGATGATCTGGAAGCTTGGATGGACTATGCCACCCACGTAGTTCAGGAGTGGCAATGCTCTGAGGGGGAGAAAAGGAAGAGACTGATGGAGAGCCGGTGGGGTCCCACTTTAGAAGCCATTAGGTTTTTGCGGGTCACCAATCCAGAAGCCACCGCCACAGAGTACCTCTCTGCTTTAGAGGGGGTGTTTGGGAATACAGAGACCGGGGAAGATTTGTTATGGAAATTCAGGTCTGCCAAGCAGTGGAGAAATGAGAAGCCATCCGCCTTTGTTACTAGGGTGGAGTGGGCTTTGCAGAAGGCCTATAGAAAGGGGAATCACTGCCACATCCCTGAATCAGGTCAGGTTGGAACATGTTCCAAAGTCTGCTAGATTCTCTAGTGAAATACTGTTAAAACTTAAGTTACATGATCGACGGGCTATCCTGCCTGAATATTGTCAATTGATGAGGGAGATTAGAGAGGGAGACTGATGAAGAGGGTGGGAATCCTATGTAGGGGCGGTGAACCCTAGTGGGACCCCTGAGCCTAGCACACCCGGAGAGACCAGCCTGCCAGGAAGGCCTGATGGATCCCCAGATTTTTCAGGTGATGTGGGAATGCAAGCTATTTCCTCCGACCCCCCACATAGAGAGTGAGTTGAGGGCTGAGGTCAGAAATTTACGGGAACTGGTGAGGGACTTGAAGCACTCCACCATGTACCCTGTTAGGTCTAGGGGCCTGAACTATCCAGAAACCAGAACCCTGGTCCCAGGGAGCTCCCTCATCCTCCTCAGGGTCCCCAACAGATAAGGAGTCCACCACCCAACAGTGATCCCCGGGACCCCAAGTTCTGTTACCATTGTGGAGAGGATGGGCATTTTCAGCCTGAGTGCCAGATGCCAGAGAATTTAAGGAAAGTCAACAGCAGACTGATCGGTTGACATCGCAGGGCCCAACCTCGACCACCCCAGGAAAAGCTTTGTGATTCGGCCCATGCTCAACCAGCTGTCAATGCTGTGCCCCTGAATGGTCTGATGTGGTTGGGCCCTTGATGGAGACCCAGTGCAAGTAAATGGGATTTCCACCTGAGCTGTATTAGACAGTGGCTCTCAGGTAACCATCATGTTTCAGGACTGGTATCAGACCCACTTACCTGAGGTGCCCCTACAACCCTTGAATGGCCTACATGTGTGGGGATTGAGCGACAAAGCTCATCCGATTTGGGGTGTATCCGGGTCTGGTTGTCCTTCTCTGCTTCTGTGACTGAAGTGAATGAACAGGTGGGAACCTTAGCCTTTGTTTTCCCCCCTACTGGACTGTATGATGGGGTACCCCTGCTGATTGGGACAAATGCTCATATGTTTGGACGACTGGCCCAGTTGTGTTCAGAAAAGCAGGCATGCAAGACCAGGAAAGCCCTAAGGATACCCGCTGTGATTCAAAAGGCAGTTGCCACTCAGAAGAAAGTTAGTCAGGAGGAACCTGAAGGTGTGGTGGATGTGGTGTGGAAAAAGGATCCGGCCCCAGTGATACTTGCCCCGAATGCCCAATGCGTCCTGCATGGAGAAGTACGACTAAGAACAGAGGTTAAGAATAAGTTGTTGATGTTGGATGTGCCTGGGGAGGGAAGATTACCTGAGGGACTGTTGGTCAAACCCAGTATCTTGCTGGCTAGAGCTCATGCTTATGTTAAGAGGGTGATAGTTCAAGTGCATAATGTGGCTGACAAAGAGATTCGAATAAGAAGCAGGTGCACCTTGGCAGTGTACATTGTGCAGATACTACAGTACTGCCAAACAGCAAGGGTTCCAGGACAGATGACAGAGTTACTCCTGACTTGTTTGATTTCGTTGACTCTCGCTGCCAGCTGAATGGAAAAGAAGGATCAGTGAGAAGTTTGCCAAGAGGGACCAGGTTGTCTCCTGAAAGAATGGGATGTGGGATGTGTGCAAGGGGCTGAGCATCACATTCAGCTGCATGACGAAGGCCTTTCCGAGAGATCCCAGCGCCTGGCCCCGGCTGACATAGATGATGTGAGGCGGCATCTGTAAGAGATGTTGGCTGCTGGTGTGATACAAGAGTCCAGGAGCCCCTATGCCTCCCCCATTGTAGTAGTGAGGAAAAAGAATGGGGCAGTTCGGATGTGTGTAGACTATCGCACCTTGAATCGGCGGACCATCCCAGACCAGTATACCATGCCACATACAGGATGCTGTGGATTGTTTAAATGGCAGCAAGTGGTTCTCTGTGTTGGACCTCCTCAGTGGGTACTACCAGATCCCGATGGCCCAGCGGACCGGGAGAAGACTGCATTTATTTGCCCCTTAGGTTTCTATGAGTTCATCGCGGATGCCCAGGGGATCTCAGGTGCCCCAGCCACCTTTCAATGCCTGATGGAACGCGGTGGGGACATGAATTTGCTCGAGTGCTTGGTCTACTTAGATGATGTCACAGTGTTCGCTGCTCGTTGGAAGAACATGAGCAGCGATTATTCAAGGTCTTGGATCGGTTGGAGGATTTTGGCCTCAAGCTGTCTATAGACAAGTGTCAATTCTTCCAAACTTCTTTGAAATATGTGGGCCACATAGTATCCACTGAGGGCATAGAGACTGACCCTAGCAAAGTGGAGGCATTGACCACTTGGCCTCAGCCCAGGAATTTGAAGGAACGCAATGGTTCCTGGGGTTTTGTGGATATTATAAGCGGTTTGTCAAAGATTACTCTCGAGGTATTCGCCCCCTCCTCAACCTCACTCAGGGGTACCCTCCTACGCACAAAAAGTATAAGAAGGTGGTGCGCTCTGAGATGGAGAAGAAGTATTCCCGGCCGAATGATGTATTTGGGGATTGTTGGACTGCTGAGTGTGAGGAAGCTTTCTATGACATCATATATCAACTTACCCATACCCCAGTGTTGGCCTACGCTGACCTGGCCAAGCCATACATCCTCCATACTGATGCTAGTCTACAAGGATTGGGGCTGTGTTATATCAGGAGCACTCGAATGGTCCGAGACCTGTAGCTTTTGGCAGCAGAAGTCTGACCTTCAGAAAAAACTATCCAGTGCATAAACTAGAGTTCCTGGCCTTGAAGTGGGCCATTGTGGATCAGTTTCATGACTATTGTATGGTGCCAAGATACTGGTGAAGACTGATAACAATCCTCTGACCTATGTACAAACCTCAGCCAAGTTGGACGCCACTGGCCACCGGTGGCTGTCTGCCTTGGCCACCTATGACTACGCTGTTGAGTACAGAGCAGGCCTAAACCAGATAGATGCAGATGCCCTCTCTTGGTGATCTATGCCACAAACTGATTGGGTCAGGTTGTCAGAGCCTGACATAAGAGCTATTTGCCAGAAATTTGACAAGGAGGAACAGGTGTCTCCTGATGTTGTGGACTGTATGGTGGATTGTTTGGGGCCATCCAAAAACTGCATACCTGCTGCTTACTGTCATTTTTCTGCATTGGACACTAGTTCACTGCCCCAGTTTAACAATGCTAGTCTTCAACAGGCCCAATCCAGAGTCTATGATAAAAATGGTTGTGGAAGCTTTGCAGGCCGGGAGTGACGTGTCCAAGTTGCATTTCACAAACTTGAGAACTGCTTTGTTATACAAAGAGGGGCCTAAATTAAGGCTGATTAACTAACTACTATACAGAGAGACTGTGGATAAGGGGGGCCGGGTAGACAAACAACAACTGGTGCTGCCCTCAACTTTTAGGGAATTGGTGCTGAGGTCCTTGCATAATCACATGGGGCATCTGGGCATAGAACGAACTCTCGATCTGGTACGGACCTGATTTTACTGTCCAAAAATTAGTGCAGATGTAGAGCATTATGTCAAGACCTTTAGCCACTGTTTGCAAAGAAAAGCCCTGCCCCAGAGAGCTGCCCCCATGGTCAATATTACCACTAGTGCCCCTATGGAACTGGTCTGCATTGATTTCTTGAGTCTAGAACCAGATCTGAAACATATCAGTAACATACTGGTAGTCACTGATCATTTCACCCGGTATGCACAGGCCTTCCCTACTAAAGATCAGAAAGCAACCATGGTGGCTAAAATACTTGTTGAAAACATTTTTGTCCACTATGGGGCCCCCCAGCAGATCCATTCTGACCAGGGGAGGGACTTTGAGAGCCGCCTGATTAAAGAGATGCTATCTTTATGGGGGTGTGTGCTAAAGTCAAGAACCACCCCATACCATCCCCAGGGGGATTCCCAGCCTGAAAGGTTTAACCGCACACTGCTTGATATGTTGGGTACACTGCAACCCAAGGACAAGCCTAGATAGAGCCAGCAGATTAGCATGCTGGTTCATGCTTATAATTGCACCAAACGTGATGCCACTGGATTTTCCCCTATAGACTGATGTTTGGGAGAGAAGCTAGATTGCCCGTGTGGATGTGATCTTTGGGGTTTCCTGATGGAGTGCAAGCAGAAAATCATCTACAATACGTACAGAAGCTGAAGGCCCAGTTGAACCATGCCTATCAGCTGGCCAAGACCTGGCTGCTAAACAAAACTTGGCCAATAAGGAGGTATGATAAGAAAGGAAAACAATGGAGCTGAAAGGAGATTGAGTGTTACTGAGAAACCAGGAACTGCATGGCAAACATAAAACTGCTGACAGATGGCATCACCTCCCTCACATTGTTGTGGGAAAACTGGCTTGATTTGCCTGTATATAAAGTGCGGCCTGAAAACAATTCCAAAGATGTGAAAACTATACATAGAAATCATCTGCTGCCCATTGGGCAAATCCTGATTGAAGCTGAATCCCCAACTGCCCACCCCTCCATGCCTATGACTAGATTGCTGCCAGGAAAAGAACCAAACAAATTGATTCTTCAGCTAGCCAACTAGGAGGGTCTTGTCCAAATCCCTCTGATGAAAATGACTGCCAATCTGTGTCTGAAGACAATGAGAATGATGTGGAATACTATCCCTCTTACGAGTTGAGGCAACTGTTTTGGGGCAATCCCCTTGTTAACTCTGGTGACGAGGTTGGGCCTTCTGGACTGTTTGAGCCCCCTACTTTGTCTCCAGAGGCAATGCTCCCAGAGAATGAGCTGGGTAGCAGCAAAGCCCAAGAGGTGGGGTCCTTGAGCCTGGCTGAACTGTCTGACCTGGCTGAACTATCTGACTTTTCCGAAGAGAAAAGTGATGTGGGGGGAACCAGTCAGTGATATGCCAGACCCTGAAGAATATTTTGAATGCCCTGATGGTTCCCTACTGGTATCTGAACCGGCATCAGTTGAGTCAAGTAGTGCAGGTCCAGATGTAGAGGGTCAGGCCCCTATCAGTACTATGAGCCCTGGGTCCTTTTCCCCTGTGGAGATTCCCCCTACTAATCGAAATGAAGATGAGTTGGAACCGGGGCCTGTAGCTGGGTTTTCCAAGACCCCTAGATGCTCTAGCCGGGAGGTACGGCCTGTAGTAAAATTGAGTTATGAGTCTCTGGGTCAGCCTGTGGACTTGCCCTTAAGCATGGTTCATAAAGGGGTGTATGTGTCTCTGAGCTCCTTGCCCAAGTTAGGCTTAGGGGATAACTCTAGCCTGTTAATACTACCCTATGAGTCGGGTACCCCAACCCCGGCTAACCCACCGGTAGCTAACAGGGAAGGGCCCCCTCTTTCTGGGTGTCATGGGCAGAGAGTAATGACCTGATTTGAGAAGGAGAAGTTATGTGTGTGTGTAAATGTTGTATAAGCTGTAGCAACCTGTAAATACAGTAGTAATGCATGTGATCTAAGGTGTGACACAATGTTAATTAAAATGCTTGCCTTAAACGCATGATTTAAGGGTAAATTACTTGGCAGCGGATGCTAAGTTCTTTCTAGGCCAGGAAGGGTGCTAACCCCCCCACCAATATGGGGGTTCCTAAAAGCCTCTTCAGAGCTTCCCAAGTGTCCCCTGGTGGTTGGCGTCAAGTAGCTTAAGCCATTTTAAAAGAAGATGATGGAGTGCTTTTAGAGCCTCTGTGTACAGTCCCTTAAGGGCTGCCTGTTCGTAGCCCTAAACAGATGAAATGGGGGCTGTGTGGTTGTATGCCTGAGTCCCACTGGGCTGCCCAGTAAGTGTCTCAGTCTGCCCTCGCTATGTTGTGCAGTGGGAGGCCTCTGGGAAGGTGTAATTGGTTATTAATAATAGCGTAGAGTAATAATGATAATGTGGTTGTTCTAACCTGCTTTCTTTGCAGTAAAGACTATTCTGATTATCTCCCCATTTTGGTCCAGAACTGCTGAATTGGACCAATCAGTACCTTGGGACTTAAGTAGAGCCATCTGACCAATAGAGGAACTGCTTGTAATTTGGAAAGGCATTATTGGCTATGGCACTTTTCCGGGCCTCTGAGGGCTGAAGGAATTGACTGGCATGTGACGCTAGCCAATGGGATCAGGTAGCACCTGAGCTGTAAGGAGTGCCCCATGCTGCAAGGGGCAGACTCATTGTGACTGTGAGGGAGACGGGAGCACTGAGCTTCTGCGGCGTTTGAGTATTCGCACGGGAAGCACGCAAAAGGCCTGAGGTGGCCATTTTTTTCCTTGCCAGTGCTTCGGACTAAATCCACCAGTGTGCGGTCGGAGGAGGCTGTGTAGGGATGCAGCTACCTACCAGGCTTTACCTGAAGGGGACTGGAGAATCTGCTGAATTGCACTCAGTCCAACAGGACATTTTGGAGTGGCTGCTACCGCCCAAAGTGGCCATGAGTTCGTTTGGGGTCCTGAGAGCCGCTGCCTGGTATGGTACCCCTCTGTTGTTGCCATATAAATGCGTGAGGAGGCCTTTCGAAGCTCAGGCTCAGCCCTGCCAGTGATGGAGGAAGGGTACCTGCTGGAGTCGTGAGTACTGGGACAGGGTGGCTCCCTGTTAAATTTACAAGCAGTGGCAAAAAATCTTTCTGTTATACTGCTGCCTGCATCAACTGAGCCATCTGCTCATTCTGACCTGCTCAGGAGAGTGAATGCTTATTTGTGTCAGGGCCCCAACCAGCTGCCATGAGGGACTAGCCATTAGGGCTTGGGTACCCAGGGACAGTAACTAATAGGTTTAGGCCTGTGCACAGAGCCCTAGGTAGATAAGTATAGTGATAAGCCAATCAACTTGATCCCTCCCTGTCCTTATTATCCCCCCTTGAATAAATCAGATTGTTTGTTTTGCAGCTGTACCCTGGCTGGATTATGTTTTACTGAAGATATACTGTGCAGTGAAAGTGTGATAATGGTGCTTTACTTTCCAGGGGGTCCCCGGAGTGAGCTGAGAGATACGAGCCGGGGGTAAGTGTACAGGGAAAAAGTCTTGTCATTCCTCTGGGTGAGCCACTAGTGGGATGGAAGGGGGGTTGCAGTACCCCAGAGGGCTGTGACCGAGTCCATCTCGACTGTTTTAACCCTGACCTTTGGGTGGAGGCACCCGTCACCAGATCTGGGCCCCTCACCCTGCCACAGTTGAGGCAGGCAGGGGTAGTAGCCCTAAGGGTAGTGCTCTGGGGTTACATGTGTTTTGCTTTACATGCCATTTTCCACAATATCTATACACCCCTGAATTTCTCCCACATTTTTAAGTTTCTTTGTTGGTTTATAATTAAGCAATAATGCATGACAGGGTGTACTATATCATGGGATATCATCACACCTCGGGTTGTTGGCCGAGTGCTTCCAACACATGATAAGTGACAATATCCCATGATATACCACACACTGGAGTGCATTATTGCTATTATGAACAGGCTTAAATGTTTTATTAGTAAAAATAAAATAAATCCTTTTAAAAGCTTTTGAAAATGCATTTTGGTATGTTGGAGGAATATGTTTGAGAAAATAGTTCCTGGAGAGCTGTAGGCAGCAGGTGGTGCTGTTGTAACTGGAGTTTTGGGAGGAGCGCAGCTGTGGACCTTGTCTGTCTGTCTGTCAGCACTAATCCCAGATGTGAAGTGTTCTCCTGGTGGAACTGGGTGAAGATGTGTGTGAAAGAAAATCTCTCTCTCTCTCTCTCTCTCTCTCTCTCTCTATATATATATATATATATATATTTTTTTTCTAATCAAATTCTGATCTGCTGAGAAGCACAATTTGAACATCAGGAATGCAGGTAGATGCTTCTGGTTTTCTACTGGCAATCAGTAAGACCCCCCCCACGTTAGGCATGTTTGCTTCTTCTTTACTGAAATGCTGCTGTGCAATAAAGGTGCACTAGATAAGTCAGGCAAGGTACCTGTGTCAGCATTCTGTGTGTGAGGTCAAGAGTGACAATTTGACAACAATGGACAGTTCACTGATTGGGAGGTACTACTGTGTGAGATGAATGGATGGGTCAATGCCTGGATAGCATGGCCATCAGCAGCAGTTGTCATATATCACAGAGCTTGTTTTTTTCTTGTGGGAAACAGTGGCAGACAGCTGTATATATGGCAGTAGGGAAGACAGCTGTGTATATGGCAGTTTACATTTTCCCCTGGCAGCTGTTGAATTGTTGCGGTAGGCGGGTGGTGTCAAAACATGAGGCTGAGCGTTGCTGTTGCCAGAATAGTGGTTGTGTTGGGGTCAAAGGAATTTCTTGGTCATGAGCAGGCTGGTGACTGGAGGCTTTTTGAAGCCATGAGTATGTAGCCAGATATCAAGGCTTCAAAAACCTCTCAGCCATTCAGCTTCTTCCATTCTCGGCAACCAGTTCATAATAGGATTTATACTCACTTATCTGGACACCTTTAACTGACCAGGTTTCTTGTGTACAGATACATACAAATCTATTTATATATTTGATAAATTCAGCATCAGCTAGTTTGTCTTGTAATCCCGATATATTCCATGACATCAAATTGAAATCCTCAGCCAAGGAATCAGATGCAATTATGACCTCCTTGCTACTAGTTGGCTTCCTCATAAAATTTTTGACTGGGAGTCAATTTTCCACCACATTCTCCAGGAGTAAATATCTATTTGAAGTTTGAACCATATATGTTCAAGAGCATGATTTTAACTAGATGTTTGAGGGAAGCATATCTTTACTATCTTTATAAATGTAAATTCCCAGATAATCTAGTTCATGAGCCCTGGCCATTTGTTGCTCATATATTTCATAGTTGTTCGGCCATGTAGTGATTTGTCCATTTGATGCCCATCTTACTGCTGTCTTATTGAGATTCTCAGATTTGGAATTTTCAACGTACTCTAAGAATTCACCTACTCTGATATTTAAATTTGTGTTCTCATTACTTAGCTGGTCTAAACCAAAGATGGACAGAGGATAAGAGATTCCCCTGCTTTTCTTCTTTTTGTTTACATCATAGAATTCCAGAAATAAGTCAGTCATAGTGATTATTTTATCCATTTCTATCCCTAATTGACTCATCTTGGCCTTTTTGTTCCAGATTGTTTTTAAAATAAAGTACTGATTTGAAAGCAAAAGCACTCCTTTGCTCCCCTCTATGATTTCAAATATAAAGTTATTTAAAGCAGTGTTTAATCCTGCTCCTGTTTCATTTGGGATTGTTCTTGCTTTTAATAATGGTAGGACAAAGTTTGAGCCTTTAGTTTTCCTGAGAAAATGTCCAAAGTTCTCTGAGGATTCATTTGCTGTTAAATGTCTATTGGTTTTTTTTGTTTGTTTGTTTGTTTTATTCAGTGTCCCCTGATTTGTTAATTTTGCTCTCAGTCATGTCTAGAATTAAATTTCAGTCTCTTTTTTATTGATATTCTGTATTATTCTTGTCATATAGGTTTCTATTTTTCCAACTTGGGGGAGGGTTTTGATTCTTCTTGCTATTTTCCTTCAGTCTTCTCTATTGTTTGAGGGCCTTTGTCAGTTTTAGATGTTTTGGTCCTGTCTTTTTTCCCTATCACTGTACTTTTACTCCATGCTGGTTTCTCATTCTTTATTTTCTGTTTTTTTTCTTCCCTTTGGATTTACTAGGCATATTCTGTGGGATATTATTATGTAGTAGTAAAAAGTAGTAAAAATATTTATTTTGAGATAGGATATACAAAATGTTAGGTCCAAGGACCTATTTTCAAAGTTGTCCTGTGCATGCATTCATACAAGTTACAAGGTAAAACATCATTCATAAATACATTACAAAACATACTGTAATATTTCATATTTCAATGCTTCAGTAAACCCACAAATATAACAATTGGTTTACCTAATATTTATCTAACTGGTACTTCATTCCCTAGTTGGGTATCAAACAGTTTACAATATACCCTCCTTGTAATAACATTACTTCAGACAAGTACATTCATAATAAAATACTTCATCAAGCCCAGATTTGAATCATGATAATTTTGTCAAATGTCGTACTTGTGGGGGTATTTCATTATAGTTGTTTTGATTTTGATTATTCTCTGATTTCTTGACATCAAATCTATCTCCCTTAGTAGCTTCTTTATTCTCCCAGTCTTGTTTTAAATGGTCTGTCTTTCCTGTCTTTCTTTTCTGAATTTCCTCTTTTTTTCCAGAGTCCATTTCCTTTTCTAAGTTCTTCACTTATACTGTCATGTCTAAAATCCCTATGGGGTAATATTATTAGCTCTTATTCATGTGACAAATTGATACTTTGGTCATAACTTTATATAGGTTTACAATTTCCTTTGGGTCCTATTAAACTAACCAGGCTTTCTTTAGCCAATCTATCATTTTTCTCTAAGTTAGCCAATTTCCTGTTGTCCAAATCTAGTTTTTTAAGATTATCAAGTAGTCTTCTATTTTCTAGACAGAATCCCTTGATGAATGCAATTTCATGTTTAATATTAATTAGCTGTTCAAACAGCAAAGTGTTTGCTACATAAGAATCTTTAAGGGCAATTAACAAATCTCTAGAGACCAGTTCTAGATCAGGAATAAATGTGGTATCTGGGCAAGACTCTAAATTGATATACTTAGGAGATAGGTTTGCAATGTGCTTAATATTTAAATCCACAGCAATTTTTTGTTGGATCTCTGGTATGCCTTCTTGAAGTGTTAATCTAATAGATTCCCATATATCCCCAACTGTTTTGTTTAATAATTCCAAATTCTCAAAAACCTCAGAGAAATCCACATTCAATATTGGGCAATTATTTAAACCATCCTGTCTTATTCCTTGTTTTTTTGCCTATTACACCTTCCTGACTCAATGCATTTTCTTTACCAATATTTCTTGTATTATTTCCATCCCTTGTAATTATGGGGGATAATAAAACTGCAGTAGAGGTCAACTTAAAATTAGTGTTTTTAATCATTTTACCTTTAAATCCCTTCTTTTTTGCTGTCTTCTTGAGGATTGGAGAACTTTGCATTTTACTGAGAACCCCTAGGGCCAAATGTTTGAGAGGCTTTATAGTAGTCAATGTATTCATTTTAAGGCCTTTGTCTCAATCCCTTAATATGTTTTATGTATATGTAGCAAATATAGTAACCAGGCCCTGGACTACTTCCTTAGGAAATTCACTAGGGCCGGTGACATTTTTTCCCCATTTAAGTCAAAAAAGGTAAAAAGGGCCTGAAACCCCTGACTCTCTGGATCCTACTTGGGGTTCATGTGTCATAGGGACAACCTGTGGTACAAGGCCAAGGAGTCTGAGGTGTAGGCTAACCTATCTGCCTATAGGGCAGCTAGAAGCAAATGTACCAAACTCATTCACTTAGCCAAAGCCTCTTACTACAAAGACCTCTTAAAAACTGGAGATCTGGCAGGGAGTTTTGGAACTCCACTAAATCACTTACAGGAAAAGCCTCAAGAGCTCCACCTGACCTAATAATTACAGAATCTGTGTCACTCCAGGAACCATGTGAGATAGCTAACACACTCAACACAGTCTTCACTGACCTTTCTGCTGTACTACCAAGTGGTTACCTCACATCATCACCAAGTCAGTCCCCCAACCTGTATACTCCCCAACCTCAAACAACAATATACCACTTTTCTATTTTAAACTCATAACCAAGTCCAAGATGATTAAATACATCAAGTGGGTCCTTGGGAAAACCAGAATGGGAAGTGACCAAGTCGACATGAAGGTGGTCGCCCTCACACTAGATATGTTAGCAGACCCACTTATAAAAGTGTTCAATGCTTCCTTAAGATTGGGTGTATTCCCTGATAGATGGAAGGCAGCACTTGTCACCCCAGTCTACAAAGCTGGTGAAAGAAAATCATAGCCAACTATAAGCCCATTTCTATTCTATCCCCCCCCATCGAAGGCCCTTGAAAGGCCTGTCTTGGACCAACTCACAGAGTACTTAGAAAAGCACAGCCTACTCTGTAAACAACAGCATGTTTTCCAGAAAAAAATACAGTTCACCCTTTCTGCCCTGGTCATATACACCCCCCTAATCTATGATGCCTTGGATAAAGGGAAGGCTGTGGTGTCTATCTTTATAGACCTCACAAAGGCATTCAATACCAATAACCATCAGCTCCTTTTAAACCACCTACTGTCTATAGACCTTTCCACCAATGCTGTTACTTTGTCTGACAGCTATCTCTCCCACAGGATGCAATGTGTCAGAATTAATGGCATGCACTCTGAACCCAAGGAGGTGAGCCTAGGAGTCCTACAAGGGTCCATTCTAGGCTTCTTCTTTTCAGCCTCTATATAAATTCCCTTCCCTCCACCTGCCTGGTACATATTATGCTGTATGCTGATGATGCCGTCATTTTGGCAGCTGGTAGAGAGCGTTCATCTAATATCTTTGAGCTACAAGAAAGCTTCCTTATGCTTAAAACATGGTTCACTCAGAACAAGCTGATGCTCAACCATAAAAAAACAAAAGCATGCTCTTCACTATACCGCAGAAAAAGAATAAGTACTGCTCCCTGCTGATACGGAGCCAACAGGGAGATCTTATGGAACAAGTATGCATCCCAGCAGCAGCATTAACTAGGAGCAGATTTATCCTGGACTCCCTTCAGGGTGCCTTCCTCAAGCAACTGGTCATGGAACCAACTCAGCAGAAGGCAATACTGGACCTTGTGCTCACAAACAGGGACAGTGTGATGGGGGTAACAGTGGGGGAGCACCTGGGGAACAGTGACCACCAGTCATTGTGGTTTGAAATCACAGAAAGAGCAGAGCCAAACCACACAAAAGCACGTATCCTGGATTTTAGGGGGGCAGACTTTGGGATAATGGGGAGATACTTGAAAGAGGCATTAAGGGGAATGGGACAGGAATCAGGGGTTGAGGAACAGTGGGCAGTATTTAAAATGGGGATTACAAGAACAACAGAATTATGCATTAAGCAGGTTAACAAGAGGAAAAGGAAGAGGAGACCATTATGGTTTTCCAAAGAGGTAGCAAAGAAAGTGAAAGCCAAAAAGATTGCATTCAGGCAATACAAAAAGACACAGGCAGAAGGGGATAGGGAGAAGTACCAGGAGAAGCAAAGGGAGGCAGGGAGGTCAGTAAGGGAAGCCAAAGCTCAGACAGAAGAACACATCACAAAATCAGTGGGTAGAGGGGACAAAACCTTTTACAGGTACATAAGTGAAAAAAGAAAGACAAAGGGAGGGATAGTGAGACTGAAGGGGGAGGATGGGGGCCGCGTGGAGGATGACAGCAGTAAAGCTGACATATTGAACAGGTATTTCTGCTCAGTCTTTACTGAGGAAGAGGAGGGTAATGGGTCTGAAGGGAGTACAAGGGGTGAGAATGGTGCAGAAATGGACACAAGTCCCTTTACACGAGAAAGGGTCCTGAAGGAACTGAAAGTAATAAGAGTTGATAAAGCAATGGGGCCAGATGGGTGCACCCCAGGGTCCTTAAAGAACTAAGAGAGGTGGTGGCTGAACCTCTGGCTATCCTGTTTAGCCGATCACTGGAAACAGGGAGGTACCCAAAGACTGGAGGACAGCAGATGTAGTCCCCTTATACAAAAGTGGGAACAAAGAGGAAGCAGGGAACTACAGACCAGTCAGCCTCACTTGTAGTGGGGAAGATCATGGAAGCACTACTGAAGGAGAGATTGGTGGAACATCTGGTTGTCAATGGACTACAGGACCCAAGGCAGCATGGTTTCACCAGGGGGAGGTCATGTCAGACCAACCTTGTTGAATTTTTTGACTGGGTGACTAGGGAGGTGGATCATGGGAGGGCAGTGGACATGGCCTATCTGGACTTCAGCAAGCCCTTTGACACTGTGCCACATAGAAGACTATTACACAAACTGGGGAATATGGGTGTGGGCAGGACAGTAGTGTGGTGAGTAGGTAACTGGCTGGGTGACAGGACACAGAGGGTGGTGGTAAATGGCTGTCACTCCACAGAGGGAAGAGTGAACAGTGGGGTACCACAGGGATCAGTGCTGGGACCGGTCCTATTCAACATCTTCATCAGTGACATTGCGCAGGACCTAGAAGACAGAATTTCACTGTTTGCTGATGACACAAAGCTCTGTAACAGAGTAGACACACCAAAGGGTGTAGACAGAATGAGAAGGGACCTGCAGAAACTTGAAGAATGGTCAGGGGTCATGCAGTTGAAATTCAATGCTAGGAAGTGCAAGATAATGCATATGGGGCACAAAAACCCTGGCACGATATATCAGTTGGGGGGTGAGGATACACCATGCACCAAGCAGGAAAGGGATCTTGGGGTTATCATCTCTGATGACCTCAAGGTAGGGAAACAGTGCGACAAGGCAGCAGGTAAAGCAAATAGGATGCTGGGATGTATAGGCAGGGGCATCACCAGCAGGAAAAGGGAGGTCATAATTCCACTATACAAGACACTAGTGAGGCCCCACCTGGAGTACACTGTACAGTTCTGGAGACCATACCTTCATAAGGACATAGACAGGGTAGAGAAGGTTCAGAGGAGGGCAACAAAGATGGTGCATGGATTGCATCACAAGTCCTATGAAGACAGGTTGAAGGAACTGTACTCCCTGGAGGAGAGGAGGGAGAGAGGGGATATGATAGAGACATACAAGTATCTTACAGGGAGGAACAGGGTGCAGGAATACACTATTTTAAGTGAAAAAGGTGTTCTAGGACTAGAGGGCATGGGATGAAGTTGGAGGTAGGATGATTCAGAGGAAACGTGAGGAAGAATTTCTTCACAGAACGGGTGGTGGACAAGTGGAACACCCTGCCAGAGGAAGTGGTGGGGGCTAAAACAATCACGGGATTTAAGAATGCATGGGATAGACATAAAGGAATTCTGGAGGTCAGGGGTAAGGGGCAACAGACTTCTAGCAAAACATAAACTGAACTTACAAGCTCAAACGGGCAGACTGGGTGGGTCATAGGCCCTTATCTGCCGACACTGTCTATGTATCTATGTATCTATGTATTCAAATACCTTGGGGTACACCTAGACAGCACTCTCAGTTTTACTACTCATATTGACCATGTGGTCAAAACTGCAAATATAAAGCTGCGTGTTCTATACCGCCACAAAAACTCAATGACATCAGCTGCTCTGAAACTAGCCACAAGAAGCTTGATCTTATCCTCAATAGAATACAGCCTGCCTATTTATGGGGCTGGCTCTGACACCGCCCTAAAAAGAGTAAGAACTCTCCTGTCAACTGACCCGAGGGGCTGACCTTCTGACTCATATCTCTACCCTTTACAACAACACAGGATGGCTCCCATGCCACCTTAAGGTACACTACCAGACCTGCCTACTAGTGAAAAAAGTAGTACTGGGACTCATGCCTGGATCGACCTGCAAACTATTCAATACTGCACAGCCCACTCAGCAAACCAGAAGAGCAATTAAAGGTGGGCTCCAAGTTCCTTTCAAGAGCAGAAAGCTTGCCCAGAAATCACTCTCCTACCAGGGACCTAGGTTGTCCAATGAGCTACCTGCTACCCTAACAGGGTGTACCAAGTTCAGGCAATTTAAAACTGGGTTACGGTCACATCTAGAGCATGAAAAGGTCTGTCGATGCTCTAACTGACAACAGTCCCTTGCAATCTTAACCTTGTATCCCCCTTTACACTCCTGAACCCATCACTGCTCATGTCACCCCTCTGCATCCTCCCTCAAATCCCCACTCTCTCTTTCACCTTCAGCCTAATCCCCCACCCCATCTTCCCCCTAAACACTTTACTGCACTACCCCATGTTCTCCCAACAAAGCAATCTCTGGCTAAAATAATCCTGTGCCTACCCTTGACAAACGACTGCATACCACTCCACCGACAGCAGGGATTTCTCCCAACCTGTCAATTTCCCTGCACTTTCCCTATGAATTTAACTGTACTAACAGTGTTTTCAGATCAAATGTAACGTGAAACTCTAGATTTCCCTCTGGAGTTCCTCTAGCTTAATTTCTGATTATATTTTCATTATTGTTACATTAATTGTAATCATCTGTAACAAGTGTGTGATTCTACCTGTATTGTAATGCCCTGTATTGTTTGTTACTGTATTGTATTTGACTGACATGGAACCTTGGAAAAGAGTCCCAGACTCAAAAGGTATTAAATCCCAAACTGAAATAAATAAATAAATAAATGTTTTTTTTTTAACAATAACTCCTTTGGCAATTTCCCGCTACTCTTTTCAATGGGCATAATTCAGTGGCAATTCTGTGGCATGTAAAACACAACTTAAATGATAAGTTTCTGTGAATTCCCTTTAGTTGTAATTATTTAATGTTAATCTAATTTGAAATGTACAAGTTATGTAAATATCAATGATATCAAACTACAAAGGCTGCTCCATTACAAAATGAGGGTGCAGAGACCAAAACAAACATAAGGAACTTACTGCAAAGACTCCGCACATCAGTAAACAATGCTGTATTCAATCCAATAAAAACAACTACCCCAGCATGTGGAATAAAAAACAATCAGAACCCCGACCAGTTTCATCACTCAGACATTATCAAGGGGATGAGTAAAGTGACAGTGCACACAATTCGTACGTGTATTAAGTGCAATAGTGTTCAGTTCTAAGAAACATTAAATAGGCTTCATTACATGTGCTGTGTGCATAAATAACACATCAGCTCATTGCACTTAAGTGTAAAAAAGTGGATGAATGAAACAAATGCAGCTTGTCCCCTGATCCCCTCCCAGAAATAAAACTCACATGACTGTTTCTTAGGAATTTTGATGCTCACTGGCAAAATATTTATTTGGCACAAAGATAATCTTACATCCCATAACTTTTATATTTAAATTATAATAACACAAATTATGTCACATCAATTTCTTCCTCACTCTGGCCTCATTTTCCTTCTGACTGTTTCTCCTTTCTCATGCTTCAGGGTTAGGACACTCTGAATCTGGCCCCCTCCTCCATCACCAGAACCCCACTTTAATACCATGCCTGGGTTCCTTGCACCCAGCCCATGCAGCCTACCCCCCCCTTTTCTGACTCACTTTGCACCCCACTCCCCTTCTATCTTCCCCCTTCTGTGCTCCTCTTATATTCCCCATTGGGCACCAACTGCCACCCCCACTAGGGCTGTGACTAGCCCTCAAGACTGACCACTGCTGACCACAGCACCAAATTACCACCCCATGCCCCAGGGCCCGTAGGGAGCCCCCCGTTGTCCTGCCCCTATACTCTCTGTGCCAAACCTGCCCCCCAGAGCCTTCCTTACAAGGGTGGGCAGGTGGGGAATTTCCCAGCAAAAAGAGGGTTAGCCCAGGATGAGCAGCCTTGATATACCCCCTAAGGACCCCAATCAGGACCCCTGCAAGCTCAACCCCTCAACCAATCCTTTAAGCCCTGACCCTTCCTTGTCATATGACAAGTGCCTGTCTCACTGGGGTGTCACCAGCTCCCCCCTCCCCTCCCCATTTTCCTTATATCTTTTTCTGGCAGGGGCTATGGGACAACCTGGCCTGCCTTTTAGCGGCAAGCTTAATTGTCCCCTAATCTCCTCCCAGAAATAAAACTCACATGACTACTTCTTAGGAATTTGGATGCTCACTGGAAAAATATTTATTTGGCACACAGATAATCTTACATCCCATAACTTTATATTCAAATTATAATGACACAAATGATGTCACATCAATTTCTTCTTCACTCTGGCCTCTTTCTCCTTCTGGCTCTTTCTCCTTTCTCATGCTTTAGGGTCTGGACATTCTAAATCTGTCCCTCTCCTCCATCACCAGAACCAGGCTGGTTACCCACTTACCTGGGCCTCAACCCTCCGGGCCCGGACACTGTAAATCCAGCATCTAGATCTATTCACCCATCCCCAACTTAATACCACTCCTGGGTTCCTTGTACCCAGCACATGCAGCCTACCCCTCCCTCCTTTCTGCCCCACTTGCCTTCCCTTTCTACAGTGCCTCCTCTGCTTGCGATGGATGGAGGGCCCCTCTTCCTTAACGTGCACCAAAACCAGAAACCTCTCTTAGCCACTTCCCTACTAGCTCCCCTATTGGTCTTAGGAACAGGCATCCCAAATTCAACAGGTGCACTGCACTGGACCTGAAACTGTTGCCTGATTGAAGGAAATATCCTTATGCCGGATGTGCATCCCTCCCATCTTGATCACTGCCCTCACTACCATCTTGTTCGGGTGCTTCCTCACTTTTTCAATCAGCCAGACATCCTTGGCTCCCCACCAGACCTTCTGTGACATGATCTCAGACCAGCTGATGGTCACACCCAGCCACCACCCCTTCACTTTCTCTAAGTCAGCCATTGTTGCCTGCCCAGTACTCCCTATGGCAGGACCCCAGGTTGTTCCCCTCAAGTGGATGATGATGCAATCTGGCCTGTCCCATTGCACCCTCAATTCTTCCAGGAGGGGCAGCAGCTGGGCCCACCTCATGCCCCTGATGCACTTCCACTGCACCCGTGTGTGCTTTGTACTGGTGCATAACTGTGTCCCTCTGTCTGTGGTGGCCACAAACCTCTCCGCCAAATAGATGAAAGAGTGTCCCTCTATCCATACCTTCCACTTGGAACCTGCCACAGAAATAAAAATAAACAGCGTGAGTAGCTGGCATCATCTCCTGACATACCTCTTATAGCAGCTGGACCTCCAGCATCCCACCCTCTTCAACTCTTCTGCCGAAGCTCCTTTTTCAGCTGCCTTTGAGGCTGCCCCTATCCGGAAAGAGTGTGGGTCAAATTCCCCCGGTCTTCCCCCACAGATGTCAGGACCTTCTTGAGCCCTGCCCCTACCTGGAAACCAGTGACCAGGGAGCTGTCCCCATGCTGGAACAGCACCCCCCTGACAACCTCCTGAATCCACTAATATTCTTCTATGGCAGCCACGGTGCAGCTCACTGCCTTTGGCTGCCACAGCAGCATTACAGAGGTTCCCTTCCCCACTTGGTCTGCTTTTGACCTGGCCAACCTAATGACCAACCTGTCTTCCCCTAGCCACGCTCTCCTGTTGCATTGTGAGATCGGCGGCTGCCTTGTGTGGGACCACCATCTCCCCTATCCAAAAAGTGCCTGCCACCAAGACTGCAAAAACTGCTCTGAATAAACAGGCCTCCTGTGCAGAGGTGCACACCTGACGTGTTGCCCCCAGCACTTTGTCCAGCAGCCATCCAACAGGATGTGCTTTCCCTTCATCTTGTCTCCGCATACTTCCACGGCTACCCAGACTGGAAATATTTCCAAGAAAGTGATGTCTTTCAAAAGGCCTCCCATCGCCCACTGCACTGGTCATGCCTTCAACATCCACTGCCCTTTAAAATACACCCTCTTGCCAAGTGTGCCAGAGGTGTCAGTGTACAGTTCTAGATCCATGTTGTGCTCCCAGTCAGCCTGCCAAAATGTAACTCTGTTGTAATGCTCCAAAAACTCCTCCCAAACCTTAAAGTCTTAACGGACCCCATTCATAATGTCCACCCACTGATGTGACTGCTTTGCCTTACCTGTAGCCCTTCCCAGTCTCCTAGTAAATGCCCTGCCTGGACTAATGGCCTTGCAAGCAAAATTAAGGTGCCCCAGCAGTTGCTGTACCTGTACCAGTGGCACCCTCCTCCTCCCCATTTCCTGCACCAGCAGCCCCCTGAGCCTAGACACCTGGTCCCTGGGTAAATGGAAACATCCCTGCTCTGTGTCCACCTCTATTTTCAGGAACTCCAGCCTGCATGCTGGGCCCTCTGTCTTCCTCTGTGCCAAGAGGATTCCTATCTGCCAACACATTCCCTTGAAATCCTTCAACATCCCTTGTGCTTCTGCCCAGCTCTCTCCTATGAGGAGGAAGTTGTCCAAATAATGCACCATCCTCCTGTGCCCATATCATGCCCCAAATGCCCACTGCACCCAGGAACTGAAAGCCTCAAATGTTGAACAGGCTACCGAGCATCCCATTGGCATTGCCTTATCAAAACAGAGCCTGCCCTCAAACTGGAAACCTAGCAGGTCCCAATCTTCTGGGCTCATAGGCAGCTGCCGGAAGCTAACTCAATGTCAGTCTTTCCCAACCAAGTCCTTCCTACTGCCTGATCAGCTCTATCGCCTGTTCCAGTGTGGCATAGGATAATACCCTGAGGTGCTCAGAGATGCCCTTGTTCACTGATTTCCCCTCTGGGTATGATAGATGGTGTATTAGATGAAATTCCCCCTTTGCTTCTTGGGTACCACCCTCAGCAGTGACACCCTGAAGTCTAGGCACAGAGGGGCTGACAGAGGCCCCTCCACATGCCCTGTCTCCACCTCCTTCCATATCTTCACCCACACCATCTCCTCCTTCCTTTAACAAACCCAGAGTTCTTGGTTCTCATCCCTGCCCTCCCCTTGAAAACCCAGAAACCCTCCCAAGGAGATCCTCCGGTGGTATTCAGGTAGGCCTGAGTCCATGCCTCCACCACCTCCAGGACAATGGATGTGTATGCTAGTGCATACTCCAACTACCCCTCCCCTGTCCTGCTTAGCTCCACCCTTAGTTGGAATTAAAGCTGCCTCTGTTGTGTCTCCCTCCCCTGCCGTGCCCCTCCTCAGTCCCCCCAAAAGAGCTGTTCCTGATACTGCCTCTCCCTTGCCCCCATCTCCCCTTGTCTGCAGCTAGAGGCCGAGTGCATTTCCCTGCATCTTAAACAGATGTGCCTGAATTTGCAGTTCGATCAGGTGCAGGAAGCCTTGTTAAAACCACAAAATGTCTTAACCCCTGTGGCTACAGGACCTTTCTTCCCTTGTCCCCCCCCAGCCACACTCACCTGCCCAGAGAGGGTCCTCACCCAGAGTTCTGAATGTGTGCTGTCCCACCTTAAATCACCATTTGCTGCCATCTGCTTCCAGAAAGCTTCATTGTACTTCAACCACCCATATCCTAGCTTGGTTTGGTAGGCATCCCTTATGATTGCCGTATAGGTCAACAGCGGAATGGCCAACTCCAGCTGCTTTTCCAGCACCAGTGCACTGTATTAGTGGCGGCAGTAGTCCCAATTCACCCGCCAAGTGATTTACTGGAGTGAAGGGCGACTGGAGTGCTCCGTAACGAGAAGCGGAGTACTTTCATTATGATGGGTAAACACGAAGTCCATTGAAACCAATGACTTTGAAGCATTCCTTCCCAAACCACTCACTCCATCAATTCTTAAGGTGAAGTACATTGAAAACAATGTACTTCACCTCACTTCACCTTATTTTTAAGCTCCAAAGGTGAATTTTGCAGTGATTCATGGGATTTCAGGTCACATGGGCTCTAGTGTTCTGCACAGCCTCAGTTCATGGTAGTGTGTGTAGGAAGCTGTAGGAGACAGTCTTCTCCAAGAACTCTCTGTGATTCAAACCTTCTAAAAGCAATTTAAAAAGCCTTTTTGAGTAATTGTTTTTGCTGAAACTTTAGTTTGTCGATTGTAGGAAACCCTCCTGTGCTCATATCATCGAGTGTTTATTGTTTGTGTATGGGTTTTGAATGTTAATGTACAACATTCAGTCTGTGTACTGAGAGACAGTGGAAGTGTGCTTTGGGGGAGGGGCGTATCTGTGGTGTAGGTAGATTAACTTGGAGAAAAAGACAGTTATTTCTATTTTGGTGATATTTTTCTTGTATAACTATTAATGTACACACAGTAATATTTTCAATAATTCTTGCCATTTTTTTGCTGATTGTTGTGGTGCAGCAGTGCATAATTTTAGCTTGATAAAGTACGCGGTTATGTTACTGAAGTTTTCAATTTGCTACGCATTACCGAGTGTGTGTATGAGTATGTGTGTGATGCATGTCATCAAATCAGACACCTTTTATTGTGCCACATAGTAATTTCAGCAATGTGAACCTGCTATCCACTGCAGCTGCCATGTTTTTTGTACTTCTTTGTGGTATCTTTACTGGTACTAGTACTAGTGACTGTTACTGTAGTACACTGCCCCCCATGGCTCGCCCCAACTGGCAAAGGTATTCTTTTCCAGATTTGAATTTGTGATGGTGAGCACAGGTTAGGTGTTGTGCCTTTGCATCTGCATCTCTTCAGTGTGCAGCATAATAGTAATCCATCTGTGCATATGCATCTCTTTAGGGCCCAATCTCCATCTGTAACTTAAGTCACAGTTGTTTCTTTGGCTTCCCTTCAGAGTACTGGACAGGTGTGGTGCATAATTCTGCATTAACATTGTACTCATTAATATGCGTTTTTAAGTCAGGAACATCATCAGTCATTAATCGTGATACAAATCACATTCTTCATCAACACGGTCACAAATGCAGTCACAAATCACGATTCACAATCACGTGACGTCACGAATTCCAACATAAATTGTTTTACTAGTTACTTGGATGTATTGTAAGCCTGTTTTGTAGTATCTCTCCAGGCTTCACCACTCCACCATTGTACTCATTAATAAGAGTTTTTAAGTTGGGGAGTTTTGTGCTACAGCTCATAGAGGAAGTACATCCGTAGGCATTCGCGTTCCTTCTTGTACAGTATGTAAGTTACAGAACTGTAAGTAGTGGTGGGTGAAGTGGCCCCAATTTGCTCCACAAAGTGATTCATGGAGCAATGCAGAATCTGTGGAGTACTCCACAAGGTGAAGCAGAGTACTTTGCTTCATAATGAGGAACACGAAGTCCATTGAAACCAATGACTTTGCATTATTCCGCCTTCCCCAAACCACTTCTCCACCAATTTTAAGGCGAAGTACATTTTAAGATGAAGTACATTCAATGTAATTTGCCTCACTTTCCCTTTATTCTTGAGCTCCAAATGAAATTCTGCAGTGATTCA
This sequence comes from Neoceratodus forsteri, assembly GCA_016271365.2. Lineage (NCBI taxonomy): Eukaryota > Metazoa > Chordata > Ceratodontiformes > Ceratodontidae > Neoceratodus > Neoceratodus forsteri. Next base: position 1,876,323,492 of record CM057452.1, read on the forward strand.
TGGGATTGCAGGTCACATGGGCTCTAGATTTTTCTGCACAGCCTCAGTTCTGGCCTGGGTAGTGTGTGTGTAGTGGTAGCTGGAGACAGTTTGCTCTCAGAGCTCTGTGGTTCAAAACCTCTAAAAGCTGTTTAAAATGCCTTTTTGAGTCTTTTTTTGCTCAAAATTTAATACATTGATTGTAGCAAACCCTTCTGTGCTCTTATCATTGAGTGTTTATTGTTGCGTGTGGCTTTTGAATGTTAATTTAGAACAGTCAGTCTGTGTGCTGTGAAGTGTGCTTTGGGGGAGGGACGCATCTGTGGCGTAGGTACATTAACTGGAAGAAAAGGGCAGTCTTTCTGTTTTGGGTACATTTTTGCTGTATAACTGTGTTAATGTACATTCAGTAATATTTTCAGTAATTCTTGAGATTTTTTTGCTGATTGCTGTGGTGCAGCAGTGTATAATTTTTCTGTTTAAAACATTTGGTTATATTACTAAAGGTTTTCAATTTGCTACACATTACTTGTAGTGTGTGTGTGTGAGTGTGTGTGTGTGTGTGATGTGTGCCATTAAATCAGACACCTTTTATTGTGCCACAGAGTAATTGCAGCAGTGTGAACCTGCTATCCACTGCACATGCATGAATTTTTTTATACTGCTTTGTGGTATCCCTACTGGTAGTGGATTGTTACTGCCATGCACTAATCCCCCAACTGGCAAAATGTATTTCTTTCCAGATTTGTATTCGTGATTTGTGAGCTCTAGTTAGGTGTTGTTGTGCCTTTTCATATGCATCCCTTGAGTGTGCAGCACAATCTTAATCTGCCTGTTCATTTGCAGTGCACCATTAATTCTGGGAAACTGCATTTCTTGGTATGCTCTTATTTCACTTTGTCAGCACTGGGGAATTTTCTGGACACAAGACAGTAGCATTTTGGGGATGCACATTAATTCTGGTGAGTCTGTGTGTGACCTGACCACTGTGCACACTGTGCACATGACTGAGTGTGCCATTAATCCTGGGAGACTTTGCATTTCTTGTTACATTCTCATTTCACTTCGTCAGCACTGGGGAGTTTTCTGGACAAGAGACAGTAGCACTTTGGGGATGCACATTAATTCTGGTGACTGTGCGGTTGGGGTGCTGCCAATATTGTTGTCACTCCACCATATTTTGTGTTTAAGGTGGAATGACAATGCAAAGTAATAATAAAAAGGCAAAGTGATCCTTTCCTATGGGCAGTCCGTGTTGCGAACTGCCAAAGCGAAATGCCCACTTCACGGGCACTTCACAGGCTGAATTTAAATTTGCTGCATCTCTACATGTATATGATCAAACCTGCTTACCAGTTATCAATTGTCTTACCCTTGAACTTCACCTCCTCTGCTTTATGGCCCACCACAGCCAGGGCTACTGCCATCTCGGACTTCCCCACTGACTCCTTCTGTTCATATTTCATGGCAGTGTCCTCATCCACCAGGTTGAAAATGTCCAGATGCTCCCCTTTCCAAATCTTCTTCTTAAGCGAGGTCAGGACGTGATCACCCAACGTAAACCCCGGAGGCCCCTCATACCCCTTCCTGCCCCAGGATTCCCCCCTTCCCCCTTGATACCCTCTTTGTCCTCTTTCCCCTTTAATGGCCTTCAAGGCCCGCTCCATCTTCTCTATCCCTGTGTCACCCATATCCACCAGCAGCCCCTCCAAATGTATAAGGAACACACCCAATGGCACCCAGCACCTCCAAGCGACTTTGATCCCCACTCCTGGGCCTAGCATGTGAACCCCTCCCTCCACATATCCTGTAGGCCTCAATAGTAAAATCACGGGTTCCCCCCTCCACTCCTCCTACTGCACGCCAGGCCCTGTGTGCCTTCCCCCACCAGGCTACAGGAACATGCTCTTCCTTGCTTCAAGTATCCTAGTTGCCCAGTTGGTTCTCGGGCTCCCTCACCACCCCCATGGCTCGCCTCACCACTGCTGGGTGGTTCCATCTGCAGGCCTCTCTCCCTACTTGTGACCCACTTGGGAGAGCCCGCACCTCCAAACACCCAGCCAGTATTGCCCCACTGCTGCATGTCTTTCTCCTGGCCCTGTCACCCGCTGCCCCCCGGCACCACAAGGTGGGCCTTGTTGCTATGTAGGCCTCTGACCTGGGTACACTATCTCCCTGGACCCCCGGCCACAAGGCCACAACCAAAAACAAAAGAACAAAGCAAGGAACCTTCTTGTCTGCCAAGGCACCACACACTCACACCCGCTCCCTTCAGAAAAACCAAATAGGATTCCATAGCGGCCCTCGCTCTTACTCAGTCCCATCCAACTGCCACTGTCCATGCTGAAGCTTGCAGGCCCACCTCCCATGGTGGCGCCATTGTCCTCATACCCCACTTCTGCAACAGATCCTCATCACATGCCTACATGCATCCATCCTGTAACCACACACTGGAAGGCCTGCTCCTTGCTCCTTAACCTGCACACCCTCCGCGCCCCAACAACTCACTGCCTAGCTGGCACCCCACCCCACATGGGATGCCATGACTTGGGCCTACCTCCTCATGGCCCACCATCCGAAAAACCCTGCCATGCTACAACTATCCCACCCCCCCCAAGCGGTGTAATGCTGCTCGGGTCACCTCTCTGCTGCTGACATCCACCTCTGCTGGTGGGACTGTTTACATATTGTTGTTTTTTTTGTTGTTTTTTTTGGATCTGTTCCATGGACAAAACCCCTCACACTGCCATCCTAGGGGAAAACAGAACCCATCCCACATGGTGGCGCCATTCAACTGCTCTCCATGCCCACTACCAGCCCCAAAGTGGGAACATCACCGATCGGGTCACTTCTTTGCACCCGCCAACAAACCCAATCATGGCCTGCCTATTCAAAATCTTCTGGCCCATGGCCATTCCCTGCTTCACTGACTCTATCTCCGTCTGCTGAAAACCAACCAGAAACATCACAAACATAAAAAACCTCCCTCTATCAATCTTCTATATCCCTGGGCTTGCTGCCCACGCACAACCTTCAAAACTTCACCATGATACCTCTCTAAATAGTTAGCTTCTCCCCACTAAGCAAGATAGACTATCCTTTCCTGCATTTTTTTTTAAATAAACCTGCACACAGTGCAGGCTTCCCTGCCCTCCTGCTACTACTGTCAACCTCAGCTACCAGTAACACAATATTCACCAAGATCCTGGCTACTCTATGCACATATGATACAAGCTCAAAGCCAAAACCATCAGACTGCATAGTGATGAGGCCTAGCAGCCTCATGGTGTGCCTTACCTAATTTTGCCAACGAATGTGCTGAGCTGCAAGTCGAAGGAATTTCCCAGCAAAAAGAGGCTAGCCCAGGGTGGGCAGCCTTGATATACCGCCTAAGGATCCCAATCAGGACCCTTGCAAGCTCTGCCCCCTCAGCCAATCCTGTAAGTCCTGATCCTTGTCATATGACAAGTGCCTGTCTCACTGGTGATGTCACCAGCTTCCCTTCCCCTCCCCCTCCCTTTTTCCCTATATCTGTTTCTGGCAGGGGCCATGGGACAACCTGGCCTGCCTTTTAGTAGCAAGTTTAATTAGCAAAAATTAGAATAATGAACTAAATCATTCATTAAGGTTTAAAACCAGGACAACCAGCATCATGAGCAATATATTCACAGACATTATACCAACTCCTGGGTACCCAAGTCTGCCACACCAGAGAAGGTTCCATGCTTGTAATAAGACCTGTGAAAGGGACAGATACATTTATTTTAAAGAAAGACATCTATAACACCATGTCGTACTATGTCGTAGCACACTATTGCTGCTATTTTATGGAATTATACAAAAGTATTCAAAAGTATTCCAGCACAAATTCAGGGGAAGGGGGAAATGGGAAAAAGGAAGGAACACCAGTGAGGCAATAGTTATGCAGGCAGAGCTCTATTTCCTTCATCTAATATAGGGCATTAATTCAATTTTGTCATTTAGGTCTGGAGATTATACGAAGTCCAAGGTAAAAATCAAAAAGGACTCTCTGTCAAGAAGTTTATCATTCAGATCCCCCCACCCCGGACCCAGTCACAAAACTTCAGGTCCACACAATTTGAAGATGTGTTTCACAGTTCTATTTCTGGTAGCACTACAGTGATTTGCCAATACACTTCTAGCATCATTGTTCTCTATGGATCTTAAATGTTCCCCAATCCTTATTTTGAGGGCCCTTGTGATTTTGCCTACATATTGGTCTCCACACTGACATGTGGCCGTATATACTATATTCTATGTGCAGCAATTGAGAAAATCCCTGATCTTGTAACTTCTGTTGCTGTTACAACATGTAAATGTTGTGCATTTCAGTACTGAGTTGCAATATTTACAGTTGCCACATCGATGCATGCCATTAGGAAGGGAAGATCTTAAGCTCTCTACTGATGTGTCACGTCCTTGATAGCTGTGTACAAGTTTGCCCCTTAAGTTTGTGCCTCTATTGTATACCATACACGGTTTTACCTTTGTTACCTTAGCTAGGAGGGGGTCACCCTCCAAAATATTCCAGTTGGACACAATAATATCCCTAATGGCACTAGAATGTCTGGAGTATATAGTAATGAAGTTCAGTCTGGGTGTATCTGTCCTTCTTGGATTCACTTTGAACAGTTCTGACCTTTCAGTATTGCAGGCCTCCTTAAATGCCTAGTCTGCTGTTTGGTTTGGGTACCCCCTGCTTATAAATCTAGTAACCATGTCAGACCCTTTAGTAATAAAATCCACATCATCACTGCAGTTTGGGCCTTGGGAATATTAGACACCTTATGGCATGGGTGGCAACTGGTGGCCTGCAACAGAGAATTCTGAAAATTAGTTTGCAGAGTATCATCATCCATTTTTGTTATCATGATGTCCAGAAAGGAGATACGATCAGGAGCACACTGTAGAGAAAATCTCAGATTAGGATTACTACCTTCCAGGTATATAACAGAGACCTTTAACTCTTCTAGTGTGCCACACCACACTATAAATATGTCATCTATAAAGCAACTCCAGATATCAAGTCTTAGGTAAAAAAGATTGTTCTCTCAGTCATAGACTGTTCTTTTCTCCCAAAGCCCCAGATAGAGGTTCACAAAAGCCCCCATAGCTGTCTCATTGAGCTGCAGATAATGAGAATTCTGAAACATGAATTGATTTTTAGTGAGCTCATGTTCAACACTTCCAAGCAGAAAATTTCTCTTGCTCACCCCAATGGATGCATCTTGGGTCAGCCAAAAATCCAGAACCTCCAAACCACCATCAAGACGAATATTAGTGTATAAAGACACTACATCTATCGACACCAAATATCAGTGTGGCTCTATTTGCATCACATGCAGAACTTCTAACATCTGGCTGGTGTCAACTATGTACGAAGGGAGTGAAGTGACATATTTTTTGATATGGGCGTCCACATATTGGGAGAAGGTTTCGAACAACTAAATATCAATGATGTACAGAAATTAACAAATAACTTTTTGTTATAATATATGTTTGAACCAATAAATATCACAATAAATATCAGGATAAATATCCAAAATACAGATTACTGGCTGTGTAATAGCACCAATATAGTAGCACCAATGGCGGCAATACTACAAATAGTAGTACCTATATAGTAATCAAAGCACTGTAATATAATTAATAAATCTGGTCTCATCCACAATTCAATTATTGATTAGATCACATTAAGAACAATGCATCAAGATGGCCAAAAATAAACCAGGGCACTAGAAAATTATTTAAAACTTTCCCCTAAGGAGAAAAAATGCATTAAGAGTCACACCCTTTGCCACTATCAAACTATCATCCAAGGAATAAGTTCAATATCCTTTTCCATCCAGAAAGAGTACAATGACTTCAGTCACTATAAACCTTGCATAATCTTATTTAATTACAGTCTTTCTCACCATCAGGGTCCAAGGTTAGGGCCTCACTTGAGCGCTTGTGTTTCTTAAAGTTGCTTCCTTATACTGATCGTTTTTACCTGGTCTTTCTTGTTTAAGCCCTGGCAATTTGTTTACAGGCTGGTTATCGAACTGGCAGTGCAGGATTTTCTGGTGTATCTTAAGGTAAACAAAACTTGTACGCATTTTGTGTGGTTCTCAGGTAGATAAACTGAAAAATAAATAATGTGCTTAATCGCTAGCACATAGAATACATCCGGAGACTCATGAACTAGTTTGCATAATGACCTAGTGCCTAGTAAGTAGAGTTAAAATACATTCCAAGGTTTTTAAAACACTTTTTTTGTTAAATAGAGCAGGCTAAATCACTATAACTTTAACCCTTTAGGACTTTAGGAGGCAGTATAGTGCAGTGGTCTAAGGCTCTGAACTGCAACTTTGGCAACATCCAGCAAACCAGACCTGGGTTTGAATCCCACAGCTTCCACTTGCATACTGTGTGACCCTAAGCAAGTCACTTGTGCTCCCAGGTTGCTCCTGTAAAAAGCTTTCAGCTTAGTGTGCTATACCTGGTTAAACAACTAAAAAAAAAAACATTGCTCCTGATAACATAGTCAGTAGGCTTCCCAGAAAATAAAAGAAGCTTAGTCAGTTAAAATGCTAAATAATATTGATGTTTTATAGTAACTCTTAATGCTAAACCTTTTTCAACCCCCAAGCACCATGGAGAAAGTTTAGAATATTAAGTTTAAATTTGTCGTAGATCTCAGACTGGCACCAAATGTAGCTATATTTGTTGTATTTTTCCAAGTAGTTACTTAAGACTTCGTGTATGAGCACTGTTGTTACTTACTAGCTATTCCCTTGCACACAGGCATTATATTTTGCTGTAGCTGCACCTGTTTCTTCCCCTTTAAAACCTTTGGGTCTATGCAGCTGCTCTAGGACTTCAGTCCTCTATTGCCAATACTCATTCTCTCTGCCATTTACTGGGCTCAAAATATCTAAGAGTGCTAGTGTTACTGCAAAGTTTAAAAAGCTAAGAACATAAAATTATGGTAGCACATCAATACTGACTGCCAAATGGTGACCCATGACAACCACAAGGAAATGATAGCACTGACACCTTTGCATGACTGATGACTCCCCCCATCCCTGAGTGTTCCCCCACCTGGAGTTGGAATCTAAAAGAAGGGGGATGAAGCCCCCCTCAAAATATGCTACTTCCCAAAGTGATCACATTGCAGGTTTGGCACCCTTGTCACAAGTCACCATTCCACAGTTGTAGTTTTGACACAGAACCTGAAATTATTAACTGAAGTGAACAAAATTTCCCACAACTCAGCACTTATCTGTAATACACTTCTATGCTGCTAGCTGTGACTGCATCTCTTCCAAAATGGATAATCTAAGGGAAAGATGCCAAGACATGTGTAATATGAACCAAATCTTAGACCATTTTCAAGAAATCCTGCAGTACCAGGTTTTATAAAATTTTAAATTAATACCTTATAAATATAAAATAATTCCCCTAAAAGGATTTTTATTAGTATGATATATGATTTGATTATTAGCATATAGCACTTATAACACTGCTAGTACTGTGCCACCATGCAGTGACCGGCATACACAAAATCTCATTGTTTAAAGCCACCACACTATTATATAAGCAGCTTTTTGATTAAATTGTTCTGTATTTATCTGTACTTTCCTTTGGGATTTTCAATAGCTTTTGGTAGTTTTCAGTGTTCTCATTGTTTGCTGTGTTGTTGTCTCTTTTCTCTTCTTTTAACTTCAGACCTTTCTTGTTCATAGGAGGGCAAAGTCCAGTCTAAAATAGTATAATATGCTTCTTCCTCTCTCTGTCACTTTTTGTCCTCCAATTCACAAGGAATTGGGCTAGCTCCTTGAGACTCTTTGGTATCTTATTCCTGTGACCGGTCCCCTGTGAGACTCCCTGTGGCTCCCTCCCAGGAGCAGGCTCCTCCACCATAGACTACAAGCACCTAGGGGAGAGTAACAGAACAAAAAAAGATACCAGATAACAGTGGTCAAGATATTCTGGAAAGGCTTCAGATTATTAAACCTTAGGCAACAGGGGTTTACCTTTTCAAAAACATTTTTCAGCCTTTTGGAACCCTGCTTCGGTTGCTTCTCCACAGCAAGCCTAGTATGCAGACACACCTCCCAACACCAGTGTAAGTTCCTCAGGAGATTAGAGTAACAAGCTGTCTCCATCTACAGTATCTATCTATCTATCTATCTATCTATCTATCTATCTATCTATCTATCATCTATCTATCTATCTATCTATCTATCTATTCTATCTATCTATTCTGTCTGTTTCTCTATCTATCTCTTTCTATCACATGCCATGGCTTAATTCAAAATATGTAATTTATCTTCAAATGAGAGGGACAGGACCTTAACTCATGAGTCATAGAGCTACCAATGAAGTATGAAGGTCCTGCCTCTCACAAGTGATGATAAACTGCATAATTTGAGTCAGGCCATTGCACATTTAATTTATGCAGCATCAGTTTAGTGGCTATAACTTTTGAATCTGCTGTTTGTGTGAAGATTTAACAGTTTTTTTTTATTTCAACTGCTGACTTCAGTGCTGCACACAGTTATGGTTGGTCATGGGTATCCAGTGAGGACAGCAACTAAATATGGGTGACCATCAAAATGGCAACTCATATGCAACACTTTCTCCATGGGCTACCCTGCAAAGGTAGCAACCCTATGTGAAAGTAAGCATAAGGAAGGGTGACAATATTGGGGGGGATAGCAAGGGGAAGGGGAAAGGCAAGGAAGGCATTTTAGGGGACTGGTGTGCCTGCTGCCACCAAGCTAGCCGTATGGTCTGGCAGTGTGGGTGCCTAGCTCTGGTGAAGCAAGTACTGGGTTCATGGCTGGGGCTGGGAGCATGGAAATTTTGCTGCTGCTGTGGCAGTGGGACTTGATCTTTTCACAGAATCCAAATTTTGCCCCCTCCCTGACATGCACCTCCCCGAGCTGAGAATCCAATTTCAGAGTGGTGCGGGGGACAACCCCCCCATGAGGGGTAGTGCAGCCCCCCACAAAAATACTTTTTAATTATCCAAATGTCAGGTCTCCTGGAAGTGTATATCACCAATTTGCTTTTCAGTGATATACACTCGCCATAATAGTAATCATTATTTTGTGATTGCTATTACGACATGGATCCTTGATGATGTCATCAGCATTGTGAGAGATGCTCTGTAATTGGGCAGTATAAGTTGGTCTCTAGTATAACAAGCCATACAATCAAGCAAACAAATTCTTGTTTTGCCAGAAACAGAAATGTGCAGGGCCCAGAGAGCCCTGTGCTTCTACAACAACATAAATGTATGCAATTATGGAGGGATGGAAGTGCACGGCCCATAGGAGAATATAATTAAACTTTCTACAAAAGTAAGGAAATTAATTGCAAAAAAAGTTGTTACTGCACCAGTTAGGGTCAAAGCGGTAAAAGTAGCGAAATGTGGTGTTGTGGTTTCCAACTCCTAACACCCCACCCTGACCCACCAGACAGCAACAGGAAAAAACATTACAGTTTCACCTTTCCTGCATCTTCACAAATCAGACATGGGGTGTACCTTGGGGTTGTTAACCCTAACACTCACCCCATACTCATATACGCTACATATCTCAGCCTATTTCCTGATGGACTGGGTTAAATGATCGGGTTAAGAACCCCAAGGTACACCTCATGCCTGATTTGAAAAGATGCAGGAGAGGTGAAACCATAGTGCTTTTTCCTATTGCTGCCTGCAGGTGTGGTGTTAGGGTTGGGAACCCTAACACCACATTTCCTTGCTTATGACACTTTAACCCTAACTGGTGCATTGATTAACTTGTTTTTCAATTAACATATACAGTATGTATATGTGTGTGTATATATATATATATTCATATTCATGGCAAAAAAACTCTATAAATGCATCACTTAGGGTTGTTCCACAGTGACAAAAGCAGGGAAATTCAGTGGTAGGGTTCAAAACTCTAACTGCGCATCCCCCCCACCACCACACACACACACACACACACACACACACACACATATACATGCAAGTAGAGGAAGGACCAAGGTAACACAACCAATCACACTTAACCAGCAGGAGGTGTATACCTGTTTTGCCGTAGCAAGTAGGGACAATATCCAACTTCATATATCATACAGTATTTCCAAACTTGTTCCACAAGGTTAGTTCACCTAAAGGTGAACCAAGCTGCCAGTAGTGAAAACTGTGTACCATGCTACATTTTTTACATATGGGTGGCAAAAGGCATCATGGGTGCCAAAATGTTAGTCTATGGGATACTGCTGAATTTTGTAACACTGTAACTTTGTCATCCTTAACTATTTTAGCACCAAAGCAGCAAAAGGGACATCTGTGGGACCAGGGCTTGCCACCCTGCAAATTTCATCCCAAAGGACCCAACTGTTTGCTTGCAGGATGATGACAAAGATGTGCAGTTATCAGGAGCATAGTTTTGCAAAATACTTTCACAAACACGAAAGTGTCATAAATGGAAGACACAACACTTTCACATTTGCGAAAGCATGTAAAGTACTTTCACAAAATACTGTCACAAACATGAAACTGTCGCAAATGAATGGAAACATAGACTTTGATGGCATATGAGGACCGCTTGGCACACCTAGTCTGCCCATTTCCCTACCTACAGGATGAGCTGCAGATCCTAGTTAACCAACAGCCTATTTCTTCCAGCCCACACAAGAATTGACTTATGTCTATCCCATGCATTCTTGAATTCTCCACAGTTTTAGACCCCCAAACCTGCTCAGGAAGGCTGTCCATGTGCCCACCACCCTCTCTGTGAAAAAATACTTCCTCACATTGCCCCTGAGCCATCCACTCTCTATCTTCAAAGTGTGTCCCCTTGTTCTTGCACATCACTCTTTCTGAAAGATGCTACCCTCTTGGACTTTGTTGATTCCACTGAGGTACTTAAAAGTTTCTATTATGTCCCCCCTCTCCCTCCTTTCCTCAAGGGTATACATATTAAGTTCCTTTAGTCTCTCCTCATATGGCTTTTCTTGCAGACCCTGCACCATTTTAGTTGTTCTACTGTGGATTGCCTCCATCCTGTCTATGTCCTTGCAGAGATGGTCTCCAGAACTGGATGCAGTACTCCAGATGGGGTCTCACCAACTGTCCGTACAGAGGGATAACAACTTCCTGTTTTCTGCTGGTGATGCCTCTCCCTATACATCCCAGTATCCCTCCCAGCCCTCTCTACTCCCTTCTCACTTTGCTTGCCAACCTTAAGGTCATCTGATATGATTACCCCCAGGTCCCTTTCCATTTTTGTTGTTGTTACTCCCCCCCCCATTGTGTAATCTTCTCCTGGATTTTTGTTTCCCAGGTGAATTATTTTGCATTTCTTTGCATTGAATCCAAGCTGCCATACTTCTGACCATTCCTCAAACCCTGCCAAGTCCCTTCTCATCCTTTCCACATCTCCTTGTGTATCAACCCTGTTGCAGATCTTTGTGTCATCTGCAAAGTGGCATACTTTTCCTTCCAGGCCTTCTGCAATGTCACTTATAAAGACATTAAAAAGGATTGGACCCAGTACTGAACCCTGTAGTACCCCACTAGTAACCCCCCTTTCTTCAGAGTGGACTCCATTTACAATTACCTTCTGTGTCCTGTTGTCCAGCAAATGTTTTACCCAGGCTACCACCCTGGGACCCACTCCAAGGCTGGTTAATTTATTAATCTTTTGTGTGGGACTGTGTCAAATGCCTTACTAAAGTCTAGGCAGGCCATGTACACAGCCCCTCCCTGGTCTACTTCTTTGGTCACCCAGTCAAAGAAATCAGTTAGATTAATCTGACATGACCTTCCCACTGTGAACCCATGCTGCCTTGGGTCCTGTGCCCCACTGGCCTCTAGGTACTCAACAATTTTTTCCTTCAAAAGTGATTCCATCACTTTCCCTACCACAGAGGTCTGTAGTTTCCTGCCTGTTTTGCTCCCACTTTTGTGAAGGGAGATCATGTTTGCCCTCCTCCAGTCCTCAGGTACCATACCATCCTCCCATGATTTGTTAAAAAGGGTAGCCAGTGGTGTCACTCGTTCTCCCCTTAATTCTTTTAGAATTCAGGGGTGAATCCCATCAGGCCCCATTGTTTTGTCCACCTTCAGTTTCTGGGGTTCTTTCAAAACCATTTGTTCTGTGAAAGGACTGGGATTGACCCCCCATCCAGAGTGCTTCTGTTAATTATATTAGGTACCATCCCTCCTCCTCTTTTGTGAATACTGAGCAGAAGTATTCACTCAGTATCCCTGCTTTTTCACTGTCCCTGGCTGCTCTCCCACTGTCCATTCTATTCAGCCTCACTATCCCTCCTGTTGTCTTTCTACGCTCTCTGACATACCTATAAAAGGTTTTATCCCCCCTTTTAACCAAGTTGGCTATCTTTTCCTCAGTTTGGGCCTTTGCTATTCTGACTTCCTTCCCTGCTTCCTTCTGCCTTAACTGGTACAGTTCTCTGTCCTGCTCCTTCTGTGTTGCCTTATACTTCCTAAATGCTGTCTTTTTCTTCCTAACCTTCCATGCCATCTCTTTTGAGAACCATAGTGGCTTTTTCTTTCACTTTGATTTGTTTATTTGCTTCACACAAAGGCTTGTTGCCTCTGTGATGGCAGTTTTGATGTTTCTCCATTATTGCTCCACCCCTCCTTCAAGCCTGTTTGCTAGTATTTTTCTAAGGCACTCTCCCATCTTGTCAAAGTCAGCCCTCCTAAATTTCAGTACCTTCACTTTTGTATGGCTTCACTTTGTAGCTGAGTTTATTGTGAACCACACTGTTTGGTGGTCACTTGTTCCCAGATAGCTACCCACCTCTATATCTGAGATCCTCTCACTGTCCCCATTTGAGAGTATGAGGTTCAAGATTGCTCCCCTCAAGGAGTGGGTTCAGAAACCAGTTGCCTGAGGCATGCCCCTGTAGGGCACTGAGAATGGCTGCCCTGCTCTTGGATGTGCCTGCAGCAAAGGTGCTCCAGCTAACATCTGGCATATTCTGGCATGACAGTGTCATATTTGTGAAACTGATTTGTGAAAGTATTTGCAGGAAATGTACAAAACTTGTTTTGGGGCTTGTAAACCCCATGTATATGTACTCTGTTAGGTGTTGGTGGCAGCTATGGGGCCAAGATGCCCAGTTGTCCATAGCGATATGTGTTTGGCAGATCATGGAACATCTAGGATCAGAGTTAGCAGTAACGATGCCATACCACACCCGGACATCTGTTGGTGTGTGGAAGATGGGAGCATGGAGGTGTGGTTTTGTGGTTTAGATAGTTGTATGTTAATTCTGTTAGGTGGTGGTTGTGTGATTGGTTGTGTTGCCTTAGTCCTTCCCCTACTTGCATGTATGTGTGTATGTGGTGGTGGTGGTGGTGGGAGAATGCACAGTCAGGGTTTTGAACCCTAAGACTGAATTTCCTGCTTTTGTCACTGTGCAACAACCCTAACTGATGTAGTAACAGTGTTTTTGAAATGAATTTCCTTCTTTTGAGAATGTGCAATATAAATAGTGAATGGTATGTGGTAGTGGAGCGCAGGGCCCTTCAGGCCCCATGCTCCCACCATGCTGCCCATGTCTGTGTAATAACTGTAACAGTAACAGTAACACTAACGCCAACAGTAATGGTAATGGTGAGTGAAAGCATAAACACTAATGGTAACTGTAACATCAACAGAAAAGCAAACACAAATGCAAATGCTGTTACGTAATGCAAATGGAAATACAAACACAACTGGTAACACAAATGGTAATGGTAAGGTGGCACAAATGCAAACACGAAAGGAAACAATAATGGTATAGTAATGTAACTGCAAACACTAACGGTAAAGGTGACGAAACATAAATGGAAACACAAACGGTAATAGAAACGCAAGTGCAAATGCAAACTGTAACACAAACTGTGACAGAAAATAGCAATGGAACGAAATGCAAGTGCAAATGGAACTGAAATGGTAATGGTAATGGTGATACAAACAGAAACAGTAATGCAAATGGTAATGCAAATGGTAACTGTAACTGTAACTTTAATGGAAACACAAAGTGAAGTGGTAGCAGTAACGCTAACTGTGATGCAACTGTAAGCACAAATGCAAATGGTAATGCAAATGCAAGCACAAACGCAAATACAAATGGTAACGGTAATGGTGAGGCAATTGGAAATGGAAACGCTAACGCAAATGGTAATGGAAACTCAAGCACAATTGTAAATGCAAATTGTAATGCTAACCGCATTGCTAACATTGACAGAAATGCAGAGCTGAGTGGTAATGGTAACGCTAATGGTGATGCAAACATAAATGCAAACAGTAACACAAACAGTAATGGTAATGGTGACGCAAACGGAAACGGTAATGCAAATTGTAATGGAAACACAAGCACAAACATAAACACAAACAGTAATGCTAACCGTAATGCTAATGTTGACGGAAACACAAAGCGAAGTGGTAATGGTGGCACAAATGTAGATAGAAACGGTAATGCAAACACAAGTGCAAACACAAATGGTAACAGTGATACAAATGGAAATGCTAACACAAACGGTAACAGAAACGCAAGCACAAATGGAAATGATAACTCTAACCGTAATGCTAACATTGATGGAAATGCAAAGTGAAGTGATAACTGTAACGGTAACGGTGACACAAATTTCCCTGCTCTTGTCACTGTGGAACAACCCTAACTGATGCATTAACAGAGTTTTTGCCATGAAATATATATATATATATATATATATATATAGAGAGAGAGAGAGAGAGAGAGAGATAGAGATAAGATAGTACATACATACAGTGTGAGGGTGTGTGTATGTGTATATATATATATATATATATATATATATATATATATATATTATAGTAGTAAGGTAACAGTAATATAGTTAGGGGTTGAATAAAGTTCAGTGTTAAACCCCTAACTTTGCACTTTAATCATTTTGGCAGTGTTGGAAAAATAGCCACAAATTTGGCATGCATTTTATTAGAGGCCAGTTCCCAAAATGTAATAGGTTTTGTGATGGTAGCTTATGTGTTTTCTGAGCTCTGGATGCACTGTGTTTACTGTACTGTCTAAATTATTTAGGCTATTATTAGTTTTGCTCTCACTGATAGCCTGGACAATATAGAGTTTTTTTTTTAACTTTCAGGGTAGAAGAGGCCTGCACAAGGTAATGGCTTTTGAAGGTTTCATCAAAAATATTAACTGGCTCCAGAGTTATAAGGATTTAAAGTTTATTCTCTAAGCATGCTCAGAATGGTTTTAGGATAACCTTCTGATATGACCTGAAAATGTTACTTTTGCAATCATTTGCTTTCACACCAATTAGTGTTTTCAGGTTGTGAGAAAATGTTTAGGTCATGACAGCTACCATCTTTTTTTTTCCTTCAAAACAAAAACAAGGAAAATACATTAAAATGATGAGTTTTGAAGATGAAACTCTTGAACCTAGGTAAACAGTGGCCTGTTTAGCTAGATTCTGGTATTTATTTTTTCAAATTAACTCCAGAAATGCCTTTTCTTGGCATCTCAAAATCCTGTGTGCCCAGCTTAGCACCAGCAGCCATTTTCCCGGTCATGAGCCAAGGATTACCCTGTTGCACATAAATTGCTGTGACTGGGGAATTTTTGCCTCACACCAAAATATCTCTTAAAGATCAATGGCATAATGCTGTTTTAATTCACTGTGTGTGCATTTGATTAAAAAACATCGATCTGTCACAAAATGAAATGGCTACTGTATTTATTTTGAAAATCTACTTGTCTACCAGCAGTACTTTTCACATACTAAACAGAACAGATAGAAAAGGAGGGGGTGTCACCATCTTTGTTAATATAAACATTAAAACAGTTGACATCTCTAATAAAATAAAAAAACATTGTATAGGTACAGAATAAATTTGGATCAAATTGTTACTCAATGACTCAGACTTTATCATACTAGGAACTTGCTATCATCCACCAAATTCCTCATCAAAAATTGTTGATGCAATCCTCTTAGAGATGTAGCTTGCCAGTGAATTAAGTGATATTGTCATCAATGGGGGGGCATTGATTTAGGGAACATCCCTTGAAGCAATGCTACAGCCAGTTCAGGGCATGGAAAAAAGCTATTACATACCAGTCAACAGGTTAAATTAAAACAAAGCACTTTCTCCCCCACTAGGGGTGATAAAATCCTAGACCTAGTGCTACACAACAAGGACTTGGTTATGCATAATATATCTGTTGGGTCCCCTATCAGTAGCAGTGACCATGATTCTATACAATTTACCTTCAAAAATACTACACCTTAAGTACCAGTACTACAAAATCTTTCTTTATTATAAAGCAAACTTAGTTGAGATGAAATCCATACTAAATAAAATAGACTGGAATACATTATTTTCTAACAACCATATTTCAATATGCTGGGATTTCTCAAAGAATACTATAATACATCATAGAGACACTTATGTACCATCAAAACTAAAAACTGTACAAAAACAAAATGTTCTAAATGGATAGATATGTACCTAATAAGACTACTAAGGCAGAAAAACAAAAAAATACACCACCTATCTAAAGTCAAAAACAACCAATAACTGGGCTTCTTACCTTAAAATAAAAAAAAATGTAAAGCTCAACTCAAGAAAGCTAAAAGTAGATGGGAATATAATCTGGCAAATACTGCGAATAAAACTAATAGTAAATCTTTTACACTTATATTAATTCCTGAAAAAAAACATATGCCAAGTAGACCCTTATTAATTGATAACGCAGATTCATGAACCAAGGAAATAACAGATATTGTTAACATTAAGTTATGTGAAATTTTTCACACACGGCAAAATACTGTTCAAGATACATCACCTATCACTGACTGCCCCATTAGCTTACAGAAGAGTCACCATATAAACAATTACTATTACAAAAGGGGAATTCTATCCTGGTCCTATTGATGAAGTTGCCATCTGCTGTCCACTCTTGAAAACAATCTCATACACCCAATGAGACTACTGTTCAAAGGCTGCCTTTCACCAAATGATGTGCCTAATGATTGGAAAAAAGCAAACATGATCCCAGTACATAAAAAAGGGACCCAAAAATAATTAGGGAATACTACTGGCCCATCAGTCTGACCTCATCAATTTGTAAACATTTTGAAAGCACAATAAAGGACTTAAATACTCCAGTTCTGAATCATCAGGATCCAGAACAACATGGGTTTAAAAGAGAAGGGGGTGCCTCATTAACCTCATGTGCTTTTATGAACAGGTTAGCTCACATTTGGATTTTAGGACACCATTCACAATCATATTCATTGATTTCAGCAAAGTATTCAATTCAATGCCTCATTGGGCCCTTACATCTAAATTACATACATTCAATATCAATAAAAATGTTGTCAATTGGATTGAGAACTGGTTAAGTGATAGATCACGGAGACTCCAAATCACAGGTCATTTGTCCGATGTGGGTCAGGTTACTAGTGGGGTTCCACAGGGCTCGGTTTTTGGTCCCTGCCTATTCCAAGCTTAGTTTCAGACTAAACCAGTAATTGCAAATAATCTTCTGTGAAATACGTGATGATGGCAAAATTGGTGGCCCTTGTATAAATTCCAATCAAATGCAAGCAACAAAGTGATCTAGACAAAATCACAAACTGAGTAATCACTTGGGGCATGAAACTGAATACCAATAAATGCAAAATAATGCATCTAGGATCCTTTAACCCCCACATGGAGTATACCCTAGGAGGCACTATCCTGGACACCACTATGGAAGAAAAGGACCTTGGGGGTATTCATATTAAATGACCTAGGTAATTCAAGGTAAATAAATGAGGCTATTGGCAAAACAAACTGATTATCTGGTACGTAAAAAAGAATGTCAGCTCAAGGAACCCTAAGGTTATGATGCCTATGTTTAGGGCATATGCCAGACCCCACTTAGAACACACCTCTTAGCTCTGGTGCCCCTTTAAAAAATCAAATTACACTTTACTAGAAAATGTTCAAAGAAAGTTTACTAAACAGATAGTTGGCTTATACAACCAGTCCTATGAATATAGAATGAATTCACTAAACCTTATGTCCTTAGCAACACGTTGTCTCAGAGTGACCTTCTCCTAATGTTTGATATATTCCAAGACCCATATTTACTTTCAGAACTGGGCTTTGAATTTAAAAATAACTCCTATAACACCAGAGGTCGCTCCCTATAACTCAACTCAATTTTATTTTTAAAAGCGCAAGTCAACGCTTATCCAAGCGACTGTACAAATAATCAAAGAAAACGCAATTTAAAACATACATAATATAAACATATATATAAACACAGTATTCCAAAATAGTTAATTTCTCCATATTCCAAGTAGGTGAGACTAAACAAGTGTGTTTTAATGCCACTTTAAAGTGCTCCATGGTCAGACACTCCCTTACCAAACGAGGTAGAGAATTCCACAGTAGGGACAAACATGCCAACAGGCAAAATGCCCTGGCACCAAAAGTCTTCAGACTTACCCTAGGAACCTCTAGCAATCCCTCATTGGTGGAGCAGAGTGGGCAGAGGGGGCAGTAAGGCTGAAGGAGTTCTTGCAGATAACACAGACCCTGTCCATGTAGGGCATTATACGTCAGCAAACCAACTTGAAGATGACTCACCACTAAACTGGCAGCCAGTGCTTCTCAAACACTTATTTAGAAACATCAGGGTGCCCAGTCCTGGTGCCACAGAACATTAAATGCCAACATTAGGGTGTAAAATCCCCAGGGTTGGGACTGGACCTGACACTGGGGTGTTCAATCCCCAGTGTCAGTTCCAGTTCCTGCAAAAAAGAAAACTGTACCTCGTTGATCTTTTTTTATAACTCTGAATGGAAGAAAATGGTCCCTCATCAGTCTGTGCTTCCCTTACAACATACTCCACCATGACGCCCGCACTCAGCACCCACCACCCTACATTCCCTACCCATCCTCACTCACCTAAACAGGGTCCCATGTCATAGATCCACTATCCAATGCAAAAGATATCCTCCTCTGGGAACCACCACTTCAATATGAGGAAATAAGATAAGTCCAATTACTGTATCTCAAATCATTTTGAACTTTTCCTCATAAATTTGCCATTTTTTAATATTTTTACACCAAATTTTCAATATGGCTTTTTGGGACCCCACCACAAGTAATCTACCTCTATGTCCTCCTGGAAAAAAATATCCTCACTGTAGGTTTTGATTGGTGGAAGTCAACAGCATGAGTAGCACAGTTCTAATTTTAAAACTGAAAAGTTCACTGTGTATTGGCTCCCACCAACAACTCCCTAACAGTACTTTCATTTTCTCCCTCTACTGCTGTTCACTCTTTTTTCTGATAAAAATAAAAAAAAAAAACAGTGCCCCAAACAATAAAGTTATTCAGAACCTGTCCCAAGAATTCACATTCTCTTGTTTTTCTAGCCCCGTAGAATCTGCAATCAATGGCTTGCAGTTCCTCCAACCAATGCCAACTGCCACTTTGACTCTTTCCACACCCTGACCAGAACATCCGTCCTTGTAAATCCAACCTCCAGGCTGCTGTCTGTAGCTATTCAAGAAGCTGCAGCCACTCACACTACATGCCATCTGCACTGCTCAATGACTCATGCAAGAGCATCACTAGCATTATGCATCTCATGCGTCTCCGACACTAAGCCATCTGAAACAACAAAGAAACACAGCCAAAAATTACTTAACCTGTAAGAAACACACAAAAAAAGTTTAAAATGTTAAAGTGAAGCTTTGGATAAAGTGGAATATGCCATGGCCCCAGGACAGCGATATTGGCAATATTTCTTGCTGTTTGACCTTTGGCACCACTCATGGCTCTGCCACTCGTAATGTCATAAGGTCAAAAAGCTCTTGTGAAAAATGTCACTGAAATTTCTCCTGGATCCATCTATATATGGGACCATGCATGAAGAAAGCTATGGCTGATTCAGTAGGCAACATGTGGCAAACCATACATCTCACTTCAGTCTGTGTCACTATGAGGCACTGGCTTGAGCTGTACTTCATGACTTTAAACAGTTGGGTACGGGCTGAGGGAGTGTTGGAGCATTAGGTGGATAAACCCAAAGAAGACCACACCACACCACTGAATCATGAAGACTCCAGAAACCCAAAACCCAATATCTTTTTAATTTCCCTGTTTTGTGCACTTTGCATTCTGCAACCCTTAATGCAGTTTTGTGTAATAAGATAGGACTGAGTAGTGTTCAGTGTTAAATCCTAATCTTTGCACCTTAATAATTTTGTCAGTGTTCAATAAAACTGTACACGTTTGGCATGTGCGGTCTGGGTGGCAAGTCCTGTAGACATGGGAAGTTTTGTGATAACTGCTTGACCAGATCCAGAAACATCAAAAATAACCACTTTTTGGCTTTTTTTTTTGCTCTGATCCACAGTCAAGTCGGCATGGAAGTTTGTTCTGAAACTATCAGGGTAGAAGGGGCTTGTCCCAGCAGTGTGCCTTTTGAACAGTTTGTGAAAAAAAATAATCAGTTCCAGTGTTAAGTATTGTGTACAGTCTGCTAATCAACTGCTCAGTTGTTGCCAGGTCATGGAGGAGAGTGTAGGTCTGTGCCGGGTGATGTCTCTGGAATGGAATGGGGGAGTGGGGTGGTGGGACACTACCTGCGGGGGGGGGGGTGTACTAGACCACCAGGTTGGAGTGTATAGGAAATGAGGATCAGGGTTGGGGAGGTCCGCTGGACCACCTGTGATTTTGTTTTATTTAATAAATGGGGGTTGGGGGGGATGATTGGGCATCCACTAGACCACCAGGGTTTTTCATGTATTAATGGAGATCAGGGATGGGGTGGCGGCACATTGCTGCAACTGTCAAAACCCTCCCAGAGGCCATTCAAAGTACCCTTAGACCAGCCATGTCTGGTCTAAGGATACTTAGAAATTTGCCCTCTGGAAGGGTTTTTTGAATACCAATATTGGGGATAAGGCAGCCTGTGTCTGCCACAGGTCCTCTAGTGCCATGCTGCAGCCCATTTTGTGGGGCAAGACTGGTGCAAGCCCCCCTTTGGTACATGCAGCCTACGTTTGATGCAGGCTGCCTTTATGAATAGCTCCTGGGGAATCTTTTGGCGCATGATGCCACTTGTGTCATTCACATTGGAGGCAGGCACCTTTGCGTCATTTTAGGGCCTTTGAGAATTGAGCCCCATGAATCTGTGTTAGTTAGTTAGTGAGTTAGTTAAAACTTTATTTTTTGACAGGCTAAGAACTTTAGGCCCGAAGAAGTTGTCCTGTCAAACACCTTCATACAATCCATACAATACTAGTAACCAAATTAATACAGCATTCATCAATCACTGCAAAAGTAACATATGTATCACATACAAAACAAACACATGTTAAACTACAGGAGACAATACAAATCATTGATTTTTCACTGTGTGAGAATTTACTTGTTTTTATTCTCCTGAGTAGTTGAAACAGGCAGGTTATTAAACTAGCAATACCTGAGCCAGCCCAGTGACGCTGAGGGTTGAGGCGCTGGATGCCACGCCGCCATGCCACCAACCTGGGTTCGGATGGACTCGGGTCATCTAGGTCAGCAGGGGAGGAGTAGGATTGAGCATTCAGAGGACTACTCTCCTCTCCTCTCCTGGGATGGGTGGGATCTTCCTTACACAGCACTAGTGACCTCTGGTGTCCTGAGGGGCACTGCAGTCTGCGTGACCACAGCAATAGGAATTGGGCAGTGGCAGGCGTCTTTCACACAGGTGCAGGACTGTGCCTGGCATGAGCAAGATGCCTTGCACGTCTGTGCCCTCACAACACCAACAAGGAAAAAAGCTCTGCTCCCTGGATAGGCGACAGTGTCCTCCAGTGCCCCACCACCACACACCCAGCACCGGGCTCAACCCACTGGCTCTCCTGATCCCCCTTTCTGCCTTGGCTCTGGCAAGGAGGGCCAGTCGATGGAGGTAGGTGGGGGAGTGTCTGTCCCCGCTTTCCCAGTGGGGAAGGCTTCAGGCAGGTGGTAGCGCAGTTGGCGGTGAGTGAGGGTCACCGGATAAAGAGAGTTCACCAAAAAAAACTTGCAATAGCAAGCTTAGTCTGTATGAATGTACAGTGTCAGCTCTGTTTGGGGTCTTTTCACTGAACCGGGGATGCAAGCCACAAACACTGATTGCTTACTCACAAGCGCTAGGTTTTTGCTTTAGGTCGTCCTCAAATATGTTTGGACAAACTGCCATTTTATATTAAAAGGGTGTTTACAAGTATTTTATGCTGTGAACAAAATGTGATTGACAACTGGGTTATCTTTGTTTGTCTGTATTTGATTTATTAACATGGCATTTAATGTGACCAACTGCTATCTCTAAAGTGCTGCTCATGTCACATTGCATTTTTTCCTCATGCTGGTGAAGTGCCCTGTAAGTAAAGACAACATTTTCACGTAAATGAAGCACAATACAAAGCGAGATTAAAAAATAAAACAAAATGTTGTATCAGTGAACATAAATCAGACAAATTAAGATAAAAGCCCCAGCAGCCCCTGCTGCCATGATTTTACCACTCTCTCTGTAAAATAAAACTTTCTCATGTCCCTTCTGAATACCCTCACCAGCTTTCACTAATGTCCTGAGTTCTTGATTTGCTGTTCCTGCTGAATATTTCCATGCAATCTACCTTGTTCATCCGTTTTAGAAACTTGAAGGTCTCTATCATAATGCCTCTCTCCTTCTGGTCTCTAATGAGTGCATGTTCAGAGCCTTAAGCCGAAGTTTGATGGAGCTGTCCTGGTTGCTGTATGTCATTTTGGTTACCCTATGCTGCACCATCTCTAGCCTGTCTTTGTCTTTTCTTATGCTGAGACTCCAAACCAGGGTGACAATGTTAGAGATGTGGCCTCACCAGTGATCTACAGAGCGGTAGTATCACCTCTTTCCTCTGCTGTCAAACCAGGGAGGCCTTGCCATGGGACAGAATGAAGGAGAGGGCTACCACCAGACACCAGGGAGGACTTTGCACAAAGCAGGAAGGGGGGTGCTATTGAATACAGGGGGATTCTTTGGGACTAGGTGAGTAAAAGGGTGTGACTGGCATCAGTGAGTGCTTGGCTTTGGGTGGGAAGAGGAAAGGGATATACTGTAACTGGCAGAACAGAGTGCTTGGCACGTGGTTGAAAGAGTGGCACCACTGAACATTAGGGAGTTCTTAGTATGATGTGAAGGAGGGAAGGGAATGTCACTGGACAGTATGGCATACTTGGCATGAGGTGGATACAGACAGAGATGAAGCTATCACTTGGCACCAGGTGGTGCTTTGCATTGGACAAAGGGAGGGAGGGAAAGGAGGTGCAATTAATTACAAACTAACTACATTTCATGACACGCCAGTTACAAAAGGCACAGAACCACAAAAGAAATGGAATGGAACTTTAAGGTAACATTTTTTCAAAATTTTGGTGATTACATAGTATGGTGTGGTGTGGTGTGGTGTGATGTGGTGATACAAGGGTATGAATGATTGCTCAAAGCAGTCTTGATAGTACCCTCACTTCAAAGCCTTCTGTCAAAGTGTAACAAAAGGATTTATTTGCATACAAGTACATTTTCTTACCTTAAAAAACAGTGCTGACATTAAGGTGCTTCCAAAAAATGCTTCAAGCAGTTATTCAAACCACTGGAACACTAGAGCACAGCACTCAGTCACCAACATTCAAGTGTCACCTAACCTTGCATTTCCTATGTTTTGCAGCATTGTTGCTTCAGCCCTAACTGATGCTAATACATAGTTCTTCACAATTAGCTTTTCATGATGAAGCATGTATTCCAGTGTCTGTTTCAATCTGACTGTCCCAGATGACTTCAAAATTGTTTTGTGACATCATATTCTCTTGCAATTGTAAGCAATGGGATGTCATAAAAGCACTTTTATAAATAAAAAAAAAAAAAAAAACCTTGGCTTTCTTATGCAGGATTTATAGATACTAGCAAACGTGTACTTCAAAACCTGAGAAAAGAAATTTAAAAAGGCATGTTTCAGTAAATTGTAATAGTGAACCTGTACATATTTATTGCATTTTAGATCACTCTTGTCTTCCTTTCTTGTATAATGTCATTTTGTCTCTATTTTGAATCTGCTTTAGCATTTTGTTAGATTTTAAATAATTAAAAGAAGCATGTCTTTTAATGCGGATATCCAAAGGTAGACTTTAGTATTCTAAACTGTTTTGAACACCCATAGATCCAGAGAGTTAGGAACAGTTCATTTTAGGCAGAAGAAAAGGGAAATTATACAATCAGTGTTCAAAAACAGCTGATAACATCGGTGAAAACATTAAGACAGCCATATTAAAAGGACCATTCCTTTTAATTATTTCAAATATAACAATAAATGAAAAATTGGCTTGATAACGAGGAAAAGGGACATTTTACAAGACAGCAAAAAAGCGTAATTTAAAAGGAATAAAAGATGCATACAACATTTTCACCATAACATGTACTGTCACTTTAAAGGAGGCACGAAATCCTCACAAACAACATTAGCCTGGATACTCTGTCACCAAGCTGATGATCTGAGATTATTATGAAAAAGACTACATGGCAAATAATCTGTAAACCTCATTACCATAAAAAAGAGGGGGCACTGGTACTGGGACAACAACTAAGTTAATGTTTCCTGTTTTGGACATGGAAGTTGTATAATTTTAAAATACTGAGTGCAAGTGCAAAAGTTATCTGCAAGCATGAACTTTATCTGCACAGGTTATGCCTTGCAAAAGAATAAACAGGGAAGCATTTTATGAACTCCCCTTACTGAAAAGAATTAGAACTGTTTATCAAGCCCATTAATGCATCCGGCATCATTCATCATTTGCTCATGTTCCCATAAGGCAGCACTAGCTCACCCCCACAACAAGATGTTGAATGTCTAGTTTAACAATAACCTGACTGGAACTTATGACCCTGAAAGAAAAAGAAAGAAAGAACTTGCATTTTAAGCTAGTGAGCTATTTCCTCATACTCCTACGTTAATGGTCAGATTTTGATAACTGTGTATATTTTTGGAAGTAGGGATTGCAGATTAGGTATGATTTGCAGTTCTTAAAACCACTATAATACATTGAACTCAGTAAAAGATTGCTGTAATTTAGCATGCCATAGCAAACAGAAATTCTTGTTTCAGACATATTGCAAAACTATGTTCTTAAACTAATGGCATGATTTAAGCATTTTTTATATGAGTAATGCATCCATCAGAATCCAACTAGGCATCAATCTGCTTAAAGATTTCAGATCAGCTTGGAATAAAGTCTAAAGCCAATCAAGATACTGTATTACATAGAAGCTAAAACCATGGCCTTTCAGTTAGACCTCAACATCTGTTTGAATGAGATAATTCATTTGTGTATTATTTTTACTGTAAATGTATTGTCAATAAATTTCATAAAATTGAAAGAAGTGAAAAGAAAGTTTTATGTGTAATAGTGAAGTGAACTCTCTTACTTATTTTGTTAAGTACATTTTCAGTTAAAGCTTGGTCATGAGTTTTTAACCAAATGCAAAGAAATTGAGTTTATTTTGAAACTATGTTTCCAAGAAAGAATACAATGCATTCTTTCATTATCTCTTCATGTATCTGCCTTTCATTAGAGCTTGGGACCAAGGGGTCAGTGTCAGTGAGTAAATGTGTACCATGCTCAGATCTGGGTCTGGAAGATCAGAAGGTTGTGAGTTCTTGTTCCCCTTCAGGAATCTGGGCTACTGTTTAATACAGACACCACACTATAACCATATGGGTGTACTGATTGCAGATGTTCAATACTTTGCACAAGAGATTAACCGAAGGTCACTTCTACCCATCTTTGGTGACTGTTCAGATAGATGTGAAAGATCCCTTGGAACTTTTTGTAAAAGTATGGGATTTTCTTCAGTTTTCTGGCCGCAATCCTTGCTGTCAATGAAACAAGTCCATGTAAGCCTGCCTCAGGATGCACCTGGAAATTAGTTGTTGTAGTGTTCTGTGCCTTTCCTGATCAAACCAATTACAAATACTGTAAACAAACAATGAAAGCCCTAAGTCACAATATGGGAGTACCCCTTGAGCCTCACGTACTACTGGACCCAATGCAAATAGACCAGTCCAGCTATGTAAGTACTAACTCAGGGAGCTAGCATCAGCACAGGGTCAGACTCACTCAGCTGCTACATAGTTGAAGGACACATGGAGCAGCACCCAGAAAAACACAAAGACCCTTGGCCCTCATGCTCTCTTCGAGTATCCTTCATTGCATGAATGAATGAAGAGTGCTCTATAGTAACACTTGACTAGCTGGCAATTCAGCCCATCAGGTGTTACTACAGAGGACATCATCATTCATTCACATACTGAAGGATATCAAGAGAGCACAATTGCTCCTTTGAGGGACTATTTTGTGTTTTTCCATGTGCAGTTCCATGTATCTGTCAATTTTGACACTGTTCCCCACAGGAGATTAATTAGGAAGATGGAGAACCTGAGGGTAGGGGCATAATTGGTTAGGTGGGTTAGAATCTGGCTGCAAGATAAAAGTCAAATGGTAGCAGTTGGGGGAGTTCTTGGAGGCAAGACCAGTCACTAGCAGGGTCCACAGGGTTTGATGCTCAGTCTGGTATTATTTATCATCTTCGTCAGTGACACTGTAAGAAGGATAAAAGGTAAGTTATGTGGATGACACAAAGCTCTGTGGGAGAGTGGACAAGGAAGAGGAGAGACAAGACATTAACGATGACCTGGCCAAACAGGATAGGTGATCTGGTATTTGGCAACTGGGATTCAATACCAAATAAAATGCAAGATAAAACACCTGGGGTGAAGAACCCACAGACTAAATACTGACAATGTGTGTGTGTGTGTGCACGCGCCTGCGTGCAAAATACCAAGTTAGAGGAGCAAAAAGACTTGGGGTGATCATCTGAAGTGACCTAAAACACTCAGCACACTTCAAGAGAGCTGCAGCAAGGCAAGTTGAATGCTGGGCTGTATAGACAGGGGTATTACTAGCAGAAAAGTGAAGGTCATTCTGCCACTTTATTGATCACTGGTTCAGCCACATCTGGAGTACAGCCTGCAGTATTGGTGCTCTTAACTAAAAACAAAATCAATGTGCTAGAGGCAGTCCAAAGGAGGGCTACCAAGATGATACAGGGTCATCAGGGCAGACCATTGGAGGAAAGACTGAAGGATCTCAATGTGTATGCCATGGAGGATAGAAGGAAGAGGGGGGAGACATGACTGAAACCTTTAAATACCTTAAGGGTATCAATAAAGTGAACTCTGAGGGTCTCTTCAGTCTTAATGGGAACCAGAGAACTAGGGGCACTGTTTCAAGCTATTGGGGGAAGATTCAGAAGGGAGATGAGGACACACTATTTCATTGAGAGGGTGGTGACACAGTGGAACTAGTTGCTGGAAGAGGTTGTCTCCTTAAGAACTTTCAGAGTAAAATGGAAAGTTGAATGGAGGGGGGAGCCAGTGGGGACAACATTGATAGGGGAGGGGTGGATAACAGGGAGATGTGGCAGATCCCTCAGTAGGTACTGAGGGGTCTGCAAACTCAAGCAGACCCTTTTTCTGAGTAGGCCTTTTCTGCTGTCTCAGTTGTATGTTTGCATCTAACTTTAGTGGCTGGGGGAGGGAGGATGGGTGCTAGAAGGTGGGTAGGGTGGGGTGGTTACCTGATGATTTAGGGAGTTGGGGTGATTGATGGTAAGATGAGTGGGCACATTATATAACAAGTGCTGGAAGGTGTGTGGAGTAGTGGAGGCTTCTGATGATTTAGGGAGTGGTTACTTGATAACGCATGAGTGGAGGGAAGCGATGTTTACTATTGGGTGCCTCCAATTGCTATTAATAAGGAACTTTGCCTGGACTGAGAGGTGGGAAGGGGTGGTAGATGGTTGCACAGTGGATGGGAGTGAGGGTTTATATTAAGAAAAAGGGGTTTTAGTTAAAAAGAGTACAGTAACTATGCATGCATGCCCGGGTGAGCTATACATGTTCCTTAGAGCCCCCTCTTCCCTGCGGCTTCAGAAATTAAAATCAGCAGAAAAACAGCAGGCACAAGAGCCAAAATTAACCAGTATGAGATTATGGACACTTAACACATGGTGGCCAGCCCACAATCAGCTCATGGAGGCAGAAAAACAAACCAGAAGGCCAGCTGGGGCGGACACTGATGGGGCCTCAGAGGAGGCAATGGAGGCATAAAGGCATTTTGTCTCAGCCCATGTATCTGACCACACTGCTCCAAAATTGGAAACAGTCTCAGCAAAACTTGATAGCCTGGTTCAGAAATATAAGCAGACACAGCACAAACCTGCTGAGGGCAGAATTCTGCTGTGGAAGATGGAGTTATGGGATTCATTGGCCAAATAGACAAACTGGAGAAAGAGCTAAAGGATATCCATGAGCACTTATGCTCAAGACCATAATCAAAGAAGGAATAATATCAGAGTGAGAGGTGTGCCAGAGGGAAAAAAGGGCCTGGACATGGTGTCATTTATGTAAACATGGATACCAAAAGTCCACAAAATGAATTGCCCTAAGGAGGGCATCCAGATTGATAGGGCTCACAGAGCATCGGGCCCCTAAGCCTCCTCCAGATACACCACTAAGGCAAGTCATGATTCGGATACACCATTTTCCAGAGAAACAGTGTATTCTCCAGGCATATTGGAAAGCTGGGGCACTAAATGTCAAAGACTTGCAAATCTATTTTTTCCAGGATTTATCTTAAATTGTGCAGTCTAAAAGAAAAGCATTCCCCTCAATGAACGTACTGAGCACAAAGGACATCAGGTTCATAGTTGCATATCTAACAGTGCTCACCATCAGGCTTGAAAGTCAGCCCTTCTCTTTTTTGGACTTGGAAAAGACTCAGAGCTTCTTCAAAGGTAAAAAAAAAATGTTTGATCTGAACTGCCCCCCTGCCCCCCTCAGTAATCTGTGATCTAAACTCTGAGACTTGAATCCTGGGGATGAGGCCATCAAGGTTTGCATGTAATTACTGTAAGACCTGCACCACATGTGCAATGTGCAACGTGCAACCTGATGGCTCATCTGCCATTAACCTGCCGCTCTTATGAATACTTCTCCTACTTCTATTACTTGTAGCTAACATTTCAATTGGCCAAAGCGAAGCAGACCCATAGAAGGTACAGTTGAGGCATAGAACATTTGAACTAAGAACTGTAAAATGTTTGTTGGGAGAAGATTTTTTCCTGTTGGCCCCAATCCTACAGGGACAATGAAGCTTGTGCTGACAGCTGGAAGCATACTGCCACTGCTGACCATGTCCCTTCAGTGCATGGACTCAATGGACTTATACTGGAGGTATCTACAAATATACAATTGCCTGTTACCTATGGGGTCACCTCTGTGGACATTTTTAATATTCAGGACAGTTACCTCCAAGATCATGGTAAGGGGTGGGGGGCTACTAGTTTAAATGCATACTGGCACAAAGTGTTTTACTCCACTTACCAAGTTAGTGTTTAAAAGTCCAGAAACACAGTGAGCAACTGCTAGGCATCAGGTCCTCATGGTGGGGGAGTAAAACACTAGTCTGGGACATGAGAATGATATGGAAGGACTGTGGAGAGGGTTATTTATTTATTGATTCATTCATTCATTCACTTCAAATGTTTCACCAAGAAAAACATATTGGGATAGCAGCTTGTTTCCAGATGTGTCTGGGGTGGGGGGTGGAGAATTCAGCAATAAGTTACATCAGTAATGTTTCCATTATAAATAGAATAAAGTATGGGGTGGTGTATATAAACTTCCAGTTTACACACACCACCTCATATTTTATTTTATATAATTGCTGGGTCTTCCTTTTTAGCCACAGTAATTATGTAAAATAAAAATAAAAAGACGTTCGTGAGTCCTTTGTGGCCGTGGTCAGCTTTGGCTGCAGTGCACGGTCTGCTGCCATTTTTATTTATTTATTTAAAAGTTTTAAGTTTTTTTGGTCAGCCTAATGTTTTGTTCTACATTTTGTTAATGGTCACTTTCCGCTGAGTGGCAGTTCCAGCTCCTTCTGAAAGATGGTGCTCCGGGAGGAAGGGCTATGGCAGGCGCATGCGCAGACCTAGGGAAAACCATGCACATGTTTGCCGTAAGAAGCACTCCTTTATTATGGCAAATAACGCCACAGTTTTTCTACAGTAAAAAGGAAGACCCATTAATTATAAAACAATAATACATTATAAAAAGTAAAAAGCATGTAGTAGACAATTGATAGGAAGTACAAAGTTAGTTGTTCAAAACATAGCATATTGAATGCATATCAGTATCATTAGTTACACAAAGTGCAACTGGCAGCAAAAGGAAGTATAGGAAGAAGATTGCAGGTACAACAGGGGACCAGTCAAAGGGAAATGTGGACCAATAAACCAAGGCAGTAAGGGGAAAGTGTGTATTGAGGGAAGAGCAGTGGGATTAGCTAGGATCAGTGGCAACTGCAGGAGTGATTAGTGAAATCCCAAAGGAGGAATTTTAGTAGTATGGAAGAGGGAGCACTGCAAATGGCAACAGGGAGGATGCCCCTAAGTTTGGGGAAGCAGAAGGAAAAGCAGCTTGACCAGCAGAAGACTTCACTGGGGGAGAGTGAGACAGCAGGTGTCAGAGCTGAGAAGGGAGTAGGATTTGAAGGAGGAGGGGAGGAGAGGAGAGGAGGAGGAAGGAAAGTGGCAGGAGGGGCCTCAGTCAGAATTTGGAGACAAAGGTGGCACAATCAGCGCACAGCTGAAATCAAGGGTGAAAGAGAGATAAAGGAATACAGGGAAATGTAGTGCTTCTAGGAGGCAATCCAGCACAAAGTGACACAATGAGTGGAAAAAGGATACAGCCATGCAAGAGAGGACTTTGTGGCAACGCTATATACAATTTCCCTAATTGAAGATAGGTAGAATCATCTTCGTTACAATCTCTTTGTGAGCAGGAAGTGAGATATTTGTTTTGTTCCTGTAAAGTGCACCAAGTTTAGGGCGCAGCTTCTGTGGATGGTGTCCAATTGAGTAAAAGAAGTCCAGATGACAGTCCAACCACACCAAGGTATTTAAAGAAGGAGACATTCTTAATAAAAACACCATCAAGAGTCTGGAAGGAGGAGGAAAGAAGAATTTGGTAAGTCCCTACCTAGTGCCAAATGTAACTTTGTATTGAGAAACAACTGGTTGGATGGAAACCAGTGCTGGATGTTCTTAAGAGGCAGTTAGAAATGGACTGTGAGGTCAGAGGCAGAGGAACTAGAAGTGTAGAGAACCATGTCTGCATACATATGAATAGATGCTGATGAACAGGCAAGGAGGTGGTCCTTTAGGAAAATGGAGAATAGGATGGGGCCAAGGTTGGATCCTTGGGGGACACCACAGCAGAAAGGGAGAGGAGGGATATGGCATCACCAATACAGACAGCTTTGATTCTACCCTCAAGGTATAAGCAAAACAACTTAACAGAGGAGGAGGAGGAGGAGGAGAAGAACCCAGACACTTTTCACTTGCTCAGAAGGATGGGTGGACAACAGTGTTGAAGGCTTTGGCCAGGTCGACAAAGATAGGGGAGGTGACCAGCCCCCGGTCCATGCCAGAAAGGATAGTGTCCATGAGCTTAAGGAGGGTGGTAGAGTGGAGTGAGATTTCCTGAAGCTAGACTGGGAGGAAGTGAAGATGAAGACATTGTCAAATAAAGGGGAGAGAAGGGAAAGAATCAGGTTTACTTGATGTTTAGCCAGGGAGGAAAGAAGGGAGATTGGATGGTAGTTGCCTGAGCGGGATCTCCCAGCTTGGGACAGGAGATGACAGTGGCCTGCTTCCACACATCAGGGACTGAGGTAAGTGACAAGGAGCAATCGAGGAGGTGGGTGATGGAAAGGGCAATGACCAGGGTGGAGAGAGACACAGGAGTTTGGGAGCAAGGCCACTGGAACTCCCTCCTTTGTGTTCATTAAGGGCAAGGACTGCCATGAGTTGCAAAGGGAATGGTAGTGGAGAAGGAGAAGCGCTGGTGGGGGGGGAGGTGGAGCAGATTGACACAGAAGAGGAGGGGATTGATTGGAAAGGGTGTTGCCCACACTGGAGGATGGGGAAAGGCTGGAAGGGTAGGGAGAAGAGGGCATGGAAGACTTTCTAGAACTTTGAGGGATGGTTAAGTTTGTTCTGGTGTGTGGATGCAAAGTAGTCTACCTTCATAAGCCTTGTAGTTCTGGTACAGGTGTTACAAAGTGACTTAAGCAATAAGGCACAACAGGGTGTGGGTTATTGGGGATTTACCAACGCCTTGTGTGGTGTGTCACAAAGCATAGCCTTATTTCGATTATACAATGGACCAGTGTGTAAAATAATTTTAAAATGTGTTTTAATTATGTTTTTCATAAATGCCATTCCTCTGCCATGGGTTATGCAGGATTTACCCACGGTCATGTGACGTGTTGACCAATGAGGTTGCAGGATTTTCACACACCATTGTATAATTATGTAACTTCCCCCCACTGGCCCCCCTTGTTCAACTAGCAGAGCTGCTCCTCCCACACATGGCACCAACGAGAGGGATGGGGGTTGTCAGTATGAACAGTCTGTCTACCAATACTTCTACTTCATAGCCTGCCACCCTCAGACAGGCAAACCAAGTGTGGCAACTACCTGGCTCACACCTGGGAGGACCATTTATCATGGCCAACAACCTGGGTCCCTGGGTTAAAACTTTTGCTCAGAATTATGCTAGGTTTGTACTTCTGGTCAGGGGCACCAAAGTGAATCCAGAAACAGTGGAAGCAATAACAGTAATGTCCAAACCAGGTTGGGATTCTAGAATGTGGCTTTTATTCACATACAGAGAGAATAATATAAAGTGAAGATGGACCCTACAGGGCTACTCCCACTGGTAATGCAGACTCTGAATGAAATGGAAACAGTGAACACTCTCTGGTTCTGAATGGAGATTGGCACACATGGCCAGAACTGGTACAATTCTCTTGACTAGGCACCCATGGCCAGTACTAGAAGACTGTCCCATATTGCATGAGGAATTACTGTTGGCACCCTCGACCACCAATGAGCACACTCTGGCTCACAGAAAATCCAAAATCCAATATCTGGGTATTTTATTCAGGCACTGGCCAAATGCACTGAGAGAAAATAAAGGTGCCCAAATTGAACCTGGAGAGGTAAACATGGTTACTCCAGATGGGGTTCTCCCACCTTTTGCTTCCAAATTTATACTCGGCCATTTATCTGGTTAATAACACCCTTCTCAGAAACTCTTGTAGTTGCTATCTTGAAATATCTTTCACATTTAACATACTACTTTCTCACACCCCTGAGGTTTTCGTGAGTTAAAAGTTCTTAATTGGCAATGTCTCTTCACTGAACACCCACTTTAGCAGACACTTTTAAATCAGACAAAAACTAAAAGTTCGGTACTTGACAAGGCTCTTTCTGGACCCCACAGTAGTCAGACACTTTTAAACAGAAACAGACCAAAAGTTCTGTACTTGGCTAGTCTCTCTCCAGACCCCATAGTAGGCAGACACTTTTAAATCAGAAACAGTCTTTGAAACAGAGCCCCTTTATCACAGAAAAAATCACCACAGGAATGTAGGGGCCCCAGGGCTTTTTCCACACAAAAGTCTCGGGTACTCACAGAGCAGATGAATCTAGGCAGCTTCAACACAGTCCAGACTGTACCAGGGATTACCCTGAATCCCCCACCCCCAGGGATGGGTCACTGGAAAACCTCTAGGAATGGGCTCTACCACTTCACTCTCTGATCTTCTATGTTCTTCTTCAAGGGTGAGAACAAACTACCCAATCTCCAGAGGTAGCTCTCTGTCAGAGCTAAATCTGAGGAGCTGCCCAGGCAGCAGCCTCCTCATCTCTCTCTTCACGCTACAGACTACTCTACTCTAACTCAACATTCTTCAGCTAACCCCTGCAGCTAGCATTCCATTGTGGCTTATGCTGCTGTGAAAATTCTAAGGTGACATCACCACTCCAGCTCATCTGAGACTGAAAACAGAGTGTGACAGTATGAAATCCATTTAACTGACATCTCATAAGCTGCCTCTTCCCGCCTGCCACTGATTCTAAGTGGGATTCTAGTAACTCCTGGGAACAGGGGGGTTACAATTATATTTAGCAAGGTCTGAAGAGGGTCAGTGGACTTGAGGATCTGCTGAACAAGTCTACATGCACGATGACAGACCAGCAACTTGGCTATGATCCAAGGAAGGTGTAAATCCTGAATCTGAGTTTTCCTAAGAGCATCCAATGATCCAAGGCTAACAGGAATTTGGAGGTAAAGATTTTGAGAGCTGTGATAAAGTTTCTGGCTGTTAGTATGGGGATTAGACAGTTGCCATCAAGTCAGAAAGTAGTGAGGAGAGATCCAATGGGAGAAATGACCTGAGCTGGATGAATGGGGGAGTCAATGGAATATGAATTTTACACAATGCAGTAGACCATAAGATGGTTAATAAGGGTAGCAGGGATGGTACCAACATCCACAATGCAATGGGGGTGGGAGGAGATTATCCAGTCCCATCGAGAGTGGTTTGGGGTTGAGTCTGTGGGATCCAAGATGAGCTGGGTAAAATAATTTTACATTTTGGCAAATAATGGGAGGATGTGAGCCAGCTGAAGCTGTAGTCACCTAGGATGAGCAACTCACCAGAGGAGGCATGGGAGGACATTGTGGTGAGGAGCTCAATAATAGAGAAAGGGGATATTTCAGTGCAGCAATAAACCCCAGCAATGAATATGGGAATGGAGAAGGGGAGGGAGTTTTAGGAGGAGCATCTCATAGATGGAAGGGGAGGAGATAGACAGCAGAGGTTGGAATTTGGTGTCAGAGGACAGATAGATGGCTATGACTCCACCCCTCTTAGTATGATCCTGTTGGATGATTGAGAAGCCAGGGATGCCATTGGCTATGGCAGTATAGGGATCATGGGGGAGAGCTAAAACTCCAAGATCCCCCTAGACGCCAAGACTGAGGTTTACCATTAGGGGTTGGAGAAGGACAGTTTTGGGAGGAGTCTGCAGATAGTAATATGGGCTACTTTCAACCTTGCAGAGGAGAGGCAGTTCACTGGCAGGAATGAGGTAGAGTTCAACATTGCCTGCTAGAATGAGTAGCAAGGAGATGAGAAGAATAAGGGAGCCTACGAAATGCTTGAGTAAAGTAACAGGAGGGAGGGATGAGTGTCAGCAACTCCTGAATGCATCAAGGTGGATCCAGGTGCAAAGGAGGAGACTGTACAGTGGAGGCCAGAGTGAATGTTGGGGGTAAGGCTACAGAAGGAGGGTGGGAAGGGAGGCAGAGAGGGAAGGGAGAGGGGTGGGAAGGAAGATGAAGGAGGAGCAGAGTAGGGCTAGGAGGGGGAAGAGAGTGAGGGTAATTAACAGGATGATGGATAGATTGTATACAGCAGCCCTGAGTAACACAGCAGGCATATGCAAGCAGTGAAAACTTCGGAGTTTAACAAACTTAAACAGCAGTGGTACTATAAAGCAGCTTTAAAACAGGTGATACGAATTAAACAGCTGTGATGCTATGAGGCAACTCTATAGGTAGACCATCCGAATTCTTTAAAGCAGAAGTGCTGTGAATCAGTTCTAATGATAGATGATACAAATTATTAAAAGCAGTGATAATATAAACGATCTCAATGGACATATTATAGACTGATAAAAGCATTGGTGCTGTGATGCAATACTATGGGTAGGTAATATAGGGAAGCAGGTTTACCACTGGCCACAAGACATGAAAGTGACCCTGGGCAAACACTGTCCCTATGATTCAGACAGTTACGTTGGAGGCCACTTGAACTACAGTCCATATACAAGTACAGTTCTAAGAGTCTCAGCATGAAATGCTTGGAGAAAGTAAGCTGATCACTTGATACTCCAGCACATCAAATGGTATGAAATAAGACAGTGGCAGGGTTGGTGGAGATGGACTTTTATTCTATGCCTGAACCCCTCAGAACCCCACTGCCGAAAGTCCAGGATAGATAGTGCAATCCAACAGAACCAGTGTGCTAAAAAAAAACTGAACCAGAGTGCTGCTCTGGCAAGAGACACAGAAGCAAACCAGTACCAGTACCAGGAAGTCCAATGTGTCTCAGTCGGTGGCTAACTGGTATGCAGGGATACCCTGCTACTCCATTCAGTCAAGAAAAGGGGGAAGCACTCTTTCACCCCACTACAGTCCAAGTAACCCCAGTTAAGACCACCAAGTGCAATCTGGTGAGGTAGGTGAATACCAGAACTGGTGTTGTCAGAAGAGGTACCAAGACAAATTATTCAGGAATACCAGACAGGAGGAATATAAAATTATACTATATGCAGTTCTGTCTTTCAGACAGTCCTAAAGGAAACTGGTTTGTGAAAATATCCAAGGAAAGAGACACGTAAAAAAAAAAAACAGGAGGAGCAGCAGATAGATTACTAATCCATTCTATCCTGAAAGAGGTGCTAATTGCTGCCCTCGGACAGGAGCATTCTGATCCTTTGTCCAAAGTTTTTTGATGGTACCAGCAACAGTCAGCAGCCAAGTCTGTATATTCAGTGGTAATGGCT
This sequence comes from Neoceratodus forsteri, assembly GCA_016271365.2. Lineage (NCBI taxonomy): Eukaryota > Metazoa > Chordata > Ceratodontiformes > Ceratodontidae > Neoceratodus > Neoceratodus forsteri. The sequence continues at coordinate 1,876,360,101 of CM057452.1, forward strand.
CTTGCTGTAGCTGAGGTTCTGTAGACCAATATGCTGAATGATTGCTTTCCAAGAGTCGCTTAAAGGGGATGGCTCGGTGGCAATAACATTGTCCCTATAGCGGTCATCCCAATAAAGAGAAGCTGATATGCCGCTAATTCGTGTACATACAGTTAACTTAGCGAACACACACAACACACAACAAACACAGACCATAGACACAAGAGCAAGTTCAGTGAATTACAACTCTTTTATGAACAAATGCTCTCTGTGTCTAAAAATAACTTTATTTCATCAATGTTAAAAGGTAATAAAAGGGTGCACTTATCTCTCCACTGTATCGTGAGCTGCTGATGCTCCCTTAAGTCTCCCGTAAGTCTCCCATAGGTGTCTTTCCATAGCTCAGAAGAAAAAAATCCATGATTTTCTTTTGTTTAGTTTCAGTAGCCATCATTTTAATAATTTCCCCTTCTAGTTCAAAAAGCTGTTCGAGTGCGCCGATCCTCCCTTTCTGGAGACACCATTTCCTCAAAGGCGTGATATGTTCCATGGTTTCTCTATTGGAGACTGCTGCAGGGGCTTGGTCCACATCCTGGCTTTCCTTCTCATCCTCTGGGTTGCCGTCTTTGCCTTGCACTGAGTTTCTAAGTGACTCACAGACTGATTGGACTGTGAGCTCTCCCTCTGTCACCTCGTGTGTGTCAGTATCGAGGAACATCTCGAACTACTCTCCTGCGAAGTCAGCAGGTATAGGCATGTCAGATAGGATGCTTTCTCTTCTATAGCTGCAGCCCCTGTTCTGAACTCCTTGATCCAACTGTCCATCAGCGCTGGCATCTAACCTAAACCCTGCTTTCTGAAAGCAATTGAAGATTGTAAAGGTTTTATGGTGGTCCAGGCTTTATGCAACATAATAATTGCATCCAGGAGGTTCACATGCCTAGCAATTTTGGACGCTAAAGCCACGGACCCACCATCAATGATCCTCACAATTCTTTTCAGCAAAATAGCTCAGTAATGGCCCCTAAGATTATGGATGATACCCATATGTAAGGGCTGTATGTGTTAGTGGTGTTAGGGGCAAAAATGTATTTTAATGTGACTGTATTTAGTGGCAAGATGTGCAGTATGGGCACTACAATTGTCAACAAAGAGAATAACTTTTCTATGCCTTCTCCTTAGTTGACAGTTCCAGGTCTTCAGCCACTTATCAAAGATTGCATCCATCATCCATGTGTTAGCTGAGCTAACGTATTTGAGGTAGGGTGCTAAAATCTTTCAGTAGGCAGTGGGGTCAATTGCTCTTACCGATTACAAGCAGGGGCAGTTTTTCAGTGCCCAATAAATTACTGCAACATAACACTGACACACAATCTTTCACTTTCTTGCCCCAAATTAGCACCAAATCCTTTTGTTTGTGGCCCCTGTCTGGGTATCCCCGATAGAAAACCCCAGTCATAGAAACATAGATTTTGACGGCAGATAAGGACTGCTTGGCCCACCCAGTCTGCCCATTTCCCTACCTATTGGATAAGCTGCAGTTCCTAGTTAACCAGCAGCCTACTTCTTCCTACCCCCACCCCCTAGAATTGCCTTATGACTGTTACATGCATGCTTGAATTCCACCACTGTTTTTGGCTCCACAGTCATGTCTGCATTAAAAAATATTTAGTGGCACATAATCAGCGATAAGAGAGGGGAGCACATTAGAGAGCCATTCGAAGGCAGAATGCTCATCCGTGTCCATGTGCTCACCCTGTCTTTTTTACAGACTGTTGTGGTGCCCTTTCCAACAAGATAGCCATCCATCTGTGGCCTCAAAGTCAGCATGCTGGAGCTGTGTGGCTATCTCATTTGCCTTCTTTTTTAGGACAGGACCTGACATGCGAACCCCTTTGCTTACAGCATTCGAAAACTAGAGATGAAGTGCATCTTCCACCACAGTGTCCTTTCCTTCTCGTTTGCACTTCCAAGAAGGGTTGCTGTTTCACTGCCAGCTCTGAAAAACTCTTCTCTTTTCTTGCTGATTCTGCCCACCTGGCTTTTGGAAATTGAGAACTGCATGGCTACCATTGCCATGGAAGCTCTGGCTGTTGAAGTGTTTTCAGATCTTTAATCTTGTCAGCAAGGGTGAGAGCAACACGTTTGCAATCCATGGTAAGATAAGGCACACAGACATAGCAAACAGCAAAAACAGCAGCAGAAAGCAGCACTGAATGAGGGGATAACGATAATGAGTCTGGCAGTTAGTTCTTGATTTGGCGCTAATGACCACTAACGAGCACTTGTCTGCAGCAGCTGAACATAATCATCCCCTTAAAAGGGAGATGCCATGCCCTTTAAAGAAGTAAACACAATGGGATTAATAGCAACTTAATCAGTGCTGCAGGAGCATCCCTTTAAGCAAACATCTCTTTAACTGCGTCCCCGATTATGGCTTATACTGTATTCCAGTGCTGATTTCAAATTGATTTTACACAAAATGCAGTCACCCGATGATAAAAATGTCAAAGCAGTTCTGTACTGAAAGTTTTCCTGGATAATATGGACAAAAATGATAAAAGTAATCCGAGTAGGAGCAGATGGAAAAGAACAAAACTAAATCTATGTGGTGGAAGAAATTGGGGAGGTAGTAAATGCCACCCCCCCTCACAGGCTGAAGCAGAATATAAGGAGAACACAAGGGGAATGGAATTCCCTAGGGTGGAATTTAATAATGGAAGCAGGGCAGTAGATATGAAGGGGGAAGAGAATGAAAGCAGTAAAAAGAGAGGGAGGAAGGAGAGTGAGCAAAAGGAAACAAGGGGGGTACTAAGCAGAGAGGAAACAAAATCTGGAAGGCCATGTGTGTGAATGCTAAAAGTCTATGAAATAAGATTCTGAATCTAGGGGTCATCATGGCAGAGGCTGACCTGGATATTGTGGCCATTACAAAGTCATGGTACACTGAAAACCATGACTGAGGCATGGCCATAGCAGGCCATACTCTGTTCAGGAGGGACAGGGTGATAAAGAAAGGAGGGGGTGTGGTACTTTATTTGAGGGAAGGGATAAAAGCAACAGAGATACAGGGAATACAAGGGGAGCAGAGGTACTGTGTGTCACCCTAGAGATGGAGAATGGAACCGCTATTCACACTGGTGTGATCTACAGACCTCCAGCACTGGGAGAGGAGTTAGCTATGGTACTGGGGAAGCCACTGGCAAGATGGAAGAAAAGGGAAAGATGTGCTAGTGGGGACTTCAGTCTGTCAGATGTTAATTGAGCCTTCCAGCGGCTTTAGCTAGAATCAGGACAGCTGGGAATTCTAGCAAGGGACATTCCTGAGGCAACTAGTGAGTGAGCCCACTCACGATGGGGTAATACTGGACCTGGTACTCACTAACAGGGACAGTGTTGCAGACATCAAGGTGTGAGGCCACCTGGGGAACAGTGATCACCCTGCAGTGTGGTTCAAGATAAAGATGGCTGTGGAATTGAACCACAGAAGGGCGAGGGTCCTGGACTTCAGGAGGGTGGATTTTAAAGAGATGAGTGAATTCCTCCGGGATGAGCAAGCAGAGGGATGACCTGACTTGTCTTGAGAAACAGTGGACAAAGCTAAATAAGGCCATGCTAAAGGCAACAAACCTCTGCATCAAGCAAGGAGCAAAAGCAAGAGGAAAAGAGAGTGGTTCTCAAAGAGGTGGCAGAAAAGGTAAAAGCTAAAAGGGTTGTATCTCAAAGGTACAGTACAAGGAGACACAGAGGAAGGAGGATAGGAGGTGTATCAGGGTAAACAGAGGGAAGCAGGGACAGCAGTAAGGAATATGGAGGCACAAACTGAAGAGAGAATAGCCCAAGCAGTGACAAAGAGAGGCAAGAAATACATAGATACATAGATACATAGACACTGTCGGCAGATAAGGCCTATGGCCAACCCACTCTGCCCATTTGAGCTTGTAAGTTCAGTTTGTGTTTTCCAGAAGTCTGTTGCCCCTTACCCTGACCTCCAGAATTCCTTTATGTCTATCCCATGCATTCTAAATCTCGTGATTGTTTCAGCCACCACCACTTCCTCTGGCAGGGTGTTCCATTTGTCCACCACCTGTTCTGTGAAGAAAGTCTTCCACATGTTTCCTCTGAATCGTCCTCCCTCCAACTTCATCCCATGCCCTCTAGTCCTGGAACATCTTTTTCACTTAAAAATAGTGTATTCCTGCACCCTGTTCCTCCCTGTGAGATACTTGTATGTCTCTATCATATTGTCTATATCATATCCCCTCTCTCCCTCCTCTCCTCCAGGGAGTACATGTTCAGTTCCTTCAACCTGTCTTCATAGGACTTGTGATGCAATCCATGCACCATCTTTGTTGCCCTCCTCTGAACCTTCTCTACCCTGTCTATGTCCTTACGTAGGTATGGTCTCCAGAACTGTACACTGTACTCAGGTGGGGCCTCACTAGTGTCTTGTATAGCAGAATTATATGACCTCCCTTTTCCTGCTGGAGATGCCCCTGCTCATACATCTTAGCATCCTATTTGCTTTACCTGCTGCCTTGTCACACTGTTTCCTACCTTGAGGTCATCAGAGATGATAACCCCAAGATCCCTTTCCTGCTTGGTGCATGCTATATCCTCACCCCCTAACTGATATATTGTGCCAGGGTTTTGTGCCCATATGCATTATCTTGCACTTTTTGCATTGAATTTCAACTGCCAAACCCCTGACCATTCTTCAAGTTTCTGCAGGTCCCTCTCATTCTGTCTACACCCTCTGGTGTGTCTACTCTGTTACAGAGCTTTATGTCATCAGCAAACAGTGAAATTCAGCCTTCTAGGTCCTTGTAATGTCACTGATGAAGATGTTGAATAGGACCGGTCCCAGCACTGATCCCTGTGGTACCCCACTGGTCACTCTTCCCTCTGTGGAGTGACAGCCATTTACCACCACCCTCTGTGTCCTGCCACCCAGCCAGTTACCTACCCACCACACTACTGTCCTGCCCACACCCATATTCCCCAGTTTGTGTAATAGTCTTCTATGTGGTACAGTGTCAAAGGCCTTGCTGAAGTCCAGATAGGCCATGTCCACTGCCCTTCCCTGATCCACCTTCCTAGTCACCCAGTCAAAAAATTCAACGAGGTTGGTCTGACATGACCTCCCCCTGGTGAAACCATGCTGCCTTGGGTCCTGTAGTCCATTGACAACCAGATGTTCCACCAATCTCTCCTTCAGTAGTGCTTCCATGATCTTCCCCACTACTGAGGTGAGGCTAACTGGTCTGTAGTTCCCTGCTTCCTCTTTGTTCCCGCTTTTGTATAAGGGGACTACATCTGCTGTCCTCCAGTCTTTGGGTACCTCCCCTGAGGTACCCAAAATTTTTAATGTATGTGAGCAAAAAGAGGAAATGCAGGGGTGGGATCGGGGACTGTACAGAGGGGGACCAGGAAAAGGCAGACATCCTGAACAAATATGTTTGTGCAGTGTTCTCGGAGTGGGGAGAATGGTAGGAACCACAAAAAACAATAGGAGCATTGGCGGGAGGAGGTGGACACTAGTTCATTTTCAGGGAAGTCCTGAAGGGACTAGCTACCTGAAAGTGGTCAAAGCAATGGGGCCTGATGGGTGCATCCAAGAGCACTGAGGGAAGACAGAGGTGTACTGGCTGCACGCACGCACATGTGTGTGTGTCTCTGCAGCCATAGTGAAAAGCATTTAGCCTGTATTACACTGAAGTCCTATTTAATGGGTCATTGGAAACAGGTATGGTTCCAGAGGACTGAGGAGGGCAGATGTAGTCCTACTTCACAAATGTGGTAACAGGGAGAAGGCTGGTAATTATAGGCCAGTCAGCCTGACATCGTGGTGGAAAGTTAATGGAATTACTGCTAAAGGAAAGGATTGTGGAATATCTTGAATCCAATGGGTTGCATGACCTGAGATAGTATGAATCACTGGGGGTCATGTCAACTGAATCTTATAGATTTTTTGACTGGGTGACCAAGGAATTAGATCAGAGTGGAGTGGTGGAGATGGCCTACTTAGATTTTAGTAAGGCTTTCGGCACTGTTCCACATAGAAGGCTAGTAATTAAGCTGCGTAGCTTTGGAGTGGGTTCAAAGTTGATAAACTGGGTAAGTGGTTGGTTGGGGGATAAGTGGCAATGGGTGGTAGTAAATGTAATTCACTCTAAGGAAGAGAAGGTGACCAGTGGGGTGCCTTAGAAATCAGTGCTAGGACCCATCCCTTATAAATGGCATTTAAGGAGCTGGAAGGAAGGTCTGACTCTTTGTAGATGATGCAAAATCTGCAATAGTGTGGACACTCTGGATGGAGGGATGGAAAGGATGAGCAGAGACATGGGAAAACTAGGTATTGATCAAGGATATGGCAGCTAGGTTTCAATTAGGGATGGGCTACCCATCAGGTAGCTGGATCGGGTAGGTTGGGCATCTGCGATTTTTTGCCCGGTAGGGTAGTTCAGGTAATTATACCGCGCTACCTGACATAAGAGTGGTACTTCGCAGGCCGAGCAGTTTTGACATAGGTAACGGGTAATTTTTTTAAAACAAGAATTAAAGACAGCCTGTGGGGTCCTGGGACCCTTCCGAGGTTGTAAACTAGCATGAAAGGGTAGCCTGTGGGGTCCTCACAGTAGAAAGGAGCACATGACACTGGGCTGACAATCTGATTGATCAGTGCTGGTGTCTGTGCTCCATGTCTGCTGTGAGTGCATAGATAGCAGTGGAGTGTGGAAGGAGAGGGAGGAATTTGTACTCACTCTGCATTAATCGTGGTGAAACGAAGAAAAAAAAAAGTTAATATAAAACAAAAAGTCCATGAAGGAGCAAGGGGTTGGGGACTGAAGGGGGAATCAGGGAATCATTCACTGCAGTGCTCTTGAGAGAAGGAGAAAGGGGGGAAACAAAAGGCACTTATCACAGGCAGCAGTTTCTTTCTCTGCTGTATAGTGAAAGCCATTTAGCCTGTATTACACACTATCTGTTAGGTGCCCCGAGCCCTGTCTGTGACATAGCTGCTCTGTGTCTCTCTGCAGTATAGCAAAAGGCATTTGGTCTGCATTATACTGTCTGTTAGACTGTTAAGTGCCCCGAGCCCTGTCTATGCTACACTGTGTGTGTGTCTGCAGCATAGCTTAAAGCCATTTAGGCTGTATTATACTGTCTGTTAGTTGCCCCATGCCCTGTCTGTGACATAGCTATTCTGTGTCCTCTGCAATAGTGACTAGTCTAGATGGTATTCAGTTTGGCATCTGACACAGTCCAGAAGGACTACGATAAGCCATGGATGGATGAAATGAAGCATAAGGTGAATCCAATAGAGTAAGGTTGCAAGAAGTAAAATTTAAGCCATATAAATACTTCAGAAGATACAGGATTATGATTTAAAACATAGCCTCCCCACATAAAAAGTAGGTTTGCATCATCCTTTATAATGAAAGCAAGTGCCTGTAGCTGTTTGTGAGGAGTCTTTAGTGCACATCCCATTTTGCTTTTTGGTGATGTGTAGCTGCTATTTTTCTCACGATAGTTAAGCAGGCACTATTATGACATGAAACTGGAACATTTTGTGTCAACAAGGAAATGGCATGTAGGGTTTCTCCAGGTCATTTGACTGTATAAGAAATAGTTCAAGCACCATAGTACAAAGTACAAAAGGTAAATCTTTTGTGTTGAATTTATTTTATATCGACCCTGCAGACAACTCTCGAGCTGTATGCAGATTGTGCAAAAAGAGCGTCAGTCATGGTGGCAAAGTGGGACATTTTGGAACATCTGTAATGATATGACATGCAAAGGCAAAACACCCAATTGAGTGGGGCAGGGCTAGGAATGGTGTGGTTGGTTTGGGTGGTTGTGGAGGTGCTGGTGCCAGTGACCATAGTGACAATTAACTAGAAGCAGGATTTGTTTTCAAACCCTACTTGCCAGAGATCTCCTTGGTTTGACGAGGAACTCAGGGAGTTAAATATTAGGGACTTGAGGTTAGAGAGATGATGCAGGAGATCTGGCCTGATGGAGGACAAATTGGACTTGAGGGTGCATTATTATGACTATTGGGCAATCTCCCAAAAGAAGGCAAATATTTTGTCTAGGGAGATTGCTGTGGCAGACCAGCTCAGCTCTTCTGCATGGTGAACAGGTTATTACACCCGGCCTGCCTCCATGTGGAGGGAGCAGGTTCAAGCATTAGGTTTGAGGAGTTTGCTCTGTTCTTTGCTGACAGGGTGTCCTCAATCAGGGCTGAGATCTCCCTCGACGCCTCTCGAAGGGGAGGAGGGGTCCATTCTGAGATGTATCAAGGCACTGCTCATGTCTGGGCTGAGTTTGAGCCAGTTGGAGAGGAGGAGGTGGTGACAGTGATCTCGAGGTTGCAACTAACACAGTGTGATCTTGACCCAGGTCCTACCCACCTTTTGGTAGAGTGTTTGGACCTGATTGGACCTGTGGTGGTTGGGACAGTCCGGAGTTCATTGAGGAGTGAGGTCTTTCCATCTACTTTTAAAGAAGCATTGGTCAAGCCCTTACTGAAAAATCCCTCACTGGACCCAGAGTGCCTCAGCAACTACAGGTTGGTCTCTGACCTCCTGTTTTTAGGGAAAGTTATAGAAAAAGTGGTGACCATCCAGCTCAAGGCGCATCTTGCCTCCTCATCCGTTTGCAAGATATTCCAGTCTTGGTTTCCAGCTGGGCATAGCACAGAGACTGCCCTGGTTAAGGTACCTAATGATCTCCTGATGGCAAGGGACTGGAGGGAATGTACCATCTTAGTCCTCCTGGACTTGTCGGCAGCGTTTGACACCATGGATCATGAGGTGCAACTGGACCGCCTGCAGTACTGATTTGACCTGTCAGGAAATGTCATCAAATGGTTTAGGTCATGCCTGACAGGATCAGTGCAGAGGGTGACGATGGGGCTTGTGAAAATGGGCACCTGTGCTCACAGACCTTCCAGTATAAAATAAAAAAATTAAATGAAATGAAATGAAACCCAAAGCCTCTGTCCTGTGGTGTTCTGCAAGGTTCGGTCCTGTTGCCCTTGTTGTTCACAGTGTACATGCTATCATTAGGAGGCATTATCAGGTGGTATGGGCTGGTTTTCACTGCTATGTAGATCATACCCAGCTCTTCCTGTCCTGTGCACTGGGTAACCAGATGGCATCTTCTGTATTTAACAGCTGCCTAGAGGAAATCCAGACTTGGCTGACTCATAACTGGCTCAGACTTGACCCAGACAAGACTGAGGTACTAGTGGTGGATCCAGGTTGTTGTTGTGGTTGAGGTGGTCAGGGAGATCCCCCTGGACTAGTACTGGGGGGTTACCCTTATTCCATCCTCACAGGTGAAGGATCTGACATGATCCTGGATGATGGCCTGACACTTGAGGCTCATGTGTCAGCCATTGTCAAAAGTGGATATTACCATTTAAGGAACATCACCTGGATCTGGGCCTTAATTGCATCTGATGACCTGCATACTCTGGTACACACTTTCTTTATGTCCAGGTTAGACTACTGCAATGCCCTGTACCCAAGGCTATCTGGAGGAAATCTCTGCCAGCTGCAGCTGGTGCAGAAACGTGGTGGTGAGACTGTTATGGGAGTGAAAAGAAATAAGTATATTGCTCCTATCCTCCATTAACTGCACTGGCTGTCGGTCAGGTGGAGGATTGTTTTGAGTAGGGCTCCTTACCTACAAGGCCCTGCATGAAAGGAGACCAGTCTACCTGCAAGATCTCATTGAGCCCCATAGCCCGATCTGAGCTCTCTGTTCTGCTGAGGGTGGCCTCCTTGGAGTTCCCATGGCTAGGTTGCAGCATTCTGGGGATTGTGCATTCTCGGTTGCCATGCCTACCCAGTGGAACTCATTATTGAAATATCTTAGGGAGGCATCCTTGGTAGAACCCTTTAAAACGGGTCTAAAAACATATTTATTTCAGCAGGCATTTGAAGTATAACTGAAATTAGTTTGAGTTTTGCCTGTATTATGAAAGATAGATGTGTTTTAATGGTCTTGGTCTCCTGCAGATTATATGTTATATATGTGTATGGCATGTTATGTGTGTTATTTTTATGATTTCTACATTGTACAGTACCCAGAGTCCCCAGAATGGGGCACTTTATAAATAAAGTATCTATCTATCTATCTATCTATCTATCTATCTATCTATCTATCTATCTATCTATCACTGAATCATTTGATGAGTCCTTGCAGTCTTCCCAGACATATATTGTTTTCTTCTGATACTATCAAGTACTGCAAAATCCCAAAGTACTGTAGTACTCCACATGAAAAAGTCATGAAAAACATTCCCCCCCCCAAAATAAAAAATATCTAATCATTCTCATTAACTAGCATTAAAAGAAAGTGTTTTGAGGACATCAGAATTTACCTGCAAGCATCCAACATGCCAGCTGTTAAATAGAGTCATTGCAGAGCTGTTGGCCGATTGTCAACTCCATTTTGCTTTTGTTGCCCAAAAGGATATCCTCAAGTTCATAAACCAGTTTGAACCACAGTACACTATTCCTTATCAAACATATTTCTCAAAAAAGGCTCTTCCACAGTTGCATGACTTGGTATGTATTGCAGTCACTAAGCAGTTGAAACTCTCTGAGGTGAAGCAGGTTCACATAACCACAGATATATGGACCAGCAACCAAATAGTTGACTACATAAATGTTATAGCTCATTGGGCAAGTCAGAAAGTAACAATTCCAGCCGGTCCAGTGGCATGGAGGGCTGAGGCATCACTGCCTTACCTCCTGCCATGCCGGTGACTCATGTTCACAGTGCAAGCAGGTCACTGGGGGTCAGCCGGGGAGGAAGAGGATCGAGCTTCTGGAAGACAGCTCTCCTCTCCCAGTGAGGGGGTGGATTGGAGACCGGTGCATGCCTGGCTCCTAGCAGTGCCTGGAGAGTGACACACCGGCTCCAAAGGCGGAGAATCAGAACAGATGCCTGGTGTGCCACATGCAGAAGCATGTGCAACTCGGCCACTGGCATTTGCACACCACGGCTCCACACTTGGCTAGGGGAGAAATGGAGGCAAAGATTCCACTGACCCGTTGGGATGATGCGGTCTCCTGCAGATGCCAGCTCAGCCAGCTGGCACCCTCAATGCCAGCGGTGAGTACCAGTAGGCAGCTGGGGTGACAGCACTGGGGAGGCAGTGGAAGGGACTGGTCAATGGCAGAGACAAATAAAGCAACTAAAAACACAAAAGAAAAAGTAACAATTCTTAATCTACCATAAGTAGTAGGAAGCAGGTTGTATTATGTATCACCATTTTGAGGAATACCACACTGCTTTAATTAGTTTTAGGATCTGCAAAATCAATTCCAGAAATGGCTTACTCCATATTCCTTATCTCCAGGGCTCATAGTGTCAGAGTTATTTATTTATTGAACGCCTCATCAGAAAAGGTACACTGAGCAAAATTGCTCTTTACATGGTGCGTTCTGGGGAAAGGGTAGAGGAGTCACATAATCAATTGAAATAAAACATCAGAGTAACATCAAGGGCACAACAACAGAGTACATTACAATTGACTAAACAAGGTAGAGCTGTCAAATACAGTTCTAAGGTGCAATACAACAAAAAGATAATGCTGCAGCAGTAACTAAATGGTAGTCACAGACAAGTGCAAGGTAGCTATATATACTGTATGGTTAAGTGCCAGAGGTAATTGGTTGCAGGGTATGCAGAACTTAGTAACCAGTTACATGAGTCAAAAATATTCAGGGCAAGAGAGGGTGGCATAGTTAGGATCATAAGCAATTTGAGGAGTAGAAGTTAGCAAGGGCGCCAGAGATGGAGTGAGGGGAGGAGGAGGAGTACCTGATTTGAGGAGGTAATGGATTTGAGGAGATAATGGTACCAACATAGTCAAAGCTGTTAGAGATGGCAACTACCAACACATACTTTGTTTTGCACATTGTTTAAATCTTCTCACCCATAGTTTCTTAAATGGAAACAGAAATGTTGAAAACCTGTTAGGCCTTACTATAAAAATACATGGGCACTTCAGCTGCTCTGTGAAAGCACATAAATGGGCTTCAGGGTGTACAGTAGCTGTCATTCACAGACAGCTTTGTCAGTGGGCAGCCACGGTGGTATGTGGGTGGGTTGAGCTGCCCACCAACAGTGGGACAATGCTGGGATGGTGGGCGGGGTGGGTTGGGGTGACTGAGTGGGTGGGTGGGGGTCTGCTGGGCTACCATGGGGACTGGAGGAGTGCGTCGATGGTGCAATCAGGTCGGGTGGGGGTTCTGTTATTGCATTCCTACTGCACCAGTGAATGGCATTCAAACATGGATCCAGACTGGGAGGGGTGGGTTCTGCTATTGATTCTGTACCGCCACACATAGCGTATGTGACAGAGATTTGAGTAGGGATGGGGGTTTCTGATAGTGATGCTGTACCACCACAGACAGCGGCATGTGACTGGGGATTTGGGCAGGGAAAAGGGGTTCTGATAGTAATACTCTACTGCTGCAGAGAGCAGCATGCGATGGGGACTTGGGCAGGAAGGGGGATCTGCATTACCTATGGGATGTCTGCCACAGTGAGTGGCACGTAACCGGGGATGCAGGCGGGGGGGCACTGGACCACTAGGGATACATCCTTATCTGTCCATGGGATGCGGTCAGGTTTTGGTAGGAGGGGGTTCTTCTTGTCTACATGGGGCTATGCATGTAGACCACAGCTCTTAAAGGGTGCCTGGTGCATTCGGTCGGGTGCATATCTGCATGGGGCATGCAAATGGGGCCATAATGACATGCAGATTGCCCCATTCTACCTTGCATGCCTAATGGCCACATTTCCATGTTGATGGCTCTAAACGTCAACTTTGGGAACAGTGCATCATGTTATGCACTGCCCCATTGGATTCCCAACCTGACTAGGGGTTGCACCAACATATCCCAGGCTGGGCACAACTGTGGCAACATCTTCTTTGGAATACCACAGTTGGTGCTCGGTGCATCTCATCTGTGCCAGGGCATCAGAGATGTAAAGAGTGCAAGTGCTTTGAGAATCCTGCCAAAATGTATTTCCTCCCAGATGGCCTGTTGTCTCCACCTAGCAAACCCAGTCATTTTCTAGCCTCCAACCTGCTCCTCTGTTCTCCCACATCATGATTGTTGCAAGCTCTGGCATTTTACAGAAAGTAGCAGTAACTTGTACATTAAATCATACCTCTCCCAAACCTGTCCCAACAATCATCAGATCATGATTATATTTAATATGATATAACATGGCTAGCTTGACAACTTTACAGTGAAATGGACAATACCGCCAACATCGCCACGTCACTATAAAGTCTGCCTGGGACCCTGGTACCCTTCCCCAAGGTCCTGCACCCCATCCCCGACTCAGCTTCATCCCGAAGTTGGGAATCATAAGTAGGGGGGTGCAGCCCCCCACGAAAAAGATCTTTACTACCGCAGCACCATCCCGAGTGCAATTGCAGTTGATGTAGTGGTGTCGGAAATGTCATGTTGACATGAAATTGTCGATGCAGCATCATGGATACATTTAATATCCCCTCTCCATTACTCCAAACCCATGATTTGAGGCCAGGACTGCAAAACCCAACTAGCCCAGTTACCCACCCCATCCCCTTAAGAGGGAGTATATGCTTGAAGTTTTTAGCATTTATTTTTTCATTTTTCCACAAAAAGTAATACTTGAGTACCAAATAATGAATAGCTAAGTATCTGGGTGACAAGTCTAAATGCTTGGCTGAATAATCACAAAAAGGGTATTCACACACCCCTAACCAGCAGCAAACCAGCCACAAATACCATAAAAAGCAGCGGTCACCACCAGGAAAACTTTTGAAAGTAGAACATATTGAAACAACTCAGGTTATATTCCATGTATTATCTGTATCCCATTTCATGATTACTAATTTTATTTGCATGTAAACAGAAATGTTGTCCTTTACACCATCTGTTTGCATTGCTTACTCCCAGCCAAGTCACAATCCTTTGCTTGACATCATCATCACTTTCTTTTTTTAAGCAGGAGAGGCACATTAAGCAGAAGCTTGCTTACAGGTACAACCTGGGAGCACAAGGAAGTTGAGTGACTTGCCAGGGTCACACAGTATGAAAGTGGGGGCTATGGGATTCAAGTCCAGGTCTCCAGGTTTGCAGCTCAGGGCCTTAAACCACTGTGCTATACTGCCTCCTTACTTTCCTGGCAGCAGATCTGCTTGTTATAAAGAGGATCCTGCCTTCAAGTGGGGAATGAACACCAAGACTACAAATGATCTTTAAAGTACAAGGACCAAGTATGCATTCGAGCATCCTTAATAATAAAGACAAAGAGAAAGATTAATTAAAAAAATATGTATTTTGCATAAGATTTGCACAGTATTTCTAAACATTATGATTGGGATGCTAAAAGGTGCCCAAAAATGATGTAGTGACTTAATTGTGCAATATTTTCGTACTTGTATCATGCAGGACATGACTAGTGTTGAGTAGTAACTAGCAAGTGTAATTTGATTACTTTTCTAGGTAACTAGTAATAGTAGTTGATTACTTTAAAAATATAGTAATAAGTAGCTGTGATGACATTGCATTTCCCTAAAAGTAACTAGTTACTGTAATATAAATAGTAATATAAATAGAATAACAGATGGGCATCCATCTGTTATGGTTGCTGTAATTCATCAAGCGGTTCCTATGACTTCATAAACCTCAAGAGTGAAGCTCAAAAGTCTATGACATCACAGAACTATGGAATCATGCAGGTGTCTTTTGATATTCAGATTTCAGTGTAAACAAAGGCTGCTCAACTAACAGTGTGCTCGATTTATTATATCAAAGCTAAAAAAGGCCTTCTGACAAGCATTGCATGAGCACCAGCATCTTCACCTTCACATTGAATGCAAGTTGCCTACCATGTTTTGCCTTTTTCACAATAAAGTTTAGCAACAGGGCCCATGGTATAGGCGATGAGTAAGGGGTGGGGGGGACAAGGCAGACTAGATCAGTCAGTGGGGACCTCTTCTGCCATCAGATTTCTATGATTCTATGTTTAACATTTCATGGCTGTGAGGTGCCATTTTTGTAGCCATGCTGGTATTCGGGTTTGAATAGCTGCAGTGTCTAGGTATTATGAGCTGCCAGAGGTACAGTGTGGTGTATACCTATGGCACAACAACTGGAGCAAAGACATGCAGCCTTGTAGTGCTTAGCCTAGGAATTTTGGCCTAATACTGGTTTGCCTATGATACTTTTGCTCTAACAATGTGGCTACAAAATGATAGCCTCACTTATCCTACCACTGTTTTCTACATGGTTACAGTCTCACTGCCTTTAGGTATTGGGGTTGTTTTTGACAGTTGTCTAATTACAAAAAATGTTAGGCTGAATGGCTCTGGTGAGGTGTCCTTGCTCTGGCTGTCCTTGTACCAGTTGTTGCAGATCTGGTGTAAATCACTGGCCCCTCCAGTCTGAGTATTTCTTTAATCTGCAGAAAATGAAAATGAGCATGCACACATAGCTTTCACCTTTCATCCTTTTTACTAGGTCCTGTTAATTAGCCTCCACTTAAAGACTCCTGAGCCCATTCACTTCTACTCTGCTTGTCACACCTATCATTGCCTTTTCATGTTCCAGATTCTGTTCTTACCTTAACTATTATCACTTCATAATTACTGGTGACTCCCTTTATCAACCCATTTACACAACTCTCCTAAATGCCATAATAACCTGAAAACAAGTTATTACAGCATTCTGAAAAACGTACTTTCATGAGCGCAGTCCTTGGCTGTCATTCACTTCACTCTCAAGATTTATGGATCATCACACACCCTGGGTGTTAAAAAAATATTCATAACGCACACTTCCATATCCATTATTCTCTACATAATGGATGTCTAGCAGTTTTTCCCTAAGGGAAACTGGGTTATAGTTTGCCATTATAACTCATGAATTATAACAGCCAACCTACACTGGCTTTTTCTTGGTCAACACACATGCCAGCCACAGCTCTTCTCTCCCTCTCTGCCTTTCTGAAGCACTGCACACGCATACTTCACTGTGACAGTCACCTATGTGTTAGCTGAAAAAGTAAATTACTGCCTATGTCTACTATTATGTCTAAGCTGTAAAAACAAAAAGGGGAACAAATGTATCAGCAGTGATGGTGCGACAACAGACTGCACTAAAACCTTGGGATTGCAGCTGCACAGGGATGTGGTTTTCTTTTATATAATTTCTGTGGCAAAACAAAAATAAAACACTCCCCGGCAATTATATAAAATAAAACATGGGGCGGTGTGTTTAACTCAAGATTGTACACACACCCTTGGTGTTGGATGCTTAAATAAACCCCTTGAGTACCACTCTCAGGATTTATGTGGCATCCAAAACCTCAGGTGTGTGTAAAATCTTGTTAAACACACCATCCTATGTATTATTCTATATATAATTAACAGTCTCCATCTTTTCTCATAGAGAAAAGCGTGTGTTAAATACCGTAACACCTGAGTAGGTGTTATGTCATTCATGCGCTCCCTCTGCATAGCAAAGAGCTCGAGACAAGTAAGCAGAGCACGAGCTTCCAACTGTCCCTTCTACCTCAAACATTACTGATGAGAAAAACACTTACTTGTCGTCGTTACCTCCATTGCGTATTCAGTCGCCTAAAACATACAAATATAACATTTTATTCTCCCGAGCCCAACTTACTAATTCACACTTTTGCCATGATCCTAACTCTCTCCTTTCAACCTAACCTTTCCTCTGCAGGTCAAAGGATTACATCACTGTAAAACAGCAGTTGAAACAGGAAACTATACCGCAGAATCTCCACACTCATGGACTTCTAACTGTTGCATCCACTTTATTTGATTAACATTTTAAATAAATAAATGTTCAAGCACAATTCTGTTTTCCTCACAGAAATAAACATTGTTCATCTGCAAGGTAAGCCTCCACGTCTATTTTGCAAACTCAAGTCTCACCATAGAAAAAACGGAGCCCTTCAATTATATAAAATAAAATATGGGGTGCAGTGTATTAAACTGAATTTCCTTGCTGTGTGCATGCTCAGGCAGCAGCATGGCCAGTCAAGACCACTCACGCTCTGCATTGCCCGAAACAGAACTGCCACAAGAACTCGGTGGTAAGTCCTTTTATTTTGTTTTCCCCATATACCCTGAAACACACAAAGACCTGCAGAAAGCGAAAAACAGTTTTAAAATACGAAAATCTAGCACTGGACTAAAAGGAAACTGACCATAGGATATACTGTGTAAGAGGTCTAAACCTCACTTTCAGGTTCTTAGCGATATTGGGAATGCAAATAATCACAAACAAGTTGCATTCAAGTAATAAACAAGTTTATTACTACAGAAAGGATAAATCACAGTTGCCCTAAGTAGTTCTTACCAATACAAACTGGGAGCCAGTGCTAAGCATTCCCTACACCTCAAGGTTTCTCTGTAGTCTCTTAGGATCTCTCGGGTCTCCGAGGTGTAGAACCTATGCATAACATTATATACCTGTGATAATTACTTTGGTTACTAAAAGATAGAAACACTTCTAGTTACAGAGATGAGCCCTATTGGCTAAATTAGAGGTGGCTCCATGGTCCAAGATAACATTATATAATTATGTAAAGTCATCAGTTTTAGAACAAAGAGTTCTTATGCAGAATCTTACATAACAAGGTGTAGTGGTGCACATCACCAAAGGATGGCAATGTTGCCTTACATATAATCACTTCAAGGACAGGTGTCTTGGCATCTGACAAGTAAGAAATAAACAGAAAATACATGGTATAATATGTGTGCATTAGCAAGCAAAATGGATTACAACAATATGCATTTATATCCTGACATCTACTCTTATACGGTAAGCCCCTTAGCCCTATGTATTAGTATAGCCTATACCTAAACATTAGCTGTCTACGGTGTACCCTTGAGGGTATCAATTAGGGTGCAGGGACCTCGTGTAACAATTCCCCCCCTTGTTGCCTGCAAGGGCAACACAGGTCAATTCAGGGAATGGACAGGAGCAGTGGTCATTTACAATCCCGACGCGCAAGCCTTGTAAAGGAACTCAAGCTGCTCACGGTGTTGGCGCAGTGTACGTCGTAGGCAGCAGAGCATAATAATCAAAGTGAATATTAAAAATGTTTGTATTATAACAAAACCTTTAAAAGTGATCTCTAACCAGGTTTTAGTCAATGCATTATTCATATCTCCATCATTGATTAGATCAAGAACAGCTTCATTGGCTTTGGTTATATTATTGCTGATGTGGATGAGGTGTGTGTCCTTTCTATCTAAAAGGGATTTCAGTGTAAGTGGATCTATGTGTACATTAAAGTGTGGTAGGTATTCTGAGAGTGTGAGTAAATAATCTGTGTTACCATCAATAATGTCTGCATCCATAAGGGGCACGGGGGTTATAACGGTATGTCCAATAACAGTTTTCTGATGGGGTACAAAACAGAAGTTGGGGTAGTCAATAGGACAAGTAACAGAACCATATGTATATGACTTATAATTAGTCACAATGCAGTACTCTCCATCAGAGTTGTACTGTGAGCGTTCAGTAGGTAGTCTCCATTTTTGCAACTGCACAGGGCATGTGTAGGTCGTCTTCAAAATCCGTGTTGACAGGCAATGAGCTTCCTCACAATAGGACTGGTAGAGCTGATCTGGTGACAGAGTCGATTCAAAAGAGTTGGTGCCATTCTCAGTGATGTCATCATCCATAGTGAAAGTCCAATCAATACTGTCTGGAAGTAGCCACAAACAGGGCATATGACATCAAACACATCACATCGGCACAAGTAGAGGTATTGCTTTTTCGCACAGCAGTCCATGTGTGGAGCCACCCAGGCATCCAAGGAGTGGTAGACCAGTAGAGGTGGTAGATCCGAGGCGTTCTCTGTAGATGTTATCATCCAAATGCCCAATGGAATGTGCCAGTGCAAGCTTGTCGAACAAAGCTGTAGTGGGATCAAAGCATTGGTAAGGTGACAGTAAAAGAAACAAACATGGTATCTGTTATGGAACATTTCTTGGTAGAAAAACAAGGACCAGTGTTAGGTGTCTGGTCACAAACCCCAAATTCCTCGCTGTGGAGAGAGGAATAGACAAAGTATGTTGCATACACAAGGAAACACAAGTTTAAAGTTTACATTTAGGACAATACCATTTGAGATCGTCTATCATGTATTATGTCAGGGATTCTTCCAGTTTCTAAATCATGGAAGAGGTTGTTGATGATAGTAAGGATGTATGAACCATATACAAAACAAAGTAGTTCCCTACCAATGTATTGTCTTTCAGCTTCTCTATTGTTCTGTTGTATGAGTGTGTTAATCTTATCTTTTGAATCAGTGAATGCTTTTGCGATGTCATGCATGTTGTATACAGTGTATCTTTCTTCCTAAGACCATCCACACCATGCAATAATGGTGGTAGAACAATATTAACCAAACCAGTGGAGAATTTTGCAGAATGACTTTTGATAGCAGCAATGTCTGCTTTGTTCCAAATGGACATAGCGGTACCAAAAAGACCTGGGACAGTACCTGTAGCACCTGTAACATCAGAACTGTCAACTTCACGTTTACTAACGTTTATGATTAAGAGTACTAGGAGGGGTTTTCCTCCTAAAATTACCTCTATGTTTAGTAGAATAAACCCCAGTAAAGGGATCCTTAGTACGAATCTGAAATGCAGCTAAACTATCAAGCAATAATGTACTATAAAATGCAGATGTATTGGTATTGTGACACATACCAAATTCTTTCATATTCCAGTAAGATTAAACAAAACAGGTATATATATGAATTGTAAATTATTAATCAAAGAACCTGGAAGGGCAGTGGCTGTGAGACCACTACGGGGACCAGGGTTATGTTTTGGACATTCCCAAAAGCTGTTTTTCAGTGGGAGATAAAACACAGAGATACATGGCTGCAGAGGCCATGTGGTGTACAGCACAGAATCTGTGGGCAGAATCTTTGGAAAGAGAGTTACAGTAGGAAGGATCAATCAGAGCAGTAATGTTGTACAAACCAGAGTGTCTTAATGCAGTTTATAACAAGGACAATGCACCATTTGGGGCCAACCCTGAAAAGTTCCCTTGGAGAGTTTGGCCACAGAGAGAATTTGTCCTTGTGATGTGGTTTACCACTCAATTTGAAGGGTAGATTTGTCAGGAGCAACGACCGAGGCAGTGAGGTAAGCATCGGAACCTTCCTGGACAGTAATCATAGTATCTGGTATTTTGATGGAAACTCCCTCTGTAGGGAGTGCTGGAGGATCCAGTTGTCAAAAGAGGTCCGGTACCATGCCTTGGGCACAAGGGATCACTCCTGCAAAGAGGAGAGATAGGAACAAGATAGCCATCTTGTCAGTACATCTTAAAAGGAAGATCAAAGATTAGTACATTAGTACAATTCCACCCAGTGGGGTTAGGAAAAGTAAGTTTAAGTTCCTTTGTACAGTTTCAGCTGGTTTGCATGTAACCATTTGTCAGTCAATTTATTGTTGCGGAGTAGTCTAACTTGATAGACTGCGGACTCAACTTGTTGACAATGGGGTAAGAGGCCTTCCACTTACTGAAGGAGTGGGTGGGATGTGCAAATCAAGTACCATTACCTGATCTCCAACCTGCCAATCCACTTCTTGTGCATGTTTGTCAAATTTATTTTGGACTGTTGCTGGACTTTGCCCATGCAGTTTGCAGCATACAAGTGTGTGTGTATGAGGGTCTTTTCTGAGCTTTTCCACATACTGATCCACAGACACTCAGTCTGCAGTAGGGGTGTGCAGGTCTAACAACAAGTGTTCAGGAACCTCATCTGTCTTCCAGTCATCACCTCAAAGGGTGTAAGCTGGGTAGTGGCCGAGGGCGTACCCCTGATTGCCATAAGGAGTAAAGGCAATAGGGAATCCCAGGTTTTGGGATTGTCCTCTATGAATTTGGAAAGCATTTGCTTAATCTGTTTGGTGGCTCTTTCTACTTGACCTGAGGATTGAGGGTGATAAGGTATGTGTAACTTTTGCTGAACCCCAAGGAGTTCAAGGGACTCTTTCATCAACTCACCTGTAAAACTGGTTCCTTTGTTGGAGTCTACCTTGAGGGGCAGGCCCCACCTGGAGAAAATCTGTTCTACCAGGATTTTGGCAGTTGTCTTTGTGGTGCATGTCTTAGTGGGGAAAGCCTCAACCCACTTAGAGAATAAATTGGTTACCACAAGAGCATACTTGTTGTTTCTACTGGTAATGGTCAAAGGACCAATAACATCAATTTGGATGATGTGGCAAGGGCCAGTGTGTCTTTGTGGTAGAAGTTTGGCATTTCATTTTGTAGGTATTGGATTGTTTTGTGCATAAACAAGGCAATTGTCAATGCTGGTAAACAAAAATGAAATAAATAAAGGTAACAGTGGTGGAGTTGCACTATTACTTGCCAAAAGTTTTAGCGGCAGAATACTGGACTCCTTTTCAGATGAGGAGGGAAGACTAGTTTTGGTTATGATGCAAACTGACAATTTCACTTGTGTTTTTGGTTCCATTTATTCTCCATTCAAACAATTTCAGTCCTTTTCCTCTTCAGTTAACAAAATTCTTTGTCGACAGAGAGTGAACATATTGTTACTGGAGAAGACATATAACAGTATTCTAATTGTATGTTTAGAGTAATCTGCCCCTTAAAGGATAGAATAGGTTTAAATCACATATGGTCAGTAATTTCTTGAATAATAACTCTTTAGAGGATTTTTGGAGAGTATTACATGAAAATGAAAAACAGTATATCGTTTCTTCTCAAGCTCTAGGCTGGATTATATTGTAACATCTAAACCCTTTTTGGTGGAGTGTTCATATCATCAAAAACAAATAGGAGCAGCGGGCTCAAGGACAGCCCAAAATGGAAGCGCAATCCACACACTTGGACACTATATCAAGCTGATTTTAATATTTAAAAAAAAATGTCTAAAGAAGGGCAAATACCCCGAGTACAAAAGTGGTAGCACACCCCTCTACTGGGTGCAACTCTCACATATCAAAAGTGCAATCTCCTAAAGTGCAACTATAAAAATAAAGTGCAAAGCCTATAATGTTTAAAATGATGTTTAAAGTACTTAAGTGCATTTCAAGAAGGTGCATATTTAAAACTTACACAAACATAAAACATTTATATGTACAGTATGTATGTTTTGTTCCTAACATATAAACCAAAAATCTACATAGAAAGGGACATCATAGCACTAAAAGCCTTACTCTACAAATTCTCTGTGCAAGTAGCTAAACTTAAGGAATTACTCAACTGATATTCATTTATATCTGAAAGACAATGGAATGGGGATAGAGACAAAAACGAAATAGAAAAAGGGGGTGGTACTTTTCCAAGAAGCAAAAGAAAAACATATTTTTCATAAGGAACAGCACATCACATATTAAATCAATTCTAAAAAACATCATATATACATATATATATATATATATATATTTACATTAACATTTTTAATTCATTAGAGTGCCAGGCTTCCTAAATGTAATCAAGGACATAGAAGTGGAAGCCTAATGGATGCTCATTACCCTTGATGTACAGTCCCTGTACACAAATATTCCTCATGCCATGGGACTGCAGGCTACATATGATTCTTTGTGTAAAAATAATAAATATGCTAATGAATTCATTGTATTTATAATAGATCGGCTAAGCTAGGCCTGACAAAAAATGCTTTTATGTACAATAGACAACTGTGCCACCAAATCAAAAGAATAGCCATGGGGCATCAACGGCCCCCCAATTATGCTAACATGTTTCTTCCGACTGGGAGGTTAGATGGGTGCATGATGAGAAAACAACCTATTGTTGGATCACATCAATTTTTTCGATGTTTTATTGATGGCAGTATTATTATTTGAAAGGGATGGTGATCAGTTACAGGACTTGTTCAATATCTAGGAAACTAATCCAAATTTGAAATTTAGTGTTATAAGCACGCTTTGAACAGGTGGCCTTTTTAGATTTGGTTATTTCTAAAGATGGGGAGGGAGCCTGTCTACTAACATTTTCAGAAAAGAGACAGACAGGAATGCTGTCCTTCCTTATGATAACTGTCATCCCAAACATGCAGCTAGGAACATACCTGTTGGACAATATATGTGCATAAAGAGAAATTTCATTGCAGATGATGGGTACCATAGGAGTAAACAAGAAATTACATGGAGGTTTCAGGCACGGGGATACAGTGAAAAGTGTCATATAAATTCAATAGAATGAGTAGATAGTATTTGCAGAGTGGATTTGCTTAAAAGCAAGAAGCAAAGAAGTAAAAATAATAAGAAAAATAGAAAATGTTTCCAGACCCCTGACCTCATTACAGTTTTTAATGCACCTGCACCTGAAATTGAAAGAATTGTATAGAAACATTGGCACATTCAGAGTGTGGAGCCCAGGCTAAAAGAAGCATTTTAGCATGGTCCCAAGTTCACCTGTCGAGAAAATGCAACCTGGTGGATTTACTTGTTCATAATAAAGAGAATGCCACAGTGAGAAAAGGTCCAGCACTACCAAATGGTAACTTAAGGTGTGGGAACTGCTCCACATGTAATCATATACAGGTGGGATCTTTCTTTGAAATACCCAACAACAGACGAGTACGTTATGTGAAAAGTTTTATTTGTTACCACACAGAAGCAGTTATTTACTTGGTGACATGCACCTGTAACTGCTTTTATGTAGGAAAAACTGGTAGAAAAATTAAAAGACAGAACAGTGGCACTGCAGGTATATGGAAATATTTTATTCAGTGCATAGTATATGCACAGCCGCTCAGCAGTAAAGACTACAACCTCAACTAGTTTCGCACTGAATGTGCGTCATCAGGAGGATGGTCTACCTAAAATCCACACCCTTAAAAAGCTAACAATTGAAGTGACAGTACCACATAACCATAAACCTCTACATACAAAAATGATATTGATATATGTCACCATGAATAAAGAAAATAAAATACCTCAATAAAATGCAAAACCATAAACAAATTGATCGCTACAAATCAAGATGACACAGATTCATATCTAGTAAATATTGCATTTAAAACAATATATTCGATGCCGTATTATATTTATTTATCTATCTAGAACAAACCTGGTCCTTTCACCACTAACCTTACCATTAGCCATTATGACCAGGTAATTTTGCAGACTTACTAGCCAAATATGTAGCATATGTTGGTAGCTTTTTTTAAAAAAAATCTCAGGCAATTGTATGTATAGGCATACACACTGTATCAGCACCATCTAAGGAAAAAAGAGAGAAAAAAATATATATTTGTAATACCAATGTACATCATCACAAAAAGGATGTATCATATATCCAAAGTCATTTTAAATCATTAATACATCATAAATTACATTGATTTAGTACAAGCTACTACTTCTTATCTGAATCAGTTTTTCTAAATCATTTCTTCTTTCTCATATTGATTAAGGGATCAACATCAAATTTTTCATTTAGATCCAATTACTTAAGGCCACCAAGAGTATATAGCCAATATGCCTCTCTATTCAATAACAGATCATTGATATTTCCACCTCGGGGTCCTAGTTTAACCTATTTGATCCCACAAAACTTAAAGGTATGTTTCACACCATCCACCACCTGTTTACAGACATGTGCAGCTAGTGCATTTCTGTCATTTTTCTATACTGCACATGTGTTCACCAATTACTCTTTAAGTTGGCGTGTAGTCTTGCCAACATAAAATGCACCACATATGCATGTTGCCAGATACACCAAGTTTTCAGTAACACAACTAAAGAAGGACTGCATTGTGTACGTTTTACCAGAATTAACAGATGTAAATGTTGTGCTTTTTAAGATGGTGGCAAAATATTTACAGTTTCCACATACATAGGTGCCATTGGGTTTATATGGTAACCAAGTTTTAAAATCCTTCGTCGCCTTTTGATTAGGTTGATAACTATTGGTAACAATATCACCAATATTTTTACCACGATTTATATACTATGCGTGCAAGTACTTCTACCTCCCTAAGTTTTGGTTCCAAACTTAAGAGTGGCTAATGCTTTCTAACAGCATCACCAATAGCACCAGACTGTTTACAGTATGTCGTAACAAAATGAATTAACTTATCAGTTGAACCATGTTTAGTCTAGGTTTCATTACTTCCTCACGATTTTTGTACAGACATCATCCATGGCATTTTCCACTAATTGCCTTGAATATCCTCTATCTAAAACCTACCACACATATCTGTGCCCTATATGCTACATATTTGGACTTTGGCTAGTAAGTCTGCAAATTACCTGGTCATAATGGCTAATGGTAAGGTTAATGGTGAAAGGACCAGGTTTGTTCTAGATAGATAAATAAATATAATAGGGCATCGAATATATTGTTTTAAATGCAATATTTACTAGATATGAATCTTTGTCATCTTGATTTGTAGTGATCAATTTGTTTATGGTTTTGCATTTTATTGAGGTATTTCATTTTCTTTATTCATGGTGACATATATTAATATCATTTTTGTATATAGAGGTTTATGGTTATGTGGTACTGTCACTTTAATTGTTAGCTTTTTAAGGGTGTGGATTTTAGGTAGACCATCCTCCTGATGACGCACGTTCGGTGCAAAACTAGTAGAGGTTGTAGCCTGTACTGCTGAGCGGCCGTGCATATACTATGCACTGAATAAAATGTTTCCATATACCTGAGGTGCCACTGTTCTTTCTTCTTATTTCTATGCCTACAAGTTGGCATGCATTAGTGGAACTGAGGATTTATTGTATGCTAGAAAATTTAAAAGCAGAGTGCTGGAGCATTTGGGCTGCATTAGAATCAACATAAAGGAAAATGCATTAGCCCACCACATTTCTAATGCTGGACCAGGACATTCCTTCACATTTAGGGGCTCTGAACAGGTTACATTACGCCCGAGAGGAGAAGGAGGAGGAGATTTGGACAACAAGCTTCTGCGTTGAGAAACTTTATGGCAGTACAAACTAAGGGCAGGTTGCGTCCCTGGACTAAGTGACTTGTTCCAGTTAGCTCTTTTTTTCTCAAGGAACACAGATTAATATGGCACTTTAGAGATAAACGTGTTAGCCTGGCAATCCAATTAATTAAAAATGTTAATGTAAATATATATGTGTTGTTTTTTTGGAATAGATTTAATATGTGATATGCAGTTCCTCATGAAAAATATGCTTTTCTTTTGCTTCTTGGAAAAGTACCGCCCCCCTTTTTCTATTTCTTTTTTGTCTCTATCCCCATTCCATTGCCATTCAGATATAAATGAATATCAGTTGAGTAATTCCTTAAGTTTAGCTCCTTGCACAGAGAGGGCTGGATATTCAAACTGCGCCCGAAAAGTGCGCAACAGCAAGAGCAAGCGCCAGTCACTTGCGCGCGCATAATCGTCGCGATATTCAAACATGGAGCAAGGCCAATTCGCGCAAGCAGCCAACGCCTGAATATCGCACAAACCGCGCCCATAGTGCAACCAGGGAGGGGAAGCTGAGCAGATATGATGCACCACAGCGCAACAAGGAAGGGGAAGCTGAGCAGATACGATGTGCCATAGCGCAACAAGGCCAGCCCAGCTGAGCAGTCCAGAGGCCCATAGGGCAAGCAATGACACCCCCAGCAGCATAGCAATGGAACAGCACAACCAGGGAGGTAGGCAGAGGCCCACCACCCATGCCACAGATGGGCACAGGGACACACTGCAGAACTAACAATGCACCCCCACACCCCAAGAACAGCACAACTGGGGGAGGGATGGAATATCAACCGACCCATGGGGACAAGCAAAGAAAGCACATCCCGGCCGTGTTACTGCAGCACACCCACTGGCAAGCTGAGACTGTCACACAAAGGGGGCGGACCACCCCAGTGTCCAGCAGCCCCCTGTGTGCACAGCACACCCTGCACTGTGACCCCAAGACACCACCCATGAGCAGTGACCAGCACTGCAGGAATCTCCAGGCCCCCCCATCACACTGCAACCCCGTGTACCACAGAACCATACAAGCCAGAGCCACCATGAGCACCCAGCAGTGGGTGGCAGCACATGGCAATACTGATCATGAAAGCCACTCCCCACACCAGAGACACCTCCCACGACACACACACACACATACCCATGACTATACCACCCCAGATGCCATGCACACCACTGCAACTGAGCACCTATAGCCAGCTGCAAATCAGAGACCACCACAGTATTCATATCAAAATATATATTACAAATATAACAAGAATAAGAAGAACAACAACTATAACTATGTACAAATATACAAAACAGAGGTGGGGGTATGGGTACAAGGTAGGGGTGGGTAAGGGGCAGGGGTGAACAACCGGGAGAGGGAAAGTGGGGTGAGGTGATGGGCAGCTACTGCCTGCCAGCCTGCTCTCCTGCCACCTGGTGCTGGGCCCGGGGCCTCCTCCTGCACCTCAGACCATGTTGCTGTAGGTCCAACAGGATGGCGTGTGAATCCATCACCACCTGTAACATCTGCTGCATCGACCTCTCAATGCGGTGCAGGATCCGGACACCTAGGACAAGGAATCAGAGTCAATGGCTGTGACTGTCCATATCCCTGAAGCCCACCCATCATGCATGGCATACAGCCAAGTGCCCCGCTCCTGTGATGGACTGCACCCACCCACAGTGACCGTGCACAAGACATGCCCAACCAGGCAGCAACAGCCATGTGTACCACTACACACACACACCGCCCATGACCAGCACAGCACAACCAAGGCTGTCCAGTGACGTGGCTATGTGGTGGGAAGTCAGTGCCACAGCCATGTGCCCAGTGCATGCATGGACCACCAGTGATGCACTCACAGACATGCAGTGCCACTGGACAGTGCTGACTGTCACACGTCGCATGCATGGCAGTGTTGTCCATGGATGGTGGCCGTGCCCCCCACAGCATGCAATAGCATCCATGATGTAATGACACTCACCCTCATCAAGCCGCTGCATCAGGTGCTGCTGCGGCTGCTGCTGCTGCTGTTGCTGCTGCTGTGGCTGTGGCTGTTGCACCCCTCCTCCGCCAGCCACCCTGGCACCACCATCCCATGCCTCAGCCTGTGCCTGCCTCTGCTCTTCCACGCCTGTGGGAGACAAAGGAAGAGAAAAACATCAATGAGATCCCAAAGCAGACAGCCCCTTGCCCCATTGAGTGTGCCTGCCCACATATCCAGACCCAAACAGTACACACCTGCAAACACCCTCACAGCAAACCACAGCCCAACCCACCCCATCGCTGATTACATTACACAGTCACCCATGCAGACAATACCGGTGCATACACAGCACACCCACCTGGCCTGGGCACAATGCCCCTCCTGGCATGACCTGAGGCGGCGCAAGCAAAGCACGCTCCCTCCTCTGCAGGTCGCCGTAGACGGTGCCTGCACTGTTCAGGTCCTCCTCCACCCAGTGGCCTGCTCCAGGGCAGCGGCGACCTGCTGCCACACATGGGTGCGTGGCACCTGCAGAGGCACACCCTCAAACAGTGAGCCATAGTGGGGCTCCACCACAGCCACCAGGTTGGCTAACTCCAAAGCCCCCCATTGTGGTGCTTTCCTGCGTGCCATTGTCAAACTGTACAGTGGCAATATGGCGCTCAGCAGTGCAGCAACCCCACGTGGAAATGTTGTGCAATACAACTCCATCACTGCCTATCGCGCTGTTCGGACAGCGCCGTCGGTCCACATCGCGCTGTCACTGAGCGCGATAGAGCCGTACACATTGCAGACGTACAGCGCCAGGGGGCAAAGGTCGTGCACAAGGTCATGGGTCAGTGGCACAAGGCCACGCACAATGCCATCGGACGTCCACACATCCTGCACGATCGGACACCTGCGTGCCAGTACCACAGTGGACTATTGCGCAGTACTGCCACTGCGCCATGTGGTGACCAGCGCTGTAGCGCCATTGGAACAATGGTGGCCATGGCCTGAATTGCCGATCGCGCACAGCACGTCATCAGCACGGCAGATGCCTGCATAAGCTACCTGGGCATGCACAATGCTGTGTACCACACAAGCACAGATATGCGCCATTGGCTCAGCTGGTTCAACCGTGACAGAAAGCGCAGAACGGCGCGATATTCAGCCGCACATGCAAATCATCTGATCAGCCATTCAAAGGCGCAGTGGCACGATTGCATCTCATTACAGTTGCTCCACTCCTAATTTGCATGCATTATGCTATAAATGTGCGATACTGGGCTGCGCTGGCCAGATTCGGTTACTGCAGGTGAGAGGTGGGTTGCATGCTGTGTGATGTTCTGGACAATGGTCATGGGATAACGCTGTAGACTGCACAGTGACAGGTGTCCACTTCCACCCATACAGATCGACATAACCGAGCAGAGCCAAGGTGAGGGTGAGGATGGTGGGCGGAGGAGGAGGCCCAACTTCACCACTGCAGAGACAGAGGCCCTCTTCCAGGACTACCTGGAGGAGGAGCCACTACTGAGTGGATGGCAGGGCATCCCTCAGGCCCGTGTGGCTGCATGGGAGGGGGTAGCTTGGGCAGTGAACCTGCACGGAAGCCACCAGTGCTCCGTGCAGGAATGCAAAAAGAAGATGGGGACAGACCGCAGGAGGGTGAAGGAGAAGGTGGCAGCCCTCAGGGCGGCACATGCTGGCACAGGCGGGGGCCAGCCAGCGGTGGCAGAGCTGACCCTGGCTGGGGACCGACTGGCTGCATCAATGCAGTGGAGTGCTATTGAGGGCGTACCAGGAGGTGGATTCCAGACAGGTGGAAGCCCATCACTGCACGGTATGACATGGTGGTGGTGTTGGGGGGGGAGGTTGTTCACATGCACTCACATGTCCTCACTTTCTGTTACAGATCCTGTTCATCTTCAGGGGACGGTGGTGGTAGGTCCAGGCAGTGAGGAAGACCTGCTGGACGTGGAGGAGGGTCCATCCACCTCTGTCACCAGCCAGCATGCACTGCACCAGCATGCACGCCGGGCTGCCAACTCTGTTGTCGGTGAGTCAGCTGTGGGGGGTGCACAGCCTGTGTCTCAGCAGTCTGGCATGCAAGCATGCCAGCACGCTGTGACTGTGGCTGTAGCACGTACCTGCACCATTGATGATGCAAGGACTGCATTGGGCAGTGACATGTGTGTGTCCCATGACAGACACACAGCAGGCCAGCACATGCCCCTGGGCCTAGCTGGTTCCAACGTGTGTGCCAGCATGTCGGCACAGTCCCAGACTGTGCCTGTCAGCACCGGTGGGGCAGCACCAGTGGCTGTGCAGGTGTCTGGCACTGTTGCAGCCACAGCAGTGGAACGAGTGGTCCCTGGGGCACAGCGGTTGGACGGGCAGCAGCAGCAGTCACTCACCAGGTCTGGGGGTACAGTGTCCAGCAGTGGCACATGCCCACCGCCCTTTGATATGCCCATTCCTGGTCCTGGTGAACAGCGCCCACCCTCAAGGGGTGTTGAGCATCAGGACCTTCCATACCCTGGGGGACAGGATGCCGTTGTGGCAGAGTACCCATTTGAAGAGCACACCCGCCTGCTGTGGGAATCAGTACAGCAGCAAAGGCGGTTGCAACGTCCATGGAGGCACTGTGCATGGCTGTGGAGCGGCACAGCAGGGACTGTGCTCTGATCCTTGCAGAGATGGTCCATATGCAGATGGATGTGACCGCCGCCATTGACAGGCAGACCCAGGCATTGGTTGCTGTCGGCGGCTGCATGGGCACACAAGCAGGTGCCCTGTACCGCGCACCCCACAGCTCGCTCTCCCTCCCGTTCGGCGTCATGCGACACCCAGCCTGTCGGCGCGTGGTTCTGCTGTGGGCATCCGAGCACCCCTGGTGCAGGTATGTTTAGCACCTACAGACCCCAGTGCGGACAAGGTCGCAATCGTGCAGTGGGACCCCTGGTGGTCCATCGGTGCCACCCCATGTGGCTCCTGCTCAGCCTGCCAGTGCTGTTGGGTCACGGTGGGGCCACCCATGCATCCGCGGTGGCCGTGAAACAGTGCAACATGACTGACCTGTCTCCCAGTGCGGGCCCTGTCTGGTGCTGCCCTGTGTGCAATGTGCATCATGGTGGGCAGTGCACTGGTGGGTGCTCTGCACATCACGCCTACATACAGACCACCTGAACACCATCCCAACTGCTGTCCAGAGGTGCGTGTGCATGATGATGCCTGCATTGTACTGTACACCAAGGTGCAAGGGTGCCCAGCATCTGACACACGTATTTGGACAGTACAGGTGGTGGGTGTGGTCTGTGGATCTGTGTGTTTTCCATGTCTGTTCCTGCTCTGCTGTGCACCTGCACATGTATGCTTTGTGCCTGGTGTGTGTGTGTGTGTGTGTCCATATGACTGTTCACCCTTCCCTGATGGTGTGTTTATGTGCCTGGTCCCTTCCACTCCCCTTGCCGTCATGCACCCCTGGTGTGTTACTCTGTGTGCCTGTGGGTTGCACCAGGACAGTGTTGGTTGCACATGGCCCCTTGACTTACCTGTGTCGTGCATAATGCTCCTCTGTGATGGTGTCCTGGTGCAGCTGGGCCTGCCGGATCAGTCGGGGTCCCGCCGTCAAGGGGGCTGCTCATCACCATCATCACCGGCGCCGCTGGCATCCCCACTATCCCCCTCCTCGACCTGAATGGCTATCCCACAGTCTTTGGCCATGTTGTGCAGGATACAACAGGCCAGGAATATCCCACAGGCCTTTGAGGGGCTGTACTGTAGGGCACCGCCAGAGGTGTCTAGGCATCAGAAGCGTGCCTTGAGCATCCCAAACACCCGCTCGATGATGTTGCATGTGGCGGCATGCGCCTCATTATAGCGTTGCTGCGATGGGGTCATGGGGTGCCGGTATGGTGTGAGCAGCCAGGGACGGAGTGGGTATCCGCTGTCACCTGTGTGGAGATGGTGGAGATGAGTATCATGTTCAGGTCCATATTGCCAATATCCCTGTGTGCCACTACCATAGCACCTGTGGCATTCCCACCCTTGCCCCACGTTTGCAATTCCTACGTGTACTCACCCACTAGATGGCCTGTGGGGATGTCCCCACTCTCGAATCGATGGCACAGTGTGGACTGATACCATATAAAGGCATCATGTGCTCCACCAGGGTGTGTGGCACAGACATTGATTATGCGCCCAGTGGCATCACACACCACCTGGCAGTTGACACTGGAATAGCCCTTCCTGTTCCTATATGCAGCCCCATCGGGGCCAGGTGGTGTGCGAATGGCCACATGGGTGCAGTCTATGGCCCCTAGCACTCCAGGCATACGTGCTACCCTGTGGAACTCCTGCATGTTTGCTGTACACTCTGCCGCGGTGCTGGGGAACTGGATGTGCTCTGCAGCATGTGGCAGCAGTGCGCTGAGGAATTGGGTGAGGATGCATGACGTGGCCGAGTGTGTGATGCCTGTGGTGTCCCCTGTTGGCCTCTGGAAGGTGCCCGTGGTGAGCAGGCACATGCAAGCTGTCACCTTGGTCTCCACTGACAGAGCGTGACTCCGCCGTGAGGGTGCCTGCATCACATCACTGCACAGCTCACAGAGCCATCTCAGTATTGCCCTGTTCAGGCGGTACCGGCCCACGATCTCTACATCTGTGTACAGCTCAAAGCCGATGCGGGCACGGTACTGCCTGTTGGGGGCGTACCGCCGACGGGCCCTTCCACGGCCACGTCCCCCTGCAGCATGCATTCTCACCCCCCTCATTACAGCTTCCATGTGGAAGCTGGCACTGTCCATCTCCCGGCTTGTGACCCCCCTGGCTGATGTTGCTCTGTTACCCCAGCTGTCCTGACTGCTACCTCCACTGCACCGGGTACCCCGCTGGCCTCTGCAGCCTATGGCCCACACAACTTCCCTTGCCTGCCCTGTTCTGGACTGTCACTGTCTGTCTCTCCTGTCTGTCTCGCTTGGCATCCCTGTAGCGTTCTTGTGCCTCTTCCTTGAGCCTTTTTATTTTGGCTCATTTCCGCTGTGGCTTAACCGGCTGTTCTGCTGGGTCGCTGCGATTGTGCAACCTTTGAATATCGTGGCGCGCTTTATGCAGGATCCACCCCTTCGGTTGTGCATGCCATCATTTTGCATTGTGCTGTTGCTCAGCCTGTTTTTGGTGGCGCCAACTCCTGCTAAATATCGCCAGAATGGCGCACTTTCGGACTTGCGCATCGCAACCCTATTGCGCATGGCGCAACCCTTTTGAATATCCGGCCCAGAATTTGTAGAGTAAGGCTTTTAGTGCTATGATGTCCCTTTCTATGTAGATTTTTGGTTTATATGTTAGGAACAAAATATACATACATATAAATGTTTTATGTTTGTGTAAGTTTTAAATAGGCACCTTCTTGAAATGCACTTAAGTACTTTAAACATAATTTTAAACATTATAGGCTTTGCACTTTATATTTATAGTTGCACTTTAGGAGATTGCACTTTTGATATGTGAGAGTTGCACCCAGTAGGAAAGTTTTTTCAATTTTTTTTCTAAAATTTTCTCTGAAGTTTTTCTAATGTGTGGTATGTACCTTTAAATGTTTTTGTGGGTCATGCTTAGGGGGGTCCTCTTACTATTTAAGTGCTGTGAACCTAGCTGCTGACGTCTTGAAAAAGCATCTGGCAGTGACATGAAATGTTGATGTCTGGAGGGTGTGCTGCCACTGTTTGTACCCGGGGCATTTTCCCTTTTTGTAAAACTGTATTTTAAATATTAAAATCAGCTTAATATAGTGTCCAAGTGTGTGGACTGCTCCTCCTTTTTTGTCTGTGCTTGAGCCCACTGCTCTTATTTGTTATTGCTGCTTCTGTTGTTCACAGCGTGGCTCCAGCTGCAATGTCCTGAGCTGCCTCCTTCTTCACTGCCTTGGTTTTCATGTCACCACTCAAAAATAAAATATTCTCTGTTATCAGACCATAGTGCAGTCACTTTTTTGTGTTTACTAGATTTTTCGTGTAATGGTGGACAGACTTGGAGATTTTACAATAATCTTCTAAAATATTCTACTTTCAAAAATAAGACAGACACTGCACTGTCAGATTTTTTTCATCATAACAAGGTGGACAGCAATAATATGATTCAGAATTGGGATGCCTTCAAGGCAACCCGGTGTGTGGGGGGAGGGGGGCTCTGAGGCATCATTGAGAAACAAGAAAAGGAAAGCTAAAACACTAGAACTAGAAAATAATTTAAAAGATTTAGAAAGGAAAATTAAAAATGGAGATAGTTCCAAAAAAGAAGAATATGAAAAAGTTGCTTATTAATACAGAAATATAAGATATTAAAAATAACTGGTTAAGGTAAAAAAAAATATGGCACTTAGATGGTGAATTATCCAGGAAATAATTGGCTGGACACCTAAAAACAGCTGGGCCCAGATATTCAAACTGCGCTCAAAACGAGGCAACAGCGAAACAACACAAACCAGTTCATATAAATGCGCAACAGGTGGAAATATTCAAACAAGGAGCAGAGCAAATTGCGCAAGCAACCAACGCTGAATATCGCAGACATACCACGCCATCGCTGCAACCAGGAAGGGAGAAGTTGAGTTAAAATGTTGCGCTTATGGCGCAGTCCAGGGCAGGCCAGCTGAGCAGTCCAGAGCTGCCATAGCGCAAGAGCCCCTCCAGAGCAATGGAACTGCACATCCAGGGAGGCACGCTGGGGCCACCGCCAGCCATGCCACACATGGGTACAGGAACACACTGCAGAACCCACACCACACCTGCACACCCCAAGCACAGCATCACTGGGGTGGGACGGATGATCTACTTGCCCATGGGGACAAGCCAACAAAGCATAGCAGAGCCACACCCCAGCACAACCACTGGCAGGCGGAGAGTGCCACACAGGGGTTGACAACCACAGTGCACATCAGCCCCTGCACGCACAGCACACCCTGAACTGTGACCCCAAGACACCACCTATGTGCAGTGACTGGCACTGCAGGAAACCATGCATCCCCCCAGCACACGTCAACCCCGTGCAGCACAGAAGCCTTCAAGCCAGACAGACCCTGTGCACCCAGCAGTGGGTGGCAGCAGATGGCAAGACCAACAGAAAGCCACTGCCATGCTGGAGAAACCTCCCCATGCACACACATGCACACACACGCACACGCACCCAGGACCAGACCACCCCAGATGGCATGTACACACCTGCAACTGAGCACCCATAGCCAGCTGCAAATCAGAGACCAACACGGTATTCATATATCAAAATAGAAATGTATATTGAACATATTAAATAACAACAACAATAGAAACTATTTACAAGGGGGGGACGGGTACAAGGAAGGGGTGTTCAAGGGGGAGGGATTAAAAACTTGGAGAGGGAAGGCAGGGTGGTAGGGATGGGAGAAGTGGGAAGGGAAGAAACTCATTGGCCAGCCGGACACCCGTCTTCCGCCTGCTGTCGGCCAGTTCCATGCTGCCTCCTCCGCAGGCCATGGCGGTGTATAGACCTCAGGATGGCCTGGTCATCACTAACCATCTGTCTGAGGGCCCGGACATCCCTGGATATGCGCTGGAGTACCTCAAGACCTAGGAAAATGGGAACACAGTCAATGGCTGTGACTGACCACAACCCTGAACACTACCCAACCTGCAAGCCATATAGCCCAATGTCCTGCACCTGTGATGGCATACACCCACCCACAGTGAACATGCACAGCCATCACAAACAGGCGGCACCAGCTATGCGCACCACTGCCCACACACACTGCTCACGTCCATCACCGGTACAAACAAGGCTGGCAAGTGGCGTGGCAACGTGGTACAATGTGCATTACAGCTATGTGCCCCAGTGCATGCATGGGCCACCAGTGACGCATACACAGACGTGCTGTGATACTGCACAGTGATGCATGTCACCTGTGTCGCATATAGACATAGATAACAGACAGTGTCGGCAGATAAGGGCCTATCGGCCAACCCAGTCTGTGCATTTGAGCTGTAAGTTCACTTTGTTTACCTAGGAGTCTGTTGCCCCTTACCCCTAACCTCCAGAATTCCATTTTGTCTATCCCGTGCATTCTGAAATCCCATGATTGTTTCAGCCCCCACCACTTCTTCTGGCAGGGTGTTCCACTTGTCCACCACCCGTTCTGTGAAGACAGTCCTTCTCATGTGTCCTCTGAATTGTCCACCCTCCAACAGCATCCCATTGCCTGTAGTCCTGGAACATCTTTTTCAACTCAAAATAGTGTTTCTCTGCACCCTGTTCCACCCTGTAAGATACTTGTATGTCTCTATCATATCCCCTCTCTCCCTCCTCCCCTCCAGGGAGTACATGTTCAGTTCCTTCAACCTGTCTCCATAGGACTTGTGATGCAAGCCATGCACCATCTTTGGTGCCCTCCTCTGAACCTTCTCTGCCCACTGTACGTCCTTACGTAGGGATGGTCTCCGGAAATGTACACTGTATTCCAGGTGGGGCCTCACTAGTGTCCTGTATAGTGGAATTATGACCTCCCCTTTCCTGCATGGTTGTATTGTGCAGGGCTACTAGTCTCCCCCCCCAGCATGCAATAGCATCAATGAAGTCATGATACTCACACTGCTCAAGCAGCTCTGTCTGCCGCCGTTGCTGCCGCTGTTGCTCCCGCTGCTGCTGCTGCTGTAGGGGTGCCACCCTGCTGGCACCGGGTCCCTGGCCTGCCCGTCATCAGCTGTTGCTCGCCTCCTCAGATCCCGGCCTGTGGGAGACATATTGAGACAAACATCAGTGTGACTCAAAGCAGAGTGCACCCTGCCCCAGTGAGAGTGCCCGCCCACAGCCATAACCATCCATCGACAGCTGCACACACTGACACAGCCAACCGTGTCCGAGCTGCCACCATGCACAGCCACACAAGCACACACAACCCCTACAGAGAATATAGGCATAGGATGGTACACTCACCTGGCCTAGGCACCACGCCCACCTGGCACGCTCCCGCAGCCTGGCCAACATGTCCGCTCCTTCCAGCGAGGTCACTGTACAGTGCCGGCACTGCTCAGCAGACCGGCCCCATCCAGTGACCTCCACCAGGTCAGTGGCCACTTGCTGCCACACTTGCATCCTCGCCATGGTGAGGGGGGCCTCACCATAGAGTGCCTCACAGTGGGGCTCCACCAGGGCCACCAGGTTGGCCACCTCCAGTGGACTCCAACTCACTGCCCTCCTCCTAGCCATCTCAGCCAGTTTACAGCAGGCAATATGGCGCTCCGCTGCACTGTAACCTCACATGGAGATGTTCGCAATAGACCACCACAGGATCCAATCGCTGTTAATTGGCGCCGTCCTTCACACATAAGCGCTGTCACCAGACAAAGCGAATAAGGACGGACACATGGCATGCGAACAGCGCCAGGGGCAAAGGGCATACACAAGGTCACGGTAATGACGCAGGCTACGCAGTGCCATCGGACGTATAGGCATCCTGCGCGACTGCCAAGCTCGCGTACCAGTGCCACAGTGGACTATTGCGCAGTAGTGCCACAGCGCCATATAGTGCCCAGTGCGTAGCGCCACTGGCACAATGGTGGCCATGGCCGCAATTGCCTATCGCGCTCAGCAGGTCTGCAGTCACGATGAGCGCGTGCGTCGCTGTCTGGGCATGCGCAATGCAGTGTAGCACGCAGGCACAAATTCGCCATTGGCTCAGCTGCCCTTCCAGTATGCGCAAAGCGCAAATTCGCGATATTCAGCTGACATATGCAAATCATTCGATCAGCCATTCAAAGGTGCAGTGGCACGATTAGCATGTCATTAAAGTTGCGCCACTCCTCATTTGCATGTGTTGCACTATAAAAATGCGACAGTGGGTTGTGCTGGCCAGATTCGGTTACTGCAGGTGAGAGGTGAGTTACATGCTGTGTGATGCTCAGGACAATGCTCATGGGCAAGGGTGCTGGAGGATGATAAAGGCTGAGGGGGCTGAGAATCAAAAGGGCACTCAGAAAGGGACAAAGGGCACCTTTTCTATTAGTATCTGCCATACGGAGAAGAAACATGGGGGGCTTCCGTCCCCCCCGGGCTGGCACCTATGCTCATGGGGAAATGCTGTAGACTGCACAGTGACAGGTGTCCACTTCCACCCATACAGATCACCATGACTGACCAGAGCCAAGGTGAGGGTGAGGACGGCGGGCGTAGGAGGAGGCCGAACTTCACAGCGGCAGAGACGGAGGCTCTCTTCCAGGCCTACCTGGAGGATGAGCCACTATTGAGTGGACGGAGGGGCACCCGTCAGGAACATGCAGCTGCATGGGAGGGGGTAGCTCGGGCTGTCAACCTGCACGGAAGCCACCAGCGCTCCCATGCAGGAATGCAAGAAGAAGATGGGGACTGACCGCAGGAGGCTGAAGGAGAAGGTGGCAGCCTTCAGGGCGGCACGTGCTGGCACTGGTGGGGCCCGCCAGTGGTGTTGCAGCTGACCCCAATGGAGGAGACACTGGTCGCGCCATGCAGCCGAAAGTGCCATTGTGGGCGTACTCAGGCGGAGGGATTCCAGACAGGTGGAAGCCCATCACTGCATGGTATGACATGGTGGTGGTGTTGGGGGCGGTTGTTCACATGCACTCACATGTACTCTCTTTCTGTTACAGATCCTGTTCGGCCTTCAGGAGACGGTGGTGGTGGTGGGTCCAGACAGTGATGCAGACCTGCTGGATGAGGAGGACTCATCCACCTCTGCCACCAGCCAGCAGGCACTGCAGCAGCATGCACGCTGGGCCAACAACTCTGGTGTCAGTGATACGGGTGCGGGGGGTGCACAGCCTGTGTCTCAGCAGTCTGGCATGCAGGTATGCAAGCATGCTGTGCCTATGGCAGTGGCACGTACCTGCATCATTGATGATAGCAGGCCTGCAATGGGCAGTGATAGGTGTGTGTCCCATGACGGACACATGGCAGGCCAGCACATGCCCCTGGGCCTTCCTGGTTCACACCTGTGTACCAGCATGCTTGCACAGTCCCAGGCTGTGCCTGTCAGCACCGGTGGGGCAGCACCAGTGGCTGTGCAGATGTCCGGCACTGTTGCCAGCACAGAGGTGGAACAGGTGGACCTGGGGGCTCAGCAGTTGAAGGGGCGGCAGCAGCAGTCGCACACCAGGTCTGGGAGTACAGTGTCAAGCAGTGGCACATGTCCACCGCCCTTTGATCCACCCATACCTGGTCCTGGAGAACAGCGCCCACCCTCAAGGGGTGCTGTGCACCGAGACCGTCCACACCCTGGGGGTCACGATGCCATTGGGGCACAGTACCCATTGGACGTGCACACCCGCCTGCTACAGGAATCAGTACAGCTGCAGGGGTGGGTTGCAAGGTCCGTGGAGGCACTGTCTGTGTCCGTGGAGCGGCACAGCAGGGAGTGTGCTCGGGACCTAGCCGAGCTGGTCCTTATGTGGACGGATGTGACCGCCGCCATTGACAGGCTTATCCAGGTAGTGGTCTCTGTCACAGATGCATTGGGCACACTGTCAGGTGCCCCTGTACCGCACACCCCACACAGTGCGCTCTCCACTCCCCGTTCCCGGCATCGTGTGACACCAGGCCTGTCGACGCCGGGTTCCGCTGTGGGCATCCTGAGCACCCCTGGTGCACGTTTGTTCGGCATGATGCAGACCCCTGTGCGGGCAAGGTCGCGTTCGTGCAGTGGGACCCCTGGTGGTGCAACAGCGCCACCCCATGTGGCCCCTGCTCAGCCTGCCAGTGCTGCTTGGCCACGGTGGGGCCACCCATGCATCCGTGGTGGCCGTGGGACAGTGCTACATGACTGAGCTGTCTCCCAGTGCGGGCCCTGTCTGGTGCTACCCTGTGTGCAATGTGTGTCATGGTGGGCAGTGCACTGCTGGGTGCTCTGCTCACCACGCTGACACACGGACCACCTGCACACTCTCCCAACTGCTGTCCACAGGTGCGTGTGCATGATGATGCCTGCATTGCACTGTACACCAGGTGCAAGGGTGCCCAGGTCCTGACACACGTACTTGGATGGTACAGGTGGTGGGGGTGGTCGGTGGTGCTGTGTGTTGGCAATGTCGTTTCCGCAGTGCTGTGCTTCTGCCCATGTACGCTGCCTGGTGTGTGTGTGTGTCCATATGAGTGCTCACCCTTCCCTGATGGTGTGTTGTTATGCCTGGAACCTTCAACTCCCCTGACCTTCATGCACGGTGTGTTCCCCTGTGTGCCTGTGGTTTGCGCATGGACAGTGTTGCTTGCACAGAGGGAAGAGTGACCAGTGGGGTACCACAGGGATCAGTGCTGGGACCGGTCCTA
Organism: Neoceratodus forsteri; assembly: GCA_016271365.2. Classification (NCBI taxonomy): domain Eukaryota; kingdom Metazoa; phylum Chordata; order Ceratodontiformes; family Ceratodontidae; genus Neoceratodus; species Neoceratodus forsteri. Next base: position 1,876,400,393 of record CM057452.1, read on the forward strand.
TTCAACATCTTCATCAGTGACATTGCGCAGGATCTAGAAGGCAGAATTTCACTGTTCGCTGATGACACAAAGCTCTGTAACAGAGTAGACACACCAGAGGTGTAGACAGAATGAGACGGGACCTGCAGAAACTTGAAGAATGGTCAAGGGTTTGGCAGTTGAAATTCAATGCAAAGAAGTGCAAGATAATGCATATGGGGCACAAAACCCTGGCACAATATATCAGTTGGGGGTGAGGATATAGCATGCACCAAGCAGGAAAGGGATCTTGGGGTTGTCATCTCTGATGACCTCAAGGTAGGGAAACAGTGTGACAAGGCATCAGGTAAAGCAAATAGGATGCTGGGATGTATAGGCAGGGCATCACCAGCAGGAAAAGGGAGGTCATAATTCCGCTTATACAAGACACTAGTGAGGCCCCACCTGGAGTACAGTGTACAGTTCTGGAGACCATACCTACGTAAGGACATAGACAGGGTGAGAAGGTTCAGAGGAGGGCAACAAAGATGGTGCATGGATTGCATCACAAGTCCTATGAAGACAGGTTGAAGGAACTGAACATGTACTCCTGGAGGAGAGGAGAGAGAGGGATATGATAGAGACATACAAGTATCTTACAGGAGAAACAGAGTGCATGAAAACACTATTTTTAAGCGAAAAAGATGTTCGAGGACTAGAGGGCATGGGATGAAGTTGGAGGAGGACGATTCAGAGGAAACATGAGAAAGAATTTCTTCACAGAACGGGTGGTGGATAAGTGGAACACCCCGCAGAGGAAGTGGTGGGGCTGAAACAATCACGGATTTAAGAATGCATGGGATAGACATAAAGGAATTCTAGAGGTCAGGGTAAGGGAAACAGACTTCTAGGAAAACAAACTGAACTTACAAGCTCAAATGGGCGAGACTGGGTGGGCCATAGGCCCTTATCTGCTGACACTGTCTATGTATCTATGTATCTATGTATGTCCCCTTGACTTACCTGTGTTGGGCGTAGTGCTCTTCTACAATGGTGTCCCGGTGCAGCTGGGCCTGCCGGGTCAGTCGGGGGTCCCTCCGTCCTAGGCGGGGCTGCTCATCACCAACATCACCGGCGCCACTGGAGTCCCCATCGCTGTCCCCCTCTTTGACCTGTACGGCTATCCCATGGTCTTTGGCCATGTTGTGCAGGATGCAACAGGCCAGGAATATCCTACAGGCCTTTTGGGGGCTGTACTGTAGGGCACCGCCGGAGGTGCCTAGGCATCGGAAGCATGCCTTGAGCATCCCAAACACCTGCTCTATGATGTTACATGTTGCGGCATGTGCCTCATTGAAGCATAGCTGCGCTGGAGTCATGGGGCACCGGCACGGTGTGAGCAGCCAGGGATGGAGTGGGTATCCGCTGTCACCTGTGTGGAGATAGTGGAGAGCAGTGTCATGTCAGGTCCATATTGCCTATATCCTTGTGTGCCACTACCATGGCACCTGTGTCATTCCCACCCTTGCCCAGAGTTTGCATTCCATACATGTACTCACCCACTAGATGACCCGTGGGATGTCCCCTCTCAATCGATGGCACAGTGCAGACTGGTGCCATATGAATGCATCATGTGCTCCACCAGGGTGTGTGGCACAGACATTGATAATGCGCCCAGTGGCATCACACACCACCTGGCAGTTGACACTGGAAAACCCCCTTTCGGTTCCGATATGCCTGGCTGTCGGGGCCAGGTGGTGTGCGAATGGCCACATGGGTGCAGTCTATGGCCCCTAGCACGCCAGGCATACGTGCTACCCTGTGGAACTCCTGCATGTTTGCTGTACGCTCTGCCGCGGTGCTGGGGAAATGGATGTACTCCGCAGCATGAGGCAGCAGTGCGCTGAGGAATTGGGTGAGGATGCATGACGTGGCCGACTGTGTAATGCCTGTGGTGTCCCCTGTCGGCCTCTGGAAGGTGCCCGTGGCGAGCAGGCACATGCAGGCTGTCACCTTGGTCTCCACAGACAGAGCGTGACTCCGTCGTGAGGGTGCCTGCATCACATCACTGCACAGCTCACAGAGCTGTCTCAGTATTGCCCTGTTCAGGCGGTACCGGCCCACGATCTCAACATCTGTGTACAGCTCGAAGCTGATGTGGGCACGATACTGCCTGTCGGGGGCATACCGCTGACGGGCCCCTCCGCGGCCATGTCCCCCTGCAGCATGGTGTCTCACCCCCCTCATTACAGCTTCCATGTGGAAGCTGGCACTGTCCATCTCCCTGGCTTCCGCCCCGGCTGCTGTTCCTGTGTTACCCCGCTGCCCCCACTGCTGCTTCCACTGCACCAGGCACCCCCGCTGGCCTCTCTGTCCTCCTGGACCCACTGTCCCTGTCTGCCCTTCCAGCTTCTGTCTCTCTCTCTGTCTCTCGTCTCTCCCCAGTTTGCGGCCTGCTGGGGGTCTGCGCCGCTTCCTTGAACCTTTATTTTGGCTCAATTCTGCTGCTCCTTCCAACTTCCGGCTGAGCCACTCTTGCGCATTGCGCCAAGTGTTCGGAATATCGCATTGCGACTTTATGCATGGACCTGCCCCTTCAAGCCGCGCATGCCTTCATTTCACTGCGCTTGTTGCTCAGCATATTTTCGGTGGCGCACTGGCCCCTTCTGAATATCGCAGAATGGCGCATTTTTGGAGTTGCGCACGGCGCAACCCTTTTGAATATCTGGGCCCTGGTCTACAAAATCAGAAATAACAGCAATTCATGACAAAGATGGTAAAATGTATACTGTTAAACTCGGTTACTATGGATGCTTCTTAGATGACTACCAAGACCTATATAAATCACAAGGACAACATTCTAACACACAATTAGAATAATATGCACCCCTTTTACAATCACATACTGTAAGTTAACAACTGAGCAGTAAACCTGTCATTTACAAGAACCTAAAACTCTTGAAGATATAAAATAAACTATTAAGTCAATGGCTAAAGGAACATGCCCTAGGGATGATGGTTTTACCACTAAATGTTATTTTGAGTTCTTAGATGTGACTTCCCTCTGTTATTAACCTTATTTCAGGCAATTCAAACACACAATAAGACTCACAACTCGTTCAAGTCCACATTTAATACATTACTTCCAAAGCAGGGAAAAGATATCAAAAAGTACAAAATTACTGACCAATCACAGTACTAAACAATGAATATAAAATCTTCATAAAAAGTTTGAGTAATAGGATACTACCATTTTTTTTGCATTAAGTTATACATCACAATCAAAATTTGTTTATTCCTAATAGGCAAATTCATAAAAGTTTTCACAAAGTTCAATACATTACTGAACTTTTACAAAAGACAACAAGAGAAGCAATTATTTTAAGTCTCAATGCCACCAAGGCCTTTGATGTGGTTGAGTGGTATTATCTCCTTTTCATACTGGATCACAGGAGTTTCCCAAGTTAGTTGATAAATTGAATCAAAGCCCTGTAAGATTCCTCTAATTCAAGGTTAAAAATTAATAATGGATTTATCAAAGGTTTTGAACTTTTTTGGAGTGTCAGACAGGGCTGCCTTATATCTCTCACTTTGTTCATGTTTTGGTCCTAGAAATGTTGTTAATAGTGATGGGACAAAATAAGAAAATTAAAGGGATTTCATATGGCAATGATACTACAAGTCTTCCAGTGTACATGGATGATGTCCTTTTGCTCTTAGATTAGCCAAAAGAAAATCTGACAGAACACAAATCAGTTATTTCCCATGTTTCCACAGTCTCAGGTTATACAGTTAATGAATCTAAATTGGAAATCAGAAACGATTTTCAATATGCACTCAGAGCAGGGAATTCAAGCTACTTCCTTCCATGCAACATTACAACTAGATTTTATGGTGTATTTGGGTATAAAATAAAAAAAATGTTAGATGAACTACACAGATATAACTATATTCCTTTAACTGAAGAAAAAAATATAAGATTTCTGGTGACAAAACTGCCACTTTCATTAGTAGGCAAAATCCAAGTTTTGAAAATTGGGTCCATCCCTCAGATGTCATATACATTATAGGCCATACTTGTGAACATTAAAGATAAATAGAATAAAAAAATTAAGTTATTTAAAGAGTTCATATGGAGCTTTAGAAAACTTAGCAGTGCATGTCTTCCTAAAGAGCATGTCTTCCTAAAAAGTCTGTGTGCCCTGATCCTAAAAATTATCTTCAAACATAAATAGCCAAAATGCTTCATTGCTGGCTGATGGGCAGCAAACTGATTTTATTCTGCAAAATACCTTTAGTTAACATCAATTCCAATACCAATATTTCTCTAGACATGCTTTGGTGTGCTCCTGCTCTATTTCAGAAAGGTAAAAGTGATAAAATTAGAAACAGAAGTTTACTGATTAAAATGTATTTGTCTAAAATTTATGTGAAAATTAAAATTTTCAAAGCCAAAAAACTATTGAATAACCAAAATGTAAACATTTGTGGTAAAAGTAGTACCATTTCTAGCTTGGAAATGGAAAGGTATTTTCAGGTGGTCAGAGCTAACCCAAGGCAGGAAATTTTTGAATTTGGGGCCCTGCAAAGTCAAATATGATCTATCTCAGATTTCTTAAAATATGTCCAGTTATGCAATATCTTCTTAAAGGAATTCACAAGATGGGAGAAAGCCCAACATTTTTGTAAAAGTTAGAGACTGGAGGAAGAGATGGAAGGGTTAAAGTAAATAAAATAAAAAGGTTTATTTAAGCATTTAATATTAAAGCTACTGTATACTTAAATCATAATATTTACTATAAAATGGGGAACAAAAGTGGTCAAAAGATCAGAAGGCCAACATAGCAGAGGCACAATGGAACCAAATTCTGTCTATGATTAATGTGTATAAGACATCTAGAATCAGATCAATTCAATTTAAAATAATCAATAGAGTCTACTTTACCCCCCTTGCAATAAGTAAAGCTAACCTTAAAGAGAATTCAAGATGTTGGCACTGTCAAATGGATAATGCTGATATCATTAACGTTATGTGATCTTGCAATCTAATTACTAGGTGGTGGTCTGAATCTGTCAAGATTCTTTATAGTATTTTTGTATGAATATAAGTCAAAATGTTAGTTCTGTTATATTAGAGAATTTTTACTAAGTCATGTCATCCAATCATAAGATTAAAGTAATAAAATCTAATATAATAGCAATTAAAACAACTTATTCTTAAGCACTGGAAACTTGACAAAGCTGATGATGTGGTGCTATTTCCACTAAATGAATGGGGCAATTTTTTATGATCACTCGTTATGAACCTGATTTCTTTGCCTCTGATGAAACTTTCTAGTCAGTATGCAGGTGTCCAGTTGTGGAATAATCACCCCAGCTCTTTATCCTTTCTTAACCTTGTCATCAACTGAGTTCCCAACATATCTCTCTGAACTTTGTTTTTAACCTAGCTAACCACACTGGTTAAATAACTTATTGATGTTCCAGCAGTAGTGATTATGTATTCATAAATCTATTTATTCTCCATGTACAATATTTATAGATCTATTAACCCAGTGTTGCGCACTGTGAATGTACTGTATTGAATTATATATTTATCTCTCAGTAAACAACTACATTTAGTCAACAATATACCAAAATAAAGTTAAAAAAAGGAATGACACAATAAGCTGTGAGAGCTTGTTTCCAGGTGTGTCCTGGGTTGAGTGGGTTGCATGGACCTGTTTTATTGGTGGGGAAATGTTGCCCATGTCACCAGGAAAACTCCCCTACTCATCTTCTATAAGCACCATAGGATCTTTAACATCCACTGGACAGTTATCAGAGATGGTCAGAAGGCAGAAAGGATGATACCACAACAGTGCAGCTTGTACAGCACTACAGTGCCAGTTTGGGGTATTACCCAAGTATCTGGTGTATGAGGCTAATACCCATTTGGCACCTTGATGGGGGCACTTACAGCAGTGGGTCCTACCTTTTATCTTCAGAACCACTTATAGGGTAGTGCACCTAGATAGGTCAGCCACTAGCTCATGTAGCACATCTGATTGGGTCTGGAAGTGACAAGTTATAAGGTGGCTGTTCACTTGTACACCAGCACCCATCACTCTCAAATTCTTGCCAGTTGGCATAGCACAAGGGCTCCTGGGGCGTCCTGCTCAACAGATGAAAATATCTTGGGAGCTGAAGCTGTCATAAATTGTCTGCACTCCTTCAGCAGATTCCAGAGCTCCTGACTCTCAGGTGTGACTACATTCTCGGTGACTTGAGTATTAGCTGTTGACACTGTAGGAGGGCCCCATTGCTGCTTTGGTTCCTCAGCCTCTCTCACCTCTCAGAGTAGCACTGTTTTGGAAGGTAAGTCACCCTTCTTCCTGCAGATGCAACTTGATAAGTAGCACATCAGAGTAGGGAGCAGCCTTGAGCACATGGCCTAGTCACACTTGGCTCAAGTCCTGGATGGCAAGCGTCTTTTCTTGTAGACCTTCAGCAATGCCATCTTTAGACAGTTCAGGTATGCCAGCAGTGGTTCTCTCTTTGATTGCCTGGTCATTTTGAACTTCCAGTAGAGGTCCTCAGGGGGCACAGTGCTACCAAATGCACTTTACAAAGTGACTAAATGCTCTTGAGTAGAGGGATTTAGGTCAGTAGATCTCAGTATTTGAAGGCTTCCAGTGTCAGTCCTCTGAGGCTCTCTGACAGTTGCTTTTGCTTCATTGCCAGTTCTGCACTAACAGAGCTTCATAGTCTGTCAATGTCTCAAGGTCATCTTCCTCCAGCAGAGGTGAGTTTGACTCAGAAGAACATCTTAAGTCTCAAGTTAGAGTCCTGTATTGACAACAGCACATATCCAGGTTCCTCACTCGCTGTCCTAGATGACACAGGCACCTTAGATTTTGGATCTCTGCAGCAGACTTTCCTTCAGCCTGCAATCATTTGTGGAACCTTTTCTCAAAGCCATCTTGCTTTGAAAGGACATCAAGTTTGAGTGCCACACTGACATGAGTCACTGTAGCCCACTTGGTACTGCTTCCCTCTGGGGTTAGTCAATCAGGCACTCTAGTGTCATTCACGGTGCTACTGCACTCCACCAGAGTCATCAGGGTCTGGGTGGTGCTGCTGAGTGAATGTCCATGCACAATCACATTGCTTATGCACTTCACTATTGCAAGGGCAGCTGATTCAATTTGTTCCTTTCCTATCCTGGCAGGAGGAGGGGATGACAAATGCTGTCTTTAGAGGATCCAAGTCCTCACCAGTGCACTAACTGATGAGTCCGTCAAGCTCCATGGTGACGTTCAACATTTTTCAGTGTACCAAACTATTAATGCTTACACTGAGGCCTACATGGGTGTCTTGATAATAAACAAGAGATCCCAGTGGTACCTCCAAAGATGTGATTTGTTTGTTGTAGATGTTAGGCTTGCTATCTCTTTCTTGTGGTTTCAAACAAGGTTGAGGCACCTGGGTCATGATACACCTGATTGTGGGGTTTGTATCCAAGGTTTCAAGAATTGGTGCAGTGCCTCCTCCCAGAGGTGCCTGCTGTCAGTAAGGTACAACCCGTTGGGATGCAGCAAATCCCCACCTCCCCATGGTAACACCCAACACTTGAACCACTGCAATTCAATAACATTTAATCTAAAATATAATTACAGCAATATCATCATTAATAATATTCTCACAAATTTGGATTCTGATCAAAAGTACAGCAACTTTATTTAGTATCTGAAGGGCTTTGAATGTGGGAAAAATGGTTGGTTAGCAATAAGGTAGTATATGCAGTGTACACCCTCAGACTGTTCTTTTGTGTCCTCCTAGTCCCAATTTACATACACAGATGCTGCTTTTCAATGCTGTCCTGTGCACTGGCACCAAATGTTTAGAGTTTCTAAACTTTCTGCCTGTAATGCAGGCTGTGGTGCCCCTTGGTGGCTGTGCATAGCCATGCTTCCTGATCAGTCAGGTGATGCAGTTGGAGATTTCCCATCTCCTACATGAGTGTGATCACTCACTCCGTGATCAGCGGTGGGATGCAGACTTTTGATGTGTAGTTGGATGATATAGTCCATGTGGACACAGGAGGCAGGAATGAAAACAAGATCCAATTTTCTGGCAACTATGCTCCTCCACCTCCCCCATCCCCACAAAAGCTAAACTCCTTGGGGGCTTGAGAACGCAAGAGAGGGTGGTAGTCATCTGCTGGACTTTGTATAGCCAGATAAATCCCAGCTTTGGGAGGGGATTTATAAATTCAGATAATTTTGTTGGGGTCAGAACTGAGGTTGTAAAAGAAGAAGAAAAAGGAGTAATTCAAATAAAATAATAGGCAGTTACACTGGTTCAAATGGCTTTACTTCTGTCACCTTTATAGGCCTAGTTTGGAAAAACAATACAGTCCATCCAGCCAATCACGCTCAGGTCAACTGTACTGTTGGGCTACTACACCAATACCCACAGATAACAAATACTTACCTCTAGTGACATGAAGTGCCTGGGGAAGCCTGGATACCCAGGTGTTGGATCATGACAAGCTCGATGACATTGCACTTGGTTGATCAGCATTCGTCTGTCAAACAACCCAACTGTAATCCTGGTCGGATGGTCTAATCCAATAAATACCAGCATCAATCTGTTACTCTAATAAATTAACAATTGTTGATGCAGAACTCATGGGCCCTGATTCAGTGCTCATGGTTGCTCTGAGGCAGGCAGGCCTCCACCTCCAGTTGCAATCCTGGCATGATGTACTCATTCCACAGTTCAATTTTGCACTTCCAATGACTCCCTCAGCTCTCCTCTGCAAGTCACTCTCTCTGGCACTTCATGCAGATTCAGATGTACTCCTGCTCCATTAGTCACTCAGTGTATCTTAAGGATCCCAGGCCTCTGCAGCTCATCATGCTGGAACAATCAGCATGGTGGCCTTATCCCTGTTGGTTCCATCTCTGCTCAGACCCCTCCAGTCTGGTAAGAAGAAAGTCTCTCAAGCTATACACTGAAGCTTAGCTGCAGAATGGCTTACCTTTGTAGACTGATGCCCTCAGTCTCAGCTAAAGTCATTCTGTGGGTTGAGAGCAGCAGTCTCCTCCCCGGTGGCTGCATAAGCATGCTTCTTCCTCCAGAGTCTCATCACAGTTTCTGCCTTACACATGCAGCTGAGAGGTCTGCTTCTCTCAACCCTCCAAGCAGACGAATAATGCATTCTCTGATTCTTGCAGATAAGAGGTCTGCTCTACTTCACAGTCTCTGGAAGTCTGAGGATGTGCTAGAAAATTTCTAATCTGGTCATGAGAAGACAGTCACCTGGTTAATTAGGTCCATCTGTCAGTCTCCTGTGAGAGTTTGTCATGGTGTCACTCAATAACAGATTTACTACCTCATATCTGGTCCCATAATAAAGTCTTCCAACGTCCATAAAGCCCTCTATGGCTCCCTGGTAACTTGTGGAAGCTCATTGGCTGCTGAAGTGGCCTCTGACCTCATTTCTGTGATAAGAGGGGTCAGAGGGCAAAAATGATGGCAACTACTTTTGTATCCCTATGGAGGTACTCAGCCTCAAAGTCTTTATTCATAAAGGTCACCTACCATGAAAACAGTTATTTCCTTTTTTTGGTGCTCTGTATGGTTGGTTTCATGCCTGGTTGGATGGTAGTTTTTTTTTGGGGGGGAGCACACTCATCACAGTTACTGATCACTCAATCCACTGGTTACTGGGCTTCTTTGATGTGTGGCATAGAGCTGTAAAGAGTGAGGGGACAGGAGGGGTAGAAGATGTCCTCCCTCTCTTGCCCCTCCTTTAGTCACCACAAGGCACTCCAAATTGCCAAGGATGGGAGGAGCAATAGTGGTGGCATTGGCAGGGCTCAATGGAGCCAAAATGGTAAGCCTACACTTCGGTAACACCTACCTGCTCCCTCTTGTCATGACCATTCAGCATAAATGGCTTAGATCTGTTCTCATTACAGCAAGATGAATAATTCTCCAGCATCGGAGATACCCCACCAACCTCCCTTAACTTGAATGGATGTCTCACTGAGACAGGCACCCAAGCCAGCTACTGTATGAAACATAGAAACAGAATTTGTCAGTAGGAAGTACTGCTTTACCCACTCTTTCTGCCTAGATGGTCCCTTCTGAGTCTGTCTATGCAGACCCTAACCAGTCTCCGGCAAACCTCCATCCTGACTGCAGTTTTACTAATATTTCTCTATATCTATACCAAGCATGCTTGAAGCCCGCTACTGTTTTCATCTCCACCACTTCTGCTGGCAGTCTGTTCCAAGTGTCTACAACACTTTCAGTGAAATTGCACTTTCTCACATACCTCTTAAACTCTCCCCGACCTTCATCATATGCACTATGACCCTGCTGATCTTTCTTATTTCATGGCAGGACACAGAGCGTGATTGTAAATGTTGTTCAATCTGGGGAGAGGGAGGTGACCAGTGGGGTGCCACAGGGGTCGGTACTTGGGCCAATTCTTTTTAATTACCTACCAACTCCTTGTTGGCCGAACGGAGTGATTGCTTGGGACAGTAAGGAAACAGAAGCTCTTTCAGGTAGTCCGGGCCAAGTCCATGTAGGGCTTTATAAGTCAGTAATCCGACTTTGAAGGTGATCCACCACTGAACTGGCAGCCAGTGCAGCACCGGTGTGATATGGGAAGTCCGAGGAGTCCCTGTCAACAACCCTGCTGCAGCATTCTGCACCAGCTGCAGGTGGCAGATATCAACCCCCGGAAGCCCAAAATAAAGGGAGTTGCAATAATCGAGGCGCGAGGTCACAAAGGCAAGGATCAGTGTGGGAGGATCACTGGATGGAAAAAGGTGCTTGACCCTAGCGATGTTCCTCAAATGGTAAAAGGATAACTTAATGACAGCTGACACCTGAGATCGTGGTGTCAGCCCATCGTCGAGTAACACCCCTAGATCCCCACCTGTTCAGAGGCTAGGAGCTGGGAACCCCCCCAGAAAAAGCCCTGTGAGTTGACTAGCCCCTGACCCCCCTATCTGGTGACCTGGATCCACAACCATTACCTCAGTCTTCCCTGGGTTCAACCTCAGCCAGTTGGAATTCATCCAATCCTGGATTTCAACGAGGCAGTTATTAAATACCAAGAGTGCTCCATCCTGGTCAGGTGCAACAGACAAGTAGAGCTGGGTATCATCAGCATAGCAGTGAAACCTCAGCCCATACCATCTTACAGTGTCTCCAAGGGGCAGCATATACACTGCGAACAACATGGGGGACAGCACAGAGCCCTGAGGGACCCCACATGTCTCCGAGAGAGGGTCGGAGGAGTAAATCCCCAACACCACCCTCTGAGTTCTGCCAGTGAGGAAGGACCTGAACCATCTGAGGACTGAACTAGTCAGGCCACAGATGAACCTCAGGCACTCAAGCAGTACCCCATGGTCCACAGTGTCAAAAGCTGATGAGAGATCAATAAGCACCAAGATGGACCAGCTTTAAGGATCTCTTGCCATCAGGAGATCATTGAACACCTGAACCAGTGCAGTCTCGGTACTGTGCCTCTTTCAAAAACCGGACTGGAGAGGTTCATAGATGCTATGGATGGTCAAGTGGTTCTCCAGCTGTACAGCCACTATCTTCTCAATTACCTTCCCCACAAAGGGGAGGTTAGAGATAGGTCTGTAGTTTGCCAGACAGTAGCTCTGTATGTAAGGGAAGGGATAAAAGAGTGAACAGGGAGAAGAGGAGGCACTCTGGGTCACCTTAGGGACTGGAAATGGCACCACAATCCACACAGGGGTTGTATACAGACCCCCATGTCAGGGGGAGGGAATGGACAAGGATATGATAGAAGGCATCCTTAGGATGGCAGAGAAAGGGGAGATACTGTTGAAGGGGGACCTGAATATGCCAGATGTTAACTGGAGCACCTTTACTGCAGCCACATCCAAGAGCAGGGCCATTCTCGATGTCCTTCAGGTGGCATGCCTCAGACAGCTAGTTTTGGAACCCACTCATGAGGGAGCAATCTTAGACCTCGTACTCTCAAATAGGGACAGTGAGAGGATCTCAGATCTAGAAGTGGGTAGCCATCTGGGAACAAGTGACCACCAAACAGTGTGGTTTACGATAAACTCAGCTACAGAGTCAAGCCATGCAAAAGTGAGGATACTGGACTTCAGGAGGGCTGACTTTGGCAAGATGGGAGAGTGCCTTAGAAAAGTACTAGCAAACAGGCTAGAAGGAGGGGTGGAGCAACAATGGGGAAACATCAAAACTGCCATCACAGAGGTAACAAGCTTTTGTGTAAAGCAAATAAACAAATCAAAACAAAAAAAAAGCCACTATGGTTCTCAAAAGAGGTGGCGGGGAAGATTAGGGAGAAAAAGATAGCATTTAGGAAGTATAAGGAAACACAGAAGAAGCAGGACAGAGAACTGTACCAGTTAAGGCAGAAGGAAGCAGGGAGAGAAGTCAGATTAGTAAAGGCCCAAACTGAGGAAAAGATAGCCAACTCGGTTAAGAAGGGGGATAAAACCTTTTATAGGTACATCAGGGAGCGTAGAAAGACAAAGGGAGGGATAGCGAGGCTGAATAGAATGGATGGTGAGTGGGCAGAGAGGGAAGTGAAAAAGCAGGGATACTGAACTAATACTTCTGCTCAGTATTCACAAAAGAGGAGGAGGAGGTGCCTAATCCAATTAACAGAAGCACTCTGGATAGTGGTCAATCCCAGTCCTTTCACAGAAGAAAGGGTTCTGAAAGAACTCCTAAAACTGAAGGTGGACAAAGCAATGAGGCCTGATGGAATTCACCCCAGAATTCTAAAAGAATTAAGGGGAGAACTAGTGACACCATTGACTACCCTTTTTAACAAATCATGGGAGGATGGTGTGGCACCTGAAGACTGGAGGAAGGTAGATGTGATTCCCCTTCACAAAAGTGGGAGCAAGACAGAGGCAGGTGTAACCCCCCTGTTACCCAGGGTTACAAGAATCCCAGTTAGACCTAGTAGCAGGCAGGGAAGGCAGCTTGTGAAATTCCAGTTAAATGGATTTCACACTGTCTCACTCTGTTCTCAGTCTCAGCTGAGACTGAGGGATGACATCATTTTAGAACTGTCGCAGCTGCATAAGCCACTTTGGAATGTTGCAGCTAGGGAAGTTCGGATAGAATGTTGGTGAGGTTTTGAAATCAGTCTGTAGTAGAGTGTTGAAAAGGGAGGAGGTGTGCTGCAGCTGCAGGCCCTCATAGCCCTCAGCTCTGTGAAAGAGCTATGTTTTTGTTTGAGGTGTGTGTTCTCACCTGAAGAGGAATACAAGAAGAGCCAAGTGAAGTGGTAGAGACTGCTTACAAAAGTTCAGGGCCCCATCCCTGCAGGGATGGAGGGAAGGATTCGGCCTACTTCCAGGGGCAATCCCCTGACCCGGCTAGAGGAAGAAGAAGCTGCCTAAATCTAGGTTAGTGCTGAGGCACCAGAAGTTTTGTTGAGATTTCTTTGAAGAGAAAAAGCCTGTGGGGCACCTGCAACCAAGGGGTAAGTTTGCTCTGCTAAAGGGCCAATGTGTTTTCACCTGGGACAAGATGAATTTAAGTGACTGCTACTGTGATGTCAGGAAAAGAGAGCCAATTACGATTTTAAAAATTGTGGGAATTGGACTGCTTAACTCTGTGGGGTCTGGAAAAATGGACAGAGCCACTCATTAAGTATGTTTCAAGTTCAGCACATGTGGGATTGAAGAAACAGTAGATTAAATGTGACATACATTTAAAGAGAATCTACAAAATAAAGTGTTTTCAGAGATGAGGTGTTAAAGTCCAGAGGAATGGCCGGGTATGATTTATGGGAACAAGAGGTGGGGAGACCCCCCCCCATCTGGCATGACCAGAGTCACCTCTACGGGTTTCCTTTGGGACACCTGTTTGCTTTCTCTCAGGTACTTGGCCAGTGCCTGAGGAAAGTATCCAGGTGTGGGATTGCTGAAGAAGATTCCCTGATGGAGCAGAAGTGCTCGTAGGTGGTTTAAAGAGCCACCAACAAATCTCCATGCTATATGGAAGGTATATGGTAGTCCAAAGGGCTGGCAAGGGAGCCGAGCCAGGGAAACCAGAGAAGAGTCAAGTTCGGGCCAAGTGCCCTATGTGTTTCTAAACCCAAGGGTTTAAGCGTACAGCAGATGTGTGTCCGTTTAGGGAGAAATCTGCATTACCAGGAGTATAGCACTGTGGGTGTCCATCTATGCTTTATTGTTCCTTTCTGTTGTGAATAAAAGCCACATTTTAGAATCCCAGCTCCTTGTATGGACATTCAGTTATTGCTTCCTGTGTCCGGAATACTTGGGTGCCCCTGTGCAGAGTAGACAAACCTAATCACCATGCCGAGTGACACCTTTCTCCCCAAGTTTCAGGTTATAAAAATGGAGGCAACGCGTCACAGGACCTAGGCCCCTCAACCTGTCACTAGCCACACAGGCAGGGGTAGTAGCCCTCTCAGTTTAGCACTCACTGGGGGTTACATAGGAAACTACAGACCTGTCAGTTTGACCTCTGTGGTAAGGAAAGTGATGGAATCACTTCTGAAGGAAAGAATTGTTGAATACCTAGAGGCCAGTGGGGCACAGGACCCAAGGCAGCATGGGTTCACAGCGAATCTAACTGATTTCTTTGACTGGGTGACCAAAGTAGTAGACCAGGGAGGGGCTGTGGACATGGCCTACCTAGACTTTAGCAAGGCATTTGACACAGTCCCACACAAAAGATTAAAAATCAAATTAACCAGCCTGGGTGTGGGTCCCAGGGTGGTGGCCGAGTAAAACATTGGCTGGACAACAGGACACAGAAGGTAACTGTAAATGGAGTCCACTCTGAAGAAAGAGGGGTTACTAATGGGGTACCACAGGGTTCAGTACTGGGTCCAGTCCTTTTTAATGTTTTTATAAGTGACATTGCAGAGGGACTGGAAGGAAAAGTATGCCTCTTTGCAGATGACACAAAGATCTGCAACAGGGCTGATATACAAGGAGGTGTGGAAAGGATGAGAAGGGACTTGGCAAGGTTGCAGGAATGGTCAGAAGTATGGCAGCTTGGATTCAATGCAAAGAAGTGCAAAATAATGCACCTGGGAAACAAAAACCCAGGGGAAGATTACACAATGGGGGAGGTAGTAACAACAACAAAAATGGAAAGGGACCTGGGGGTAATCATATCAGATGACCTTAAGGTTAGCAAGCAATGTGAGAAGGCAGTAGGGAGGGCTGGGGGATACTGGGATGTATAGGAGAGGCATCACCAGCAGAAAACAGGAAGTTGTTATCCTCTGTACAGACAGTTGGTGAGACCCCATCTGGAGTACTGCTCCAGTTCTTGAGACCCCATCTCCGCAAGGACATAGACAGGATGGAGGCAGTCCAGAGGAGGGCAACTAAAATGGTGCAGGGTCTTCAAGAGAAGCCATATGAGGAGAGACTAAAGGAGCTTAATATGTATACCCTTGAGGAAAGGAGGGAGAGGGGGGACATGACAGAAACGTTTAAGTACCTCAGTAGAATCAACCAAGTCCAAGAGGGTAGCATCTTTCAGAAAAAGAGATGTGCAAGAACAAGGGGACACAATTTGAAGATGGAGGAGGGACGGCTCAGGGGCAATGTGAGGAAGCATTTTTCACAGATAGGGTGGTGGATACATGGAACAGCCTTCCTGAGGAAGTTGTGGGGTCCAAAAGTGTGGGAGAATTCAAGAATGCATGGGACAGACATAAAGCAATTCTTGTAGGGGCAGGAAGAAATAGGCCATTGGTTAACTAGGATCTGCAGCTTATCCTGTAGGGGAAATGGGCAGACTAGGTAGGCCAAGCGGTCCTTATCTGCTGTCAAAGTCTATGTTTCTATGTTTCTATGATATCCTGCCAAATATTTAAACAACCTTCACAGCCTCCTCAAGGGACTTCATAGCCTCCTCAACAGAATCATCTGGATGTCCAAGGGTCAACAGTCAGCAAAAAGTAGGGTTTTACATGACCTGTCCACTATCTCAGTACCCCTAACTTGTGTTGACTCCTTCAATGCTTAGGCCACATGGCAAAGATGAACGATGCAGGAGATAAGGAACCTCCCTGATGAGTTGCTCTCTCTAACATAAAAGGTACTTCAGTCTGACCCATGCTTACTACTGCAGAAGCCTGTGATGCTTGCACAGGGCACAACAAAGAAAAGCCCCAGGACAGCTAACACTATGGTGCATTGCTCAAACTGATACAAGGAAAATGAAGAAAACCAAGCACACCAGAGTTAGCTGAATATGTATTTATTAAACAAATTGCATTAGTGCAACAGTGAAAAATATCTCACCAAAACCACAGCTTCACGTGCTACAAACCATGGAGGAAACTGCCCCCACCACACACACCTATATCTTCAGTTTGCTCTGATGTGCATGTTTTTCTTTGCTTTTCATGCTTAACACAGAGGTTTGACCCTGGCAATAAACACTTCCCAAACTCAGCAGAGCCACACAACCTTAATCATATAGGGTGTCTCTGGGGAGTTGAATGGTTCTTCAGCAACGTATGACAACTACCACCCTTCCTTTCGCAAGACATATAGTACAGATGACACTGGCACACTTCCATGGGTGATCTGCCCTACCTTTCCTGTTATAAATCCTTCATGGTCTGGCTAAATTAAGAATGGTATAAACTGAGGAGTGGATAGCCTATACTATATTAGGGAGCAAGATGGGGTGGTTGCTGTATGGTGTCCTTTTTCTTTCTTTAAAAATGAAATATCTATTGCAACATTCCACATACTTTCTAAAAGAGAACTACTATCTAGTCCGTATTGTACAACTGTAAAACAGCATGACAGCCAACACAGTTCTGTATAATTCTGGGTGGGAGGAAGGGGCCCAAAATATTTCTCAATGTTCACAGGGCTCTTCTTCATTCTCAGTAGTCTCTCAGTAGTTCTTAGGGCTTCCAAAGCCTTTCTGCATCCATTATTACTTGCGGCAATTGTATCACTGATAGAAATAAATTTGGGTTTAAACTATTGCTTAACTTTGTTGAGTCAAAGAAAGTCCTAAAACTCTAATTACTTTATATCGGACTCTGCTCTACAATATGGTTACTAAACATTAACCTGGGGATTTATTTGCTTCCTCTTGCTTGCAAAGCAATTTGCCAGAAGTTGATCAAGGTGTGTAAATACTAGTACTATGTGAGTAGTGACTATTAATTAACAGACAGAGACCATATTCAAGGTAGTCAGTACTCTGATGCCACCTCCCCCAAGTTATATTATTAGAAAGGCATTTTCCCTTCCCACAGATGGCCTGAGCAAGTCCCCAAGAACCATCTCCTAACTCCGCCCTCTCCCTGGTTCTCCAGTAAAATGAACAGTACGGTGTCTTGTCAGCCTCTCCCCTGCCTCACACCATTATTTTAAAATCACTCACCACCCCAACCATAATCTGGCCTTCTCCCCCCCGAGCCAACGACCAAAATCAAAAAATTATCAGGCACTCCCCATGATCCTCAGTTCATGATGGGCAGACAATAACTAAAAATCCCGCCAGCTGTAACAGTGCATTACATATGAGGTCACTGGCGTGCTCCCATATGACCCTCAATATAGTCTGCTTAATAGCAACAAGTGGTGAAACAGAGGACCACTTCTTCTCTCCCATTCATGCCTCAGAGTTGTCAACTGGTGCTACAGGGAGTGGGGATGTGACTGAGCTGCCAGGATTTTATCCCCGGCACCATTTCCTCATCATGTATAATGAGTCAGAGGGATCCAATTGAGGTGATATGATTTTAAGTGTTGCTCTTCACCTCATATTGGATCAGAGCAGGGAGTCTACCTCACATCTTTCTGATTTTATCTAGAGTCCTTGGGGGTCAGAGTAGGGTTGTAGATTCACTTAATATGGCAGTGTCAGATAGGGGTGAGGGGTAGGCAGGATGCCTTATATGGTATTCATTATATGGAAGGACCAGGGAGGAGGGTGGGGGAAGCAAAATGACTGAGAAGTGTGTGGTAACCACTGGATTAGTACTGAACACCTGGGGTGGGACGTCTTTTTTAAGGATATTTTTAATCCACTATCATCCAAATAATGACAACGTTTGGTTTATGAGTATGACTACCTTCCAAATATTAAGAAAAAGGTAGCTGCACACCTCTACAGTAGTGAACATCACAATATTTGGATTCAGCAAATATTTGCATTCAGCCCTCCAGCTATTCAAGATATTTGGTGTTTGTATTTGGCACACAAATATGTTTTGTAGAAGCATGCTGTAAAGAACATTTTTTTTCCAATGCAAGTCCTGCTCCAACTTGCCTGACAAGTAATGCAATTTAACTGTTAGGAAAGGAACCCGATGCTTACCCCAGTAGTAGTAATAGATTTTGTATCTTTGTGACTCCCTTCTCTGGGGCTCAGGGCACCATTACAACAGTCCAGGAGCCATATAAAGGATGACCCATTTTCTTTCAAGGGGACAGAAAATGTGTTTGTTTGTTTTAGCCCCATTAAGCAAAGCTCATTTGCAAGGAGGTCCTGGGTAGGACAGAGAGAACAAAAGTAATATTTACAAACATAGTTTAGCTTTGCAGCTAAAAGATTAGCTGCTAAGAGCAACACAAAGGAGCCAACTTCTTTCAGGGGAGGTAAAGGTAGCAGGTAAAGGTAACATGTGATGGTGCCACTGGCATCTTTCAGATACCAAATGGTAACACAACTGGCATTACCCCGCCTTCTATGTAGCGTGCTCTGGGCCAGTTTCTGAATGCACTGTGGAGGAGGACTGATGATTACATCACCTACATACCGGAACAGAGTCCTGCAACTTTGTAGCAGGTTTTCCACACGGCACATTTCCAAATAGTACTTACTGTGAACCGTCCATGTTGCATTAAAAGCTCTGCCTGGCAAGGGTTCAGAGGTGGATATCAACCAAGAAAGGATACCACCTGAGGGACGTGGCTTGGCCACTGAGCAAGATGGCTGCCTGACTTAAGAGTCTCTAGCTAGGAATATATCCATCATAATACACCTATTTAACTTGCTTTCTGACAGTGTGTTGGCAAATAGGTCAAAGCATCATATCAAGACCTGCAGTTTGATACCACTATTCTTTTTCATGCAGAACTACTAAGGCCCGTAGAAAGAAACTGTTGCAGAAATGGAGGGAGAGGCCCAAACCTCCTGATTGGATGATCTGTCTGAAATTAAAGTGATGCTACAGATCCTACTTAATGACCTTCTGCCAGTAATTAAAACAATCCCTGCATGAAACTACAGCTAATATGGAAGGTCTAATAGGGAAGGTCTTGCCCAGTGAGTAAGGGACACAGTGTGCCACCTTGGCAGGATGGACACCAGTGCGGTCGTCTGTGATGACAGGCTCCAGTTATCACAATTGCCAGATTCAAATGCTTTGGATCAAAATAGATGACCTCGAGAATCGATTCCATAGAAATAATCTACATCTAGTTGGCTTTGCTGAATCAGCTGAACAGGGGAACATCATTAATTTCCTGCAACAAGCGATCCCCAGAATCTTGGACCTTTACTGAGATGCTCCCCTTGAGATCGGGTGGGCTCACCACTCACTTGTTCTGAGGCCCATAACAGGAGAGCGGCCCCACCTGATTTTGGCCTATTTCCTCTGATTAAGTGTTAAGGACAAGATCTTATGTCTTGCTTTGGAAAAAGGACAACTGATGAGGCAATGGCACCGTTTTCTCCATTTTTCAAGACTTCTCCCATGTTTTAACTGGCAAAAAGTGTGAATGTGCCCACATCAAGAAAGACATGACAGCCCTTGGAGTCTCCTACTCCTTTAAGTAATCTCAAGATATGTCACAATGGGGATTGGCATACCTTCACATCCCCAGATGAAGCCAGGGCAGTTCTTCTCCATAGTTGGTCACCGCCTCCTCCCCTCAGCAACTTGAACCACGGGCACTCACCAGAGCAAGCATGAACCTCCAGACCTGTGCTGCCATCACAAAACAGGGCATTGTCATGATGCCACCAGGGCCACACCAGTTCATGAAGCTGACTCTGTCTGGTAGAAAGCAAAACCTAAATGATCCTCCCAGCATACCTCCAGGACTACAGCATGACCAATGGGATTGACGTCCCCGACAATGAACCCCACCGGAAGTTGTAACCTTGGGTCACAGGTATTAACCCCAGCTTCCTCCTCTGCTTCACCACCTCTCCCACTGACAATGACTGCAAGATCACTCCAGGCTGCAGCTGTGGCTCAAAAACTGCCCCAAGATGAAGCCTTCCTATATGCAGCCTTTCTTAAAAGAACTATGTCCTACCCACTGCTGCAATCAGGTAGTGCTGTACAACAAGGGCCTTTGCAACAATCCTGTGCAGACTGTGTGGCTGCCAACTCAATCGACCTTGGAGCTGAACAAAGATCAATGTATTGCTTGATGCCCCTTCCAGTTAGTAACTCACACCACCATCACCCTTATGACCCTTCCTCCTCCCTATGTCATCCCAGCCCCTCTTAAAGCAGCATGATATTGCCTTCTCTCTCTCTCTCTCTCGCTCACACTTTTTTCACTCTGTCAGATGTGCTGTTTTTTAAAGGGCTGTGGTGGTGAACTGTGGATATTGCTGACTGTGGAGCGAAGGCAACCTTAAGTGGGGGGGGGTCCCCATCTCAGCAGCTGTGGTCATGATCATCAGACTCGTCATTTAAAACACAATGCTTGTAACACGTTACTGCACAATGTGCTATGAATGTTAACCAGAGAGTGAACCATTGCAACCAACTGGGACACGGGTGACCCAGTGTTGACCACCCTGTGGCTGGGGTAAGGGGACCACATTCACAGCATCTGTGGTTTAAGGCTGGCCATCCAGAATGAAAGAAGCACTGGGATAAGGCCTGGGTATATCCCAGGGGACATTTGGTCATTCTGTTTGCATGATGGATTTCCTGTAAGTGGTGCCTCTGATATAATATTCAGTGGGCAGAGGCCTGGAGTAATCAGTGCTGAACAGAGCATATATAATGCTTGATACATCCCAGGGTTGAAGACTTGCAGTGCCCTCCCCCCCCCCTTTGGTTACCCCAACCTCCCTTTCCCTCCTATCATTAATAAAATCTTCTGAACCTTGCAGGCACAGTGTGCGGAGAGGGTCATGAGCTTCACGGAATAGAAGCTAGACAATTAAAATATGGTAGTCGATATGTTACCACCGCATATCACCCATTAGCTGCCTATCCTAGCTCTCAAGTACAGCCACGATCACCCATCTTAGTGCAGTAATGTGAGGGTGCTGAACACCTTGGTACTGTAGGATACCCAGGTGGCCAGCACATCTGTGATATCATGACAAGGTGTCTAATGGGGGGGCTCAGGTTAGGGGTTTGGGCATATCCTCCAAACTCTACACCTTGGTAAGATGCCGGTCATAGAGGTACTATGGGAACAGTCCAGCACTCTTAAGAGTCAACAGCTCTCATTTTAATGACCCCTATGTTAGTATTTCAGCCTAAAGGTTACCCAAGCCTCACATCCCAGCAATATAGCACCCTTCCACAGAGTATCAAATGTGGAGCCTTTCAAGGTTATGGTGACTTAAAGCAGCAGTGCAATGAAAAATGTTTTTCCAAAAAAGCTAGTTTCATCTGTAGTTAAGAAAAATATTAGTATACCCGTCAAATGTACTTGTCTAGGTATCTCCTATGCTGCACACCATGAGTCTTTTATATTTTTTTCAGTCCTAACCCTTGCCAGGCCTACAATGCTAATTATATGCAAAATGTGTCGGCCATTTTTTTTCTTGAGAAAAAATTTAATTCGAATGTTTATAAAATACTCAGATTTTGGTGACATTAGAAAATTATACCACAAAATAAAATTGGAAGATGGCTAAAATATTTTATAGTTGAAAAAAGGTAGGGTCATATTTTTTGCCCAATTTCATTGCACTGGTGCTTTAAGCTCCTTTGAGAAAAATAAAGAGGCTCTTGGTCATCAGTTTTCAACCTTTTGCATACACCTATGACCTGACACTGCCTCCCTTTTCCCCTCTATGTTACTCCTAAGGCATCATGATGCCCAAGTAACTGAATAAACCCTGGGTCAGCCCATCCCCCAACATAGAGACAGGGAGGACAACAAAGAGCAATTACTTCAGCTGAATGAATGTCATCCCTCCAATCCTGACTCTAGGTAACCTGAGGAATTTCACTTCTCCCATTCCCTCCCTCCCCCCACTATTGTACCTATCCCAGTTGTTGTGTGATCTATCCATCATGGTCACAATACCTCGAGGAAGCATTTAAACCCCAAGCTGCAGGTACACAAAAACAACAAGCTGCAGGTACACAAAAACAGTAAACTGCTTGCAGATGGACATGCTTTCCAATGGTGTCCCTATGCCTGCTGTAGCTAGCCGGTTCAGTTACCAGAACAACTACATTTGCGTCAGGGATTCCTAAGCGTATCCTGTGAAATAATGATCTGTGGGCTGGGCAGCCAGTGGGCAGCCCTCCACTTGGGTAAGGATCGTTATATGGCACTTTCAGTGCTTCTTAATGCAACCAGTTTGTAATTGGTTCTATGGTTGTTATGTACTTTTTTGTGTAACTTGGTCTTTAAAGTTGACTGGCTATTTTACACACTGCTCTATGGTGTATGGTTCACAGTTACAACTTCAGTTGACCCATTTCATTGTTTGATGGCCCTGACTCATCACAAAGTCAGGTTATCCATCACCTCATCACTCAGTCCCACACTGAGGTCTTCAGTTTCATTATGCCTCATATGTATTTCCCGGTACCGGGTCAATATAGTGCTGCCAAAACAGCACATGAAGAACTGCACTGCAGAAACGTGAAAGTACAGCTTACTACAGCAACAGGGCTTCTCAGCAAGTGGAAATAACTGCTACCCCATTGCTGTAGGCTAACATGGGGGAGAGTCAAGTAGGCTGCCAGTGCAGTGTCAAGTCAAGCTGCTCCCATGGTGGAGTGGCTAGAGCACCAGCACCCAGTGGCATCGGGGACCAGGGGCTGTGGTTCAGTTCCCCCAAGTCCCTTTGTGCTGTGGCTTTTTTATTTAAAAAAAATGATTTTCCCTGTTAACAACTTGCACCCTTTCCTAAGTCCACATCCCTTGGAAGTAGTTAGCGGGGTGTGAGGTGTCGGAGTCCCCCACAAAAACAAAGATATTGCTATTGTTCACAACGGTGTGCACTGTTATGTTGCAGTCAGCGTTTTCCCTTTTCTGCTGACCTTATTTTGCTACACACTGTTTTGTCTGTGGCATTGTTGTTTTGCGTGGTTTTAGCCGTGACATTATAATCCTGTGCCGTGTTTCTCCACCACCCAGAACAATCACAGGTGCATGCAAGAGGGTGCTATACATTCTCTTCTTCACACCATTCTCCCATGCACTAGGTACAGTAATATATTAGACTCAGGATTACATCACCTGGAATGTTCAGGGTGTCTAGCACCCTAATAAAAGATGTAAAATCTTGTCATACCTCAAAGCCCAAAAGTGTGACATTGCCATGCTGCAAGATCGTTCAAGAGGCAACAAAGTTGATGAGAGACTGGGTTAGAAAAGGGTTTTCTAGCTGTTACACCTCCAAGTAGAGGGGAGTGATCATCCTCATTCACAAAAAGCACACCTTCCAGCTGAAAGCCTCCAGTAAAGGACCCCGAGGAGTATTGTGTTATTATCCAGGGCCTGCTCAATAATGTGAATACCACTGTAGTCAGTGGGTATGCACACACTAAAGACAGTAATTCTTTTTTCCTGGATCTCTTCCAGGCTATTCTGAAAATCCACCAGGTGGAAGCTCACCTAATCATGGGGTGTGCTTTCAATATCACCTGGGTCCCCTGCTAGATAGACCATCCCACATCCCCTCACTGGAGTCACACCCCAAAGGGCAAGCAGTGGTGCAGCTGGCAGCAGAGGATTTGGGATTTACCAACCCCTGGAGGGTGCTCTTCCCTATGGGAAGGGATTATACCTTCCACTTGGGGATCCATCATTTCTGCTCAAGGACTGATTTATTCCTAGTTAATAAATCATCCATCTCCAATCTCATTGCTTACAGCACTGAACCAATCCTTCATACACTCTGAGATATGTACAGAGAGACATGAGAGCATGCACCACATTACTCAGTGTGGCTATTTTTCTATTCGGATTTCATTATGGTGATTAGCATTGGGAGGATAATTGGGGCCAGTGCCTACAGGTACAAAGGAGATGAGCTACACTGGCAGCAGTAAAAACAATGTAACCAAAGGAAAAGGTACTCTTACAAAATGTATACATCAGTACACACACCACAACAAAGAAACAAATATAGAGAAGCAATCAATATGTATCTTGTGACCCAGGGCTGGAAGAGGGCAGGAAAAGGGAAAAAAAGGGGAAGGTAAGGGAGGCTAACAAAGGGGAGGATACTGGCAGGACGAAGGCTGTGGAACCACAAGGTGGGGGGGGGACAAGAAGACATGACTCCATGCAGAAGCTGAGTCACAAGGGTATCCAACAGTGTCCACCCTGGGGCCTCAGACCCTGGACTGTGAAACATGGAGAATGGTTCATGGAGCCATACTGGCACAGCACTCATTCTGGAAGAGATGGTGGAGGAGAAGGTTGGAGGGAAATATAGGGAGGGACCCCAAGTCCCTGACCAGGATGCAGCAACGAGATGAGTCTGTGGATTATACATTTGACCTTTTATGTTTACATTTGACTTCTCTGTATTGAATCAGTAGATTGTAAGAGGGTACCAGCTGAGTGAAACAAACTTTGTTGCTGCTCTACTGTGTGCTGTAAGTGTGCACATTTGCTTAGAATGAAAATTGCACACCTGTACAAAGAACCTGGTTGCAATAATATTAGGAAAAATGAACTTGACTACATGTATCCTGTCTTGTGTATGTTCATTTCATATCATAGAATGAAGAAAGTTTTTTGAACTTACACAAAATTTGTTTATTGGCTGTTTTGATGAATTACACAACAGAATGTGATTTAATGCTGCACTTAGTTCTTAAATGTATTACATACATCAATATTGTACAGTTCAATGCCAATCGCTACACACGCTAATTTTGGTTTTCTTGTTTTGGTCACCAGAACCTTTGAGCAAGACACCAACCAGACCCATCACCACACAGGAAAAAACTCACAACACTGCCACAGTACAGACATTTAGGGCCAAGGGTGCCGCGCAACCCTAACCATACCCCATAAATACCACTCAGAAGTCTGGCAGGGATCCTTGTGCTGAACTTGCAGACAGTATGGAGCACAAACATCCAGGTGTAGCCAAGCAGTTGCTTTATACCTCTATTTTCTCAATGCACTAATGGTGGGGCTAGGAAATGCAATATGAAAATGGCATGTGTGTGGCAAAGCCCAGAGGACACTTCCAGTGCCATAGCAGACTGTCCAACAGCAATCACAGGTGAAGATCTGGCACCAAGCACAGCACTGCAGCCTGCTGACACTCTAATATATTGGACTGTGTAGCTAACTGCAGTCTGAATAATAGAAACTAATGTGAATGTTTTTGTTTATTTAAAAAGTCAAGATAGGCAGGGATCAGATTTTCAACCTGTTAATCACCAACTATGGGGTATGTAGGAAGAGGCACAGAAAGTGCCATATTGCCCCTAGGGGGGTGATTAACAGTAAATCTAACTCTTAGGAGTAATATTACTATTATGAAAAAAAGTTAAAACAAGAAAGTGTTAGAAGTGCACATTTTGAATGTGTTCTTCATTGAAGAGTTTTTAAATGAATAGTTCATATGTCACTTGCTTAAGAATGCAGGTTCAAATATACTGCATCCTTCCTGTCATTCACCAGTGCTTCAGGATGGAATGTTGACAGGAAGGATTAATGCGGCGTGGGGATCAGTCTGTACATCAGTGTACTAGAGAGTACGGGTCTCGTAATACCTTTCTCCAATCAGATTGCAGCTTTAATAAGACCTTTCTATAATTAAAAACAAAATTGTTTAAGAAAGGATACTCACAAATATACATGTCAATTTTAAATTGATGCTGCACTCATAAACCCTGGGCCAGATTTTTGAACACCTGTGATTGCCACACACCCCAGGTGTACCAAAAATATGGCTCACTGGGATTGCAGCAATCTAAAGGGGTCTTATACCCCTTGCTGCAACTGACGCAAGCTAGACCAACTTTTTGTGATCTAGCTTGTGCACATGCCAGGGACCATTTCACGGAGCTTGTACCCGAGGTTTGACACAAGCTGCTGTAAGGTGGGTAAAACATTGCAACTGTGCCCAGGACTGTAAAATCAGTTGCAGTTGTGGCAAACGAGTATGGTGCATGGAAAGGGTTTGGCGCGAGGCGTGATGCAAGCCCTGTACCACCCTTTGAAAATCCAGCCCCCTGTGTCCAGGTCACATGTCTATAAGTATACCATGAATATATTTAGAAACAGAACAAAACAAAATATAGTATAACAAGGTGCCAATATACTTTGCATAACTATATAGGAAGTATTAGTTAATGCAACTCAGCACATTACAAAAATATTTCTTATGCAAGCCAGCATGAACAATTATAAGTGTACTGCATGTTAGTATATTTAAAGCATTCCTCAAGTGTGTGAGTATAAAGTAAGTATATTTTTATAATAGTTAAGTATAGTACTTTTTCACAAGGGTTACCAAGCAGATTATGACAGATATTAGCACTTGGTTGCGAGAGTGAAGAAGCTAAGCAATCATCCTTTCTGGTGGCTCTTAAGCTCCAACTCAGTTCTGTGTACAATTTGAAATCATGTTCTAGGATTTGAAAACCCTTACCTAGGGCATTAATCTTTTTAACATAGACCCCTTTGTATTTATATTTCAGCAGTTTTGCTCCTTTAGATCCCCATATTTTTGGTGACTCATTAGAATATAAATAAGGGCACATAGCACTGGATATGGTAGGGCTAGGGGATTCAGGCTTGCATTTCCAACAACAAAACTACATGGGTGCTTCTTTCATCTATATCAGGCGCTGTGGAGAAAAATTCAAGAAATACCACCAGTCTGTCATGAATACACAACAGACCCTGACTTTGTATTGAATCTAAGGTATCTACCAGTGCTGGTGTATGTACCACTGCAAGATGTCTTGTCTACCTTTGATGACTTAATGCAGTATAGCTTTTTCTCTACTAATGCAGAGCTTCTGTCACCTTTAATTGACTACTTTGAAGACACCTGGTTAGGTAGGCCACTTGCCAGGGGTGGAAGAAGGCGGCCAATGTTTGCAACTGAAATGTGGAACTGCCATGATGCTGTGAAAGATGATTTGCCACGAACAATTAATTCAGTGGAGGCATGACATTGAACCTTTAATCATTTCGTTGGTGTGCACCATTCCTCCATTTGGAGGTTTCTAGACCTTCTCAAATCAGAACAGCAGTGTAACGTCACATTAATGGAGCAGCTGATAGTGAGTACAACTGTGACTGAGAAATGCAAGACATACAAGGATACAGCTCACAGAATTACAGAAATTGTTGCACAGTATGGAGC
Source organism: Neoceratodus forsteri (assembly GCA_016271365.2). Classification (NCBI taxonomy): domain Eukaryota; kingdom Metazoa; phylum Chordata; order Ceratodontiformes; family Ceratodontidae; genus Neoceratodus; species Neoceratodus forsteri. The sequence continues at coordinate 1,876,427,906 of CM057452.1, forward strand.
AAGACCCAGAGAGGAGTTCTTGCTAGGAGTCGCTTACAACTTCCAATTGTAGGCCTAATCAATTTCAGTAACTGTTGTCACATGCTTACCAATTTACTTTTACCCTAATAAACCCCTACTCCCTCTTCAAATCTGAATAAAGTTTTGCAACTAATGATTTTACCTGGTTCATTTTACTGTGCTGCAGACTTTGCAGGATCTTGGCAGGACTGGGCGGTGCTGGGTTGTGTTCCCATGGTGACCAATGGTAGGAACTAAGTGGTTACCAAGTGTGTACAGGGACAAGTACAGGTGGAACACAAAGTCAGTCCGTCAGATTACTCACTCCCTCAATTCGTCATGGCATCATAGATAAACTGCCCCCAGTAAGCAAATTTTGCAGGCAGATCCAACTATTGAACTATGCAGTGCTATGCGTTATGCGCTGCTAGCGACATTATGCTGCAACACGATTACTATGTAGTGCTATATTGAATGTGCTAGAATGTAGCGCGCTAATATTTATGCTGTATACTGACAGTGACCGATCAGGATTAATGTAAAAACATCCAAACAAAAAAGACTGTGGTGCCAAACTTTGCCACCGCCCTACCAGAAACAGTACTGGGCCATGTTAGTTTTCACTCATGTTCTGCTGAGTGCATTAGGTCACCAGCAGACTCTACTCTTCTCCTTCCTGCTGGTGCTGCACCAGACACAGATGGTACAGGGCAGTGAAGATGGGTCATCACGGTCAGGGCCTAAGAAGGAAATTTGGGTAATGGTAAAGGATGGCTGGGAGGGCTGACGAACATGGGTAGGTTGCTTGGATCTAAGGGATGATGTCTATGTCTGGCAACTGGTATGGACAGTAAAAATGCTAACTTGTTAAAGACTTTGCAAGCATGCACTGTATTTTTGGGTGCTGGTAGGGTGCAGAACGTCAGTGTGTCTTCATCTTAGCATTCTTTAAGTATGGACACATGAAAGATACCATATTTATTTATTTATTAAAGTTTAGGAATGACAACCCTTTGAGTCAGAGACTCTTTTGCAAAGGCACTGTGTCCAAATATCAGTGACAGGCAGGAGGCAGTAAATACAAGCAAGACATACAAGACTTAGGATACAGTAATTACACCTATTTCTCACAGGGTTATAACAATAAAGTCATACAAAAGACAAAAATACTAATTTCCGTTACCCTATTGGGTAACCGGTCAACAACTGAGGGGCAAAATGGAGAGCAATCCAAGGGATATTGTCAGATACGAGGTAGGAGTAGAGATGTGCAAGGCCTGTAGGGGGTAGGTTTGGATACTGTGTCTACTGGGTTTGTCAGGTTTGGGGGGGCATGAAGGTAGTCACAATTAGAGGAGGCAAGTAACAGCTATTGTAGCTCAGACTTGAAGAGTCCCAGCCTAGGATTAGCCAGTAAAGTGGTAAGAAGGGCATTTATCCAGAGTGGGTCTCTATAACTAAAGGATCTTTGCCCAGCAGTGGTTCTAAAGAGAGGGGTAGAGGAATTTAAATGTACAGTATGTGTAAGAGCTGGTTCAGGAAATGCCATCGAGGATGAAGGCTATGATCACAAAAGATTGCTTGGATGTGGATCACATTGTTAAGGTTTTTTCAGTTCATTTACCTAAGATAGACCAAATGAAATGCAACAGGGTTTTTTTCAGGTTTTTTTTCTAGTTACATTTAACAGGGACAGAAGCACAAGGAAGTTAAATGCCTTATTCAGGTCCACTCAGTCAGCACGTGGTTGTGGTGGGATTCAGGTGACTTCTGGTCCACAGTTCTGTGCTCTTACCACAAGGTAGATGTTTCCCTACAGCTACAAACATTTCTTCAACAAAGACACATAAGAACAGACATAGCTGAACCTGTTGCTGGGTTTGTGGTATAACCCCCATGTTAATCATAGTGTTACAGTGATACAGACTTTCTGACTATGGATGTGATATTAAATGGTTAAGTACTAACAATGGTAATATACTGTATGCTACATCGATTGAATTTCTCCTAGTGATTCTCCCCTCAAAATTAAAGCACTTTAAGAAGCTTTGTTGAAAAGTGAAAGAAAGCTATGCATGTTCTTCAGTAAATAGAGGAAGAACAAGAACCTGAACTTTATTTATGTGCTGGCACTTCATAGCATTCTGAGCTAAGACTTTTTTAAATAAAGGAAATGGGTTAGACCAAATATTCCTGCTGCAGGTGTTGGCTTAATCCCAAAGCACTTTAGGGCTCCAGATTGTTTATGTTACTACTCATCAATTCATCAAGTTATATGGCATCATTAAGAGGTTTTACTTACCGGTTGCAATCACCCTGCACTCTTTTAAGAAGCTTAAGATTTTCCTGCAGACAAATGAACAGCATGGAACAAAACAGCATGTTATTCTAATACTTTGTCAGAAATAGGCATTGTGGTTATTCGTACAAAGCATTCATTTCCACAGGGTTGGACTACAACAATTCATTATTGGCAGGGTGACTGACATCCTTTCTTTTGAAACTCCCAGTGATTCAAAACGCTACTGAAGACCTCCTTACTTGAACCCTTGTCACATTTAGAAGTGACTTCAAGATTTTGTCTTTGAGTCAGTAGTATTAATGAGGCCTCTTAATTATCTTTGGGAACAACTCATCCCATAGTCACCTGTGCCATCCATTCATGATTGTGTTACTATATTTTATTAAATGTGCATTCTACTCACCTTAAACCAAGTGTTGAAAGGGCATTTAGTTCATATTCTCCATACGGTAGTTTTCATCAGCACCTCTATACCCAAAGGGGTGTAAATATTGCATGCTAGCCACATCTCCTAGCATAGCTTTATTGGGCTCTAAGGACTAATCACATGTGGCCTACATGCCACAATACCAAGTACATAAGACTGGGTTTTATACATGTTGAGTGTCTGTCCATTAAACACTAGTGGGTACAGTAACAACCCACTACCATTATTGTGCTACCCCACCAAACCCCTAACCGTGCTTGCCCATGCATAGCTGTTCTGCCAAACAGAGCTGGGGTCAGGAAGGGGACATGTCAGAGCACCACATGCATATAGCTATTTGCACTTTGCTAGTCCATAGTCAGAGGCTGGGTTATGGAACAGAATGAAATATTAGAAACATAGAAATTATTGGCAGAAACAGGCCCTGCAGCCCATCCAGTCTGCTCTCCCATATCTGTTGTCATTAGGGAGGGCCAAAGTAGCCCTTCACTCCTTTTTGAAAGAGGAAAAAAGAAATAGGATACATGCCAAAAGGCAGGGGCCCCACCATCTTCTTTGTCCCTGACCCCATGAACTGCAACAGGAGTCAGAGATCATAGCAAAAAAGCTCAGGAATGGGAGGACCAACCCAAGGCCTCAAAAGCCTCACACGTCTTGCACAGTCAATCGGAGGGTGAAGAAGAGATGAAGCCCCTGTGAAGTGTATGTGGACCTGTGGTCTCCACAGTAAAAGTCTGCAGAATCAGACCAATTAGAGGGCTCATTTGCACTTTGTCTGAGAACCTCTCTTTTTGATAAGCTACAGCAGCAATTAGACACTGGGACTTGATGAGTAGGATCGCTGCAGAGTCCAGCACCAGTTCAGATCAGCCAAACCAACTCAGAGTGACAGACTGTTTTCTTTCTCAGCTCCATCTCAGGAGTGAGCACCATCAGAGTTCCCTGCCTGAGACACAGAAACCAGTTTCAGAGCCTAAAGACTAGAGTACATGCCTAGGACTTCATTTAGGAAAACAGAGGTTGCCTTGCAGAAGCTCTGATTCTGTAAAGAGAAAGACAACTTGATTTTTTCAAATTTTGCTTCATGGATTTAGCCAACAGATTGCCCAGTAACCCTCAGCTCTGAGTGGCTGTCTACCTTTGGCTAACTGAAGAGGATAGTACCTTCCCAAGGGATGAAGAGGACCAGCTAGGAGTTCCTGAGGATGCATTATGACCCTCACCTTTAACCACTGGGCACACATTAGATATGCCATACCATTTACTAAGCCTACCTGCAGACAATTTCTTTCTTTCTTTCATTGATTAAATGGGTAGGCATAGTAGGCATAGTAATGCCTCTTTTCACTAGTGAACAGAGTAATTTAAACATATAGAAAGTTCACATAGACAATAAGAAACAATATATATACAAGATATTTCTTGTTTGGTTATTACAGTGGCATACTGACATCAAACTGTACCAAGCACTCAATATTAAATAGTTGCAATAGAGATCTGAAGATGGACGTACAGGAACAGGAATGGCTTCAAGCATCGATTCAGGCATACAATATTACTCATGCTACAAGATGGCGTGAATTTGCACGGAAATGTAGAAGCTGTTTCTTTCATACCCCAGCAGTTCAAGCTAAATACCATTCTCAACCAGCTGGGGAGTGTTGGAGAAAGTGTCGATGTAAATTGGCCGATCAAGGCCATATTTTCTGGTCACGTCCCTTACTGATGCCATTCTGGTATACATTACAAAAAGAAATCTCGGAATGTCTGGGGAGACAGTGGAACTTACAGCAGAGATAGTGCTGCTTTCAATTTATCCTTTTCACAACCCTTCATGGCATCGGACTTTGTTACCGATTTTAATATTAGCAGCCAAAAAAGCTATAACAAAAAGATGGTACTCCCCAACTAACTCATCAGTACATGAGTGGAGGAGGCTGGTGCTAGATATTTATCAGATGGAAACTTTAACAGCTAAAATTCATAACAAGCAACTGTTAATAGAACCAGTATGGAGACCATGGGTATTCTACTGTACACAAAATGAAATAGATAATGGATCTTGAGGCTATTTATATATCTTGGAGGATGAGTTAAGTATAGGGGGAAGCCAGAGGTCTGAAAGGAGAGGGGCAGGTGTAGTAGGCTGCGACCCCATGGAAAGATGCTAGATAGATAAGTTGGAAGTCTATCAGCCCTAATAAACTATTAATTTACTTCACAGTAATACAAAATGGTACATTGGTGTATGATCTATGCTTGCAATATGATCATTTCTGAAAGTATGTAATTAATTAATAGGATGGCTCATGTGGTGCCCCTCCACAAGAGTGGCCACAATGATGAACCGGGAAACCACAGACCAGTGAGTCTCACATCCATCGTGGGTAAGCTAATGGAGACTATCCTGAAGGAGAGGCTGGTGGCCCTCCTAAAGGCTAAAGGACTACAGGACAGCAGACAGCATGGCTTCATACATGGCAGATCCTGCCAAACCAACCTAGTCGAGTTCTATGACTGGGTAACTAGGCAACTGGACAGGGGTCATGCAGTGGATGTCCTGTATCTGGACTTCAGTAAGGCATTCGACTCGGTGCCACATGGAAGGCTGGGAAGGAAGTTAGTAGGCACAGGGGCGGGTGCAAAGCTGGTGAGATGGGTAGGAAACTGGCTGCAGGGAAGACAACATGGGGTGGTGGTGGGTGGGGGCTCTCACACCCAAGGGCAGTGTGGCGGTGTCCCACAGGGCTCGGTGTTGGGACCAGTGTTGTTTGGGATATTCATTGCAGACATATCATGGGACATCAAGAGCAAGATCAGTCTGTTTGCTGATGATACCAAGGTTAGGCGCAGTGGTGGATGACCTAGGGGATGGCAGGGGTTGCAGGATGATCTGGCAAAGCTTGAAACCTGGTCAGACACCTGGCAACTGGGGTTTAATGCCAAAAGTGCAAAGGTGCTGCATTTGGGATGAAGAACCCAAGGAGGAGTTACCAGCTGGGGAGTGCAGCTAGCCCAAACAGAGGAGGAGAAGGATCTGGGTGTGCTCATTACAGGGTAAATGAACAACTCGGCACAATGTAGGAAGGCAGCTGCAAAGGCCAACAAAATGCTGGGTTGTATTGCAAGGGGTATATCCTCGAGGAGGGAGGAGATGATTCTGCCACTGTATAGGTCATTAGTTAGACCACACCTGGAGTACTGCATGCAGTACTGGCGTCCGTATCTGAAGAGGGATATTAAGTTACTGGAGGAGGTGCAGCGCAGGGCGACAAAGATGATCAAGGGGCTGGGGGACTTATCATACGAGAGGAGGTTGAAGGAGTTGAACATGTACTCACTGGAGGAGAGGAGAGACAGGGGTGACATGACTGAAACCTTTAAATACATGAAAGGAATAAACAAGACGGGTATAGAGGGCCGTTCAAAGTAAGGGAGGAGGGGCCACCAGGGCCATGATATGAGACTGGGCGAGGAAGGTTCAGGAGGTGAGGAGACACTTTTTACAGAGAGGTGGTGGCTGGGTGGAATCGTTACCTGCAGAAGTGGTATGCAGTAGAACAGTGGACTGCTTCAAATGAGGATGGGACAGGACAAGGGGGAGGGTTAATGAAGGGGAAGGGTGGAAGAGAGGGGCAGCTGCAGAATAAGGGGTGCTAGCTGCACATTCGAGCAGACTTGATAGACCTCTAGGCCTTTATCTGCTGGCAAATTTCTTATGTTCGTATGTAATTGTACAATATGAAATAACCAACAATCAATAAAAAGAAAATAAAAAAAACAAGCATTTGTCAATGTCGAATGTTTGCTTGCTGGCATTGGCAGTGGTAGTGTAGAAGTTACAGAGCTGCGTAATAGGAATGGCAGTGAAGTATTGAACTGAAGCCAACCCCACCACCACCCTGCAGAGAGTGACAGGCATTGGGGTGTGCGTTTGGGTCGTCAGGCATAATGGCCACGCCATTTCACCACACCCACCCTGCAGACACTGACAAGTGTCACGGTGTTCCTTAGAGTCTTTGGGCCTTATGCGCACCCCATTTCATTAGGAAATACGGTGAGATGGGTGCGATATAGGAGAATGGGGTGAACTTTGGGGCTGAAGAGTCCAAGGCATACCTCGATGCCTCTCACTGGCTGCAGGGTGTGGAATGGTATCAGCATTACAGGCAAGAATCCCAAGTCACACCCCTGATGCCTGTCATTCTCTACAGGGTTGGGCGTTATGGTTGGAAACCCTAATACCTCAGGCATTCATTGGTATTTTCACTCCAAATTTTCAACATGTTTTTTTGACCCACCTCATGAACAGGGGAATATCAGTTTGTTAGCCAAAAGCTGCTTATGCATTTCATCCGCAGGATCATTTTAAACTTATGCAATTTAAGATACTACATAACATCTACTATTCACCGGAGAAGCTGGCAGATTTAAAGATATTAAAAGATCCCAAGTGTTATAGATGTAACATGCGGGAGGAGAATTAGCCATATTTTCTGGGGTGCCCAAAATCACTCCTTTGTGGAATGAGATAAAGAATAGAGTTGACCCCTATTAGGGTTAGAAGATATGTTTCAACCTGAAGTATGCTTGCTAGGGACATGACGGGTTTTGGATTAAAGGAGGAATTTTCACATCTCATTGATTTCTAGTACAGTGAAAAACTAGTTCTTAAGTTGGAAGGACCCCAGTAGGATCACTTCAGCTGAGTGGTTAGCCGAACTTCTTCTGAGCCTCAGGACCAAAAGGATGATTGCTGTTATTCGTAATCAGTTGCCCTTTTAGAAAACCTGGACCCCATTGGTGGTAGCATACATGTAATTCAATTAAGCTTTTTATTGGGCTCCGACCGTATTTTGAGATAAGGCCTTGCGGGGGTGGTTGGAGGGGGTATGGGGAAACCTGGGGAGGAAGGTTTTGGGAGGGTCTTGTAGAGACATATTATTTTGTATTTGCTTTGGAATTTTCGGACAATTTTGCAATTTTGTTGTCTGGTTCTTGTCATTATTCTCCTGTCTCTGCAAGAATATTTGAAAAGTTTAATAAAAGTTAATGGCAAAAAAAAAAAAAAGCTGCTTATGCACAGCGACTACGGCATTTAGCACCACAGGTGCAAAAACATTCCGAACAGGATGTAAAAAATGGCAGCTGTACTGTTCATGGGGAGGTGTAAAAAATGGCAATGTTGCAAATCTGCAGTAAAAATATTAAAAAAGAAATGGTGAAGTCAGGAGCTTACATAGAAACTGTGCAACGCACACCCATAATATAATTAGGTTGGGAATTTTTTTACAGCAGATTGTCAACTCAGGCATTTTGGTGCCTCCGATCATGAACAGTGTCACTGTGATTTTCTTTATCCGTGCCGAACAATGATTTTCCACAGCGACCACGCATCTCTGCGCTTAAAGTGTGAAAACACACTTCAGCCATGTTGTGAAAAATGACAGCTGTACTGTTCATAAGGAAGTGTGGAAAAATGCCACTGGTGAAAATCTGGACTGAAAATATTACAGTCATGAACTTACGAGGGTGCATGGAAACTGCGCAATGCTCACTCGTAACACAGTCATTTTATGGACTTTTGTCACCAAATTTTCAACATAGCCATTTTAAGGCCTCTGCTCATGAACAGTATAAATGTGATTTTCTTAATCTGTCCCAAACATTGCTTTCGCACACCAACAACACCATTGTGCGCTACATGTGCAAAAACACATTTTGGGCGACATATGAAAAATGGCAGCTGTACTGTTCATAAGGAAGTGTAATAAAATGGCAATGCTGAAAATCTGGAGTGAAAATATTAAATTCGCAAACTTACGAGCATGCATAAGAACTGCGCAACACACGTCAGTAAAACAGTCATTTTAAGAATTTTTCACCAAATTTTCAACATAGTTATTTTAAGACTTCTGCTCATGAACACTGTCACTGTAATTTTCTTAATGTGTCCTGTACATTGATTTCGCACACCGACCGCGCCATTGTCGCTACATGGGCAGAAACACATTTTGGGTGAGATGTGAAAATGACAGCTGTACTGCCTTAAGAAGGTGTGGTAAAATGGCAATGTGGAAAACCTGGAGGAAAATATTGAAAACGAAACTTAATGGCTGCGTGAGGAACTGTATAACGACGCCGTAAAACAGTCATTTTTGGAATTTTTTCACCAAATTTTCAACATAGTCATTTTAAGACCTCAGCTCATGAAAAGTGTCAATGTGATTTTCTTAATTTGTCCGGTACATTGATTTCTCCACCGACTGCGCCATTGTGCGCTACATGGGCAGAAACACATTTTGGGTGAGATGTGAAAAATGACAGCTGTATCACTCATAAGAAGGTGTGGTAAAATGGCAATGTTGAAAATCTGGAGTGAAAATATTGAAAATTCACAAACTTACGAGCATGCATAGGAACTGCGCAACACACGCTCGTAAAACAGGCATTTTTAAGAATTTTTTTCACCAAATTTTCAACATAGTTATTTTAAGACTTCTGCTCATGCACAGTGTCACTGTGATTTTCTTAATGTGTCCTGTACATTGATTTCGCACACCGACTGCGCCATTGTGCGCTACATGGGCAGAAACACATTTTGGGTGAGATGTGAAAAATGACAGCTGTACTACTTATAAGAAGGTGTGATAAAATGGCAATTTTGAAAATCTGGAGTGAAAATATTGAAAATTCACAAACTTACGAGCGTGCGTAGGAACTGTACAACGCACACTCGTAAAACAGTCATTTTTAGGAATTTTTTCACCAAATTTTCAACATAGCCATTTTATGACCTTTGCTCATGAACAGTGTCACTGTGATTTTCTTAATTTGTCCTGTACATTGATTTCGCACACCGACTGCGCCATTGTGCGCTACATGAGCGGAAGCATGTTTTGGGTGAGATGTGAAAAACGACAGCTGTACTGCTCATAAGAAGGTGTGGTAAAATGGCAATGTTGAAAATCTGGAGTGAAAATATTGAAAATTCACGAACTTACGAGCGTGCATAGGAACTGTACAACGACGTCAGAAAACAGCGTCATTTTTTGGAATTTTTTCAACAAATTTTCAACATAGCCATTTTAAGACCTCAGCTCATGAACAGTATCACTGTGATTTTCTTAATTTGTCCCGTACATTGATCTTGCACACCGACTGCGCCATTGTGCGCTACATGGGCGGAAACACATTTTGGGTGAGATGTGAAAAATGACAGCTGTACTACTCATAAGAAGGTGTGGTAAAATGACAATGTTGAAAATCTGGAGTGAAAATATTGAAAATTTATGAACTTATGAGCCTGCGTAGGAACTGTGCAACACACGCTCATAAAACAGTCATTTTTGAATTTTTACTAAATTTTCAACATGGGTTTTGGGACCTTTCTCATGAATGATGTCACTGTCATGGCATTATTTGGGCCTGAAAGGTGATTTCGTGCAGTGATTGTGAAATCACCCTTCTGGCCCGAATAACGCCATGACAGTGACATCATTCATGAGAAGGGGTTCCAAAAACCCTATGTTGAAAATTTGGTACAAAAATTCCAAAAAATGCCTGAGATATGCAACAAAGTTGAAAACCCTATCTAGCCCATTATACAGCTTACCGCATTTCCTCAGTCCGCGGTCGGATTTGAAAGAGTGCAGACGTGTTCCTGGTCCACCAAGATCATTGCGCCGAGCCCGGAGGTAAGTATGGGGTGAGGGGTGCTGGGAGGCAGGGTGCGCAGTGGGTGGGTGCGGGTTGTGGGAGGGGGCTGGGAGAAGCGCCGTGGGACCGTTTTATTTTGCAGGTAAAAAAGATGGCGTGGGGCGTTTGCCACGCTGGGGTGGGCTCCCAGCGTGGCACAAGAAGACGACTGGGGGCCGTGGAGCCAACGGGGATTGGGCACCCTGTCATTATATGATCAGTTGCCACGCTGGGTGGGCCCCGGTGTGGCACCCAGTACTGGGGTGAGGACAGTGGAGCCGACGGGGATTAGGCACCCCATCGGCTATTCTATGAGTTGCCATGCTGGGGTGGGCACCCAGCATGGCATGTGGAAGGCTTTGGGGGAGCTGCAGCACAAGCCAACGGGGATTGGGCACCCCCATCGGGCTATACGTGTGTGTGGGGGCAGCACGCATAATGCAAGGCTTCTGTGTGTGTAGGGGAGCTGCATGAGTAGGCGATATCTTGTCGCTGCTCACTGAAGCATAGCCTTCAACTGTATGCCACTGCATTTTGGAGCTTATTACAGACAGCTGCAGCATGCATTGGCTTACAGGGGCCACGCCTGCCAACACACTGACTGAATTGGAAGAGGGTGATATACCTCCAAAATCTCAGATGATGGCACTATGTTTCTTGCACATGCATGCAAGCAAACATAAAAAACTGTACCAAGCACTGAGATTTTGTCTGAAAGAAGAAACAGTATTACACTGAACAGTAGTGGGTGGAATATTATTATTGAGTTTGATAGCCTTATGTGTCAAAGCTCTCTGACCCTGTTGGGCATTCCAAAATGAGACAACAAATGAAAATGGCTGAGACTCTGTGGCACGAGTTACTCTAGTCTTTTTCAATGGAGTAAAAATGCTCATTATATAGTGTGGGTACTTACCCAGAGGCATCTTATATATAAAGGTTTCCAGTGTAATATTTTTATAATCTTAAAAAGAGTGGTACCCCATGCTGTCATAGAGAGTGCAATTGTGAGTTTAAAGTGTAAGTCCAGTAACAAACTGACAGACCAGACTGTATAAGGAGTTGACTCCAATTAACAACCCATCCCCACCAAAGAATAGCAAACCAGCCTGTAGTCAACTGAGGAGAAAAATAATCTGTTAGTCAACAGTCTCCTAGTTTCCTTGACTAAAAACTTTCTGATCCTAAAATGCATACCAACCTTCTGAAGAATTATCCTAATCAGTTTAGATGCACAAATGAGGTGATCTGATACCTTTTATTGGACCAACAGAGGTCTCTGTTGGTCCAATAAAAGGTATTGGATCACTTCATTTGTGCATCTTGCGAAGGACCAATACGGCAACTAACATTTTTCCAACCAGCCTAGTAATATGAGGACAATGTGTTAGTGAGCTGTCAGTCCCAGATATTTAAATCTGTTTTATTTCAATAAAATCACCATCAAGTGCTTTGATTTTGAAGTCTAAAATTTACCCTCTTACACTGACCAGCAAAAGCATTGCCTTTTTTTCTGTTCAGAATCATCCTATTCTGCCCAAACCAGTGTTATATCATCAAAATCTTTCTGAACCAATGTATTCAAGGTTCCCTGGTCCTTCCCCTCCATGTACAATACTGCATCATTGGCCCACAGTAGCAAGTTTGAAGAAGGGCAAGCACTAGGTAAATTATTCAGGAAACGGAGCAGGGCAGGGGACCCAGAATAGAACCCTGCAGTACTTTGCAATCAATTTTCCTGTTCCATTTCTACCAGGTGAGTTGGGATTTGGATAATTGATCTACCAACATTTCTTACCTTGGTTTGTTCAGTACCCTGGCCCTCCTCTCTTCTTAATGGATGATGGTGTTCTGGCAGTTATATTCACATCTACTGTATGGCTATGACTTTTTGACTTCTTTCCTAAGATACCTTTAGCCAAGAGACTCCGTGGTATGGAGGCGGTGCCAGGGGTGGAACCCTCCTTATGAGGGGTCCTGTGCCACTCATACCCTGAAAGAGTGGTAGTCCAGTTCAGGAACCGAGAACGTGGAAGGTCATATGTACACAACACATTCTATGGAATGCCTCGAACCTCTGAGTTACTGTCAACAATCAACTTACAAATGGTTACTGGCATTACTCAGCAACCTCCTTCAATCCAAGTTTCACAGGCACTACTACATTGCACAAGCATCACTACAGTGGCTAACTACAACTTGATAATCAATCAATATTGGTTGCCCACTGAACCAGTGAACTACAGATACTAGATAAGATTAGTTAGATAAGCAGCCTCCAACAGTGACCAGATTTGTGGGTTGAGGGCAAGAGTAGACAGGTGGAGGAGGAGTACCAGGAATGGTGTGGAGAGCCAGCCCAGTGGTGCAGAGGGCAGAGGCACACATGTCTCACTTGCTGTCACACCGGTGACACTGAGGCAAGAATTATCCTGGGTCACTTCAGCATTGGCGGGGAGGACTGAGCATCTCAGCAGATGCTGTCATCCTCTGGGGAGGGAGGGCAGACTGTGCTGCCATTACACTGCCTTCTAGATGACCATGGGAGGCAGCATGACTGGTCAGCAGTTCTGGGGGAGGATGCTCCTAGGCAGGGGACGTGAGCACATGCTCCAATCAGCACACATCAAACATTGCCTCCTCGGAGCATACGTGGGTTCAGAAGAGAACACTGGAAAACATACTGGCTGCAGGATGCCACCCTGCAGAGCTCTGCAGGCTTCACACTGCCTACTGGGTGCAGGGACCACAGATTCAAATGTGGCACTGGGGGGCTTGGTCCCACCACAGAGGGCAATCTGTGGGCACTCAGTGGCCTTAAAGTAAGTCCCAGAGATGGCAGGAGATGAGACTGAAGGAGCAGCAGGGGTTGAAGGGGCTGCCAGCAGAGGGAGAATAAAAAAGGAGGGAGAAGAGTAGGAAGAGGAGGAAACTACTCACTGTGCTAGAAAGTGAACATCCCATGGAGGAATTTTGAAAACCTTTGAAAAGGAGAAGGACAGTCTTGAACTGGATTCTAAAGGAAATGAAAAGCCAATGAGGTGTGTAAGCACAGAAGTGATATGGTCACTCTTCTAGTGCATGTGAGGAGGCAGACAGTCTAAACAGTTGTTATTGAGGAAGGCCATAGAAAAGGAAGTCACGGTGGTCAAGATGGGCGATAGTATAGGCATGAATAGGATTTTAGCAGAGGAAGGCTTGGGGCAATTACCACCGCACCATACATCTGCCTCTGTACTGTTCTAATCAGAGGTTATGATTCCAGGGTGGCAGCCTAAACACTCAGAGTGTCTTACTGTGACTAAAACTGGGTAAGATGTTTTTGCTAGTTACTCTTTATTTTGCATTTTTTTGAAAAATATCAGTTTGCATGAGCTGGTTTCTTGCAGTGGCACTGTGCACGATGTGTGTGTGTGTGTGTGTGTGTGTGTGCACGTGTGCACACACATGTGCATACTGTTTGGTATTCACACAGGACCCAGTCAATCAAAACGCTGAATTTCCTCCATCAGCTTTATAATTTAAGTTATTCATATTGCTTCTATTGACTGTCAATTTTTTTTATTGTTGAACATTTCAAGATAGTTGCTATGAGAGGCACTTTATAAAGTTGTTGTCATGGCGATGAGTTTACAGTGGGAGAAAGAAGCGAGAGGACTGTGCCAATCAGTCTTTTGGGCCAATGAAACTTTTCAATGAAGAAAGTGTAAAATTTGGTGTGCCTGATGGTGTTATTGAAACCAGCTCCTACACTGGTCTGGAAGAGACTGGTGCAGATGCAGTATACTCAGACTTCAGAGGAAGAGCACCGCTCACTCATCCTGCTGCCACACTGCCTAATCTGTTTTATTCCAGGGGAGCCAGCCATGCATTTGGAGAGGACTTGGACCACCTTGACCCACTGACCCAGCCTGCAGAATTCCTAGCTCTGAGTCTGGACCTCCTTACAGTTTCCTGACCTGGAAGTTCAATAGCTCAATACCCACTGGAAGGAGGGTGTAATGCCCTTGTTGTAATATACTTGGACTTCGGGAGGACAGAGTGTATGGATGGGGTAATGTGTGTGATTTTAGAGCAAATGTGTAAGGGCAGAATATTTTATTCTGTTGATCAGATCCAGAAACCTTTCCATTTAGGGAGTGCCTGTTTACCACATTGCCCAACTGAGATACCATGCATTGTGCATCTGCCACACTGAGATAGCTCAACCAGTGGCCATTGGTGGCCTGTGGATGTGTTGAAAATGAGTGTCTAAGTCAAAGGGTGGTAAGAGAAGTTTTCCTACCGCCACCCTATAACCAGGCAATGTGGTAAACAAAAGATGTCCGGGGTGAGGTGAGCAGGCTCTTCTTATCTGGATATTGCTTTGCAGTGCTAGGTCAGTAGTGAATAACAGTGCAAACATCTGAAAAGTGATTTCTGATTTATGTGCCAATTTAGTGTGCATTCCTCTGTACTGCCCTCTATGGGATGAGTGACACTTTCTGCAGAAGTTTGCTATGGTGCTGTCAGCCCTGGAACTGGAACTGCACAGAACAGAACAATCATTTCTGGTCATTTCAAAACAAGGGTCTATGACATCATAGATTATTTTGCAACCATAATTCTCCAACTTTTTTCTAGTTGGAGATCAAGGAAGATATTTTTTATAGCCACACAAGAAAGGTCACACATGAGACCTTGTCTCCTGTGGGGATGGAGATATTAAACACCTCAGTAGATCCAGTCAGCTGGTAAGACCACTGCACCATTCAGTACAGTATTGGGACCCTGAGTAAGCCATCTTCAACTGCAGACATCATCCAATTATTTGCATAGTGGGACCTGAATCCTAGCAGGTATTAAGATCTACTGGATAACTTGGATCTGATCCTTATCTCATCCGGGGGATGCACTGCAGCAGCTGAATCATATCATAATGCTTTGTACAGATGCTGAACACCCTGGTTTCAATTTGTTCCTGTCTATTTACCTCACTCCAAAACACACTTTGATTTTCTGTTGAGCTTCTGCAGATGAAGGTACTAGAGAGGCGACCAGCGTGCAGGTTGAACAAGTTATGAGCGCATGCCACCTGGTTTGTCCTGGTGAACAACCATGTGGTCTACCAGGAAGCAGTTCAGTCAGAGAGTAGAACGTTCCTCTCAAGGCTCTTTGCTGCAGATAGGAACAGAGCAGCTGCACTTGGATGAGAAATGTCCATTCTTATTTTTAGCAATCACAGGAAGTTAGTGGCAGACTGGAAACTCATAAGGGACTATTGGGTATTGTTTTCAAATGGCTCTGATTGTTTCTGTCAGGAAGCATTCAGTTGGTCACGATTGGTACCTGCCAGTTGAACCCAGTTGCCCCAGACTGTGGTTTCCTTCAAGGGTCTGTCCTCCCTCTCATGTTATTCACATTGTACATGCTTCCACTGAGAGATATGATAAGGAGGTACAGTGTAGGGTTTTACTGTTATGCAGATGATACCAGGCTGGGCCAAAATTCAGCAGCAAGTCTTCAGACTTCCATTCAGGAGTCAGATCATATTATCCCATCAATATGCTTTCTGGGTTGGCTGCCTTTTTAGTGGCAAATTACCTATAAGGTATTTGTGTTGATATTCAAAGTTCTGAATGATCTGAACCCCTTGTACAGTGGTGCCATCCAGGATACAATGCAGTATCTTGCAGTAAATGGAATGTCACAACATATAACATGGCAAAGGGCTTAATTGCCATTGACTTGCAGTTTCCTGCAGCATACTGCAGCACTGTGCAGTAATACTGCAGGGTATTACATTGCATCCTAGCTGGTGCCACTGTATCTCTGTGAGCTCAGGACCTTTTAAGCCTTGTTTACACTGCCAACTTTGCAGCACATCAGCCCATGTGCGGGTTGATGCACTGCAAAGTCGGCAGTGTAAACCTGTCAGGAAGTGCTTCAAGCGCCTGTCAGATCATTTTTTTGATCTGACTCAGTGGTGGGATCAGTAGCAGAGCAAGCCCAATAAATGTTAGTGTGAATCCCTCAGAAAGGGAGCAGCGCACATGTTGCAGTGCTGCCGCCATGTAAACACGGCTTTACATGCTAAGGAGAGTAACTAGGCCCACAGAACGGGGTTGTTGAGGGTTTTCTCCTCACAGTAGAAGTCAGCTAATGATCCAGAAATTGCAGTCACCACCCCTATTTTGTAGAGTGCCATTACTGCTGAGATCTGTGCAGCCACATCCATTGGTATGTTTAAAAGCAAGTTAAGGAGTTGTATTCTGGAACAGGCTTTTCCTGAGATCAACTAATTCCTGGTATCCTTCTGTGGTTGTTGTCACACTGCCATTCCTACTTTATTATCTTGATTTTATGATTGCTACTGTATTTAGGTTGTTTTTTTGCTGTTTTGTTTCTGTTTTGTATTATTATGCATGTAATGTACTCAGAATTAGAATGGCACATAAATACAAATCCGCCACTACTGAAATGTCTCAGATATCTGCAAATGAAATATTTGGGTCAATTCTAGATATCCAGTAAGTGTCTGAAATATATGTGTTTTGTACCCCAATTATATGTATAGAAAAAAATATTAAAATGTGTAGTATACAGGAAAATAATGCCATCAACAGATCTAAAGAAGTCAGAAACCACAAGCATGAATGGTGAGAGGATTTATGACTTCTACAGACTCCCAAGATTGCATTATTTCTAAGTACACAGCCTTTTTCTAGGATTTATTCTATATATAATACTGAACATTTGGGTGGATAAAAAATGTTTTTTTTTTTTCCTTTTTTGTTACAGATGTTAAAAACATTCCAGCAGTGCAGTAGTTACTTCCTTTTTTTCTCATCTTGATTGTTAGCCTCCTCCATCAGCCAACCTATCGGATTACAGGAATTGTTCAGGATCATGTAACGCTCTGCGTGACCCCCAAGAGCCAGCCCAAAGGCTTCATCCTGCCATGGCCCCTGCGTTCCCACATATTCTTCCTGTTACCCTGAGGCCCCAGAATGCGGTAGCGCATGCGCACCATGGCTCCAGTGATGGCCCCTTCTGCCCTCACCCAGCCTAGTGCCCGGGCTCATCATGCATGGCACTGCTGCCCAGCCTCCATTAGGTGGTGGCCAAGTGCAGAAGGGTCTCTCAGATCCCTCTCGAGGAGGAGAGCTGCCAGCCAGCAGCTCAATCAGCTCCTTGCCCTCCTCCTGGCTGAACCCTGGTACCCCAAGCTCGAGCCCAAACCTGGGTCACTGGCATGGCACAAGGTGTGGCATCCAGCGCCTCAACCCTCAGCACCACCGGCCAGCAGGAGTTACTTCCTTAATGAATTTGGCAAGTTCAGGCCCATGCCATTAATGATTGCAGATGACTGGGAAGAAGGTAGCATCTGTCAGTCACATGACTTGCACAGCATGTGATTGTGATTGAGTGGAAGGTGACTACCATATGCTTCTGTGCTCGAGTGCTTCATTCCTCACCTCTTGTCCATTTGGAAGTGCATTTCTATGGGTAAATTACTTCTTCATTTCAAATTGTGTTTTGTGATAAAACGCATTTGTTTTACAGAGTCTCAAGATATATGCTACCAATTTCAAAAGCTTTTCTTTTGTACAGTATGGTAGAAAGGTAGTAGTTGTTTCCTTGGGAGATAGTGATAACATGGACAAAATTGTTTGATAACCTCAACAGTTGTAAGCTAAGTTCATGCTGCTTATTTGTTGTATTGAAATAATGTTTTAAAAGTTACATTCATATGTCTTAGTTTATTTTAAAATATTGCTTTTGAACTGTGCTCATGTCTGTGTGTGTGTGATAGGAAAGTGAACCCAAACTGTTGAGAACGCTGTTTTTATTTTTGAATTTATGACTGTCAATGTAAATAATTATGCTTTTTGTTAAATGTTTAATTTGTTTTTGTTAACTGTTAAGCATATAACCACATTTATCACACATGACAATCTTGTAAACAGAGCTTCACAACTCCAGTGATGCCATCCTGTATAAAAATAAAGATTTTATATTTACCTACCTACCATTTACTGTAGATCTGATGATTTTAAGCTGTACATGTGGGTTGGAGGGAAAACCCAAACTGTTAAGAAAGCTATTTTAATGCAAGTTGGGGTTTAAGACTGAGGTAAGTGATTTTAAAAACTTGTCAAATAATGATGCTATGATTGATTAGTGTACTGATGATAAGATTATTGTTTTATTGCTGGGGTATATCACCAGATATACTGGGTATATGGTATGGCAAGTTTGCAGTTTTCCATGGGGAAAAGTGTTAAGCATGTAACACACGTTTTACTGTAATATGTGCAGTAATTTTTATAACATAGTACTGAAAGTGTCAGTTATGTGCCTCCCATGCCTCTCAACTGACCCTGATTACGAGGGATGTCCCTTACTTTACCCATTAAAATTGTTCTGTCCCTCATCGGTCCCTCATGGAAAAAGTGTTACCCACATAGAGAATGTGCTGCAAATTACAATTTTAAAGCAAAAATTCATAACATTTTAAGATGCTAAATCAAAAATAAACTTTGCATAAGTCAATATAATGGTTTATACATTGTTTTGAGCTTGTATCTCCATGTTTGAGGATGCGTCCCTCATTATGTGGGACAGTGGCCCTCATTGTTTCTTATTTTGAGTGTTAATGTCCCTCATTTCAGTGACAAGAAGTTGAGAGGTATGTAGAGATGTTGTGAAGTTTTAATTCACCCTCGAAGTTCAGATGAAGTGGCCAAATTCACCATTACAAAATTTTCCAAATTGCTGGGTTAACTTCATGACCACTTTACATAGGTACGTCGCAAGTGACGTTTGCGATGAACATCACCTAAAGGTGAAGTTTTGCTAGGGAGACATTCAGAAAGAGGCTTTGTAAATAATTTACTGTAAGTCACGTGGCACAGTCGCATCTTCTATACAGAGTGTGCAGCCAGTTTCACTTTGCAGTTCTGAGAGTAAAGTAGGGTGGTTAGAGATATCTTCACAGTGGGTTTCTCAAATTCAGTTGGGTTTCTTTTTTGGGGAGGACTTTTAGCCAGAATCTTTCTGGACGTGTGAAGTTGTATGTGTAGATTTATTTTCCTTATAGTCTATTTACATTTGTTCTACTTTACTGTTGCACATTCTTCTCTTTTTCCCTCTTTTCTAACCCTCTCTTTTCACATTTCCTCTACCTGCCTTGGATGATGACAATCCCTGCAGCTGCACCAGCTAACTTCTGTTATTGACTACAGTACACAAAGTGCTGGCCTTTAAATGGATGCATTGCCCACCAGTGTCTACGTGATTGCTCTTTTTCCTGCTGACACAAGTTTGACAAAGCTGACATATTGCCACTGCATCATACGCCAGATCAAGTTCACAGAAATCCCAAATTAGGGATTTGGGGGCTCTTATTTTTACATGGGGCATGGAAGGGATAGGCTGACAGAGACTAGTCCATCTGGGATTTTATGTAGTGCTTTGCAATGCCTTTTTGGGGCACTGGGTGAACTGGGCTCAAGCACCAGGAGAATAAACAGGTGTTGGATTGGGGGGACTTTAAGATTTGTCTTATACAGTACAAGTCTCTGAGCTGGATCGACCCTCTCATCAGCACCACCCTTCCTCTTTTTATTTTCTAGTTCTCATAAGACACCCATATCATAATCTTTGACACAGCCCATATTCTGCTCATTTGTATCCGCCTGCTTTTTAGGCTGCTTATCCACATATTTCAGATCTGTCTGCTCCTCTGCATCCTGTGACCCATGCTCCACTCCTACATGGACACAGTTATCAGCATCAGCATCAAGTGACTCCTGCGCAGCAGTGGTGCCAGCAGCCACACCCACACACTCCTCCTCTCCAACCACTCCTGTCATTTTGCCACGTTGTGTACCGCTCCTCTGCATCCTGTGACCCATGCTCCACTCCTACATGGACACAGTTATCAGCATCAGCATCAAGTGACTCCTGCGCAACAGTGGTCCCAGCAGCCACACCCACACACTCCTCCTCTCCAACCACTCCTGTCATTTTGCCACGCTTGTACCGCCTCCTCTGCATCCTGTGACCCATGCTCCACTCCACATGGACACGGTTACAGACATCAGCATCAAGTGACTCCTGCACAACAGTGGTCCCAGCAGCCACACCCACACACCTCCTCTCCAACCACTCCTGTCATTTTGCCACATTGTGTACCGCCCCCTGCCACTTACTTCCCCGCCACCACATCCTCTCAACCATCGATGCCACAGCCATAACAGAAAAAACTTTCCAACACTAACACTGTGACTGCCACCTACTGTTCTATTACTTGATGCCCCTGAACATGTTGCTGCAGACTACCTTTAGCAAGGGCAGCACTACCTTTTCATCCCACTGAAGTTGCTACCATCTTTGCCGCCTACTCTGTACATCTCCCTTTATTAGAGTGCCTATGGGTCCCACTTATTTTAACATAAGTCACGCATATGTGCTCACAATTAAAATCACAAGATTCAAATTATCACAATTGGGTCACTAACACTGTAGATCAGATACATAAGTGACTGATCCACAAAAATACACCAACATAATTAAAGAGAAAATAAAGCAAAACAGAAAATAATTCACATGATTAAAGAAAAAAATATTCTTAAACTGATTCAGAAAATTGCAGATATACTGCACTCACTGCAGCAGACACCTTCCCTTAGAGATCAGCAGTTCTGGATGAAACAAAAGGAATGAAAAAGACCTGGCAGCTGCAAGTCACAAGTTAGCTCTCAACAGCTGCATGGCAAAGCACTGTCACTTTAAGGAAAAAAGCATGAAAAATTAAATATTGCAACAGAAAAAAAATTACTTGACTAACACACTCAAGTCACTATAGTTCACAACAATTTTAACTCTGCAAGCCTGAAAGAGCCCTGTCACACTAACATCAAAACCCCACTGAGATACATGATGAATAACAGGGACTGAACAAAAATGAAACTGCAGGTAGAATTTCTTCACTGACAGACTGCTCAGTGCAGTCAGACAGAACCTCCCCTGACAGAGATCAGCAGTGCTGAGTGAAAAATAAAGAACATGTTTTTCAAGTATTATAATGAAGTAAAACACCACCAAAATAAACACTGGACACACACGACTGATCACTTCTGTGATCAATTTAAGATTTATCTAAGTAACCAGACAGACACCCTAAAGGAAGGTTTTACCTCCTGCACTCCCTATCTGAAGACACTTGTACCCTACCAGATCTGCACTGGTGCCAGTAGTGCAGATGAGTTGCACTAGTGCAAATCTGGCAGTGTAAACAGCTGCTGGACTCTTGCCAGTCATTCCACTGCTGTGCAGAGCATTCCAGGTTTTGGTGGGAACAGGTTCCAATGTGTTTAGGGCTGGCATTTTCAAGCATGTAAACATGCTGTTTCTCCTGCACCGTGCAATTCCACGACATGCTGTGACACTCCCACTCATTAACCCTTCTGCCGAAATGTTCCCAAAACTCAGGAAGGCTGAGAGCATTGCACAGCTGCAGTGTGTAAACACAGGAGGGCAGCAGTGCAATCAGAGCAGAGGATGCTGATTCAGATGGCAATCCTCCAGGTAAGCTGCATACAAAAGCACCTGAATAATGCCTCCACATGGTCTACCTGCAGTTCCAGAACCACGTGACCTGCAGACTCTGTAACCACATGGTACATTGTTCACTTCTACCTTGTTCATGCTATTTGTTTGAGAATTTCAGCTGGTGCCACAAGAACTTCGCTAGCAAAGTTCTCAATCTGCAACTCTGTGAAGTGGACCCCACTTTCTATGAACTCCACACATCTTTATTCATAAGATGCTGCTTCATCTAGATAGCTTGTAACAAGAAGAATTCCAAGAATAATAAAAAGGTTACTTGGGTAAATTCCAAAGTTAATTGGGTATAAAAATGGATAGGCAGCAAAGGGTGGTGGTAAATAGCACTCACTCTAATTAGGGGAGAATGACCAGCGAGGTGCCACAGGGTTCAGTATTGGGGCCAGTCCAGTTCAACATCTTCATAAGTGAAATTGCAGAAGAGCTTGAAGGGAAGGTATGCCTTTTTGCAGATGATATCAAGATCTATAACAGGGTGGATACTCAGGACAGGGTGTAAAATAACAGGGACCTTAGAAACTTGAACAGTGGCCAAAGGCACCTGGGGTTCAATGCCAAAAGTGTAAAATCATGCACCTGGGCATTGAAATCCAGAAGCTGAGTATGAAATAGGGAGGTGAGAACACTGTCTGTCACCAAGCAGGAAAGGGACCTAGGGATTATAATATCTGATGACCTTAGAGTTGCAGGGCAGTTTGACAAGGCAGTGAGCAAGGCCAGTGAATTGTTGGGATGTTTAGGGAGAGGTATCACAAACAGAAGGAGGGAGGTGATATTACCACTGTATAGATCATTGGTGAGACCACACCTAGAATACTGTGTACAGTTCTGGAGGCCACATCTCAGAAAAGACAAGGACAGCATGCAAGCAGTCCAGAGCAGGACACCTAAATGGTACATGAGTTGCATGAGAAATGGTGTGATGAGAGACTGAGGGACCTCAATATGTACACCCTGGAGGAGAGGGAGAGAGGGGTCATGATAGAGACCTGCAAGTCTATCACAGGAGTGAACAGGGTACAAGTGGGGAGCCTGTTGCAAATAAAAAAGTGTAATGGAACAAGAGAACAAGAAATGAAACTAGAAGGGATGACATTTAAGAGGGACATGAGAAAATACTACTTCACTGAAAGAGCGGTGGACTCCTGGAACAGACTGCTACAAGAGGTAGGGGCAAAACTGTGGGTAGTTTCAAGCATGCATGGGATAGACATAAGGGGTTCTAGTAAATGAAAAGGGGGAGCGGGTCACTGGAGACCAGTTAGGGTCTACTGGGACAGAATAGGCTGGGAAAATTAGGCAGACTGATGGGCTATGGTTCTTTTCTGCCAACAAATGTTACTTTTCTGTGTTTCTATACATAAAAATATACCATACATGGTTTTAGAGCATCATTTTGGCTAGGTGTTTTAAGATAGATAGATGGACAGATGGATGGATAGGTATGTAGATAGATAGATAGACAGACAGACAGGCAGGCAGACAGATACTATTGCTAGATAATATCGATATATTTTAGATATTTTGAAATGATGTTAGTGAGAGGTTTTTTTTCTCCATAGGTTGCTCAGCCTCAGCAGTGTGTGTCCCTTCTTTTTTGGGTGTTTCTTGACTGCACACAGCCCCTGCACTCATCAGTATATTAAGTACACCAATCCTTGGGTAGTAGCTGCCACCAGCACTATCTGTGTAATTCTGGTTCGGAACTTGCAAAGGTACATCTTTTAGCTTGCAGTCAAGCATCAACACTAGATTTGCTACACTATGTGTGTGTCTCTTTCTAAAGATTGATGAATCCTCTTCTGCTTCTTTTTAATGTCTTTTTTTACAAAAATAAGAGCTGTGTATTCAGGCACAAAATGATACAACACTCATTGCACAAGACCTCAAACAACTTAGTTACAGATGTAGGGAATTGCCAATTCTCCGAGGAACAGCTGTCTCAGGTTCTAGACTGGACCAATGTAAAACACTAGACTCCTCTCAAAGGATTCTGTAATTTAACACCCCCCACCACCACCACCGTCTCAGCTTTCCTAGCCATGAGATCACCATTTGCTTCCTGTCAAACTGTATGACTTCTTCCACTAAAGTGTAGTTTTGCATGACCTCTCACACACCCAGGACAAACCAGCTGCCAGATTCTGGATCTAATCATCAGAAGAAGTACATGGATGTACGACAAGCTTTTATAACTGCTTTTTCCTTCTGCTGGGAAACAGACTCTATAATACTAGGTTTGTGATTTAGCTGCCACTCTAGATGGATAAGCAAGAACTGCTTATCAAAATATGACCAACTGCAAGTTTTGTCTTTTGTGATAAAAATATATGTATTTTTACATAAACAAGCCACCTGCCAAGGTGAATTTTGTTGTACCCTGGGCCAGAATGTCTTTCCACTCTCTGACAATGCTCAGGTTCCAGTTCCTCAAGGTTCCACATACCACGACACAGAACTCCATGGTCTCACCCACGACACACTGCTGCCCTCCCGACTTACCTCCAGGACTGGGGTTAGGGGTGCTTCATGGCGTACTTCCTCTCTGTCTGGCTGCCCACAATGGAGCTGAAGGCTGGGAGAATCCTTTGGGAGTTGGATGTGAGCCTGAAGTGGACATGGGCCATCAAACAGTTCCTCTAACAGAAAATATTCAAGTGTCACCAGGAGTTGATTTATTTTCAGTGGCAGTCTAAAACTTCCAGGAGCCGAGATCTGTAAGTCATTCTAATATTTTGGAAGTCAAAACACAGCCAGAATCCCACCTTGGAAGTCAATATTCTAGGAAGGACACATTTATTGATGATAATATAATAATATGTTAGTGGTAAAATACAGTTTCTTTGAGAAAAAAAAGACATAATTCTGATTGAATCATCCAATTTTTGGTTTACATCTGAAGTCAATGACTTCCTCCTCTTATTTTGGAAGTTTCTGCCTTTATTTTGGAAGTAAATACTTCCCAAAATGGAGTTAACTGATGCCCTGAGTGTCACTACTTTTTCTCTTACCTGAACTAAACAAACAAAAAATCAAAGTACCAATCATACTGAGAGGCACCAAGCTTTCCCAAGTTCTTGTACAGTGGCACCAGCCAGGATGCAACACAATGCAGTAATACTGCAGTAGATCACAAAATGCTGCAATATACTGAAGGGAACAGTGTGATAGAATGGCAATTAAACCTTTTTGTCATGCAGTATTTTGTGACGTCACTTACTGCAAGTTACTGCATTGCATCGTAGCTGGCTCTGCTATATGTTACCTTCTCAACATTCCCCACCAGATGGCACTCTGTACTGTCTGGTTACTGAGTCACTATATACTACACCAAGTAGAGGCAGGACCCTCCCACTGGAAATGAAACGTGACATCTCAGCTAGCCTGTAACATAGGATATACTGGAAGCAGATTACTAAAGGGCCATAGTGAGCAATAAGTTTGTATAATCACGCCCACAGAGGACATGGCGATGCAGCATAATGCACTCACTCCTTCAGTAACGTAGTCAGTCTGCTTCAGATCACTGTATGAGGTACTCATTACAGTCCAATGTAGCATAGCAGAGAAGCAGTTTGAAAGGAAAGCTGTATGTAGGAGGCATAAATGATAAAAGGAGACAGATCATTTCCAATTTAAGTTTTTTTTAAATGTCTTAAAGTAACACAGAAACAGAATTTGTCAGCAGAAAAAAGACAGCTTGGTCTTCCCAGTCTGCCCAGATGATCCCTGCCCAGTCTGCCTCTGCAGATCAAAAACTGGTCCCCATGCATATATTCTGAAGGCTAAAGTCCAGTGCAAAGCTTCATGAGCATCCAAATCCTTGTGGTGGTTGCGGGGAGTGCTAAATAGGTAATGTCTCACATAAGTGGAAATTCTAAAGTACCAACAATACTGTCAGAAGCCAAAGCAATCTTTCTCACTTTGTCTTCATAGTCTGGGGGCCCAGGCCTGAAAATTTTGGTGACGTAGCACCCCCTGTACAGAAATCAACAACTATGTTATTTTGATAGAAGTGTCCCTTAGGTACTTCTCTAGGGTGGATGTGCTCTTGTAAAGTGGTAGCAAGGTATGCCAATGCAAGATTTTTGTACCCATGTCAAAATGACTTTTTGCGCAAGTGAAAAGGCCACAAAAATGTACTAAAGTTCTCAAGACAAGTTTGAAAGTAAAAATGACCAATATAATGGGATTTAAACAACTACTAGTCATGCAAAAGGTTTCTTTCACACAAATTATTACTAATTTATTTTAAAATGATTTATGTAAGTTTCTCAAATGCCTTTTTCACCTAGTATGCCATTGCCAACCATGCTTCAGATGTTGAAGCTGCAATTTGTTTTGTAAAAAATTTGCCATAGTCATTTTTTGTGATGTTTTATCAGTGCTTTGTTTTCTCCTGCGCTCCAGTTTCCTGTGTGCAGCCACATCCCCAAAATGATGTCATGCAAGGGAGCTGTCAATATTTTACATACAGCAAAAAGGAATTCTGGGTAAATTATAAAGTTGACTTAAATAGAAGAAGAAGAATCGACATTTATATAGCGCTTTTCATACATCCAAAGCGCTTTTACAAGCAATGCTAGACTGGTAGTGAAGTGACTGAAGGTGTGGTGGCAGCCATATCACACATCATCACCCACACACAGCCTGAATAATTACATGAACCGGTTTATGGAAAGGGGAACGTTGGCCAGGACACCAGGAATGTTCCCTACTCTTTGCGAAGAGTGCCCTGGGTTCTTTTACTTCCACCTGGACACTCACCAGGATGGGCAGAAGGGACCTCAGTTTAATGTCTCATCCAAAGGATGGCACACCCCAGCAGTATAGCACCCCCCAATACTGCACTCGGATGCCAGCGATTTTTAGGTGCAAGTCCAATCCCGGTGTGGGATGAGAACCCACGACCTTCTGGTCCAGAGGCGGATGTGCTACCAACTGAGCCACGCTGACACCCAAATGTTCCTTACTCAGAAGTATAACCTCTTATTTTGGTAGTGGTGACTTCAGAATAGCACTTACTAAGTAGATATACATAGCCAGGCATTGTGGGTACAATAAGAAGCTGTTTTCCAATTTCCTTACTGCAAGGTGCAGCGTCATATTTGTGTAGTGGCTTCAACAATATAAGCTCTCATATATTTATTTTTAAAACAAGGCATTGTGCATATAGTATCTAGCTAACAAGATTTATTTACTGAGTGATGTAGTCTCCTATTTCTGTAGTGAGCACAGAAATACAATAGCCTATATACTAATTTACATAGTGAGCCATTGTGGGTACAATAAACAGCTGATTTCTGTCTAAAACTAAAAACTGACAGTGTCCCTTTAAAAAACATTGTTTCCCTTGCATGATGTCACAGTTCCAGGTTGCAGCACTAAGAAAAAAAGGGGCAGAGTTATGCAAATGAAGCAGAGCACAGAAATAAAATGATTTTTTTTTCACAGAAAACAGCACTTTTTGGCAGTTTGAATGACAGTAGACCGAGTCACAACTTCTACAGGTTAATACTCCCATTTGTTATGGTAAATGTGCATAAATCACTTTAAAAGACAAAAACTAATTTTAGTCAGGCAAAAGGTCTCTGACACAAATTATTAATAAGGCTCATTACTTAAAGAATGTTAGCCTTTTGATTTGTAGTGATAAATGCACAGATTATTCATTGACACAAAAGTATTAAATATCGTATTCATTATAATAGAAGCCAGGTGTACTACTGCACACCATGGTGCTAGCAAAACACTAATATCCAATGGACTCCCTCTCAACGATGGGCTATATGATGGTATATATGAGTGTCTAGCATTTTTCAATATATTTGCCATATGCTACATGTCTAGATCTGATTCATCTGTAGTATCAGACTCATCTGGCTCCACACTGGCAACTTTATGAGGATTATAACAGTCCTCACCACCAGTACACAAGCTAGCCTGTGTGCATGCCATGCTCTGCCTGGAACAACTGCAGTTGCGCTTGACTTTTTAAACCCACATGTAATGAGTTCCAGGAGTGCTTCAGGGGCATGTGTCTGTGTCATTAGAGTTGGAGAAATGTGTTCATCCTTGTCATGATGCCAGCCATTTCCTATTAGGAATGGGGGCCCTGATTCCAGAAGGCGTTACACCTGGCACAAGGTGATTTACACCAAACCCGATGGCACAAATCGCACCTTGTGCCAGGTATACCGCAAGTCATGATTCCAAGTTGTGGCTTGCACCATGCCATATGCGGGTTGCACCAAAGGTGGGCTATGCCTTCCACTATGCCTACAACCCACAGTGGCATGGTACAAGGGTGGGTTACATCAGCAACTGCACCCTATTCCAGAAAGACGGCTGCCGTAACTGACTTACGCCATTCCAGAACAGGCAATGGCATAGTGGGGTTAGACCAGCTAGGAGGTGGTCTAAGGGGCATCCATCCTGGCACAGCAATGGATCCCCTTGCAGTGCAGTGGAAAACACGGTGTGTGTGTGCACCCCACACTGTCATGCCCTCCACCCCGAACATTGGGGATCCCCGGGTCAGAATTCTGTTGTGCCCCCTGATCACCAGTGCCAACTAGCCAGCCCCCCAATGCCCTCAGGTGCATTTGGGTGCATTACGGGGTAGGAGGGCTCCAGGGGGCAGTAGATTGCATGCCATGACTTGTGGCATCCAGATCCAGTGCGCCATTCCCTTGGTGCTAGCCTACAGCTGCTGCAAGCCATTGGCATAGGTGCCAGGGACCCTGCCAATCTTAGAATAGGGTGCAGGGTCCCCAGTGTAGCACCACATGGCGCAACCCACATACGTCCACATGTTGCACCATGCATTTTGGAATTGGGCCCAGGATGTCAGGCTGAGCCTCCAGAGCATGGTTCCAGATAAGGGTCTGGTAATTTGCATACTTGGTATGTTGCAAAAGACTACCAGAAGTTGGAGGGAGGGCTTCGTTCTGGGCCACTGTGTCATAGAGAAGGGTTATCAGAAGTTCTACTGATTTCAACAGGGCAGGAGGTATATCCACAGTAGTGCTAAACTGGTAAGGCTTCTAAATTTGTGTGGATTCTTCCTGACAAGCTTCCAGGGCTTTAGTTTGCCAACCCTTGCAATACTGCTGGATGAATCACAGCTAGTCAATGTGTGTACTGCTGGCAACATTCTGCATAGTTATTGGCCAAGTTCAGCTGCTATGGTGTGAATTGATTTAAACCTGGCTTTATCCTTCACACTAGTATGAAACCAAAGCTCTTGAGCTGCTTCCAGCTTGTGAATAAAATGTGCGTAGAGAACTGCAACGTCAGTGTCTGGAGACCATACTACTACATGAGGATATTCTTGTGAAGCATGTGCAATATGAAGGAGAAGCTGACTATCTGCTTCTTCTTGTGATCAGAATAGATCTTCTTGGTCTACAGCTCCACCTGAAGTGACCATGACAGCAATGAGGCTGTCCTTGAATCCACCTGCAATAACCATTTTCTGATCTAGACCAACTAAAGTTTCTGCCATATCACACCATGATTCTGACAGGAATTTTACCAGATGTTCTTTATTCCTGGGATTTCCAATTAGCTTACTCTACTGCATTGGGATAAGTGTTTTGGGACCATGTTGCTTTGTGAGGATTGCCTTCATGCATGCTCAGAAGCTTTAACTGAATCTTTGACATCGGTAGCCCATGACATGCATGACTGTGATTGCGTTAACTGCAAAGGATGATTTAATCCCGGCATGTCATAGGGGCTACCGACACAGTAGGGCAACCAGATGGGGTGGGCTTTATGCATGTAGTATCAGGATGTCACTACACATATGCACGTCGGAGGGTGGGAGCGAGCATGCACAACGAGGGGCAGGAGGGGTTTTGAGGTGTGGTGCCACAATGGGCTGCAGAACTGGCCCCATGGTGTGGTGGGTGGGCTTGTGGCTTGGGGGGGGCAGGGTGCTGGGTTCGGGTCCGAGCGCAGGTGTGTTTTTATTGAGCGCGGTCCCAATTTTTTTTTAATGTTCTGCACCCCTCCCCACCGACATGCACCCCCCTAGAGTTGACAATCCTTAAGTATGGGGTGCTGGGCAAAGCTCACTGTGGGGATGCAGGGGCATATCCCGCCTCATAAAACATTAAAATGCAAGTCTAGGCTGGGAGTCACAGCACTGAAACTGATTTTCGCACTGTGACTTCGCTTTAACGGCGATTGCCTTCGGTGGTTGCCATTACAACATAGAACTTTTGACATCATATCAATCAAAGATGATACTTACTCTTTTGCAGCTCTCATAACTCTTTAGAGGCTGGCATACTATTCTGAAGACCAGTTTAGCAAATTCTCCAAAGCTAGCTGCACCTCCTTGCTCAACCATTTGCATAACAGCCATGCCATCCACTATCCAAGCTGTGGGCATGTTGGAAACTGGCAGTTGATACATTGACTCTGCTTCTTTTTCTAATCCAGGCAACAGCTTATTCTTTACAGTTTTGTTCAATGTACCAACAGAGTGTGCTAGAGCATATGGAACTGTGGAAAGCTCATGTGTAAAAACTTACTTCAGATCAATCTCTTGTTTGTGCAGCTACTACAAGATGGCTAAACAACTCCTGTCTGCATTTGTAGTCACTGACTTATCACTATTAACTTCGATTTGATCTTCTTGCTTAGAGATGCAAATGTCTTGATGTTGAGCTTGTGCACTTGTTCAAAGAATCAGTGTATTTGAATTTAGTCTGTCTTCCACAAACTGTTTCATTGCTTTGATTCCTGAATCATTCACAGTAACAAGCTTGGTGGCAACCTCTGCGGGTGTAACAATGCCAGTTACAATGTTGGTGAGTGCTATCAAGTCAGCATTCATATCAAATGGATTTGTCATGGAGTCAGTGATTGATTTAGCAGTCTTATTTACTTCTCTTTCATCTCATTGCATGTGATGTGAGGCAGCCTCCTTGTGTTTTCCTTGTGAAACATCTGAGTTTACTATAGCACATTACCTTCATGGAAGTTGTGATAGCTGAGCTCTCATGAACAGTGATGAACCATCTAACTAAGGCTCCTGGTTTCAAAGTGAAACCCATTATACCCCTTTTATTTTACTATCACAGTTTACTGTTTGTTGAAGTGCCATGTCTGTCCAGACTGCTGAATTTACTTTTATACTGTGCTACAGCATGATTTCCTTAGACAAACTGCTCATGAACATCAGGGGCACAATCTGGCAGAAGCTTCATATCACTGATGTACCCAGATACCCAACAGGCACAGCTGGTTCGGTCAAAGGCAAAAAATAGTAGTAGCATCTCTACAACCGCCGCAAGATGCAAGTCCCAGTTGCTTTCACATTCTGCTCTAATGAACCACATTAAGATGTTAACCATTTTGATGTAATCATCCCAGAATGCAAATGTTTGGGAAGTTGCTTTTCCAAAATTGCAGAATCTGTGCAATATATCCTGTACATTCCTGAGGGCATCACCAAGTTGGGAAAGTGTTGCTGTTAGGCTTGTTGCATCTTTCTTTGATACCACATTTTGACATTCCTGGAGCTTCCTGTTGATGAGGTCTACATCACAATCAAGCTCATTGTCTTGTACCCAGTTACAAAATGCTCACACCAGTCTGGACAGAGCCACCTTTACAAGTTTGTGGGCCTCACCCATTGTTGTATGATTTTCCTTCAAATAGATTGCTTGTTGTGTTGCTGCCATACACCTGTGATTCTATGAGGATGTCTTCCAGACCACTGTCTTCATACTTTTTTTCCAATTACAGCCAGAAATGGCTGTACTATGAGGAAACCATCCATTCTCAAGACTGTTTTCTGAAATTCCTCCAGGCACCTCCACTGAATCTCTTTGGCCTTACAATATATAGCATTATCAAATGTCAAGACACTGTCATCTTGGCCAAGTGCCCTAGACATCTTGCAGATGTTCTTCATTACAGTGAAAACTGCACTCCATTCAGTAGGTGATGCTGGAAGCATTGGACAGTACCCAATAGGTGTCACTGTTGGTATGAGAGATGAAATCATCACATTAAAAGCTTTCTAGCCTGGTACTTGCTGAGCATTCACCTTTTCAAACTCAACCTCAAATACCTTGGTTGGGCAGCATCTTAGAATTAGCCATTGCAGATCAAGGTTGCAGCTTGTTGACAAGCCTCAACATATGTAGACCAGTTACTTTTTACTTTCCCACAAGATATGGTGTAGGGTGTCTGCCATGAGGCCTGTACTCCAGAATGGCTTGGCACATTGCAAGAGTTTCAAGTGATTGTGTTTGTGGTGCTATTTTCTTTATTTGAGCCCAAGCTGCCACTATACCAAAGCTGCCTTCTGGAATTGTGGATGTCTGACACTCATAGACTATCATAGTTGTAACATGGGTTGTGTGCTTTCCATCTAATGTTTCCTCATTTATATCATTATTGTCGGCATC
This sequence comes from Neoceratodus forsteri, assembly GCA_016271365.2. Taxonomy (NCBI): domain Eukaryota; kingdom Metazoa; phylum Chordata; order Ceratodontiformes; family Ceratodontidae; genus Neoceratodus; species Neoceratodus forsteri. Next base: position 1,876,460,376 of record CM057452.1, read on the forward strand.
AAACTGAGCAAACTCCCCATGTTGTATGTTTGATGGAATTATGATATTGTCCCTGGCAGCTTTTTCATTCTGACCCATTGCAATAGCTGTGTCAATTCTCTCTAGGACTTCATGATTGTCATGGTGTGCTAGCTTGTGCACAATTATTTACTACCAGTTTAGAGCCTGTCATATGGCATACAGACATTGCAAGCCTAACATGTTTGGGTGTACGCTTTGCACTGCTGGGTACTATATGAATGAAGTCCTGACCAACTGATAATGTCTGTCTGTGGAGGGTCTTGTTAGTGGCTCTTACTAAAGTACTGCCATCTTCAATAGGTTCACCACCAACATCACCTGGAATACCCATTTCAGGAATCTATACAATTGTCAGGAATCACGTCTAATGCTTGTTCTAAATTGATACAGGAATTATCTATTGGACTGATATCCAGTCCCTCACACCTTTTGAGTTCATCACGGATGACCTGTGCTGCATGAAACAGCATAGATGCGGTTGAATATTTATCTTTATTTTCAGAAGTAGGGAGAGGGTTTTCCTCTTCATACTGTTGCTTTGAATGCAACCAGGAAGCTATGTTGATTACATCTTCCAAAGACACAGCACTGGTTTACTTGGGTTATGATGCAGTTGAAAATGATTTGATCACCAAAATAGTTTGTTAGTCTCTCTTTAGCTTCTCACTTCAGTAACTCTCACTGCTAGGAACTTTGCCTTTCAGACTATCCCAGTATCTCTCTAACAGGTAAGGCATGGACATGGCTTTCCTGTTGATAACTAGTTCATTCTCAATTTCAGAAATCAGTTCACTGAAACATGCTGTATACACAGACTTATCTTCCTTGTCACTGGATAGTGAAAATGTTGTCTGTATGTTTCTTTTGCTGGTGAAAGTACTATGACAGTCTTAGCGGTACTTTGCTTCAAATGCAATTAAGTCCCGTCCAGCTATTCGCTTTAAGACTGTGTCATCTTCTCTGGCTTCAGCCACATCAAGCAGAGTTTCTTGCTCTCTGAAGGTTACGATCTTTGATACATTTTTGTATTTTTTGTGATACACCTTCTGGCATATTATACACAAATTCCAGTTAACAGGCTGGCAAGTTGATTGCCTACTCTGAACTTGAACACTGATCAGTATCAGTAGAAGAGCCAGGACTTGAGCGTCTTCCTCTACCTTCAAAATGCTTCAGGTTTGTTTTGCTGGTGTAGGACTGATGACATTGTGCATGATAATTACTGCATGAAATGCTAATAACGGTCAATGTCTAATGGCTGTGATCACTGATAAACATGGTCTTTTCTAACAAGGCATGCATTATAAAATGTCTTTAGTCCTCCAGGGGTTGCAGTCCTCAGGTGTTCCTGTGTTGTTATTTGGTAGATGATACACTTGGACCAGTCACTAGACAGGCAGGGATTTTTGGTGAGGAGGATCAAAGTCTCAGCAGGTACTTCAGCTATTGTGTTGCCTCTCAGTTGTTGTTATTACCTGAAAAAAGAGACATGCTATTAGAAATATTTCCATTAGTACATTATTCATCTTGTAAAATTATAAAAAGAAAACACCCTTTGTCCATGTTTTATAGCTGTAAAACATGATGTTGAAAAGCTTTTTGTTTTATAAATAGTGTAGTGTAAGCAGTTCATAAATTACACATATTGACAAAATAACAAGCACAGAACATATTTAAATTAAATTTGCCATACTAAAATCAATACAGGATAAAAACACTGTAAAATTATAGATATGTTAAAGGAGAGTCATTATTCTGACTTTTTCAAGAAATTTGTGAAGGCAGTTTGACATGATTTAGAAAAGCATCCACATGTCTTGAAGTTACCATTGCCTAATACCACCCCCAACCCCCAAATCACTCTTGGGGGTTCATCCCTTTATAAAAAAGTGTTAAACCTTTTCTGTAGGCGGTGCTCCCAATTTCAAATTTAGGCTGTGTTTTCCATTTGGGGTCTTCAGAGTCATATTTTCCTCACTATACTCAGCTCTTTCATTATCTCTCATCTCCTGGATTGTAGGACTGTAGTATCAACTTGTTTGACCTGCAATAGTCTAATAGATGCCCATAGGGAACAATCAGCTTGTGTAATAACTGTGAAACCCACAGAGGGCCATGGTAATGCAACACAGTTCAATCACTATTTCATTAAAGCAGCCAATCCACTACGTATGCAAGACACCCATTACAGTCAGAGATACAGTAGCATATCAAAGAAGTAGCATAATAATGAGGAATTTTGGAAAAAGGCAGTATACTGTATAGGATGCATATACATTACAAGACAGATAATTTCCAAATAGTTTATTTTATGGAAATCTCTCCCAGCCATGAACATGCATTCTAAAAACCTAAATCCAGTGCAAAGCATCATGGCTATGCAAATCCTTTGGGAGGAGGTATGTTTACTAGAAAACTTCTCAGTTGGTAGTATTACATTCTGATGACCATGTCACAATGCAGACCTCACCTCAGCTGGCTCACACATACTAAAAGTACCAACAATCTAGGCAATCTGCACAAAACAATATGGGCATGACAGCAATATGGACTCAAGCTATTGCTTGCTGCTTAACTAGTTTATGCATCAAAGCACAAATATCTCCCCCTTCAGTTTTTCTGTTTTATGCCAGCTGGAGAAAAGAAGCATCTCAACACTCACAAGTGCATGCTCCATGATGGCACAGGGGTCCTTCACTATCGCAAGACATTATACATAACAATATACTGCGCTGCCAATATAGCGATATATTGCCAGTGGCATATGTCTTTGTAGGGGTCACCCCTGTTATGGGGGTTGCACTTCCAACCCATCCCAACTAAAATAATATGGGGTTAACAGTTAAATTCGCACAAAGTGTGAAAATAAAACAAATCCATGCGTCCGCACCAGGAATTGAAATCTGGTCCCAATGCACTGCCTGCCTCCCCTAGCTGCCTGTGGCTCATCTCATTGAGACAACGGCAGCTGCTCGCTGGCCCTGTCCCAGCAGAGGTCTTATCCTCTGCCTGGGAAGAGTGAGTGGTAGCCACTGCATAACACCCTTTCACAGTTTTGCACCCTCTTGCTCTTCCCTACCATGCTGTTCCTGTTAGCGGTTTTGTTGTGTATGATGAAGCATGCAACATACAGTATTGACCCGTTAGGCTGCAAGATCATACCAGGCCTTTTGTTTTTGCTGCACCTGCATGAAATGGTCCTGGACAAATACCCTCTACTCTTTTAACCTCTCCATGAAGCTCAACACATATTCCACAACATTTTATTTTGCTGTGAGGGACTTCCCAACCCAATCCTCTTTAATTAAATCCATGGGACCTCTCACCCTGTATCCATATAGCAGCTCAAATGGTGAATATGCACTGGTTTCCTGTGTCACTTCCCTGAATACAGACAGCAGGTGTGGAATAGTCATTCCAGTCCCTGGAGTGTTTGTCAGGGTTTGCCCACACATACTTTTAATATATTAAACCTTTCTGCAAGCCTATTTCCCAGTGGTGGTATGGAGAGGTTTTGAGCTATTTTTCTCTAATTTATCCACAAATTCACCATGAGAATGGACATCAAATTCACACCTCTGTGTGACAACACTTCTGGGAACTCCACTTGGCTGAAAATCTCTGCAGTGCCAGCTACTTTCTTTGCCTTAACAAAGGATGCAGCATCTGCCTCTAGGTACCTAGTAGCAAAATCAACTACCACCAAAATTAACCTTTTTCCAGTGTGTCTTGCTGTAGTCATAGGCCCCACAATGTACACTATAACTCTGCAGAAAGGCTTATCTGTGGCATCAGTTCTGCCCTAGCACTGTTTCCTGTTTTCCCCTTTTATGGTACTAAGGACATGACTGGAATATTTGACAAAATCCTGAAAGATGTTCAGCCTGTAAATTTTTACAACATTCTCCTCCTGGTAATCCAAATGACTAGGAAAATGGGTCTATTGACCAAGAGACAGTAATGGTTTCTGGCACTCAAGTGGGGACTACATTCTGTTCATTACATCCCTTTTTCCCATTACTGTACTGTATTTGCTGTGCCACACTCTCAACAATGGTTATCCTTTAAATGCTGGGTATCTGTGTTGGGAGACTTCTCTGTATCACTGTGTTCCCTTGCAACCTTCATCATCTTTCTCGGAGCTGGGTCACTCTGTTGTGAACTCACAATCTGTGCATTAGATACTTTCTCAAGCATAAATGCCACCTCCATCCATCCCATGTACAAAGAAAAGGTTTGTTACTTACCAATAACAGTAGTCTTTAAGAGACTTATTTCCATAGAACCACAATTATTGGAGTGTAAGCCAGTGGTGTCAGAACCTCTTGGGAGACTTTTCATTGTTTAGCTGTAGGTGCCCATGCAGCTACACACACACTTACATATGAGATCAGACACCTTGGCATCACTTAAATAGCATGAGTGGCCCCCATCCACATCCGTTCCCAACATAGTTAACAGTTTCAACATCTACCAACTTACAAGAACAAGGAATCCATGTAGGGGTGCTAAGACTCAGCTGATTCCATTCCAATGCACATCAACTGGATTTTTGGAAATTTAATTTCCTAGTCTGATTCTGGTCTGATTCCAGTAAGACATCAGATTTGGTATAGGAGTCTGAGGTGGAACTTGCAATTCTGCATTGGACAACATACTACAAGTCCTCCACTCAGCCACAACAGTGAAACAAGGCCCTGGTATGACCCTGAAGCTGACTGCCACAACATGCGCTATTAATCACAAAGACATCCCTCTTCCCCACCCTGATTGTAGTTTCCATTCCTCCCTATCTCCCCTTCCACTTTACATTACAAACACATCAGTAACCACGGTGTTGCTCTCCACTAATACCAGTCCTGTCCTGATTACCTTGTTTGACAGTAACTCCATTCAGTTCTTCAAATCTTTGCTCTATACCAACCTACACTCTTGCCATGGGCCATGGTCCATTTATTCCTACTAATACCAATATCAAAACTCCAAACCAATTTTAATTTATAGAGGCCTATGCCTGCCTAACACTGTGCAGGAGATCTAGGAAGAAACTGTGCTCAGTGGGTAGATTCTGGTGCTTCTGAGAGGTTGTTAGCAACCCTAGTGAATATAAAGTACAGCTCCATTGACAGTGCACTCATGAGCATATTCCTTCAGAGCTATGGTGTGAGATGACCTGATCATCTGACCTTTTTTGAGCCACAGTAGAACTGTCAATTTTATTCCTAAGTGTGCTGTCCTTGGAGCAGTATCCTGCCTAACATTAAAGAACTAGTGGAATCAAAACAGACAGACTGGGACAGGATTCAAATTTTGAGAAGTAGTCAACTTATGAAGGATTTTTTTCCTTTTTCCTTTTGCTCATTACAAAAGTTTGTATGATAATACTGTGTTGGATGTGTAAAATAGCTCTCAGCCTGACAGCTGACATATCTATCTCTAGTCCCCCCAACTACACTATCAGCATTGTGATCTCACTGACAGTGACATCACAGGTGATTGACCTGGCAGCTGCTGGAGTGGCTGTTCCTAAGCAGCAGTGATGTCACAATCAGTGAGGTCACAATACTGATGTGAGGGGCTGAATAGAGACAGACATGTCAGGTACTAGACAGAGTGCTGTCCCACCCATCACATCTACTAACATCAGGTAAACAATCTTCTAGTTAAACAAAGGGAAAAGAAAAAGTACCTCAGATATAAAAGGTAATAGTTGACTGCTTTTCAAAACTAATATTAGTTTTAGGCATTACACTAGCTCTTTAAGTCTGACTCCATACTTATTGTGTTGGACACAGGCTACTTGGGACCAGCACAAATCCCCTCCACTTTAGCAGACCACTATAGAGTAACTGCAAGTGAATGCATGTGCTTTCTTACATTCAGCCTGTGGCAGCTGGCTAAGGTGTTGGGACTGTTCTTGCCAGGTCACTTGCCTCTCTGGCCCAACAACACAAGGATGGAGTCAGGCTCAATGCTGTGCAGGCATAAATAAAATTAAAATGGATTGGATTTTACCCTTTGTGCACTAGCTGGGAGAGACAGATGTGTCTCGGCCCATGGGAAGGACAGTGTGGGTCGAGATGGAGAAGAGAACAAACTATAAGAATTGACTGGTGGTGACAGCAAACAGGGTCATTAGGACTGGACTGGGAGCAGTAAGCAGCAGTATCCAGTATTTTGATGTTTTTTTCTGTCCAATAAAGTGGTAAGGAAAAATGGGTGCAATGACAAGGGTGGAGGAATGGGGATGTCTTTGTGATTTGTGGTTCATGAGGCAGGCAGGCTAGCTTCTGGTTGGGGTCAGAGGCTTGTTTCACTGTTGTGGCAGTCTGAGAGGGGTTGTAGTCTGTAGTCTGATGCAGACTTGGAAAAGGATTCAGATACCAATTTAGACCTCATTTTTTAGGAATTTTGTTTTTTGACCTTTATCATAAAATTCTAATTCCGAAAAATAAATGGTTGGAGCTGAAAAATCCAGTTCCATACTCGGATTCTAAACATCCCTAAATTCATCTCGACCAATCACATAAGAAAGGCAGGGAAGGTATATCACTAGAATCCAGTCAAAAACAATCACTCTCGAGTCTGCCCATTGCAACAATCACATTAGAGCCTGTCCAATAAAACAATTACACTAGAGTCTGCCCAAGAAACAATCACAATCACACTAGAGTCTGCCCAATAAAACAAACACAATCACACTAGTCTGCCTAATAAAACAATCACTCTAGAGTCTGCCTAATAAAACAATCACACTAGCATTTTCCCAATAAAAACAATCACACTAGTGTTTACTCAATAAAACAATCACACTAGTATCTGCCCAATAAAACAATAACACTAGAGTCTGCCCAATAAAGCAATCATACTAGAGTCTGCCCAATAAAATAATCACACTAGACTCTGTCCAATAAAAAAATTATACTAGAGTCTACCCAATAAAACAATAACACTAGAGCCTGCCCAGTAAAACAATCACACTAGAGTCTACCCAATAAAATCAACTAGACTCTGCCCAATAAAACAATCACACAGAGTCTACCCAATACATCAATCACACTAGACTCTTCCCAATAAACAATCACACTAGAGTCTACCCAATAAAACAATCACACTAGACTCTTCCCAATAAAACAATCACACTAGACTCTGCCCAATAGGAAATCACACTAGAGTCTGCCCAATAAAAACAATCATGCTAGAATCTACCCAATACAACAATTGTACAGAGCCTGTCATTTTATTCCCATTGAAACAATCACATTAGAGTCTGCCCAGTAATCCAATCACACAAGAGTCTGTCCATTAAAACAATCATGCTAGAGTCTGCCAAATAAAACAATTGTACTGGAGTTTGCCCAATAAAACAATCACACTAGACTCTGCCCAATAAAACAATCACACTAAACTCTGCCCAATAAAACAATCACTCTTGAATCTGCCAGTAAAACAATCACACTAGACTCTGCCCAATTAAACAATCACAGTAGAGTGTCTGTCCAGTAAAACAATCACACTAAAGTCTGCCCATTAAAACAATCACACTAGTCTGCCCAATAAAACAATCTCACTAGACTCTGCCCAATAAAACATTCACACTAAACTCTGCCCAATAAAACAATCACTCTTGAGTCTGCCCAGTAAAACAATCACACTAGACTCTGCCCAATTAAACAATCACAGTAGAGTGTCTGTCCAGTAAAACAATCACACTAAAGTCTGCCCATTAAAACAATCACACTAAACTCTGCCCAATAAAACAATCACTCTTGAGTCTGCCCAGTAAAACAATCACACTAGACTCTGCCCAATAAAACAATCACTCTTGAGTCTGCCCAGTAAAACAATCACACTAGACTCTGCCCAAGTAAACAATCACAGTAGAGTGTCTGTCCAGTAAAACAATCACACTAAACTCTGCCCAATAAAACAATCACTCTTGAGTCTGCCCAGTAAAACAATCACACTAGACTCTGCCCAAGAAACAATCACAGTAGAGTGTCTGTCCAGTAAAACAATCACACTAAAGTCTGCTAATTAAAACAATCACACTAAAGTCTGCCCAATAAAACAATCACACTAGACTCTTCCCAATAAAACATTCACACTAGATGACACCCAATAAAACAATCACACTAGAGTCTGACTATTAAAGTAATTTCACTAGGGTCTGCCCATTAAAACAATCAGGCAACTGAAATGCACATTATGTAGTAATCTAAAATAAAAAAGTAGTCTTTTCTTGCAGGGGAATGGAGGGAGTTGTTTGACTCTATGGAGGAGAGTCTCTCCAAGATCTATTGTTACTAATAAGTAATAAATCTATATTCTTTGAGACTATCTCTTCCATAAAACCCAATACATTGAGCAAATACAAATCAGTATGGCATGGGTGCTAAAACATGGGGCAAAATAGGGGGTGGGGGCTGACGTTCAAAAGGACACAGGGCAAAAAAAGGCAATTTATGCAAACCACTGTTTTTGTACACAGAAATTTGCACATTTTCCAGCATAACAAACAATAAGTAATGTATCAGTCACCCACAAAAGCAAATCTTTGTCATTTCAGGAGATTTTGGTTCCATGAATATAAATGGAAGCAAATGGCCAACCTTTGCATCACATCACGACAACTCTAGCAGCTGCCTTGACATGGCAGTAAGATTGACCATCTGACTGAGGCCCCAGTGCTAGCCTGCTGGAAGATTCCAGTTCAGTGCAAGGCTGGGCTGACACACAAAACTGTAAAGGAAACCATGAATGCTTCCTCTGTCCATCCATGCAGTAAAGGAGCACGCTGAAGACTGAAGGGCAAAAGTGGCTGCCCCCATGTCCATTGGTCCTGACACCTATGTCAGCAGCCCTACATGGAGGTAAGAAAAGATGACAATGCCTAGGCTAGTAGCTCTTTTAGCATAGCTAGACCAAAATAGACCTTACAAAAGTCAAGCTCTGACTGCAGTGCTTTGAGACTGTATTGATTCTATTCCAGGCAGCAGCAAAGCAGAATTCAGATGCTGAGACCAACCTGAAACAAGCCACAGAGACTACCATGTCCCTATGGTATGCCCTATGATAGTACCAGGAAACTCATTGCCAGCCTTCCGATAACACAACGAAATGCAGGAATACATCCACCTAGACAGACACTGTTTAAAACTGTCTTGTCCAGAATACATGAGGCAAAGGACATAGGCATCAAAGCTTGACTGCAGGACATCCTTGGTGAGGTCCAGATAAAAGCAGACACTGAAGATATCCAGGAAGTACAGGATCACCTCCCCAGATTTTGCATATTTGAGAAGAATACAGGCAGCTCATGGACTAACGAAGTAAATTCAGACATCACTGTAGCTAGAAACCTAGAATTAGTCTTAATGGTCACCCTACTAGATTGAAAGGTCAGATAAGAGGGGAGCATCAACAATGAGAGGCTGAAACTTGGACATTTGATGAGCTGAGGTAATCACCACCAACAACAGAGTTTTCCAGGACAAAACAGAGGTCATGGAGGCAGAGTTTTGAACAGAGCCCTGAACAGGAAATCCAGAACTAGGTTGAAGTCCCAAGCTGAAACCAACTTCCTAGCAGTCAGCAGGATAGCTGACACCTTGTGAGACATGACAAACTACGTCAGATCTACATTATTTAGTCTTTGTTATTATTTAGTCTTTGTTAACCAAGTAGGGCCCACTAGGCATAAGTGCCTGTTTTCAGGGGTGACCCGGGAAATCTGAGCTGATTAAATGACTTGCTCAGAGTCACACAGTATGCAAGTGGAGGTTGTGGGAATCAAATCCAGGTCTGCAGGTACCAAGTTCATGCATAGCTCGTTACTCAAACCTCTAGGCTATACATCCTCAGGAGCCAAGTGTACAGCAGTAATGAAGAAAGGATCAGATACAGCATCTGACCCTGGAACAGAGACAAAGGACCAAGCTGAGAGGCAGCTGAAACAGTGGTTCTGCTACCATGTGTCTCACAACATTGGGAGCCAGATCTGTCTCATCCACAGAGGAACAATCAGGATTATTTTGGCTGGTTTATTCTGTACCTTGCTTAGGACTCCCGGACTTAGCAAAATAAGGTGGACAGGCATAAAGGAAGTGCACATGGTAGCAGAGGAATACTATATCTTGCTAGAAAACTCCAGGCTCTGCTGCTAGCAAAAATGTGAGTTTTGTGTTGTGTAGGTGTGCATAAAGGTCCAAATCCGGACTACATCACCACCAACAGTTATGCCACATCACCATGTAGTTCTCAGTCACGAGGCTGTGCTGTGGTCTGGAGTGGCTAAGAGTTTCTGCCAGCCCATTTTGTGTGCCTGCTAGTTGGAGTGCAACATGCCTGAATCACTTCCAGATACAGAGGATAGGAGTGTGTTCCTCCCTGTTTGTTTAGTTTGAACGTGGCACAATGGTTGTCTGTCTGAACCAGTACTGACTGTTCCTGGAGCTGTTGACCAGTGACTTGAACCTGTACAAAATCACCTCCATTTCAGGATATTAATTTGGTGGGTGTATTCCACCAGGGACCAGGGAACTTAGATCTGGAGTGAAGTGAAGTGGGTGCTGCATCCAATGTTGGATGCATCTAACATTAGGATGACTTCACTACAGTCATTAGACTAGGGAGCCACTACCAGCAGATGATGTCTGACCAGCCACTACCATACTGTCTGCCACAGAGAGGTGCTCATGATGATAGGGTGGTCGAGGAACTGGTGTGCTCCAGATTATTGAGCATGTAGAGGCCGCTGAGGAACCCACATATATAGGGAGGCCAGAGGAGTCATGAATATGAAAGAAGCCACAATGCCCAAAAACCAGAGGATAATTCTAGCTGAGATCCTGTTGCTTTGGGAAACCAGGCCTACCTGAGCTATTAGGACAACTACCTGATCCTCTGGCAGGAAAGCTTTTCCTCAGATGTGTTGAGCACCACTCCAGTATATTGCAACTCTGGCAAGGGATGTGAATGGACATTGTACATTGAACAAGATATCCAACTGGTCCAGTAACTGCCTGGCCCTGTTCACTGAATAAACTGCCAGGTCTACAGAAGATCCTTCAGGAGACAATCATCCGGATAGGGAGCAGCTACTCCTTGAAACCACTGAACATGTAAGAGCACATTCTGAGGGCCTGTTACTGTAGGTGCACCACAACAATGTGCACCTTGTGCTCCTTGGCCTACTCTCACAGCGTGTTGCATTCCCATACAGAGAACCCACAGCAGACCTGCCCTATTCTTAGCAAAACAGGTTTTCAGTAACATAGGCTAAGTGTCTTCTGTTGTGTTCACTGTAAGCTTAACTGTATTGGGGACCTTCCCTTATTGGTACAGCATGTTCTCTGATTGTATCTTTCTTATGTAAAGGTGCTACAAGCTCTGGACCAGCTCTTTGTACAAAAGAACACGTGTGGCTACTGCCAACAAAGGGTCTTGAATGCAACTGCAAAGCATTTGGCAAATACATACACTGCTGAAGATTTGCCTCTCTCTCCCCTCCCTCAGTCCAGCAGCTCATCTCCCCTGCTCCTACCCCTCATTCTACTAGGAGCTCTGATAAGGCCCTTTAGGTAGTCCCTTTCTGCAAGACATCCTTAGGGTAGTGGGCATTCTTCCACAAGACCCCTGTCCTGCTCAATGGCCTGCATCCTCTGGTTTTTTCCACAGTTAAATTGTGCCTCTTTAAAACTAAACTTCACCAGCACCGACTATGAATAGTTGTGACTGCTCCTAGCTTTTAGAGGTCAATCTATAAATGCTCATAGCTTGTCCCTCAATTTCCTCCTCCCCCTGCTAACTTGGTCTAATTTCTCCCTCTCACTCATTTCCCTCCTGCTCTTTACTCATTCTTTACCTGCACTCTTTCATACTCCTCCTTCTCTACACCTTACACCCGTCTACTCAACTTTTCTCCTACCCCCCAGCTGTCACAATTCTCCTTAGTGACTTCCTTCTGGTCTCCTTTCTTTTTCTAATTTCTTATCTGTTTACATACTTAGCTAGCACTGTCTGCACCATGTTTGTTTAATTATCATGTACTCTGCCGTCAGTTATGACGCACTTATGTATAATGCACTGTATTACTTGTATACTCTTATCCTATGTATTATGCACTGTATTAATTTCCTGTAATGTTTCAGTATCCTGTTTTAAATCTTCTCCCTATGTTGTTTCTTTTGCCATGCACTCCACCCTCATTTTGATGCACTAATGTATAATGTACTGTATTAATCTCCTGTAATTTTTTTAACCTGTTTGTGAATCTGACATGGAGCTTTTGCAAAAGAGTCTTTGACTCAAAGGGTTGTAATTCCATGACTTCAATAAATAAATAAATAAAAATAAGCCAAAGAGCAACACTCAGAATTTAAAACGATGGCCCTTAAAACAAACCACAGGTATTGTCTGTGGCAGTTCCTGATTTTTATGTTTGCTTGCACGCATGTGCAAGAAACATAGTGCCATCATCCGAGTTTTCTGAGATGTGTCGCCCCCTCTTCCACTTCAGTCAGTGTGTTGGCAGGCGCGGCCCCTGTCCGCCAATGCATGCTGGAGCTGACTATGACAAGCTCCAAATGCAGTGGCATACAGTTCGAAGGGGATTCACGCTTCAGTGAGCAGCGATAAGATATCGCCTGCTCATGCGCAGCTCCCCTTACACACACACACACACGCACGCATACCGCGTGCTGCCCCCACGCACACACTCTATAGCCGATGGGGTGCCCAATCCCCTCGGTTGTGCTGCGCCCCCAAAGCCTTTCAAATGCCATGCTGGGTGCCCACCCCAGCATGGCAAGTTATCAGAGCAGTCATGGGGGTGCCCAATCCCCGTCCAGCTCCACTGTCCTCCCACCGAGAAGTACTGGGTGCCACGCTGAGAGCCCACCCCAGCGTGGCAACAAATCTCATGGCCGACGGGGTGCCCAATCCCCGCTCGGCTTCAGACTACCCCAGCCTGTCCTTGTGCCACGCTGGGAAGCCCACCCCAGCGTGGCAAACGTCCCTGCTGTCTTTTAAAAAAAAACCCTTGAAAAGCAAAAAACGGTCCCACGCAGTCTCCCAGCCCCTCCCACAACCCGCACCCACCCACTGGGCGCACCCTGCCTCCCCCACCCCACCCCCATCCCATACTTACCTACGGAGCACGGCGACGCATCTTCGGTGGACCGAATTTTCAACAAGGGGTTTTGGGACGCCCTCATGAATTCTTGCACTGTCATGGCGCTACTTCGGGCCAAGGGTGATTTTGCAGCCACTGCGTGAAATCACCTTTCCAGAATGATTAACGAAATGACACTGCCAGTGTTCATAAGGTGGGCTCTCAAAGACTATTTTGAAAATTTGGTGGAAAAATTCCTAAAATGACTGTTTTTGCGTAGCGCTGTGCAGTTCCTAGCTGACTCGTAGTTCACACTTTCAATATTTTCACTCCAGATTTTCAACATTGCCATTTTACCACACCTTCTTATGAGCAGTACAGCTGTCATTTTTCACATCTCACCCAAAATGTGTTTCCGCCAATGTAGTGCACAATGGCGCAGTCGGTGTGCGAAATCAATGTATGGGACACATTAAGAAAATCACACTGACACTGTTCATGAGCAGAGGTCTTAAATGGCTATGTTGAAAATTTGGTGAAAAAATTCTAAAATGACTGTTTTACGAGTGTGCTATGCAGTTCCCATGACGCTCATGAAGTTTCATGAATTTCAATATTTTCACTCCAGATTTTCAACATTGCCATTTTACCACACCTTCTTATGAGCAGTATAGCTGTCATTTTCACATCTCACCCACAACGTGTTTCCATATATGTAGCTTATGGTGCGAGTCAGTGTGCAAAATCAATGTACAGGACAAATTAAGAAAATCACAGTGACACTGTTCGCTGAGCAGGGATTAAAATGGCTATGTTGAAAATTTGGTGAAAAAATTCCTAAAATTGACTGTTTTGCGAGCGTGCGTTGCGCAGTTCCTATGCTTGCTCGTAAGTTTGCAAATTTTCAATATTTTCACTCCAGATTTTCAACATTGCCATTTTACCACACCTCCTTATGAGCAGTACAGCTGTCATTTTTCACATCTTGGCCAAAATGTGTTTCCGCCCATGTAGCGCACAATGGCGCAGTCGATGTGCGAAATCAATGTATGGGACACATCAAGAAAATCACAAGACACTGTTCATGAGCAGAGGTCCTAAAATGGCTATGTTGAAAATTTGGTGAAAAAATTCCTAAAAATGACTGTTTTACGAGCGTGCGTTTGCAGTTCCTATGCTTGCTCGTAAGTTTGCAAATTTAATATTTTCACTCCAGATTTTCAACATTGCCATTTTATTGCACTTCCTTATGAACAGTACATCTGCCATTTTTCATATGTAGCCCAAAATGTGTTTTCGCACATGTAGCGCACAATGGTGCTGTTGGTGTGCGAAAGCAATGTTTGGGACAGATTAAGAAAATCACAGTTACACTGTTCATGAGCAGAGGTCTTAAAATGGCTATGTTGAAAATTTGGTGACAAAAGTCCATAAAATGACTGTGTTACGAGTGAGCATTGCGCAGTTTCCACACACCCTCGTAAGTTCATGACTTTGTAATATTTTCAGTCCAGATTTTCACCAGTGGCATTTTTCCACACTTCCTTATGAACAGTACAGCTGTCATTTTTCACAACATGACCGAAGTGTGTTTTCACACTTTCAGTGCAGAGATGCATGGTTGCTGTGGGAAATCATTGTTCTGGACAGATAAAGAAAATCACAGTGACACTGTTCATGATCGGAGGCACCAAAATGCCTGAGTTGACAATCTGCTGTAAAAAATCCCCAACCTAATTATATCACGGGTGTGTTGCACAGTTTCTATGTACGCTCGTCACTTCACCATTTTTTGTATTTTACTGCAGATTTGCAACATTGCCATTTTACACCTCCCATGAACAGTACAGCTGTCATTTTTACATCCTGTTAAGATGCTTTTGCACCTGTGGTGCTAAGCGCCGTAATCGCTGTGCATAAGCAGCTTTCAGCTAACAAACTGATATTCCCCTGTTCATGAGGTGGGGTCACAAAAAAATGTTGAAAATTTGGAGTGAAAATACCAACGAATGCCTGAGGTATTAGGGTTTCCAACCATATCGCCCAACCCTGTAGAGAATGACAGGCATCAGGGGTGTGACTTGGGATTCTTGCCTGTAATGCTCATACCATTCCACACCCTGCAGCCAGTGAGAGGCATCGAGGTATGCCTTGGACTCTTTGGCCCCAAAGTTCACCCCATTCTCCTATATCGCACCATCTCACCATATTTTCTAATGGAATGGGGTGCGCATAAGGGCCAAAGACCCCAAGGAACACCGTGACAATTGTCAGTGTCTGCAGGGTGGGGTGGTGAGAAAATGGCATGGCGTTATGCCCGACAACCTAAAGGCACACCCCAATGCCTGTCACTCTCTGCAGTGTGGTGGTGGGTTGGCTTCAGTTCAATACTTCACTGCCATTCCTATTCGCAGCTCTGTAACTTCTACACTACCAATGCCAGTGCCAGCAAGCAAACATTCAGCATTGACAAATGCTTGTTATGTGTGGTATGCATCTAGAATATCCAGTGCACATATCCAGTCTTTCTGAGTCAGCATGGGAAGTAGCGATCCCAGTGAGAGCATGTGAAATGTTTTTAAACAATGAGAGCATGTGAAACTTTTTTCAACAATGTACTCATTTAACGCTGAAAGGTCCACAATAGGATGAAATCTCCATGTGTTTTTTGGCACAAAGAAGTATCTGGAGTAGAAATACAGGTGGACATGCAGACTTGAGCAGCAGGGCAAGAAGGCTGTCAGTTGATTCCATGCATCAGCTGACTCCATGCAATGGCACATCGCTGCGTGCATGCTTGCACATTTGGAGCCCCTGCTACTGCTAATTGGGGGACTAAAAATGAAGGGAAAAAAGATTTGGGGTTGCAGGACAATGCCTGGTAC
Organism: Neoceratodus forsteri; assembly: GCA_016271365.2. Classification (NCBI taxonomy): domain Eukaryota; kingdom Metazoa; phylum Chordata; order Ceratodontiformes; family Ceratodontidae; genus Neoceratodus; species Neoceratodus forsteri. The sequence goes on from CM057452.1 coordinate 1,876,476,396, forward strand.
ACTGGGGGTCCACATAGCCTCCTGTACCTCTCTACACATAGACCAGTCCCCTTCTGCCCCACATTGGTGGTAATCCTGGAGTAGGAAGGAGGAACACAGGTTAGTGATGGGGAAGGGGAGTTAACAGGGACAGATGAGGGCAAGGTCATGGCCAGAATAGAAGGAAAAAGTGCAGATAAAAAAATGCGCTGGAACAGAAACTGTGAATCACATAGAGAGGCTCCTGCTAGTTGTTGTTATTTCTGTCTATACTTGTGTAAGAGTTCTCAGGCTGTCTTATTACAAATTATAACTGTTCAATAGATTTCTTCATATGAAAACAGGGTCTGCTGCGCTCATTCTTGATGAGCAACAGCAAAACCTGATGCTTATGTTATTATGCACACTTGTGAGACCACACAAACACATCCATTGTGCTGTAGCTGATATTCACTTGCTAACCTGCAATTTCTTGTGGAGGGATAATAAAACTGAACCTGTGAGTTGGTTGCAGCTCTCTGCACTGCCAGTGGGGACATTGGGATTCAGGAAATAATTCAATCTGCCAGGCCTCAGCACATTGTAGTGGTGGATATGCTCAGCTTCTGGGAAGTACAGTAGGGCACCAGCAACCTGGTATGTAATTGTAACCACTTACACTCTGGCTCAAGATTTCTGTGGCTATGGCACTGCCTGAGACAGGTAGGGTAAATGGCTTAGACAAATAAAAGGGTAACAATTTATCTGTATTATACAGTATATAATACTCTTATGGTATGAACAGACATCATCCCATATAATGCTGTGGTTATTTTTATGACATACTGCAAGTACAACAGGATGGATTCAGACTTCAGAGTGGATCAGAAAGAAAACATAAGTATGTGGCTATAGGTATGTTGCAAATGTACTAGCTATCCTGTAGATTACCTATATTAAATACATAATGTCATAGCTGGTTGCTCAGAGGATATAATGCTGTCATATGCTAAATAAATCCATGGAGAAGGTTCAGATCTATAGATGTTAGTTATTAGGTGCGGATAAGTCAGAGAATTTAAACATGTATTATACGCATATTGCTGTCTAACATATTTGCAGCCCACAAGCTCACAGTCACCTAAAATGAATGTTCTTCACATGATCTATATCCGGTGTGTATTCTGGCCAATGTACAAGTGATACAATTCCATAACAAAATAAATTCTTTCAAGTCTAAATTCCACACCACAAGTCTGCAAAAAAAGGATGTAGGCTGTTCATTTCTACTCACGCATCATGAAATTAATGAATAGACATTTGATTAGAAAGTATGTTCTAAATACTCAAGATCATAATCATGTCAGGTATATCAATCATTCTTGTTTAGGTAGACTAGATTAAGTGCTTCATGATGCCCTGTATATAAAAAGCTGCTTTATAAAATTGAGATAACTTTATTTTGGTTTTACAGTCTGTTGACCCATGATAGCCCAGACTAGATTCAACAGCGACCGTAACAGTAGTATAGTAAAGGCAGACTTGATCGACCTTTGGTCTCCTTCTGCTGTCAAATTCTATGTTTCTATCTCCAGTCCAGTGGGGTTCTGCTTCTAACCATTCCTCAGCTGGGTGGACTGGTGCACTGAAAGGTTAAGTGGCTTGCTCAAGGTCACCTAGTACGTATTTGTCCCTAGTGAGGTGTGAACCTGCAATATTCTAGTTCCAAGGGCTGGTTCTCAAACAAAAAGACCACACTGCATGTACTATTGAATTTTTATTGTTTGTGTCACTGGCAAAGTCAAAACATTAACTTTATTCTCAAAAAATTTTCTGCCCAAGACCACCCAGTGGCTCATCATTGCCGCACCATGTATGTGAACTCCCGATGGGCTCCAACAATCACAGAACTGTGTAGGTTGAGGTACAGGGACAAGTCAATTGGATGAACTACATTAGGCAGGAATGGGTAGACATGATGAGCCGGTGATCCTTCTTCTGCTAACAGATTCTGTTTCTATGGTCCTGGACTTGAAATATTGGGAGGATAAGGGAGGTGCTGGGGGAAAAACTGCAAGATGTGACAGCAGCAGTAGGAGCAGCCAGCAAACTGGATCTGATTAAAAATGAGTACTGGAGGGAGCATGGCTTTGTTCAAAGCTGGTAGAGGAGACAAAAGAGAGAAGAAACCATTGTGGCTTTCAAAAAGAGCAAGAGGCAGTGAATGAAAAAAAAAAGTAATTCATTAAATATAAAAAACTCAGTCAGAAAAGGACAGGTGGCATATCCACAAAATGTATGGGTGTCAAGCATAGTGAGACAGACTAAGGTGAAAGAAGAGCTGAGGCTAGCAGAGGGGGTTATGGCATTCTTTCACTATATACAAGAGCAGCGAAAAACTAAGGAAGTTGTGTTCAGGCTAAAAAAGTGGGCACGGGCAGAGAATAAGAACAGGAAGGCAAACTCACTGAGTGATTATTTATTATTGATTATTTCTGTTCAGTGTTCACATTTGAGGACAGTGGCCCTCTGCCAGACTGCAATAAAAGCCAAAAGGGGAATTCTAACACGTGTCAACATGGAACCTGTCATGAGGATAGAGTGGTGAACAGTCTAATGGCACTGAATGCAAAGAAATCAATGACCTTGATGGGTTGCATCTGAGTCTGTGAAAGGAGATTGGGTAGCTCTTGGCTAGATTGTTAGTGGATCTCTTTGTTTGTTCTTAGAGACAAGGAAAGTGCCAGATGATTGGAGGACAGTACATGTGACTACCCTCACACAAAGGTGGGGTCAAGATGAGTCAGGAGCCAGCCCAGTGGTGCTGAGGGTTGAGGCGCTGGATGCCACATCTCGCACCATGCTGGCAACCCGGGTTCAGGGACGAGCCTGGGCCTCCAGGGGTCGGCAGGGGTGAGAGGGGATTGTGCGTCCGATGGACTGCTTTCCTCTTTCAGGGTGGGAGTATGGGGGTTCCCGGCATAGCAGTGGCCTCTAGCAGAAGCTGGAGGCAGTGCTAATGCAGGGACACAGTGGTGGAAGGGACGACAGCAGTATCTTGCTGCATGGAGCATCGCACCGATCTGGATACATTGCATGCCACGTCTCTAGGCGTAACCAAGAGAAAAAACCCTTCTGTGCATGCAATATGAAGTCCACGATGGGGGGACCTACCTTGGGGAGTAAACAAAGCCTAGAGTAAGTCAGGGCAGGATCCTAGGGTGATGTGGTCTCCTTCTCCTTGTTTCCCCTCACTGGGGGAGGGCCCCACCATTTGGGGTAAGCCACAGTCCTCCCTCACTGTGCCCGAGGTGGAGGCTGCCCTGAGGACAGGGTAGTTGAGCTCCTGCATAACAGACGGATGAAGGGTAAGTACCCTGCAGCACAGAAGAGAATAAAGAAAATAAAAAAAAAAAGATGAGTCAGGGAAGAATAGACCAGTCAGACTGTCATCCATAGTACTGAAACAACTGGAATCCATTGTAGAGGAGAGGATAGTAAAATTCCTGGATGCCAAAGGCCTGCAGAACTCCAGACAGCATGAATTTATCATTGGATGTTATGTCAGATGAACCTGATTGAATTTGTTGCTAGGATGACAAAGACCATAGACAGGGAACAGGAAGTGAATGCCCTGCACATGGATGTCAGCAAAGCCTTCAACTTCATCCCACATGGGAGGTTGGTAAAGAAGCTGGGCAACCTGGAGGGAGCGAGATAAGATAACGAGATGGGCAAAATATTGACTGAGGATAGTCCTAAATGGAGAGCCCTCAGGGGTAAAGGATGTCACATGTGGGATGTCCCAAGGATCAGTTCTAGGACCAGTCCTCATTAACATATTTATATGTGGCATAGGTGCGGGGATCCAAGTAAGATATGCCTCTTCACATACAACACCAAGATCTCTGATAGAGTAGACACCGAGGAGGGGATAAGGGCATGAAGAATGTCCTGTGAAGAGTGGAGAGGTGATCAAGGATGCAGCAGTTGAACTATAATGTGAAAGCTGCAAAGTAAATGCATGGGGATCAAGAAACCAAGACTGGAATACAGAATGGATGGGGTGGTAATGGAAAGGAGAGAATGAAAGAAAGGGATCTGGGGTGATACTAATGGACAACTTGACGGCGCTTGCACAGTGCAGTAGGGTGGTGGGAAAGGCAAACTGGATGCTGGGATATGTCAGGAGGGGGATCACTAGCAGGAAGACAGAGGTAATACTGCACCCATATAGATCCCTGCATCAACTGTACCTAGAGCACTACGTGCAGTTTTGAAGTCCACACTGGAGAAAGAACAGAGTAGGCTGGAGGCAGTGCAGAGAAGGACTAGTAAAATGATACAGGGACAACAGAGGTCTGATGGTCAGCACTTGGGAGGTCACAATATGTACATGATGGAGGACAAAAACAAGAGGGGAGATGTGACTGAGATGTTCCAGTACGTCTGCTATATAAACAAGGTGGACAGCAGTGAGTTGCACACAGTGAGTAGTACAGTAACATGAACACCAGAGAAAACTCCATGAAATTGGTGGTGGTGGCGGGGGGGATTCAGGAAGGATATCTGTAGTATTTCTTTACAGAAAGAACAGTGGCAGATCAGTTGAAACGTCTGGAAGAGGTCATCTGCACTGAGACAGTAAGGGGTTTCAAAATGAAGTGAGATGGGTACGTGGCAATAGTGGGTATGGGGGCAGTAGAAGGAGGGAGGGAATGAAATGAAGATTGACAAGGGCACAGTCCCATAACTGAAAGCATAGCCAGTGGCTCAGTGGGAGGCTGAGTGACTCCTTCCCCCAGCATTTCATAAACCCCTAACAGTCATACAATCATGGCTTAGTGTTTCTCATGTGTGATTTTCTCTGTATGTTGTTTGGTTCGTTTTGTAGCTTGTTCCATTAGTTTTGCTGTTCTTCATTGTTGCCATCCATTTTGCTCTTTGCTGTTGTGCCCTCACTCTGCCTTTGGGTTCTTACCCATGCCATTTGTTCCTCCTTGCTCCTTGCCTTTGTTGTCCCCTCTATGACTCTGCCGTCCAAACTACTATTGTTTGTTTCCCCCACAACTTCTGCTGCTCCTGTTTGATTTTTCATCTCTCTTGGACCACGTGTGCTCAGGGAGGGTGATGGTGGTAGAATGAGGCACATCCCTCCAGTTGTACCTCCCAACAATTTTTACACCGTTCTGGTGGAGCGTGGTTCCCTTTATGAGGCACCCGCAGTGGAGCCCAAGGAGGATGCTGGGAACCTCCACAAAGGAGACCCACAGGAGGGTGGCATGGAACCCATAGGGTAAGGAAACAACTCCTGGTGGAGGACCCAATTGTTCAGGTGGAGAACTGGTGGAGGGACGGAAGAGGGAGGTGAGGTGTCTGCCTGGTACCATGACTCGGAGGGATAGGAAGTGAATCCTCAGGATTGCAGGAGCAGCAGCATGGGAGAGGAACTGGACATCATTGTCCACCTAGAACAAATGACCTGGCTAGGAATAGGATCAGAGCAGTGCAGGAGGAGTTTGTGGAGTTGGGGAGGGGCATTGGACAAGTAGCATGCACGGTAACCTTCTCGGAGGTGCTGTCTGTCTATGGCATGGGTGAGGATGGGTACTCCACACCATAGGATTCAAAGAATGGGTGAAAAACTGGTGGAGCTCAGGGTTTGGCTTCATTGGAGACTGGGGTTCCACCTGGAGGGATACAGGCCAATACTGGTGCGATGGGTCTGCATCTGTCGAGGAAGGGAACCAGGATCCTAGGTGATAGGCTTAAATGCTTCATTGGTGAGCATTTAAACTAGACAAGGAGGAAGCACTGAAAAGGAGCAGGAAATCCCAGACACCCACCACACAAAGCAGGGTAGTTAGCGAGGTAAACACCAAGGTAGAGAAGTCGATAGGGAGCAGGATGTAAATGGAGAAAAGTGAAAGGCAGTAAGGACAGGGATGGGGTTAAAGGGGTAAGGCCATCAAAAAATGGAGTGCAACGAGTACCAATGCCCATAGTCTGGATAACAAGCTACCTGAATGAGTGGCCTTGATGGAAGAGGGATGCCTGGATAGTGCAGGAGTTACAGAAACAGTACACAGAGAACCATGACTGGAATGTCAACATACCAGGGTACACAATCTACAGGAGGGACAGGGAGGGTAAAAGTGGAGGAGAAGCAACTCTCTACGTGAGAGAAGGGATCAAAGCAATGGAACTAAAGGGTAAACAGGGAGGTGAGGAGGCACTGTGGGTCACCCTGCAGACAGAAAATGGCACCACAATCTGCATTGGGGTTGTATACAGACCCCCGTCTCAGGGGGAAGAAATTGACATGGAAATGATAGAAGACATCCTTAGAATGGCAGAAAAAGGGGAGATATTGTTGATGGGGGACATGAATATGCCAGATGTTAACTGGAGCCCCTTTGCTGCAGCCATAGCCAAGAGCAGGGTCATTCTCGATGCTCTACAGGGGGCATGCCTCAGACAGCTGGTGTTAGAACCCACTCAAGAGGGAGCAATATTAGACCTGGTACTCTCAAACAGGGACAGACAGAGGATCTCAAGATTTAGAAGTGGATAGCCTTCAGGAAACAAGCAACCACCAAACAGTGTGGTTCACGATAAACACAGGCATAGAGTCAAGCCATACAAAAGCGAGGGTACTGGACTTTAGAAGGGCTGATTTTGGCAAAATGGCAGAGTACCTCAGAAAAGCACTAGTAAATGGGCAAGAAGGAGGGGCGGAGGAACAATGGGGAAAAATGTAAACTGCCATCACAGAGGCAACAAGCCTTTGTGTGAAGCAAATAAAACTAAATGAAGGAAAAAAAAACACTATGGTTCTCAAAAGAGGTGGCAGGGAAGGTTAGGGAGAAAAAGACAGCATTCTGGAAGTATAAAGAAACACAGAAGGAGCAGGACAGAGAACTGTATCAGTTAAAGTAGAAGGATGTGGGGAAGGCAGTCAGAATAGCAAAGGCCCAAACAGAGAAAAAGATAGCCAACTCAGTTAAGAAGGGGGATAACATCTTTTATAGGTACATTATGGAGCAAAGAAAGACCAAGGGAGGGATAATGAGGTTTAATAAAGGAGGTGTGTGAGGCAGAGGATGACAGTGAAAAGGGATACTGAATGAATACATCTGCCCAGTATTCACAAAAGAAGGGGGGTACCTAAACCAAACAATAGAAGCACTCTGGATGAGGGGTCGATATCAGTCCATTCACAGAAGAAAGGGTCATGAAAGAACTCCTAAGATTGAAGGTGGACAAAGCAATGGGGCCTGATGAGATTTACCCCAGAATTCTAAAAGAACTAAAGGAAGAACTAGTGACAGCACTGACTACCCTTTTTAACAAATAATGGGAGGATGGTGTGGTACCTGAGGACTGAAGGTGTGATTCCCCTTCACAAAAGTGGGAGCAAAGAAGAGGCAGGAAACTACAGACCTGTTAATTTGACCTCAGTGGTACGGAAAATGATGGAATCACTTCTGAAAGAAAGAATTGTTGAGTACCTAGTGGCCAGTAGGGCACAGGACCCAAGGCAGCATGGATTCACAGTGGGAAGGTCATGTCAGACAAATCTAGTAGATTTCTTTGACTGGGTGACCAAAGTAGTAGACCAGGGAGGGGCTTTGGGCATGGCCTACATAGACTTTAGCAAGGCATTTGACACAGTCCCACACAAAATATTAATAAACAAGTTAGCCAGCCTGGGAGTGGGCCCCAGGGTGGTAGCCTGGGTAAAACAATTGGCTGAACAACAGGATGCAGAGGGTAATAGTAAACAGTCCACTTCAAAGAAAGCGGGGTTACTAGCAGGGTGCCTCCAGGTACAATACTGGGACTGGTCCTATTTAATGTCTTTCTAGGTGACATTAGGACTGGAAGGAAAAGTATGCATCTTTGCAGGTGACACAAAGATCTGCAACAGGGTTGATTCACAATTGGAGGTGGAAAGGATGAGAAGGGACTTGGCAAGTTTGGAGGACTGGTCAAAAGTATGACAGTTTAGATTCAATGCAACGAAGTGCAAAATAATGCACCTGGGAAACAAAAAGTCAGGGGAAAGAGTACACAATGGGGTGTGTGGAGGTACTAACAACAAAATGGAAAGGGACCTGGGGGTAGGTCAGATGACCTAAAGGTAGGCAAGCAATGTGAGAAGGCAGTAAGGAGGGCTGGGGGATACTAGGATGCATATGAGGCATCACCAGAAGAAAAGAAGAATTTGTTATTCTGAATAGACAGATGATGAGACCCCATTTGGAGTACCACATGCAGTTCTGGAGACCTTCTCCACAAGGACATAGACAAGATGGAGGTAATCCAGAGAAGGGCAACTGAAATGGTGCAAGGTCTGCAACAGAAGCCATACAAAGAGAGACTAAAAGAGCTTAATATGTATACCCTCGAGGAAATGAGGGAAGGGGGGACATGACAGAAACTTTCAAGTTCCTCAGTGGAACCAACAAAGTCAAGAAGGGTAGCATCTTTCAGAAAAAGAGATGTGCAAGAACAAGGGGGCACAATTTGAACATAGAGGGGGGATGTCTCAGGGGCAACGTGAGGAAGTATTTTTTCATGGAGAGGGTGGTGGACACATGGAACGGCCTTCTTGAGGGAGTTGTGGGGTCAAAAACAGTGGGGGAATTCACGAATGCATGGGACAGACATAAGGCAATTCTAGAAGGGGTAGGAGGAAGTAAGCTGTTGGTTAACCAGGATCTGCAGCTTATCCAATAGGTAGGGAAATGGACAGACTAAGTGGGCTATGTGGTCCTTATCTGCCATCAAAGTCTATGTTTCTGTTTCTATATTTCTCTCTCATCCCCTTCCCACTGCTCCCATTCTCTGTGCCCCCACCATAGCTTCTGCCGCCCCCCTCTCTGCTCATTCCTTTTTGGGTCCATCTCTGTGCTGCTCCTGACTATCCGTGCTCCCTTCCTGTCTTGATCTCCACTGCTTCCCTGTTGTAGCACCTTTTCCTGCCCCCATCCTGTTCATTTTGTCTGCTTGGCCAGCCTTTGCCTGCTGCTCTGCTGCTTGTCAATGGCTGTCTGATACCCATCTGTCCTTGTCCAGTGCTCTTTGGAATTTTGCATTGTCAATTTTCAGTTTTGTTTCTTTTTTTCCAGCTCTAGCACAAGCTCCCACTGTTTTCTGCTGCCCAACTATCCCTTTCCCTGAGAGATCAGGTTGTGCTGGGCTACAGCCTTCCTGCTCTCAGTTACTGCGTTCATTGTTGTCTGTCTTGCAGCCTTCATATCTGTCACCTGCTATGCTGTAGATGTTTTCTCCTTTGGTCTTTGTCCACTGGTCCTGTCATCTACCTAATTTGTCTTTCTGCCTTCTTGTGTGTGAGTCCAGCCTCCTTGTTCCTCAGCTCAGGTGTTCAACAGTGTTGCTCTCCCTCTGGACCTTCTGACATGTTCTGTTGGGGTCTGGATTCAGATCCCCTTGTTAGTTCCTATCATTTATGGGATAAATGACATAGTGGTAGTGCAGTGGCCTGTAGAAACACGGTTGTGTAGCCATGTGCCTAGCCTAGTCTATAACTGGAACCAAGTCCCATCCCCAGAGAATCACTCGGGATGCCAGGGGTCATCTGCCCATAGTGGTTACCTCCTTGGGACAGGCTCAACACCCCAAGCTTTACTCAACTCCTCAAATCTTCTTTTTATTCTTTCCCAGGTCAGCATGTTGAACTTGGACGTGACCTTCTCTGTTCATTCACATACAGAGGATGCAGATCCCTTGCAGTCTGACTCCAGACAAATGATTCATAGACAACTTTCCTCAGTACTGTAGTTTCATATATCGAGCGGATAGGAAAGGACAGTTAAATAACTTATGTCTGCTCTCCAAGCACTAATGGTCCCCTTGCCTTCCACTGCCACAAAGCAGGAAGCATCTGACCTGTACATCAAAGCACTAATAGCCAACCAAGCTACTTTGTTGGCCTGGTACCTCTCTTCTGCAATCCTGCTTCATCCCAGATTTCATCCTGCAAGTAGGTTCAGCTGTGTCTAGCTTGCTTCCCCAAGTTGCATCCTTGATATCTTGCTCTTCCATCCAACTGTTAGATTTAGGTCTTTCAACTCAGCCACCAGTTGTTCCTGACATTACTCTTTATCACCTCTGCCTTTATCTATGGATTCTTGCTTGCTGCCCCAACAACCATCTTTGTTTTCTTTAGCCCAACTTCCAGAACCAATTCAAGAAAAAGCAGCACCTACACCATCACAACTCATTCTGCTAATCACAGCCTGTCCTACCCATTTGGTACCCATTCAAATCAGGAAGGACATTATAGAATGGAAGTACAGTATGTGAACCTGGTGCTCTTCAAATCTCCTTACATGATACTACTGAGATGAGAGTTGTGTCCTATGGAGACATAACAGTGATTCCAAATGTTAAGGATCCTCACCTTTTCAAGAAACTATTGCCAAATTTGTTACAGTCCTTAGTATGTGTAGGGAGATAGTGTGTAATATCTGCCTTTCTAGTCATGAAGAGCTGGAGTCTTATCTACACATCATGGTTGATTCTGCTGTAAGATGCAGTGGAATATACTGTACTTCTATGATTACCACTGTTCATTTTCTGCCAAAGCTGCTGCTTACTTATCAAAATTCAATTCACAGATTTCCAGGACATCTCTCAATAATTAATTATTTTGCATGCACTTTGCTAGGAAATGTGCCATAACCTGTTCTCAGTACTAGTCATTTTCTAATTTTGTGGCATTAAGCCCTCTCAGAGTGCATGGCACCTGTCCATCAACAAGTGACCATCCTTCATGAACCTCCTAGTCTCAGCAAGCTCTCCATACACAAGGATTCTCCTGGACAGAAGAGGATGATAGATTGCATTTCCTTCCAGCAGATCAGTATGCAACAGTTTCAATGAACTGACTTGCTTTGCACCCTTCTGTACTCTGCTGAATGTTTACTGCCAGTTTGGTGAAGCCTACTTTAAGCTCCTCTGCCACCATAAACCTGATTCCTTTCCAACCAAAATGGCAAATTACATTTGTCCCACCCATCTTCTATTCATATGCCTTGCCCCAGCAGTTATTATCCAGCTATACATCTGAAACTCCCATTCAGTTACTCCTCTCAGATCTTGTAGAAGGCTTTCATACTGGGCATGATTCCATTCCATCCACGTTAACTGGTTGTCCAAATCTTAAGTCTGCTACTGTAGAGCCAGACATCGTAGATGCAGTAATTGTGAAAGAACTAACAAAAGGCTTCCTCAATTATCCCTTTCAGTGTCTCCTTTTCCTATATTCTGAATCAGCCATATCAGGATTGCAACTTGAACATTTTCTGGAAAGAGGCATCTTATCAAAGATTTGTAAGCCCCTCACTCTACTACTGATCCAAGTACCAACTCTTTGATTCCTTCAAAAGATTATTCACTAACCTATGCATGCATTGACAATGCAATCAGATTCATCAGACTAGCAAGCCTTGAGCCTAGCTAACCAAGGCTGACATTACAGATGCATACCAAACTATTGCCTATTCATCCTTCAATATGGCACGTCTATGGGATATCATGAAAAACCAGTACTATTTTGCAGTCTGTCTCACCTTTGGATGTGATATCAGTCCAGATCTCTGCAATACTTTTCAACTCCCTCTGCTGGATCCTGCTGAACATCTACAGAGCCCATCTGTCTTGCATCTACTTGATGACTTTCTTCTTGTGGACTCTCAGTAATCTTCTCCTGCTGCCAGCATGTCATGCCTTGTACTGTATGTTCATTTACTTCTCTCAATATCCCCCCTGCAGACAACAAAATTGAAGGCCAAGTTGCAACAGTGTAATTCTTAGACATCAAAAAGACTGAATTCCAAAATGGAAGCCGATCTGCCTCAAGACAAGCTGTTCTGCATTTCAGAACTAGTCTCTTTCTTCTCATCCGAACAGTTCTGCATGAAATGAGAACTATCATCCTAACTAGGATACCTCAATTTTCAGATGAGGATTATTCCCCAAAGCAGAAGTTTAATTTCCTTCCTTCTTGACTGGGAATATTCAGTCTCTGCTCTGGATCATTTTACCATCACTGCTTCCGTTCTCTCAGACTTTGCCGTGTGGTCACACTTTCTCTCAGACTGGAAAGGCATGTCCATGTTTTGTAAGCATCCTTCTCCAGGTACTAACACTTAGATTTCCCTGACACAACCCCAACCTAGGTTTTGTGCTGATTTGTGACAGTCATGGTTCACTTTCCCATGGCCCTCAGAAATTCTTGGTATGCCTAATTTTCAACCCTTCTAAAAAAAAACAGAATGAACCTCTATCTCAGTATGTTCTTCGCATTTTATTCATTATCTGTCCATTACATGGTTTCACCGCTGGTTTGCCAGCATAATCATGCATGGTCCTATGGAAAAATGACATATTGTTTAAAATAAAATGAGACCTACAGTATTTATAATATAATGTGGAAAAGAATGTAGACAAATTGTTCTTATGTGTTCCCCCTCACCATAATTGAAATGAGTTCAGAAGCTGGTGGGGGGGTTGTGCCAAGGGTTTGGTTCTTGTGATATTTACCTGTATTTTATTCGCAGTTCACATCCAAACTTATAGTAAAATTTTTACAGTATCGTTTAAATAAAATGCATATTTTCAGAAAGCTGCCTCTGTTTGTTCTCTTAAGTAAGCAATAAAACATGACAGGGTGTGTGTTGAACAGATATTACCACACGCCCAGGGGTGTAGTAAGGCACGAGGCCCTGCCGAGTGCCTTCAGCCCTGAGTGCAGTAATATCTGTTCAACACACATGAATTCTGGAGCATTTTATTGCTTTATAATGGTTCTTTTTTTATATTTGTAACCTTAAAAATATTACTGAATTGAAGAAAAATTGAAATCATTGTGTTACTCTGAGATAAAGTCCTTCCATCTACTAGGTGATGACATCATTGTCTTCTGACACATTGACATTTCTATTGTTGTTGCCCCCAAACCTCAGGTCCGATCAAGAGACAAGTGTGGTTAAGAGAGGAAGTAACAGGTTCTCCCTGACAGGTTGCACCACTTTCGCAATGAAAAAAAAAAAGGAATAAGGGATGCAGATTTGTTTTTGTTGTTTTAGTTAAATGTACTGGGAGGGAAGCGCAGTTTACTATGAGAGGGCACCCCGTTCTGGTCTATTTCCAGTTTTGTGCGGCAGCAAGCTTCAGTCTCGTCGAACTAGAAGAATGCTTTATGCATGATAAAAGCTGGCATGCTGCTGCTTTCCGATTTTTACTTCTAGCGGAGACGAGGTTTGTAGCAGGACTGTCAGCATGACATTCACTCCCTCGCTTACCGAGACTAAAAACAATGGCGGCCGTTAAAAAATTAACGTTCCACTGACACATCTGAACATTCCATTTGGGTGCATTGATTTATTTGTCTGCTCTTTTTTTTCACTATGTGTGATACCTATTTGACACTTCCTTTCTGGCCAATCATGTTGTTTCTTTTGACATGCCCATTTTATAATATGATACAGCTGGTTCTTGCTTTTGAATATTCCTAATGACGAGATGTTTCTTTTATCTCTTTGCCCACTTTTCTATCTGCTTATATAATAAGAAAACATACCTTATTTACAATTTGACATTATTTCAAAACATTCGGTGGTTCCTAATGTTCAAGTCATTATGTCCAGTACTTATCTGTTAGGTTTCATTTGATTAAACATACTTTTTTGCATCCAAATAATGCTAGAAAATTCATTCAGCTGATTTCCTGTAATCTTTCATCCACTGCTTTATGTTTGTTTCAAATTACTAGTACAGCTCCACTCTTAAACTTTCTAACCTGCATTACTTTGCCATGAGATTATATTCTTAGACCCTTACTTTCAATTTTCTCACAGCAGTCAAGAACCTTTGTAATTCATAACAGTTTTGGCTTTGTGGATGCATCCTTCTTATTTATTGATTTCACCTCATATTCCATGTATAAGGCTTCCTCTTAATAACCAGAGCCCACATATTCAGATGAGATGCATGGCATCCCAAGATGCACTTACACATCTCCAGACTTACGAGGGCCATCAGAGGCATGGCAATATTCAGATACCCCAGATGCACCCCACAAACCCAAATGCACCGCCATGCAGAACATTGCAATGCATGAATGCAAATGAGGGTCCCTCATTACATATGCCATGCATTGCAATATTCAAACACCCCTGATAAAGATACTGGCCAGCTGCCTTGCACAAAGGTAAGTTCCCAAAACCTACCTTAACTATGAGTGGGGCAGGGTGGTGCCCTGCGCACAGTCCAGGATGGGTCACATGATCCATCCTCCCTGAGCCCTGGCCCTGATCACCATAAAAATGTAAGAACACCCTCCCATGCCCGGTTGCTGGTGCAGCCATGTGTTTGCCCCCCTCCCTGTCCCCAATCACTGAGAACAGTCATGACATCCCCAGACCATTTCCTTAGTGTAGTGTCCCACCTCACCAGCCCTGATCACCGTAAAGTAAAATATTTTCCCAAACCCCTTTTCCACAGTGTAGAGACTCCCCTCCACAACCATAATCACTGTAAAATAAAATATTGTCTCTAGTCCCCTTTCCATAGTGCAGCATCCCCTCTCCCTGGCCCTGATCACCGTAAACTAATATATTCTTCCCAGCCTCTTTTCAAAGTGTGGGTCACCCCTCCAGCCCCAAGCACTGTAAAATATATATGTCCCTAGCCCCTTTTCCATATAGTCTAGAGACCCCCCTCCCTGGCCCCAATCACTGTACTAAATAAAATTTAAAAAAAATACCATTTCCATACTGTAGTGTCCCCCTACCCCCAACCCCAGTAGGCAGTAACCCACCACCCCACACCCCATCTGACCAGTGCAGGCGACTGGCACAGCCCTCCTCACCCTGCCGTGGCCAGCCACCAACTGATCTATACCTGAGTGTGTACAGTAAATAGTACGTGCTCATTGGTTCTCACCAACTAATGAGCATGTACTATTACTCATGCCGGGACAGATCAGTTGGCAGCGGACCATGGCAGAATGAAAGGCAGTGCCAGGTGCCAGCATAGGTCAAGATAAGCGGATGCGTGGTGGTGAGTTAACCAGAGGACACTACACTATGGAAACCAGGTACAATATCGTTTTTTTTTTTTGTTTCATTGCAGTGATTGGGCCGGATGGATTCTCACTATGGAAAGGGCTGGGACAATAATATCTTAAGGTGATCAGGACTGAGAGGAGACCCTACACTATGGCAGGGGCTGGGAAGAATATCTTTTTACGGTGATGGGCAGGAAGGGACCACTGTGGAAAGGGCTGGGGAAATATCTTATTTTATATTGAACAGTGCCAGGAAGGGAGGACCCTACACTATGGAAAGGGGCTAGAAGAATATCTTATTTTATGATGCTCTGGGCCATAGGAGACCGACCCTATGGAAAGGGACCTGGGACACTATTGTATTTCACGGTGATCGGGACCATGGAGGGAACCCCCACTATGGAAAAGGGCCTAGGAAACACATTTTCATGTCGGTGATTGTGTCTGGGAGCAGGGAGAGCTGGCCCGGCACATTTACCCCAATGCAGCCATGCTAATGAGTCTATCCATAATGGGCATGAATGAGGGCCCCTTTTTACCATGCATGCCCAATGAGTTCATTTGCATTTTTGAGGCTGAATATCACCCATGGGGGACATGGCGCATCCAGGTATGTGCAACACATTCTCCCATTGGTGATCTTCAGCCCTCACACCCTGGATCGCCATGCCATAAATGGCGGCCACCTGCAATGCACCACACATCCATGGATCGATATTCAAACAGAATGCACAATCTGTAACAATTGCACATTCTGTTTAAATATCATTGCAAACCAACACGCTTTCAAAAAAGCAACCCGAGTGCACGGACCGAAAAACTTTGTGACAAAGAAGCATAAGTGGCACGGCTTACCATGTCTTAAACTTTTATTCTGGTCACAGTAAAAACTTTTCACACAGCAACATGCGAGGTGCGGCGACAATACCGGGCGGAATAAATAAATAAAAACCTTTAATATCGCAAACAATGCATCTCACTCCATTGACCGGGACAGCCGAGCAGACCAGCCCACATGCGTGATGACGCACGGGAAATCAGCTGACGTTTCGGCAATAGCCTTCCTCAGAGCTGATTGGTCAACACAATCCATCACCATTTTATAATATAAAACATGCATATTAAATACCCTTCACCCAATAAAAACAAAAAGAAGCTCATGAATATTCATAAATGCCCCAACCTGAAACCCCATTGGCTTTGATTCATAAATAGCAGTGCAGAAGCAGTTCTTCATTCAAACCTTTTGGTTGCAAGTATCCAGCTTGTATATCCAAAAAACCTCTCTCTGACCAAGTCCCCCACGAATTCCAAACTTTATTCTTTCAATACCAATAAATTTCAAATTAGCTGGTGAACCATGACCAGCAGACGCAAAATGTCGTGCCATTGCGTTTGTGGGAACATTATTTCTAATGGCTGATTTATGCTCACTAATTCTTTCCCGAAGTTGTCATTTTGTTTGCCCAACATAATTTAAACCGCATGGACACATGAGCATATATACCACCCCACTGCTTCGACAATTAATAAATTTGTTTATTTCAAACTTTTGGTTTGTGTGAGGATGTATAAAATATTTACTGTTATAGGTATTGTTACACTGCACAATTTCCGCTCTTATAATTACCTTTTGGAAGGTAGGAATCCAAGCTGTATTTATTTTTCCGGATTCTGCACACTGTACCAATAAATCCTTTAAATTTCTACCCTCCTATATGTAATTTTTGGTCTTTTATACTTCTTTCTAAACACTGGATCTCCTTGTAATACTTTCCAATGCTTTTTAATAACACTGAAACTTCCTCTGCCTGATCTGAAAACTCAGTAACAAAATAAATATAGCCTTGGGATTCCTCATTTTCATTTCTTACTTTCAACAATTCTTGCCTATTGCTTTTAACTGCTTTCTCCATTCCTTTATAAATGCACTCAGTAGCATATCCACATGCTTTAAACGCCTAGCAGTCATCTGAGCATTTTCCTAAAGGAATTTTCATTAGTGCAAATCCGTTTTAAGCAAACATCTAGCCACCGGTATGCTTTCTTTTAAATTCTCGGGTGACTGCTTTCAAAGTGCAATAATGTATTTTTGCTCATAGGTTTCCTATATAATGTTGTCCCTAATTTATGTCCTTCTTTGTATATAAATAAATCCAGAAATGGCACCTTAACAGAATCAAAATGCATAGTAAAACGTAAATTCAAATCAAAGTATTAATCAAACTCACAAACTCATGTAAACTTCCCTAGGTCAGATGTCCAAATAAAAAACAATCGTCAATGTAACGTTTCAAAACCATACATTTTGTTGAAACCATCACATTTATATAAATGAACCACCTCCCATTGACCACGTATAAACAAGCAATACTAGGGGAAAAGTAGTGCCCATTGCTGTCCCTTTCTTTAGTTTGTAAAACTGATCCTTGTAGACAAAATAATTTGATACTAAAACCATGTTTGCCATATCAACAATCAAATCCAAATCTGAAATAATATCAGGTTGCATTTCTGAAAAAAACTTTATAGCCTGTATCCCCCCCTCATGTGGAACATTCGAATATAGACTCTCTATATCTAAAGTAACCAGCCATTCATCAGCAGTAACAACCATATTTTCAATTTGTCTAATCATATCACCACTGTCCAATACAAAAGATGACAGACATTTCACTAACGGCTTTAGATAACAGTCAACCATTTGCGATAAAGGGTCCATGGAAGACCCAATACTGGACACAATTGGACGTCCAGGAGGTTTCTGAGCATCCTTATGGATCTTAGGTAATAAATAAATCACCGGTTTGATTGGCGCTGCCACCTTCAGAAATTCAGCATCTTGTTTGCTCAGATGTCCACTTAGTAATATCTCTCCTTGCCTTTTTAATCAATGCTAAAATTAAATCATTGGATGCTTTATTCAGAATTTGTTCCCAATCTTGCATTAGTAACTTATCATCCAAACCATATGCTGGTGGTTTTGTATTCATGATCCCTAGGAATTTTTTATCATGCCAGTATTGCGATAAGGAGAGCCATGTAACTGATATCTAACAAGCTTCTTCTTTAAATTTTCCAAATCATTGCCATCTGGTCTCAAACCCGTTGTGCTCGTGCTAGGGGTTGGGGCAAAAAGAACTTCACATGCTGCCCGGTCAAAAATTATTTCAGCCCCCTCTGAATCAGAAAAACTTAACAGTGCAGTTTGTTCAAATGGGCTTTCCTTAAAATTTCCACCTTCTATACTGGTCGCCATATTGTCAATAGAAATCCCTCGCTATACGTTGTCAGGGTCACCCAGGTCAAAGAGCTAACCTCTTTTTAGCATTGATTAAAAAGGCAAGGAGAGATATTACGTTTGTAGAAGAACAGATTAAAAAAATGGAAAATGACTTTAAGACTGGGTTTCCTCAAGTAGAAACTCAGGCTATGTTTGAGAAAATTCATGTCAGTATTTTAAAATATCAGGCTGAGTTGAAAGAATACAAATTACAAAAACATGAAAGAGATGACAGAGACTATGCACGTGGGCAAGTTTATAATTGGCAAAGTAAAACTCATCGTGAACCTTTCTTATATAAGAAAAACCTGTCCCATTTTGGAGTGGATGGCTTGGTGTCCTCCCAGAAAGTGAATCTGGTAAAAGTAATGTGGCCCAACAAAGGCAGGATTTTGACCTCTATTTTCCAGGGATACTCGGGGTCCCATACATCCCTATACAGAAAGCACAAGGTTAGAAGGGACGTGGAAAGAGGGCGAGGAGGACGTGGAAGAAACAGAGGAGATGGCAATATTCGGGCCCTCCCAGTCGATCGAACAGACAGAACAAATGGCAATCGTAAATCTTACTAAAAGACACTTAAGTCATGAAGAAGCAGTATTGCAGAAAGGTTTATCATTTGTACCTAGCAAAAATGTGAATCCTTTTCAAACTAAGATTGACTTGTTTAAGCTTTACAGACAACTTCATTTGAAAAGTTTCTTTGGAAACCAAGATTTTACACTAAATAGTGATCATGTTGGTGTGATTCAACAGGATAATAAAATGACTACTAATGTACTGTCAAAACAGCTTAAAAAGAAAAGTGTTTTTGCCCACCTACATTAAGTCACCATGCTGTAAATACATTTGCCGAACTGGTAGATTGTGATGTTGAAAACATTTTAAAAAAGTAAAGAAGTAAGATATAATTTAACTTTTCAGGAACATTTGGCCTTGAAAAAATTGAGAGATGATACAACGATTATTATAAAACCAGCTGATAAGGGTGGAGCAATTGTATTATGGGATGTGACTGAATATGAAAATGAGATGTTTGGCAATTGGATAATACAGCATATTATAAGAAATTAACATATGATCCGACAAATGAAATTAAACTGAAAGCTGAGGAGTTTATCAAGTTAAATGAACTAAGTGGACGTCTGAGCAAACAAGAAGCTGAATTTCTGAAGGTGGCAGCCAATCAAACCGGTGATTTATTTATTACCTAAGATCCATAAGGATGCTCAGAAACCTCCTGGACGTCAATTGTGTCCAGTATTGGGTCTTCCATGGAACCTTTATCGCAAATGGTTGACTGTTATCTAAAGCCATTAGTAAATGTCTGTCATCTTTTGTATTGGACAGTGGTGATATGATTAGACAAATTGAAAATATGGTTGTTACTGCTGATGAATGGCTGGTTACTTTAGATATAGAGTCTATATTCGAATGTTCCACATGAGGGGGGGATACAGGCTATAAAGTTTTTTCAGAAATGCAACCTGATATTATTTCAGATTTGGATTTGATTGTTGATATGGCAAACATGGTTTTAGTATCAAATTATTTTGTCTACAAGGATCAGTTTTACAAACTAAAGAAAGGGACAGCAATGGGCACTACTTTTGCCCTAGTATTGTTTGTTTATCGTGGGTCAATGGGAGGTGGTTCATTTATATAAATGTGATGGTTTCAACAAAAATGTCGGTTTTGGAAACATTACATTGACGATTATTTTATTTGGACATCTGACCTAGGAAGTTTACATGAGTTTGTGAGTTTGATTAATACTTTTGATTTGAATTTATGTTTTACTATGCATTTTGATTCTGTTAAGGTGCCATTTCTGGATTTACTTATATACAAAGAAGGACATAAATTAGGGACAACATTATATAGAAACCTATGAGCAAAAATACATTATTGCACTTTGAAAGCAGTCACCGAGGAATTAAAAGAAAACATACCGGGTGGCCAGATGTTGCGTTTAAAACGGATTTGCACTAATGAAAATTCCTTTAGGGAAAATGCTCAGATGACTGCTAGGCGTTTCAAAGCACGTGGATATGCTACTGAGTGCATTTATAAAGGAATGGAGAAAGCAGTTAAAAGCAATAGGCAAGAATTGTTGAAAGTAAGAAATGAAAATGAGGAATCCCAAGGCTATATTTATTTTGTTACTGAGTTTTTCAGATCAGGCAGAGGAAGTTTCAAGTGTTATTAAAAAGCATTGGAAAGTATTACAAGGAGATCCAGTGTTTAGAAAAGAAGTATACAAAAGACCGAAAATTACATATAGGAGGGGTAGAAATTTAAAGGATTTATTGGTGCACAGTGTGCAGAATCCGGAAAAAATAAATACAACTTGGATTCCTACCCTTCCGAAAGGTAATTATAAGTGCGGAAATTGTGCACAGTGTAACAATACCTATAACAGTAAATATTTTATACATCCTCACACAAACCAAAAGTTTGAAATAAACAAATTTATTAATTGTAGAAGCAGTGGGGTGGTGTATATGCTCATGTGTCCATGCGGTTTAAATTATGTGGGACAAACAAAACGACAACTTCGGGAAAGAATTAGTGAGCATAAATCAGCCATTAGAAATAATGTTCCCACAAACGCAATGGCACGACACTTTGCGTCTGCTGGTCATGGTTCACCAGCTAATTTGAAATTTATTGGTATTGAAAGAATAAAGTTTGGAATTCGTGGGGGGGACTTGGTCAGAAAGTTAAATCAGAGAGAGTGTTTTTGGATATACAAGCTGGATACTTTGCAACCAAAAGGTTTGAATGAAGAACTGCTTCTGCACTGCTATTTATGAATCAAAGCCAATGGGGTTTCAGGTTGGGGCATTTATGAATATTCATGAGCTTCCTTTTGTTTTTATTGGGTGAAGGGTATTTAATATGCATGTTTTATATTATAAAATGGTGATGGATTGTGTTGACCAATCAGCTCTGAGGAAGGCTATTGCCGAAACGTCAGCTGATTTCCCGTGCGTCATCACGCATGTGGGCTGGTCTGCTCGGCTGTCCCGGTCAATGGAGTGAGATGCATTGTTTGCGATATTAAAAGTTTTTATTTATTTATTCCGCCCGGTATTGTCGCCGCACCTCGCATGTTGCTGTGTGAAAAGTTTTTACTGTGACCAGAATAAAAGTTGAAGACATGTTAAGCCGTGCCACTTATGCTTCTTTGTCACAAAGTTTTTCGGTCCGATGGCACTCGGGTTGCTTTTTGAAAGCATGTTGGTTTGCAATGTTATCTCTGTGTCCAAAGTAGCACCTGGTCAAACTGTTCTCAGTTGGAGAGAACTTGAGCACCTCGAAGTCTCTTTTGTTTCATTGTTTAAATATCATGTCAGAGCAGGGCAGCCCAACTGTTTTGTGTGGTGCATCAATTTACGTGTGCATCCAGCCAGCTTTCAATATGGGGCCCCCATTCTATTCATATCTCTGTTATGATTAGGGTTCTTCTATCACTGAACCTTCTTTTGCTTGTCCTTACTAACTCAGCGCAGCTCATTGCTGTTCATCAAATGCTTAGTTTCAGTCAGTCAGGAGCAAAGACAGGTGTTTGTTTCTTCTTCCCAGCTCTGTGTCTAGTCTGTAAAGATTAATGAGTTTAATTTGTTGAGATTTTATTTATCTTTAAAAAAAAAATTGATTAACTTCATTCCACTCAACTGTCTTTTTGACATCTGTCATTCTGTTAATTGACAGGTGTGAATCCATTTTCAGTTTTTCATTGGCTCCTTTCTTTACTTTCATATCTGTTTGATGGGGTAGTTCCACGTTTCCAGAGCCAAGTTCTTTTGATTCCTTTTCTTAATTAATAATTAAAATGATTTAATGGCGCAAAGTAGCAGTAGACAGAAGTAACTAAGCAAAGGGAGGATTTTGCATGTCCATTATACTATCGTTTGGTTGTGGGGTTTGTTTATTTATTTATTTATAATTGGGCAACCAGGAAATGCACACTGAGCCGGGGCTCGTTTCCAGGTGTGACCCAGGGACTGGGTACAAAAGGGGCGTTTTCAAACATGGTTAATCAATCAATCAATCAATCAAATCTTTATTTATTCAGGCAATCATCATTGAGCAAGGCTCATTTACAAGATGGACCTGATAAGGTCAAGGTTCGAGTTGATGCACAGCAATTACATCATATACTTATGAGACAGTTATACATACAGAAAAAGAAAATGTTATTTATAACACAATAATATACAGAGAATTCACATGTTAAAGCTTGGCAAGAGAAAGTTAAACTAACATCTACAATATGTACAGTACATATGTATCACAATGAGGGCCATGACAGTCACTCACATAATGAGTACAAGGATGGTGAAGGAATATTGGGTGCCATATACTGGCGGTGTCTGGCTGGAAGGAATATGCCATATGTGATTAGAATATGGTTTTGTGGGATGACTATTCTATCTCTAGTGGTAACGACTGCATTTCTCTGTGAAGAAGGCTGTACAGTGCTGCTTGAAGGATGTAAATGGAATGATAATGGACAGTTTAGGGATTTTGTAGGTGTTCCATGCTATGGCTAGAGAATAGCTGATTGCTGCCCTCCCTATTTTGGTGTTGACTTTGGGCAATTTGAGCAGGATGATATTGTTGCTTCTTAGGGCATAGGAGCTGGGAGTGGTCAGGTTGAAGCAGTCCGGGATATAGCTTGGAAGTTTTTTGGATAAAGCTCTGTAGATCCATAGAGCTGCATTTCTGCTCCTCCTGACATGAAGGGAAACCCATCCAATTGCATCATAGAGATAACAATGGTGAGTATTATATGGCAGGTCTGTAATGAACCTTATTGCTCTATGGTATAAGGTATCCAACTTTTGAAGGTAGGGAGTGGGGCAGTGACTATAGAGGAAGTCTGCATAGTCAATGACAGATAGAAAGATGGCCTGGACTAATCTCATCTTTGAATCTCTATTAAGGAAGGGTTTTAATCTGTAGAGGAGGCCAAGCCTTAGGCGAAGCTTTTTCAGCAGTTGTTCTAGATGCGGAGTAAAGTCAAGTCTGTTGTCAATCCACACACCTAGGTATTTGAAATTTTCAACATACTCCAGATTTTCTACAAGTATAGTGCATAGCTGGGGAGACTGATTGAAGAGGACGTGTTGGTGGAGTTTGGGTTGTGAACATCATTGCTTTTGTTTTCTTTGCATTTGCAGAAGCTTTTTCTCGAAGCTGATGTTGTAACAGGGAGAATTCTGCTTGTAGGATTTCATGAGCAACTTTGGGTGAAGGGTTGCTGACATACAATCACAGTGTCATCAGCAAAGAGATGTACTGAGGACTTGGTAAGGGTTGAATCAATTTTATTTATATAAATGGCAAAAGGATAGGACCCAGAATAGAGCCTTGGGGACTCCTCTTGACAGTGGTCTTAATGGGGAGGTCACCTTCAGCTTTTACCTGCTGTGATCTACCGGAGGTAGCATCTGAACCACTTAGGGAGGATGGATCTAGGCCAATGGAGTGTAGGGATGAGAGTAGCAGTTCATGGTCCACAGTGTCGAATGCTTTGCTCAGGTCCAGGAATACAGCACAGACATTGTTCTTTTTATCCAGTTCGGTTTGCTAATCATTGGTGACCTTGGCTAATGCAGTGATAGTGCTATGTTTGGCCCTGAATCCAGATTGAGCTGGATTTAATAGATTACCATTGTCCAGATATTCCCTTAACTGAATACTCACTAATTTCTCCAGCATCTTGGATAACACAGGTAGGATGGAAATGGGCCTGTAGTTATTAAGATCCATAGGGTCCCCTGATTTTAGAAGGGGGACCACTTAGGCTGTCTTCCACAGCGTGGGAATAGAGCCAGAGTTTAGGGAAAGGTTAAAGAGGTGAGTTAGGGGGACTGCAAGCACATGACATGCAATCTTTAGAAAGAATGGGTCCAGAAGATCTGCTCCTGCACTTTTTTTGGTATCTAGATGCCGTAACAGATCCTCCACTTGTTTCAACAGTATAGGTTTGAAGCTAAAGGAGGAGTCAACTCTTTGTTCACCAGTATAGTGGGAGCTTAAATGATCCCTTAATAGGTTAGCTGGGGAGGAGTCGCAGCAAGGCCAGCTGTTGTGAAGTGGTTGTTGAATGCATCCAGGATTTCCAATGTGCCAGTAATGGGCCATAGTTACTGTGTAATTGGGTTGGAAGGGGTTAGTTAACATCCTGGCCCATCATACCCTTGATGGTGCCACAAAATCTAGCAGTATTATGGTAGGAGGAGTCGAGCTGGGCCAGGTAGTAGGCAGCCTTTGCATCCCTAACTTTCCTAGTGCATTTATTCCTGGCTTTCCTAAAGATCATCCAGTCCATGATATTCTTAGTTTTTCTTGCTACTTTCCAAAGTTTATCTCTCTCCAGCAGTGCAGCTTTTAGGTCAGCTGAAAACCAGTGACAGGATGTGTTTTTTATTTGGATACTAGAGATTGGGGCATGGGTGTTAAGGGCATTTAATATAATGCAATTTAGCACCTGCTGAGCTTTTTCTACAGAATGTGCAAGATAGAATAACAATAACAGACAAAATAACAGATAAAATAACAGACATAAGACAAAATTACAATTATACTAAGTAGTAACAATTTAATCAGGAACAACTGGTACAATATTACATACAGACATTTGCACAAAAACACATCTTACAATAAAGCAACTCATATATCATATAGGCATAGTATATTGGGCAGAAACAAGAAAAGGAAAAAAAATCATGGGTTGTTGGACTTCTTTAGTTTGGAACCTAGACCAGAGATCCCAATTCTGAATTATGCCAACCTTATCAACAGCTAGCCTCATAAATTCTTAGAAGCCTGGAGAGAAGGCTAACACAGTAACCTTTGAACTTTGTCAAGGATATCTCCTCCATTGGGCCACATCTTTGGAACTTTAAGCAATCAGCAACCATTATCAGTTCAGAGTCAAGCCCTTTACAGCTTATCCTTGACATCACGGAGTCTTGCCAAATGCTTACATGATTGTGGCAGCAATCACCGGAGGAAAGGGGTTCATGTCTTCTTGTATCTGGACAGTTACATGAAGACATAAAGCCCTTCCCTCCAAAGGGCTGCTGCCACAACTGTGAAGCATTTGGCACAGACCCATGGTGCCAAGACAGCGCAAAAGAGATTGTGGCCCATGCCTGGCTGGAACACAGGAGTCTTTACGTGTCCTGTTGAATAATGCTACATCTCCTGGGATTTATTGTTGCTGCCATAGTGACAGTCCCTTTTGGCTGCTTCCATATGTGCATACCACAGTGGATTCCTCTGGTACAATAGGAGTAGCTAATGGATGCGCTGTAACAGATTATCCTCATCATGTCCCTTCCCTGCATTGCTCTGGTATGGTGGATGGACTGCCAGCACTTGTTGCAGGTTGTCCATTCTTCTCCATGACTCCTGTACAGATCCTCACAACAGATGCCTTGGGATCAGGATGGTGCGCCTATCTGGGTCACTTTCAGACCCAGAAATCATGGACCAAGATAAATTCAGATTTCCATATTAGTGTTCTGGAGATGAGGGCTGTTTGCTTTGTCTCCAAGCCTTCAAAGAACACCATAACCCTGGTCCCTTGCTGATATGGAGAGACAATGTCAGTGTAATGCACTGCATAAACAAACACTCAGGGGAGGGAAGCAATCAGAAAGTGGTACCGGGTGATGTCTCACGGTCTTCAGCTATCAACTGTGTTTCTCCTAGGTGTTCAAAACATCTTGGCAGACAGACTAAGCTGGTCCCAGTCTCTGGTATTTGAATAGGAACTGCTGACGTCCATGGTAAATTACCTTTTGCAAGATGGGATTATCTGAAGTTAAATCCTTTTGAATCCCACACAGCGTAAATCTGCCACATTTCTGCCCACTTGCTCCAGGGTCTGGAGTTTTGGTAAGATGCATTGTTCCTCCTGGAAAAGGAGGTTCCTTTAGGCATTTCTCTGATTCCTATCATTCAGAAGGTTTTGCTCAAGCTGCGGGCAGAATGTACAATCCTGATACTAGTGGCCCCTTCTGGCCTCATCAGATCTGCTTTCCACTTCTGCAGAATCTGACAGTGGAGTCTCCTCTTTAGCTCCCCCTTTGTCAGGGCCTACTGTTATGGGACAGGGGATCCCTGGTCCATCCAGACCTGTGGTCCTTGCATTCTGAAGACATAGTCATTGACCATTTGAGGGTTCCCCCTGGTGGCCTATATTGATTGTGGCTAGAACGCCTTCCACGAGACACACCTATTCTTTAAAATGGAAGCATTTCTCCATGTGGTGTCCTTCCTGTTCAGAGGACCCATTTACATGTCCTGTCAGTACTGTACTGCCTCCTGTCTCTATCTGACTCCAGTCCCCAGTATTCATCCATTAATGTACACTTGGCTACCATTTCTATTTTCATACCCTTGTTGATGGGCACATGGTGGCACAGCTGGAAGTGTCCAGTACATTTCTAAATGGTATTTTGCACATGTCCACTGATCTAAAATACAATTCCACTTTGACACCTTAATTTCATACTTGAAAAATTGACTCTAGCTCCATTTGAACCTGCCACAACTTGTGAGATGTGCTTCTCTTCATGGAAGACCCTGTTTTTGGTCACCATAACTTCAACTAGCAGAATTTCTGAGCTTCAAGCTCTGATGCATGAGCCTCCTTACCTGATATTCCACAAGGACAGAGTGTCCTTACATACCATCCCATGCTTTCTATCCAAACAGGTCTCTGATTTCACTTTGAATCCATCTATAAATCTTCCTGAGTATCATCATGAACAAGCTAGCTGGTCGATACACTTGATGTACATAAAACACTTTGTTTCTAGCTTGAGAGCACTAAGGACTGCAGAAAGTCCTCTCAGTTCTTTGTCTCATTCATCCCCGGAAAAGAGGGAGCCCCTGTGACTAAACAATGCCTGTCCAAATGACTGGCTCACTGTATTGAGTTATGTTATCAGAAGTATGGCAAAGAACTCGCTGGTGTTGTAAGTAGCCTGGCCACTCTACATGTTGTATGGCCTCTTCTGTTGCCTGCTTTCAGAATATTTCTGCAGGCGGTATATGTGCTGCTGCCATATAGAGTACTGTGCAAATTTTTAGTAAGCACTACTGTCTAGACATCATCTGTCAGAGATGTGCTGGCTTTGGTCTTGCTGTTCTGCAAGGCCTTCTCTCCTGATTGCATATCAGGTTCTGCCATCCTCCTTGGGTACCTTGTGAACTGCTTGGAAATCATTCCAAAAGTGTGGCCCTATGGAGAAGATATCCCTGATGAAGATAGAATTGTTACTTACTATAACAGTAGATCTTTGAGACAAACTCCTCCACTGGGCCACAGTGCACCCACCCTCCTTCCCCCTTTTTTCTTCTGAGGTATTTGTTGGCAGGTGTCCACTGCCTTGCCTCGAGGTGGCCA
The DNA here is from genome assembly GCA_016271365.2 of Neoceratodus forsteri. Taxonomy (NCBI): domain Eukaryota; kingdom Metazoa; phylum Chordata; order Ceratodontiformes; family Ceratodontidae; genus Neoceratodus; species Neoceratodus forsteri. Next base: position 1,876,504,170 of record CM057452.1, read on the forward strand.
TAAGTGCCTTATGTCTGTTCCTTCCCAGTCCCATACCTATCCTTGTGTGCCTGGTATTGGTCCGGTCTCCTGGTTCCTCATGGTAAGTGGCTGTCCGAGCTTGTCTCTGGCAGGGAACTCAGGAGACAATAGGGCCAACCACGTTTTATAGGTGCCAACATTGCATGTCATTGTGGGCAACCCCCAGCTCGCAAAAGTTTCAGAGTAATCCTGACACCAATGTCTTACAGTTCCATAGGTGTGGTTCAATGGAGGAGATTCTCTTGAAGATCTACTACTGCAGTAAATAACTGTTCTTTACCCAGAGGTTTCCTCCGGGGGGGGGGTCCTCTCCTTCATCTTACTGGGCCTACTCCATGAGTTGGAGGAGGTGGGTTCTGATACATTTACTTTAATCCTTTGGCTCTTTTAGCTACCTGTTTCCTTTAGCCTTGAGAAACTGCTTCTGGTAGCCATACATTGAATTGATAGGCTAGCCTGTGGTTCAATTGGAAACTGCTTGCCACTTACCCCCAGCACTTCATAAACCCCTAACAGCCATACAGTCATTGCTAGCATTCCACCTCCCACACCCTCCTTCTCCTTCTTTGGTGCTCTTTCTGTGGTGTGGCTCTTTCAGCTACTTATTTCCTTTAGCTTTGAGAAACTGCTCTTAACACCTCTACTGAGGGTAGAAATCCAGACATAAAGAATCAAGCCAAACAAACATCTAAATTATCTAGAACAAGCACCTTCATGGCTAACAGCCGCATACTGAACTAGGCAGGCTCGTGCAGACTGGATGGGCCAACAAGCCTTTATCTGCTAACATTTTCTATGTTTCTGTGAGCCAGGTTCAGTAGAGCAGCAAGCCAGAACCAACTGTGTTCTGGCAGCCACAGTTGAGGAGTGCTGCAGGAGAAAACACACTCAACAAAAAAGGGAGTCATTGCACTTCTGTAGCCACAGTAACCCCTGTATTTGTGCCATGAGGGTTCACCTGCCACTGCTAGAGAGCACTGTGTATGTGAGACTAACACTGCTGGAAGCAGTGTAGCTGAGGGACATGGGTGGCAGGAGAAACCAGGAAGAAAAGCCTGAGTGACAAAATGCACAGGTCTGCCAGAATGATGGCATAGAAATACCATCAGTCCATCCAGTTTGCCCATGGCATGGAGGCGGTACTCTTGGGCCACGCATGGTGTCCAGCTCACTACCTCAGATCGGGTCTTCGGAACCTGGGCGTTATTTTTGATGATGGCTTGACCATGAAATTTCAGGTGTCAGCTGTGGTTAAATCCTCATTTTACCATCTGAGGAATATCGCCCCGGTGAAACATCTGGTTCCACCAGGCGACCTTCCAACATTGGTCCATGCCTTCATTACTACCCATCTTGACTATTGCAATGCCCTCTACCTAGGACTGTCTGGGGTTGATAGCCACCATTTGCAGCTGGTGCAGAATGCTGCAGCCAGGCTGCTGACTGGTACCTCTAGGTCCAGTCACAAAACGCCTGTGCTGCGCGGACTGCACTGGTTGCCAGTTCAGTGGCGGATTACCCATAAGGCAGGCTTGCTTACCTTTAAAGCCCTACATGAACAGGGACCTGACTACCTGAAAGATCTCCTGACTCCCTACTCCCCCAGTCGGCCCCTCCAATCCACTGACGAGGGATTGCTAGAGATTCAGTCTTAAAACATCTGGAGCTCGTGCCTTTTCATTTATAGCACCAACCCTGTGGAATTCTCTAACTCATCAGTTAAGAGATTGCCTGACAGTCAGTAGTTTTAAATCTTTGCTAAAAACTTATTTATTTTCACTGGCCTTCCGGACTGATTTTAAATTTATATTGCTGTTTGCCTGTATAGTTATGGTTTATATTCTGTACAGCCCTTAATAAAAAGCTATATAATACAGGTTTGCTTGCTTGTTGCTACTGCTCAAAGTAGTCCTGAAGTCGATCCATGGTGCTGGGGCTTGGAGAGTAATGGCCAAAAGAGGTGGGGCAGCCTGAGGTGGGGAGAAAAGGCTTGATTATATAACAAAGAGCCAGTTCTATGGCCTGAGCAGTGTGATGTCCACTTGGCATGCTGGTGACTCAGGTGTGCAGATGCTTTCCTCCCAGGAGGGAGAGGTTTGGTGTGTGCCACTCCCAGAGTAGCTGCTGTTGATGGTCCAACACAGGTGTGCTTGGCAGTGTGGGTGACCACAGTATCTACCACTGACCCTCTGATTGCCACAATGTTTATATCTACAATGGTTGTGGGTGAAGGGAAGGCAAGGAGAAAAAAAAATATCCAACCTGGAGCATCAGATGACTGCTTCTGTTGCCACCATGCCGGTCAACCCCTAGCATACTAACATCACTCCTATGCCCTTCTCAGTCTCACAGGTGCTTCCTCCTCATTCAACTCATGGCATACCTGGCAGTGTCAACCAGCACTGGATCAAGAGTCAGGGGAGCACTGGGGCACTAGGATATCCCAAGAACTGGGGTGCCAGGGGTGTGGGGAGGTACAAAAATGATTTTGCCATAGATATAAAATCAGAAAACCTGCTTGGGAATTGGGCTCTTTATAGCACAGAAAGAATGTGCATTACAAGTATGGTAATGAAATAATATGAGAGTACCACAGGTTCTGTAAATACGTGCTGGAATATTATAACTTAATTCCCCCCAGAGCAGGATTTTTAAACCCTTCCACCAGCTTTCCATCATGATTCGGTGCATTCCCATGAGTTGGCAGTGTGGTTGACACAAAGTGTATAAAAGGTGATCTAACCCTTATGCACACTTGCTGTAATTTGCACTTAGAAAATGATGCATGTGTCAAAAATGTCACACATGCATTATTTGTTTGCTGTAAATCAGGTAATGTTTTGCAGATGCACCACAATGTGTGCAAATAGCAATTCACTGACCTATGCAGCCAGTATAGTGTTATGCTTGTGTAACTGTGTTAGTTTTGGTTGTGGCCATTCCGCACTCTCTATCCCAGAGGAATTACCACCCTGTGGGGGCACGAAGCAAGGAACTCTAGGAGAGGGTTCTGCCCCTAGAGGTGCCACGGGATGGCTCCCATGGCTAAAGGTACCTTAGGAATCCCCCTAAGGAGAGAGCACTGCCGCTGGAGGAGGAGGAGGGGAGGATGGTGGGGCAAAGACAAAATGCTTCACAGTGAGGCTGAGAGGAACTGCTTATATAGCTCAGGAAGCAGGAGTGGCTGGCTGCTTGGCCACTGAATTACAGGCCAGCCTTTTAATTACACACTATGGTACATTTATTTTGATGCAGATTCACCTCAAAATGGGGAATGCATCTATGTCATGAGTGACTTTTGAAAATACAAAGTAATTAATCTATAAAATAGTCTATAAAGAAATAAAATGAAAAGCCTCATATGGAACTTGATACAGAGTTACCCATTTTAGTATTTCAAAATTACTGCAATATCCCCTTTACTATTCAAAGGGATTTTGAAAGATGTAAAAAATTCTGAATGTTTTACATACCAAGACTTGCAAATTAGACTTGCTATTGCCAAGTAATGATTTGTGTTTGGTTTCTGACTTGGCAATTACAATTTAGCTATTTGTGCATGCCACTAAAAAAAATGAGACCTGAACTGCTTTTATGAAGTTACCAAAAAGGGCAATATAGTTAATCACATTAGTGAGGTGTTCCTGATGAATAAAAATGTGCATTTTAGATGGTCAAGGTTTTTAAACCCATAACTTATGTAGCAATGCTGACCCAGTGGCATAGCAGAAACACACTGCTCTATGATCTTGGCAATGCAGTCAGACAGACTGGTCCTTAGACTCCAGACTGGTAGAAGCCAAGTTGCATGACATTGGCAGTGTAGGATTTTCAAAAGGGTCCAATGCAGACACGAATACAGGTCATGCCTGCATCTGCTCAAATGTGGCTTAGTAGCCCTGCTGCTATTTTCAAAAGATGTGGCTATTTGGCATAAAAGATCATGATTTGTAGTAAAAAATGGCACAAATGTGATTTTCTTCTTTAATTTTATGGGGGTTTTTTTGTTTTATTTTTTGCTGAATTGCATCTTTTTTTGTGCCACAAAATTAGGTCACCACTTGACCACCTAATAGATAGTTAAACAGTCTGAACAGCTTTGCAATTTGAAACTAGTGGTGGGCAGATCACAAATGGATCCTTCCTGCCCTCAGTTTCCAGAGCGTGTGTCGATTGCTTCACACTACAGCACTATGCTTACAGTCAAACCATGTAGTGGCAATGGCATTAAGTGTGGTACTACAGTAGTCATTATCATGGCATCCCAACTGGAGAAGAAGGAGAAGGAGAAGAAGAAGAGGAAGAGGAAAGAAGAAGAAGAAGAAGAAGAAGAAGAAGAAGAAAACAACTTTATTTATATAGTACCCCATTCCAGGAACTCAGAGCACTGAACATTAACTTTTTTTTAATTACACAAAACCACAAGAAAAATGTAGAACAGCCCAGAAGAAAGGAAAGAGTAGGACATATTCCAATGGAGAACTTAGGCCCTGGCACAGCTGACTAAGACAGGGAGGTTTATACAGGATCTAGCAGCATCCCTGGGAGGAATGGTCATGAACCAGTTTCCTGCATTGTCAGCTGGTGTGAACAGACTGGTGGCTCATTCAAAGAGGTCCAGTAATTGTAGTGGACTGATAAATGGGTTCCAGTTGCAGCCCATCTGTTTTTGTGGGGTGAGGGAGCAGAAAGAACTTGGAGTGTAATTTCAGTACTGGGCCTCTATACAAAGAATGTGGGCAGGGTGTGGGGCAAAATACTGAAGTGCAACAGGAAATGCAATGCTCCCATTTCTGATTGTGTGCACCTTTAAGGAGGCATACTGGGAATAAGAAACACAAACAAAATTAGTAAATGATCAGTAAAAAACATGCTACATTAAAGTCTAGGTTTTAAGAATAGGATAACCTCATTTTTATTGCACAATGGAATTAAAAGGCCATCACTAATCTGAGAGTAAAGGCAAGCTTTTGTTCTCTTCTAATCTACAGGACATACATATCAAAACTGCCTTAAACTACATTAATTGGGCAGATTCTGATTCTGATCTGAAAAGCCCCAGTATTGAATAGCTGAAGAACAGAACTTTGCTTTACTGATATCTGAATCTATTTTTAATGTTCTGTACTTTCTCTGCATGATGTTTGGAAGCCAGTGGTCTATAGTTAGCTGAGGGATGACTAGAGAATTCGACATCGGGATAAAAGTGGAGCCACTTATTCCAGTGCCCATAAACACAACATTTTTACTCTGAGCCTATTCTATTTCTTCCACCATTGCTAATTCAGGAATTTGTATCCTCCCCTGACAGCCAGCAGTTAACTCATTAGTCACAGCCCTTTTATTTTATACAAAAAAAAATCAACACACAGTTACTGGCAGCTTTAAAATTTACACCAAGAAGAAATAAATATTTTCCAAACCTGTTGAACAAGATTTGGCATGCTTGCTCATCTTCTAACTTTGTAACTGCATTACTAGAACAAATTGTGGCCAGAAAGTCTGCTGCTTTTAGGAAACAATTTCTTACAATATTTACTATGTATTATCCTGCCAAAGCTTTAATCTCTTATTGGCATGTCAGTTTGTTAATCAACGTTTATTTGCAGTATGCTTCAGTCAGTAGTAAACTGAAAGAACGTGGAATGATATATGACTTCTAGAAACTCAGTACTTTCTAATTTGGTTGATAGCTTAAGAGTTAACATGTTCAACCTATGATGACCTCATTTAGTTGTAACACCTGGTTTCCAAGCTGATCCTGGGTAAGATATTAATAAGCAGCAAACAAGAGAACAGCTTTGGATACTGGTTAGCATATAAAGAAGGGATATGCAATGGCCTGACTTGCAATATACAATTCCTCTTCAACCTTGAAGGGGCAAATTCATTACAAAAGTCTTGCCCCACACAAGTGATGACAAACTACGTAGCTGTGTTATACATCAGTTTACTAATTATAACTTATGCATATACTAGTTGTGTGAAGATTTATTGGTTCCACTTTGACTTCAGCTGCTGTCTTCAGTGTTACACAGGGCTTTTGTGATGTCTAGCCTAGCCATCAACGTATTGATTGTGACTTCCCCAAAGGCAAAGATAATGTTATCTTGGAGGATGGGTATGTCATCATCAAAGATAACATCATTGATTTTCACTGATTTCTCACCAGTTTTGCTGTGCAAGTCATGATTGATCATATACCATTGCCAGTATGAAGAATATTTTAAGGCACTATATAGAGATACATAGCAATATATACACATACTGTATATGCACAACATTAGGCTATGCAAAGGCTGACAAATTAAAGCAGTTAAAACAGAAGGCATTATGACTGAAACTGAAATAGGGTCTGTCATAAGTAGAGGTGTGCGAATTTGGAAAACTTCGATTTGCAATAACTTCAAACTCCCACAACTCTGTGAAGTTACTCACACTTCGCAAAGTCAAATGTCAAGGTATCAGCAACCTTTGTGAAGCTGTGAATTTACAACTTCGCTGGTGAAGTTTAATGGGACTTTACAAAATGGTTGAGTCATTCAGTGATGTTGCTGCACCATGTGACCTGCAGATCACATGGTTACACACTGCGCAGAAACAGACCAGAAGAGCTATGTTATGTGCAGTTCTAGGAAGTGTGCTCAGGAGACAGGATACGACTGTACTTAGAGCTCATTTTGACTCAATTTATACTGTGGTTCACTGCATAAAACAAACTTTAAAAAAATGTATTCTGCTTGGTGTTCTGCATCTGCAGACTTAATTTTGAACATTTTTTACAATTTACTTATTTTTTCCTTTCTCTTTCTGCACTGTGCTGCTATGCTGGACTAGTGCTGTATGTGGAGAAAGGGACAGGCTTTTGTCTGCAGCCAGCAACAGCCATACAGTAGTTTCACAAAGTCCCATAACTTCTGTATACTCTCAATGTTTCAGTGCTGCTAATATACTAATGTCTGTCCAGGGATCAGGCAGATAATTGTTAATATTTTTTATTATTATTTTTTCATAATATTTTAACCCTTTCATATCATTTAGAAATTTTTTTTAAATTTGATCTAAGTATTTTACTATCTGCAGTATTCTTATTATTATTCAAGCCACTAGTACTGCTACACATTACCATGTTAGAATGAGGGGTAGAGGGAAAGGAAAAGGTAGGCAGGGAAGAAAGGCAGAGAAGGCAGCAGTGGTGACCACTGGTCAAGGCAGACCAGGGCATGGTATGGATGCAAGAGGTAAGAAGAAAGGTAGTAGCATATCTGCAGTGTATGATGGTAGTGGTGCTGTTAAAAACAAGCATTTGTCAATGCCGAATGTTGCTTGCTTCTATGTGCTGTTTAGGTATTTGGAAGTCATTGGAGTGCAAATATTGAAAATTACTTGAACTTACAGACGGTGTAGGAACTGGCGCAATGCACGCTTCAAAAAAGTCATTCTTTTGTGGGAATTTTTTCACCAAATTTTCAACATAGCCATTTTAAGACCTCTGCTCATGAACAGTGTCACTGTGATTTTCTTAATTGTCCCACATTGATTTCAAGACACCGACCGCGCCATTTGCCATGGGCGGAAACACACGGGGTGAGATGTGAAAATGACAGCTGTACTACTCATAAGAAGGTGTGGTAAAATGGCAATGTTGAAAATCTGGAGTGAAAATATTGAAATTTCGCGAACTTACGAGCCTGTGTGGAACTGCACAATGCACGCTAAATAAAACAGTCATTTTAGATTTTGGCTGCAAATTTTCAACATAGGTTTGGGACCCCTTCTCATGAATGATGTCACTGTCATGGCAGTGGTCGGGGCCGAAGGGTGATTCGCAGTGCTCATGCGAAATCACCCGCCCGACCTGACTCTGACAGTGACCGTCATCCTAGCTCCCAAAAACCCATGTTGAAAATTTGGATAAAAATTCCCAAAATACCTGAGATATGCAACAAAGTTGAAACCCCCATCTAGCCCATTATACAGCTTACCGGCATTTTCTCAGTTCGTGGGTCGGCTTTGAAGAGTGCAGGCGTGTTCCCGTCCACGAAGATCGCGGCGCCGAGTCAGGAGGTAAGTATGGGTGGGGGGGTGGGGAGGCTGGGTGTGCAGTGGGTGGGTGCGGGTTGTGGGAGGGGTCGGGAGACATGCCAGCGGACCATTTTGGTTTTCAGGTAAGAAATTTAAAAAAGATGTTGTGGGATTCATTTGCCACGCTGGGATGGGCTCCCAGCACGCACAAGGATGTTGGGGCGTTCAGCTGACGGGATTGGGCACCCCTTCGCCAAAGGACTGATTGCCACGCTGAGGTGGGCTCCCAGCGTGGCACCTACAACTGGGGGGAGGACAGCTCAGCCGACGGGATTAGGCACCCCGCAGCTACACAGTAGGCTGCGGGCCACTGCCTGTGTGTGGGGGGAGCCACGCTTATCTCTGCTCACTGAAGCGTAGCTCCTTTCAACTGATGCACACTGCATTTTGGAGCGTGTCATAGACAGCTCAAAATGCATGGCTTACAGGGCCGCGCCTGCCAGCTCACTGACTGAATTGGAGGAGGAGGTGACACACCTCCGAAATCTCGATGATGGCATGTGTTTTGCACATGCGCAAGCAACATAAAAATTACAGCACTTGATTTCACTGCCCTCTTGTTCAGGTAGGGGCAGCCAGAGTCAGGATCTGTTATCTGAAATTTACTAAACCCTATCAACACCTGTGAGTAAAACACTGTGGTGCTGAAAAATATCAAAAATAGTTCCCTGTGGTTAGTGGTACTGGACATGAGTCTGAGGATGATACAGTGACAGTTGTGTGTGCCACTGCCATCTCAGGAAAATGAAGGAGAACCTATGAAAGGAGGAGGAGGAGGAGGAGGAAATGGAGGGTGAAGGTGAGGATGACACTGTCATTCATCCATTGTGGAGCCTGAAGAAAAAAACAAAGGGTGACAAGTTGTATGAATTTTTCAAATTGAAGGGTAGGCAATCTGTGCTAAAAAGATAATATATATATGATACATACCCGAAACAGAAACAAGTGTGGGTGTGGTGGCCACCACAACTGATGCTCCACATAAATTTTAGCATCCTTCAAAATCCCTTGTGTGGGAATTTTTATTACCGATCCAAAAGATGGCACTGTGGCAATATATTAGCTTTGTCAGGCCTGAGTAAGCCATGGCAAGAAAGGGTCTCATGTTGGCACAGGTGGACAATATACTCATCTTAAAATCAAACATATGGCTAGGTGGTAAGCACATCAGCAGAAAGTGTCTGCAGGTAGTTTGGGAGGTAGAGATGAGGCAGAGGATATTGTATAGTAAAAGATGATTGAGGAGAAGGAAGTCAGTAATACCTCTGAACTTGAGAAATCACTGATGAACAACAGCAGCAGGAGCAGAAGCAGCAGCATCCTGACATAGAAACATAGAAAAATAGACTTTGACGGCAGATAAGGACCACTTGGCCCACCTAGTCTGCCCATTTCCCTACCTACTGGATAAGCTGCAGATTCTAGTTAACCAACAGCCTACTTCCTGCCACCCCCCACTACAATTGCCTTATGTCTGTCCCATGCACGCTTGAATTCCCCACTGTTTTAGACCCAACAACCTCCCCAGGAAGGCGGTTCCATGCATCCACCACTCTCTGTGAAAAAAAAAACCTCACATTACCCCTGAGAACCCTTCAGCCAATTCACACATTTCTTGACACCATCTCTGTCTCAGACAGCCCCTGAGCAATGTGGTGCCTGCACAAACTGTTCCCAAAAAGCACCCACCCCAAAAAGATCCAGCCAACCACTACGAGCATTTTATCTAAGCAATGTAAATTCCTCCATTCATTCACTTGCCAGGGACTTGAATGCTGCAGTGGCACATATGATCGCTTTTGATCTTCTCCCATCTTCTTTTGTGGAAAATGCTGGCATACTTTGCTTTATGTCCAAAATATGCCCCCAGTGGAAAGTACCATCCTGGACCTACTTTCACAGCAGGCAATTCCTGAACTGAGTGATGTTGCTGAAAAAGAGGTTTCACATGCCCTGCAGCATTCCTCAAGTTCATACATCCATCTTACCACAGATATGTGGAGTAGTAGGCCAACAGCTGCTAGCTCGCTAATGTGAGTAACAGCACACTGGGTAGAACTGAAGGGGGCTGGTCATTACTTTGGCAGCAAATGCAAGCAATTAAATTGTAATGGATGCTACATGCCTGGAATTCAAAAGCATGCAACACTGGCTAGGAAGAGCGTGCTTGTTTCACACACTGAGGACAACATTTTGACATCAATATTGAAGGAGACTGATGCTTGTTGAACCCACTATCCTTAAAGGCAGGCTTCATAGCAGTGACAATGCTGCAAATGTTATCTTAAGGCTATTAGTGATGGGATTTTGTTAGGGTGCCCTGCTTCACATTTTTCTGAACCTGGTTGCACAAGAGTTCTTGTCACAATGTCACATTTAAGAAGTGCTCACCCTGTGCCATCGAATTTGTGATCATTTGCACGGTCCAGAAAGGCCAGGGACCAGTTATGTGCACTGCAATAAAAAAATGGACTGCCTCACCACCAATTAAAGCAAGAGATTGTCACAAGTTGGAATTCAACCCTGTATATGCTGGTGCAAATGTATGAATAGTATAAGGCCTTGTCAGAGTATATGATGCTTCATAAAAGCTGTGACAGTTCTGAAGCTTCTGTCACTGACAACAGAACAATTCAGGCTTATGGATCAGGTTGATTTGCATCTTCAGGCCTCTAATGCTGATCAGTCATGTACACAGTTTGCAAATGCTAAAAAAAAACAGCATTATGGGCTCTATGCACAAATGGGTGGATTACCAATGTGCTGCATACACCGAGGCATGTAGGCAATGTAGGCATACCTGAGGCATGTAGGCAAGCCTAGGTCAGAATGCTGGGCAACAGGGGTCCGCAGACCTCAGCAGCATTCACAGCAGGGGCACAAGCCGCTTGCACACTGTACCCACCAGCCCCAGGTACATGGCTATGCTTCGGATGGTCTGGGGAGTGTCGGTGGCTTGCCCGCACTTCACACTATGCAGGAAGGTGCAGAGTGCCAGGCAAGGGAGGCGCAGGATATGGCAGGTGGGGACCCTGTTGTACCTATTGTGCAGTCTCCCATCAGTGGACTCCATTGGCCATGGTGGGCCCAAGAATACCCCACCATGATGCTCCAGACCACTGAGCTGTATGGAAGGGCTGGGGGCAACCATTTGTGCACTTGCCCAACATTTCACCTCTCAAGACTCATGCTTACACAGAATCCCTCCTTGCATGAAGCAGGGATCCACTATGGGACCCAGGACAGGTATCCAATCATGGGTGCTGAGGGAGCGGGCAGTGGGCAGGCTCTCAGCCTTTGTGAATGCTGGCTAGTGCAACCCTGTTTGCAGGCATGTTGCTATGCAGTCTAGGCAGGCACGTATCACGCATATCCAGCACACGTTTGTGCATACAGCCCACTGAGATTAAACACATAGTGGCACCATCACCAACAGTCAGCAAGGAAAGTGAAAGATGTGGAGATGCAGCTTCGACATCCACCAGTAATACAACCAGAAAACCACCTCCAAAATCAGTCTTTTATCAATAGTTCTTGCACAGGTTGGCATTGCAGATTGTGAGGAAGAGAAGCAAGAAGAACCATTGGAGGATGTTGCACTAAATGCAGCAGCCAGGATCTGTTGAGGCATATATGGCAGACCCTAAACACCTTGGAGCTGATGAAGAACACCTGCTGTACTGGAACAACAAAGTTAAGGCATGGTCTGCACTGGCAAATGTGACTTCTAAATGTTTAAGTAACCCATCATCTAGTGCTAGTTCTAAATGTGTGTTCATCACAGACTTACATATAAACCTATCCCCCAAAATGTTGCTATGTTGACATTCATTAAAATGAATCATGCACAGATACCTCCAAATAGAAGTCAAACCAAAATAGAAAACTAGGCACTCAACACTTGTCAATAGATGCTCTGTTGTTATAAAGAACTTCTTGGACTTATATTAGTTAAAATTAAGTACACATTTATAAAAAAAAAAAAAACTGGCTTAGAAACATACAAGCAGGCGGGAGACAATCCCCAAAGTACAGACTAATGTTTCACATGCCACAAGGCACGCTTTGTCAAGGTATGGCAAATTGCATATCAGGTTCCCTTTATGTACAAATAATTAATTGGAAACACATTCAAACCATTAATTTTAGGCTACTTTCTTATATCAGCAATACGATACATCAATTTCAAGTCAGGGTGGGTGAACTTCTACAGGCCATCAGAGATGATAATAAGAATTTTGCTACAGCAGTCCATTGTATGACAGTAGGCTCTAATATGGAGACACATGTCTTTAGATTTATAGGTTTGGAAAAGCTGAACCAGACATTAGAGGATGATTTTAAATAAGGTACTCATGAGCGAATGTTTTGGATTTATTCTGCAGGGCTAGGAGTGACCAGGTTTAAATAAGGAAATTGAAATAATGTCATTTTTAAAGACCACATGATATGTTCTAATTGTATTTCATGTCTGCTTGTTGTCTTTTCCCCTTTTGGAATGGCAGTGCAATTGTATCAATTATCAATTAAGAAAGTAGCCTACAACTAATGGCTTGAATGTGTTTCCAATTAATTATGGATGTAGAACAAAAACAGAGCTTCTATTGGCAAGTGCTGAGTGCCTGGTTTTCTGTTTTGGTTTGTGTTTGTCACCAGAGCACCCATGTCCTTGGTGTTGGCTTTTTCTTCCTGAATGCTCCAAATAGAAGAACATTGCTGTGGGCACCACTGACACACCAGGATGAAACGGGGGAAAGACAGTCACCCACCTCAGAGGTAGATGTGGACTTAATGGATGTAGAATTCCCATGTGGTGAAAATTCAGATGCTGAGGATACAGAGGATGTATTTGCTGTGGGGATGAGGAGCAGTAGATTGATTAATTTGGAGGACACAGAAAGAAGGCAGAAAATGTAACTGCGACTCTGGCCTCCATTCCTCCTCACCTGGGAATGACATGGGCCTCCTCCTCCTTCTCCTCCATCTTATCCATGCCCCTAGAAACACATAGATTCTTAACCCGGTGGAAATACCAGACACCAGCTAATATGAACCTACTGCCATGCCTGCCCCCACTGATGATGCTCCGTTCTCTGTCCTCCTCTTCCAGTACTCCTCACCCAGGGCCTCCTCCATCTCATGCATGCCTCCAGAACAAACCCAGACTCTTAATCCAATGGAAATGCCAGATACCAGTTTAATGTGAACCTGCTGCCATGCTTGCCCCATTGATGATGTTCCACATGCTGTCCTTCCCCAGTCCTCATCAGATGTCAGATGGAAGCAGGATTCCCAGGCTTTCCCTCAAGCAGCATTCAACTCATAAGATAGGGAGGGAGAGTGGGAAGGCATAAGGGTGGGGGAATGTGAAGGTCAGTTAGTTTTTTAAACTTTGTTTTAAGGTGTGCTGGCTGAGGGAGTTTTTTTGTTTGTTTGTTTTTTGTCTTAAGGTGTACTGTTTGGGGGAGGTTTTAAAAGTAGAAGGAATTGGATTTGACTGGGTTTTTCAGAATTCAGATTTTTGGCTTCAATACCAACATTCCAAATTCTAAAAAAGGCCTGACATCTGTTGAATCAGATTCCATCCAGTGACTTCCTAGCAAGCCTAATCAATTGCTGATTTGTTAGGCCTGATACCAGTCTGCTGCTCAGAAAAATAATTTCTTCCATTTCCCGAAATTCCAAGTGTATTAATATATACCTTGTATGTATTTACATGGGAATTCTAGATTTAGTTTAGTTGCTGTATTGGTCCTTGTAAGAACAGATCCCGAAGCAAATGGTTAGATACCTTTTATTGGACCAACATAGATGTTACAAAAAGAACAAAGTGCCTATGCTTTTGGACTTGGTTGGTCTGAAGGCTTAGGCACTTTGATCTTTTTGTAACATCTGTGTTGGTCCAATAAAAGGCATCAAACCATTTGCTTCTGGATCCATGGGAATTCTGAGAAGGATAACTGATTGATAACATGCAAGATTAGTTAAGTTGCCTTTCTTAAACAGAAGGACTTTAAAACTGGTGTTCCGCTGTCTGGTAATTTTAAAGAGAAATCAATTGCAGTAAACAAGATTGGTAAAATATGTGCCCATTTTGAACCCAAAGCTTGCATGACTGCTGACTGATTCAAATCAGAGATGGCACTTTGTTTCTGCTATGAATATTTATTAGTTGTAATGTTTCATTGGAGACAACATTAAACTAATCTAGCAGCTGGTGGAAATTTATTTTCCATGACCTAGGGGATTCTTTGCTAGCCCCCATAACTCCAAATCCATAGATGTTCCCAAATGTTTTAGCAATTTTTCCTCCATTATTGCATCATTTATGTTTGTACCTTCCATGTATGTTCCACAGGCAACAAGGCTACAATAGTATTTTTTTTATCTTTTTAGCTTACAGCCTCCTCTAAATAATGTCAAACAGGAGTTGACATTGTTCTTTCTTTTGGTTTATTAAACTCCTACACTCCTTTCTGACTGCACATAATGCCTTTACATTTTCTGTACTTGGGTACTGATGGCCATCAGTTGCTAGCATATAAAGAGCTTTTTGCCTCTGCTCACAGCCCTTGTCAAACTATTTTTTGACGAGGAATCTTTGTTTGTTCTTCTTACGTTTGATTATTGCTATGTTATGACTAACCAAATTAATCAACTCATTATACCTTTGAATTACTGTTAGAGAAAAGTTTGATACCAACCCTTGACTGAGTTAATACAACACATTAGTAAACTCATCAACAGTCTCATCATTTATCTAGGATTTAAGTTGCTGTTCTGCATGAGGACACCATTTAATCCTGCTGTTTTGAACTGTGGTTAAAAAAGTTATCTACTCCCCACATATTCTTCTTATAAATGGCCTGACTTCTTGGAATTTCCAGCACAAATACTCATTTTATAGGCATGTGGCCACTCTCAAGGTTGTATGACTACCTCAGACTCGGTCACCATGTAGACATAAAATAGATCCATAAAACATAGGTCAAGAACACTAACCTCACCCTGCCACCCCATTTACTAGGAAACGTGATCGTGCCCTTATAGTCACCCTTTGCCCCTCCATTCAACAATGTTAAAGTCCTTGGCAACTGACATAAGGGCCACTGCCATCTTATTCTTCATGTGCTCTTGTGAAACTCTTCTTGGGACATTTAGTTGAACATCTAAATTCCAACCATGCATGTGCAATTCATTTAGTTGGCCTACCATGGTATCCCAAACACCAGCTACAATAATATTTATTTACTGATATGGGACTCTTATATACTCTATACATTCCTTTAGGGATTGCTGTATGGCAAGCCCTTTCTCACCATAAATAGGAGAAAAGATGTATGTACATATTTATTATGCAAAAAGTAAAACATGTAAGAACTAGGACATTTGTGCCTGTCACCCACGAATACAGCAATTATGATCTACAGTACTGTGTTGCTATCATAGCTGAGCTTCAAAAGAAATCTATGACTTTTTTGAGGCTGAAAGCAATGAGTTTAAAAATAAACCTTAACATTTTTTTTTCTCTCAGATTGAAAGCTATCCTTTATAAGCTCCTCAAATGTTTGGTCCAGAAACTGCTCTACCTACCTTGTCTCTGTCACACTTTGTATGTGGCATTCCAGCTTCCTGGTCTCATATTGAAACTCCTCTAATCTGTAGCAGTTCCTGCAGATACAGTCTGGTGTACACACACCAAATTCAGTGCACTCTGACAAGCCTGTACCTGTGACTGAGGTACCATGAAAAGTTAAACATTGCGTTATGCAGACAGATCTTACTATTTATTCACATGAAGGTAGCACTCATGGGTAAACTGCAGAGAGGAAATGGAGGAGGTGCCCTGGCACTTTGTTCACTGGAACTTCATCGGGGTAGACTCCTATCTCAAATGCAGCTCTCTTTATACCACCTGCTCAGCTGCCATCAAAAACCCAGTTTAACCACAATTGCTACCTGCATCTGAATAAATAATAAGATTTGTCTGCATAATACAGCATTTAGCTTTTTTCATTGTACCTTCAGCTACAGGTACAAGCTTGTCGGAGTGTGCTGAACTCGGTGCATGTCTTAATTGCCTAGGGCTAGCAACCTCACAGCTGCACCAGTTACTGGCATTACTACAGCATGAGTTCACCCCCCCCCCGATAGCCTTTGGATTGCTACCAGGACCAGACAGCCACAAGCAGTAACAGCCCACTTACTGTTTTGTTAATCAGTAACAAGCCTACATAAGAAATAAGCAAGCAAACAATTCATTCTGGTGACTACAGTGTTGAAACAGGATTCATACAGCCATTTAAATCTCAAGGAAGAACTGTACTGGAAATGAGTGGGGCTGAGAACAGTTCTGCAGCAACATGATATCAACCTACCTGTTTTCAGGACACTGCCAATTTAATCAGGAGAAAGGAAGAAGCAAAAAGAATACTGGACATCCACAGCGGAGACAAGAATCAACAAACAGAGGTGAATTATTTAATACCTCTTTATCATGTTGTAATGTCTCTTGTGCACTGAAATAACGTATAATACTACGTCATCATAGGTATCATAGGTATTATACAAGCCAAGGGAGCCAATGGCCCATGTTAAGGCGTGCCCTTTACACAGAGGGATAACTTAAAAATCCTGTTCTTGAAAAATAACTATCTGACTTAGTCTGAAAGACAGACATAGAGCAATTACAAACAACATCCATTGGGAGGCCATCCCATAGGATATATTATGTTAGACCAAAACTCGGTATGCTGATGCTCAACATACCAAGTTTACGGTCCCAAAACCAAAACTCCTACATGACTCAGACGCCTGACAATACAATGTCAGGCATCCCGCTATGACAAACACCTCAATATAGGGGGCTTTGCCCCCTGTACCTCGCGATATGGGGGCTTGTTCCTGCACTCTCGTGAATTCAATATAACAAACTCCGAGAGGGAGCAGACCTCTGAGTAAATATATATTAGTTACAGGGGCAAAATTCAATAATGTTCCATAGCCTGGATCAGAACCTGAGCCTCCCAGAGTACACTGGCTGAGCTGCCAGTGGTGTAGCCCTCCACACCACTGGGGCAGCTCAGCCAGCTTCTGGATTCAGTGCTGCTTTCTCTAGCATCACCAGGGGTAAGGTAGCAACCCCTCACATCCGCTTCCTTACCTCCTCCCATAACACTGTTGGGCATGAAGCCAGCGGGATTTACACTGTAGAGACACTACACCTGTTGGGCAATACTGCCCGGGCAGATGAGTGTCGGGATAATGAGCTGTGGGATGTCATAAGGATATAATTCCAGATGTTAACAACCCTCTGGCTGTACCAGTTTGCTCTTTTTTTTTGTTATATTCCTTCTGCCTTTTAGCTGTAAGTCATGGGCCATAGTCATGTAGTTTTGTTCTCGCACTTCTAAAACCATGCAGTTCCAGATGTAACCCCCTTACAAATGGGAGTTCCCAAAAAGTCTTCCTTGAGCTTGCCTAAATGCTTACTGCCAGGCTGGTGTCCTGCATTTTAGCAGTTTAAATGTGATTGCCAGAGAGTGCCTGTATTGCCTCTGTATGCTGTCTTTTAAGAGCTGCCTGGATTGCAGTCATAAGTAATCTAAGAGGGAGCTCTGTTGTAAAATGTAACTATTTGCTAAAAATCATTTAGAGTGATAATAATAATGTAGTTTGTCTAACCTGCCTTTTTAGCAGCCAGGACTGTTTTGTTTATCTCCACTATTTTGGTCCTGACTGCCAAATTGGACCAATCAGTACTGGTGGGACCTAAAATGAGCCGGACTACAGGAGCTCTCTGGAGTCAAAATCTTTAGGAATTGTAGTTTGGGGCTTTTGGAGCTTTTTTGTACCTGAAGGGGATCCTTTATTTTGACTGACAGACAGATCAGCCAACCGAACCTTTTGGATTCTGGGGAAAGTCCCAGGCTTGCTGTCAGTTGAGTCAGATCTAAGTTGAGAGCTGAAGGAGCAAACAGCTTGAGACAGTAAAGCAGCTGTCTGAATAGTTTAGCATGGGAGAACCAAGGAAAGGCCTGAGTTAAGGCCTGCATGTCTGCCTGCTGCCCCTGAGAGGGAGAGAAGAGAATTATTTTGGACTAAATCCAAGTTTGTGAGAACAAAGTAAGTTACTGATTATTTTACCAGGCTCATACCTGAAGAAGATCGATGGTTTTGTTGAATGCGATTGGCCTGTCAGGATTTCCAGCTGCTTTTGAATCCGCGGTTTGGGCAGAGACTTTGCGATCATGACAGAAGAGCGATTTGCCTGGTACAGTAGAATTTCCTTACATGTAAATCTGCTGTGAGTTGTTAGTGGGTTGTGATTTGGTTCCCCACTGTGTGAACTGTGTTCTGCTTGCTGAAAGCTGTTTCTAGCCCAAAATGGACTGTATCCGAATTTGTCTCCATTTGGCCTGGGCCTTGCCAAACTGGCCCAGCCAGACTACCTGCTGCACAGAGGAAGCCATCAACAGAGATCTGCTTGGGATCAGCTCCCTGCTCCATGCTTGAACAGGAACGATGCCTCGGCAAATCGTGTGGGCCCTGCTTCTCCTGGCACTCCAGATCAACTACCTGCAGTCTCAATTTTTGTGCAGCCTGTGTCCAGTCTTGGGTATCATGAGTAATCAGTAGGGTAGCTCCCTGAAATAACAGCCTAATCTAAAAGTGTGTCATCTGATTGTCTTGTTGTTTTCTTTTCACAAACTGAGCCCTCCGGCTCCGGATTACAATTAGTGTGTGTGGTGCATGTTGTTTTCTTCCATCACATGGCCCCAACCAGCTGCAACGTTCCTGGCTAGCCCACCGTTCTCCACTGGGTACCCAGAGTGTGTGACTGTTTATGGACCCTGAAGTACATGCAT
Source organism: Neoceratodus forsteri (assembly GCA_016271365.2). Taxonomy (NCBI): domain Eukaryota; kingdom Metazoa; phylum Chordata; order Ceratodontiformes; family Ceratodontidae; genus Neoceratodus; species Neoceratodus forsteri. The sequence goes on from CM057452.1 coordinate 1,876,523,144, forward strand.
AACTGATTAATACAGTCTTTATGCAAATTAACCTAATTATGCCCCTCCCTTGTTCAATTCCCTTAAATAAATCAGATCTAACTCTTTGCATTTACCTTGACTGGAGTTCTAGTTTGTGCAAGGTACTGTACTGCTGTTATTTGCTGTGTATAACCTTGTTTTACAGGGGTCCCCAGGGCCAAGCCAGAGGAAAGCCCTGGTGGTAAGTGCAAACAGTGTGGATACTTGTGTGGTGTATCAGGGTATTGTGAAAGTGATTATTGTGTATTGTCCCGCCACTAGTAAGGAAAGAGCAGGGTTACAGTGTCCCAGGGGGCTGTGCCCAGGTTAGCTTGACCACTACCAACCCTGGAGGCACCCGTTTCAGAACTCAGGCCCCTTAACCTGCTACTAGCCAAGCAGGCAGGGGTGGTAGACCTTGGGATGGTGCCATGTAGGGGTTACATTTTGGAGGCTCACCACTGGGATTATGTGCCTTCTAGTGGCCAAAAATTATGAATTACTGTTAAAGATTAATGGCTACCCCAGTAGAAATGGCTCTACACCAGTTGGTGGGGTGGTCTACTGGGCAGGAGATCGACCCCTAAAATGCTCTGCTTATACTGGATATTCCCCTGGGTACCAGTAAGGACACTGTAGAGGGGACACTCCCCAAAGTTGAATGTTTAAAAAACCCTGTAGTGGTGGGTCGACAGGCTGATTTGAATGCCCAGACTTTCATAGCCTTAGTAGAGTGTAGTGACCTTGTGGACAGCTCTGAAGTACCACAGACTATTGCCCCAGAAGGGGGTCCAGCTGCCTGGAGAGTGATAACAAAAGGCAGTAAAGACCCTGGGGAGGATGAGCTCCCACCATTATCTGAGACGTTTGAGGAGAAATTTGCTAAGTTGTTGCTGGAGGAAGGGAAAACCGTAGAGGAAGTAAGAAACTATTCCTGCCACCTGGGGATGTTCCTTCCCCAACACCCCCTCCCACACCAGCACCTGTTACTGCCCCAACTTCTGTGCCCATGCCAATGCTGGCCCCTATATCTGTACCTGCCATTAGTCACAACTCCTACCGAAGGCTGAGAATCTTCTCGGCACTCCCCCCCCCCCAAGGGGAGGATGACTGGGAGACCTGGATCGACTATGTTGCCCCCTTGGTACCCAAGTGGCAGTGTGCAGAGGCTGAGAGCAGAAAAGAATCATAGAATGCTTAAGGGGCCCTGCCCTTGAAGCCACTAAATTTTTGAGGTCCACGAACCCTGATGCATTTGCTCAGATGTACCTATCTGTACTTGAAGGCAATTTTGGGAGCATTGAGTCAGGGGAGACTTTGATGTGGAAATTCCAAGGTACCAAGCAATGGAAGGGGGAAAGTTTGTCTGCATATGTTACTCGCCTAGAAAGAGCTCTACAGAAAGCTTACCGGAAAGGTGGGATAGCCGCTAGTGATTTGCACTGTGTGAGATTGGGGCACATACTGCAACTTGCTAAGCATTCTAAACTACAGCTCATCCAGCTAAGGCTCCAGGATAAGAGAGGTAATACACATGACTAATGTGACTTGATAAAAAGCACTCCGGGAGGTAGAAGGTGACAAGGAGATTGTAATTATGGGGTGAGTGCAGCCCAAGTGATCATGGCACCGGAAGGCCCTTCCAAAATGGAGACCACTAAGAGTGTCCTGCCGTGGACTAAACGGTGGAGGGAGGATTTGCTGAAGGAAGTCAGAAAAGCACAACTGGGTGCATTAGCTGAGGTATCCCCTACTGACAGAGACCCTAGTCCCTGCCAGAACATGACTGTTATGGGGGTGGGGTGCACCCTTAGGCATCCTCTTCTGGGGGTGGCTTCTCAGCTGAGCTCAAGGAATTGACTGCTATCCTAAAGGAACTTTTGAGACATGGTACACTACCCACAGAAGTCAGATCACAGTATCCCATCGATGCTCCAGCATCCCCTACTATGTTTTCCCCAAGGATGCCCAGAGAGTGTGTCATTTGTCACAATTGCCGCAAGGATGGCCATATGAAGAGGGAATGCCAGTCTCAGAAGGACTTAGAGAAAGTGGTGAACCAGCTTCAAGGACAGCTTCAGAAAACAAGTCAGTGGTCAAGGGTGCACAAATGACCTCAGTAACAGCTTAGCCATCCTAACTCAAATCCCTCTGTGGCTAAATCATATGTCCAGGCCCCTGCTGTTGTCCCTCCAGACTGGTCCAAGATAGTGGGCCCTTCAATGGAGACTAATGTGGCTGTGAATGGTATTCCTACTCGGACTGTGCTTGACAGTGGGTCACAAGTGACCATTGTGTTTCAGGACTGGTATGACAAACACTTATCTGATGTGCCCTTACAATCCCTGTAAGGTCTACATGTGTGGGGGCTGAGCGACAAGTCTTATCCATATCTAGGAATCGCCCACCTCTGGTTGTCTTTTCCTGCAACTGTCACTGGCGTAGGGGAGCAAGTAGAACACTGGCCCTAGTGTGTCCCCCACCGACTGTACGATGGGGTTCCCTTGTTAATGGAACAAATGCCCATATGTTTGGGAGACTGGCGCAACTCTGTCACGAGAAACAAGAGTGATGGACTGGGAGGGCCTGAGAATTCTGGCTCTGATCAAGAAGGCCTATGATTTGCAACAGAAACCAAGGAAGTAGACCAGGATGAACCGGTGGGGATTGTGTAGAAGAAGGATCCCGATTCAATGGCATTGGCCCCTAACGCCCTGTGTACCATTTAAGGAGGTGCACCTCGGAAAGATGTCAAGAATAAAATACTGATGTTGGATGTGCCAGGTGATGGAAAATTGCCAGAGGGATTATTGGTCAAGCCCAGCATCTTGCCTGCTCATGCCCATGCCTACGCACGACAAGTGATGGTCCAGATTCTCAATGTGTCAGATCGGGAGATGCAGGTGAACAAAGGGTGCACCCTAGCTACTGTACACTGCACAGACACTGCAGTATTGCCCAGCAACAAGCACCCTGGTGAGAAGGAGAGAGTGACCACAGACTTGTTTAACTTTGGTGACTCCCTGTTGCCAGCTGAATGGATGGCAAGAAGTAGCAAGAGACTTGCCCAGAGAGACCAAGTGTTTTCATTGAAGAAATGGGATGTGAGATGTATCCAGGCTGTGGAGCATCACATATGCCTGCATGATGAATGGCCATTTTGAGAGAGGTCCCGACACCTAGCCCCAACAGACACAGATGATGTGAGAAGACACCTGCCGGAAATGCTCACAGCTGGCATGATACAAGAATCCAGAAGCCCATACACCTCTCCCATTGTGGTTGTGCGTAAGAAGAATGGGTCTGTGAGAATGTGTATTGATTATCGAACCTTAAACTGGTGGACCATCGCAGACCAATACACTATGCCTCATATACAAGATGCCCTGGACTGCCTGAATGAGAACAAATGGTTCTCAGTGTTGGATCTTCGCAGCGGATACTACCAGATCCCGATGGCCCTGAAAGACCATGAGAAAACAGCCTTCATCAGTCTATTGGGGTTCTACAAGTTTCTGAGGATGCCACAGGGGATATTGGGCACCTCAGCCACCTTTCAATGACTGATGGAATGTGCGGAGGGAGAGTTGAATTTGCTGGTGTAACCCCCTTGTTACCCGGGGTTACTAGAATCCCAGTAAGACCTAGTGGTGGGCAGGGAAGGCAGCTTGTGAAACTCCAGTTAAATGGATTTCACACTGTCTCACTCTGTTCTCAGTCTCAGCTGAGACTGAGGGATGACATCACCATAGAACTATCGAGCTGCATGAGCCACAATGGAATCTGCAGCCGGGAGTTGGAGTAGAATGTTCGGAGGTTTGAACAGTAGTCTGTAGGTCAGTTGGAGTTTGGAGCTTGTTGTGAGAGGAGCACAGCAGCTCTGTGTTAGGATCTTGGAGCCTAAGCCCTGACATAGTGCTGCATTCAGGGAAAAGGTGTGTGTTTCCACCTAAAGAGAGACACAGTGAGCTATTTTTAAAGTGGTGGAGACTGCTGATTTGGGTCTCTGTGCCCCATCCCTCAGGAGATGGGGCAGGAAGGTTTTGCCTGCATTTCCAGGGGCAACCCCCTGGCTACTGCTAGTGAAGAAGCTGCCTTATTTTGTTCAAGAGTGTGGGAAACAAGAAGATTCTGTGATTCGCCTGTAGGGCACCTGCAACTGAACAGTGAGTTCTGCTCTTTCTAAAGGGCCCATGTTTTCACCCTGGAACTGTGTAAATGTGGGGATTGAACTACTGAAGTAGTGGGAGGCCTAGAGTAATAGACTTAGCCAAAGTAAAAGCATGTTTAAGTCCAGCACATAGGGGAAGTCAAGACATGTAGAGGAGATGTGACATCATGTCTACCCAGTAATCTACATTGCCAAGCTTTCAGAAAAGAGTTGTTTAGTTTCCAGAGAAATGGCCGGTATGGATTGTGGGAGCTGGAGTGGAGACCCCCATCTTTAGTAACCAGGTCCACCTCTATGGATTTGCTCTGTGGATTTCTACTTTGCCTCATGCACTTGGCCAGTGATGAGGGAAATACCCAGACATGGGATGGAAGGAAATTTCCCTTCAGGAGTCAAAGGCTCTAAGGTGGTTTGGGGAGCCACCAACAGGAAAACTGGTTCATTCCCATATGGACTACGGATCAAGTGGCCTGCGGGGGAGCCGGGCCAGGGAAAATCCAAGTAGTATACAAGTCGGGCTGTGTACCCGAAGCTGCGTGCAAGTCCGGGCTGTGTGCCTGGTGGGTTCAGAACCGGAGGGCTAGAAATGTGAAGAAGTGTTCTGTTGTCTCTAATCTGCATTACTAGGAATATAGCCTCATGGGGGTCCGGAATGTAGCCTCGTGGGGGTCCGTCTATGCTTTGTTTGTTCAGTTTGGATGTGAATAAAAGCCACATTTTAGAATCCCATTCCTGGTTTTGGACATTACAGTTATTGCTTCCTGTGTTTGGATTTACTTGGGTGCCCCTGTGCAGAGTAGCCAAACCTAGGCCCCCTGCCGAGTAACCTAGTCCTCCCCTAATCCAGTCCCACTCAAGTACTGCTGTCAGCTTCAACAGCATGCCACCTGTCATCTTGCAAAAGGCAGGGGTCCGGGGTTACACTGAAATGCCTGGTGTACTTGGACGATGTCATTGTGTTTTGGAGCACCTTAGAGGAGCATGAAACCGACTGTTTAAAGTTCTAGACAGACTGGAAGACTTCGCCTCAAGCTGTCCATTGACAAGTGCCAGTTTTCCAAACCTCCGTGAAGTATGGTGGAACATAGTATCTACAAAAGGGATAGAGACCGATTCCAGTAAGGCTGAAGCACTGACTACTTGGCCCCAGCCCCATAATCTGAAAGAACTACAACGTTCCTGGGGTTCTGTGGCTGCTACACAGGTTCATAAAAGACTATTCAAGGTGATTCGCCCACTCTTGAACCTTACCCAGGGTTACCCTCCTACCAATCGTAAATTCAAAAAGGGCCATTAAAGAACGGGAAAAGTATACTTCCACCCAGGTGAACTCTTTGGGCCCTGATGCTCCAACTGTGAAGCAGCCTTCCATGAGATCATATACCAGCTCACCCACACACCCCATCCTCGCCTATGCTGACCCCACCCCAACCCCTATATGTGCTGCATCACGGATGCTAGTCTGCAGGGTCTAGGAGCATTGCTGTATCAAGACCATGAGGCTGGCCTGAGATCAGTAGCTTTCACCAGTAGGAGCTTGACCTTGTCCAAACGAAACTACCCTGTGCATAAGTTGGAGTTCCTTGCACTAAAATGGGCCATCATTGACCAGTTTCATGAATACCTCTATGAGGCAAAGATATTGATGAAGACTGACAATAACCCACTGACCTATGTACAAACTTCAGATAAGATAGATGCTACTGAGCAACTGTAGTCTTCTGCATTATCTACCTATGATTATGCTGTCGAATGAAGACCGGGCCTGAAACATATTAATGCTGACGCCCTATCACAAAGGCCCACTTCCAAGAGCGATTGAGTCAGGCTGTCTGAACCTGACATTCGAGCATTGTGCCAAATGTTTGATAGAGATGAACACATGTCTGCAGACACAGTGGACTGTTTAGTAGATTGCTTGGGCCCATCCGACACCTGCATACCAGCTGCTTATTGCCACTTCTCTGCTCTAGATATTAGTGCACTACCTTAATTTGGCAATGACAGCATTCAGTGGGCTCAATCCCAAGATCCTATAATTCAGCCAGCACTTGATGCCCTGCATGCAGGGAAAGGTGTGTCTAAGTTACATTCCACTGACTTGCGAACTGCTTTATTGTTTAAAGAAGGCCCCAGATTGAAGTTGCTCAATCAGTTGTTGTATAGAGAGTCAGTAGATCACAGTGGCAAAGTAGACAAGCAACAATTGGTCCTTCCCATGGCCTATAAAGATTTGGTACTGAGGTCCCTCCACAATCACATGGGGCACCTCAGTACTGACAGAACCCTTGACCTGGTATGATCTTGTTTCTATTGGCCCAAAATGGGGGCCGATGTTGAGCACCATGTAAAGACTTGTAGTCGCTGCCTGCAAAGAAAAGCTCCTACCCAGAGGGCTGCCCCTTGTTAATATTACTAACAGCACCCCATGGAACTAGTCTGCATAGATCTTTGTGTTTAGAACCTAATCAGCGGAACACTGGCAATGTGTTAGTGGTTACGGATCATTTCGTACAGTATGCACAAGCTTTTCCCACCAAAGATCAAAAGGCATCTACCGTGGCCATGGTGCTAGTAGAAAATGTCTTAGTCCACTATGGTGCCCCCCAGCAGATCCACTCTAACCAGGAAAGAGACTTTGAGAGTCGACTATTCAAAGAAATGCTCTCTCTATAGGGGGGTGCAAAAGTCAAGAACCACCCTCTATCATCCACAGGGGGACCCTCAACCAGAATGCTTTAACTGCACCCTGTTAGACATGCTAGGCACCCTTCACCCAAAAGACAAGCATAAATGGAGCCAGCAGATTAGCACCTTGGTACACGCATACAATTGCATGAAAAATGATGCTACTGGGTTCTCTCGCTACTGCCTCATGTTCGGAACAGAGGCCCAGCTGCCTGCTGATGTCTATTTTGGGGTCTCTCCAGATGGGGTCCAAGCTGAAAACCACTTTCAATATGTACAAAAACTGAAAGCTCAATTGAACCATGCCTATCAACTGGCCCAGACAATGGCCATCAAGAGAAATCTAGGCAACAAAGAGAGGCATGATAAAAAAGTAAAGGCTCATGAGCTTTGACCTGGAGACCGTGTGTTGTTACGCAATTTGCGACTGCATGGTAAACACAAATGCTGATCGGTGGCACCATCTTCCCCATGTAGTAGTTGGAAAGTTGTATGATTTACCTGTGTACAAGGTGCACCAAGAGAACAACTCCAAAGCTGTCAAGACCATGCACCATAATCACTTGCTACCTATTGCCCAAGTCATATTTGAGGCTGAACAATCAGAGATTGATTCCCCTGGGCTGGTGACTTGTGCTTCTGCAAGGAAGAGACAGAATCAACCTACCCCAGTGGATACAGATTTAAGGGTTCCCCCCTCAGCAGGTCTTGACTGATAGTGATTGTCAGTCAGATTCTGATGATAGTGAGTGCAACAATGCCTATTACCACTCCTATGAATTGAGTCAGTTGTTTCAAGGAAATCCTATGACTAATTGTGGGGATGAAGCTGGGCCATCTGGACTGTCTAACCCCCAGCTTCATCCTTGAGCTAATGTTCCCTGAAAGTGAAGTGCAAGTATAATGTCTGAAGATGCTGATTCCTGTGTACTGTGGAACTGTATGATTTGCCTGAAGGAGGGGCTGATGGTTTTGAGTCTTTCTCGTGACATACCAGAACTTGAAGAACACTATGAGAGTGCTGACAACCCCCCTTTAGTGTCTCAAAGTTTGATTGTGCCTGAGCCTTCACAAAATTAGTCAAGTGTTATAGAAACAGAGCCTGCAGAGCAAGGAGCCGACAGTGCCCCAAGTTTGGATGTTCCATCCAGGCAGAGCACCCTCACAAGTGATGAAAGTCCCAGGACCAGTGCTGAGAGTACAGAGACTGTGGTTGTACCTCCCCGAAGGACTGGGCGAGCTGTCAAGACAGTAGTACACTTCAGTTATGATTCTCCAGGAGATCAGTAGATTTGCCTCTCAATGTGGTGCACAAAGGTGTTTGCGTCTCACCAATCTCATTGCCCAAATTGAGCTTGACAGCCAATTCGGGTTACTGGTCTTTTCCTTCACCATGGTGCCCCTACCCCCTCTAGCCCCAAGTTAGCTGATAGGGAAGGGCCCCCTCTTGCATTGTTTAAGGTACAAGAAGTTATTAGCTGATTCACTATAGTAATGTTCAATTTTCCTGTGTGAAATATGCACAATGTGTTGTCAGAATGGATATAGTATCATGAAATGTAGTGAATATGTAAAGTAATAAGTTTATGTTAACTGATGCATGATGGCACAGACTTGACATGGATGCCAAGTTTTCTCCATGCAGGGAAGGGTGTAAGCCTCCTACAAATGGGGGTTCCTGAAAAGTCTTCCTTGAGCTTGCCTAAATGCTCACTGCCAGGCTGGTGTCCTACGATTTAGCAGTTTAAATGTGATTGTCAGAGAGTGCCTGTATAGCCTCTGTGTACTGTCTCTTTAAGAGCTGCCTACATTGTAGTCATAAGTAATCTGAGAGGAAGCTCTGTTGAAAGGTGTAGCTATTTGCTGAAAATCTTTTAGAGTGATAATGATAATGTAGTTTGTCTAACCTGCCTTTTTTGCAGCCAGGACTGTTTTGTTTATCTCCACTATCTTGGTCCTGGACTGCCAAATTGGACCAATCAGTACTGGTGGGACCTAAAATGGAGCCGGATTACAGGAGCTGTCTGCAGGAATTGTAGTTTTGGGCTTCGTGCCTTTTTGCACCTGTAGGGGAGCCTGTGTTGTAACTGACAGACAGATCAGCCAACTGAACTTTTGGATTCTTGGAAAGTCCCAGGCTTGCTGTCAGTTGAGTCAGATCTAAGTTGGGAGCTGAAGAAGCAAACAGCTTGGAGAGAGTCGAGCAGCCATCTAAGTAGTTTTTCGCAGGAGAACTGTGGTGTAACCTGAGTTGTGGCTTGCATGTCTGCCTGCTGCCCCTGAGAGGGAGAGAAGAGAATTATTTCGGACTAAATCCAAGTTTGTGAGAACAAAGTAATTAATTTTATTTATTTATTTTTATTTTTTAAACTCTAGGATTACAATTATCTTTGAGCAGAGACTGCTCGTTTACGAAGGTTCCAGGTCAAAGGATGGGGATAACATACAACAATGGTAGACATGGTAACAGTAATAGCATACAGAATAACTAGTACATCAAATAGTTCAGTCAATCTGTTGCAGAAGAACAACCACAAGCTAGTTTCTAACAGAATTCATGGTGAAGACAGTATACTCGGCAGGAAAAGTCATTAGGAAGCCGGCCAAAAGATGCCGTTGTCAGACAAGGATGAAAAGAGTGAGGGGTACAGGGGCCAGTGGCCATACCAATGAGTGAGTCCGAAAAGAGGGATGGGAGGGTGGGGGAAGGGTGGCGGGATTGGGCTGGAGCCAAGAAAGCAAGGCTAGTGTGTCCGGTTACAGCTACAGCTAGGGTAGAGGCGGAGACCATTTCTTAGGTGAGGCAGAAACAAATAGATGGTGGTGACCATTGCTTAGTGGAGGCAGTCCCAAGCTGAGGTAGAGAGAGGAATACCTGCAGTTGCCTTTAAAGTGGCTTAGCGCAGCAGTAGAGTCTCTTTGTTAAGGATATTGAACCATCATGGATCCCTGTGCATGAAAGATCTCTGGCCCAGCAAGGTCTGGCACCTGGGGACATGGAAAGTCTCATAGAGAACTGCAAGTTGACTGGGTGCTTCTGTTGGTAGTAAGAAGACTTGCAACACCTGTTGGCATGAGTCCAAGAAGAGCTTTTTGGCTATCAGATAGATCTGGTATTGTATTCTGCTAATGAGAGGTAGCCAACCAGTCTTGGCGTAAAGGTCACAGGTGTGAGTTAGGCGATCAGAAATCTAAAGGCCTTGTTAAGTGTCACTGATATTCTCCTAAGTGCAGTGGGGGAGGCTGAGCCATAGATGACTAGCCCATAGTCGACAATGGAGGTAACAGCGCCAAGGATGGCCAGTCTTAGGGCTTCAGGGGTCATGCAGTGTTTATACTTGTGGAGCAGGCCAAGACGTATGTTGGCAGACTTAGCAACCATCCCAATGTGCTGATGGTAGGAGAGTGAGCTGTCCAAGGTGATGCCAATGTATTTGAACTCATGAAACTGCTGAAGTGTGGTCCCCCCTTGATTATTGATGATGAGGGGTAGAGGATTATACATACTACGAGCATTGCAGAAAGTCATGATTTTTGTCTTGCTGTAATTCAAGACAAGTTTGTGGAAGCCAAACCATTTTCCACTAGCCTGAAATCATGTTGTAGTTGACTCTCAAGTAGCTGAAAGTCCTGGTTCCTAGAAAAGAGGACCACATCATCTGCGTAGAGTAGTATCCTCTGTTGGCAGATGCCAGGGAGGTGGTTTAGGAAGAGAGAAAATAGTAAAGGGCCCAGTATAGACCCCTGAGGGACACCTGAGAGGACTGATTTTTCAACTGAGAAGACACCAGAAATGTTAACACCTTGAACTCTCTCCCTGAGGTAGCTGGCAAACCAGGGCATTGCATCCTTGGAGAGCCCAAGAGCAGTCAGTTGTCTGAGTAGGAGGGGGGTGATTAACTGTATCAAAGGTCTTTGTCAGGTCAATGAATATAGCACCCCCACAAAGTCCTTGGTCCAGGGCATCATTGATGTAACCAGTGAATTCCAACAGAGCCGTGGTGGTACTATGCCCTTTGCAGAAGCCGTGCTGCTCAGGGCACTGAATATTATGTTTTTCCAGGAATTCTACAAGCTGGTCAGAGACTATACGTTCAAGTGCTTTGGATAGTGGGGGGAGGATGGAGATGGGCCTGTAATTGGTGTGCAGTGACTTGTCACCACTTTTATGCACAGGTGTAATGGCGCCTTTTTCCAGAGTGACATGAATTGGCCATACCTTAGGAAGAAGTTGAAAATCTTAGTCAGGGTTCAATGATATCATCTAGGACTAGTGAAAGCAGTTTCAAGTTGAGAGAGTCACCAACTATATCCAGCTTTGTTGATAGCCTTGCAAATATATGTTCTGGCAGAGTGCATTGGGATCCTTTTGAAGAAGAACTGCGGGGATGGGTGAGCTTGTGATGCAGCAGCAGAGGGGTTAAGTGGTGGACCGTCAAAGAAATCAGGTGGGAGGACACTGCTTAGGTTGGAGAAAGCATTGATGAACGTGTTGGTGATGATATCCAGGTCTGACGTTGGAGTACCATCAATGTTAAGCATGGTTGGTGGAGACTTGGTTTCTTTGCCAGAGAGGTCCTTAATGTTGTTCCAGAATTTTCCCATCCCCACAAGTTTGGGAGCATTTTCTATAGTATTTGCTTTTAGCCATCCTTATGGCATGGGTGCAGCGATTTCTTGCTTGTCTGTATTTTTGAATATCCACTTGGGCAGCTGTGGCTCGAGCACAGTGCCAGAGGTGATCTCTCTGTTTGAGATGTGTGATAGCTCAGTGTCAATCCATGGGTTTGATCTACCTTTAACCTTTATTTTTTTATTGGTGCACAGATGTCATGCCTCAGTGAAACGGGAGATAAACAGATCAAGAGCTTTGTCTACATCCTTGAGTGAGTCTACACATGACCAATCTATTCTACTTAGGTGGGATTTTAGTAGGTGTAAGTGCCCCTTCTTGAGTACCCTGATGTATATTATTTTAGGTGGGGGTTTTATGTCATTATTAGCCCAGGTGCAGATAATGGGTGAATGATCACTTAAGGAGTCAGGGAGTACAGACACCATTGATATTCATTCAGGTGTTTGGCCAGTATCCAATCTATAAGGGTGAAAGTCCCTGTTATGTACTTACACCTGGTCAGAGAAGGGACCAGCTGTGTGAATTGTTGAGCTGTAATTGCATCTTTGTAGAAGCAGGCCTCCGATGCAAGCCAATTAATATTAAAATCACCCAAGATGATGGACTCAGAGTTATGGCGCAGACCCTTGAGACATTCCATGACATTATTGAAGCCATTGGCCAGGTCCTTTGGGGGGACGTAAATGGAGACTATTGTAAGGTTTTTGTTGTGGGCCCCAAGGAGTACTTTGATAGCGAGGACCTGAGATGGTGATCCTGGTCTAGGAAGTGGGATGACATGTTCCATGAGAGTATCTCTCAAGTAGATGGCGCAACCACCACCCTGCTTAGAGCTTCTGTCCTGCCTAAAAATCGTGTATCCGGGGATGGCAACTGCACTGTCAGGGATCTTTGGATTCAGCCAGATTTCAACAACTGAGAGGATGTCAGGGTTGTTAAGGGAAATCCAGGTTTGGAGGGTGTCAAGTTTACTGAGCAGGCTGCATATATCGATGGATGCCAAGGTTAATGACCCCGACTTCCGGTTCTGACGATAGGTGATCGATCCAGGTGGGCCGGGGTTAGGGTGAATGTTACCGGAGAAGAGTAGAAGCAGCAGGAGAAATCTCAAGAGGGAGGTCTGAAGAAACTTGAGGGCTTGCTTGTTTGATATCCATCTGCATGCCTGGATGTTGCGGTACTGGTACGAGCCTGGTTTATTACAGAGAGCTACAAGTACATAAATACCCCTGGGTGCTATAACATTGGTGCTTCAGAAGGAAGCTAGTGTGCCACGAGCAAGCCACTGACTTTTACCAGGCTCACACCTGAAGAAGACCAAGAGTTTGCTGAGCGTGATCGGCCTGTCAGGATTTCCAGCTGCTTTGAGATCCTGGTTTGTGCAGAGACTTTTAAATCATGACCAGAAAGTGGTTTGCCTGGTACAGTGGAACACCCATTTCAGAACTCAGGCCCCTTAACCTGCTACTAGCCAAGCGGCAGGGGTAGTAGCCCTAGGATAGCACACCACCTTGGGGTTACACAGAAGTCATCATTAGCAAATGACTTGAAGACTAGGAAGTGTCACTCTCATCAATCACCAATATTCAAGTTTGTATTGGTTAAAATTTTCTAACCTGTCCTCATACTTCAGATGTTCAAGTCCATAGACCATCTTTATAGCCATTCTCTGCATCCCTCCAAAACCCTGGTTTCGCCTTAGTACTAGGTGACCAAAACTGGGAACAATATTCAATCTGTGGCCTCACCAGGGAACAGAACAGGGGATGATGACTTGCCTTCCCTACTACAGATATGTCTTGAATACAGTGTAGTATCACATATGCCTTCTTAGCCATTCATTTACAATGTGTTTTAAATCTGAAATCATTGGAAATTATAACTCCCAGGTCCCTTGCTTCTGTTGTCACCTTAGAATTTCACTCCTTTAATCATATAGTCAGCACTCAGATTGTTTTACCAAGGTGCATAACTAAGCACTTTTGAATGTTGAAACCCAGTTTATGTGTCTCAGCCCATATGTCCGGGATTCTTAATTCAATTTGCAATCTGTCTATGTCCAGTTGTTTTTTTACAGTAGTACCAATCTTTGTGTCATCAGCGTATTTGGCATCGAGACACTGCTATCACAAAACATAGTAGCAACATATACATTAAATAGAATCAGTCCCAAAACAGACCCCTGCAGCACCCTATCCATCACCTCAGCACAGATTGATACAGAACCCCTAATTCTGACTTGCTGCATCCTTCCTTACAGCCATGATTTTGTCCAAGCCACCACAGTTGTATTCAAGCCAATATCTAAAAGTTTCTTTATTAATTCACTGTGGGTGACTGTATCAAAAGCCCTGCTGTAGTCGAGGAAAATGTCATCCACCAGATTGCCTATATCAAGGGACTGACTGACATTTTCAAAAAACTGCAACAGATCTGTCTGGCAAGATCTGCCAAGGACAAAGCCATGCTGATTAATGTCAGCCTGGCCTGTTGTTCTAATAAAGTCTTCCAAATATTCTTTAATGAATCTTTCTAAGATTTTACCAAGATTTGACATCAGACTTGTGGGCTGGTTGTTACCAGGTGCTTTTTATCTCCATTTTTGTATATTGGTGACACAAGGGCTTCCCACCAGGTTTTGACCATACAACCACTATTTAGTGAGGTCTGAAATAGAACCGTAACTGATCCTGCCAGCTCCTCCACCAATTCCTTAATCAGTCTATTGTGAAAACTGTCAGGGTCAGGAGCTTTGTATGGATTAATTTTTTAAGTTGAGTCAAAATCTGCGATTCAGTTATGGTGATGGGTAATTTGAGTCCCTCTGTTACATCCAAATCTGGCCTAGGTAACTGTTCCCCAAAGGTAGATATCAAGGAGGAAATGTGAAAGGAAGAGTGTGACTCCCACTGGGACTTGAAACCAGGTCCCTGGTGTACACTGGCATGGTACACCAGAGGCCTGGATCCAAGTCCCAGTGGGAGTCACCCTTTTCCTTTCACATTTTCTCCATGATTTAAAATTGTCTCACAGTGCCTTGACTACACTGAGAAAAGTTGTTTGGTGTTTCCAAAGGCAGATATGAAACACTTATTCATAACCTCCACCAAGTTCTTATCATCCTTGATTAGGACACCCTTTTCATTTATCAAGGCCATAAGATATGCAGTGGTGGCCCAATTCTGATTCACATAGTTATAAAAGGATTTGTAATTGTCCTGAACTCTTGTTACCAGCCTTAATTCACATTTTTTGGCATTCCTAATCCTGGCCTTACTTGTCTTCACCTATTTTTTGTATTTGGCCCAAGCTAAGCTTGTAGTAATTAACCTAGCCTTTTTGTATGCCTTCTTTTCCCTCCTTGTAAGTTTTATAATCGCAACAGAACATCAACTTGGGATGCTACCTGCTCTATTGTATTTTTTTCTCTCGGGTACATGGTGCTCTGTCAGACATACTAGTTTATTGGTTAGTACATCCCACATTTGGTTCAATTTTAGGCCATTAAAGGCTGCCTTCCAGTCCCATGCTCAAAATTCCAACCTCATATTATGAAAGTCTGCCTTGGAGAAACACTTAATCATGGTGGAACTCTTTGTCATATTTTTTATTTTATGTATGTGCAATTTAACCATACTATGATCACTGTTTGATAGAGGCTCAATAACTTCACAGTCTTCCACATGGTCAGCCATATTACTAAACACACTAGGTCCAGTATATTGTCTCCCCTACAGTAGTTCCATTTTTAACATACTGGTCTAGTCCCAATGTGGTTATTATATCTAAGAAGTCTTTATCATTGTCTGACCTGCCTTCGCCTAGTTCCCAGTCAATGCCAGGCTTGTTAAAATCTCCAAGTAAGATGCTGCTATCTGATGGATTTAATTGTTTAAGGATATCATAAAGTATTTTAGTTTGTCTTGCATCATTTGACAGTAGCCTATAAATAATACTCATTATTATTATCTTCTCTGTCTCTTGATCTATTTTTACCCAGACTTGGTCAGGTTGCTTAGCAGTATCTATTTCTATTTCTTTGGCATGTATAAACTCCAATATGTACACAGCTACCCCACCACCAGTTTTATCTGGCCTATCTTTGTAAAATAGTTTAAAACCACTTATGTTCCTACCCCAGGGGGTGTCTGCTCGCCCACTCAGTGATGGCACAGATATGAATCCCTTTTTTAACCAGAATAAACTCTAGCTCATCCTTTTTCTATACCAGACTGCTTGCATTTACCAACATACACTTCCATTTGTTAAGTTTCTTTATCCCTTTTGGTTTATTATTTGTATGGCTTTGTTCAGTAATTAAAATGCCCACTCCCCCTGGCCCCAGCACTTTCAGTTTAAACAGGTCTCAAGGGTGTTGTTAATTTTATTTGCCAAAATCTTTGCCCCCTGCCTGTTTAAATACAGTCCATCCTTTCCAAATAATCTATAGTCCCAAAAAGTATCTCAGTTTCTTTGGAATTTATAATCTCCTCTGTTACATCACTTATGTAGCCATCCATTCAGTTGCATAACGTCACAATTATTTTAGGACTAGCTCTTGGTACTGGCAAAAGTTTGGAAATTATTTTGTCACATCCAATATCCTTTATCTTTAGTCTGACCCAATCAAAATCCCTTTGTATAACAATTATAGTTCTTTTCCCTATGTCATTTGTTCTAACATGTAACACGGCCATGGGGGTACTGGAACCTTAAAGGTATCCTCCAAGATTATTAAGGATATCCTGTATTTTTGCTCCTGACAGTGAGCACATCCTTGTATACTCCTTTCTGCCCTTACAGATGATGGAATCAGTGTATTTTAACATTGAATCTCCTAAAACAACTATATCTCTTGGCCTGGCTCTCCCTCATCACAAAGTTATCTTGAGAAGCAGCAGGACCCATGAGGTTTAAGAATAATCAAGTTCCCCGGGGCTTGAACATTTTTGGAATAGAGAACAGTGGGAATGCCTAGTGGCAGATTGTGCAAGAGAGTATTCCAGTTATTGATAAATGAAGACAGTGAACAATATCAAGATCTAAAGTCAGAAACTGCAACACTTCAGAGTGAAATTGCCAAGCACAGAGATCACTGTGAGTTTGAGAATTTAGACAACGAACTTAATAAAAAGCTGAAAAGGCTTGAAGATGAAATTATAAGGAGAAAACAGTCTAAACTAGAATGTGATGATCAAGCTTACGCAGAAGTCAGAAGTATTTCTTGGGGGAGACACCAGAGATCTTTTAGAAGAGGTCATTCAAAGTCTAGATTCAGATAACAGCAACAGCAAAATCCATCTCCCCCCTCCCACCCCCACATGCTTAGCAAATGGTAACTGGCTCAAGTGAGATTATAGACTCAGACCACGCAAGCTCAAGTACAGACAAATATGTCATTTTTTAACCGAAGGGCCAAGGGAAGAATCAAACTGCAAACCAGCAAAAAAAAAAGAAAAACAAGATGTGGGAGGTGCTGCAGAGGACAATCAATACCATTTGAGAAAACAGACCAAAGATCCATGCAAATGATTAACTTAATAAGGCATCTGTTAACTGAATCTCAAGTTGCAGTATTATCCAAAGGTCTGTCATTTTCCCCACAGTCACAACCAGAGACGTTTCCGATAAAGATTGATGTACATAATTTATTTCAAAAACTACAATTCAAAAATTATTTATTAAAGAACACAAAGATACAACAAACCATGGTGTTAATAATATAATAGCTGAATAACTTAATAAGTGACACGACACAGGACAGAGCCAGTTTGGAACCTGCATCAGCATCAATCACGCCATTAAGTCTTATGAGAAAGTGGTGATGGAAGAAAGACACAAACTGTTTGAAAATGAACTCCCTTTGTCTGCAGGAATCTCAATGGCAAACAGAAGAAAGCCTTGGAAGAACTGAAAAGTTTTCCAAATATAACTATAAAACCTGCAAAGGGTGCAGCGTTGTTCTTATGACCACATCATTTTATGTTAAAAGCATAAATAAGATAAAATGCTTCAAGCAATGAACAATTCTATAGAAAATTACATTGTAATATTACAACTGCTTTTCAGAAAAACACTCTTAGATCTGTTACAAGTTGCCAGGAAAGTGGGTGAGATCACTGAAAGTGAATTCAAGTTTATCTGGAATTCAGATCCCAAAATGCCAATACTCTGTACCTTATCTAAAGTTCATACAAATTTGACCAGGCCACTACGGTAGACCATTTGTATCTGGCATGGGGTTCATAACAGATAACTTAAGCAAATTTATTGTTGTATTTCTGAAGTCATGAGTTGAGGGCCTTTTTTTCCTTTTTGAGGGATACTATGCATGTGCTGGAAACATTTTAGAACTCTGACTGGGATCCAAACTACTGTTTCCTTGGTGCAGATGCAGAATCACCCTACACATTGATCATGAGCAGGGCATTAGAGCAAGTGAACACTTCTTGTTTGTTTGTTGAATTTTGTTGACTCGGTAAGCCCACTGGGCCTAGAAGTCCCTTTTTCAGGGGCGACCGGGGAGGGGGGAGTTACAGATGGTAAGCAATTGAATTTGAACCAGATTAAGCTGTTGAGTTGTAGTCCCCTAAGAGAGCACTTCTCGATCCAATTCCTGATACAAGCTTTTGAGTTTGTGTTAAAACATAATTTTTTTTAACAGGGAGTACTTTCTCCAACAGTGGGTGTCTCTATGGCACCTTCATTTGCAAATTGATTCTGCGGATATTGGGAGAAGTATGTGTTTAACACTGACAACAATTCACACACAGGCCACACCAAAAAATAATATTGTTATATAGATGATGTGGTCTCTGTGTGTGATGGTTCAGAATAGTAGGCCACACAAGTGCTGAGCTGGCTAAACCAGAAAGACTTGAATTTACAGTTTACATACACAATCAACAAAAAATCTTTGAACTTCTTAGACATCACATTAGAAGCTGATTCCAACAATAAAGTTTGCACTAGGAGCTATCAAAAAAGTATAGCCACAAATAACATCCTCAGAGCTGACAGCAGCCATCCAGAAAGTCTCATGAATTTAATTTCTTATGGACAATTTTAAGGGTCCAGAGAAACTGTTCCAATGATATTGACTTCGAGGAGCAGGTGCAAGGCTTGAAAAAGAGATTTCTTCTCAGCGGCTATAATAAAACTTTTCTGCAACTGGCATATGAGAAGTCAAAGGGGTTAGATTGAAGTTCTTTGTTGAAACCAAACAATAGACTTCAGGATGTATAGAGTGAAAAAAGAATTCACTTTGTCCCCACATTCAATCACTTGTCAAGTAAGGTAGTGCAAATAGACAGTATTGGCACATCTTGACAAGTGACTCATTCCTAGCTTTGATGGTAGGTAATGTGTCTGTTATTTCTTTTAAAAGAGCTACAAACTTGAAGGATCAGCTGATGCATAGCCCTTACCGTAGTCAGCTAAAGATCACCGCAGCCTCTCAAATAACCTTTTAACTCAATTAACCTCAATTAACCCCATTCTCCTTGTCAAGTTTACTGCTGCAGGACTCTACTCCCACACTACTGATTGGTTCCACTCATACCTTCTAGGCAGAACCCAATCAGTTAAAACTGGCTGCACCACTTCCCGGCCCCTCCCTATCAGCACTGAAGTCCCCCAAGGCTCTGTGTTTGGCTCATCCTTTTCTCCATTTTTCTAAATAACCTCCCTACAGTCTGTACCTCAGCATCCATCCACATGTATGTTGATGATACAGTACTGTTTGCCTCTGGATCCTCCTCTTTTGATCTGATGGGCAGTTTCCAGCTGGATTTTGACAACATCCAGCACTGGTTCCATTCAAATCAGTTGGCCCTAAATGCAAAGAAGATGGTCTCCATGACCTTTGGAACCAGGCATAAACTCTCCAGACTTACAACCCCCTCTTCCTTTTATACCCTTGATGGGTCCCCCACTGAATATGTCCCATCTTTCAAGTACCTGGGGTATGGCTAAACTGGCACCTGGACTTCTCAGCTCATGTTGAGGCAATCCACAAAATGTTACACCCAAAACTAGGGGCTTTGTAACATAATCATGGGTGCATCCTATTACCTGCTCGCAGAGCCATATTACAGAGAATGATTCTCCCCATCTTTGACTATGGAGACAAAGTATACAGCACTGTTCCCAAGTCTACACTGGCCAGACTAGACCAACTCTTCCACTCACTCTACCACTTTGCTCTTTACTGCCCCCTCTGTACCCACCACTGCTCCCCCCCCACCCTTGCGGACAGACATCTTATTCACTGCTTCTCTTTCCTGTCCAAACTCTGTCTTGGTTCTCTTCCTTCCTATTGCACCTCACTCCTCTCATCCCCTCTCTCCTCCTCCTCCTACTACCTATGAAACTTTAAGTAATGTCTCCTCACTCTCCTGCCTAGGTCGACTATAGTTTGTCAACCGGCTTTCTCCTACTGTCTCCCTGAACTGTGGAACTGTCTCCCCCTAACCACCTGCTCTGCCACTTCTCTTCACTGCCTCTCCCATATTCTCTGTGAGTTTCACTCACCCACCTGCAACTGCTCTTGATTTTTCCTTTCCTATGCCCCCTCTTCCTATTCCCTCTTTCCTCTTCCCTCACCTTGACCTATATCCCCCCACGCCACAACCTCACCACTCATCCCCTCTCCACCTAATTAATTATATCCCACCTATGTACCTCTCTGCATTTTGCTGTAATATGCCTAAGCACTTTGACCCCTTGCTGAGCATCTGTTAGGCCTCTCAATGAACAGCAATCCACAACTTGTAAATTCAATAGTATATGTAAATCGTAAATGCTAAATTGTTGATATTGCTATAATCTTCTTGTGTATTGTGCTTCCTTCTTCTTCTTACTGTAATCTACTTGTTTATTATGCTTCCTTCTTCTTCTTACTGTATAGTCTACCACTCACCATTAAATTATATTTTTGTTATATTTTCTACCCCTTGTCCCCTACCCCCCCAGGACGCATCTGGAAACAAGCTGCTAATTCAGCTCAGTATGTCTTTCCTGGTAAAACTTTTGAAATAAATAAATAGCTATAAATCTGAAGGATCAGCTGGTGCATATCCGTTATCATAGTCAGTCAAAGAGACTGCAGCATCTCAGTTGACTTCCTGTTCGCCCCAGTGGGCTGCACAAATGACACCACTGCAGTGCTTGCTCACATGCAATGGTTGACAAAAAAACTTAAGTTGGATTCATTAAATAGTATGATTACAGTAAGAGAATTCATTAACTGTTCAACACATTGTGTGTTATATGTGCTGATGTGTGACTGTCAGAAAATATAAGTGGGGAGAATGATAAGCCCCCTAAAGGAGAGAATATTAGAACACATCAGAAATATCAGAACCCACAATACTGGTATGTCAGCGGGTAACCATGTCTTTGAATTCCATAACAGTGACCCAAAAAAACTTTAATTCATGGGGATAGAGATAGTTACTATTGTGCTAAAGGGAGGAAATTGTCTTTAAACATTTTGAGGTGAGAAACCTATTGGATTGTCCTTTTTAAGGCTTTGAAGCAAATAGGCCTGAATGACAACTGGGACATCAAACCATAGTTATAACATCTAATTATTGGCTAAGGCAAGCAACTCCTCCATTTCACATTGTTTTCATTATCCAACAACAGACAATTTCATGGTCTCAAGTCAAAGACTTAATGCCTGAAGCCTGGAAACAAGAAGACAGAATTGCAGTCAATGATGGCAGAGGGAGAGGTAAACATAGCAACTGTCACATAGAAGTGGTCCACACAGTTACTGGATATAAACTGTATAGAAATGATAGGGAGATGGGAGCAGGACTGGATTAACCTTTTGTGGGCCCAGCACCAAAATGTTTTGTGTGCCCCCATTTTCATGGGGGCAGCGGTGTTCAGATTACCTACCTAGCTAGGATCAGCATTACAAGGGTGAAACCAAAATGCTCAGTGCTGTGAAAGCCAGGGGTGGGTGCAATTTCAGATTTCAATAGGGCAGGGGGGCACGGAGTAACAACCATTGGGGTCAGGTGCCAGTTAGTGCCTCGCACAATCACACACAGGGCACTGTGCACTGACTGGTGTGCACAGATTCGAGCAGCCACCTGCCTGTTTCAACATGCAAGCTGATTCAGTACAGCAGAACTTCTGCTGTACTCAATCAGCTTGCATGTTCGAACAGGAAGGCAGCTGCTCAAACATGTGCACAGTGCAGAATGACATGTTAAGATTCAAGTAAATAAGCACAACCTTCAAGTGTGAATGGGGAACAATTGTGATAACTTACTTACCCAGCTGTCCAGCCAGGATCTGCAGCCTGCCACTTGCCACCAGGCCAGTGAGTCTACCAGTTAAGACCTCCTCCTTGAGTCCTCTCCTCCTCCTCCTGGAACCGAACTGCCCAACTCCCAACCATGACCTGAATGGTCCTGTGCTTGCTTGCAGCCAGACCCACCAAGCATCCAAGTGAGACCAAGGAGACCAAAATTATTTTTGATGCCACCCAGAAAGAGTTCACCTCATCACCAACTGAGCTGTAGCCTCTCTGTGGTGGCGGGAAAGTGAGTGTCATGCAACTCGCATGCTCTGCTCCTCCACGTTACATGATGTCACTGACAACTTGGCCACAGCAGGAGTGCACACAAGGGCAGGCAGGGCATTTATTGTGCAAAATAAATAAATAAATAATGCCACACCAAAGAACAATGCACAAATTCCACAAGTCATGCAGGTGGCGGCTGGCCCTGGGCCAGTGGGCCCCCTCCAATTGTGGGCCTGGCTCCAAGGAGCCATTGTTAATCCGGCACTGATGGAGAGTAGATACATAGATACATTGACAGTGTCGGCAGATAAGGGCCTATGGCCCACCCAGTCTGCCCGTTTGAGCTTGTAAGTTTAGTTTATGTTTTCCTAGAAGTCTGTTGCCCCTTACCCCTGACCTCCAGAATTCCTTTATGTCTATCCCATGCATTCTTAAATCCTGTGATTGTTTCAGCCCCCACCACTTCCTCTGGCAGGGTGTTCCACTTGTCCACCACCCGTTCTGTGAAGAAATTCTTCCTCATGTTTCCTTTGAATTGTCCTCCCTCCAACTTCATCCCATGCCCTCTAGTCCTGGAACATCTTTTTCGCTTAAAAATAGTGTATTCCTGCACCCTGTTCCTCCCTGTGAGATACTTGTATGTCTCTATCATATCCCTCTCTCCCTCCCTCCAGGCAGTACATGTTCAGTTCCTTCAACCTGTCTTCATAGGACTTGTGATGCAATCCATGCACCATCTTTGTTGCCCTCCTCTGAACCTTCTCTACCCTGTCTATATCCTTACATAGGTATGGTCTCCAGAACTGTACACTGTACTCCAGGTGGGGCCTCACTAGTGTCTTGTATAGCGGAATTATGACCTCCCTTTTCCTGCTGGTGATGCCCTGCCTATACATCCCAGCATCCTATTTGCTTTACCTGCTGCCTTGTCACACTGTTTCTCTACTTTGAGGTAATCAGAGATGATAACCCCAAGATCCCTTTCCTGCTTGGTGCATGCTATATCCTCACCCCCAACTGATATATTGTGCCAGGGTTTTGTGCCTATATGCATTATCTTGCACTTCTTTGCATTGAATTTCAACTGCCAAACCCTGACCATTCTTCAAGTTTCTGCAGGTCCCTTCTCATTCTTTCTACACCCTCTGGTGTGTCTACTCTGTTACAGAGCTTTGTGTCATCAGCGAACAGTGAAATTCTGCCTTCTAGGGTGAGAGCAGCAAGGGGGAGTAGCCCTGTACATCAAGGAAGGGATGACTTGTACCAGAGGAGAAGAAGAGACAGAGGTTGAGACCGAAGCATTGTGGGTACAGGTACAATCCACTAGGGAGAGAAAACTAAGAATGGGCATTGTCTAAAAGTCACCTTCCCAAGAAGAGAAGATGGACAGGGTATTAGGGTCTCAAATCACAGAAATGGCCAGTAAGGGGCAGGTGGTAATAATGGGGGATTTCAATCTGCCTGAGGAGGACTGGAAAATCTCAGCTACCTCCTGCACTAGGGAACAAGTTCTGCTGGATTTATTTTAGGGTGGTTTCCTGGACCAGGGTGTCGTGAAACCCATTAGGGAGAGGGCAGTACTGGACCTGGTCCTGTCCAACTGTGAGCATGTTCAGGATGTGAAAGTGCAAGCACCACTTGCAGGTAGTGACCACCACACAGTGTGGTTTCACCTGGACGTAGGCAGGGGGATGGTCAGGGCCAGGACAAGGGTTTTTGACTTTAAGAGGGCTGACTTTGGTAGGATGGGAGAAATTCTAGTAAGAAACCCCTGCCAGGATCACAAAGGAGAAATTTGTAGAACAAAAATGGGCAATAATAAAGGAGGGACTGATGGAGGCCACTAGTGAGTGTGCCAAAAGCAAAATTAAGAAAATTAAAGCCAAAAAGCCCAGCTAGTTTTTAAAGGAGGTGGCAAAAGCTGTAGGTGACAAGAGGGCATCCTTCTGAAAGCACAAATGTACCAGAAGGAGGAGGATAGGGAGGGCTGCTCTGCTAAGTCAAGACAGGCAAGAAGAGTGGTAAGGGTGCCAAAGGCTAAAAGGGCAGTGCAGCTAGCATATGGGATAAAAACAGGACAGAAGGCCTTTTTCCAATATATATAAGGGAGAAAAGGAACATCAAGGATGAAATTGCCAGATTAAAAAAGGATGGTGGTTTTGTAGAGGGTAGTGAAGAGAAAGCAGAGATACTTAACAAATACTTTTGTTCAGTCTTAACTAGAGTGAAGGATGGACCAGTGCCACAGGTGAAAAGGGTTGTGAGGGCCAGGAGAGGGGAAGTCACAGATGGCATCATTCAAGCTTGATGGGGTACTTAAGGGCCTAAGGTCCCTTAAGGTGGATAAATCCCCAGGGCCAGATGGCATGCACCCAAGGGTCCTAAGGGAACTTGTGGAGGATCTGGTGGATCCCCTGGCAGAGCTGTTTAACACCTCTCTAGAGTCAGGGATTGTGCCCTGGGATTGGAGAACTGCATGTGGTGCTTCTCCATAAAAGTGGGACAAAGGATGAACCAGGGAACTACAGGCCAGTCAGCCTGACATCAATAGTGGGCAAGCTGATGGAGACTATCTTGAAAGGGACTGGTGAGCTTTATGGAGGATAATTGGCTTCAGGACGTATGGCAGCATGGGTCTGTACCAGGCAGATCCTGCCAGACTAA
Organism: Neoceratodus forsteri; assembly: GCA_016271365.2. NCBI lineage: Eukaryota > Metazoa > Chordata > Ceratodontiformes > Ceratodontidae > Neoceratodus > Neoceratodus forsteri. The sequence goes on from CM057452.1 coordinate 1,876,547,843, forward strand.
CTTAATTTACTTCTTTGATTGGGTCACCAGGACAGTGGACAAGGGCCAAGCAGTTGACATCCTATATCTAGACTTCAGCAAGGCTTTTGATTCTGTACCTCATAGGTGACTGGTCAGGAAGCTAGGAGACCTGGGAGTGGGAGCTAAGCTTGTTGGGTGGGTCAGACGTTGGCTGTAGAACAGAGGCCAAAAGTTGGTAGTTGGGGGAAATTCTCAGAAGCTAGGCCTTTGACCAGTGGGGTCCCACAGGGCTCAGTGTTCAGTCCTGTGTTGTTTAGCATATTCGTAAGCGACACTGCAAATAGGATCAGAAGTAAGATATGCCTGTTCGCGGATGACACAAAGCTCTCTGGAATGGTGGACATTGATGAAGGGAGATGGAAACTCAGGGAGAACCTGGTTAGGTTAAAGAGGTGGTCTGGCATTTGGCAACTGGGATTCAGTGCTAAAAAGTGTGAAGTTATGCACCTGGGGGCAAACACCCAGGGCCAAATACTGGTTGGGTGGTGTGCAGGTAACCAGGATTGAGGAAGAAAAGGACCTGAGTGTAATTATCATGAGTGACCTGAAACACTCAGTACAATACAGAAAGGCTGCAACCAAAGCAAATTGGGTGCTGGGCTGCATATTTTATTTATTTATTTATTAAACTCTAGGATTACAAGTACCTTTGAGCAGGAACTGCTCATTTACAAAGGTTCCACGTCAGAGGATGGGGGGAAACATACAACAATGGTAAACAATGGTAACAATAATACTAAATAGATTACTTGTACATAAAGTGATCAGACAAATACGCTGCAGTAGAACCAACCAAGCTAGCTTCTATCAGAGTTCATGGTAAAAACAATATACTTGGTAGGAAGAGGTCAGGAGGAAGTCAGCAGATAGGTGCGGTTGTCAGATAAGGATGAGAGGAGCAAGGGGATAGGCACCAGATGGCCTTTGATATGAATGAGTCCGTACAGAGGGATGGGTGGGTGAGGGGCAAAGGGGTGAGAGGGAGGGGCTGGTGCCAAGGATGCAAGGCTGGAATTGCAGGTTACAGTTACAACTAGAGTAGAGGGTGATAACCATGGCTTAGGGGAGGCAGTCACAAAGTGAGGTAGAGGGGAGGAATAGACGCAACTGCCTTTTAAAGGGGCTTAGTGTTGCAGCAGCAAGAGTTTCTTTGTTAAGGGTATTGAACCACTGAGGAGCCCTGTGCAGGAAGGATCTCTGACCCAGCGAGGTCCAGTGCCTGGGGACCTGGAAAGTCTGGTATTGAGAACTGCGCGTTGGCTGGGAGCTGCTGCAGGTAGTAAGGAGTCTTGCCACACCTGGTGGCATGAGTCCAAAAAGAGCTTTTTTGGCTATCAGACAGGTCTGGTATTGTATTCTACTAGTGAGAGGGGTAGCTATCCAGCCTTGGAGTATAGGTCACAGGTATGTGTTAGGCGGTCAGCCCCCATGAGAAGTCTACAGGCCTTGTTGAGCGTCACAGATATCCTCGTAAGGGCAGTAGGGGAGGCAGAGCCATATATGACTAGACTGTAATCGACAATGGAGGTAACAGAGCTGTGGATGGCCAATCTTAGGGCTTCAGGAGTCATACAATGTTTGTACTTGTGGAGTAGGCCAAGGCGTATGTTGGCAGACTCTGCAACCATCCCAATGTGCTGCGAGTAGGACAGTGAGCTGTCCAGAGTGATGCCAAGGTATTTAAACTCATGAACCTGATCAAGTGAGGTCCCATATTGATTCTTGATGGTGATGGGTAGTGTTTTATACTTGCTACGTGCGTTGCAGAAAGACATGACCTTAGTTTTGCTATAATTCATGACAAGTTTGTATGAGCAAAACCATTTTTCCACCAGCCAGAAATCATATTGCAGTTGACTCTCAAGTAGATTAAAGTCCTGGTTGTTTGAAAAGAGGACCGTATCGTCTGCGTAGAGTAGTATCCTCTGTTGGCAGATGCCGGGGAGGTTGTTAAGGACGAGCGAGAAGAGTAGTGGGCCAAGAATTGACCCTTGAGGGACACCCGAGAGGACTGCATTTTCAGCTGATGAGACTTCAGAAATTTTAACACTTTGAACTCTCTCCCCAAGATAGCTAGCAAACCAGGGCAGTGCATCATTGGAGAGCCCAAGAGCAGCCAATTATCTGATTAGAAGGGGGTGGTTAACTGTATCAAAGGCCTTTGTAAGGTCAATGAATATGACCCCCCCACAGAGTCCTTGATCTAGGGAGTCATGGATGCAGCCGGTGAATTCCAACAGTGCCGTGGTGGTGCTATGCCCTTTACGGACGTCATGCTGCTCAGGGCACTGAATATTATGCTTTTCCAGGAACTCTACTAGCTGGTCAGAGACTATACGTTCCAGTGCTTTGGATAATGGGGGGAGGATGGAGATGGGCCTATAATTGGTGTGCACTGACTTGTCTCCACTTTTATGTACAGGTGTGATGGTAGCCTTTTTCCAGAGTGATGGGAATTGGCCATACCTTAGGGAGAGGTTGAAGATCATTGTCAGAGGTTCAAGGATTTCATCTAAGACTAGTGAAAGCAGCTTCAAGTTGAGTGAGTCACCACTACAGCCAGTTTTGCTGATAGCCTTGCAAATATAGGTTCTGGCTAAGTGCATTGGGATCCTTTTGAAGAAGAACTGTGGAGCTGAGTGTGCATGGGATGCTGTGGCAGAGGTGGGGTTGGTGGTGGGAGCATTAAAGAAATCAGGTGGGAGGAAGCATAAGCAGGGGAATTACCAGCAGTAAGGCAGAAGTCATTCTGCTGTTGTACAGGCCTCTAGTGAAACCACACTTAGAGTATAGTGTGCAAAATTGGTGACCTTATCTTAAGAATGATGTCAGCTTACAGAAAACAGTCCACAAAAAAAGGGCAACCAAGATGATCCAAGGCCAGCAAGACAACACCTACAAGAAGAGTCTCTGGGGGCTCAACATGTATTCTCTTGAGGACAAAAGAGAGAGGGGGGACATGACTGACACCTTCAAGTACTCTAAAGGTATAAATAAGGCAAGCACTGAGGGCCTCTTCAGCTTTTTTGGAAACAAGACCATTAAGGGAAACAGCCTAAAGCTGGTGGGGAGAAGGTTCAGGAGGGAAATGAGGAGGCACTTTTTCACCGAGAGGGTGGTGACTAAGTGGAATGAGTTGCCAGAGGACATGGTATCCCTAAAAACAGTAGACAGCTTCAAGACAGGTAGGGACAGGGTGAGGGGGTAAAGGTTCAGGCAGAGTGGGGGGAGGGGTATTTGACAGGGGTCAAGGGGGATATAGGGGGGGAAGTTCCCTCTGTAAATGCAGTGGGAACTGCACAAACATGCAGACTAGATAGACCATAAGGCCTTTATTTGCTGGCACAGTTGTATATTCGTAAAGATGTTAATGTAACAATACAGCTGTAGGAGAAAGAAAAAAACATACACACATATGGAACTAAATCTGGTGCCAGTTTATTTGCTCTTACTAGAGTCAGATGTTAAGCAGTTGTGGTATTTTATACATAACTGCTATTGCTGTATTTTTGACAAATTCTATTTACTATACATTTGTTGTTTCATGTGCTTTCTCCTTTTGCAGCAGCCAATATAAGACACAATGTACTGTTGCCTTTTTTCTATTTTTTACAGGTTTCTGGAATTGGGTTTGGCATCTGGCTCTGAGTGAAAAAAAAAACACAATTCAGTGCCACATATTCCTGTAAGGGTAATCACATCTGAAATACAGGCTGGATGACAACTGAACCCAGGAAGCTAGTAACAAGCATTTCATTTTGGCTGCAACAATGCACTGTTACATGAAGGTTTTGTATCAACACTGCCATTATCTTTGTTTTGAACCTTTATACTGATTTTGTATTTTTGTACCTACACTTTTAAAGACTTGTGCACCTTTTTGTATATTATAGATAACATATACCCAGTGTTTTAACATCGTACTGTTTTGTAAGGTGTATGGGCTTGAATCCTCCCCGGAGCCACCTTCTCAGAATTCAGTGTAAATGTAAGCCACTAACCACCTGTGTTTTAGATTATGGTACTTAAACAGGTTCAAGGTTAAAAGTTTTTACTGGTCTGATAACAGCCATTATAATAGTAAACCATTTAAAATATACATTCATATATACAAACATTCAATTAGGGTTAAAACACATTTAGAGTGAAACTTGATGCTTAAAGTTTTGATGATGTACTGTACATAGTTCATTGCCATTCCATTTGTTTTATTTTACATGTTTACCACCTTTAGTAGCACTTATATCACCCTGTGGCTAGTAGTAATATTTGATCAAAATGTATATATATATATATATATATATATACTGTATAAATACAGTCAAAAGAGCTCTTGTTTAGCTTATAGATATATAGTATTGAAAAAACATGCTATTTTATCTAAAATCTGTTTATTATCTGAACAGAGACAAAATGCCATTATTTTTTCAGGAGGGATGTCAAGACCACTCATGATGTCACCCAACCACGCACTGTAGTTCTCTGTATATGGTATAGAGGACATACCAATAAAACATGCTTTAAGTCATCCTCCGTGTTATTTCCACATTTGTAAAATGGGGTAGTAACATTTGATCTCTTTTGTCTAAAGTGAATATTACGTGCATCATAAATTTCTAATCTAAATCTAGTTATAAGTCTTCTTTGTTTCGGGTTCAAGATTTTAATCAGATATGGTTCTAAACCATGGTGGGCTTTTATTTGTTTAAACCACCTACAGAATTTGTTTTCCCCTAAATGGCTATAATTCCTGGCTATGTCGATATCTCTAAGTCTAGTTTTGATCTTGGTGACTATGTCCTCCCATGGTCTAAGATAGATTTCCCATAGCTCATGTCCCAGTCCGTTGGGAAAAAATTATCTCCTGATTAGTTGTATAGTCAGAGCTACAAACCCTAGTGAGGAGTAATTTATCTCCTCTTCTAGGCATTTCCTAAGTAAGCTATTTTCCGGCAAAAGGAAATGTTTTAATGTATAAAGAAGTTATCTTTCAGTAACTAGGGTCTGGAACGAAAACTGTCCTAACTCTAACCTAAGGATAGTGGTAGGAGCAGCTTGAGGCACATTAAAATGTACTCATATCGTTTATTAAAGATTATTTCAAGTTTTTCCACATTTGTATTTCCCAAAATTTCCACAGCATAAAGTATCCTGGTTTTAATTTTTGCATTCAGGACCCTTAGAAAATGGGCATTTTATTTCCTGGCATCTGATTGGCTAGTACCCTTGCCAAGGGGGTAAATTAACTTTCAATAGATGCCCAGGAAACAAAAAGTACCAGTCTGCAGTGCCCCTTCACCCAGTACGTATTGTAGTGCCCACCCTGCTACATAATTGGCTGCAACAACTCATTTAAAATGTAAAACTCTGCCATTTTGTTCCCTCGCTTAGCGAGAGAGCCCAACCACCATCACTTCTCCCGGTACACTCCTTCCTGACTTAAACAACTGCCTGCTAGCTACATTAATTTTTTAACGTCTGTTTTTAACGTCTCTTTTCTAAATAAAAAATATACCTTGTCCCATGCCCCAATTCCCCACACAGTTACAACAAAAGCTCGGTCACCCGATAACACTCTCGCTCGTCGCTCCTCCTGCCGGTTGCACCGTCTGTTCAAAAAAGAAAACATTTAAAATGTACAGTACTGCTCACCTCTAAAACACTGCCATCACTGATCTTTCCCCATGCCCTGCAATCCCCGATACTGTGGACGCTGAATATTTAGGGACTTACATTCCCACAGCTGTCAGCACTCTCGCTTCTGCTGCTCCAGTCGGTTGCTTGCCCACTCGCTGACTTTGGCTAAAACACACGCTCCCCTTCACAGTCCCGGTGGCTAAAACAGACGCTGCCCTTCATAGTAACGCTCTACATAAAAAGCACAGAGGAGCAAGAATGTATAAAAAAATAAAACAGCTGGCTCCCGACAACACCGCTTACTCTCACGCTGCGCTTCCGTGTCACAATAGCAACCTCTGACCTACCTCAGCAACCTCTGACCTGTGTGAAAAAAACATCAACAAGACAAAACAGCCTCTCAACATAAAACAAAGCAAGTGTACAGAGTAAATAAAACAATTGTTATATGTGTGGGGCTGTTCAACTACAAAAGAAATGAAAGAATCTGCTGCAATCTACCAACTTTCTAACTATTGTCTGCATTTGGACAAAAGACCATCCTTGTAAAGCAGGCAGAGAACTATTTCATTTCAAAACTTTCTAAAAGTCATTTTTAATTTTTTTTTTTTACAGTGCCCTATTTTTTAAGCATATTATTCTCGAGGGTGGGCGGTGTATGGGCAACCGCCCACCCTCTCGGTACAATAATGCTTACTTAATACACCTGTTACCAAACTTCTCCCCATTTTGGTGTTAATGATTTTAAATCCATTAATGGCAGTTGTCATTTTATTCTGTAGAAATTTTAAATGTTCTTTCCAGCCTTGATTTTGTTCAAATCTCACTGCCAGGTAGTCATAATATTTGACCACTTCAATTTCATCTTTTTTAATCCAGAAACTTGGGGGTTTTTAGTTCTATTTCCAAATATTACAATCTTTGTTTTATCTCTATTGATCTTTAATTTATGGGAGGAACACAAGATAGAAAATGCTTCCAATTTCCTTCTATGTCCTACTGCTGAGAGTGAGAAAAGAACCAAGTCATCAACATATGCCAAATAATCAACCCTAGTATCAGTTATTTTGGGGAAGTGGAATTCTGGATCATCTAAATTTCTTAGTATATCATTTATGTAGATATTAAACAAAGTAGGTGCCAACAGGCATCCCTGCCGAACCCCAATGTTACTTTGGAAATCAGCAGTTGTATGTCCAAATTGATCACATTGGACTTTAGCCCATGTGTTTCTGTGGAGTTTGATTAGGATACAAAGTAATTCCTGTGGTATGTCCAAATTATTGAATCTTGCCATAAAAGATAGCAGCTTATGCCATCAAAGGAAGATGAGAAGTCCACAAAGTAGCAATACAGCTTCTCCATCCTAATTTTTACATATTTTCATATAAGACGTTTCAACACATATCAGTGTTGTATTGTTGATCTATTGCTCCTAAAACCATTTTGTGTCTCACTGATAATGTCCTGCTCCTCCAGCCATATCTGCAAATGGGTCAGAATTAGTTTTGGAAATGTTTTTTGGGAGAAATCTATCAAACTAATTGGGCTGTACATCTTGGGATCAGGTGGATTATCTTTTTTGAAAATGGGAAAGATTATACTACCTTGCCAACTTCTGGGACATTTTTGTCCTTGTATGAAGATGTTATATACTTTCTTGAGAATTGGTATCCACCAGTCAAAAAAATATTTATAGATGTCACTCATTATATAATCTGGCCATGGAGCTTTATTAGATGCCAGTCCAGTGATAGCCATAAGACTATATGTGCCTGTTATGTATATTGATAAAGGGTAGACTAAATGGCTCAAATATATTTTATTTGATTCAGCAAGAATTGCTTCTTCCTGAGAATAATATAGTTTGGAAAAAAAGGTCATCTAAATGTTTGGTGTAATATGTGCATCAACTTGATCTGAGTATTTGTTATAACCCTGGTTTACTAATCTCCAAAATTGTTTACCATCTTTTAATATTATGGCTTTCCTTAATGTTTCCCATAATTTAACAGTGTATCTTTGTCGCTCCTCCTCTAATATATTCTTATACTACTGTTTATCTTTGTTTATGTTTTGTATGTGGGATTTTTTTTTGTTTTGTTTTTTTGTGTAATTTGTTTGTATTGTCTGAGTTTCTGATTATATTCTGATTTTGCTTTCCTACATTTTTGATTAAACCAAGATTTACCTTGATTATTTTTTCTAGTAATACTGTTCTCAGTACAGTGAGGTTTAATCAACATATTAATCTCATACCAGGTCTTCAGTATTTCATCAGGATCTGTATTCTCCATAATTTTAGTTCATAAGTTATACAATAGTCCTATATTAAATAGATCTCTAAACTGCCGAACAGCACTCTCCCCCCATTTAATTCTTCTCTGATTTACTATCTCTAGTCATTTTTTAATATGTTTTCCTTGGGGCTTTTTTGGAGTATGTGTAATATGTATATGAACTTCCACTGGGAGATGAGCGGACTCTGGGTGATCTGGGATTATAATATCATATACAAGCTTTAAGGCTTCTGAGTTGGTCCAGATCAAATCAATGGTAGATGAATCAAGAGGTCCAGTATAAGTTAACTTCCCTTCACTATCACCTGGAAATCAGCTATTAAGATTATACATATTTACTTCCTGGAATATTTTCTGGACCGTCTTTCCTCTGGTATTGCACTTGGTATCTTTAGATGCCCTGTGACTAGTTGCCCTAGGGTTTATTACTGAGATAAAATAATTTATATCAAGTGGGTTATCTCTACATTTACATTTCCCTGGGATTCTTGCAACAAAATCTCCCATGCAGAAAATAGCATGATTATTTACCTCTTCACTAATCTTTTCTAACAAATCTCTAAGCTGGTTAGTTACATTATCTTGCAGCCCCATTTTAGGTGGATAGTATACATTTAAAATTAACATTGGGGGTTGTGTGTATTCACAACCAGCTTGAATAGCCAAAACATTATTGGAAAGAGTATTAAGGATCTCTACCTTAAAGTTCAGTGAATTTTTAATATATTTAACTAAGCTCCCTTTATATCTACTATAATTCTTTTCCTGAGTTGCCAGTTTGGAATATTTGGCATATGCAGGTAAGTCTGGTATACTAGTCTCATTACATCAAGTTCCTTGTCAGCATATTATGTCAAAGGTAGTTTTTCACTTCAGGATCTTCCAGTTTGATATGGAGGCCTTCTATATTCCATGAAAGTATGTTGACCCCCTGTAGTGAGGTCCGTAAGCAATAAGACATGGCTGGGTGTTGGTAGTACTGAGATACCCACACACCCAGAGGTGTAGTGGGCAGCTGAGTGCCTTCAGCCTCTGGGAGTGTTGGTATCTCAGTACTACCAACACCCAGTCATGTCTTATTGCTTATATAAAAAGGGTCCTTAGGCAACTTTTAAAAAAAGAACATTCTAAAAGTTTTCAAAGTCACAAAAAATATACTAAAATGTTGCTAAATAATGTAAAATAGTCTCTCCAAAGACGTTTTTCACCTGTCAGTCATCTGTCTTTCTTCACACTCAATACATTGTGTGATTGTTTACTATGGACTAGATGAATTCAAGTCTCTCCATTATTCCAGTAGTAGAATGCCCCTTCCCCCCCCCGCTCCCCACACACACACAGAATGATAACATGGAATATATGCATTCAAAATTCTTCAGAGTTCAACTAGCATACAAACAAAGACACACACACACACACACACACACACACACACACACAGGCCTGAAGTGGAACCAGAAACTCAGTTTTATCTGTTGCCAGGAAAGGAGCAGGGAGTTCTCTGGCAAAGTGGTAGGCACAGGAGGGGGATTTTTCATGGTCATCAAAGAAACACCAGCAATGGAAACTCTGAATAGTACTTGATTTTTTAAATTTGGGTATGTGTGTAAGGGGGGCTCATGAGTGTAAATAACATTAAATTATTTGCTTACTTCGTTTAATTTAATGGACTTTTATTTTTAACGCTTAGTTGAAGTTTTTTTTTATATATGAGTAAAGGCTGCAGCCATGTTTGTGTCGGAAATTAGGAAATAGGTGGCTTATAAATTCTGTGAGTTGTCCTGGTGGCAGGGACTTGTTTTTGCCATTGGTGGTACTTTCTTACTGTCATGCCTAGAACCAAGATTCAGCCAATCAGGACACAGGAATTTCCTTGTCCATTTTACATCCTGTTTTATTGCCTCAGTTTGGGTTCTGTTTATGCCCAGTCAGTCTCCCTGTATATGTTCTAATAAGGAGAATCTGTTAGGCCTAAGTGAACTTGCATAAGTGGGAGGTCGTATATGATCAAAATTTTCTTGCAGTTGAATTCCTTCATGCATTTCTCTCAAAACAGACATGTTATCCCAACCTTTTGCAGACATAATGTAAATACCAAAGGCATCTAGTTTATGTCCACTCTCCAATAAGGCTTTAACCATTGTTGCATTTTTTAAATGTGACATCTATCTGGGAGGCATTTCCCATTTGTCTATATGTCCTGGTTGAATCTATCGAGCTTTTGGTGATATTTAGTTGAAGGGATCTTGCAAGGAAAGATAATATTTCCTTCTTGATTGTTCCAATTGTATCATTATTTGTTGTTTCCCAGCTGAAAACTGAGACTGTCTTGCATTCCTATTCTTCTAGCTGGTTTGCTTCATAATTTTTTATTGCTTTAACGATTTTATCTAAGTCTCTCCCATTACAATTTTCACTGCACGTCTTGTCTTCCTTTGCCTTCTCACTTTCTTTTATAGACTCTTGTATACCCTCTTTATGTACTGTTTTAGTTTCATTTTGTGTATTATAATAAACAGGGACGATTTGTGGGGTCGTTATTATAATATTCCATTTCATCATAGTTTGTTCCTTTTCCCAGATTTCCCATGCCAGCCTCTCTGACTGCGTATATAATAAAACGCAGTCATTGAATCTGACATTTGGGGGCCTTGACATGAAGACTTCCCTTCTGTCATTATCAGATAGATGGAAGAGATGAGTCATGCAGTTATGTAATTTCTCACTGGTTTCTGTATATAATTTTTGTATGCCATAAATCTCTATTAAATATTTGACATTTTCAGTATCTTTATTGTTTGGAAGTTCAACCAAAGTACTACCTGGAATATTTCCCATCAAATTTCCTTCCCGGGGTGAGTCATATGGGTGCATCATAAGAGTGGTCTCGACCTCTCTCCCATATATCCCATTTCCCATTTGTCTCCTAAAGTTCTATCAGATCTTTCCTTTAAAATGGTTACTATTTCTTTTGTGAGTGCTTTGTGTTGGTTTTCAACCAAATTACTCCTCTTCAGTTCAGCTTCCTCTTTCCTAGGATTCTTTGCATTTCTATTTATAGGGCTTAAGGGTCCCTACCCTTTTACTGGAGTAACAAGGTTTATTACCTTATCCATCTTACTTCCTCTCTCTTTTTTAAGCATGTCTTCTCTTTTCTCTTTGGGCTATGATTTGCTTGGTAGATTCATGTAGCATTCACAAATCATGACTTTATGGAAAGGGGAGGAAGATTAACCTGAGTTCCCTTATTTTCCATTGAGGTTAGGTCTTTTCTTTCCTGTTCCGTTTGTATGGATATTGAGCCAACACAGTTTGGATTTTGCTCTAATAGTCTATCTAAAAGAACTCTGTTATGGAAGACATTAGTTCTTAAATTAAATATTTCTTCAATAATGGCTGCTATGTTATCTAATATTACAATATCTGTGTTACATGGATTTTTTATCATTTCAAGCATTTGCTTGGAAATAGAAGAATGGGCAGTAAAGTCCCCCTTATCCATTAAATATTCCACATTGTATTCAATATTTTGTCTAATAGTTTGGTTTTTTGTTTGCTGACTGCATTTTGCCTAAGTTATCTGTTCTTTGGAATGTATTATCAGTCTTAGTCTCTAACTCAAATCTCTTCCTTGTGTTATCCATAACACTTCCCTCACCTTGTAAATAATCCAATTTCCTTAAACCCTCTATGGTGTTATTTAATTTCTGCAATACGGAGGCCAACTCCACTTGCACTGTGGTCTTCTGATCTTTTTGGTCCTTATGTTCCTTCAGGTCCCCCTCCTTAGTAATGGTGGGGGATCTTAATATTGTAAAGTTAAATTTTGGCAAACCTTTTTTATTGGATCAGTACTTTTATTACATGGTGAAAATATTAAAGGTGTAAAAACCCCTGTTTCATTTAAAGATCATCGAAACTCTCATAAATCCTAGATGGTGCTGGATAACCTGTGATTTCAAAGGAGGCCAGAGAGTTATTAGAACCACATGTGTCCCATCCATAAGTTCATAACGAGATACTCTCTGGTGTATGGATGGAGGTATAACTATTATTAACATTTGATGTTTTTAATTTATCTATGTTTTCTGTCTGACTCCCATTCCCCTCACGCTCCTGTAATTGTGATTGGGTTTGGAAGTTGGGAGTGGAGCGATGTACTGGTTTAACATTTTTTTCTCTAAATTTCTGTAATTTTCAGTTGTTTATTCTCTTTAATTTCCTCCAAATCTACCCTTTGTTTTTTTTCACTCTCATTTTTATTTTTAGTAATATTTGCTCTTTTGGCTGGGCCACCTTTTTTAGCCCTACCCATAATTGTGGAGGGGGGGTGTACTCCTTTTCCTCATTTCCCATAGTGCAATTTCTCCCACTTCTAGTTGCAATCATCCTGTTATATCTAATATAGTTCAATGTCAGCTACAAAATATATTGTTTTTCAGACAGGTTTAATTGATAAATTTTCCATTATTACTACTAAAAGAAGTATAAATACTAGCTATTTTACAATACAACAGAATGTAAACTAGTACAATAAGTATAAAAATCCAAAGTGCATGTGCCAATGCTAATGCTAGTACTTAGTCCAGCTCTCACTACACCGTCCAGCACTAGGCTAGATATTTGTACTCTTTAAGGATGACAGTCTTCTACTAAGCAAAAGGGAAGAGTCTCAAATAGTCTCTTTGGTCAGGTTCCAAAAGTTCCACCTGGCCACTCAGTCTATACACTTTCCTGTATTTATTAGTCCCACTTGTACAGTTATTGATCTAAAAAAAGAAGGCCTGTCTGGTTTGGGTCCGACAGCTCCAGGGAAGATACCTATGTATGCAAATATAAATCAAAGCAGTATTTTCCGACAAAAAAAAAGCCAAGAATCACTCCAAAAGGGAGTAAAATGTGCATATATATATATATATATATATATATATACTATATATATATATATATATATATATATATATATATATATATAGTATACATCCTAACCAGGTCTAAACCAAGTTGACTGATATATATTTACATTCGTGGTAAACAGTAATCTGTAAACTTTTAACCTGTGCAGTTTTGATTATGCACCAATGCACTTTTTTTATATGAATGTTTTAATTGAATATTCTAACTGAAATCAATCATGTAATTGTATAAGCTGTATAATTCTTGTGCAGTTTTGATTATGCATCAATGCACTTTTTTTTATACAAATGTTTTAACTGACTATTCTAACTGAAATCAGTCATATAATAGTATAATCTGTATAATTCACGGTGGAAACCGCAGGCATATAAAACAATAAATCTGCGCCAAAGAGTCTATTCCAAAATTTAAATAAAATTTATTACGATATCAGAAATGATGGCCTTTAAGCCTTTCAGCCTTGAATCTTAATTCTTAATATTTTTCGAGTATTTTTAAAACTGTCCAGAACGCTAAGCACTTTTGCTGCAAACGTAAATTCTACAGTCACAATATCTTCAAGTATACTGTGGATTTTATCACAGCTAAGTATATATAAAAAGAAGCATGAAATAAAAAGCTAATTACCATTCTTTTTTTTTTTACTCCCCTCCTCCTCGCAGCCCCCATCTCTTCAGGAGTCACCTACGGCCTTTTTCAGCCCTCGCTCACCTACCTGGTGACCAGTGCAGTCCATCCCCCATGGAGCCGTGGTTATACCCCCCAGGTGGGGTACGGGGTGGGGGCCCATGCACCCTAAGATGTTTATATTTTGTCGGGATGCTGTCTCTGGGCAGGTAGGGACATTGAGGTTCGGGGCCTGGTGCACAGTCTACCAGAAGGCCGCAAGGTGTTTTTCCGGTGTTCTCGTGCAATGTGCCATGTCCCCTGACGTCAAGACACTTGAGTGCTGACGTCTGGCACATCGCCCCGTTAGGCATCAGTCTTGTTACAAGTTGGGTCTCCACCCGGGGTCAGACAAGAGCCGAGCTCTAGTTTCCCCCTCCCCCTGGAGAGGATGAGCAGTCCCTGGGACACTCAGCCCTCTCCCCAGCCGCCCCCTCCAGCTTCCCGGCTCATTCCCAAACCGGTCACTGGGCGCATGAAATCCATCAGCCGCGGGCCGCCTAATTACCATTCTTGATCGCAAGAGATACAGAATGACAGTCTGTTCTTCACCATGATAAAATGAGAAAAAGTGTTTTGTGTTGTTCATTTAAAAAAGATGAGGTTGCCAGCCCAGTGGCACTGAGGGCTGAGGTGCTGGATACCTTACCCCATGCTACGCTGGTGACCTGGGTTCAGGAATGACCTCAGGTCATCGGGGTGCTGGCATGGGAGGGGAAGGTGGGAGCAGGATTAAGCACTGACTCTCCTCTCCAGGTGGTTGGGTCACCTGCTCGTAGTCCTGCCATCACCAGATAGAGGTCCAGTGACAGGTGTAGGTGGCAGTGGAATGACAAGTAGGGCGGGGCGTCCTGTTGGGTGTGACATGCACGTGCCTCCACATGCATGCATCACATCAGGAATGTGAGGGTTTGGCGACTGGGGAGAAAAAAACAAAAAAAAGTGCAAATTACCTACAAAAAAAAAAAAATGATGCCGCTCTCAGATTTTGCCCTTCTACACTCTAATGCTTTGAGTGAGAACAGGCCGGGACAATCAGATACAAGTCCAGCAAAAGGGGACTGAAATAAAATATATGCAATTTAGTATTTAGTTAGCTTGGTTTCTAGTAAACCTAACAGCTAAGGTGGCAGAATATAGGCTGGTGAGAAAAAAATTACCAAAAGGAAAAGGTAGTAGCATCATCTCACAAAAAGGTGAGCTTACCACGTTTGTGATTTTCAAAAGATGTAACGATTCCTTTAATCTTTTCCTTCTCTCTGCTTGCAAAAGAAATCTGCCACAAAACCAAATCTGATGTTGTCAAAAGCATATGAATGCGAATGCAAGAAAGGGAGAGCTGCTTTACCAAGATGTTCAGTGCTCTATGTCTCAGTAACAAATGGTAGCATTCGAATTTAGTATCCACTTACAATAGGAGTACAAATGATCCAGCTGAAGCTGGGTATTCTGGTAAATATAAATTGAGGGCAATTTATAAAAGTTTGTCAATTTATCAATTAAAGGTTCTAATGTAGGCTAAATCAATTAAGCTGACTGGCCCACCGGCGCAGGGGCAAGGTGTTGACCTGCGGCGCCGACGACTCAAGTTCAGGAATGGACCGGGTTGCTGGAAGGGCCAGCCGGGGAAAGGATAGAGCATCCTGCGACTGCTCTCCTTCTTGGGGAGAGGTGCTGCTCGTGCACTAGGGACACCTGGCAGAAGCCGGGTGCATCACAAGCACCAACGCCAGCACATCAGGGGTGGGACAGACACTGGCCATCATTGCATGTCCATGCCTCCATATACGGGAGAAAATCCAGCAGTTGGCCTCCTCCGTGAAGCCAGCCTCCGGCTTCAATTAGCCCTCTCGGCTGGCTCCCCAGTCAGTCAAAGGTTTCACAGCACCTGGGGTCAGTGCTGTGACCCCACCCTGAGGGGCAAGGTAGGGGTCTCGGGGACTGAGCACAGCCAGAGGTGGAAGCCAGGAGGCACCATGACCAGCAGATGATCAGCGGCCAACTGCGGGGGCAAAAAGTAATAAATTAAAAAATATAAAATAAAAAATTAATTAAGATAAATAAGACAAGTTCATATCTGTTTTGATTTATATTCAAGTGAATTAGAATAAGTTAGATGCCATGCCTATAGCCCACGTGATCAAGAGTTTCAGTCAGGATCTTTTAATCAACCTACCTAATTACTTGAAGCCCAAGGCTATGCTACCGAAGGGGGAATATATTAGAAACAGGAGTTTTAGGATTTTAAAAATATAAAACCTCAAAGTACACCAATCATACAAGCATCAAGTAACATCAGTAAAATTATCTGAAATATGTATTCAATGAAGAATAACATTCTAAAATACTTTTAAAATAAGTTTAGAGCTCAATACTCTGAGCCGTATTTTAACACTCAATCCGGCCACTCTACTTCATTCTGTTTCGAAAAGCACAAACCTAAGCAACTGCTTGGACCCATAATTTATAGAAATTTTATAAACACAGGTCAGAAGGTGCAATAAAATTTCTTCTTGTAATTTGTCATGTTGAACAGAGTTTTGCCAGAGATTTTCATAAAATCTTAATCAAGCATATACAGTATGTACGTATGTGTGCACTGCTAGATTTTGCTAGTAGTCTAGCATATAGTTTAGCACACAGTCAGCCTCCAGGGAGAATATTCCAGAGAAGTATGTCTGGGAGTGGAATAAACTTAGATTTTTTACTTCTGAATGATGGTGCATTCATCCGCCACAGGGTTTAAAGCGGGTTGCCCACCGAGCGGCTCCTGCCACCACCGGACTCCCTCTCTTAGACCAAGGACCTAGGAACACACAGGGTCAGAAGTAGGATTCGACTGACACAGGAAAGTCCAGAAAGACTGTGAACACATGTGACCAGACAAAGCCCAAACAATCTTGAGCAATGTAACCATCGGCTTGTCAAAAATAAGGCAACGGTGGCATACCTTTTAATGGTCACTATAACGCCTTAACACAGTCCTGCTTTCAATGCTTCTCCTCAGTACTGCAGCGTGCACATCACAGCTTCTCCCAGAATTCCAATCATCCAAAGCAGGTGGCATAAAGGGAGGGGCATTTGAGAGAGGAACCTGCCCCCTGATGAAGTTCCAATGAACGAAGCGCCAGGGCACCTTCTCTGGGTCCTCTCCATAGTTTACCCATAATTGCTAACTGCATGTGAATAAACAGTAAGATGTGTCTGCATAATACAGTGTTTAGTTTTTTATTGTTCCTTCAGCCACAGGTACAAGCTTGTCGGAGTGCACTGAACTTGATGTGTCTTGATTGTCTGGGGCTAGCAACCCCATGGTTGCATTGGTTGCTGGCATTGCTAAAGTGTGCCCCCCCCCCAACAAGCACACACGCACATCCTGATGGCCTATAGTCCGGTGTAGTCTCCCCTCCTCTGAACTCGAACATCATGCAAAAGTATGCAGTACCTTGCCTCCTGGATGCCCCTGTGGTCCATCTTCTTCTGCAATACTACCTGTTACTTACCAAATGGCCTACCTAAAAATCCCACAATTCTCTGTTTTTCAGCGTGATTGCCTACCTCTGCTAGCTCAACTGTGCACTGTTCTCCTCATTCCTGCCAAGAAACTCCTCTCCCTGTCAGAAACAAACACCTGTGTACTTTTTTAAAAAGTAAAATAAAAATACAGCCAAATGAGCACAAAGGTCAGTAACTACACAGTTTCACTGACTGAAGATCCCTAGGCCACACTGGAGCTTTTCTATGTTCTATGTTGAGAAGGTTAAATGTCTTGCAGATACGGGAGGAGAAGGACATTTCAGAGTCAAGTACAACACTAGGATTACAGACTAATGAGGTAAAGTCACAGTCAAAGTCAAGCAGGGACTAAACAGGATTAACACCCCTGGTTTTCCTCAACATACAGTAGTACAAAAAAAGCAGCTGCTCTGGGAATGGCCAGGCCACAGACCACAAATAGACAGTACCCCCAGTCTGAGCAACACTATGCCACACCACGAAAGCACAAATAACCAAAGGGTTTAAAATACAGAAAATATTCTATTAAATAAGCAATCAGCAGCGATGATACTCAAGAACAGCAGCAGTGGTAAAGTGCAAATGTTTCACACGGGAGCCTGCACTGCGTCAATGCATACAGAGTGCCCCCCTTTGTTGATTAACCAACAAATGAGGTGAGCTGTGTGAATAAATACATGGAAATTCCAATACGTCAATAAAATTCTAATTAAAACCAACCTCTTACAGTAGGACAGTACAAACACATAATTAAAAATGATATGCTATAATAACCTACTGCTAGGTGCAGTCATTGGAGCTGAAAAGTCCTTTTATATCTGCTCCACTTCAGTACTTCATATTTTAAGGAGAAGAAATGTCACCTGTCAAAATGTTTTTGTTTGTACTTGAAGCCCTTTGGTTATTTGTGATTGGTGTTGTGACACAGTGTTGCCCTGACTACTTGGGGTGCTTTTCCTCAACATATGATTTTATTATTTATTTAGTTATTGATCAAATTTTAAATCTGGTAACCAGGAAAGGTGCATTGAACAAAAGGTTCATTTCCAGGTACAGTCTGCAGGAGAGGGAACAAAGAGTACATAGCAACAATGAAAGTAAAAAGGTACAAAAATGCAGTACGTAAGATCATACAAGTTACGAAATCAAGTGCAATCATTTAGCTGGCATAATATATGAGATGTTTTAGGTCAATGTAGATTTAGGGAAAAAATCAAATAAACATACAGCACTGGATCTCCAGGACTGACAGAACATATAAGATTAGGTTAATGGGTCTTGTCTGAAGGGCAATATTTCTGTAGCCCAGTCCCTGATCTACAGGTTCTGATGTACAAATCTTGTTTTACAGGGAAGGTTGCATACATCATCTCTACCACTTAGTTGACATCCAGATCTGGAATGACCTCACTCTCATGGCACTAGGCTCAAGTGCAGGGCTAACAAAGGGTTAGACATGTCCAAAATGCACTGCAATATAATAATTCAAGCCAGCCCATGTGGTGCAGTGGTAGCTCTACCAATCACCATGATGCTGACCCTTGATTGGGAGCAATCTAGGGTTGCTGGGGGAGCCAGCTGGTGGGGGGTGAGGACTGAGTGTCCGCTGGAATGCTCTCCACTCCTGGGAAGGGAGGATTTCCAGCTCCACCATGTGACTGACACCAGGTGGAAGCCTGGTGGCAGGACAATACCAGAGCAGCATAGTAGTGAGGGAGCTGCAGGACTTCTGCAGTGTGTGCATGCCTCCAAATGCATGCACCAGTGTGCACACCCCAGCAATGGGTGGAGAGACCAGAAAAAGGAAAATGGGCTGTGGGAGGCTTCATAAAGTCATGCCTGCTCCACCCCTTCCTGCACCCTCACCTGACTGCCAGACCCTCTATATGGCTGTACTGGGGGGGACAGTCCTCCCCCTCAAGGCTCCACCATGGGGGGCAATTCACAATGGACTCATCAGTAGTTGGGGGAGGTGGGTGACAGCTGAGGGGAGCAGGGACTTGGCTGACAGTTGCCCAAGGAAGCCCACGGAAGAAAACTGGTTTTACCATGCCACAGCAACATCCCATATGGAGACATCTCCGACAGCGACAGCCGCAGTGCTGAGTGTCGGCAATGCGGTGTCAGGGATGCCTCCATGTTTCTATCAGGGGCTGTGCCCCGAACTCCCTACGTGAGGGACTCGGGCCCCCCCATGCCCCCTGGTCTCTAGGATTCCAACTCCGAGTCAGAGTTGGACCGGGGGAGGCGAAGCTGGGAGGCAGTCTCCTGGGCTTGCAGAGACCATCACAGTGACATGCGGATTTTGCCTAAATCCTGTCGCTGTGATGGTCTTCACAGTAGGGGAGTCGCTGCGGTGTCAGTATACCAAGAAAAACCTTTATGCAAAAGATACAATAATTCAAGTCCAAAATGGTGGCATTAAGAGTCTCCCCCATGGATCCATTTATTCAAACATTTCATTTCAGTTAGCCTGCAGGCAGGATGGTGATCACATTACATTTACTTGGCAGCAAAAGTCCAATTAATGCTTATAGTCCATTAAATAACCTGGGGCAAATGCTTTTGAAAAGGAGTCTGAACACATTTCATCCTCCCCAACAACAAATTAGGGGGTTGAGCTGACAAGCCAACGGTACAGTGACTTCAATATAATAATTCCTTCACTCTCACCCTCAAGCATAGCTGGGGCACACATGCTAGGACACTTTACAAATCTTCTTGTTCATCTTTTGGAGGCCATTATTCCACTGTCTGTGTCATTCACATTGAGCACAGAGGGGTGCCTGCACTTAGGATAACCCCAGGGGGTTCAACCTTCAATTAGGAGCTGCTCCAGAGGACCCTACATCCTGCAGAGACACATAGCTCAGGGACAAGTTAACTGTTAAGCATGGGTCAGCGCCTGTTTCCAACTGGGCACATAGGGCAGCTACTGGGTTCTCCCTATCCTGCTCACACTGAGGTAATCCTGGTCGGCATTAGCGAAGCTGCATGCGAACAAAGTCTCAGTGCAAAATGAAGTTTGTTTATTAATTTAGCTTCAGATTTATTACAATAGTAGGCATTTAGATGTTCAGGCAAGCTTGGTGCAAAAGGTATTAGGCATTTCCTTTTTGTGTGGGTGCTTAGGATCCTACTGAGGGGCCAGCAACCACAGCTGCATAGAATCTAAAGCACAATCCCTTACCTCGCCAGCACTCATGAGGCACAGATCCCATTCTAGGCCTCACAAGACATAATACATTAAAATTGCTAAAAACTTTCTTGTTTCCAAAAAACAAGAAGCCCTGGAGCATACCTACACAGTTCTCAACAGTACAGTCCAAATCTTTCTACTCACAACTACAGGGATTTTGCAAGGCATTGCCCCACTGGGCATGGCTGGGAGACAGTGGATACCATGATCCAGCAAACTAGGATCTTCTTCTCCTGCAGAAAGGGGTACTGCAGCACTGACATGAGAGCATGCAGACAGCATGCTGTGCTCCTACCAACTGCCAGGAATTTTTCAGCTCCAGCCAACTGGCTGCACACCCAAGCTCCCATGGCCAGGTTACCTGACACAAGAGGCTAAGGAGACTTCTGGAGTTAAATCTTTAGGGTCTTGAGGCACATACTGGGAACCTACAGGGTACCTGGGGGTCACATTTCCATTTAAAAAAAACAACCCACACATTCATACACATAGGTACATGTTAAGCAGGATTGCTAAAGACTGCACATCCACTCAGTAGTCCTATTTGGGGGGCAGGAGGGACTGCATGTTCCACAGACATTCCTGTGATGCAATATAAAATCCTACTTATTGTTATTTATGTGGGAAACAAGCTGGCTCTTATTCACAGTCATCCGACTGTATCAACAGTTAGATATTTAGCCAAGTTGAGTTTTATGGCTACTGAAAAGCTGGATATTTGGCAATGCAATCAAACAATTAGAAGTTCAAAACAAAAACGGATATCTGTTTAGTCAATAAGGAAATAACAGCTGCCAGAGGAAACTTTTATTACATCATCCAGGAACTCAATACCTTATCAAAAAGGCACCAACTGTGCAATAAAATAAGGCACTAACACAGCCCATTAAAATGCAGCAGGGGTCTAACTTTATTCTTTTTATATAGCCTCTTGACAATGTCTCCCTAGTAGGATTTACCCTCACATCATCCACATTCTGTTTCCATACAGCATGTATTTATGTTGGTTTCCAATTGATTCTGTATTTCTTTGGTTATGAATTTGTGAATTGTTCTTTTTTTGGGAAAATGAATAAAGAATAGGAGTAAAGAAATATCAGATGTAGTTACTAACTTGCCATTCAAATTTACTTAGTTTGAAAAACTGAAAAACTGAGCCACTCTCTTTTTCATGGAGGAACTGCTCCCCTGAGCCTATTTTCTGGTATCTACAAGCAGTAAGTGTTGAGTGAAACAAATCCAGGTTTATAATTACTGGACGTGTTTGGCACATAAGTGTAGCATTGGCTCCTACAATGCTAATTCTATAGTGCAGGCATTTACAATTGTTCTTGCAAAGTGCAGGAACTGTACAGTCTAGGAGTCAGGGCTGTGATCTTATACTAACTTGTCTGATTTCTGTTCCCAAGTCAATAGTGCACTTGCTTCAATTGTTTTCAGATGTGTGCAGTATTAATAGGTATGGCGTTTAGGGCAGTGGGTCCGGAGTTAGTAAAGTTGACATTCCATTCACCAAAAGCAATTCCTGCAATACAATATGTGAGGGATTCACAGACGTGAATTACTTCTTCCAATATTTTTATTCCAAAACAACACTGCAGGAGAAGTTTTGTTTGAGTCTGCATTCTGGGAAAGGATCAATAATAAAACTGGCACACACTTCACTATATCTCGTGCTTTTATAATTTACAAAATAAGAGTATTTTACAACACATGGCTAAGCAAGATGTTTAGTTCCCCTGAACGTGTTGGTTGGGAGAAAATAGGAAAACACTGCAAAGGATGGAACTTTTTTTTCTGCAGATGTTGAGGTACAGTACACCTTCAGAATATTTTTTTGATCATATTAAAAGAGTGTACTCTTATAATTTTGCACTTGCACAAGATGGAAATATTAAGAAAGGTGTTAGGTTGGGTTCAGCTACCCTTACTACTAGAGAACTCCTTTCCAAGACTGCTCTATCAGACACTACAGTGAAGTGTTCGGATAAGATGAGGAGGAAACACACATAAGGCCTGACTAGATCCTCAACAAGGTTATCTGGAAGACAAGCAACACTTTCTGTTGAAGACCATTCATTTTCTTTTTTTTCCCTCCCCAAGTTTTGCTCCTTGACTTCCTCTTGTTCCCCATCTTCTTGATGACTGAGGTTGCCATGACAGTTTGGGGAAAGGTGAGCAGCTGAGCAGCTACATTTACAGCAGAGGCCAATGTCACAGCTTTAATTCTCTGGCAGAGTATGCATGAATACCAAGTGTCCAACGCCCTCCCTCCCTAAGAGACATGCATCTTATCTCTGCATTGTAACTGGCCACAGTGTGGGATTTTGAGCCTTGCAATTGAACCCTTGTCTTCCAAGTAACTGCATTGCACTACCACTGGGCCAGAAAAAACTAAACTAAACTCTATGGGTGGGATATTCAGACTGCACCAGGCTGTGGCGCAAGCCTGGGCGCAGCACAACTGGAATGTGCCAGGGCACTGACAGGGTGATATTCAACGGTGCTGTGCCATGGCTCAGCGCCATTGAATTTCACTCTGTGGCCACCAGCATTGTGCATGGCACAGTGGCACTGCACCAGTGCAAGTGGCCAGAGAGGGGCAGGGGAATGCACTAGCACAAGTGTCGTTGCACTAGGTGCATCAACCACGATATTCAAAGTGCACATGCAAATGGGGCCATAATGCATGCAAGGTGCAAATGGGGCCATTTGCATGTCATTATGGCCCCATTTGCATGCAGGTGTGCCGATCCCAGCGACTTGCGCCTGGCACCCTTCAGGCTGCAGCCATCGGGGACCAATGCCCCTACTGCGCGACAAGGTGCCTCACTGCCTGATCACAGGCATAAGTATTGAAATAAAGAGTCCAATATCTCTGGTGGTCCAGTGGACCATGTTCAGCCCGATCGCGGGTGTATGTTTTAAAATAGAACATACCAATCCATCCCTGGTGGTCCAGCAGTACCCCCTCCCACCGCCCACTGGCCCCACCATCCTGCTCCCCCGGTCAAGCGGAGGTGGCAGCTCCACCACCACCAGCCGCGCCGCCGCCCCTGACTGACTGTGTACAGTAGGGCTATATGCCCATTGGTCCACAAGCGTGGGCAATGGGCACATCGTAATGTCCATACTACACGGTCCAGATATTTGAATGGATCCATTCCATATCTGGACTGTGTGATGCGAACGATCTAGCCCATTGCCCGCTGTCGGCACAATGAACAATCGAACATCTACTGTACCTGATCCGACAGGCAATGGGTTGGCTGGTGGGTGAGAAACTGCCGCCCGCCGCTTGACGGCGGAAGCTTGAGGTAGTGAGGGCGTCGATGTTAATGAGAAGCGCTGGACCACCGAGATGGATGACATGTTCCTATTTTAAAACTTATGCCAGCGATCGGGCATGATCACTGGACCTGAGATACTGGACTCTATCATTAATACATATGCCCGTGATCAGGCATGGGGAGGACGCTACCACCAAGGTGCCGCCGAGGTTGGTGATGCCCACAGCTGGCAGCTGCCGTGGTTGCACCCTGCAATGCGGTGGCTCACCTGTGGGTGGCCAGCTATTGCTCCTTTTTTCTGGCTCAACTGTGTGCCAGCGCAGTAGGGTTGTGCCTGCATGGGCTCAGCACATCCCGGACTGAATACGGGATGTGTGGAGCATGCGAGCATCATCGCCCCCACTTGCCCCGCCACATTACTGATGCGCTCCTGCACATCGGGATTGTGCCAGGCACTTTCCTTTGAATATCGCGCCAGGGCACAACCCTTCTGAATATTCCACCCTACATGTACAAGTTAAACAACGATAAAGATGAAAAGCTACACATTTAGCGCTAATGTTACACACAATATATAAGGCTCCATTAGGATTCAGTACTAGGGAAGAGATGCCTCACTAAGATGACATTATCGTGTTGCAAGTTCCTGGCAGCCTTAGGTTCTGATCAGCACGGTGCTTTTAAAATGCTTCCTGGTTGCAGCAAAGAGAAAAAACGTGCCAAAAATGTATGAAACTCCGCATTTTAAGGTTTTTATTTATATTACTCAGCAGCTCTCCCTTTCAGCTATACTTCCATGGGAGGGTTTCAGGAACAGTGCCCTTGTTAAAACAGTGTTTAGGTATCACTTAAGGTGATTACATGTGGGCTGCAATAAGCAGTACCAATATGCCCTCGGGGGGTGGCATTTTAATTTTGTAAATGTCTACTCCTTTTTGACACCAACTTGCAATACTTTGTGCACAACGGCTGCATCTGTAGAACTCTGAGTATCCACTCTGTAGTGATTTGTCAAAAAGTTGAAAGAGGGCCAGGTTCCCACTTACAAAGTTCTGTTTCTGAAGCTTCTGTTCTTTCAGCTCAGGAAGGGGCCAGCACCCTGGCGGAATGTATGATAGCCAGTGCTAATGGCCACCATTTAGCAACTGCATGACCTTTTATTATGTCATTCTGATCCATAACGCCAAGTCAGCCTTGGAGGCTGCCAAGCCTTTCATCGCTGCTCCACACAGAACAAAAAAGTTAGAATATCTACAACAAAAGGCTGTGCTCTGCCCAAACATGCCTTATCTGTCCTGCACACATTCACCACATCAAGACATTTATTTTCGATGCTAACTAGCTTCAGGCAAACAGAAGGAAAGTTATCCTCCTGCTTGATAAGTAAATTGGGAGGCACTACTAGAATAAATGAAAGCAGTCTATATAGAACTTCCATCTCTTGATGGAAAACCAGATAAAGGTTTCTACAGCAATAAGATACAGTGGGGGTTAACTTACTAACTCCATGTTGAATGGCTATGAGCACACATATCTTAATTAACAAGAATTGCTCAGTATTTTGTACTCAGTAATTTCTGGAGATAGTTCAAAAGGGAGTTTGCATTACACACTGTTAAGGTCCCAGTGGCTACAGTACCAGGTAAAAATGCGTCTGGATGTGCTAATCAATCTGAAAAACATGTTAACAGCTTTGTAAGAACCTGAAGGGGTCTCTCCAAAATTGCACAGAACAACTCCAAGACAATATACTTAATCATAAAAGGTTATTTGATGGAGATCTTTGTATAGACCCACTTGAAGGAAACCCAACACTTAAGCCAGGGAGGCTTTTCTGGTCTGAGGCAGTAACACATCACCCAGACATTAAAATCAACCATGCTCCATCATAAGAGATAATAGAGGGGAGATATAATAGAGACCTTCGAGTACCTGAAAGGAATGAACACAGTAAACTGCGAGGAAGTATTTAGCATAAGTAGTGGATCAAGAACACGGGAGCACTAGTGGAAACTGATGGGGGGAGATTCAAGAGGGAAGTGAGAAAGCATTATTTTACATAAAGGGTGGTGGAGTTGTGGAACAATCTGCCAGATGATGTGGGGGGTGCCAAAATTATCAATGGTTTCAAACATGGCTGGGACAGAGTGAAGGGCTTAGTGGTTGCTCAGGGTGGTAGTGGCAGGGTGGGGAGCATGGGGTTGGATAGTGTGAGTTAGAACCCTGCATGGACAACAGGTCCTGGGTTTGTTATGGTTCATGGGCAAACTGGATGGAGCAGTGGTCTTTTTCTGACATCATTTTCTCTGTTTTTATGTTTCTATAAACAGGGGAAGTAGACTGATTACTGCACAACATTGTGGTGTCCATGATGTTAGCTGAATTGCTTAGTCCGAGAAATCTCTTTTCGGGACACAGGCTGCCGGCCGAAGTCTTGCTGGACATGACTGAAAATTTGGATTTTGATACAGAGAGTGCAGGTGCCCCAAAACCTGAAAGGGTTCTTGCACCGCTAGCATAACCAGGTTCAAGAACTATGGTCTCCTTGGCCACTCTGGTACTAATAAAAGAAACAGCTTGTTTTCTGAAGAATATATGTTCAGCGACATCTGCCAGATTCACCTTGCAAGGTGGATCATTGATATGAACTCCAGAGTCATCTCTGCCTATTAGCAGGATGCACCATGGGGAATGTGCCCTGATTTTAGCACTTGTATGCTTTCATCGACATGCTTTTGAAGCTTGTGCTACATTGTTTGCTTATGTGTGCCACTATACTGCATATCATATTGTCTGAATAAATTCTGGCTTTCCCGAGCTGGAGCCAATCCCAGGACTTAATAAGTTCAGTACAGATTCCTTGTGACACCAAGATATTCATCTGCAGATATTGTTCCTCCAGAGCCTGACTTGATTTAGTATCTGGTCCAGAAGTCCTCCTTAGCCCCAAAGACTAGATATTTTATATCACCTCCATCTAAGAAGTTAAAGTAGAGTCTATCATCAGATTCTGATGAAGCTTCCACCAGTCCGATTTCTACTTGAAAGACTGTGAGATCTAAACTGGAGTTTGGTACTATTTTGAGACAGAAGCTCTTTAGACATCTGTGAACTCAAATTACTTTTTGGCTTTTAAAACTCTGAATCCCTAGCATAAGATTTTCCACTGATAGCAGGAAGACACTTTTCAGATCTGCGTGGAGGCCCTAACCCAGATATCCCAGGTTCTGGGAAAGGTGTACTGAACTCTTTGCATGGTTTGCTACTCTACTCAGCTATTATCCTGAAGGACTCGAATTGCCTCAGCAATGACTGGGACACCCGAGCCTCTCATCGGGTTCTGATCAAGAGTTCATCCAGGTAAAGATAACATGGTGTCCTACTTTTCTGAGTAGGGCTACCACTGCAATCAAAATCTTAGTGAATAGCCTCGGTGCTGATGCCAGCCTGAAGGGCAAAGCCTGATACTTAAAATACTGACCTTGAATGGCAAACCTCCTAAACTTCTGATTGGACTTGTGAATTGGAATGCGTGAGTGTGTAATGTTCAGACTGATAGATGCCAGGTAATTACTGGCCACACTGGTCTGATTATCATGCCAAGAGGCTCCATCTTGAACCTGATGGGTATGACAAACCCATTTGGAGTCCTGAGGACCAGTATTGAATGAAAGTCCTCCAACATCTTTGGAACCACAAATTGAATGAAAGCCTTCCAATATCTTTAGAACCACAAAATACAGTATATTGAGTAGTGCTTCTTGTTCTGTTCTTTAAAGGAAATGTGAGCTACTGTATTTCTCCTACACTGATCAGATGTTCCAGGGTTTAAAAATAGCATTTCTCCTCCGAGTGTCTTTCCCTCTAAGGTCACATACTGAACTCTATTGCACAAATGCCTCTGTCGTGATCTAGGTCCATTTGTCATTGAATGTCTGCAGATGACCAGCAGAGGTTCCTGACAAGGATGGCACCCTCCCAAGACTTGTGTTTTCTGATCTTCCTTGTTTCTCATCTGCACATTATATTAATTAGCCACTAGAGGTCACCTGTTATCTTTGGGAATCTTCGTATTTCTTTTCTGCATCAGTGCTTATCCGAGACAATTTTTCCCTTAATCCTCTCTCTTCCTCTCCTTCCTCATGCTCATTCTCTCCCCCCTACGTACCCCTTACTCATACTCCTCTCTAATCATGAATTCTAGGGCTGCCCAGGCCTGAATTTCAGTCCAGTGAAAGTCTTACCAAGGGCTGTGGTATCAGCCCATCCCCTCCATCTAGTGCTAGGCTACTGCCACAGCTCAGAACAATACCTGGGCACACCTCCCCTTTGTGGCCAAACAGGATGCTGCCCCTGAGTGGTTGCTCTGTCCTCCAGGTCAGGCTGGGGGCACAGCTCAAAACCCTGGACCATCAGCCGCCATGCCCTCCTTCAAGTCCCCCCAACCTGGCTATCCACCAAGGGCATAAAAATGATACACTTAAATACACAAAGTCTCCTTCCAAACCTAGCGGAGCTAAAGGCCTGGGTGGCACACTACAATCCTGATATTATGGGGGTCTCAGAAACCTGGCTGAAGCCCCACACCCCAGACTCTGCATGTGCCCTCCCAGGCTACAACTCCATTAGAAACATAGAAACATAGAATTTGATGGCAGATAAGAACCACTTGGCCCACCCAGTCTGCCTATTTTCCTACCTAATGGATAAGCTGCAGATCCTAGCTAACCAACAGCCTACTTCCTCCTACCCCCGACCCCTAGAATTGCCTTAAGTCTGTCCCATGCATTCTTGAATTTCACCACTGTTTTTGACTCGACGACCTCCTCAGGAAGGTCATTCCATGCATCCACAACCCTCTCCATGAAAAAATGCTTCCTCACTTTACCTCTGAGCCACCCCCCTTCTATCTTCCAATTGTGCCTTCTTGTTCTTGCACACCTCTTTTTCTGAAAGATGCTACGCTCTTGGACTTTGTTGATTCCCTTGAGGTACTTGAAAGTTTCTATCATGTCCCCCCTCTCCCTTCTTTCCTCGAGGGCATACATATTAAGCTTCTTAAGTCTTTCTTCATATGT
Organism: Neoceratodus forsteri; assembly: GCA_016271365.2. NCBI lineage: Eukaryota > Metazoa > Chordata > Ceratodontiformes > Ceratodontidae > Neoceratodus > Neoceratodus forsteri. Next base: position 1,876,576,467 of record CM057452.1, read on the forward strand.
CTTCTGGTGCAGACCCTGCACCATTTTAGCTGCCCTCCTCTGGACTGCCTCCATCCTGTCTATGTCCTTGCAGAGACTGGGTCTCCAGAACTGCACACAGTACTCCAGATGGGGTCTCACCAGCTGTCTGTACAGAGGGATAACAACTTCCTGTTTTCTACTGGTGATGCCTCTCTCTATACATTCCAGTATCCCCCCAGCCCTCCTTACTGCCCTCTTACATTGCTTGCCCACCTTTAGGTCATCTGATATGACTAACCCCAGGTCCCTTTCCATTGTTGTTGTTGTTGTTGTTGTAAGTATCTCACCCCCCACTGTGTACTCTCCCACTGGGTTTTTGTTTCCCAGGTGCATTACTTTGCACTTCTTAGCATTGAATCTAAGCTGCCATACATTTGACCATTCCTCTAACCTTGCCAAGTTCCTTCTCATCCTTTCCACCCCACCTGGTGTATCAACCCTGTTGCAGATCTTTGTGTCATCTGCAAAGAGACATACTTTCCTTCCAGTCCCTCTGCAATGTCACTTATAAAGACACTGAAGAGGACTGGTCCTAGAACTGAACCCTGCGATACCCCACTAGTAACCGCCCTTTCTTCAGAGTGGACTCCGTTTACTATTACCCTCTGTGTCCTGTTCTTCAGCCAATTTGTTACCCAGGCTACCATCTTGGGACCCACTCCCAGGCTGGCTAACTTGTATATTAATCTTTTGTGTGGGACTGTGTCAAATGTCTTGCTAAAGTCCAGGTAGGCCATGTCCACAACCCCTCCCTGATCTACTACTTCAGTCACCCAGTCAAAGAAATCTATTAGATTCATCTGACACGACCTTCCCGTTGTGAATCCATGCTGCCTTGTGTCCTGTGCCCCACTGGCCTCTAGGTACTCAACAGTTCTTTCCTTCAGAAGTGATTCCATCATTTTCTCTACCACTGAGGTCAAACTAACAGGTCTGTAGTTAGGCAAGACAGAGCAGGGAACAAGCCTAAGGGTGGAGCGCTCCTCTACTATAAGGCACACAAATGTGTCTGTCATAGGGCATACCCCCCATACATCCCCTGCCTGTGAGTTCGCATGCCCTTCTTCTGCTAGGTAACACAAAAAAGGTACACCTGGTCTGTGCCTACAATCCTCGTAAGGGAGGAGTGCTAGGGGTCTCCTCCCTCCTTGACAGACTCAACGCCAAGGTTGGCACAAATGAGTTACTAGTCCTTGGTGACTTTAACCTAAACTGGATGGGCTGCAATGCCAAGCAATATGAGCCCCTGCTGTCTGGTCTTGCCTCAGCCAGCTCATTATGGAACCCACAAAGCTCTCCTCCCACGGGGAAAAAGGATCCCTCATCGACTGTATGCTGAGCAACAGACCTGATAGAACAGTCTCCTCAGGAATTCTCCCTGATGTCACCTAGGATCACTCTCCCACCTACTGTACATGGGACATCTCCCCTCCCAAAATCCCCTGTAAAGTGATCCAGATGAGGGACTACTCCAAATTTAACATTAATGACTACCATGCTGACCTTAGACAAACAGACTGGTCCCGGATCACTGCCACAAGCAACCCCTCAGGGGCCCTCGACAACTTTCTCGCTGTCTTTACTCCCCTGCAAAACAAGCATGCTCCCCTCACAAAAAGGAGAGTGAGGGGCTCTGTCACCAAGTGACTCCATGGTGGTCTGTTTTCCCTCATGAAGCAAAGGGACAAATGCTGGGCGAGATACAAGACCTCCTTCTCCAGTACTGACTTCCTTGAATATAGGCAGCTGAAAAACACATGTATAAGAGCCCTCCATGCTGCCAAGAGTGAGTTCTGTCAATCTGCCCTGCTTTTCTTGACCAGGAACCAACCCAAGGAGTTTCTGGCAAAACATCAAAAACATGGTTGGAGGGTCCACCAGAGCCCAGGTCACTGACATGCATATTGGCAGGGTTAGCTGCAACAACCATCTTACAATTGCCAACGCATTTAACTCCCTGTTCTCTGACCTGCCATCTCTCCCCTCCCAGTCCCCTGACCCCCAAGGCTCAAGGCCCCTCCCTTATTGGGAAAACCCCCCGACCTCCCTTCTACTTAAAGGCCGTTTCCGTCATGGAGACCCAGAAGCTCCTTGCTGGTCTCTCCCCTCATACTGGAGCTGGGCATGACAGCCTTGAGCCCAAACTGCTCTGTCTGGGGGCATCTCTCCTAGCCGGGTCAATTGCACATATCTTTAACACTTCCCTAATCTCGGGAACCGTCCCTGATGTATGGGAAGTGGCCAAAGTCGTCCTTGTCTTCAAACAAGGCAACACAAAAAATCTCAAGAACTACTGCCCTATAACGATCCTGTCTGTGATCAGTAAGCTACTTGAAAAGGTGGTTGCCTCACAGCTCACCCACTACCTACAGAGCTATGACCTACTCTCCCCAGCACAACACAGCTTCAGAAAAGGGCACAGCACTTCTACTGCCCTAGCAATGGTCACCTCCGAGATGAGGTCTGGTACTGATCAAGGGAAACTGACCAGAGCCATCTTCATGGATCTCTTGAAAGCCTTTGACTGGGTTGACCACTCACTCCTGTGCTCCACTCTCTGGTCCCTTGGCTTCTCCCCCCCCACCCATTCTTGGTTCACAAGCTACCTCTCTGGCAGACAGCAACACACTAATTTCAACAAGGAACTCTCTGATCCCTCTCCAGTTGACTGCGGGGTCCCCCAGGGATCCATTCTCAGGCCCACTCTGTTTTCCCTCTTCATGAGTGAGCTGCCCTCAGCCTCAGCCCATGGGCACTCCACACTGTACATGGATGACCTTGTCATCCTGACCAGCTCCCAGGACATCAGTGTCACAAACACCAGGCTAAACTCCGACTTCAACCTAATTCAAACTTGGGTAAAGGGCCACAAGCTAACTATTAACCTTCAAAAGACTCAGGCCATGCTCTTTGGCTCCCTGGCTAAGACAAATGCATGCCCTGCTCCTCTAAAAATCTCTGGAGCTGATGGTTCCATCTTACATGTTGCGGACGCTGTCAAGTACCTGGGTGTAACCCTTGACCCGCAATTGGATCTCACTTTGCATATTCGCAACACATGTAAGGCTACAAACGGCAAGCAGGGCCTGGCATACAGAGCAAAAAGCTGTCTCACCTTGGCTGCACGACTCTCCTTAGCCGGAAGGGGGGACCTCCTACCCACGCTCTGCTATGGGCTTGTCTCCTTTGCTCACATCCCAAAAACCAGTCTTTCAAAATGGGACACTGCATACAACGTCTGTTGCTTTGTGCTTTCTGCTCCTCACCTCACGCACAGCTGTAAGGTATACTCCCGGCTTGAGTGGCTCTCCCCAGAGAAGCACCGCACCTTTGTCCTAGGCAACTTCATCAACAATATTGTCAGAACTGCCACCCCTCCTGCACTCACCAAATCCCTCAAACCTGCAACCCCTTCCTACAACTTAAGATCCAGTGACTCTCAAGTCCTTCTGGTTCCAAAAACCTGCACCCAAATGGGTGATCGGGCCTTCTCCGCTCATGCACCCAGATTGTGGAACTCCCTCGCAAACACTCACTCCTCCTCTTCCCATCCCTGCTTCAAAGCCTCCCTATGGGGCTTCCTCAAATTGGCCTCCGCCTGTCTCTGCACTTAATAAACCGCCCCTTGCGCCTTCGGCTCAGACCAATCTGGCCGGCTAAGACATTAAAACCTGGCTCAACTGTTAAGGAGATGAGTCTCCTGATACTGAATGCACTATATTCGCTGTCGAGCAAATTGCTATCCAATGTATTGTATGTATTGAGTCCATTTCTCTGCCCAACTGTTCATGTAAAGAGTACTTGTACTATTCTCTGTCATGTTTGCCTAGGTTTTCCCCCTACAAATGGTACTACTCCTGTAACCCATTACCCATACCCACCTGAGGGTATGGCTGACCCTATAAGCAGATTACTGTTGTCCATGCCTGTTCTATACTGTTATCTGCCCTCTGTAGTAATGTATATGCCTGATGTTCTTCTATGTACAATCCAATTCTGGATTTGTTCTTCTACGCACCTTGTAATCTCCCAGGTTGCACCTGAAAATAGGCACTTGGCTGTCTAGTTTGCTTACCTGGTAAACAAAAGCAAATAGATAAAATAAATAAATAAAACTCTTCATGAAGAAAAAATCGCCTTGCAGTTTGCTCTTCTGAAATTTCTAATGGAAGCATGACCTCCACATGCTGAGATTTGGAATTTGAAAAAGAAAAAAGTCTACTGTGCTGACCTCTAAAGCCATGAAAGTGCTAATTCTTAACATAGAAACTTAGAAATTGTTGGCAGATAAGGACCGCTAGGCCCATCCAGTCTGCCCATAAACCCTGTACTTGTTTTGGCCTCTGACCCTACCAGGTTAATGGTTTTTCACCATTCCTCCCCACCTTTAAGGTTCCCTTATGCCTGTCCCAGGCATGTTTAAATCCCTCCACTGTGCCCGCGCCCACCACCTGCTGTGGCAGACTATTCCATGTGTCCACCACCTTCTCTGTGAAGAAAAATGTCCTTACATTTCCCCTCAACTGGCCACCTTCCAATTTCATATCATGCCTCCTCTTTCTTGTACTCTTTCAATATTGGAAGATGTCTCCCCCCATACCTTGCTAATGCTCTTAATGTACTTGAACATTTCTGTCATGTTCCCCCGCTCCCTCCTCTCCTCCAGTGAGTACATTTTGAGGTCCATTAATCTCGCCTCGTGTGTTTTCTGGTGCAAGTCCTGTACCATCTTTGTTGCCCTTCTCTGGACCACCTCTACCCTGTCAATGTCCTTACGAAGGTGTGGCCTCTAGAACTGCACACAGTACTCCAGGTGTGGCCTTACCAGTGTTTTGTAAATGGCATCACTAGTTCCCGCCTTATACTAGTGATCACTCTGCCTGTGCATCCAAGCATGCCACTGGCCCTCCCAGCAGCCTTAGTACTCTGCTCTGACACATTTAGGTCATCTGAAATGATAACCCCCAGGTCCCTTTCTTCCCTGGTGATAATCAGCAACTCCTCCCCCCCCATCCTGTAGCTCTCCTCAGGGTTCCCTCTTCCCAGGTGCATTATTTTGCACTTCTGTGAACTGAACCTCAGTTGCCACATCTCAGACCATTTTTCAAGCTTCTCCAGGTCTCTCCTCATTTTCTCCACCCCATCTGGAGTATCCACCCTGTTGCAGATCTTGGTGTCATCTGCAAACAGGCAGACCTTACCCTCCAGCCCTTCTGCAATGTCACTAATGAAGACACTGAACAAGACTTGCCCAAGGGCTGACCCCTGAGGTACCCCGCTGGTCACCCCCTCTCCCTGGACTGGATCCCATTTACCAACACCCTCTGCCTCTTGTCTGTTAGCCTGTTCCTAACCCAGTTTACCACCTTGTGCCCCATGCCCAGACTACCCATCTTATTAACCATCCTTTTATGTGGGATGGTGTTGCAGGCCTTGCAGAAATCCAGGTAGATGATGTCCACCCCCCCACACACACACAATTTATTTCCTTTGTCACACAATCAAAAAAAAAATCTATCAGATTTGTCTTACATGACCTTCCCGCTGTGAATCCATGGTGTCTCCGATCCTGGGCACCATTCGATTCCAAGTGCACCTTGCTCAAGCTAGTATTAGAGAACTGCTAACTTTTAGATACTGAGGTATCCTGCTTAGAACCAAAGCACTGAAGCTAAAGTAAGTAGAGCTGAATGCACCTCTCAAAACTTGAATTTTCCATTTTTGTCTATCAAACCTTGAAAAGTGCAATATGTTCACTTTGGCTTGGCTAGGTTCAAAACCTAAAGAGAGTAAAATAACTGTAAAATGATGGTGTTTTTTTGTTATTGTGTTTTGTTTTTTGGGTTTTTCTGCAGTTAATACTCTATATGCTCCCTCTGGTCCAGGCAGCCCTCCCTTCATGCAAGCCTCTACAGACCCATCCAGCCCCATCACCCCGACTTTCCTCCAGGACTTATCATCGCACTACTACAGTGTGGCCTGGTTCCTCATCCGGTGCATGGCCTGCAGGTGGCTGGAGTCATCTAGATTCTTGGATCCATCTTTCCTATTTTTCTTGCCCTCTCTGTCGTGGAGAAGCTAGCATGCAATGATGCCAATGGCAATGTGATGGATTCTCCTGCATGCTGCACACAAGGCATCTGCCACAACTCTGCTCTATTCTTTTGAAGTTTTTGTGTGTGCCCCCCCCCCAGCCACCACTTGGGGCCAGTCAAGAGTTGAACTCTGCACCTCCCCCTACCTCAGAGGGGGAGAGCAGTTCAGCAGATGCTCAAGCATCCTACCCCCAGCTGACCCTCCGACTCCCCAAACTTGCTCCCGAACTCCGGTTGTCGGCGCTGCAAGCAGTGGCACTACCGCTGTGCCGGTGAGTCAGCTGTTAAATTATAGTGTCAATTATTAAATCTGCATTTGTTTTCTCTATTTGTTTCCAAAATATCACCCACAATCAGAATCACATCATGATCCAGTATGCCAGAATGAGAGAGTGACTCCATTTTCGGATGTCAAGGGCTGTGGATCATTAGGGAGTGGGACTAGGCAGGATTGTTTCTGAAGCAATGGAAAGCTTCTATTATTAAAGGCAACAAGTTTGACTATAGTTCTTATAATGATGTCCATGGTACTCAGCAGTACATTGCAGCTTAAATAATGTTTTGTTAAAGACGGCAGATTGCATAATGAGGCATTCACAGCCAAATTTCGGAACTCATTTAAAATGTTATTAGCAGCCTGACATCTTTCCTGTGGTGGTATACACTACTGATTTTGTAGCACACACTTCCCCACTGTTAGTGGGCTTTCCTCATCCGAGCCCATTGCAACAAGCACAGTGGCCGACAGAGATGTCCACCTGCCAGCAGTCCCAAACTGTATACCAATGTGCTCTGTTGCAACATATTTTTGCTGCCTGGATGAGATAGACCACAGATGCAGTAGCCCACAGGGTAGGCTGCCCAACTACCCATCAATGGTTCCAAAAGTCAGTTTTAAGAGGAAATGTGATCTGCCTGAGCACAGGCTTGGGAATCAAAAGACATGGGAGACCTAGGATCCAATCCGACCAGTGCCACTTACACACTGTGACATTGAACAAGTCATTTAACTGCTCAGTGCTTCTGTCTATTCAGCTGTAACAAATCCCAGTTTCAAAAGAAATGAAATATTGCATCTTAGCAGGACTGTCCTAAGGAAATAAATTAAGAAACAAAATTCTGTGTGGCATGTTGCAGCATATTTGTGCTGTCTGGGTGAGGTAGACTGCAGGTGCAGCATCTTACATGGTAGGTAGTTTCCCTGATGACTAGGTTGCAGGCTCGCCTCTGGAGACAGAAGATTGGAAGGTCATGGGTTCTAGTACCACACCAGGAACTTGTGCAAATACCCAGTACTGGCATGTAGTGTAGCAACAGGGGGTGCCATATTGTTGAGGTGTTATCCTTCAGATGCGATGTTTAAACTGATATCCATTAGGCCCATCTCTGGTGGTTGTCTAGGTGCATGTCAAAGATCTCATGGCACTTTCTGCAAGAGTAGGATATTTTTCTCAGTATCCTGGCTATCATTCCACATCAATAAAACATGTTCATGTAACCCACCTCCAGAGGATACACTTAGAAGTGAGCTTTCACAGCTCAGTGTGCCTTTCCAGGTCAAACATTATAATAAGTAAATATGGTAGACCACCTACTAACAGTTATGATAATTATGTCAGGGTAAGCAAAGGGTTTTTTGCACCTGACTCCAGTACTCTAAGGTTGTGGTGAGTTCCTAGTTAAAAAGCAGCTCCTGTCAGTAGCCTAGTGGGTGACCTAATGGGTCAGCACCTCTCCCCCCAGGATACCTACAGCATGTAGGCATGCTTACATGGGAAGATAGAGGCTGGAGGAAAGGAAAAAACAGGCTGACTGGATGTGCCAGAGGATGGCCATCTATCTCCTACCCAAGCCACACTCTGGGTGACCTGTTAGGAGGAAATTACATACAGTACTTTTAAATTTTCGTGCTTGAGATTGAAGTACCAAATTACATATCTGACCTCTTACAGGAGAGGCCAATTAAATTAGGTCTGAGGTCTGCTGGGGGTATCGAATTTAGGGGATGCCCTTAATTAAAGTTAAAAAGTTAACTCAGCAGACTGGAAACCGTCTTTACACAGTCTATCAATTTGATTTCTGACAATAAGCTGTACTACCTTAGCTGAAGCAAACTCCCTGGCTTCATGAACTTCTGGCTAGCTCTAACCAGTCCTGCCTTCTTTCATTGAATCCTGTTAATTACCAGATGTTGGGTATTTGACTCTCATTCCCCCCACCATACTGCTGATGTTACAAAAGCAGGTTACAGAGTAACTCTTTATTGCTGTACTTTCATTCAACAGATTTTAAAGCTTATCAAAGCCACTCTGCAACTTTTTGCCCTTCTGTATTAAAGTTAAAAAAATAAGTCTTACATTGATTCCTATGCCGAAGAAAAAATTAAATGTTTTATAGTGTGTGGTAGAATGTGGCTGAGGATGGAATTCCATCCCTAGAATAGGCTTGTTGTACTGCAGTAGTGGCATCATAATGTTATTGTGCTGCACTGAGGATGTCACTACTGCAGCACAAAAACACAGAACGTCTTTGCATGGCTGCCTTATTCAACCCACGGCACCTAAAGAAGCGGCTGTGCCAGAGAGGCTGGACCCAGATGTTAGTAGCGCCTGATTGAACCTGTAGAGTAAGGGCATTAGCGGAGCATGGGGGGACCTTTTTTATACATGCTGGACACAGACTTGCTTTGTACTAATGGTTGCGCATACACTATAAAAGGTTGTGTATGAGCAATCATACACATACAAGGGTGTGTTTCAATCTTGAGGTTACCATAGTAAAAAGAAACCTCTTGAATTATGCTTTCGAGGTCTCTTGTTACAATGAAAATCACTCAACTGAAACATAGCCTTGTTGTGTATGGTTGCTCACATACAATCCTCTATATAATAACTGGGTCCCATTTTTTCCCATAGGAAAAGCCAGTTGTAATTTGCAGTTATAACCAGCTGGTTATAACGGCAAACATGCGCTTCTTTTCCTATGCAAAAAGCACAAGCTACACAGCAGCTCTGCCTCTCGGCAGCTTTTCTTTTCTGCCATCTGGCACTGTAAATAAAATACATTTATTTATTTTTCTTTATTTAATAGATTAAGTGGAATAGTTAGAATAGTTGGTGGGTTGACCCAGGGTGAAGTACTGTAGGAGGTCTGGTGGCATTTTGATGTTGGTGTAGTGAAGGGCAGCTGGGGTCCCTCCAGGGCCTTTCTGCTTCCACTCTCTTCTGTCTGCCTTCGCTCACTGCCATGGCTCCACTAATGTGTCTCCCACTCAGCTCCCTCTTTCTTACCATTGTGGCTCTTCACTTGGCTTGGCAGTTGGACTTCCACTAAAGAAAACAACAAACTGGGCTATGCAGAGCCCTCACCACTGCCACCAGATTGCAACTCTCTGGGAACTGCTGAGTCTGCTTCAGGTACTGCTCCTCCACTTCTTGTCACTGCCTCTCCGCATATTTTGTATAATTGCTCCGATGAAAAAACGCAACCCCAGCAATTACATAAAATAAAACATGGGTTGGTGTGTGTTAACTTGAATTTTACCCACCGCCTCGGTGTTGCATGCTTAGATAAACCCCTCGAGCTTCACTCTAGAGGTTTATGTAGCATCCAACACCTCAAGTGTGTAAAATTTTCATTACACACACCACCCCATGTATTATTCTATATAAAATTATTACAGAAACACAATCTCAATAATAGAAGGAAAGGTTACAATTTAGCTACTCAGGAGATTCCAAATTCTGTCCGGCTTCTCGTTTGGTTGTGAAAAACTGGTTGCTATGGACTGATGTCATAAGATTCCGTACATGATGCATAGGATGTTTCTTTGCACAGTTTTTAAAATTTGAACACATACAAAGCAGAAAGCAAAAAAAAAAATAGATTTTAAAAAAGTTAGACTCTCCTGATAGGGTTGCCACCTATCAGGTTTTTAACCTGGTAATCCGGTTTTCAGGGTCCCTATCTAGTAATCTGGTTTTAGGAAACATAGAAACTGATGGTAGATAGGACTGCTTAGCCCACCTAGTCTGCCCATTTTCCTTACCTGTTGCAATACTGCAGATCCTACCTGATCTCTGGCTTTTACCCTCTCTTTCTCATTGCTAGGGTTCCCTTGTTCTTGTCTCATGCATTTTAGAATTTCCATACTGTTTTGGCCCCCCACCATGTCCGCTGAGAGGCTGCTCCACGTATCCACCATACTTTCTGTGAAAAAATACTTCCTCATGTTACCCCTGAGTCTGTCCAGCCTCATATCATAACCCCTTGTTCTTGAACATCTTTTTTTCTGAAATATGCTATCCTCTTGTAACTTATTTATGTCCTTGAGGTATTTGAAGGTCTCTATCATATCCCCCTTCTCTCTCCTCTCTTCCAGGGTATACATATTGAGGTCCTCTAGTCTCTCTTTACATGACTTTTGGTGCAGATCCTGCACCATTTTGTTGCCCTTCTCTGAACTGCCTCTACCCTAACTATGTCCTTACAGAGAAGTGACCTCCCGAACTGGACACAGTACTCCAGATAGGGTCTCACCAATGATTTTTATAGTGGTATCACCACCTTCTTTTCACGGCTGCATGGGCGGAGCTCTGCAGATGTATTGCTAGCATTCTGTAAAAGGGCACTGTGGAAGCACGTGACCAGACAGCTCACCAGCATGCTTCCACAGTGCTGTGGCACAGTTCCACTACATTTTGTTGTAACAGCCCTTCCCATCTATCAGCTGCATAAACACACCCCTTCATAGAGCCCTACTTTTCTTCTGCAACTGCAAAAGTGACGGCTGCCGTGCCCAAGAAGGCCGCTGAATGAAACTGCACATGGATGAGTATCATACATGCACTGTTCTATCATGGAGGTCATCTTGGATATGGCAGACTCCAGCACCATGAGTGCTCCAAGTATTCTTTCACTCAGTCACGTCGCTCTGAGCAGCCATACCGGCTCTGACCAGAGGCTGTTTCTGGTGGTGATACCTCTCCCCATGCACCCCAGCATCCCATTGGATCTCCCCACAGCCTTTTCACAATGCTTGACCACCTTTAGGTCATCAGATATGATTACCCACAGGTCTCTTTCCTGTTTAGTGGTCGTTAGTAATTCCCCCCCCATCATGTACTCCTCCCCTGGGTTTCTGTGCCCCAAATGCATGTTTTTACACTTCGTTGCATTGAGTTTTAGCTGCCACATTCTTGACCACTCCTCAAGCCTGCTTAGATCCCTCCTCACCCCCTCCCCGGAGTGTCAACCCTGTTGCAGATCTTAGTGTTGTCTGCAAAGAGACATACCTTCCCTTGCAGGCCCTCTGCAATATGGCTTATGAAGACATTAAAGAAGACTGGCCCCAGAACTGATCCTTGTGGTACCCTGCTGGTCACCCTACTCTCTTTGGAATGAACTCTGTTTACCACCACCCTCTGTGTTCTATCTCTTAACCAATTTCTGATCCAGTTTACCACCTTGGGACCCACTCCCAGGTTGCCCAGCTTGTTTACAAGCTTCCTATGTGGAACAGTGCCAAAGGCCTTGCTGAAATCCAGGTAGGCTGCATCCTCCGCCTCTCCCTGATCTAATTCCCCGGTCACCAAGTCAAAGAAATATATCAAATTTGTTTGACAAGACCTTCCTGCTGCGAATCCATGCTGCCTAGGATCCCGTGATCTGCTGGATTCAAGATATACCACAATCCTTTCCTTTAGCAATGATTCCGTTAATTTCCCCACTGCTGAGGTCAGGCTGACTGGCCTGTAATTGCCAGCCTCCTCCTTACTCCCACTTTTGTGGGGAGCGACTACATCTGCCTCCTCCAGTCCTCCAGAACCACTCCTGTTTCCAACGATTTGTTGAACAGGACTGTCAGTAGTGCTGTGAGCACCTCTCTAAGCTCCTTTAATAATCTTGGATGTATCCTGTCTGGCCCCATTGTCTTGTCCACTCTCAGTTTTGCGAGTTCCTTTAGGACTCTCCTCTGTAAATAGACTGGTGTCCACCTCCCTTCCATCGATGCTCCTGTCGCTTAATTGAGGTCTCACACTTTCCCCTTCTTCTGGGAATACTGAATAAAAATATTTGTTCAGGATCGCTGCTTTCTCCAGGTCCCCCTCTGCACACTCCTCTCCTACCCCTTTTAGCCTAACAATCCCACCTCTGGTCTTTCTTCTTTCACTAACGTACCTGAAGAATGTCTTGTCCCCTTTCATTACAGCCTGGGCTATTTTTTCCTCCATTTTCACCTTTGCACTCCTGATTGCTTTCCCTGCCTCCCTCTGTTTTTTTACATACACTTCCCTGTCCTCCTCCTTCTTCTGTGTTTCCTTGTACCTCCTCAATGCCAGCCTTTTCTCTCTTACCTTCCCAGACACTTCCTTTGAGAACCATAGTGGTTTTTGTTTCCTCTTGCTTTTGCTTAATTGCTTAACACAAAGATCTGTTTCCTCCTCAATTGCTCCTTTCAGATTCGACCACTGTTCCTCTACCAACCCCCCGCCAAGGCTTTCCTGAGGCATTTCCCCATCTTTGCAAAGTCGGCCCTTCTGAAGTCTGGGACCCTTGCTTTCATGTGGTTTGACATCCGCCATTGTTTTCACATTGAAACCACACCATACGGTGATCACTGGACCCCAGGTGGCTACCCACCATGACATCTACAACTCTGTCCCCATTGGTGAGTACTAGATCCTGTATTGCTCACTCCCTAGTGGGCTCTACCACTAGCTGTCTGAGGCACGCCCCCTGCAGGGTGTCCAGGATGTCCCTGCTCCTGGCTGAGGCTGCAGCTGGGATGCTCCAATCAACATCTGACAAATTGAAGTCACCCACTAGCAGCACCTCCCCTCTAGTTGACATCTTATGGATGGCTTCCACTAGAACCCTGTCCAACTCTTCTCCTTGTGCTGGAGGTCTGTAGATCACTCCAGTGCAAATAGCGGTGCCATTAACCATCTCTAGGGTGACCCACAGCACCTCCGTCCCTCCCTGCATTCCTTGTACCTCAGTTGCTTTTATACCCTCCCTGATGTAAAGAGCCTCTCCTCCTCCCTTTTTACCCACCCTACCTTTCCTGAATAGAGTATAACCTGGTATGACTACTGTATATCCCAGTCACTTTTCCCTTTGTACCATTTCTCAGTAACAGTGACAATGTCCAGGTCAGCCTCTGCCATCAAGGCCACTAGGTTTGGGATTTTATTTCACAGGCTGCACGCATTCATGCATATGGCCTTCCAAGTTATGCTACCTCACCTTCTGACAGCTCCCCTCTTATCATCATATCTTCCCTCTTTACCCCTCCTGTCTTTATTCCCATTTCTCCTTTTCTCTGCCATTCTACCTTTTCCGGTTCTAGGTACCATTGATGATTTCCCATCCTTAGGGTCCTCCATACTGACTGCTTCCTCCTGTGGGGGGGGGCATATTGATTCTTTCTGCTTTCTTCTGCTTCCCCCCTTGGCTAGTTTAAATGCTTGCCAATGAAGCATTTAAACCTTTCACTGAGTATCCTGGTTCCCCCTCTGGATAGATGCAGGCCATCTCTCCTGTATAAGCCTCCATCCCTCCAGGTGGGACCCTAGTCCCCAATTAAGCCAAATCCCTCTGCTCTGCACCAGTCCTTCAGCTATGCATTGAAACTCCTGGTGTGGAGTATCCTGTCCTCTCCCTTGTTGTAGACAGGTGACACCTCCAAAAAGGTTACTGAGTGTGTCACCTGTCTAAGATCCCTCCCCAACTCCATGAACACCTCCTGCACTACCCTATCCTGATCACTAGCTAGGTCATTCGTCCCCAGGTAGACAATGCAGTCTAGCTCACCCACCCATCCTGCTGCCCAGCAATCCTTAAGATGAGCTTCCTGTCCCTCTGACCTATGGCGCCGGGTAGGCACTTGACCTCTCTTGCTCCCTCCTCTCCTGCCCCAAGTCTACTCCCCTAATGATAGAGTCCCCCACCAGGAGTTGCTTCCGCCTCCTCTAGGGAATACTACCTCCCCCCGGAGTCTCCACCATGGACAACCCATACATCCTCCTTGGTCTCCACTACAGGTGCCTCCTTGGGACAGTCCTGCCCTGCCAGAGTGGTGTAGAAATTGTGGAGTGAAACTGCAGGAGGGATGTGCCTCTGTCCCACCACCCTCACCCTTACTGAGCCCACTATGGTCCAGCCACTACTCCTTCTCGGTATCCTTTGAGGTAGCGGGGGTGGACTTGGTGGTCCTTGGGTGGGGGAGGAGGCTACCCAAATCCCAGCCAACTCTGCTTGAAGATGAGCAACCTCTGCCCTCAGCACAGACAGCTGCATGCAGATGGGGCAGCACTGCAGCCTCCAGAATGTTTTGCTCAGTGATAGGTTTTGAGCCAGTGTGAGTGCTCACATACTTTTGCGACAGATTTTTGTTATACCATGTATTGTTTCAGCTGCATGTTCAGGTTAAAAACAAGTTCTGTTGTCAATATAGCCCTTTCTTTGTAAAAGGAGTCAACCTGAGAGGTGTAAAGTATGGTCACTAAGACCATTAGCAGATATTTTATCAAATCTTTTCCACTCTGCACCTTAAAGTACCTCTGCAGCAAAGCTGGGCAATATGTCTGACCCTACCTTCTGTAACAGCAAAGATTCAGTTATCTTCCAATGCATTTTCATTTGCTGGTGAACTTTTCTGACTCTAACAGAATTTAAGCTTTTTTAAATTAGTTTTTTTTCCTCTAGCTAAAAATATGATCATTTATTTTGGCTTCAAAATAGTACTGTAGACATGAAAAGGAATTGGATCAACAAAAAAATATATGAAGTACACGTTATAAAAAACTATTTGTTTATTTTATATTTTTGTATACTATTTACTTAATTTCCCTTGTCTCCACTCTGGATCATATCTGTAAATGCAATTTCCTTTATCTCTGTATGTTTACCTGATAAAACAATTTTAATAAATAACTAAAATAAATTCATAAATACGAAGCACCTAGAAAAGCAAGTTTAATGGGTACAGTATGTTAACATTTTTGTTGAACTGCTGCTTTAAGTGTTGTTTTTTACTGCTCCATTTAAGTCTTCACTGACTTAACAAATGACTCTTGAAGAGGAGTCAAGAAAAAGGGATGGGGCAATGAGTACATGGAGTTAATAACTGCGGAGAATGCATTGATTCAAAAGGAGATTGAAGCGGAATTAAATAAAAGAGAGGACCAAGTAAACCTATTCAGAGATGTGCCCCAATTTTTTCAACAATATGAGGATTTTACAGAAAATTTAACAAAATATGATGAGAAGGTTAAAAATATAAAGAAAACGAAGTTTGATCGTGATGAGAGAGACTATAAAACGGACGCATCTTTAATTGGAATGTACCTGTTAGTAAAGAAGCTGTGAATCAAGCCAGAGAAGTTAAAGTGGATAGTCCAAAAGACAATCTTTCACAAAGGTTGGAAGTGATAGATCAGGCTGAGGATTGTTTTTAAGGGGAAGAAGAAGAAGGATGTGTCATGTTATAGGACCCCCCCCCCACTTGTACCTTGGAGAAGCCAACGCATGAAAAAACAAATGTTAGAAAATGCACAAGATGAGGTGGTAGAGAGAGAGATCCAAGAAGAGGCAGCTTCAACAACAGGGTTTGGAGAGGAAGACAGAAATGGGGGAGATTCCATTAAATGTAATTAACATTTCACATTATGCATTAGATGAATGGGAATTAAAAGTACTGAATAGGGGCCTTTCTTTTACACCTTCGAATAAGTTTAACTTATTTGATACAGTTATAGATGTTAGCAAGCTTGTACGTAATTTGAGTTTAAAAGCCTTCTTTAATCAGGGTGCAAACTTAGTAGAAGTAAAAGAAAATGCTGAGCAGGAAGTTGAAAATGAGCAGGATGGTAATGTGGGGAATAGTTTTAAACCTTGCTCTGTTTTTTGTCCACCTTTGTCTGCAGCTTTACAAATGTTTGAGAAGTGCTGTCAGGATGATTTATTAGCATTAAATGAAGACGAGAATTCACGTCCTTTTTACAATATAAGCAAACAGGAATGAGAAGTATTGAACAGTCTCGGTAATAACAAAGAAATTACTATTAAAGCTGCTGACAAAGATGGAGCTATAGTGATTATGGACAGTGAGAAATATGACATTGAATTGATGAAACAACTGTCTAATGATATGTATTATGAGAAGCTAATGTTTGATAAAACCCTTTTTCTTAAGAGGCAAATTGATGCATATCTGAGTGAAATGAAAAAAGTGAATGAAATTAGTACTCAAGTTTATGAATACTTAAAAGTTGATTTTCAAACTAGAGCTACATTTTATATTTTGCCAAAGATACATAAAGATTTAATGAATCCACCTGGAAGGCCAATTGTTTCAGGTAACAATAGCCTATTGGAGCCTTTGGCAAAATATGTAGACTCTTTTTTGGTAGATTTGGTTAGGAATATCCCTTCATACATAAAAGATACAGGAGATATACTTAATATTTTGGAAAATTTGGCTATTGAGGATGAGAGTTTTTTAGTTACATTGGACGTACAATCTTTATACACTAACATTCCACATAAAGAGGGCTTAGAGGCCCTGGAGTTTGATTTGGAAATGAGAGAACATAGTATTCTATCCACTAAAGTATTAGTACAGCTTACCAAATTTGTTTTGGAATTTAATACATTTTTTTACAAAAATGATTTTTATTTACAGAAGATGGGCACAGCAATGGGAGCAAGTATGGCACCTAATTATGCCAATTTATATATGGCAAAATGGGAGCTGGAGATAATAAGAAATGAGAACAATCCGTTTTTGCAGAAAATTGACCTTTGGAGATGTTTTATTGACGATGTCTTCATAGTGTGGAAGGGTACTGTGGAAGAATTAATGGAGTTCATACAATATTTAGAAAAAACGAATCATAATTTAAGTTTCAGTATAAATTTTAGTCAGGAAGAAATTTGTTTCCTTGACTTAAAAATTTATAAGGATGGTTGTGGAGGTGTTCAGACTGACTTGTTTAGAAAATCAACGGATCGAAATACGCTATTATTAGCAAGTAGTGCACATCCCAGACATGTGATACGTGCTATTCCTAAGGGACAGTTTATACGTACAAAAAGGAACTGTAGCAGTCAAATTGAATATGAAATGAGAGCAAATGAGCTGATGGAAAGGCTGTTATATAGAGGGTATGATGCTGGCACTATTAAAGAAGCGGAAGATGCAGTAGATTTGATACCTAGAGAATCACTTTTGAGAAAACAAATAAGGGAGAAGAAGGGTGATAGACAGATGTCCTTTGTAACTACTTTTAGTTCACAGTCAAAGGAGATCTCAGATATTATATGAAATAATTGGTATTTGGTACTGAAAGATCCGAATTTGAAAGGAATGGTTGAAAATGGACCAAAAATGATTTTTCATAGAGGAAAAAATATTGAAGATATAGTGGTGCACTCTGTGCAGCCTTTACCTGATAAACCCAAGAATTGGCTTACTGAAAAGAGAGGAGGAGAATGCTATAAATGTGGTAATTGTAAATACTGTCCTTTAGTGAAAAATACTAGAAGTTTTAAAAATCATGCAACTGGTAAAGATGTGGAAGTGAGAGGAAACATGACCTGCAATACTGCTGGGGTAGTTTATATGGCAGAATGTACATGTGGTAATTTTTATATTGGAAAAACTAAAAGATTATTTAAAGTGAGAATTGGTGAACATGCTAGGGCAATTTTGAATAAGGACATTACAAATGCCCTTGCCCTACATGTTGTTAAAGTAGGGGATCAAAATACACATGTTTTTCAGTTTACTGCCATAGAAAAACCCTTTGTTATCAGAAGAGGAGGTGATTACGATAATCTACTTCTGAAGAGGGAACAATATTGGATATTTTCCATGAATGCCATGTTTCCTCCGGGTCTGAATGATAGGATTGAGATTAAGCCTTTTCTGAGAAAAAAGTAGATGTGCAAATATATTTAGCTGTTGTATTTTTGTTTTTCTAAATATGTTAGTGTGTACTAACAACAATATATTTTTAATTTTTTTGCAGTTTACACACATACAAAATTGACTGGTGACCTACCTATCTACCTACCTATTCGATCTTTAGGTTTACGTTGTACATGTAATCTATTTTTAAAATGTATTAGTAATTAATGTATAATGTGATGTTATTGGTGCTGGATTATGAAATATTAGGCATAATATTTAATTGTTTTTTGTATTTAGATTCATGAGAGTTTTTTTTGGTAGTTTTGTATATAATGTTGACACAGCATTATGTTACTGTTGTTTTAAGATGCACACTATAAAAGGTAGTTGATTTCCACAAACATCAACCTTTGAGAAAGCTGATTGCGAAACGTGTTAGGTGATGTGGATGTGACATGGGAATGTCCCTCAGCTGCTGCAACAGCTGAAGCAACTGTTGGTTTGGTCTGTAATACAGCTCACTTCTTGTGGTTATTCGTGGATGGCATGCAAACTCTATAATAATGCCTGACAGGGTGGGTGTTATGCTGGGATAACATCCCACCTCAGTGGTCAGTCGAGGCTACTGCTGAGGGTGTCCAACACCCGAAGGGATGTTATCCCAGTATAACACCCACCCTGGAGGGCATCATTCCTATATACAATGGCTTGTTGTTTTATACAGAAAAATAATTTTAAAGAATTTTGTTTAGCTTTAAAAATATTTTTTTAAGAGAAGATACAAACAATCATCAAGTGGAAAAGGAAATATCTATGGCAGCATCATCTAGTTAATCAGCAGGGATGTTATGCCATGATAACATCCCTGCTGTGATGGCCAACTGACCAATCAGGAGCCTGTAATCAGTCAATGTCCCTTGTTCTAGTGTCTTCCACTTAGCGAAACCGCTGGCCTGTACACACCTGTTTATCCCTTTCATATCTCCCTCTCTCTGCATGTCCACATTGTATGAAGTCCTAATGTTCTGCTCCTCCATTTACACAGTTTGCCCTCCATCTACTGAGTCATCTTTGCTGCTTGATCTTGTACACTTTCGCAATGGCTATGTTCTTTCCCAAGGTATGGTCACTGGACTGATCAATGGGGAACCATGCTTGTCACCCTCCACACCCTGGAGCGTACACCATTTACTGCCAGTCTCTGAGTTCTGTTCATCCCCCACACTGTCCAGTCTGTTGACCAGTTAGAGTGAATTACATGCAGTCCTGTGTCAGTGCATGGATAGACAGATACGAATAAGGAATTTGCAGGGTGTGCTGCAGCTGGGCATGGGGAGACATTGAGTGCATACTGGTTCATGTGCTATGCAAAATGTGAGAAGAAGTTGATTTATGGCTGCTTTGCTCATTGTGTGTGTGTGTGTGTGCACTGAGGGAAGGGGATGTTGTATTCGGTGACCCATTCATTGCAAAACAGGCAAGAACAGCAAACAGAAGTAGTGGAAAAGATGGGGCACCAGGAACGGTGCTGTGGCTGTCATCAGTAAACCACAGGTAAATATAGAGACAGAAAATAAGACCCAATATAGAAATAAACAAAAAAACATTTAGTTCAATGTATAGTTAGTGTCCTGATGATTATCCCAACTGCAGCTGCTCCTTTGATGTTTGTGTTAGCTGATTTGTATTGCCGATAGGTATGGTGTAGTGCTTCTGATTTCAGCTCTTGTTTTGAGAGTTGATCTCAAAATGAGGAAATAATTTGTGGCACTAATACGCTGAACCCAGGAAAAGGCACAAATAAGTGCATGAATTGGCGGATGATCACTCACTCTGAAATCCAACAATGTGTTTTTTACATTGATGAAACCACGGAAACCTGAAGTGCAAGGATGAATGCACAGCCAGACTCCCAGAAACATAACATAGAAACACAGAATTTGATGGCAGATAAGGACCGCTTGGCCCACCTAGTCTGCCCATTTCCCTACCTAATGGATAAGCTGCATATCCTAGTTAACCAACAGCCTACTTCCTTTTACCCCCAATACAATTGCCTTATGTCTGTTCCATGCATTCTTGAATTCCCCCACTGTTTTTGATTCCACAACCTCCTCAGGAAGGCTGTTCCATGCATCCACAACCTCTCAATGAAAAAATACTTTCTCACATTACCTCTGAGCCGGCCCTGTCTATCTTCAAACTGTGCCCCTTGTTCTTGCACATCTCTTTTTTAAGATGCTACCTCTTGGACTTTGTTGATTCCCTGAGGTACTTGAAAGTTTCTATCATGTCCCCCCTCTCCCTCCTTTCCTCAAGGGGATACATATTAAGCTGCTTTAGTCTCTCTTTGTATGTCTTCTGGTGCAGACCCTGCACCATTTTGGTTGCCGTCCTCTGGACTGCCTCCATCCTGTCTATGTCTTTGTGGAGATGGGGTCTCCAGAACTGCACGCAGTACTCCAGATGAGGTCTCACCAAATGTCTGTACAGAGGGATAAGAACTTCCTGTTTTCAGAGTGAAATTGTTTTAGCACAGCCACAATAAGGCTCAGAGCTCCTTTAGTATTTAGAGAACACTTTTATTATATTATATTGTATTGTATTATATTATATTATATTATATTATATTTTAGTTCTTTTGTATGGCTAAGTCTAAATTAACTCTAATCAAACTCTGATCTCTAAAAAGCTGTTTTACATTGGTTGTGCACATGCATAAACCAATGTATTGTTGCAATACGGGATTTTGGTGTGTATCGCTGACGAGCCCATTACAGTTACAAAACCAGGGATTGTAATGGGCTCAGCAGTCAGCAGCAGTGATCACTCAGTGTGGTCCTGATGCAACTTCTCTGCTAGGTGAGCTGAACAGCCATGCACTTCAAAGGGCAGAAGCTGCTCCAATCAGACAGAGCTTCGGTCCTTAGATTTGCACGAAGCCCACGTCAGTAAACAACTGATTGGCTTGTGAAGTGAAAGGGGAGGTCTTGCATAACAGAAGCTTCAAAAAAAAAAAAAATCTCCTTCCCAGACTAACAAAAACAGGCTCCCCATCCCCCTCATTGTGGGACACTGGGTGGCCCACTCCCAGTGTCCCCAGTTGTCCTTCAGCCCAGAATGGTTCCCCGCCTCCCCCCAGCAGTATGTCCTCTTGATATAAGGTTTGCCAATAGCAGGGTGCCCATCCCTGTGTTGGCAGTAGCCCCCTTTACTCTGACAGTGTGGGACACTGGCAGCCCACCCCAGTGTCCCCAGTTGTGTATTAAATCCTCATATTATTGTTGTAGAACACTGGGGAGCCTACTTCCAGTATTACCAGTATGTCCACGCCCCAGCAGTGTTGCTATTCCCCTTATGTTTGAGGACAGCGGGTGCCCAATCCTCACATCGGTAGTAGCACACCATCCTCCTCATAATATGGGACACTGGGTAGCCCATTCCCAGTGTTCCCAAATGTATAATGTACTTGTAAAAGAGAACACAGTCCCCTGATATCTTTTATTAATTATTTTTTTAAAACCTGGAAAAAAATGGTCCCTCGCCCCTTCCCCATTCCCAGCCTCCTCTGTGCCCCAACCTCCCTGCACCCCTCTTACCCCATACTTAACCTCTGGAGGTCAGCAGCTGCGATCTTCTCTTGACCAGGACACGTCTGCACACTTCAAAGGTGAACCGTAAACTGAAGGAATCAAGGTAAGCCGTATAATGGCTGTCAACGGGGTTCTCAACTAATGGGATATCTCAGCCATTTTTAGGATTTTTGATCCCACATTTTCAACATGGGGTTCTTGAGACCCTACCTCATGAGCACTGGCACTATCATCTCATTAATCAGTCCTGCAAGGTGATTTTGTGGTAGCTGTGTGGAATCACCTTTTAGGACTGAGTAACAAAATGACAGTGCCAGTGTTCATGAGGTGGGGTCCCAAGAACCCCATGTTGAAAATTTGGTTCAAAACTCCCAAAATGACTGCATTACAGGCACGCATTTGTAGCGTCTCATGCACGCCATAGCTTTGCAATTTTTTCATATTTACACACCAGATTTTCAGCATTGCCATTTTTTCACACCTCCTCATGAACAGTATAGCTGTCATTTTTCACATGTTTTTGCACCTGTTGAACAGAATGGCACGGTCGCTAGTGAAATCAACTTTTGGGATGGAGTAACAAAATTACAGTGCCAGCTCATGAGGGAAGGTCTGAAAAGCACCTGTTGAAAGTTTAATGAAATAATTCCAAAAATGACCACATTATGAGCTGCATTATAGCTTCTATGCACGTAGCGTAACTTTGACAATTTTTCATATTTTTACTCCAGATTTTCAATATTGCCATTTTTCACACCACTTCATGAACAGTATATAGCTGTTATTTGGCACATTCTGGCCGAAACATGTTTTTACACCTATTGCACAGAATGGTACGGCAGCTTTGCAAAATCAAATTTTGGGACAGATTAAAGAAATGACAGTGCCAGTGTGTTAATGGTGTGATGTCCCCAAAAGGACATGTTGAAAATTTGGTTAAAAGAATTCATGAAAATGCCCATGTTATGTGCATCTGTTGAATTTATTCTACGCACGCACATAATTTTGCGGGATTGGAGGGCAGGGTCAGAAGGACTCCTGGCGCCTCCCACAGTAAAATTAGGTACTATTATACTATCTCAAAAGAAGGGAAATTGGCTGCAGAAAATTATGTTATCGTCATTGTTAGGGTTTTTATTAAATCATTAAAAGCTGGGAAATTAATGTTAGGTTCCTACTTTCACCATCACTTCTATTTTCCACACACCAACAGATGGTGTACATAGGTCATCAGACTCACCTTCCCATTCTCCTGTACTGTACCTTGTCAGCTTGTTTACACATGGAATGGGGTAAGAGTTGGGCCTGATGATCCCATGGCACACCCCTATGCCTGTTGGTGTGTGGAAGGTATGGGTGGGGGGGGGGTGGTAGGACTGGGAACCCAAACACTGAGTTTCCCAGCTTTTGACAATTTAATAAAAACCCTAACTAATGCATTAATGTACTTTTTTGCAATGTGATCTGCTGGCTGTACTATAGCAACAAGCAGCATCATTTCATTCATTAGATGCTGGCGCTTAGCAGTGAAGGAGGAAGGGTTGTGCAGTACTGGACTGGTGGATGGTGGCAGCAATTGCCTTCTCCTAATAAGGAGAATTGGGTGAAGGGGGCTGGGTGCCGGGTGTGGGTGTGCGGGGGCCATTGGTGGGGGTTACTGTGTATTCTTGGCACTGCTGCCTCTCTCTTACATTAGTCTATGGCACTATTCACACTAGGGCATTTGAAATGGTTCGCTGTGCTTGAACCATTTCAAATGCATGCTGGCCTGGATCGTGTCCACACTTAACCCACTTCCAGATCCAATTTATGGAACCGTGCTGAAATCATGATAAGACCTGGGCTTGAGCTTGATTCTATAAATTTTTTTGAAAATGAATTGGTTTCCTTTGCGTAATGGTCCAGTCCATGTTGATGCATTTTGCTGTTGGAGTGCACGGTAGATGAGCTGCTGAACCGGCTTGCACCGCACACAGATTATAGCTATAATGTGAATGCAGAGACTGCATCTCCTGAAACTGATCAGAGAATTGAGTTTCAGTAGAATGCAACAGCACAGTAAGAACAAATCTGTTTTTGAAAATAAATTTTGCAACTGTGCTGTAGTGTGAATGGGGCCTATAAGATAGGGGCTGGCCATGGAGGGGAGCAGGTTGTACTGGTCACCATTAAAAGTTTTTTTTCAGCAGAAAAAAAAAATTGCGGGTGCTGGATGGATAGGAGGGTGAGATTCAAATAGGTGTTACTGAAAGAAGTTGCTGCCTTGAAAGTACATGAGGCTATGGGATCAGATTAGAGACATTGCAGGGTATAAAGGGAGCTCAAGGAAGTGCCAGCGTTAAACAAGCAAGCAGCGTTCAGCACTGACAAATGATTGTTTTATTTTTAAATAAACCTTCACTGGGATTCACTTTTGTTGCCCATTGGTTTGCTTGTTGCATCATGGTCCATGGTTTCCCTGACTGGAAGTCAAACAATGGACTGCATGCTCACAAGGCGACTTCTTATTGGCCCAAAGTGTCACGTGATAGCTATGAGCTTGAAAGTTTCATTTCATTTTCATTTTTTATACTTGTCAGCTGATGAGCAAGTTTGCTCGTTTTCACAAGCGACAAGTTTTTTTAAAAACCATATACCATAAATACAATACAGTACAAACTAAATAAGCTGCATTATACAATAACATCCATACAAAATAACACAGACATCAAACATTAAATACAAGTGCATTCATTCATTGAGATACAGTAAGCCATTGTTTTAGTCTGGCTTTTAATGTTCTGGTGATTGTACAATTAACAATTCCTCAGGTATGGAATTATAAAAGGCTGATGCCCTGTTAAGTAAAGTAAAATATATTTATAATGTTTAGAATTTAAAATGAGAAAAAGAAGGAAGTATGATGAAAATGATAAAATAAATCTGTATCTGATCAGTATAATTACTGCATATAAAATGAATGGATGAGCTCTGAGATGATATTAATAGTTTTAAAGTCTAATCACTTTAAGATGGAGAGATTCTTCGGTTAAGTCAATTAATTATACGTTTAGCCCTATTTGAAAATTGATATTTTATATTCTTATCTCTACCAGTTTGCTGATAACACAACCATCTCTTCCCTCAAATGTTTTTCAGTCTGTTTGTTACAGTTATAGTGGCTTTGCACAATAAACTCTGTCAGTGTTTTTTCGTGGCACACGTTAATTTGTCCAATCATTCCTGAGTTACTGTTTCTTATAAAACATGGTTGCCCTCTGAAAGGTCTTAGCTCAGTGATTTAGTCAGCAGAGATCAGTAAAAAGACCAACATCCACTCCCTTCACACTCCTTCCACACTTTCTCTTTTTTCTTCTTCCTCTGCCTGGCTTCAATTTCCCTTGTCTGGGAACATGAACTCCTACCTGGGCAGCACCTACTCCAGGTATGACTCCGGTCCCAGCTTCTATATCGGCTCCAGGGAAACTGGCCATTAGGGATCTGCTGTATCTGTCAGGATAAATACAAAACTTAAGGCAGCACCTTAGATGTAAAACCATAAAAGAATATTTTCTGAGCATAGTGTTTAATATAGATGGCTTGTTGACTGTAAAATGTATAAACACCTGTAAGTTTTGTTTGAACAGGGCCAAGCTTCAACTCCATTCAGTACTCCTGTCTATGAGGCAGTTAATCAGCCATCTTCAATCATCCATAGAAAGAGTGGAGGCTGTCCTGAGGAGGTAACTAAAATGGTGCAGGGTCTACATCAAAATCCTACAAAGAGATACTAAAGGACCTCAGTATGCACACTTGCATGGGGGAGGGATGAAAGAAAACCCCTAAATACCTCCAGGTAAATAAGGTACAAGAGAGAAGTATTTTCAGAAAAAGATGTTCAAGAACAAGGAGACATGCTATGAAGTTGGGGAGGGTTAGATTCAGGAGAGATGAAGAAATACTTCTTCACAAACATAGTAGTGTATTCCTGGAATGGCCTTCCAGCAGAGGTGGAGGGATGAAAACAGTGATGGGGTTTAAGAATGCAAGGGATAGGGATAAGGAAATAATAGTGGAAAAGAAGGGGAAGGAGAAAGAGTCAGAGATCAAGTAGGGTCTGTGGTCATACTGTAGTCAGGGAAAAATGAGCAGACTGGGTGGGGCAAGTGGTCCTTATCTGCCATCAAATTCTGTTTCTGTTTGGTACACTGTCTTAACAGTTTTGTGCACTGCCTCTACAGTAAGTTCACTGTCTCTACAGTTTGGTACACTGCCTCTACAGTTCAGTACACTGTCTCTACAGTTTGGCACATGGTCATTGCAGTTTAATGTACTGTCTCTGCAGTTTAGTACATTATTTGCAGCTTAGTACATTGTCTACAGTTTGGTACACTCTTGCTACAGTTTAGCCCACCATCTCTAAAGTTCATTACACTGTATCTACAATTTAGTATACATTCTCTATAGTTTGGCACACTGTCTACACAGTTTAGTACACTGTCTCTAAAGTAAAGTAGTACACTGTCTCTAAAGTAAAGTTTGGTACACTCTTTTTCTCTCCACAGTTTAGTACACCGTATCTGCAGTTTAGTACACCCCATCTACAGTTAATGCCTCCATGTTTACAGTTTTATGTATTTGCACAGACATGACCATCTTCAGTTTCTTTAGGAAATAGATGCTAATTGATAGGATGGTCAGCATTGTCAAGATTGGGAGGAGCTCAGTGGGGGATGAATACCTTTAAGCGTCTGGGTATCAATGTAGGCCAGTCCAAGCAGTACTGCCTTCCCATCTCCCCTGATGAAAGCTGAAGTGTGGCTATTCACTGAAGATCACTCAGCTGCTGTCCAAATCTCTGTCTGCAATCCATACTCATTTATAAACAACATAGGAAGTGTTAGCCCTTAAAAGAATCATAGAAACATAGAAACATAGACTTTGATGGCAGATAAGGACCACTTGGCCCACCCAGTCTGCCTATTTCCCTACCTATTGGATAAGCTGCAGATTCTAGTTAACCAACAGCCTACTTCCTGCAACCCCCCACTATAATTGCCTTATGTCTGTCCCATGCATGTTTGAATTCCTGCCTGTTTGAATCATGCCTGCACAATTTCTCAGAGCTCTTACTGCTATGATAACTTGCTAAAGTACTGAGATTGCATCTCAACAATTGCTAGCTCAACAGCTGAGATGAGAAGCATTCCAGAAGAAAGTTTTCCCTTAAAAACAAACACATGTTATGTTTTGACATAAAAATTGGAACATTGTGCCTTCTGCAACAGAAAGTTATCTAATGCATTATGGTACAGAGCCAGGGTATTATGGCACAGTACCCAAGCAGCATGTCACAGTGAACACATGGCTTAACACAATATCCAAATACAGTATCATGACACTTTATCCAAGTATAATGACAGTATTGCAACATGTTATCCAGGTATAATGATACCATATCTAAGCACCAAAAACAACCGTTCTGGAGCTTCTGATACACAAAAGGAGCTTGTACTTTTACTAAAGGAACACTGTTAGCTTTTTGTGGATTTTTTTTAAGCATTACCCTATAATGCTGCCTGTTGCTATTAGTGATCTAATATTTAGTATAATGTGCCCGATTTTTTAACTCACAGTTTATACCTCCTCCTATGCAATGATCCTTACCTTCCTCTGTGTACCCTCAAGCTGCCACAGATTTGTTGTGACCTAAGTACCTCTGACCACTGGTCCTCCATTCAGCCATGGTTTGCCTCCTGGGGTGGAAGGGGGTCTAGCCCCCCAAAGCACTGTGTCTTGTGAGGTACCAGCTGGTTGAGGAATACAGGTCCAAACCATCAGGTTCACCAGGGCCCATCACATGGTGGATCGTGGTATCATTCCTTTGTTTTCTCCCATAACCTGAGGGCATCAGCTCTCTAGGAGATCTAAGCAGCATATGCATGTGGAGGTGTGCTGCTACTCCAGATCTCAGCTGATGTTCTCTCTGCCCTCAGTAGCCACAGCTGGACTACCACCTGTTGTCACCCAGCTGGCAGTGTAGCAGCAGTGGCGGTGACCCTCTCTTGCTGGAGGAGAGCTTGCCCTGGGATGCTACAGCCTCCTCTTGTGGCCGACCCCCCAGCAGTCTGAGCCCGTTCCCAAACTTGGCTCACCAGCATTGTGAGCAGTAGTGCTACTGCTGTGACGACAGGCCAGCTCAATGAGCCCTGATTTGACAGAATTGTGAACTTTTTATTCTTTTTATAAAAATCCTGGTAAGATCAACCCACCTGTTTAGCTGCTGTCAGACCCAGATACTCATTCATGTTATCAGTATGGTGCCAAGCTGCCTGTAAACTCATGCATGCACAAATATGTCAGTTTAATGCAAGGCGATATGGTAGTATTCCTGAAAAGCTGGCAGTCACCTACACTTATTACACTCTCTTTAAAGTGAAAACTAGCACTGAAACATAAAGAATATTAATCTGAAACCTGAAGTTGGGACTCCAGAGATCACTAATGTGCATGTCCTGAGCCCAGCTTCAGATTTCAAATCTCCTTTCTATATGTTTTCCAAACTTTATCTCTTACATAATCACAGCACTTTATTCAAGTATCATGGAACAGCTTGCAATTACAGTATCAGTGCAGTGCTCAAATATAATGGCACGTATCCAACTACAGCATCATGATATTTTATCCAAGTATCATGACACAGTTCCCAAGTATGGTATCATAACATTTTATTCAAGTATCATGACACAGTTCCCAAGTATGGTATCATAACATTTTATTCAAGTATCATGACACAGTTCCCAAGTATGGTATCATAACATTTTATTCAAGTATCATGACACAGTTCCCAAGTATGGTATCATAACATTTTATCCAAGTATCATGACACAGTTCCCAAGTATGGTATCATAACATTTTATCCAAGTATCATGACACAGTTCCCAAGTATGGTATCATAACATTTTATTCAAGTATCATGACACAGTTCCCAAGTATGGTATCATAACATTTTATTCAAGTATCATGACACAGTTACCAAGTATGGTATCATAACATTTTATTCAAGTATCATGGCACAGTTTCCAAGTAACATGTCACAATGCTCAAATGTCATGGCACTGCATCAACATCATGACATTTTATCCAGACACCATGGCACAGTTTTTCGCTACAGTATAATGTTACAGAGTTCAAATATTATATTTTATCCAAGTATTATGGCACAGTTCAGGGGGATGAACCCCGCGTTATCAATAGGAACAAAGAGTGAGGGGAGATAGACTTAAGTCCATTTTCAGATGAAAGAGTCCTGAAAGGACTTGCAGCTCTGAAAGTGGACAAGACTATAGGATCAGATGGGATACACCCATGGGTACTAAAAGACCTCTGGAAGGTGCTGGCTGCCCCACTGATGGCCTTATTGAATAGCTCACTGGAATCAGGCATTGTTCCTGAGGACTGGAGGACATCAGACATAGCCCTTCTACTTAAGGGTGGCAACAGGGAAGAGGCTAGTAACTATAGGCCAGTGATCCTTCTCTCAGTTAATTGAAACACTGATAAAGGTTAGTAGAATATCTTGAATCCAATTGGCTGCAAGACCAAAAGCTGTATGGATTTATGGGGGAGGGGGGCAAGCTAGACAAATCTTATTGAGTTTTTGACTGGGTGACCAGATAAATAGGCTGGGAGGGCAGTGGACTTTGTCTATTTGGACTTTAGCAAGGCCTTCGACACTGTGCCACACAGGAGACTGATTAAGAAATTGAGCAGCCTATGGGTGGAATCCAAAGGGTGAATTGGCTTAGAAAATTTTTAATGAATAGTTGACAGAGGATGGTGGTTAACAGCGCTCACTCTAATGATGGGAGAGGGAACAGCAGGGTGCTGCCAGACTCAGTACTGGAACTGGTCCTCTTCAACATCTTCATATGTGACATTGCATATGAACTGGAAGGGGATGTGCACCTTTTTATAGATAAAGTAATACCCAAATCTGTAATCAGTAGGACAATAAGGAAGGGGTGAAAACAATGCATAGGTATCTCCAGAAATTCAAGGAATGGTGAAGAGCATGGCAGTTGGAGTTCATTGCCAAAAAGTGCAAAATCATGCACCTAGGGCATAGGAACCCAATGACTGAGTATCGGGTGGGGGAAGGTACTGATAGTCACTAAGCAGGAAAAGAATCTTGGGGTTATCATATCTGATGACTTCAATATGGCAGGCAGTGTGACACAGCAGTAGGTAGGGCCAGTGGGGTGCTGGGATGCATAGGAGAGGAATCTCCAGCAGGAGGAGGGAGGTGGTGTTGCCAGCCACTATATCACTCTCTAGTGAGACCCCACCTGGAGTATTGTGTCCATTTCTGCAGGCTACACTTCAGAAAGATATTGACAGACAGTCCAGGGAAGGGCAACTAAAATGCTGCAGCGGTTACACAAAAAGCCATACAAGGAGAGACAGGGGGATCGCAACAATGTACACCCTGGAAGACAGGAGAGTGAGAGGGGACATGATAGAGACTTACAAGTACCTCATGGGGTGAATAGGGTGCATAAGGTGAGTCTATTTCAAATGAGCAATAGCACCAGAACCAGAGGGCATGCAATGAAGCTGAGTGGGGCAAGTTAGGGAAGGATGTGAAGAAGTACTCCTTCAGTGAAAGAGTGGGGGATTCCTGGAATAGACTGCCAGTAGTGTGTGTGAAAATAAAATTCCACTGGCAGAATTACTGTAAAAGTCAGAATTCCCTTCACAAAAGTTTGGAATGCACTTTGGCAACTTTCATGGAATTTTTAACTTAGAACAGCAGAATTAATGTACGAATTGCAGAATAATAACTGGTGACCCCTAATATCAATCTGTTTTTGAGACCTGTAAGAAGTACTATCAACCTGCAGTTGATATGGCAAAGTCATATCAACCTGCAAGTTGATACAACTTTTATTGTCTTGTGCCAAGTTGTGTGTACCATGCTAAGGTACTTACTGACTCGGAAAAGTGAACCATTCACAGTTTTTTTTTAAACTTTTAACAATGGATAAGCTGTTGAACCTTCCCCTTGTCTTTATAACAACCAGCATGCCATGGAGCCCCTATAGAGGTCGAATCAGCAATGCAGGAAGCACGTAATGCTAAGACTCTGAACTTGGTTTACTTAGCTCCAGTTATTATAAAATAACACATATGAAGGTGAAGTATTTGAGTTTTTACACACCTTCAGTGTGTGACTATATATAAACCTCTCAAGCTTCGCCTCAGAGGTTTATATATTATCACACACCTTGTGTAAAATAACTGCATACACACACCTCACATATGCATTATTCTCTATTTAATGTATTAAACTGCAAAAAGAAATTCCACAGACCCGATCACTGAAATGCAGAATGATAACATATATTGTGGATTGATATATTAAACTGCACAATGGAATTCCTCAGAATTCTACAGTTCATGTGTATCATTCTGCAATTCAGCCAGAAATACTTAGGGAATGATGCAAAAATTTTCCAAAAACATTTGGAAGATTCAGATTTTGCCAATGGCAAAAATACAGAACATTTCACAAAATTTATGAAATTTCATGAAATTTCTACAAATTCAAGAATTCACAGTTTTTGCCCAGCTCTAACTGCCAGAAGTGTCAGAGGTGAAAACAGTAGGGGGGCTTCATTCATGCATGGGATAGAACATAGGGAATATTAGGAAATGGGCAGGGAGTAGGGAGGGTCACCAGAGACCAGCTAGATTCTGCAGAGACAGACTAGGTAGAGACCATCTGGGTAGACTGGTTGGCCAAGTGGTCCTTTTCTGCTGACAAATTCTGTTTCTATGTTTCCTAGTACAGTATCATAACGTTTACATATTTATTTTCCAGCAACATGTCACAGTGCTCATATATCATGGCACAGTATCCAAGTATAGTTATCATGACATTTATTCGAGTATCATGGCACAGTATCCCAATACAGTATCATGACATTTTATCCAAGTAGATGCAGTAAGCAAATTCAGTTTCATTTTTCCAAGTATCATAGTACAGTTTCCAAGTACAGTATCATGTCACAGTGCTCAAATATTATGGCACAGCATCCAAGTAAAGTATCATGAAATGTTATCCACGCACCATGACACAGTGTCCAAGTATCATATCACAGTGCTCAAGTATCATGGCACAGTATACAAGTATGGTGCCAAGAAATTTTAACCCAGTATCATAGCTCAATGTCCAAGTATCATATTACAGTGCTCAAATGTCGTGGCACAGTATTCAAAGCAGGTCCGTGTAACCCACCCTCCAGGATGCACCTGTAAACAAGCAATAATAGCTTAATGGAATAGGAGGACCTTGCAGTATGAGCAGACTGCAAAGACCAAATGGCCTTATTCTCTGGCTAAATAAGTAAATAAATAAATACAATGGCATGACATTTTATCCAAGTATCATGGCACAGTATCCAAGTAACATATCACAGTGCTTAACTATCATGGCACAGTTTACAAGTAGAGTATCATGGCACTGTATCCAGGTATCATGGACACAGTGCTGAAGTAGTATGTCACAATGCTTAAATATAATGGCACAGAATACAAGGAAAGTACCATAACATTTTATAGTATCAGGGCAGAGTTTTCCAATAGCATGCCACAGTGTTCAAATACAGCACCATGGCATTGTATCCAAGTTTAGCATCATACATTTGTATCCAATTATCATGGCTCATATTCCAAGTACAGTATCATGCCACAGTGCTTACCTATCATGACAGAGTATCCAAGTAGAGTGCTATCACATTTTATACAAGTATCATGGAACAGTGTCCAAGTAGCATATCACAGTACTCACATATCATGGTAACTGTATCCAAGTACTGTCATGATATTTAATCTTGGTGTCATGGCATGGTGCCCTCATATCATAAAACAATACTCAAATATCATTGCATAGTATCCAAATACAGTATTATGACATGGTATCAGGTATCAGTGGCACAGCACCCATGTATTATGTCACAGTGCTTAAATATAATGGCACATTATCCACATACAGTATCATAACATCATGGCACAGTTTCCATATAACGTGACAGTGACCAAATACCATGATACAGTTGTCACAAATGCACTCTTACAATAAATGAAATCCTCAGCTCCACTAATGTGTGCCAACTTGTAAGCGTAAGTTAAAATGAAAACACATGCATCATGTATAGGGACTTTTAATCTTTATCAATCAGTAGCATGTAGTTGCTAGTAGGTACACCTCAACTAGTTTCTCACCAAACGTGCGTCATCAGGTGCGAAACTAGTTGAGGTTGTAGCCTGTACTGCTGAGCGGTTGTGCATATACTATGCACTGATTAAAGATTAAAGATTTCCCATATACCTGTGGTGCCGTTGTTTTTCCCTTTTAATTTCACAAATGCACTCTGCAGGTCAGGCCCTCTGCTCCCACAGTGCCAACCTCAGAGCACAATAGTGTGAACAGGTAATAAACAGGGTAACCCTCCTGTCTGCTTTTAGGTCCGAATCACCTTTAGTCTCAAGTTCTGGGGGAATTCAAACTGTGAACCTTATGCTAGCATACCCAAATGTACAGGCTCAGATACGTACCCTCTTCAGGGATTACATAGATACATAGACAGTGTTGGCAGATAAGGGCCTATGACCCACCCAGTCTGCCCATTTAAGCCTGTAAGTTCAGTTAATGTTTTCCTAGAAGTCTGTTGCCCCTTACCCCCTGACCTCCAGAATTCATTTATGCCTATCCCATGCATTCTTAAATCCCATGATTGTTTCAGCCCCCACCACTTCCTCTGGCAGCGTGTTCCACTTGTCCGCCACCCATTCTGTGAAGAAATTCTTCCTCATGTTTCCTCTGAATCATCTTCCCTCCAACTTCATCCCATGCCCTCTAGTCCTGGAACATCTTTTTCACTTAAAAATAGTGTATTCCTGCACCCTGTTCCTCCCTGTAAGATACTTGTATGTCTCTATCATATCCCCTCTCTCCCTCCTCTCCTCCAGAGAGTACATGTTCAGTTCCTTCAACCTGTCCTCAAAGGACTTGTGATGCAATCCATGTACCATCTTTGTTCCCTCCTCTGAACCTTCTCTACTCTGTCTATGTCCTTACGAGGTAAGGTCTCCAGAACTGTACACTGTATTCTTCAGGCGGGCCTCACTAGTGTCTTGTCTAGTGGAATTATGACCTCCTTTCCTGCTGGTGATGCTCCTGCCTATGCATCCCAGCATCCTATTTGCTTTACCTGCTGCCTTGTCACACTGTTTCCTACCTTGAGGTCATCAGAGATGATAACCCCTGCTTAGTGCATGCTATATCCTCACCCCCAACTGATATATTGTGCCAGGGTTGTTGTGCCCCTATATGCATTATCTTGCACTTCTTTGCATTGAATTTCAACTGCCAAATCCCTGACCATTATTATTATTGTTTCTGCAGGTCCTTCTCATTCTATCTACACCCTCTGGTGTGTCTACTCTGTTACAGAGCTTTGTGTCATCAGTGAACAGTGAAATTCTGCCTTCTAGGTCCTGCTCAATGTCACTGATGAAGATGTTGAATAGGACCGGTCCCAGCACTGATCCCTGTGGTACCCCACTGGTCACTCTTCCCTCTATGGAGTGACAGCCATTTACCACCACTCTCTGTGTCCTGTCGCCCAGCCGGTTACCTACCCACCACACTACTGTCCTGCCCACACCCATATTCCCCAGTTTGTGTAATAGTCTTCTATGTGGCACAGTGTCAAAGGCCTTGTTGAAGTCCAGATAGGCCATGTCCACAGTTGCAGTACAATCTTTCACCAGGGGCACCAAGCCAGGTTTCCAAAATGAACCCTTAAAACTCTATAAGAGACCTTAGGTATATTCTTACCTTTTCCCAGTTTTGTAACACCATCAAGCCCTTTAAAACAGCTGTCAAACTTTAACCACGCATACATCATATGCAAACGAACTTGGAAGACACACCAAGGCAGTATCTTGAAAAAAGATTTTACTAAAAGATGAAAAAATATGTAAAATGTAAACACAAAACAATATATCAAAAACATACAATCACTTGAAAGAAAAACAAGGAAAACTACAGAACAAACTTCCACCAAAATACATTAAGATCTTTTCTATCTAATGTATTACCCCTGCAAGTGCTTAAGTTATATCAAACAGCTGTGCCTTTCTAGAGTCCCATGATGCTATATCTAACAAACAGTTCAGACACAAGTATTAGTTTAAACTGTGTCTCCACATTCCTTCTGTGAGTCATCTAGCTCCTCCTTTTAGAATATAAAAAATACAAACATGGTGTCTTTATCAGAGGTATATTAAGTAAGGTGAATCAGCAAAAACTAATTTCCCAAATTACGAGTCTTTGATCCACCAGTTCCTTTGAGGTTTACAACCCTGCAGTCCATCACCTAGGTGCGATATAAGAAACTGCTTCATTATGTCCTATCCTGTAATAAAATGTATATTTAGCTTCCCAACTTCAAAGCAGCAACAGGTCATAAAAATGCCATAAAATGCAATTTCTCAAGGAAGTTAATTACATTACAGAGATCTCTCTGGTCAGTTAACATATCCTGTAGCTTCACTGAAATCTGGAGGGCACCATGGAATCCTGGGCTGTCTTATGTAGACAATCACATACTATATTTTATATTACAAATATCATACAATAATCATAACCAGCTGGCCAAGCATCACAACAATATCATGACAAAGTAGCTTGGCACAGTGCCAGTGTGTCATGGTATAGCGCTGATGTATCACGGATAAGCTTTATATGTACTATGATTTCTGATTTTTCTTGCACCACTGCATGCCTCTACCCCTTAATAATTCAGCACTGCTTTTCTTGTTGCACAGTTTGCATGTATTTAATTTTTTTTATTGCACTTCCTGTATATGATTTGTTTGTACTAATTCTTGTTTGTAATTCTGACTGTCTTATCCAGGATTGACTTGAAAATGAGCATTGCTCAACTGGGTTTTGATCATGGTAAAACAAATAAAAACAATGTAAATACAAAAGGTCTCAAGTGTCATGACATCTGTTGTGTGCAAGTATGATGGCACCATGTTTAAGTATAATGATATAATGTTAAAATATCATGGCTCAGTACCCAATTACTGTATAATGACATAGTGTTCAAGCAAGGCATAGTGTCCAGGTCTCATGATATAGTGTGTACAACAATCGTGGCATAGTGTAAATGTATCAAGGCACAATGCCAATAAGATAAATATAAAGATAATATCATGTAGATACACTATAAAGAAAAAAGATTCTGCTTAATTACACGTAATTCTGTTGCTCAGTTCCTTATTTCTGTTCTATTTTATTCCTTTTTCTCTTTCTGAACCATTGCCTCCAGCTTACGTTTTCCTTCTCTATCCTGTTATTCCACATTTGGCTAGACTCCCCCCAAGCCCACCTCTGCCTGCCCCCCTCACGCTTTCAAACCCCTTCATCCTTCTCATCTCAGCCTGCACTGTCTCCTGTCCCCTATTGTGCACCAGTCTGTCTCTACCAAACCATTTCTCTGTGGTTCTTTCTGCCACTTATACATCTTCTCTTACTTGGTGGTTTACTTGGTGTTAAGGACAACAGAAGGCCGAGGCCCATCGAGATTGTCCCCACACATAGTGGAACATTGTTCCCCAAAATAATTTCAACAAAAGAACCAGTTATCAATTGAGTTTTAAAAGTAATCATGTTTGAACAATCCACTAAGTCTTAGGTAGTTTATTCCACAATTTAGAAGTTCTGATGGAAAAAAGTTTGATCTTTTATTTGTTCTAGCCATTTCAATATGTAACTGTTTATTATGTAATCTTGGTACGATTTTCCTTGTGTCATCGAGATGCCACATTGTTCCATTAGAGTAGGGACTGGATGATGTTAAATAACTGAAGGAGGTCACCTCTAGCCCTTCTTGTTTCGAGTAGTATAGGCCTGTTTTTTCAATATAGTTTTATAATTAAGAGAGATAGATGAGGAATAATTTTTGTTGCCATAGGTTGTATCTGTTCGATCCTTCTTATATCAGAGGTTAAATAAGGGCTCCAAAAGAGACCAGAAATCACATAAGGCCAGATGTGAGATCTATAAGGTGATTATACATTGTTCTGTTTTGGAAGTAAAAGTGTGATTAATTCTTCTAAGTAAAGCATTTGTCATGTTAGCTACTTTATTACAATGATCTGTTGATGATCCTTTCTTTCCTTTTTTTTTAAATCCTCCAGTGCGTGACTTGATCATTCCTGCCACTGCCCATCTGTCCCTGGACCCTCTGCTGCCCCACTGAAGGTATGCCCATTCTACTTTTAAAGTCCCACATTCCGGTGGTGGACACTGATTAGCCAGTTTTGCTCTGGTTCTTGGCTGAGCTGCAGCTAACTTTTGGGGACTGAATTTCACTTCTGGGACTGGCTGTGCTGTCCTGGAAAAATGTGTCCCACTCGTTCACCCAGCCTCACCCCCAACACTCTTTAAATGGTCTTTCAACCTGGAGAGTCCTCCCCTCACTCTCTATCCTTCAATAGATATAAGGCTGGTGCTTCTACCCCTTAAAGTGATATTTCACCCCATAAGCTACTTCCACATCCTTGCTAATCCATGGATGCATTTTCTTGCTAGTTTTCCCATCCCTCTGATACAAATTTGTACCACAGAATATAACCCTTCCACTCTCTCCTCCTATAGGACTTGCCTATAATTTCATCCTATTATTCCAAAAATGATCATTGTAACATGTATCCTCCTTTTATATTTACCCCTTGTCAATTTTTCCCCTCTAGATTACCCTGCTAGTTACATACAGACCTCACTGCCACCTTACCATGTTCACATCTCCCAGATTCCCTGCTCCCTTACTCTGAACCATCTGTGCCCTACCACCATTCCTGGACATACTGGCTTTTCTTACCCTCTGCACTACTCCTCTTGGCACCATCCTCCAGTGCAATTATTCATCTAGTAAAAACAATTTCTCTAATCTCTTTCTACCACCCTATTAAATGCCCAGTTTATGTTGACCATGGTACCAGTACTATAGGGTTAACTACCTTATCATCATGATTCTACTTCTAGCATCTGGTGATATTAACCTAATCTGGTCCTACCCATGTTACCTTCTCTATCCTCCCACGTGGGCTTAAACTATGCCATCTGAATATTAGGAGCCTACTTCCTAAACTCAACCTGCTACCACCACTTACCATATCTCTCGCACCAGACATTCTCATACCTACAAGTCCTGGCTGTGCTCAAAATACCTGATTCTACCCTAGCTATACCTGGCAGATACACTCTCTTGGCAGGACTGTATTGATCCGGTGCGGGGGCAGTGTGGCAATGTACATTTCCTCCTCTACTCAATACACTACTGTTCTCTCCTCCTCGCTGCTTTCTAACACAGAACTGTAGAAACAGAAACATGGAAACATAGACTTTGATGGCAGATAAGGACCGCTAGGCTCACCTAATCTGCCCATTTCCCTACCTATTGGATAAGATGCAGATCCTAGTTGATCAACAGCCTACTTCCTCCTACCCTCCACTATAATTGCCTTATGTCTGTCCCATGCATTCTTGAATTCCCCCATTTTTGACCCCATGACCTCATCAGGAAGGCTGTTCCATGCATCCACCACCCTCTCTGTGAAAGAATACTTCCTCACATTGCCCTGAGCCGTCCCCCTCTATCTTCAAACTGTGCCCTCTTGTTCTTGCATCTCTTTTCTGAAAGATGCTACCCTCTTGGACTTTGTTGATTCCCTTGAGAATGCAGAGTTTCTATCACATCCCCTCTCCCTCCTCTCCTCAAGGTACAAATATTACTTTAGTCTCTCTTCATATGGTTTTTGGTGCAGACCCTGCATCATTTAGTTGCCCTCCTCTGGACTGCCTCCATCCTGTCTATGTCCTTGCAGAGATGGGGTCTCCAGAACTGCATGCAGTACTCCAGATGGGGTCTCATCAACAGTCTGTACAAAGGGATGAAAACTTCCGCTTTTCTACTGGTGATGCCTCTCCCTATGCATCCCAGTATCCCCCCCAGCCCTCTTTACTGCTTTCTCACATTGCCTGCCCACCTTTAGGTCATCTGATATGACTACCTCCAGGTCCCTTTCCATTTTTTTTGTTGTTAGTACCTACCCTCATTGTGTACTCTTCCTCTGGGTTTTTGTTGCCCGGGTGCATTACTTTGCACTTCTTTGCATTGAATCTAAGCTGCCATGCTTTTGACCATTCCTCCAACCTTGCCAAGTCCCTTCTCGTCCTTTCCACTCCCCCCCGTGTATGAACCCTGTTACAGATCTTTGTGTCGTCTGCAAAGAGGCATACTTTTCCTTTCAGTCCC
This sequence comes from Neoceratodus forsteri, assembly GCA_016271365.2. Classification (NCBI taxonomy): domain Eukaryota; kingdom Metazoa; phylum Chordata; order Ceratodontiformes; family Ceratodontidae; genus Neoceratodus; species Neoceratodus forsteri. Next base: position 1,876,615,468 of record CM057452.1, read on the forward strand.
TCTGCAATGTCAGTTATAAAGACATTAACGAGGACCGGCCCCAATACTGAACCCTGTGGTACCCCGTTAGTAACCCCCCTTTTCTTTGGAGTGGACTCCGTTTGCTATTACCCTCTGCCTCCTGTTGTCCAGCCAATTTTTTACTCAGGGTGGCTAACTTGTTTATTAATCTTTTGTGCGGGACTGTGTCAAATGCCTTGCTAAAGTCTAGGTAGGCCATGTTCACAGCCCCTCCCTGATCTACTACTTTGGTCACCCAGTCAAAAAATTCTATTAGATTCATCCGACATGACCTTCCCGCTGTGAATCCATGCTGTCTTGGGTCCTGTGCCCTGCTGGCCTCTTGGTACTCAACAATTCTTTCTTTCAGAAGTGATTTCATCATTTCCCTATCACTGAGGTCAAACTAACAGGTCTGCCTTGCTCCCACTTTAGTGAAGGGGAATCACATCAGCCTTCCTCAGTCCTCAGGTACCACACCATCCTCCTATGATTTGTTGAAAGGGTAGTCAGTGATGTCACTAATTCTCCTCTTACTACTTATATGAAGTTCCCATCACGCCACTGTCCCTCCCTTTCTCTGCACTTATTTTCATGGCTGGAGTTTACTGTCGCCTCTTGCTTAACATCCGCCACAGCCATTGATCTTCTAAAACTATAGTCTCCCACACCTCTTCTGGTTAACTCTGTGTCATGGGTGACTTTAACCTGAACTGGCTGTCCACCTCTCTCAGTAAAATACGTAATGACATTGCAGCTCTCAACTGACATAACTGATACAGGAGCTGTCTAGACAATCACAAAACTCAAAATCACTCCCTTATCGATTGGGCTCTCACTTCACTCATAGGGTCACCCATCCAGCCTCCTTCTGGATTCCTTGAGTGACCATCACTTGATTTATCTGGTCTGCAAAATCCATAGACCCAAGGCCCCACCAAAATCCTGCTCACTAGTTCCTTCAAATCCTTTGATCTCTCCCTCCTCTATGACCTTGCGCACAATGATCGGTCACTCACCTCCTCAGTTAACTCTGTGATGAGGCATTACAACACTTCAGTAGTAACTTTCTGCACATCTGGAACATTCATGCCCCTATCTGAGGCACCAGGGTAGATGGCAACCACCATCCATGGGTCACACCAGAACTACTGGCCTGCCGCTGGAAGTTGCATCCAAGATCAATTAGACTTCAGTGAAGTCCAGCACTGGTTCGTAGAAATCAACTTATTCTAAATGCCAAAAAAATGATCTCCGTGACTTTTGGAACAAGACAAAGACTCTCCCTCCTCCCCGCTTTCTCCATTCTCAAAACACTTGATGGGACCCCTCTAGAAGTCTGCACCTCTTTCAGGTACCTAGGGGTCTGGCTGGACCAACACCTAGACTTCTCCATGCATATCGAAGTTACCCACAAAAAACTACATCCTAGACTGGGAGCACTACACTGGAACCACAGCTGCATCCCTCTGCCTGCCTGCAAAGAGATCCTACAGAAAATGATCCTCCCCATTATCAAGTATGGAGATGTAGTTTATAGTTCTGCCCCTAAATCCACCCTGGCTAGACTGGATTCTCTTTTTATCTCCTTTTGCCGCTTCACACTAGATTGTCCTCCCTCCACTCACCACTGCGACCTCTACAGTCACCTTAATTCACCTCCCTTGCCAGTAGGCACCAGTACCACTGCAACAGACTCACAGCCAAATTCTGGAACCAGTTATTGCCCTCCTACCTAGTCTCTCTACCCTAACAGCCCCAAAACCATCAAGCGTACTCACTCAAGTTGTGAATCATGTCTACTACATATCCCACATGACTACCTCTGCTGGACAGTCAGCTTTTAGAGTCCGTCTACCAAAACTATGGAACTCTCTGCCGGCTGACATCCAGCTCTCCCCTGACAACAAATCTCCCTTCTTAAAGGGCAAGTCCCCATAAGCTGTTCGTATCAACTTGACGTGTACTAGCTTGACCCACATCTAAACGGTATGCACAATGTTTTGGCCAACCACCCAAATGTGATCTACGTTGTCCACCCAAATACTTTAACTATCAAATTTTTGATTGTTCACTACCTATTCTACTTAGTTAGCCTACTTTTATGCGGTTATCTCTGTTTCCTGCCTCTTGTACTAACTACTTTGAGATCATTTATCACTGAATTTATTAAAACCTGTACATATTGTATGTAACCTATGTAAATTTTGCTGTTCTAAAACTTCTGTATGTTTACTTGTATGTACTATCCTGCTCCACTACCCCCCAGGGCGCATCTGGAATCGAGCGTTAGTCTGCTCAGTATGTCTTTCCTGGTAAAACTTTTAAATAAATAAAGAAAGAAAGAAAGAAAATCATGCCCGTGATCAGGCTTGGAAAGCATATAAAACTTCACATTTACTGAGCACATTACAATTATATCGCAGACTCCTGTACTAAGGCCATAAGGTTAGCAAAAACCGAATACTTTTACTCCATGTTCCAATGAAACATTAACAAACCACCTAAGTTCTGGAAAGTTGTCCATGCCTTATTCTCCCTTCCATCAGCATCACCTACACCTCTCTTTAAACTAAATGGCTTCTTAATCTCAGATCCCCCTGCTGTAGCCACTGAATTTAACAATTATTTCATCTCATGCACTTCTGCTCTCCTATCCTCCTTACTACCTCTCACTACCCCCACCCACTCCTCACCAATACTAACTCTACAAGAGACTCTTTCTCTTTCTTAAATGTTTCACCAGCCGAAACCTTAGACGCCCTTCTCGCAATTAATCCCTCCAAAGGTAGTTCACTGGATGGGCTTTACCCAAAACTCTTTCTATCTGCCCTGGCAATCTCCTCACCCCTAGCTGATCTGTTCAACCTCTCTTTCACATCTGCAACTGTCCTGAAGGCTTGGAAATTTACAGTTGTCCTCCCACTACCCAAAGCTGGTGACCCTTTTTCACCAGGCAACTATTGCCCTATCTCCCTTCTCTCCCAAAGCTGCAAGAACACTTGATCCTTTCTCAACTCACTGCCTTCCTTTCTGAATCCTCCTTCTTCACACCTTTCCAATCTGGGTTCCGAAGGATCACTCCACCACCACCTCTCTGATCAGGCTCATTGACTCCATCCTTTCAGGGATGGGCAGTGGCCTAATCATCAAAGCCATCTTTATCAACCTTGCTAAGGCCTTTGATACCATCTACCATCCCCATCTCCTGTCCAGCCTTACCTCTGCAGATCTATCACACTCTGTTGGACAGTCTCAATCAGTTAAAATTGCTGACTAAATCTCCCCACTCCCAATAATACTGGTGTGCCACAGGGCTCCGTGCTAGGCCACATACTCTTCTCTATATTCCTAAATGACCTTCCAACACCCTGCTCCACTTCCTCTATACATATGTATGCAGATGACACTGCCCTGTCCACTTCTGGGCATACCACTTCTGATGTTGCTACCAGATTCGAAGCTGACTTTGACAAAGTTAAACTCTGGCTTAGCTCACATCTGTTATCCCTTAATGCAAAGAAGACTGTCTCCATGACCTTTGGCACTATGCAGATACTCTCTAGGCTACCTTTCTTGCCCTTCATCCACACCCTTGATGGGACTTCACTCAAGGACTCACCCTCGTTTAGATATTTAGGGGTTTGGCTTGACCAACACCTAAGCTTTTCTGTCCATGTGGATACCAGCCTGAGAAAACTGTGCCCTAAGCTAGGGGCCCTCTTCAGGAATCATAGCTGTCTATCTTTACCAGTAAGGCATGAACTTGTGCAGAAAATGATCCTCCCTGTCTTCAGCTACTGTGATGTAGTCTATAGTGCTGCTCCCAAGACCTCCTTAACCTGATTGGACACCCTCTTCAACTCCTTCTGTCGTTTTGCTCTGGACTCTTCCCCCCACCATTCATCACTGTACCCTATATCATTCTCTTGCCTTCCCCTCCCTTGACAACTGGCATCTCACCAACTGTGCTAAATGTATCTTTAAATTCTGGCTTGGTTCTCTCCCACCCTAGCTCTCCACCTCCATTAACATCTCCCCTACTCCCTCTCCCTCCCTTAGATATCATGAGTCATGCACCTTGGCTGTCTTCCATTGTAATACTGCAACAGGCCAGACTGCTTTCATACCGTTTGTCTAAACTCTGGAACCAACTGCCACCCCAAATTAGACACTCCTCATCAACTCATTCCCTCTTTCTATCTCTGCATAGTTACCTTTCTCCTAACTGCTCCTGCTTCTAATTCATTCTTATGCACTCTTGCCATCTTCTCACTCATATCTGCCCTCCATCCCCCTCTCTTATGCTGCATCTTCCTTTCTTTCTTTTCTCTCTCACCCTTTTTCTCCCTCATAGTATAGACCTAGCACTTAACTACTATTTTTCTTTATTTCCTTGCACTTATGCTAAATATGTATAGTATACTGATGCTCCCACTAATAGATATTGGGCCCAACTGCTTGATTTTTCTCTGACTGTAATTGTTTTTTGCTGGGTATATTCTCTGGTAGATTGTTGTGCAGGTTGTCTTGCTGAAAGGAAGGTCAACACTCAACAGAGTGGTGGATCAACATTTGTAGCTGATTATTACCAGAAGAAATGGGCTTGGACCCAACTCCCCCTGCCCCTCTCCCCCTAAGGCTGTCATTTCCTTTATACCAGGAGTTCTGATATCACTTCCCCAAGACGGCACAGGGCATGCAACTGTCATATCCTTATCAATCCAGTACACTGCATTGAGGGTAAGTGCACTCACACACCAAAAAAAAAATAATATTTTTTTATATAAACAGGAAGAAAGACAGATATGTGGGGCGTGGTGCAATGCAATAGCTGTGGGGCAGCAGTCTTCTGTGAGACATTTTGGAGGCTGCGGTGTTGCCCTATTTGCAGTCAACTCTCTGCTCTGAGGGAGGAGGTTTCCCATCTACAGGCCAAATTAGACGGGAGTAGGAAAACCTCAACCACCCAGGGAACACCAGGGCCACCACTGCTGCCTCAGAGGTTGCCAAGAAAGAGGAGCAGTTGGACCATGGTGGGCTCAGAGAGGGTGAGGGTGGTAGAACAGAGGTGCTTCCTTCCAGTTGCACCTCTCCACAATCCTTATGCTGTACTGGTGGAGCATAGTTCCCATATGGAGGCACCTGCACTGAAGACCAAGGGTGTTGGAAACTGCCACAAGGAAGCAGCTCCTTGTGGGGACTCCAATTATTAGAGGGTAGAACTGGGGAAAGTGGAGAGGGAGATAAGGTGCCTGCCCGGAGCCATGGCTTGGAGGAACAGGAAGCGAATCCTCAGGATTGCAAAAGCATCTGCACAGGAGAGGGAGTTGGACATCATTGTTCACCTAGGGACAAATGACTTAGCTTGGCATGGGATCAGAGCAGTGCAGGAGGAGTTTGTGGAGTTGGGAAGGGGCCTTAGCCAAGTAGCACACAAGGTAAACTTCTCAGAGGTACTGCCTGTCTATGGCATGGGTAAGGCTAGGGTACTACACACCAAGTGATTCAATGAATGGTTAAAAAAATGTGGAGCTCAGGGTTTTGGCTTCATTGGGGATCGGGGCTCCACCTGGAGGGATGCACACTTATGCTGGCAAGATGGTCTGAATCTGTCCAAGAGGGGAAGCAAGCTCCTAGGTGATAGGTTTAAATGCTTCATTGGCAAGCATTTAAACTAGCCAAGGGGGAGGCACTGATGAGAATCAGGGAATTCCCAGCCTCCCCCCACAAAACAGGATAATCAGCGAGGTAAACACCAAGGTAGAGAGGTCGATAGGGAGCAGGATGGGTAAATGGAGAAAGAGCAAAGACAGAAAGGGCAGAGATAGGGCTAAAAGAGGTAAGACCATAAATAAATTGAGGAGATGAGTACGATGCCTGTAGTCTGGAACAAGCTTCCTGATTTAGTGGACTTGATGGAAGAGGACACCTGGATATTATGGCAGTCACAGAAACATGGTACACAGAGAACCATGACTGGGATGTAAACATACCAGGGTATGCACTCTACAGGAGGGACAGGGAGGATAAAGAGGAGGAGGAGCTTCTATGTAAGAGAAGGATCAAAGCAACAGAACTAAAGGGTAAACGGGGAAGAGAGGAGGCAGTGAGGGTCACCTTGGAGATAGGTAATGGTACCACAATCTGCACAGGGTTTGTATAAAGACCCCCATCTCAGGGGGAGGAAATGGACAAAGAAATGTTAGAAGGCATCCATAGAATGGCAGAAAAAGGGGAGATTTTGTTGATGGGGGACCTGAATATGCCAGATGTTAACTGGAGCACATGTGCTGCAGCCTCATCCAACAGTGGGGTAATTCTCATTGCCCTGCAAGGAGCATGCCTCAGACAGCTAATGTTGGAACCCACTCAGGAGGGAGCAATCTTAGATCTGGTACTCTCAAGTGGAGGTGGTGAGAGGATCACAAATTTAGAAGTGGGTAGCCATCTGGGAACTAGTGACTACTGAACAGTGTAGTTCATGATAAACACATCTGTAGAGTCAAGCCATACAAAATCAAAAGTACTGGACTTTAGGAGGGCTGATTTTGGTAAAAAGGAATGCACTAGCAAATGGGCAGGAAGGAGGGGTAGAAGAACAATGGGAGAAAATCAAAACTGCCACCACAGAAGCAACAAGTCTTTGTGTGAAGCAAATAAACAAAACAAAATTAAGTAAAAAAAAACAACACTATGGTTCTCAAAAGAGGTGGTGGGAAAGTTTGGGAGAAAAAGATAGCATTCAGGAAATATAAGGAATCACAGAATGAGCAGGACAGAGAACTGTATCAGTTGAAACAGAAGGAAGCAGGGAAGGCAGTCAGAATAGCAAAGGCCCAAACTGAGAAAAAGATAGCCAACTCTGTTAAGAAGGGGGATAAAACGTTTTATAGGTACATCAGGGAGCGAAGGAAGACCAAGGAAGGGATAGTGAGGCTTAACAAAGGGAAGGGGAGGTGGGCAGAGGATGACAGTGGAAAAGCGGAGATATTGAATGAATACTTTTGCTCAGTATTCACAAAAGAAGAAGAGGGGGAGGTACCTAAACCAACCAATAGAAGCACTCTGGACGGGGAAGGGGGGTCAATAACAGTCCATTCAGAGAAGAAAGGGTCCTGAGAGAACTCCTAAAACTCAGGGTAGACAAAGCAATGAGGCCTGATGGGATTCACCCCAGAATTTTAAAAGAAATTAAGGAGAGACCTAGTGACATCACTGACTACCCTTTTTATCAAATCATGGGAAGATGGTGTGGTACCTGAGGATTGCAGGAGGGCAGATGTGATTCCTCTTCACAAAAGTGGGAGCAAGGCACAGGCAGGGAACTACAGACCTGTTAGTTTAACCTCAGTGGTAGGAAAAATGATGGAATCATTTTTGAAAGAAAGAATTGTTGAGTACCTAGAGGCTATCAGGGCACAGGACCCAAGGCAGCATAGATTCACAGTGGGAAGGTCACGTCAGACAAATCTAATAGATTTCTTTGACTGGGTGACCAAAGTAGTAGATTGGAGAGGGGCTGTAGATATGGTCTACCTAGACTTTAGCAAGGTATTTGACACAGTCCCACACAAAAGATTAATAAACAAGTTAGCCACCGTGGGAGTGGGTCCCAGGGTGATAGCCTGGGTAACAAATTGGCTGACCAACAGAACGCAGAGGGTAATAGTAAATGGAGTACACTCTGAAGAAAGGGTGGTTACTAGTGGGCTATTGCAGGGTTCAGTACTGGGATCAGGCCTCTTCAATGTCTTCATAGAAGACATTGCAGAGGGCTGAAGGAAAGTATGACTCTTTGCAGATGATACAAAAATCTGCAACAGGGTTGATATACAAGGGAGGGGTGGAAAGGATGAGAAGGGACTTGACAAGGGTGGAGGAATGGTCAAAGTATGACAGCTTAGATTCAATGCAAAGAAGTGCAAAGTAATGCACCTGAAACAAAAACCAATGGGAAGGCACTAACGACAACAGAAATGGAAAGGGACCTTGGGATAGTCATATCAGATGATCTTAAGGTAGGTAAACAATGTGAGAAGGCAGTAAGGAGAGCTGGAGGGATACTGGGATGCAAATGGAGAGGCATCACCAGTAGAAAACAGGAAGTTGTTATCCCTCTGTACAGACAGCTGGTGAGACCCCATTTGGAGTACTGTGTGCAGTTCTGGAGACCCCATCTCTGCAAGGACATAGACAGGATGGAGGCGGTCCAGAGGAAGGCAACTAAAATGGTGCATGTTCTGCAACAGAAGACATATGAGGACAGACTGAAAGAGCTTAATATGTATACCCCTGAAGAAAGGAGGGAGAGGGAGAACATGATTGAAACTTTCAGATACCTCAAAGGAATCAACAAAGTGCAAGATGGGAGCATCTTTGAGAGAAAGAGATGTTCAAGAACAAGGGGGCACAGTTTGAAGATAGAGGGGAGACAGCTTGGGGCAATATCAGAAAGCATTTTTTCATGGAGAGGGTGATAGACACATGGAACCACCTTCCTGAGAAGGTCGTGGGGTCAAAAACAGTGGGGGGATTCAAGAATGCATGGGACAGACATAAGGCAATAATAGTGAAGGGTAGGAGGAAGTAAGCTGTTGGTTAAATAGAATCTGCAGCTTATCCAATACATAGGGAATGGGCAGACTAGGTGGGCCAAGCAGTCCTCATCTGTTGCCAAAGTCTATGTTTCTGTGTTTCTATTGTCAGTTTATAATTCCTAATTGTTGTGTACTTATGTTTATGACAAAAAGTACTGTATTGTATTTAAATTACTACTATTGTTTTTACTTCACTACACATCTGTTGTATGCTCCCCTATCACCCTTTCCCCCAGGACGCACCATAAGATGAGCAATTTATTGTTCAGTGTGCCTTTCCTGGTTATACTATTCAATAAATAAATAAATAACATAATATAATGATGGGATTGAGTTAGGTTTGCCTCTGACATACAGTACTGTATATTCTGTAATACTAACATATAGTAACATGGAACTGTTATTGTATCTCTTTCAAAAAATTTAAATTAAGATGGATAGTCAAATGCTAAAGATTTTCTTAAATTTTTACAGATCAGTCTCAGTCAGCATGTACAGTATAATGACATTGCTGGGTCTGCATCTCAGTTCTGGCTGCCTACTAACCCAGTCACCCTGGACTCAACTTGAATTCTGTCTTTTGACTGTATTACTGAGCTGTCATTAAATGAGTGGATTCACTAACATCCTTCTTTTCACAGGCTGACCTGCACAATTAGTGATGACCAAGTCCAAGGTTATGCTGGCTCCCCAACTTGCTTATGTTGTTAGATCTTTAGGAACAAAAAGGGTGTGTTAAACAAAGTTACACAGATAATGAAATCACACACAGAACAATGGACCATCATCTGGTAAGATAGCTAGGGAGGTATTCTGAAGTAGCATACAAGATGTGCAGACATCCTGTCATTACTGAAAGGAAATTATTGACTACACTCAAACTGCTGCTTAATCTGTTTTGCAGATTAATTAATGTGCATCTCCAGTCATTAGGGGGCCCTGCACTGCTGCTGATTACTGCCCCTCCCTTCCTTAGGACAAATCAGTTGGTAAACTGGATGGTTTTACAGTGGGTGGTGAGTGAGGTGTGTGTGTGAGAGTGTGGTGTGTGTGTGTGTGTGTGCCTGTTAACTGTCTCACATTGCTCTTCCACAAAACAAAATGGCCCTCACTCACAATATTCTGTTCCTGACACAATCATATGGTTCACGTCTCCTGCTACTCAACATGATTACATTTTGTTGGTAGTGAAGAGGCTTGTTTTTGCAGAAAGTGGAGCTCAGTTTCTCTATCAAGCTTTGATAGAATTGCTAATCTACTTCCATGGTAGTAGCAAGAAAAAAAGATCAAGTTTCGTGAGGTGGATTATATACTGTTTTTTAGGCTGACAAAAGTAACAGACTTGCCATCATTTGTAATGCTTTCTGTTGCCTAACAGCACTACACAAAAACAAAGCCACACACATGATATGATTAGTTGACAACGGTAGCTGAAAAAGGTAATGTGGTCTAGTGGTTATAGCATCTGAGTGGGAATGTGTAGATCACAGCTTTGAACCCCACTGTCACTAAATGCTATGTGATCCTGGGCAAGTCAGAGTTGAAATGCTACTGCCTATTGGTCTATCAGACTATAATGTAGTGGTGTCAAGGCCTTGTTTCTTAGGGGGTCAAGAGCAGGGGGAGAAAAAAACATGTGATCTGTAGTAGAAAAATGGATAGGAATGAAAAGGAAAAAGTACCTGATAAAATTGCTGGAGAATTGATCCCAGCATGGTTCCAATTGGGATCACCAAATGAAACATGGGAATGGGTGGTACCTTTTTTAATTAGCAAATAATCGATGAGGCAAGTCAAGGCAAGGCAAGGCAAATCTTATTTTTCAGGCACCCAATCCTGGAGGCTCTGGGTGCAGTACAATAAAAACATACTAACAATACAAATCAATTAATCTAGGTGAAGCAATAAAAATGGCAGCATAAATAAGTACAGTTACTAAGTATCTATATTAAAGCTGAGGGTGCTCCAATTAAATAAATCATTAAAAAAGGAGGGGAAAAACCTTGGGCAACTGAAAAGTTTAAAAAATGGATTCAACAGACAAATAGCAATGAGGCTGAAAATTATAATAGGCTATGGAATGTGATAAATAGAACAGCAAAGAGACTGAGAAAGGAATATTATAAGGGTAAAGTTCAATGTCAAGGGAACTCAGGTCCACAAAAATGATGAAAAAAACAAACAAAAGAATTTCTCGAAAACTAAAAGAAGGAGTGATAAAAATGGGATGATGCATGTGGAATTGGAAGGAAGGAAAGGGATTACCTTTGTAAATGAATTACATAGGACCTTGTGTGAGGTGAGCAAAAGGTTGGCCCCCCTCAAAGACAGGAAAGTAGAGGTATGGTATGTTCCCTGAGAAGTACTTATTAAGAATTGAACATGTGGCCAAGGCAATGAAAAATTATAGTTAACAAAGATCTGGGACCTAACCTTATTCCAAACTTGGTATGGAAGGAGGGAGTGGAATGTATCACACCAGGGTATGCACTACCATTAATAAATCAACGACAACTTGAAAAATGCCTTAACAATGGAAACAGGGAAGAGTGGTCCTCCAAGCAAAAGTACCAAACCCAAAAGCTCTTGAGAAAGATTTCCAGCCTATTTCCCTGACATGTGTAATAGCTAAAGTATGTCAAGGGTTTGTAACAAATTGGATTGTTGAGCATGTGTCATGCATTATTGATGAAAATCAGTTTGGTTCCCTGATGGGCAGCTCCTTAATGCTGGCTGCCTTAATGTTTTCTGAAATGTATGAAAGGACCTGGGATGATGGGAAATTAGTACATGCAGTTGCAGTAGACATACAGTACCTCTCAACCTCCTGTCTCATAAATCAGGGACAAGGCTTAAAAATCAGGGACAAAGGACCAAAATCAGGGACACATCTTAAAACTTGGTGATATCCACTCAGGAAGCTGGTAGAATATGGGGCTTAGTGCAAAATGCATTTTCTAAGGAAGAACAACTCTTTAGCTTTAATGTTTGACATTATTTTATGCTTCCAACCTCCACTGTTTGGTCACAGAAACACAATTTTTAGGAGGGACAGAGAAAATTTTTGAGGCAAAATCAGGGATGTCCCTGAAAATCAGGGACAGTTGAGAGGTATGGACTAGATTACAGAAAAGTGTTTGACCTAATTGACCATAATACTGCATTAATAAGTTAGAGAGGTGTGGGGTACCAAAATGTATAGTGAGGTGGGTCAATGATTTCCCTCAGGGGAGAACCCAATGGATAGAATTCAGGTCTTTTATGTAGAGGTTTCCCCAGGGTACCAACCTGGGGCCTGTATTGTTCTTGTTAATGACAGATGATTTGAAAACTGTAGGTGAATGTATTGAATACATGGATGACACAACTGTTGATATTTTTGAATGTGAAGTAGATAGTAAAGTGCAACAAGCTTTAGAAAAGATAGAACAATTGTTCAAAACAAACTTCATGAGACTCAGTCTTGAGAAAACAAAGGACAATTGGTTTGGAAAGGAAATAAAAACAGATCAGTGCACCTTTATTGTTGAATTTCTCAAAATGATTTAAAAGGAGAACTACTGGCAGCTGTGAAGCCCGACCACTGCACAGATTGAGGCTTCCTCCACAGACCCCCTACAGACACCATATAGAATTAACAGTTTTTTTTACCTGAATGCTCATAAAAAGTAGTTAAGCCCCAGTGTAGCCAGCATTTTTAAATATGGTGTTCCTCACCCCACAATCACACTGCTAATAATGTGAGAGGATAGCAGCTCACTGCCTCTCCTTATTGGTGCCCTTATGTATGGAGTTAATCATCTCCATATCTTGGATGCCCATCGCTATGTTTACGGACTTTGCCTAAATGCCATGTGTATTGGCATGTAGTAGGGGCGACCGAGACCTGTCTTCTGACTAGATGGTGGATTGTTTGTTCATCTGTGCCACTGGAATGGAGAGGAGGAGGAGCCTCCTCCCAATACCAGCTACACCTGAGGCTCCTACAAGAGTAGGGAAGTTTTATTGAAAAAATCAGCTTAACAGAAAAAACATATTAAAATACAGGTAATGCACAACAAAAAATGAATGTAACAGGAAAATCTGAATCAGTGATCCAAGGTAACAGGAGCCATAATTCCACAGGGTTGCTGCCAAAAAGCTTCACTTCTGGAAAATATATGTACTTCAAATCATGTTCAATCCTTTGAAATAAAGTAACAAGAGATACGTCCTGGTGTTGTAAAGTAAAAAGACATTGAGCATTACATATATGCCATTTGATAACCACAAAAAGCAAATTCAAAGTGTCCACATTCCAATGTGTCCAAGAAGTTGGAAAAAAAACATGCATAATGTAACAGGGCGCAGGAATATGTGGGCAATCAGATAGCATAACACAGTGACTGTCTTTTATATAGTTCAAAATTTATTATAGAAATTCACATCTACTTCCAAAGCAGGACATTTTCCATCAACAAGGCTCCTTGGAATTCACGTCAATCCTTTGAGGGACACATCTTATATAGTAGTTTAACATCACTCGAAGTACTCTCCAGACCCTCCTTTCTCATCTCTCTCCTAGTCGCATCTAAAATCCCTAAAGACTATCTATTCTTTTATATCATTCAGTAATCAGGTGATGCATTAACTCCACCCACTGAAACATTTTGAATTTAATTTCTTCAAACACTGCATCATTATTTAATTTAATTAACATAAACACATTTTTATTACTCTAGCTATTTACATGCTATCAGCAGAATAAATTATAATAGTTTTAGATGTTTTTATATTCATTTTCTAGTGTGAAAAAGAACCACCCCTTTAACAAAAGTATAAAGGAATTCAGGGAGCGGCCGGCCAACTCCCAAAATAGCACTAAATGCCGAAGAGACCGGACACCAAGAACTCCCCAAAATGCCGACCACAAAAAAAAAAACCATCCTCACTCCCAGAAAACAGGAAAACGTCTCACCTCTACTAAGGAGGTGTGTAGGATTCTATCATCTTTACTTAAATATAAACCCTCCATCTAAAGTAAATTAAAGGGCTAAATACCTGCAACCAGAGCGCAAATCCAAATGGGACAGGAATTAACAATGCTACGTTGTAAACTGATGAAAATTGTCTGTCTAGAAATACTCCATTGCAACACACCAGCCTTTGGTAAACGGCTGGCCTATTAGCGAACAAAGTTTAAAATCCATGTCTAGAGCCGACAACCAGACCGAGGGGTTTCTGAGCAAAAGAAAACCTTTTATTTAAGCAAAAAACAAACCCCTGGTTATGTCCTGAGAAAATAAAGATTTATTTTTTAGCCCTCTCGCACATTCTAGAGGTACAAAGCGGGGAACAACACAACCTGAAAAAGGACGTGATTTCCCCATAATGAGTTCTATCTCGCATGTTCGCGAGGTCGAATTAAATAAACAGCTCGGACTGACAATGCATCTTCTATTCAACGGAACAGAAGATAAGAACGAGAACTTTTAAAGATTAAAGATAACAAGTCTAAGCGAATGATTTAAATCACTCGCCACTTTGAATTGCCGAACGAAGGGGGGGAGGGGGCATTTGACTCAGGAGCTAGCTAAACAATTAAAGTAATACAACCAAGAAAACAGTTGCTCTCAAAAAGCGTGATATGAAGGTGGCCAGGCTACACACACGCAAGGAGGGCAGTCGTTTTCTTAGCAGAAAAAGGACTACACACAAAAGCAAACCATTGCACAACCAACTTATAAAAGAATAAAATATAACAACCCTACTATAACTGCAACCATCCCCTTGTTCATTATCATTTTTGTTTTCTATATTTAACATAAACTCCCTTACTCAAACACCTGATTTTAAGCTTTTCCCCATGACTTCTCCCAACACAGGGCAAAAAGGAAAAATATCTAACACGAATTATAAAGCCCCCTTTCCATCACAGAAGCACTCTGTGACACATAAATGTAAGGCCTGGACCCCTGCCTTTTTGAAAATGACAGGTGGTATGCTGTTGAAGCTGACAGCAGTACCTGGTGGGGACTGGGTTCGGGGAGGACTAGGTTACTTGGCACAGGGGGCCTAGGTTTGGTTACTCTGCACAGGGGCACCCAAGTAAATATGAACACAGGAAGCAATAACTGTAATGTCCAAAACCAGGAATAGGATTCTAAAGTGTGGCTTTTATTCACATCCAAACTGAACAAAAAAAGCATAGATGGACCCCCACAGGGCTACATTCCTGGTAATGCAGATTAGAGATACAGAACACGTCACTATTCCAGCCTTCAGGCTTTGAACCCACCAGGCACACAGCCTGGACTTGCATGCAGCTTTGGGTACACAGCCCGACTTGTACACTACTTGGGTTTTTCCCCTGGCCAGGCTCCCCCGATGGCCACTTGATCCGTGGTCCATATGGGAATGAACCAGTTTTCCTGTTGGTGGCTCCCCAAACCACCTTAGAGCCTTCGACTCCCAAAGGGAAATTTCCATCCAATCCCACGTCTGGGTACTTCCCTCATCACTGGTCAAGTGCATGAGGCAAAGTAGAAATCCACAGAGCAAATCCGTAGAGGTGGACCTGGTTACTAAAGATGGGGGGGGGGTCTCCCACCTCCAGCTCCCACAATCCATACCCGACTATTTCTCTGGAAACTAAACAACTCTTTTGAAAGCTTGCCAATGTAGATTACTGGGTAGACGTATGTCACATCTCCTTTACATGTCTTGACTTCCCCTATGTGCTGGACTTGAGCATACTTTTACTTTTGGCTAAGCCTATTACTCTAGGCCTCCCACTACTTCAGTAGTCCAAACCCCACTTTAACATAGTTCAGGATGAAACATGGGCCCTTTAGAAAGAGCAGAACTCACCCTTTGGTTGCAGGTGCCCCACAGGCGAATCTCGAAATCTTTTTGTACCCCACACACGTGGACAAAATAAGGCAGCTTCTTCACTAGCAATAGCCAGGGGGTTGCCCCTGGAATAGCAGGCAAACCTTCCTGCCCCATCCCCCTCAGGGATGGGGCACAGAGACTCGTATCAGCGGTCTCCACCACTTTAAAGAACAGCTTACATGTGTCTCTCTTTAGGTGGAAACACACACCTTTCCCTAAATGTAGCCCTATTTCAGGGCTGAGGCTCCAAGAGCCTGAGCACAGAGCTGCTGTGCTTCTCTCACACTATCTCCAACTGCAGACTACTGACTGACTGTTCAAAACTCCCAACATTCTACTCTAACTCCCTTCTGCAGATTCCAATGTGGCTCATGCAGCTGCGATAGTTCTATGGTGATGTCATCCCTCAGTCTCAGCTGAGACTGAGAACAGAGTGAGACAGTGTGAAATCCATTTAACTGGAGTTTCACAAGCTGCCTTCCCTGCCTACCACTAGGTCTTACTGAGATTCTAGTAACCCCGGGAAACAAGGGGGTTACACTCGCCCCTGACCAGGAAAATGACTGTCCGCAGTCATTGTTTACCAGGCTTAGGCCATCCCACCCTATGTGCTACCTGCGGAGGGGGGTGATCAGGCCCCCTCCTACCATGTGTGAGCACAGGCAGGCAACACTAAGGGCCTAGAGGCCTTTAGCTGAGATATCAACCTCTACTTTACCCACTTACTGGGGATGCCTAGTGACTCTAGTAGAACTGTCCAGAGCATAGCCCTAATAGCTCAGCACTGCAGTCCATACAGCCATTCAGGACCACAGCCTGTCTATCCCCCCTAGCCCACTAGGGAAAATCTGTCTGCCTCTAACTTAACACCCCATAACAAAAACAACCCAGGGACCTCCCCGACCTTGGGTACCCTGCAACACACACCAAGAAACTAATACCACACCATTACATTACTTTACTGCATCCTTACCCCACAACTACACCTGTGAAGGAAACGGTTACTACAGTAACAACAACAACACCACAGTACTTTAAATCACTACACACAAAAGTACTAGTGAGAATGAGCCCCTCCTCCTCTTCTTGTCTTCTCTTCTATCTTCTTCAGGAACACCTGCAAGAAAAGGCAACACACACTCCTAATCTGCATACACAGTCTACCTAAACCCCTACCATCAAAACACTGAAGAATCCCAAAAGAGTTTTTTAGAAAAGTTAGAAAAACAGTATATACACTAGAAAACAGTAGAAAGACAATGACATTATTTACAATACACATTTGGGGATGGAGTGCCTAAAAGTCCCAACTAGTAACCACAGTGCCCAAAGACTAGTCCATTAAAGAGTCTCTCCTGGTCCGGAGCCCGGTGAAGCACAGTTCTGAGGCCAAAATCCCGAAGGGAGAGTCTTTGAGGACAGTTCACACATTCTGGAGTCTGCTAGTGTAGGATGTGTACTGCAATGTCATAAGGATAGAAAAGTTCAGACTTACCAGCCCCTTGTAGAATGAATAAAGGAACCGACCTGCTCTTCAGCGAAGACTTTCCTGGCATAATTTCTTCCAATACAGCTGGGCGGACATCTTCCGGGAACTACAGGAGGGCACATCTGGGAACTGCTGGGATGATGTCATCTCTGGAGATGGAACCTTAGAACAGGAACAAAGGAAAACAGCTGGTCTGCGTCATCCGATTACCAGGTGATGGATCAAGATACAGCTGGGTTGGTGTCCTCTCTGGATCAGAAGTCATCTGGTGGGCCAGTCAATGGATTCTGGAAGGCCAGTACACTGTAGAACTGAATGTGGGGCACCTGAGTCCTGGATGTCTGTACTGGTGGATCAATAAAGGCACTGCAAAGGCTGGTGTGGCAGTATTGACTACCACTGCTCGGCTTTCCATCTAGTAGGCACGGGCACATTTGCTGGGAGGTCCTTGTATTGAGGCCAATAGTACAGGGGGTCAGGAGCTTGAATTAGTACCCCATCTGGGTGCACATAATTCACACAGTGGAAGGTTTCACGTCCCTCTCCGTCCATTATTCGCACTCTGCCCATAAACAGTGTCCTGCCTCTCTTCCACTGGGTATATTTCTCATGAAACAGTCTGTTTCTGACATGCTTGTTTGCACCAGGATGCACACATTTCATTGCTTTGGCCCAGATCCAGGATTTCCTACTGTTCTCAATTTCCTCCCAGACTTCCGAGGAAAGGTAGGAAAGGTCATCCCATAGATCTCATTCACTTTCCTATGAACCAGCTCTCCTCTTTACTAGCTTTGGTCAACCTGAGACCGCTGGCCTGGCTTGGGGGCAGCCAGACCTGAGTTCTGCCAGCTATGCATCCTCAATGAGATTAAAAGCGGATCCCTGACTTCTTCTTCTTCTTGCATAGCCAGGGCAGTTGCATCCCACTCTTTTCATCGTATTCTCCAAGGCAAGAGCTTGAGGCTGTGTACCTGTTCCTTTTCACAAGGCCACATAGGTTCCCCTCATCTTCTTCCTCACTGAGAATCTGTGCCCAGGAGTGCCAGTTGTCCTCACTCCTGAGACTATCCACTCATCACTAGGTGCGGAGGTCAACACCTCCCATTCAAAGGCCTCCCATCTCATCTTCTCCTTGAGACTTGGGCTAGGCCCCCAACTCCAGGGTCTACTGTTGCTTTATCTGAACTTTCCTTTTGAGATCCAACATCCAAACATCAACATCTGGTTCTGTCTCTAAATCTGCACCCTCTAGCTTTGTGCCACACTCTCCCGAGGGGCCTTCTTCAACAGGCTCCACCTGGTGCTGTGTGCTGCCAACTACAGATTCCTGAACCTTTGTCCATGTGGGAGCCAAATGAATCTGAGGCACTTTATACAAGCCATATTTCTCTAGGCACCCAGAAGAGTGAGGTATCATGAAGACGTCCCTTCCAGCATTTAAGCAAATTTGACACACATGCACTGGATATCCAGGAATCACCACATGAGAAGTCAGTTGTCCTCCATAATAACACCTTTCAATGTCCCTTAATCTATTTACTGCTGCTGTTACTGCAGCCCGGGCATGTTACGGGTAGCGAGCTGGTCCTGAGGCCATAACTGCAGAAAAAACAAACAAAATGCTCACTGTTACTGAAAGTCCCACTTCACTGAACACACTCCTTACTTTTAAAATGGCTCCTCTGCTGCTGTGTTTACTTTACTACCCCACCCTCTAATGGCGGAGGCAGCACCCCTCGCATCAACATTCAGAAATCGGGTCAAGCCACTGTGCATCCGATTTACACTACTGATAACATTTGCTCAAACTGCACAAACTTGTACTGTTCTTTTCTAACACATTTACATGGTTTGCCATGGACTTTTCACTTGCTGAAAACATTTCTTTAACTCACAGTCCCTTAAAGCCTCAGAATTTCAAGCACAGTATTGCCTGTAAACTAGTGTTGCACATTTGGCTACAACTCACAGTCTCTCTCTGGCTTTAAAACTTTAAACTGATGCTGAACTCATAAGTATGCACACAGTCAATGGCCTAGCAGACTTGCACTTGCTGGTAGAACTTGACACAGTCATTATTTGCAAAGCGACTACACTACTGCACACATATTCAGCCGGCTTTTGGCAGAAAATCACTGTTTGAGCAACTTTTACTGTTGGTAATCACTGATATCAATGGCTGTTAGCTACGATGGAAAAACAACTTGCAGCCAGTCTTGGAGGCCTCAGAAAGAAAACGGGTGGGCAGTCCTGCCGATCGTCTCCCCGGTCACCACACTCGCAATTCAGTAGATCGAGATGTGGGTTGAGCCCAATTTTAAACAGAACAGTCTATTTTTAACAGTTTTACAGCGCTTTTTAATCACCGCAATGCTCCTCTACTAAGCCAGTACATGCACTCCACTCACACTCCCTCACGAATGCTGGGCAGTCACTGTAGAGCTGGCTGAGGGGCAGGACTGATTGCAGCCTCACCAATCACACGACGCCATGCAAATGAGCCTCTACTTCCTCGCGAGTGCTCTTCTCTTCACGGCAATCGTCGAGCAGGCAAATTTAAACTGCAGAAACCACTTTTTTTTTTTCATCTGACTCCATGGCGGGAGCTCATTTCAGCCATTTAGCATGGCCATTCACACAGCAAGTTTCTCAGTTCACTCAAAACATTTCCAACGTCCAGGGCACAATTTTTCTGTTGCTACCCCTAGTCTTCCACACTTTTCTTTATCACAACAGTTCTTTTAAAAAGCATTTCCAATATCCAGGGCACAATTTTCCTGTTGCTACCCCTAGTCTTCCACACTTTTCTTTATCACCGCAGTTCTTTTAAAAAGCAGGCAAAAACGCTGTAAACATTTGATGCAGGACAAGGGCACACTCTTTTAGCTTTACTGCTCCTTGGTAAACAGTCGGCATTTTAACAGCAGTATAAGATCCATAGCATACAGCGACAGACTAGTTAAATTGCTTCAGCTTTTTGGGCTACCCACTGCCAGATAGCCAAAACGCTAACCCCCTTGCCTGAGCACCTTCCTCCCAAAATTAAATGCAAAGCGGTGCCTCCATTTTTGTAAGGCCTGGACCCTACCTTTTTACAAACGACAGGTGGCATGCTATTGAAGCTGACAGCAGTACCTGGTAGGGACTGGGTTCGGGGAGAACTAGGTTACTCAGCACAGGGGACCTAGGTTTGGCTACTCTGCACAGGGGACCTAGGTTTGGCTACTCTGCACAGGGGACCTAGGTTTGGCTACTCTGCACAGGGGCACCCAAGTAAATCTAAACACAGGAAGCAATAACTGTAATGTCCAGAACCAGGAATGGGATTCTAAAGTGTGGCTTTTATTCACATCCAAACTGAACAAACAAAACATAGATGGACCCCCACAGGGCTACATTCCTGGTAATGCAGATTAGAGATACAGAACACTTCTTCACTATTCCAGCCCTCAGGCTCCTGAACCCAACAGGCACACAGCCTGTACTTGCATGCAGCTTTGGGTACACAGCCTGAATTGTACACTACTTGGGTTTTCCCCTGGCCCGGCTCCCCGGCCCACTTGATCCAGTCCATATGGGAATGAACCAGTTTTCCTGTTGGTGGCTCCCAAACCACCTTAGAGCCTTCGACTCCCAAAGAGAAATTTCCTTCAATCCCATGTCTGGGTACTCCCTCATCACTGGCCAAGTGCATGAGGCAAAGTAGAAATCACAGAGCAAATCAGTAGAGGTGGACCTGGTTACTAAAAGATGGGGGTCTCCACCTCCAGCTCCCAATCCATACCCGGCCATTTCTCTGGAAACTAAACAACTCTTTGAAAGCTTGGCAATGTAGAATACTGGGTAGACGTATGTCACATCTCCTCTACATGTCTTGACTTCCCCTATGTGCTGGACTTGAACATACTTTTACTTTTGGCTAGCTCATTACTCTAGGCCTCCCACTACTTCAGTAGTCCAATCTCACTTTAACACAGTTTAGGATGAAACATGGGCCCTTTAGAAAGAGCAGAACTCACCCTTTGGTTGCAGGTTGCCCCCAGGTGGATCTCGAAATCTTCTTGTACCCCACACACGTGGACAAATAAGGCAGCTTCTTCACTAGCAATAGTGAGGTTGCCCCTAGAATAGTAGGGGAACCTTCCTGCCCCATCCCCTCAGGATGGAGCACAGAGACCTGAATCAGTGGTCTCCACCACTTTATAGAACAGCTTACTGTGTCTCTTTAGAGAACACACCTTTCCCTAAATTTAGCTCTATTTCAGGGCTGAGGCTCCAAGATCCTGAGCACAGAACTGCTGTGCTTCTCTCACCCAATCTCCAACTGCAGACTACTGACTGACTGTTCAAAACTCCAACATTCTACTCTAACTCCCTTCTGCAGATTCCAATGTGGCTCATGCAGCTGCGAGTAGTTCTATGGTGATGTCATCCTCAGTCTCAGCTGAGACTGAGAACAGAGTGAGACAGTGGAAATCCATTTAACTGGAGTTTCAAAGCTGCCTCCTGCTCACCACTAGGTCTTACTGGGATTCTAGTAACCCCAGGTAACAAGGTGGTTACACTCATCTCATAAGTTATCGTAGTGAACAAAGGTTCTCGCCATCTGGCAGCCAGTAAAGTCCAAAAATCAGTAATATAAGAACAACAAAAGAAAAGGTGTGATATAGTTTCATCCTGTTGCTGGCATCCAGGTCTAGAACAAAGCCTATCTAATAATGTTTTATGTTTATGATTATGCTTTACATTAATACGATCATGGTAACTTAGCCAGTGTAGGTCCCACATCTTCTGGGGAATCCTAGAATTATGAAGTAAAGTGTGCAGAGCAGTGAGATGCGGGCCTGGGCATTTGGGAAAAACTATAACATCTA
Organism: Neoceratodus forsteri; assembly: GCA_016271365.2. Classification (NCBI taxonomy): domain Eukaryota; kingdom Metazoa; phylum Chordata; order Ceratodontiformes; family Ceratodontidae; genus Neoceratodus; species Neoceratodus forsteri. Next base: position 1,876,637,304 of record CM057452.1, read on the forward strand.
AACAAACCTGATCCACTAAATATCTATATAAAGCTTTTCTAGAAATAGTCACCATCACCTGCCACTGTTTCAGATGAAAGAAAGTGTCTCTAACATAAGCAGGAATCTGGGGGAATGTGTCAAAACCGTCAATGTATTGAGTTCCCATTTGTGAAACCAAGGGCCACAAGGATTTAAGGAACCAAGGTTCCCACCCCTATCCCAGTTAACCAGAAGAGCCTAACATTAGCAAATAAAAAAATACTAGTATAAAAAATATAGGTTGAACCATGGCAAGACCGCCATCCCGAATGGGTAGATATGTGATCGGGCATTTAATTGGGTTGAGGCGGCTTCCCCATAGAGCCTGAAAATAGAGACTAAGTAATCTAGTCTCAAGTTGTCTTGAGGGAGGGAAAACATATGCCAGAAAAAGGAATATAGGGGGTAAATAAGTCTTAATCATATAAATTCTCTTTTTCTTACACATCTTCCATGAGTTCCAGTGGGAAACCAGAGATTGAGAATAGTCCCATTTGGATGTCCAATTAAGGACGTCCAATGGGCTATTTCCATATAAAATACCCAAAATTCGAATAGGGTCATCACTAACCGTGAGGTCAACAAACTCAAGCTCACCTAGGGATGAAGAACCTAGTTTTTGACCAATGCATTTGTTAAGATTAAGTGTTGCACCAGACACAGCCCCAAACCTGGCACAATGCTGTAAAGCAGAACGTACTGAAGTAGCATTTGCCACCATCAGACTCGTATCATCTGCATAAGCAATAATGGAATGAGGGGTGGCGGGAAGTGGCTGAATTGTGGAAGCCATATTAATAGAATGGAGAAGTGGGTCCAAAAAGAAAACATACAGAAGCGGGCTGAGGTGGCAGCCCTGTCTAACCCCCCCCCCCCCGTGTAGAGGAAGCATAGGACCTTTCCATCCATTAACCAGGGGGACAACAGTGGCAAATCGGTAGAGCAGTTGAAGTCGGCAAGAGTGCAGTCAGGGACTTTATAATGATGTAAAGTAGACCATAAAAATCATGACGTACAGAATCAAAGGCCTGTTGTTGGTCTAAGGGAAAAAATGAAACCCTGTAAAGCGTTGGAATTACCATGTTCAATCAATTCTTGAAGTAAAATAATATGGTCCTGTATGCATCTCCCAGGGACGCTGCTCAATTGTGCAGTGGAGACCACATAGACAGTTAATTTGGAAAGTCTAAGTGCCAGGATCTTGGTCAATATCTTGAAATCAGTGTTTAAAAGACACAGAGGTCTCCAATTGGAGAGTAATCTCCTATCACCTTTCTTGTATAAGTAAAATAAGCAACCCATGTTAAAATCCAAAGGGAGATTGTCATAAGTTAATATGGAATTATACACTGTAGCCAATTCAAAACTAAGGTCAGTAGAAGTATTTCATAAAGGTCATTAGGAGACCATCCAGGCCGGTGTCACTCCCAGATGTAAAGAGCGTGATTACCGCTTCAATTTCTTGAGCACGTGATTCACCAATCCAACATGTCAAAAACTGAGGAGGGAATATCTGGAAGGTGCATGAAGGAAAGATAATCCAAAAAGCAGTGGAGGGAGGCATAGGACCGAACAACCATTCCGTATAACAAGTAACATAATGTCTTATGTCAGTAATAGCAGTAAGTTCAGAGAGGTTATCATCTAACAGTGTATCGAAAGTTTTACAATCTACCCTTCTCCGAATGGTAGCATATGGGCAGACAATGTCACTGGTACCAGAGGTCCCAAAACATTGTTGGTGTTAGATGGCGGCAGTTTTCAGGGAGTGATAGTCCATCAGGCACTGTCTAACATTACTAATTTGGGCAGAGAAATCATGACCTGTTGTATGAGACAAAGAAAGTAGTTTCTGTAGGTGTTGTCTGGTTTTATGGTAATGAAAATATAAAGAGCCATGATAATGTTTAATATAATGTTTACATAAAGTTTGAAGTCCATATTTTGTCTCCTGCCACCAAAATCATGGAACATCATATAAAAAAAATACAGATTTCCGATTTCAAATTTAGTCAGTCAATTAACATAACAGATGTGAATCAGTTAAAAAGGAGGTGTTCATTTTCCAGATACCAGGACCAAAACATGGTTTCAGGGAAGGGCCAAAGAAATGGACAATAAATTGTGTCTGAAAATTCTGCAACCTGAATGACAACAGCAGAAAGACGGAGATGTGGAGGAAATAAAGAAAAAATCAATATGGGTCACGAGGGGCCCTTATGAAAAGTGGGAGTATGTTGACCTGTAAAGTATAAATATGCATCTTGTAATTTAGTAGATTGAAGCAATTGTCTGAGAAAATTCATGTCACAAAACAGTTTGGTAGTTTTAGAGGTAGAAGTCTTATCCTTAGTGGACAAACCACAGTTAAAGTCACCCCAAAACAACATTCATAGACATGTACAAATAAGGTTGTATAAGTTTCAGTAATTCAATCCTATGGGTTTTGACTTGAGGAGCATATATATTAATTATCTGAAAGGGACAGAAGAAATCAAAACATCCAATAAAAGAAGTCGGCCTGGGTATAAATCCAGCATTCTAATGACAGTGATATTAGGCATATTAAACAGGACACCCAAACCTGAACAAGTGTCTTGTCCAAAGTACCAATAAGAAAGTCCAGAGATCCAGGCACGTTTGGCCTTGTAAATCTCAGGAAGGGAGTGGAACCATACATCCTGTAAAAGGATGAGACCAGCTGTTAAGCTGGACAAAAAGGAAAAAAATGCATCTCTTGTTGTGTGTCTCTTAATACTGTTAACATGAGCAGTATGTACTGAGAAACTAGACAACATGGTGAAATGGTGAGAAACAAACCAGAAGCAATACAAAATGGAAATCACCTGAGTCTACCTTTCCTAGGGGTACCTTCCCTATGTTTCAATTTCGCCCTAGCTTTCTGTTTTTGAGAACCTAGGTTGTCAATGGCTACTTCTGTGTCTGTAGTCATCTCAGGATGGGAAGATAGGACAGAGGAAGTGTCTGAGTCCGTGTTATCCTGAGGGTTGTGTAGTAACTCAAATTTATTGTCATGGGTCACAGTGGTAGATTTCAGAGCCATAGAGGAAGGTGCAGTCCCTTTCTTGACCCTCGTGTCACTCTAGTGAAAGGTTCCGGGGGAAGGGCTCCATGGGAGTCACTGAAGTGTCAGGAAGACAGAGGAGTGCACACTCTGCGCTGTCAGAAACAGCACGAGTAGTGGCAGGAGGTGGGTAAGTCACAGTAGGTATAGGCAAATCTGAAGATGGAATAGGAGCAGGCTGTTCCTGAATCAATGAAGGAGCATCAGCAACAAGCACAGGAGATTGGGGGGGGGGGTGGATTTCGCTGGGGCACAGAAAGGGTATTATTCAGTCTGGAGCATTGTGCAACTGTAATGAGTAAGCGTTGTTCCTCCCCATCATCAAGAGTCGGGGAATTATGAACTACCCAGGTGCAAGTCTGAAAGGTATGCCCTAATTCATCACAAAGGACGCAGAGGGGTTCATCCACACATTGGGAACCTGTATGTTCAGTGTTGCCAAAGACAGAGCATTTGACCCTATCACAGATGCTACTTATAAGGTTACTAGAACCACATTTGTAGCATGCTTTCAGCTGGCCAGGGTAAAAAAGTAGCCCCCTGTCTTTCCCTAGCATAAAACTATTCGGCAGGTGTTGAATCCCAGTATCAGAGGTCTGAAGCATTACCCTAGCTTTCCACCCACCAGTCCAAAGATTTTCTGAATCAAAACTAGCCTCAGGATCAGACAGTAAAGTACATCTCTGTTTTAACCACACAGTGACATCATTCAAACTCACACCCTCATTATGAAACAAAATGGTTACAGTCTTTTGTGTGGGCTTAGATAAAGGAATGGCATTAAAGGGGGCCCATAAGGGAGAAGTTTTAAGCTCATGAAATCATTTCCAAAACTTTTCCAAACCAGTCAGAGTTTTAAAACTAATGTCAAAATGGGTCTCGGAAGAAATATGTATCAAAGCATGTATTTCAAAAGCAGCAAACTTCATTGAGTACTTCAGAAGGGTACGACCAACAAAAAAACGATCTGGCAGTTCAGATGGATCCCCCAAGTACTCAATTGGACAGCATTGTGTCTCTTGGCTTGCTACACAAGAGGATGAAAACATGCAGCATAAGATTTGGGAGCAGTAACAGACGAAGAAGAGGTGGAAACAGCAGGAGAGTGAGACCCAGGGTCCTGGGAAGGCTGATGGCAAACATTCGCAGAGATAGAAAGTCCAAACTGTAATGTTGGATTTTGAGTTAGAAGAAGTTCATCAGGCAGCGAGAGGTCGAAAGAATCAGTCGGCACTTGTGAAACTGGAGGGGCAACAAAGGGTGTAGCCTCAGGTAACCGCATCTGTATTGGAGAGGAGCCAGAACGCCAGGTCCCAACAGCTGAATCCTTCTCCCACCCCGCAGCCTCAAGAGCTTATTCCACAGACCATTCTGCTGGTAACGGTACATTAGGCATTTCAGATGGAGGTAATGGAGTAGACAAAGAAGTAGGAGAAGAAGTTTTCATCATACCTGATGAAAGCAGTGTGAGGGGAGCAGTCCGTGTGGGCATTCGGGAATGAGGAGAAACCGCTGAAGCAGGTGAGGAATGCGGAAATGTCAGAGTCAGCACGGAGGCATCAGAAGCCGCATTCGTAGACACTGAGTCATGGGGGGGAGATGCAGGCAAAGAAACAGGCTGATTCTTTAAAGCCAAAAATCGCTGTCTAGTCATAAAATAATGTTGTTCTTCAAGTTGGAGTAATAAATCCACATCCTGTGAAGTAGAAATAGAGACTCACTAGAAATCGTTGAAATAGAGCCAGTAGTCATTGTAGGTAGAACCAGGGAGCAGAAGAAATATCTTGCGCTGCACTCTTCTTGCAGTGATCCACTGCAGTAGCAGGGAAATATTCAGAGCCATAGAAGAAATCTTTTCAGCAGGCATTAAGACCATATTGTCAGTAGTTGTGGCCTCTCTCAATACAGAGACAGGGGAGGAGACCATCTCCTCTGCCTCCAATACTTACATGTCCTCCACAGCTCCTCCATGGACAGCCATCTTGGCAGAGTGCCAGGATGTAAGGGGACCCTACCACAGAGTAGGGGAATTTCCCCGGTGTCCTGGCCAGATATCCTCCATTCACTAAAATACCATCAACAGTTTAATCTGATTCTGTTTAGTCAGTTTGCATCTGTATACATATTCCCCTTCCCTTTCCCCCAGGTCACACCTGGAAATGAGCCACGGTTCAGTGTGCCTCTCCTGGTCACGAGCTTTCAAGTAAATAAATAAATACATAGCTAGATACATACATACATAAATAACATTTGAATATGAGTAAATAAATAAATAAATACATAGCTAGATACATAAATACATACATACGTAAATAACATTTGAATATGGCGCCCCTGTATGGCATGGCGGCTTAAATATTAGAGAGAAATGAACTGGAACATATTCGAAAAAGGGCAGTTAGAATGATTTTAGGCATGGAGGTGCATTATGAAGAGGCATTATGGATGTGTAAAATTGAATCTTTAAATGAAAGAAGGAAAGAAAAGGAGAAAGTTTGTTTTACATAGAAACATAGACAGCGATGGCAGAAAAGACCCAAGGTCCATTCAGTCTGCCCGAGTTCCCCATTTAGAGTCATCCTGTCTGTCCAAGTTCCCTATTTAGCCCTGGGACATAATGTCCTCCAGGTCCTATACCTTCCCATCCTCCCCATTCTCCATCATGTTACTACCACCCCAAGCAACCACTATACCCTTCATTCTGTCCCAACTGTGCTTGAAACCACTGAAGGTTTTTGCACCCACCCCCTCAGCTGGCAAACTATTGCACTGTTTCACCACCTTCTTTGTAAAGTAGTATTTCCTCATGTCCCTCTTGAACCTCCCTCCTGTTAGTTTTCTCTCATATCCATGTTACTGTGAGCTAGTATTCAAGCTTAATAGTGCCCCGCAGTTCACCTTGATAATTCCTTTTAGAAACGTAAAAGTCTCAATAATATCTCCCCTCTTCTTTCTGGTCTCGAGTGAATACATGTTCAGTGTCTTGAGGTGCTCCTCATATGACCTGTTGGCCCTGAATCATTTTTATTACCCTGCATTGCACCATTTCCAGCCTATCTCTATCCCTCCTGAGGTAAGGACCAGAATTGGATGCAGTGCTCCAGGTGTCTTCACCAAGGACCTATATAAGGGAAGTATTACTCTCCTTCATGCTATCAGTACCCTCCTGATAAATCCTAGCATCCTATTTGCCCTGCTAGTATATGCCTTGTTGCACTGATGCAATTGCATTTGTGTGTCACTGATGTTAACTCCAAAGTCTCATTCCTCATCCATAGTAGTAAGTCTCACCTCTCTCATCTAGTACTTCATCTTGGGGTTCATGTTCCCTAAGTGAGTTACCGTGCACTGTTTGGCATTTAATTTCAATTACCAAATTCTATACCACCCCTCTATTTTTTGTAAGTCTCTCTACATTTCTTCTATTCCCTCATCACTATCTGTCCTCCCACAGAGCTTAGTGTCTTCTGCGAATAGATGCAACCTGCCCTGTATTATCTCACCAATGTCTCTGATGAACATGTTAAAGAGGACCAGAACAGGACAGATCCCTATGGTACCATGCTCATTACCTCCCTCTCTTCTGATTTAACCCCCATTGACCACAACCAAATACTACCTCCCTTTGGCCAGATACCTACCCAGTTTACTATGACCTTAGCCACTCCCAGAACCTTCATCTTCTTCAGCTAGCATCTGTGAGGCACTGAGTCAAAGGCCTTGCTGAAGCTGAAGTAGAGCAAATCTACAGTGTAGCTATATAGTTCCTTGTCATCAGTCCAAGAAAATGCTCAGGTTAGTCTTACATGACCTCTGCCACAAATCGGTGCTGTTTAATATCCTGGAGACCATTGTTCTCCAAGTAGTCCACAAGGTTCTTTGACAGTGACTTCATCAACTTCCCTACAAAGCAGTAAGACTGGGTCTGTAGTTTCCTGCTTGTTCCTTGTCCCCCTCCTTATGGAGCTGAACTACATCTGCCACCTTCCAATCTTTGGAACTACCCCTGTCTTTAATGAACTGTAATAGACCTAGCAGGAGTTCAGCTAGTTCTGTTGCCAATTTCCTGAGTATCCTGTGATGCAACCCATCTGATCCTGTGGCCTTATCTATCTTTAGGGCTGCCAACCCTTTCGGGACTCTTTTGCTAGCAAATATTGGCTGCCTTATCTCCGGTTCCCCCTTAGTGGCCACTTTGATGCCACTCTCGCAAGGACCCACCATCCTTCCTAGTGAAAATTGAACAAAAGTACTTGTTGAGGATGGTGGCCTTTTGCCAGTCCTCCTCTGTCACCCTGTCATCCTCAGCTAACCTTATGATTCCCCTCCTTAACATAGAAACATATAATTTGACGGCAGATAAGGACTGCTTGGCCCACCCAGTCTGCCCATTTCCCTACCTGATGGATAAGCTGCAGATTCTAGTTAATCAACAGCTTACTTCCTCCTACCCCCTACTAGAATTGATTTATGTCTGTCCCATGCATTCATGAATTCTCCCACTGTTCCTGATTTCACAACCTCCTCAGGAAGGCTGTTCCATGCATCCACAACCCTCTCTGTGAAAAAATACTTTTAACATTACCTCTGAGCCGCCCCTCTATCTTCAAATTGTGCCCCTTGTTTTGCACATCTCTTTTATGAAATATACTACCTCTTGTACTTTGTTAATTCCTTGAGATACTTGAACATTTCTATCATGTCCCTCTCCCTCCTTTCCTCAAGGGTATACATATTAAGCTGCTTTAGTCCTTTCTTCCCTTTTTCTCTCATATAGCTGAAAGACTGTTTTTCACTGCTCTTGACCCATTGTGCAATATGCAGCTCTGTATCTGCTTTTGCCTCTCTAGCCACCTTCTCTGACTCATTGTTTCTTAGTTAGTACTCTCCGCATTCTTCCTCCCCCTCCTTTTCTTTATAACTGTAGAAAGCCTTTTTCTTGTCCCTCACCACTTCCATGGCCCTTGCTGAGAACCATAAAAATCTCTTGAACCTGTTCTTTTTGATTACTGTTCTCATGTATACCTTAGATGCCCTGAGAATGTCCCCTTAATTGCCCCATCTGTCTTCCACCCCACCCATATTGTCCACTCACTAACTTATCACTGAGCAGCCCTTCCAGCCTATTGTAGTCTGCCATTCTAAAATCAAGAACTCAGCTCTTCAGCAGTTTACCAGTCCCAAGGGCCAGTTTGAACCAACAGCATTATGGTCACTGTTCCCTAGTGACCCCTAGTCCATAGCTCCTACAGTACCACCTCCAAGTTGGTGAGCAGCACATCGAGAATTGCATTCTGCCTGTGGGTCCCATAACTAGCAGTACCAGTAGACAGTCTTAGAATGTGTCCAGCAAGCCCTGACTTCTGGAACATACCAGTTAATGTCCAGCAGGTTCAGATCATCCACCACCACTACTTCCCCCTTTGATACCCTTCTTTCAAATTCTTCCCAGAGATTCCGGTCCCTCTCCTCTCCTTACCCTGGGGGTCCATAGATCACTCCCAAGTGCAGTGTCTTGCCTGAGTCTGCCATGAGTTGCACCCACAGTGACTCTTTAACCCCATTACTACCCCTGATACACCCATCTTGTGCCACCTTAATGCCCTCCTTGACAAAAATGGCTACTTCTCCCCATCTACCTGTTCCTCTAGCCCTTCTGAACATTGAGTACCGAGGGACCATCAGTTCACAACCATTATTTAAAGCCCACGTTCCTGTGATGGTCACAAGGTCCACCTCAGTGTCTGCATCAGTGCCTGGAGCAAACTGATTTTGTTACCTAGGCTCCTGGAATGAAGGCATACTATCATTTTTGCAGCAATGTAATATAAATGATATGTTGCATAGATGTCTACCCCCAACTGAGACATTAAGCTACAGTTTAGAAAACTAAGTGAAATAGAATGTGCCTAAAGTAAGGACTAACATGAATGGGAAATCCTTTTTTATTAAATACATGCCTGTAGTTACTGCCCACTTTCAAATTTTATAGTCTCTTGGTTTCAAACTAACTGATGGGACTAATTAAAAAAAAGAGTCTGAACATATAATGTATATTATTCCAGTGGTAAATGTTATAGGATACCTTTGAAACAGTTTTATTGAAACTGTATATGTGAATCTGGTTTAGACAGCCTGTTAAACATTTGCATTAGTTTAGAGTAGTAATACTCTGTGTTAGGCATTGTATGCAGATATTTCGGGTCAATGAAAAGGAATATAGCATTTTTGTACACAACTTCAACCCACCATTTGATTTGGGGTGCAATCATGTTTTAAATAAACTAAACATATAGAGACCGATATTCAAAGGTTAGTGCCAGTGCTAACATGGGGTCCTATGCATGATTGGGTGGGATTTATGTGCCAGAGGCACGTATCCCACCCGCGCTATTCCACGGCCCTGGACAGGTGTAGGGTGCATGGTATTCACCACTGCAAGCACCCACAGGGCACCTGTCTACGGCCCCCCAATGCACAGGTTTGTGGGGGGAGGGATGGTGCGGAGGGGTGGACCCGAGCAGGCATCCAATTGGATGCCTGACCTGGGTTGCAGAGTGGATCCCTTGTGCCCATGGGGAAGTGGTGTATAGGACCCGTGGATTCTTGGTATGCCCACAAAGCAGCAACTGAATGAGCACATGCCCAAAGGGCCACCCCAGCCTCCTCATCTGCTAGTGCCTGGGGCAGTATGGAGGGTTGGTTCCTGGTCCCACCATGATCAGTGGGTGAAGTCCATGGAGGTGTACTGGGCCATGGCAGGGTTCTGCTTCCATAACCTGTGCCCCTGCACCTGGCATTACGTGCCTTAATGAATGGCGTAGTGCAGGCACACCCCAACATGCCCCCTGACTGCCCCTGGTACACTGCTGCCTGCACGGCTGGGGGATCCTACGTACTATAGTTGGTGTGCTGTATGTGAATGCTGTGGTGTTTCCACAGGACCCCTGGTACACAGCATTCACAGGTAGGGACTTCGTGCCACAGATCTGGCACATGAGGTACTCTTGTGTTTCTAGGCGTGGGCCCATGGTTGGTGCTGCGCTAACCCGGGTTTGGCTGAGCACCTGAGGCCATATTAGGAGGCCTTGGGTGCATCCCAACCTGGCAGTGCCAAGGCACTAAAATACCACTGAACTTATGCACTTATGATCCCTCCCTTACTTATCATGAGCATATTCACCTTGTTAGCTCTGCCACAAACTCTAGAATTGGACTTTTATATACGCACAAGTGGTGTATGCCACCTGAGGCACTCCCCCTAGCTGTAACTTCCTCTGTCCTCTCCCTAGTAGATTGCAGAATCATTTTTTATGGAGCTGCTGATAACAGTGCCCTCTACTGGATTAAGGCTGCCTTGAATAAAACCTGCCATCTTGTAGCTGGGTGTGACAGGTTGACCCACACTTGTGACCTTTATCGGCTTACCAACTGGCTCAACTTTGACGGTAGGCTCAAATTCCACTGCTGCCAAATTGCCAAGAAGATTGTCAATGGACTCTCTCTCCTCCTGGACTACATAATCTTATTCAGCCTGCCCCTACATTTAGGACCACTAGAAGCTCCATGAAAGCCTCCCTACTAGTCCCTCACTGCAGGATGCCTCTGGGGCAACGAATTTTCTTCTGCAGGGCACCACTCTGGCTGAATGAGCTGCCTGCTGATATCTCCTTTGAATTGAAGCTAGGCCCCTTCAAATCCAAAGTTAGGGAGCTACTCCTCACCTCCTGTGTCTGTGACTGCTCCTAACCTGACTATTCGCATCGTTAGCTCCCTCCTCTACTAATGAACAATGTCATTTCTGAGAGCTCCTTATCCTCTTTCCCTTCTTCTTGCCTTCTTGCTATATCTTCTGTAATTGTTGTACCATAACTCTATATTTGGGCTGAGCCCTTAAGTGACTGATTTAGTACAGTATGTTTTATATTATTTGGAATCTACTGTACTATGTTTGACTCTGGGTTGACTGTTACCCTATGCAATTTGATGTATCCTGTTTTGTTTGCTTTGTTGTATTTTTTTTTTATCTTGTTTGCACTTCCATGACGTGGAGCCTTTGTAAAGGAGTCTCTGACTCAAAGGTTTGTAATTCCAAACTTTTAAATAAACAAACAAATAAAAGCAAAGGAGGAGGACATCTATACATACCACTACAGTGGCATATTCAAGGTTTGTGGCCAGCAGTAAATAGCTTCCAAATGGCCTTGTTTATCGCCACCATAAACCTCCTCTTAAATGGGCACTCAAGCCCATGCCTCCACTTTTTCCAAAGGCAGGGTGGCTGTACTGCAACAACCCACCCCGATCTTCCATTGTCTAGTGAAATCATTCCCTGGTGGTGCAGTAGTTCCCCCCACCCCTCAATCTCCCATTGACATAAGCGTGCTCATTCTCTGGCAGTCAGTAGTTTCCCCACCACCTGATTGCCCATTTCCTGCATTTACCTTATCTCAGATGGTCCAGTGTTCCTCCCACTGAACAGCCCCTCACCCAACCCGCCACCTCACAGCCACCTTGACTGTTTCTACAGTATATGTGCTCATTGACAGGTCATACAGTAGTTGTTCACAAGTGACAGGAGGGCTGTGCTGGTTGCCATGTGTAGCTGTGTACAGCACCCACTGGACAGTCAGGTAAGGGGAGGAGGGCAGGGAGATGGACTGTGTGTGGGTGGGGTGGGTAGAGGGCTGTCTGGGGGGGAACACTGGACCACTACAGAAGAGATAAAATATAGGAAATGGGCAATTGGGGCCCTGGACTGCCAGGGAATGATTACATTTGGGACAATGTGAGATTGGGGATGGGGGTCTACTGGACTGCCAGGGAATGATTACACTTCTGACAACAGAAGATCAGATGGATGGGACCACTAGACCCACTAGGGCTCTGGGCTGTATACATTGCAAGTGGTGCTAAAGGGCCACTGCACGTATATAAAACCTATACTGAGCATGCAAATGACCCCTTAGTGCTTTGCAGGCCCAATGGATTAATTTGCATGTTCGAGCTGAATATGGTCCCCAGGGGACTTGATGCTATCCTATTTTTGGCAGTGCTATTCCCTGTGGGTCATATGTAGCCCTGGTCCATGTCAGGCAGGGCAGAGTCACTTACAGTATTACTGCACTGACATGGAATGACATTGAGCAGTATCATGCTACTCGCTATGCATTGCGAAATTAAATTTTCTTCAAACCATGCCAACAGTGGAGCACTATTGTCTGGTATAATACTTTTCACTCCCATACTGTGGTTCTAAACCCAGCCCCTGTATCCTTCTCCACACTATTTGTCCAAAATGAAACACACACCCCTTATTAGATGTTTCAGGATACTCTATTTTGCAGGCATTTACTGCCGCCTGCTCAAAATCCATTATAAACTCAGGCGACAGACTTAAATCAGACTCATCTACCAAGTCATGAAGGTCCTGAATAGTCAATGATGGTAAGTTACAATTTATTGTTTGTTATACAGTACACGTCGGATTATGTGAATACAGGTAGTTGTAATGTCTGGATGTTTCATATCGGGATTTGGTATGTCAGTATTTTGTGTTGTCAGGATTTTGGTATCAGGACTTTACATGTTGGGATTATGGTTGTCGGGATTTACTATGGATCCATCCATTAGTATATCAGAGCAGCCAGGAGGAGTACAAATGTCTGCACTGCACTTGCCCCATGTTCTGAATATCAGACCCATAACCTTTCAGTGCTCCTGTCCGCCCTGCTGTGATAATGGGTAGATGCAGAAGCCCACCAGAAACGAGAGATAGCTTCTCTGCTTGGCTATGCTGCACAAGTAAATAAACTGTAAACAACAAACAAAAAAGTTATAGAAGCTGGAAACACCACAAGCATTTAGAAAAATATGAAATAAATATCTTAGGGGATTTTCATACTGGACTGATGAAGATGCAAATGAATTTTATGTCTGTGTTTGCAACTATCCAATTATGGCAAATCTTGAGAGGTCTATTTTGAAAAGATAAGGAGATTTTGCAACCGTTTTCATGATTTTGGGCAACTTGTGTCATTTGTTTGATGCAAGCTCTGCATTTTTTCCAAACTGTGGATGCTGTTAGCCCATCTAATAGCAGACAGAAGCCCACTTTGAAGATATGTACTGATGGATCTTGCTTGAAAACCCTGCCCACTGTAATAAAGGAATAATGCATGACAGATTGTGTGCCATGCTGGGATAACGTCACACCTCAGGTGGTTGGGCATGAGGCCGCAGGCCAAGTGCATCCAACACCTGAGAAGTGGCGTTATCCCAACATGATGCACATCCTGGAATGTATTATTCATATTATACAATGGCTAATCTTTTTGACAGAAGAATAAAAATAAAAAGAAATATTCTTTATTTGTTTTTTGTTTTTTTTGTGGGTAGAAGAATATTTATTTATAAAGAAGTTCCTTTGTTTATCCTGTATGTGGAGCTGTTTGGCCAGTAGCTGGATTTTTCTTGAGTTCTGCATCTCCTTGTTTGTCTCAGATGTGGATTCTTTTCTTTTCCCATAGCCCTCCTCCCTTGCAGCGTTTTCTATTTGGGTTCTCCTGGTACAGTTTGCTATGATGTTTAAAAGTTTTATGAGGAGATGTTAAAAGTCGGCTGAAATTTTAAGCCTGCAACAGCAACCATTGTTTGAACCTCCTATCAACGCAGCTACCTCTGGCCCGGTGTCACTGCTATAAGCATGTCTGTAAAGTGACAGGAAAGGACGTAGGGAGGTGGTAGGGTGAATGTTTTTTTACTTCTTGCTTTTACATGGTTGACTTAAAAAGAAAGAGAGGAAACCATAAGAATGTGACTTGAACAGCAAGGGAGTATTACCAAAAAAGGCACACAGTGACTGTTTAAAGCCTCACTTGCTGGGTCACTCAATGGAAGTGCTGCTTCCGTGAAAGCAATCCAAATGATGGATTTTTCATAGGTGTTTTTTAAAATAAGAAAAAGTTATTTTGGGGATTTGGGAGACTGTGTCATGGTTGTGGATTTGGTTTTTGCTAGTGTCTGCATTGTGGGAGGGATGGATTCACATGGTATGTAGTGATGGAAATGCGGTTTTCACTTCAGTTGGGAGCAGGGAGCAGTGAAGCCGATTGGAGGGACTGCTGTGGAGTGATTTTTTTTTTAAACATTTAATGTGGTCATGCGTATGCTGGGACTAGATCCATGATGTTATGCTGGGATAACATCATGGTTCTAGTCCCAGGCTTACCAATCAGATGCCAGCATTCTTTCTTGCCATTGCATAATTGATTTTTAGAAATCTGTTTTGTTTAGGGACTTGATTAATTCTAGTGACTAGCTCTAGGACTTCCAACAAAACTGTATTAAAATAACAAAACACGATAACATCTAAACAAATGTGCAATGAATATGGTTCTGAGCATGTCTGTGCAACATTTAAAAAACAGAGCTGAAGCGAATGAATACACATTAGGAAAAGTAACCAAAGTATTAGCTTTCATTTCAGAAAGGTTAAATCCCAGAAGATACTTAAACTACTGTACAATATTTTGTAACCATGTTTTTTTTTGGGGTGGTAATGAAAATGTTTATTAAAGCTGATTGAGTCTCTTGTTTCTTTCAAGACTCATTTGCTATAAAACCCATTAACTCAGCTTCAGGAATGCACCAAAGTTTATTAAGAGAGAGAATTCATGTTTTTCAAACATCTTTTTTAGCTTTTGGTGATATGTTTTTTTGCAAGTGCAGGTTTGATCCAAATTTGCTTGCAGTTGCTGGTTGGTTAGAGGGCTATACATTCAGAATTCGTTCTTTGCTGCCCTTATTATAGTAGTAAGCATCGCTGTGGCTTCAACATTTAAATTTTAAAGGAACATATACTTTATACAATTGCCTTCTCTTAGTGAGCAGCACTGTTCATGTCTCATGTTGTCTACATTAGAAAGCTGTGTAAGCCATAAAGTGCAGTACATGGTTAGGTTCTTTGCTTGGTGACATCAGTGTATTGTGATGGTATAAATTATAAATCTGAGACAAATATGTAAAGGCATCCAGTGCATACTCTGTGTGCTGCTGTACTTATATACAACAGATTAAACACAAGTTGGAAAATATCTTATTGTCTTATGGAAACCCTGTATTAATAAACAGTCGCAGATCTTAAAGATAAATTGGTGCTTTACAAACACTGTCTCTTAAAGGAATCCAAAATATGTGAAGCATTTCCTTGATGTATACTGTATATGAAAATATATTTTCTTCATGCAAAGGGAAATGGATGCCAGCTGTGGGGAACAGACTTTGTAACAGCTGCATCTGTGATAAGAGGATATATGCAACCGATGTATACTGCTTACAGCAAATAACTCATGCCTCAGTTTTCCTGCTTTAACAATGGGAAGAAATACAGGATAGTAATGCCATAGCACTGCAGAAGAGAAAGATGACAACAGGGCTGAGAAAGGTGAAAGAGGCCCATACGTGCACTGGTGACTGGTTCTTTCTTTTTGCAACCCTTTCTTCTTTTGTATTGAGCACTCACTTATTACATGGCAACCTTCACTTCCTGTTTCAGTAAAAGCATGCTGTGTGGGTCAAGTGCAAAGCTTGATTTGTTCACTGTGTGATCTACAGCATTGCTGCTTGTGACCACCTGATCCTCAACCTGTGTTTCTCCCTCACACAGTATCCTGTGGTACACAGCATCACAGGCACAAGATTTGTATTCTCAGTTCAACCCGCCCCATGACAGTCTATTGGGCTACATTGATCAATGATGCACATGAGATGCTGATATGCTATAGCAGTTCGCTGATAATTTTGGGGCTACTTCAACAAACAGTCTTGTTCTGAAGGCTTCATTGTGCTTCTGGAATTTCAACACCTTTAATTTGGTTAAATCAATTATTCAATAAATGAATTTTGGGATCGCTGGACTATTAGACAGCTATTTGTTAGAGCTTTCATATAAGGCCTTTTCATAACCATAACACTTTCTATTTCAGACTGACAGCAACGTACTGCCAGTGGGGAGTTTAATGTAAAAGGTTTGTGTATAATTCATATGTAGCCAACTCTGAGATCAGGAATTTGTATCTAAAATAAAGTTGTTTTAATGCCCCACAGTTTCTCTATTTCAGTCTAGTGGGCTACAATATTAGCTTATGGTGTTGTTGGAGGCGTCTTTTGGACTGAAGAGCATCACCTGTGTGTTAGTAGGATGTGAGCACTGTGAACCGAAATTGAGCAGTTCAGTTGTCTTAAGAACTAAAGAGGCAACACTCTTAGATCCATAAGAGGACCTCCAACTACACGAATAAACATGTTATAGATCGTGCAACTTTTTTTGTTCTAAAACTACTCTTTTTTTCCATTGAATACTGATGGCACAAGTGATCAGCGAGAAGCCCATTACAGCAGGTCCATCCAAGAGACACTCCTATAGAAATAGGAGTACCTCACATGCAACTGAAAAAAAGTTCTGTGATTGGTCAGGAGCATCACATGATGTTCCTGCAATCTATAATTTCTGTTGTAGTGAAACCAAACCTTTTGGTCCCCACCATTACTAATTATTTATCTCTTGGTAGAGCCATGTTACAAAGACATAACAATTAAATAGACACCAATCATCAAACTATACTTACAGTAACTAAAATGACAAAAACAAAATATTTTAAATGATAGGTCGTGTCTTTCTCCACACCCCAGTAAAGAGTTAAGATGGGCAAAGCATTCCAGCCAGCTCCCAACAGCCTTACACCAGGATCTGCCAACAGTACAAACACAGGTGGTTTTGAACCACCAAATGGTTCCTGCAATTCACCATGTCAACCACCAGGAAGTACTGGACAGCATCAGGGAACTGCTGCCAATTAGGAGCCTCAGCCAATCGAGGCCCAGTGAGGGCAAGGCTAAGAGATTTGTAAGCCACATGTCAGCCTTTGTCCTTGCAGAGCATCTCATCAAGTTTCTCCCAGTTCAGAAGGTGCTGATGAGATAAACACAAGCAGTTTTTAGCCACTGAATGCTCTCCTGACCCTCCAAATTGACCACTAGGAAGACTGGAAGCTGCTACCAATCCAAACCTTAGTCAATAAGGGCACAGTGAAAGTGGAGCTAAAATCTTTCTATGACACATGCCAGATTCTTGTTCCTGAAGAGAATCCCAGCAGGTTTTTCATAAGTACATCATGGCAAGAGATACAGACAGGAGAAATACAAGGGATTGTTAGCCACTTAATGTCTCCTTTGGCCCATGTCCTGCTGGGAACTGCTGCCAATCTTGAACCTCAGCCACGAGGGGAACAGTGAAGAAGTGGGACTAGGGGCTTTGTTTGCCACATGTCACCTCTTTGTCCCTGCAGAGCATCCAAGTAGTGTTTCCCACACACCTTGTGGCAGGAGGAACAGACAGAGTAAACCCAAGGGGTCTTGAGCCACCAAACATCTCTCCTGACACACCAGAATGATCATGGTGAAGATTATGGGAAGCAGGAAAGAAGCTGCTGCCAGTCAGGAGCCTCAGCCAATAGTGGCCCAGTGAAGGTAGGATTCAACACTTCTAAGTCACACACCAGTTCTTTGTCCCTACAAATTATCCCAGCTGACTTTCCCAGAGCCTTGTGGCAGGAGCTATAGACAGAACAAACATAGGGAAATCTGGGCAACTGATCAGCTCACCTGACTCACCAGAGCAACCTACAGGAAGATTGAGTGCTGTAGCAAGAAGCTACTGCCAAGCTGAAGCATCAGCATATAATGATTCAGTGAAGGTGGGACTTCTGCACTCTAAATTGACTGATTTTTTTTTAGCAGTCCCCTCTTGAGGAACTTACTGTGAGGGTGTCTTCCAGGGGCATCATCAGAAGGTACGTCACTATGCCTATTCCCCTACAGCATTTTAGTCATAGCTTGAGGCACTACTGTGCTGCAGTACAAAGAGCTTGCTAAGCCAATGATATTTGCTCCACGGTGGTGATAGACACTGAGGTACACTTACACAATAATAGTGTAATGTTTTGCTACAATAG
Organism: Neoceratodus forsteri; assembly: GCA_016271365.2. Classification (NCBI taxonomy): domain Eukaryota; kingdom Metazoa; phylum Chordata; order Ceratodontiformes; family Ceratodontidae; genus Neoceratodus; species Neoceratodus forsteri. Next base: position 1,876,655,424 of record CM057452.1, read on the forward strand.
TATTTTTAGTATTGCCCTGCTTACTAACGTTTGCTCACTAAGTCTTAACTTGGAATGTGCCATACTTTTATTATTTCTGTCCTTGCTAATGTCTCCTGCCTATTTCACACGATACTTACTAATGTCTCCTGTGTATTTTGCAAAATAGTCTTTTTAACCCTTATGACCGTATATACTACTGACACATACATTTGCTCACCTTAACTCTTTACTGACTGCAGGTGACCCACTGTTGTCTGCTGAGAGAGGGACAGCGATAGCCCTGCAAAATGCTAACACCAGCTGCAGTGACAGGAAGATACAGTGCAGTATCTCACATGGGAGGTTTACTGTGGGAAGTTATTTTTTCCTTTACATTTTTCCCTGTTCTTTAAAATTATTTGTTTTTCTATTCTGTTTCATATCCTCTGATGTTCTGGTAACCCTCTTTCATTAACCATGGAGGGATCCTTATTTGGGTTATATTTTGGGGGGCCTTACCTTGAAATTCTTTTCTCATCAAGCTTTTTCTATGGTCTCTGGTCCGCCCCCTTTCTGGCAGCACCCACCAGCCCTGTCTGTGACTTCCTCAAGGACTTACTGTTCCACCATTTACTCAGAACCACAGTTGTGGTGGGTGGCCTGCTCTGTCAGTCACACAAGAGTCTGCAGGGGTGGGTTATGTTAACCTCAGCAGACTGGACATTTTTACCTCCTGGTTTTCTCCCCTGAGGGTAACGGTATGCAATAATGCACATGCATGTGTGCGGTGGCCTGCATGTATGCCATATCCAGTGGCTTCTGCCTATGCCTTCTACTACATGCACTTGCTGTGCTGCCACATGGCCTTCACCAGCTGCAGTCTTTGAGTGGGATGCTGTACCCCTCCTCCTTGGGAGAAGAGAACATTCCTTGAGATGCTCGATCCTCCCTCCTCTAGCTGGCTCTTGAGTGATCAATGTCTGATCTCAGTCTCTGGTCAACAGTGTAATAAGCAGAAGTGCTATTGCTGTACTTGCTGGCTTGCCTCAGAAATTAATATGTGCAGTATGTTTTCAGTATGTATGCACTTCATTTGAATTGTTTAATGAAGATAACATTTTATATGTCCAGTCACTTAACACTTATTATAAAATGGAAAGAGAAAAATCTAGAAATGTTATTGGTTGAGAGATGTCACCTAACTATGCATTAAAGTTATATAAATGCATGGCCATGGGCCAAATCTCATTTTCCTCCTCCGTCAAAAAAAACTACTTAGAGTCATTTTATAGGTGTAATTAGCTCCTTCAGAGTGTACATTATAGGATTTTAATGCATTTTCTAGGGGAATAAGGACACTCCGCCTTCAGCCAGATGCCTTGGGACAGTCCCCTGATGTGTGCATTAATTGTAGAATAATATGTGGGTGGGTGGGTGTAACCAGAATTGTACACACACCGAGGTGTGGGTGTTACATAAATATAAAAGCATGTATGTAAAATTCTGGTTTACACACACTCACCCATGTATCATTTTATTTAATTACTGGCCGCATTTTACACACACACACACACACACACACACACGCACTGCACACACAGCCTATCTCTCCATTTTCAATGCAGGCAATCATTTTTTTGTTTCAGTAAGAATCAGAGCTAGTCAGTTGTGGTCCCTTGGGAATGCAGCTGAAGTGTGAGCCCTGCTCAAAAGGTAGGAATGGCAGGATCAACCAGATAGACTTTAGTACTGTGAAGGCAGGATGAATCAGAGATATATATATATACATATATATACATATATATACATATACATATACATATATATATATATATATATATATATATATATATATATATATATATAATATATTACCTGGTATGAAGTGTGAGTGAATGGATGACTAGTTACCAAGCAACACAGCTACCATGTTGGCAGAGATCATCTGCCCCCCCACACAGAGACTAACAGACAATGAGTTGTGTAGTACTTGTGTGAGTGACAGGCACTGATTCCAACCACCTGGTTGTAATGTGAAATATCAACTGGGTGGTTGTAATGGGATTTAAAAGTCTGGTTATCCAGACTTAAAAAATGAGGACCAGAAATTAAAATCCTATAATGCACACCTTCTCATGGTTTATTACTTACTTAATGCACTTCCCAGGGATAAGGACACTCAGCATTCAGCCTCGTGCCTTATGACACCCCAGGAGCATGCATTAAAATCCTATAATGCACACCTTGTCATGGTTTATTACTTACTTAATGCACTTCCCAGGGATAAGGACATTCAGCATTCAGCCTCATGCCTTATGACACCCCAGGAGCATGCATTAAAATCCTATAATGCATACCCTGTCGTGGTTCATATTTACGTATTGAACAGTGGGGACATATCTCATATTATGTAGCCCTCAAAAATAAGCAATATGCCTTTTCTATCGAATTGTTCTTAACTTGCTCACTGTTACTTTATTCCTGTTCCTGATATCTTGCTATCTTTAAATAATTTGTTGGCTAACTCAGTACAGTTGATAATTGCTGGGGATGTAGAGAGCAGTTCTGGCCCTGGTGTTTCTTCCATGTTTTATGGTAATCTCTGCTAGAAATCTAACCATATGTTCAGAATAGTTCACTTAAATATCTGTAGCCTATTACCTAAGTTTCCTGAATTAGAGGCATGGTCTAATCTCTATAATCCTGATACAGTCAGCATTTTGGAAATCTGGCTAAAACTGTCTATTCCTAACTCAGCCGGTTTGGAGGATGGCTTTGGTTTACTACATAGGGATAGGAGTGGTTCAAAACAAGGGGAATATGTTTTAATTTACTACAAGAAACATTTTATTCTTGATCTACTAAGTATCTCTAATGACTCAGTTTGTGATTGACTGTTGGCTGAACTACTGCCCTCTTAGCTCCACCCAAAACATGTGCTTCTGTTGCACCTGTATCCTTCCAAGTTATGATCTCTGAATTTTGGACTCCCTTCTATCTTATTTTATCATAATTTATTTGTTGTTTGTTGTTTTGGGGTTTCTGGGGATTGGGAGAGGGTTGAAGTGTGTATGTGTGTGTGTGTGTGTGTGTGTGTGTGTGTGTGTGTGTGTGTGTGTGATTACATATTTTGTAATTCTATATTTTATTATTTTTGATTAAGGTTGTGTACATTTTAATTCATGTTGGTTAATTTGAGGTTTTAGTTAGTTTTTTTTTGCTCTACTGTTTATTACTTAAGGAGTGTAATTAGTTTGTGATAAAAGTCATACTGTTTAATTGGTTGCACTAAGGATAATTGTAGACCTAGGATGTGCTGGACGGTGACTCCCTTGAGAAGGCACTATTCCCCATCATGACTCTGGGACCTATGCCCCTTTGACTGTCCCTCATTGCTACCCGAAGCCTATGAACATTGTAGGGCACTAAGTACTGCCTGAAGAAGGCAGAGGAGGGGTCTGCAAGGCCTATTTTTGGGAACAGGACCAGAGAAAGACAGATGGGTGTGGTGAGCTCTAGGAGGTGCCCTGGGGAAAAATGGGTTAATGATTGGGGTCCTCCCTGTCTTGTTCCCATACCCAAGGGCTCCACCTTTGGTGGGCAGGTACCCAATGGACCAGCCTTTTCCACCTATCCTTCTCAGAAGGTGTTATGCAATGCTAGAGCTATCAGAAACAAGATGGCTGTTATAGCTAATCTGGTTTCTACAGTTGATCTGACTTGCATCACTGAGACCTGAAAGAAAGAATGTTTGGCACTCGTGGATCAAATATGCAAAAAAGTAAAGTGCAGAAGAAGACCTACTGAAGAGATGAAGTGCTAGTGGGTATAGAGTGTACTCTGGGCTACTTGCTATAATAAACCTGCACTTTGCTTTTTGAATATTTGATCCAAGAGTGCCGAGCATTCATTCTTTTGTATTTGTAAGCTGGCTGCTTTGCTCTGGCACCGCCTTTTCCTGTGCATACCTGCTCCTGCTTGTGTTATCACTGTGATCTGGCTGGATAGAAGTGCCACCTCAGTATTGGAATTCATGATTCCTGCTGGGTTCTCAGTGATTCACTGCTCAAGAAAGGATTGTAGGAGTGGGGGGTTTGGCAATTTGTTTTAAGCCAGACTTGAACCTCATGGCTGTCACAATGTGAACAACAAGGTCTTTTGAATGTGTGGCCATTCAATGAGCTGCGGGTGCAGGTCGCAGGATCCTTCTCATTTACCATCCCATAGGACATGAGAGGTAGTTCCTGCAGGAAGTCATGGACTTCGTTGCAGGACTTGTGTTAGAGTTGCCCAGATGGGTTTTTCTGGGTGACTTCAATGCTTGGATCAATGACGAACTCTCAACATTTGGACAAGACTTCCTCCAATTGATGCAATCATTGGGCCTGACACAGGTGGTTACCTCTGCAACATATGTACATGCTCACTCTCTGAACCTTATCTTCTCACTGTGGTTGGAGGTCTCTGATCGCATGGTGGAACCGGTCATTTTGTTGGACCATTATACCGTGAGGTTCTCATTTGAAGCTCCCCCTCGATAGACCCTCCCCTATGGAGATGGTCCAGTACCGCACTTTAAGGGGTTTGTTCCTGGAGGGTCTTACGGTGGCGCTTGACCTATCAGGTATGATAAGTGCTTGCGATGAGCCAGGGAAGTTGGTGTCGACCAATAATAGGGTCATCACAGGCACCCTCAACTCTATTGCATCAGTCCATGTTTGTCCCCTAACCTCACAAAAGAGATTCCCATAGTTTGATGGGACACTCAGAGAGTTGAAGGTGAGGGGTTGAAGGTTGGAGTGATGCTGGCAAGATCCGATCTAATGGAGATAAGCTTATTTTGATGTCTCATTATAGAGACTATCAATCAGTAATCTCCTATAAGAAGGCAGAGTTCCTGTTCAAGAAGATTACTGCAGCAAACAACAGACCAGCTCAGTTCTTCCAGGCTGTCAACAGACTATGTAATCCAGCTTGTCTTCAGTCCATTAGATCCTTTTCACAATCTAAGTGTGATGAGTTTGCTCTGTTTTTTGCTGATAAGTTTATTTTTTTTTGCTGATAAGATTTCCTCTATCAGATCTGGGATCCAGTCGGCACCCTCCATGGAGGTTTACATTTTTATTATTTTGTATTATAGTTTATTTTGTATTATTTTAGGTTTTGGTTTAGCGATTCACAGTTGGATAGATTGAAAAGTGTCTTCTGGATTACCAAAATGTGTTGGAGTCGTGCTCCTACGGCAGTGCGCTACTCGTCCTCTGCCCTTCACGCTCTCCACCCTTCCCCCCCCACTTCAGTTTATAACATACCTGCGCTGTAGGGTGCTGGGTATTGTGTGAAGGGGCCAGAGGAGGATGTGTGGGTGTGAACAGCAGAGGATGAATGAGGGGGGCCACCGCATTAGAGTAGTGAGATTCAGGAGACGCCCTGGGTGCAGTGGAACCTGGAACAGGGTTCACCATGTCTGGTTTCCATACCCGAGGGCACTACAAATAATGGTAAGCAGATGGTCTGGGCAGCCCGAGAGGTTCATCCAACTCGGGCAGTGTTATGTAATGCTAGGTCCATTAAAAACAAGACTGCAGTTATTGCAGATCTTGTTAAATTGGTGGACCTGGCTGGATGAGAATTCTGGCCCCATTTTGAAGGCTGCAATTCAGGCTGGGTACTCTGTGATGCACTGCCCGAGATAGGATCATGGGGGGTGGGGGTAGCAGTCTGTTTCAAGACTGAATTTAACCTCACGACTGTACCAGTTGGGGAGACTGAGTTATTTGAGTGTGCCATGGTAGCAGGTGCAGGCTGTAGGATTGCCCTCATCTACCATCCAGCAGGAGATGAAAACCGATTCCTTCAGGAAGTTGCGGACTTCGTCATCAACATGGCATTTGAGTCACCTAGGCTGATGGTCCTGGGCGACTTCAACACCTGGGTTGATGATGAACTCTCACAATTTGGTCTGCACTTCCTCCAGTTGATGACATCTCTTGGCCTTACACAGGTAGTTACCACTGCTACTCATAATCATGGTCACTCTTTTGACTTAGACTGCCTTCTGGGGATTGAGGCCTCCAACTTGGGGATGGAACCAGTTGGATGGTCTGATCAGTACACCATGGGGTTCAGTTTTAGCACCCCTTTGTAGGCCTACCCTGTAAAGATGACTCAGTACGCCCTTTGCGAGATATAAATTCTCAATGCTTAATGGCGGTGCTGGATCTCTTGTCTTTCTCAGAGGCAAACAATGATCCAGACGCCCTCGTGGTGGCTTATAATTTGCCCATTGCGGCGGCCCTGGATGTCATTGCTCCTGTCTGTGTCCCTCCTCTCTCTCTTCACCCTCGATCCCCATGGTTTGATGGGACTCTGAGGGAGATGCAGTGATTAGGATGAAGATTAGAACGATGCTGGTGGAAATCCGCTCTTGATGTCTACCACCTTAGATTGATGGACCATTATCAAGTCTATCAATCTGCAATCTCCTGTAAGAAGGCAGAGTTCCTGTCCGGGGAGATTGTGGCTGCTCAAAATCGACCAACTCAGCTATTATGAACTGTGGACAGACAGTGCAACCCAGCCTGTCTACAAGTCCGGAAAGCTTTTGCAAGAAGAGTGCAATGAACTTGCACAATTTTTGCAAATAAGGTGCTGACATCAGATTGGTTTTCCATCAAGCACACCTATGGGTGTTGTGGATCAACATGGGATCACTCATCCTCTGTCTTCTTGGAGTACCTTTGTCTGACCGGCTTTCATGGATGTCATGCAGATCGTCCAGAGTGTGGACCCTACATGCTGTTGTTTGGATCTGGGACCTACTTCCCTGATTTTGGGTTGTGTTGATGTTATCGGTCTGGTCCTAGTTCAGATAGTCTGGTGCTCCCTGGAGACAGGTGAGTTTCCAAGCTCACTGAAAGAGGCGGTAGTGACACCACTGTTGAAGAAAGCTTCTTTGGACCCAGACTACCCTGCAAACTACAGACCAATCTCTAACCTTCCCTTTGTGGGGAAGGTGATTGAGAAAGTAGTGAACACACAGCTGGAGGACCATTTGACCATCCATGACATCTATGAACCCCTCCAGTCCGGATTTCGAAAGAAGCATGGTACTGAGACAGCATTGGTTTGGGTGCTCAATGATCTCCTAATGGCTAGAGATAGGCGAAGTTGTTCCATTCTGGTCCTCCCAAATCTGTCATCAGCATTTGACACTGTGGACCATGGGATCCTGCTTGATTGCCTGAGGTTCATCTGTGGACTGTCAGGTACAGTCCTCAGGTGGTTTACTTTGTTCCTCATGGGAAGATCTCAGAGGGTGGTGTCGGGTTTTCCTCTGACCCAGTTCCCCTATCATGTAGGATTCCTTAGGGTTCAGTGTAGTCCCCATGTTGTTCACAGTGTATATACTGCCCCTCGGAGACATTGTAAGAAGGTATGGGTTGAGGTTTCACTGTTATGTGGATGATACCCAGCTCTACCTCTCTTTTGCACCTGACCAGGATAGAGCTGTCTTAGTCTTTAATAGCTGCCTTGCTGAAATCCAGGAGTGGATGGGTGCCAGTTGGTTAAAGCTGAGCTCTGATAAAACTGAAGTATTGGTTCTGGATCCGGGTCACCAGACAAGGGGGCTGAATGGGGGTTCACCCTCTGGTCTTTATCTTGGGGGTGTACCACTCTTGACCTCTGAATGGGTGCGGAACCTGGGGGTAATTTTTGATGAAGGGTTGACCCTACATTAGCAGGTGTTGTCTGTCATCAAATCATCATTTTACCATCTGAGGAATATCTCCAGGATCAAGCACCTCATTCCATCCAGCGAATTTCCTTCTCTGATCCATGCCTTTGTGACCTCACATTTGAACTATTGCAACTCCCTGTACCTAGGGCTACCAGGGTGGAAATCCATTGCCTGCAGCTAGTGCAGAATGGGCAGCATGGTTTTGATGGGATCATTTCGATCCTGTCATATCTTGCCAGTGCTCTTGTAGGACTGCACTGGCTGCCAGTTCAATGGCGGATCACCTTTAAAGTTGGTCTTCCTGACTTTTAAAAGCCCTACACGGACTGGGTCTGGACTATCTGAAAGAGCTCCTGGTTCCTCACTGCCTTGGGTGATTGCTCCGCTCAGCCGATGAGGCTAGAGATTCAGGGGTATGCCTGAAATTTTCTGGGGCAAGAACATTTATGTATGCTGCCCCACCCACTGCAATTCTCTACCCGTCGGTTCACGTGAGTGCATGACCATAGAAACATAGAAACATAGACTTTGATGGCAGATAAGGACCGCTTGACCCACCTAGTCTGCCCATTTCCCTATCTACAGGATCGCTGTAGATCCTAGTTAATCAACAGCCTATTTCTTCCTACCCCACAAGAATTGCCTTATGTCTGTCCCATGCATTCTTGAATTCTCTCACAGTTTTAGACCCACAGCCTCCTCAGGAAGGCTGTTCCATGGAGTCCACCACCCTTTCTGTGAAAAATACTTCTCACATTGCCCCTGAGCCATCCCCCCTCTGTCTTCAAATTGTGTCCCCTTGTTCTTGCGCATCTCTTTTTCTGAAAGATGCTACCCTCTTGGACTTTGTTGATTCCACTGAGGTACTTCAAAGTTTCTATCATGTCCCTCCTCTCCCTCCTTTCCTCAAGGGTATACCTATTAAGCTCCTTTAATCTCTCCTCGTATGGCTTCTCTTGCAGACCCTGCACCATTTTTGTTGCCCTCCTCTGGACTGCCTCCATCCTGCCTAAGTCCTTGCGGAGATGGGATCTCCAGAACTGGATGCAGTATTCCAGACTGGGTCTCACCAACTGTCTGTACAGAGGGATAACAACTTCCTGTTTTCTGCTGGTGATGCCTTTCCCTATACATCCCAGTATTCCCCAAGCCCTCCCTACTGCCTTCTCACATTGCTTGCTAACCTTAAGGTCATCTGATATGATTACCCCCAGGTCCCCTTCCATTTTTTGTTGTTGTTACTACCCCCCCATTGTGTAATCTTCCCCTGGGTTTTTGTTTCCTAGGTGTATTATTTTGCACCTCTTTGCATTGAATCCAAGCTGCCATACTTCTGACCATTCCTCCATCCTTGCCAAGTCCCTTTAGAGGGCTTTAAATGAGCACTAAAAACTTATTTGTGTAACCAAGCTTTTGGTGATTAACTAAAGGATGAAATCAGCATGATTACACTGCTTTTTGTTGAGATGTTCTCTGTTGATATTGTAATTTTAATTATTGTTAAGTTGCCTTGGTTTTTGAAAGGTGCCATATAAATAAAGCCCTCCAGCATATAAAAACTGCCCTTAACAATGCCTGCAGGCTCACCTTAGGGACACACTGACTAACCCACACCTGCAATCTCTATGCAAAGGCTCAATGGCTAACGCTCTTTGGTCACTTAAAATATCAATCATGCCTCCTGGCCAAAAATATCTGCCTTGGTCAGCTCCCGACTGGCCCACCCAAAATTCAGAACTGCAGACCATCCTGACTCCAAAATGTCGGATATCTCAAGGACAAAGGTCCTTTGCCTATCGGGCACTGTTGTGGTTCAACTCCCTCAATGAGAACATTATTAGCCTGCCCACTCTGTGGACCTTCAAAAGAACCTAAAGAACAATTTAATACAGGAATCTCAATGTGTCTGCATCGCTAGCACCTAGCAAAGGCATCTCTTGCCATCTGCCCTTCTGCCAAACAGATATCTCTCTCTCTCTGACACCATGCATTTGTGGCTCAACCCCCCCACCCTGTCTCTCCAGCACTTCAGTGTGCTAACCCTCTTGTGTTGCTGACAACTAACAGGCTCCCTGTTGGGCACAGTTATTTAGTCTGTTCCTGTATGTATCTGACTGTGTTTACTTATTCCAGTTTTAGTTGTTGCTTTATTTTTTGCAATTCTTTTGTTTAAAGACCAAATGTACCTAAATGTTCTCATTTTAATTATTTTGCCTTGTTTGTCTCAATCCTCTGTATAATCACCTACTTGTTCTAAATGTACTAATGTGGAACCTATGTAAAGAGCTCTGATCTGAAATGGTTAATCTGAGAACAGAAATAAATAAATAAATAAATAAAACATTATTATCATTATTACAGTGACAAGCCAGTGTTTTATGAGCATTCCATTTGTCTGGTCTAACTCGATCAGTTGGCAGTCATGGATCTCTTAGGGTAATCCAGGAGCTGAGGCCTATGTACTGTTGTTTGGATCAGGGTCTGATGCCCTTCTCGTAGGGTGTGTTGAATCCATCAGCCCAGCCTAGCTAGGATAGTCCAGAGTTCTTTAGTGAGGGAGGTCATTTCTGAGCCTGACGGAGTCGGTGATGAGATCCTTCTTGAAAAGCCATCACTAGACCCGGACTGCCTAGTGAACTACAGACCTGTCTCAAACCTTCCCTTTTTGGGGAAGGTTATTTAGAAGGTAGTGGCTTTACAACTGTAGGCCCATTTATCAACTCACGACATCTACAACCCTTTCTAGTCAGGCTTTAGGACAAGGCACAGTACCGAGACTGCCTTGGTTCAGGTGCTTAATAGTCTCCTGGTGGCGACGGATAGAGGAGAGCATTCCATTCTTGTCCTCCTTGACTTCTTGGCTGCGTATGACACTGTGGACCATGGGGTGCTTTTGGCTCACCTGCAGGTTCATTGTGGACTTTCTGGTACAGTCCTCAGCTGGTTCCATTCTTTCCTCACTGGCAGGATGCAGAGGGTGGTTCGGGTGGCTTTTTCCTCCAAATCACTGACCCTGCCATGTGGGTTCCACAGAGGTTCCATTTGTCCCCATGTTGTTTGCAGTGTATATGCTCCAGTAGGGGGCATTATAAGATGGTACAGACCACGTTTTCATTGCTACACTGATGATACTCAGCTGTACCTGTCTTTTGCGCCCAAACAACAAGATGCGGTCTTGGTTTTCAATTTTTGCCTTGCTGAAATCCAGGACTGGATGAGTGCCAACTGGTTGAAGGTAAATCCGGATAAGACAGAAGTACTGGTGGTAGAATCTGGTCACTCGAGGGTTGGTGCGCAGGCTGGTCAAGACACCAGGCTTAGGCTCGAACATTCCCAGTTGCTCACCTCCGTTAAGGTAAAGAATCTTGGCATTGTGCTGGATAGTGGCCTAATGCTTGAATTTCAGGAGTCGGCTGTGGTCCAGAGTGCTTTCTACCATCCAGAAACATCACCAGGATTAGACACCCGATTCCTTCAGGTGATCTTCCATCACTAGTCCATGCCTTTGTGACATCATGGTTTGATTACTACAATGCCCTTTACCTAGGGCAGTCGGGGGCTGATCTCCGCTGCCTACAGCTAGTGCAGAATGCTGTGGCTAGGCTGTGTTCTGGCCTTTTTAGGTCATATCACATTACACCTGTGCTACACTCTCTGCACTGGCTTCCTGTTAGGTGGTGGATCACCTTCAAGGTCAGGTTGCTGACATATAAAGCCCTACATATACTGGGGCCTGGTTACCTGCAAGACCTCCTACAGCTCTACCACCCATCTTGTCCCCTCCGGTCAGCTGATGAGGGTCTCCTGGTGATTCCCAGGGTCTATCTGAAGTCACCTGGTGCCCGGGCCTTTTCTTTTGTGGCACCGACCCTGTGGAATTCACTGCCTCATCTGCTCAGAGAGGTCTCCTTGGTTAGTGCCTTTAAAAGGGACCTGAAGATCTTTTTATAAAATAAAGGTTTTCCCTCTGTCTAATGTTTATATTTTTATCTATTGCGGCTGTTACTGCAAGTATTTTAATCTGTGTGTAGAATTTGAGTTCTGTAAAGCACCTAAAGGTGCAATGAAACAGAGCACTCTATTAAATTAAAAACTAAACTAAACTTAACCAAGGTCCTCAACCATATTGGGGCTGGAGAACAGGGAACAAATCCAGCACACACTTTCAACAGAACAAAGTCAATAAGCTAGGAAGATGTAGGTGAAACATTTAATGTGTCAAAAACATACAGCAGATTTCATGTGTTACCACCAAGCCTGTTTCATGTTGTCAAGTGCTTTGCCAAGGGTTGGAAGCCACCTCCTGGATACCTGTTTAAGGGCAAGGCAATTTTATTTTTCAGCACCCTATCCCAGAAGCTCAGGGCACACCACAGACCAACTTAAATAAATCATAGGGCGCAATTAAAACACTATGCAATATCAAAATTAACATCAGAAAACAATAACAAAAAGTGACAGCTAACTCAGTTTGATGGGACTTTAAAACATTTAAAAACAGTATTTTGCAAAGATTGCTGGCATCAGAAACCAAATTAGTGGTGGATGCTACTAATATGTAAACTGACACAATCAAGACTAGCAAAAGAGTTAGTACTGTAAGCTTTATAAACTGCAACCCAAAATATGTAGACTATCTTTTGACATGTTTATGTGGGGTAGATTATGTGGGTGGAACATTGTGTAAATTTAAACAGGGGATGTTAGCGCACAAGTTCTCTCCCTTTTTATGGCTGTATGTCTTTTGGCATATTAAATGTTTCATGATGCATCTTACTGGTTTATTGTCCTTTTTTGCTGTGGAAAGAATGAGCTGTTTTTTCCCGTTCTCCTGTAATTGTACCTCAGAACCTACAGGGTTGGGAGCAGCCTTCCTAGAGTGTCTACAGTTTTGTCATTTTTCTCTGATAGGCATTGATCCAGTCATCCTACATACAGACTTGAAAAGCTTTCTCAAGTTGCTTACAGCCTATCCTAAAATGAATGGCACTGCAACCTTGCACTGGTGCCTCTTACTGATAGAGGTTGTACAGACTGGGGGTTGTAAAGATGGAGCTATCATCACACAACTTAGAGACCAACAGGCATTGAAGAAGCTTTTGTAACATAGGAAAGATTGGCCTTAAAGGCTAGACACCTATATTGGCAGCAGGTTATGCTGCAAGCTTATATTGAGGCAGGCATGGCCCCTTGGGCTTTATGGCTCATTAGATGGTTAGATTCCATGCACCCTTCTCCAGAGACAGTTATTACACAGATTTATGGGTTAAATGACTGCAGCTGTATGTTTATTCAAACCTTGCAGAAATACAGGTGCATATATTGTGCGTGATGGGGTGCCTCATACTCTGAACCTCAGCCTCTTGGTGGGCATTCCATGCATCTTTGAGGGACCCTCCATGATGGCACTCCTTCTGGTTTCCCACACTTGTGGGGATCAATGGCAACACTGGAGGCCTCCGAAAAAGGAGAATACACAGTCTTTCATGCCAGTGCGACATCATGAACTCCCCTTTTCTGCAATGATTTAGGGAGTATTCGCACCTGTCATCACTCTGTCCCTTCTGAGCACTGACTCTGGTTGTCTTGCACCACTGTGTGACTAACTACCACATGAGATGCACCACCTACCACCAATCAGACATCTATCTGGGGGATGACTCCCCAGTTCAACACCCTTGGTACTCCATTATATTGGCTTGGAGGTTTCATAGGAATATGTCTTGCCCTTCATTGGATAAGTGAACTTCATCCTCCTATAAAGCTCAGGGACCTCCTGCTTCAACTTCCTGTTTGTGATGCTCAGTCTAGATATCAGAAGGACAGTCCTTGCCTTTTGGCACTCATCTGCACCTGGTTAACATACTATATTCCCTGTCTTCATGACCCAGAACGGCTCCCAACTAGATGCTGTACCTTTCTAACATATGAACAGATGAATCTGCCGGAGAAGAAGGCTTTACAATCTATTGAGTCTGGCCAATGTGAAGCTCCTGCATCCTTAGTTACATGGTGCTCCATGCACTCTCTTGACACTTGTACTTTGCCATGGATTTATCCCATCCCTCTTAAGTCCCCAACCATTTTCTAATTTACTGCCTTCTCCAGTAACCCATTCTACCCTGCCACCACTCTGTGAAGAAATACATCCAGGCCTCCTTCTAGAACTTTCCTCCTACCAGTATGTAACTCTGTCCCCTTGTATTCTTGTTCTCACTGATTCTAAAATGTACACTGGGGTCTAGTTTCATTATACCTATGAAGTACTTGAAGGTCCCATATTTAGCAACAGTCACAGGTCAGCAACAGTCACAGGTCTGATACTGTAGAGAGGGCATTAGCCTACAATCCATCTCTCACCTAATCCTGCTTAGAAACTGCCTGCTGTATGATACGCTTGTTACATGATCCATAGGTACTGTGACTGTCTTATGTAATACTCCAATTGCACCTGCCTACATTGCACCTTGTACATATTTGTGTCGTATTCTTGTGTTACTTACTGCTGTTGTTGATAAGTACACCTGTGGAAGAATGCTTTCTGTATCTTTTTATAACTTTTATCCGTACTCTATTACCTTCCTCCCAGTCCCCATCCCTAGGTCACAACTGGAAATGAGTCTTATGGGCTCTGCTTGCTTACCTGGGAAAATATATTTAAGTAAATAAATAATTTCCTCCCATTCCCTTCCTCACACAAATATACCTGAAGTTTATCCAGCCACCACACTTATGAGAGTCTTTGTTGCCCTGAATCATTTTTGTGGCCAATCTTGGTATCACCTCCATCAGGTTGATGTCCTTTTTGTGGTAAGGGCTCCAGTACTGCACACAGTACTTTTAGTGGGGCCTCACCATCTATCTGTACAGGCAGTATGATCTATTCCCTACTGATGATGAACCCCTGTGGAAGGAACTCTGCTTGTAATCTTCCTCATCCCTGAGTACTCTACTCTGCCCAACGCCCTTTGGGTTCTCCTCCCTAGATAGTTTGCTGCCAATTTAGTCATCTTGTCCTCTGCCCCAGGTCCTCCAGTTTCCTGATCAATCTCTTATGGTGAGCAAGTCAAAGGCCTTGCTGAAATCCAAGTATATTCTTCCCACTGTGTGGCCACCATCCACTGCTTTTGTAACCCAGTCAAATCACAAATTGTAGTGAGAAGGAAATAGTGTGACCTACTGGGAATTGAACTCAGGCCCTCGGAATACCATCCCAGTGCTCTATCCACTGAGCTACAAGTTCACATGGTTGGAGCTGGGTTCCTAGACACACTTCCTTTCTTTGGTATGTTATATTCTCCAACTAAGAATAATCAAACTCAGTCAAAGAAAGGGATCAAGAATGCCGGGCATGACCTCCTTGCCATAAATCTATATTATAACTGTAGAAAAAAGCACCCAAACCAAGGTTCCTTGATATCTCTGGATATCTTTGTTTTTGTTCCACATAATGAAGTGTTATAGTGCTTATGGCATTTTTTTATACCTTGAGCACTATAGCACTTTATTATGTGGAATAAAAACAAAGATATTCAAATATATGAAGGAAACTTGGATTGTGTGCTTTATTCTACAGCTATGGTTTGAACTCTAAATAGCACCAAATCCATGTCCTGGTGTGGCTACAAACTTGTTATTGTGATAAATCCATATTACCCTGTCATCTTAGAGCCTGTTTGCCTCAAGGAACATGGCCAACCTTTACATGAGAATGGGTTCCATTAGCTTGCCAACTATCACTGTCAAGCTGCCTGGTCTGTAGATGTCTATCTCGTCCCTTGCTGCACTGTTGTGCAGGGTTATAACATTAGTGGTCCTTCACTCTCCCGATACCACACCTATGTCCAGGGAGCTATTGAATAGGTCTACCAGAGGATCTGCTATAACTGCTGCTGCCAGCTCTCTTGGCACCCAAGGATGCATGCCACCTAACCCCAGGAGTTACCTGCCTTGTGGGCCCTTCAGTCCATTGTTGACCCTGTCCCCCATATCACCTACTACATCTTTACCCCTTCCTATTTCTAGCTTTCCATGTGAAACTAGACCATCCTATCCCTTAGTGACTACTGAGTAGAAGTATTCATTCAGTACTTCTGGCTTTCTTCTATTGTCTTCCACCAGCTCAGGCCCTTTCTCGATTTGACAATACCTTTTTGTGTTGTTCTTTTTCTCAGATGTACAAAAAAAGTCTTGCCACCTTCCTGGACCCACTCTGTGCTCCTAACTCCATCTCTGCCTTGGTCTTTACCTTCTGCTAGCTGTTTATAGCTTTCCATGTAGTCTACTCTATCCTTCTTCTGCTGGGTCTTCCTTTATTTTAGATGGAAGCCCTTTCTCCCTCATGGCACTGCCAACCTCCCCTGAGAAACAGGGTGGTTCCTTGTACTTGTTCATTTCTTCTTCAGACAGGTGTTTGTGGCTTCCAGTATACCACCACAATCATGGACTATATTTGTTACACTCCCATAATTGTCTGAGCTTGATCAGGTGCTGTCTCTGATTTACCACTGTTTGGCAAAGTGAACCCTTTCAAGGTCCAGAACACGTCTTTGTGTTCAGGACTTACCCATATCAAACTAAAATCATAATGACTGATGATCACTGTTTACCCAGGGCTCAGCCACATGAATGTCTCTGATATGACCACAGGTCATAGACAGTCTGATCACTAGTCAGATCCATCACCCACCATGCTAAGAAGCCATTTGGACCTCATTCTGGAGCATTTGGCATCTGCTGCTGCTGGTATGTGAAATGCTCCAATCTTCGTAAGATGTTCCTACAATTTCTGAACTGTAGTATGTGGATGTTGAAATGGTATGGCAGTCTCAGAATAATGAGGAGTGTATAGGCATTGAGGATGATTTGAGACTTCCAGAATGGAGGCTGCACACTGCTACAGCTGAGGAGGAGCTGCAGGAGCTGGGACTGGTAAAGGTGCAGTTTTGACTATAGACAGGTATACCACCATTGCCTGAAATACCAAATCCTTCCAGGCAAACTTGGGTTGTTCATCTTGGGTTGGCAGTGTACATTTATTGATTGACTAAAATGTCTTTACAATTCATAAAACATTTTTACACATACAGATTTACAATTCATAAAATCATAATACCCACATCATATAAAGTGCCATTTAAAAATAAGAACAGATCCAGAAGCAAATTGTTTGATACCTTTTATTGGACCAACTTAGATGTTACAAAAAGAACAAAGTGCCTAAGCTTTCGGACCAACCAAGTCCTTTCTTAGAAGCTTATGACAGTTATTTAGAAAATCCCATAGTATTATTCTGGATGTTAGGAGTATGGGATTTTTTAAATAACTGCAATAAGCTTCCGAGGAAGGACTTGGTTGGTCCTAAAGCTTAGGCACTTTGTCCTTTGTGTAACATCTAAGTTGGTCCAATAAAAGGTATCAAACCAGTTCCTTCTTGATCTGTTCTTACAAGGACCAATATGGCAACTAAACTAAACTAAATCTGTTTGTCATTTAAAAATAAGTTAATAAAACTGATCCACCAGTTTTTACAATAGGTATCTATGAGAAGATATCAGCATAACAATGTAGTTGGATCAAAAGAGAGTACAGTACCAGGGCAAAGAATATTGTCCATGCATATTTGCATACAGATTATCCATAACCAGTAATAATTATATTTCCTAGACAAAAACATACATTTGACTGGTTTCTAGACTTCTATCTTATTATGTTATTAATTATATTATGGTAGTATCAATTCGTTTTATCTTTTGTTGTTATTTTATTTTACTTATTTGGCAAAAGTATTTTGCCAATCTGTCTATGGAATAATCATCCTCAGTACCTATGAGAATTTCTGTCATTAAATTCTTATCAAAGTTATTCAGTCATTCACCATGGGCATGAGCCAGTGAATTCTGGCATTTTATACCATTGCAATCCCACATAACATGTTGAAGTCCTCTTTTCTCCTATAGTACAGAAGCATTTGTGAATCGTAGATGACAGTTTATTAAATCTCGCTCTAAGAACATTACTTTCAAAGTATTCAAATTTATATCTTGTAAAAGCCCTTTCCAAGGCTGGCTCTACAAGCCTATCCAGGTAATATTTAAAACCATGTATTCCTGTATGTGTGGAGAACCATGGTTTATTGTTTATTGTAAAATATTGAGAAAGACCTTTGAGTCAAAGACTCATTTACAAAGGTTCCAAGTCCTACATTAAGGCACAGGGCAAATAGTTGCTAAACAGAGATGACAGTACAGTATAATAGATAATGAAGAATTATATTACATTTCATTACATGGCAGTCAAGGGTAGATCAGGAGGGGGATTAGGTCAGTATAGTAGTTGAGTTGCAGTTTAACACAGCCATATAGTTGCAGAAGAGTCTGTAGCCAGCTGATAGTCAGATAGTGGGTTAGGAGAGATTTTGCACCAGAAACAGGGATAGTTATGGGAGTTGGTAGGACAGCAAGATGCAGGACAGTGTCAGGGGCAATCACATACATTAGAGTCTTGGAGGAGTTCCCTTAGTCTAGCTTTAAAAGGACCTAGCCTTGTTTTGTTGGCTATTTGGATAGGGAGAGTGTTAGTCAGATTAGGGGCTTGGTAGCTGAAAGTCATAGATACATAGATACATAGATACATAGACAGTGTCGGCAGATAAGGGCCTATGGCCCACCTAGTCTGCCCATTTGAGCTTGTAAGTTCAGTTTGTTTTCCTAGAAGTCTATTTCCCTCCCTGACCTCTAGAATTCCTTTATGTCTATCCATGCATTCTTAAATCCGTGATTGTTTCAGCCCCACCACTTCCTCTGACAGGGTGTTCCACTTGTCCACCACCCGTTCTGTGAAGAAATTCTTTCTCATGTTTCCTCTGAATCGTCCTCCCTCCAACTTCATCCCATGCCCTCTAGTCCTGAAACATCTTTTTCGCTTAAAAATAGTGTTTTCCTGCACCCTGTTCCTCCCTGTAAGATACTTGTATGTCTCTATCATATCCCCTCTCTCCCTCCTCTCCTCCAGGGAGTACATGTTCAGTTCCTTCAACCTGTCTTCATAGGATTTGTGATGCAACCCATGCACCATCTTTGTTGCCCTCCTCTGAACCTTCTCTACCCTGTCTATGTCCTTATGTAGGTATGGTCTCCAGAACTGTACACTGTACTCCAGGTGGGGCCTCACTAGTGTCTTGTATAGCGGAATTATGACCTCCCTTTTCCTGCTGGTGATGCCCCTGCCTATACATCCCAGCATCCTATTTGCTTTACCTGATGCCTTGTCACACTGTTTCCCTACCTTGAGGTCATCAGAGATGACAACCCCAAGATCCCTTTCCTGCTTGGTGCATGCTATATCCTCACCCCCCAACTGATATATTGTGCCAGGGTTTTTGTGCCCCATATGCATTATCTTGCACTTCTTTGCATTGAATTTCAACTGCCAAACCCTTGACCATTCTTCAAGTTTCTGCAGGTCCCTTCTCATTCTGTCTACACCCTCTGGTGTGTCTACTCTGTTACAGAGCTTTGTGTCATCAGCGAACAGTGAAATTCTGCCTTCTATATCCTGTGCAATGTCACTGATGAAGATGTTGAATAGGACCGGTCCCAGCACTGATCCCTGTGGTACCCACTGGTCACTCTTCCCTCTGTGGAGTGATAGCCATTTACCACCACCCTCTGTGTCCTGCCACCCAGCCAGTTACCTACCCACCACACTACTGTCCTGCCCACACCCATATTCCCCAGTTTGTGTAATAGTCTTCTATGTGGCACAGTGTCAAAGGCCTTGCTGAAGTCCAGATAGGCCATGTCCACTGCCCTCCCTGATCCACCTCCCTAGTCACCCAGTCAAAAAATTCAATGAGGTTGGTCTGACATGACCTCCCTCGGTGAAACCATGCTGCCTTGGGTCCTGTAGTCCATTGACAACCAGATGTTCCACCAATCTCTCCTTCAGTAGTGCTTCCATGATCTTTCCCACTACCGAGGTGAGGCTGACTGGTCTGTAGTTCCTGCTTCCTCTTTGTTCCCACTTTTGTATAAGGGGACTACATCTGCTGTCCTCCAGTCTTTGGGTACCTCCCCTGTTTCCAGTGATTGGCTGAACAGGATAGCCAGAGGTTCAGCCACCACCTCTCTTAGTTCTTTAAGGACCTGGGGTGCACCCATCTGGCCCCATTGCTTTGTCAACTCTGTTACTTCCAGTTCCTTCAGGGCCCTTTCTCATGTAAAGGGACTTGTGTCCATTTCTGCACCATTCTCACCCCTTGTACTCCTTCAGACCCATTACCCCCTCTTCCTTAGTAAAGACTGAGCAGAAATACCTGTTCAATATGTCAGCTTTACTGTTGTCATCCTCCACGCTGCTCCCATCCTCCCCTTCACTCTAACTATCCCTCCTTTGTCCTTCTTTTTTCACTTATGTACCTGTAAAGGTTTTGTCCCCTTTAACCACTGATTTTGCAATGTGTTCTTCTGTCTGAGCTTTGGCTTCCCTTACTGACTTCCTGCCTCCCTTTGTTTCTCCTGGTACTTCTCCTATCCCCTTCTGCCTGTGTCTTTTTGTATTGCCTGAATGCAGTCTTTTGGCTTTCACTTTCTTTGCTACCTCTTTGGAAAACCATAATGGTCTCCTCTTTCTTTTCCTCTTGCTAACCTGCTTAATGCATAATTCTGTTGTTCTTATAATCCCCATTTTAAATACTGCCCACTGTTCCTCAATCCTTGATTCCTGTCCCATTCCCCTTAATGCCTCTTTCAAGCATCTCCCATTTTCAAAGTCTGCCCCTAAAATCCAGGATACGTGTTTTTGTGTGGTTTGGTTCTGCTCTTTCTGTGATTTCAAACCACAATGACTGGTGGTCACTGTTACCCAGGTGCTCCCCACTGTTACCCCCATCACACTGTCCCTGTTTGTGAGCACAAGGTCCAGTATTGCCTTCTGCCGAGTTGGTTCCATGACCAGTTGCTTGAGGAAGGCACCCTGAAGGAGTCCAGGATAAATCTGCTCCTAGTTGATGCTGCTGCTGGGATGCTCCAGTCCACATCTGGTATATTGAAGTCTCCAACCAGTACTACCTCACCCTTGTCAGCCATCCTTTGGATGGCTAGCATCAGCTCCCTATCTGTTTCTTCCTCCTGGGCTGGTGGTCTATAGACCACACCTGTGAAGTTGGGAGGTATGAGGGTATGAGGGTGGGGTACCCATAGAGGTGGCTTGTTCGAGTTTCGTGTGGATCTGGCTGGGGTGGCTGGGTAAATAATAGAAGAGAGAGAGGGAGGGGTGATTCCTAGGAGTATCTTCTTAGTCATTAATCATGTATGATACCCGATTCTGCTGTCTAGGTTTAGCCATTTTGAGGCGTTGTAAAGTGTGCAGGTGTGGGTGAGGTGATCACAGCCTAGGATGAGGTTTCAGGCTTTGTTGAGTACTAGGCAGAGGCTGTTTAGCATGGAGTTGGGGCAGCACTGTGTATGGTAATACCATAGTCAAGGAGGAGCAGGATGGAGGTGTGGCGAGCCGCGGGGCCTCTGGGGTGAGGCAATGTTTGTGCCTATAAAGCACACCTAATCTCGAGTTTCAGGCGCGGCAAGGAGGAGAATGTGTTGTTTATAGTTGAGGGCCAGGTCTAGAGTGATCCCTAGGTATTTAAAGTTGCTAACATGCTCGAGGGGTATGTGGTTTATAGTGAGAAATGGGGGACAGAGGTTCTTGCGGGGGTTCTGCGGGTGGGAGAAGATTATGACTTTTGTTTTCTTGTAGTTGATTGTTAGACGCTGGGTGGAGAACCAATGTTCTGCTTCATGGAAGCTATGTTGGAGTGTTTGGTGGAGTTTAATTGGGTCGGAGGTGAAAAGTACTGCGTCATCTGCATAGAGGAGCAGGTTTCCAGAGACGGCTGATGGGAGGGAGTTTAGGTATTGACTGAAAAGTATGGGGCCAAGAATCGACCCCTGTGGTACACCAGAGTGGACTGGGAGGCAAGGGGACAGGACAGTGCCTACCTTGACCTGTTGTGTTCTATCCGACAGGTAGCTGGCGAACTAGTTTAAAGTATCATTGGGGAAGCCACTGGAGGTGAGAGTGTTTAGCAGTAGGGCTTGGTTGACAGTGTCAAAAGCTTTAGAGAGAGCCACGAAGATGGCACCTGTGAAGTGGCCGCGATCCAAGGCAGAGCGGGCATGCGAGGTGAAAGCGAGGAGGGCGGTGGTGGTACTATGCCCCTTATGGAAGCGATGTTGTTGGTTGCAGAGAAGTTAGTATTTTGTGAGGTGGTCAGTGATTTGGTCGGTGACAATTCGCTCTAAGGCTTTAGCAAGGGGGTGGGTGAATGGATATAGGACGGTAGTTGTTGGTGGAGGTGTGGTCCCCAGTCTTAAAGATAGGGGTAATGTTGGCCAGTTTCATTGGGAGGAAATTTCCCTTGACAAAGGGAGCAATTTAGGATATGAGTGAGAGGGTAGAGGACTTCCGGGAGAGTAAGTCGAAGAAGTTTCAGGTCTAGAGAGCCACTGCAGTTAATTGAGTGGCTAAGGGTTTTGTCTAGGTAGGGTTTGGCATCCGGGGAGGGATAGGACGCGAAGGCAAAAGAGAGGAGCAAGGGGAGGTGGGTGGGCCTGGGTCGGCAGAGGATCAAAGAAGTTAGGGGGGAGAATATGGTTGAGATTTGTGAAAGCGGAGTTTAGGGCTGAGGCTATGCAGAGGGGATCCATGGAGATGTTACCGCCTATTTCTAATTGGTCTGGGGGCTGATTTGGGGTTTTACCACAAGTTCCTTAATATTATACCAGAATTTATGCCGTCTCCCCATGAGGACCACGTGCATTTTGCTGACGACTCCCATAGCGCCGCACGTCAGCTGCCCATTTGGTTTCATTAGCAATATGCCAAGGAGTCATGTTGTTTCATTAGGCCCAGGAGGTGATCAGAGAACTAGGGACCTGGCTGCCTTTGGACATTTTCTTGGTAAGGGGGACAAACTTATTACAGATCCTATTGAATGTGGAGATAAGTAGATCAAGCCATGATCGGGTCTGGGGTGTTTACGAGGGTGTCCAATACCAGTTTCTAAGGAAGGCCTTGAGTTGGGACAGTTTGCCAGGCCAAGTGTGCACTATAAGGTAATTTTGGGTGTTTGGGAGCCCTGCAGGACCAAGAGCAGGGCACAGGAGAATGATCGCTTAGAGTGTTGGGGAGTACCTGGGTGTTGGTTATTCTAAGAGTGGTTTGTGAAGACCAGATCCAGAAGGGAGGATGTCCTGTGCAGGGATTTATTCTGGTGGGTGAGGTGACAACCTGAGTGAGGTTGAGCACTGCAGCATCATCAGCATATGGGGCAGCTTTTGTGGCCAACTAATTTATATTGAAGTCACCCATGACTATTTTTGCATATTGAGGTGGAAGAGTCGTGATATAGTTCAGAACGGCCTGGAAGGCAAGTTTGTGTTTGCTAGGTGGAATATAGACAATGATGAGTAGGAGGGGCAGTAGACCTGCCTAGAGCTAATTTTAGTGTTAGAGCCTGTGCACTCTGATTCTAGCTGTGGGGTAGGGAGCAGTTGGCCTGACAGCGAGTCTTTAAGGTAGGCAGCGCAGCCACCACCTCGCTTACCCACTCTATTGGCGTGATAGAGGATGTAACCAGGGAGGTTAACATCAGAGTCTGGTATAGAGGGGTAGAGCCAGGTTTCTCTCAGTCCGATGACGTCAGGGTGGTACTGGAGTACCCACCCCTGAGAGGGGTCCCATTTTTTTTGCAGGCTGCAAATGTTAAGTGAGGTGATTCGCATCCCATTGGAAGTGGTGGCGGTGGGCTGGGGGGTCTTCAGGCCAGGGTTGGGGTGGACATTGCCCGTGAGAAGTAGTAATAGGACAAGTGACCTAAGGTGGTAGTTTCTCATTTGGGTATATAGTGGGTGACATTTATGCATCATATACCCTTTGGCTGGATGGTGGGTGGGTACTGGGAGCTTCAAGGTTTGGGGGCAGCCAGGAGGAGGAGGAGAGGAGGAGCAGTGGTAGGGGGAGCTGCTGGGAGAGTGACTGGGTGTAAGTAGGGAGAGCAGGGCTGCATGGAGTCCAGTGCCCATAATGATGCCTACTGATAGAGAGGAGGATGGTAGGGAGTTTTAAGGTTGCAGTTTTTGTGGGGGTGAGGAGTGCGGCCAAAGGGGTACCTGTCGGCCATTGTGACAGCTCCCCGCTCAGGGGTAAACAGGAGGGGGCAGGGCAGGAGGGAGAGTGCCAGTCTGTTAGATCACGCGAGAAATTCCACTTTGGGAAGGGAGGGATAGCAGCATAGAGATAGAGATGACAGTGGACAGTAGCATGTTGGACTGGGAAGGTGAAATTATAGCTTTAAGAAGCAGGGAGCGAGAGAGGTAAAAGGTATGGCTTGATCAGATAGTGAGTGAGATCCGCGGAGATGGTATGACCTCTGGTGGTGATAGAATATAACCTGCAGATGGTAGAGCTGGGTGATTGGTTAAAAACGGAGTGGGATGGGTTTGCTGAGCTATATAGTTAAGAGCCAAGCAAGGGTGGTGGTGGGGTGGTGGGGCCGATGCTCTGCATTGGTGGGGCAGACACACACAGCGATCTTTCAAAATCTGGGGCCGAGCAAATGTGTCTACCTGCAGTCTGTGCTTTGGATTTGGGGTGGGTGGGGAGGCAGCTCTATGGTCCCTCATTACCTCCGGCCACTATCTTCACCTGTGGCTTGCTGTGGAAGAAGAAAGAGATGGTGAGTTATTTTATATGTGGCATGTAGGAAAGAGGGGGAGGGTCAGGAGATTACCGTGATAGGAGAAGGCTATCGTTGTAGGTCATAGAAACAGCAGAGAAAGAGCTCAGAAACAGGGTTTGGGGACCTTTTGCAGTATAGCAAGTAGCATCAAACTTTACAGTGAGCACAGTAACTAAATTAAGGCAACCTTAGGGGTACAAGCATATCAGAGATAGCTCAGTAACATTAATTAAGGTAACCTAAGCTATGCTGAACAAAGTACTGTTTTTTTGAAAGAAATTAGCTAAAGAAAGGTAACCTCAGCTATGCTTGAACAAAGTACCAGTTTTTAGAAAGAAATTAGTTAAACAAAACCGATATCCACTTGTGGCGACTGTAAATGCAGTAGTTAAAGCAAGCATTTCTATGAAGATAAAGTCACTGGGTTTGAAGGTTGGTATGAAGTCCCTTTTGAAATTAGAAATGGTGCCAAAACATACACACAGCGATCTTTCAAATGTGGGGACGAGCAAATGCGCCTACTTGTAGTCTGTGCTTTGATCTGGGGCGGGGAGGGCAGTCGGTAGTCTCACGACTGCCACTATGTTCGCCTGCGGGCTTGCTGCAGTCTGCACTTTGATTTGGGGGGCAGGGGAGGGCAGCTTCTACGGTCCCTCACGACCTCATGACCTCCGGCCACTATCTTCACCTGTGGCTTGCTGCAGTCTGTGCTTTGGATTCGGGGGTGGGGGAGGGCAGCTTCTATAGTCCCTCACAACCTCCGGCCACTATGTTCGCCCGTGGCTTGCTGCAGTCTGCACTTTGATTTGGGGGGCAGGGGAGGGCAGCTTCTACGGTCCCTCACGACCTCATGACCTCCGGCCACTATCTTCACCTGTGGCTTGCTGCAGTCTGCGCTTTGATTCGGGGGGCAGGGGAGGGCAGCTTCTACGGTCCCTCACGACCTCTGGACACTATCTTCACCCGTGGCTTGCTGCAGTCTGTGCTTTGGATTTGAGGGCGGGGGAAGGCAGCTTCTATGGTCCCTCATGACCTCCGGCCACTATCTTCACCCATGGCTTGCTGTGGAAGAAGGATGGTGATGGTGAATACTTGGAATTGGAAATAATTTCCATATATGTCTGGCTATGGCCTACGCTTGGCTGGAAAATCCCTTCTATGTGTCCCAAAAGTAACACCACCAAAGGCACCAGTGCTTTCACCCACCATACTCCTCAGCTATGGAACTCCTTTCCTTTAACTATCCACTAAGCACCCTCACATAATGTCTTTAAAAAGGAGCTCCATAGCTACCTCATCTCCTCTAATCGATGCCTTTGCTTCAACCCTCCTTAGCACCTCTCCCACTCTCACCAGTGCGCATTTGATCAGCTTTCTGCCTAATGCTTTGCACTTAATCCTCCCCTGCTGCTGCTGCTTGTCTCCCCTCCCAACTTGATGCTGTTTTCTGCTTTGGCTTCTTATCGCAAACCACCTGCCCTGTCCTACTATAACTTATTTTCTACTCCTTAGATTTTTTTTTTTTTAAATTGCTGTTTATCCCCACAAGTCCTGATGACCCTGACCCTTCAGGCCTACCAAGGAGTCATCCTCCTGCCTCCCACTGTACCCGAATCTACCTCCTGGGCCCCAAGGAGCTGCAGCTTGCCCCCCAAGTGGGGATGAGGTGGGGCTGCATACACTCCGTAGTTCTGCATTTCATCAGTCTAGAGATGGCTGGGTGAGCATGGGCAAATCGGAGGCACACTCTAGGCAGTCTGTCTTCCAGGAGCTGGCAGGCATTTTCCCCCCCATGCAGTGTGTTCCCCTGATGTCATAGTACAATGTGCCAATGTCCACTGTGTGTCTTGGTCACCCTTCCCCTATGGGGCTGCTGAACACTGAGCGGAGCAGGTTGTGGGCATTGGCCCCCACCCTGCCCCCAGAGAAGGCACACTGTCATGGGACGCTCAAGCTGTTCTCCCCCGGCCAGCCCTCCAGTGACCTGAGTCCACTCCTGAACCCAGGTCACTGGCATTGCAAGTAGAAATCCAACAGCTGTGCCGTTGGGGCAGCACTCCTTACATCTTTATCATTGTCAAAATGCTCCTACTTGCAATACTCTGTTCCGTACCTCCCCAACTGTGTGAATATATTTTTCCCCTTAAGGATCTGCCTATTGTATGTTATTTTGTAATTTTCCCAGCCCATTATACCTGATAGTTCCTTGCAAGTATGTGGTTGTTTGTTTTCAATGAACCTCTTGCCGAACTTCGCATCACGATAATTCCTTGCAAATATGTGATCTATGTCCTACACCTGCCAAAAAATTGCCTTATTGCATGTTTTGTCATGAATCATACTGTTTTGTACCCTGCTCTCATCACCTTGATTTTATTTTTATTGTAAAACCTTGTTTTGTTTCTGTGTTTTATGTAATTCCATGCTGTAACCTCCCGGGTCATGACTGAAAATAATAATTTCTATGGCTAGCACACCTAAAACAAAATAAAATAAATAAAATATATTTTTCAATCCAGTAATTTTATATTTTATTTTTGATATGATCTCAATATTTTCAACTCAAAGTGACATTATTATTTACATACTTCATTAGTATAGAGAGATTATACTTCCCTAGTGCTTGACTGATTTTACTAAGTCAACTGGTCAAGTTACATTTGTTCACTTCCCATTTCTTCTTTTCAGTAAACATTTATAAGGAAGCCTGTCCTAAGACATTCTTGTTATTTTCATCCAATAGTTTATTTTTCTAACATCCATCATTCCCCGTATAGTTGAAAGACCTAACTCAGAGCGAATATATGAGGACGGGCATGAATGCAATATCACTAAATTGATTCTTAACACTTTGTACGCAGGATTAGTTAATCATGGTTTTTACAATCCCAAATTTCCACTCCAAATAAGAGTTGGGAGAAACATTTCACCTTTACCACTGTGACTAATGGTCTTACTGTACAACCACCATATAATACTTTAAATTTATTTAGACCCTTGGTGGTCTTATTTGCCTGCTCTATAAGACATTTCAGATGTGTGGACAATGCAACATCTGAAATAAATGTAAATACCCAGATATGTGTAACTGTCTGTATTAATTTATGATTTCCAACATACCACAAACCTACTGATTTTTTTCTTACCTATGGTCAGAGTCTGAGTTTTTTGAATGTTTATTTTTAATGTTAATATATTTGGTTTCATATTTAATAAGTCCAGTTTTTTTTGTAAACCACTTTTTGGTAATGCCAATAAAATTATATCATCAGCATATGACAAAGCTGGACATATGCTATTTTTGATTTTTGGAGAATCTGCATTAAGATTTTCAGTCGCTCTGAAAAAAACACCTACGTATAGACATAAAAGAGTCAGTGCCAGGATACAGCATTGGTGTACTCCTTTATTAATGCTAATTTTTTGGGGGGATTTCCACTTTCATACTCATTCTGATATTAGCCCATGTATTGCTACATAAATGGCATATAACTCCTACCAGAGCTGGGTCAGAACCCCACTCCAGCATTATAGCCCAAAGGGTTGCTCTATCAGTTGTATCAAAGGCAGATGAAAAATCCACAAAAGCCACATAGATTTTTTTTAAGTAATACCTATTTTTCAAATAAGTGCTGCAGTATAAAACAGTTATATACGGTGGAATATTCACTTCTAAATCCAGCCTGTAGCTCAGAGACACAGTACCACCTGTTTGCTTAATTTGCATTTTTAATTTCTCTAGAATGGCCTTAGAAAATATTTTTAAATTGATGTCTGTTGTATTCTGAAAATCAAGCGTTCTACACAGGGAGGTTCTTTAGGAACTGCAGAGCTTTATTACATGCTTCTAACAAGGCAGCCTTCTTCTGAATACAGAGAGAGAGAGAGAGAGAGAGATTCTGGATCTTTCTAAAACAACACTACTATTGCTCAAGATCTACATTCTCTTAGGGTTTGTAAAGTCCATGCCACCCTCTAGTGGTGCCTCATAATACTACACTATAGTTGCGTACAGTATATATCATCCCCCCTTAAAGAGGCTACTACTTTTTTTCATTATTTTTATTTAACGTTCATAGTCCTTCAAATATGAGGGAGGTCTTCTGTTCCTTGAAGAGCATCTAAGCTCTAACTCTGGTACTGAACTTTCTACAGCTGAGGAATTTCCAAACACAGCTGATGAAGTCACTTCTTTAATTTTCAGTGCAAATGGTACAGGTGTCATGTCAGTGACAGATGTCTCTGGATTACTTGGGACTTCTGTGGTAAGTGGTAACTCTCCTGATTTCTCATGAATCTCTAAGGAATTGGGTTGATTATGGAAATTGACCCCTTTCACAGAGTTCTCAACCTCTATGTCCACAGCTCTGTCTGGTTCGCTGTACCTCCTGTGGATTTGATCCACATGACGGCGCACTATTCTGCCATTTTCCAGCAACAATTTGTAGGACAGAGGTTCCGTCACTTCATGAATAATTGCAGGTATTCATCTCTTTCCTCTACCAAAGTTGTGGCTGTATACTGAATATCCTGTCACAAAACATCATGCCTTTGTGTATTTATCATGCTTTTCCTTGTTTTTTAATGGTTTCTGTATCACCTTTCCTTTAAAATCAGGGTGTAACAAATCCAAGGCTGACCTCGATTTCTGACCCATTAACATCTCAGTTGGTGACACTCCTGTTGTTGACTGTGGTGTTATTCTGTAGCTGAACAATGCATGAGCTACTTTTGTTTCTAACGTACCTCCAGACATTTTCTTTAAACACTCCTTGAATGTTTGTTCTGCTCTTTCTGCTAACCCATTTGATGAAGGATGACATGGAGCAGAAGTTATGTGGATTACTCCATTCCTTTCCATAAAGTCTTAAATTTCATGCTAGCAAAAGGAGTTCCATTGTTAGAAACTACCATCTTGGGTATGCTATGGTTACTGAAGCTCATTCAGAGTTTCTGTACAGTAGCTGCTGATGTCGCTGAAGTCATTGGATAAACACCTATCCACTTGGTATGTGTATCCACAATAACTAGGAACATTTTTCCAAGGAATGGACCAGTCTAATCAAGATGTAATCACCTCCAGGGTTTATCAGGCCACGCCCATGGGTAGAGTGGAGCAGTTTCTGAAGCTTTCCTATGTTCCTGGCACTTGTCACAACTTTGAACCTTATTTTCAATTTCTTCATCCATCTTGGGCCTCCACTTATAACTTCTAGCCAGTCCTTTCATTCGTGTCATTCTAGGGTGGCACTGGTGCAACTGCTCAAGAACAAGTTTATGACCTTGAGGGTACTACAACAGAGCTCCCCAGAAGACATATCCATCCTGCACACTGAGTCAGTTTTCTGGAGAAGTATGGTGTGAACTGAGTTTCAGGGACTACTTTGGGCCATCCTCTCAAGATGCAGTCCCAGACCTTTGCCAGCACAGGGTCTTTTCCAGTCCAGAATCTGATCTGAGCAGCTGCCACTGGTGAGGCATCCATGTGGTCTATTAACAACACTCACTCTTCACAAGGAGCTTTGGTTGGGCCCTCTGGTAGGGGAAGATGACTTAAGGCATCAGCATTACCATGGTCCTTACCAGCCTTGTACACTATGGTATACTTATAAGCTCGAAGTGTGACAGCCCACCTCTGGATCCTTGGCGAGGCCATCTATGGTATGGCATTCATTTCATTGAAGAGAGAAATCAAGGGCTTGTGATCTGTGCAGATGACAAAATGTTGCCCATAAATATACTTGTGAAATCTCTGCGCCCCGGACATCACAGCCAATCCCTCCTTGTCTAGCTGTGAGTAATTTTCTTCAGCAGCTGTTAAAGTCCTTGACACAAATCCAATGGGTTTGTCAGTTCCATCAAGCATGCGGTGTGACACAACCGCACCAACACCATATGGTGAAGCATCACAGGAGAGAATGAGGTATTTGTCTCTGTCATAATGAAGTAACACATCTGATGATTAGAGTAACTTCTTGGAAGCCTCAAAGGTTTTCTCTTGCTCAGCTCCCCAGTGCCATTTCACTCCTTTCCTCAAGAGCTGATACAAGGGCATCAAAAGAGTTGGTAGGTTTGGTAAGAACATGTTATAATAATTCAACAGTCCCAGATACGCTTTCAACTCAGACACATTATTGAGTGTGGGGGCCTTTTCAATTGCCTGTACTTTTTCTTTTACAGGCTGCGGTCCTGTTGCAACTATTTTATGCCCCATGAACACCAGTTCCTTACCTAGGAAAGTGCACTTCCTCCGTTTTAATCAAAGTCCTGCTTTTTCCAATCTACACTTCTCTCAAGTTTTGCAGATGCTTCTCTTCTGTCCAGTCTGTTACTAAAATATCATCTAGGTACACTGCCACATGGGGGATTCCTTGCAACAACCCATCCATTGTTCATTGGAAAATAGCAGGAGCAGATGAAACACTGAAAGGTAAATGGTTATATCTGAACAGACCATTGTGGGTATTCACAGTAACATACTGCTTGGAATCTTCATCCAGTCCACTGCTGTAATGGTGTCACCTGATTGACGGTTCTCTAGTCTAGGGCCAGTTCAGCAATCCAGCCTCAGCCTAACAAGTTTGGACCTGTCCCCATCACCACTACCAATGGCAATTCTTTAACTCTCTCTTTGTATATCACTAATACTCTCACTGACCCCAGTATCTCTACAGATTCCCCTGTATAAGTCTTCAAGTTTAGTTGCACACTTTTCCAGCTCTGGGACTTCCTTCCTATTCTACAACTCAGAGTATTCTGTTTGATTCATGATGGTGACACTACATCCGTTGTTTCCCTCAAATTGTACAGTTTTGCCATTAATGTCCAACATCTGAATGATCGGTGCTACTTTGGGCATAGCTGCCTCTATCATACTATGCATAGCATAAGCCTGCTCTTCCTCCATGTCCTCTCTTTCTTCCCCCCCTGCAAGTGGAGGGTACGCCGGAAGCTTTTGGGACTGCTCTTATCTTATTTCTACAGGCTTTACTGATGTGGCCTTTCATTCCACATATGTGGCATCTTTCATCTTTAAAGTGACAATCCTGCTGACCCCCACAACGGTAGCAATTTTTAATTATGTTCTTATTTGGCTGCTCTTTGTTCCTAATCATTTTGTTTATGGAGTCCTGTGACATTTGTGAACTACAACTGGGTCCAGACATTTCTCTCGATTGCAGCCATAAATCTTTTACATTTTGACTAGCAGATTCCACAGTTTGTGCCAAATTCAATGCTATTTCATATGTTAAATCGGTTTCTGACAGTAACCTTCTTTGAATTCTATCATTTATCCCACAAACCAGTCTATCTCTCAGCATCTGCTCTAAAGTTTCTCCATAATTACAGTCCTGAGCCATTTTTCTCAACTCTGCCACATATGCAGGGACACTGGTTTACCGGGATTGAGAAAGAGCATATTCCGCTTTGCACATTGTAAAAGACGGTATTGTCACCGGTGTCTGCTAAGCCAAAATCCGGTTTTACTGGTGTTTAGTTTTCTGTACTTTATTTAACAATTTTTAATTCTGCTAGCATGCATTTTAGCAAATTTGACCTCCACTATTACACATCCTTCCATCCTTGTACCAATTTAAAGTTATTTTAGGTACAAGATGTGATGGCAGCAGCAACACTACAGCCCCCGTCCCTAAGGTGTGATGGAAGCAGCACTACGGCCCCCATCCCTCTGGTGTGACAGAAGCAGCAGCACTATGGCCCCCATTCCTTAGGTGTGATGGCAGCAGTACTATGGTCATCATTCCTCATGTGTGATGGCAGTATCAGCACTATGGCCCCCATCCCTCAGGTGGAACGGCAGCAGGCCTACATACCCCATCCACCAGTGGTGATGGCTGAAGCACTACAGCCCCCACTCCTTCAGTGTGAAGGCAGTAGCAACAATGCAGCCCTCATCCCTCTGGGGTGATGGTAGTAGTGACAGCACTATGATCCCCTTGCAACACTCATACCCCACATGCATAAGTTACAAATGACTTGGTCTCTTTGTGTTAGAACTCAGATGTGAATTAATCTGAACCATCACCGCTAAGGTGGACTACCTTTTTTTTTCCCTCTCTATAATTTAACTGTCTGAATTGGATATCTGCCTGTGATACCACTGACCAGGGTTAGGGAACAGACTTGGGTGTTGGTGGGCCAGCTGGTGGGTGAAGGCTTGAGTGTCCAACGACCACTCCCCTTCTCCTGAGAGGGAGAGTGGGTTCATGACTCAGCATTTGCTGGCCCATGGTGGAAGCCAGAGGCACGACAACAAGTCAGTCCTCACTGCGGGAGGAGTGTGACAGATGTCGGCTTGTGCCTTGACATCATGTAGCCTGTCACACTCCCAAGAAAATGGAAAACACCTGCTGGCCCATCGAGGCTGCTGGTTCTGGCATACACCAGAAGCCCCAGACATGTGTCCATTCTGACCCCCAACATGCCCAGGATACACAGGAAGCTCTTTGGGGCAACTCTCCTCTCCTGGTAGCCTCCCACAGGGTGGGAGCCCACTCAATGAATGATTAACTTTGGGTTACCTGGTAGCACAGCAGTAAGGGTCAGTGGATAGTAGTCAGGACTCAGCAGTGGTGGTAGGGGGGGCTTGACAGGCCTGAAGGAGTGGATGGCCAGGGGGTAGGAGGAGCAAAAAAAAAACTGCTTGAATTTGCTTCTTTGAAATAAAGTGTTTTTACCTAAAAAATCCACAAGTGATTAGTGGAGGACTTTCAAATGGATTCATGCATCTCCCAGACATGTGGGTGCTTTTTTTTCTACTTGGTGTCCATGAAAAGGGTGTCTCCCAGTTTTCATGTCTTTGTTCAGATGTGAATTGAGCACTACTCTGCCCACCAGCATCATGGGGTCTTACCTTAAGTACTCTTAAATACTTAACATTTGCTTTTTGTTGAAGCAGTCTATCAGAAAACATTTTGTTGTCACAGAGACAGAACCAGCAGGTGGGAGAAAAGGTACAAATGATCCAATTCACCTAAATGGGGTGCTAACCGTGAAGTCTTTTCATAAGTAGTAAGGCAGTGTCTTCTTTGTGAACACACTTTCATTCAGACTAGTTTTCATTCAAACAACTGAGGATTTTGGATGACCCTACTGATTATAAACTTGAATAAGTTAGTTGGTAACAGTGATCCTGCGTTTAGCAATCTACAACCTAGATGCTTATATGCAAAAAATACAATAAAAACCTGACTAAAATCTAAAATCAAGCTTATAAAACATATCTGAATATTTATCTTTACATATACAAAATCATTGCAGCCCAAGTAAAACTCAAGTAAATTACATGGTACCCGACTACTACTCTATGATGTAGTAAACATATATTAGTATTTTTCTTTTATATTTCTTTGTAAAGCAGGTAAGGCCCACTAGCAGAACTGTCTGTTTTAGGGAGTGACCTAGAAGCACTTGAGAGGTTAAGTGACTTGCTTGGATGCAAGTGGAGGTTGTGGGACTCAAACCCAAGTCTGCTGGATGTACCCAGTTCAATCACCATTTGTTACTCTAACCACTAGGCATGGGTGGTTAAACTGAATGGCTGATTACAACAAAGCAGTGCAGGTGATTTCCTTACTGTTTCTAAATGCAGCAAAGCAGAAAGAATGCAAAACACAGCAGCATTTATTGTAAGATGCTGAAATCGGGGTCAGCCCGCTGGCGCTGCAGTAGCACTATTGCTTGCAATGCCAGTGACCCAGGGTCAGAAGCAAACTCGGGTTGCTGGAGGTCTGGCCAGGGGAGTAGGATATAGCACCTGGGGGACTGCTCTCCTCCTCCGGGGAGGGTGGGCTGCAGGTCTTGCTTCTTTACCACCACCTATGTGACCACAAGTGGTGGTGCAATGGTGCTGCAGAGTGATCAGGAGGGGAGGACGCTAGCCAGGATCTGGAGCAGTGGCATGTCTCTATGTGACCTACC
Organism: Neoceratodus forsteri; assembly: GCA_016271365.2. Classification (NCBI taxonomy): domain Eukaryota; kingdom Metazoa; phylum Chordata; order Ceratodontiformes; family Ceratodontidae; genus Neoceratodus; species Neoceratodus forsteri. The sequence goes on from CM057452.1 coordinate 1,876,689,806, forward strand.
TCCTTGGATCTCTAGTGTTGGTGCCTTCAGGGAAAGAGACCAGAAAGCCAGGAACAATCACCCCACATCGGCCACTGGCAGAAGGGACCCAGGTGCCCCAGACTTCATAACCAGGCTCCATGAGAGACCCATTGGGCTGCCTGACACACACCAAGGGGGTGTGGAGGGGTGACCTAGGTTCCCCTCCCTTCCCACCTGGGGGTAAAACCCGGGCAGGATAGGGGCAGGCCCACAGGAGCTCCTGAGCATTATCTGGGGGTGAAGCTAGGGGATACCGATGCTGTGAGAAGGGGACATAGAAAGAGAAAATAAAAAAAATTTAAAAAGATACTGAAATCTTAGAGATTCTGTGCAGTGACATGCAATTTCCGTGAGGCACCGGTACAAGAATTCAAAATCCGCATACCAAGCAGGATTCCGTGATTGTAACCGGTGTTACCGGTAAAAATGGAAAACCAGGGTCCCTGCACATATGCTTCCACAGTCTCTCTAGCTTGTCTATTTCTAGAATTAAATTTGAACCTTGGTACAGTTTCACTCAATTTTGGGTTAAAGTGATTTTTCAACAATTTTACTAAGTCTTCATAGGATTTGTCACCAGGCTTTTCAGGGCTCAACAGATTTCTCATTAAGCTGTAGGTTTGTGTACCCACTCCACTTAGTAAAATTGCTCTTTTTTTACTAGCCTCTGTGATACCATTTGCAATAAAGAAATGTGACAAGATTTCACAGTATTCCTCCCAGGTTTGAATTTGAGGATTAAAAGAAGCCACAGTTCCTACCATGCCAGCCATTTCCTCTTTGAATGTAGACAGCCATTTACTGTCAGTAGCGGCTCTAGCCACAAATGGTTACCGGGGCACAGTTGGGGCACAACACATGGCAGCCAGGGCACTGATATATTGTTACTATGGGGGAAGCTCTGCACCATATGGGGCACCAACTGGGGCACAGCATTTTTTTACCAGGGCACATGCCCTGGCAAGACCTCGTATAGAGCCACCACTGCCTACTGTATGGGTAGCTCCTACAACTTTCTTTACTTTCACTTTCTGTATAATTTTATTTTGCTCACTCTGGGTGAAAACGTTTTCTTTCTTTTATTGTTGTCACCAAATAATATGTTGTATCCTGAAAAAACAAATGATCTATACAGGGAACTTCTTTAGGAACTGCAGAACTTTATTACATGCTTCTAACAAGGCAGCCTTTTTCTGAATGCAGTGAGAGAGAGAGATATTCTGGATATTTCTAACAACAACACTACTATTGTTCAAGATCTACATTCTCTTGGAGTTTATAAAGTGCATGTCTCCCTCTAGTGGTACCTCGTAATACTACACTACAGTTGCATACAGTGTATATCAATGTCCATGAAACTGATCGACCTATGCTGTACATAGTTGGGTCATCTACATTTCTCTTTTTATGTTGATTGCACACATGCACAAGAAACATATTGTGGCAGCTTGCTGCAGAAGCAGGTTGTGGAGGCTTAGCACTGTTGTGGCCAATGCCCCCACAGCCTTTGGAGGCTTGACTCACTTTTGTCAATGGGGTGGCACGCTGCTGCTGACACTAGTTCAGCCAGCATGCCACAACCTTGTAAGGTTTCAACAGCTGCAATCAGGGGCTGCCTTATCATTACAGCGTAAGCTATTCCTCTGCAATGAGGGAGTGATTCGTCATTGCTGGGCGGAACCTGTGTACTGTGATATTGCTTGTGAACATGTCGGCGGCTTGCCGCTGTGTTCAAAAACAATATGAGTAAGCCCCCCACTGTGCCGAAGGGGTGCCCAATCCCCCTCAGCAGCATGTGCCCTCCCACAGTGTTTCTGTACCAAAGAGGGCCACAATCCCCGTCTGCTTCAGTGCCCATAACAATACGTTCATGTTGCCGATGGGGGATCCCACTCCCTATCAGCATTATGTCCCCCCCACAAAGTTTCATTTGCTGATGGGGGAGTCCACACTTCATCTGCATAATCCCCCCAAACATCCAGTGCAGTTGTGCCGAGGGGGTGCCCAATCCCCGTCGGCTAAAGCTGCCCCCCCCAAAAAACACTGTGTTGGCATGCTGGGAGCCCACCCCAGTGTGCCAAATGATCCTGTAAAAAAAAAAAGTCCCACAATGTTTTTTTTTCCTTAAGTAAGCTATGAAAGAAGGAAAAGGTCCCTTGCCATCTTCCTGCCTCTCCCACAACCTGCACTCACCCTCTGCACACCCTGCCTCCCCACACCCCCTTCACCTCATACTTACCTGTGGCATCTGGCGCGATGATCTTCGGTGGACCAATAACATGTCTGTACTCTTCAAAGCCAACCATGAACTGAGGAAATGCCGGTACGCTGACTTCCTATACAATCACTGCCCTCGGTATGCTTGAACAAATTAGATACACTATACCATAGAGCTCTGAGGTTTATCACAGACTTACCATACAGTACTCACCACTGCTTGCTATACTCCGCGAGTTGGTTGGCCCTCACTTCAATATAGAAGGGATAGGAATGCATTACTATGGACTTACAGAGCAATATCACAGCAGCTTCCAAAATATATCTCAGACTGTTTTCCACAAGCCTCATCAAGTAATTATGCATTAAGAAGCCTGAACTTCATTACTCTTAAAGTGCCTAAGTTCCACTCTCGACATGGCAGACATGCTGTTAGTTATGTGTTATCCACCTATGGAACACAATGCAAAGACACTGAAAGTGAACAAGCTCATATCTATTACAGCCTTTAAATATCTATACAACAAAATATTCAAAGAAAAATGTAACTGCTTCCGTCAACATTTGACTAACCCTCCATCTTTCCTACCAGCTGGACGACTATTCAAGGTAGCTCCTCAGCACCCTACGAGCAGTTGCTTCACATCTCATTAACCTTTACTACAATCCTTCCTTCTTAAGCATTATATACTTAGTCTCCTTATACTTTCAGTTTTTACTTCCCAGTCCATCCTCTCCTTGACCTACTATTGATCCTCTTGACACGGCCCTTTCCACTCCTTCCCTTTCACCACCCCTGGCCACAACACTCTGTATACACTCTTTCATCCCTGTCACTGCTTCAGCCGTATTTGCCTCCTACAAATTATTTCCTGTAGATATATCTTCCAGATGTCCATACAGCTCATCACCCGAGCTCAAAAACTTTCTAATAATTCCCTGACACATTTAACCTTCGCCAAAAGTGCAAGTTTCTAAAATATCCTCCACTAACAAGCTGGCTACTTAATGAATCATGTATATATCTTGGAGTTGTTGTTTTGTATTCATTTGCTATCCTTTCAAAGTTGTGTATTCTTTTTATGTTATATGTCATACAAATTGTATCTTGACCCTACCAGGTCCATCTTGCAAATGAGCATTGCTCAATGATGTTCGCCTGGATAAATAAAGATTTGAATTTGAATTTGAATTTGAAAAGCTGTATAATGGCATACATAGGTTTTTTTCAACTTTGATGCGTATCTCAGGTATTTCTTGGAATTTTGGCACCAAATTTTCAACATGGGGTTTTTGGGGCACCTCCTCATGAATTCAGGCACTGTCATGGCATCATTCAGGCCTGAAAGGTGATTTCACCGTCACTGCATAGAATCACCTTTCATGACTGATTAATGAAATGGCTGTGCCAGTGTTCATGAGTGGGCTCTCAAAAGGCTATGTTCCAAATTTGGTGTAAGAAATCCAAGAAATGACTGTTTTTCGAGCGTGCTTTGCACATTTGCTACGTACACTTGTAACTTTGAAAATTTGCAATATTTTTACTCCAGATTTTCAATATTGCCATTTTCCCACACCTCCTTATGAACATTACAGCTGTCATTTTCCACATCCTGGCCAAAACATGTTTTCGCACTTCCGGCACAGAATAGCGTGGTCGCTGTGGGAAATCAGTGTTTGGGACACATTACAAGAATCACAGTGACACTGTTCATTAGCAGAGGTCTTAAATGCTTATGTTGAAAATTTGGTGATGAAAGTCCATAAAATGACTGTGTTACGAGAGTGCATTGTGTAGATTCCATGCACGCTTGTAACTTTGCCAATTTGCAATATTTTCACTCCAGATTTTCAACATTGCCATTGTTCTGCACCTCCTTATGAACAGTGCAGCTTTCATTTTTCACATCCTGGCCGAAATGTGTTTTCGCAGTTCCGGTGCAGAATAGTACAGGCGCTGTGGGAAATCAGTGTTTGGGATGAATTACAAAAATCACAGTGACACTGTTCAGGAGCAGAGGTTCTACAATGCCTATGTTGAAAATTTTATGATGAAACTCCATAACATGACTGTGTTATGAGTGTGCATTGTGCAGTTTCCACACACCCTTGTAAATCAGTAATATTTTCACGCCAGATTTTCAACACTAGCATTTTTTCACACCTCCTCATGAACAGTACAGCTGGCATTTTTCACACCCTGCCCGAAATGTGTTTTTACATTTCTGGTGCAGAATACTGCAGTTGCTTTTGGAAATCAGTGTTTGGGACAGATTAGGATCAAGCGAGTGAGACTGTCAGGACTGCTGCAGATTTCTTTCTGGGCAGACACAAGCACCAACACAGGCAGCAGCCCAGTGCAAATAGGCAGCCTGCAGCGCCGGGAGAAACAAAATGAGCTGGTGAAGGAGGGGAACTGAGCAAGCTCAATGGTGCAAAGCAATCAACATTTGGCATTGACAAATGCTTGTTATGTATTGGAACTATAATTGCTCCATGCCATGTCTCTGGAAAGTAACTCTCCTGTATACACTCATTGTAAAAAAGTTCAAGTATATTTCACCAGTTTGCAGTATTGGTAGTATATGCTTCAGATGGAATTCTGTCTAAACCTGGTGCCTTGTTCAACTTTAAAGTTTTGATCACCATATGTATATCTTGTCTGGTAATCACCAGCTTATTATAGTCTATTGGGCCCAAGTAGAAATCGTTATTCTGCTCTTTATCAAAGTAAATATCAGAAAAATGCTGAAGCCATTTTTCCTCTGAGATATAGAGAATAATGGATAGGTAAGTGTGTGTTATGGATTTTTTTTCACATACCCTAGGTGTGTGATGACCCATAAACCTCGAGAGCTAAGCTCAAGAGGTTTATGTAGTCATCACACACTGAAGGTGTATGAAAAAATCCATAACATCAAACTTACCTAGCCTTTATTTTTTATAATTGTTGGTGCGGAGACTTACACTGTGTTTCTAGCAGCTTGAAAGAAAAATACATTTTTTAGCTAGAGTGCAGTTTTATTTGTGAAGAAACGGAACTGTACATGAAAGAAACACAATTGAAAATACTGTAGTTGAAATACTTTTAGTGAAACAATGGAATGGAACAGTGTTACAGTCTTTTATTTGGGAATGTCATATCAACCAGATTTCGGGTTATTATGAAGTATCAAATCAACTGAATTTCAGGTTATTATTGCCTTTGGAGCATAATAACCCTAAAATCAGGTTGATATGCATTTTTAATGAAACAGTAATCTGGTTGATATTTATGGTCACCAGTAATTATATATACATCCGGTACTTTTTTGTATTTATTAAATCCTTTAGTTACATATATTGAGAAACTTTTGATATCCTTATTCTCTGGGTTGGCAGTGTTGTTTCGGTGTCTCCCTTATTTCCTAGTAGGAAGAAGACTTAGGACCTGAGACAGGCTTTGAGAATGGTGGAAGGCTGAACATAGGGATGCAAAGGGGCCCCTCTGGAAGGCTGAAAACCAGATTCAACGCAGCACCGAAAAGAGATTTTTTTTTCTGGTGCAGTGCAGTGAGAGGGGAAAAAAGAAGGCAGACAAGACAGAAGGGAGAAATGAGTTGTAACACTGGTGGCTACAGAAGGAGAGCTGTATGATATAAAATAAATTAAGCTTTTAAGGGGGTCACAAAGTTTTATACTAATAACTGACCTCTGAAAATAACATTGGTCTAATGCTCTGCAAGCTACAACAAGCATTTGTCAATGCCGAATGTTTGCTTGCTGGCATTGGCAGTGGTAGTGTAGAAGTTACAGAGTTGCGTAATAGGAATGGCAGTGAAGTATTGAACTGAAGCCAACCCCACCACCACCCTGCAGAGAGTGACAGGCATTGGGGTGTGCGTTTGGGTCGTCAGGCATAACGGCCATGCCATTTCACCACACCCCACTCTGCAGAGACTGACAAGTGTCACGTGTTCCTTGGGGTCTTTGGCCCTTATGCGCACCCCATTTCATTAGGAAATACGGTGAGATGGGTGCGATATAGGAGAATGGGGTGAAGTTTGGGGCCGAAGAGTCCAAGGCATACCTCGATGCCTCTCAGTGCTGCAGGGTGTGGAATGGTATGAGCATCACAGGCAAGAATCCCAAGTCACACCCCTGATTCCTGTCATTCTCTATAGGGTTGGGCGTTTGGTTGAAAAGCCTAATACCTCAGGCATTCATTGGTATTTTAACTCCAAATTTTCAACAATGTTTGTTTTGTGACCCCACCTCATGAACAGGGGAATATCAGTTTGTAGCCAAAGCTGCTTATGCACAGTGACTATGGTATTTAGCACCACAGGTGCAAAATATTTCGAACAGGATGTAAAAAATGACAGCTGTACTCTTTCATGGGGAGGTAAAATGGCTATGTTGCAAATGTGTAGTAAAAATATTTAAAAAATGGTGAAGTCACTTAGCTTATTACAGAAAACCAGTAACTATCAATCTACTATATAATTAGGTTGGGGATTTTATAGCAGATTGTCAACTCAGGCATTTTGGTGCCTCCGATCATGAACAGTGTCACTGTGATTTTCTTTATCTGTGCCGAACAATGATTTCCCACAGCGACCACGCATCTCTGCACTGAAAGTGTGAAAACACACTTCGCCATGTTGTGAAAAATGGCAGCTGTACTGTTCATAAGAAAGTGTTGAAAAATGCCACTAGTGAAAATCTGGACTGAAATATTACAAAGTCATGAACTAACGAGGATGCGTGGAAATTGCACAATGCTCACTCATAACACAGTCATTTTATGGACTTTGTCACCAAATTTTCAACATAGCCATTTTAAGACCTCTGCTCATGAACAGTGTAACTGTGATTTTCTTAATCTGTCCTAAACATTGCTTTCGCACACCAACAGCACCATTGTGCGCTACATGTGCGATAACACATTTTGGGTGACATATGAAAAATTGCAGCGGTACTGTTCATAACTTACGAGCATGCATAGGAACTGTGCAACGCACGCTCATAAAAGTCATTTTTAGGAATTTTTTCACCAAATTTTCAACATAGCCATTTCAAGACCTTTGCTCATGAACAATGTCACTGTGATTTTCTTAATTTGTCCCGTACATTGATTTCGCACACTGACTGCGCCATTCTACGCTACATGGGTGAAAACACATTTTGGGTGAGATGTGAAAAATGACAGCTATACTGCTCATAAGAAGGTGTGGTGAAATGGCAATGTTGAAAATCTGGAGTGAAAATATTGAAATTTCGCGAACTTATGAGCCTGCGTAGGAACTGCGCAATGCATGCTTGTTAAACAGTCATTTTTTGGAATTTTGGCACCAAATTTTCAACATGGAGGTTTTGGGCCCCTTCTCATGAATGATGTCACTGTCATGGCAGTATTCAGGCCTGAAGGGTGATTTCGCAGTCACTGCGCAGTCACTGCGTGAAATCACCCTTCGGGCCTGAATAACGCCATGACAGTGACATCATTCATGAGAAGGGGTCCCAAAAACCCCATGTTGAAAATTTGGTGCAAAAATTCCCAAAAATGGCTGAGATATGCACAAAGTTGAAACCACCATTCAGCCCATTATACAGCTTACCGGCATTTCCTCAGTTCATGGGTCGGCTTTGAAGAGTGCAGACGTGTTCCCGGTCCACTGAAGATCATCGCGCCAGAGTCCAGAGGTAGTATGGGGTGAGGGGTGGGGAGGCTGCGAGTGGTGGGTGCGGTTGTGGGAGGGGGGGTCGGGAGATGCACCGCTGGACCGTTTATTTCTTACAGGTAAAAAATAAAAAGACATTGTGGGACCATTTGCCATGCAGGGGTGGGCTCCCAGCATGGCACAAGGACTGAGAGCATTCAGCCGACGGGATTGGGCACCCCGTCGGCAAAATGAGGCAAAAAATAAAAAAACCTTGTGGGACCGTTTGCCACGCTGGGGTGGCTCCAGCGGCAAAGGACTTGGGGGGGCGCTCAGCCGATGCAGATTGGGCACCCCAATGGCAAATGACTGATTGCCATGCTGGGGTGGGCTCCCAGCGTGGCACCAACTACTGAGGGGGGTGGAGGCGATGCAGCTCAGCCGACGGGGATTGGGCACCCCGTCGGCTATACACTGCATGCGGGTGGCGCGCACACCTGCGGCTGGGGGGGGAGCTGCGCGTGAGCAGCTTCTTATCACTGCTCACTCAAGCGTAGTTCCCCCTTTCAGCTGTATGCCACTGCATTTTGGAGCCTGTCATAGACAGCTCCAAAATGCATTGGCTTACAGGGGCCGCGCCTGCCAGCACACTGCCTGAATTGGAGGAGGAGATGACACACCTCCGAAATCTCCGATGATGGCACTATGTTTCTTGCACATGCGTGCAAGCAAACATAAAAATACAGAACGGGATGTGAGGATACGAGCGTTAGATTGTTTTTTAACTTTTTTCATTTGCAGAGACTGGAGTGGGGTTAAGGGTGAGGGGGTCTATGAGAAAGTCTTATTTTGTTTTGGGAGACAGTGGGCAGTGGCTGTACTTGCGCACACAGTGTTATAAATTGGGTGATAAATTGTGTGAGACTTAGAGTTTAAACTTTGATCCACCTTTTTCTTCTCATATATTTAACATTTTTATATATTTATATGTATTTTGCTTGTATTTGTGACCTCCGGCCCGAAGATTCCATGCCAAGCTGAGTCACGTGACTCAATGGGATAAAGACTGTGTAAACACTGGCATTTTTTAGTTATAACACCAGGGGACAAGAAAGTTAGCCTTACTGCTCAGGAGTAAGATCCTTCAGAAGGTAATTGTTTGAATTTAAAGCATGCACAAATGCCATCTAAAATGGCAGCTAATTATTTTTGATCAGAATGACGGAGAACTGCTGTACATAACATAGCTGGGTAATCTTGGAATTAATATTTAAGGCTTTTCTGTTAGAAAGATAGAATGTGAAAATGCTTAAAGAGGATAGAGTGGCAGAAGGCTAAAGTAGTAATGAAAAGTTAACAAACTAACACAGACTAATACAATTTAAAATAACTGGCAATAATATAATTACAAGCTATAATGTTTTAAAATTAAGGGCCTTTTTTACATAGCACAACAGAGGAAGGGAAAGCCCGGGGATTTTAATGTATCATGTTTTTTCATTTAAAACTATTAAAAGCTCTTTTTGAGTTTTTATCAGTGCCTGCAGGAAGCTTGAGGGCCTCTCAGTCAAGATTAAATGGTTTTGGGGACTCAATGCAGTCCAAATTAAAATGAAAAAGAAACTAGAAGCATACCAAGCACGTCGAGTAATGCCAAAGTGAAACATGCTAAAGAGAGATTAGTGGTGGATGTGGACCAAGAAACAGAGGGTTCACATGCTGCAAGGAGCTATCAGTGCTGCTGGTGAACTGTTGGGACCACACTGAATAAAAACAAGTGGTAAGTGACAAGAATGGACAAATCTTTTGTGTAAGCTTGAAGACTCGAAGAAGGAAGTCCTCACTTTTAGGCCTGAGAAAGTCCCAAGAAAGTTTTATTTTTATTAAGACCTGGACATATATAATTATTTGCATTATATCTTAAAATGCCACTGACCCTAGGATTAGGAAATAGAGGTATAGAAAAGTTATTGATATTGATTATAGGACATTGTCTTGATAATTATTTATTTATCTGTTGATACGAGATTATTTAAATAAATTACTCGTAATAAGTGCATTCTTTTTTTTTATTATTAAACCAGTTTTATTAGTTTAACGATGAGTAACACAGATCCAGATATACTGTAAATAGCAGTGATCAGAACATTAACTACAGAAACAAACTCCCAGCCCCCCTCATCCTTCGCCCTTCCCCTCCCATAACTACACACATAGCCAGATCTTGATCCACTGATCTTGAGGTGAACTGGGCCTCAAGCTTCCAGGCTGTCATGAGTGCCTCAAGAGTACCCCAGAGTGATGCGTATGCCCTGGCCCTGCCTCGCATGTAGGCTATATGCCATTCCAACTGTACAGCCAGATGCACTCCTTATACTGGATTTTAGGAGGGCTGACTTTGCCTAAGGAATGCACTAGCAAATGGGCAGGAAGGAGGGGTGGAAGAACAATGGGAAATAATAAAAACTGCCATCACAGAGGTAACAAGCCTTTGTGTAAAGCAAATAAACAAAACAAAACGAGGTAAGAAACCACTATGGTTCTCAAAGGAAGTGGCAGTGAAGGTTCAAGAGAAAAAGAAAGCATTCAGGAAGTACAAGGAATCACAGAAGGAACAGGACAGAGAACTGTATCAGTTAAAGCAAAAGGAAGCTGGGAAGGTAGTCAGAACAGCAAAGGCCCAAACCGAGGAAAAGATAGCCTACTCAGTTAAGAAGGGATAAAACCTTTTATAGGTACATCAGGGAGCGAAGGAAGACCAAGGAGGGATAGTGAGGCTTAATAAAGGGAGGAGGGTGGGCTGAGGGTGACTGTGAAAAGGCAGAGATACTAAACAAATATTTTGCTCAGTATTTACAAAGGAAGAGGGGAGGTACCTAAAACAAACAGTAGAAACACTCTGGATACAGAAGTTGATACCAGCCCATTTACAGAAGAGAGGGTTCTGAAAGAACTCTTAAAACTGAAGGTGGACAAAGCAATTAGGCCTGATGGATTCATCCCAGAATTCTAAAAGAACTAAGGGTAGAACTAGTGACACCACTGACTACCCTCTTTAACAAATCATGGGAGGATGGAGGTACCCGAGGACTGGAGGAGGGCAGATGTGAATCCCTTCACAAAGTGGGAGCAAGGCAGAAGCAGGAAACTACAGACCTGTTAGTTTAACCTCAGTGGTAGGGAAAATGATGGACTCACTTCTGAAGGAAAGAATTGTTGAGTATCTAGAGGCCAGAGGGGCACAGGACCCAAGGCAGCATGGATTCTACAGTGGAAGGTCATGCCAGACAAATCTGATAGATTTCTTTGACTGGGTGGCCAAAGTAGTTGATCAGGGAGGGGCTGTGGACATGGCCTACCTAGACTTTAGCAAGGCATTTGACACAGTCCCAGACAAAAGATTAATATACAAGTTAGCCAGCCTGGGAGTGGGTCCCAGGATGACAGCCTGGGTAAAGAATTGGCTGGAGAATAGGACACAGAGAGTAATAGTAAATGGAGTCCACTTTGAAAATAGAGGGGTTAGTAGTGGGGTACTGCAGAGTTCAGTATTAGGACCAGTCCTCTTCAATGTCTTTATAAGCGACATTGCAGAGGGACTGGAAGGAAAAGTATGTCTCTTTGCAGATGACACAAAGATCTGCAACAGAGTTGATGCACAAGGTGGGGTGGAAAGGATGAGAAGGGGCTTGGCAAGGTTAGAGGAATGGTCAAATGTATGGCAGCTTAGATTCAATGCTAAGAAGTGCAAGGTAATGCACCTGGGAAACAAAAACCCAGGGGAAGAGTACACAATGGGGGGTGAGATACTAACAACAACAAAAATGGAAAGGGACCAGGGGTAGTCATATCAGATGACCTAAAGGTGGGCAAGCAATGTGAGAGGGCAGCAAGGAGGGTTGGGGGATACTGGGATGCATAGGAGAGGCATCACCAGTAGAAAACAGGAAGTTATTATCCCTCTGTACAGACAGCGGGTGAGACCCCATCTGGAGTACTCATGCAGTTCTGAGACCCAATCTCCCAAAGACATAGACAGGATGGAAGCTGTCCAGAGGAGGCAACTAAAATGGTGCAGGGTCTGCACCGAAGACATATGAAGAGAGACTTAAGGAGTTAATATGTATAGCCTCGAGGAAAGGAGGAGAGGGGGACATGATAGAAACTTTCAAGTACCTCAAGGAATCAACAAAGTCTAAGAGGTAGCATCTTTCAAAAAGAGGTGTGCAAGAACAAGGGGCACAATTTGAAGATAGAAGGGGTTGGCTCAGAGGTAATTTAAGGAAGTATTTTTTCACAGAGAGGGTTGTGGATGTATGGAATGGCCTTCCAGAGGAGGTTGTGGAGTCAAAACAGTGGTGGAATTCAAGCATGCATGGGACAGTCATAAGGCAATTTAGGGGGTGGGAGTAGGAAGAAGTAGGCTGCTGGTTAACTAGGATCTGCAGCTTATCCATCAGGTAGGGAAATGAGCAGACTGGGTGGGCCAAGCGGTCCTTATCTGCCGTCAAATTCTATGTTTCTATGTTTCTATCTAACCACAACGGTAAATATTCTGTGTGACTGCTCCCCCTACTCCAGTAAGCCAATTTGTTTATGTGCTGTGCAGCATAATATGGAAAAAAGGAAGGGGCTGCCAGACCACCTCTTAATTTCTGGCCATCAATTTGAGGTAAGATCTGTGGGCCCTTTTCTGGTTCCATACAAAGCGGCTAACTGCACTTTGCGATTTGGAGAACCACCCTTTCGGTAGATACACACCCAGCATACCAAGAGGATATAATATCCTTGGTAGGACGTTCATTTTAATTACACTTAACCTACCCCAAAAAGAGAAGGGGAGCAGCCTCCACCTCTCCATATCCCCCATTATCATTTTAACTAAATTGCCCAGGTTGTCCTTTATTGTGAAGTTCAAATCTTTGCAAACATTGATGCCAAGATATGCAAGTGACTTTGTTTCCCAGGAAAAAACAAGGGCTAGCAGCTCAGCCTTATTAACCCTACTATTTAAAGGAATTCTTGTTTTGGCCCGGTTTAATTTATAGTAAGAGAGTTTAGAAAAGGCCTCAATCTCCACCAATGCAGCTGGGATTGAGACCCCTGGGTCCTCGATGTGCAGTAAGATGTCATCTGCATATACTGAATAAGCATATCTGGCGTCCCCTATTTGTATACCCTTAAAAATGGGATTCACTGCTATTCTGCGCAGTAATGGCTCCAGATATAAATTGAAGAGTAGGGGGGACAGGGGGCATCCTTGCCTTGTACCCCGAGCCAACTTGAATGGCGGGGACAGCACCCCATTACACTTGACCTTGGCTGAAGGGAGCGAGTATAAATTTGTACCTATCTCTGGAATTCTTTCAGCAGCCCAAAAGAGGATAGGGTGGCCAGGAGGAAGTCCCAGGATACCCTATCGAATGCCTTTTCGGCATCCAATGATACCAGCACCATTGGCATATCAGAGTCCCTAGCAGTTGTAATAAGGTGTAGTAATTTTCTCATATGGTCCTGGGATGATCTCTCCATTATAAATCCCACTTGCTCGCGACTGATAAGATTACCAATGACTTTGGAGAGCCTATTCGCAAGAACTTTAGCCAAGATTTTAACATCTGTATTTAACAGGGGAAATGGGGCAGTAACTATCAATACTAAGAGGGTCCTTCCCTTGTTTTAAGATTAGAGAAATCGTGGCCTCTTGGAAAGTGGGGTCTGAGAACCCATTGTCGTACCAGTACTGGAATACCTCTTTTAAAATAGGGGTCACTACCGAATGGCAGGCTTTATAAAAATTACTGGGGAACCCGTCTGGCCCAGGGGATTTATCTAAGGGCATCTGCCGAACGGCCTGCTGTATTTTGATAAGAGTAATTGGGGCACTCAGAGAGGCCACCTATATGTCTGTAAGCTTAGGTAAGTTCACCGAGTTAAGATAGGAACTAATGTCGTCGTCAGTAGGCCGTGCAGCTGAGTCCACAGCATACAATTCTTGGAAATAAAGACCGAAGACTTTTGCCATTTCCAGAGGGTCAGTACAGACAAGTCCCTCCCACCCCATATAAATTCCGGTGATGAATTGTGATGAGTCTAGTTGACAAATGCGCATGGCGAGTAACTTACTCGCCCTTTCCCCTGTTTCCAAATATTTCAATCTGGTCCTCAGGAGGGCCAACTCCGCCCTTTGGGAAACCAGGCTAACATATTGGGCCTGTAACTGATGAAGTCTGGCCCAACTCTCTGCCGAGGAGGTGCGAGATAGGCTATTCTCTAAGGTCTTAATGGAAGCTAGCAGGGAGTCCAGTAGAGCTTTTTGTTTCTGAGCCTTCTTGGAGGCCATCTTGATTAATTCTCCCCTTAGGGAGCATTTCAGAGCTGCCCAGACTAAATCATATTTAGCCACTGAGCCCTGATTGCTATTGAGAAATAAGGTAATAAAATCCATTATATGCCTCAGGGAGGCTTCATCTTTCAATATCTGACTATTTAGTCTCCATTGAGGTGACCGTTTACTTCCCGCGCCTAGCAAAAACTCCAAACTGACCGGGGCATGGTCAGACAAGACTCTGGCTGATATGTCTGCTTGCATTACCCCAGACATTGCGAAGGAGCTTATCAGTATATAGTCAATTGGGAGTATGTCCCATGCGCAACAGAGAAAAAAGTATATTGCCGCGCAGTTGGATTGATGACACGCCAGGCATCCACTAAAGCAGCATCTCTAATGAGATCCTTCAGTGCTCTTTGTGCAGGAGATAGCCCTCGCCTCTCACGACCGGATCTATCCAGGTCTGTTTGAAGCACGAGATTCTAGTCCCCACCTAATATTGTGAGCTTCCTTGGATTAGACACCACGATATTTAATAGTTTCACAAAAAAGGCTGGAGAGTCGCAGTTTGGGCCGTATACTGAACCAAGTAGAATCGGGTGAGATTCTAAAAGGCCATGTACAAAGATATATCGGCCCTCTGGATCCCAGGTTTCCTGGACAGATTTAAAAGGGACATTCTTTGCTATGAGAATGACTACCCCCTCCCCTATTCGTGGATATCCCTGCTCCAAAAACCTGCCCAACCCATGATCTTCTGAAAAAGATAATATCCTCTCTCCTCAAATGCGTTTCTTCCAGGAAGGCAACTTGTGCCCAGAATTGCCGCAGGTGCCTCAATATGGTGTGCCTCTTGACCCTATCCTTGGCTCCTTTAACATTTCAGCTGATGAACTTATATTGACTACTCATATCCTATGCTAATGAGACATGAACAGAGGAAATGGAAAGGTGACCACAGTGAGCTATACAGAGGTTGTTTGAGAAGTCAACACCTGTTCTGGCATTTGGGAACATTAAAGAACCCTGACAGTGTGTAGTCATGGTCCCCACCCCCAACCAAGAAATCCCTACCCTGTACTCACAACTAACAAAATTATAGCCCCCTGCCCCAGTACAACAAACTTGCCCCGGTTCAAAATAACTGCACTACCATTTTATATTACGCTACATGATTAACATCACAGCAAACCACGCTTGACAGCCCATACCCAGGCCCCCTTAACACTATCAAACTGCACATAGGCCTAAACAATTAACACAAAACTGTTATATTGAACAGCAAATATCTCAGCTATTTGCCTAACCGCAGGTCTCTGCTAGGTTCATTATCCGGCTTTAAGGGCTTCGTGTCCATAAGGCCAACTACATAAAATATAATCAGTACTCAGTTTCTTATTTTTGGCATAACGTATTTTGATCAGCAAACTATACTAAAGCCCATGTGCTAAGACCCATGGTCCCGTTACCCCCAGCAATCTTAGTACTCTTTCACACACACACAAAAAAAAAAGATCCTGTTTATTTAGTCCACCATAGAACCTATTTGTGTGCACTGTTCAATTGTTTCAATCGACTGCACTGTACAGGGCGCATGCCATAGCTTCAAACCAGCTTCGTTGGGTAGCCAAGCTGAGATTCACAATTCCCTGCTTGTTGTCTCGGCTATCAGTTCCAGGAAGCACTCCCGCTATCTGTTGCCAGCGTGACCTCTGTCATCTAAGCCTCACGTTGCTCACCTGTATTAGAGGGCCAGTGTCCGTTTGCCTCAATACTTTGCCTCAGACCCGATTGCTCTGTTTTTGTAGGCATTGGGAACAATAAAGATGCTCTTTATCTCTGGGTCAGAAATGTCTAAAACCGTAGCAGGCAACCAGTTAGTGTGCACCCATCTTAAACTGTGCTACAACCACATAATCACTGGATAAGACAAAATAAACATTCAACCAGCCCCCCCCTGAACTAGGATTGTACTTGATGGCATTGATATGATGATTAGATGCAGGGGTAACATTGCTCGAGTCTCACCAGATCACAATCAGCTCCCGCAAGCACTAGTGTCGTCCTTCAAATCCACTCTGTCGTGGAGCTCCTCCCAAGGGAAAATAAGGCGATTAAACTACAAGCCAACTAGTAAAGCAGGGTTTGTACCCAGGCATTCCTCTTCTCCCGAGAAATTGTCCGTGTAATATACCCCCAAACTTGGTCTTTAAAGCTTACTCCAAATCAACAACACAGCATGCTCACTGCCCAGGGAAGGCACCATCTGCTGATCACTTGAACAGGTCTGGGAGAATACTTTTGAGCTCCTGTAGGGCTTGTGTAGGTGAATCGTACGAGAGCCATTTATCCTCGTGTTTCACCAGCAGAATAGCAGGATATTTGACCCTGAACTGCCTAGAAGCCGCCACCAATTTGGATACTAGGTGATGGAATTCTTGCTGCCGCACCCTCACCGAATGAGGCAGGTCCTGGGTAATGCGAATCTTCTTGCCCTCCCAGGTTATTTCACTGATGTCTCTAATTTTGGATAAAATGTGTTGCTTATCCAAGTAATTCAATAATTTGAAGATGATTGGCCTGGGTGGCTGGCCCTGGGCTGGCGGAGGGCA
This sequence comes from Neoceratodus forsteri, assembly GCA_016271365.2. Classification (NCBI taxonomy): domain Eukaryota; kingdom Metazoa; phylum Chordata; order Ceratodontiformes; family Ceratodontidae; genus Neoceratodus; species Neoceratodus forsteri. Next base: position 1,876,706,629 of record CM057452.1, read on the forward strand.
CAACGCTCGATGAGCTCCCTCATTTACATATTCTCCTCCACCCAGAGGGGAACCAGTAATTTTATTGCAGAGCTTTTGCAGAAAAGGGATCATAGCACTCCCCTCCTCTTTCTCAGATATCCCTATTATTATTAAGTTGTTCCGCCTGCTGCGCCCCTCCAAATCCTCCAACTTCGTCATTCTGCGTCTCGCATTAATAAACTCTAGCTCAAACTTCTCATGCTTCTTCTCAAGTGATATTATTTTAACTTCTGAGTCGCCGACCCTCCTAGTCAGTGACTCTACAGACCACTTAATATCTTGCAAGTCTTCCGAGATGGAGGCTTTAGCAGTCTGGAGGGGCTGCATTATTTCCATAAATTTCCCTTCAGAGAGGGCTGCTTCTGTGGTGGGCATCTTAAGTGTACCCGAGGCCAGCTGCTTCGGCCTTTTTGCGGACTTGTCCTTTTAAGGCGTTCGCGGAGGGGAGTGCCTCAGAGGCGCTTTTTTTTTCATGTACACCTCCATCGGATTGCTTGGCTAGAGCGTTGGTGGTAAGTAGACGTTTATCGACTCTGGTTTTAAGGTGGATTTAGCTGAGGATCACTATTTAAAATAAAAAATTCAGGAGAAAGAGAGCGGAGCTCCGAGAGACCGCTGCCGTCGCTCAGGCTGCCATCACGTGACCCCCGTAATAAGTGCATTATATTTATATGTGCATGTGCACATGTATGAATTCCTGTGCACAGTTTATCTATTTCTATTTATTTTTATTTACCTTATATATCTTGTTAGACATCCTGTTTTTCTAGGATCCTGGATACAGTATGTTGTTCTACCCGCACTGTTTGTTATGTCCTTTCCCTTTAAGAATCTTGCCGGAAGGTCTTTAAGCTGGCTCCTCCCACTCACCTGGGTGATATATGCCTCAGCTTCACTCCTTGACCCCAGATATTCCTTTACACTGGAAGATACAGGTCCCCTCCTTACCACTCTCATGTTTTGTAGGCTCTGGCACTCAAATCTTCAGATTTACTTAAACTAAAACTTGTAAGAGTTGCAACTAATTGCTTCACAGTTTCAACTGCTACAGAGGATAAATCCTATCCCAGTTTCCATTGCTGTCTATGCGAGCAAAAGATGTTTCGCACTGATTGGCATGCCACGTGCGTGTACTGCCTGGGGGTTGGCCATGACACTCAGGCTTGTGAGATGACAAGCGCCGTGCATTTCACCTGAACATCTTAGATGATTTTCTTGCATGGTTTCAACTGGGCAGACTGAAGAAACAGAATCCGCCTGTCAAATCTAAGGAAGGCCGATCGGTGGTCTCCACGGCTGCGGGGTCTGCTAAGCAGCTCTAACAAACAAAGGCTTTTGAGGAAGAGGCAGCATGGCCAATGGATCGGTCCTCAAAGTCCTTCTTTGTACTGTTCAACTTGGGCTCCACCTTCTTGGGTTCTTTTCAAGAAATGTGTCAATCCCGTCCCGCCAAGAGTGAGGGCCCCTCAGCGCTCATGCTTCCCGGTCCTGTAAGAAGGACATAGAACTGAGAGATTCTCCATTTCACCAATGACATTCCTGGGATCATGAGAGATCTCAGTCCCAAGAATCGCCTGTCTCTACTTCGGTTGAGGTTGCGGCCTTGGACTCTGGCTTCACGGTTCCCCCGACAGGCCAGCTGGCTCAGATGCGTGATGATGATGATCCAGTTGAGATCATTCTCAATCCAGTCAACCCGTTGTTGTACAATGAGGCCAACAACTCCTTATTCAGGACTCTGGTCCTGACTGTTACTGAAGAGGAAACCCATCCTGCTGGTAATCCCATTGGAGATCCAGTCCCTGACCTTGAGGAGCCGCAGTCATCCCCAGCACCTTCTTGACCCTGTTGGTCCCCCCGACAATTGAGGTTGAGGTCTCGGACGCCTTCAACTGATAGGCTGAGCATATGATAAGCCAAAGAAGTGCATTGCTGCCATTCTTTTTCTTTCTCCTCAGATGAGGAGAGGCTTTGACAGAAACTCCATCGATGTTACAAAGATCTACTGTGGCAGCAGTTGATCATGTCTGGCCAGAAGTCAGTCCCGGCTTCTACTCCATCCATTACTTGGCTGTTGCATCCTAGGCCAAAGCCAAATCCTCTGGAGCCGGCCTGCACCACTCCTCCTTCGGAAATGGTCAAGCTCGTTCAGATTCAGACAAAGTTGACCTCTCCACCAAACCTGGTGGAACCACCACCCATACAGCCCCCGTTGGGGGCTCATGCCAAAGATTCTCAGTCTATTCTGGGCCTCCCACATAGGCTTTCTGTCACCTTCACTCCTGACCGTCCTAGGTGGGTAGAGGGAGACTCAGGTGGCCGGCCAATTTATCAGGACTCCTCGGAGTCTGAGGACTCAGACCTTCATTCCTGTCCCCTGGATGAGGAATCAGTCGGTAGTCTCTCGATGGAGGAAGATCCCTTTTCCTTTATGGGCATCCTCCATCTCATCTACAAATCCATGGGGATGCCTCTGGAACCCATCCAGAAATGGGCTGAATATCCCCTCACTGATATTCTCAAACAGGTTGAATCCCTGACAGAGGCCTTCCCACTGGCTGAGACCATTGGTGTTCCAGCCTTGGAGCTCTGACAGCACCCTGCCTCCTGCCCTGTGACGTCTGTCCACATGGCCCACAAATATGCGGTGTCCATTGGGTCCCTTTTTGGGTTTTACAGAGCACCCCTCTGTGGGGGGTTTGGTGACTGAATCTGTGTTCAGATGCTTGAGTAAACCAGGAGACACTGACAGGCCCCTGGACAAAGAGTCCAAGAAATTGGATCATTCTGCCCAGATAGTCTATGCCGCCACATTGCTGGGCCTTCACCAGGCAAGCTTGGCTGTCATCATGGCATACTTCTCTCATGCCCTCCTGGACTCCCTCGATGAGTTTCTACCTCAACTCCCTGCAGACCTCCAAACTAAGGTCAAGCAGGTCTGTGACCAGGGTCAGGCTGTTGCGAAACAGCAACTCCAGATGGCTCTGGATCTCAGGGACTTTTGCTCCCACTTGGTGGCGGCCACGGTTGCCATGCACAAAAGGGCTTGGTTAAGGGTTTCTACCTTCACGTCAGACACCCAACACAAGCTAAAGGACGTCCCCTTCCAGGGTACTGACCTCTTCATCCCAGGCATGGACAGTCACCTCCAATGCATCAAGAAGTCCAATGCCACCTTGGACTCTGTAACTTCTGCACAGAAGGAATCTCAGGGTTCCAAGAAGCAGAAGAAGAAGCCATTTAGGCATTCTACCTCTGTGACCAAGGAGACCGAATTCCAACAGGGGCAGCAACAGCAGGCACAACCTTGGTGCCCTCAGCCCAAGTCTGAGCCCCCGGTGGCCCATAAACCTGGAGGACAGGGCTCAGGAGGTCCCCAGTCTGTATCCACATCCTCCAAGCCTGCTCAGTGATGGGATGAGGTGGCCACCCCCATACCTGTCACACAAGCTTTGGGTCCTCCCATAGGGGGCCGTCTCCACCACTTTCTTTCCACCTGGTCCACTGTTACCACAGACAGGTGGGTTCTAGAAGTGGTCAGCCAGGGTTTGCCTCTGGAATTTGAGCAGTACCCTCCAAGCTGAGCCCATGCCCCACAGGAGGAAATGGTGTTCGTACACACTCAATCTGCTCTTCAAGACAACATTGTCCAACTCCTCTGCAAGGAGGTGGTGGCCAGAGTCACGGACCCCCCTGTCAGCCCATGGTTCATTTCCAGGTCCTGCCTGATCCTGAAGCAGAAGGGGGCTGGTGCCCCATTCTAGATCTGCATGACCTGAACCAATTCCTCAGGTCACACACATTCAGGATGATAACTCTATCCCAGATCATACCATCTCTCAAGCAAGACATGTGGTTTTGCTCCCTGGATCTCTAGAACATATTCTTTCATGTTCCAATCAGTCCATCTCACCAGAGGTTCCTTCACTTCCAAGCAGAAGGAGCACTATTCGAGTTCTGAGCCATGCCGTTTGGCCTGTCATCAGCCCCATGGGTCTTCACCAAGTGCATTGCAGTGGTGGCAGCCCATCTTTGGCATTGAGGGGTCAGAGTCTACCCCTATCTCAATGACTGGCTCTTAGCGGGTTCCTCCAAACAAGAGGTGGAGAGGTCCAGGGACCTGGCCCTCCAGATTTGCATCGAAATTGGTCTACTGGTCAAAAAGACCAAGTCGGAGTGTGTACCTTTGCAGGTGGTATGCTTCATTGGGGCAGAGCTCGACTCTTACTGAGCCAGAGACCAGCTCCCAATGGACAGGACAGAGGTTCTCTCCTCCTTTGCCCAATCATTTCTGGTTGGGCACTTGCATCTTGCCAGGGACTTTCTGCACCTTCTGGGGTACATGGCAGCCTGCACCACCATGGTGCGATGGGCCCGGTGGCATATGCACCCCTTCAATGGGAGCTGGCCAGCCAGTGGACTCAGCGACATGGTCAATTCAACCAGCTGGTCACAGTGACCCAGAAGATGTGGAACACTCTCCAATGGTGAACTGTCCTAGCTCATCTACAGGAAGGGATCCCATTTGTCTGTCCTGAGCCGATGGTCATCCTCATGACTGATGCCTCTCTCACGGGCCGGGGTGCCCACATGGGGAATAACAAAGCCTATGGGTTCTGGTTCCCCAAGGAATCCTGATATCATATCAACCTGATGGAGCTCAGAACAGTCAGACTGGCACTGTCAGCATTCGCTCTGCTCCTTCGGGGTCAAGTGGTGAAAGTCCAGATGGACAATACTATGGCCATTTACTATCTCAACAAACAGGGCAGCATGCACTCCCAGTTGTTATGCAGGGAAGCACTCCACATCTGGACACTCATGAGCTGACTGGAGGCAGATCTCCTAGCCATCCATGTGGCAGAAGCCTCAAACCAACTGGCAGACACTCTCAGCTATGTGGGCGAGATGTCCCATGAGTGGTCTCTTCATCCAGAGGTAGTACACAACCTGTTCTCCCACTGTAGCAAACCTCAGGTGACTCTGTTTGCCTCCAGGGAGAACACAAAGCTGAGGCTATTTCATGCCCTCCCCCTCAGCAGGGCTCATTGCAGGGGGATACAGGGAAGGGAATGTGGGAAGAGGGTGACAGTGAAAAAGCAGGGACACTGAACAAATGTTTCTGCTCAGTATTCACAAAGGAAGAGGAGGGGGAGGTACCTAAACCAAACAAGAGAAACACTCTGAAGATGGGGTAGATACCATTCCATTTACAGGACAAAGGGTTCTGAAAGAACTAATAAAATTGAAAGTGGACAAAGCAGTGGAGCCTGATGGGATTCACCCAAGAATTCTAAAAGAACTAAGGGTAAAACTAGTGACATCACTGACTACTGTCTTTAACAAATCATGGGAGGATGGGGTGGTACCTGAGGACTGGAGGAGGGTGGATGTGATTCCTCTTCACAAAAGTGGGAGCAGGACAGAGGCAGGAAACTACAGACCAGTTAGTTTGACCTCAGTGGTATGGAAAATGATGGAATCACTTCTGAAGGAAAGAACTGTTGAGTACCTAGAGTCCAGTGGAGCACAGGATCCAAGGCAGCATGGATTCATGATGGGAAGGTCATGTCAGATGAATCTAATAGATTTCTTTGACTTGGTGATCAAAGTAGTAGACCAGGGAGGGGCTGTGACATAAGGCAGTCCTAGTGTGGGGTAGGAGGAAGTAAGCTGTCGGTTAACTAGGATCTGCAGCTTATCTGTTAGGTAGGAAAATGGGCAGACTAGGTGGGCAAAGTGGTCCTTATCTGCCATCAAATTCTATGTTTCTATGGTGCCTTCTTGAGGCTGTGGACCCCAGGCCTCCTCTGTGCCTTCCCTCCACTACCCTTGATCCACAATCTTGATCCAGAAGGTGATCCTCAAGGTCCAGGGGAACAAGGCACAGGTGATCCTAGTAGCCCCAGACTGGCTCCACCAGTTCTGGTATCCAGATCTCCTCAGCCTCAGCTCCAGGCTTCCAAGGCATCTTTCAGTATGCCTGGATCTGTTATCAGTCAATCAGGGGAAGGTATTCCATCTGGAACATCAGTCCCTGCACCTGACAACCTGGTTCCTGAGCAGCTAGAGTTCCAGGCTTTGGGTCTCTCTGAGGATGCACTCACAGTAGTGGATGCATTCAGAAAGGAGTCAGCCAGGAGGTGCTATACCTTCAAGTGGAAAAGGTTTTCCATTCAGTGTCAGGGCAAGAGTTTGGACCCTTTGTCCTGTCCAATGGCTAGTATCCTTGACTACCTTTGGTCCTTGTCCAAGGGTGGTCTTTGGTCCTCGACCCTTAAGGTGCACCTTGTGGCTATCTCTGCTTACTTGGTGTGGGCCGGTCAGCAGATGGTGGCACTGGAGAAGGTGGTCTGTCATTTCTTTAAAGGCCTCGACCAAATATTCCCTCTGGTGTGTGAACCTCCACCTCCATTGGATTTACTGATGGTACTGGCAAAGCTCATGAGCAAGCCATTTGAACTGATGCACAGGTGTGAGATGTCACATCTGTCATGGAAGACTGCCTTCCTGGTGGCTATCACATCAGCCAGAAGGACATGGGAGCTCCAGGTACTTTCGGTGGATTCTCCTTAACTGGTCTCCCACAGGGACAAGGTAGTCCTGTGCCCCCACCCAAAGTTCCTCCCAAAGGTGGTGTCAGAGTTTCACCTTAGCCAGATGTTAACTCTGCCAGTGTTCTATCCAAACTACACCTCAGATGCCAAGTACAGGCTCCATACTCTGGACCTGAGATGAACACTGTCTTATTATAAAGAGCGGACAGTGGAAGTTTGGGGAGAGGTTCACCAGCTGTTTGTCACCTACGCTGATGCTGCACCTGGCAGATCTGCAGTAAACCAGATGATTGGCAGATGGATTACATCCTGCATTGATCTCTGCTAGGGATAAGACCTCACTCCACCTGCCATACTGCTACTTCGGTGGCTGCTTCCAGGGACATCCCTATCCAGGAAGTTTGCAGGGCTGCTGCCTGGAAGAAAGCAAACACCTTCATTACCCACCTCCACATTGACCTAGAGACACACCGGGATGCTGGTTTTGGGGCCTCAGTTCTCCAATCTTTGTTCCCCAAGTAAGTATAGAAGGGGTGTGCGCCTTGCCTCCCCCCTCCTGGAGAACTGCTTGGAGTCTGCTAAACAATGTGAATAGAACAACATATTCATGATCTTAGGAAAACAGGTTAATCACCTGTAACAGTAGTTCTGGGAGTGGTATATGTTGTTCATCCACATGAACCCTCCCAACATCCCCGGCTTCGATGCACAACCTAGCTTCCAGTGGGCAAAGATCTGGTGTCAAGGGGTGGAGCCAAGGCATACACCACTTGGGTGGGTGAGAGAAGCCAGCTTAAAGACATTTCAGCAAGATTCTTAAAGGGAAAGGACATGCCAAACAGTGTGGATGAACAACATATACCACTCCTAGAACTACTGTTACAGGTGAGTAGCCTGTTTTTACAGATTATTTAGTTTCTGGGAAATTTGGATTGCAAGTATCTAGCTTGTGGCCATCTAGCTTTTATCTTGCAGCTTAGTTGCTGGGGGACTCAATTTATAAAATGTATTTGTGTAAATTTTAGGTAAATCTAAGCTTAACAAGTATGCTAACTACTACCAGGAGTGAAAAGATAATAAATAAAGAGAAGGTCAATATGGGTAGTCCAGATCCAGTGAGCAATCAAACATACAAAATTAAAATGCTAAAGCAGCTAGCATTGCGTGCACAGAATAAAATTTGGAGCTTCTCATGTTTTTTTTTTTTTAAAGAATAAGGAAAGGAGTAAAATAAAGGGGATGCCTATAAATAATAAATTAACTTCAACCTCTAATGATGACCCCAGTAAGAAAAAGAAAAGGAGGAGAGTGGGAAGTGGTACCCAGCCAAGAATTCTGAGAGATCTCATATAAACTGACAAGAGTAGGAATCACAGATAAGAGCCCGCTGCATACAGTAATATAGAAATTGACTTATCTGAAGTGTTTGATAACTTGGAAGTATTCCATGAGATCATGGCTGATATCAGAGACTCTATTAGAATAAACCAGAAGGAAATTGAAGATACTGAAAAAAAGCAAGTGAATTTAGATAAAAATGATGGAAAGGAACAAGAAAATGAGCAATTCAAAAAGATGGGTGGTGGCTACTTCTGACTCCTTGGCATTATATGAAGGGGAATTTATTGAAGTTATGAGCCCTAATAGTGGGTATGTACTTGATACAGAAAGAATAACAAAAGATGTAGCCCTCACCCTTTGTGACCTTTATCCGGGCTAATGTTATGATTTTTGAACAGCAAACAGACATTAAATAAAATCTTATGTTTGTCAAAGGGGTGTGCATTGAAAATATAAAAATTTTAGATAGTCTGAAAGGGAATAGTGCTAATGAGATATGGAATGCTAATTATATAGATGTAAAAGAAAATGCTGATGGAAATGAGGAATTGGTGATGTTGCCAGATAAGCATTTTGGGAATGATAGTATAGGGAAAGAACTGAGAGATGGGAATCTGACATTGTTGGGGATGGGAGAAAAACAGGAGATGGAGATAAATAAAGAGACAACAAAGGAAGTCCTAGATTGAATGGAACAGTTAGTGAATAAGGGAGAAGTTTTGGATGAACAGGGAAGTACCTGCATGGGTAAAAAGATAATGGAAAATAGGTTAGAAGAAGCCAAGTCTAAACAAGAAATGTTACTAGGAAAAACAAAATGATATAATGGTAAAAGATAAACAAAAATTAACATTGAAACCAAGAAGGAAAGAAAAGAATGAAGGTAAGCGGGGGGGGTGAATGTAAAAAAAAAGCCAAGAAAAATGTAATCAAGAACAAGAGTGAGAACCAGGAAATAAAACTTTGCTTACAAGATGAGAGGTCAGAATTAATAGAAGATGAAAGATTAAATAAAGATCAAGGCAACCAGCCTGATAAAAACCTTAATCAAAGAAAACAAGGGTCTCAGATATAGACCAATTAACCTTAGACTTTCATAGAAGAATTCTAACTTAGTAAAAAAAGAGTTCAAGTGGGGATAAAACTGGATGGTTTCGAGAGATTCCTGCAAAAGACTATGGGGTCTGATTTTGTGTTATTGCTGTTTAAGATGGAAGTTCTGCCAGATGAATTAGAGAAGAAGTTAAATCTACCATAAAAACCTCCTGACTACCCTATTGGAAGGAAATAAGTATTTTATGGAGTATGTTAGTGCTAGAAGATCGGTTCCTGATTTAGAGCTGTTTTTGCTAGTATACAATCAATTCTATATTTTGAATGCAATTCAAAGTAAGAAAAAGAGTTAAAGCAAGTGGGAATAGAAGTAGAAAAATCCTTACTTTGTCTTCCCTGTTTCCAGAGTTTTACGAGGTATCCCAAAATTCAAAAGGGAAAGGTAATATTAGAACAATATCAATTTTTGGACTCAATCAGATGTATAAGGAAAATCTGAGAAATACCCACTTTAAAATTGGGAAACTGCTACAAAATCTATTGGAGACCTCAGAAATAAAACAGGCAATCAAAAGGGTGTCAGATGGAAAAAAGAGGGACACATTTCTGTTTGGATGGAAGATGGGGAATCGTATAGGACATTTAATGTCTAAAGCTGCAGATTTAGATTATCTGGGTACACATGTGTTTGATTAAAATATTGGGAAAGAAAATAAGATTAATTTAACATGGAAGTCCCCTCGATTGGAATTTATGGTAGAAACTGCAAATAAGTATGTAATTGTAGTGGAGAAAGAGGATTGACAGATACCACATGGAAAAGGAGTCGGTCTACAGACAGGTAGACTAACAGAACCACATGTGGGAAGAAAATGATTTCAAAGTAATTTCTTGGAATGTTTCAGGAAGGAAAGAAAAACTGACAAACCCAGAGTTTGTAGAATACACAAAAAACTTTCAATATATTTGCTTTCAAGAAACATGGATGGTGGGTGAAATTAATATCAGTGATTATAAATCCTTTGTTAAGTCAACAAAAAGAAATAAGACATTTGGAAGGAATATAGGAGGCATACTTGCTCCATGGAAATTTAAAGGGAATATGGAGGTCCAGGAAGTAGATGTAAAAAGTGAAAATATCTTGGGTATAAAAATAAAAGAAAATAATGGGGAACTGGCTATTTTTAATATCTGCATTCCACCTTCTAATAATACTGGTTGTATTAATGAAATCTTGAACCTAACTGACTTAATGATAGAGGATCGTTTAGAAAACAAATTGGATGTAAGAATTATGTTGGTTCCTGATTTCAATGTGAGAATGGGTCAATACTTGGAAACTGTAGAAGATACTATTGAACTGATAACAATACTTTGGGCTGGCAATATTGCCCTGAAAAGGAATACTATGGACACACTATGGAGTGACACAGTAGCCAATGGGAAGGGCAAAACATTATATGAGCGGCTTACAAATATGCATTCTATCTTATTAAATGGTAGAACACTTTCTGACAAGTTAGGCAGTTTTAGATATATATGTACAAATGGATAATCGGTTATTGATCTGGCATGGATAAATATTAATATGGTCCCATCATGTTTGGATATGGTAGTTGAAAGTAGGGCAACAAGTCCTCATTGTCCAGTGATTTTAAAGTACAAATAAGGAAAAGGAAGCTACAATCCCATTAAAGATTAGAAACAAGAAATGTATAAGTTGGGACAGGATCGAGCAAAAATATTTTTTAATTGATATGAACAATTGAGGTATATTAGAACAAATAATTAGAATGCATGAGGATGGAGATGGATTACCCTGCATAAGAATGTTTGAGAAAATTATAAAAGTTATAAATTATAAAACACATCTCAGAATTAGCGATTAAGGAGATTGAAATGTACCCCTTAAAAGGGACACTATGGTTTAGCAAAGAGTGTAGGTTAGCTAAAAGGAAACTAAATAACCAATTGAGAGTAAAAATGTACCCATGTAAAAGTAATAAAAACAATTAAATATACTAAGAAAAGAATATAATGGGATTATTATTAAATATATAGATAAATACAGATTATAGTTAGGGCAAAATTAGAAAAAGACTGTACAGAAAAACAGGCAATAAGAAATTCTGGAAACTTGAATCAAAAGGTGTGTGGGAATCTGTGGAAGAACTGAAAGTGATCTTTGATCCAGATAAATGGGTGGGGTATTTTAAATAATTATTTTATGAACCAAATATAAACCAAAGCAACATTCAGATAGAAAAGGGAAAGTGGATTAAATTGGAGAAGGAATTTTCTGAGTTTGAAATTTATAATGCCATCCTTTCTTTCTCAAAGAACAAGGCATCAGGATCTGATGGTGTGCCAATAGATGTGATATTGAGATTCACTGAAATCTGGATGCCTTGCTTGTATAAAGTGTTTAAAGATACAAATGAAACAGGTAGTATCTCTGAGTCTTAGAAAGTAATATCTTTGTTCCAATTTTTAAAAAGAGAGTTAATCGGGAACCCAGTTGTTATAGGCCAGTTAGCCTATTGGACAGTACACAAAAGATTATTTACAAAAGTCATTAGCAGCAGATTACTAGATTGGATTAGAAACAGTAAAATCACCAATGAGGCACAAGCGGGTTTTATGCCAGGACACTTAATTTACCAGTGTTTTGTTTAGACACATTTAATGCACAAGTATCAGAATATCATAAAACAAAAGTTGTATTGTACTTTTATAGACTTGGAAGTGGCATTTGACAAGGCGCATAGGAAATTACCATGGTCAGTGAGAAATAGGTGGTAGATAAATCCTTCAATAATTTAGCTCAGATATTTTACTAGGATAACACAACCCAAGTTAGTTACAACTCAAGTGGTGGAAAAAGTAACACATTTATTACAAACAGAGGGGTCAAGCAAGGCTGTTCACTTTCACCTATTATATTTAATCAGTTTCTAAATATCATCTTATTGAAAATGTATGATGCAAGTTGTCACTTACCTCAAATTGTAAACTATTACTGCCCTTAATTAGCCTATGTAGATGCTATAGCTTTGTTATCAACTAGCTATCTAGGGATGAAATAATTTTACTGAAATTTTACAGTGACTGTAAACATGCAGAATTACAGATTAATTACGGAAAAACAAAAGCCATGGTATGTGGGGGAAAAATAGAAAATATAGATAAGTAATTGATAATAATGAGTTAGAATTTCCCTAAACTAACTTGCTGTAAACTGTGCCTGCACTCCCTAATAAATGGCTCCCTCCCCTTTCCAATTCCCATGCCTACCAGCGGGATGACCTTCACTGGACACTGGCTATTTACCCAAAGGCCCTTCTCTCCTCTCGCACTTCTGACCCTCTCTGTCCTGCATAGACTATAGTTTTCTGCTCCAATCTGTTCTCAAATGTAGGTAGTTTGTCTGTCTAACTTGCTGTATATACTGTTTAATGCTCTTTATTAAAATGTTTACCCATTGCTGTAACCAAGTAATTCCAAGCTACAATGCATCTGTTCAATGTATCTATTGCACATGTAACTATGTACATCTAATTAATGTATCTCTATTGTGATAACTTGTGTGTCATCCTCCCTGTGTACCCTTCCCCCAGGTCGCACTGGGAGACGAGCATCATTTTGCTCAGTGTGCCTTTCCTGGTGAAACAATTGCAATAAATAAATAAGAATTGGTGAAAAAATTCTGCTATCTAGGGATCATATCAGATGACTTAAAGAGCTAGTGGAGACAAAACAGGCAGACAGGAAAGTATTACAAATTTTAAGTAGTAGTCGGTTGTAACTTTTTATTTCTGAAGTAGTTTTCTTTTTCCTTTTGCTCATCAGAAAGTCCTCTATGTGATAATATTATGCTGAAAATGTGGAGCAGCTCTTAGCCTGACAGCTGTCATATCTAACTGTACTGCCCCACACTACATCATCAACATTATGATCTCACTGACTGTGACATCAGAGATAAATGATTTGGCAGTCACTCACTTGCTGTTCCTAAGTAGCAGTGATATCACAGTCAGTGATGTCACAATGCTGATGATATGATGTGGGGCAGTAGAGCAAGATATGTCAGCTGCCAGGCTAAGAACTGTTCCACACATCACACCTACTAACATCAGGTAAACAATCTTCTAATTAAACAAAGAGAAAATAAAAAGCACCTCAGATTTAAAAGGTAATGGTTGGCTGCTTTTAAAATCTAATATTAGTTTTAGACAGTATACTAGCTCTTTAACCTGGGGAAAACATATAAAAGAGGTTGAGGCTAAAATTAGAAGGTTCCTACATGTAATGATTAATTTTACATACAATTGTTCACATAAGGGATGCATTAAAGTAATCAAAGCAAAAATAAAAAGTCAAATCCTATATGGGACAGAAATATGGGGAATCTGAAAGAAAGGTAACATAGAAAGGTCTTTAAATATATACCATGCAGTGTCAGTGGCTCAGTAGGTAGCACACTCACCTCTGATGCCGGGAGATCAGAGGGCTGTGGGTTCAGTTCCTACATCTGGCACTTGGGTTAATATCCCAGTACTGACACTGTAATGCAGCATGAGAGGGGTGCTGCATTTCTGAGGTGCCGTCTTTCAGATGAGACGTTAAACCGAGGTCCCATCTGCCTGGATTGGTGGTAGTTCAGGTGGATGTTAAAGATCCCATGGCACTTATCGAAAAGAGCAGGGGAATTTCCCAGTGTCCTGGCCAAATTTCCCTCATTCACTAAAATACCACCAACAGCTTGATCTGGTTCAAGGTCAGTTGGCATGCATCTGTATCCCCCTTCCCCCGGGTCGTGCCTGAAAATAGGCAGGATTTGTCTAGTGCACTTACCCAGTCAACAAAAGCTAAATAAAAAAAATAAATAAATAAATAAGAAGCTTCTTTGCATACTCTGGGGGCACCAACATCTTTAGTAAGAGCAGAACTGGGTCAGTTACCAGTGGAGTATTTAATACAGAAAAGACTATTTACATATTGGCTAAGGGCCTATTCCATGAGCAAAGATGGAGTATCAAGAAATTGCTTGGAGGAATCCATAAATTATTCTCAATCAAAATTAGTTTTTCCCAGTATTTGAATTATAGAAAATATTGTTAAATCATACAATCTCTTACAGTGCTTAAAATATATATGTATTAAGTCACTAGGAGAAGTTTACAGTTAGTTGAAAGACAGAATAAGAGATATTCATACGCAAAAAGAAATGGGTCTCTGTGCACAATACAAAATAAGTAGCTAGCTAGCGAAAAATAAAAGACATTTTGATTTGTACCTTAGTTAAAATTTACTTACGGATCCCAGTAGGAGACAATTGTTCTCAATATTTAGATCTGATTTGGTAGTCAGACATTGAAAAAATGGTTTAAGAAAAACAGTCCCAGTGATATACGTAAGTGCCATTTGGATACTGATGATTTGATGCATGTAGTGAGGTTGTGTCCATAGTAATCAAAATATGGAAAGGCTTTTTTGGGCAATATATTAGCCTCTTCAGAACTAGAGCCCAGGACTATTATCACACATCTATTTAAATCTAAATTGCGATGGTGCTGGGATTTGTGGCCTCTCTCCTCACTATAATTGAGAAGAAAAAATTGCACATTATTCAAGATTAATAAATATTTAGTTAGTGGGTAATCTTGTACTAAAATGAATTGGTGGACCTGATATATGTTTGTATTTGTCTTATTTACTGTAATGTTTGTCTATATATGACTGTCTTCTGAGAATGGATAATTTTAATTTATTTTAAACATTGTAAAGACATGACTTGTCGAACGATAAAGTGATAACTGAACTGACATTGAGAAAGCTGATTAATTTAAGAAACAAAAATTACGGGAGGAAGAGGAAAATTGAGACTGGCCATGGTGGAAAGAAACACAATGTTTCCCTTAGTTGCTGAATAGGAAGCCAAGTTCTGCACAGAAAAGGAAAATCTGTGTAGCGTTGAAGTTGAATAAGCCTGTCCCTGCAATTTCTCCTTCTGTCATTCCTGACCAGCTGGGACCTCCCACCATCTCTGATGCAACAGGATCAAAGAAAGCCTCTAATAGCATCCTGACAGTAGATGTCAGTTGGAAGACTATGCTAAACAGCTGGCCTGGTAATGTAGAGGGCAGAGGCACAATGCATGCCTTACCTCTTACCACGCTGGTGACCCAAGTTTGGTAATGAGCTCATTCCACTGGGAGCTGGCCAGGGAGGGAGAGGATTGAGTATCCAATGGACTTCTTTCCTCTTCCAAGGGAAGGGAGGGTCATAGTTTCGGTCTCCAGTGACACCTAGTGGAGCCTGGGTGTGCATCATGATCAGAGCTACCAAGTATGGGGTTGGTGGTGACAGTGAATCTTCGCAGGCTGGGTGTGGGAGAGTGCTCAGCCTGCACTGGACATCACTACATGTCTGCACCTTCAGGAAACAGGGTTCCTATAGAAACACCCCTCTATGTGCTCACACAATGACACACAAACACCTCCCCATAAGATTCCCCCCCAGGTCAGCAGAAGGCTGTCAAATTGAGGATTTGGTCTCTCTCCATGTGACCCCAAGGAGAGCCCCACTGCAGGGGGCAGGCTGCTGGCATCACTGGCCATTGCTGGCATGGCGGGGGATGCCGGCAGGAGGAGGTCTGGTGTGGAGTGAGGGAATCCCCCCAGCTACCACAGAGGTGCAGAAAGAGAATTGAAACAGAAAAAACTATGCTAAACATGAGGTAAAGGTGTTAAAAGTACTGCATCCTGTAATAACAATAGTTTTATTTTTAAAGCACCTTTCAGTTTTCAAAGCGCTGTACAAGTTAAAACAATACAGATCAAACATTAAAATCCAATCTTAAACACAGATAAAAACCATAATACAATCAACAACTTCGGAACAGTCCATTTTCCAAGAAGGCCATTTGCCAGAAGTGGGTTTTCAAACCCCTCTTGAATTTCTCCACGGTGGTGCACTCCCATAACCGGCGGGGTAGAGAATTCCAAAGAGTGGGCGCAGCATAAGAAAATGCTCTACACCCAGATGATCTAAGATTCACTCTTGGAATCTCTAGCAACCCTTCGGCGGCCGAGCGGAGCGATCGGCCAGGGCAGTGAGAAACCAGAAGTTCTTTCAAATAGGCTGGACCCTGACCATGAAGGGCTTTGAAAGTCAGTAAACTGACCTTAAAGGCGATCCACCACTGTATAGGCAGCCAGTGCAGTTCGCTCAGCACCGGAGTAATATGACAGGACCTACCTGACCCAGTCAAAACCCGGGCTGCTGCATTCTGCACTAGCTGCAGGTGGTGAATTTCAACCCCTGAAAGCCCAGAGTACAGGGAGTTGCAGTAGTCCAGATGTGAGGACTCATAGGCATGGACCAACGTTGGCAGGGCGTCAGACGGAACAAAGTGCCTAACTCTGGTGATATTCCTAAGATGGTAAAAGGAAGTCTTGATGACTGCTGACACTTGCAACTGCAGTGTCAGCCTGTCATCCAAGATAACTCCCAGGTTATACACTCGTTCAGAGGTCAGGAGTGAAACGCCACCAAGAAAAATTCCTGAGGGCGTAGCAACTGACGACCCCTCTATCTGATGACCCAGGTCCACAACCAATACCCCTGTCTTTTCTGAGTTCAACTTCAGCCAACTAGAATCCATCCATTTCTGGATTTCTTTCAGACAGTTGTTAAACACTGAGAGATCTCCATCCTGGTCGGGTGCAAAAGACAGGTATAGCTGCGTATCATCTGCATAGCAGTGAAACCTCAGCTCATACCATCTTATAATGTCTCTGAGGGGCAGCATATACACTGTGAATAACAGGGGAGACAGCATGGAACCCTGAGGCACCCCACACAACAAAGACGTTAAGCTCGAGGAAAAAACCAGGAACACAATTCTTTGTGATCTCCCAGTGAGGAATGAGGTGAACCATCGAAGGACAGTTCCTGATATTCCACAAATATGCCTCAAGCATGCTATCAACACCATGTGATCCATGGTGTCAAAAGCTGAAGAGAGATCAAGGAGAACCAAGATGGAACATCTCTTCTGATCTCTCACCCTCAGAAGATCATTAAGCACCTGAACCAGCGCAGTCTCTGTGCTACGTCTTTTACAAAAACTGGATTGGAAGGATTCGTAGATGTCATGGATGGTTAACTGGTCCTCCAATTGGGCTGCCACTACCTTCTCTATCACCTACCCACTAAAGGGTAGGTTTGAGATGGGTCTGTAGTTTGTGAAACAGTCTGGGTCCAAAGTAGCTTTCTTCAAGAGAGGTGTCGCCACCGCCTCTTTCAGGGAGCTAGGGAACTCACCCGACTCCAAGGAGCACCAGACTATTCGCACAAGGACTGGACCAATGATATCACCACAACCCAGAATTAGGGAGGTCAGTCCAGGGTCCAAACTACAGCTTGTAGGGTGCACACTATGGATAATCCTCATGACATCCACGAAATCAGGTCAAATGAAGGAACTCCAAGAAAACTGAGGTACTGTGAACTCACGCTGTTCAAAAGCATCCCCCCCAGAGAGTGCTGGTTGCAGATCTGCCCTGATGTCAGCCACCTTAGTTGCAAAGAATCGAGGAAGCTCCTCACACTCTAATTGCGAAAAGGCTTTCCGAACTTGCAGGCAGGCTGGGTTGCACAGTCTGTCTACAGTTCGAAAAAGCTGAGCCGGTCAATTCCGAGCAACTGCAATCTCCCTGGACAGGAATTCTGCCTTCTTACAGGTGATTACAGATTGATAGACTAAATAATGGTCCATCAATCTAAGGTGGTCGGCTTCAAGGACGGACCTGCGCCAGCACCGCTCTAACCTTCGCCCCTGTCTCTGCATCTCCCTCAATGTCTCATCAAACCAGGGGGACTTGGGATGAAGGGATAGGGGGCACACACGGACAGGAGCAATAGAATCCAGAGCCACCATAACAACCATATGATAGGCCGACACAAGGGTTTCTGGACTATTGCTCGTCAACACGGGGGGATGAGAGGTCAAGGACCGCTGCAAGGCCTTGGGGAGTAATATCCCATAAAGGGTGGTACCTAACCATCTCCACAGGGGTAGGCCTTTTTGGGGGGGCAAAAACGGAACCTCATGGTGTAGTGGTCTGACCGAGTGACTGGTTCCACCCCCAGATCAGATGTTTCAATCCCTAGAATGAAGACTACGTCCAGAGAATGTCCAGATTTATGGGTAGCAGCGGAAACCACCTGTGTAAGGCCCAAAGAAGTAATTAATTGGAGGAAGTGATTACCAAACTACGAGAGTTCATCATCGACCCAGGCCTTAAAGTACATTGTAGTAAAAGTGATATCACGGTCTCTTACACTCAACTGTAAGTGGTGGACACCAAGAGTAAATCAAGACCCTCCTGTCATTCTAAAGAAGTCTGGCCACATACTGCAGCTATCACACAGAAAACTGGCAGTTGTAAGGGAGGATGCCTTTATCCTGGATCAGAGTGAGGAGTCTGAGCAGAATCCTGTAGGGAGAAGTGTGGTGAAGTTGGATGTGCAGTTCAGTCCTGAGCAAGTGTGCCACACACCACTGCCATAATCTCTAAAAGTTGGTACCAGTCTGGTGGGCCAGACTTTGATAGCAGGCAACAGAGTGCCTCATACTCTGAGAATGACTTTGACAAGCTGCAGCCTTGGCCTAAGATATAGGTGCTCTGCGCTTACTCTTCCTTCAGTAAGACAAGAGAAGAAATGGTCAGTAGAAACTACCTTGACTGCTGCAGGATGTGAGCTTTCTACCGATGGGTCCACCTGTGTGCCTGGGAAGACAGGCAATTAGGAAGGTACTATTCTGTATTTATCTGGAGAGCATATTCGGGGTGTTCAGGCAAAGCCAAACAAAGTGGTTAATGAGGCTTAAATATACTGTATGATCAGAACACTGTGCTACCACCTGTAGTCTCTAAGTAAACAATAATACTGAACAGGGTGGGCAGTATGTAAGCAATAATACCAGCCAGGGTGGGTGGTATTGGGCTATACTGGACTGCCCAGGGGCATAATGAGGCCTAATGCCACAGGTGGAGGTCCTTATAGTCCCTGGTTGGTCCAGTATAGCCCATACCGCCCACTCAGGAGGGTATTACTGCACTTAGAAAATGGGTTACACCTGACATTTTGAATAAAAATTATTACTTTTTTAACGAGCAGAAAAACCATTGAAAGACACTTTTACTGCAGAGTAGTGCTGCTGCTGGCATACTAGCCAGTAGAGGGCACTACTGTGTTTAATAGCTTTTGTAATGTGACAGTTACCTTCTCTGGTGTCTTCACCCCCCCCCTTCACAACCACACACATATGTATGTGAAATATAGAGCCAAAAAAAGTATTGTTTTTCATAATTATTACTGTAGTTGGCTCGTTACCTGAGGGACACGAATGTGAATACAAGTGCTACCAACAAGACAGTCAGGACTGTGCCAATATCAGCCACGGCAGCTGCATGCCATTAGGAAGTTTGGAGAGGTTCTGTGTTGGAAGCGCCAGGCTACTTTTTTTTTTTCCAAACAATGTGGGATGTTACCATTTCTTTTTGGTGAGCTGAGAAAAGAGACAGATGAACGGGTACCAAGTAGTGAGTGTCCATTGGGAGGTGAACAGACAGCAGTGATCATTTCCATGGGATGTCACTCAGTGCAGTACAGAACCGAGCTGGGGTGTAGCCAGGGAAGCAATCTGTAATAATGTTGAGCATGCAACGTACTAGCAGTGTTACTTTTGAAATACAAACAGTGTTCATCTCAAATATAAGCAAAAACTTAGTGTGTGCCAGATGATTTTTTTTCTATCAAGACATTACAGTAAGAACTACACTAGCTGCTTGTTACAGGGACAGGGGGTTATGTCTCTCTCTCTCTCTTTCCCTACACAGTAAAAATTACTACATTTTAAAACTTGGGCCTTCTATTGCCCCATAGTAAATATTAACTGGCGTGCAGAAAAGGAACTCCACCACTTGCTAAATGAGACAAAAAATTACAGTGAATTAAAAAAAATTAGCAGTTGCTGCTGTGTTTTTTTGCTAAGCGAGAGAAAAACATGGCAGGTAGTTTAAACTTAACATTCTGTGACACCCTGATGTTGGTACTCAGGTCGGTTGGGACTGGCACTTTTTCTAACCCAGGCTCTATTGTCTGATAGATGGCCACCGTTCCAGGGCTATCAGCCAATCAGAGCCCAGGAATTTCTAAGCCCATTTTTTAATGAGCTATACTGAACTACCCAGGAATATAATGAGGCCCAACACCACAGGCAGAGGGCCTTATAGCCTCTACAAGACCCAATATCACCCATAACACCCACCCTGGAGAGTATTATTGTGTTTAGAAAATGGCTATATGTGGCTTCTTTTTATGTACTATCTAAAAAAAAAATAATTACTGCAAATCCATTTAAAGTGGTTTTGTTGATAGAGTAGTCCCTCTACTGATATACATGCCAGTAGAGGGCACTACAGTGTTTAATTCACAGTTGTAACTTCTTAGATTTTAATACTGTGTATTTTCTTTACTTCTGTGATTAGCACTCCCTGTTTCTAGAACCGTTAACCCCTTCCCCCCAGTGCTCACCAGCGATTGATTTTATTTTTTATTTCTTTTGGTTATTAAATTAAGCCAAGTGAATGGGATGGCAGAGCTGACTGATGTCTACTGTCTCAAGCCCCCCCCCGCGACCTCTGGGATGGTGTTATCTGTGATCAAGATGGCAGAGCAGGCCGAGATGAGATGTGACAAGAAGTGACGGCACTAATGTGTATATCCCATCCTGTCCTGTTAGTAGGAATACAGGCTCTTTAAATTATTTGTTCCTTTTTTCACTTCAGATCCAAGAGCTGTTGCAGTTATGACCATGATGAGAAGCGAGAGTATGAGCAGTGTTGGCAGTGTGAGTGTGGTTGGTGTGCATACGGTCAGTGTGCCTGCCATTTGGGGGGGCATGGTCTGGGATATTTCTACAGAAATGCTGCTGAAATCGGGAGTGCTAATGACATGGTTTTTTTTTAATTAAAAGAATGGTCATTGTAGCTATGGGAGAGAGAAGGAAATAAAAGGTGAACCAGTAAGTGGGGAGAAAACATGGCAGTAGTTTCATTTTTAAAAACTTGGTTTGGTACAGAGATATTCATGAAAAGGTAGGCTGCAGTGGCACTCATTATTTCCCAGTCTCTGTTGGTGCACACATGTACCCCTTGGCAAGGGTTTAGCCAATCAGAGGCCAGTACATTTTCTACCAATTTTCTAAGACTGATAAAGTGGAAGTGGGTGTGGTACAGGAGCTGGCTGATCAGGTCATTGTTGTGGATGCTAAGAAGCCTCTTACCGTACCTGTGGATGAATCTGTAACATCAATAGACAAGAAAGGACTGCATGATGGCTTGCCACACTTCCCTTGTCTCCCTAGCTCATCTTGGTAGTGGATCTCAGCAACACCCTTATAGTATACCAGGGGCAGTGAGCACTGGTGATCCAGATTACAGCATATCAGAACACATCAGGGGCACACCCTCCACAGATTCTCTAACAGAGGAAGCAGACAAAGCTACTGAACCCTCTGGAGGGAGGTACAGACAAATTTGCATGGCTGGCCTATCTTCTGAACGTGGCAAACCAGCTCAACAACACAATGCAGTTCCCCTGAAATATAAGAGTGGTCTTCAATTGCTCCTGGACAGAGTATATGTTAAAAAACTCAGTAGGGTTTTACACAGCTGAGTTCTACGCAGTGATCCACCTATCCGGGATACCACATTTAATGAGAGCTTTAAAGTGGTAAAATCCTTAGAAAGATTCTGGATAAAATGTTACAAAGTAAAAAACAATTCAACACTGTGATCACCCTTCTTTGCTGTTCCTCTGTTGAAACCTGCAGTGACGATTATTACCATCCTCTTTCAAAATGAGTGAGTTAATGTGGACAACAAAGCTTATCAGCTTTGACAGAGGTGTTGGACAGGGTTTGGGAAATTTAGGGTAAAACAGCAACAGGCTAATACAGGGATTTGTCATCTACCAGGGAGTTTTTTCCTCAGAAGAGACTGTGGCATGTGCTTCTATCCTGGGCAGTCATGCGTATGCCACAAATGTGGATCAAGAACTCGCCTAGTTCCATGTGTAATCAGGATAGATGCAGTATGTGTTTAGAGTATGGGCATCTAAGTTTTCAGTATCCCAGTCTCTTCAAGTGAACCTTGTGTGAAAAGTAGGGGCATATATACAGTGCCATTGGGCCTCTCACAACAGGGATTATAAGGTGGAGCAGAAAAGATTTACTGTTAAGGGCTAAGCACAGGAGCTGGCAACAGTTTCTACCCAGGGAATCGTGGACATAGGCCAACAGACACCTTGGAGTCCCTCCCTCGAGCCATAAGCAGAGCCTCCAAAAAGGCAGAACCCTGTAGCCCCTTTGCCGAACATACAGGAATCTCCCGTTGCTACTCAGAGGAGAATACCACATTACAGCCCATCAAAACGCCACCTGCAGAACCAGTAGAAATGTCTCTAGTGATTTCTGAACCTATCCCAGAGGAGTCAGGTGAACCTGTCAGAAAAATGCCTCCTACAACAGAACTAGTAGTGGGACATGAGACCGAAGGAGATCTGGTTACACAGGTTGACATGCATCCTCCCCCCAGAGGAAGTAGTTCCCACAAAGAAAAGTGCAAATACAGGAAAGCAAACCCCCCAGTCACCCAGGTATACAACAGGTATACAGTTTATACTCTGGCAACCAGTAGGGGGATACAGAGGAGAATGATAGAGATTTGGAGTCTTCCTCTATATCATCCCCAAGGCAGGATCCTTGTTCAGATCCGGGTGACTCACAACTGAATCATTAGCAGCTAAAAAGATCAGGAGATGGATTACAGAAGGTCTGAGATATTTAGCTGCAGAGACCCCTCCCTTAACAATTTACCAATGTACATTGATACCTCCATTGCTCCTGTGACCCTGAATGTTAATAGTATCAAGACTTGTAGGATTGATCACCCTCTGTATACTTAAAACATTTCCAGATAACATTGTTTTTCTAAAGGATGCTTGCCTTAAAACTATGTTTGAGGAGTCTGCTGTAAGGAGACAATGCCTTATGGCCCACATTATTGGTTGCAATGGCAAGAATGCTGTGATGTGAGTTGGAATCCTATTCAAGAGGCATGCTTTCCACGTTATCAGATTGGTAGAAATTGAACCAGGATAGTCATTGATGCTAGACGTAGGGTATTTTGGGAAATCTTTACATCTCATCAATCTCTATGCACCTCAAACAAAAGCTGCAAGAATTGCACTATTTCAGACTTCTTGATCCTAACTTATTATCAGTAAATGGATGGGGGGTATTACAGTCTATTATGCAGAGATAAAGGTGGGAGCACAACAAACATTTGCTGTGATACTAGTTATCTCAATGATATGGTCCAAGTTGCAGGTTTGCAGGATGGGTTCATGTCTGCTAATACGTGGACTACTGCAACCTTTACCAAAGGTTGGTTAACAACATGGATTGGCTATTTCTTTCTGTCCTCTGGCCTAAATGTTCAGAGAGTGGATACCATTGCAATTAAGACTTTTGACAACTTTGCCCTCATAAGTTTGTGTGTAGTGGGCCCCCACCCCCACCAAATTTGATTTTCTGGAGGCACGATATGACCTTGTTAGAAATGAAAGTATTCATACAGTATAAGATGGCAGGAATTGTTTACTGTGTGCCTAACAGTGCAATGTGTCTATGATTTGTTAGGAGATGATGGCGAGATGGGAAAAAATATTTTAAACACTTCTTTCTCCACCAGGCCTAAAATATTGGTACTGAGAAACATCCCGTCATCTAGAGCCCAGAACCCACTTAAGTAAATTGATTTCTAGAATGTATGAGGACTATGCTGATTTATCTCACAAAATTGAAACAGAAAAGTCGGGTATACAAACTTTCAATACAATAAAGACACCTCTTTTACGGCTGTGGGCAAAGCCTGCAGATGTTTTGCTATGTACAAAAGTAGTGATATCATGTTTTCTGTCCGAGGAACTGACTGAAGATGTAAATAGTCTCTTCTACCTTACCCTCCTCCAAGCAATGTTTTCCACCCTCAAATAAATACACTTTCATGTTAGTCAATGGTTGCAGGGTACTAGTTCTTTCTTAAATGGGTGGTACAAGAACTGGAACCTGAGTAGTGGAGGCAGCATTAGGTTTTTTTTTTTGGGAGTAAGATCCACCTTCGCCTCCACCCCAAACTTTTTTTCTGATTCATGTGGGAGGGGCGTGAGATAGTTCTATCATGCTGTAACAAGATACACTAGTTTGGGACCTTATCAACCAACAGACATGCCTGTGCAGTGGAGAACAGAGCAGAAGAAAATATATTTAATGCCTTCAAATTGACTTAAAAATCCTTTGGAACAAATGATTATCAGAGCCACCTGGGGCCTCAGAAGGAGACCCAGACACACATTCTAATTTACAGTAAGAGCCACATGTTTTTCTTAAACATTTTATATAGGTATAGTTTATATATAATTTGTCTTTAGTAGTTTCAAAACTTTGAAAGCATCGGTGTAGTAATGCATTTAGAAATACAATTTTAATTGTCTTTACAGTTAAACTTGCAGTTCATGTCGAGGCACATTTTTGGGGAGTTCAAATTATTTTAAACATCGGCACAGTACTTGGTAAATACAACTTGGATGATAAAGTGTATGTTTTCTTTCAAGTTTGAGAAATATGTATTATAAATAAGTGTAACCGTGTTGTAAATGGTTACGTAGGCAGTGGTTAAGGCTCTGAGCTACAAACCTGGGGACCTGGGTTTGACTCCACAACCCCCGCTTGCATACTGTGTGACCCTCAAATCACATATCTTCCTTGTGCTCCCAGGTCACACCTATAAACAAGCTTTCTATTTAGTGTGTCTCTCCTGGTAAAAACAAATAAGTGCCTAGAATAATTTTTTAATATAGTTGAGTTTATATGTGGTAAATAGGTAGGGTATGGTGTTTTGAATGTGGCAGTAGGATTTAGCATGCACTGCTTTAAAACAATTTCACAGTATGTTATACTTTCTTAAAAAGACACTCCACATTTGTGTGGGGGCTGTGGGATTCAAACCTAGATCTCCAGATTTGCAAAGAAGAGCCTTAAACCACTGTGCTATACTGCCTCCCCAGTTATGGCAGTCATCTGTTTTATGGTTCATGATGTTGGTATAGTGAGCATACTAACATACAAAAATGCCAGCTGAATAGGCCTAGCAGGCTTTCGTGTCTGCTCCTTTGGTCAGTCCCCACCCTGGGAGCTGACCTTGCTGCCCCCCTACCCTCTCTGGCTTCTCTCTTCCCAGCCCAGGGGAGAGCTAGCTAACTGGGGTTTCTGTAGGACAACAGCTACTAAACAGCTCTAATTCACTATTTTTATTTTCTGTGTGTGTCAGGTCTAGCTAGCAGGAGTTGTTCAATTTTAAAACTTAATGTTATCAAACTATACATAACCATAAAAGCACAGAAACTGCCCAGATCATCAATGCTATAATTAATACAAACTCTAGTTGTTTTCTTGCAGAAACCCCACTCAGTTAGATTTCAAGTATTTGCTAAGCTGTAAATGTAGGTATCAGCAATCTATAAGCAGTTAGTGCTAATTAGCTCTGTAAGAACATTTTTTTTGTGGGGCTGTAGGATTCAAACCCAGATCTTACTGACCAGATCATCAATGCTATAAAATACTATAATTAACAGACTCTAGCTGTTTTCTTACAGAAACCCACTCAGATTTCAAGTATTTGCTAAATTGTAAAGGTAGGTATCAGCATTCTGTTAGTAGTTAGTGCTGATTGTGGTCTGTTACAAGATCATTTTTTTTTTACAAATGAAATGCATGGTAGGAAGCTGAAAACAGACTTTGATGATAAAGTGTGTTTTTCTTTTAAGTTTGAGATGTATTAGAAAACAATGAACAAGAAAACAATTGGTGATTTTAAAAGTTATTCTGATCAGAGCTGACATAAAAAAAAAATCTTAACTATTTTTTATTTTATCATGGACACTAGAAATAGAATGTCAGCATTCACTCCATTAAACCTGTTTTTCAGTTTTTTATAGCATCTTGCCAATGCAATCTTCCCAGAATGCAATCTGTCACGGGGGGTTGACATTGTTTTAATCATGAAGCACTGGTGTTAGTAATGCATTTAGAAATACAATTTTTAATTGTCTTTACAGTTAAACATGCAGTTTCATGTCAGAGCACATTTTATGGAGGGTTCAAATTATTTTAAACATCGGCACAGTACTTGGTAAATACAACTTTGATGATAAAGTGTATTTTTTCTTTCAAGTTTAAGAAGTATGAAATTGTATATTAGTGTAACGATGTTGTACGTGGTTAAGTAGGCAGTGGTTTAAGGCTCTCAGCTACAAACCTGGAGACCTGGGTTTGACTCCCACAGCCCCCACTTGCATACTGTGTGACCCTATGCAAATCACTTAACTTTCTTGTGCTCCCAGGTCACACCTGTAAACAAGCTTTCAGCTTAGCGTGTCTCTCCTGGTAAAAAAAAAAAAGTGCCTAGAATTATTTTGTTAACATAGTTGAGTTTATATGTAGTAAGTAGGTAGAGTATGATGTTTTGAATGTGGCAGTAGGATTTAGCATGTGCACTGCTTTAAAATCATTTCACAGTATTTTATACTTTCTTAAAAAGATACTCCACATTTGTGTGGTGGCTGTGTGACTCAAACCTAGATCTCCAGATTTGCAGAAAAGAGCCTTAAACCACTGTGCTATACTGCCTCCCTAGCTATGGAAGTTCTCTGTTTTATGGTTCATGATGTTGGTGTAGTAAGCATACTAACATACAAAAATGCCAGCAGAATAGGCCTAGTGAGCTTTCGTGTCTGCTCCTTTGGTAAGTCCCCACCCTGGAAGCTGACCTTGCTGCCCCCCGCCCTGTCAGGCTTCTCCCTTTCCAGCCCAGGGGAGAGCTAGCTAACTGTGGTTTATGTAAGACAACAGCTACTAAATAGCTCTAATTCACTATTTGTATGTTCTGTGTGTGTCAGGTCTAGCTAGCAGGAGTGTTTTAATTTTAAAACTTAATTTTATCAAACTATACATAACCATAAAAGCACAGAAACTGCCCAGATAATCAATGCTATAATTAATACAAAATCTAGCTGTTTTCTTACAGAAACCCCACTCAGTTAGATTTCAAGTATTTGCTAAGCTGTAAATGTAGGTATCAGCATTCTATAAGCAGATAGTGCTAATTAGCTCTGTAAGAAAATTTTCATTTTGTTTTTTTGTGGGGGCTGTGGGCTTCAAACCCAGATCTTCAGATTTGCAATGAAAGGAGTAGTCCACCCTGAATTTGCAAAAAACATATTTTATGCAGAATGTTTTGATATGTATGTTAAGTCCTAGTGTGTCCTTCCCCCTGTCTGCTATTGGGAGTTTTTCCTAAGTTAGCCTGCTAGCTGTATGGTAGTTTTATGACCCCTGGGGATCTCCATCACAAATAGGTTTATTGGCTTTTTCTCCTGTGATGCACCCTGTCTCATGTGACAGTGATGTATGCAGACCCTTAGATTTGCATGTGCACTACTTTAAAATCAGTTTAAAATCAGTTCACAACAGCAGAGCTCTGTGTTTTTATCCAGGAGCAAGCTAACTGGGGTTTCTGTAAAACAGCTACTAAATAGCTCTAATTCATGTGTTTTGTTTTCTATGTGCATCAGGTCTAGAATATTTTAATTTTAAAATTTTAATTTTATCAAACTATACACAACCATAGAAGCACAGAAACTGCCCAGATCATCAATGCTAGAAAATGCTATGATTAACAGACTCTAGCTGTTTTCTTACAGAAACCCCACTCAGTTAAATTTCAAGTATTTGTTGAATTGTAAATGTAGGTATCAGCATTCTGTTAGTAGTTAGTGCTGATTGTGGTCTGTGACAAGATCATTTTTTTCTTTTTTTTACAAATGAAGTATATGGTAGGAAGCTGCAGACTAGAAACTACAAAATACTTTGAAGTCAGCTTTTCTCCTGCCTGTGGTATGGCATGAAAGCAATAGGATGACAGTGATTATTTCAGCTACACATCTGATTCCATTTTACAATGGTTCACTGCACCACACATTTAGTGTATCAAACTTTTTCAAATAATAAAACAAATATTCTCCAAATTAAATAACTCACACATACATATTTTTATACTTTATTAAAAAAGACACTTCACATTTGTAACAAAAAACAAACAAAAAGATAAACAAAAGTCATGTCACAGAGCAAAATCAGCCCTAACTCCCAGTTCCTTCTAGTAGAATGATGATACCTACATTTATGGTTTAGCAAATACTTGAGAGCTGAGTAGATATTCTGTTAGAAAACAGCTACAGTCTTTACTAATTATTGCATTGATAATCTGGGGCAATTTCTATGCTTTTTATTGTTGTGTGTAGTTTGATAAAATAACATTTTATAATAAAAACACTTACTACTGCTAGCTAGACCTGACACATACTGAAAACACAAATAATGAATTAAAGCTATTTAGCAGCTGTTTTCTGTGCACACGCCAAATCTAAGGGCCTCATTACATCACTGTCACATGAGACAGGGTGCAATGTAGGGGGAAAAAAAGCCAACAAACCTGATTGTGATGGAGATCCCCAGGGGTTGTAAACTACCATACAGCTAGCAGGCTAATTTAGCAAAACTTCTAATAGCAGACAGAGGGAAGGACACACTAGGATTTAACATACATATCAAAACACTGCATACCATATGTTTTTGAAAATTCTGGGTGGACTACTCCTTTAAGAGCCTTAAACCACAGTACTGTACTGCCTCCCTAGTTATGGCAGTCATCTATTTTATGGTTCATGATGTTGGTGTGGTAAGCATACCAACATACTAACATACAAAAATGCCTGCAGAATAGGAATAGTGGGCTTTCGTGTCTGCTCATTTGGTCAGTCCCCACCCTGGGAGCTGACCTTGTTGCACCCCCCCACCCTCTTGGGCTTCTCCGTTCCCAGTCCAAGGTATTCCCACTTCATTGGACTTTGCTTCCACAACCCTTCCCCTGTACCTGTCCCATCTCCTCTTGAACTGCTCCATAGTCTCTGCCTGCACCAGTTCCCTGGGCAGCACATTCCATGGTTCTACCACCCTTCCACTGAAGTAGCATCTCCTCCTTTCTTCCCTGAGTATCCTCCCTCCAGCTTCCACCCATGCACTCTAGTTGCCCCCCTTCCTTCGGAGCACCATGACTTTGCCACCCCTGTTTAACCCCTTCATGTACTTGAAGACCTCTGTCATGTCTTCCCATCCTTCTCTCTTCCAACGTGTATATTCAGCTCTTTGAGCCTCTCCCCTTAGGTCCTTTCCCCCAAGCCCCAGATAATTTTGGTTGCCTTTTCTGGACCCTCTCCAGGAGTTCAATGTCTCTCTTTAAGTGTGGCCTCCAAAACTGCATTCAGTACTCAATGTGTAGCCTCACTAAGCAGTTATACAGAGGGAGTATCACTTCCCTCCTTCTGGAGTGATCCCCCTAGTGATGCATCCCAGCATTGTGTCCTTAGCCACTGCCCTCCTACAAGTCTCTGAGTTGTTCATCTTGACATCCACCACCACCCCCAGGTCCCTCTCAGCCATACAGCCATAGCAGCAGTACATTGCATAGCAGATATAAAATGTCAATAAACAGGTCATGCAGTAGATGTGCTGAGCAGTTACTGAAGCAAGAAATGTACAGCTGCCATTTTTTACATCCTGTTCAAAATGTGTTTTTGCACATGTGGTGCCAAATGGCACAGTTGCTGTGCAAAATCTCCTTTCAGCTAATTAACTAATAGTGTCACTGTTCATATGGTGTGGTCACAAAAAGCCCATGCTGAAAACTTGGAGTGAAAATACCAAGAAACACCCAGGGCATTAGGGTTTCTGACCATAACACGCTGCACTGTAGGGACTGACAGGCCTCAGGGTGTGAC
This sequence comes from Neoceratodus forsteri, assembly GCA_016271365.2. Taxonomy (NCBI): domain Eukaryota; kingdom Metazoa; phylum Chordata; order Ceratodontiformes; family Ceratodontidae; genus Neoceratodus; species Neoceratodus forsteri. Next base: position 1,876,736,634 of record CM057452.1, read on the forward strand.
TTGGGATTGTCAACAGTAATGCTCATGCCTTCCCACCCCAACCCCCACCCTGCAGCCAGTGACAGGTATCAAGGTGTGACTTTGACTCTTCAGCTCCAAAGTTAACTCCATTCTCTTATGCTGTACCCATTTTAGCATATTTCTGTAAGGAATGGAGTGAGTGTAAAGTTTGAAAACCCCAAGGCACACCTTGACTCTTGTCTGTGTCTGCAGGGTAGGGTGAGGTGAAATGGCGTGAGTGTTATGGCCAATGACCCAAAGGCACACCCCAATGCCTGTCCATGTCTGCAGGGTGGGGGTGGGGTTGGTGTCACTTCAATACTTCACTGCATTCCTATTCTGCCTGTCTGTCTGTGTCTCTCGCTCTCTGTCTATATGTCTATGTAATTATCTATCTTTCTATTAATTGCATGTATCGCTATTTTTACCTATTTCTAAAACAAACCTGCATATCACATTTGCCTGCACTCTGAGCACATAGTTATGAAACTGTGCATATTTGTACTTCACTTCTGCGTACACCTCATACTTTCCTAATATTCCCATTATCATACGCATAACTACCTTGCCCTTATCAAAAGTGCCCCCCTCTGAAAGTTAATATCACATTTTCTCTAACAGTCCATCATCATTACACCTGACTTCCTGACATCAACACATTGCTTAAAAATAACTTAAATCACCTCATGGACAAAAACCCTGTTTTCTTAAAAAAAAATGTAAATAATCCCAAGGCTGAATATATGCCAGCCATTACTTTTTCAAGTACTGCCACCTTCTTTACCATCATGGGGATTTGATATGTTTCCTTTGATGCTTTGCATTATTGGGATATGTGCAATTGTGTTTTCTTTAAAATTTGTCTGTCTGGCCAATATCATCTGGGATAACACATACATCAGTGACATTTGCTCTGGGGTTCTTTTGTAAGCTTCCGATTCCTTCCATTAAAATGTACACCTCCATATATTTTCCTAATAATATGTATGCCTTCCTTAGAACAGAAACTAAAACAAATCTTACTACTTACAAATCATTGTGTTGTTTTCCATGCCTCCTTAACAATTTCACACAAATTCTCTAACTTCATTACGCAGCCGTGGTGTATCTGACCAGAATTTGTTTGCAAGAGCTGAAGTTTGGCACTCAGTAGAATTACCATTCTTTGGAAAATTTCAGAGATTGCATGGATCAGATGGCAAAGCATGTCATTCCAGGCCTATGCAAACTTACTGAGCTTCAGGTATGGTCTATAAAAAGGATATACTGAAGATTGTATACAAATATGTGGACTTGGGTTTTGGCACTCACCAAGATACAGAATGGGATTCATGCCTTTTTTCAGAATTAGATATCCCCTCTATACCTGAGTGTATATGTATGTAGTTGACAAGGCTCATACAGTTAAAAGAAATTGTATAGTCATTTACGACTTTGCATCACAGGTTCCACTGGCCTCCCTTTTGAAGTTTATAAAGCTTTTGTTTCACAGTTAGGCAGCACTTTACAGTCACTGTATGATCTGTTAGTCTGTGATCAACTCCTCCCTCTCTTATGTCATTTAAATGGGGATCAGAAAATCTTGTCCAAAATGCTGGCTAATCGACTCTCCCAAGTAGCTTCAGTGGTAATCACCGCTGCACAAACATGTGCCGTCAATCAATGTGCTATACAAGAAAATTTAATAACGTTGACAGAATTGCTTGAGAGAGGTGACAGAGGGTTGGTGCAGGGGTTCCTGCTTTCTCTTGATCTAGAGAAGGCATTGGACTGGGTCCCCTTTCAATATCTGTATCACATTCTTTGCAAGTATGATATTCCAGACGTATTTATTCAATGGGCAGCATTGCTATGTAGTGTGGCTGTTGTGACTTCATATGTGAATTGTTGACTAGGGGTTTCTGCCATGGCTGGAAGAGATGTGGGACAGGGATGTCCCTTAAGCCTGTTATTGTAAAGTCCATGTTTCAGGACCCACATAATTTTAATATATGTAAATTGTCAGCACAGACAGCTAAGTATTACCAACCTAGTTAGCCATGTGGTATGTGGTTATATTAAATGTATGGCTGCTACTTTAATTATTAAATGAGGATGTTTACTATGCAAAATACCTTAATAAGTTTAGCTGTTGAACAGCTACATCCTCGTAGCTAGTAAAAGCATTGAAAAGCACACGAGGACATGCAAACTTTTGGCTACTTTTTTTGGGGTGAGCACTTGCTACCATGCTGTTCTTTGCTTATTTTATCATAAATCAAGCAACCTTTTCCTAAGGCCCCTTTCATAGCTGTACTGTTTTACCTCTGCTATAAATTCTACTATTTTGTGCCTTCACAGGATGTGTTAAATCTTTTTTACAAAGCAGAAATGGCAAAAATAAACTTCTAAAAGTAAGAAACTCCTCATGGGGGCGGTGGGGGGTAGACTTCAGCAGGCTTAACGAATTACCAGGATGCAAATTTTGATTTCTTCAGATATATCAGAAAGAAGAGGAAGAGCAAGGGTCAAATTGTTAGGATCAGGAGGGGAAGTGGGTGGGTAGAAAAGGGGCTAAACAGGCAGAAGTACTTAGTGAATACTTCTATTCAGTCTTCACCAAGGAGAGAGATGAGCCCGCACCTGAGAGGAAGGGGAGGTGGGAGAGGTGGGGAGAAGCAACCACGGATGAGGATATCACAGTGGAAGGGGTGAGGAGGGCCTTAAGTCCCTGAAAGTGGATAAGTCACGTGGCCCAGATGGAGTCCACCCCAGGGTGCTGAAGGAGTTGGCAGAGGTCCTGGCAAGGCCATTGGCAGACCTGTTCATCACCTCTCTGAACTCAGGGTGCATGCCCAGGACTGGGGAAGCACATGTGGTATCTCTCCATAATAGTGGGCCCAAGGACGTAACCAGGGAACTACAGACTGGTGAGCCTTACTACAATTGTGGGAAAACTGATGGAGACAATCCCCAATGGAAGGCTGGTGCAATTTCTTGAGGATAACAACCTCCAGGACAGCAGGCAGCATGGGTTTGTCTCGGGCAGATCTGCCAGATGAATTTGGTTGTTTTTTATGACTGGGTTACAAGGGCACTGGACAGGGGACATGTGGTGAATGTCCTCTACCTGGATTTCAGCAAGGCCTTTGACTCTGCACCACACGCTAAGCTGACCTGCAAGTTGAAGAGTCTGGGAACAGGGAGGAAACTGGTCAGATAGGTTGAAAACTGGCTGCAGGGCAGACAGCAGAAGGTAGTAGTGGGAGGGAGGAACTTACAAGTTGATATGCCACAATGGGATACTGAACCAATTAGATGCAGCAGTGACAATGCTGATGATATCACAATAGCCATACGCAGCACTGAAACCAACAGATGCGAGATGCTTTCAAGGGCACAGTTTAAATGTTGTACTTTTTTCCTTTTGCAGACTGTTATCATTTCTATTACAAAACCACCTACTGTAAACACCTGGATGTGCAAATCAAACTGATGTGGGTGCAAATGAGATGCTTTGAGTGGCACTGTTTATATTTTGTATATTTTCCTTTTGTAACTTTTATCAATATATATAATGTAAGTAAACTGCGAAACATGCAAATAAATCATTATTTACCCTAGCATTAACAAAAAAATAATGTTGGTCACTGAGCATGCTCAGAAATTTATTTCACTCGTATTGGTCACATTGAGCATGCTCAGATATCTATTCTAACATGTGAGATGCCATTTATTTTTGTTGTACTCCTTGCAGTTGTGTATTTGCATATTTGTTGTAGTTGTTCTTATGCTTAACCATTGAGCTGAGGGGAATAGATTACAATTTGTATTTTTTTTCATAATTTATTTGGAAGCAGTTCACATACACTGCACAATCAAATATGTTATGGTGTGTAATGCAGTGAACCACTGATTTATTATGAGTGGGAGACCAGGACTATAACTCATAAGTGGCAAAGTCGCAAGTTAGCTAGAAAGTCCTGCCTCCACACAAATGAAAATGTATATGTCATAGTAGAAGTCAATGCTTGGCAATGAGTGAAACTGCAGTATACCACAACACAGTATTGCAATTACACTGTAAACTGCAGTAAGATAACACAACATTGGGAGACAAGAACAACCTTATAAGAATAGCTGTTTTTTTTTACACAAACACAATTCTGTTCTCATTGCTAGAAGCAAGCCACAGTAAATGTTTGGATGTATTGTTTTCTCTCCTTTAACAATTGTAATCAAGTGCTTTAGCTGAATTATATGAGTATGCATACAATAAGTGGAGACATTCATTCTGGAGTGTCTGTCACTGGTTTGGAATATGTGGCTCTAGCCTATAGCAGTGAAAGAGTGTGCGAAAGGTATGAAAAGGGGAATGGTGCTGCCTTTATAATCTTTGAGCTGCTGCTGCTGCTGCTGTGTTGATGGATTAAGCCTCTTTGTAAATGGGTCACATGCCAATGATTCCTTTTGAATTTTCTTCCAAATATAACTTTGCAGGAGTCAGGACAAAGCAAGCTTTCTAGGCAGCTGTTATTTCTGGACAAATTAGGAAAGTCAGGAAAGCCAGGTTCATATTAAAGCTTGTGTGGAAACACGCAGTGGGAATACGTAACAGTTACAGTGCATTGAAAAACAAGCACTGTAGCTTGGGTTGCTAGAATGATCAGTCTTAACTTAAACAAACTTCTTCGGTTCAGCTGTTGAAGAGATAACCAGATGTTTGGAGTAATGGGCAGCTTTGGCAAACCATGCCTAGTTGTTGGAAAATGGTGTAACATGACTTAGAGGACCTATTGCTGGCAAAAGAAAAACAAACAAACAAAAACCTAGCACTGTGCAATAACCTCTGCAAGTTTGACCTTGTCAGTATTAGATGCAGTCATTATCTGTTAACATTTCTAGACACCCCCAGGTTTCACAATTACTTAGAAACATTGACTGTGTCGGCAGAAAATGACCACGTGTTTGGCCCACCCAGTCCGCACTGTTGTTCTCTGCCTATTATGTCTCCTTAGAGCCTACTTGGTCTCAGGTGACCCTCCCCTCTCTGCTTATTTACCATTATTGGATGATGAAGTCCCTGCTTTAGGAGAGGGTAGTGAATTTCCTGGAGTCAAGCAGTACAAATGACCCAAGGCAGCATGGACTCACTGAGGGTAGGTCCTGTCAGACTAATCTTATTGAGTTATTTGTCTGGGTGACCAGGGTGTTCAATCAGGGAGGCGGTGGATGTGACCTACCTGGATTTCAATAAGTCCTTCAACACTGTTCTTCATAGAAGGTTGCTTAACAAATTGGGAATCTGGGTGTGGGCTCTAAAGCGGTAAACTGGGTTGGAAACTGGCTCAAGAACAGGACCCAGAGGGTGGTAGTAAATGGCATAAAATCAGAAGGGGGGAGGTGACCAGTAGGGTTCCACAGGGATCGGTGCTGGGTCCAGTTCTATTCAATGTCTTCATAAGTGGTATAGCAGAGGGACTGGGGGTATGCCTGTTTGCAGATGACACTGAGATCTGTAACAGAGTTGACACACAGGACGGGCTAGATAAAATGAGAAATCTACTTCCAAGACTACTTGGACGAATGGTCAAGGGTTTGGCAGTTGGGTTTCAATGCTAAGAAATGCAAGATAATGCACCTGGGACACGGAAACCCCAGAGAGGAATACAGGAATGGGGAGGCAGGTTCTAGCCACCACAAGTCAGGAGAGAGACCTGGATGTTATCATATCCGATGACTTGAAGTCAGCCAAACAATGCGGAAAAGCAGTGGGGAAGACAGAATGTTGGGGTGCATAGGAAGGGGCATAACCAGTAGGAGGATTGAAGTGGTGATGCCACTGTATAGATCACTGATGAGGCCTCATCTGGAATACTGTGTCCAATTCTGGAGACTGCATCTCAGGAAGGACTTAGACAGAATGGAAGCAGTCCAGAGAAGAGCAACAAAAATGATACATGGACTGCACCACAAGCCTTATGAGGAAAGACTCAGGGAACTAAATATCTATTCACTGGAAGAGAGAAGGGAGAGAGGGGATATGATAGAGACTTTCAAATACTTTAGAGGAATAAATGATACAGGAGGGGAACATATTTTAGAGAAGAAAGTGCACTAGGACAAGGGGACATAACATGAGTCTAGAGGAGGGAGGCTGGGAATTCTCAGAAGTATTTTTCACAGAGAGGTGGTGGATCCATGGAACAGCCTACCAGCAGTGGTGGTGAAAGCGAAAACAGTAAGGGGATTCAAAAGTGCTGGGATAAGCATAAAGGCACCCTGCTGTACAGCAGAGTGGGGAAAGACAGTTCAGATAAGAGTAGAGATTGCCAAACCAAGTAGGGAAATGAGCAGATTAGGTGGACTGTATGGTCCTTACCTGCCGACAGATTCTATGTTTCTATTATTCCCCTATGCCTATCTCATACATGCTTCAAGCCCCCCACTGTTTTCACTCCCAGCTCCTCTGCTAGTAGATTATTCCAGGCATCCACCACTCTTTCAGTGAAGAAATACTTCCTCAGATCCTCTTAGCCCCTCCCCCAGCTTCATTGCAGACCCTCTTGTGCTGGTACACGTTTTATTTGAAATTACTCCTCCTGTACCCTTTTCACTACCATGAGGAACTTGTATGTCTCTATCATGTCCTCCACCTTCCTCTCCTCTAGGGTATACATGTTGAGATCCCTCAGTCTCTCCTCATAGGGCTTCTCATGCAACCACTGCACCATTTTGTTGCTCCTCTGACTGCCTCCACCCTTATGTCCTTTCTAAGATGTGACCTCCAAAACTGGACAGTACTCCAGGTGGGATCTCAACAGCAACCTAGACAGTGGTAACACCACCTCCTTCCTTCTTCTGGTGATAATTCTCCATATGTGTCCCAGCATCCCATTTGCCCTTGCTACTGTCTTGTTACACTGCCTTTCACTTTGAGGTCACTAGATACAGCCCCAAGTCTCTTTCCTGCTTAATGACCATCAGTACTCCCCCATTTTCTACTCAGCTGCTGGGTTTCTATGCCCTGCAATTTTTGGCATTGAACCCCAGCTGCCATACCCTTGACCACTCCTGAAGTTTTCTAAGGTCCCTACTCATTCTCCTCCGCTCTCCTGAGTATCCACCTCTATTACAAATTTTGTGTCATCTGCAAAAGGCATACCTTCCCATCCAGCCCTTCTTCAGTGTCACTTATGATGACATTGATGAGGACTGGTCCCAACACTGAGCCCTGTGACACCCTGCTGGTCATTCTCCCTTCATTAGAGTGAGTGCTGTTTACTACCACCCTCTGCTGCCAATCCAGTAACCAGTTTTTTTTCCCAGTTTACCACTTTGGATCCCTTCCCTAGACTGTCCAATTTCTTTATCAGTCTCCTATGTGGAGCAATGTTGAAGACCATGCTGAAATCCAAGTAGGCCACATCCACTGCCTTTCCTTGATCTATTTCCTTGATCACCCAGTGAAAAAAATAAGTCAGATTCATCCAACATGACCTCCCCCCTGTATATCTGTACTGTATTTGGTTTGGTAACTCACTGGATTCAAGCTACTAAATTTCAATAGCCTTTCCCTTAACAGGTTTCCCAATAATTTTCCTACCACTGATGTGAGACTGACCAGTTTATAATTGCTAGCCTCCTCCCTGTTGCTACTTTTATGGAGCAGTACTACATCTACTCTCCTCCAATCCTCTAAAATCACTCTTGTTTTCAGTGAGTTGTTTAATAAGGCCATCAGTGGTACAGCAAGCACCTCTTTAATTTCCCTTAGCACCCTTGGGTGTATCCTGTCTAGTCCCATGGCCTTGACCATGTTCAGATTTGCAAGTCCCTTCAGAACTCTTTCCTCCAAAAATGGAGTTGTGTCCACCTCCAAAAATGGAATTGTGTCCACCCCCCAGTGTTTCTGCTGTTCCTAGGTGTTCTGTCCCCTCTCCCTCCATTGTGAAGACTGAGCTGAAATACCTGTTCAAGAAGTCAGCTTTTTTCTGATCCTCCTCTGTGCAGTCTGTCTCTGCCATTCTCCTAATCTTCACTGTCTCTCTCCTTGCCTTCCTCTTCTCGCTTATGTATCTGATGAAAGTTGTGTCTGTATTTGCTACCCCTTTGGCTATTCCTTCCCCTGTTTACAACTTTGCAGCCCTCACTGCCTTACCTACTCCCCTCTGTTTTACCTGGTACACATCCTTATCCTCCTCTTTCTGTGTTTCTTTGTACTTCCTGAATGCCACCTTTTTTCCTTCACCTTCGTGGCCACTTCCCTAGAGTACCATAATGGTCTTTTTTTCCTCCTGCTTTTGCTCACCTCCTTCAGGCAGAGGCTGGTTGCCTTCACTAGGATTTCTCTTATTTTTTTCCTGTTGTTCCTCTACCCCTCACTTGCAATCCTCCTTTGCTAGGTTGCTTCTAAGGCAGTCTCCCATTTCTTTAAAATGTGCCCTCCTAAAGTCCAGGTCCCTTGTCCTTGTGTGGTTTATCTCTGCACCCCGCTTAATGCTGAACCACACTGTACAGTGATCACTGGTCCCCAGTGGCAGCCCACTTGGATGTCTATAATACTGTCTCTGTTAGTAAGCACCATGTCCAGAAGGGACTTGACAAGGTTGGAGAAATGGTCAAAAGTATGGCAGCTTTGATTCAATGCAAAGAAGTGCAAAGTAATGCACCTGGGAAACAAAAACCCATGGTAAGAGTACACAATTGGGGGGGGGAGTATTAACAACAGCAAAAATGGAAAGGGACCTGGGGGTAGTCATATCAGATGACCCAAAGGTAAGCAAGCAATGTGAGAAGGCAGTAAGGATGGCCGGGGGGATATTGGGATATGTATAGAGAGATGCATCACTAGTAGAAAACAAGAAGTTGTTATCCCTCTGTACAGACAGTTGGTGAGACCCCATCTGTAGTACAGCATGCAGCTCTGGAGACCCCATCTCCGCAAGGACATAGACAGGATGGAGGCAGTCCAGAGAAGGGCAACTAAAATGGTGCACGGTCTTCAACAGAAGCCATACGAAGAAAGACTAAAGGAACTTAATATATATACCCTTGAGGAAAGAGGGGGGGCATGATAGAAACTTCCAAGTACCTCAAGGGAATCAATAAAGTCCAAGATGGTAGCATCTTTCAGAAAAAGAGATGTGCAAAAACAAGGGGACACAATCTGAAGATAGAGGGGGGATGGCTCAGGGGCAATGTGAGGAAGCATTTTTTCACAGAGAGGGTGGTGGATGCATGGAATGGCCTTCCTGAGGAGGTCGTGGGGTCAAAAACAGTGGGGGACTTCAAGAATGCGTGGGACAGACATAAGGCAATTCTGGTGGGGGTAGGAAGAAGTAGGCTGTTGGTTAATTAGGATCTGCAGCTTATCCAATAGGTAGGGAAATGGGCAGACTAGGTGGGCCAAGCGGTCCTTATCTCCCGTCAAAGTCTATGTTTCTATGTTTGCCCCATCCCTAGAAGGTTTGCTGACTGGGTATGCGCCATTCATCGCAGGTTCAGTCGAGCAGCCAGCCATGGTGGAGAGTGGAGGGCTGTGCTGGTTGCCCGCTAGCAGTTGGGGTAGGGGTGGAGCGGGTGGTGGAGACTAGCTGGGGTGGTTGGGGGTCCACTAGACACCAGGGAGTTCTCACCCATTACCGCTACTGTGACGGATTGGGGGTGGCTACTTGGCGATCGGCACTGGGGGGCAGTACGGTGTACTACTGGGTAGTGAGTTGCTGTGGGTGGGACATGGCAGCTGGGATGGGGACACACTGTCTGCTTTATGCAAGGCATCACCATGGGTGCCCCACTGGCTCCATTTTCTGCTCCTTCTTTCCTTGTGCCATGCACAGTACACAAGCTGTCACAATCTTCTAGCCAGGGGAACATAGCCTCTGGTGGGCTGTCGTAGCACCATAACTCATCCTATAATTATCTTTGTGCTCTAGACTCCCCACCTGTAGCCCTCTGTTCAAACTACTATTAGTGGCGAGACTTGGGCTGAACTGCCCCACAGGGCATATCCATCACTCTACTCGCACTTACCTCTCTTTACATCTCACAGCTAGGGTCTTGGTAATTGCTGTCTTAGGACAGACCAGATCTAAATACGGGTTCTATTTACTCGCCTGACACCCCTTGTAGATGAACACAGGCAGGGATTACAAATGACCTTTGCTGCACTAAGGAAGCTCTTACTTTTTCTTCTGTTGTGCTCAGGAGACATTGCGCTAACCCTGGCCCAGCTAAAGTTCTTACTTCCCATCGGATCCAGCAAACCTTAAAGGAATGTGCTTATGCATATGAACGCATGCAGCCTGTTAAAAAGCTTACATTGATCCAGGCCTAGGTCAATCATACCACACCGGATGTTTTGGTGATCCTCAATCATGGCTCAGACCTCTACGCCTGACAGGGAAATTAACTTCCCAGACTATTCATTATTTAGAGCTGACAGGCTCACTAGTGGTGGAGGAGGGCCATCTAACATCAAGGATAAATACTTGGTTTCATGCCTAGACTTGTTATCTGTTGCAAACCAATTCCAATGCCAGTCACTAAAGGTTGAGCTATCCTCCTCTACTGTGCTTTGTGTCATAGGTTGCTATAGACCTCGTCTGCTGGGTCTCAAATCCTACCCGCCTAACTACTATTATGGGGCATGGCCCCTTGGAACAGTTATCTTTGGGGATCTTAACCTTGATTGGATGTCCAAGGCCACTGCACCACTTAAGGAGTTCTGTGATGCCCACGGGCTGACACAACTTATTGGTGAGCTTACTGGTCTCTAATAAGAAGAACCCTGCTAATAGTACACTGCTTGATGTCATCTTAGTAAGTAAACCGCACCTGTTCTCCCATGCAGGAACCTTCTTCTGATGTTAGTGACCATAGCATCATCGCTGGAGTAAGATCAGTCTAGAATCCACTGTCCCTGCCAAGGTTCTCTACTAAGAGGTCCAGACGTAACTCGATCAGTCTGCCTACCTTGATGAGCTAAAATACTCACTGCATTGGCAGGACTTTACCTAGCTAACTCGGTTCACTTGACATATGACATCTTTTCTGAATTGTGACTGGGGCATTAAATAAGTATGCCCTCTTGTAAAAGTTAGGGTAAGGAGTAGAACCTGTTGCTGGTTCTCTTTAGAACTCAGAACAGCACTGCTGGACAGGGACAAGCTTTGGAAAAAAGCATCAACAACTAAGGTCCCGATGGACTGGTGTCACTTCAGGAAAGCCTAGGAATAAGTGCACCAAGATGATAAGAGATACTAAGGCTTCCTTTATCATTTGGAACTGGATTCTGCTGCCAGGAGCTCCTCTAAATTTTGAAGTCCATTAAAGATATGTCTGGACATACCCTGGGAACTCCCTGCCTGCAAGATTACCTTCTGGCAGTGCCACCATCTGTGACAAAATGGAGATCCTGGATGCATTTAACAACCACTTTGCCACCACAGGGCTGGCATTTGACAACTCCCTGCATTTTCTTTTACGCCCCAGTTGGGTGCACAAACTCTGAATCTCTTCTACCAACCCAGTCTTTCTCTCCAGCCTACTTCATTGAAAGAGGTCAAGAACTTCTATTGCAGTTGGATACCAAAAAGTGCGGTGCTGACTCTCTAGACCCATGCTTTCTAAAGGTCGCCTACTATGTTTTAGCTGTACCAATTACCCACCTATTCAATCTCTCATTGTCCCTCGAATCCTCCCACCCTTATGAAAAACAGCTCATGTCATCCCTCTGTTTAAATCTGGGGACCCCTGTGATCTTAACAACTACAGACCAATTTCTCTACTCCTATACTGTCCAAGCTTGGAAAAATTGTAAGCAAGCAGATGAGAACCTATGTAAAACTATGAATCTTCTAAACCCAATGCAATCTGGCTTTAGAGCACAACATAGTACCATTACGCCCTAGCCAAAGTGACCATTGATTGGCAGCGAGACCGAGAATCGAAACTTTGTCTGTGCAGTGTTCTTAGACTTAAGTAAGGCTTTCGACACTCAATCATGGCCTGCTCCTTTCCTTCCTGAGGGCGATAGGACTGACTCACTATCCTTGCATTGGTTTGTTGACTACCTCTCTGACCGGTGGCAGCAAGTCAAGGCAGAAGATGAACTTTCTCTCCTTAAACCTCTGCAAAGAGGGGTCCCCAGGGATCAATCCTTGGTCCCCTACTGTTTGCAATTTATATAAATAACACTGACACCAACATAACTAAGGCCAATATCCATCTGTTCGCAGATGACATGGTTCTTTATCTAAGTCATCCTTCGCCAGAAGCTGCCTGTGGAGACCTACAATCTGAATTCAATCTACTTCAGAGCCAACTCCTAAACAAAAGCTCCTATTAAATGCCCAAAAACTAAGGCAATGCTATTTTCTCCACTTTTCCATGCTGCAAATCCGGCCAGTGCTGGCTCCATTCCACAGATCACAACAATCCTGGGAGAAAACCTAGAATTTGTCAATAAATTCAAGTACTTGGGAGTGTGGCTCGACCATAGACTTTCCTTTATGGACCATATTGAAGATCTGCTAAAGAAATTGTGGCAGAGGCTTGGACTCTTTTCAGGATTAATAATTTCCTTACTAGCGATGCCAAGTGGTGGTGGTTGGTACAAACAACGCTTCTTTCCTTGGTCGACTATGCTGACTTTCTTTATTGTCACTGAACTGTCTCTCATCTTGCTAAATTGGATACGATATTACAGGGCTCTGAGATTCATTACTGGCCTACCTTTTTCCACTCATCATTGTGCCCTTTACGCTGCCGGGAGTGGCCCTCCTTCAGTACAGGAGAAATGCTGTACTCTAGACCTTCAAAGCTATTATCAAAAAACTACCCCATATATCTCTGATTGTCTTCCGCTATGCCAGCTTGGGAACTATGCACTGGGAAGCTACTCCTTTATTTCTTAAAGGTACCTAAGCTAAAAACACACTTTGGGAGAATGGCTATAAGCTTTGCGCTGCCATCTCTATGGAACAAAATACAAAATCACTAAAGCTTAGTACCCCAGTCAGTCTATCCTCCTTCAAGACACTATATGACCATTCGGTCAAGGAAATTTGCAGCTGCTTCCCGATCCTAAACTTCCCTGCATTTATAACGCACTCATGATGGTGTTGTCTTCTCCACTACGCCTGACCTTGTGGCTGTCCTTCACATTTTTCTAATACCCGATTGTGCTCCCCGCCCGCCTGTCCTGTGTCCTCTCTGAGGCTTCATCTGTCCCTCATCTATCCCTACCACCCTGCTTGTACCCTATCTCGCCCCCTACCACCCCCTTCTATCCTGTTACACTGTTTGTTTGTTTTTCCCTTTTTAACTCACTGTCTGTCTTGTTTCTATGGCATTGTATGTAATATTCCATTACCTAACAATTGTCCTCATCAGTACTTCCAGCTACTGTTACTAGACTCATTATACACCACGTAGGAATTGAGCCACTGTTTCCAAACTGTTCTCCACTTATGACTATGTTTAACTATTGTAACTATTACTGAGGTGTTATGTTGTGACTGTTCATGTATTGTATATCCTATGTTCCTGTGCTAACCAGGTCCATCTTGTAAATGAGCTATGCTCAATGGTGTTCGCCTGGATAAATAAAGATTTGATTGATTGATTGATTGGAACCAGGGTAGTACTTCATACTGCCTGCTTCATGATATGCTGGTGACGATATTATGTGCATGCCGACATTGTTGGCTGTGATGATTTCCCAGCTTTGTAATGTGCTGCTGTTTAGACACGATGTTACTGGTTGATCCCAAAATTTCAGCTCAAGAAAAAAAAACAGCTGTAAGGCCCTGACCCCCAATCCTAAAAAATGTCAGTCCCCACTCCCTGGTGTCTAGTGACCCCCCACCCTGTCATCAGATAGCACCCACCCCACTCCCCTCCGCATCTCCTGATTGGGCCACCAGCACAGCCCTCCACTAACCTCCATGGCCGGTAGCCCAAATGGACACTTCAGTGAATGAGCACGCAGGCTTGCGCCAAGCAAACGCCATTCATTGAAGCGCTTCATGGGCTACCCGCCATGGAGGTGAGTTGAGGCTGTGCCGGTGGCCTGAATACTGAGTAAGTTGGGGGCTTGCTTATTCACTTTGGGCCAGTGATCGGTCAGGGGGAACCACTAGACACCAGGGAGAATTAATTTAGTGGAAATTTGGGTGGTGTGGCCAGGGTTGGACCACCAGCCAGGGAGTCATTTGGGAGGAAGGCGAATCATAAAAGGAATATCAATGTTACTATAACCATTTAATGTGGGTTCACACTGATCTGTGTGTTGTCAGAATCCTTTCACTTCAAGTCAATGAAAATGCTGAGCAACAAATTGGAGAAGTCAGAAAGCCGAATCCAGCGATAATGTGAAAGTGGTGGTGTGACGTTAACCCATGAATGAGAGGGAGAAGGCCATGAGCCATAAATTGGCAGTTAACGTGGATGAAATTAGATGGACAATCACAGTACACAAAGTAGATTCTCCTAATGAGCCTCTGAAAACCTTCACATTTGATACAATGTTTGGACCAGACAGCAAGCAATTTGATGTGTACAATCTAACGGCAAGACCAATTATTGATTCTGTCCTGAAGGATACAATGGCACTATTTTGCATATGGGTAGACTGAACAGGCAAGACCTTCACTATGGAAGGTGTACGGGTGATTCCTGAACTTAGGGGATTATTACTAATTCATTTGCCTACATCTTTGGACACATTGCAAAGCTGAGGGAGACACCAGGTTTTTGGTTTTCGTTTTATTTAGAAATTTATAATGAAGAGGTATGTGACCTCATCGGAAAAGACCAGACACAGAGGCTAGAGGCTATGGAAAGGCTCGATGGGAGTGTACATTAAAGATTTATCAGCTTATGTTAGAATAATGCAGATGACATGGACAGAATCATGACAGTTGGCCACAAAACATTCTGTTGGTGCCACAAATGTGAATGAGGACAGTCTCATTCTCACATGATCTTTACCATCATCACTGAATGCTTTGGAAAGGAAGTTGATGGAAATACGCATGTCTGTTTACTGAGGGTGTCAAAATTACACCACGGCATGGTGAAATTTCGCTGCTCAGGGGCTTAATTTTGCTTGCTCGCAGGTGAAATTTCTCTTTTCAGCTTAGTGAAATATTTCGTGAAATGTCAGAATTACGTAAAATATTTCTCACGGGCAAAATTTTCCAATTTTGCACAACACTACTGAGCTGCATAGGCCATTTAAACTGCCTGTCTCAGCAAAAGGGAGGCTGTGGTTTAAACTTTTACCCATGCTATCCAGTTTCCTGGAATCTCTCTGGAGGTTGAGAGGAAAGTGGGACTTCGCCTTGTTACAGGCAGTGGTATTTACCAGTTTTCATGGTTGGGGTGAGTGTAATGGTGCTCAGCACCCTGCCTATCCAACTGGTATTTATTTTCTGTTCACTTGTCTACCCAGCTTCCAGAAGTAGGGCAGCTTGGATTTTAAAGTGCATGTCTTCAGTGATTTATGTATGGGCAGGAACACCGACTTTGTGGGTATTAGGCCCATCATGTCTCAGAATTAGACCTAATCCTCGTCCTCTGCTATTTCCTGAGGAGAGAGATTGAGGGTGCTTGCCATCTCTCCAAAGGAATAGTATGAGGAGAACCTCTGAGGACCTGGGAGGGGAGCCAAATTCCCTGAACCGGGAGCCATCAAGTTTAATGGGTTCATCCTCCTCCCTCCTCCTTATCTTCATAAAATATGTTAGTCTCCTCTGCACAGGCTCTGCTACAGGCTGTGGAGCCTGGGGAGCGGGCTTGTATAGCCATAAAGGCTCTCATAATTTGGAAAGCCTGGAAGAACTGCTAAGCTTTAGCCATGCCCTCAGCCAAATGCAATCTGTTGAGGAACCTGACTCTCCCCAGAGCCAGGTTGTGAAGAGGAGGCAGACTGTGAGGCCATAATTTTCAAGTTTTTGGTCATCTTGTTTGGGGTGTTTTTGGGCAAACCCCAATGCAAAGCTCACAGCTGGAAAAATCGTGATGAGGATCCAAACAGGAAAAACACAACTCTTGGTAGTCTGTCTTAACCAGCAATTTAAACTGCTGGGTAACATTTTTAAACCTGGGGTCCTGTCCTTTTCTTGGGCTTGTCAGACATGCCAATCACTGACAGCACAGAGGAAAGAATGGAGGTGCCGTTCAGGGTTAGCAGTTCGGTTCTACTAGGGATGGGACCGAACCAACTGTATTTCTGCTTTTTTTAATTTAAAACACACAATGTTCAAATAATAACAGCAAAATATTATCACAAACTAGGAGAAGAAAAACAAGAATCGCTAAGCGTCTAACTAAAGAAATCAGTACCGCTCTAAAATAATGGGCAAAACACTAAAGGAGAAAGAAAATAGTTATTAAACATGCATTTGTTAATCTCAAACATTTGATGCTTGGTAAACAATTTGTTTTTGCAATTTTGACCACAAATTTTGAAGATACTTATTTTAGTATTTGCTTTGTAGACATGACATATACCAGTTATGGTATAATGGCCGAATGTCATTTTGCATTAGAAGTGGACCTACTGGGTGACATTCTCACAAGGAGAATGTCGAGGGGCAAACCACACAACAGGAGAAAGAAACAAAGCTACAGGGTACACAATGCTGCATGACGACATATGTGTGACCCTGTAGCCATTTCTGGGAAAGAGGGTAAGAGGTCTGTTGAAGGTCCACCGAGCAGCTGCCGTGGCTCAGGGAGTAGAGTCATCAGTGCTCGAGGGCAATGGAGAAGCTGTGGACTGGGGTTCTATTCCCAGTCCCAGAGCAGGTAAACACTTTTATTTTTGTTTTGTGGTGCCCCTGGAGGAGGTTATTATAGTCGGTGGGTTCAGGGTACAGCCCCATAATGGGGATGAAGGTGCAGGGTGGAGCCCCACAGGAAACAAAGATATTTTATTTTTTTCCAGTGGTCGCTGTTTAGACAGCGTGGTATAGTGCCGTGCTGTTTTGACATGCGACATTATGACCCTGTGCTGAGGTGTGAAATCTCATCTCATCCAAGATTTTAAAATGACACATCACGCTTATGAGGTGGTGTGAAAATGGCCATGTTGAAAGGTTGGAGTCAAAATATTGAAAATTAGCAAAGATATGAGTGAACACTGAAATAGTGTAATGTTCAGTTATAACCTGGGCATGTTACCATATTTGTACACCAGATTTTAGCATAAGCCTTCTTATTATCCCACCTAATGAAACCGGTAGGTGAAACTTTTCAGATCCCCACTAAAACGCCATTCCATGCCACCAATGCATCATTCTGCACCAGAGGTACAAAAACACATTTTGCCAGGATTTGAAAATGACAGCTGTCACATTCATGAGGTACTGTGAAGAAATGGCTATGTTGAAAATTTGGGGGTCAAAATATTGAAAATTACCAGTTACAAGCCTGTGTTCATAAATTTCAACATAGGCTCACAACTTTTTGAATATTTTTCACCAACTTTCAACATAGCCTTCTTATGACCCCACCTCATGAACATGTATAGAGAAAATGTTAACTCATGCCCAAAAAGTGATTTCATGCAGTGACTGTGAAATCACCTTTCAGGGCACGAAACACATTTTTGCCAGGATTTGCAAAATGACAGCTGTTACATTCATGAGGTGCTGTACAGAAATGCTATGTTGAAAAATTGGAATCAAAATATTGTAAATTACCAAAGTTACAAGCCTGCCTTTGCAAATTTCAATGTAGGCTCATAACTTTGTTTTTTTTTTTTTTATATTTAGACACCACATTTTCACATAGTCTTCTTTTACCCCACCTCATCAACAAGGGCAGAGAAATAACATCTTCCTGTCTCTAAAGGTGATTTTGCGCTGTGGCCATAAAATCACCTTTCGGGACAGATTTACCTTTATGTCACTGTAATTGTTCATGAGGTGAGGTCCAAAAATGGCATGTTGAAAATTTGGGCAAAAGTTTCAAAATGGCCAAGGTATGCCGCTAAGTTCAGAACCCATTGAAATACATTGACCCACATACCTGATTTTCTTAGTTCATGGGTCTGGCTTTGAAGAGTGAAGACACATTCGCGTGCAGAGAAGATTACCGATCAGTCCCCGTGAGTAATTAAGGACTTGGGAGGGTGGGGTGGTGGGTGCTGAGTGGGAGGTCGGGTGGGGAGACTAACGGTGTAACAGGCCATCGATGGACAGTTTTCTATTGGGTTAATTAAAAACAAAACTAAGAACGTTTTCATATTTCACGTGATGACACTGAGGGATTGGGCGCCCCAGTGTCAGTGTTATGTTTGGGGTATGTGGGGTGGTGGGTACTGAGAAGGAAGGCTGGGTGGGGGACAGTTACAGGGCGCCAGCAAGAGACATCAATGGGTGGTTTTCTTTGTTGCAGGTGATATATTAAAAACAAAACAGAAAAACTATGAGGTGGACACTGGGGATTGAGTACCCCCAGTGTCAGTGTTATGTTTGGGGTGGGTGCTGAGAAGGAGGGTCAGGTGGGGAACAGTTATAGAGGTGCCTGCAACAGACATCAACAGTCGGGTGGTTTTCTTTGTTACAGGCTTTTAAATAATATATGGCAACACTGGGGATTGGGTACCACCAATATCAGTGTTATGTTTATTGGGGGTTGTGCTGAGAGGGAGGGTTGGGTGGAGGGGACAGTTACGGGTGCCAACAACAGACATCGATGGACAGTTTTCTTTGCTACAGACTTTATAAATAATATATATATATATTTTAAAAATTCAAGGTGACGACACTAGGTGATTAGGCACCCCCAGTGTCAGTGTTGTGCTTGGGGACTGTGGTGGTATAAGAGGGAAGGTGGGTAGAACAGTTACGGGCACCAGCAAGAGACATCGATAAGCAGTTTTCTTGTGGCAGGTGATATATTAAAAAACAACAACAAAAAATCCATGAGGTGGACACTGGGATTGGGCACCCCAGTGTTGTGTTTGTGGGGGTGGAGTGGTGGGTACTGAGAGGGAGGGTCAGTAGAGGGGAACAGTTATAGGGTGCCAGCAACAGACATCAATGGGCAGTTTTCTTAGTTACAGGCTTTTAAATAATATATTAAAAATATGAGGAGGCGACACTGGGCGTATTGGGCACAGCCAATGTTAGTGCTATGTTTATGGAGGGGGTTGCTGAGAGGGAGGGTCATTGGGGACTGTTGTAGGGCTGCCAGCAACAGACATTGATGGACGGTTTCTTTGTTACAGTCTTTATAAATAATATATATATTTTTAAAACCACGCGTGACGACACTGGAGACTGGGCACCCTATTGTCAGTGTAATGTTTGAGGGGTGCTGAGAGGAGGGGCTGGATGGGGGAACAGCTACAGGGCACCAGCACAAGACATTGATGGACTATGAAGTGGATACTGGGGGATTGGACACCCCTGTGTCAGTGTTATGTTTGTGGGTGGGGTGGTATGTGCTGAGAGGAAGGGTCAAGTGGGGAGGGAGTTACAGAAGCACCAGCAACAGGCATTGATGGACAGTTTTCCTTGTTACAGAGCTTGACACTGCAGCTGTGCACCATTGACATCCATACCAAACATCCAGTGTGCATTTGGTAACTGCTTTGAAAACCAATCACCTGTTTTGTTGATGCAACTTCATGCAAATCAAAGGCCCCAAGCCCTCTCTGAGTGGAGCAGTTTTGGTCCTTTGAAGTACCAAGTTTCCACCCAGCAGGCAGAGAGTGAGTCACAACCACAGAGTGTGGTCATTAGTGTAGACTGCTGAGCCCCTGCTTCTCTGAGCTGCAGTTGGCTCAGCAGTGACACCGCACTTCAAATTCCTTTGCACTGGTCATAAACATTTGTGTACAGGTGCATCATAGGTAAAAAGGGATTTAAAATTATGTTCAGCAAGCAGCAGCTGCATTTGAAGAAATGATTCTTGGTTCCCTGGAACTGCAAGAGAATAAAATACCCTAACCTAATGCAGAGTATCGAAAGCTAACTAAAATAAATACACACACTGAAATAAACAAAAGTAATAGACCAGAAACGTTAGCACTTTGGAGAGTGACTGAGGTGATGCTTCCTCTCAGGCGGAGACATAAATCTACCATTAGAGGAAAGGGAGAGCATGACCAAGCAGAGTTTCAAATTTCATTCTAAAGTTCTCTAAACAGCATAAAATTCCAGATCATGCGGCTGCTCATTCCAGCGGAATGATTGTACTTATTATGCAACAGTGAGGATTCCTGAGGTTTGAATTTTTTCTTTCCCAGTACTGTTTTTTAATAGTGTGCACTTGTTCCTCCCATGTCAGCCTTTCTTTTGATGCAGTGCTCTAGAACTGCACACAGTACTTCAGGTGAGGACATAACAGGGACCTGTACAGTGGTAGAATAAAGTTGCTCTTCCTGCTGCTAATCCCGCTTCCTATACAACCCAGCATCCTATTTGTCTTCCCTGCTGCCCTGTTATACTGTGCTGTTGTCTTCAAATTGTCTGATGTTGCTACCCCGGTCCTTCTCCTGTGTCATACCCTCTACTGCAAATCAACTTCCATTCTGTATTCAGTCCTGGGAATTCTTGCCCCATATGCATTTCCTTACACTTTGGGGTTGTATTTCATATGCCAAACCCTTGACCACTTCTGCAGCCTTCCAGATCCTCCTTCATACTTCTTACCCACTTCCTCACTGTCTGTTCTTCTCAAGATCTCGCTCATAAGAGGCAGATCTTCCCTTGATTCCCACTCCTGTATCAAATAAAATGCTGAAGAGGACCGTTCCCAAGATTTGCCCTGACCTCTGAGTACTCCTAGTGAAGTATAACCCTCTGGGTTCTGTCTGAAAGAGTGAGCAGCTCGAGCTATTGAGGAGCTGCTCCAGTAAAGAGCCTAGGAGAATCAGTGGGGAAAAGGTCTGACTTGCCTTCCTGCTGTAATTCTCTCTGGTGGAACTGCCTGATTGCAGTGATCAAAATTTCTAAAAAGGAACTTTTACTTGCGTGCAGAAAGCTCCAAGATATTTGAAAGTGCAGCTTGAGATTTTGGACCGACAAGAAGTTCCTGTGAAGCAATCGGCTCAAGAGAGTGTCAGAGGCTGCTTTATTGAATTAAGAGGTCTGCCTCAGTAAAACTACTGTAATAGCAACCGGCCTGAATACCGAATGGAGAGTTGGAGAAGTTAATGTTGTGCCTGTTAAATGTGCTGAATGTCTATTGTGGATTGTGGCCTGTTTTGCCAGTGACTGAACTGTGTTGCCAGCTGAAGGTTTACACCAGCAAACAAACTGAACTTTGCCAGAAGTGTTTATTCAGCCTTGGGTCTATGCCAGTCTTGGTCTAAGCCCATCCATCCTTCACCAGAGACTGTCTTCAGTGAGAGACCAGTTTCAGGGATCCAGCCCCTGTGCAGAGAGACAACTCACAGGTTGCAGCCACCTGGAGGGAAAGGGCCGGAAATGGAGTGTATGTCATGTCGCCCTGCTTCCCCATCCTCTTCAGTGTTCTACACGTGGTCTCCATATCCGCCAGCAACGTTGCAGACAACTGGTAGTGTGAGTACATTCAGGGTGGCTCCTGCAACAGATCTTTAATTACCTGTGGTATTATCTGATGTTTCAGTGTATATTCTGGGTTATAATAGACTGGGCCAACTGGCCAGGATTACAAATAATGGAAAACTCTGTTTGCATGCTAACTGCCTTTCTTTCCATCAAGGGCCCTAACAACAGCTGAAGTGCTGGCTACCCCTGGCAACACCTCTGGCTAGCCAAAATAACATGCTGTGTACCCAATGTTGTAGACTTAATTACTTGGGACAAAAAAGTGCATGCTAAGAATCTGAATTCAGTCAATGTAGTAATCATTTAGCTAAATGCATGTCCCTTCCTTGTTCTTGACCCCTTAATAAATCTGGTTATTTCACATTTAACCTGGCCTATGTGCATATTATTGGTTGGGTTACTGTGTTAAAGTGCATACCTGCTGTGATAACCTTGCTTTTACAGGGAGTTCCAGGGCATTTGCTGAAGACCAGACCCTGGTGGTAAGTGTAAAGTGTGTGTGCATATTGTTAATGTTATTTACTGACTGTGTGTTAACTGCTGTTAAAGGTATAAAGCCACTAGGCATGTTTGTGGGTGGTTATAGCTTCCTAGAGGGCTATAACAGATTAGAGAGATACCCCACTATAGTTACTCTGGGTGAAGGCACCTTAATATCAAATCCATGCCCTCAACCTCTGGTTAGGCGACAGGCAGGGGTAGTAACCATAGAATTAGCGCCACCTAGGGGTTACATCTTGAAGCACCACTGGGATTAGCACCCCCTTGTTGCTCAATTACAAAACTTCAGTTGATTGTTACATTAGTGCCTGCTAGTGGCCATGTCACAAAATTGTAGTAAGGCTCCACCTGGAACTCACTGTTTTATGGGTAACTACTTGTGGTCCGCCACCAGTATGGATAATATTACTAGCACTGGTTCTGACTCCTTCTCTAAAGAAATGGTTGTGCAGCAGTTAGTTAATTGGTGTATGGGGAGTGGCATTGATCCCCACAATGACCTGTTATTGCTAGATATACCTCTGGGTACTGACAGAAGCACTATAAAGGAAGCCCTCATGAAAATTGAGTGTCTGGTTAAGGCTGTGATAGCGAGTCAAATGGCTGACCCCACTGCCCAAACTTTAATGGCTTTAGTGGAGTGTAGCAACCCAGTGGACAGTACTAAAGTGCCAGAACTATTGCCATTGATGGGTCTCTGGCCACCAAGAGGGTGGTAACTAAGGATAGTGAGGATCCCCGACGCCCAAACCCCCACCCTTATTCAAGATCTTAGAGGAGAAGCTTGCCAAGTGGTTACTGGAGGAAGGTCACACTCTAGGACTTAAACAAGTTGCTTCATCCTCCTGGGGGTACCCCTTCCCAGCACCTACACCAGTTCCAGTACCTGCCCCTACACCAGCTCCTGTGCCCACATCAGTACCAACATCTATGCGGTGTCCTTGGGCGGTCATGACTATTACCGCAAGTTGAAAGTATTTTCTGGCATCATGCCCACACCTAGTGGGGACAATGATTGGGAAACATGGATAGACTATGTTGCTACCCTAGTGCCTAAATGACCATGTTCCAAGGTGGAGAAGAGGAAAAGGTTGAGTGAAAGTCTCTGAGGTCCTGTTCTGGCTACTATCTGCACAAAGTGGGCTAATAACACAGGGGCAACTGCACAGGACTATTTAGCTGCTCTGGAAAATGTATCTGAGAGCCCAGACTCAGCGAGGATCTTTTGTGGCAGTTTAAAACAACTCATCAATGTCAAGGGGAGCCCTGTCTGTGTCTGTACTCAGCTTGAAAAGGCCTTATAAAAATGCCTTAGGTAGGTGGCTCCAAGTGAGCTAGATCAAATTAGGTTGGACCAGATACATAAGTCGACTTCATTTTCTGAATTGTTGTTGTTTAAGTTATGGCTGGCAGACTGGCTGGATTTGCCTCCCTATGAGGAATTGAGAGAAATCTGAGAGGCTGAACAAAGGAGGACACCTGGGGCCCCCTCACATATCGCTGCCACCCAGGTTACTGCTAAAGGCAGGTGGGTGAAGTCTGAGGGCTGAACATAGTGCCAGATGAGCCCAAAGAGATTGTAAGGGACCTCCACAACTGACAGAGATATTTAAAGAAATCAGAGAACTAAAAGTTGATGCCACCACTAAGGCAGTCACCGATAAAGACCTAGACACCTCAAAATGTATCTGCTATGGGAGTGGAGGTGCACACTCAGGCGCCCTGTAGATGGCAACCCAAAGACTGAACTAAGTAAATTGACTGCCAGTGGTAAGGGAATTAATGGATGTAGCTTGTAGTCGCTGGCCTGGCAAAGAGAAAAGAAGCTGAGCCAAGACCTCGACTATAACGCTGTAACTGAAGCAGACCAGAGATGGTGCATTTTGCTTCAGTTGTGGAAAGGTTGGCCACCACAAGAAGGAATGCTGGTCCTGAGAGGATGCAGCCAGGGTGAGAGACAGACTGATGGCAGAAAAGGAACCCGAGGCAAGATAGCACAGGGGATCCTGCTCCAACTCATTTGTCGCCAAGTCATTTGTTCCAGCTCCTGCAAATGCTCGACTGGATTTGAGACTACCATGCATATTGATGTCATCCCGCCTGAGCCATGTTAGACAGTGGGTCCCAGGTCACTATAATATTCAAGACTGGTATGGCCAGCACTTGTCTGACCATGCTCTACAACCCTTAGAAGGACTGCATGTATGGGGTTTGAGCAATAAATCCTACACTTACCTTGGTTACTACTAATATGGCTATCTTTTCCTTCTTTTGTTGCTGTGGGTGAGCCTGTGGAGACTCTGGCCTTGGTCTGCCCTTCCACTGGACAATATGATAGAATTCCATACTGATCAGTGCACGCATGCTTGGCCACCTAGCAGAAATGTGTCAAGAGAAGTGAGTTTAGAAGACTGATGAGCCTACCTATTCATGCAGTAGTACAAAAGCTTACAAAATGCAGCGCAGAGCAAAGTGAAAGACAGGGATGATCCAGTGGGTATGTCTGAAAGGACCCATCACCTCTTGTCTTGTCACCTAATTCACAGTGTCACATCAACGGAGAGGTGTATATCAAAAAGACATCACAAACAAGATTCTTATGCCGGATGCCCAGAAGAGGGGAAGCTGTCTAGAGGACTTTTACTTAAACCCGTGTGCTACCTGTTAGGGCCCATGCCTATGCTAGGAGAGTAGTAGTGCAACTCTGCAATGTGACCAACAGAGACATGGAAGTTCCCACCGCAGTACCCTGGCCCAGGTATACATGTGGATACTGCCATGTTGCCAACCAAGTGCCACAGAGAGGAAGATGATGAAGTATCCCCAGACATGTTCGACTTTGAGAGTTTCCTATTCCAGGTGAATGCAAAGACCGTGATCAGTTGAAAGCTGGCACAACTGAGTAAAGTGTTTTCATTAAAGGAATGGGATGTTGGTGCATCACCGTGCTGAACACCATATCAGGCTCCATGATGAGAGGCCATTTCACAAAAGATCATGCAGATTGGCACCAGCAGACATCAATGATGTTTTACGCCACCTCCAAGAGATGTTAGCAGCTGGAATTATTCAGGAGTCACATAGCCCTTATGCATCCCCCATTGTGGTAGTCCACAAGAAAATGGTTCCTGAGATTTGTGTGGACTACAGGACCCTTAACCAAAGGACCATACCAGACCAGTATACAAAGCCCCACATCTAGGATGCCCTCCTCCCACCCCTGACCTCCTTTGCCACCTCCTTGTTGAACCAACGGGCCTCCTACTTTTGTACCCTTGCTTACCTTCCTAACACATGTTTGAGTGGTCTCCTTCATCCTGTCTCTCATAGCTTCCCAAGACTCCTCCAGATGCCTCCAAAGAAAGGCCCAGCCACAGACAGCAGCACCTTTGGTTAACATCACCACTAGCACACCTATGGAGCTCGTATGTATTGACTTTTAAGTTTAGAGCTAGATTAAAAACATTAGCATGTACTTGTCATGACAGCCACTTCACTTGTTATGCACAAGCCTATCCAACTAAGGACCAGAAAGCAGCCACCATAGCCAAAGTGCTTGTTGAAACATTTTTGTCCACTACAGTGCCCCACAGTGGATCCATTCTGATCAGGGAAGAAACTTTGAAAGTCGTTTAATTAAAGAAATGCTCTCGCCAGGTGTAAGAAAGTCAAGAACCACTCCATATCACCTACAAGGAGATCTGCAACCCAAAAGATTTAATACAACATTGCTGGACATGTAGGCACACTTCACCCAAGGACAAGCCAAAGTAGAGTCAACAAATAAGTACCTCGGTGCATGCCTACAATTGCACTCTCTGAATGATGCAACTGGTTTTTCACTATATCAACTAATGTTTGGGTGAGAAGCCAGTTTATCTGTCGATGTTTGTTTTGGAGTGTCATAGATGGAATTCAGACGGATACTTATTTACAGTATGCACAAAAACTAAAACCCAGCTTAATCATGCCTATCAACTTATGCACACAATGGCTGCAAAGAAAACTTAGCCAACAAACAGAGACATGACAAACGTGTTAAAGCTCAAGAGTTACAGCCCGAGACTGTGTATTAATGAGAAATTTGGGTCTACAAGGAAAACACAAAATGGCTGACTGGTGGAGTCACACTCCATACATAATCATCAGCAAGCTGGATGACCTGCCAGTCTACAAAATGCATCCAGAAAATTACCCAAAAGCTGTAAAACCCAACACCAAAATCACCTTTTACCCATTGGGCAGATGATCATATACTCTGCACCTCCAGCTAGTGCCCCACTGGGCCTGTTACCAGATATGCTGCTCAAAAGAGACAACAAAATCAGCCTCCGTTGTTGCACAGCCAGAGCCTCTGTCATGCCCTGCTGTAGTTAATGATGACAATGATTCTGAGTCTGATGACAGTGAATATGGAATTTCATATCACCCTCTTTCGAACTAGCCCAGCTGTTCCAAGGCACCCTTTGTGTAATATGGGAGAGAGTACTGACCATCATGAAGTATCTGATAATCCTGCACACTGACCACCCAACACCACCTGACAGTGAAGTACAAAGTGTAACTTCCAAAGTAGCTGACTCCTTATGCCTGGTGGAGTTGTCAGAGATTGAAGTGGCAAGTTCTGGACAAGAGAATGAGGACCCAACCAATGAGTCTTTACCTAAAGCTGAGATATCTGAGACATGTGAATCTGACCACAACTGAGAAAGTGTTACTAATTCGAACATATCAGCAACGTGTTACATGATTTAAATGCTACGGAGTTCCCTTCAATGATAAACCAGAGTCTACACAGCAAGTAAATGTAAGCACCACTGTAGAAGCAAGTGCTTTTAAACTCTGAACAGACAGACAGTGCAGAGGTGTCACTTAATGCAGAACCTGATTTGTTGCTGGAGAATAAGCTGGAAGTAGCTAACCCAGATGCAGATGTCGAGAGGACTGTGCCTGTGCCCCTTCCACCTAGAAAATCTGGAAGAGATGTCAGGCCGGTACGCCTCACATATGATACTCCAGGAATACCTGTAGACCTTCCCACGAATGTGGTCCATAAAGGGTATACATCACAGTTAACTCTCCTTAAAATAGGATACACTGCAGCCTCTCAGTTAGTAATAAAACCCTCCAACCAGTATTCCATGGGTCACCCTACAAAGAGCCCAAAGTTAGCTGGCAGGGTCAAACCCTCATCCCTGTGGCTTAGGATGCAGAGAGTGGTACAGACAAGGGTAATGTGTATAGCTACTTGAATTAGTATACTAGTAAAAATACCAGAATGTTAGAAATGCAAATGTAAAATGTTTCCATGATATTATTACATATGAACAAAGCGTGCTTATTATGTGATGCATTGAATATGAAACTGACAACGCTTTTTCTATGTTCTTAACTACATAGTATGTATGTAATAGTTTATAGTTGCAACCTGTATATATTCACATATAGTATTTTCCATAGTAGAAATGTTTATAAAGTATAGACTTGACGCGATGCCAAGTTTTTCTAGTCAGGAAGAGTGTGACCCCACCACCAATTTGAAGTTTACCTTAATGTCTCCCTGGGCTCCGTCCATGCCCACTGCCAGGCTGATGTCCTGTACAGGTAGTAAATCCAAGGGTATTGGTTTACTTGTTGATTTATGTGGAGAGTGCCATGCAGTGCTGCCTCACCTGTCCCTTGAAGAAGTTAGCCTGTATGTGAATAGTCAATAGTCTGGGCTGGGTCCGAGTACTTTAAAGATCATGACTGGCTAGACACTGCTTTGCTCCACTCTGCTGTCGATGTTGAAGAAGAGGGAGCTCTAACTAGTACTGTGATTGTTTACTGATAACTTGCTGTTATATTTAAATTAAAGTTCTTTGTTTAACCTCCCTCTTGCAGCTCTGTTTGCCTAAATGGGAGCTCACCATTTTTGGTCCAGGTCTTCCAGTAATTGGACCAATAGGACTCAGGTGACCTCAAAGGGTCCTTCGCCTCAGTGTCTTGTGAGAAGGAAAAATGTAGGTTTTGTAGTTTTGTGAAGTTGGCGCCTAAACTAAACCGAAGGGTGCATCCAAACTGTGACTGACAGTTCCCCCAGTCAACCAGAACTCTGAAACCAAGGTAATTCCTCAGAACTGTTAGAGAACAGTGTCAGTTGGAGTTGGAGCTAAAGAGTGAGCAGCTTAAGCTGAGGAGCTGCTCCAGTAAGGAGCCCATGAGAATCAGTGGGGAAAAGGCCTGACTTTCCTTCCTGCTGTAATTTTCTGCTTGGGACTGCCTGATTGCAGTGACCAACATTTCTGAACGGAACTTTACTTGCAGCAGAAAGCTCCAAGATATTTGAAAGTGCAGCTTGAGATTTTGACTGACGAGAAGCTCCTGTGAAGCAATTGGCCCAAGAGAGTGTCAGAGACAGCAATATTCAATTAGAGGTTGAATGAAGAAATGAAGAGGTTTGCTCAGTAAACACTACTGTAATAGTAACCAGCCTGAATGGAGAGTTGGAGAAGTTAATGTTGTGCCTGTTAAATGTGCTGAATGTCCATTGTGGATTGTGGCCTGTTTTGCCAGAGACTGAACTGTGTTGCCAGTTGAAGGTTTCCATCAGCAAACAAACTGAACTTTGCCAGAAGTGTTTATTCAGTCTTGAGTCTATGCCAATATCTGCCCAAGCCCACCCATCCTGCACCAGAGACTGTCTTCAGCGAGAGACCAGTTTCGGGATCCAGCCCCTGCTCAGAGAGACAACTTGCAGGTTGCAGCCACCTGGAGGGAAAGGCTGTGAAGAGGATGTGTCGTGGTCGGCCCTGCTTTCCCATGCTCTTTAGTGTTATACACAAGGTCTCCATAACGCCAGCAACATCGCCGACAACTTGTAGTGTGAGTACATTCAGGGTGGCTCCCTGCAACAAAACCTTCAATTACCTTTTGTATCATTTGTTCTGGGTTATAATAGACTGGGCAACCAGCCAGGATTACAAATAATCAAAACTCTGTTTGCATGCTAACTGCCTTTCTTACCATCAAGGGCCCCAACAACAGCTGCAATGTCACACCCCAGGCAACGCCTCCGACTAGCCAAAATAACATGCTGGGTACCTAGTGTTGTAGACTTAATTACTTGGGACTAAAAAGAACATGTCAAGAATCTGAATTCAATCAGTATAGTAATCATTTAACTAAATTCACCCCTTCCTTGTTCACGACCCTAATGAAACCTGATTGTTATTTCACATTTAACCTGGCCTATGTGCATACTATTGGTTGGGTTACTGTGTTAAAGTGCATACCTGCTGTGGTAACCTTGTTTTTGCAGGGGTTCCAGGGCATTTGTTGTGGACCAGCCCTGGTTGGTGTAAAGGGTGTGTCACACTGTTAATGTTATTTGCTGACTGTGTTAACTGTTGTTAAAGGCACAAAGCCACTAGAAGGGTTTGTGGGTGGTTATAGCTTCCAAAGGTCTATAACAGGTTAGAGAGATACCCCACTATTGTTACTCTGGATGGAGGCACCTTAATATTCAATCCAGGGCCCTCAGCCTGTGGTTAGGAGTACTGACAGGGTAGTAACCATAGGAATAGCACCATCTAGGGTTCACATACATATAGCGCCACCTGCTCTTTCCCTTCTCCCTGTCCCTCCTAAACAGTTACTGTACTGCATGGTCCATGTCTCTGTGAAAGCCACTAGGTCCAATCATGCTTCTGCCACCACTGCCTGCAGGTCACTGGGTTCTGTTCCCCAGGTTTCTGGAGTTTGCACACATAACTTACGCCCATTTTCCAGACACAAGTGCAGACATTCTATCAGGGTGGAGGTTGGCGAGCCTACCTGGACTTCAGTAAGGCTTTGACACTGTTCTGCATAGAACACTTGGTGAGCAGGCTGAGAAGCCTGGAGTGGGGCCTAAAATAGTAAGATGGGTGAGAGTCAGAAGGTGGTGGTAAATGGAGGCCACCCTGAGGGGGCAAATGACCAGTGGTGTGCCACAAGGGTCAGACTAGGTCCAGTCCTCTTCAATGTATTTATAAGTGACATTGCAGAAGGACTGGAAGGAAGGTTTTCCTGTTCACATATGATACAAAAGTCTGCAACAGAGTAGACACGCTGGGGGTGGGTGTGAGTGGAAAGAATGAGGAAAGATCTAAAAAGCTGAAAGAATGGTCATGGGTTGAGCTGCTTCATGTAAAAGTGCAAATCATGCACTTGGGGCAATAGAAACCCAGGGCAACGTAAGCAACTGAGAGAAGTACTAGCAGCCACAAAACAGGAAAGAGACCTGGGGTAATAATTTCGATGACCTGAAGGTAGCTAAACAATGTGACAAGGCAGTAGGAAAGGCTATCAGGATTGTCAGATGCATAGACAGGGTATCACCAGCAGAAAGAGGGAGGTAATAATACCCCTGAATAGATCACTGGTGAGACCCCACTTTGAGTACTGTGTCCAGTTCTGGAGGCCCTACCTTCGAAAAGAAATTGACAGGGAGGAGATGGTACAGAGGAGGGCAACCAAAATGGAGCAGGGCTCACATCAGAGCCTTATGAAGAAAGGCTTAAGGAATTATTTTATTTATTTATTTAGTTTGCTGACCGGGTAAGTGCACTAGCCAACAAGTGACTATTTTCAGGCACGACCCGGGAGGTACAATTACTAAATATAGTGATACATAAGCAAAATAACAGGATACATAGAAAATACAGGAAGATACACATGGCAGGATACAATAGTATGACATAGGAAGATGTACAGGCAGGATACATTGCAAAGGACATTATTACATGGTGCGCTAAATAAAGTGCCAAGGGTTTGAAATACATGAAGACAGTAGATTAGGACCTGGGGAAAGGGAGAGGACAGGTGAAAGGTAAGACAGGTGAGAGAAGGACAGGAGGGGCGGGTGAGCAGCTAGGAAGGAGAGGGGCAGTAGGGAGGGAGTGGCAACAAGACGCCAGGCTGGAGGGGTTACCAAGTGGCAGGGACTTGAAACCAGGGTGTCGGAGGCAGGAGGGGTAGGGGAAAGGACAGAAAAGGGTGGGAAAGGTAGAGAGACGAGGGAGATAGAGGGGTAAAAGGAAGAGAGAGAGATAGAAGGGAGGAGAGGAGGGCTGGCCGGAGAGGGGTAGAAGGGAAAGGAGGGGTAAACGTAGATGGCCAACACGGCAACAGCGGTACGTGGGTTCCAACCTGCGGCTGGCCGGTGGAGCCAAAAGACGGCAATCGGAGGAAGGGTGCAAGGGGTTGCGCAAATGACGGCAACAGCGGTAAGAGGTTGCAACGCGGCAGCCGGGTGGTGGAACCGGACGGCAGGGCAGGGCGAAGAGGTCGGTGAGAGGAGGAGAGGTGGTAAGTTACGGCAATAGCGGTAATAGGTAACAACGCCAACCGGGACGGTGGAACTGAGAGACGGCAGGGCAGGGAAGAAGAGGTTGGTGAGAGGAGAGGTGCGGTAAGTTTACAGCAACAGCTGTAATAGGTAACAACGCTCAGCCAGGACGGTGGAAACGAGATTTGACGGGAGAGGATAGGGGCTGTAAAAGGTGAGATGAGCCTGCAAAAGAAGGATGGAGAGGCAGAGGTGGGGGGAGAGGAGATACAGAAGATATGGTCAAGGGGGAGAAAGGAGGGGAGCAAGAGTAGGTGAGTGAAGGAAGGTGATGGGTGGAATGGCTGAGGGGAAAAAGAACAGGGTTCGAGGGTAAGCCAAGTGGCAGGCAGTAAAAGCAAAACCATACATTTGGCAAACGAACAACAGATTTAAGCAGCATTTATAGAACAAAACACAGTAAAAAAACAACTATGAGTTGAAGCACAAGTGCATATAATAAGGAGTGGGAAGAGCAGGTTAGAGCAGGGGATCAGGTAGGATCAAAGCAAACACATTTGTCCATAGCAGTGAGGAAAGTTCTGAGCTTGCACTTAAATGTTGCATGAGAAGGAGCATTCCTTAGTTCCTGAGGCAGCAAGTTCAGAATTAAATATGTATTCCCTGGAAGAAAGGAGGAAAGGGGTGATATGATAGAAACATTCAAATACCTCACAGGAATAAACAAGGTGAGGAATGGAGCATTTTCCAAATAAAAAATGCTCAAGGACAATGGGTCACAATATGAAGCTGGGGGTGGGGGTGGTGGAGGCTGAGAGGAAATGTGAGGAAATACTTCTTCATGGAAAGGGTGGTGGATGCTTGGAACAGCCTTCCAGCAGAGGTGGTGGAGCTAAAATGGTTACAGGATTCAAGAAAGCATGGGACAGACACAAGGGATCATAGAAGTGAGGCAAGTTGGGGTGCAAAGTGGAGGCCGAGTAGGGTCTGTGTTGGCACTGTAGGTAGGAAACACAGAGCAGACTAGGTGGGCCAAGAGGTCCTTATCTGCTGACAACTGCTGTGTTTCCATGTTTACATAACCCTCCATGTTGTTTGCTTTCCTCCCAACTCATCCCCATCTTCCTCTTCCCTGCCCCATCTCTCACTGCCTGCCTGTCCCCTACTGCCCCTGCCCCTCTCCTGGATTCCCCACAGCTTCTGTATGCAGCTTTTGCAGTGCAACTTATTCCATACCCTTAGTCTCCACTCTGTTTCCTTCCATCTACAAGCATTGAGAGAGACCATCCTGGCCTCCTTTGTTTGAGTAGTTGTTCCATTAGTAACAACCTGCCTCCCCACTTGTTTGTTTCAGAAGTGCCAAACTGGAGTTTATGCTGTATGTATCAGTGGTTCTAACCAATCAGATTGCAGGATTCTCAGCAACCATTTTATACATAGCACCCACTCCCTGTGTCTAGGGGTAAGATGGAATGTCTGTGGGGAGAGGGCAACCACACAGCAGACAATACCTCAGAATGGTTGTGCTTGCCTGGTTTATAGATCTTCTCCGGTGCCAGACACTTAACAGGGCATAGCCACTATAGGGATGAAATGGGGTAATCCCCAAACAGTCCAATAAATAAGTCTATTATCCGCCCAGAATTAAAGTTCATAAACACAATTTAATTTAATGGGGCAGATCACAGCAATTCCATGGAGCATAGGATAACATGGGGCAGAAATTAATTCCAATGCACACAAGTGCTCACACGTGGTACACTCTCGATCAGAAGATTTTCCACTAAATTATCTTCGGAGCTGAATCAGCTTCCATTATTCTGGTGGCAGCAACATACTCAGAGGCTGTATCAGGCCTTTGCTCAAACTTTTAACAACTTTGCTTCTTCCTTCTTCTCTACTGTATGAAATTAGAGGCTGATCAAGACAGGTCCCATCTGTGCCAGCCTGCCAGAGTGAACGCTACACTTTAAGCCTTTCAGACTGGGATTGGCATTAATAGGAGCTTGAATTTCCACAGACTGTGCCTGCTGTAAATGTTAATTGGCTGACCCTCCAGAACTGACTCTCTCTCAGCTGCAGGGAACCATGATTGTGGATGACATGATGGGCACACTGGACACATGGCAGGGACTACCCATAACAGGAGTTGCTCACTGAGACTTATGCCTGGGCCCTGATGCTATCAGCCTGATCCCACCCACTCCATGCTCGGCTCTCTCTGTTGCCATCTTACAATCACAGGGGGGGATGGAGCAGGCTCTCAACACTGTCCCATCACTTCTTCTTTCTCTGAGGCATGGATGAGCTTTATCTAGCAACTTCTCTGCTGTGGACATTCTCCTCTTGGAATGCTCCACGCCTTCTCCTGATGCTACCACAAGCGGATAGCGGGGGCCTGGGTGGCAGTCACCCCACACTGGCCCTGAACCACGGTCCCTCTCACAGACCAGACTACCCTTTCACACTGCTCCTCCAATTTATATCTCCCACACCCTACCAGGCCGCTTTCTGCAGGCGGTCCCAGATGCACTGGGAGCTAGCCATTTTTATGTTGTCTTACACGCAGTGCAAGCAACATTTTGTGACAGCTTGCTGGAGTAGCAGGTTGTGGAGGTGTGGCCATGTTGTGGCCAATGGTGACACTGCTTTTTGGGCTCCTCTCTGTGGCACCAATGAATGAGCATGCTGTCTATGACAGCAGTTCAGAAGCTGCACACCAACTTGAAAGAATTTCGCCACAGATGAGGGAGCGCCTGTCATTGCAGGGCACGCCTACCTGCTGAAACATTTCAGTAAACATGGCAGCGGTTGCTGCCATCCACCTCTCACACAGTCCCGCTAAAGCTGATGTTGGGGTGCCCAATCCCCTGGCCGGCAAGTGCCTCCCCAGTTTGTTTGCCAGCGGGGAGCCCAATCCCCATCGGCATAATGGCTCTTTGTTTTGTTCTGCCGAGGGGTGCCTAACCCCCTTGGCATCATGCCCCCTTCCCAAACACAGACACATTTTCTTTGCTGATGGGGCCCAATCCCATCAGCTTCAGTCCCCTGTCTCCAAAAAATACAGGTGGCACACTGGGGCCCACCCAGTGTGCCAAAATGTCCTTGTCACACCCTGAAAAAAAACCTTCCTCACGTTTGCTTTTTTTTTTTTTACCCTGTAAAGCAGAAAAAGTCCCTCATGGTCATGACGGCCCCTACACCAACCTGCACCCACCCTCTGTGCAAGCCACCTCCCCACCCCCACCCCATACTTACCACCGAGCTGCGAGACAATCTTCGTGGAGTGGGAACATGTCTGCACTTTTCAAAGCTGACCGCATGACCAAAGAAAATCATAGTAAGCTTTATAATGGCATCAGTGGGGGGTTTCAACTTAGGTGGATATTTCGCCAGTTTTGTGATTTTGGCTCCAAATTTTAAACATGGGGTTCTTGGGATACCACCTCATGAACTCAGTCACTTTCATTTCGTTATTCTGTCCTGAAGGCTGATTTCACAGTCAGTGCATGGAATCACCTTTCAGGACTGATTAGCAAAATATAGTGTCACTGTTCATGAGGTGAGCTGTAAAAGCCTGTACTGCAAATCTGGTGAAACAAAATCCCTAAATGACATGTGTTATGAGCATGCATTGCGCGCAGTTTCTGCATGCACGCCGACATTCAAGAATTTTTAATATTTTCACTCAGATTTTCAACATTGCCAGTTTTCACACCTCCTTATGAACAGTACAGCTGTCATTTTTCATATCCTGCTCGAAATGTGCTTTCGACATCTCACACACTATGGCGGTTACTGTGGGAAATCATTGTTCCGGACAGAATAAGAAAATCACAATGACACTGTTCATGAGTGGAGGTCCCAAAATATCTATGTGGAAAATTTGGTGAAGAAATTCCAAAAATGACTATGTTACTAGCATGTGTTGGCGCAGTTTCCAACACCGTAAGTTTGAGAATGTTTAATATTTTCACCCAGATTTTCAACATTGCCATTTCTTAACCACTCCTATGAGTGGTATAGCTGTCATTTTCAGATCCTGTCTAAAATGTGTTTTCGCACATCTGGCACAGAATAGCGCGGTCTCTGTGGAAATCAATGTTCGGGACAGATTAACAAAATCACAGTGTCACTGTTCATGAGCGGAGGTCCCAAAATGCCTATGTTGAAAATTTGGTGAAAACATTCTACAAAATAACTGTTATGAGTGTGCGTTGCACGCTTTCCATGCATGCTCACAACATTGAGAATTTTTATTATTTTCAGTCCAGATTTTCAACTTTGCCATTTCTTCACACCTCCTTAATGAATGGTATAGCTGTTATTTTTCACATCCTGCCCGAAATGTGTTTTCGCAAATCTGACACAGAATGGCACAGTCACTGTGGGAAATCAGCTGGGACAGATTAACAAAATCACAGTGCCACTGTTCATGAGCGGAGGTCCCAAATGCTTTCATGAAGTGGGGTCACTAAAAGCATATGTTGAAAATTTGGAGTGCAATACCAACAAGCGCCGCAGGGTGTTAGGGTTTCTAACCATAATGTCCACCCTGTAGAGACTGACAGGCATCAGGGTGTGACTTTGGATTGTTGGCTGTAATGCTCACTCCATTCCACTCCCATCCTCACCCTGCAGCCAGTGACAGGCATCAAGGTGTGCCTTGGACTCTTCAGCCCCAGAGTTCACCCCCATTCTCCTATACTGTACCCATCTCAATGTATTTCCTTATGGAATGGGGTAACGTAAGACCCGCCGATGCCAAGGCATAGTCTGCAGGATAAGGTGAAGTGAAATGGCATGAGCGCTATGGTCGACAACCCAAAGGCACACCGCAGTGCCTGTCAATCTCTACAGGTGGAATGGGGTTGAGGTCAGTTCCATACTACTGCCATTCCTATTATGCATCTCTCAGTCCTGCACTACTAATGCCAGTGCCAGCAAGACAACATTCGGCATTGACAAATGCTTGTTTTACTTATAAGTTCCCAGAGAGGAATTACACATACATTTTAAATAGGCTGTTTCCTTTCTCCCTTCTTGTCCTTCTACTAAAACCATACGGAGGGAACTATGTTTACACTTTAGTGATGATTCACATGTATTCTAGGGACTACAGTGTTTTGCTGTCCCTCTCACCTGAAGAAGGAGTTCTTTTTAACTCAAAATGTTGTATTTATCTTTTAAGTAGAATTATTTTTCCTGCTTGAGACTGTTTTGGCACTGTCAAGAAGATACCTACCATACCTACTTTCTGGTATATGGAATGAAAGAATCCACCTAGATCTATTTATTTTTTAGTGAGCATACATACATTCATGTACCTATGTGTGTGTGTGTGCAGCACATCTTTATGTTCATGCATACAGTTGGTAGTCATAAAACCAGAACCTGCAGATTACAAAGGCTGTTATCCCACTTGTAAGGCAGTGTTGTCAAGCAGTTAGTGCACTGCCTGAGAAACAGCATATCACAGATTTAGTCAAACCACAGTCACAGGCTCAATGAGTGACCCTGAGCAAGTCATTTGGCACCCTGTACTTAAGTTCTCCTGGGTTTGAAATTGAGAAAATGCCAGACCCCACTGAAACAAGATGCTGCTGCTTAGTTAGCTAAAGAAATCATGGCAGCATTTAAAGACTGTAAAAGAAGCAAACACAGTTGGACAAATAAAGCATTTTTAAACATTTCTAAAAATTTGTATTTGAATTTATTTATTTTACCAGGAAAAGGCTCCATTGAGCAAGCTCGTTTACAAGGAGGTCCTGGGTGGGCAGCATACAATAGTATAAAGGCAATAGTACAAGATATAGGTATACAAGGCTTGTTGTACATAAGAAGTAAATCACAAGAAATTAAATATCTAACAGATGCAACAGCATAAAGACAAAAGTACAAGATATAGGTAATTTATAACTCTGACAGGTAGATAAATTGGTTGTTCAGAAAAATAGGAAGGAATAAATAAATAGATCCAGGTTCAGTGAGCCTGTTCAATTGTTGTTAGTAGTCAGATAAGTGACAGTGCTGTTGTGTAGCTTAACCACAATAGCAGGCTTCAGTATAGCTTAACTACAATAGCAGGCTTCAGTATATAACTGTTCAATGAGCACTTTAAAGGTACTAGGTCTGACCAGGAAGTGAGTTTTAATGAAGTCTGCACTGAATTCCATATTATGCAGAAAAAGCAACTAACTGCTGTTTTTCCCAATTGAGTAGCGTGTTTAGGAGTGTCCAATAGAATGTAATTATTTTTCCTGAGGGAATAGCTACTGCACAAAATGTATTGAATAGGTCAGTGATGTAGTCTGGAAGATCTTTTGAAGTATTTTGTAAGCCTGGTACACAGATTCCGTAGTCTTCTGGTAGCTAGGGAGTGCCAGCCAACTGATACAGTACATACAAAACGCAATGGTGAGTTCTGGGTTCCAGTTCAGTTATGAAGCTAAGTGCCCTGTGGTAGAGTGCATTGAGTCTGGCTAGGCAGGTGACCAGAAAATGGTAGTAGATTAGGTCAGTGCAGTCTATGAATGGCAGGGAGGACTGTACCGATCATACATAGGTATCACGTGGAAGCAGCACATATTTCTAAAGTAAATACCAAGTCTGAGCCTTCATTTTTTGCATAGTGGTTCATGTGGTGTGTGAAAGAAAGCTTGCTAGCTAGCCATACTCCTAGGTACTTGTATTTTTCTACAGCTTTGACAGTGTCTTCTAGGAGGGTAGTGATGGCTGGTACTGAAGAGCATTGTGAT
The DNA here is from genome assembly GCA_016271365.2 of Neoceratodus forsteri. Classification (NCBI taxonomy): domain Eukaryota; kingdom Metazoa; phylum Chordata; order Ceratodontiformes; family Ceratodontidae; genus Neoceratodus; species Neoceratodus forsteri. Next base: position 1,876,774,739 of record CM057452.1, read on the forward strand.
AGTGCACTGTGTAATGTGAAAAGCATGACTTGTGTTTTGGCTGGGTTTAGCAGCAGTTTGGATTGGAAGAGGTTAAGCTGTAGTTCATTAAATGCCATTGGAGATCAGCACATACCATGCTACTGTTTGACCTGGACACGTACAATACTGTCATCTGTGTAGAAATGCAGTCTGGTGCTTGCAGTGGTCACATCCAAAACATTAATGTATAGCATGAACAGCAGCAGAACCAGTACTGAGCCTTGTGAGACACTTTTAGAGGGGGCACAGGTGGACTGGAAGACCATCTGCTTTACCTGCTGGACCTAGCCGTTACATAATTAAGGAGCTACTGCAATGAAGCTGGGCTTATTCCTACGCTAGCCAGTTTGTTAATCAATATTTTGTGAGCCACTGTGTTGAAAGCTGTACTGAGGTTGGAGGAAAAAGATCCCACTGACTTGACTGGGGTCGATGGCCTATAACCAGTCATTGGTAACTTTGGCCAGGGCAGTGATAGTGCTGTGTTTGGGTATGAGGCCTGATAGTAGAGGGTTATACTGTTAGAATGCACCAAAATAGCTCTTCATTTCCGTTAACAATTTTCTTAACGCTTTGCCAAAACTAGTAGAACAGCTATAGATCTATAGTTATTGAGTATACTGGCATTGTCAGATTTCAGGAGGGGGATGATATGCACTGTTTTCCAAATTAATGGTATCTCATGACTGGAAAGTGATAGCTTGAAATGGTGGGTTATTGGGACTGTGAGCTGCCTGAAGCCAATTTTGAGAAAAAGAGGGTTGAGCCCTTCCAATCTCACTGTTCTTGATATCTAATCCTAGCAGGAGCTGTTCTGCTTGTGTGTATGTAGCAGGCTTGAGAACAAATGGGGTTGTAGGGGTTACTATATCTAACCACATCTTGGTGTGTGTGTGTAATTGATGATATGTGGTTGGGGACCTATCAAATGCCAAGCCAGCTGAGGCAAAGTGGGCATTTAGTTTTTCTAGAATGGTTTACTTGTCTGTAATAGGATTGCCATTGACAATGGTTTTCCGGGAAGGGTGGGAGCAGGTGAGAAGCCTTCAACTGCTTTGATGAGTTGCTAGAGTTTTGCTGCATCACGTTTGTTAGAGTCTGGTGTATTTAGATAGTATTTAGCCTTTGCAGCTCTGATTAATGCAGTACAGAAGTTTCTAGCTCATTTAAAATTGGTCCAGTCCATGTCTTACTTTTTATACCTGGCAGTTGCCCATAGTGGGTCTCTATTTCTTAGGCGTCTTTCAACTGCCTACTTAACCAGGGGCAGGACACTTTTCACTTTGCTCTTGATCAGAAGGGCATATTTGTTTATGGTGTCTGGCAGCAGCCTGCTAATTAATGTAGTTGCTTCATGCACTGTTTGTGCAAGATAGAATGATTGACAGTTTATGTATTTTAGGTCATTTAAGTACCGGAGGTACCAATGTCAGAAATGCATCTGCTTGATATAATTTAGGCTGTTATTGGGATCTTTACCTCTGGCATGTACCACCTTGTAGTGGTCACTTGCATCATTATAAAACATTGCTGATTGGGTGAATTTGTGGGTCTATTAGTTAGGATCAGCTCTATTAGAGATTCATTAATTAACTAAAATAGGTGGACTTTTGCCCTAATTAACTAAATGATAATGCCAGCAGCTTAGAACAGCAGTGCATGCTATGGTGATCTGTTTGTACCTTTTACCTTTTTAAATTTGTTTTAGATTGCCCTTTTACTCCTGTTTTGTAAGATGCCCTCCCCACCCCTCCTTTGTTGTTTACTTTTGCCTTTTTAATTTGGAATAATTAAAGGAGCACTCTGTTTAATAATGCTATCCAAGGTTTCTCTCAGTGTTCTCAGCTGTTTTTGAACACCCATTGTTTGCCATCACTGTTCTTGAGACTCGGTGTGATCTAACATGCCACAGAAATGGAGCCCTGTCCTTGTAGGGCATTAGGTTTTCAAAACAGCTGAGAACAGTGCTAGCCATATTACAAGGAGTGCACTGTCAGGTTTTTGTAAGATTTTTTTATTGTCTCTTCAATGATAGTATAAAGAGAGCTGTCAGCAGGCAGCTGTAATTAGCATGATTCATGCTGGCACATTTCATTCCTAAAATAAGCATTTTGACAAAATGAAACTTGAGTGGCCCACCCTTATCTGCTGCCACCCACTGCATGCGTGACCATGACACTACCTCATAGTGCTGACTCGTTCTGAACTTGTGCATGAATGAATCTGGTGATTTTAGGGGCATATGAAATAACTAGCTCACTAAAAGTTGCTACTGAACTGAGCTCATTGATACCTGTGTATACATAGTAGCAGTATTGTATCATAGTATATTCTGTGTTTGAAAATGAAACTGTGACTCTGGGCATGCGCATCAGTGGACAGTGCTAGGAAGCAGTGTCATGGGCATGCAGGCAGTGGCATATAAAGTCAGTCTGCTTGAGTTTCATTGCTGTTAACTTACTCATTTTAGGAATGAAATGTGCCAGCATGACTCATGTTGTTGTTAATTGTCTGCTAGGAGCTCTCCTTATACTATAATTGAAGGGACAATAAAATAATCTTACAAAGCCAGACAGTGTCCTTTACATATTTCAGATCTAAAGAATGCTAAAGGAAGTTCAAAACAGAGAATAAGTTGTATTTTGAAAGATAGGAAAAATGCACAGTTTAAAAGTTCCAGCAGTGCACATTGTTCAACATAACATGCACCGCTTGTTTAAATATCCATTATAAAACTGAATAAAAGGAGCATGCTAAGTAATTATTTTGCATGGTTTCTCAAGCATGTCTCAGGTTTCTCTTCCGTTTGTGTAGTCAACATTTTCCATGCAAACAGAACATTCATTTTATTTGGATTTTTGCATGTATATAAATTGTTAATTGTCTCATGGTATGTCATTATTTCCAATAAACATTTTGTGGTTTGGATAGCAGTTGAAATTGAATGAAAATAATCAGTGCACTTGTGGAATGTGCTGTACCTTACTTTGTGCATACAGGATATGAAACATTTATCTACAGTAGTACTTTGAATACCAGAATTACAGTTGTTAATGAAACCTTTTAACCAGATACAAAATTCACAACTTGCTTTTCAGCATCTCTAAAACCAAAGAAGCCATCACTGGCCAGCCCTGTACTGCAATTCCACCCTTTTAAACAGCATCAATATGATCTTAAAGGAAAGTCCCTCAACCTATTTTCTGTACAACTGTGTAGTTTGTAGGCATGAACAATGATTCCTCTCTTACAGCCCCTAATTTAATCCTAATTTAACCCTTAGGCTGCCACAGAATTAGAACATATAGGAATATTGGGCCAAGAATCCCAGGAGAGAGTACTACCTGGTGGAGTCCAGTATCTGCATCAGAGGAGGAGGAGGACCTGGGAGTGATGATCACTAGTGACCTGAAGCACTTCACATAATGCAAGAAAGTAGCGGCAAAGGCAAACAAGATGCTGGGATGCATATCTAGAGGGGATCAGTAGTAGGAGAGGGGAGGTTATACTGCCCTTGTATAGGTCACTGGAAAGGCCGCATCAGAGTATGGAGTTCAATACTGCTGCCCACACCTCAAAAGGACATTAACCTGCTGGAGAAGGTCCAGAGGAGGGCTACAAAGATGATAGTAGGTCAGCAGGGTAGGGCATACGAGAAGAGGTTGAGGGCACTGGACATGTACTTCTGGAAGAAGGAGAGAGAGAGAAAGAGAGGACATGATTGGGACCTTCAAGTACTTGAAAGGGATGAATAAGGTTGATAAGAAGAGTCTCTTTAAGCTGAGTGGCAACCATAACACTACAGGGCACAGTCTTAAGCTGGAGGGTGGGAGGTTTAGGAGGGAGGTCAGGAAGCACTTCTTCACTGAGAGGGTGGACACTTGGAATGCACTGCCAGAAGAGGTAATCTTGTTGAAGACAGTGGGCAGCTTAAGAGAAGCTGGGATAGGCTTGGGGAAAGTAAGGATCATGGGTAGGAGGATGGGAGGAGTGGGAGGGAGGGCAGGAACATTAGTTCAAGCTGTGGACCCTGCAATATGAGCAGACTTGATAGACCAAATGGCCTTCTTCTGCTGTTTTCTTCATATGTTCATATGTATGTTCGTAATTCTGGACTGATATATCAGTCCACGGCACAGCAAGGATTACATTTTATGAAGCTGCTTCACTTTGTTCTGCTCTGGTGTGACAACCTGTTTGACTGTATTGCAAATGTCATGACCCAACTCATGCAATGCATCATGGTAGCTGATGATGCCTAAATGCACAAGCCAGTAAAAGTGCTGCTCTCAGTCAGTTCTGTTATATGTCTTCTGAGCTATGTTCTAGTCTTGTACTGCCATCAAACTTTTCAAGTTAGGTTCCCAGCTATTTTCTGTTGTTTAGAATGGGTCTCAGCTGGGAAAAATGCTTACATTTACACACACACACACACACACACACAGTAAATCTAAGGGCCCATGACCCTTTGTCGTGAACACAGGTATGTAGGGTTTTACCACACAGATAGTAGGGGATATCATACCTTATATAGCTGGGCATATCATATATAGCCTCCTGTTTTATTAAATCTGTTGTAGAACTACATTCTAAAAGCTGCAAGGTGATTTGTGGCACTTTACAGTTTCGGGGTACTAAGTTTCAGGGACACCACTGGTGTAAACAAAAATAAGTAGGATTTTGGGCACAGAATAACATAACCCCCAGACCAGGTTTCAGGCCAGCTTTCAGCTATGATAGCCCCCTCCACATTTGGCACTTAAAACTTTTTGTTTTTGTGCCCCGTCCCCTCAACATTTCAGGACAAGCTTGCACACATATTTCCTCCCTTGTGTGTTCTAATAAATACATACAAACAGATTTGCACCCCCAGGTTTTAGGCCAGACTTTCAGCACATATATCCCTTTCCTGGCACTTCCACAGGCTCACAAAATCAAACAACCTTGCTGCCCCACCCAAGTTTAAATCTAGGCTTTCAGCTCAGCTATCGCCTGACATGGCACTTCCAAAGCCATACTGAAACAGACATGCTGTCATTCCGCCACCACCACCACCAGGTATCAGGTCAGGCTTCCAGCATGCACAGATATATTTCTCCTGGTGCTTCCAAAGGTGTTCAGAAACAAAACAAACACACTTACTATCCCTCCAAAGGTTTCAGGCCATGCTTTCAGAATAAACAATCAGTTACACCAGCAACCCACCCCCAAGCAGGTACCATTCCAAAAGAAGCTAAAAAGCAACCTACTGCCAAGTGAAACCAACACTAAGTGGCAAAGGAAGCAATAAATTGGTAATGAGCAGTTACTGCCCTGAAAAGAAACTGAAATCACAAAGAGTTAGGTCCCGTGGATCACCGCTTGAATTTTAAACAAGATGAAAACCAGGGATAATCTGTGGTATCTTGCACAGTCCACTGTAAACCAGAAGATAAGAAGCTATAGAGCTGCTAGAAATGCATGTACCCAGGACATCTGCAGGGCTAAAATTGCTCACCTTCAGAATGAGCTCACTAGCTCATGGGAAAATAGCCAGAATTTCTGGCATAAAATCAAGGACCTTACTGGTAAGCCGAGTAAAGCAGCACCCTCTATGCTAGTTGTAAATGATATCCCAGTACAAGACCCTAATTCTATCGCTGATGCCTTTAATGTGGCTTTACAGATCTCAGCCACGTGCTTCCAACAAACTTCTTTGATGAATTCAACACTAGTTGCCCCTTGGCACTTCTGCCTCTCCCCACATCCCCTCTTCTACTTCCGAGAATCACTTTTGCTGTAGCCAAAAATATCTACTCAGGATACTAGGGCAAAACAGGTTCAGCAGTGACACCCTTGATGTGAAACTGCTCCATCTCTCGATTGATGTCATGTTAAAGTCCCTTACCACCATCACTGTCTCTAAGGCAGTTCCCCAAACAATGAGGCTTCAGTTGTCAGACCTGTGCACAAAAGTGGCAGCAGGTCTCTAGTCTCTAATTACTGCCCCATTTTTATTCTCCCTCCTTTATCCAAAGTCCTTGAGAGGTTGTTGCTGACCAGCTGACTGAATTTCTATCCAAATGCAACATTCAATGCCCTCAGCAGCACAGTTTCCATAAGGCCCATAGTACTACCACAGCCCTACTTGAATTCACAGACTACATTCTCAAAGCCTTTGACCATGTGCACATAGTTGGGTCAATCTACATTGATCTGAACAAGGTATTCAATACTGTCAATCACTCCCTCCTCTTAAACTCCTTCTTTCCTAGGCCTTTTCTACACCATGACTAGCTGGTTCAAAAGCTCCCTCGAATCAGAATGCAACAGGTCAAAATAGCAGATTCCCTATCGAGCAGTCAACTCTCCGAGTCCCACAAGAATCCATCCTGGGCCTCTTACTTTTAGCCTTTTCTTAAACACCCGTCCCAAAGCCTCTGACAGCAACTTAGTCCTATACGCTGATGATGCCATTCTCTTCTCCAGCCACACTGACCTCCTCACCCTCACAAATGACCTCAACTGAACTTTTCAAAAGTCCAATCTTGGTTTGCCAATCACAAGCTTTTAATGAACTACAAAAAGAAAAAACAATGCTGTTTACAGCCCATCATAACAAATTCAAATCTGCCAGCCTTACTACCTGTAATAACTTCGACCAAACCCTAGATATGGTTCTTGAATTTAAATACCTAGGAACTATGCTCATGGCACACTATCCTATGCCCTACATGTCAATCACATGTTCAAGGTGGTTAACAGTAGATTGGGGGTCCTTTACAGACATAGGCACTGCCTCACCTCTGCGGTCTTAAAATTAGCAGGTCACCAGCTCTATTCTGTCCATCATAGATTATGGTCTGATAACCTACAGTGCTGCCACTGAAACCACTCTCAAGCAGCTGATAATCACAATAAAAGGCTTGCAGGTTGATAACTGGGGCTGATAAATGCACTCATACCTGTGAACTCTATGTACAAACTGAATGGCTCCACCTTCAGGGTAGAATTAAATATCAAACTTGCCTATTAGCAAAAAAAAAAATGCCTGATCTTAACTCCTCCAGATACCTAGTCACTGTTCCTGCCAATGGCAAAGCAACATCACACACATGTAGTGTGCAGTTAGGCAGGTTCTCCTCATTCCTCACTGCTGGACAACACAAGCCCAGCGAGCATTTAGCTATAGAGTGCCAACTTTACTAAATAACCTACCCTCTGAGTCCTTTCTAAATCTAAACTGGGCTCCTTTAAGAACAAACTCCCACGACACCTTACAACCCTTAGTCAATGTGATTGTTCCCTTTAGAGTCTGCCACCATCGTAGTTCATCATACTACCTAGTGTTCACCTACCCTTCCTCTTTTCTCCCATTGTTCTGCCCTTGTTAATTCCAGCTTTCTACCCCTTCTTTCCCACCTTTCTCCACTCCCCCTGCTGCCTCTTTTCGTTACCTATATTATTCTTATCAGCACTTACTTGGACAAAGTCCCTCTGGACTGCTTCTTGCCTGCCCAATTGTATGTTTGTTTTTAGTTTAAGCCGCTTGCCAACTGTAACGTTTTTGTATTCACTGAATGCTACTGTAACCCTACTATGTTACCACCCTACTGGAACTGTACACCTGTGTTGTTTCTCATTGACGTGGAATCTATGCAAAAGAACCCCTGGTTCAAAGGTATTTCTTGTAATCCTAGTTATGAATAAATAAAAATAAATAAACTTGCTGAGTAAAGCTTGTTTGCCAGCAGTAGACAAGCACAATGACATCAAAGGGACTGCAAGCTCAGTCAGCAAGCAAACAAAGCTCCTAGCACAGAATTCAATTATCCAGTCGAATAACAAAACATTGAAGCACCAACATCCTTCCAGTTGCATTTTTCCAACTCAGACACACTTTAACTCATTGGGTCCAGGTGGCCATTTTGGGTCAGGTTCATAAATGGATGGTTCCGACACCATATGTGGCTACTGGACCCAATGGGTTAAACAACAGAAAACAGTAGGAACTTACCTTAAAAGTTTGATGGCCAGCAGAAGACAAGAACACAGTTCAGAAGACATATAGAACTGACTGCAAGCAGCATTTCTGCTGGCTCTGGCATTTAAGCATCATCATCTACCATGATGCCATGCATGAGTTGGGTCATGACATCTGCAATGGGGTCTAACAGGTTTTCACACCAGGGCAGAACAGAGTGAAGCAACTTCATTTACATTTAAATTGGGATGAAATTAGGGTAGGATAGGAAATTATTGTTCCTGCCTGCAAACTACACAGGTATACAGAAAAAAAGGTTATGGGACTTTCGCTTTAGAAGTTAATTAAACTCTTACTAATGATTTAGCACAACTATACACCGTAAATTATGCCCTCTTATTCAAATTTTCCAAACGGACATTACCTGGTGGAATATCATAAATCTTCCCTTAATCCATTGAACTGAATGCATCCATATGAATATTCTAATGTGGGTTCTATAATTTACCCAACCTCCCTTTACAGCATTCACAAATCTGGATTTGGAATAAAATAATTTCTCACTTTATATGGGTCGGATTTTGCCCTAGAATAAAATTCTCTTCTCTCCAACTCCCAAAATCCAAAGGAGGATTAGCCTCCCACATCTGGTGCGTTACCACACCGCTACCCATCTTTGCACATTCCTGTATTGGCTTTCCCCAAATTATCATGCCCTTTGGAAGGACTTAGAAATGACAGAGGAAGAACTACATCCACTCACTAGTGGGGTTTTGCAACCACATACTACCACTCAAATCTCTTCTGTGGAGAATCTTTTATTGCTACCTCTCTTGCAGCCTGGCACACTATGATGGCACACCCTGCTGTCTTGCCCTTCCAGTATTTGTTAATACCATTAGCCCGAACTCCCTGTTTCCACCGCTAATCTGGATAACTTTTTCCACTGTATGGATGACTGTTTTTTTCTTCCCACCCACGCCATGCAGGGATCCAAAATAATGGAATTTCAAACCCTTGTTACCAAATACCACTGAGGCCTACTGACTACTTACGATATGTACAGGTCCATGGTTTCCTTTAAAACAAAGAGCTGCACACCCCCAGGTAATACTCTACCACTGTTTATCTCTTTAGCACTTAATACTGTAGCAGGGACTTCCGTGACGCCAGCGAACAATGGCTGCTTAGCCTTAGTGCTCCACTCCCCAGCCGACAGTAATCCGACTGAATCGCTTAATCTCAGGATGTCTTCCCTGCAAAACAGAAGAGAAATAAACTAGGGAAACTCCTGTCTACTCCATCACAAAATTGAAAGATTTGATCCAGGATGAGGAGAGCAGAAGACTTGGAAACCGGAAGCAACGGAGGGCCTACTGCAGCCTGGCTCGCGTGGCGTAAGAAACTCACTCCGACCTCACTACAACAATCCGCAAATGGCTCACATGGTCTCTAAGATCGACAGGACTTTGACCGATCTCAAAGCTGATATTAATAGCATCAGCCACAAAACTGAGCAATTAGAGCTGCGTACATCACAAATCTCCAAGCAGTCTGACAGGCAAGACAGGTTACTCTTATATCTCTTAGCTAGAGATCGCGAGCTCACTCCCCATCTGATGACCTGGAGGGCAGAAGCAAGCAGGAGGCAGAACATAAGGATCTTTGGGGTTCTTGAGGGTTAGGAAGACAAATACCAATGTAATCGAATTCTTGCAAAATTTCTCCATGGCCTCCTTGATCTTCCTCCGAGTTCGACCTGTCTATGGATCGTGCGATAGATCCTCGGACCCAAGTCCTGGAATGTGGATGCAAGACCCGTTCCATTATAGCTAAACTAATCCTGTACAGAACCAAGGAAGAGCTGTTACAGAAAGCTTGGCAGCGAGGTACCTTAGCATTCTCCGGTCACGAATCTCCATTGACAACGACTATACGGCGGCAGTGCAAGACGCTAGAAGAATCCTGTGGCCAATTTTAAACAGCTTCAGGCGAAAACCTCAAAGCCCAAATTCTCCACCCTGTGAGGCTTAAGGTCTTCACTGAAAATGGGCCCAAAATCTTTCAGGACTTGTTAGCAGCCTCTTCATATCTTGAGACCCTAGGAATTGCCACACCTCCCTCTTCAAAGAGAAATTGAGAGGACTTACTCACCTCTGCCTGGTCCATTGCACAAAAGGAACCTCCCATCCTGGATCCTCTCAGATGAACCCTCTGTGCAGATGTCTCCACTTTACTCCGACACTACGGTGATCCAGCCAGGATAAACAAGAAGGCCATGCATCTGCAAGATGAGTCTGAGGGACCCTCTCAAAATGATGACCCTCAATCTGAAATGGAGACCTGATCAAAGGTCCAGCTGAATCTATTTTGCATAGGGCATATTTGCTCTTTTGGGATGCCCTCCCTTTACCTCCTATTTCCTCCATGGCAAGGTCTCCAGTCATTCTGGTCAGTGCTCAGGTCACGCTGGGCCTTGCCAGCCTATTCCATATTGTGGCTGTGCAGTAGTTTCCTATCGATGCCCTGTAAGTATAATTTTGATCTACTTTACTTTGACCTGCCTGATCCGCATTGCAGTTTTGGTGGAGGGGGAAGGGAAATCAGACATCCTCCGGTTGATGCCATGCGGAGAGGTGGAGATTTTCGCCTGATTGTTTTGATGTTTTCTCTCCTGTTGGCGATTGTCCCTAGCCTACTAGGGCAACAGAAACCAGCAGGGTCACTGGCAACACAATAAGGCTTGATGCCCATTCACTAATGTGACCACAAGTTACATTCAGGCACGGCTAGTACTTATCTGTCTTCACTACTCCTTATAGGGAAGGTGTTGAAACCACTTATGTTTACTTGGGTTTCACACTGTCTCCGGATCGCTGGGGCCCTTCGGATGGGTAGGGTACTCCCCAGCATGATAATTGGGGTTCCTTAGATGACTGTTGGGTCTCCTTGATTAATTGCTGTAAACTCCTGATTCCTTCTGTTTGCTCGATGTCACCTAATTCTATGGATTAACTTGTTTCTCTCTCACAGATGGACTAAACTATAGAGACTAGATGTTTATTTTTTGCTAAGGAAGTCACTATTATGTGATTTTATTAGTCCCCATCCACTTACTTGGGCAGGAGGAGCTGTTTATATGACCACCAAAGTTTATTCATATTACTAATTAGGATGTGCCTCTAGTGGTCGCTATAGGTGCTTGTTTTATTTAAAGTACTTGCTCCTTAGACATCGTTCACTGAGTGCAGTCAATTAGCTGTTTTACTGGTGATTCTTTATACTTGCATTTCAGATGGGTCAGCTTGGGTGGGGGGTCACCACAAAATATGGTTACCGTTGATCATAGGCAAGCTCTATATGGGATTCTTCCCAAGAGCTTGAGGGCTATCTCCTCTGTTTTTGGGTGCCTCCTTTTGCATAATTGCAATTGCCCTACAGCTGGATAACATCCTTCAGCTGCCCCTGGAAGTCTTTTGCACTTGTTTGGAGGAGGAGGCATCAGGCCTATAACCCTGTATCCCCACCTCCCTTATGCTCTTACCTCATTTTGCACCTGGCTAGTATACAAAATTCTTGCCCTTGACAGGGTTATTATGTACTCATAAAGCTAATCCTCTGTTGGAATTAGCTATCGTTTTTGATAGAAAGGTTACCTGTTTAAGCCCATGGGTTTTTTGTTAAGGGCTACTAGTTAGATAAAATAATCTTAAAACCCCTTGTCAGGGAAGTACTTTTGGAAGATAGCAAGCAGTCACAAGGCTTTAACAAACCAGATAGAGGTTACAGTGCAGATGCAATGTGCTAAATGGTTTAATATACCAGATTTATATCTATTTGATAAATGGCTCACAATCACCTGAAGGTATACTCGCTGAATGTGAATGGTCTGAGTGGCCCAATAAAGAGGTCTAGAATTATTTCGCTAGTGAAGAAATCCACTGCTGAAACTGTTTATATGCAGGAAACTCATTTGACTTCTGTGGAGCATGGGAAACTCCAGGAAGGGGCTATGCACAGGTCTTTTCATTGGCAATGCCTGGCGGCAGGAGAAGGGGGGTCTCCATATTAATCTCGACACACACTCCCTTCCAGAAAGTGAGGGAATGGGCAGATCTGGCCAGTCAGTTAATAATGGTCCAAGGGACTTTACATGAACAAAAAGTGACCTGGCAATATCTATCTCCTTCCGGCCTCAAACTCACCCACAATCCGCTTCCTGCTGGACAAGGTGGTTGAGTGACCGGGGACTCAATTCTAGCGAGAGATTTCAATATTGCCCAAGCCCATCCTTAGACACCACTAGGAAACAGGGTGGCAGGCAGCAGGCCTCACAAATTTTTAAACAATTGTGGGGAGGTGGGATGGCTGGATGCATGGTGATCTCTGCATCCTAGGGATAGGGGGTATTCCTACTACTCTGTGGTCCATGGGACATGTACAAGAATAGATCACTGCTATACACAGAGGAAAACCTCGGCTCACTGATTGATGCAACACTGGGCATTATAGCACAGTCAGACCATGCACCACTAATTACCACATGGGATCTGGGTTTAGAGAAGCAGTACTAGATGGAGATTTAACCCAACCCATATGAAAAGTGAATGGTTCAGGATTTTCTCAGTGAGAAAATCACGGAAATTATTCAGGACAACTCCTCCCAAGAAATCTCATCTACCATTCAATGGGATACCCTGAAGGCAGTCCTGAGGGGTCATCTGATAAAATATACAGCCACATTAGTGAAGGAATGGAAAGAAAGACAAACACAGCTTGAACAGACATGCAGTTTCTACAGCTAGCACATCAGCAAGGTGACCATACGGTTTTCGCTCAGATTGCAGACTAAGAAGGACTTAGACGCTTTATGCCTGCAACAAACGGAAGTGGCATTGGCATACCATGTCAGAGATATGGAGAGATTGGCCTCGAGCTGCTTGCCTTTTGGCATATTGCCTGTGCCAACAACGTAAAATGTCCACCATCACAGTAATAAAGGACCCCAATACAGGATTACCCCATACCAAGCTTAAAATATATCTCAAGTTTTTGCCAATATTTTAGAGCCCTCTACACTACAGACCATATGACAGACCCCACATTGACCAACACCTTTTAACGGCCCTAGGTTTACCCAGACTTAATCTTGATCAGCAAAACAGCTTAACGATGCCGAACACCCCGGAAGAGCTGCTGCTGGCCATCTCTGGTCCAACTCAAAAGCCCCTGGTCCAGATGGATACGGGCAGAGTTCTACAAGGTAAACACAGTTAATTAACAAACTCCTCCTGGGTGCCTTTTAACGAGGTTCTCTCAGGGGAAACCCCTTCCCAGCTGGGCATATGCAACAATTTCACTCATCCCCAAACTGGATAAGTACCTTTTACAGTGTGGCTCATATAGACCAATTTCAGTGCTTAATATGGACTATAAATATTTTATGTCTATTCTGGCCTGAAGGGTGGATAGGATCCTACCCACTCTGATGGGCCTGGATCAAACAGGATTTGTAAGCTCTAGATGAACCTCGACAACACCCGCAGAGCCCTGCACCAGGTGCATGAAATGCAATCCCGGATGATCCATCGTCCTTCTCAGCCTAGATGCTGAGAAGGCCTTCGACTCGGTGTCATGGCCCTTTCTTTTGCCACTATGATGGTGATGGGGTTTCCGACTCTTTGTGGCCACACTGAATATATACCTCCCACAGGCCTGCGAAAATTTCAGGTCATCATTCTGAGTACTTCCTCCTCTTCAGGGGAACACGACAGGGTGCTCCTTGTCCCCGGTCATTTCGCTTATTTTATAGAACCCTTGGCCCAGGCAATTAGGTTAGCACCTGGGATATCGGGCGTGAGTATAGATGGCAATAAAACACCATATAGCCCTCTATGCAGATGACATCCAATTATTCCTTACTAACCCTTCACAGTCCATCCTCACGGTCTTCCAAATTCTGGAGAAATTTGGAGAACACTCGGCTATAGGTTTAACACCAGCAAGACCGATGCCCTTACCTTTCACTACATGCCCCCAGAGTCACTAAAGGAAAACTACTCATTTCGATGGGGACTCTCCAAGATGAAATATTTAGGAATATATCTTTCCCATAGAGCTAAGATGCTTGAGTAACAACTATCGTCCCTTCATGGCATAGATGAAGCAAGATCTCGGTAGATGGAATGTCCTCCCATTAAATATGATGCAGCGAATTGATGTAGTGAGGATGGTGATTCTCCCAAGGGCCTTTTACCTCTTTCAAACATCCCACTTAATCTATCGAATAACCTATTCCGTGTTTGGAATAAGGCCATTTCAGAGTTCATTTGGGCAGGAAGACGTCCCAGAATTAAAATGAAGACTCTTTCTTCCTTAAATGCAAGGAGGACTAGCACTCCCATATCTTAAATTGTACTACTGGGCCTCGCGATCTGTCCTTCATACTCCAACGCTTGGCTGGATTATCCTGGCCTGATGGAGGGAGATTGAGGAAAGTGTATTACCCCAACGGATTATCTAAGGCTTATTATCTACAAAACCCACCATTAGTAAACCAACTGACTCAAACCCTTGGATCATGCACCAGATCAGAGCCTGGTACCCAGTGCGTAAATCTCTGGGGATTACCTCTTTTCTGGTGATGCTCTGCCCGATAAATTTGTTGGAAAATTTCCTCCAGCTGTAACTGACCACACATTTCATAATTGGAGACATGACCACCTTACAAAACTCCCACAGCTCCAGAGGGGACCTTTTTAAGGAATTTAGAAATCAGACGAGAATTTCATCTCCGCCAATTGATTTTTCCGCTATCTACAATTATGCCATTATTTTGAGGCGCCCCCGACTGTCCGCACTCTGGGGAATACCCACATATGATTCATCTACTCCAACAAACATTAAAATCCCAAAAGTTATCACATCCCATCTCAACCCTATATAAATCCCTGATGGAAGCAACACAATAGCATTAAGGAGAAATGGAGTGATGAGTTGGGTACCCAAATAACACCACAACAGCGGGCATAATATGCCATACCACATCGAGAATTACCTACTCACATGCATGGAGACTGTTCTCATGGCAACTGCTAGTAAGATTTTTTCGTACTCCAGCAATAACCTCACACTTTTGTGAATCAGGCTCCACAGCTTGTTGGTGCCAATGTGGAGAGGCTAATGCCCATCATTCCCATATCCTATGGTCTTGTTTAAGCTACAGCCCTTTTACAGGGCTTATTTGAGGAATTTGAGGAACTCTTTGGGCATAGGCCTCCCTACAGGGGAATTCTTTATCCTGCATGTCTTTCCTCATGAGATGTGAGACCCCCATTGCCAGTATCTGCTGGGAATTTGCCTCTTAGTAGTAAGAAGGCCATCACTAAGTGCTGGCTAACAACATTGATACCTACACTCTCAGACTGGAGGAGATAGTTAACTTTATATATAGGTCTGAGAGAATATCACATAATTTAAATGATAAAGCAGAACTGTGCTTCTAAAATGGAGAAGATGGATAGTGCATATTATGACGAAGACCCACACTTTATACCCTAGTAATTTTATTATCTACTAATAAGATCAGACCTACCATATCAGGCATAGGGTCCAACTCTCAAGATATAAGGATACTGTCATAATATGGAACACGCATTCACTACTAGAGGGCAGGAAAGTATTCCTGAAACTATACACCAGGAGTTGGAGTTAGAGAGGGTCGGAGGGAAGGGCTAGAGGAAGAGAGATCTTGAAGAGAGATAATGGCTGTTAATCGAGAAGAGCAGACTAGACCTGGAAAAGACTTGAATACCTTGGGTAAGAGAATGTTACTTAACTGATGTATGGTATAATAACTCTATATGAACTGTAACCCTGTATAAATAATGCTTTGTAAAAGATGTGCAGTCGACTGTAAAATGATAAAATCTTTAATAAAGACTATATTTGAAAAAGAAAATACTGTAGCAGGGGCCTCCTTGGATTCATTGATTTCACA
The DNA here is from genome assembly GCA_016271365.2 of Neoceratodus forsteri. NCBI lineage: Eukaryota > Metazoa > Chordata > Ceratodontiformes > Ceratodontidae > Neoceratodus > Neoceratodus forsteri. The sequence continues at coordinate 1,876,790,722 of CM057452.1, forward strand.
GTTATATCATCCATTAATATAACTATCTGGCTTGTCTACAGAGTATCTTCACTTTAGGTGGCAAACAGATCTTGGTTTTGAAACAGATAACAGTTCTTGGGATAAATATCTTACATGCATTCACAGACCTGTTTCCTCCTACATCTAGAAGGAGTGCTCCTGTAAATTTATATATATATGTTTTTATCCTCTGTCTCCCTGGCTACTCTCTTCTGATCAACCCCCAGCCCCATCATCTAGCTCCTCCGGGCTTTCTTCCACCAGCGCCCTTTCCTACAGGACTGTGACATGTGCCCAGCCATCAGTGTGGGCTCATGGTGGGGGTCAGTTGTTATCCTGTCACCAGGGTTTTTCCCGATTTTCTCCATGTTACTCCCTCAGGTCTCTGCAATGCACAGTTGTGCATATGTAGAGGTGCGATGCATGATAGAACTGACAATGGCCTGCTCCACCCACCTGGCCCAGCGCCAGCCCCCATTTGCCTGTCACTACCATCGAGCCTCCACTTGGTGGCAGCCAAGAGCCGGGAAGGCCTACCTCCCAATCCGGGAAAGGAGAGCTCCTTGGCAGCCACTTTATCCACTCCAGCCCCTCCCCAGCAATCTGCACTCATTCCCGAACATGGGTCGCTGGTGTGATGAGAGGTAGGGCATCCAGTGCCTCAGCCCTCTACACCACTGGGCTGGCCTCCTGGAAATGTTTTAATAGATATTTTCACACTCCAGTACAGCAAGCAAGGTTTGATCCTCAGTGACATCCTCATGTTGGAGAAAACACAGGGAAAGCAGAGCAACCCATGCTCATATATTTTGTTTTTTCCCAATAGTTCAGATATTCTGGGATGTCTTACAGTTGCAGCTGCAGGAAATCTTTAGCCTCTCTTCAAATTACCCAGTCATTGATTTTCTTTTTAGATATGTCAAAATGGACATTGCTAATCACAGTCCCAAAAACTATTTATTTATATAGTACTTGCTAAAAAAATTATTACAAAATGTGGTTGAAGGAGGAATCACCATCAGTACAACTTTGGCATCAATTAATGATCGATATGTATAAATATATATATATATATATATATATATATATATATATATATATATATAGCAAAAACTCCATTTAAAGCAGTAGTAGGGTTGTTCCACAGCGAAAGCGAGGAAATTGGTGAGTTGAAGCTTTTCAACTCTCTAGCCCACCTCCCCAACCGCAATGGGGCTTAGTCATTGGTCCAACTCTCACCCCATCACATGTGTGAAGAAGCAGAGGTATAGGAGAATGGGGTGGAGTTAGATTGACGACCCAACGCCGCACCCCGATGCTGGTTGGGGGATGGGACTGGGGGCGAAGGGAGCTTTCAACCCCAACAATCAATTTCTCACTTTGTTGCTGTGGAACAACCTAACTAATGCATTAAATGGAGTTTTTGCCTCTAATTTCCTTCTTTTGAGAATGATGACGAGAAATAGTGAATGTAATGCAGCGTAGGCCCTGTGCTCCCACAGCGTGATGTTTTATGACATAGTAACAGGAACAGCAATGCAAACAGAAGTGTGAACAGTGGCACACATGGTAATGCAAACGTAAATGGTAAAGGAAGCGTTAATAGAAATGCAAGTGCAAAGTGGCCTTGGCTGAACAGTGACGCAAAGCGGACATTGAAGTGGAGTCGAAAATGCAACTGGTAATGTGAACAGTGATGGCAGCAGTATTTAAATGGAAATGTTAAGTGTCACAGCAAAAAGAATGCGAAAGGAACAGAAACGGAACGCGAACGCAAGCACACACGTAAACACAAACCGTAACACGACAGGCAACGGTACTGCAATTGTAAATGCAAATGGTAAAGTTAACATGAAGAATAACACCAAAGGAAAGAGAAACAGAAACAGGAACAGAAGCGCCGTACAGAAACGCAAACTGAAAACACAGACGGGCACAGTACCACAATTGTAAACACAAATGGTAACGGTAACAGCAACAATAATAACAAAGGAAACAGAAGCTAAAGAAAATGCAAGCGCATATTGAAATACAAAACCATACGCGATGGGCACAGTAACACAATTGCAAACGCAAATGGTAACAGTAACAGCAAGGAAGATGCAAAACAAAAGAGAAACGGAACGCAAAACAAAAGGGCTGCCAGAAATGCAAATGGCAATGCGCACGGTGACACAAACAGAAACACAAACAGAGTAGTGGAAACATAAATGGTAACAGTAATGAAACGCAACTGCGAATGACATCGAAAGGGTAATGCACACAGTGGCGCATACGGGAACGGTAATGCAAACGGGACGTAAACACAAGTGGAAACAGTAACTGTAACAGTAATGGAAGCGCATACCCAGTTTTTGTCAAACAGGTGCATACAGAAACACAGTGTGTACAAAGAATGTATGCATTGTAATGGGGATCAAGTTTAAAATGATCATTGGAAGTACTTAATTGCTAATATCTCAGCAACCGCATCGATGTAGAAAAAATTTTTCATTTCGCATAAATATATTGACTTTTCTGGCTAGGTTTTGCTATTACATAGCCCGCTGCACCATGCAACTTGCAACAAAAATCTGTCTCTGATCAATTCCTGAGATACGAGCTCAAAAGGTGAGGCATATGCCACCATGTTAGTCTATGGGAAAAATGCCAACTTCAGAGTACCATAACTTTGCAGCCATGCAATATTTTTACAAACCACCAAAAGGCACATCTGTGAGATGTTGGCTGCCTTCCTCCAAATTCCAGCCCAAAAGACCAAACCGTTTGTTTGTAGCAGGGTGTAAAGAATTACTATCATTTTGGCGCCAACCTGAAAAGTAGTGTCACAATTTCGACACTTTTCACAAAATTTGCAAAAGTGTCATTATGCAACACTACTTTGTGACACTACTGTTTCCAGAAATTTGAAAACTTATTTCTGGGGTGTTTAGCCCCAAAATAAAGACATGGCTAGCATCCTCAGGATCCGACTAGGTGAACACAAAAAGAATTGTGTCCCTAGAGGGTTCCAAATTTAAATGCTAAGCATTTTTCTGATCACCAACTGAAAACAAAATGGTGGATATGCGTACACTACTTAGGCCATTTGCAACACTACAAAGTGCATTTTTGAAAGTGTTGAACTTTTGTTAACTTTTCCCATTGACTTATAATGGGAACTTGTTTTTGAATAACATTTGAACCGTTTAAAAGTTTTTCACGAAATCTTCAAAAGGCACATTGGGGACCCCGCTGCATCGCTCCCTGAAGTTTTTGGATCAGTCGCTCAAACCATGCGCTCTGTAGGTGAGAGCAAAGAATTTGCAAAAAGCATAATTACACATTTGTTTGTTGCTTAATAACTCAAGAGCCATATACCCGATTGGAACAAAACTTGGCAGATCCCAAGACCTACCATGCCCAATCGTGCATACCAAATTTCAGGCACATCTGCTGAATGGTGGCAAAGTTATTAAGGTGCAAAATTTGACCCTTTAACCTTAAAAGTGCTATCAACCCTAACTATGGTAGCACTACTGTGCTACCATAATATATATATATATATATATTTTGTTCCTTAATTATGTTGTATATTATGTCACCTCTCATTATAGGTGCTTGTGGACTCTGCTATGTATCCAGTCAAATTAATCAATGTGTATTCTGGTTTTATCAGATAATCCTGCAGCTTGTATGTTGTTTGTTATGTTGTATGAAAAAAGCACTAATCATATATTAAACAAAAGTTAATGAGACCAAACTTCTTTCTCACATGTAGTCAACTCATTGTCTGTATGACAAACAAGAGGGTATATTATCTGAGCACAGTAAAACGTCCTTGTCTGAAAGAAACAACACAATTAACATTTTATTCTACAGTCTTTATTTATCCAGGATAGCCCAACTAAGAAGCAGCATCTTGTTTCTAGTGGGGTCCTACTCCTAACCATTTTGCAACTGGGTAGACTGGAGCAATGGAAAGTTGAGTTACTTGCTGAAGGCTATATGGCGAGCTTTTGGCTCTAGCAGGGTTTGAACCTATTTCCCAGTTCCCAAGCCAGTGTTCTTATCACCGCCCACACTGCCTCTCAACACTTGCCAAACTCTGCACATTGCTAATCTGACCAGTAGTGGAATACACCACTCTGCTGCAGCAGCCTTACTGCAATGTAATTCTCGATGCTGAAGAATGTCCAGCAACAGCTGCCGTGCTATCATTTGGCATAAGCAGAGGTATTCCATCCCACGTCATTATAATGTTCACATAAACATCTTGACAACTGTAGGATAAATGTATGCCAAAACGTTTATTTATTTATTTTATTTGAAAAGGTGCACTGAGCACCAAGCTGAAGCTCATTTCCAGGCGTGACCGGGGCGGGGCAGAGGAAAATATGCTACAAGCAGTTGAAATAGCAAATCAGTAGGTGGTATATACAATCAAATAGGGTGATAGAGAACTACTAATGACAGCAGTATGGCAACAATATCAGCAATTTCAACAGTTTCAATTAAAGTTATCACTGGTTATGGAGAAGCTAGAGCCGGTACCTTCTAAGTGAGGACAGGCACAAGCAGGAGAGAAGTGTTCATGCAGAAGCATTTTAAAGGAGAGGTAGGCGGGGCAAATCTAAGAGTGGAAGGAAGAGACTTACAAATAGCAGAAGAGAAGGAGACCTAGACAGAGATGTGGACCAGTGAAGAACAGTGAAAGAATGAGGGAAGAGCAAAAGAACAGGTGGAGGGTGCCACAGTAGAAATCAGATCAGAGAGGTAGGAGCATAAGGAAGGAAACCAGAATTTGGAGAGAAAGGAAATGCCATGGGATACATGTTGTGAAGATAAGGAGGGAAGAAAGAGGAGCTGGTATAGGGAACAGTGTTGTGTGTTGGGGGAGTAGAGGAAACAGCAGAAGGTGTGAAAGATAGGATTCAACTCAGCTAATGAGGATTTGGGAGCTCTGCTGCACGCCACATCCACGTAGTCAAACAGCGGGAGGATCATTTTGAGAACAGTCTCACACCAAACCAGAGGACATGGACAGGATTCCTGTAGACAGCACCAAGTTTGAAATATAATTTATGTTGTCTTGCACGCAAGAGGCAACATCTTGTGGTAGTAGGAGAAATGCAGAGGTGTGTCAGTGTTGGTGAATGCAGGGCACGCTTTAGTAGGTGTGTCCCTCATTTCCCAATTAGCTAGTATGCTAGTGGTGACACTAGAATTATGTAAAGTGCCACCAACTTGAAAGAAATATGCCACTGCAATCAGAGACAAGCTTGTTATGCAGCAGCAGCAATGACACGCCCCTGTATGTACCTTTCCTGGTGAAGCATTTCAATAAATATGGCGGCTCCTGCCATCCGCCACACAATCTCCAGAAAGTCGACTTCGGGGTGTCCAGTCCCCATGTCGGCATGCCTCCCAGTTCAATTTGTTTGCTGATGGAGTACCCAATCCCCGCCAGCATACTATATCCCCCCATGCCTAATTTGGTTTGCACAACGGGGTGCCCAATCCCTGCCGGCATAATGCCCCCCAGTTTAATTTGTTTGCTGACAGGGGTGCTCAATCCCCATCAGTATCATCTTCCTGCCCCCACACACTTTGATTGCCAACGGGGTGCCCAATCCCCATCGGCTTCAGTCCCTCCAACTCATGCGGCACACTAGAGCCCACCCCAAGTGTGCCCAAATGCACTTTTTGTAAAACCTGTAAATAAAGAAAACATTCCCCAATGTCCATTTTTTTGTCCCTGTAAAAAGAAAACGGTCCTCGTCATCAGGATGCCCTCCCCCAACCAGCACCCACCCTTTGTGCACCCTAGCTCCGACAACCCCATCACCCCATACTTACTCCGAGGTATGGCGCGCGATCTTCGCTGGAGGAGACGCCTGCACCTTCAAAAGCCAATTGAGAACTGAAGAAAATCACGGTAAGCTGTATAATGGCATCAATGGGGTTTCAGCCATTTTTTGAATTTTGGCTCCAAATGTTCAACATGGAGTTTCTCGACTCTCAATTATGAACACATGCACTGTCATTTCGTTATTCAGTTCAAAGGTGATTTCGCAGTCACGTGTGAAATCACCTTTCAGGACTGATTAACGAAATGACAGTGCTATTGTTCAAGAGGTGGGGCCCAAAAGCCTATATTGCAAATTTGGTGAAAAAATTCCAAAAATGACAGTGTTACGAAGGTAGTGCTGCACAGTTTCCACGCGACGCCAGAACTGTGAAAAATTTTATATTTTCACTCCAGATTTTCAACATTGCCAGTTTTCACACCTCCTATGAACGGTATAACTGTCATTTTTCACATCCTGCCTGAAATGTGTTTTCGCACATCTGGCGACAATGGCGTGGTTGTTGTGGGAAATCAACTTTTGGGACAGATTAACAGAATCACAGTGCCACTGTTCATGAGCAGAGGTCCCAAAATGCCTATGTGGAAAATTTGACTAAAAAATTCCCAAATAATTGCATTACAGGCATGCGTTGCTTAGTTTCTACGCACGCTGTGGACTTCACCAATTTTCATATTTTCACTCCAGATTCTCAACACTGCCATTTTTCACACCTCCTTATGAACAGTACAGCTGTCATTTTCATATCCTTCCCAAAATGTGTTTTCACACATCTGGCACACAATGGCGCAGTTGCTGTGGGAAATCAACTTTTGGGACAGATTAACAAAATCACAATAAAACTGTTTATGAGAGGAGGTCCCAAAATGCCTATGTTGAAAATTTGGTTAAAAAATCCCAAAATAATTGCTATTATGGACGTGTGTTGCGCAGTTTCTACGCACACCGTGACTTCACCAGTGTTTCATATTTTCACCCAGATTTTCAGCATTGCCATCTTTTTACTACTTCTCATGAACAGTGCAGGTGTCATTTTTCACATCCTGTCCAAAATGTGTTTTCGCACCTGTGGCGCCAGATGGTGCAGTCGCTGTGCAAAGTCACCTTTCAGCTAATGAACTGATAATGCCCCTGTTCATGAGATGGGGTCACAAAAAGCCCATGTTGAAAATTTGGAGTGAAAATACCAACAAACACCCAGGGTGTTAGGGTTTCCAACTGTAACCCCTCACCCTGTAGAGCCTGACAGGTGTCAGGGTGTGACTTGGGATTGTAGGCGTAATGTTCACACCATTCACCTCCACCCCACCCTGCAGCCACTGAAAGGCATCAAGGTGTGCCTTGGACTCTTCGCCCTAAAGTTCATCCCATTCTCCTATACTGCACCCATCTCAGCATATTTTTATGGAATGGGGTGAGTATAAGGCCCAAAGACCCCAAGGCACACCGCATCACTTGTCGGTGTCTGCAGGGTAGGGGTGAGATGAAATGGTATGAGCTGCTATGGCTGATGACCCAAAGGCACACCCAAATGCCTGTCAGTCTCTGCAGGGTGGGTGGGTAGCCAGTTCAAGTACTTCACTGCCATTCCTATTATGCATCTTCTAACTCCTGCACTTCCAATGCCAACGCCAGCAAGCCAGCATTCGGCATTGATAAATGCTTGTTTGATAATGGCATCAATGTGGACTGAGAAGTCAAGTCGACTGTCTAGCCACACAGCAAGGTGTTTGAAACAGGGACTGACTCCAAGAGGGTGCCATTGAGGGGTTTGAATACAGGGGTCCGCTAAGCCTACTAGTCCAGTAGTGGGTTATGAATAGCATGGACATTTTTGGGAGGCATTAAGGAGAGCTGGTTGGAAAAGAACCAGCATTGAACATTGTAAAAGTCACACTGTAGGGACTGTTCCAGCTTGAGGATGGAGTATCCAGTGACAAACTGTGTTGTCCAAATAAAGAACTCCACAGGTACACCACCTAGTAGCAGTCCTCAGTAATTACAAAATGAGCCATTGAGAAAAAGTTTTACAAAGTTTCATCCAATGGAGTATTAACTATGGGGTTCTCTTTACATTACCATTCGTACTGCTCCTTCCTGCCACTCACTCAGATCCATCCTTCATGAATTCACTACTCACTTCTGCAGTTGTCTTTGATCCTGTACTGTGTTTTGCTGCCCTACAATCCCCTCCACTCCCTCTGACCTAATTCATTTCCCCGCGCCACAGTTTCCCCATCCTGACCTGCTGAATAAAGTGCCAGCAGTGCTTCATTCACCTTCAAATTACTGCCATCTACATTTTAATACCGCATCTAGCAGTGCCTTGTTCATACCATACCTAGCAGTGCCTTTGAACATAACTGAGCATGAACAAGGCACTGCTAGGTACCTTGTTCATACTCTGTGCCTTGTTCATTTATTTATTTAAAAGTTTCATCAGGAAGGCATTACTGAGCAGGGTTGCTCGCTTCCAGATGCGCCCTGGGGTGAAGGGGAAAAGGATTATACAGTTCATATACAATAACACAGCTACAACTGCAGCATAGTAATTACTGCATAGAACACATAAAACTAGTATTTTCAGTAAGCACACAAAACATTTAAATAGCAATATCCACAGCATACAGATACAACATTGTAATTTGTGATTAAATAGCATCTAGTAGATTGGGAAATTAATGCTGTGTAATTGCAATAGGAGGTACAAGGAAACAACAGCGTATAGAAATAGAGCTGGGAATGGAGTTGAGAGAGTAGACTTAGTTTTAAGCCAATGTACAAAGGGTGCCAGCCTGAGGGGAGAGAAAATCCATAGCTTTAGCCAATGGCCACTTAAAATCTCCAGGGCCACTAAAATATATACTAAGGGCAGGTGCGTGAATGGTGTTCTAGATATTATCCCACTTCCTGAAAGATGAGTGGAATGACCAGGAATTGGTTTCAAAACAATCACCAGACTACCAACACAAGCATCACCTCAGCAGGCCTTGTGGCAAGAGGACATTGAAGGATCTTTTAGATTGGTGGATGGAATCACCCAACGAGGAGAGGCAGGAGTTGTCCTTGAGTTTTAATGCCAGATGGCTTTATTCAAGCAACAGGGGTAGGTTGACATGGTCACAAGGGAAGACGGTAGCAAAATTGTAAAGCAAACAAGCAAAAGCAAACAAACACTATTTTCATATACTGTAAGCCACTCTATTAAACAGTTACTAAGTAAGGATCCTATAAAATCTAAGAGTGCACCTCGGCCTAAGGCCACTGTATTTTAATTCTACCAGTAGCACTTCTATGGTATCACCATTAGACAGTTACCAGCTCTGAAGCGGCTCTTGCAGTAACACACAGTACAGTTGCAACAATTCATGTAAATAAAGAACACATCAGAGTCCACTTCCAGTGAGGGTCTTCTTGCACCCAAGCTGAGGATGAGATGAAGAAGAGAAAGGGAATGAAGATGAGGGATCCTGCAAAGCACAAAACTGGCACCTCAGTGGAGGCCTAGGGAGACCATTGGGATTATGAGAGATTTGTTAAACAGACCATAGGTTCATCAGCGTAAAACCCACTCTCTCAGGCTGCCAGAAAAGAAGAATGAACTGGGAAATTCCTGGCACAAGCCCGCTGGTGGACTGCCAGAAAACAGAAGGGGCAAAATGGAACAAGATTCCAGCACAAACCCGCTGGTGGGCCTCCAGAAAGACAGAAGAATTGAGGTGGTACGTTGGCACAAACCAACTGGAGGGCTGCCAAGGACAAAATGAGCTGCTGAGATTTTTGGCACAAACTCACTGGAGAGCTGCAAGGACAAGATGAGCTGCTGGAGCTTCTTCAGCGCAAATAGCTACCAAATGTTTAAATAAAAAGTTACTGGAGGGCTGCAAGAACAAGATGAGCTGCTGGAGATTCTTGGGCACAATCATTCTGGAGGGCTGCCAAGGACAAGGTGAGCAGGGAGAATGCCTTGCGTAAGCAGGGATGAGAAAGAAACCAGGATGAAGCAGGGACACCTAAAGAGAGAAGAAAAATAACAAACAGGGTGTAGCAAGCTGGATGAAGAGAGAAGAGACTGAAGTGTCCAGAACATGAAATAAGAAAAACAAGAAAACGGCTGCCATGGCTCACATTGGTTTCTGGGACTGTGACCAGCGGCGGACGAGAAGGGGGACGTTGATGGTTCTTCCAGGGCAAGCACACTCTGGGTGAAGAAGATTCTGACCAAGACCACAAGCATGGAAACTGGAAGATGGTGGTGAAGAATGAAGCTGTAGGATCTTTCCTCTAATGGACGGAGACTGATTCCACTGAGGTACGATTACAGACACAGGTGTACAACCTTAGACGGCTTGGAATCGACATACAATACTTGCAGTGCAGTATAGTGGCAGAAGACTGGGTCCATATGCACAAGTCTTTATCAATCAAGACTGGATGGTACACTCAGAATCTGCTCAGGGGCAATTAAACATTTCCTGGGACAATTGTTCGGTTGCAGTGGTGATTTGCCAGAAGCAGGGGCAAATAACCCAGTCTGGGGCAATTGTTCGGTTTCCAGGGTAACTTGCTGAAGCAGGGGCAAATAGCCTGGTCTGGGCAGTTGTTCAAGCTTCAACAGTAACCTGCCAGAAGCAGGGGCAAATTACCCAGTCCAGGCAGTTGGCAAACAGTAAGGCAGTTCAGGCAATTTGCAATCAGTACAACGGTTCAGGGACTTTGCAAACAGTAAAACAGTTTAGGCACTTTGCAAATAGTAAAACAGTTTATGCCCTTGCAGGTTCATTGCCACACTAGATGCCCCAATTGCCATTTTACTCCAATGACGCCACTGCCCTCCAATGGTACTAGCCTTATTTAAGGAGCCGCTAACCAACTCCTTCCTTGGCCTTCCCTATGTGGCAGTCCAAGGTGGGAAATATTTAACAAATCCCTTCCCACACTTGGAGACTGCAGTTGCTGTCCCAAAGCTCTCAACAAACAGCAGGGGTCTTAATGCCCACCCACCGCCTACTGGGAGACTAAACCATCTCACTGTGTCTCGGGACTAGGGTGTGTCTGGACAGGTGTAGAGTGCCTGGGCTTGCTTGCCCTTCCTTGGTCTGGTCTGTGCCCTTTAAACTATAGGGCTTTTCTGGCTGGGCCCCTTTATAGACTCTAGGCTCTTCTGCTGAGCCTATTCTTTACTGGGCCCCTTTTAATCTGTGCGTTTAACCTTACTGGGCCTCCTTTACTGTGCCACTTAGACTTGTGGGCCTACCTGCTGGGCCCTTTCATCACTCTGGGGCTTGCTATTACCCTCTTTAAGGTCCCTCCAGTGATTGGCCCTTTAAATATTCCTCTAGGCCTTGACAGGGCCTTTCTGTCTATCACCCCCTCTTACCTCACCTTAACTCCACCTCCTACTGAATATTTATAAATTCACTATGGGCCTCTATGCCTGGCCCCTACTTTGAGCTCCATAATGCCTGATGAATAATTAAATATTTAAACTGCTGGCCCTTCAGCTCGTCCCTCTGATGGTGCCCTAGGCACTTTTAAACATTTTAAAACAAGCGTTTTGTTTAAATCTAGATGGCCAGCACTTTGTTGGCATGCTGCCTCCAACTCATTGCCCCATCCCGGGGTGAAGAAGCTGCTGAGGGAGGCAGGAGCTAGGCTGGCAGTGAGAGGACCTACAGCAAAGGAGTTGGGCAGTGCAGCGGACAGGAAGGAGTCTCTGGAGGGATGACACTCCTCTTCTGTTGTGATGCGGCTCTTCTATGCTTCTGATGAGGGACCATCTTAAAGCAGCAGTACTAGAAAATCAGGAAGTGACCTATCAAAATTCTGTTTTCTGCTGTAAGCATGCGGCCAAGTTCCAGTTTCCACACCTGTAAATGTTTTTTCCAGTCGTCTTTAGTTTTTAGATATTTGCAATATATTTGAAGTGTTGTAGCGCTACAACAAATATGGCGGCTGACTAATTTCAGCGTGTTTCTCCAGGTCGCATCACATCTTTTGACAACAGCAGAGGAACCCTCTACTGACCATTCCTGATGCCCCTGCAAGTCATTCATATGTGCAGTTGGCAGCAGAGGGTTCCAGTGCAACATGCTAAGTGGCAGAAATGTAAACAAAAGCGGAGAATAACTGACCAAATTACTCGGCGATAGTACAATGCTGGCGAGAAAGAGTACCAGGTATATGATTAGCAGGGCACAGGGAATAAGCTGTCAAAAAGTGCAATTATTTTCCCGTAGTACTGCTGCTTTAACTTAGAAGGAAACTGGCACAAACAACAAAAGGGGCAGCAAGCTCCACACCGTGCCACAGACCATCGCGGACATGAACCATGCACAAAGGCTGTTCTTCTTCGCTGGCCGGAGGAGGGCACTGCTGCAGAGTAAATGGGACCAGCTTCAACACACAAGGTAAGCCACCATTGGTCTCCTTCACCCTCTAATGGTCCTCTCTCTGACACAGTCCAGTATGACTATGCTGAAGTCCGTTGGGTTCCTATTCAAAAGTGCTGCACTCGGGTTCAATTCTGGAACCCTGAGCTTGCACTAGGCAGCTGTTGAATTTCTTTATTTTTTGAAAAAACAGCCCCACTAGAACCATTCGCTGGACAGGGACAGCAGTCCCAGTGTGTGGGGAAAAGTCTAAGAGCCTGCTACCTGCGGTTTCATGTCAATACCGCGCATAAAATTTCAGCGCGATAAATATAAGCGTGGCCATTTTGCCACATGACAAAGCAGCACCCAATGATTCAATTGCAGGTCAATGCATCGGATCGCATCACAAAGGTACACATTACAATACACCAGCCCCTCACAGCACTGCTAAAATACTTTTACATTTACGCTATTTTCCTTGCAGCATTTATTTACCTTGCAGATTACAGTACACCAGCCCTCACAGCACGATTGCTCACATGATTGTTTCCTTCTGGACCAAGCTACATAAATTCTGCTAAAACTCGTAGTTTTACTTGCAGCATTTTGTGGTTAAAAAGATTATTTACCTTGTTGATTGGATCCATGGATTGCATGATGGCAGGTGCATTGTGTACTGGAGAACAGTATAGCTCAGTCTTCACCCAGTCTTCACCCACCAGCAGTCCAGCATGAGAAGAGATGCAATTGGTGTTCAGGCAGAATGAGGGAGCCATTATTCTACTGAGTCACATGAGTGCTCCCATGAGTATTTCTTTCTGGATTAAGCTACATAAATGCTGTTAAAACTTTTATCTTTATTTACTTGACAACACATCAGACGTGACACATTAAAATTCATTGTCTCCCCAAACCTCCAACATCAAACTTTGAGCTGAAAGTTATGAGTGATTGCTCTCAGGTACTCCATCTCAGAACAGCTGCCATAGCCACTAACCACTGCCATTATCCTTTTGGCGGTGTCCCGTACTTACGGTGTGGTGCTGGCAGATCTTGGCCAGATAGATAATGCTTCAGCTTCAATTCATTCATCTTCTGTTCTGTTTTAAGGACCTTAATGAATTTCAGATGTTAGGATGGCTGGCCCCCAATAAGTTATTGAAGCTCCAATGCCAATCCTCATTTGCACTGATTGCTGATTGTTGTACATTCCAGTAACATGTGCCCCCATTTGCACTGATTGTTACTGACCATACTGAATGAACTGAATGAACTATAGTAACCCGCATGTAAGCTTTCTTACATACAGGTTACACACAGTAAAGTGGTGACAACTGAAGCATGCAGATTGCTAGTGCTATTTGCACTGAGCCTGCTGTACACTGTTATTTGTTCTTGGCGGCTTGTGTTGGCGCTATAATTGCTGTGTGGAATGTTTCACGCCAAATCGCCATGCTGATTCGTTAGATACTGCTGCCTGCTTGGGGAATGGAGCAGGCAGCAGAGAAGGAGAAAAACTTTTTCTTTGCTTTTAAAACAAATGCTGCCTGTCTGGTGCTTGGAGGGAGGGGAAACACTGCCAGGGGTCCTTCATAACACCCCTATTACTGCCCATGAACACTGGGGACCCCATAGGACACTTTATTTATTTAAAGAGCTTGTGGTGCCCCATACTCTGGGGCACTACATATATCCTGAAGTTTATTTATTTATTTAAACGTTTCACCAGGAAAGGCATGCTGGCCAGTGAATGCTCATTTCTAGATGTGTCCTGGGGAGAGGGGACTGGGAATAACAGTAAGGATACAAGCAGCAAAAGATAAATACAGTATAATAAATGAATAAGAGATACAGCGCCAACAGGAAGACAAAATTGATAACAGTAATTCAACAAACAGAAAAGTGCAAGGAGTAATATTAACAGTTGCATGAGTGACATAGAATAAGTGCTAACCTGTGTAACAGCAAAAGTGTGGTGAGGGCAGGTATAAGCACATTTGTAGGAAGCGGAGAAAAGGTCCTTTAGGTGGGAGGTGAGGACCGAGGGAGGTACTGTAGCATGAAGGCTAGATGGGAGGAGGGAGGCCTTATAAAAATAGAAACATAGACAGTGATGGCTGAAAAGACCAGAGGTCTATCCAGTTTGCCCAAGTTCCCTATAATCCCTGGAACCTACTGTTCTTCCAGGGTACTAACCCTCCTTGTCTTCTCCCCATTCTCTGCCTTGGTCCTATTGCCCCAGGCAACCACCATTTCCTTCATTCTATCCCAGCCCTGCTTGATTCCCTGTTTTCACACCCACTGCCTCGACCGACAGACTGTTTCTAAGGTTCCACCTCCCTTTCCTTAAATAGCACTTCCTCATGTCCCTCCTGAACCCCCTTCTGTTAATTTCCACTCATGTCCACATGGCCACAAGTTAGTATTTGGACTAAATCATTCCCCAGTTCACTTTAATTCCTTTAAGGAACTTGAAGGGCTCTATCATATCTTCCTCTCCCTACTGGTCTCCCGTGAGTACATATTTAATGCATTGTGGCACTCCTCATAGACTCTGCCTGCTAGCCATGAATCATTTTTATGTTTGCTTGCACGCATGTGCAAGAAACATAGTGCCATCATACGAGTTTTCTAGAGGTGTGTCAGCCTCTTCCAATTCAGTCAGTGTGTTTGCAGGCACGGTCACAGTGCGCCAATCACTGCTGCAGCTGTCTATGACAGCAGGAAAATGCAGTGGAATACAGTTGAAAGGAGAGCTCGCTTCAGTGAGAGAGCTCTCCCCCTAACACACACACACACACAGCAAGCACATATTGCGTGCTGATGTGCTCCCTCCCCATGCACACACTGTGTGGCCGACGGTGCTCAATCCCGGCTCCATGCCTCCCAACAACAGCTGTCCAGGTGCCATGCTGGGAGCCCCACCCAGCGTGCAAGAACTGTCATAGCCAACGGGGTGCCCAATCCCCATCAGCTCCACGGCTGCACGCCTCCCAAAAATGGTTTCTATGTGCCACGCTGGGAGCCCACCCCAGCGTGGCAAAGCATATAAGAGGCCGACGGGTGCCCTAACTCTGTCGGCCCAGCCCCCCAAACAGTTTTCTTCCAGCTGCCATGCTGGGAGCCCACCCCAGCCTGGCAACGCCCGCGGCTGCCTAAAAACCTGTAAAGAAGAAAACCTTCCTTGCAGTCTCCCGCCCCCACAACCTGCACCCACCCACTGCACACCCTGCCTCCCACACCCTGCCTCACACCCCGCCTCAATTTACACATCGAGCTCGGGCGTGACGATCATCGGTGGACCGGGAACACGCCTGCACTTTTCAAATACCGTGAACTGAGGGAAATGCCGTAAGCTGTATAATGGAATAAATAGGTTTTTTTTCAACTTTGTTGCATATCTCAGGCATTTTTGGAATTTGAGTAAATTTTCAACATGGGTTTTGGGACCCCTCCTCATGAATTCTTGCACTGTCATGAGAAGACCCAGTTTAAGGGTGATTTCGCAGTTACTGCACGAAATCACCTTTGGGACCCATTAACAAATGACACTGCCAGTGTTTATAAGGTGGGCTTTCAAAAGCCTATGTTGAAAATTTGGTGAAAAATTCCTAAAATGACTGTTTTACGAGTGCGTTGTGCAGTTCCTACGACGTCAGAAGTTCTAGAATTTTCAATATTTTCACTCCAGATTTTCAACATTACCATTTTACCACACCTCCTTATGAGCAGTACAGCTGTCATTTTTCACATCTCATCCAAAACGTAGTTTACCATGTAGCGCATAATGGCGCAGTCGGTGCGATAAATTAATGTATGGGACATATTAAGAAAATCACAGTGACACTGTTCATGAGTAGAGATCTTAAAATAGCTATGTTGAAAATTTGGTGAAAAATTCCTAAAAGTGACTGTTTTACGAGCGCAGCGTGCAGAGTTCCTACGCATGCTCATAAGTTCGCAAATTTTCAATATTTTCACTCCAGATTTTCAACATTGCCATTTTACCACACCTCCTTATGAGCAGTACAGCTGTCATTTTCACACCTTGCCCACCAGCGTGTTTCCAGCCCATGTAGCGCACAATGGCGCATTTGGTGTCTTGAAATCAATGTATGGGACACATTAAGAAAATCACAGTGACACTGTTCATGATCAGAGGTGTTAAATGGCTATGTTGAAAATTTGGTGAAAAAATTTCCAAAATGACTGTTTTAGAGCTATGCTGCGCAGTTCCTACGCACGCTGGCAAGTTTGCGAATTTGTAATATTTGCACACCAGATTTTTACCAGTGCCATTTTACCGCACTTCCTTATGAGTAGTACAGCTACCATTTTTCACATCTTGCCCAAAATGTGTTTCTGCACATGTAGCGACAGTGGTACAGTCGGTGTGTGAAAACAATGTTTGGGACAGATTAAGAAAATCACAGTGACACTGGTCATGAGCAGAGGTCTTAAAATGGCTATGTTGAAAATTTGGTGACAAAACTCCATAAAATGACTGTGTTTGAGTGAGCATTGCGCAGTTTCCACGCACCCTCGTAAGTTCATGAATTTGTAATATTTTCAGTCCAGATTTTCACCAGTGGCATTTTTCCACACCTCCTTAGGAACAGTACAGCTGTCATTTTCTACAACATGGCTGAAATGTGTTTTCACACTTTCAGTGCAGAAATGCATGGTCACTGTGGGAAATCACTGTTCGGGACAGATAAAGAAAATCACACTGACACTGTTCATGACTGGAGGTCCCAAAATGCCTGTGTTAACAATCTGCTGTAAAAAATCCCAAACTAGTTACATTACGGGTGTGCGCTGTACAGTTTCTATGCATGCTTGTGACTTCACCAGTTTTTTAAGATTTACAGCAGATTTTCAACATTGCCATTTTTACACCTCCCATGAACAGTACCGCTGTCATTTTCACATCCTGTTTGAATGTGTTTTTGCACCTATGGTGCCAAATGCCGTAGTCGCTGTGCAAAAGCAGTTTTCGCCAACAAGCTGATATTGCCACTGTTCATGAGGTGGGGTCACAAAAACCATGTTGAAAATTTGGGTGAAAATACTAACAAATGCCTGAGGCGTTAGGGTTTCGACCATAACGCCCACCCTGTAGAGAATGACAGGCATCAGGGGTGTGACTTGGCATTCTTGCCTGTAATGCTCATACCATTCCATCCCCACCCACACCTTGCTGCCAGTGAGAGGCATCAAGGTGTGCCTCGGACTCTTCTGGCCCAAACTTCACCCCATTCTCCCATACCGCACCCATCTCACCGTATTTCCTGATGGAATGGAGGCGATAAGGGCCAAAGACCCCAAGGCACAGTGACACTTGTCAATGTCTGCAGGGTAGGTTGTGGTGAAATGGCGTGGTCATTATGCCTGATGACCCAAAGGCACACCCAAATGCCTGTCACTCTGCAGGAGGTGGTGGGGTTGGTTTCAGTTCAATATTTCGCTGCCATTCCTATTATGCAGCTCTGTAACTTCTACACTACTAATGCCAATGCCAGCAAGCAAACATTCGGCATTGACAAATGCTTGTTGTTACTCTGTTCTGCACTGTCTCCAACCTATCCTTATCCTTTCTGAGGCGAGGACTCCAGAACTGGTCGCAGTACTCTTGGTGAGCCCTCACCTGGGATCTGTAGAGGGAAATGTTATCTTTGCCTTATGGCTAAATGTTTTGAATGACAACCCATTACAATTGTATGAACTGGTTGCCATTTCAGGAGCTTTGACCTGCACTAAAACGCTGGTCTGCTGGCCATGAAACTTGAATAAGATTTTTTAAACCTCACTCCAAATAAATTCTCCTTTTTCACCTTACCAGGAGCCCCTGTAGGCTGGCACTCATTTGGCCTCTGGTAAGTGTGGGTTATGGTACATCCCTCTCCTGGGA
Organism: Neoceratodus forsteri; assembly: GCA_016271365.2. NCBI lineage: Eukaryota > Metazoa > Chordata > Ceratodontiformes > Ceratodontidae > Neoceratodus > Neoceratodus forsteri. The sequence goes on from CM057452.1 coordinate 1,876,808,856, forward strand.
CTAACCTGTGCCCCAATTCCTGCCATGGTCTTACCACTCTCTCCCTCTTGAATACCTACAACTATTCTCAGTTCATATCATTTCACCATTGTATGACTTGATTAATTTCCTTAATTACTTACTTATCAGATTGTGCCTGCTACTTGAATCTTAATTTGCCAGTTGCACCTACAGTACCTTAACCTTCCCTGGTTAATTGTCAATAAAGAGATCTTTATTCTGACTCAAATTCAGAGGCCCATTGCCATGTATTACCAGCAGATGTCAGTGTTTCATTCTCTTCAAACAATCTGATTTTGTAATTGTGTACTGCTGCAGCCGGACGCCCTTAGCCAAGCAGAATTTAAACATGATTATTTATATTAATTGCTAAAAACTATGTTGATGCAGACATTAGGTTGAAGAACACAAAGCATAGAAGTAGGGAAATTAAACATTTTAGGTCTCAGAGTACTGGCAAATCAACGGTGGGGTCTTCCTTTGGGCTATCAGTCCTTATGCCCACCCCTAGCCCATAGCCTCCTGTCCAAAGCACAAGGCACAGTTCCAAGCCAGTGCCTCATAGTGATACACTCTTCAAAGGCAGAGAAGTATGACTCACCACATGTTACCAATAGAGGCTGTTGTAGCAGGCCCTGTGTGAAGAAAAGAGATCATGTCTAACCTTGTTTGCAGAGGGGAGGGTGGGCATTAGGGTTGACAACCCAAAGGAAGACCCACAATGGATTCACCAATACTCCAGAGATCCAAAACCTTAATGTTTTTAATTTCCTACTTTGTGTGCTTTGTGTTCTTCAGCCCTAATGTCTGCATTAACATAGCTTTTGCAATTAATTTCCTTCTTTTTCTGAGAGTGGAATCATATCCTCATTCACGCATGTCCAGAAGGGACCAGCACAAAATGAAATGAGTAGGATACTGGAGATAGTCTTGACACAGTGCATGGGGCCCTCAGGCATCAACACTCATGTCAACCCCTTGTCAGGAAGGCTCCCCAGCTCACCACATGGTGTTATGTGTGGGCCAGAGCACTGCTCTGTCCCTTCCGGCTGGTGCTGGTGCTGCACACTGCAGCACCTTCTCCCCAGCCTTGGTCCATTAAGCCGGCTCACTGAGGTTGCTCCCAAACTCAGGCTGCTAACATGGAAAGGAAATGTGGTCCCTACAGGCCACGGATGTTCCTGCAAACAGTTGCAGATGACAAGAGACTGTTTTCTTAATTGCAGGAAAAAATAAATAAAAGCAGAAGATGTCGTGGAGCGGTTTTCTTTTTGAAAGGTACATCTGACACGAGATTGGGCACCCCATTGTTGGCATGCACTTGGGGTACCAGGAGAGGGCACGCCAGTGTCCCATACTGCTGTTGGAGGAGAAGTTATCTTCTTCAACACTGGGGTTTGGGCATCCTTGTGTCAGAAACAGTAGATTACAGGCATGGAGGAACATAACAGAGAGGATGGGGAAGGTACCACTGACACGGGGAATGGCCACCTCAGTGTCAGCATGACAGTTGGGGCACTGGGGTTGGATGCTTCTGGTGTCCCAGACTGCTGGGCAGGGAGGGAGGTTATCTATACTGACACAGGAACTGGGCCCTCAATGTCTGGAAGTAGAAATTATGCCATAGGGGGAACATTACGGAAGGGAGGGAGACAGAACTGGCCCCTGCATCAGGCAGTTGGCAGTTGGCAGCCCAGCATCAGGCATTATTAATAATTAAAATGACACCAGGGTTTGGGCTCCTGGTGTCCAGTTCAAATAAATAAAGATGTTTATGTGGCTAATGCTGGACACATCAGCAGAAAATATGCACACATGCACATACGCTAGCAGGGTGGGTTACACACTGACACGTAGCCCCATCCCTGCTGAACGGAACAGTAGAAAGGCATATACAAACAGGGAGCTGGACCTGCCAGCTGACAAAGAAGTACATTTGATAAGACAAACCACATGACTACATGTGGTCATAAAAATGTAGTTATCATTCAAACGCTGATTTTTAAACTGTGCATGCTAATAAATGGAATGTTTTTCTTAAATATTTTTAAAACTATTGAATTTTAGATGGCCCAGTGGTGTTGATGGCTGAGGATTGAGCACTTCACCTCCTGCCATGCGGTGACCCATGCTCGTAATGGACATGGGTAATTTGGGGGCTGACTGGGGTGAGGGAGGACTGAGCATCCACAGACAGCTCTCCTACCTCAGGGGATGGTGGACTTTGCATCCCGCTGTTGTCTGCCTCCTGGAGGTGCCTAGTGGATAGCGCACAAGGGAACGACAGCCAGACAGGCAGTGCATGATCTGTCTGAGTACACTTCTGCAGAGACAGAGCTTGCCCGTTAGGGCACTGCATGTGTATACCTTGGGAAGGGAAACTGTAAAGCAGAAATAAGGGCTAAGTGGTGACCATCATTCCACAACATCTCCATAGATCCGCACCACTGTCTGGACATCTGGAAGTTCCAGGATGGTCCATGTGAGGTGGGTGCTGGCCAGGGGCAGGTGGGGATGGAAGTTGGGGTCCCTGGCGGGTAAACAGCTGAATGAAAAAAAGAAACTACTGATGTTTGGGAGACAAAAACACAAAAGCACACACCTTTGGTCAGACTGTATCAAACACGCTAGTTTTAGGATTCAGATCCTCCTAGTTTTTAGTTACACCTGAACAAAAAAAAAGTCTTTATTTTGGTGATTTTTTGCCCTCTTTAACTTTACCTGCACTGAACCAGTTGCCAGAAAATTTTCTTGATTCAGAGATCCTGACACCATCTCTATGAATTCCAAAGTTCATGTAAATTAGTTGAAAGGGGCAAAGATATTAAGGTGCAAAATTGGGTTTAACATTAGAGGCTTACTCAACCCTAATACCAAGCCTGTATAATAATTACTGGTGATACCATTTATTGACTAGACTGACACCACTTTCTGACACCATAATAACTAGGTTCCATCCATAATAACTGGCAGGTTATTATGATGCAAGATGTCTGTTAGACAATAAGCAGTAGTATTGTGAAACTGAGAGCCGCCATCTTGCTCTGCCCCGCACTGCAGCACCCCACCAATCCATCATTACTCAGTAACTGTTTAAAAGTAATTTGAGCTTAATATCACATCTCCAAAGGGATATTTGAAACCAGCATTTTTTTCACAGAGAAGCAGAGCTTATGGCACTCAAGCAGTGAGAGTAAAAGCCGTGAACCAGCAATTATATGGAACAAACTATGTGGTATTGTACATTATAATTTTTTACACACTCTTTGTGTGTAATATCATTTTATGTGGTATTACACACTTTGGGTATGTAAAAACTCATAATGTACAGCTCATATGTTATCCTCTCTCTCTCCCCATATGTATGTATGTATGCATATATATATATTTATATAGTGATGATAGCACCACTATAGTTAGGGTTGAGTAGCCTGTTTAATGTTAAACTCATTTTTGCTCCTTAACATCTTTGGCTCTCTTTGACAGAATGAGCTGAAGATGTGAAAGTGTTGCCTAGTAGGCAAAGCCTTGCTATGTGGAAATTTTGTGATGGCAGCTTTGTGGTTTCTGAGATCTGCATGTGTCATTTAAGAAAAAACAAAATTTTTCCTGTACTTCACATTGCTTTGTTTTTTTTTTGTTTCGCCTGCAGCCTACATGAAAAAGAATTATTGTCCAGACTTGCAGGGGACATGCGCCATGTCCCAAGGTAATGCCTTTGACAGGTCCGTGAAAAATATCAAGCAGTTTCAGAGTTATAAGGCTATAAATTTTACAGTTTTCTGACTTGCGCATGTGCAGTAGGGTTTTTGAGATAACCTTTCTCCATGAAAGTAAAATTTGTTGCCGCAAATGCTCCTTTTTGCTTTCATATCACTGAATTGGTAGGGCACCATACATTTTTAGTGCCGTACAACCGCCATCTTGTTGATTTTTTCCATGAACTAAGACATGTGGAAACTACATAAAATGAAAAATTAAAAACAGCATCAGAACCCAGCTTAATGGGACCCATTTAGCTAGATTCTGATGTTTGTTTTTAACATAATGGCTGCAATACCTTTTCTGAACACCCTGACTCCCAGGTGCCCAGCTTAGTGAGAGGAGCCATGTCTGCATTCTCTGTATGAGAAAAGAAGGAATTTCCTGACTTCTGTAGCTGCAGCTGGAACTCGTGCTGCAGGTTGCAGTGGGGGCTGTAAGCCATGGTTTCCTTGTTGTCGAGTTCCTCCAATCGCTGTCCCCAGAAAAAATGAGAGGCAACAGACTTTGAATAACAGATGCTTCCTGGTCTCCCTCTGTTTCTTGAAGATTTGGCCCAGGTTTGCAGCTTGGCATGGGCACTATGCAAAGTGAGCAAAGCGGCAGAAATTCCATTCAGAGATCTAAGTCTGGGCTTTTAACAGTTGCATCAGTACATCCACTTTCAGCTGAAAACTGCTCTCCAGGGACTCAGAACAGGATGGTAGAATCTTGAGCTATACTTCTGCAGTACAGACACCAATCAGTCTCCCACCTCTTCGAGTTGATGGCTTTCTGTGAGCTGGTGCATATAGAAGTCACTGATCTCCATTGGAGCCTGAATGAAAAGCAGAGTTGTTCAGACAGGTGGGAGAGCAACTGGGGGCTGCAGCTCTGAAATTGGCTTTAATTCTAAAAGTTAGATATTTAATTTAAATCACTTTTTAAACTCTGAGCATATTTATTTTTTGTATAATGTTATCATGCAACTAATTATGGATGCAGAATACAACTGAAGCGTCAGTGCTACAGTTCAATTTTCAAGAGGGTGAACAGGCCAGAAGCTGCATTTTGGAAATCCCTCTGTAGAAGCTAAAATTTGTAGAGACATCTCCCTTCAGCTGAGTCAGCTTCAGTTTTACAGTAGGATAGGACTGTATTACTGGGGCAAGGGTGATCATAATTTGCTCACACTGTAAAAGTATCTAGTGGGATTTGAACCTGTTATCTTGGAAATCATAGTCCACAAATCTCGATTGGAACTCACTCTCTCTCTCTTTTTCTCTCATTTTAAGTGAGGATGTTCTGCTTACCTTCACCTGACTAGTGAGCTGCTATTCCCATTTCAACAGATGTCCAAAGTCTTTAGTTTTACAATTTCAAAATGCTGTAGTCCGACAGCTCATCCACTCTTCAGAATGGAACTGTATGATGGACTGTCTGTCACATATATGTGTTTCACTTCTGTGTATTAGATTCTGGATTCTTTTTTCTTATGGAATTATGTCAACAAAACTGTTCACAATGGTGATAATATTTCTGGCAAAGAGGCTATTGACAGTATCCTCACAAGAGACATTGGTCACTGCTGTATTATGAATTTGTACTCTGCTGTATTGACATATTGTACTCTCCCAGGTCGTGCCTGAAAATAGGCAGGTTATTTTGCCTAGCACACTTACCCAGTTACCAAAAGCAAATAAATAAAATATGAGACCGTATTGTCACACCAAAGTTTTTATTGCATCTGCTATGTTTATCAAAAATGCAGTTCTCCTAATGTGTCTAATTTTTTGCCATACTCTCTTTTTTAAAATCAAAGTTCTAGTCAGAAGGGATTGGGCGTACATTTGTTAGATGCTTGTCTTGGCTGCAATAGTGTAGTTTGTGTCACTGCTAACTGCTATGGCAATTTGAGGTTAGCACAGACAATGCACAGCTGGTTCTTCTTTTAGTTAATTGCATGCACAGTGTTGGCTGTAAATGCACAACCTACATAACTGGGAAACAAAATGAATGAATGACACTTGTCAAGATCGGAGAAGCAGGTAGAGAAATGGGTTAGAGTATGGCTTCCATGTGTGTTTATCATTTGTATGTTTACTAGAAAAAATGGTTTATGTCCTGTCAGTGTTAAAGTCCTTGATGTTGTTATTTTGCCTTACTGCTTCAGTAAAAAACAGCTGCTCCTAATGTCGTTGTTTTCCCCAGATTCTCTTCCCCCATCCTCTGCATTGTGCTGTGTGCTCAATCACTTGGAAGCAGTGATGTCTGGTGAAGGAATGCTTAACAAAGGAACCAGATGACCAGAGAGAATTTACCAGCGATTGCTCCCCGATCCTCCACTGAGCCCCTGATTGCTTGGACCTCAATTAGAGTTCAATGGTTAAGACCTGGATTACTCCAGGTTCAGTTGAATCAATAAAATTTATGCTGATACAAGGCTGTTCTGTTTTTTTTTTTACAACACAGAAACATAGCAGCAAGGAAATCAAAGTGGAAGCAGGTTGGATTGGCATGAGGGTATTCACAAGCTAAACTCTTGGAGGCCAAATGAATTCTCCTCTCACCAACAGGAGCCAGGACCAGTGAGGGGAAACAGCGACTCTGTTTTCTTTTCCTTCCTTCTTTCTTTTTTTTTTCTTATAAATGTGCTCAAGATTACGAATTTAGTAATTCTGTCCCAGATGTTGACAGTAACAAAGTCAGCAGTCAGTGTTTTTTCAACAAGGAACCAGGTAGTATTGGCATGGGGGAGGTGTTCACAAACTAAAAGTTGGAGCATAACTGAATACTCCCCTTCAACTAGAGACAGGACCAGCAAGGTGAAACAGAGACTTTGTTTAATTGTTTTTAATGAATGTGCACACGATCATGAATTTAATAATGTTGTCTCAGGTGCTGACCACAAGGAAGACAGCGGTCAGCATTTTTCTCAACTTGCAACTCGGGGTGGGGTTCACAAAATAAAACCATGGAGTCTTTCTTTTAAAAAGAAATGGGCAGAAGCTCAGGGATATTTGTTGTCCCAATGACAACGTGGAACTATAGGACCACCTACATAAACTTAAGCTCTTAAAATTGAAACAGTGAGCCACAAAATAAAACCTTTTTTTTTAGGGTTTAAACAAACAAACAGAAAAAACTTTCCCACCAGGGACTTTGTGAATGCTCCTTCACCCATTGTCCATACTTTCTTTCAAGGAATGGACTGCTGTATTGTATTTGTCAAAAAAAAAAAAACACAGTACAGTATTGTATCAGGTATCAGTCTCTGGCTCATGATGCATCACTCTCAAGGAATTCAATTAGATGAGCATCGATAAATGCTGGATTTGGTTAAGAAAGTCTCTGCCTGTCACTGGACAGTCTTGGCTGCATTGAGTGGAAGGTGGAATGCCAGATGTCGCTGTTCATGGTAGTCGCTGCTCAGTGTTTTAATAGACTGTTTAAATGTGAGCTGCCTGCACTGAGCACTCTTGAGAGTGAAGCACCATGAGCCAGGGATCATGCCTGATACGCATGTTGATTTTAGAAGTCTTAGGGAGACTATTAACATGGGTTTCCTACTTAAACACAGGTTTCCCATATTTAATATAGATGGGAATGAAGGCTTGTGTGAAGCCATCATAAACCCCATCCTGATCTTTTGTCTTGCTCACTTTGAAATAATATTTCTTTCATTCAGATGGTCTCTTCTGCTTTGCTTTGCCCAGTAGCTCATCTCTTTCAAGCACCGTTCCCAGCACAGCTAGAGTAGTCAGTGGTTTTATTTCGTTGGTAGATAAGCGGCTTGGAGTTCCTCTGGGGGCAATCTGATAAACTTTAATAACGTTAGGGGCATAGATAAACAGATAATGTTCAGTTCTCTGAGCTACGATGTTATAAAGGCTTTGGGATTGTCTCTTTCAAAGCTTTCCGGCAGCCCCAAGATAGAAGCATGGGCTAGAGGTTCTTATTTCTGTGGCTACAGGTTTAAACTTTGAAGATTTGTGCCATGTTTGATGTGAGAGCACTACATTTGGGGCAAAGTTGAAATACAGTGGTAGTATCAAGTTGTGTATACCTATGTCTCAATCGGGAATTTGCCTTACAGTGATCATTAACTTTCTCTACTAGCAAAATCAATTTACTGCAGCTTATAGGTTTAATTTTGACCAAAGCTGGAATGTTTTGATTCATCCATTTTCCTGTTTTGGATGAGTACTCACATACTCAGTCTAAAGTTTCCTATAAATAGTGAATTATTTGCAGATGCCTCAGATAATCGCTAACATTGTTTACATCATGTGTAGATTCTGGCGGGTACATCTCTACTGTTTCGATCATAAAATAAATAAGTATTGCAAAGTATGTTTTAAAGACCCCTGCTCATGACAGTTACTATCTTATACTACTGTGGAAGAATATTGATAAGGGTACCCCAGTAATACATCAGGGTTTGGGGCATTGTGGTTCCTCGCTGTAAAATGTGGTATGCTGTGTTACAGTAGAGGCTATCAACTGTGAAAATGTCTACCAACGGATCACGTGTTGTACTGTTTTATCAGTAAAGTTTAAAATAAAGTTTAAAATCACTGTCACTTTAGAGCCAAAAATACAATTGTTATTTTAAATGTTGGCATAGTCTTATGGCATTTTGTGAACACTTTTTTGTTACCAAGATAGGCATTAAGATAAGCACTACTAGCAGAAGAAATGTGAAATCATGACTTTCACTGGCAATGCTGTTAGTTTTGAATGATATGTCTGTCTGAGTGTGCTTTTTCTTTTTCATTTATCTGTGCTTTGTGGGATGGAGGGTGTGGTGTTGCTTGACGTAAGAGAATGGCAGAAGACAGCATACTGTTAATAACTGAATTCACATAGCCCTGAACTGCTTACAATCGCATAGCATAGCTGGAATGGGTTTACAAAACCCCTAGCCATGCATCTCAACTGTTCTTCATTTGAAACAGCTTCTAATGATATCACAAATCTACATCCGTGGTCCTTGTAGTGATAGATCCTTCCTGTTATTAGATATCCATCATGTCTCATTCACTGGTATTATCACTCACAGAGTGGGTTATGGCTGTATCAGTTGGACAGTCTCGTGCCCTCTTAGACAGCTGATTAAGATGTTAGTAGTGATAGCTGTCTATGAGGGTGGGTCAGTGTGAGTGTTTTTCACAATGATCAGTCAGAAAATACAGATTTCCAGAATCTTACACTACACTCAGTCTCTCATAACCAGCATACAGTAAATTCATAAATTCGGGTAATCTGATAAATATTTCTGTTAAGTTTAGAAAATCCACAGCCATAGATGTCAACTGCACTGGTCTATGTTCCTCACCACTCCCCTCCCAAACTTTTCCAATCTCCCATTGCCATCTCTTGCAAGATAAAACCCTTAGTGACAAGATTCTGCCTGTGCAGCAGCTGCTGTACACAAGTTCTAACTATGTTTGTGCTGTGAATAATCATAACCTAATATTCATCTTATTATTCTTTATGTATGTCTGAATACAGAAAATAACTTGATCACCATCACACAGCTTCTCGGTATTACCTGCATTAAACAAGACCGCGTTCTTCATTAGAGTGCTGTCTTCACTGGCGAAATAATACAGTTTGCCTCTGTTATGTGCTCCTTTTTATATGCATCATTTAAACTATCAGATAACTGGTTCTTAGTTTTGGCAGAGGGACCAATGACAACTGTCCACAAATGGTCACCAGTCCCATTTTGTTAGCTCTGCATATTTATTGCACTGATTGATATGTATCAAGTCATTAACAATATCACCATACCAGTAATCTTACCAACCACTCGCTGTATTATTGCAGATTCCATATTTATGCAATGTTGCCAAACAGAGTGAGCAGTGCAGGTTGCTATGCTAGATTAGACAACCTGCAAGATTTTTTGATATTGGCAGTGTGAAATTTTATTCATTTATCTTTGACCATGAGGCTGTGAGTGATGGAGATACCCCAAGATCTGGGATGTCCTAGTTGGGCTGCGAAGATGGGCTTAATGACTGTCATCACTGTGGTAAAAGTTCAGGTGCTAGGCATAGAGGAAGCATCTTTTCGCTCATCAGAGCCTACAAAGCAAGACCAATGAAGAACACATACTGTATGCATCACTCCAAAGTACAGTTGGTTCAGAAAAACAGAAACAGACCAGCATATGTTGGTAACCAGAGCCCTTGCCCCTTGAATCTGAGCCCATCAGAGTGCCATTTCTGCCCAGTATGTGGGAGACCTTCTGCAGCAAAGCCAGTCATAAGCATCACCTCCACCTTCTGCACTCCTTCCAGATCTTTCCATGCAAGTACTGCCCAGTCACTTTCTAGAGCTCACCAAGACTCATGCAGCACATCAGCAAAGACACCAGTTGGAAACCAAAAGTCATCCTCCTCCTGCTTGCTAGTAGCCACAAAGAAAAGAGAGCAGCGATGCCTTTTATGACCTAGAGAGACCCATGTGGCCTAATTAACAAACTGCCTCCTCTTCTTGTGTGTATCTATCTGTTGTTTGACAGTGTCGCACCTAAATGTCCAAAACTGCACACCTCACTGTGATCAAGCTATGTTGTCCTGTTTATGTAGAAACATTTGAGGTGCTGCAAGCTAGTCTTCTCTCTCACCACAGATACTGCTGGAAACAACAGCCACATAATTTCCATACTGGTGCTAAATGCCGCTCAGCAGACTGGGTGCCAATAGCAATTAAACTTAGTCCATGTAAAAAAAAGTCATGGCACTCACCAGAAAATCCTGACCTTTCACTAAAATGGCTTTATCAAAGGGCATTTCTTGCATGTATTTCTAATAAATTGGGTAAAACTCAGATTTGCACATGAACTGCCTTATTTCATTGGAGTGGTGAGTGCAGTGACTTGTTTTTACATGGACTAAGTTTAATTGTTACTGGTACCCAGTCCTCTGAGTAGCTCTTAGCACTGGTATGGAAATTATGTGGCTGATGGATTAACAGCTGTATTATTTGATGAAAATCAGTATTACAAAATACAGTATATGTAAGAGCGTGTTGCATGGTGCAATGGTATTACCACAGAATCCATGTTTCCCTGACTTTATCTTGAAGCATAAAGGAAATCTGCAAACCTGCTTTGTCAAATACATACATTTAAAAAAACTGAGATCAAAACCACTAAGTTTAACAATTAAAATATTATTCTGTTTGTATTCAAACAGACATTTAAACTGCAATGATCTAGCTTTGGTTACTGATGTTTAGTGTAAATGCACCAAATGGGGATTTTGCCCCACCCCATAAATCTTTTCATGAAAATTATCTTATTGATAAAAGGGAAATAATCTATGGTTAGTAGAGTATTTAAATCTTTGTTTCAACTGTATATTTTGGCCAAGGATGGTTGACAGAGTCCCTTTAACAGTAGACCATGCAGAACGCTACTAATTTGCATTCTAATAACAGAAGGCGTGTTTAAAAGGATCTGCCATACTCATAAAATAAACCAGTGCTACCATTGCACATACTGTACATTTGCTGCATGATATACTCATATGCATCCTCTCACCTTAAATGTATTTAGTTAAGCTAGCACAAAGTTTTTGGGGTGGATTTAACCAGCGTATCATTCCAACAAGCCGCCATTTCCCTGGTGTCTAGTGGTGCCCCACCCTCATTGCCATCCCTTAATATCATTGCCAGCTTCACAGTTCATTGCTCCTGACATCAGACAGTTAAAATACAAAGCAAAAAAAAACCCAATACTAATTCACTCCCCATACCTACACTGGCAAACAAAAACGCTGTGGCTGTCTTACTGTACACCGGTATTTCTTTCTGTCCCTCCCTGCTAGCTTTTCCTACTTGCTGTCAACCAGCTTGTTAGCTCCACTGCTTGCTCTTTCTGAAAAGTACTTCCAGGTATCACCAAGCATAATTAGCACACACAGCTACAGAGAGAGTGAAAGTGAACAGCAATCAGATGATCACTTACTCTGACACTCTGAGTCTCCCAATCCAATGGAATGGTTTGAAATTATGAAATTGTTTCAAGGGTCTGGAAAACTATCATGGAAATGTAATAATTTGAAACTGTTCTAAGGGGTCGGGAGACTTGAGAGAGTTGAACTAAATTACTGAGTAAAATGAAAATCTGTCTCCCTCGCCACTGCTCCCACTCATGGCAGAACTCACCCATTCCAAACCAAACTTCTAAGGCTGCAGGGCAGTGCACAGAGGGGCTTTACTGATGGGCTGGGAGAGAGCTGACAGCACATGAAGCTTTCTGGAGCTGTGCTGTCACTGACTTAGCTCACAGGTTCCGAGGTGTGTATATGGTTGCCTCATAGTCCGGATTCCAACCAAGATCTATTATGCCAGACTGTAACCAACAGTTTTATGCCCCAGCAGCTACGTTTTGGAGAGTTTCAGTTTTTTCCCGTAAGATTGTCTGCCTGTTAGCAAATTGCAATACATACACACTCTCCCTCTTGTGTTAATGTTACTAACGTGCCACTTGTATTTGTTTTTAGTTCAGCTCAGCTGGTAGCTCCGCCATTGCCCTGCTTCAGAACCAAACCAAGTGTACACGACCAAGCCCAAACTACAAAAGATTAACATCTGAGGCATTTCCATAGCAGATGTAATGGTGAGCAAATCAAAAGTTAGGAAGGAGTATCTTTATTGTATTCTTTGAAAGACAAAAGAAGACATTTATTCTCAGACTCAGTGCTTCTGTACTGAGTGAACCAACTCAAACTCAAGAAATAAGCAATAGCACCCACTTTCAACTGCTAGCTCTATCAACTTCTCAGCACATTTGGGATAGACAGTTTCTGAACATGACAGTGTTTTAAAACAGAAATAACTGAAGTCAATATAGAAGAAGAAATTGGCCAATTTTAAAATATCTTGGTAACAAGCATTATGAAAAGACTGCATGGTTGACTGTCAGACTGGAGTGACTGATCATCACAGAGCTACCACAACTGTATGTTAATAGTGTGGTATCAATACTTTCACATATCACATCTAGGAGGCTGTCCTAGTGATGCAGTTTCATATATTCTCTTTGGTGGGGGTGGTTCACAGACATTGAATATGGTGTCAAATTTTGTTTTGGTCTGTTTCATTGTTTGACCCCTCAGTCTCCCTAACTCTGATTAGTAGTAAGCCACAAAAGTATTTTCCCTCACAACACACACAAAAGCGGTTCAGTAGGAGAAAACAAGGTGAGTGCATGACCACAAGTTAGCTGTTTCTCATTCATTTACCTACATGACCTTGTTTTCTCTGCACTGAAACAGCTTTTTTTTATAGTACTGCCAGTGCCAGGTTGATGTGATGTAAATTTTGCCTCTTGCATACTGGACTGAGTGATGAGATGGAGCAGTGCTACAAACAATTTGAAACAGGAACTGTTTGAAGCCACTAAGTCTGCAAAACAGTGTCTGAAAAGTGAAAAACAGCCATAGTCAGTATTTGTCTTCGGGTTTAGTGACAGTGGGAAGTATTATGGCTAACCTGTTTAGCTTCAAGAATGGATGTCTTGTTTGTTGTCACCTGGAATTGTTGTCTTCATGAGAAGTGCTGTCACAGAAATGAAGTGACATAGCAGTCAGTGTTTGTATTTTCTTTGCTGTATAATTTCATGATGCTTCTATTATGAAATTCTTTAGTATGCATGTGTTTTCTAATTTGTACCAAATGTGCATTCTCAAATATTGTAGTAATTTTATTGGTAATTGTTGGAATTGTGTTTTTTTGGGGGCACCTCTCCTGCCTTTTCACAGTGCTCTTAGAGTATAGATCCATTTGGACTTTGTAGCTTACCACAACCATAATCGTCAGATTTTCAGTTTTGGGGATTGGAACATGTGGAGCCATATGAGAGAGGCGGTGACAGAGTAAACAAACTTTTGAAAATGGAATCCAAATGGATTTATGCTCTTAGAGCACTGTCTCCACAAGGTTTAAATGATTGTCTATTTAACATATTCATCAGTTACATTGTGGAGGGTTTACAAGAAATTTATGCCTGTTTACAGATGACACCAAGCTCTGTAACAGAGTGGACACACAAGAGGGTCACAGAAATGATATCTGATCTGAAAAAACTAGAGGAATGGTCAAAACAGTGGCAGTTGAAATTCAGCACCAATAAGTGCAAAGTTATGCACCTGGGGAGAAAGAACCTAGGCTGGAAATATACCCTAGTGGAACAGCTGACTAAAACCAAGGTAGAGAGGGATCTGGGAGTACTCGATCTGACAATTTAAGGATTTTTATTCATTTTATTTAGTTTTTGTTTACCGGGTAGGTGCGCCAGGCAGTGTGAAAAAGCAGCACAAAAGCTAGAGCATTCTTGAATGCATAGGAAGGGTATCACAAGTAGGAAAAGCAGAGTGATAGACCCACTGTACACATCCTTGGTGAGGCCTCACCTGAGTACTGCATCCAGTTCTGGAGACTGCACCTCAAGAAGGACAAGGGTCACCTGGAAAACATTCAGAAGAGAACTATGAAGATGATACATGGACTACACGAAGAACCGTATGAATTGAGATTAAACCATTTTAGATGTACTCACTGGAGATGAGAAGGGCAAGAGAGAAATGACAGATATTTAAATACACCAGTGGTATCAACTCAGTTCAAACACAGTCTCTTCAGGGAAAATACGAATGCACAGACAAGGGGCACAACATGCACCTGAAGGAGGTAGTTTCAAAACAAACAGCAGGAAGTTTTCTTCATGGAAAGGTTAGAGGGAGCCTGGAACATTCTGCCCCCAGAGGTTGTACCAGTAAAGACAGTGGAGGAGTTCAAGCTAGCATGGGACAGGCACTGTAGAAACCTAAGGCAGTAAAGAAACTGGGAGGGGGTGCGTCACGGGCAGACTAGATGGATCGCAAGGTCCCTTCTGCCAGCATTTTCTTATGTTCTTATGATAGCGTAAACAGTGGGCTAACTTAAAGGAAGCCATGGTAAAGGCAACAAACTTCTGCACAAAGGAAGTAAGCAAAAGCAGGAATGAAAAAAGTGACAACTATGGTTCTCAAAGGTGTGGCTGAAAAGGTAAAGGCTAAAAGGGCAGCATTCAGGAAGTATAAAGAGACACAGGGGAAGATGATAGGGCACTGTATCAGGAGAAGCAGAGGGAAACAGGAAAAGTGGTGAAGTGCAAAGGCAGAAACTGAGGAAAGAAATGGTCAAGGGTAACAAAGGAGACAAGACCTTTTAGGTACATAAGTAAAAGAGGAAGATGAGGGTTGGATTGTGAGGTTAAGAAGGGTGGGGGACTGTGTAGAGGAAGGTCGGGAAAAAGCAGATATCCGAAACAAACATTTTTGTTCAGTCTTCACAGAGGAAGGAGAAGGTGATGGGCCACATAAAAGCAGCAGGAGCACTGGGGGAGGGAGGTAGGCACAAAGTCCATTTACAGAGCACAGAGTCCTGAAGGGACTCACAAATCTGAAAGCGGACAATGCTATGGGGCCAAACGGGTACACTCAAGGGCATTGAGGGAGCTCAAGTAGTACTGGCTGCACCTCTGACAGCCCTATTCAACAACTCACTGGAAACAGGAGTGGTTCTGGAGGGCAGGAGAAGTGCAGATGTAGTCCTACTTCATAAAAGCAGTAGCAGGGAGGGGCTGGCAACTATAGGTCTGTCAGTTTGACATCAATGGTGGGGAAGTTAATGGAGTCACTGCTAATGGTTCAAAGACTGCGAGTATCTTGAATTGGGCTGGCAGTATAGCCTAGAGGTTGAGTAATGAGCTGTGAATGAGCTTGGTACATCCAGCAGACCAGACCTTGGTTTGATTCTCACAACCTCCACTTGCATACTGTGTGACTCTGAGCAAGTCACTTAATCGCCCAGTGCTCCCAGGTCACCCCTGAAAACAGGCACTTGTGCCTAGTGGGCCTTACCCGCTTACCAAAGACAAAAAAAAATCCAGTGGGGTACAGCTCCCGAGGCAGCACAGATTCATGGGGGGTGGGTTAGATCATGTTGGACAAATCTGATAGATTTCTTTTGACTGAGTGATCAGGGAAATAAATCAGGGTGGACGGTGGACGGTGGATGTGGCCAACTTAGATTTTAATAAGGCATTCAACATCATACTACATAGGAGACTCATAAGGAAACTGGGCAGCTTAGGGTGGGTCCTAAGGTTGTAAACTGGTAAGAAGCTAGTTAATGGATAGGTGACAGAGGGTGCTGATAAATGGAATTCACTCTGGGAAAGGAAAGGTGACCAGTGGGGTACCTCAGGACTCAGTGCTGGGACCAGTTCTCTTTAATGTCTTTAAAAAGTATTATTGCAGATAAACTGGAATTTAAGATATGACTCTTTGCAGATGACACCAAAATCTGCAATTAGGTAGACACTCTAGAGGGGCTGGAAAGAATGTGCAGGGTCCTGAGAAAACTTAAGGAGTTTTCAAGGGCATGGCAGCTCTGTTCAATGTGAAAAGTGCAAACTCATGCCTCTAAGGCACTGAAATTCAGAGGAGGAGAAAAATGGGAGAAGAGGTACTGACAGTCACCAGACATGAAAAGGACCCGAGGGGGGTAATCATATCTGATGATCTCAAGGTAGCAAGACAATACCACAAGGCAGTGGGTAGGGCCATTGGGATTTGGGGTACATGAGGAGAGGTATCACCAGCAGAAAGAGGGAGTTGATGTTGCCACTGTACAGATCACTGGTGAAACCCCACCTGGAATACTGTGTCCAGTTCTGGAGACTGCATATCAGGAAGGACATAGACAAGGTGGAGGCTGTCAAGAGGAGGGCAACTAAAATGGTTCAGTGTCTGCATGAAAAGCCATACAAGGAGAGACTAAAGGACTTGAATATGTATGCCCTGGAGAGAGAAGGGAGAGGGGTACATGATGGAGACCTATAAATACCTCACGGGGTTAAATATGGTACAGGAGAGAGTATTTTTCAAAGGAAAAGATGCACAAAAGCAAGGGACATGCAATGAAGCTAAAAGTGGGAAAATTTAGTGGAGACATTAAGAAGTACTTCTTCACCAAAAGAATGGTGGATGCCTGGAACTGTCTTCCAGTGGAGGTGATGCAGGTGAAGACAGTGGTGTACTTCAAGCATGCATGGGATAGGCACAAAAGAATCTTAGTTGGGAAGCAAGTGGGAGGGAGCTGGAGATCAGATCGGTTTGCAGTGACAGGATAGGATAGGCAGGGAATGGGCAGACTAGATGGACCAAGCAGTCCTTATCTGCCATCAAATTTTATGTTTCTAAGGGCCTGCTGTCTGGTGCCATGTTTGTGGACCTGACCAAAGGTTTTGATCAAGTAAACCACAAGCTGCTTATTCGGAAGCTAACTGACCTGGAGTTGAGTGACTTAGTGACTATGTGGTTCCCCAGTTACCTGCACAACAGGTCACAAATAAATTGGTAAGGTCATGCCTAGGGCAAATTTAATCTTTTGTGATGTTCTGCGGAAACTAGCTAAGTAGTCTGTTATTCACCATTTTAAAACAGCCTACTAAAGATCTGTGAAGCAGCAAAACCTTGCTCTGCACAGATAATGCATCATTTACGTTCATGGAAAGACATCCACACTATTAATGATGTCCTTAGAATAACGTCCATTGCCTACACAGTTAGTACATGGACGAAAAGTTGGTTCTTAATGTTCCAAAACATTTTCAGTTCTGTCCCAATGGTCAAAAGATACTCCCAAGATTTCTATATTTCAGCTCTAGATGGTGCACAGATTGGAAAAGTTAAGGATTTCAAATATCTCGGTGTCACCATCAATCCCTGCTTCCCATATGACCAATATAGTCAGAACTGTGCATCAAAAACTGGGCTTACTCTACTGCACTCAAAGCACCTAGCACCCAACACAGGAATCAGAATCACCCAGAGTAATATTCTCCCACTGACTGTTTCTATCAATGTGGTTTGAGGATACCTCCTTCATTAGGCCACACCTTTGGAACTATAAGCTGTCAGGGTCACATGGAAACTTTTACTAGCTGGGAGAGGGCTGCCCACAATGATGTGCTATGTCTATGTGTATATAAACATGACTGGCCCCTTCGCTCCTCAGTTCTTTTACCACCATTGATCCTCCTCCTCGGATTTGCTGAAGGAAACATCATCAACCTAGCCATTGCCATTTGTTCTTTTATTGAATGTAGTGTTTGATTTCTTTTTTTTCTAATTCCAATTTTATTGATACAAGTTGTGTATTTTACAAAGAAAAACAAAGGGAAAAAGGAAGCATACAACAGTAACATATAGCAGCAGAGTAAGTAAAGTTGATGGAAGAGAATGCACTACAAGAATGAGAGACAAATACAATTAACAGTTTCAGAAACATTTCATAGGTTATGTTTATCAGTTCCTAATAAATAATATCCGCCCTATTAGAACAGTGCAGGCAAAGGATATTGTCTGAGGATGAGTGGTACGCTAGACTACCCTAAGGCACTGCTAAGGCAAAAAGCACCCAATCTGTACTCTGAGGCAGTATAGCACAGTGGGTTAAGGCTCTGAGCTGCAGATCTGGAGACCTGGGTTTGAATCCCTTAGCCGCCTAGGTGTATACTGTGTGATCCTGAGCAAGTCACTTAATTTCCTTGTGCTCCCAGGTTGCATCTGGAAAGAAGCTTCGCTTAGTGTGCTACTCCTGGTTAAACAATGTTCCCCTCCCCTTTAATCCAATCAGGGAACAAAATCTGGGTCTACTCTCATCTGATATATCATCCACTGCCTCAGAATTCTTCATTTTTGCTTATCTTGGATGGAGGCTTATCTTGGATGGAGCCTTGTGTGAAACAAATAAACAAATCAAAATTAAAATAAAACCCACTATGGTTCACAAAAGAAGTGGTGGGAAGGTTAGGGAGAAAAAGATAACATTCAGGAAGTATAAGGAACACAGAAGGAGCAGGAGAGAGAATTGTACCAGCTAAAGCAGAAGGAAGCAGGAAGGCAGTCAGAACAGCAAAGGCCCAATCCAAGAAAAAATAGCCACTTGGTTAAGAAGGGCTACAACCTTTAAAGGTACATTAGGGAGCAAAGAAAGATTGAGGCAGGGATACTGAGGTTGAATAAAGAGGAGGGTGGCTGGTCAAAGAGGGACAGTGAAAAAGCGATACTGAGTGAATACATCTGCTCAGTATTCACAAAGGAAGAACAGGGGAGGTACCTAATCCAGTCAATAGAAGCACTCTGGATAGGGGTTGATAGCAGTCCTTTCACAGAAGAAAGGGTTTTGAAAGGACTCTAAAACTGAAGGTGGATAAAGCAATGGGGCCTGATGGGATTCACCCAGAATTCTAAAAGAACTAAGGGAGAACTAGTAACACCACTGACTACCCTTTTAATAAATCATGGGAGGATGGTGTGGTACCTGAGGACTGGAGGAGGGTGGGTGTGATTCCCTTCACAGAAGTGGGAGCAAGACAGAGGCAGGAAACTACAGACCTGTTTGACCAAGCCCAGTTTTTGATCAGTTTGACCTCGGTGGTGGGAAAATGATGGATTCACTTCTGAAGGAAAGAACTGTTGAATACCTAGAAGCCAGTGCGCACAGGACCCAAGGCAGCATGGATTCACAGCAGGAAGGTCATGTCAGACAAATCTTATCAATTTCTTTGACTGGGTGACCAAAGTAGTAGACCAGGGAGGCGGCTGTGGACATGGCCTACCTAGAGTTTATAAGAAGGCATTTGACACAGTCCCGCACAAAGATTAATAAACAAGTTAGCCAGCCTGGGAGTGGGTCCCAGGGTGGTAGTCTTAGTAAAATATTGGCTGCACAACAGGATACAGAGAATAATAGTAAACGGAGTCCACAGTGAAGAAAGGGGGTTACTAGTGGGGTACCACAGGGTTCAGTACTGGGACCGGTGCTTTTAATGTCTTTATAAGTGTCATTGCAGAGGGACTGGAAGGAAAAGTATGTCTCTTTGCAGATGACACAAAGATCTGCAACAGGGTTGTTACACAAGATGGGGTGGAAAGAATGAGAAGGGACTTGGCAAAGTTGGAGGAATGGTCAAATGTATGGCAGCTTAGATTCAACGCAAAGAAGTGTAAAGTAATGCACCTGGGAAACCAAAGCCGGGGAAGAGTACACAATGGGGGTGAGATACTGACAACAACAAAAATGGAAAGGGACCTGGGGTAGTTATATTAGATGACCTAAAGGTGGGAAAGCAATCTGAGAAGGCAGTAAGAGAGGGCTGGGGTACTGGGATGTATAGAGAGGCATCACCAGTAGAAAACAGGAAGTTCTTATCCTCTGTACAGACAGTTGGTAAGATCACATCTGGAGTACTGGTGCAGTTCTGGAGACCCCATCTCCACAAAGATATAGACAGGGTGGAGGCTGTCCAGAGGAAGGCAACAAAAATGGTGCAAGGTCTGCACCAGAAAACATATGAAGAAAGGCTAAAGGAGCTTAATATGTAGCCTCAAGGAAAGGAGGAGAGTGGGACATGACAGAATCTTTCAAGTACCTCAAGGAATCAACAAAGTCCAAGAGGGTAGCATCTTTCAGAAAAAGAGATGCAAGAACAAGAGGGCACAATTTGAAGATAGAGGGGCGGCTCAGAGATAACGTGAGGAAATATTTCTCACAGAGAGGGTTGTAGATGCATGGAACAGCCTTCCTGAGGAGTTTGTCAGTCAAAACCAGTGGGAGAATTTAGAATGCATGGGACAGACATAAGGCAATTCTAGTAGGGGCAGGAGGAGGTAGGTTGTTGGTTAACTAGGATCAGAAGCTTATCCGTTATGTAGGAAATGGGCAAACTAGGTGGGCCAAGCGGTCCTTATCTGCCGTCAAATTCTATGTTTCTATGTTTCTATGTCAAGGTCTCCATTCTACAGTATATGGCAGTTACCAATGTTATCCATTTGGATATCCGTGGTTGGCTTTTCTGCAGCCGCAGTATGGTGATTACTTTTGGTGGCTAATGTTAATATTAATAATCACTTTAGTCCCAGTCCTCTAATTTCCTAGGTGGTATTGAAAGGAGAACCAAAGAAGAAGTAAGTCCTAGTCCATATGGATCACTTTAAGTATCCTCTTTATTTCCTGCCAGTATGTTCGAAGGGCAGGACAAGGCAGTTCCAGAAGACATGTGTATGTGTGCATGCTCCTCCCACATCCTCCCAGCACCACCCCATTTGGGGACCCATATATGTTGCTTGTACTGCTGTGGTATGAAAAGAACACATTCTACACTTCCAGGAGAAATCTCTCCATTGTGTTAAGGAAGTTAAGCTGTAGTTGGCTGAGGCAGATTTTACCCACTGTTCTGCGCTAATGTCAGAGTGAAGTTCCTTAGTCCATCTCTCTAAAATTAGTGTTGAGTAATTAGGGAGTAGTTCTATGAGTGCTTTATATAAATTACAATTAAATGTGACCACATGTTTCCTGTTGATCATCCTTTAATAGGTTGCATATAGTGAGGGGTGATCCAGAAGCTTCTTAAGTGGGGCTCCAATCCAAGAGGTATGATCAAGTTTGTAGATAGAGAAAATTAGCTTGTCTGCAGAGTGCGTATTCCCATTGGAGATCTAAAAGGAGCAAAAACCTTGTGTTGTATAAAACTGGTAGACATATTTCAGAACCTTTAACCCCAGCTATGGAGAGCTGAGTCCTTAAGATTAGGTGGGGATGTTTGTCATGTGCAAGGGATCTGAGCCATACCACAGTGTTTGTTGTGGTATATACTTAGTACAGCAGTGCCTCCAGTGGTGTAGGGAGATGGCCATATATCTGGTAAACTGGGATATCAGTATTTCCTTTAAGGACGGGCAAATATATACTGGTCAATCTTGAGCAGATTGTTTAGGTAAATCCTATGGTTTTCCAATACACGGCATGTGTTGGAATGAGATAGCAGCATATGATCCACAGCTGATCTGCCATGGTATAGAGAAACAGGTTAGGCAGATTAAGACCTCCCTTCTGTCTCAGTAGCCACAGAATATCACATTTGATGCAAGGGCAACCACTGCCCCAGAAAAACCTGGATATTATCATATTTCAGTATGTAAATACAACCCATCAGGTACCAACAGAAAGCTTTGAAAGTGATATAGCAATCTTGGTAATATGTTTTGTCTGATGGCTTGTACTTTTGCTAACAGAATGAGCGATAACGTCTGCCATTGCTGTAAGTCTTTGGCTATCTGCTGAGTAAGGGCTCATAATTTAATAGTTCAGGGTGCTGAAAGTCCTTTGCTAGTTGACCCCAGGTATTTAATCGCAGTCCTATGTCATCATATAGGAAATCTGGATTCCAATGCCATTGAGGGGCAAAATTAAGACTCAGTAGCTTTGTTTTAAAAGTGTTTATCCAGAAGCCTGACAATTTTCCATATGTTTCAATGATGTCCCACGTGGTAAGGTGTGGCCTATCAGGAGATGTCAAAGTAAAATAATATCATCTGCAAATAATACTATTTTATAGTCCCCACCCCAGAGCACACCTTCCACCTTCTGTTTGCCAGATTTCACTGCCAATGGCTCAATGTACAGAGCGAATAATAATGATGAAAGGGGCAGCTCTGACTGGTTCTTCTCATTAGTGGGATGGGAGGAGATAGCACCATTTACCCTAACATAGTCCTTTGGGGAGCCACGTGATGCCGGAAGAGGATGAGAATTTCTTGTGGGAAATTCATAGTTCCCAGGGTATCCCATAAAATGCCCAGGACACCCTATCAAACACCTTTTCAGCATTGAGACTAACCACAACCATAGGTATAAGGCGTTACATGGCATAATCCATGAATTGTAGGGTATGGCATACATTGTCATGGGCCTGCAGACACGGACAAATCTCACTTGATCTCTGTCCACTAAATGAAGGAGTAAGGTATCAAGTCTATGAGTCCAAACACTGATAAAGAACTTATAGTCCATGTTAAGCATGGAGATAGGGTGATAAGAATCTGGGTCATCTGCAGGTTTCTGCTGTTTCAATAGGGTTGCTATTACAGCGTAGTCCTGTGATGGTGGGGGAGAGGTCACCCTCCTGGACATGTCTGAAAACAGCATGGTGTAAAGGAATTATAAGTTCGGTGTATTTTTTTTAAATTTACTGGGCAGCCATCTGGCCCTGGACAGTTACTAGATTTGCTGCTTTTTAATAATGCCTAAGATTTCATTCTGTGTTACGGGCAGCTAAATGCTTCTGCTGCTCCTAAGTAAGCTGAGGAGTCCCAGACCAGGCAACAATCTTTTTTTTTATTATTATTTATTTATTTCAGATTGGGATTAATACCTTTGAGTCATGGACTTGTTTACAAAGGTTCCAAGTCATATAGATACAATGGATAAACAGACAATAATTAAGTTACATAAGTTTCCACGTATAAATAGTAAGTTTACATAGTAAGGTAATATTGCAGGCTCAAGAGTGTGTACTTATATAAATATTTACAGTGGAAGCTAGTAGACCAGACAGGCAAGGTCATTGTGAGGTTAAGGAGCAATATCCGGAATAAAGGTAGGTTATATTTTAGGCACTAACAGAGTAAGTGCAAGGTAAGGATTGAGGACTATGGATCCACTGTCAAGTACTGAAGCAGCCAGAGAAGGCATTGTTAGGGTGTGTCATAGGGGGAGGAGGGTAATGGGGTGGCAGAAAGGTTTGAAGGTGGGTAAATGTAGAGGTAGGAGGAAGGGTGGGTAGGGGAAAAAGAATGAAGGGGAGTGCGGGAGGGAGACAATGGTGGGGTGTGCAAATTGGAAGTAGGAGCAGTGGGCGTGGCGGCGGACAGGGTTGGGGGTTGTGGGTGAGGCAGCAGAGGTGAGCAGCAGTGGCAGAGAAGCAAAGAAGTTATTTCTATAGTGGCCAGGGCAGAGGTATGGATAAATTTGGATTAGTGGAAACATTTGCAGTCATTCTCAAAGACAAAGTGTGCTCGAGTCCAGATTTGAATTGGCTAATCTTATCACACTCAGTCAGGTCCTTGGGTAGTTCATTGAGCCACTTGGGTCCATGGAAGGAGAGGGATCTCTGGGCTATAGCTGTTCATTTAAATGGCACCACCAAGCTCCCTTTGACCACATTCCAAGTCCTAATTGTAGGTTGAGTGATTTTGAATAGGCAGGAGGTTGAGCTAGGCAGTCCTAACAATGACTTCTTATCTTCTTATCATCTGAATTCATAGTGAAGTCTTGTGTATAAAGTGTGGTATAGAAATCAATGAAAGTCTCCCAATATCTGTATGATTTCTGGTGAGACATCATGTATTCGTGTCCCGGATATGACGAATATAGACTCATGGTTTTTAGCACATAATTGTCTGTCCAACCTATGATACTTAGTATTTTATTTCATCGCCTCTGTGTACTACCAAAGTTGAAAGAGCCTTTATTTTGATATTGTAAGTGCAGAGGTAAAATTTACAAAGAAGACAAACAGATGGTTTAGTGTACTGTCTGGGCTTGTCTCACAACATGAGGAATTATGAGATGTGATGTAGAACCTTTGTAAAAGAGCACTTGTGCTCAAAGGTATTCTCAAATTTTTGATAAATAAATAAAATTTGCTAGAGCTTCAACCAGGCTATAAGGCAATGCTGTAAAAGCTCTCAAAATTCTTATCAAGACATTGAAAGCTATGGAGAAGGAAAAGGGCCCAAAGTCTGTGTCTCCCTCACCATCAGACAGAAAGTGGCTGCCATTGTCTAGGATAGGGACAGTAAACAGTCATTGTTGTGGCCTCCTCATCGTTCACCCATAAGCACAAACACAGAGAAAAGAAAAATCTGCTTCAGCTGGTGAGGCCCCAGTTACTGTTGGAGACGAGGTAAACCTGCACATTGCCCACTCCAGTGGTATTGACTTCAGCCCCTCTTACCGCTGATGAGACACCAAGGTCGGTGCTTGGCTTAGGTGCTGCTGTATCTGCTATGGATGCTAGAACTCCATAGTCGGGCCAAGGCCTGTTAACATAAGTAGTCCCAGTCCCTTTACAGGTTGCTTTCAACTCTCAGGCTGTGCTGGTGTTGATTTTAGAAATTATAAGATGCATTTGCATGGGTTACCAATGCAGGCAGTTATTCCGCTGATCAGGCCTCCTGGTACTCAACCCTCCTCAATGGGTTCCACTAGCATGCTGCAGATTCTTCTCTGTCACCTGCCACCAGAATCACTGGTTCATTCTGCGGCTCCTGTCACCGATCATGCTGACAGCAATGAAGTGGAATACAATCCTGGTCTCATTGATATAGAGGATGAATGTGAGGAGAACAATTTCTAGCACCTCACTATAGTTTTACCATCCTGTAGTGAGGACACAGTGGTTTATACTCCGAGATCTCCTCCTCAGGATCCATCTTTCCAAGCCATGATGCAGCAAGTGCAGACTGCCATAGACCTTCCTGTGGAAGACAAAGATTCCACAAAAGGAATCTAATGTTATTTTTGGAGGTGTCCTGCCCCCTCCATTATAATTCCACCTATATATCCTACATTAGATGATGCTACCTTTGCTGCATGGTACAGATCAAACTCACCTCCTGCAGGTCCTAGAAAGGCTGTTAAGCAGCATCCTGCACCATCTACTAGGCATTATTATGCTACCCACCCAGAACCTGACTTTGTGGTCATTATGGCTGCTCATGATAATCTTGGGCCCCTAGACACGTGAGTACTTTGCCTGCTGATAAAAAATCTAGGAGGTTAGATGTGATGGGAAAATGCAGTTATGCCTCTGCTACATTGAGCTTTAGAATTACCAACTACCAGGCCTACATGATAAAATATCAGAACAGCCTATGAAAAGCTGCTCAAACTGTAGCTCAGACTTTGCCTGAAGGCTTTACCAAGAATGATTTACTTAAAACATTGTCTACTGGTGCTGAGGTTGGCAAACATTTGCTACACTCAGCTTATGATGTCTCTGATGCTTCTGCCAGGGCTGCTGCTTCTGGCATTTGCATGAGGAGAAATTCCTGGCTTAGAGTTTATGGCTTTGCCAGTGGTGTGCAACAGACAGTTTTGAATGCTTCTTTTAAAGGGACAAAACCATTTGGATATGATGTTGAAGAGGCCCTATGCAGCCTTCAAACTTCAAAAATGACTGTAAGGTCTTTAAAGTCCCACTCCTGCTAGAGGTCATGGTTGGGGCTCCTTTCATAAGCTTGCTGCCTAAGATGACTGTGTCTACCATCTGCAAAGCCATAGCAGAGAAGGTGGCCCCTTCCAGGTCCCCTAATCCCTGGTGGCCACACAAAAACACCTAAAGGAATCGGCTCCAGTGGCCCTGCCACTACCAGTACTGCCTGACTCTCTTCCATCTCTCCTCCACCTCAATTGCTATCTCCAGGGTGAGTGTTGGGACCAGAATCTCTTCATCTGAAACAGTGGTGGAGATCACTACCAACAAGTGGGTTCTGGAGATAATTGCAAGGGCATGCTCTGGAGCTGTTACAAATCACTTCAGATCATCCGCCTATTTTATCCTATTGAAGCACATTCTATTCCTTGTACAAGCTCCTATTCAGATTCTCACCATGGATGTCTGGATGCCAGCTGGGGTGCTCACTTCAACGCTTACCAGACACAGGAGTCATGAGCCATGGTAGAGGCCAAGTTGCATATAAATGTCCTGGA
The DNA here is from genome assembly GCA_016271365.2 of Neoceratodus forsteri. Lineage (NCBI taxonomy): Eukaryota > Metazoa > Chordata > Ceratodontiformes > Ceratodontidae > Neoceratodus > Neoceratodus forsteri. Next base: position 1,876,835,220 of record CM057452.1, read on the forward strand.
AATGAAGGCTGTCCTTTTTGTTTTGTTTTGTTTTGTTATATTGTTATTGATTTCATTTCATCTTATTATATTACATACATATAATAACATGCCTTCCACGTAACTTCTTATACATTTATCTTAGCATCATGTTGAAAATTTACTTTAAACATACATCATTATATAAATCATATAACCCCCTCCCATTATGCTTATTACTTATTCCTCCCTGCCTCCACCTTCCCACGTCCTGGGTATTGGTTAGAGAACTTTTTCATAACAAGGTGATTAAACCAGTCTCATTAGAGGAGATACGTTTCCTGTATTTCTCTCCAGGAGGAACCTCGAACGTCATCTACTGCTTCATCCAAGATATATAGGAGTTTTTAGTATAACATAGTTTCCTAAAAATATTCTTCGATTTGTTTGTTTTAAATTCAGGTAGATTTTTTGCTTTCCAAGTATTTAGAAACAATCGTTTCACAGCCATGGTAGCTAAGGAAAATATTGTGATTTGGGCCTGGTTCTTTAAGACCTCTAGGCTATTATCAAATAAAATAAATTGTGTAACTCCTCACCCCTGCCTTTTTACCAAGCGACAGGTGGCATGCTGTTGGTGCTGGCAGCAATACCTGGTGGGGACCTGGGTTTGGGGAGGATGAGGTTACCTGGCACAAGGGGACCTAGGTTTGGCTACTCTGCACAGGGGCACCAAGTAAATCTGAACACAGGAAGCAATAACTGTAATGTCCAGAACCAGGAATGGATTTTACAGTGTGGCTTTTATTCACAACTAGCTGAACACAGCAAAGCATAGATGGACCCTTATGGGGCTACATTTACTGGTAATGCAGATTAGAGACTACAAGGTGGTCCACTGGAAGAATGAACCAATTCTACTGTTTTCAGGCTCTGGACCCACAAGCACACAGCCCGGACTTGCCGCAGCTTTGGGTACACAGCCCGACTAACCCCGGCTCCCCTACCCGACCACTTGAATGGTGGTCCATTGGAAGAATGAACCCATTTTCTTGTTGTGGCTCCCCACACCACTTAGAGTCTGTGACTCCTAGAGATTTCTTCTTCTTCTACTCCTCGTCTCACAAAGAGAATTTTCCTTACACTTGTTGTGGCTCCCCACACCACCTAGGTCTCGACTCCTAGAGAGATTTTCCCATTTGTGACCGTCTGGGTACTTCCCTCATCACTGGCCCAAGCGCATGAGGCAAGTAGCAATCACAGCAGAAATCCATAGAGGTGGACCTGGTTACTAAAGATGGGGTGTTCCACCTCCAGCTCCCACAGCCCATACCTGGCCATTTCTCTGGAAAACTGAAACTTCTGAATGTAGATTAAGCGGCGGATGAACTGTCGCACCCCTCTACAATATTACTTGAATTCACAGCACTCTAGCTTTTGACACTACTCGATTTGTTTGTCCTAGTCCTATAGGCCTCCCAAATAGTAGTTCAATTTTCTAGATTTCTTCATATATCCCAGGCTGAAGAAACACATTTTTGCCCTCTCATATTAGAGCAAACACTCACTCTTTTGTTGCAGGTGCCCCACAGGCTAAGTACAACTCTTCCAAACTTTCCAAACTCAGACTGAAACTGAAATAGGCAGCTTTCTTTCTTCTGCAGAAATAAGGGATTGCCCTGGAATCTACATGGGGATCTTTACGGACAGCGGTCTCCACCACTTGAAGGCAAAACTGGAACTGCTCCTTCCTCTTTGAAAGCAAAACAGGAACTCTCCTTCTCTTACAGAAGGTAAACAGGAACTGACTTTGAAAACTCCCAACGTTCTATCTAACTCCCTCTGCTGCAGATTCCAGTGTGGTTTATGCAGCTACGACAGTTCTATTTGATGATGTCATCTCTTAGTCTCAGCTGAGACCGAGAACAGAGTGAGACAGTGTGAAACCCATTTAACTGGAGTTTCACAAGCTGCCTTCCCTGCCTACCACTAGGTCTTACTGGGATTCTTGTAACCCCGGTAACAAGGGGTTACATCTGCATTTAGTGGGATTGATACTTGTAATATTTTTGCATTACTGTATTTCCTGGGTTATACTCCATCATTTCCTAATTTGTGGGCATTGCCAAAGACAGTAAAAAGTGTACCTTGTGCTTTACATCCATGCCAACATTTGTTATCATAGAGATGATTCATTTTGATATTTGAACTGGGGTAAAATATGCTCTCTATTATTTTACACTGAATAGTTTTATTTTTGCAGAGATATAATTTTATTGGCTAAAATTCTCAAATTAGTCAATTTTGTTGTAAAACTAAGGTTTGCTTCCTTATGACCAAACATTTAATTGATGTTTCTATTCTAAGTCATTTGAGAATTCTTCCAGTGATTGATATTTGTGCTTAGAAATATTCATTATGCTGGCCCAGTGGCGCTGAGGGTTGAGGCTGAATGCCACACTTCGACTACACGCGACCCAGGTTCGGAAGCAAGCTCGGTCATTGGGGCTGGCCGGGGAGATAGGCTGGAGTGTCCGGGGATAGCTCGCCTTCTCTGGGAGAGATGGGACTTCCAACTTGTGGCGGTGACCCCTGGCGGAGGCTGGGGAAGCGACAGCAAGCTGGAGTCTCAGGGTGTGACTGGTTGCAGGCATAGGCTGGCAGCCAATCAGCCTCGGGGCTGCTCCTTCATGGAAGGGGGACGTTGCTGATGCGGCAGATGCCTTGACACAGGGGCACGTAGCTTCCCATGAGGAACATGGAAGAAAACCCTCAGAGCCAGGATGACGGAATGCCAAGCTGGGTCCCAATGTGCCAGCACCTGCCTGCGATTTAGGACTCTGACATGATGCAAGATTCAGGGGGCTGTTGACCCCAACCCCACTGGGGTTTCCGTGGTTAGATGGAGGGGCCAGAGGTTGCAAGGTAGGTGCTGGCAGGGGCAGGCTTAATGGGAAATTCCTGAAAGAAGCGGATCTGTGGGGCAGGAGGGGGAAAATAGAAATAAAAAAAAAGAAATATTCATTATAATAGATCCACTTTTCTTTAATTTATAACCTGAAATTGTGGAAACAAATGAACTTCTTGTAAGAATGCATTTAATGAGTTATGAATATCTTTAAAGCAAGCAGTACTTGTTAGTCGGTAAAAAATTCATCATGTAGGTTTTTAGCAAAATGTATTTCTGACAACCTAAGAGTCATGCTCAATATATTTTTTGTTTCTCAATGTTGTTGAGACTTTTTATAGTCGATTTTGTAATTAATGATTCACGTCTATTAAAGATGGCCACCATTTGCCATTTTAAAAATCTCTCCCTGGTGTTATTTGTTAAATGTACATGCTAGATTCATGCTGTAGTTGTATTAGGATGGCTCGTCCACATGTTTCCAATAGTAAACAACACAAAATACCAAATTTTTTTGTGGTGGATGTGGTATGGGCATGGGGACTTTATAAACTTCAGACCCTATATCTTGGTTTAGGAATGAAAGAAAATGAAAAGAAAAATATGTATCTTGATATTTTTGCCAGCTGAACCTTATAAACTGAACAATGTGTATCCTTACTAACAAACACTGCTGCTTTAAGTATTAATAGAATGTCATCTGCAAAAACACTTAATTTAACAATTTCTTGGTGAATATTTATCCCTAATATTTCCTGATTTAATCTAGTGTTTTGTAATCATGGCCCAATACAGATTATGAATAATGTAGGAGAAAGGGTGCATCCTTGCCTGACACCATTTAGCATCTCAAAATTTTCTGTCAGGTATGACTTCATTTGGAATTTTACAAAGGTTGTAGCATATAATTGTATCAGTTTTAACAGCTGGTAAGGAAGGTTCCATGCCATTAAGGTTTCTATCATATGGGTTCTATCTATCACGTCGAAAGCCTTGCTTGCATCCAAGGCTACCACATGATAAATATCATCCTTGAAGATTGGTTTATGGTTTATTAAATAAAATGGCTTGTAACTTGTTTGTCGCTAGGAATATCCCTACCTTTGATAAATCCGACTGGTTTTTATGTATGTACTCTAGTAATAGGGTTGAATTCTGTTATTTATTAATTTTGCCAACATTTTGTAATCTAGATTTAGCAAGGCTATAGGCCTGTAACTGTTTGGGAATCAGTTGGTTTGCCCTCTTTATGAATGAATATTAATTTTGACTCTTGCATGGAGTTTGGCAAGATAGCTTTACTTTCAATTAATTTGTATTATTTCTATAATCCACAGAGTTAATTGTTCAGAAAGAGAAAATAAAATTCAGACGTGAACCCATTCAGACCAGCTGCCTCCTTTCTTGGCATGTTCTTAATAATATCCAAAATTTCTTTATGGGTTATATTATATTATGACCCCAGGGTCCCACGCTAGTCAAAACATTGCCGAAAAGCATGGCATCCACCAGCAGAATCTACGGCCACCACCCCACTGACCACTCTCCTGCTTCTATGACTTCCTGTGGTTCTCCACCCGGATCCCTTTCCTAGGATTTTCACATTGCCAGTTTTTCACACCTCCTTATGAACAGTACAGCTGTCATTTTCACATCCTGCCCAAAATATGTTTTGCACATCTGGTGCACAATGGCATGGTCACTCTGGTAAATCAACTTCGGGACATATTAACAAAATTACAGTGCCACTGTTCATGAGCAGAGGTTCCAAAATGCCTATGTTGAAAATCTGTTAAAAATCTCCAAAATAATTGCATTATGGGCTTGTGTATGGCGGTTTCTATGCACGCTTGTGATATCACCAAATCTCCCAAATCTTCCCTGACCAAGTTGGACACTCTCTTTAACTCCTTCTGCTACTTTGCTCTTGACTCCTTCCGCTTCCAACACTGTGAACTCTATCACTTCTAACCTTCCTTCCACTGTCTCAAAGACGCATCTCACACTGGGCAAACTAACCTCCAAATTCTGGTTCGAGTGCTCCCTCCTATCTCTCATCCTCTCTCTCCATTCCACCTCCTCCCACCCATTCTCTCAGATCTAATGACCCCGCAACTTGACGGTCCCTTGCCGCACCACCCTCGTCGGTCAGACTGGTTTCACCCATTGCTTCCCTAAAATCTGTAATTCCCTCCTCCCTGAAATTTGACACTCCTCCTCCAACTACTCCGTTACCTCCACCCTCCACAATTACCTCTCCCTCAGCTGTTCCTGCTTTAACCCTTCTTAATACCTATCCCTAGTTTCTGTCTTCCTACCCTGACCCCCTCTGACAGGGTTCTCAACATCCTGAAGGGGGAATCAGGAAATGGCTACCTTTTCCTCATATTCAGTTCTGCCTCTCCCTTCTCTTCTCCACCTGACCTTCTGGGTCACCCGTGTGCACAACTTACCCTATCCTTTTACTCCAACAGCACTTGGGTACTACCTCGAGCCTGCTCCTGGTACACTCATGCACTATAAATGGTTCTGTTGCATTATTACTGTTTTGTACATTTATATGTTCTTTTGTACAATTTTGACCATGTATTGTAATTTACCCAATGTTCCACTACTGTTTTTTGCAATACCTTGTGTTCCAGCTGTTGCACAATCTTATAATGTTGTATTGTTTGTACTACCCAAATACTATTGTAACTGATCATCCTTCACAACCCTATGTAACCCCTCCCCAGGTCATACTGTGAGATGAGCAACTTGTTGTTCAGTGTACCCTCCTGGTGAAGCATTTCAAAAATAAATAAATCACCAATTTTCATATTTTCACTCCAGATTTTTAACATTGCCATTTTTAGACCTCCTCATGAACAGTACAACTGTCATTTTTCAGATCCTGCTCGAAATGTGTTTTTTGCACCGTGGCACCAAATGGTGCAGCTGTGCAAAATCACCTTTGGCTAATGAACTGACAGTGCTGCTATTCATGAGGTGGGATCCCAAAATCCCATGTTGAAAATTTGGGAGGAAATACCAACAAACACCTGGGGTATTAGGGTTTCCAACAATAGCACCCCACCCTGCAGACACTGACAAGTGTCAGGGGTTGACTTGGGATTATCGGCTGTAATGTTCATGCCATTCCACCTCCACCCCACCCTGCACCCAGTGACAGGCATCGAGGTGTGTCTTGGGGTCTTTGGCCCCAAAGTTCACTCCATTCTCCTATACTGCGCCCATCACAGTGTGTTTCCTTATGGAACAGGGTGAGCATAAGGCCCAAAGACCCCAAGGCACATTATGACACTTGGTGTCTGCAGGGTAGGGTGAGGTGAAATGGCATGAGCGTTATGGACGATGACACAAAGGCACCCCAATGCCTGTCAGTCTCTGCAGGGTAGGGGTGGGGTTGATGCCAGTTCAGTACTTCACTGCCATTCCTGTTATGCATCTCTCTAACTCCTGTACTACCAATGCCAATGCCAGCAAGACAACATTCAGCATTGACAAATGCTGGTTATTACCGTGGCGTGCCAAGCGAGGGTGAGGCACTGCTTTAGATGTACATAGAATACTGTGATACTATATTACTCGCACCAAAGGCTGCAAAAAGTCCACTCAGCCCTTTGTTTTGTTTGCATGGGAAAGAGGCAGTTCGGTATCTAAACAATGCCTATCCAAATGGCTAGCACATTGTATTGCATTCTGTTATAGGAAGTGTGGGAAGGAACTTCCAGGTGCTGTTCATGGTCATTCCACAGGGTGTGTGGCCACTTCTGTTGCCTGTTTCAAAATGTCCTGCTGCTGACATATGTGCCAGCCACATGGAACACTGTCCATACTGTACTTTCACTAAACATTACCGTCTGGACATTGTCGCTCATTGATGTGCTGGCTTCATGCTTGCTGTACTGAAAGGCCTTTTGTCCTAAATATATATCAGACTGTACCATCTTCCCAGTTTACTTTATACTGCTTTGGAGTCATTCCAAAGTGTGGCCTAAGGGAGGAGATCTCCTCAAAGAATATACAACAGTTACGTAAGAGCTTACCGTAACAGTAGATCTTCGAGAGAATCTTCTTTGTTAGGCCATGCTATCCCTTCCTTCTTTTCCCTTTTGCTTTCAGTGATGGTTCTATCAGCTGCTGTGACTAAATCTGACTCCATGCAACCCATATCCAGCCCCATGTCTCCCTTTATCTGCCTGGGGATGGTTGTATCTCCTGGTTTTCCACTGTTGGAGGTCCTCCAAACAGGGGGCCATTTGGCTTTCAACAGGGGGACAGCAACTGGTCAGAGGGGCTGTGGGGTGGATCCAGGGGCTGAATATAAAAAACAAACTACAATGGCCTGCAATGTGGGGGGACTGCCCCCGCCCACCCTCTAAATTGCACCACTGCCTCCAAGGCTAACCTCCTGTGGGGACCTGAGGAGTGATAGGGCCACCCACGTTATATACATGTAGACATAGCATGTCATTCTGGGCATCCCCAGCTAGCAAAAGTTTCTGTGTGGTCTTACTTTGATGGCTTATAGTTCCAAAGTGACGCCTAATGGAGGAGATTCTCTAAGATTTACTGTACTGTTATGGTAAGTTCTTATGTAATTGCTCTTTATGAGTGCTGTGCCACCCATGGTGTGGGCTAAAATATGGGCCTTGACTTACTAAGTCACTAAATTTGCATCCTTCCAGGCCCAAGATCTCACTACTGTTCAAATTTGCAAACATCTCAGATGGCTGCAACTTAAACTCAGAGCACAGTTAACTCTAGCAACATGCTTAAAATTCTAAATGGCAAAGTTATCAGGTGCCTTACCAAACTTTTCATGTTTGAAGACAGACCCTCCTCTCACTGCTCTGCAAACAGCTTACTAAAGATTCCATTCATGCACATGGACATACGAACATACAAAAATGCCTTCAGAAACAGGCCTCATGGTCTATCGAGTGTGCTCGATTATGCAGCTGGCCCTCAACTTGTGGCTGCCCCACCCTTCCCCCCGCACAGTCATCCCCCACTCTGTCCCATCCCTCTTGAAACAGCCCACCTTCTTACAGCAAACCACCTCCTCAGGTAGAGTGTTCCACTTGACTACCACCCGTTCAGTGAAAAATGTATCCTGATCTCCTCCTGAATTTCCCTCCAACTTCAGTTGATGCCCTCTTGTATCTCTCCTCTTCTGATCCAGAATATCTCTCCTGTATTAGACTTATTTATCCCCTTCAGGCACTTAAAGGTCTCGATCATATCTTCTCTATGGGTCTGTGTGATAACGGCTGACGCCTAAATGTGATCACCGTTATCGCACAGTCAGAGTGCCGAAAACATCTTCAGCACTCTGACAACCCCAGCACACAGGACAATGGTGCCAGGACAGTTTTTAATGCTTTCTGTGGGGGCTGTGCTCCACACCCCACACACCCCCTTGTGGGGCTTCGCCACCCGCACCCCCCTACTTAAGGATTCTCAACTCCAGGGGTGCATGTTGGGGGTGAAAGCATTAAAAAAAGGTTTGGGGGCCGGGCACAATAAAATCACACCAGCCTCGGGACCAACTCCAGTACCTCACCCACCCCAACCACTAGCCAACACCCCACGCCCACCACGCAGCTCAGCCATCCACTGCAGCACCAATTTCACAACCCTCTGCCCCTCCCAGCCCATGCGCTTCCCCTGCGTAGGTACACATAGTGACATCCTGTCACCCAGTTCACCCACCCCCTCATCCAGCCGCCCTACCCTCCTATTGCCGTGAGAGATTGTGCTGGGAAGGAGTCCCCATTCACGGATGGCCCTTCCTCATGCACCTACCTCACGGGATACCTTTCTATCCCTTCTTTCCTCCAGGGAATACATGTTAAGCCAAAACTGGTTCAGCTTTACAGCGACATCCATCTGGAATACTACCCTTCCCTCAGTCAGAGTTGTTTCTACCCCTAAAGCCTTCACAGCCAAATTAAAGAAACATCTCTAGCTGTCTAATGTCTGTACCTGCTTTGCATAAGACCTATTAGAACAGCTGTACAGACTGAATGTTTTGCTTGCACCATCTCACTTTATTCTATATCATGTATTTCTCTTCTCATATTTGTACCTATGGCTAAATGACTTAATTACTTGTTTCTTGCACCATTGTTCTGACTTTGTACATTACTGTACCCAGGTCCTTCCTGAAAAGGGTGCCTTGGCACCAGTGCACTCACCCAGTTATCAAAATAAATAAATACATAAAAATAAGACACATACTAAATAAAAATATCAGGCTAAACTTTGGTTTACTACAAACTTCACCAATACTAAAGTCCAGCACTAAATAATGTCTAAAATGAACAATGTAATAAAGTCCAAACCATAGAGCCAAGCAGTCTCTGAGAAGTAGATTTGAAACAATGAACTGTAATGCCATCACCCCAGCTCTCACACAAAGGGTGCCTCAGGAAAACACATGTATAGCTCCACACCCCAAGCAGTGCCTCTGATTGGGGGTCAGAAGTAAAAGTCCTGTCCTGCACCACTGATAAGTGTTCTGCAGGGGGAATTATTAGAAAAGTCACAACTCATACCAGCAAAGATGGTCCAATCTTATGTTGAGCTACCTGTCCCTCCTGGAATTCCTTATGTCAACTCTCTGATGCAGACATTGACAGAATGACCGCTTTCACTGAGCCTCTGTATTTCTGACTCCCAAGCAGGCCTCTCAGTCACTGGACTCATCTAGATTACTTCAACCACATTTCTTAAAGTCTAAGAAAAGCTTTCAATTCCACCAGCACCCCTCTCTGCAGAGTAGAACAAAGGCCCAACGTGAGCACGTGCCTATCTCACCGACTGCACCTCAGACCTCCTCACCAGCATGTCCCATGCTGCGACTCCCACTTGCTCTGCTACTGTGTCCAGTTTCACCAGCCCCCAAGCCATGGACATCGTGGGAAACAGAGCCCAGAACCAAGTAGCACACCCTGGGTAGTACTAGCTGAAAATGGATGGCAAGGTTCGCTGAGTCAGTAACGTGCTATGTTGAACAAGTTCTCTGCAGTCTTGATAATGCTTAAAGATGCATTGGTAATCACTTCCATTGCAGGACAGAACTTTATAAATTAAACCTGATATAAAGCAGAGTATAATGCATACACCAAACCACCCCTGCCTAAAAAAAAAAAAAAAAAAAAAATAAACTTCTACATCACTATTAGTAGCTATCTTCTTTAATAAAATTGCCCTACTACTTCACTTAACTAAACTTAAAATAACTACAGTACGTAATCACGCTACAGCACCCCTAAACAGGGCATTTTAAAACACTGAGCTCCACACAGCAGAGCTCAGGATGACCTGTCCAGGCTGGTGCCATTTTCATTTTCCACCTCTCAACTATAGTCAACAAGGGCCTGCTCATGATAAAACATAGACCAGAGTATTAAACAAAGCCTAAAAATGCAAAATATCTGGCACAGATTGATTCACAAAATAAAAAAATAGTTTTATTCATGTAGTCTCCTGTACCATGGAGTCATTCACAAACATGCTTAGCAGTCTACTGCTATGCATTTGTGGAAATGATTACCAGTATCCCTGTTGTGCATAGCATTTGCTGCACTATGCTGTACCTGCTGTTTAATACTCTGATATAAACATAGGGACTGATGGCAGAAAAATCCCAGTGGACTGTCTAGGCTGCCTAGCCCTACCCATAATATGATGCGAATGCTCTAGTGCTCACTCTCTCCCTATGAAACTGAGTGCAATGCACACCAACAAACATGCAGAAATATAAATACCAATATGTGGGCCACACATACATACTGTAGGTCAGGGTATCAAACTTCTGCATTTAGTTATGTTTTGTCATTTACGAGCATTTTTCTAAAAGCAAAGTCTGCTGCAGGGAGCATTGGTTTTATACTGTAGAAGAGCACTGTTATCTACAGAATTCCATCCATTTGAAAATGCTGTTGTACCACAATTCAAAGGTCATGGAATGTGGTTTTACCCTTCTGTCGTATAACAGCATTCTGAAACCTCTAGAGACTGCACAAGTTAGTTTCATTCTGAAAGCGAAAGAACCACCATGTGTACATTCCACATAATACTATACACTATAAATAAAATACAGGCTGAGCAACTTTATGCACAACCATTGTGTTCTGCTACCTCGGGGCTCTAGTTACCATGGACTTCTTGCGCTTTGCTCTCGATGTCAGAGGGATCAGAACTCCTCTGTGGCAGAACACACTGGTTGTGCATGGTTGCCCATTCAGTATTCTCTACATGGCTCTGTTAGAGCTAAGTGTAGAAGTCACTTCTTCAGACGCTGGGTGAGTCTTTCTCATTTCATCAACCAGTGAGGAAATGCCCTTAATCAAAACTGGCTCTACAACTTCCCTGGTTCCAGGGAAACTCAATCCTCCTCCTCCTCCTTAAGTGCATCCTCAGTTACTGGCCTTGAATTTAAGGGTACAAATGGTGTTGCATTGGTATCCAGTGTGATCCTACAAAATTGGATTCCTCTAGACATACTTAATAATAATAATAATAATAATAAAACTTTATTTATTAAGAGCATTTCAAGCACCAAGGCGCTGTACAAATGACCAATAAAAATCAGAAAATACATACATGAAATCAGAGTAAAAACAAAACCTCAGATCATAAAAACTTGACTCCACAGATGGGTCTCAAGTTCCCTTGAAAATCTCCATGGTTGTGCATTCCTGAAGCTGGCGAGGCAGAGAATTCCAGAGGGTTGGGGCTATAAACATAAAACCCGGGCCCCAGAAGATTTTAAAGTAACCTCGGAACCTCCAACAACTCCTCATCAGCGAACAGAGCTGTCGTACAGGGCTGTAGGGAATCAGAAGCTCTTTCAAGTAGTCGGGCCAAGTCCATGCAGGGCTTTGAAGGTCAAAGACCTACTTTAAAGGTGATCTGCCACTGTATTGGCAGCCAGTGCAGATCGCTTCAAGACTGAGTAATATGCGTCCTTCTTGATACCCCTGTCAACAATCTAGCAGCAGCGTTTGCACTAGTTGCAAGCAGCAGATATCAACCCCAGGAAGCCCCAGATACAGGGAGTTGCAGTAGTCAAAGCGAGAGGTCACGAAGGCATGGACCAATACTGGTAAATCACCAGATGGAACAAGGTGTTTCACCCTGGCAATGTTTTTAAGATTATAAAAGCAGACTTAATGACTGCTGACACCTGATGATGAAGGGTCAGCCCATTGTCAAGTACCACTCTAGGGTACGCACCCATTCAGAGGTAAGGATCTGATCCCCCAGAAATAAACCAGAAGGCTGATCAGACCTCAACCCCTCCATCCTGTGACCTGGGTCCACTACCATAACCTCGGTCTTACTGGTGTTCAACTTTAACCAGCTCAGGTTCATCCAATCGTGGATTTCAGCGAGGCAGCTATTAAATACCGAGAGAGCACTAACCTGGTCGGGGCAAAGACAGGTAGAGCTAGGTATCATCAGCATAACAGTGAAACCTCAGCCCATACCATCTTACAATGTCTCCGAGGCAGCATATACACTGCAAACAACATGGGGAAAGCACCGAGCCCTGAGGAACTCCACACTGCAGAGAGAAAGGGTCAGAGGAATAAATCCCGACACAACTCTCTGTGTTCTTCAGATAGGAAAGATGTAAACCATCTGAGAACTGTACCACGACAGTCCACAGATGAATCTCAGGTGCTCGAGCAAAACCCCATAGTCTACAGTGTCAAAGGCTGATGAGAGATCAAGGAGAACCAAGATAGAGCAGTTTCTCTGATCTCTCACTATCAAGAGATCATTCAGCACCTGAACCAGAGCAGTCTCGGTACTATGCCTCTTAGAAAAACCAGATTGGAGAGGTCCATAGATATTATGGATGGTGAAGTGGTCCTCCAGTTGATTTACTACCTTCTCAATAACCTTCCCAATAAAGGGAAGGTTAGAGATAGGTCTGTAGTTGGCAAAAATATTTGGGTCCAAAGAGCTTTCTTCAAAAGGAGTCACCACCACTTCCTTCAGGGAGCTAGGAACTCACCCAATTCTAGGGAGCACCAGATTATTTGAGCCAGAAATGGGCCCACGATCTCACCACAACCCCAAATAAGGGAGGTTGAGCCCGGATCTAAACTACAGCACGTAGGACACATTCCCTGGACAATCTGCATAACATCTTTGAACTTTGGCAGGTCAAAGGAACTCCAGGAGGCCCAGGGTACCGTGGCCAAATGCCGACCAACAGCATCCCCATAGAGTGTGTCTGGCGGATCTCTGATCTGATGTCGGCCACCTTATTCATAAAGAATTGGCGATCTCATCACACTCCTTTTGTGAAAAGCTCGGACGGAGCTGAAGACAGGCTGGGTTGCACAGCCTGTCCACAGTTCTGAAAAGCTGAGCCGGTCGATTCTGGAGCGACAGCAATCTCCCTGGACAGGAATTCTGCTTTCTTACGGAGATCTCTGATTGGTAAAGCTGATAATGCCCCACCAAACTAAGGTGGTCGACTTCTAGAGCAGATTTCCACAACAATGCTCTAACCGCCGTCTCACATGTCGCAACTCCTCAAGGATCCATCAAACCACGGGCCCGAGGGTGAGAGAGAGGGACGAACACGGACAGGCACAATTGAGTCAAGAGCCAAGGAAATGGCCTGATTATAAGCCAGAACCAATGACTCGGGCTCCATGCTGGCAACAGGAAACTCTGAGAGGTTCAACACGGCCATCAAGTCTTCACGGCACACATCCCGTAAAGGGCGGTATCGAACCATCTCCACAGGGAAGACCTAAGAAGGAGCACAAAATTGAAGCCCATGGTGTAATGATCAGACCAACTGACAGGTTCCACCACCAAATCAGAGGGCTCAATCCCCAGGAGAAAAACAAATCCAAGAGGGACCGTGATTATGAGTAGCTGAGAAACAATCTGTGTGAACCCCAGCAACATCATCAGCTGGAGGAAGTGTTGACCAAAGATGAGAATTCATCATTGACCCAGCATTGAAGTCGCCCAGAACCATCAGTCTGGGTGACTCCAAAGCCTAATGGCGGAAGTCTGCCACTTCCTGCAAGAATTGCCTCTCGTCCCTGGTGGACAGTAGACGAGGGCTATCCTACAACCCACACCAGCTACTACAGTACACTCAAAGTTCGACCTCCTCAACTGGTACACATGTGAGCCCCAACCCAGTCTTGAAACAGACTGCTACTCCCCCACCCCATGATCCAATCTTGGGTGGTGAATCACTAGTACCCGACTGGAACTGCTGCCTCCAAAATGTGGCTGGCATTTCCATCCAACCAGGTTCGGTGATGCAAGCCAGATTAGCTGTTCCAACAATGTCAGCAATAACAGCCGACTTGTTTTAACAGATCTGACATTGCACAACACCGCCCGAGTTGGACAGGGCCTGAGCCCGTCCGAATACTTGCCCATCAAAACAGATGGTGCCCTTGGGTATGGGGACTGAACATGGAGCACCACGTTCCAGACTCCATTTCACCCCAGGGCGTCTTCTGGACTAACCAGCCCTATATGGTGGTCCGTTCCTTTGCCTCCAATGTCCGTGCCCCCAGCCATACCCACCCTAATCCCTCCTACTGAACAATACCAAGCGCCCGACAGTGCTGGTAGATAGAAAATGGGAGGGGAAGAGGCGGAGGACACGGAGATCAGAGGACGAATAACGCATCGGCCGGAAAGCTAACCAACACATACGAACATCAGACATACTAAATCTGCCAGCAGATAAAGGCCTAGAGGTCTATCAAGTCTGCTCGAATGTGCAGCTAGCACCCTTATTCTGCAGCTGCCCCCCTTCCACCCTTCCCCTTCATTAACCCTCCCCTTGTCCTGTCCCATCCTCGTTTGAAGCAGTCCACTGTTCTACTGCATACCACTTCAGCAGGTAACGATTCCACCCAGCCACCACCCTCTCTGTAAAAAGTGTCTCCTCATCTCCCTCCTGAACCTTCCTCACCCAGTCTCATATCATGGCCCCTGGTGTCCTCCCTCCTTACTTTGAACAGCCCTCTGTACCTGTCTTGTTTATTCCTTTCATGTATTTAAAGGTTTCAATCATGTCACCCTGTCTCTTCTCTCCTCCAGGTGAGTACAAGTTCAACTCCTTCAACCTCCTCTCGTATGATAAGTCCCCCAGCCCCTTGATCATCTTTGTCGTTCTGTGCTGCACCTCAGTAACTTAATGTCCCTCTTCAGATACGGACGCCAGTACCGCATGCAGTACTGCAGGTGTATCTAACTAATGACCTATACAGTGGCAGAATCATCTCTCCCTCCTCGAGGATATACCCTTGCAATACAACCCAGCATTTTGTTGGCTTTTGCAGCTGCCTTCCTACATTAGCCTGAGTTGTTCATTGACCCTGTAATGAGCACACCCAGATCCTTCTCCTCCTCTGTCTGGGCAAGCTGCACTCCCCTAGCTGGTAACTCCTCCTTGGGTTCTTCATCCCAAAATGCAGCACCTTGCACTTTTGGCATTAAAGCCCAGTTGCCAGGTGTCTGACCAGGTTTCAAGCTTTGCCAGATCATCCTGCAACCCCTGCCATCCCCTAGGTCATCCACCACTCGCCTACCTTGGTATCATCAGCAAACAGACTGATCTTGCTCTTGATGTCCCATGATATGTCTGCAATGAATATCCCAAACAACACTGGTCCCAACACGAGCCCTGTGGAACACCGCTCGTCACTGCCCTTTGGTGTGAGCTCCCCACCCACCACCACCCTCTGTTGCCTTCCTTGCAGCCAGTTTCCTACCCATTTCACCAGCTTGCACCTGCCCTGTGCCTACTAACTTCCTTCCCAGCCTTCCATGTGGCACTGAGTCGAAAGCCTTACTGAAGTCCAGATACAGGACATCCATTGCATGGCCCTGTCCAGTTGCCTAGTTACCCAGTCATAGAACTTCGACCAGGTTGGTTTGGCAGGATCTGCCACATATGAAGCCATGCTGTCTGCTGTCCTGTAGTCCCTTGGCCTCTAGGAGGACCACCAGCCTCTCCTTCAGGATAGTCTCCATTAGCTACCCAAGATGGATGTGAGGCTCACTGGTCTGTAGTTTCCCGGTTCATCCTGGGGCCACTTGTGAAGGAGCACCACATGAGCCATCCTCCAGTCCTGAGGTACATACCACAAACAGGGAACAAACTAAATACCAAACACCTCAATAAGATTTCTAGTTACCTCATAAATGGAATTACCCTAAATTACAAAAACTAAAACCCATCCATAGCTACACCATACTCAAAACACAACTATAAAAACATAATAAAATAAACAAATAAATAGAAGTAAATTATTAAACGTCCTCACCCCAGGACCTTCTCACAGCTCTGAGGAGGGAAAAAAAGAAACAAAATAACAATAAAATAAAACAATCCAAAATTAATTTTCATCCCAAAGGTCCTCTCACTAACAGTAGGATGAAAACAATCAAAAACAAAAAAATATAATAGTCCATTTGCAATTTTAGGCACTCTCACTGCCGATGATAATTAGTTTTACACAGAGTCCAAATACATGAGGATAGCAAGGCTCTCTCACCACACACACTTTCCTTCAAAAGATGAAAATAGGATTCAGTAAAACATCAAATGGCATTCAAAAAACAGAAACCAAAATCAAACTACTCCAATTTGTGCATCCAGAGGGCAGTTGCAAACAATCTCGATTCCAGTCCATGAATGGAAGCAGAAATCTCAAATAAGGCCAAAATATACCCAGGCCAGCCCACAAGGAACAGCATACAGTCTCGTGCAAGTCCATAAATGGAAACACAGACCAGGCCATAAGAAGCAGGGCTCCCCTTCCACACACCCCAAACTGCCTAATCAGGCTATATTATACTACCAGGACCTGCAGCTTCAGATAACCCAGGGCCGGACTAACAAGGCCGACACCCAGTATCTTAGGAGCCCCAATAACCTCTAACTCCCTAGGAGAAAATGAGAGCAGCTCCTGCTCGGTCCCAGGCAGCACAACCCAAGATCACCCAGGCACAGAAAAGGGGAGGGTAAGAGCCTCCCACAACCAAACCCACTGCTGTGGCCCTGCTTCCATCAAGTAGCCTGAGCACTTCAAATGAAAGAGGCAAATTAAATAAAATAGAAATCCCAAAACAACAAGGACACCGATCGATGAATCGGGTCCCATCACTCACTGATACTCCGACACCACCAACTGTTCTTCGGCTGGGTTCATACAATACTCTCACAGCTCTCACGGCAAAAATATCCAGCTCTCCCTAAAATGCTGTGAGATCCTCCAGAAGAACATCCAGGATACAAAACCAGGCATCAAGCAACGACGATCGAGAAAAAATAGGTCCATAGGTCCAATACGAAGAGCATCCAAATCTTCCAAATCAGGAACAAGCCCAGAAAATAAGCCACCTAACTCCTCAAATCCATATTGTTTACAACGATAAGCCCAGTCAAAGTACAGCTTCACACAAGGACTCCTTCCATCCTGGGTTTCCATCCAGATTTAGCTGTAGTCTGGAGTGATTTATTAAGGATAGTATTTCACCATGTCTGACTCATCCAAACTGTCCTGACCTCCTCCTTGAGCATTAGGTGTTGACTGAATAGCAGCAGTTTGCTATTGCTTACATATCTTTCTGTGATGGGCTTGCCAAAGCTCCTGCACCTCTCTGCCCCTGCCATTGCCTCCCTCCTATTGCCTCCATACTAAAGCTATCCTTCTCTCTGGCCTCCGTCCCTGCTTCTTGGGAAGCATACTACTATCATTCCCTCCACAAAGGTGGCAATTCTCCTCTTTCTGGTAACTTCCATCCTACATCCCTTCTCTCTATCCTCCAAACTACATGAGTACATAGTTCTACCCCAACTCTCTCCTTCCTTGACTCCTTCCTTTTCACCCCTTTCCAGTCTGGCTTTGGAAAATTCCACTCCACCACCTCCTCCCTCCTTTGACTCACAGATTCCATCCACACAGCTAAGGACCAGGGTCTTCTCACTGCCACCATTTTCATTGATTTAGTGAACACTTTCAACACTATCTCTCATGCACTCCTACTTTGCAAATGAAGATCAGTTGGTCTTTCATTCTCCGCCACTCATTGGATCAGATCCTACCTCTCAGATAGATCCCAATCTGTGAGGCTTGGAAGTGCCCTATCCCTTCCCCATTACCACTGGTGTCCCCAAGGCTTTGTATTCGGTCACTCTATTCTCCATATTTTAAATGACCTTCCATTTACCTGATCATCTGTGTCCATACACATGTACGAGACAACACAGCTTTATTTTCTCTGGATCATATCCAGCTGAGCTAAGGTCCAAGCTCCAACATGATTTCAACTCAATCCAACAATGGTTTCAGTCAAATCGGTTATCTCTAAATGCCAAAAGATGGTCTGTATGTGTTTGACAGTAGACCAAGACTTTCTAAATTCCCATCCCTCCTTCCTTCCACACCCTAGATGGAGTCCCAGTTGATGAGGTGCCTGCCTTCAGTACTTAGGCATCTGGCTTGACCATCGCCTCCATTCTCCCAGCATATAGATGCCATTCGCAAATAGCTGCACCTAAACTTGGTGCCCTCTTTAGGCATAAAAGCTGCATCCCTCCTGCCTGCCAAGACATCCTTACTAGATGATTCTCCCAATCTTTGATTACGGTAATATAGTTTATGGTGCTGCCCTAAGACCACCCTGCCTGGAGTGGATCCCCTCTTCCACTCCTTCTGCTGCTTTGCTCTCAACTGTTCTACCGCTCCCACCACTGTACTCTTTACTCTGCTCTCTCCCTCCTTCCCTGGAGGATTGCCATCTGTCCCACTATGCCTCCTTACTTCCAAACTCTGGCTATCCTCTCTACCTCCTATCTTGACTCCCTACTCTCTCCCTCACCCCCTTCCCTACTTCCTTCAAAACTCTGGATTACGCTCCATCAAGCTCCCATCCTGTAAAACACTTGCTGGTCAATCAGCTTTCTATTTCCTTTCCTAAAATTTAGAATTCTCTCCTTAAACATTCACTCTGCCACCTCCAAACCGTCACTAATCACTCTTCTCCGCTCCCACACCTCCCTCCTGCCACTGTCCTTAACGTGCCTGGCCTTGGGATTCCTCCCCCACACACACACACACCTCTTTTCTTCTATACACGGGACATTATTCATGTCTTCCTGCTCCTTCTTCTGATCACCTGTGAATTTTCTAATTTCTTTCTGCTTCTATTCCTTTGTAGTTCACTTTATTGGTTTAAATCGATCTTTGATTCCTTTCCCAATTAATAATTTATAATCACTCCTCGATTCCTCTTCCAGTTCAAATATTTAGGGTGTATTCTGCCCCTCCCACTATTGGTTCCCAGGTACCTGAACTGCTACTGCTGTAAATTGTACATATTGCATATACCAACATGATTTTGTCTCATTTGTTGCAATCTTTATATTGTATCCACCTCTGTACTCATTATATTCTCTGTATTTTACATGTATGCAAATGTGTATATATATTATATATATATATATATATATATATATATATATATATTTAGTATGTTCTTAAGCTTATCCCTCTCCCTTCCCCAGGACACATCCGAAATGAGCTATTTTGTCAGTATATTTTTCCTAATGAACTGCTTTAATATGCTTTAATAAATAAATAAATAAAAATATTGGCATTTTGGAAGTCCCCTAACAATGGTGGCTGTGTGGCGCCTCTTGACAAACCTCTCCATGGCAATTCCAAGAGTAATATCTTTGGTTTGATATTTATGGCATCTGTGTCCATAGCCTCTTAAGCCCGATGATCAATCTTAGTTGCTCCATCTAACTCTCCAGGTGAAACATGCTATGCCTAACGTAGTCAGGATCGTGCTGCCTTCCAGCAGTGCTCATGGGCAGTGTCTGAGCTTGTCAGGCATCTGTTTCTTCCACTGTTGTTTCTCATGGTGAATAGCTTTCCACGCATCTTTCTGGGTGCCTGGGGACTCCCATTGCCACCAAGGTAAAATAGGTTTCTCTATCATTCTGATCTGAAGTGCTGGCAGCTGAATGGTCAGTGGTAAAAACTCTATTTTTCATGAGCTTCTTCTTCTTGGTTTCCTGTGGGTAGGACTATATCATACAGAATGTTTGACAGACAGGGCCCAGTATGCTTCCTCACTGGGCACCTTGAAGTTTCCCACTTCTTAGATCATTCTAACAGTTTCTCACTTACCTTCTATAAATGTTCTGGGATTGAAACACCCTCTTCAGATTTCTGTCTTCTTCACAGTGGTAGCAGAACATTCCTTCTGTACTTAGCCATTTCTGCAGTGGCCCATCTAGGGTTTCTAGTTCCTGCCCCTTCCTTAGGATGACTTCCACCTAGGTGTCTGCATGAGGGCGCTTACAGTAGCGGGTCCTCACTCAGTAAACCATTCCATCTTCAGAACTACTTGCAGGGTATTGCACCTGCAATATGTAGCTCAGCCATTAGCTCATGTTGTGCCTCCAGTTGGGTCTCAAGTGACATGTTAAAGGATGGCTTTGCACTTATATTCCAGCACCCATCAATGTCAATGTCTTGCTGGCTGGCACAGCATGCAGACTCTTGGGTGCATACTTCCCACCAGACAAAGACACCTTGGGAGCTGAGTCTGTCATCAACTTTCTCCACTTCTTTGGCAAGTCCTGAAGCTCCTGCTTCCTGGGTGTGTTCTAGGATTGCTGACACTGAATGAGCACCCTGCTGCTTCTCTTATTCCTCAGTCTCTCTCACTCTCTCAGTAGCACTCTGTGGGAAAGTGGTTTGTTTCTTCTTCTACTGCAGATGCAACTTCAGTCCAGTCACACTTGATTCAAGTCCTTGGAGACTGTGTCTCCTTTGCTGTAGATCTTCTGCAGTGTCTTCTCCAGACAGTTCAGTTAAGCTGACAGTGGTTCTTCCTTCCATTGCTTGGTTGTCTTCAGTGTACAAAAGAGTTCTACACTGGACTTAGTGTTGCTAAAAGTACTCTCAAAGTGACTACATACTATTGGGTAGGGGCACCTGGGTTAGTAGATCTTGGGGGATCAGATGGCTTCAGTGCTTGTCCCTGAGGCTCTCCCCAGTTCCTTCCTTTCTCTGCCTCTGAACACTGCTAGCCCTGCACTAGCAGAGCTACCTAGTCCATTCATGTCTCAAGGTAATCTTCTCCTTACAGGGGACAGCTTGACTCCTGAGAACATCCTCAACCTTTGGTATGAATCTTGTCCAGATGGTGGCATGTATCCAGGCCCGCTCACTCACTGTTCTAGGTGGCACAGGTGCTTTGTTGATCAGTAGCTTCAGATCTCAGTGACTGACTTCTCATCAGCAGTAACCACATGTGAAGCCTTTCCTCAAACCCTTTTGGTTTTAGAGGAACACTGAGTTTGTGTTCCACACTGGCATGAGTCACTGTAATCCACTTGCCACTGCTTCTTCTGGGGTCAGACCATTGTGCCCTCTTGTGTTATCCACAACACTGCTGCACTCCATCAGTTTTGTCAGAGTCTGTGTGACCTCATCGAGCAAATGTCCTCACATAACCACCTTGCCAAGGCACTTCACTATGGTGAAGGCAGATTCTGTTTGTTCCTTGCTGGTCCTGGGGAATTCCCAGCACAAGTAGATCAGATATGGTTTTATTGCTTGGCAAATAAGCCATTACAATATTCTAAAGATAAATACAAACATTTCATACAGATACACAGTATAAAATCAGAATGTAAATAGCAGCATATGTACCAAAATATATAATCTTGTTGCAACATAACGTACCTCCTACCATCTATAATTTCCTTCCAAAAGAATACATGTAAATATACTTAGAAGCACAGGGGAGACTAGTTCAAGTTGTTAACTCATATACTTGTTAAACATATTTCATTAAAGCACATAAAATAGTGTGACCTTGAAACCTTAGTGAATCCCTACTCTCAAATCCAGAAGTCACAAATAGCTCATTCCAAGCCGATATTATCAATTCTTATCTCTCAATGGGCTAATCAATCCCCATTTTTATGAGCAATCCAACATTTAGATGAGCTTCAGATCCTGGTTAAGCCCCAATAGACACCTGTCACAACTGGATATAAGCGCCTTCCATCATCAGGCATTGGTAATCCTTTAAAGCACAAACCATTATAGGGTAGCCCATGTGGGGACCCACACCAAGCCACCGAGGGCAAAGCTATAGATTCATACCAACTTCACTCAGCAAAAGTGGCAAATTAAATAACCAAGAGGGAATCACAATAGGAATGACTATTACTAATAGAATTCCTATGATCACTGATTATAAGTTTCAAAGGCTGTTAAATACTAAGATTTTAACCAGGTAGTGTAAGTCCAAGGAAACCCCCTTCGATATTCATAGTTTTTTTTTTTTGTTATATTTAGTCTACTTTTGCCCCTCACTCCAGGCTATCATTGTTCTGTCCTGGTCATGGTGCCCCTATGGCTTCCACCTCCTGTATATGCCCCTTGCTCTCGGTCACCTGCATACTTCAGGGGGGTCCCAGCGCCACAGCGGGACTGCCGCTGGGATTCTGTAACTGGTTGGGAGAGCACTCGGCCAGGAGGCTAATTGAAGTCCGGGGCAGGACTTCATACAGACAACACCTGGAGTGGGGATTTTATCCCCATAGGCTGAGGCAGGACGTGCAATGATGCCAGCATCTGTTCTGCCCCAGAAACCCTTGACCTTAAGTCGGGCGACAGGGCGGCTAACCCAGCTCCACTAGGCATCGCCCCAAGCCGAGCGCAGAGTACCCTCCGCTGGAGAAGGAGAGCAGTCCTAGGACGCTCAATCATTCTCCCCAGCCAGTCCTCCCATGGCTCGGGCTTCTTCCAACCCAGGTCACCGCATCGCAGCAGAAATCCCACCGCTATGCCGATGGGCCAGCCTAAGATATTCATAGCTTTTAACACTGTTATATTTCAGACTGCAAAACATTTATAAAAATACATTTTATAACTATAACTATACACTTTAAACTTTTCATTAAAATTATACTAATTTTTACTATTAACTACATTAAATAACATAAAACATCTCCACATCATCAGAGTGATCAGAGCAAATCCCAGGTCAAATTAAAGCCAGGACCAGAAGGCTCCATTTATTGTAAGAGTCCTTCTTTGTAGAGCAATAATTATTTTAATTAGTGACTACTGTAAGTGGCTCCATTTAGGCATAGGAGTCTGTCTTCTTATTTAAGCCACATGGTAATAAGCACACAGTAAGATGGAGGGCTTCTGTGTCCCAGCACTAGTAATATCTTCAGAGGAGACATACCCTCATTTTACTTCAACTGATCAGTCAGTCTCGCTCCATGACAACTTTCAAAACATTTTTTTTTTTTGAGGAGGTACCTACTGTTCCTGACTTGCACTGATGAAACACGTGGGTATCAAGATGGCAAACAGGAGATCCTAGTGGTACCTCCAAAGATGTAGCCAGGTCATTGTGAATGTTGTGGTTACTACCCTTGCCTTATGGGCTCAAACAATGTTGAGTGGCCAGGTTGTTAATAGAGATGCAGCAAATTAAAATTTCACCAGTGAAGTGAACGTGAAGTGGACACTTTACATTGTCACTCCACTTCATGGAGTGGTCAGCATGAAATACCCACTTGCCTTGTTATTATTACACATTGTCATTCCGCCTTAACGCAAGTAAGGCAGAGTGACAACAATATTGGCAGCCCCACACACACACAGTCACTAGAATTAATGTGCATCCCCAAAATGCTACTGTCATGTAGTCTCCAGAAAATTCCTAGTACTGATGAAGTGAAATGAGAGCGTAATAAGAAATGCAACATCTCCCAGAATTAATGGCACACTCAGTTATCTGAGCAGTGGTCAGACAAAGCCACCAGAATTAATGTTCATCCCCAAAATGCTACTGTCTTGTGTCCTAAAATTCCTCAGTGCTGACCAAGTGAAATGAGAGTGTAACAAGACATGCAAAGTCTCCATTCTGAGAGATGCAGCAAATTTAAATTCCACCGGTGAGTGCCCACAAAGTGGGCACTTTGCATTGTCACTCACCGCAGAGTGGCCAGCATGAATGCCCACTTTGTCTTGTTATTGTGATTGTGGTGCTCGTTGTCATTCCGCCTTAACACAAAGTAAGGCAGAGTGACATAATATTAGCAGCCCTGGGCCACCACACATCACATGGCTTACAGTACTGTAACTCACATGCTGTACAGGAATGCGTAATGCCTATGGCTGTAGTTCCTCGATGACAATGACCTTGATCACAAAACTCTCAGAATTTGAAAACTCATATCAATGAGTACAGTGGAGAAGTCTGGAAAGATACTACAAAACAGGCTTACGATGTAAGTAACTAGTAAAAAATTAATTTTGTGATTCGTGATGTGATCGTGAATCGTGACTGCATTCGTGACCATGAAACATGAATTTATTTTTCAGACTCAGAGCTGACAAGTGTATTGGGAATGCAGATGCCTACTGCTGTACTCCCTGATGACCTGGCTGTTCATAAAACTCACCAGCTTGAAAACTCATATCAATGGGTACAGTGGTGAAGTCAGGAGAGATACTACAAAACATTAATTTTGTGATTCGTGACATGATCATGAATCGTGTGTACCACACCAGCACTCTGAAGGAAGCCAAACAAACAACTGTAACTTAAGTAACAGATGGAGATTGGGCCCTAATTAAATGCAAATGCACAGACAGATTTAGATTATGCTGCACACTAAAGAGATGCAGACACAAAGGTACAACAACACCACCTAACCAGTGCTCACTATCAGAAATCCAAATTTGGAAAGAATAACTTTTGCCAGTTGGGGTAGTGCACGGCAGTAACAGTCCACTACGACCAGTAAAGATACCACAAGCAGTACAAAAATTAATGCAGGTGGAGTGGATAGCAGGTTCACACTGCTGCAATTACTCTGTGGCACAATAAATGGTATCTGATTTAATGTCACGCATGCATCGCACACACACTCACACACACACACACACACAAAGTAATGTGAAGCAAATTGAAAACCTTTAGTAATATAATCAAATGCTTTAAACAAACTGAAATTATACACTGCTGCACCACAACAATCAGCAAAAAATGCCAAGAATTACTGAAACTATTACTGTGTGTACATTAACAGTTATACAAGAAAAATATAACTAAAACAGAAAGACTGCCTTTTTCTCCCAGTTAATCCTACACCACAGATACGCTCCCCCAAAGCACACTTCACAGTACACAGACTGAGTGTTCTAAATTAACATTCAAAATCCACACACAAACAATAAACACTCAATGATATGAGCACAGGAGGGTTTCCTACAATCGATGTACTAAAATTTGAGCAAATAAAATGTCTCAAAAGGCTTTTTAACAGCTTTTAGAGGATTTGAATGACAGAGCTCTGAAAGGAAACTGTCTCCATCTTCCACTAACACACACACTACACAGAACTGAGGCTGTGCAGAATAATCTAGAGCCCATGTGACATGAAATCCCATGAAGCACTGCAAATTCGCTTTGGAACTCAATAACAAGGCAAAGTGATGTGAAGTACATTGATTTCAGTGTTACTGCTTTAAAATTCGTGGAGAAGTGGTTTGGGGAAAGGCGGACTAACATGAAGTCATTGTTTTCAATGGACTTAGCATTCCTGATTATAACACAAGTACTCCGCTTTGCGTTGCGGAGCACCGTGGATTCCGTTACTCCCGAATCATCATGGAGCAAATTTAGCCCACTTTGCTCACCACTAGTTGTTAAACTCCTGATTGGGTGTTTCTATCCAAATTTTCAATAAATTATGCAGTGTCTCCACCCAGACAAAAGTTTAGATGGACTTGATGTCAGTACAGCCCCTGGGATGCAATGCCTTCCAGCTTCCCACAGTAACACTTTTGGGGCTGACAGTATAGCCTAGAGGATAGAGTAATGAGCTGTGAATGAGCTTGGTACATCCAGCAGACCTGAGTTTGATTTCCACAACTCTCCATTTGCATATTTGTGACTCTGAACAAGTTACTTAACCTCCTCAGTGCTCTGGGCTCACTCCTGAAAAAGGATCTTGTGCCTAGTGGGCCTTACCCGGATACCAAAGAATGAAAAAAATTATCTCACTCATCAGCCAGTGCAGTGCAATAACAGTTTAACCAAATGAGCATGCAACTTATAATTTTAAATAATAAACTCTCAGACAAAGGTTTAAACAACAAAGAACAGCAAACTGGTGCCAGTGATGCACCCTAAATCCCTTCAGGGAGCTCCCAGCCTCACTTGGTTACTCAGCTGTGGAATCCATGTAGGCCTGCTATCCCCTTTCTCTCATTGCATGTAGTTGGCTGGTGGCAGTGCACTTTAAATTCAGTGAGTAGCTAGCTCAATGAAATTGGTAAAATTCCATAGCCAAAGGCCATGTAACTGCAAATAGCAAACCCAACCTCAGCTTGAGGTATTTGGCCATCAGTTGCTCTGGACCAGGCTGGAAATTCATCACTCAACAGATGATCGTCCCACAGATTTGTGCCCCAAATTCTGAAACCCTCCAATGCCCAAAGTCTCCTTCTGCCTCCTTTTGGGTTCTATAGCCTAATTGGCTGGTGGTGCAACCCTTGACCTCAAAGCGGATCAAAAAGGCAAAACAAAACAAACTTTATGATCATAGGGGATTCCATGATTCAGGGAGTTGATTCCCACTGACAGCCCAAGGTAGTGGTCAGATGTCTCCCAGGAGCATCCGCATGGAGAGACACTGACCGCATTGCTAAATCATACAGTACGCGGGAGACAATATGAACATCCTGATCCACCTAGGAACAAATGAACTCACCAGTCGGTCAGTAAAGGAGACCAAGGAACACCTGACCAGACTGGGTGATCAGATGGCATCCATTTCATCCTGCATCTCCTTCTCTGTGTTTCTGCCTGTATGGGAGAGGGTAGCGGCATGCAGAAGATCGGAAAGAGAAATAGGTGAATTAGATGCTTGGCTTAGGGACTGGTGTTAAGAGAAAGAACACCAATTAATAGGAGATTAGCAGAATTTCTGGGAGAAGAAGTTCTTTAAATTTGATGGCCTCCACCTGAAAAAGGAGGGTCAGAATGCTGGAGTCAGAAGTTCAATGTTTTTGCAGGTCATTTAAACTGGTGGAGGGAGGGGTCTGCACCTGTTACGTCACATGGGAAAAAGTCACCCTCCCCTTAGCTAGTAAACCACTGGCAGGACAAAGTATGGTGTACCGTAAATGGAAGAAGCTCAAATCTCTAGGGAATATACAGTAAAAATGGTAAAAATGATACACAGAATGGGAAGAAATCTCAATTAACAAGGTAAGAAACCAGGATGGAAGGCAATGTGCATCATTGCCTGCAGTCTGGCAAATAAGATACCAAACCTTACGTCCGTGATGGTGGAGACAGACCTGGACTGGGTAGCAGTGACAGAAACATGGTTCAGTGAGGACCACAGCTGGGATGTAGCCATCCCTGGATACAACTTGTTCAGGAGGGATAGGAAGGGAAAAATGGGGTGGTTTAGCTATCTATGTGAAGGAAGAGATCAAGGCTACAGAAATCCAGGGGACTCAAGGTGAGGGCAAAGCCCTATAGATTACTCTTAGAACTGGAAACAAGGCCCCCATATGGGTAGGAGGATATACAGACTCCGTCACAAGAAGTAGAAAAGACAAGGAAATTCTAGAAAACATTCTAAGGATGGCCAATAAAGGTAAATTACTACTGGTCGGAGATTTTAATTTACCAGATGTACATTGGAGCTCCTACACAGCTGCATCAGAAAGGAGTAAGGAATTCCTAGTGGCACTCCAGGAGCAGGCCTAAGCCAACTAGTGGAAACCCCACCAGAGTAGAAGAGGTCCTGGACCTTGTGCTAACAAATAACAACAGGATCTCAAACATACAAGTGGGTACCCATCTGGGATCAAGTGACCACAGAACCGTGTGGTTCACAATAAACAGGAATGAGGCCATCAGTCACTCTAGACAGAAGGTCCTGAACTTCAGAAAGATGGACTTTCTCAAATGCAACACTGTCTAAGACAGAATCTGGGTTGCAGGGTGGAAGGGGAGTGAAAGAACACTGGAAGAGACCGAAGGAAGCAATAACACTAGTCACATCACAGCGCCAAACTAGTTAGAAAAACAAAAGAAGAAGAAAGCCACTCTGTTTTCAAAGGATATAACATCTAAAATAAAGGAGAAGAGAGTATTTAGGAGATACAAGGAAACTAAAAGAACAGTGATAAGGAGGTACAGTATATAGGGAATTTCTTAAGGAAGCCAGGAATGCAATTCAGACTGCAAAAGGCTCAAACAGAGGAGATGATAGCAAAGAGGGTACAATATGGTGATAAAACCTTCTACCGATATATGAAGGAGAAAACAAAGACCAAAGGGTGGCTAGTTAGATTAGCAAACAACAACGGCCAGCATGCAGAAGATGACAGGGAGGAAGATGAGGTACTGAACAAATACTTCTGCTCAGTTTTCACACAGGAGGAAGGAGGAAAAGGACCATCTCTCAGAAGAGAACACCACCTCTGGGAAACAGACATGAGATCTTTCACAGAGGTAAGAGTTCTGGAAGAACTCAAGAAATTGAAGGTCAATAAGGAAATGGGGCCAGATGAAATACACTGAAGGATACTGCGGGAGCTTGGAGAGGAACTAGCAGCCCCACTGGCGGAACTTTTGAAACAAATCACTGGAGTGCGGAGGTCCCTGGAGACTGGAAAAGGGCTACACTAGTGTCCCTACACAAGAGTGGTAGCTAGGAAGAAGCAGAAACTATCAACCAGTCCAGCCTCACTCAGAAGTAGGGAAACTAATGGAATCCCTACTAAAGGAGAGGATAGTTGCATTCTTGGAAGAGAGTGGACAGCTGGACCCAAAGCAACATGGCTTCATGTCAGGAAGGTCCTGCCAGTCTAACCTAATCAAATTGTTTGACTGGGTCACAAAGACTATTGACTATGGGGTACGGTGAATGTGGTATACCTAGACTTTAGCAAGACCTTCGACTCCATTCCACACTGGAGGCTAATAAACAAGCTGGAGCACGTGGCATTGGGACAAATATTGTAAATGGATCCATAACTGGCTCAATGGGAGGACTTGGAGGTTTGGTAAATGACACACTGTTAGAGGAGGGTAGAGTTACAAGTGGTGTTCCAAAGGGTTCAGTGCAGGGACCACTATTTTCAATGTATTCATCAGCAAAATAGTGGATGATCTAAACAGGAAGGTGTGCCTATTTGCATATGACACAAAGCTCTGCAGTAGAGTGGACACAGCTGAAGGGACTGAAAGATTGGAGTCAGACCTTAGGAAATTGGAAGAATGGTTAGAAAATTGGCAATTGAGTTCAGCGCCAAAAGTGTAAAGTTATACACATAGGAAGATGAAATCCAGGAACAGTTGGCGGCAGCAAAACATGAGCAGGATCTTGGGGTTATCGCCGATGACTTGAAGGTAGGCAAGCAATGAAAAGACTGCACAAAGGCAAGTGGCATCTTGGGTTGCACAGGAGGGGTATCACCAATAGAAAAGGGAGATGATTATGCCAATGTATGGAGTCTGGTGAGACCTCATCTAGATGCTGTGTCCAGTTCTGGAGGCCCCACCTTAGGAAGGACATAGATATAATACAGAGAAGGGCAACAAAATGGTACATGGTCTGCATCACAACCCATATGAGGCAAGGCTAAAACAGCTCAACATGTATTCCTGGAATGAAGAAGGGATGGGGACATGTCAGAGACTTCAAATACCTTAATGGTACCACAAGGTACAGGCACAAAATCCCTTCAGATAAACAATTGTACCTGGACTGGAGGTCACATCAAGCACCTGAAGGGGTAGGTTCAGGAGCAATGATAGGAAGTTCTTATTTACAGAAAGGGTGATAGAGCCTTGGAATGGCCTCCCCACGGAGGTGGTAGGGTCAAAGATGGTCACGGAATTCAAGCTGGCATGGGACAGACAGTGTGGTAACTGGTTAGCAGCCTAATTGGGGGTTAGTATACATGGGCAGACTAGATGGTCCACATGGACCCCATATGCAGACACATTCTATGTTTCTATGTTTCCATTCTGATAGGGGTCACAATATGGCAGCATACTGCCTGAATGATAGGCACTAGTCCCCAAAAGTTTATTTTAAATAGGGTCCTGTCTGTAAAACATTTATTTAGCCTCTGTCATCCCATGCAATTGCACTTGTGTCTAGTACTGGTCACATGGTTGATCAGGAAATCCCTGGTCTAGCATGAACACTGCTCATTCTGTTCATTGGGGACCTTTTGTTGTGAGGCAGAAGGGGCAGAAGGCACAAGTGTGATGACACAGGAGGTGCTGAAGAATTGAGGTCCCTCTCCTTCCCTGCAACTCTCCTCTGGTCCCCAGCCACAGAAAGGACATGCTGAGGATGGCAGCAGCAGTTTGGTAGTTGTCCCAGGAGTGGAAGATAAGACCCACACTCAGTTGGGGAGGTGGTGTGGTTATATGAATATGGGTCTTTGTGTTTTCTGAGCCCTGTTAGCACATCTTTAGTACAGTTTTTGCACTGATACATTACAGTAAAAATAAAGGAACATACTAGCTTAGAAACTTTAGTATTTTATTTTTAGCTGTGACCGATGATGCAATGTCTGGTGTGCTTAGCCTTTCTTTGTTTCTGATAGTTATGTTTTTGTAGACAGACTGGATGATTCGTTGGATTGGTAGTGGTGCATTACAGCTTTCATCTCTAGGTCACTGGCTTTAATCTGGGCCCTGGGAAGTAGTGGCCAAAGGTGATCTATATAAAGAGCTATGGTGTTCTCAGTACAGTTCCTAGCAGATGTATTTTATGTCCACACCAAAGCCACCAGCACAAATACAGTAGTATTAACCAGCCCTGTTCTTGCAGTCTCACATGAGAGACCATGAATTAATTCAGCATGGAATCTGAGCTACTGTCTCAAGTATGTGGTGGCCCTCTATGACAGGTTGACAGACTGAGGTCATTTGATGGGGCACTGTAAAGAAGCTTGCACTATGATTGTCAATGCTTTACCTGCTATTTGGATAAACCTGGCACCATTCACAAGCATTAAAGTCACCACCAAATAATAAAAATAATTTGTGATTTTCTACTCTTGATAGCTAAAATGGACACTTGCCAGGGTCTTGACCTTTTCTACCTAATAATCTTGAACTAAATCACAGAGGTACGTCATTGTTGCTGTGTGCATTTCCTTTTGTTTTCAGTGGTTGCTAACTTGTACTCCAATCTATATTTCCTGGACTTCCTCACTTCTCTTCCAAGCATAATCTGGGTCCCTGGAAAACTACTGTTCATGGTCACAGGATTTCCATCCTGATCCAGAACCTGTGTGTTACTACAGAATTCACCTTTCTGATGATTACTTAAAATGACTGCTGCTTTTCATGAATCTCTTCCTTTTCATCCTGAAGCCCTCCCAAATGCAAATTACTGAGTGGGCTAAATACCTCTAAAAGTGCTGATCTGATGGAACTGAGCCAAATATATTAGAGATATTGTCAGATTACCTAGCAACACCTGCATGACTTTTCAACTCCCCAAGCAGAATCAGACAGATCACATCAACTGGACAACTGTCTTTGTAATGCCTTAACAAAACTGGTCCCCACTCTGACACAAAAACTACAGACCTAGAGTATGCAGTGGCATAACCATACATACTTCCCTTATGTACGCACGTGCGTACAGAAAGATCTAGCTGTTATCAGTTTTATTTTGAGTAGTTAAAAAGAAAACAGGAATCATGTCGGTCCACTTGGCTGTTGGTGCTGCAGAGTAATGCAGGGGCTCTTGTGTCTCCTCCAGCTCCCAGACATGCAGTACGAAGCAGTACATGAGCTGTATGGTACCTCACGAGGAGCGATTGGACAGTTACTGTCCACATGTTTCCTTTCCTCTGATTCTCCCTCAACTAGAGAACTGTATCTGATGGAAATGGGAAGAAGAATCAGAGGTGCTAATCACTCTGCTTTGCTGCCTCCCACCCTCCTTTTCAGCCACTGCTGCATGCACCAACTGAACAGGCCAAGCCACTAGTCAAGAGTCAACCGCCCACCAGTTACTGTGCCTGTGTGAGACACTGAGCAGCAGAGAGGCCCCAGCCCCACAGAGAGCAGCAGAAGAGAGTCGAGAGAGAGAGAGAGAGACAGAGACAGAGACAGAGACAGAGACAGAGAGAGCACCTGCAGACAGTACTACAGAAATCGTCTGGGAGTTGAGGTATTGAATGTTATTTTTATGGTCATCGGAGGGTCAAGACCATCGTCATCCATCAAGTAGCAGTGGACTCTGGGCTAAGTAGTAGTTTATCTGCTGCCCTGTTGCTGCTATGCTACTGTGGCTGCCTCTGTTGGGAATGGGAATGGGATAGGCTGTCTGGGAGTGAGTGGTATAACATTGGAGGCTCTCCCTCTTGTGTAGCAGTGCAACACCTGATGCAGGCTTGCAGCCCCTGTCTGTGGGAAGACTAGACATTCTGGGCTTCCAGCAGCTCCACGGCTCTGAGCAGAATAAGGCAGCCCTAGCTTGTTGTTCTAATCTGCAGCATACATTAGGCAATCCCCTCCACTCGCCCCTCATCCTTGTGTGACCACGGCCCGTGAGGATGAGGGGTCAGAAAGAGGGGCTGCCTAACATATGCTGCAGATTAGAACTAAGCCATGTTGGTTGTATACAGCTATGTAGGATTTGCTTAGAATAAGTGTTGTTACTGTTTACAGCCTTTTGTATTTTAAGTTTCTACTATGCCTTGCATGTGAATCTGCTTAAATAAATATGAATTTAAGGATACAGAATACACGAGCAAGCCTTTTGTTATTTGAACATATTGCCTCTTACTGGTTGGAGAGGTGGGTACTCTAGTTTAGGATTATTTAATTGTTAGTTTTGCTGATCTGCACCACTGTTGCTGCCAGTGGAGCGGTTATGTATGGATGATAGTTGTTGTCTGTTTGCATTATGGCTTAAGCTTTCTGATATCTGTAGACCATTTTATTGACAGCTGCATCATAATAATGCAATAGCTATTATATAATGCCTAAAACATTTCCTTTCTGGAAAAAATCAACAAAAAGAACAAACATAAAATTCCCAACAAACTAGTATGGTTTGCACTGTATACTTATTAATCTCTGATTATAAAGTGGCTGAGAGGGCCCTATGGACTTTTTATCTCTTACTGCTGGTGGGGCTCGTGGGTTATACCAGCCACCCATGAGCCAGCTCCTCCAGCTGTCGGGATCATGTTGCTGGCAGTGGGGGCTTGGTTTTACCTAGTTTTTTTTTGTTGCTTATTCCCCAAAACTCCACCCCTGAGGACACTGACACAAAGGATGGAAGTCCAGGCTGCAGATTTGCTGGTGCATGTCTCAGTCAAGCTACTAATGGCATCCTCCCTCCCCACATCATGAGTCCTGATTGCCACCTGTGCATCCACAGGTGATGGTAATGGGGTGGTGTGGCAGCCTCCCCCCAGAGAGAGAAGAGTGTCCCATGGGACACTCAGACCTCTCTCCTGGCTGACCTTTAATGACCCAGGCTTGTTCCTGAGTCTGGCTGTCATAGGCAGTAGTGCTGATGCTGCACCATTGGTCCAGCCTCTCCATTGGAGTTTTCTTAGTGTTGTTGGTCTTTGTGTTGCTGATCATCATCTGGCACTTGCTGAAGCTGTGGGAGAGTAGGATTGCCACCTTTGGATGACGGAAAAACTGGCTACTAAATCACACCCTAAACTCTGCTTAGCCCCATCAAAAAGAAAATGTACCAGCACTTACTCAAAGGTAGCACTTAGCCAAGTATAAGCTCCCAGGTCCACTTGAAAAACTTTTCAGGCTCAATATTTCCTTTATATATTTCTTTTATTCATGGAAAAAGCACTAAAAACACTTCTGCCACTGATGTCTATAGATGCACACAAGTCCTATAGAGTTTGCATGCCATCCACGAATAACCACAAGAAGTGAGCTGTATTACAGACCAAACCAACAGTTGCTTCAGCTGTTGCAGCAGCTGAGGACATTCCATGTCACATCCACATCACCTAACACGTTTCAGAATCAGCTTTCTCAAAGGTTGATGTTTGTGAAATCAACTACCTTTTATAGTGTGCATCTTAAAACAACAGTAACATAATGCTGTGTCAACATTATATACAAAACTACCAAAAAACTCTCATGAATCTAAATACAAAAACAATTAAATATTATGCCTAATATTTCATAATCCAGCACCAATAACATCACATTATACATTAATTACTAATACATTTTAAAATAGATTACATGTACAACGTAAACCTAAAGATCGAATAGGTAGGTAGATAGGTAGGTCACCAGTCAATTTTGTATGTGTGTAAACTGCAAAAATAAAAATATATTGTTGTTAGTACACTAACATATTTAGAAAACAAAAATACAACAGCTAAATATATTTGCACATCTACTTTTTCTCAGAAAAGGCTTAATCTCAATCCTATCATTCAGACCCGGAGGAAACATGGCATTCATGGAAAATATCCAATATTGTTCCTCTTCAGAAGTAGATTATCGTAATCACCTCCTCTTCTGATAACAAAGGGTTTTTCTATGGCAGTAAACTGAAAACATGTGTATTTTGATCCCTCACTTTAACAACATGTAGGGCAAGGGCATTTGTAATGTCCTTATTCAAAATTCCCTAGCATGTTCACCAATTCTCACTTTAAATAATCTTTTAGTTTTCCAATATAAAAATTACCACATGTACATTCTGCCATATAAACTACCCCAGCAGTATTGCAGGTCATGTTTCCTCTCACTTCCACATCTTTACCAGTTGCATGATTTTAAAACTTCTAGTATTTTTCACAAGGACAGTATTTACAATTACCACATTTATAGCATTCTCCTCCTCTCTTTCAGTAAGCCAATTCTGGTTTATCAGGTAAAGGCTGCACAGAGTGCACCACTATATCTTCAATATTTTTCCTCTATGAAAAATCATTTTGGTCCATTTTCAACCATTCCTTTCAAATTCGGATCTTTCAGTACCAAATACCAATTATTTCATATAATATCTGAGATCTCCTTTGACTGTGAACTAAAAGTAGTTACAAAGGACATCTGTCTATCACCCTTCTTCTCCTTATTTGTTTTCTCAAAAGTGATTCTCTAGGTATCAAATCTACTGCATCTTCCGCTTCTTTAATAGTGCCAGCATCATACCCTCTATATAACAGCCTTTCCATCAGCTCATTTGCTCTCATTTCATATTCAATTTGACTGCTACAGTTCCTTTTTGTATGATATAAACTGTCCCTTAGGAATAGCACGTATCACATGTCTGGGATGTGCACTACTTGCTAATAATAAGCGTATTTCGATCCGTTGATTTTCTAAACAAGTCAGTCTGAACACCTCCATAACTATCCTTATAAATTTTTAAGTCAAGGAAACAAATTTCTTCCTGACTAAAATTTATACTGAAACTTAAATTATGATTCGTTTTTCTAAATATTGTATGAACTCCATTAATTCTTCCACAGTACCCTTCCACACTATGAAGACATCGTCAATAAAACATCTCCAAAGGTCAATTTTCTGCAAAAACGGATTGTTCTCATTTCTTATTATCTCCAGCTCCCATTTTGCCATATATAAATTGGCATAATTAGGTGCCATACTTGCTCCCATTGCTGTGCCCATCTTCTGTAAATAAAAATCATTTTTGTAAAAATGTATTAAATTCAAAACAAATTTGGTAAGCTGTACTAATACTTTAGTGGATAGAATACTATGTTCTCTCATTTCCAACAAACTCCAGGGCCTCTAAGCCCTCTTTATGTGGAATGTTAGTGTATAAAGATTGTACGTCCAATGTAACTAAAAACTCTCATCCTCAATAGCCAAATTTTCCAAAATATTAAGTATATCTCCTGTATCTTTTATGTATGAAGGATATTCCAACCAAATCTACCAAAAAGAGTCTACATATTTGCCAAAGGTCTAATAGGCTATTGTTACCTGAAACAATTGGCCTTCCAGGTGGATTCATTAAATCTTTATGTATCTTTGGCAAAATATAAAATGTAGCTCTAGTTTGAAAATCAACTTTTAAGTATTCATAAACTTGAGTACTAATTTCATTCACTTTTTCATTTCACTCAGATATGCATCAATTTGCCTCTTAAGAAAAAGGGTTTTATCAAACATTAGCTTCTCATAATACATATCATTAGACAGTTGTTTCATCAATTCAATGTCATATTTCTCACTGTCCATAATCACTATAGCTCCATCTTTGTCAGCAGCTTTAATAGTAATTTCTTTGTTATTACCGAGACTGTTCAATACTTCTCATTCCTGTTTGCTTATATTGTAAAAAGGACGGAATTCTCGTCTTCATTTAATGCTAATAAATCATCCTGACAGCACTTCTCAAACATTTGTAAAGCTGCAGACAAAGGTGGACAAAAACAGAGCAAGGTTTAAAACTATTCCCCACATTACCATCCTGCTCATTTTCAACTTCCTGCTCAGCATTTTCTTTTACTTCTACTAAGTTTGCACCCTGATTAAAGAAGGCTTTTAAACTCAAATTACGTACAAGCTTGCTAACATCTATAACTGTATCAAATAAGTTAAACTTATTCAAGGTGTAAAAGAAAGGCCCTATTCAGTACTTTTAATTCCCATTCATCTAATGCATAATGTGAAATGTTAATTACATTTAATGGAATCTCCCATTTCTGTCTTCTCTCCAAACCTGTTGTTGAAGCTGCCTCTTCTTGGATCTCTCTCTACCACCTCATCTTGTGCATTTTCTAACATTTGTTTTTTCATGCGTTGCTTCTCCAAGGTACGTGGGGGGGTCCTATAACATGACACATCCTTCTTCTTCTTCCCTAAAAACAATCCTCAGCCTGATCTATCACTTCCAACCTTTGTGAAAGATTGTCTTTGGACTATCCACTTTAACTTCTCTGGCTTGATTCACAGCTTCTTTACTAACAGGTACATTCCAATTAAAGATGCGTCCGTTTTATAGTCTCTCTCATCACGATCAAACTTCGTTTTCTTTATATTTTTAACCTTCTCATCATATTTTGTTAAATTTTCTGTAAAATCCTCATATTGTTGAAAAAATTGGGGCACATCTCTGAATAGGTTTACTTGGTCCTCTCTTTATTTAATTCCGCTTCAATCTCCTTTTGAATCAATGCATTCTCCTCAGTTATTAACTCCATGTACTCATTGCCCCATCCTTTTTCTTGACTCCTCTTCAAGAGTCATTTGTTAAGTCAGTGAAGACTTAAATGGAGCAGTAAAACAACACTTAAAGCAGCAGTTCAACAAAAATGTTAACATACTGTACCCATTAAACTTGCTTTTCTAGGTGCTTCAGATTTATGAATTTATTTTAGTTATTTATTAAAATTGTTTTATCAGGTAAACATACAGAGATAAAGGAAATTGCATTTACAGATATGATCCAGAGGAGACAAGGGAAATTAGTAAATAGTATACAAAAATATAAAATAAACAAATAGTTTTTATAACGGTACTTCATATATTTTTTGTTGATCCAATTCCTTTCATGTCTACAGTACTATTTTGAAGCCAAAATAAATGATCATATTTTTAGCTAGAGGAAAAAACTAATTTAAAAAGCTTAAATTCTGTTAGAGTCAGAAAGTTCACCAGCAAATGAAAATGCATTGGAAGATAACTGAATCTTTGCTGTTACAGAAGGTAGGGTCAGACATATTGCCCAGCTTTGCTGCAGAGGTACTTAAGGTGCAGAGTGGAAAAGATTTGATAAAATATCTGCTAATGGTCTTAGTGACCATACTTTACACCTCTCAGGTTGACTCCTTTTACAAAGAAAGGGCTATATTGACAACAGAACTTGTTTTTAACCTGAACATGCAGCTGAAACAATACATGGTATAACAAAATCTGTCGCAAAAGTATGTGAGCACTCACACTGGCTCAAAACCTATCACTGAGCAAAACATTCTGGAGGCTGCAGTGCTGCCCCATCTGCATGCAGCTGTCTGTGCTGAGGGCAGAGGTTGCTCATCTTCAAGCAGAGTTGGCTGGGATTTGGTGCGCCTCCCACCCAAGGACCACCAAGTCCACCCCCGCTACCTCAAAGGATACCGAGAAGGAGTAGTGGCTGGACCATAGTGGGCTCAGTAAGGGTGAGGTGGTGGGACAGAGGCACATCCCTCCTGCAGTTTCACTCCACAATTTCTACACCACTCTGGCAGGGCAGGACTGTCCCAAGGAGGCACCTGTAGTGGAGACCAAGGAGGATGTATGGGTTGTCCATGGTGGAGACTCGGGAGGTAGTATTCCCTAGAGGAGGCGGAAGCAACTCCTGGTGGGGGACTCTATCATTAGGGGAGTAGACTTGGGGCAGGAGAGGAGGAGCAAGAGAGGTCAGTGCCTACCCGGCGCCATAGGTCAGAGGGACAGGAAGCTCATCTTAAGGATTGCTGGGCAGCAGGATGGGTGGGTGAGCTAGACTGCATTGTCTACCTGGGGACCTAATGACCTAGCTAGTGATCAGGATAGGTAGTGCAGGAGGTGTTCATGGAGTTGGGAGGGATCTCGACAGGTGACACACTCAGTAACCTTTTGGAGGTGTCACCTGTTCAAGCCAAGGAGAGGATAGGATACTCCACCAGGAGTTTCAATGCATAGCTGAAGGACTGGTGCAGAGCAGAGGATTTGGCTTAATTGGGGACTAGGGTCCCACCTGGAGGGATGGAGGCTTATACAGGAGAGATGGCCTGCATCTATCCAGAGGGGAACCAGGATACTCAGTGAAAGGTTTAAATGCTTCATTGGCAAGCATTTAAACTAGCCAAGGGGGAAGCAGAAGAAAGCAGAAAGAATCAATATGCCCCCCACAGGAGGAAGCAGTCAGTATGGAGGACCCTAAGGATGGGAAATCATCAATGGTACCTAGAACCGGAAAAGGTAGAATGGCAGAGAAAAGGAGAAATGGGAATAAAGACAGGAGGGGTAAAGAGGGAAGATATGATGATAAGAGGGAGCTGTCAGAAGGTGAGGTAGCATAACTTGAAGGCCATATGCATGAATGCTGCAGCCTGTGAAATAAAATCCCAAACCTAGTGGCCTTGATGGCAGAGGCTGACCTGGACATTGTCACTGTTACTGAGAAATGGTACAAAGGGAAAAGTGACTGGGATATACAGTAGTCATACCAGGTTATACTCTATTCAGGAAAGGTAGGGTGGGTAAAAAGGAGGAGGAGAGGCTCTTACATCAGGGAGGGTATAAAAGCAACTGAGGTACAAGGAATGCAGGGAGGGACGGAGGTGCTGTGGGTCACCCTAGAGATGGTTAATGGCATCGCTATTTGCACTGGAGTGATCTACAGACCTCCAGCACAAGGAGAAGAGTTGGACAGGGTTCTAGTGGAAGCCATCCATAAGATGTCAACTAGAGGGAGGTGCTGCTAGTGGGTGACTTCAATTTGTCAGATGTTGATTGGAGCATCCCAGCTGCAGCCTCAGCCAGGAGCAGGGACATCCTGGACACCCTGCAGGGGCGTGCCTCAGACAGTTAGTGGTAGAGCCCACTAGGGAGTGAGCAATACAGGATCTAGTACTCACCAATGGGGACAGAGTTGTAGATGTCATGGTGGGTAGCCACCTGGGGTCCAGTGATCACCGATGGTGTGGTTTCAATGTGAAAACAATGGCGGATGTCAAACCACATGAAAGCAAGGGTCCCAGACTTCAGAAGGGCCGACTTTGCAAAGATGGGGAAATGCCTCAGGAAAGCCTTGGCGGGGGTTGGTAGAGGAACAGTGGTCGAATCTGAAAGGAGCAATTGAGGAGGAAACAGATCTTTGTGTTAAGCAATTAAGCAAAAGCAAGAGGAAACAAAACCACTATGGTTCTCAAAGGAAGTGTCTGGGAAGGTAAGAGAGAAAAGGCTGGCATTGAGGAGGTACAAGGAAACACAGAAGAAGGAGGAGGACAGGAAGTGTATGTAAAAAAAACAGAGGAGGCAGGGAAAGCAATCAGAGTGCAAAGGTGAAAATGGAGGAAAAAATAGCAGGCTGTAATGAAAGGGGACAAGACATTCTTCAAAATGCGTTAGTGAAAGAAGAAAGACCAGAGGTGGGATTGTTAGGCTAAAGGGGTAGGAGAGGTGTGCAGAGGGGACCTGGAGAAAGCAGCAATCCTGAACAAATATTTTTATTCAGTATTCCCAGAAGAAGGGGAAAGGTGAGACCTCAATTAAGCCGACAGGAGCATCGATGGAAGGAGGTGGACACCAGTCTATTTACAGAGGAGAGTCCTAAAGGAACTCGCAAAACTGAGAGTGGACAAGACAATGGGGCCAGACAGGATACATCCAAGATTATTAAAGGAGCTTAGAGAGGTGCTCACAGCACTACTGACAGTCCTGTTCAACAAATCGTTGGAAACAGGAGGGTTCTGGAGGACTGGAGGAGGCAGATGTAGTCGCTCCCACAAAAGTGGGAGTAAGGAGGAGGCTGGCAATTACAGGCCAGTCAGCCTGACCTCAGCAGTGGGGAAATTAACGGAATCATTGCTAAAGGAAAGGATTGTGGTATATCTTGAATCCAGCAGATCACGGGATCCTAGGCAGCATGGATTCGCAGCAGGAAGGTCTTGTCAAACAAATTTGATATATTTCTTTGACTTGGTGACCGGGAATTAGATCAGGAGAGGCGGAGGATGCAGCCTACCTGGATTTCAGCAAGGCCTTTGGCACTGTTCCATTATAGGAAGCTTGTAAACAAGCTGGGCAACCTGGGAGTGGGTCCCAAGGTGGTAAACTGGATCAGAAATTGGTTAAGAGATAGAACACAGAGGGTGGTGGTAAACAGAGTTCATTCCAAAGAGAGTAGGGTGACCAGCAGGGTACCACAAGGATCAGTTCTGGGGCCAGTCTTTAATGTCTTCATAAGCCATATTGCAGAGGGCCTGCAAGGAAGGTATGTCTCTTTGCAGACAACACTAAGATCTGCAACAGGGTTGACACTCGGGGAGGGGTGAGGAGGGATCTAAGCAGGCTTGAGGAGTGGTCAAGAATGTGGCAGCTAAAACTCAATGCAACGAGTGTAAAACATGCATTTGGGGCACAGAAACCCAGGGAGGAGTACATGATGGGGAGGTGACTAACGACCACTAAACAGGAAAGAGACCTGTGGGTAATCATATCTGATGACCTAAAGGTGGTCAAGCATTGTGAAAAGGCTGTGGGAGATCCAATGGGATGCTGGGGTGCATGGGAGAGGTATCACCACCAGAAACAGCCTCTGGTCAGAGCCGTATGGCTGCTCAGGAGCGACGTGACTGAGTGAAAGAATACTTGGAGCACTCATGGTGCTGGAGTCTGCCATATCCAAGATGACCTCCATGATAGAACAGTGCATGTATGATACTCATCCATGTGCAGTTTCATTCAGCTGCCTTCTTGGGCACGGCAGCTGCCACTTTGCAGTTGCAGAAGAAAAGTAGGGCTCTATGAAGGGGTGTGTTTATGCAGCTGATAGATGGGAAGGGCTGTTACAACAAAATGTAGTGGAACTGTGCCACAGCACTGTGGAAGCATGCTGGTGAGCTGTCTGGTCACGTGCTTCCACAGTGCCCTTTACAGAATGCTAGCAATACATCTGCAGAGCCGCCCATGCAGCTGTGAAAAGAAGGTGGTGATACCACTATAAAATCATTGGTGAGACCTCATCTGGAGTACTGTGTCCAGTTCGGGAGGTCACTTCTCTGTAAGGACATAGTTAGGGTAGAGGCAGTTCAGAGAAGGGTAACAAAATGGTGCAGGATCTGCACCAAAAGTCATGTAAAGAGAGACTAGAGGACCTCAATATGTATACCCTGGAAGAGAGGAGAGAAGGGGATATGATAGAGACCTTCAAATACCTCAAGGACATAAATAAGTTACAAGAGGATAGCATATTTCAGAAAAAGATGTTCAAGAACAAGGGGTTATGATATGAGGCTGGACAGACTCAGGGGTAACATGAGGAAGTATTTTTCACAGAAAGTATGGTGGATACGTGAGCAGCCTCTCAGCGGACATGGTGGGGGCAAAACAGTATGGAAATTCTAAAATGCATGAGACAAGAACAAGGGAACCCTAGCAATGAGAAAGAGAGGGTAAAGCCAGAGATCAGGTAGGATCTGCAGTATTGCAACAGGTAAGGAAAATGGGCAGACTAGGTGGGCTAAGCAGTCCTATCTACCATCAGTTTCTATGTTTCCTAAAACCAGATTACTAGATAGGACCCTGAAAACCGGATTACTAGGTAAAAACCTGATAGGTGGCAACCCTATCAGGAGAGTCTAACTTTTAAAATCTATTTTTTTTTTTTCTGCTTTGTATGTGTTCAAATTTTAAAACTGTGCAAAGAAACATCCTATGCATCATGTACGGAATCTTATGACATCAGTCCATAGCAACCAGTTTTTCACAACCAAGCGAGAAGCGGACAGAATTTGGAATCTCCTGAGTAGCTAAATTGTAACCTTTCCTTCTATTATTGAGATTGTGTTTCTGTAATAATTTTATATAGAATAATACATAGGGTGGTGTAATGAAAATTTTACACTTGAGGTGTTGGATGCTACATAAACCTCTAGAGTGAAGCTCGAGGGGTTTATCTACATGCAACACCGAGGCGGTGGTAAAATTGCTAACACACACACCCATGTTTTATTTTATGTAATTGCTGGGGCTATGCTTTTTCATCTGGAGCAATTATACAAAATATGCGGAGAGGCAGTGACAAGAAGTGGAGGAGCAGTACCTGAAGCAGACTCAGCAGTTCCCAGAGAGTTGCAATCTGGTGGCAGTGGTGAGGGCTCTGCATAGCCCAGTTTGTTGTTTTCTTTAGTGGAAGTCCAACTGCCAAGCCAAGTGAAGAGCCACAATGGTAAGAAAGAGGAGCTGAGTGGAGACACATTAGTGGAGCCATGGCAGTGAGCGAAGGCAGACAGAAGAGAGTGGAAGCAGAAAGGCCCTGGAGGGACCCCAGCTGCCCTTCACTACACCAACATCAAATGCCACCAGACCTCCTACAGTACTTCACCCTGGGTCAACCCACCAACTATTCTAACTATTCCACTTAATCTATTAAATAAAGAAAAATAAATAAATGTATTTTATTTACAGTGCCAGATGGCAGAAAAGAAAAGCTGCCGAGAGGCAGAGCTGCTGTGTAGCTTGTGCTTTTGCATAGGAAAAGAAGCATGTTTGCCGTTATAACCAGCTGGTTATAACTGCAAATTACAACTGGCTTTTCCTATGGGAAAAATGGGACCCAGTTATTATATAGAGGATTGTATGTGAGCAACCATACACAACAAGGCTATGTTTCAGTTGAGTGATTTTCATTGTAACAAGAGACCTCAAAGCATAATTCAAGAGGTTTCTTTTTACTATGGTAACCTCAAGATTGAAACACACCCTTGTATATGTATGATTGCTCATACACAACCTTTATAGTGTATGCGCAACCATTAGTACAAAGCAAGTCTGTGTCCAGCATGTATAAAAAGGTCCCCATGCTCCGCTAATGCCCTTACTCTACAGGTTCAATCAGGCGCTACTAACATCTGGGTCCAGCCTCTCTGGCACAGCCTTCTTTAGGTGCCGTGGGTTGAATAAGGCAGCCATGCAAAGACGTTCTGTGTTTTTGTGCTGCAGTAGTGACATCCTCAGTGCAGCACAATACATTATGATGCCACTACTGCAGTACAACAAGCCTATTCTAGGGATGGAATTCCATCCTCAGCCACATTCTACCACACACTATAAAACATTTAATTTTTTCTTCGGCATAGGAATCAATGTAAGACTTATTTTTTAACTTTAATACAGAAGGGCAAAAGTTGCAGAGTGGCTTTGATAAGCTTTAAAATCTGTTGAATGAAAGTACAGCAATAAAGAGTTACTCTGTAACCTGCTTTTGTAACATCAGCAGTATGGTGGGGGAATGAGAGTCAAATACCCAACATCTGTAATTAACAGGATTCAATGAAAAGAAGGCAGGACTGGTTAGAGCTAGCCAGAAGTTCATGAAGCCAGGAGTTTGCTTCAGCTAAGGTAGTACAGCTTATTGTCAGAAATCAAATTGATAGACTGTAAAGACGGTTTCCAGTCTGCTGAGTTAACTTTTAACTTTAATTAAGGGCATCCCCTAAATTCGATACCCCAGCAGACCTCAGACCTAATTTAATTGGCCTCTCCTGTAAGAGGTCAGATATGTAATTTGGTACTTCAATCTCAAGCACGAAAAT
This sequence comes from Neoceratodus forsteri, assembly GCA_016271365.2. Taxonomy (NCBI): domain Eukaryota; kingdom Metazoa; phylum Chordata; order Ceratodontiformes; family Ceratodontidae; genus Neoceratodus; species Neoceratodus forsteri. Next base: position 1,876,879,464 of record CM057452.1, read on the forward strand.
TTAAAAGTACTGTATGTAATTTCCTCCTAACAGGTCACCCGAGTGTGGCTTGGGTAGAGATAGATGGCCATCCTCTGGCACATCCAGTCAGCCTGTTTTTCCTTTCCTCCAGCCTCTATCTTCCCATGTAAGCATGCCTACATGCTGTAGGTATCCTGGGGAGAGGTGCTGACCCATTAGGTCACCCACTAGGCTACTGACAGGAGCTGCTTTTTAACTAGGAACTCACCACAACCTTAGAGTACTGGAGTCAGGTGCAAAAACCCTTTGCTTACCCTGACATAATTATCATAACTGTTAGTAGGTGGTCTACCATATTTACTTATTATAATGTTTGACCTGAAAGGCACACTGAGCTGTGAAAGCTCACTTCTAAGTGTATCCTCTGGAGGTGGGTTACATGAACATGTTTTATTGATGTGGAATGATAGCCAGGATACTGAGAAAATATCCTACTCTTGCAGAAAGTGCCATGAGATCTTTGACATGCACCTAGACAACCACCAGAGATGGGCCTAATGGATATCAGTTTAAACATCGATCTGAAGGATAACACCTCAACAATATGGCACCCCTGTTGCTACACTACATGCCAGTACTGGGTATTTGCACAAGTTCCTGGTGTGGTACTAGAACCCATGACCTTCAATCTTCTGTCTCCAGAGGCGAGCCTGCAACCTAGTCATCAGGGAAACTACCTACCATGTAAGATGCTGCACCTGCAGTCTACCTCACCCAGACAGCACAAATATGCTGCAACATGCCACACAGAATTTTGTTTCTTAATTTATTTCCTTAGGACAGTCCTGCTAAGATGCAATATTTCATTTCTTTTGAAACTGGGATTTGTTACAGCTGAATAGACAGAAGCACTGAGCAGTTAAATGACTTGTTCAATGTCACAGTGTGTAAGTGGCACTGGTCGGATTGGATCCTAGGTCTCCCATGTCTTTTGATTCCCAAGCCTGTGCTCAGGCAGATCACATTTCCTCTTAAAACTGACTTTTGGAACCATTGATGGGTAGTTGGGCAGCCTACCTGTGGGCTACTGCATCTGTGGTCTATCTCATCCAGGCAGCAAAAATATGTTGCAACAGAGCACATTGGTATACAGTTTGGGACTGCTGGCAGGTGGACATCTCTGTCGGCCACTGTGCTTGTTGCAATGGGCTCGATGAGGAAAGCCCACTAACAGTGGGAAGTGTGTGCTACAAAATCAGTAGTGTATACCACCACAGGAAAGATGTCAGGCTGCTAATAACATTTTAAATGAGTTCCAAATTTGGCTGTGAATGCCTCATTATGCAATCTGCCGTCTTTAACAAAACATTATTTAAGCTGCAATGTACTGCTGAGTACCATGGACATCATTATAAGAACTATAGTCAAACTTGTTGCCTTTAATAATAGAAGCTTTCCATTGCTTCAGAAACAATCCTGCCTAGTCCCACTCCTAATGATCCACAGCCCTTGACATCCGAAAATGGAGTCACCTCTCATTCTGGCATACTGGATCATGATGTGATTCTGATTGTGGGTGATATTTTGGAAACAAATAGAGAAACAAATGCAGATTTAATAATTGACACTATAATTTAACAGCTGACTCCCGGCACAGCGGTAGTGCCACTGCTTGCAGCGCCGACAACCGGAGTTCGGGAGCAAGTTTGGGGAGTCGGAGGGTCAGCTGGGGTAGGATGCTTGAGCATCTGTTGAACTGCTCTCCCTCTGAGGTAGGGGAGGTGCAGAGTTCAACTCTTGACTGGCCCCAAGTGGGCTGGGGCACACAAAAACTTCAAAAGAATAGAGCAGAGTTGTGGCAGATGCCTGTGTGCAGCATGCAGGAGAATCCATCACATTGCCATTGGCATCATTGCATGCTAGCTTCTCCACGACAGAGAGGGCAAGAAAAATAGGAAAGATGGATCCAAGAATCTAGATGACTCCAGCCACCTGCAGGCCATGCACCGGATGAGGAACCAGGCCACACTGTAGTAGTGCGATGATAAGTCCTGGAGGAAAGTCGGGATGATGGGGCTGGATGGGTCTGTAGAGGCTTGCATGAAGGGAGGGCTGCCTGGACCAGAGGGAGCATATAGAGTATTAACTGCAGAAAACCCAAAAACAAAACACAATAACAAAAACACCATCATTTTACAGTTATTTTACTCTCTTTAGGTTTTGAACTCTAGCCAAGCCAAAGTGAACATATTGCACTTTTCAAGGTTTGATAGACAAAATGGAAAATTCAAGTTTTGAGAGGTGCATTCAGCTCTACTTACTTTAGCTTCAGTGCTTTGGTTCTAAGCAGGATACCTCAGTATCTAAAAGTTAGCAGTTCTCTAATACTAGCTTGAGCAGGTGCACTTGGAATCAATGGTGCCCAGGATCGAGACACCATGGATTCACAGCGGAAGGTCATGTAAGACAAATCTGATAGATTTTTTTTTGATTGTGTGACAAAGGAAATAAATTGTGTGTGTGTGGGGGGGTGGACATCATCTACCTGGATTTCTGTAAGGCTGCAACACCATCCCACATAAAAGGATGGTTAATAAGATGGTAGTCTGGGCATGGGGCAAGGTGGTAAACTGGGTTAGGAACAGGCTAACAGACAAGAGGCAGAGGGTGTTGGTAAATGGGATCCAGTCCAGGGAGAGGGGTGACCAGCGGGTACTCAGGGTCAGCCCTTGGGCAAGTCTTGTTCAGTGTCTTCATTAGTGACATTGCAGAAGGGCTGAGGGTAAGGTCTGCCTGTTTGCAGATGACACCAAGATCTGCAACAGGGTGGATACTCCAGATGGGGTGGAGAAAATGAGGAGAGACCTGGAGAAGCTTGAAAATGGTCTGAGATGTGGCAACTGAGGTTCAGTTCACAGAAGTGCAAAATAATGCACCTGGGAAGAGGGAACCCTGGGAGAGCTACAGGATGGGGGGAGGAGTTGCTGATTATCACCAGGGAAGAAAGGACCTGGGGGTTATCATTTCAGATGACCTAAATGTCAGAGCAGAGTACTAAGGCTGCTGGGAGGGCCAGTGGCATGCTTGGATGCACAGCAAAGTGATCACTAGTATAAGGCGGAACTAGTGATGCCATTTACAAAACACTGGTAAGGCCACACCTGGAGTACTGTGTGCAGTTCTAGAGGCCACACCTTCGTAAGGACATTGACAGGGTAGAGGTGGTCCAGAGAAGGGCAACAAAGATGGTACAGGACTTGCACCAGAAAACACACGAGGGCTAGATTAATGGACCTCAAAATGTACTCACTGGAGGAGAGGAGGGAGGGGGAACATGACAGAAATGTTCAAGTACATTAAGAGCATTAGCAAGGTATGGGGAGACATCTTCCAATATTGAAAGAGTACAAGAAAGAGGAGGCATGATATGAAATTGGAAGGTGGCCAGTTGAGGGAAATGTAAGGACATTTTTCTTCACAGAGAAGGTGGTGGACACATGGAATAGTCTGCCACAGCAGGTGGTGGGCGCAAGTACAGTGGAGGGATTTAAACATGCCTGGGACAGGCATAAGGAACCTTAAAGGTGGGGAGGAATGGTGAAAACCATTAACCTGGTAGGGTCAGAGGCCAAAACAAGTACAGGGTTTATGGGCAGACTGGATGGGCTCTAGCGGTCCTTATCTGCCAACAATTTCTAAGTTTCTATGTTAAGAATTAGCACTTTCATGGCTTTAGAGGTCAGCACAGTAGACTTTTTTCTTTTCAAATTCCAAATCTCAGCATGTGGAGGTCATGCTTCCATTAGAAATTTCAGAAGAGCAAACTGCAAGGCGATTTTTCTTCATGAAGAGTTTTATTTATTTATTTTATCTATTTGCTTTTGTTTACCAGGTAAGCAAACTAGACAGCCAAGTGCCTATTTTCAGGTGCAACCTGGGAGATTACAAAGGCATGAAGAACAAATCCAGAATTGGATTGTACATAGAGAACATCAGGCATATACATTACTACAGAGGCAGATAACAGTATAGAACAGGCATGGACAACAGTAATCTGCTTATAGGGTCAGCCATACCTCAGGTGGGTATGGGTAATGGGTTACAGGAGAAATATTTGTAGGGGAAAACCTAGGCAAACATGACAGAGAATAGTACAAGTACTCTTTACATGAACAGTTGGGCAGAGAAATGGACTCAATACATACAATACATTGGATAGCAATTTGCTCACAGCGTAATATAGTGCATTCAGTATCAGGAGACTCATCTCCTTAACAGTTGAGCCAGGTTTTAATGTCTTAGCCGGCCAGATTGGTCTGAGCCAAGGCGAGGGGCGGTTTATTAAGTGCAGAGACAGGCGGAGGCTAATTTGAGGAAGCCCCATAGGGAGGCTTTGAAGCAGGGATGGGAAGAGGAGGAGGAGTGTTTACGAGGGAGTTCCACAATCTGGGTGCATGAGCGGAGAAGGCCCGATCACCCATTTGGGTGCAGGTTTTGGAACCAGAAGGACTTGAGAGTCACTGGATCTTAAGTTGTAGGAAGGGTTGCAGGTTTGAGGGATTTGGTGAGTGCAGGAGGGTGGCAGTTCTGACAATATTGTTGATGAAGTTGCCTAGGACAAAGGTGCGGTGCTTCTCTGGGGAGAGCCACTCAAGCCGGGAGTATACCTACAGCTGTGCGTGGAGGTGAGGAGCAGAAAGCACAAAGCAACAGACGTTGTATGCAGTGTCCCATTTTGAAAGACTGGTTTTTGGATGTGAGCAAAGGAGACAAGCCCATAGCAGAGCGTGGTAGGAGGTCCCCCTCCGGCTAAGGAGAGTCGCAGCCAAGGTGAGACAGCTTTTTGCTCTGTATGCCAGGCCCTGCTTGCCGCTTGTAGCCTTACATGTGTTGCGACATGCAAAGTGAGATCCAATTACGGGTCAAGGGTTACACCCAGGTACTTGACAGCGCCAGAACATGTAAGATGGAACCATCAGCTCCAGAGATTTTTTAGAGGAGCAGGGCATGCATTTGTCTTAGCCAGGAGCCAAAGAGCATGGCCTGAGTCTTTGAAGGTTAATAGTTAGCTTGTGGCCCTTTACCCAAGTTTGAATTAGGTTGAAGTCGGAGTTTAGCCTGGTTTGTGTGACACTGATGTCCTGGGAGCTGGTCAGGATGACAAGGTCATCCATGTACAGTGTGGAGTGCCCATGGCTGAGGCTGAGGGCAGCTCACCATGAAGAGGGAAAACAGAGTGGGCCTGAGAATGGATCCCTGGGGACCCCGCAGTCAACTGGAGAGGGACTGAGAGTTCCTTGTTGAAATTAGTGTTGCTGTCTGCCAGAGAGGTAGCTTGTGAACCAAGAATGGGTGGGGGGGAGAAGCCAAGGGACCAGAGAGTGGAGCACAGGAGTGAGTGGTCAACCCAGTCAAAGGCTTTCAAGAGATCCATGAAGATGGCTCTGGTCAGTTTCCCTTGATCAGTACCAGACCTCATCTCGGAGGTGACCATTGCTAGGCAGTAGAAGTGCTGTGCCCTTTTCTGAAGCTGTGTTGTGCTGGGGAGAGTAGGTCATAGCTCTGTAGGTAGTGGGTGAGCTGTGAGGCAACCACCTTTTCAAGTAGCTTACTGATCACAGACAGGATCGTTATAGGGCAGTAGTTCTTGAGATTTTTGTGTTGCCTTGTTTGAAGACAAGGATTTATTTGGCCACTTCCCATACATCAGGGACGGTTCCCGAGATTAGGGAAGTGTTAAAGATATGCAATTGACCTGTTAGGAGATGCCCCCAGACAGAGCAGTTTGGCTCAAGGCTGTCATGCCCAGCTCCAGTATGAGGGAGAGACCAGCAAGGAGCTTCTGGGTCTCCATGACGGAAACGGCCTTTAAGTAGAAGGGAGGTCGGGGGTTTTCCCAATAAGGGAGGGGCCTTGAGCCTTGGGGGGTCAGGGGACTGGGAGGAGAGATGGCAGGTCAGAGAACAGGGAGTTAAATGCGCTGGCAATTGTAAGATGGTTGTTGCAGCTAACCCTGCCAATATGCATGTCAGTGACCTGGGCTCTGGTGGACCCTCCAACCATGTTTTTGATGTTTTGCCAGAAACTCCTTGGGTTGGTTCCTGGTCAAGAAAAGCAGGGCAGATTGACAGAACTCACCTTGGCAGCATGGAGGGCTCATACATGTGTTTTTCAGCTGCCTATATTCAAGGAAGTCAGTACTGGAGAAGGAGGTCTTGTATCTCGCCCAGCATTTGTCCTTTGCTTCATGAGGGAAAACAGACCACCATGGAGTCACTTGGTGACAGAGCCCTCACTCTCCTTTTGTGAGGGGAGCATGCTTGTTTTGCAGGGGAGTAAAGACAGCGAGAAAGTTGTCGAGGCCCCTGAGGGGTTGCTTGTGGCAGTGATCCGGGACCAGTCTGTTTGTTCAAGGTCAGCATGGTAGTCATTAATGTTAAATTTGGAGTAGTCCCTCATCTGGATCACTTTACAGGGATTTTGGGAGGGAGATGTCCCATGTACAGTAGGTGGGAGGATCCTAGGTGACATCAGGGAGAATTCTGAGGAGACTGTTCTATCAGGTCTGTTGCTCAGCATAAGTCGATGAGGGATCCTTTTTCCCGTGGGAGGAGAGCTTTGTGGGTTCCATAATGAGCTGGCTGAGGCAAGACCAGACAGCAGGGGCTCATATTGCTTGGCATTGCAGCCCATCCAGTTTAGGTTAAAGTCACCAAGGACTAGTAACTCATTTGTGCCAACCTTGATGCTGAGTCTGTCAAGGAGGGAGGAGACCCCTAGCACCCTCCCTTACGAGGATTGTAGGCACAGACCAGGTGTACCTTTTGTGTTACCTAGCAGAAGAAGGGCATGGAACTCACAGGCAGGGGATGTAGGGGGGTATGCCCTATGACAGACACATTTGTGTGCCTTATAGTAGAGGAGCCGCCCACCCTTAGGGCTTGTTCCTGCTCTGTCTTGCCTAACTACAGACCTGTTAGTTTGACCTCAGTGGTAGAGAAAATGATGGAATCACTCTGAAGGAAAGAACTGTTGAGTACCTAGAGGCCAGTGGGGCACAGGACACAAGGCAGCATGGATTCACAACGGAAGGTCGTGTCAGATGAATCTAATAGATTTCTTTGACTGGGTGACTGAAGTAGTAGATCAGGGAGGGGTTGTGGACATGGCCTACCTGGACTTTAGCAAGACATTTGACACAGTCCCACACAAAAGATTAATATACAAGTTAGCCAGCCTGGGAGTGGGTCCCAAGATGGTAGCCTGGGTAACAAATTGGCTGAAGAACAGGACACAGAGGGTAATAGTAAGCGGAGTCCACTCTGAAGAAGAGGCGGTTACTAGTGGGGTAGCTCAGGGTTCAGTTCAGGACCAGTCCTCTTCAGTGTCTTTATAAGTGACATTGCAGAGGGACTGGAAGGAAAGTATGTCTCTTTGCAGATGACACAAAGATCTGCAACAGGGTTGATACACCAGGTGGGGTGGAAAGGATGAGAAGGAACTTGGCAAGGTTAGAGGAATGGTCAAATGTATGGCAGCTTAGATTCAATGCTAAAGTGCAAAGTAATGCACCTGGGAAACAAAAACCCAGTGGGAGAGTACACAGTGGGGGTGAGATACTTACAACAACAACAACAACAACAATGGAAAGGGACCTGGGGTTAGTCATATCAGATGACCTAAAGGTGGGCAAGCAATGTAAGAGGGCAGTAAGGAGGGCTGGGGGATACTGGAATGTATAGAGAGAGGCATCACCAGTAGAAAACAGGAAGTTGTTATCCCTCTGTACAGACAGCTGGTGAGACCCCATCTGGAGTACTGTGTGCAGTTCTGGAGACCCAGTCTCTGCAAGGACATAGACAGGATGGAGGCAGTCCAGAGGAGGGAAGCTAAAATGGTGCAGGGTCTGCACCAGAAGACATATGAAGAAAGACTTAAGAAGCTTAATATGTATGCCCTCGAGGAAAGAAGGGAGAGGGGGACATGATAGAAACTTTCAAGTACCTCAAGGAATCAACAAAGTCCAAGAGCGTAGCATCTTTCAGAAAAGAGGTGTGCAAGAACAAGAAGGCACAATTGGAAGATAGAAGGGGGGTGGCTCAGAGGTAAAGTGAGGAAGCATTTTTCATGGAGAGGTTGTGGATGCATGGAATGACCTTCCTGAGGAGGTCGTCGAGTCAAAAACAGTGGTGAAATTCAAGAATGCATGGGACAGACTTAAGGCAATTCTAGGGTCGGGGGTAGGAGGAAGTAGGCTGTTGGTTAGCTAGGATCTGCAGCTTATCCATTAGGTAGGAAAATAGGCAGACTGGGTGGGCCAAGTGGTTCTTATCTGCCATCAAATTCTATGTTTCTATGTTTCTAATGGAGTTGTAGCCTGGGAGGGCACATGCAGAGTCTGGGGTGTGGGGCTTCAGCCAGGTTTCTGAGACCCCATAATATCAGGATTGTAGTGTGCCACCCAGGCCTTAGCTCCGCTAGGTTTGGAAGAGACTTTGTGTATTTAAGTGTATCATTTTTATGCCCTTGGTGGATAGCCAGGTTGGGGGGACTTGAAGGAGGGCATGGCGGCTGATGGTCCAGGGTTTTGAGCTGTGCCCCAGCCTGACCTGGAGGACAGAGCAACCACCAGGGGCAGCATCCTGTTTGGCCACAAAGGGAGGTGTGCCCAGGTATTGTTCTGAGCCTGTGGCAGTAGCCTCAGCACTAGATGGAGGGATGGGCTGATACCACAGCCCTTGGTAAGACTTTCACTGGACTGAAATTCAGGCCTGGGCAGCCCTAGAATTCATGATTAGAGAGGAGTATGAGTAAGGGGTACGTAGGGGGGAGAGAATGAGCATGAGGAAGGAGAGGAAGAGAGAGGATTAAGGGAAAATTGTCTCGGATAAGCACTGATGCAGAAAAGAAATACGAAGATTCCTAAAGATAACAGGTGACCTCTAGTGGCTAATTAATATAATGTGCAGATGAGAAACAAGGAAGATCAGAAAACACAAGTCTTGGGAGGGTGCCATCCTTGTCAGGAACCTCTGCTGGTCATCTGCAGACATTCAATGACAAATGGACCTAGATCACGACAGAGGCATTTGTGCAATAGAGTTCAGTATGTGACCTTAGAGGAAAGACACTGGAGGAGAAATGCTATTTTTAAACCCTGAACATCTGATCAGTGTAGAGAAATACAGTAGCTCACATTTCCTTTAAAGAACAGAACAAGAAGCACTACTCAATATACTGTATTTTGTGGTTCTAAAGATATTGGAAGGCTTTCATTCAATTTGTGGTTCCAAAGATGTTGGAGGACTTTCATTCAATACTGGTCCTCAGGACTCCAAATGGGTTTGTCATACCCATCAGGTTCAAGATGGAGCCTCTGGCATGATAATCAGACCAGTGTGGCCAGTAATTACCTGGCATCTATCAGTCTGAACATTACACACTCACGCATTCCAATTCACAAGTCCAATCAGAAGTTTAGAGGTTTGCCATTCAAGGTCAGTATTTTAAGTATCAGGCTTTGCCCTTCAGGCTGGCATCAGCACCGAGGCTATTCACTAAGATTTTGATTGCAGTGGTAGCCCTACTCAGAAAAGTAGGACACCATGTTATCTTTACCTGATGAACTCTTGATCAGAACCCGATGAGAGGCTCGGGTGTCCCAGTCATTGCTGAGGCAATCCGAGTCCTTCAGGATAATAGCTGAGTAGAGTAGCAAACCATGCAAAGAGTTCAGTACACCTTTCCCAGAACCTGGGATATCTGGTTAGGCCTCACGCAGATCTGAAAAGTGTCTTCCTGCTATCAGTGGAAAATCTTATGCTAGGGATTCAGAGTTTTAAAAGCCAAAAGTAATTTGAGTTCACAGATGTCTAAAGAGCTTCGTCTCAAAATAGTACCAAACTCAGTTTAGATCTCACAGTCTTTCAAGTAGAAATCGGACTGGTGGAAGCTTCATCAGAATCTGATGATAGACTCTACTTTAACTTAGATGGAGGTGATATAAAATATCTAGTCTTTGGGGCTAAGGAGGACTTCTGGACCAGATACTAAATCAAGTCAGGCTCTGGAGGAACAATATCTGCAGATGAATATCTTGGTGTCACAAGGAATCTGTACTGAACTTATTAAGTCCTGGGATTGGCTCCAGCTCGGAAAGCCAGAATTTATTCAGACAATATGATATGCAGTATAGTGGCACACATAAGCAAACAATGTAGCACAAGCTTCAAAAGCATGTCGATGAAAGCATACAAGTGCTAAAAATCAGGCACATTCCCATGGTGCATCCTGCTAATAGGCAGAGATGACTCTGGAGTTCATATCAATGATCCACCTTGCAAGGTGAATCTGGCAGATGTCGCTGAACATATATTCTTCAGAAAACAAGCTGTTTCTTTTATTAGTACCAGAGTGGCCAAGGAGACCATAGTTCTTGAACCTGGTTATGCTAGCGGTGCAAGAACCCTTTCAGGTTTTGGGGCACCTGCACTCTGTATCAAAATCCAAATTTTCAGTCATGTCCAGCAAGACTTGCCGGCAGCCTGTGTCCCGAAAAAGAGATTTCGGACTAAGCAATTCAGCTAACATCATGGACACCACAATGTTGTGCAGTAATCAGTCTACTTCCCTGTTTATAGAAACATAAAACAGAGAAAATGATGTCAGAAAAGACCACTGCTCCATCCAGTTTGCCCATGAACCATAACAAACCCAGGACCTGTTGTCCATGCAGGGTTCTAACTCACACTATCCAACCCCATGCTCCCCACCCTGCCACTACCACCCTGAGCAACCACTAAGCCCTTCACTCTGTCCCAGCCATGTTTGAAACCATTGATAATTTTGGCACCCCCACATCATCTGGCAGATTGTTCCACAACTCCACCACCCTTTATGTAAAATAATGCTTTCTCACTTCCTCTTGAATCTCCCCATCAGTTTCCACTAGTGCTCCCGTGTTCTTGATCCACTACTTATGCTAAATACTTCCTCGCAGTTTACTGTGTTCATTCCTTTCAGGTACCGAGGTCTCTATTATATCTCCCCTATTATCTCTTATGATGGAGCATGGTTGATTTTAATGTCTGGGTGATGTGTTACTGCCTCAGACCAGAAAAGCCTCCCTGGCTTAAGTGTTGGTTCTTCAAGTGGGTCTATACAAAGATCTCCATCAAATAACCTTTATGATTAAGTATATTGTCTTGGAGTTGTTCTGTGCAATTTTGGAGAGACCCTTCAGGTTCTTACAAAGCTGTTAACATGTTTTTCAGATTGATTAGCACATCCAGACGCATTTTTACCTGGTACTGTAGCCACTGGGACCTTAACAGTGTGTAATGCAAACTCCTTTTGAACTATCTCCAGAAATTACTGAGTACAAAATACTGAGCAATTCTTGTTAATTAAGATATGTGTGCTCATAGCCATTCAACATGGAGTTAGTAAGTTAACCCCACTGTATCTTATTGCTGTAGAAACCTTTATCTGGTTTTCCATCAAGAGATGGAAGTTCTATATAGACTGCTTTCATTTATTCTAGTAGTGCCTCCCAATTTACTTATCAAGCAGGAGGATAACTTTCCTTCTGTTTGCCTGCTAGTTAGCATCGAAAATAAATGTCTTGATGTGGTGAATGTGTGCAGGACAGATAAGGCATGTTTGGGCAGAGCACAGCCTTTTGTTGTAGATATTCTAACTTTTTGTTCTGTGTGGAGCAGCGATGAAAGGCTTGGCAGCCTCCAAGGCTGACTTGGCGTTATGGATCAGAATGACATAATAAAAGGTCATGCTAGTTGCTAAATGGTGGCCATTAGCACTGGCTATCATACATTCGCCAGGGTGCTGGCCCTTCCTGAGCTGAAAGAACAGAAGCTTCAGAAACAGAACTTTGTAAGTGGGAACCTGGCCCTCTTTCAACTTTTGACAAATCACTACAGAGTGGATACTCAGAGTTCTACAGATGCAGCCCGTTGTGCACAAAGTATTGCAAGTTGGTGTCAAAAGGAGTAGACATTTACAAAATTAAATGCCACCCCGAGGGCTATTGGTACTGCTTATTGCAGCCTACATGTAATCACCTTAGTGATACCTAAACACTGTTTTAACAAGGGCACTGTTCCTGAAACCTCCCATGGAAGTATAGCTGAAAGGAGAGCTGCTGAGTAATATAAATAAAAACCTTAAATGCGGAGTTTCATACATTTTGCACGTTTTTTCTTTGCTGCAACCAGGAAGCATTTTAAAAGCACCGTGCTGATCAGAACCTAAGGCTGCCAGGAACTTGCAACACGATAATGTCATCTTAGTGAGGCATCTCTTCCCTAGTACTGAATCCTAATGGAGCCTTATATATTGTGTGTAACATTAGCGCTAAATGTGTAGCTTTTCATCTTTATCGTTGTTTAACTTGTACATGTAGGGTGGAATATTCAGAAGGGTTGTGCCCTGGCCTGCACGATATTCAAAGGAAAGTGCCTGGCACAATCCCGATGTGCAGGAGCGCATCAGTAATGTGGCGGGGCAAGTGGGGGCGATGATGCTCGCATGCTCCACACATCCCGTATTCAGTCCGGGATGTGCTGAGCCCATGCAGGCACAACCCTACTGCGCTGGCACACAGTTGAGCCAGAAAAAAGGAGCAATAGCTGGCCACCCACAGGTGAGCCACCGCATTGCAGGGTGCAACCACGGCAGCTGCCAGCTGTGGGCATCACCAACCTCGGCGGCACCTTGGTGGTAGCGTCCTCCCCATGCCTGATCACGGGCATATGTATTAATGATAGAGTCCAGTATCTCAGGTCCAGTGATCATGCCCGATCGCTGGCATAAGTTTTAAAATAGGAACATGTCATCCATCTCGGTGGTCCAGCGCTTCTCATTAACATCGACGCCCTCACTACCTCAAGCTTCCGCCGTCAAGCGGCGGGCGGCAGTTTCTCACCCACCAGCCAACCCATTGCCTGTCGGATCAGGTACAGTAGATGTTCGATTGTTCATTGTGCCGACAGCGGGCAATGGGCTAGATCGTTCGCATCACACAGTCCAGATATGGAATGGATCCATTCAAATATCTGGACCGTGTAGTATGGACATTACGATGTGCCCATTGCCCACGCTTGTGGACCAATGGGCATATAGCCCTACTGTACACAGTCAGTCAGGGGCGGCGGCGCGGCTGGTGGTGGTGGAGCTGCCACCTCCGCTTGACCGGGGGAGCAGGATGGTGGGGCCAGTGGGCGGTGGGAGGGGGTACTGCTGGACCACCAGGGATGGATTGGTATGTTCTATTTTAAAACATACACCCGCGATCGGGCTGAACATGGTCCACTGGACCACCAGAGATATTGGACCTTTATTTCAATACTTATGCCTGTGATCAGGCAGTGAGGCACCTTGTCGCGCAGTAGGGGCATTGGTCCCCGATGGCTGCAGCCTGAAGGGTGCCAGGCGAAGTCGCTGGGATCGCACACCTGCATGCAATGAAGAGAATGACATGCAATGGCCCCATTTGCACCTTTGCATGCATTATGGCCCCATTTGCATGTGCACTTTGAATATCGTGGTTGATGCACCTAGTGCAACGACACTTGTGCTAGTGCATTCCCCTGCCCCTCTCTGGCCACTTGCACTGGTGCAGTGCCACTGTGCCATGCACAATGCTGGTGGCTACAGAGTGAATTCAATGGCGCTGAGCCATGGCACAGCACCGTTGAATATCACCCTGTCAGTGCCCTGGCATATTCCAGTTGTGTTGCGCCCAGGCTTGCGCCACAGCCTGGTGCAGTCTGAATATCCCACCCATAGAGTTTAGTTTAGTTTTTCTGGCCCAGTGGTAGTGCAATGCAGTTACTTGGAAGACAAGGGTTCAATTGCAAGGCTCAAAATCCCACACTGTGGCCAGTTACAATGCAGAGATAAGATGCATGTCTCTTAGGGAGGGAGGGCGTTGGACACTTGGTATTCATGCATACTCTGCCAGAGAATTAAAGCTGTGACATTGGCCTCTGCTGTAAATGTAGCTGCTCAGCTGCTCACCTTTCCCAAACTGTCATGGCAACCTCAGTCATCAAGAAGATGGGGAACAAGAGGAAGTCAAGGAGCAAACTTGGGAGGAAAAAAAGAAAATGAATGGTCTTCAACAGAAAGTGTTGCTTGTCTTCCAGATAACCTTGTTGAGGATCTAGTCAGGCCTTATGTGTGTTTCCTCCTCATCTTATCCGAACACTTCACTGTAGTGTCTGATAGAGCAGTCTTGGAAAGGAGTTCTTAGTAGTAAGGGTAGCGAACCCAACCTAACACCTTTCTTAATATTTCCATCTTGTGCAAGTGCAAAATTATAAGAGTACACTCTTTAATATGATCAAAAAATATTCTGAAGGTGTACTGTACCTCAACATCTGCAGAAAAAAAGTTCCATCCTTTGCAGTGTTTTCCTATTTTCTCCCAACCAACACGTTCAGGGAACTAAACATCTTGCTTAGCCATGTGTTGTAAAATACTCTTATTTTGTAAATTATAAAAGCACGAGATATAGTGAAGTGTGTGCCAGTTTTATTATTGATCCTTTCCCAGAATGCAGACTCAAACAAAACTTCTCCTGCAGTGTTGTTTTGGAATAAAATATTGGAAGAAGTAATTCACGTCTGTGAATCCCTCACATATTGTATTGCAGGAATTGCTTTTGGTGAATGGAATGTCAACTTTACTAACTCCGGACCCACTGCCCTAAACGCATACCTATTAATACTGCACACATCTGAAAACAATTGAAGCAAGTGCACTATTGACTTGGGAACAGAAATCAGACAAGTTAGTATAAGATCACAGCCCTGACTCCTAGACTGTACAGTTCCTGCACTTTGCAAGAACAATTGTAAATGCCTGCACTATAGAATTAGCATTGTAGGAGCCAATGCTACACTTATGTGCCAAACACGTCCAGTAATTATAAACCTGGATTTGTTTCACTCAACACTTACTGCTTGTAGATACCAGAAAATAGGCTCAGGGAGCAGTTCCTCCATGAAAAGAGAGTGGCTCAGTTTTTCAGTTTTCAAACTAAGTAAATTTGAATGGCAAGTTAGTAACTACATCTGATATTTCTTTACTCCTATTCTTTATTCATTTTCCCAAAAAAGAACAATTCACAAATTCATAACCAAAGAAATACAGAATCAATTGAAACCAACATAAATACATGCTGTATGGAAACAGAATGTGGATGATGTGAGGGTAAATCCTACTAGGAGACATTGTCAAGAGGCTATATAAAAGAATAAAGTTAGACCCCTGCTGCATTTTAATGGGCTGTGTTAGTGCTTTATTTTATTGCACAGTTGGTGCCTTTTGATAAGGTATTGAGTTCCTGGATGATGTAATAAAAGTTTCCTCTGGCAGCTGTTATTTCCTTATTGACTAAACAGATATCCGTTTTTGTTTTGAACTTCTAATTGTTTGATTGCATTGCCAAATATCCAGCTTTTCAGTAGCCATAAAACTCAACTTGGCTAAATATCTAACTGTTGATACAGTCGGATGACTGTGAATAAGAGCCAGCTTGTTTCCCACAAATAACAATAAGTAGGATTTTATATTGCATCACAGGAATGTCTGTGGAACATGCAGTCCCTCCTGCCCCCAAATAGGACTACTGAGTGGATGTGCAGTCTTTAGCAATCCTGCTTAACATGTACCTATGTGTATGAATGTGTGGTGTTTTTTTTAAATGGAAATGTGACCCCAGGTACCCTGTAGGTTCCCTGTATGTGCCTCAAGACCCCAAAGATTTAACTCCAGAAGTCTCCTTAGCCTCTTGTGTCAGGTAACCTGGCCATGGGAGCTTGGGTGTGCAGCCAGTTGGCTGGAGCTGAAAAATTCCTGGCAGTTGGTAGAGCACAGCATGCTGTCTGCATGCTCTCATGTCAGTGCTGCAGTACCCCTTTCTGCAGGAGAAGAAGATCCTAGTTTGCTGGATCATGGTATCCACTGTCTCCCAGCCATGCCCAGTGGGCAATGCCTTGCAAAATCCCTGTAGTTGTGAGTAGAAAGATTTGGACTGTACTGTTGAGAACTGTGTAGGTATGCTCCAGGGCTTCTTGTTTTTGGAAACAAGAAAGTTTTAGCAATTTTAATGTATTATGTCTTGTGAGGCCTAGAATGGGATCTGTGCCTCATGAGTGCTGGCGAGGTAAGGGATTGTGCTTTAGATTCTATGCAGCTGTGGTTGCTGGCCCTCAGTAGGATCCTAAGCACCCACACAAAGGAAATGCCTAATACCTTTTTGCACCAAGCTTGCCTGAACATCTAAATGCCTACTATTGTAATAAATCTGAAGCTAAATTAATAAACAAACTTCATTTTGCACTGAGACTTTGTTCGCATGCAGCTTCGCTAATGCCGACCAGGATTACCTCCAGTGGAGCAGGATAGGGAGAACCCAGTAGCTGCCCTATGTGCCCAGTTGAAACAGGCTGACCCATGCTTAACAGTTAACTTGTCCCTGAGCTATGTGTCTCTGCAGGATGTAGGGTCCTCTGGGCAGCTCCTATTGAAGGTTGAACCCCTGGGGTTATCCTAGTGCAGGCACCCCTCTGTGCTCAATGTGAATGACACAGACAGTGGAATAATGGCCTCCAAAAGATGAACAAGAAGATTTGTAAAGTGTCCTAGCATGTGTGCCCCAGCTATGCTTGAGGGTGAGAGTGAAGGAATTATTATATTGAAGTCACTGTACCGTTGGCTTGTCAGCTCAACCCCTAATTTGTTGTTGGGAGGATGAAATGTGTTCAGACTCCTTTTCAAAAGCATTTGCCCCAGGTTATTTAATGGACTATAAGCATTAATTGGACTTTTGCTGCCAAGTAAATGTAATGTGATCACCATCCTGCCTGCAGGCTAACTGAAATGAAATGTTTGAATAAATGGATCCATGGGGAGACTCTTAATGCCACCATTTTGGACTTGAATTATTGTATCTTTTGCATAAAGGTTTTCTTGGTATACTGACACCGAGCGATCTCCCTATTAGAAGACCATCACAGCGACAGGATTTAGGCAAAATCCTGATGTCACTGTGATGGTCTCTGCAAGCCCAGGAGACTGCCTCCCAGCTTCGCCTCCCAGTCCAACTCTGACTCGGGGTTGGAATCCTAGAGACCAGGGGGCATGGGGGGCCCAGGTCCCTCACGTGGGGTTCGGGGCACAGCCCCTGATAGAAACATGGAGGCATCCTGACACGCGTTGCCGACACTCAGCACGCGGCTGTCGCTGTCGGAGATGTCTCCATATGGGATGTTGCTGTGGCATGGTAAACCAGTTTTCTTCCGTGGGCTTCCTTGGGCAACTGTCAGCCAAGTCCCTGCTCCCTCAGCTGTCACCCACCTCCCCAACTACTGATGAGTCCATTGTGAATTGCCCCCATGGTGGAGCCTTGAGGGGAGGACTGTCCCCAGTACAGCCATATAGAGGGTCTGGCAGTCAGGTGAGGGTGCAGGAAGGGGTGGAGCAGGCATGACTTTATGAAGCCTCCCACAGCCCATTTTCCTTTTCTGGTCTCTCCACCCATTGCTGGGGTGTGCACACTGGTGCATGCATTTGGAGGCATGCACACACTGCAGAAGTCCTGCAGCTCCCTCACTACTATGCTGCTCTGGTATTGTCCTGCCACCAGGCTTCCACCTGGTGTCAGTCACATGGTGGAGCTGGAAATCCTCCCTTCCCAGGAGTGGAGAGCATTCCAGCGGACACTCAGTCCTCACCCCCACCAGCTGGCTCCCCAGCAACCCTAGATTGCTCCCAATCAGGGTCAGCATCATGGTGATTGGTAGAGCTACCACTGCACCACATGGGCTGGCTTGAATTATTATATTGCAGTGCATTTTGGACATGTCTAACCCTTTGTTAGCCCTGCACTTGAGCCTAGTGCCATGAGAGTGAGGTCATTCCAGATCTGGATGTCAACTAAGTGGTAGAGATGATGTATGCAACCTTCCCTGTAAAACAAGATTTGTACATCAGAACCTGTAGATCAGGGACTGGGCTACAGAAATATTGCCCTTCAGACAAGACCCATTAACCTAATCTTATATGTTCTGTCAGTCCTGGAGATCCAGTGCTGTATGTTTATTTGATTTTTTCCTAAATCTACATTGACCTAAAACATCTCATATATTATGCCAGCTAAATGATTGCACTTGATTTCGTAACTTGTATGATCTTACGTACTGCATTTTTGTACCTTTTACTTTCATTGTTGCTATGTACTCTTTGTTCCTCTCCTGCAGACTGTACCTGGAAATGAACCTTTTGTTCAATGCACCTTTCCTGGTTACCAGATTTAAAATTTGATCAATAACTAAATAAATAATAAAATCATATGTTGAGGAAAAGCACCCCAAGTAGTCAGGGCAACACTGTGTCACAACACCAATCACAAATAACCAAAGGGCTTCAAGTACAAACAAAACATTTTGACAGGTGACATTTCTTCTCCTTAAAATATGAAGTACTGAAGTGGAGCAGATATAAAAGGACTTTTCAGCTCCAATGACTGCACCTAGCAGTAGGTTATTATAGCATATCATTTTTATTATGTGTTTGTACTGTCCTACTGTAAGAGGTTGGTTTAATTAGAATTTTATTGACGTATTGAATTTCCATGTATTTATTCACACAGCTCACCTCATTTGTTGGTTAATCAACAAAGGGGCACTCTGTATGCATTGGCCAGTGCGGCTCCGATGTGAAACATTTGCACTTTACCACTGCTGCTGTTCTTGAGTATCATCGCTGCTGATTGCTTATTTAATAGAATATTTTCTGTATTTTAAACCCTTTGGTTATTTGTGCTCGTGGTGTGGCATAGTGTTGCTCAGACTGGGGTACTGTCTATTTGTGGTCTGTGGCCTGGCCATTCCCAGAGCAGCTGCTTTTTGTACTACTGTATGTTGAGGAAAACCAGGGTGTTAATCCTGTTTAGTCCCTGCTTGACTTTGACTGTGACTTTACCTCATTAGTCTGTAATCCTAGTGTTGTACTTGACTCTGAAATGTCCTTCTCCTCCCGATCTGCAAGACATTTAACCTTCTCAACATAGAACATAGAAAAGCTCCAGTGTGGCTTAGGGATCTTCAGTCAGGTGAAACTGTGTAGTTACTGACCTTGTGCTCATTTGGCTGTATTTTTATTTTACTTTTTAAAAGTACACAGGTGTTTGTTTCTGACAGGGAGAGGAGTTTCTTGGCAGGAATGAGGAGAACAGTGCACAGTTGAGCTAGCAGAGGTAGGCAATCACGCTGAAAACAGAGAATTGTGGGATTTTAGGTAGGCCATTTGGTAAGTAACAGGTAGTATTGCAGAAGAAGATGGACCACAGGGCATCCAGAGGCAAGTACTGCATACTTTGCATGATGTTCGAGTTCAGAGGAGGGAGACTACACCGACTATAGGCCATCAGGATGTGCGTGTGTGCTTGTTGGGGCACACTTTAGCAATGCTAGCAACCAATGCAACCATGGGGTTGCTAGCCCCAGACAATCAAGACACATCAAGTTCAGTGCACTCCGACAAGCTTGTACCTGTGGCTGAAGGAACAATAAAAACTAAACACTGTATTATGCAGACACATCTTACTGTTTATTCACATGCAGTTAGCAATTATGGGTAAACTATGGAGAGGACCCAGAGAAGGTGCCCTGGCGCTTCTCATTGGAACTTCATCAGGGGGTCTCCTCTCAAATGCCCCTCCCTTTATGCCACCTGCTTTGGATGATTTGAATTCTGGGAGAAGCTGTGATGTGCACGCTGCAGTACTGAGGAGAAGCATTGAAAGCAGGACTGTGTTAGGCGTTATAGTGACCATTAAAAGGTATGCCACCGTTGCCTTATTTTTGACAAGCCGATGGTTACATTGCTCAAGATTGTTTGGGTTTTGTCTGGTCACATGTGTTCACAGTCTTTCTGGACTTTCCTGTGTCAGTCGAATCCTACTTCTGACCCTGTGTGTTCCTAGGTCCTTGGTCTAAGAGAGGGAGTCCGTGGTGGCAGGAGCCGCTGTGGGCAACCCGCTTTAAACCCTGTGTGGATGAATGCACCATCATTCAGAAGTAAAAATCTAAGTTTATTCCACTCCCAGACATACTTTCTGGAATATTCTCCTGGAGGCTGACTGTGTGCTAAACTATATGCTAGACTACTAGCAAAATCTAGCAGTGCACACATACGACATACTGTATATGCTTGATTAAGATTTTATGAAAATCTCTGGCAAAACTCTGTTCAACATGACAAATTACAAGAAGAAATTTTATTGCACCTTCTGACCTGTGTTTATAAAATTCTATAAATTATGGGTCCAAGCAGTTGCTTAGGTTTGTGCTTTTCAAACAGAATGAAGTAGAGTGGCTGGATTGAGTGTTAAAATACGGCTCAGAGTATTGAGCTCTAAACTTATTTTAAAAGTATTTTAGAATGTTATTCTTCATTGAATACATATTTCAGATAATTTTACTGATGTTACTTGATGCTTGTATGATTGGTGTACTTTGAGGTTTTATATTTTTAAAATCCTAAAACTCCTGTTTCTAATATATTCCTCTAGGTAGCATAGCCTTGGGCTTCAAGTAATTAGGTAGGTTGATTAAAAGATCCTGACTGAAACTCTTGATCACGTGGGCTATAGGCATGGCATCTAACTTATTCTAATTCACTTGAATATAAATCAAAACAGATATGAACTTGTCTTATTTATCTTAATTAATTTTTATTTTATATTTTTTAATTTATTACTTTTTGCCCCGCAGTTGGCCGCTGATCATCTGCTGGTCATGGTGCCTCCTGGCTTCCACCTCTGGCTGTGCTCAGTCCCCGAGACCCCTACCTTGCCCCTCAGGGTGGGGTCACAGCACTGACCCCAGGTGCTGTGAAACCTTTGACTGACTGGGGAGCCAGCCGAGAGGGCTAATTGAAGCCGGAGGCTGGCTTCACGGAGGAGGCCAACTGCTGGATTTTCTCCCGTATATGGAGGCATGGACATGCAATGATGGCCAGTGTCTGTCCCACCCCTGATGTGCTGGCGTTGGTGCTTGTGATGCACCCGGCTTCTGCCAGGTGTCCCTAGTGCACGAGCAGCACCTCTCCCCAAGAAGGAGAGCAGTCGCAGGATGCTCTATCCTTTCCCCGGCTGGCCCTTCCAGCAACCCGGTCCATTCCTGAACTTAATCGCCGGCGCCCGCAGGTCAACACTTGCCCCTGCGCCGTGGGCCAGTCAGCTTAATTGATTTAGCCTACATTAGAACCTTTTAATTGATAAATTGACTAAACTTTTATAAATTGCCCTCAATTTATATTTACCAGAATACCCAGCTTCAGCTGGATCATTTGTACTCCTATTGTAAGTGGATACTAAATTGAATGCTACCATTTGTTACTGAGACATAGAGCACTGAACATCTTGGTAAAGCAGCTCTCCCTTTCTTGCATTCGCATTCATATGCTTTGACAACATCAGATTTGGTTTTGTGGCAGATTTCTTTTGCAAGCAGAGAGAAGGAAAAGATTAAAGGAATGTTACATCTTTTGAAAATCACAAACGTGGTAAGCTCACCTTTTGTGAGATGATGCTACTACCTTTTCCTTTTGGTAATTTTTTTCTCACCAGCCTATATTCTGCCACCTTAGCTGTTAGGTTTACTAGAAACCAAGCTAACTAAATACTAAATTGCATATATTTTATTTCAGTCCCCTTTGCTGGACTTGTATCTGATTGTCCCGGCCTGTTCTCACTCAAAGCATTAGAGTGTAGAAGGGCAAAATCTGAGAGCGCATCATTTTTTTTTTTTGTAGGTAATTTGCACTTTTTTTGTTTTTTTCTCCCAGTCGCCAAACCCTCACATTCCTGATGTGATGCATGCATGTGAGGCACGTGCATGTCACACCCAACAGGACGCCCGCCCTACTTGTCATTCCACTGCCACCTACACCTGTCACTGGACCTCTATCTGGTGATGGCAGGACTACGAGCAGGTGACCCAACCACCTGAGAGGAGAGTCAGTGCTTAATCCTGCTCCCACCTTCCTCCCATGCCAGCACCCCCGATGACCTGAGGTCATTCTTGAACCCAGGTCACCAGCGTAGGCATGGGGTAAGGTATCCAGCACCTCAGCCCTCAGTGCCACTGGGCTGGCAACCTCATCTTTTTAAATGAACAACACAAAACACTTTTCTCATTTTATCATGGTGAAGAACAGACTGTCATTCTGTATCTCTTGCGATCAAGAATGGTAATTAGGCGGCCCGCGGCTGATGGATTTCATGCGCCCAGTGACCGGTTTGGGAATGAGCCGGGAAGCTGGAGGGGGCGGCTGGGGAGAGGGCTGAGTGTCCCAGGGACTGCTCATCCTCTCCAGGGGAGGGGGAAACTAGAGCTCTGCTCTTGTCTGACCCGGTGGAGACCCAACTTGTAACAAGACTGATGCCTAACAGGGCGATGTGCCAGACGTCAGCACTCAAGTGTCTTGACGTCAGGGACAGGCACATTGCACGCAGAACACCGAAAACACCTTGCGCCTTCTGGTAGACTGTGCACCAGGCCCCACCTCAATGTCCCTACCTGCCCA
The DNA here is from genome assembly GCA_016271365.2 of Neoceratodus forsteri. Taxonomy (NCBI): domain Eukaryota; kingdom Metazoa; phylum Chordata; order Ceratodontiformes; family Ceratodontidae; genus Neoceratodus; species Neoceratodus forsteri. The sequence continues at coordinate 1,876,902,042 of CM057452.1, forward strand.
GAGACAGCATCCCCGACAAAATATAAACATCTTAGGTGCATGGGCCTCACCCCGTACCCACCTGGGGGTATAACCACGGCTCCATGGGGGATGGACTGCACTGGCAGGTAGGTGAGCGAGGGCTGAAAAGGCCGAGGTGACTCTGAAGAGATGGGGCTGCGAGGAGGAGGGGAGTAAAAAAAGAATGGTAATTAGCTTTTTATTTCATGCTTCTTTTTATATATACTTAGCTGTGATAAAATCCACAGTATACTTGAAGATATTGTGACTGTAGAATTTACGTTTGCAGCAAAAGTGCTTAGCCTGGACAGTTTTAAAAATACTCAAAAATATTAAGAATTAAGATTCAAGGCTGAAAGGCTTAAAGGCCATCATTTCTGATATCGTAATAAATTTTATTTAAATTTTGGAATAGACTCTTTGCTTAGATTTATTGTTTTATATGCCTCATGTTTCCACCGTGAATTATACAGATTATACTATTATATGACTGATTTCAGTTAGAATAGTCAGTTAAAACATTTGTATAAAAAAGTGCATTGATGCATAATCAAAACTGCACAAGAATTATACAGCTTATACAATTACATGATTGATTTCAGTTAGAATATTCAATTAAAACATTCATATAAAAAAGTGCATTGGTGCATAATCAAACTGCACAGGTTAAAAGTTTACAGATTACTGTTTACCACTTAATGTAAATATATATCAGTCAACTTGGTTTAGACCTGGTTAGGATGTATATACTATATATATATATATATATATATATATATATATATATATATAGTATATATATATATATATATATATATATATGCACATTTTACTCCCTTTGGAGTGATTCTTGGCTTTTTTTTGTCGGAAAATACTGCTTTGATTTATATTTGCATACATAGGTATCTTCCTGGAGCTTCGGACCCAAACCAGACAGGCCTTCTTTTTTAGATCAATAACTGTACAAGTGGGACTAATAAATACAGGAAAGTGTATAGACTGAGTGGCCAGGTGGAACTTTTGAACCTGACCAAAGAGACTATTTGAGACTCTTCCCTTTGCTTAGTAGAAGACTGTCATCCTTAAAGAGTACAAATATCTAGCCTAGTGCTGACGGTGTAGTGAGAGCTGGACTAAGTACTAGCATTAGCATTGGCACATGCACTTTGGATTTTTATACTTATTGTACTAGTTTACATTCTGTTGTATTGTAAAATAGCTAGTATTTATACTTCTTTAGTAGTAATAATGGAAAATTTATCAATTAAACCTGTCTGAAAAACAATATATTTTGTAGCTGACATTGAACTATATTAGATATAACAGGATGATTGCAACTAGAAGTGGAGAAATTGCACTATGGGAAATGAGGAAAAGGAGCACCCCTCCACAATTATGGGTAGGCTAAAAAGGTGGCCCAGCCAAAAGAGCAAATATTACTAAAAATAAAAATGAGAGTGAAAAAAACAAAGGGTAGATTTGGAGGAAATTAAAGAGAATAAACAACTGAAAATTACAGAAATTTAGAGAAAAAATGTTAAACTAGTACATCGCTCCACTCCCAACTTCCAAACCCAATCACAATTACAGGAGCGTGAGGGGAATGGGAGTCAGACAGAAAACATAGATAAATTAAAACATCAAATGTTAATAATAGTTATACCTCCATCCATACACCAGAGAGTATCTCGTTATGAACTTATGGATGGGACACATGTGGTTCTAATAACTCTCTGGCCTCCTTTGAAATCACAGGTTATCCAGCACCATCTAGGATTTATGAGAGTTTCATGGATCTTTAAATGAAACAGGGTTTTTACACCTTTAATATTTTCACCATGTAATAAAAAGTACTGATCCAATAAAAAAGGTTTGCCAAAATTTAACTTTACAATATTAAGATCCCCCACCATTACTAAGGAGGGGACCTGAAGGAACATAAGGACCAAAAGATCAGAAGACCACAGTGCAAGTGGAGTTGGCTCAGATTGCAGAAATTAAATAACACCATAGAGGGTTTAAGGAAATTGGATTATTTACAAGGTGAGGGAAGTGTTATGGATAACACAAGGAAGAGATTTGAGTTAGAGACTAAGACTGATAATACATTCCAAAGAACAGATAACTTAGGCAAAATGCAGTCAGCAAACAAAACCAAACTATTAGACAAAATATTGAATACAATGTGGAATATTTAATGGATAAGGGGACTTTACTGCCTATTCTTCTATTTCAAGCAAATGCTTGAAATGATAAAAATCCATGTAACACAGATATTGTAATATTAGATAACATAGCAGCCATTATTGAAGAAATATTTAATTTAAGAACTAATGTCTTCCATAACAGAGTTCTTTAGATAGACTATTAGAGCAAAATCCAAACTGTGTTGGCTCAATATCCATACAAACGGAACAGGAAAGAAAAGACCTAACCTCAATGGAAAATAAAGGAACTCAGGTTAATCTTCCTCCCCTTCCATAAAGTCATGATTTGTGAATGCTACATGAATCTACCAAGCAAATCATAGCCCAAAGAGAAAAGAGAAGACATGCTTAAAAAAGAGAGAGGAAGTAAGATGGATAAGGTAATAAACCTTGTTACTCCAGTAAAAGGGTAGGGACCCTTAAGCCCTATAAATAGAAATGCAAAGAATCCTAGGAAAGAGGAAGCTGAACTGAAGAGGAGTAATTTGTTGAAAACCAACACAAAGCACTCACAAAAGAAATAGTAACCATTTTAAAGGAAAGATCTGATAGAACTTTAGAGACAAATGGGAAATGGATATATGGAGAGAGGTCAGACCACTCTTATGATGCACCCATATGACTCACCCCGGAAGGAAATTGATGGGAAATATTCCAGGTAGTACTTTGGTTGAACTTCCAAACAATAAAGATACTGAAAATGTCAAATATTTAATAGAGATTTATGGCATACAAAAATTATATACAGAAACCAGTGAGAAATTACATAACTGCATGACTCATCTCTTCCATCTATCTGATAATGACAGAAGGGAAGTCTTCATGTCAAGGCCCCCAAATGTCAGATTCAATGATCATGCTTATTATATACGCAGTCAGAGAGGCTGGCATGGGAAATCTGGGAAAAGGAACAAACTATGATGAAATGGAATATTATAATAACGACCCTACAAATCGCCCTGTTTATTATAATACACAAATGAAACTAAAACAGTACATAAAGAGGGTATACAAGAGTCTATAAAAGAAAGTGAGAAGGCAAGGAAGACAAGACGCAGTGAAAATTGTAATGGGAGAGACTTAGATAAAATCGTTAAAGCAATAAAAATTATGAAGCAAACCAGCTAGAAGAATAGGAATGCAAGACAGTCTCAGTTTTCAGCTGGGAAACAACAAATAATGATACAATTGGAACAATCAAGAAGGAAATATTATCTTTCCTTGCAAGATCCCTTCAACTAAATATCACCAAAAGCTCGATAGATTCAACCAGGACATATAGACAAATGGGAAATGCCTCCAGATAGATGTCACATTTAAAAATGCAACAATGGTTAAAGCCTTATTGGAGAGTGGACATAAACTAGATGCCTTTGGTATTTACATTATGTCTGCAAAAGGTTGGATAATATGTCTGTTTTGAGAGAAATGCATGAAGGAATTCAACTGCAAGAAAATTTTGATCATATACGACCTCCCACTTATGCAAGTTCACTTAGGCCTAACAGATTCTCCTTATTAGAACATATACAGGGAGACTGACTGGGCATAAACAGAACCCAAACTGAGGCAATAAACAGGATGTAAAATGGACAAGGAAATTCCTGTGTCCTGATTGGCTGAATCTTGGTTCTAGGCATGACAGTAAGAAAGTACCACCAATGGCAAAAACAAGTCCCTGCCACCAGGACAACTCACAGAATTTATAAGCCACCTATTTCCTAATTTCATACAAACATGGCTGCAGCCTTTACTCATATATAAAAAAAACTTCAACTAGTTAAAAATAAAAGTCCATTAAATTAAACAAGTAAGCAAATAATTTAATGTTATTTACACTATGAGCCCCCCTTACACACATACCCAAATTTAAAAATCAAGTACTATTCAGAGTTTCCATTGCTGGTGTTTCTTTGATGACCATGAAAAATCCCCTCCTGTGCCTACCACTTTGCCAGAGAACTCCTGCTCTTTCCTGGCAACAGATAAAACTGAGTTTCTGGTTCCACTTCAGGCCTGTGTGTGTGTGTGTGTGTGTGTGTGTGTGTGTGTGTCTTTGTTTGTATGCTAGTTGAACTCTGAAGAATTTTGAATGCATATATTCCATGTTATCATTCTGTGTGTGTGGGGAGCGGGGAGGGGCATTCTACTACTGAATAATGGAGAGACTTGAATTCATCTAGTCCATAGTAAACAATCACACAATGTATTGAGTGTGAAGAAAGACAGATGACTGACAGGTGAAAACGTCTTTGGAGAGACTATTTTACATTATTTAGCAACATTTTAGTATATTTTTGTGACTTTGAAAACTTTTAGAATGTTCTTTTTTAAAAGTTGCCTAAGGACCCTTTATATAAGCAATAAGACATGACTGGGTGTTGGTAGTACTGAGATACCAACACTCCCAGAGGCTGAAGGCACTAGCTGCCCACTACACCTCTGGGTGTGGGTATCTCAGTACTACCAACACCCAGCCATGTCTTATTGCTTACGGACCTCACTACAGGGGTCAACATACTTTCATGGAATATAGAAGGCCTCCATATCAAACTGGAAGATCCTGAAGTGAAAACTACCTTTGACATAATATGCTGACAAGGAACTTGATGTAATGAGACTAGTATACCAGACTTACCTGCATATGCCAAATATTCCAAACTGGCAACTCAGGAAAAGAATTATAGTAGATATAAAGGAGCTTAGTTAAATATATTAAAATTCACTGAACTTTAAGGTAGAGATCCTTAATACTCTTTCCAATAATGTTTTGTTATTCAAGCTGGTTGTGAATACACACAACCCCAATGTTAATTTTAAATGTATACTATCCACCTAAAATGGGGCTGCAAGATAATGTAACTAACCAGCTTAGAGATTTGTTAGAAAAGATTAGTGAAGAGGTAAATAATCATGCTATTTTCTGCATGGGAGATTTTGTTGCAAGAATCCCAGGAAATGTAAATGTAGAGATAACCCACTTGATATAAATTATTTTATCTCAGTAATAAACCCTAGGGCAACTAGTCACAGGGCATCTAAAGATACCAAGTGCAATACCAGAGGAAAGACGGTCCAGAAAATATTCCAGGAAGTAAATATGTATAATCTTAATAGCTGATTTCCAGGTGATAGTGAAGGGAAGTTAACTTATACTGGACCTCTTGATTCATCTACCATTGATTTGATCTGACCAACTCAGAAGCCTTAAAGCTTGTATATGATATTATAATCCCAGATCACCCAGAGTCCGCTCATCTCCCAGTGGAAGTTCATATACATATTACACATACTCCAAAAAGCCCCAAGGAAAACATATTAAAAAATGACTAGAGATAGTAAATCAGAGAAGAATTAAATGGGGAGAGTGCTGTTCGCAGTTTAGAGATCTATTTAATATAGGACTATTGTATAACTTATGAACTAAAATTATGGAGAATACAGATCCTGATGAAATACTGAAGACCTGGTATGAGATTAATATGTTGATTAAACCTCACTGTACTGAGAACAGTATTACTAGAAAAATAATCAAGGTAAATCTTGGTTTTATCAAAAATGTAGGAAAGCAAAATCAGAATATAATCAGAAACTCAGACAATACAAACAAATTACACAAAAACAAAACAAAAAAAATCCCACATACAAAACATAAACAAAGATAAACAGTAGTATAAGAATATATTAGAGGAGGAGCGACAAAGATACACTGTTAAATTATGGGAAACATTAAGGAAAGCCATAATATTAAAAGATGGTAAACAATTTTGAGATTAGTAAACCAGGGTTATAACAAATACTCAGATCAAGTTGATGCACATATTACACCAAACATTTAGATGACCTTTTTTCCAAACTATATTATTCTCAGGAAGAAGCAATTTTGCTGAATCAAATAAAATATATTTAGCCATTTAGTCTACCCTTTATCAATATACATAACAGGCACATATAGTCTTATGGCTATCACTGACTGGCATCTAATAAAGCTCCATGGCCAGATTATATAATGAGTGACATCTATAAATATTTTTTGACTGGTGGATACCAATTCTCAAGAAAGTATATAACATCTTCATACAAGGACAAAAATGTCCCAGAAGTTGGCAAGGTAGTATAATCTTTCCCATTTTCAAAAAGATAATCCACCTGATCCCAAGATGTACAGCCCAATTAGTTTGATAGATTTCTCCCAAAAACATTTCCAAAACTAATTCTGACCCATTTGCAGATATGGCTGGAGGAGCAGGACATTATCAGTGAGACACAAAATGGTTTTAGGAGCAATAGATCAACAATACAACACTGATATGTGTTGAAACGTCTATATGAAATATGTAAAAATTAGGATGGGAAGCTCCTTTGCTGCTTTGTGAACTTCTCATCTGCCTTTGATGGCATAAGCCACTATCTTTTATGGCAGAATTCAATAATTTGGACATACCACAGGAATTACTTAGTATTCTAATCAAACTCCACAAAACACATGGGCTAAATTCAATATGATCAATTTGGACATACAACTGCTGATTTCCAAAGTAACATTGGGTTCGCAGGGATGCCTGTTGGCACCTACTTTGTTTAATATCTACATAAATGATATACTAAGAAATTTAGATGATCCAGAATTCCACTTCCCCAAAATAACTGATACTAGGGTTGATTATTTGGCATATGTTGATGACTTGGTTCTTTTCTCACTCTCAGCAGTAGGACATAGAAGGAAATTGAAGCATTTTCTATCTTGTGTTCCTCCCATAAATTAAAGATCAATAGAGATAAAACAAAGATTGTAATATTTGGAAATAGAACTAAAACCCCAAGTTTCTGGATTAAAAAGATGAAATTGAAGTGGTCAAATATTATGACTACCTGGCAGTGAGATTTGAACAAAATCAAGGCTGGAAAGAACATTTAAAATTTCTACAGAATAAAATGACAACTGCCATTAATGGATTTAAAATCATTAACACCAAAATGGGGAGAAGTTTGGTAACAGGTGTATTAAGTAAGCATTATTGTACCGAGAGGGTGGGCGGTTGCCCATACACCGCCCACCCTCGAGAATAATATGCTTAAAAAATAGGGCACTGTAAAAAAAAAAAATTAAAAATGACTTTTAGAAAGTTTTGAAATGAAATAGTTCTCTGCCTGCTTTACAAGGATGGTCTTTTGTCCAAATGCAGACAATAGTTAGAAAGTTGGTAGATTGCAGCAGATTCTTTCATTTCTTTTGTAGTTGAACAGCCCCACACATATAACAATTGTTTTATTTACTCTGTACACTTGCTTTGTTTTATGTTGAGAGGCTGTTTTGTCTTGTTGATGTTTTTTTCACACAGGTCAGAGGTTGCTGAGGTAGGTCAGAGGTTGCTATTGTGACACGGAAGCGCAGCGTGAGAGTAAGCGGTGTTGTCGGGAGCCAGCTGTTTTATTTTTTTATACATTCTTGCTCCTCTGTGCTTTTATGTAGAGCGCTACTTATGAAGGGCAGCGCCTGTTTTAGCCACCGGGACCGTGAAGGGGAGCGGTGTTTTAGCCAAAGTCAGCGAGTGGGCAAGCAACCGACTGGAGCAGCAGAAGCGAGAGTGTTGACAGCTGTGGGAATGTAAGTCCCTAAATATTCAGCCCACAGTATCGGGATTGCAGGGCATGGGAAAGATCAGTGATGGCAGTGTTTTAGAGGTGAGCAGTACTGTACATTTTAAATGTTTTCTTTTTGAACAGACGGTGCAACCGCAGGAGGAGCGATTTAGCGAGAGTGTTATCGGGTGACCGAGCTTTGTTGTAACTGTGTGGGAATTGGGGCATGGGACAAGGTATATTTTTTATTTAGAAAAGAGACGTTAAAAACAGACATTAAAAATTAATGTAGCTAGCAGGCAGTTGTTTAAGCCAGGAAGGAGTGTACCGGAGAAGTGATGGTGGTTGGGCTCTTCGCTAAGCGAGGGAACAAAATGGCAGAGTTTTACATTTTAAATGAGTTGTTGCAGCCAATTATGTAGCAGGGTGGGCACTACAATACGTACTGGGTGAAGGGCACTGCAGACTGGTACTTTTTGTTTCCTGGGCATCTATTGAAAGTTAATTTACCCCTTGGCAAGGGTACTAGCCAATCAGATGCCAGGAAATAAAATGCCCATTTTCTAAGGGTCCTGAATGCAAAAATTAAAACCAGGATACTTATGCTGTGGAAATTTTGGGAAATACAAATGTGGAAAACTTGAAATAATCTTTAATAAACGATATGAGTAATATTTTAATGTGCTCAAGCTGCTCCTACCACTATCCTTAGGTTAGAGTTAGGACAGTTTTCGCTCCAGACCCTAGTTACTGAAAGATAACTTCTTTATACATTAAAACATTTCTTTGTCGAAAATAGCTTACTTAGGAAATGCCTAGAAGAGGAGATAAATTACCTCACTAGGGTTTGTAGCTCTGACTATACAACTAATCAGGAGATAATTTTTTCCCAACGGACTGGGACATGAGCTATGGGAAATCTATCTTAGACCATGGGAGGACATAGTCACCAAGATCAAAACTAGACTTAGAGATATCGACATAGCCAGGAATTATAGCCATTTAGGGAAAACAAATTCTGTGGTGGTTTAAACAAATAAAAGCCCACCATGGTTTAGAACCATATCTGATTAAAATCTTGAACCCGAAACAAAGAAGACTTATAACTAGATTTAGATTAGAAATTTATGATGCACGTAATATTCACTTTAGACAAAGAGATCAATGTTACTACCCCATTTTACAAATGTGGAAATAACACGGAGGATGACTTAAAGCATGTTTTATTGGTATGTCCTCTATACCATATACAGAGAACTACAGTGCGTGGTTGGTGACATCATGAGTGGTCTTGACATCCCTCCTGAAAAATAATGGCATTTTGTCTCTGTTCAGATAATAAACAGATTTTAGATAAAATAGCATGTTTTTCAATACTATATATCTATAAGCTAAACAAGAGCTCTTTGACTGTATTTATACAGTATATATATATATATATATATATATACATTTTGATCAAATATTACTACTAGCCACAGGGTGATATAAGTGCTACTAAAGGTGGTAAACATGTAAAATAAAACAAATGGAATGGCAATGAACTATGTACAGTACATCATCAAAACTTTAAGCATCAAGTTTCACTCTAAATGTGTTTTAACCCTAATTGAATGTTTGTATATATGAATGTATATTTTAAATGGTTTACTATTATAATGGCTGTTATCAGACCAGTAAAACTTTTAACCTTGAACCTGTTTAAGTACCATAATCTAAAACACAGGTGGTTAGTGGTTTACATTTACACTGAATTCTGAGAAGGTGGCTCTGGGAGGATTCAAGCCCATACACCTTACAAAACAGTACGATGTTAAAACACTGGGTATATGTTATCTATAATATACAAAAAGTGCACAAGTCTTTAAAAGTGTAGGTACAAAATACAAAATCAGTATAAAGGTTCAAAACAAAGATAATGGCAGTGTTGATACAAAACCTTCATGTAACAGTGCATTGTTGCAGCCAAATGAAATGCTTGTTACTAGCTTCCTGGGTTCAGTTGTCATCCAGCCTGTATTTCAGATGTGATTACCCTTACAGGAATATGTGGCACTGAATTGTGTTTTTTCACTCAGAGCCAGATGCCAAACCCAATTCCAGAAACCTGTAAAATAGAAAAAGGCAACAGTACATTGTGTCTTATATTGGCTGCTGCAAAAGAAAGCACATGAAACAACAAATGTATAGTAAATAGAATTTGTCAAAAATACAGCAATAGCAGTTATGTATAAAATACCACAACTGCTTAACATCTGACTCTAGTAAGAGCAAATAAACTGGCAAACCAGATTTAGTTCCATATGTGTGTATGTTTTCTTTCTCCTACAGCTGTATTGTTACATTAACATCTTTACTAATATACAACTGTGCCAGCAAATAAAGGCCTTATGGTCTATCTAGTTCAGATAGTTTGTGCAGTTCCCACTGCATTTACAGAGGAACTTCCCTATATCCCCCTTGACCCCTGTCAAATACCCTCCCCACTCTGCCTGAACCTTTCCCCTCACCCTGTCCCTACCTGTCTTGAAGCTGTCTACTGTTTTAGGGATACCATGTCCTCTGGCAACTCATTCCACTTAGTCACCACCCTTCCGTGAAAAAGTGCCTCCTCATTTCCTCCTGAACCTTCTCCCCACCAGCTTTAGGCTGTTTCCTTAATGGTCTTGTTTCCAAAAGCTGAAGAGGCCCTCAGTGCTTGCCTTTATTTATACCTTTAGAGTACTTGAAGGTGTCAGTCATGTCCCCTCTCTTTTGTCCTCAAGAGAATACATGTTGAGCCCCAGAGACTCTTCTTGTAGGTGTTGTCTTGCTGGCCTTGGATCATCTTGGTTGCCCTTTTTTGACTGTTTTCTGTAAGCTGACATCATTCTTAAGATAAGGTCACCAATTTTGCACACTATACTCTAAGTGTGGTTTCACTAGAGGCCTGTACAACAGCAGAATGACTTCTGCCTTACTGCTGGTAATTCCCCTGCTTATGCTTCCTCCCACCTGATTTCTTTAATGCTCCCACCACCAACCCCACCTCTGCCACAGCATCCCATGCACACTCAGCTCCACAGTTCTTCTTCAAAAGGATCCCAATGCACTTAGCCAGAACCTATATTTGCAAGGCTATCAGCAAAACTGGCTGTAGTGGTGACTCACTCAACTTGAAGCTGCTTTCACTAGTCTTAGATGAAATCCTTGAACCTCTGACAATGATCTTCAACCTCTCCTAAGGTATGGCCAATTCCCATCACTCTGGAAAAAGGCTACCATCACACCTGTACATAAAAGTGGAGACAAGTCAGTGCACACCAATTATAGGCCCATCTCCATCCTCCCCCATTATCCAAAGCACTGGAACGTATAGTCTCTGACCAGCTAGTAGAGTTCCTGGAAAAGCATAATATTCAGTGCCCTGAGCAGCATGGCGTCCGTAGGGCATAGCACCTACGGCACTGTTGGAATTCACGGCTGCATCCATGACTCCTAGATCAAGGACTCTGTGGGGGGTCATATTCATTGACCTTACAAAGGCCTTTGATACAGTTAACCACCCCTCTAATCAGATAATTGGCTGCTTTGGCTCTCCAATGATGCACTGCCCTGGTTTGCTAGCTATCTTGGGAGAGAGTTCAAAGTGTTAAAATTTCTGAAGTCTCATCAGCTGAAAATGCAGTCCTCTCGGGTGTCCCTCAAGGGTCAATTCTTGGCCCACTACCTTTCTCGCCGTCCCTAACAACCTCCCGCATCTGCCAACAGAGGATACTACTCACGAGACGACACGGTCCTCTTTTCAAACAACCAGGACTTTAATCTACTTGAGAGTCAACTGCAATATGATTTCTGGCTGGTGGAAAATGGTTTTGCTCATACAAACTTGTCATGAATTATAGCAAAACTAAGGTCATGTCTTTCTGCAACGCACGTAGCAAGTATAAAACACTACCCATCACCATCAAGAATCAATATGGGACCTCACTTGATCAGGTTCATGAGTTTAAATACCTTGGCATCACTTGGACAGCTCACTGTCCTACTCGCAGCATTATTGATGGTTGCAGAGTCTGCCAACATACGCCTTTGGCCTACTCCACAAGTACAAACATTGTATGACTCCTGAAGCCCTAAGATTGGCCATCCACAGCTCTGTTACTCCATTGTCGATTACAGTCTAGTCATATATGGCTCTGCCTCCCTACTGCCCTTACGAGGATATCTGTGACGCCAACAAGGCCTGTAGACTTCTCATGGGGCTGGACCGCCTAACACATACCTGTGACCTATACTCCAAGGCTGGATAGCTACCCCTCTCACTAGTAGAATACAATACCAGACCTGTCTGATAGCCAAAGCTCTTTTGGACTCATGCCACCAGGTGTGGCAAGACTCCTTACTACCTGCAGCAGCTCCCAGCCAACGCGCAGTTCTCAATACCAGACTTTCCAGGTCCCCAGGCACTGGACCTCGCTGGGTCAGAGATCCTTCCTGCACAGGGCTCCTCAGTGGTTCAATACCCTTAACAAAGAAACTCTTGCTGCTGCAACACTAAGCCCTTTAAAGGCAGTTCGTCTATTCCTCCCCTCTACCTCACTTTGTGACTGCCTCCCCTAAGCCATGGTTATCACCCTCTACTCTAGTTGTAACTGTAACCTGCAATTCCAGCCTTGCATCCTTGGCACCAGCCCCTCCCTCTCACCCCTTTGCCCCTCACCCACCCATCCCTCTGTACGGACTCATTCATATCAAAGGCCATCTGGTGCCTATCCCCTTGCTCCTCTCATCCTTATCTGACAACCGCACCTATCTGCTGACTTCCTCCTGACCTCTTCCTACCAAGTATATTGTTTTTACCATGAACTCTGATAGAAGCTAGCTTGGTTGGTTCTACTGCAGCGTATTTGTCTGATCACTTTATGTACAAGTAATCTATTTAGTATTATTGTTACCATTGTTTACCATTGTTGTATGTTTCCCATCCTCTGACGTGGAACTCTTGTAAATGAGCAGTTCCTGCTCAAAGGTACTTGTAATCCTAGAGTTTAATAAATAAATAAATAAAATATGCAGCCCAGCACCCAATTTGCTTTGGTTGCAGCCTTCTGTATTGTACTGAGTGTTTCAGGTCACTCATGATAATTACATTCAGGTCCTTTTCTTCCTCAATCCTGGTTACCTGCACACCACCCAACTAGTATTTGGCCCTGGGTGTTTGCCCCAGGTGCATAACTTCACACTTTTTAGCACTGAATCCCAGTTGCAAATGCCAGACCACCTCTTTAACTCTAACCAGGTTCTCCTGAGTTTCCATCTCCCTTCATCAATGTCCACCATTCCAGAGAGCTTTGTGTCATCCGCGAACAGGCATATCTTACTTCTGATCCTATTTGCAGTGTCGCTTTACTAATATGCTAAACAACACAGGACTGAACACTGACTCTGTGGGACCTCACTGGTCAAAGGCCTAGCTTCTGAGAATTTCCCCAACTACCAACTTTTGGCCTCTGTTCTACAGCCAACGCCTGACCCACCCAACAAGCTTAGCTCCACTCCAGGTCTCCTAGCTTCCTGACCAGTCACCTATGAGGTACAGAATCAAAAGCCTTGCTGAAGTCTAGATATAGGATGTCAACTGCTTGGCCTTGTCCACTGTCCTGGTGACCCAATCAAAGAAGTAAATTGTTAGTCTGGCAGGATCTGCCTGGTACAGACCCATGCTGCCACACGTCCTGAAGCCAATTATCCTCCATAAAGCTCACCAGTCCCTTTCAAGATAGTCTCCATCAGCTTGCCCACTATTGATGTCAGGCTGACTGGCCTGTAGTTCCCTGGTTCATCCTTTGTCCCACTTTTATGGAGAAGCACCACATGCAGTTCTCCAATCCCAGGGCACAATCCCTGACTCTAGAGAGGTGTTAAACAGCTCTGCCAGGGGATCCACCAGATCCTCCACAAGTTCCCTTAGGACCCTTGGGTGCATGCCATCTGGCCCTGGGGATTTATCCACCTTAGGGACCTTAGGCCCTTAAGTACCCCATCAAGCTTGAATGATGCCATCTGTGACTCTCTCCTGGCCCTCACAACCCTTTTCACCTGTGGCACTGGTCCATCCTTCACTCTAGTTAAGACTGAACAAAAGTATTTGTTAAGTATCTCTGCTTTCTCTTCACTACCCTCTACAAAACCACCATCCTTTTTAATCTGGCAATTTCATCCTTGATGTTCCTTTTCTCCTTATATATATTGGAAAAAGGCCTCTGTCCTGTTTTTATCCCATATGCTAGCTGCACTGCCCTTTAGCCTTTGGCACCCTTACCACTCTTCTTGCCTGTCTTGACTTAGCAGAGCAGCCCTCCCTATCCTCCTCCTTCTGGTACATTTGTGCTTTCAGAAGGATGCCCTCTTGTCACCTACAGCTTTGCCACCTCCTTTAAAAACTAGCTGGGCTTTTTGGCTTAATTTTCTTAATTTTGCTTTTGGCACACTCACTAGTGGCCTCCATCAGTCCCTCCTTTATTATTGCCCATTTTGTTCTACAAATTTCTCCTTTGTGATCCTGGCAGGGGTTTCTTACTAGAATTTCTCCCATCCTACCAAAGTCAGCCCTCTTAAAGTCAAAACCCTTGTCCTGGCCCTGACCATCCCCTGCCTCGTCCAGGTGAAACCACACTGTGTGGTGGTCACTACCTGCAAGTGGTGCTTGCACTTTCACATCCTGAACATGCTCACAGTTGGACAGGACCAGGTCCAGTACTGCCCTCTCCCTAATGGGTTTCACGACACCCTGGTCCAGGAAACCACCTAAAATAAATCCAGCAGAACTTGTTCCCTAGTGCAGGGAGGTAGCTGAGATTTTCCAGTCCTCCTCAGGCAGATTGAAATCCCCATTATTACCACCTGCCCCTTACTGGCCATTTCTGTGATTTGAGACCCTAATACCCTGTCCATCTTTCTTCTTGGGAAGGTGACTTTAGACAATGCCCATTCTTAGTTTTCTCCTAGTGGATTGTACCTGTACCCACAATGCTTCGGTCTCAACCTCTGTCTCTTCTTCTCCTCTGGTACAAGTCATCCCTTCCTTGATGTACAGGGCTACTCCCTGCTGCTCTCACCCTAGAAGGCAGAATTTCACTGTTCGCTGATGACACAAAGCTCTGTAATAGAGTAGACACACCAGAGGGTGTAGAAAGAATGAGAAGGGACCTGCAGAAACTTGAAGAATGGTCAGGGTTTGGCAGTTGAAATTCAATGCAAAGAAGTGCAAGATAATGCATATAGGCACAAAACCCTGGCACAATATATCAGTTGGGGGTGAGGATATAGCATGCACCAAGCAGGAAAGGGATCTTGGGGTTATCATCTCTGATTACCTCAAAGTAGAGAAACAGTGTGACAAGGCAGCAGGTAAAGCAAATAGGATGCTGGGATGTATAGGCAGGGCATCACCAGCAGGAAAAGGGAGGTCATAATTCCGCTATACAAGACACTAGTGAGGCCCCCACCTGGAGTACAGTGTACAGTTCTGGAGACCATACCTATGTAAGGATATAGACAGGGTAGAGAAGGTTCAGAGGAGGGCAACAAAGATGGTGCATGGATTGCATCACAAGTCCTATGAAGACAGGTTGAAGGAACTGAACATGTACTGCCTGGAGGGAGGGAGAGAGGGATATGATAGAGACATACAAGTATCTCACAGGGAGGAACAGGGTGCAGGAATACACTATTTTAAGCGAAAAAGATGTTCCAGGACTAGAGGGCATGGGATGAAGTTGAGGGAGGACAATTCAAAGGAAACATGAGGAAGAATTTCTTCACAGAACGGGTGGTGGACAAGGGAACACCCTGCCAGAGGAAGTGGTGGGGGCTGAAACAATCACAGGATTTAAGAATGCATGGGATAGACATAAAGGAATTCTGGAGGTCAGGGGTAAGGGGCAGCAGACTTCTAGGAAAACATAAACTAAACTTACAAGCTCAAACGGGCAGACTGGGTGGGCCATAGGCCTTTATCTGCCGACACACTGTCAATGTATCTATGTATCTACTCCATCAGTGCCGGATTAACAATGGCTCCTTGGAGCCAGGCCCACAATTGAGGGGGCCCACTGGCCCAGGGCCAGCCGCCACCTGCATGACTTGTGGAATTTGTGCATTGTTCTTTGGTGTGGCATTATTTATTTATTTATTTTGCACAATAAATGCCCTGCCTGCCCTTGTGTGCACTCCTGCTGTGGCCAAGTTGTCAGTGACATCATGTAACGTGGAGGAGCAGAGCATGCGAGAGTTGCATGACACTCACTTTCCCGCCACCACAGAGAGGCTACAGCTCAGTTGGTGATGAGGTGAACTCTTTCTGGGTGGCATCAAAAATAATTTTGGTCTCCTTGGTCTCACTTGATGCTTGGTGGTCTGGCTGCAAGCAAGCACAGGACCATTCAGGTCATGGTTGGGAGTTGGGCAGTTCGGTTCCAGGAGGAGGAGGAGAGGACTCAAGGAGGAGGTCTTAACTGGTAGACTCACTGGCCTGGTGGCAAGTGGCAGGCTGCCAGATCCTGGCTGGACAGCTGGGTAAGTAAGTTATCACAATTGTTCCCCATTCACACTTGAAGGTTGTGCTTATTTACTTGAATCTTAACATGTCATTCTGCACTGTACATGTTTGAGCAGCTGCCTTCCTGTTGAACATGCAAGCTGATTGAGTACAGCAGAAGTTCTGCTGTACTGAATCAGCTTGCATGCTGAAACAGGCAGGTGGCTGCTCGAATCTGTGCACACCAGTCAGTGCACAGTGCTGTGTGTGATTGTGCGAGGCACTAACTGGCACCTGACCCCAATGGTTGTTACCTCGTGCCCCCTGCCCTATTGAAATCTGAAATTGCACCCACCCCTGGCTTTCACAGCACTGGAGCATTTTGGTTTCACCCTTGTAATGCTGATCCTAGCTAGGTAGGTAATCTGAACCGCTGCCCCCATGAAAATGGGGGCACACAAAACATTTTGGTGCTGGGCCCACAAAAAGGTTAATCCAGTCCTGCTCCCATCTCCCTATCATTTCTATACAGTTTATATCCAGTAACTGTGTGGACCACTTCTATGTGACAGTTGCTATGTTTACCTCTCCCTCTGCCATCATTGACTGCAATTCTGTCTTCTTGTTTCCAGGCTTCAGGCATTAAGTCTTTGACTTGAGACCATGAAATTGTCTGTTGTTGGATAATGAAAACAATGTGAAATGGAGGAGTTGCTTGCCTTAGCCAATAATTAGATGTTATAACTATGGTTTGATGTCCCAGTTGTCATTCAGGCCTATTTGCTTCAAAGCCTTAAAAGGACAATCCAATAGGTTTCTCACCTCAAAATGTTTAAAGACAATTTCTCCCTTTAGCACAATAGTAACTATCTCTATCCCCATGAATTAAAGTTTTTGGGTCACTGTTATGGAATTCAAAGACATGGTTACCCGCTGACATACCAGTATTGTGGGTTCTGATATTTCTGATGTGTTCTAATATTCTCTCCTTTAGGGGCTTATCATTCTCCCACTTATATTTTCTGACAGTCACACATCAGCACATATAACACACAATGTGTTGAACAGTTAATGAATTCTCTTACTGTAATCATACTATTTAATGAATCCAACTTAAGTTTTTGTCAACCATTGCATGTGAGCAAGCACTGCAGTGGTGTCATTTGTAGCAGCCCACTGAAGCTTAACAGGAAGTCAACTGAGATGCTGCAGTCTCTTTGACTGACTATGATAACGGATATGCACCAGCTGATCCTTCAGATTTATAGCTATTTATTTATTTCAAAAGTTTTACCAGGAAAGACATACTGAGCTGAATTAGCAGCTTGTTTCAGATGCGTCCTGGGGGTAGGGGACAAGGGTAGAAAATATAACAAAATATAATTTAATGGTGAGTGGTAGACTATACAGTAAGAAGAAGAAGGAAGCATAATAAACAAGTAGATTACAGTAAGAAGAAGAAGGAAGCACAATACACAAGAAGATTATAGCAATATCAACAATTTAGCATTTACGATTTACATATACTATTGAATTTACAAGTTGTGGATTGCTGTTCATTGAGAGGCCTAACAGATGCTCAGCAAGGGTCAAAGTGTTTAGGCATATTACAGCAAATGCAGAGAGGTACATAGGTGGGATATAATTAATTAGGTGGAGAGGGATGAGTGGTGAGGTTGTGTGGGGATATAGGTCAAGGTGAGGGAAGAGGAAAGAGGGAATAGGAAGAGGGGGCATAGGAAAGGAAAAATCAAGAGCAGTTGCAGGTGGGTGAGTGAAACTCACAGAGAATATGGGAGAGGCAGTGAAGAGAAGTGGCAGAGCAGGTGGTTAGGGGAGACAGTTCCACAGTTCAGGGAGACAGTAGGAGAAAGCCGGTTGACAAACTATAGTCGACCTAGGCAGGAGAGTGAGGAGACATTACTTAAAGTTTCATAGGTAGGTAGGAGGAGGAGGAGAGAGGGGATGAGAGGAGGAGGTGCAATAGGAAGGAAGAGAACCAAGACAGAGTTTGGACAGGAAAGAGAAGCAGTGAATAAGATGTCTGTCCGCAAGGGTGGGGGGGAGCAGTGGTGGGTACAGAGGGGGCAGTAAAGAGCAAAGTGGTAGAGTGAGGTGAAGAGTTGGTCTAGTCTGGCCAGTGTAGACTTGGGAACAGTGCTGTATACTTTGTCTCCATAGTCAAAGATGGGGAGAATCATTCTCTGTAATATGGCTCATGCGAGCAGGTAATAGGATGCACCCATGATTATGTTACAAAGCCCCTAGTTTTGGGTGTAACATTTTGTGGATTGCCTCTAACATGAGCTGAGAAGTCCAGGTGCCAGTTTAGCCATACCCCAGGTACTTGAAAGATGGGACATATTCAGTGGGGACCCATCAAGGGTATAAAAGGAAGAGGGGTTGTAAGTCTGGAGAGTTTATGCCTGGTTCCAAAGGTCATGGAGACCATCTTCTTGCATTTAGGCCAACTGATTTGAATGGAACCAGTGCTGGATGTTGTCAAAATCCAGCTGGAAACTGCCCATCAGATCAAAAAGAGGAGGATCCAGAGGCAAACAGTACTGTATCATCAACATACATGTGGATGGATGCTGAGGTACAGACTGTAGGGAGGTTATTTAGAAAATGGAGAAAAGGATGAGCCAAACACAGAGCCTTGGGGACTTCAGTGCTGATAGGAGGCGGGAAGTGGTGCAGCCAGTTTTTACACTGATTGGGTTCTGCCTAGAAGGTATGAGTGGAACCAATCAGTAGTGGAGTAGAGTCCTGCAGCAGTAAACTTGACAAGGAGAATGGGGTTAATTGAGGTTAATTGAGTTAAAAGGTTATTTGAGAGGCTGCGTGATCTTTAGCTGACTACGGTAAGGGCTATGCATCAGCTGATCCTTCAAGTTTGTAGCTCTTTAAAAGAAATAACAGACACATTACCTACCATCAAAGTTAGGAATGAGTCACTTGTCAAGATTGCCAATACTGTCTATTTGCACTACCTTACTTGACAAGTGATTGAATGTGGGACAAAGTGAATTCTTTTTCACTCTATACATCCTGAAGTCTATTGTTTGGTTTCAACAAAGAACTTCAATCTAACCCTTTGACTTCTCATATGCCAGTTGCAGAAAAGTTTTATTATAGCCGCTGAGAAGAAATCTCTTTTCAAGCCTTGCACCTGCTCCTCAGTCAATATCATTGGAACAGTTCTCTGGACCCTTAAAATTGTCCATAAGAAATTAAATTCATGAGACTTTCTGGATGGCTGCTGTCAGCTCTGAGGATGTTATTTGTGGCTATACTTTTTTGATAGCTCTAGTGCAAACTTTATTGTTGGAATCAGCTTCTAATGTGATGTCTAAGAAGTTCAAAGATTTTTGTTGATTGTGTATGTAAACTGTAAATTCAAGTCTTTCTGGTTTAGCCAGCTCAGCACTTGTGTGGCCTACTATTCTGAACCATCACACACAGAGACCACATCATCTATATAACAATATTATTTTTGGTGTGGCCTGTGTGTGAATTGTTGTCAGTGTTAAACACATACTTCTCCCAATATCCGAGAATCAATTTGTAAATGAAGGTGCCATAGAGACACCCACTGTTGAGAAAGTACCCTGTTAAAAAAATTATGTTTTAACACAAACTCAAAAGCTTGTATCAGGAATTGATCGAGAAGTGCTCTCTTAGGGACTACAACTCAACAGCTTAATCTGGTTCAAATTCAATTGCTTACCATCTGTAACTCCCCCCGGTCGCCCCTGAAAAGGGACTTCTAGGCCCAGTGGGCTTCACGAGTCAACAAAATTCAACAAACAAACAAGAAGTGTTCACTTGCTCTAATGCCCTGCTCATGATCAATGTGTAGGTGATTCTGCATCTGCACCAAGGAAACAGTAGTTTGGATCCCAGTCAGAGTTCTAAAATGTTTCAGCACATGCATAGTATCCCTCAAAAGGAAAAAAAGGCCCTCAACTCATGACTTCAGAAATACAACAATAAATTTGCTTAAGTTATCTGTTATGAACCCCATGCCAGATACAAATGGTCTACCGTAGTGGCCTGGTCAAATTTGTATGAACTTTAGATAAGGTACAGAGTATTGGCATTTTGGGATCTGAATTCCAGATAAACTTGAATTCACTTCAGTGATCTCACCCACTTTCCTGGCAACTTGTAACAGATCTAAGAGTGTTTTCTGAAAAGCAGTTGTAATATTACAATGTAATTTTCTATAGAATTGTTCATTGCTTGAAGCATTTTATCTTATTTATGCTTTTAACATAAAATGATGTGGTCATAAGAACAACGCTGCACCCTTTGCAGGTTTTATAGTTATATTTGGAAAACTTTTCAGTTCTTCCAAGGCTTTCTTCTGTTTGCCATTGAGATTCCTGCAGACAAAGGGAGTTCATTTTCAAACAGTTTGTGTCTTTCTTCCATCACCACTTCATAAGACTTAATGGCGTGATTGATGCTGATGCAGGTTCCAAACTGGCTCTTGTCCTGTGTCGGTGTCACTTATTAAGTTATTCAGCTATTATATTATTAACACCATGGTTTGTTGTATCTTTGTGTTCTTTAATAAATAATTTTGAATTGTAGTTTTGAAATAAATTATGTACATCAATCTTTATCGAAACGTCTCTGGTTGTGACTGTGGGGAAAATGACAGACCTTTGGATAATACTGCAACTTGAGATTCAGTTAACAGATGCCTTATTAAGTTAATCATTTGCATGGATCTTTGGTCTGTTTTCTCAAATGGTATTGATTGTCCTCTGCAGCACCTCCCACATCTTGTTTTTCTTTTTTTTTTGCTGGTTTGCAGTTTGATTCTTCCCTTGGCCCTTCGTAAAAAATGACATATTTGTCTGTACTTGAGCTCAGTGGTCTGAGTCTATAATCTCACTTGAGCCAGTTACCATTTGCTAAGCATGTGGGGGGTGGAGGGAGATGGATTTTGCTGTTGCTGTTATCTGAATCTAGACTTTGAATGACCTCTTCTAAAAGATCTCTGGTGTCTCCCCAAGAAAACTTACTGACTTCTGTAAGCTTGATCATCACATTCTAGTTTAGACTGTTTTCTCCTTATAATTTCATCTTCAAGCCTTTTCAGCTTTTATTAAGTTCGTTGTCTAAATTCTCAAACTCACAGTGATCTCTGTGCTTGGCAATTTCACTCTGAAGTGTTGCAGTTTCTGACTTTAGATCTTGATATTATTCACTGTCTTCATTTATCAATAACTGGAATACTCTCTTGCACAATCTGCCACTAGGCATTCCCACTGTTCTCTATTCCAAAAATGTTCAAGCCCGGGAACTTGATTATTCTTAAACCTCATGGGTCCTGCTGCTTCTCAAGATAACTTTGTGATGAGGAGAGCCAGGCCAAGAGATATAGTTGTTTTAGGAGATTCAATGTTAAAATACACTGATTCCATCATCTGTAAGGGCAGAAAGGAGTATACAAGGATGTGCTCACTGTCAGGAGCAAAAATACAGGATATCCTTAATAATCTTGGAGGATACCTTTAAGGTTCCAGTACCCCATGGCCGTGTTACATGTTAGAACAAATGACATAGGAAAGAACTATAATTGTTATACAAAGGATTTTGATTGGTCAGACTAAAGATAAAGGATATTGGATGTGACAAAATAATTTCCAAACTTTTGCCAGTACCAAGAGCTAGTCCTAAAATAATTTGACGTTATGCAACTGAATGGATGGCTACATAAGTGATGTAACAGAGGAGATTATAAATTCAAAGAAACTGAGATACTTTTGGGACTATAGATTATTTGGAAAGGATGGACTGTATTTAAACAGGCAGGGGCAAAGATTTTGGCAATAAAATTAACAACACCCTTGAGACCTGTTTAAACTGAAAGTGCTGGGGCCAGGGAGTAGGCATTTTAATTACTGAACAAAGCCATACAAATAATAAACCAAAAGGGATAAAGAAACTTAACAAATGGAAGTGTATGTTGGTAAATGCAAACAGTCTGGTATAGAAAAAGGATGAGCTAGTTTATTCTGGTTAAAAAGGATTCATATCTGTGCCATCACTGAGTGAGAGCGAGCAGACACCCCTGGGGTAGGAACATAAGTGGTTTTAAACTATTTTACAAAGATAGGCCAGATAAAACTGGTGGTGGGGTAGCTGTGTACATATTGGAGTTTATACATGCCAAAGAAATAGAAATAGATACTGCTACAACCTGACCAAGTCTGGGTAAAAATAGATCAAGAGACAGAGAAGATAATAATAATGAGTATTATTTATAGGCTACTGTCAAATGATGCAAGACAAACTAAAATACTTTATGATATCCTTAAACAATTAAATCCATCAGATAGCAGCATCTTACTTGGAGATTTTAACAAGCCTGGCATTGATACTGGGAACTAGAAAGGCAGGTCAGACAATGATAAAGACTTCTTAGATATAATAACCACATTGGGACCTAGACCAGTATGTTAAAAATGGAACTACTGTAGGGGAGACAATATACTGGACCTAGTTTAGTAATATGGCTGACCATGTGGAAGACTGTGAAGTTATTGAGCCTCTATCAAACAGTGATCATAGTATGGTTAAATTGCACATACATAAAATAAAAAATATGACAAAGAGTTCCACCATGATTAAGTGTTTCTCCAAGGCAGACTTTCATAATATGAGGTTGGAATTTTGAGCATGGGACTGGAAGGCAGCCTTTAATGGCCTAAAATTGAACCAAATGTGGGATGTACTAACCAATAAACTAGTATGTCTGACAGAGCACCATGTACCGAGAGAAAAAAATACAATAGAGCAGGTAGCATCCCAAGTTGATGTTCTGTTGCGATTATAAAACTTACAAGGAGGGAAAAGAAGGCATACAAAAGGCTAGGTTAATTACTACAAGCTTAGCTTGGGCCAAATAAAAATAGGTGAAGACAAGTAAGGCCAGGATTAGGAATGCCAAAAATGTGAATTAAGGCTGGTAACAAGAGTTCAGGACAATTACAATCCTTTTATAACTATGTGAATCAGAATTGGGCCACCACTGCATATCTTATGGCCTTGATAAATGAAAAGGGTGTCCTAATCAAGGATGATAAGAACTTGGTGGAGGTTATGAATAAGTGTTTCATATCTGCCTTTGGAAACACCAAACAACTTTTCTCAGTGTAGTCAAGGCACTGTGAGACAATTTTAAATCATGGAGAAAAATGTGAAAGGAAGGGTGACTCACTGGGACTTGATCCAGGCCTCTGGTGTACCATGCCAGTGTACACCAGGACCTGGTTTCAAGTCCCAGTGAGTCACACTCTTCCTTCACATTTCCTCCTTGATATCTACCTTGGGGAACAGTTACCTAGGCCAGATTTGGATGTAACAGAGGGACTCAAATTACCCATCACCATAACTGAATCGCAGATTTTGACTCAACTTAAAAATTAATCCATACAAAGCTCCTGACCCTGACAGTTTTCACAATAGACTGATTAAGGAATTGGTGGAGGAGCTGGCAGGATCAGTTACGGTTCTATTTCAGACCTCACTAAATAGTGGTTGTATGGTCAAAACCCGGTGGGAAGCCCTTGTGTCACCAATATACAAAATGGAGATAAAAAGCACCTGGTAACAACCAGCCCACAAGTCTGATGTCAAATCTTGGTAAAATCTTAGAAAGATTCATTAAAGAATATTTGGAAGACTTTATTAGAACAACAGGCCAGGCTGACATTAATCAGCATGGCTTTGTCCTGGCAGATCTTGCCAGACAGATCTGTTGCAGTTTTTTGAAAATGTCAGTCAGTCCTTGATATAGGCAATCTGGTGGATGACATTTCCTCGACTACAGCAGGGCTTTTGATACAGTCACCCACAGTGAATTAATAAAGAAACTTTTAGATATTGGCTTGAATACAACTGTGGTGGCTTGGACAAAATCATGGCTGTAAGGAAGGATGCAGCAAGTCAGAATTAGGGTTCTGTATCAATCTGTGCTGAGGTGATGGATAGGGTGCTGCAGGGGTCTGTTTTGGGACTGATTCTATTTAATGTATATGTTGCTACTATGTTTTGTGATAGCAGTGTCTCGATGCCAAATACGCTGATGACACAAAGATTGGTACTACTGTAAAAAACAACTGGACATAGACAGATTGCAAATTGAATTAAGAATCCGGACATATGGGCTGGGACACATAAACTGGGTTTCAACATTCAAAAGTGCTTAGTTATGCACCTTGGTAAAACAATCTGAGTGCTGACTATATGATTAAAGGAGTGAAATTCAAGGTGACAACAGAAGCAAGGGACCTGGGAGTTATAATTTCCAATGATTTCAGATTTAAAACACATTGTAAATGAATGGCTAAGAAGGCATATGTGATACTACACTGTATTCAAGACATATCTGTAGTAGGGAAAGGCAAGTCATCATCCCTGTTCTGTTCCCTGGTGAGGCCACAGATTGAATATTGTTCCCAGTTTTGGTCACCTAGTACTAAGGGAAACCAGGGTTTTGGAGGGATGCAGAGAATGGCTATAAAGATGGTCTATGGACTTGAACATCTGAAGTATGAGGACAGGTTAGAAAATTTTAACCAATACAAACTTGAATATTGGTGATTGAGAGGTGACACTTGCCTAGTCTTCAAGTCATTTGCTAATGATGACTTCTGTGTAACCCCAAGGTGGTGTCTATCCTAGGGCTACTACCCCTGCCGCTTGGCTAGTAGCAGGTTAAGGGGCCTGAGTTCTGAAATGGGTGTTCCACTGTACCAGGCAAACCACTTTCTGGTCATGATTTAAAAGTCTCTGCACAAACCAGGATTCAAAAGCAGCTGGAAATCCTGACAGGCCGATCACGTTCAGCAAACTCTTGGTCTTCTTCAGGTGTGAGCCTGGTAAAAAGTCAGTGGCTTGCTACGTGGCACACTAGCTTCCTTCTGAAGCACCAATGTTATAGCACCCAGGGGTATTTATGTACTTGTAGCTCTCTGTAATAAACCAGGCTCGTACCAGTACCGAACATCCAGGCATGCAGATGGATATCAAACAAGCAAGCCCTCAAGTTTCTTCAGACCTCCTCTTGAGATTTCTCCTGCTGCTTCTACTCTTCTCCGGTAACATTCACTAACCCCGGCCCACCTGGATCGATCACCTATCGTCAGAACCGGAGTCGGGTCATTAACCTGGCATCCATCGATATATGCAGCCTGCTCAGTAAACTTGACACCCTCCAAACCTGGATTTCCCTTAACAACCCTGACATCCTCTCAGTTGTTGAAATCTGGCTGAATCCAAGATCCCTGACAGTGCAGTTGCCATCCCCGGATACACGATTTTTAGGCAGGACAGAAGCTCTAAGCAGGGTGGTGGTTGCGCCATCTACTTGAGAGATACTCTCATGGAACATGTCATCCCACTTCTAGACCAGGATCACCATCTCAGGTCCTCGCTATCAAAGTACTCCTTGGGGCCCACAAAAAAACCTTACAATAGTCTCCATTTACGCCCCCAAAGGACCTGGCCAATGGCTTCAATAATGTCATGGAATGTCTCAAGGGTCTGCGCATAACTCTGAGTCCATCATCTTGGGTGATTTTAATATTAATTGGCTTGCATCGAGGCCTGCTTCTACAAAGATGCAATTACAGCTCAACAATTCACACAGCTGGTCCCTTCTCTGACCAGGTGTAAGTACACACAGGGACTTTCACCCTTATAGATTGGATACTGGCCAAACACCTGAATGAATATCAATGGTGTCTGTACTCCTGACTCCTTAAGTGATCATTCACCCATTATCTGCACCTGGGCTAATAATGACATAAAACCCCCACCTAAAATAATATACATCAGGGTACTCAAGAAGGCACTTACACCTACTAAAATCCCACCTAAGTAGAATAGATTGGTCATGTGTAGACTCACTCAAGGATGTAGACAAAGCTCTTGATCTGTTTATCTCCGTTTCACTGAGGCATGTGACATCTGTGCACCAATAAAAAAATAAAGGTTAAAGGTAGATCAAACCCATGGATTGACACTGAGCTATCACACATCTCAAACAGAGAGATCACCTCTGGCACTGTGCTCGAGCCACAGCTGCCCAAGTGGATATTCAAAAATACAGACAAGCAAGAAATCGCTGCACCCATGCCATAAGGATGGCTAAAAGCAAATACTATAGAGAAATGCTCCCAAACTTGTGGGGATGGGAAAAATTCTGGAACAACATTAAGGACCTCTCTGGCAAAGAAACCAAGTCTCCACCAACCATGCTTAACATTGATGGTACTCCAACGTCAGACCTGGATATCATCACCAACACGTTCATCAATGCTTTCTCCAACCTAAGCAGTGTCCTCCCACCTGATTTCTTTGACGGTCCCACCACTTAACCCCTCTGCTGCTGCATCACAAGCTCACCCATCCCCGCAGTTCTTCTTCAAAAGGATCCCAATGCACTCTGCCAGAACATATATTTGCAAGGCTATCAACAAAGCTGGATATAGTTGGTGACTCTCTCAACTTGAAACTGCTTTCACTAGTCCTAGATGATATCATTGAACCCCTGACTAAGATTTTCAACTTCTTCCTAAGGTATGGCCAATTCATGTCACTCTGGAAAAAG
Organism: Neoceratodus forsteri; assembly: GCA_016271365.2. Classification (NCBI taxonomy): domain Eukaryota; kingdom Metazoa; phylum Chordata; order Ceratodontiformes; family Ceratodontidae; genus Neoceratodus; species Neoceratodus forsteri. The sequence continues at coordinate 1,876,928,986 of CM057452.1, forward strand.
GCGTCCATTACACCTGTGCATAAAAGTGGTGACAAGTCACTGCACACCAATTACAGGCCCATCTCCATCCTCCCCACTATCCAAAGCACTTGAGCGTATAGTCTCTGACCAGCTTGTAGAATTCCTGGAAAACATAATATTCAGTGCCCTGAGCAGCACGGCTTCTGCAAAGGCATAGTACCCACGGCTCTGTTGGAATTCACTGGTTACATCAATGATGCCCTGGACCAAGGACTTTGTGGGGTGCTATATTCATTGACCTGACAAAGACCTTTGATACAGTTAATCACCCCCTCCTACTCAGACAACTGACTGCTCTTGGGCTCTCCAAGGATGCAATGCCCTGGTTTGCCAGCTACCTCAGGGAGAGAGTTCAAGGTGTTAACATTTCTGTGTGTCTTCTCAGTTGAAAAATCAGTCCTCTCAGGTGTCCCTCAGGGGTCTATACTGGGCCTTTTACTATTTTCTCTCTTCCTAAACCACCTCCTGGCATCTGCCAACAGAGGATACTACTCACAGATGATGTGGTCCTCTTTCTAGGAACCAGGACTTTCAGCTACTTGAGAGTCAACTACAACATGATTTCAGGCTAGTGGAAAATGGTTTGGCTTCCACAAACTTGTCTTGAATTACAGCAAGACAAAAATCATGACTTTCTGCAATGCTCGTAGTATGTATAATCCTCTACCCCTCATCATCAATAATCAAGGGGGACCACACTTCAGCAGTTTCATGAGTTCAAATACATTGGCATCACCTTGGACAGCTCTCTCTCCTACCATCAGCACACATTGGGATGGTTGCTAAGTCTGCCAACATACGTCTTGGCCTGCTCCACAAGTATAAACACTGCATGACCCTGAAGCCCTAAGACTGGCCATCCTTGGCGCTGTTACCCATTGCCCACTATGGTTAGTCATCTATGGCTCAGCCTCCCCCACTGCACTTAGGAGAATATCAGTGACACTTAACAAGGCCTTTAGATTTCTGATCGCCTAACTCACACCTGTGACCTTTACGCCAAGACTGGTTGGCTACCTCTCATTAGCAGAATACAATACCAGATCTATCTGATAGCCAAAAAGCTCTTCTTGGACTCATGCCAACAGGTGTTGCAAGTCTTCTTACTACCAACAGAAGCACCCAGTCAACTTGCAGTTCTCTATACAGACTTTCCATGTCCCCAGGTGCCAGACCTTGCTGGGCCAGAGATCTTTCATGCACAGGGATCCATGATGGTTCAATATCCTTAACAAAGAGACTCTTACTGCTGCAAGCTAAGCCACTTTAAAAGGCAACTGCAGGTATTCCTCTCCTCTACCTCAGCTTGGGACTGCCTCCACTAAGCAATGGTCACCACCATCTATTTGTTTCTGCCTCACCTAAGAAATGGTCTCCGCCTCTACCCTAGCTGTAGCTGTAACCGGACACACTAGCCTTGCTTTCTTGGCTCCAGCCCAATCCGCTCACCCTTCCCCCACCCTCCCATCCCTCTTTTCGGACTCACTCATTGGTATGGCCACTGGCCCCTGTACCCCCACTCTTTTCATCCTTGTCTGACAACGGCATCTTTTGGCCGGCTTCCTAATGACTTTTCCTGCAGTATACTGTCTTCACCATGAATTCTGTTAGAAACTAGCTTGTGGTTGTTCTTCTGCAACAGATTGACTGAACTATTTGATGTACTAGTTATTCTGTATGCTATTACTGTTACCATGTCTACCATTGTTGTATGTTATCCCCATCCTTTGACCTGGAACTCTTCGAACGAGCAGTCTGCTCAAAGATAATTGTAATCCTAGAGTTTAAAAAATAAAAATAAATAAATAAAATTAATTACTTTGTTCTCACAAACTTGGATTTAGTCCGAAATAATTCTCTTCTCTCCCTCTCAGGGGCAGCAGGCAGACATGCAAGCCACAACTCAGGTTACACCACAGTTCTCCCAAGAAACTACTTAGATGGCTGCTCGACTCTCTCCAAGCTGTTTGCTTCTTCAGCTCCCAACTTAGATCTGACTCAACTGACAGCAAGCCTGGGACTTTCCAAGAATCCAAAAGTTCAGTTGGCTGATCTGTCTGTCAGTTACAACACAGGCTCCCCTACAGGTGCAAAAAGGCACCGAAAGCCCAAAACTACAATTCCTGCAGACAGCTCCTGTAATCCGCTCCATTTTAGGTCCCACCAGTACTGATTGGTCCAATTTGGCAGTCCAGGACCAAGATAGTGAGATAAACAAAACAGTCCTGGCTGCAAAAAGGCAGGTTAGACAAACTACATTATCATTATCACTCTAAAAGATTTTCAGCAAATAGCTACACCTTTCAACAGAGCTTCCTCTCAGATTACTTATGACTACAATGTAGGCAGCTCTTAAAGAGACAGTACACAGAGGCTATACAGGCACTCTCTGACAATCACATTTAAACTGCTTCATCGTGGGACACCAGCCTGGCAGTGAGCATTTAGGCAAGCTCAGGAAGACTTTTCAGGAACCCCCATTTGTAGGAGGCTTACACCCTTCCTCCATGGAGAAAACTGGCATCCATGTCAAGTCTGTGCCATCATGCATCAGTTAACATAAACTTATTACTTTACATATTCACTACATTTCATGATACTATATCCATTCTGACAACACATTGTGCATATTTCACACAGGAAAATTGAACATTACTATAGTGAATCAGCTAATAACTTCTTGTACCTTAAACAATGCAAGAGGGCCCTTCCCTATCAAGCTAACTTGGGGCTAGAGGGGTAGGGGCACCATGGTGAAGGAAAGACCAGTAACCCGGAATTGGCTGTCAAGCTCAATTTGGGCAATGAGATTGGTGAGACGCAAACACCTTTGTGCACCACATTGAGAGGCAAATCTACTGATCTCCTGGGAGAATCATAACTGAAGTGTACTACTGTCTTGACAGCTCGCCCAGTCCTTCGGGGAGGTACAACCACAGTCTCTGTACTCTCAGCACTGGTCCTGGGACTTTCATCACTTGTGAGGGTGCCTCTGCCTGGATGGGAACATCCAAACTTGGGGCACTGTCGGCTCCTGCTCTGCAGGCTCTGTTTCTATAACACTTGACTAATTTTGTGAAGGCTCAGGCACAATCAAACTTTGAGACACTAAAGGGGGTTGTCAGCACTCTCATAGTGTTCTTCAAGTTCTGGTATGTCACGAGAAAGACTCAAACCATCAGCCCCTCCTTCAGGCAAATCATACAGTTCCACAGTACACAGGAATCAGCATCTTCAGACATTATACTTTGCACTTCACTTTCAGGGAACATTAGCTCCAAGGATGAAGCTGGGGGTTAGACAGTCCAGATGGCCCAGCTTCATCCCCACAATTAGTCATAGGTTTCCTTGAAACAACTGACTCAATTCATAGGAGTGGTAATAGGCATTGTTGCACTCACTATCATCAGAATCTGACTGACAATCACTATCAGTCAAGACCTGCTGAGGGGAACCCTTAAATCTGTATCCACTGGGGTAGGTTGATTCTGTCTCTTCCTTGCAGAAGCACAAGTCACCAGCCCAGGGGAATCAATCTCTGATTGTTCAGCCTCAAATATGACTTGGGCAATAGGTAGCAAGTGATTATGGTGCATGGTCTTGACAGCTTTGAGTTGTTCTCTTGGTGCACCTTGTACACAGGTAAATCATACAACTTTCCAACTACTACATGGGAAGATGGTGCCACGATCAGCATTTGTGTTTACCATGCAGTCATCAAATTGCGTAACAACACACGGTCTCCAGGTCAAAGCTCATGAGCCTTTACTTTTTATCATGCCTCTTTGTTGCCTAGATTTCTCTTGATGGCCATTGTCTGGGCCAGTTGATAGGCATGGTTCAATTGAGCTTTCAGTTTTTGTACATATTGAAAGTGGTTTTCAGCTTGGACCCCATCTGGAGACCCCAAAATAGACATCAGCAGGCAGCTGGGCCTCTGTTCGAACATGAGGCAGTAGCGAGAGAACCCAGTAGCATCATTTTCATGCAATTGTATCGTGTACCAAGGTGCTAATCTGCTGGCTCCATTTATGCTTGTCTTTTGGGTGAAGGGTGCCTAGCATGTCTAACAGGTGCAGTTAAAGCATTCTGGTTGAGGGTCCCCTGTGGATGATAGAGGGTGGTTCTTGACTTTTGCACCCCCTATAGAGAGAGCATTTCTTTGAATAGTCGACTCTCAAAGTCTCTTTCCTGGTTAGAGTGGATCTGCTGGGGGCACCATAGTGGACTAAGACATTTTCTACTAGCACCATGGCCACGGTAGATGCCTTTGATCTTTGGTGGGAAAAGCTTGTGCATACTGTGCATGAAATGATCCGTAACCACTAACACATTGCCAGTGTTCCGCTGATTAGGTTCTAAACACAAAAGTCTATGCAGACTAGTTCCATGGGTGCTGGTAGTAATATTAACAAGGGGCAGCCCTCTGAGGCAGGGCTTTCTTTCTTTGCAGGCAGCGACTACAAGTCTTTACATGGTGCTCAACATCGGCCCCATTTTGGGCCAATAGAAACAAGATCATACCAGGTCAAGGGTTCTGTCAGTACTGAGGTGCCCCTATGTGATTGTGGAGGGACCTCAGTACCAAATCTTTATAGGCCATGGGAAGGACCAATTGTTGCTTGTCTACTTTGCCACTGTGATCTACTGACTCTCTATACAACAACTGATTGAGCAACTTCAATCTGGGGCCTTCTTTAACAATAAAGCAGTTCGCAAGTCAGTGGAATGTAACTAGACACACCTTTCCTGCATGCAGGGCATCAAGTGCTGGCTGAATTATAGGATCTTGGGATTGAGCCCACTGAATGCTGTCATTGCCAAATTAGGTAGTGCACTAATATCTAGAGCAGAGAAGTGGCAATAAGCAGCTGGTATGCAGGTGTCGGATGGGCCCAAGCAATCTACTAAACAGTCCACTGTGTCTGCAGACATGTGTTCATCTCTATCAAACATTTGGCACAATGCTTCGAATGTCAGGTTCAGACAGCCTGACTCAATCGCTCTTGGAAGTGGGCCTTTGTGATAGGGCGTCAGCATTAATATGTTTCAGGCCCGGTCTTCATTCGACAGCATAATCATGAGATAATGCAGAAGACTACAGTTGCTCAGTAGCATCTATCTTATCTGAAGTTTGTACATAGGTCAGTGGTTATTGTCAGTCTTCATCAATATCTTTGCCTCATAGAGGTATTCATGAAACTGGTCAATGATGGCCCATTTTAGTGCAAGGAACTCCAACTTATGCACAGGGTAGTTTGTTTGGACAAGGTCAAGCTCCTACTGGTGAAAGCTACTGATCTCAGGCCAGCCTCATGGTCTTGATACAGCAATGCTCCTAGACCCTGCAGACTAGCATCCGTGATGCAGCACATATAGGGGTTGTGTGGGGTCAGCATAGGCGAGGATGGGGTGTGTGGGTGAGCTGGTATATGATCTCATGGAAGGCTGCTTCACAGTTGACATCCAGCAGGGCCCAAAGAGTTCACCTGGGTGGAAGTATACTTTACCGTTCTTTAATGGCCCTTTTTGAATTTACGATTGGTAGGAGGGTAACCCTGGGTAAGGTTCAAGAGTGGGCGAATCACCTTGGAATAGTCTTTATGAACCTGTGGTAGCAGCCACAGAACCCCAGGAACGTTGTAGTTCTTTCAGATTATGGGGCTGGGGCCAAGTAGTCAGTGCTTCAGCCTTACTGGAATCGGTCTCTATCCCTTTTGTAGATACTATTTCTCACATACTTCACGGAGGTTTGGAAAAACTGGCACTTGTCAATGGACAGCTTGAGGCGAAGTCTTCCAGTCTGTCTAGAACTTTAAACAGTCGGTTTTCATGCTCCTCTAAGGTGCTCCAAAACACAATGACATCGTCCAAGTACACCAGGCATTTCAGTGTAACCCCGGACCCCTGCCTTTTGCAAGATGACAGGTGGCATGCTGTTGAAGCTGACAGCAGTACTTGAGTGGGGACTGGATTCGGGAGGACTAGGTTACTCGGCAGGGGGCCTAGGTTTGGCTACTCTGCACAGGGGCACCCAAGTAATCCAAACACAGGAAGCAATAACTGTAATGTCCAAAACCAGGAATGGGATTCTAAATGTGGCTTTTATTCACATCCAAACTGAACAAACAAAGCATAGGCCGGACTCCCACGAGGCTACATCTCGGACCCCATGAGGCTATATTCCTAGTAATGCAGATTAGAGACAACAGAACACTTCTTCACATTTCTAGCCTCGGTTCTGAACCCACCAGGCACACAGCCCGACTTGCACCCAGCCTGCACACAGCCCGACTTGTATACCACTTGGGTTTTCTCACTGGCCCGGCTCCCCCGCTTGGCCACTTGATTCGCAGTCCATTATGAGAATGAACCAGTTTTCCTATTGGTGGCTCCCCAAACCACCTTAGAGCCTTTGACCCTAGAGGAATTTTCCTTCCATCCCATGTCTGGGTATTTCTCATCACTGGCCAAGTACATGAGGCAAAGTAGAAATCCACAGAGCAAATCCGTGAGGCGGACCTGGTTACTAAAGGTGGGGGGTCTCCACCTCCAGCTCCCACAATCCATACCGGCCATTTCTCTGGAAACTAAACAACTCTTTTCTGAAAGCTTGGCAATGTAGATTACTGGGTAGAGAATGTCACATCTCCTCTACATGTCTTGACTTCCCCTATGTGCTGGACTTGAACATGCTTTTACTTTTGGCTAAGCTTATTACTCTAGGCCTCCCACTACTTCAGTAGTTCAACCTACATTTACACAGTTCCAGGGTGAAAACATGGGCCCTTTAGAAAGAGCAGAACTCACTGTTCAGTTGCAGGTGCCCTACAGGCGAATCACAGAATCTTCTTGTTTCCCACACTCTTGAACAAAATAAGGCAGCTTCTTCACTAGCAGTAGCCGAGGTTGCCCTGGAAATGCAGGCAGTCCTCCTGCCCCATCTCCTGAGGGATGGGGCACAGAGACCCAAATCAGCAGTCTCCACCACTTTAAAATAGCTCACTGTGTCTCTCTTTGGGTGGAAACACACACCTTTTCCTGAATGCAGCACTATGTCAGGGCTTAGGCTCAAGATCCTAACACAGAGCTGCTGTGCTCCTCTCACAACAAGCTCCAAACTCCAACTGACCTACAGACTACTGTTCAAACCTCCGAACATTCTACTCCAACTCCCGGCTGCAGATTCCATTGTGGCTCATGCATGCGACAGTTCTATGGTGATGTCATCCCTCAGTCTCAGCTGAGACTGAGAACAGAGTGAGACAGTGTGAAATCCATTTAACTGGAGTTTCACAAGCTGCCTTCCTGCCCACCACTAGGTCTTACTGGGATTCTAGTAACCCCGGGTAACAAGGGGTTACACCAGCAAATTCAACTCTCCTCCGCATATTCCATCAGTCATTGAAAGGTGGCTGAGGTGCCCAATATCCCCTGTGGCATCCTCAGAAACCTAGAACCCTAATAGACTGATGAAGGCTGTTTTCTCATGGTCTTTCAGGGCATCGGATCTGGTAGTATCCCTGGAAGATCCAACACTGAGAACCATTTGTTCTCATTCAGGCAGTCCAGGGCATCTTGTATATGAGGTATAGTGTATTGGTCTGCGATGGTCCACCAGTTTAAGGTTGATAATCAATACACATTCTCACAGACCCATTCTTCTTACGCACAACCACAATGGAGAGGTGTATGGGCTTCTGATTCTTGTATCATGCCAGCTGTGAGCATTTCCGCAGGTGTCTTCACATCATCTGTGTCTGTTGGGGCTAGGTGTCGGACCTCTCAAAATGGCCATTCATCATGCAGGCATATGTGATGCTCCACAGCCTGATACATCTCACATCCCATTTCTTCAATGAAAACACTTGGTCTCTCTGGGCAAGTCTCTTGCTACTTCTTGCCATCCATTCAGCTGGCAACAGGAGTCACCAAAGTTAAAATGTCTGGTCACTCTCCTTCTCACCAGGGTGCTTGTTGCTGGGCAATACTGCAGTGTCTGTGCAGTGTACAGTAGCTAGGGTGCACCCTTTGTTCACCTGCATCTCCCGATCTGACACATTTGAATCTGGACCATCACTTGTCGTGCATAGGCATGGGCATGAGCAGGCAAGATGCTGGGCTTGACCAATAATCCCTCTGGCAATTTTCCATCACCTGGCACATCCAACATCAGTATTTTATTCTTGACATCTTTCCGGAGGTGCACCTCCTTAAATGGTACACAGGCGTTAGGGGCCAATGCCATTGAATCGGGATCCTTCTTCTACACAATCCCCACCGGTTCATCCTGGTCTACTTCCTTGGGTTTCTGTTGCAAATCATAGGCCTTCTTGATCAGAGCCAGAATTCTCAGGGCCCTCCCAGTCCATCACTCTTGTTTCTCGTGACAGAGTTGCGCCAGTCTCCCAAACATATGGGCATTTGTTCAATTAACAGGGGAACCCCATCGTACAGTCCGTGGGGGACACACTAGAGCCAGTGTCTCTACTTGCTCCCCTACGCCAGTGACAGTTGCAGGAAAAGACAACCAGAGGTGGGCGTATCCAGATATGGATAAGACTTGTCGCTCAGTCCCCACACATATAGACCTTCCAAGAATTGTAAGGGCACATCAGATAAGTGTTTGTCATACCAGTCCTGAAACACAGTGGTCACTTGTGACCCACTGTCAAGCACAGTCCGAGTAGGAATACCATTCACAGCCACATTAGTCTCCATTGAAGGGCCCACTGTCTTGGACCAGTCTGGAAGGACAACAGCAGGGGCCTGGACAGACGATTTAGCCACAGAGGGATTTGAGTTAGGATGGCCAAGCTGTTACTGAGGTCATTTGGTGCACCCTTGACCACTGACTTGTTTTCTGAAGCTGTCCTGAAGCTGGTTCACCACTTTCTCTAAGTCCTTCTGAGACTGGCATTCCTCTTCATATGGCCATCCTTGCGGCAATTGTGACAAATGACACACTCTCTGGGCATCCTTGGGAAAACATAGTAGGGGATGCTGGAGCATCGATGGGATACTGTGATCTGACTTCTGTGGGTAGTGTACCATGTCTCAAAAGTTCCTTTAGGATAGCAGTCAATTCCTTGAGCTCAGCTGAGAAGCCACCCCAGAAGAGGATGCCTAGGGTGCACCCCACCCCCATAACAGTCATGTTCTGGCAGGGACTAGGTCTCTGTCAGTAGGGGATACCTCAGCTAATGCACCCAGTTGTGCTTTTCTGACTTCCTTCAGCAAATCCTCCTCCACCGTTTAGTCCACGTGCAGGACACTCTTAGTGGTCTCCATTTTGGAAGGGCCTTCGGTGCCATGATCACTTGGGCTGCACTCACCCCATAATTACAATCTCCTTGTCACCTTCTACCTCCCGGAGTGCTTTTATCAAGTCACATTAGTCATGTGTATTACCTCTCTTATCCTGGAGCCTTAGCTGGATGAGCTGTAGTTTAGAATGCTTAGCAAGTTGCAGTATGTGCCCCAATCTCACACAGTGCAAATCACTAGCGGCTATCCCACCTTTCGGTAAGCTTTCTGTAGAGCTCTTTCTAGGCGAGTAACATATGCAGACAAACTTTCCCCTTCCATTGCTTGGTACCTTGGAATTTCCACATCAAGTCTCCCTGACTCAATGCTCCCAAAATTGCCTTCAAGTACAGATAGGTACATCTGAGCAAATGCATCAGGGTTCGATTGGACCTCAAAAATTTAGTGGCTTCAAGGGCAGGGCCCTTAAGCATTCTATGATTCTTTTCTGCTCTCAGCCTCTGCACACTGCCACTTGGGTACCAAGGGGCAACATAGTCGATCCAGGTCTCCCAGTCATCCTCCCTTTGGGGGAGTGCCGAAGATTCTCAGCCTTCGTAGGAGTTGTGACTAATGGCAGGTACAGATATAGGGGCCAGCATTGGCATGGGCACAGAAGTTGGGGCAGTAACAGGTGCTGGTGTGGGAGGGGTGTTGGGGAAGGAACATCCCAGGTGGCAGGAATAGTTTCTTACTTCCTCTACGGTTTCCCTTCCTCCAGCAACAACTTAGCAAATTTCTCCTCAAACGTCTCAGATAATGGTGGGAGCTCATCCTCCCAGGGTCTTTACTGCCTTTTGTTATCACTCTCCAGGCAGCTGGACCCCTTCTGAGGGCAATAGTCTGTGGTACTTCAGAGCTGTCCACAAGGTCACTACACTCTACTAAGGCTATGAAAGTCTGGGCATTCAAATCAGCCTGTCGACCCACCACTACAGGGTTTTTAAACATTCAACTTTGGGAGTGTCCCTCTACAGTGTCCTTACTGGTACCCAGGGAATATCCAGTATAAGCAGAGCATTTTAGGGTCGATCTCCTGCCCAGTAGACCACCCCACCAACTGGTGTAGAGCCATTTCTACTGGGGTAGCCATTAATCTTTAACAGTAATTCATAATTTTGGCCACTAGAAGGCACATAATCCCAGTGGTGAGCCTCCAAAATGTAACCCTACATGGCACCATCCAAGGTCTACCACCCCTGCCTGCTTGGCTAGTAGCAGGTTAAGGGGCCTGAGTTCTGAAACGGGTGCCTCCAGGGTTGGTAGTGGTCAAGCTAACCTGGGCACAGCCCCTGGGACACTGTAACCCTGCTCTTTCCTTACTAGTGGCCGGGACAATACAAATAATCACTTTCACAATACCCCTGATACACCACACAAGTATCCACACTGTTTGCACTTACCACCAGGGCTTTCCTCTGGCTTGGCCCTGGGGACCCCTGTAAAACAAGGTTATACACAGCAAATAACAGCAGTACAGTACTCTTGCACAAACTAGAACTCCAGTCAAGGTAAATGCAAAAGAGTTAGATCTGATTTATTTAAGGAATTGAACAAGGGAGGGGCATAATTAGGTTAATTTGCATAAAGACTGTATTAATCAGTTATGCATGTACTTCAGGTCCATAAACAGTCACACACTCTGGGTACCCAGTGGAGAGCGGTGGGCTAGCCAGGAACGTTGCAGCTGGTTGGGGCCATGTGATGGAAGAAAACAACATGCACCACACACACTTGTAATCCGGGCCGGAGGGCTCAGTTTGTGAAAAGAAAACAACAAGACAATCAGATGACACACTTTTAGATTAGGCTGTTATTTCAGGGAGCTACCCTACTGATTACTCATGATACCCAAGACTGGACACAGGCTGCACAAAAATTGAGACTGCAGGTAGTTGATCTGGAGTGCCAGGAGAAGCAGGGCCCACACGATTTGCCGAGGCATCGTTCCTGTTCAAGCATGGAGCAGGGAGCTGATCCCAAGCAGATCTCTCGTTGATGGCTTCCTCTGTGCAGCAGGTAGTCTGGCTGGGCCAGTTTGGCAAGGCCCAGGCCAAATGGAGACAAATTCGGATACAGTCCATTTTGGGCTAGAAACAGCTTTCAGCAAGCAGAACACAGTTCACACAGTGGGGAACCAAATCACAACCCACTAACAACTCACAGCAGATTTACATGTAAGGAAATTCTACTGTACCAGGCAATCGCTCTTCTGTCATGATCGCAAAGTCTCTGCCCAAACCATGGATTCAAAAGCAGCTGGAAATCCTGACAGGCCAATCGCATTCAACAAAACCATCGATCTTCTTCAGGTATGAGCCTGGTAAAATAATCAGTAACTTACTTTGTTCTCACAAACTTGGATTTAGTCCAAAATAATTCTCTCTCTCCCTCTCAGGGGCAGCAGGCAGACATGCAGGCCTTAACTCAGGCCTTTCCTTGGTTCTCCCATGCTAAACTATTCAGACAGCTGCTTTACTGTCTCAAGCTGTTTGCTCCTTCAGCTCTCAACTTAGATCTGACTCAACTGACAGCAAGCCTGGGACTTTCCCCAGAATCCAAAAGGTTCGGTTGGCTGATCTGTCTGTCAGTCAAAATAAAGGATCCCCTTCAGGTACAAAAAAGCTCCAAAAGCCCCAAACTACAATTCCTAAAGATTTTGACTCCAGAGAGCTCCTGTAGTCCGGCTCCATTTTAGGTCCCACCAGTACTGATTGGTCCAATTTGGCAGTCCAGGACCAAAATAGTGGAGATAAACAAAACAGTCCTGGCTGCTAAAAAGGCAGGTTAGACAAACTACATTATTATTATCACTCTAAATGATTTTTAGCAAATAGTTACATTTTACAACAGAGCTCCCTCTTAGATTACTTATGACTGCAATCCAGGCAGCTCTTAAAAGACAGCATACAGAGGCAATACAGGCACTCTCTGGCAATCACATTTAAACTGCTAAAATGCAGGACACCAGCCTGGCAGTAAGCATTTAGGCAAGCTCAAGGAAGACTTTTGGGAACTCCCATTTGTAAAGGGGTTACATCTGGAACTGCATGGTTTTAGAAGTGCGAGAACAAAACTACATGACTATGGCCCATGACTTACAGCTAAAAGGCAGAAGGAATATAACAAAAAAAGAGCAAACTGGTACAGCCAGAGGGTTGTTAACATCTGGAATTATATCCTTATGACATCCACAGCTCATTATCCCGACACTCATCTGCCGGGCAGTATTGCCTAACAGGGTGTAGTGTCTCTACAGATGTAAATCCCGCTGGCTTCATGCCCAACAGTGTTATGGGAGGAGGAAGGAAGCGGGATGTGAGGGGTTGCTACCTTACCCCTGGTGATGCTAGAGAAAGGCACTGAATTAGAGAGCTGGCTGGAGCTGCCCCAGTGGTGTGGAGGCTGCACCACTGGCAGCTCAGCCAGTGTACTCTGGGAGGCTCAGGTTCTGATCCAGGCTATGGAACATTATTGAATTTTGCCTGTAACTAATATATATTTACTCAGAGGTCTGCTCCCTCTCGGAGTTTGTTATATTGAATTCACGAGAGTGCAGGAACAAAGCCCCCATATCGTGGGTACAGGGGGCAAAGCCCCTATATTGAGGTGTTTGTCATAGGGGATGCCTGACATTGTATTGTCAGGCGTCTGAGTCATGTAGGAGTTTTGGTTTTGGGATCGTAAACTTGGTATGTTGAGCATCAGCATACCGAGTTTTGGTCTAACATAATATATCCTATGGGATGGCCTCCCAATGGATGTTGTTTGTAATTGCTCTATGTCTGTCTTTCAGACTAAGTCAGATAGTTATTTTTCAAGAACAGGATTTTTAAGTTATCCCTCTGTGTAAAGGCACGCCTTAACATGGGCCATTGGCTCCCTTGGCTTGTATAATACCTATGATACCTATGATGACGTAGTATTATACGTTATTTCAGTGCACAAGAGACATTACAACATGATAAAGAGGTATTAAATAATTCACCTCTGTTTGTTGATTCTTGTCTCCGCTGTGGATGTCAGTATTCTTTTGCTTCTTCCTTTCTCCTGATTAAATTGGCAGTGTCCTGAAAACAGGTAGGTTGATATCATGTTGCTGCAGAACTGTTCTCAGCCCCACTCATTTCCAGTACAGTTCTTCCTTGAGATTTAAATGGCTGTATGAATCCTGTTTCAACACTGTAGTCACCAGAATGAATTGTTTGCTTGCTTATTTTTATGTAGGCTTGTTACTGATTAACAAAACAGTAAGTGGGCTGTTACTGCTTGTGGCTGTCTGGTCCTGGTAGCAATCCAAAGGCTATCGGGGGTGAACTCATGCTGTAGTAATGCCAGTAACTGGTGCAGCTGTGGGGTTGCTAGCCCTAGGCAATTAAGACATGCACGAGTTCAGCACACTCCATAGCTTGTACCTGTAGCTGAAGGTACAATGAAAAAGCTAAATGCTGTATTATGCAGACAAATCTTATTATTTATTCAGATGCAGGTAGCAATTGTGGTTAAACTGGGTTTTGATGGCAGCTGAGCAGGTGGTATAAAGAGAGCTGCATTTGAGATAGGAGTCTACCCGATGAAGTTCCAGTGAACAAAGTGCCAGGGCACCTCCTCCATTTCCTCTCTGCAGTTTACCCATGAGTGCTACCTTCATGTGAATAAATAGTAAGATCTGTCTGCATAACGCAATGTTTAACTTTTTCATGGTACCTCCAGTCACAGGTACAGGCTTGTCAGAGTGCACTGAATTTGGTGTGTGTACACCAGACTGTATCTGCAGGAACTGCTACAGATTAGAGGAGTTTCAATATGAGACCAGGAAGCTGGAATGCCACATACAAAGTGTGACAGAGACAAGGTAGGTAGAGCAGTTTCTGGACCAAACATTTGAGGAGCTTATAAAGGATAGCTTTCAATCTGAGAGAAAAAAATGTTAAGGTTTATTTTAAACTCATTGCTTTCAGCCTCAAAAAGTCATAGATTTCTTTTGAAGCTCAGCTATGATAGCAACACAGTACTGTAGATCATAATTGCTGTATTAGTGGGTGACAGGCACAAATGTCCTAGTTCTTACATGTTTTACTTTTGCATAATAAATATGTACATACATCTTTTCTCCTATTTATGGTGAGAAAGGGCTTGCCATACAGCAATCCCTAAAGGAATGTATAGAGTATATAAGAGTCCCATATCAGTAAATAAATATTATTGTAGCTGGTGTTTGGGATACCATGTAAGAATAACAAATGAATTGCACATGCATGGTTGGAATTTAGATGTTCAACTAAATGTCCCAAGAAGAGTTTCACAAGAGCACATGAAGAATAAGATGGCAGTGGCCCTTATGTCAGTTGCCAAGGACTTTAACATTGTTGAATGGAGGGCAAGGGTGACTATAAGGGCACGATCACGCTTCCTAGTAAATGGGGTGGCAGGTGAGGTTAGTGTTCTTGACCTATGTTTTATGGATCTATTTTATGTCTACATGGTGACCGAGTCTGAGGTAGTCATACAACCTTGAGAGTGGCCACATGCCTATAAAATGAGTATTTGTGCTGGAAATTCCAAGAAGTCAGGCCATTTATAAGAAGAATATGTGGGGAGTAGATAACTTTTTAACCACAGTTCAAAACAGCAGGATTAAATGGTGTCCTCATGCAGAACAGCAACTTAAATCCTAGATAAATGATGAGACTGTTGATGAGTTTACTAATGTGTTGTATTAACTCAGTCAAGGGTTGGTATCAAACTTTTCTCTAACAGTAATTCAAAGGTATAATGAGTTGATTAATTTGGTTAGTCATAACATAGCAATAATCAAACGTAAGAAGAACAAACAAAGATTCCTCAAAAATAGTTTGACAAGGGCTGTGAGCAGAGGCAAAAGCTCTTTATATGCTAGCAACTGATGGCCATCAGTACCCAAGTACAGAAAATGTAAAGGCATTATGTGCAGTCAGAAAGGAGTGTAGGAGTTTAATAAACCAAAAGAAAGAACAATGTCAACTCCTGTTTGACATTATTTGAGGAGGCTGTAAGCTAAAAGATAAAAAAATACTATTGTAGCCTTGTTGCCTGTGGAACATACATGGAAGGTACAAACATAAATGATGCAATAATGGAGGAAAAATGCTAAAACATTTGGGAACATCTATGGATTTGGAGTTATGGGGCTAGCAAAGAATCCCTAGGTCATGGAAAATAAATTTCCACCAGCTGCTAGATTAGTTTAATGTTGTCTCCAATGAAACATTACAACTAATAAATATTCATAGCAGAAACAAGTGCCATCTCTGATTTGAATCAGTCAGCAGTCATGCAAGCTTTGGGTTCAAAATGGGTACATATTTTACCAATCTTGTTTACTGCAATTGATTTCTCTTTAAAATTACCAGACAGCGGAACACCAGTTTTAAAGTCCTTCTGTTTAAGAAAGGCAACTTAACTAATCTTGCATGTTATCAATCAGTTATCCTTCTCAAATTCCCATGGATCCAGAAGCAAATGGTTTGATGCCTTTTATTGGACCAACACAGATGTTACAAAAGATCAAAGTGCCTAAGCCTTCAGACCAACCAAGTCCAAAAGCATAGGCACTTTGTTCTTTTTGTAACATCTATGTTGGTCCAATAAAAGGTATCTAAACCATTTGCTCGGATCTGTTCTTACAAGGACCAATACAGCAACTAAACTAAATCTAGAATTCTATGTAAATACATACAAGGTATATATTAATACACTTGGAATTTCGAAATGGAAGAAATTATTTTCTGAGCAGCAGACTGGTATCAGGCCTAACAAATCAGCAATTGATTAGGCTTGCTAGGAAGTCACTGGATGGAATCTGATTCAACAGATGTCAGGCCTTTTAGAATTTGGAATGTTGGTATTGAAGCCAAAAATCTGAATTCTGAAAAACCCAGTCAAATCCAATTCTTCTACTTTTAAAACCTCCCCAAACAGTACACCTTAAGACAAAAACAAACAAACAAAAAACTCCCTCAGCCAGCACACCTTAAAACAAAGTTTAAAAACTAACTGACCTTCACATTCCCCACCCTTATGCCTTCCCACTCTCCTCCCTATCTTATGAGTTGAATGCTGCTTGAGGAAAGCCTGGGAATCCTGCTTCCATCTGACATCTGATGAGGACTGGGGAAGGACAGCATGTGGAACATCATCAATGGGGCAAGCATGGCAGCAGGTTCACATTAAACTGGTATCTGGCATTTCCATTGGATTAAGAGTCTGGGTTTGTTCTGGAGGCATGCATGAGATGGAGGAGGCCCTGGGTGAGGAGTACTGGAAGAGGAGGACAGAGAACGGAGCATCATCAGTGGGGGCAGGCATGGCAGTAGGTTCATATTAGCTGGTGTCTGGTATTTCCACGGTTAAGAATCTATGTGTTTCTAGGGGCATGGATAAGATGGAGGAGAAGGAGGAGGAGGCCCATGTCATTCCCAGGTGAGGAGGAATGGAGGCCAGAGTGCGCAGTTACATTTTCTGCCTTCTTTCTGTGTCCTCCAAATTAATCAATCTACTGCTCCTCATCCCCACAGCAAATACATCCTCTGTATCCTCAGCATCTGAATTTTCACCACATGGGAATTCTACATCCATTAAGTCCACATCTACCTCTGAGGTGGGTGACTGTCTTTCCCCGTTTCATCCTGGTGTGTCAGTGGTGCCCACAGCAATGTTCTTCTATTTGGAGCATTCAGGAAGAAAAAGCCAACACCAAGGACATGGGTGCTCTGGTGACAAACACAAACCAAACAGAAAACCAGGCACTCAGCACTTGCCAATAGAAGCTCTGTTTTTGTTCTACATCCATAATTAATTGGAAACACATTCAAAGCCATTAGTTGTAGGCTACTTTCTTAATTGATAATTGATACAATTGCACTGCCATTCCAAAAGGGAAAAGACAACAAGCAGACATGAAATACAATTAGAACATATCATGTGGTCTTTAAAAATGACATTATTTCAATTTCCTTATTTAAACCTGGTCACTCCCTAGCCCTGCAGAATAAATCCAAAACATTCGCTCATGAGTACCTTATTATTAAAATCATCCTCTAATGTCTGGTTCAGCTTTTTCCAAACCTATAAATCTAAAGACATGTGTCTCCATATTAGAGCCTACTGTCATACAATGGACTGCTGTAGCAAAATTCTTATTATCATCTCTGATGGCCTGTAGAAGTTCACCCACCCTGACTTGAAATTGATGTATCGTATTGCTGATATAAGAAAGTAGCCTAAAATTAATGGTTTGAATGTGTTTCCAATTAATTATTTGTACATAAAGGGAACCTGATATGCAATTTGCCATACCTTGACAAAGCGTGCCTTGTGGCATGTGAAACATTAGTCTGTACTTTGGGGATTGTCTCCTCACTGCTTGTATGTTTCTAAGCCAGTTTTTTTTTTATAAATGTGTACTTAATTTTAACTAATATAAGTCCAAGAAGTTCTTTATAACAGAGCATCTATTGACAAGTGTTGAGTGCCTAGTTTTCTATTTTGGTTTGACTTCTATTTGGAGGTATCTGTGCATGATTCATTTTAATGAATGTCAACATAGCAACATTTTGGGGATAGGTTTATATGTAAGTCTGTGATGAACACACATTTAGAACTAGCACTAGATGATGGGTTACTTAAACATTTAGAAGTCACATTTGCCAGTGCAGACCATGCCTTAACTTTGTTGTTCCAGTACAGCAGGTGTTCTTCATCAGCTCCAAGGTGTTTAGGGTCTGCCATATATGCCTCAACAGATCCTGGCTGCTGCATTTAGTGCAACATCCTCCAATGGTTCTTCTTGCTTCTCTTCCTCACAATCTGCAATGCCAACCTGTGCAAGAACTATTGATAAAAGACTGATTTTGTGGTTTTCTGGTTGTATTACTGGTGGATGTCGAGGCTGCATCTCCACATCTTTCACTTTCCTTGCTGACTGTTGGTGATGGTGCCACTATGTGTTTAATCTCAGTGGGCTGTATGCACAAACGTGTGCTGGATATGCGTGATACGTGCCTGCCTAGACTGCATAGCAACATGCCTGCAAACAGGGTTGCACTAGCCAGCATTCACAAAGGCTGAGAGCCTGCCCACTGCCCGCTCCTCAGCACCCATGATTGGATACCTGTCCTGGGTCCCATAGTGGATCCCCTGCTTCATGCAAGGAGGGATCTGTGTAGCATGAGTCTTGAGAGGTGAAATGTTGGGCAAGTGCACAAATGGTTGCCCCCAGCCCTTCCATACAGCTCAGTGGTCTGGAGCATCATGGTGGGGGTATTCTTGGGCCCACCATGGCCAATGGGTGCCACTGATGGGAGACTGCACAATGGGTACAACAGGGTCCCCACTGCCATATCCTGCGCCTCCCTTTGCCTGGCACTCTGCACCTTCCTGCATAGTGTGAAGTGCGGGCAAGCCACCGACACTCCCCAGACCATCCATAAGCATAGCCATGTACCTGGGGCTGGTGGGTACAGTGTGCAAGCGGCTTGTGCCCCTGCTGTGAATGCTGCTGAGGGTCTGCGGGACCCCTGTTGCCCAGCATTCTGACCTAGGCTTGCCTACATGCCTCAGGTATGCCTACATTGCCTACATGCCTCAGGTATGCAGCACATTGGTAATCCACCCATTTGTGCATAGAGCCCATAATGCTTGTTTTTTAGCATTTGCAAACTGTGTACATGACTGATCAGCATTAGAGGCCTGAAGATGCAAATCAACCTGATCCATAAGCCTGAATTGTTCTGTTGTCAGTGACAGAAGCTTCAGAACTGCACAGCTTTTATGAAGCATCATATACTCTGACAAGGCCTTATACTATTCATACATTTGCACCAGCATATACAGGTTGAATTCAACTTTGACAATCTCTTGCTTTAATTGGTGGTGAGGCAGTCCATTTTTTATTGCAGTGCACATAACTGGTCCCTGGCCTTTCTGGACCGTGCAAATGATCACAAATTCGATGGCACAGGGTGAGCACTTCTTAAATGTGACATTGTGACAAGAACTCTTGTGCAACCAGGTTCAGACAGTATGGAAGCAGGCACCCTAACAAAATCCCCATCACTAATAGCCTTAAGATAACATTTGCAGCATTGTCACTGCTATGAAGCCTGCCTTTAAGGATAGTGGGTTCAACAAGCATCAGTCTCCTTCAATATTGATGTCAAAATGTTGTCCTCAGTGTGTGAAACAAGCACGCTCTTCCTAGCCAGTGTTGCATGCTTTTGAATTCCAGGCATGTAGCATCCATTACAATTTAATTGCTTGCATTTGCTGCCAAAGTAATGACCAGCCCCCTTCAGTTCTACCCAGTGTGCTGTTACTCACATTAGCGAGCTAGCAGCTGTTGTCTACTACTCCACATATCTGTGGTAAGATGGATGTATGAACTTGAGGAATGCTGCAGGGCATGTGAAACCTCTTTTCAGCAACATCACTCAGTTCAGGAATTGCCTGCTGTGAAAGTAGGTCCAGGATGGTACTTTCCACTGGGGCATATTTTGGACATAAAGCAAAGTATGCCAGCATTTTCCACAAAAGAAGATGGGAGAAGATCAAAAGCGATCATATGTGCCACTGCAGCATAAGTCCCTGGCAAGTGAATGAATGGAGGAATTTACATTGCTTAGATAAAATGCCTCGTAGTGGTTGGCTGGATCTTTTTGGGGTGGGTGCTTTTGGGAACAGTTTTGTGCAGGCACCACATTGCTCAGGGGCTGTCACAGACAGAGATGGTGTCAAGAAATGTGTGAATTGGCTGAAGGGTTCTCAGGGTAATGTGGAGGATTTTTTTTTTCACAGAGAGGTGGTGGATGCATGGAACCGCCTTCCTGGGGAGGTTGTTGGGTCTAAAACAGTGGGGAATTCAAACGTGCATGGGACAGACATAAGGCAATTGTAGTGGGGGGTGGCAGGAAGTAGGCTGTTGGTTAACTAGAATCTGCAGCTTATCCAGTAGGTAGGGAAATGGGCAGACTAGGTGGGCCAAGTGGTCCTTATCTGCCCAAAGTCTATTTTTCTATGTTTCTATGTCAGGATGCTGCTGCTTCTGCTCCTGCTGCTGTTGTTCATCAGTGATTTCTCAAGTTCAGAGGTATTACTGACTTCCTTCTCCTCAATCATCTTTTACTATACAATATCCTCTGCCTCATCTCTACCTCCCAAACTACCTGCAGACACTTTCTGCTGATGTGCTACCACCAGCCATATGTTTGATTTTAAGATGAGTATATTGTCCACCTGTGCCAACATGAGACCCTTTCTTGCCATGGCTTACTCAGGCCTGACAAAGCTAATATATTGCCACAGTGCCATCTTTTGGATCGGTAATAAAAAATTCCCACACAAGGGATTTTGAAGGATGCACAAATTTATGTGGAGCATCAGTTGTGGTGGCCACCACACCTACACTTGTTTCTGTTTCGGTATGTATCATATATATATTATCTTTGTAGCACAGATTGCCTACCCTTCAATTTGAAAAATTCATACAACTTGTCACCCTTGTTTTTTTCTTTTCAGGCTCCTACAATGGATGAATGACAGTGTCATCCTCACCTTCACCCTCCATTTCCTCCTCCTCCTCCTCCTCCTTTCATAGGTTCTCCTTCATTTTCCTGAGATGGCAGTGGCACACACAACTGTCACTGTATCATCCTCAGACTCATGTCCAGTACCACTAACCACAGGGAACTATTTTGATATTTTTCAGCACCACAGTGTTTTACTCACAGGTGTTGATAGGGTTTAGTAAATTTCAGATAACAGATCCTGACTCTGGCTGCCCCTACCTGAACAAGAGGGCAGTGAAATCAAGTGCTGTAATTTTTATGTTGCTTGCAGCATGTGCAAAACACAGTGCCATCATCGAGATTTCGGAGGTGTGTCACCTCCTCCTCCAATTCAGTCAGTGAGCTGGCAGGCGCGGCCCTGTAAGCCAATGCATTTTGGAGCTGTCTATGACACGCTCCAAAATGCAGTAACCTCTGATTGAAAGGGAACTCGCTTCAGTGAGCAGAGATAAGCGTGGCTCCCCCCACACACAGGCATGGTGGCCCCGCACCTACTGTGCCAGCTGACGGGGTGCCTAATCCCGTCGGCTGAGCTGCCCTCCCCCCAGTTGTAGGTGCCACGCCTGGGAGCCCACCCCAGCGTGGCAATCAGTCCTTTGGCGAAGGGGTGCCTAATCCCGTCAGCTGAACGCCCCAACATCCTTTCAAAGGCTGGGAGCCCATCCCAGCGTGGCAAATGAATCCCACAACATCTTTTTTAAATTTCTTACCTGAAAACCAAATGGTCCCGTGCATGTCTCCCGACCCCTCCCACAACCCGCACCCACCCACTGCACCCAGCCTCCCCCGCCCCCACCCCATACTTACCTCCTGACTCGGCGCCGCGATCTTGGTGGACCGGAACACGTCTGCACTCTTCAAAGCCGACCACGAACTGAGAAAATGCCGTAAGCTGTATAATGGGCTAGATGGGGGTTTCAACTTTGTTGCATATCTCAGGCATTTTGGGAATTTTGCACCAAATTTTCAACATGGGTTTTTTGGGACCCTTGTCATGAATGATGTCACTGTCATGGCGTTATTCAGGGCGAAGGTGATTCGCACAGTGACTGGAATCACCCTTGACCCAGGCTCTACCATGACATGCATCGTCGGAAAGATAAAAACTTTCCTGTTAGTATTATAAACTCAAAAAACATTGTTTCTGGCGATGCATTGTGCAGTTCCTACACAGGCTCGTAAGTTCGCGAAATTTCAATATTTTCACTCCAGATTTTCAACATTGCCATTTTACCACACCTTCTTATGAGTAGTACAGCTGTCATTTTCACATCTCACCCAAATGTGTTTCCGCCCATGAGCAGAATGGCGGGTCGGTTGTCTTGAAATCAATGTAGGACAAATTAAGAAAATCACAGTGACACTGTTCATGAGCAGAGGTCTTAAAATGGCTATGTTGAAAATTTGGTGAAAAAATTCCCAAAGAATGACTATTTTGAAGCGTGCATTGCGCCAGTTCCTACATGCCTTTCAGTAAGTTCGTAAATTTTCAATATTTGCACTCCAATGACTTCCAAATACCTAAACAGCACATAGAAGCAAGCAACATTCGGCATTGACAAATGCTTGTTTTAACAGCACCACTACCATCATACACTGCAGATATGCTACTACCTTTCTTCTTACCTCTTGCATCCATACCATGCCCTGGTCTGCCTTGACCAGTGGTCACCACTGCTGCCTTCTCTGCCTTTCTTCCTGCCTACCTTTTCCTTTCCTCTACCCCTCATTCTAACATGGTAATGTGTAGCAGTACTAGTGGCTTGAATAATAATAAGAATACTGCAGATAGTAAAATACTTAGATCAAATTTAAAAAATTTCTAAATGATATGAAAGGGTTAAAATATTATGAAAAATAATAATAAAAATATTAACAATTATCTGCCTGATCCCTGGACAGACATTAGTATATTAGCAGCACTGAAACATTGAGAGTATAGAAGTTATGGGACTTTGTGAAACTACTGTATGGCTGTTGCTGGCTGCAGACAAAAGCCTGTCCCTTCTCCCACATACAGCACTAGTCCAGCATAGCAGCACAGTGCAGAAAGAGAAAGGAAAAAATAAGTAAATTGTAGACAAAAATGTTCAAAATTAAGTCTGCAGATGCAGAACACCAAGCAGAATACATTTTTTTAAAGTTTGTTTTATGCAGTGAACCACAGTATAAATTGAGTCAAAAATGAGCTCTAAGTACAGTCGTATCCTGTCTCCTGAGCACACTTCCTAGAACTGCACATAACATAGCTCTTCTGGTCTGTTTCCTCGCAGTGTGTAACCATGTGATCTGCAGGTCACATGGTGCAGCAACATCACTGAATGACTCAACCATTTTGTAAAGTCCCATTAAACTTCACCAGCGGTTGTAAATTCACAGCTTCACAAAGGTTGCTGATACCTTGACATTTTGACTTTGCGAAGTGTGAGTAACTTCACAGAGTTGTGGAGTTTGAAGTCTAAAATCAAGTTTCAAATTAAGACACCTCTACTTATGACAGACCCTATTTCAGTTTCAGTCATAATGCCTTCTGTTTTAACTGCTTTAATTTGTCAGCCTTTGCATAGCCTAATGTTGTGCATATACAGTATGTGTATATATTGCTATGTATCTCTATATAGTGCCTTAAAATATTCTTCATACTGGCAATGGTATATGATCAATCATGACTTGCACAGCAAACTGGTGAGAAATCAGTGAAAATCAATGATGTTATCTTTGATGATGACATACCCATCCTCCAAGATAACATTATCTTTGCCTTTGGGAAGTCACAATCAATACGTTGATGGCTAGGCTAGACATCACAAAAGCCCTGTGTAACACTGAAGACAGCAGCTGAAGTCAAAGTGGAACCAATAAATCTTCACACAACTAGTATATGCATAAGTTATAATTAGTAAACTGATGTATAACACAGCTACGTAGTTTGTCATCACTTGTGTGGGGCAAGACTTTTGTAATGAATTTGCCCCTTCAAGGTTGAAGAGGAATTGTATATTGCAAGTCAGGCCATTGCATATCCTTCTTTATATGCTAACCAGTATCCAAAGCTGTTCTCTTTGTTTGCTGCTTATTAATATCTTACCCAGGATCAGCTTGGAAACCAGGTGTTACAACTAAATGAGGTCATCATAGGTTGAACATGTTAACTCTTAAGCTATCAACCAAATTAGAAAGTACTGAGTTTCTAGAAGTCATATATCATTCCACGTTCTTTCAGTTTACTACTGACTGAAGCATACTGCAAATAAACGTTGATTAACAAACTGACATGCCAATAAGAGATTAAAGCTTTGGCAGGATAATACATAGTAAATATTGTAAGAAATTGTTTCCTAAAAGCAGCAGACTTTCTGGCCACAATTTGTTCTAGTAATGCAGTTACAAAGTTAGAAGATGAGCAAGCATGCCAAATCTTGTTCAACAGGTTTGGAAAATATTTATTTCTTCTTGGTAAATTTTAAAGCTGCCAGTAACTGTGTGTTGATTTTTTTTTGTATAAAATAAAAGGGCTGTGACTAATGAGTTAACTGCTGGCTGTCAGGGGAGGGATACAAATTCCTGAATTAGCAATGGTGGAAGAAATAGAATAGGCTCAGAGTAAAAATGTTGTGTTTATGGGCACTGGAATAAGTGGCTCCACTTTTATCCCGATGTCGAATTCTCTAGTCATCCCTCAGCTAACTATAGACCACTGGTTTCCAAACATCATGCAGAGAAAGTACAGAACATTAAAAATAGATTCAGATATCAGTAAAGCAAAGTTCTGTTCTTCAGCTATTCAATACTGGGGCTTTTCAGATCAGAATCAGAATCTGCCCAATTAATGTAGTTTAAGGCAGTTTTGATATGTATGTCCTGTAGATTAGAAGAGAACAAAAGCTTGCCTTTACTCTCAGATTAGTGATGCCTTTTAATTCCATTGTGCAATAAAAATGAGGTTATCCTATTCTTAAAACCTAGACTTTAATGTAGCATGTTTTTACTGATCATTTACTAATTTTGTTTGTGTTTCTTATTCCCAGTATGCCTCCTTAAAGGTGCACACAATCAGAAATGGGAGCATTGCATTTCCTGTTGCACTTCAGTATTTTGCCCCACACCTGCCCACATTCTTTGTATAGAGGCCCAGTACTGAAATTACACTCCAAGTTCTTTCTGCTCCCTCACCCCACAAAACAGATGGGCTGCAACTGGAACCCATTTATCAGTCCACTACAATTACTGGACCTCTTTGAATGAGCCACCAGTCTGTTCACACCAGCTGACAATGCAGGAAACTGGGTCATGACCATTCCTCCCAGGGATGCTGCTAGATCCTGTATAAACCTCCCTGTCTTAGTCAGCTGTGCCAGGGGCCTAAGTTCTCCATTGGAATATGTCCTACTCTTTCCTTTCTTCTGGGCTGTTGGCTCTACATTTTTTCTTGTGGTTTTGTGTAATTAAAAAAAAGTTAATGTTCAGTGCTCTGAGTTCCTGGAATGGGGTACTATATAAATAAAGTTGTTTCTTCTTCTTCTTCTTCTTCTTCTTCTTCTTCTTCTTCTTCTTCTCTTTCTCTTCTCTTCTTCTTCTCCTTCTCCTTCTTCTCCAGTTGGGATGCCATGATAATGACTACTGTAGTACCACACTTAATGCCATTGCCACTACATGGTTTGACTGAAGCATAGTGCTGTAGTGTGAAGCAATCGACATACGCTCTGGAAACTGAGGGCAGGAAGGATCCATTTGTGATCTGCCCACCACTAGTTTCAAATTGCAAAGCTGTTCAGACTGTTTAACTATCTATTAGGTGGTCAAGTGGTGACCTAATTTTGTGGCACAAAAAGATGCAATTCAGCAAAAATAAAAAAAAAACCCCATAAAATTAAAGAAGAAAATCACATTTGTGCCATTTTTACTACAAATCATGATCTTTTATGCCAAATAGCCACATCTTTTGAAAATAGCAGCAGGGCTACTAAGCCACATTTGAGCAGATGCAGGCATGACCTGTATTCGTGTCTGCATTGGACCCTTTTGAAAATCCTACACTGCCAATGTCATGCAACTTGGCTTCACCAGTCTGAGGTCTAAGGACCAGTCTGTCTGACTGCATTGCCAAGATCATAGAGCAGTGTGTTTCTGCTATGCCACTGGGTCAGCATTGCTACATAAGTTATGGGTTTAAAACCTTGACCATCTAAAATGCACATTTTTATTCATCAGGAACACCTCACTAATGTGATTAACTATATTGCCCTTTTGGTAACTTCATAAAAAGCAGTTCAGGTCTCATTTTTTAGTGGCATGCACAAATAGCTAAATTGTAATTGCCAAGTCAGAAACCAAACACAAATCATTACTTGGCAATAGCAAGTCTAATTTGCAAGTCTTGGTATGTAAAACATTCAGAATTTTTACATCTTTCAAAATCCTTTGAATAGTAAAGGGATATTGCAGTAATTTTGAAATACTAAAATGGGTAACTCTGTATCAAGTTCCATATGAGGCTTTTCATTTTATTTCTTTATAGACTATTTTATAGATTAATTACTTTGTATTTTCAAAAGTCACTCATGACATAGATGCATTCCCATTTTGAGGTGAATCTGCATCAAATAAATGTACCATAGTGTGTAATTAAAAGGCTGGCCTGTAATTCAGTGGCCAAGCAGCCAGCCACTCCTGCTTCCTGAGCTATATAAGCAGTTCCTCTCAGCCTCACTGTGAAGCATTTTGTCTTGCCCCACCATCCTCCCTCCTCCTCCAGCGGCAGTGCCTCTCCTTAGGGGATTCCTAAGGTACCTTTAGCCATGGAGCCATCCTGTGGCACCTCTAGGGGCAGAACCCTCTCCTAGAGTTCCTTGTCGTGCCTCACAGGGTGGTAATTCCTCTGGGATAGAGATGCGAATGGCCACAACCAAAACTAACACAGTTACACAAGCATAACACTATACTGGCTGCATAGGTCAGTGAATTGCTATTTGCACACATTGTGGTGCATCTGCAAAACATTACCTGATTTACAGCAAACAAATAATGCATGTGTGACATTTTTGACACATGCATCATTTTCTAAGTGCAAATTACAGCAAGTGTGCATAAGGGTTAGATCACCTTTTATACACTTTGTGTCAACCACACTGCCAACTCATGGAATGCACCAATCATGATGGAAAGTTGGTGGAAGGGTTTAAAATCCTTGCTCTTGGGGAAATTAAGTTATAATATTCAGCACGTATTTACAGAACCTGTGGTACTCTCATATTATTTCATTACCATACTTGTAATGCACATTCTTTCTGTGCTATAAAGAGCCCAATTCCCAAGCAGGTTTTTCTGATTTTATATCTATGGCAAAAATCATTTTTGTACCTCCCCACACCCCTGGCACCCCAGTTCTTGGGATATCCTAGTGCCCCAGTGCTCCCTGACTCTTGATCCAGTGCTGGTTGACACTGCCAGGTATGCCATGAGTTGAATGAGGAGGAAGCACCTGTGAGACTGAGAAGGGCATAGGGAGTGATGTTAGTATGCTAGGGGTTGACCGGCATGGTGGCAACAGAAGCAGTCATCTGATGCTCCAGGTTGGATATTTTTCTGTTTTCTCCTTGCCTCTCCTTCACCCACAACCATTGTAGATATAAACATTGTGGCAATCAGAGGGTCAGTGGTAGATACTGTGGTCACCCACACTGCCAAGCACACCTGTGTTGGACCATCAACAGCAGCTACTCTGGGAGTGGCACACACAAACCTCTCCTCCTGGGAGGAAAGCATCTGCACACCTGAGTCACCAGCATGCCAAGTGGACATCACACTGCTCAGGCCATAGAACTGGCTCTTTGTTATATAATCAGCCTTTCTCCCCACCTCAGGCTGCCCCTCTTTTTGGCCATTACTCTCAAGCCCCAGCACCATGGATCGACTTCAGGACTACTTTGAGCAGTAGCAACAAGCAGAAACCTGTATTTATATAGCCTTTCAATATTAAGGCGCTGTACAGAATATAAACCATAACTATACAGGCAAACAGCAATATAAATTTAAAATCAGTCCGGAAGGCCAGTGAAAATAAATAAGTTTTTAGCAAAGATTTAAAACTACTGACTGTCAGGCAATCTCTTAACTGATGAGTTAGAGAATTCCACAGGGTTGGTGCTATAAATGAAAAGGCACGAGCTCCAGATGTTTTAAGATGAACCCTGGGAATCTCTAGCAATCCCTCGTCAGTGGATTGAGGGGCCGACTGGGGAGTAGGGAGTCAGGAGATCTTTCAGGTAGTCAGGTCCCTGTTCATGTAGGGCTTTAAAGGTAAGCAAGCCTGCCTTATGGGTAATCCGCCACTGAACTGGCAACCAGTGCAGTCCGCGCAGCACAGGCGTTTGTGACTGGACCTAGAGGTACCAGTCAGCAGCCTGGCTGCAGCATTCTGCACCAGCTGCAAATGGTGGCTATCAACCCCAGACAGTCCTAGGTAGAGGGCATTGCAATAGTCAAGATGGGTAGTAATGAAGGCATGGACCAATGTTGGAAGGTCGCCTGGTGGAACCAGATGTTTCACCGGGCGATATTCCTCAGATGGTAAAATGAGGATTTAACCACAGCTGACACCTGAAATTTCATGGTCAAGCCATCATCAAAGATAACGCCCAGGTTCCGCACCCGATCTGAGGTAGTGAGCTGGACACCATGCGTGGCCCAAGAGTACCGTCTCCATGCCATGGGCAAACTGGATGGACTGATGGTATTTCTATGCCATCATTCTGGCAGACCTGTGCATTTTGTCACTCAGGCTTTTCTTCCTGGTTTCTCCTGCCACCCATGTCCTCAGCTACACTGCTTCCAGCAGTGTTAGTCTCACATACACAGTGCTCTCTAGCAGTGGCAGGTGAACCCTCATGGCACAAATACAGGGGTTACTGTGGCTACAGAAGTGCAATGACTCCCTTTTTGTTGAGTGTGTTTTCTCCTGCAGCACTCCTCAACTGTGGCTGCCAGAACACAGTTGGTTCTGGCTTGCTGCTCTACTGAACCTGGCTCACAGAAACATAGAAAATGTTAGCAGATAAGGCTTGTTGGCCCATCCAGTCTGCACGAGCCTGCCTAGTTCAGTGTCGGCTGTTAGCCATGAAGGTGCTTGTTCTAGATAATTTAGATGTTTGTTTGGCTTGATTCTTTATGTCTGGATTTCTACCCTCAGTAGAGGTGTTAAGAGCAGTTTCTCAAAGCTAAAGGAAATAAGTAGCTGAAAGAGCCACACCACAGAAAGAGCACCAAAGAAGGAGAAGGAGGTGTGGGAGGTGGCATGGGAAATGCTAGCAATGACTGTATGGCTGTTAGGGGTTTATGAAGTGCTGGGGTAAGTGGCAAGCAGTTTCCAATTGAACCCACAGGCTAGCCTATCAATTCAATGTATGGCTACCAAGAAGCAGTTTCTCAAGGCTAAAGGAAACAGGTAGCTAAAAGAG
Source organism: Neoceratodus forsteri (assembly GCA_016271365.2). Taxonomy (NCBI): domain Eukaryota; kingdom Metazoa; phylum Chordata; order Ceratodontiformes; family Ceratodontidae; genus Neoceratodus; species Neoceratodus forsteri. Next base: position 1,876,958,372 of record CM057452.1, read on the forward strand.
CCAAAGGATTAAAGTAAATGTATCAGAACCCACCTCCTCCAACTCATGGAGTAGGCCCAGTAAGATGAAGGAGAGGACCCCCGGAGGAAACCTCTGGGTAAAGAACAGTTATTTACTGCAGTAGTAGATCTTCAAGAGAATCTCCTCCATTGAACCACCTATGGAACTGTAAGACATTGGTGTCAGGATTACTCTGAAACTTTTTCTTGGCTGGGGTTGCCCACAATGACATGCAATGTTGGCACCTATAAAACGTGGTTGGCCCTATTGTCTCCTGAGTTCCCTGCCAGAGACAAGCTCGGACAGCCACTTACCATGAGGAACCAGGAGACCGGACCAATACCAGGCACACAAGGATAGGTATGGGACTGGGAAGGAACAGACATAAGGCACTTATGGCCACCTCGAGGCAAGGCAGTGGACACCTGCCAACAAATACCTCAGAAGAAAAAGGGGGAAGGAGGGTGGGTGCACTGTGGCCCAGTGGAGGAGTTTGTCTCAAAGATCTACTGTTATAGTAAGTAACAATTCTATCTTCATCAGGGATATCTTCTCCATAGGGGCCACACTTTTGGAATGATTTCCAAGCAGTTCACAAGGTACCCAAGGAGGATGGCAGAACCTGATATGCAATCAGAGAAGGCCTTGCAGAACAGCAAGACCAAAGCCAGCACATCTCTGACAGATGATGTCTAGACAGTAGTGCTTACTAAAAATTTGCACAGTACTCTATATGGCAGCAGCACGTATACACGCTCTGCAGAAATATTCTGAAAGCAGGCAACAGAAGAGCCATACAACATGTAGAGTGGCCAGGCTACTTAACACCAGCGAGTTCTTTGCCATACTTGATAACATAACTCAATACAGTGAGCCAGTCATTTGACAGGCATTGTTTAGTCACAGGGGCTCCCTTTCCGGGATGAATGAGACAAAGAACTGAGAGGATCTTCTGCAGTCCTTAGTGCTCTCAAGCTAGAAACAAAGTGTTTTATGTACATCAAGTGTATCGACCAGCTAGCTTGTTCATGATGATACTCAGGAAGATTTATAGATGGATTCAAAGTGAAATCAGAGACCTGTTTGGATAGAAAGCATGGATGGTATGTAAGGACACTCTGTCCTTGTGGAATATCAGGTAAGGAGGCTCTGCATCAGAGCTTGAAGCTCAGAAATCTGCTAGTTGAAGTTATGGTGACCAAAAACAGGGTCTTCCATGAAGAGAAGCACATCTCACAAGTTGTGGCAGGTTCAAATGGAGCTAGAGTCAATTTTTCAAGTATGAAATTAAGGTGTCAAAGTGGAATTGTATTTTAGATCAGTGGACATGTGAAAATACCATTTAGAAATGTACTGGACACTTCCAGCTGTGCCACCATGTGCCCATCAACAAGGGTATGAAAATAGAAATGGTAGCCAAGTGTACATTAATGGATGAATACTGGGGACTGGAGTCAGATAGAGACAGGAGGCAGTACAGTACTGACAGGACATGTAAATGGGTCCTCTGAACAGGAAGGACACCACATGGAGAAATGCTTCCATTTTAAAGAATAGTGTGTCTCGGAAGGCGTCAGCCACAATCAATATATAGAAACCAGGGGAAACCCTCAAATGGTCAATGACTATGTCTTCAGAATGCAAGGACCACAGGTCTGATGGACCAGGGATCCCTGTCCCATAACAGTAGGCCCTGACAAAGGGGAGCTAAAGAGGAGACTCCACTGTCAGATTCTGCAGAAGTGGAAAGCAGATCTGATGAGGCCAGAAGGGGCCCACTAGTATCAGGATTGTACATTCTGCCCGCAGCTTGAGCAAAACCTTCTGAATGATAGGAATCAGAGAAATGCCTAAAGGAACCTCCTTTTCCAGGAGAGGAACAATGCATCTTACCAAAACTCCAGACCCTGGAGCAAGTGGGCAGAAATGTGGCAGATTTACGCTGTGTGGGATTCAAAAGGGATTTAACTTCAGATAATCCCATCTTGCAAAAGGTAATTTACCATGACGCCAGCAGTTCCTATTCAAATACCAGAGACTGGGACCAGCTTAGTCTGTCTGCCAAGATGTTTTGAACACCTAGGAGAAACACAGTTGATAGCTGAAGACCGTGAGACATCACCCGGTACCACTTTCTGATTGCTTCCCTCCCTGAGTGTTTGTTTATGCAGTGCATTACACTGACATTGTCTCCATATCAGCAAGGGACCAGGGTTATGGTGTTCTTTGAGCTTGGAGACAAAGCAAACAGCCCTCATCTCCAGAACACTAATATGGAAATCTGAATTTATCTTGTCCATGATTTCTGGGTCTGAAAGTGACCCAGATAGGCGCACCATCCTGATCCCAAGGCATCTGTTGTGAGGATCTGTACAGGAGTCATGGAGAAGAATGGACAACCTGCAACAAGTGCTGGCAGTCCATCCACCATACCAGAGCAATGCAGGAGGGACATGATGAGGATAATCTGTTACAAGCGCATCCATTAGCTACTCCTATTGTACCAGAGGAATCCACTGTGGTATGCACATATGGAAGCAGCCAAAAGGACTGTCACTATGGCAGCAACAATAAATCCCAGGAGATGTAGTATTATTCAACAGGACACGTAAAGACTCCTGTGTTCCAGCCAGGCATGGGCCACAATCTCTTTTAACTGTCTTGGCACCATGGGTCTGTGCCAAATGCTTCACAGTTGTGGCAGCCGCCCTTTGGAGGGAAGGGCTTTATGTCTTCATGTAACTGTCCAGATACAAGAAGACATGAACCTTTCTCCGGCGGTTGCTGCCACAATCATTAAGCATTTGGCAAGACTCCGTGATGTCAAGGATAAGCTGTAAAGGGCTTGACTCTGAACTGATAATGGTTGCTGATTGCTTAAAGTTCCAAAGATGTGGCCCAATGGAGGAGATATCCTTGACAAAGTTCAAAGGTTACTGTGTTAGCCTTCTCTCCAGGCTTCTAAGAATTTATGAGGCTAGCTGTTGATAAGGTTGGCATAATTCAGAATTGGGATCTCTGGTCTAGGTTCCAAACTAAAGAAGTCCAACAACCCATGATTTTTTTCCTTTTCTTGTTTCTGCCCAATATACTATGCCTATATGATATATGAGTTGCTTTATTGTAAGATGTTTTTGTGCAAATGTCTGTATGTAATATTGTACCAGTTGTTCCTGATTAAATTGTTACTACTTAGTATAATTGTAATTTTGTCTTATGTCTGTTATTTTATCTGTTATTTTGTCTGTTATTGTTATTCTATCTTGCACATTCTGTAGAAAAGCTCAGCAGGTGCTAAATTGCATTATATTAAATGCCCTTAACACCCATGCCCCAATCTCTAGTATCCAAATAAAAACACATCCTGTCACTGGTTTTCAGCTGACCTAAAAGCTGCACTGCTGGAGAGAGATAAACTTTGGAAAGTAGCAAGAAAAACTAAGAATATCATGGACTGGATGATCTTTAGGAAAGCCAGGAATAAATGCACTAGGAAAGTTAGGGATGCAAAGGCTGCCTACTACCTGGCCCAGCTCGACTCCTCCTACCATAATACTGCTAGATTTTGTGGCACCATCAAGGGTATGATGGGCCAGGATGTTAACAACCCCTTCCAACCCAATTACACAGTAACTATGGCCCCATTACTGGCACATTGGAAATCCTGGATGCATTCAACAACCACTTCACAACAGCTGGCCTTGCTTTGACTCCTCCCCAGCTAACCTATTAAGGGATCATTTAAGCTCCCACTATACTGGTGAACAAAGAGTTGACTCCTCCTTTAGCTTCAAACCTATACTGTTGAAACAAGTGGAGGATCTGTTACGGCATCTAGATACCAAAAAGTGCAGGAGCAGATCTTCTGGACCCATTCTTTCTAAAGATTGCATGTCATGTGCTTGCAGTCCCCCTAACTCACCTCTTTAACCTTTCCCTAAACTCTGGCTCTATTCCACGCTGTGGAAGACAGCCTAAGTGGTCCCCTTCTAAATCAGGGGACCCTATGGATCTTAATAACTACAGGCCCATTTCCATCCTACCTGTGTTATCCAAGATGCTGGAGAAATTAGTGAGTATTCAGTTAAGGGAATATCTGGACAATGCTAATCTATTAAATCCAGCTCAATCTGGATTCAGGGCCAAACATAGCACTATCACTGCATTAGCCAAGGTCACCAATGATTAGCAAACCGAACTGGATAAAAAGAACAATGTCTGTGCTGTATTCCTGGACCTGAGCAAAGCATTCGACACTGTGGACCATGAACTGCTACTCTCATCCCTACACTCCATTGGCCTAGATCCATCCTCCCTTAAGTGGTTCAGATGCTACTCTCCGGTAGATCACAGCAGGTAAAAGCTGAAGGTGACCTCTCCCCATTAAGACCACTGTCAAGAGGAGTCCCCAAGGCTCTATTCTGGGTCCTATCCTTTTGCCATTTATATAAATAAAATTGATTCAACCCTTACCAAGTCCTCAGTACATCTCTTTGCTGATGACACCTGTACTGTATGTCAGCAACCCTTCACCCAAAGTTGCTCATGAAATCCTACAAGCAGAATTCTCCCTGTTACAACATCAGCTTCTCGAGAAAAAGCTTCTGCTAAATGCAAAGAAAACAAAAGCAATGATGTTCACAACCCAAACTCCACCAACACGTCCTCTTCAATCAGTCTCCCCCAGCTATGCACTATACTTGTAGAAAATCTGGAGTATGTTGAAAATTTCAAATACCTAGGTGTGTGGATTGACAACAGACTTGACTTTACTCAGCATCTAGAACAACTGCTGAAAAAGCTTCGCCTAAGGCTTGGCCTCCTCACGGATTAAAACCCTTCCTTAATAGAGATTCAAAGATGAGATTAGTCCAGGCCATCTTTCTATCTGTCATTGACTATGCAGACTTCCTCTATAGTCACTGCCCCACTCCCTACCTTCAAAAGTTGGATACCTTATACCATAGAGCAACAATAAGGTTCATTACAGACCTGCCATATAATACTCACCATTGTTATCTCTATGATGCAATTGGATGGGTTTCCCTTCATGTCAGGAGGAGCAGAAATGCAGCTCTATGGATCTACAGAGCTTTATCCAAAACTTCCAAGCTATATCCCGGACTGCTTCAACCTGACCACTCCCAGCTCCTATGCCCTAAGAAGCAACAATATCATCCTGCTCAAATTGCCCAAAGTCAACACCAAAATAGGGAGGGCAGCAATCAGCTATTCTCTAGCCATAGCATGGAACACCCTACAAAATCCCTAAACTGTCCATTATCATTCCATTTACATCCTTCAAGCAGCACTGTACAGCCTTCTTCACAGAAATGCAGTCGTTACCACTAGAGATAGAATAGTCATCCCACAAAACCATATTCTAATCACATATGGCATATTCCTTCCAGCCAGACACAGCCAGTATATGGCACCCAATATTCCTTCACCATCCTTGTACTCATTATGTGAGTGACTGTCATAGCCCTCATTGTGATACATATGTACTGTACATATTGTAGATGTTAGTTTAACTTTCTCTTGCCAAGCTTTAACATGTGAATTCTCTGTATATTATTGTGTTATAAATAACATTTTCTTTTTCTGTATGTATAACTGTCTCATAAGTATATGATGTAATTGCTGTGCATCAACTCGAACCTTGACCTTATCAGGTCCATCTTGTAAATGAGCCTTGCTCAATGATGATTGCCTGAATAAATAAAGATTTGATTGATTGATTGATTGATTAACCATGTTTGAAAACGCCCTTTTGTACCCAGTCCCTGGTCACACCTGGAAACGAGCCCTGCTCAGTGTGCATTTCCTGGTTGCCCAATTATAAATAAATAAATAAACAAACCCCACAACCAAACGATAGTATAATGGACATGCAAAATCCTCCCTTTGCTTAGTTACTTCTGTCTATACTATCTTTGCATCGTTAAATCATTTTAATTATTAATTAAGAAAAGGAATCAAAAGAACTTGGCTCTGGAAACGTGGAACTACCCCATCAAACAGATATGAAAGTAAAGAAAGGAGCCAATGAAAAACTGAAAATGGATTCACACCTGTCAATTAACAGAATGACAGATGTCAAAAAGACAGTTGAGTGGAATGAAGTTAATCAATTTTTTTTTTAAAGATAAATAAAATCTCAACAAATTAAACTCATTAATCTTTACAGACTAGACACAGAGCTGGGAAGAAGAAACAAACACCTGTCTTTGCTCTGACTGACTGAAACTAAGCATTTGATGAACAGCAATGAGCTGCGCTGAGTTAGTAAGGACAAGCAAAAAGAAGGTTCAGTGATAGAAGAACCCTAATCATAACAGAGATATGAATAGAATGGGGCCCCATATTGAAAGCTGGCTGGATGCACACGTAAATTGATGCACCACACAAAACAGTTGGGCTGCCCTGCTCTGACATGATATTTAAACAATGAAACAAAAGAGACTTCGAGGTGCTCAAGTTCTTCCAACTGAGAACAGTTTGACCAGGTGCTACTTTGGACACAGAGATAACATTGCAAACCAACATGCTTTCAAAAAGCAACCCGAGTGCACGGACAAAAACTTTGTGACAAAGAAGCATAAGTGGCACGCTACCATGTCTTCAACTTTTATTCTGGTCACAGTAAAACTTTTCACACAGCAACATGCGAAAGTGCGGGCGACAATACGGGCGGAATAAATAAATAAAACTTTTAATATCGCAAACAATGCATCTCACTCCATTGACCGGGACAGCCGAGCAGACCAGCCCACATGCGTGATGACCTACGGGAAATCAGCTGACGTTTGCAATAGCCTTCCTCAGAGCTGATTGGTCAACACAATCCATCACCATTTTATATAAAACATGCATATTAAATACCCTTCACCCAATAAAAACAAAAGGAAGCTCATGAATATTCGTAAATGCCCCAACCTGAAACCCCATTGGCTTTGATTCATAAATAGCAGTGCAGAAGCAGTTCTTCATTCAAACCTTTTGGTTGCAAAGTATCCAGCTTGTATATCCAAAAACACTCTCTGATTTAACTTTCGACCAAGTCCCCCACGAATTCCAAACTTTATTCTTTCAATACCAATAAATTTCAAATTAGCTGGTGAACCATGACCAGCAGACGCAAAGTGTCGTGCCATTGCGTTTAGGAACATTATTTCTAATGGCTGATTTATGCTCACTAATTCTTTCCCGAAGTTGTCGTTTTGTTTGTCCCACATAATTTAAACCACATGGACACATGAGCATATATACCACCCACTGCTTCGACAATTAATAAATTTGTTTATTTCAAACTTTTGGTTTGTGTGAGGATGTATAAAATATTTACTGTTATAGGTATTGTTACACTGTGCACAATTTCCGCACTTATAATTACCTTTTGGAGGGTAGGAATCCAAGTTGTATTTATTTTTCCGGATTCTGCACACTGTGCACCAATAAATCCTTTAAATTTCTACCCCTCCTATATGTAATTTTCGGTCTTTGTATACTTCTTTCTAAACACTGGATCTCCTTGTAATACTTTCCAATGCTTTTAATAACACTTGAAACTTCCTCTGCCTGATCTGAAAACTCAGTAACAAAATAAATATAGCCTTGAGGATTCCTCATTTTCATTTCTTACTTTCAACAATTCTTGCCTATTGCTTTTAACTGCTTTCTCCATTCCTTTATAAATGCACTCAGTAGCATATCCACGTGCTTTGAAACGCCTAGCAGTCATCTGAGCATTTTCCCTAAAGGAATTTTCATTAGATGCAAATCCGCTTTTAAACGCAACATCTGGCCACCCGGTATGTTTTCTTTTAAATTCCTCGGTGACTGCTTTCAAAGTGCAATAATGTATTTTTGCTCATAGGTTTCTATATAATGTTGTCCCTAATTTATGTCCTTCTTTGTATATAAGTAAATCCAGAAATGGCACCTTAACAGAATCAAAATGCATAGTAAAACATAAATTCAAATCAAAAGTATTAATCAAACTCACAAACTCATGTAAACTTCCTAGGTCAGATGTCCAAATAAAAAAATCGTCAATGTAATGTTTCCAAAACCGACATTTTTGTTGAAACCATCACATTTATATAAATGAACCACCTCCCATTGACCCACGTATAAACAAACAATACTAGGGGCAAAAGTAGTGCCCATTGCTGTCCCTTTCTTTAGTTTGTAAAACTGATCCTTGTAGACAAAATAATTTGATACTAAAACCATGTTTGCCATATCAACAATCAAATCCAAATCTGAAATAATATCAGGTTGCATTTCTGAAAAAACTTTATAGCCTGTATCCCCTCATGTGGAACATTGAATATAGACTCTATATCTAAAGTAACCAGCCATTCATCAGCAGTAACAACCATATTTTCAATTTGTCTAATCATATCACCACTGTCCAATACAAAAGATGACAGACATTTCACTAATGGCTTTAGATAACAGTCAACCATTTGCGATAAAGGTTCCATGGAAGACCCAATACTGGACACAATTGACGTCCAGGAGGTTTCTGAGCATCCTTATGGATCTTAGGTAATAAATAAATCACCGGTTTGATTGGCTGCCACCTTCAGAAATTCAGCTTCTTGTTTGCTCAGACGTCCACTTAGTTCATTTAACTTGATAAACTCCTCAGCTTTCAGTTTAATTTCATTTGTCGGATCATATGTTAATTTCTTATAATATGCTGTATTATCCAATTGCCGAAACATCTCATTTTCATATTCAGTCACATCCCATAATACAATTGCTCCACCCTTATCAGCTGGTTTTATAATAATCGTTGTATCATCTCTCAATTTTTTCAAGGCCAAATGTTCCTGAAAAGTTAAATTATATCTTACTTCTTTACTTCTTTTAAAATGTTTTCAACATCACAATCTACCAGTTCGGCAAATGTATTTACAGCATGGTGACTTAATGTAGGTGGGCAAAAACACTTTTCTTTTAAGCTGTTTTGACAGTACATTAGTAGTCATTTTATTATCCTGTTGAATCACACCAACATGATCACTATTTAGTGTAAAATCTTGGTTTCCAAAGAAACTTTTCAAATGAAGTTGTCTGTAAAGCTTAAACAAGTCAATCTTAGTTTGAAAAGGATTCACATTTTGCTAGGTACAAATGATAAACCTTTCTGCAATACTGCTTCTTCATGACTTAAGTGTCTTTTAGTAAGATTTCGATTGCCATTTGTTCTGTCTGTTCGATCACTTGGGAGGCCCGAATATTGCCATCTCCTCTGTTTCTTCCACGCCTCCTCGCCCTCTTTCCACGTCCCTTCTAACCTTGTGCTTTCTGTATAGGGATGTATGGGACCCCGAGTATCCCCTGGAAATATAGGGCCGAAAATCCTGCCTTTGTTGGGCCACATTACTTTTACCAGATTCACTTTCTGGGAGGACACCAAGCCATCCACTCCAAAATGGGACAGGTTTTTCTTATATAAGAAAGGTTCACGATGAGTTTTACTTTGCCAATTATAAACTTGCTCCGTGCATAGTCTCTGTCATCTCTTTCATGTTTTTGTAATTTGTATTCTTTCAACTCAGCCTGATATTTTAAAATACTGACATGAATTTTTCAAACATAGCCTGAGTTTCTACTTGAGGAAACCCAGTCTTAAAGTCATTTTCCATTTTTTAATCTGTTCTTCTACAAACGTAATATCTCTCCTTGCCTTTTTAATCAATGCTAAAAAGAGGTTAGCTCTTTGACCTGGGTGACCCTGACAACGTATAGCGAGATTTCTATTGACAATATGGCACCAGTATAGAAGGTGGAAATTTTAAGGAAAGCCCATTTGAACAAACTGCACTGTTAAGTTTTTCTGATTCAGAGGGCTGAAATAATTTTTGACCGGGCAGCATGTGAAGTTCTTTTGCCCCAACCCCCTAGCACGAGCACAACGGGTTTGAGACCAGATGGCAATGATTTGGAAAATTTAAAGAAGAAGCTTGTTAGATATCAGTTACATGCGTTCTCCTTATCGCAATACTGGCATGATAAAAAATTCCTAGGGACATGCGAATACAAAACCACCAGCATATGGTTTGGATGATAAGTTACTAATGCAAGATTGGGAACAAATTCTGAATAAAGCATCCAATGATTTAATTTTAGCATTGATTAAAAGGCAAGGAGAGATATTACTAAGTGGACATCTGAGCAAACAAGATGCTGAATTTCTGAAGGTGGCAGCGCCAATCAAACCGGTGATTTATTTATTACCTAAGATCCATAAGGATGCTCAGAAACCTCCTGACGTCCAATTGTGTCCAGTATTGGGTCTTCCATGGACCCTTTATCGCAAATGGTTGACTGTTATCTAAAGCCGTTAGTGAAATGTCTGTCATCTTTTGTATTGGACAGTGGTGATATGATTTAGACAAATTGAAAATATGGTTGTTACTGCTGATGAATGGTTGGTTACTTTAGATATAGAGAGTCTATATTCGAATGTTCCACATGAGGGGGATACAGGCTATAAAGTTTTTTCAGAAATGCAACCTGATATTATTTCAGATTTGGATTTGATTGTTGATATGGCAAACATGGTTTTAGTATCAAATTATTTTGTCTACAAGGATCAGTTTTACAAACAAAGAAAGGGACAGCAATGGGCACTACTTTTGCCCCTAGTATTGCTTGTTTATACGTGGGTCAATGGGAGGTGGTTCATTTATATAAATGTGATGGTTTCAACAAAATGTATGGTTTGGAAACGTTACATTGATGATTGTTTTTTATTTGGACATCTGACCTAGGAAGTTTACATGAGTTTGTGAGTTTGATTAATACTTTGATTTGAATTTACGCTTTACTATGCATTTTGATTCTGTTAAGGTGCCATTTCTGATTTATTTATATACAAAGAAGGAATAAATTAGGGACAACATTATATAGGAAACCTATGAGCAAAAATACATTATTGCACTTTGAAAGCAGTCACCCGAGGAATTTAAAAGAAAGCATACCGGTGGCCAGATGTTGCTTAAAACGGATTTGCACTAATGAAAATTCCTTTTAGGGAAAATGCTCAGATGACTGCTAGGCGTTTCAAAGCATGTGGATATGCTACTGAGTGCATTTATAAAGGAATGGAGAAAGCAGTTAAAAGCAATAGGCAAGAATTGTTGAAAGTAAGAAATGAAAATGAGGAATCCTAAGGCTATATTTATTTTGTTACTGAGTTTTCAGATCAGGCAGAGGAAGTTTGAGTGTTATTAAAAAGCATTGGAAAGTATTACAAGGAGATCCAGTGTTTAGAAAAGAAGTATACAAAGACCAAAAATTACATATAGGAGGGTAGAAATTTAAAGGATTTATTGGTCACAGTGTGCAGAATCCGGAAAAATAAATACAGCTTGGATTCCTACCTTCCAAAAGGTAATTATAAGAGCGAAATTGTGCACAGTGTAACAATACCTATAACAGTAAATATTTTATACATCCTCACACAAACCAAAAGTTTGAAATAAACAAATTTATTAATTGTCGAAGCAGTGGGGTGGTATATATGCTCATGTGTCCATGCGGTTTAAATTATGTTGGGCAAACAAAATGACAACTTCGGAAAGAATTAGTGAGCATAAATCAGCCATTAGAAATAATGTTCCCACAAGACGCCAATGGCACGACATTTTGCGCTCGCTGTATGGTTCACCAGCTAATTTGAAATTTATTGGTATTGAAAGAATAAAGTTTGGAATTCGTGGGGGACTTGGTCAGAGAGAGTGTTTTGGATATACAAGCTGGATACTTGCAACCAAAAGGTTTGAATGAAGAACTGCTTCTGCACTGCTATTTATGAATCAAAGCCAATGGGGTTTCAGGTTGGGGCATTTATGAATATTCATGAGCTTCTTTTTGTTTTTATTGGGTGAAGGGTATTTAATATGCATGTTTTATATTATAAAATGGTGATGGATTGTGTTGACCAATCAGCTCTGAGGAAGGCTATTGTCAAACGTCAGCTGATTTCCGCAAGGCCATCACGCATGGGCTGGTCTGCTCGGCTGTCCCGGCCAATGGAGTGAGATGCATTGTTTGCGTATATTAAAGGTTTTTATTTATTTATTCCGCCCGTATTGTCGCCGCACTCGCATGTTGCTGTGTGAAAAGTTTTACTGTGACCAGAATAAAAGTTTAAGATATGGTAAGCCGTGCTACTTTATGCTTCTTTGTCACAAAGTTTTTCGGTCCGCACTCGGTTGCTTTTTTGAAAGCGTGTTGGTTTGCACGATATTTAAACAGAATGTGCAATTGTTACAGATTGTGCATTCTGTTTGAATATCGATCCATGGATGTGTGGTGCATTGCAGGTGGCCGCCATTTATGGCATGGCGATCCAGGGTGTGAGGGCTGAAGATCACCAATGGGAGAATGTGTTGCACATACCTGGATGCGCCATGTCCCCCATGGGTGATATTCAGCCTAAACATGCAAATGAACTCATTGGGCATGCATGGTAAAAAGGGGCCCTCATTCATGCCCATTATGGATAGACTCATTAGCATGGCTGCATTGGGGTAAATGTGCCGGGCCAGCTCTCCCTGCTCCCAGACACAATCACCGTACATGAAAATGTGTTTCCAGGCCCTTTTCCATAGTGGGGTTCCCTCCATGGTCCCGATCACCGTGAAATACAATAGTGTCCCAGGTCCTTTTCCAGTAGGGTCCCTCTATGGCCCAGAGCATCATAAAATAAGATATTCTTCCTCAGCCCCTTTCCATAGTGTAGGGTCCTCCCTTCCTGGCACTGTTCAATATAAAATAAGATATTCTCCCAGCCCTTTCCACAGTGGGTCCCCCTTCCCCATCACCAGAATAAATATTCTTCCCAGCCCCTGTGCCATAGTGGGGTCTCCCCTCAGTCCTGATCACCTTAGTCATATTACAGTCCTCAGCCCTTTCCATAAGTGTAGTCACCCTTGCCCAATCACTGCACATGAAAACAAAAACAAAAAAACGATATTGTACCTGAGCTCCATAGTGTAGTGTCCTCTGGTTAACTCACCACCTCGATCCGCTTATCTTGACTTATGTTGGCACCGGCACTTGTTTTTCATTCTGCCATGGTTAGCTGCCAATCTGATCTAGTCCCGAGGCATACAGTAAATAGTACATGCTCATTAGTTGGTGAGAACCAATGAGCACGTACTCATTTACTGTACACACTCAGGTATAGATCAGTTGGTGGCTGGCCATGGCAGGGTGAGGAGGGCTGTGCCAGCCGCCTGCACTGCCGGTGATGGGGTGTGGGTGGTGGTTACTGCTCACTGGGTGGGGGTAGGGACACTACAGTATGGAAATGGTATTTTTTAAATTTTATTTCATACAGTGATTGGGGCCAGGGAGGGGGTCTCTAGACTATATGGAAAAGGGGCTAGGGACACTATTATATTTACAGTGCTTGGGGCTGGGAGGGGTGACCCACACTTTGAAAAGAGGCTGGAAGAATATATTAGTTTACGGTGATCAGGGCCAGGGAGAGGGATGCTGCACTATGGAAAGGGACTAGAGACAATATTTTATTTTACAGTGATTATGGTTGTGGAGGGAGTCTCTACACTGTGGAAAAGGGGTTTGGGAAAATATTTTACTTACGGTGATCAGGGCTGGTGAGGTGGGACACTACACTAAGGAAATGGTCTGGGGATGTCATGACTGTTCTCAGTGATTGGGACAGGGAGGGGCAAACACATGGCTGCACCAGCAACCGGGCATGGGAGGGTGTTCTACATTTTTATGGTGATCAGGCCAGGCTCAGGGAGGATGGATCATGTGACCCATCCTGGACTGTGCGCAGGGCACCACCCTGCCCCACTCATAGTTAAGGTAGGGTTTGGGAACTTACCTTTGTGCCAAGCAGCTGGCCATCTTTATCAGGGGTGTTTGAATATTGCAATGCATGGCATATGTATGAGGGACCCCTCATTTGCATTCATGCATTGCAATGTTCTGCATGGCGGTGCATTTGGGTTTGTGGGGTGCATCTGGGGTATCTGAATATTGCCATGCCTCTGATGGCCCTCGTAAGTCTGGAGATGTGTAAGTGCATCTTGGGATGCCATGCATCTCATCTGAATATGTGGGCTCTGGTTATTAAGAGGAAGCCTTATACATGGGAATATGAGGTGAAATCAATAAATAAGAAGGATGCATCCACAAAGCCAAAACTGTTATGAATTACAAAGGTTCTTGACTGCTGTGAGAAAATTGAAAGTAAGGGTCTAAGAAATATAATCTCATGGCAAAGTAATGCAGGTTAGAAAGTTTAAGAGTGTGAGCTGTACTAGTAATTTGAAACAAACATAAAGCAGTGGATGAAAGATTACAGGAAATCAGCTGAATGAATTTTCTAGCATTATTTGGATGCAAAAAGTATGTTTAATCAAATGAAACCTAACAGATAAGTACTGGACATAATGACTTGAACATTAGGAACCACCGAATGTTTTGAAATAATGTCAAATTGTAAATAAGGTATGTTTTCTTATTATATAAGCAGATAGAAAAGGGCAAAGAGATAAAAGAAACATCTCGTCATTAGGAATATTCAAAAGCAAGAACCAGCTGTATCATATTATAAAATGGGCATGTCAAAAGAAACAACATGATTGGCCAGAAAGGAAGTGTCAAATAGGTATCACACATAGTGAAAAAAAAGCAGACAAATAAATCAATGCACCCAAATGGAATGTTCAGATGTGTCAGTGGAACGTTAATTTTTTAACGGCCGGCCATTGTTTTTAGTCTCGTAAGCGAGGGAGTGAATGTCATGCTGACAGTCCTGCTACAAACCTCGCTCCGCTTAGAAGTAAAAATCGGAAGCAGCAGCATGCCAGCTTTTATCATGCATAAAGCATTCTTCTAGTTCGACGAGACTGAAGCTTTTGCCGACAAAACTGGAAATAGACCAGAACGGGTGCCCTCTCATAGTAAACTGCGCTCCTCCCAGTACATTTAACTAAAACAACAAAACAAATCTGCATCCCTTATTCCTTTTTTTTTTTCATTGCGAAGTGGTGCAACCTGTCAGGAGAACCTGTTACTCCTCTCTTAACCACACTTGTTCTCTTGATCGGACCTGAGGTTTGGGGGCAACAACAATAGAAATGTCAATGTGTCAGAAGACAATGATGTCATCACCTAGTAGATGGAAGGACTATTTTATCTCAGAGTAACACAATGATTTCAATTTTTCTTCAATTCAGTAATATTTTTAAGGTTACAAATATTAAAAAAAGAACCATTTATAGCAATAAAACACTCCAGGTATGTGATGTTGAAAGATATTACTGCACTCAGGGCTGAAGGCACTCGGCAGGGCCTCGTGCCTTACTGGCTAACTCTGGGCGGTGGTAATATTCCGTTCAACACACACCCTGTCATGTTTTATTGCTTACTAAGAGAACAAACAGAGGCAGCTTTCTGAAAATATGCATTTTATTTAAACGATACTGTAAAAATTTTACTATAAGTTTGATGTGAACTGCTAATAAAATACAGGTAAATATCACAAGAACTAAACCTTATAACAACCCCCCACCAGCTTCTGAACTCATTTCAATTATGGTGAGGGGGAACACATAAGAACAATTTGTCTACATTCTTTTCCACATTATATTATAAATACTGTAGGTCTCATTTTATTTTAAACAATATGTCATTTTTCCATAGGACCATGCATGATTATGCTGGCAAACCAGCGGTGAAACCATGTAATGGACAGATAATGAATAAAATGCTAAGAACATACTGAGATAGAGGTTCATTCTGTTTTTTAGAAGGGTTGAAAATTAGGCATACCAAGAATTTCTGAGGGCCATGGGAAAGTGAACCATGACTGTCACAAATCAGCACAAAACCTAGGTTGGGGTTGTGTCAGGAAATCTAAGTGTTAGTACCTGGAGAAGGATGCTTACAAAACATGGACATGCCTTTCCAGTCTGAGAGAAAGTGACCACACGGCAAAGTCTGAGAGAACGGAAGCAGTGATGGTAAATGATCCAGAGCAGAGACTGAATATTCCCAGTCAAGAAGGAAGGAAATTAAACTTCTGCTTTGGGGAATAATCTCATCTGAAAATTGAGGTATCCTAGTTAGGATGATAGTTCTCATTTCATGCAGAACTGTTCGGATGAGAAGAAAGAGACTAGTTCTGAAATGCAGAACAGCTTGTCTTGAGGCAGATCGGCTTCCATTTTGAATTCAGTCTTTTGATGTCTAAGAATTACACTGTTGCAACTTGGCCTTCAATTTTGTTGTCTGCAGGGGGATATTGAGAGAAGTAAATGAACATACAGTACAAGGCATGACATGCTGGCAGCAGGAGAAGATTACTGAGAGTCCACAAGAAGAAAGTCATCAAGTAGATGCAAGACAGATGGGCTCTGTAGATGTTCAGCAGGATCCAGCAGAGGGAGCTTGAAAAGTATTGCAGAGATCTGGACTGATATCACATCCAAAGGTGAGACAGACTGCAAAATAGTACTGGTTTTTCATGATATCCCATAGACGTGCCATATTGAAGGATGAATAGGCAATAGTTTGTGGCATCTGTAATGTCAGCCTTGGTTAGCTAGGCTCAAGGCTTGCTAGTCTGATGAATCTGATTGCATTGTCAATGCATGCATAGGTTAGTGAATAATCTTTGAAGGAATCAAAGAGTTGGTACTTGGATCAGTAGTAGAGTGAGGGGCTTACAAATCTTTGATAAGATGCCTTTTCAGAAAATGTTCAAGTTGCAATCCTGATATGGCTGATTCAGAATATAGGAAAAGGAGACACTGAAAGGGATAATTGAGGAAGCCTTTGTTAGTTCTTTTCACAATTACTGCATCTACGATGTCTGGCTCTACAGTAGCAGACTTAAGATTTGGACAACCAGTTAACGTGGATGGAATGGAATCATGCCCAGTATGAAAGCCTTCAAAGATCTGAGAGAGTAACTGAATGGGAGTTTCAGATGTATAGCTGGATAATAACTGCTGGGGCAAGGCATATGAATAGAAGATGGGTGGGACAAATGTAATTTGCCATTTTGGTTGAAAGGAATCAGGTTTATGGTGGCAGAGGAGCTTAAAGTAGGCTTCACAAACTGGCAGTAAACATTCAGCAGAGTACAGAAGGGTGCAAAGCAAGTCAGTTCATTGAAACTGTTGCATACTGATCTGTTGGAAGGAAATGCAATCTATCATCCTCTTCTGTCCAGGAGAATCCTTGTGTATGGAGAGCTTGCTGAGACTAGGAGGTTCATGAAGGATGGTCACTTGTTGATGGACAGGTGCCATGCACTCTGAGAGGGCTTAATGCCACAAAATTAGAAAATGACTAGTACTGAGAACAGGTTATGGCACATTTCCAGCAAAGTGCATGCAAAATAATTAATTATTGAGATGTCCTGAAATCTGTGAATTGAATTTTGATAAGTAAGCAGCAGCTTTGGCAGAAAATGAACAGTGGTAATCATAGAAGTACAGTATATTCCACTGCATCTTACAGCAGAATCAACCATGATGTGTAGATAAGACTCCAGCTCTTCATGACTAGAAAGGCAGATATTACACACTATCTCCTACACATACTAAGGACTGTAACAAATTTGGCAATAGTTTCTTGAAAAGGTGAGGATCCTTAACATTTGGAATCACTGTTATGTCTCCATAGGACACAACTCTCATCCTCAGTAGTATCATGTAAGGAGATTTGAAGAGCACCAGAATTCACATACTGTACTTCCATTCTATAATGTCCTTCCTGATTTGAATGGGTACCAAATGGGTAGGACAGGCTGTGATTAGCAGAATGAGTTGTGATGGTGTAGGTGCTGCTTTTTCTGAATTGGTTCTGGAAGTTGGGCTAAAGAAAACAAAGATGGTTGTTGGGGCAGCAAGCAAGAATCCATAGATAAAGGCAGAGGTGATAAAAGAGTAATGTCAGGAACAACTGGTGGCTGAGTTGAAAGACCTAAATCTAACAGTTGGATGGAAGAGCAAGATATCAAGGATGCAACTTGGGGAAGCAAGCTATGACACAGCTGAACCTACTTGCAGGATGAAATCTGGGATGAAGCAGGATTGCAGAAGAGAGGTACCAGGGCCAACAAAGTAGCTTGGTTGGCTATTAGTGCTTTGATGTACAGGTCAGATGCTTCCTGCTTTGTGGCAGTGGAAGGCAAGGGGACCATTAGTGCTTGGAGAGCAGACATAGCTTATTTAACTGTCCTTTCCTATCCGCTCCTTGATATGAAACTACAGTACTGAGGAAAGTTGTCTATGAATCATTTGTCTGGAGTCAGACTGCAAGGGATCTGCATCCTCTGTATGTGAATGAACAGAGAAGGTCACGTCCAAGTTCAACATGCTGACCTGGGAAAGAATAAAAGAAGATTTGAGGAGTTGAGTAAAGCTTGGGGTGTTGAGCCTGTCCCAAGGAGGTAACCACTATGGGCAGATGACCCCTGGCATCCCAGTGATTCTCTGGGGATGGGACTTGGTTCCAGTTATAGACTAGGCTAGGCACATGGCTACACAACCGTGTTTCTACAGGCCACTGCACTACCACTATGTCATTTATCCCATAAATGATAGGAACTAACAAGGGGATCTGAATCCAGACCCCAACAGAACATGTCGCAGAAGGTCCAGAGGGAGAGCAACACTGTTGAACACCTGAGCTGAGGAACAAGGAGGCTGGACTCACACAAGAAGGCAGAAAGACAAATTAGGTAGATGACAGGACCAGTGGACAAAGACCAAAGGAGAAAACATCTACAGCATAGCAGGTGACAGATATGAAGGCTGCAAGACAGACAACAATGAACGTCAGTAACTGAGAGCAGGAAGGCTGTAGCCCAGCACAACCTGATCTCTCAGGGAAAGGGATAGTTGGACAGCAGAAACAGTGGGAGCTTGTGCTAGAGCTGGAAAAAAGAAACAAAACTGAAAATTGACAATGCAAAATTCCAAAGAGCACTGGACAAGGACAGATGGGTATCAGACAGCCATTGACAAGCAGCAGAGCAGCAGGCAAAGGCTGGCCAAGCAGACAAAATGAACAGGATGGGGGCAGGAAAGGTGCTACAACAGGGAAGCAGTGGAGATCAAGACAGGAAGGAGCACGGATAGTCAGGAGCAGCACAGAGATGGACCCAAAAGGAATGAGCAGAGAGGGGGGCAGAAGCTATGGTGGGGCACAGAGAATGGGAGCAGTGGAAGGGATGAGAGAGAATATAGAAACAGAAACATAGACTTTGATGGCAGATAAGGACCACATAGCCCACTTAGTCTGTCCATTTCCTACCTATTGGATAAGCTGCAGATCCTGGTTAACCAACAGCTTACTTCCTCCTACCCTTCTAGAATTGCCTTATGTCTGTCCCATGCATTCGTGAATTCCCCACTGTTTTGACCCCACAACTCCCTCAAGAAGGCCGTTCCATGTGTCCACCACCCTCTCCATGAAAAAATACTCTCACGCTGCCCCTGAGACATCCTCTATGTTCAAATTGTGCCCCCTGTTCTTGCACATCTCTTTTTCTGAAAGATGCTACCCTTCTTGACTTTGTTGGTTCCACTGAGGAACTTGAAAGTTTCTGTCATGTCCCCTTCCTCATTTCCTCGAGGTATACATATTAAGCTCTTTTAGTCTCTCTTTGTATGGCTTCTGTTGCAGACCTTGCACCATTTCAGTTGCCCTTCTCTGGATTACCTCCATCTTGTCTATGTCCTTGTGGAGAAGGGTCTCCAGAACTGCATGTGGTACTCCAAATGGGGTCTCATCATCTGTCTATTCAGAGGAATAACAAATTCTTCTTTTCTTCTGGTGATGCCTCATATGCATCCTAGTATCCCCCCAGCCCTCCTTACTGCCTTCTCACATTGCTTGCCTACCTTTAGGTCATCTGATATGACTACCCCCAGGTCCCTTTCCATTTTGTTGTTAGTACCTCCACACACCCCATTGTGTACTCTTTCCCTGACTTTTGTTTCCCAGGTGCATTATTTGCACTTCGTTGCATTGAATCTAAACTGTCATACTTTTGACCAGTCCTCCAAACTTGCCAAGTCCCTTCTCATCCTTTCCACCTCCAATTGTGAATCAACCCTGTTGCAGATCTTTGTGTCACCCAAAGATGCATACTTTTCCTTCCAGTCCTAATGTCACCTAGAAAGACATTAAATAGGACCAGTCCAGTATTGTACCTGGAGGCACCCTGCTAGTAACCCCGCTTTGAAGTGGACTGTTTACTATTACCCTCTGCATCCTGTTGTTCAGCCAATTGTTTTACCTAGGCTACCACCCTGGGGCCCACTCCCAGGCTGGCTAACTGTTTATTAATATTTTGTGTGGGACTGTGTCAAATGCCTTGCTAAAGTCTATGTAGGCCATGCCCAAAGCCCCTCCCTGGTCTACTACTTTGGTCACCCAGTCAAGAAATCTACTAGATTTGTCTGACATGACCTTCCCACTGTGAATCCATGCTGCTTGGGTCCTGTGCCCTACTGGCCACTAGGTACTCAACAATTCTTTCTTTCAGAAGTGATTCCATCATTTTCTCCTGCACACTGAGGTCAAATTAACAGGTCTGTAGTTTCCTGCCTCTTCTTTGCTCCCACTTTTGTGAAGGGAATCACACCTTCAGTCCTCAGGTACCACACCATCCTCCCATTATTTGTTAAAAGGGTAGTCAGTGCTGTCACTAGTTCTTCCTTTAGTTCTTTTAGAATTCTGGGGTAAATCTCATCAGGCCCCATTGCTTTGTCCACCTTCAATCTTAGGAGTTCTTTCATGACCCTTTCTTCTGTGAATGGACTGATATCGACCCCCTATCCAGAGTGCTTCTATTGTTTGGTTTAGGTACCCCCCTTCTTTTGTGAATACTGGGCAGATGTATTCATTCAGTATCCCTGCTTTTTCACTGTCATCCTCTGCCTGCACACACCTCCTTTATTAAACCTCATTATCCCTCCCTTGGTCTTTCTTTGCTCCATAATGTACCTATAAAGATGTTATCCCCTTCTTAACTGAGTTGGCTATCTTTTTCTCTGTTTGGGCCTTTGCTATTCTGACTGCCTTCCCCATATCCTTCTACTTTAACTGATACAGTTCTCTGTCCTGCTCCTTCTGTGTTTCTTTATACTTCCAGAATGCTGTCTTTTCTCCCTAACCTTCCCTGCCACCTCTTTTGAGAAACTATATGTTTTTTTTCCTTCATTTAGTTTTATTTGCTTCACACAGGCTTGTTGCCTCTGTGATGGCAGTTTACATTTTCCCCATTGTTCCTCCCGCCTCCTTCTGCCCATTTACTAGTGCTTTTCTGAGGTACTCTGCCATTTTGCCAAAATCAGCCCTTCTAAAGTCCAGTACCCTCGCTTTTGTATGGCTTGACTCTATGCCTGTGTTTATCGTGAACCACACTGTTTGGTGGTTGCTTGTTTCCTGAAGGCTATCCACTTCTAAATCTTGAGATCCTCTGTCTGTCCCTGTTTGAGAGTACCAGGTCTAATATTGCTCCCTCTTGAGTGGGTTCTAACACCAGCTGTCTGAGGCATGCCCCTGTAGAGCATCGAGATGACCCTGCTCTTGGCTATGGCTGCAGCAAAGGGCTCCAGTTAACATCTGGCATATTCATGTCCCCATCAACAATATCTCCTTTTTCTGCCATTCTAAGGATGTCTTCTATCATTTCCATGTCAATTTCTTCCCCTGAGACGGGGTCTGTATACAACCCCAATGCAGATTGTGGTGCCATTTTCTGTCTGCAGGTGACCCACAGTGCCTCCTCACCTCCCTGTTTACCCTTTAGTTCCATTGCTTTGATCCCTTCTCTCACGTAGAGAGCTTCTCCTCCACTTTTACCTCCCTGTCCCTCCTGTAGATTGTGTACCCTGGTATGTTGACATTCCAGTCATGGTTCTCTGTGTACTGTTTCTGTAACTCCTGCACTATCCAGGCATCCCTCTTCCATCAAGGCCACTCATTCAGGTAGCTTGTTATCCAGACTATGGGCATTGGTACTCGTTGCACTCCATTTTTTGATGGCCTTACCCCTTTAACCCCATCCCTGTCCTTACTGCCTTTCACTTTTTCTCCATTTACCCCATCCTGCTCCCTATCGACTTCTCTACCTTGGTGTTTACCTCGCTAACTACCCTGCTTTGTTGGTGGGTGTCTGGGATTTCCTGCTCCTTTTCAGTGCTTCCTCCTTGTCTAGTTTAAATGCTCACCAATGAAGCATTTAAGCCTATCACCTAGGATCCTGGTTCCCCTTCCTCGACAGATGCAGACCCATCGCACCAGTATTGGCCTGTATCCCTCCAGGTGGAACCCCAGTCTCCAATGAAGCCAAACCCTGAGCTCCACACCAGTTTTTCACCCATTCTTTGAATCCTATGGTGTGGAGTACCCTATCCTCACCCATGCCATAGACAGACAGCACCTCCGAGAAGGTTACCTGCATGCTACTTGTCCAATGCCCCTCCCCAACTCCACAAACTCCTCCTGCACTGCTCTGATCCTATTCCTAGCCAGGTCATTTGTTCCTAGGTGGACAATGATGTCCAGTTCCTCTCCCATGCTGCTGCTCCTGCAATCCTGAGGATTCACTTCCTATCCCTCCGAGTCATGGTACCAGGCAGACACCTCACCTCCCTCTTCCGTCCCTCCACCAGTTCTACCCCTGAACAATTGAGTCCTCCACCAGGAGTTGTTTCCTTACCCTATGGGTTCCATGCCACCCTCCTGTGGGTCTCCTTTGTGGAGGTTCCCAGCATCCTCCTTGGGCTCCACTGCGGGTGCCTCATAAAGGGAACCACGCTCCACCAGAACGGTGTAAAAATTGTTGGGAGGTACAACTGGAGGGATGTGCCTCTGTTCTACCACCATCACCCTCCCTGAGCCCACCGTGGTCCAAGAGAGATGAAAAATCAAACAGGAGCAGCAGAAGTTGTGGGGAAACAAACAATAGTAGTTTGGACGGCAGAGTCATAGAGGGGACAACAAAGGCAAGGAGCAAGGAGGAACAAATGGCATGGTAAGAACCCAAAGGCAGAGTGAGGGCACAACAGCAAAGAGCAAAATGGATGGCAACAATGAAGAACAGCAAAACTAATGGAACAAGCTACAAAGCAGACAAACAACATACAGAGAAAATCACACATGAGAAACACTAAGCCATGATTGTATGACTGTTAGGGGTTTATGAAATGTTGGGGAAGGAGTCACTCAGCCTCCACTGAGCCACTGGCTATGCTTTCAGTTATGGGACTGTGCCCTTGTCAATCTTCATTTCATTCTCCTCCCTCCTTCTACTGCCCCATACCCACTATTGCCACGTGCCTCATCTCACTTCATTTTGAAACCCCTACTGTCTCAGTGGCAGATGACCTCTTCCAGACGTTTCAACTGATCTGCCACTGTTCTTTCTGTAAGAAATACTACGATATCCTTCCTGAATCCCCCGCCACCACCACCAATTTCATGGAGTTTTCTCTGGTGTTCATGTTACTGTACTACTCACTGTGTGCAACTCACTGCTGTCCACCTTGTTTATATATAGACGTACTGGAACATCTCAGTCACATCTCCCTCTTGTTTTGTCCTCCATCATGTACATGCGACCTCCCAAGTGCTGACCATCAGACCTCTGTTGTCCCTGTATCATTTTACTAGTCCTTTCTGCACTGCCTCCAGCCTACTCTGTTCTTTCTCAGTGTGGACTTCAAAACTGCCGCGTAGTGCCTCTAGGTACAGTTGATGCAGGGATCTATATGGTGCAGTATTCCTCTGTCTTCCTGCTAGTGATCCCTCCTGACATATCCCACCTTCCAGTTTGCCTTTCCCACCACCCTACTGCACTGTGCAAGCGCCAAGTTGTCCATTAGTATCACCCCAGATCCCTTTCTTTCATTCTCCTTTCCATTACCACCCCATCCATTCTGTATTCCAGTCTTGGTTTCTTGATCCCCATGCATTACTTTGCAGCTTTCACATTATAGTTCAACTGCTGCATCCTTGATCACCTCTCCACTCTTCACAGGACATTCTTCATGCCCTTATCCCTCCTCGGTGTCTACTCTATCAGAGATCTTGGTGTTGTATGTGAAGAGGCATATCTTACTTGGATCCCGCACCTATGCCACATATAAATATGTTAATGAGGACTGGTCCTAGAACTGATCCTTGGGACATCCCACATGACATCCTTTACCCCTGAGGGCTCTCCATTTAGGACTATCCTCAGTCAATATTTTGCCCATCTCGTTATCTTATCTCGCTCCCTCCAGGTTGCCCAGCTTTACCAACCTCCCATGTGGGATGAAGTTGAAGGCTTTGCTGACATCCATGTGCAGGGCATTCACTTCCTGTTCCTGTCTATGGTCTTTGTCATCCTAGCAACAAATTCAATCAGGTTCATCTGACATAACATCCAATGATAAATTCATGCTGTCTGGAGTTCTGCAGGCCTTTGGCATCCAGGAATTTTACTATCCTCTCCTCTACAATGGATTCCAGTTGTTTCAGTACTATGGATGACAGTCTGACTGGTCTATTCTTCCCTGACTCATCTTTTTTTTTTATTTTCTTTATTCTCTTCTGTGCTGCAGGGTACTTACCTTCATCCGTCCTGTTATGCAGGAGCTCAACTACCCTGTTCCTCAGGGCAGCCTCCACCTCGGAAGCACAGCGGGAGGACTGTGGCTTACCCCAAATGGTGGGGCCCTCCCCAGTGAGGGGAAACAAGGAGAAGGAGACCACATCACCCTAGATCCTGCCCCTGACTTACCTAGGCTTTGTTTACTCCCCAAGGTAGGTCCCCATCGTGACTTCATATTGCATGCACAGAAGGGTTTTTTCTTGTTACGCCTAGAGACGTGGCATGCAATGTATCCAGATCGGGTGCGATGCTCCATGCAGCAAGATACTGCTGTCCCTTCCACCACTGTGTCCCTGCATTAGCACTGCCTCCAGCTTCTGCTAGAGGCCACTGCTATGCCGGAACCCCATACCCCACCCTGAAAGAGGAAAGCAGTCCATCGGACGACAATCCCTCTCACCCTGCCACCCCTGGAGGCCCAGGCTCGCCCTGAACCCGGTTGCCAGCATGCGCGAGATGTGGCATCCAGCGCCTCAACCCTCAGCACCACTGGGCTGGCTCCTGACTCATCTTGACCCCACCTTTGTGTGGGGTAGTCACATGTGCTGTCCTCCAATCATCTGGCACTTTCCTTGTCTCTAAAGAACAAACAAAGAGATCCACTAACAATCTAGCCAAGAGCTACCCAATCTCCTTTCACAGACTCAGATGCAACCCATCAAGGTCATTGATTTCTTTGCATTCAGTGCCATTAGACTGTTCACCACTCTATCCTCCATGACAGGTTCCATGTTGACACGTGTTAGAATTCCCCTTTTGGCTTTTACTGCAGTCTGGCAGAGGGCTACTGTCCTCAAATGTGAACACTGAACAGAAATAATCAATAATAAATAATCACCAGTGAGTTTGCCTTCCTGTTCTTATTCTCTGCCCGTGCTCACTTTTTTAGCCTGAACACAACTTCCTAGTTTTTCGCTGCTCTTGTATATAGTGAAAGAATGCCATAACCCCTCTGCTAGCCTCAGCTCTTCTTCACCTTAGTCTGTCTCACTATGCTTGACACCCATACATTTTGTGGATATGCCACCTGTCCTTTCTGACTGAGTTTTTATATTTAATGAATTACTTTTTTTTCATTCACTGCCTCTTGCTCTTTTTGAAAGCCACAATGGTTTCTTCTCTCTTTGTCTCCTCTACCAGCTTTGAACAAAGCCATGCTCCCTCCAGTACTCATTTTAATCAGATCCAGTTTGCTGGCTGCTCCTACTGCTGCTGTCACATCTTGCAGTTTTCCCCAGCACCTCCCTTATCCTCCCAATATTTCAAGTCCAGGACCATAGAACAGAATCTGTTAGCAGAAGAAGGATCACCGGCTCATCATGTCTACCCATTCCTGCTAATGTAGTTCATCCATTGACTTGTCCCTGTACCTCAACCTACACAGTTCTGTGATTGTTGAGCCCATCGGGAGTTCACATACATGGTGCGGCAATGATGAGCCACTGCGGTCTTGGGCAGAAAATTTTGAGAATAAAGTTAATGTTTTGACTTTGCCAGTGACAACAAACAATAAAAATTCAATAGTACATGCAGTGTGGTCTTTTTGTTTGAGAACCAGCCCTTGAACTAGAATATTGCAGGTTCACACCTCACTAGGGACAAATACGCATTAGGTGACCTTGAGCGATTTCACTTAACCTTTCAGTGCACCAGTCCACCCAGTTGAGGAATGGTTAGAAGCAGAACCCCACTGACTGAGATAGAAACATAGAATTTGACAGCAGAAGGAGACCAAAGGTTCCATCAAGTCTGCCTTTACTATACTACTGTTACGGTCGCTGTTGAATCTAGTCTGGGCTATCATGGGTCAACAGACTGTAAAACCAAAATAAAGTTATCTCAATTTTATAAAGCAGCTTTTTATATACAGGGCATCATGAAGCACTTAATCTAGTCTACCTAAACAAGAATGATTGATATACCTGACATGATTATGATCTTGAGTATTTAGAACATACTTTCTAATCAAATGTCTATTCATTAATTTCATGGATGCGTGAGTAGAAATGAACAGCCTACATCCTTTTTGCAGACTTGTGGTGTGGAATTTAGACTTGAAAGAATTTATTTTGTTATGGAATTGTATCACTTGTACATTGGCCAGAATACACACCGGATATAGATCATGTGAAGAACATTCATTTTAGGTGACTGTGAGCTTGTGGGCTGCAAATATGTTAGACAGCAATATGTATAATACATGTTTAAATTCTCTGACTTATCCGCACCTAATAACTAACATCTATAGATCTGAACCTTCTCCATGGATTTATTTAGCATATGACAGCATTATATCTCTGAGCAACCAGCTATGACATTATGTATTTAATATAGGTAATCTACAGGATAGCTAGTACATTTGCAACATACCTAAGGGCTGCCACATACTTATGTTTTCTTCTGATCCACTCTGAAGTCTGAATCCATCCTGTTGTACTTGCAGTATGTCATAAAATAACCACAGCATTATATGGGATGATGTCTGTTCATACCATAAGAGTATTATATACTGTATAATACAGATAAATTGTTACCCTTTTATTTGTCTAAGCCATTTACCTACCTGTCTCAGGCAGTGCCATAGCCACAGAAATCTTGAGCCAGAGTGTAAGTGGTTACAATTACATACCAGGTTGCTGGTGCCCTACTGTACTTCCCAGAAGCTGAGCATATCCACCACTACAATGTGCTGGGGCCTAGATTGAATTATTTCCTGAATCCCAATGTCCCCACTGGCAGTGCAGAGAGCTGCAACCAACTCACAGGTTCAGTTTTATTATCCCTCCACAAGAAATTGCAGGTTAGCAAGTGAATATCAGCTACAGCACAATGGATGTGTTTGTGTGGTCTCACAAGTGTGCATAATAACATAAGCATCAGGGTTTGCTGTTGCTCATCAGAATAGGCGCAGCAGACCCTGTTTTCATATGAAGAAATCTATTGAACAGTTATAATTTGTAATAAGACAGCCTGAGAACTCTTACACAAGTATAGACAGAAATAACAACAACTAGCAGGAGCCTCTCATGTGATTCACAGTTTCTGTTCCAGCGCATTTTTTATCTGCACTTTTTCCTTCTATTCTGGCCATGACCTTGCCCTCATCTGTCCCTGTTAACTCCCCTTCCCCATCACCCTAACCTGTGTTCCTCCTTCCTACTCCAAGGATTACCACCAATGTGGGGCAGAAGGGGGACTGGTCTATGTGTAGAGAGGTACAGGAGGCTATGTGGACCCCAGTGTACCAGGCATTGTCCTGCAACCCCAAATCTTTTTCCCTTCATTTTAGTCCCCCAATTAGCAGTAGCAGGGCTCCAAATGTGCAAGCATGCACGCAGCGATGTGCCATTGCATGGAGTCAGCTGTGATGATGGAATCAACTGACAGCCTTCTTGCCCTGCTGCTCAAGTCTGCATGTCCACCTGTATTTCTACTCCAGATACTTCTTTGTGCCAAAAACACATGGAGATTTCATCCTATTGTGGACCTTTCAGCGTTAAATGAGTACATTGTTGAAAAAGTTTCACATGCTCTCATTGTTTAAAACATTTCACATGCTCTCACTGGGATCGCTACTTCCCATGCTGACTCAGAAAGACTGGATATGTGCACTGGATATTCTAGATGCATACCAACATAACAAGCATTTGTCAATGCTGAATGTTTGCTTGCTGGCACTGGCATTGGTAGTGTAGAAGTTACAGAGCTGCGTATAGGAATGGCAGTGAAGTATTGAACTGAAGCCAACCCCACCACCACCTGCAGAGAGTGACAGGCATTGGGGTGTGCCTTTAGGTTGTCGGGCATAACGGCCATGCCATTTCTCACCACCCCACCCTGCAGACACTGACAATTGTCACGGTGTTCCTTGGGTCTTTGGCCTTATCGCACCCCATTCCATTAGAAAATATGGTGAGATGGTGCGATATAGAGAATGGGTGAACTTTGGGGCCAAGAGTCCAAGGCATACCTCGATGCCTCTCACTGGCTGCAGGGGTGTGGAATGGTATGAGCATTACAGGCAAGAATCCCAAGTCACACCCTGATGCCTGTCATTCTCTCAGGGTTAGGCGATATGGTTGGAAACCCTAATACCTCAGGCATTCGTGGTATTTTCACTCCAAATTTTCAACATTTTTTTTGTGACCCCACCTCATGAACAGGGGAATATCAGTTTGTTAGCTGAAAGCTGCTTATGCACAGCGATTACGGGCGTTAGCACCACAGGTGCAAAAGCATTTAACAGGATGTAAAAATGACAGCTGTACTGTTCATGGGAGGTGTAAAATGGCAATGTTGCAAATCTGCAGTAAAATACAAAAAATGGTGAAGTGACGAGCGACATAGAAACTGTGCAACACACCGATATAATTAGGTTGGGGATTTTTACAGCAGATTGTCAACTCAGGCATTTTGGTGCCTCCGATCATGAACAGTGTCACTGTGATTTTCTTTATCTGTCCAGAACAATGATTTCCCACAGCAACCATGCATCTCTGCACTGAAAGTGTGAAAACACACTCGGTCATGTTGTGAAAAATGACAGCTGTACTGTTCATAAGGAAGTGTGGAAAAATGCCACTGGTGAAAATCTGGACTGAAAATATTACAAAGTCATGAACTTACGAGGGTGTGTGAAACTGCGCAATGCTCACTCGTAACACAGTCATTTTATGGACTTTTGTCACCAAATTTTCAACATAGCCATTTTAAGACCTCTGCTCATGAACAGTGTAACTGTGATTTTCTTAATCTGTCCCAAACATTGCTTTCGCACACCAACAGCACCATTGTGCGCTACATGTGCGAAACACATTTTGGGCTACATATGAAAAATGGCAGATGTACTGTTCATAAGGAAGTGCAATAAAATGGCAATGTTGAAAATCTGAAGTGAAAATATTAAATTTGCAAACTTACGAGCAAGCATAGGAACTGGGCGCAATGATTGCGAAAACAGTCATTTTATTTTTTCACCAAATTTTCAACATAGCCATTTTAGGACCTCTGCTCATGAACAGTGTCTCGTGATTTTCTTGATGTGTCCCATACATTGATTTCGCGACATCGACTGCGCCATTGTGCGCGCTACATGGGCGGAAACACATTTTGGCCAAGATGTGAAAAATGACAGCTGTACTGCTCATAGGAGGTGTGGTAAAATGGCAATGTTGAAAATCTGGAGTGAAAATATTAAATTTGCAAACTTACGAGCTAGCATAGAACTGCGCAAACGCACGCACGTAAACAGTCAATTTTAGGAATTTTTTCACCAAATTTTCAACATAGCCATTTTAAGACCCTGCCCGCGAACAGTGTCACTGTGATTTTCTTAATTTGTCCTGTACATTGATTTTGCACACTGACCGCGCCATTCAGCGCCATATACGGAAACACGTTGTGGGTGAGATGTGAAAATGACAGCTATACTGCTCATAAGAAGGTGTGGTAAAATGGCAATGTTGAAAATCTGGAGTGAAAATATTGAAATTACAGAACTTAATGAGCGCATGAGGAACTGCGCACCATCAGAAAACAGTCATTTTAGAATTTTTTCACCAATTTTCAACATAGCCATTTTAAGACCTCTGCTCATGAACAGTGTCAGTGTGATTTTCTTAATGTGTTCCATATATTGATTTCAAGACACTGACTGTGCCATTGTGCACTACATTGGCGGAAACACATTTTGGGTGAGATGTGAAAATGACAGCTGTACTGTTCATAAGAAGGTGTGGTAAAATGGCAATGTTGAAAATCTGGAGTGAAAATATTGAAAATTGTGGAACTACGAGCGCATGCGAGGAACTGCGCAACGCACGTCAGAAACAGTCATTTTAGGAATTTTTCCACCAAATTTCAAAATAGTCTTTTGAGAGCCCACCTTATAACACTGGCAGTGTCATTTCGTTAATCATTCTGGAAAGGTGATTTCACGCAGTGGCTGCAAAATCACCCTTCGGCCCGAGTAACGCCATGACAGTGCAAGAATTCATGAGGAGGCGTCCCAAAACCCCTTGTTGAAAATTCCGTCCACCGAAGATGCGTCGCCGTGCTCCGTAGGTAAGTATGGGTGTGGGTGGGTGTGGGAGGCAGGGTGCGCAGTGGGTGGGTGCGGGTTGTGGGAGGGGCTGGGAGACTGCGTGGGACCGTTTTTGCTTTTCAGGGTTTTTTTTTAAAAGACAGCAGGACGTTTGCCACGCTGGGGTGGGCTCCCAGCGTGGCACAAGGACGGCTGGGGTAGTCTGAAGCCGACGGGGATTGGGCACCCCCGTCGGCTTATGAGATTTGTTGCCACGCTGGGGTGGGCTCTCAGCGGCACCCAGTACTTTCGGTGGAGGACAGTGGAGCTGACGGGGATTGGGCACCCCATCGCTATACGATATCTCTGCCATGCTGGGGTGGGCACCCAGCATGGCATTTGAAGGCTTTGGGGAGCGAGCACAACCGAGGGGATTGGGCACCCCATCGGCTATAGAGTGTGTGCGTGGGGGCAGCACGCAGGTGCGTGTGCGTGTGTGTGTGTAAGGAGTTGCGCATGAGCAGGCGATATCTTATCGCTGCTCACTGAAGCGTAGATCCCCTTCAACTGTATGCCACTGCATTTTGGAGCTTGTCATAGTCAGCTCCAGCATGCATTGGCGGACAGGCGCGCGCCTGCCAACACACTGACTGAAGTGGAAGAGGGCGACACATCTCAGAAAACTCGGATGATGGCACTATGTTTTTGCACATGTGCAAGCAAACATAAAAAATCAGGAACTGCCACAGACAATACCTGTGGTTTGTTTTAAGGGCCATCGTTTTAAATTCTGAGTGTTGCTCTTTGGCTTATTTTATTTATTTATTTATTGAAGTCATGGAATTACAACCCTTTGAGTCAAAGACTCTTTTGCAAAAGCTCCATGTCAGATTCACAAACAGGTTAAAAAAAATTACAGGAGATTAATACAGTACATTATACATTAGTGCATCAAAAATGAGGGTGGAGTGCATGGCAAAGAAACAACATAGGGAGAAGATTTAAAACAGGATACTGAAACATTACAGGAAATTAATACAGTGCATAATACATAGGATAAGAGTATACAAGTAATACAGTGCATTATACATAAGTGCGTCATAACTGACGGCAGAGTACATGATAATTAAACAAACATGGTGCAGACAGTGCTAGCTAAGTATGTAAACAGATAAGAAATTAGAGAAAGAAAGGGAGACCAGAAGGAAGTCACTTAAGGAGAATTGTGACAGCTGGGGGGTAGGAGAAAAGTTGAGTAGACGGGTGTAAGGTGTAGAGAAGGAGGAGTAGGAAAGAGTGCAGGTAAAGAATGAGTAAAGAGCAGGAGGGAAATGAGTGAGGAGGGAGAAATTAGACCAAGTTAACGGGGAGGAGAGGGGAAATTGAGGGACAAGCTATGAGCATTTATAGATTGACCTCTAAAAGCTAGGAGCAGTCACAACTATTCATAGTCGGTGCTGGTGAAGTTTAGTTTTAAAGAGGCACAATTTAACTGTGGAAAAACCAGAGGATGCAGGCCATTGAGCAGGACAGGGTCTTGTGAAGAATGCCCACTACCCTAAGGATGTCTTGCAGAAAGGGACTACCTAAAGGGCCTTATCAGAGCTCCTAGTAGAATGAGGGTAGGAGCAGGGAGATGAGCTGCTGGACTGAGGAGGGAGAGAGGGCAAATCTTCAGCAGTGTATGTATTTGCCAAATGCTTTGCAGTTGCATTCAAGACCCTTTGTTGGCAGTAGCCACACGTGTTCTTTTGTACAAAGAGCTGGTCCAGAGCTTGTAGCACCTTTACATAAGAAAGATACAATCAGAGAACATGCTGTACCAATAAGGGAAGGTCCCCAATACAGTTAAACTACAGTGAACACAACAGAAGACACTTAGCCTATGTTACTGAAAACCTGTTTTGCTAAGAATAGGGCAGGTCTGCTGTGGGTTCTCTGTGTAGGAATGCAACACAGCTGTGAGAGTAGGCCAAGGAGCACAAGGTGCACATTGTTGTGGTGCACCTACAGTAACAGGCCCTCAGAATGTGCTCTTACATGTTCAGTGGTTTCAAGGAGTAGCTGCTCCCTATCCGGATGATTGTCTCCTGAAGGGATCTTCTGTAGACCTGGCAGTTTATTCAGTGAACAGGGCCAGGCAGTTACTGGACCAGTTGGATATCTTGTTCAATGTACAATGTCCATTCACATCCCTTGCCAGAGATTGCAATATACTGGAGTGGTGCTCAACACATCTGAGGAAAAGCTTTCCTGCCAGAGGATCAGGTAGTTGTCCTAATAGCTCAGGTAGGCCTGGTTTCCCAAAGCAACAGGATCTCAGCTAGAATTATCCTCTGGTTTTGGGCATTGTGGCTTCTTTCATATTCATGCCCTCTGGCCTCCCTATATATGTGGGTTCCTCAGCGGCCTCTACATGCTCAATAATCTGGGCACACCAGTTCCTCACCACCCTATCATCATGAGCACCTCTGTGGCAGACAGTATGGTAGTGGCTGGTCAGACATCATCTGCTGGTAGTGGCTCCTAGTCTAATGACTGTAGTGAAGTCATCCTATGTTAGATGCATCCAACATTGGATGCAGCACCCACTCACTTCACTCCAGATCTAAGTTCCCTGGTCCCTGGTGGAATACACCCACCAAATTAATATCCTGAAATGGAGGTGATTTTGTACAGGTTCAAGTCACTGGTCAAGCAGCTCCAGGAACAGTCAGTACTAGTTCAGACAGACAACCATTGTGCCGCGTTCAAACTAAACAAACGGGGAGGAACACACTCCTATCCTCTGTATCTGGAAGTGATTCAGGCATGTTGCACCCAACTAGCAGGCACACAAAATGGGCTGGCAGAAACTAGCCACTCCAGACCACAGCACAGCCTCGTGACTGAGAACTACATGGTGATGTGGCATAACTGTTGGTGGTGATGTAGTCCGGTTGGACCTTTATGCACCTACACAACACAAAACTCACATTTTGCTAGCAGCAGAGCCTGGAGTTTTCTAGCAAGATATAGTATTCCTCTGCTACCATGTGCACTTCCTTTATGCCTGTCCACCTTATTTTGCTAAGTCCAGGAGTCCTAAGCAAGGTACAGAATAAACCAGCCAAAATAATCCTGATTGTTCCTCTGTGGATGAGACAGATCTGGCTCCCAATGTTGTGAGACACATGGTAGCAGAACCACTGTTTCAGCTGCCTCTCAGCTTGGTCCTTTTGTCTCTGTTCCAGGGTCAGATGCTGTATCTGATCCTTTCTTCATTCTGCTGTACACTTGGCTCCTGAGGATGTATAGCCTAGAGGTTTGAGTAACGAGCTATGCATGAACTTGGTACCTGCAGACCTGGATTTGATTCCCACAACCTCCACTTGCATACTGTATGACTCTGAGCAGTCATTTAATCAGCTCAGATTTCCGGGTCACCCTGAAAACAGGCACTTATGCCTAGTGGGCCCTACTTGGTTAACAAAGACTAAATAATAACAAAGACTAAATAATGTAGATCTGACGTAGTTTGTCATGTCTCACAAGGTGTCAGCTATCCTGCTGACTGCTAGGAAGTTAGTTTCAGCTTGGGACTTCAACCTAGTTCTGGATTTCCTGTTCAGGGCTCTGTTCAAAACTGCTGCCTCCCATGACCTCTGTTTTGTCCTGGAAAACTCTGTTGTTGGTGGTGATTACCTCAGCTCATCAAATGTCCAAGTTTCAGCCTCTCATTGTTGATGCTCCCCTCTTATCTGACCTTTCAATCTAGTAGGGTGACCATTAAGACTAATTCTAGGTTTCTAGCTACAGTGATGTCTGAATTTACTTTACGTTAGTCCATGAGCTGCCTGTATTCTTCTCAAATATGCAAAATCTGGGAGGTGATCCTGTACTTCCTGGATATCTTCAGTGTCTGCTTTTATCTGGACCTCACCAAGGATGTCCTGCAGTCAGCTTTGATGCCTATGTCCTTTGCCTCATGTATTCTGGACAAGACAGTTTTAAACAGTGTCTGTCTAGGTGGATGTATTCCTGCATTTCGTTGTGTTATCGGAAGGCTGGCAATGAGTTTCCTGGTACTATCATAGGGCATACCATAAGGACATGGTAGTCTCTGTGGCTTGTTTCAGGTTGGTCTCAGCATCTGAATTCTGCTTTGCTGCTGCCTGGAATAGAATCAATACAGTCTCAAAGCACTGCAGTCAGAGCTTGACTTTGTAAGAGGTCTATTTTTGGTCTAGCTATGCTAAAGAGCTACTAGCCTAGGCATTGTCATCTTTTCTTACCTCCATGTAGGGCTGCTGACATAGGTGTCAGGACCAATGGACATGGGGGCAGCCACACCTTTTGCCCTTCAGTCTTCAACGTGCTCCTTTACTGCATGGATGGACAGAAGGAAGCATTCATGGTTTCCTTTACAGTTTGTGTGTGCAGCCCAGCCTTGCACTGAACTGGAATCTTCCAGCAGGCTAGCACTGGGGCCTCAGTCAGATGGTCAATCTTACTGCCATGTCAAGGCAGCTGCTAGAGTTGTCGTGATGTGATGCAAGGTTGGCCATTTGCTTCCATTATATTCATGGAACCAAAATCTCCTGAAATGACAAAGATTTGCTTTTGTGGGTGACTGATACATTACTTATTGTTTGTTATGCTGGAAAATGTGCAAATTTCTGTGTACAAAAACAGTGGTTTGCATAAATTGCCTTTTGCCTGTGTCCCTTTTGAACGGCCAGCCCCACCCCTTTGCCTCCCATGTTTTAGCACCCATGCCATACTGATTTGTATTTGCTCAATGTATTGGGTTTTATGAGGAGATAGTCTCAAAGAATATAGATTTATTACTTATTAGTAACAATAGATCTTGAGAGACTCTCCTCCATAGAGTCAAACAACTCCTCCATTCCCTGCAAGAAAAGACTACTTTTTTATTTTAGATTACTACATAATGTGCATTTCAGTTGCCTGATTGTTTTAATGGGCAGACCCTAGTGAAATTACTTTAATAGTCAGACTCTAGTGTGATTGTTTTATTGGGTGTCATCTGGTGTGAATGTTTTATTGGGAAGAGTCTAGTGTGATTGTTTTATTGGGCAGACTTTAGTGTGATTGTTTTAATTAGCAGACTTTAGTGTGATTGTTTTACTGGACAGACACTCTACTGTGATTGTTTACTTGGGCAGAGTCTAGTGTGATTGTTTTACTGGGCAGACTCAAGAGTGATTGTTTTATTGGGCAGAGTTTAGTGTGATTGTTTTACTGGACAGACACTCTACTGTGATTGTTTACTTGGGCAGAGTCTAGTGTGATTGTTTTACTGGGCAGACTCAAGAGTGATTGTTTTATTGGGCAGAGTCTAGTGTGATTGTTTTACTGGGCAGACTCAAGGTGATTGTTTTATTGGGCAGAGTTTAGTGTGATTGTTTTAATGGGCAGACTTTGTGTGATTGTTTTACTGGACAGACACTCTACTGTGATTGTTTAATTGGGCAGAGTCTAGTGTGATTGTTTTACTGGGCAGACTCAAGAGTGATTGTTTTATTGGGCAGAGTTTAGTGTGAATGTTTTATTGGGCAGAGTCTAGTGAGATTGTTTTATTGGGCAGACTAGTGTGATTGTTTTAATGGGCAGACTTTAGTGTGATTGTTTTACTGGACAGACACTCTACTGTGATTGTTTAATTGGGCAGAGTCTAGTGTGATTGTTTTACTGGCAGATTCAAGAGTGATTGTTTTATTGGGCAGAGTTTAGTGTGATTGTTTTATTGGGCAGAGTCTAGTGTGATTGTTTTATTGGGCAAACCCAGTACAATTGTTTTATTGGCAGACTCTAGCATGATTGTTTTAATGGACAGACTCTTGTGTGATTGGATTACTGGGCAGACTCTAATGTGATTGTTTCAATGGGAATAAAATGAACAGGCTCCTGTACAATTGTTGTATTGGGTAGATTCTAGCATGATTGTTTTTATTGGGCAGACTCTAGTGTGATTTCCTATTGGGCAGAGTCTAGTGTGATTGTTTTATTGGGAAGAGTCTAGTGTGATTGTTTTATTGGGTAGACTCTAGTGTGATTGTTTTATTGGGAAGAGTCTAGTGTGATTGATGTATTGGGTAGACTCTAGTGTGATTGTTTTATTGGGCAGAGTCTAGTGTGATTGTTTTATTGGGTAGACTCTAGTGTGATTGTTTTACTGGGCAGGCTCTAGTGTTATTGTTTTATTGGGTAGACTCTAGTATAATTTTTTATTGGACAGAGTCTAGTGTGATTATTTTATTGGGCAGACTCTAGTATGATTGCTTTATTGGGCAGACTCTAGTGTTATTGTTTTATTGGGCAGATACTAGTGTGATTGTTTTATTGAGTAAACACTAGTGTGATTGTTTTTATTGGAAAATGCTAGTGTGATTGTTTTATTAGGCAGACTCTAGAGTGATTGTTTTATTGGGCAGACTCTAGTGTGATTGTGTTTGTTTTATTGGGCAGACTCTAGTGTGATTGTGATTGTTTTCTTGGGCAGACTCTAGTGTAATTGTTTTATTGGACAGGCTCTAATGTGATTTTTGCAATGGGCAGACTCGAGAGTGATTGTTTTTGACTGGATTCTAGTGATATACCTTCCTGCCTTTCTTATGTGATTGGTCTGAGATGAATTTAGGGATGTTTAGAATCCGAGTCATGGAACTGGATTTTTCAGCTCCAACCATTTATTTTTCGGAATTAGAATTTTATGATAAAGGTCAAAAACAAAATTCCTAAAAATGAGGTCTAAATTGGTATCTGAATCCTTTTCCAAGTCTGCATCAGACTACAGACTACAACCCCTTCAGACTGCCACAACAGTGAAACAAGCCTCTGACCCCAACCAGAAGCTAGCCTGCCTGCCTCATGAACACAAATCACAAAGACATCCCCATTCCTCCACCCTTGTCATTGCACCCATTTTTCCTTACCACTTTATTGGACAGAAAAACATCAAAATACTGGATACTGCTGCTTACTGCTCCCAGTCCAGTCCTAATGACCCTGTTTGCTGTCACCACCAGTCAATTCTTATAGTTTGTTCTCTTCTCCATCTCGACCCACACTGTCCTTCCCATGGGCCGAGACATCTGTCTCTCCCAGCTAGTGCACAAAGGGTAAAATCCAATCCATTTTAATTTTATTTATGCCTGCACAGCATTAGCCTGACTCCATCCTTGTGTTGTTGGGCCAGAGAGGCAAGTGACCTGTACAAGAACAGTCCCAACACCTTAGCCAGCTGCCACAGGCTGAATGTAAGAAAGCACATGCATTCACTTGCAGTTACTCTATAGTGGTCTGCTAAAGTGGAGGGATTTGTGCTGGTCCCAAGTAGCCTGTGTCCAACACAATAAGTATGGAGTCAGACTTAAAGAGCTAGTGTAATGCCTAAAACTAATATTAGTTTGAAAAGCAGTCAACTATTACCTTTTATATCTGAGGTACTTTTCTTTTCCTTTGTTTAACTAGAAGATTGTTTACCTGATGTTAGTAGATGTGATGGGTGGGACAGCACTCTGTCTGGTACCTGACATGTCTGTCTCTATTCAGCCCCTCCACATCAGTATTGTGACCTCACTGATTGTGACATCACTGCTGCTTAGGAACAGCCACTCAGCAGCTGCCAGGTCAATCACCTGTGATGTCACTGTCAGTGAGATCACAATGCTGATAGTGTAGTTGGGGGGACTAGAGATAGATATGTCAGCTGTCAGGCTGAGAGCTATTTTACACATCCAACACAGTATTATCATATACAAACTTTTGTAATGAGCAAAGGAAAAGAAAAAAATCCTTCATAAGTTGACTACTTCTCAAAATTTGAATCCTGTCCCAGTCTGTCTGTTTTGATTCCACTAGTCTTTAATGTTAGGCAGGATACTGCTCCAAGGACAGCACACTTAGGAATAAAATTGACAGTTCTACTGTGGCTCAAAAAGGTCAGATGATCAGGTCATCTCACACCATAGCTCTGAAGGAATATGCTCATGGAGTGCACTGTCAATGGAGCTGTACTTTGTATTCACTAGGGTTGCTAACCCTCTCAGAAGCACCTGAATCTGCACCACTGAGCACAGTTTCTTCCTAGATCTCCTGCACAGTGTTAGGCAGGCATAGGCCTCTATAAATTAAAATTGGTTTGGAGTTTTGATATTGGTATTAGTAGAATAAATGGACCATGGCCCATGGCAAGGAGAGTGTAGGTTGGTATAGAGCAAAGATTTGAAGAACTGAATGGAGTTACTGTCAAACAAGGTAATCAGGACAGGACTGGTATTAGTGGAGAGCAACACCGTGGTTACTGATGTGTTTGTAATGTAAAGTGGAAGGGGGATAGGGAGGAATGGAAACTACAATCAGGGTGGGGAAGAGGGATGTCTTTGTGATTAATGTCGCATGTTGTGGCAGTCAGCTTCAGGGTCATACCAGGGCCTTGTTTCACTGTTGTGGCTGAGTGGAGGGACTTGTAGTATGTTGTCCAATGCAGAATTGCAAGTTCCACCTCAGACTCCTATACCAAATCTGATGTCTTACTGGAATCAGACCAGAATCAGACTAGGAAATTAAATTTCCAAAATCCAGTTGATGTGCATTGGAATGGAATCAGCTGAGTCTTAGCACCCTACATGGATTCCTTTGTTCTTGTAAGTTGGTAGATGTTGAAACTGTTAACTATGTTGGGAGCGGATGTGGATGGGGCCACTCATGCTATTTAAGTGATGCCAAGGTGTCTGATCTCATATGTAGGGTGTGTGTAGCTGCATGGGCACCTACAGCTAAACAATGAAAAAGTCTCCCAAGAGGTTCTGACACCACTGGCTTACACTCCAATAATTGTGGTTCTATGGAAATAAGTCTCTTAAAGACTACTGTTATTGTAGTAACAAACCTTTTCTTTGTACATGGATGGATGGAGGTGGCATTTATGCTTGAGAAAGTATCTAATGCACAGATTGTGAGTTCACAACAGAGTGACCCAGCTCCGAGAAAGATGATGAAGGTTGCAAGGAACACAGTGATACAGAGAAGTCTCCCAACACAGATACCCAGCATTTAAAGGATAACCATTGTTGAGAGTGTGGCACAGCAAATACAGTACAGTAATGGGAAAAAGGGATGTGTATGAACAGAATGTAGTCCCCACTTGAGTGCCAGAAACCATTACTGTCTCTTGGTCAATAGACCCATTTTCCTAGTCATTTGGATTACCAGGAGGAGAATGTTGTAAAATTTACAGGCTGAACATCTTTCAGGATTTTGTCAAATATTCCAGTCATGTCCTTAGTACCATAAAAGGGGAAACAGGAAACAATGTAGGGCAGAACTGATGCCACAGATAAGCCTTTCTGCAGAGTTATAGTGTACATTGTGGGGCCTATGACTACAGCAAGACACACTGGAAAAAGGTTAATTTTGGTGGTAGTTGATTTTGCTACTAGGTACCTAGAGGCAGATGCTGCATCCTTTGTTAAGGCAAAGAAAGTAGCTGGCACTGCAGAGATTTTCAGCCAAGTGGAGTTCCAGAAGTGTTGTCACACAGGGGTGTGAATTTGATGTCCATTCTCATGGTGAATTTGTGGATAAATTAGAAGGAAAAATAGCTCAAAACCTCTCCATACCACCCACTGGGAAATAGGCTTGCAGAAAGGTTTAATGCTATATTAAAAGTATGTGTGGGCAAACCCTGACAAACACTCCAGGGACTGGAATGACTATTCCACACCTGCTGTCTGTATTCAGGAAGTACACAGGAAACCAGTGCATATTCACCATTTGAGCTGCTATATGGATACAGGGTGAGAGGTCCCATGGATTTAATTAAAGAGGATTGGTTGGAAGTCCCTCACAGCAAAATAAAATGTTGTGGAATATGTGTTGAGCTTCATGGAGAGGTTAAAAGAGTAGAGGTATTTGTCCAGGACCATTTCATGCAGGTGCAGCAAAACAAAAGGCCTGGTATGATCTTGCAGCCTAACGGGTCAATACTGTATGTTGCATGCTTCATCATACACAACAAAACCGCACAACAGGAACAGCATGGTAGGGAAGAGCAAGAGGGTGCAAAACTGTGAAAGGGTGTATGCAGTGGTACCACTCACTCTTCCCAGGCAGAGGATAAGACCTCTGCTGGGACAGGGGCCAGCGAGCAGCTGCCGTGTCTCAATGAGATGAGCCACAGGCAGCTAGGGGAGGCAGGCAGTGCATTTGGGACCAGATTTCAATTCCTGGTGCGGACGCATGGATTTGTTTTATTTTCACACTTTGTGCGAATTTAACTGTTAACCCCATATTATTTTAGTTGGGATGGGTTGGAAGTGCAGCCCCCATAACAGGGGTGGAGCCCTACAAAACAAGACATATGCCACTGGCAATATATCGCGTATATTGGCAGCGCAGTATATTGTTATGTATAATGTCTTGCGATAGTATGACCCCTGTGCCATCATGGAGCATGCACTTGTGAGTGTTGAGATGTCTTTTCTCCAGCTGGCATAAAACAGAAAAACTGAAGGGGAGATATTTGTGCTTTGATGCATAAACTAGTTAAGCAGCAAGCAATAGCTTGAGTCCATATTGCTGTCATGCCCATATTGTTTTGTGCAGATTGCCTAGATTGTTGGTACTTTTAGTATGTGTGAGCCAGCTGAGGTGAGGTCTGCATTGTGACATGGTCATCAGAATGTAATACTACCAACTGAGAAGTTTTCTAGTAAACATACCTCCTCCCAAGGATTTGCATAGCCATGATGCTTTGCACTGGATTTTAGGTTTTTAGAATGCATGTTCATGGCTGGGAGAGATTTCCATAAAATAAACTATTTGGAAATTATCTGTCTTGTAATGTATATGCATCCTATACAGTATACTGCCTTTTCCAAAATTCCTCATTATTATGCTACTTCTTTGATATGCTACTGTATCTCTGACTGTAATGGGTGTCTTGCATACGTAGTGGATTGGCTGCTTTAATGAAATAGTGATTGAACTGTGTTGCATTACCATGGCCCTCTGTGGGTTTCACAGTTATTACACAAGCTGATTGTTTCCTATGGGCATCTATTAGACTATTGCAGGTCAAACAAGTTGATACTACAGTCCTACAATCCAGGAGAT
Source organism: Neoceratodus forsteri (assembly GCA_016271365.2). Lineage (NCBI taxonomy): Eukaryota > Metazoa > Chordata > Ceratodontiformes > Ceratodontidae > Neoceratodus > Neoceratodus forsteri. The sequence continues at coordinate 1,877,000,203 of CM057452.1, forward strand.
GAGAGATAATGAAAGAGCTGAGTATAGTGAGGAAAATATGATACTCTAGGGCCCAAATGGAAAACACAGCCTAAATTTGAAATTGGGAGCACCGCCTACAGAAAAGGTTTAACACTTTTTATAAGGGATGAACCCTCAAGAGTGATTTGGGGTGGGGTGGTATTAGGCAATGGTAACTTCAAGACATGTGATGCTTTTCTAAATCATGTCAAACTGCCTTCACAAATTTCTTGAAAAAGTCAGAATAATGACTCTCCTTTAACATATCTATAATTTTACAGTGTTTTTATCCTGTATTGATTTTAGTATGGCAAATTTAATTTAAATATGTTCTGTGCTTGTTATTTTGTCAATATGTGTAATTTATGAACTGCTTACACTACACTATTTATAAAACAAAAAGCTTATTTCAACATCATGTTTTACAGCTATAAAACATGGACAAAGGGTGTTTTCTTTTTATAATTTTACAAGATGAATAATGTACTAATGGAAATATTTCTAATAGCATGTCTCTTTTTTCAGGTAATAACAACAACTGAGAGGCAACACAATAGCTGAAGTACCTGCTGAGACTTTGATCCTCCTCACCAAAAATCCCTGCCTGTCTAGTGACTGGTCCAAGTGTATCATCTACCAAATAACAACACAGGAACACCTGAGGACTGCAACCCCTGGAGGACTAAAGACATTTTATAATGCATGCCTTGTTAGAAAAGACCATGTTTATCAGTGATCACAGCCATTAGACATTGACACGTTATTAGCTTTGCCTGCAGTAAATTATCATGCACAATGTCATCAGTCCACACCAGCAAAACAAACCTGAAGCATTTTGAAGGTAGAGGAGGCGCTCAAGTCCTGGCTCTTCTACTGATACTGATCAGTGTTCAAGTTCAGAGTAGGCAATCAACTTGCCAGCCTGTTAACTGGAATTTGTGTATAATATGCCAGAAGGTGTATCACAAAAATACAAAATGTATCAAAGATCGTAACCTTCAGAGAGCAAGAAACTCTGCTTGATGTGGCTGAAGCCAGAGAAGATGACACAGTCTTAAAGCGATAGCTGGACGGACTTAATTGCATTTGAAGCAAAGTACCGCTTAAGACTGTCATAGTACTTTCACCAGCAAAAGAAACATACAGACAACATTTTCACTATCCAGTGACAAGGAAGATAAGTCTGTGTATACAGCATGTTTCAGTGAACTGATTTCTGAAATTGAGAATGAACTAGTTATCAACAGGAAAGCATGTCCATGCCTTACCTGTTAGAGAGATACTGGGATAGTCTGAAAGGCAAAGTTCCTAGCAGTGAGAGTTACTGAAGGAGAAGCTAAAGAAGAGACTAACAAACTATTTTGGTGATCAAATCATTTTTCAACTGCATCATAACCCAAGTAAACCAGTGCTGTGTCTTTGGAAGATGTAATCAACATAGCTTCCTGGTTGCATTCAAAGCAACAGTATGAAGAGGAAAACCCTCTCCCTACTTCTGAAAATAAAGATAAATATTCAACCGCATCTATGCTGTTTCATGCAGCACAGGTCATCCGTGAGTGAACTCAAAAGGTGTGAGGGACTGGATATCAGTCCAATAGATAATTCCTGTATCAATTTAGAACAAGCATTAGACGTGATTCCTGACAATGTATAGATTCCTGAAATGGGTATTCCGAGGTGATGTTGGTGGTGAACCTATTGAAGATGGCAGTACTTTAGTAAGAGCCACTAACAAGACCCTCCACAGACAGACATTATCAGTTGGTCAGGACTTCATTCATATAGTACCCAGCAGTGCAAAGCGTACACCCAAACATGTTAGGCTTGCAATGTCTGTATGCCATATGACAGGCTCTAAACTGGTAGTAAATAATGGTGCACAAGCTAGCACACCATGACAATCATGAAGTCCTAGAGAGGAATTGACACAGCTATTGCAATGGGTCAGAATGAAAAAGCTGCCAGGGACAATATCATAATTCCATCAAACATACAACATGGGGAGTTTGCTCAGTTTGATGCCGACAATAATGATATAAATGAGGAAACATTAGATGGAAAGCACACAACCCATGTTACAACTATGATAGTCTATGAGTGTCAGACATCCACAATTCCAGAAGGCAGCTTTGGTATAGTGGCAGCTTGGGCTCAAATAAAGAAAATAGCACCACAAACACAATCACTTGAAACTCTTGCAATGTACCAAGCCATTCTGAGTACCGAGCCTCTGCATAGCAGACACCCTACACCATATTCTTGTGGGAAAGTAAAAGTAACTGGTCTACATATGTTGAGGCTTGTCAACAAGCTGCAACCTTGATCTGCAATGGCTAATTCTAAGATGCTGCCCAACCAAGGTATTTGAGGTTGAGTTTGAAAAGGTGAATGCTCAGCAAGTACCAGGCTAGAAAGCTTTTAATGTGATGATTTCATCTCTCATACCAACAGTGACACCTATTGGGTACTGTCCAATGCTTCAGCATCACCTACTGAATGGAGTGCAGTTTTCACTGTAATGAAGAACATCTGCAAGATGTCTAGGGCACTAGCCAAGATGACAGTGTCTTGACATTTGATAATGCTATATTGTAAGGCCAAAGAGATTCAGTGGAGGTGCCTGGAGGAATTTCAGAAAACAGTCTTGAGAATGGATGGTTTCCTCATAGTACAGCCATTTCTGGCTGTAATTGGAAAAAGTATGAAGACAGTGGTCTGGAAGACATCCTCATAGAATCACAGGTGTATGGCAGCAACACAACAAGCAATCTATTTGAAGGAAAATCATACAACAATGGAGTGAGGGCCACAAACTTGTAAAGGTGGCTCTGTCCAGACTGAGGTGGCAGGCATTTTGTAACTGGGTACAAGACAATGAGCTTGATTGTGATGTAGACCTCATCAACAGGAAGCTCCAGGAATGTCAAAATGTGGTATCAAAGAAAGATGCAACAAGCCTAACAGCAACACTTTCCCAACTTGGTGATGCCCTCAGGAATGTACAGGATATATTGCACAGATTCTGCAATTTTGGAAAAGCAACTTCCCAAACATTTGCATTCTGGGATGATTACATCAAAATGGTTAACATCTTAATGTGGTTCATTAGAGCAGAATGTAAAGCAACTGGGACTTGCATCTTGCGGCGGTTGTAGAGAGATACTACTATTTTTGCCTTTGACCGAACCAGCTGTGCCTGTTGGGTATCTGGGTACATCAGTGATATGAAGCTTCTGCCAGATTGTGCCCCTGATGTTTCATGAGCAGTTTGTCTAAGGAAATCATGCTGTAGCACAGTATAGAAGTAAATTCAGCAGTCTGGACAGACATGGCACTTCAACAAACAGTAAACTGTGATAGTAAAATAAAAGGGGTATAATGGGTTTCACTTTGAAACCAGGAGCCTTAGTTAGATGGTTCATCACTGTTCATGAGAGCTCAGCTATCACAACTTCCATGAAGGTAATGTGCTATGGTAAACTCAGATGTTTCACAAGGAAAACACAAGGAGGCTGCCTCACATCACATGCAATGAGATGAAAGAGAAGTAAATAAGACTGCTAAATCAATCACTGACTCCATGACAAATCCATTTGATATGAATGCTGACTTGATAGCACTCACCAACATTGTAACTGGCATTTTACACCCGCAGAGGTTGCCACCAAGCTTGTTACTGTGAATGATTCAGGAATCAAAGCAATGAAACAGTTTGTGGAAGACAGACTAAATTCAAATACACTGATTCTTTGAACAAGTGCACAAGCTCAACATCAAGACATTTGCATCTCTAAGCAAGAAGATCAAATCGAAAGTTAATAGTGATAAGTCAGTGACTACAAATGCAGACAGGGAGTTGTTTAGCCATCTTGTAGTAGCTGCACAAACAAGAGAGATTGATCTGAAGTAAGTTTTTACACATGAGCTTCCACAGTTCCATATGCTCTAGCACACTCTGTTGGTACATTGAACAAAACTGTAAAGAATAAGCTGTTGCCTGGATTAGAAAAAGAAGCAAGTCAATGTATCAACTGCCAGTTTCAACATGCCCACAGCTTGGATAGTGGATGGCATGGCTGTTATGCAAATGGTTGAGCAAGGAGGTGCAGCTAGCTTTGGAGAATTTGCTAAACTGGTCTTCAGAATAGTATGCCAGCCTCTAAAGAGTTATGAGAGCTGCAAAGAGTAAGTATCATCTTTGATTGATATGATGTCAAAAGTTCTATGTTGTAATGGCAACCACCGAAGGCAATCGCCGTTAAAGCGAAGTCACAGTGCGAAAATCAGTTTCAGTGCTGTGACTCCCCAGCTGCCTAACTTGCATTTTAATGTTTTATGAGGCGGATATGCCCCTGCATCCCCACAGTGAGCTTTGCCCAGCACCCCATACTTAAGGATTGTCAACTCCTAGGGGGTGCATGTCGGTGGAGGTGCAGAACATTAAAAAATTGGGACCGCTACCAATAAAACACACCTGCGCTCGGACCCAACCCAGCACCCTGCCCCCAAGCCACAAGCCCACCCACCACACCATGGGGCCAGTTCTGCAGCCCATTGTGGCACCACACCTCAAAACCCCTCCTGCCCCTCGTTGTGCATGCTCGCTCCCACCCTCCGGCGTGCATATGTGTAGTGACATCCTGATACTACATGCATAAAGCCCACCCCATCTGGTTGCCCTACTGTGTGGTAGCCCCTATGACATGCACCGGGATTAAATCATCCTTTGCAGTTAACTTAATCACAGTCATGCATGTCATGGGCTACCCGATGTCAAAGATTCAGTTAAAGCTTCTGAGCATGCATGAAGGCAATCCTCACAAAGCAACATGGTCCCAAAACACTTATCCCAATGCAGTAGAGTAAGCTAATTGGAAATCCCAGGAATAAAGAACATCTGGTAAAATTCCTGTCAGAATCATGGTGTGATATGGCAGAAACTTTAGTTGGTCTAGATCAGAAAATGGTTATTGCAGGTGGATTCAAGGACAGCCTCATTGCTGTCATGGTCACTTCAGGTGGAGCTGTAGACCAAGAAGATCTATTCTGATCACAAGAAGAAGCAGATAGTCAGCTTCTCCTTCATATTGCACATGCTTCACAGAATATCCTCATGTAGTAGTATGGTCTCCAGACACTGACGTTGCAGTTCTCCACATATTTATTCACAAGCTGGAAGCAGCTCAAGAGCTTTGGTTTCATACTAGTGTGAAGGATAAAGCCAGGTTTAAATCAATTCACACCATAGCAGCTGAACTTGGCCAATAACTATGCAGAATGTTGCCAGCAGTACACACATTGACTAGCTGTGATTCATCCAGCAGTATTGCAAGGGTTGGCAAACTAAAGCCCTGGAAGCTTGTCAGGAAGAATCCACACAAATTTAGAAGCCTTACCAGTTTAGCACTTCTGTGGATATACCTCCTGCCCTGTTGAAATCAGTAGAACTTCTGATAACCCTTCTCTATGACACAGTGGCCCAGAGCGAAGCCCTCCCTCCAACTTCTGGTAGTCTTTTGCAACATACCAAGTATGCAAATTACCAGACCCTTATCTGGAACCATGCTCTGGAGGCTCAGCCTGACATCCTGGGCCCAATTCCAAAATGCATGGTGCAACATGTGGACGTATGTGGGTTGCGCCATGTGGTGCTACTGGAGACCCTGCACCTATTCTAAGATTGGCAGGGTCCCTGGCACTATGCCAATGGCTTGCAGCAGCTGTAGGCTAGCACCAAGGGAATGGCGCACTGGATCTCTGGATGCCACAAGTCATGGCATGCAATCTACTGCCCCTGGAGCCCTCCTACCCGTAATGCACCCAAATGCACCTGAGGGCATTGGGGCATAGCTATTGGCACTGGTGATCAGGGGGCACAACAGAATTCTGACCGGGGATCCCCAATGTTCGGGGTGGAGGGCATGACAGTGTGGGGTGCACACACACACCGTGTTTTCCACTGCACTGCAAGGGGATCCATTGCTGTGCCAGGATGGATGCCCTTAGACCACCTCCAGCTGGTCTAACCCCACTATGCCATTGCCTGTTCTGGAATGGCTAAGTCAGCCACGGCAGCCGCTTTCTGGAATAGGGTGCAGTTGCTGATGTAACCCACCCTTGTACCATGCCACTGTGGGTTGTAGGCATAGTGGAAGGCATAGCCACCTTTGGTGCAACCGCATATGGCATGGTGCAAGCCACAACTTGGAATCATGACTTGCGGTATACCTGGCACAAGAGTGCGATTTGTGCCATCGGGTTTGGTGTAAATCACCTTGTGCCAGGTGTAACGCCTTCTGGAATCAGGGCCCCATTCCTAATAGGAAATGGCTGGCATCATGACAAGGATGAACACATTTCTCCAACTCTAATGACACAGACACATGCCCCTGAAGCACTCCTGGAACTCATTACATGTGGGTTTAAAAGTCAAGCGCAACTGCAGTTGTTCCAGGCAGAGCATGGCATGCACACAGAGGCTAGCTTGTGTACTGGTGGTGAGGACTGTTATAATCCTCATAAAGTTGCCAGTGTGGAGCCAGATGAGTCTGATACTACAGATGAATCAGATCTAGACATGTAGCATATGGCAAATATATTGAAAAATGCTAGACACTCATATATACCATCATATAGCCCATCGTTGAGAGGAGTCCATTGGATATTAGTGTTTTGCTAGCACCATGGTGTGCAGTAGTACACCTGGCTTCTATTATAATGAATACGATATTTAATACTTTTGTGTCAATGAATAATCTGTGCATTTATCACTACAAATCAAAAGGCTAACATTCTTTAAGTAATGAGCCTTATTAATAATTTGTGTCAGAGACCTTTGCCTGACTAAAATTAGTTTTGTCTTTTAAAGTGATTTATGCACATTTACCATAACAAATGGGAGTATTAACCTGTAGAAGTTGTGACTCGTCTACTGTCATTCAAACTGCCAAAAGTGCTGTTTTCTGTGAAAAAAATCATTTTATTTCTGTGCTCTGCTTCATTTGCATAACTCTGCCCTTTTTTCTTAGTGCTGCAACCTGGAACTGTGACATCATGCAAGGAAACAATGTTTTTAAAGGGACACTGTCAGTTTTAGTTTTAGACAGAAATCAGCTGTTTATTGTACCCACAATGGCTCACTATGTAAATTAGTATATAGGCTATTGTATTTCTGTGCTCACTACAGAAATAGGAGACTACATCACTCAGTAAATAAATCTTGTTAGCTAGATACTATATGCACAATGCCTTGTTTTAAAAATAAATATATGAGAGCTTATATTGTTGAAGCCACTACACAAATATGACGCTGCACCTTGCAGTAAGGAAATTGGAAAACAGCTTCTTATTGTACCCACAATGCCTGGCTATGTATATCTACTTAGTAAGTGCTATTCTGAAGTCACCACTACCAAAATAAGAGGTTATACTTCTGAGTAAGAACATTTGGGTGTCAGCGTGCTCAGTTGGTAGCACATCCGCCTCTGGACCAGAAGGTCGTGGGTTCTCATCCCACACGGGATTGGACTTGCACCTAAAAATCGCTGGCATCCGAGTGCAGTATTGGGGGTGCTATACTGCTTGGGGTGTGCCATCCTTTGGATGAGACATTAAACTGAGGTCCTTCTGCCCATCCTGGTGAGTGTCCAGGTGGAAGTAAAGAACCCAGGGCACTCTTCGCAAAGAGTAGGAACATTCCTGGTGTCCTGGCCAACGCTCCTTTCCATAAACCGTTCATGTAATTATTCAGGCTGTGTGTGGGTGATGATGTGATATGGCTGCCACCACACCTTCAGTCACTTCACTACCAGTCTAGCATTGCTTGTAAAAGCGCTTTGGATGTATGAAAAGCACTATATAAATGTCGATTCTTCTTCTTCTATTTAAGTCAACTTTATAATTTACCCAGAATTCCTTTTGCTGTATGTAAAATATTGACAGCTCCCTTGCATGACATCATTTTGGGGATGTGGCTGCACACAGGAAACTGGGCGCAGGAGAAAACAAAGCACTGATAAAACATCACAAAAAATGACTATGGCAAATTTTTTACAAAACAAATTGCAGCTTCAACATCTGAAGCATGGCTGGCAATGGCATACTAGGTGAAAAGGCATTTGAGAAACTTACATAAATCATTTTAAAATAAATTAGTAATAATTTGTGTGAAAGAAACCTTTGCATGACTAGTAGTTGTTTAAATCCCATTATATTGGTCATTTTACTTTCAAACTTGTCTTGAGAACTTTAGTACATTTTTGTGGCCTTTTCACTTGCTAAAAAGTCATTTTGACATGGGTACAAAAAATCTTGCATTGGCATACCTGCTACCACTTTTACAAGAGCACATCCACCCTAGAGAAGTACCTAAGGGACACTTCTATCAAAATAACATAGTTGTTGATTTCTGTACAGGGGTGCTATCACCAAAATTTTCAGGCCTGGGCCCCAGACTATGAAGACAAAGTGAGAAAGATTGCTTTGGCTTCTGACAGTATTGTTGGTACTTTAGAATTTCCACTTATGTGAGACATTACCTATTTAGCACTCCCTCAACCACCACAAGGATTTGGATGCTCATGAAGCTTTGCACTGGACTTTAGCCTTCAGAATATATGCATGGGGACCAGTTTTGATCTGCAGAGGCAGACTGGGCAGGGATCATCTGGGCAGACTGGGAAGACCAAGCTGTCTTTTCTGCTGACAAATTCTGTTTCTGTGTTACTTTAAGACATTTAAAAACTTAAATTGGAAATGATCTGTCTCCTTTTATCATTTATGCCTCCTACATACAGCTTTCCTTTCAAACTGCTTCTCTGCTATGCTACATTGGACTGTAATGAGTACCTCATACAGTGATCTGAAGAGACTGACTACGTTACTGAAGGAGTGAGTGCATTATGCTGCATCGCCATGTCCTCTGTGGGCGTGATTATACAAACTTATTGCTCACTATGGCCCTTTAGTAATCTGCTTCCAGTATATCCTATGTTACAGGCTAGCTGAGATGTCACGTTTCATTTCCAGTGGGAGGGTCCTGCCTCTACTTGGTGTAGTATATAGTGACTCAGTAACCAGACAGTACAGAGTGCCATCTGGTGGGGAATGTTGAGAAGGTAACATATAGCAGAGCCAGCTACGATGCAATGCAGTAACTTGCAGTAAGTGACGTCACAAAATACTGCATGACAAAAGGTTTAATTGCCATTCTATCACACTGTTCCCTTCAGTATATTGCAGCATTTTGTGATCTACTGCAGTATTACTGCATTGTGTTGCATCCTGGCTGGTGCCACTGTACAAGAACTTGGGAAAGCTTGGTGCCTCTCAGTATGATTGGTACTTTGATTTTTTTGTTTGTTTAGTTCAGGTAAGAGAGAAAAGTAGTGACACTCAGGGCATCAGTTAACTCCATTTTGAGAGTATTTACTTCCAAAAATAAGGCAGAAACTTCCAAAATAAAGAGGAGGAAGTCATTGACTTCCAGATGTAAAGCCAAAAATTGGATGATTCCAATCAGAAATTATGTCTTTTTTTCTCAAAGAAACTGTATTTTACCACTAACATATTATTATATTATCATCAATAAATGTGTCCTTCCTAGAATATTGACTTCCAAGGTGGGATTCTGGCTGTGTTTGACTTCCAAAATATTAGAATGACTTACAGATCTCGGCTCCTGGAAGTTTTAGACTGCCACTGAAAATAAATCAACTCCTGGTGACACTTGAATATTTTCTGTTAGAGGAACTGTTTGATGGCCCATGTCCACTTCAGGCTCACACATCCAACTCCCAAAGGATTCTCCCAGCCTTCAGCTCCATTGTGGGCAGCCAGACAGAGAGGGAAGTACGCCATGAAGCACCACCTAACCCCAGTCCTGGAGGTAAGTCGGAGGGCAGCAGTGTGTCGTGAGGTGAGACCATGGAGTTCTGTGTACGTGGTATGTGGAACCTTGAGGAACTGGAACCTGAGCATTGTCAGAGAGTGGAAAGACATTCTGGCCCAGGGTACAACAAAATTCACCTTGGCAGGTGGCTTGTTTATGTAAAAATACATATATTTTTATCACAAAAGACAAAAACTTGCAGTTGGTCATATTTTGATAAGCAGTTCTTGCTTATCCATCTAGGTGGCAGCTAAATCACAAACCTAGTATTATAGAGTCTGTTTCCCAGCAGAAGGGAAAAGCAGTTATAAAAGCTTGTCGTACATCCATGTGACTTCTTCTGATGATTAGATCCAGAATCTGGCAGCTGGTTTGTCCTGGGTGTGTGAGAGGTCATGCAAAACTACACTTTAGTGGAAGAAGTCATACAGTTTGACAGGAAGCAAATGGTGATCTCATGGCTAGGAAAGCTGAGACGGTGGTGGTGGTGGGGGTGTTAAATTACAGAATCCTTTGAGAGGAGTCTAGTGTTTTACATTGGTCCAGTCTAGAACCTGAGACAGCTGTTCCTCGGAGAATTGGCAATTCCCTACATCTGTAACTAAGTTGTTTGAGGTCTTGTGCAATGAGTGTTGTATCATTTTGTGCCTGAATACACAGCTCTTATTTTTGTAAAAAAAGACATTAAAAAAGAAGCAGAGAAGAGGATTCATCAATCTTTAGAAAGAGACACACATAGTGTAGGCAAATCTAGTGTTGATGCTTGACTGCAAGCTAAAAGATGTACCTTTGCAAGTTCCGAACCAGAATTACACAGATAGTGCTGGTGGCAGCTACTACCCAAGGATTGGTGTACTTAATATACTGATGAGTGCAGGGGCTGTGTGCAGTCAAGAAACACCCAAAAAGAAGGGACACACACTGCTGAGGCTGAGCAACCTATGGAGAAAAAAAACTCTCACTAACATCATTTCAAAATATCTAAAATATATCGATATTATCTAGCAATAGTATCTGTCTGCCTGCCTGTCTGTCTGTCTATCTATCTATCTACATACCTATCCATCCATCTGTCCATCTATCTATCTTAAAACACCTAGCCAAAATGATGCTCTAAAACCATGTATGGTATATTTTTATGTATAGAAACACAGAAAAGTAACATTTGTTGGCAGAAAAGAACCACTTAGCCCATCCAGTCTGCCTAATTTTCCCAGCCTATTCTGTCCCAGTAGACCCTAACTGGTCTCCAGTGACCCGCCCCTTTTCATTTACTAGAACCCCCTTATGTCTATCCCATGCATGCTTGAAACTACCCACAGTTTTGCCCCTACCTCTTGTAGCAGTCTGTTCCAGGAGTCCACCGCTCTTTCAGTGAAGTAGTATTTTCTCATGTCCCTCTTAAATGTCATCCCTTCTAGTTTCATTTCTTGTTCTCTTGTTCCATTACACTTTTTATTTGCAACAGGCTCCCCACTTGTACCCTGTTCACTCCTGTGATAGACTTGCAGGTCTCTATCATGCCCTCTCCCTCTCTCCAGGGTGTACATATTGAGGTCCCTCAGTCTCTCATCACACCATTTCTCATGCAACTCATGTACCATTTAGGTGTCCTGCTCTGGACTGCTTGCATGCTGTCCTTGTCTTTTCTGAGATGTGGCCTCCAGAACTGTACACAGTATTCTAGGTGTGGTCTCACCAATGATCTATACAGTGGTAATATCACCTCCCTCCTTCTGTTTGTGATACCTCTCCTAAACATCCCAACAATTCACTGGCCTTGCTCACTGCCTTGTCAAACTGCCCTGCAACTCTAAGGTCATCAGATATTATAATCCCTAGGTCCCTTTCCTGCTTGGTGACAGACAGTGTTCTCACCTCCTATTTCATACTCAGCTTCTGGATTTCAATGCCCAGGTGCATGATTTTACACTTTTGGCATTGAACCCCAGGTGCCACACCTTTGGCCACTGTTCAAGTTTCTAAGGTCCCTGTTATTTTTACACCCTGTCCTGAGTATCCACCCTGTTATAGATCTTGATATCATCTGCAAAAGGCATACCTTCCTTCAAGCTCTTCTGCAATTTCACTTATGAAGATGTTGAACTGGACTGGCCCCAATACTGAACCCTGTGGCACCTCGCTGGTCATTCTCCCCTAATTAGAGTGAGTGCTATTTTACCACCACCCTTTGCTGCCTATCCATTTTATACCCAATTAACTTTGGAATTTACCCAAGTAACCTTTTATTATTCTTGGAATTCTTCTTGTTACAAGCTATCTAGATGAAGCAGCATCTTATGAATAAAGATGTGTGGAGTTCATAGAAAGTGGGGTCCACTTCACAGAGTTGCAGATTGAGAACTTTGCTAGCGAAGTTCTTGTGGCTCCAACTGAAATTCTCAAACAAATAGCATGAACAAGGTAGAAGTGAACAATGTACCATGTGGTTACAGAGTCTGCAGGTCACGTGGTTCTGGAACTGCAGGTAGACCATGTGGAGGCATTATTCAGGTGCTTTGTATGCAGCTTACCTGGATTGCCATCTGAATCAGGCATCCTCTGCTCTGATTGCACTGCTGCCCTCCTGTGTTTACACTGCAGCTGTGCAATGCTCCCTATGCCTTCCTGAGTTTTGGGAACATTTCGGCAGAAGGGTTAATGAGTGGGAGTGTCACAGCATGTCGTGGAATTGCACCGTGCAGGAGAAACAGCATGTTTACATGCTTGAAAATGCCAGCCCCAATACACATTGGAACCTGTTCCCACCAAAACCTGGAATGCTCTGCACAGCAGTGGAATGACTGGCAAGAGTCCAGCAGCTGTTTACACTGCCAGATTTGCACTAGTGCAACTCATCTGCACTACTGGCACCAGTGCAGATCTGGTAGGGTACAAGTGTCTTCAGATAGGGAGTGCAGGAGGTAAAACCTTCCTTTAGGGTGTCTGTCTGGTTACTTAGATAAATCTTAAATTGATCACAGAAGTGATCAGTGCTGTGTGTGTCCAGTGTTTATTTTGGTGGTGTTTTACTTCATTATAATACTTGAAAAACATGTTCTTTATTTTTCACTCAGCACTGCTGATCTCTGTCAGGGAGGTTCTGTCTGACTGCACTGAGCAGTCTGTCAGTGAAGAAATTCTACCTGCAGTTTCATTTTTTGTTCAGTCCTGTTATTCATCATGTATCTCAGTGGGGTTTTGATGTTAGTGTGACAGGGCTCTTTCAGGCTTGCAGAGTTAAATTGTTGTGAACTATAGTGACTTGAGTGTGTTAGTCAAGTAATTTTTTTCTGTTGCAATATTTAATTTTTCATGCTTTTTTCCTTAAGTGACAGTGCTTTGCCATGCAGCTGTTGAGAGCTAACTTGTGACTTGCAGCTGCCAGGTCTTTTCATTCCTTTTGTTTCATCAGAACTGCTGATCTCTAAGGGAAGGTGTCTGCTGCAGTGAGTGCAGTATATCTGCAATTTTCTGAATCAGTTTAAGAATATTTTTTCTTTAATCATGTGAATTATTTTCTGTTTTGCTTTATTTTCTCTTTAATTATGTTGGTGTATTTTTGTGGATCAGTCACTTATAATCTGATCTACAGTGTTAATGACAATTGTGATAATTTGAATCTTGTGATTTTAATTGTGAGCACATATCGTGACTTATGTTAAAATAAGTGGGACCCATAGGCACTCTAATAAAGGGAGATGTACAGAGTGGCGGCAAAGATGGTAGCAACTTCAGTGGGATGAAAAGGTAGTGCTGCCCTTGCTAAAGGTAGTCTGCAGCAACATGTTCAGGGGCATCAAGTAATAGAACAGTAGGTGGCAGTCACAGTGTTAGTGTTGGAAAGTTTTTTCTGTTATGGCTGTGGCATCGATGGTTGAGAGGATGTAGGTGCAGGGGAAGTAAGTGGCAGGGGAGCGGTACACAATGTGGCAAAATGACAGGAGTGGTTGGAGAGGAGGAGTGTGTGGGTGTGGCTGCTGGGACCACTGTTGTGCAGGGTCACTTGATGCTGATGCTGATAACCGTGTCCATGTAGGAGTGGAGCATGGGTCCACAGGATGCAGAGGAGGCGGTACAAGCGTGGCAAAATGACAGGAGTGGTTGGAGAGGAGGTGTGTGGTGTGGCTGCTGGGACCACTGTTGCTGAGGAGTCACTTGATGCTGATGCTGATAACTGTGTCCATGTAGGAGTGGAGCATGGGTCACAGGATGCAGAGGAGCAGTACACAACGTGGCAAAATGACAGGAGTGGTTGGAGAGGGAGGTGTGTGGGTGTGGCTGCTGGCACCACTGCTGGAGGTCATGATGCTGATGCTGATAACTGTGTCCATGTAGGAGTGGAGCATGGGTCACAGGATGCAGAGGACAGACAGATCTGAAATATGTGGATAAGCAGCCTAAAAAGCAGGCGGATACAAATGAGCAGAATATGGGCTGTGTCAAAGATTATGATATGGGTGTCTTATGAGAACTAGAAAATAAAAAGAGGAAGGGTGGTGCTGATGAGAGGGTCGATCCAGCTCAGAGACTTGTACTGTATAAGACAAATCTTAAAGTCCCCAATCCAACACCTGTTTATTCTCCTGGTGCTTGAGCCCAGTTCACCCAGTGCCCCAAAAAGGCATTGCAAAGCACTACATAAAATCCCAGATGGACTAGTCTCTGTCAGCCTATCCCCTTCCATGCCCCATGTAAAAATAAGAGCCCCCAAATCCCTAATTTGGGATTTCTGTGAACTTGATCTGGCGTATGATGCAGTGGCAATATGTCAGCTTTGTCAAACTTGTGTCAGCAGGAAAAAGAGCAATCACGTAGACACTGGTGGGCAATGCATCCATTTAAAGGCCCAGCACTTTGTGTACTGTAGTCAATAACAGAAGTTGAATGGTGCAGCTGCAGGGGATTGTCATCATCCAAGGCAGGTAGAGGAATGTGAAAAGAGAGGGTTAGAAAAGAGGGAAAAGAGAAGAATGTGCAACAGTAAAGTAGAACAAATGTAAATAGACTATAAGGAAAATAAATCTACATACAACTTCACACGTCCAGAAAGATTCTGGCTAAAAGTCCTCCCCAAAAAGAAACCCAACTGAATTTGAGAAACCCACTGTGAAGATATCTCTAACCACCCTACTTTACTCTCAGAACTGCAAGTGAAACTGGCTGCACACTTCTGTATAGAAGATCGACTGTGCCGCGTGACTTACAGTAAATTATTTACAAAGCCTCTTTCTGAATGTCTCCCTAGCAAAACTTCACCTTTAGGTTGATGTTCATCATAAGCGTCACTCTGACGATGCCTATGTAAAGTGGTGGTCATGAAGTTAACCCAGCAATTTGGAAAATTTTGTAATGGTGAATTTGGCCACTTCATCTGAACTCGAGGGTGAATTAAAACTCACACCATCTCTACATACCTCTCAACTTCTTGTCACTGAAATGAGGGACATTAACACTCAAAATAAGAAACAATGAGGGCCACTGTCCCACATAATGAGGGACGATCCTCAAACATGGAGATACAAGCTCAAAACAATGTATAAACCATTATATTGACTTATGCAAAGTTTATTTTTGATTTAGCATCTTAAAATGTTATGAATTTTTGCTTTAAAATTGTAATTTGCAGCACATTCTCTATGTGGGTAACACTTTTCCATGAGGGACCGATGAGGGACAGAACAATTTTAATGGGTAAAGTAAGGACATCCCTCGTAATCAGGGTCAGTTGAGAGGCATGGGAGGCACATAACTGACACTTTCAGTACTATGTTATAAAAATTACTGCACATATTATCAGTAAAACGTGTGTTACATGCTTAACACTTTTCCCCATAGGAAAACTGCAAGCTTGCTATGCCATATACCCAGTATATCTGGTGATATACCCCAGCAATAAAACAATAATCTTATCATCAGTACACTAATCAATCATAGCATCATTATTTGACAAGTTTTTAAAATCACTTACCTCAGTCTTAAACCCCAACTTGCATTAAAATAGCTTTCTTAACAGTTTGGGTTTCCCTCCAACCCACATGTACAGCTTAAAATCATCAGATCTACAGTAAATGGTAGGTAGGTAAATATAAAATCTTTATTTTTTATACAGGATGGCATCACTGAGTTGTGAAGCTCTGTTTACAAGATTGTCATGTGTGATAAATGTGGTTATATGTAACAGTTAACAAAAACAAATTAAACATTTAACAAAAGCATAATTATTTACATTGACAGTCATAAATTCAAAAAAAAACAGCGTTCTCAACAGTTTGGGTTCACTCGCTATCCACACACACACAGACATGAGCACAGTTCAAAAGCAATATTTTAAAATAAACTAAGACATATGAATGTAACTTTTAAAACATTATTTCAATACAACAAATAAGCAGCATGAACTTAGCTTACAACTGTTGAGGTTATCAAACAATTTTGTCCATGTTATCACTATCTCCCAAGGAAACAACTACTACCTTTCTACCATACTGTACAAAAGAAAAGCTTTTGAAATTGGTAGCATATATCTTGAGACTTCTAGAAACAAATGCGTTTTATCACAAAACACAATTTGAAATGAAGAAGTAATTTACCCATAGAAATGCACTTCCAAATGGACAAGAGGTGAGGAATGAAGCACTCGAGCACAAGCATATGGTAGTCACCTTCCACTCAATCACAATCACATGCTGTGCAAGTCATGTGACTGACAGATGCTACCTTCTTCCCAGTCATCTGCAATCATTAATGGCATGGGCCTGAACTTGCCAAATTCATTAAGGAAGTAACTCCTGCTGGCCGGTGGTGCTGAGGGTTGAGGCTGGATGCCACACCTTGTGCCATGCCAGTGACCCAGGTTTGGGCTCGAGCTTGGGGTACCAGGGTTCAGCCAGGAGGAGGGCAAGGAGCTGATTGAGCTGCTGGCTGGCAGCTCTCCTCCTGAGAGGGATCTAGAGACCCTTCTGCACTTGGCCACCACCTAATGGGGCTGGGCAGCAGTGCCATGCATGATGAGCCGGGCACTAGGCTGGGTGAGGGCAGAAGGGCCATCACTGGAGCCATGAGTGGCGCTCGCTTCACCGCATTCTGGGGCCTCAGGGTAACAGGAAGAATATGTGGAAGGCATGAGGGGCATGGCAGGATGAAGCCTTTGGGCTGGCTCTTGGGGGTCACGCAGCGTTACATGATCCTGAACAATTCCTGTAATCCGATAGGTTGGCTGATGGAGGAGGCTAACAATCAAGATGAGAAAAGGAAGTAACTACTGCACTGCTGGAATGTTTTTAACATCTGTAACAAAAAGGAAAAAAAAAACATTTTTATCCACCCAAATGTTCAGTATTATATATAGAATAAATCCTAGAAAGGCTGTGTACTTAGAAATAATGCAATCTTGGGAGTCTGTAGAAGTCATAAATCCTCTCACCATTCATGCTTGTGGTTTCTGACTTCTTTAGATCTGTTGATGGCATTATTTTCCTGTATACTACATTTTAATATTTTTTCTATACATATAATTGGGGTACAAAACACATATATTTCAGACACTTACTGGATATCTAGAATTGACCCAAATATTTCATTTGCAGATATCTGAGACATTTCAGTAGTGGCGGTTGTATTTATGTGCCATTCTAATTCTGAGTACATTACATGCATAATAATACAAAACAGAAACAAAACAGCAAAAAACAACCTAAATACAGTAGCAATCATAAAATCAAGATAATAAAGTAGGAATGGCAGTGTGACAACAACCACAGAAGGATACCAGGAATTAGTTGATCTCAGGAAAAGCCTGTTCCAGAATACAACTCCTTAACTTGCTTTTAAACATACCAATGGATGTGGCTGCACAGATCTCAGCAGTAATGGCACTCTACAAAATAGGGGTGGTGACTGCAATTTCTGGATCATTAGCTGACTTCTACTGTGAGGAGAAACCCTCAACAACCCGTTCTGTGGGCTAGTTACTCTCATAGCATGTAAAGCCGTGTTTACATGGCGGCAGCACTAGAACATGTGCGCTGCTCCCTTTCTGAGGGATTCACACTAACATTTATTGGGCTTGCTCTGCTACTGATCCCACCACTGAGTCAGATCAAAAAAATGATCTGACAGGCGCTAGGGCACTCCTGACAGGTTTACACTGCCGACTTTGCAGTGCATCAACCCGCACATGGGCTGATGTGCTGCAAAGTTGGCAGTGTAAACAAGGCTTAAAAGGTCCTGAGCTCACAGAGATACAGTGGCACCAGCTAGGATGCAATGTAATACCCTGCAGTATTACTGCACAGTGCTGCAGTATGCTGCAGGAAACTGCAAGTCAATGGCAATTAAGCCCTTTTGCCATGTTATATGTTGTGACATTCCATTTACTGCAAGATACTGCATTGTATCCTGGATGGCACCACTGTACAAGGGGTTCAGATCATTCAGAACTTTGAATATCAACACAAATACCTTATAGGTAATTTGCCACTTAAAAGGCAGCCAACCCAGAAAGCATATTGATGGGATAATATGATCTGACTCCTGAATGGAAGTCTGAAGACTTGCTGCTGAATTTTGGCCCAGCCTGGTATCATCTGCATAACAGTAAAACCCTACACTGTACCTCCTTATCATATCTCTCAGTGGAAGCATGTACAATGTGAATAACATGAGAGGAGGACAGACCCTTGAAGAAACCACAGTCTGGGGAACTGGGTTCAACTGGCAGGTACCAATCGTGACCAACTGAATGCTTCCTGACAGAAACAATCAGAGCCATTTGAAAACAATACCCAATAGTCCCTTGTGAGTTTCCAGTCTGCCACTAACTTCCTGTGATTGCTAAAAATAAGAATGGACATTTCTCATCCAAGTGCAGCTGCTCTGTTCCTATCTGCAGCAAAGAGCCTTGAGAGGAACGTTCTACTCTCTGACTGAACTGCTTCCTGGTAGACCACATGGTTGTTCACCAGGACAAACCAGGTGGCATGCGCTCATAACTTGTTCAACCTGCACGCTGGTCGCCTCTCTAGTACCTTCATCTGCAGAAGCTCAACAGAAAATCAAAGTGTGTTTTGGAGTGAGGTAAATAGACAGGAACAAATTGAAACCAGGGTGTTCAGCATCTGTACAAAGCATTATGATATGATTCAGCTGCTGCAGTGCATCCCCGGATGAGATAAGGATCAGATCCAAGTTATCCAGTAGATCTTAATACCTGCTAGGATTCAGGTCCCACTATGCAAATAATTGGATGATGTCTGCAGTTGAAGATGGCTTACTCAGGGTCCCAATACTGTACTGAATGGTGCAGTGGTCTTACCAGCTGACTGGATCTACTGAGGTGTTTAATATCTCCATCCCCACAGGAGACAAGGTCTCATGTGTGACCTTTCTTGTGTGGCTATAAAATGTCTTCCTTGATCTCCAACTAGAAAAGAAAGTTGGAGAATTATGGTTGCAAAATAATCTATGATGTCATAGACCCTTGTTTTGAAATGACCAGAAATGATTGTTCTGTTCTGTGCAGTTCCAGTTCCAGGGCTGACAGGCACCATAGCAAACTTCTGCAGAAAGTGTCACTCATCCCATAGAGGGCAGTACAGAGGAATGCAACTAAATTGGCACATAAATCAGAAATCACTTTTCAGATGTTTGCACTGTTATTCACTACTGACCCTAGCACTGCAAAGCAATATCCAGATAAGAAGAGCCTGCTCACCTCACCCGGACATCTTTTGTTTACCACATTGCCTGGTTATAGGGTGGCTGTAGGAAAACTTTCTTACCACCCTTTGACTTAGACACTCATTTTCAACACATCCACAGGCCACCAATGGCCACTGGTTGAGCTATCTCAGTGTGGCAGATGCACAATGCATGGTATCTCAGTTGGGCAATGTGGTAAACAGGCACTCCCTAAATGGAAAGGTTTCTGGATCTGATCAACAGAATAAAATATTCTGCCCTTACACATTTGCTCTAAAATCACACACATTACCCCATCCATACACTCTGTCCTCCCCGAAGTCCAAGTATATTACAACAAGGGCATTACACCCTCCTTCCAGTGGGTATTGAGCTATTGAACTTCCAGGTCAGGAAACTGTAAGGAGGTCCAGACTCAGAGCTAGGAATTCTGCAGGCTGGGTCAGTGGGTCAAGGTGGTCCAAGTCCTCTCCAAATGCATGGCTGGCTCCTGGAATAAAACAGATTAGGCAGTGTGGCAGCAGGATGAGTGAGCTGTGCTCTTCCTCTGAAGTCTGAGTATACTGCATCTGCACCAGTCTCTTCCAGACCAGTGTAGGAGCTGGTTTCAATAACACCATCAGGCACACCAAATTTTACACTTTCTTCATTGAAAGTTTCATTGGCCCAAAAGACTGATTGGCACAGTCCTCTCGCTTCTTCTCCCACTGTAAACTCATCAGCCATGACAACAACTTTATAAAGTGCCTCTCATAGCAACTATCTTGAAATGTTCAACAATAAAAAAAATTGACAGTCAATAGAAGCAATATGAATAACTTAAATTATAAAGCTGATGGAGGAAATTCAGCGTTTTGATTGACTGGGTCTGTGTGAATACCAAACAGTATGCACATGTGTGCACATGCACACACACACACACACACACACACACTACGTGCACAGTGCCACTGCAAGAAACCAGCTCATGCAAACTGATATTTTTCAAAAAATGCAAAATAAAGAGTAACTAGCAAAAACATCTTACCCAGTTTTAGTCACAGTAAGACACTTGAGTGTTTAGGCTGCCACCCTGGAATCATAACCTCTGATTAGAACAGTACGAGGCAGATGTATGGTGCGGGTGGTAATTGCCCCAAGCCTTCCTCTGCTAAAATCCTTATTCATGCCTATACTATCGCCCATCTTGACCACCTGACTTCTTTTCTATGGCCTTCCTCAATAACAACTGTTTAGACTGTCTGCCTCCTCACATGCACTAAGAAGAGTGACCATATCACTTCTGTGCTTACACACCTCCATTGGCTTTTCATTTCCTTTAGAATCCAGTTCAAGACTGTCCTTCTCCTTTTCAAAGGTTTTCAAATTCCTCCATGGATGTTCACTTTCTAGCACAGTGAGTAGTTTCCTCCTCTTCCTACTCTTCTCCACTCCTTTTTTATTCTCCCTCTGCTGGCAGCCCCTTCAACCCCTGCTGCTCCTTCAGTCTCATCTCCTGCCATCTCTGGGACTTACTTTAAGGCCACTGAGTGCCCCACAGATTGCCCTCTGTGGTGGGACCAAGCCCCTACCAGTGCCACATTTGAATCTGTGGTCCCTGCACCCAGTAGGCAGTGTGAAGCCTGCAGAGCTCTGCAGGGTGGCATCCTGCAGCCAGTATGTTTTCCAGTGTTCTCTTCTGAACCCACATGATGCTCCGAGGAGGCAATGTTTGATGTGTGCTGATTGGAGCATGTGCTCACGTCCCTGCCTAGGAGCATCCTCCCCCAGAACTGCTGACCAGTCATGCTGCCTCCCATGGTCATCTAGAAGGCAGTGTAATGGCAGCACAGTCTGCCCTCCCTCCCCAGAGGATGACAGCATCTGCTGAGATGCTCAGTCCTCCCCGGCCAATGCTGAAGTGACCCAGGATAATTCTTGCCTCAGTGTCACCGGTGTGACAGCAAGTGAGACATGTGTGCCTCTGCCCTCTGCACCACTGGGCTGGCTCTCCACACCATTCCTGGTACTCCTCCTCCACCTGTCTACTCTTGCCCTCAACCCACAAATCTGGTCACTGTTGGAGGCTGCTGTATCTAACTAATCTTATCTAGTATCTGTAGTTCACTGGTTCAGTGGGCAACTAATATTGATTGATTACTGAAGCTGTAGCTTAGTTAGCCACTGTAGTGGATGCTTGTGCAATGTAGTAGTGCCTGTGAAACTTGGATTGAAGGAGGTTGCTGAGTAATGCCAGTAACCATTTGTAAGTTGATTGTTGACAGTAACTCAGAGGTTCGAGGCATTCCATAGAATGTGTTGTGTACATATGACCTTCCACGTCTCTGGTTCCTGAACTGGACTACCACTCTTTCAGGGTATGAGTGGCACAGGACCCCTCATAAGGAGGGTTCCACCCTGGCACCGCCTCCATACCACTGGAGTCTCTTGGCTAAAGGTATCTTAGGAAAGAAGTCAAAAGTCATAGCCATACAGTAGATGTGAATATAACTGCCAGAACACCATCATCCATTAAGAAGAGAGGAGGGCCAGGGTACTGGAACAAACCAAGGTAAGAAATGTTGGTAGATCAATTATCCAAATCCCAACTCACCTGGTAGAAATGGAACAGGAAAATTGATTGCAAAGTACTGCAGGGTTCTATTCTGGGTCCCCTGCCCTGCTCCGTTTCCTGAATAATTTACCTAGTGCTTGCCCTTCTTCAAACTTGCTACTGTGGGCCAATGATGCAGTATTGTACATGGAGGAAGGACCAGGGAACCTTGAATACATTGGTTCAGAAAGATTTTGATGATATGCAACACTGGTTTGGGCAGAATAGGATGATTCTGAACAGAAAAAAAGGCAATGCTTTTGCTGGTCAGTGTAAGAGGGTAAATTTTAGACTTCAAAATCAAAGCACTTGATGGTGATTTTATTGAAATAAAACAGATTTAAATATCTGGGACTGACAGCTCACTAACACATTGTCCTCATATTACTAGGCTGGTTAGGAAAAATGTTGGTTGCCGTATTGGTCCTTCATAAGATGCACAAATGAAGTGATCCAATACCTTTTATTGGACCAACAGAGACCTCTGTTGGTCCAATAAAAGGTATCAGATCACCTCATTTGTGCATCTAGGCTGGTTAGGATAATTCTTCAGAAGGTTGGTATGCATTTTAGGATCAGAAAGTTTTAGTCAAGGAAACTAGGAGACTGTTGACTAACAGATTATTTTTCTCCTCAGTTGACTACAGGCTGGTTTGCTATTCTTTGGTGGGATGGGTTGTTAATTGAGTCAACTCCTTATACAGTCTGGTCTGTCAGTTTGTTACTGGACTTACACTTTAAACTCACAATTGCACTCTCTATGACAGCATGGGTACCACTCTTTTAGATTAAAAATATTACACTGGAAACCTTTATATATAAGATGCCTCTGGGTAAGTACCCACACTATATAATGAGCATTTTACTCCATTGAAAAAGACTAGAGTAACTCGGCCACAGAGTCTCAGCCATTTTCATTTGTTGTCTCATTTTGAATGCCCAACAGGGTCAGAGAGCTTTGACACATAAGGCTATCAAACTCAATAATAATATTCCACCCACTACTGTTCAGTGTAATACTGTTTCTTCTTTCAGACAAAATCTCAGTGCTTGGTACAGTTTTTTATGTTTGCTTGCATGCATGTGCAAGAACATAGTGCCATCATCTGAGATTTTGGAGGTATGTCACCCTCTTCCAATTCAGTCAGTGTGTTGGCAGGCGTGGTCCTGTAAGCCAATGCATGCTGCAGCTGTCTATGATAAGCTCCAAAATGCAGTGGCATACAGTTGAAAGGGGGAGCTATGCTTCAGTGAGCAGCGACAAGATATCGCCTACTCATGGCAGCTCCCCTACACACACAGAAGCCGACGATACTGCGTGCTGCCCCCGCACACACGTATAGCCGATGGGGGTGCCCAATCCCTCGTTGGCTTGTGCTACGCCCCCCAAAGTTTTCACATGCCATGCTGGGTGCCCACCCCAGCATGGCAACTCATAGAATAGCCGATGGGGTGCCTAATCCCGCCGGCTCCACTGTCCTCACCCCCCGAGTACTGGGTGCCACACTGGAGCCCACCCCAGCGTGGCAACTGATCATATGGCCAACGGGGTGCCCAATCCCCGCTGGCTCCACGGCCCCCAGTCTTGCCTGTGCCACGCTGGGAGCCCACCCCAGCGTGGCAAACGCCCCACGCCATCTTTTTTACCTGCAAAATAAAACGGTCCCACGGGCGCTTCTCCCAGCCCCCTCCCACAACCCGCACCCACCCACTGCGCACCCTGCCTCCCTGCACCCCTCACCCCATACTTACCTCCGGAGCTCGGCGCAATGATCTTCGTGGACCAGGAACACGCCTGCACTCTTTCAAACCGACCGCGGACTGAGGAAATGCCGTAAGCTGTATAATGGGCTAGATAGGGGTTTTCAACTTTGTTGCATATCTCAGGCATTTTTGGAATTTTTGCAAATTTTCAACATAGGGTTTTGGAACCCTTCTCATGAATGATGTCACTGTCATGGCGTTATTCGGGCCAGAAGGGTGATTTCACAATCACTGCACGAAATCACCTTTCAGGCCCAAATAATGCCATGACAGTGACATCATTCATGAGAAGGGGTCCCAAAACCCATGTTGAAAATTTAGTAAAAATTCAAAAATGACTGTTTTATGAGCGTAGGTTGTACAGTTCCTACGCAGGCTCATAAGTTCATAAATTTTCAATATTTTCACTCCAGATTTTCAACATTGTCATTTTACCACACCTTCTTATGAGTAGTACAGCTGTCATTTTTCACATCTCACCCAAAATGTGTTTCACCATGTAGCGCATAATGGCGCAGTCGGTGTGCAAGATCAATGTAGTGACAATTAAGAAAATCACAGTGATACTGTTCATGAGCTGAGGTCTTAAAATGGCTATGTTGAAAATTCATTGAAAAAAATTCAAAAATGACGCTGTTTTCTGACGTCGTTGTACAGTTCCTATGCCTTTCAATGATTCGTGAATTTTCAATATTTTCACTCCAGATTTTCAACATTGCCATTTTACCACACCTTCTTATGAGCAGTACAGCTGTCATTTTCACATCTCACCCAAAACATGCTTCCGCTTGCAGAAGCATAATGGCGCAAGTCGGTGCGAAATCAATGTACAGGACAAATTAAGAAAATCACAGTGACACTGTTCATGAGCAAAGGTCATAAAATGGCTATGTTGAAAATTTGGTGAAAAATTCTAAAATGACTGTTTTACGAGTGTGCGTTGTACAGTTCCTACGCACTCGTAAGTTTGTGAATTTTCAATATTTTACTCCAGATTTTCAAAATTGCCATTTTATCACACCTTCTTATAAGTAGTACAGCTGTCATTTTACATCTCACCCAAAATGTGTTTCTGCCATGTAGCTAATAATGGCGCAGTCGGTAAGAAATCAATGTACAGGACACTATTAAGAAATCACAGTGACACTGTGCATGAGCAGAAGTCTTAAAATAACTATGTTGAAAATTTGGTGAAAAATTTTAAAATGCCTGTTTTATGCGTTGTTGCGAGTTCCTATGCATGCTCGTAAGTTTGTGAATTTTCAATATTTTCACTCCAGATTTTCAACATTGCCATTTTACCACACCTTCTTATGAGTGATACAGCTGTCATTTTTCACATCTCACCCAAAATGTGTTCTGCCATGTAGCTTATTAATGGCGCAGTCGGTGGAGAAATCAATGTACGGACAAATTAAGAAAATCACATTGACACTTTTCATGAGCTGAGGTCTTAAAATGACTATGTTGGAAATTTGGTGAAAAAATTCCAAAAATGACTGTTTTACGGCGTCGTTATACAGTTCCTCACGCAGCCATGTAAGTTTGCGATTTTTCAATATTTTCCTCAGGTTTTCCACATTGCCATTTTACCACACCTTCTTATGAGCAGTACAGCTGTCATTTTTCACATCTCACCCAAAATGTGTTTCTGCCATGTAGCGCACAATGGCGCAGTCGGTGTGCGAAATCAATGTACAGGACACATTAAGAAAATCACAGTGACAGTGTTCATGAGCAGAAGTCTTAAAATAACTATGTTGAAAATTTGGTGAAAAATTCTTAAAATGACTGTTTTCGAGCGTGTATTGCGCAGTTCTTATGCATGCTCGTAAGTTTGCGAATTTAATATTTTCACTCCAGATTTTCAGCATTGCCATTTTATTACACTTCCTTATGAACAGTACAGCTGCCATTTTTCATATGTCGCCTAAAATGTGTTTTGCACATGTAGCGCATAATGGTGTTGTTGGTGCGAAAGCAATGTTTGGGACAGATTAAGAAAATCACATTTATACTGTTCATGAGCAGAGGCCTTAAAATGGCTATGTTGAAAATTTGGTGACAAAAGTCCATAAAATGACTGTGTTACAGTGAGCATTGCGCAGTTTCCATGCACCCTCGTAAGTTCATGACTGTAATATTTTCAGTCCAGATTTTCACCAGTGGCATTTTCCACACTTCCTTATGAACAGTACAGCTGTCATTTTTCACAACATGGCTGAAGTGTGTTTTCACACTTTAAGCGCAGAGATGCGGTCGCTGTGGAAAATCATTGTTCGCACGGATAAAGAAAATCACAGTGACACTGTTCATGATCGGAGGCACCAAATGCCTGAGTTGACAATCTGCTGTAAAAAATCCCAACCTAATTATATTATGGTGTGCGTGCACAGTTTCTATGTAAGCTCCTGACTTCACCATTTCTTTTTAATATTTTTACTGCAGATTTGCAACATTGCCATTTTTACACCTCCCATGAACAGTACAGCTGCCATTTTTACATCCTGTTCGAATGTTTTGCACCTGTGGTGCTAAATGTCGTAGTCGCTGTGCATAAGCAGCTTTTTTTTTTTTGCCATTAACTTTTATTAAACTTTTCAAATATTCTTGCAGAGACAGGAGAATAATGACAAGAACCAGACAACAAAATTGCAAAATTGTCCGAAAATTCCAAAGCAAATACAAAATAATATGTCTCTACAAGACCCCTCCCAAAACCTTCCTCCCCCGAGTTTCCCCCATACCCCCTCCAACCACCCCCGCAAGGCCTTATCTCAAAATACGGTCGGAGCCCAATAAAAAGCTTAATTGAATTACATGTATGCTACCACCAATGGGGTCCAGGTTTTCTAAAAGGGCAACTGATTACGAATAACAGCAATCATCCTTTTGGTCCTGAGGCTCAGAAGAAGTTCGGCTAACCACTCAGCGTAAAGTGATCCTACTGGGGTCCTTCCAATACTTAAGAACTAGTTTTTCACTGTACTAGAAATCAATGAGATGTGAAAATTCCTCCTTTAATCCAAAACCCGTCATGTCCCTAGCAAGCATACTTCAGGTTGAAACATATCTTCTAACCCTAATAGGGGTCAACTCTATTCTTTATCTCATTCCACAAAGGAGTGATTTTGGGCACCCCAGAAAATATGGCTAATTCTCCTCCCGCCATGTTACATCTATAACACTTGGGATCTTTTAATATCTTTAAATCTGCCAGCTCCGTGAATAGTAGATGTTATGTAGTATCTTAAATTGCATAAGTTTAAAATGATCCTGCCGGATGAAATGCATAAGCAGCTTTTGGCTAACAAACTGATATTCCCCTGTTCATGAGGTGGGTCACAAAAAACATGTTGAAAATTTGGAGTGAAAATACCAATGAATGCCTGAGGTATTAGGGTTTCCAACCATAACGCCCAACCCTGTAGAGAATGACAGGCATCAGGGTGTGACTTGGGATTCTTGCCTGTAATGCTGATACCATTCCACACCCTGCAGCCAGTGAGAGGCATCGAGGTATGCCTTGGACTCTTCAGCCCCAAAGTTCACCCATTCTCCTATATCGCACCCATCTCACCGTATTTCCTAATGAAATGGTGCGACAAGGCCCAAAGACTCTAAGGAACACCGTGACACTTGTCAGTGTCTGCAGGGTGGGTGTGGTGAAATGGCGTCGCGTTATGCCTGACGACCCAAACACACACCCCAATGCCTGTCACTCTGCAGGGTGGTGGTGGGTTGGCTTCAGTTCAATACTTCACTGCCATTCCTATTACGCAGCTCTGTAACTTCTACACTACCACTGCTAATGCCAGCAAGCAAACATTCGACATTGACAAATGCTTGTTTTTTATTTTTTTTTATTGATTGTTGGTTATTTCATATTGTACAATTACATACGAACATAAGAAATTGCCAGCAGATAAAGGCCTAGAGGTCTATCAAGTCTGCTCGAATGTGCAGCTAGCACCCCTTATCCTGCAGCTGCCCTCTCTTCCACCCTTCCCCTCATTAACCCTCCCCTTGTCCTGTCCCATCCTCATTTGAAGCAGTCCACTGTTCTACTGCATACCACTTCTGCAGGTAACGATTCCACCCAGCCACCACCTCTCTGTAAAAAGTGTCTCCTCACCTCCTGAACCTTCCTCGCCCAGTCTCATATCATGGCCCTGGTGGCCCCTCCTCCCTTACTTTGAACGGCCCTCTATACCCGTCTTGTTTATTCCTTTCATGTATTTAAAGGTTTCAGTCATGTCACCCCTGTCTCTCCTCTCCTCCAGTGAGTACATGTTCAACTCCTTCAACCTCCTCTCGTATGGATAAGTCCCCAGCCCCTTGATCATCTTTGTCGCCCTGCGCTGCACTCCTCCAGTAACTTAATATCCCTCTTCAGATACGGACGCCAGTACTGCATGCAGTACTCCAGGTGTGGTCTAACTAATGACCTATACAGTGGCAGAATCATCTCCTCCTCCTCGAGGATATACCCCTTGCAATACAACCCAGCATTTTGTTGGCCTTTGCAGCTGCCTTCCTACATTGCGCGAGTTGTTCATTTACCCTGTAATGAGCACACCCAGATCCTTCTCCTCCTCTGTTTGGGCTAGCTGCACTCCCCAGCTGGTAACTCCTCCTTGGGTTCTTCATCCCAAATGCAGCACCTTTGCACTTTTGGCATTAAACCCCAGTTGCCAGGTGTCTGACCAGGTTTCAAGCTTTGCCAGATCATCCTGCAACCCCTGCCATCCCCTAGGTCATCCACCACTGCGCCTAACCTTGGTATCATCAGCAAACAGACTGATCTTGCTCTTGATGTCCCATGATATGTCTGCAATGAATATCCCAAACAACACTGGTCCCAACACCGAGCCCTGTGGGACACCGCCACACTGCCCTTGGGTGTGAGAGCCCCCACCCACCACCACCCCATGTTGTCTTCCCTGCAGCCAGTTTCCTACCCATCTCACCAGCTTTGCACCCGCCCCTGTGCCTACTAACTTCCTTCCCAGCCTTCCATGTGGCACCGAGTCGAATGCCTTACTGAAGTCCAGATACAGGACATCCACTGCATGACCCTGTCCAGCTGCCTAGTTACCCAGTCATAGAACTCGACTAGGTTGGTTTGGCAGATCTGCCATGTATGAAGCCATGCTGTCTGCTGTCCTGTAGTCCTTTAGCCTTTAGAGGGCCACCAGCCTCTCCTTCAGGATAGTCTCCATTAGCTTACCCACGATGGATGTGACTCACTGGTCTGTGGTTTCGGTTCATCATTGTGGCCACTCTTGTGGAGGGGCACCACATGAGCCATCCTATTAATTAATTACATACTTTCAGAAATGATCATATTGCAAGCATAGATCATACACCAATGTACCATTTTGTATTACTGTGAAGTAAATTAATAGTTTATTAGGCTGATAGACTTCCAACTTATCTATCTAGCATCTTTCCATGGGGTCGCAGCCTACTACACCTGCCCCTCTCCTTTCAGACCTCTGGCTTCCCCTATACTTAACTCATCCTCCAAGATATATAAATAGCCTCAAGATCCATTATCTATTTCTATTTGTGTACAGTAGAATACCCATGGTCTCCATACTGGTTCTATTAACAGTTGCTTGTTATGAATTTTAGCTGTTAAAGTTTCCATCTGATAAATATCTAGCACCAGCCTCCACTCATGTACTGATGAGTTAGTTGGGGAGTACCATCTTTTTGTTATAGCTTTTGGCTGCTAATATTAAAATCGGTAACAAAGTCCGATGCCATGAAGGGTTGTGAAAGGATAAATTGAAAGCAGCACTATCTCTGCTGTAAGTTCCACTGTCTCCCAGACATTCCAGATTTCTTTTTGTAATGTATACCAGAATGGCATCAGTAAGGGACGTGACTAGAAAATATGGCCTTGATCGCCAATTTACATCGACACTTTTCTCCAACACTCCCAGCTGGTTGAGAATGGTATTTAGCTTGAACTGCTGGGGTATGAAAGAAACAGCTTCTACATTTCCGCAAATTCACGCCATCTTGTAGCATGAGTAATATTGTATGCCTGAATCGATGCTTGAAGCCATTCCTGTTCCTGTACGTCCATCTTCAGATCTCTATTGCAACTATTTAATATTGAGTGCTTGGTACAGTTTGATGTCAGTATGCCACTGTAATAACCAAACAAGAAATATCTTGTATATATATTGTTTCTTATTGTCTATGTGAACTTTCTATATGTTTAAATTACTCTGTTCACTAGTGAAAAGAGGCATTACTATGCTACTACTATGCCTACCCATTTAATCAATGAAAGAAAGAAAGAAATTGTCTGCAGGTAGGCTTAGTAAATGGTATGGCATATCTAATGTGTGCCCAGTGGTTAAGGTGAGGGTCATAATGCATCCTCAGGAACTCCTAGCTGGTCCTCTTCATCCCTTGAAGGTACTATCCTCTTCAGTTAGCCAAAGGTAGACAGCCACTCAGAGCTGAGGGTTACTGGGCAATCTGTTGGCTAAATCCATGAAGCAAAATTTGAAAATCAAGTTGTCTTTCTCTTTACAGAATCAGAGCTTCTGCAAGGCAACCTCTGTTTTCCTAAATGAAGTCCTAGGCATGTACTCTAGTCTTTAGGCTCTGAAACTGGTTTCTGTGTCTCAGGCAGGGAACTCTGATGGTGCTCACTCCTGAGATGGAGCTGAGAAAGAAAACAGTCTGTCACTCTGAGTTGGTTTGGCTGATCTGAACTGGTGCTGGACTCTGCAGCGATCCTACTCATCAAGTCCCAGTGTCTAATTGCTGCTGTAGCTTATCAAAAGAGAGGTTCTCAGACAAAGTGCAAATGAGCCTCTAATTGGTCTGATTCTGCAGACTTTACTGTGGAGACCACAGGTCCACATACACTTCACAGGGGCTTCATCTCTTCTTCACCCTCCGATTGACTGTGCAAGACGTGTGAGGCTTTTGAGGCCTTGGGTTGGTCCTCCCATTCCTGAGCTTTTTGCTATGATCTCTGACTCCTGTTGCAGTTCATGGGGTCAGGGACAAAGAAGATGGTGGGGCCCCTGCCTTTGGCATGTATCCTATTTCTTTTTCCTCTTTCAAAAGGAGTGAAAGGCTACTTTGGCCTCCCTAATGACAACAGATATGGAGAGCAGACTGGATGGGCTGCAGGGCCTGTTTTCTGCCAATAATTTCTATGTTTCTAATATTTCATTCTGTTCCATAACCCAGCCTCTGACTATGGACTAGCAAAGTGCAAATAGCTATATGCATGTGGTGCTCTGACATGTCCCCTTCCTGACCCCAGCTCTGTTTGGCAGAACAGCTATGCATGGGCAAGCACGGTTGAGGGTTTGGTGGGGTAGCACAATAATGGTAGTGGGTTGTTACTGTACCACTAGTGTTTAGCTGGACAGACATCAACATGTATAAAACCCAGTCTTATGTACTTGGTATTGTGGCATGTAGGCCACATGTGATTAGTCCTTAGAGCCTAATAAAGCTATGCTAGGAGATGTGGCTAGCATGCAATATTTACACCTTTGGGTATAGAGGTGCTGATGAAAACTACCGTATGGAGAATATGAACTAAATGCCCTTTCAACACTTGGTTTAAGGTGAGTAGAATGCACATTTAATAAAATATAGTAACACAATCATGAATGGATGGCACAGGTGACTATGGGATGAGTTGTTCCAAAGATAATTAAGAGGCCTCATTAATACTACTGACTCAAAGACAAAATCTTGAAGTCACTTCTAAATGTGACAAGGGTTCAAGTAAGGAGGTCTTCAGTAGCGTTTTGAATCACTGGGAGTTTCAAAAGAAAGGATGTCAGTCACCCTGCCAATAATGAATTGTTGTAGTCCAACCCTGTGGAAATGAATGCTTTGTACGAATAACCACAATGCCTATTTCTGACAAAGTATTAGAATAACATGCTGTTTTGTTCCATGCTGTTCATTTGTCTGCAGGAAAATCTTAAGCTTCTTAAAGAGTGCAGGGTGATTGCAACCGGTAAGTAAAACCTCTTAATGATGCCATATAACTTGATGAATTGATGAGTAGTAACATAAACAATCTGGAGCCCTAAAGTGCTTTGGGATTAAGCCAACACCTGCAGCAGGAATATTTGGTCTAACCCATTTCCTTTATTTAAAAAGTCTTAGCTCAGAATGCTATGAAGTGCCAGCACATAAATAAAGTTCAGGTTCTTGTTCTTCCTCTATTTACTGAAGAACATGCATAGCTTTCTTTCACTTTTCAACAAAGCTTCTTAAAGTGCTTTAATTTTGAGGGAGAATCACTAGGAGAAATTCAATGATGTAGCATACAGTATATTACCATTGTTAGTACTTAACCATTTAATATCACATCCATAGTCAGAAAGTCTGTATCACTGTAACACTATGATTAACATGGGGTTATACCACAAACCCAGCAACAGGTTCAGCTATGTCTGTTCTTATGTGTCTTTGTTGAAGAAATGTTTGTAGCTGTAGGGAAACATCTACCTTGTGGTAAGAGCACAGAACTGTGGACCAGAAGTCACCTGAATCCCACCACAACCACGTGCTGACTGAGTGGACCTGAATAAGGCATTTAACTTCCTTGTGCTTCTGTCCCTGTTAAATGTAACTAGAAAAAAACCTGAAAAAACCCTGTTGCATTTCATTTGGTCTATCTTAGGTAAATGAACTGAAAAACCTTAACAATGTGATCCACATCCAAGCAATCTTTTGTGATCATAGCCTTCATCCTCGATGGCATTTCTGAACCAGCTCTTACACATACTGTACATTTAAATTCCTCTACCTCCTCTTTAGAACCACTGCTGGGCAAAGATCCTTTAGTTATAGAGACCCACTCTGGATAAATGCCCTTCTTACCACTTTACTGGCTAATCCTAGGCTGGGACTCTTCAAGTCTGAGCTACAATAGCTGTTACTTGCCCTCTAATTGTGACTACCTTCATGCCCCCCAACCTGACAAACCCAGTAGACACAGTATCCAAACCTACCCCCACAGGCCTTGCACATCTCTACTCCTACCTCAGATCTGACAATATCCCTTGATTGCTCCATTTTGCCCCTCAGTTGTTGGACCGTTACCCAATAGGGTAACGGAAATTAGTATTTTTGTCTTTTGTATGACTTTATTGTTATAACCCTGTGAGAAATAGGTGTAATTACTGTATCCTAAGTCTTGTATGTCTTGCTTGTATTTACTGCCTCCTGCCTGTCACTGATATTTGGACACAGTGCCTTTGCAAAAGAGTCTCTGACTCAAAGGGTTGTCATTCCTAAACTTTAATAAATAAATAAATATGGTATCTTTCATGTGTCCATACTTAAAGAATGCTAAGATGAAGACACACTGACGTTCTGCACCCTACCAGCACCCAAAATACAGTGCATGCTTGCAAAGTCTTTAACAAGTTAGCATTTTACTGTCCATACCAGTTGCCAGACATAGACATCATCCCTTAGATCCAAGCAACCTACCCATGTTCGTCAGCCCTCCCAGCCATCCTTTACCATTACCCAAATTTCTTCTTAGGCCCTGACCGTGTGATGACCCATCTTCACTGCCCTTACCATCTGTGTCTGGTGCAGCACCATCAGGAAGGAGAAGAGTAGAGTCTGCTGGTGACCTAATGCACTCAGCAGAACATGAGTGAAAACTAACATGGCTGATACTGTTTCTGGTAGCGGTGTGCAAAGTTTGGCACCACAGTCTTTTTTGTTTGGATGTTTTTATTAATCCTGATCGGTCACTGTCAGTATACAGCATAAATTAGCGCCACATCTCTAATATCCAATATAGCACTACATAGTAATCGTGTTGCAGCATAAATGTCGCTAGCAGCGATAACGAGCAGCACTGCATAGTTCAATAGTTGGATCTGCCTGCAAAATTTGCTTACTGGGGCAGTTTATCTATGATGCCATGACGAATTGAGGGAGGAGTAATCTGACGGACTGACTTTGTGTTCCACCTGTACTTGTCCTCGTCCACACTTGGTAACCACTTAGTTCCTACCATTGGTCACTATGGAACACAACCCAGCACCGCCCAGTCCTGCCAAGATCCTGCAAAGTCTGCAGCACAGTAAAATGAACCAGGTAAAATCATTAGTTGCAAAACTTTATTCAGATTTGAAGAGGGAGTAGGGGTTTATTAGGGTAAAGTAAATTGGTAAGCATGTGACAACAGTTACTGAAATTGATTAGGCCTACAATTGGAAGTTTGTGGCGACTCTAGCAAGAACTCCTCTCTGGGTCTTGCTCCATACTGTGCAACAATTTCTGTAATTCTGTGAGCTGTATCCTTGTATGTCTTGCATTTCTCAGTCACAGTTGTACTCACTATCAGCTGCTCCATTAATGTATGCTACACTGCTGTTCTGATTTGAGAAGGTCTCAGAAACCTCCAAATGGAGGAATGGTGCACACCAACGAAATGATTAAAGGTTCAATGTCATGCCTCCACTGAATTAATTGTTCGTGGCAAATCATCTTTCACAGCATCATGGCAGTTCCACATTTCAGTTGCAAACATTGGCGCCTTCTTCCACCCCTGGCAAGTGGCCTACCTAACCAGGTGTCTTCAAAGTAGTCAATTAAAGGTGACAGAAGCTCTGCATTAGTAGAGAAAGCTATACTGCATTAAGTCATCAAAGGTAGACAAGACATCTTGCAGTGGTACATACACCAGCACTGGTAGATACCTTAGATTCAATACAAAGTCAGGGTCTGTGTGTATTCATGACAGACTGGTGGTATTTCTTGAATTTTCTCCATGGCGCCTGATATAGATGAAAGAAGCACCCATGTAGTTTGTTGTTGGAAATGCAGCCTGAATCCCTAGCCCTACCATATCCAGTGCTATGTGCCCTTATTTATATTCTAATGAGTCACCAAAATATGGGGATCTAAAGGAGCAAAACTGCTGAAATATAAATACAAAGGGGTCTATGTTAAAAGATTAATGCCCTAGGTAAGGGTTTTCAAATCCTAGAACATGATTTCAAATTGTACACAGAACTGAGTTGGAGCTTAAGAGCCACCAGAAAGGATGATTGCTTAGCTTCTTCACTCTCGCAACCAAGTGCTAATATCTGTCATAATCTGCTTGGTAACCCTTGTGAAAAGTACTATACTTAACTATTATAAAAATATACTTACTTTATACTCACACACTTGAGGAATGCTTTAAATATACTAACATGCAGTACACTTATAATTGTTCATGCTGGCTTGCATAAGAAATATTTTGTAATGTGCTGAGTTGCATTAACTAATACTTCCTATATAGTTATGCAAAGTATATTGGCACCTTGTTATACTATATTTTGTTTTGTTCTGTTTCTAAATATATTCATGGTATACTTATAGACATGTGACCTGGACACAGGGGCTGGATTTTCAAAGGGTGGTACAGGGCTTGCATCACGCCTCGCGCCAAACCCTTTCCATGCACCATACTGCTTGCTACAACTGCAACTGATTTTACAGTCCTGGGCACAGTTGCAATGTTTTACCCACCTTACAGCAGCTTGTGTCAAACCTCGGGTACAAGCTCCGTGAAATGGTCCCTGGCATGTGCACAAGCTAGATCACAAAAAGTTGGTCTAGCTTAAGTGCAGTTGCAGCAAGGGTATAAGACCCTTTAGATTGTTGCATCCTTAGTGAGCTATATTTTGGTACACCTGGGTGTGTGGCAATCACAGGTGTTCAAAATCTGGCCCAGGGTTTATGAGTGCAGCATCAATTTAAAATTGACATGTATATTTGTGAGTATCCTTTCTTAAACAATTTTGTTTTTAATTATAGAAAGGTCTTATTAAAGCTGCAATCTGATTGGAGAAAGGTATTACGAGACCTGTACTTCTAGTACACTGATGTACAGACTGATCCCCACCTGCATTAATCCTTCCTGTCAACATTCCATCCTGAAGCACTGGTGAATGACAGGAAGGATGCAGTATATTGAACCTGCATTCTTAAGCAAGTGACATATGAACTATTCATTTAAAACTCTTCAATGAAGAACACATTCAAAATGTGCACTTCTAACACTTTCTTGTTTTAACTTTTTTCATAATAGTAATATTACTCTAAGAGTTAGATTTACTGTTAATCACCCCTAGGGGCAATATGGCACTTTCTGTGCCTCTTCCTACATACCTCATAGTTGGTGATTAACAGGTTGAAAATCTGATCCCTGCCTATCTTGACTTTTTAAATAAACAAAACATTCACATTAGTTTCTATTATTCAGACTGCAGTTAGCTACACAGTCCAATATATTAGAGTGTCAGCAGGCTGCAGTGCTGTGCTTGGTGCCAGATCTTCACCTGTGATTGCTGTTGGACAGTCTGCTATGGCACTGGAAGTGTCCTCTGGGCTTTCCACACACATGCCATTTTCATATTGCATTTCCTAGCCCCACCATTAGTGCATTGAGAAAATAGAGGTATAAAGCAACTGCTTGGCTACACCTGGATGTTTGTGCTCCATACTGTCTGCAAGTTCAGCACAAGGATCCCTGCCAGACTTCTGAGTGGTATTTATGGGGTATGGTTAGGTTGGCGGCACCCTTGGCCCTAAAATGTCTGTACTGTGGCAGTGTTGTGAGTTTTTCCTGTGTGGTGATGGGTCTGGTTGGTGTCTTGCTCAAAGGTTCTGGTGACCAAAACAAGAAACCAAAATTAGCGTGGTAGCTATTGGCATTGAACTGTACAATATTGATGTATGTAATACATTTAAGAACTAAGTGCAGCATTAAATCACATTCTGTTGTGTAATTCATCAAACAGCCAATAAACAAATTTTGTGTAAGTTCAAAAACTTTCTTCATTCTATGATATGAAATGAACATACACAAGACAGGATACATGTAGTCAAGTTCATTTTCCTAATATTATTGCAACCAGGTTCTTTGTACAGGTGTGCAATTTTCATTCTAAGCAAATGTGCACACTTACAGCACACAGTAGAGCAGCAACAAAGTTTGTTTCACTCAGCTGGTACCCTCTTACAATCTACTGATTCAATACAGAGAAGTCAAATGTAAACATAAAAGGTCAAATGTATAATCCACAGACTCATCTCGTTGCTGCATCCTGGTCAGGGACTTGGGGTCCCTCCTATATTTCCTCCAACCTTCTCCTCCACCATCTCTTCCAGAATGAGTGCTGTGCCAGTATGGCTCCATGAACCATTCTCCATGTTTCACAGTCCAGGGTCTGAGGCCCCAGGGTGACACTGTTGGATACCCTTGTGACTCAGCTTCTGCATGGAGTCATGTCTTCTTGTCCCCCCACCTTGTGGTTCCACAGCCTTCGTCCTGCCAGTATCCTCCCTTTGTTAGCCTCCCTTACCTTCCCCTTTTTTTCCTTTTCCTGCCCTCTTTCCAGCCCTGGGTCACAAGATACATATTGATTGCTTCTCTATATTTGTTTCTTTGTTGTGGTGTGTGTACTGATGTATACATTTTGTAAGAGTACCTTTTCCTTGGTTACATTGTTTTACTGCTGCCAGTGTAGCTCATCTCCTTTGTACCTGTAGGCACTGGCCCCAATTATCCTCCCAATGCTAATCACCATAATGAAATCCGAATAGAAAATAGCCACACTGAGTAATGTGGTGCATGCTCTCATGTCTCTGTACATATCTCAGAGTGTATGAAGGATTGGTTCAGTGCTGTAAGCAATGAGATTGGAGATGGATGATTTATTAACTAGGAATAAATCAGTCCTTGAGCAGAAATGATGGATCCCAAGTGGAAGGTATAATCCCTTCCCATAGGGAAGAGCACCTCCAGGGGTTGGTAAATCCCAAATCCTCTGCTGCCAGCTGCACCACTGCTTGCCCTTTGGGGTGTGACTCCAGTGAGGGATGTGGGATGGTCTATCTAGCAGGGGACCCAGGTGATATTGAAAGCACACCCCATGATTAGTGAGCTTCCACCTGGTGGATTTTCAGAATAGCCTGGAAGAGATCCAGGAAAAAGAATTACTGTCTTTAGTGTGTGCATACCCACTGACTACAGTGGTATTCACATTATTGGCAGGCCCTGGATAATAACACAATACCCTCGGGTCCTTTACTGGAGGCTTTCAGCTGGAAGGTGTGCTTTTGTGAATGAGGATGATCACTCCCTCTACTTGGAGGTGTAACAGCTAGAAAACCTTTTCTAACCCAGTCTCTCATCAACTTTGTTGCCTCTTGAGCGATCTTGCAGCATGGCAATGTCACACTTTTGGGCTTTGAGGTATGACAAGATTTTACATCTTTATTAGGGTGCTAGACACCTGAACATTCCAGGTGATGTAATCCTGAGTCTAATATATTACTGTACCTAGTGCATGGGAGAATGGTGTGAAGAAGAGAATGTATAGCACCCTCTTGCATGCACCTGTGATTGTTCTGGGTGGTGGAGAAACACGCACAGGATTATAATGTCACGGCTAAAACCACGAAAACAACAATGCCACAGACAAAACAGTGTGTAGCAAAATAAGGTCAGCAGAAAAGGGAAAACGCTGACTGCAACATAACAGTGCACAACGTTGGAACAATAGCAATATCTTTGTTTTGTGGGGACTCACACCTCACACCCCGCTAACTACTTCCAAGGGATGTGGACTTAGGAAAGGGTGCATGTTGTTAACAGGAAAATCATTTTTTAAATAAAAAGCCACAGCACAAAGGGACTTGGGGAACTGAACCACAGCCCTGGTCCCCGATGCCACTGGGTGCTGGTGCTCTAGCCACCCACCATGGGAGCAGCTTGACTTGACACTGCACTGGCAGCCTACTTGACTCTCCCCATGTTAGCCTACAGCAATGGGGTAGCAGTTATTTCCACTTGCTGAAAGCCCTGTTGCTGTAGTAAGCTGTACTTTCACGTTTCTGCAGTGTAGTTCTTCATGTGCTGTTTTGCAGCACTATATTGACCGGGCCGGAAATACATATGAGGCATAATGAAACTGAAGACCCCAGTGTGGACTGAGTGATGAGGTGATGGATAACCTGACTTTGTGATGAGTCAGGGCCATCAAACAATGAAATGGGTCAACTGAAGTTGTAACTGTGAACCATACACCATAGAGCAGTGTGTAAAATAGCCAGTCAACTTTAAAGACCAAGTTACACAAAAAGTACATAACAACCATAGAACCAATTACAAACTGGTTGCATTAAGAAGCACTGAAAGTGCCATATAACGATCCTTACCCAAGTGGAGGGCTGCCCACTGGCTGCCCAGCCCACAGATCATTATTTCACAGGATACGCTTAGGAATCCCTGACGCAAATGTAGTTGTTCTGGTAACTGAACTGCTAGCTACAGCAGGCATAGGGACACCATTGGAAAGCATGTCCATCTGCAAGCAGTTTACTGTTTTGTGTACCTGCAGCTTGTTGTTTTGTGTACCTGCAGCTTGGGGTTTAAATGCTTCCTCGAAGTATTGTGACCATGATGGATAGATCACACAACAACTGGGATAGGTACAATAGTGGGGGAGGGAGGGAATGGGAGAAGTGAAATTCCTCAGGTTACCTAGAGTCAGGATTGGAGGGATGACATTCATTCAGCTGAAGTAATTGCTCTTTGTTGTCCTCCCTGTCTCTATGTTGGGGATGGGCTGACCCAGGGTTTATTCAGTTACTTGGGCATCATGATGCCTTAGGAGTAACATAGAGGGAAAAGGGAGGCAGTGTCAGGTCATAGGTGTATGCAAAGGTTGAAAACTGATGACCAAGAGCCTCTTTATTTTTCTCAAAGGAGCTTAAAGCACCAGTGCAATGAAATTGGGCAAAAATATGACCCTACCTTTTTCAACTATAAAATATTTTAGCCATCTTCCAATTTTATTTTGTGGTATAATTTTCTAATGTCACCAAAATCTGAGTATTTTATAAACATTCAATTAAATTTTTCTCAAGAAAAAAATGGCATACATTTTGCATATAATTAGCATTGTAGGCCTGGCAAGGGTTAGGACTGAAAAAAATATAAAAGACTCATGGTGTGCAGCATAGGAGATACCTAGACAAGTACATTTGACGGGTATACTAATATTTTTCTTAACTACAGATGAAACTAGCTTTTGGAAAAACATTTTCATTGCACTGCTGCTTTAAGTCACCATAACCTTGAAAGGCTCCACATTTGATACTCTGTGGAAGGGTGCTATATTGCTGGGATGTGAGGCTTGGGTAACCTTTAGGCTGAAATACTAACATAGGGGTCATTAAAATGAGAGCTGTTGACTCTTAAGAGTGCTGGACTGTTTCCATAGTACCTCTATGACCGGCATCTTACCAAGGTGTAGAGTTTGGAGGATATGCCCAAACCCTAACCTGAGCCCCCATTAGACACCTTGTCATGATATCACAGATGTGCTGGCCACCTGGGTATCCTACAGTACCAAGGTGTTCAGCACCCTCACATACTGCACTAAGATGGGTGATCGTGGCTGTACTTGAGAGCTAGGATGGGCAGCTAATGGGTGATGTCGGTGGTAACATATCGACTACCATATTTTTAATTGTCTAGCTTCTATTCCGTGAAGCTCATGACCCTCTCCGCACACTGTGCCTGCAAGGTTCAGAAGATTTTATTAATGATAGGAGGGAAAGGAGGTTGGGGTAACTAAGGGGGAGGGCACTGCAAGTCTTCAACCCTGGGATGTATCAAGCATTATATATGCTCTGTTCAGCACTGATTACTCCAGGCCTCTGCCCACTGAATATTATATCAGAGGCACCACTTACAGGAAATCCATCATGCAAACAGAATGACCAAATGTCCCTGGGATATACCCAGGCCTTATCCCAGTGCTTCTTTCATTCTGGATGGCCAGCCTAAACCACAGATGCTGTGAATGTGGTCCCCTTACCCCAGCCACAGGGTGTCAACACTGGGTCACCCGTGTCCCAGTTGGTTGCAATGGTTCACTCTCTGGTTAACATTCATAGCACATTGTGCAGTAACGTGTTACAAGCATTGTGTTTTAAATGGCAGAGTCTGATGATCATGACCACAGCTGCTGAGATGGGGACCCCCCCATAAGTGCCTTCGCTCCACAGTCAGCAATATCCACAGTTCACCACCACAGCCCTTTAAAAACAGCACATCTGACAGAGTGAAAAAGTGTGAGCGAGAGAGAGAGAAGGCAATATCATGCTGCTTTAAGAGGGGCTGGGATGACATAGGGAGGAGGAAGGGTCATAAGGGTGATGGTGGTGTGAGTTACTAACTGGAAGGGGCATCAAGCAATACATTGATCTTTGTTCAGCTCCAAGGTCGATTGAGTTGGCAGCCACACAGTCTGCACAGGATTGTTGCAAAGGCCCTTGTTGTACAGCACTACCTGATTGCAGCAGTGGTAGGACATAGTTCTTTAAGAAAGGCTGCATATAGGAAGGCTTCATCTTGGGGCAGTTTTTGAGCCACAGCTGCAGCCTGGAGTGATCTTGCAGTCATTGTCAGTGGAGAGGTGGTGAAGCAGAGGAGGAAGCTGGGGTTAATACCTGTGACCCAAGGTTACAACTCGGTGGGGTTCATTGTCGGGACGTCAATCCCATTGGTCAT
The DNA here is from genome assembly GCA_016271365.2 of Neoceratodus forsteri. Classification (NCBI taxonomy): domain Eukaryota; kingdom Metazoa; phylum Chordata; order Ceratodontiformes; family Ceratodontidae; genus Neoceratodus; species Neoceratodus forsteri. The sequence goes on from CM057452.1 coordinate 1,877,041,753, forward strand.
GCTGTAGTCCTGAGGTATGCTGGGAGGATCATTTAGGTTTTGCTTTCTACCAGACAGAGTCAGCTTCATGAACTGGTGTGGCCTCTGGTGGCACTGATGACAATGCCCTGTTTTGTGATGGCAGCACAGGTCTGGAGGTTCATGCTTGCTCTGGTGAGTGCCCGTGGTTCAAGTTGCTGAGGGAGGAGGCGGTGACCAACTATGGAGAAGAACTGCCCTGGCTTCATCTGGGGATGTGAAGGTATGCCAATCCCCATTGTGACATATCTTGAGATTACTTAAAGAGTAGGAGACTCAAGGGCTGTCATGTCTTTCTTGATGTGGGCACATTCACACTTTTGCCAGTTAAAACATGGGAGAAGTCTTGAAAAATGGAGAAAAGCGGTGCCATTGCCTCATCAGTTGTCCTTTTCCAAAGCAAGACATAAGATCTTGTCCTTAACACTTAATCAGAGGAAATAGGCCAAAATCAGGTGGGGCCGCCTCCTGTTATGGGCCTCAGAACAAGTGAGTGGTGAGCCCACCCGATCTCAAGGGGAGCATCTCAGTAAAGGTCCAAGATTCTGGGGATCGCTTGTTGCAGGAAATTAATGATGTTCCCTGTTCAGCTGATTCAGCAAAGCCAACTAGATGTAGATTATTTCTATGGAATCGATTCTCGAGGTCATCTATTTTGATCCAAAGCATTTGAATCTGGCAATTGTGATAACTGGAGCCTGTCATCACAGACGACCGCACTGGTGTCCATCCTGCCAAGGTGGCACACTGTGTCCTTACTCACTGGGCAAGACCTTCCCTATTAGACCTTCCATATTAGCTGTAGTTTCATGCAGGATTGTTTTAATTACTGGCAGAAGGTCATTAAGTAGGATCTGTAGCATCACTTTAATTTCAGACAGATCATCCAATCAGGAGGTTTGGGCTCTCCTCCATTTCTGCAACAGTTTCTTTCATGGGCCTTAGTAGTTCTGCATGAAAAAGAATAGTGGTATCAAACTGCAGGTCTTGATATGATGCTTTGACCTATTTGCCAACACACTGTCAGAAAGCAAGTTAAATAGGTGTATTATGATGGATATTTCCTAGCTAGAGACTCTTAAGTCAGGCAGCCATCTTGCTCAGTGGCCAAGCCACGCCCTCAGGTGGTATCCTTTCTTGGTTGATATCCACCTCTGAACCCTTGCCAGGCAGAGCTTTTAATGCAACATGGGCGGTTCACAGTAAGTACTATTTGGAAATGTGCCTGTGGAAAACCTGCTACAAAGTTGCAGGACTCTGTTCGATATGTAGGTGATGTAATCATCAGTCCTCCTCCACAGTGCATTCAGAAACTGGCCCAGAGCACGCTACATAGAAGGCGGGGTAATGCCAGTTGTGTTACCATTTGGTATCTGAAAGATGCCAGTGGCACCATCACATGTTACCTTTACTCTACCCTTTACCTCCCTGAAAGAAGTTGGCTCTTTGTGTTGCTCTTAGCAGCTAATCTTTAGCTGCAAAGCTAAACTATGTTTGTAAATATTACTTTTGTTCTCTCTGTCCTACCCAGGACCTCCTTGCAAATGAGCTTTGCTTAATGGGGCTAAAATAAACAAACACATTTTCTGTCCCTTGAAAGAAAATGGGTCATCCTTTATATGGCTCCTGGACTGTTGTAATGGTGCCCTGAGCCCCAGAGAAGGAGTCACAAAGATACAAAATCTATTACTACTACTGGGGTAAGCATCGGGTTCCTTTCCTAACAGTTAAATTGCATTACATTGTCAGGCAAGTTGAGCAGGACTTGCATTGGAAAAAAATGTTCTTTACAGCATGCTTCTACAAAACATATTTGTGTGCCAAATACAAACACCAAATATCTTGAATAGCTGGAGGGCTGAATGCAAATATTTGCTGAATCCAAATATTGTGATGTTCACTACTGTAGAGGTGTGCAGCTACCTTTTCTTAATATTTGGAAGGTAGTCATACTCATAACAAACGTTGTCATTATTGGATGATAGTGGATTAAAATATCCTTAAAAAGACGTCCCACCCCAGGTGTTCAGTACTAATCCAGTGGTTACCACACACTTCTCAGTCATTTTGCTTCCCCACCCTCCTCCCTGGTCCTTCCATATAATGAATACCATATAAGGCATCCTGCCTACCCCTCACCCCATCTGACACTGCCATATTAAGTGAATCTACAACCCTACTCTGACCCCCAAGGACTCTAGATAAAATCAGAAAGATGTGAGGTAGACTCCTGCTCTGATCCAATATGAGGTGAAGAGCAACACTTAAAATCATATCACCTCAATTGGATCCCTCTGACTCATTATACATGATGAGGAAATGGTGCCGGATAAAATCCTGGCAGCTCAGTCACATCCCCACTCCCTGTAGCACCAGTTGACAACTCTGAGGCATGAATGGGAGAGAAGAAGTGGTCCTCTGTTTCACCACTTGTTGCTATTAAGCAGACTATATTGAGGGTCATATGGGAGCACGCCAGTGACCTCATATGTAATGCACTGTTACAGCTGGCGGGATTTTAGTTATTGTCTGCCCATCATGAACTGAGGATCATGGGAGTGCCTGATAATTTTGATTTTGGTCGTTGGCTCGGGGAGAAGGCCAGATTATGGTTGGGGTGGTGAGTGATTTTAAAATAATGGTGTGAGGCAGGGAGAGGCTGACAAGACACCGTACTGTTCATTTTACTGGAGAACCAGGGAGAGGGCGGAGTTAGGAGATGGTTCTTGGGGACTTGCTCAGGCCATCTGTGGGAAGGGAAAATGCCTTTCTAATAATATAACTTGGGGAGGTGGCATCAGAGTACTGACTACCTTGAATATGGTCTCTGTCTGTTAATTAATAGTCACTACTCACATAGTACTAGTATTTACACACCTTGATCAACTTGGCAAATTGCTTTTGCAAGCAAGAGGAAGCAAATAAATCCCCAGGTTAATGTTTAGTAACCATATTGTAGAGCAGAGTCCGATATAAAGTAATTAGAGTTTTAGGACTTTCTTTGACTCAACAAAGTTAAGCAATAGTTTAAACCCAAATTTATTTCTATCAGTGATACAATTGCATGAAGTAATAATGGATGCAGAAAGGCTTTGGAAGCCCTAAGAACTACTGAGAGACTACTGAGAATGAAGAAGAGCCCTGTGAACATTGAGAAATATTTTGGGCCCTTCCTCCCACCCAGAATTATACAGAACTGTGTTGGCTGTCATGCTGTTTTACAGTTGTACAATACGGACTAGATAGTAGTTCTCTTTTAGAAAGTATGTGGAATGTTGCAATAGATATTTCATTTTAAAGAAAGAAAAGGACACCATACAGCAACCACCCCATCTTGCTCCCTAATATAGTATAGGCTATCCACTCCTCAGTTTATACCATTCTTAATTTAGCCAGACCATGAAGGATTTATAACAGGAAAGGTAGGGCAGATCACCCATGGAAGTGTGCCAGTGTCATCTGTACTATATGTCTTGCGAAAGGAAGGTGGTAGTTGTCTACGTTGCTGAAGAACCATTCAACTCCCCAGAGACACCCTATATGATTAAGGTTGTGTGGCTCTGCTGAGTTTGGGAAGTGTTTATTGCCAGGTCAAACCTCTGTGTTAAGCATGAAAAGCAAAGAAAAACATGCACATCAGAGCAAACTGAAGATATAGGTGTGTGTGGTGGGGGCAGTTTCCTCCATGGTTTGTAGCACGGAAGCTGTGGTTTTGGTGAGATATTTTTCACTGTTGCACTAATGCAATTTGTTTAATAAATACATATTCAGCTAACTCTGGTGTGCTTGGTTTTCTTCATTTTCCTTGTATCAGTTTGAGCAATGCACCATAGTGTTAGCTGTCCTGGGGCTTTTCTTTGTTGTGCCCTGTGCAAGCATCACAGGCTTCTGCAGTAGTAAGCATGGGTCAGACTGAAGTACCTTTTATGTTAGAGAGAGCAACTCATCAGGAGGTTCCTTATCTCCTGCATCGTTCATCTTTGCCATGTGGCCTAAGCATTGAAGGAGTCAACACAAGTTAGGGGTACTGAGATAGTGGACAGGTCATGTAAAACCCTACTTTTGCTGACTGTTGACCCTTGGACATCCAGATGATTCTGTTGAGGAGGCTATGAAGTCCCTTGAGGAGGCTGTGAAGGTTGTTTAAATATTTGGCAGGATATCATAGAAACATAGAAACATAGACTTTGACAGCAGATAAGGACCGCTGGCCTACCTAGTCTGCCCATTTCCTACAGGATAAGCTGCAGATCCTAGTTAACCAATGGCCTATTTCTTCCTGCCCCTACAAGAATTGCTTTATGTCTGTCCCATGCATTCTTGAATTCTCCCACACTTTTGGACCCCACAACTTCCTCAGGAAGGCTGTTCCATGTATCCACCACCCTATCTGTGAAAATGCTTCCTCACATTGCCCCTGAGCCGTCCCTCCTCCATCTTCAAATTGTGTCCCCTTGTTCTTGCACATCTCTTTTCTGAAAGATGCTACCCTCTTGGACTTGGTTGATTCTACTGAGGTACTTAAACGTTTCTGTCATGTCCCTCTCCTCCTTTCCTCAAGGGTATACATATTAAGCTCCCTTTAGTCTCTCCTCATATGGCTTCTCTTGAAGACCCTGCACCATTTTAGTTGCCCTCCTCTGGACTGCCTCCATCCTGTCTATGTCCTTGCGGAGATGGGGTCTCAAGAACTGGAGCAGTACTCAGATGGGGTCTCACCAACTGTCTGTACAGAGGATAACAACTTCCTGTTTTCTGCTGGTGATGCCTCTCCTATACATCCCAGTATCCCCCAGCCCTCCCTACTGCCTTCTCACATTGCTTGCTAACCTTAAGGTCATCTGATATGATTACCCCCAGGTCCCTTTCCATTTTGTTGTTGTTACTACCTCCCCCATTGTGTAATCTTCCCTGGGTTTTTGTTTCCCAGGTGCATTATTTTGCACTTCTTTGCATTGAATCCAAGCTGCCATACTTCTGACCATTCCTGCAACCTTGCCAAGTCCCTTCTCATCCTTTCCACACCTCCTTGTATATCAGCCCTGTTGCAGATCTTTGTGTCATCTGCAAAGAGGCATACTTTTCCTTCCAGTCCTCTGCAATGTCACTTATAAAAACATTAAAAGGACTGGACCCAGTACTGAACCCTGTGGTACCCCATTAGTAACCCCTCTTTCTTCAGAGTGGACTCCATTTACAGTTACCTTCTGTGTCCTGTTGTCCAGCCAATGTTTTACTCGGCCACCACCCTGGGACCCACACCCAGGCTGGTTAATTTGATTTTTAATCTTTTGTGTGGGACTGTGTCAAATGCCTTGCTAAAGTCTAGGTAGGCCATGTCCACAGCCCCTCCCTGGTCTACTACTTTGGTCACCCAGTCAAAGAAATCAGTTAGATTCGCTGTGAACCCATGCTGCCTTGGGTCCTGTGCCCCACTGGCCTCTAGGTATTCAACAATTCTTTCCTTCAGAAGTGATTCCATCACTTTCCTTACAGAGGTCAAACTGACAGGTCTGTAGTTTCCTATGTAACCCCCAGTGAGTGCTAAACTGAGAGGCTACTACCCTGCCTGTGTGTGCTAGTGACAGGTTGAGGGGCCTAGGTCCTGTGATCGCGTTGCCTCCATTTTTATAACCTGAAACTTGGGGAGAAAGGTGTCACTCGGCATGGTGATTAGGTTTGTCTACTCTGCACAGGGGCACCCAAGTATTCCGGACACAGAAGCAATAACTGAATGTCCATACAAGGAGCTGGGATTCTAAATGTGGCTTTTATTCACAACAGAAAGGAACAATAAAGCATAGATGGACACCCACAGTGCTATACTCCTGGTAATGCAGATTTCTCTAAGCGGACACACATCTGCTGTGCGCTTAAACCCTTGGGTTTAGAAAACATAGGACACTTGGCCCGAACTTGACTCTTCTCTGGTTTCCTGGCTCGGCTCCCTTGCCAGCCCTTTGGACTACCATATACCTTCCATATAGCATGGAGATTTGTTGGTGGCTCTTTAAACCACCCTCACGAGCACTTCTGCTCCATCAGGGAATCTTCTTCAGCAATCCCACACCTGGATACTTTCCTCAGGCACTGGCCAAGTACCTGAGAGAAAGCAAACAGGTGTCCCAAAGAAACCCGTAGAGGTGACTCTGGTCATGCCAGATGGGGGGTCTCCACCTCTTGTTCCCATAAATCATACCCGGCCATTCCTCTGGACTTTAACACCTCATCTCTGAAAACACTTTATTTTGTAGATTCTCTTTAAATGTATGTCACATTTAATCTACTGTTTCTTCAATCCCACATGTGCTGAACTTGAAACATACTTAATGAGTGGCTCTGTCCATTTTCCAGACCCACAGAGTTAAGCAGTCCAATTCCCACAATTTTTAAAATCGTAATTGGCTCTCTTTTCCTGACATCACAGTAGCAGTCACTTAAATTCATCTTGTCCCAGGTGAAAACACATTGGCCCTTTAGCAGAGCAAACTTACCCTTGGTTGCAGGTGCCCCACAGGCTTTTTCTCTTCAAAGAAATCTCAACAAAACTTCTGGTGCCTCAGCACTAACCTAGATTTAGGCAGCTTCTTCTTCCTCTAGCGGGTCAGGGATTGCCCTGGAAGTAGGCGAATCCTTCCCTCCATCCCTGCAGGGATGGGGCCCTGAACTTTGTAAGCAGTCTCTACCACTTCACTTGGCTCTTCTTGTATTCCTCTTCAGGTGAGAACACACACCTCAAACAAAACATAGCTCTTTCACAGAGCTGGGGCTATGAGGGCCTGCAGCTGCAGCACACCTCCTCCTTTTCAACACTCTACTACAGACTGATTTCAAAACCTCACCAACATTCTATCCGAACTTCCCTAGCTGCAACATTCCAAAGTGGCTTATGCAGCTGCGACAGTTCTAAAATGATGTCATCCTCAGTCTCAGCTGAGACTGAGAACAGAGTGAGACAGTGTGAATCCATTTAACTGGAATTTCACAAGCTGCCTTCCTGCCTGCTACTAGGTCTAACTGGGATTCTTGTAACCCTGGGTAACAGGGGTTACACCTGCCTCTGTCTTGCTCCCACTTTTGTGAAGGGAATCACATCTACCTTCCTCCAGTCTTCAGGTGCCACACCATCCTCCCATGATTTGTTAAAAGGGTAGTCAATGGTGTCACTAGTTCTCCCTAATTCTTTTAGAATTCTGGGGTGAATTCCATCAGGCCTCATTGCTTTGTCCACCTTCAGTTTTAGGAGTTCTTTCAGAACCCTTTCTTCTGTGAAAGGACTGGGATTGACCACTATCCAGAGTGCTTCTGTTAATTGGATTAGGCACCTCCTCCTCCTCTTTTGTGAATACTGAGCAGAAGTATTAGTTCAGTATCCCTGCTTTTTCACTTCCCTCTCTGCCCACTCACCATCCATTCTATTCAGCCTCGCTATCCCTCCCTTTGTCTTTCTCCGCTCCCTGATGTACCTATAAAGGTTTTATCCCCTTCTTAACCGAGTTGGCTATCTTTTCCTCAGTTTGGGCCTTTACTAATCTGACTTCTCTCCTGCTTCCTTCTGCCTTAACTGGTACAGTTCTCTGTCCTGCTTCTTCTGTGTTTCCTTATACTTCCTAAATGCTATCTTTTCTCCTAATCTTCCGCCACCTCTTTTGAGAACCATAGTGGCTTTTTTTTGTTTTGATTTGTTTATTTGCTTTACACAAAGCTTGTTACCTCTGTGATGGCAGTTTGATGTTTCCCCATTGTTGCTCCACCCTCCTTCTAGCCTGTTTGCTAGTACTTTTCTAAGGCACTCTCCCATCTTGCCAAAGTCAGCCCTCCTGAAGTCCAGTATCCTCACTTTTGCATGGCTTGACTCTGTAGCTGAGTTTATCGTAAACCACACTGTTTGGTGGTCACTTGTTCCCAGATGGCTACCCACTTCTAGATCTGAGATCCTCTCACTGTCCCTATTTGAGAGTACGAGGTCTAAGATTGCTCCCTCATGAGTGGGTTCCAAAACTAGCTGTCTGAGGCATGCCACCTGAAGGACATCGAGAATGGCCCTGCTCTTGGATGTGGCTGCAGTAAAGGTGCTCCAGTTAACATCTGGCATATTCAGGTCCCCTTCAACAGTATCTCCCTTTCTCTGCCATCCTAAGGATGCCTTCTATCATATCCTTGTCCATTTCCTCCCCTGACATGGGGTCTGTATACAACCCCTGTGTGGATTGTGGTGCCATTTCCAGTCCCTAAGGTGACCCAGAGTGCCTCCTCTTCTCCCTGTTCACTCTTTTATCCTTCCCTTACATACAGAGCTACTGTCTGGCAAACTACAGACCTATCTCTAACCTCCCTTTGGGGAAGGTAATTGAGAAGATAGTGGCTGTACAGCTGGAGAACCACTTGACCATCCATAGCATCTATGAACCTCCAGTCCGGTTTTGAAAGAGGCACAGTACCGAGACTGCACTGGTTCAGGTGTTCAATGATCTCCTGATGGCAAGAGATCCTAAAGCTGGTCCATCTTGGTGCTTATTGATCTCTCATCAGCTTTTGACACTGTGGACCATGGGGTACTGCTTGAGTGCTTGAGGTTCATCTGTGGCCTGACTAGTTCAGTCCTCAGATGGTTCAGGTCCTTCCTCACTGGCAGAACTCAGAGGGTGGTGTTGGGGATTTACTCCTCCGACCCTCTCTCGGAGACATGTAGGGGTCCCTCAGGGCTCTGTGCTGTCCCCATGTTGTTCGCAGGTATATGCTGCCCTTGAGACACTGTAAGATGGTATGGGCTGAGGTTTCACTGCTATGCTGATGATACCCAGCTCTACTTGTCTGTTGCACCTGACCAGGATGGAGCACTCTTGGTATTTAATAACTGCCTCGTTGAAATCCAGGATTGGATGAATTCCAACTGGCTGAGGTTGAACCCAGGGAAGACTGAGGTAATGGTTGTGGATCCAGGTCACCAGATAGGGGGTCAGGGGCTAGTCAACTCACAGGGCTTTTTCTGGGGTTCCCAGCTCCTAGCCTCTGAACAGGTGGGGATCTAGGGGTGTTACTGACGATGGGCTGACACCACGATCTCAGGTGTCAGCTGTCATTAAGTTATCCTTTTACCATTTGAGGAACATCGCTAGGTCAAGCACCTTTTCCATCCAGTGATCCTCCCACACTGATCCTGCCTTTGTGACCTCGCGCCTCGATTATTGCAACTCCCTTTATTTTGGGCTTCCGGGGTTGATATCTGCCACCTGCAGCTGGTGCAGAATGCTGCAGCAGGGTTGTTGACAGGGACTCCTCGGACTTCCCATATCACACGGTGCTGCACTGGCTGCCAGTTCAGTGGTGGATCACCTTCAAAGTCGGATTACTGACTTATAAAGCCCTACATGGACTTGGCCGGACTACCTGAAAAGAGCTTCTGTTTCCTTACTGTCCCAAGCAATCACTCCGTTCGGCCAACAAGGAGTTGGTAGGTAATTAAAAAGAATTGGGCCAAGTACTCAACTCTGTGGCACCCCACTGGTCACCTCCTCTCCCCAGATTGAACAACATTTACAATCACGCTCTGTGTCCTGCCATGAAATAAGAAAGATCAGCAGGGTCATAGTGCATATGATGAAGGTCGGGAGAGTTTAAGAGGTATGTGAGAAAGTGCAATTTCACTGAAAGTGTTGTAGACACTTGGAACAGACTGCCAGCAGAAGTGGTGGAGATGAAAACAGTAGCGGGCTTCAAGCATGCTTGGTATAGATATAGAGAAATATTAGTAAAACTGCAGTCAGGATGGAGGTTTGCGGAGACTGGTTAGGGTCTGCATAGACAGACTCAGAAGGGACCATCTAGGCAGAAAGAGTGGGTAAAGCAGTACTTCCTACTGACAAATTCTGTTTCTATGTTTCATACAGTAGCTGGCTTGGGTGCCTGTCTCAGTGAGACATCCATTCAAGTTAAGGAGGTTGGTGGGGGTATCTCCGATGCTGGAGAATTATTCATCTTGCTGTAATGAGAACAGATCTAAGCCATTTATGCTGAATGGTCATGACAAGAGGAGCAGGTAGGTGTTACAGTGTAGGCTTACCATTTTGGCTCCATTGAGCCCTGCCAATGCCACCACTATTGCTCCTCCCATCCTTGGCAATTTGGAGTGCCTTGTGGTGACTAAAGGAGGGCAAGAGAGGGAGGACATCTTCTACCCCTCCTGTCCCTCACTCTTACAGCTCTATCCACACATCAAAGAAGCCCAGTAACCAGTGGATTGAGTGATCAGTAACTGTGATGAGTGTGCTCCCCAAAAAAAACTACCATCCAACCAGGCATGAAACCAACCATACAGAGCACCAAAAAGGAAATAACTTGTTTTCATGGTAGGTGACCTTTATGAATAAAGACTTTGAGGCTGAGTACCTCCATAGGGATACAAAAGTAGTTGCCATCATTTTGCCCTCTGACCCCTCTTATCACAGAAATGAGGTCAGAGGCCACTTCAACAGCCAATGAGCTTCCACAAGTTACCAGGGAGCCATAGAGGGCTTTATGGACGTTGGAAGACTTTATTATGGGACCAGATATGAGGTAGTAAATCTGTTATTGAGTGACACCATGACAAACTCTCACAGGAGACTGACAGATGGACCTAATTAACCAGGTGACTGTCTTCTCATGACCAGATTAGAAATTTTCTAGCACATCCTCAGACTTCCAGAGACTGTGAAGTAGAGCAGACCTCTTATCTGCAAGAATCAGAGAATGCATTATTCGTCTGCTTGGAGGGTTGAGAGAAGCAGACCTCTCAGCTGCATGTGAAGGCAGAAACTGTGATGAGACTCTGGAGGAAGAAGCATGCTTATGCAGCCACGGGGAGGAGACTGCTGCTCTCAACCCACAGAATGACTTTAGCTGAGACTGAGGGCATCAGTCTACAAAGGTAAGCCATTCTGCAGCTAAGCTTCAGTGTATAGCTTGAGAGACTTTCTTCTTACCAGACTGGAGGGGTCTGAGCAGAGATGGAACCAACAGGGATAAGGCCACCATGCTGATTGTTCCAGCATGATGAGCTGCAGAGGCCTGGGATCCTTAAGATACACTGAGTGACTAATGGAGCAGGGTACATCTGAATCTGCATGAAGTGCCAAGAGAGTGACTTGCAGAGGAGAGCTGAGGGAGTCATTGGAAGTGCAAAATTGAACTGTGGAATGAGTACATCATGCCAGGATTGCAACTGGAGGTGGAGGCCTGCCTGCCTCAGAGCAACCATGAGCACTGAATCAGGGCCCATGAGTTCTGCATCAACAATTGTTAATTTATTAGAGTAACAGATTGATGCTGGTATTTATTGGATTAGACCATCCGACCAGGATTACAGTTGGGTTGTTTGACAGGCGAATGCTGATCAACCAAGTGCAATGTCATCGAGCTTGTCATGATCCAACACCTGGGTATCCAGGCTTCCCAGGCACTTCATGTCACTAGAGGTAAGTATTTGTTATCTGTGGTATTGGTGTAGTAGCCCAACAGTACAGTTGACCTGGCGTGATTGGCTGGATGGACTGTATTGTTTTCCAAACTAGGCCTATAAAGGTGACAGAAGTAAAGCCATTTGAACCAGTGTAACTGCCTATTATTTTATTTGAATTACTCCTTTTCTTCTTCTTTACAACCTCAGTTCTGACCCCAACAAAATTATCTGAATTTATAAATCCCCTCCCAAAGCTGGGATTTATCTGGCTATACAAAGTCCAGCAGATGACTACCACCCTCTTGCGTTCTCAAGCCCCAAGGAGTTTAGCTTTTGGGGATGGGGAGGTGGAGGACATAGTTGCCAGAAAATTGGATCTTGTTTCATTCCTGCCTCCTGTGTCCACATGGACTATATCATCCAACTACACATCAAAGTCTGCATCCCACCGCTGATCACGGGTGAGTGATCACACTCATGTAGGAGATGGAAATCTCCAACTGCATCACCTGACTGATCAGGAAGCATGGCTATGCACAGCCACCAAGGGCACCACAGCCTGCATTACAGGCAGAAGTTTAGAAACTCTAAACATTTGGTGCCAGTGCACAGGACAGCATTGAAAGCAGCATCTGTGTATGTAAATTGGGACTAGGAGGACACAAAAGAACAGTCTGAGGGTGTACACTGCATATACTACCTTATTGCTAACCAACCATTTTTTCCCACATTCAAAGCCCTTCAGATACTAAATAAAGTTGCTGTACTTTTGATCAGAATCCAAATTTGTGAGAATATTATTAATGATGATATTGCTGTAATTATATTTTAGATTAAATGTTATTGAATTGCAGTGGTTCAAGTGTTGGGTGTTACCATGGGGAGGTGGGGATTTGCTGCATCCCAACGGGTTGTACCTTACTGACAGCAGGCACCTCTGGGAGGAGGCACTGCACCAATTCTTGAAACCTTGGATACAAACCCCACAATCAGGTGTATCATGACCCAGGTGCTCAACCTTGTTTGAAACCACAAGAAAGAGATAGTAAGCCTAACATCTACAACAAACAAATCACATCTTTGGAGTACCACTGGGATCTCTTGTTTATTATCAAGACACCCATGTAGGCCTCAGTGTAAGCATTAATAGTTTGGTACACTGAAAATGTTGAAGCGTCACCATGGAGCTTGACGGACTCATCAGTTAGTGCACTGGTGAGGACTTGGATCCTCTAAAGACAGCATTTGTCATCCCTCCTCCTGCCAGGATAGGAAAGGAACAAATTGAATCAGCTGCCCTTGCAATAGTGAAGTGCATAAGCAATGTGATTGTGCATGGACATTCACTCAGCAGCACCACCCAGACCCTGATGACTCTGGTGAGTGCAGTAGCACGTGAATGACACTAGAGTGCCTGATTGACTCAACCCCAGAGGAAGCAGTACCAAGTGGGCTACAGTGACTCATGTCAGTGTGGCACTCAAACTTGATGTCCTTTCAAAGCAAGATGGCTTTGAGAAAAGGTTCCACAAATGATTGCAGGCTGAAGGAAAGTCTGCTGCAGATCCAAAATCTAAGGTGCCTGTGTCATCTAGGACAGCGAGTGAGGAACCTGGATATGTGCTGTTGTCAATACAGGACTCTAACTTGAGACTTAAGATGTTCTTCTGAGTCAAACTCACCTCTGCTGGAGGAAGATGACCTTGAGACATTGACAGACTATGAAGCTCTGTTAGTGCAGAACTGGCAATGAAGCAAAAGCAACTGTCAGAGAGCCTCGAAGAGGACTGACACTGGAAGCCTTCAATACTGAGATCTACTGACCTAAATCCCTCTACTCAAGAGCATTTAGTCACTTTGTAAAGTGCATTTGGTAGCACTGTGCCCCTGAGGACCTCTACTGGAAGTTCAAAATGACCAGGCAATCAAGAGAGAACCACTGCTGGCATACCTGAACTGTCTAAAGATGGCATTGCTGAAGGTCTACAAGAAAAGACGCTTGCCATCCAGGACTTGAGCCAAGTGTGACTAGGCCATGTGCTCAAGGCTGCTCCCTACTCTGATGTGCTACTTATCAAGTTGCATCTGCAGGAAGAAGGGTGACTTACCTTCCAAAACAGTGCTACTCTGAGAGGTGAGAGAGGCTGAGGAACCAAAGCAGCAATGGGGCCCTCCTACAGTGTCAACAGCTAATACTCAAGTCACGAGAATGTAGTCACACCTGAGAGTCAGGAGCTCTGGAATCTGCTGAAGGAGTGCAGACAATTTATGACAGCTTCAGCTCCCAAGATATTTTCATCTGTTGAGCAGGACGCCCCAGGAGCCCTTGTGCTATGCCAACTGGCAAGAATTTGGAGTGATGGGTGCTGGTGTAAGTGAACAGCCACCTTATAACTTGTCACTTCCAGACCCAATCAGATGTGCTACATGAGCTAGTGGCTGACCTATCTAGGTGCACTACCCTATAAGTGGTTCTGAAGATAAAAGGTAGGACCCACTGCTGTAAGTGCCCCATCAAGGTGCCAAATGGGTATTAGCCTCATACACCAGATACTTGGGTAATACCCAAACTGGCACTGTAGTGCTGTACAAGCTGCACTGTTGTGGTATCATCCTTTCTGCCTTCTGACCATCTCTGATAACTGTCCAGTGGATGTTAAAGATCCTATGGTGCTTATAGAAGATGAGTAGGGAGTTTTCCTGGTGACATGGGCAACATTTCCCCACCAATAAAACAGGTCCATGCAACCCACTCAACCCAGGACACACCTGGAAACAAGCTCTCACAGCTTATTGTGTCATTCCTTTTTAACTTTATTTTGGTATATTGTTGACTAAATGTAGTTGTTTACTGAGAGATAAATATATAATTCAATACAGTACATTCACAGTGCGTAACACTGGGTTAATAGATCTATAAATATTGTACATGGAGAATAAATAGATTTATGAATACATAATCACTACTGCTGGAACATCAATAAGTTATTTAACCAGTGTGGTTAGCTAGGTTAAAACAAAGTTCAGAGAGATATGTTGGGAACTCAGTTGATGACAAGGTTAAGAAAGGATAAAGAGCTGGGGTGATTATTCCACAACTGGACACCTGCATACTGACTAGAAAGTTTCATCAGAGGCAAAGAAATCAGGTTCATAACGAGTGATCATAAAAATTGCCCCATTCATTTAGTGGAAATAGCACCACATCATCAGCTTTGTCAAGTTTCCAGTGCTTAAGAATAAGTTGTTTTAATTGCTATTATATTAGATTTTATTACTTTAATCTTATGATTGGATGACATGACTTAGTAAAAATCTCTAATATAACAGAACTAACATTTTGACTTATATTCATACAAAATACTATAAAGAATCTTGACAGATTCAGACCACCACCTAGTAATTAGATTGCAAGATCACATAACGTTAATGATATCAGCATTATCCATTTGACAGTGCCAACATCTTGAATTCTCTTTAAGGTTAGCTTTACTTATTGCAAGGGGGTAAAGTAGACTCTATTGATTATTTTAAATTGAATTGATCTGATTCTAGATGTCTTATACACATTAATCATAGACAGAATTTGGTTCCATTGTGCCTCTGCTATGTTGGCCTTCTGATCTTTTGACCACTTTTGTTCCCCATTTTATAGTAAATATTATGATTTAAGTATACAGTAGCTTTAATATTAAATGCTTAAATAAACCTTTTATTTTATTTACTTTAACCCTTCCATCTCTTCCTCCAGTCTCTAACTTTTACAAAATGTTGGGCTTTCTCCCATCTTGTGAATTCCTTTAAGAAGATATTGCATAACTGGACATATTTTAAGAAATCTGAGATAGATCATATTTGACTTTGCAGGGCCCCAAATTCAAAAATTTCCTGCCTTGGGTTAGCTCTGACCACCTGAAAATACCTTTCCATTTCCAAGCTAGAAATGGTACTACTTTTCCACAAATGTTTACATTTTGGTTATTCAATAGTTTTTGGCTTTGAAAATTTTAATTTTCACATAAATTTTAGACAAATACATTTTAATCAGTAAACTTCTGTTTCTAATTTTATCACTTTTACCTTTCTGAAATAGAGCAGGAGCACACCAAAGCATGTCTGAGAAATATTGGTATTGGAATTGATGTTAACTAAAGGTATTTTGCAGAATAAAATCAGTTTGCTGCCCATCAGCCAGCAATGAAGCATTTTGGCTATTTATGTTTGAAGATAATTTTTAGGATCAGGGCACACAGACTTTTTAGGAAGACATGCTCTTTAGGAAGACATGCACTGCTAAGTTTTCTAAAGCTCCATATGAACTCTTTAAATAACTTAATTTTTTATTCTATTTATCTTTAATGTTCACAAGTATGGCCTATAATGTATATGACATCTGAGGGATGGACCCAATTTTCAAAACTTGATTTTGCCTACTAATGAAAGTGGCAGTTTTGTCACCAGAAATCTTATATTTTTTCTTCAGTTAAAGGAATATAGTTATATCTGTGTAGTTCATCTAACATTTTTTTATTTTATACCCAAATACACCATAAAATCTAGTTGTAATGTTGCATGGAAGGAAGTAGCTTGAATTCCCTGTTTGAGTGCATATTGAAAATCGTTTCTGATTTCCAATTTAGATTCATTAACTGTATAACCTGAGACTGTGGAAACATGGGAAATAACTGATTTGTGTTCTGTCAGATTTTCTTTTTGCTAATCTAAGAGCAAAGGACATCATCCATGTACACTGGAAGACTTGTAGTATCATTGCCATATGAAATCCCTTTAATTTTCTTATTTTGTCCCATCACTATTAACAACATTTCTAGGACCAAAACATGAACAAAGTGAGAGATATAAGGCAGCCCTGTCTGACACTCCAAAAAGTTCAAAACCTTTGATAAATCCATTATTATTTTAACCTTGAATTAGAGGAATCTTACAGGGCTTTGATTCAATTTATCAACTAACTTGGGAAACTCCTGTGATCCAGTATGAAAAGGAGATAATACCACTCAACCACATCAAAGGCCTTGGTGGCATTGAGACTTAAAATAATTGCTTCTCTTGTTGTCTTTTGTAAAAGTTCAGTAATGTATTGAACTTTGTGAAAACTTTTATGAATTTGCTTATTAGGAATAAACAAATTTTGATTGTGATGTATAACTTAATGCAAAAAATGGTAGTATCCTATTACTCAAACTTTTTATGAAGATTTTATATTCATTGTTTAGTACTGTGATTGGTCAGTAATTTTGTACTTTTTGATATCTTTTCCTGCTTTGGAAGTAATGTATTAAATGTGGACTTGAACGAGTTGTGAGTCTTATTGTGTGTTTGAATTGCCTGAAATAAGGTTAATAACAGAGGAAGTCACATCTAAGAACTCAAAATAACATTTAGTGGTAAAACCATCATCCCTAGGGCATGTTCCTTTAGCCATTGACTTAATAGTTTATTTTATATCTTCAAGAGTTTTAGGTTCTTGTAAATGACAGGTTTACTGCTCAGTTGTTAACTTACAGTATGTGATTGTAAAGGTGCATATTATTCTAATTGTGTGTTAGAATGTTGTCCTTGTGATTTATATAGGTCTTGGTAGTCATCTAAGAAGCATCCATAGTAACCGAGTTTAACAGTATACATTTTACCATCTTTGTCATGATTGCTGTTATTTCTGATTTTGTAGACCAGGGCCCAGATATTCAAAGGGTTCGCGCGTGCGCAACTCAAAAATGCATCATTCTGCGATATTCAGAAGGCCAGTGCGCCACCGAAAATATGCTGAGCAACAAGCGCAGTGAAATGAAGGCATGCGCGGCTTGAAGGGGCAGGTCCATGCATAAAGTCGCAATGCGATATTCCGAACACTTGGCGCAATGCGCAAGAGTGGCTCAGCCGGAAGTTGGAAGGAGCAGCAGAATTGAGCCAAAATAAAGGTTCAAGGAAGCGGCGCAGACCCCCAGCAGGCCGCAAACTGGGGAGAGACGAGAGACAGAGAGAGAGACAGAAGCTGGAAGGGCAGACAGGGACAGTGGGTCCAGGAGGACAGAGAGGCCAGCGGGGGTGCCTGGTGCAGTGGAAGCAGCAGTGGGGGCAGCGGGGTAACACAGGAACAGCAGCCGGGGCGGAAGCCAGGAGATGGACAGTGCCAGCTTCCACATGGAAGCTGTAATGAGGGGTGAGACACCATGCTGCGGGGGGACATGGCGCGGAGGGGCCCGTCAGCAGTATGCCCCGACAGGCAGTATCGTGCCCACATCAGCTTCGAGCTGTACACAGATGTTGAGATCGTGGGACGGTACCGCCTGAACAGGGCAATACTGAGACAGCTCTGTGAGCTGTGCAGTGATGTGATGCAGGCACCCTCACGACGGAGTCACGCTCTGTCTGTGGAGACCAAGGTGACAGCCTGCATGTGCCTGCTCGCCACGGGCACCTTCCAGAGGCTGACAGAGGACACCACAGGCATTACACAGTCGGCCACGTCATGCATCCTCACCCAATCCTCAGCGCACTGCTGCCTCATGCTGCGGAGTACATCCATTTCCCCAGCACCGCGGCAGAGCGTCACAGCAAACATGCAGGAGTTCCACAGGGTAGCACGTATGCCTGGCGTGCTAGGGCCATAGACTGCACCCATGTGGCCATTCGCACACCACCTGGCCCCGACAGCCAGGCATATCGGAACCGAAAGGGTTTTCCAGTGTCAACTGCCAGGTGGTGTGTGATGCCACTGGGCGCATTATCAATGTCTGTGCCACACACCCTGGTGGAGCACATGATGCATTCATATAGCACCAGTCTGCACTGTGCCATCGATTGAGAGGGGACATCCCACGGGTCATCTAGTGGGTGAGTACATGTATGGAATGCAAACTCTGGGCAAGGGTGGGAATGACACAGGTGCCATGGTAGTGGCACACAAGGATATAGGCAATATGGACCTGACATGACACTGCTCTCCCTATCTCACACAGGTGACAGCGGATACCACTCCATCCCTGGCTGCTCACACCGTGCGGTGCCCCATGACTCCAGCGCAGCTATGCTTCAATGAGGCACATGCCGCAACATGTAACATCATAGAGCAGGTGTTTGGGATGCTCAAGGCATGCTTCCGATGCCTAAGCACCTCGGCGGTGCCTCCAGTACAGCCCCAAAAGGCCTGTAGGATATTCCTGGCCTGTTGCATCCTGCACAACATGGCCAAAGACCATGGGATAGCCGTACAGGTCAAAGAGGGGACAGCGATGGGGACTCCAGTGGCGCGGTGATGTTGGTGATGAGCAGCCCGCCTAGGACGGAGGGACCCCCGACTGACCCGGCAGGCCCAGCTGCACCGGGACACATTGTAGAAGAGCACTACGCCAACACAGGTAAGTCAAGGGACATACATAGATACATAGATACATAGACAGTGTCAGCAGATAAGGGCCTATGGCCCACCCAGTCTCGCCCATTTGAGCTTGTAAGTTCAGTTTGTTTTCCTAGAAGTCTGTTTCCCTTACCCTGACCTCTAGAATTCCTTTATGTCTATCCCATGCATTCTTAAATCCGTGATTGTTTCAGCCCCACCACTTCCTCTGCGGGGTGTTCCACTTATCCACCACCCGTTCTGTGAAGAAATTCTTTCTCATGTTTCCTCTGAATCGTCCTCCTCCAACTTCATCCCATGCCCTCTAGTCCTCGAACATCTTTTTCGCTTAAAAATAGTGTTTTCATGCACTCTGTTTCTCCTGTAAGATACTTGTATGTCTCTATCATATCCCTCTCTCTCCTCTCCTCCAGGAGTACATGTTCAGTTCCTTCAACCTGTCTTCATAGGACTTGTGATGCAATCCATGCACCATCTTTGTTGCCCTCCTCTGAACCTTCTCACCCTGTCTATGTCCTTACGTAGGTATGGTCTCCAGAACTGTACACTGTACTCCAGGTGGGGCCTCACTAGTGTCTTGTATAAGCGGAATTATGACCTCCCTTTTCCTGCTGGTGATGCCCTGCCTATACATCCCAGCATCCTATTTGCTTTACCTGATGCCTTGTCACACTGTTTCCCTACCTTGAGGTCATCAGAGATGACAACCCCAAGATCCCTTTCCTGCTTGGTGCATGCTATATCCTCACCCCCAACTGATATATTGTGCCAGGGTTTTGTGCCCCATATGCATTATCTTGCACTTCTTTGCATTGAATTTCAACTGCCAAACCCTTGACCATTCTTCAAGTTTCTGCAGGTCCCGTCTCATTCTGTCTACACCTCTGGTGTGTCTACTCTGTTACAGAGCTTTGTGTCATCAGCTAACAGTGAAATTCTGCCTTCTAGATCCTGCAAGAATGTCACTGATGAAGATGTTGAATAGGACCGGTCCCAGCACTGATCCCTGTGGTACCCCACTGGTCACTCTTCCCTCTGTGCAAGCAACACTGTCCATGCGCAAACCACAGGCACACAGGGAACACACCGGCATGAAGGTCAGGGGAGTTGAAGGTTCCAGGCATAACAACACACCATCAGGAGGGTGAGCACTCATATGGACACACACACACCAGGCAGCGTAATGGGCAGAAGCACAGCACTGCGGAAGCGACATTGCCAACACACAGCACCACCGACCACCCCCACCACCTGTACCATCCAAGTACTGTGTCAGGACCTGGGCACCCTTGCACCTGGTGTACAGTGCAATGCAGGCATCATCATGCACACGCACCTGTGGACAGCAGTTGGGAGAGTGCAGGTGGTCCGTGTGTCAGCGTGGCGAGCAGAGCACCCAGCAGTGCACTGCCCACCATGACACACATTGCACACAGGGTAGCACCAGACAGGGCCCGCACTGGGAGACAGCTCAGTCATGTAGCACTGTCCCACGGCCACCACGGATGCATGGGTGGCCCCACCGTGGCCAAGCAGCACTGGCAGGCTGAGCAGGGGCCACATGGGGTGGCGCTGTTGCACCACCAGGGTCCCACTGCACAGCGCGACCTTGCCCGCACTGGGGTCTGCATCATGCCGAACAAGCGTGCCAGGGGTGCTCAGGATGCCCACGGCGGAACCCGGCGTCGACAGGCCTGGTGTCACACGATGCCGGGAACGGGAGTGGAGCGCACTGTGTGGGGTGTGCGGTGCAGGGCACCTGACAGTGTGCCCAATGCATCTGTGACAGAGACCACTACCTGGATAAGCCTGTCAATGGCGGCGGTCACATCCGTCCACATAAGACCAGCTCGCTGGGTCGAGCACACCCCTGCTGTGCCGCTCCACGGACACAGACAGTGCCTCCACGGACCTTGCAACCCACCCTGCAGCTGTACTGATTCCTGTGGCAGGCGGGTGTGCACGTCAATGGGTACTGTGCCCCAATGGCATCCGTGACCCCAGGGTGTGGACGGTCTCGGTGCACAGCACCCCTTGAGGGTGGGCGCTGTCTCCAGGACCAGGTATGGGTGGATCAAAGGCGGTGGACATGTGCCACTGCTTGACACTGTACTCCCAGACCTGGTGTGCGACTGCTGCTGCCGCCTCAACTGCTGAGCCCCAGGTCCACCTGTTCCACCTCTGTGCTGGCAACAGTGCGGACATCTGCACAGCCACTGGTGCTGCCCACCGGTGCTGACAGGCACAGCCTGGGACTGTGCAAGCATGCTGGTACACAGGTGTGAACCAGGAAGGCCCAGGGGCATGTGCTGGCCTGCCATGTGTCCGTCATGGGACACACACCTATCACTGCCCATTGCAGGCCTGCTATCATCAATGATGCAGGTACGTGCCACTGCCATAGGCACAGCATGCTTGCATACCTGCATGCCAGACTGCTGAGACACAGGCTGTGCACCCCCGCACCCGTATCACTGACACCAGAGTTGTTGGCCCAGCGTGCATGCTGCTGCAGTGCCTGCTGGCTGGTGGCAAGGTGGATGAGTCCTCCTCATCCAGCAGGTCTGCATCACTGTCTGGACCCACCACCACCACCGTCTCCTGAAGGCCGAACAGGATCTGTAACAGAAAGAGAGTACATGTGAGTGCATGTGAACAACCGCCCCCAACACCACCACCATGTCATACCATGCAGTGATGGGCTTCCACCTGTCTGGAATCCCTCCGCCTGAGTACGCCCACAATGGCACTTTCGGCTGCATGGCGCGACCAGTGTCTCCTCCATTGGGGTCAGCTGCAACACCACTGGCGGGCCCCACCAGTGCCAGCACGTGCCGCCCTGAAGGCTGCCACCTTCTCCTTCAGCCTCCTGCGGTCAGTCCCCATCTTCTTCTTGCATTCCTGCATGGGAGCGCTGGTGGCTTCCGTGCAGGTTGACAGCCGAGCTACCCCTCCCATGCAGCTGCATGTTCCTGACAGGTGCCCCTCCGTCCACTCAATAGTGGCTCATCCTCCAGGTAGGCCTGGAAGAAGCCTCCGTCTCTGCCGCTGTGAAGTTCGGCCTCCTCCTACGCCCGCCGTCCTCACCCCTCACCTTGGCTCTGGTCAGTCATGGTGATCTGTATGGGTGGAAGTGGACACCTGTCACTGTGCAGTCTACAGCATTTCCCATGAGCATAGGTGCCAGCCGGGGGACGGAAGCCCCCATGTTTCTTCTCCGTATGGCAGATACTAATAGAAAGGTGCCCTTGTCCCTTTCTGAGTGCCCTTTTGATTCTCAGCCCCTCAGCCTTTATCATCCTCCAGCACCCTTGCCCATGAGCATTGTCCTGAGCATCACACAGCATGTAACTCACCTCTCACCTGCAGTAACCGAATCTGGCCAGCACAACCCACTGTCGCATTTTTATAGTGCAACACATGCAAATGAGGAGTGGCGCAACTAATGACATGCTAATCGTGCCACTGCACCTTTGAATGGCTGATCGAATGATTTGCATATGTCAGCTGAATATCGCGAATTTGCGCTGCGCATACTGGAAGGGCAGCTGAGCCAATGGCGAATTTGTGCCTGCGTGCTACACTGCATTGCGCATGCCCAGACAGCGACGCACGCGCTCATCGTGACTGCAGACCTGCTGAGCGCGATAGGCAATTGCGGCCATGGCCACCATTGTGCCAGTGGCGCTACGCACTGGGCACTATATGGCGCTGTGGCACTACTGCGCAATAGTCCACTGTGGCACTGGTACGCGAGCTTGGCAGTCGCGCAGGATGCCTATACGTCCGATGGCACTGCGTAGCCTGCGTCATTACCGTGACCTTGTGTATGCCCTTTGCCCCTGGCGCTGTTCGCATGCCATGTGTCCGTCCTTATTCGCTTTGTCTGGTGACAGCGCTTATGTGTGAAGGACGGCGCCAATTAACAGCGATTGGATCCTGTGGTGGTCTATTGCGAACATCTCCATGTGAGGTTACAGTGCAGCGGAGCGCCATATTGCCTGCTGTAAACTGGCTGAGATGGCTAGGAGGAGGGCAGTGAGTTGGAGTCCACTGAGGTGGCCAACCTGGTGGCCCTGGTGGAGCCCCACTGTGAGGCACTCTATGGTGAGGCCCCTCACCATGGCGAGATGCAAGTGTGGCAGCAAGTGGCCACTGACCTGGTGGAGGTCACTGGATGGGGCCGGTCTGCTGAGCAGTGCCGGCACTGTACAGTGACCTCGCTGGAAGGAGCGGACATGTTGGCCAGGCTGCGGGAGCGTGCCAGGTGGGCGTGGTGCCTAGGCCAGGTGAGTGTACCATCCTATGCCTATATTCTCTGTAGGGGTTGTGTGTGCTTGTGTGGCTGTGCATGGTGGCAGCTCGGACACGGTTGGCTGTGTCAGTGTGTGCAGCTGTCGATGGATGGTTATGGCTGTGGGCGGGCACTCTCACTGGGGCAGGGTGCACTCTGCTTTGAGTCACACTGATGTTTGTCTCAATATGTCTCCCACAGGCCGGGATCTGAGGAGGCGAGCAACAGCTGATGACGGGCAGGCCAGGGACCCGGTGCCAGCAGGGTGGCACCCCTACAGCAGCAGCAGCAGCGGGAGCAACAGCGGCAGCAGCGGCGGCAGACAGAGCTGGCTGAGCAGTGTGAGTATCATGACTTCATTGATGCTATTGCATGCTGGGGAGACTAGTAGCCCTGCACAATACAACCATGCAGGAAAGGGAGGTCATAATTCCACTATACAGGACACTAGTGAGGCCCCACCTGGAATACAGTGTACATTTCCGGAGACCATCCCTACGTAAGGACGTACAGTGGGCAGAGAAGGTTCAGAGGAGGGCACCAAAGATGGTGCATGGCTTGCATCACAAGTCCTATGGAGACAGGTTGAAGGAACTGAACATGTACTCCCTGGAGGGAGGAGGAAGAGAGGGATATGATAGAGACATATAAGTATCTTACAGGGTGGAACAGGGTGCAGAGAAACACTATTTTGAGTTGAAAAAGATGTTCCAGGACTACAGGCAATGGGATGCTGTTGGAGGGTGGACAATTCAGAGGACACATGAGAAGGACTGTCTTCACAGAACGGGTGGTGGACAAGTGGAACACCCTGCCAGAAGAAGTGGTGGGGGCTGAAACAATCATGGGATTTCAGAATGCAGGATAGACAAAATGGAATTCTGGAGGTTAGGGTAAGGGGCAACAGACTCCTAGGTAAACAAAGTGAACTTACAGCTCAAATGCACAGACTGGGTTGGCCGATAGGCCCTTATCTGCCGACACTGTCTGTTATCTATGTCTATATGCGACACAGGTGACATGCATCACTGTGCAGTATCACAGCACGTCTGTGTATGCGTCACTGGTGGCCCATGCATGCACTGGGGCACATAGCTGTAATGCACATTGTACCACGTTGCCACGCCACTTGCCAGCCTTGTTTGTACCGGTGATGGACGTGAGCAGTGTGTGTGGGCAGTGGTGCGCATAGCTGGTGCCGCCTGTTTGTGATGGCTGTGCATGTTCACTGTGGGTGGGTGTATGCCATCACAGGTGCAGGACATTGGGCTATATGGCTTGCAGGTTGGGTGGTGTTCAGGGTTGTGGTCAGTCACAGCCATTGACTGTGTTCCCATTTTCCTAGGTCTTGCGGTACTCCAGCGCATATCCAGGGATGTCCGGCCCTCAGACAGATGGTTAGTGATGACCAGGCCATCCTGAGGTCTATACACCGCCATGGCCTCGGAGGAGGCAGCATGGAACTGGCCGACAGCAGGCGGAAGACGGGTGTCCGGCTGGCCAATGAGTTTCTTCCTTCCCACTTCTCCCATCCCTACCACCCTGCCTTCCCTCTCCAAGTTTTAATCCCTCCCTTGAACACCCCTTCCTTGTACCCGCCCCCTTGTAAATAGTTTCTATTGTTGTTGTTATTTAATATGTTCAATATACATTTCTATTTTGATATATGAATACCGTGTTGGTCTCTGATTTGCAGCTGGCTATGGGTGCTCAGTTGCAGGTGTGTACATGCCATCTGGGGTGGTCTGGTCCTGGTGCGTGTGCGTGTGTGTGCATGTGTGTGCATGGGGAGGTTTCTCCAGCATGGCAGTGGCTTTCTGTTGGTCTTGCCATCTGCTGCCACCCACTGCTGGGTGCACAGGGTCTGTCTGGCTTGAAGGCTTCTGTGCTGCACGGGTTGGCGTGTGCTGGGGGATGCATGGTTTCCTGCAGTGCCAGTCACTGCACATAGGTGGTGTCTTGGGGTCACAGTTCAGGGTGTGCTGTGCGTGCAGGGGCTGATGTGCACTGTGGTTGTCAACCCCTGTGTGGCACTCTCCGCCTGCCAGTGGTTGTGCTGGGGTGTGGCTCTGCTATGCTTTGTTGGCTTGTCCCCATGGGCAAGTAGATCATCCGTCCCACCCCAGTGATGCTGTGCTTGGGGTGTGCAGGTGTGGTGTGGGTTCTGCAGTGTGTTCCTGTACCCATGTGTGGCATGGCTGGCGGTGGCCCCAGCGTGCCTCCCTGGATGTGCAGTTCCATTGCTCTGGAGGGGCTCTTGCGCTATGGCAGCTCTGGACTGCTCAGCTGGCCTGCCCTGGACTGCGCCATAAGCGCAACATTTTAACTCAACTTCTCCCTTCCTGGTTGCAGCGATGGCGTGGTATGTCTGCGATATTCAGCGTTGGTTGCTTGCGCAATTTGCTCTGCTCCTTGTTTGAATATTTCCACCTGTTGCGCATTTATATGAACTGGTTTGTGTTGTTTCGCTGTTGCCTGCTTTGAGCGCAGTTTGAATATCTGGGCTCAGCTGTTTTTAGGTGTCCAGCCAATTATTTCCTGGATAATTCACCATCTAAGTGCCATATTTTTTTACCTTAACCAGTTATTTTTAATATCTTATATTTCTGTATTAATAAGCAACTTTTCATATTCTTCTTTTTGAACTATCTCCATTTTAATTTTCCTTTCTAAATCTTTTAAATTATTTTCTAGTTCTAGTGTTTTAGCTTTCCCTTTCTTGTTTCTCAATGATGCCTCAGAGCCCCCTCCCCACACACGGGTTGCCTTGAAGGCATCCCAATTCTGAATCATATTATTGCTGTCCACCTTGTTATGATGAAAAAATCTGACAGTGCAGTGTCTGTCTTATTTTTGAAAGTAGAATATTTTAGAAGATTATTGTAAAATCTCCAAGTCTGTCCACCATTACACGAAAAATCTAGTAAACACAAAAAGTGACTGCACTATGGTCTGATAACAGAGAATATTTTATTTTTGAGTGGTGACATGAAAACCAAGGCAGTGAAGAAGGAGGCAGCTCAGGACATTGCAGCTGGAGCCACGCTGTGAACAACAGAAGCAGCAATAACAAATAAGAGCAGTGGGCTCAAGCACAGACAAAAAGGAGGAGCAGTCCACACACTTGGACACTATATTAAGCTGATTTTAATATTTAAAATACAGTTTTACAAAAAGGAAAATGCCCGGTACAAACAGTGGCAGCACACCCTCCAGACATCAACATTTCATGTCACTGCCAGATGCTTTTTCAAGACGTCAGCAGCTAGGTTCACAGCACTTAAATAGTAAGAGGACCCCCTAAGCATGACCCACAAAAACATTTAAAGGTACATACCACACATTAGAAAAACTTCAGAGAAAATTTTAGAAAAAAATTGAAAAACTTTCCTACTGGGTGCAACTCTCACATATCAAAAGTGCAATCTCCTAAAGTGCAACTATAAATATAAGTGCAAAGCCTATAATGTTTAAAATTATGTTTAAAGTACTTAAGTGCATTTCAAGAAGGTGCCTATTTAAAACTTACACAAACATAAAACATTTATATGTATGTATATTTTGTTCCTAACATATAAACCAAAAATCTACATAGAAAGGGACATCATAGCACTAAAGCCTTACTCTACAAATTCTGGGCGGATATTCCAAAGAGGTTGCGCCATGCGCAATAAGGTTCTTGCGATGCGCAAGTCCGAAAGTGCGCCATTCTGGCGATATTTAGCAGGAGTTGGCGCCACCAAAAACAGGCTGAGCAACAGCACAATGCAAAATGATGGCATGCACAACCGAAGGGGTGGATCCTGCATAAAGCGCGCCACGATATTCAAAGGTTGCACAATCGCAGCGACCCAGCAGAACAGCCGGTTAAGCCACAGCGGAAATGAGCCAAAATAAAAAGGCTCAAGGAAGAGGCACAAGAACGCTACAGGGATGCCAAGCGAGACAGACAGGAGAGACAGACAGTGACAGTCCAGAACAGGGCAGGCAAGGGAAGTTGTGTGGGCCATAGGCTGCAGAGGCCAGCGGGGTACCGGTGCAGTGGAGTAGCAGCCAGGACAGTGGGGTAACAGAGCAACATCAGCCAGGGGTCACAAGCCGGGAGATGGACGGTGCCAGCTTCCACATGGAAGCTGTAATGAGGTGAGAATGCATGCTGCAGGGGGCGTGGCCTGGAAGGGCCCGTCAGCGATACGCCCCCAACAGGCAGTACCGTGCCCGCATCGGCTTTGAGCTGTACACAGATGTAGAGATCGTGGGCGGGTACCGCCTGAACAGGGCAATACTGAGATGGCTCTGTGAGCTGTGCAGTGATGTGATGCAGGCACCCTCACGGCGGAGTCACGCTCTGTCAGTGGAGACCAAGGTGACAGCTTGCATGTGCCTGCTCACCACGGGCACCTTCCAGAGGCCAACAGGGACACCACAGGCATCACACACTCGGCCACGCCATGCATCCTCACCCATCCTCAGCGCACTGCTGCCACATGCTGCAGAGCACATCCAGTTCCCCAGCACCGCGCAGAGTGTACAGCAAACATGCAGGAGTTCCACAGGGTAGCACGTATGCCTGGAGTGCTAGGGGCCATAGACTGCACCCATGTGGCCATTCGCACACCACCTGGCCCCGATGGGGCTGCATATAGGAACAGGAAGAGGCTATTCCAATGTCAACTGCCAGGTGGTGTGTGATGCCACTGGCGCATAATCAATGTCTGTGCCACACACCCTGGTGGAGCACATGATGCCTTTATATGGTATCAGTCCACACTGTGCCATCGATTCGAGAGTGGGGACATCCCCACAGGCCATCTAGTGGGTGAGTACACGTAGGAATTGCAAACGTGGGGCAAGGGTGGGAATGCCACAGGTGCTATGGTAGTGGCACACAGGATATTGGCAATATGGACCTGAACATGATACTCAACTCCACCATCTCCACACAGGTGACAGCGGATACCCGCTCCGTCCCTGGCTGCTCACACCATACCGGCACCCCATGACCCCATCGCAGCAACGCTATAATGAGGCGCATGCCGCCACATGCAACATCATCGAGCTGGTGTTTGGGATGCTCAAGGCACGCTTCTGATGCCTAGACACCTCTGGCGGTGCCTACAGTACAGCCCCTCAAAGGCCTGTGATATTCCTGGCCTGTTGTATCCTGCACAACATGGCCAAAGACTGTGGGATAGCCATTCAGGTCGAGGAGGGATAGTGGGGATGCCAGCGGCGCCGGTGATGATGGTGATGAGCAGCCCCCTTGACGGCGGGACCCCGACTGATCCGGCAGGCCCAGCTGCACCAGGACACCATCACAGAGGAGCATTATGCACGACTACAGGTAAGTCAAGGGGCCATGTGCAACCAACACTGTCCTGGTGCAACCCACAGGCACACAGAGTAACACACCAGGGGTGCATGACGGCAAGGGAGTGGAAGGACCAGGCACATAAACACACCATCAGGAGGGTGAACAGTCATATGGACACACACACACACACACCAGGCACAAAGCATACATGTGCAGGTGCACAGCAGAGCAGGAACAGACATGGAAAACACACAGATCCACAGACCACACCCACCACCTGTACTGTCCAAATACGTGTGTCAGATGCTGGGCACCTTGCACCTTGGTGTACAGTACAATGCAGGCATCATCATGCACCGCACCTCTGGACAGCAGTTGGGATGGTGTTCAGGTGGTCTGTATGAGGCGTGATGTGCAGAGCACCCACCAGTGCACTGCCCACCATGATGCACATTGCACACAGGGCAGCACCAGACAGGGCCCGCACTGGGAGACAGGTCAGTCATGTTGCACTGTTTCACGGCCACCGCGGATGCATGGGTGGCCCACCGTGACCCAACAGCACTGGCAGGCTGGCAGGAGCCACATGGGGTGGCACCGATGGACCACCAGGGTCCCACTGCACGATTGCGACCTTGTCCGCACTGGGGTCTGTAGGTGCTAAACATACCTGCACCAGGGGTGCTCGGATGCCCACAGCAGAACCACGCGCCGACAGGCTGGGTGTCGCATGACGCCGAACGGGAGGGAGAGCGAGCTGTGGGGTGCGCGGTACAGGGCACCTGCTTGTGTGCCCATGCAGCCGCCGACAGCAACCAATGCCTGGGTCTGCCTGTCAATGGCGGCGGTCACATCCATCTGCATATGGACCATCTCTGCAAGGATCAGAGCACAGTCCCTGCTGTGCCGCTCCACAGCCATGCACAGTGCCTCCATGGACGTTGCAACCGCCTTTGCTGCTGTACTGATTCCCACAGCAGGCGGGTGTGCTCTTCAAATGGGTACTCTGCCACAACGGCATCCTGTCCCCAGGGTATGGAAGGTCCTGATGCTCAACACCCCTTGAGGGTGGGCGCTGTTCACCAGGACCAGGAATGGGCATATCAAAGGCGGTGGGCATGTGCCACTGCTGGACACTGTACCCCAGACCTGGTGAGACTGCTGCTGCTGCCCGTCCAACCGCTGTGCCCAGGGACCACTCGTTCCACTGCTGTGGCTGCAACAGTGCCAGACACCTGCACAGCCACTGGTGCTGCCCCACGGTGCTGACAGGCACAGTCTGGGACTGTGCCGACATGCTGGCACACACGCTGGAACCAGCTAGGCCCAGGGCATGTGCTGGCCTGCTGTGTGTCTGTCATGGGACACACACATGTCACTGCCCAATGCAGTCCTTGCATCATCAATGGTGCAGGTGCGTGCTACAGCCACAGTCACAGCGTGCTGGCATGCTTGCATGCCAGACTGCTGAGACACAGGCTGTGCACCCCCACACTGACTCACCGACAACAGAGTTGGCAGCCCGCGTGCATGCTGGTGCAGTGCATGCTGGCTGGTGACAGAGGTGGATGGACCCTCCTCCACGTCCAGCAGGTCTTCCTCACTGCCTGGACCTACCACCACCGTCCCCTGAAGATGAACAGGATCTGTAACAGAAAGTGAGGACATGTGAGTGCTGTGAACAACCTCCCCCAACACCACCACCATGTCATACCGTGCAGTGATGGGCTTCCACCTGTCTGGAATCCACCTCCTGGTACGCCCTCAATAGCACTCCACTGCATTGATGCAGCCAGTCGGTCCCCAGCCAGGGTCAGCTCTGCCACCGCTGGCTGGCCCCGCCTATGCCAGCATGTGCCGCCCGAGGGCTGCCACCTTCTCCTTCACCCTCCTGCGGTCTGTCCCCATCTTCTTTTTGCATTCCTGCACGGAGCACTGGTGGCTTCCGTGCAGGTTCACTGCCGCTACCCCTCCCATGCAGCCACACGGGCCTGAGGGATGCCCTGCCATCCACTCAGTAGTGGCTCCTCCTCCAGGTAGTCCTGGAAGAGGGCCTCTGTCTCTGCAGTGGTGGAGTTGGGCCTCCTCCTCCGCCCACCATCCTCACCCTCACCTTGGCTCTGCTCGGTTATGTCGATCTGTATGGGTGGAAGTGGACACCTGTCACTGTGCAGTCTACAGCGTTATCCATGACCATTGTCCAGAACATCACACAGCATGCAACCCACCTCTCACCTGCAGTAACCGAATCTGGCCAGCGCAGCCCAGTATCGCACATTTATAGCATAATGCATGCAAATTAGGAGTGGAGCAACTGTAATGAGATGCAATCGTGCCACTGCGCCTTTGAATGGCTGATCAGATGATTTGCATGTGCGGCTGAATATCGCGCCGTTCTGCGCTTTCTGTCACGGTTGAACCAGCTGAGCCAATGGCGCATATCTGTGCTTGTGTGGTACACAGCATTGTGCATGCCCAGGTAGCTTATGCAGGCATCTGCCGTGCTGATGGCGTGCTGTCGCGCGTCGGCAATTCAGGCCATGGCCACCATTGTTCCAATGGCGCTACAGCGCTGGTCACCACATGGCGGTGGCAGTTACTGCGCAATAGTCCACTGTGGTACTGGCACGCAGGTGTCCGATCGTGCAGGATGTGTGGGCGTCCGATGGCATTGTCGCGTGGCCTTGTGCCACTGACCCATGACCTTGTACGACCTTTTGCCCCCTGGCGCTGTCGTCTGCAATGTCTGCGGCTCTATCGCGCTCAGTGACAGCGCGATGTGGACCGGACGGGCTGTCCGAACAGCGATAGGCAGTGATGGAGTTGTATTGCACAACATTTCCATGGGGTTGTTGCACTGCTGAGCCATATTGCCACTGTACAGTTTGACAATGGCACGCAGGAAAGCACCACAATGGGGGCTTTGGAGTTAGCCAACCTGGTGGCTGTGGTGGAGCCCACTATGGCTCACTGTTTGAGGGTGTGCCTCTGCAGTTGCCACGCACCCATGTGTGGCAGCAGGTCGCCGCTGCCCTGGAGCAGGCCACTGGGTGGAGGAGGACCTGAACAGTGCAGGCACCGTCTACGGCGACCTGCAGAGGAGGGAGCGTGCTTTGCTTGCGCCGCCTCAGGTCATGCCAGGAGGGGCATTGTGCCCAGGCCAGGTGGGTGTGCTGTGTATGCACCGGTATTGTCTGCATGGGTGACTGTGTAATGTAATCAGCGATGGGGTGGGTTGGGCTGTGGTTTGCTGTGAGGGTTTGCAGGTGTGTACTGTTTGGGTCTGATGTGGGCAGGCACACTCAATGGGGCAAGGGGCTGTCTGCTTTGGGATCTCATTGATGTTTTCTCTTCCTTTGTCTCCCACAGGCGTGGAAGAGCAGAGAGCAGGCACAGGCTGAGGCATGGGATGGTGGTGCCAGGGTGGCTGGCGGAGGAGGGGTGCAACAGCCACAGCCACAGCAGCAGCAACAGCAGCAAGCAGCCGCAGCAGCACCTGATGCAGCGGCTTGATGAGGGTGAGTGTCATTACATCATGGATGCTATTGCATGCTGTGGGGGGCACGGCCACCATCCATGGACAACACTGCCATGCATGCGACGTGTGACAGTCAGCACTGTCCAGTGGCACTGCATGTCTGTGAGTGCATCACTGGTGGTCCATGCACGCACTGGGCACATGGCTGTGGCACTGACTTCCCACCACATAGCCACGTCACTGGACAGCCTTGGTTGTGCTGTGCTGGTCATGGGCGGTGTGTGTGTGTAGTGGTACACATGGCTGTTGCTGCCTGGTTGGGCATGTCTTGTGCAGCGGTCACTGTGGGTGGGTGCAGTCCATCACAGGAGCGGGGCGCTGGCTGTATGCCATGCATGATGGGTGGGCTTCAGGGATATGGACAGTCACAGCCATTGACTCTGATTCCTTGTCCTAGGTGTCCGGATCCTGCACCGCATTGAGAGGTCGATGCAGCAGATGTTACAGGTGGTGATGGATTCACACGCCATCCTGTTGGACCTACAGCAACATGGTCTGAGGTGCAGGAGGAGGCCCGGGCCCAGCACCAGGTGGCAGGAGAGCAGGCTGGCAGGCAGTAGCTGCCCATCACCTCACCCCACTTTCCCTCTCCCGGTTGTTCACCCTGCCCTTACCCACCCCTACCTTGTACCCATACCCCCACCTCTGTTTTGTATATTTGTACATAGTTATAGTTGTTGTTCTTCTTATTCTTGTTATATTTGTAATATATATTTTGATATGAATACTGTGGTGGTCTCTGATTTGCAGCTGGCTATAGGTGCTCAGTTGCAGTGGTGTGCATGGCATCTGGGGTGGTATAGTCATGGGTATGTGTGTGTGTGTGTCGTGGGAGGTGTCTCTGGTGTGGGGAGTGGCTTTCATGATCAGTATTGCCATGTGCTGCCACCCACTGCTGGGTGCTCATGGTGGCTCTGGCTTGTATGGTTCTGTGGTACACGGGGTTGCAGTGTGATGGGGGCCTGGAGATTCCTGCAGTGCTGGTCACTGCTCATGGGTGGTGTCTTGGGGTCACAGTGCAGGGTGTGCTGTGCACACAGGGGGCTGCTGGACACTGGGGTGGTCCGCCTTTGTGTGACAGTCTCAGCTTGCCAGTGGGTGTGCTGCAGTAACACGGCCGGGATGTGCTTTCTTTGCTTGTCCCCATGGGTCGGTTGATATTCCATCCCTCCCCAGTTGTGCTGTTCTTGGGGTGTGGGTGCATTGTTAGTTCTGCAGTGTGTCCCTGTGCCCATCTGTGGCATGGGTGGTGGGCCTCTGCCTACCTCCTGGTTGTGCTGTTCCATTGCTATGCTGCTGGGGGTGTCATTGCTTGCCCTATGGGCCTCTGGACTGCTCAGCTGGGCTGGCCTTGTTGCGCTATGGCACATCGTTCTGCTCAGCTTCCCTTCCTTGTTGCGCTGTGGTGCATCATATCTGCTCAGCTTCCTCCCTGGTTGCACTATGGGCGCGGTTTGTGCGATATTCAGGCGTTGGCTGCTTGCGCGAATTGGCCTTGCTCCATGTTTGAATATCGCGACGATTATGCGCGCGCAAGTGACGGCGCTTGCTCTTGCCAAGTGCGACTTTCGGGCGCAGTTTGAATATCCAGCCTCTCTGTGCAAGGAGCTAAACTTAAGGAATTACTCAACTGATATTCATTTATATCTGAATGGCAATGGAATGGGATAGAGACAAAAAGAAATAGAAAAGGGGGCGTACTTTTCCAAGAAGCAAAAGAAAAGCATATTTTTCATGAGGAACTGCATATCACATATTAAATCTATTCCAAAACAACACATATATATTTACATTAACATTTTAATTAATTGGATTGCCAGGCTAACACGTTTATCTCTAAAGTGCCATATTAATCTGTGTTCTTGAGAAAAAAGAGCTAACTGGAACAAGTCACTTAGTCCAGGGACGCAACCTGCCCTTAGTTTGTACTGCCATAAAGTTTCTCAACAGAGCTTGTTGTCCAAATCTCCTCCTCCTTCTCCTCTCGGGCGAATGTAACCTGTTCAGAGCCCCTAAATGTGAAGGAATGTCCTGGTCCAGCATTAGAAATGTGGTGGGCTAATGCATTTTCCTTTATGTTGATTCTAATGCAGCCCAAATGCTCCAGCACTCTGCTTTTAAATTTTCTAGCATACAATAAATCCTCAGTTCCACTAATGCATGCCAACTTGTAGGCATAGAAATAAGAAGAAAGAACAGTGGCACCTCAGGTATATGGAAACATTTTATTCAGTGCATAGTATGTACCGCGACGCTCAACAGTACAGGCTACAACCTCTACTAGTTTTGCACCGAGCGTGCGTCATCAGGAGGATGGTCTACCTAAAATCCACACCCTTAAAAAGCTAACAATTAAAGTGACAGTACCACATAACCATAAACCTCTATATACAAAATGATATTAATATATGTCACCATGAATAAAGAAAATGAAATACCTCAATAAAATGCAAAACCATAAACAAATTGATCACTACAAATCAAGATGACAAAGATTCATATCTAGTAAATATTGCATTTAAAACAATATATTCGATGCCCTATTATATTTATTTATCTATCTAGAACAAACCTGGTCCTTTCACCATTAACCTTACCATTAGCCATTATGACCAGGTAATTTGCAGACTTACTAGCCAAAGTCCAAATATGTAGCATATAGGGCACAGATATGTGTGGTAGGTTTTAGATAGAGGATATTCAAGGCAATTAGTGGAAAATGCCATGGATGATGTCTGTACAAAAATCGTGAGGAAGTAATGAAACCTAGGACTAAACATGGTTCAACTGATAAGTTAATTCATTTTGTTACGACATACTGTAAACAGTCTGGTGCTATTGGTGATGCTGTTAGAAAGCATTAGCCACTCTTAAGTTTGGAACCAAAACTTAGGGAGGTAGGAAGTACTTTGCCACGCATAGTATATCGTCGTGGTAAAAATATTGGTGATATTGTTACCAATAGTTATCAACCTAATCAAAAGGCTAATGAAGGATTTTAAACTTGGTTACCATATAAACCCAATGGCACCTATGTATGTGGAAACTGTAAATATTTTGCCACCATCTTAAAAAGCACAACATTTACATCTGTTAATTCTGGTAAAGCGTACACAATGCAGTCCTTCTTTAGTTGTGTTACTGAAAACTTAGTGTATCTGGCAACATGCATATATGGTGCATTTATGTTGGCAAGACTACACCAACTTAAGCTGCGAATTGGTGAACACATGTGCAGTATAAAAAAATGACAGAAATGCACTAGCTGCACATGTCTGTAAACAGGGTGGATGGTGTGAAACATACCTTTAAGTTTTGTGGGATCAAATAGGTTAAACTAGGACCCCGAGGTGGAAATATCAATGATCTGTTATTGAATAGAGAGGCATATTGGCTATATACTCTTGGTGGCCTTAAGTAATTGGATCTAAATGAAAATTTGATGTTGATCCCTTAATCAATATGAGAAAGAAGAAATGATTTAGAAAAACTGATTCAGATAAGAAGTAGTAGCTTATACTAAATCAATGTAATTTATGATGTATTAATGATTTAAAATGACTTTGGATATATGATACATCCTTTTTGTGATGATGTACATTGGTATTACAAATATATATTTTTTCTCTCTTTTTCCTTAGATGGTGCTGATACAGTGTGTATGCCTATACATACAATTGCCTGAGATTTTTTTAAAAAAGCTACCAACATATGCTACATATTTGGCTAGTAAGTCTGCAAAATTACCTGGTCATAATGGCTAATGGTAGGTTAGTGGTGAAAGGACCAGGTTTGTTCTAGATAGATAAATAAATATATATCTGACATCGAATATATTGTTTTAAATGCAATATTTACTAGATATGAATCTGTGTCATCTTGATTTGTAGCGATCAATTTGTTTATGGTTTGCATTTTATTGAGGTATTTTATTTTCTTTATTCATGGTGACATATATCAATATCATTTTTGTATGTAGAGGTTTATGGTTATGTGGTACTGTCACTTCAATTGTTAGCTTTTTAAGGGTGTGGATTTTAGGTAGACCATCCTCCTGATGGCCTTTGTTCAGTGCGAAACTAGTTGAGGTTGTAGTCTTTACTGCTGGCTGTGCATATACTGCACTGAATAAAATATTTCCATATACCTGCAGTGCCACTGTTCTGTCTTTTAATTTTCTACCAGTTTTTCCTACATAAAAGCAGTTACAGGTGCATGTCACCAAGTAAATAACTGCTTCTGTGTGGTAACAAATAAAACTTTTCACATAACGTACTCGTCTGTTGTTGGGTATTTCAAAGAAAGATCCCACCTGTATATGATTACATGTGGAGCAGTTCCCACACCTTAAGTTACCATTTGGTAGTGCTGGACCTTTTCTCACTGTGGCATTCTCTTTATTATGAACAAGTAAATCCACCAGGTTGCATTTTCTCGACAGGTGAACTTGGGACCATGCTAAAATGCTTCTTTTAGCCTGGGCTCCACACTCTGAATGTGCCAATGTTTCTATACAATTCTTTCAATTTCAGGTGCAGGTGCATTAAAAACTGTAATGAGGTCAGGGGTCTGGAAACATTTTCTATTTTCTTATTATTTTTACTTCTTTGCTTCTTGCTTTTAAGCAAATCCACTCTGCAAATACTATCTACTCATTCTATTGAATTTATATGACACTTTTCACTGTATCCCGTGCCTGAAACCTCCATGTAATTTCTTGTTTACTCCTATGGTACCCATCATCTGCAATGAAATTTCTCTTTATGCACATATATTGTCCAACAGGTATGTTCCTAGCTGCATGTTTGGGATGACAGTTATCATAAGGAAGGACAGCATTCCTGTCTGTCTCTTTTCTGAAAATGTTAGTAGACAGGCTCCCTCCCCATCTTTAGAAATAACCAAATCTAAAAAGGCCACCTGTTCAAAGCGTGCTCATAACACTAAATTTCAAATTTGGATTAGTTTCTCTAGATATTGAACAAGTCCTGTAACTGATCACCATCCCTTTTCAAATAATAATACTGCCATCAATAAAACATCGAAAAAATTGATGTGATCCAACAATAGGTTGTTTTCCTCATCATGCACCCATCTAACCTCCCAGTCGGAAGAAACATGTTAGCATAATTGGGGGGCCGTTGATGCCCCATAGCTATTCTTTGATTTGGTGGCACAGTTGTCTATTGTACATAAAAGCATTTTTTGTCAGGCCTAGCTCTAGCCGATCTATTATAAATACAATGAATTCATTAGCATATTTATTATTTTTACACAAAGAATCATATGTAGCCTGCAGTCCCATGGCATGAGGAATATTGTGTACAGGGACTGTACATCAAGGGTAATGAGCATCCATTAGGCTTCCACTTCTATGTCCTTGATTACATTTAGAAGCCTGGCACTCTAATGAATTAAAAATGTTAATGTAAATATATATATATATATATATATATATGATGTTTTTAGAATTGATTTAATATGTGATGTGCTGTTCATATGAAAAATATGTTTTCTTTTTGCTTCTTGGAAAAGTACCACCCCTTTTTCTATTTCGTTTTGTCTCTATCCCATTCCATTGTCTTTCAGATATAAATGAATATCAGTTGAGTAATTCCTTAAGTTTAGCTACTTGCACAGAGAATTTGTAGAGTAAGGCTTTTAGTGCTATGATGTCCCTTTCTATGTAGATTTTTGGTTTATATGTTAGGAACAAAACATACATACTGTACATATAAATGTTTTATGTTTGTGTAAGTTTTAAATATGCACCTTCTTGAAATGCACTTAAGTACTTTAAACATCATTTTAAACATTATAGGCTTTGCACTTTATTTTTATAGTTGCACTTTAGGAGATTGCACTTTTGATATGAGAGTTGCACCCAGTGAGAGGGTGTGCTACCACTTTTGTACTAAGGTATTTGCCCTTCTTTAGACATTTTTTTAAATATTAAAATCAGCTTGATATAGTGTCCAAGTGTGTGGATTAGCTCCATTTTGGGCTGTCCTTGAGCCCGCTGCTCCTATTTGTTTTTGATGATATGAACACTCCACCAAAAGGGTTTAGATGTTACAATATAATCCAGCCTAGAGCTTGAGAAGAAGCGATATACTGTTTTTCATTTTCATGTAATACTCTCCAAAAATCCTCTAAAGAGTTATTATTCAAGAAATTACTGACCATATGATTTAAACCTATTCTATCCTTTAAGGGCAGATTACTCTAAACATACAATTAGAATACTGTTATATGTCTTCTCCAGTAACAATATGTTCACTCTCTGTCGACAAAAGATTTTGTTAACTGAAGAGAAAAGGACTGAAATTGTTTGAATGGAGAATAAATGGAACCAAAAACACAAGTGAAATTGTCAGTTTGCATCATAACCAAAACTAGTCTTCCCTCCTCATCTGAAAAGGAGTCCAGTATTCTGCGCTAAAACTTTTGGCAAGTAATAGTGCAACTCCACCACTGTTACCTTTATTTATTTCTATTTTGTTTACCAGGTAAGTGCACTAGACAAGTAATTTTGCCTATTTTCAGGCACAACCTGGGAGGGTTACACATTAAAAACAGCAGACACAGTACATAGTGTCAACATCAGAATATATAACATATAGTCAAAGTAAATACAATTGCATATGACAATTTGGGAATACATAGCACATTAGGGAACAACTGAATAGTTATACATAGATGAGTCAGAAATAGAAATCCTTGATGGCATCTCTTTTTAGTTTCTTTGTTTCACTATTATTCAGGTAGGTTACTAGAAGTGCTATAATATCTATACAAAAATAATGCCTGACGAAAAGGTGGGTATTGGGTAATACTGCACTGCCCATGGGGTGTAATGAGGCCCAACACCACAGGTGGAGGGCCTTATAGCTTCTGGAATGTCTGGTATAGCCCATACTGCCCAACCTGGATGGTAGTAATGTGTTTAACAATGCGCTCATTGAAGAATTTTTCTTCAATTTTTGCTGTGTGTAGGTATATGTCTAAAACAAGTTGGCACTTTCATTTTGGCCACTAGATGGTGCTGTATGTATACTGCCTTTTCTTTCTCTCCCTGCTGCTTTTCTTCACTTCTCTGAGACAGGTCTATATTTGTCCCTGAGCCATTCTATTCTACTGATCCCCCACCCTACCACTACCACCACCCATGAAGAACTGTTTCTTTTTAATTCAGTTTCATTCATTCATTTTTTCATTTATTTCTTTTCATTATTCATTTTAAATGCACTGCTAGTTCACAATAAGTGACTGTCTAGCTGGAGGAGGAACACAAGAGCACAAATAGCTCTGCAAGGCTTGCACGTCTTGCATCACTGAAACCAGCATGTTTGACATAAATGCTGAATAGCTGAAACTATTATAAACTTGGATTTAACAGCACCAATTTAAAATGGTCAGCAGCAGTGCAATGTCTGGAAGTGCCATGGTAGAGGGATTAGTCAGCAGCATTGAAGATGGGACTTTTGCAACTGGAAGGAAAGTACTATTTAGAAACAGAAAAACACATAAAAACAAAAAAGATTCAGAATAAATGAGATGTGTGTGTGTGTGTGTGTGTGTGTGTGTGTGTGTGTGTGTGATGGGGCTGACTAGCTCTTTGCTCTCGCTAAGGAGTGGGAAAAAAATGGCGGCTGCTAGCTTTTGAAATTTAAGATGGCACAAGGATCCAAGTTTGGCACTGGGGTATGCCAGGCTGAATTTTTATTTCCTGGGCATCTACTGAAAGTTAATGCACCATTCTGGAATGGGTACCAGGCAATCAGAGCCAGAAAATAAAAAAAATTACAAATCTTTTATCTTTTATTGGTTTAGCAACCCGATATCATTTAATGGGACTAAGTATTCCATTAATGTTCCATGTCTTAAACTTGTAGAAAGATCCCATCTATTAACTTTTGAAAACTAACATCATAGTTGCACCTTTTTAAGTACTGTCTTACTTGTCAAACTACAATTAAATTTATCTTTTTATATGTTGCCACCTTTTCTCTCCTTCTACCCCACAGAAAAGTCAAGGACCAACTCCAGCATCTAAATCCCCATTACTTGGTGCAACAACATGAGAAAAAGCTACTGCACCATTACCCATGGGATAGGCATGAATATTAAACTTATGAAGTTGTTACTGTAAACAATAATGGTGTAAGTAAACTATTACTCTGAACAGCATTTCCCAAAGGATCTTTCCATACATTCTCATAAAAGTAGTTTTCTATTTAAACTGCATCACTCCTGAACATAAGACTTCTTAAGGTTAGACAATAAGAAAAAATGTTAAATAAACATAATTTTGATTGTGAAAGTTTAAGACATCGATGTTTCAAATGTTTAAAGACATACAGTACTCGCCATCATGAAGCTTTGAAGAAAAGTCGAAGTTTCAAATCATTTAAAGCATCTTCCTTATTATCATAAATTAGAATCTGGCCATTCAAAGACACATTAAGTCTAGTAGGGAAAATAACTACAGATTTGACTTTTCCAAACCAAAGTATCTGCTGAGTGTGTGAAAATGGTTTTCTGAGCTTCAGAGTTCTTGTTACAAGTCTTGTCTGGCTTATTTTTGTTTTGAAAGGTAATCTTTTTTCTACTGGGATATGCTTTTTATGATTCTCCACTTATCCTCCTTAGCAGTAACTTCACTATCACTGGATGAGTTCCCTCTTTATCCACCATTTTTTTAAATCTCAATTCAATAGACTCTATTGATTTCAATTAAATTGACGCAGTCTTCAGAAGTTTTCAAATAGATTAGTTATGATAATTTTAGGGCAGCACCATTTTCTCATTTAGTTAGAATACCAAACATTCTCAGATTTTTCCTGCTTTCTCTGTTTTCATGGATCATCTTGTTTTCAGTTACTTGCTGTATTTGAAATTTTAGTCTTTCGACTTCTTCAAGTGTGAGGTGCATTTTGTCTTCCAAATTCAAATTGTCTGCTTTCTAATGCATTTGTTTTTCTTAGACTTCATCCATCCTATTTTCAAATGTGTCAACCCCCAATTTTAGTTTTTAATTATCTACTAAAATATTTTGTAATTTTCAACATTTTCCTGAAGTATGGATACATTGACCAGAATTTTCATGGCCCAACTTAGTGTGTTTTCAGCCCGTGGATATTCTCTTGAGTGCCTTCATTTTATGGGAAGATAATATAGTTTGGAACTGAACAGTGGGTCTCTGTTCTTTAGACTGATAACCTCCATTGCTATTTGTATGTTCTTTGGACTGAAATCACTGCTGCCTGTATTTAGATCTATGTTACTGGAGGAAGTTTCCTTTGCAACAGAGTTTTGTCCTGGCAGTACATTTTTTCATTTACCTGTGATATTGTTCAAGCTTTTATTACTGACATCTTTATGCATTTTTTGTCATTATTTAAATGTTTTGTTTTGAATTATTTTCTTATTATCATTTTCAGAGTTATTCTGGGGGTTATTTTGGGCCAAATATGTTGTAATTCTTTGATGACTCAATGAGAATGGGTGTGTAGGGTTGTACTTGAGATCTTGCTCTTATTAAAATCTTTCTATTGGTTAAAGCATATTTATCTTCTCATTTTGCTGCTGACATGATGCATTTGTATAATTTTTCTAGTCAAAATTCTTTAGATCCCCCGCTATCCTCTGCATTTATGTTAAGCCTTATAATTTCCCAGAGTAATTAATCTTCTACTTTATTTGATTTCTTAATAATACTGCCTGCTTTTAACTATTGAAATTGCTTTTAATTAGAGTTAATAATGATAATAATCATATAAATACCTTGGCAATAGCAGGTTCCATTGAATTTTTGCTATGTCTTTCATAGTCCTTATATGGCTTTAAAAATGAAGCTGGCTGGGGTGGGGCTGGTACAACACTCCACCTCACTTTTTGTATCTTTATAGCATTGTTAAATTTTATATTGAAATGCCTGCAAACTATTGCCTTCTATATTGCAATTCACTTGCAGCAGATGCAGAGGTACAGTATATATATAAGTTAACCCACGACAGAGCATGGGTTTACTAGAATTAATCCATGCCTCTGGGGTGGATTAAGATTAATTCTTGTTAAATCCATGGCTCTGGAGTGGGTTAATTTGCTTATAACATGGCTAGGAAAAATGGGGTGTGAGTGCAGGGGGCTGTGCAAGGGGCAGGGCTGTTATCTCTAATGTATTGTGTGGAGAAGCTATGGACACCATTAATCTTCCCTGCCACTCCACCAACTAGGTCTTCCCCGTTCTGGGTTGGCTCATCTGCAAGATGTAAATCGCTCCCAATCCTGTAGTTCCACCTTGTGCTCACTCTGGAGGGATATCAGGTGATGTGCTGTGGCCTATTAGAATGAGGATTTTGCTGCTTGTCTTCTGCAAATCATCAGTGCGCTCCCAAGTGAGATCTGACCCCCAATACCCACGCTCACTCTGGAGGCAACCATGGATTAATGAGAAATATTCCATGGTTAGGTGAGCTATTTTGCCCAATGAGGATAGGGCATTTTCCTAGCCATGTAATAAGACAGAAACATCTGACAGCATTCTCATATAAATTTGATGGTCAATGCAGTAAATTATATTGCAGCTTCAATCTTTAATTGAGGTAATAGTAGCAAAGATATGTTTAGTTTCTGAAACACCCTATAAGGATAATTTAGATGTTAACTGCAACAATAGCTTGGATACTATAAGAGTTAGCTCAAAATTGGTTCAAAGGTAGCAATTTGCAGCGTATATAGATTAAACAGAAGCAACGT
Organism: Neoceratodus forsteri; assembly: GCA_016271365.2. Lineage (NCBI taxonomy): Eukaryota > Metazoa > Chordata > Ceratodontiformes > Ceratodontidae > Neoceratodus > Neoceratodus forsteri. Next base: position 1,877,084,499 of record CM057452.1, read on the forward strand.
TACCACCCTTTGAAATGGCACTCTGTCTTGTTACAGAAACATACATTTTGTTGGCAGAAAGGACCTTGATGCCCATTCAGTCTGCTCCGTGTCACTGACTATTCCATCATCACTGACCCTAGATGGTCACAGGTGTTCCTTCCCCTGTTCCTCTACCTAATATGCTCCATGATTATCCCACACATGCTTGAAGCTCCCACAGTCTTTGCCCCTCTGCCTCTTCTGGCTGGCTGTTCCAGTCATCCACCACCCTTTCCATGAAAAAGTATTTCTGCACATCTCTCTAAACTGTCCCCCTCTTTGTTTCATTGCATATTCCTTGTTTTAGTGCTTTCCTTTCTCTGAAATAGACCTTCCACTTGCACCTTGTTCACTCCTGTGAGGTACTTGTAGGTTTTAATCATGCCCCTCTCACTCTCCTCTTTTCCTAGGAGTGCATGTTTAATTCCTGTAGCCTTTCTTCATATGGCTTCTTGTGCAACCCTAACAATTTTGTTTGCCCTCCTCTGTACTTCCTCCATCCTTTCAATGTCCTTGCAGATGTGTGGCTCCACAGCTGTCACACAGTACTCTAGGTGGGGCTCACCAATGAGTGATACAATAGCTGCACTACCTCCTTACTCCTGCTAGAAATCCCCTCCTAATGCATCTCAGCATCCTGCTAGCCTTTCCCTGCTTTGTCACACTGACTGACTATGTTGAGGTGATAAGATATGATGACCCTTGGGTTTCTTTCTTGTGTGACTGTCAGCTCCACCCCCCATCTTATACACAGTCCCTGGGTCTCCACAGCCCTAAGTGCATAACCTTGCACTTTTGGCATTGAATCTCAGCTGCCACCAGTTACATGTGATGATAGCAATCGAAAAACAGTGACCGCTATCATTTATTTATTTATTGAAAATGTTTCACTAGGAAAGGCACACTGAGCAAAAAGTTGCTCATCTCCGGTGCGACCTGGGAGGGGTTACAGAGGAGGTAGGTGTACATACAATAGTTGAGTTTAGCAGTAGAGCAATACAGATAATATACATAGTTGGGAAGGATTACATTTGAACTTGTTACATAAGGAGACGGTACAGAACATAATCATCAAGGGCCTGGTATACATATCATGGGTACACATCAAAGCAAGAACAGTACAGAACATGATCATCAGGGACAGGGTAAACATATCATGGGTACACAGCAAGTCAATACATGAATTACATAAGTGCCAGTAACAGAACTAGAGTGCCAGTATCAGAACTTGTGTGCCAGTAGCAGAACTTGAGCTGCAGCGAGATGCACCAGTTGACAGTAGGAGTTGAAGAGTGAAGTTGGGGGTAGGGGATGAGTAGACTAGTAAACATTTGGTGTATAGGGGAGGGATTAGGTGAGGTGGGAGGGGAGGAGATTGGAGTTAGTAGCTGTGAGTAGGGCTGAAAAGCATAGGTTAATTAGGAAGGAGGAAAAGGGGATGTTAGAGAGAGAAGAGTGAGTAAGACTGAGAGCAAAGTGTGTCGTGGGCAGTATATAAGCCAGACAATTGGGCGATGGCCAAGCTACTGGTCAAGCACTAAGGGATGAATGGGGAAGAAGAGCTTTCAGGGGGAGGTCAGGGACAGTTGCAATTTGGAGCAAGGAAGTTAGCGAGGGCAGAGGATAGGGAGTGTTGGATGAAGAATGGTGGATCTGGACCAGCAGGCCATTCCAGAGTTTAGGGAAGAGGTAAGAAGGCCGATTAGCCGGCAGTGGTCCATCGGTGGGGATGACTAATAGCCTAGTGTCAGTGGACCTGAGGGCATGGGTGGGGGGTAGGTGGGAAGATAGGGAGGATATGAGGTAGGGTGAGAGGAGCTGAGCCAGAGTTGACGAATTTACACTATGAAATAGGCACCGGTTACTCAGGATGGCAGGGCCAGTGAATGGTAGAGCTCGCAGTGATGTGAGCGCGGGGGCATCGAGGGCAAAGTGGCAGAACACATTAAAGAGTGGGTCAACTTTGGCTAGGGTAGTCTTTGAGGCTGAGCTGTAGATGACGTCACAGTAGTCAAGTGAGTAGAATCATTTCAGGACTAAATCACGTCTGACAGGTAGCGGGAGACTAGTGCGGTTCCTGTAGAGGGTGCCAGGTTTTGGGTGCAGTTTTGAGATGATGACATCCACGTGTGTGGAAAAGGAGAGGTGATGATTGAGCCAAACCCTAGATACCTGAAGGAGGGCACTTCATCAAGGATGGTGTTGTTTAGGGTATGGAAGATCGGGGGTGAGCTTGGATAACGCTGTCTAGTGTCGAAAGACATAGAGACAGTTTTCATGGCATTGGGAGGAGTTGGTTGGTATTGAACTAGTGTTGGATTTAGTTGAAGTCAGTTTGAAGTTTGGAAGTGAGGTTCTTTGTGAGTCCGGCAGAAGTAAAGAGGACCGTGTCATCTGCATACATGTGGATCGTGGTAGAGGAGCAAGAATTTGACAGATCATTTGAAGCATGGAGAAGAGGACGGGCCAAGAACTTAGCCTTGGGGAACGCCGGTGGTGATGGGGGGATGTTGTCTGCTATTTTGTGGATTGGGTTCTATTTAGTGGGTAGGCACTGAACCAGTTTGTGGTGGACGCTGCTAACCCTGCCCCTAATAGGCGGGATAGTAGGAGAAAATGGGATACTGTGTCGAAAGCTTTAGCTAGGTCAATGAAAATAGCAGCAGTGCCTTTATCCATCCCAATGAGGATGGAGTCTGTGAGTCTTACTAGGGGAGGTGGTAGAGTAGTGTTTTGGAACCTGGACTGAAATGGGGTGAAGAAGTTAGTTTCTGAGAGAAAAGTGGGAGAACTGGGATACCACTAGGTGTTCCTGGAGTTTGGACGAGGGGAGGAGGGAGATGGGACGGTAGTTAGTAGTGGAGGAAGGTCGCCACCTTTTGGAAGAGGTAAGACAGTGGCATGTCTCCATTCTGAGGGGAGTGACTTGGTGGTAAAGGAAAGATTTAGTAGAGGCGTCGAGGAAGTAGTGATGGCGGGGGCAGATAGGAAGAGGAGTTTGTTATCGAGACCATCTGGGGATTTGCCTTTGGAGGGGTTCAGGGAGTGAAGAGCATCCAGGGTTTCAGTGGGGAGATGGGTCTGAAAGGAAAGGAGTTCCTACCAGATGGTAGGGGCTAGATGACTGGGGGCGGTTTGGTTATAGATGTAGGGGGTGGGTGTGGTAGCAGGAGGTAGGGAATCGAGGAGGACCAAGGTGCAAGTAGTGAAATAGAATTAAACTCGGAGACTACCTTCAGGGGTCAGAGAGGAGAGTTCCTTGGCGAGGAGGAGGAGAGGTGGGGGCTTGCTGTTTGGGGAGAAAGGGAGTTAATGACCTTCCAGAATTTAGAAGGTCTCCCAAGATTTGCATTTAGGGAGTTGTTGAAATATTCAGCCTTAGCTAAGCGGGATGGCCTTTGTGCACTTGTTCCGGAGCAAGCGTGGGTGATAAAGTTGCTTGGGAGGAGCGTGGACTTGCAGTTACACCAGGCCTTGTTGCAGGCTTGTTGGCAAGCTATCAGTTCAGGGGATATCCAGGGTAGGTGAGACCCACAGACTCTAGCCCAGCGCAGGTGGCGTGCTTGCCCCAGGCGGTGAGGAAGGTGTTTCAGAAGTGCATAAGGCCAAATCCATGTTAGAGTAGCTTGAGCTCGGGACCCAATTTAAGTGAGATACATCTTCCAGGAGGGCGAGAGGTTGAGGACTTGTATGACTGTTGGAATATAAATTTGGGCGAGGATTTAACTCTGTGGATTTGCGGACCAAGTAGATAAGATGGTGGTCACTACTGAATTACCTCTTCTCGGCAACAGTGGTGGTCTGCTCCTGGAGGAGCTCTGGAAGACTGGAGGGCAGGCAGCTGGGTGATACAGGTGGGGAAGTAGTGAGGCCTATATTGGAGGAGGAAACAAAGGAGCTTAATTAGGATGCAGCGGAGACCAGGATTTGAATTATAAGCTGTACAAGATATCCTGACACAAGCGCTACCCAACACTTGTGAGGATGTTCTGGAGTGACTAAACAACAATGGCTAAAGGTAAAAGAGCTTAGACTGCTATATTATGTCTCAGTGTTGCTGAATCACAGTACTAATATCCACTGCACTTAAAGGGTATAGTTGCTAGAGTACCTCCCTCACAGTAGCCTAAGCATGAAAACAGTGGTAAAAGCTAATTAAAATCTCCACATGGCATCATTGTGAATGTATATTGCCAAAAGCATTTGGCGATATACGTACTAAGCAACCTGACATCCAGTGACATGAAGTGTTTTTGCAGGGGGTCCCATTCTAAGGATTGTCAGAGTCCTGGGAGGGTGCATGTTAGGAGAGGCCGAAATTCTGTTGTGCATCAAAAAAAAAAATACAGAGCCACAAGCAGTGACAAAATTCTGTCCCCCAGCAGGTCCCAACCCAGTGCCTACTGCACCGTAGCAAGCCACCACCACAGCACAGGGCTGGCTCAATTGCAGCAGGCTCTCCTCCCTCCTAAACCCTTCCCCTATCCCTTCCCTACAGCTCCCCATCCCTCCCCTTCTGGTCGCTGTGGCGCAATAGCATCACATTCCCCGGCAGGTAGTAGCTAATGATGATAGTGCTATAATGAGTCACTCTTTCTACAGTCATTCATTTATCATCGCTTATCATCATGGGCTACTGCCACCCTCCAGAGCATCCTCTAGCGTCCTCAGATCCCTTTGCATTCTCCCTACTCCATCCTGAGTGTCAGCCCTCTTGCAGAGTTTTGTAACATCCACAAAAGACACACCTTAACCTCAAACTTCTCAAATGACACTTTTGAAGACATTGAAGAGGACTAGCCTATTGCCTGAGTGGCTACTGTTTACCACCACCCTTTGCTTCCTATCCCTAAGAAGCTTGATACTCATCTTGTCTCTTTTTTCCCCAGGCTGAAACTGCTTAGTTTAACTAGCCTCTTGTGTGGTACAGTGTCAAAAGCCTTATTGAAGTCCAGATAGCACATTCACTGCTCCACCTCAATCCACCTCCTTATAACCCAGTCAAAGAAATCTGTGAGATTAGTTTGACATGACCTCCCTCCTATGAAACCATGCTGCCAGTGGCCCTGCAGCCCCTTGCCCCCAGGTGCTCCATGAGCCTCGTTTCAGCAGTGTCTCCATTACCTTCCCCCACTGATGTGAGACTGGCTGGCCTGTAGCTTGCTAACATCCACTGTATTGCTGCCTTTGTGCAGAAGGACCACATTGGCCCTCCTTCAGTCCTCTGAGCTTCCCCACTCACGTAGTGCTAAAAGGTGTTGCCAGAGGGCAGACAGAACCAAGTTCAGTTCCTTTAGAACCTTGGGTAAATCCCATCTGACCGCATTGCCTTGTTCTTCTTTAAGGCTTCCAATCCTTTTGGGACCCTCTCCACTAAGAACAGACTTGTGCCCACCTCCCTTTCCCTGGTGCTCACTGCAGCATGCTGGTCTGTCCTCTACCATGAAGACCGAGAAGTATTTGTTTAGTATTTCTGACTCTCTTGATTTTTCTCTGTGCAGTCTTTCCACTGTCCTAATTCTCATTATCTCCCTCATTTCCTCTTCCCCCACATATCTGAAAAAGGTCTTGTCCCTTTTTGACCTCCTTAGCTATCCTTTTCTCGGTTGAGTGCTTTGCATGGTCTGCCTTTATCCTCCCTTTGTTCCTTCCAGATATCTCCCTGTCTTCATCCTTCTGGGTCTTCTTGTACTTTCTGAATGTTGTTTTCTTCTCTTTCACTGCCTTTGTTACCTCTTTGAGAAACATAGTGGCCTCTTCTCCTCTTTCCCTTGCTCACTTCATTCAAACATCATGATGATGTTGCTAGGCTCATACCCTCCTTAATTTTTCTCCATTGATCTTCCACTCTACTCACCTTATCCTGCCTTTGAGACATTCTCTTAGGTAGTTTCCAATTTAAATATGCCACCCTGAAGTCAGGGACCCTCATCTTTATGTGTTTTTTTCCTGTCGAGCCATATGCCAATCCACAGAGTATTTTTCATTTATTTGAAGGCTATAACCATTGAGCATAGCTCATTTACAATGGTGACATGATGTTAACTATGCTGTCTCTATTTGTAAGTACCAGGTCCTGCACTGCCTCATTCCTAGTGGATTCCAAAACCAGCTGCCTGAGAAATGCCCCTTGAATGGAGTCGAGGATGGTCCTGTCTCTTGATGTAGATGTGGCCAGATGCTCCAATCAGTCCGACAGATTAAAGCTCACCATAATCAAAATTTACCCTTCCTGGGCATTTTCCTAATACTTCCCCTGGCTCTGCCTAAATCCTCCCCTGTGTTAGAGGCCTGTACACCACCCCTGTGCAAATAACAGGCCCCAGACCCCTGTCTCTAAGCTGACTCATAGTACCTTCAAGCCGTACATTGTCCCTTTGTTGCCCTGTATCTCAGTGACCCTTATACCCTCCTTCACACATAAAAACAACCCTCTGCCTTTCCTCCCTGACCTGTTCTTCCAGAACATGGTGCGTATAGGATGGCCACTTTCCAGCTGTGGTTGTTCATACACCATGATTTTGTCATGGCCAGATCTCAGGTCTGCTCGCAATGATTGCCTCAATGTCAGGAATTTTTGTTTCAGCCTCCCTTGCATTGGCACAAATGGCTTTCCATTCTCTTGACCCTATCTTCCTCTAACCTGCCTCCCTTCCTGCTTCCCCATTGCCCCTCTGTTACCCCAGTCCTCCCTTCCATGTTATATTGTCCGCCTCCCTCCCTCCTTCCTTCCTTCCTTCCTTCCTTCCTTCCTTCCTTCCTTCCTCCTCTCTCCAGCTGAAGTTCCTCTTCCAGATTTGTCTGCCCTTCTTTGCTTCCATCAACCTCCGGAAATTTCTTCTCCTGGTAAACATTCCCTGTTGCACTAGTCTCTGAGAGGATAATCTCTGCCTACATCTGGTCTTTCTGCCTCCCACCATGGCTAGTTTTAATGCTTGTCAAAGTAGCATTTAAAATTCCACCCAGAACTGCCATTCCTCCTGGATGGATGAAGCCGTCTCCCTTAGCTGAGCCTCCATCCCCCTCAGGTGACCCTAGTCCTGATGCAGCCAAAGCCCTCCTGCCAACAGTTAAAGGACCTGGTGCAGAGTTCCCTAGCTTTCCCTGACTGTGACAGGTAGCACCTCAGCGAAGACCACCTTTCGAGCTACCTGCTTCAGGCCCCTCTCCAGCTCTCTAAACCTATCCTGCAGTATCCTAAAGCTTCCAGTGCCAGATCGTTCATCCCCAAGTGGCAACATCATCTAGCTTCCTCCCTACCCCCTTTTTCCTGGTGATCTCTAAAATCTGCCCTCAGTTCTTCCACTGAAGCACCTAGAATGCACTGTACTACCCTATCTCTCCCTTCCCTGCCTCAGTACTACTCTCCTGACTGTGCAGTCCCTCACAGTAACTGTTTCCTCCTTGGTTCAGGGTCTGTCCCACCCTTGTTAGGGTTTGCTCCTTGAAGATCTCCATCTCCTCATTTACCCAGTCCCTAGGTGCCTATTCTTGGCTCCCTGACCCACCAGAATGGTGAAGGAGTGTGCAGTGGTAAGGTGTGAGGTGCTCTCTTTCTTCATCCCCACCCTCAGAGAGTCCACTAAGGTCTGGTGCTCTGCCTACTTGCTGGCATTCTTTGAGGGTGTGGCATCAGCTTCACATGGCCCCTAGGTGCGGCAGATGGTATCCTTTACTTGTGCCAGTTTGGCCCAGGAGTCCAGTGATCTCTTGCTTTTAGCCCGAGACAAGCCTGCATATGGGACAACACCTTAGTCTCCAGAATGTGTCTCTGAAGACTGAGCACCTGACACCCATTACACTGTACCACTCGCATGCCTGATGATTTGTTTATCCTCCTGATTTTTGCTTCCCTGCCTTTCCCATGCCATTAGGTTTCTCTTATTACTAAACCCCACTTGGCGTCTCTTTGCCTTTCCAGTTCTGAGTTTGTGACTGACTCCTTACCCTAGATAGGGTTTCCTTCAATTTCCTTTATTTGGTCCCATGGTAATTTTGGATAATTGGCTTCCTACACTAACTGTCTCCCTACTGTAGATAGATTGTAGCCTCTATTCCAACACTACTGCATGTTTCAGTTGCCATTAGCTTGATCTTTGCAGGTCTTACCTGCTTTCCCAACACTGTTATTTTCCCTAACCCACTCATAGTACACCCTTTGAAACAGGCAGCAACTGGTGCAGGGCAGTCCACCTTACCTTATTGGACTAGCAGAGTTCCCCTATGTACCTGCTCTCCTTGCTGACCCTGCCTGTTATATTCTTAGGCAGCTTTCAAATCATAACAAGTTTGAACATGTTGACAGTTGCGTGGCTTGGCGGTGAGCAATTCCTCTTGTTGGAAAAAAACACTCACACTGCAGGTGCAATGCTGAGACATATTTATTTTCAGCAAATAACGCAGAAAACAAATCTGGCCCCACCACCAAGCCTGGACATTTACCCAGCTGCCCTTTGTCAAGAGACCCTACTGCCCCTGGCACCAACATTTTATACACTTTTTATTTTTGCCTTTGCTCAGAATAAGAGCAAGAGAAGTATCTTCAAATTGTGCCCTCTTGTTCTTGCACACCTCTTTTTTTCTGAAGGATGCTACCCTCTTGGACTTTGTTGATTCCCTTGAGGTACTTGAACGTTTCTATCATGTCCCACTCTCCTCAGCTGTTCTGACTTGCCTTCCAGCCTCCTTTTCCTTTAACTGATACAGTTCTCTGTCCTGCTCCTTCTGCGATTCCTTGTACTTCCTGAATGCTTTGTTGGGAAAGATCTCATATGGTTCAGAAGTATGGGACAAAAGCAGAGAAAACTTATTGTTCCAATTTACAAACTTTAAGGAGAATACTGCTGTTCCCTCTTTTCCTTGTGCATATCTTCAGGCTGAAATAGGCCTTGAGAATATAAAACAGTTATGGATATGAGAAACTGTCTTTTTGGCTTAGGTTGACCAGAATATTACAAGATCGAATTACAAAATGTGTTTATTAGAAAGAGAAAGTGGGTTGGCCTAAGACATTACACTTCCCTTGGCTTAGAAATATTTATCTGTTATTGGAAAAATATGATCTAAAAGTGTTGAAATGTTATATGGATCAGAAAATTGTTCTGAGTCTACAGTACAAGTTTTACATACAGAAAAAGGTCAGAAGATATTGGTCTGATGTAGTTAGAAATTGGATTACAGACTCAAGACATTCCTTGTGGTTTGCCATTAATAATCAAAAGTTCAAGTACTATTTTGAATGTTTGTCAGATCCAAAACTAAAATCTGCTTTTACTAGATACAGATTTGAAGTTTTTGAAAGCAAAGTCCTAACAAGAGATTCAACAAAAGAACCAAATGTATCAGAATGTTGTGATTGCCAACTGGGAGGTAGGAACACCTCTACATGAATTGAGGGTTTGCAAAAGGTATATTAAATCTAGGAAATCATTATTAAAGACAACATTTAATACAGACAGAGTGGATCAATTAGGAATCAATTATCAAGAGCTGACTATGATTTTTGCACACAGAAGACAGTTCTGCTCTAAAAGCTTTAGCAGACTACTTTTGAATGAAGAATAAAATAGGACGATAGGTGTGCAATAGCGAGGCAAGTCATTCTCTGAATACTTCTGCACGTAGTGAATGAGATATTTTTAATACTGTAGATGCTTTTCTTTAAATAATGGATTTTAATATGTACTATCACTTTAATGAATGTATTGTACTGTATTGTGATTTTATTTTCTATTTGTATTTTTATCTGTATTTTGTAATGACTATTTTGTCAAACAAATAAACTACTACTACTACACTTTATCTTAAATGGCACAAACCCAAGTGGGTTCCAACACTAGCTGTCGGAGGCATGTCCCCTGTGGGGCATCGAGAATTACCCTGCTTTTGGATGAGGCTGCAGCAAAGGTGCTCAACTAACATCTGCCATATTCAGGTCCCCATCAACAATATCTCCCCATGTTCTGCCATTCTATCATTTTCTTGTCCATTTCCTCCCCTGAGAATGGGGTCTGTATACAATCCCCATGTGGATTGTGGTGCCATTCCTCTCTCAGGGTGACCCACAGTGTCTCCTCTCCTCCTGTTTACCCTTTAGTTCCATTTCTTTGATCTCTTCCTTACGTGAGAGCTACTCCTCCTCCTCCTCTTTACCCTCCCTGTCCCTCCTGTAGTGTGTGTACCCTGGTATGTTGACATCCCAGTCATGGTTCTCTGTGTACCATGCTTCTGTGGTTACCACAATATCCAGGCATCCCTCTTCCATCAAGGCCACTAGTTCAAGGGCTTGTTACCCAGACTATGGGCATTCAGTGCTCACCCCATTTTTGATGACCTTGCCCCTTTTAGCCCCTTCCCTGTCTATACCAATTTTCCTTTTCTTCATTTACCCTGTTCTGCTCCCTATCGACTTCTCTATCTTGGTGTTTACCTTGCTAATCTACCCTATTTTGTGTATGGGGGCTGGATTTCCTGCTTCTTTTAGTGCCTTCCCCTTGGCTAGTTTAAATGATTGCCAATGATGCATTAAAACCTATCAACTAGAATCCTGGTTCCTCCCGGACAGATGCAGCCCATCGCACCAGTATAGCCTGTATCCCACCAGGTAGAACCCAATCTCCAATGAAGCCAAACCCTGAGCTTCAGCACCAGCTTTTCAATCATTCATTGAATCCTATAATGCAGTGTACTCTAGCCTCACCCCTGCTATAGACAGGAAGCACCTCCAAGAAGGTTACCGTGGTGTGCTACTTGCCCAAGGCCCTTCCCAATTCTACAAACTCTTCCTGCACTGCTCTGATCCCATTCCCAGCCAGGAAAGTTGTCCCTAGGGTGGACAATGACATCCAGCTCCCTCTCCTGTGCTGATGCTCCTGCGATCTTGAGGATTCACTTCCTGTCCTCCCAACCATGGCACCGGGCAGGCACCTTATCTCCTCTCCCTCCCTCCCCCAGTTCTCCCCCAATGATTGAGTCCCCACCATGACTTGTTTCTTTCCCCTGTGGGGTCCTGTGCCACCCTTCTGGGGGTCTTCTTTGTTTAGTTTCCCAGCATCCTCCTTGATCTCCACTGTGGGTGCCTCCATAAAGGAACCACGCTCCACCAGAATGATGTATGAATTTGGAGAGGTACAACTGGATGCAGGGATGCACTCTGTTCCACCACCCTCACCCTTCCTAAGCCCACTGTGGTCGAACGGCTCCTGCTTCATGCTTAAATGTAAAGTGGAAAAATGTTATTGTACTTTTATCTGGTTGAGAAGATCATGCTCCTCTGGATAAGTAGAAGAATCAGTGGTATGAAGAGATACATAATGTACTTACCTGGATTTAGTCTTACCCCACAGCCTGCCGTGGTCCATCCGCTTCTTTTCTTGACAACCTTAAGGCAGTGGTGGCAGCCCTGCTGGATCCTGGGGAGGAGGTTTTCAAATCCTCACCAGGTCAGCCTGAATGGGCATCTTCTCCTCAGACCAGAGAGGTGCCTGCAAATAGGCAGCATCACAGCCTCAGAATGTCTCTCAGAATACTGCTGCCCCACAGCCAGTGCATTGCACCACTCCCACATGTCTTCTCTGTTTCTGTTTAAATTTTTATTTTATTTTTTATTTTTGTTAGTGTGTGTGAGCCTCTGCATGTGTTTACCCTACACAGCATGCTGGTCTGTTAAGGATATGACAGGTATGACCTTTGCTCTTTGGGGAAGTGATGTCACAACCCCAATGTCAGAAACTCAGCAGAAAAGACAGCACCATCACCACAGAAAAAGGTTGCCACAAAGCTCATTTTACTCAAGTTCAAACAGTTCAAAACTCAAACAAGCATATGAGCAAACAATTGAATCTAAAAGTGGGAAAGAAACAAGTCATGGTGGGGACTCAATCATTGGGGAGAACTGGGGAGGGAGGGAAGAGGGAGGTAAGGTACCTGCCCGGTGCCATGGTTGGGAGGGACAGGAAGTGAATCTTTAAGATCGCAGGAGCATCAGCATGGGAGAGGGAGCTGGATGTCATTGTCCACCTAGGGACAACTTTCCTGGCTGGGAATGGGATCAGAGCAGTGCAGGAGGACTTTGTAGAATTAGAAGAGGCCTTAGACAAGTAGCATGCATGGTAACCTTCTTTGAGGTGCTTCTAGCCTTTCAGTGCTGATGCTCTCAACGTTCCTCTGTGGGTTCATGAAGAAGCCTCTTGAGCTGCCTAGTTGTCACACATGTCAAATGCTGACTTATGCCTCCTCCTCCTCCTCCTCCTCCTCTAGTCTGCCTTTTCTGATTAAAAAAAATTATAAAGAATTAAATAAATGGTTACAGCGAGAACTGAAACCACCACATGAGCAGCTTTGGCAATGAGTCAGTAGAAGAGGGATCTTCTGCTACTATTGTGTGGAAGATGAAAATCTGAAGAGCTGATGTCAATACCGGAGAATTTATGGAAGGTGAAAGATATTATTATTGGAATGAGCCAAAGTAGAGAAACTTTGAAAGGCCTAGTAAGGAGCACACTGGGGTCCCGTATGTTGAGATCTCCGTATGACTGTCTGTTCAGTTGGTAGTACTTCAGGCCAGAGCACCAGAGAGACATTTATTACCTTGCTGCCAAAGACAGCCTCCAGGTACTCAGAAGGATATGTAGAAGGGTTTCACTATGAGAAATGCCAATGGAGGAAGTGAAATGCTAGTTCAGACATTGCCCAGAGGCGTCGTTGGAGGGTACCACTGCTGTGTGATCTTGACTTTTGAGTATGGCATGCTTAACTTTAACAAGGAGATTAAGCAACTGAAGAAAGTTGTCCATCAGAACCAAGAGACTGTAAACAGCAGATGCCATGCATATTAAACCCTAGATACCGCTCTGGGACTCATGCAGTATAATTAAACTTTGTCAGCAATGTTGCTGCGGTTGCTAAACTTTAACTTCACAGTGCTTCATGAGGTTCCTATTGATATCACCAACTTTGACTTTGCTGACTTTGTTACAGGTTTTCAGGCAAAGTTGCATATTTTCCTGCAAAGCTGCAACTTCAATGAATGAAGTTTTGTCACTTCCCAGGAAAAGTGCCACTCACCTGGCAAAATACTATGCGAAGTCAACACTTTGAACTTCATGAAGTTGGCCAACTTTGCAAAGTTCTTCTGCAGTAAAGTTTCTCAACTTTGCATCTCTGTCTGGGACCTGACACTGAGACACCTGCTAAGAGATACCTCAGAGCCACAATTGTTAAGGAGCCCACAGGAAAACCCATAATTAGAGCTGCTACTTGCAGGTGGAAGGCAAAGAAGAGGCAACCAGTAACTATCCTCGTCCTTTCCAGGCAATTGCAGGACTCAAAAACAACCCCAGTTGCAATAATGTTACAGGAGTCTGAGCTTGCTGATCACACTTGGACCCCAATGCAACAGCATTTATTCTGTTGGATGCAAGACCAGTTCTTAAAGAGCAACTCTGCACCTCAGCGTGTACTTTTACAAATGAGATATTTCAACTATTACAATTTACTAGAGAATACTTTTTTTTTTTCATGTTCACTGTTCCTTTCCAAGGTTTGCAACACATTTTGGTAATCTACAGTACCTAAAAATCCCATAAAACATTTGCCTCTCTCCAAGCAACCTCACAGCACCTTTTGTTATGGTATCATAGTGCTCACCATGACAACAGACTGTGATGTCACAGATAGCAATTGTGCGGTTAGTAGGGAGAGTCAGATACATTTTGAAGGATTCAGTGAAATAAATACTGTCTTATCTGTAATACTTAGTAGACCAACAATGAAAAAGTAAAATAAATGAATAGAAAACAGTAACGTTAATGCATAGTTGGTGTAAATCTCGGGTGGGATATTCAAAACAGCTGCAGCCAATGTGCAGAGAGTGATATTCAAGCAGCGAACTATGATAATGGTAAAACATGCATGCGCAAGTGCAGGGGGCGTAGCCATGAATAAGTGGCATGGTGTGATATTCAACAGCAGGCAAATGGAGCATAGCCGCGAGGAGCAAAAGGGACTGTGTGGAGCAAACTTGAGTACATAAAAGAGGGAGCAAGTAGGAAGGAGGCTGCACCAGAGGAAGCTATAGAGGGAGAGTGAGCGGGCAGGCTGGACAGCAGGAGGGCTCAAGACAGAGACAGAGGCAGGCAGGGAGTGTCACAGACTGTGGGACTGGGTGTGTGACAGTGAGTGTGTCCGTATGTATGAGCGAGTGGTGTGTGTGTGTGTGTGTGTGTGTGTGTGTGATACAGGTTCAGAGGCAACAACCTGAGAGTGTCTGTGAAACCGAGCACAGTAGGGGTAGCACAGGTGCCCAGACAGGTGGGAGGTGGGGCTACAGCCCACAGGCCGCCAGGGGCACACTCCAGCAGCACAGCCGGGGTGCCTGGGGAGACAGCCACCCAAGAGGGCAGGGCAACCCGACCATGGCCAGTGCCATCTTCCAGATGGAGGCAGTAATGAGGGTGTGAGAAGGCAGGAGACAGGAGGCAGGAGGCAGAGTGGCCAGCTGTGGAAGGGCTCATCGGTGGTATGCCCAGAACAGGTGGTACCGTGCTTGCACCACTTGAACAGTATAGTGATACCGAGATTGTGGGCTGGTACCACCTGAACCAGGCCATTCTGAGGCATCTCTGTGAGCTGTGCAGTGAGGAGATCCAGGCACCCACAAGATGGAGCCCTGCACTGCCGTGGAGATGAAAGTCATGGCTGTCATGTGCCTGCTCACCATGGGTACCTTCCAGAGACCAACAGGGACACTACAGGCATAACCCAGTCGGCCACATCATGGCCCTCACATAATTCCTCAATGCACTGCTGCCACATGCTGCAGAATACATCTATTTCCCAGCACACAGGCAGAGTGTACAGTGAACATGCAAGAGTTCCACAGGGTGGCACGTATGCCTGGCATGCTAGGAGCCATCGACTGCACCCATGTTGGCATTTGCACACTACCTGGCCCAGAGAGGTAACATGCATCAACAGGAAGGGCCACCCCAGTGTCAACTGCCAGGTGGTGTGCGATGCCAAGGTACATAATCAACGCCTGTGCCACACCCCGCAGAGCATGCGATGCCTACATCTGGCACCAGTCGGCACTGCGCCACAGGTTTGAGAGTGAGGATATTCTCACAGGCCACCTAGTAGGTGAGTATGCTGTGGAAATGGGTGGCCTGGCACAACAGGAGCAGGGTGTGGGGGGGATGCTAGGGAAGGTGCGCCAGAGGGCGAGGCCGGGAAGCCTGGGGTTGCAGCAACACAGTCCACCATGCTGTCCACACATCTGTACACACAGGTAACAGTGGCTACCCACTCCGGCCCTGGCTGCTCACCCCATACCGGCATCCATCTACCTCAGTGCAGGAGCTATACAATGAGGCACAAGCCAGCACATGGAACATCATCAAGCATGTGCTTGGGCTGCTAGAAAGGCACAGTTCCATTGCCTGGACAGGTCTGGCAGTGCCCTGCAGTACCAGCCTCTCAAAGGCCTGGCCTATTCCTTTCCTGCTGTATACTACACAACATGGCCACCGACTGTGGGATAACTGTCAAGGTTGAAGAGGGAACAGCAGTGGGGACAACGTGGCCGCTGGGCCAGATGGTGGTGGGCAGCCCCCTCAGATGAAGGGAACCCAGGCTGAACAGGATGGCCCTGCAGCACTGGGACAAAATTGCAGAGGAGCACTATGGAGCATGCAGGTAGGTGAACATGTCCACATGCACGTCCTGGGGACCATGGCACAGCATACAGGCATGCATAGGAGGGCCCTGTGATGTAACGGCTGGAGGGGCGTGAACAGGTGTGGGACTGGATGCGTGGAAGTAGCACAACACTGCGCACCCCACCCACACACACCCACCCACACCATCCCCCGCACACACACGCACATGCACACAGGAACCATCATGCCTGTGTGCCCAGAGGCAGGCATCAGGCATGTCAGATGCTGAGCACCAGTGCACAGCTGCAGTCAGCCTAGGTTTGGGAGAAAACATTTGCTCAGCATCAGGGCTAGGTTTGTACTTCTGGTCAGGGGCACCCAAGTAACTCCGGACACAGGAAGCAAGAACTGAAAATGTCCAAACCAGGGTGGGATTCTAAAGTGTGGCTTTTATTCACTTCAACACAAGAATAACAAAGAAAGATGAACCCACAGGGTTTCACTCACTGGAAATACAGATTTACAGAGGTCAGAACACATCTTCTTCATTACGCAACCCTCAGGTTCTGAACACATCTGGTCTCACATGCCTGAACTGGTACTCTTACTCTTGGATTCCCTGGCATAGCACCCTGGCCAGCACTAGGACACTTTTCCATATGGCATGAAGTTTGGTGGTGGCTCCTCAACCACCCATGAGCATTCTCTAGCTTTGAAGGAAAATCTCATCCATAATCCCATGTCTGGGTACTTTCTGCAAACACTGGCCAAGTGCCTGGGAGAAAGCTATAGGTGCCTAAAGTGAATCCGTGGAGATAAACCTGGTTACTCCAGATGGGGATCTCCACCTCTTGTTCCCCAATCCATACCCGTTCATTCATACCCTTCTTCAAACTCTCTGGTTGTAGATGCTGTCTCAAAATGTAAATCATATTTAACATTCTACTCTGAATTAAGGTGGTGTCCTGACTCAAACAGTTCTGTTAGTGGCTATGGCCATTCGTTAGACCCCATTGTCTCAGATGCTTCCAAGCCATGCACAAAGTTAAAAGCACTGTACTTAGCTAGTCCTCTCTGACCCCACAGTAGGCAGTTATTTTACAACACTGTCTTGGTGAAACACATGGGCTCTGTTTAGAGCAGACTCACTGTGGTATGCAGGTGCCCTGGGCTTCTTCCCACAAAACACATGTTCTCTGGTACCTCAGTACCAATTCTTCTGTCAGGCAGCTTTTTTCCTTTTCTAAGCAGGGCCAGGGGTTTGCCCTGAAATGCTGTTTCCCCATCCTCTTCAGGGATGGGGCACTGAAATTCTACGAGGGAGCAGTCTCTACCATTTCTTCCAGTCTCTTCTGTGTTCTTCTCTAGGGTGAGAACACACTACCTATTTCTGGTGTAGCTCCATGACAGAGCTAGGCTCTGAGGGGCTGCCAACTGCAGCACATTTCCTCCTTCTCTTGAGTCTCCTCTAGACTGACTTTGAAATTCCCAACATTCTAACCTAACCCCTGCAGCCAACATTCCACTGTGGCTTATGCTGCTCTTGAGAATTCTATGGTGATGTCATCCCTCCAGCTCAGCTGAGACTGAGGACAGAGTGAGACAGTGTGAAACCCATTTAACTGGTATCTCACAGGCTGCCTTTCCCTGCCTGCCACTAGTTCTAAGTGGGATTCTAGTAACCCCAGCTGACAAGGGGTTACATTGGGATCTTGGGCATCTCGCATGTTCCAGCTCCTCCGAATGTTGGGGCACCGAAGTGTATTAATAGAATGAGATTGATTCCATGGGGACAGCTGGGCAAACCCTGGCTGGGTGTGGAATCCTAAGGGCACCTCCACAAGGAGTGCTTGCCTATAGCTCTGGAGCCAGAAAGTTTCAGAGATGAGTTACAAATGTGTCTGGGGCGATATCAAGGAGGTATTGCCAACCAGCTGAGAGAGAGAGAACGGATGTAGGTAATGCACCCATTCAGGGCCTAGGTACAGGTAAACAACATGAAGAGTGTGAGTTCCCAGTATATAGGGCTGGGCTGGCTGCAATGTAGCTGGGTGCGAGATCCTGGAGGTGGACTTCAGAGTCCAGTGCCCCACTCTAGAGCGTAGGAACATTATGATCCCTTTTGCTTCAGGGCATGGCTGTAACAGCTAGCCAGTCTGGGAGGGTTCAAGGACTAGTGATTGTGACTCTGAATGCCAAGGGCATCTTGCTGGTGTGCTGTTCAACCCCAATGGACTACTTGTGTTTTCAGGCTCATGCCCGATTCCTATTTATGAAGGGGTGAGTAACTACCATGTTAGCTGAGTTGAGAGACAAGATCAAATCAGGGATGGGAGAGTCCACAGTAATGGTCAATGGGTCAGGACTGCCATCGACATGAATCCAAGGTGGACACAAGAGATGGTTTCATAGATTACCATAATAAATGATGTATTCAACAATGAAATACAGAGTCTCTGTAATTCCACATGGTGGGAATGGATGTGCATCTGAATGAAATTACCCAGTGTCACCTCAATAATGTTCAGCAGATAAATTGTAGTTCTGTGTTTTGTGATTATTTTACCATTACCATCTGGAGTCCTGTTTCAAGATACTACAGAAGAGACTGTGGCAGTCAGTAGCAGAACTGTTTACAAGAGGACTCCCAGTGAGCTATACCATCTCTACATGCCATGACAAGGGAGATGCCCTGGGCCATGCCCACCTTCATTAGGCTATAAGGACAGAGTCCATTGGAATGATGAGGATTTGCAGTAATGCACAAAGGTGGTAGCTGTAGGGCAAGTCCTGAGTATATTCATGGTTCTCCCAGACTAGGATATCTCCCTCGATGTGTATTGGTGATGGCACAGTTCTCAGTAGATCTCTCTCTCTCTCTCTGGCAGGTTTCACTCTCTCCATCTTCTCCTGATTTACTCCTCTCTGATTGTATTTGGAGTGGCAGAGACGTGGTTGTCCCTCTGATACTGTTTAAAAGGCTCTCCTGGCTTCAGCAATCGGTTGACAACTGTTTTGTTGTCCTAAGGTGCATAAATATGAGTGCGTGCAGATTCTGCAACAGTATATTGGTAGGAAATAACTTTGCTCACTCCGCTACAAGGGAGGAATACCTGGTACATGATCTGATAAACTGTAACATGACTTCTGTTATTTATATAGCATCTACCACTGTAAAGACTTTTACATTGTAAAAACTGCAAGGAGGCTCAACTCACATATGGGCAGCCATCTTAGTTTCATCAATAAATGAGATCGGAAGAATGTCTTAGTGCAATGTCATTAAAATGGGGATTACCCATAATTTCACATTTTGGAATACAAAAGCGGAAATCCCACCTGGAGGCTGATTGGATAGCATTCCATACCACTAGGAATGCTTGTACCAGCTAATTAGGTCAGAAAAAGCTAGAGTACTTACAAAAGAACTAGAAGACAATAAAAACAACTCTGCCAAATTTTGGAACATCCTCAAAAAGTCAAGGTCAGTCCACTGCAACACCCTTCCAAACAAAATTGTGTCTGATGGTACCACCTATACGGACAAAGATGATATTCTAGAAAAGCTTAATGATCACTTTGCCACTGCAGAGCTTGCCTTTGACATCTCACCTATCAGCAAACTTAGCCTGGCAAGAGACTACACTGTTGACTTCACTGATAATCACAACCATAACCAACCACATTCCACCCCTTCAGCTTCCTCACAATTACGTTCAAGCAAGTGGAGGACCTCCTTCTTTCTCTGGATACAAAAAGAGTGCACATACAGATAATATTGAACCCTACTTCCTAAAACTTGGCCATACCTATCTGACCGCCCCGTTACACTCATTCAGCACCTCTCTGATTCAAGGTGAGCTACCTGTCTTGTGGAAAACTGCCCATATTCTACCATTATTCAAGACTGGGGATCTGAGTGATCTGAACAATTACCGGCCTATCTTTATACTATCCGTCCTCTCTAAATTACTTGAAAATATTGTCAACATCCAACTTAGAGAACATTTGGATTCACAAAAGTTGCTAAACCAGCTCAGTCTGGCTTCAGTGACAAACACAGTACAATATCAGCTCTTGCCAAATGAACTACAGACTGGCAAATGGCCTTGGACTCTTAAGAGCGTGTATTTGCTCTCTTCCTTGATTTAAGTAAGGCCTTGATACTGTGGATCATGCCATCATGCTTACTGCACTGAGTAACATCAGACTTGATAGTTCTGCCATTAAATGGTTCACCAGCTACCTAACCAATAGATTACAACAAGTCAAAGCCATAGGAGATCTGTCCCCACAAAATCCTTGTTACGAGGAGTCCCACAAGGCTCCATCCTGGCCCTATCCTCTTTGCAATACACATAAATAATCTGGACTCGTAGCTGGGCACAGAAATGTGCACTTATTCGCAGATGATACTGTACTCTATACAAATTCATCCCTGGATCTGGCCCATGAGTACTTACAGAAAGACTTCGCTCACCTTCCAATACAACCTTCTCACTCATAAGCTCCTCCTCAATGCCAAAAGACTAAAGCAATGATTCTCTCACCAAAGTCTACTTACAAATGTCCACATATCACAGATCTGAACACTCTTGAAGTAGTTGATACCTTTAAATACCTAGGGTTCTGGCTGGATAACAAGCTCAACTTTCTGTGCCACTTAAATGAAACTTGAAGAAACTAAGACAGCGATTAGGTTTATTCTATTGCATTAAACACCAACTCACGTTAGAAGCCAGAATGAGACTAGTACAAACTACATTTCCTACCTATACTGGACTATGCTGACTTCCTTTACAGTCATTGCCCATCAACAATGCTAAACAAACTGGACACCCTTTACCACCGAGCTTTAAGATTTATCTTAAATCTACCCGTAGTACACATCACTGTCATCTATACTAGGTTTCAGGATGGACCTCCTCTCAACTAGAAGAAAAAGGAATGCTCTCCTCTGGTTTTTAGAGCATTATCTGATAACCTCTCTGTATACATCTTGAACATCTTCAAAGCGGGCTAAAGGTTCCCATGGCCTGAGGCGCTTTCATTAATCTGCTTCCAGATTCCTAGGTAAAACTACCCTTGGCTCAGCAGCAATCAACTTCTCATTTCCATCACTTTGGAACACTATGCAAGGCTCATTAAAATTATCCTCACTTCCAAGCATTTTCACATTCAAAGCTCTATTAACGGATTATCTGAAGGAATCATGCAACTGTTTCAGATGCTGATGAACCCTAAGCCTCGGGTGCCACTCTTAAATCCTCGCTGATATCTCATCCACCCACATTCTAACAACAGAAACCTAGGACCTACAAGCCTAGTTCCCTTAATCCAAGATGACCCTGCCTATTCTCTACCTTTTACCTATTCTGGCCTCCTTTTGGCTGCCTACTCTTTCACCCCAATTTCTACCCTATTCTTAATACCTCCTTATTTTTTATCATTTAGGTATGAGCTCTTACTCAGCGGAGACTATATGGGATTGTTGTCTCTTCTCATTTCAGTAAAAGCTTATCATTATGAGTTTTGCATGTTAATTATGTTGACGGTATGTATAGGCCACATTGACCGTCACCATCACAATGTTTTCTTTTTTTTTTTTTGCACCGTTGTCCACATAATTGTAATCTTATGAAGTGTACTGTATTGTATTTATGCCCAGGACCACCTTGAAAATGAGCTTGCTCAATGATGTTTATGCCTGGTTAGATAAAGTGATTGATTGATTGAAAAGTTTCAGCTGGAGTAAGAGGGCGATTTAGACAACAAATGTTTATGGAGGAAACCTTCTGGCAGTACAAGCTGTGAGCTGGTCAAGTACCAGTACTAAATGAATCCTTTCAACTGAGTCATTTCTTGAATTCCTTAACTAAAAGCGTTCTCTTTGCTATTACACATTGTTGGTACAAAGATCTTTATGGTCCTGATGATCTCTGTTATAACGATTAGTGGTACCCAGCTAGTCTCTAAATAACCATTAGTGCATAACATAACTATTTGTGCATAAAGTATTACCAGTGTGATTTAACTGCATTTTTAGCATTGCTTTTCCAATCCTTTCTTACTCCCTTACCCTTCTCTCTCCCACCTCAACCTTCCCCCAATTATCTTCATTGTTCATTGTCTTGCTCTGTTCTTTTTGCATGTTCTATTAATTATATAGTGTATAATTAGATGCTATACTCTTCTGTAATGTTGACATTAGTAGGAACTGCTAGTGTTTTTAATTGTTATTCTTTGTACAGAATGTGATTGCAGCACCAGCAATTTAAATGGGTTGTATAACTAAAGCAGTTGCACAAGATGACATTAGCCTTAAAAGAACACAGTGAGTCTCTATGAAATGTTTACATGCTGGGAGTGGAGGCGGGGATGGGACAAAGCTAAGGGGAGGTCTGAGTGGTGGGGGCAGAGCGGTCAAAGGGGAATGGAGGTGGAGGGTGTTGGGGCAGCTTCAAACTAGGCTGCTAGATACACACATGGGCAGACATAGATAGACCCAGTGGTCTGTTTCTGCTGGAAAATTCATATGTTCATATGAGTGTTTGCTGCTACAATATAAGTATTTATACAATAAACATTGCAATATAATCCTACAACCAAACTGGTTTCATTGCTATTAATGAAAACTGTTAGAGCCTATCTTTATCCAGTTGTGAGTACATTGACTGAAAGGTATCCACTACCATATCCTCCATCAGGTTCAGGGATATCTTTTCCTCCTGAATAAGTGCACCCTTGGTCCTGGCGACAGAGGGACATCTTTTTCTTTATAATGCCATGGAGCTCGTGCCACTTTTGGTTTATTACAGTAACAGTGTAGGGTTGTTTCCAACTGAATTGATGGTAGCCTCTGTTCCTCTCATACCACCTGCTTCTGGGCCAGAGCAACCTTCAAAGCACTGTACCAAGCAGACTCCAATAATTGTGAGACAACTTCATTGCAATCATTGCCTTCTCTTCCATGCTGAAATTTGGTGTACATAGGTGTTGGAGGACCAGATGTCCTTCCCTGACCCATCCTCTTTCCCTCTGGATTCAGGAGCTGTTCTCGCTGCATCATATGCTCTGGGTGTCTGAGAGGCTGTTTAACAGTGTCTACTGGTGCAAGCATTATCTCTCTATCCCAGAAGATATTTCCATGTTTCTCCTCGTGGGACAGGCTGATTCCTCATATAGTGAATTCAAGGGGTAATTTGTGGGAATGTCCTTCAATCAACAGATACAGCACCTACTCACTCTCTGCCACTCTACACCCCTTTGCTCATCCCATGGGTCTAACCCACATCCTTTATGAACTGGGTGATGTGCATAAGTGTTGCATGGCATGGAGCTCCTCGGCCAGTTGTCATGGTATTTTTGCATATCTACTGATCTTTGTGGATTAGGCCCTTAGCCATCATAAAGCTGAGTTTTTTTTTTTTGGGGTGCTGTTTAACCTGACAATCACTCTGCTCTCTTGGAATCTTTACTTTGGCAGTATAACTGTTCACTTTAAGCATTTCCAAAATGTGTTGCTTGTTTCTGATGGTGCAACATTTGCTCTACACCATGGGAAAATCTCCTAAGGCCGGTCAGGTTGACTCCTCTCCCAAAAACAAAAATACTATTGGAGCACCACCAATGTGACTGGGAGTGGTGTTCAAGGTGAATCAGCTGAGCAGGCTGTGGGTATGAGGGCCAAAATTTAGATGCTCATTAATTTGGTGGGTTATCCAGGTGGATGATCTCAGTTACATACTGGGAACTAATAATGGCTGAGTGGTACTGGCAGAGACAGCCATTGATGGTATGAAAGGTACTGTAAACTAGAAGAAGTTCATAAAGAAGCTGTCAGCTTTCACATTCAATGACCATTACCAAGGAGAGAACCATAATTCACATTTCCCCTTAAAACATTGGTGAATCAAGTCAGGGCACCAACTGTTTACTTATTGGGATTCCCAAAAGAAGCACAAAGGAATCATTCTATACTTTTTGTTTGGGATGGGTGGAAAATATTTTCACAGATGCTATTACAGAAGGCTTACCACATTAATAGCCATGGTGGGTCTCCTGATGGAAATCTTCCTTGGATCTTGTGGTTTTCACCAATAGTGTGGGCACTCAGGGCAAGATGCTGCAGCTGGCACTGAGAATGGGTCTCTTGCTAAATGATGGTCAGCCTGTTCAGGCCAACCTGGGCCAGTCCTGGTTAATGTCTTCATTAATGACATAGCAGAAGGACTGGAGGAAAGGTCTTCCTGTTTTCTGATGCCACCAAGATCTGTAACAGGGTGGATACTCTAGAAGAGGGGTGGAGAAAATGAGGAGGGACCTGGCAAGCTTGAAAAATGGTATAAGGTGTGGCATCTGGGGTTCAATTCAAAGAAGTGTAAAATAATGCACTACAGGATGGGGGAGTTGCTGGCGATCACCAAGGAAGAAAGAGATCTGGGGTTATCATTTCAGATGACCTAAAGGTGTCAAAGCAGAGTACAAAGGCTGCAGGAGGGCCAGTTGCTTGCTGGGGTGCATAGGCAGAGGTATCACTAGCAGAAGGAAGGAGGTGGTGATGCCATTGTATAAAACACTGGTGAGGCTGCACCTAGAGTACTGTGTACAGTTCTGGAGGTCACATCTTCATAAGGACATTAACATGGTAGAGGCAGTCCAGAGAGGGTGACAAAGATGGCACAGGGTTTGCACCAGAAAACATATGAGGAGAGGCTAAGGGACTTCAATATGTACTCACTGGAGGAAAGGAGGAGCTAGGTGACATGATAGAAACATTCAAGTACCTTAAAGGCATAAACAAGGTGCAGAGGCACATCTTCTACTATAGGAGGAGTACAAGAACAAGGGGCACAATATGAAATTGGAGGGTGGAAGTTAAGAGGAATGTGCAGATGTTTTCTTCACAGAGAGGGTGGTGGACACATGGAATGGTCTGCCACTGGGAGTGGTGGGAAGCAAGTACAGTGGAGGGATCTAAACATGCATGGGACAGACATAAGGGCAGCTAGAGGTGGGAAGGAGAAGAGATAGCCGTCGACCCAGTAGGGTCAGAGGCTGCAAACAAGGGGTGGGCTTACGGCGGACTAGATGGGCCTAATGGTCCTTATCTGCAGACAATATCTATGTTTCTATGTTTCTATTCCTCAATATTAGTTATGCTACAGAGCAGTATAATAAGAAATTTGATGGAGCGCTAGATTTTTCAAGAAGCTGCCTCAACCTTTCCATGGCATTATCTGAAAACTCCAGATTTTGCCAAGCAGTGAACTCTGTTTACTTTTGGATCCTTCAGAACTGGGTAAATTGACTGATGAAGCACTTGTGACTTTTAGGTGGAAAAGCGGCCCTTAGAGTTGACTTCAGATGTAGCAGACATTTGTACATTTTTATTAAAAGGTTGTACATAATATCTCTGTGTTATAGAGACAAGTTACTTAAATACTGTAGGTGGCTTATACATATGTGATAAATAAGTGCTTACTTTTCGGTTTGGGACAATTATGGGGCTCTTCCTTGAAAGTTGACAGACAATGCTTCCTTTCTGTTTTGGCTGCTGATTGTAGCTCTCTATTCCTCTCTGATAGTTTTCTTTTATCCATAATCCTGTTAAGAAATTGCTCAAAGGTGTAGTTTTTTATTTATATTAATTTTAAAAGGGACTAAATTGTCTTAATGTTCAGTCCTTTGTGATGGTCTTATTTTCAGAAAAGTGTCATATTTCCAAATGATTCATATTTAACTGTACCCGAAAAAAAATTGTTTTGAAAAATTGAGTATTTTTTAAATTAGTTTCTTTTTATGGACAACATTCTGTACAGTTCTCTTCCTACATGTGAGACATTTGGAGTTTTTACTATATCACTGCATTGATTCAGGACTCTAACCATGTGTTGTTGCCCTATCAGAGCAGTGCTCAGAGTACAAAATCCATGCAGTGACATCAACAAAACTCCAAATTCATGGTTCCATGAAGTGAGTTGTACAGAATATTGTCCATTAAAATAAAATATAAAGAATAATGTATGGGTGACCATACACAGCATGCCAGAATGTCCTTCGAGGTTCAGAGAACAGCATATGCATCTCGAGAGCAAAGCTCGAGAGGTCCATGCTGTTATCTCATTGGAGATGGAAACACAGGGCAAGTTTTGTACGATTACCCATATATTTTATTTGTTGTAGTACATGGTTTCAGGAAAGATTTTGTTACCATTGTGTAATTTTAGCTGAACACTGCTGTGAAAGCGAAGTTGAGATGCAGGAGTGTATGCAGATAGATAATGTTGTGTGACTGAGCAGAGAAAGGAGCAGCAGGGCTGAGGTGAGAGGAACACAGCTGAGTTAATGACGAAATGTGCACAACAACTTTTAGACTGTGCATAATAAGGTTTTTGATGTGGCTGAATTCTATACACAATTAGATCCAACCATATACTATAATATCAATTATAACACCTGTGCCTGGCAGGTACTGTAAAGCTGTCTGGCCATCTCTGCATTATTTCTTTGTTAGAGGAGTTTAAAACAATTGTTGGCAATTTAGTTTCCCATTTGGATAGTTCCACACATTAGTTCAATATGTTACATACTTGATTAAGGACCACATTACATGAAGTGAGGTACAAAATAATCTGTCATTGTCTTGGAAATTCCTAATCGGTTTTCATGTGAAGTCTTTGGACCTTGCACACAAAGGCTGTCTGGGATCTCTTGAGTTTTGATAGCATTGTTTGTTCTTTTTCTCATAATTCATGTAGTATGTGGTAGGGTCAAATTAATGGTTCAAAGCAGAATCAAACCCCTTGAACTTCAAGGATTTTATTCTTTTGTTTTCTTAAGAGAAGCAAACATTGGGTTGGAATTTGAGCCAAGTTACTGCACATTAGAAGTGAAACAGTGCATGCCCAACCCAAAATTCTAACTTTTACCACAAATTAAAGTTGTGAACAGATCTGAACCTAACTGGATGCAATTCCACCTTTTTTAGGTGAGATTTGAACTGTTGGAACTTTGACCTGTCAAAGATTTAGACAGCTGTACTGTGCAACGGAATCTCTTGTGCAATATTACTATACAGAAAGCAAAATCTTTGCAGAAAGAAAAATAACAGATATATTTTCTAGGTACTCAGCTAAACATAGAAACATAGAAGTTGACGGCAGATAAGGACCACCAGGCACACCTAGTCTGCCCCTTTATCTGTCTGTTGCAGAAACCACAGACCCTACTTGACCTCTGGCTGTGATCTCTACCTATCGCTAGGGTTCCCCATGCCCATCCCATGCATTTTGAATTCTCCTACTGAATTTGCACCAACCAAGGCTGTTCCATGCATCTACCACCCTTTCTGTGAAAAATACTTCTCATGTAGCCCCTTAGCCTACCCCTTCCAGCCTCATGGCATGACCCTTGTTCTAGAACATCTCTTTTTCTGGAAGATGCTACCTCCTGTACCTTATTTATGCCCTGAGATATTTGAAGGCCCTCATCATGTCCCCTCTCCCTCCTCTCCTCAAGGGTATACATATTGAAGTCCTCCAGCCTCTCCTCATATGACTTATGGTGCAGACCTTGCACCATTTTTGTTGCCCTTCTGAACTACCTCTACCCTGTCTATGTCTTATTGAAATGCAGCCTGCTGAACTGGACACAGTACTCCAGAGGAGGTCTCACTAGTGATTTATTCAGAGGCATCACCACCTCCTTCCTTCTGCTGTTGATACCTCTCCCTATGCACCCCAGTACCCCACTGACTAAAGAGTCCCTTAAATCCTTTATATTACAATATATTTACCCAGAATGGCCCAGCTCAAATGTAGCATTTTCTTTCCAGTGGGGCCTGCTTGTGCACATTTCTGAGACTAGGTAGACTGAAGCACTGGGAGGTTAAGTGATGTGCCCAAGGTCACAAAGTGAGTATTTGACTCTAGCAGGAGTTAAACCTGCAATCTTCTGGTTCCCAAGCTGGTGCTCTCTCCAGTAGGCCATGCTGCCTTACAGCTCTGCAGCTAATGTGGTCTGAATATCCTACTTTAAATCTGCACTTAGACAACCATGAGTCCTACAGAATGTATTCAGAGCAATCACATAGCTAAGTAAATGAGTGGTAAGAGCTTGGTTCCTGAGGCATGCTGTTTGACTCACAATGCATCAGCTTCATTCAAATCATTGAAATAAGTAGCCACGTGGTTACTCATCACAGTCTTACTACTGGTCTGGTATGACTTTTGGATTTAACATTGTTCAGAATACTGAAGAAAGGGTTGGTGAAATAAATATAAGGACTGTGGTGTCCATACCTTTTAACTCTCCCTAATTTATTTATTTAAAGAGCAACTCTGCACTTGAATATGTGCTTTCACAAATAAGATGTTTCGGCTGTTACAATTTACTAGAGAATACATTTATTTATTTTCAATGTTCTTTTCAAGATTGACAGCATATCTTGTTAGTCCATCTAAAAAGTCTGTATAGAAAACATTTGCATCTCCTGTTAACCTCACAGTGCCTTTGTTTATGATATCATAGTGCTCACCATGACAACAGACTGTGATGTCACAACAGCAGTTGTGTGTTAGCAGGGAGAGTCAGGTACATTTTGAAAGACTCAGTGAAATAACTGCTGAATTACTTACAATACTTAGTAAATCAACAGTGGAAAAGTAAAACAAATAACTAGAAAACAAGAACATTGAAAACTAAATGATGTAAATCTGGTGTGTTTTAGCTTGTTTATTATAATACAGAGTTGCTCTTTAAAGTTTGGTAACCAGGAGAGCACACTGAGCCAGAGCTCATTTCAGGTGTGACCCAAGAGAGGGGATGGGAAATTAACAACATACGTGAATAGCAGCTTAAATGGATCAATAACAACAAGTACAATGCACAAGTAATTATTGTAAGATATAAACAAGAGCCATGTCAGTACTGTACATATCAGGGCCTTGAGTGGTGGATGTGATGCATCAGGAGGTCTGAATGCAGGTGCAAGAAGCAGGGAGGGATTGAGAGAGAGCATGTTTTATAGTGTGTGAGAGAGGGTTTTGCATTACAAATTTCCACTGCCTTGCCTAAAGTTGGCATTTTGCTACTGAAGAATGGAGATTTGAATAATAAAATCATATCAGAGAATAGTTATACAGTCCAGTTCTCCATCAGAAAATACTTTTATCACTAAACCACTTATTATAACAGCTTCGTGAACTGGTTATTTCCTTTCTATGTTGATTGCGTGTGCATAAAAACATATTAAACAGGTTTCAGAAGCAGGTTGTGAAAGGCATGGCAATGTTGTGGCCAATGCCCACAACCTTTAAAAACAGCCCGCTTTCCCCAATGGCGTGGCATGCTGCTGACACTAGTTCAGCCAGCGTGCCACAACCTTGAAGTTTTAGCTGCTGCAATCAGGGGCTACCTCATCATTGCAGCGTCATCCGCTGCAATGAGGGAGTGACCTCTATTGCAAGCCCCTGCATTCCCACCTGTTTGCCAAGGGATGCCCTGTCCCCCTAGCATCATGTCCCTCCCTGTTTTTTGGCCGACTGGGGTGCCCAATCCCCATCGGCATGTCCCAACAAGTTCTTGTGTGCCGAGGGGGTGCCCAATCCCCCAGCTCATGGAGACCCCCAAACCAGTATGTGCCGATGGGGTGCCTAATCCTTGTTGGCATAATGTCACCCCCACACTTTTGTTGTGTGGCTGACAGGTGCCCAATCCCCATTGGCATGATGTGGCTCTCTTTGTTGTGGCTGACGAGGTGTCCAACCCCATTGGATACAGCCAACCAAAAAGAGTCCATTGGCATGCTGGGAGCCCACCCCAGTGTGCCACATCCTGAAAAAAAACGCCCCACAATGTTTTTAATTTTTCTCCTGTGTAAAAGGAAATGGTCCTCGATGATCTCCTGACCCCTCCCCACCCCTCACCCCATACTTACCTCTGGAGTTTGGTGCGACGATTCGGTGGACCGGAACATGTCTGCACTCTTTCAAAGATTTACCATGAACTGAGGAAATGCCGTAAGCTGTATAATGGAATAAATAGGGTTTTATTCAACTTTGATGCATATCTCAGTCATTTTTGGAATTTTGGCACAACATTTTTCAACGTGGGGTTTTGGGACCCTCCTCATGACTTCTGCCACTGTTATGGCGTTAATTGGCCCTAAAATGAGATTTCATGGTCACTGCGTGGAATCACCTTTCAGAACTGATTAATGAAACAATAGTGATAGTGTTCATGAGGTGGGCTCTCAAAAAGTCTGTGTTGTACCGAGGAAAAATCCAAAAATGACTGTTTTATGAGTGTGCATTGCACAGCTGCTATGCACGCCTGTAACATAGACATAGAAACATAGACTTTGATGGCAGATAAGGACCGCTTGGCCCATCTAGTCTGCCCATTTCCCCTACTCAGGATAGGCCACAGATCCTAGTTAACCAACAGCCTATTTTTCCTACCCCCACAAGAATTGCCTTATGTCTGTCCCATGCATTCTTGCATTCTCCCACAGTTTTAGACCCCACAACCTCCTCAGGAAGGCTGTTCCATGCATCCACTACCCTCTTGTGAAATAATACTTCTCACATTGCCCTGAACTGTCCCCTTCTATCTTTAAATTGTGTCCCTTATTCTTGCACGTCTCTTTTCTGAAAGATGCTACCTCTTGGACTTTGTTGATTCCACTGAGGTATAAACGTTTCCATCATGTCCCCTCTCCCTTCTTTCCTCAAGGGTATACATATTAAGCTCCTTTAGTCTCTCCTCGTGACAGCTTCTCTTGCAGACCCTGCACCATTTTAGTTTCCTCCTCTGGACTGCCTCTATCCTGTCTATGTCCTCATGGAGATGGGGTCTTCAGAACTGGATGCAGTACTCCAGATGGGGTCTCACCAACTGCTGTACAGAGGGATAACAACTTCCTGTTTTCTGCTGCTGATGCCTCTCCCTATACATCCCAGTATACACCCAGCCCTCCCTCCTGCCTTCTTACATTGCTTGCTAACCTTAAGGTCATCTGATATGATTACCCCAGGTCCCTTTCCTTTTTGTTGTTGTTACTACCTCCCCATTGTGTATTCTTCCCTGGGTTCTTGTTTCCCAGGTGCATTATTTGCACTTCTTTGCATTGAATCCTAGCTGCCATACTTCTGACCATTCCTCCAACCTTGCCAAGTCCCTTCTCAGCCTTTCCACGCCTCCTTGTATCAACCCTGTTGCAGATCTTTGTGTCATCGACAAAAGGCATACTTTTCCTTCCAGTCCCTCTGCAATGTCACTGATGAAGACATTAAAAGGACTGGACCCAATACTGAACCATGCGGTACCCCACTAGTAACCCATCTTTCTTCAGAGTGGACTCCATTTACAATTACCTTCTGTGTCCTGTTGTGCAGCCAATGTTTTACCCAGGCTACCACCCTGGGACCCACTCCCAAGCTGGTTAATTTGACTATTAATCTTTTGTGTGGGACTGTGTCAAATGCCTTGCTAAAGTCTAGGTAAGCCATGTCCACAGCCCTCCCTGGTCTACTACTTTAGTCACCCAGTCAAAGAAATCTATTAGATTCTGTCTGACATGACCTTCCCGCTGTGAACCCATGCTGCCTTGGGTCCTGTGCCCCACTGGCCTCTAGGAACTCAACTATTCTTTCCTTCAGAAGTGACTCCATCACTTTCCTACCACAGAGGTCACACTGACAGGTCTGTAGTTTCCTGCCTCTGTCTTGGTCCCACTTTTGTGAAGGGAATCACATCCGCCATCCTCCAGTCCTCGGGTACCACACCATCCTCCCATGATTTATTAAAAAGAGTAGCTAGTGGTTTCACTGGTTCCTCCTTAATTATTTTAGAATTCTGGGGTGAATTCCATCAGGACCCATTGCTTTGTCTACCTTCAATTTTAGGAGTTCTTGCAAGAACCTTTCTTCTGTGAAAGGACTGGGATCGACCCCTATCAAGAGTGCTTCTGTTAATTGGATTAGGCACTTCCCCTTCTCTTTTGTGAATACTGAGCAGAAATACTCATTCAGTATCCTGCTTTTTCACTGTCCCCTCTGCCCACCCACCGTTCATTCTATTCAGCCTCACTATCCTCCCTTTGTCTTTCTACACGCTGATGTACCTATAAAAGGTTTTATCCCCTTCTTAACTGAGTTGGCTATTTTTTCCTCAGTTTGGGCCTTTGCTCTTCTGACTTCCTCCTGCTTCCTTCTGCCTTAACTGGTACAGATCTCTGTCCAGCTCCTTCTGTGTTTCCTTATACTTCCAGAATGCTATCTTTTTCTTCCTGACTTTCACAGCCACCTCTTTTGAGAACCATAGTGGCTTTTCTTTCATTTTGATTTGTTTATTTGCTTCACACAAAGGCTTGTTGCCTCTGTGATGGCAGTTTGATGATTCCCATTGTTGCTCCACACCTCCTTCTAGCCTGTTTGCTAGTGCTTTTCTCTGCACTCTCCCATCTTGCTAAAGTCAGCACTCCTAAAGTCCAGTACCCTCACTTTTGTGATGACTTGACTCTGTAGCTGAGTTTAACGTGAACCACACTGTTTGATGGTCACTTGTTCCCAGATGGCAACCCACTTCTAGATCTGAGATCCTCTCACTGCCCCCGTTTGAGAGTACAAGGTCTAGATTGCTCCCTCATGAGTGGGTTCCAAACTAGCTGTCTGAGGCCTGCCACCTGTAGGGCATCAGAATGGCCCTGTTTTGGATGTGACTGCAGCAAATGTGCTCCAGTTAACATCTGGCATATTCAGGTCTCCCATCAACAGTATCTCCCTTTCTCTGCCATTCTAAGAATGCCTTCTATCATATCCTTGTCCATCCCCTGACATGGGGGTCTGTACACAACTCGTGCGGACTGTGGTGCCTTTCCAGTCTCCAAGGTGACCCACAGTGCTTCCTCTCCTCCCTGTTTACTCTTTTGTTCAGTTGCTTTTATCCCTTCCTTTACATAGAGAGCTACTCCTCCCTCTTCTCCCTGCCTGTCTCTCCTGTAGGTTATGTACCCTGGTATATTAACATCCCAGTCATGGTTCTTCGTGTACCATGTTTCTGTGACTGCCACGATAACCAGGCATCCTCTTCCATCAAGGCCACCAGTTCAGGAGCTTGTTGCCCAGACTAGGGAATTGGTACCATTACCTCCATTTCCTGATGGCCTTACCCTTTTGCCCCATCCTTGTCCTTCTTGCCTTGTCACTTTCTCCATTTACCCTGCCTTCTCCCTATCGACACCTCTATGTTGGTGTTTGCTGCACTTACTACCGTGATTTTTTGGGAAGGGCTAGGATTTCCCTGCTCCTTTCCAGTGCTCTCCCTTGGCTAGTTTAAATGCTTGCCAATGAAGCATTTAACCCTCATCACCTAGGATCCAGGTTCTCCTGGACAGATGCAGCCCATCATGCCAGTATAGGATTGCATCACTCCAGGTGGATCCCAGTCCCATTGAAGCCAAATCCTGAACTCCACATCATTTTTTCAACCACTGATTGAATCCCATGGTGCGGAACACCCTAGTCTCTCCTATGCCATAGATGGGCAGCACCGAGAAGGTTACCGTCCGTGCTACTTGTCTAAGGCCCCTCCCCAATTCCACAAAGTATTCCTGCACTTCTCTAATCCCTTTCTTAGCCAGGTCATTTGTCCCTAGGTGGACAATGACATCCAGCTCACTCCCTGAGCAGCTGCTCCGGCAATCCTGAGATTCACTCCCTGTCCCTTCAAGCAATGGCACCAGGCAGGCACCTTAATCTCTCTCCCCTTCCTCCCAGTTCTACTTTCCTAACAATGGAGTCCCCACCTGAGTTGTTTCTTTCCCCGGGGGTCCCCTTGACACCCTCCTGTGGGCTCCATTGTGGAGGTTCAGCATCCACCTTGGTCTCCACTGTGGGTGCCTCCAACACTTTTTTTTCAAATTTAGTAAGCTTTATTAAGTTTACCAAACAACAAACAAATCCATAACACCATTATATAACATGACATGATACACCACTGCAACAACCTAAGCTATGCTGCTGACCGGAACTTAATGGTGTATAAAGAAGATCTGTAAGAAAAGAAAAAGGTAAGAAAGAGACCAATAAACAGTAAACAAATAAACCACCCCTCCCACCCCTACCCTCCCCTACCCCCCACCCTCCTTTCCCTTGCCATCAGGAGAAGGATAAAGAGAAGAGAAGGAAAAAGAAAAAGAAAAACATAAGTTAAGGTAGAGTAGTTGAACCAGTGAGGACTGCCACCAACTACCAACTTTACCCAGGTATTTTGAGGTAAGTTTCCCAGTGCCTATATAGGGATATTAATTACATAACAAGGTATGTAGTGGGGCCAAGTCCTCTGATATTTTTACTATTTCTAGAATAACTTGCTATGGTATATTCCGCTTGCAGAGTAAAGAGAATTTCTTGATGCCATTCTATGTATGTGGGAGTCTGTTGATCTAGCCAGTGACGCAATATCACTTTCTTAGCATATAAGGAAATTAACATCATATGTTTCCTTTGGTTACCAATAAGGATATTACTCAAATCTCCCAAAATGCAGATTTCTGGTTGGAAGGCATTTTGCAATCCCAGCAGTGGGTTAAGTCTAGAACTAATACTTTCCCAGAGAGGGAAGGCTTTGTCACATTCCCATAAAATGTGGAGTAATGTACCCACTGCTTCCCACATCTGGTGCACAGGTCTACCTGGAGTTTACCCATTTTACAAAGTTTCACAGGAGTATAATATAAGTCCTGTATTATCTGAAATTGTAGCAGTTTATACCCATCCCACCTAACATCCTTATACAGCCTTTTCCAAATTTGTGACCACTGACGGGACCTTCGTAGTTGGGGGAGGACCTGTCCCATACATAATGGGAGCGCCATCTAAGTCTGTAACTTTTTCTGTAACTCTTTATAATAGAATGAAATTAAATGAGAGTTAGGCCTTATTTGCAATGTGCTGAGTATGGGTCCAGACAGATACTGATCCCATAACCCACTACCGAAATGCCTGAAAAGGACCTGGAAATTTGGAGATACTTAAAACAAAAAGTTACAGGCACATTATATTTAGCCATTATCTCTGAAAAGGTTAGTAATCTATGGTTCTCTGTTAGGTCTATGACCTTTTCCTGCTCCTCTGCCCAAAACTTTTGAGTAGTAATCTTTCCCAGTTTTAAAGTTAGGTTACCAGAATATACTGTGAGGTGTCTTTCTCCATGGTATCCCTTATAGTATAATTCAATTGTTTATGGATGCGAAGGGTTCCCATAATGGGGTGTTTTTAAGCTGTCCTGGGACCTTATTAAAAGAAAGGTATGGCAATGCCTTATGTACATTCCAGTTGAGGCACAGAGTGATTTCTCTATCTGCAACACAGTGGGACATAGGTTTCTGAGCTGGGAGTCAAAACAGAGGTCAGTCATTGTGAGACAACCAAACAGTTAGTGGCGAGGTAATAAAGATATATATTAGGATTTGTAAGCCCTCAACTCTTTTGGTCTCTGTAATTTGGATAGCGACCTATGTGGGATTTATGCTTCCAGATAAAATTGGATATAATACTGTACATAAGTAAACCAGGTCTTAGCAAGATATTGATGATATAACTGAGGGATATAACAGCGTAGGCAAAATATTCATTTTAATAATGATGATTCATCCCCATAGGGAAACAGGAAGCATTGCCCAGCGGTTCAGGTTGATTTTAATATGAGCTACTAACTGATCTAAGTTATACTGCTTCATTTTGGAATTAGATAGTGATAAATAAATACCAGATATTTCAATTTATCTTTTATCCAAGTAAGCCCAAGCTGTTGGATGTCAGCTTTAAGGTCCAGTTGTTTAGAGGCATAACCTCAGTCTTGGACAAATTTAACTTATAGTTGGATAACCGACCAAATTCCTGAATGATATCCAATGAAGCTGGTATAGATTTCGAAGGATATGTTATGTGAAGTAAAATGTCATCACATATACTGATATTTTGTATTGGAGATGGTTGATAATAATTCCGTTACTGAGAGAGAAGACACACTTTGCCAGAATGGCATAGGAATTGTGGAGAGGTACAACTGGAGGGATATGCACCTCTGTTCCACCACCTCACCCTCCCTGAGCCCACAATGAACCAACCGCCTCTTTCTTGGCAACCTCTAGCAACGGCAGTGGCACTGGTGGTCCCTGGATGGAAGAGAGGTCCCACAAATCCTGAACAACTCAGCCTGGAGATGAGCAACCTCTTCCCTCAGCCCAGACAGGTGCCTGCAGATGGGACAACACCGCATCCTCCAGAATGTCTCCGGAAGACTGCCGCCCACAGCCACTGCACTGCACCACCCAATCATGTCTTATTTCTGTCCCTTAACTGTTTACAATCCTTACTCTTTCCTCTTTTTCTCTCTCCTTACTTTCTGCCTGTGTGTCCTTTGCTTCTGAGTGTCCTGTTCTGAGACAAGAATATCCTATATTTCTCAGTAGAGCCCTTACTTGATCAGAGGCAGACCTCCAGCAGCTAGTAGCTATAAGTAGCTCCTCCTCCTGGTTTTCTGTCCGCTTTGGTACCTTTGCAAATTTACAATATTTTCAAGCCAGATTTTCAGCATTGGCATTTTTCCCACCTCCTTGTGAAAAGTACAGCTGTCATTTTTCACATGCTGGCCGAAATGTGTTTTCGCACTTCTGGCAGCAATGTGGTCTCTGGGGAAATCAGTGTTCAGAACATAGAAACATAGAAACATAGAATTTGACGGCAGATAAGTACCACTTGGCCCACCCAGTCTGCCCATTTCTACCTACTGGATAAGCTCAGATCCTAGTTAACCAGCAGCCTACTTCTTCCTACCCCCACCCCCAGAACTGCCTTATGACTATCCCATGCATGCTTGAATTCCACCACTGATTTTGACTCCACAACCTCCTCCGGAAGGCCGCTCCATGCATCCACAACCCTATTGTGAAAAAATACTTCAAATTACCTCTGAGCGCCCCCCATCTTCAGAGATTGTGCCCTCTTGTTCTTGCACACCTCTTTTTTGAAAGATGCTACCTCTTGGACTTTGTTGATTCCCTTGAGGTACTTGAAAGTTTCTATCATGTCCCCCTCTCCTCCTTTCCTTGAGGCTATATTATTAAGCTCCTTAAGTCTCTTCATATGTTTTCCAGTGCAGACCCTGCACCATTTTAGTGCCCTCCTCTGGACAGCTTCCATCCTGTCTATGTCTTTCTGAGTTGGGTCTCCAGAACTGCACACAGTACTCCAGATGGGGTTTCACCAGCTGTCTGTACAGAGGGATAATAACTTCCTGTTTTCTACTGGTGATGCCTCTCCTATGCATCCCAGTATCCCCCAGCCCTCCTTGCTGCCCTCTCACATTGCTTGCCCATCTTTAGGTCATCTGATATGACTACCCCAGGTCCTCTCCATTTTGTTGTTGTTAGTATCTCACCCCCATTGTGTACTCTTCCCTGGGTTTTGTTTCCCAGGTGCATTACCTTGCACTTCTTAGCATTGAATCTAGCTGCCATACATTTGACCATTCCTCTAACCTTGCCAAGTCCTTCTCATCCTTTCCACCCCACCCTGTGCATCAACTCTGTTGCAGATCTTAGTGTCATCTGCAAAGAGACATACTTTTCCTTCCAGTCCTTCTGCAATGTCGCTTTATAAAGACATCAAGAGGACCGGTCCTAATACTGAACCCTGCAGTACCCCACTAGTAACCCTCCTTTCTTCTGAGTGGACTCCATTTACTATTACTCTCTGTGTCCTATTCTCCAGCCAATTTTTACCCAGGATGTCATCTTGGGACCCACTCCCAGGCTGGCTAACTTGTATATTAATCTTTTGTGTGGGACTGTGTCAAATGCCTTGCTAAAGTCTAGGTAGGCCATGTCCACAGCCCTCCTGATCTACTACTTTGGTCACCCAGTCAAAGAAATCTATCAGATTCATCTGGCATGACCTTCCGCTGTGAATCCATGCTGCCTAGGGTCCTGTGCCCTCTGGCCTCTAGATACTCGACAATTATTTCTTTAGAAGTGATTCCATCATTTTCCCTATCACTGAGGTTAAACTAACAGGTCTATAGTTTCCTGCTTCTGCCTTGCTCCCACTTTTGTGAAGGAATCACATCTGCCCTCCTCCAGTCCTCGGGTACCACCCCATCCTCCCATGATTTGTTAAAAGGGTAGTCAGTGGTGTCACTAGTTCTACCCTTAGTTCTTTTTAGAATTCTGGGATGAATCCCATCAGGCCCCATTGCTTTATCCATCTTCAGTTTTAAGAGTTCTTTCAGAACCCTTTCTTCTGTAAATGGGCGATGTCAACTTCTGTATCCAGCGTGTTACTACTGTTTGTTTTATGTACCTCCCCCTTCCTTTGTAAATACTGAGCAAAAATATTTGTTTAGTATCTCTGCCTTTTCTCAGTCTCCCTCTGCCCACCCTTCCTCCCTTTATTAAGCCTCACTATCCTCCCTTGGTCTTCCTTCGCCCCTGATGTACCTATAAAGGTTTTATCCCCTTCTTAACTGAGTTGGCTATCTTTTCCTCGGTTTGGGCCTTTGCTGTTCTGACTGCCTTCCCAGCCTCTTTGCTTTAACTGATACAGTTCTCTGTCCTGCTCCTTCTGCGATTCCTTGTACTTCCTGAATGCTTTCTTTTCTCTGAACCTTCACTGCCACTTCCTTTGAGAACCATAGTGGTTTCTTACATCTTCTTGTTTTGTTTATTTGCTTCACAAAGGCTCGTTACCTCTGTGATGGCAGTTTTATTATTCCCCATTGTTCTTCCACCCTCCTTCCTGCCCATTTGCTAGTGCATTCTTAGGCATCACCCATTTTGGCAAAGTCAGCCCTCCTAAAGTCCAGTACTTTTGTCTTTGTATGGCTTGACTCTATTGCTGTGTTTATTGTGAACCATACTGTTCGATGGTCGCTAGTTCCCAGATGGCTACCCACTTCTACATCTGTAATCCTCTCTCCATCTCCATTTGAGAGAATCAAGCTCAATATTGCTTCCTCCTCGAGTGGGCCCCAGTACTAGTTGTCTCAAGGCATGCCCCTGTAGGGCATCTAGAATAACTGCACTCTTCAAAGTGGCAGCTGCAACTGCACTCCAGTTAACATCTGGCATAGTCAGATCACCCATCAGCAATATCTCCCTTTTTCTGCCATTCTAAGTATACTTTCTATCATTTCCCTGTCCATTTCCTCCCCAGAGAAGGGGGTGTATACAACCCTGTGCATATTGTGGTGCCATTGCCTGTCTCCAAATTTACCCACAGTGCTTCTTCTCCTCCTGTTTACCCTTTTGTTCTGTTGCTTTTATTCCTTCCCTTATGTAAAGAACTCCTCCTCCTCCTCTTTACCTCCCTGTCCCTCCTGTAGACAGTGTATCCTGGTATGTTTATGTCCCAGTCATGGTTTTGTGTGCACCATGTTTCTGTGACTGCCACGATATCCAGATGTTCCTCCTCCATCAAGGCCACTAATTCAGGAGCTTGTTACCAGACTACGGGCATTAGTACTCATTGCTCTCCATTTTTTGATGGCTTTACCTTCTGTTGCAGCATCCCCACTGACGGTTCTACCTCAGTCTTTTTCTCATTTAGTACCCTGTTTTGTAGGAGAGGCTGGGATTTTCCTGCTGCTTGTCAGTGCCTCCCTTGACTAGTTTAAAAGCTTGCCAATGAAGCATTTAAACCGATTGCTCAACAGACTTATTAGCACAGATTATGAAAATTACAGTAACACTGTTTATGAGCAGAGATCCAAAAATGCCTATGTTGAAAATTTGGTGCTGATACTCCATAAAATGACTGTGTTACGAGCGTGTGTTTCCGTAGTTTGTACTCATGCTCGTGAAGTTCACTAATGTATAATACTTTCACTCCAGATTTTCAACATTGCCATTGTTCTGCACCTCCTTATGAACAGTACAGCTGTCATTTTTCAGATCCTGGCCAAATGTGTTTTCACACTTCAGAGCAGAATAGCGCAGTTGCTGTGGGAAATCCATGTTTGGGACACATTATGAAAATGACAGTGACACTATTCATTAGCAGAGGTCCTAAAATGCCTATGTTGAAAATTTGGTGATGAAAGTCTAAGTGAGTGTGCTATGAGTGTGCATTGTGCAGTTTCCATACTGCGCTCATACCTTCTCAACTTTGCAATATTTTCACTACAGATTTTCAGCATTGCCATTTTTCCACACCTCCTTATGAACAGTTAAGCTGTTTTTTCACATCCTGGCCGAAAATGTGCCTACACTTCTCCGGCGAGAATAACGTAGTTGCTGTCGGAAATCAGTGTTGGGACAGATTAAGATCGAGCCAGTGAGAGAGGGGAGAATGAGCACAACTGAGCTCTGTCGGGACTGCTGCAGATATCTTTGTGGGCAGGAAAAGAGGCACCAACAGGGGCAGGAGCCCAGTACAAAGGGTAGCCTGCAGTGCTGTGG
This sequence comes from Neoceratodus forsteri, assembly GCA_016271365.2. Classification (NCBI taxonomy): domain Eukaryota; kingdom Metazoa; phylum Chordata; order Ceratodontiformes; family Ceratodontidae; genus Neoceratodus; species Neoceratodus forsteri. The sequence continues at coordinate 1,877,124,639 of CM057452.1, forward strand.
AGACACAAACGAGCTGAAGAGGGAGGGGAGTGAGGTGAGCTCAAGGAGCTCTGTTGGCACTGCTGCAGATTTCTTTGTGGGCAGAAAAGACAGCAATGCACACAGGGACCCAGTACCAAAGGGCAGCCTGCAGTGGCGGAAGAAAGAGAATGAGTGACTGAGAGAGGTGATGAGTGAGCTACAGAGCTCTATCATGACTGCTGCGGATTGCTTTGTGGGCAGAAAAGGGTGGCAGCATGCAGGAGCCATGTACAAAGGGCAGCCTGCAGCGCTGGCAGAAATGAAATGAGTGAGTGAGAGAGAGGGAGTAAGTGAGGTCAACGGAGCTCTGTCAGGAGAGCTGCAGATTTCTTTATGGGCAGAAAAGGTACAGCAGAGGCAGGAACCCAGTACAAAAGGGCAGCCTGCACCACCAGCAAAACGGAATGAGAGGGTGAGTGAGCGAGCTCAACAGAGCTGTGTTGGGACTGTTGCAGATTTCTTTGTCAGCAAAAAGCCAGCAATGCGCGGGGCCCAGTACAAAGGGCAGCCTGCAGCAGCGGGAGAAACAGAACACACGAGTGAGACAGGGGAGTGAGCGAGCTCAACGGAGCTCTATCATGACTGTTGCAGATTTCTTTGTGGGCAAAATAAGGTGGCAACGAGGCAGGAGTCAGGCCAAAAGGGCAGCCTGGAGTTGTGGCAGAAACAGGATGAGCAAGTGAGAGCAGGCAATGAGTGAGCTCAACAGAGCTCTGTTGGCACTGCTGCAGATTTTTTGTGGGCAGAAAAAGGCACCAACAGAGGCAGGAGCCCACCACAAAAGGGCAGCCTGCAGCACCAGGAAAAACAGAATGAGTGAGTGAGACAGAGGAGTGCGACCTCAACAGAGTCCTATCATGACTGCTGCGGATTTCTTTGTGGGCAGCAAAAGGTGGCAATGCAGGCAGGAGACCAGTACAAAAGGCCAGCTAGCAGCGCCGGCAGAAACAGAATCAGCGAATGAGGGAGGGGGTGAGCAAGGTCAATGGAGGTCTAGCGTGACTGCTGCGGATTTCTTTGTGGGCAGGAAAGGTGGCAAATCAGGCAAGAGCCCAGTATAAAAGGCCAGCCTGCAGTGCCCACAAAATGGAATGAGCGAGTGACAGAGGGGGAGTGAGAGACCTCAATAGAGCTGTGTCAGGACTGTTGCAGATCTCTTTGTGGGCAGAAAAGGTGCCAATGCAGGCAGGAACCCAGTACAAAGGGCAGCCTGCAGCAGCGGGAGACACAGAATGAGCGAGTGAGGGGGGGTGAGTGAACTCACCGAGCTCTGTTGATACTGCTGCAGATTTTTTTGTGGGCAGAAGAAGGTGGCAATCGGCAGGAGCCCAGTACAAAGGGCAGCTTGCAGCGCCGCAGAAACAGAATAAGTGAGTGAGATGGGGAGTGAGCGAGCTCAATGGAGCTCTGTCAGGACTGCTGCAGATTTCTTTGTGGGTAGAAAAGGCGCCAACAGAGGTAGGAACCAACTACAAAATGGCAGCCTGCAGCGCCAGGAGGAACACAATGAGCGAGTGAGACAGGCGGAGTGACTGACCTCAGTGAAGCTCTGTCGGACAGCTGCAAATTTCTTTGTGGGCAAAAAAGTGCCAACACAGGCAGATGCCCAGCACAAAAGGGCAGCCTGCAGCAGCGTGAGACACAGAATGAGCAGGTGGAGGAAGGAGGAGGAGTGAGCTTAACGGAGTCTCTTGAGACTACTGCGGATTTCTTTGTGGGCAGAAAAACACAAGCAATGCATGCAGGGCCCAGTATAAAGGACAGCCTGCAGCAGCGGACAAACTGAACGAGCTAGTGAGGGGGGAGAGGAGTGAACTCAACGGAGCTCTATTATGACTGCTGCAGATTTCTTTGTGGGCAGAAGAAGGCGGCAATGCAGGCAGGAGCCCAGTACAAAAGGGCAACCTGCAGTGCCGGCAGAAACAGAATGAATGAGTGAGAGCTCAATAGAGCTCTGTCAGCACTGCTGCAGATTTCTTTGTGGGCATAAAAGGTGCCAACAGAGGCAGGAGCCAACTACAAAATAGGCAGCCTGCAGCGCCAAGAGAAACAGAATGAGCAAGTGAGTCAGAGGGAGGAGCGACCTCAACAGAGCTCTATCATGACTGCTGCGGATTTCTTTGTTGGCAGTAAAGGAGAAACGCAGGCAGGAGCCCAGTACAAAAGGCAAGCCAGCAGTGCCAGCAGAAATGGAATGAGCGAGTGAGAGAGGAGGGTGAGCAAGCTCAACAGAGCTATGTCAGGACTGCTGCAGATTTCTTTTGTGGGTAAAAGAAGGCGGCACGCAGGCAGGAGCCCAGTACAAAAGGGCAGCCTAGAGCAGTGGCAGAAACAAGATGAGCAAGTGAGAGCAGGCAATGAGCGAGCTCAACGGAGCTCTGTTGGCACTGCTGCAGATTTCTTTGTGGGCAGAAAAAGGCGCCAACAGAGGCAGAAGCCCATCACAACAGGGCAGCCTGCAGCACCAGGAAAACAGAATGAGTGAGTGAGACAGAGGGAGTGAGTGAGCTCAGCAGAGCTCTATCCTGACTGCCTGTGGATTTCTTTGTAGGCAGAAAGGCGGCAACGCAGGCAGGAGCCTAGTACAAAGGCCGCAGCCTGCAGCGCCCGGCAGAAACAGAATGAGCGAAAGACACAGGGAGGAGCAAGCTCAACAGAGCTCTATCCTGACTGCTGCAGATTTCTTTGTGGGCAGAAAAAGCCACCAGCAGAGGCAGGAGCCCAGTACAAAAGGCCAGCCTGCAGCTCCAGGGGACACAGAATGAGCGGGTCAGAGAGGGGAGTGACCCACTTCAACGGAGCTCTGTCGGGCCAGCTGTAGATGTCTTTGTGGACAGAAAAGGTGCCAACACAGGCAGGAGCCCAGTACAAAACAGCAGCCTGCAGCACTGGGAGAAACAGAAAAGCGCATGACAGAGGACCAGTGAGCAAGCTCAACAGACCAACACAATCAACATTCGGCATTGACAAATGCTTGTTTAAGATGTGCCCATGACTTGGTCATGTGTCCCTGATTTTGGTCATGAATCCTTGACTTTGGTCATGTGTCCCTGGTTTTAGTCATGTGCCCCTGTCCCTGATTTTGGTCATGTTTCCTTATTTTGGTCATGTGCCCCTGATTTTGGTCATGTGTCCCTGACTTTAGTCAAATATTCCTGATTTTGGTCATGTGTCCCTGACTTTAGTCATGCATCCCTGACTTTGGTCATGTGTTTCTGACTTTGGTCATGTGTCTCAGATTTTTGAGGCAGGGGTTCAAGCCATAAAATGACAGTCTGAAAGCAAACAAAAAGTCAAAATGAACAGGATATAGCCACAATAAAATATAAAAAACTTATTTATTTTATGAAAACTTTTACAAAGAAAGGCATGCTGAGCTGTGATGCAGCTTATTTCCAGATGTATTTTTGTGGATAGGGTACAGGTACAAAACAATAATAATGCATGAAACCCTGACACAGAGTAACTACAAACTGACCGAGAAACAAAAATGGCACATAATACACTTTCAAAAATATTTTGTAACTAGAAAAAAAATATGATTCTTCTAGATGGAATACCACTACTGTTTTACAAGACAGCAGCTGTATTATATTATATTATAATATATTATATGATATTATGTTATATTATTGTAAGTGTAATTTACCTCCACCTGGAGAAGTTAAGTAAGCAACCATTCTCATGTTTAGTTAAAACATCACATTTGCCCTAGGACTATACAACACACTAGTGAGGCCCCACCTGGAGTACAGTGTACAGTTCTGGAGACCATACCTATGTAAGGACATAGACAGGGTAGAGAAGGTTCAGAGGAGGGCAACAAAGATGGTGCATGGATTGCATCACAAGTCCTATGAAGACAGGTTGAAGGAACTGAACATGTACTCCCTGGAGGAGAGGAGGGAGAGGGGATATGATAGTGACATACAAGTATCTTACAGGGAGGAACAGGGTGCAGGAAAACACTATTTTTAAGCGAAAAAGATGTTCCAGGACTAGAAGGCATGGGATGAAGTTGGAGGGAGGACGATTCAGAGGAAACATGAGAAAGAATTTCTTCACAGAACGGGTGGTGGACAAGTGGAACACCCTGCCAGAGGAAGTGGTGGGGCTGAAACAATCACGGGATTTAAGAATGCATGGGATAGACATAAAGGAATTCTGGAGGTCAGGGTAAGGGCAACAGACTTCTAGGAAAACAAACTGAACTTACAAGCTCAAATGGGCAGACTGGGTGGGCCATAGGCCCTTATCTGCTGACCACTGTCTATGTATCTATGTATCTATGTATGACAATAGAACTGTTTAATAGTGAGAATGTGGTTGCACTGGCAGCAGTGGCCCACTGTGAAAGTGTTTGACATAGTGTAGCTGTATCATTCTGACCTCAACTTTCATAAAAAAGACATTTGTAGTCCTGATGGTTCAGATGGTAGCGATTTTTTTCATTAGTAGTTTATCGATTTTTCTCCCTTTATGCTACTCGACCCCAGCAGACACGTGCGCACATGCATGTCGAGTACTGGCTTGGCCCTTTCTGCCCCACCCTGGCAATCACTGTCACTTCCTCCAGCCTATGCATACCATCGGACCTCCACCCGATGGAAGCAGAACTATGGGGGAGAGTTGCCTCGCCACTCAATCCCACTCCATCCCTCCCACTCCAAGGGCTCCACGATGACCCAAGGTTATTCCTTAACCCAGGCTGCCAGCACGGCATGAGGTAAGACATCCAGCGCCTCAGCCCTCAGTGCCACCAGGCCAGCATGTTAACCATTTTAAATACATTATCTATAAAAGGGATAATGTTTGAGCCATTAGGACTAGAAAATGAATGTTTTGTTTTAAACAAAGGCTTGTCAGGTTGATATAGATGCAGCATGCTGCTATACTTTTAATGTATTGAGACACAGAAATACATGTCAGCATAGTATAATTCATTGTTAATATATTGATATTGTAAAACTGGATTTTCAGTATATCAATAAATAAATATCAATAAAGCACGCCAACATACTACAACTTTACTGACCTAAATATAAGGTTTCATTTAAAGAAAGAACATTTCAAGTCCTTACAGTGCAAAACATAGCTTTTTTTTTTTTTTAGTAAATTACCCTAAAGGGATAACCTTTGAACCATCAGGGTAGAAGCTTCTTCTTCTTCTTTTTTTAAATGAAACTTTGAGTCAGGTTGATATAGTTATAACTACAATATGTTGGCACACTTTCAATTTATAGATATACTGAAATTGCAGTTACAGGGTCAGTGCATTAAAAATCAATGTTACTATACTAATGTGTATTTCTGTGTATCAATACATTGAAATTGTATTCATATGCTGAGAGGTGGCTAGGAGGATAAATAAAATAACAAAAAAAATTGTATTCATATGATATACCTATATCAATCTGACTCCAAGTGTTTTTTCAAAAATTAATGTTTACCATAACTGTGCAAAATGAACAATTTTATAGCTATTATATTTAGAAAGAGCTAACATCTGAATTGTTAGGGGAACAGAAATCTCAGCTTGGATTCTACCTTTTCAATACAGTCATTTTCATGTTCAGTATACAATATTCGGAACTGCACTTACAAAAACATTTTATTTTAATATTTTTAAATGTTCAGATTTCTGGTTCACATAGAGGTAAAACAAATAGCAATGGTATTATTTTGTTTTGAAAATGTGTTGCTAATGTAGCTTAATTTGGCTATATAAAATCTTCATTTCCCTTTGGGAAACCAGCAGATCTTCCTATGCTTTCACTGGCCACACCTGTAAGATCATCATTAGATAATAAAATGCATACAATAAATACCATTTAGAAGTGGCCAATGTGCAGAGCAGTAGTTTAAAACAGTAGCATTAAAGATGGCTAAGTTCTACAAGTTAAGCTCAAGTTAAGCTCAAAGGGCACTGAGGGAAAGAACATTTTGCATACACCCTGAAAACTATTTCATAAACTGGAGAGTCTATATTAGAATCTGACTTGCCCAGTAGTTTTGAGCTTGAGGAGTGACAAAGGGGCAGAGGCGTTGGCCTTAGAGTGTGTCTAGCCACCGTTATAAGAGCTAAAAGGAAGAAGAGGTAACAAGGAGATTTCCAAACCAAAATTTGGATAGGAGCTGTATCATGTATGTGTCAACATTCCTCCAGTGATATCCTGCCTAGGTTATTGTACAGAGTACCGTGGTGGGTAGAGATGGGCAAAATTTGCTAAATTCACTCCACAAATTAATCTGAAAATTTATTCACGAAGTGTGGATTGATCCACAAAGTGTGGAATTTCACTGAACAAGCGCTAAATGGTTATGTTACATGGTTCTTGTTATAATGTTGTGGCATTGCACTGTAATATTCACCCTATTGAAAATATAATAGGTTGATATAACCACTCAAGTCCAGGTTGGGTGGGGTAAAATGGCAGGACAATCAAAGGTGCTTTATAGGGATATTACATTCCTGCATCTCAGTTTACATGATGATTGTCTGCATACATATAGTTGTGGTTGTATACGACCATAGTGTGTGCATAATGAGTATTCATTTTAACAGTAACTGTGCTATGTTTAATTTTAAGTATTAATGCATTTACAGCAGACTGAAAATAATAATTAAAGTAAATAACATTTTTTTGGGATGTAACCTTTGACCATATAATTAAGTGTGATATTTACAGTGTTATGCATGGACTACATCCACTTATGGTCAACAATTGGTTATTATTTTCAATCTGCTACTATACAAGTGCATTAATGCTTAAAACCATACTTACTGTAGCAAAGTTACTGCTAAGACATTAAGAGTAACACCGGTTATGATGACAACTAAAACTGTCTGTTCAGGATGCAGACATCCAGCATGTAAACTGAGATGCTGGAATGTGATATCTCTATAGCGTATCTATGATTTTTTGCCATTTGTGCCACCCCCTTAATCTGGACTTGGGTTGATATATCAACCTATTATTGTTTAAATTGGGTGAGTGTTCTTACATGTCAGTAATATACCCAATATGTAACTGCAATGCCACAGTATTCGAACAAGTGTTCCTGTAACATAACCACTGTTTGTAAGCCCACAGAACATCACCCTGCTTGCAGCTGTTGTTAAGTTGTTAGCAATGTCAGTTGCCTAGCAACTGAATTTGCACACTGCACAGCATGCGCTGACAATGACGTGAAGTCTGACATCATGCCAACATCAGAGGTGATGTGGGCTTAAGAGGAAGCCAGTGGTAGTTTGATGTCCTTTCTGCACAAAACACCATTACCTACGTGGAATTGCAAATTCTGTTAAAGTAAAACACTCTACATTACTCAGCTAAGCATTGTACAGTACAGAGGTTCATATCAACCTTGTGGGCAAGCAAACAAAAATACAAATTGTGTTTTAATTCTGTTGCAGAAAACAGGACATACTGAAGTCCATGAATAAGTCACGTACACTACATAACTCAGTTTGTACAGACAGGTACCTTTTTCTTGGAGTAACCAGGGTGAAAACTATCAAGCTTAAACAAAATTTAACTCAAACAGTGGTGGTAAATGGTATACATAAGATGTATATAAGTATGCACCATAATAATTTTACTAAAAATGCATTTTAGTTTTACAGAAGCAAAGAAGCTTTTATTCAAAGAACTTAATTGGAATGAATTTGTACTACTGAACATAAACTATGCATAAACGAGTGAACACAGTCAATGTGGTAATGCCTTGTACTGTCATTCATGTAAACATTATTGGTAACTTTATTTAAAACATATTTTCTAAAATAAATGAGAAAATTGTTTTGTTCTGTTCAGAATATGACTTAAATCCTTGAAAAATCTCAACTGGAGAGAAAAGTCGGGATATGGCAATAAAGTTTGAAAAAGAAGATAAATACACCTAGTGTTTGATTGACTCTTCTTAAGAAGCAGAAGCTACCTTTCTTTTGACTAACTTACAGAAGTTTGGTTTTCCCCAGTCCTTTCTGCACTGGATTAAAATAATATATTCCTCACTTGCTGCAAAATTTACTATTATGGGGTCTTTTCCTCAGATTTCCTCTGTTTTCTGGTGCACGTCAAGGTTGTCCGTTATCTCCCCTGCTTTTAATCTCTATTTAGAGCCTTTAATTTGGCAAATTAAACTCTCCCCATTATAACCAGAATCCCAATAGGAGAGACAGTTCAGACTTTATCAGTGTATCGATGATGTCTTACTACACCTCTTGCAACCATCCAAGTGAATGTCTGCAGCCCTGTCAGTCATTAAAATGTTTGGGTTCCTTTCCAATTATAAACTTAACCTAGAAAACTGTGGTACTACCTCTCAACCCCTACACTTTAGAATCAGACATTGTCCATTTGGTATGCATTGGCTCCATTACATTAAGTACTTAGGCATTTATTTGTCTTGTGATGTTTCCATTATGAGGAAACGTAATTTAGAAAATTTAATAATTGTTATCCAACAAGATCTATCCAGATGGAGGTCGTCCTCTCTCCCTTTGGGGCAGAATCAACAAAATAAAGATGAACATTCTCCAGATTGTTCTATCCTCTCAATATGCTAAACCTCTGGTTACCCTTTCCTTCTTCAAACGCATACATGCCCTTATCACTAGGTTTATTTGGCTGGACAAAACTCCCAGAAGGTCCTACAAGAAGCTTTCATTGTCTAGAATACAGGGAGGCTTAAACGTTCTAATTTTTTGTTTTATTACAGGTCAAGTCATCTTCATAAATGTTGAAAGTGGATCTCCAACCTGGGCTAACCAAGCCTTAGGCTACATACCCATATGGCTTAAGCTGGAGCTTGCTTTAATAAATAGGTCCAGCCTATCTGGATCTTTCTTTTCTTCGTGCCCTGGAGATCTTTACCACTCCTATTGAAGTATTCAGTGATTGGCACCTCTCTACAGTATACTTCCAATTCTGTGCTGCCCTAAACTATCCACCAACCAAGGATATTTCTCAACCCTTTTTTTCAATTATAATTTTAAAATTGGGGACAGGTGATTCTTGTTACTTGGCTGGCACAGTTGTCCAATGCTGTAGTCTCAGATCTGGTCTTACAAGGTGCACTGCTTCCTCACCCTCTTTTTGCAAAAATGTTAACTGGGGTCCTCCCTTATCTTTAAGATCTTCCAACTAAGACACCTTCTGCTGCAGGTGTTAGGACCCAGCCATGGCAAATTGACCAATCTGAATTTTCTGCTCTCTTAAAGAATTGGTCTCCAAGCCTCACAGAGTTTCTGGAATTTACTCATCAGTCCTCCCTAAGCTTACTCTAAGTGGAGTGGGCCTGCCAGCGGACTGGGACACTCTTTTCCTTCCTCCTTCCAAACTGGCATGCTGTATGGAAGGACTTATATATTTATGTACTCAGGACAGGCTCAGACTCACCCAGTTTCATATTTTGCACAATATTTATTACACACCTATAAAAACTCACTAAAATGGGCCAAAGTTCATCAAACACCTGCAACAGATGTGGCCAAGAGGTAGGCTCCTCTTGCATATCTTCTGGTCCTGCACTAAAGTTGCACCTTTTGGGGCCTCATTGAGGTCAAAGCGGATCCCTTATTGGGACTAGAGGGGCTTTTATACCAGAAATCTGCATTCTGGGTGACTACAGTTCTGTACCGGTGAGAGTAAAGGTACCATATCCATGATCTCTCTGGCAGTGAAAAACTAGTGCTCATACACTGGCTAGACCAGTCCTCTCTCTCCTATCAGGAATGGCTGCAGGAGCTTCTGTTCAGTCTATGGCCTGAGCGTATGATCACTAGTCTCCATCATAATCCATTGCTCTTTGATAAGAAATGGGGTAAACTGCATACACTATACACTGTCTGAATCAGATAGGCTTAAGTAATTCTTGCACCCTGTATCTCTATAAACACAAACTCAGGGTTATAGCCTAGGTTTACATGCTGAGACACTCCATCGGGGGAGGGTTTGTTTCTATGTCATGTCTTACTATATCTGTCACATCCTTGTACTATTTTGAAATTAATAAAGTTTGTTGAATTCAAAAAGTAGCAGTGATGCTATCCATACCCTCTTTTGTTTGGATTCTGCATAACTTTGAGGATAGAAAACCATGGAAAATTCAGCCATTACCTACAGAACCTTATTTTGCTGTCTTCTTTAGTTAAAGCCTGCATTACCTAATATGAAATATACAGTTTTATGTTTAGTTAATGACAGTTTGGGTCACTTGATTTTCAAAATCAAGGGAGGTGTCTAGTAACAAACCCATAGATGTTTATGGACAGGTATAGACTCATGGTTCTTCCAGTCTGACTGGTCCCTACTTATGTCTCCACCAGTCTAGCATAAGCTAGGCCTCTAGTGGATCAGTAAGCCCATACATTTGCATGAACTAACTCACTCCTCAAGTTCTCCACCCCACCCCCATCATCTTCAACAGTCCCATTTGTCTATTCCACCCTCTTAAAACTTTTCACCATTTTTACATTGATCAACTGCACTGGCAAACTGTTCCACTTTCCCCACCCTCTCCATGAATAAGTATTTCCTCATGTCCTTCTTAAATTCCAACCGTCCCTCCCCACCAGCTTATAGTTGTGTCCCCATGTACTGGATCCCTCACTAAGCTTAAACTGCTGCTGGCTGTCCACCTTATTTATACATGTCTTTTTTTATTTATGATTTTTTGGTGCCTCCCACTGCTGGCACCATTCGCTCGTTATGGACCCTCAGCTGCTGCTTCCCATATTAGCAGCCTCCCAGTACCCCACTCAGCTTAAACCCAGGGTGGGGTTGTTGCACCCAGCCCCAAAGCATGCTGTGAATGACGAGATAGGGCGGAGTTGGCCTGGGAGCCAATTGCAGCTGGGGCAGGCTTCATCAAGGCAGTGGAGGCAGGCATTTTCCCCTGTAGGCAGGGGTAGAACATGCAATGACGCCAATGTCCATCCTGCCCCTGGATCCTTGTTGGTGCCGGTTGCTGTGGTGTCCCTGGCTTCTGCCAGGGGTCCTCAAGCACTAGTTACACACTGCACCTCCCCGGAGAAGGAGAGCAGTCTGTGGAACACTTGATCCTTCTCCCCTGCTGGTCCTCCAATGACCCAGGCCCATTCCCTAACTCGGTTTGTCAGTGTCACAAGCAGAAATCCAACTGCTGCGCTGACAGGCTGGATCTATTTATACCTTCCTGGTACTTAAAGGTTTCAGTCATGTCTCCCCTCTCTCTTTTCTGGAGTCCAGTGAATACATAATTAGAGATGGGTGAAGTAGCTAAAATTCACTTTTGCGAGTTTCTCAGAGTTCATAAAGTTTTGACTGGCGAAATTGACTTATTTTTTCAGCAAATTGATCAAAATGTGCTACAGTGGCTACTTTGCTGAAAGAAATGGGAACTTTGCAGTGAAATCTTTGCAATTTCAGTGAACTTCAGTTCATGAGATCACAGAAACCTCGCAAAGGCAAATTTTGGCCACTTTGTGGCCTTCACTGGCAAAGTTAAAATTTGCAACATCTCTACAGTATACATAGTGAGGTCAGCGAAGCTTTTAACTCATACATATAAATCCTCCCCCATGGCTATGAATCATTTTAGTTGCTCTTCTTTGGATCAACTGCAGGTGGTTCTCATCCTTATATTTAGGTATGGGTTCCAGAACTGTCCACAGTACTCCAGGTGGCCACACCAAAGACCTGTGTTGAAGGAGGACCATATCTTCTATGTTCTTGAAGGCCCTACCTATGCTAGCTTTCTCATACTTCTTGTTATACTAGGCTGAGGTCTTGAGGATGTCACTAACTGTAACTCCTTGATCATTCTCTGTTGAGGTCTTCTCCAGTTGTACCCCTGTATGCAATATTTGGTCCTTGACCTGCCTCCCCTGGGCGCATAACCTTGCCTGGTATTGCATTTGTTGCCAGACCTCAGATCGCTTTTACAATTTGCCCAGATTCCTGCATGACAAAAGGGATTAACTGCCAGTGAAATTGTATCACTTGAGTGATCAGCATTGCCGCTTATTCTACTGTATGTTACATGATGTATGTTGTGAGTTACCATAAAGAGTGCTGCACTTACATTAACTTGGACAGAGGAGGTGCATTTTTAGCAGTATAGTTATGTTTTACTTCTCCACCTCTCGGGGAACAATAATGGACTGCATCTTTAGCATGAGACTGCTATTTACTGTTGACTTCTGTCATCATCCATCAACAGAGATGAAGAATAATACATTTCCTGCTGTTAGCATCAAGTTTAAGTTTTCCTTACGTTCACTGCTGCAAGACCAAGGGAATCTTTCTTGTCAGGGATCCTTGAAAATGGTGTTATACTAGAACAGAATCCAGTTACAGTACATTATTTTATGACCCTGTTGTTTGAAACTGTCATTGCACCAGAGAGCTGTCAGCACTAGTGGGGTTCATTTAAGTTCCAAAATCACAAAAAAAATCACTGGGCCTCGACTGGCACAATCCAGAAACTCTGGCACTATACCACAGATTTATTTGCTGCTTTACAATATTGGCTATACTATGTGAAAGGTTTTACATCAATTGCCATAATACTAAGATACATAATTGGATGTACAAGTTTAATAAACTCTTCAAAGATTTCATAAGACATCATCGGATCCGACTATGAGCAACCAGTGATAATTTTCTACTATGGCTGCACTGTATTTTTATGTTTGCTTGCGGCATGTGCAAGAAACATGTTGTGACAGCTTGCTGGAGAAGCAGGTTATAGAGGTGCGGTTGTGTTGTCGTGCCACCACTGCTTTTTGGGGCTTGTGTCTGTGGCACCAATAAATGAGTACACTCTCTATGACAGCAGCTCAGGGTGTGCCACCAACTTGAAATGATTTCGCTGTTGCAATGAGGAGTGCCTCCTCATTGCAGGGTGTGCCTTGCCTAGTGTTACATTTCAATAAACATGGCGGCTGTCACCATCTGCCTCTCACAGTCCCAGGAAAGCTGACATAGGCCCATTCACAGTTCATTTGCCAATGGGGAGCCCAATCCCTGTTGGCATAATGTGCCCATAATTTGTCTGCCAAGGTGGGTGCCCAATCCCCTCGGCATCATGCCCCTCCAAACACAGACCAGTCACCATCGGCTCCAGCCCCATCTCAAAAATACAGGTGGTATGCTGGGAGCCCACCCCAGTGTGTCAAATGTACCTGTAAAACAAGAAAACATTCCCATGACTAAGATATTTTTTAAAACCTGTAAATAAGAAAATGGTCCCTCATCTGTGGTACCCCCTCCTCTAACCTTCACCCACCTTCTGACACCCCCCACTCCCCTCACCCCATACTTACCTCGGAGCCTGGTGCGATGATCTTCAGTGGAGTGGGAACATGACTGCACTCTTCAAAGCCGACCGCTGAACTGAAGAAATGCTGGTAAGCTGTTTAATGGCATAAATGAGGGGTTTTCAACTTAGGTGGATATCTCAGCCATTTTGAGACTTTAGTACCAAATTTTCAACATAGAGTTTTGGGACCCCACATCAAAACTCAGTCACTGTCATGTCGTTATTCCAACCCAAAGGTGATTTTTATGTCACTGTGAGGAATCTCCTTCCAGGACTGATTAACAAAATGACAGTGTCACTGTTCATGGGTGGGCTCCCAAAAAGCCTATGTTACAAACTTAGTGAAAACATTCAAGAAATGACTGTATTGGGTATGCATTGCATCAGTTACCATCGTGCGTAACTTCAAGAATTTTTAATATTTTCACCCAGATTTTCAACATTGCCATTTTTCCACACTTCCTTATGAACAATAAGGCTGTTTTTCACATCTTGCCTAAAATGTGTTTTTGCGCATGTGGCGCACAGTAGTGCAGTTGCTGTGCAAAATCAGTGTTCGGGACAGATTAAGAAAATCACAGTGACAGTGTTCATAAGGAGAGGTTCAAAAACCCATGTTGCCAAATTTGGGTGAAAAATCCCAAATATTTCTGCATTACCAGCGTGTATTCATAGTTTCTACACATGGTCATAACTTTGCTAATTTTTTATTTTTACTCCAGATTTTCAACATTGTCAGTTTGCACTGATTTATGAACAGTACAGCTGTCATTTTTCACATCCTGCCTAAAACATGTTTTCACACTTGGCACATAATGGGCATGGTCGCTGTGCCGAAATCAACGTTTGTGACAGATTAAGAAAATCACAGTGCCACTGTTCATGAACCAAGGTCCCAAAATGCCTATGTTGAAAATCTGGTGTAAAAATCCCCAAAATAATTGTATTACGGGTGTGCGTGCGCAGTTTCTATGCACCGCTTGTGACTTCACCAATTTTGTTATATTTTCACTCCAGATTTTCAACATTACCATTTTTACACCTCCTCATGAACAATACAGCTGTCACTTTTCACATCCTGTTTGAGATGTATTTTGCACCTGTGGCACCAAATGGCACAGTCACTGTGCAAATTTACCTTTCAGCTAACGTAGTGACAGTGTCGCTGTTCATGCAGTGGTGTCACAAAAGCCCATGTCGAAGCTTGCAGTAAAAATACCAAGAAATGCCCAGGGCATTAGGGTTTCTAACCATAACGCCTTATCATGTAGGGAATGACAGGTGTCAGAAGAATGACTTTGGATTGTTGACATTAATACTCATGCTGTTCTGCCCCACCCTGCAGTCAGTGACAGGCATCAAAGTGTGCCTTGGACTCTTTGGCCCCAAAGCTCACCCCATTCTCCTATACCACCCATTTCAGCATATTTCCTTATGGAATGGGGTGAGTGTAAAGTTCAAACACCCCAAGGCACACCTCGACACTTGTTGGTGTCTGCAGGTAGGATGAGGTGAAATGGTGTAAGTGTTATGGGCGACAACCCAAAGGCACACCCCAGTGCCTATCCATCTCTGCAGGGTGGGGTAGGGTTGGCATTACTTCAATACTTCACTGCCATTCCTATTCTGCATCTGTCTAACTCCTGCACTTCCAATGCTAATGCCAGCAAACAAACATTTGGCATTGACAAATGCTTGTCTTATTATGTTGGGGTCTGGCCCTCCTCCCTGAAGGGAGCTCAGCCCTGTCCATGTGCCACTCCTGCTTACCCCCTGGGCAGGCTGCTGGGTGGGCACCCTTGTCCCATAGTCCTTTGTAGCATGTCCTGGCATACCCCCAGAGTGGGGCCAGAGGGCAAGACCCCCAGTGGACACTGTTGGCAGGAACAGCGACACAACAGGGCATCATGCTCGGGGCTGGAATTTTGTAATCTGTGGCAGTACCTGGAGGGGGAATTTGCAATGACATCCCATGTCCACCCCACCCCCACAGGTAATGGCTCTGGCACAGTGGATCCCCCATCCTCTGCCAGAGGTCCTTGGTGTGCCAGACACTCTACCCCGGGAGAAGGAGAGCAGTGTCTAGGATGCTCAGTTCTTCTCCCACTGTGACCCTCTGACATCCCAAGTCCGCTTCCAAACCCGGTTGTCAGAATGCAGACGGATGCCCTGCCTCTGGGCCGACTGACAGGCCGGCTTCACTGTATAAAAGACTGTTAACTTTGTTTAATACTAGACCTTCTGATTTCAATCTTTTATTTCTCCTTACTGCAAATGTGGGTTTATATTGAATTTCATCATTAGCATGAAATGTAGACTTTGTGATAATTTATAGTTTTATTGTGGCATGATTGCTTTCTGCTCTCATCTGTATTTCAAGGTTATAGAAGATATAAATATTTTCTGGGATACAAATAATAGAATGAATTATACTTTGACCACTTGGGCAAAACTATCTCATGTTTCCATCCCTGTGTAGTCTTCCATTCAATATCATAAGTGAATTTTCTGAAATTAGCTCTATTAACCCTTGAGCTGCTGACTGAACTAGAACCTATAGGATTTCAGGACTGATATATCAGTTCATGTTACAGCAAGAGTTAATATCCCAGCTGCTTCACTGGTAGTTAAGTCAGTACTTTTTATTGTTTATGTTAAGGTCTCCCATGTACATTTCATATAACTGCAGATTGTCATTGTTAGCAACTCTTGCATTAAAATCCCCAGCTATGCAGCATTTGGATATTCAATCATCAATTCCATTATATGTTTATGCAGTAATTCCCAATTATTTTCATAACAAAATCTTGAATTGCTTCGTAGCAAATATATATTTATCATGATGTATTCTTGTCTATCCCATTTTATATCTTTAGTTATACTGAACTGTAATAATGAATCCTTTCAATAATTTTTATTTTCAGACCTATTTTAAGAAATGTGATTATTCCATATGCATGTCTGCCATATTTATTTGACTTAACATTGGGTATCCAGATTGCTTCAAAACCATTTCAATTACTGATGTTACTTACCCAAATTTCTTGTAAAATATAACTGTGATTGTATTCTATAAATGTGCATCATTCTGGATTAATAACTTTTGAAGTTATATGTGCTATATTCCAAGACACAAAATTATGGAGCACTTCTGTATTTAAATCTGAATGATCAGGGTCTCATTGAGCATACTTTTAGAGGTACTGAGTTAATTCTGCAAACATTCTGTAGGGTATTGGCTTTGTAATGTCCATAATTGTACAGTGCATCTGCTGTAAATAGGAAATGTATTTTTCCCTAACAATTGTTCCTGTATAAAATAACAAATTGACTTTCCTTCTGCCTATCTATCTATCTATCTATCTATCTATCTATCTATCTATCTATCTATTTATCTCTTTGTAAGTTATTCATGTCTACAGGATGAATGTTCGTATGGTCAGTCAGATTGCCTTTCTCTAATATTCTTAATGCTAGCTCTTTTGATTTGAGGTAGATGTCAATTTGACAACATTCTAGGAGACAGAGCCTGTAACCCTTGATTGTATCTTCCTGGATGACATTTATAATAAGTACTTTAAAAATCAAAACATTTGTGCTAGTTAAGATTGTTAGTTCAGATTCTTTCTCAGTTTTCTTCAGCCCAAATATGGATAAAATAGCTTCCTTTAAATAGCTAAGTTGAGCTGATTCCTGTGTTTTGCATTTCTTTTAACATTCCATTTTAAAGATAGGAGGCGTATTGTAGTACCTTGTAGTCTGTATTATTTCTTGAATGTTCAGTATTAAAGACTGGCCTATCGACTGTACTCATGTGGCTGGAGCTTCATTGGATATGTCTAACTGTGTCAGTCTGTTTTTTTAACCATATCTGTTTTACATAGTAGATAAATGCTACCATCACATATACTGGACAGTCTTTCTCCTCTTGTTTATTTTTAACTTATCACTTTGCAAATGTAAGTTAGTTACCTTTTCTATTAATTCAGATTTTAAATATTCTATTTTATTTTTCATATCTGTGATTACCTCTATTAAGATGACATTAGACATCGAGGATGTTGATTCCTTTAGAATATAATTTGAGAAATGAATGGAAGCATTATACTGTATATTAGTTCTTTGTCTAAAGTGATGCTTTCAATTTGCTGACTTATTCTATCTAGAATGGTGTTCACACACATATTGTGTTTTCCATTTTATTATGGCTTTGATTTTGAAATAATTTGGAGTTATGGTTATCGTGATTATACGAGTTATCTGAAGTGCTCAAGGGACTACACATCTCCATGATACTCTTTTGTGTGTTTTGATTTTATGACTTCATACCTTGTTTTATTAATGCTGGTTCTTCTTTTTTATTGATAAGAGTTTTTATTCTGATCTGTAAATTCTCCTTCTATTGCAGGTAGAGTTTCCTTGTCTCTTTTGTATATGGGAAAACTTTGTGATTACCTAATTTTTCTTCATACTGCCTCTCTCTTTCTTTTGATTTTTCCTTCCTTTCTTCTTTTTGTTTAATTTTATTTTTGCTAAAGTTATAATACCTGTTTTATAGACTGGTTGCTAAGTGATTGAGGTTTCTGATTTTCATCAACAGTCTCTAAAGAATCTTGAATGGTAACTATTGACTTAGGTTTAGGGTATATTTGGCAGATGGGTAGTGGATCTACCTCCATTTTGCCTTCCCTCACATATGCTTTGGTACTTTCCATTTTCTTTTCAACTGGTGTTGAAGCAATTATGTTAATATCTCCTCTGAATATACAGTTGTTTCCATCTTTTTTAGTTTTGTTATTAATAACATCAAGAGCATCTAACTCAATATTATTTATAATTTTCCACTTCTCCTATTCATTCTAAGGCTAAAATCACATTACAGGTTGTAATTATTATTGTAGGTTTGTGCAAACCTACCCTTATACTATTCTTGTACCATCTTAAAAGTATGGTCAGACAGTCAGAACACACCTAAGTAAGAGTTAATACTATCACTGTAAAATACATATCAAATACTTAGTATTATTTAATTTAAACAAAAGAAAAAGAGAGGAAAGCCCTATAGAGACTTTACTCTGAGTACAAGTCCTTATACAAACTACATTTTGGTAATAAAGGAAAAAGAAACTGTAAAGTGCAAACATAGTCATATGACAGATTACAGTTCTTTATACTTGCAGTTTTCTCCAAATAAAACACTATAGTATATGGTTAGGCGTATAATGAATAGAAAGCCGTGGCTTTCAAAATCTGTTGTAGGACAGTTCAAAAGGTAAAAAAGTTGTTGTACTATCGGTCTGATGTCACATCAATAGTACAACAACTTTTTCCTTGCCCTGCAACCTGATTGGCTTACTTAGCAACGCTCTGAGAAGAAAAAATGTGGATCATGGCAGCTCAATTAAGCGGCTGGTCGGGGACCTCATCTTCATGACACGGAGAGCCTCACAGGATCTGTGTCACTAAAATCAATCGCTGTTTTTATTTTTTTATTTTTAAACTAAGTAGTGCCGAGCTAGTGGGATGGGGTGAAGCCAACCTGAGGCGGGATGATTCAGAGTGGGAGCAGCATAACACTGAAGGTAACCGTCAACTTAGGAAAAATGAAAAAGACACATAAGTTAGGAACACTACTATAAAAATAGTGGATGGGTGACCATCCACAACCATGGCTGTGTTTCATCTGGTTGTTGAAGACATCATGGAGACCTCTCGAGGTCTCCAAGATGTCTTCAACAACCTCGATGGAACATAGCCTTGTTGTGATGGTCACCCATCCACTATTCTATATAGTATATAGTAGAGTGTTGTTCTGTATAGAATTCCATCCCTTTCAAAATGCTGTTGTACCACAGTTCCAAAGGTCATGGAATATGATTCTACCCTACTGTGATAGAACAGCATTCTAGAACCTCTAGAGACTGCATGAGTCAGTTTCATTTTGAAAGCAAAAGAACTCATGCACACATATTTCACACAGTACTATATACTATAAAAATACAGGATGAGCAACTCTAACAATCAGTGTGTTCTGCCACTTGGGTTCTGATTCCTATGGACCTCTCGAGCTTCACTCTTTAGGTCAGAGGGAATCGGAACCCCTCTGTGGCAGAACACACTGAGTTGTGCATAGTTGCCCATCCAGTATTCTCTATGTTCAATACAGTTGTGTGCTTGTTTACTCTTATTCCCAGTTGTGTTCTTGAGACCTGATTCTTCAAGGGCTCAGCATCAGAGTTCCTGTTTGCAAACTTGGAAAAGGCTGTATTCATAGTAGTTAGCCAACTTTTCTATTCTCAGCTCTGATACATAGTGCTTTATCTTGGTTATTTTACTCTCTGTAGGTGGTCTGATGAGCCTTTGACTTCTGCATCTACATTTATAGTATAAGGAGAAAGGGGAAAAGAAAAGGACACCAGGTTAAAAAATATAGATGATAATGTATGGGCATGCATTGGTAACCGGTCTGTTAATGGCGAGAGAGGTTGCTACATGGCGACCATGTAAACCTTGAGATGAGCTTGAGGTTTATGTTGCCATGGCAACTCTTGGAGCCAGTTATTCAAACTGGTTGCCAATGCATGACAATACATTATATTTTATAGTGTATGACCACATTTCAATTTAAAAAATTAAGCAGGATCTTTACTGTTTAAATTTTAGTCACCACTGAAGCCATTCTGGGTCATGCTTTCACTGCGCAGCCATTTCTGGAAGGCTCAGTGGGTAGTGCACAGGCACAAAGTGATCCCTGTTGTTAACCTATCGTTGTGACATAGCATCAATAGGTTAACAACATTGAACGACGGACGATGGTTAACAAACTTTAGGAAATGATTATTTCCTAAGGTTAACAGCATTCTACCATACATTATATAGTTATTATAAACCTAAAGAGCTAGTACTTGGACTTAAACTAACCTTTTCAGGTAACTATTTGTGCAATATGTGCATATGAAAGGGAGGGTTTAAATTTAAGCTCTAAATCTAATAACTACTATGAAAAATAAACTAACATTGGAGCTAAGGTCTAGTGAAATATTTAGCTATGGGCTACTTAAATACTGAGCAGACTCACTATTTTACTAAAATTGACTAAAGGCTGTACAGCTGAAAGTATGATGGCATAATGTTATTGAATCAAGTCTTTTACAATGGCTACAATGTCTGTATCAACAAAAAGAAGCAATGTCCACAAACAAGTATTTGTCAATGCCGAATGTTTGCTTGATGATATTAGCATTGGACATGCAGGAGTTAGACAGATGCAGAATAGGAATGGCAGTGAAGTATTGAACTCACACCAACCCCACCTCCACCCTGCAGAGATGGACAGGCATTGGGGTGTGCCTTTGGGTCGTCACCCATAATGCTCACAGCATTTCACCTCACCCTATCCTGCAGACACTGACAAGTATTGAAGTGTGCCTTGGGGTGTTCAGTTTCACAGTCACCCCATTTCATAAGGACATACACTGAAATTGGTGCAGTATAGAGAATGGGGTGAACTCTGGGGTCGAAGAGTCCAAGGCATGCCTTGATGCCTGTCACTGGCTTCAGGGTGGGGATGGGGTGGAATGGTGTGAGCATTACAGATGCCAATCCAAAGGCACACCCCTGATGCCTGTCAGTCTGTACAGGTGGGACGTTATGGTTAAAAACCCAAACACCCCAGGCATTTGTTGGTATTTGCACTACAAATTTTCAGCATGGCCTTTTGTGACCTCCCACCTCATGAAAGCATTTTGGACCTCTGCTCATGAACAGTGGCACTGTGATTTTGTTAATCTGTCCCGAACGTTGATTTCCCACAGCGACTGCACCATTCTGTACCAGATGTGTGAAAACACAGTTCAGGCAGGATATCAAAATGACAGCTGTACCATTCATAGGAAGTTGTGAAGAGATGGCAATGTTGAAAATCTGGAGTGAAAATATTACAAATTCTCGAAGTTACAAGTGTGCATGGAAACTGCGCAAAGCGCGCTCATAACACAGTCATTTTATGGACTTTTGTCACCAAACTTTCAACATAGGCATTTTGGAACCTCTGCTCATGAACAGTGTCACTGTGATTTTCTTAATCTGTCCTGAACACTGATTTCCACAGTGACTGCACTATTGTGTGCCAGTAGTGTGAAAATACATTTTGGCCAGGATGTGAAAAGTGACAGCTTGTACTGTTCATATAGTGAGCCAGCAGGATGAAGCACAGCACTGCAGAATTCTGCAGTAGAGTTACTGCAGCAAACAATGCAGTTTCAATGGGAGTTAATCCTTTGTCATGCAGTAAACCTGTGACACTGAGCTTCATCCTGGTGGGCTTGACTGTAAGGAGGTGGAAAAAAATGGCAATGTTGAAAATCTGGAGGAAAATATTACAAATTTGTGAAGTTATGAGTGTGCATGGAAACTGCACAATGCACACTTTTAAAACAGTCATTTTTAAAATTTTTTCACCAGATTTGCAGCATAGGCTTTTTGGGAGGCCACCTCATGAACAGTGACACTATCATTTCGTTAATCAGTCCGAAAAGGTGATTCCATGCAGTGACCGCAAAATCACCTTTGGGACCAAATAACCAGATGACAGTCACTGAATTCATGAGATGGGGTCCCAAGAACCCCATGTTGAAAATTTGTGCCAAAATTTGGAAAATGGCAGAGATAGCTACATAAGTTGAACCCCCCAATTTATGCCATTATACAGCTACTGCCATGTCTTCAGTTCGTGGTTAGCTATGAAGAGTGCAGACGGTTCCTGCTCCACGGGAGATCTTTACACTAGCCTCTGGAGGTAAGTATGGGGTGAGGGGAGGTAGGAGTAGAGTGTGGGTGCAGGTTGGGGATGGGGGGCAGCGCAGACAGCAAGGGACAGTTTTCTTGTTTACAGGGTTTAAAAAAAAAAAACAACGTGGAAGGTTTTCTTTTACAGGTGGTTTGGCACGCTAGTATGGGATCCCAGCATGCCACCTGAGTGTTTCTTGGGGGCTGTGTCCAACAGGGATTGGGCACCCGTTGGCACATACAGAGTGTCTGGGGGCACATGAGCCAAGGGGATTGGGCACCCCCGGCACACAACAGTTGGGGGCAGGGGACATTATGCTGATGAGGATTGGGCTACCTGTCAGGAAATGAACTAGGAGGGCAAGCTAAAGGGATTGGGCACCCTCTTGGCTTTCATGGGGCTGTGAGGCGCCAGCGACAGCTGCCAATTGACATCAATATGCAAATTTCCTACACGTTACCACCATTGATTGCAGGGGTTTCTTTCAACTGCATGCCACTGCATCTGAACTGCTGTCATAGACAGCTTGGCCATTCATTGGTGCAGTGTGGTTGTGCCTGCAAAATGGATAAGGGCATTTACAGAGCAGGCGGCACACCTCCAAAAAGTCATTTGGTGGCACTATGTTTCTTGTGCAAGCGAGTAAGCAAACATAAATAGGTACTGAATTGCAATGATATCTACAGTCTGTTAAGAATGATACAGAAGAAACATTGCACAATGTCTGATGGCTAGGCAATTTTACAAACAGCAAAACATTAACTAATATGCTAGGAATGAAAGTCTCTCTCCCTGTACTTACAATTCCATGAGTGAGCTGCTAATTCACTCTACATTCTAGGCCATTTGCCTTTAGATATTCATGCTTGCAGTCTGTCCAGCGTCAATACTTTCAGACTTTGCCATAACTATTAAAGACCCTGTGACATGATTTACCTCTCCGCTTTTAGTCCCTTTTCTTGGTAGCTTGGTGTATGGTGAAGCTGCTGTCCAAAATTATGCCTCCCCATATGCGTTTTACAAGTTTATTTTTTAATTTTGCCATGCTTGTGAACGCACTTGACTCACTCACTCAGCTGACTGAAGTTTGCTGCCTCAGCTTGCTGTGACATCAGGTCTTGGAAACAAAGCACCACGTCGCAGTGCTAGCCATTCATTCTCAGCTGATCTTGGGCAAAATTTAACTCAATGCATCACTCTGATCAATAAGAAAGGTAATTGTGATTAAAATGCAGTATCTTTGTGTGTGTATTTTCAACACATTCCATCCATTTTCCATAAGCTTTTGTAAGAAATAAATATATTTTAATAAAGCAGTTTGTTGAGTAGTTTGTTATGTGGTTTCTCCTTTTGGGACACCTGATGTGATCTCCGGGCTGCAAGCACATTTGCAACTTATTATCCAATGCTTTTTTCTAATTGAATCCAATTTAGTTTTTTTTTTTTGTAAAGGACAAAGCTTGTTTGAGGGTGCACAATAATTCTCTGATTTTTGAATAACACAAAGTTGTAATCTCTTGGACTGCCCATTTGTTATCACAACTTTTTGCAGTAAATAACTTGTTTGAATCTAAGTGGTGATTACATGGCTAGAAAGTTAACTTACTTCTGAGTGTTGCTATTTGTGAAGTTATAAGTTATTTAATAAGCCAAGCCAGAATGTATTTATTATATTTGTTTGGGAGTGACTTCTAGCTCTGTGCCCAGTTTACTTTGATTATGCTGAAGTCTCTCAGAGGGTCAAGCTTTTATTGAGTTTCCATTTTCCAGATACAGAAAAACAAATACAGTACAGCAGTACAGCCATAACAATCAGTGTACTATATATAGCCAATTACATCACAGAATTGAAAAGATATTGTGAGAGTATATATTTTTCTTTTAACCTCAGTTTCAGGCAGGCACATAAGAAGTGATGGGAAAAGAAAACCAGGCCACAACAACACCCTTATGGTACCAAAGTAGATGCAATCTCCACATAATAGAAAATCCATCTATGTTACAGCCATCAAAAGTTCCTTGTGTGTTTGAATACATTGCAGTTTGACATTCCAGATAATAGATATATTGAATCACTGTAAATCATTTTGTCTAGTCAGTGTGGTTGGAATCATCCATAATCTTGTGACTGTAACCAATAACAGTAGAAGCTTCAGAGTCTTGCCTTTGATTTTATGTTCAGCTGGTGGGATATTTAGCAGTACTAGGGCAGGTGTGACCAAATTTGGAAAATTAAAAATGTTTTTGAGATCAGCTTGACCTCCTGCGGTAGTTTTCTAAAAGGAGACAATCCCAAAATGTATGGGTTTCATCTCCATGTCTAGCCCCCACCCTCTCCAGAATAACCCATAGGTCACCCCTATATATTTCTCCAGTATCACTAGGGTCCCAAAGAACCATGATCAAAGGTTCCAGAAGAATTCCCAGAGATAAGGAGGGCCATTATTTTACATGCTAGCAAAGCATATTGTAGCCAGCTTTTCATCGATTGATTTGAATGTAATGCTGAATTCCATTTACTCAATATATGAGCACTAGACTCTTGGGATATCTCAATTAGCTGTTATGAGCTGCCCCTGCTGAAGTCATTCAAATGCAATATTAGCCTAGGGTTTGGTTGGTTTTGGGTGAACTGTTATTACATCAGTTTTCAGCCCAAATTAAATATTATGTTGCTTATACTCGGATCAGTAACCAGTGATATTCCTGGGTAGCCTCTTGTTCTGTGGTGTCATCCTCCCCCCACACACACACACACACATACATAGAAACACACATACATGTTCATCCCTCAGTATTTCTTTACAATATTCACTGTCCCTGTTTCTTAGAGCCATGTCGACAGAGAATACAGACCATACACTGTCACTATTTACTGCTGTGCCAGTACAGGTGCTTCATGGCTACTGCTGCCCTTGCTTTTATGTGGGAACACTGACCCTGAAATGGTGCCAGAGCTTTCTAATGTGTGACTACTGCTCCTGAGTAACCATGTACCACTTGTTGCACTGTTGTAGACTTGGTGGCACTGTGTCCAAAACGTGGCTCCCGATGGTTGTGCCCTGTCATCATGTGCCCTATGTTATTGGCGTCACTGCTGTCTGTGCTGTGTATTTGACAGAGGCACACTGTAATAGGTGTCTAATTTTCAACCCATTTGTTTGTGACTTCACCCATCAGCCTTACTTTCTTTTTGTACGGCCTGCTGCAGCCTATGCTTTTGTTGCGATAATGGTGGTGTTTTTTTGGGCAGGGGTGTGTCTTGACATACTGGAGTCATCCCAGCCACCATGAAACACAGCCCTTTGTGATATTATAAAGCACTGAGTGGCTATTATTATTGATCAGAACCCGCCACACCACCCTCAGAGCCCTTACACACACACACACACACACACACACACACCTCAACAAGGATCCCAAAGCTTTTGTACTTTTAGTTCTGTGAGCTGCTCACCTCTCTGTAACACATTACTACTTGCCATATCTGGTAGTAGCCACTGTGCACCAACCCTCCCAGAGTATCAGTTCCTCCTGTGTTCTGGACATACTTTGTCCTACCCACCACAAGCATCCCATGCAGTCTTTAATTCATTCACTGTTTCACCACACGATCTCCTCTGGACACTTGTTCCATGCTTCAACAACCCTCTTTCTGAATGTAAGGTTATACTGAAAATGTACAATAATTGCCAAGTATGTATTTCATGCACAGTAGGAGATACTTGTCTGCTCAGATATTGGCAGAACAGCACTGCTATAGGCATGAGTCATAATGATTTGCAAAAATTATTTCCCCAGAAATGTCTCACTCTGATAGTTCAAGTGTTCCTGATGATGACATACATTATTCGTCATTTGAATATTTATTTTATTTTATTTAGTTTTTGTTGACCGGTAAGTGCATTAGACAAATCCTGCCTATTTTCAGGCACGACCGGGGAGGGATACAGATGAATGCCAACTAACCTTGAACCAGATTAAGCTGTTGGTGGTATTTTTTTTTTTAGTGAATGAGGGAAATTTGGCCAGGACACCAGGGAAATTCCCTACTTTTTGATAAGTGCCATGGATCTTTAACATCCACCTGAACTACCACAAATCCAGGCAGATGGGACCACGGTTTAACATCTCATCTGAAAGACTGCACCTCAGAGTGCAGCACCCTCTCCTTAATGCTTACAGTGTCAGTACTGGGATATTAACCCAAGTGCCAGATGTGGAACTGAACCCACAGCTCTCTGATCTCCTGGCCTCAGAGGCGAAGTGTGCTACCTACTGAGCCACTGACACTAATGATCATGACATAGAGCAACCTGGACAACACTCCATCCAGCTGTCAAACATGCAGCCATACTGGTTTGAACTGTATATGACTGTAGAGCAATATGAAGCACAACAGCACCAGACTCAACCTCCATCGAAGACCATCATCTGAGCCGCCTCAATAACACTGATTGATAAGTGTCTCTTCTAAGTCATATTACCAAAATTTAATGAAAAGCTACATTCAGAAGATGTTGTTCATGGTTTTACTTGATACACTGTACCAGTTGCCACTTATTTCTTAGGTATGCAATGCACACAGCCATGTCGTGTGTTGTGCAGTGTGTTGTGTGTCATGGTGTTACATAGCAATCTGGCCCAATTTTGTATGGTGTCACCCAGAACAAAGATTAGGTGTGTCCCTACCCTTCAAGCTTCTGGAACACATTGTCCTTTTCCAACTCAGTTCCTTTCTATCTGACATCTCCTTTCCAGTATGGCATGTATGCCAATGATACAGCATTGTATGCATCAGGCTACTGCCTGATGAGGTTACACCCAGCTTACAACCAGGTTCAGCTCTGGTTTCCTAACTAACCTTTCCTCAATGCCAAGAAGACTGTCCACATGACCTTCAGCACAAGGCAGAGACTCTCTATCCTTCCATCCATACCCACTTTCTAAACCTATACAGGGACACTTAAACTTTCTGGACAAATTGATGCCATCCAGAAAGAACTGTGCCCCAAGCTTGGTGCTGTTTTCAGGAACCAGATTTGCATCCCACCTACGGCAAGGCGCAGACTTGTTCAGAAGATGATACTGCCCAGTTTCAATTACTGTGATGTAGTATATGGTGTGCCACTAAGTCCTTCCTGGCCAGACTGGACACTCTCTTCAATTCCATCTGCTGCTTGATGCTGGATGCCCTCCATTGCCCCCATCACTGCAATCTTTATTGTGCCCTATCCTTCCACTTTCTTACAAATATGTGCCTCTCCAACTTTGTGAAATTCACCTCCAAGCACTGGTTGAGTGAGCTCCTTCCTACCTCATCTCTTCCTTTATAACAACCCCCACCCTCCCATTCCTTTAGATTGACCGAGTCCCATACCCTGTTTGTCCCTCGTAGATCCAACCAAATCGTCCAATCTGGTTACTGTCACCGCTTCCCAAAAATTTGGAATTCCCTCCAACCTCAAATCTGTCACTCATCCTCTGCTTACTCCATCAGCTCTGCTCTCAATAATTGTCTTGCACCTACCTTCTCCTGCCATGTTCCTCCCTACTTCCTCCTCTAAGCCCTGGACTAAACCTGCCTCTCTACCCTCACCTTTACCTACCACCCCAAGGGGCTTGTATTCTGATCTACTCCCTTCCTGGCCTTCCAAAAGGGTCTCTCTCTCTGACCTTGCCTTATCCCCTTCTCTCTGGTCCAAACATTCACATTGCATGTTTCCTTGCATCCTGAGGGGGTCTCCATGGACAAGACTCTTCCTCCCCACCACACTCCTCCCTCCCTACCTCCCTCCCTTTCCCCTTTTCTTTCATATAAACACTTGTTTACTTATTAACTCAGCACTTGTTATTGCTGATTCTATGTACATGCTATGCACAACACTGTTACACTTTTTGTAACACCCACCTTTTTGCACCCCTTCCCTGGTCGCACTCAGTAGATGAGCTTTTGTTGCTCAGTGTGCCTTCTGTATCTGCCATCAAAGTCTACGTTTCTAAGGTAAACTGGCAAGCTGGGTCCAAGGAGGTGCAGCAGGTGAGAAATGGATGGTACAGGATATGCTGTAAAGGCTTGGTAGCAAATGTCAGAAGTGTAGGGAAAAAAACTGTGTGCTTGTACTGCATCACATTGGACAAGGGTGGCGAGTGAAACCTGATCTTCCTCTCATCATGTATTGCAGATTGTTGTTGCCAGCAGCATGCAGTTTTGTAAGGGCATGGCTGCTCTGAAGGGAAGATGGTAGGCATTGAAACATAAGGGCAACAGAACTGAGGGTGGAGGCTTGGGAGAATGCTGTTCTATGAGGCATGGCACATAAATGAAATGTGATAGCATATTACACAGCTCTCCAAGGCATGAGTAGGTGGTACATGGGCAACTCATGAATGAAATCTCACTCATTGCTCACAAAGTGTAGCTTCGTGGTGTATAAAACAACCGTCATGTGGGTTGGGTGATCACAGCCACAGTAACAGGAAAGTATTAGATAGTATTCCTATTGCTTAGTACTGACAATTGTGGAAATGGTAGTTGATGCAGTGGCATGGTAGGGTCATGTTAAAGGAAGTCCAAACCAGAAATGTCCTGGTAAAAGTGGTGAGGGGTACACAATCTGGAGCAGTTCAACAGTTTGTAACTTCAGAAAAGTGGAGTTTGTGGCACTGTGGATGACAGTTGTGTAGGAGTAGTATATACCTTATACTGCATTGTCAATGTTGATGCACATAATATGTACAAATGTAAATAAATATATACAGATCTCTGACTGTGACCAATCACAATCTTTAACACAGTTCTTTCAGCTTATGACATCTCTGGGCCTTATGCAGATAGTTAACACTGTTACCCGTATCACTTGACTTAGTCTTCCTCCTGGGGATCCAGGCCTCAGATTTGAGGTGGAACCAGTTGGATGGCCTGATCATTACACCATGGGATTCAATTTTAGTGCCCCTCAAAGGTCTACCCCTATGGAGATGGTCAGTATTGCCCTTACTAGATGTTAGCTCTGAAGGCCTAACGGTGGTACTTGACCTATCAATTATTCCAGTGGCAAACAATGACCCAGAGGGATCTTGTGGTGGCCTATAATATGGCCATTTCAGCAGCCCTGGATATTGTTGCTCCTGTCCGAGTTCATCCTCTCTCCTTGCCCTCGGTCCCCATGGTTTGATGGGACCTTGAGGGAGATGCAGGATTAGGTTGAAGGTTAGAGTGTTGCTGGCAGAGATCTGCACTTGATGCTGACCACCTTAGATTGATGGAGCATTATCAAGCCTATCAACCTGCAATCACCTGTAAGAAGTCAGAGTTCCTGTCCGGGAGATTGCGACTGCTCAGAATCGACCAGGTCAGCTTTTTCCAACTGTGGACAGACTGTCCAACCCAGTATGTCTGCAAGTTCGGAAAGCATTTTCACAAATAGAGTGCGATGAACTTGCTTGATTCTTTGCGACTAAGCTGGCCAACATCAGGGTAGCTCCAGCTGGCACACTCTATGGGCATTGTTTCTGATCAGCACTTGGTCACTGGTCTTCAGCCTTCCTGGAGTACCTTCAACCACCCGGAGTTCATGGATGTCATGAGGACAGTACAGAGTATGCACCCTATGTGCTGTAGTTTGGATCCAGGACCAACCTCCTTATTTTAGATTGTATTGATACCATTGGTCCAGTCATCGTGGATAGTTTGGTGCTCCTGAAAACAGGTGAGTTTCCTAGCTCCCTGAAGGAGGCAGTGGTAATACCCTCCTAAAGAAAGCTTCCTGGACCCGAATTGCCATGCTAACTACAGACCAATCTCTAACCTTCTTTTTAGGGAAGGTGGCTGAGTAGGTAGTAGCTGTGACAGCTGGAGAACCATTTAACCATCTGTGACATCTATGAACCTCTCCAGTCCGGTTTTGAAAGAGGCATAGTACTGAGACAGTGATGGTTTGGGTGCTCAATGATCTCCTGATTGCAATAGATTGGAAGAACTGTTCTATCTTGGTTCTTCTAGATCTCTGTTTAGCATTTGACACTGTGGACCATGGGGTTCTTCTCGGTTGTCTGAGGTTCATCTGTGGCCTATCGGGTACAGCTCTCAAGTGGTTTACATCTTACCTCACCGGAAGAACTCAGAGGGTAGTGTCTGTGCTTTATTCTTTGGACCCAGCCCCTCTGTCATGTGGGGTTCCTCAGGGATCGGTGTTGTCTCCCATGTTATTCGCAGTGTGCGTGCTGCCCTCGGAGACATTGTAAGGGCTGAGGTTTCATTGCTATGCTGATGATACCCAGCTCTATCTTTCCTTTGCAACTGACCAGGATGGAGCCTCTCAGTCTTTAATAATGGCCTCACAGAAATCCAGGAGTGGATGGATTCAAGCTGGTTGAAGTTGAACTTGGGAAAGACTGAAGTGCTGGTCGTGGACCAGGACACTGGATAGGGGGGTCGGGGGTAGGTTCACCTCGGGGCTTTTTCTTGGGGTCTACCACTCCCGCCTCTGAACAGGTGCGTATCCTGGGGTACTTTTGATGAAGGCTGACACTGCATGAGCAGGTGTCAACCGTCGCCAAGACCTCTTTTACCATCTGGGAATATCTCCAGGATTAAGCACCTTGTTCTGTCTGATGACCTCCCTACATTGGCTCACACCTTTGTGTCCTCGTGCTTGGATTACTGCAACTCCTTCTACCTAGGGCTTTCGGGGTAGAACTCCACCATTTGCAGCTGGTGCAGAATGCGGCACACGGCTTTGACATGAACCTCCTGGTCCTGCCATATTTACCCAGTGCTAGCGGTCTGCACTGGCTGCCGGTTCAATGGTGGATCACCTTTAAAGTCTGTCTTCTGACTTACCAAGCCCTACATGGACAGGGCCCTGACTACCTGAAAGAGCTTCTGGTTCCCTACCACCCTGGGCGATCACTTCATTCAGCTGGCGAGGGGTTGCTAGAGATCCCAAGAATGTGTTTAAATTGTCTGGGGCCTGGGCATTTCTGCATGCGCCCCATCTCTTTGGAATTCTCTACCCTGCCAGTTTTGTGAGTGTGTGACCGTGGAGTGATTTAAAAAGCCTTAAAACCACCTAATGGATCCAAGCTTTCAGTGATTGATGCATTTGTTTTAATTTAATGTGTAGTTTTATTTAAGTTAATTGTGTGTTATTTAATGTATTTTTATAACTGTGAGGTTGCCTTGGTTTTGGAAAGGCACCACAAAAATAAAGTTTTATTTATTATTATTATTATTATTATTTATAGGTGCTCATGCGATGGGTGTGTTTCCATGGAAAGTGTTAGTGAGTCTGTCTGTTGCCATGAACTAGAAGAGGTGGCAAGACGTTCAGGTGATCACAGCTGCATAACCGTCACCCTGGTTTTGCCACAGTGTGCCTAGACATATGGGTGTTACAGACAGCATACTCACATTTCGCAGTATCATGGTGGCATGGTGGGCCCCCAACACATGAGTAAGTATTGATCTAGTCTCGTAGAAGATAGTAGGTAGGCTTAGGGGTGAGAAAAGGATCATGGGTGGGTCATGGACAGTAAGTCAGTCTATGGAAACAGCAAATCAAACTTACCTGTCCTTTATTTTTCATAATCGCTGGTGTGGAGGTTTAGATTGTATTTCTAGCAGCTTGAAAAAATAAATTTTTTAGATAGAGTGCAGCTTTATTTTTGAAGAAATTGAACTACACATGAAAGGGGCCGATCTTAACATTCATTTACTAGCCCGGTACTAGTGAAGATTACCACAGGCTACTGCAGGATCTTTGTCACTTGCCCGGTTGGGTTAGTGCAGTTCTTCTGGTAGAAAGCTGCAGTTCCATTCTCTGTCTGTTGTGCTGTGTGGCGCCTGCAGTCACAAAGAAAAACAAAACACCAGCATGAAGCGCGGTCGGAGCAGTGAGACCGCAAAGAAGTAAAGCAAAAAAAAAAAAAAAATGGGATTGGACAACTGACTGAGACCACAGAGTAACCCTCCTCCACAGTCAAACTGAGCAACACCCAGCAGCAGCATTCAGGACACAGTGTGGTCAGAAAAGTGAGACTACAAACTCTACGTAAATAAAGACAAGCAGCTCAGTATTTAAGTCAAGACTAGTGGTAGGGCAGCATCTGAACCATAACGTCTGGGTCGGAAGTAAATCAAGACAGACTGCTGAAGCTGGAAAGTTAGCTTAGCTAGTAATGCACTCTGACCTCATCACCACTGTTCCATTTGTTTTAGCCATGTCCCTGTCACCCTGTGCTGTGGTCACCATCTGAGAAGCTGTGAAGCAGCAGTGGCAGCAGATAGTATGCGGAGTGAGAAATGGGCCCTCCAAACAAAGATGTGACTGGAGCACCCCCCAAAACTGAACAGTCAACACCTGAGCATTCAGGAGTCAGTACATGGCATGGTTGGAACAGTAAGATGCCTTGTCCTGACCCTGTCACCCTGTGGTCACCATCGTTCTGAGAAGTTGCTTCCAAAACTCTGAAGCAGCAGCTGCAGCAGATATGCATCAGTGAGAAAATGGGCTTCCTTCCTAACTGTAACAGCCGGGTCTCTGTTTCCAGAGGCACTAATGGTACAAAGACAAACCCCTGAGTCCGCCTCCCAAAGTAAAACAACATTGCTAGATTCACCAGCATTCACACCAGGGTGCAGTTGGAACAGTGAGAGACCACAGCACCAATCAAACAAGAGACTAACGGGCTACAGTCCAGGAACACAGGGAGGTTAAAGAGCAGGTTCTTATTGTCTATGTACTCTGTGAAATTTACTGCACCAATGTCTTATAATTAAATTTGTGCAGTCGGGTTTTTGAAAGTTTTAGTTGAAAGTATTATTTTACCTTGTTTTAAATCTCCCAATTGGATCACTCACAAAAGTTTCTTCTCCAGCTGTGATCAATCTGAAGTCCCCGTGACATCAGTAAATGAATATCAAACTCCAGCTGAGTCCATTCATTCAGTTGTCTCGCTCTGCTGGAGAACTGCATCATTGGCTTGGTAATTACAAAACAGACTAAATATTTCTCTGTCAGGTCATTTTGGTCAGTGGTGGTGTTGAGTGTGTTGTTTGCTGCTGTTTACACTGTCCCGATATGTTGCACTGTATGCAATTGTGACTAACCAAAATTGCCTGATTATAGCATAGCATGATTGTGCTATTCACATATTCTTGCTGCTGTTGCAGTTTGTTTTATCTCTTATTGCAAATTCTATTTGTCCCAGATTTAGCCTTTTTCAGTGTTTCTTTTGTGGTGCTATGCTCCTCTTACGGCTACAAATAATGAGTGCTTTGATAACAAAAGAATGTGTGGTGCCCCCAAACCCACAGCAGTCGCCTTTACTCATTCCAACTTGACTGGGATTACACAATTGAATGTTTCATTGCCAAATGTGCATAGTTATGGTGTGTGTGGATCTGGTATGTGACCTCACTTATAAACTGCAATCTTAGGAACTGCTTTTTGGTACCTGTGTGCTCTCGGCTCTTCATCTTTGTTCTCAGTGATTGAGTTGTGTTCTCGATATCCTATCTTCACCTGCTTACAAACTTGCTCATTCCTCGTAGTCCATTTATTGAAGCAACCTTGCCTACCTCTTCAATAATTCTATTTGTACATAGTCACCATGAATCTGTGCCCATTGTATCATTTTTGTTATGACTTCTCTCACAAACATCATGCACACCACCCAGTGAATCACATCAAGCTACATAACCTGCCGACTGGACCGCTATGATTTGGTACACATTACAGGTCGGGAGGCAGTAATGCTACACTTGTCAGTCTGGACTGAACCTGGTTGGGAGCCATGTACCAACAGTGGGTGGAAAACAGTGCGGCACACGTTGATGTAGTAATGCACCCTCCACCACCTCCATTTTCTGTGCCCCTTTACTTTACTCCACATGATATCTGCTTGTCCAGCTGTCCTGACTTTGCCTCCATGCCAGTATGTGGCTGCAAAGTGACACTGGTTCACTCTCAATGTTTCTCAAAGAGCATTTCTTAGTACTAAGTGATGGTTATGGCATATAGAAATGCACTCTGAGTAGCCTGGTGTACAGTGAGATAGCCATCTTTCTCTTCTCACTCTCTCATACACCCCCTCCCCTTACATTTGCTAGTCTACCATTCCTGCTTCCCACCTAACCCCATCAGTCATATTTGTGTGCTCCATGGGAATAGTCACACAGTGCACACAAAGCATGAACAGAACAGAATCAACTTCAATGTACAAGTTATTTGCAAAGAACGCCTGACACTTACCTGAAAAGGAACCTGAGGCAGCATCACTGCAGGAGATGTGCACATCTCTAAACACAGTTACTTTCTATGCAAAACCTTGGCGGGCTGTGTGCTGTTGCTATAAGTCTGTGCTTGAATGCCTGCAAGAGATGCCAGACAAGTCTCTGAAAGAACACCAGACTAAACATTTTGCAAATAATCTCCTACACCAGCAAACTCCAAATTAGTACTGAATTTGTAACCCTTTCAAATCATGCTCCTGCACAACTCGCTTACAGCACAGGTCCATTTAGAATACTGATATTAAAATATTAGTTTGTGAAAAACAAACATATAGTTTACACAATAGAGGCACACTAGTTGTCTAACAGAAAACTCTAATCCGTAATCCTCTCAAATCATGCCCTGCACAACTGGCTTACAGCACAGTGTGGAACAAAAGCAGTGTTAGATTATTGCTATTAAAATATTAGTTTGTGAAAATGAACACATGCTTTACACAATAGTGGCACACTAGTTGTCTAACAGAAAGCAGAGTTGTACCACAGATCCCACTGGACAATAACAGGGAATGAATTCCCTACACTGAGACCAACTGCTTTTCACCTGGCTGTTCGCTTAGTGATGTCACAGACAAACTACGCGAGTAGTGAACCAGGCAGCGAGGTTCAGCATGTGTTGTGGACGGAGATTGCATGGACTGAATAAAACATGAAAATGCATATATTTAGACTTTCTATTTCTTCTGACAATACTGCACAGAATAATTAAATGACATCTTTTGATTGGAATCAGAGTCATGAAAAGGGATGGACCGAGGTAAGAACCTGCTCTTTAAACCAGCATTCCGACCTCCGCTGTTCTATTCAGCCTTGTCCTATGGTCTGTCCAGATGACAGTGACTGTGACAGTGATACAAGTGTGCTTGAGAGTGTGACACACACCCCTGACACCACACAATCCAGCAACATTTAAGGATCATTTGACTTTTATATTAAGAACTTTAAGACAATGACATTAAGACACTGATTTCACTGAGTGTTATACAGTATGCATGAAGTATTTTATTTCACAAAGTTCATTTGCTATTTAGGTTTCAAATAAATTCAGACACATGCTTGATACATTTCAATTTTATTTGCCTTTTGTTTAACAAATCTCTGTGAACCATAGTGACTGTGGGCTAGTGCAAACTTCTGGGCTAGTGCAATCTCTGGTTCACTGGCCCAGCTGACTAGTGGAAAAAAGTTAAGGTAGACCCCTGCACATGAACAAAACACAGTTGAAAATACTGCAGTTGAAATACTTTTGTGAAACAAAGGAATGCAACAGTTTTAAAGTATTTTCTTTGGGGAATGTCATATCAACTGGATTTCAGGTTATTATTGTCTTTGGAGCATAACAACCGTAATCCAGTTGATATGCATTTTAACAAAACAGTAATCTAGCTGATACTTATGGTCACCAGTAATTATATTCAAATAACTGATTCTACACTTCTTTGTCCTTTGACAGAGCGTTACAGGTACACAGCATACAGACATTTTGTTAGGTGGTGCTGAGCTACCTTGAAGACATGTCCGAGTTCTAATTCTGCCCGCGCTTGTTGCACGACAAACCGCATTTCCATCAGCAGAATATTGTGGGTTCAAGTACTCTGAATTGATGAATAACTTGGCAATAAAAATTATTACATGGGCCTAATTTTCTCTCTGTTCAACACATAATGATTTCACATAATGCCATTAAACATTGTGAGTGATGATTTTGTTGTCACGGTTTGTTTTCTCATTTCCGGCACCTCCATTATTTGACCAGCAATGCAGCTGGAACATTTGGCAGATCAGTCGGCTCAGGATGGGAGGTGGGTGGGTGTATGGACAGGAGGACAGGAAACTGGCTGGCGGGGCGAAGTACAGAGGGTGGGTGGGGAGGACTCATCCTCAAGGTTAGTCACAGGGTCCCACAGGGGGTCAGTGCTGAGTTCACTTCTATTTAATGCCTATATTGATCAGAAGTGGAATCAGGAGTGGGATGAGCCTTTGCAGATGACTCTAAGCTGTGGTGGTGGTGGATGGGGAGGAGGGAAAGTTGGATCTCCAGGAGGTCCTGAAGACTCTAGGGAGGTGGTCATGAATCTGTAAACTGAAGTTTAATACTGCGAAATGCAGGGTTCTGCACCAGAGGGCCAAAAACATGACTCATAAATACACCTGGGGGATGCTGTAGGTTTTGAGGTGGGAGAAAGACCTTGGGGTGGTGGTGGATGTCAAAATGAACAACTCAGAGCAGTGAAAAGGGTGGTGGCACAAGCAAATAAAATGCTGGGTGCATAGCCAGGGGATAACCTCAAGGAGTAGTGAGGTACTCCTTACGCTGTACAATAGCCACAGTTGCTCAACATAGGGAAAGGCCCTATGAGGAGTGACTGGGGAGCTCAACCTATACTCGCTGGAGGAGAGAAGAGACAGGGTGATATGATAGAGGTCTTCAAGTAGCACAAGGGATCATAGGGTAAGTCTTGAAGGGGTCCTTCAGCTGAGGAACCAGGGGCCACCAGGGACTCCCATGAAGCTGGATGGGGAGGTTGGGACAGTGAGGAAACTTCACTGAGAGTGGTGGAGCCCTGGGATGTACTGCCCAGGGAACTGGTGGTGCTACTACTGTGGAGGAGTGCAGGAAGGGCTGGGATGGGTGCAGGGGGCAGGGGAGGTACATCCAGGAGCCCTGCTGGAAAATAGGGGCCCTTGTTTGGAGGGATGGAGGGCTAAAATCGGTGCCCTACATAGGCACTGACCATTGAGTAGACTCGTAGACCATAGGGCCTATTCTGCTGGCTTCATAGTATGTTAGTATGTATGTTAGTATCCCAAGAGGCACATAAGACTGGATCTTGTGGGAATCTGTGCATGCTAACATGGTTCTTATGAGTATTAGAACATAGAAACATATAAACATAGAAGTTGACGGCAGATAAGACCGCAAGGCCCAGCCAGTCTGCCTGTTTCTTTTTCTACCTTATGAATGTGCCATCGGCCTTTGCTCTGTCAATGGCCTATCTATTCATACTCATCTGTATTGCTCCTTATGCCTATCCCATGCCTGTTTGAAGCCCTGCACTGTATTCATATCCACCACTTCCTGAGGTAGGCTGTTCCATGCATCCACAACCCTTTCTGTGAAAAGAACTTCCTCACATCACCCCTTAATCGGCCTCCTCTAATCTCATGCCTGTCCTCTTGTCCTGCTATTTTCCTTATATTGAAACATGTTAGACTCTTTCACCCTGTTAATGCCCTTAAGGTGTTTGAATGTTTCAATCATATCACCTCTCTCCTTGCTCTAGGGTATACATATTGAGCTCCGTTAATCTGTCCTCATATGTTTTCTGATGCAGTCCCTGCACCATTTTGGTTGCCCTTCTCTGGACTGCCTCAATTTGGTTAATGTCCTTGTGAAGGTGTGACCTCCAGTACTGCATGCAGTACTCCAGATGGAGCCTAACCAGTGTCTTGTAAAGAGGATTATTAACTCCTCTTCTGACTTGTGATACCCCTACTAATACACCCCAAAATCCCCTAGCCTTATCTACTGCTTTAGTGGTCTGCTTGAATAATTTCAGGTCATCAGTGATGATGATGCCCAAGTCTCTTTCTTCCCTTGTGGCTGCCAGCAGCTCGCTCCCAGTCTATAGGTGACTTCAGGGTTTCTCTTCCTTACGTGCATGATCTTGCACTTCTTTATGTTAAACCCCAATTGCCAATCTTCTGACCATTTGGTAGTTTATCTATATCTCTTCTCATTCTGCCCACCCCATCTGGATCATCTAATCTGTTGCAGATCTTGGTGTCATCTGCAAACAGACAAACCTTACCTCAAGTCCATCTGCAATGTCACTGATGAAGATATTGAAGAAGACTGGCCCAGGACTGATCCCTGAGGCACCCACTTGTGACTTGCATCTCCTCTGACTGTATACCATTTACGACCACTCTCTGTTTCCTGCCCGTCAACCAGTTTGCCACCCAGTTGACCAACATCTGACCCACCCAAGCCTACCCAGCTTATTAATCAATCAATCTTCTATGTGGAACAGTATCGAAAGCTTTGCTGAACTCAAGGTAGGCGACATCAACTGCTCCACCACTCTGGTTACCCAGTCAAAGAAATCTATGAGATTAGTTTGACAGGACCTTCCTTTCGTAAACCCATACTGTCTTGGATCCTGTGTCTATGGATTCCAGGTGTTACACTATCCTTTCCTTAAGGAGTGCCTCCATAATCTTGCCCACTACTGAGGTAAGACTGACTGGTCTGTAGTTCTCTGCTCCTCCTGCTACCACTCTTGTGGAGCGGGATCATGTGAGCCCTTCTCCAGTCTTCTGGGACCTCTCCTGTGCTCAGAGACTCACTAAACAGTTCTGATAATGGCTCTGCTAGTTCCACCCTTAGCTCCTTTAGTACTCTGGGATGTATGCCATCAGGTCCCATTGCCTTGTCCACACTGAGCTTATCGAGCTCTTGTAGGACCCTTTCTTTGTGAAGGGACTAGTGCACACCTCCTCCCCTGTGTCCATGGTGCTGAGCTGTGGGCCTTGCCCTACCTTCTCTTCAGTAAATACTGAGTAGAAGTATCTATTTAGGATAGATGCTTTTACATGGTCCTCCTCCTCACATGCCCTCTTATCCCCTTTGATCTTAGCAATACCCCTCTGGACTTTCTCCTTTCACTAATATATCTATAGAAAGTCTTGTCACCTTCTTCTACTGTTTATGCTAGTGTTTCCTCGGTTTGGGCCTTGCCTGCCTTACTGCTTTCCCTGCTTCCCTTAGGGAAGTTTGGTATCCCTCGCTATCTTCATCCTGCTGCATTCCTTTATATTTCCTGAAGGCCAGCCTTTGGCTCTGACCTTTTCTGCTACTGTTTTGAGAACCAAAGTGATTTGCATCTTCTTTTGCACTTCCTTTTCTTTCTAACACAATGGGATGTTGCTTCAAGTATTGCATCCCTAATGCTTGCCCACTTTGCCTGTACCCTCACCTGTATTTCTTTTGCCAGAGCTAGCTTAACTCTGTTGGCCATCTTATTAAAGTCAGCTTCTCTAAAGTCCCATATTTTACCTTGGAATGGGATAATTTAGTTCTAGTGGCCAAATTGAACCATACCATGTGATGGTCATTGGCCCCAGGTTACCTTCTGCCTGGAGATCTGGGATCCTTTCCTGTTAGTCAGTACTAGATCTAGGATAGCCCTGTCTCTTGGGGGTTGTTGTACCAGTTGTTTGAGGCCCTCCCCTATAGGGAATCCACCACGTGTCTAATTCTGGCAGATGTTCCTGCTGGCATTGACCAATCTGTATCTGGCATGTTGAAGTCTCTTATTATCAGAACCTCCCTTAGCTGTCATGTTTTGTATCTCTTCTAACAGTAATGTGTCTGTGTCCTCCCGGTCTGGAGGCCTGTATACAACCCAATTCATAGCTGTCCCATTTCCTGTTTCCAGGGTGACCCACAGTTCTTCTGACTCCTTATGTGTATTCTGAATTTCTGTAGCTTTGATATTTTCATTGACATAAAGGGCCACCCACCCCACCCCCTTTTGTACCTCGGTCTCTTCTGAACAGTACATAGCCAGGTACTGAAGTCTCCAAGTGTGGTTACTGGTAAACCATGTCTCACTAATGGATACTATGTCCAGTTTAGCCTCTGTCATTATTGCCTGCAGGTCCGGATCTTGTTTCCCAGACTACGAGCATTTGTGTACATGATTTTCCATTGGCCAGACTTGATGTAGTCGTTAGGGGCGAGGTCTGGCGTTTCTCCTGTGTGTCATATGGGGAGCTGGACCTTCTTCCTTTCCTGGTGATGCAAGTGAACTACAAACATGCAGAACTTCTGTTTGACCACTAGCTGACGGGGAAGGGTGTTCTTCCCATTCGACATATGGGTGCTGCACCCACCTCCCATTTGCTAGTTTAAATATTCTGCAAAGATGTCAAACTTCTGCCCCAATGCACTGACTCCTCCTTAGTCAGATGCAGTCCATCAAATTTAAACAACGTTTGCTCCTAAACTGCTGCCAGTTCCTACAAATTTGTGTCTTTTTCCTGGCACCAGCCCTTGAGCCACATGTTTAGCTCCCCTATCTCCCCTTCTCTGACCTTACATCCATCTTCCCCCTCCCAGACTGGCAGGATCTCAAAGAAGGAGATGCCAGATGAAATGGTTCATAGTTTGTCACCCAGCCTGGTCAGGTGTTCCTTGGTCTCCACAACTGACTGGCTGGCGAGATCATTAGTCCCTATGTGTACCAGGACGTCAATGTTTTCTCCTGCTTCTTGAAAAATTTTTGCAATGCAGTCAGTGTCTCTCCACACTGATGTACCTGGAGACATCTGACCGTTACCCTGGCTGAGATAGGTATCAACCTCGAATCATGGAGTCTCCTATGATCAGAAGTTGCATGGATTTCCTTTTGCTTTTTAGTTTTGGTTCTGTTTTGGGCTGGTTTTGTTTTTGCTAGCTCCTGTGCTGCAGTGTCCTCTGCCCTTTGTTTGATTTGGAGATAGAGACAGATACCTGTTTGTAGTTTTTATATGGTTTGTGGAGGTGATATGTTGAGAGCACCGGTGATGGGGCACCTGATTTGCCCTCTAACCACCTGCCAACCTCCCAGACCAACTACCCTCTGCGGTCAAGGTGCTTCTGTTGGATGTTGGGGAAATGGTGGGTGGCTCTTGTAATATATTTCTTGAATATGCAATTTGAGGCAGGCAATATCTGCCCATGCTGCCTGGAGCTGACCCTTAGATTTCCAATGGCCCAGCATAAATGACAGTGTCCTAAATCCTGTAAAACTGCCCTTCTGAAAAGTGTTCCACAGTACCTGCAGTTAATAATATCCATTCCAGATAAGTTGCTGGGTTTATAACCTGGTCAGAGTAATCAGAAGGAAGAAAATGAAAGCAAAGGTTTGATTTTGTGTTTTGTTTGTTTGTTTTGTATAACAAGTTAAATTACTAGTGCCCCTGTAAATGAGGTCACTGTGTGGATACCCTCTGATCTGCCTCTTCCTGCTTTGCTACAGGAAATGTCATGACTGTGCTACCCTATAAAAAGAGTGTAGTGTAGGGGTAGTTAGGGATGGGGTTGGGGGCTGGGCCTTCCCTGCTGAAAAGAAGAACCACGGACAAAAAAAATAAGGAGGTAAGAGCAGAAACAATCAGCCAGCAACAAATGCAGTAGTCCTGAAAGCTTCCTAATGATAGATAAAACTGTAAAACCTGTAAAGCACCACCTGTAATAGATTCACAGAAGATATACCCTGTAAGATACATTTTGCTACAGAGGAAATTAAAGCAGTAACAGAAAATATACCTTGCAAAAGAC
Organism: Neoceratodus forsteri; assembly: GCA_016271365.2. Taxonomy (NCBI): domain Eukaryota; kingdom Metazoa; phylum Chordata; order Ceratodontiformes; family Ceratodontidae; genus Neoceratodus; species Neoceratodus forsteri. Next base: position 1,877,166,381 of record CM057452.1, read on the forward strand.
AATTTGAATCAGAAGATTACAACAGTAATCTGTAAGCACACACCTGTAGGCACACCCTGTAATAATGTAGTAGAAGGTATACCCAGCAATAACAATTTGAACTAGAAAAATAAAGCAATGAAATGTTAGCAACAAACAGTAACAAGCCCTGTGAGTACAAAAGAAAATAATAACACACATAAAATATGCCTAGCCAAAAGAAGCCTTAATCCTTTCCTTGCTCTGGTAAGGTTCTTGCTCTGTCCTTTCAAGCAACCTAGAAGAAAATAGCTCAGGTGATGCTAGGTGCCTTGGCCAGCAAACCTAGTCTTCCACCTCCAAGACATCAACTAACCTGACCTTTTAACCCTTCCTCTGTTGGAAGTTACTGACAGTTTGTCAGCTCCACCCCCCATACACACCTAATCCCTGGAAGAGATGTGGGAGGAAAGCAATTAGCTCCTTCAATGTGAGAAGGAGACTGCAACACCTCTGAGACAAACAAAAACCTTTCAGCAAAAAAATAAAAAATAAAACAAAATAAAATAGTGGCAAACAGTAATTTTGCTTAGCGTAATGATAAAAAGTCACAAAATGTAAGCATCACCTGTAATAATTTCACAGAAGATATACCCTGTAAGAAACACTTTGCTACAGAGAATAATAAAGCAGTAACAGAAGATATACCTTGCAAAAGTCAATTTGAATCAGAAGATTACAGCAGTAATCTGTAAGCACACACCCATACCTCTCAACCTCTTGCCTCATGAATCAGGGACAAGGCTTAAAAAAACAGGGACAAAGACCCCAAATCAGGGACACATCTTAAAAATTGGTACTATTCACTCAGAAAGCTGATAAAATAAAGGGATATGTATTAAGATGCATTTTCTGAAGAAGAACAAGTCTATAACTTTAATGTTTGACATTATTTTGTGATTTTAGTCACACGTTCTGTCACAAAAAGCAAATTTTATGAGGGACAGAGGAAAATTTGGAAGCTAAATCAGGACGCCCCTGAAAATCAGGGACAGTTGAGAGGTATGCACACACCTGTAGCTACACCCTGTAATAATGCAGCAGAAGGTATACCCACAACAACAATTTGAATCAGAGGAAAATAAAGGAATATAATGCTAGCAACAAACAGTAACAATCCCTGTGAGTACAAAATAAAAATAACAACACACAGTAAATCTGCCTAGCCAAAAGAAGCCTTAATCCTTTCCTTGCTCTGGTAAGGTTCTTTGCTCTGTCCTTTCAAGCGACTTAGAAGAAAAGAGCTCAGGTGAAGCTAGGTGCTTTGGCCAGCAAACCTAGCTTCAGCCATAAGCAACACATGTATTGACCATGTTTGGCCTGGTGAAGCTCTATCTGTGCAGAATGGTGAGTGACCATCCCAAAATTGTATAGCAGACTGATTAAGAAAGGCAGAAGCAGCAGTACCATAATGTCATATTCAAGGGCGTGGTACACAATTTATAGGAATGGATGGCAAGGAATGGAAGCAGCTTGTGATAGATGATCTTACATACCTTTGTGAGGAACTAAGGCCTTGATAATTACCAAGATCAGAAAGGGTCTACATGAGATATAAACTGTGATGGACAATTACGTGTAACTCAGATCATAGATATGTGAAACATGTGCACAGTGTGATGCAGAGTGGTGTGCAAGGTAGAATGGAGCACTAAGATATTTCAGTTGCTGTGAGAAAGTGTGAGCAACAAAGTGTTAATATGTTCACGGCTTAGGAAGACAAAGTACTTGACCAAGTAAGCAATAATCTCAAAGGTTAGGAAAGACAGTTAATTAGGAACTGAAAAAAAAACTTTCATAGAATACAACCTAGGAACTAAAAAAATATTCATATAATACAATCTATGTGCCAATGGAAAATGATTTAACATTGAAACAAAACAAAGTTTAGCTGTGTCTGTAAAATCAGCCTGGGCAAATAACTATTTTATTTGTGTCACACATAGGGTGCAAAGTAAACACTATAGGGCGGACCAAATAGGATTTGAACTCTCATAGCAAATGTCCAAAACCTTTTATTCATGGCATCTGTGTGTACTGGCAGTGCAAGGCTGGCAACATACATGTTTCACTTCTGCCATACAGAGGAAGGGGTAGAATGTAGGGACAGAAGAGACAGCCACTGTGACAGAAATCAAATAAAGGTTATTTTGAGGTTATTTTGCTTTTGAGGGGAGAGAGGCATTTTCAGCTACTGTGACAGAAATCACAAATAAAGGTTATGCATGGCTTGATTGTGCCTATGTGTGTACTTTTGGGTGAGGGCAGGCTGCAAAATTATTTCATTAGTGCCAGTCAGTATAGTGCCGGACAGTGGGTGCAAGATACAGATTTTGAGGGAGAGGAGTCATTTTCAGTCACTGAAATGTCACATACACGTGTTCAAAGCATCACAGTGCTGGCTGTGTAAGGCTGTAAAATAGATCATTGGCTTCAGCCATGGTGGGGGTGGCACCCTGGGAGGGTTATGCACAAGCTGCACATCTTTGACAGTTCCATCACAAACACAGTTTGTTCATGGCACCCTTGTGCTTTCAATCACAAATAAACTTTTGTAATGGACCCAGTGTGCCCTTGTGTGTGCTGGCAGTATGTGGGTGTGCTGGCAACATAAATATATGATTTATGCTCATATAGCCGGGGTGAGATGAAGACTATGATGGAGACCAAATAACAATCCTACAAGCCAAAAAACATCCAAAGAAGAACAGTATGTAACCATCAAATGTGTTTAGTTTCATTGCAAGGTTACCAGACTAACTATGAGAATGCTGCCATACAGGGGTTGAGAGACCAATTTCTGATGGCATAGGAGTCATCCTATGTAAGAAATCACCAGTGTAGTGTATCCCAGGCTTCTGTGTTTCAGTGTTTGCACTGCTAGTGCTACGTGCAGTCTGGCAAACTAAGTATTTATGTTGTGAAATACAGAGCGGTCCAGACACTGACTGTAATGTAGACCAGGTTTTTATTGCACAGTGACATGCATGGCCATAGAATCAGAGAATGTTACAGCAGAGAATGACAGCCTTGCACATCCAGTCTGCACAAATGTTATCCCACTAAATCCACATCCCACTTCCAAGCCCCTAAGCTGTGTGTATAGGTGCCTGTCCCAGGTCCTCTTGATGCTTGCCACTGTTTGTGACTCTACTATCTCATCTGCTAGCTTGTTCCAAGCCTCCACCACCTTCTCAGAGAAGAAATGTCCACCCACGGTACCCGGTATCTAATAAAGGAATAATGCCTGACAGGGTGGGTGTTATGCTGGGATAACATCCCACCTCAGTGGTCAGTCGAGGCTACAGCTGGAGGGTGTCCAACACCCGAAGGGATGTTATCCCAGTATAACACCCACCCTGGAGGGCATCATTCCTATTATACAATGGCTTGTTGTTTTATACAGAAAAATAATTTTAAAGAATTTTGTTTAGCGTTAAAAATATTTTTTTTAAGAGAAGATACAAACAATCATCAAGTGGAAAAGGAAATATCTATGGCAGCATCATCTAGTTAATCAGCAGGGATGTTATGCCATGATAACATCCCTGCTGTGATGGCCAACTGACCAATCAGGAGCCTGTAATCAGTCAATGTCCCCTTGTTCTAGTGTCTTCCACTTAGCGAAACCGCTGGCCTGTACACACTCTGTTTATCCCTTTCATATCTCCCTCTCTCTGCATGTCCACATTGTATGAAGTCCTAATGTTCTGCTCCTCCATTTACACAGTTTGCCCTCCATCTACTGAGTCATCTTTGCTGCTTGATCTTGTACACTTTCGCAATGGCTATGTTCTTCCAAGGTATGGTCACTGGACTGATCAATGGGGAACCATGCTTGTCACCCTCCACACCCTGGAGCGTACACCATTTACTGCCAGTCTCTGAGTTCTGTTCATCCCCACACTGTCCAGTCTGTTGACCAGTTAGAGTGAATTACATGCAGTCCTGTGTCAGTGCATGGATAGACAGATACTGAATAAGGAATTTGCAGGTGTGTGCAGCTGGGCATGGGGAGACATTGAGTGCATACTGGTTCATGTGCTATGCAAAATGTGAGAAGAAGTTGATTTATGGCTGCTTTGCTCATTGTGTGTGTGTGTGTGTGTGCACTGAGGAAGGGATGTTGTATTCGGTGACCCATTCATTGCAAAACAGGCAAGAACAGCAAACAGAAGTAGTGGAAAAGATGGGGCACCAGGAACGGTGCTGTGGCTGTCATCAGTAAACCACAGGTAAATATAGAGACAGAAAATAAGACCCAATATAGAAATAAACAAAAAACATTTAGTTCAATGTATAGTTAGTGTCCTGATGATTATCCCAACTGCAGCTGCCTTTGATGTTTGTGTTAGCTGATTTGTATTGCCGATAGGTATGGTGTAGTGCTTTGATTTCAGCTCTTGTTTTGAGAGTTGATCTCAAAATGAGGAAATAATTTGTGGCACTAATACGCTGAACCCAGGAAAAGGCACAAATAAGTGCATGAATTGGCGGATGATCACTACTCTGAAATCCAACAATGTGTTTTTACATTGATGAAACCACGGAAACCTGAAGTGCAAGGATGAATGCACAGCCAGACTCCCAGAAACATAACATAGAAACACAGAATTTGATGGCAGATAAGGACCGCTTGGCCCACCTAGTCTGCCCATTTCTACCTAATGGATAAGCTGCATATCCTAGTTAACCAACAGCCTACTTCCTTTTACCCCAATACAATTGCCTTATGTCTGTTCCATGCATTCTTGAATTCCCACTGTTTTTGATTCCACAACCTCCTCAGGAAGGCTGTTCCATGCATCCACAACCTCTCAATGAAAAAATACTCCTCACATTACCTCTGAGCCGGCCCTGTCTATCTTCAAACTGTGCCCCTTGTTCTTGCACATCTCTTTTTAAAGATGCTACCTCTTGGACTTTGTTGATTCCTTGAGGTACTTGAAAGTTTCTATCATGTCCCCTCTCCTCCTTTCCTCAAGGGATACATATTAAGCTGCTTTAGTCTCTCTTTGTATGTCTTCTGGTGCAGACCCTGCACCATTTTTGTTGCCGCCCTCTGGACTGCCTCCATCCTGTCTATGTCTTTGTGGAGATGGGGTTCCAGAACTGCACGCAGTACTCCAGATGAGGTCTCACCAAATGTCTGTACAGAGGATAAGAACTTCCTGTTTTCAGAGTGAAATTGTTTTAGCACAGCCACAATAAGGCTCAGAGCTCCTTTAGTATTTAGAGAACACTTTTATTATATTATATTGTATTGTATTATATTATATTATATTATATTATATTTTAGTTCTTTGTATGGCTAAGTCTAAATTAACTCTAATCAAACTCTGATCTCTAAAAGTTGTTTTACATTGGTTGTGCACATGCATAAACCAATGTATTGTTGCAATACGGGATTTTGTGTGTATCGCTGACGAGCTCCATTACAGTTACAAAACCAGGGATTGTAATGGGCTCAGCAGTCAGCAGCAGTGATCACTCAGTGTGGTCCTGATGCAACTCTCTGCTAGGTGAGCTGAACAGCCATGCACTTCAAAGGGCAGAAGCTGCTCCAATCAGACAGAGCTTCGTCCTTAGATTTGCACGAAGCCCACGCCAGTAAACAACTGATTGGCTTGTGAAGTGAAAGGGAGGTCTTACAACAGAAGCTTCAAAAAAAAAAATCTCCTTCCCAGACTAACAAAACAGGCTCCCCATCCCTCATTGTGGGACACTGGGTGGCCCACTCCCAGTGTCCCCAGTTGTCCTTCAGCCCAGAATGGTTCCCCGCCTCCCCAGCAGTATGTCCTCTTGATATAAGGTTTGCCAATAGCAGGTGCCCATCCCTGTGTTGGCAGTAGCCCCCTTACTCTGACAGTGTGGGACACTGGGTAGCCCACCCCAGTGTCCCCAGTTGTGTATTAAATCCTCATATTATTGTTGTAGAACACTGGGGAGCCTACTTCCAGTATTACCAGTATGTCCACGCCCCAGCAGTGTTGCCATTCCCCTTATGTTTGAGGACAGCGGGTGCCCAATCCTCACATCGTAGTAGCCACCATCCTCCTCATAATATGGGACACTGGGTAGCCCATTCCCAGTGTTCCCAAATGTATAATGTACTTGTAAAAGAGAACACAGTCCCCTGATATCTTTTATTAATTATTTTTTTAAAACCTGGAAAAAAAATGGTCCCTCGCCCCCTTCCCCATTCCCAGCCTCCTCTGTGCCCCAACCTCCTGCACCCTCTCTTACCCCATACTTAACCTCTGGAGGTCAGCAGCTATCTTCTTCTTGACCAGGACACGCCTGCACACTTCAAAGGTGAACCGTGAACTGAAGGAATCAAGGTAAGCCGATAATGGCTGTCAACGGGGTTCTCAACTAATGGGATATCTCAGCCATTTTTAGATTTTGATCCCACATTTCTCAACATGGGGTTCTTGGACCCACTCATGAGCACTGGCACTATCATTCATTAATCAGTCCTGCAAGGTGATTTTGGTAGCTGTGTGGAATCACCTTTAGGACTGAGTAACAAAATGACAGTGCCAGTGTTCATGAGGTGGGTCCCAAGAACCCCTATGTTGAAAATTTGGTTCAAAACTCCCAAAAATGACTGCATTACAGGCACGCATTGTGTAGCGCTCCATGCACGCCTATAGCTTTGCAATTTTTTCATATTTACACACCAGATTTTCAGCATTGCCATTTTTTCACACCTCCTCATGAACAGTATAGCTGTCATTTTTCACATGTTTTTGCACCTGTTGAACAGAATGGCACGGTCGCTAGTGAAATCAACTTTTGGGATGGAGTAACAAAATTACAGTGCCAGGCTCATGAGGGAAGGTCTGAAAAGCACCTGTTGAAAGTTTAATGAAATAATTCCAAAAATGACCACATTATGAGCGTGCATTACAGCTTCTATGCACGTCAGCGTAACTTTGACAATTTTTCATATTTTTACCCAGATTTTCAATATTGCCATTTTTCACACCACTTCATGAACAGTATATAGCTGTTATTTGGCACATTCTGGCCGAACATGTTTTTACACCTATTGCACAGAATGAATGCGGAGCTTTGCAAAATCAAATTTTGGGACAGATTAAAGAAATGACAGTGCCAGTGTGTTAATGGTGTGATGTCCCCAAAAGGACATGTTGAAAATTTGGTTAAAAGAATTCATGAAAATGCCCATGTTATGTGCATCTGTTGAATTTATTCACGCACGCATAATTTTTAATGGATTGGAGGGCAGGGTCAGAAGGACCCTGCGCTCCCACAGTAAAATTAGGATACTATTATACTATCTCAAAAGAAGGGAAATTCATTGCAAAAAATTATGTTACTGCATCAGTTAGGGTTTTTATTAAATCATCAAAAGCTGGGAAATTAATGCTAGGGTTCCTACCTTACCACCCTTATTTCCACACACCAACAGATGCTGTACATAGGTCATCAGACTCACCTTCCCATTCTCCTGTACTGTACCTTGTCAGCTTGTTTACACATGGAATGGGGTAAGAGTTGGGCCTGATGATTCCATGCACACCCTCTATGCCTGTTGGTGTGTGGAAGGTATGGGGTGGTAGGACTGGGAACCCAAACACTGAGTTTCCCAGTTTGACAATTTAATAAAACCTAACTAATGCATTAATGTATTTTGCAATGTGATCTGCTGGCTGTACTATAGCAACAAGCAGCATCATTTCATTCATTAGATGCTGGCGCTTAGCAGTGAAGGAGGAAGGGTTGTGCAGTACTGGACTGGTGGATGGTGGCAGCAATTGCCTTCTCCTAATAAGGAGAATTGGGTGAAGGGGCTGGGTGCTCGTGTGGGTGTGCGGGGCCATTGGTGGGGTTACTGTGTATTCTTGGCACTGCTGCTCTCTTACATTAGTCTATGGCACTATTCCACTAGGGCATTTGAAATGGTTCGCTGTGCTTGAACCATTTCAAATGCATGCTGGCCTGGATCGTGTCCACACTTAACCACTTCCAGATCCAATTTATGGAACCGTGCTGAAATCATGATAAGACCTGGGCTTGAGCTTGATTCTATAAATTTTTTTGAAAATGAATTGGTTTCTTACAGTGCTAATGGTCCAGTCCATGTTGATGCATTTTGGCTGTTGAGTGCACGGTAGATGAGCTGCTGAACCGGCTTGCACCGCACACAGATTATAGCTATAATGTGAATGCCAGAGACTGCATCTCCTGAAACTGATCAGAGAATTGAGTTTCAGTAGAATGCAACAGCACAGTAAGAACAAATCTGTTTTTGAAAATAAATTTTGCACTGTGCTGTAGTGTGAATGGGGCCTATAAGATAGGGGCTGTCATGGAGGGAGCAGGTTGTATTGGTCACCATTAAAGTTTTTTTTTCAGCAGAAAAAAATCATGGTGCTGGATGGATAGGAGGGTGAGATTCAAATAGGTGTTACTGAAAGAAGTTGCTGCCTTGAAAGTACATGAGGCTATGGGATCAGATTAGAGACATTGCAGGGTATAAAGGGAGCTCAAGGAAGTGCCAGCGTTAAACAAGCAAGCAGCGCTCAGCACTGACAAATGATTGTTTTATTTTTAAATAAACCTTCACTGATTCACTTTTGTTGCCCATTGGTTTGCTTGTTGCATCATGGTCCATGGTTTCTGACTGGAAGTCAAACAATGGACTGCATGCTCACAAGGCGACTTTTATTGGCCCAAAGTGTCACGTGATAGCTATAGAGCTTGAAAGTTTCATTTCATTTTCATTTTTATACTTGTCAGCTGATGAGCAAGTTTGCTCGTTTTCACAAGCTTGACAAGTTTTTTAAAACCATATACCATAAATACAATACAGTACAAACTAAATAAGCTGCATTATACAATAACATCCATACAAAATAACACAGACATCAAACATTAAATACAAGTGCATTCATTCATTGAGATACAGTAAGCCATTGTTTTAGTCTGGCTTTTAATGTTCTGGTGATTGTACAATTAACAATTCCTCAGGTATGGAATTATAAAAGGCTGATGCCCTGTTAAGTAAAGTAAAATATATTTATAATGTTTAGAATTTAAAATGAGAAAAAGAAGGAAGTATGATGAAAATGATAAAATAAATCTGTATCTGATCAGTATAATTACTGCATATAAAATGAATGGATGAGCTCTGAGATGATATTAATAGTTTTAAAGTCTAATCACTTTAAGATGGAGAGATTCTTGTTAAGTCAATTAATTATCATGCTTAGCCCTATTTGAAAATTGATATTTTATATTCTTATCTCTACCAGTTTGCTGATAACACAACCATCTCTTCCTCAAATGTTTTTCAGTCTGTTTGTTACAGTTATAGTGGCTTTGCACAATAAACTCTGTCAGTGTTTTTCGTGGCACACGTTAATTTGTCCAATCATTCTGAGTTACTGTTTCTTATAAAACATGGTTGCCCTCTGAAAGGTCTTAGCTCAGTGATTTAGTCAGCAGAGATCAGTAAAAGACCAACATCCACCCCTTCACACTCCTTCCACACTTTCTTTTTTTCTTCTTCCTCTGCCTGGCTTCAATTTCCCTTGTCTGGGAACATGAACTCCTACCTGGGCAGCACCTACTCCAGGTATGACCGTCCCAGCTTCTATATCGGCTCAGGGAAACTGGCCATTAGGGATCTGCTGTATCTGTCAGGATAAATACAAAACTTAAGGCAGCACCTTAGATGTAAAACCATAAAAGAATACTTTTCTGAGCATAGTGTTTAATATAGATGGCTTGTTGACTGTAAAATGTATAAACACCTGTAAGTTTTGTTTGAACAGTGGCCAAGCTTCAACTCCATTCAGTACTCCTGTCTATGAGGCAGTTAATCAGCCATCTTCAATCATCCATAGAAAGAGTGGAGGCTGTCCTGAGGAGGGAACTAAAATGGTGCAGGGTCTACATCAAAATCCCTACAAAGAGATACTAAAGGACCTCAGTATGCACACCTTGCATGGGGGAGGGATGAAAGAAAACCTCTAAATACCTCTCCAGGTAAATAAGGTACAAGAGAGAAGTATTTTCAGAAAAAGATGTTCAAGAACAAGGAGACATGCTATGAAGTTGGGGAGGGGTTAGATTCAGGAGAGATAGAAGAAATACTTCTTCACAAACATAGTAGTGTATTCCTGGAATGGCCTTCCAGCAGAGGTGGAGGGGATGAAAACAGTGATGGGGTTTAAGAATGCAAGGGATAGGGATAAGGAAATAATAGTGGAAAAGAAGGGGAAGGAGAAAGAGTCAGAGATCAAGTAGGGTCTGTGGTCATACTGTAGTCAGGGAAAATGAGCAGACTGGTGGGGCAAGTGGTCCTTATCTGCCATCAAATTCTGTTTCTGTTTGGTACACTGTCTTAACAGTTTTGTGCACTGCCTCTACAGTAAGTTCACTGTCTCTACAGTTTGGTACACTGCCTCTACAGTTCAGTACACTGTCTCTACAGTTTGGCACATGGTCATTGCAGTTTAATGTACTGTCTCTGCAGTTTAGTACATTATTTGCAGCTTAGTACATTGTCTACAGTTTGGTACACTCTTGCTACAGTTTAGCCCACCATCTCTAAAGTTCATTACACTGTATCTACAATTTAGTATACATTCTCTATAGTTTGGCACACTGTCTACACAGTTTAGTACACTGTCTCTAAAGTAAAGTAGTACACTGTCTCTAAAGTAAAGTTTGGTACACTCTTTTCTCTCCACAGTTTAGTACAATCGATTCGCAGTTTAGTACACCCCATCTACAGTTAATGCCTCCATGTTTACAGTTTTATGTATTTGCACAGACATGACCATCTTCAGTTTCTTTAGGAAATAGATGCTAATTGATAGGATGGTCAGCATTGTCAAGATTGGGAGGAGCTCAGTGGGGATGAATACCTTTAAGCGTCCTGGGTATCAATGTAGGCCAGTCCAAGCAGTACTGCCTTCCCATCTCCCCTGATGAAAGCTGAAGTGTGGCTATTCACTGAAGATCACTCAGCTGCTGTCCAAATCTCTGTCTGCAATCCATACTCATTTATAAACAACATAGGAAGTGTTAGCCCTTAAAAGAATCATAGAAACATAGAAACATAGACTTTGATGGCAGATAGGACCACTTGGCCCACCCAGTCTGCCTATTTCCCTACCTATTGGATAAGCTGCAGATTCTAGTTAACCAACAGCCTACTTCCTGCAACCCCCACTATAATTGCCTTATGTCTGTCCCATGCATGTTTGAATTCCTGCCTGTTTGAATCATGCCTGCACAATTTCTCAGAGCTCTTACTGCTATGATAACTTGCTAAAGTATTGAGATTGCATCTCAACAATTGCTAGCTCAACAGCTGAGATGAGAAGCATTCCAGAAGAAAGTTTTCCTTAAAAACAAACACATGTTATGTTTTGACATAAAATTGGAACATTGTGCCTTCTGCAACAGAAAGTTATCTAATGCATTATGGTACAGAGCCAGGGTATTATGGCACAGTACCCAAGCAGCATGTCACAGTGAACACATGGCTTAACACATATCCAAATACAGTATCATGACACTTTATCCAAGTATAATGACAGTATTGCAACATGTTATCCAGGTATAATGATACTCATATCTAAGCACCAAAACAACTGTTCTGGAGTTGATACACAAAAGGAGCTTGTACTTTTACTAAAGGAACACTGTTAGCTTTTTGTGGATTTTTTTAAGCATTACCCTATAATGCTGCCTGTTGCTATTAGTGATCTAATATTTAGTATAATGTGCCCCGATTTTTTAACTCACAGTTTATACCTCCTCCTATGCAATGATCCTTACCTTCCCTCTGTGTACCCCTAAGCTGCCACAGATTTGTTGTGACCTAAGTACTCTCTGACCACTGGTCCTCCATTCAGCCATGGTTTGCCTCCTGGTGGAAGGGGTTCAGCCTCCAAAGCACTGTGTCTTGTGAGGTACCAGCTGGTTGAGGAATACAGGTCCAAACCATCAGGTTCACCAGGGCCCATCACATGGTGGATCGGTATCATTCCTTTGTTTTCTCCCATAACCTGAGGGCATCAGCCTCTAGGAGATCTAAGCAGCATATGCATGTGGAGGTGTGCTGCTACTCCAGATCTCAGCTGATGTTCTCTCTGCCTCAGTAGCCACAGCTGGACTACCACCTGTTGTCACCCAGCTGGCAGTGTAGCAGCAGTGGCGGTGACCCTCTCTTGCTGGAGGAGAGCTTGCCCTGGGATGCTACAGCCTCCTCTTGTGGCCGACCCCAGCAGTCTGAGCCGCTCCCAAACTTGGCTCACCAGCATTGTGAGCAGTAGTGCTACTGCTGTGACGACAGGCCAGCTCAATGAGCCCTGATTTGACAGAATTGTGAACTTTTTATTCTTTTTATAAAAATCCTGGTAAGATCAACCCACCTGTTTAGCTGCTGTCAGACCCAGATACTCATTCATGTTATCAGTATGGTGCCAAGCTGCCTGTAAACTCATGCATGCACAAATATGTCAGTTTAATGAGCGATATGGTAGTATTCCTGAAAAGCTGGCAGTCACCTACACTTATTACACTCTCTTTAAAGTGAAAACTAGCACTGAAACATAAAGAATATTAATCTGAAACCTGAAGTTGGGACTCCCAGAGATCACTAATGTGCATGTCCTGAGCCCAGCTTCAGATTTCAAATCTCCTTTCTATATGTTTTCCAAACTTTATCTCTTACATAATCACAGCACTTTATTCAAGTATCATGGAACAGCTTGCAATTACAGTATCATGGGCAGTGCTCAAATATAATGGCACGGTATCCAACTACAGCATCATGATATTTTATCCAAGTATCATGACACAGTTCCCAAGTATGGTATCATAACATTTTATTCAAGTATCATGACACAGTTCCCAAGTATGGTATCATAACATTTTATTCAAGTATCATGACACAGTTCCCAAGTATGGTATCATAACATTTTATTCAAGTATCATGACACAGTTCCCAAGTATGGTATCATAACATTTTATCCAAGTATCATGACACAGTTCCCAAGTATGGTATCATAACATTTTATCCAAGTATCATGACACAGTTCCCAAGTATGGTATCATAACATTTTATTCAAGTATCATGACACAGTTCCCAAGTATGGTATCATAACATTTTATTCAAGTATCATGACACAGTTACCAAGTATGGTATCATAACATTTTATTCAAGTATCATGGCACAGTTTCCAAGTAACATGTCACAATGCTCAAATGTCATGGCACTGCATCAACATCATGACATTTTATCCAGACACCATGGCACAGTTTTCGCTACAGTATAATGTTACAGAGTTCAAATATTATATTTTATCCAAGTATTATGGCACAGTTCAGGGGATGAACCCCGCTATCAATAGGAACAAAGAGTGAGGGAGATAGACTTAAGTCCATTTTCAGATGAAAGAGTCCTGAAAGGACTTGCAGCTCTGAAAGTGGACAAGACTATAGGATCAGATGGGATACACCCATGGGTACTAAAAGACCTCTGGAAGGTGCTGGCTGCCCCACTGATGGCCTTATTGAATAGCTCACTGAATCAGGCATTGTTCCTGAGGACTGGAGGACATCAGACATAGCCCTTCTACTTAAGGGGTGGCAACAGGGAAGAGGCTAGTAACTATAGGCCAGTGATCCTTCTCTCAGTTAATTGAAACACTGATAAAGGTTAGTAGAATATCTTGAATCCAATTGGCTGCAAGACCAAAAGCTGTATGGATTTATGGGGGAGGGGGGCAAGCTAGACAAATCTTATTGAGTTTTTGACTGGGTGACCAGATAAATAGGCTGGAGGGCAGTGGACTCTTGTCTATTTGGACTTTAGCAAGGCCTTCTCGACACTGTGCACACAGGAGACTGATTAAGAAATTGAGCAGCCTATGGGTGGAATCCAAAGGGTGAATTGGCTTAGAAAATTTTTAATGAATAGTTGACAGAGGATGGTGGTTAACAGCGCCACTCTAATGATGGGAGAGGGAACAGCAGGTGCTGCCAGACTCAGTACTGGAACTGGTCCTCTCAACATCTTCATATGTGATATTGCATATGAACTGGAAGGGATGTGCACCTTTTATAGATAAAGTAATACCCAAATCTGTAATCAGTAGGACAATAAGGAAGGGGTGAAAACAATGCATAGGTATCTCCAGAAATTCAAGGAATGGTGAAGAGCATGGCAGTTGGGTTCATTGCCAAAGTGCAAATCATGCACCTAGGGCATAGGAACCCAATGACTGAGTATCGGGTGGGGAAGGTACTGATAGTCACTAAGCAGGAAAAGAATCTTGGGGGTTATCATATCTGATGACTTCAATATGGCAGGGCAGTGTGACACAGCAGTAGGTAGGGTCAGTGGGGTGCTGGGATGCATAGGGAGAGGAATCTCCAGCAGGAGGAGGGAGGTGGTGTTGCCAGCCACTATATCACTCTCTAGTGAGACCCCACCTGAGTATTGTGTCCATTTCTGCAGGCTACACTTCAGAAAGATATTGACAGACAGTCCAGGGAAGGGCAACTAAATGCTGCAGCGGTTACACAAAAGCCATACAAGGAGAGACAGGGGATCGTAATAATGTACACCCTGGAAGACAGGAGAGTGAGAGGGACATGATAGAGACTTACAAGTACCTCATGGGTGAATAGGGTGCAATAAGGTGAGTCTATTTCAAATGAGCAATAGCACCAGAACCAGAGGGCATGCAATGAAGCTGAGTGGGGCAAGTTAGGAAGGATGTGAAGAAGTACCTTCAGTGAAAGAGTGGGATTCCTGGAATAGACTGCCAGTAGTGTGTGTGAAAATAAAATTCCACTGGCAGAATTACTGTAAAAGTCAGAATTCCCTTCACAAAAGTTTGGAATGCACTTTGGCAACTTTCATGGAATTTTAACTTAGAACAGCAGAATTAATGTACAATTGCAGAATAATAACTGGTGACCCTAATATCAATCTGTTTTTGAGACCTGTAGAAGTACTATCAACCTGCAGTTGATATGGCAAAGTCATATCAACCTGCAAGTTGATACAACTTTTATTGTCTTGTGCCAAGTTGTGTGTACCATGCCAAGGTACTTACTGACTCGGAAAAGTGAACCATTCACAGTTTTTTTAAACTTTTAACAATGGATAAGCTGTTGAACCTTCCCTTGTCTTTATAACAACCAGCATGCCATGGAGCCCCTATAGAGGTCGAATCAGCAATGCAGGAAGCACGTAATGCTAAGACTCTGAACTTGGTTTACTTAGCTCCAGTTATTATAAAAATAACACATATGAAGGTGATGCTATCTGCAGTTTTTACACACCTTCAGTGTGTGACTATATATAAACCTCTCAAGCTTCGCCTCAGAGGTTTATATATTATCACACACCTTTGTGTAAAATAACTGCATATCACACACCTACATATGCATTATTCTCTATTTAATGTATTAAACTGCAAAAAGAAATTCCACAGACCCGATCACTGAAATGCAGAATGATAACATATATTGTGGATTGATATATTAAACTGCACAATGGAATTCCTCAGAATTCTACAGTTCATGTGTATCATTCTGCAATTCAGCCAGAAATACTTAGGAATGATGCAAAAATTCTTCAAAAACATTTGGAAGATTCAGATTTTGCCAATGGCAAAATACAGAACATTTCACAAAATTTATGAAATTTCATGAAATTTCTACAAATTCAAGAATTCACAGTTTTGCCAGCTCTAACTGCCAGAAGTGTCAGAGGTGAAACAGTAGGGGGCTTCATTCATGCATGGATAGAACATAGGGAATATTAGAAATGGGCAGGGAGTAGGAGGGTCACCAGAGACCAGCTAGATTCTGCAGAGACAGACTAGTAGAGACCATCTGGGTAGACTGGTTGGCCAAGTGGTCCTTTTCTGCTGACAAATTCTGTTTCTATGTTTCAGTACAGTATCATAACGTTTTACATATTTATTTTCCAAGCAACATGTCACAGTGCTCATATATCATGGCACAGTATCCAAGTATAGTTATCATGACATTTATTCGAGTATCATGGCACAGTATCCCAATACAGTATCATGACATTTTATCCAAGTAGATGCAGTAAGCAAATTCAGTTTCATTTTTCCAAGTATCATAGTACAGTTTCCAAGTACAGTATCATGTCACAGTGCTCAAATATTATGGCACAGCATCCAAGTAAAGTATCATGAAATGTTATCCACGACCATGACACAGTGTCCAAGTATCATATCACAGTGCTCAAGTATCATGGCACAGTATACAAGTATGGTGCCAAGAAATTTTAACCCAGTATCATAGCTCAATGTCCAAGTATCATATTACAGTGCTCAAATGTCGTGGCACAGTATTCAAAAGCAGGTCCGTGCAACCCACCCTCCAGGATGCACCTGTAAACAAGCAATAATAGCTTAATGGAATAGGAGGACCTTGCAGTATGAGCAGACTGCAAAGACCAAATGGCCTTATTCTCTGGCTAAATAAGTAAATAAATAAATACAATGGCATGACATTTTATCCAAGTATCATGGCACAGTATCCAAGTAACATATCACAGTGCTTAACTATCATGGCACAGTTTACAAGTAGAGTATCATGGCACTGTATCCAGGTATCATGACACAGTGCTGAAGTAGTATGTCACAATGCTTAAATATAATGGCACAGAATACAAGGAAAGTACCATAACATTTTATAGTATCAGGGCAGAGTTTTCCAATAGCATGCCACAGTGTTCAAATACAGCACCATGGCATTGTATCCAAGTTTAGCATCATTACATTTGTATCCAATTATCATGGCTCATATTCCAAGTACAGTATCATGCCACAGTGCTTACCTATCATGACAGAGTATCCAAGTAGAGTGCTATCACATTTTATACAAGTATCATGGAACAGTGTCCAAGTAGCATATCACAGTACTCACATATCATGGTAACTGTATCCAAGTACTGTCATGATATTTAATCTTGGTGTCATGGCATGGTGCCCTCATATCATAAAACAATACTCAAATATCATTGCATAGTATCCAAATACAGTATTATGACATGGTATCAGGTATCAGTGGCACAGCACCCATGTATTATGTCACAGTGCTTAAATATAATGGCACATTATCCACATACAGTATCATAACATCATGGCACAGTTTCCATATAACGTGACAGTGACCAAATACCATGATACAGTTGTCACAAATGCACTCTTACAATAAATGAAATCCTCAGCTCCACTAATGTGTGCCAACTTGTGAACGTAAAGTTAAAATGAAAACGAGTACCAGGTATAGTGGAAATCTTTAATCTTTTAATCAGTGCATAGTATGTTGAAATAGAACAACCCTCAACTAGTTTCTCACCAAACGCGGCGTCATCAGGTGCAAACTAGTTGAGGTTGTAGCCTGTACTGTTGAGCGTTTGTATATACTATGCACTGTGATTAAAGATTAAAGATTTCCATATACCTGTGGTGCCTGTTTTCCCTTTTAATTTCACAAATGCACTTCTGCAGGTCAGCCCTCTGCTCCTACAGTGCCAACTCTCAGAGCACAATAGTGTGAACAGGTAATAAACAGGGTAACCTTCCTGTCTGCTTTTAGGTCCGAATCACCTTTAGTCTCAAGTTCTGGGGAATTCAAACTGTGAACCTTATGCTAGCATACCCAAATGTACAGGCTCAGATACGTACCCTCTTCAGGGATTACATAGATACATAGACAGTGTTGGCAGATAAGGGCCTATGACCCACCCAGTCTGCCCATTTAAGCCTGTAAGTTCAGTTAATGTTTTCCTAGAAGTCTGTTGCCCCTTACCCCTGACCTCCAGAATTCATTTATGCCTATCCCATGCATTCTTAAATCCATGATTGTTTCAGCCCCCACCACTTCCTCTGGCAGCGTGTTCCACTTGTCCGCCACCCATTCTGTGAAGAAATTCTTCCTCATGTTTCCTCTGAATCATCTTCCCTCCAACTTCATCCCATGCCCTCTAGTCCTGGAACATCTTTTCACTTAAAAATAGTGTATTCCTGCACCTGTTCCTCCTGTAAGATACTTGTATGTCTCTATCATATCCCCTCTCCCTCCTCTCCTCCAGAGAGTACATGTTCAGTTCCTTCAACCTGTCCTCAAAGGACTTGTGATGCAATCCATGTACCATCTTTGTTCCCTCCTCTGAACCTTCTCTACTCTGTCTATGTCCTTACGTAGGTAAGGTCTCAGAACTGTACACTGTACTCTCAGGCGGGCCTCACTAGTGTCTTGTCTAGTGGAATTATGACCTCCTTTTCCTGCTGGTGATGCTCCTGCCTATGCATCCCAGCATCCTATTTGCTTTACCTGCTGCCTTGTCACACTGTTTCCTACCTTGAGGTCATCAGAGATGATAACCCCTGCTTAGTGCATGCTATATCCTCACCCCCTAACTGATATATTGTGCCAGGGTTGTTGTGCCCTATATGCATTATCTTGCACTTCTTTGCATTGAATTTCAACTGCCAAATCCCTGACCATTATTATTATTGTTTCTGCAGGTCCTTCTCATTCTATCTACACCCTCTGGTGTGTCTACTCTGTTACAGAGCTTTGTGTCATCAGTGAACAGTGAAATTCTGCCTTCTAGGTCCTGCGCAATGTCACTGATGAAGATGTTGAATAGGACGGTCCCAGCACTGATCCCTGTGGTACCCCACTGGTCACTCTTCCCTCTATGGAGTGACAGCCATTTACCACCACTCTCTGTGTCCTGTCGCCCAGCCGGTTACCTACCCACCACACTACTGTCCTGCCCACACCCATATTCCCAGTTTGTGTAATAGTCTTCTATGTGGCACAGTGTCAAAGGCCTTGTTGAAGTCCAGATAGGCCATGTCCACAGTTGCAGTACAATCTTTCACCAGGGGCACCAAGCCAGGTTTCCAAAATGAACCCTTAAAACTCTATAAGAGACCTTAGGTATATTCTTACCTTTTCCCAGTTTTGTAACACCATCAAGCCCTTTAAAACAGCTGTCAAACTTAACCACGCATACATCATATGCAAAGCGAACTTGGAAGACACACCAAGGCAGTATCTTGAAAAAAGATTTTACTAAAAGATGAAAAAATATGTAAAATGTAAACACAAAACAATATATCAAAACATACAATCACTTGAAAGAAAAACAAGGAAAACTACAGAACAAACTTCCACCAAAATACATTAAGATCTTTTCTATCTAATGTATTACCCTGCAAGTGCTTAAGTTATATCAAACAGCTGTGCCTTTCTAGAGTCCCATGATGCTATATCTAACAAACAGTTCAGACACAAGTATTAGTTTAAACTGTGTCTCCACATTCCTTCTGTGAGTCATCTAGCTCCTCCTTTAGAATATAAAAAATACAAACATGGTGTCTTTATCAGGAGGTATATTAAGTAAGGTGACATCAGCAAAAACTAATTTCCCAAATTACGAGTCTTTGATCCACCAGTTCCTTTGAGGTTTACAACCCTGCAGTCCATCACCTAGGTGCGATATAAGAAACTGCTTCATTATGTCCCATCCTGTAATAAAATGTATATTTAGCTTCCCAACTTCAAAGCAGCAACAGGTCATAAAAATGCCATAAAATGCAATTTCTCAAGGAAGTTAATTACATTACAGAGATCTTCTGGTCAGTTAACATATCCTGTAGCTTCACTGAAATCTGGAGGGCACCATGGAATCCTGGGCTGTCTTATGTGAGACAATCACATACTATATTTTATATTACAAATATCATACAATAATCATAACCAGCTGGCCAAGCATCACAACAATATCATGACAAAGTAGCTTGGCACAGTGCCAGTGTGTCATGGTATAGCGCTGATGTATCACGGATAAGTTTATATGTACTATGATTTCTGATTTTTCTGCACCACTGCATGCCTCTACCCCTTAATAATTCAGCACTGCTTTTCTTGTTGCACAGTTTGCATGTATTTAATTTTTTTATTGCACTTCCTGTATATGATTTGTTTGTACTAATTTTGTTTGTAATTCTGACTGTCTTATCCAGGATTGACTTGAAAATGAGCATTGCTCAACTGGGTTTTGATCATGGTAAAACAAATAAAAACAATGTAAATACAAAAGGTCTCAAGTGTCATGACATGCTGTTGTGTGCAAGTATGATGGCACCATGTTTAAGTATAATGATATAATGTTAAAATATCATGGCTCAGTACCCAATTACTGTATAATGACATAGTGTTCAAGCAAGGCATAGTGTCCAGGTCTCATGATATAGTGTACAACAATCGTGGCATAGTGTAAATGTATCAAGGCACAATGCCAATAAGATAAATATAAAGATAATATCATGTAGATACACTATAAAGAAAAAGATTCTGCTTAATTACACGTAATTCTGTTGCTCAGTTCCTTATTTCTGTTCTATTTTATTCCTTTTTTCTTTCTGAACCATTGCCTCCAGCTTACGTTTTCCTTCTCTATCCTGTTATTCCACATTTGGCTAGACTCCCCCAAGCCCACCTCTGCCTGCCCCCTCACGCTTTCAAACCCCTTCATCCTTCTCATCTCAGCCTGCACTGTCTCCTGTCCCCTATTGTGCACCAGTCTGTCTCTACCAAACCATTTCTCTGTGGTTCTTTCTGCCACTTATACATCTTCTCTTACTTGGTGGTTTACTTGGTGTTAAGGACAACAGAAGGCCGAGGCCCATCGAGATTGTCCCCACACATAGTGGAACATTGTTCCCCAAAATAATTTCAACAAAAGAACCAGTTATCCAATTGAGTTTTAAAAGTAATCATGTTTGAACAATCCACTAAGTCTTGCGGTGAGTTTATTCCACAATTTAGAAGTTCTGATGGAAAAAAGTTTGATCTTTTATTTGTTCTAGCCATTTCAATATGTAACTGTTTATTATGTAATCTTGGTACGATTTTCCTTGTGTCATCAAGAGATGCCACATTGTTCCATTAGAGTAGGGGACTGGATGATGTTAAATAACTGAAGGAGGTCACCTCTAGCCCTTCTTGTTTCGAGCAGTATAGGCCTGTTTTTTCAATATAGTTTTATAATTAAGTGAGATAGATGAGGAATAATTTTGTTGCCATAGGTTGTATCTGTTCGATCCTTCTTATATCAGAGGTTAAATAAGGGCTCCAAAAGAAGACCCAAATCCACATAAGGCCGAATGTGAGATCTATATAAGTGATTATACATTGTTCTGTTTTGGAAGTAAAAGTGTGATTAATTCTTCTAAGTAAAGCATTTGTCATGTTAGCTACTTTATTACAATGATCTGTTGATGATCCTTTCTTTCCTTTTTTAAATCCTCCAGTGCGTGACTTGATCATTCCTGCCACTGCCCATCTGTCCCTGGACCCTCTGCTGCCCCACTGAAGGTATGCCCATTCTACTTTTAAAGTCCCACATTCCGTGGTGGACACTGATTAGCCAGTTTTGCTCTGGTTCTTGGCTGAGCTGCAGCTAACTTTGGGGACTGAATTTCACTTCTGGGACTGGCTGTGCTGTCCTGGAAAATGTGTCCCACTGTTCACCAGCCTCACCCCAACACTCTTTAAATGGTCTTTCAACCTGGAGAGTCCTCCCCTCACTCTCTATCCTTCAATAGATATAAGGCTGGTGCTTCTACCCCTTAAAGTGATATTTCACCCCATAAGCTACTTCCACATCCTTGCTAATCCATGGATGCATTTTGCTAGTTTTCCATCCCTCTGATACAAATTTGTACCACAGAATATAACCCTTCCACTCTCTCCTCCTATAGGACTTGCCTATAATTTCATCCTATTATTCCAAAATGATCATTGTAACATGTATCCTCCTTTTATATTTACCCTTGTCAATTTTTCCTCTAGATTACCCTGCTAGTTACATACAGACCTCACTGCCACCTTACCATGTTCACATCTCCCAGATTCCCTGCTCCTTACTCTGAACCATCTGTGCCCTACCACCATTCCTGGACATACTGGCTTTTCTTACCTCTGCACTACTCCTCTTGGCACCATCCTCCAGTGCAATTATTCATCTAGTAAAAACAATTTCTCTAACTCTTTCTTACCACCCTATTAAATGCCCAGTTTATGCTTGACCATGGTACCAGTACTATAGGGTTAACTACCTTATCATCATGATTCTACTTCTAGCATCTGGTGATATTAACCTAATCTGGTCCTACCCATGTTACCTTCTCTATCCTCCCACGTGGGCTTAAACTATGCCATCTGAATATTAGGAGCCTACTTCCTAAACTCAACCTGCTACCACCACTTACCATATCTCTCGCACCAGACATTCTCATACCTACCAAGTCCTGGCTGTGCTCAAAAATACCTGATTCTACCCTAGCTATACCTGGCAGATACACTCTCTTGGCAGGACTGTATTGATCGGTGCGGGGCAGTGTGGCAATGTACATTTCCTCCTCTACTCAATACACTACTGTTCTCTCCTCCTCGCTGCTTTCTAACACAGAACTGTAGAAACAGAAACATGGAACATAGACTTTGATGGCAAGATAAGGACCGCTAGGCTCACCTAATCTGCCCATTTCCTTACCTATTGGATAAGATGCAGATCCTAGTTGATCAACAGCCTACTTCCTCCTACCTCCACTATAATTGCCTTATGTCTGTCCTATGCATTCTTGAATTCCCCCATTTTTGACCCCATGACCTCACAGGAAGGCTGTTCCATGCATCCACCACCCTCTCTGTGAAAAGCATACTCTCACATTGCCCTGAGCCGCCCCCTCTATCTTCAAACTGTGCCCTCTTGTTCTTGCATCTCTTTTTCTGAAAGATGCTACCTCTTGGACTTTGTTGATTCCCTTGAGGTATGCTGAAGTTTCTATCACATCCCTCTCCCTCCTCTCCTCAAGAGTACAAATATTACTTTAGTCTCTCTTCATATGGTTTTGGTGCAGACCCTGCATCATTTAGTTGCCCTCCTCTGGACTGCCTCCATCCTGTCTATGTCCTTGCAGAGATGGGGTCTCCAGAACTGCATGCAATACTCAGATGGGGTCTCATCAACAGTCTGTACAAAGGGATGAAAACTTCCGCTTTTCTACTGGTGATGCCTCTCCCTATGCATCCCAGTATCCCCCAGCCCTCTTTACTGCTTTCTCCACATTGCCTGCCCACCTTTAGGTCATCTGATATGACTACCTCCAGGTCCCTTTCCATTTTTTGTTGTTAGTACCTACCCTCATTGTGTACTCTTCCTCTGGGTTTTGTTGCCGGGTGCATTACTTTGCACTTCTTTGCATTGAATCTAAGCTGCCATGCTTTTGACCATTCCTCCAACCTTGCCAAGTCCCTTCTCGTCCTTTCCACCCCCGTGTATGAACCCTGTTACAGATCTTTGTATGGACTGCAAAGAGGCATACTTTTCCTTTCAGTCCTCTGCAATGTCAGTTATAAAGACATTAACGAGGACCGCCCCAATACTGAACCCTGTGGTACCCCGTTAGTAACCCCCACTTTCTTTGGGTGGACTCCGTTTGCTATTACCCTCTGCCTCCTGTTGTCCAGCCAATTTTTTACTCAGGATTGGCTAACATTTTATTAATCTTTTATGCGGGACTGTGTCAAATGCCTTGCTAAAGTCTAGGTAGGCCATGTTCACAGCCCTCCCTGATCTACTACTTTGGTCACCCAGTCAAAAATTCTATTAGATTCATCCGACATGACCTTCCGCTGTGAATCCATGCTGTCTTGGGTCCTGTGCCCTGCTGTCTCTTGGTACTCAACAATTCTTTCTTTCAGAAGTGATTTCATCATTTCCTATCACTGAGGTCAAACTAACAGGTCTGCCTTGCTCCCACTTTAGTGAAGGGAATCACATCAGCCTTCCTCAGTCCTCAGGTACCACACCATCCTCCTATGATTTGTTGAAAGGGTAGTCAGTGATGTCACTAATTCTCCTCTTACTACTATGAAGTTCCCATCGCCACTGTCCCTCCCTTTCTCTGCACTTATTTTCATGGCTGGAGTTTACTGTCGCCTCTTGCTAACATCCGCCACAGCCATTGATCTTCTAAAACTATAGTCTCCCACACCTCTTCTGGTTAACTCTGTGTCATGGGTGACTTTAACCTGAACTGGCTGTCCACCTCTCTCAGTAAAATACGTAATGACATTGCAGCTCTCAACTGACATAACTGATACAGGAGCTGTCTAGACAATCACAAAACTCAAAATCACTCCCTTATCGATTGGGCTCTCACTCTCACTCTCATGGGTCACCCAATCCAGCCTCCTTCTGGATTCCTTGAGTGACCATCACTTGATTTATCTGGTCTGCAAAATCCATAGACCCAAGGCCCCACCAAAATCCTGCTCACTAGTTCCTTCAAATCCTTTGATCTCTCCCCTCCTCTATGACCTTGCGCACAATGATCGGTCACTCACCTCCTCAGTTAACTCTGTGGATGAGGCATTACAACACTTCAGTAGTAACTTTCTGCACATCTGGAACATTCATGCCCCTATCTGAGGCACCAGGGTAGATGGCAACCACCATCCATGGGTCACACCAGAACTACTGGCCTGCCGCTGGAAGTTGCATCCAAGATCCAATTAGACTTCAGTGAGAGTCCAGCACTGGTTCGTAGAAATCAACTTATTCTAAATGCCAAAAAATGATCTCCGTGACTTTTGGAACAAGACAAAGACTCTCCTCCTCCCGCTTTCTCCATTCTCAAAACACTTGATGGGACCCCTCTAGAAGTCTGCACCTCTTTCAGGTACCTAGGGGTCTGGCTGGACAACACCTAGACTTCTCCCATGCATATGAAGTTACCACAAAACTACATCCTAGACTGGGAGCACTACACTGGAACCACAGCTGCATCCCTCTGCCTGCAAAGAGATCCTACAGAAAATGATCCTCCCATTATCAAGTATGGAGATGTAGTTTATAGTTCTGCCCCTAAATCCACCCTGGCTAGACTGGATTCTCTTTTTATCTCCTTTGCCTTCACACTAGATTGTCCTCCCTCCACTCACCACTGCGACCTCTACAGTCACCTTAATCACCTCCCTTGCCAGTAGGCACCAGTACCACTGCAACAGACTCACAGCCAAATTCTGGAACCAGTTATTGCCCTCCTACCTAGTCTCTACCCTAACAGCCCCAAAACCATCAGCGTGCTCACTCAGAAATTTTGAATCATGTCTACTACATATCCCACACATGACTACCTCTGCTGGACAGTCAGCTTTTAGAGTCCGTCTACCAAAACTATGGAACTCTCTGCCGGCTGACATCCAGCTCTCCCTCCCTGGCAACAAATCTCCCTTCTTAAAGGGCAAGTCCCCATAAGCTGTTCATGTCAACTTGACGGTACTAGCTTGACCCACATCTAAACGGGTATGCACAATGTTTTGGCCAACCACCCAAATGTGATCTACGTTGTCCACCCAAATACTTTAACTATCAAATTTTTGATTGTTCACTACCTATTCTACTTAGTTAGCCTACTTTTATGCGGTTATCTCTCTGTTTCCTGCCTTTGTACTAACTACTTTGAGATCATTTATCACTGAATTTATTAAAACCTGTACATATTGTATGTAACCTATGTAAATTTTGCTGTTCTAAAACTTCTGTATGTTTACTTGTATGTACTATCCTGTTCCCACTACCCCCAGGGCGCATCTGGAATCGAGCGTTAGTCTGCTCAGTATGTCTTTCCTGGTAAAACTTTTAAATAAATAAAGAAAGAAAGAAAGAAAATCATGCCCGTGATCAGGCTTGGAAAGCATATAAAACTTCACATTTACTGAGCACATTACAATTATATCGCAGACTCCTGTACTAAGGCCATAAGGTTAGCAAAACCGAATACTTTTACTCCATGTTCCAATGAAACATTAACAAACCACCTAAGTTCTGGAAAGTTGTCCATGCCTTATTCTCCTTCCATCAGCATCACCTACACCTCTCTTTAAACTAAATGGCTTCTTAATCTCAGATCCCCTGCTGTAGCCACTGAATTTAACAATTATTTCATCTCATGCACTTCTGCTCTCCTATCCTCCTTACTACCTCTCACTACCCCACCCACTCCTCACCAATACTAACTCTACAAGAGACTCTTTCTCTTTCTTAAATGTTTCACCAGTGAAACCTTAGGCGCCCTTTCTGCATTAATCCCTCCAAAGGTAGTTCACTGGATGGGCTTTACCCAAAACTCTTTCTATCTGCCCTGGCAATCTCTCACCCCTAGCTGATCTGTTCAACTCTCTTTCACATCTGCAACTGTCCTGAAGGCTTGGAAATTTACAGTTGTCCTCCCACTACCCAAAGCTGGTGACCCTTTTCACCAGGCAACTATTGCCCTATCTCCCTTCTCTCCCAAAGCTGCAAGAACACTTGATCCTTTCTCAACTCACTGCCTTCCTTTCTGAATCCTCCTTCTTCACCTTTCCAATCTGGGTTCCGGGATCACTCCACCACCACCTCTCTGATCAGGCTCATTGACTCCATCCTTTCAGGGATGGGCAGTGGCCTAATCATCAAAGCCATCTTTATCAACCTTGCTAAGGCCTTTGATACCATCTACCATCCCCATCTCCTGTCCAGCCTTACCTCTGCAGATCTATCACACTCTGTTGGACAGTCTCAATCAGTTAAAATTGCTGACTAAATCTCCCCACTCCCAATTAATACTGGTGTGCCACGGGGCTCGGTGCTAGGCCACATATTCTTCTCTATATTCCTAAATGACCTTCCAACACCCTGCTCCACTTCCTCTATACATATGTATGCAGATGACACTGCCCTGTCCACTTCGGCATACCACTTTGATGTTGCTACCAGATTCAAGCTGACTTTGACAAAGTTAAACTCTGGCTTAGCTCACATCTGTTATCCCTTAATGCAAAGAAGACTGTCTCCATGACCTTTGGCACTATGCAGATACTCTCTAGGCTACCTTCTTGCCCTTCATCCACACCCTTGATGGGACTTCACCAAGGACTCACCGCTTAGATATTTAGGGGTTTGGCTTGACCAACACCTAAGCTTTTCTGTCCATGTGGATACCAGCCTGAGAAACTGTGCCTAAGCTAGGGCCCTCTTCAGGAATCATAGCTGTCTATCTTTACCAGTAAGGCATGAACTTGTGCAGAAAATGATCCTCCCTGTCTTCAGCTACTGTGATGTAGTCTATAGTGCTGCTCCCAAGACCTCCTTAACCTGATTGGACACCCTCTTCAACTCCTTCTGTCGTTTTGCTGGACTCTTCCCCACCATTCATCACTGTACCCTATATCATTCTCTTGCCTTCCCTCCCTTGACAACTGGCATCTCACCAACTGTGCTAAATGTATCTTTAAATTCTGGCTTGGTTTCTCTCCCACCTAGCTCTCCACCTCCATTAACATCTCCCTCTCCCTCTCCCTCCCTTAGATATCATGAGTCATGCACCTTGGCTGTCTTCCATTGTAATACTGCAACAGGCCAGACTGCTTTCTCATACCGTTTGTCTAAACTCTGGAACCAACTGCCACCCCAAATTAGACACTCCTCATCAACTCATTCCCTCTTTCTATCTCTGCATAGTTACCTTTCTCTAACTGCTCCTGCTTCTAATTCATTCTTATGCACTCTTGCCATCTTCTCACTCATATCTGCCTCCATCCCCTCTCTTATGCTGCATCTTCCTTTCTTTCTTTTCTCTCACCCTTTTTCTCCCTCATAGTATAGACCTAGCACTTAACTACTATTTTCTTTATTTCCTTGCACTTATGCTAAATATGTATAGTATACTGATGCTCCCACTAATAGATATTGGGCCCAACTGCTTGATTTTTCTCTGACTGTAATTGTTTTTGCTGGGTATATTCTCTGGTAGATTGTTGTGCAGGTTGTCTTGCTGAAAGGAAGGTCAACACTCAACAGAGTGGTGGATCAACATTTGTAGCTGATTATTACCAGAAGAAATGGGCTTGGACCCAACTCCCCTGCCCTCTCCCCTAAGGCTGTCATTTCTTTATACCAGGAGTTCTGATATCACTTCCCAAGACGGACAGGGCATGCAACTGTCATATCCTTATCAATCCAGTACACTGCATTGAGGGTAAGTGCACTCACACACCAAAAAAAATAATATTTTTATATAAACAGGAAGAAAGACAGATATGTGGGCGTGGTGCAATGCAATAGCTGTGGGGCAGCAGTCTTCTGTGAGACATTTTGGAGGCTGCGGTGTTGCCCTATTTGCAGTCAACTCTGCTCTGAGGAGGAGGTTTCCCATCTACAGGCCAAATTAGACGGGAGGGGAAAACCTCAACTACCCAGGGAACACTAGGGCCACCACTGCTGCCTCAGAGGTTGCCAAGAAAGAGGAGCAGTTGGACCATGGTGGGCTCAGAGAGGGTGAGGGTGGTAGAACAGAGGTGCTTCCTTCCAGTTGCACCTCCACAATCCTTATGCTGTACTGGTGGAGCATAGTTCCCATATGGAGGCACCTGCACTGAAGACCAAGGGTGTTGCTGGAAACTGCCACAAGGAAGCAGCTCCTTGTGGGGACTCAATTATTAGAGGGTAGAACTGGGGAAAGTGGAGAGGGAGATAAGGTGCCTGCCCGGAGCCATGGCTTGAGGAACAGGAAGCGAATCCTCAGGGATTGCAAAAGCATCTGCACAGGAGAGGGAGTTGACATCATTGTTCACCTAGGGACAAATGACTTAGCTTGGCATGGGATCAGAGCAATTGCAGGAGGAGTTTGTGGAGTTGGGAAGGCCTTTAGAAGTAGCACACAAGGTAAACTTCTCAGAGGTACTGCCTGTCTATGGCATGGGTAAGGCTAGGGTACTACACCAAGTGATTCAATGAATGGTTAAAAAGTGTGGAGCTCAGGGTTTTGGCTTCATTGGGGATCGGGGCTCCACCTGGAGGGATGCACACTTATGCTGGCAAGATGGTCTGAATCTGTCCAAGAGGGAAGCAAGCTCCTAGGTGATAGGTTTAAATGCCTATTGGCGTTATTTAAACTAGCCAAGGGGAGGTACTGATGAGAATCAGGAATTCCCAGCCTCCCCACAAAACAGGATAATCAGCGAGGTAAACACCAAGGTAGAGAGGTCGATAGGGAGCAGGATGGGGTAAATGGAGAAAAGCCAAAGACAGAAAGGGCAGAGATAGGGCTAAAAGAGGTAAGACCATAAATAAATTGAGGGAGATGAGTACCGATGCCTGTAGTCTGGGTAACAAGCTTCCTGATTTAGTGGACTTGATGGAAGAGGGACACCTGGATATTATGGCAGTCACAGAAACATGGTACACAGAGAACCATGACTGGGATGTAAACATACCAGGGTATGCACTCTACAGGAGGGACAGGGAGGATAAAAGAGGAGGAGGAGCTCTATGTAAGAGAAGGGATCAAAGCAACAGAACTAAAGGGTAAACGGGAAGAGAGGAGGCAGTGAGGGTCACCTTGGAGATAGGTAATGGTACCACAATCTGCACAGGGTTTGTATAAAGACCCCCATCTCAGGGGAGGAAATGGACAAAGAAATGTTAGAAGGCATCCATAGAATGGCAGAAAAAGGAGATTTTGTTGATGGGGGACCTGAATATGCCAGATGTTAACTGGAGCACATGTTGCAGCCTCATCCAACAGTGGGGTAATTCTCATTGCCCTGCAAAGGCATGCCTCAGACAGCTAATGTTGGAACCCACTCAGGAGGAGCAATCTTAGATCTGGTACTCTCAAGTGGAGGTGGTGAGAGGATCACAAATTTAGAAGTGGGTAGCCATCTGGGAACTAGTGACTACTGAACAGTGTAGTTCATGATAAACACATCTGTAGAGTCAAGCCATACAAAATCAAAAGTACTGGACTTTAGGAGGGCTGATTTTGGTAAAGGAATGCACTAGCAAATGGGCAGGAAGGAGGGTAGAAGAACAATGGGAGAAAATCAAAACTGCCACCACAGAAGCAACAAGTCTTTGTGTGAAGCAAATAAACAAAACAAAATTAAGTAAAAAAACAACACTATGGTTCTCAAAGAGGTGGTGGGAAAGTTTGGGAGAAAAGATAGCATTCAGGAAATATAAGGAATCACAGAATGAGCAGGACAGAGAACTGTATCAGTTGAAACAGAAGGAAGCAGGGAAGGCAGTCAGAATAGCAAAGGCCCAAACTGAGAAAAGATAGCCAACTCTGTTAAGAAGGGGATAAAACGTTTTATAGGTACATCAGGGAGCGAAGGAAGACCAAGGAAGGGATAGTGAGGCTTAACAAAGGGAGGGAGGTGGGCAGAGGATGACAGTGGAAACGGAGATATTGAATGAATACTTTTGCTCAGTATTCACAAAAGAAGAAGAGGGGAGGTACCTAAACCAACCAATAGAAGCACTCTGGACGGGGAGGGGGTCACAACAGTCCATTCAGAGAAGAAAGGGTCCTGAGAGAACTCCTAAAACTCAGGGTAGACAAAGCAATGAGGCCTGATGGGATTCACCCCAGAATTTTAAAAAGAAATTAAGGAGAGACCTAGTGACATCACTGACTACCCTTTTTATCAAATCATGGGAAGATGGTGTGGTACTGAGGATTGCAGGAGGGCAGATGTGATTCCTCTTCACAAAAGAAGTGGGAGCAAAGGCACAGGCAGAGACTACAGACCTGTTAGTTTAACCTCAGTGGTAGGAAAAATGATGGAATCATTTTTGAAAGAAAGAATTGTTGAGTACCTAGAGGCTATCAGGGCACAGGACCCAAGGCAGCATAGATTCACAGTGGGAAGGTCACGTCAGACAAATCTAATAGATTTCTTTGACTGGGTGACCAAAGTAGTAGATTGGAGAGGGGCTGTAGATATGGTCTACCTAGACTTTAGCAAGGTATTTGACACAGTCCCACACAAAGATTAATAAACAAGTTAGCCACCGTGGAGTGGGTCCCAGGGTGATAGCCTGGGTAACAAATTGGCTGACCAACAGAGCAGAGAGGGTAATAGTAAATGGAGTACACTCTGAAGAAAGGGTGGTTACTAGTGGGCATTGCAGGGTTCAGTATTAGATCATGTCTTCAATGTCTTCATAGAAGACATTGCAGAGGGCTGAAGGAAAAGTATGACTCTTTGCAGATGATACAAAAATCTGCAACAGGGTTGATATACAAGGGAGGGTGGAAAGGATGAGAAGGGACTTGACAAGGGTGGAGGAATGGTCAAAGTATGACAGCTTAGATTCAATGCAAAGAAGTGCAAAGTAATGCACCTGGGAAACAAAACCCAATGGGGAAGGCACTAACGACAACAGAAATGGAAAGGGACCTTGGGATAGTCATATCAGATGATCTTAAGGTAGGTAAACAATGTGAGAAGGCAGTAAGGAGAGCTGAGGGATACTGGGATGCAAATGGAGAGGCATCACCAGTAGAAAACAGGAAGTTGTTATCCTCTGTACAGACAGCTGGTGAGACCCCATTTGGAGTACTGTGTGCAGTTCTGGAGACCCCATCTCTGCAAGGACATAGACAGGATGGAGGCGGTCCAGAGGAAGGCAACTAAAATGGTGCATGTTCTGCAACAGAAGACATATGAGGACAGACTGAAAGAGCTTAATATGTATACCCCTGAAGAAAGGAGGGAGAGGGAGAACATGATTGAAACTTTCAGATACCTCAAAGGAATCAACAAAGTGCAAGATGGGAGCATCTTTGAGAGAAGAGATGTTCAAGAACAAGGGGCACAGTTTGAAGATAGAGGGAGACAGCTTGGGGCAATATCAGAAAGCATTTTTTCATGGAGAGGGTGATAGACATGGAACCACCTTCCTGAGAAGGTCGTGGGTCAAAAACAGTGGGGGATTCAAGAATGCATGGGACAGACATAAGGCAATAATAGTGAAGGGTAGGAGGAAGTAAGCTGTGGTTAAATAGAATCTGCAGCTTATCCAATACATAGGGAATGGGCAGACTAGGTGGGCCAAGCAGTCCTCATCTGTTGCCAAAGTCTATGTTTCTGTGTTTCTATTGTCAGTTTATAATTCTAATTGTTGTGTACTTATGTTTATGACAAAAAGTACTGTATTGTATTTAAATTACTACTATTGTTTTACTTCACTACACATCTGTTGTATGCTCCCTATCACCCTTTCCCCAGGACGCACCATAAGATGAGCAATTTATTGTTCAGTGTCTTTCCTGGTTATACTATTCAATAAATAAATAAATAAATAATATAATGATGGGATTGAGTTAGGTTTGCCTCTGACATACAGTACTGTATATTCTGTAATACTAACATATAGTAACATGGAACTGTTATTGTATCTCTTTCAAAAATTTAAATTAAGATGGATAGTCAAATGCTAAAGATTTTCTTAAATTTTTACAGATCAGTCTCAGTCAGCATGTACAGTATAATGACATTGCTGGGTCTGCATCTCAGTTCTGGCTGCCTACTAACCCAGTCACCCTGGACTCAACTTGAATTCTGTCTTTTGACTGTATTACTGAGCTGTCATTAAATGAGTGGATTCACTAACATCCTTCTTTTCACAGGCTGACCTGCACAATTAGTGATGACCAAGTCCAAGGTTATGCTGGCTCCCCAACTTGCTTATGTTGTTAGATCTTTAGAACAAAAAGGTGTGTTAAACAAGTTACACAGATAATGAAATCACACACAGAACAATGGACCATCATCTGGTAAGATAGCTAGGAGGTATTCTGAAGTAGCATACAATGTGCAGACATCCTGTCATTACTGAAAGGAAATTATTGACTACACTCAAACTGCTGCTTAATCTGTTTTGCAGATTAATTAATGTCATCTCCAGTCATTAGGGGCCCTGCACTGCTGCTGATTACTGCCCTCCCTTCCTTAGGACAAATCAGTTGGTAAACTGGATGGTTTTACAGTGGGTGGGTGAGTGAGTGTGAGTGTGTGTGTGAGTGTGGGTGTGTGTGTGTGTGTGCCTGTTAACTGTCTCACATTGCTCTTCCACAAAACAAAATGGCCTCACTCACAATATTCTGTTCCTGACACAATCATATGGTTCACGTCTCCTGCTACTCAACATGATTACATTTTGTTGGTAGTGAAGAGGCTTGTTTTGCAGAAAGTGGAGCTCAGTTTCTCTATCAAGCTTTGATAGAATTGCTAATCTACTTCCATGGTAGTAGCAAGAAAAAAGATCAAGTTTCGTGAGGTGGATTATATACTGTTTTTAGGCTGACAAAAGTAACAGACTTGCCATCATTTGTAATGCTTTCTGTTGCCTAACAGCACTACACAAAACAAAGCCACACACATGATATGATTAGTTGACAACGGTAGCTGAAAAGGTAATGTGGTCTAGTGGTTATAGCATCTGAGTGGAATGTAGATCACAGCTTTGAACCCCACTGTCACTAAATGCTATGTGATCCTGGGCAAGTCAGAGTTGAAATGCTACTGCCTATTGGTCTATCAGACTATAATGTAGTGGTGTCAAGGCCTTGTTTCTTAGGGGGTCAAGAGCAGGGGAGAAAAACATGTGATCTGTAGTAGAAAATGGATAGGAATGAAAAGGAAAAGTACCTGATAAAATTGCTGGAGAATTGATCCCAGCATGGTTCCAATTGGGATCACCAAATGAAACATGGAATGGGTGGTACCTTTTTAATTAGCAAATAATCGATGAGGCAAGTCAAGGCAAGGCAAGGCAAATCTTTTTTTAGGCACCCAATTCTGGAGGCTCTGGGTGCAGTACAATAAAAACATACTAACAATACAAATCAATTAATCTAGGTGAAGCAATAAAATGGCAGCATAAATAAGTACAGTTACTAAGTATCTATATTAAAGCTGAGGGTGCTCCAATTAAATAAATCATTAAAAAGGAGGGAAACCTTGGCAACTGAAAAGTTTAAAAATGGATTCAACAGACAAATAGCAATGAGGCTGAAAATTATAATAGGCTATGGAATGTGATAAATAGAACAGCAAAAGACTGAGAAAGGAATATTATAAGGGTAAAGTTCAATGTCAAGGGAACTCAGGTCCACAAAATGATGAAAAACAAACAAAAGAATTTCTAAAACTAAAAGAAGGAGTGATAAAAAATGGGATGATGCATGTGGAATTGGAAGGAAGGAAAAGGGATTACCTTTGTAAATGAATTACATAGGACCTTGTGTGAGGTGAGCAAAAGGTTGGCCCCTCAAAGACAGGAAAGTAGAGGTATGGTATGTTCCTGAGAAGTACTTATTAAGAATTGAACATGTGGCCAAGGCAATGAAAAATTATAGTTAACAAAGATCTGGGACCTAACCTTATTCCAAACTTGGTATGGAAGGAGGGAGTGGAATGTATCACACCAGGTATGCACTACCATTAATAAATCAACGACAACTTGAAAAATGCCTTAACAATGGAAACAGGGAAGAGTGGTCCTCCAAGCAAAAGTACCAAACCCAAAAGCTCTTGAGAAAGATTTCAGCCTATTTCCTGACATGTGTAATAGCTAAAGTATGTCAAGGTTTGTAACAAATTGGATTGTTGAGCATGTGTCATGCATTATTGATGAAAATCAGTTTGGTTCCCTGATGGGCAGCTCCTTAATGCTGGCTGCCTTAATGTTTTCTGAAATGTATGAAAGGACCTGGGATGATGGGAAATTAGTACATGCAGTTGCAGTAGACATACAGTACCTCTCAACCTCCTGTCTCATAAATCAGGGACAAGGCTTAAAAAATCAGGGACAAAGGACCAAAATCAGGGACACATCTTAAAACTTGGTGATATCCACTCAGGAAGCTGGTAGAATATGGGGCTTAGTGCAAAATGCATTTTCTAAGGAAGAACAACTCTTTAGCTTTAATGTTTGACATTATTTTATGCTTCCAACCTCCACTGTTTGGTCACAGAAACACAATTTTTAGGAGGGACAGAGAAAATTTTGAGGCAAAATCAGGGATGTCCCTGAAAATCAGGGACAGTTGAGAGGTATGGACTAGATTACAGAAAAGTGTTTGACC
Organism: Neoceratodus forsteri; assembly: GCA_016271365.2. Classification (NCBI taxonomy): domain Eukaryota; kingdom Metazoa; phylum Chordata; order Ceratodontiformes; family Ceratodontidae; genus Neoceratodus; species Neoceratodus forsteri. Next base: position 1,877,201,444 of record CM057452.1, read on the forward strand.
TAATTGACCATAATACTGCATTAATAAGTTAGAGAGGTGTGGGTACCAAAATATAGTGAGGTGGGTCAATGATTTCTCAGGGAGAACCCAATGGATAGAATTCAGGTCTTTATGTAGAGGTTTCCAGGGTACCAACCTGGGGCCTGTATTGTTCTTGTTAATGACAGATGATTTGAAAACTGTAGGTGAATGTATTGAATACATGGATGACACAACTGTTGATATTTTTGAATGTGAAGTAGATAGTAAAGTGCAACAAGCTTTAGAAAAGATAGAACAATTGTTCAAAACAAACTTCATGAGACTCAGTCTTGAGAAAACAAAGGACAATTGGTTTGGAAAGGAAATAAAAACAGATCAGTGCACCTTTATTGTTGAATTTCTCAAATGATTTAAAAGGAGAACTACTGGCAGCTGTGAAGCCCCGACCACTGCACAGATTGAGGCTTCACTCCACAGACCCCCTACAGACACCATATAGAATTAACAGTTTTTTTTTACCTGAATGCTCATAAAAAGTAGTTAAGCCCCAGTGTAGCCAGCATTTTTAAATATGGTGTTCCTCACCCCCACAATCACACTGCTAATAATGTGAGAGGATAACGCTCACTGCCTCCCTTATTGGTGCCCTTATGTATGGAGATGTAATCATCTCCATATCTTGGATGCCCATCGCTATGTTTACGGACTTTGCCTAAATGCCATGTGTATTGGCATGTAGTAGAAGCGACCGAGACCTGTCTTCTGACTAGATGGTGGATTGTTTGTTCATCTGTGCCACTGGAATGGAGAGGAGAGGAGCCCTCCCAATACCAGCTACACCTGAGGCTCCTACAAGAGTAGGGGAAGTTTTTATTGAAAAAATCAGCTTAACAGAAAAAACATATTAAAATACAGGTAATGCACAACAAAAAATGAATGTAACAGGAAAATCTGAATCAGTGATCCAAGGTAACAGGAGCCATAATTCCAACAGGGTTGCTGACGGCAAAAGCTTCACTTCTGGAAAATATATGTACTTCAAATCATGTTCAATCCTTTGAAATAAAGTAACAAGAGATACGTCCTGGTGTTGTAAAGTAAAAAGACATTGAGTATTACATATATGCCATTTGATAACCACAAAAGCAAATTAAAGTGTCCATTCCAATGTGTCCAAGAAGTTGGAAAAAACATGCATAATGTAACAGGGCGAGGAATATGTGGGCAATCAGATAGCATAACACAGTGACTGTCTTTTATATAGTTCAAAATTTATTATAGAAATTCACATCTACTTCCAAAGCAGGACATTTTCCATCAACAAGGCTCCTTGGAATTCACGTCAATCCTTTGAGGGACACATCTTATATAGTAGTTTAACATCACCAAGTACTCTCCAGACCCTCCTTCTCATCTCTCTCTAGTCGCATCTAAAATCCTAAAGACTATCTATTCTTTTATATCATTCAGTAATCAGGTGATGCATTAACTCCACCCACTGAAACATTTTGAATTTAATTTCTTCAAACACTGCATCATTATTTAATTTAATTAACATAAACACATTTTTATTACTCTAGCTATTTACATGCTATCAGCAGAATAAATTATAATAGTTTTAGATGTTTTTATATTCATTTTCTAGTGTGAAAAGAACCACCCCTTTAACAAAAAGTATAAAGGAATTCAGGAGCGGCCGCCAACTCCCAAAATAGCACTAAATGTCAAGAGACCGGACACCAAGAACTCCCAAAATGCCGACCACAAAAAAAAACCATCCTCACTCCCAGAAAACAGGAAAACGTCTCACCTCTACTAAGGAGGGTGTGTAGGATTCTATCATCTTTACTTAAATATAAAACCTCCATCTAAAGTAAATTAAAGGGCTAAATACCCTCGCATCAGAGCGCAAATCCAAATGGGACAGGAATTAACAATGCTACGTTGTAAACTGATGAAAATTGTCTGTCTGAGAAATACTCCATTGCAACACACCAGCCTTTGGTAAACGGCTGGCCTATTAGCAGACAAAGTTTTAAAATCCATGTCTAGAGCCGACAACCAGACCGAGGGGTTTCTGAGCAAAGAAAACCTTTATTTAAGCAAAAACAAACCCCTGGTTATGTCCTGAGAAAATAAAGATTTATTTTTAGCCCTCTCGCACATTCTAGAGGTACAAAGCGGGAACAACACAACCTGAAAAGGACGTGATTTCCCATAATGAGTTCTATCTCGCATGTTCATGAGGTCGAATTAAATAAACAGCTCGGACTGATAATGCATCTTCTATTCAACGGAACAGAAGATAAAACGAGAACTTTTAAAGATTAAAGATAACAAGTCTAAGCTAATGATTTAAATCACTCGCCACTTTGAATTGCCGAACGAAGGGGGAGGGGATTTGACTGGAGCTAGCTAAACAATTAAAGTAATACAACCAAGAAAACAGTTGCTCTCAAAAGCGTGATATGAAGGTGGCCAGGCTACACACGTAAGGAGGGCAGTCGTTTTCTTAGCAGAAAAAGGACTACACACAAAAGCAAACCATTGCACAACCAACTTATAAAAGAATAAAATATAACAACCCTACTATAACTGCAACCATCCCTTGTTCATTATCATTTTGTTTTCTATATTTAACATAAACTCCCTTACTCAAACACCTGATTTTAAGCTTTTCCCATGACTTCTCCCAACACAGGGCAAAAGGAAAAATATCTAACACGAATTATAAAGCCCCTTTCCATCACAGAAGCACCTGTGACACATAAATGTAAGGCCTGGACCCCTGCCTTTTGAAAATGACAGGTGGTATGCTGTTGAAGCTGACAGCAGTACCTGGTGGGGACTGGTCTGGGAGGACTAGGTTACTTGGCACAGGGGCCTAGGTTTGGTTACTCTGCACAGGGCACCCAAGTAAATATGAACACAGGAAGCAATAACTGTAATGTCCAAAACCAGGAATAGGATTCTAAAGTGGCTTTTATTCACATCCAAACTGAACAAAAAGCATAGATGGACCTCACAGGGCTACATTCCTGGTAATGCAGATTAGAGATACAGAACACGTCACTATTCCAGCCTTCAGGCTTTGAACCCACCAGGCACACAGCCTGGACTTGCATGCAGCTTTGGGTACACAGCCCGACTTGTACACTACTTGGGTTTCCTGGCCAGGCTCCCCGATGGCCACTTGATCCGTGGTCCATATGGGAATGAACCAGTTTTCCTGTTGGTGGCTCCCAAACCACCTTAGAGCCTTCGACTCCCAAAGGGAAATTTCCATCCAATCCACGTCTGGGTACTTCCTCATCACTGGTCAAGTGCATGAGGCAAAGTAGAAATCACAGAGCAAATCCGTAGAGGTGGACCTGGTTACTAAAGATGGGGGTCTCCACCTCCAGCTCCCACAATCCATACCCGACTATTTCTCTGGAAACTAAACAACTCTTTTGAAAGCTTGCCAATGTAGATTACTGGGTAGACGTATGTCACATCTCCTTTACATGTCTTGACTTCCCTATGTGCTGGACTTGAGCATACTTTTACTTTTGGCTAAGCCTATTACTCTAGGCCTCCCACTACTTCAGTAGTCCAAACCCCACTTTAACATAGTTCAGGATGAAACATGGGCCCTTTAGAAAGAGCAGAACTCACCCTTTGGTTGCAGGTGCCCCACAGGCGAATCTCGAAATCTTTTGTACCCCACACACGTGGACAAAATAAGGCAGCTTCTTCACTAGCAATAGCCAGGGGTTGCCCCTGGAATACAGGCAAGCTCTCCTGCCCCATCCCCAGGGATGGGGCACAGAGACTCGTATCAGCGGTCTCCACCACTTTAAAGAACAGCTTACATGTGTCTCTCTTTGGTGGAAACACACACCTTTCCCTAAATGTAGCCCTATTTCAGGGCTGAGGCTCAAGAGCCTGAGCACAGAGCTGCTGTGCTTCTCTCACACTATCTCCAACTGCAGACTACTGACTGACTGTTCAAAACTCCCAACATTCTACTCTAACTCCCTTCTGCAGATTCCAATGTGGCTCATGCAGCTGCGAGGTTCTATGGTGATGTCATCCCTCAGTCTCAGCTGAGACTGAGAACAGAGTGAGACAGTGTGAAATCCATTTAACTGGAGTTTCACAAGCTGCCTTCCTGCCTACCACTAGGTCTTACTGAGATTCTAGTAACCCGGGAAACAAGGGGGTTACACTCGCTGACCAGGAAAATGACTGTCCGCAGTCATTGTTTACCAGGCTTAGGCTATCCCACCCTATGTGCTACCCATGGAGGGGGTGATCAGGCCCCTCCTACCATGTGTGGAGCACAGGCAGGCAACACTAAGGGCCTAGAGGCCTTAGCTGAGATATCAACCTCTACTTACCCACTTACTGGGATGCCTAGTGACTCTAGTAGAACTGTCCAGAGCATAGCCCTAATAGCTCAGCACTGCAGTCCATACAGCCATTCAGGACCACAGCCTGTCTATCCCCCTAGCCCACTAGGGAAAATCTGTCTGCCTCTAACTTAACACCCCATAACAAAACAACCCAGGGACCTCCCCGACCTTGGGTACCCTGCAACCACACACCAAGAAACTAATACCACACCATTACATTATTTTACTGCATCCTTACCCCACAACTACACCTGTGGAAGGAAACGGTTACTACAGTAACAACAACAACACCACAGTACTTTAAATCACTACACACAAAAGTACTAGTGAGAATGAGCCCTCCTCCTCTTCTTGTCTTCTCTTCTATCTTCTTCAGGAACACCTGCAAGAAAAAGAAAGGCAACACACACTCTAATCTGCATACACAGTCTACCTAAACCCCTACCATCAAAACACTGAAGAATCCCAAAAGAGTTTTTTTTAGAAAAGTTAGAAAACAGTATATACACTAGAAAACAGTAGAAAGACAATGACATTATTTACAATACACATTTGGGGATGGAGTGCCCTAAAAGTCCCAACTAGTAACCACAGTGCCCAAAGACTAGTCCATTAAAGAGTCTCTCCTGGTCCGGAGCCCGGTGAAGCACAGTTCTAGCAGGCCAAAATCCCGAGGGAGAGTCTTTGAGGACAGTTCACACATTCTGGAGTCTGCTAGTGTAGGATGTGACTGCAATGTCATAAGGATAGAAAAGTTCAGACTTACCAGCCCCTTGTAGAATGAATAAAGGAACCGACCTGCTCTTCAGCCGAAGACTTTCCTGGCATAATTTCTTCCAATACAGCTGGGCGGACATCTTCCGGGAACTACAGGAGGGCACATCTGGGAACTGCTGGGATGATGTCATCTCTGGAGATGGAACCTTAGAACAGGAACAAAGGAAAACAGCTGGTCTGACGTCATCCGATTACCAGGTGATGGATCAAGATACAGCTGGGTTGGTGTCCTCTCTGGATCAGAAGTCATCTGGTGGGCCAGTCAATGGATTCTGGAAAGGCCAGTACACTGTAGAACTGAATGTGGGGCACCTGAGTCCTGGATGTCTGTACTGGTGGATCAATAAAGGCACTGCAAAGGCTGGTGTGGCAGTATTGACTACCACTGCTCGGCTTTCCATCTAGTAGGCACGGGCACATTTGCTGGGAGGTCCTTGTATTGAGGCCAATAGTACAGGGGGTCAGGAGCTTGAATTAGTACCCCATCTGGGTGCACATAATTCACACAGTGGAAGGTTTCACGTCCTCTCCGTCCATTATTGCACTCTGCCCATAAACAGTGTCCTGCCTCTCTTCCACTGGGTATATTTCTCATGAAACAGTCTGTTTCTGACATGCTTTGTTTGCACCAGGATGCACACATTTCATTGCTTTGGCCCAGATCCAGGATTTCCTACTGTTCTCAATTTCCTCCCAGACTTCCGAGGAAAGGTAGGAAAGGTCATCCCATAGATCTCATTCACTTTCCTATGAACCAGTCTCTCCTCTTTACTAGCTTTGGTCAACCTGAGACCGCTGGCCTGGCTTGGGGCAGCCAGACCTGGTTCTGCCAGCTATGCATCCTCAATGAGATTAAAACGGATCCCTGACTTCTTCTTCTTCTTCTTGCATAGCCAGGGCAGTTGCATCACCACTTTTTCCATGTATTCTTCCAAGGCAAGAGCTTGAGGCTGTGTACCTGTTCCTTTTCACAAGGCCACATAGGTTCCCCTCATCTTCTTCCCTCACTGAGAATCTGTGCCCAGGAGTGCAGTTGTCCTCACTCCTGAGACTATCCACTCATCACTAGGTGCGGAGGTCAACACCTCCCATTCAAAGGCCTCCCATCTCATCTTCTCCTATGAGACTTGGGCTAGGCCCCCAACTCCAGGGTCTACTGTTGCTTTATCTGAACTTTCCTTTGAGATCCAACATCCGAAACATCAACATCTGGTTCTGTCTCTAAATCTGCACCCTCTAGCTTTGTGCCACACTCTCCCGAGGGCCTTCTTCAACAGGCTCCACCTGGTGCTGTGTGCTGCCAACTACAGATTCCTGAACCTTTGTCCATGTGGGAGCCAAATGAATCTGAGGCACTTTATACAAGCCATATTCTCTAGGCACCCAGAAGAGTGAGGTATCATGAAGACGCCCTTCCATATATTTAAGCAAATTTGACACACATGCACTGGATATCCAGGAATCACCACATGAGAAGTCAGTTGTCCTCCATAATAACACCTTTCAATGTCCCTTAATCTATTTACTGCTGCTGTTACTGCAGCCCGGCATTCATGTGGAGCTGGTCCTGAGGCCATAACTGCAGAAAAACAAACAAAATGCTCACTGTTACTGAAAGTCCCTTCACTGAACACACTCCTTACTTTTAAAATGGCTCCTCTGCTGCTGTGTTTACTTTACTACCCCACCCTCTAATGGCGGAGGCAGCACTCCTGCGCATCAACATTCAGAAATCGGGTCAAGCCACTGTGCATCCGATTTACGCTACTGATAACATTTGCTCAAACTGCACAAACTTGTACTGTTCTTTTCTAACACATTTACATGGTTTGCCATGGACTTTTCACTTGCTGAAAACATTTCTTTAACTCACAGTCCCTTAAAGCCTCAGAATTTCAAGCACAGTATTGCCTGTAAACTAGTGTTGCACATTTGGCTACAACTCACAGTCTCTCTCTGGCTTTAAAACTTTAAACTGATGCTGAACTCATAAGTATGCACACAGTCAATGGCCTAGCAGACTTGCACTTGCTGGTAGAACTTGACACAGTCATTATTTGCAAGCGACTACACTACTGCACATATTCAGCGGCTTTTGGCAGAAAATCACTGTTTGAGCAACTTTTACTGTTGGTAATCACTGATATCAGTAGCTGTTAGCTACGATGGAAAAACAACTTGCAGCCAGTCTTGGAGGCCTCAAGAAAGAAAACGGGTGGGCAGTCCTGCCGATCGTCTCCCCGGTCACCACACTCGCAATTCAGTAGATCGAGATGTGGGTTGAGCTCAATTTTAAACAGAACAGTCTATTTTTAACAGTTTTACAGCTTTTAATCACCGCAATGCTCCTCTACTAAGCCAGTACATGCACTCCACTCACTCCCTCACGAATGCTGGGCAGTCACTGTAGAGCTGGCTGAGGGCAGGACTGATTGCAGCCTCACCAATCACACGACGCCATGCAAATGAGCCTCTACTTTCAAGTGCTCTTCTCTTCACGGCAATCGTCGAGCAGGCAAATTTAAACTGCAGAAACCACTTTTTTTTCATCTGACTCCATGGCGGGAGCTCATTTCAGCCATTTAGCATGGCCATTCACACAGCAAGTTTCTCAGTTCACTCAAAACATTTCCAACGTCCAGGGCACAATTTTTCTGTTGCTACCCTAGTCTTCCACACTTTTCTTTATCACAACAGTTCTTTTAAAAGCATTTCCAATATCCAGGGCACAATTTTCCTGTTGCTACCCTAGTCTTCCACACTTTTCTTTATCACCGCAGTTCTTTTAAAAAAGCAGGCAAAAGCGCTGTAAACATTTGATGCAGGACAAGGGCACACTCTTTTAGCTTTTACTGCTCCTTGGTAAACAGTCGGCATTTTAACAGCAGTATAAGATCCATAGCATACAGCGACAGACTAGTTAAATTGCTTCAGCTTTTTGGGCTACCACTGCCAGATAGCCAAAGCGCTAACCCCTTGCCTGAGCACCTTCCTCCCAAAATTAAATGCAAAGCGGTGCCTCCATTTTTGTAAGGCCTGGACCCTACCTTTTTACAAGCGACAGGTGGCATGCTATTGAAGCTGACAGCAGTACCTGGTAGGGACTGGGTTCGGGAGAACTGGGTTACTCAGCACAGGGACCTAGGTTTGGCTACTCTGCACAGGGGACCTAGGTTTGGCTACTCTGCACAGGGGACCTAGGTTTGGCTACTCTGCACAGGGCACCCAAGTAAATCTAAACACAGGAAGCAATAACTGTAATGTCCAGAACCAGGAATGGGATTCTAAAGTGTGGCTTTTATTCACATCCAAACTGAACAAACAAAACATAGATGGACCCCACAGGGCTACATTCCTGGTAATGCAGATTAGAGATACAGAACACTTCTTCACTATTCCAGCCCTCAGGCTCTGAACCCAACGGGCACACAGCCTGTACTTGCATGCAGCTTTGGGTACACAGCCTGAATTGTACACTACTTGGGTTTTCCCCTGGCCCGGCTCCCCGGCCCACTTGATCCGCAGTCCATATGGGAATGAACCAGTTTTCCTGTTGTGGCTCCCAAACCACCTTAGAGCCTTCGACTCCCAAAGAGAAATTTCCTTCCAATCCCATGTCTGGGTACTTCCCTCATCACTGGCCAAGTGCATGAGGCAAAGTAGAAATTCACAGAGCAAATCAGTAGAGGTGGACCTGGTTACTAAAGATGGGGGTCTCCTCCAGCTCCCACAATCCATACCCGGCCATTTCTCTGGAAACTAAACAACTCTTTGAAAGCTTGGCAATGTAGAATACTGGGTAGACGTATGTCACATCTCCTCTACATGTCTTGACTTCCCCTATGTGCTGGACTTGAACATACTTTTACTTTTGGCTAAGCTCATTACTCTAGGCCTCCCACTACTTCAGTAGTCCAATCCCACTTTAACACAGTTTAGGATGAAACATGGGCCCTTAGAAAGAGCAGAACTCACCCTTTGGTTGCAGGTGCCCCACAGGTGGATCTCGAAATCTTCTTGTACCCCACACACGTGGACAAAATAAGGCAGCTTCTTCACTAGCAATAGCCAGGAGTTGCCCCTAGAATAGTAAGGCAACCTTCCTGCCCCATCCCCTCAGGATGGAGCACAGAGACTGAATCAGTGGTCTCCACCACTTTATAGAACAGCTTACTGTGTCTCTTTACGGAACACACCTTTCCCTAAATTTAGCTCTATTTCAGGGCTGAGGCTCCAAGATCCTGAGCACAGAACTGCTGTGCTTCTCTCACACCAATCTCCAACTGCAGACTACTGACTGACTGTTCAAAACTCCAACATTCTACTCTAACTCCCTTCTGCAGATTCCAATGTGGCTCATGCAGCTGCGATAGTTCTATGGTGATGTCATCCTCAGTCTCAGCTGAGACTGAGAACAGAGTGAGACAGTGTGAAATCCATTTAACTGGAGTTTCAAAGCTGCCTCTGCCTACCACTAGGTCTTACTGGGATTCTAGTAACCCCAGGTAACAAGGTGGTTACACTCATCTCATAAGTTATCGTAGTGAACAAAGGTTCTCGCCATCTGGCAGCCAGTAAAGTCCAAAATCAGTAATATAAGAACAACAAAAGAAAAGGTGATATAGTTTCATCCTGTTGCTGGCATCCAGGTCTAGAACAAAAGCCTATCTAATAATGTTTTATGTTTATGATTATGCTTTTACATTAATACGATCATGGTAACTTAGCCAGTGTAGGTCCCACATCTTCTGGGGAATCCTAGAATTATGAAGTAAAGTGTGCAGAGCAGTGAGATGCGGGCCTGGGCATTTGGGAAAAACTATAACATCTAAACAAACCTGATCCACTAAATATCTATATAAAGCTTTTCTAGAAATAGTCACCATCACCTGCCACTGTTTCAGATGAAAGAAAGTGTCTCTAACATAAGCAGGAATCTGGGGAATGTGTCAAAACCGTCAATGTATTGAGTTCCCATTTGTGAAACCAAGGGCTACAGGATTTAAGGAACCAAGGTTCCCACCCCTATCCCAGTTAACCAGAAGAGGCTAACATTAGCAAATAAAAAATACTAGTATAAAATATAGGTTGAACCATGGCAAGACCGCCATCCCGAATGGGTAGATATGTGATCGGGCATTTAATTGGGTTGAGGCGGCTTCCCATAGAGCCTGAAAATAGAGACTAAGTAATCTAGTCTCAAGTTGTCTTGAGGAGGGAAAACATATGCAGAAAAAGGAATATAGGGGTAAATAAGTCTTAATCATATAAATTCTCTTTTCTTACACATCTTCCATGAGTTCCAGTGGAAACCAGAGATTGAGAATAGTCCCATTTGGATGTCCAATTAAGGACGTCCAATGGGCTATTTCATATAAAATACCCAAAATTCGAATAGGGTCATCACTAACCGTGAGGTCAACAAACTCAAGCTCACCTAGGGATGAAGAACCTAGTTTTGACCAATGCATTTGTTAAGATTAAGTATGTTGCACCAGACACAGCCCCAAACCTGGCACAATGCTGCTAAAGCAGAGACGTACTGAGTAGCATTTGCCACCATCAGACTCGTATCATCTGCATAAGCAATAATGGAATGAGGGGTGGCGGAAGTGGCTGAATTGTGAAGCCATATTAATAGAATGGAGAAGTGGGTCCAAAAAGAAATATACAGAAGCGGAGGTGGCAGCCCTGTCTAACCCCCGTAGAGGAAGCATAGGACCTTTCCATCCATTAACCAGGGGACAACAGTGGCAAATCGGTAGAGCAGTTGAAGTCTGGCAAGAGTGCAGTCAGGGACTTTATAATGATGTAAAGTAGACCATAAAAATCATGACGTACAGAATCAAAGGCCTGTTGTTGGTCTAAGGAAAAAATGAAACCCTGTAAAGCGTTGGAATTACCATGTTCAATCAATTCTTGAAGTAAAATAATATGGTCCTGTATGCATCTCCCAGGGCGCTGCTCAATTGTGCAGTGGAGACCACATAGACAGTTAATTTGGAAAGTCTAAGTGCCAGGATCTTGGTCAATATCTTGAAATCAGTGTTTAAAAGACACAGAGGTCTCCAATTGAGGTAATCTCCTATCACCTTTCTTGTATAAGTAAAATAAGCAACCCATGTTAAAATCCAAGGGAGATTGTCATAAGTTAATATGGAATTATACACTGTAGCCAATTCAAAACTAAGGTCAGTAGAAAGTATTTCATAAAGGTCATTAGGGAGACCATCCAGGCCGTGTCACTCCCAGATGTAAAGACGTGATTACCGCTTCAATTTCTTGGGCACGTATTTACAATCCAACATGTCAAAAACTGAGGAGGGAATATCTGGAAGGTGCATGAAGGAAAGATAATCCAAAAAGCAGTGGAGGGAGGAGGCATAGGACCGAACAACCATTCCAGATAACAAGTAACATAATGTCTTATGTCAGTAATAGCAGTAAGTTCAGAGAGGTTATCATCTAACAGTGTATCGAAAGTTTACAATCTACCCTTCTCCAATGGTAAGATATGGGCAGACAATGTCACTGGTACCAGAGGTCCCAAAACATTGTTGGTGTTAGATGGCGGCAGTTTTCAGGAGTGATAGTCCATCAGGCACTGTCTAACATTACTAATTTGGGCAGAGAAATCATGACCTGTTGTATGAGACAAAGAAAGTAGTTTCTGTAGGTGTTGTCTGGTTTTATGGTAATGAAAATATAAAGAGCCATGATAATGTTTAATATAATGTTTACATAAAGTTTGAAGTCCATATTTTGTCTCCTGCCACCAAAATCATGGAACATCATATAAAAAATACAGATTTCGATTTCAAATTTAGTCAGTCAATTAACATAACAGATGTGAATCAGTTAAAAGGAGGTGTTCATTTTCCAGATACCAGGACCAAAACATGGTTTCAGGAAGGGCCAAAGAAATGGACAATAAATTGTGGTCTGAAAATTCTGCAACCTGAATGACAACAGCAGAAAGACGGAGATGGGAGGAAATAAAGAAAAAATCAATACGGGTCACGAGGGGCCCTTATGAAAAGTGGGAGTATGTTGACCTGTAAAGTATAAATATGCATCTTGTAATTTAGTAGATTGAAGCAATTGTCTGAGAAAATTCATGTCACAAAACAGTTTGGTAGTTTTAGAGGTAGAAGTCTTATCCTTAGTGGACAAACCACAGTTAAAGTCACCCCAAAAACAACATTCATAGACATGTACAAATAAGGTTGTATAAGTTTCAGTAATTCAATCCTATGGGTTTTGACTTGAGGAGCATATATATTAATTATCTGAAAGGGACAGAAGAAATCAAAACATCCAATAAAAGAAGTCGGCCTGGGTATAAATCCAGCATTCTAATGACAGTGATATTAGGCATATTAAACAGGACACCCAAACCTGAACAAGTGTCTTGTCCAAAGTACCAATAAGAAGTCCAGAGATCCAGGCACGTTTGGCCTTGTAAATCTCAGGAAGGAGTGGAACCATACATCCTGTAAAGGATGAGACCAGCTGTTAGCTTGACAAAAAGGAAAAAATGCATCTCTTGTTGTGTGTCTCTTAATACTGTTAACATGAGCAGTATGTACTGAGAAACTAGACAACATGGTGAAATGGTGAGAAACAAACCAGAAGCAATACAAAATGGAAATCACCTGAGTCTACCTTTCCTAGGGGTACCTTCCCTATGTTTCAATTTCGCCCTAGCTTTCTGTTTTGAGAACCTAGGTTGTCAATGGCTACTTCTGTGTCTGTAGTCATCTCAGGATGGGAAGATAGGACAGAGGAAGTGTCTGAGTCCGTGTTATCCTGAGGGTTGTGTAGTAACTCAAATTTATTGTCATGGGTCACAGTGGTAGATTTCAGAGCCTTAGAGGAAGGTGCAGTCCCTTTCTTCGACCCTCGTGTCACTCTAGTGAAAGGTTCGGGGGAAGGGCTCCATGGGAGTCACTGAAGTGTCAGGAAGACAGGAGGAGGCACACTTCCAGGCCAGAAACAGCACGAGTAGTGGCAGGAGGTGGGTAAGTCACAGTAGGTATAGGCAAATCTGAAGATGGAATAGGAGCAGGCTGTTCCTGAATCAATGAAGGAGCATCAGCAACAAGCACAGGAGATTGGGGTGGATTTCGCTGGAGCACAGAAAGGGTATTATTCAGTCTGGAGCATTGTGCAACTGTAATGAGTAGCTTGTTCCTCCCTATCATCAAGAGTCGGGGAATTATGAACTACCCAGGTGCAAGTCTGAAAGGTATGCCCTAATTCATCACAAAGGACGAGGGGTTCATCCACACATTGGGAACTCAGGGCGTTCAGTGTTGCCAAAGACAGAGCATTTGACCCTATCACAGATGCTACTTATAAGGTTACTAGAACCACATTTGTAGCATGCTTTCAGCTGGCCAGGGTAAAAAGTAGCCCCTGTCTTTCCCTAGCATAAAACTATTCGGCAGGTGTTGAACCCAGTATCAGAGGTCTGAAGCATTACCCTAGCTTTCCACCCACCAGTCCAAAGATTTTCTGAATCAAAACTAGCCTCAGGATCAGACAGTAAAGTACATCTCTGTTTTAACCACACAGTGACATCATTCAAACTCACACCTCATTATGAAACAAAATGGTTACAGTCTTTTGTGTGGGCTTAGATAAAGGAATGGCATTAAAGGGGCCCATAAGGAGAAGTTTTAAGCTCATGAAATCATTTCCAAAACTTTTCCAAACCAGTCAGAGTTTTAAAACTAATGTCAAAATGGGTCTGGAAGAAATATGTATCAAAGCATGTATTTCAAAAGCAGCAAACTTCATTGAGTACTTCAGAAGGGTACGACCAACAAAAAACGATCTGGCAGTTCAGATGGATCCCCAAGTACTCAATTGGACAGCATTGTGTCTCTTGGCTTGCTACACAAGAGGATGAAAACATGCAGCATAAGATTTGGGAGCAGTAACAGACGAAGAAGAGGTGGAAACAGCAGGAGAGAGTGAGACCCAGGGTCCTGGGAAGGCTGATGGCAAACATTCGCAGAGATAGAAAGTCCAAACTGTAATGTTGGATTTTGAGTTAGAAGAAGTTCATCAGGCAGCGAGAGGTCGAAAGAATCAGTCGGCACTTGTGAAACTGAGGGGCAACAAAGGGTGTAGCCTCAGGTAACCGTGATCTGTATTGGAGAGGAGCCAGAACGCCAGGTCCCAACAGCTGAATCCTTCTCCCACCCCGCAGCCTCAAGAGCTGATTCCACAGACCATTCTGCTGGTAACGGTACATTAGGCATTTCAGATGGAGGTAATGGAGTAGACAAAGAAGTAGGAGAAGAAGTTTTCATCATACCTGATGAAAGCAGTGTGGGGAGCAGTCCGCGTGGGCATTCGGAATGAGGAGAAACCGCTGAAGCAGGTGAGGAATGCGGAAATGTCAGAGTCAGCACGGAGGCATCAGAAGCCGATTGTAGACACTGAGTCATGGGGGAGATGCAGCAAAGAAACAGGCTGATTCTTTAAAGCCAAAAATCGCTGTCTAGTCATAAAATAATGTTGTTCTTCAAGTTGGAGTAATAAATCCACATCCTGTGAAGTAGAAATAGAGACTCACTAGAAATCGTTGAAATAGAGCCAGTAGTCATTGTAGGTAGAACCAGGGAGCAGAAGAAATATCTTGCGCTGCACTCTTCTTGCAGTGATCCACTGCAGTAGCAGGGAAATATTCAGAGCCATAGAAGAAATCTTTTCAGCAGGCATTAAGACCATATTGTCAGTAGTTGTGGCCTCTCTCAATACAGAGACAGGGAGGAGACCATCTCCTCTGCCTCCAACTTACATGTCCTCCACAGCTCCTCCATGGACAGCCATCTTGGCAGAGTGCCAGGATGTAAGGGGACCCTACCACAGAGTAGGGAATTTCCCGGTGTCCTGGCCAGATATCCTCCATTCACTAAAATACCATCAACAGTTTAATCTGATTCTGTTTAGTCAGTTTGCATCTGTATACATATTCCCTTCCCTTTCCCCAGGTCACACCTGGAAATGAGCCACTGTTCAGTGTGCCTCTCCTGGTCACGAGCTTTCAAGTAAATAAATAAATACATAGCTAGATACATACATACATAAATAACATTTGAATATGAGTAAATAAATAAATAAATACATAGCTAGATACATAAATACATACATACGTATAATATTTGAATATGGCGCCTCTGTATGGCATGGCGCTTAAATATTAGAGAGAAATGAACTGGAACATATTCGAAAAGGGCAGTTAGAATGATTTTAGGCATGGAGGTGCATTATGAAGAGGCATTATGGATGTGTAAAATTGAATCTTTAAATGAAAGAAGGGAAAGAAAAGGAGAAAGTTTGTTTTACATAGAAACATAGACAGCGATGGCAGAAAAGACCCAAGGTCCATTCAGTCTGCCCGAGTTCCCCATTTAGAGTCATCCTGTCTGTCCAAGTTCCCTATTTAGCCCTGGGACATAATGTCCTCCAGGGTCCTATACCTTCCCATCCTCCCCATTCTCCATCATGTTACTACCACCCCAAGCAACCACTATACCTTCATTCTGTCCCAACTGTGCTTGAAACCACTGAAGGTTTTTGCACCCACCCCTCAGCTGGCAAACTATTGCACTGTTTCACCACCTTCTTTGTAAAGTAGTATTTCCTCATGTCCCTCTTGAACCTCCCTCCTGTTAGTTTTCTCTCATATCCATGTTACTGTGAGCTAGTATTCAAGCTTAATAGTGCCCCGAGTTCACCTTGATAATTCCTTTTAGAAACGTAAAAGTCTCAATAATATCTCCCTCTTCTTTCTGGTCTCAGTGAATACATGTTCAGTGTCTTGAGTGTCCTCATATGACCTGTTGGCCCTGAATCATTTTTATTACCCTGCATTGCACCATTTCCAGCCTATCTCTATCCCTCCTGAGGTAAGGACTCCAGAATTGGATGCAGTGCTCCAGGTGTGGCTTCACCAAGGACCTATATAAGGGAAGTATTACTCTCCTTCATGCTATCAGTACCCCTCCTGATAAATCCTAGCATCCTATTTGCCCTGCTAGTATATGCCTTGTTGCACTGATGCAATTGCATTTGTGTGTCACTGATGTTAACTCCAAAGTCTCATTCCTCATCCATAGTAGTAAGTCTCACCCTCTCATCTAGTACTTCATCTTGGGGTTCATGTTCCTAAGTGAGTTACCTGCACTGTTTGGCATTTAATTTCAATTACCAAATTCTATACCACCCTCTATTTTTGTAAGTCTCTACATTTCTTCTATTCCTCATCACTATCTGTCCTCCCACAGAGCTTAGTGTCTTCATGAATAGATGCAACCTGCCCTGTATTATCTCACCAATGTCTCTGATGAACATGTTAAAGAGGACCAGAACAGGACAGATCCCTATGGTACCATGCTCATTACCTCCTCTCTTCTGATTTAACCCCCATTGACCACAACCAAATACTACCTCCTTTGGCCAGATACCTACCCAGTTTACTATGACCTTAGCCACTCCCAGAACCTTCATCTTCTTCAGCTAGCATCTGTGAGGCACTGAGTCAAAGGCCTTGCTGAAGCTGAAGTAGAGCAAATCTAGTGTAGCGTATGTAGTTCCTTGTCACTCAGTCCAAGAAAATGCTCAGGTTAGTCTTACATGACCTCTCTGCCACAAATCGGTGTTGTTTAATATCCTGGAGACCATTGTTCTCCAAGTAGTCCACAAGGTTCTTTGACAGTGACTTCATCAACTTCCCTACAAAGCAGTAAGACTGACAGGTCTGTAGTTTCCTGCTTGTTCCTTGTCCCCTCCTTATGGAGCTGAACTACATCTGCCACCTTCCAATCTTTGGAACTACCCCTGTCTTTAATGAACTGTTGAATAGACCTAGCAGGAGTTCAGCTAGTTCTGTTGCCAATTTCCTGAGTATCCTGTGATGCAACCCATCTGATCCTGTGGCCTTATCTATCTTTAGGGCTGCCAACCCTTTGGGACTCTTTTCTAGCAAATATTGGCTGCCTTATCTCCGGTCCCCTTAGTGGCCACTTTGATGCCACTCAAGGACCCACCATCCTTCCTAGTGAAAATTGAACAAAAGTACTTGTTGAGGATGGTGGCCTTTGCCAGTCCTCCTCTGTCACCCTGTCATCCTCAGCTAACCTTATGATTCCCCCTATCATAGAAACATATAATTTGACGGCAGATAAGGACTGCTTGGCCCACCCAGTCTGCCCATTTCTACCTTGATGGATAAGCTGCAGATTTAGTTAATCAACAGCTTACTCTCCTACCCCTACTAGAATTGATTTATGTCTGTCCCATGCATTCATGAATTCTCCCACTGTTCCTGATTTCACAACCTCCTCAGGAAGGCTGTTCCATGCATCCACAACCCTCTGTGAAAAATACTTTTAACATTACCTCTGAGCCGCCTCTCTATCTTCAAATTGTGCCCCTTGTTTTTGCACATCTCTTTTATGAAATATACTACCCTCTTGTACTTTGTTAATTCCTTGAGATACTTGAACATTTCTATCATGTCCCCTCCTCCTTTCCTCAAGGGTATACATATTAAGCTGCTTTAGTCCTTTCTTCCCTTTTCTCTCATATAGCTGAAAGACTGTTTTCACTGCTCTTGACCCATTGTGCAATATGCAGCTCTGTATCTGCTTTTGCCTCTCTAGCCACCTTCTCTGACTCATTGTTTCTAGTTAGTACTCTCCATTCTTCCTCCCTCCTTTTCTTTATAACTGTAGAAAGCCTTTTTTGTCCTCACCACTTCCATGGCCCTTGCTGAGAACCATAAAAATCTCTTGAACCTGTTCTTTTGATTACTGTTCTCATGTATACCTTAGATGCCCTGAGAATGTCCCCTAATTGCCCCATCTGTCTTCCACCCCACCTATATTGTCCACCCTCACTAACTTATCACTGAGCAGCCCTCTCAGCCTATTGTAGTCTGCCATTCTAAAATCAAGAACTCAGCTCTTCAGCAGTTTACCAGTCCCAAGGGCCAGTTTGAACCAACAGCATTATGGTCACTGTTCCCTAGTGACCCCCTAGTCCCATAGCTCCTACAGTACCACCTCCAAGTTGGTGAGCAGCACATCGAGAATTGCATTCTGCTTGATGGGTCCCATAACTAGCAGTACCAGTAGACAGTCTTAGAATGTGTCCAGCAAGCCCTGACTTCTGGAACATACCAGTTAATGTCCAGCAGGTTCAGATCATCCACCACCACTACTTCCCTTTGATACCCTTTTCAAATTCTTCCCAGAGATTCCGTCCCTCTCCTCCTTACCCTGGGGTCCATAGATCACTCCCAAGTGCAGTGTCTTGCCTGAGTCTGCCATGAGTTGCACCCACAGTGACTCTTTAACCCCATTACTACCCCTGATACACCCATCTTGTGCCACCCTATGCCCTCCTTGACAAAATGGCTACTTCTCCCCATCTACCTGTTCCTCTAGCCCTTCTGAACATTGAGTACCGAGGACCATCAGTTCACAACCATTATTTAAAGCCCACGTTCCTGTGATGGTCACAAGGTCCACCTCAGTGTCTGCATCAGTGCCTGGAGCAAACTGATTTGTTACCTAGGCTCCTGGAATGAAGGCATACTATCATTTTGCAGCAATGTAATATAAATGATATGTTGTATAGATGTCTACCCCCAACTGAGACATTAAGCTACAGTTTAGAAAACTAAGTGAAATAGAATGCTCAAGTAAGGACTAACATGAATGGGAAATCCTTTTTATTAAATACATGCCTGTAGTTACTGCCCACTTTCAAATTTTATAGTCTCTTGGTTTCAAACTAACTGATGGGACTAATTAAAAAGAGTCTGAACATATAATGTATATTATTCCAGTGGTAAATGTTATAGGATACCTTTGAAACAGTTTTATTGAAACTGTATATGTGAATCTGGTTTAGACAGCCTGTTAAACATTTGCATTAGTTTAGAGTAGTAATACTCTGTGTTAGGCATTGTATGCAGATATTTCGGTCAATGAAAAGGAATATAGCATTTTGTACACAACTTCAACCCACCATTTGATTTGGGGTGCAATCATGTTTTAAATAAACTAAACATATAGAGACCGAGTATTCAAAGGTTAGTGCCAGTGCTAACATGGGTCCTATGCATGATTGGGTGGGATTTATGTGCCAGAGGACGTGATCCCACCAGGCTATTCACGTGCCCTGACAGGTGTAGGGTGCATGGTATTCACCACTGCAAGCACCCACAGGGCACCTGTTCACGGCCCCAATGCACAGGTTTGTGGGGAGGGATGGTGCGGAGGGGTGGATCTGAGCAGGCATCCACTGGATGCCTGACCTGGGTTGCAGAGTGGATCCCTTGTGCCCATGGGGAAGTGGTGTATAGGACCGTGGATTCTGGTATGCCCACAAAGCAGCAACTGAATGAGCACATGCCCAAAGGGCCACCCCAGCCTCCTCATCTGCTAGTGCCTGGGGCAGTATGGAGGGTTGGTTCCTGGTCCCACCATGATCAGTGGGTGAAGTCCATGGAGGTGTGTACTGGGCCATGGCAGGGTTCTGGCTTCATAACCTGTGCCCCTGCACCTGGCATTACGTGCCTTAATGAATGGCGAGTAGTGCAGGCACACCCCAACATGCCCCTGACTGCCCCTGGTACACTGCTGCCTGCACGGCTGGGGATCCTACGTGCTATAGATTGGTGTGTGTATGTAGATGCTGTGGTGTTTCCCACAGGACCCCTAGTGCACAGCATTCACCGTTGGGTACCTACGTGCACAGATCTGTGGCACATAGGTACCCTTTGTGTTTCGCAAGGTGAAATTTATGGTTAGTGCTGGCGCTAACCGGGTTTGGCTGAGCACTCTGAGGCCATATTAGGAGGCCTTGGGTGCATCCCCAACCTGGAAGTGCAAGGCACTAAAATACCACTGAACTTATGCACTTATGATCCTCCCTTACTTATCATGAGCATATTCACCTTGTTAGCTCTGCCACAAACTCTAGAATTGGACTTTATATACGCACAAGTGGTGTATGCCACCTGAGGCACTCTCGCCTAGCTGTAACTTCCTCTGTCCTCTCCCTAGTAGATTGCAGAATCATTTTTTGGAGCTGCTGATAACAGTGCCCTCTACTGGATTAAGGCTGCCTTGAATAAAACCTGCCATCTTGTAGCTGGGTGTGACAGGTTGACCCCACTTGTGACCTTTATCGATCACCAACTGGCTCACCTTGACGGGTAGGCTCAAATTCCACTGCTGCCAAATTGCCAAGAAGATTGTCAATGTGACTCTCTCCTCCTGACTAATAATCTTATTCAGCCTGCCCCACATTTAGGACCACTAGAAGCTCCATGAAAGCCTCCCTACTAGTCCCTCACTGCAGGATGCCTCTGGGCAACGAATTTTCTTCTGCAGGGCACCACTCTGGCTGAATGAGCTGCCTGCTGATATCTCCTTTGAATTGAAGCTAGGCCCTTCAAATCCAAAGTTAGGGAGCTACCTCCTCACTCCTGTGTCTGTGACTGCTCCTAACCTGACTATTCTGTCGTTAGCTCCCTCCTCTACTAATGAACAATGTCATTTCTGAGAGCTCCTTATCCTCTTTCCTTCTTCTTGCCTCTTGCTATATCTTCTGTAATTGTTGTACCATAATCCTATATTTGGGCTGAGTCTTAATGACTGATTTAGTACAGTATGTTTTATATTATTTGGAATCTACTGTACTATGTTTGACTCTGGTTGACTGTTACCCTATGCAATTTGATGTATCCTGTTTTGTTTGCTTTGTTGTTTTTTTTATCTTGTTTGCACTTCCATGACGTGGAGCCTTTGTAAAGGAGTCTCTGACTCAAAGGTTTGTAATTCCAAACTTTTAAATAAACAAACAAATAAAAGCAAAGGAGGGGACACCTTATACATACCACTACAGTGGCATATTCAAAGTTTGTGGCCAGCAGTAAATAGCTTCCCAAATGGCCTTGTTTATCGCCACCATAAACCTCCTCTTAAATGGGCACTAAGCCCATGCCTCCACTTTCCTAAGGCAGGGTGGCTGTACTGCAACAACCCACCCCGATCTTCCATTGTCATAGTGAAATCATTCCCTGGTGGTGCAGTAGTTCCCCCCACCCCTCAATCTCCCATTGACATAAGCGTGCTCATTCTCTGGCAGTCAGTAGTTTCCCCACCACCTGATTGCCCATTTCCTGCATTTACCTTATCTCAGATGGTCCAGTGTTCCTCCCACTGAACAGCCCCTCACCCAACCCGCCACCTCACAGCCACCTTGACTGTTTCTACAGTATATGTGCTCATTGACAGGTCATACAGTGGTTGTTCACAGAAGTGACAGGAGGGCTGTGCTGGTTGCCATGTGTAGCTGTGTACAGCACCCACTGGACAGTCAGGTAAGGGAGGAGGGCAGGAGATGGACTGTGTGTGGGTGGGGTGGGTAGAGGGCTGTCTGGGGAACACTGGACCACTACAGAAGAGATAAAATATAGGAAATGGCAATTGGGGCCCTGGACTGCCAGGAATGATTACATTTGGGACAATGTGAGATTGGGGATGGGGGTCTACTGACTGCCAGGAATGATTACACTTCTGACAACAGAAGATCAGATGGATGGGACCACTAGACCACTAGGGCTCTGGGCTGTATACATTGCAAGTGGTGCTAAAGGGCCACTGCACATGTAAATGAGCTTATACTGAGCATGCAATGACCCCTTAGTGCTTTGCAGGCCCAATGGATTAATTTGCATGTTCGAGTTGAATATGGTCCCCAGGGACTTGATGTTATCCTATATTTTGGCAGTGCTATTCCTTGTGGGTCATATGTAGCCCTGGTCCATGTCAGGCAGGCAGAGTCACTTACAGTATTACTGCACTGACATGGAATGACATTGAGCAGTATCATGCTACCGCTTCATTGCGAAATTAAATTTTCTTCAAACCATGCCAACAGTGGAGCACTATTGTCTGGTATAATACTTTTCACTCCCATACTGTGGTTCTAAACCCAGCCCCTGTATCCTTCTCCACACTATTTGTCCAAAATGAACACACACCCTTATTAGATGTTTCAGGATACTCTATTTGTAGAGCATTTACTGCCGCCTGCTCAAAATCCATTATAAACTCAGGCGACAGACTTAAATCAGACTCATCTACCAAGTCATGAAGGTCCTGAATAGTCAATGATGGTAAGTTACAATTTATTGTTTGTTATACAGTACACGCCGGATTATGTGAATACAGGTAGTTGTAATGTCTGGATGTTTCATATCGGGATTTTGGTATGTCAGTATTTTGTGTTGTCAGGATTTTGGTATCAGGACTTTACATGTTGGGATTATGGTTGTCGGGATTTACTATGGATCCCATCCATTAGTATATCAGAGCAGCCAGGAGGAGTACAAATGTCTGCACTGCACTTGCCCCATGTTCTGAATATCAGACCCATAACCTTTCAGTGCTCCTGTCCGCCTGCTGTGATAATGGGTAGATGCAGAAGCCACCAGAAACGAGAGAGATATCTCTGCTTGGCTATGCTGCACAAGTAAATAAACTGTAAACAACAAACAAAAAGTTATAGAAGCTGGAAACACCACAAGCATTTAGAAAAATATGAAATAAATATCTTAAGGGATTTTCATACTGGACTGATGAAGATGCAAATGAATTTTATGTCTGTGTTTGCAACTATCCAATTATGGCAAATCTTGAGAGGTCTATTTTGAAAAGATAAGGAGATTTTGCAACTGCTTTCATGATTTTGGGCAATTGTGTCATTTGTTTGATGCAAGCTCTGCATTTTTCCAAACTGTGGATGCTGTTAGCCCATCTAATAGCAGACAGAAGCCCACTTTGAAGATATGTACTGATGGATCTTGCTTAAAACCCTGCCCACTGTAATAAAGGAATAATGCATGACAGATTGTGTGCCATGCTGGGATAACGTCACACTCAGGTGGTTGGGCATGAGGCCGCAGGCCAGGGTGCATCCAACACCTGAGAAGTGGCGTTATCCCAACATGATGCACATCCTGGAATGTATTATTCATATTATACAATGGCTAATCTTTTGACAGAAGAATAAAATAAAAAGAAATATTCTTTATTTGTTTTTTGTTTTTTTTTGGGTAGAAGAATATTTATTTATAAAGAAGTTCCTTTGTTTATCCTGTATGTGGAGCTGTTTGGCCAGTAGCTGGATTTTTCTTGAGTTCTGCATCTCCTTGTTTGTCTCAGATGGGATTCTTTTCTTTTCCATAGCCCTCCTCCCTTGCAGCGTTTCATTTGGGTTCTCCTGGTACAGTTTGCTATGATGTTTAAAAGTTTTATGAGGAGATGTTAAAAGTCGGTTGAAATTTTAAGCCTGCAACAGCAACCATTGTTTGAACACTCCTATCAGCACTACCTGGCCCGGTGTCACTGCTATAAGCATGTCTGTAAAGTGACAGGAAAGGGACGAGGGAGGTGGTAGGGTGAATGTTTTACTTCTTGCTTTACATGGTTGACTTAAAAGAAAGAGAGGGAAACCATAAGAATGTGACTTGAACAGCAAGGAGTATTACCAAAAAGGTACACAGTGACTGTTTAAACCCTCACTTGCTGGGTCACCTAATGGAAGTGCTGCTTCGTGAAAGCAATCCAAATGATGGATTTTTCATAGGTGTTTTTAAAATAAGAAAAGTTATTTTGGGGATTTGGGAGACTGTGTCATGGTTGTGGATTTGGTTTTTGCTAGTGTCTGCATTGTGGAGGAGGATTCACATGGTATGTAGTGATGGAAATGCGGTTTTCACTTCAGTTGGGAGCAGGGAGCAGTGAAGCCGATTGGAGGGACTGCTGTGGAGTGATTTTTTTTAAACATTTAATGTGGTTAAGGCAGAATGATTGATTAGATCCATGATGTTATGCTGGGATAACATCATGGTTCTAGTCCCAGGCTTACCAATCAGATGCCAGCATTCTTTCTTGCCATTGCATAATTGATTTTAGAAATCTGTTTTGTTTAGGGACTTGATTAATTCTAGTGACTAGCTCTAGGACTTCCAACAAAACTGTATTAAAATAACAAACACGATAACATCTAAACAAATGTGCAATGAATATGGTTCTGAGCATGTTTGCAACATTTAAAAAACAGAGCTGAAGCGAATGAATACACATTAGGAAAAGTAACCAAAGTATTAGCTTTCATTTCAGAAAGGTTAAATCCCAGAAGATACTTAAACTACTGTACAATATTTTGTAACCATGTTTTTTTTTGGGGTGGTAATGAAAATGTTTATTAAAGCTGATTGAGTCTCTTGTTTCTTTTCAAGACTCATTTGCTATAAAACCCATTAACTCAGCTTCAGGAATGCACCAAAGTTTTATTAAGAGAGGAGAATTCATGTTTTTCAAACATCTTTTTAGCTTTTGGTGATATGTTTTTTGCAAGTGCAGGTTTGATCCAAATTTGCTTGCAGTTGCTGGTTGTTAGAGGCTCATATCAAATTCGTTCTTTGTCTATTATAGTAGTAAGCATCGCCAGTGGCTTCAACATTTAAATTTTAAAGGAACATATACTTTATACAATTGCCTTTCTTAGTGAGCAGCACTGTTCATGTCTCATGTTGTCTACATTAGAAAGCTGTGTTTACAAAGTGCAGTACATGGTTAGGTTCTTTGCTTGGTGACATCAGTGTATTGTGATGGTATAAATTATAAATCTGAGACAAATATGTAAAGGCATCCAGTGCATACTCTGTGTGCTGCTGTACTTATATACAACAGATTAAACACAAGTTGGAAAATATCTTATTGTCTTATGGAAACCCTGTATTAATAAACAGTCCAGATCTTAAAGATAAATTGGTGCTTTACAAACACTGTCTCTTAAAGGAATCCAAAATATGTGAAGCATTTCCTTGATGTATACTGTATATGAAAATATATTTCTTCATGCAAAGGAAATGGATGCGCTGTGGGGAACAGACTTTGTAACAGCTGCATCTGTGATAAGAGGATATATGCAACTGATGTATACTGCTTACAGCAAATAACTCATGCCTCAGTTTTCCTGCTTTAACAATGGGAAGAAATACAGGATAGTAATGCCATAGCACTGCAGAAGAGAAAGATGACAACAGGGCTGAGAAAGGTGAAAGAGGCCATACGTGCACTGGTGACTGGTTCTTTCTTTTGCAACCCTTTCTTCTTTGTATTGAGCACTCACTTATTACATGGCAACCTTCACTTCCTGTTTCAGTAAAAGCATGCTGTGTGGTCAAGTGCAAAGCTTGATTTGTTCACTGTGTGATCTACAGCATTGCTGCTTGTGACCACCTGATCCTCAACCTGTGTTTCTCCCTCACACAGTATCCTGTGGTACACAGCATCACAGGCACAAGATTTGTATTCTCAGTTCAACCCGCCCATGACAGTCTATTGGGCTACATTGATCAATGATGCACATGAGATGCTGATATGCTATAGCAGTTCGCTGATAATTTTGGGGCTACTTCAACAAACAGTCTTGTTCTGAAGGCTTCATTGTGCTTCTGGAATTTCAACACCTTTAATTTGGTTAAATCAATTATTCAATAAATGAATTTTGGGATCGCTGGACTATTAGACAGCTATTTGTTAGAGCTTTCATATAAGGCCTTTCATAACCATAACACTTTTTATTTCAGACTGACAGCAACGCATCGCCAGTGGGGAGTTTAATGTAAAAGGTTTGTGTATAATTCATATGTAGCCAACTCTGAGATCAGGAATTTGTATCTAAAATAAAGTTGTTTTAATGCCCCACAGTTTCTCTATTCAGTCTAGTGGGCTACAATATTAGCTATTGGTGTTGTTGGAGGCCGTCTTTTGGACTGAAGAGCATCACCTTGTGTGTTAGTAGGATGTGAGCACTGTGAACCTAAATTGAGCAGTTCAGTTGTCTTAAGAACGAAAGAGGCAACACTCTTAGATCCATAAGAGGACCTCCAACTACACGAATAAACATGTTATAGATCGTGCAACTTTTTTGTTCTAAAACTACTCTTTTTTCCATTGAATACTGATGGCACAAGTGATCAGCGAGAAGCCCATTACAGCAGGTCCATCCAAGAGACATCCTTATAGAAATAGGAGTACCACATGCAACTGAAAAAGTTCTGTGATTGGTCAGAGCATCACATGATGTTCCTGCAATCTATAATTTCTGTTGTAGTGAAACCAAACCTTTTGGTCCCCACCATTACTAATTATTTATCTCTTGGTAGAGCCATGTTACAAAGACATAACAATTAAATAGACACCAATCATCAAACTATACTTACAGTAACTAAAATGACAAAACAAAATATTTTAAATGATAGGTCGTGTCTTTCTCCACACCCCAGTAAAGAGTTAAGATGGGCAAAGCATTCCAGCCAGCTTTCCCAACAGCCTTACACCAGGATCTGCCAACAGTACAAACACAGGTGGTTTTGAACCACCAAATGGTTCCTGCAATTCACCATGTCAACCACCAGGAAGTACTGGACAGCATCAGGGAACTGCTGCCAATTAGGAGCCTCAGCCAATCGAGGCCCAGTGAGGGCAAGGCTAAGAGATTTGTAAGCCACATGTCAGCCTTTGTCCTTGCAGAGCATCTCATCAAGTTTCTCCCAGTTCAGAAGGTGCTGATGAGATAAACACAAGCAGTTTTAGCCACTGAATGCTCTCCTGACCTCCAAATTGACCACTAGGAGACTGGAAGCTGCTACCAATCCAAACCTTAGTCAATAAGGGCACAGTGAAAGTGGAGCTAAAATCTTTCTATGACACATGCCAGATTCTTGTTCCTGAAGAGAATCCCAGCAGGTTTTCATAAGTACATCATGGCAAGAGATACAGACAGGAGAAATACAAGGGATTGTTAGCCACTTAATGTCTCCTTTGGCCCATGTCCTGCTGGGAACTGCTGCCAATCTTGAACCTCAGCCACGAGGGGAACAGTGAAGGTGGGACTAGGGCTTTGTTTGCCACATGTCACCTCTTTGTCCCTGCAGAGCATCCAAGTAGTGTTTCCCACACACCTTGTGGCAGGAGGAACAGACAGAGTAAACCCAAGGGGTCTTGAGCCACCAAACATCTCTCCTGACACACCAGAATGATCATGGTGAAGATTATGGGAAGCAGGAAAGAAGCTGCTGCCAGTCAGGAGCCTCAGCCAATAGTGGCCCAGTGAAGGTAGGATTCAACACTTTCTAAGTCACACACCAGTTCTTTGTCCCTACAAATTATCCCAGCTGACTTTCCCCAGAGCCTTGTGGCAGGAGCTATAGACAGAACAAACATAGGGAAATCTGGGCAACTGATCAGCTCACCTGACTCACCAGAGCAACCTACAGGAAGATTGAGTGCTGTAGCAAGAAGCTACTGCCAAGCTGAAGCATCAGCATATAATGATTCAGTGAAGGTGGGACTTCTGCACTCTAAATTGACTGATTTTTTTTAGCAGTCCCTCTTGAGGAACTTACTGTGAGGGTGTCTTCCAGGGCATCATCAGAAGGTACGTCCACTATGCCTATTCCCCACAGCATTTTAGTCATAGCTTGAGGCACTACTGTGCTGCAGTACAAAGAGCTTGCTAAGCCAATGATATTTGCTCCACGGTGGTGATAGACACTGAGGTACACTTACACAATAATAGTGTAATGTTTTGCTACAATAGTATTTTTAGTATTGCCCTGCTTACTAACGTTTGCTCACTAAGTCTTAACTTGGAATGTGCCATACTTTTATTATTTCTGTCCTTGCTAATGTCTCCTGCCTATTTCACACGATACTTACTAATGTCTCCTGTGTATTTTGCAAAATGTCTGTTTTAACCCTTATGACCGTATATGCTACTGGCCCCACACATTTGCTCACCTTAACTCTTTACTGACTGCAGGTGACCCACTGTTGTCTGCTGAGAGAGGGACAGCGATAGCCTGCAAAATGCTAACACCAGCTGCAGTGACAGGAAGATACAGTGCAGTATCTCACATGGGAGGTTTACTGTGGGAAGTTATTTTTTCCTTTACATTTTTCCCTGTTCTTTAAAATTATTTGTTTTCTATTCTGTTTCATATCCTCTGATGTTCTGGTAACCCTCTTTCATTAACCATGGAGGATCCTTATTTGGGTTATATTTTGGGGGCCTTACCTTGAAATCTTTTCTCATCAAGCTTTTTCTATGGTCTCTGGTCCGCCTCTTTCTGGCAGCACCCACCAGCCTCTGTCTGTGACTTCCTCAAGGACTTACTGTTCCACCATTTACTCAGAACCACAGTTGTGGTGGGTGGCCTGCTCTGTCACACAAGAGTCTGCAGGGGTTATGTTAACCTCAGCAGACTGGACATTTTACCTCCTGGTTTTCTCCCCTGAGGGCACCTTGCATGCAATACTGCACATGCATGTGTGCGGTGGCCTGCATGTATGCCATATCCAGTGGCTTCTGCCTATGCCTTCTACTACATGCACTTGCTGTGCTGCCACATGGCCTTCACCAGCTGCAGTCTTTGAGTGGGATGCTGTACCTCCTCCTGGGAGAAGAGAACATTCCTTGAGATGCTCGATCCTCCTCCTCTAGCTGGCTCTTGAGTGATCAATGTCTGATCTCAGTCTCTGGTCAACAGTGTAAAGAAGTGCTATTGCTGTACTTGCTGGCTTGGCCTCAGAAATTAATATGTGCAGTATAAGTTTTCAGTATGTATGCACTTCATTTGAATTGTTTAATGAAGATAACATTTTATATGTCCAGTCACTTAACACTTATTATAAAATGGAAAGAGAAAATCTAGAAATGTTATTGGTTGAGAGATGTCACCTAACTATGCATTAAAGTTATATAAATGCATGGCCATGACAAATCTCATTTTCTCCTCCACAAAAAAAAACTATTAGAGTCATTTTATAGGTGTAATTAGCTCCTTCAGAGTGTACA
The DNA here is from genome assembly GCA_016271365.2 of Neoceratodus forsteri. Taxonomy (NCBI): domain Eukaryota; kingdom Metazoa; phylum Chordata; order Ceratodontiformes; family Ceratodontidae; genus Neoceratodus; species Neoceratodus forsteri. The sequence goes on from CM057452.1 coordinate 1,877,230,564, forward strand.
TTATAGGATTTTAATGCATTTTCTAGGGAATAAGGACACTCCGCCTTCAGCCAGATGCCTTGGGACAGTCCCCTGATGTGTGCATTAATTGTAGAATAATATGTGGGTGGGTGGGTGTAACAGAATTGTACACACACCGAGGTGTGGGGTGTTACATAAATATAAAAGCATGTATGTAAAATTCTGGTTTACACACACTCACCCATGTATCATTTTATTTAATTACTGGCCGCATTTTTACACACACACACACACACACACACACACACACACCGCATGCACACACAGCCTATCTCTCCATTTTCAATGCAGGCAATCATTTTTTTTGTTTCAGTAAGAATCAGAGCTAGTCAGTTGTGGTCCCTTGGGAATGCAGCGTGAAGTGTGGAGCCCTGCTCAAAAGGTAGGAATGGCAGGATCAACCAGATAGACTTTAGTACTGTGAAGGCAGGATGAATCAGAGATATATATATATACATATACATATACATATATATACATATACATATACATATACATATATATATATATATATATATATATATATATATATATATATATACATAGATATATAATATATTACCTGGTATGAAGTGTGAGGAATGGATGACTAGTTACACAGCAACACAGCTACCATGTTGGCAGAGATCATCTGCCCCCCACACAGAGACTAACAGACAATGAGTTGTGTAGTACTTGTGGAGTGACTAGGCACTGATTCCAACCACCTGGTTGTAATGTGAAATATCAACTGGGTGGTTGTAATGGGATTTAAAAGTCTGGTTATCCAGACTTAAAAATGAGGACCAGAAATTAAAATCCTATAATGCACACCTTCTCATGGTTTATTACTTACTTAATGCACTTCCTAGGGATAAGGACACTCAGCATTCAGCCTCGTGCCTTATGACACCCCAGGAGCATGCATTAAAATCCTATAATGCACACCTTGTCATGGTTTATTACTTACTTAATGCACTTCCTAGGGATAAGGACATTCAGCATTCAGCCTCATGTTTATGACACCCAGGAGCATGCATTAAAATCCTATAATGCATACCCTGTCGTGGTTCATATTTACTGATTGAACAGTGGGGACATATCTCATATTATGTAGCCTCAAAAATAAGCAATATGCCTTTTCTATTGAATTGTTCTTAACTTGCTCACTGTTACTTTATTCCTGTTCCTGATATCTTGCTATCTTTAAATAATTTGTTGGCTAACTCAGTACAGTTGATAATTGCTGGGGATGTAGAGAGCAGTTCTGGCCCTGGTGTTTCTTCCATGTTTTATGGTAATCTCTGCTAGAAATCTAACCATATGTTCAGAATAGTTCACTTAAATATCTGTAGCCTATTACCTAAGTTTCCTGAATTAGAGGCATGGTCTAATCTCTATAATCCTGATACAGTCAGCATTTTGGAAATCTGGCTAAAACTGTCTATTCCTAACTCAGCGGTTTGGAGGATGGCTTTGGTTTACTACATAGGATAGGAGTGGTTCAAAACAAGGGAATATGTTTTAATTTACTACAAGAAACATTTTATTCTTGATCTACTAGAAGTATCTCTAATGACTCAGTTTGTGATTGACTGTTGGCTGAACTACTGCACCTCTTGGCTCCACCCAAAACATGTGCTTCTGTTGCACCTGTATCCTTCCAAGTTATGATCTCTGAATTTTGGACTCCTTCTATCTTATTTTATCATAATTTATTTGTTGTTTGTTGTTTTGGGGTTTCTGGGATTGGGAGAGGGTTGAAGTGTGTGTGTGTGTGTGTGTGTGTGTGTGTGTGTGTGTGTGTGTGTGTGTGTGATTACATATTTTGTAATTCTATATTTTATTATTTTTGATTAAGGTTGTGTACATTTTAATTCATGTTGGTTAATTTGAGGTTTTAGTTAGTTTTTTTTGCTCTACTGTTTATTACTTAAGGAGTGTAATTAGTTTGTGATAAAAGTCATACTGTTTAATTGGTTGCACTAAGGATAATTGTAGACCTAGGATGTGCTGGACGGTGACTCTTGAGAAGGCACTATTCCCATCATGACTCTGGGACCTATGCCCTTTGACTGTCCCTCATTGCTACCCGAGCCTATGAACATTGGGGAAGACTAAGTACGCCTGAAGAAGGCAGAGGAGGGGTCTGCAAGGCCTATTTTTGGGAACAGGACCAGAGAAAGACAGATGGGTGTGGTGAGCTCTAGGAGGTGCCCTGGGGAAAAATGGGTTAATGATTGGGGTCCTCCCCTGTCTTGTTCCCATACCCAAGGGCTCCACCTTTGGTGAGCAGGTACCCAATGGACCAGCCTTTTCCACCTATCCTTCTCAGAAGGTGTTATGCAATGCTAGAGCTATCAGAAACAAGATGGCTGTTATAGCTAATCTGGTTTCTACAGTTGATCTGACTTGCATCACTGAGACCTGAAAGAAAGAATGTTTGGCACTCGTGGATCAAATATGCAAAAGTAAAGTGCAGAAGAAGACCTACTGAAGAGATGAAGTGCTAGTGGGTATAGAGTGTACTCTGGCTACTTGCTATAATAAACCTGCACTTTGCTTTTTGAATATTTGATCCAAGAGTGCCGAGCATTCATTCTTTTGTATTTGTAAGCTGGCTGCTTTGCTCTGGCACCCTTTTCTGTGCATACCTGCTCCTGCTTGTGTTATCACTGTGATCTGGCTGGATAGAAGTGCCACCTCAGTATTGGAATTCATGATTCCTGCTGGGTTCTCAGTGATTCACTGCTCAAGAAAGGATTGTAGGAGGGGGTTTGGCAATTTGTTTTAAGCCAGACTTGAACCTCATGGCTGTCACAATGTGAACAACAAGGTCTTTTGAATGTGTGGCCATTCAATGAGCTGCGGTGCAGGTCGCAGGATCCTTCTCATTTACCATCCCATAGGACATGAGAGGTAGTTCCTGCAGGAAGTCATGGACTTCGTTGCAGGACTTGTGTTAGAGTTGCCCAGATGGGTTTTTCTGGGTGACTTCAATGCTTGAGTCAATGACGAACTCTCAACATTTGGACAAGACTTCCTCCAATTGATGCAATCATTGGGCCTGACACAGTGGTTACCTCTGCAACATATGTACATGCTCACTCTCTGAACCTTATCTTCTCACTGTGGTTGGAGGTCTCTGATCGCATGGTGGAACCGGTCATTTTGTTGGACCATTATACCGTGAGGTTCTCATTTGAAGCTCCCCTCGATAGACCCTCCCTATGGAGATGGTCCAGTACCGCTTTAAGGGTTTGTTCCTGGAGGGTCTTACGGTGGCGCTTGACCTATCAGGTATGATAAGTGCTTGCGATGAGCCAGGGAAGTTGGTGTCGACCAATAATAGGGTCATCACAGGCACCCTCAACTCTATTGCATCAGTCCATGTTTGTCCCCTAACCTCACAAAAGAGATTCCCATAGTTTGATGGGACACTCAGAGAGTTGAAGGTGAGGGGTTGAAGGTTGGAGTGATGCTGGCAGAGATCCATCTAATGGAGATAAGCTTATTTTGATGTCTCATTATAGAGACTATCAATCAGTAATCTCCTATAAGAAGGCAGAGTTCCTGTTCAAGAAGATTACTGCAGCAAACAACAGACCAGCTCAGTTCTTCCAGGCTGTCAACAGACTATGTAATCCAGCTTGTCTTCAGTCCATTAGATCCTTTTCACAATCTAAGTGTGATGAGTTTGCTCTGTTTTTGCTGATAAGTTTATTTTTTTGCTGATAAGATTTCCTCTATCAGATCTGGGATCCAGTCGGCACCCTCCATGGAGGTTTACATTTTTATTATTTTGTATTATAGTTTATTTTGTATTATTTTAGGTTTTGGTTTTGCGATTCACAGTTGGATAGATTGAAAAGTGTCTTCTGGATTACCAAAATGTGTTGGAGTCGTGCTCCTCTGACGTGCGCTACTACTCCTCTGCCCTTCACGCTCTCCACCCTTCCCCCACTTCAGTTTATAACATACCTGCGCTGTAGGGTGCTGGGTATTGTGTGAAGGGGCCAGAGGAGGATGTGTGGTGTGAACAGCAGAGGGATGAATGAGGGGGCCACCGCATTAGAGTAGTGAGATTCAGGAGACGCCCTGGGTGCAGTGGAACCTGGAACAGGGTTCACCATGTCTGGTTTCCATACCGAGGGCACTACAAATAATGGTAAGCAGATGGTCTGGGCAGCCGAGAGGTTCATCCAACTCGGGCAGTGTTATGTAATGCTAGGTCCATTAAAAACAAGACTGCAGTTATTGCAGATCTTGTTAAATTGGTGGACCTGGCTGGATGAAATTCTGGCCCCATTTTGAAGGCTGCAATTCAGGCTGGGTACTCTGTGATGCACTGCCGAGATAGGATCATGGGGGTGGGGGTAGCAGTCTGTTTCAAGACTAGATTTAACCTCACGACTGTACCAGTTGAGGAGACTGAGTTATTTAGGTGTGCCATGGTGCAGGTGCAGGCTGTAGGATTGCCCTCATCTACCATCCAGCAGGAGATGAAAAAATTCCTTCAGGAAGTTGCGGACTTCGTCATCAACATGGCATTTGAGTCACCTAGGCTGATGGTCCTGGGCGACTTCAACACCTGGGTTGATGATGAACTCTCACAATTTGGTCTGCACTTCCTCCAGTTGATGACATCTCTTGGCCTTACACAGGTAGTTACCACTGCTACTCATAATCATGGTCACTCTTTTGACTTAGACTGCCTTCTGGGGATTGAGGCCTCCAACTTGGGGATGGAACCAGTTGGATGGTCTGATCAGTACACCATGGGGTTCAGTTTTAGCACCCCTTATGTAGGCCTACCCCTGTAAAGATGACTCAGTACCGCCCTTTGCGAGATATAAATTCTCAATGCTTAATGGCGGTGCTGGATCTCTTGTCTTTCTCAGAGGCAAACAATGATCCAGGCGCCCTCGTGGTGGCTTATAATTTGCCCATTCGGGCCCTGGATGTCATTGCTCCTGTCTGTGTCCTCCTCTCTTCTTCACCCTCGATCCCATGGTTTGATGGGACTCTGAGGAGATGCAGTGATTAGATGAAGATTGGCGATGCTGGTGGAAATCCGCTCTTGATGTCACCACCTTAGATTGATGGACCATTATCAAGTCTATCAATCTGCAATCTCCTGTAAGAAGGCAGAGTTCCTGTCCGGGAGATTGTGGCTGCTCAAAATCGACCAACTCAGCTATTATGAACTGTGGACAGACAGTGCAACCCAGCCTGTCTACAAGTCCGGAAAGCTTTTTCGCAAGAAGAGTGCAATGAACTTGCACAATTTTTGCAAATAAGGTGCTGACATCAGATTGGTTTTCCATCAAGCACACCCTATGGGTGTTGTGGATCAACATGGGATCACTCATCCTCTGTCTTCTTGGAGTACCTTTGTCTGACCGGCTTTCATGGATGTCATGCAGATCGTCCAGAGTGTGGACCCTACATGCTGTTGTTTGGATCTGGGACCTACTTCCCTGATTTTGGGTTGTGTTGATGTTATCGGTCTGGTCCTAGTTCAGATAGTCTGGTGCTCCCTGGAGACAGGTGAGTTTCAAGCTCACTGAAAGAGGCGGTAGTGACACCACTGTTGAAGAAAGCTTCTTTGGACCCAGACTACCCTGCAAACTACAGACCAATCTCTAACCTTCCCTTTGTGGGAAGGTGATTGAAAAGTAGTGAACACACAGCTGGAGGACCATTTGACCATCCATGACATCTATGAACCCTCCAGTCCGGATTCGAAAGAAGCATGGTACTGAGACAGCATTGGTTTGGGTGCTCAATGATCTCCTAATGGCTAGAGATAGGCGAGTTGTTCCATTCTGGTCCTCCCAACTGTCATCAGCATTTGACACTGTGGACCATGGGATCCTGCTTGATTGCCTGAGGTTCATCTGTGGACTGTCAGGTACAGTCCTCAGGTGGTTTACTTTGTTCCTCATGGGAAGATCTCAGAGGGTGGTGTCCGGGTTTTTCCTCTGACCCAGTTCCCCTATCATGTAGGATTCCTTAGGGTTCAGTGTAGTCCCCATGTTGTTCACAGTGTATATACTGCCCTCGGAGACATTGTAAGAAGGTATGGGTTGAGGTTTCACTGTTATGTGGATGATACCCAGCTCTACCTCTCTTTGCACCTGACCAGGATAGAGCTGTCTTAGTCTTTAATAGCTGCCTTGCTGAAATCCAGGGTGGATGGGTGCCAGTTGGTTAAAGCTGAGCTCTGATAAAACTGAAGTATTGGTTCTGGATCCGGTCACCAGACAAGGGGGGCTGAATGGGGGTTCACCCTCTGGTCTTTATCTTGGGGTGTACCACTCTTGACCTCTGAATGGGTGCGGAACCTGGGTAATTTTGATGAAGGGTTGACCCTACATTCATAGGTGTTGTCTGTCATCAAATCATCATTTTACCATCTGAGGAATATCTCCAGGATCAAGCACCTCATTCCATCCAGCTAATTTCCTTCTCTGATCCATGCCTTTGTGACCTCACATTTGAACTATTGCAACTCCCTGTACCTAGGGCTACCAGGGGTGGAAATCCATTGCCTGCAGCTAGTGCAGAATGTGGCAGCATGGTTTTGATGGGATCATTTCGATCCTGTCATATCTTGCCAGTGCTGCGGGACTGCACTGGCTGCCAGTTCAGTGGCGGATCACCTTTAAAGTTGGTCTTCTGACTTTAAAGCCCTACACGGACTGGGTCTGGACTATCTGAAAGAGCTCCTGGTTCCTCACTGCCTTGGGTGATTGCTCCGCTCAGCCGATGAGGCTAGAGATTCCAGGGGTATGCCTGAAATTTTCTGGGGCAAGAACATTTATGTATGCTGCCCCACCCACTGCAATTCTCTACCCCGTCGGTTACGTGAGTGCATGACCATAGAAAACATAGAAACATAGACTTTGATGGCAGATAAGGACCCTTGACCCACCTAGTCTGCCCATTTCCCTATCTACAGGATCGCTGTAGATCCTAGTTAATCAACAGCCTATTTCTTCCTACCCCCACAAGAATTGCCTTATGTCTGTCCCATGCATTCTTGAATTCTCTCACAGTTTTAGACCCACAGCCTCCTCAGGAAGGCTGTTCCATGGGTCCACCACCCTTTCTGTGAAAAATACTTTCTCACATTGCCCTGAGCCATCCCCCTCTGTCTTCAAATTGTGTCCCCTTGTTCTTGCGATCTCTTTTCTGAAAGATGCTACCCTCTTGGACTTTGTTGATTCCACTGAGGTACTTCAAAGTTTCTATCATGTCCCTCCTCTCCCTCCTTTCCTCAAGGGTATACCTATTAAGCTCCTTTAATCTCTCCTCCTCGTATGGCTTCTCTTGCAGACCCTGCACCATTTTGTTGCCCTCCTCTGGACTGCCTCCATCCTGCCTAAGTCCTTGCGGAGATGGGATCCTCAGAACTGGATGCAGTATTCCAGACTGGGTCTCACCAACTGTCTGTACAGAGGGATAACAACTTCCTGTTTTCTGCTGGTGATGCCTTTCCCTATACATCCCAGTATTCCCCAAGCCCTCCCTACTGCCTTCTCACATTGCTTGCTAACCTTAAGGTCATCTGATATGATTACCCCAGGTCCCCTTCCATTTTGTTGTTGTTACTACCCCCATTGTGTAATCTTCCCTGGGTTTTTGTTTCCTAGGTGTATTATTTTGCACCTCTGTATTGAATCAAGCTGCCATACTTCTGACCATTCCTCCATCCTTGCCAAGTCCCTTTAGAGGGCTTTAAATGAGCACTAAAAACTTATTTGTGTAACCAAGCTTTTGGTGATTAACTAAAGGATGAAATCAGCATGATTACACTGCTTTTTGTTGAGATGTTCTCTGTTGATATTGTAATTTTAATTATTGTTAGTTGCCTTGGTTTTGAAAGGTGCCATATAAATAAAGCCCTCCAGCATATAAAAACTGCCCTTAACAATGCCTGCAGGCTCACCTTAGGACACACTGACTAACCCACACCTGCAATCTCTATGCAAAGGCTCAATGGCTAACGCTTCTTGGTCACTTAAAATATCAATCATGCCTCCTGGCCAAAAATATCTGCCTTGGTCAGCTCCGACTGGCCCACCCAAAATTCAGAACTGCAGACCATCCTGACTCCAAAATGTCGGATATCTCAAGGACAAAGGTCCTTTGCCTATCGGGCACTGTTGTGGTTCAACTCCCTCAATGAGAACATTATTAGCCTGCCCACTCTGTGGACCTTCAAAAAGAACCTAAAGAACAATTTAATACAGGAATCTCAATGTGTCTGCATCGCTAGCACCTACAAAGGCATCTCTTGCCATCTGCCCTTCTGCCAAACAGATATCTCTCTCTCTGACACCATGCATTTGTGGCTCAACCCCCCCACCCTGTCTCTCCAGCACTTCTGTGCTAACCCTCTTGTGTTGCTGACAACTAACAGGCTCCCTGTTGGGCACAGTTATTTAGTCTGTTCCTGTATGTATCTGACTGTGTTTACTTATTCCAGTTTTAGTTGTTGCTTTATTTTTGCAATTCTTTTGTTTAAAGACCAAATGTACCTAAATGTTCTCATTTTAATTATTTTGCCTTGTTTGTCTCAATCCTCTGTATAATCACCTACTTGTTCTAAATGTACTAATGTGGAACCTATGTAAAGAGCTCTGATCTGAAATGGTTAATCTGAGAACAGAAATAAATAAATAAATAAATAAAACATTATTATCATTATTACAGTGACAAGCCAGTGTTTGTCGAGGCATTCCATTTGTCTGGTCTAACTTGATCAGTTGGCAGTCATGGATCTCTTAGGGTAATCCAGGAGCTGAGGCCTATGTACTGTTGTTTGGATCAGGGTCTGATGCCCTTCTCGTAGGGTGTGTTGAATCCATCAGCCCAGCCCTGGCTAGGATAGTCCAGAGTTCTTTAGTGAGGGAGGTCATTTCTGAGCTCTGACGGAGTCGGTGATGAGATCCTTCTTGAAAAGCCATCACTAGACCCGACTGCCTAGTGAACTACAGACTTGTCTCAAACCTTCCTTTTGGGGAAGGTTATTTAGAAGGTAGTGGCTTTACAACTGTAGGCCCATTTATCAACTCACGACATCTACAACCCTTTCTAGTCAGGCTTTAGGACCAAGGCACAGTACCGAGACTGCCTTGGTTCAGGTGCTTAATAGTCTCCTGGTGGCGGATAGAGGAGAGCATTCCATTCTTGTCCTCCTTGACTTCTTGGCTCAGTATGACACTGTGGACCATGGGGTGCTTTTGGCTCACCTGCAGGTTCATTGTGGACTTTCTGGTACAGTCCTCAGCTGGTTCCATTCTTTCCTCACTGGCAGGATGCAGAGGGTGGTTCGGGTGGCTTTTTCCTCCAAATCACTGACCCTGCCATGTGGGTTCCTACAGGTTCCATTTTGTCCCCCATGTTGTTTGCAGTGTATATGCTCCCAGTAGGGGCATTATAAGATGGTACAGACCACGTTTTCATTGCTACACTGATGATACTCAGCTGTACCTGTCTTTTTTGCGCCAAACAACAAGATGCGGTCTTGGTTTTCAATTTTGCCTTGCTGAAATCCAGGACTGGATGAGTGCCAACTGGTTGAAGGTAAATCCGGATAAGACAGAAGTACTGGTGGTAGAATCTGGTCACTCGGGGGTTGATGCTTGAGCTGGTCAAGACACCAGGCTAGGCTCGAACATTCCCAGTTGCTCACCTCCGTTAAGGTAAAGAATCTTGGCATTGTGCTGGATAGTGGCCTAATGCTTGAATTTCAGGAGTCGGCTGTGGTCCAGAGTGCTTTCTACCATCCAGAAACATCACCAGGATTAGACACCTGATTCCTTCAGGTGATCTTCCATCACTAGTCCATGCCTTTGTGACATCATGGTTTGATTACTACAATGCCCTTTACCTAGGGCAGTCGGGGCTGATCTCCGCTGCCTACAGCTAGTGCAGAATGCTGTGGCTAGGCTGTGTTCTGGCCTTTTAGGTCATATCACATTACACCTGTGCTACACTCTCTGCACTGGCTTCCTGTTAGTGGTGGATCACCTTCAAGGTCAGGTTGCTGACATATAAAGCCCTACATATACTGGGGCCTGGTTACCTGCAAGACCTCCTACAGCTCTACCACCCATCTTGTCCCCTCCGTCAGCTGATGAGGGTCTCCTGGTGATTCCCTAGGTCTATCTGAAGTCACCTGGTGCCCGGGCTTTTCTTTTGTGGCACCGACCCTGTGGAATTCACTGCCTCATCTGCTCAGAGAGGTCTCCTTGGTTAGTGCCTTTAAAAGGACCTGAAGATCTTTTTATAAAATAAAGGTTTTCCCTCTGTCTAATGTTTATATTTTTATCTATTGCGGCTGTTACTGCAAGTATTTTAATCTGTGTGTAGAATTTGAGTTCTGTAAAGCACCTAAAGGTGCAATGAAACAGAGCACTCTATTAAATTAAAAAACTAAACTAAACTTAACCAAGGTCCTCAACCATATTGGGGGCTGGAGAACAGGGAACAAATCCAGCACACACTTTCAACAGAACAAAGTCAATAAGCTAGGAAGATGTAGCGTGAAACATTTAATGTGTCAAAAACATACAGCAGATTTCATGTGTTACCACCAAGCCTGTTTCATGTTGTCAAGTGCTTGCCAAGGGTTGGAAGCCACCTCCTGGATACCTGTTTAAGGGCAAGGCAATTTTATTTTTCAGCACCCTATCCCAGAAGCTCAGGGCACACCACAGACCAACTTAAATAAATCATAGGGTTAATTAAAACACTATGCAATATCAAAATTAACATCAGAAAACAATAACAAAAAGTGACAGCTAACTCAGTTTGATGGGACTTTAAACATTTAAAACAGTATTTTGCAAAGATTGCTGGCATCAGAAACCAAATTAGTGGTGGATGCTACTAATATGTAAACTGACACAATCAAGACTAGCAAAAGAGTTAGTACTGTAAGCTTTATAAACTGCAACCCAAAATATGTAGACTATCTTTGACATGTTTATGTGGGGTAGATTATGTGGTGGAACATTGTGTAAATTTAAACAGGGATGTTAAGCACAAGTTTCTCCCTTATGGCTGTATGTCTTTTGGCATATTAAATGTTTCATGATGCATCTTACTGGTTTATTGTCCTTTTTGCTGTGGAAAGAATGAGCTGTTTTTCCTGCTTCCTGTAATTGTACCTCAGAACCTACAGGGTTGGGAGCAGCCTTCCTAGAGTGTCTACAGTTTTGTCATTTTTCTCTGATAGGCATTGATCCAGTCATCCTACATACAGACTTGAAAAGCTTTCTCAAGTTGCTTACAGCCTTATCCTAAAATGAATGGCACTGCAACCTTGCACTGGTGCCTCTTACTGATAGAGGTTGTACAGACTGGGGGTTGTAAAGATGGAGCTATCATCACACAACTTAGAGAGACCAACAGGCATTGAAGAAGCTTTTGTAACATAGGAAAGATTGGCCTTAAAGGCTAGACACCTATATTGGCAGCAGGTTATGCTGCAAGCTTATATTGAGGCAGGCATGGCCCCTTGGGCTTTATGGCTCATTAGATGGTTAGGATTCCATGCACCTTTCTCCAGAGACAGTTATTACACAGATTTATGGGTTAAATGACTGCAGCTGTATGTTTATTCAAACCTTGCAGAAATACAGGTGCATATATTGTGCGTGATGGGGTGCCTCATACTCTGAACCTCAGCCTCTTGGTGGGCATTCCATGCATCTTTGAGGGACCCTCCATGATGGCACTCCTTCTGGTTTCCCACACTTGTGGGGATCAATGAGGCAACACTGGAGGCCTCCGGAAAAGGGAGAATACACAGTCTTTCATGCCAGTGCGACATTGTGAACTCCCTTCCTTTTCTGCAATGATTTAGGGAGTATTACGACCTGTCATCACTCTGTCCCCTTCTGAGCACTGACTCTGGTTGTCTTGCACCACTGTGTGACTAACTACCACATGAGATGCACCACCTACCACCAATCAGACATCTATCTGGGGATGACTCCCAGTTCAACACCCTTGGTACTCCATTATATTGGCTTGGAGGTTTCATAGGAATATGTCTTGCCCTTCATTGGATAAGTGAACTTCATCCTCCCTATAAAGCTCAGGGACCTCCTGCTTCAACTTCCTGTTTGTGATGCTCAGTCTAGATATCAGAAGGACAGTCCCTTGCCTTTTGGCACTCATCTGCACCTGGTTAACATACTATATTCCCTGTCTTCATGACCCAGAACGGCTCCCAACTAGATGCTGTACCTTTCTAACATATGAACAGATGAATCTGCCAGAGAAGAAGGCTTTACAATCTATTGAGTCTGGCCAATGTGAAGCTCCTGCATCCTTAGTTACATGGTGCTCCATGCACTCTCTTGACACTTGTACTTTTGCCATGGATTTATCCCATCCCTCTTAAGTCCCCAACCATTTTCTAATTTACTGCCTTCTCCAGTAACCCATTCTACCCTGCCACCACTCTCTGTGAAGAAATACATCCAGGCCTCCTTCTAGAACTTTCCTCCTACCAGTATGTAACTCTGTCCCCTTGTATTCTTGTTCTCACTGATTCTAAAATGTACACTGGGGTCTAGTTTCATTATACCTATGAAGTACTTGAAGGTCCCATATTTAGCAACAGTCACAGGTCAGCAACAGTCACAGGTCTGATACGCATAGAGGGCATTATGAGCCACAATCCATCCCCCTCATGCACTAATCCTGCTAGAAAACTGCCTGCTGTATGATACGCTTGTTACATGATCCATAGGTACTGTGACTGTCTTATGTAATACTCCAATTGCACCTGCCTACATTGCACCTTGTACATATTTGTGTCGTATTCTTGTGTTACTTACTGCTGTTGTTGATAAGTACACCTGTGGAAGAATGCTTTCCTGTATCTTTTATAACTTTTATCCGTACTCTATTACCTTCCCTCCCAGTCCCCATCCCTAGGTCACAACTGGAAATGAGTCTTATGGGCTCTGCTTGCTTACCTGGGAAAATATATTTAAGTAAATAAATAATTTCCTCCCATTCCCTTCCTCACACAAATATACCTGAAGTTTATCCAGCCACCACACTTATGAGAGTCTTTGTTGCCCTGAATCATTTTTGTGGCCAATCTTGGTATCACCTCCATCAGGTTGATGTCCTTTTGTGGTAGGGCTCCAGTACTGCACACAGTACTTTTAGTGGGCCTCACCATCTATCTGTACAGGCAGTATGATCTATTCCCTACTGATGATGAACCCTGTGGAAGGAACCTGCTTGTAATCTTCCTCATCCCTGAGTACTCTACTCTGCCCAACGCCTTTGGGTTCTCCTCCCTAGATAGTTTGCTGCCAATTTAGTCATCTTGTCCTCTGCCCCAGGTCCTCCAGTTTCTGATCAATCTCTTATGGTGAGCAAGTCAAAGGCCTTGCTGAAATCCAGTATATTCTTCCCACTGTGTGGCCACCATCCACTGCTTTTGTAACCCAGTCAAATCACAAATTGTAGTGAGAAGGAAATAGTGTGACCTACTGGGAATTGAACTCAGGCCCTCGGAATACCATCCCAGTGCTCTATCCACTGAGCTACAAGTTCACATGGTTGGAGCTGGGGTTCCTAGACACACTTCCTTTCTTTGGTATGTTATATTCTCCAACTAAGAATAATCAAACTCAGTCAAAGAAAGGGATCAAGAATGCCGGGCATGACCTCCTTGCCATAAATCTATATTATAACTGTAGAAAAAGCACCCAAACCAAGGTTCCTTGATATCTCTGGATATCTTTGTTTTGTTCCACATAATGAGTGTTATAATGCTTATGGCATTTTTTATACCTTGAGCACTATAGCACTTTATTATGTGGAATAAAACAAAGATATTCAAATATATGAAGGAAACTTGGATTGTGTGCTTTATTCTACAGCTATGGTTTGAACTCTAAATAGCACCAAATCCATGTCCTGGTGTGGCTACAAACTTGTTATTGTGATAAATCCATATTACCCTGTCATCTTAGAGCCTGTTTGCCTCCAAGGAACATGGCCAACCTTTACATGAGAATGGGTTCCATTATTGCCAACTATCACTGTCAAGCTGCCTGGTCTGTAGATGTCTATCTGTCCCTGCTGCACTGTTGTGCAGGGTTATAACATTAGTGGTCCTTCACTCTCCCGATACCACACCTATGTCCAGGGAGCTATTGAATAGGTCTACCAGAGGATCTGCTATAACTGCTGCTGCCAGCTCTTGGCACCCAAGGATGCATGCCACCTAACCCCAGGAGTTACCTGCCTTGTGGGCCTTCAGTCCATTGTTGACCCTGTCCCCCATATCACCTACTTCACATCTTTACTCCCTTCCTATTTCTAGCTTTCCATGTGAAACTAGACCATCCTATCCCTTAGTGACTACTGAGTAGAAGTATTCATTCAGTACTTCTGGCTTTCTTCTATTGTCTTCCACCAGCTCAGGCCCTTTCTCGATTTGACAATACCTTTTGTGTTGTTCTTTTTCTCAGATGTACAAAAAAAGTCTTGCCACCTTCCTGGACCCACTCTGCTTGCCCCAACTCCATCTCTGCCTTGGTCTTTACCTTTCTGCTAGCTGTTTATAGCTTTTCCATGTAGTCTACTCTATCCTTCTTCTGCTGGGTCTTCCTTTATTTTAGATGGAAGCCCTTTTCCCTCATGGCACTGCCAACCTCCCCTGAGAAACAGGGTGGTTCCTTGTACTTGTTCATTTCTTCTTCAGACAGGTGTTTGTGGCTTCCAGTATACCACCACGAATCATGGACTATATTTGTTACACTCCCATAATTGTCTGAGCTTGATCAGGTGCTGTCTCTGATTTACCACTGTTTTGGCAAAGTGAACCTTTTCAAGGTCCAGAACACGCTTTGTGTTCAGGACTTACCCATATCAAACTAAAATCATAATGACTGATGATCACTGTTTACCCAGGGGCTCAGCCACATGAATGTCTCTGATATGACCACAGGTCATAGACAGTCTGATCACTAGTCAGATCCATCACCCACCATGCTAAGAAGCCATTTGGACCTCATTCTGGAGCATTTGGCATCTGCTGCTGCTGGTATGTGAAATGCTCCAATCTTCGCAAGATGTTCCTACAATTTCTGAACTGTAGTATGTGGATGTTGAAATGGTATGGCAGTCTCAGAATAATGAGGAGTGTATAGGCATTGAGGATGATTTGAGACTTCCAGAATGGAGGCTGCACACTGCTACAGCTGAGGAGGAGCTGCAGGAGCTGGGACTGGTAAAGGTGCAGTTTTGACTATAGACAGGTATACCACCATTGCCTGAAATACCAAATCCTTCCAGGCAAACTTGGGTTGTTCATCTTGGGTTGGCAGTGTACACATTTTATTGATTGACTAAAATGTCTTTACAATTCATAAAACATTTTTACACATACAGATTTACAATTCATAAAATCATAATACCCACATCATATAAAGTGCCATTTAAAAATAAGAACAGATCCAGAGCAAATTGTTTGATACCTTTTATTGGACCAACTTAGATGTTACAAAAGAACAAAGTGCCTAAGCTTTCGGACCAACAAGTCCTTTCTTAGAGCTTATGACAGTTATTTAGAAAATCCCATAGTATTATTCTGGATGTTAGAGTATGGGATTTTTAAAATAACTGCAATAAGCTTCCGAGGAAGGACTTGGTTGGTCCTAAAGCTTAGGCACTTTGTCCTTTTGTACATCTAAGTTGGTCCAATAAAAGGTATCAAACCAGTTCCTTCTTGATCTGTTCTTACAAGGACCAATATGGCAACTAAACTAAACTAAATCTGTTTGTCATTTAAAATAAGTTAATAAAACTGATCCACCAGTTTTTACAATAGGTATCTATGAGAAGATATCAGCATAACAATGTAGTTGGATCAAAGAGAGTACAGTACCAGGGCAAAGAATATTGTCCATGCATATTTGCATACAGATTATCCATAACCAGTAATAATTATATTTCTAGACAAAAACATACATTTGACTGGTTTCTAGACTTCTATCTTATTATGTTATTAATTATATTATGGTAGTATCAATTGCTTTATCTTTTGTTGTTATTTTATTTTACTTATTTGGCAAAAGTATTTTGCCAATCTGTCTATGGAATAATCATCCTCAGTACCTATGAGAATTTCTGTCATTAAATTCTTTATCAAAGTTATTCCAGTCATTCACCATGGGCATGAGCCAGTGAATTCTGGCATTTTATACCATTTGCAATCCCACATAACATGTTGAAGGTCCTCTTTTTCTCCTATAGTACAGAAGATTTGTGAATCGTAGATGACAGTTTATTAAATCTCGCCTAAGAACATTACTTTCAAAGTATTCAAATTTATATCTTGTAAAAGCTCTTTCCAAGGCTGGCTCTACAAGCCTATCCAGGTAATATTTAAAACCATGTATTCCTGTATGTGGAGAACCATGGTTTATTGTTTATTGTAAAATATTGAGAAAGACCTTTGAGTCAAAGACTCATTTACAAAGGTTCCAAGTCCTACATTAAGGCACAGGGCAAATAGTTGCTAAACAGAGATGACAGTACAGTATAATAGATAATGAAGAATTATATTACATTTCATTACATGGCAGTCAAGGGTAGATCAGGAGGGGATTAGGTCAGTATAGTAGTTGAGTTGCAGTTTAACACAGCCATATAGTTGCAGAAGAGTCTGTAGCCAGCTGATAGTCAGATAGTGGGTTAGGAGAGATTTTGCACCAGAAACAGGGATAGTTATGGGAGTTGGTAGGACAGCAAGATGCAGGACAGTGTCAGGCAATCACATACATTAGAGTCTTGGAGGAGTTCCTTAGTCTAGCTTTTAAAAGGACCTAGCCTTGTTTTGTTGGCTATTTGGATAGGGAGAGTGTTAGTCAGATTAGGGGCTTGGTAGCTGAAAGTCATAGATACATAGATACATAGATACATAGACAGTGTCGGCAGATAAGGCCTATGGCCCACCTAGTCTGCCCATTTGAGCTTGTAAGTTCAGTTTGTTTTCCTAGAAGTCTATTTCCCTTACCCTGACCTCTAGAATTCCTTTATGTCTATCCCATGCATTCTTAAATCCGTGATTGTTTCAGCCCACCACTTCCTCTGACAGGGTGTTCCACTTGTCCACCACCCGCTCTGTGAAGAAATTCTCTTCTCATGTTTCCTCTGAATCGCCCTCCTCCAACTTCATCCCATGCCCTCTAGTCCTGAAACATCTTTTTCGCTTAAAATAGTGTTTTCCTGCACCCTGTTCCTCCCTGTAAGATACTTGTATGTCTCTATCATATCCCCTCTCTCCTCCTCTCCTCCAGGGAGTACATGTTCAGTTCCTTCAACCTGTCTTCATAGGATTTGTGATGCAACCCATGCACCATCTTTGTTGCCCTCCTCTGAACCTTCTACCCTGTCTATGTCCTTGTAGGTATGGTCTCCAGAACTGTACACTGTACTCCAGGTGGGGCCTCACTAGTGTCTTGTATAGCGGAATTATGACCTCCCTTTTCCTGCTGGTGATGCCCTGCCTATACATCCCAGCATCCTATTTGCTTTACCTGATGCCTTGTCACACTGTTTCCCCACCTTGAGGTCATCAGAGATGACAACCCCAAGATCCCTTTCTGCTTGGTGCATGCTATATCCTCACCCCCAACTGATATATTGTGCCAGGGTTTTTGTGCCCCATATGCATTATCTTGCACTTCTTTGCATTGAATTTCAACTGCCAAACCCTTGACCATTCTTCAAGTTTCTGCAGGTCCCTTCTCATTCTGTCTACACCCTCTGGTGTGTCTACTCTGTTACAGAGCTTTGTGTCATCAGCGAACAGTGAAATTCTGCCTTCTATATCCTGTGCAATGTCACTGATGAAGATGTTGAATAGGACCGTCCCAGCACTGATCCCTGTGGTACCCCACTGGTCACTCTTCCTCTGTGGAGTGATAGCCATTTACCACCACCTCTGTGTCCTGCCACCCAGCCAGTTACCTACCCACCACACTACTGTCCTGCCCACACCCATATTCCCAGTTTGTGTAATAGTCTTCTATGTGGCACAGTGTCAAAGGCCTTGCTTGAAGTCCAGATAGGCCATGTCCACTGCCCTCCCTGATCCACCTCCCTAGTCACCCAGTCAAAAATCAATGAGGTTGGTCTGACATGACCTCCCCTGGGAAACCATGCTGCCTTGGGTCCTGTAGTCCATTGACAACCAGATGTTCCACCAATCTCTCCTTCAGTAGTGCTTCCATGATCTTTCCCACTACCGAGGTGAGGCTGACTGGTCTGTAGTTCCTGCTTCCTCTTTGTTCCCACTTTTGTATAAGGGACTACATCTGCTGTCCTCCAGTCTTTGGGTACTCCCTGTTTCCAGTGATTGGCTGAACAGGATAGCCAGAGGTTCAGCCACCACCTCTTAGTTCTTTAAGGACCCTGGGTGCATCCCATCTGGCCCCATTGCTTTGTCAACTCTTATTACTTCCAGTTCCTTCAGGGCCCTTTCTCATGTAAAGGGACTTGTGTCCATTTCTGCACCATTCTCACCCCTTGTACTCCTTCAGACCCATTACCCCCTCTTCCTTAGTAAAGACTGAGCAGAAATACCTGTTCAATATGTCAGCTTTACTGTTGTCATCCTCCACGCTGCTCCCATCCTCCCCTTCACTCTAACTATCCCTCCCTTTGTCCTTCTTTTCACTTATGTACCTGTAAAGGTTTTGTCCCCTTTAACCACTGATTTTGCAATGTGTTCTTCTGTCTGAGCTTTGGCTTCCTTACTGACTTCCCTGCCTCCCTTTGTTTCTCCTGGTACTTCTCCCTATCCCCTTCTGCCTGTGTCTTTTGTATTGCCTGAATGCAGTCTTTTGGCTTTCACTTTCTTTGCTACCTCTTTGGAAAACCATAATGGTCTCCTCTTTCTTTCCTCTTGCTAACCTGCTTAATGCATAATTCTGTTGTTCTTATAATCCCCATTTTAAATACTGCCCACTGTTCCTCAATCCCTGATTCCTGTCCCATCCTCTTAATGCCTCTTTCAAGCATCTCCCATTTTCCCAAAGTCTGCCCCTAAAATCCAGGATACGTGTTTTTGTGTGGTTTGGTTCTGCTCTTTCTGTGATTTCAAACCACAATGACTGGTGGTCACTGTTACCCAGGTGCTCCCCACTGTTACCCCCATCACACTGTCCCTGTTTGTGAGCACAAGGTCCAGTATTGCCTTCTGCCGAGTTGGTTCCATGACCAGTTGCTTGAGGAAGGCACCTGAAGGGAGTCCAGGATAAATCTGCTCCTAGTTGAGCTGCTGCTGGGATGCTCCAGTCCACATCTGGTATATTGAAGTCTCCAACCAGTACTACCTCACTTTTGTCAGCCATCCTTTGGATGGCTAGCATCAGCTCCTATCTGTTTCTTCCTCCTGGGCTGGTGGTCTATAGACCACACCTGTGAAGTTGGGAGGTATGAGGGTATGAGGGGTGGGGTACCCATAGAGGTGGTTTGTCTGGAGTTCTCGGTGGATCTGGCTGGGGTGGCTGGGTAAATAATAGAAGAGAGAGAGGGAGGGTGATTCTAGGAGTATCTTCTTAGTCATTAATCATGTATGATACCCGATTCTGCTGTCTAGGTTTAGCCATTTTGAGGCGTTGTAAAGTGTGCAGGTGTGGTGAGGTGATCACAGCCCAGGATGAGGTTTCAGGCTTTGTTGAGTACTAGGCAGAGGCTGTTTAGCATGGAGTTGGGGCAGCACTGTGTATGGTAATACCATAGTCAAGGAGGGCAAGGATGGAGGAATTGACGGCGAGCCGCAGGGCCTCTGGGGTGAGGCAATGTTTGTGCCTATAAAGCACACCTAATCTCGAGTTTGAGGCGGCAAGGAGGAGAATGTGTTGTTTATAGTTGAGGGCCAGGTCTAGAGTGATCCCTAGGTATTTAAAGTTGCTAACATGCCTCGAGGGGTATGTGGTTTATAGTGAGAAATGGGGACAGAGGTTCTTATGGGGTTCATGGGTGGGAGAAGATTATGACTTTTGTTTTCTTGTAGTTGATTGTTAGACGCTGGGTGGAGAACTAATGTTCTGCTTCATGGAAGCTATGTTGGAGTGTTTGGTGGAGTTTAATTGGGTCGGAGGTGAAAAGTACTGCGCCATCTGCATAGAGGAGCAGGTTTCAGAGACGGCTGATGGGAGGGAGTTTAGGTATTGACTGAAAAGTATGGGGCCAAGAATCGACCCCTGTGGTACACCAGAGTGGACTGGGAGGCAGGGACAGGACAGTGCCTACCTTGACCTGTTGTGTTCTATCCGACAGGTAGCTGGCGAACTAGTTTAAAGTATCATTGGAAGCCACTGGAGGTGAGAGTGTTTAGCAGTAGGGCTTGGCTGACAGTGTCAAAAGCTTTAGAGAGAGCCACGAAGATGGCACCTGTGAAGTGGCCGCGATCCAAGGCAGAGCGGGCATGGTGAGGTGAAAGCGAGGAGGGCGGTGGTGGTACTATGCCCTTATGGAAGCGATGTTGTTGGTTGCAGAGAGTTAGTATTTTGTGAGGTGGTCAGTGATTTGGTCGGTGACAATTCGCCTAAGGCTTTAGCAGGGGTGGGTGAATGGATATAGGACGGTAGTTGTTGGTGGAGGTGTGTCCCCAGTCTTAAAGATAGGGGTAATGTTGGCCAGTTTCATTGGGAGGAAATTTCCTTGACAAAGGGAGCAATTTAGGATATGAGTGAGAGGTAGAGGACTTCCGGGAGAGTAAGGCAAGAAGTTTCTGGTCTAGAGAGCCACTGCAGTTAATTGAGTGGCTAGGGTTTTGTCTAGGGGTTTGGCATCCGGGGAGGGAGACGTAAGGCAAAAGAGAGGAGCAAGGGAGGTGGGTGGGCCTGGCCTGCAGAGGATCAAAGAAGTTAGGGGAGAATATGGTTGAGATTTGTGAAAGCGAGTTTAGGGCTGAGGCTATGCAGAGGGATCCATGGAGATGTTACCGCCTATTTCTAATTGGTCTGGGGGCTGATTTGGGGTTTAACCACAGAGTTCCTTAATATTATACCAGAATTTATGCCCTGCCTCCCCATGAGGACCACGTGTATTTGCTGCGCGACTCCCATAGCGCCGCACGTCAGCTGCCCATTTGGTTTCATTAGCAATATGCCAAGGAGTCATGTTGTTTCATTAGGCCCAGGAGGTGATCAGAGAACTAGGGGACCTGCTGCCTTTGGACATTTTCTTGGTAAGGGGGACAAACTTATTACAGATCCTATTGAATGTGGAGATAAGTAGATCAAGCGCATGATCGGGTCTGGGGTGTTTACGAGGGTGTCCAATACCGTTTCTAAGGAAGGCCTTGAGTTGGGACAGTTTGCCAGGGCCAAGTGTGCACTATAAGGTAATTTTGGGTGTTTGGGAGCCCTGCAGGACCAAGAGCAGGGCACAGGAGAATGATGCTTAGAGTGTTGGGGAGTACCTGGGTGTTGGTTATTCTGTGCAGTGGTTTGTGAAGACCAGATCCAGAAGGGAGGATGTCCCTGTGCAGGGATTTATTCTGGTGGGTGAGGTGACAACCTGAGTGAGGTTGAGCACTGCAGCATCATCAGCATATGGGGCAGCTTTTGTGGCCAACTAATTTATATTGAAGTCACCCATGACTATTTTTGCATATTGAGGTGGAAGAGTCGTGATATAGTTCAGAACGGCCTGGAAGGCAAGTTTGTGTTTGCTAGGTGGAATATAGACAATGATGAGTAGGAGGGGCAGTAGACCTGCCTAGAGCTAATTTTAGTGTTAGAGCCTGTGCACTCGATTCTAGCTGTGGGGTAGGGAGCAGTTGGCCTGACAGCGAGTCTTTAAGGTAGGCAGCGCAGCCACCACCTCGCTTACCCACTCTATTGGCGTGATAGAGGATGTAACCAGGAGGTTAACATCAGAGTCTGGATAGAGGTAGAGCCAGGTTCTCTCCAGTCCGATGACGCCAGGGTGGTACTGAGTACCCACCCCGAGAGGGGTCCCATTTTTTTGCAGGCTGCAAATGTTAAGTGAGGTGATTCGCATCCCATTGGAAGTGGTGGCGGTGGGCTGGGGGTCTTCAGGCCAGGGTTGGGGTGGACATTCCTTGAGAAGTAGTAATAGGACAAGTGACCTAAGGTGGTAGTTTCTCATTTGGGTATATAGTGGTGACATTTATGCATCATATACCTTTGGCTGGATGGTGGGTGGGTACTGGGAGCTTCAAGGTTTGGGGGCAGCCAGAGGAGGAGGAGGAGGAGGAGCAGTGGTAGGGGGAGCGTGGGAGAGTGACTGGGTGTAAGCAGGGAGAGCAGGGCTGCATGGAGTCCAGTGCCCATAATGATGCCTACTGATAGAGAGGAGGATGGTAGGGAGTTTTAAGGTTGCAGTTTTTGTGGGGGTGAGGAGTGCGGGCAAGGGGTACCTGTCGGCCATTGTGACAGCTCCCGCTCAGGGTAAACAGGAGGGGCAGGGCAGGAGGGAGAGTGCCAGTCTGTTAGATCACGCGAGAAATTCCACTTTGGGAAGGGAGGATAGCAGCATAGAGATAGAGATGACAGTGGACAGTAGCATGTTGACTGGGAAGGTGAAATTATAGCTTTAAGAAGCAGGAGCGAGAGAGGTAAAAGGTATGGCTTGATCAGATAGTGAGTGAGATCCCATGAGATGGTATGACCTCTGGTGGTGATAGAATATAACCTGCAGATGGTAGAGCTGGGGTGATTGGTTAAAAACGGAGTGGGATGGGTTTGCTGAGCTATATAGTTAAGAGCCAAGCAAGGGTGGTGGTGGGGTGGTGGGGCGATGCTCTGCATTGGTGGGGCAGACACACACAGCGATCTTTCAAAATCTGGGGCCGAGCAAATGTGTCTACCTGCAGTCTGTGCTTTGGATTTGGGGTGGGTGGGGAGGCAGCTTTATGGTCCCTCATTACCTCCGCCACTATCTTCACCTGTGGCTTGCTGTGGAAGAAGAAAGAGATGGTGAGTTATTTTATATGTGGCATGTAGGAAAGAGGGGAGGGTCAGGAGATTACCGTGATAGGAGAAGGCTATCGCTTAGGTCATAGAAACAGCAGAGAAAGAGCTCAGAAACAGGGTTTGGGGACCTTTTGCAGTATAGCAAGTAGCATCAAACTTTACAGTGAGCACAGTAACTAAATTAAGGCAACCTTAGGGGTACAAGTTATCAGAGATAGCTCAGTAACATTAATTAAGGTAACCTAAGCTATGCTGAACAAAGTACTGTTTTTTTGAAAGAAATTAGCTAAAGAAAGGTAACCTCAGCTATGCTGAACAAAGTACCAGTTTTTAGAAAGAAATTAGTTAAACAAAACTGATATCCACTTGTGTGGCGACTGTAAATGCAGTAGTTAAAGCAAGCACTTCTATGAAGATAAAGTCACTGGGTTTGAAGGTTGGTATGAAGTCCCTTTTGAAATTAGAAATGGTGCCAAAACATACACACAGCGATCTTTCAAATGTAGGGAGCAAATGCGCCTACTTGTAGTCTGTGCTTTGATCTGGGGCGGGGAGGGCAGTCGGTAGTCTCACGACTGCCACTATGTTCGCCTGCGGGCTTGCTGCAGTCTGCACTTTGATTTGGGGCAGGGAGGGCAGCTTCACGGTCCCTCACGACCTCATGACCTCCGGCCACTATCTTCACCTGTGGCTTGCTGCAGTCTGTGCTTTGGATCTCGGGGTGGGGAGGGCAGCTTCTATAGTCCCTCACAACCTCCGCCACTATGTTCGCCCGTGGCTTGCTGCAGTCTGCACTTTGATTTGGGGGGGAGGGGCAGCTTCACGGTCCTCACGACCTCATGACCTCCGCCACTATCTTCACCTGTGGCTTGCTGCAGTCTGCGCTTTGATTCGGGGGCAGGGAGGGCAGCTCTACGGTCCCTCACGACCTCTGGACACTATCTTCACCCGTGGCTTGCTGCAGTCTGTGCTTTGGATTTGAGGGCGGGAAGGCAGCTTCTATGGTCCCTCATGACCTCCGCCACTATCTTCACCCATGGCTTGCTGTGGAAGAAGGATGGTGATGGTGAATACTTGGAATTGGAAATACTTCATATATGTCTGGCTATGGCTCACGCTGGCTGGAAAATCCCTTCTATGTGTCCAAAAGTAACACCACCAAAGGCACCAGTGCTTTCACCCACCATACTCCTCAGCTATGGAACTCCTTTCCTTTAACTATCCACTAAGCACCCTCACATAATGTCTTTAAAAGGAGCTCCATAGCTACCTCATCTCCTCTAATCGATGCCTTTGCTTCAACCCTCCTTAGCACCTCTCCCACTCTCACCAGTGCGCATTTGATCAGCTTTCTGCCTAATGCTTTGCACTTAATCCTCCCCTGCTGTCTGCTTGTCTCCCTCCCAACTTGATGCTGTTTTCTGCTTTGGCTTTATCGCAAACCACCTGCCCTGTCCTACTATAACTTATTTTCTACTCCTTAGATTTTTTTTTTTAATTGCTGTTTATCCCCACAAGTCCTGATGACCCTGACCCTTCGCACCTAGGAGTCATCCTCCTGCCTCCCACTGTACCCGAATCTACCTCCTGGGCCCTAAGAGTTGCAGCTTGCCCTCAAGTGGGGATGAGGGGGCTGCATACACTCGTAGTTCTGCATTTCATCAGTCTAGAGATGGCTGGGTGAGCATGGGCAAATCGGAGGCACACTCTAGGCAGTCTGTCTTCCAGGAGCTGGCAGGCATTTTCCCCCATGCAGTGTGTTCCCCTGATGTCATAGTACAATGTGCCAATGTCCACTGTGTGTCTTGGTCACCCTTCCCTATGGGGCTGTTGAACATTGAGCGGAGCAGGTTGTGGGCATTGGCCCCACCCTGCCCCCAGAGAAGGCACACTGTCATGGGACGCCAAGCTGTTCTCCCCCGTTAGCTTCTCCAGTGACCTGAGTCCACCCTGAACCCAGGTCACTGGCATTGCAAGTAGAACCAACAGCTGTGCCGCTGGGGCAGCACTCTTACATCTTTATCATTGTCAAAATGCTCCTACTTGCAATACTCTGTTCCGCATTCTCCCTAACTGTGTGAATATATTTTTCCTTAAGGATCTGCCTATTGTATGTTATTTTGTAATTTTCCCAGCCCATTATACCTGATAGTTCCTTGCAAGTATGTGGTTGTTGTTTGTTTCAATGAACCTCTTGCCGAACTTAGCATCACGATAATTCCTTGCAAATATGTGATCTATGTCCTACACCTGCCAAAAATTGCCTTATTGCATGTTTTGTCATGAATCATACTGTTTTGTACCCTGCTCTCATCACCTTGATTTTATTTTATTGTAAAACCTTGTTTTGTTTCTGTGTTTATGTAATTCCATGCTGTAACCTCCCGGTCATGACTGAAAATAATAATTTCTATGGCTAGCACACCTTAAAACAAAATAAAATAAATAAAATATATTTTTCAATCCAGTAATTTTATATTTTATTTTTGATATGATCTCAATATTTTCAACTCAAAGTGACATTATTATTTACATACTTCATTAGTATAGAGAGATTATACTTCCCTAGTGCTTGACTGATTTTACTAAGTCAACTGGTCAAGTTACATTTGTTCACTTCCCATTTCTTCTTTTCCAGTAAACATTTATAAGGAAGCCTGTCCTAAGACATTCTTGTTATTTTCATCCAATAGTTTATTTTTCTAACATCCATCATTCCCTCGTGATAGTTGAAAGACCTAACTCAGAGCTTAATATATGAGGACGGGCATGAATGCAATATCACTAAATTGATTCTTAACACTTTGTACGCAGGATTAGTTAATCATGGTTTTTACAATCCCAAATTTCCACTCCAAATAAGAGTTGGGAGAAACATTTCACCTTACCACTGTGACTAATGGTCTTACTGTACAACCACCATATAATACTTTAAATTTATTTAGACCCTTGGTGGTCTTATTTGCCTGCTCTATAAGACATTTCATGTTGTGGACAATGCAACATCTGAAATAAATGTAATACCTAGATATGTGTAACTGTCTGTATTAATTTATGATTTCCAACATACCACAAACCTACTGATTTTTTTTTACCTATGGTCAGAGTCTGAGTTTTTGAATGTTTATTTTAATGTTAATATATTTGGTTTCATATTTAATAAGTCCAGTTTTTTGTAAACCACTTTTGGTAATGCCAATAAAATTATATCATCAGCATATGACAAAGCTGGACATATGCTATTTTTGATTTTGGAGAATCTGCATTAAGATTTTCAGTCGCTCTGAAAAAACACCTACGATAGACATAAAGAGTCAGTGCCAGGATACAGCATTGGTGTACTCCTTTATTAATGCTAATTTTTGGGGGATTTCCACTTTCATACTCATTCTGATATTAGCCCATGTATTGCTACATAAATGGCATATAACTCCTACCAGAGCTGGGTCAGAACCCCACTCCAGCATTATAGCCCAAAGGGTTGCTCTATCAGTTGTATCAAAGGCAGATGAAAATCCACAAAAGCCACATAGATTTTTTTAA
The DNA here is from genome assembly GCA_016271365.2 of Neoceratodus forsteri. NCBI lineage: Eukaryota > Metazoa > Chordata > Ceratodontiformes > Ceratodontidae > Neoceratodus > Neoceratodus forsteri. The sequence goes on from CM057452.1 coordinate 1,877,257,113, forward strand.
GTAATACCTATTTTTCAAATAAGTGCTGCAGTATAAAACAGTTATATCGGTGGAATATTCACTTCTAAATCAGCCTGTAGCTCAGAGACACAGTACCACCTGTTTGCTTAATTTGCATTTTAATTTCTAGAATGGCCTTAGAAAATATTTTAAATTGATGTCTGTTGTATTCTGAAAACTGCTGCCTACACAGGAGGTTCTTTAGGAACTGCAGAGCTTTATTACATGCTTCTAACAAGGCAGCCTCTTCTGAATACAGAGAGAGAGAGAGAGATTCTGGATCTTTCTAAAACAACACTACTATTGCTCAAGATCTACATTCTCTTAGGGTTTGTAAAGTCCATGCCACCCTCTAGTGGTGCCTCATAATACTACACTATAGTTGCGACAGTATATATCATCCCCCTTAAAGAGGCTACTACTTTTTTCATTATTTTTATTTAACGCTCATAGTCCTTCAAATATGAGGAGGTCTTCTGTTCCTTGAAGAGCATCTAAGCTCTAACTCTGGTACTGAACTTTCTACAGCTGAGGAATTTCCAAACACAGCTGATGAAGTCACTTTAATTTTCAGTGCAAATGGTACAGGTGTCATGTCAGTGACAGATGTCTCTGGATTACTTGGGACTTCTGTGGTAAGTGGTAACTCTCCTGATTTCTCATGAATCTCTAAGGAATTGGGTTGATTATGGAAATTGACCCCTTCACAGAGTTCTCAACCTCTATGTCCACAGCTCTGTCTGGTCTGCTGTACCTCCTGTGGATTTGATCCACATGACGGGCACTATTCTGCCATTTTCCAGCAACAATTTGTAGGACAGAGGTTCCGCTACTTCATGAATAATTGCAGGTATTCATCTCTTTCCTCTACCAAAGTTGTGGCTGTATACTGAATATCCTGTCACAAAACATCATGCCTTTGTGTATTTATCATGCTTTTCCTTGTTTTTTAATGGTTTCTGTATCACCTTCCTTTAAAATCAGGTGTAACAAATCCAAGGCTGACCTCGATTTCTGACCCATTAACATCTCAGTTGGTGACACTCCTGTTGTTGACTGTGGTGTTATTCTGTAGTTGAACAATGCATGAGCTACTTTTGTTTCTAACGTACTCCAGACATTTTCTTTAAACACTCCTTGAATGTTTGTTCTGCTCTTTCTGCTAACCCATTTGATGAAGGATGACATGGAGCAGAAGTTATGTGGATTACTCCATTCCTTTCCATAAAGTCTTAAATTCATGCTAGCAAAAGGAGTTCCATTGTTAGAAACTACCATCTTGGGTATGCTATGGTTACTGAAGCTCATTCAGAGTTTCTGTACAGTAGCTGCTGATGTCGCTGAAGTCATTGGATAAACACCTATCCACTTGGTATGTGTATCCACAATAACTAGGAACATTTTTCCAAGGAATGGACCAGTCTAATCAAGATGTAATCACCTCCAGGGTTTATCAGGCTCACGCCCATGGGTAGAGTGGAGCAGTTTCTGAAGCTTTCCTATGTTCCTGGCACTTGTCACAACTTTGAACCTTATTTTCAATTTCTTCATCCATCTTGGGCTCCACTTATAACTTCTAGCCAGTCCTTTCATTCGTGTCATTCTAGGGTGGCACTGGTGCAACTGCTCAAGAACAAGTTTATGACCTTGGGGCGATTACAACACGAGCCCCCAGAAGACATATCCATCCTGCACACTGAGTCAGTTTTTCTGGAGAAGTATGGTGTGAACTGAGTTTCAGGGACTACTTTGGGCCATCCTCTCAAGATGCAGTCCCAGACCTTTGCCAGCACAGGGTCTTTTCCAGTCCAGAATCTGATCTGAGCAGCTGCCACTGGTGAGGCATCCATGTGGTCTATTAACAACACTCACTCTTCACAAGGAGCTTTGGTTGGGCCCTCTGGTAGGGGAAGATGACTTAAGGCATCAGGCATTACCATGGTCCTTACCACTTTGTACACTATGGTATACTTATAAGCTCAAGTGACAGCCCACCTCTGATCCTTGACAGGCCATCTATGGTATGGCATTCATTTCATTGAAGAGAGAATCAAGGGCTTGTGATCTGTGCAGATGACAAAATGTTGCCCATAAATATACTTGTGAAATCTCTGCGCCGGACATCACAGCCAATCCCTCCTTGTCTAGCTGTGAGTAATTTTCTTCAGCAGCTGTTAAAGTCCTTGACACAAATCCAATGGGTTTGTCAGTTCCATCAAGCATGCGGTGGACACAACCGCACTAACACCATATGGTGAAGCATCACAGGAGAGAATGAGGTATTTGTCTCTGTCATAATGAAGTAACACATCTGATGATTAGAGTAACTTCTGGAAGCCTCAAGGTTTTCTCTTGCTCAGCTCCCAGTGCCATTTCACTCCTTTCCTCAAGAGCTGATACAAGGGCATCAAAGAGTTGGTAGGTTTGGTAAGAACATGTTATAATAATTCAACAGTCCCAGATACGCTTTCAACTCAGACACATTATTGAGTGTGGGGGCCTTTTCAATTGCCTGTACTTTTTCTTTACAGGCTGCGGTCCTGTTGCAACTATTTTATGCCCCATGAACACCAGTTCCTTACCTAGGAAAGTGCACTTCCTCCGTTTAATCAAAGTCCTGCTTTTTCCAATCTACACTTCTCTCAAGTTTTGCAGATGCTTTCTTCTGTCCAGTCTGTTACTAAAATATCATCTAGGTACACTGCCACATGGGGATTCCTTGCAACAACCCATCCATTGTTCATTGAAAATAGCAGGAGCAGATGAAACACTGAAAGGTAAATGGTTATATCTGAACAGACCATTGTGGGTATTCAGTAACATACTGCTTGGAATCTTCATCCAGTCCACTGCTGTAATGGTGTCACCTGATTGACGGTTCTCTAGTCTAGGGCCAGTTCAGCAATCCAGCCTCAGCCTAACAAGTTTGGACCTGTCCCCATCACCACTACCAATGGCAATTTTAACTCTCTCTTTGTATATCACTAATACTCTCACTGACCCCAGTATCTCTACAGATTCCCTGTATAAGTCTTCAAGTTTAGTTGCACACTTTTCCAGCTCTGGGACTTCCTTCCTATTCTACAACTCAGAGTATTCTGTTTGATTCATGATGGTGACACTACATCCGTTGTTTCCCTCAAATTGTACAGTTTGCCATTAATGTCCAACATCTGAATGATCGGTGCTACTTTGGGCATAGCTGCCTCTATCATATATGCATAGCATAAGCCTGCTCTTCTCCATGTCCTCTCTTTCTTCCCCTGCAAGTGGAGGGTGCCAGAGCTTTTGGGACTGCTCTTATCTTATTTCTACAGGCTTTACTGATGTGGCTCTTCATTCCACATATGTGGCATCTTTCATCTTTAAAGTGACAATCCTGCTGACCCCCACAACGGTAGCAATTTTTAATTATGTTCTTATTTGGCTGCTCTTTGTTCCTAATCATTTTGTTTATGGAGTCCTGTGACATTTGTGAACTACAACTGGGTCCAGACATTTCTCTCGATTGCAGCCATAAATCTTTTACATTTTGACTAGCAGATTCCACAGTTTGTGCCAAATTCAATGCTATTTCATATGTTAAATCGGTTTCTGACAGTAACCTTCTTTGAATTCTATCATTTATCCCACAAACCAGTCTATCTCTCAGCATCTGCTCTAAAGTTTCTCCATAATTACAGTCCTGAGCCATTTTTCTCAACTCTGCCACATATGCAGGGACACTGGTTTACGGGATTGAGAAAGAGCATATTCCGCTTTGCACATTGTAAAAGCGGTATTGTCACCGTGTCTGCTAAGCCAAAATCCGTTTTACTGGTGTTTAGTTTTCTGTACTTTATTTAACAATTTTAATTCTGCTAGCATGCATTTTAGCAAATTTGACCTCCACTATTACACATCCTTCCATCCTTGTACCAATTTAAAGTTATTTTAGGTACAAGATGTGATGGCAGCAGCAACACTACAGCCCCGTCCCTAAGGTGTGATGGAAGCAGCACCACGGCCCCCATCCCTCTGGTGTGACAGAAGCAGCAGCACTATGGCCCCATTCCTTAGGTGTGATGGCAGCAGTACTATGGTCATCATTCCTCATGTGTGATGGCAGTATCAGCACTATGGCCCCATCCTCAGGTGGAACGGCAGCAGGCCTACATACCCCATCCACCAGTGGTGATGGCTGAAGCACTACAGCCCCACTCCTTCAGTGTGAAGGCAGTAGCAACAATGCAGCCCTCATCCCTCTGGGGTGATGGTAGTAGTGACAGCACTATGATCCCTTGCAACACTCATACCCCACATGCATAAGTTACAAATGACTTGGTCTTTGTGTTAGAACTCAGATGTGAATTAATCTGAACCATCACCGCTTAAGGTGGACTACCTTGTTTTTCCTCTCTATAATTTAACTGTCTGAATTGGATATCTGCCTGTGATACCACTGACCAGGGTTAGGGAACAGACTTGGGTGTTGGTGGGCCAGCTGGTGGGTGAAGGCTTGAGTGTCCAACGACCACTCCCTTCTCCTGAGAGGGAGAGTGGGTTCATGACTCAGCATTTGCTGGCCCATGGTGGAAGCCAGAGGCACGACAACAAGTCAGTCCTCACTGCGGAGGAGGTGACAGATGTCGGCTTGTGCCTTGACATCATGTAGCCTGTCACACTCCCAAGAAAATGGGAAAACACCTGCTGGCCCATCGAAGGCTGCTGGTTCTGGCATACACCAGAAGCCCCAGACATGTGTCCATTCTGACCCCAACATGCCCAGGATACACAGGAAGCTCTTTGGGGCAACTCTCCTCTCCTGGTAGCCTCCCACAGGGTAGGAGCCCACTCAATGAATGATTAACTTTGGGTTACCTGGTAGCACAGCAGTAAGGGTCAGTGGATAGTAGTCAGGACTCAGCAGTGGTGGTAGGGGGCTTGACAGGCCTGAAGGAGTGGATGCCAGGGGTAGGAGGAGCAAAAAAAACTGCTTGAATTTGCTTCTTTGAAATAAAGTGTTTTACCTAAAAATCCACAAGTGATTAGTGGAGGACTTTCAAATGGATTCATGCATCTCCCAGACATGTGGGTGCTTTTTTCTACTTGGTGTCCATGAAAAGGGTGTCTCCCAGTTTTCATGTCTTTGTTCAGATGTGAATTGAGCACTACTCTGCCCACCAGCATCATGGGGTCTTACCTTAAGTACTCTTAAATACTTAACATTTGCTTTTGTTGAAGCAGTCTATCAGAAAACATTTTGTTGTCACAGAGACAGAACCAGCAGGTGGAGAAAAGGTACAAATGATCCAATTCACTAAATGGGGTGCTAACCGTGAAGTCTTTTCATAAGTAGTAAGGCAGTGTCTTCTTTGTGAACACACTTTCATTCAGACTAGTTTTCATTCAAACAACTGAGGATTTTGGATGACCCTACTGATTATAAACTTGAATAAGTTAGTTGGTAACAGTGATCCCATGCTTAGCAATCTACAACCTAGATGCTTATATGCAAAAAATACAATAAAACCTGACTAAAATCTAAAATCAAGCTTATAAAACATATCTGAATATTTATCTTTACATATAAAAATCATTGCAGCCCAAGTAAAACTCAAGTAAATTACATGGTACCCGACTACTACTCTATGATGTAGTAAACATATATTGGTATTTTTCTTTTATATTTCTTTGTAAAGCAGGTAAGGCCCACTAGGCAGAACTGTCTGTTTTAAGGAGTGACCTAGAAGCACTTGAGAGGTTAAGTGACTTGCTTGGATGCAAGTGGAGGTTGTGGGACTCAAACCCAAGTCTGCTGGATGTACCCAGTTCAATCACCATTTGTTACTCTAACCACTAGGCATGGGTGGTTAAACTGAATGGCTGATTACAACAAAGCAGTGCAGGTGATTTCTACTGTTTCTAAATGCAGCAAAGCAGAAAGAATGCAAAACACAGCAGCATTTATTGTAAGATGCTGAAATCGGGGTCAAGCCTCTGGCGCTGCAGTAGCACTATTGCTTGCAATGCCAGTGACCCAGGGTCAGAAGCAAACTCGGTTGCTGGAGGTCTGGCCAGGGAGTAGGATATAGCACCTGGGGACTGCTCTCCTCCTCCGGGAGGGTGGGCTGCAGGTCTTGCTTCTTTACCACCACCTATGTGACCACAAGTGGTGGTGCAATGGTGCTGCAGAGTGATCAGGAGGGGAGGACGCTAGCCAGGATCTGGAGCAGTGGCATGTCTCATGTGACCTACCTCCTTGGATCTCTAGTGTTGGTGCCTTCAGGAAAGAGACCAGAAAGCCAGGAACAATCACCCCACATCGGCCACTGGCAGAAGGGACCCAGGTGCCCTAGACTTCATAACCAGGCTCCATGAGAGACCCATTGGGCTGCCTGACACACACCAAGGGGTGTGGAGGGTGACCTAGGGTCCCTCCTTCCCACCTGGGGTAAAACCCGGCAGGATAGGGCAGGCCCACAGGAGCTCCTGAGCATTATCTGGGGGTGAAGCTAGGGATACCGATGCTGTGAGAAGGGGACATAGAAAGAGAAAATAAAAAATTTAAAAAGATACTGAAATCTTAGAGATTCTGTGCAGTGACATGCATCTGTGAGGCACCGGCACAAGAATTCAAAATCCGATACCAAGCAGGATTCCGGGATTGTAACCGTGTTACCGGTAAAATGGAAAACCAGGGTCCCTGCACATATGCTTCCACAGTCTCTTAGCTTGTCTATTTCTAGAATTAAATTTGAACCTTGGTACAGTTTCACTCAATTTTGGGTTAAAGTGATTTTCAACAATTTTACTAAGTCTTCATAGGATTTGTCACCAGGCTTTTCAGGGCTCAACAGATTTCTCATTAAGCTGTAGGTTTGTGTACCCACTCCACTTAGTAAAATTGCTCTTTTTTACTAGCCTCTGTGATACCATTTGCAATAAAGAAATGTGACAAGATTTCACAGTATTCCTCCCAGGTTTGAATTTGAGGATTAAAAGAAGCCACAGTTCCTACCATGCCAGCCATTTCTTTGAATGTAGACAGCCATTTACTGTCAGTAGCGGCTCTAGCCACAAATGGTTACCGGGCACAGTTGGGGCACAACACATGGCAGCCAGGGCACTGATATATTGTTATTATGGGGAAGCTCTGCACCATATGGGGCACCAACTGGGGCACAGCATTTTTTTTACCAGGCACATGTTCTGGCAAGACTTCATAGAGCCACCACTGCTTACTGTATGGGTAGCTCCTACAACTTTCTTTACTTTCACTTTCTGTATAATTTTATTTTGCTCACTCTGGGTGAAAACGCTTTCTTTCTTTTATTGTTGTCACCAAATAATATGTTGTATCCTGAAAACAAATGATCTATACAGGGAACTTCTTTAGGAACTGCAGAACTTTATTACATGCTTCTAACAAGGCAGCCTTTTCTGAATGCAGTGAGAGAGAGATATTCTGGATATTTCTACAACAACACTACTATTGTTCAAGATCTACATTCTCTTGAGTTTATAAAGTGCATGTCTCCCCTAGTGGTACTCGTAATACTACACTACAGTTGCATACAGTGTATATCAATGTCCATGAAACTGATCGACCTATGCTGTACATAGTTGGGTCATCTACATTCTCTTTTATGTTGATTGCACACATGCACAAGAAACATATTGTGGCAGCTTGCTGCAGAAGCAGGTTGTGGAGGCTTAGCACTGTTGTGGCCAATGCCCCACAGCCTTTGGAGGCTTGACTCACTTTTTCAATGGGGTGGCACGCTGCTGCTGACACTAGTTCAGCCAGCATGCCACAACCTTGTAAGGTTTCAACAGCTGCAATCAGGGGCTGCCTTATCATTACAGCGTAAGCTATTCCTCTGCAATGAGGGGTGATTCGTCATTGCTAGGCGGAACCTGTGTGCTGTGATATTGCTTGGGAACGTAGCCGGCGGCTTGCCGCTGTGTTCAAAAACAATATGAGTAAGCCCCCACTGTGCGAAGGGTGCCCAATCCCCTCAGCAGCATGTGCCCTCCCACAGTGTTTCTGTACCAAAGAGGGCCACAATCCCCGCCTGCTTCAGTGCCCATAACAACACGCTCATGTTGCCGATGGGGATCCCACTCCTATCAGCATTATGTCCCCCACAAAGTTTCATTTGCTGATGGGGAGTCCACACTTCATCTGCATAATCCCCCAAACATCCAGTGCAGTTGTGCCGAGGGGTGCCCAATCCCAGTCCGGCTAAAGCTGCCCCCAAAACACTGTGTTGGCATGCTGGGAGCCCACCCCAGTGTGCCAAATGATCCAAAAAAAAAAGTCCCACAATGTTTTTTCCTTAAGTAAGCTATGAAAGAAGGAAAAGGTCCCTTGCCATCTTCCTGCCTCTCCACAACCTGCACTCACCCTCTGCACACCCTGCCTCCCACACCCCTTCACCTCATACTTACCTGTGGCATCTGTGGCGATGATCTTCGTGGACCAATAACATGTCTGTACTCTTCAAAGCCAACCATGAACTGAGGAAATGCCGTAGCGCTGACTTCCTATACAATCACTGCCCTCGGTATGCTTGAACAAATTAGATACACTATACCATAGAGCTCTGAGGTTTATCACAGACTTACCATACAGTACTCACCACTGCTTGCTATACTCCGCGAGTTGGTTGGCCCTCACTTCAATATAGAAGGGATAGGAATGCATTACTATGGACTTACAGAGCAATATCACAGCAGCTTCCAAAATATATCTCAGACTGTTTTCCACAAGCCTCATCAAGTAATTATGCATTAAGAAGCCTGAACTTCATTACTCTTAAAGTGCCTAAGTTCCACTCTCGACATGGCAGACATGCTGTTAGTTATGTGTTATCCACCTATGGAACACAATGCAAAGACACTGAAAGTGAACAAGCTCATATCTATTACAGCCTTTAAATATCTATACAACAAAATATTCAAAGAAAAATGTAACTGCTTCCGTCAACATTTGACTAACCCTCCATCTTTCCTACCAGCTGGACGACTATTCAAGGTAGCTCCTCAGCACCCTACGAGCAGTTGCTTCACATCTCATTAACCTTTACTACAATCCTTCCTTCTTAAGCATTATATACTTAGTCTCCTTATACTTTCAGTTTTTACTTCCCAGTCCATCCTCTCCTTGACCTACTATTGATCCTCTTGACACGGCCCTTTCCACTCCTTCCCTTTCACCACCCCTGGCCACAACACTCTGTATACACTCTTTCATCCCTGTCACTGCTTCAGCCGTATTTGCCTCCTACAAATTATTTCCTGTAGATATATCTTCCAGATGTCCATACAGCTCATCACCCGAGCTCAAAAACTTTCTAATAATTCCCTGACACATTTAACCTTCGCCAAAAGTGCAAGTTTCTAAAATATCCTCCACTAACAAGCTGGCTACTTAATGAATCATGTATATATCTTGGAGTTGTTGTTTGTATTCATTTGCTATCCTTTCAAAGTTGTGTATTCTTTTTATGTTATATGTCATACAAATTGTATCTTGACCCTACCAGGTCCATCTTGCAAATGAGCATTGCTCAATGATGTTCGCCTGGATAAATAAAGATTTGAATTTGAATTTGAATTTGAAAAGCTGTATAATGGCATACATAGGTTTTTTCAACTTTGATGGATCTTCAGGTATTTCTTGATTTGCACCAAATTTTCAACATGGGTTTTTGGGCACCTCCTCATGAATTCAGGCACTGTCATGGCATCATTCAGGCCTGAAAGGTGATTTCACCGTCACTGCATAGAATCACCTTTCATGACTGATTAATGAAATAGCTGTGCCAGTGTTCATGAGTGGGCTCTCAAAAGGCTATGTTCAAATTTGGTGTAAGAAATCAAGAAATGACTGTTTCTGAGCGTGCTTTGCACATTTGCTACGTCATTAATTTGTAACTTTGAAAATTTGCAATATTTTACTCCAGATTTTCAATATTGCCATTTTCCACACCTCCTTATGAACATTACAGCTGTCATTTTCACATCCTGGCCAAAACATGTTTTCCTTCCGCACAGAATAGCGTGGTCGCTGTGGGAAATCAGTGTTTGGGACACATTACAAGAATCACAGTGACACTGTTCATTAGCAGAGGTCTTAAATGCTTATGTTGAAAATTTGGTGATGAAAGTCCATAAATGACTGTGTTACGAGAGTGCATTGTGTAGATTCCATGCACGCTTGTAACTTTGCCAATTTGCAATATTTTCACTCCAGATTTTCAACATTGCCATTGTTCTGCACCTCCTTATGAACAGTGCAGCTTTCATTTTCACATCCTGGCGAAATGTGTTTTCGCAGTTCCGGTGCAGAATAGTACAGCGCTGTGGGAAATCAGTGTTTGGGATGAATTACAAAATCACAGTGACACTGTTCAGGAGCAGAGGTTCTACAATGCCTATGTTGAAAATTTTATGATGAAACTCCATAACATGACTGTGTTATGAGTGTGCATTGTGCAGTTTCCACACACCCTTGTAAATCAGTAATATTTTCACGCCAGATTTTCAACACTAGCATTTTTCACACCTCCTCATGAACAGTACAGCTGGCATTTTTTCACACCCTGTCCGAAATGTGTTTTACATTTCTGGTGCAGAATACTGCAGTTGCTTTTGGAAATCAGTGTTTGGGACAGATTAGGATCAGCGAGTGAGACTGTCAGGACTGCTGCAGATTTCTTTCTGGGCAGACACAAGCACCAACACAGGCAGCAGCCCAGTGCAAATAGGCAGCCTGCAGCACGGGAGAAACAAAATGAGCTGGTGAAGGAGGGAACTGAGCAAGCTCAATGGTGCAAAGCAATCAACATTTGGCATTGACAAATGCTTGTTATGTATTGGAACTATAATTGCTCCATGCCATGTCTCTGGAAAGTAACTCTCCTGTATACACTCATTGTAAAAAGTTCAAGTATATTTCACCAGTTTGCAGTATTGGTAGTATATGCTTCAGATGGAATTCTGTCTAAACCTGGTGCCTTGTTCAACTTTAAAGTTTTGATCACCATATGTATATCTTGTCTGGTAATCACCAGCTTATTATAGTCTATTGGGCCCAAGTAGAAATCGTTATTCTGCTCTTTATCAAAGTGAATATCAGAAAAATGCTGAAGCATTTTTCCTCTGAGATATAGAGAATCATGGATAGGTAGTGTGTGTTATTTTTTTCACATCCCTAGGTGTGTGATGACCCATAAACCTCGAGAGCTAAGCTCAAGAGGTTTATGTAGTCATCACACACTGAAGGTGTATGAAAAATCCATAACATCAAACTTACCTAGCCTTTATTTTTATAATTGTTGGAGGGAGACTTACACTGTGTTTCTAGCAGCTTGAAAGAAAAATACATTTTTAGCTAGAGTGCAGTTTTATTTGTGAAGAAACGGAACTGTACATGAAAGAAACACAATTGAAAATACTGTAGTTGAAATACTTTTAGTGAAACAATGGAATGGAACAGTGTTACAGTCTTTTATTTGGGAATGTCATATCAACCAGATTTCGGTTATTATGAGTATCAAATCAACTAATTTCAGGTTATTATTGCCTTTGGAGCATAATAACCCTAAAATCAGGTTGATATGCATTTTAATGAAACAGTAATCTGGTTGATATTTATGGTCACCAGTAATTATATATACATCCGTACTTTTTGTATTTATTAAACCTTTAGTTACATATATTGAGAAACTTTTGATATCCTTATTCTCTGGGTTGGCAGTGTTGTTTGGTGTCTCCCTTATTTCTAGTAGGAAGAAGACTTAGGACCTGAGACAGGCTTTGAGAATGGTGGAAGGCTGAACATAGGGATGCAAAGGGGCCCCTCTGGAAGGCTGAAACCAGATTCAACGCAGCACCGAAAAGAGATTTTTTTTTGGTGCAGTGCAGTGAGAGGAAAAGAAGGCAGACAAGACAGAAGGAGAAATGAGTTGTAACACTGGTGGCTACAGAAGGAGAGCTGTATGATATAAAATAAATTAAGCTTTTAGGGGTCACAAAGTTTTATACTAATAACTGACCTCTGAAAATAACATTGGTCTAATGCCTCTAGCTACAACAAGCATTTGTCAATGCCGAATGTTTGCTTGCTGGCATTGGCAGTGGTAGTGTAGAAGTTACAGAGTCATGATAGGAATGGCAGTGAAGTATTGAACTGAAGCCAACCCCACCACCACCCTGCAGAGAGTGACAGGCATTGGGGTGTGCGTTTGGGTCGTCAGGCATAACGGCCATGCCATTTCACCACACCCCACTCTGCAGAGACTGACAAGTGTCACGTGTTCCTTGGGGTCTTTGTTCTTATGCGCACCCCATTTCATTAGGAAATATGGTGAGATGGGTGCTATATAGAGAATGGGGTGAAGTTTAGGTCAAGAGTCCAAGGCATACCGATGCCTCTCAGTGCTGCAGGGTGTGGAATGGTATGAGCATCACAGGCAAGAATCCCAAGTCACACCCCTGATTCCTGTCATTCTCTATAGGGTTGGGCGTTTGGTTGAAAAGCCTAATACCTCAGGCATTCATTGGTATTTTAACTCCAAATTTTCAACAATGTTTGTTTTGTGACCCCACCTCATGAACAGGGGAATATCAGTTTGTAGCCAAAGCTGCTTATGCACAGTGACTATGGTATTTAGCACCACAGGTGCAAAATATTTCGAACAGGATGTAAAAAATGACAGCTGTACTCTTTCATGGGGAGGTAAAATGGCTATGTTGCAAATGTGTAGTAAAAATATTTAAAAAATGGTGAAGTCACTTAGCTTATTACAGAAAACCAGTAACTATCAATCTACTATATAATTAGGTTGGGGATTTTATAGCAGATTGTCAACTCAGGCATTTTGGTGCCTCCGATCATGAACAGTGTCACTGTGATTTTCTTTATCTGTGCCGAACAATGATTTCCCACAGCGACCACGCATCTCTGCACTGAAAGTGTGAAAACACACTTCGCCATGTTGTGAAAAATGGCAGCTGTACTGTTCATAAGAAAGTGTTGAAAAATGCCACTAGTGAAAATCTGGACTGAAATATTACAAAGTCATGAACTAACGAGGATGCGTGGAAATTGCACAATGCTCACTCATAACACAGTCATTTTATGGACTTTGTCACCAAATTTTCAACATAGCCATTTTAAGACCTCTGCTCATGAACAGTGTAACTGTGATTTTCTTAATCTGTCCTAAACATTGCTTGCACACCAACAGCACCATTGTGCGCCATATGTGCGATAACACATTTTGGGTGACATATGAAAATTGCAGCGGTACTGTTCATAACTTACGAGCATGCATAGGAACTGTGCAACGACGCCTCATAAAAGTCATTTTTGGAATTTTTCACCAAATTTTCAACATAGCCATTTCAAGACCTTTGCTCATGAACAATGTCACTGTGATTTTCTTAATTTGTCCCGTACATTGATTTACGCACACTGACTGCGCCATTCTACGCCACATGGGTGAAAACACATTTTGGGTGAGATGTGAAAATGACAGCTATACTGCCTACAAGAAGGTGTGGTGAAATGGCAATGTTGGAAAATCTGGAGTGAAAATATTGAAATTTCGCGAACTTATGAGCCTGCGTAGGAACTGCATAATGCCATGCTTGTTAAACAGTCATTTTTTGGAATTTTGGCACCAAATTTTCAACATGGAGGTTTTGGGCCCCTTCTCATGAATGATGTCACTGTCATGGCAGTATTCAGGCCTGATGGGTGATTTCTCAGTCACTGCGCGGTCACTCGTGAAATCACCCTTCGGGCCTGAATAACGCCATGACAGTGACATCATTCACGAGAAGGTCCCAAAACCCATGTTGAAAATTTGCAAAAATTCCCAAAAATGGCTGAGATATGCACAAAGTTGAAACCACCATTCAGCCCATTATACAGCTTACCGGCATTTCCTCAGTTCATGGGTCGGCTTTGAAGAGTGCAGACGTGTTCCCGGTCCACTGAAGATCATCGCGCCAGAGTCCAGAGGTAGTATGGGGTGAGGGGTGGGGAGGCTGCGAGTGGTGGGTGCGGTTGTGGGAGGGGGGGTCGGGAGATGCACCGCTGGACCGTTTATTTCTTACAGGTAAAAAATAAAAAGACATTGTGGGACCATTTGCCATGCAGGGGTGGGCTCCCAGCATGGCACAAGGACTGAGAGCATTCAGCCGACGGGATTGGGCACCCCGTCGGCAAAATGAGGCAAAAAATAAAAAAACCTTGTGGGACCGTTTGCCACGCTGGGGTGGCTCCAGCGGCAAAGGACTTGGGGGGGCGCTCAGCCGATGCAGATTGGGCACCCCAATGGCAAATGACTGATTGCCATGCTGGGGTGGGCTCCCAGCGTGGCACCAACTACTGAGGGGGGTGGAGGCGATGCGGCTCGGCGGCGGGGATTGGGCACCCGTCGGCTATACACTGCATGCGGGTGGCGCGCACACCTGCGGCTGGGGGGCTGCGCGTGAGCAGCTTCTTATCACTGCTCACTCAGCGTAGTTCCCCTTTCAGCTGGGAGACACTGCATTTTGGAGCCTGTCATAGACAGCTCCAAATGCATTGGCTTAAACGCGCCTGCCAGCACACTGCCTGAATTGGAGGAGGAGACACACCTCCAAATCTCCGATGATGGCACTATGTTTCTTGCACATGCAAGCAAACATAAAAATACAGAACGGGATGTGAGGATACGAGCGTTAGATTGTTTTTAACTTTTTCATTTGCAGAGACTGGAGGGGTTAAGGGTGAGGGTCTATGAGAAAGTCTTATTTTGTTTTGGGAGACAGTGGGCAGTGGCTGTACTTGCGCACACAGTGTTATAAATTGGGTGATAAATTGTGTGAGACTTAGAGTTTAAACTTTGATCCACCTTTTCTTCTCATATATTTAACATTTTTATATATTTATATGTATTTTGTTTGTATTTGTGACCTCCGGCCGAAGATTCCATGCCAAGCTGAGTCACGTGACTCAATGGGATAAAGACTGTGTAAACACTGGCATTTTTAGTTATAACACCAGGGACAAGAAAGTTAGCCTTACTGCTCAGGAGTAAGATCCTTCAGAAGGTAATTGTTTGAATTTAAAGCATGCACAAATGCCATCTAAAATGGCAGCTAATTATTTTTGATCAGAATGACGGAGAACTGCTGTACATAACATAGCTGGGTAATCTTGGAATTAATATTTAAGGCTTTTCTGTTAGAAAGATAGAATGTGAAAATGCTTAAAGAGGATAGAGTGGCAGAAGGCTAAAGTAGTAATGAAAAGTTAACAAACTAACACAGACTAATACAATTTAAAATAACTGGCAATAATATAATTACAAGCTATAATGTTTTAAAATTAAGGGCCTTTTACATAGCACAACAGAGGAAGGGAAAGCCCGGGATTTTAATGTATCATGTTTTTCATTTAAAACTATTAAAAGCTCTTTTGAGTTTTTATCAGTGCCTGCAGGAAGCTTGAGGGCCTCTCAGTCAAGATTAAATGGTTTTGGGGACTCAATGCAGTCCAAATTAAAATGAAAAGAAACTAGAAGCATACCAAGCACGTCGAGTAATGCCAAAGTGAAACATGCTAAAGAGAGATTAGTGGTGGATGTGGACCAAGAAACAGAGGTTCACATGCTGCAAGGAGCTATCAGTGCTGCTGGTGAACTGTTGGGACACACTGAATAAAAAACAAGTGGTAAGTGACAAGAATGGACAAATCTTTGTGTAAGCTTGAAGACTCAAGAAGGAAGTCCTCACTTTTAGGCCTGAGAAGTCCCAAGAAAGTTTTATTTTTATTAAGACCTGGACATATATAATTATTTGCATTATATCTTAAAATGCCACTGACCCTAGGATTAGGAAATAGAGGTATAGAAAAGTTATTGATATTGATTATAGGACATTGTCTTGATAATTATTTATTTATCTGTTGATACGAGATTATTTAAATAAATTACTCGTAATAAGTGCATTCTTTTTTATTATTAAACCAGTTTTATTAGTTTAACGATGAGTAACACAGATCCAGATATACTGTAAATAGCAGTGATCAGAACATTAACTACAGAAACAAACTCCCAGCCCCTCATCCTTCGCCCTCCCTCCCATAACTACACACATAGCCAGATCTTGATCCACTGATCTTGAGGTGAACTGGGCCTCAAGCTTCCAGGCTGTCATGAGTGCCTCAAGAGTACCCCAGAGTGATGCGTATGCCTGGCCCTGCCTCGCATGTAGGCTATATGCCATTCCAACTGTACAGCCAGATGCACTCCTTATACTGGATTTTAGGAGGGCTGACTTTGCCTAAGGAATGCACTAGCAAATGGGCAGGAAGGAGGGTGGAAGAACAATGGGAAATAATAAAACTGCCATCACAGAGATAACAAGCCTTTGTGTAAAGCAAAAAAACAAAACAAAACGAGGTAAGAAACCACTATGGTTCTCAAAGGAAGTGGCAGGAAGGTTCAAGAGAAAAGAAAGCATTCAGGAAGTACAAGGAATCACAGAAGGAACAGGACAGAGAACTGTATCAGTTAAAGCAAAAGGAAGCTGGGAAGGTAGTCAGAACAGCAAAGGCCCAAACCGAGGAAAAGATAGCCTACTCAGTTAAGAAGGGATAAAACCTTTTATAGGTACATCAGGGAGCGAAGGAAGACCAAGGAGGGATAGTGAGGCTTAATAAAGGGAGGAGGGTGGGCTGAGGGTGACTGTGAAAAGGCAGAGATACTAAACAAATATTTTGCTCAGTATTTACAAAGGAAGAGGGGAGGTACCTAAAACAAACAGTAGAAACACTCTGGATACAGAAGTTGATACCAGCCCATTTACAGAAGAGAGGGTTCTGAAAGAACTCTTAAAACTGAAGGTGGACAAAGCAATTAGGCCTGATGGATTCATCCCAGAATTCTAAAAGAACTAAGGGTAGAACTAGTGACACCACTGACTACCCTCTTTAACAAATCATGGGAGGATGGAGGTACCCGAGGACTGGAGGAGGGCAGATGTGAATCCCTTCACAAAGTGGGAGCAAGGCAGAAGCAGGAAACTACAGACCTGTTAGTTTAACCTCAGTGGTAGGGAAAATGATGGACTCACTTCTGAAGGAAAGAATTGTTGAGTATCTAGAGGCCAGAGGGGCACAGGACCCAAGGCAGCATGGATTCTACAGTGGAAGGTCATGCCAGACAAATCTGATAGATTTCTTTGACTGGGTGGCCAAAGTAGTTGATCAGGAGGGGCTGTGGACATGGCCTACCTAGACTTTAGCAAGGCATTTGACACAGTCCCAGACAAAGATTAATATACAAGTTAGCCAGCCTGGGAGTGGGTCCCAGGATGACAGCCTGGGTAAAGAATTGGCTGGAGAATAGGACACAGAGAGTAATAGTAAATGGAGTCCACTTTGAAAATAGAGGGGTTAGTAGTGGGGCACTGCAGAGTTCAGTTTAGGACTAGTCCTCTTCAATGTCTTTATAAGCGACATTGCAGAGGGACTGAAGGAAAAGTATGTCTCTTTGCAGATGACACAAAGATCTGCAACAGAGTTGATGCACAAGGTGGGGTGGAAAGGATGAGAAGGGGCTTGGCAAGGTTAGAGGAATGGTCAAATGTATGGCAGCTTAGATTCAATGCTAAGAAGTGCAGGTAATGCACCTGGGAAACAAAACCCAGGGAAGAGTACACAATGGGGGTGAGATACTAACAACAACAAAAATGGAAAGGGACCAGGGGTAGTCATATCAGATGACCTAAAGGTGGGCAAGCAATGTGAGAGGGCAGCAAGGAGGGTTGGGGGATACTGGGATGCATAGGAGAGGCATCACCAGTAGAAAACAGGAAGTTATTATCCCTCTGTACAGACAGCGGGTGAGACCCCATCTGGAGTACTCATGCAGTTCTGAGACCCAATCTCCCAAAGACATAGACAGGATGGAAGCTGTCCAGAGGAGGCAACTAAAATGGTGCAGGGTCTGCACCGAAGACATATGAAGAGAGACTTAAGGAGTTAATATGTATAGCCTCGAGGAAAGGAGGAGAGGGGGACATGATAGAAACTTTCAAGTACCTCAAGGAATCAACAAAGTCTAAGAGGTAGCATCTTTCAAAAAGAGGTGTGCAAGAACAAGGGGCACAATTTGAAGATAGAAGGGGTTGGCTCAGAGGTAATTTAAGGAAGTATTTTTTCACAGAGAGGGTTGTGGATGTATGGAATGGCCTTCCAGAGGAGGTTGTGGAGTCAAAACAGTGGTGGAATTCAAGCATGCATGGGACAGTCATAAGGCAATTTAGGGGTGGGAGTAGGAAGAAGTAGGCTGCTGGTTAACTAGGATCTGCAGCTTATCCATCAGGTAGGAAATGAGCAGACTGGGTGGGCCATGGTCCTTATCTCGTCAAATTCTATGTTTCTATGTTTCTATCTAACCACAACGGTAAATATTCTGTGTGACTGCCCCCTACTCCAGTAAGCCAATTTGTTTATGTGCTGTGCAGCATAATATGGAAAAAGGAAGGGCTGCCAGACCACCTCTTAATTTCTGGCCATCAATTTGAGGTAAGATCTGTGGGCCCTTTTTCTGTTCCATACAAAGCGGCTAACTGCACTTTCATGATTTGGAGAACCACCTTTCGGTAGATACACACCCAGCATACCAAGAGGATATAATATCCTTGGTAGGACGCTCATTTTAATTACACTTAACCTACCCCAAAAGAGAAGGGAGCAGCCTCCACCTCTCCATATCCCCCATTATCATTTTAACTAAATTGCCCAGGTTGTCCTTTATTGTGAAGTTCAAATCTTTGCAAACATTGATGCCAAGATATGCAAGTGACTTTGTTTCCAGGAAAACAAGGGCAGTAGCTCAGCCTTATTAACCCTACTATTTAAAGGAATTCTTGTTTTGGCCGGTTTAATTTATAGTAAGAGAGTTTAGAAAAGGCCTCAATCTCCACCAATGCAGCTGGGATTGAGACCCTGGGTCCTCGATGTGCAGTAAGATGTCATCTGCATATACTGAATAAGCATATCTGGCGTCCCCTATTTGTATACCCTTAAAATGGGATTCACTGCTATTCTGCGAGTAATGGCTCCAGATATAAATTGAAGAGTAGGGGGACAGGGGCATCCTTGCCTTGTACCCGAGCCAACTTGAATGGCGGGGACAGCACCCCATTACACTTGACCTTGGCTGAAGGGAGCAGTATAAATTTGTACCTATCTCTGGAATTCTTTCAGCAGCCCAAAAGAGGATAGGGTGGCCAGGAGGAAGTCCCAGGATACCCTATCAATGCCTTTTCGCATCCAATGATACCAGCACCATTGGTATATCAGAGTCCCTAGCAGTTGTAATAAGGTGTAGTAATTTCTCATATGGTCCTGGGATGATCTCTCCATTATAAATCCCACTTGCTCGCGACTGATAAGATTACCAATGACTTTGGAGAGCCTATTCATAAGAACTTTAGCCAAGATTTTAACATCTGTATTTAACAGGGAAATGGGGCAGTAACTATCAATACTAAGAGGTCCTTCCCTTGTTTTAAGATTAGAGAAATGTGTCTCTTGGAAAGTGGGGTCTGAGAACCATTGTCGTTACCAGTACTGGAATACCTCTTTTAAAATAGGGGTACTACCGAATGGCAGGCTTTATAAAAATTACTGGGAACCCGTCTGGCCCAGGGGATTTATCTAAGGGCATCTGCCGAACGGCCTGCTGTATTTTGATAAGAGTAATTGGGGCACTCAGAGAGGCCACCTATATGTCTGTAAGCTTAGGTAAGTTCACCAGTTAAGATAGGAACTAATGTAGTCGTCAGTAGGCAGTGCAGCTGAGTCCACAGCATACAATTCTTGGAAATAAAGACCAAGACTTTTGCCATTTCCAGAGGGTCAGTACAGACAAGTCCCTCCACCCCATATAAATTCCGTGATGAATTGTGATGAGTCTAGTTGACAAATGCGCATGGCGAGTAACTTACTCGCCTTTCCCTGTTTCCAAATATTTCAATCTGGTCCTCAGGAGGGCCAACTCCTTTGGGAAACCAGGCTAACATATTGGGCCTGTAACTGATGAAGTCTGGCCCAACTCTCTGCCGAGGAGGTGCGAGATAGGCTATTCTCTAAGGTCTTAATGGAAGCTAGCAGGAGTCCAGTAGAGCTTTTTGTTTCTGAGCCTTCTTGGAGGCCATCTTGATTAATTCTCCCTTAGGAGCATTTCAGAGCTGCCCAGACTAAATCATATTTAGCCACTGAGCCCTGATTGCTATTGAGAAATAAGGTAATAAAATCCATTATATGCCTCAGGAGGCTTCATCTTTCAATATCTGACTATTTAGTCTCCATTGAGGTGACCGCTTACTCCCGCCTAGCAAAACTCCAAACTGACCGGGCATGGTCAGACAGACTCTGGCTGATATGTCTGCTTGCATTACCCCAGACATTGCGAAGGAGCTTATCAGTATATAGTCAATTGGGAGTATGTCCCATGCGCAACAGAGAAAAAGTATATTGCTGCAGTTGGATTGATGACACGCCAGGCATCCACTAAAGCAGCATCTCTAATGAGATCCTTCAGTGCTCTTTGTGCAGGAGATAGCCTCGCTCTCACGACCGGATCTATCCAGGTCTGTTTGAAGCACGAGATTCTAGTCCCCACCTAATATTGTGAGCTTCCTGGATTAGACACCACGATATTTAATAGTTTCACAAAAAGGCTGGAGAGTCGCAGTTTGGGCCGATATACTGAACCAAGTAGAATCGGTGAGATTCTAAAGGCCATGTACAAAGATATATCGGCCCTCTGGATCCCAGGTTTCCTGGACAGATTTAAAGGGACATTCTTTGCTATGAGAATGACTACCCTCCCCTATTCGTGGATATCCCTGCTCCAAAACCTGCCCAACCCATGATCTTCTGAAAAGATAATATCCTCTCTCCTCAAATGCGTTTCTTCCAGGAAGGCAACTTGTGCCCAGAATTGCCACGAGGTGCCTCAATATGGTGTGCCTCTTGACCCTATCCTTGGCTCCTTTAACATTTCAGCTGATGAACTTATATTGACTACTCATATCCTATGCTAATGAGACATGAACAGAGGAAATGGAAAGGTGACCACAGTGAGCTATACAGAGGTTGTTTGAGAAGTCAACACCTGTTCTGGCATTTGGGAACATTAAAGAACCCTGACAGTGTGTAGTCATGGTCCCCACCCCAACCAAGAAATCCCACCCTGTACTCACAACTAACAAAATTATAGCCCCCTGCCCCAGTACAACAAACTTGCCCCGGTTCAAAATAACTGCACTACCATTTTATATTACGCTACATGATTAACATCACAGCAAACCACGCTTGACAGCCCATACCCAGGCCCCCTTAACACTATCAAACTGCACATAGGCCTAAACAATTAACACAAAACTGTTATATTGAACAGCAAATATCTCAGCTATTTGCCTAACCGCAGGTCTCTGCTAGGTTCATTATCCGGCTTTAAGGGCTTCGTGTCCATAAGGCCAACTACATAAAATATAATCAGTACTCAGTTTCTTATTTTGGCATAACGATTTTGATCAGCAACTATACTAAAGCCTATGTGCTAAGACCCATGGTCCTGCTACCCCCAGCAATCTTAGTACTCTTTCACACACACACAAAAAAAAAGATCCTGTTTATTTAGTCCACCATAGAACCTATTTGTGTGCACTGTTCAATTGTTTCAATCGACTGCACTGTACAGGGCGCATGCCATAGCTTCAAACCAGCTTGGGTAGCCAAGCTGCGAGATTCACAATTCCTGCTTGTTGTCTCGGCTATCAGTTCCAGGAAGCACCCCGCTATCTGTTGCCAGCGTGACCTCTGTCATCTAAGCCTCACGTTGCTCACCTGTATTAGAGGGCCAGTGTCCGTTTGCCTCAATACTTTGCCTCAGACCCGATTGCTCTGTTTTTGTAGGCATTAGAACAATAAAGATGCTCTTTATCTCTGGGTCAGAAATGTCTAAAACCGTAGCAGGCAACCAGTTAGTGTGCACCCATCTTAAACTGTGCTACAACCACATAATCACTGGATAGACAAAATAAACATTCAACCAGCCCCCTGAACTAGGATTGTACTTGATGGCATTGATATGATGATTAGATGCAGGGTAACATTGCTCGAGTCTCACCAGATCACAATCAGCTCCCGCAAGCACTAGTGTCGTCCTTCAAATCCACTCTGATCGTGGAGCTCCTCCCAAGGAAAATAAGGCGATTAAACTACAAGCCAACTAGTAAAGCAGGGTTTGTACCCAGGCATTCCTCTTCTCCGAGAAATTGTCCGTGTAATATACCCCACAAACTTGGTCTTTAAAGCTTACTCCAAATCAACAACACAGCATGCTCACTGCCCAGGAAGGCACCATCTGCTGATCACTTGAACAGGTCTGGGAGAATACTTTGAGCTCCTGTAGGGCTTGTGTAGGTGAATCGTACGAGAGCCATTTATCCTCGTGTTTCACCAGCAGAATAGCAGGATATTTGACCCTGAACTGCCTAGAAGCCGCCACCAATTTGGATACTAGGTGATGGAATTCTTGCTGCCGCACCTCACCGAATGAGGCAGGTCCTGGGTAATCTCGAATCTTCTTGCCCTCCCAGGTTATTTCACTGATGTCTCTAATTTTGGATAAAATGTGTTTGCTTATCCAAGTAATTCAATAATTTGAAGATGATTGGCCTGGGTGGCTGGCCCTGGGCTGGCGGAGGGCAGCAACGCTCGATGAGCTCCCTCATCATATTCTCCTCCCCCAGAGGGGAACCAGTAATTTTATTGCAGAGCTTTTGCAGAAAAGGGATCATAGCACTCCCTCCTCTTTCTCAGATATCCCTATTATTATTAAGTTGTTCGCCTGCAGCCCTCCAAATCCTCCAACTTAGTCATTCTCGTCTCGCATTAATAAACTCTAGCTCAAACTTCTCATGCTTCTTCTCAAGTGATATTATTTTAACTTCTAGTCGCTTAGGCCCTCCTGGTCAGAGTGACTCTACAGACTATAATATCTTGCAAGTCTTCGAGATGGAGGCTTTAGCAGTCTGGAGGGGCTGCATTATTTCCATAAATTTCCCTTCAGAGGGCTGCTTCTGTGGTGGGCATCTTAAGTGTGCCCGAGGCCACTGCTGTGACCTTTTGCGGACTTGTCCTTTTAGGCGTTCGGCGGAGGGGAGTGCCTCAGGCGCTTTTTTTCATGTACACCTCCATCGGATTGCTTGGCTAGGCGTTGGTGGTAAGTAGCGTTTATCGACTCTGGTTTTAAGGTGGATTTAGCTGAGGATCACTATTTAAAATAAAAATTCAGGAGAAGAGGCGGAGCTCCGAGAGACCGCTGCCGTCGCTCAGGCTGCCATCACGTGACCCCGTATAAGTGCATTATATTTATATGTGCATGTGCACATGTATGAATTCCTGTGCACAGTTTATCTATTTCTATTTATTTTATTTACCTTATATATCTTGTTAGACATCCTGTTTTTCTAGGATCCTGGATACAGTATGTTGTTCTACCCACTGTTTGTTATGTCCTTTCCTTTAAGAATCTTGCCGGAAGGTCTTTAAGCTGGCTCTCCCACTCACCTGGGTGATATATGCCTCAGCTTCACTCCTTGACCCCAGATATTCCTTTACACTGGAAGATACAGGTCCCCTCCTTACCACTCTCATGTTTTGTAGGCTCTGGCACTCAAATCTTCAGATTTACTTAAACTAAAACTTGTAAGAGTTGCAACTAATTGCTTCACAGTTTCAACTGCTACAGAGGATAAATCCTATCCCAGTTTCCATTGCTGTCTATGCGAGCAAAAGATGTTTCGCACTGATTGGCATGCCCGTGCGTGTACTGCCTGGGGTTGGCCATGACACTCCAGGCTTGTGAGATGACAAGCGCCGTGCATTTCACCTGAACATCTTAGATGATTTTCTTGCATGGTTTCAACTGGGCAGACTGAAGAAACAGAATCCGCCTGTCAAATCTAAGGAAGGCCGATCGGTGGTCTCCAGGCTGCGGGTCTGCTAGCTCTAACAAACAAAGGCTTTTGAGGAAGAGGCAGCATGGCCAATGGATCGGTCCTCAAAGTCCTTCTTTGTACTGTTCAACTTAGGCTCCACCTTCTTGGGTTCTTTTCAAGAAATGTGTCAATCCCGTCCCGCCAAGAGTGAGGGCCCTCAGCGCTATGCTTCCGGTCCTGTAAGAAGGACATAGAACTGAGAGATTCTCCATTTCACCAATGACATTCCTGGGATCATGAGAGATCTCAGTCCCAAGAATCGCCTGTCTCTACTTGGTTGAGGTTGCGGCCTTGGACTCTGGCTTCACGGTTCCCCGACAGGCCAGCTGGCTCAGATGCGTGATGATGATGATCCAGTTGAGATCATTCTCAATCCAGTCAACCCGTTGTTGTACAATGAGGCCAACAACCCTTATTCAGGACTCTGGTCCTGACTGTTACTGAAGAGGAAACCCATCCTGCTGGTAATCCCATTGGAGATCCAGTCCCTGACCTGAGGAGCCGCAGTCATCCCAGCACCTTCTTGACCCTGTTGGTCCCCCGACAATTGAGGTTGAGGTCTCGGACGCTCTAACTGATAGGGTTAGCATATGATAAGCCAAAGAAGTGCATTGCTGCCATTCTTTTTCTTTCTCCTCAGATGAGGAGAGGCTTTGACAGAAACTCCATCGATGTTACAAAGATCTACTGTGGCAGCAGTTGATCATGTCTGGCCAGAAGTCATCCCGCCTACCCATCCATTACTTGGCTGTTGCATCCCAGGCCAAAGCCAAATCCTCTGAGCCGGCCTGCACCACTCCTCCTTGGAAATGGTCAAGCTCGTTCCAGATTCAGACAAAGTTGACCTCTCCACCAAACCTGGTGGAACCACCACCATACAGCCCCCGTTGGGAAGCTCACCAAGATTCTCAGTCTATTCTGGGCCTCCCACATAGGCTTTCTGTCACCTTCACTCCTGACCGCCCTAGGTGGGTAGAGGAGACTCAGGTGGCGGCCAATTTATCAGGACTCCTCGGAGTCTGAGGACTCAGACCTTCATTCCTGTCCCTGGATGAGGAATCAGTCGTAGTCTCTGATGGAGGAAGATCCTTTTCTTTATGGGCATCCTCCATCTCATCTACAAATCCATGGGATGCTCTGGAACCCATCCAGAAATGGGCTGAATATCCCCACTGATATTCTCAAACAGGTTGAATCCCTGACAGAGGCCTTCCCACTGGCTGAGACCATTGGTGTTCCAGCCTTGGAGCTCTGACAGCACCCTGCCTCCTGCCCTGTGACGTCTGTCCACATGGCCCACAAATATGCGGTGTCCATTGGGTCCCTTTGGTTTTACAGAGCACCCCTCTGTGGGGGTTTGGTGACTGAATCTGTGTTCAGATGCTTGAGTAAACCAGGAGACACTGACAGGCCCTGGACAAAGAGTCCAAGAAATTGGATCATTCTGCCCAGATAGTCTATGCCGCCACATTGCTGGGCCTTCACCAGGCAAGCTTGGCTGTCATCATGGCATACTTCTCTCCATGCCCTCCTGGACTCCCTCGATGAGTTTCTACCTCAACTCCCTGCAGACCTCCAAACTAAGGTCAAGCAGGTCTGTGACCAAGGTCAGGCTGTTCTGAAACAGCAACTCCAGATGGCTCTGGATCTCAGGGACTTTTGCTCCCACTTGGTGGCGGCCACGGTTGCCATGCACAAAGGAGCTTAGTTAGGGTTTCTACCTTCACGTCAGACACCCAACACAAGCTAAGGGACGTCCCTTCCAGGGTACTGACCTCTTCATCCCAGGCATGGACAGTCACCTCCAATGCATCAAGAAGTCCAATGCCACCTTGACTCTGTAACTTCTGCACAGAAGGAATCTCAGGGTTCAAGAAGCAGAAGAAGAAGCCATTTAGGCATTCTACCTCTGTGACCAAGGAGACCGAATTCCAACAGGGGCAGCAACAGCAGGCACAACCTTGGTGCCCTCAGCCCAAGTCTGAGCCCCGTGGCCCATAAACCTGGAGGACAGGGCTCAGGAGGTCCCCAGTCTGTATCCACATCCTCCAAGCCTGCTCAGTGATGGGATGAGGTGGCCACCCCATACCTGTCACACAGCTTTGGGTCCTCCCATAGGGGCCGTCTCCACCACTTTCTTTCCACCTGGTCCACTGTTACCACAGACAGGTGGGTTCTAGAGTGGTCAGCCAGGGTTGCCTCTGGAATTTGAGCAGTACCCTCCAAGCTGAGCCCATGCCCCACAGGAGGAAATGGTGTTGTACACACTCAATCTGCTCTTCAAGACAACATTGTCCAACTCCTCTGCAAGGAGGTGGTGGCCAGAGTCACGGACCCCCTGTCAGCCCATGGTTCATTTCCAGGTCCTGCCTGATCCTGAAGCAGAAGGGTGGTGCCCATTCTAGATCTGCATGACCTGAACCAATTCCTCAGGTCACACACATTCAGGATGATAACTCTATCCCAGATCATACCATCTCTCAAGCAAGACATGTGGTTTTGCTCCTGGATCTCTAGAACATATTCTTTCATGTTCCAATCATCCATCTCACCAGAGGTTCCTTCACTTCCAAGCAGAAGGAGCACTATTCGAGTTCTGAGCCATGCCGTTTGGCCTGTCATCAGCCCCATGGGTCTTCACCAAGTGCATTGCAGTGGTGGCAGCCCATCTTTGGCATTGAGGGGTCAGAGTCTACCCTATCTCAATGACTGGCTCTTAGCGGGTTCCTCCAAACAAGAGGTGGAGGTCCAGGGACCTGGCCCTCCAGATTTGCATCGAAATTGGTCTACTGGTCAAAAAGACCAAGTCGGATGTGTACCTTTGCAGGTGGTATGCTTCATTGGGGCAGAGCCGACTCTTACTGAGCCAGAGACCAGCTCCCAATGGACAGGACAGAGGTTCTTCCTCCTTTGCCCAATCATTTCTGGTTGGGCACTTGCATCTTGCCAGGGACTTTCTGCACCTTCTGGGGTACATGGCAGCCTGCACCACCATGGTGCGATGGGCCAGTGGCATATGCACCCCTTCAATGGGAGCTGGCCAGCCAGTGGACTCAGCGACATGGTCAATTCAACCAGCTGGTCACAGTGACCCAGAAGATGTGGAACACTCTCCAATGGTGAACTGTCCTAGCTCATCTACAGGAAGGGATCCCATTTGTCTGTCCTGAGCCGATGGTCATCCTCATGACTGATGCCTCTCTCACGGGCCGGGTGCCCACATGGGGAATAACAAAGCCTATGGGTTCTGGTTCCCCAAGGAATCCTGATATCATATCAACCTGATGGAGCTCAGAACAGTCAGACTGGCACTGTCAGCATTCGCTCTGCTCCTTCAGGGTCAAGTGGTGAAAGTCCAGATGGACAATACTATGGCCATTTACTATCTCAACAAACAGGGCAGCATGCACTCCCAGTTGTTATGCAGGGAAGCACTCCACATCTGGACACTCATGAGCTGACTGGAGGCAGATCTCCTAGCCATCCATGTGGCAGAAGCCTCAAACCAACTGGCAGACACTCTCAGCTATGTGGGCGAGATGTCCCATGAGTGGTCTCTTCATCCAGAGGTAGTACACAACCTGTTCTCCCACTGTAGCAAACCCTCAGGTGACTCTGTTTGCCTCCAGGAGAACACAAAGCTGAGGTTATTTCATGCCCCTCCCTCAGCAGGGCTCATTGCAGGGGATACAGGGAGGAATGTGGGAAGAGGGTGACAGTGAAAAGCAGGGACACTGAACAAATGTTTCTGCTCAGTATTCACAAAGGAAGAGGAGGGGAGGTACCTAAACCAAACAAGAGAAACACTCTGAAGATGGGGTAGATACCATTCCATTTACAGGACAAAGGGTTCTGAAAGAACTAATAAAATTGAAAGTGGACAAAGCAGTGGAGCCTGATGGGATTCACCCAAGAATTCTAAAAGAACTAAGGGTAAAACTAGTGACATCACTGACTACTGTCTTTAACAAATCATGGGAGGATGGGTGGTACCTGAGGACTGGAGGAGGGTGGATGTGATTCCTCTTCACAAAGTGGGAGCAGGACAGAGGCAGGAAACTACAGACCAGTTAGTTTGACCTCAGTGGTATGGAAAATGATGGAATCACTTCTGAAGGAAAGAACTGTTGAGTACCTAGAGTCCAGTGGAGCACAGGATCCAAGGCAGCATGGATTCATGATGGGAAGGTCATGTCAGATGAATCTAATAGATTTCTTTGACTTGGTGATCAAAGTAGTAGACCAGGGAGGGGCTGTGACATAAGGCAGTCCTAGTGTGGGGTAGGAGGAAGTAAGCTGTCGGTTAACTAGGATCTGCAGCTTATCTGTTAGTAGGAAATGGGCAGACTAGGTGGGCAAAGTGGTCCTTATCTGCCATCAAATTCTATGTTTCTATGGTGCCTTCTTGAGGCTGTGGACCCCAGGCCTCCTCTGTGCCTTCCCTCCACTGCCCTTGATCCACAATCTTGATCCAGAAGGTGATCCTCAGGTCCAGGGAACAAGGCACAGGTGATCCTAGTAGCCCCAGACTGGCTCCACCAGTTCTGGTATCCAGATCTCCTCAGCCTCAGCTCCAGGCTTCCAAGGCATCTTTCAGTATGCCTGGATCTGTTATCAGTCAATCAGGGAAGGTATTCCATCTGGAACATCAGTCCCTGCACCTGACAACCTGGTTCCTGAGCAGCTAGAGTTCCAGGCTTTGGGTCTCTCTGAGGATGCACTCACAGTAGTGGATGCATTCAGAAAGGAGTCAGCCAGGAGGTGCTATACCTTCAAGTGGAAAAGGTTTTCCATTCAGTGTCAGGGCAAGAGTTTGGACCCTTTGTCCTGTCCAATGGCTAGTATCCTTGACTACCTTTGGTCCTTGTCCAAGGGTGGTCTTTGGTCCTGACCATAAGGTGCACCTTGTGGCTATCTCTGCTTACTTGGTGTGGGCTGGTCAGCAGATGGTGGCACTGGAGAAGGTGGTCTGTCATTTCTTTAAAGGCCTCGACCAAATATTCCTCTGGTGTGTGAACCTCCACCTCCATTGGATTTACTGATGGTACTGGCAAAGCTCATGAGCAAGCCATTTGAACTGATGCACAGGTGTGAGATGTCACATCTGTCATGGAAGAACTGCCTTCTGGTGGCTATCACATCAGCCAGAAGGACATGGGAGCTCCAGGTACTTTCGGTGGATTCTCCTAACTGGTCTCCCACAGGGACAAGGTAGTCCTGTGCCCCCACCCAAAGTTCCTCCCAAAGGTGGTGTCAGAGTTTCACCTTAGCCAGATGTTAACTCTGCCAGTGTTCTATCCAAACTACACCTCAGATGCCAAGTACAGGCTCCATACTCTGGACCTGAGATGAACACTGTCTTATTATAAAGAGCGGACAGTGGAAGTTTGGGGAGAGGTTCACCAGCTGTTTGTCACCTACGCTGATGCTGCACCTGGCAGATCTGCAGTAAACCAGATGATTGGCAGATGGATTACATCCTGCATTGATCTCTGCTAGGGATAAGACCTCACTCCACCTGCCATACTGCTACTTGGTGGCTGCTTCAGGGACATCCCTATCCAGGAAGTTTGCAGGGCTGCTGCCTGGAAGAAAGCAAACACCTTCATTACCCACCTCCCACATTGACCTAGAGACACACGGGATGCTGGTTTTGGGGCCTCAGTTCTCCAATCTTTGTTCTACAAGTAAGTATAGAAGGGTGTGCCTCCCCCTCTGGAGAACTGCTTGGAGTCTGCTAAACAATGTGAATAGAACAACATATTCATGATCTTAGGAAAACAGGTTAATCACCTGTAACAGTAGTTCTGGGAGTGGTATATTTTGTTCATCCACATGAACCCTCCCAACATCCCCGGCTGATGCACAACCTAGCTTCCAGTGGGCAAAGATCTGGTGTCAAGGGGTGGAGCCAAGGCATACACCACTTGGGTGGGTGAGAGAAGCCAGCTTAAAGACATTTCAGCAAGATTCTTAAAGGAAAGGACATGCCAAACAGTGTGGATGAACAACATATACCACTCCTAGAACTACTGTTACAGGTGAGTAGCCTGTTTTACAGATTATTTAGTTTCTGGGAAATTTGATTGCAAGTATCTAGCTTGTGGCCATCTAGCTTTTATCTTGCAGCTTAGTTGCTGGGGACTCAATTTATAAAATGTATTTGTGTAAATTTTAGGTAAATCTAAGCTTAACAAGTATGCTAACTACTACCAGGAGTGAAAAGATAATAAATAAAGAGAAGGTCAATATGGGTAGTCCAGATCCAGTGAGCAATCAAACATACAAAATTAAAATGCTAAAGCAGCTAGCATTACGCACAGAATAAAATTTGGAGCTTCTCATGTTTTTTTTTTTTAAAGAATAAGGAAAGGAGTAAAATAAAGGGATGCCTATAAATAATAAATTAACTTCAACCTCTAATGATGACCCCAGTAAGAAAAGAAAAGGAGGAGAGTGGAGTGGCCCAGCCAAGAATTCTGAGAGATCTCATATAAACTGACAAGAGTAGGAATCACAGATAAGAGCCCGCTGCATACAGTAATATAGAAATTGACTTATCTGAAGTGTTTGATAACTTGAAGTATTCCATGAGACATGGCTGATATCAGAGACTCTATTAGAATAAACCAGAAGGAAATTGAAGATACTGAAAAAAGCAAGTGAATTTAGATAAAATGATGGAAAGGAACAAGAAAATGAGCAATTCAAAAGATGGGTGGTGGCTACTTCTGACTCCTTGGCATTATATGAAGGAATTTATTGAAGTTATGAGCCCTAATAGTGGGTATGTACTTGATACAGAAAGAATAATAAAAGATGTAGCCCTCACCCTGTGACCTTTATCCGGCTAATGTTATGATTTTGAACAGCAAACAGACATTAAATAAAATCTTATGTTTGTCAAAGGGTGCATTGAAAATATAAAATTTTAGATAGTCTGAAAGGAATAGTGCTAATGAGATATGGAATGCTAATTATATAGATGTAAAAGAAAATGCTGATGGAAATGAGGAATTGGTGATGTTGCCAGATAAGCATTTTGGGAATGATAGTATAGGGAAAGAACTGAGAGATGGGAATCTGACATTGTTGGGATGGGAGAAAAACAGGAGATGGAGATAAATAAAGAGACAACAAAGGAAGTCCTAGATTGAATGGAACAGTTAGTGAATAAGGAGAAGTTTTGGATGAACAGGAAGTACCTGCATGGGTAAAAAGATAATGGAAAATAGGTTAGAAGAAGCCAAGTCTAAACAAGAAATGTTACTAGGAAAAACAAATGATATAATGGTAAAAGATAAACAAAATTAACATTGAAACCAAGAAGGAAAGAAAAGAATGAAGGTAAGCGGGGAGGGTGAATGTAAAAAAAGCCAAGAAAATGTAATCAAGAACAAGAGTGAGAACCAGGAAATAAAACTTTGCTTACAAGATGAGAGGTCAGAATTAATAGAAGATGAAAGATTAAATAAAGATCAAGGCAACCAGCCTGATAAAACCTTAATCAAAGAAAACAAGGGTCCAGATATAGACCAATTAACCTTAGACTTTCATAGAAGAATTCTAACTTAGTAAAAAAGAGTTCAAGTGGGGATAAAACTGATGGTTTCGAGAGATTCCTGCAAAAGACTATGGGGTCTGATTTTGTGTTATTGCTGTTTAAGATGGAAGTTCTGCCAGATGAATTAGAGAAGAAGTTAAATCTACCATAAAAACCTCCTGACTACCCTATTGGAAGGAAATAAGTATTTATGGAGTATGTTAGTGCTAGAAGATCGGTTCCTGATTTAGAGCTGTTTTGCTAGTATACAATCAATTCTATATTTTGAATGCAATTCAAAGTAAGAAAAGAGTTAAAGCAAGTGGAATAGAAGTAGAAAATCCTTACTTTGTCTTCCCTGTTTCCAGAGTTTTACGAGGTATCCCAAAATTCAAAAGGAAAGGTAATATTAGAACAATATCAATTTTGGACTCAATCAGATGTATAAGGAAAATCTGAGAAATACCCACTTTAAAATTGGGAAACTGCTACAAAATCTATTGGAGACCTCAGAAATAAAACAGGCAATCAAAAGGGTGTCAGATGGAAAAAAGAGGACACATTTCTGTTTGGATGGAAGATGGGGAATCGATAGGACATTTAATGTCTAAAGCTGCAGATTTAGATTATCTGGGTACACATGTGTTTGATTAAAATATTGGGAAAGAAAATAAGATTAATTTAACATGGAAGTCCCTCGATTGGAATTTATGGTAGAAACTGCAAATAAGTATGTAATTGTAGTGGAGAAAGAGGATTGACAGATACCACATGGAAAAGGAGTCGGTCTACAGACAGGTAGACTAACAGAACCACATGTGGGAAGAAAATGATTTCAAAGTAATTTCTTGGAATGTTTCAGGAAGGAAAGAAAACTGACAAACCCAGAGTTTGTAGAATACAAAAAACTTTCAATATATTTGCTTTCAAGAAACATGGATGGTGGGTGAAATTAATATCAGTGATTATAAACCTTTGTTAAGTCAACAAAAAGAAATAAGACATTTGGAAGGAATATAGGAGCATACTTGCTCCATG
Source organism: Neoceratodus forsteri (assembly GCA_016271365.2). Lineage (NCBI taxonomy): Eukaryota > Metazoa > Chordata > Ceratodontiformes > Ceratodontidae > Neoceratodus > Neoceratodus forsteri. Next base: position 1,877,289,760 of record CM057452.1, read on the forward strand.
GAAATTTAAAGGGAATATGGAGGTCCAGGAAGTAGATGTAAAAGTGAAAATATCTTGGGTATAAAATAAAAGAAAATAATGGGGAACTGGCTATTTTAATATCTGCATTCCACCTTCTAATAATACTGGTTGTATTAATGAAATCTTGAACCTAACTGACTTAATGATAGAGGATCGTTTAGAAAACAAATTGGATGTAAGAATTATGTTGGTTCCTGATTTCAATGTGAGAATGGGTCAATACTTGGAAACTGTAGAAGATACTATTGAACTGATAACAATACTTTGGGCTGGCAATATTGCCCTGAAAAGAATACTATGGACACACTATGGAGTGACACAGTAGCCAATGGGAAGGGCAAAACTATTATATGAGCGGCTTACAAATATGCATTCTATCTTATTAAATGGTAGAACACTTTCTGACAAGTTAGGCAGTTTTAGATATATATGTACAAATGGATAATCGGGTTATTGATCTGGTGCGGATAAAATATTAATATGGTCCCATCATGTTTGGATATGGTAGTTGAAAGTAGGGCAAAAGTCCTCATTGTCCAGTGATTTTAAAGTACAAATAAGGAAAAGGAAGCTACAATCCCATTAAAGATTAGAAACAAGAAATGTATAAGTTGGGACAGGATCGAGCAAAAATATTTTTAATTGATATGAACAATTGAGGTATATTAGAACAAATAATTAGAATGCATGAGGATGGAGATGGATTACCCTGCATAAGAATGTTTGAGAAAATTATAAAAGTTATAAATTATAAAACACATCTCAGAATTGTGATTAAGGAGATTGAAATGTACCCCTAAAGGGACACTATGGTTTAGCAAAGAGTGTGTAGGTTAGCTAAAAGGAAACTAAATAACCAATTGAGAGTAAAATGTACCCATGTAAAAGTAATAAAAACAATTAAATATACTAAGAAAAGAATATAATGGGATTATTATTAAATATATAGATAAATACAGATTATAGTTAGGGCAAAATTAGAAAAAGACTGTACAGAAAAACAGGCAATAAGAAATTCTGGAAACTTGAATCAAAAGGTGTGGGAATCTGTGGAAGAACTGAAAGTGATCTTTGATCCAGATAAATGGGTGGGTATTTTAAATAATTATTTTATGAACCAAATATAAACCAAAGCAACATTCAGATAGAAAAGGAAAGTGGATTAAATTGGAGAAGGAATTTTCTGAGTTTGAAATTTATAATGCCATCCTTTCTTTCTCAAAGAACAAGGCATCAGGATCTGATGGTGTGCCAATAGATGTGATATTGAGATTCACTGAAATCTGGATGCCTTGCTTGTATAAAGTGTTTAAAGATACAAATGAAACAGGTAGTATCTCTGAGTCTTAGAAAGTAATATCTTTGTTCCAATTTTTAAAAGAGAGTTGTTGAACCCAGTTGTTATAGGCCAGTTAGCCTATTGACAGTACACAAAAGATTATTTACAAAAGTCATTAGCAGCAGATTACTAGATTGGATTAGAAACAGTAAAATCACCAATGAGGCACAAGCGGTTTTATGCCAGGACACTTAATTTACCAGTGTTTTGTTTAGACACATTTAATGCACAAGTATCAGAATATCATAAAACAAAAGTTGTATTGTACTTTTATAGACTTGGAAGTGGCATTGACAAGGCGATAGGAAATTACCATGGTCAGTGAGAAATAGGTGGTAGATAAATCCTTCAATAATTTAGCTCAGATATTTTACTAGGATAACACAACCCAAGTTAGTTACAACTCAAGTGGTGGAAAAAGTAACACATTTATTACAAACAGAGGGGTCAAGCAAGGCTGTTCACTTTCACCTATTATATTTAATCAGTTTCTAAATATCATCTTATTGAAAATGTATGATGCAAGTTGTCACTTACCTCAAATTGTAAACTATTACTGCCCTTAATTAGCCTATGTAGATGCTATAGCTTTGTTATCAACTAGCTATCTAGGGATGAAATAATTTTACTGAAATTTTACAGTGACTGTAAACATGCAGAATTACAGATTAATTACGGAAAACAAAAGCCATGGTATGTGGGGAAAATAGAAAATATAGATAAGTAATTGATAATAATGAGTTAGAATTTCCCTAAACTAACTTGCCTGTAAACTGTGCCTGCACTCTAATAAATGGCTCCCTCCCCTTTCCAATTCCCATGCCTACCAGCGGATGACCTTCACTGGACACTGGCTATTTACCCAAAGGCTCTTCTCTCCTCTCGCACTTCTGACCCTCTCTGTCCTGCATAGACTATAGTTTTCTGCTCCAATCTGTTCTCAAATGTAGGTAGTTTGTCTGTCTAACTTGCTGTATATACTGTTTAATGCTCTTTATTAAAATGTTTACCCATTGCTGTAACCAAGTAATTCCAAGCTACAATGCATCTGTTCAATGTATCTATTGCACATGTAACTATGTACATCTAATTAATGTATCTCTATTGTGATAACTTGTGTGTCATCCTCCCTGTGTACCCTTCCCCAGGTCGCACTGGGAGGCGAGCATCATTTTGCTCAGTGTGCCTTTCCTGGTGAAACAATTGCAATAAATAAATAAGAATTGTGAAAAATTCTGCTATCTAGGGATCATATCAGATGACTTAAAGAGCTAGTGGAGACAAAACAGGCAGACAGGAAAGTATTACAAATTTTAAGTAGTAGTCGGTTGTAACTTTTATTTCTGAAGTAGTTTTCTTTTCCTTTGCTCATCAGAAAGTCCTCTATGTGATAATATTATGCTGAAAATGTGGAGCAGCTCTTAGCCTGACAGCTGTCATATCTAACTGTACTGCCCCACACTACATCATCAACATTATGATCTCACTGACTGTGACATCAGAGATAAATGATTTGGCAGTCACTCACTTGCTGTTCCTAAGTAGCAGTGATATCACAGTCAGTGATGTCACAATGCTGATGATATGATGTGGGGCAGTAGAGCAAGATATGTCAGCTGCCAGGCTAAGAACTGTTCACACATCACACCTACTAACATCAGGTAAACAATCTTCTAATTAAACAAAGAGAAAATAAAAGCACCTCAGATTTAAAAGGTAATGGTTGGCTGCTTTTAAAATCTAATATTAGTTTTAGACAGTATACTAGCTCTTTAACCTGGGGAAAACATATAAAAGAGGTTGAGGCTAAAATTAGAAGGTTCCTACATGTAATGATTAATTTTACATACAATTGTTCACATAAGGGATGCATTAAAGTAATCAAAGCAAAAATAAAAAGTCAAATCCTATATGGGACAGAAATATGGGAATCAAAGAAAGGTAACATAGAAAGGTCTTTAAATATATACCATGCAGTGTCAGTGGCTGAGTAGGGCACACTCACCTCTGATGCCGGGAGATCAGAGGGCTGTGGGTTCAGTTCCTACATCTGGCACTTGGGTTAATATCCCAGTACTGACACTGTAATGCAGCATGAGAGGGTGCTGCATTTCTGAGGTGCCGTCTTTCAGATGAGACGTTAAACCGAGGTCCCATCTGCCTGGATTGGTGGTAGTTCAGGTGGATGTTAAAGATCCCATGGCACTTATCGATAAGAGCAGGGAATTTCCCAGTGTCCTGGCCAAATTTCCTCACTCATTAAAATACCACCAACAGCTTGATCTGGTTCAAGGTCAGTTGGCATGCATCTGTATCCCCTTCCCCGGTCGTGCCTGAAAATAGGCAGGATTTGTCTAGTGCACTTACCCAGTCAACAAAAGCTAAATAAAAAAATAAATAAATAAATAAGAAGCTTCTTTGCATACTCTGGGGCACCAACATCTTTAGTAAGAGCAGAACTGGGTCAGTTACCAGTGGAGTATTTAATACAGAAAAGACTATTTACATATTGGCTAAGGGCCTATTCCATGAGCAAAGATGGAGTATCAAGAAATTGCTTGGAGGAATCCATAAATTATTCTCAATCAAAATTAGTTTTCCCAGTATTTGAATTATAGAAAATATTGTTAAATCATACAATCTCTTACAGTGCTTAAAATATATATGTATTAAGTCACTAGGAGAAGTTTACAGTTAGTTGAAAGACAGAATAAGAGATATTCATACGTAAAAGAAATGGGTCTCTGTGCACAATACAAAATAAGTAGCTAGCTAGCGAAAAATAAAAGACATTTTGATTTGTACCTTTAGTTAAAATTTACTTACGGATCCCAGTAGGAGACAATTGTTCTCAATATTTAGATCTGATTTGGTAGTCAGACATTGAAAAAATGGTTTAAGAAAACAGTCCCAGTGATATACGTAAGTGCCATTTGGATACTGATGATTTGATGCATGTAGTGAGGTTGTGTCCATAGTAATCAAAATATGGAAAGGCTTTTTGGGCAATATATTAGCCTCTTCAGAACTAGAGCCCAGGACTATTATCACACATCTATTTAAATCTAAATTGCGATGGTGCTGGGATTTGGCCTCTCTCCTCACTATAATTGAGAAGAAAAAATTGCACATTATTCAAGATTAATAAATATTTAGTTAGTGGGTAATCTTGTACTAAAATGAATTGGTGGACCTGATATATGTTTGTATTTGTCTTATTTACTGTAATGTTTGTCTATATATGACTGTCTTCTGAGAATGGATAATTTTAATTTATTTTAAACATTGTAAAGACATGACTTGTCGAACGATAAAGTGATAACTGAACTGACATTGAGAAAGCTGATTAATTTAAGAAACAAAAATTACGGGAGGAAGAGGAAAATTGAGACTGGCCATGGTGGAAAGAAACACAATGTTTCCTTAGTTGCTGAATAGGAAGCCAAGTTCTGCACAGAAAAGGAAAATCTGTGTGCGTTGAAGTTGAATAAGCCTGTCCCTGCAATTTCTCCTTCTGTCATTCCTGACCAGCTGGGACCTCCACCATCTCTGATGCAACAGGATCAAAGAAAGCCTCTAATAGCATCCTGACAGTAGATGTCAGTTGGAAGACTATGCTAAACAGCTGGCCTGGTAATGTAGAGGGCAGAGGCACAATGCATGCCTTACCTCTTACCACGCTGGTGACCCAAGTTTGGTAATGAGCTCATTCCACTGGGAGCTGGCCAGGGAGGGAGAGGATTGAGTATCCAATGGACTTCTTTTCTCTTCCAAGGGAGGAGGTCATAGTTTGGTCTCCAGTGACACCTAGTGGAGCCTGGGTGTGCATCATGATCAGAGCTACCAAGTATGGGGTTGGTGGTGACAGTGAATCTTCGCAGGCTGGGTGTGGGAGAGTGCTCAGCCTGCACTGGACATCACTACATGTCTGCACCTTCAGGGAAGCAGGTTCCTAGAAACACCCCTCTGTGTGCTCACACAATGACACACAGACACCTCCCCATAAGATTCCCCCAGGTCAGCAGAAGGCTGTCAAATTGAGGATTTGGTCTCTCTCCATGTGACCCAAGGAGAGCCCCACTGCAGGGGGCAGGCTGCTGGCATCACTGGCCATTGCTGGCATGGCGGGGATGCCGGCAGGAGGAGGTCTGGTGTGGAGTGAGGGAATCCCCAGCTACCACAGAGGTGCAGAAAGAGAATTGAAACAGAAAAACTATGCTAAACATGAGGTAAAGGTGTTAAAAGTACTGCATCCTGTAATAACAATAGTTTTATTTTTAAAGCACCTTTCAGTTTTCAAAGCGCTGTACAAGTTAAAACAATACAGATCAAACATTAAAATCCAATCTTAAACACAGATAAAAACCATAATACAATCAACAACTTCGAACAGTCCATTTTCCAAGAAGGCCATTTGCAGAAGTGGGTTTTCAAACCCCTCTTGAATTTCTCACGGTGGTGCACTCCCATAACCGGCGGGTAGAAATTCAAAGAGTGGGCGCAGCATGAAAATGCTCTACACCCAGATGATCTAAGATTCACTCTTGGAATCTCTAGCAACCCTCGGCCAGCGGAGCGATCGGCCAGGGCAGTGAGAAACCAGAAGTTCTTTCAAATAGGCTGGACCCTGACCATGAAGGGCTTTGAAAGTCAGTAAACTGACCTTAAAGGCGATCCACCACTGTATAGGCAGCCAGTGCAGTTCGCTAGCACCGGGTAATATGACAGGACCTACCTGACCCAGTCAAAACCCGGGCTGCTGCATTCTGCACTAGCTGCAGGTGGTGAATTTCAACCCCTGAAAGCCCAGCAGGGAGTTGCAGTAGTCCAGATGTGAGGACTCATAGGCATGGACCAACGTTGGCAGGGCGTCAGACGGAACAAAGTGCCTAACTCTGGTGATATTCCTAAGATGGTAAAGAAGTCTTGATGACTGCTGACACTTGCAACTGCAGTGTCAGCCTGTCATCCAAGATAACTCCCAGGTTATACACTCGTTCAGAGGTCAGGAGTGAAACGCCACCAAGAAAAATTCCTGAGGGCGTAGCAACTGACGCACCCTCTATCTGATGACCCAGGTCCACAACCAATACCCTGTCTTTTCTGAGTTCAACTTCAGCCAACTAGAATCCATCCATTTCTGGATTTCTTTCAGACAGTTGTTAAACACTGAGAGATCTCCATCCTGGTCGGGTGAAAGACAGGTATAGCTGCGTATCATCTGCATAGCAGTGAAACCTCAGCTCATACCATCTTATAATGTCTCTGAGGGCAGCATATACACTGTGAATAACAGGGAGACAGCATGGAACCCTGAGGCACCCACACAACAAAGGCGTTAAGCTCGAGGAAAAACCAGGAACACAATTCTTTGTGATCTCCCAGTGAGGAATGAGGTGAACCATCAAGGACAGTTCCTGATATTCCACAAATATGCCTCAAGATGCTATCAACACCATGTGATCCATGGTGTCAAAAGCTGAAGAGAGATCAAGGAGAACCAAGATGGAACATCTCTTCTGATCTCTCACCTCAGAAGATCATTAAGCACCTGAACCAGCGCAGTCTCTGTGCTCACGTCTTTTACAAAACTGGATTGGAAGGATTCGTAGATGTCATGGATGGTTAACTGGTCCTCCAATTGGGCTGCCACTACCTTCTCTATCACCTACCCACTAAAGGGTAGGTTTGAGATGGGTCTGTAGTTGTGAAACAGTCTGGGTCCAAAGTAGCTTTCTTCAAGAGAGTGTCAGCCACCGCCTCTTTCAGGGAGCTAGGAACTCACCCGACTCCAAGGAGCACCAGACTATTCGCACAAGGACTGGACCAATGATATCACCACAACCCAGAATTAGGGAGGTCAGTCCAGGGTCCAAACTACAGCTTGTAGGGTGCACACTATGGATAATCCTCATGACATCCACGAAATCAGGTCAAATGAAGGAACTCCAAGAAAACTGAGGTACTGTGAACTCACGCTGTTCAAAAGCATCCCCAGAGAGTGCTGGTTGCAGATCTGCCCTGATGTCAGCCACCTTAGTTGCAAAGAATCGAGGAAGCTCCTCACACTCTAGTGCGAGAAAGCTTTCGAACTTGCAGGCAGGCTGGGTTGCACAGTCTGTCTACAGTTCGAAAAAAGCTGAGCCGGTCAATTCCGAGCAACTGCAATCTCCCTGGACAGGAATTCTGCCTTCTTACAGGTGATTACAGATTGATAGACTAAATAATGGTCCATCAATCTAAGGTGGTCGGCTTCAAGGACCGCGCCAGCACCGCCTAACCTTCGCCCTGTCTCTGCATCTCCCTCAATGTCTCATCAAACCAGGGGACTTGGGATGAAGGGATAGGGGCACACACGGACAGGAGCAATAGAATCCAGAGCCACCATAACAACCATATGATGGAGCGACACAAGGGTTTCTGGACTATTGTCGTAACAAAGGATGAGAGGTCAAGGACCGCTGCAAGGCCTTGGGGAGTAATATCCCATAAAGGTGGTACCTAACCATCTCCACAGGGTAGGCCTTTTGGGGGCAAAACGGAACCTCATGGTGTAGTGGTCTGACCGAGTGACTGGTTCCACCCCAGATCAGATGTTTCAATCCTAGAATGAAGACTACGTCCAGAGAATGTCCAGATTTATGGGTAGCAGCGGAAACCACCTGTGTAAGGCCCAAAGAAGTAATTAATTGGAGGAAGTGATTACCAAACAAGAGAGTTCACTCATCGACCCAGGCCTTAAAGTACATTGTAGTAAAAGTGATATCACGGTCTCTTACACTCAACTGTAAGTGGTGGACACCAAGAGTAAATCAAGACCCTCCTGTCATTCTAAAGAAGTCTGGCCACATACTGCAGCTATCACACAGAAAACTGGCAGTTGTAAGGAGGATGCCTTTATCCTGGATCAGAGTGAGAGTCTGAGCAGAATCCTGTAGGGAGAAGTGTGGTGAAGTTGGATGTGCAGTTCAGTCCTGAGCAAGTGTGCCACACACCACTGCCATAATCTCTAAAGTTGGTACCAGTCTGGTGGGCCAGACTTTGATAGCAGGCAACAGAGTGCCTCATACTCTGAGAATGACTTTGACAAGCTGCAGCCTTGGCCTAAGATATAGGTGCTCGTCTTACTCTTCCTTCAGTAAGACAAGAAGAAATGGCTGCAGAAACTACCTTGACTGCTGCAGGATGTGAGCTTTCACCGATGGGTCCACCTGTGTGCCTGGGAAGACAGGCAATTAGGAAGGTACTATTCTGTATTTATCTGGAGAGCATATTCGGGTGTTCAGGCAAAGCCAAACAAAGTGGTTAATGAGGCTTAAATATACTGTATGATCAGAACACTGTGCTACCACCTGTAGTCTCTAAGTAAACAATAATACTGAACAGGTTGGGCAGGTATGCTATAATTCCAGCCAGGGTGGGTGGTATTGGGCTATACTGGACTGCCCAGGGGCATAATGAGGCCTAATGCCACAGGTGGAGGTCCTTATAGTCCCTGGTTGGTCCAGTATAGCCCATACCGCCCACTCAGGAGGGTATTACTGCACTTAGAAAATGGGTTACACCTGACATTTTGAATAAAAATTATTACTTTTTATGACAGAAAAACCATTGAAAGACACTTTTACTGCAGAGTAGTGCTGCTGCTGGCATACTAGCCAGTAGAGGCACTACTGTGTTTAATAGCTTTTGTAATGTGACAGTTACCTTCTCTGGTGTCTTCACCCCTTCACAACCACACACATATGTATGTGAAATATAGAGCCAAAAAGTATTGTTTTCATAATTATTACTGTAGTTGGCTCATACCTGAGGGACACGAATGTGAATACAAGTGCTACCAACAAGACAGTCAGGACTGTGCCAATATCAGCCACGGCAGCTGCATGCCATTAGGAAGTTTGGAGGTTCTGTGTTGGGCATGAGCTACTTTTTTTCAAACAATGTGGGATGTTACCATTTCTTTTTGGTGAGCTGAGAAAAGAGACAGATGAACGGGTACCAAGTAGTGAGTGTCCATTGGGAGGTGAACAGACAGCAGTGATCATTTCCATGGGATGTCACTCAGTGCAGTACAGAACCGAGCTGGGGTGTAGCCAGGAAGCAATCTGTAATAATGTTGAGCATGCAACGTACTAGCAGTGTTACTTTTGAAATACAAACAGTGTTCATCTCAAATATAAGCAAAAACTTAGTGTGTGCCAGATGATTTTTTCTATCAAGACATTACAGTAAGAACTACACTAGCTGCTTGTTACAGGGACAGGGGTTATGTCTCTCTCTCTCTTTCCTACACAGTAAAATTACTACATTTTAAAACTTGGGCCTTCTATTGCCCCATAGTAAATATTAACTGGCGTGCAGAAAGGAACTCCACCACTTGCTAAATGAGACAAAAAATTACAGTGAATTAAAAATTAGCAGTTGCTGCTGTGTTTTTGCTAGCGAGAAAAACATGGCAGGTAGTTAAACTTAACATTCTGTGACACCCTGATGTTGGTACTCAGGTCGGTTGGGACTGGCACTTTTTCTAACTCCAGGCTCTATTGTCTGATAGATGGCCACCGCTCCAGGGCTATCAGCCAATCAGAGCCCAGGAATTTCTAAGCCCATTTTTAATGAGCTATACTGAACTACCTAGGAATATAATGAGGCCCAACACCACAGGCAGAGGGCCTTATAGCCTCTATAAGACCCAATATCACCCATAACACCCACCCTGGAGTATTATTGTGTTTAGAAAATGGCTATATGTGGCTTCTTTTATGTACTATCTAAAAAAATAATTACTGCAAATCCATTTAAAGTGGTTTTGTTGATAGAGTAGTCCCTCTACTGATATACATGCCAGTAGAGGGCACTACAATGTTTAATTCACAGTTGTAACTTCTTAGATTTTAATACTGTGTATTTTCTTTACTTCTGTGATTAGCACTCCTGTTTCTAGAACCGTTAACCCCTCCCCAGTGCTCACCAGCGATTGATTTTTATTTTTATTTCTTTTGGTTATTAAATTAAGCCAAGTGAATGGGATGGCAGAGCTGACTGATGTCTACTGTCTCAAGCCCCCGCGACCTCTGGGATGGTGTTATCTGTGATCAAGATGGCAGAGCAGGCCGAGATGAGATGTGACAAGAAGTGACGGCACTAATGTGTATATCCCATCCTGTCCTGTTAGTAGGAATACAGGCTCTTTAAATTATTTGTTCTTTTTCACTTCAGATCCAAGAGCTGTTGCAGTTATGACCATGATGAGAAGCGAGTATGAGCAGTGTTGGCAGTGTGAGTGTGGTTGGTGTGCATACGGTCAGTGTGCCTGCCATTTGGGGGCATGGTCTGGGATATTTCTACAGAAATGCTGCTGAAATCGGGATGCTAATGACATGGTTTTTTAATTAAAAGAATGGTCATTGTAGCTATGGGAGAGAGAAGGAAATAAAAGGTGAACCAGTAAGTGGGGAGAAAACATGGCAGTAGTTTCATTTTTAAAACTTGGTTTGGTACAGAGATATTCATGAAAAGGTAGGCTGCAGTGGCACTCATTATTTCCCAGTCTCTTTGGTGCACACATGTACCCCTTTGGCAAGGGTTTAGCCAATCAGAGGCCAGTACATTTTCTACCAATTTTCTAAGACTGATAAAGTGGAAGTGGGTGTGGTACAGGAGCTGGCTGATCAGGTCATTGTTGTGGATGCTAAGAAGCTTCTTACCGTACCTGTGGATGAATCTGTAACATCAATAGACAAGAAAGGACTGCATGATGGCTTGCCACACTTCCCTTGTCTCCCTAAGCTCATCTTGGTAGTGGATCTCAGCAACACCCTTATAGTATACCAGGGGCAGTGAGCACTGGTGATCAGATTACAGCATATCAGAACACATCAGGGGCACACCCTCCACAGATTCTCTAACAGAGGAAGCAGACAAAGCTACTGAACCCTCTGGAGGAGGTACAGACAAATTTGCATGGCTGGCCTATCTTCTGAACGTGGCAAACCAGCTCAACAACACAATGCAGTTCCCCTGAAATATAAGAGTGGTCTTCAATTGCTCCTGGACAGAGTATATGTTAAAAAACTCAGTAGGGTTTTACACAGCTGAGTTCTACGAGTGATCCACCTATCCGGGATACCACATTTAATGAGAGCTTTAAAGTGGTAAAATCCTTAGAAAGATTCTGGATAAAATGTTACAAAGTAAAAACAATTCAACACTGTGATCACCCTTCTTTGCTGTTCCTCTGTTGAAACCTGCAGTGAGATTATTACCATCCTCTTTCAAAATGAGTGAGTTAATGTGGACAACAAAGCTTATCAGCTTTGACAGAGGTGTTGGACAGGGTTTGGGAAATTTAGGGTAAAACAGCAACAGGCTAATACAGGGATTTGTCATCTACCAGGAGTTTTTCCTCAGAAGAGACTGTGGCATGTGCTTCTATCCTGGGCAGTCATGCGTATGCCACAAATGTGGATCAAGAACTCCCTAGTTCCATGTGTAATCAGGATAGATGCAGTATGTGTTTAGAGTATGGGCATCTAAGTTTTCAGTATCCCAGTCTCTTCAAGTGAACCTTGTGTGAAAAGTAGGGCATATATACAGTGCCATTGGGCCTCTCACAACAGGGATTATAAGGTGGAGCAGAAAGATTTACTGTTAAGGCTAAGCACAGGAGCTGGCAACAGTTTCTACCTAGGAATCGTGGACATAGGCCAACAGACACCTTGGAGTCCCTCCCTCGAGCCATAAGCAGAGCCTCCAAAAGGCAGAACCCTGTAGCCCCTTTGCCGAACATACAGGAATCTCTTGCTACTCAGAGGAGAATACCACATTACAGCCCATCAAAACGCCACCTGCAGAACCAGTAGAAATGTCTCTAGTGATTTCTGAACCTATCCCAGAGGAGTCAGGTGAACCTGTCAGAAAAATGCCTCCTACAACAGAACTAGTAGTGGGACATGAGACCGAAGGAGATCTGGTTACACAGGTTGACATGCATCCTCCCCAGAGGAAGTAGTTCCCACAAAGAAAAGTGCAAATACAGGAAAGCAAACCCCCAGTCACCCAGGTATACAACAGGTATACAGTTTATACTCTGGCAACCAGTAGGGGATACAGAGGAGAATGATAGAGATTTGAGTCTTCCTCTATATCATCCCCAGGCAGGATCCTTGTTCAGATCCGGGTGACTCACAACTGAATCATTAGCAGCTAAAAGATCAGGAGATGGATTACAGAAGGTCTGAGATATTTAGCTGCAGAGACCCTCCCTTAACAATTTACCAATGTACATTGATACCCATTGCTCCTGTGACCCTGAATGTTAATAGTATCAAGACTTGTAGGATTGATCACCTCTGTATACTTAAAACATTTCCAGATAACATTGTTTTCTAAAGGATGCTTGCCTTAAAACTATGTTTGAGGAGTCTGCTGTAAGGAGACAATGCCTTATGGCCCACATTATTGGTTGCAATGGCAAGAATGCTGTGATGTGAGTTGGAATCCTATTCAAGAGGCATGCTTTCCACGTTATCAGATTGGTAGAAATTGAACCAGGATAGTCATTGATGCTAGACGTAGGTATTTTGGGAAATCTTTACATCTCATCAATCTCTATGCACCTCAAACAAAAGCTGCAAGAATTGCACTATTTCAGACTTCTGATCCTAACTTATTATCAGTAAATGGATGGGGGGTATTACAGTCTATTATGCAGAGATAAAGGTGGGAGCACAACAAACATTTGCTGTGATACTAGTTATCTCAATGATATGGTCCAAGTTGCAGGTTTGCAGGATGGGTTCATGTCTGCTAATACGTGGACTACTGCAACCTTTACCAAAGGTTGGTTAACAACATGGATTGGCTATTTCTTTCTGTCCTCTGGCCTAAATGTTCAGAGTGGATACCATTGCAATTAAGACTTTTGACAACTTTGCCCTCATAAGTTTGTGTGTAGTGGGCCCCCACCCCACCAAATTTGATTTTCTGGAGGCACGATATGACCTTGTTAGAAATGAAAGTATTCATACAGTATAAGATGGCAGGAATTGTTTACTGTGTGCCTAACAGTGCAATGTGTCTATGATTTGTTAGGAGATGATGGCGAGATGGGAAAAAATATTTTAAACACTTCTTTCTCCACCAGGCCTAAAATATTGGTACTGAGAAACATCCCGTCATCTAGAGCCCAGAACCCACTTAAGTAAATTGATTTCTAGAATGTATGAGGACTATGCTGATTTATCTCACAAAATTGAAACAGAAAAGTCGGGTATACAAACTTTCAATACAATAAAGACACCTCTTTTTACGGCTGTGGCAAAGCCTGCAGATGTTTTGCATGTACAAAAGTAGTGATATCATGTTTTCTGTCCGAGGAACTGACTGAAGATGTAAATAGTCTCTTCTACCTTACCCTCCTCCAAGCAATGTTTTCCACCCTCAAATAAATACACTTTCATGTTAGGTCAATGGTTGCAGGGTACTAGTTCTTTCTTAAATGGGTGGTACAAGAACTGGAACCTGAGTAGTGGAGGCAGCATTAGGTTTTTTTTTGGGAGTAAGATCCACCTTCGCCTCCACCCCAAACTTTTTCTGATTCATGTGGGAGGGGTGAGATAGTTCTATCATGCTGTAACAAGATACACTAGTTTGGGACCTTATCAACCAACAGACATGCCTGTGCAGTGGAGAACAGAGCAGAAGAAAATATATTTAATGCCTTCAAATTGACTTAAAATCCTTTGGAACAAATGATTATCAGAGCCACCTGGGGCCTCAGAGGAGACCCAGACACACATTCTAATTTACAGTAAGAGCCACATGTTTTTCTTAAACATTTTATATAGGTATAGTTTATATATAATTTGTCTTTAGTAGTTTCAAAACTTTGAAAGCATCGGTGTTAGTAATGCATTTAGAAATACAATTTTAATTGTCTTTACAGTTAAACTTGCAGTTTCATGTCAGGCACATTTTTGGGGAGTTCAAATTATTTTAAACATCGGCACAGTACTTGGTAAATACAACTTGGATGATAAAGTGTATGTTTTCTTTCAAGTTTGAGAAATATGTATTATAAATAAGTGTAACCGTGTTGTAAATGGTTACGTAGGCAGTGGTTAAGGCTCTGAGCTACAAACCTGGGGACCTGGGTTTGACTCCCACAACCCCCGCTTGCATACTGTGTGACCCTCTCAAATCACATATCTTCCTTGTGCTCCCAGGTCACACCCATAAACAAGCTTTCAGCTTAGTGTGTCTCTCCTGGTAAAAACAAATAAGTGCCTAGAATAATTTTTTAATATAGTTGAGTTTATATGTGGTAAATAGGTAGGGTATGGTGTTTTGAATGTGGCAGTAGGATTTAGCATGTGCACTGCTTTAAAACAATTTCACAGTATGTTATACTTTCTTAAAAGACACTCCACATTTGTGTGGGGGCTGTGGGATTCAAACCTAGATCTCCAGATTTGCAAAGAAGAGCCTTAAACCACTGTGCTATACTGCCTCCCAGTTATGGCAGTCATCTGTTTTATGGTTCATGATGTTGGTATAGTGAGCATACTAACATACAAAAATGCCAGCTGAATAGGCCTAGCAGGCTTTCGTGTCTGCTCCTTTGGTCAGTCCCCACCCTGGGAGCTGACCTTGCTGCCCTCCTCTCTGGCTTCTCTCTTCCAGCCCAGGGAGAGCTAGCTAACTGGGGTTTCTGTGGACAACAGCTACTAAACAGCTCTAATTCACTATTTTTATTTTCTGTGTGTCAGGTCTAGCTAGCAGGAGTTGTTCAATTTTAAAACTTAATGTTATCAAACTATACATAACCATAAAAGCACAGAAACTGCCCAGATCATCAATGCTATAATTAATACAAACTCTAGTTGTTTTCTTGCAGAAACCCCACTCAGTTAGATTTCAAGTATTTGCTAAGCTGTAAATGTAGGTATCAGCAATCTATAAGCAGTTAGTGCTAATTAGCTCTGTAAGAACATTTTTTTGTGGGGGCTGTAGGATTCAAACCCAGATCTTACTGACCAGATCATCAATGCTATAAAATACTATAATTAACAGACTCTAGCTGTTTTCTTACAGAAACCCACTCAGATTTCAAGTATTTGCTAAATTGTAAAGGTAGGTATCAGCATTCTGTTAGTAGTTAGTGCTGATTGTGGTCTGTTACAAGATCATTTTTTTTTTACAAATGAAATGCATGGTAGGAAGCTGAAAACAGACTTTGATGATAAAGTGTGTTTTTCTTTTAAGTTTGAGATGTATTAGAAAACAATGAACAAGAAAACAATTGGTGATTTTAAAAGTTATTCTGATCAGAGCTGACATAAAAAAAATCTTAACTATTTTTATTTTATCATGGACACTAGAAATAGAATGTCAGCATTCACTCCATTAAACCTGTTTTTCAGTTTTTATAGCATCTTGCCAATGCAATCTTCCCAGAATGCAATCTGTCACGGGGGTTGTTGTTTTAATCATGAAGCACTGGTGTTAGTAATGCATTTAGAAATACAATTTTAATTGTCTTTACAGTTAAACATGCAGTTTCATGTCAGAGCACATTTTATGGAGGGTTCAAATTATTTTAAACATCGGCACAGTACTTGGTAAATACAACTTTGATGATAAAGTGTATTTTTTCTTTCAAGTTTAAGAAGTATGAAATTGTATATTAGTGTAATGATGTTGACGTGGTTAGAGGCAGTGGTTTAAGGCCTCAGCTACAAACCTGAGACCTGGGTTTGACTCCCACAGCCCCCACTTCTGCATACTGTGTGACCCTATGCAAATCACTTAACTTTCTTGTGCTCCCAGGTCACACCTGTAAACAAGCTTTCAGCTTAGCGTGTCTCTCCTGGTAAAAAAAAAAGTGCCTAGAATTATTTTGTTAATATAGTTGAGTTTATATGTAGTAAGTAGGTAGAGTATGATGTTTTGAATGTGGCAGTAGGATTTAGCATGTGCACTGCTTTAAAATCATTTCACAGTATTTTATACTTTCTTAAAAGATACTCCACATTTGTGTGGTGGCTGTGTGACTCAAACCTAGATCTCCAGATTTGCAGAAAAGAGCCTTAAACCACTGTGCTATACTGCCTCCTAGCTATGGAAGTTCTCTGTTTTATGGTTCATGATGTTGGTGTAGTAAGCATACTAACATACAAAATGCCAGTCAGAATAGGCCTTAGTGAGCTTTCGTGTCTGCTCCTTTGGTAAGTCCCACCCTGGAAGCTGACTTTGCTGCCCCTCGCCCTGTCAGGCTTCTCCCTTTCCAGCCCAGGGGAGAGCTAGCTAACTGTGGTTTATGTAAGACAACAGCTACTAAATAGCTCTAATTCACTATTTGTATGTTCTGTGTGTGTCAGGTCTAGCTAGCAGGGTGTTTTAATTTAAAACTTAATTTTATCAAACTATACATAACCATAAAAGCACAGAAACTGCCCAGATAATCAATGCTATAATTAATACAAAATCTAGCTGTTTTCTTACAGAAACCCCACTCAGTTAGATTTCAAGTATTTGCTAAGCTGTAAATGTAGTATCAGCATTCTATAAGCAGATAGTGCTAATTAGCTCTGTAGAAAATTTTCATTTTGTTTTTGTGGGGCTGTGGGCTTCAAACCCAGATCTTCAGATTTGCAATGAAAGAGTAGTCCACCCTGAATTTGCAAAAACATATTTTATGCAGAATGTTTTGATATGTATGTTAAGTCCTATGTGTCCTTCCCCTGTCTGCTATTGGGAGTTTTTCCTAAGTTAGCCTGCTAGCTGTATGGTAGTTTTATGACCCCTGGGATCTCCATCACAAATAGGTTTATTGGCTTTCTTTCTCCTGTGATGCACCCTGTCTCATGTGACAGTGATGTATACAGACCCTTAGATTTGCATGTGCACTACTTTAAAATCAGTTTAAAATCAGTTCACAACAGCAGAGCTCTGTGTTTTTATCCAGGGAGCAAGCTAACTGGGGTTTCTGTAAAACAGCTACTAAATAGCTCTAATTCATGTGTTTTGTTTTCTATGTGCATCAGGTCTAGCTTGCAGGAATATTTTAATTTTAAAATTTTAATTTTATCAAACTATACACAACCATAGAAGCACAGAAACTGCCCAGATCATCAATGCTAGAAAATGCTATGATTAACAGACTCTAGCTGTTTTCTTACAGAAACCCCACTCAGTTAAATTTCAAGTATTTGTTGAATTGTAAATGGTATCAGCATTCTGTTAGTAGTTAGTGCTGATTGTGGTCTGTGACAAGATCATTTTTTCTTTTTTACAAATGAAGTATATGGTAGGAAGCTGCAGACTAGAAATACAAAATACTTTGAAGTCAGCTTTTCTCCTGCCTGTGGTATGGCATGAAAGCAATAGGATGACAGTGATTATTTCAGCTACACATCTGATTCCATTTTACAATGGTTCACTGCACCACACATTTAGTGTATCAAACTTTTCAAATAATAAAACAAATATTCTCAAATTAAATAACTCACACATACATATTTTTATACTTTATTAAAAAGACACTTCACATTTGTAACAAAAAACAAACAAAAGATAAACAAAAGTCATGTCACAGAGCAAAATCAGCCCTAACTCCCAGTTCCTTCTAGTAGAATGATGATACCTACATTTATGGTTTAGTAAATACTTGAGAGCTGAGTAGATATTCTGTTAGAAAACAGCTACAGTCTTTACTAATTATTGCATTGATAATCTGGGGCAATTTCTATGCTTTTATTGTTGTGTGTAGTTTGATAAAATAACATTTTATAATAAAAACACTTACTACTGCTAGCTAGACCTGACACATACTGAAAACACAAATAATGAATTAAAGCTATTTAGCAGCTGTTTTCTGTGCACGCGCCTAAATCTAAGGGCCTCATTACATCACTGTCACATGAGACAGGGTGCAATGTAGGGGAAAAAAGCCAACAAACCTGATTGTGATGGAGATCCCCAGGGGTTGTAAACTACCATACAGCTAGCAGGCTAATTTAGCAAAAACTTCTAATAGCAGACAGAGGGAAGGACACACTAGGATTTAACATACATATCAAAACACTGCATACCATATGTTTTGAAAATTCTGGTGGACTACTCCTTTAAGAGCCTTAAACCACAGTACTGTACTGCCTCCCTAGTTATGGCAGTCATCTATTTTATGGTTCATGATGTTGGTGTTAAGCATACCAACATACTAACATACAAAATGCCTGCAGAATAGGAATAGTGGGCTTTGTGTCTGCTCATTTGGTCAGTCCCACCCTGGGAGCTGACCTTGTTGCACCCCCACCCTCTGGGCTTCTCCGTTCCCAGTCCAAGGTATTCCCACTTCATTGGACTTTGCTTCCACAACCCTTCCCTGTACCTGTCCCATCTCCTCTTGAACTGCTCCATAGTCTCTGCCTGCACCAGTTCCCTGGGCAGCACATTCCATGGTTCTACCACCCTTCCACTGAAGTAGCATCTCCTCCTTTCTTCCCTGAGTATCCTCCCTCCAGCTTCCACCCATGCACTCTAGTTGCCCCCTTCCTTCGGAGCACCATGACTTTGCCACCCTGTTTAACCCTTCATGTACTTGAAGACCTCTGTCATGTCTTCCCATCCTTCTCTCTTCCAACGTGTATATATTCAGCTCTTTGAGCCTCTCCCCTTAGGTCCTTTCCCCCAAGCCCCAGATAATTTTGGTTGCCTTTTCTGGACCCTCTCCAGGAGTTCAATGTCTCTCTTTAAGTGTGGCCTCCAAAACTGCATTCAGTACTCAATGTGTAGCCTCACCAAGCAGTTATACAGAGGGAGTATCACTTCCTCCTTCTGGAGTGATCCCCTAGTGATGCATCCCAGCATTGTGTCCTAGCCACTGCCCTCCTACAAGTCTCTGAGTTGTTCATCTTGACATCCACCACCACCCCAGGTCCCTCTCAGCCATACAGCCATAGCAGCAGTACATTGCATAGCAGATAAAATGTCAATAAACAGGTCATGCAGTAGATGTGCTGAGCAGTTACTGAAGCAAGAAATGTACAGCTGCCATTTTTACATCCTGTTCAAATGTGTTTTGCACATGTGGTGTCAAATGGCACAGTTGCTGTGCAAAATCTCCTTTCAGCTAATTAACTAATAGTGTCACTGTTCATATGGTGTGTGGTCACAAAAGCCCATGCTGAAAACTTGGAGTGAAAATACCAAGAAACACCCAGGGCATTAGGGTTTCTGACCATAACCGCTGCACTGTAGGGACTGACAGGCCTCAGGGTGTGACTTGGGATTGTCAACAGTAATGCTCATGCCTTCCACCCCCACCCCACCCTGCAGCCAGTGACAGGTATCAAGGTGACTTTGACTCTTCAGCTCAAAGTTAACTCCATTCTCTTATGCTGTACCCATTTAGCATATTTCTGTAAGGAATGGAGTGAGTGTAAAGTTTGAAAACCCCAAGGCACACCTTGACTCTTGTTCTGTGTCTGCAGGGTAGGGTGAGGTGAAATAAGTGAGAGTGTTATGGCCAATGACCCAAAGGCACACCCCAATGCCTGTCCATGTCTGCAGGGTGGGGTGGGGTTGGTGTCACTTCAATACTTCACTGCAATCCTATTCTGCCTGTCTGTCTGTGTCTCTCGCTCTCTGTCTATATGTCTATGTAATTATCTATCTTTCTATTAATTGCATGTATCGCTATTTTACCTATTTCTAAAACAAACCTGCATATCACATTTGCCTGCACTCTGAGCACATAGTTATGAAACTGTGCATATTTGTACTTCACTTCTCGTACACCTCATACTTTCCTAATATTCCCATTATCATCGCATAACTACCTTGCCCTTATCAAAAGTGCCCCCTCTGAAAGTTAATATCACATTTTCTCTAACAGTCCATCATCATTACACCTGACTTCCTGACATCAACACATTGCTTAAAAATAACTTAAATCACCTCATGGACAAAAACCCTGTTTTCTTAAAAAAAAAATGTGTAAATAATCCCAAGGCTGAATATATGCCAGCCATTACTTTTTCAAGTACTGCCACCTTCTTTACCATCATGGGGATTTGCATATGTTTCCCTTGATGCTTTGCATTATTGGGATATGTGCAATTGTGTTTTCTTTAAAATTTGTCTGTCTGGCCAATATCATCTGGGATAACACATACATCAGTGACATTTGCTCTGGGGTTCTTTTGTAAGCTTCCGATTCCTTCCATTAAAATGTACACCTCCATATATTTTCCTAATAATATGTATGCCTTCCTTAGAACAGAAACTAAAACAAATCTTACTACTTACAAATCATTGTGTTGTTTTCCATGCCTCCTTAACAATTTCACACAAATTCTCTAACTTCATTCTTAGCCGTGGTGTATCTGACCAAAATTTGTTTTGCAAGACTGAAGTTTGGCACTCAGTAGAATTACCATTCTTTGGAAAATTTCAGAGATTGCATGGATCAGATGGCAAAGCATGTCATTCCAGGCCTATGCAAACTACTGAGCTTCAGGTATGGTCTATAAAAAGGATATACTGAAGATTGTATACAAATATGTGGACTTGGGTTTTGGCACTCACCAAGATACAGAATGGGATTCATGCCTTTTTCAGAATTAGATATCCTCTATACCTGAGTGTATATGTATGTAGTTGACAAGGCTCATACAGTTAAAAGAAATTGTATAGTCATTTACGACTTTGCATCACAGGTTCCACTGGCCTCCTTTTGAAGTTTATAAAGCTTTTGTTTCACAGTTAGGCAGCACTTTACAGTCACTGTATGATCTGTTAGTCTGTGATCAACTCCTCCCTCTCTTATGTCATTTAAATGGGGATCAGAAAATCTTGTCCAAAATGCTGGTAATCGACTCTCCCAAGTAGCTTCAGTGGTAATCACGCTGCACAAACATGCCGTCAATCAATGTGCTATACAAGAAAATTTAATAACGTTGACAGAATTGCTTGAGAGGTGACAGAGGGTTGGTGCAGGGTTCCTGCTTTCTCTTGATCTAGAGAAGGCATTGGACTGGGTCCCTTTCAATATCTGTATCACATTCTTTGCAAGTATGATATTCCAGACGTATTTATTCAATGGGCAGCATTGCTATGTAGTGTGGCTGTTGTGACTTCATATGTGAATTGTTGACTAGGGGTTTCTGCCATGGCTGGAAGAGATGTGGGACAGGGATGTCCCTTAAGCCTGTTATTGTAAAGTCCATGTTTCAGGACCCACATAATTTTAATATATGTAAATTGTCAGCACAGACAGCTAAGTATTACCAACCTAGTTAGCCATGTGGTATGTGGTTATATTAAATGTATGGCTGCTACTTTAATTATTAAATGAGGATGTTTACTATGCAAAATACTTAATAAGTTTAGCTGTTGAAACAGCTACATCCTCGTAGCTAGTAAAGCATTGAAAAGCACACGAGGACATGCAAAACTTTTGGCTACTTTTTTTGGGGTGAGCACTTGCTACCATGCTGTTCTTTGCTTATTTTATCATAAATCAAGCAACCTTTTCCTAAGGCCCCTTTCATAGCTGTACTGTTTTACCTCTGCTATAAATTCTACTATTTTGTGCCTTCACAGGATGTGTTAAATCTTTTTACAAAGCAGAAATGGCAAAATAAACTTCTAAAATAAGAAACTCCTCATGGAGCGGTGGGGGTAGACTTCAGCAGGCTTAACGAATTACCAGGATGCAAATTTTGATTTCTTCAGATATATCAGAAAGAAGAGGAAGAGCAAGGGTCAAATTGTTAGGATCAGGAGGGAAGTGGTGGGTAGAAAGGGGCTAAACAGGCAGAAGTACTAGTGAATACTTCTATTCAGTCTTCACCAGAGAGAGATGAGCCCGCACCTGAGAGGAAGGGTGAGGTGGGAGAGGGTGGGGAGAAGCAACCACGGATGAGGATATCACAGTGGAAAGGGTGAGGGAGGGCCTTAAGTCCCTGAAAGTGGATAAGTCACGTGGCCCAGATGGAGTCCACCCCAGGGTGCTGAAGGAGTTGGCAGAGGTCCTGGCAAGGCCATTGGCAGACCTGTTCAATACCTCTCTGAACTCAGGGTGCATGCCCAGGGACTGGGGAAGCACATGTGGTATCTCTCCATAATAGTGGGCCCAGGGACAGAACCAGGGAACTACAGACTGGTGAGCCTTACTACAATTGTGGGAAAACTGATGGAGACAATCCCCAATGGAAGGCTGGTGCAATTTCTTGAGGATAACAACCTCCAGGACAGCAGGCAGCATGGGTTTGTCTCGGGCAGATCTGCCAGATGAATTTGGTTGTTTTTATGACTGGGTTACAAGGGCACTGGACAGGGGACATGTGGTGAATGTCCTCTACCTGGATTTCAGCAAGGCCTTTGACTCTCACCACCACGCTAAGCTGACCTGCAAGTTGAAGAGTCTGGGAACAGGGAGGAAACTGGTCAGATAGGTTGAAAACTGGCTGCAGGGCAGACAGCAGAAGGTAGTAGTGGGAGGGAGGAACTTACAAGTTGATATGCCACAATGGGATACTGAACCAATTAGATGCAGCAGTGACAATGCTGATGATATCACAATAGCTATACGCAGCACTGAAACCAACAGATGCGTAGATGCTTTCAAGGGCACAGTTTAAATGTTGTACTTTTTTTCCTTTTGCAGACTGTTATCATTTCTATTACAAAACCACCTACTGTAAACACCTGGATGTGCAAATCAAACTGATGTGGGTGCAAATGAGATGCTTTGAGTGGCACTGTTTATATTTTGTACTATTTTCCTTTTGTAACTTTTATCAATATATATAATGTATACGTAAACTCGAAACATGCAAATAAATCATTATTTACCCTAGCATTAACAAAAAATAATGTTGGTCACTGAGCATGCTCAGAAATTTATTTCACTCTCGTATTGGTCACATTGAGCATGCTCAGATATCTATTCTAACATGTGAGATGCCATTTATTTTGTTGTACTCCTTGCAGTTGTGTATTTGCATATTTGTTGTAGTTGTTCTTATGCTTAACCATTGAGCTGAGGGAATAGATTACAATTTGTATTTTTTCATAATTTATTTGGAAGCAGTTCACATACACTGCACAATCAAATATGTTATGGTGTGTAATGCAGTGAACCACTGATTTATTATGAGTGGGAGACCAGGACTATAACTCATAAGTGGCAAAGTCGCAAGTTAGCTAGAAAGTCCTGCCTCCACACAAATGAAAATGTATATGTCATAGTAGAAGTCAATGCTGGCAATGAGTGAAACTGCAGTATACCACAACACAGTATTGCAATTACACTGTAAACTGCAGTAAGATAACACAACATTGGGAGACAAGAACAACCTTATAAGAATAGCTGTTTTTTAACAAACACAATTCTGTTCTCATTGCTAGAAGCAAGCCACAGTAAATGTTTGGATGTATTGTTTCTCTCCTTTAACAATTGTAATCAAGTGCTTTAGCTGAATTATATGAGTATGCATACAATAAGTGGAGACATTCATTCTGGAGTGTCTGTCACTGGTTTGGAATATGTGGCTCTAGCCTATAGCAGTGAAAGAGTGTGCGAAAGGTATGAAAAGGAATGGTGCTGCCTTTATAATCTTTGAGCTGCTGCTGCTGCTGCTGTGTTGATGGATTAAGCCTCTTTGTAAATGGGTCACATGCCAATGATTCCTTTGAATTTTCTTCCAAATATAACTTTGCAGAGTCAGGACAAAGCAAGCTTTCTAGGCAGCTGTTATTTCTGGACAAATTAGGAAAGCCAGGAAAGCCAGGTTCATATTAAAGCTTGTGTGGAAACACCAGTGGGAATACGTAACAGTTACAGTGCATTGAAAAAACAAGCACTGTAGCTTGGGTTACGAATGATCAGTCTTAACTTAAACAAACTTCTTCGGTTCAGCTGTTGAAGAGATAACCAGATGTTTGGAGTAATGGGCAGCTTTGGCAAACCATGCCTAGTTGTTGGAAAATGGTGTAACATGACTTAGAGGACCTATTGCTGGCAAAAGAAAAACAAACAAACAAAAACCTAGCACTGTGCAATAACCTCTGCAAGTTTGACCTTGTCAGTATTAGATGCAGTCATTATCTGTTAACATTTCTAGACACCCAGGTTTCACAATTACTTAGAAACATTGACTGTGTCGGCGAAAATGACCACGTGTTTGGCCCACCCAGTCCGCACTGTTGTTCTCTGCCTATTATGTCTCCTTAGAGCCTACTTGGTCTCAGGTGACCCTCCCCTCTGCTTATTTACCATTATTGGATGATGAAGTCCCTGCTTTAGGAGAGGTAGTGAATTTCCTGGAGTCAAGCAGTACAAATGACCCAAGGCAGCATGGACTCACTGAGGTAGGTCCTGTCAGACTAATCTTATTGAGTTATTTGTCTGGGTGACCAGGGTGTTCAATCAGGGAGGCGGTGGATGTGACCTACCTGGATTTCATAAGTCCTTCAACACTGTTCTTCATAGAAGGTTGCTTAACAAATTGGGAATCTGGGTGTGGGCTCAAGCGTAAACTGGGTTGGAAACTGGCTCAAGAACAGGACCCAGAGGGTGGTAGTAAATGGCATAAAATCAGAAGGGGAGGTGACCAGTAGGGTTCCACAGGGATCGGTGCTGGGTCCAGTTCTATTCAATGTCTTCATAAGTGGTATAGCAGAGGGACTGGGGGTATGCCTGTTTGCAGATGACACTGAGATCTGTAACAGAGTTGACACACAGGCAGGCTAGATAAAATGAGAAGCGACCTAAGACTACTTGACAGAATGGTCAAGGGTTTGGCAGATTGGGTTTCAATGCTAAGAAATGCAAGATAATGCACCTGGGACACGAAACCCCAGAGAGGAATACAGGAATGGGAGGCAGGTTCTAGCCACCACAAGTCAGGAGAGAGACCTGGATGTTATCATATCCGATGACTTGAAGTCAGCCAAACAATGCGGAAAAGCAGTGGGGAAGACAGAATGTTGGGGTGCATAGGAAGGGCATAACCAGTAGGAGGATTGAAGTGGTGATGCCACTGTATAGATCACTGATGAGGCCTCATCTGGAATACTGTGTCCAATTCTGGAGACTGCATCTCAGGAAGGACTTAGACAGAATGGAAGCAGTCCAGAGAAGAGCAACAAAAATGATACATGGACTGCACCACAAGCCTTATGAGGAAAGACTCAGGGAACTAAATATCTATTCACTGGAAGAGAGAAGGGAGAGGGATATGATAGAGACTTTCAAATACTTTAGAGGAATAAATGATACAGGAGGAACATATTTTAGAAGAAAGTGCACTAGGACAAGGGACATAACATGAGTCTAGAGGAGGGAGGCTAGGGGAATTCTCAGAAGTATTTTTTCACAGAGAGGGTGGTGGATCCATGGAACAGCCTACCAGCAGTGGTGGTGAAAGCAAAACAGTAAGGGATTCAAAAGTGCTGGGATAAGCATAAAGGCACCCTGCTGTACAGCAGAGTGGGAAAGACAGTTCAGATAAGAGTAGAGATTGCCAAACCAAGTAGGAAATGAGCAGATTAGGTGGACTGTATGGTCCTTACCTGCCGACAGATTCTATGTTTCTATTATTCCCCATGCCTATCTCATACATGCTTCAAGCCCCCACTGTTTTCACTCCCAGCTCCTCTGCTAGTAGATTATTCCAGGCATCCACCACTCTTTCAGTGAAGAAATACTTCCTCAGATCCCTCTTAGCCCCCTCCCCAGCTTCATTGCAGACCCTCTTGTGCTGGTACACGTTTTATTTGAAATACTCCCCTCCTGTACCCTTTTCACTACCATGAGGAACTTGTATGTCTCTATCATGTCCTCCACCTTCCTCTCCTCTAGGGTATACATGTTGAGATCCCTCAGTCTCTCCTCATAGGGCTTCTCATGCAACCACTGCACCATTTTTGTTGCTCCCTCTGGACTGCCTCCACCCTTATGTCCTTTCTAAGATGTGACCTCCAAAACTGGACACAGTACTCCAGGTGGGATCTCAACAGCAACCTAGACAGTGGTAACACCACCTCCTTCCTTCTTCTGGTGATAATTCTCCATATGTGTCCCAGCATCCCATTTGCCCTTGCTACTGTCTTGTTACACTGCCTTTCACTTTGAGGTCACTAGATACAGCCCCAAGGTCTCTTTCCTGCTTAATGACCATCAGTACTCCCCCATTTTCTACTCAGCTGCTGGGTTTCTATGCCCTGCAATTTTTGGCATTGAACCCCAGCTGCCATACCCTTGACCACTCCTGAAGTTTTCTAAGGTCCCTACTCATTCTCTCCGCCCTCTCCTGAGTATCCACCCTATTACAAATTTTGGTGTCATCTGCAAAAGGCATACCTTCCCATCCAGCCCTTCTTCAGTGTCACTTATGATGACATTGATGAGGACTGGTCCCAACACTGAGCCCTGTGACACCCTGCTGGTCATTCTCCTTCATTAGAGTGAGTGCTGTTTACTACCACCCTCTGCTGCCAATCCAGTAACCAGTTTTTTCCCAGTTTACCACTTTGGATCCCTTCCTAGACTGTCCAATTTCTTTATCAGTCTCCTATGTGGAGCAATGTTGAAGACCATGCTGAAATCCAAGTAGGCCACATCACTGCCTTTCCTTGATCTATTTCCTTGATCACCCAGTGAAAAAATAAGTCAGATTCATCCAACATGACCTCCCCTGTATATCTGTACTGTATTTGGTTTGGTAACTCACTGGATTCAAGCTACTAAATTTCAATAGCCTTTCCCTTAACAGGTTTCCCAATAATTTTCCTACCACTGATGTGAGACTGACCAGTTTATAATTGCTAGCCTCCTCCCTGTTGCTACTTTTATGGAGCAGTACTACATCTACTCTCCTCCAATCCTCTAAAATCACTCTTGTTTTCAGTGAGTTGTTTAATAAGGCCATCAGTGGTACAGCAAGCACCTCTTTAATTTCCCTTAGCACCCTTGAGGTGTATCCTGTCTAGTCCATGGCCTTGACCATGTTCAGATTTGCAAGTCCCTTCAGAACTCTTTCCTCCAAAATGGAGTTGTGTCCACCTCCAAAATGGAATTGTGTCCACCCCCAGTGTTTCTGCTGTTCCTAGGTGTTCTGTCCTCTCCTCCATTGTGAAGACTGAGCTGAAATACCTGTTCAAGAAGTCAGCTTTTTCTGATCCTCCTCTGTGCAGTCTGTCTCTGCCATTCTCCTAATCTTCACTGTCTCTCCTTGCCTTCCTCTTCTCACTATGTATCTGATGAAAGTTGTGTCTGTATTTGCTACCCTTTGGCTATTCCTTCCCCTGTTTACAACTTTGCAGCCCTCACTGCCTTACCTACTCCCCTCTGTTTACCTGGTACACATCCTTATCCTCCTCTTTCTGTGTTTCTTTGTGCTTCCTGAATGCCACCTTTTTCCTTCACCTTCGTGGCCACTTCCTAGAGTACCATAATGGTCTTTTTCCTCCTGCTTTTGCTCACCTCCCTTCAGGCAGAGGCTGGTTGCCTTCACTAAGATTTCTCTTATTTTTCCTGTTGTTCCTCTACCCCTCACTTGCAATCCTCCTTTGCTAGGTTGCTTCTAAGGCAATCTCCATTTCTTTAAAATGTGCCCTCCTAAAGTCCAGGTCCCTTGTCCTTGTGTGGTTTATCTCTGCACCCGCTTAATGCTGAACCACACTGTACAGTGATCACTGGTCCCCAGTGGCAGCCCACTTGGATGTCTATAATACTGTCTCTGTTAGTAAGCACCATGTCCAGAAGGACTTGACAAGGTTGGAGAAATGGTCAAAGTATGGCAGCTTTGATTCAATGCAAGAAGTGCAAGTAATGCACCTGAAACAAAAACCCATGGTAAGTAACACAATTGGGGAGTATTAACAACAGCAAAATGGAAAGGGACCTGGGGGTAGTCATATCAGATGACCCAAAGGTAAGCAAGCAATGTGAGAAGGCAGTAAGGATGCCGGGGGATATTGGGATATGTATAGAGAGATGCATCACTAGTAGAAAACAAGAAGTTGTTATCCCTCTGTACAGACAGTTGGTGAGACCCCATCTGTAGTACAGCATGCAGCTCTGGAGACCCCATCTCCTGCAGGACATAGACAGGATGGAGCAGTCAGAAGAAGGGCAACTAAAATGGTGCAGGTCTTCAACAGAAGCCATACGAAGAAAGACTAAAGGAACTTAATATATATACCCTTGAGGAAGAGGGGGCATGATAGAAACTTCCAAGTACCTCAAGGGAATCAATAAAGTCCAAGATGGTAGCATCTTTCAGAAAAGAGATGTGCAAAAACAAGGGGACACAATCTGAAGATAGAGGGGATGGCTCAGGGGCAATGTGAGAAGCATTTTTTCACAGAGAGGTGGTGGATGCATGGAATGGCCTTCCTGAGGAGGTCGTGGGGTCAAAAACAGTGGGGACTTCAAGAATGCGTGGGACAGACATAAGGCAATTCTGGTGGGGGTAGGAAGAAGTAGGCTGTTGGTTAATTAGGATCTGCAGCTTATCCAATAGGTAGGGAAATGGGCAGACTAGGTGGGCCAAGCGGTCCTTATCTCCCGTCAAAGTCTATGTTTCTATGTTTGCCCCATCCCTAGAAGGTTTGCTGACTAGCTGCCTAAGAAATGCTCCTGCAGGGGTCAAGGATGGCCTTGCTTCTAGCCAAAGCTGCAGCTGGAAGGCTGCAATCCACATCTGTAGATTGAAGTCCCCAACCAGCAGCACCTTCCATTATTTGATATCTTGCTGATGGTTTCCCCTAGTGTCTTATCCAACTCATCCCCTTGTGCTAGAGGTGTGTATATCACCCCAGTAGAAATAGTGTCCACAACTCCTGTCTTCAGGGTGACCTCAGCACCTCCAGCTCTTTCTTTATCTCTAGGTTTCTTGCACTTCCAAAGCCCTGATACCTCCCTCACATATAGAACCACCCCTCCTCCCTCACTCTCTTCTAAACTGAGAGTAGTCCAATATAGCCATGTCACAGTCATGATTTAAGTCACCACAATGAATTTTGGGGCTGGACTGAGTAATACAGATATTATAGCTCCACATTGGGACAACCTGAAGCTTTATTTCTGGACAGGTACTCTGAGGCTCACGTTATGCACATGTAATAGTGAGGAGTTGAATGACCTTTCCTGAAGCATTTCTAGGTCAAATTTGCAACAGGCAAGTAACCAGTACCAACATCACTATTCAGAGCAGGAGTGGAAGACTGTAAATAGTTATTTTCAGACCTCTGTGATGCAAGAGTTTCAGCAGAAAAACACATTAGAGAGCGAGAGAAACTGAAATACTAATTTAGAAGCTGTGCAACTACCACATAGATTAAGTAAGCAATGATACATGACAGCGTGGGCAATATTGGGAAATATGGGACTGCCCATAGGCATAATGAGGCCCGACACACGCAGACAGAAGGTCTTATAGCCCCTGGAAGGTATGCTACTGCCCAATACCACCCACCCACTCTGGAGGGTATTATTGCATTTAGAAAATGAGCAACTGTATTTTATATACTTGAAAAATATATTTTCTTTAAATGTTTAAACTCATAGTTGTTTAATTTATTTTGTAAAAACTAGTTCCTTCAACTGCATTTCAGTGCTGTGTTTTTTATTTTAAACTGGGGTCTTTTCTCCTAGTGCAGCCTCCATAGTTGAAACTTGTAAGGTCGTTGTCATAGTTTTCCCCTCCCCCAGCCGAGAGACTGACTCTTTACATGCTTAGTATTAGCAGCTGGCTCTTTGTATCGAGACAGTTAAGGATGTTCACAGAAGGGATGAGAAAGGAAATCAAAAGGACTGCAGACCTGCCCCCCCACCCCAGTGGTACCCCACACCTAACAGTGTGGGCCAGTGCCTGGAGAAGGTGGTGCAAGAGCATGGTTCGGAGACAGCTGCGTTTGAAGTCACTGCTTTTGGGAGAAACACTTATTTTGGCTGTCTTCACAATAGCAGAATAAAAGCTGGATTTCTTTCTTTCTTTCTTTCTTTCTTTCTTTCTTTCTTTCTTCCTTCATAAAGACTCCCCTATACATTTATTCGGATTCGGTCAGCAGAGGAGTTGTACTTGAGAGCGAGTGGCAGTGCAGTGTAAGGTAGGGAGCACAAATGATTTAGTTACAGAAACATTTTGTTTTATTTTTATTCCTTCTGCAAAACTAGGTGACTACTGTGACTTCTGTTGTGCGTGGTGGTGGTGGGGTCTGCTCACTTGCTATGAGCTAAAACAATTTGAAATGTTGTGGGTGCTTTTGACAGTGAGGAAACAGGGTGGACCAAGGATATCTGAGAGGGTGAAGCGGCTGTTGGGCTGGTACTTTTTATTTCCTGGGCATCTATTGAAAATTAATGTACCTCTCTAGAATGGGTAGCAGTCAATCAGATGCCAGGAAATAAAAAGCCAATTTCTAAGCAATTACTCCAGACTTTTTATGCCTGACTTAGTTTTTGAACAGATTTGCTGTTTTTCAACTTGCCATGCACAGTGCTTCAGTCAATGTGTGTGTGTGTGTGTGTGTGTGTGTGTGTGTTTGGGGAGATTTGTAGACTAAGGATACTAAACTGCCGTACTAATTGTTTTTGGACTCAGTGTTGTTAAATTGTATTTTTCAGGTATAGCTCCTGTCTGTGCAAATTAGTGTAAGTGGACTGAACCTTCCTGCACCATTTTTCCTGACTGCTGGTGTTGCTGATAGGCATTGGGAGGCAGGCACAGCAGCTGCGAGATTCCTCCTGTTGCAGTTATCTGGCAGCTGTCACTGTAGTAAAATGAACTGTATATAAAACAAGAAGAAAAATGAAAATATACCAACCATGGGTAGTCTGGCCCTCTGACCATAGCAGGAGGGCAGCCACAAGCCATGTATGGGTAAAATGGGATAACGGGCACAAGACCTGAGGGTACCCAGTAAACAGACCCACAGATTCATAAAGGTAAATATCCACACAATCATTGAGTCAAGCGGCATTCTATTTTATTTAGTCATCCAACTCCATCCTTCCGGCAGTTCCTAGCTTAGGCACAGCTTAGATTGCAGGGCATCACATTTATGCAAATTAAATTTTTGTCCACCCACACCAGCTACTAGGTGGGAAATCTTCATTCAATAGCTCCAAAATACCCCAAACCCAGGCAACCCAGGGTAATTTCCACCACTGTTGCAGGTGGATGATTTAAATGCTAAGGCATTTTAACCTATGTAGTCACTCAGCCCTGAGAACTACCTCCACTGTGAGCATAGACTGATCCATTTAGGAAGATAGGGACAGCAATGAGATGGCCATTTATATACCACCACAGCATCTTTGAATAGTTCAGTGATCTGAAAGGAAGAAAGAAATTACAATCACTGAATTACATTTACAGCTGGATAAACGGTCTAGTTTGAGGACATCTATTGTGTGTGTGTGTGTGTGTGTGTGTGTGTGTGTGTGTGTGTGTGTGTGATAACATCATCAAGATTAGTTGTCAGTGATGTGAGCTAGGGTGGAAAGAACTGGTCCCTATGTTATCTCTATCATTAATTTGTTCCAAATCCCCAGAACATAGCAACACTGTCCACATTTTGCTCAACTGTGTGTATGTGTATATGGTGGGGGCTGGGAGGGTGATATTCTCTGACTGAGGGTAGGAGGAAGTAGGCTGTTGGTTAACTAGGATCTGCAGCCTATGCATTAGGTAGGAAATGGACAGACTAGGTGGGCCAAGCGGTCTTATCTGCCATCAAATTCTATATCTCTATGTTTTGTAGTTTGTCAGTCTGCTTTTTATTCGTTTTTCTTTTGTGACATTTTTCAGACTTTTACATGATCACAACTCATCTCTCATTTATGCGTTCTTCAGCCAATGGGCCCCTGCCTCCATTGCAGTATTTCAACCAGCTTTCATAGATTATTTAGGGATTTCATGCAAGCACAAGCCATAGCACATTTGCTTTACTTTAGTCACTGGGCCCCTGCCACTATTATTGCATTCTTAACCAGCTGTTATCAATGTTTTGAGGAGTCTGTGGGACTTGTTTATGCAGCTTATGTTATCTTATTTACTGCCTGTTTAAATTTTTGAGCATCATTATCATGACCAACAGCTGAATTATGAATGGCTTGCTCTGCACTTTTAGTTCCCCATACTTGCATCCCTTCCCGTTATCTGTATCAAGAGATGACTTCCCATGTGACCTGTACTCTCCGAAGGTAATATTTGCATATGAGAGATGAAAGATGATACACATTGGATAACTCACAACCAAACTTGAAGTTGGATGACAACTTATTTTTGGGTGGTGGGGGTTGTTAACATCTTAATTCAACTTCAGTATAGGAACAATTCCCATATAGTAATCAATAAGCATCTCTCTTCACGCGGTTTATCTAATGCTCTGTCCCCTCAAACAATATATAAAATAGTGGATATGGAAACATGAACAACAGAATTGTTGTGATTCCATCAAAGGGTACTGATGACATCACAGATAATGATGGCAACGCTCAAGTGGTATGATGTTATCAGAATCCTGAGATAGAATTACAGTTCTGTGTTTTCCCATCCCTGACTTTTAAATAGCGCATGATGGCATGTGACATTTATTTAAGCCAAACTTATGTTAAACATTATTCAGTTAATATTTCTGTAGAAGAAACTAGAGATTTCAAATGATTAAACCTTATGAAATGTAAGAAGAATCCTGCATCCTGATTGAGCTTGGACCAGTGCATTATAGGAGCATAATGCACTGTAAAAACAAGTCCTGCCAAACAGGATGCAGAACATTAACAAAATCATGTGCCACTCTTAAGAATTTTAAAAATGAAGCAGCCACCATTTTTAAGTCACCAACAGCAATATCATATTCCCCAAAACATCCATAAACACCACATACTTAAATTTCCACATTTATCAAACTCAGAATCAGTAGTCTTAAAAGATTGTTTTTCTTTCTTCTTTTAGATTATCTAAAACACTTCATTGCTTAGACAGTTTAAGACACTGTGGGCCCAAATTCAGAAAGGCACAAACTGCAGTGCAAATGTTTGCAATGTGCTTTGCTATTGCCCAGGTGTCTGAGAATGATATATTTAGTCAGGTGCTACCCGACTGAATATAGTGCCAGTTAGTGCAGTGCCAAGTCAGGTAACACTGCCCCAACATGGCTGCTGAAGTTGGGCTCAGGACTTTATAGCGCTGGAGTGCTAGTAACAATTTTCTAGGTACCCATGCAAATGAGCCCATTGGGCATGTGGTAAGGTGCCATTTGCACCCATTATGGGCCCATTTCATGGGTAGCAGGGCAGGTACTGTGGCACCACCTCCTGCCATCCATGATAGCTGAGCTATCTCTGGTGGTAGTGATCCCTTGGCCACCTATTCCCAGCCCTGTATGACAAAGTAACATCCCTGGTGCTCGTGGTTCCCCCAATCTCAAGCCTGTATCAAAAGTAAAATGCCTGGTGCCAGTGGTACCCTTGATCCTCAGCCCTGTAATTAGAAATAACATCCCTGGTGCTAGTGGTCCCTCCTTCCTCCCTCAATCCCTGCCCTGTAAACAAACAACATTACCCAACAGGGTGGGTGGGTGGGTGGTATCGAGCAACGCCAGACTGCCCAGGGGTAATGAGGCTCGATGCTGCAGGTGGAGGCCTTATAGCCCCTGGAAGGTCCAGTATTGCTCAATACCACCCACCCTGGAAAGTATAATTGCACTAGAAAATGAACTACATGTGATCATTTTATAAAATAAAAAAAAAATACATAAGGAATCTATAAGAAATGACTGTAATAAATATAAATTTGTTTTACTGGAAAAGTAGTCCCTCTATGGGTATACTTGCCAGTGGAGGGTACTGTAGTCTTATACAGTTTTACTGTGAATTGTATTCTAGTCCTGTTTTTTGTAGTTGTTAGTGACTCATCATCTGCTTTTTTTAATTATTGGTATCTCTCTCTTGCAGCTTGTTGATGCTTGGCACTGATCACAGTAGTTGGGGGATGGCATCGTGTCAGGAGTTCACAATTTACAGGAGACCCGTAAGAAACTGGAGCAGATTAGAGTGGCAGCCCAGACACAGAGGTTGAACAAAGAAACTGTTTTTCTTTTTACAAAAATAAAAAGAAAATAAATTCTGTTTATAGTGTTTTCTATTTTGCTTCAGCAGGAGTTCAGTCAGCATGAGCAGATCATATGTATACCATCGGAACAGCGATGCAGTGAATACGAACCCCACACAGCAACACCCTTACTGTGACGGACTGTGCAGTGATGGGGATTGCTCCATGATGGGCTTTGCAGCAATGGGTAGGCACCTAACTCCACTGCCTGTACAATTTGGAGTTAGATATATAAAGTAGGGGGATGTGGTGGGCACAGCCCCACATAAGGGAGATGTAGGGGCACAGCCTCCCTTATTGATGTGGTTGGTGTATTGTGGGTCATGGTTGGGATGCAGCGGCATCAGGGACGTTGGTGGGAGTCCGTCGCTGTAAGGGCGTTGCTGTCATTCCTGTCACTGCAGCATGGTGGTACCCAGATCAGAGTAGTGCTGAGCACATGACATACAAGTGCTACTACTTTCATTTGTAAAAGCTATTTTTTGTTTTAGGAGAAAATGCCATCAGTTTGTTGGAAAAAAAAATCAGTGGCAAATAAATTTGTTGGGGTGATTTGTGTGTGGATGACAAGACAGGTTGGACTGAAGCCATAGTGGAATGGAATGGAGTGGGGCGGGATGAGGGTTCCATTCTGTTTTGTCAGAAAATGTCTTTACAACAAACTAAATGTTTGCTTTCTGTACTAACTACCACAGGCTCTGTAATAAAAAATGATGCAATGTTTTATGTCTTGTCTTGGAGAGGGTGCCGATCGGAGCTGGAGGGGGGGGCATATCACTCCTTCAGTGACTGGAAAAATGGTGGACATCAAGTTTCCCAATTCTAACTGGCACCAGGATACCAGTTATGGGGTTGGCACACATGGGTCGTATTGTTTCACAGAACTCTAACTGTAAGTTAATATACCCCCCGGCATCACTGGCAGCCAATCAGGATCCTTAGATTTATAAGCCCATTTTCTAATCAGAAATAACATCCCTGGTGACAGTAGTCCCTCCCTCACTCTAATCCCAGCTCTGTAATTAGAAATAACATCCCTGATGCTAGTGGTCCCTGCTTCCTCCAATCCCCAGACCCATAATTAGAAATAACATTCCTGGTGTGGATGGTCTTCTCCTTCCTCCGATCCCAGCCCTGTAATTAAAATAACATCCCTGGTGTTTGTAGTCCCTCCCTCCCTCCCTCCATCCTATATCAGCCTCATAATTAGAAATAACATCCCTGGTGCTAGTGGTCCCTCCCTCCTTCTGATCCCAGCCCCATAATTAGAGATAACATCCCTGGTGTTTGGGTCCCTCGCTCCCTCCCTCCGCCTCCTCCCTCCCTCCCTCCGATCCCAGACCCATAATTAGAAATAACATCCTTGATGCTAGTGATCTCCTCCCTCCTTCTGTCCCAGCCCCATATTTAGAAATAACACCCTTAGTGCTAGTGGTCTCCTCCTGCCTTCTGATCCCAGCCCCATATTTAGAAATAACATCCTTGGTGCTAGTGGTCTCCTCCTTCCCTCTGATTCCAGCCCTGACATCAAATTATTTATCCCTGGTGGTAGAGGTCCCCCGATCGCCAGCCTGGAAGTAGAAACAACCCTCGCTGGCATCCAATGTCCCTCCCATGGCACCAGGCACCACCTCACTGACCTGATTGGCATCTGTGGTGCCTGCGGGTGTGTATGTCAACTGGTACAGCCCTCCTCCCCACTTCCTGGTGGCTGCCACCATATGCATTTTAATTGAGGAGCATGCCTCTTATTATAGGACAGAATGATGTGACCTGTCTTATAAAAGAGGTGCAGTCACTGCCTGTACACATGGCAGCTGGCTGAAAAAGAGTGAGAAAGGCTGTGTCTGTCACTGCATGCATCCATGGCACCATGGATGCCTATCAGGTCAGTGGGTGGGGGTGCTCAGTGCCATGGGGGACGCTGGACACCAGGGAGGGTTGTTTTACTTCTGGAATGGCAATTGGGGGAACTACCACCAGGGATAAATAATGTTATGCGGTGAGGGACCAGAGGAGGAGGGACCGCAACACCAGGGATGTCCTTCTATTACAGGCTAGGATTGGAGGGAGGAGGGAGGGAGGAGAGGACTACTAGCACCAGAGAAGTTATTTCTAATTATGGGGCTGTGATCAGAGGGAGAGAGGACCACTATCACCAGGATTTTATTTAGTAATACAGGGCTGGGGATGGAGGGTGGGGGACCATTGCCACCAGGAAACTGCATTTTAATATTGGGGCTGGAGATTGGGGCAGGTTGTAATAGACCACAGGGGTGGGTGCGCTCCTAAGCAGCCAACCGGCTGGTTGGCTGCATTACTTCCAGCAGCCACTAGGGTTGCACGCATAAGATGAGGTTTTCATCTGTGGTATCTGTGCAATACAAAAGGACCATGTAAACTGTCTTGCACTGTGCAAATCCACTGAATATCAACTTGGTTGATATTCCTGTCCCTACCTCACTACTTGCATACCTCCCCATTTGATTTGTGTGGCGCTTCCCTGTTTCCAGCAAAACAGAGCCCTTGAATATTGGGCTTCAGTGCAAAGCCCCATTTGTGTGTGCAAACACCGGTTAGCACCTGTGCAAACTTTTGAATATCAGACCCTGCATCTGTTATGTACTCTGTGCACACTCCCCATATACCAGCTCATTCAACTACGTGCTCAATAGTAAATTGGGTATATATAAAGAAATTAAACTCCACTCCCCATGTACCAGCTCATTCAACTGCATACTCCAATAGTAAATTGGGTATATACAAAAAATTTACTCAGCTGATGGGAATGTAACTTATGGCACTAATCTTGACTCCTGCCCACACTGTCCCAAAAATGTAACTGATTTAATGCACTTGACCTTGCTCCATGCATTCCCCTGTCAACTTCATCAGCCCCACACAGAGCTGTGGTAGCTTTATGAAATCTGCTACCTCAGATGGTAGTGTGCTTCTGTTAACAGTGCAGAATCCCAGTCTCTCAAGCCACTGTCTCTAGCACTCTTTAAGTAATCCTACATGAAACGTGTTACTCCTATCAGCTTGCACCAACAAATCTGCTTCCTTTTTCTGTTCTTTACGTCTTCCTTGAGTGGACGACTCATTCTGATGCTGACATTGACTGCAATGCTGTAACATCCTCTTTTCCCACTCAATAAGTTACTCACTAAATTTCAAAATACAAACTTTAAAACTAAAATTGTGTGTGTGTGTGTGGGTGGGGTAGTAAAGGGTGGCAAAAGTCAGAAGACAAAAGAATTGTCAATGAAAAATAAAAATATCCATCATCAGACAGTGCTCCCTTGTGGGACCCATTTGCAGAGCTTCCAAACAGGGTGATCTTTACTTAGCCTATTATTTTTGAGAGGTTCCTACATAAATCAAACACAAATTACCCAGTTCCCCTTTCTCAAAATGTGGTTCTTGCTGCTTCTACTGTTCTGCCCTGCAATGGATAGACTTTCACTATGAGAAGATAGGGTACAAGATATGACACTTGATGTCTTGTCCGACTTGAACTACTCTGTTTCTCTGCTCCAGCTATGGTCTCCTGACACTAACCAGTTGGCAAGATATCTGATTAGCTATAATTCATCAATCTACAAAACCTTTGTGCTGGCTTTTGTTAGCTCGCTAACTAGCTGGCCAAATATTGCAGTTCATGTACCCTCACAATGCAAAGTTAATACTAGACGTGGGAAGTGTGTCTACAAAATGCCATATACTTAAGCAAACATTTCCTTACAGAGTGCAGAGCTCTGGCTATTCAGTCCTCCGTGATCAACAGCACAAGTTTCAAAGATTCCAGGCTGATACAGATTATCCAAAAGGGAAATCTTTATTTCAATCCAACAGTGAAAACAGGCATACTACACTCCCTCCATGAAGGAAACTGGCCAAACGTTTTGTGCAAATCTTGCTCTTTCTCAAGGCTTGAGAAGTGTGGAAATTCTAGCAAAAATGTTTAGCTCAATTCAAGGAAGAGAGTCTTGTCTGTCTGTTTGCTGGAGCTCTGCGCTCTGTAAGTACTGTTCAATTTACTCTGGCACTTACCCGTTTATGTGTTGTAACCGCCTTCTAGGTTACTAAACATTTCCTTATGCTGTTACTGCTCTATTCTGGAAATATTTAACTAAATCCTGCCCTCGTCTTTAAACCTAACACCTTCCGATTTTGCTACTATAGATGGGTTCAGATTTATGGCCATCAACATTCGTAGTATGCTGAACAAGTCAGACAGATTAAAACTTGGGTTGCCCATTCAAACACAGATGTGCTTTTGCTAACTGAAATGTGGCTTAGTGCTTCCATTGATTCTAAAGTGATCTCAATCACAGAATGACTTCTGCAAGCACAGTCACTCAGCACATGGTGGTGGAATTTTACTTTATGTCAAAAACAAACTGACATCCTCCTTAACTTCTACTATCTAAACCAGCTGAGCGTGAATGTATTGTAGTTTCTATATCAACTCAAAAGCTGAATCAGTTAATGTAATTGGCTACAGACCTCCTCGGGGGAGGGATATTCTGAATTATCTGTCTAAACTTGATAGTCATAATAAAAGTAACACTAATTATGGGAGACCTAAACTTTGACTGGCTAACTTAAAAGTCAAGTGGCTTAAAGATGTTATGTGATGAGTTTGGTTTTGCACCACTTGTTTCGGAGCCCAGCAGACCTAGCCCTTAAAACCCCTCAAACTTATCTATCTTAGATACTATTCTGACAAACAG
Source organism: Neoceratodus forsteri (assembly GCA_016271365.2). Lineage (NCBI taxonomy): Eukaryota > Metazoa > Chordata > Ceratodontiformes > Ceratodontidae > Neoceratodus > Neoceratodus forsteri. The sequence continues at coordinate 1,877,328,993 of CM057452.1, forward strand.
ACCTGAGACGGTCAGTTACTGCTGTCTTTGATATTTGTTTTCAGTGATCATAACGTGGTGGTTTGTGCTAGAGGGTAAAAAATCATACAGTTAGTCTTCATTTATTATGTTTTCTTGCATATGCCAAGAAACATTTTGCAATAGAACAACATTTCAGAGGTGTATCAGAACAAGTCCAATGCAGAGCACTCTACAGTGGGCTCGACCCTTACAGACCAATAAGAATGCAATCAGCCTGTGACACTAGTCTGAGTTTCACAGCTGGAAGTCGTTTTAGTTGAAAGAAATTAAGCACTCCAATGAGAGCACTTCATTTCTTTCATTTGCATAGTGTTGTCAGCCCAACCCTCCGCTTCCCATTCTGGCATCACAATTAAACCCTCCCATTCCTTCTCTCAGTGTGCAGTCTGCCCTCTCACTCTGTTCCCCATCCCAGCATAACAACTGAACCCTCCTACTGCCTCCATCTGCAGTGTCCCTGCCCTGCTCCCTCTGTTCCTCATCCCAGCAGCACAACTGAACCCTCCCTCCTCCCTCTGCATGCTCTCCACCCCACTCTCTGTTTCCCATCCTGGCACCACAACTGAACCCTTTCACTGCCTCCTCTGCTGTGCTCTCTGCCCGGCTTTCTCTGTTCCCTATCCTGGCAGCATGACTGAACCCTCCCTCCCTCCCTCTGCATGCTCTTGCCCCTCCCTCTGTTCTGTGTCCTGGCATCACAAATGAACCCTTGCACTGCCTCCTCTGTGTGTTTCTGCCCCACCTCCTCTGTTTCCTGTCGCTGCTCCTGTTGTGTTAGTGTCCAGAGGCAGACAGCATTTGACCTCCTGCCCCTCCCACTATGTGATGTCCACCTGCAAACCAGCCTATGACAGTAGTCTGAGTTTCACAGCTGGAAGCCATTCTCTAGTTGAAAGAAATTAAGCACTCCAATGAGAGCACTTCATTTCTTTCATTTGTCTAGTGCTGTCAACCCAACCCTCCGTCCCCCATCCCGGCATCACAAATAAACCCTCCCACTCCCTCCCTCTGGGTGCAGTCTGCCCTGCTCCCTCTGTTCCCCATCCTGGCATCACATTTGAACCCTCCCATTGCCTCCCTCTGCTGTGCTCCTGCCCTACTTCCTCTGTTCCCCATCCTGGCAGCACAACTGAACCCTCCTGCTCCCTCCCTCTGCATGCTGTCAGCTCCACTGCTTCTGTTCCCCATCCTGGCATCCACAACTGAACCCTTGCACTGCCTCCCTCTGCATCGCTCCACCCTGCTCCTTCTATTCCCCATCCTGGCATCACAACTGAACCCTCCTGCTGCCTCCCTCTGTCTTGCTCTCCATCACGCTCCCTCTATTCCCCATCCAGCAGCACAACTGAACCCTCCCTCTCTCCCAGTCTGTGGTCTCTGCCCTGCTCCCTCTGTTCCCTGTCACAGGCTGTTACTGTGTTGTGGTCCAGAGGCAGACAGCGTTGACCTCCTCCCTCCACTGTGTGCTGTCCACCCTGTACCCTCCATTCCTCATCCCTAGTGTTGTACAAAATTTAAAAGTTTCACTTTCACGTGAAATATTTCATGAAATTCACTCATTTCTAAAAATATTTCACGGGTGCCTAATGTAATTTTGCCAGAAAATGAAAATTTTGCCTGAAAATTGCAAAATTTCACCAGCGGAATGGTGAAAATTGCCGCTTGTGGGTGAAATTTTGCCGCTTTTCTGTGAAAGTTTGCATTTTATGTGATATTTGCAAGTGCATGCCAATGAAATATTTTGCAGAATGGCAGAATTTATTGAAATATTTTACATTGCAAAATTGATGATTTTGTGGCAATTTCACTAGCAAAATTTTCTTTTGCAACATCTCTACCTGTCTCCTCGCTGCCGACATTGGGGTGCTCAATCCCCAGGTTGGCATTATGTACACTCCCTCGTGGGACATTGGGAATCCACTCCCCATGTCATGAAATATACATTTTCATACCCTGTAAAAAAAAAAGCTGTCCCTCAATGTCTTTTTTTAAGCTTGTAAAAAGAAATATCCTTCGCCGCCTCCCCATCCCCCTCCCCATCCTGACCTCACACTGAGCAGCCCACCACTCCACACACACCCTTTGCCCTATGCTTACCACCTGAGGTTGACTTCTGTCATCTTCTGTGGACTGGAACATGTCTGCACTCTTCAAATCCAAACCACGAACAGAGGAATCAAGGTAGCCGCCATATAATGGCTGTCAATTGCGTTTTCAACCTATGTTGATATCTCGCCATTTTGAATATTTTGCACCAAATTTTTAACATGGGATTTTGGGATCCTACCTATGAACACTGGCACTGTCATTTCATTACCCAGTCCCAAAGATGATTTCAAGTCACTGCACAGACTCACCTTTTGAGACTGAGCAACAAAACGACAGTGCCAGGTGTTCATGAGGTGAGGTCCCAAAAAGCCCATGTTGAAAATTTGGTGCAAAAACACACGTACATTTGGTCATTTTCAATATTTCCTCCAACTTTTCAATATAGCTATTTTATCACACCAGTTCATGAACAGTACAGCTGTCATTTTCACATCCTGCCCAAAATGTGTTTTCGCACCTGTGAAGAAGAATGCTGTTTTCCCATGGATTGAGCATTTTCACCTATAAGGTTCATGGGGTGGGTGTTAAGAAGACTATGTTCAACATTTGGGGTCAAAATATGAAAAATGATAAAGTTATGCCCATTCGTTGCAATTTTGGTATGCATGCTCAGGTATAAATTGTTTAAAACAAGCCATGTGGTAAGCTATACAAGTAAGATGACAGCTTGTCAAAACATAGTTTGGGCAGGTTTTTGCTCCACCAGAGTTCAACTAACACAATACACCTCTGCCACAGAAAACCATGCAAGGAAACATTTGGCATTGACAAATGCTCATTTACAAGTGTTCAGTCACTCATTTCACAAAACAAGAATGTCTCTACCATCTGGCTGTTGTAAACTGGGAGGACTTCTATCTAGCACTTTCAATACATATTGCATATAAAATTCTCCGCAACAAGTATTATAAGTTTATAAACCAGCTTGATCTCATTACAAAATAAAATGAAAAAGAAGTCCCCAAGGTTTGTTAATGAACTACAACAATGCCGAGGGACAGAGATCTGCATTATGCAACAGCTAGAACTACCAAGGTAACAAGATTGGACAACTTTTCAGCAAAGAGAAATCAGTGCATCAAATTAATTTGTTTGGCCAAAGTAAATTACTAACTGACCCTGTTGTATGACAATAAGAAAGATCCCTCCAGGTGCTGGAAAACTATAAAGGGAATGGAGGAAGGGTCAGCCCTTCATCATTACCCAGCCAGTTTCAAATTGGGAAGAAATTATGTACAGACATAGAGGATAATGTCTGGGGTTCAGGTGATAACAGCTCTGTAACCACCTCAAGTGGTTGCTAGGGCAACATGGTAAACCTTTAGGCACAGCTCGAGGGGTTTACTGTTGTCTTAGCAACCATGAGAGGTGACTGCATTGTGTTATTACCCAAACCCCAGCCATTACGCTTTAAAGTGTATGGTGTAAAGCTTTGACAATATTAGCCCAGAAGTCATGTCTTTCTGGTCTACCTCTTACCTTTATAAAAGAAGGAACCAATTCTTTCATTGCCCATTTCTATGCCCAGTTCAAGTGCTGAGATTTAAAATATGAGTTAAAAATTATCCGGTTGGTTGTTGGTGATCACATGGTCAGGAACAGCTCAGAATAATGGGATATGATGCTACGTACTCTCCTGGGGCATAGATGAATGAACAGTCACATTTCATGCCAGCAGCTCCAAGTACGATTGAGGTAATCTAAAGGGGCAGGAAAAAAACAGGAGTCCCCAGTGTACAAAAGTATTTGTTGCTGCTATTAGTCATTGCTGGGGTCTTGGTAAACATAAACTGCTACAATGGAATGTTGCTTTTAATTATTTACCAAGACTGATGGTCACATTCTAGGGCTGAGAATTTTACCGCATTCATGTTCTTTTTGTTATGCCACTGCTTTGACATTCTGAACAGTGGTTAACAGCTTTCAGATGTCAGGACAGTGGTATAACAAACCTGTGTAGGCACTGATTATGACAGGTAATAGCCAATAAAGCGCCAACCATGCATTATAAAGAAATAATCATGGAGGAACTGAATTCACATTTTGCTTCTGCTGGTAATGCTTCTGAAAAGTAGCCCATAGACAATATCCTATTACCCATCCCAGAATTACCTAATTTGACATCTATTAGCTTGGACCTATTCCAGTTTTAGTGGTTCTCCTTTCTGCAGGTGGAACAACTCCTTGCAACCTATACCTCACAAAAGCGATCGTGCTGATAACACTGAACCATTGTTTCTAAAAATGGGTTATCCTATCTTAACTGCTCCTGTAACCCATCTTTTCAATTTGTCAGTAGCAAGTTGTGAAATCTCACTACTGTGAAAACTGCTCATAAAATTCCACTATTTAAGTCAAGAGATAAGGCCTCATCGAGTAACCTTTGGCTTAGGCCATTCTCCCAGTCCTAGCCAAATTGCTTGAATTTCTAATAAATGAGTATTATCTTCATTGACCTGGTCCTAGCCAAATTACTTGAAAACTAGTAAAGGAGTGAACTAGAGAGTACCTTGATAAATTCAATATTATTACCCCTATGCAATCAGGTTTTCCAGCTCAACACAGTGTGACATCTGCTTTAGTTAAGGTTACCAATGATTGGTTCACTGCACTTGATCAAATACTAATATGGCAATTTTCTTAGACCTAGTAAAGCTTTTGATACTGTGGACCACAGTATTCTACCGAGTAAACTCGTGAATATTACCATAGGTCTGGATGCAGTAGCTTGAATTTTGGAGTACTGTACATTGTTGGGAGACAAGAGTAGCTAAAGTTGGAAGGATTATCACCCTCCTGTGCCAAAAGTTGCAAAGGATTGCTACAAGAATCCATATTATGACCATTGCTATTTATAATTTATATTAAAGATCTAAGTACTAATATTGTAAATGCAAAGCTTTTTCTTTACACAGATGATACTATTCTGCATGCTGCTAGCTCCTACCCAAGAGTTGACTCTGAATGTCCTTCAAAAGGCATTTGATCAACTCCAACTTAATCTGTGTACTTCAAAGCTTCTTCAAATGCCACAAAAACAAATACATGGTACTCTTTTTCCAAATCATTCCTGCACACCTCCTCAGCAGGCATTACAACTGTAGCAGGTGAATGATAGGAAATGGTAGATTCCTTCCAGTATTTGAGATTGTGGCTGGATAACAAGTTATCTTTGACTACATATTGAGAGTCTCTGTAAAATATCATGCCAGAGACTCGGGTTCTATTATAGGAATAAATTCTGCTTTAGCCCTGAGGCTAAAAAAACTTATCAGGCAACCTTTCTAATACTAGATTATGAGTAGTACTCTAATAATCTAATACTAGTAATTATAATCTAATACTAGTAATCTAATACTAGATTAGATTAAACCTTCTAATACTAGATTATGGTGATGTCATATACAAAAGTGCCTCAGTTTCTTATCTAGCTAAATAAGATATACTTTACCATAGAGCACCCTGGTGTATCACTGGTTTGTAGGCCAGCACACATCATTGTCTCCTCTATTTAGCAGTTGGTTGGATTTCGCTTATGATCAGATGGCTCAGAAATCTGCATTTCTGGTCCTTCAAAGCTATGCAGAATTTACTGCCACCATATATATCAAGTCTCCTTCAAAGATCCATGGGATTGTACAACCTAAGAAAACATAATACCATTCTGCTTGATGTTCCAAAGCACTATTCTAAATTTGGTAAGATGGCCTTTAGCTGTGCTACCTCCACATCTTGAATGCTCAGCAGGAATTGCTTAAACTGAATTCATTATTAGTCCATGTTATTGTAAGGTTCTACTTGGTCAGTTTTGCACTGGCAAATGTGTTTACCAATTAAAATACTATGTAAATCATGTTTAACTACATGATAAATACCTCATTTGTTAGTAGGCTCTCTGAATGTATCAACTCTGCTGCAAATCCTATTTATATACACTTCAGTTGTCTGTATCTTTGTATTAAAAACATAGACAAGGATGGCAGGAAAAAACAATGGTACATTCTGTCTGCCTAAGAAAAAAATGAAATCCCCAAGATGGAATTGCGCCTGTCCTGAAAAATACTGCAATACCAGGTCAATGCATGGAGTGGATGGAGCAAGCCCCTATTCCAAAAATCAATTTAATATATGATCCCCATATAAGGGTCATATCAGATAGTATAAGAACAGATACTACACTTGATCTTGGTCAAAGGCAGAGAAGTAATCTGAGATTATGGCTTGATTCTCAAACAAAATTGCGTGGTGCAAGAAGTGTGCCAAATACAATGGCGCAAGACATGACATGTCATAAAGATTGAGCCAAATAGAATTCTCAAATGCATGTGCTGTGCTACGAATGCGGTGCATTTTCAGAGGAGTCGTGCACCACTAGTGCCTGCTTGCCAACTACTGCTACCTGGCACACCGCATGTAGTTCTGAACAAAAGATGCACCATTCTCAATCTCGACTTCTCAACTCAAGACTGTGCAGCCAATTTCAAACACCTGCTAGACCAGCCAAAGTTGATCTAAGGCTACCTAGAGCATAGAAAGGTTGCAAGTAGCAGTCAGTCTAAGTAACAACTCTGGTGAGGCACCACCACAGCAGCAGTACCTAAGCATAGGAGAGATGTCAAGAGAATAGTACTGATGGCCATGGGGCTGGCCATACTAGCATGCTGATGGAACCATGCCCAACAACAGGGTGGTGCTGCCCATGTACACACAGCACAACAACACAGCAGATGCTGTAGAGATGCAAGGCATGTATATCACTGCCATACATCATACTGTCACCTAACAGAGGAGCAAAGTATTGCGTGCTACTGGCTGGGCAAGGCAGCCATAACGGCTGTGCCAAGAGCTGAGGGAGGATATGCAGACATGGACATGCAGAGGGACAGCCCTACCAACAGAGGTGAAAATCAGTGCTGCACTCCATGTATTGGCCAGTGGTGGCTTCTAGTACCCAGTGATGATATGGTGGGCATCTCCCAGTCCTTTGTGTGCCAGTGCCTGAGGCAATTTGTGAATGCAATGGTACGCCATGCACACAGATGCATCAGCTTCCCCATGGGTGCACAGCAGCAGCAGACCATAAAACAGGCCTTCTATACAATTGCTGGGTTTCCCCATGTGCTTGGTGCCATAGACTGCATGCACATTACCATCAGGGCACCCACTGATGAACCAGAGGTGTACATATACCAGAAAGGGTACCACTCAATAAACATCCAGGTGGTGTATGACAGCCAGACATGTATCCTGGATGTGGAGGCAAGTTCCTGAGTCCTGTCATGATGCACATCTTCAGGAATAGCAGACTGTGTCAGGCCTTTGAATATAACACACTGCAGGATGGCTGGCTCATAGGTAAACATGAACATGTAGGCATGTACAGCAGCCCGAGGTGCTGCATGTGTGGCAGTGCACACATAGGGCAGACATGGGACACAGGCTTTACATGATGGGCAACCATGGCACAAGATAGCTGAGTATGTACTGGCTCAGCATGGGATGGGAGCAGTGTGACACATGTCACCGCATGCATGGTCATGCATTACCCTGGGAACACTGCAAAGACAGTGGAATGGATGGGTGGCAGTGACAACTAGATGTGTTACAAGCCCCATACATGTGGTCCAGGGGACAACACATGAATATGCATAGGATGTCCATGCAGAAGTAACATGCATGCTTTTCCCCTGCAGATGACTGTGGATATCCCCAGCAGCCATGGCTCATGACACCAATATGGCACTTGGTGGTTGGGCACACACACGATACAATGAGGCACATGCCTCAACTCCATGTGTCATTGAGTGCACATCTGGACAGCTAAAGATGCAATTCTGATGCTTCAACAGGTCAGGTGAAACACTCCAGTACACCACAGACATGGCATGCAAAATTGTAGTGGCGTGCTGTGTGCTGCATAACATTTCCAATGCACATTGTATCAGAATGCCTGAACCACAGATGGAGCATGAGAGGACAAAGTGGAAGCAAAGGAGGACCAGTTCCAAGACAGATATGTGCTTGAGAACAGGCGTGCACAGTATATAGTTGCGGTCAAAGGAGATCGCAAACCTCATCTTCACTTTTCAGCTAGAAACAGACAACATCAACTGAATCACACCCCATGTAGGTGTGTGGCACACCAAGGCACTGTGAAAGCCACAATATGGACTGCAGGGACAAAACCAGTACATGACAGTCCACATGACCGTGCAGTGGTCCCACTGGCAGTGGACGCTCAGCGGTGACTAGGTGGTGGGACAGAGCAGGGCACAGTATCACTGTGTGACTGTGATGACATAGAGAACCCACTCCCAGTGCCAACAGCACATGGGGCATGCCAGAAATGACACAGAGGCATAGTCCTGGCCCAGAGGAGTTGATGCCTAGGTGTTTCCATCTGGGACCACACACTGTGTATAGTAGTAATGTACTATTGAGGGTGCCCATGGACTGTGTGCAGCACCAGGTGGCAAGTCACGGCTACAGAGGCGGCAATGCCTATGCAGCGCAATAACAGAGAACACTGGCTCACCAAACATGGAAATGGGGCAACAAAATCCACCCATGGATAAAATGACAGACAGACAGACAGATGCAGACCAACCCTGTGTGTACAGGCTGAATAACAGATATACTCACACACAGAATGCACACAAACACATCTTGCACACAAGGCACGTGGGTACAGCAACACACATCAGGATGGTAGGCAAGGTGCATGTTACGAACAGTGTCTGTGGTGCACACTGCATCAACACGTATGCACAGACACCTGTATCTTGCGTCGGCATCTGAAAATAACACAACATACGTTGCAGAAATGTGACTGTGTATGTGCATTGCAACGTACTCAGCAGCCTAGTAATGTGCTAAAACACAAAAGAGTGGTAGGAGCATGCAGGACACAAACTGTGGAGCACAGCTAGCATACACATCTCTCCCAACACAAAATATAGCAGTCATGCCAGGAAGGGCCAGGTTCCATAACTTTGGGGATGAGGAGACAGTAATCCTCATCAGCCTGTTGGAGAAGATGGCACAGGCACTACTGCCACCAGGCATTCCGAAACAGCACCCCTAACCAAAGAGAGCAATGCTGATGCACCATTGCCACTAAGTTGCAGAAGGCCAGTGGCATTTGAAGGATTGGAAGCAGGCCAGGCATAGGTGGAATGACCTGACCTGGAGGAAGGGTGACCTATTGCGGCACCTGCACAATATGGCCCATGATGCTGGCGTGCAGATGAGGGTGGATGGCCATGAAATACAATTAAGCAAATCCACACATGCATGTGACATGTATGCCTGTCAGTTTATTGACCAACAACAGTATGCATGCTAACATGATGCACATCTGTTCATGTTTCCACAGCGACAAAGAGGAACCACATCAGGAGGAGCAGGGCCCAGGGACCAGCCAGAGGGACAGCAGCATGGACAGGATGAGAGCCAGCCAGGATCCACAGAAGAGGTAGGTCGACACCCAACACAGCTACAGGACGGTGGGCAGATGCAGCAATGCGCTTTGCCACAAGAGTCACACTGCAGGTGCATCACCCCTACACATGCCACAGGATCCCACATGGGAACATATGCTAGGTGTAACTTGTGTGTGTGGGCCTCAGCCCATAGAACATGTACACATCTGCAATAGAACCATGCAGCAGCATATGCCAATGTGGTATACACTTTGTGCCATGCAGACTGTTGGGACACATGTGTGGCAACATCATGTGCCCCTGACATGGTACCATGTAGGGACAGTGCAGCCTGCAACACATGCACACCGAACATGGTATAGACTACATGTGTCCAGTGCTGAACACCCCATGGTCCCACACTGAGACAAGTACAGCACATGTATGGTGAGGCATGTGTGTGCACATGGAGCCACACTTGCCCATATTGTATATGGGCAGACATGGCATGGAATGGTGCAAACAGTGTAAAACACTGGGATACTGCACAGTGATGCAGACATGGCTGCACCACTACAAATGCCATGCTATGTATGTAACAGTCCAAAGGTAGACCTGGCATTAACACCCCCCAATGAAGGCCTGCACCATTGCCCCAGAGGCCACAACATGTTGCGGCAACATTGGGGTGTGCATGATGTATAACATACCTCCTAGGTTATGGGTGTCAGGAGTCACAGGGCGCACATGGGGCAGTGAGACAAGGAGCACAACTGCATGCATACTGACAGTGTGCTTTCTGCTCTCTTGCAGATGCCACTGGGAGGGCCTGGGGAGGAACAGCAATGTACACCATGATGGGGTGCCCTGAAAGGGCGATGCAGCACCTGAAGTGCACCGAGGCCAGGGCCTATGCCATGTGAACACAGAGCATGGAAGGGTAGCAAGACCAACAGGTGGAAGCTGCACATGTGGAGCACCAGAAGCCTGTCAGGAGAGGGACATGGAAGATATCCATGAGGTGCATGTTGCATCAGACAGTGGGGAAGCTGATGGGAGAGATGTGGAGGTGCAGTCACAAGGGCAAGAGGTTCTTGATGCACTGGGAGGCTGAAATAGGACAGCTGGACAGCACTGGTGATGGTAAAGATGTGGCCATGGCCACATTGCATTGAGGCACAGGACACTGTGGACATTCAGGATGGTGGTGATAGCCATGATGTGGTGCAGGCCGATGCTACCGTGGCTCAGCTGCCAACCAGAGGGAGGGCCTCCAGGAAAGTGCACACAGACTTGGGGATGCTTGCTTATGGCCCATACTTCACCATGTAGATGGTCTGGTTGGAACTACAGGCACTGCTGAACTGCATCAATGAGCTCTTGGGACGATGAGCAGTGGGCGTTGTCTGCTGCACTCATGCCTGATGCTGCAACACAGCAAACATTGGTCTCACGATGCATTAATTATGCCTAATGTAGCCTGTATAGTTGTTGTGTTTTGCATAGTTAATAGTTCCAGTAGTGCTGTTTATACTTGTTCATTGCTGTTTTTAGTTGTGTTATTTCGTAGTTCATAGTACCTATCATGGTGCATATACTGTATATGTTCAATAGCATGTAATTTTTGTTGTGTTGTTGCATAGATTATAGTTCCTATAATGCCGTTTATACATGTTCATAGCTGTTTGGTGCTGCTGTTTAGTGTCCTTAGTTCCCTCTGCCCAAGTAGTGTTCTGGCTAGTTACATAATAAAGCATTGTTTGTAACCATATATGTTGTGTGTCTGTATCCATGGCATGGACAGGCCCATAGGACTGTCCAGCCTACATAGATGTGTCTGGCCATTGTGATGTGTCACGTCAACAATGGCTAAATACTACCTCTGCCATGTGTCACCACATACAGCCAGCCACCCCAATGGCCATAGCAATTCAGTCATACTCATCTCGGCGGCATGATACTGTACACAAAGCATGATGGTTGTTCAGCAGATATCAATCTGTATACATCACATGTTGGCAATATGTGTGCTTCATCCCTGTATGTCCCCCAATGTGCACAGGCCCATGCATACAATAACATGCCCCATTCTATGGTACAATGTTGGAAGTAGATTGTGCATATCTGCTATGACCACACACCCATTCCACAGCATCCTCTGTGTGTACACAATGCCTTGCAGGAAAGGCATAGGTTGTGTAGAGCAACAATGTGGTGTATGTGTATGTATCTGATGTGCGATGCATCACATATGTGACTATGAGAGTAGGGTGTACTGCAGCCCACACCCGTCATCATGTCCCATGTGTACAGGCACATCATGACATGTCCACAATGACAGCCGGCTGTGTGACAGTAGTACACACCTGGTGAGGGAAAGTCATGGTGGCCATACAGTACGCTGTATGGTACGCAGGAGTGTTGGGGAACATGTTCTCCCACAGTCAGGTACGTCCATGTGGCATGTGGTGTATACATATTGACATCCTGACCTTTGGGGACCATAGTACCATGACCGCCTCATGCACAACATGGCCTTCATGCAATGGACACATGGGCATCCTGTTAATGATGTTCACATAAATGCTTGACATGGTCAGACACAGGCATTGGCATTTATGTGGTGTGCCTACACTATGCCACCCATGGATGGGGTTCACTTGTGTGTCATCTGTCATCATACATATACTACATGTGGGGTGTACACCCCAGGATACAGATCAGGCAATCCTCTGTTGGTATCCTGAGGTATTGTTCCCGCCCTCACACACGTATGCATGATGATGGTGATTATGTAGCAGCATGTGATGCCTGTCCCCCACATGTGTAGACTGGCCTACACTCAGAGACACTCACTAGGCCACAGATGGGGCCAGTCTGCCTGAAACCATTCTGCCATGTAGAGTGCATTGAATTCCCTGGGCACCTGTAATGTTGTGGGGTGGGATGGGTTGTATGGCCCTCACAGTAACGGTAGCACTGGGAGCCCTGGACATTACCTGTGATGCTACCATTGTGCTTGTGTGTGTAGGATGGTCCATTGTCTTCAAGGGACCGTACAGCCAGTGGCAACTGTTCTGCATATATCTGTATATTGTATTGAGGGCTGCTATTTGTTGTGTGTGTATATGTGCTGGTTGCTGCCATGGTATGATCGCAGAACATGATCTTTGTGAAGTTTGGCATATGAATGGACGGGATTGGCTGACCGGTTGGGACAGGGTTGTGGCCATTGGGACAGCTTCCACACGGCAAAGGCATGGACTAGATCTATGTCAATCAGGATAAGGGTATTACCATTCCCAGTGTACCTAGCATCATGTAGTATGCTGCTGTGTGTAGCTGGTCACTTTGGTGTTATTATAGGCACATTTGCATGATACCACGTCATCCCTGGGCAAGAGTCATGATGTAGCGGATTGGTGCAATGCTGGCCAGCACATGCTGTGTGCAGCAGTTCAAAGTGCTGCATAGTGATGCTTTGGCTGTGCCATTGCCCATCCATACATCGCATGCATGTTGGTGTGGGCATGTCTGTGGTAATGCCTGTATGCTCACATGCATTCGTGTAGCAATACACCGCAAAATGCACATGGCTTTAGTAGTGACCCATATTTCGGCTGTGGCTGTTGGTGTTCTCTTAGTTTCACATATGACCTCCTTTGTGCACCCTGTCATATGGCACATGCTCTGATGTGGGTGACAGCAAGGCACATCCACTGTCGGGCATGCCATGCGGACAATCAATTGTGTACGCATGCTGGGATGGATGTTTACACAGTGATCAGCCTGGAGGTGCGTGCGATGGCACTTCTAGCCAATGCAACTTGCAGCAGCTGTGAATGTTATGCTGTATGGTCTGCTACTGTAATGTGGGCTAACCATGTCAGTGCACATACCTGTCACAGCACATGGCAATGCCTGAGTGCCTCCTGTGGGTTGCATCCAGAGGGCAGTTGCACAGGGTGCAGTCACGCTCAACATGGTGGGCAACACATCCCTGGTGTCACCCACCCCTGCCTACTGTCCATGACTACACAACATTCTGTATGTCATTCACAGTGTACGATACTGGATGTCATATGAGAGTAAGTCAAACTACCATACGACAAGGTGGAATCCCATGGTTTGGACCTACTTACATATTGCATCATCCAAACTTGTGTTGTGGGTATGTGGTTGCATCCCATATGGGGCATGCCTGTATATGTTGTGTGGTGTCCATACCATTGCAATACACTCTTGTTACATGGTTCCACGTCCTGTGGGTACTGTATGTCATGTCATGATGTCAGACGCCATGCATGCCTACATGCTTTGTCCATGCCTTGCATGCCCCCGCATCGCATAATCGGCCCTGGCATTTTCATGTTGCTACTCTGTCCTAGTGGCACAGGCTGTGTTATGGCATGGTGGATCTCTGGTCTCTGTGATGCGGGTGCATTCCCTGTGCCTTGAGTCACGGCCACTACACTATCACATGCATTGCCGCCCATGCTACTTGTGCATGCTGTTAGCTGCTCTTTGCAATATTCAGCGCTTTTCTACATGTTTGTCCTGTGTATCCATTACCATGGGTGACACTGTGGGTGGCATGGTGCATTTCCTCTTCCTGTCAGAGTGCCTTGGCTCAGTGTACTGCACAGTGTCTGCAGGTTTTGGGTTGTTGCCTGCATGGACACTGTGTACGTCTGGGCCATGTGTTCCCCAACACCATGAGACAGCGGCATCACTGGCAACATTGGCTGTGGCCTGTATTTCAGATGTCCCCTGTGACACATGTACCCTTTCTTGCTATTTGACACCCTCGTGTGTGTGTGTCCATGTGTATTGTTTGTGCTGCCTGTTACTCATCTCCAGTTGTGCTTGCTGGTGTGCCATCCACAGACATTGATATGGTCATGCAGGCATGCTGGGGCTTGTGCATCTGTAGCTGGTGCACCTCGCATCTTCCACTGGAGAGGGGCTTGATTCCATGACCACCGTCCCCATCCTTTCCATAGCCATGCCTGTGCCATATCTGGCAGTTGTGGGAAGTTGTTTTTCCCCATCCACCGCTGCCTGTCTGCCTGTGTTGTGTCATTGGCCCGCTGGGTCTGGGCGGTAGTCCCTCACTGTACCCTCATGCTGTATCATACATGGCTCTGTCATGTGCTGGTCAGCCTGCTGATGCTATTGTGCACAGTGTCCTGCCATCTCCCCTTGGATGCGGGCCCTCCATCCCTACTGGGTGCAACCATATCAGGCTGGCGCCCATCCTTACATTGCAGATGTGTGTCGCTATGAGTGGTGTGCGTGTTCATGTCGCTGCGGTGCATGTGGCATGCTTTGGTCTCCTATTGTAACTTGTGGGCCATGACTGCATGGGCGACCTTGCACTGTGTTACTAGAGTGACACATGGCCTGTGTCAGAGCAATGATTGCAGCCGCCATTGCCGTATGGCCTCTGTGTGTGTGTGCTGCATTGCAAGGCCACATTCCACCATGATGGTGAGGTGCTCTGTGGCTTCTGCCTGCCACTGTGCACACATGCATTCCATTCTGCATTGCCATCCACTCCACATGCTGGCACCCAGCATCACATACATGGTAATTTAGTACATCGCACATGTCCTGCATGGTCACCTCTGCACGCATCTGTGCTCCACTGCAACAATGTTATTCTCCTGTAGTGCAGTTCACATGCCTATGACTGCATTGTAAAGACTGTCATGGTACCCCACCACATCCCGGAGTACCTGTTCAGGTCATTATCCTCTTCCACCTGTTAAATTGTAGGCACAGCCTGCGGTGGTGGTGGAAGGTAACAGACTGTCAGATGATGGTGTGATGTCCTCCTCTATGTTCCCTCCTGCACTGTTTTGCAGGCTATACTGATGATGGGACACCCTGCAAGGCTCAGTTTCAGCCCTGTGATCCTCTGTTCTATCGTGAGCTCCACGCCGATGTTGGCCATATTGCTGTGTGTGGGGAACTACGGTTTGTGTCCTGTACACTGGCCAGTGTTGTGTCCTGTGTGACCTCTGTCAGCACTCTGTTTTGCTCTGCCTCATCCATCTGCTGTACTGCACCTTGTATGCCCACATCCATGGTGTCCGTCGTCTGCCTGCACTGCACCCTGCATCTGTGTGGAGACATAATGCATTGTGTGTTAGTGGTGTGCCACCTATGCATGTCGCTTGTCATTCACTCCTGTGAATTCATGCCATTCATTCTGTATGTCTGGTCCATGCACATTGGTGGCTATACTGATTTGGCATACATTGAATGCTGTGTTGTTCCATCATACATGCATATTGCACAGGGATTGTTCGGTTTCTGTTGGCACAGTCCAGATGGACACGGGCAGTGTGTGCTGTAGACCTCGCTGGATGACAGTTCTATCACATTTGCATACATCAGTGCCCATTGCTTCCCATCTCCATGCCTTGTTTTGTGCCTGCCATTCATATGGAGTGCACCTGCATGCATGACTTTGCTGCTGCCCTGCTGTGTGTTTCCTTCGCCTTTGTGTAATGGCATGTTCCTGCCCCGGTCATGTGTACTGGTCAGCCACCCATGTGGCGGTGGTCTTTCTGTATTGTTGTGGTGCATGGCTACTGCATGTGTGTTGCACTGTTGCAGGCTGCATGCTCATCCATCTCCCAACCCATTTCTGTGTTGCTATTGCAGTGGCTATGCGGCTCAGTCACAAGGGTGTTCTGTGGACCATTAGACACCATGGAACTGTCCTGCTGTGTACTACCTTTGGGTCCCTTGTGAAGAGTGCCCTTTGACTTGGCATTGCCTACATTGCATTTCACACATGTACATACATGCCACATGCTGGAGCCAGAACAGGTCCAGATCGTTGTCACCATCCACTGTCCATTCGCTATGTGTCCTGCAATACGCCTCCTCATGTTGCGCCAGTGGGATGGTCTGTCTTGGACCCTCCCATGCCTGTTGTGCAGCATGGTTGTGGGTGATCTTTTCCTTGGACCTCTTTGCTGGTCATGGTGATGCTTTTGCAGTTCATGCCTTGTGTGCCTGCTGCTGGCTACCGCGTTAACCTTGGTCGCCACCTCGTCCCATGTCTTATGTCTCCTGGCATGCAGTTTCCTGTCCCCACCCCTGGACAGTATCAGTTCCACCTGTTGATGTGATGGGTCATATATTACCCTGCACTGCTTCATCATCTGGGGCATGTTGCCTGAGTTGCCGATGTGCCTGTTATCCCAGTTTGCATGTCATGCACATGTTTGTACTGACCGTGCCTCCACTGCCTCAAACAGGATGTCCGCCTCCTTGTCTGTAGTTTTTTTCCTCTGGTGTTGTCCTCTTGCACTCTGCAGCATTCCTTCTGCCACCATTGCCAACTCTGGTTTGTGGCGCAGTTTATGATGGTGTTTCTGGGTGCACCAGTCTTATGGTGGGTGTGCACCCCTGTGTCACTCTTCGGCATAAATGGGTGCCTGTACGAGAATCTGGTGCTTGACACATGGTGCCTGGTTCATCTTCTTGCTTTGAGCCACTATGCATCTGTCTAGGGGTGCTTTGAAAATCGAGTCCCATATTTTTATTACAGCTAGATTTTATCTAAGGCAGCTCCAGAAAACTGTATGAAAGCTGCACACTTGAGCAGACTAAATAGACTGAAATGGCCTGTTTCTGCTAGCATTTTGTATGTTTGTATGTCGTGTATCTGTTGGCCTGTGTTTATAAACAGATTTCTAAATTCTTATATTTTTTTCCTTAAGTAGTTTTAGGTACTTTTTCTGTTTTCTCCCAGATCCAGACTCCCTACCTTGGATACGTGCATGTGGAGGCAAACGCACACTGCATCTCAAGGTGCCCTCCTTCATTTCACCCCCACCTATGCTAACCACTGGACCTCCACCTGGTGGCAATGGGACTATGGGGGTGGTGACCCACCGCCAGGAGGGAAGCTGCCTTCCAGCTGCTCAATCCTGCTCTGACCGCCCCCATCAACACCCTGACAACCTGAGTCCATTCCCGAACCTGTGTTATGGGTATAACATGAGGTAAGGAGTACAGGCCTAGCCCTCAATGCCACCAGGCTGGCTTAAATTTGTATTTTATGTACTGCTGCCATTTTACCTTCTGTAATGTTGTCTGTCCCTACTAGGATCTCCTTGTAAATGAGCATTGCTGAATGGAGCTTTTTACTGGTAAAAATAAATACATACAAATACAAATTATTTTTCCATATTTTGTACCAATTTTTCATAATTTTTTATTTTATTGTTACACGTCCTTACTTTTCTTCAGTTTCCCCATATGCCCATTTTATAAGTGCAATAAGACACTCTTGGAATGTGTATCATGCTGTGATTACCACACTCCCAGGGGCAGTCAGTACTCAACCTGTGGCCTTGTGTCTAAGTATGGCCTCTGGGAGCGCAGTTATCACAGCGTAATGTACTCCCGCCATGTCTTATCACTTACTTAGAAAATGGGCTGAAGTTTCCTGCTCTGTGATTGGCTGAGAGTGATGCCAAGCTGGTTCATTAAGTACCACCTGCCCTCAGCAAGACCCAATGCCAGCCTGCCCTTCCTCGGTACCAAATACTAAATACTGTGAAATATTGTGAACTTTTGTCCATTCAGATTGCCATTGTCATGGTTAAGAAATTGACTATGTGTTGTGTATATCCTTAAAAGTAAGTACAGAGGACTTACAGGAGTTCCTCTCAGTATTAGCCCTTAATACTGTGGGAGAAACCATTGTGTTGTGATTTTAATTCAAATTGGTCTGGAACGGAGTACCTGGGCTGATAGATGTTTTGCCACATACTGGCCTCCAGCAGTTAATTAATATCCCCACAAGATTAAATTTAAAACAAATATGCACACTGTGCTTGATTGGTTTTACAAACAAAGTAAATCACGTTTTAAATTGTGGCTTAATTTCAGATTCACTTAGTGATCACCACCCTGTATTTTGCCTCTGGAAACATTCATTAGATGTACAATAAAGCCTATGATTTCTGAGTTTAGAAATTTTCAGGTTTTGATGTTTCTGGATTTAGAGATGGCCTACAGAATATAGATTGGTCTTTTCTTGAAATAATACCTGCTGTTAATTGTGCTTTGCATTATTTTATGACAGAATTTACTAGGTACTGGATATGCACGCCCATTTATTAGAAGATGTGTTCGAGGTAAAGAATCTAAATGGTTAACATCTTCTTATTTAAACTAATGAAAGAAGGGGATACATTGTGGAAATATTACATGAAAAATCAAAGGGCTGTAAATTTACAGAACTATAGGTGTTTAAGGAAGAGATGGGGTGGAGATTAGGAAAGCTAAGGCTCACTATCTGAGGCAACGGCAGACTGCAGGATTGACAAATAGTGCAACATTTTGGAACACTAGCAGCAATATGATTGATCCTTGATTTGAGTCAAAGTTTCACATGAATAAGGGTGGTGAAAAAACGAACAGATCCTCTGACAGTGGCAAATGAATGTAATGTTTTGTTTACTGATTTGGATCACTATAGTGCTCAGTTTGGACCAGGTTTAGTTGATAATAATATAGGGGGCCGTACTGGATAATCCAACATTTTATCTAAAGGCAGTCACACACACAGAAGTGTTTAAACTTCTGAAACAACTTAAGAAAGATAAACTTGTGGCTTCGATGGTCTGTCTCTAAATTGCTACATTTAGCTTCAGCTGAGTCAGCATACCCTGTCAGCCTGATTTTAATTTGTCTTTTGTCTAGGAGAAGTACCTGACCTATGGAAATATTCTTGTGTAATACCAGTCCATATGGCAGGTTCAGCTAGTGACTATAAATTATAGACCAATCTCTATTCTGTCGACTTTATCTAAATTACAGGAAAAGATTGTTTTGGGCAACTGTCTGACTACGTGGAAACACATGGTCTTCTGTCACAATGTCAGCATGGTTTCAGGAAGGGAGGGGTGTTGAGAGTGCCTTGGTCAGAGTTCACAAGTGCGGTCCATGAGGTATGGAAGGGGGATGCCTGACTGGGGCGCGTCAGTGGACTTGACCAAGGCATTTGATTTGATGGATCATTCCTCTAGTTGAGAGACTTAGATATATAGGGTGGGACTCCAGTATTATCTTGGGTATCAAACTATCTTTCAAATAGGTTTCAGATGGTAAAGATTGGAAGTAGCTTATCTGTTAAGGTTTTGCTCATGTGTGGAGTCCCACAAGGCTGCATATGAGGCCAATTTTATTTTAATTTTTTTTATTCAGTTACTTCATCTGTTAAGGATGCACATGTTGTTATGTATGCAGATGATGCTGTTGTCTTTAGTCTATAGAAACATTGTCAGAGCTTAATGTAACTCTGACTAGGGAATTTAAAGCAATGGAAAATTGGCTGATAAATAATAAATTATTATTAAATAAGCAAAAACAAAAACCATGGTATTTGGTACTCTTGTAAAGTTAAAAGCTATTGGTTCTAGTTTACAGTAGAGTCATTGGATGGGGCTTTATATGAAAATGTAAACAGCTTTAAGTATTTGGGGTAGTTATAAATTCAACATTAACATATGAGCTACATCTACATGCTATTACATTTAAAATACATTTCAAAATTGCCTTATTATATAGGTTGCACAGTTTTTGACAGATGAGACATGTTTGGCAATAGCTAATCAGTGTCTGTTGCCAATTTTGAACTATGCCTCAATAGTGGTGGATAATGCTCCTTATAGTACATTACATGGAAATCGGTATTGTCGCATAAAATAGGAAGAGTTGCACTATTAACACCCAATTATGTACATCATTGTACCATATTAAAGAATCTAGGATGGTTATCAGTTGAATATTATCACAAACTTGTATTGTCTAAATTGGTTTATAAAATCACAACAAACAGGGGTACCTCTAACATTAAAAATCAACTGGTGATTTCCAGTTTAAATTACATACTAGATCATCAGGGGCTCCAACTATACTAAGAATTTCATTTATGTACACTTCTAGAGGACAGTGCTCATTTGCATACTGTGCACCTAAAATGTGGAATGATATCCCAGTACACATCGAGGTATAGGTAGTTATGGGTCATTTTCCACAGCTTTGAAAACACACTTTATGAATTTGTCTAAATGCAGATGCTATCTGGATTGATATTTTTCTAGATTGGATGTATCAGCTATGGAACTACAGTCTCTGTGATATTGATTTTGCACAGCAGTTTGAACTGTATTAGAGTTTTTAAATCAACATTAATGTGTAGACGTGGAACTTATATTCCTATTTAACTATGTTTTGTATTTTGTATTACTCTGTCTTATGATGTTTTTGTATGTATCTTTGATTGACCACGGGTTGTACCTGTAAAAGAGATTGTATCCCAGTGTACTTACCCATATATAAATAAAATCAAATCAAAAATCAAATCAAAGTGGTATCACTGTGCCAGTTTACATTCCACAAACTTCCATTTTTACTGCTCAATAAGCAAGAGCAGTGACTGAGTTAGGCCCCTCCCACACAACTGAACTTCATTATAAGATGTTTAGAACACCATGAACAATGTTCATAAACAAAATAAAGAACTTCCCTTACCCTATTCTTCACCACCACCGCTTGATTAATTATGTTCCTGTCCTTCAGCCACCTGCCTAGCTGCCTTACCTTCTGTCCGCAAGCCAGCAGCATGCTTCCATGTACAGGTGCAAAACCAAGAAAGTGCAGCTGGTCTCATGCTCGAGAGAGTGCTACCCCAGAGACAGTGGAACAGTAGAGCAGAGTAGTGGGGACTTACAATGGAGCACAGGGTTAACCACAATGTACGTAAGGACTTCTCAACCAAAGAAAAAATGGATATTGTCAGGGGAAAAGATTTAGCCAAATAACCCCAAAATACAGAACACAACAATCAAACACTGCAGTCATTCTACTGGCAGATGTACCAGTAGAGGACTACTTTTACCAAATAAATATGACTAAAACTCATTTTTACTCATCTTTAATGGCTTTCGCGGCTAATCAAGGGGTAGAAGGGTACCGGCCACACCTGCATTGTACTAATACTTGCTTGCTGCTGCTAAATTCTCACTTTGTTGAAGAAGTCTGATTTATTTCTTGTACAAAGTTTATATTCAAAACTATAGATTACATTTGTATTTTCTGTCAGAAATGTACTGAAAATGATAATAGCAGGCAATATAAAGAATTAATACAAATATAAAAATTGCATATCAAGTAAGCACCCACCCTAGCACCCGATTGTAACATCGTGGATCCACAACTGATGGCATTATTTTATTTTTTAAATCCTATTAAAATGTAGTTGTTTTCTAAGCACAATAATATCCTCCGCGGTGAGTGGTATAGGCGGTACCAGACCTTCCAGGGGCTATAAGGGCTATTACTTCCTGGGTCATCCGGTATTGCCTAATATGACCCACCTCTGTTGGGTATTATTGCTTGCATTACACATTCTAACTACATACAGTAAAAACATACAGGGGAAAATAGTTTTAAATGTAAACTGTAGATTTCATGGAATACTGCAGATGCTGATGTTCTGTCAATTTAGGGAATGTTATGGTATGATAATGTTCTTCCAATTGTCTGCTGTTTGATTCTGATTGGCTAAGATACACATGCACAACAGCAGACCACTCATCCAGAACAGATGAGTAACAATTATAAACTATGCACAACAGGCCTATAGTGTATGGTAGAATGCTGTTCTGCAAGGAAACGATGCTTAGAACAGTGTTGTGCTACTAGTGATGTCATGATGCTGTTGTACTGCACTGAGTATGTCACAAGTGCAGCACAACAACATCAAAGGTTGTTGTACATGCTCGATGAAGTGGCCGAGTGGTGAGGAAGTTAGCAGTGCTGGAATGATCCATTGCAAGCAATGCCAAAGTAAGGCATTTTGTTGTACCAGGGGACCTGTTTTGGGGCCAAGGAGTGCACTTATGGCTGCCCATATACTATAAAGAGTGTATATGAGTAAACATACACATACAAGGATATTTTTTAAATCTTGAGACTTCCATGATAACGAGACTCTCGAGCTGTGTTTCCTCGAGGGTCTACTGTTACTATGGAAACCTTTCAAATTAAGAATAGCCATGTTGTGATGATTGCTCACACACAATCTTTATATGCTGTCACTGAATTCTGTTGTTCAAATTGTTCCATCATACACCATAAGTTGGTGTGGCCACTGTCTTCTATACTGCTTATTCTCCTCTTATTTATCATACAATATGTGCTACTGCCATACACTCGCTTTATTATGCCATTGCTTGCCTGCTTGTGTTTTCCACGTAATGAAGGTAATAAGTTGACTTGCCAGCCATGCTGCTAACTGTTAACATGGCACTGGTACGTTGTACTATGTTTATTTCCACCATACACAGACCAGATATAATCATTAGGGTGGTGAATATTTTATTTTGAATATTCGCTGAATATTCATACTCTGGACCCCAAAACTCAGAAGTTTGGTATTTGGCTTTGTTATTCATGTACCTGTGGGGATTGAAAAACATCCCCTTACTCTCCTCCCAGCCCAGTTGTGTTAAAAGCAACCCCATCTCCCCATCCTCTGCAACAAGCCCAATCCCACTATCCCCCAGCACCAAAAACGTCAAGATTAACAAGAAAAAAATCCCTCAAATGGGTGGCTGGCACAACCCACCTAAGATAAAATGTGATGCTTTTAAGCAAGAAAGCCAGGAGTAGTTTCCCCACAAGAACACAAAGAAAAGGAGGGCCTCAGCCCATAATGGCAAGATAAAATGTGATGCTTGTTCCTGACCGATGGGGGGCAGTTACCTTGTTGTGGTGGTCAGGCTTGATCATGATACAGCTGGATGATGAGACTAAGAACCCTTCCAAAGATTCACAACAAGTCAGAATATTGGAGTTATTAGAAAAACATTGTAGACTTTAAAGGAAGAAAAGGAGGGGGGAGGTGCTGGTACTTAACTAATTGATTTTGATTGGTCACACTCTAGATGCCTCTCACAGATTTTACTAAGATGCATTGTAAATGCAGAGGTTGAGCTTGCCAAACCATTTACACTGATTTGAACACAGGAGAATTGTGGCCTTCTTCTAAAATGGTGAGCTCCCCAGTAAACACCTGTAACCTGTTGTTGGGCAGAGCACACTACATAAGCAAGAAAGCCAGGAGTAGTTTCCCAACAAGAATATAGAGAAAAGAAGGGGACCTCAGCCAATAATGGCAAGATGAAATGTGATGCTTGTTCTTGACCGATGGAGGTGGTCACCTTGTTGTGGTGGTCAGGGCTTGATCATGATACAGCTGGATGATGAGACTACTAACCCTTCCAAAGATTCACAACAAGTAAGAATATTGGAGTTATTTGAAAAAATTGCAGACTTTAAAGCAGCAAAAGGAGGGGGTGCTGGTACCTAACTACTTTATTTTGATTGGTCCACACCAGATGCCCTGCACAAATTTTTCTTAAGATAACATAGAAACATAGACTTTGATGGCAGATAGGACCACTTGGCCCACCCAGTCTGCCCATTCTCTACCTACTGGATAAGCTGCAGATTCTAGTTAACCAACAGCCTACTTCCTGCCACCCCCACTACAATTGCCTTGTGTCTGTCCCATGCATGTTTGAATTCCCCACTGTTTTAGCCCCAACAACCTCCCAGAAAGGCAGTTCCACGATCCACCACTCTCTCCGTGAAAAGATTTCCTCCATTACCCCTGAGCCATCCCCCTCTATCTTTAAATTGTGTCCCTTGTTCTTACACATCTCTTTTTCTGAAAGATGCTACCCTCCTGGACTTTGTTGATTCCCTTGAGGTACTTGAACATTTCTATCATGTCCCCCATCCCTCTTTTCATCAACGGTATACATATTAAGCTCTCTCAGTCTCTCTTCATATGATTTCTGATGCAGACCCTGTACCATTTTAGTTGCCGTCCTCTGGACTGCTTCCATCCTGTCTATGTCCTTGCGTAGATGAGGTCTCCAAACTGCACACAGTACTCCAGATGGGGTCTCACCAACTGTCTGTACAGAGGGATAACCACTTCCTTTTTCTACTTGTGATGCTCCTCTCATGCATCCCAGTATCCCCTGGCTCTCCTCACTGACTTCTCACCCACCTTTAGATCATCTGATATGACTACCCCAAGTTCTGTTCAATTTTGTTGTTGTTAGTACCTCCCCTGCTATTGTGTACTCTTCTCCTGGTTTTTGTTTCCCAGGTGCATTACTTTGCACTTCTTTGCATTGAATCTAAGTTGCCATATGTCTGACCATTCCTCCAACCTTGCAAAGTCCCTTCTCATCCTTTCTACCCCCTTGTGTATCAACTCTGTTACAGATCTTTGTATCATCTGCAAAGAGGCATACCTTTCCCTCCAGACCCTCTGAAATATCACCTATAAAGATGATAAAGAGGACTGGACCCAGTACTGAGCCCTGAGGTCTCCACTAGTGACCCCTTTCTTCAGAATGTGTGCCACTCATCATTACCTTCTGTGTCCTGTTGTGCAGCAGTTTGCAACCCAGGCTACCACCCTGGGATCCACTCCAAGCTGGCTAACTTGATTATTAATCTTTTGTGCGGGACTGTGTCAAATGCCTTGCTAAAGTCTAGGTAGACCATATCACAGCCCCTCCTGGTCTATTATTTTGGTCACCCAGTCAAAATCTATTAGATTTGCCTGACATGACCTTCCTGCTGTAAATCCATGCTGCTTTGGGTCCCAGCCCTCTGGCCCTAGGTACTTAACAATTCTTCATTCAGAAGTGATTCCATCATTTTCCCTACCACTGAGGTCAAACTTACAGGTCTGTAGTTTCCTGCTTCTGCCTTGCTCCCACTTTTGTGAAGGAATCACATCTGCCCTCCTCCAGTCCTCAGGTACCACCCCATCCTCCCATGATTTGTTAAAAAGTGTGTCGTCAGTGGTGTCACTAGGTCCTCCTTAGTTCTTTTAGGATTCTGGGGTGAATCCCATCAGGCCCCATTGCTTTGTCCACCTTGAGTTTTAGGAGTTCTTTCAGGACTCTTTCTTCTGTAAATGTACTGGTGTCAACCCCCACCCAGAGTGCTTCTATTGTCTGGTTTAGGTAACTCCTCCTCATCTTCTTTTGTGAATACTGAGCAAAGTATTCATTCAGTATCTCTGCCTTTTCACTGTCTCCTCTGTCCACCTCCCTATCCTTATTAATTTTCACTATTCCTCCCTTAACCTTTCTATGCTCCCCAATGTACCTATAAAGGTTTTATCTCCTTCTTAACTGACTTGGCTATTTTTCCTCAGTTTGGGCTTTTGCTATTCTGATTGCCTTCCCACTTCTTTCTGCTTTAATTGATACAGTTCCTGTTGTGCTCCTTCTCTGATGCCTTATACTTTTTGAATGCAGCCTTTTCTCCTTAACCTTCCTGCCACCTCTTTTGAGAATCATAGTGGTTTTTACTCCACTTTGTTTTCTTTATCTGTTTCACACAAAGGCTTGTTGCCTCTATGATGGCAGTTTTTATTTTTCTCCATTGTTCTTCCACCCTCCTTTTTGCCCATTTGCCAGTGTATTCCTGGTATTCACCCATTTTGCTAAAGTCAGCCCTTCTAAAGTCCAGTATGCTTGTTTTGTATGGCTTGTCTCCATAGTTGTGTTTATTGTGAAGCACACTGTGCAGTGGTCGCTTGTTCCTCAGATGTCTACCAACTCTAAATTTCTGATCCTCTCTCCATTTGAGAGTACCAGGTCTAGTATTGCTTCCTCCTGAGTGGGTTCCA
Source organism: Neoceratodus forsteri (assembly GCA_016271365.2). Classification (NCBI taxonomy): domain Eukaryota; kingdom Metazoa; phylum Chordata; order Ceratodontiformes; family Ceratodontidae; genus Neoceratodus; species Neoceratodus forsteri. The sequence goes on from CM057452.1 coordinate 1,877,355,303, forward strand.
ACACTAGCTGTCTAAGGCCTGCCTTGTGGGCATCAAGAACGACCGTGCTCTTGGATGTGGCTGCAGTACATGTCATCCAGTTAACATCTGGCATATTGGGTCCCCATTAACAGTATCTCCCTTTTCAGCCATTTTGAGAATGTCCTCTATCATTTTCTTGTCCATTTCCTCCTTGAGATGGGGTCTGTATACAACCCCTCTGCGGATTGTGATGCCATTCCCTGTCTCCAAGGTGACCAGAGTGCCTCTTTCCTCCCCTTTACTTTTAGTTCTGTTGTTTGATCCTTTCCCTTATGTATAGAGCTATTCCACCTCCTCTTCCCCTCCTTGTCCCTTCTATAGACTGTGTACCTTGGATGTTGACATCCCAGTCATGGTTCCCCTTGTACCATGTTTCTGTGACTGCCACAATATCCAAGTGTTCATCTTCCATCAAGGCCACTAGCTCAGGAAGCTTGTTTCCAGACTACGGGCATTGTACTCATTGCCTCCATTTAATGTTGGCTTTATCCTTTTTCCCCATGCCTGCTCTTTTGCCTCTTGTCTATTTTTCCATTTACCCTGTCCTGCCCTCTGTTGGCACTGTACCTCAGTGTTTACCTTACTACCCGTCATGTTTTGTGGGGAAGGCTTGAAATTTCCTGCCTCTTATTAGCACCTCCCCATGGCTAGTTTAAAAGCTTGCCAAGGAAGCATTTAAACCTGTCACTAGGATCTTGGTTCCCTTCATGGACAGATGCATTGTAAATGCAGAGGTTGAGCTTGCCAAACCATTTACACTGGTGCAACCACCTGCCTCCATGGCTGGCCACCACCTCCTCTTGCCACTAGTTGATTTAAATAAATCATCTCCTCATCCTCCCACCCTGGCAGCACACACAAATCCCCACTCCTCTGCCCAGAACCTTCATTTCATAAAATTATTTAACAAGTCCCTCCAGGCACAAGAAGGTGATCGACATAACCTACCCCCACACAGCTAGCTACCTTCTAATGAGCGGCACTCCTGCACTTCGTTCATATAGTGAAACAACTGATCATGTGATGGGCTATTCTACAATGTGAGCAAGAGTGGGAGTGCCATACACAAGAAGGTGGCTGGCCATCTGGCCATGGAGGAGGGTGGCTTGTGTTGATTTCCTTCTCATGCTTGGAGGGGACTTGTTAACCAGTTTTATGAAATGTGGGTGTGGGGGACTTACTGTAAGTGTTGTTGCAAGGTTGGGGTTGATTTATTTAACTTAAATAATGCCAAGAGGAGACAGTGGATGGCAGTGAGGCAGACTGCATGTGCCGATAGCCCATCACTGGAGTTTTTCTTGTTAACCAATCATGGGTGCTGGGGAGGAGGGTGGGAAGGGCTCATTGCAGAGGTGCGGGATAGGGATTCTTTGTAACATGACTGAGATGGGGAGGCGCTATTTTGTCCTTTTGTTTTAGTGTTTCCGGATACAAATAGGCATGAAACCACAGTTTTAATTGGATCCAAATAAGAAATAGTGCATCATTCATGGTATTTGGGAAATACAAGTCATTACTCATACACCTCAAATAGTCATGTCTGCTTTCCAGTTTCCCAGTCTGATGACAAGGCTCTTCCTTCTTTATATGTACATGATTACTCCTCCTTGTCAGCATCTTCCCTGATCACCAAGAAATGATTCAGACAAGTAATATTCTAAATCTACTACACTTAATGTGCCACCTGTTGTTCCTGCTAGCCATCTGGCCTGCCCGCTGTCCCTGACTTGAGCAGCTCTCTACTGCCATGCAGTTTATATAATGCTGTGCGTCTGATACAAATTTACTCCTTGGGCTCCACAAAGATTTACTGATGTTCTTTATAACGACTGGGCAATTTCCGACAAACCGAACAAAACTATTAAACATTTAAACTGATTTTATAGAAGCTGTCCTTAACACTAAATGTATGGTGCCCACTATTCTGAAACTTTAAACTAACAAGCATTTGTCAGTGCCAAATGTTTGCTTGCATGGCATTGGTAGTGTAGAAGTTACAGAGCTGCATAACAGGAATGGCAGTGAAGTATTGAACTGAAGCCAACCCCACCACCACCCTGCAGAGAGTGACAGGCATTGGGGTGTGTCTTTGGGTCGTCAGGCATAACGACCACGCCAGTTCACCACACCTACCCCTGCAGACACTGACAAGTGTCACGGTGTGCTTGGGGTCTTTGGCCCTTGCACGCCCATTCCATCAGGAAATATGGTGAGATGGGTGCGTATAGGAGAATGGGGTGAAGTTTGGGCCTGAAGAGTCCGAGGCACACCTTGATGCCTCTCACTGGCTGCAGGATGTGGGTGAGGTGGAATGGTATAAGCATGACAGGCAAGAATCCCAAGTCACACCCTGATGCCTGTCATACTCTACAGGGTGGGGCATTATGGTCCCGGAAACCCTAACGCCTCCGGCATTTGTTGGTATTTCCTCAAAATTTTCAACATGGTTTTTTGTGACCCCACCTCATGAACAGTGGCAATATCAGTTTGTTGGCGAAACTGCTTTTGCACAGCGACTGTGGCATTTGGCACCACAGGTGCAAAACACATTCAAACAGGATGTGAAAATGACAGCAGTACTGTTCATGGGAGGTGTAAAAATGGCAATGTTGAAAATCTGCTAATAATCTTAAAAAAACTATGGTGAAGTCACGAGCTGCGTAGAAACTGTACAACACACATCCGTAATGTAACTAGTTTGGGGATTTCTTTACAGCAGATTGTTAACACAGGCATTTTGGGACCTCCAATCATGAACAGTGTCAGTGTGATTTTCTTTATCTGTCCGAACAATGATTTCCCACAGTGACCACGAATCTCTGCACTGAGAAGTGAAAATACATTTGGCCATGTTGTGGAAAATGACAGCTGTACTGTTCATAAGCAGGTGTGAAAAATGCCACTGGTGAAAATCTGGACTGAAAATGTTACAAATTCATGAACCTACGAGGGTGCGTGGAAACTGCGCAATGCTCACTTGCAACACAGTCATTTTATGGAGTTTTGTCACCAAATTTTCAACATAGCCATTTTAAGACCTCTGCTCATGACCAGTGTCACTGTGATTATCTTAATCTGTCCCAAACATTCTTTTAGCCACCAACTGTACCATTGTACTACATGTGCGGAAACACATTTAGGCGAGATGTGAAAAATGGTAGCTGCACTGCTCATAAGGAAGTGCGGAAAAATGGCACTGTTGAAAATCTGGTGTGCAAATATTACAAATTCGCAAACTTGCCAGCGTCGTGCGTAGGAACTGCTTAGCGTGGCTCCTAAAACAGTCATTTTTGGGAATTTTTCACCAAATTTTCAACATAGCCATTTTAGCACCTCTGCTCATGACCAGTGTCACTGTGATTTTCTTAACATGTCCCATACATTGATTTGGCACACCGACTTCGCCATTGTCGCTTCATGGGCAGAAACACGTTGTGGGCGAGATGTGAAAAATGACAACTGTACTGCTCATAAGGAGGTGTGGTAAAATGGCAATGTTGAAAATCTGGAGTGAAAATATTGAAAATGTGCGAACTTACGAGAGTGCATAGAACTCTGCAATGCACGCTCATAAAACAGTCATTTTTAGGAATTTTTCACCAAATTTTCAAAATAGCCATTTTAAAACCTCTGCTCATGAACAGTATCACTGTGATTTTCTTAATGTGTCCCATACATTGATTTAGATATCGACTCGCCATTGTGCGCTCATATGGGTGGAAACACATTTGGGTGAGATGTGAAAATGACAGCTGTAATGCTCTATAGGAAGTGTGGTAAAATGGCAATGTTGAAAATCTGAAATGAAAATATTGAAATTTTGCAAACTTACAGGCGTCGCGTAGAAACCTGCGCAATGCCGCAGCTCATCAAACAGTCATTTTTAGGTATTTTTCACCAAATTTTCAACATAGCCATTTTAAGACCTCTGCTCATGAACAGTGTCACTGTGATTTTCTTAATGTGTCCCATACATTGATTTCGCACACGACTGCACCATTGTGCGCTACATGGCGGAAACACATTTTAGGTGAGATGTGAAAACGACAGCTGTACTGCTCATAAGAAGATGTGGTAAAATGGCAATGTTGAAAATCTGGAGTGAAAATATTGAAAATTCGTGAACTTACAGTGTGCATAGGAACTGCGCAATGCGGCTAAGTAAAACAGTCATTTTAGGAATTTTTCCACCAAATTTTCAAAATAGGCGTTGAGAGCCCATCTTATGAACACTGGCAGTGTCGTTTCATTAATCATTCTGGAGCGGTGATTTCATGCAGTGGCTGCAAAATCACCCTTGGACCAGTAATGCCATGACAGTGCAAGAATTCATGAGGAGGGGTCCCAAAACCCCATGTTGAAAATTTGGCTAAAATCAAAAATGCCTGAGATATGCAAAAAGTTGAAAACCCCTATCTATCCCATTATACAGCTTACTGGCATTTCCTCAGTTAGCGGTCGGCTTTGAAGATTGCGAGCGTGTTCCCGTCCACTGAAGATCGTCGCGCCGGACTCGGAGGTAAGTATGTGGTGGAGGCGTGTGGGAGGCAGGGTGCGCAGTGAGTGGAGTGCGGGTTGTGGGGGGGGCAGGAAGACTGGGAGGGACAGTTTTTCTTTACAGGTTTTTTTTGAAAAAGACAGCGGGGCGTTGCCACGCTGGGGTGGGCTCCCAGCATGGCAGAAGGATGGCTGGGAGGGCATGGAGCTGACGGGGATGGGCACCCTGTCGGCCATGGCATCTGTTGCCACGCTGGGTGAGGCTCCCGGCGTGGCACCCTTCTCGGGGGACAGTGAAGCCCGGCGGGTTGGGCACCCCAGTCAGCCGTCCCATCATTGCCACGCTGCAGTGGGCTCCCAGAGTGGCATCTGGATGCTGGGGGCATGGAGCCAGCGGGGATTGGGCACCCCGTCGGCCGTACAGTGTGGAGGGGAGGTGCATACACACGCAGTGTGTGTGCGTGCTGTGTGTGTGTGGGGGAGAGCTCTGCTCACTCAAGTGGAGCTCTCCTTTCAGCTGTATGCCACTGCATTTTCAGCTATCATAGACAGCTGGAGCAGTGATTGGCGCCTCTGCACCGCACCTGCAAATACACTGACTGAATTGGAAGAGGCTGACACACCTTTGGAAAACTCGTATGATGGCACTATGTTTCTTGCACATGCGTGCAAGCAAACATAAAATGTGCTATGCATTCTGTCCATTTACTCCTCATTTTAAACATCAGTGCTACACATTTTGTGTTGAGAGATAAAGAGATATGCTGGCCTGTGTCATAGCAAGTATTTGAACTCATATGATACTCCATGATGTGTGTCTTGGCAGATCCTTGTAGGTACTGTAGTACAAAATTTGATTCCCTACTTGCAATTTAGCATATTTATGGCACATGCAGTGACACAGACAAACCTAGAAAATAGGTTAATTATTTCAGTATACACTCAACAATATACGTAACTATACTGGAAAGAGTGACTCTTTCACCATTCCAGTTAAAGGATCATGAACCATTCATGAATGTTCATTAAGTATTCATGAGTAGTTCATGAATTCAGCACATGATCCCTGACCAACAGTGCATCAAATTGTTCAGGAATGTTCAGAAATTGTACACAAACATTGAATGGCACTTCAGTATTCTTGAACACTCTTGAACTACAAAGTTCATAACGGTCCATTAAAGCTCCATGAACCTTCTCCACTGATTCATTCATTCATTCATTCATTCATTCATTCATTCAATCATTCATTCATTCACTCATTTTCATTTTCTACTGGAAGGCATGTTAGCACAATGCCTGTTTTCATTTGTGTCCAGTTTTGTAACAGTAAACATACACAATAAAATACATACACAATAAATACAGACTTCAGCACTATCAAAACAGACAAATACAATAGTAAACTCTAAACATCAGAAACAGTTATATTCATGGATACGATCCAGCAATGCTTTTGGTGACCTGTACCCTTCTTTATAATGCTGAATAATCAGGCAGCCCTGTTTCAACGTATTCTGAAAAGATGTCTGCCCTACAAGATATATGTAAATCATGGGCAGACTCACACTTATCACAATACCTAGCAAGTAACCATAATAATTGATTTCTTTTTTTTATTTTCTGTACACCCCATCTGGATCTCAGCCCATGCCCACCCTAGCTACCTCCTAGCTCTCAGGGACTTACCATAATCCTGGGTCCCAATACCCCTGACTTGCCCCCAGGGTGAGAGGCCACCACACCGTGGCAGGATTTCTCCATTTTGACAGGAGAAGGTGCTGGTAAGGAGAACCCACTGGCATTACCTCCTTGGCTTGCCCCCTAAGGTGGGGTGTGGAATCCTGTACTGGCCATAGCGGACACCGGATAGGTCAGGTCTGGTAAGTGCTGTGGAGGGCTTAGCAGAGCCAGGCAAGTGAGTGGGCTTCATTAGTGGTGGCTGTATTTTTATATTTTTGATCCCCAGGGCAGAAACATGCAATGGCATCCTGCTTCCTCCCCATCCCCATGTGTACTGTCATGCATACTGGCGCCGATGTTGGAGTATCCCCTGCCTCTGCTAGGGGGTCCCCATTGAGCCAGGTGCTCTCACTCCTCCATCCCGGAGAAGGAGAGCAGTCCTAGGATGCTCAGTCCTTCTCTCCCTGGCTGGCCCTCCAACATTCCTGGGTCCGTTCCTGAACCTGGGTCATTGCGCCGTAGTCGGGCACCCTGCCCTGCACCAGCTGGTCGCTATGATAATTGATTTATTTTAACAAACACAACCTGTACTAATGAATGTCTTCTAATTACCATGCATTTTAGACTTACTAACTTATCTACCCTTTTCTGTTATTGTTTAGTCAAGTGGAATTGCTGTTCATATTCCTGTGATAAACAGAAAGGTCCAACAGCTATTTATATCAGCAAAGTCAAAGTCACGTTTAAAATGAGGTGATATTAAATTGTACTCCTTTTGTATGCTCAAATTGTTACTTGCCTTGTAGAAAGTATATTTTCTACTCCTAAACTGAAAAGTTCTGATTTGTTATGATTTTTATGTTTGCTTGCATGCATGTGCAAGAAACATAGTGCAGCGATCAAAATGCAGTGCTGTACAGTTGAAAGGGAGAGCACTGTTTGAGTGAGCAGCGCCCTCCCAGACTCACATGCACGCAAGCATATTGCGTGATGATGCGCTCCTACCTCCCCATGCCACACTGATGGCCCGACGGGTGCCCAATCCCCATCAGCTTCCACGCCCCCCCAAAACAAGCTTTTCCAGTTGCTCGCTGGGAGACCACCCCAGCATGGCAAAAGGTATTATTGCCGGCCAGGGGTGCCCAATCCCAAATCCAGCTCAGGCCCCCCCAAAAACAGCCTTCCAGCTGCCATGCTGAGGAGCCCACTCCAACATAGCAAAGCGTCCCGAGAGTTGTCTTCCAAAAAAAAAAACCTGTAAACAAAAAGGTCCCTCGTAGTCTCCCTGCCCACCCGCACCGACCCACTGCGCACTCCTGCCTCCCACACCCCCTCACCCCATACTTACCTCGAGTCTGGCGCGACGATCTTCGGTGGACTGAATACGTCTGCACTCTTCAAAGCCAACCGCGAACTGAGGAAATGCCGTAAACTGTATAATGTAATAAATAGGGTTTTTCAACTTTGATGCATATCTCAGGTATTTATTTGAATTTTGGCCCCAAATTTTCAATGTGGGGTTTGGGACCCTCCTCATGAATTCTTGAACTGTCCTTAGGCGTTAATCGGGCCCGAAGGGGTGATTTCATAGTCACTGTCTGAAATCACCTTTCGGGACTGATTAAGGAAATGACAGTGCTTAGTGTTGATAAGGTGGGCTCTTAAAAGTCTATGTTGCAAATTTGGTGAAAATTCCTAAAAATGACTGTTTTACGAGGTGTCGTTGTGCAGTTCCTACATGCGCTCATAAGTTTGCGAATTTTAATATTTGTACCTCAGATTTTCAACATTGTCATTTTACCACACCTCCTTATGAGCAGTACAGCTGTCATTTTTCACATCTCACCCAAAATGTGTTTCCGCTACAGGTAGCGCATAATGGTGCAGTCGGTGTGCACAAGCAATGTTTGGGACAGATTAAGAAAATCACAGTGACACTGGTCATGAGCAGAGGTCTTAAAATGGCTATGTTGAAAATTTGGTGACAAAAGTCCACAAAATAACTGTGTACTTGAGCGAGCATTGTGCAGTTTCCACACACCCTCATAAGTTCATGAATTTGTAATATTTTCAGTACAGATTTTCACCAGTGGCATTTTTCCATACTTCCTTATGAACAGTACAGCTGTCATTTTTCACAACATGGCCGAAATGTGTTTTCACACTTTCAGCACAGAAATGCGTGGTCGCTGTGGGAAATCATTGTTCGGGACAGATAAAGAAAATCACAGTGACACTGTATTTACACATTGCATTTTCAATACTTCTGATTACCCAAGTACTTCAAGGTAGACAGTAGTATGAAGGGGAGATAGGGCAGAACTGGGGAGGAGACTCGTGATTCTAAAGTTGATATGCAGAGAATGACTAAGTCCTGAAATGCCCCTCACAGCTCAAAGCGTATGCATTATGTTTGCTAGCCTTTGGCAAACAAACATGAAAACAAATTATATGTGCTCAAAAATATTTACCATATGCAGAAACTGCCAGTTAAAAAAAGAATCATGGGAACATAGAATTGTACAGGCAGATAAAGACCCCAGATCGTTTTACTCTTTTCAGTCCCCACCTCAATCAATTGTCAGTCTAACACTAGTCAGACCATAAGCTGTATAGACAATACCCACTTTCTCAGGGCTAACCCTGTCTTCCCCAACCTCCCCTTTGCTGATGCCTGCTGAGTCCCATAAAGTTGTTCTACCTGTGCTTAAATGCATCAACTGTCTGAACAGTAATTAACCCTGTGGTAGAAAATTCCATTTGTCCACCACCCTCTTTATAAAGAAATGCTTCTTCACAACCCTCTTGAATTTGCCTCCCATTAGCTTTAGGTTGTGCCCTCATGTGATGCTGCCCTAGCTGAGTCTAAAAACAGCTGTCTATTACAGTAACCATGTTGACACCCTTCTAGTACCCAAAGGGTTCAATAATGCCCCCTCCTTTCTAGTCCCCACTGTGTACATGCCGAGGTCCGTTAGTCCCTTATAAACAACACAGAAACACTGCAAAAAAATTGTAGAGATCTCGCATAAGGACAGACAACCTGAGTTTAAATGGACTGCCACAAGGGTCAGACACTGGGCACACGTGAGACTTTCTTGTAGACTTGTTGCGTGATGTGCTTGCTCTTTCATTCATGATGTCCATCCTCTGGATAGACAGAACGCGCCAAGCTCTGTTACCCAAGCCCTTAGACCCACAGGCAAGATCCCATCCAATTTGGATTAAATTTTCCAGTTACAGAGCGAAGGAGGAAGTTTTGAAAATGAGGTATTGAAGAAAGAAATGGTGTACAGTGGGGTCTGCCTTACTTAGGCCAGGATGATCCCCAGAAATGCTTTGTAGACATCTTCAATACACAGATATCATTAGGACTCTCAACCTGAAGCAAATTAAATTTAAAACACCATATCTGACAAGAATCAGGGCATTTTGGAAAGATGGGACCTGCCTTTACCATACACTGAGCAAAGCAGCCCAGGCCCTGAAAGATGAAGGGATACCAGTAGAAAGCAGCAGCCAAAACAGGAATACCAGGTTGAAGCCACAGCACAATGACTGGTCCATGGCCCAATGCCATCAGATATGAGCTACTGACCAAGTCTTGAACAATGACAGAGATTTGAGAGCTACTTCAGAAGGCCCAAGGAAAGACCTCAATGACCCAGGAGAGTAGCAAAGGGACTTGAACAGACAGATGGATAGCATTACCTTACTAATTACCTAAATGCAGCTGACAAGGGGGCACTAGGTGACTCCTCCCTGAGGCTGCCTAGTTCTTGTAACATTTTGCTTCTTGCCCCTTTTCTTTTACTGATTGCAGCACACCTGAAAAGGTGACGTATTGCACGACTGTTACAGGGCATTCGAGAACCCATCTCTATAAGGGCAGCACGCACGGACAGCTACTCCTCAGACATCTTAGAGAAGCCATCTCTTCTTCTCCAAAGCCTGCCATGCTAGTGGTGTTTTGGACTCTTCGCAGACCTTTGATGACAGAACAACTCAGGGTTGAGTACTACACGTCTGGTTTTGGGGAGTTGAGGGTTGGCTGCAGACCATGGATTAACATACTTTATCCAAAATGGAGGGAGGGTAATATTAGAAAAACTTAGGTATTATTAAGAGACTCAAATGCAGTAGGATAGTCTATGTAATCTTGGATATCAGTGATGGCAGGTAATAATTGTTTCCATGGTATCTGTGTGAGTGCTTATAGACTCTCCTCATGGTTTCTGTGACAAACTTTACAACTGACTGTTTCCCTGCTTTAATGCACCAGGGTATGGATCTAAGAGACATCTTGAATTGTCCAGATAAGGCTGAACAAACCTTGTTTAAAACCAATAGTTCACCATATACAGCAGATTCTTACTTCCCAACCACCAGGAAACCACACCAAATTTACAATGAGTTTCCATAAAGCAACTCTGCCTCATTTAATTTAGTACTTTAGTAGTAATGTGTTTTATTATTTAGTTAGGGACAACAGCAGTTATAAAAGACTGAAAAATAGACAGCAATATAAATTGTATTAGTTCAGCTCAGGACTACCCATACTCACAAAACAATGTACATTATGTTTTTTGATTATTGTATTGTGATGTGGATAAGTTCAACTGATACATTACTCCTCAGTACAACAAGTATAAAAAAATAAGATATCAAACATTTATATACTGTAAGGTCAATTTCATCTAACAAGTCTTTTTTAGATATCCCAGCTTTGTATGACTAGCCTTTTTAATTTGGCAATTTTTGCACGTTCTAAATTTTTTTATCCGATAAGATATTTATCTATCTGACCTTACTGCCTTCATAGGATCAGCTATTGAAATAGTTAAAATGTATCTTACTTGACTGTATTTTAAGTAATGTGCAACACAGTTTTAAAGTCTTTTCATCGCTTTTCTCAGGGTGTTTTGGTAGACTGTGGTTCACTGATGTCAAGTGAAGAATCTTTTCTTGTGTTTGAATACAGTGCTTTCACATATATCAGGAAATATATTTTACTGTGTCACTTCATTTATTAAGTAAAATATAGAAGAATTTTATACTCTTGCGCAAGGTCTGTGACATATTAGGCATATAATATGAAGTGCAGGATGTGATTATTCCTAAACTATTTTTAAGTTGCTGAACCTTTGCACACACTGCAGTAAATCTATCAAACACAAGAGCTATAGAGTCCTTTCAAACTTTTTTACTTTCCTGATGATCTTAAGTTGCATTTTTGTGGCCCCTGCAAAGCCACAGGAAAATTGCATGCTGACTACAACTGTTCGTGAATGATTAAGAATACGTGCACTGTAGTGGTATTAGGTTGCATTCTTTAACATTTATTAAGGGAGTGAAGGAGAGGATGACTTGCTTAAAGCCCTCTTTTGGTTTGCTCAGTGAAGCAGGGTAATTTATACTGTTGCCCAGCATAGTGTTGTGGATAAAAGAAGAATGAAGGTTTCACTACAGTACTCCTTCTGTCTTCACTGTTTTGTACTGTATCTTCTGTAGGTGTATTAGTTAGTTAGTTACTTAGGTAGGTAGTTAGTTAAATTAATTTGCTGTACAATTGAAATTATGTTGCTTTGACTTCTGCTTTTAGTCAACTTTCTTAAACTGCATGCAAGAACATGAATTATGAAAATATTGCTTTTGTTTTGTTTAACGGTTCTCTGATTAACCTCAGTTTTGTGTTTGTAGCCTTGCTGTTGGCACAGCAGGTTACCAGGACCTGTGTAACAGGTGCCAGTGTTCTGAGGTTATGCAACATGGCCAATAAATAAAATAAGTTGCCAGGATAAGTAAACTTATAGGGTTAAGCTTAGCCTGCTTTCAAGGTTCTGAAATATGTTCATGCAACATGTTATGAAATGTTTCATGAGGTGTTGCCTGTGTATCCTGTTTATGCAATATGTTCATGTTTAGTGACAAAATGTCTAGGTGCTTGCAATGCAGCCGTATTGCCCATTGGTTGGAAAGGTTCTGGGAATGCTTTCTGCTTGCTAGATGCATATAATGGGGACTCTGGCCCACCAAAAGAGAGTTCTAGCTCTAGTTTCTGTGTGGCAAATCCTGCTTTAGTACTTATGGGTGAACTTCTCCAGCTGCGACCAGCTGAAGGAGGCTTGTGGGTCCAGGGATGATGACGGGATCTCTGGGCTGGGTGTGCGCTACAGTGGTCCTCTCCATTGCAGGTCTTTGGAGGCTTGGTTCCAGCCAGGTCTGAGATTAAGGACAGAGGACAATGTTGGGGACTCACCCTCAACGAGGTTCTCCTGATGGCATCTGACCCATCTGTCCTGTATCCTGTGGGCAGTGGAAGGTAGCGATTGAAATCCTGTACCTGTAAGGGAGTTGGCCTAGAGCAGGGATCCTGTGTGGAATTGTGGACTACCAGAGTAGCTGGTGCTGAGGTGTGGAACCTCAAAGGCATTAACAGACTTGTCCAATTGGTACACCACTTTTGGTCTGTGACTGCATAAAGTACTGACTATGACCTCCACTGGAGGCATGGACAGGCTCGAGGCAGATGCAGAAGTACAGCAGTAGCATAAACTTCTTTCATGTTCTGCGTGAATGTGTGCATGGTAGGGTATATCCCTTCTTGATCCCCAAGGCCAGATGTCACCACTTACTTCTCGGCTATGCAGGGTTTGGCAATGCCTGATTCTCCTGGTTCACCTTTTGGCTATGAGAGGGCACTATTTATGTAATGGTATATATCCCTGGGTGTCAACTCATGTAAATGGGGTAATGTTTCACCAGAGGAAAAGTAAAGTAGTGGCCTGGAGAGAATGGAGAAGTGCCTGTAAATATGTTTAAAATTATTCAAGCTTTTAATCAGATTTGAACCCATAGCTGGCTGGAATGGGACATGTACAATGCAGTAACTGTGATTTATACTGCTTGAAATAGGCCCAAAATGGGAGATGTGGTGACTGTTTCCCTCTGCCTCAAGTTGGGCACCTGCTTCTGTAAAAATATTTTTGACATTTTGCAAAATAAGTTATGCCTGTGTTGCCTGGTGCCCATGTGTTTCCTACAAAAAGATACTTGTTTAAGTCTGCAATGCAAACTGCAAGAACAGTTGTGGGTCAGGGAAAATGCAAATGAGCTGCATGTGTAAAAGTGAAAGAAAAGCCCTGCAGCTCACATTTAACTGAGTTAAGGTCTATACCAGGTTGCCTTTAGGGGACAGTGTGGTTCAGAGTTAAATCTAATTTTTGATCATCAAATGTGGCTCAGTTTGTCTCCTAGAGCCAACAGGATTTATTAAAGTTGATGATGATGATGAAGAAGGAGAAGGAGGCAGGTGACATCCCATGCAGGGACCTTCTTATCCATCCAGAGAGACCAGCAGGTGCCACACATGGTGCACAGGTCATGGATCCCTCCAAGCAGTACAGAGGCCACTGAAGGGCAAAGGTAAGCAGCTCCTTGCAAAGGGCACAGAGTCCTCCTGGGACATTTATAGCCACATGATGTCCAGACTCCTCCTCCACAGGTAGGGTCTGAGTGCCAAGCCTGTGGACATTACAAATGTCAGGGGCGACTCTCAGCAAAACTGTACCCTGTTATAATGTACCACGAGGCACACATGTCACCTCTGAGACTATTGTCTCACCCTGCTCACCACAGTAGGGAATGTGGGGGACTGGGAAGAGAGTCTGGTTACATGTATCCTTTCTCATTTGATGCTGTATGCTAAAAAGCACATAGTTCTTCCATAGAGATTGTTAACCTCCGAAAGGATATCAGGCGTCAGGACTTCACTGGACCTACCAACTCTATCAACTTCTCCCATACCTGCTCCAGTGTCCCCATGGCTTAGCCACCATGGTGGGGTCATCAGGGAGGCTACTCTTCATCTGTGAAACACTATCCAGTGTGGCAGCATTAGGAGAGTGTTGTGCCTGAGAGCTCTGCTTTCTTTCCCTTCTGGTGATGTTTAATTCCTAGTTTTAAAACATTACTTTAGTTATATTTTAGAAGCCCCCAGAGATGATGGGTGGCTGAGCAGACCTCAGTGAAATGTGCACACAGGCTAGTGTTTGATTTCCATCTTTTCAGTGTGACTCACAGAATGAAGCAGCAGAAAGTGGCAACTAAATGTTGGGTTGTGCAGTCTGGAAAGCTTTGCTCTGTCCTGCCTACTTCACATTTATTATTTCTTGGAATAAATCCTTTGGAAAGTATTCCTCTTGTCTGCAGCCATTTGTTTGTTTCTTTAGTGGACTGTTTTAGTATCTTTCTATCAAAAGCTGAGAAAAGGAATCAGAAAAGCTGTGTCTATCTGTAACATTTTGAAATTAACCAACTGCCAGATGGTAAGCACTGTGTGTGATTTCTTGATACTGAAATACAACATGGCGTGCTGCTCTATCTGAGGCTGTACAGCACCTGTATTACATTTTATTGATTATCCCAGTTGCATCTCAAACACCCTTTTATCTCCAACTCCATTTGAACTAGATGTCACATTTTTGGTCATGCTCATGTCCCCTTCTCTTCACAGCTTACCTTTCCTCGGGGACTGCTGTGGGGAGGCAGTCTAAGCCCCAGAGCTTGGTCCTCTTGGCCCAATCCTACTATGGATCAACTCCCAGGTCAAGGAAGCGGGAGGTCCAGCAGCCTACCTACTTACTCCCATATGTGTCAGGCCTCCAACAGATGCTCTGGAACTGTACCGCAACCCCACGGGGCCGTCACCAGGCACAGCTATGGGGCCATTTTTCATTTTCTCCCATTTCCGCTGATGATGTTGGTGGCCAAGGAGGTCTGAGGAGGTCTGCACACCTTGAAATATGACACTGCTCTGGACCCCAGCCTATGTCCTCGCCTCCCGTTGCACTCTCAATGCATCTCCACCCATGTGCACCCAGGTAGCGGTGTTGCAGGGGAGTGGCATCCCCTCCATCCCGATGGAGGAGAGCACCTGGGTGCTCAATCCTCCTTCCCCAGCTGACCCTCTAGTGACCTGGGCTTGCTCCCAAACCCTGGTCACCAGCGCCCGCAAGCGTCAGTCCAACTGCTTCGCTGGCAGACCAGTTAAGAGGCCCATTTTGAAAGGTATGTAAAGTACTGCAAAAGTGTACAGAGTGTGTTGGAAGTAGCTGAGAAGGATACCAGGAGATGTATTAAAAGCTTGAACAATCACACGCAAGCACAAAGCAGAATATAGTCCAACAGCACAAGGAAAATGTTATCTTGAAGCCCAACATCTCTCACATTGTTCCTCTTTCATGGATGGCCAAATACTGGCTTGCCACTATTCCCACTGCCTTCTCCTCTCTCATTAGCTCTGCCATCCCCTCCTCCTACTCCCTTCATTCATTTGCTGCTCCTTCATTTCATATCCATCACAGTAAATCATTACCAGGTCAGTCTGCTTTCTCTGTAGGACTTTCTACATGTTGGAACAGCCTCCTCTCCCCATCTATCTCTCTTCTTCCCTCCCCTCCCTCTCTCAAACCACTATTGCACACCTCACCAAAGAAGGCACCTGCAGATAGCAGTCTTCCTCCTCTCTCCACAGTACAACACACCATGTCCTATCCACCCCTTTGCTACTGTACCTGATTTACACATTTTGCTTACTCATTTGTATAACTTACAACTCGGTGTACTCTGGAATCTAAAGTTTTGGCCTTACTGGCTCTCTACAAATGCTGTGCCCAGCACTGGCAGAACAGTCCTTTAGCTTTCAACTTGGCTACCTCACAACCAGTGTTTATGTACTTGTTTCACATTGTTTTGTCTTTCTCTGAAATTCATTACTTTTACTGTGAATTTATTGTACACGTTTATGCTCTATTGTCACTTTCTTATTGCTGTTTCACTCCTGGTGATATCCCACCCTAGGTCGCACATGGAAATGAGTCTCTAGCTCATGTGCCTGTCTCAGTCACCAACATTTAAATAAATAAATAGTAGTAGTAGTAGTAGTAATAAGTTTATTGTTCATCCGCTAGGTCATTACAATGATAACAGTAAAAAGAATAAAAGTCAGATACAAAGTGATAATTAGAAATGTTAGCTTCATGTCTATACATTCACATGAGAAAAATGAATATTCCTTTGGTACATAGCTTTGGTTAAGGACAGCAGCTCCTTCTCATAGTTATTTAACAATCAACAAGATTAGCATAATGCATAATGCTGTATCATCATAAACTAGATGGTAGCTGTAGGAAACAAAAACAGGGGCTACTAAGGACAGCTGTTCATAGGAGTTGTACCATAACTCTATCTTATACCATTATTTATTCTTGTCAGAAATACAGCCAGGAAGTAGTTTTACCATAAAGTTGTATCAATATTTTAATTTTAGGTTGTCTTATTTTACTGATCTGCAGAAAGTACTGTAAAACTTGAAATTTTCACTGTCAAATAAATTTTAAGCTATATTACATGAAGTAGTAATTTGTACTTATTAGTGTTTTAGCACTTTTCCCATTATAATATATGTTGTTCTAATGACAGCACTAAATTTAATTTACACAATTATGGTCGCAGTTGTGTTTGTGCTAAAATTACTTTGTGTGAAAATAACTAGTTTTACAGTATTCTGCCAGTCTGTGTACAGTACAATCATCCTCTGTGTATATGAATATTTCAGTTCAGACTTTTTGTTAAAATACTTCCAGTTGTTGACAAAAGGGCTTAACCAGTGAAGTCTGGCCTGCCTGTACCAATAACAATCCCATAAAACATGTATATTAAGTCTTCTTTATCCACAACTTTACAGAAGCAATTTTGTGCTACTGCTGAAAGTTTATTATAGTATGCTTTGATGACATTATTTAAAGCATTCAAATTTATATTTAGTAAATGTCTTTCTGAGAATTGGGTCTGTAAGACTATCCAAATAATACTTATAGCCAAAGTTCCAATATGCTACAATTTTTTCCAAATCAAGGTTTACCCAGTAACTGAGTATTCTTGTCTTAATGTGATCTTTATACTTCCAGCTAAGTTGGATATTTTTGTCCCAAATCTCTATTACATTAAGTAGGTCATACATCCTTAGATTTTGTAGTAATTTCTCCTATTAATTATATTTTGAACAGCCTCTGTTTGCCCATGTTCTTTGCTTCAATAGATACTTAAGTGGAAGACTTTCCTGAGACATTCTGAGGATTTTAGCAAGTAATTCATTTTTCTGGTATCTATTATAGCATTTACATTCTGAAAACCTAGTTCAGCACAAATATATTCTGCCGGAAAGAATGTCCCAACCCCAATGTTTTTCTTAGGAGTTTGTGGATGAGAAAAGTTAGCAGGTTACAATATTTACTTTCCCAAATCTCCACCCTATATATAAGTTGCAAGAGATATTTAGATTTCACATGGTCAGGTGCTTGTTATAGTAAAATCCAGCTGATCACATGATCAGCTGGTTTTACTATTGCAAGCTCACGTGCTTTCATTCATGAGAAGGCAGTTAGATGTGGAGGAGGGAGGTAGTGCTGGTCACTTTCTCTTGTGGATATGATAACTGAACTGGGCTGCTAGTGCCAAGGAGGGTTAGGTGGTGTGTGTGTGTGTGTGTGTGTGTGTGTGTGTGTAGGTGTGATAATGTATTCTTTTTAAAGCACAGATAGCATATTTACAAATGCAAAGTTTTACATTAGGTGGCCAGCAGAGGAGGTAGACGGGTTGAGCTGGTCATCCATTATTATTAAATCTATATTAAAAAAAATAAATTGTGGATGCTGGGGAGGGAGTGGGGACTGTGTCCAACTGAGGGTGGAGGAATGGGTTTTTTCTGACTGCTTTTCTGAGGTGGAAAAAGAAGGAGGGGCTGTTTCTTTTCTTTTGTTTTTCAGGCAGTGTTTCCTGAATACCAGATGAATAGTGTACTATTCATTATTTGAGATCTGAATCGTGAATAGTACACTATTTTGGTATTCTGGAAATGATATTCAGACCATGCACAGCCCTACAATAAATAGCGTTAAATTTGTTTAAGCCAAATGTTGTTTTATTAACACCATCAAGAAGTTTATTGATGCTTGTTGTTCAAGTGGCAGAAGAGGTGAAACTTATCCCCAGATAGGTGTATGTATCGATAATTTTTAATATTTGAGAGCCAGTAGTCCTCCTGCCTTTTGTTCTCTTGAGGCCAATGATCATTATTTGGGTTTTCTAAATTTATAATTAATCTAATTTTTTTGTCTGTACATCTAAAAGATCCAGTTTACTTTGTAACCCAGTTTTTGATAATGATATTAAAATGACATCATCAGCATATGCCAAACAGGAAGTATGTTATCTTTAATTTTTAGAAACATAGAATGGTGACGGCAGAAGAAGTCCAAAGGTCCATCAAGTCTGCTCTTGAGATCCTGAGATCCTAGGTGATCCTGGATCAGTGGCTGGTAGATTCCCTTGTAGATTTGATTTTAGAGTAGTCCTTATCTCAGCCCCTTCTGAATGCTGATATGGTCTAGCTCCTACCACCTCCACAGGTAGTTTCTTCCATGCACGGCTCCACAATCCTTTCCAAGAAATAGTGCTTCCTAAGACTCCTCCTGAGACTCCCACCCCTCAGTTTCCAGCCATTCCCTCATGTTTGAGTTGGAAGCCTTGGTGAATAGTTCAGCATAAGGTACTGAATTTAAATCCCTCTTGTACTTAAAAATTTCTATTATATCCCCCTTTCTAACCTGGATTCAAGTGAGTACATGGTTAGCGCCTCCAGCCACCCTCATCTGCAGCCCTTGAAGCCCCTGTATCATTTTGATTGCCCTTCTCTGAATGGTCTCTATCCTGTCCCTATCCTTCTTAAGGCACGGTGTCCAAAACTGTATGCAGTATTCCAAATGGGGTCTCACCAATAGATATGCACAGTGGAAGTATCACCTCCTTGCCTACTGTCAAATCATCTCCTATGCATCCCAGCATTTTGTTGGCAGTACTATATGCTGCATTGCACTGGCTAGTTTGTTTAAGGTGTCACTAATAATAACTTCCTAGATCCCTTTCTCTTTTGAGTCACTGAGTTTGACCATGTTTAACCAACAGGTTGTTCTAGGGTTATTCCTGCCAATATGCATCACTTTACATTTCATGCCATTAAATTTCAGCTGCCAGATACTAAACCATTGTTCTTACCTTTTTAGATAATTTTGTACAATTCTCACTGCTTCTTCGCTGTTCACCCTTCCCCTAATTTAGTGTTGTCAGCGAACAGTGCAGTCTTGCCCTGGATACCTATTCCTATATCACTGATGAACACATTAAACAGGATTGGGCCTAAGACTGAGCCTTGTGGGACCCACTTGTCACTTCTCCTCCTCTGACATCTCCCCATTGACCACCACCCTTTGCCTCCTTCCATCCAACCAGTTTCCCCACCCACTTAATGATGCCGCTTGCTATGCCCAGATCCTCTAGCTTCTTCAGCAAGTGTGTGGTATTGAATCAAAGGCTGAATAAAATTTACTAAATTCTCTCAAAATATTGTTGATGTAAAGACAAAAAAGAGGGGGCAATAAATAAAAATAGATAAATAGATAAATAAATACATACATATATAAAAATGCACCTTGCAAACAGCCCCACAGTGTGCAAACACACTAGAGTGACATGCAGTGGCATTAACAACACAAAAAACAACACCAGCAAAATCTATTAGCCACTGCATTTAGCTTTTCTTGAAACTATTATTGTTCCAAAAATAGTACAAAAGATAAAAACACAACTCACTACTTCAGCGCAGCAACCTGTTAAAACTGCTTCAGTACAGTCCTGAGAGCCCATGTATTTAGCATATGCCCTTTTGCTTTATCAAAATCATTAAGGCCCAAAGGGCATGTGAAATGTTAGCTGTATGTAGTTTTAAGACATAGAAACATAGAATCTGATGGCAGATAAGGACCATACGACCCACTTAGTCTGCCAATTTCCCTACTCAGTGTTGCTCTTCTGCTGTAGTGAGTTATCTTTTATATTTTGTACTGTGTTTGGCACAAGTTTATGATGCTGCCTACATACAGTACAAACAACAGCTACTTATAAGCTACTGCCCTGCTTCCTCTTATGTCTGCTGTTTAAATGGTCATTACCTACAGTGTAAGTTACTGCCTATCTATATTGCCATTACTGCTATAAGTTGCAAGCACCCTATCTAGGTAGGTCAACTTCCTAATTGCACATGCAGCTACTCATAAGTTACTATCTTTCTACAGTTTATACAGTAGTTTATAATATAAGCTACCTACTGTATAAGTTATTGCCTGCATTTACTGTTTGTAATGCAGAACGTTGCCGATACCCTTTCTAGGGAAGGTCAGCTTCTCTACTTCCTATTAGAAAATTGACTTTTTATTTCCTGGTCTCTGATTGGCTGGTACCCCTTACAGGGGTACAGTAACTTTCAATAGATGACTAGGAAATAAAAGTGCCAACTAGTGCCCTTACTCACTGAGGTAGCTTTTTGTCCAGCCTGCTTTCTGATTGGCTGAAAGCACCTAATTTAATTAAAATTACCGCCATTTTTCTCGCTAAGTGAGAGACACCTCTCCCCAGTGCTCCCTATTTCCAGTGCCAGCTGTCAAAGAGAACTACACATCGACCTTCACTGGACGTGATTGTTGTTACCTTTCTTTTTTTTTTTTCTTTCGTGATTTCAAATCGCCACCATTTCTCCAGAGAGAGCTAGTGAGAGCCACCCTCCAGTCCTGGTACAGCATTCTTGACTAGCATTCCCCGATCTGCTGCCGAAAAAAAAGAACAAACTTCAATCCATAAATCAAGAAATAGGCATCAGTACCTAATGGTTTCTGTCCATATACAGCTCTGTTCATCTTTGCAGTTTCATACCTTCCACAGAGAGACTACATCAATAAAATGAATGGCAATCCTCTTCACACTCAAAGTTCTCTCATCAAACAGCGAGGACTGGCAACCACAAAAAACGAAAGACTAAAAAAACAAACCCTGGAAGAAGTGAGCCCAGGTCATCAATGTATGTAGCGAGGACCGGGAAACTACAAAAGCCACTATTAAAATTCGAAAGCAAACAGAACGCACTTCCTGCTTTTATGCCCAGGGTCAAATAAGGTCACACTCCACCACGATGTTCGATGCTGAAATGCTGGTTGAAAAAATAGTTGTTTAAAACCATGTCACAGAACACTTGTCTTTTTTTTCTTTTCTGCATTGCAGGTACTAGTTCAGGAATAGCAGTGGGAGAGTAAGGGAATAGCTGTGAAACACTAGGCAACAGGACATGGAATACCTTAGAAAAGAGGGACTACTTTACAATCAAATTACTGAAACTTCTCTGATTTTTTTACTTTCTTTTAAAATCCCACATTAAACTGCCACAGATTAGCCTTTTTAAGCACAATAATGCCTCAGGGTGGGCGGTATAGGCAATATCGGACCTTCCAGGCTATAAAGCCCTCTGCCTGTGGCATTGGGCCCCATTACGCTCCTGGGTGGTTCAGTATTGCCTAATACCACCTACTCCTGTTGGGCATTATTGCTTGCTGTGTCCCACCTACTGATTCTGTTAAGTAAACTACTGGTTCTATTTGTACAAAGCAATCTTGCACTATTTAGACCACTCCAAAGAGTTTAATACTTCTTACTGACCTCCCTGGTGGTTAGAGATATCATCTGCCTGTATTACCTAGCATGGTGTACACTCCAGAAGAAGGAAGCCCCTTTGTCAGATTCAGCTTGATTACTGCAGTATTCTCCTCACCTGTCACTCCTGGTCAGGTATGCTGTTAGGACTGATACTCCTAATACAGTGTTCTCAAATGAACCCTTTCCCTTCTCATAGGTGACAAAGAATTTCCTTCCTAGGAGGTTTAATAGCTGAGTTGGGTCTCCTCTGAGCACATAGCTACTTCTTAGTACTAATTTTCCCCCAAATACAACTCAGTTACACCATCCTCCCTGCTTCCTAGAATCACTGAAACATTGCCCAAAGGCAATGCTATAGTAATGTTATAGTAATGGACTATTTTGTTATTGGGCTTCTCATCTCAAGTTATACTTCCTCTTTAATCTCCCTAGTCCCCAACAGAGGAATTTATAATGACTGGAACCATGTTTCTCCTGTAATATTCCTGCATGGCCTATGCAGAAACAAAAACTGCTACAAGCTTTTCTGGAGAGTAAAACAGCACTATATGACAAGATGGCCTACCTCACCTTCACTAATTCCCTTGTTTCCAGTCTGTTACTCATACTAATAGCAGGTGATGTAAAAAACAATCTAGGCCCTTCTTCCCCAATATCAGGGTGTCCACTCCCAGTGACCCCTCTGGTGCAGCACTAAAGGTCTTAAGATGGTGCATTTGAATGTCAACAGCCTGAGCCCAAAATTCATGTGCTTGAAGCAAGGTCAAACTGTACCCCCTGACATAATAGGCATATCAGAAACTTGGCTTAAGCCTCGCTGCAATTTCATGAAGCAGACCTTCCTGGTACCTCAACTTCTAACAGGATCAGTAAAAAGGAGCTGGGTGTCCTCCTTTCTGTTAGGTCTTCCTCACTGCATCTGAAATGGCTATTTCTTCCCTTGATAACACCCTATGTGACAGCATTCTCATTACCGTTACCTGGGAGAGGGTGCAAAAGCCTACCTATTGGTTGCATATATAATTCCCTGAATATGGCTCAATCTGCATTATCCTCCTTGATTAGGTGCATAACTAAAACCCTCTGGGTGAATTAATATTGTTAGGGATTTCAATATTAACTGGAAGCTTAATAGTCATTCGAGGTAAATCAGCTCTTGCTGCCACAAATCTATCTCAGCTAATCAGTGAGCCCACCAGGCTAAATAATAGCTCAGGTAATCACTCACCCTAGACTGGATCCTAGGTAATAGGCCTGACAGAATCCATGCAGCTGGTATCCTACCAGACTCACCCAGTGATCACTGCCTGGTGTTCTGCATTTGGAAAAATAATATCCCCAACCCACCCCCAGAATCATCAGGACTAGAGACCTCTCAAACTTTGATTTTACCTCCTTCCTCACTAGCCTTAAGAAAATTATCTGGAGATCTGAGGCTAATTGGCTGGATGTAGACAGCACCCTTGAATTCTTTATAAACAATTTCACAAGTGTTATAAATCAATATACCCCAGTCAAACTACGAGAGCAAAAGGCCAGTTCTCAAGGTGGCTCACAAGTGAACTCCAGCTGCCATGAGACAGTTTGATAGAGCTGGGTCAAATACAAAAATACTGGTCTAATGTCGGATTGGCAGTTCTATCAGATGTAACAAAACACCAGCAAATCCAATCTAAACATGCTAAGTGCTCTATCTGAAAACCTACAGGTCAAAACTTATCTAACTTCAAACATTTCTGGGCACAAATTAACCTTCTACTAAAGACTGGCTAGCCCCCTCAACCATGACATTCACTCTGATGATCAAATAATATCTGATCCCTCGCCATGCCCTCTACCTTCAATAAGGTTTTATAGACTTGAACAGATTTAAATTCCTGTTCACACACATGCTCAATCCTCACAACTGGGGCTCGGTTGAGAGACCCAACTTTCACTTTAGACTAGTTACAAGAAAGGAAGTCTGCATGCAGCTACAGTACAATAGGTCAAAATAGATGGTTCTCCAGGATATGACATGCTAGATCTCTGATTCCTAAAATGGCAGCCCCTATCATTGCCACCCCTTACACTCCCAATAAACAAGTCTGTTCTGTAGGGTGTCACCCCAGAAAAGTGGAAAATGGCTGTGGTACTTCCCATCCAGAAAGGTGGTCAATGTGAACCAATTGAATTATAGACCAGACTCTCTGCTGTGTACCCTTGCAAAAATATAAGAAAGGCTAGTGTCCCAGCCACTGATTGAATACCTTGAAACTCACCATGTTCTGACTCATTGTCAACGTGGATTTAGAAAACAACACTGCAGAGATACTGTACTGCCATGGTTAGATTAACAAATGACAGATTTCAGTGCAGCTGGCTCTGGTATTGCGACTGGTGCAATTTTCATAGATCTTACCAAGTCCTTTGATCTTGTGGACCACCCCTTCTAACAGAAACACTCAGAATCATTGGTCTGGATGAGCTGTCCCTCTCTTGGGTCAGTTATTACCGCTAACTGCATACAATTGGTTAGATGACAGGGTTGCATCTCAGAACAATGACACATTTCAGATTGGGGTGCCTCAAGGCTCAATCCTTGGCCCCTGCTGTTTTCTATTTATTAACGATATGCCAGATCATTGTGGTTTAGCCTCTCTTCAACTCTGTGTTGATGATGTTGTCCTATACAGGTCCTCAACCAACATTAACCAGATTAGTCAAGATCTAGGTAATGACTTCAAACAGCTTGATGCATGGTTCCAGAGAAATGGACTGGTCCTAAATGTCAAAAAACTAGTTATGCTCTTTGGCCCCAGAAAGCTAGTTGTCAGTAAAATACCCCAACTTACATTAACTACTTATGGGCTTAATCTTTCCTAGAGGGGTGGTTACCTCACTGAAATACCTTGGGATCACACTTCACCATGAATTAACCTTTGCTAGCCATGTAGATACTGTGTCAAACACTCTACCAAAGACTGGGACTGATGTATAGGCTTCTACCTTATCTCACTAAGTCTGCTTGCCTTGCCATTGCCAATAGCACTTTGCTGCCTACACTAAAATATGGCTGGCTCTTGTCCTAAACTCCTTGTGGGCTGCTGATTATAATAAAGC
The DNA here is from genome assembly GCA_016271365.2 of Neoceratodus forsteri. Classification (NCBI taxonomy): domain Eukaryota; kingdom Metazoa; phylum Chordata; order Ceratodontiformes; family Ceratodontidae; genus Neoceratodus; species Neoceratodus forsteri. The sequence goes on from CM057452.1 coordinate 1,877,380,206, forward strand.
GTAATTGTAGATAAAATAAAATCGAGTGCTTTGCAGCTGGTAGGCTCCCCGATATGCTAACGCCCTGGGTTGGCTACCTTTTCTGCTTCTGTCTAGCAGTTCCTCCTCTACCTTTGCTTTCAAACTGATATAAGTCCCGCCCCACCTTTGTAGTGGTCTCAAGCTCAAGCTGCATCCCAGACCCCTTTGATCCTCATCCTACCCACTACTAGAAATTTCCAGAGTAACCTCAGCCTCTGGCAGGCATGCTCTTCTCTACACAGTCCCATCCCTCTGGAACTCCTTACTGAATACAATTATATCATGTAACTCACTGTCTACATTCAAGAATAATCTAAAGCCCATATACTGGCGACAGTGAACTGCAGTTGTATCCAAGCAGATACCAATAAATGGTCTCATTGCTACTCATACTCATCTCCTGAGGATAGCCTTTCCTAGCTCTTGGTCTTGACACGTCTGCTGCCCTAATGTTGGTATTTTTATGAAATTGCTTTATCCCTATAGAAAATTACCATGCATGTAATTGCACTTTTCTTGTTCCTATTACAATCTTGTAAAAATGTTTATTGCTGTATTGGTCCTTGCACAAAAGATGCACAAATCAGGTGATTTGATATATTTTATTGGACCCACACAGATTACAGAAAGATCTTATGCTTTTGAACTCACAGAGTACTTCTTCAGAAGAAATGGCAATTTTTTAGAAAAATCACTTTTAAAAGCCCAGAGGAAAAAAAACAAAAACATTTACACATGAGTGTGACAGATTAGCAATTAGTTAAAAATACAATCAGAGATAAGCAGGCATCCCTGAGACTAGTAAGTCAAATGTCATAGAATGGAATGTTATGTAGTAAATCCTCTGATGAACACTGTGTCCCTCCCTCTATCAGCTTAAAGCCTTCCATGTGTTTCTGTTGATTTAGTTCCCAAGTATTCTAGCTTGTTTTCATTTACTTTGAGTGCAGTGCACCTCTTTTAAAGAACTTTCCTCCCAGTAAATGTTGACTAGTTTCTAGAGAAGCTGAATCCTTTGCCTTTCATCAGCACCTGATCTGAGCATTTATGCTCTGAACCTTGTTTGTGCATCTTTGGTCTTCAAACTGATTAGGTAGTATTTTGAAAGATGGCAATCCCTTTTCTTTGTTTAATCCTTCTTCCGAGGTTCATGAAGTTGTTCTTGACTTGTTCGCCTTCTTACTACTGATGTCATTTGTTCCAGCATACACATTTTCACTACCAGAGGTTGATCACTAAAGGGCTCCAACAGTTGGTCTCTTCTTTCAGTTGTATGCATAATTCTGGCCCCAGGTACAGAAGACTGCAGAATACACTGTTTGCTATGTCTAGTTAGCACATTTTCTGAACCGAGAACTTCAGAACTGAGTCTCCTATGATGATTGTGTTCCTCTGTTCTTTTTTCATTTACTAATATTTTGACTTTCACTCTCCAGGTTGCAATGTAGTTCTTCACTTTCCTGTTCAGTCAGTGGACCAATCTGATTCTCCCAATGTAATGGTGAGCCTTTCCTGCTGTTGACTACAAATTCTGTGTTTAAATATGCTGGTAGGTGAGTCATGGATGCAGGCAGGAGAGGGTTGTATAGGGCTGTACCTTTATGTTATGGACATTTATTTTATTTAACTATATATTAATTATTTATTGATTTTTACACACAGCAGTACCAGCCATGACGTAACGCAGTACCATGCTGTTTTACTGAAAATGCTGTCAGATGCTGCTGGGAACACTGTAATTCAATAGCAGGTAATCTTTTTTGTTATGCAATATTGTGTGACATGTCATTTACTGTGACATACTGCATTGCATCCTGCCTGGCTCTGCTGTATATTCATTTCGACTCTTTTTATGAAATGGGCTCAAGATTTTGAGCCATGTGATTGTTGATAGCCATGTGCTAGAAGTATCTAGCACATGGTTACAACTAGTCCTGGCAAACAGGTCGCAGTACCCATTCTTAAATCCTTGTGCCCACCTGCCTGTCCACTCACTCACCACTCACCCAATTGCATCTTTCAGGATCTTTAGTCCACCTACTCGCTCACTATGGTCCTCATCAGCCTGCTGGGTCTTTGCTGTTTCTCACCCTCACTTTTATCATTTTCTGTCTGTTTTAATTAAATAACCTGAAGGAACCACATTACTAAAAACCCCAAAAAAACACATGCCCGCCACGATATAACAACCGCCCGCCCATTCGTGCCATCACCACTCTTTTGTGTTCATCTTCAACTCCCCGCTTCAGCCTTAGCTAACCTCAGCCTTAGCTTAAAAAAACAACACCTCAGCATTACTTCTCATAAAACAAAACCAAAAAATACTGCCATCTCCACAACTTGAGGTTCCTGTCTGCACTGTGAACTGGCATCCCACTCAGGTCCTATAAGCCTGTCACTGACACCCTGCTAGCCATGCTGCTACAGTCCAAAAGATAAAATAAAGAAAAATGCATAAAATGCATACAAGTGACTGTGTGTGTGTGTGTGTGTGTGTGTGTGTGTGTGTGTCGTTGGGGCAAGGACAACTACCACTAGAAAGATTTCTACTGAGGCCACCATAAGACAAAAGTCCTCAACTAAAAATGCACACAGCAAACTCACCCAGGTGGAGGAACTATTTTGTTTTAAATAAAGACAAACATTTCACTTTTTTACTACTTGATCACAATAATCTTAATTTTGACATGCATCTACAATTTAGATGTTAATTTCATAAAGCGCAATAAGTCACTCTGGGGTGTGCATTAAAAATAGCTCACAACTCATGGCCAGTGGGCTGGATGCACTGACCTGTAACCTCGTGCCTCACTACGCCCCTAGCCATGCATTAGATCTGTCTAATGCACACCCCTCATGTCTTATTGCTTACACATAGCCTCCTTCTAATGTTCTGAGTGCTGTTATAATAAAATGCAACATTCATTTTGAAGTAATTTAAAGTTGGGGTTGCTCTAATATCCATGGTGCACATATTGCACAAAATAGGTGCTGTGACTGCAAAAGCATTATGATAACAGGACCATGATTTTCCCATAGAAAAAGCTAGTTATAATTAATCATTATAACCAGCTGGTTATAATAGCGAACATGCGCTGCTCTTCCTGTCATAAGACCACAAGCCAGACGATGGCTCACACTACACTATCTTCTAACTCGACAGCGGTGCCACAGAAAAAAAAACATGTATCTGTTCTCCCTTTGGTTTCTATAGCAGCACTTCAGTGAGGAGCAGACCACTCACTTATTAACCAGAATTATTGCTATCAGGTTGTCATACTGCCATGGCTGTTGCTAGCCTTGCTTGTAAGGCAGAAAGCAGCTAAGTAAAAGAAGCTACATTTTCTTATTAATTTAACACTTATATCTTAGCGGAGTCAGTGTCTGTTGAGATTAAGCAAACAGATACTTTATTAGAAGTAGAAGGGTCTTATTTAGGGTTAAAAAAAGAAAGAAAAGAAAGAAAGTCAGTGTGTGTTCTGTGCTGGGAAGGGTTCTGTATCAGTTTACTTTTATAAACCAGTAGGAGGAGAGAGACTTAATTGGGGGTGTGGCTTAGACACTATAAAAGAAGGTGACTCAAATTACAACTTCCTGTTGCTAGCCTTTTTCTTACTAATTGCCCTCCATCCCACCCACCCTAAGCCAGTTCTACTTTTATAGCCACTGGATTTGACTGTCAACAGGAACTTCCTATTTGGCAGTAGGAAGGAAGGATCATAGAGAAACATTGGTTTTGTCAACCCTAAAGGAAAAAAGTAGCTCACTCTCCCCTAGCTGCTGGTGGTCTGACACTGAGCAAGGAAGAAGGAGGCTACTGAAGAATATTGGAAGTGACTGTCCCAGAACAGGAAGGCTGAGAGTTATAAGGAGAGGAGAGAGTAAGCATACAGAGAAACAAGAGGCGGGCACAAATAAGACATGATAGGAGTGGTGCAGTGCAATGGCTGTGGGGGCGGCAGCGTTCGGGAGACATTCTGGAGGCTGCGATGCTGCCCTATTGCAGGCACCTCTCTGGTCTGAGGGAAGAGGTTGCCAGTCTCCAGGCTGACCTGGCTAGGATGTAATCCTCCCCCACCCAGGGACCACCAGGCCAATGCCACTACCTCAGAGGTTGCCAAGAAAGAGAGAGGCTGGACCAGGTGGGCTCAGGGAGGAGAGGGTGGTGAACAGAGTTGCATCCCTCCAGCTGTACCTCCATAATCCATTCGCTCTTCTGGTGGATAGTGGTTCCTCTATGGAGGCACCTGCAGAGACCAAGGAGGATGCTGGGAACCTTCACAAAGGAGACCCACAGGAGGGTGGCATGAGACCCCACAGGGGAAGGAAACAACTCCTGGTGGGGACCCAGTCATTAGGGGGTAGAAATGGGGAGGAAGGGAGAGGGAGGTAAGGTGCCTGCTTGGCACCACGGCTTGAGGGACAAGAAGCGAATCCTCAGGATCGTGGGAGCAGCTGCACGAGGGAGGAGCTGGATGTCATTGTCCACCTAGGAATAAATGACCTGGCTAGAAATGGGATCAGAGCAGTGCAAGAGGAGTTTGAGAGTTGGGAGGGGCCTTAGACAAGAAGCGCATACAGTAACCTTCTCAGAGGTGCTGCCTGTCTATGGCAAGGGTGATGCTAGGGTACCTCACCAGGGAATTCAATGAATGGTTGAAACACTGGTGTGGATCTCAGGGTTTTGGCTTCATTGGGGACTGGGGAGCCACCTGGAGGGATGCAGATCTATACTGGTGCGATGGTCTGCATCTGTCTAGGGGGAACCAGGATCCAGCTGAAAGGTTTAAATGCTTCATTGGCAAACATTTAAACCAGCCAAGGGGGCACTAAGGAGCCGAAATCCCAGCCTTCCCCACAAACAACAGTAATTAGTGAGGTAAACACCAAGGTAGAGAAGTCATTAGGGAGCAGGGCAGAAGTAAATGTAAAAAGGCAAAGGCAGTAAGGACAGGAATGGGGCTAAAAGGGTAAGGCCATCAAAAAGTGGAGGGACGAGTAACAATGCCCATAGTCTGTGTAACAAGCTCCCTGAACTAGTGGCCTTGATGGAAGAGGTTGCCTGGATATTGTGGCAGTCACAGAAACATGGTACACAGAGAACCATGACTGGGATGTCAACATACCAGGATACACAATCTACAGGAGGGACAGGGAGGGTAAAAGAGGAGGAGTAGCTCTTTATGTAAAGGAAGGATCAAAGCAACAGAACTAAGAGTAAACAGGGAGCAGATGAGACACTCTGGGTCACCCTGGAGACAGGAAATGGCACCACAATCCGCATGGGGGTTGTATACAGACCCCCATCTCAGGGGAGGAATGGACAAGAAATGATAGAAGGCTCCTTAGAATGGCAGAAAAAGGGAGATATTGTTGATGGGGACCTGAATATGCCAGATGTTAACTGGAGCACCTTTGCTGCAGGCACATCCAAGAGCAGGGTCATTCTTGATGCCCTACAGGGGGCATGCCTCAGACAACTAGTATTGGAACCCACTAGGAGGGAGCAATCTTAGACCTGGTACTCTCAAATGGGGATGGAGAAAGAATCTCAGATTTAGAAGTGGGTAGCCATCTGGGAACAAGCGACCACCAAACAGTGTGGTTCACGATAAACACAGCCATACAATCAAGCCATACAAAAGCAAGACTATTGGACTTTAGGAGGGCGGACTTTGAGAAAATGAGAGAGTGCCTCAGAAAAGCACTAGCAAACAGGCAAGAAGGAGGGTGGAGGAACAATGGAGAGTAATCAAAACAACCATCACAGAGGCAACAAGCCTTTGTGTAAGGCAAATCAACAAAACACAATGAAGGAAAAACCTATGGTTCTCAAAAGAGGTGGCAGGGAAGGTTAAGTAGAAAAGGATAGCATTCAGGAAATATAAGGAAACACAGAAGGAGAAGGACAGAGAACTTTATCAGTTAAAGCAGAAAGAGGCTGGAAGGCAGTCAGACAGAAAGGCCCAAGCCGAGGAAAGGATAGCCAACTCTGTTAAGAAGGGGATAAGACCTTTATAGGTACATTAGGGAGCCAAGAAAGACCAAAGATGGGATACTGAGGCTTAATAAAGGGAGGAATGGGGTAGAGGGTGACAGTGAAAAGCAGGATACTGAAATGAATATTTCTGCTCAGTATTCACAAAGGAAGAGGAGGGAGGTACCTAAACCAAACAAGAGAAACAATCTGAAGACGAGGGTCATACCAGTCCATTTACAGAAGAAAGGGTTCTGAAAGAACTAATAAAATTGAAGGTGGACAAAGCAATGGGGCCTGATGGAGTCACCCAAGAATTCTAAAAGAACTAAGGGTAGAACTAATGACACTGCTGACTACTCTTTAACAAATCATGGGTGGATGGGGTGGTACCTGAGGACTGGAGGAGGGCGGATGTGATTCCTCTTCACAAAAGTGGGAGCAGGACAGAGACAGGAAACTACAGACCAGTTAGTTTGACCTCAGTGGTAGGTAAAATGATGGAATCACTTCTGAAGGAAAGAATTGTTGAGTACCTAGAGGCCAGTGGGGCACAGGACCCAAGGCAGCATGGATTCCACGATGGGAAGGTCGTGTCAGACAAATCTAATCGATTTCATTGACTGGGTGACCAAAGTAGTAGACCAGGGAGGGGCTGTGGACATGGCCAGCTAGATTTTAGCAAGGCATTTGATACAGTCCCACACAAAAGATTAATGCACAAGTTAGCCAGTCTTTGAGTGGGTCCCAAGGTGGTAGCCTGAATAAAAAATTGGCTAGACAACAGGATGCAAAGGTAGTAGTAAATGGAGTCCACAATGAAGAAAGAAGGGTTACTAGCGGGTACCACAGGGTTCAGTACTGGGACCGGTCCTTTTAATGTCTTTATATGTGACATTGCAGAGGAACTGGAAGGAAAAGTATGTCTCTTTGCAGATGACACAAAGATCTGCAACAGGGTTGATACACCAGATGGAGTGGAAAGGATGAGAAGGGACTTGGCAAGGTTGGAGGAATGGTTAAATATATGGCAGCTCAGATTCAATGCAAAGAAGTGCAAGGTAATGCACCTGGGAAACAAAACCCAGGGCAAGAGTACACAATGGGGGTGAGATACTGACAACAGTAAAATGGAAAGGACCTGGGGTTAATTATATCAGATGACCTAAAGGTGGGCAAGCAATGTGAGAAGGCAGTAAGGAAGGCTCGAGGGATACTGGGATGCATAGGGAGAGGCATCAATAGTAGAAAACAGGAAGTTGTTATTCCTCTGTACAGACAGTTTGTGAGACCCCATCTGAGTACTGTGTGCAGTTCTGATACCCCATCTCTGCAAAGACATAGGCAGAGTGAGGCTGTCCAGAAGAGGGCAACTAAAATGGTGCAGGGTCTGCACCAGAAGACATCGAAGAAAGACTAAAGGAGCTTAATATGTATACCCTTGAGGAAAGGAGGGAGAGAGGGACATGATAGAAACTTTCAAGTACCTCAAGGGAATCAACAAAGTCCAAGAGGGTGGCATCTTTCAGAAAAGAGATGTGCAAAAGCAAGGGGCACAATTTGAAGATGGAGGGGACTGCTCAGAGGTAAGCGTGAGGAAATATTTTTCACAGAGAGGGTGGATGCATGGAACAGCCTCCCTGAGGAGGTCATGGAGTCAAGAACAGGGAGAATTCAAGAATGCATAGGACAGACATAAGGCAGTCCTAGTGGGGTAGGAGGAAGTAAGCTGTTGGTTAATTAGGATCTGCAGCTTATCTGTTAGGTAGGAAATGGGCAGACTAGGTGGGCCAAGCGTCCTATCTGCCCAAATTCTATGTTTCTATGTTTCTATACCATATTTGTAAAACTTTCTTTCTACACACAGCTACATGATCCCTAATCTCTTCTGTGTGCCTCTTTCTGTCAAACCCTCCCTCTCCAGGTCACAAGATCATCTCCTCAGAAACAGCAGTTGCCTTTAACTACAGCATTTGTTTCATAGTTTGAGATCAGCTCACTTCTAAAAATTCCTTGCAGGTTAACACTTTGTAACTTTACATAAAACTCTAAACTGCATCTTTATCTGATTCTCTCACAGCACTAGTAACACTATATCAGGGACACTACAGGAGGCCAGTGACATTGCAAATGCCTTCAACCTAGCCTTTACTGACCTCACTGCTGTGCTATCCAGCAACTACCTTTCCATCACAGCACCTGATCAGCTTCCTTGAAGGACCCACCCCTCCACCCCATAGCAGTATACCACCATTCTACTTCACCCTAAATGAACTGGCTGCTCTATTCACTAAAATCTTCAACACTTCATTAAGAGTGGGAGTGTTCCTGGACAAATGGAAGGCAACATTCATCACCCTGTCTTTAAAAGTGGAGACAGGCCGGCCCGTCCGGTGCAGCAGTTGGTATTCGCCATGATGCGGTGACCGGGTTCAGGAATCAACTCGGGTCGCTGGAGTGCCGGCCGGAGGAGAAGGAGGGAGCGCCCACTGACAGCTTGCATTCTCCAGGGGAGGGAGGGATGTGGCTCAAGGCCTGGACCCCTGGTAGAGGCCGGGGGTTCAGTACGATGTCCAACCCACAATGCTTGGGGAGAGATAGACGTCAGCACCAGTCTAGACATCATGGCACATCTCTCCTTGGAGGAAAACACTGAAAATGGTGCCTGGCCAATCAGATGATGGCCTCTGAACCCTCACTCCTGGGCTCCCGGACTCCTGACCTCCATCCAGCCACCTCAGCCTCACCCAGGATCATTGGATACATGGCTGGCAAGGCTCATCCCCTATGAAGGTAGGGACCCTCCCAATGAAAGGATACATTGGGGATACCTGGGCTGGCTGTGTATGTGGGGCGGTGGTGTCGGGAATGTGGGATGGGCAATCCATATGGGGGTTTGAAGGAAGACCGTCAGGTGCACGGGGTGATAAATACATCATACAAAAAGTGGAGACAGAACAAATCTGTCTAACTACAGGCCTATTTCTATATTACCCCTTCCAAAGCCCTGGAAAGACTGGTATCTGATCAACGACAGAGTACCTGAACAAGTGCAATCTCCTTTGCATACTACAGCATGATTTTTCGAAAAAATACTATACTGTAACAGCCCTGATTGACTACACTACTCAGCTCTCTAATGCATTAGATCAAGGTATGGCAGTGAGGTCTGTCTTCCTAGACCTCACAAAAGCTTTTCACACTGTAAACCACCTACTTCTACTAAACTGTCTTTATCCACGGCCTGTCTACTAACACTGTAGCCTGGTTTGACAGCTACCTCTTCCACAGAACACAATGCATGAGAATTAGCAGAAAACTCTCAGAACCACAGGAAGTGAGCCTTGGAGTCCCACAAGGATCAATACTCAGCCCACTGCTATTCAGCGTTTCCATTAATTCCCTACCATCCACCTGCACAGCATGCATGGTGCTATATGCTGATGATGCTGTCATATGAGTACCTGGAAGAGATTGGTCAAAAATCACAACTGAACTACAAGCCAACTTCCAAAGGCTAGAAATGTGATTTACACAGAATAAACTCTTATTCAACTATAAAAGACCAAATGCATGTTCTTCACAGTACCTCACAACAAAAGTACTGCTAACTCTTGATACATAGCCATCAAGGTGAAACACTGGAGCAAGTAAGCACATTTAAAGACCTGGGTGTACACCTGGATGACACCCATACCTTCTCCACGCATTATGACCAGGTCATGAAATTAGCAAATATAAAGCTAGATGTTCTCTACGGCTACTGGCATGCAATGACACCTGGTACATTGAAATTGGTCACCTGCAGCTCAGTGTTGTCCACCATTGATTATGGGTTGGTGATCTATGGGGCTGGCTTGGATACTGTACTGAAAAGGGTCAAAACCCTCCTTAATAAGGCCTGTAGCCAGGCTGGTCCTTGGCACTGACTATCTAACCCACACTTGTGCACTATACAGAGAGACTGGTTGGCTCCCTCCATCTCAGAGTACAATACCAGACCTGCCTGCTGGTTTAAAAAATCACTGCTAGGGCTTACACCTGAATCAACCACAAATATATTTAAAACACACAACCCACCAGATACACGAAGTGTGACAAGGGGAGTTACTGGTGCCCTTCTAAGCAACTATACTCACTCAGCAGTCTCTATCTTACCGGGACCTAAGTAGTTTAATGACCTCCCCACCGCCTTATCAAATGCTTCAAGATTAGTCAGTTCAAAACAGGGCTCCACTCCTGCCTAGCCCATGAGAATGTCTGCTGCTGCCCTGTATAAACTTGGTCCACCCTAGTACTACCTGAGCTTGCTCCCTCTCCCCTGTCTACTGTCATGTCCCACCCCTCTGACCTTCCTACCCACCCTGCACATCCTTGCCTCCCCACCCCTTAAACTTTGTCCCTCTGCTATATCCCCGACAAAACCATCCCTGGCTGCGTATATTTCTACACTCATTGCAACTTTAACTCAAGGTTTGTACTGACCTAAGTCTGTACTCTGAATTCACCAAAGTGCTGTACTGCACTCATGTAGTGCTGTTGTAACTTAGCACTTATTTTCTGCAACTGTAACCATGTTACCTTTTGCTTCCTGTATAACTACAGTACTATATTTGATGTCTTATTTGACTGTGATTACCTGTAACCTATGTATTGTATTGTATTTTGTATGACATGGAACCTTTGTAAATGAGCCCTTGGCTCAAAGGTGTTAATCTGAAACTGAACTAAATAAATAAATAAATAAAATAAATATTAAACCAGTAGGATACAAAACTGCTATTTTATATAATTGCTGTGGTGAAAAAAATGTGACTCCAGCAATTATTATTATTATGAGGTAGTGTGTAAAACTCAAATTTGACACCTCGGGTGTTGGATGCTTAGATAAACACCTCATGCTATGCTCTCGGTTTTATGTAGCATCCAACACCTCTGGTGTGTTTACAGTTTTGTTATACACACTATCCCATATATTATTCGATATATAATAATTGGTTAGTGCTTGTTCCCATAGAGAAAGCAGGTTGTAATTTTGCCATTATAACCTTCTGGTTATAATGTCAAACGCGCGAGCTCACCTGGGAAAGCATGAGCCACTGCTCCTTCATGAACATCAGTTTCAAACAGCAGTTCATCACTTGAACATACCTGGCATCATGGCATAGTTGTGCTGTGAATAACTTGAGCGGGTCGAAATAAAAGTTATAAAGGAAAAAAAAAGTTACCAGCCAATGTTTAGAGACTCTTGTAAATAAAACCTAAAGTTTTCGTTTGTTGCTTTTGTTACTATCATGTCCTGGAACCAATGTCCTAATTCACAATTCTATCTACGGCAACATAAGTCGTATTTTTTAAAGCTACTGCTGCAAGTTTAAAACTGTTTAAACAGTTAAAAGAAAGTTGTCTAAGTCTATGAGTACTGCTGAAAGTTACAATTGTTTGGTTGTAGTTAATAAAACATGCCGATGTTGATCGGACATCCAGCTCTACTTGCATGTTTGCACACGTGTTGATTTCTATGAACAGCACTCATCAACAGAGAATCATAGAGGCGAAAAATGCCAGACAGCAATTATATAAAATAAAAGCTGGGATGTGGTAAACTCAGATTTTATACACACCATCAGTGTGTGATCATTATAAACCCTCGAAGCCCGCCTTTGGGTTTATTTAGCATCACACACCTCTGGTGTGTAAAATCCTAATTATAACCACCATCCAAGCCATTCTTCTATCTATTGCATATGCACTTTAAAACAGCAGTGCCAGAGGAGCTGGTCAACGTAAGTCAGCACCAATTTCAAAAGGGGTGGGATAGATACATAGGACTGCTGAGAATGACAGGGGAGAGGTGGAGAAAATGGGAAAGCAGTATTTAATCCATGTGTAATTAAGGGATGATTGACTTGCTGGAGGCCTAATCAGTGCTAGACTAGTAAGGCCTAGGTAGAAACTGAGCAGGTTGGATGGACCACAAGTCTTCTTCTGTCTGTAAACATCTGTGTATCTATGTATTGAATGCTTAACACTGATTAAGAAAATAAAGCTTTGCTAAATCTAACCCTTCACACATGCAATTGTGATCTATCTGTGAGATATGCTAGGATTCTGCAGGTATGGGAAACTGATCCTGATGTATGCCACTGTAGGAAGGTTTGGGAAAATAGAGGCTATAACCAGGGCTTGCTGGGGAAGTCACAGTTTGAGATCTTTCAATCCAATAAAAATATAGTGTGTAAACTGGGTTCATGAGTGTCAACACTTTGTGTTTTCCTACAAATTATTTCAAGTTTGCAGAAAATGTTTTAAAGGTTGCATAATTTTACACTCTGCAAGGAACAGGTCCTGAGATACGCCATGCTTCTCCTATTAATAGAGCACTGATAATACATATGTCAATCATTGTTAATCATTATGTCATGCTTTTAAGCTTGTTTTGTAGGTCAGATGTGCCTCAAGAAGTGAAGTAAGGAAGCAGTGGGCACACTAACATAAACAGACACATGGAAAGTCTGGTCAGCTCCTTAATAGTGCTAGGTTAATTAAAATAAACATTTTCATAGATAAAGCAATTGTGCAACATCATTCACAGCAAGGGAAACGAAAAGTTGTTTTTTTGCATGGAAACTGCACTTTTTATAAGACTCTGAGATAAAGAATTAACAATAATAGAAGCCTGAGTCATGACTTAAAATAACTAATATGCAAGCAAAGCTGTTTGCAGTAGCGACATGGCAACTTTTATAGCAAGTATATGTGCTACCTGTAGCCTATCCATCAACCAATTTCAAACCCAGTTTGCCACCTTGAACCCACCCTGAACTGCTCAGTTCCTTATGAGCCTCCTATGGTATGGTGTCAAGGCCTTGCTGAATCTATTTAGATCACATCCACAGCCCCCTTGATCTACAGTATTTCCTGGTCACCCAGTTGAAGAAATCGATCAGGTTTATCTGACATGAAATCCACCCCCTTGAATTTGTTCAGCCTCGGGTCTTACAACCTGCTTGATTCCAGATACTCCACTAGCCTTTCCTTTAGATGCATTTCCATTAACTGCCCCAGAACTGATGTGAGGCTGACCAGCTATAGTTGCCAGCTGCCCTCCCACTGCTGCTTGAACTACCTCTGCCCACCTCCAGTCCTTTGGAACCATTCCGTTTCCTGTGAGTTGTTGAATTGGGCTGTCAAAGTTACAGTCAATATCTCCTGAAGTCATGGTATCTATGCAGAGTGCTTTAATGGCAGTCATCTTGTGTCTGTGCTTTACTGAATGAAAATGGAATTAGGAATAAATTATAAAGGAAGCAGTTTTTATTCATAGGGATTATTTATAGTAAAGAGCATCCAGTACAATAGGGACAGCTTTTGAGTAATATAATAAGTACATACAATTCAGCTTATACAATATTTCATATACTGTACTTTTCTTCCTCTCTCACATTATCACTTATGACATTTTTACAAAACAGGATCACTGTTAGTATACTCTTGTGGCCGGCCTCCAGATGTGTTGGCACCTCCTCACTTTGAGACTGTCAGTGGCTCCTTTGACTTGTCAGGGGCAGCCAGCTTGTGGAGCAGGCTGAAAGCAGCCTAGGGTTCCTTTAATTAAATGATGCAGCACCTCCTTTTGGGGTACATATTGGGAACCTATGATACGCTGAGACCTATACCACCAGGAAATAATATGTTGGCCTAACCTTGCACAGTTTTTACTCACAATAATATGACGTACAATGACTGACACAACACCAGTATATAAAGAACAATAGCAATACTTCATTTACAAAGCGAGGGATTGAAAGGACAAGGATGATTCAAGGAAAAATGGAGGAAAGGAACCTTATAGTGCATAAAATATATACACAATGAATCAAGCCTGCATGGTTTCTCCCCATCAGTCCTACTTCCTCTTTTGTGGGCACACAACCTTTACCCCTCCACATAAGGCCATAAGAGGCAGTTTCCTTTCAGTGAACATGGTACCATGCTGTGACAAAAGGTGACTGGTGTAAAATTGGGCCTGTTAGCACACAAACCCTGCTCATCACACTTGAGGTTAATAATAGCAGAATAAAAGGGTTTCCTATCATCTGACATTTACACTGAGGAGGCACTACAGTGTAGTGGTTAAGGGCACTGAGCTGCAAACCTGGAGACCAGGATCCATTCAGTCCCCACTTGTATACTGTGTGACCCTGAGCACATCACTTAACTTCCTTGTGCTCGGTCACACCTGGGAAAAGCTCTGGCTTAGTGTGCCTTTACTGGTTAAACAATTTCCCTTTCCTTCCTTTTCCCTTCTAAGCAGAAATAATGAATGGACTCAGAACCCAAACTCTGATGTACACATGTTCTATCAACCTTGTGGAACATAGATGCTGGCAGTTTGCACTGCTCTGGAGAGTGGAAAATGGACAGCAGAACTTGACTGAGCTGTTGGACAGGAGGAAGATTTGTTTACTTGGATCCTAACTTTTCACAAACTCTCAATGTCGGATGTCAAAGTGGTCTCTTATTTATTTCTCTCTTCTGGTCTCCATCTGTCTGTTCAAGACTGCACTAATGTAGCACCCAACCCCCTAGCGTTGGTGGCTTGACAGTGCTTAACTCTCGGCCAGTTACTACCCTCACAGGAAGGCTATAGGGCTTTGTGTGCTGATGCACACAGTCAGGGAGTCAGTCAGGCAATGCTAACTTGGGAATATACCCTGCTGGGTTACTGCATAGACGATGGCCTCCAGTGAATTGGTTTGAAAGTCCTTGAACGTTCTCCAGGAAATCACTGAATGGAGGCATTCCTGAGATACCTCTTAGTCTCTGTTGTACAAGCAACTGTAGCAATGGCTGTAAAAGTATTAACATTTTAGTTTTGTGAAGCATTGAAGAACTAGCTGACCTGCAGTGCCTGAGCAGATGCAGCTGAAATATCTCCTTGTCAAGTAAAAACTCTCTCAGTTTTATGTTGCTGCTGCTAAGGTCAGTGGATTGACAACCTCAGACAAAAAGCAACAGCTTACAAGACCTAAACCACATGAGCAAGTCCCTTTTGTAGTCCAGTGAATTCAAACTTCACTGGTCCTCATGTCTTCATGGTTACCATGCACTGAACCTAGACAAACCGTAAGCACAGTGTTCTGCAAACTAAATCTCCTGATTGGTGAAAACTCGTGGTCTCTACCAGGAATCTTTTAGGTAGACTACAGAACTGAGACTCACATGGCAGCAGCCAACTTGCAGAGTTCTTAAAGCAAGACAGTTACAAGCCATGCTATGAGATTTGGTACCCAACTGGTCCCCGAATGGCAGTGCAGACAGGGGAAACCAGTGGTATAAAGCAGGTTGTAAATCTGTGCTTTTTGAGGGGGTATTTCATTTTTTTATCTGCCCTTTGGCTGCTTGTCTACAAGTGATATCACTTTGCAGCAAAACAACAAAGAACAAGGAACATTTTCTTCTCTGTTCTATCCAATAGCAAATTATGGCCATGATAACATAAATGAACTGGCAGGTACTATCAGTGAAAGAAACTAAAAAAAAAAAAAAATATACAATGTAAACCAAGAATGAATTTCAAAAGGGCAGAAAAATAAAGGCTCAAGTGACAAACAGTTAGGTACCCAAAGCAAACTCCAGTAGTACAGTGGAGCTAGCCAGGATGCAACACAATACTGCAACATACTGCAGAAAAGTAACTGCAGTAAACAAGGCAATTTGAATGGCAGTTAATCCCTTTGACATGCAGTGTCACAGGATTTTGCATTGCATCCTGGACAGCCCCGCTGTATGTGACTATCTAATATACCAGGTGGGAACTTTCATTGTGGTCACTATTGCTACTGGGCAAACTCAGTGAATGGTAAATTGTTCTGTCACCCCTATACTGGTCTGCAAACAAGGATTAGAGGCTTCATTAACTGCTGCACACCAGATGAGGCAGCTTAATGCAGTGGCTTAAGGCTCTGAGCTGCAAATCTGGTGACATCCAGCAGACTAGACCTGGGTTTGAATCCCACAGCTTCCACTTGCATACTGTGTGACCCTGAGCAAGTCACTTAACTTCCCAGTGCTCTCAGGTCGCACCTGTAGAAAAGCTTTCAGCTTAGTGTGCTACTCCTGGTTAAACAACTAAAAAAGAAAAAAGATGTAATTTGCAAGTTGATATACTCATGTGGGCCTCAATATGTTGAACAATAAAATGCTAATTAAAGAACTGAATTGCCAAACACAAGATGGCAATTTGCAGTGCAAAGCAACTTGTGCAATAGACAGGCACTATGGGTAGCCCAATACAGCTCACTAGACACAATAATGTTTGCAGCTATTAAAAGGTGGAATCTTGGACTAAGAGACTGGGATTTAGCATGATGACTTTTACAGAGGAAAGCACGAGGAGAGGCATCAACAGGATTTAATGAAGCATTTTCCTCTGTCCATTCCTGTGGCTGAAATTACATTCAGGACTCCAATGAAACTAGAAATTGATTTTATTCTTGCAATTTGCAGTTCCCAGGCCAGATCTCAGCTCCATCCCCTTCCTGCTTCTTGGTTTATATAGTATTACATGGTACCATATTATTATGATAACAGATAGGACTTATAGTGGTGACAATCTTGTCCATCCCTTTGCTGCATGGCAGAGATTACTGTACACCTAATTACAAGTCAAGTCAATTTTATTGATAAAAGAGTGCAAAATCTAAAGATGTTCACTCTGAATTTAAAAACATATTTAATCACAATTGCAGCTCAAAATACATACTTATGAAAAAGCATGAATAGTATATAATAGAACAGGCATCATGATCCACAATTTATGTTACATAATTGCACTTCACAACACTGAAAAATCCCTAGCCAATATAATATATTAAGCTGACAGAAACTGACACATTGCTCAAAAATGAAAGGTCCTATGTGCAATGCATTTATAATTTTGAAATATTACAGGCCCCCAAACAAAACCTGATCACAGCATGAGTAATGACCTTATAATTACCATTCAGTAAAAACTGTTTTTCAATTACATTTAAACCATTTCACTCTTTCTAGATGTTTTGCTAGCCATTTCACACTTGAATTATTTAATACTACACAGTCCAGTATCAGGTGTTCTAATAAAGTTTGACACGAAGGACCCGATATTCAGAAGTTAGTTTGCAGGAGTGCTAACTTGTGTTTGCATCACCTATCCTATATATATAAGAGGTGCACTATCTGCCCATACATATGGCGGCTGGCCAAGGTGGTGTGAGGAGAGCTGTGCTGGTGCGTGCTGCCCTGTGGCACCAGGATAATGCTATGGTGAGTGGGTTGGTATGCCTGGTGCTGTGGGGTGGGGGTACCACTGGATGCCAGGGAGGTTACTTTTTGTACTGCTGGGCTGGCAATTGTTGGGGACCCACTGGCACCAGGGAATTTAATATTTAACATAGGGCTGGGGATTGGAGGGAGAGGGACCAGTAGCACCAGAGAAGTGTGTTATTCATATAGGCTGGTGATCAAAGGAAGGGGGACGACTATCACCAGGGATAGTGACCGCTATCATGGACAGTGGTGTGGGTGGCACTGCACTACCTGCCTCCATTACTCATGCAAATGGCCCCTTAGCATCTTGCATGCCCAATGGACTCATCTGCATAGGTATTTTGAAAATTACATATAGCGTTCTGGCACTATCATCATTTGGGGCCAACTTTGGGAGCCATATCGGACGGTGCTCCTGACTTAGCACTGCCCGACAAGGCCCTTTATTCACTTGGGTAGTGCTCGACGAATATAGCATCCTCAGATCCTGGGCAATTGCAAACATAGCGCAAACATTTGCTTTATGCCTATGTGAACATTGGGCCCATATTGTCACAATTACAACATCTTATTTCCTATATTTTGCATTGTAATAAACACAGTCCTGTTTGAAAATGCATTTCAGTCCTGACCATGGTTTTCCTATGTAAAGCATTATCACACCAAAACAGATAGTCTTCCTTCAGACAACTATTATTTAAACTTTGTATCTATGAAACAGTGAGGAATTAATGTTTTTTTTCATATTTCGCTTTCCTACAAATGTCAGTTACCCTTTTGTGGCTTCATCACAATTGTTGTATGATCAAAAGGCTATTCAGACCATGTTTCCTTAGAATCAAATTATGTTTTGAGAACCATGAAGACGATGTTAAGTCATTTTGTTTGTAAACAAGTATCCTTGCCAACACACATGCAACAAGATACTTTTAGAACTATTTATCAGTTTATGCCAATAATTAATAGATCTTAGAAGTGCTTTGGCTAACATGGATCTTTGTCCTATCTCCAGGTGCAAGTTTTCCACTGAGATTATTTGAAGCAAACCCAAGGCCAGTCTCCGGAACACATTCTGCATTCATTCCAGGGAGGCAACAGCTGTATCTATTCCCACACTTCCAAACCATACAGCAGTACTGAGTCCACTTTTGCATTAAAAATGTCTATCATGGCTTTAAATGAGATACTGACAAAGCTTGTTCTAAACTTCTTTATACCTAGGACAATTTGTCTACTTGCCCATTTTATACATTTTATGTGTCTTTGTTGACCACTGTTAGCAGCTATGATAACCACTAGGGCCCTTATATCCAAAGCGTTGCACAGTGCACAAACCAATTGTGCTGGGTTTGTGCCAGAATAGCGCTGGACCCCCATATTCAAAGGGTGAAATAGTGCAGTGCAAACAGTTAGTGCCAGTGCAAAAAAAAATGTATGCAGGAGGTAAAGTGAGTAGAGGACATGCATACGGGTGCTATGTGATATTCAAAGGTTTAGTGCCATGCAAGACACAGTAGCACAACCCATAGTGCTGCTGCTAGTTAGTGCCTATAAAAAGCATGTCTTAATCCAGGGCAAAGCACAGAGAGGGGTGGTGACACTGCAGGAGACAAGATGGCCATTGCAAACAACACTATGCTACTCTACTGATGGAGGCTGTTATTGATGAGGAGGAGAGGGACTAAGACCACCATGGCCCACACCATAGGCCAAGGAGGTGATACACTGTGCACAGGATGTACCGGCAAAGGTCTCCTTTGAGACTTTCACAGATGAACATCTTGTGTGCGGTACAGGATGAACAGGGTCATGTTAAGGCAACTTTGCAACCTCCTGCATGTGCAGCTGCTGTCGAACACCAGACAATGAAATGCCATGTCAGTAGAGGAGAAGGTGACTGCTGTGATGTACTTTCTAGCCATCGGTACATTCCAGAAACTGGTGGGAGATACCTTTGAGTGTCGCAGTCAGCCATTTTGCGCTCCAGACCCAGTTCCTCGATGCCTTCCTGCCACATGCTGCTGAATTCATAGTATTCCCAGCACAGCATGGGAGCACAGAGAAACCATGCAGCAATTCTATCGAGTTGCACACCTACCAGCTGTACTTTAGTGTCATTGACTGCACTCACATTGCCATCCATGCACCACCTGGAGAGGGGAGGGAGTGTACATAAACCGGAAGAGATACCATTCCATCAGTTGTTAGGTGGTGTGTGATGCAGTGGTGCATCACCAATTTATTTATTATTTATTTATTATTTGAATTTTAATGACCGGGTAGGTCAACTGAGACAAAGTCCCTTTTTCAGTGATGACACGAGGAATAAAGCATTCCAAGAAAAATCATAGTACAATAAAACACAAAAAATGGTACAGTGAGTTACAATATACAGTTACACCACAGGTAAATAACAACAGTATCCGGTAGGCAATAACCAGAGGATTCAGGATTATAGGCAGTTTGCAGGTGGTCAGGGAGGCAGAAGTCAGATTAACATTATATACCATGTGCAGGGACGTTTATGTCAATGCACACTATCCCAGCAGTGCCCATAATGCCTTTATCTGGCATCAGTCCAGGCTGTGCCAGACCTTGAGGATGGCAGATTACCAGTGGGCACCTTGTCTGTGAGTACCATCAGCATGCACAAGGCAACCACAAAAATGGCATAATAGTGACAGGAAGAGTAGATGGGGGGACTAAGAGGCAGGATGAGCAAACACGGCGCAGCCAACAGGCTATGAGTGACACAGTAAACAGCGGATAACACATGTACATGTGTTCACAGGGTACAGTGCCTATCCCTGAGACCCTGGCTACTAACACCACTCCTGCGGTTGACAACAGGGACTGAGGAGAGGTACAATGAGGCACACGCTGCCACAAGGAACATGATAGAGAGGGTCTTGGCAGGCTCAAGATGCGTTCTGCTGCCTGGACTGGTCTGGCGGTGTCCTACAATATAGTCCTCCCAAGGTATGTCAGATATTTCTAGTATGTTGTATGTTACACAACATGGTTCTCAACTGTGGTATATGTGCACCTGAAGCCAAGGTACAGCCTGATAGTGACCCAGAGTCAGAAGTCCAGGGGATAGTTGAGCAACTCAAGAGGAGAAATCCTTGAATGGTCCAGAGGTCCCAGGAGCACCGCAGTACATCATCGCCACACTGGCATGGATGAGCAGGTGAGTGACACAAACATAGACAACAAACATGTGAGCAATAGTGCTTTTAATACAGTTTAAACATAGTGCAACACACAGAGCAGTGCAAGGTAGGATGAAGCATGAATTTGGTTGTGTGTGAATGTGTGCAAAAGTACTCTGTGTGTGTGTGTGTGTGTGTGTGTGTGTGTGTGTGTGGTGTAAGGTGTGCATGTGAATGAACTGTGAGCACAGTGCTGTTTGGGGCAGTGTGTTGTGTGTGGGTGCAGGGTGTACAGGTGCGTGTGTGCATCAGTATGTCCCCATGTGGTCAGGCATTACTGATGCTGGCCAAATGGATCCTACAGGACCCCTGTCTGTGCCCCGATGGGGGTGTATCCAGCATGGAAGAACCCATCGGGATGATTGGGGCATAGCGACAGTCCTTGATGGCCACGCCATGGCATGGCCTGTCAGGCGATGATACAGAGGACCTGCCACCCCTGCGCCACACCAAACTGGTAGAGGACCATGATGCACCAGTATCGGTGGACACAGGCCTGGCTCACCATGTGCTGGAACTCCCACGGGCCCACTGGCAGCACGCTGATGCTGTGCTGTGGCACTCGCGCCACTGCCCCAAGCTTGATGCAGACCTCACTGCAGCTGTGTGCTCTCTCACGGCTGCAGTGAGATCACTGAACCAATCCCTCACAGTATTTAGGACATTAGTGAGGCGGTCCTCTGTCCTTTGCTTTGCCCGCACCCACCTAGCTGATACAGCCTCCCAGAGGAGGAACAGCTGCTGCCTCACCTCCTGGCAGAAGGCATGCAGGTCCTGTTGTGCTGCTGTCTGGGACTGAAGAGCAGTCTGGAGGATTGGACATGGGCCCTGTTCATCTGCGCACCTGTTGCGGAACATCACCTTGCTCAGCAGCATGTATCGGGGTGGTGGTGGTTGCTATTGTGTCTCTGCAGTGCTGGGTGGACGTCTGGACACCTGGCCCACTGCATCCTGTGGCATGCCCCCACAGGCCACTTCCTCATGTCCAGGGGTGTGTGCTTGTCACCTGGGTGAACCTGCATGCTGTGCTGCTGCAGGTGTTCATGGCAACTATGGCAGGCAGCTGCACAGCGTGTGCAGTGCCACAGTGAGCAAGAGTGGCTGTTGTAGTCTGTGGGACAGGTGAAATGTTGATGATGGATGTTCCACTGGCAACATGATATTCCCTGCTAGGGCAGCTGGGGACCCAACAGTGGTTACACTCTGAACACTGACAGTGGGTACAGCACTGCCATTCTGTTCATCATACACAAGGTGGGGTAGCACAGGCCTCATTGCCAGTTCAACAAGATAGTCCAGTGAGGGAACACAGGTAATGTATGCATCCACCCCTTGTCATCATCATCATCATCATTGCCATAGGCCACAACTGCTTCGAGTCCACTGGCCACAGGTAGTAGTGGTGGGTGGCTGTGCCCTTCCTGAGATTGAAGGCCTGACAACCTCTGGCTCCTCCTCAGCAGGACCCTGCTGTTGTACTGCTGTGATGTGATCACTATGTGCTGTTGGGGATAGGAGATGTGAGTGGCATGTACAATACACAGTCAACAAACCTCACTGCCCGATCATGCATCACCTTAATGCGCTGCACATGCACAACTGTATGCCCTAACTTCCCCAGCTCCTGCGCACGCAGAACACTACATCCAGTATACGCACACCTGCCGCCAGACATGCCACCACACACAGTGTTGGTGTCCCCCCCCCCCATCTGTCACTTACAAACAATAGAGTGTTTGCAAGGCACAGCTGACAGGAAGTGTGTGACTGCCACATTCCATATGCATGTTTGTGTCTCCACACAATTGCGGGCAGCGGGACATTTGCAGTTGCATTGTTGGCTGCCCAACTGTGACACAGTGGCATGGCACAGCAGCCACACATGGCAAACTCCAGTACACGTACCACAGCTGTACACAGACACCCATACAACATGCAGTTCAACCACATGCACCCATGGTTGAAGCAAACAGTCCTCACAGAAGCCACCACAGAGGATCTGTGCCCACATGCCCCTCATGTGTGACATGCATGGGATGATTCAGCCCTGTAAGGTACTCACATGCCCATCGAGTTGTAGTGGTATCTCACAACCACCACCCTCTGTCTCCTGCATGGGCACAGGCCTGAGGGCAGAGGCCACGATGCCATTATCGAGTCGCTGAAATGCAGGTCTGCAGGCACTGGTTCCCTCCTGTCCAATTTATCTCCATCAGCCACCACGCCTCATCCTCCTTGGCAAGTCACTGCATGTCACACCAACTCTTCGGACAGAATCCCGAGCGGCCATGGCCACTGACTGCATTCACCTCCCAGTTATTTCTGTTCGTGTCCGTGTTTCTGTACCTCTGCATCTGTTGTTCACGCTTCTTGTACCCTCCACCAGGGCCCTCTCATCCATGGAACATTTGTAGCATGCACCATGCCTGTACTTCAATCTCACCTGCATGGGACATAAGGGAGGGTTGGGGTGAGTTACTGTCAGCAACAGTGTGCCTGTGTACATCTGAGTGCATGTGCGTGTGTGTGACATGATGTAGAACATGATACTGCATATGGGACAGGCTATGACAGTGGTAGTGTACCCATGCTGTGTGTTTGTGGTGTCACACAATGTTACCCATGTATTGTCCATGGCCACAAACACATCCCCTTGCAATCCATGGCTGTGAATGTATGTGGCACAGGTACACATGCAGAGCATACCTGTGTGTTCAGTGCCACCCTCATATGATGGTGCACACAACGCATTTGACTGTGCAGAAATGCACAGGCCATGGTGCATGCACAGGTAACCCAGTACCCATGTGGGTTGTGTGCATAGCATGTCACCCAAGCACACACTGCTGTGTACATAAGATTCTGTCACTAGTAGCTGCTGGCCACAAGTGAGCCACACATGCTGTGTGTGTCATACAGCCATTCCTGGTGTACAGTCTGCCACGTACACACCTGCACACCTGTGCTGTGACAATGTACATCATTCCAGCTGTGCCACACACTGGTGACCATCAGGCACAGTAGCTATTCACCAAATGTAAGCGGGCCACAGTGTATTATGTGCTGCACCTGACCAGCCATTGTCTGCATGGCACAGGTGTACAATGGTGTTCTGTGTACTGCAGTGCATGGACCTATATTGCTCTGTCGCACTCTCCACCCGAGCAGTGGTGAGTGTGTTGGTCCTGTATGCCATATGCAGTCCCATCAGTAATACTGCCCCCCAGCCGAGGTGTGCAACTTCGCATGTGGGTGAGTGCACATTGCATACAGTATCAGATCTATCACTGCTATGGAGGCCTTTGTGTGACACACCGTTGCCCCTCAGACTGACATACACATACACACACACACACACACACACACTAGACCCTTGGCCACTGGTTGTGTACCCTGTTAAACAGTGGCAGAGTGGGCACTCCAGCAGTGCTGCAGCATGTGGCCATTCAGCAGTGTGTATACAGTCCATGAATGAGCAGTACAGCACCACAGTACTCTGTATTTATGCACATGCAGCAGGTATTGCGTATAGTATGTGACAAAACAGTACTGAAGCATATCGCCTGAGTGTTACTCACCAGCAGCAGCAGCATTATCATGTTCCTGGCTCATCCTTCAGACTTGACAGACTCTCCCCACCTGTGGTACCTGTCAGCTGCAGGGGTGGAGCACTTGACAAGCCTGATATAGGCTGGCTGGGCAATCCACAGGTTAATGCATGCAGTGCAATCTGTAATGACATGCCAGTGTGTGCGTGTTTGCACCTTCAGTGTGTAATGGGGCTAATTTGCATGCTGGATCTGAATATTGCATGATTTAGCACCAGGCAAATAATGCTGGAAAATGCATAGTGCTGCGCTATCCCATAGTTGCACAACACACGCTGGGCCTGTGTGTCGTTAACATAGTGCCAGGGTCACGGAGGTCACGCATGTTCAAACCTACACCAAACCTAACGCGCATTAGTTGGTCATTGTGAGCACATCTACGCACAGCGTGGGCAATTACCGGGCACCGGGCTGGAGCCATGCCAGGGCCGGCCTGGTTGCATAGCGCTGAGCTGAAGGTGTGCTAGCACGGCGCTAGTGGTGTTTGTACAGCCATGTTCACATCTTGCATGGCACTAATACCGCCTTTGGGACACTTGTGGCCTAGTTGTGTGGCAAGACATATAACTGTGAGGGAGTTGACTTTTGCAGCTACTCTGCCTTATCTTGCCAGCATGCCAGCTGGTGTGCACCAAAGGGCTGTGGTCCAGAGGGATCATGGGTGGGGGAGGAGAGCTGGCTATATGGTCCAGCTGGTGCTGGAGATGGGGCATCAGCTCTTTGGGTCTGTCCAGGAGGGGACAGGCTAGGAGGCAGTGTAGGCCTCCATGGCGAGGCAACTAACATGCCGATGGGCATATCCCATACTGGTGAACAGTGCTGGCATCGGTACAGTGACCTGCAGAGGCAGTAGATGGAGCGGCTGCAGAGATTCAAGGAAATGGTCAGAGGATGGCACTGTTCCAGCACCAGGTGAGTGTCTGCCAGGACGGATCAGCTACAGTCACGTCACACTGTGTGCATGGCCATACGCACATGTCTGATGTGTGTATGGTGCTGCACATGCTATAGTGGTGATGGGGGCACAGTACTATGCGCAGCATGGCTGCCAGTCTGGTGTGCATATTGAGCTGCACTGTGTCCCTGTTGTACACATGCACACAGTGCACTGTGCCTGATGCACATGGAACAGTGGCATGTGACCGACATAGCCACATGCAACATACTATTGCAGTGTACACGACTCCATATGTGTGCCATGTGACTGTTGTACTGGAGGGGGCAGTGACATGATTTTGTTGTGTGTGGTCGGTGCATTCCAGTATCCATGTTGTGCCTTACAGTGTTGTTCTACATTGTATCCACAGACTGCCCAGAGCTCAGGAGGGACAGCCACAGCAGTGGCAGGAGGAGCCAGGGCAGCAGCCAGAGCAAGCTGGTGCGGACCAGAGAGGAGATGCCAGGGATGGGCAGCTTGGGGTTGCACATCAGTATGCTGATTCTGGATATGCATGCTATATAGCTGTTGCACCGTGGTGTTTGCTGTTGTGACACGGGAGGGGCTGCTGCACACTGGCATGTGCCATGCATGCACAGGTCCATGGTGGCGTAATGGGGTGCTTGATGCTGTTGGCATCTGGCACCCGTCACATGTCCAGACTCTCATGTCACATTGATGTCCAGTGTCTGCCATTCCCTCACATGTGCAGACAGGACTCAGGAGTGGTGTTGCATCTGGCAGTGGCTGACATCTCTCTGTCATGTGTGCCTGTATTGCACTACGGACTGGCATGCACATGCAGCCATATGGACATTGTGCAGTGTCATTGGTGTGTGTCATGGATTGTACTCATAGCCCTGTGGTATGGTGTCCCACTGCTGTTCACCTGCATGCACATTACACTGCTGCAGGCACATGCTGTGTTTTCCCATGGTGATGCCATTGATACCTACCTTGTGCTGTACTGGCACTGTTGTTCTTCATGCCCTGTTGGACATCTCCTGCAATGGCGGACCTGTTTTTGTGCATGCTTTAGTACCTGTCACTATATGCTTGTCTTGTATAGTCTCTCTTGGTGGATATATGCATTGCCAGTGCTGTGGTTGGTGGCCTTTCTGCCTCCCATGGGCATATCTGTGTGTTGCCTGCTTAGGGTGGGTGTGGTCATGTGGTGTTTGGATGTGCGCATGTGCTTGTGGTGGACACATGTACAGATTGTTGCAGCAGTCAGACAATGGTGTTGTGACTCATTGGGCCATGCATGATGGGTTGTTGGGGCACACGTCATGTCACTGTGTGTACAGTGCATACTGTATCCATTTTCTGGACTGCCATGCATGATGACTGTACTGGGGTTCATCGTGCCATTGCCATGCATGTGATGCATCCTATTCTGTGCACATGTGTGCAGTACAGTACAGGGCTGGGAGGTGTGAATATGGACATGCGTAGATACTCCACGGCATATGTTGGCTATGTGCTCTGCATATGCCTTGGACATGGTCGATGTGGTCCATTGCTTCACACAGAGTTCTTACCGTGGTTTGCCAGCTGTACCGCATATGTGCATTCTTCAGGTCAGCATGCGTACCTGTTGTGGTGCTGTGCAGTGTCATTGCTGTGCACAGTGTGTGGCTGGTGTCACACCATGTGTGGGGTTTGCTGTTGTGCTGTGCCACTGTTTCATGGTTTCAGTACTGGTGCATGGTGACATGCTGGACACATATCATGGTTTTGTGGTGGGGGTCATTGGTTTGTGCTGCCTGGCTTAGGGGTGGCACTGTGGGCATGAGTGTTCTCTCTGTGAATTGGTCGTGTTGTGTATCATGGTGTTTGCAGTGGCCTACAACCTTGAACACTGTGACATTAAGCAGCATGTCCCAACATATCCAATGCCACGGTGGTCTGCCATGTCTCTTGTGGGGGTGTGTTGTACACATGGGGGCTGTGATGTTGCCCTGTGGCAGTTTGTCCTTTGGACATGCATTTGATTAGGTCACATACTTGCTGATGCTTTCCCGTGGCTGAAAGGCACTCTGTCTGCCTTGTATTTACATGTTGACATTGGGTTCTCCTCTGCTGCTGACAGGCACAGGTTGCCACCACACGCGTTGTGTGCAATGCTGTTTGTAGGGCTATGGTTATTGGGACATGCTGTCCTCCCCGGCACATGTCCGGGGGTATTATTGCTTAGCGTTGTCATGACATTATCCTTACATGCTCATATCTCTGCCCTAGGTCCCGGAGGATGTCCCTGTGGGCCACCAGGCCTGAGGAAGGTGAGGGCAGGGACGACCTGCCGCGCCGACCTGGTGAGGCAGTAGTGAACCCATCATTGAACAGCTGGCAGTCCTGATATCGAGAAAAGACAAGGCATGTGGCCAGAATCATGGATGAGCAGCTGCCTGCATGACCATCTGACCCGCCGGCTGATCCTGAGCCATCAGACATCTGACTGCATCCAATGTCTTGGGGACTTCCAGTCGTCCCATCCCCTGTATATAGCTTATATATTTGCTTGTGTGTTCCCTGTTCCTCCCTTGTACATAGTTTCTATCTTTGCTACTGTTCTCCCTGTTCCCCACCCCCATTGTAAATAGTGTGTTTGTGGTTTTGGATTCCTCTGCCCCACCCCCATTGTACATAGTTTTGTTCTGCTATTGTAGTCCCTGTTCCTAACCCCTTTTGTTTGCTTTTGCATTGTTTCTTGTTTGGGTCTTCATTCACCTGTTTTTGTTCATTTGTCTTTGTTGTTTGCTCTTCCTGTATTATATGGTTTGATATTTTGACTTACTGTGTTCTGTATGTTTCTTGCCTGGGTGTTTCAACACTGGGCAGGTTGTTGGGGTCAGTGACTTTGAGTGTTACATTGCAATTGTCAGTGTTTTCCCCTGCTTTCCGATGCTTTGTTCAGGTATTGGGCTCACTAGCTCAGCTTGTGCCCCTTGTGGCCATTTTGCTACACTCTGTACTGTGTTTCTGTGTGTTATACACTGCCTGACAGCTTATTTTCAGAGCTGTCTTATTTGCTATATTCAGTTGTCTTGCTTCCTGGGCTATTTTGCAATGCCCTCCAGCTCAGTTTGTCCGGCTTCATTAGCACGCTATGTTCAGCAGGTTTAGCACAGGGGCTATTCCTTTGAATATAGTGGGCTATTTGGTCTGGGCTATTTTAGCACACCGGCAGTGCTAATTTTGCCTGGAGATTCAGCTTTGAATATAGGGCCCTAGATGTTTAAACTCTTCTATTTCTTCAATGACAACTCCATTCACATTCCATTTACAGTATATCTAAGTGAATTTGGTTTATTGATAATCAGAACTTCAGTTTTTGTATACTAAGCTCTAACCTTAACCTGCTAAGAAAATCAATAATGTTGTCCAATGCTTTCTGCAAACCTCAAGCAGACCTAGAAATAATAAGTCAATTATCTGCACACAACAAAATGTTTACTGAATAAGTCATGATTTTTGCAGCATCTTTGTCAATATTTCTCATACGTTTACATTCTGATCAATGTAGATGTTGAACAAAACAGGGACATAAGATACCCTGTTTCAATCCCTTGTTGATATAAATCTTATTAGTCAATTACCCATATGTACTATATCCCTGTCTAAATTCATGTTGATTTTGTGAAAGTATTTTATTCTCCTCAACCCATAAATCTATTTTGCTCTGTAACTATTGGCTATATAACTTGGCCAGAACACAGAAGGAAATAGGTCTAAAATTAGCAGGATCTATTTTCGCCACTGTTTGTGAATGGGCACAATTTTACTGGTCAGCCAGATGTTCAGGATATAACCAGAAGAATTAATATCATTAAAAAGAACTGCAAGAATATGGGCCCACAAGGTAATATTTATTTTAAAGGTTTTGGCTGGAAGGCCATACACCTGTTGCCTTGTCATTTTTTGGCCTATCATATGACTTTCAATTTCTGCAGGAGTGATAAGTGTCCATGAACTTATGTAAATCGTGTTACACAAGTACTGGTTAAAGTATTTATTATTTTTGAAAATGTTTCACCAGGAAAGTATCGCATTTAAATCTGAAGTCTCTGAGCTGTTATTAGTGTCCTAATTAGATACAAAATATAATCTAGAATAGAAGTGTTCCAATGTAACTGCAGAAACTGTAGCCAATGTTTTGTGATACCTTATGTTATTCTCCATAGGCAGTTAGAGACCAGAATAATTTGATACCTTTGTTGGCTACAGCACAGCAAAGGTATCTGAAGTTTTTCTCAAATTTCTTTCACGCTTTGTTCTAAATGGGACCTATATTCTTTTCTCCTTTCAATAAGAGCCCTGTTCATAATTAGTTCTGATCACTTTATTGCAAATCAGCCTATTTTATTTACTGTCGGTTCCAACCTTTTACAGTCATTATCGAGCAGGGTGATTTTGATTTTATAAAGGTTTTTCCTGTATTCCATCCTTTGGGACAATTCTGCTTAATATTAAATTAGTCTACACTTCATAGTTTGTTAGTACACCTATTTTTCTTAAAATGTTATCTTGCAAGACTTTCTGCCTCTTTCTCACTGCAAACTTCTAATTTTTGTATGTGTAATAAGAGTCCACTTGATCTTTTACTGTTATGAATGTGGAGTCTTAAATGATGTACTCTTAATAAGTTCTGGTTCTTTTCCCAGAGCAGAATGATCACTATATTAAGGTGAATGACAATAGGCAGATGGTCACTACTGAATTGTGGGTAGACTTCAAAATGCCTGACTAAATGCCGATCAAAAATTCACATATAATGTAGTCCAGTACAGAACCTCCATTCAGAAGTCTCATAGTTTTATGTTGCTGCTAAGGACAGTGGATTGACAACCTCAGACAAAGTAGCAACAGCTAACAAGCCCCAAACAACATGACTACAAGAACAAACCTTTTGTAGTCCAGTCGACTCAAACTTCACTGGTCCTCATGTCTCCATGGTTACCATGCACTGAACCTAGACAAATATGTAAGCACAGTGTTCTGCAAATGGAATCACCTGATTGGTGGATACTCATGGTCTCTACCAGGAACATTTTAGGTAGACTACAGAACTGAAACTCTCATGGCAGCAGCCAACTTGCAGAGTTCTTAAAGCAAGATAGTTACAAGCTGTGCTATGAGATTCTGGTCCCAACTGGTCCCCAAGTGGCAGTCCACATGGGGAAACCAGTGGTATAAAGGAGGTAATAAGTCTGTGCTTCTTTTGGAGGGGTATTTCTTTTCTCATCTGCCCTTTGGCTGCTTGTCTACAAGTGATATCACTGTGCAACAAAACAACAAATAATAAGTAACATTCTCTTCTCTGTTCTGCCCCAACAGCAAATTAAGTGGCCATGATCATAGAAGTTAACTGACAGGTAATATCAGTGACTGAAACTCAGAAAAGAAAATTATACAATGTAAACCAAGAATGAATTTCAAAAGGGCAGAAAAATAAAGATCAAGTGATAAACAGCTGTGTACTCCAAAGCAAACTAGTATAGTAGAGCCAGCCAGGATGCATCACACACGTAAGCAATAAGACATGATGGAGTGTGCATGGAACAGATGTTACTGCATGCCCAGGGGCATAGTGAGGCATGAGGCCACAGGCCAAGTGCCTTCAGCCCCTAGAAGTGTGATAAAATCTGTTCCATGCGCACTCAAGAGTGTCTTATTGCACCTATAAATGGGCTCTTTTTAAAACATTTTACAATTGGGAAAAAGCATGTTTATATGTAGAAACAATATATTTACTTGAGTGTATTTATGATAAAATAGTCCTTCCACCCACTGCAAATGATGTCATGGATGAGGTCATTGTATCACTGCTGGACAAAGTTTGTCCTTTGCTGGCATCAAGATTCAAGATATGGAATGTTTATCATGGACTCTTTATCATGGAATGTTTACTATGGAATACATAGGTTCGAAATTCTGCTCGGTTCCACTGGCAGAATGTCTCTCCTAACATACTGTACACACACAACAAAGGCACCTTCTACAGCCAGAGACTCAATTATCTCACTGTCAGGGCAAGCAGAAGAGATTTCTCTGATGAGCAGGTAAAGACAGAAGAGGGATTTTTCATTGTCAGCAAATAAACAGCTGTAATGAAAACTATAAACAATACTCACACCTACACTCCACTTTTGTGGCTCACTTTGCATTGAGTTCTATTTAATTCAGGTGTGAAGGGGTTTGTTTACATGTGTAAGGAAAGTGTGATGATCATGGAAACAACATTTAATTAATTTGTTGTATTCTTTATTTAAGGTAGTTTTATTTTTAGGGTCCAGCTGAAGGTTTTTACACTGTAAACGAAGCAGCCATTTTTGTAATGGAAGATCAATTCTGGTTGTAGGGGACTGATAGAAGATAGTTCTGGTTGTAGGAGGACTGATTTGCTCATTGTGTGATGTGATTTAGGACCAGGATGACTGTGCATGAAACAGATTTCATGCACGGTCACATGATATATTTTCACCAGTGAGACTTCTTTATTTTGGATGCCCATTTTATAATGCAGTATATTGCAGTAAACAAGGCAATTTCAATGCTGTTATTCCCTTTGTCATGCAGTGTCACAGGATTCTGTGTTGCATTCTAGCCATCCCCAGTGTATGTGATCACCTAATATACCAGATGGCAATTTTCAGTGCGGCCACTACTGCTATTGTGCAAACTTAATGAATGGTAAATTGTCTTGTTATCACTATACTGGCCTGCAGATATGAATTTGGGGCTTTATTAACTGCAGCACACCAGATGTAATTTATAAGTTGATATACCCATGGGCTTCAATATTTTGAACAATAAAATGCTAATTTGAAGACTTAAATTACCAAACACAAGATGGCAATTTGCAGAGGCAACACAACTTATGTAATAGACAGAGATTATACCTAATTTAATAATGGGCACACATCCATGGTTAACAGCTAGAATGTTAGAGTGGCGATTGTGTAGTGTTGTGGTGAGCACACATGGTTGGGAACCAGGATACTGCAGTTTCAATCTCACCACAGCCGATAACTCTGTGATCTATAACTAATCACTTGATCTCCTTGTGCTCCTGTTCTGTCAGCTGTAAAGTTGTTTGTTGGGGGTGAGGATAGCATGCACCAAGCAGGAAAGGGATCTTGGGGTTATCATCTCTGATGACCTCAAGGTAGGGAAACAGTGTGACAAGACAGCAGGTAAAGCAAATAGGATGCTGGGATGTATAGGCAGGGGCATCACCAGCAGGAAAAGGGAGGTCATAATTCCGCTATACAAGACACTAGTGAGGCCCCAACTGGAGTACAGTGTACAGTTCTGGAGACCATACCTCTGTAAGGACATAGACAGGGTAAAGAAGGTTCAGAGGAAGGCAACAAAGATGGTGCATGGATTGCATCACAGGTCCTATGAAGACAGGTTGAAGGAATTAAACATGTACTCCCTGGAGGAGAGGAGGGAGAGAGGGGATATGATAGAGACATAAGTATCTTACAGGGAGGAACAGGGTGCAGGAATACACTATTTTTAAGTGAAAAAGATGTTCCAGGACTAGAGGGCATGGGATGAAGTTGGAGGGAGGACGATTCAGAGGAAACATGAGGAAGAATTTCTTCACAGAAGCGAGTTGGTGGACAAGTGAAACACCCTGCCAGAGGAAGTGGTGGGGCTGAAACAATCACTGGATTTAAGAATGCATGGATAGACATATAAAGGAATTCTGGAGGTCAGGGTAAGGAGCAACAGGCTTCTAGGAAAACATAAACTGAACTTACAAGCTCAAATGGCAGACTGGGTGGGCCATAGGCCCTTATCTGCTGACACTGTCTATGTATCTATGTATCTATGTTACCCTCATGCTGTGTAACCCCTGTCAATGCAATCTTCCCTAGGAATCTGTTTAGTCCTGTTTAAAAGCCTGAACAGTGCTAGTGTCCACAAACCACTGGTTAGGCTATTTACATATCTTTATATTCTGGTTTAAATAATGGTGAATGGGATTAAATTTTATATTTAATGTAGCCTTTGTGGTTTCTTCCTTATGGTGACTCTAACTTTCGGGTGCCTGTGTTGGTAATTACATGTAGTGTAGATACAAACATATTCCCGAGATGGTATTTATTTAATACACTGAGTGTGCCACGACTAGCTGCTGACACTGATATGATACATAAACAATAAGATCTGACAGGTTACAGAATGTTAGGGAAACCTGCATGCTCAGGGTGTAGTGAGACCTCACACCACAGGCAGAGGGTCATACAACCCAGGCAAGTGCAGGTATACCTCAACACCACATACTCTGAAGAGTCGATTGTGCTAAAATTGGCTTTTGCAGTAACAACATTTAGAGGCTCTGTTGCCTGAAAATTGCTATATTGCATTATACTGGTGCAGTAGCACCAGTATACTTAGGGTTGCCTGACCAGTTCTATGTTAAACCTCTAACTGTGCACCTTAATAGCTTTGGTGTTGCTCAATGATATTACCTCAAATTTGGCATGCATTATCTAAGAGGCAAGGTTTAAATATGTGAAAAGTTTTGTGGTGGAAGCTTGTGTAGTTTCTGCTATCCGTATATGTTGTATTCCTGTAGCAGGTGAATTTTCTTCATATACTTAACATGGGATTTGGTTTGTTCTTCCAACTGCCTAGAATTATTTTCTAAACTCTCAGGGTAAAAATGGTCTGTGCTAAGGTAGTGGCTTTTGAAGGTTTCATGAAAACATATTAAATGGTTTCAGAGTTATAAGGATTTAAGATTTTTTGAGTGTTGAACATACTCTATTTTTTTTAAATAACCCTCTGCTATGACATGGAAGGACATTTCTGATTTCTCACCACTTTCTTCTCACAACATGAAACTTTTTGTGTCATAATGGCTGCCATCTTGATTTTCCACCGAACTAAAAAACTTACAAAATACTTAAAATGGCATTTAAAAAAAGAAAAAGAAACAACTGAACCTAACTAAACAGAACCTGTTTAGTTAGATTCTGTGTCTGGGCACCCCAAAATCCAGGGTGTCCAGCCTAGAAAAGAAGAGCACCACCCACGCACTCTGTATGAGAACAGTGGAACTTTCTTGCCTTTCTAAGTCCCAGCAGGAGTCGTGTGTGGTTTGAGTTTTAGCAGTGAGCCAGTGATCATAACTGAGCTTGTGATATCATTTCTCTCTCTCCATCTTCTCTTTATCTGTCTGTCTGTCTGTCTGTCTATCTATATATCTATCTATCATCTATCTAAATTTATCCATCTATTTTCTTTACATATTATTTATTTACCCTAGCTCAGTCAGCCCTCCCTCATGTTTCCTTGACAAATAATTATTAGAAGAGAAGTGAACCAGGGTGTCCGCCCAATACTAATTGCCTACTACCTCACCTAAAGGTCACCCTCCAAAGTATAGATGGCAACACTGGGGTACCCTCTGGTGCTGCCGTGCAGTTGCCATCTTGCAAAAAAGAAAACAGTCCCTCAGTGTCTTTATGTTTTAAACTAACCTGTAAAAAGAGAATGGCCCCTCACCAGTCTGATCCCCTAGGCTGCCACTCACCCCATCCCGATTACCCACTCTGCAACCTCCACCCCACACACCCTCCTCACCTGAACATGTCTGATGATGTAGATCCACACTCCAATCAAAGGTGAGGCTGGCAACTGCAATATGAGAAAATAAGGAAGTCCAGTAAATGTATTTCATTGGGGTTTGAACTTTTACTCATAACTTTGTAATTTTATTGTTATTACACCACATTTTCAAAGTGGCCATTTTTGGACCCCACCACATGATTCAGGTGGTAGAAATTTTAATTTAGGTCTGAAAATTTATGGTCGCTGTTCAAAATCACATTTCAGGTGGATTTGAAAATTTTCTCCTATTAAGTTCATGAAGAGGGTCATAACAGACTGTTTTAAAATGTCTTGTAAAATATGTTAAAATTACAAAGTTATGAATGAATCTTGAAATATTTTAGCATTCACTCATAACTTCATTAAATTTCAATATTTTTCCACCACTCTTTCAGCATTGTCTTTTGTGACCCCACCTCATGAACAAGGCAGTTGCAATTTTTAAATACTGCATGTGCTGAAAGGTGATTTGCAGTTGCTGCATGAAATCAGGTTTCAGGTGGGGCTTGAAAATTTTCACCTACTGGGATCATTAGGTGGGTATACAGAAGGTTATGTTGAAAATTTGGTGTATACATATGGTGAAATGACCAAGTTATGAGTGAACATTAAAATATTTCAACGCTCATCCATAACTTCACTAATTTTCAATAGTTTGACATCAAACTTTCAACATAGCCATTTTTTCACACCACTTGATAAACGTGACAGGTGTTATTTTTTTAAATGCTGGATGAAACGTGTTTTTGCAATTGTGGTGCAAAATGATATTTCAACCAGTATACTGTAAAGGCCAAATGTCATGTTCATAAGGGAGTCATAAAATGACTATCTTGAAAATTTGAGGTAAAAAATATTAAGAAATGTTGTGTGTAGTACCAGACTTTACCCCAGTGGGTAGTTCTTTGTGATCCTGTGCTGGTGAGCTGATTTTGAGTGAGCTCAGTGAGCCAGCTGGATGGGGCAAGGGTGGGGATGGCATAGTTATAGGACCCCCCAGCCAGGGAAGGAAAGGTGCAGAGGTTCCTGTATGGGCCCAGGTACCATATAGTGAAGACATTTCTTCTCTTAGCATAGGGTCCTGCACCTTTTCACCCATGGGTGGTAGAGGGCCCTGTACATCACCTGAGAGATGGACTCTTAGCCCTGTGCATCTGTATCCGTGGCCACATGGAAATTCAGGGCCCTCTGCCTGCAGCCCACCAGGCAGCCCATGAATTCTTGACATCCATCACTGCACCGAGGTGCAGGTCCAGCAGGACCATGCACTTCCATAGGTGGATGGAGTATCCTGCCACAGGGCTCAGAAGGCCCTACATGTCTGCATCTGTTCATACAAGTCCCCAAGGGAACTGCCTGAATAAGGATATGATTTCACATCTCAAAAGGAAGCACATTCTTTGCAAACAAATGCATTTATGTAGCAGTGAGGGTTCAACTTAATGCAAAAAGTAGGAAATGTCGGTTAGGTTTCCAACCCAACTCTCTACCCCAACACCCAAGCTGTAAAGGGTAAAACATTAGGGTTTTCGGTTTCAGAGTCTTGGTGAATCAATAGTGGAATCTTCCTTGGAGTTGCCATCCCTAATGCTCACCCCTCTCCTGGGATAACAAGGTCAGATGTGATGTCTTTTCTTCACACACGGCCTGCAGGGACCAGCATGAAGAAAGATATAGCAGTTTCTGGTTGGCAATGTGTAGCGAGACATACCTGCCTGCCTTTGAAGAGTGTATCACTATGAGGCACTGGCTTGAGCTATACCTTGTGCTTTGAGCAAGGGCTACAGGCTAGGGGAGGAGTGAGCATTATTTATTGATTAATTTATTCCACATAAACCTCTTCAGGCAGGGCCTGTTTACAAAGGGTTTAGTCAGCATCAACAGAAAATATATCTAGTAATACAGTACAACCCAGTGCAGCACTGTGAGGGGCAATACTTACAGCACTTCAGACAAAGACATGCTCTACATTGACATGCACAGACTCATTACGTTCTACATTTTGGTGCTACCATGTGCAAGCCACAGGTATCAATAAAAACAATTCATAGTAACAATTTGAAATAGTTTATTTAGCATCTGCAGATCTAGATAAGGAGATGGAGGAGAAGAGCAGGGATTTAAATTGGATAAGGAAGCAGTCAGCTTTAAAGGTGGAAGGCAGCTCATTCCAGAGTTTGGCAAATCTGTAGGAAAAGCTGGCTTGGCCTAATGAGGTTTTCCTTCAGGGGAGAAGCAGAGAATGTTGAATTACCCCGGTAGTATAAGATTGGTTCACAAAGCCAAACATTGCTTGAAGGCCAGGAGACAGAGAGCCATAAAGTGCTTTTCATCCAGTGACTATTTTATTTAATTTTATTGTTTATACTGGAAAGGCATGTGAGCATTACTGCCTGTTTCACAAGCACGCAGGACACAAAATGGTAGAACAATACATAGTCAGGAATACAAGTGCATACAAGGGGACTAAACAATTTGAAGAAAACACAATTTACAAGCAAAGTAAAGTAAAGATAGACTTGAGAAGTGAAGCAATTCTAAGTAAATGGACAGAGCATATAGTATAGATCCTTCTAACTGAATTTAGACTTAAATGACCCTTTTATAGAATGGACAGAATAGGTGTTAGAGGAGGGATGGATAGCAAGGTCAGAGATTAGGATGTGAGTCAGGCACCTGCATTAAAGATTGTTGATGAGGTGAGATCTGAATTTGATTTTGAATGATGTTAGTGTTAGACACTGTACCAAGGGAGAAGGGAGGTTGTTGAATACTTTGGCACCTTTGTAGGAGAGGATGTTTTGTTCCTGGGTGGTGTCACAGGGAGGAACTGTGAAGGTGTGGGTACAGGAGAGTGGCAGGGTCATAATGTCGCGGGACATTATGCCGCGTAACAAAATCGTGCTGCCAATACAATCTTTCTTCTGTGGGGGCTCGCACCCAACCCCCTGTTATGGGGGGTTGCACCCACCAGACCCCCCACTAAAGATTCTCAACTTAGGAGGGGTCCAACTCGGGAGTGCACAATTGTAACAATAAAATTTCTGGGACTGGAATCAAACCCAGTCCCAGATGCAGCGCCTGGGCTCCTACTGCTGTGGCTCAGTCCTGTGAGCATGGCAGCTGCTTGTTGAACCTGTTCCCAGCAGAGGTCTTATCCTCTGCCTGGGAAAGTGCTACTGGTGCAATACCGTGTACAGCAGTATCGTATTGCACCAGTAGCGGTAGCGCATCGCGCTGTAATGGGTTAGCTATAATGTCGCAACTATTAAGCATGCAACATTATGACCCGGTAGGTAGGAGAGCCTGGTAATCCTGGTGTGTATGGACTTATGGAAGAGGGAGGAAATGCTTTCTAGGAAGAGAGCCCAGTGGATTTTAAAGAAGAAAGTGAGTATTTTGCTGTCAAATCTATCCTCCAGGGTGAGCCAGTTTGCAGCCTTGGTGCATTCTGAGAGGGAGGCCTGTGATGAATCAGATGATGTTGTGATGTGTGGTTTTAATCTACCATGATTTTTCTTGGAAATGGAGGTAGAGTAGATGAGGAGCCATAGTCTATTAAGGGCAGCAGGAAGCTGTTGGCAAGCAGGGCCCTAGTTTCTAGTATAAGGAAATGTTTTAGCATATGTAGGATGCTGAGTCTTTGGTGTATTTTTTAATTAGTTGACAAGTGTGTAGTTCATAGGTCAGGTGACTGTCTAGGTGGATCCCCAGGTATTTGAAAGAGGTGACTCTCTCGACGGAGTTGCCATCGTTATCTATGAGAGAAATGTCAAACTGAAGGCCTTCCTGGGACCAGAGAAAACCATGACCTTAGTTTTTCTGGAGTTGAGAACCAAACCCCAGGAGGAGAACAAAGAGTGCAGACTGCTGAAGTTGTGTTGCAGTTTGTTCTGGAGGGTGAAAGGGTTCTTATCTTTGCAGAAGAGAGCTGCATCATCAGCATAAAGGATAAGTCTGGTGGATGTACAGATCTCTGGGACAGGGTTAACTTTAAGAGAGAACAAAAGAGGTCCGAGGAGGGAACCCTGGGGAACTCCATACTTGAAGGGCTTGTCTTCAGAGTATTAGCCTACTATGGTGGTTCTGTGCATCTGAGCATATAGAAACTTTAGAAAGCCATCAACAATCAGCTTATTCACTATTTGAATAACCACGGGCTACTCACCAGTGAATGAGAGACTGAGGTATAGAAACACAGCCGGATTCAAGATTTAGCCAATTTAAGCTACTGTACAGTATACATGTGTGGGTGTCACATTTAAATCCAAGGGCAAAATGGCAGGCTCTGTTGAGGACACACTGTACTCTAGCTAGCTCACCACCATTTGCAGAGCCATAATATATAAATACTAGTGATGTAAGACCTAACAAGAAACTTTTGATTTCAGTAAAGAAGCTGTTTCTGTGGTGAAAAGAAGAAGCCGAGCCTCTAATTGACAGTTTTGACTAGGGTGTCAAAGTGAGCAGTAAGGACAGGGTTGGGTCTAGAGTGACACCAAGATATCTGAATGTGGCCATCTGCTCTAGGGGAGAGGCAGACGAGGTGGTTATTGAAAGTGTAAGGGAGGAAGGAGGGGTTTATTGTGGGTGGTGAAGACCCACAGTTAGTTTTCTTAGCATTCAACGCAAGGAGGTTAGAGGAGAACCAATACTGTGTGGCGCAGAAGTCAGACTGAGTTTCTGTTGCAGAATTGCCTGTTTCTTACCACTGGTAAACATGATCTCATCATTTGCATAAAGCAGAACATTAGTGGTCTTGGTGACAGTAGGCAATTCATTAATGTGCAGGAAACTGGCATTCACTTCATCCTGGCAGTGTCATATTTTCCTGAATGACAAAGGATACTAATTACCATTGAAATTAAATTTTTATTCAGTAGGTCTTCTGCGATTCTGCAGGGTGCTGCAAAATGCTGCAGAATTGAGTTTCATCCTGGGGATGCCACTGTATGTTAACATGGACCAGATCTAGGTACCCCGGTAAGAAGTGACAGATGACACAGGGGCCAGGGTAAGGATACACACTTCCTATTAGCAGGAGAAGCAGTACTATTTGTCTGGATGCCAGGAGAAATCTGGCTGTTCTGATTGGTAACACAGTTCTCATCCATACCACCCTATGCTGAAAGGAACAGGGAGGGCTGACAGAGTTTCTGTTGTGTCATTAAAGTTGAAGAGGGTAAGAGTGTTCCAGTGGATTGGGAAACATCTTATAGGAGGCAATTGGTTGAATGGGGCATAGAGAGAGTTCCACGCTTTGGCATAATTAGATTCTCCTAAGTCATACAGTGCAAGGCACTATCAGCAGGACAGTCATAAGCTATGCAAAGTAGACAAAATAACATCAAAGAAACAATTGCACAGGGGTGGCTACCAAGGGACCATATACTGGGCATATTGCTGTGGGAAGGCAGAAGGGTGAGGGTAGTCAGGTAGGTAACAAGTTGTGGGTGGGTAAATGCACTAAGGAGGCAGTCAAATGGGACTGTGAGAGAGTGGACGGGCCCAGTCAAAGGGTCTTAGGTGGTAATGGTGGCTATAACTAGGTAGTTAGAGAAATAGAAGCAAAAGCAGTGGTAGTAGTGGCAACAGGGAATGAGAGAGAGAGAGAGAGAGAGAGAGAGAGAGAGACACGAAAGCTAGTTTCCATTATTAATTTCAATTGTAACCTTGACAACCCTAAGGAGGAGCCCACCACTGATTCGCTTAGGATTCCAGAGACCCAAAACATTAATGTTTTTCCTACTGATGCTTGGGGATGGAGAGTTAGGTTGGAAACCCTGACGCCACACTTCCTACTTTTGTTGCATTAAGTTGAACCTAACTGGTGCATTAACATAATTTTTTGTAAAGCATTATAGGAATGTGGTAGCACCCCTATTGTTAGGGTTGAGTAGGCTGTTTATTGTTAAACACCGAACTTTGCACATTAATGACTTTGGCATCCTTTGACAAAATAGCACTAAATTTAGCACTTGCAGTTAGCCTGTCAGAATCTCAAGAAGTGGAAAGTTTTGTGATGGCATTTTGTGCATTTTTGAGATATGGAGTGCCAAATAAATGAAAAACACGCTTTGGTTTCCTATACTTAACATTGTGAGTTTTTGCCTCACCTACAGCGCAGACCATGTGGAACTTTTTATGACATTTTCAGGGTTGAAGGCCCATGCCAAGGGTGTGCCTTTGGAAGGTTTGGTGAAAAAATATTATACCGCTTTAAAGTTATAATGATTTTGAGTTAATGTTCCAGTGTAACTGGTAAAAAAACAATCTCAGAAGGTAAAAAAAATGTATTGCAGTGTTTATTTCCATGCTGTACTTGTCATGGGGTGGGGACAGTTGAGATGGACACCTTTTTTCTTTTACTGTTTAAACTTACAAACATTAGAAGTACATACAAATTATGGGCCTGATTCTAGAGGGATCCTGCGTAACTTGACTTGCGCATAAAAATGGTGCAT
Source organism: Neoceratodus forsteri (assembly GCA_016271365.2). Lineage (NCBI taxonomy): Eukaryota > Metazoa > Chordata > Ceratodontiformes > Ceratodontidae > Neoceratodus > Neoceratodus forsteri. The sequence continues at coordinate 1,877,421,368 of CM057452.1, forward strand.
GTAGCAAAGTTCGCCAGGGGTTGCAACATTCAGTATTCTGCAATGCAGCTCTGCTATATGCAACTTGCACCAAAATGGACTTACACCACCAGATACACCCTAAACCCTCTACGACATGGTGCTAGGGGGTTTACAGTAGCTGTTGCACCCTATTCTGGAAGAGCACAACAAAGTCCCCAGTGGTGCTATTCTAGAAGACCCCCAGTGGACTTCCATCAATGAACAGTTACACCAGCAAATAGCTGGTATAACTTGCATCCCTGGGGTGTATGCCAACTTCCCCGAATCACCTGTATGTGCCACCCCCAGCCACAATCCTGCCCCACTTGACAGCCCCACAGGGCTGGAACTATCCCCAACCTACTGTTGACTCCACACCCCCCAGTTCATCACATGAACATCAATGCTCCACAGGATATGGGACCTCATCCTCCGATCCCCAATACTGAATACAAGAGTTCCAGGCTGATCTCACCCCCACAAGCCCTGTTCTGAACCCAGGTCCATGCGACACTTTCAATGTACAATGGAATGTGACATCTCTATTATCCCTGTAGTCTAGTGACCCCCCACCTCTGCCTGGCAGTGCCAGCACACCTGCTCCCCACCATCCCAGCCAGTGACTGGCACAGCCCTCTCACCACCACGGCCAGCCACCCATTGAGCTCCGTATGAGCACATAATACTGTACAAAGTACGCGCCAATGAATGATAGTTATTCATTGAGTGCGTATTATTTACAGTAGTACGCGACTATACAGAGCACAGTCGCTGCTGGTCATGGTGGTGAGAGGTGGGCTGTGCCAGTCACTGGCCTCAGATGGGTCTTGGGAGGGTGGGTGGTCAGATGCTGCCGAGTGGGAGGGTGGGGGCCACTAGACTACCAGGGATAATAGGGATTTAATCCATTCTTAATGGCACTTCCAGGACTTGGGTTCAGGATCGGACTGGGGGCAGAGCAAACCTGTGGGGCACTGATATGCAGTACTGGGGGATCAGGGGTTGGGTCCAGGTTTCATGGGCTTTCCAGGCTTGGGGGCACTTCGCCTCACTGCCACTCAGATGCAGCTTGTGACATGCCCTCAATTATGCCCTGCATTTGGCGTACCTGTGGACATGTCACAAATTGCAGGACTTAGCCACGGGACCCTGCCCATTACAGAATCGAAAGGGTCCTTATATTAACTGCACCGATGTCACAACTTGCAACATGCATAGGGTGTTTAGAATCACGACTATGTCTTTAAAAAATACACTTGCACCTAGTTAAACAGGATCCATTTAGCTAGATTCTGGTGTTTGCTTTTTACAAAGTTGCCAGAAATACCTTTCCTAGGCATCGAAAATCCAGGGTGCCTAGCTTAGCCAGAGGAACCATTCACCCATATTCTCTGTATGAAAACAGTGGGACTTTCTTGACTTCTGCAGCTGCAGCTGGAACTTGACTGCAGGCTACAGTGAGAGCAGTGAGCCACCATTTACCTGGTGTTTAGTGGTGCTCCCATCACTATCCCTTTATGTAAGTAATGTTGCCTTGGTGTCTAGTGATGCCCCCACTCTGATCATCGTCACATTAAGTATGTTATGTTTCCCTGGTGTCTAGTGGCACCCCCACCCTCTGATTGCCATCCCTGTAATATATTTATCTTTCCCTGGTATCTAATGGCACCCCCACCCTCTGATTGCCATCATTGTAATATATTTCTTTCCCTGGTGTCTAGTGGCAGCTCCCACCCTCTGATTGCCATCCCAGTAATATATTTTACTTTTTCCTGGTATCTACAGTAGTGGCACCCCACCCTCTGATTGCAATCCCTATAATATATTTCTGCTTCCCTGGTGTCTAGTGGCACCCCACCCTCCAATTGCCATTCCTATAATATATTTCTTTCCTGGTGTCTAGTGGTGCCCTCACCCTTGATTGCCATCTCCTTAATATATTTCTCTTTCACTGGTGTCTAGTGTCCACCTTCTGATCACTGTCCCCATAATATATTTTTATTGCCCTGCTGTCTAGTGGCATTCTCCACACTCCAATTGCTGTCCCAGTCTGAAATAAAGAAAACTGTCTGTGTATTTTTCAAGCGGACAAGAAGAAAACACTCTCTCGCTGATATGATACCCACCACACCCACCTCCCACTCAGCACCAACCCCACACCCCAGTACTCTCCCATACACCCTTACTTACCTGAACAGGTCACATGGTAAACAGCCATTCTCCGATCAAAGACATGTCTTGCTGGAACTGCCAAATGCAACACGAGAAACTAAGTTAAGTGCGTTCAATGTATTTCAAGGAGTTTTAACTTTAATACATAACTTTGTCATTTTTGCATATTTTATCCAAAATTGTGAACATGGTTCAGGACCTCACCTCATGACCGATGGCAGTGGAATTATGCAAATTAAGCCCAAGAAGCGATTGTACGATCACTTGGCAAAATCACCTTTGGGCAGGAATTTTTAAAATTTCACCATCTTTGTTCATGAGGTGAGGTCATAAGAAGGTTAAAATGTGAGGTCAATTATGTAACAATGGCAAAGATATGCACATACATTAAAATTTTACTACACGCCATAATTTTGGTAATTTTTGCCTTAAATTTTTTTCACCACCATGGTGCAGTCTTTAGCCCTCCACCAACCCTCTACCAACCCCCACCAGCCATGTTACCTGGCATCATAGTGACTTACCTTTTCAGGTGCTTACCCCACTGACTGCCCCCATGGCAGGGGGACAACAGCAGGCATCTTACTGCGACAAAATGGATCCAGTGCAGGAGAGGGTTCTATAGCCTCACTGTCATCCATACTGAACACGGTCATTTTCCTGTTCTAGTCAAGGATGGATGTGTAGTGCCATCCAGATGCACCATGCACGCTACCACGCTGTGGGACTTACAGCCACCATCCCTCCAGACCCAATGTACCAGCACTTGCTGCCTGTTCCCAGCCTCTGCTAGGGTCCAGACAAGTGCTGGGACCTGAAATTCTCCTCCCAGAGGAGGAGAGCCATTCTCCAGATGCTCAGTCATCCTCTCCCCAGCCAAACCCTGGTGAACCGAGTCTGCCACTGAACCTGGGTCACCGGCATGGTGGCAGGTGAGGGCATGGGTGCTTCTGCCCTCCAGCGCCACCAGGCCAGCTATAAATTTAGTCATTTTAAATATTTTTACCCCAAATTTTCAACATAGCCATTACTTTACACTTCCTTTTTTTAAAATTAATATTTTATTGTTTTCAAGAATAAACCAAATGACATGGTACAGTTAGCAGATTAACATGAATACATACAGGCAAGAATACAAGCACAGGGGTACAGTGACATGTCCCCACCTTATAACCCACCCCAAAATGTCTACCTCCCCCACCCTAAAACAGTCCCTTTACACCTCCCACCCAGCCCTCCTTGCCTCGGCATGGATGTATATTCTCCTACTCTTCTAAAAGCAGAAGCATAACAAGAAAACACTTTGGATTGATGCCATAGATAGAAAATGACCATCCACTACCGTAAGGAGAAATCAAACCTTAAAAATCATTGAGCCAAGTAAACTCCATCTTGTAAAATATAGATAGCATGTATCCCGCCCATATCTTTATATCTGGAGGAGGAGTGACCCGAGATACTCTAAATTGTTCCACCCACAAATTAAACAGAAGGTCTTGAAGCCATTCTATAAAACATTTGGGCATTAATCCAATGCCTTAAAACAAGCTTCTTAAGTGTTAGTGAAATCATCACCATATGATATCTCACGCTGTTCTAACCTACACCTTGGAATAATTTCCTATGAGACAAATCTCTGGTGTAAACAGATCCTCTAGACCTAATAACAGCGGTCAGCTTTCTTATGGATTTCCATCCAGAGGTCTTGAACAAAGGGACAGTCCCAGAACATATGACGGAGGAAACCTTCCTCCAATTTACACCTAGTACAAGTTAGAGTTGGGGATTTACCTATCTTGAAAAGTTTGAGGGCGTCCAATATAAATTATGTAAAAACTCAACTGTAGATAGGTAAATGTATGTTCCTTCAGATTTTACTCCAATTAATGCTAGGATCTGGGAATTGCCTAACCAGTATTTTGGGCCTCCTTCTTGATCAGTAGGTGCCAGCTCAGACAGGAACCATACACCTGAGCTATTGCATAGGGGAGGAGTACTACTTCTGCCAGGGAGGTAAAAATTCATAAAACTTATCCTCTGTAAACAGCTGCCTGCTTAACCGGTTCAGGAGATGAGATACCTGATATATGCTGAGCATTGGTCCCTTTTAATGAATATTTATTAATGATATCCGATGAGGGATACATTTCCTGCTGGGTCTAGGAAATCTTTTAATTTTATGTTCTGGAACTGGGGAATCAAAGTTTAGGAATCTTCTTGTTTCCTATCATGAAGTTTGGGTTCTCTACTAATGGCTGGTTCAGTCCTGAGTATGTTTATATTTTAAAAGTTACACAACTGAGTATGGGATCTTAGCGACACCCCTATGGGAGAATGGGAAATATTAACCAGTAGGTTTTAAGTGTGCTATATAACAACATGGATGTAGATAGATGTGCTTCAGCTAGCATTAATTTTTCAAGTATTAACCATGATGGGACATATGGCAGGTTAGCTAATATTATGTCATTGGTCATCCATTTCATATACTTAAAGACCTGACTAGCCCAGTAGTAACCCCCATATGAGGTAATCTCAAGCCACCTCTAACCTTGGGTGCAATCAATTTATGGTAAGCTCTTCTTGGGGGCTTGGCCACCCATATAAAGGAAGAGATGATAGAATGGGCTTTCCTGAACCATTTGAAGGGTAGGCCAGACATTGAGCATATGCAACGGTAGAAGATCCTTGGCAGGATGTTCATTTCAACTATATTAATGCGTCCCAAAGAGATATAGGGAGGATGACCATCTAGCAAAATCTTGTTGTATAATGGACAGGGTGTCGTCAAGATTTAGTTTCTTCATGAGGGAATCTGAATTAGTGAGGTAAATGCCAAGATATTTCAAGCATTTAGGGACCAGTGAAGGCCTAATTGTAGAATATCACTTTTAGCAATCTAAAATTTAGAGGAAGACCATGCTTTTATCCAAATTAATTTTATAATTAAAATAGGTGCCAAATTCTGAAATAATTCAGGGTGGCCTCAAACACAACAGCAGGGTTGATGGAATGGAGCAGAATATCATCAGCATATGCCGATAATTTAAGGTCAAAACCATGCAGAAGGATGCTCGGAATCAAGGGAGAGCTTTGAGTTTGAAGAGTAAAGGCTCCAGATAAATATTAAAAGGAGTGGAGATAATGGACACCCTTGGCGAGTACCAGAATGAAGAAGGAACATCTCCGACAAGACTCCATTACAGTAAATCAGCTTTGGGATTTTTATAAAAGGAAGAGAAACAGCCAAAATATTCCTCGGAATCCAAATTTACCCATTGTGGAAAATAAAAACAGTCCACTTATCAAAGCTTTCTCCACGTCCAGGGACAGTAGTCCGCTGGCACTTCAGAGTCCCTGTACACAGAGAAAATGTGTGATAGTTTTCTCAAGTGATCCGAGGAGTTTCTCCCTTCATAAACCCTACTTGGTCTGGGGAATTATGGTGGACATGACCGCCACCAGTCTATTTGCTAACAACTTAATAATGATTTTCATATCGTAATTCAATAAAGAGATAGGTCTATAGTTAGTTACCATTTCCGGTCCCGCCCTGGCTTGTGTAAAACAATGATTAGGGCCTCCGGAAGCTAGCATCCATTTCTTCTCCATCTAGAAATCTCTTAAACAGCCGACCTAACAAGGAGTCAACTGTTTATGGAAAGATTTATAGAAATTGAGTGAAAACCCGTCAGGCTGGGACCCAATCGGAAGGAAGGGAATTTATTGTTTCTCAACTTCTATATCAGTTATAGGCCATCAATGTTAACTTCTGTGCTACTGATAGCTGTGGCAAAGGATACTTCACACTTCCTCATAAACGTGACAGCTGTCATTTTTCAAATCTTGGCCAAAATGTGTTTTCACACCTTTGGCACAGAATGATGTTTCCATGCCGTGGATCAGCAGGGATTTGAAAATTTTCACTACCAGGTTCATGAGGTGGGGTAATAATAAAGCTATGCTGACAATTTAGTGTACAAATACAGTAAAATGCCCAGGTTATGAGTGAACATTGCAGTATTTCACCGCTCACTCATAAGTTCACTAATTTTCACTATTTTGACTCCAAACTTTCAACATAGTCATTTTTTCACATAACCTCATAAATGTGGCGTGTCATTTTTAAACCCTGGATGAGATGGGTTTTCACACTTCTGGTGCAAAATGATATTTTGGCCAGCATACTATAGCACATGTCGTGTTTATAAGGAGAATCATAAACAAGTATTCCCCAGCCAGGGAATGAAAGGTGCAGGGTTGTCAGCACATGCCTGGTTACCACACAATGAAGGTGACTGTCCTCTGGCATGGGCCATGCACCTCTGCACCACTGAGTGGAAGAGGGCCCTGTGCATTGGCTGACAGATGCACTGTTGGACTTGTGTATCTGTAACTGCAGAGCAAGGACCACTGGTCCCTATGCTTCCACAGCCCACCAGACAACTCCATGAATTCTTCATATCAATTGGTTCACTGAAGTGCAAGGCTCGCAAGAGCTCTACACTTCTGTAGGCGGATGGAGTCTTTTGCATAGAGCATCAGGTCCAAAAGGGACCCGTGTGAATAAGGATATGATTCCATTATCTCAAAAGAAAGGAAATTCTTTGCAAAATCTTTGTTAATGTCAGTTAGGGTAACTAATGCCACAAAAGTAGGGCAATATGGTGTTAGGGTTTCCAACCCTAATGTCTCCACCCTCACCCCCATGCAGCAAAAGGAAAAAACATTAGGGGTTTGGGTCTCTGGAGTCCTGGCGAATCAGTGGTGGGGTCTTCCTTGGGGTTGCTAACCCTAATGCTTCCCTCAGCCCATAGCCTCCAATGCACAGCACAAGGTACAGCTCAAGTCAGTGTTTCATAATGATACCCTCTTAAAGGTAGAGAAGTATGTCTTGCCACAGGTTGCCAAAACAATTTGTTATACCTATTTTCATGCTGGGCCCAAGGAGATCATGCGTGACATTGTTTGCTCATGGAATGGGGTGGGCATTAGTATTGACAACCCCAAAGAAGACCCGCCACTGTTTTGTCAAGACTCTGGAGACCCCAAACCCTATTTATTTTCTTTTGCTGCTTTTTTGGGGAACTTAGGATTGCCCTAATACCATATTTTCCTACATGGTATTAAGTTACCCTAACTGGTGCATTAATAAAGTTTTTAGCAAAGAATATACATCATAGTGATGTGGAAGTACCACTATAGTTAGGGCTGAGTAGGCAGTTTATTGTTGAACACCAGTTTTTCACTTTAATATCTTCACAACTGTTCAACAGATTGGCACAATGTTTTGCATGCACAGTCTTGTGGGGTAGATCACTTGTCCTGTCAAGTTTCATTCTTGTTGGATGTGTGAATTCCAAGATGCAGGTAGTGGAAAATGCAGAAAATCGCAGTATTTTGCTGTTTTTTTGCCATCACATAACACACAGATGGTTTTTGAAATTTTCATCTGGCAGTTTCAGGGTAGGAAGGTTTGTCTCACGGAAGAGCCTTTTCTAGTTTGGTGAAAAAATAATCGTTTTTCAAGTGATTGAAGTTATTACATTTTAAAAATACAGGTTCTGGAGTACGTAGCACTTCAAAATAGCTAAATAATTGCTCGTATGGGAGGTTGTTCAAGAGGTGTTTCATGAGTTGTTTCACATGCCACTATTTTGCCAACTTTTTTCAAAAAGAATTTGGAAAACTCACAAAATGTAGTTGTAGGCACAGAGCAACAGATGTTTGTTGCTCATTTGGATCCCATAAGGTGGATTCCTTTAACCATCAGTACAATGGCAGCAAACTGTGTTTTTTTTCTTTTATTCTATTGTCATGACTTGGTTACACTCTGTTTCATGTCATCGATTAGGACAGAAGAAGGTGCTTGTCCTTTTAATGGATTGTTCGTGTACCTTGCTGTATTTTTGCCATTGTCTTGCACTCAGATAGTTTGGAGTTGTGGTCTGAAATTTTCACGGTAAAGAGGGCTTGGGCTACGGATGTGTCTTTGGTCATTTGGTGAAAAAATATTAATGAGAAATACCTTTGCAGTGTTGTTTTTATTAAGATGATAAATTTTTTCATCACTTGTGATACAAAAAGATTCTTTTTCATATTGTGAGTGATTAAAAACATTTTTTCATGAGGGAAAATTGTTTGAATTACTGCAGTTGTGTTTCCCTGGTGTCTAGTGGCACTCCCACCCTCTGATTGCCCTTCCTGTGATTACATTATATTTCCCTGGTGTCTAGTGGCATCCCCACCTCTGATTGCCCTCCCATCATTAGATTGTATTTCCCTGGTGTCTAGTGGCAGCCCCGCCCAATCACCACCCTTGCTGAAATAAAGAAAATGTTCTCTTGATGTCTTTTATATAAACCCTGAAAAATGGTTCCTCACTGATCTGATTCCCCATCCTGACCTCCCACTGAGCAACCACCACGACGCACCCTCACCCCACCCCACACACTCTCACTCACCTGAATAGCTCACTGGCTGAAGATCCACTCTTCAATTGAAGACACATCTTGCTGTTGGAACCACTGACTGCAATATGAGAAACTAAGTAAATGTGGTTCAGTGTATTTCAATGGGATTTTCAACTTTGATTCATAACTTGGCCATTTTTGTATACCAAACTTTCAACATGGCCTTTTGGGAACCTCACCTCATAAACAATATCAATGGAATTCTCAACTATCCCAAAAGGTAATTTCACATTTGCTTGGTGAAATCACCTTTCAGATGGATTTGAAAATGTCACTGCCCTTGTTCATGATGTTGGGACATAAGAAGGCTATGTTAAAAATGTGGGTTAAAATATGCAAAATGGTAAGTTATGCTCAAGCATTGAAATTTTGCTATACTCAGTCATAGCTCTGGTATGTTTAACTATTTTCTACCAAATTTTCAACATAAACATATTTTACCCTGCTTCATGAATGTGAGAGTAGTCATCTTTCAAATCCTGGCCAAACTGTTATTTCGCACCTGTGGTGTGGAATGATATTGCGTGGTGTGGAATCACATTTTGGTAGGGATTTTGAAATTTTCAGTACCGGATTCATGAGGAGGGTAATAAGAAGTCTGTGGTGACAATTTAGTCACAATTTTGCTAAAATTGAACTGCAGGGCCTGAGGGCCCAACGCTCCACAGCAATGTACATATATGCATTTATGAGGGATGGTAGTAGCACCTCTGGGCCCTGCGCCCCAGAGGCAAAATAACAGTATGACTGCACTATCTCAAAAGGTATCAATAGATGGGAGCAGAGGTCCCAGAGGGTACTGCACTCCCTCCAGCAAATGAGGATGTGATTATACTATTTTAAAAGTAAGGAAATTTATTGCAAAGAAAATTCATTAATGCACCATTTAGGTTAAATCAACAAAGGTAGGCAATGTGGTGCTAGGGTTTCCAACCCCAACATCCCACCCTAACCCTACAGGCAGCAACAGGCATGGGGTGTGCCTTGAGGCTGTAAGCCCTAGCGCTCACCCCATTGCATGAGTGAATAAGCTGAGATGGGTACAGTATATGTGAATGTGGTGAGCCTTAGTTGACAACAGCAAGGCACACCCCATGCCTGTTGCTGCCTGTAGAGTAGGGTGGGGTGTTAGGTTGGAAACCCCAATGCCAAATGTCCCTACTTTTGTCACTTTATCCATAACTGGTACCTTAACAAAGTTTTTTGTAATGAATTACAGGGCACGGTAGCACCCCATAGCTAGGGTTGAGTAGGCACTTTAATGTTAAATTCAAATTTTGCACTTTAATAACTTTGTAACTGTTCAACAGATTTGCATGAAAGTTTGCACGCACAGTCTTGTTTGGTAGATCTCTGACATGCTAAGTTTTGTTTTGATTGGATTTGTCAATTATGAGCTGTGCATAGTGCTAAATGTTACAATTTTCATTTTTTTGCACTTTTATGTCATTGTGCTATACCCAGATGGTTTGGAATTTTGGTCTGAAATTTTCTGAGTACAAACACCACAGAAGTGCCTTTGCTGGTTTGGTGAAAAATATTACTCTGTTGCAAAGTTATTTAATTTTAAAGTTTTGGGTTCTGAGCATGCTCACTTCACTCTTTGGATAGCTTCCTGGAACAACAAAGGAATTTGGTTGAGACCACGAAAAGGATTTTTTTCTGAGGGGTCAATCCTTTGTTGTGAGAAAAATTTTTGTGAGCCACCATCTTGTTTACATTTTTCCACAAACCAAACTGTCATAACTGTGCATACTGATTACTTCTACAGACTCCAAAACATGTATCTTGCTCATTGGGACTTGGAACAGCTGACTGAAATATGAGAAGTTAAGTAACTGCAGTCCAATGTATTTCAATGGGGTTGTTAACTTTGATTCATAACTTGGCCATTTTGTATATTTTGACACCAAATTTTCAACATGGCCTTTGGGACCCCACCATGAACAATATTGATTGAATTGGTAAAATACGGGCCCAAAAGGTGATTTCACAGTTGCTTGGTGAAATCACATTTCAGGTGGGATTTCAAAAATTTCTCTTGTTCATGATGTGGGAACATAAGAAGGCAATGTTGAAAATTTGGAGTCAAAATATGCAAATGGCAGTTATGCACATGCATTGGCATGTTGCTACACTTTCTCATAATTCTGGTAATTTTAACTATTTTCACACCTAATTTTTAAAACAAACATATTTTTATCTGCCTCACGAATGTGACAGCTGTCATTTTCAAATCCTGGCCAAACTGTATTTTTGCAAATGTGGCATGGAATGACATGGCGGTGGTGTGGAATCACATTTGGTGGGTATATGGAAATTTTCAGTACTGGATTCATAGAGGAGGAGTAATAAGAAGTCAATGGTGACAATTTAGTTGTGGTTTTGCTAAAATTGGGATTTGCAGGATCAGAGGGCCTTTTGTTGTGAAAAAATCAATTTTTATGAGCTGCCATCTTGTTTTACATTTTTCTGCTAAACAAACTGTCATAAATATGCATACTGATGCCTTCTACAGACTCCAAAACATTTATATTGCTCATCGGACTTAATGAGTTTTATTCTGTACTTTTCCACACTTCCATTGCCCCAGAACTTTTGCTTTCTATTGTTTCAATCCTTTTCATGACTCGCTAATATCCTTTATCGTGAATCTTGAGTCTTATGAACAAGGATTAAAAAACTGAAGTCAGAAATAGTTTTAGTAATTTGGGATCCTTTTCGTGAAAATGAAAAGAGATTCACTAAAAAGATCATTTTCCCTGACAATGAAAAGTACTCACAGTAAAGGATCCTTTCTTGCAAAAAGGATCGAAAAAAACAAGTTTAAAATCCTTTGCTTGACAATAGATCCTTTCCAAGTGAATTAAAAACATCTCAAAAAGACGTATTGTCATACAAAAGGATTTTCCTGCTTCTCACTCAATTCACTTGATTTTCCCTGGTGTCCAGTGGTACACCCCCACCCTCCCATTATGCTCCAATCCCTATTTATTGTAACTAAATAAGCCCTGGTGTCTAGTGGCTCCCCCTACCATATGATTTTTCATATGTAAGTATTTATTGTATTTCATTGGTGTCCAGTGGTATCCCCTACCCTCCCAATGTCTCTTGTAGCCTTGATTTACCCTGGTGTCCAGCGATACTCTACCCCCATCCAATCAGGCCCAAACCCCATTAATTATAACCTAATATGCCCTGGTGTAGTGGCACCACCACTCTCTGATTTATATGTATACTGTAGGTATTTATTTTATTTCATTGTTGTCCAGTGATACTCCCTACCCTCCCAACATTCCTCATAATCTGTAAATATGAAAAAGGTCCCTTGATGTCTGCTATTTTCACTAATCCAAAACACCTCCCATGCCTGTTCCTGCATGCAGGTGGGGGTAGCATGTTAGGGTTGCAAACTGAGGGTGGGTGGGGTCTTAGGGTTGGGAACCCTAAGACCAGATTTCCCTACTTTTGTCACATTAACTCTAATGGTGCATTAATGTAGTTTTTGCATAGTGGCATGGTAGTGCCACTATAATTAGGGTTGGGCAGCCACTTCTATGTTAAAGCCAACATTTTGCACTGTAATAACTTTGTAACCACACAACGGATTTGCCCAAAATGTTGCATGAGCAGTGTGGTACCATAGATCTCTGGATCTGCAAGTTTTGTTCCATTCAGATGTGGCTGTGTATCTTAGAGTGCCAAAAATGTAAACTCCATTTTTGGCTATTTCTTTGCTCAGGGCTACAGACCAAATGGTTTGATTTGTGGTCTGACATTTTCAGAGTTGATGGGATTGGGGTCACAGATGTGCCTTTTGAAGATTTGGTGAAAAATATTAATCCATTCAAAAGTTATTAAAGTTTGAAGTTTCCCATTATAGCTATGGAAGAAATATATGTATGGCTCAAAAGAACATTTTACTTTTGTAAAGGTACATTTTACTTTTACAAATGGGCTTTTTATTTTGCAAATCTACCATTTTGTTTTCAGCTAGCCATGGCTAAAAATACTGTAATTCAAAAATATTGCCCTTGGTAAAACACCAACACTTATGTTTTCCTAATCAGGGCCTGAGGAACACGCCCTGACAGTAGTTTTTAAAACAATGGTCAGAAATATGTTTTTTCAATTTGGCCATTGGTACTGTCACAAATTTGTGAAAAGTACATTTGCAAACTTTGCAATTGCGAAAGTTTGGCAAAACGTTCTTTCAAGAAACGCTCACAAATTAGGAAATACGATACTTTTGTAAATGTACATTTGCAAAAGTATTGCAAATTTGTGAAAGTACCACCTCCAAAACTTCAGTTTTTTGCCACTCATAGCAAATAAAATGGTTAGGGGTTTGGGGCTGAAATTTGCAAGGAGGCAAGCCCTTGCCCCACAGATGCACCCCAGTGCTTGTTTGGTGTAAAAAGGTTGCAATGGCTCCATAGTTACAGTGTTCTGAAGCTGATAAATTTCCTTAAGGATAATGCTGTGGTGCCCACGGTGACTTCGACCCGTATCTCGAAAACTATTCGAGATACGGATTTTTCGCCCAGGCAGCTTTGTCCACCTTTGTGGACTAAGCTTGTAGGAGGTTTCAAAGACATGATTACAACTGCAATTACATTTTTTCATAGTTGCTACTGTTACTGAGTTATTGCCAAATTAGTGTTATAAGGGCTCCTTTCAGTACTATAGAGCTACTGTATGAATCCGTAGTTATGTATAAGTGGGAGTGCATAGCCAGATATGCATACCAATATGCAAAAAATGGACAGCATGAAGGAAGTGCAGGCCCAGAGGCCCCTGCTACCATACAAATACATACCCATTACCACTTACATTATACTTTGTCAAAGAAGAGAAATTCATTGCAAAATACTTAGTTAATGCATCAGTTAGGTTGATAGCACAGTGACATAAATTCGATGTTAGGTTACTATCATCCACCTAACCTCATTCCTTCACACACCATCTCTACATTGGGGTATAGGGGTCATCAGGCCTAACTCTCATTCCATTCTCTTATACCTTGTAGCATGTCAGCTTGTTTACACGTGGAATGGGTGAGAGTTGGACCTGATGACCCTGATGGCATACCCTGGCATCGGGTGGTGTGTGGAGGTTGTGGGGTGGAAACTGCACACTGAATTTCCAAACTTTGTCACTCTGCTATCAACCCTAAATGATGCATTAACAAAGTTTTTTTAATGAATATATATATATATATATATATATATATATATATATAGCATGTATATATAGTATACACACATATATATGTATATGTACGGTATGTGTGTGTGTGTATATATATATATCTATATATCTATATAGATATATATATCTATATCTATATATACAGTATGGCATGAGTGTCTGCAAGGCAGAGACAGTATAGTTGGATGTATCCCTGTTTTTGGTAGGAGTGCATGAAGGGGTTCCACATTGGGTCCCTTCCAAGAAGTAGACCCTACAATTTCACTGAAAGCTGGGGAACACAGATGATTTTAATGCCATCAATGGCTAACTGGGATTGATTCATGAAAGGCAGGAGATTTTCAATCTGCACTTGAATAGAGAGAAACTCAGTGTGAGGGTGTTGGTTTGTTTTTAGTCAACAAAGTGATTTTATAATGTTTGAGGGTGTTGCTCTTGATAAATTGTACAAAAACTGATGAAATGGGTCTGAATTAGGGTACCTTCCTGATAAGAACTGGGTACATATGAAGAAGTTACAACAGACCCTAGAGAGATGGCAGGGATCTTGAATGATTATTTTATGAAGTTGCCAACTTTATCTCAGAACCAGGCCATGCCTCATAGAAATAATACAATGAATATAGAACAACAGTTTAGGAAAATTCAGGAAAACAATACTCCAAGTTAAGATTCAGGATCTTAAAACAAGAGACATAATAAAACACCTACAAAGGCTAAGCTTAGCCAAATCTGGGGACCTGATGGTCTGGAGGCCAGACTGCTAAGAGAAGGTGCTGAAGAAGTTGCTGCATTAATAATGAAATTATTTAACCAAAGTTTGTGCTCTGGATTATTCTCTGACATGTGGAAGGATGCCAAAATAATACCAATTTTCAAAGGAGGAGATCCACAATTGGCTGGTAATTATAGATCCATAGCTTTATTATCTATTGTTTCTGAAATATTTGAGAAAGAAGTTCACAAACAATTGTGTGACTACTTAAATTCAAATAACCTTTAGTCCCTCAACAGTCTGGCTTCAGACCATTGCACTCCACCACTATGGCTGTGATAGATTTCATGAACACTGTCTCCCATGCACTGGATAATAAATTGTGCATGGGAGCGGTCGTTGATCTATCAAAGGCATTTGACACAGTGGATTATCCACTCTTGTTGAATAAATGAGAGTATAAGGGTATAGATAGGAGACTTTAGAATGGTTCCACTCATACCTTTATGGTCAAGACAAGTAGTAAGTGTACTTGGGGCAAAGTCAGATTTAAGGGAGGTGAGCTAGAGGAGTGCCCCAAGACTTGATATTGGGGCCACATCTGTTCATCGATTTATAGATGAACTTCCCAGAATATGTACAGAATGTAATGTTAAGTTGAACGCTGATTATACGGGCATTGCTCTCATGTTGGGCAAGATTGTGCTGCAGTAGAAATCATTTTACAACAAGAGTTTACTAAGTTAGAAAAGTGGCTAATTGAAAATAGATTGGCACTGAATATAAAGAAAACTAATACAATGGTGTTTAAACGTAAAATGTTAGAGGGCCTGGGGAATGTTTACTCCAGAGGGCAGTGACCGGGAAGGCAAGTTTCAAAGAAATACAAAATCACACATGCCCCCATAATGCAAAGCACCATGGGCTGTATATGCAAATCACCACAGAATATTATGCTGGTTCAACTTTAAGCAGAAATGCCTGTTACCAAAAGGTCTCTCACAGTCTGCAAAGGGTGCTAACAGAAGACACATACACGTGTTTCATCCCACCAGGACTCATCAATGGATGGCACATACAGTATGACCAAAGATGGCATTGTCAACCTCTCCAAGAAAAGCCCCTGGACATAGCAGATGAAACAAACCCAGCAACAGCAATGAGCAGCCAGTGCCTCGGAGACAGATACCAACTGATTCAGACTGAGTCAGAGGAGTGCTTCATGAAATATGTGCTGCGGCTGGATTAGCAGCCTGACTACAGCCCTCTGCACATCCTGCTCCTACAAAACTTAAAATAGAAGGTTACCATAAGCACAAGCTCACAGCCTTACAGCAAGAAGTCAATCAATGACATCTTTTACCAAAATGAAACAAAACACAGTACTGTACAACAGCACTGAATAAGGTTTATATTCTGAACCCAAATCTCAAAACCTCCTTTTATAGTACCCAAAAAAATTACCCACATCTCTGCACATCCCTGAACTATTAAGCAATAAAAACAAAGGGTGTGTGGCTCTGCTGGCACAATGCATGCCTAGCGGCGAAGTGTGGCATGATGCCACAGGTGGAGTGCCTTCTGCCCCTGGAAGTGCATTGTGCCAGAACGATGTCAACTTCAAAGTGTCCCATTGTACTTTATAAAATGTCTAACTTGGGACAATTAAAAAGACAAAAAGTCAACTTTTTATTAAAAGGGTATTTTCTTTGGTTAACCCATTTTCATGTAGAGTGGCCATTTTGTATCTGGTTAAGCAAATGGATAGTTCAGATTTATATAGAGCTATTGGAGGTAATGTATTATAAGTAACTAGTAAATGTGGTCCTCTCAAGCTGTCAAATATCTCCTTCTCCACATTCAATAAATGAAATGTTGGTTTATCATGGACTGCAGATTTTAAACATTTGCAGAATTCTTGTGGCTGAATGCTCACCTCTTCCCATACAAATACACACCACAGAAGGCCTCAGTAAATAGGGGATATGTGATGGGTGCCCATGAGATATGATGTTTATCTTCATTAGTGGTCAATGACCTCTTGACTTTCACAAGTGGCAGAGCCACAAGTGAGGTCAAAGAGATCATTAGCAATGTATGAAGATAAATACTGTATCACATGAGCACAGATCACAGGTGCAGTTTATAAGTATAAGACCTCAGTAGTGGGAACGATCGTGGAAAACACTACTGAAGGGAAGAATAGTGAACGACTGGTTGCCAGTGATCTACAGGACCCATGCAGCATGGTTTTACTTGAGGGAGTTCATGCCAGACTAACCTCATTTAATTCTTCGACTGGGTGACAAGGGAAGTGGATTGGGGGCATGGATGTGGCCTACTTGGACTTCAACAAGGCCTTTGACACTCTGCCGCATAGAAGGCTTTTAAACAAGCAGAGCAACATGGGAGTGGGTATCGTGGTGGTGCAGCAGGTAGAGAACTGGCTGGATAACAGGACACAGAAGGTAGTGGTAAATAGCTGTCATTCCACAGAGGAAAGATGACCAATGGGTTTCCACAGGGTTTTAGTGCTGTGACCAATGTTCTTCAATATCTTTATTAGTGACATTACAGAGGACCTAGAAGGGAGAATTTGCCTGTTTGCTGATGACACAAAGCTCTGCAACAGGGTGGACACACCTGAGGGTGTGGACAGGATGAAAGATCTGCAGAAGTTTGAGGACTGGTGAAGGGAGTGGCAGTTGAAATTTATGCAAAAAAGTGCAAGATAATGCACATAGTAATAAGTAGCAGTAGTAGTTAAAGTATTTATTTATATAGGAGTAAAAGGTTTACGTGACACCATTAGGGCAACAAGTGCACTGTTTACAAGATGTCCTTCTATTTATGTTTTATATGAAGTAAAACAGATAAAAATAAAACTATTCACATATAATGATAAAGACATGTACTAACATTAAGTACAAATACTAACGAAACAACAACTGACATAGACTTTACTGGCTACTGGTACAGCTGAACATACCTAACACTTAGTTCATCTATTATATATACATCGATATTATAACTCTTGCTTCACTGCATCTTTAAATGCTTCAACCGACCTTTTATAATTTCTTAAATTTAAGGGCAAGTTGTTCCAAGTGGTAACAACTTTGAATTGGAAGGTAATTTTCCAAATTTATTGTGTACCTTGGGCACTATCAGTTCCTTGGCTCTTTCTTTCTTAACTGATAAGAATGTCTAGGTTTGACCATTTTGTCCGACAGTCCCAAAGGTTTATTATTTTTAAAGCAACAGTGCAATGTAAAATAAAATCTGTGTTTTCAACAGTTTTCTTGTTGAACATTTCCTTGGTACTCTTTCTTGCCATCATTGTACTATCACCGCATAATTTGCTCAGTTGTCCTTTGTTTTGTTTACATTTCTGCCACCCACCATGTTAAAGCAGCAGTATAAGATCGGCATGAGGCAGCTGCCATAGTTTCTGCAGCGCTACAAAACTGGAAACTAATCGCTTCCTGATTAGGTAGTACTGCTGCTTTAAGTATTTTATATACTATTATAGACAAATTCTCTTGTCTTTTCATTTCTAACGATTCCCAATCTAGTCTTTCATACATTAGACAGTGATGTGTTTTATAATTGCATTTGTGACACATCTTGCCAGTCTGTTGTAACAGATGTCAAGCTTATGTAAAACATTATTTGCATGCACACATATGTGATTTCCATAATCTGTTGTTGGGATGATTAATTGGTTAGCTACCAGTAATCTTGTTTTCTTTGTTAAGCAGGTTGAAACTCTTCTTCGTGGCCCTATCCTAATGTTTACTTTTTTGACTAGGTCACTTATGTGTTGTTCAAATAGCAGATTATGGTCAATAGTAATGCCCAAGTATTTGTATGTGGTAAACTGAGATAATGTAGATTCACTAAGTGTTTTTATTTCAAGTTATTCTATTTTCTTTAGCTTTTTTTGTTATTGCAGAGCTGAAAACACTGATTGTGTTTTTTAGTGTTCAGTAAGATTTCTGAAGTGGCAAACCATTTTTTAGAATGTCAAAGTCTAATTGTAAGTTACATTCCTTCTCCCCTAACATTTTTGCACCACTAAACTAACACTGTGTCATCAGTGTAAAGTTGTATATTGGTATGTTCATGTGATCTGGTAAATCATTAATATATATCAGGAACAGTAATGGACCTGATATATATTAATGACTTACCAAGTCACATGAAACATACTAATCTACGACTTTATACTGATGACACAGTGTTAGTTTCAGTGGGGCAAAATATTATGGGATGCAAAACCCAGGAACAACATGTCAGCTGGGAGGAGAGGATCTAGAATGCTCCAAGCAGGAAAGGGACTTAGGGGTTATCATCTTGGATGACCTCAAGGTAGGGAGCCAGTGCAACAAGGTGGTGGAAAAGCAAACAAGATGCTGGGTTACATAGGCAGGGTATGACCAGCAGGAAAAGGGAGGTCATAATTCCACTATACAGGATACTAGTGAGGCCACACCTCGAGTACAGTGTCCATTTCTGGAGACCTTACCTACGTGAGGACATGACAGGGTTGAGGCAGTATATAGGAGAGCAACCAAGATGGTGCAAGGATTACATCACAAGCCCTATGAAGACAGGATGAAAGATTTGAATATGTACTCACTGGAAGAGAGGAGGGAGAGAGGATATGATTGAGACATAAAAATACCTCACAGGAGAAACAAGCTACAGGAAAAACAATTTTTCAAAAAGAGATGCTCCAGGACTAAGGGGCATGGGATGAAACTGGGGGGGGAAGGTTCAGAGGGAACGTGAGGGAGTACTACCCACAGAGAGGGTGGTGGACAGGTGGAACAGCCTGCTGGAAGAGGTGGTGGTGGCAGAAATGATTACAGGATTTAAAAATGCACGGGATAGGCATAAGGAGATCCTGGTAGTAGGGGAAGGGGCAACCTAAGTTTAGGGAAGCTTAAAGAGGCACAGTTGCATGCATAAATGGGCAGACTAGGTGGGCAACAGGCACTTATCTCCCATCAATATCTATGTATTACCGTTAGTATTAGCAGCAGCTACTTGACTGACAGAGCCAGTTTAACCAGAGTAGCTTATGGATTCAAGCTCTGGCAGGTGCCATGCCCTGATTATTACAGGTTGGTAGCTCATGCTCAGTAACTCACATCCCTGGTGGCTGGAAGCCCCCAGTCATAATCCCTTTTAATAAATGCAATCACATCTCTGGCAGTCTAGTGGACCCTTCCTATCCCTGATCTGCCCCATTAAATATTTCTACATCTGTCTCTGGTGGCTAGTGGTCCCCCAGCCCCGATCCTCTTTTTAAAAGTGAAATCACACCCCTGGTGGTCTACTGGACCCTCCATATCCCAGCTCTCCTCATTAGAGAGTCATAAATCTGTACCTGGTGGTCTAGTGGACCTCCACCCTGCAGGCAGTGCCCCACCACCTTGCTCCTGTCCCATCCCAGAGCTGGTGACCAGCACAGCCTCTGCTCACCACCATGGCCTGCCACTGACTGAGCTTTCAAGAAGCATGTACTGTACACAGTCTATGGCGTAAGCCCCTTTGCACATGCAACCTGTGTCTGCCACAGGCTGCATTTGAGAGTTGCTCCTGCTGCATCTTTGGTGCAAGCTGCATCCTGTGCCATTTTAGGCACAAGCCCCTTGCACCATTCGGGGGCTTTAAGAATCCGCCAACAAGCTTGTGCTTCAGAAGCTGCAATTTGTGGCACATTGGCTCCAACTTGCATCAGCAAAGTAAAACGTGCTCTATGTTAATATGTGATACATGCACCATTCTTTTGCCACTGGCCAGGTAATAACTGTTACAAATGCATCAAAATGCTTGAGAATAGCCTTCAAACATTTTAATGCATTTCTGTTGACAAAGACACAACTCAAAAACAGGAATTGTGTTTGCTTTACATCTTTGAAAATCCAGCTCACAAGTAATAAAATTACTCATTCTAAAAGTACAGCCTAGAGGACTAGAGCACCAAGTTGTGCGACTGAAGACTCTGCTAACCTAGATTTGAACCCACTACTCCCACTTGCATACTGTGTGACCAAGTCAGTGGGCAAGTCACTAAACATCCCTGTGCCCTGGACACACCTGAAAAAAGCTTAATCTCTGTATGTCTTTCCCTGCCAAAAATTCTAAAAATGTATTTATTATTACACTATGTCATTATTTCCTTACCTTAGTGAAGGAATGTTTTTTGGTTACAGAAGTTTCTATTTCATCTAAGCTTTAAAATAACTTTCTGAACTGCAATGATCTAACATTTCAGCTTCTAACACAGACCTTGAATGGCATATTGACTCATTCCTACTTTGTGGTAATATGAAGGAATGTCCTGTGAAGAGGGTTAGGATGTTTCTTTTAATGCTAAGGAATCACATTAACAGCATCACACTAATCCCTTATTGAATTCTGTGTTACTGTTGTGCCACAGTACACTTTATTAAGGATTACATGCAGTGTGTGGCACTGTTTGTTGTGATATGGAAGACGGAATCTAGAAACCAGTACTTGCATGGCAGCTTTCACAGACCCTATAGTACAACAGGTGCTTATGATCTACTGGACTTAGTTGATGAGGTAGCAATCTGTAGAAGGCTGTTAAAATATGTGTATATGATCATAATGTATACATTGATGTGGATTAGACATGCTGCCTCTTATAAAAGTTTGATGATGAGTGATGGCCATTATTACTGCCATGGCAGGGAAAGTTACTTTGAGAAGAATTGTGCCTTTTGTTTTCCTATTAAGTTTCTGAAGTTCTTTCATGGAACATTATATGTGGTTTATGTTACCCCTTCTTTCGTTCTTTAAAGTAGTTGGCTTAAGTTAAATGAAATGCAGACACACGTTTTATATAACAGGAACTATATAGTAATACAGTGCCTTCAAAGCAGCTTGTTTTGGTAGGTAGTAGTAGTAGTAATAGGTTTTATTTATTAAGTGCCCTTCTCTGAGGCTCACGGTGCTGTACAAATTAGGCAGGCAAGAAAATTACAATAAATACATAGTATAAAAACAACAGTAAAATCAGAAGAGGATAGAATAGTATTTATGATTCAAATGCCTGTCTAAAAGGTGCGTCTTCAGGCCCCATTTAAAGACTTCTATCGAGGGGCCTTCCTCAGAGATCTGGGAAGTAAGTTCCAGAGGACCGCACCACCACTTCAAAGGCACGATTACAGATGGTTACAGCAGGGCCCTGATAACCACAAGAAGGCCCTACTTGGTGGATTGGAAAGCATGCAAGTGGCAGGCCAAAATCAGAAGGTTTTGCAGATAGCCCAGACCCCAAACCATAGAGGGCCTTATAGTTGAGTAAACCTGCCTTGAATGAGATCCTCCACTTAACCAGCAGCCAATGCAGGCTATGCAGCACTGGGGTCACATGACAAGACCTTGAGTGGCCCATCAGCAGCCTGGCACCACATTCTGCAACATCTGCAGGTGGCAGAGGACCCTCCACTGACCCCAAGAATAAGAGCATTACAGTAGTCAAACCTCAATGTCACAAAAGCAAGCACTAGTGATGGTAGGTTGCCAGGAGGTATAAAGGCTTTGATCTGGGTGATATTCCTAAGATAGTAAAATCAATCTGGATAGCAGAGGACAGCTGAGTTTCAAGTGTCAATCTGCTGTCTAAGAACATGCCCAGATTTTTCACCTTTTGGACCCCAAAGATGGACTGTCCCAAGCACCAATCCATTCTGCCCTCCTGGCATTCCTCTCTCCAGCAACCCGACTCAATCACCAGTACCTCCATCTTATCTGGACTGAGCCTCAACTAATTAGAGGATATCCAGTTCTGGATATCAGCAAGATAGTTATTTAGCACCATCACTGCATCATATGTCCTGGGCATAAAAGACATACACAGTTGGGTGTCAGCATCATAGCAGAGAAACTCCACACTGTAGCATCTAATGATCTCACTGAGGGCAGCATGTACACTGTGAACAACATCGGCGAAAAGACAGACCTTATGATACTCCACAAAGCAAGGGCTGGAAGTGGAGGAAACATTTCCATCAACACCCTCTGCAACCTGCCTGTGATAAAGGACTCACACCAGCTGATGATAGTGCCACTAAGTCCACATAAGCCCATCAGGTGATCCAATAACACGCCATGGTCCACAGTGTCAAATGCTGATGACAGATCTAGGACAGCAAGTATTGACCACTCTCCTCAATCTCTTGCCCTGAGGAGAAATTTTGTACCCTGACCAGCGCAGTTTTGGTGCTATGCCCTGGCCTGAATCTAGACTGGAGAGGATCATAGGATGTCAAAGGACATGAGGTGTGCCTTGAGCTGCAGAGACACAATTTTCTGAATAGCCTTACCCAAAAGGGAAGGATAGAGACAGGTCCTTAATTCACCAAGATGATCAAGAGATATGTTTTTCAGAAGGGGCTTCATCAGTGACTCTTTCAAGGCATCAGGAAATAGCCCTCTGAATCTGAACACTGGACCAACGGACTCTGTGCCTCCCATTAGGAGATGGATCGTGTCCAGTTCCAGTTGACAAAAGTGTGCCACAGCTTCAAAGTCACCCCACAGACCTCTTCCAATCTCATGGTCTAAACTCACTCCACACAAATGGAGTGCCTCAGAGACAGCCAACATGACACTGCCAGGCCAAAGTTTCCTGATTGGGAAATCACATCCTGATGGAGGACACTCTGTCAGAGAAGAACAGAGCAAACTCCTCACAGTTTGTGACAGATGCTACTTTTAACTGGCTGTGGACAGGCAGGGTAGAGCAACCTGTCCACAACCCGGAGAGTTGAGCCAGTCTGTTTCTCTGCAGCAATGTCCCTGAACAAATAAACTGCCTTCTTACAGAGATTGCCCTCTGATACTCAATGTAGTGAGTTCTCAGAGCCAGCTTGTCCTCCTGTGACCACAGCTTATGCCAACAATGCTACAATCTCCACCCTTGGTCTTCATCTCCTTGAGCTTCCCATCAAACCAGAGGATCTTAAGTAAGAAGACTTGGATTGTATATGGATCGGTGCAATAGCATCAAATGCAGAGATGATGGCCCCATTATAGACCACCACCACCTCATTTGTGCCAACTGTGCAAGCAGCACTCACTGCCAAGAGGTCCATTACTTCCATTGAGCCCTCCAGGACAATTCCTGTAAAGGACAATGCACAGGTACACTGAGGAAGGGCTCCAAATGAGAACAGCAGCATGCAGTGATCCAACCACAAGACTCGATCAATCTTGAGATTATAAATATCGAGCCCCAGTGAGAATACTAAGTCCAAGGAACAACCATGCAATGGGCTGCAGAAGCAACCACTTGTGAGAAGCACAGCTTTGTCATTAGCTGGAGGAAGTCATATCCCAACTATGACGCATCATCGTCAATCCAAGCATTGAAGCCACCAAGGACAAGCCACCTGGGTGACTCAATTCTCTCAGTGACAAACTCCTCAACTTCCTGCAGAAATTTCTCCCATGCCCCAGAGATCAGTACACAAGAAGGACCCTGCAGCCTGCACCTGACCTCACACACAGTCATGCATTAAAATGATGACATAGATCCCACTGGGAGCACTTGAGCAGTTCAGGTTGGAGCTAAAACAAATGTACACCCCCGCCCTCCATTTCCTCCTTGGGCAGTGCACCACAGAAAACCCTGCTGGGATAGAGGACTCCAAAACTGGGCCAGCATTGTCACCCCACCAAGTTTCTGTGACGCAAGCCAGGTCAACAGAGGAAACAAAGTCAGCAATAATTGCGGTCTTGTTCCTAACTGATATCACGTTGCACAGCATCCACACAGGGACTACCTGAGGGCAGGTTACTGACTACCTGTCTGCTCGGTCTGGAAGAAACCCTGGAAATGGGCACCAACCACATCTGGCCTATCCCAATGTCCTGCTTTACCCCAGAACACCTCCTGGTCCTGTGCACCCCATTGCAGCCCCTCCCACTATAGCCCCATTACCCTGCTGCAGACCATTCCACTCCCGCACAATCCCAACCTCTCAAGTTTATGAGATTTTTTTAGAATATAATCAGGATAGCTTATATGAGCTCACAGAACTCATTTTTCAGAAGAGTGCTTAAACCAATGAGATAACTGATCTGCAGCTCATGGCAAATACCCTTGATTCAGTGATTATATCTCACAGAATAACAAATGAACTGATTATATCAAAGAAAACAATGTGAGGTCTTAAAGCCTTGACAAATGTGAATAGAGTTTACTTTGGTTGCAGTAGCTTCGTGCCAGAATTACTTCTATGACACTTTTCCCACAAATCATGACTAACAGGGAATGTTTTCTTCGTCATAGAGAAAATCCCATTTGTTAAATAAGGTCTTTTAATGTTATCTCTGTGAGCACCCTTTAAAGACAAATAAAGCTTGCAGCTTTGATTTAATGGCAAGAAAAGCTTCTTAAGCCTGAAAAATTATACCTTTTAAGTGCTTAATTTCCTATTTTATTTTGCCTCCTGTTATACTTTCAAGGACTTGACAAGATGAGTTATGACACAGTTTTAGATTGAATCACTTTTCTTCTTTGTACAGAGCTGCTATTTTACAAAGACTATACGTGAAAAGCCTGTTACAGGCTCTACCTCCAGTTCAGTGATTGACAATGCAGCAGCATGTTAAGCTGGCAGCAGGGAGAAGAAGTACGCCACCAACAATCTTTCTCTGGTGCTGTAGGAAAAGCTAGAAACAAGAGTTTATGTTTTTACAACACCAGAGGTGATGCATTTTTCCTGATACATTGGTTTGTCATGCTTTCTAACCTCCAAATAACAATTTATCTAAAGGTTAGAGCTGTCACAATGGATTTTCTTGACCTTTGTACAAAATAGATTCTGTCAGAGAGCAGCTCTCACGATGCTGATGACATTACAATAAACCTGTGCTGCACTGAAGCCAACAGTTCAAATCATAGAAAAAAGCAGTAAATTCTTCACAAAAAATAGTTAAAAAGTTATAACTTAAACTGCTGTTGTATAAATTGAATACATAATTGCTTGACTCAAAATACACAATTTACCACCACTTGTGAGGCAGCAAGACTTTCATAACTTTCTTTCGACTTTGTCATTCATGAGTTATAGTTTTGACTGCTCATACTTAGAGATAAGTTGCAGGTTTAGTGCAAGGTCATTGTGTATCCTCTAGTTATAACTTTAGTAAATGTTTGCAAACCCATATTCTTTTCTGTTCATCTCTTCTTATGAGGAAGGGGAGCAGGAACAATTGAACTAAAGTCCCTTTCAATGTGAAATGACCACGTTACTACAACATTTTGCAGAGTTGTATTAGAAATCAGTTTTCTGTGACAGCCAGAGAAATATACCGAATTGGTATCTGCACCAAAATAAATGAAACTCAAACTAGGCAGCATTATAAAATGCTGTATGCTATTTGAATGCATTTCTAAATGTTGTAAAAGTTGTAAATCAAATGCCCACAAAAATAAACTTATACTACTCTTTAGAGAATCCTTCATGAAGAGAAAGAGGCTATGGTTACAAAGTGTTTTAAAGTTTATTTTGCAAGGTCTGCAACAAATTAATACTTTTTAAACTAACCCAATTTGACAAAGCAGAAATTCATCTCTGGCCAGTTTGGTGACCTCGAAGGAGTCTCTGCCTTACATGACCTTCTTGAACTTCATCATACCACAACCCTGCAGCCAGTAATTAAAACAAAAATGTTCAATATTGTAGACGTCAACAAGACATTTGATGGAATCAACCACAATTAACCACAGTATTCTACTTTGAAAAGCTGAGGAGATGAGGGTTTATACTGTGTATCTTGTCCTCCTAAAATAGATTGGTTATTTGATATAGGCATAAGTACTGGTGGGCTGGATATTTATGCTTTAATAACTAGGCCTGTACAGAATTAATTGACCAATTGTCATATACTTCATATTATAGTATAGTATGGTATGGTATGGTACAGTATAATATCATACTCGTATATAGAATAAAATACATGGTGGTGTGTGTGGCGAGATTTTACTCACACCTAAGGGGTTGGATGCCATATAAACCCGAGGCCTCGGCGTCGAGGTTAATCCAGGCATCCAATCCCGGCTGCGTGTGTGTAAAATTCGAGTTTACATTACTAACTCATATTTCTTTTATATAACTGCTGGTTTTGCTTTCTCACCACAGCCAATTATATAAAATGAATGGTATTGTGCTGCTGCGGTCTGGATAACGTTTAGCGAGTCTGCGTGTCGCTGCAGCAGTTTAGCTTTCTTGGTTTTTTGTCCCTTCACTGTGTGATTTTGTCAGGAAGTTTTGTTTTAAGTAGTTACTTACTGCCTAGAGACAGTAGGCGGTGGTGCGGTTTCGACCAGGGAGGCAATCTGGTGGCGGGTGAAAACCTGGAAGAGCTGTAGGTTGGCATGATAGCGAGGAAACCGTGCATATTTGTCATTATAAACACTCCTTTATAATGGCAAATTATGCCACGGTTTCCCTATGGTAAAAAGCCTAAGCCAAGTTATTATAGTATAGTATAGTATAGCATCGTATAGCAAGGTATGTATAGTACAGTACAGTACCGTGTCATATAGTATAGTACAGTACAGTACAGTCTAGACTAGGATAGAATAGTATAGTAGAGTATAGTATAGTATAGTTATGGTATACTATTAAGCATTAACACTGACAGGTTGTGCTGTTAATGGGATTAACGCACACCTCAGGTGCGCTGTGAGGTACAAAGCTGGCATTAACAGCACACCCTAGAGTGCATTAATGCATTTACTACAGGATGTGACATGTCTCTGCCAATAAACACATGAAAAGCAGAACACATGTTTGCCTGGGTAGACAAAGTAAAGTTTAATGGGCATTCTACCACAATCGAAAAGTAGTCCCACATTGAGAAACATAACAGACTGACATGTAGGTTATCGACAATGTGCACTAATGACCACGCAGGTTTGGCAAAGTCTGCATCACTGACTATGATAACTTAGGATAAGTGTTGCCTTGGCAATGATTACACTGTTGAGTGCTAATCACTGGGCTGGTTTTGGTACCTGTGTGCAAAGAACACTGCCCCTCACTACCTTATGTCTACTACTGTATGGCTGTGCAAAGACAGCTATCATGTGCTACCGCTTGATGTGGATGACGAGGGTCATCACTTAGCATGCTGTGTGTGGCACCAATCCAGGTGGGGATCATAGACCTCTGAGACTCCTGACTCAACTCCTGTGTCAAACTCCAGTACCACAAAGACTCTTGGTCATACCGTGTCATGTGCATAATGTGGGATGTGGTCATTGCTGTCAGAGGCTCGGTACAACTTCTGCATGATCAACTGCTGCTGTCTCAACAGTATAGAAGTAGTCAGGGATCGATCTGGGATGGATCTGCACTCAGAAGCATACATGCAGACTGCTACAGCTCACATCCTACTGGTAACACAGGCAGTGACATGCGTGGACAATGCTGCACAATACAGATATGCTGTGCATTCGGTGGGCAATAGACAGTGGCTGGCACTGCTGCTTGGGATACTGGTCCACTTCTACTGATCTGCCACATCTCTGAACTTTCTCTGTGGTATGGTCTGCTGAGCATTTCATTGTACACTTGCTAAACAGGCAGGATGGAAAATACAGTGCCTGCTACAGGTCTGAGGCTGCCTGGAGGTCTGCTGGGCAGGTGAGTGAGGAGACACAGAAGGAACAGGGAATACTGTGCTTTGGGTGCAGTGTGTGGATGTTGTCTGGAGTTCCACTTGGTCAGTGTGTGGGCAGTGTGTGGTTGGTGCCGGAGGTCCACTGGGTGGGTGGGTGGGAAGAGACAGAAGGAACAGGAGAAAACTGTGCTGTGGCTGCACTGTATGGAGGGTGCCTGGAGACCTGCTGGGTGGGGAGCTGGGTGAGACAGAAGGAACAACTACACACCTGGCATACAGAGGACATGCAACTGTGCTTCTGTGGTATGCAGACTACTCCGTCATGTGTTCTGACAATCAGTAGTGTAGATGTTGCAATGGTCGGAGCTAACAGGGTGCAGGATATGTTACATTGTGGGGTGCATGTCAGAGGATTGCATTACGACAGTATTGGTACCACAGTAGGATGGAACATACAGTGCTTGTTACGGATGGAGGGTGCCCTGAGGTCTGCGGGGCAGGTGGGTGGGGAGACACAGAAGGAACAGGGGATACTGTGCTGTGGGTGCAGTCTACAGAGGTTGCCTGGAGGTCCAGGTGGGCAGGTAGGTGAGGACTGTGTGGAAAGTGCCCGTAGATCCACTGGGTGGGTGGGTGAGCACAGACAAAAGGAAAAGGGGAAACTGTGCTGTGGATGCAGTGTGCAGAGGGTGCCTGGACATCCGCTGGTGGGTGACTTGATAGAGACAGAAGGAACAATTACACTCCAGGCATACAGAGACATGTGACTGTGCTTCTATAGTGCGAGACTGCTCGACATGTGCTCTGACAATCAACGTGTAGATGTAATGTGCATGATCACACTGTCAAATGATTCCCCACAGCCAGTCATCTCTGCTTCTCACTTACCCCATGGTTACAAAGTAATTTAAAAGTGTAATTTTACCGTCTGCAACAAATTATTACTTTATAAACAAACCTAATTTGACAAAGTAGAAAATTATCCCTGGCCAGATTGGTGACCTCAAAGGAATGTCTGCCTTATACTCTTCTTGAAATTCATCATCCCACATCCCTGCAGCCAGTAATTAAAACCAGAATTTGCAAGCTTGTAGACATCAACAAAACATCTGATGGAATCAACCACAATTAACCACAATGTTCTACTTTGAAAAACTGAGATGAGTGTGTATGCTATGAATCTTGCCCTCCTAAAATGTATTGGTTATTTGATATAGACCTAAGTACAGCTGGGCTGGATATTTATGCTATAATAACTAGGCCTGCACATAATTACTTGACCAGTTGTCATATACTTCATAGTCTAGTATAGTATAGTATAATATAGTATATAGAGAATAATGGGTGGGTAGGGGCTATAATGAGAATTTTACACTCTTGGGTGTGGATGTTACATAAACCCCAAGAGCGGCTCGAGGGGTTTATAAAGGCATCCCACACTGAGGGTGTGAGTAAAATTCTATTAGAAAATGGGTCTCGTAAAAGCTGCATGCCGACTGGCTAAAGCACCTGGCACCGTGTTATTTCTTAACAACGCCCAGTAAAAAAGCAAGTGCCAGCTGTGCCAACATAATGCCAGTCTAATTTTCAAAACCTGTCGCCATTTTTTCCCCACTCACTTACGGAGATTGACCTCCGTGGATACACTGACACAGGACCCAAACAACCCATATAAACAACAGTAAGCAGTCATTTTAAAAGTAACCTGTCCCCAAAATCCTGCTTGGCATCTGTCTTTCAGAATATTTTAAAAAATAACACTAGAATTCTACCGAGGTTCATCTCAGTGCTCCACCTGACTAGTGGTATTCCTCCAACTATTCCCCTGTTCAGCTGCTGCACTATTTCCCTTTAATGGTAAAAGAACTTCCAAAACAGCAGTAAGCTTTGTCCATTCAAATTTTTTTTAATAATTAACTTCCCTAAACTGAATAAGGTCATGCACTGTGTCAACGAAGGACAGCGGCTTTTATATTGTTGCACAATAATTGTTAAGCATTTCAAAGCACATCAGAAGGAAGCCCAGGTACCTGTTTTAAATTCATATCAGCAGGTTACATTGCCATACATTTCCAGTTCTGATGGTCCGCTGATCAAAAGAGCTAAAATAAAGAGCTTTGTTGTAAAGTAGTGTGTGTGTGTGTGTGTGTGTGTGTGATGGGAGGAGAGATAAAGCAAGAGGACAAGCTCTCAAAATGCAAAAACAGCAGCACCCTCCAGTGTTAAATCCTAGGGACTAGGGAGTAGCATAGGGACTACTTTACTACAAAAGTTATTTTTTTTTTATTTTTGTATATACACTTTTATTCATATATATTTTTGAAATAAATGGCACCTATAGCCCATTTTCTATAGTGTAATAATACCCTCAGGGTGGGCGTTATGGGATATAATGGACCTTCCAGGGGCTATAAGGCTCACGCCCATGGCGTCGGGCCTTATTATTCCCTGGGTGGTCTGTTATATCTCAATAATTCCCTACCCTGTCGGGTATTATTACTGTACTTACATTTGCAACTTTACTCAGTTTTTATTTTATATAATTGCTGGGGAATATTTTTGGTACAGCAATTATATAAAATAAAGGTATCCCTATGGAGCCGTGGACTGTCAAGTTTCAGTGCGGTCCGTAGCTCCTGGAGAAAAATATTACTTGTTTGCTTGTTTTTTTTTTTTTAAATTGGGTCAGCTTTATTGGTTTTAGATATACACATGACATGAAATAATCAATTTTATAATGAGTCAACTGCAACTTACAAACAGTTCCATGTCCCCCTTATCCCACACCTCCTCCTGCCCCGCCCATATGGCATCAGGGTATATCTAAGATGAAAAGAGTAGAGGAACTAACAAGACCTTGGTATTAAGTTAGTTTGCAACATATAAAGGTGTGTAGTTTCTCCCAAATTTTCTTGTACCTTGGCAGACGGTCATACAGGCTGGGAATCATTTGTCGGTTTGCAAGTTGAACAACAATTTGTAACCATTCCAGATATGAGATTCTTTCCGTGTCTCTGCCAATGCCATAATATTAACTGTTTAAGTGAAAGGGTTATAATAGCCATGTAGTATCTGCATTGTTGCACAGCCACACCTGCATAGTCACCTACCAAGCATATTTCTGGCACAAAGCTCATCTAAACCTAGCAGGGGTCAGCCTTTGTCTTATGGTAGACCATAAAGAGAAGACTTGGGGACACTCCCAGGATATGTGGAAGAGGGTACCTTCTGCTTTCTGACATCTTACACATTGTGGGACGGACTCTGCCCATTTTATGGAGCTTTACTGGGTCAATACATATTGTTGAGGAACTGAAACTGCATTATCCTCAACCGGTCTTGTGTAACATAGGTGTGACAGTTCTTCCATATCTTGCCTCATTCTAATTCTAGATGAGGGAACTGGGAGGTCCAATACAATTAGCCCCATCCAGAGAGGGAAGGCTCTGTCAAATAAGCTAGCATACATTTTAGACACTGCATGGGGTAGCCTGGCTAGTGACAGAGAGCATAGAAATCCCCCAGTACCTTCCTCCTCCACAGATATATCATTTTGTTAATCAGCATATGTCAAACTTGGTAAATTTTGAAGATTTGGGCTCTATCTACATTATGAGTCCTTATAATGTCACCAGAGGTACAGCAGACTCCTTCTGTGAAACATTCTTTGGCACTACTCTCCACTAGTTACATGATCCAGTGTGGCTGAATTATATTACCCCATATTTTAAAGTTAGGATTGCCCATCAATGGTTGATCTAGATCCATATTATGTTTGTATTTTAGGAAGGAGCAAAGCGTGTGTGAATCTTCACTGAGACTGCAATTGGGGAATTATGTAACCCAGGGAAAGATCCTTTGGTTTAATGTGCAAGAGGGCTTTCGTGGATAATCCTTTCTTAACTAATTAACTCTTTCTATATTTTAAGCTAGATGGGCACATATGGGACTGCATTCAATTCCTCCAATGTTGCAAACCAGCACATGTATTTACTCACTTGGCTAGCCCAGTAGTACAGCCCAAAATGTGGTAACCTAAGTCCCCCCAGGTTTTGGATAGCATGTGCTTACTTTACCCATTTAAGAAGTAGCCATAAATTTAACATATTTAAATATATTAGCAGATAAAAAATTCTCGGCAGTATATTCATTTTCACCAAACTAATGCACCCTCACAGGGAAAGAAGTAGGGCTTCAACGAGCTATGTCCTGTTGGATTACCTGGAGTACTGCATCCAAGTTAAGTTGCCGTGATCTTAAGGTCGCCTCCTAGCCAGATTAATGCCTAAGTATTTAAGGCTGTGATGGTTCTATTGTATTCCAGCTTCCACTTCCTCACTCTTAAGTTTTCTATTATTTAGGGGAAAACTAAGGTTTTATTCAGGTTAATTTTGTAGTTAGAGAGCACTCTGTATTCCTTGATGGTCTCTAATGTGTCCTGAATTGAGGTCTGCTGTTGAGACCTGAGGAGGTTGTGGAGTCGGGAACAGTGGGGGAATTCAAGAATGCATGGGACAGACATAAGGCAATTCTAGTGGGGTAGGAGGAAGTAAGCTGTTGATTAACTAGAATTTGCAGCTTATCCATCAGGTAGGGAAATGGGCAGACTAGCTGGGCCAAGGGTCCTTATCTGCCAAATTCTATGTTTCTATGTTTATGTTTCTATGAGATAGATGTAGTCAATATAGTCTGCATATGCTGATAATTTCAGCTCCTGGGTCCCCAAAGTTATGCCCTTTACTCCTGGGTTCCTTTGCATTTGATAAGTAGAGGCTGTAGATATATATTGAGCAGCAGTGGTGATAATGGACAGTCTTGCCTGGTACCCAAATATAATGGGAAGGTGGAAGAAAAGACCCGTTATAATATATTCAGGGACTCAGATTTCCATATAGGGCACGGATCCACTGAATGAACTTTGAGGGAATCCAAATCTGTACATGGTTCTGAATAAAATTGCCAGTTCACTAGTCAAGCTTTCTCCGCATCCAGGGGCATCAGAATAGCCGTTGGTCTGAGTTCCTGGATATGGAGAAGATGTGGGCAATTCTATGTAGATGGTCAGAGGAGGTCCTCCCTGCCAAACCCCACCTGTTCTTGGCCTGTTAAGGAGGGAAGCACTTTATTTAACCTATTTGCCAGTAGTTTGGCTAGAATTTTATTGTCATAATTTAGCTGAGAAATTGGTCTGTAACTGATGACTTTGTCTTCCTCCTTACCTGGTTTGTTTAGTACTTCTATTAAAGCTTCAAGTATCTTTATAGTATCTGCTGAAAACACACATTGGAATAGTTTACGTAGTCAGGGGTTAATTTCTAAGCAAAAAACTTGTCAAAATTAGAAGAGAACCATCCGGCCTGGGGCCTGTCCAGTGGCAAAGATTTAATAACCATCTGGATATCAGCTTCCTCAAAGGGGCTACTAAGCCTTCCTTTGGCCTTCATTTAAAGTTGGCAATGGATAGCAGCCAGGTAGTCATCGACCCTTCTTCTGTCTGGGAGATCTGCCACAGGGCTGTAAAGGCTACAATACTAATATTCAAATTGTGGCAATTTCCTTTGAAGTAGTTTTAGGTTTTATCAGATGATGAACGGATGGTTTATATGATTCTTGCTGCTCTTGTTTCTTAAGCCTTAATGCTAGTAACCAGACAGCTTTTTCACCCTGGTTCACGAAGCTGCCCGGGTTTTCAGTATGGCAAATTTGGCTGGTGTTGGGTGATAGGTGTGCCTCCAGGTTACATATCTGGGTTAAGAGGTCTGAGGACTTTCCTCCCGTATGTTTCCTGGTTGATGCTAAGTGAATTAGTTCCCCGATAAAACATTTTAGTGCTCCCCATTCCATATCTGCTTTACTCGTGGATTCAGGTTAGCCAGGTGAAGTGATTTACTGCTTTGAGACCTATTAATTACCCATTCCTCTCTTAAAATTTGATTGTTCATTTTACAGATGGTTTCTTTTGGTAAGCTAGGAAAGAACAATTGGCACCTAACTGAGGAATTATCTGAAATCACACCTGGGTCCATTCCACAACCCAGTATGCTGTCAGGAGTGTGTGACTGATAAAAGATAATCAGTTCTGGATGAGATCCAGTGCACCATGGAATGGAACGGTATTCCCTGAGTTTGGATTTAGAATCTGCAAGTGTCACACAGACCGAACTAGTCAGAAAATCCCATAGGGATCGCTGGGCCATAGACAGTCTCTGTCTCCTCCTGTCAGATTTGCCTAAATCTAGTGTGAATGAAGGTTACATTCCCCAGGAAAATAGGAAGAATGAGAAGGGGGCCAAGATTTCAAACTAATTCCATGAAGAAGGAGCGGATGTCTGCATTGGGGCTATATACACAGTCCAGGACAACCTCTGCCCACTCCAATATTCCTTTTAGGAATAGGTAGCAACCATTGGGGTCTGGAATACATTGCTCACAGGCAAAGGAGGATTTTCTGAAAGTAATATAGCTAACCTCTACTTTGTATGCTGTCTCTGCTATAAACACTTGTCCAATATATTGCCTATGGAATAGATTTGCTTCAGTATCCATTAGATGTGTTTTTGCAGAAATGATATGTCCCCTTGAGATACATGAGATGTTTAAGAATTTGATACCGCTTAGTTTTATTATGGGCCTCTAACATTCCATGTGATAATTTTCATATATTTAGTCATCCTTTTGCCTAAGTGTGCACTCTGAATGTATAACTGATGCCCTTGATCTCTATAACCCTGGTTTCGTGATTTATGTGATGCCATTCCACCCTACTCCCTCCCCAGGAAAACCCACAACAATCTAAATGTCTCCCTCCTAGAACCCTTGAACATATCAACAGTATAAGCAATAATATGTATTCCCAAATAAACCAAAATCCCTATTCCTAATACAGTAAATAAACATATCATGAGCATATATGTCAACATTATGCAGTAAATCCAATCCCCAGCCTCCAAATCATAGTTTTCTTGGTCCATGATATCCAGCCTATCCAACCAGTGCCTCTCCTGCCCTCCCCGCAAGTGAATGTACTGACAACGGCTCAGGATGAGCTGTCCCTTTGTTAGGAGCAGATCTGTTCGTAAATGAATACCTTTAAAGGGACAGCTTCCTGCCATTTCCCCAAATTTATATCCTTCATACTACTAAACCCCCCACCATCTATTAAACTACCTGAACTGGATGTGAGATATTCATTGGGGTAATAATAATAACCTTGCAATATCCCCAGACTACCAGAACAGGCAAATTAACTGTTATTTAACTCCAGTACAGTAACTATTGTACATGCTTTAACTGTATTTAGGTATTCTGGCCCCAAGTAACACAGCATTTGGCCACAAAAATTGTCTCCTGGTACTGCCAAAACAACTAAACTTGATCTTCCTTTCTGTGATTGGTTGTTCTTGCCTTTGAGCTTGCCAACATAGTAAATCGCAACCAATAAAACCAAAAGTCCCCAGATACTATAGTGATCAGAACAAAAGAAATACAAAGTTCCTTGATACTCTCAAGAAACCCATCACCCAAAGGGAAACTGCGCCTGCAGAAACAGTGCAGCCTCATGCTGGATAAAATCCAGGATGTCTATATCAGCCATCCCATATGGGCTTATTATTTGGGCCCGTCCAACCTGTGGTCCTGCTTTAGTCATTAATCCTATCCGTCCCCCAAGTTAAACAAATCGAAGAGGAACACTCACTGTTTCGTCCTTCAGATCTGTGTCAGTGTTCATTACCACTGCTTGAAGAAATCAATGTTCCTCTCCTGCAAACATAGCAGTAGCAAATTTAGCAACCTTCTGCGATTCCGGGGATTAAGGTCCGTGTTTTGCATGTTGAGGACAATTCACCTCTGTGGCAAGACTCTGCTTTGGAGTCTGTGACCATGTTCAACAAAAAATGGTCCCTTTACTGATTGATCCATTAATATGTCCTGCTGCTCCCTTTTTTCA
Source organism: Neoceratodus forsteri (assembly GCA_016271365.2). Classification (NCBI taxonomy): domain Eukaryota; kingdom Metazoa; phylum Chordata; order Ceratodontiformes; family Ceratodontidae; genus Neoceratodus; species Neoceratodus forsteri. The sequence continues at coordinate 1,877,457,561 of CM057452.1, forward strand.
GCGATTCTTGAATAGGTTGGGTAATGCCTCCATCAAGGTGACTTCTGCTACTTTTGGATCTTCAAAGCTTGCCCAGTTACCAGCTAGTAGCACTTGGAATCTCTCTGGGTATCCCATTCTAAATGTAATGCCCGCCATGATTAGTTTGGTTACGATGGGATGGAATAAGGCCCTCCTCTGCCTAACTGAGACTGGTAAATCTGCACCACCCGTACTTGGCTCCTTCCCACTTGATTTCCTACTGATCCTTAATTTTGCTAAGAAAGTGATGCCACTCCTGGTAGTTCAAGAAACAGAAAATAGTGGGACGGTGGGGCCCCAGCCAGAGGCATGGGGCGCAGGGCTTGGTGAGAGTGTTCACGGCGAGGTGGTCCCATATGGAGATGGGCCTGCTAGTTTGCAAATCAGTTTTGGGTAAATAGGATAGGATCAGCCCTCTTCCTTTTTGGGTAGCCCAATTACTACCGCATTGTTCCTCCAGCTCGAACCTCCAAGTCCTCCACTTTGCCGCGCTGAGCCATCCATTGTTTGGTTGCCACTGTTTCAGGATCTGTCTGGTCGGCCCTCTTTTCCAGGACTTGATTCATGCCTCACTGTCCCCAGTTCTCCTGGATAAGTCTTCTAGGGCCCTGCCATGGACTTCAGCTCCAAGGTAAGTGAATGTAGCTCTTCTCGGAAGAGTTGGAACTCTTCAAAAACGGTGCACCATGATGAGATTCTGCTCCACCGGGTTGTTAGTGCCGCTGGCAGTAGTCTGAGGCTTTGTTTTTTTGTCGTCTTCTCGGTGTTGGTGTTGGCATATGTTTAGGCATTTCCACTTGCTTTTCCACCTTCACTCTGTCTCTTGTACAGGTAAGTGCTGAAAAGTGATTGAAGAGTTTATAGCTGTATATGTTAAATCGGGGTTAGTGGGAGAACTCTGCTGGAGATGCTACTCAGAAAGCTGCATCACGTGACTCCATCTTTTTCTTTTCCATTTTTTAAAGCAGCTGGGGTAAAATACTTTAGCCCTCTTGTTTATTTCTTTTTTGTTTTAAGTTAACTAACCACCACTGACTCCCAGTGCAGCAAACTGTGTAGCACTGGGGAATGGCAACCAGCACTGAGGAGCAGAAGAGCAGTGGCGCGGATGCTCAGTGCAAGGGAAACCTGGCATGTATTCACTGTTATAACCCATGGATTATAACAGTGAAATTATAACTGGTTTCTAGGGGAGAAATGTCTCCCAGTTATTATAGTATAGTATCGTATCATATCATATATCGTATAGTACAGTACAGGCTAGGTTAGGATAGAATAGTACAGTACACTATAGTATAGTACAGCATAGTATAGTACAGTATATTATTACATGGGGTAAGTGAGAAGAAAAGATCATTGGCTGTGGGGATCATCAGACAATGCGATAATGCACATTATCAGCACTGTCAGGGTGATCAGGTTTTCCCTGTAGACGGTTCTGCGGCAAATTGAAACTTGATGCAGACGTTGCATCTGCAACTCAACAGCAGCCATTTGTAACAAAAGCTATGAGGTACAGCAGTGGCACAGAGTGCTAGCTCCTGTGGCTTGGTGTGTGAGCATAATGCCGCCACACTATCGTATCTTAAGCTAGCATTTGTCTGACACTGCACAGTTTGTAGCACAGCAGCAGCTATCCATGCTCTGTTGCCCTCTGTAGTAGCATAGTGCCGTGGTCCACATTCCACCACTGAACAAATATACCGTAATCATAAACACAGTTTTCCGATGTTCCTTCTGTCTCTGCCCACCTACCTGCTCAGCAGATCTCTGAGTACCCTTCGCACACTGCACTCTGCATAGTATTCCCTGTTCCTTCTGTCTGTATGCACCACTCACTAAACAGACCTCTGGGCACCCTTCACACAATGCAGACATATTACTCAGTACTGAGTAGCACACCCCGTGGACCCCTGGCCATCACAGGGTCACTCGCTCACTCATGCAACATATCCCATATCCCGTCGGCCCCCAACCGCTGCAGCATCTACACTGCTGATTGTCAGAGCACATGACGTATTAGTCTGCACACCATAGAAGCACAGTCATATGTCCTCTGTATGTCAAGTGTGTAGTTGTTCCTTCTATCTCTGCCCACCACACCTGCCCAGTGGACATCCAGGCACCTCCTCACAGTGCGGCCCTGCACAATTTTCCCTTTTCCATCTGTCTGTCTCCACCCAATCACCCAGTAGACCTCTGGGCACCCTCCACACACTGCCCAACCACTGGCCCAGTGGAGCTCTGGGCAACCTCTGCACACTGCAACCACAGCACAGTATTCCCTTGTTCCTTCTGTGTCTCCTCACCCACCCACCCAGCGGACCTGTAGGCACCCTCCAGACCTGTAGCAAGCTCTGTAGTTTCCATCCTGCCTGTTTAGCAAGTGTGCAGTGAAGTGCTCAGCAGACCATATCATAGGAAAAGTTCAGAGACATAGCAGATCAGTAGGAGCAGACCAGTAATCCAAGAAGCAGTGCCAGCCACTGTCTGTTGCCCACCCATTGCACAGCATATCTGTATTGTGCAGCTTGGTCTACGATGTCACTGTCTGTGTTAGCAGCAGAATGTGAGCTATAGCAGTCTGAGTGTATGTTCCTGAGTGCATATCCAGCCCAGATTGATCTTTGACCACCTCTATATTGTCGAGACAGCAGCAGCCGGTCATGCAGTAGTTGTCTCGAGCCTCCAAAAGTGATGACCACATCCCACATTATGCACAGGACACAGTATGACCTAGAGCCTTTGAAGTACTGGAAGCTGGCACAGGAGTTGCATCAGGAGTTTCAGAGATCTGTGGTGCCTACCTGGATAGGTGTCACACACAATGTGCTAATGGTGGTCCTCGCCATCCACATCAGCAGTGGCACATGATAGCTGTCTTTGCACAGTGGTACAGTAGTAGATTCAAGGTAGCGAGGGGCAGTGTTCAGTATGCACGGGTACTGAAAACCACTAGTGAGTAGCACTCAATAGTATAATCATTGCCAGCGCAGCACTTGTCCTAAGTTATCATAGTCAGCCATGCAGACTTTGTCAAACCTATGTGGTCATTAATACACAGTGTTGGTAACCTACATGTCAGTCTGTTATGTTTCTCAATGTGGGACTACTTTTTAGTGTGGTAGAACACCCATTAAACTTTACAGTGTCTTCCAAGGCAAACATGTTTGCACTGCTTTTTTATGTGTTTATTGGCAAGATATATTGCATCCCATGTAATAAGTGCATTACGCACTCCAAGGTGTGCTGTTAATGGGGATTAATGCACATTACATGTGTTGTGAGGGCACCTGCCCACAGTCCTCGTAGCTCACAACGCACCCGAGGTGTGCAAGCATCCCATTGACCGCACACCCTGTTGTGCTTTTAATGCTTACTTATAGTATAGTGTATTATAGTGCAGTGTGTAGTATAGTGTAGTATGGTATATCGTATGGTACAGGATGGTTATTAAATTGAGAAGAGCCCAAGGACTATTGTTACCTCTTTAGAGTCTGACTGAAAATGAATACATACAGTAGTCCATAACACTTACAAACATTCTGTATGTTGTATTGAGTAATTAACAGGTGAGGTGTTTATAGGATGCATCAATTAAAGTGATTTGACATTATGCAAGTCGTAAATGTTAGGTCTGTTAAACTTTCAAAATTCAAAAGTTGAGTTCACCTTTACTTCCTGATTGTATAGTACTTGGTAAAATGTTACTTGACAGTCAGTCAGGGAATGAATGATGCATCCGTGCCTCACTTTTATGAATGAGTAGGGATCTCTCCACTGTAGGCACTGGCCTCAGGAGCACAACTTGACTGTTTCTGAGGTTTGCCTCACGCATCCCTCTAACTGGAGAGCAATATCCCTTGATATGATTTCTCAGTGTCCTCAATGCGTTCCTCTACCTGCAATAAGAAAAAATTGTGTGTACTGTGCATGAAACCAGATTTAAGGTTTTTTCCCAAGTATTTGTTTGTTTTCCTTCCCTTGACGAACCCCCTGCCTGCAATCAGCTCCCCTGAGGGTTGGTCGTGAGGGCCAGCTTCAAGAAGCCCTCCCTGAGCCGCAAGACAGAACCCCCGCCCACAGTCAGCTCCCCTGAGGGTTGGTATGTGGGCCAGCTTGAAGAAGCCATCCCTCGAGCCTCAAGTCGGAACTCCCCATCCGCAATTGGCCCCCCAAGGTTGGTCATGAGGGCCAGCTTGAAGAAGCCCTCCTCTGAGCTGCAAGATAGAACTCCTTGCTTGCAATCAGGTTTGGTGTTCTCGCCAAGGTTTTGAATTGCAATGGGTCTGGAGTTTTGGTGCCCTTTTCAAACAAAGGATTGAGGACTGTTCCGTGCTGCTTACTGCCTTAACCATAGGCAGAACAATGCAGATAGTTTTCTTTTCACCAATGGCTTTTACTAAAATCTGCAGTTTACACTGCCTGCTGCTGTATACTTTAATTCATTTTATTCACTTTTGTCTGGTTAGCAGAACAATCAGGGTGCTACATTAAGAGACTCGGTGTGCTTGGTCTCATTGTTCTAGCAAAATCCACACTGATATCTTGGGGCCAGACTGTTTTTCTGCTGCTAGATTTGATTTTATACTCTGCCTTAATTACTGCTGTTGCTAGTTTAAATTAATTCTCTGCATTAACTACTGTTAATTACTGCCACTGATTTAAATTACTCTTTGACTTAATTACTGCTCAAATTTGTCAAAAGCTTGACTTTATGTGCTACTTATAGTCTTACTACTGATAGTTTGAATGTTCAACTTCTGCCCTTATATCTGCATGATTACCCCTGCCAGTGTGTAAGGCATTTTCACTGGTTCTCACTAGCCCCCTCAAGGCTCTAGCTGCTGTTCTTCCCTGACATTCCCATCCAGATAGCCATCATTTCTTTGCTCCACCCATCCCACCCCACAACCTGCATAGCCCACCTCCATCCTACCTGATATAATCCATCTCTCTCTCTCTCTCTCTCTCTCTCTCTCCTTGTTTCCTCAGCTCCCCTGAGGGTTGGTCATGAGGCCAGCTTGAAGAAGCCCTCCCATGAGCTGTAAGATGGAACCCCCACTCACAATCAGGTCGGCATTCTAGCAGAGGATTTTGAATTGCAAAGGCTGGTAGCCCCGCTGCCCCACCACTACCCTTGGTGAACTCTGAGTTGTATAGAATGGTATCACATGAGGTGTACTACCAATCGCCCTCTTTCCCATTTGCAGCTTACCTGCTCCCACCACTAGTAGCCGCTGCCAAACTTCCATTATGCTGCCTGACTACTTAACCATTATTTTAATACTTGCCCCTTTGGTGTCCCTCCCCTGCCCCATATCCGAGATGGATGCAGGCCAACTGATGCATATCTCCCTGCAGGCTAATGTAACAACCACCGCTACTGCATCCGACTCCTCTCTCCATGTCGGCCGCCTACATATTCGGCTGGTTGGTCCCTCCATCCTCCTGCCCTCCTTCCACACAGGGCTGCTGGCCCTAACACCCACACATAGGCCCCTCAGCAGCTACATCCATTACCTACCACCTCCAGGAAGTTTCAGTGGGCTTTGCCCAAAGCCAAGCTTCTATTTATTCTGCTGCTAGTTGCTCCTGGGGACATTGAGCCTAATCCTGGTCCTAGTCACACCCCAACCAAACCACTCCTCTCCCTCCTACTCCCTTCGGTCTTAAAACTAGTCCACCTAAATATTTGCAGTCGTCTACGTAAATTAACCTTGCTACAACCTTTAGCTCTATCCCTCAGACCTGACATACTGATTATCTTTGAAACCTGGCTGAAGTCCTGCAACAAAGATGCCAAAATTTCTATACCTGGCTATACAGTCATCTGTCATGACCACCCTGGTAACAAAAGAGGTGGCGGCATAGCTATGTACATCGCATCAGCACTCCACTTTACCCCAGTCTCGCTATCCTTGCCCATGGAGTCAATAGATGCACTAATGATAAAACTCCCTTCCCACTCAATCCCAATATGTATAGCTGGATCATACTGTGCACCTGACTCTGTGTGCTCTACATCCTGGATCACCTGCATACTCTAAAATCCCTGGCATCGGGGGTGAGCTCTATATACTCGAGGATTTCAATTTCAACTGGCTCTCAGGGCTAGCTCCAAGCTACCCAGCCAGGTGGCTGCACTAAACCTGTCCCAACAGATCTCTGAACCTACTTGTCTAAATCACAAAACACTGAACCACACTCTCCTGGACTGGTCCCTCACCTCCCACCCACATAGGATAGTTGCCTCAGGCCTCTTACGGATACCCTAAGTGACCACCATATGATTTATTCAGTAAGGAAAATATTTAGGCCTAAGGTGCCTCCCCAAAGTCCTTCTGACCAGGTCCTACAAAGTCCTGGACCTTGCCTCCCTTCTAAATGATCTAGCCAGTACTGACTGGTCCTTCATTAACTGGGCTACTTCCATAGATCCTGCACTAGAGTTTTCAAGACCAAGTTCATTGCTGTCTGGGATCACTATGCATCTCTAAGATGGGCCAGAGTGAGGGCACACCTGCCTTGGTTCTCCAGCTGATATCCTGGCGCTACTCAGGCCAGGGACCAGGCCTGGAAGTTCTTCAAGGCTTCCAGCACACCAGCAGATCTCCAACAGTATCACAGACTATGAAATGCTAGCACAAGGCAAATCTGCCATGCCAAAGCTAACTATTTCAAAGCCAGCTTCCACACAAACTTAAACCACCCTGCCAAATTCTGTAAAGTGGTAAAATTGCTCTTCACCCCACCATCAAGGCCCCCACCCTGTCCTAAATATAGGTGATTCCACAGTCTCAGACCCCTTGCTGTGGCCACAGAATTCAACTCCTACTTCACAAGCTGTTCCTCTTCACTTCTGTCCTCCCTCCAACCTGCCCAGCAGGCTCCCCTACATCCCTGCCCTGGCCCCCTCGATCTCTTTCTCATTCCATCAGGCACCCCGACAGAAGTACTCAATGCCCTGCTAGCCCTCAACCTTCCTAAGGGCAAATGCCCCACTGGCATGGACTCCAAAATTCTGTACTGTCGACTCCTGCCATAGCCAGCCCCTTGGCTTTGCTTTTCAACTTATCCTTCTCCTCACTGATGTTCCTGCTGAGTGTAAACATGCCATTGTCATCCCCTTCCCAAGGAAGGTGTCAGGATGTCTAAACTTCACTCTCAGGTTCTTGGCAATATTGAGAATGCAAGGAATCACAAACACATTGCATAAGAGTAATAAGCAGTGTTTATTACTACCAAAAGATAAATCACAGTTGCCCTAAGCAATTCTCACCAATCTGAACGAGGGAGCCAATGCTAAGCGTTCCAGATACCTCGAGGTTTCTTCCGTCTCTTGGGGTTTCTGAGGTATAAGACTCAGTGTCTCACATTAGATCCCTATGATAATTACTATGGTTACTGTAAGATAGAAACATGTCTAGGTACAGAGAGATGAGCCCTATTGAGCTGTTGCTAGCCTTGCTTGAAGAGCAGAAAGCAGCTAACTAAAAGAAGCCACATTTTCTTATTAATTTAACACGTATATCTTAGCAGGAGTCAGTGTCTGTTGAGATTAACCAAACAGATATTTTATTAGAAGTAGAAAGGGTCTTATTTAGGGTTTAAAAAAAAAAGAAAAGAAAGAAACTCAGTGTGTGTTCTGTGCTGGGAAGGGTTCTGTATCAGTTTGCTTTTGCTAAACCAGTAGAAGGAGAGAGCTTAATTGGGGTGTGGCTTAGACACCATAAAAGCAGGTGACTCAAATTACAACTTCCTGTTGCTAGCCTTTTCTTACTAATTGCCCTCTGTCCCACCCTAAGCCAGTTCTACTTTTATAGCCACTGTATTTGACTGTCAACAGGAACTTCCTGTTTGGCAGTAGGAAGGAAGGATCATAGAGAAACATTGGTTTGTCAACCTAAAGGAAAAAAGTAGCTCACTCTCCCCCACACCCCCAGCTGCTGGTGGTCTGACACTGAGCAAGGAAGAAGGAAGCTACTGAAGAATATAGAAGTTACTGTCCCAGAACAGGAAGGGTGAGATTTGTAAGGAGAGGAGAGAGTAAGCATACAGAGAAACAGGAGAGGGACACAAAATAAGACATGATAGGAGTGGTGCAGTGCAATGGCTTTGGGGTGGCAGTGTTCCAGGAGACATTCTGGAGGCTGCGATGCTGCCCTAATTGCAGGCACCTCTCTGGTCTGAGGAGGAGGTTGCCTGTCTCCAGGCTGACAGGGATAGGATTCATGAAACCTCCTCCCCACCCAGGGACCACCAGGGCCAATGCCACTACCTCAGAGGTTGCCAAGAAAGAGGAGAGGCTGGACCAGGGTGGGCTCAGAGAGGAGAGGGTGGTGGAACAGAGTTGCATCCCTCCAGCTGTACCGCTCCACAATTCATTCTGGCTCTTCTGGTGGATAGTGGTTTTCCTTCTGAGCACCTGCAGTGGAGACCAAGGAGGGTGCTGGGAACCTTCACAAAGGAGACCCACAGGAGGGTGGCATGAGACCCCGCAGGGGAAGAAAACAACTCTGGTGGGGGACTCAATCATTAGGGGGGTAGAAATGGGGAGGAAGGGAGAGGGAGGTAAGGTGCCTGCCTGGTGCCACGGCTTGGAGGGACAGGAAGTAATCCTCAGGATCATGGGAGCAGCTGCACGAGGGAGGAGGGAGCTGGATGTCATTGTCCACCTAGGGACAAATGATCTGGTTAGGGAATGGGATCAGAGCAGTGCAAGAGGAGTTTGTAGAGTTAGGGAGGGGCCTTAGACAAGTAGCACATACAGTAACCTTCGAGGTGCTGCCTGTCTATAGCAAAGGTGATGCTAGTGCTCTCACCAGGAATTTAATGAATGTTGAAAAACTGGGGTGGAGCTCAGGGTTTTAGCTTCATTGGGGACTGGGGAGCCACCTGGAGGGATGCAGACCTATACTGGTGCGATGGTTTGCATCTGTCCGGGGAACCAGGATCCTAGTGAGAGGTTTAAATGCTTCATTGGCAAGCATTTAAACTAATGAGGGGAAGCACTGAAAAGGAGCAGGAAATCCCAGCCTCTTCCCACAAACAACAGTAATTAGTGAGGTAAACACCAAGGTAGAGAATTCATTAGGGAGCAGGACAGAAGTAAATGTAAAAAGGCAAAGGCAGTAAGGACAGGAATAGGCCTAAAAGGGTAAGGCCATCAAAAAGTGGAGGGTGATGAGTACCAATGCCCATAGTCTGTGTAACAAGCTCGCTGAACTAGTGGCCTTGATGGAAGAGGTTGCCTGGATATTGTGGCAGTCACAGAAACATGGTACACAGAGAACCATGACTGGGATGTCAACATACCAGGATCACAATCTACAGGAGGGACAGGGAGGGTAAAGAGGAGGAGGAGTAGCTCTTTATGTAAAGGAAGGGATCAAAGCAACAGAACTAAAGAGTAAACAGGGAGCAGATGAGACACTCTGGGTCACCTGGAGACAGGAAATGGCACCACAATCCGCATGGGGTTGTATACAGACCCCCATCTCAGGGGAGGAAATGGACAAAGAAATGATAGAAGGCTTCCTTAGAATGGCAGAAAAAGGGGAGATATTGTGGATAGGGGACCTGAATATGCCAGATGTTAACTGGAGCACCTTTGCTGCAAGCACATCCAAGAGCAGGGTCATTCTTGATGCCCTACAGGTGGCATGCCTCAGACTGCTAGTATTGGAACCCACTTGGGAGGGCAATCTTAGACCTGGTACTCTCAAATGGGGACAGAGAAAGAATCTCAGATTTAGAAGTGGGTAGCCATCTGGGAACAAGTGATCACCAAACAGTGTGGTTCACGATGAACACAGCCATATAATCAAGCCATACAAAAGCAAGAGTATTGGACTTTAGGAGGGCTGACTTTGGGAAATGAGAGAGTGCCTCAGAAAAGCACTAGCAAACAGGCAAGAAGGAGGGGTGGAGGAACAATGGGAGTAATCAAACAGCCATCACAGAGGCAACAAGCCTTTGTGTAAAGCAAATCAACAAAACACAATGAAGGAAAAACACTATGGTTCTCAAAAGAGGTGGCAGGGAAGGTTAAGGAGAAAAGAATAACATTCAGAAAATATAAGAAAACACAGAAGGAGAAGGACAGAGAACTTTAAACAGTTAAAGCAGAAAGAGGCTGGAAAGGCAGTCAGAATAGCAAAGGCCCAAACTGAGGAAAGGATAGCCAACTCTGTTAAGAAGGGGATAAGACCTTTTATAGGTACATTAGGGAACGAAGAAAGACCAAGGAGGGATACTGAGGCTTAATAAAGGGCGGGAATGTGGGTGAGAGTGTGACAATGAAAAGTAGGATACTGAACAAATATTTCTGCTCAGTATTCACAAAGGGAGAGGAGGGAGGTACCTAAGCCAAACAAGAGAAACACCGTGAAGATGGGGTCAATACCAGTCCATTTACAGAAGAAAGGGTTTTGAAAGAACTAATAAAATTGAACGTGGACAAAGCAATGGGGCATGATGCGATTCACCCAAGAATTCTAAAAGAACTAAGGTAGAACTAATGACACCGCTGACTACTCTCTCTTTAACAAATCATGGGAGGATGGGTGGTACCTGAGGACTGGAGGAGGGTGGATGTGATTCCTCCTCACCAAAAGTGGGAGCAGGACAGAGGTAGGAAACTACAGACCAGTTAGTTTGACCTCAGTGGTAGGTAAAATGATGGAATCACTCTGAAGGAAAGAATTGTTGAGTACCTAGAGGCCAGTGGGGCACAGGAGCCAAGGCAGCATGGATTCACGATGGGAAGGTAGGTGTCAGGCAGATCTAATAGATTTCTTTGACTGGGTGACCAAAGTAATGAACCAGGGAGGGGCTGTGGACATGGCTTACCTAGATTTTAGCAAGGCATTTGATACAGTCCCACACAAAAGATTAATACACAAGTTAGCCAGCCTTGGAGTGGGTCCCAAGGTGGTAGCCTGGATAAAAATTGGCTAGGCAAATAAGACGCAAGGTAGTAGTAAATGGAATCCACAGTGAAGAAGGAGGGTTACTAGTGGGTGCTGCAGGGTTCAGTACTGGGACCGGTCCTTTTAATATCTTTATAAGTGACATTGCAGAGGAACTAGAAGGAAAAGCATGTCTCTTTGCAGAGACACAAAGATCTGCAACAGGGTTGATGCAACCAGATGGAGTGGAAAAGAATGAGAAGGGACTTGGCAAGATTGGAGGCATGGTCAAATGTATGCAGATTCAATGCAAAGAAGTGTAAGGTAATGCACCTGGGAAACAAAAACCCAGGGCAAGAGTACACAATGGGCCAGATATTCAAAACTTGCCCGGGCAAAATTAGCACTTGCCCAGCGGGCAAACCTAATCGGAGCACAGAGCACACTATATTCAAAAGGAATAGCCCAGGGCAAACAGCTCGAATATGGCATGGTAATGAGGCCATGCAAACTGGCTGGGAGTGCAGGGCAAAAATAGCCCTGGAATAAGACACAGCACTGAATAAAGCAACCAGGAAGTGCAACCCACAACAACAACACAGTACACAACATGAGGGCAAGAGTACAGACGGAACTACGTGGCCAATGTGTGTACCAGCAAATGCATGGACACAGTACAGCTGCAGGAAGCAGCAGATGTGAAAGAACAGTGATCAAAACTGTATAATATTCTCAGACGCATTAGCGCCGGCTAACACATTAGCGCGGCATTAGCTGAGCAGCAGTTAGCCCGGAGCAAACACGCTTGCCCGGCTAAATGTTGCCATATTCAAAAGTGCCATGCAAATGAGCCTACTTACATAGTCTCTGGGCAAACAACCGGATTAGTATCTCATTATACCCTGATTTGCATGCAGTTTGCCCACATTACTGCAGAGTCCCACAGAGCCACCTGTAGGTCAGTCTGGAAGTACAGGGCTGACCAGGTCCAACCGCAGCTCCCACCTGTAGGTCAGTCTGGCAGCGTGTGCGATGATAGCTGCAGGCTACATGTAAACAGTACAGCATAGCATAGCATATTATACCCCAGGGGACAGGACACCATAGGCACAGGTGGTGGTGGTGCTGCATGCAACTGTCACATTGTAGGGCATGCTACAGTGCACAGCAGAAACTACAGTAGCAAGGGGCCAGTAGTGCATGGACACAGCAATGCCTATGGTGTGTGTGGCAGTGATGATGACTGCACAATACACAGTGAGCGGCCCAACCTGCGGATGTTTTCTGACACTGGACATTACTGTTACGCTGTTGTGTGACCCACAGATGCTCACAGTGACATGTACATTTCTGGCTTTGTGAGCTATGGCAGTTGTACAGCTGTGAGGTATGTGGCCGGGGCATATATTATCCGAAAGGCACACTGGTGTTGGGGTATTCCAATACTGACCCATGTACACTGCATGATGTGTCCCAGCCTTGTGGCCACACCTGGTCTGTAGCACAGCCTCACCACCCATACATGCTCCCTCAACATCCTCCATGCCCACAGTGCTGCATGTGTGTGCTGGCATCTGCTGGTGTCCACGGAAGTGTGGTCCACAGGTGTGTGCTGTATGGCCACACCGCCGCGCTGTCCACTGGTGGCAGGGTCACCACTTACTGCCTGGCACGCTGGGACTGGTGACAGATTATGGCATCATTGTGATGCCATCAGTAGCAGCATGCTTCCTCTATGTTTGGCTTTATCTATGTGTCATATTTATTTGTTAGGGTCACGCAAACCCACGCTAAGCCAGCGCAAACTTCGCGCAAAGCCATAATGTCAGCGCAAAGCTTCGTTGCCCAGGATTAAGACCAACTTTTCCTGGGCGGTAATGTGCACAGCGCTCAGTGTCGCGCCTAAGTCGCACAAAAACCACTTAGCGCGGTGCTAGTCGCTGAACATAGCATTGCGCCTGTATTCATGTCAGTTTGCCCATTGCATACATTATAATTTTGCCCAGCTAATGCGGTTGCCGCGCTATTTGGCCTTTGAATATGGCAAACCCGCTAATCCCAGCGCTAAACCTGCGCAAAATGGTTTTTGCCCAGCGCAAAGTTTTGAATATCTGGCCCTATGGGGTGAGATACTGACAACAGTAAAAATGGAAAGGACCTGGGGGTAATTATATCAGATGACCTTAAGGTGGGCAAGCAATGTGAGAAGGCAGTAAAGAAGGCTGGGGGTACTGGGATGCACAGGAGAGGCATCAATAGTAGAAAACAGGAAGTTGTTATCCCTCTGTACAGACAGTTGGTGAGACCCCATCTGGAGTACTGTGTGCAGTTCTGGAGACCCCATCTCCTCAAAGACATAGACAGAGTGGAGGCTGTCCAGAGGAGGGCACCAAAATGGTGCAGGGTCTGCACCAGAAAACATACAAAGAAAGACTAAAGGAGCTTAATATGTATACCCTTGAGGAAAGGAGGAGAGGGACATGATAGAAAGTTTCAAGTACCTCAAGGGAATCAACAAAAGTCCAAGAGGGTGGCATCTTTCAGAAAAGAGATGTGCCAGAACAAGGGGCACAATTTGAAGATAGAGGGGATGGCTCAGAGGTAATGTGAGGAAGTATTTTTCATAGAGAGGGTTGTGGATGCATGGAACAGCCTCCTGAGGAGGTCGTGGAGTCAAGAACAGTGGTGGAATTCAAGAATGGATGGGACAGACATAAGGCAGTCCTAGTGGGGTAGGGAGGAAGTAAGCTGTTGGTTAATTAGGATCTGCAGCTTATCTGTTAGGTAGGAAAATGGGCGGACTAGGTGGGCCAGCGGTCCTTATCTGCCATCACATTCTATGTTTCTATGTTTCTATTGGCTAAATTAGAGGTGGCTCCATGGTCCAAGATAACATTATACAATTTTGTAGTAGTCATCACTTTGTGAAACAAAAGAGTACAGTTCTTACAGACCCTTACATAACTCAGTGTAAAAGTATAAATCACCAAAAGGTGGCAATGCCGACTTATATATCATAATCATTGCAAGGACACAGGTATCCTAATGTCTTGTAAGTGAGAAATATAGAGAGAAATATATATTTATATATGTATTAGCAAGCAAAGTGTATAACAATAATCTGCATACATATCCTGACATCTACTCTTGTACCGTAGATGCCGTTAGCCCAATATGTTAGTATAACATATGCCTGCTAAGCACTAGCTGTCTATGGTGTACCTCTGGGGGTGCCAGCAGGGTGCAGGGACTCGTGCAACAAAGGTGAGCCCTCCATCCCAGGAAACTACCACCCTGTTTCTCATCCCCATCCTGTCAAAACTCCAAGAACACCTAGTTCTCTCACAGCTCTCCTCCTTTCTCGACTCCTCCTCCTCCTTCTTCCTCCATTCCAGTCTGGTTTTAGTAAAACCCACTCACCACCACTTCCCTTCTAAGGCTCATCGATTCCATCCTAATCAGTATGGATGCAGGGCACATTACCTCAGCCATCTTTGTCGACCTGGCTAAGGTCTTCAACACTGTCTCCCACCACTCCCCTGTCCAAGCTGGTGCTTGCAGAGCTCTTCAGCTTGGCCACCAGTTGGTTCCACTCCACCTAGAAGGCAGGTCCCAATCTGTCAAAATTAGCTCATTCACCTCAGCCTCCTCCCTGCTACAACTGGTGTACCCCAAGGCTCGGTCCTGGGCCCACTCTTGTTCTCCTTTTCCTTAATGATCTGCTCTCTGCTTGCCAACACACATCTATCTACATGTATGTGGACGGCACTGTTATGTATACATCAGGCCCCACATCCTCTGATGTGGTGACCGGACTTCAGCAGGACTTTGACAATGTTCAGCACTGGTTTTTTTTCCAATCAGCTATTTCTCAACGCCAAGAAAAGTGTCTCTGTGACCTTCGGTACTAGGCAAAGACTTTCACAGCTCCCTCCACCCTACCTGCCACACCCTGGATGGGATAACTCTGGAGGCCTGCTCCTCCTTTAGATATCTTTGGGCCTGGTTTGACCAGCACCTCACCTTTTCTGTACATATTGATTTCATCCACAAGAAGCTGCACCCCAGGCTTAGTGCCTTATACTGCAACCATAGATGCATCCCGCTGCCTGCTTGCAGGGCAGTTGTGCAGAAAATGATTCTCCCCATCTTTGACCATGGGGATATAGTCTATAGTGCCACTTCTAAGTCCACCTTCGCCAGACTGAACTCTCTCTTCCACTCCTTCCGTCACTTTCCTTGGCTGTCCCTATTCCATCCACCATTGCATCCTCTACCAGACCTTGAACCTCCCTCACTAAAAGACCGTGAGACAGTTCCACTCCACCAGAATCCCAGCCAAATTTAGGACTCAGTCCCTGCCCCCACCTCACCTCTGCCCTAACAGCCTCTAACCTCCCAGTGTACTCACTCAGGAACAACAACTCCTGTGTCTCGTCTGCTCCACGTATGTCTACTGGCGTAGGCCAGGCAGCCTTCACATACCGCATGCCTAAACTATGGAACTCATTTCTCACGAATATTTGGCTCACCCTCCTCCCTACACCTCAGTTTCCTCCTCCAAGCACACTTCTCCTCCACCTGCACATGCAACTAATCTCTGACTTTACATGGCCTATCTGTTGTTTATTAATAGTATTTATCATCATTTAGTATTGCTCATGTATTTGTTTGTCTTGTGTATTTCACTACACATGCAGTACTGGGCTGCATCCTGGAAAGTGTTACCTGATTGTACTATGCCCTCAATATCAATTGCACTGTTTCCTGATTTTGTAATATTGTGCTGTACCTCACTTCTCTTTACTCACAGGGATGTATCTGGAATCGAGCAGTAGTCTGCTCAGCATGCCTTCCTGGTAAAACTCTTAAACAAATAAATAACTGTCCGCTTTTGGCCATTTTGACCTTACATGTTCAGTGTGGCCAAGTGACCACTCCACCTTCAGACCACAAAGGGCACCATATAAATTCAACCAAAAATGTGTTTTGGGGGGTCCAGCTGTGGGATGTCAATGATAATATATTCACTGGGCGATGGAAAGGAAAGGGAGCAAAAACAGGGGAAATCAGCCACTTATGAATGCCTAATAATCACAGGTGCCCCACCTCATAGCAGCAACTCTGTATGTTCATGCACCTCCCCTAGATTGCAACTCTTAATGGACCCATCCTTCAGGCTCGTGTGTAAGGTCTTCGCCCTTCCAGAGGAAGTAAACTGTGTTACTATTTTTTAGATGTCAGGGACCTGGGATGGTATAAGCAAAATGAAAGCAGTGCCCTGTGGAGAACAACAGAGGGGCCAGAGTAGCTAGGGGTGGAGTTTGGTATGCCTGGTGCTAAGGTTGTGGGAAATGTATATATGCAAAACAAATATGTAGGTGTGTGGATCAAGAACTGGGGTGGTTGAGACTCTGGGGAAAAGGAAGTTGGGTAGATCTTATCATGTAATGCAATATATAGTTTGGATGAATGGAGCTTTGCATTGATATGTATAATGGATATGCTGATTATTATATAGCAGGATGCCAGACTAAGTTATTTAAAGCTAAGTTACTGACATAACAAGCAGTATATTCCCTTAAGATAACTACGTAACTATCTAACACATATAAATGGAATAAGATTATACTGTATAGAGGATAATGGGAGGGCAACAGTGAACAACAACACTGTGTTTGCTTTGAGTGGTTGTCATGACAACCCTGAGAACTGAACACAGCATTGTTGTTTACTATTTCCCATCCATTGTCTTTTATAGTGTATTGGCAAAAGTAAACAATTCAAAAGCTGGGCATTTCTTGAGAAAATACTGTAGTGTCAAACAACTTTGCTGTTGGTGATACACTACTAAGTGGTGGACTACTAAGTGCTCTTTTATCGACAAAATCCTCTGGGCTGCCTCTTCCGCTTCTTCCCCATCTGGTTTCTTCATTCCCCTGCCAGATATTTGTATATTAGGGCCCTTCTAAACTGAACATATGTAACTACTGTGTATGAACTGTACAAAATATATGTAACAGTGTCAGTATACCACTCTGTAAAATCTGTGTAACTCTGTAAGTCAGCCCTGTGTAATATTGTACCACTGTTGTCCTCTCTGTGATGAGGTAACTTTGTAAATGAGCACATGGCTCAAGGTTAATAAATCCGATTGCGCAAATAAATAAATAAATAATTGCAACCCCCCACTCCCAAGCTCTCTCCTTCCTGGTCACACAGTCTCAATTTTTTTTATTTTAAATAAAGAAATCAGAGCCTGTCCAGTGTCCATGCAGTCATACTTGCCACGGTTCTGCCATGGCTCTTCCAACTGGCACTGCCCCACAAACAAGGCATAGCTGAGATCAGGTGCTATAAAACAGATTTGAACAGCAGCACAAAGGTAACCACAAAAAAAAAAAGAAAACATTAGATAAATTTACATCCATTGCTAAGCTGAGAGACAGGGTGATGGGCAGAAAATAAACTGCTGAAGGCATCACCGATCGCTTGTTTTTTCACCACTGTCAGTGAATCATGGAAAGAAAAGTGAGCAATCAGCACGGATGCCAGGAAAAGGGAGCATGAGGGTGTTCTAACTTGACCATCAATGTGACATACACAAGATGATACAGCAACACTTTGATGTCACATCAATGGTACAACAAGGTTAGGAATTCATTGAATTCCATGCCTAACAGTCCTCTCCCATCCACTATAAGTAAATAATATTCTAGATATGTACTGGGCAAAGGCTCACATTATAGCCTTAGGCAGGTAAAAGCAGAAGAATTGTGTCTATCCTGGTATGTGTTTATTGACACAGTGTGAGAAGGAATAGGGTAGAGAGGAGTTTCTAATGGTTATCTTATGATTATTTATTTATTTCCTTCTAAGTTATGTCCTACTTTTTAAAATTCAGTTTGTTATTGGTTTCAAAGAGATTTCATAAAGGTGTGTAAGAATTTGTGTCTGAAATATTGGGACAGAAAATTAATGGAAAATGTTTAAATTAAATATAGAAACATAGAAACATAGAAGTTGATGGCAGATAAGGACCACAAGGACCATCCAGTCTGCCCATTTCTTTTCTACCTTATGAATGTGCCATTGGCCTTTGCTCTGTCAATGGCCTATCGATTCATACTCATCTGTATTGCTCCCTTATGCCAATTCCATGCCTGTTTGAAGCCCTGCACTGTATTCATAGCCACCACTTCCTGAGGAAGGCCATTCCATGCAACCACCACCCTTTCTGTGAAAAAGAACTTCTCACATAACCCCTTAATTGGCCCCCTGTAATCTCATGCTGTGTCCTCTTGTCTGCTATTCTTCTTATATTGAAACATGTTAGACTCTTTCACCTTGTTAATGCCCTTAAGGTGTTTGAATGTTTCATCATATCACCTCTCTCCTCCTTTGCTCTAGGGTATACATATTGAGCTCTGTTAATCTGTCCTCATATGTTTCCTGATGTGGTCCCTGCACCATTTTAGTTGCCCTTCTCTGTACTGCCTCAATTTGGTTAATGTCCTTGTGAAGGTGTGGCTCCAGTACTGCATGCAGTACTCCAGATGGGGCCTAACTAGTGTCTTGTAAAGAGGGATTATTACCTCCTCTTCCAACTTGTGATACCCATGCTAATACACCCAACATCCCTCTAGCCTTACCTACTGCTTTAGTGGTCTGCTTGGATGAGTTCAGGTCATCGGTGATGATGACGCCAAGTCTCTTTCTTCTCCCTTGTGACTGCCAGCAACTCCCTCCCAGCCTATAGGTGGCTTCAGGGTTTCTCTTCCCTATGTGCATGATCTTGTTCTTCTTTGCGTTAAACCCCAGTTGCCACTCTTCCGACCATTTTACTAGTTTATCCAGAACTCTTCTCATTCTGCCAACCCCATCTGGATCATCTCCTCTGTTGCAGATCTTGGTGTCATCTGCAAACAGACAAACCTTACTTCCAATCCATCTGCAATGTCACTGATTAACAGAAGCATGCACAGTTTTAGCAGCAATTTTGCAAACATATGAAAATAGCCAGCAGAAGAAGGCCTTATGATCTGTCTAGTCTGCTCGATGGCAGAGTCATTTTGAAGGATCAAGATTCTCAACATTGGAATTAAATGGATAAAGCCCTTTGTTAAAATATACAGGCACCATAATGGAAACTCATTTAGAAACTCACATGAACTTGGGTACTAAGGTCTGGTAGCATGTACAAATGACTGCACATCACAAAAGGCATATTGAAAGAGGCGAGCTATAAGGGTTCCAAGCACAATCTGATTTCTTTCTGATATACCTATAAGGGCAATGCAAAGTAAAGAACAAACCTATTCAGCAACACATACCGAATGTGACCACTTGTGTTAATGAGATCTGCACTGTGAAGAAGCTACGCAGTTTCCAGGTTACCAACCCCTCAGTGCTGAAGTGCAGAGCTGCAATACTGGTACATAAAATGCTAATAACCCTAGTCAACAGGTAGAGCCCTAACACCTTCATACAATATCATTACCAGCTACCTAGAATGCATGTCATTATCAAGGCACATTGCTCCTCGCAGTTCAAGGAGGCTGTAGGCAACTAGTACAACAGAGCAGTTTAAATCCACATGTGAGAAGGGTGAGATGTCAAGGTGTAGCAAACCTTTGGCTGGAGTAAAATAAATGTACTGTTGTGCTTCATGAGGCAAGCATGCCATTGGTACTGTGTCCATCCATGGCCCATGACATCTATGCCATCATATCGAAGTCCACTGACTGTGTGGGCTTCAACTAAATAAAATACTGCAAACTCCATCAGCGAAACTGCAGAGAGCTAAATTACAGTTGTTCGCTCATCCCCTGGTTCACCACTGTAGAATAAGTGTTCTTTTACAGGGCTCTGAAAGTGATTTGATGGTCAGTACTATCTGTGCATAGGTACAGTGTGCTTTGCCAAGCATTATCTAGCACTGTGCTAACAGCTTGCAACCAGGCTTACAGTGTAATACTGTGCCAAGTATTCACAACTCTCCCTTTCATTTGCTTGTGCTCCCACCTCGCTCTTGCTCCAATGAACAAGCTGCTTTGTACCATGCAGATTGCAACTTCCAATATAGGGACTGATGTGCAATGTAACATCGGAGCACTAACATGCCAATTGCATGGCAGAAACACAGTTTACACTGCAGAAACTGTCGGAATCTGCTAGCAACAGAATTTTAACAGAATATTAAGTGCTCTGTCTCTAACAGATGTTTGGCAAGTGATTAAAGTGTTTAGTGGCTACTCACATTGTCAGCTGATTAACAGCACAATAAAATGAGGCTGGATGGAGTCCTGCTATTTCCTGCCTTTCAGTTTCTTCTGCTCTTCTTTGTGGTTGCATTATGGCTTCTAAATGAACTGCAATAACAACAGCACAGAAAGTCTAAACTTTAACTGAAATTGACAGGATGCCTAAAACTAGCATCTGCAATCTGGCAATTCACTTTGGCATTGGAAGTCTACCCTGACTGATCTCCTAAAGAATGTAATAATATCAACCTGCACACTGACTGCACACAAATCTGGTAGAGCAGTATCAGTAAAGTCCAAATGTATGACATTTTTGAATGTCTGTGTGCCCTGAGCCAGTCATGAGTGGTGGCAGTGGTGGTGGGGTGGACCCTCCCAAAGAACAGTCAGATGGTGACAGAGATCAGCAATGATATGTATTACTAAAAATAGCAGAATACTATGGCCAACCAATAAAGCCTGCTATGGGGTTTGCAGACCTTAATAACCTACAAATACATTCTGCCGGTGCCTGAGTTCTGCAGCAAAACTGATGGAAATGAATATGAAATAGGGCTATATTTGTTAGAGGCATTACGATAAAACTTGATGAGTAATAGTGTTGCTAACATGACAAAATATGCCCAGGTGCACATCAGAAAACTGAGATGACTACAACCTAATATTCTTACTGTGGTTCGTATGTAACTGATCCATTTCTTGGAGACATGCATGTGTCATGCACACTCTAATCCTTTGTTTCTCTCTTTTTTTAAAGATGCACACTAAATAACACAGCAAATATCATAGATGATTTTTTTAAATAAAGCCACATGAAATATATATTTATTGATTTAAACTGACTGTGTGAACATCAGAATTACAAGAACATCATGGAGCAAATAGGCAGGAACATTTGCATGATCTATCAAGCATGTCAATAAAATATATAATTTCACTCTCCCTTTACAGCCACTTAGAATGTATATATACACACTGTCTATCAGAAATACACCTGTTGAGAGTCTAAATAAATATATTTCAATAGATTGCTTGACTCGGTCCATAAGACTGAATTCAGCATGAGACTCTCAATACAGGAGGCTGCAGACTGTCAAACAAGGACAACTCTCTCGATACAGGAGGCTGCCGACTGTCAAATAAGGACACAGATGCTGTGTCAGACTTACCAGAAGTAGTGACGCTATTGTTGTTACATGCTGCACAGAGGCCAGCTATGAAAGTAGAAGAAGGCACTAGAAAACAATGTTGTTAAAAGAGCATTGTCTCAGATAGAGTACAAATAAGTATTAGTTTAATGCATATGTGTAATGGGCATCAGAATAATCATACAGACACATGTCAGATGACAGTTCTTATTAATTTCACCTTTAAAATAAGCTTGTACATGTGATATACTGAGAATGACAAACTGAAAAGATGCATGTATTTAAGCACATTAGCTCTCACAGGAGTGCAGTTATTAGCCCCTTTTATGTGACAGGCTCTGCACCACATTTATTGGTTTACAGCAACTAAGGCATTACCTCTGGTGTTGTGTAGAGGCTACTGGCACTGCATGCAAAGCTGAAGCGCTTGCTGAAATGACGCTCCCTGTTTTTGTGGTTTGTTGTTGCATTTTGCAGTTTCACATCACTCACTGCTGCTGTCTAATCTAATAACAGCTTTCACTTCAGTATGAGGATAGCCTCTCACAAGAGATTCCTCGATTTCCCATGCTGCACTTCCTACACGTGGTCCCAGGGCTCGCACTGTGAATATTGTATCCAAGTTCTGCTTTCTTTACTCGAGTTCAGCTAAATATATATTCAGATATTAGAAAGAAAGCTGAACTCAAGGAACCTAGTTACTTTTTGAAATGGAGGCTACAAGCTACTTTAAAAGCACTTCAAAAGTGGAACTGAGATACTTGACATGTGCTTATGCATATTCATATCTGAATATGCATAAGAGTACGCCCATTGCACGGCATGTCACAGCTCAGCTTTCAGAGCACTTTCAAAGTAGTGCATAGCCCCCATTTCAAAAGTCACTATTTTCCTGAGTTCAGACTTCTTTCAAATATCAGAATATATATTTAGCTGAGCTCAGGTGAAATATGTAAATGGCACCACCAACGCCGACCCAGTGTCTCCTGCCCTCCACAGAAGTCTCAGGATTTTGGCTAGCTGGAAAGTTGAAGAAAATGCTGTCAATCCCAAGGGATGGGTGCACTTCTATATAGTGTAGAGGGGAAAGGTAGAGATGCAGAGGGAGTAGTGTAAGCAGTTATGAACTGCTATTATTCAGTGTTGCTCCACATAAAAGGGGCCATTGTCTTAGCCAACTACCAAGTCAGACCCAAAGGCATCAGGCATTTAGTACACCAAGAGGTAGCATGCTGAAAAGTCACACAGCAGGAAGTGCAGTGCATAATTCTGTGAAGCAGTGTTAGCAGACAAGAAATATTCCAGTTGTTTGTTTTCTGTACATCTCTCCAAACCATGCACATTTTGTACTATGCAGCTTCAATCCCAGTGCAATGGCATCATGGGTGTGCAAAACACTATGTAAGGTAAGCTGACAACTAGGCTTTACCAGATCAGATATTGCCTTTAAACCGCATGCACATCACTTCTGATCTAGTACAAGCTGAGAATGACAAACTACAGACACACTTTGTGTCCTATTGATGACTCCTCCATGTTGCGAAGTCATTGTTTCAGACTTGAATCTCAGTCTGGCTAACTGGAACAATCAAACAAGGATGCCATGGAAAGACAAAACAAGCCTCACTCCCCAGAGACAGAGAGGTACAAATTGAGACTTTAGAATACTTTTCTAGATTTCAATAATTTAGTGGATTGATGGAGCCTTTTGTCTGAAAATAAAAATGTCCTTTAAGCATTTTTGATGAGAATATTAAACAGAAAGAAGAATAGTGTGAACAGGCATGTATGCATTCAAAGTTTGTACAAGAGGAATAATAGTTTCCAGTGCTCCATGTGTCAAAATAGAAATGGAAAGAAAAACTAACAGAATTAAATGTTTTTGAGAATAGGAGGTAGAACTAGGGCCAAGTGATTTATCACGTGAAAAGTATGAAATGGTAAAAATGAGACAATAAGGAACTGCGCGATTACATGACTAGAAAGGCAGTGTTTTTTAATAACAAAGAACTGGCATGAAGAAACAAACAAAAAAATAACTGTAGATATTTCACCTCAAGAATAAAGCAAGAATGATAAAAACAAAAATTTTATTATTGAAAGTGATGCAACAGAAATTATTAGAGAACCAATGAATATTGGAAAATGGAAAAGTGTCAAAATACTGTGGTATAATAGCACTGACCAAAAGCATGGGTCCTTAATAGCATGAGCCATCACAGCACGGCAATCTATGTGCCATTAATATGTGTGTGTCATGCAGTGTGCACATTAAAGAATAATGGGAGACTACGCACCTGCACCCCCACACTAAATATAACAAACTCCATGGTGGGTACCAAACAAATTAGCGGCACGAATTGCCATGCACTGTAATGGTTCATATTAAGGATGCACGCTTGTGCGCTTTTGATCTGGTGCTATTATGTCAATGCTATATTGACTGGATACCTTGGAAAACAATTCCTCAGATTCGATAAAGAGCTATACTCCTCCAATAGCTCAGAAGAAAATGCAGAAATAGAAAGATGTTGCCCACAAGCAAAGAATATTCCTAGAGAACTATATAAAGAAAATAGTGGCAGACGTAACAACTGGTGAAAATGTATAATGAAAATGGTGGTGGAAATGACAGCTGATGAAACCAAGCTGTCAATCAACATACCAGTTAGTAGGAGAGAAAAGATCTATGGCTACAGCTGAGTATTTTAACCTTTTGACTACAGATAACACCATGAAATCAGAGGACAAAAATGTCTTGAAAGTTTAACGCTATTGTAACTTGACTTCCAAAACTGGGCAAAGATAAAAATAAGGTGGAAAACTATTGACTAATTTCAGTCATAAACAATGAGTACATTTATGTACATACATTAAATAATATAGCAATAGAAAATATCTCAGATTTTTGTACATGAGATAAAAGAGTGTAAGATTGCAGGAGATAACCTGACGGTAAAACACTACAAACACAGATGTGCAGAAAATCAGTTTATTTCTCCCTAATAATAGTACAAAGAACAGAAGCATAAGATAAATCTTACCAACTGGAACACAGAAACATTCATACACCAGGTGTGGAAGCTGGGTGCTCCGGGGATTCAAGGGGTTTGGCCATGTACTAACATTATATTTTGAGATAAGAACATCCCGTTACCAGAATAACACACTCCATAGACATCAGTACTTCTCTGTATTTTGTGTTCCATTGGGCAACACATGGGAATCTCACACCCAAGCTAGTACATATTGTTGCATCTTCAGCAGTGTGCTGACTAACTAAATATTAGAACAATAGGCTTCTTCTCATATAATTCGTTGACTAAAGCATCATGACTTTGGAACATAGGTGGCACTGCAGACCATAAAATACATTATTATTATTATATCATTATAGTATGTTAGGCTGCTAATATCACAATCATCAGTAGACGTCCTTGCAGACCACAAATACATGTTTTTGTCTAATACATTAGGTTTCTGGCTAAACAGAAGATTCCTGAATAGACCCTAATACAACAAACATGTCAGTACATTAGTAATACCATTAGTATGTAGTGTTATAGTGTTATCCCTTGTCTGTCATGATAGCAGTGTTGGTCCTCATATGGAAAGGCAGGTCAGGCTCGTTTAACATACTCCCGCCTTGTTGCCTGGATACAGAGACAACACTGACTGGGGAGGTAGATGGGTCATTTTGTTACTGAATAAGATTCATAGAGATTTCAGTTGAGCATGGTGTTGTTTCAAAGTCTTGTACAAACAGAGCAAGATAATAACAAGAAAAATAATCAGAAACACCTTAATCACAACACAACCTTTAAAGGGAGTTCTAACCAGATATTAGATAATGTGGTACTAAGGTCACCATTATGGCAAAGATCATTGAATAAGTTCCTTGCCTTAGTGATGTTGTTACTAATATAAACTAAATGTATCCCTTTTTCTAATAGTGATTTTAGATTCAGTGTGAGTGGATCAATATTTACATTGAACACTGGTAAATATTGTGCCATAGCATACAGATAGTCAGGGTCACTATTGATATAATCATGTTCTGGGGTGGGAAATGGGGTGATAACCAAATGGCTTATGATAGAGTGTTCCTGGGGCACAAAGCAAAAGTTCAGTATGGGTATGTCACATGTCAAAGGTCTATAAGAGAAAGTCTGATGATTGGTCACAATGCAGTATTGTCCATCTGAGTTGTAGGTCACACGAACTTGAGGATGGCACCACTTCATAAGCTGGACAGGGCAGGTGATAGAGGTATTGGAGATTCTGCTGATGTGGATGTCATCTGGAGATGAACTGCTGGAAGCATTAAGGCTGGGTTGTGTTTCACTCAAAGTGACGTCTCGTGATCCATCAATGAAGTTACAAAAGAAGTTGAATATTCCACTAGGTCATCAGGAAATTGCAAAGACCAGTCTATTGTATCAAGTAAATAACCACAAACTGGCATGATTACATCAAAGACATCACACCTGCAAAGGTAGTGATATCCCTTTGGCACAACAGCCCATATGTGGAGCAACCCAGGAGTTAAGTCAAGGATGAAACACAAGCAGTGGAGGAAGTTCAGTTTGTTCTCTGTAGATACTGCCCTCAAGTTGGCCCACAGAGTGGATGACTGCCAGTGTGTCAAAGACTGTAGAATCCTTGTCAAAAGTTGGAAGAGAGACCGTGAATGGCATACATGGTCCTTTTAATGCTACAATGGTTGGCAGTGTAGCAAGGTCCTTAATTTGGGTGTGGTTTAACGAACCCAAATGTCACAGTAGCCAGGAAAATGAGACGTTTATCCATACACTTCATGGTGCAAGAGAGGGACGGCAGTGGGGGCAATACCATTTAGCAATATGCTCATCTTGGATCAAATTTGGGATCTACCCAGATTCCAGATCCTGGAAGAGATAAGTGATAGTGTTGAGGACAAAATTGCCATAAGCTGAACAAATTACCTCCCTGCCTATGTGCTGCTCATTTGCTTATTTATTATTCAAAGCAATCAAATGGTTAAGTTTAGTACGAGCTTCATCAAATAAACATCCTTCAGCATATCATGCATATTGTAAACATTTATTTTTGTGAGAGACCATCATTACCCTGTAGCATAGACTCCACCACATTGTTAGCTAATTTGGAGTTAAAACATTATTATGCTTCGAATATGGGCCAGATATGCATGGTTCCAAACTGACATCCCTGAATCAGATAAACCTGTTACAGTGCCAGCTATGCCTGTTACTGTAGCTGCCCCCAATGCTGTCTTGCATCCGAGATCTGAACATGCTTTGGTGTTCAGTTGTGTAGCGCTCTGTGACTGGGTCTTGAGCCTTAACTTGATATGCTGTCATTAAATCTAATAACATCATAGAATGAAAGTGAGATACATTTATAGAACAACAGTGGCCAAATTCAGTCATGTTTCAGTGAGTTAAATTCAACACGACAAGTACATGCATGTACTGCACATTGTTGATTAAAGTCCCAGAGATGGATATAGCTACCTGGCCACTTTCTGGACCAGGCTCCAAAGTTGGACATTGAAGAGGTGCATCCTTATGAGATGGTGTCACTGTGAGAAAAAGAGTGATTGAAGTTATAGTATGGTTAAAACATGTCTTTCTAACTGTAATATTATGAAAACATGTGCAAAAGCCTTTATTAATCTCCGTTGTGAGGTTGTAAAGTCCTGTCTGTTATTGTGCAACTAGACGGATGCACAAAGTTCCATTGGGGCAAATGTGTGATTTAGGCCAACCTTAAACATAGAAACATAGAAGTTGATGGCAGATAAGGACCGTAAGGCCCATCCAGTCTGCCCATTCCTTTTCTACCTTATAAATGTGCCATCCTTTGCTCTGTCAGTGGCCTATCTATTCATAGTCATTTGTATTGCTCCCTTATGCCTATCCCATGAATGTTTGAAGCCCTGCACTGTATTCATAGCCACCACTTCTTGTGGTAAGCCATTCCATACATCCACACCACCCTTTCTGTGAAAAAAATTTCCTCACATTCCCCTTAATCGGCCCCTTCTAATCTCATGCTGTGTCCTCTTGTCCTGCTATTTTTCTTATATTTAAACATGTTAGACTCTTTCACCTTGTTAATGCCCTAAGGTGTTTGAATGCCTCGATCATATCACTCTCTCCCTCCTTTGCTCAAGGGTATACATATTGAGCTCTGTTAATCTGTCCTCATATGTCTTCTGATGCAGTCCCTGCACCATTTGGTTGCCTTCTCTGGACTGCCTCAATTTGGTTAATGTCCTTGTGAAAGTGTGGCCTCCAATACTGCACGCAGTACTCAGGTGGGGCCTAACCAGTGTCTTGTAAAGAGGGATTATTACCTCCCTCTTATGACTTGTAATACCCCTACTAATACACCCTAACACCCCCTAGCCTTATCTACTGCTTTAGAGGTCTGCTTGGATGATTTCAGGTCATCAGTGATGATGATACCCAAGTCTCTTTCTTCCTTTGTGACTGCTAGCAACTACCCTCCCAGCCTATAGGTGGCTTCAGGGTTTCTCTCTATGTGCATGATTTTGCACTTCTTTGCATTAAATCCCAGTTGCCACTCTTCTGACCATTTTGCTAGTTTATCCAGATCTCTTCTCATTCTGCCCACCCCATCTGGATCATCTACTCTGTTGCAGATCTTTGTGTCATCTGCAAACAGACAAGCCTTACCCTCTAGTCCATCTGCAAAGTCACTAATGAAGATGTTGAAGAGGACTGGCCCCAGGACTGATCCCTGAGGTACCCACTTGTGACTTGCATCTCTTCTGACTGTATACCATTTACCACCACTCTCTGTTTTCTGCCCGTCAACCAGTTTGCCACCCAGTTGACCAACTTCTGACCCACCCCGAACCTACCCAGCTTATTTATCAATCTTCTATGTGGAACAGTGTCAAAAGCTTTGCTGAAGTCAAGGTAGGCAACATCAACTGCTCCCCTTGGTCCACCACTCTGGTTACCCAGTCAAAGAAATCTATGAGATTAGTTTGACAGGACCTTCCTTTGTAAACCCATGCTGTCTTGGATCCTGTGCCCTATGGATTCCAGGTGTTGCACTATCCTTTCCTTAGGAGTGCCTCCATAATCTTGCCCACTACAGAGGTAAGACTGACTGGTCTGTAGTTCCCCGCCTCCTCCCTGCTACCACTCTTGTGAGCGGGATCACATGAGCCCTTCTCCAGTCTTCTGGGACCTCTCCTGTGCTCAGAGACTCACTAAACAGTTCTGCTAATGGCTCTGCTAGTTCCACCTTTAGCTCCTTAAGTACTCTGGGATGTATGCCATCAGGTCCCATTGCCTTATCCCCTGAACTTAGCAAGCTCTTGTAGGACCCTTTCTTTGTGAAGGGAATAGTGCTCACCTCCTCCCACTGTGTCCATGATGCTGAGCTGTGGGCCCTGCCTAACCTTCTCTTCAGTAAATATTGAGCAAAAGTATCTATTTAGGATAGATGCCTTTACAGGGTCCTCCTCCTCACATGCTTCCTTTTCTCCATTAAGCTTAGCAATACCCTCTGGACTTTCTCCTTTCACTAATGTATCTATAGAAAGTCGTGTCACCTTCTTTACTGTTCGTGCTAGTGTTTCCTCAGTTTGGGACTTTGCCTGCCTTACTGCCTTCCCTGCTTCCCTTAGGGAAGTTTGGTATGCCTCCCTATCTTCATCCCGCTGTATTCCTTACATTTCCTGAAGGCCAGCCTTTTGGCTCTGACCTTTTCTGCTACTGTATTTGAGAACCAAAGTGGTTTCTTCTTCTTTTGCACTTCCTTTTCTGTCTAACACAATGGGATGTTGCTCAAGTATTGCATCCTTAATGCTTGCCCACTTTGCCTGTACCCCTCACCTGTGTTTCTTTTTGCCAGGGCTAGCTTAACTCTGTTAGCCATCTTATCAAAGTCAGCTCCTCTGAAGTCCCATATTTTTGCCTTGGAATGGGATGATTTAGATGTAGTAGTCAAATTGAACCATACCATGTGATGGTCACTGGCCCCAGGTGATCTTCTACCTGAGATCTGTGATCCCTTCCTTGTTAGTCAGTACTAGATCTAGGATAGCTCTGTCTCTTGTGGGTTGTTGTACCAGTTGTTTGAGGCCCTCCCCTGCAGGAATCCACTATGTGTCTAGTTCTGGCAGATGTTCCTGCTGGTATTGACCAATCTGTATCCAGCATGTTGAAGTCTCCCATTATCAGAACCAAGGCTGGCACTGGAAGTTGCTGTCCTTCAAGATTATCAGTTTTCTAGTCAATAAACAAAGTTGATAATGGTGGTGCAATAACCAAAACACTTAAGCAAGCATATTGCCCTTCATGAACAGAAATATGGATAGAGGGTACATCGATACAGGGGAGGATAAGATCAGGTAAAGGGGCATATGCGGAGTCATGGGGATTCATGGCATGGAGGAAGGCACGGATATGGGCTTGGTATGCCTTTGATTTCTGGATCTTTTGGTGGTAGACCTCAGTTTTCAGGAGCTTCTGGTGAGGGGTCAAATGGACTGATGCCAGGTTTCTCTGTCTTGGAGTAATAGAGAACAATGTATACTGTAAGTCTGGTGTTGGACACATTACCATCCTTGATCCTGTCAACAGGACATCGGTAGGGTGTGGTTGGTGTGTAGCATAATAGTACAAAATCCTATTATGCAAGCAAAGTGTTTGACAGCCCAAAAGGTCACCAGCAGGTTCCTTTCACAGGGAATTATTCAGTTCTACCATGGAGAACATTGGGGAAGCATAGGAAATGGGACTCAGGGTGCCATTGGCCTTTTGAGCAAGGACTGCTGACATACCTACATCAGAGGTGGCAGTTTCCAAATGGAATGGAAGTTCTGTGTTTGGGTTGACCAGTGCTGGAGCAGAGGCTAAGGCCTTCTTCAGGGAGATGACAGCATCAGTGTGCTCAGGGTCCCATTGCCATGGGACATCCTTCTTTAGGAGTTCATACAGAGGGCGTCCTTCATCACAAAATTGTAAATTAAGTCTCTGGAGTAGTTGACCATACCCAGGAAATGTCTGAGGGTTGCCACACTGGTGGGCAATGGTAAATCCTGTAGGCCCTGAATTTAGTTCAAGGCAGGGCTCTGCCTTTCTCCAGTTATGTGCAAGCCCAGAAATATTACTTCTGGATGGCACAATTGTACCTTTGCAGGATTGCAGTTGAGGCCTGCTCTCTGTAGCAAGGTGAAGAGCTCATCTAGGAGTTCCAGGTATTTCTGTACATTCACAGTGGCCAGGAGAAGGTGGACTATGTATTGTAGAAGGCACTTGGGGTTGAAAAACATTTATTGCATCCTTCATGTAGATGTGAAACAGTGAGGGCTATTATGGAACCCCGTGTGAAGCAGTTCCACTTGTACTGGCATCCTTCAACTGTGAAGAAAAATTTGTACTGGCTCTCCTGGGCCAAGGTAAGGACCATAAACCATTGAAAATGTCCAATGTACCAAACCATTGGTGTTCAGGTTTGAGAGTTTCAGCACATTTGGTGTAGATGCCACAGTTGGGGCACAGCTGAGGGTGCCTTGATTGAGTCTATGATAATCAATGGTAAGTCTCCAACTATTGCTGGGTTTCTTCACAGGCCAGATGGGTGAATTAACTGTTGACACTCAAGGTCTTATGACTCCTTGTTGGACAAGTGAATCAATTGTGGCCCTCAGTGAAGGTATTGCTTCTGTGGAAATGGGTATTGCTTTTGGCAAGGTGGGTCCTCCCAGTGACCTGGATAAAATATCCATCCTTCCACATTCATGCTTGTTCCTGGCAAAGGCTTCTTACTGCCTTTCCAAAATTGGTTGGATCTGAGGTAGCAGTTGGTGATGACGTTGCATGATAATGACAATGATGTCATACTTTGTTACTGATGGTCACTACTGCCACCACGGGACAGTCAGGAATGAAGATCATGTGGAGTTGGCCTCCAATCTGGAGTAATCGCCTGTTGGCTAGGTCCTCAATGCATCGATGTTGTGCCAAAAGTCTATCCTTAAGATACTTTGGTGATGACATAAAATCATGAGGTCAAAATGGTGTTTCACCACGAGGTACCAATGGTGACTGATATGGGTTTGGACGGTAGGTGGTGACCATGCTCACCTCAAAGGTCTAGGAGGAAGTAACATTTCCTGTGGACCATCAAGATCATTTTGGGTCATCCTGATGTAACACCGAGACAGTGACTCCTGTGTCTAGAAGTAGTTCT
The DNA here is from genome assembly GCA_016271365.2 of Neoceratodus forsteri. Lineage (NCBI taxonomy): Eukaryota > Metazoa > Chordata > Ceratodontiformes > Ceratodontidae > Neoceratodus > Neoceratodus forsteri. Next base: position 1,877,489,142 of record CM057452.1, read on the forward strand.
TGCTGGTGGCCCACTACCAATGCTTCTACACATGGTCGACTGGTTTCATCCATCACCAGGGTGATAATGATACATACCAGGCCTGACACCATCATCTTAAGTCATCCTTCTCTGGGTGGACTGGGCCAGTGCTTCATGGAGCATCTGGGTACATTCTTGGTAAGGATACACCTGTCCCTCCTCTAACGGTGGCACCTCCTGGGTGGAGGTGCTGATGGAGTGGCTCCAGGGCTCACGGCTGCAATTGACTTTTGCTGGAGGGTATCAGCCTTGGATTTCATCAGGACCTCAAGCTTTCAGAGCCAGTTACATTTCTTCTGCAACTCTTGTAACTAGTCATCTCTGATTTTGGCCCTGGTGGTAAGAGTTCTGGTTCTGTATCCCATCTTGTTTCTGATTACCCAATTTCTTAGGGTAGTAGACCTGGGCCTTTTGTTTACCTTCCACCCCATACTGCATAGGTGGCTCAACACTAGGCTTTACTGTGGCCACCTTGGCCTTCTGTCCTGAACCCTGATCTCACAGATACAACTGGCATGCACGCTCAGCTTTTTGCATAATCTCAACGAAAAGGTCTGCTCTGGGAAAAATTGAAGCCTCTATCTTTTCATGTACAGTGGGCAACATGTTTTCAAAACACATTTTTGTACTCTAGAGAGTTTCTGTTTGCACAATTCATTTGCCAGATCCTTTCCAGCCTGATATGCCATCCAGAGATGGCTATTATACTGGGCGGGGTTTCCTTGGCAAACTGCTTGACTTGGTAGGCCATGGACACACCCACTAGGTTGGGATTGTGAGCGACCATCAGACCTGCTGCAAGTTCATTGTACCCCACCCTGGCATTATTACGTATTGCATCTGGCAATTTGGCCCACAGTGTATGGTCCACTGTCTGTTTCAAAACCTGTACTCTTTGCTCAACAGGCAGGCTAAGCAGCTTCACATTGATTTTCACTTTCTAAATGACAGCTTGGATTGTCATTCGGCTCCATTTGGCCTATTGTGGTTGCAATGTTAGAGATGGTTTGGGCGGACTGGAGGATCTGAGGGGTCCGCCCAGATGGCCTGCATGGTTCTCACCACCACTTCAGCCATGGCAGAAGCCACAGCCAGGATGAGGCTGTTATGGCCTACCTCATACTGAATCAGAGCCACCATAGCCTGTTGGACTGCTGGGATGCTGGCCCTTTCAATGGCTTGATCAACTATGTCCACACTCTTCCTGGTCACTGTTCTGCAAGACACCTGTTGAGGTGGGCTAGAACTCTGCTCTCCAGAGTCCCATGGACTTCCATCTTGGCTTTCCTCATCGTCATCCCTTCGCCATCATGTGGTGATGTCAAGTCAATGGGTGGGGTATAAGGCAACACCTTCACATGACCCTTCAGGATTTCAAACTGCTGATGTAACTGTGCATACCTCTGCCAACATCTAACATGCTTTACATTAGCATCTATGTTTTGTCCTGTACTTAGATGTTTCTGTAAAATGCTGTACGCAGAGGAAACTTAGCGATTTTCCTGATCTCCCTATCTAAATCCTGCTGACACATATCCATTTCTTCCAACGGTTCTTCATTTGCATCTTTCAAGGCATCATTTGCAACTGCCAGAACACTGTTCATCTGCAAAGCCTGCTTCTTATCCTGATACATTCTCTCACAATCCTCTTCAACCTAGCAATCTCTCTGTGTTTCTCTAGTAGAGTGTTATATAATTCTGTCTGCATCACTTGCCTGTGACTTTACAGCTCCTTCTTCCAAACCTTCTGTTGCTTACTTTTCTCTCATAGCTTGAATTCCAGATCTGTTTCCAAGCTGACACCCTTGCTTTAACTGCCTATAGGGCAGTGTACAATGTGACAACTATTGCACCCTTAGGGTTATACTTTTTAACCGTTAGTTTTGTCTCTGAATACAGAGAACACACATACTGTACCGGTGATCTTCAGATGCTGCACTTCATGCAAAATCACCTCAACCTCCATGGGAGGCTAAAAGTTATGATGTCTAGTTTCAACTCAGCACTGATTGACATTTTGACTGTCTTGACCCCCTTCTGTACAAGCTGAGAAGCCCAGAGTGTTCTGGAACATCTTGCAGTTCCCTGCTAGACAGCTACAGTTTCGAGTCACAGAGACCCTTAGACCAATCCTTAGGGTCATTCCATGCAAATACAGTAAAGGAATGGGAGGACACAAGGGTTTAAACTCTCAATCACCAAAGGCTCAATGCGGAAGGCAGAAGCAAGCAAATGCAAGTATCCACTGTGAACACTCCTTTGGTCGAGAAAATGTCTCTGACCCTGAAAGTCCCTACTTCTTTCATTTCCACAGTTCATACACATCTGCAGATTATCCAAGTGGTTATTGTTTTATCACAATCAGGTCCTTCCATAGTTACCACTTGTAAGATTGTGCAGGAGATAACCTGATGGTAAAATACCACAAACACAGATGTGCAGAAAATCAGTTTATTTCTCCTTAATAATAGTATGAAGAACAGAAGCATAAAATAAATCTTACCAACTGGAACACAGAAACCGTCATATACAAGGTATAGAAGCGGAGTGCTCCTAGGGATCCTAAGGGTTTGGCCATGTACTAACATTATATAATGGAGATAAGAACAGCCCGTTACCAGAGTAATGAGCTCATAGACGCCAGTGCTTCTCTGCATTCAATGTTCCATTGGACAATACATGGGTGTCTCACACCCAGGCTGATACATATTGTTGCATCTTCAGCAATGTGCTAACTAAATATTAGGACAATAGGCTTCTTTTCATATAATTCGCTGACTAAAGCATCATGACTTCAGTAACATAGGTGGCACTGCAGATCACAAACTATATTATTATCATTATATTATGTTAGGCTGCTAATATCTCAGTTGTCAATAGATGTCTTTACAGACCACACATATATGTTTCTGTGCATTAAATCAAGTTTCTAGCAAACTGAAAATTCCTGAATAGGCCCTAATACAACAAATCTGTCAATACATTAGTAATACCATCAGTATACATTATTATAGTGTTAGCCCTTGTCTGTTATGATAGCAATGTTGGTCCTCATATGGGACAGCAGGTCAGGCCGGTCTAACAAAAACAGGGCTGCTCCTAAAAGTCAATGTGATGCTCTACTCTGGGAGCAAATCAACAAAAACAAATAAGTAAGCAAACAAATACAAGGGACAACACTCAGTTTAAGTAGACAAAGGCAGTTACAAGTCTGTACTTCACAAATTTTATTGTGTTAAGGTCAGAACAAGATGTGACTCCCACTTAAACCTGATGTTTACACCTACTGTGTATGTTGGTGCTGTTTTGCACTATTTATTTTATTTTATTTATTTTAGTCTTTGGTAACTGGGTAAGACCCACTAGGCACAAGTGACTATTTTCAGAGGTGACCTGGGAGCACTGGGCGGTTAAGTGACTTGCTTAGAGTCACACAGTATGCAAGTGGAGGTTGTGAGAATCAAACCAGGTCTGGTCTGCTGGATGTATCAAGCTTGTTCATCTGTTGGATGTATCAAGCTTGTTCACACCTCGTTCCTCTAATCTCTAGGCTATACTGCCAGCCCATATATGCTTATATGGGCAGCCTTTGAAGGATACATGTCCCTGCTGCTCTCACACATGTATACTGTGTCAGTTTAAAGGGCAGTAGCTAAAATACATGGCACAATCAAAATATATATTTCATACAAACAAGCTAAAATTATGCAAAACTGCAAACTACACAAATTGGTGGTCAAATGCAGATTAAATAATGTCCAAAACAACTATTTACAACATCATTAGCATTTAGAGGTGATCCCAGTCAGTGTAAATACACTGGGTTCTACAAAAATGTGCAGTACCTGGGGAGGTCCTGCACAGGTCCTGACATGATGTGCCAACAGTGTCTTTCTTCATGAATATTGTTTACCTTTAAAACAGAGATCAAAATTAGTTACATACAAGGGCTGTGCATGGTCCAAATAGTATTTCTTGAATACCACAAGTAGTAGGTTTCCTGAATATTTGTATGAACCTCCTGAATAAGCCACTATTCAGACAGTATTCAGGAAGAACGATTCAGTGAGATTTTGAAGTGATTTGATTTGTTTATTTAATCAGGTTGGTCCATGGGCCAAAGACCCATTTTCATGGGCGACCAGGGTACATAAAATGTACACATACACACTACTTAATAATAAAATATATAGCATATAAAACATATAAAACAAAGGGTACCGATTGATACATAGCAATTAATACAAACAGGTAGAAGATATGAGCAAAACTTTCAAGAAGGCACTATTTCACAAGGCATTTACATCCACTATCTGATAGCAAGTACTTTCTTAAAGCCTTTCTATATCGACACATTGTAGTTCCTAGGTAGACAGACTTCATCATCATTGTGTTAAATAATCTCACAGTGTTTTGTGGCTAATCAGAGGCCACTGCTGGAGCTCATGGCCAGGAACACCATGGACACGATTTTCAAAGCTGACACACAGCTTTCATCAAGCCCTACGTCAAAGCCCTTTTTGGTGCAGCTGCGTCATGTTCCATTGCTGCAACTGCACCCAATTTTCTATTGTTCGGTGCAGTTGTGACAGTTTCTCAGTTTATGGCAGCTTGTGACAAAGGTTTGGCACAGTCCCATAAAGTGGTCCCTCAAATAACGCAAGTTAGATGAGGGAAAAGTTGGTCTAACTTGTGGCATTTGGCACTTGGGATTGAAAATCCTGATTTCCATCTGGGAGAACCTGGCAAGCTCTGTGTGCTGAACGATTGTGTGCAGGGGCTTTCTCAGGGCTTTTTAAAAGCAAGGCAAGGCAAGGCAAATTGTATTAAAAGATGCGAATCCCAGAGGCTCAGGGTGCCATACATAAAACAACACAACACAACATCAATAAATAAGATAATCATAAAACTACAATACAATTAAATTGAATTTAATAAATAAAAATAAATTGGGACAGGTAATATGACTGGTCAGTATAGGGCAATATCTACCATGCTGGGTTGGGAAAAGCCTACTCAAATAGGAAGGCCTTGAGGCATGCCTTAAATACCTCCACGAAGGGGCCTCCCTTATTGATGGAGAAAGTGAATTCCACAGAATGGGGCCAGTGACGCTAAAAGCTCTATCGCTGGTGGTTTTAACCTCATCCTGGGAATTGCAAGGAGGCCCCTAGAGGAAGAATGAAGGAGCGGACTGAGGCAGCAGGCATAGAAGGTCCACCAGGTAACCAGGGCACAGGCCATGTAGGGCCTTAAATGTGAACAAGACCACCTTGAAGAGGATCCTCCACCTGACCAGCAGCTAGTGCAGTTCACGCAGCACCAGGTGACATGGCAATACTTACTTTGCCCCATCAACAACCTGGCAGCTGTGTTCTGCACTAGCTGAAGTTGGTGGAGGATACCTCCTGGACCCTGAGGTAGAGTGTATTGCAGTAATCAAGCCTCGACATCATGAAGGCATGCACTAAGGAGAGATGTCCATGGGTGGAACTAGGGGCTTAATCCTGGTGATATTCTCTAATGGTAAAGCTGACATGAACCACGGCCAACACCTGAGCCTCAAGTGTCAAACCACTGTCCAGAATAACACCCAGGTTACGCACCCTGGAGGAGGTTCTCAAAGGCACAGAACCCAGGACGAGTCCTGTCTCTGCACTCGAGGCCAGTCTATCACACCCCTGTTCGATTCCACCACCAGCCACTACTAAAATCCAGCCCCATGTGATCTTTTCATTCTGCACTGGTAGAGGACAGGAAAAGTTGTTTCAAAGAGCTAGCTCTTCAAATTTCTGTGACCTAGATATTGCAAAAAAATAAAAATTGTTTGCTCCACAGGCTTCTTGTGGGTCAGTATTGAAATCTAGAAATAATAGCATTTGTTGGCAGATAAGGAAAATTTGTTCTTCCTAGTCTGAATATTTCTCCCTGCATGTACTGTCACTCCAGACTCTACTGTACCTGATCTCCAGTGACCTCTGCCTCCAGCTTTCCAACTAAGATTCCTTTGTGCCTATCCCATGTATGCTTGAAACTGGCCACTGTTTTTGCTCCCACTGCCGCTGTTGGAAGACTGTTCCAGGCATCCACCACTCTTTCAGTGAAGAAATGCTTCCTCACATCCGTCCCTAAATTTCCTCTCTTCCAGCTTCATTGCATGCCCCTTGTTCTTGTGCACCTTTTCCTCTGCAAGATACTCCTCTTGTACCTTATGCACCCCTGTGAGATATTTATAGGTCTCTATCATGTCCCCTCTTCCTCCTCTCTTCCAGGGTATATGTATTGAGATCCCTCAGTCTCTGTGTATAAGGCTTTTGATGTAGCCAGTGTATCATTTTTGTTGCCCTCTTCTGGACAGCCTCTATGCTGTCTATGTCCATCCTGAGATATGGTCTTGAGAACTGGATATAGTACTCCATGTGAGGTCTCACTAATGACCTATACAGTGATAACACCACCTCTCTTCTTCAGCTGGTGATACCCTCCTTATGTACCCCAGTGTCGTGCTGGCCCTACCTACTACCTTGTTGCATTGCCTTGCCACCTTGTGGTCACCAGATATGGCTACCCCAAGCTCCTTTTCTTGTTTAGTAACCATCAACACATACCCCTCATTTTATACTCCACCTCTTGGTTTCTGTGCCCCAGCTGCATGATTTTGCACCATTTAGCATTGAAATTAAGCTGCCATACTCTTGACCACTGCTCAAGCTTTCTCAGGTCTCTATACATTCTCTCCACCCTCTCTGGAGTGTCTACTTTATTGCAGATTTTGGTGCCATCTGCAAATAGGTATATCCTCCTTCCAACTCTTCTGCAATTTCACTTATAAAGATATTAAAGAGGACTGGTCCCAGTACTAAGCCCTGTTGTGCCTCACTGGTCACTCTCCTCTGCTCAGAACGAGTGCCATTGATCATCACTCTCTGTCACTTATCCATCAACCAATTTTGTAACCAGTTTATCACCTGGGGACCAGACTCTGAACTGCACAGTTTCCTTAGGAGCCTCCTATGTGGCAGGGTGTGGAAGGTGTTGCTGAAGTCTATGTAGGCCAAGTCCACCGCCCTACCCTGATCTATTTCCTGGTCACCCAGTCAAAGAAATTGGTCAGGTTCATCTGACATGACTTATCCCACTCTCACCTGTTGCTGTTCAAGAGAGACAGGGAATGGAGGAGGGATTATACTATATGTAACAGAGGAATCAAGGCCACAGAAGTTCAGGGACACCCAGAGAAAAGAGAAGGGATGGAAGTGCTGTGGGTCATCTTGAAAACAGGCACTGGGGCAGCTATCCATACCAATGTGGTATACAGACCTCCAGCACAGGAAGAAGCTAGCTGAGGAAACCATCATCAGGAGAGCAAGAGAGCAAGTAAGGGAGAGGTGCTGCTAAGTTTTGGGCTCATGTGCTGACAGTGGGAGGGCTGTGAAGTAAGGTTGGATGTAGGCTGTAGACTCCTTAGCTGGCAGTGGAGTGTGGGCATAGGAGGTGGGATGTGAGTTCTTTTGCCAGTAGGTGGTCTGCTCAGTGATGTAGGCAGTCCTTTACTGGAAGTGGGGTGTGGCTGCACTCAGAGGTTGAGTAGTGGCCCCTTGCTAACAGTAAGGGGTAGCATAGGAAGGTGAGGTGGAGGCTTCTTTGTTGACAGTGGGGAGGGCTGAACATGAAGGTCAGTTATGGGCTCCTTAGCTGTAAGTGGTGGACACAGAGAAACTGGCTGGGAATTCCTTTACTAGCAGATAGGCTGCTTAGTGGTTTGGTGATCAACCAGTCACACTCACCATCAAACAGGCACCCTGACATCACGGTTGAATGGCACCAGTTATGTCCCCCATCAAGTACACTGACATCCCAGTACATGGTTGTCCCTCACACACACCACGAATCAGGCATCTGGTCATCAGGGTTGACAGGCACCACTATGCCCCCACAGTCAAGCATACTGACATCCTGATACACTGTCAACACTCACGACACGACCAATTAGGGCATCCTGACATCACAGTTGATGGGCACCACTCATGCCCCCCAGTAATTTATGCTAACACTCAGGTACACTGTCACCACTCACACACACTACCAGTCAGGCATTTGACATGATAGTCCACCAGCACCACTGTTGGCCATCCTCCCATCAGGCGCGTTGACATCCCTGTATACTGGCACCATTCATGCACACCTGATTGGGGTGGAAGACCATGAGTGGTGCCAGTACAGCATCATGTCAGGATGCCTGATTAGTGGTGCATGTGAGTGTTGACAGTTCTTATTTTACTCAAGCTCCAAATGCCCAGCGTTAGCCCCATCCCCCAAAAACACATTATGATAAGGCAAAGTAGGAAGAGACTGCAATGATACTAATACATGTATGGTGTGGTTCGGTAGTACCAGTCTTTATATAGAATTATTTTAATTTGTAGCCAGCTGAACATGTTAAGGGGTGCTGAACTATACAGCATGCTCACCCTTAACATGTATAATTGCCTGCAGATTAAAATAATTATGTATAAAGTCCAGTGCTACCACCAGTCACTGTTCATACCTGGTATCATTGCAACGCTTCCTTCTTCTGTCATAGCCTACATTTTAGGGCAGTGCAGCAGTGGGTAATTGGTGGCTTGGGATTACTAGGAAGTGTTGTATTTAAATAGTTTAATAATGCTTTGGTCCAAAATGTAAACAGTGGCTGATATAGCTCCTCAGGCAGACAACTCCTTTTATGGGCTGCCTTCACTGAGGAAAGATAGATGTCAGTTGCTCTAAAAGCAATTGTTGTTCAAAAACAGTAAGAGTACTGAGAACTTGTCTATTTTAACATTTTCATGGATGTGGGATGTAGACCAGTTCGAGGGCAGGTCTCAAGCTGTCTATATTTGTTATTCCCTATTCCTCCATGCCCTATCTGCTCAGGCTTGCCCAAGGGTCCGCCCTGGCCCGGTACTCTTCTATATTTTAATTAGTGACCTCCCACTGCCTAGTTCTCTGTGTCCATCCATACATATGCAGATGATATGGTTCTTTTGCCTCAGGTTCCCCTCCTGCTGACCTTATGGCCAATCTCCAGATGGACTTTACGAACATCCTGCAATGGTTCCAGACTAATCAGCTGTCTCTTGGTTCCAAGAAAATGGTCTTCATGACCTTTGGTACTAGGCACGGGCTCACTAGGCTCTCCTCTCCCTCAGTGTTGACAGTATTGCAGTTGAGGATGTCCCCTCATTTATGTACCTTGGGGTCTGGCTGGATTGTCACATTGATTTCTTGGTCTATGGGGGTGCCAACTGCCAGAAGCCTTACCCTAAAATTGGTGTCCTTTACAGCAATATGTGAATATTCAATTTCCTGGCAGTGAGAGATTGTCTCAAAGATAAGTCCCCATATTTCGCTATAGGGACATTGTTTACAGTGCTGCTCTCAAGTCTACCCGGTCAATCTGGATCCCTTTTCATTATTTCTGTCAATTTGCTCTGCATAACCCCCACACACCACTGTTCCCTATACCTCCTATCCTTCCCCTCCCTTTAGGCCAGGTGGCTCCCTCACTGTCTCTCCTTTGTCTCTAAATTATGGTTTGGCACTCTTCCCTCCTACCTTGTTTTCCTTCTCCCCCCTCCTATTTGGTTTGCAGCTCTGGCTTCTGCTCTCTTACCCTCCCCAAGTGAAATCCTCTGCTGGTCAATCTCCTTCTTCTTCTCCTTCCACTTCCCTAAACTATAAGGGCTCTCCTCCTTACCATCTACTCTGCCTTCCTCGCTGTCTCAAATCCTTCCTCCAAGACTTCTTCATTTACTCATGCAGCTGCAGCTGCCCTGATACTGTACCCCAGACAACTGCCTGGCACCCTCCATTCTCCTATTCTCTCCATTCTCCTATTCTTCCCTTGACATGCACCCTTTACTAGTGCATTTCCCTATTCCACCCTCCTAAATTGCATTTTAAAATACAATAATTATACACATTAAAATAATCTTCTATAGACATTTCATGATTTGGAATTAATGAGGACTGCTCTCTAATGTTTTAACTTATAAGATCAAGTCTCATTCAGAATCCAAGATACAAACATTTTCTTCCTATGATTCATCACTTTTAAAAATACATAAACAATTTCTCTAAGATGTGCACATCTTCAGAATTGAATAGTAAATCCAAAATATATTGAGTGGGCATTACATAGGAACTGATGACTTCTCCAAGGAATTTTGTTGTTATACCTGTATACCATGACCACTTGAAAATTACGTGATGTAAATTTTGTGGTTCTTTCATGTCACACTGACAATTAAATGTAATTAAAGGATCACCAGAAAATCTGGCCATCAAAATATTACTTGAAAGTTTTAACTCTAAATTATGTAATAATCTTTCTATGTTCAGGATTATGAAGATGAGTTAAATGAAACTTTAAACTGTGTTCCTTGGTATTGTTAATGCCATGTCGAGGCCTTTAAATTCCTGATTGATTGTAAATCAGCCTCCTTAGCTCTTTTAATGACTGTGTCCTTTATAACTTTAACATAAGCTGAGTTGGTAGTGATGCCCATTTCTACCCATTTGTTTAAATAAGTTAAATAATAATATTCCAGCAAATCTTCTATTTGAGTAAGCCAATTAGATTTTTATTATATGTCCAACTTTTTTTTTCTGTTAATGCATTGGTTAACAGTAGATGATCCAAAGACCAGTATAATTTTAACCAGAATGTTATCATACATATAATCTTTTAGTGGAACTTGACCCACCTGTGATCTGACTAAAGCATCTGAGGATCCTAATGGTCGACCAATACCTGTTTATACATTTTAGTAACAACCGTGTTCAATATTTTAACATCAACTGTCCCCACATTTCAGCAACGTAAAGTCCTTGGGGATCACTTTAGCATTTATAGCTTTAATCGTAGAGCAGATGGTATAACCACCATATCTGGTGTTAAATCATTTCAATCCCAAAGCTGTTTTAGAATTTTTCCACAATCAGTTTGTTTCACAGCAGATTTTGAGGAAAATGCTACCCCCAGATATGTAAATTCTTTAACAAAGTCAAGAAAGACCCATCTAGAGATAGCCTTTATAGCTTTTCTGTGAGCCAAATATCATTGCCTTGGTTTTCTGTGGGTTAGGAAGAAGATTTAATTGCTTACATACAGAATTTAGGAGAATGAAAATATGTACTTGCTAGGGTAACAATTAATTCATTTATTAAATGTTAAATAAGGTGTGCACTAGCACGAACCTTGATGGACATCAACAGTAATTGGAATTTCACTTGTTAGAAGACCATTACTTGAATATTGAGTCCTAGTCCATGTGCTAGAATAAAGGCACTTAATTAGGACAATCATATTTGTATTGATACCCAGACTGAACATTTGCTCCTATAGATGTTCCCTATCAATAGAGTCAAAAGCAGACTTAAAATCAACACAAGTGACAAAATGTTTTTGTTTCTTAATTAAGCAACATTTTTCCAGTAAATGACTTAGAATAAATATTTGAGTTGTGGTACCACATTCCATTGTAAAACCTGTAGAATGGATAATCTTGCTTGTTTTGAGATACATTCCAATAACCTGCTAAGCAGTATTTTTCCATACATTTTGGCTAATGTATCAATGAAACTAATCGGATTATAATTTTCCAGAAGAGCTCTATCACTTTTTTGAAAATTGGCAAGATATGACTTCCTTTCCATGATACTGGTGTATATTCCTACAATATAAATTTATTAAAGAAATCAGTTAATAAATCCAACCACCATTCTATGTCTCCTGGGTAAAATTCAAAACTACTGTATATTGTCAGGTCCTGGGGCTTTGTTTGCTTTTAAACTGTTAAGTGCACTAGAAACCTTCTGTGATGTAATCCATTAGAATTTTTCATCTATTTCTGTTGGAATTGAGTTTATACAATGACGGTTATTTACTATGACAATAACTCATGATTTTTTGTTGAAAATGTCATAATAATACTCAGTCCAGTGGTCCGGTGAAAATGTGAAATCAGTTTGGGTTTTAAATTGATTTGTTCTGTGAGATACCAACCTCCAGAAGGAACGGTCATCCTTTTCATCAATAGCAGTAAGCATTTTTCCCCATTGTTCTTTCTGATTTAAGGATCACTGTAATTTCACATGTTCTCTACAGTCCCTTCTGAAATTATTTAACTTTATGAGATTAAGTTTAGACAGATGTTGCATGACCTTCCGAGTAAGTCTTGCAAGTTCTTTCTTTTCCTTCAGACAAATCTAATAAAACCAGTTTTCATATTTTAATGTAGCTCATACTTTTGCTTGTTTATGATTGTAATCAGGGTATAAGTGTTTAGAATGGCTGTATAAATATTCTTATTTGCATTATTGTATTGCTTTGCATTTCTATACTAGATTGTTTCTTATAGTTATCTCGCTCTCACCACTCCCATGACCCATACAGAAACAAGCTGTTGCCTTTCCTGGGAAAACTTAAACTAACTAACCAAAGTAGCTGGAATGACTAACTAACTAAACTAGGTGAAAGGCTGGTAGTGGGGCACCGTAACCACCCTACTTGAGGAAAGATAGCTGTCCACTGGAATGCTCCATTTTCATAATCTCTGAGCAGAGCAAAGTGCAGGATCACTTATTCTCACCATCTCCTCCTTTAACTGTTCTTTAACCCATTACTCCCTCCTGCAACTCACTGGCCACCCCTTCCCCTGCTGCTTCCTCCAGCCCTGTGACCCATCATCTCTGGGGCTTACAGCCTTATCTCCTTGCAGTGCTCCATGGATTCCCTCCGTGGCAAAACCTTCTGGGTTCTCCAGGCCATGGAGGAGCTTGTTTCTGATGCAGTGGTGGGTAGCTGAGTAGGCAGTGCTGAGTCTGCAGGGAAGCATGGAGCTATCCCGAGCTGTTGAGGTGTTTTTCCACCATTCTTCTCAATTTCCTTAAGTGTCTCATCGGTGAGTACTGTGTGAATGCACGAATATGTGTGTGCATCCCAATCAGGAGGTGTGGGCCCTCCCTCTGCGGCTCCTCTTGCACTACCCCCAACTAGCAGACCGCCACTCCCAGAGGGAGTGTCCTGTTGAATGCTCAATCATTCTCCCCAATGGACCTTTGAGAAACCCTGGTCCCTTCCCAAACCCAGTTCGCTGGCATAATGGAAGGTTACATGCAAGTTCCTCAGCCCTCCACATGACTGTGCCAGCTTATTGGCTACAATACAACAGTTGGACTTTTCCATAAAATAGTCTTATCTTGTCTTGATACCTTGTGTAAGAAAAAGGACACAGCTATCATTTACAAGAATGAACTGTAAGTGCAAAATTTTAAATAATCTTGCTGCTACTGCTGGTATTACACAGTTGTTGATGGTTATCAGCAATCCTGATACTAAGTAAAACTAATTTAAAACTGCAACTTTGTAGGCTGTCCTGGAGACTTTCATGTAATGATGATGAAGGGTTTAGTTTGAAAGCTCCATTCTCCCTTCCATGGCTGACCTCTGAACAACTAGAGGCTGCTCCTGAAGTCTGATCGCTGGCATAGCTGGAGTTGGATGCAGGCGAAGGAGTGTCGGTGACCAGAGTACTTCATTGATGGATGGGTCGAGAGGCCAGAGCATCGATGTGTTCTTCTTTTCAATGGTGTTCAGTCTTCAGTGCGAGTCTTGAGTCAGCATCTTCAGCATCGGTGGATATTTTCAGTGGGTGTGTTCCAGAGACAAAGTTGGTGACATTGATGAATTTCAGATGTCTTTTCTAGAAGATCCATGGATTTTACCTACTGTAGTTGGGTTTTTGGGGATCCAAGTGTTGGATTTATCCTAAGGTAATGGGAGGTGTGGGGGCTCTTCAGAAGAACCATTGAATTTAATTTAAGGCAGTAAGGCTTTCTGGGTATTTCAGAAATACAGATCATGAATTTGGACCAATATTCAGCATAGGTAAGTTTAATGAGACTCCATAAGTTATCTGACATGCACCACATGTTGTGGTGCCTTACCTCCACGAATGCCATCTGTGTATATCTTATTAAATTTTCTTCAGTATTTTCAAGTGAAAGGGATAGTAATTTTGCAGATCCACTCCCATGCTCAGGCATATAATGATGTGTGCCCAGGAAATTGTGGATGTCCCCATTAAAATCAGTGGGGTCAGTTTTACATATGTTCTAATAAAACAAATATAGTCAGATGGAGAGCAATCATGGACAGCAGTCAACTAACAAGGCCGTTGTTAGTCAACTGGTGTTCATAATTGCTCTCCTTCTGGCCATATTTGTCCATAAAAACATACTTAAAACTGTCCCCATTAATTTTAATGGGTGCATCCCTGCAGTCTACCTAAACACATGTCATTAGGTGCCTGAGTGCGGGGCAGAGCATGGGTGGCATCATCAAACCGGAAGTGGAAGAGAACTGGGGAGAGAAAATTATGATCCCTTCCACTTGAAAAATAGTAAGGAAAATGTAATTAGCTATACATGGACAACGCTTCAGTGAGGTAAGTCACCACAATGTGTGTGCAATTCATAAAAGCATTAAGCTTGGTGGATCTCTAAAAGATTTTGAGGCAGTTATTTGCAGTGCAGTTTTTTTTGACATATGAACATACAAAATTGCCAGCAGATACAGGCCATTAAGTCTATCTCATCTGCTTGAGTATGCACCACTTCAGTCCATTAGACTGCAGCTGCCCCCCATATGCCCTCCCCATCTCCCACCTCCTCCCAGTTTGTACCCTCCTTGAATCTGTCCAACCTCCTCTTGAAGCCCCGAACACTCTGCAGTGATATGACTTCCTCTGGCAGAGCATTCCACCTGCCACCACCCTTTCTGTGAAATAGTGCCTCCTCAGTTCCCTCTTGAACCTGCACCTTCCAACTTCATAGAGTGTTCCCTGGTTTCCCTTCTGCCCTTCAGATTGAACATACACCTGGTGTCTACTCTGTTCAAACCCTTCAGGTACTTGAAGGTCTCAATCATATCCCTCTCTCCCTTCTTTCATCCAGGGTATACATGTTGAGCTCTCTCAGTCTCTCCTCATATGGTCTGTCCCTAACTCCAGAATCATTTGTGCTGCCCTGTGCTGTACCCCCTCCAGTAGTCTGATGTCACTTTTCAAATAGGGGCACCAGAATTGCATGCAGTACTTTAGGTGCAGTCTTACAGGGACCTGAACAGGGGCAAGATGACCTCCCCACTCTAGAAGTCATCCCCTTGCTATGCACCCTAGCATCCTGTTTGCCTTTGCTGCTGCCTTACTGCACTGAACAGACTGGTTCATCTCCCCAGTTACCAGCACTCCCAGATCCTTCTCCTCCCTGGATTTTGTTAACAGGCCACCCTCCAGTTAGTAATTATGTCCTGGGTTCTTGCCTCCTAAATGCATCACTTTGAACCTCTTGGCATTGAAACCAAGCTGTCAAGTGTGAGACCACTCCTCCTGTTTTGCCCAATTCTCCTGAAGTACTTTTGCTCCTCCCTCCTCCCTAGCAGTTAAACAGTAGTACTTGTAGAGAGGAGTTTGATTGGACATTTTCAAGCAAAGATTGGTTAGTAAAGTAGAACATATAAAAAGTTAAACTCTTAAGTAAAGTTCATTTGTTTTTGATTTACAGTTTTTTTGTAGGGCCTTTTCTTGTAGGTTATCAATTTTCAGTGTCATCAATGGAAGGTTTTCTTCTTTTCAGGAATCAAAGAATTCTGCTAGCAGAAAAGGAACATTCAGCCCATCTAATTTGCCCGAAGTGATATCCCCTCCTTTTTTATTTTTATTTACCTCCCACCCGCTGGTCTTCCTCATCAAGCCCCTCATAGATATTCCATGCTGTCTTGAAGTTTTCCACCGTACCCACTTCTACAACCCTTTTGGCAACCTGTTGCATGGATACACTACCCTTTGTGAGAAATAACATCCCCATATGCCCCTGAAATTTTCTGTAGGGTTACAAAATCAAATAACAGCATTAGGGTATGATTTTATTTTGTGCACGACAGTAGTGTGTTTTATTTTGCAGGTTTCATACTCTTGGTGACATTGATGAAAGGTTTAATTTATTTCAGGACCCAGTGTGATAGATCTGTTGGGTATAAAAGTGAAAATAAAAACAGTGTTAGGTGCTGAGTTCATGTTGTGAATTCTAGGGATTTTGTTGCAGGTTTTAATGTTCTAGAACACACTGATGGAAGGATTTTTTTTCAGAGTTGCGTTGAAGATCGTTTACTGTAAAATTGAGGAGGGATAATGAAGTGTTTATTTGCTGTATTGAGATTAATGCATGGGCAACCATGCACAAAAGGCTGTGTTTTATTGAGGGGTTCTGATAACATCATAGGGACATCAAGAGCAAGATTCCAAAGGCTCTTGATGTCACTGGAACCCTGAGATGGAAAGACAGCTGAGCTGTGCATGGCTGCCAATGTGTCCTTTGTATAGTATATGGTTTGAAAACATAAAAAATTATGCTTTTGTCTTCCCAAGAAATCTTCAATTTAATTTTTATTATTGTTAAAAAATAGAAACCCACCCCTCCCCAAGTTGCTAAAAGCAACCCCAGGAAGGGTAGGTTTTCATTTTCTAAAATGATGAAATGAAAGATGTTGTGTGAGAGAAGGTATGGGTTATATGTGAGTGTGGGAAAATGATCATAAATCAGCAGATAGTCCAAGTTTCTGTTCTAACAAAAAAAAAAAAAATTCTAGACTGCTTCCAGTTCAGAGCAATTTCTATTGGTGCTGCTTGGGATTTCCATGGACATTTAAA
This sequence comes from Neoceratodus forsteri, assembly GCA_016271365.2. Lineage (NCBI taxonomy): Eukaryota > Metazoa > Chordata > Ceratodontiformes > Ceratodontidae > Neoceratodus > Neoceratodus forsteri. Next base: position 1,877,505,919 of record CM057452.1, read on the forward strand.
GGGTTGTATTTTGAATAAATCTATTAGGCATCACTTTTGCTTTGATTGTCTGTAAATTTGAGGCTGGCATAGGAATAATGCATGGATATTCAATACAGCCATAGTAAATATTATCTAGGAGATATTATTGGTGGATGCTACACGACAGTAGATGGGATTTTCTTTGTTAAACTAGTCATGCCTTGCAATCTAACATGGCATGAGTTTTCACGTTGTTAAATTATCACAATTAGAAATATGAGTAGTAGGCAATCCATTTAATCAGCTATGTATAATCCACTCAGAATGGTCTGGGAGTTAAGCACAAGGTTAGAATTTCTTTACAGTCTACAGTTATCCTGGTTCTGTTCATAGTGGTGAATACATGATTACATAATTCAGTCTAAATTTCAGTTCTACTGTAATCTTCTTGTAACCCTCACCCTGCCTTTTTGCCAAAAAGACAGGTGGCATGCTGTTGGTGCTGACAGCAATACCTGGTGGGGACCTGGGTTGAGGAGGATGAGGTTACTCGGCACAGGGGACCTAGGTTTGGCTACTTGCACAGGGGTACCCAAGTAAATCCGAACACAGGAAGCAATAACTGTAATGTCCAGAACCAGGAATGGGATTTTACAGTGTGGCTTTTATTCACAACTAGCTGAACACAACAAAGCATAGACGGACCCCATGGGGCTACATTTGCTGGTAATGCAGATTAGAGACTACTACGTCCACTTGAAGAATGAACCTATTATACTGTTTTCAGGCTCTGGACCCATAAGGCACACAGCCCGGACTTGCACGCGCTTTGGGTACACAGCCCGACTGGCCCAGCTCCCTGCTGGCCACTTGATCCATGGTCCATTTGAAGAATGAACCAATTATCTTGTCATGGCTCCCCACACCACTTAGAGTCTGTGACTCCTAGAGATTTCCTCCTTACTTCTTATGACTCCCATCTCACAAGAGAATTCTTATTTACACTTGTTGTGGCTCCCCACACCACTCAGAGTCTGCACTCCTAGAGAGATTTTCCCATTTGCAACCCACGCCTGGGTACTTCCTCATCACTGGCCAAGTGCATGAGGCAAAGTAGCAACCACAGCAGAAACTATAGAGGTGGACCCGTTACTAAAGATGGGGTTTGCCCACCTCCAGCTCCCACAGCCCATACCCGCCATTTCTCTGGAAAACTGAAACTTCTGAATGTAGATTAAATGGTAGATGAACTGTCGATCCCTCTACAATATTACTTGAATTCACACAGCACTCTAGCATTTGATACTACTCCATTTGTTTGACCTAGTCCCATAGGCTTCCCAAATTGCAGCTCAATTCCTAGATTTCTCACATGTCCCAGGCTGAAGAAACACATTTTGCCCTCTCATGTTAGAGCAAACACTCACCCATTTGTTGCAGGTGCCCCACAGGCGAATCACAAATCTTCCAACTTTCCAAAACTAAGGCTGAACTGAATAGGCAGCTTTTTCTTTCCTGGCAGAAGTAAGAGGATTGCCCCAGGAATCTGCATGGGATCTTTACATCCCCCAGAGGGAGGGGCACTGAGACCCGAAACAGTGGTCTCCACCACTTGACACTGACTCCTTCACTTGAAGGCAAAACTGAAACTGCTCCTTCTTACTTGAAGGCAAACTGGAGACTGACTACTTTGAAAACTCCCAACGTTCTATCTAACTCCCTCTGCTGCAGATTCCAATGTGGCTTATACAGCTGTGACAGTTCTATTGGTGATGTCATCACCAGTCTCAGCTGAGACTGAGAACAGAGTGAGACAGTGTGAAACCCATTTAACTGGAGTTCCACAAGCTGCCTTCCCTGCCTACCACTAGGTCTTACTGGGGTTCTAGTAACCCCGGGTAACAAGGGTTACACTCACCCTTGACCAGGAATATGACTGTCTGCAGTCATTATTTACCCGGCCTTAGGCCATCCCACCCTATGTGCTACCTGCGCATGGAGGGAGATATAGTCTCTCCCTACCATGTGCAAGCACAGGCAGGCAATACTAAGGGCCTAGAGGCCTGTAGCTGACATATCAGCCTCTACACTATCCACTTACTATGGACACCCAGTGGCTCTGGTAGAACCATCCAGAGCATAGCCCTGATAGATCAGCACTGCAGTCCCTACTGCAGGTCAGGCCACAGCCTGTCTATCCCTCCTAACCCTCTAGGGAAAACCTATCTGCCTTCAACTCAATACCCCTAAAACAAAAACAACCCAGGGACCTCCCGACCTGCAACCTGCAACCACACACCATTAACATACCACATTACTGCCTCCTCCCTACCCCACAACCACACCTGTAGGAAGGAAAGCGTTAATACAGAAATAACCATAACCATAACATACTAACATACTATTTGCCAGCAGATTAGGCCTTACGGTTCATCAAGTCTGCTCAAACCTCAGATCCCTAGTTGGGTGCCGAGGCCCTCCCTCCCTTGTGTTCCAGAAACCCCTATCATCCATCCCCACCCCCTGGGATAGGCCATCATCTGATACATCCACTTTCTGTGCCTGTCCCACTCTCTTGAAGCCCTCCACTGTGGATCCCTGAACCAGCTCGCCAGGCAGTGCATTCCAAGGGTCCACCACCCTCTCAGTGAAAAACCTCCTCCTCTTTCCCCCTCACCCTTCCTCCTTCCAACTTCAAACCATGCCTCTGGTAATACCTCCCTGATTTAGTCTAAAGACCCTCCATGTTTACCCTATTTATTCCCTTGAGGTACTTGAAGACCTCAATCATGTCTGCCTTTCTCTCTCCTCTCCTCCAATGAAAACAGGCAGAGCTCCTCAAGTCTGTTCTCATCGTCAAACCCTAGCCCTCGTGATCATCTTAGTTGCCCTCCTCTGTACCCTCTCCAGGAGCTGTATGTCCCTCTTCAAGTGTGGTCTCCGTACTGCACACAGTACTCAAGGTGTGGTCTAACCAGTCCATTGTACAGCGGCAAAATCACTTCCTTGCTCCTAGAGGTGATCCCCCTCACATGCATCCCAACATCCTGTTTGCCTTGCTAGCCGCCTCCTGCACTGCTCAGAGTTATTCATACTTGCATCCACCATGACCCCTAGGTCTTTTTCCCTATTGATGCCTCCAGCGCCTCCCCTCCCAGGGTGTACCTGTGTTTAGGGAGTCTCTCGCCCAAGATGCAACACTTTGCACTTGGTGATATTGAAATTTAATTTCCATGTGAGCCCAGCTTTCCAGGGTGTCCAGGTCCCTGCAGGGCCAACCTCCCCTCTTCTCCCTACTACTGCTCCCATCTTGGAATCATCAGCAAAGAGACTCATTTCACACCCTATACCCTCTCTGATGTCAGATATGTATGCATTAAACAGGATTGGACCCAGGACCCGAGCCTCTGCGGTACCCACTACCAACCTCTCTAGGGTATGAGAGCTCCCCCACGGACCACTACTCTCTGGGTGTGTCCAGCTAGCCAGTTTTCAATCCATCTGACCATCAAAGGGCCGACTCCTAACCCCATCAGTTTCTCAACCAGACCATTGTGGGGACAAAGTCAAACGCCTTGCTGAAGTCCAAGAATAATACATCCACAGGCTTTCCCTGTCCAGTTCTGATGTTACCCATTCATGAGAACTCCACAAGATTGGTTTGACATGATCTACCTGGCACAAACCCATGTTGCCGACTATCCAGACCTCCCACCTCCTCCAAGTACACCCCAATCGTTCCTTTAGTATACTCTCCATTAATTTTCCCACCACGAGGTCAAACTGATGGGTCTATAGTTATCTGGTACTTCCTCCCCCTTTATGGATTGGCACCACATGTGCCTCTTGCCAATCCCTAGGTACCCTCCTGCCTCAAGTGACCTGTTGAAGAGCTCTGCCAGGGTGCAGCCAGTATCTCCGCCAATTCCCATAGTACTCTCGGTTGAATGCCATCCACCACAGTACTTTAAATTTCTACACAATAAAGCACTGACGAGGAACTCCGATGAGCCCCTCCTCCTTCTCTTGTCTTCTCTTCTGTCTTCCAGGAACACCTGTGAAAAAGAAAGACAAAACACACTCCTAATCTGCATACACAGTCTACCTAAAACCCTACCATCAAAACACTACAAAATCCCCAAAAGATTTTTAGAAAAAAGGTAGAAAACAGTATTTACATTAGAATACAACAATGACATTATTTACATTACACATTTGGGGGATGGACTGCCCTAAAGTACCAACTAATGACCACAAGGCCCGAAGGCTAGTCCAATAAAGAGTCTCTCCTGGGCCAGAGCCCAGTGAAGCACAGTTCTAACAGGCCAAAGTCCCGAAGGAGAGTCTTCTATGGACAGTTCACACATTTTGAAGTCTGTAGTGTGGGTGTACTGCAATGTCATAAAGTTAGAAAAGTTTGGACTTACCAGCCACTCGTGAGTACAAGACTAGGCACCGACCTGCACCGCAGCCAAGACTCTCCTGGCAGCATTTCTTCTGACACAGCTGGCGGACATCTTCCAGGAACCACAGGAGGGCACATCTGGAAACAGCTGGGCTGATGTCATCTCTGGAGATGGAACCTTAGAACAGGAACAAAAGAAATTAGCTGGCCCGGCGTCATCCGATTACCAGGCGATGTACAGGAAACAGCTGGGATGGTGTCCTCTCTGGATCTGAAGTCATCTGGTGGGCCAGTAGATGGTTGCTGAACAGGACAGTACACTGTAGACTGATGAATGTGGAGCACCGAGTTCTGGTTATTCATATTGGTGGATCAATAAGGGCACTTCACAGTCTGGTGGCAGTATTGACTATCACTGCTCGACTCTTCATTTTGTAAGCACGGGCACATTTGCTTGGAGGTCCTTGCACTGAGGCCAATAGTACCAGGGATCAGCGGCTTGAATTATTACCCCATCTGGGTGCATAATTAACACAGTGGAGATTTCACGTCCTCTCCATCCACTGTTCTCACTCTGTCCATAAACAGTGTCCTGCCTCTCTTCCACTGGGTATACTTTTCGTGGAACAGTCCATTCTTTACATGCTGGTTGGCCCCAGGATGCACACTTTTCATTGCTTCATCCCAGATCCAGGATTTCCTGCAGTTCTCAATCTCCTCCCAGACTTTTCGAGGAAAGGTAGGAAAGGTCATTCCATAGATCTCGTTTGCCTTTCTACAAACCAGCCTCTCCTCTTACTTGCTTTGGTCAATCTGAGACCGCTGGCCTGGCTTGGGTGGCCAGTCCTGGTTCTGCCAGCCAGATCCTTAAGGAAATTAGAAACGGATCCCTGACTTCTTCCTCCTGTAAAGCCAGGGCAGTGGCATCATTACCTTCTTCAATACATTCCTCCGAGGCAAGATCTTGAGGCTGTGTACCTGTTCCTTTTCACAAGGCCACATAGGTTCTCCTTCATCTTCCTCTTCACTGAGGATCTGAGCCCAGGAGTGAGCAGTCGTTCTCACCCCTGAGACTATCCACTCATCACTAGGCGCGGAGGTCAACACCTCCCATTCAAAGGCCTCCCACATCTCATCTTCACCTAAGAGACTTGGGCTAGGTGCCACCTCCACCCAGGGGTCTATTGATGCTTTATCTGAACTTTCTTTCTGGGATCCAGCATCCAAAACTTCAACTTCTGGTTCTGTCTCTAACTCTGCACCTCTAGCTTTGTGTCACACTCCCGAGGACCTTCCTCCACAGGCTCTGCCTGGTTGCTTGCTGCCAACTGCAGATTCCTGAATTTTTGTCCATGTGGGGCCAAATGAATTGGAGGCGCTTTATACAAGCCATATTTTTGTAGGCATCCAGCACAGTGAGGAATCATAAAGGCGTCCCTTCAGCACTCAAGCATATTTGGCATACACGCACTGGATAATTAGGAATCGCCACATCAGGAGGCAGTTGCCCTCCATAGCACCACTTTTCAATATCTCTCAGTCTATTTACTGCTGCTGCTGTTACTGCAACCCGGCATGATCTGGGTAATGAGCTGTCCTGAGGCCATAACTGCAGAAAAATAAACAAATGTTCACTGTAACTGAAGTCCACTTTACTGAACACACTCTGTAGTTTTAAATGGTTCCTCTGTGGCTGTGTTTACTTTACTACCCCACCCTGTAATGGCGGCTGCAGCACTCCTGTGCATCAACATTTAGAATCTGGGTCAAGCCACTGTGCACCGATTTACACTAGCTACTGATAACTTTTACTCAAACTGCACAACTTGCTCTGATCTGGCTTTACACACATTTACAGGATTTTCCTTGGACTTTTTACAAGCTGGTAACATTTATTTTATTCACAGTCCCTTAAAAGCTTCAGGTTTTAGCACAGGATTGCCTGCTTTTACTAGTGTTGCACTTTTCTACAGCCCACAGTCTCTCTCTGGCTGCAAACTTTAAACTGAGGCTAATTTCACTTCCATGCACACATTCAATGGCTTAACAGACTTGCACTTGCTGGCAGGACTTCACACAATTGTTACATGCAAAGCGACTATACTGCTGCACACACATTTTATATAGCATAGCTGAAAATCACTGTTTGAGCAGTTTCATGAAGGTTTACTTACTGTTATCAGTAGCAGCTTGCTGCGATGGGGAAAACGGCCTGCAGCCAGTTTTTGAAGGCCTCTGTACACAAGCGGGCGGGCAGTCCTAGCAATCATCATTGTAACCACCACATTCCAATTCTGATGATCGATTAGCGGGTTGAGCCGATTTTAGCAAAAGTCTATTTTGAACTGTTTACAGCGCTTTGAATACTCTGCTACCCTCCACTACCAGCACACTCACTGCACTCCCACTCCCTCTCGAATGCTGGGGCAGTCTCAGTAAAGCTAGCTGAGGGGCGGACTGATTGCAGCCTGATCAACCACACGACGCCATGCAAATGAGCCTCTTCTTCCTCATGAGGCTCTTCTCCTCACGGCGATCGTCAAGTAGGCAAATTTAAACTGCAGAATGCAACTTTTTTTTTCAACTGACTCCATGGTGGGAGCCTATTTCAGCCATATAACATAGCCATTAACTCTGCAGTCTCTCAATTCACACAGAAAGCATTTCCAACGTCCAGGGCATAATCTTCCTTTGCTACCCTAGTCTTCCACACTTTCCTTCACCAGAATTCATTTTAAAAGCATTTCAAACATCCAGGGCACAATTTCTCTGTTGCTACCCCTAGTCTTCCACACTTTTCTTCACAACAGTTCATTTTAAAAAGCATTTCAAATGTCCAGGGCACAATTTCTCTGTTGCTACCCTAGTCTTCCACACTTTTATTTACCACAGTTCATTTTCAAAGCAGGCAAAAATGCTGTAAACAATTTTAATGCAGGACAAGGGCACACTCTTGTGTCTTTAATGCTCCTTGGTAAACAGTTGGCATTTTTAAACAGCAGCACAAGATTCACAGCACACAGCAACACACACTAGGAAATTGCTTCAGCTTTTGGGATACCCACTGCCAGATAGCCAAAACGCTAGCCCCTTGCCCAAGCACCTTCCTTTCCAAACAAAATCAAAGCGGTGCCTCCATTTTTGTAATCCTCATCCCTGCCTTTTGCCAAAAGACAGGTGGCATACTGTTGGTGCTGACAGCAATACCTGGTGGGGACCTGTCTGGGAGGATGAGTTACTCGCACAGGGGGACCTAGGTTCATACTCTGCACAGGGTACCCAAGTAAATCCAACACAGGAAGCAATAACTGTAATGTCCAGAACCAGGAATGGGATTTTACAGTGTGGCTTTTATTCACAACTAGCTGAACACAACAAAGCATAGACGGACCCCATGGGGCTACATTTACTGGTAATGCAGATTAGAGACTACTACATGGTCTACTTGAAGAATAAACCCATTATACTGTTTTCAGGCTCTGGACCCACCAGGCACACAGCCCGGACTTGCACGCTTTGGTACACAGCCCGACTGGCCCGCCCCTGCCAGCCACTTGATCTGCGGTCCATTTGAAGAATGAACCAATTATCTTGTCATGGCTCCCACACCATTTAGAGTCTGTGACTCCCAGAGAGATTTCCTCCTTACTTCATGACTCCCATCTCACAAAGAGAATTCTTATTTACACTTGTTGTGGCTCCCACACCACTCAGAGTCTACGACTCCTAGAGATTTTCCCATTTGCAACCCACGCCTGGGTACTTCCTCATCACTGGCCAAGTGCATGAGGCAAAGTAACAACCACAGCAGAATCAGTGAGGTGGACCCGGTTAAAGATGGGGGTTTGCCCACCTCCAGCTCCCACAGCCCATACCCGGCCATTTCTCTGGAAAACTGAAACTTTGAATGTAGATTAAATGGTAGATGAACTGTCGCATCCCTCTACAATATTATTTGAATTCACACAGCACTCTAGCATTTGATACTACTCCATTTGTTTGACCTAGTCCTATAGGCTTCCCAAATTGCAGCTCAATTCCTAGATTTCCTCACATGTCCCAGGCTGAAGAAACACATTTTGCCCTCTCATGTTAGAGCAAACACTCACCCTTTTGTTGCAGGTGCCCCACAGGTGAATCACAAATCTTCCAACTTTCCAAAAAGGCTGAACTAAATAGGCAGCTTTTCTTTCTCCTGGCAGAATTAAGGGATTGCCCCAGGAATCTGCAAGGGATCTTTACATCCCACCCCCTGGAGGAGGGGCACTGAGACCCGAAACAGTAGTCTCCACCACTTGACACTGACTCCTTCACTTGAAGGCAAAACTGAAACTGCTCCTTCTTACTTGAAGGCAAACTGAGACTGACTACTTTGAAACTCCCAACGTTCTATCTAACTCCCCTGCTGCAGATTCCAATGGCTTTATGCAGCTGCGACAGTACTATTGGTGATGTCATCACTCAGTCTCAGCTGAGACTGAGAACAAAGTGAGACATTGTGAAACCCATTTAACTGGAGTTTCACAAGCTGCCTTCCTGCCTACCACTAGGTCTTACTGGGGTTCTAGTAACCCCAGGTAACAAGGGGTTACATTCTTAATATCCTGCAGTATATCATTCTGTTTGTTTGAGAAAGGTCTAGTACTGCACAGTAGTTGTGGAGGTTGTGCATAATGTTGTTTTACTAGATGTTTGGGAGAACAGCGCATTACAGCTTAATGTTGGAATATAAAAATGCTGGAATTACAATTTTATTATGTTCACTGCACGCACGTGTAGCAAACATTTTGTTAGGGAGTCACTTTTGAGGGTGTCTCACTGTCAGTTGAATACAGAGCAGTCTGCAAGGCTCATCAGTGTCACACCAATCATCAGCCAGACTGATCATGACACTGTTCTGGCTTGCTGGGTGGAAACTTTGTGTAGTTGAAAGGAGAGAGTTGAACCAATCATAGGTTAGCTCTTTCCTTTGATCTATGCTGCCCAGCAAGCACAGTTGATCTGTCATGATCTACCTGCTGAGGAATTACACACTGTAACAAAGAAAACCATCCATCAATGTCTGTTGCTGCCCTTGCTGTTAGTGTTCCCCACCCAACCCTCCCTCAGCACCCCACAACACAAACATAAAACCGACACTGGGGATACTGAATCCCAATGTCACCACCTGAAATAAAGAAAACTGTCCCTCATACAGTAGCTTTTTTATTATTAAATATACCCTTTAAAAAAAAAGACTGTCCACCTATATTTATTGCTGTGTCTGCCATTGGTCCCCCACCCAACCATCCCACTCAGCGCCCCACAAATATAATACAGACACTGGGCGCCTAATCCCCAGTGTCACCACCTGAAATAAAAAGTTCCTTGTAGTTTTTTTTTTAAACATACCGTAAAAAGAAAAACATCCATCAATGTCAGTTGCTACTACCCTCCTTTACAGCCCTAATCTGCAGTGTAAAAGCACTGTGAGTTGTCAATGAAAGAGCATGTGCTTGTACAAACATGTGCTCATTCATTGAGGTCATCGGGTGGGCTACTAGCCATGGAGGATAGTGGAGGGATGTCCAAGTGGTCTGCTGGGACTGGGGATTAGGGGAGCGGGGTCAGTACGGACAGGGTGTTGGGGTGGGGTCCACTAGACACCAGGAAGGGATAAAATAAATTATTTTTTTACATACATGGATGGACTTGGGGTTGGGGAAACATGGTGGGGAATTATCGGACAGGGTGGTGGGTCCACTAGACACAAGGAAGGTTGAAATAAATATATATTTTTTACATACATGGATGGGCTCAGGGTTGGGTAAGTGGGGTGGGGAATTACCTGACAGGGTGGTGGGGTCCACTAGACAGCAGGGAAGGATTAAATATTTTTTAACATGAATGGATGAGACTCAGGGTTGGGGGCAGGGGTGGGGGCCTGGAGGCACTTACTGATAGGGTGGGGTGGCAAATTGCCAAAATTTGTGAATTGCACTCAATGAATTTTGGCATGTAGGAATTGTTCCACTAGTAGTCTTAAAAGATTATGTTGAACATTTGTGTAAAGATCTGAAAAACAACTAAGTCAGTGGAAATGAATTACATGTCCTCATAACTTTCTTTTTGTAGATTTTGGCCCCTAATGTTCAACATATACCTTGTGTTACCCCACCTCCCTAAACATGGCAGGGGCCATTTTCAAAACTTGTTTCCAGAGTTGCATGCGAAATCACCTTTCAGATGGGATTTTAAAAATATCACCTGTCTTGATCATAATGTCAGGTCATAAAAAGACTGTTGGGCATTTGGTGTCAAAATGTGGGAGCCAACTTAAAAGTAGATATTGCATCTCAACTACCCTATCCTGGGTAATTATACTCTAACAATGTGTCAAAGCAGGACACCACTGAAACGAGATATCGCATCTCATCTGCTCTGTCCTGTTTAAATATATAGTTAAAATATGCACAAGCAAGACCCAGTATACCAGCAATACAGACAGCTAACATTCGGCATTAACAAAATCTTGTATTGTGCTGCTCTTTGTCTCTTACACAAAGTGCAGCTATTCAAGTATTACATTCTGTCTTTAAATATTTTTCTGTAGAGCTGTTTCTTGAACCAGTTATATCTGACAGCACCCCTGAGCCCGTCCACCAGCCCAATGGACTTACCAGTTATCGGTCACTTATCCAGGACCATTATGGTGGGCAGTCAGGTGTGTTAGTCATGTGAGTGCCTGGCATGGTTTGGCGACTTTGAGAGACAGCATTATTTTCCTTCCAACATCCTTTTACTCCCTGGGGTACTGGCATGCAATGATGCAGCTACGTATGCGCGTTGGCATGCATGCATGATGGATGTCCAGCAGTGACAGCATTCCCTTCTAGTGCTCCTAGCTGTGCTGCAACTAGTCTCCCAAGAGTGGACAGTCACACTGCAGGCGCAACATCCCCTCTCCAAGGAAGGAGAGCTGTCCTTGGGATCCTTAATCCTTCCTCCCCCAGCTGGCCCTTGATGACCCTCTGCTCATTCCCAAACATGGGTTGCAGGTGTCATGAGCAGTAGTGCTGCCACTATCATGATGGTCAAGCCTTCATCTTTAAATATTAATGTTTGAAATATTTATAATTCATATTGTCCAGATTACCTGCAATACTGCTTTTATTTGATGGCTCGATGTACAAAATGATGAAGTCTGTCATGGGTTTGTATATTATTGTTTATTTTAAAGCACTGCAATATGTTAACAAATATGCTGCTGTAGCACAAAAGGACACAGCAGCATAGTATGACATTTGAACTATGGTACAACAGCTTTTTAGTTAGGATGGAAACACATATACAACAAAGGGTACCCATATATCATATTATGTAGTACTGTATATGTAGGCTGTATTTCTATCTTTTTCCTAGTTGTACATGCAGGCTTGAAGGTCTAGTGGAGAAGGAGAAAAATGATAATTTGTGATACTTTTCTAACAGTTTGTGTTCTGTCACGTTGTTGAAGGTTCAGTTACTGCTTGGTACTTGTGTGAAAAAAATGAGTTAACTATTTTTATTTTCATTTGTTCTGAAAATGGAAGGAATATGTAATCTGAATATGATGTGCATACTATTTTTTTTGTTAGGCTACATTTTTAAAATTGGTCTATTTTGTTATTTTTGACAGTTTATATTTACCTTTTAGTGACTGTCTGAGTCACTAGCAATGACCTGAATTCTCTTCCTTGTTAGGTTTTGGTAGTGGTTTTCTGAGGAGAAAAGAGATGAAATAAGTGTGTTTCTTTTCTTTCTTTCTTGGTGTTGTATGATAACTGCATTCCAAGATTAGCAAGAGAGAGAGAGAGAGGGTTTAGGTGTGAGTTTTGAGGAGGGGTGCTTATCTTGGATAATGTTGACAGTTATATTTAAGCATTATAGGTGGGATTCCCAAAGCAGGATCTGACTGTCTTCAGAGGTGGTTGGTTGAAGTATTGGCAGCTCTTTGTTTTTGGAGGCTTTGGTGTCGATTTGTAACTGGTACATGGGCCTTCAGGTAGGTAGGAGATGCTCTGTTGCTCATCTTTGTTGAGCCTAGAGTTTCATTTAGGCTTCTTAGCTGTTTGTGTTTGTTTAGACAACAGACCACAGCGAATGCTTTTCTCTGGCATATATTAGGTGAGCACCCAGTCTTATTGCCCCTCCTCCCATTGTCAAGGCTGACAGGAATTCACATGGGTCAGGAGCAGAAGTGCTGCTGTGGCGTTACTGTGAGCCACTGCTCATACATTTTCTTTATTTACACTGTTCATGTTACCAGGCCCACCCATCTTACTGTGGTGACTATGCAGAAGACTGTTGGCCTCATGCACTGAAGTGTGCTAGGGCATGCACCACCCTTGTAGAGTACCAAACACCACAACCCACAAATTGAGGTGCTGAAGCCCTGGATGTTGAGTGCATCCCTTACCTGTGCTGGTTCATTCTGTACACAGTACTGCTCCCCAGCCCAGTACCATACTGATTGGGATCCCCTAGGTTAACTCTCAAACCTGGGTCATCAGCACAGAAGCACATCAGGCGGCCCTATTTGTCATTGCGAGAAGGCAAGAATTCCAGACTCTTTCTAGAATGAGTTTATAATATAGTGGGAGTAGTTAAAGCCCCAAGGGTGGTCATTAACATTCTTTATAAAATGGGTAGAAAATTTAAAGGATTCTGATTGGCTGTAAGGCACATTTTGGTGTGTCCTTATCCAGCCATAACCTGTCAACTGGTCCTACTTCAGACCCATAAGGACAGTGCACAGTCACATATCCCTAACTGCCTACTGTACCTTTTTGTAAAGGAACCTGCCTCAGTTACAATCCAATTTTCCCCAAACACACTATGTACTGATAGATCACAGCCCCCCGCCTCATTGTGGCAAGATGGAATCACCTGAAATGTAACCTGAAACAATAGTTTTAATTTACAGTACCGTTTTTTTTTACAGTTGGCCTGTCCTTGAACTCTGGCATTGGAGTAGCTGACCAACCCACTTGCCAATCTGCCGATGTTGCCCACAGTTATTCCTCCCTCAGAGTCGCACAGTGAATACAAAATACCAGGCTAAATTGCAAAACAAAAGCAGTGTTTAGTAGAGTGAAACTGTGGTGATAGGTAAGCTGCTCGCTAAAGAACCGCAAAGCAAAAACGTTGAATAGGGCAGCTCCACGTAACACGCTCGATCTTGCTAACGTCAACCACGACAGTCAGATACGTGCATCTGTTTTTTTAAATGAAACCATCCCAATTGGCAGACTGACCAGCCCGATAGAATCCACAGGCAACGAAGTGGTAAATATGGCAGCTGGCGAGGGACACACTCCACTTGCTAACAAATCGAAAATGCTAGTCCCCAATCCAACGGCCACTCTTAGCACTTCCTCTATGGAAATGTAGATGGGATGGATGGGGAGGGTGTTCTAAGGCACCTTCACAAAAAGAATTGGGGTGGAAAATATCTCAGGGCTGTTTTGGATGTGGGATGCGGGGAGTCAGATTGACACAGCTGCTAGGCGGGGATACGTGACTCACTACAGAAGAGTACCACTCTCTCACAAGCTCCTAACAGACAGCCTGAGGAAAGAAATAAAAAAATAAAGCAGCAAAACAAAGGTGTTTGGAGGTAGTATAACACCACCACACTCTGGTGGCACATCTCCATTTTACAATATTACAGAACCACAGGATATTGAGAATACAAGGACTATTTTTTATTTTTGGGGTATTTCATTGAATATATATTTTTTGACAGTTACTATGTTTCAGTTTTTAAATTATTTACAGTTTACTGGGGACCCATTTATAAGTGGAATAAGACACTCCAAGGTGTGGTTTATGAGCGATAAGAGCACTTCAGGTGCTACAGTCACTTTCGGCGCAAGTGCCTCATGCCTCATCACGCACCTGGGGCGTGCTCTTATCAAGCCATAAACCACACCTTGTCATGTCTTATTCCTTACATAACATGAAAACATTTTAGCTATGATGTACTTTCATTACTCCACACCTATTTTGAAATTATTAGCCATGGTAATTCACAGAATGAGCCACCATGAAGATGAAAAGTATTATAAACAATTAAATTATTTAGATAAGCGGAGCATGACTCAAGCTTTCATACAGTGTATCACTTGATGTATTTATAACTAATTATTTTATGTCCAAATATGGCAGACATCTTGTGTTTAAAATGTCCATTACAAGCTTAAAAATAAAATGTTCCAACAATTAAATTATTTAATTAAATTGAGCTTGACTCTAGCTTTCAAGTGATGTATCATTTGATATATATGTACATATATATATGAGGGTTGAGGAGCATTTCTATGTTAAACTCTAAAACTTTGCACCTTAATAACTTTGCAACTGTTTGATGGATTTGCCTGAAATTTGGAATTTATGATCAAGAACCACAGGCCTTGGGATCTACCAAGTTTTGTACTGGTTGGATATACAGCTGGGAGTTATTAAGTGTGATCTGTGCATGCGTTTACGCTTTCTGGAATTCTATGGTCGTGCCTACAGGTCGACGGTTTACATGACCGGCCCGAAATCTTCAGGGAACGTGCGGCCGGGTCCCTGATGTGCCTTTCAAGATTTCATGAAAAATATTAAACGGTTCAAAAGTTATTCAAAAACAGTTTCCCATTATAAGTCAATGGGAAAAGTTAACAAAAGTTCAACATCATGAAATGCATTTTATTTTCGAATGGGCCTGTTACTTTCACAATCCGCCATTTTGTTTTCAGTTGGTGATCAGAAAATGGTTGGCATTTAAATTTGGGACCTCTAGCAACCTAATTTTTTTTGTATTCACTTAGTCGGGCCCTGAGGATGCTTGCCATGTCTTTATTTTGTGGTAAAACACCCCAGAAATATGTTTTCAAATTTCTGGAAAAAGTACTTCAAATTACTTTCCTGCTCACGAAAGTGTCTTAAATTTTTATGAAAGCTTTTGCAAATTGACAGGTAGTTTTCTAGTCTGTGGAAAATGACAGCACTTGGCACCGCGCTGCAAAAAGAACTGTTGGGAGTTTTGAGCTGAAATTTGAGGGAGGAGCCGACATCTCACAGATGTGCCTTTCAGTGTTGTATTGAAAAATATTACATGGCGGCAAAGTTACGGCACTCAAAGTTGATGTTTTTCCCATAGGATAACATTACGGCGCCGACGATTACAGAAATCCTTTGATCCCTGCTGCAAAATAACAGTTTGGTCTTTTTTCTGAAATTTGGTGGAAGACAGACAACATCCCACAGATGTGCCTTTCAGTGGTTTGGTGACAAAACATTACAGGGAGCAAAGTTATGGTGCTCAAACTTTTCTTTTTCCATAGGATAACATTATGGCGTTCGCGTGCTTTTCAGGGCCGATATCTAGGAAAGCGGTCGAGATCGGACTTTTCGTCGGAAATTTCTTAGCCTCCTAATGGGGCTAAGATTCAAATTACCAGGACAGTTGTAAATAATATGACTTTTAAATTTTTTCTACATCGTACGGTTCCTGAGATACAATGTATTTAGTATTCCAAGATCTCATTTTCCTACCGATACTCATTATTATGCATACATTATTTGTACTCACTGTCTTTCTCTATGCAGGTTTTGGGAAAAC
This sequence comes from Neoceratodus forsteri, assembly GCA_016271365.2. Classification (NCBI taxonomy): domain Eukaryota; kingdom Metazoa; phylum Chordata; order Ceratodontiformes; family Ceratodontidae; genus Neoceratodus; species Neoceratodus forsteri. The sequence continues at coordinate 1,877,521,914 of CM057452.1, forward strand.
CAGCCTGTGCGCTTACATTACTGTTACTGTTGCCCTTTCCGCTATGGTTCGGGACCCGTTTCACTTATTGCTGACGCCTGCGCCACCATGTGCGTTATCCTTTATGCTTTCATTTGCGCTTGTGTTTCTGTTATTTTTGCCATTTCTGTCTACAGTACTGTTTATCTTTCTGTTTCACTTCGTCACCATGCCCATTGACATTTCTGTTTGCAGGCACCATGTTACTATGTGACAACACATCACATGGCAGACTGTTCCTGCACGCCACCATGCGTTACCTTTCTGTTCTCATTCGCGCTTGTGTTACCATGTGCACCACTGTTAGCATTTCTGTTTGCTTGCTGTCCCTTAGTATGCCACAAGACATCATGTGGTGGGAGTGCGGGGCCGGAGGGCCCAGCGCCCCGCTGCTGCATTACATCTCACTATTTCTCGTTATCATTCCCAAAAGAAGGGAAATTGAGGCAAAAACTCCATTTAATGCATTAGTTAGGTTGTTCCACAGTGACAAAAGTGAGGAAATTCGCTGTTATGGTTGAAAACCCCCTTGACCACCCCACCCCCAACTGGCATTGGGGTGTGCATTGGAATCATGGGTCCTAACTCCCACCCCATTCTCCTATACTTCTGCTGCTTTACACATGTCATGGGGTGAGGTTGAGATGATCAGTCTGTGCACACCTCAATACCACATCGTCCTCCTTTGCGTTTCATTTATGCTTGCATTTCTGTTACTTTTTGCCATTTGTGTCTATGTACTGTTTCTCTTCTGTTTCACTTTGCGTCACCATGCCCATTAACATTTCCATTTACAGGCACCATGTTACTATGTGACAAGACATCACGTGGCACACTGTTCCCATCTACGCCACCATGTTCGTTACCCTTTCTGTTCTCATTCGCACTTATGCTACCTTGTGCGCCACTGTTAGTGCTTCTGTTTGATGCTGCTCTTCCTGTTACTATGCCACAAGACATCATGTGGTGGGAGTATGGTCTTTGGGCCTCAAGCCCCGCTGCTGCATTACGCGTCGGGAGCGGGGCCCTATGTGCTATCCTTTATGCTTTCATTTGCACTATGCTTCTGTTATTTTTTGCCATTTGTGTCTACAGTACTGTTTCTCTTCTGTTTCACTTGCGTCACCATGCCCATTGACATTTCCATTTACAGGCACCATGTTACTATGTGACAAGACATCACGTAGCACACTGTTCCCGTCTCACGCCAGTGCATTACCCTTCTGTTCTCATTACGCGCTTGTGTTACCATGTGTGCCACTGTTAGCATTTCTGTTTGCATTGCTGCTCCTGTTACTATGCCACAAGACATCATGTGGTGGGCCCGCACTCCCTGCAGCATTACATTCACTATTTCTCGTTATCATTCTCAAAAGAAGGAAATTAGAGGCAAAAACTCCGTTTAATGCATTAGTTAGGTTGTTCCACAGCGACTAAGGTGAGAAATTCGCTGTTAGGTTGAAAACCCTAACTCAATTCACCCCCAGCACCACACACACACAGACACACACACACATTCAAGTATGGGGAGGACCAAGTCAACACAACCAATGACAGACATCCAGCAGCAGGTGACAGAAATAACAAACGTCTAAATGTACTACGAGACATCCCCACCCACCTGACCAGGTACTGCATGCTCAGTGGAGATCAACAGCAAAACTGAGGCCATGTACACCAAACGTACACATCCCTGATTGCAGCTGCACAACGACTACACACTTAGTAGTTGCATGGCCTTACCTACCGATGCCCCACACCACACCACAACTGGTACTGTGCCGTTATTCAATATAAATGCTGAAGGTGCATGATGACAGTTGTAGAAAGGTTTTAACACTAGTGATATACATTAATTAAGAGAAGCACATAAATTAACTACAAGACACTAGCATGCTCAAGATAAAAGTATTGATACATTTAGTAGGTGATTTACATAGTAGTACATTTACGGCAATGGTTTACTCAACATAGAGAGGCTGATGTAAACATATGGAAAAGCATTGCCTGTTCAACGCTGTGAAATTGGTACTGCCAGTATCACATGCATTCTTACTGATGAAGGTGTACTGCTGATGTACATACATAGACCTTCAGTGTGTTTCAATACTAAAGATGCAGTAAGTATTCTTTGTAAGAAACATTGTAATTGCATGGATCAGGCCAAGCAACTTCTAAATATCATAGCACTACTGAGCCAACAATGATGTACCTGTATCGGAGATGTATATAGGATAGATTTTCCTGTAGGCACTTACTGAGTATGTTGTACCTGATAAAGACAATCTCATTGCATCTGTGATGACTAACTTATTCAAATAGTAATACATTTACAATTGTTGCAATGAGTGATCTATGCCACTTATGGACACAGTGTGATTTTTTTAACAGTTGTTTCATACTCGGGCTGTATGCCTACTGTTTGGGTTTGCCACACTTCTGTCACTGATGCTATCAAAGTGATAACTATGTTAATTGTGCTACAACAGGAATCAGGTAGGTATGGTGTAGATATAAACAAAATGTCTTTTAGTATTGATTTAACTCACAATGGGGTAAGTGTACTAGGACAGCAGGGTTATCCTATATCACTGACTCTGTCAGTTATAATCACACTAGGGTTTCGATGACTGTAATGATCTAGTTACACTGTTCATCTTCATGAGTTCATATTCACAGCCTTTCTCCAGTAACTAGACAGTGTATGGTGTAACTGGGTGGGACACTGTGTTGCAAAGCTGCTGCAGTGCCTAGCAGAGGAGAGTATCTACTCATAAAGACAATTAAGCAATAAGGCATGACCAACAGTTATGTTAAATGGTCTGTTAATCACCCTGTAGGGGTTTAATGTTGAATGAGGCATAGCCGAGTGCCACATGTCGCTAGACAGTGATAAACTGACCATTAACATAATACCTGGGAGTGGCTTATTACTAGCATAATAAACTGTTTTTAACAACATTAAACCATGTTCATCATATGGTTAGGCTCTACATGTATGTTAATAAAAACTAAACATAAGGCTGTTACAATGTTTACAGTCAATTAGAAAGCTGCATTCTCAAACCCTTGTTATAATCAGAGATATTATACCTATACAACTCCTTGGTTTTGCTGAACTCTATTGTTCAGGTGGCCACCACAAGTGGTGTGGTCTGGTGTGGGGCATCTGTAGGTAAGGCCATGCAACTACTAAGTGTGGTACATTGTGTGCAGCTGCAATCAGGGATGTGTACGCTTGGTGTACATGGCCTCAGTTTTGCTGTTGATCTCCACTGAGCATGCAGTACCTGGTCAGGTGGGTGGGGATGTCTCGTAGTACATTTAGACAATTGTTTGTTATTTCTGTCACCTGCTGCTGGATGTCTGTCATTGGTTGTGTTGACTTGGTCCTCCCCATACTTGAATGTGTGTGTGTCTGTGTGTGTGTGTGTGGTGCTGGGGGTGAATGAGTTAGGGTTTTCAACCCTAACAACGAATTTCTCACTTTTGTCGCTGTGGAACAACCCTAACTAATGCATTAAACGGAGTTTTTGCCTCTAATATATATATATTATAGTAGCGGTAGTAGTGCACTATAGTTAGGGTTGAGGAGCCATTTATGTTAAACCCAAAATTTTGCACCTTAAAACTTTGCAACCATTTGACGGATTTACCTGAAATTTGAAATACACAATCAAGACCCATACATCTTGGGATCTGCCAAGTTTTGTACCGGTCAGATACACGGCTGCGAGTTATTAAGTGTGATCTGCGTGTGCATTTATGCTTTTCTGGAATTCTACGGTCGTGCCTACAGGTCGCATCGTTTGGCGTGATCGGTCTGAAATCTTCAGGGAACGTATGGCTGGGGTCCCCAATGTGCCTTTTGAAGATTTCGTGAAAAATATTAAACGGTTCAAAGTTATTCAAAAACAATTTTGCATTTTACTTTCAAATGGCCTTCTTACTTTCATAAATCCACCGCCTTGTTCTGGTTAGTGATCAGAGAAATGCTTGCCATTTAAATTTGGGACCCTCTAGCAACCTAATTCTTTTTGTATTCACCTAGTCGGAGCCTGAGGATACTAGCCATGTCTTTATTTTGGGTAAAACACCCCAGAAATATGTTTTCAAATTTCTGGAAAAGTACTTTCACAAAGAACTTTCGTGCTCACGAAGTGTCGCAATTTTGCAAAGCTTGCAAATTGCTACAGTACTTTTCTAGGCTGTGTGGAAATGAAAGACTTTTGGCACCCCGCTGCAAAAGAACGGTTGGGAATTTTGGGCTGAAATGTGAGAGAACGCAGCGATATCTCACAGATGTGTCTTTCAATGTTGTGTTGAAAAAATATTACATGCGCAAAGTTATGGCACTCCAAAGTTGACAGTTTTTCCCATAGGATAAACATTATGGCTCCCACGCATTACAGGAATCTTTGGCACCCTGCTGCAAAATAACGGTTTGGTCTTTTTTCATGAAATTTGAGGAAGACAGCCAACAGCCCACAGATGTGCCTTTCAGTGGTTTGGTGCACAAATATTACAGGAGGCAAAGTTATGGCACTCGAACTTCTCTTTTTCCCCATAGGACATTATGGCATTCGCTGCGCTTTTAGGGCCGTATCTCGAAATGGTGCAAGGTACGGACTTTTCATTAGAAAAATGCTTAGCCAGGACAGTCATAAATCATATGATTTTTTATTTTTTTCTACATCGTACGGTTCCTGAGATATAACTTATTTCGTATTCCAAGTCCTCATTTTCTGCTCTGAGACCCATTATTATGCATACATTCTTTGTACTCACTGTCTTTCTCTATGCAGCTTTTGGGGAAAACCAGCCTGTGCACTTACATTACTGTTACCGTTGCCCTTTCCACTTGCGGTTCTGTACCGTTTCACTTATCATGGACGCCTCACGCCACCATGTGCTTATCCTTGCGCTTTCATTTGCACTTCATGCTTCTGTTATTTTTTGCCATTTGTGTCTACAGTACTGTTTCTCTTTCTGTTTCATTTTGCATCACCATGCCCACTGACATTTCCGCTTGCAGGCACCATGTTACTATGTGACAACACATCACGTGGCAGACCATTCCGCTCACGCCACCATGTGTTACTCTTTCTGTTCTCATTTGCGCTATATTACCATATGCGCCACTGTTAGTGCTTCTGTTTATGCTTGTTGTTCCTGTTACTATGCCACAAGCCCCGGCCGATGCATTATGTGGTGCGCCCGCTGCTGCATTACATTCACTATTTCTCGTTATCATTCTCAAAAGAAGGCAAAATTAGCAAAATCGATGAAGATAGTAACAAGTGAGAGTGAGCTAGTTAGGTTGAGCTGATTCCCTCAGGCTTCATCAGCAGGCGATTGTCATCGGTCCTAACTCCTCACCCCATTCTCCTATACTTCTGCTGCTTACACATGTGATGGGGAGAGTTAGGGCTGATGACCCCAATGCGCACCCCAATGCCGGTTGGGGGTGGGCTGGGGTCCAAGGGGGTTTCAACCCTAACACGGAATTTCTCACTTTTGTCACTGTGGAACATCCCTAACTAATGCATTAAATGGAGTTTTTTGCCTCTAATATATATATATATATACAGTATATACATATATATAGTAATTTATCACAAGTATGGCAGCCATTGTGGAATTAAAATGGCTGCTACCAATCTAAAATGTTTGTTGTAGCAATTCTATTATTTAACCACACATCCGGTTGTGCCTTATTGCATAATTACTCTATCAGAAATACATTAAGTTATATATCGTATGCAAGGTCAAGTCAAGCTGTATTTGATATATAACTTAATGTATTTCTGATAGAGTACTGATGCAATAAGGCACAACTGATGTGTGTTATGTAATAATGTCCTGCCTCAGGTGTTTGAAGGGTGAGGCTGCAGACCAGTGTGTTCTTCACCTGAAAAGTGACATTATTACATAATAACACATACCCTGTCATGCCTTATTGATATTATATAATGGCTTGTGTATTTTTTTTTTTTTTTAGTTACTATTTTTCTCACCCTAGGAGTCCTCTGCTGCCCCTTTGACATTCCTCACACACAGACACCAGGTATGAGGCCCCTCCCTGAACCCCATGACTTACCCTTCGTGGCAGGGGTGGGTTTGACTGAACCCACCGGACCGGATGAGTATTCGGGAGGTGCCTTCCTGGCCTTTGTTGTGTGGGGACTATTGTCATCCTGCAAATGACTCCCATTTTCTATTTTTCCGGTTCTTTCCCTGAGAGGCTGTGGCATGCAGTGGTGCCAGCGGCATTAGCATGCATGCCTGTGCACACTCTCATCAGCGCCTGCCTCAGTCCCTCCCCACGTTCTTTAGAGCTGACGTGCGACCTCCCAGCCTCCACTAGGGGCAGGCAATCGCCAGGCCTTACTAACCCCCGGAGAAGGAGAGCAGTCCTGAAGATGCTCAGTCCTTCTCCTCCCTGCCAATCCCGTGACCCATGTCCATTCTCGAACACGGGTTGCTGGCGTGACACGAGGTAAGGCATCCAGTGCCTCAGCCCTCAGCCCCACTGGGCTAGCTATGGCTTGTGTATTAAGAATAAAGACTGCAAAAAATGATTTTTAAGTAGATTTTGGCATCTGTAGGAATATGAATATACAAAAGTCCACAGTTTGTATTTTGCCCACTAGGTCATGCTGGTAGTCTGCTGGCTTTCCACAACTCTGTGTTGTGGTGTCCCCCAACACACACACACTTTGTCTCTTATGTGTTTGTCCTGGAACAATTTGAAGCATCTGGGTGTGTACCAGGAAAACGATTTGTTTTCCATTACTTTTGGGAACCATGTGGTGTGTGGAATGAGTGCAACACTTTTGATGTGTGCATATGCTCCCAAGATTGTGGTGTTCAGCAGGAGAATGGAAGTGGGGATAGAGCAGTTAACTTGCAGAGGTGGGTTTCATTCCTGGAAAGTAGCTCTGAAAAGTAAAGTTTCTGATGTTTTACACACTGCCACTGCGTGTGACTTTTCAGCAAAGAGACAGCTTAGTAAGTGTGCATGGACAGTTAAATCCTTCAGTCACATGCAGCAGCAGTCTGGAGAAAAATGTTCTTTTCTGTTTTTTTTTTTTTTTTAATATAGGTGCCTGCTTAACTGGAGTAGTGAGGGATTGAGGGGTGATGTGAATCTATGAGGGCTTGAATGTTTGTTGTGGCTGGTGGGAGCCAGGCCTTTTGGTGGGCTGTACACAGTGGGGTTCTATGTAGTGATGTGGGTTTTCTACTGATTTCTATGCTGCATGTGATGGACAAACTACATTTGTCTTATGAGATCAGGTGTGTGCCCGGAGTTGATCCAGTGATGTTACTGTCAGATGTCATCACTGTTCCAGGGCACACTGACCAATTCAGAAATTTTCTTGCCATTGTATAATTCATTATCAAATGTGGCAGCCATATTGAATTAAACAATGGCCACCACAAATTAAAAATTAGCCATTAAACTTACATAATATAAATTATATTAATTAGATTGAATTGCGAACACTTACTGGTAATTTTGATAAATTTGTATTTAAAATGTAAAAATATTACGGAAAACATTAATGTAACTAGTTTTGTCTCAAAGTTAACCATTTAATGCCTAATTTTAAACATCAGTATGAACTCTGACACAAAAATAATGTTACCATTGAATTCATGGTTTCAAAAATGTGATTTTTATTAAAAGTAATACACATTACTACTAAAAAAATTGACATCAGTTTTAGACATGCCTGAATGTTTTTCCGTATGAGTTTCAATATGCTGTTGATCTAAAACAAGCACCTTTTCACAATATTACAATTCTTATAACTCTGTAATTCTAATATAATAACTGGTCAGCAATTTTTTCCATTGCTTGACCATTTATAATTGCCGTTATATCCTGCAGGTTATAACAGCAAACACCGCTATCTCAATCAGCTGAGAACAGCATCATCATTGGCTCCCACTGCTCCTGTGAGGGCTAAACAATTGAACAAACATGGCAGCTCCTCATCTTGCGGGCGAGGAGTTGCTTGACTGAGTCATCTATTCATTTTTTTTACTGTAAAACCCCAGCATTTTGCTAGCTCAATACATATCTGGTTGACCCTACCATTCTGAAGCTGCACAGTGGAACTTGCATGAAGAATGGCCACAAAGTGTCTCCAAAGGAAGGCACAATTTGTGATCTCCATCACTACAGCAACCTAAACACAGTGTTTCACAAAAAAAAAAGCTAACAAATAAAACAAGAAATAAAAAATGTAAAAGACTGTCTCTTAGAAAGACTGTGTGTGTGTGTGTGTGTGTGTGTGTGTGTGTGTGTGTGTGTGTATCTGCCTGCATCAATAAGACAGCACAAGGAAACCAAAGTGGAAAAAATGTTGCTCAGCAATTATAAATAATAAAAGATGGGGAAGTGTGCTTAAATTCAAAATTAATGGTTGCCCTCAGTGTGGGATGCTTTAATAAACCCCGAGGGTGAGCATTCCACACCTCGGGCAACCATTAATTTCTCATTAACACCTTCCCCATCCATTATTGCATATATAATGTAATGGTAGGGGAAACGCTGTTAACCTCAAAATCATCATTTCCTAAGGTTGATATACCATCTATGTGATGTAGTAATGTTGTTAACCTATCAATGCTACATCACATCGATAGATTAACAATGGGATTGGTCTGCATGTGCGTGCCTTGTTTTACACTCAGGAACTGATGGATAGAAACATAGAAACATAGAATTTGACGGCAGATAAGGACCGCTTGGCCCACCTAGTCTGCCCATTTTCCTACCTAACAGATAAGCTGCAGATCCTAGTTAACCAACAGCTTACTTCCTCCTACCCCCACTAGGACTGCCTTATGCCTGTCCCATGCATTCTTGAAGTCCCCACTGTTCTTGACCCCACGACCTCTTCAGAGAGGCTGTTCCATGCATCCACAACCCTCTCAGTGAAAAAATGCTTCCTCACATTACCTCTGAGCTGTCCCCTTCTATCTTCAAATTGTGCCCCTTGTTCTTGCACATCTCTTTTCTGGAAGATGCTACCCTCTTGGACTTTGTTAATTCCCTTGAGGTACTTGAAAGTTTCTATCATATCCCCTCTCCCTTCTTTCCTCAAGGGTATACATATTAAGCTCCTTTAGTCTTTCTTCAGATGTCTTCTGGTGCAGACCCTGCACCATTTTGGTTGCCCTCCTCTGGACAGCCTCCACTCTGTCTATGTCTTTATGGAGATGGGGTCTCCAGAACTGCACACAGTACTCCAGATGGGGTCTCACCAACTGTCTGTACAGAGGGATAACAACTTCCTGTTTTCTACTATTGATGCCTCTTCCTATCCTTACTGCCTTCTCACATTGCTTGCAGCGATGCATGCAGTGGTAAGGGAAGGACTGAACGGCTATGGCAGTGACTCCGTTTGAAAAGTAAGGAGCCATTTTCCCTTTTTCTTGGAACCATACACTATAAAAAACAATGTATGGTCCTTCTATCGGCAACCTGTTACTGTTAACTGTCTTGAGGTTGTTATGGCAAAGTAAACCTCTCGAGGCCGCTCTTGAAGTTTACACGGTTGTCTCGCAACGCCTCCATGGTTAACAGACTGGTTACCCATAGAGGACCATACATTATCTTCTATATAATATATGGGGAGCCCTTATTATTAACTGAAATCAAGCAGATTACAACCTTGTTATGCCATTGTTATGACATCACCATCTTGAGTATGTCACATCAATGATATAACAAATGGAATGTTCATAACAATCAATGTTCCTAGAAGTAATTCAGTAAAGTAATTCAGTCTGTGATTACGCAATCTTGGTAGTCCATACACTATAAATTATAAGATAAATGTTGCTTTGGTACAGCTACATTATCTACTGTCTTATTGCATTCTCTCTTGTCCCCTTCCTCTATGACACACCTGGAAATGAGCTACTTGCAGCTCAGCAGGTTCTTTTTTTTCAAATTCAACATCTTTACAGAATTATATAGTAACAGAGAAAGCATGGTGTACAAAGAATGTAACATGCTACAATGAGACAAAATAGCTTACATCTAGCGTATCATCAGAACAGTAAGAGATGAAATGTGTCTGTATATTCACAACAAAAGAAAACAGCATACCAAACCTTCCCTTAACCCCTCCTACCTCCTCCACCCCCACCCCTGGAGAGTGCCACATTGAGAAGCCAAAGATTGGAGAGATGAGAGATGGCAAGAAGTACTCTGATGGTGAAAATGTTTCAAGGGAGACAGAGTAGTCTATGGATGTCAGAGGTCGCCATTGTGTGGGCTTTAATTCAGATATAAAGCATATAATTTGTCCCATTTCTGGTTGAAGGAGGCCATGCGATTCCAGGAGCTAACTATTAACCTTTCAGTTTTGAAGCAAAGGAGATTTCTTTTAGCCATTCAGGGTATGAGATGGCAATTTGGTCCAACCAGTGTTTGAGAACCAGCCTCTTAACTGCTATGGAAATTAAAGCCATATGGAACCTACGCTCCTTAACACCAATGTTAAAATACATCCCTAATATACATATTTCTACTGTAAATAGCTCCCCCAATCCTAGGAGAGGGTCTAAGTTAGTTTGGATTGTATTCCATAGGATGCCACCTATCACAATACCAGAATATATGCAGCAGGTTCCTTTCAGCTGCTCCACATCGGTACAATTAGTTGATGCCAGCCTGCCAAATTTGGCCAGCTTGATCGGTGTATAGTACAAATTATTTAGGATGTGAAACTGAATTAACCTGTGTCTATCTTGGGTAAGATATCTGTGTGGGTCACTCCAAATCTGGCTCCAGGGTAGAGGGGAGTCAGGTAGGAGGGAGGCCCAGATCTTGGAGCCGGCAAGGGCACTGGGATATTTGGTGTCTAGTAGGTAAGAATAGATTCTGGCGATTCTGTGGGGCTTGCTTACACACTCCTGAATCTGTTCTAAAGGGCTTCGTTTGGGACGGTATAACACAGTCCCGAATGAATTGACTAGGAAGGTGTCTCAACTGAAAAACCTTGAATATGTGTTTCTGGGAGATGTTCAGTTTAGTTAACATGTCAGTGGAGGAAAAAGAGAACCTGAGAATACAAGTTTGCCACTGGCAAATCATGTATTTGTGGAAGCCAGTCAGGGTCAGTGGGAGCCACCTATTTTGATGTTGGGATTTAAAGTGAGGGTTGCGCAAATCTTTTGTGTGTGGTATGTTAAAGAAGCCCAGCATTGGGTTAAGATTTTAATGGAAAGGCCTATAACTGAATTTTGTATAGCCTCTGGCAATGTAGAAAAGGTATAATAGAAAATTCGGAGGTCGGAGATTATATTTGTCCAAAAGAGTAAGTTCTAGCTGCAACCAAGTGGGCTGGAATGGATTGGGTTGAACGTCTAACCAACATCCTAGTTTGGATAAATGACTAGCCTAGTAGTATAACATAAAATTCGGAGGCGAAGACCCCATCTGTCCTTAGGTAAATTAAGCTTTAAGAAGGCCTGTCTGGGGTGTTTACCCTCCAAATGAAGTTGGAGAGGGCAGAGTGGATCTGCTGAAAGTAAGATCTTGAAGCCATATGTTTAATAAATTTAAGGGTATAAAATGCAGGTAAGACATTCATTTTGATGATGCTAATACAGCCCCATAGAGAAATCGTCAGGCTGTCCCATCTGCAAAGATCTTTCTGAACTCTCATCAGCAGGTCATCCAGGTTAAGCTTCTTGATAACCTCTGGATCTCGGGTGAGATGTATACCTAGGTACTTGAGTGAAACTGGGGACCATCTTATGCCAAACTGAGCAAAGTTAGCTTGGGGTGTGGAGGAGTTTAGTGGAAAATAACTGATTTGGTTAAGTTTAATCTATAGTTGGATACTTGTCCGAACTGATCAATGATTTGTACTGCCTGTGCTAAAGAGGATTCTGGGTTAGTGAGATGCAAGAGGATATCATCTGCAAAAGCTGAAAGAGTCAGGGTTTCTGGGAGATAACACAGCCTGTGACCTGGGATGAGGCCTTGATACTAAGTATCTAGGGTTCTAAGTACAGATTAAATAAGTAGGGGACAGAGGGCAGCCCTGCTGAGTGCCGGAAAACAGGGGAATCGAGATGAGAAAACACCATTACAGTAGATTTTAGCGGAGGGTGATTTATAAACCGTTCTGATCCACTGGATAAAAATATCGGGAAGCCATTCTCCTAAGAGTGGACTACAAAAGTCCCAGTTAACCCTGTCAAAGACTTTTCGCATCTAGTGCAATTAGTGCCATGGGGACCTGGGAGTCTTGGGTGGCTTGGAAGATATGGAGAGGGTTCTCAGATGGACTGCCACAGATCTGCCTGAGCAGACCCCACCTGTTGGGGGACTCAGCAATTGCTGCCAAATCTGCTTAATTCTGAGAGAGAGTTTTGGTTAGGATTTTGATGTCGTAATTTAATAATGAGATTGGTAGTAACTAGCCAGTTCTGACAGAGGTTTGTCTGGTTTGGGATTAGGATTACTGTGGCCTCTAACAGAGAAGGGTCAAGGGAGTCTGAGGTGAACATATATTCATATAATTTCAGGAGGAGAGGAGAGATCTCCTTGCAAAAGGCTTTATAGAAGTTGGGAGGGAAGCCATCGGGACCTGGAGATTTGTCCAGAGTTAGACCATTTATAGCTTCCTCTATTTCAGCTAGAGTAATGGGAGAGACAGCCTTTCACATTGGTGTACCTGTAGGGAAGCGAGACTAACACCATCTAGGAAATGTTCTATATTGGGATGAGGCAATTGAGAGGTATCTCTACCATATATTTTCCTGTAAAAGATTCAAAATGTGTGCAATATCTCTTGGTAAGGTTTTAATAGAACCGTCAGGAGAATTCAGTGCAGGAATTAACCTTGAGCTTTCTGTCTCCCTCAATCTAAGGGCAAGCAGTTTACCAGGTTTCTCACCTTGGTCCAGGTAACTAGATTTAGTTTTAAGGATGGCATATTCCGTTTTTTCCTTAGTAAGTCTTCGTACTCATTCCTGAGCCCACATAAGGCTTCCAGATCGGTTTTGAGCTGGAGAGAAAAATCATTTTCAGCTATCCTAATTTGATTGGACAGTGAAATGATTTTAGCTTCTCTAGTTTTTCCTTCTGAAGCTAATTTTATGAACTCGCCCCTGATAAAACATTTGAGGGAGCACCAAATTAAGTCCTCTGGTAACAGAGCCCTGATTGAGTTCTGAAAGGACGAGATCAGAGATTTAATATGGGAAATTGTTTGGTCATCTTTTAGGAGTTGTGTGTTTAACTTCCATGAGGTATCCCTTTGACCATGTGGTCCAGGGGAAAGCTTGACCCATGCCAGGAGTGATCAGATATGACTATTGGCTCTATGCCTGTTTGGAGAATGCCTCTAGAAGGGTGGTGCTGATTAGGATGTAGTCAATTCTTGACCATGTTTGGTGTACTTGAGAGTAAAAGAAAGAGAAAGAGTCGGCCAGAAGGGTTGAGCAGGTGCCAGGGGTCACATAGGCCTAGTAAATTCATAAATCCTGAGGGCAATTTGGGAGGGAAGGGGTTTTAAGGGTCTGTAAGTTTTATTGAACTCGTGAGTTGGGGCAATATTCCAATCTCCTACCAGTATAAATAGAGAGGCAGGAACCCACTCAGTCTATCAGCTAAGTGCATGAGAAATTTGGGGTCTCCTCCCACCGGGCCATAAATTGCCTAATACCATTCTAATATTGTTAAGCAGACCTTTGACCAAAACGGATCAACCCTCTTGATCCGTAGAGCTATCTTCAACCACAAATATAATATATCGCTTTATCAGTATAGCAACCCCTCAATTAGCCGATAGCATCCGGACACAAAACCTGAAAAACCCAGATGTCGTAACCACTGGATTCTGAAGCCAATAAATGTGTTTCCTGCATGAGAAGGATGTCAATATTTAGCAAGGAGCAGTTTTGGAGAACCTGATGCCTTTTGGTAGCATCTCTGATGCCTCTGACATTCCAGGTAGTGATTTTAATAGGCCCCAAAGCCATGTAGCTTGATATCGTAGTTAAGAGAAACAAAACTCAGCAGTACTTCCACCAGATTCAAATACAAGTGGCACCCTCCAGGTTTCCCCCATCCCTGCCTCCCCTTGAGCAGAAATAAAAGTACAGAAGTTCCTCAGCCCTTGAAAGTCTAATTGTGGGCAAAAATGGAAGTGATGGGTAAAATAACATGTGGATACTAAGCCCAGATGAGGAGATAGCCATGATCCCCTCCTCCCCACTCTATAACATCCCAAGCTCTCCCAACCCCTTAAACTATATACAAAAGGTCCCTGTAGAATTAAAGCCATATTCGAGAAAGTTGAATAAACCTAGTGAGAACCATCCCCAAAGGGTTGCAGACCGAGGATAATCAGTATTAAGCCGAGCTGGTGGAGAAAACTGGTCCAGTTTAGAAAACGTGTCATCATACCTCGGAACAAGCATTGGCATCCTGGTCTCCTGGGTACTGCAACCTCCCTCCCTTACTAGACCACGAGGCAGGTCTCCCAGTGCTTGCTCTATCCCTGAGCCTCCACCCACCAGACCTAGGTAAAAAGGAGAAAAGGGAAAGCTATACATCATGCCCCAATAACAACGTATCAAATGTTAAGCCTGTAAAAGACATGTAAAGTACAGGGACCATACCAAGAACTGTAGAAACGTGAAAATAACAGGTGGCCCTCAGCCCGTTCCATCAGGAATAAGTAATAGAGCAGGGCTCATGGGGTTTGACTTTTCGCCAGTCATTCCTTCTTGCTACAAGCCCATTTTAAAGATTTTACAGCCCCATTCACGGAATTAAACTAGCCCGAGGTATGGGAAGTAGCCGGAGGATCCAAACAGAAGGGACCAAGTGGTCCGTCTCTTTCAAGGGCCAGTAGAAACAGCAAATGGATTCTTGGTTCCGCCCCCCCTTCCGGAGTAATCAGTCAGGCCACTAACGCCTGCTTAGGCCTGTTAGGCCGCATCCTAGTCTCAGCTACGCCCAAAAAAACTGAAACAGAAGAGGGAAGAATGGTTAGACCAACAGGTAATAACCTTAACACCAACTCATAGCAAGAAAAACTGATGGACAAAGCTAGCGATTTAGAGCTCAGGTAGATTTAAAGAGACTTGGTAGCTTGAGGGTGAGATCAGTAGTGGCCTGTTCTGGTGTTTCAGTAGAGTGCCAGACACCTTCTAATGCCACCTGGAGTTTAGCTGGATAGTTCATACGGAAACAAATTCCAGCAGTGATGAGCTTATTTACAATCGGGTGGAAAGCAGCTCTTTTCTGGTGTGTTTCAAGGGAGGAAGTCCTGTGCTAGCCTCAACGGGTTGCCCCAAAGAATTGATTGCAGCTCCTTAGATTTGGAAAGGACATGTTGTTTCTCGAGAAAACTGAGAAATTTCACTATTATGGGCCACGGAGGAGCTCAGGTGGGGGCCTTGGCTTTAAGAATGGTGAGCTCGCTCAATGTGGTATCATGGGTTAAGGTGGGAAGGACCCACAACCTTGTTGAGAAGTTTTTGAATGAATGTAATGGTGTCCGTTCCTCTTCAGCTTCCGGCAGACCCAGGATCAGTACGTTGTTTCTCCTGCTTCTTCCTTCCAAGTCCTCCATTTTAAGTTGGAGCTTATTGATCTGTTGTCTGAGTCAGGTAATCTCTGGATCGATTTTCCCTTCCAGTTTTCAGTGAGGATGTTCTTGCCTCTGAATCCCCAACTCTTAGGGTTAGCGAGCTGAGGTCGCTTCGGATGGTTTTCAGCTCTGTAGAGATATCCTGTAAGGTTTCTAAAAGGTATCAGCTCTTGAAGGAAACGTTCTTCTGTTAGTGGATTTGCAGAGGAACTGGGAGGATTCTGTTTAGCAGTGTACCCGAACTTTGAGTTTTAGATTTTTTAGCTGATTTCTGGGGTAGCCGGTGAGGTATGCTAGGCTGGCCTGCTTCATCTCCGCCTCCATGCTTCGTACAAGCCAAATTAGACAGCTGCGAATCCAAGGTAAGTCGCTACCGCAATCCAGGCAGATGGAGCAAAATAGTGAGGTGTTCAAATGCTTCTTCAGATGCTAGAGGAGCGGAAAAAATAAAGTTTTACGGTCGGTGAGCAGGAGCTCTAGATTAGGCTGCAACTAGGTGCTCTGCATCACGTGACTCCGCAGCTCAGCAGGTTCTTATAGTAAACATCTTTAAATAAATAAATTATGCTTTAAAGTTGTGTGGTCCCAAATTAATGCTCTCTTAAAGTGCCAGCTTCAATGAATGCAATATTGTAGTGAATGGTGTGCATCTTAGTAACCCTGTTGACACAGCAATGGCTATTAATGCTTTCTCCACAGACATAGATGAATTTAAGAATTATCCCCTGTGTCTCCTCCACTCAATCAAGTGTGCCCTGTTAACATCCCCCCAATTTCCATTTTAGGATAGTGACCAGAAAAGAGGTGCTCAAACTACTTAGGTACATCAGAGTAACTGTATCTGCTGGTTATGACAGTCTTGAACCTAGGATCCTTAACAGTGCAGCCCTTGTCATTGCCTGCCCTATTGCTTGGCTATACAATAGGTCCCTCCTTGAAGAGAAGTCCCAGTAGTATGGAAGAGTAGCCCTTGTGACTCCTATCCATAAGGGATGGTCACAAGAGCAAGATGAGAACTACTGTCCTATATCCCTCCTTTACATCCTTCATGAAATTACTGGAGAGGATTGTCTACAATCAGGTCCAGGGGTATATTGAACAATGTGGCTTACTCACTGCTCATCAACATAGCTCTGAAAAAACACAGGACAGACACAGGTCTAGTCCGCCTCACTACAGATATCCTCTCCGCCCTAGACACTGGCTTGCTGACAGGTGTAGTCTTTATAGACCTCACCAAGGCTTTTGATTTGGTGAACCGTCAACTACTTATAGTTAAATTGAAATCTTTTATCTAGATTGCTTGTCTTTATGGTGGTTCTCCAATTACCTCTCTAGTAGGTCACAAATTGTAAAATGGAAAGATGCAGTATCAGATAAATGCCTTATCCTAGATGGGGTCCCTCAAGGCTCAATACTGGGACCCCTATTCCTCTTCCTGTATGTAAATGATATGCCAAAGAACTGCGGTGGTGAAAATTGCTCTTATATGCAGATGATGCTGTATTGTACTGGAGTTCTTGTGATGCTGCCTACCTGAATGGTCTACTCGGACTTGACCTTCAGTTGCTTGAGAATTGGTTCCACACCAATAAACTGGGTCTTAATGCCAACAAGACAAAGGCTATCCTTTTGTCCCTAAAGCCTAGGTCCCCACAGCAGGCATGTTCTGACCCCTAGTCTGTTAAATGGGTCCTGCGATTGACGTAGTGGAATCCATTAAATATCTAGGGGTTGGCCAGCCTGGTGGAGCAAAGGGCTGAGCGCTGGACACCACACCTCAAACCACGCCAGCAACCTGGGTTCAGGAACAGACTCGGGTTGTTGGGAGCTGGCTGGGGAAGAGAGGATTGAGCATCCAGAGGACTGCTCTCCTCTCCTGCGGTGGGTTGGGTGGGAAGCCCTTCTCCTGTAGCAGCCCCAGTGGAGACCTACTATGGAGTGGCACAGGAGGGACAACCAGGAATGCTGGAAACAACTTTAGTGCCCGTCGGATGATGGCCTCCACATTCTCCACACCTCCAGAACCTCCAGGAGCCTGCTCCTCCACAGCAGCACCCCAAGTCAGTAGAAAATATAGAATGCTGGGGTTCCCCATTGCCCCACTGCCTTCCCCTCAGAGGAGGGACCAGCCTGGAGATGGGGTTAATCTGGGATGACTCAGTGGACTGGCTGCAAGATGTGGTATGAAGGCAGTGCTTGGGGAGAGGATGGTCGGGAGTGGAGATGCCAGGAGGGCCCCGAAGGACAGGTGTATGTTGGAGCGTCATAGGAGGTAAAAGATAATTTAGGAGTCCTCCCAGGGAGCACTGCTGTAATCTGCTTTAAACATTAAATTGGCCAATATCTGAAGGTAGGTTAACTTGATATTCCCTGTGCCTAGCCTTTAAACTTGAGCTTAATAATGTTCATCCTAGCCTAAAAGACCTGTTAATTGCCAAACCGAGCAGGCAGTCCCTCAGATCCTCTGAGCGACCACTCATCCAAATCCCCAGAGTTAGGACTACTCTGGGCTATGGAGTCCTTGCCACCTCCACTCTGATCGTGTGGCATGCACTCCCTATTAATCTCAAGAATGCTCTTCACTTGGTGGTTTAAGAAAGGCCTAAAGACTCACTTGCTGGAACTTAGCTTACGTAACTGTATTCACTGATGGACTCCACTTGTGTATGCTGCGCTGAATCACTTGGCCTGCTCAGCTCCTAATTCATTCAGTGCTTAAGTCTTTATGTTTACTGAAAAGAAATCCTTGTTAGAATGCAATTTTTCCTGCTTGCACTTTTTAACTGGATCTTATCTTTGATATCTGAAGTTGTTACATAAATCTATTTTAATTTCTGGCATTGTTAAAATAATCCATATATGCTCATGTTTCTATTGTTTTAATCTGCTTAATGTATGTCACTGTACCTCTTGTAATTTACAAATTGTTATTGTAAGTAGACTTACTTGTTATTTGTCTGAATACTCCTTGTAATTAACTCTGGGTTGCCCCTGAAAAAGTGACCTCTGTGGTCTCAGTGGGTTCACCTGGTTAAAAAAAAAATTAAATAAATAAACACTTCCACATTATTAAGAAGTATGCATAACTCAGTGATGTTTGCAGGCACTTTGCATTCCCATGAGGTTATCCATTCCTTTTCTCCTCTCAGACCCAGTCGCCTTCCTTGTTTAGAGACTCCTTATCACTGATCCTTTTTGCTGCTGCCTCTTCTTTTAACTCCTACTTTACTACCTGTGCCCTTTCTCTCATCCCTTCCACCCCCACCCTCTTATTTTCCTCTTTCTGCCCTCCTCTCCTCTCTCTTTTCTCCTCTATAACCACTCCCTTGCTTCCCTAAAGGATGTGCTAGCCCTTAATTCTCAGAGTGAGGTAGTCCTGATAGCCTTGACCTAAGATTCTGCTTCTCTCAGCACCTGCCATCACTCTGCCTATTACTCTACTCCTTAACCTTTCTTTATCCTCTGCAACTGTTCCTGATGTTTAGAAACAGGCTACTGTCATACCTCTCCACAAAGGTGATGATTCCTCTTCTCCTGGTAACTTCCATCCTATCTTGTTCCTTCCCACCTTGGCTAAGTTACAGGAACACCATATTCTATCTCAACTAACTTGCTTTTTGACTGCTCCTCCTTTTCACCCTTTCCAGTTTGCTTTTAGAAATCCCACTCACATCTACCTTCCTCCTCTGGCTCACTGACTCCATCCTCACAAATATAGATCAGGGATTGATCACTCTTGCATTTTTGTTGATCTTGCTAAATTTTTAACACTGTGACATATCCCTCCTTTTGGACAAACTTAAAGCAGTGGGCCTCTATGACTCTTCAGCCAGTTAGTTTCATTC
Organism: Neoceratodus forsteri; assembly: GCA_016271365.2. Lineage (NCBI taxonomy): Eukaryota > Metazoa > Chordata > Ceratodontiformes > Ceratodontidae > Neoceratodus > Neoceratodus forsteri. Next base: position 1,877,541,418 of record CM057452.1, read on the forward strand.
TTACCTTAAGGCAAGGTCTCAAGATGTCCAGATAGGAAATTCCATTTCAGAACCACTTCCCATCTACTTAGGTGTCCCTCAGTGATCTGTTCTGGGTCCTATTTCCTTTTCTATATTCTTGAATGACCTCCCTCTGTCTCTTCCTCTGAATCCATTCATATGTACGCTGATGATTCAGTTCTTTTTGCATCTGACTCCTGTTCCCTTGACCTTACCTAACAGCTGCAGTTGGATTTGCAGCATTCATCATTGTTTCAAGTCTTACCAATTGTTTCTCAATGCCAACAAACAGTCTCCTGACTTTTTGCACTTGATAGAGGCTTGCCAGACTGACTTCTCTCCCTCCATTTAGCACCCTTGATGGTGCTAAGATTGAGCTGTTTCCTCATTTAAGTACGTTGGATATAGGCTTGACCAGTGTCTTGATTTCTCTGTGCATGGTGATGTCATGCACCAATGCTCACCCCAAACTTGGAGCATTGTTCAGGAATAAAGTGAGTGTACCACTTGCTGCCCACTGAGAAATTATTTTAAAGTTAGTTTTGACTATGGTGACTTAGTCTACAGTGGAGCTCCCAAATCCTCCCTTGCCAGACTGGACCCCCTTCATTCTTTTTGTTGTCTTGCTTTAGATTGTCTCCCTTGTACTCATCACTGCTCACTCTACTTTGCCCTTTCTCTACCCTCTCTTGTTGCTAGGTGCCTTCCCATTGTATCTAATTTATATCAATTTCGGTCTGGTTCCTTCCCTCCTATCTTAAATCCCTTCTGTCCTCTCCTGTTCTTCCTCATACCCTCTCCATAGCAATATTTCCCATTCCGTCTCTATTCCTTCTAGAAAATCTACTGTTGGTCAATTTGCTTTTTAATATAGCTTTCCTAAACTTTGGTCCTCACTTCCCTTTCAATTCATTCTGCCTCTTCTCCTTCCTCCCTAAAGTCTCTTTTTCATGATTTTTCTTCTCCAACTACCCATGACCATTTTCCTCTTGTCTTGTTTCCCTTTGCTAGTTTGAGCTGATCATGTTGTTTCACTCATTCTCCTTCTATACCAATAAGAGAAATTCCTCTGCCTAATTTAATCTGTGTTTTATTTACTGCTCATATCTATTTACTCATTTGCCTCTAATATTTATGATTATGCTTCTTTGGAGCACTATAGTATTATATTACTGCTATTTTTGTATTTTAATAGTTTTACTGTTTAGCATTCTCCATTTCCCTCTCCCCAGGATGCATCTGGAAATGAGCTGTTAGCAGCTCAATATGTCTTTCTTGGTGAAACATTTGAAATAAATGAATAAATAAATAAATAAATGCATACATACATACATGAGGGAAACCTGGATTCATGCTGTGAATCCAGCTCACCTACATAAGCTAGAGGAGCCTAAGGCAAACTGCGGAAGAAGTGTGTTTAGAAATTGGGAAGGGGTATTCCATAGGGATGTGCAAATACAAAATTATGTATTCATCAAATAATCAATTAATTCAACCCAGCTAGTGGGATATTCAAAAAGTATTCGATAGTGGAGTTCACATTGTGTGCAGACATACAGTATTCTGCAAAACAACATTTAAGCCATTAGCCCCCCACTTTCTTCTCATTAAAAGGAACTGCCCCTGGGCTGCCTGATGGTCAGCATGCTTCTGTGCCAGTGACCCAGGTCCTCACCAGAGAGATTGGTGGGACTAGCAGAGTACAAAGGCTGTGGGATCCACTACATGGATACACCCCATGGACCTGCTCCATGGATCCCCATTAGAGTGATTGGTGGGGCTATCAGTTGGTGGGGCTGAGAGATCCACCACAGGGTATACCCTCATACCCAGAACCATGACTCCCCAGAATGATCGGTGGGGCTATCAAAGAATGAGGCTGGGAGCTCCCTACACTGTCAGACCCCACCATGGATCCACACCAGAGTGATTGGTGGGGCTACCAGAGAACAAGAGTTGGGACTCGGGAGCTCCATCAATGAAGTGTATCTCAGGCTCAAGGATGGGGTGGACAACATTCGAGGAGAAAAGCTATATGTTCTTTCAGCACCTTCAAGAGACATTGAGCAGCTTTGCTGCCATGGATGATCATACATCATTGGTGATCAATGATCAGGCCATTAGGCCAACTGTTGTCTTCACATGCTGATCTTCTCTCCCTGTTTTGGAGGGGTCAGACTCAGCATCATCGCTTCCATCATGTAAATCTCAGCTTCAGATAGGGAGGCGGTGACCAATGATTGGGCCCATTGCAGGTTTCCCTGTGTGAGGTCCTTGCTCCTGCTGGAGGAGAGGATCAATGAGCAGGTCCATAACAGACTTCTCTTGTGCTGTTCCCAACTACTGCTAGAAGCAGGTCAATTCTCTGACTGTATGCTGTAGGATGGAGGAGGCAATGTGGGTTGGGCTGCAGTGTGCATTGGCTGGCAGTTAACTTCATTCTCCTGGTTTCCAAAACTGTCCCACCACCAATGGTCATCAGCAGCCTGTTACTTATCCATTGTCCACTGCCAAGCTCCACCCCATAACCTGGTCGTTCTGTCATTGAGACACAGGTCAGGAAGCATAGGAAGACCAGAAGCAGTTGTAAAATTCACAAGTAGTGTTTTATTATTACTAACAGTAAAATAAAAAAATTATTCAGTATAACTATTTACAAAGGCAGTACAGACAGATAAAACAAAGTCCTACATCTGATGGTATGTCTAATTCCAAGTTTCAGTTTCTTTCTCTCTCTCTCTCTCTCTCTCTCTCTCTTCCCCTCCCCTCTCTCTAGCAAAAGTATTGCTGCTCTTCTTATAAGTCTTTGCCTGGTAACTTGTTAAGAGAACATCCTATTTCTCAGAAAATGTTGTTGTCAATTTCCTTGCAGGTGCAACAAATAGAACAGCATCCCAAGTTGACCTTCTACTCACAACTCTGCAAAGAGTTTGCAAACAAGCCTGAGAGGGAGCTCAAACTGCATCTCAGGTTAACCCATTACATTCAAATAGCATAGATACATAGACAGTGTCAGCAGATAAGGGCCTATGTCCCACCAGTCTGCCCATTTGAGCTTGAAGTTCAGTTTATGTTTTCCTAGAAGTCTGTTGCCCTTACCCTGACCTCCAGAATTCCTTTATGTCTATCCATGCATTCTTAAATCCGTGATTGTTTCAGCCCTCACCACTTCCTCTGGCAGGGTGCTCCACTTGTCCACCACCTGTTCTGTGAAGAAAGTCTTCCTCATGTTTCCTCTGAATCATCCTCCCTTCAACTTCATCCCATGCCCTCTAGTCCTGGAACATCTTTTGCTTAAAATAGTGTATTACTGCACCCTGTTCCTCCCTGTAAGATACTTGTGTGTCTCTATCATATCCTCTCTCTCCCTCTTCTCCTCCAGGAGTACATGTTTAGTTCCTTCAACCTGTCTTCATAGGACTTGAGATGCAATCCATGCACCATCTTTGTTGCCCTCTCTGAACCTTCTCTACCCTGTCTATGTCCTTACGTAGGTATGGTCTCCAGAACTGTACACTGTACTCAGGTGGGGCCTCACCAGTGTCTTGTATAGGCGGATTATGACCTCCCTTTCCTGCTGGTGATGCCCCTGCCTATACATCCCAGCATCCTATTTGCTTTACCTGCTGCCTTGTCACACTGTTTCCCTACCTTGAGATCATCAGGATGATAACCCCAAGATCCCTTTCCTGCTTGGTGCATGCTATATCCTCACCCCCAACTGATATATTTGTGCCAGGGTTTTTGTGCCCTATATGCATTATGTTGCACTTCTTTGCATTGAATTTCAACTGCCAAACCCCTGACCATTATTCAAGTTTCTGCAGGTCCCTTCTCATTCTGTCTACACCCTCTGGTGTGTCTACTCTGTTACAGAGCTTTGTGTCATCAGCGAACAGTGAAATTCTGCCTTCTAGGTCCTGTGCAATGTCACTGATGAAGATGTTGAATAGGACCAGTTCAGTACTGATCCTGTGGTACCCCTGGTCACTCTTCCCTCTGTGGGTGACAGCCATTTACCACCACCCTCTGTGTCCTGCCACCCAGCCAGTTACCTATCCCCACCACACTGTCCTGCCCACACCCATATTCCCAGTTTGTGTAATAGTCTTCTATGTGGCACAGTGTCAAGGCCTTGCTGAAGTCCAGATAGGCCATGTCCACTGCCTCCCCTGATCCACCTCCCTAGTCACCCAGTCAAAAATTCAGCGAGGTTGGTCTGACATGACCTCCACCTGGTGAAACCATGCTGCCTTGGATCCTGTAGTCCATTGACAGCCAGATGTTCCACCAATCTCTCCTTCAGTGGTGCTTCCATGATCTTCCCCACTACCGAGGGTAAGGCTGACTGGTCTGTAGTTCCTTGCTTCCTCTTTGTTCCAACTTTTGTATAAGGGACTACATCTGCTGTCCTCCAGTCTTTGGGTACCGTCCCTGTTTCCAGTGATCGGCTAAACAGGATAGCCAGAGTTCAGCCACCACCTCTCTTAGTTCTTTAAGGACCACGAGGTTGCCCCATCTGGCCCCATTGCTTTATCAACTCTTATTACTTCCAGTTCCTTCAGGACCCTTTCTCGTGTAAAGGGACTTGTGTCCATTTCTGCACCATTCTCACCTTGTGCTCCTTCGGACCCATTGCCCTCCTCTTCCTCAGTAAAGACTGAGCAAAATGCCTTTCAATATGTCAGCTTTATGTTGTCATCCTCCACGTGGCCCCATCCTCCCTCTTCAGTCTCACTATCCCCTCCTTTGTCTTTCTTTTTCCTTATGTACCTGTAAAGGTTTTGTCCCTCTACCCACTGATTTTACAATGTGTTCTTCTGTCTGAGCTTTGGCTTCCTTACTGACCTCTCTGCCTCTCTTTACTTCTCCTGGTACTTCTCCTATCCTCTTCTGCCTGTGTCTTTTTGTATTGCCTGAATGTAATCTTTTTGGCTTTCACTTTCTTTGCTACCTCTTTGGAAAACCATAATGGTCTCCTCTTCCTTTTCCTCTTGCTAACCTGCTAATGCATAATTCTGTTGTTCTTATAATCCCCATTTTAAATACTGCCCCTGTTCCTCAACTCCTGATACCTGTCCCATTCCCTTAATGCCTCTTTCAAGTATCTCCTCATTTCCCAAAGTCTGCCCCCTAAAATCCAGGATACGTGTTTTGTGTGGTTTGGCTCTGCTCTTTCTGTGATTTCAAACTACAATGACTGGTGGTCACTGTTCTCCAGGTGCTCCCCAGTGTTACCCCCATCACACTGTCCCTGTTTGTGAGCACAAGGTCCAGTATTGCCTTCTGCCGAGTTGGTTCCATGACCAGTTGTAAGGAAGGCACCCTGAAGGAGTCAGGATAAATCTGCTCCTAGTTGATGCTGCTGCTGGGATGCTCCAGTCCACATCTGGAATACTGAAGTCTCAACCAGTACTACCTCACCCTTGTCTGCCATCCTTTGGATGGCGCATCAACTCCTATCTGTTTCTTCCTCCTGGGCTGGTGGTCTATAGACCACACCTGTGCAGATGGCTGTCCCATTTTCCTTTCGGCAACCCACAGTATCTCTCCCCATTTGTTCCTCCTGGATCTCTGTGGCCCTTATGTCATTTTCACATACAGTGCCACTCCTCCTCCTTCCTGCCTGCTCTGTCTCTTCTGAATATGTTGTAGCCAGGTTTGGCCATCTCCCAGTCGTGGTTATCATTACACCAGGTTTCAGTGATGGCCACAATGTCCAGGTCTGACTGCCATGACAGCCTCCAGATCTTCCATCTTGTTGCTAAGGCTCCTGGCATTTGCACACATGGCTTTCCATGATTTGACCTCCCTAGACTGTTTAGCTGTTCTACTCTAGCCCCTTCCTTGGTTTCTTTTATCCCTGGTTCTCCTTGCTGTCTGCCGTTCTGCTGAATTTTGCCCTTTCTGCCTTATCCACCTCTTGGGCACTAACCTCCATCTTTTGCACACTGCTTTGCAGAGATAGCCACTCCTCTGGTTCACTGGTTCCACTGTTAGCTGTGGGGGTGAGCAAGTAGGTACCTTCCATGCTGGCCTGCCACCTCCTTTGCTAGTTTAAATGCTTGTCAATGTAGCATTTAAACTTATCGTTAGTCTTGGATTCCCTAGAGGATGGATGCAGGCCGTCAGGCAGACAAACCTCCATCCCTCCAGGTGGATCCCCAGTCACAATGATCCAAACCCTTCCTCACAGCACCAGTTCTTCAACCATGAGTTAAAGTTCCTGGTGCATGCACTTCTATGCTCTCCTTGCCTCTGCATGGGTAGTACTTCTGAGAAAGTGACAGAAGTAGCTACTTGTGAGACCCTCCCAATTTCCTAAACTCTTCCTGAACTTCCTTTGGCTCCCCATTTGCCAGGTCATTAGTACCTAGGTTGATAATGACATCCAGCTCACCCTCCTGTCTTGCCTTCGGTGATCCCCAGGATCTTCCTTCCATCCCTCCATGCCATGGCACCTGGTAGGCACCTCACCTCCCTTCCCTGTTCTCCCCTCCTGTGTTCCTAGCTGGATCCTCTTATGATGGAGTCCCCACCAGGATTCACTTCCTCCTATTCTGGGGTCCACTGCTTTCCCCTCTGAGGTCACCTCCTTGGCTAACCTCACATCCTTTCTTTCCACTTCTCTGGGTACCTCTATTTGGTTGTCCTCATTTGCCAGTGTGGCATATGAGTTCTTGAGTGAAATAGGATCTGGGCTGTGCCTCTGCCTGGCGACTCTAATCCTCCCTGAGCCCACTGTCATCCAAGTGCTCCTCATTCTCGGCATCCTTTGAGGGCAGTTGCATTGGACTGGGTGGTTTCTGGATGGGGTGATGGTACTCCTGACCCAGTTTATTTCCACTCTGAGTCTGGCTACCTCATGCTGCAGTCAGAGAGATGCATGCAGATAGGGCAGCACCTCAGTGTCCAGAACATCTGCCTGAATATGGCTGCCCACAGCCATTGCATTGCACCCTCCCATTATACTGATTATACTCTGCTATTCCACTACTTATCTGCTACTGAAGCTCTCCTAGTTCCCTTTTCATTAATTTACTGTCCTAAAAGTCCTGCCACTGATCCTCAGATAATTTTCTTAAAAAAAAAAATAAAGAAATAAATGAGTCAAAACACTTGTCGTGCTGAGGGTGGGCTTCTTCCTCTCTATGCCCTCCTACTTCACAACCCTTACTATATCCTGTGTTTAGCTCCTGTCAATCCAGATTTAACAGGGCATATAATTAAGAGTTGGGGGAAAGAGGCGAAAATTTGCAACAATTAAGACAGCACAGAATTACACCACCACTGTTTTAAATTTTCAACAGCCCAAAAACAATTCTAAGTAAAGACAACAAAGAAAGCACAGTGTCACTAAAAGCCCACAATCTAAGTTTAAAAGAAAATAGCAATTACCAGTTACTCTAAAGCACTGAATTGAATATGTTTCCTTCCTTCCCTTCTGGCTCTTCTGAGAAAATAAAACTCACTTACTACCTCAACTCTGGCTAAGCCCCACCTCCAGTTATCACGTAGCTGGGGTCAGAGCCAGACAATTAACACCCCTCACCCAACTACAGGGCAGTCAGACAAGCCAAGATAAAATTTGCAGCAATTAAAGACAGCACAGAATTACACCACCACTACACTTTAAATTTTCAACAGCCCAAAACAATTCTAAGTAAATACAACAAAGAAAGTACAGTGTCACTAAAGCCCTCAATCTAAGTTTAAAAGAAAATAGCAATTACCAGTTACTCTAAAGCACTGAATTGAATATGTTTTCTTCCTTCCCCTTCTAGCTTCTTCTGAGAAAATAAAACTCACTTGCTACATCAACTCTGACTAAGCCCCACCTCCAGTTATCATGTAGCTGGGTCAGAGGCGAACAATTATCACCCCTCACCCAACTACAAGGCAGTCAGACAAGCCATGATAAAATTTGCAGCAATTAAAGACAACAGAATTACACCACCACTGTGTTTTAAATTTTCAACAGCCCAAAAACAATTCTAAGTAAAGACAACAAAGAAAGTACAGTGTCACTAAAAGCCCACAATTTAAGTTTAAAAGAAAATAGCAATTACCAGGTACTCTAAAGCACTGAATTGAATATGTTTCCTTCTCCCCTTCTGGCTTCTTCTGAAAATAAAACTCACTTGCTACATCAACTCTGACTAAGCCCCACCTCCAGTTATCACGTAGCTGAGGTCAGAGGCCAGACAATTAACACCCCTCACCCAACTACAGGGCAGTCAGACAAGCCATGATAAAATTTGAAACAATTAAAGACAGCACAGAATTACACCACCACTCGTTTTAAATTTTCAACAGCCCAAAAACAATTCTAAGTAAAGACAACAAAGAAAGTACAGTATCACTAAAAGCCCTCAATCTAAGTTTAAAAGAAAATAGCAATTACCAGTTACTCTAAAGCACTGAATTGAATATGTTTCCTTCCTTCCCCTTCTGGCTTCTTCTGAGAAAATAAAACTCACTTGCTACCTCAACTCTGACTAAGCCCCCTCCAGTTATCACATAGCTGAGGTCAGAAGCTAACAATTAACACCCCTCACCCAACTACAGGACAGTCAGACAAGCCAAGATAAAATTTGCAGCAATTAAAGACAGCACAGAATTTCACCACCACTACATTTTAAATTTTCAACAGCCCAAAAACAATTCTAAGTAAAGACAAAGAAAGTACAGTGTCACTAAAAGCCCACAATCTAAGTTTAAAAGAAAATAGCAATTACCAGTTACTCTAAATCACTGAATTGAATATGTTTCCTTCCTTCCTGCCTTCCTTCCCTTTCTGGCTTCTTCTGAGAAAATAAAACTCACTTGCTACCTCAACTCTGACTAAGCCCCATCTCCAGTTATCACGTAGTTGAGGTCAGAAGCCAGACAATTAACACCCCTCACCCAACTTCAGGGCAGTCAGACAAGCTAAGATAAAATTTGCAGCAATTAAAGACAGCACAGAATTACACCACCACTACGTTTTAAATTTTCAACAGCCCAAAACAATTCTAAGTAAAGACAACGAAGAAAGTACAGTGTCACTAAAAGCTCACAATCTAAGTTTAAAGAAAAATAGCAATTACCAGTTACTCTAAAGCACTGAATTGAATATGTTTCCTTCCTTCCCCTTCTGGCTTCTTCTGAGAAAATAAAACTCACTTGCTACATCAACTCTGACTAAGTCCCACCTCCAGTTATTACGTAGCTGAGGTTAGAGGCCAGACCAATTAACACCCCTCACCCAACTACAGGGCAGTCAGACAAGCCAAGATAAAATTTGCAGCAATTAAAGACAGCACAGAATTACACCACCGCTCTGATTTAAATTTTCAACAGCCCAAAAACAATTCTAAGTAAAGACAACAAAGAAAGTACAGTGTCACTAAAAGCCCACAATTTAAGTTTAAAAGAAAAATAGCAATTACCAGGTACTCTAAAGCACTGAATTGAATATGTTTCCTTCTTACCCTTCTGGCTTCTTCTGAGAAATAAACTCACTTGCTACCTCAACTCTGACTAAGCCCCACCTCCAGTTATCCACGTAGCTGAGGTCAGAGGCCAGACAATTAACACCCCTCACCCAACTACAGGGCAGTCAGACAAGCCATGATAAAATTTGCAGCAATTAAAGACAGCACAGAATTACACCACCACTACATTTTAAATTTTCAACAGCCCAAAAACAATTCTAAGTAAAGACAACAAAGAAAGTACAGTGTCACTAAAGCCCACAATCTAAGTTTAAAGAAAATAGCAATTACCAGTTACTCTAAAGCACTGAATTGAATATGTTTCCTTCTTGCTTCCCTTCTGGCTTCTTCTGAGAAAATAAAACTCACTTACTACCTCAACTCTGACTAAGCCCCACCTCCAGTTATCAAGTAGCTGAGGTCAGAGGCCTAACAATATATTATATTTCAGTAATATAACTACATACTTTTTCAAGCCAAGGGATCCCAGTTTCACACAAGATTCACATATATTTTTTATAACCGTAGAAGCTATGCAGGGGGAGAAAAGAAGGAAACAGCAAGGGAAGGAGCAGAGATATTGCAGGCACAGAGAATCGTGAGACTGCAAGAGTGATCAGTTCCTAGGTCTCACGAGAACATTTGGTTGTGCAACCAGACAAACAAGACAGACAAAGAGGCAGAAAAGGAGAGGATAGAACAGATCCTGCTTTTAACTCTTTCTGCATAACAAGCAGGACAGGGCCTTATTCAACCATGTCACACCCTCTAGTTCCAACTCCTGAACTCTGCTGTGACAAGCAAGTTTCCCTGAGTCAGAGTTCTCCCCACCCTGTCCCTGATCCACTGCAGCAGGTCCACTCCAGAGTGGTACATGTCTTTCCCCTTATGCCTATGCTTCCTCATTTATCATAGAAACACAGAAACTTAGAATTTGATGGCAGATAAGAACCACCAGGCCCATTCAGTCTGCCCTTTTTCCATATCTACTAAAAATAATGAAGATCCTGATTAATCTCCATCTTCACATTCTTTTTGAACTGCTAGGGTTCACCAGTACCTATCCCAAGCAGTTTTGAATTCTCTACTGATCCTCCCCCACCACCTCTGCTGGGAGGCTGGTCTATGTCTTCAGTACCTTTTCATGAAGAAGTACTTCCTCACATTGCCCCTTAGCCTACCCTTCCAGTTTCATGTTGTGCCCTCTTGTCTTAGAGCATCTTTTTCTCTGAAAGATGCTACCCTCCTGTGTTTTATTTATTCCCTTTAGATACTTGAAGTTCTCTATCATGTTGCCCCTCCTCCTCTCCTCCAAGGTATATATATTGAGTTCCTCCAATCTCTTCTCTTATGATCTTTGGCACAGGCCCTGCACCAGTTGTGTTGCTCTTCTTTTGAACTGCCTCAACTTTGTCTGTGTCCTTCCAGAGATGTGACCTCCAGAACAGGAAACAATATTCCAAATGAGGTCTCACCAGTGATCTGTACAGTGGTATCACCACCTCTTTTTCTTCTGCTGGTGATACCTCTCCGTACGCACCCCAGCATCCCACTGGCTTTCTCCACTGCCTTGGCACATCGTTTGGCCACCTTTAGGTCATTTGATATTGTCACCCCCAGATCTCTTTCTTGTGTAGTGGTCTCTAATACCACTCCAACCATCACGTAATCCTCCCTGTGTTCCTTCACCCCAGGTGCATGATTTTACACTTTTCCACATTGAATCTTAGCTGCCACACTCTGGACCATTCCTCCAATTCAGCTAGGTCGCTTTTAATTTTCTCCACCCTCCTGGATCATCTACCCTATTGTAGATCCTTGTATCATCTGCAAAGAGGCATACCTTTCTCTTCAGCCCTTTCGTAATGTTGCTTATGAAAATATTAAACAGAACTGTCCCAAGAACTGATCCTTGTAGCACTCTGCTGGTCACCTTCCCTACCTCGGATTTAGCTCCATTTACCACCACCCTTTGCGTTCTGTCTCTCAGCCAATTTTAACCCAGTTTACCACCTTGCAACCCAACACCAGGCTACCCGGCTCAGAAGACTGGAGAAGGGCTCATGTGATCCCGCTCCACAAGAGTGGTAGCAGGGAGGAGGCGGGGAACTACAGACCAGTCAGTCTTACCTCAGTAGTGGGCAAGATTATGGAGGCACTCCTTAAGGAAAGGATAGTGCAACACCTGGAATCCATAGGGGCACAGGATCCAAGACAGCATGGGTTTACAAAGGAAGGTCCTGTCAAACTAATCTCATAGATTTCTTTGACTGGGTAACCAGAGTGGTGGACCAGGGGGAGCAGTTGATGTCGCCTACCTTGACTTCAGCAAAGCTTTTGACTCTGTTCCACATAGAAGATTGATAAATAAGCTAGGTAGGCTCGGGGTGGGTCAAGTTGGTCAACTGGGTGGCAAACTGGTTGACTGGCAGAAAACAGAGAGTGGTGGTAAATGGTATACAGTCAGAAGAGATGCAAGTCACAAGTGGGTACCTCAGGGATCAGTCCTGGGCCAGTCCTATTCAACATCTTCATTAGTGACCTCATGAGATGGACTAGAGGGTAAGGCTTGTCTGTTTGCAGATGACACCAAGATCTGCAACAGAGTAGATGATCCAGATGGGGTGGGCAGAATGAGAAGAATCTGGATAAACTAGCAAAATGGTCAGAAGAGTGGCAACTGGGATTTAATGCAAAGAAGTGCAAAATCATGCACATAGGAAGAGAAACCCTGAAGCCACTTATAGGCTGGGAGGGAGTTGCTAGCAGTCACAAAGGAAGAAAGAGACTTGGGCATCATCATCACTGATGACCTAAAATCATCCAAGCAGACCTCTAAAGCAGTAGGTAAGGCTAGGGGGTGTTAGGGTGTATTAGTAGGGTATCAAAAGTCGTAAGAGGGAGGTAATAATCCCTCTGTACAAGACATTAGTTAGGCCCCATCTGGAGTACTACGTGCAGTATTGGAGGCCACACCTTCACAAGGACATTAACCAAATTGAGGCAGTCCAGAGAAGGCAGCAAAATGGTGCAGGGACTGCATCAGAAGACATATGAGGACAGATTAGCAGAGCTCAATATGTATACCCTTGAGCAAAGGAGGGAGAGAGGTGATATGATCGAGACATTTAAACACCTTAGGGCATAAACAAGGTGAAAGAGTCTAACATGTTTAAATATAAGAAAAATTGCAGGACAAGAGGACACAGCATGAGATTAGGGAGGCCGATTAGGGGAATGTGAGAAATTCTTTTCACAGAAAGGGTGGTAGATGCATGAATAGCTACCACAAGAAGTGGTGGCTATGAATACAGTGCAGGGCTTCAAACAGGCATGGGATAGGCATAAGGGAGCAATACAAATGACTATGAATAGATAGGTCACTGACAGAGCAAGGCGATGGCACATTTATAAGGTAGAAAAGAAATGGGCAGACTGGATGGGCCTTGCGGTCCTTATCTGCCGTCAACTTCTATGTTTCTATGTTTCTATGTTTCTATGTTTCTATTCACAAGCCTCCTATGTGGAATGGTGTTAAATGCCTTGCTAAAGTCTGGGTAGGCTACATCCACCTCTCTTCACAATCCACCTCCTGGTCACCCAGTCAAAGAAATCCACCAGATTTGTTTGACATGACTTCCTGACATGAATATGTGCTGCATCAGATCTTCTGCTCTGCTGGAGTTGAGGTGCTTCACTATCCTTTCTTTTAGCAGTGATTCCATAATCTTCCTACCACTGAGGTCAGGCTGACAGGTCTATAGTTACCAGCCTCCTTCCTGTTCCCACTTTTATGGAGGGACTACATCACCCCTTCTCCACTCCTCTGGAACCACTCCTGTATTAAGTGACTTGTTGAACTGAGATGTCAGTAGTGCAGCCAGTACCTCCCTTAATTCCTTTAGTATTTTAGGTGTATCCTGTCTGGCCCCATTGTCTTGTCCACCTTCAGTTTTGTGATTTCTTGTAGGACTCTTCCTCTGTAAATGAACTGTTGTCCATCTCCCTTGAAGTCTGATTTTTAGCTGTGGTCCCTCCCTTTACCTTCCTCTGTGAAAACTGAACAGAAATATTTGTTCAGGTTGATGGATAAGAATAAACCTATGGATGTTATCTATCTCAGTTTCAGAAGGGCTTTTGATAATGTTCCTCATGATATACTTATTAACAAGTTGATACATATAGGGGTAAGTAATAGCATCACTAGTTGGGTCAGTAACTAGCTCAAAATAGAACCCAGAAGGTCAGAATTAGAGGATTTTGTCAAAGGATGGTATGATGACAAGCGGGGTCCCACAGGACCTAGGTCCTTGGACCAGTCTTGTTTCTTATTTATTTCTGACTTGAATACTGGCTTAAAGAGTCTATGCACAAATTTTGCAGATGATACTAAGATACTGTAAATAGGAGGTCTCAAACAGGGAACAAATTGAAAACATCCAAGATGATTTAGATGGACTGCTGGTATGGCTATAAATAATGGTATGGAATTTAATCTAGATAAATGCATGGTGATGCACTTAGGTGCAAATAACAGTTGGCAAATATACACCCTAGGTAATTATAGCTTAAAAGCAGTGTACAAGGAAAGGGACCTAGGTATCATAATTACCAGCAATCTCTCCTTTGGAAGTCATTGCAATGAAACTGTAATAAAACAAATCAAATAATTGTGGCACTAAGGAGAGCTTTTGTATCAAGACACAGGTCATGCCTGTTACCACTAAATAGTAATCTAATTAGGCAACACCCGGATTACTGTAGTCCATTTTAGAGTCCATACCTCAAATGAGATATAGAGGTTCTGGAAAGACACAGCGAAGACCACGATGATCTCAGGGTTGCAACATCTAACATATGATGAGAGATTAGAGAATTTAGAGCTGTATTCAGCAAAGTTAAGGAGAGTAAGGGTGGTCTGATGCTTATGCACAGAATTAGTAGGGATGCTGAGCTGATGGATGGCCTTGAATTTCAGCTAGCAGATAGGGACGTTTAATTTGAGAAGCCATAATAAACAACTCCGACTAACATATCCAAGAGGTATACACAGAGCATTATACCACACTGGAATAAACTCCTGAGAATATAGTCATGTCAGAAACACCAGAACTCTTTAAGGTGCATCTAGATTTCTACCTAATAGGTAGCCAAGGTTAATAACCCGAATGGGGAGTCAGGCTTAAATCAGCCTTGGCCTTCTGCCTGCCTACTTGAAACCTAGTATGAAACCTAGTACGGTGCTTTATCCTGGTCTCTCTCAACTCCCTCCCTTCTCCCCTTTTTATTTATTTTATTTTTGTTTACCAGGTAGGTGCGCTAGCAGTAGAAATGACTATTTTCCGCACGACCCAGGAAGTTACAGAGTGGAAATTATATAAAACACAGAAACAAAACAAGGTTTTACAGTAAAATACAAGCAAGGTGATGAGAGCAAGGTTCAAAACAGTGTGATTCATGACAAAACATGCAATAAGGCAATCTGTTGGCAGGTGCAGGACATAATTCACATATTTGCAAGGAATTATCATGATGCAAAGTTTGGGGAGAGTTCATTGAAAACAGAAACCATATACTTGCAAGGAACTATCAGGTATAATGAGCTGGGAAAATTGCAAAATAGGATACAGTAGGCAGTTCCTTAGGGAGAAACATATTCACACGGTTTGGGAGATAGGGCACAGAGTATTGCAAGTAGGAGCTTTTCAGCAATGATTACAAAGCTCTAAGGAGTAGAGAATTAGTTATAGTAGGACAGGGCAAGGTTATCGATAACAAGCCAAGAGGAGAAGTGCATCAAGTTGGGAGGGAGTCAAGTAGACAGGCAGGGGAGGATTAAGTGCAAGGCATTAGGTAGAGCACATCAAGTGCTCAGTGGTAAGAGTAAAGTAGGAGAGGTACTAAGGGGATTGAAGCAAGGGCATCAATTAGAGGAGATGAGGTAGCTATGGAGATCCTTTTTAAAAGTGTTATGTGAGGGTGCTTGGTGGATCGCTAAAGGGAGGGAGTTCCATAGCTGAGGAGCTGGTGGTCAAAAGCTCTGGTGCCTTTGGTGGTGTTACTTTTGGGACACATAGAAGGTTTTACAGCCAAGCATAGGCCATAGCTGGACATCTGAGGAACAAGTAGATCAGTTAAGGTTTTTGGAGTTTGAGACAGCATAATACTGTCAACAGTCAACCCAAAGGAGTAAAGTCTAGCAGCATTTGGCGACATCCAGTTTAGATCTGAGTAGAGGAGGCAGTGAAGTTTCCACTGATGGGAGGAGGAGGCATAGCAACAGATATTATTATAGGTGATGTCCCATCTATTGAGATTGGATTTAGATAAGGCAGCACAAGTCACAGCTCCATATGTAAAGGTGGGTAGAGGAATACCATGAGCAATGGCAAGCCTCGCTGCAGGGGTTAGTGTATATCTGATCCAGTACGCTATACCTAATTTAGAGTTGACAGATTTACATGGGTTCTGGATGAGAAGATCAAAGTTTAGGGATTGGTCCAGTGTTACCTCTAGGTACTTAAATGAGGTCATTGAACCAATAGGAAGCTATCCAGGCAAGAGTCCATGAAATTATTTTGGTAGATTTTGTGTTTAGAATTTGTCCCAAATAGCATGGGTTGGGTTTGTCCTCATTAAGGACTAGTTTGTGATGTGAGAGCCACGCTTGGGTGCTCTGAAAGTCAGTGAAGAGCTGCAGATTGATGTCAGAGATGTTTTACGTGTTGGTTTATAGGACTATATCATCAGCGTGGAGGAGGGAGGAGGTGGCAGTAAGATTGAAGGTGATGTTATTGATAAACATAGAAAATAGCAGTGGCCCCAAAACTGAGCCTTGTGGTATGCCAATGTTCACTGTTGCCAAGGCAGAATAGGTTGAGTTATATTTTACAACTTGGACCCTGCTGACAGGTAACTATTGAACCAGTTGACAACATTATGCACACGGCCCAAAGACTTCAGGGTGGCAAGGAGAATGGAGTGGTTCACCAAGTCGAAGGCCTTTGTCATGTCTATGAAAACAGCTCTGGTTAGAATACCTGAGTTCATAGCAGTGAGTCTGTCAGTAGTAAACTTAAGCAGGGCTGTGGAGGTGCTATGGCCTTTGCAGAAACCATGCTGGTCAGTTTAAGACGGACATTTTGAGAAGAGTTTGATGGTTTGTGTAGCAACTAATTTTTCCAGGATTTTGCTCAGAACTGAGGATGGCAATGGGTCCGTAGTTAGATGGGTCTTTGGATCATCCTTTTGAAGACAGAAGTGACCCTGGCTACCTTCCATATGTCAGGGATACTACTTTGACATAGAGAGCATGACCATTTGGCTAAGGGAGCAGCAATGGCCAGGGCTGCTATTTTAGTAGTCTGGGTTAAAGACTGTCTGAGCCTGTGGCTATGCTGTCTGAGATTGAGCTAACTAGTTTAGAGACCTCCTGTCAAGTGATAGCCTTAAAGTAGAAGGAGGAGCCAATGACTTCTTGGCTGGAGGTCGCAGGAGGGCAGTGATGTTGTGAGGCAGGGAAGGAGGATGTGTATTTATTTTTAGCCTAGTAATTCCCTCCTGGTCTTTCTCCTTTGCTAATGTATCTATAAAATGCCTTGTCCCCATTTTTAATTTCATTTGTTATTTTCTCCTCTGTCTTCTCCTTAGCACTCCTGACCGCTTTTCCTGCCTCCTTTTGCTTTTCTAAATACACTGCCCTGTCCTCCTCCTTCTGTGACTCCTTATACTTCCTGAAAGCCATCTTTTCCCTCTTACTTTCCCAGCCACTTCCTGTGAGAACTGTAGTGGTTTCTTTTTTCTTGTCCATGACTATTTCCGAATGCAGAGGTATGTCACCTCCACAATGACTCCTTTTAGATGGGTTTTAGATGGGCGCATGGTTCTTCTACATCCCCTTCTCTCTCCCTCTGCTAGGGCTTCCTGAGACATAACCCCATCCTTATAAAGTCTGCCATCCTGAAGTCAGAACCCTCACTTTTGTGTGGCATGACCTTGTTGCAGTACTCATATTAAACCCCATTGGTTAGAACCAGGTCCAAATTGCTCCCTCCTGGGTTGGCTCAAACACAAGCTGCTTGAGGGCATGCTCCCAGCAGAGAGTCTAGAACAGTGAAGCCTGCCAGGAAGCGCATCTTGGGAATTCTGCAGTACAGTTACTGCAGTAAACAATGCAATTTCAATGGGAGTTAGTCCCTTTGTCATGCAGGAAACCTGTGACACTGCATTTCATCCTAGTGGGCTTCACTGCATTTCTCTGCCCCTGGCTGTTGCCGCTGCTAGGATGCACTAGTCTACTTCAGGAAGACTGAAGTTGCCTACCAGCAACACCTCCCCTTTAGCTGCCATCTTATTGATGGCTTCCAGTGAATCCTATCCATTTCCTCACTTTATGCTTGGGGTCTGTAGATTATTTCTGTTTGAATGGCTGTGCTATTACCTGTTTCAAGGTGACTCACAGTATCTCTGCCCCCCTCATTTCTTGTGCTTCCTCCTCCTTTATACCCTCCTTGACATAAAGAGCCACTCCTTCTCCCTTTTACCCTCCCTGTCTCTCCTGAACAAAGTATAACCGGAATAGCTACCTCCTAGTCATGGTTCCCATTGTACCATGTCTCTGTAAAGCTACAATATCAGATCAGCCTCTGCTATCAAGGCTGCCAGATCCAGGATTTGTTCCCCAGGCTGCAGGCATTTCGCACATGAAAAGACCATTTACCACACTCAGAGTGTGGAGACAATAAACACTTCGAGTAAATCCAAGGTAATTTTGCCCAGTATTCTTCTTTTATTGAAAATAAATAGAAAGAGACAGAAAGTTCAAAACCACAACAGTGGTCCACAGTTACCCTGTGTTTCACTCAGTAGAGCTTCTAGGGGGCCAAATGACCTCACATGACCCTCCATGTTCTGAAAACCTTCCTGCTGACCTCCTTCCTATTCCCTTTTCCTCTTCTCCTCCTTTTTCTCCTCCCTGTTCATTGATTACTGGCATTATTGTGACATTTTGTCCTCCTTGTTGGCTATGTTATCCTGTGGGGTGGGCAGTTTGATTTATCCTGCTTCCTTGCTTCATCCCCTTGTCTAGTTTAAACACTTTCCAATGAGCGTCTAAACCATTCACTAATGACATCAGTCCCCGGAATGATGCAGGCTATCTCTCTTGTACATGTCTGCATCTCCCCAGGTGGGCCCCAGTCCCCAATGAAGCCAAAACCCTACTTTCATCACCAGTTCTCCAACCTAGTGTTGAAGTCCCTGGTGCGGAGATCCATAGCCTTCCCTTGCTGTGGACAGGCAACATCTCCGAGAAAGTCACAGAGCTTGTCATCTGCCTCCACGCTTCTCCCCAGCTCCCTGAACTCTTCCTGCACCCTTCCTAACTCTGCCCTGTGCCCAGCCAGGTCATTTGTCCCCAGATGGACAATGACATCCAGCTCCTCCTTATTGCCCTAGTGATCCTCTGGATTCACTTTCTGTCCCCTCAAGCTGTGTGCCTCCTGGTGGGCACTTTGCCTCCTACTCACACCTTGCCCCCTAACTCCACTCCCTGGACTATGGAGTCCCCTACCCAGAGTAGCTTCCTCTTTCTGTGGGGTGTTCTGCCACCCGCCCTTGGGGCTCAATATGGAGATCCACACATCCCTCCCTATGTGTAACTTTGGGTGACTCTGTGGGGCCTTCCCATTCCTCCAACACAGTGTAGGAGTTCATCAGTTGCACCAGCTAGGGAATATGCTTCTGCTCCACCTCTCTTACCCTCCGGTGCCCACCGTAGTCCAACCACTTCTCTCCTGGGTAATCACTGAGATATTGGGTGCAGATTTGGTGGCCTCTGGGTGGGGAGAAGGCTCCCCAAATCCAGGCCAACTTGACATGGAGACTGGTAACCTCTCCCTCAGTCCAGAGAGGTGTCTGCAGATGGGCAGCATCACAGAACCCAGATGTTTCTCCTGAAGACTGACACCCCACAGCTGCTGCACTGCACCACTTCCAGCATCTTTCCCATTTTCTGCTGCATGTTGCTACTCTGACTGTTCTGAGGGTGCCCCTTCCTCAAGCACTGTGACAGCTATGTGCAGCCTTTTGATGCAGTAGTCACCTAGTAGCCCCTACCCAACTGTCAACCAGTTTTTTTCCTACTCCTCCTTTCTTATTTCCTCTTCTACTACTCCTTCACTTTTATCAGAGGTCTTTACACTTTCAGGGCACCAGTCACACTTTGTGGTTTCCTGAGTGTTCCTGCCCTTTCCTGTTACTGAGCAGGAAGTAACTAACTGCCTTCCGGGCATGCCCCTGTAAGGTAGACGCACACAGGGTGGGTGGGATGGGGAGATTGGGCTGGTGTTACCACTGCTAAAAATAAAAGCAATCTGTCAACTTAAAGCTCAACCCCCACAAAAAACAATCAGCTTACTGTTGGGCTGTAAGGATTTCTCCAGTACACATAAATCAGTACACAGAATGTGATGTACTGTGCTTAGCTCCCTTCTCGCCCCTCAGGGCTGTCTCTCTCCTACTCACACCTATGGATCCCCTGTAACAGTGACCAGTGAAGGAAAGGTCACCTGCATACCACTGCTCCATCCAGCCCTCCAACCTAAATTCATTCAGTCAGCATCTGTTGTTAAGCTCCTTAGGTGCCTTCCTTTTATGTTCCCACTCCAATTTTCAAATTTGGCTCCTGTGTTGCCTTCTTGCTCACTATTGGCTGTCTTTGCATCACATCACTGATCAGCCTTTCCCTGTCTATTGCTGCCACTCTGGTCTCTGCTTCTTTTACCCCTACCCAAAGAGCTGCAAGGAACACTTACCACACAACCCTGCAAAAAGCTAATTTAAGCAAGCAAACCAACTATGATGAGACACACCGCCACTGCTCTCCGAGCTACTTCCTTGCTACCCTCCACTAAAAATAAAAACAATCAGTTAACTTCAAGCTCAACCCCTCAAAACAATTAGCTTACTGTTGGGCTGTAAGGATTTCTCGTACTAAACTCAGTACACAGAATGCAATGCACTGTGCTTAGCTCCTTTTCCTGTCCCTTTGGTGCTGTCTCTCTCCCTATTGCACCAACGGATCCTCCTGTAGCAGTGACTGGTGAGGGAAAGGTTACCTGCGCACCGCTGCTCCATCCAGCCCTGTGACCTAAATTCACTCTGTCATTGTCCTCTGAGTCTAACACTTTGCAAATAGCCCAGCAGGCCCTGGTCCTCCTTAAGTAAACTGGATAGAGGGAGGTGATTGTCTAAAGAAAACCTCTGGTAGGGGTTTGGCTTGGCCAAGCAAGATGGCTGAAGGGTTTTAGCCAGGATGCTGTGCAGTACCTGACTAGCACAGTAACTCTGCTAATTTCTGCAACTTCTTTGTTAAGAAAGTTAGCTCATTTTATAGTAAAAATGGCTGTTCAGTGGTCACAAAAAAGCACTCCACCTCACCTTTCAAACCTGCAATAGGAGCTTCAAATTCAGCAGCAGCTCATGAGGGCTGAATGCAGGCACAGAGCATGGCAGCCTCAGCAACAAAGAATGGAAGGAATCCTTCCCCATCCGACTGTCATCAACATATAATACATAGAGGTTTTGCTTTCTCATATACATATATTTCTCAATTAAATGCAAAATATAAAACAATTATCTACAGTACTATGGTCCCTCCTGAATCCTGCCTTCATTTTATTTAATCCCCAGTCCTTTCTAGTTCCCCTGCAGGTTTGTAGTATAATTATTGAGAAAATCTTTAATGAAGTGTCAAGAAGGCTAATCGGCCTGTACATAGCTGGATCCTGAAAACTATCTTTTGTGTATCGGGACAATAATGGCTCCTTGCCAAGAATATGGATAAATTATTGCCTAATTATTTTATTGAAAATGTTCAAAATAGATCAACCCATATATTTGCACTAGTCAAAAGACTTCTACAGGTATATTATCTGGCCCTATATGTGGACGACTAGGGGGTGGTGGTGGGGACTACAGGAAGATCTGGCAGGGCTGGAGGCATGGTCTGACAGATGGCAGCCAGGATTCAACACAAAAAATGCAAGGTACTGCACTTCAGAACAAAAATCTGAGAAGAAGCTACCATCGGGGGCAGCTGGAGGTAACAGAAGAGGAGAAGGATCTGGGGTGCTCATCATGGGAGCAATGAACAATTCCACACAATGCAGAAAGGCAGCAGTAATGGCTAACAAAATGCTGGGGTGCATTGCAAGGGGAAATTACCTTGAGAAAGAAGAGATTTATTCTACCGTTGTACAAATCGTTGGTTAGACCCCACCTGAATATCTAGGTGCAGTACTGGCACCCATACCTACAAAAGGACATTAGGCTGCTGAAGGGGTACTAAGGGTATGAAGATAATTCAGGGCTTGGAGGAATTGCCATATGAGGTCAGACTAAGAGAGTTAAACGTACACACTGGAGGAGAGGAGAGATGGGGCATGACTGAGACCTTTAAATACATGAAAGGGATAATCAAAACAAACACAGAGGGTCTATTCAGAAGAAAGGTGGGGAGAGACACTAGGGGCCATGACATGAGATTGGAGGAGGTAGATTCAGGAGGGAGGTGAGGAGGCATTTCTTTACAGAGAAGGTGGTGGCAAAGTGGAATGCAATACCAACTGAGGTGGTGGCATGTAACTCAGTGGAATGCTTCAAGAAGGGTGGGATAGGACAAAGGGGAGGTAAAGGGAGGTAGGGAGGGTGGGGCAGCTGCTCAATAAGGAAACACAGAAACATAGACTTTGACGGCAGATAAGGACCACTTGGCCCACCCAGTCTGCCCATTTCCTACCTACTGGATAAGCTGCAGATTCTTGTTAACCAACAGCCTATTTCCTGCAACCCCCACTATAATTGCCTTATGTCTGTCTCATGCATGTTTGAATTCCTCCACTGTTTTAGACCCCACAACCTCTCCAGGAAGGCGGTTCCATCGTCCACCACTCTCTCCGTGAAAAGAATTTCTCACATTACCCTGAGCTGCACCCTCTAACTTTAAATTGTGCCCCTGTTCTTACACATCTCTTTTCTGAAAGATGCTACCTCCTGGACTTTGTTGATTCCTTGAGGTACTTCAAAGTTTCTATCATGTCCCCTGTCCTCCTTTCATCAAGGGTATACATATTAAGCTCTCTCAGTCTCTCTTCATATGGTTTCTGATGTAGACGCTGCACCATTTTAGTTGCCCTCCTCTGACTGCTTCCATCCTGTCTATGTCCTTGCGTAGATGAGGTCTCCAAAACTGCACGCAGTACTCCAGATGGGGTCTCACCAACTGTCTGTATAGAGGGATAACCACTTCCTTTTCTACTTGTGATGCCCTCCCTATGCATCCCAGTATCCCCCTGGCTTTCCCTACTGACTTTTCACATTGCATACCCACCTTTAGGTCATCTGATATGACTACACCCAGATCCCTTCCATTACTGTTGTTGTTAGTACCTCCCTGCTATTGTGTACTCTTCTCCTGGATTTTTATTTCCCAGGTGCATTACTTTGCACTTCTTTGCATTGAATCTAAGTTGCCATATGTCGACCATTCCTCCAACCTTGCCAAGACCCTTCTCATCCTTTCTACCCCCCTTGTGTATCAACTCTGTTACAGATCTTTGTGTCATCCACAAAGAGGCATACCTTTCCTTCCAGACCCTCTGCAATGTCACCTATAAAGACGTTAAAGAGGACTGGACCCAGTACTGAGCCCTGAGGTACTCCACTAGTAACCCTCTTCTTCAGAATGTGTTCCATTCACTATTACCTTCTGTGTCCTGTTGTGCAGCCAGTTTTCTACCCAGGCTACCACCCTGGGACCCACTCCCAGGCTGGCTAACTTGATTATTAATCTTTTGTGCGAGACTGTGTCAAATGCCTTGCTAAAGTCTAGGTAGGCCATATCCACAGCCCCTCCCTGGTCTATTATTTTGGTCACCCAGTCAATGAAATCGATTAGATTTGTCTGACATGATCTTCCTGCTGTGAATCCATGCTGCTTTGGGTCCAGTGCCCCGCTGGCCTCTAGGTACTCAACAATTCTTTCTTCAGAAGTGATTCCATCATTTTCCCACCACTGAGGTCAAACTAACAGGTCTGTAGTTTCCTGCTTCTGCCTTGCTCCCACTTTTGTGAAGGGGAATCACATCTGCCCTCCTCCAGTCCTCAGGTACCACCCCATCTTCCCATGATTTGTTAAAAAGTGTGGTTAGTGGTGTCACTAGGTCCTCCCTAGCTCTTTTAGGATTCTAGGGTGAATCCCATCAGGCCCCATTGCTTTGTCCACCTTGAGTTTTAGAAGTTCTTTCAGTACTCTTTCTTCTTTAAATGGACTGGTATCAACCCCACTATCCAGAGTGCTTCTACTGTTTGGTTTAGGTAACTCCTCCTCTTCTTCTTTGTGAATACTGAGCAAAAGTATTCATTCAATTACCTCTGCCTTTTCACTGTCTCCCTCTGCCCACCTCCCATCTCCTTTATTGATCTTCCCTATCCCTCCTTAACCTTTCTATGTTCCCTAATGTACCTATCCCCCTTCTTAACTGAGTTGGCTATCCTTTCCTCGGTTTGGGCCTTTGCTTTTCTGACTGCCTTCCCCACTTCTTTCTGCTTTAATTGATACAGTTCCCTGTCGTGTTCCGTCTGTGATTCCTTATACTTTTGAATGCAGCCTTTTCTCCTTAACCTTCCCTGACACTTCTTTGAGAGCCATAGTGTTTTTATTCCGCTTTGTTTTCTTATTTGTTTCAACAAAGGAGCTAGCTGTAATCTCGAGTGGTCTAGATAGTCTGTAATGGCCTTTTGCTGCTGGCAATGTTCATATGTCCATATGGTCATATGTCTTTTGTACTGTCAGAATGTGTTTTCTCAAAACTGTAATACAGATTATTTAAAAAAATCCCTGCATGCCCCTGCCATCAGCCACGTACAACCCTCTATACAATTTCCAAATAGAAGCAGTAAAATAACAAAGCTAGTGCAAGTTCCAGAAGAAAGGCCACCCATGCCAGTAGAGTAACTGAGCTGGACCTTGTTGCGCATCAGTCTCCGCTGGTACCTGTACCCTCATATCAACAATCCAGTGCAGTTGAGTCATGAATCCCCAATAACAGTCCGAGATATCAAGAGAAAAGAGGAAAAAAACCCAAAAGTAACATAGATCAATGGGCTGCAACATTACTCAAGCCACATGCAGTGCAAGGCCTGTCACCATATGATAAGGTGGATATTCAGAATCACATCTTTGCAACTTCAGGCCTCTGGTCCTGCATGCTCGTGCTTCCCAGTCTCCTGTCCAGACATCTGGTTGGGCTACTGTCCCAGCTGAATCAGTGAGCCTTCAGCTAAAGCAATGTGGCAGGCAGCACATAGGGTTTTAAAAGGATAGGGAAGGATGGACATGAGAGTATCATACCTGAGGAGGGTGTAGTTTGACGGTACTGTGGTATAGTGGTTTCTGCCAGGGCCTATGGATAGAAGGGGTTACCACAGAAACAGGAAAAAGGCCAATAGTACATGTGGAGAGATATTCCATGCATTGGGGTGTAGAAGGCACTAGGCTAATAAGTACTAGACTTCTGATATGCTAACAGATGTTTCAGGTCACTGGGCTATGCACCAAACCTCCCCATCTTCATTCCATGGCAGCCTCCCATGTTCACAAAATCTTCAGCGTCTTTTGGGCAGGTGAAGATCTGAACAGGGTGGCCTGGTCTCGAGATATTCAGCTCAGATGGATAGAGGTAGGCAAAATCCCAGCCCATCATATACAGATTCTTCTTGACCCCCAAAATTGCTGACATTTAGCTTGCAAGTCATGGCTATAATCTTGAAATACATGGACTGAGCCACTGTCAAGTTTATTGGGACCATGAGATTTTGCAGCCCTTAAACCTTTTCCTTATCTTGAAAATTGAGGTATTTAATTAAAAGTGTCTGGGCATTCACCTGCTTTGGGTGTAGGGCCCAGCATGTAGGCTCTCAGATTTTGTACCCTGCCACCTCAGGGCTCAGTCCTAGTTGCTTTATCAACCATTGATGAACTGTGGCTTTGGATTTTTAAGGTCCAGCCCTCTGGAAAACCCACAAGCTGGAGATTAGACCTGCATGATCTGTTCTTATTCTCATCTGCTTTTTCTAGAAGGCAACAACATTGTCAGTGTGTTCTTTCACTCTTGGGACAGGTGGCTACTAGGTCATCAAGATAACTAATCCATTTCTCCACCTCATCCAGCCTCATGGCATGGGTCATCACAGTCTCAGTCAGCCCAGCCACGATAGTTTGCAGGTGCATGATCTGTGCTGTCAGGTTGGTGAAGCCTATCTTCTTTTACTTTGTATTCTGGTAATAATGCTGGGGACTGTTTGTTAGGGTGGGGGAACTAGGTAAACAGGCAAAACATTTCCTAATTTACTGGTGTAGGTACACGTGAATGTTCAGAATTCCTGGTGTTAATGCAAAGAGTTGTGTTTGGCTCATCCTCCTTGGTGACTATGATGATAGATAATTTGAATATTCTTACCTGAATGTTAATGGGCTAAAGCACATTGTTAAAAGAAAAGAGTCATGAACAGAATTAGAAAGTTTAAAATGGATATTCTATTAATGCAAGAAACCCATGTGACAATAGTTGAAGTTGAGCATGCATGCAGGGGATGGAGGAGCAACTGTGTCACATCATGGTGTAATTTTCATGCTCAATGTGTGGCCATTTAGTTGAAGCCTCAGTTTCGAAGTTAATACTTAAATCCATCTCAGACTGTCAGGGAAGATGCATTGGCTCATATAGCTATGAAGGACTGCTCACAGTACTCAGTGGGAGCAGTATATGGCCCCAACATTGAGGATGAATTCTTCTTTCAACAGGTAGTCCTGAATATATCATGATTCTCAGGGACCTGGGTTCTTGGAAGGGATACGAAAATGTGTGTCTTGGACACAACTTGATAGATCTAATCCTGCTCCAGTCCTGCTCTCAAAATGCCATGGTCCTGGCCGAGCTGATGCATACATGCTGATGGATGCATTCACAACAAAACGCCCATCCGAGAGGAGAACAGTTTCTGCTCACATCCCACAAATCATATGCCAGATTAGACCTTTGTTAATCTTCTCAGGCAGTTCCCCTGATCAATATGGTGGAGTATCAACCAACCGTTGAGTCAGACCACCAACCTTTGATGTTGAGGATTGGTCTAAAGCAGATCAGGCAATCCTACTAGGGTTTGGAGGCTTGACCTGGTATTGCTTAATGATCAACAATTCAAAAAGGCTATGGGCAATGCAATATCCAAGTTCCTCCTCCACAATCGCTGGGACACACCTCTCATCTACCAGATGGAGGCTCTCAAGGCCTATGTAAGAGGCCAAGTTTATCTCTTTTGCTAAATATAAGCCAAAAGGGAGAGGCATAAGAGATAGAGAAACTTAAGATGAAGATTAGGAAGTGGAAGAGTCCATATGGCAACTCCCACTCCTACCTTTACAATCTCTTACAAGGCTCAAGTTGAAAGTTAATACGCTGTCATGAGTGGGCGATGAAAGGCCATTCTCTATACCCGGTCCAGTCATTACTTATAGTGACTGGGGTGGGAAATTGTTGCCTGGCAGCTTGACAAAAGGAAGGGGAATGAACTGTGCCCTGATGCACCATCCAGAAAAGGTTTGGTCACTGGATGCAATGAGGTGAGGGAGGCTTTCAACAAGTTTTATAAGACTTACACTCTACTGAGGTGACACCACAACAGGACAATATCAAAACTTCTTTAGTAAGGCACCCCTCATTCCCATTGACCCTCAAATGTTGCTAACCTGAGCTACCTCACAAAGTAGGAGGTCCTAGGTTGTATTAAAGCTCTAAGAGGCAAAGGCTCCAGGCCCCAATGGCATCCCTATGGACTTCATAAAATGTTTTGTAAATCAACTGGCTGGCCCCAATATATGACATGGTCAGTGAAAACTTCTGTAACGGTGTGATGCCCTCCTTTGCTCAGGTGGCTACCATAACTATATTGCCCAAGCCCAGCAAGGACCCCACCCAATGCTCTTCATATCAGCAATCTCCTTCTGATAGCTGACTACAAGATAGCAGCTAAAAATAATAGCCACCAACTTAGAAACATGTCTGCCAGCCTGTATTCACCAGAATCAAGCAGACTTTGTCAAGAAGAACAAGGTAGACAAAATATCAGGCAGATGCTCAATGGCATCTACACTTGGGCAAAACATCCAGACAGACATGATGCTGTGATCCTCGCCTTAGACAACAAAAACTTTAACCGGGTGGAGTGGGGATATATATCACATGCTTGAACAGTTAGGCCTGAACGAACATGATTGGGTGGATAGAAATGTTGTACAAAGGCCCTACCACCAAAATCAACATCAATGGGGACTAACAGAGGCATTTATCTTAACCAGGGTCACCAGGCAGGGTTTCCAACTCATTATTTTATGTGCTAACATTAGAACCTCTGGCTGCTGCTGTTAGGCCCAAGGAATCCACGGATGCCAAGTGGGAGGAAGGGATGACAAAGTAGCACTATTTGTTGACAATCTCTTATTATACCAACAGAATCCCAAGGAAGGTCTTTCTCACATTAGAACTAGGTTATAATAGTGTAGACACAACAGCATGGCTCAAACCCATGCCACACAATTAGTGCCAGAAACTTAATGTTGCTAAAATAATTTCTACAGGGGGACTTCTACCCCATGCACCCTTCTACTAATTTATAGTGAACTCCCTGAGGCCACATGGTGGAAGGGATGAAATTGAGGTGGGTGGGCATAGTCACAAAGAACTCCACAACAGATGCAATTTGAGAGGGGTGAATAATGAGATGGGGGTGAAAATGCAGGGGAAACAGCTTGGGGGGGAGAGATGTACTATAATAAATGTGAAGGGGAGGCGGATGGGCAGCATTACAGAAACCCAAGAAAAGGCAAAGTCAGACTCAAACCCATGGCCACCATATGAGCCATTTCCATCCCTGGCATGTCAGTCTGTCCTGAGCCACGGACCCAGCACACTGACTAAGCACATTCCGCAGTGAAAAACAGACACAGGGATAGCGCTTGTTATGTCCGAGCTGTACTTTCCTGTAGCTATTTTACTAAAGCTATATTGTCTGCTCGGTTTTGTACCATGCTATAATACCCATGCTATATTGACCAGATACCTCAAATATCAAGGGGAGAGGTGTGACCAGTGGCGTTCCACAAGGGTCATTACCAGTCCTCTTTAACATATTCATCACTGATGTCACTGATGAACTGGAGGAAGGTTTGCCTATTCTCAAGATGATACAAAGCTCTGTAACAGGGTGGACACACAAGAGGGAGACTCAGGTATGGAAGCAGACCTCAAGAAACTGGAAGAATGATTCAGACACTAGCAATTAAAGTTTAATGCCAAGAAGTGAGGCAATGCACCTGGGAAAGCAGAACCCAGGAAAGAAGTACATTCTGGAATGGCATCAATTAGAGATGACAAATAGCGCTGTGTGGAATTTTCAAATTCGACAGAATGAAATTCACGGAATATTCAAATTTCACCAAAATTCCACCAAATTCCACCGGAAACGGAATGTCAGAATTCTGCAGCATGAAATAGTTGTGGAATGATTTTCGAGAAAATCTCTGTTTCCGTGGATCTCAATATATTCCGTGAAACTGTTATGGAATAATTTTCCATGGAAAAATACTGTTCCATGGAATATTATTCTAGATCACAGTAAGCAGAATTCAGGCGATAAAGTGAAATTCCTGTGAAAATTCCACCAAGAGAATGGTCATTCTGTGCTAATTCGCTTGCAGAATTCTGCATTCCACACAGCACTAGTGACAAAGATGGAACAGGATTTGGGTGTAATAGTTACCAAAGACTTAAAAGTAGGAAAACAATGCAAAAAGCAGTATAGAATGCAAGTGGCATCCTTGGACGATAGGCAAGGGTATTACGACAGAAAGCGGAGGTAATCATGTTACTCTATAGATCTTTGGTGAGGCCACACCTGAGTACTGTGTCCAGTTCTGAGGCCTCACCTGAAAAAGGACATTGATTGTTTAGAGACAGTACAGAGAAGGCTACAAAGATGATGCAGGGCTGCACCATAAGCCATACGAGACAAGACTCAAGGAGTTGAATTTATTCTTCTCTGAAACAGAGAAGAAATAAGGGGACATGATAGAAACATTTTAATTCATCAAAGGAATTAACACAACTCGAAGGGAACCTCTTCCATGAAAACAAGATGGCACATAGAAGAGCGGCACAACTTGCATCTGGTGGAGGAAGTTTAAAGGAATTCTAAAGTTATTTTCACTGAAAAGTGATGAGACCCATGGAACAACCTGCTACCAGAAGTGGTGGCATTTAAGGCAGTGGTGAATTTAGCTTGCATGGGACAGGCAATATGGGCAGCTTTGAGAGGAAAATAACTGGGGGTAGC
This sequence comes from Neoceratodus forsteri, assembly GCA_016271365.2. Taxonomy (NCBI): domain Eukaryota; kingdom Metazoa; phylum Chordata; order Ceratodontiformes; family Ceratodontidae; genus Neoceratodus; species Neoceratodus forsteri. The sequence continues at coordinate 1,877,571,345 of CM057452.1, forward strand.
CACATGGGCAGACTAGATGGACCATGCAGTCCCCATCTGCCAACACTTTTCTTATGTTCTTATGACAAGTAGGACATTGCATGAGACTGAATGATTTGTTCTTGGACTGTATGATGAACGATGTCAACAAGATCCATAAGGAAGGTCAGTGTTAGTTGCTGATGCACTACAGTCCAGGTAGGCTGAGGCAGTAGAGAACAACAAATGAAACTGCTAGGAAAAACAGGAGCACACGAGAACTGAAAACTAGGAAGTAGCATGTTGCTGAACTGAACAATTAATGAAACCAACAGAACACAAAAGGGAGTGGCTGCTTTATTAGGAGCCAGGTTTAAACATTTAAGGATTGTAGTTGAAATGGAGATTGCAAATGATATGGAAGCAACAGCAAAAATGGTAGCCTGAGAAAGCACAAGTCAAAAGAAAACAACAAAGGCAGAACACTAACAGCTAGAGCCCACACGAACCAAAACAGAAAGAAACACAAGTACATGAGAACGGAGTGCAGTAGGAATATTGAACTGAGAGAAGCACAAACTGCAGCCAGAAATACAGAATGCAAAATACTGACCTAGAAAGCCTGGCAGCACAAACCAAACAGAAAGCCCAAAATCACAAAGGAAAAGTGGGAGACAAACACTGGGAGAATGGGGAGGGCAGAACCTCTGTCTGCAGCAAAGAAACTGCTTCTGAATGAGGCTGGAGGAAGCTGGCTTAAATAGCTCAGGCAGGGGTGTGGCTGGTTGCTCCTGACCGTTGAACTGCAGTCATTGCCTTTGAATTAGTCTGATTTCTGGATTTTACTGGCACTCTACTGTCATTCTTTCAGTATGTGCATAAATAGTCAGAATAAAAGAAGACTTACTATACAGAACATTAAACAAGCAAACTGGAAATATCACAGGAAATCAATCACAAAAAAGTACAAGTTCTGTAGATTTACTGATCTGGTATAGAATGCAACATTCCATTAAATTAATTCTTTTATCAGTGTGCAGGGAGTCCAAATTCTGACATTTACTATGTTTTCTAGTAAAAACAAAACCAGTGACCTTGCAAATCATCTTTAAACAGGCTAATACACCTGATTCAGTACAGACAGTGCGACAAAATAGACACATGCGTTTGATCCTCTATTGACTACTCATTGTACTGCAGCCATTGACTCAGCCAGGTACAAAGTCAAATGTCCAAGATGTTTAGAACACACTGAGTGATCATTCCAAAACCAAACAATCTAGATATATCTTCTCTCTAGCACCCTTTTTCAGATGCTGGAAGTATCCTTCTTTGGCGCTGGTTGTTTTTTTCCAATCCTGTACCCTCCCAGTGATGTCAGTAGTAAGATGGGAATGCAAGCACAGAACAGGAATGCATGGTGCTGGGCTAGACATTTTCCTCCCATTGCTGTCCCCAGTTGGTCCCTTGGACATTAATTTATCCATCCCTGTGGGTCCACCTCTGACTTGGGCTTATTTCAATCCCGTCACCAATGTGGTGAGTGGTAGCATTATCATATCTAAAGGGCCTCCTCTCACAACTGCTGCTTAATGTGACCCTTTCCAGTTCTGAGAACTCAATAAATGCTTTTTTCTTTATTTGACTTACAGTTATATAAGTAAACAGAATGAGCTGACCACACAAAATATAATATAAGATAAGTACTTTAAGTATTTATTTTTCTCTGTTCTCTTGTAAACATCCACAAGTTACAGGTTGTTAGTCACTTTGTTCGGACACATGATTCATTAGAAGTTTTCCACTTTTTTTCAATACCCAAATTAAAGAATGCTGGGGACATCCAATGCATGAGCCATGCGAAAGGTAAAGACCAGTAATTGGCTTATTTATTTAAAATTGATAACCTGGAAAGGCACACTGAGCTGAGGCTTGTTTTCAGGTGCGCCTAGGGAAAGTGGAAGGGAGTACAGTAAACCAAGATTACAAGCCATTGAATACAGTAACAATGTACAAAAGTACAGTAATAGAGTACAGAACAACTGGCAGCCACAAACCTTGATCAAAACCATGGTGATTGTCAGAACCATAAATTAGCATTTAAAGCAGTATTCGGTTTAGTCAAGTGCAAAATAAAGTGTGCAGTGCGTGTTGAAAAAGGTGATGGTGCTTGAGCCATAAACATGAAACAGATACTGTATGGTGCACTAGGAAGAGCCTTAATCATAGGGTGGGGTGGGGTTGATAGCAGGGTGGGCTGGGATCAGGTTGAGAGTTGGCAGACCATTTTTATTCTATGTTCATTCTTTAGTACTGGTATGGGGACAGGACCGGGATTAACAAACATTTGCTTAGCAGCACAGCTACCGTAAATGTTGGTAGTAGTATATTTTATAAAATGGTTTTGCCTCAACATTTCTGCTCACACAAAAACACAGTTGTTTTAATATCTGCAACTCACATGCACACTGTCCCCTTACAAACTCTTGTTCTTCTACTCTCCCATATGCAACCAAATGGCTCGGTTCCAAGCACTCCCTTATCATTGCTTTCTAACAGCCATGCCTGCCTTCCCCAACATGCAGACAGGCATGCTCTCTTGTGTCTCATGCTCTTGTGTGTGCCTCTTGTCTCTCTTGTTCAAACTCACTCCATTTGCACCTCTCCCTGTCATATACCCCTACCAAATTCTGTTTCTGTCTGTCACAAACCACACCACACACTCCTCTTTCTATTTTATTAGCAAACCCCACCTACTGCTCTGTGTGATGAATAAACCTTTTTTTAATTCTTTAATGACCAGGTAAGGTCCACTAGGCACAAGTGCCTGTTTTCAGGGTAACCCAAGAGCACTGGGAGGTTAGTCAATAAATAATTTGCCCAGAGTCACACAGTATACAAGTGGAGGTTGTGGAAATCAAACCTGATCTGCTGGATGTACCAAGCTCAGTCATGGCTCATTACTCAAACCTCTAGGCTATACTGCCAGAATCTTACTGTCACAAACCACTTCACATGCTGCACTCTCTCACATTTCCAACATACCACACTTTAAAAAAAACACCTCACGTGCTGCTTTTCTTCCTGGATCAAACTCATCCGCATACTGCTCTTTCCATTGAAAACGTAAGCTCGTGCTGCTCTTTCTCTTTCTTTGGTGCTGCTTTTTCAACGCCATCCCATTTGCTGCTCTCTTAAACCCATCCCACATGCTTCTCTGTCTCTCAAACAAATCCCACTTGTTCTCCTGTCAAGTGCATTCCATTTGCTGTTCTCTTGAAAACCTGCCTGACTTGTTACTCTCTCTGTGTCTGTCCCAGACTCACCCCATATTCTGTTCTCTTGCAAAATTTCCACATCTGCTAAGCTCACAAACTTTCCACATCTGCTACTCTCACAAACTTTCCACATCTGCTGCTCTCACAAACTTGCCATGTATGCTGCTTCCACAAGCATGCCACACGTGCTGCTCCCACAAATTTGCATCACATGCTGCTCCCACAACTTGCCCCTGCAGGCAGCTGCCTTTCTACTGCAAACTTACTTACATGCTGCCTCTGACTCCCCAAATGCTGTTGTCTTATCTGTTGATCTGCTGCAAACTTGTCACATGTGCTACTCTTTTGCAGTTTAGCTTTTCCTCATGCTGCTGTCTTGCAAACTCACCTGGCATGCCACTGTCACAGACTTGTCCTGTATGCTGCTCTCCTTGCCACACACTTGCCCAGGTGCTGCTCTCTCTCTGTTACAGGTTCATCCCTCATGCTGCTCCATCTCTGCTGTAAACTCACCCCACATGTTGCTCTCTTCTCTCTCTCCCTCCCTCTCTCTCTCTCTCTCTCTGTCTGTCACAGATTCACCCTGCATGTTGTGTTTCTCTCTGTAACTGGGAAGCTAACTTGTTAAATGTTTTTTTTTTCCTTTTGTGGTGATTCCAGATAAAAGTAAGGTTGGCATAAGTTCTTCTAAAACCAACAGCAACAAAATACAAACAGATTCTCAATAAGATATATTTGATGTTTGTATGGGGTTAATGAAATAAATAGTTACAGTATTTAGTTTTTCACTCGTTATGCCAATTAAATATTGCTAAGGATAACTATAGTCATCCTTAATTTAAATATTCCTCTTTGGGAACATTGACGTCAGTCAGTACTGCTCAGACAATAAGTTGTTTGTTCTATCTTACAGTGTGTACATGATCCCCCCGAGGTACTTCTGCAATAGAAGTTTCAGAATGGGTTTATTCATGGACTGTGGTTTAACCTATACCACAAAGGAAAAGTTAAAACTGCTACATACACCTTCTGGCAAGACATTGGTTATGGTTGGGAACACCCAACAGCCAACAGACACCCCAGCACAGTGATTAGGGGAGCAATGAGCCAGCTATGTGGTTAAAATTCATTTCCTTATGAGAATATAGCAGTTCTTGTTGAAAACTGCCATGAGCTCCGGATGTGTTCCAAGCTAAACTGGGTTCTTATTGGAAATTCAGTGTCCATCCCATCTCCTCCCATGACTCATCATCCCACTTTTGGCCTCCAGCTACACATGTCGGTGATGCAAGAAAGTAGAATTGAATCAGGTACATTGACACAGAGAGTTAAAAGTAGTTTCTTTAAACATGTTTTCAATGCTTAAAGGACACCTAAACAGATACAGTGTTCTATAAGAACAGAAAATATTGACAGCTTGGGACAGCCCTCAGCTGTTAACTGCTTGCTTCAATTTTCTGCAAAGCACTTTTGATACGGTTAATCATGTGTTGAAATATGTAAATAAACCTTCAAATCAGTTAAAACTCTTGCTCTGGAGAGATGTCCCTAAGATGGCTGCAACATCATGATGGAATGATAGAATTAGAGTGACAGGTCTCCCATTTTATTAGTATATGGGACCTTGTAAAGTTATATAATAAGCAACCCAGTAAAAACATTAGCTGAAACCCCCATACTTAGCATGTGCTTTCATTGTAAAAAACTTAGACAGCTAGAAATTAAGCCTGGGGGAACATATGTGGCTGGTTATGGGGGCTATAAGTGAGTCTACTGCATATCTCTCAACTGTCACACATTAAGGAGGTATGTCACCATTTTACCTCTCATAAATCCTTTGTCTCACATGACACAGGTAATATTCCACACTGCCAACTGAAACTTTAATGCAGAAATTACAATGCTCTATGATACTCAGTTATCAGCAAACATGAATAACATAAGTGCACAGATTCAGGCTGTGTTCTGAGTCTGCAGTGTCATTTTTGATGATGTGTCACATTTTCCCATTTATCACACATACTGTCACACATTTGAGTGATGAAAGGTTGAGAGGTATGGTCTAGTGCTTACAAGGGAAGGGTGAAGCTGTAATTTCCAAGTGTTGTGTGGAGTTGAACTCTGTGTACAACATAAGGAGCATTAGTCAAAATAAGTGCCGCTAGGTCAAAGCCCTCCCTGTGGGCACTGTACTCTATAATATCTGTAAAACTGAAGTTGACTGTGAGACTGGTGGGGCAGTAAGGCATGCTAAAATATATGTATAACAACGTAAACGAACAAGGCCATCCTTGTTTGCACCAGACAAATCTTGTTACGGCTGCATAGCAAAAGCTATGCATGATGAATTGTTATTACATAGTAGGAGACTAGGCTCTGGAGTACATGACTGAATACCTAAAGCATCTCCTGCCACAGTGAAGTTAAAGCATATACATTCCTCTCCATTCACCAAAGTGCTGTTCCCCTCTGTCCCCCTCCCCTCCCTCCACTCCACTATCTTCTTGCTCCGGCCTGCTGACCATGGTCTTCTGCCTCAGGGTGTCTTTAAAACAGCAGTACTCTTTGGGGGGTTACAAAATTCATACCTTTTGCTCCTGACATGATCTGTCATCCTCCTTCAGCAGTCTCGCACCAGCAGTGGTGGTGGTGGGACAGTGTTCAGGGCAGACAGAGGCGTGCAGCAGTATTCCTGGTCCAAGTGGAAACATGTGCCTGGACATTTAGTTCCTCCTCATTAACCACAAGAGCAGCAGACAAGTCGGGTGGGAGCACAGCTCCTGGCTACCCCTCTGATCCCCAGTGGCACTTCCACCCTCTGATCACCAGCCCCGCATTTCTCTGTTTCCCGGTGCTTGTGGCACCCCTCACCCTCTGATCGTCGGCCTGCTATTGCCCTGGTGTCTAGTGGCACCCCTCCCCTTACTGCGATCACTGTCCCCCTATTTCTGTAATGTTTCTCTGGTGTATAGTGGCACCACACCCTCTGATCACCATCTCTGCATTACTTTTCCAAATGTGACCTGTAATAAAGAAACTGTCCCTCCCCTTTAAACCTGTAAAATAGATAACAGTCCCTTGCTGATCTGCACCCTGATCTCCCACTCAGCAGTCACCACCCCACACACCCACAACACTCTCACACACCCTAACTCACCTGAACAGGCCTCATGGCATATATCCACTCTCCAATCAAAGACATGTCTTGCTGCTGGAACTGGCGACTGCAATATGAGAAACTAAAGAAAGAGTGGTTCAATGTATTTCAATGGGGTTTTGAACTTTGAGGCAAAATGTTGTCATTTTTGCACATTTTCACCCCAAATTCTCAACATGACCTTTTAGGGACCTCTGCCTCATGAACAATGGCAGTGGAATTATGCAAATGAGGCCCAAAAGACTATTTTGCAGTCACTTGACAAAATCATCTTTCATGGCTTTGGAAATTTTCACTACCATTGCTCATGAAGTGGGATCATAAAAGCTATGTTAAGAATTTGGGGTCAAATATGTAAAATGTCAAAGTTCCAAACATACATTGACATTTTTCACGTTCGCTCATAACTTTTATAATTTTAAATATTTTATCCCAAATTTTCATCATAACCATTTGTTTACACCATCTCTTGAAGTGATAACTGTCATTTTCAAATCCTGGCCAAAATGTGTTTTGCACCTGTAGCAGAATGATGTTCAGTGGTGCACAATCGCATTTCAGTGGGAATTAGAACACTTTCACCTATGGGGTTAATGAGGTGGGGCAATAAGAAGGCTATGCTACAAATTCATCATTTTGCCATATTGTCTCTTTCCAGAGTTAGTTCTTTCCTGTGGGGTATCAATTTATTCTTATAGATTCAATAGGTTTTAATGCATTTGCGCATGGTCAGACTGGCCCACCTGGATACTGGAAATTGCCAGGTGGGCCCCACTCTGTTGGGTACCTGGCCACCTTCAAAACTCTGAAAATCTTTGCATTTGTGATCTGTTTCTAATAAATGGGATATTTTGGGCACTGCATGTCACCGTAAGATGAAACACAGAGCTAGTTATCAAATTTAAGTGGAATACTGATCCTCCACTATTGATTTTCCAGGTGGATCCCTGTATCAACTTTTTGGGAGGGCCCCTGTACTCCAGTTTAACTGTGTGTATGTGTGTCTGAGTGTGTGTTAGCCAAAATAAAAGCAGTGGTATCCCTATAGATGGTGGATGTTATTTTAGACCCTCTGAATGTATTATGTCCAAGAAATAATGAATATGAGTGCAGTCTTTGAATACAGCACCTTGCAAGGTCTTGGCATAAAATGAGAGCTGGCCTGCATTACAGTAGTCACGTGCACACTCCTTGTCATTCAGAGGTAATGAATGACAGAGGTAGTGAGCAGATAGGCTGTGCCAATTGTTGTCTTGGTGCCAGGTGGCAGCTTTGGTGAGGGGGTCAGAGTTGGTGGAGTGGAAGGTCTTGAGTGAGTGTGATTGAGAGGGTCTGTCAGTCATTCCTGGGTTGGGGATTGAGAGGTGAGAGACCACTGGACACCAATGAATGTGGTTTTACTGCACACTCTATCAGCAACTGGGGGTGGGACCACTGGACACCAATTGGTTTTGGTGGATCAGTGATTGGGGAACAGTGACAATGGGAGTTACTGAGCTCCTGCTGTCTGTCTGCTACCAGTACTTGGCCGAGGGTGGTGAGGGGGACAGTTCATCACCACGGTGTGTAGGGATAAGGGTATAGTTTGATATTTCAGTGCTAGTAGTGAAGACAAAATGTAACATTCAGACTTTGGTGAGGGTTACTAGTGGAGATAGTAGTTGTACGGATAGCTACAGGCCTTGCCCAACACATTTGTTTAAAATGACTGTGCTGTAGTAGAGTGCATAGGCATTCCAATAAGTTGGCTAAGTTGGACACATTTCAAGTGAATGACTATATTCACTATATCCTAGATGGTAGTGTATGCAGGAAAACAGTATAAAAATTAATGTTTCAATTTTGTATTGTAATGTTGATTATACACCTGAGATTTTTCATAGCTCGTGCTAGTTACACCTCAAACAGTTCAGGTGTAATATTATTTCAGTGCCAAAAACCTTCAGGCAGACTGTATCAACACTGCAGCAAGTAATGCAAATGTACACTGTCTGTTATTGCAGTGCTAATTACCACAATTGGGACACACTGAAACATCACTGCAACACTGCTCTGAAGTGCTACAGAGCCAAGAACCACACTGCAGACTGCAGAGCATTTGCAGTGTTGTGGCATGCACCACAGTGACACTACAGTACATATAAACTACTATAAAGTGCTGTAACTGCCTCCACCAATCAAAGCACAGTACTACTATACCTCTTATGAAGCATACAGTTGTTGCCTCGTGCTGCTCGACCCAGCTGATTGCCACCACGGTGACACTGCCTTCTCAAACCTATCCTTTCAGAATCCCTATGGCAGCATCAGCTGTCAGACACAAATCATGTATACTCAAGCTACGGGCACTCTAAAACATAATGACAGCCACCCAAATTAAACCTCTAGCAATGGGACAGATGGAATCACTACATTTTAGTTAATATTTACTTGGATTTTACTTAGATTTGTAGAGACAGCAAAAGCTATAGGCCCATGTAAGCTGTCCCTTTTCAATGGTAGTAGTTGACTAGACCTCTACTGATAAATACTTGTCTTATTTATTCTTTAAAATGTTAAAAGTTGCACTATTCACCATATCTACTGGCAAACTGGTTCATATATACACTATTCTTTGTGTATAAAACCTCTGCATTTTTCTGTTTTAAAATGTTCTGTTTGTAATTACACGTTGATAAATCATTACTTGGTTTATATTTAAGATTCTTTCCTGCATTAACTCTGTAGTGTGTATTATTTTGTACATTGATAATAGGTCTCCCTAAAGAGTCTATTATGCTCTTTAGTCTATCATGGTATGTCATATTCTCCAATCCTTTAATTACCCATGTTGCTTTTCTCTGGATACATTCTGGTTTGTTTCTGTCATTGTTGTCCAATCCTCCCCAAAATTGTGAACAATTGTCTCAAACAAGGTCTTACATATGTACTGCACAATGGTAGCCTAAAATCTCTGGATCGACTAATGAAACGTCTGTTTATTGCATTCAGAATATAATTTATAATATACCTTGCAGTTTCTGAATACAACTCGATCCAGCCACACGTGATTCCTCACTGCAATTAAATGCCCTGAAATGGTGTCAGCACATACTGTGAGCTACTAGAATGTATCATATGCCAAGTCACCAGTGGGGGAAGTGCAACACAAAGATAAATGTAATTAGTTTAACTAAAATTCAGTTGTCTGAGTGTTCTCACTGTAGGCAGTTACAGTGCTTCATGTAAACAATAAGCCACGACAGGGTGTGTGTTAGTTTTAACACATGGCTAGGAGGCATAGTGAGGCACAAAGCCACCCTCTGAGTGCATCCAGCCTCCTAGCCGTGTGTTAAACTGTCTAAAGCACCCTGGAGTGGTTTATTGCGCTTATGAAATGGTCAATAAAAATTAGAGAAATTAATAATGGCATTACAACTTTTAACATTAAAGATTTAGCAGTTTATTAAAGGCACAACATTATGCCTAGTTAAAGTAGTCCCATATGAATGGGTAGTTGGCAACTTTTGTAACTTTATTTTTTTCTTTAAATTGTAAAATTTCATTTTTGGCAACTGCAAAAACATTCATTGTAACTTCAATAAAGTAGTATTAATTTGTAAATATAACATTTATTTTGGTTAACAGTGTTTCTTTTTCAATGTATGAAGTATGAATTGTATGACCTTATTTGCCAAAATAAACTGTGCCATTAAAAGTCATGTTGCAGTTTTGCATTGTCACTCCTACAAATCTGGACTTTGGGGCTGGTTGTGTTGTATTTTTTCAGTGAACTGCCCTGCTGTCTTGCCATCAGGTGCAGTGTGGTGCAAAGCTGCTACAGATTTTGCATTGGGGATTGTGTCATGCCTGTTGATTCTTTTTCCAGTGTGACGCTTTCTTGTTTCGTGCAGGGATAGTGCACCATTTCCTGGAGTCTTCTGGCTTGGCATGCCAGTAACTCTGGAGGCAATATTCGTTTTTGTGCCCGTTATTGACATGGATTTCACGGCTTTGTAATCCGGCATCTGACGTGTTGCACCGCGGTTGCTCACAGACAGTGGTTGGTATACACCGCCATGAGAAACCGCTTCCTCACTTAAGCAGGATATGAAGGTGGACAAGTAGTTAACTCCTATTGGTTCTGAGGAAACCACACCAGGAGGGAGTCCATGCAGTCGATTGCTCAGTGTTTCACTTGTTTTTCTTGTTCAAGAATATCAAGCTGGTTGTCACCATAGCTGCAGAAATGGTTACTCACTGTGGTATTCGTGGACTTTTTTGACAGCTGGGGTCGCTTGTTTTGCCTCATAGAGGTACTTGTTTCTGAGCCTCTGGGCATCTCATCTGTTGGCTCATTTTCTATTCTCATTAAGTTTTCAAGATCTTCTTCAATTATGCTAATGTTAAAGTTGGTTTCTGGTAAAATGCCATGTTGACAAATCGATAATGCAGTCACTTCGAGTTGGTGATAAGCAAGATGGCTGCTTTTCAATTTGGCAACATTCTAATTGGCATCTTTGCCAGGATCAATGCCACAGGGCACTGCTGGTCCTTTATCCTGTGCATGAGAATGAATATCACATCCCTAGTAGCCAATCAGAGCTTATGTTTTAGGATGCCCATTTCATAAAACATATTAATAGTATACTTTGGTACTGTCACCCAAAACAGCACTAGATAACATTATTATCCTGAAAGAGACAAGGACAGTATACATATTAATATATAAATGAACACTCCCAGAGAACACATTGGAATGCAGTGCCCAGGCAGTGTACACTGTATCAGTAACACTAAAAACATTCTATATGTTGACTTTTTCAACACTCAAGTTGCCTTGGAGTACCATCCTTGTATACAGCATAGTCCCATTCACTTCCTCCCTGTCTATACTTCCTGAACTGAGGGTAGCCTGCATGGCTATGTCGCAGTCATGGCTACCTGTGCACCATGACTCAGTAATGGCCACAATATTGCAGGTTCATCTCCACTATCATGGCCTCTAGCATGCCCTCCACACTCTGCCTGGAACCCCACTTCTTCCCCTGGGCCCTGCCTCATTTTCCCCTTTCTTATTGCAACTTTTGTTCCCATCCCCTTGTCCGGTACTTCTCTGCTGTTCCCATTAATCTGCTCCCTGGGGATTTTCCTCACCTTGGATCCTCCTTCTGACTGCTTCAGTCTTGGGTTGTGGAGCTTATGCCTCCCTTTGTCTTTCTGCTACTCCCTCAGCTAGTTTAAATGTTCATAAAGTAACATCTGAACTGCCCACTGAGGACTGCAGTTCCCTCTCAGACAGATTAAGGCCATCACCTCTGTAAAGGTTCTTATCCCTTCAGGTTGGTCCACAGCTCGCAATGTAGCTGATCCTCTTCTGTGCACCAGTCCTTCGACAATGAGTTGAAGCTCTTAATGTAGAGTACCCTATCTTCCCTCAGCCATAGACAGACAGCACCTCAGTGAAAGCCACCATGCATGCTACTTGCCTTAGGCCACTCCCCAGTTGCCTAAACCTCCCTGCACAATCCTAGCCCCTTATCTTGCTAGGTTATTACCCCCAGTGGATGATAACATCCAGCTCCCCCTGCCCTGTCACTCTATCAATCCTTAGGATCTGCTGCCCATCCCTGAGTCATGGCAACTGAAGCAGTTGGTACCTCCTCTGGTCAGCATCAGAAAAGTCGAGCGTTGCTTTCCAAGCTGTATTTCTGGCTTTTAAACCTTTTTGCTTGGATCAATAACTGGGACCAGCAGGGCTGTCTCTGTGTCTGCTGACACCTCTCCTTCTACTCTCACTTTCCCACAGCTCCAGAGTGATTTATTTGGTAACACACGTATCATTTTTGCACCAAACCTTTTTGTCTTCAGTCAGGCTTGGGTTTTTGACTTCAGTTTTGGAGACCTTATTGCTGGGATCAGTATTGGTGGTGGGGGTGCTGTTTTCTGTCTGCCCCTTCTCCACTGCTTTCACTTCCACACAGTTACAGTGTGATTTCATTTGTTTTGTTTTGTTATTGCTGCTATCTGGTTCTGGACTTGGTTCCCTACATGGCTGAGGAGGAAGGTGTTGGCTGCCTCCCCACAGCTCACCTCCACATGTCTTGCCTGTGTGTGTGCAGCAATCTTTTTGTGAAGCTGTGTCATGTGTGCAGGGCTGTGTGCATGCATTTCTGTGGCTTTAGAATTTCTATGTAGCTGAGTTAATAGCTATATCAAATTACGTCTGCAAATCAGCCACCATGGTCAAGCCCCAGTAAATCTGGCCCACCATCCTCAGGTGGTGCAGGAGGCACTTTAGGTGTATTTGGCACACCAGGCTTTTTCTCTCAGCAAGCCAGGTTCTGGTAGTGGTATCATCAGTTTGAGTGGGGAGGCAGTAGCAGCAGCAGTACTACTACTAACTACCACTACTGCTGTGTCTGTCACGGCCACCACAACAACATGCCTACAGTGACAGAGCATTTTATAGCACTGTTTTATGGGATTAGGAGGCCCTTAGAGCTGAGACCCCATACTCCGCAAGCAGCAGCCTCCAGTGCCACTACTAGCGCAGTGTTGCCACAGCTTCCGTTGCAGCAGTTACCATTATTACTACTAGTTTCTCCCCAGCTAGTGTACTCCCAATCCACACTGCCACCAGCAAGAATTCCACTGTTGCTGCCACTGGTGCCACAGCTTCTATGAACACCACCACCACTGCTGCCTTAACTGCCACCACCAGTGTACTGCTGGTGTTGCCGCCTGCTTTACATTACTGACAGCTCTGTGTCATTCACGTGTTGTTGATATGTGAATGGAATACTATATTCTGAGGAAGTGGTTTAATGGTGTTTCAGTGCTTTCAGAACCATTCTTTAATTCCTTTCCTGGTTGAACAGTTGCAAATAACAAATCATACATGGGACCTGAATACCTTGCATTGCATTACTGCCAGCTCTATGTCGCTTGTTGAGGTGTTTATGGAACCAATAGAGATGTGCAAATTAGAATTTTCTGCTACACAAAAATATGTCATGAAATTTGTGCTTCAAAAATATTTTGTGGGTGTGAACTTCAGGTGAAATTTTGCCATTTTGGCTGAAATTGGGCATTTCCTGGTGAAATTTGGCATTCCATGGGAGAAATATCACACCGACCAAAAATGTCAAGGAACGGCAGAATTTCATGAAATGCTTCACGTGGCAAAATTGCAGATTTTGTGGCAATTTTGCCAGCAAAATTTAATTTTGCAGTGCAAATACTGACTATTCAGATAGTCAGGAACTCCACCAGGTTCTTGGAAGACAGACTAATGGTGTTTAACTGTTTGCAAAACTATTCTTTACTAAGTAACCTTTCCTGGCCAAATTCCAGTAATTAAAAATGATAATGACCTGCTGGGATTTGTTGAGTACCTGGTGTTGCACTGTTGACAACTCTGTGTCATTGAGGTGTTTATGGAACACCAGATACAGAGAGAGTTTAATAGAGTGATTTAAGGGCTTTAGAACAATTTTTAGAAAATCATCTTTCCTGACCAAATACCTAATACCAAATACTGGATATCTGGGATACTGACTATTCAGTCAAATAGTCAGGAAAAAGTATTCACACAGCCCTGTTACATACTCAACATCATCGATCTTGGGGATTAGAAACCAACTTGAACCTGTTTACAGTATATGAAACTCTGTGTATAATGCAAATGACCATCTGCTAGGTGCTATGAAATATATATTTAGGTAAGATAAATGTTCATGTTCTCTTCTCAGCCAGCAACACTCACCCAAGCTGCTTGCCATCCTCCTTCCCTGTCTGATGCCCAAAGGAACAGCCCAAGCCAGCAACACTTGCCCAAACTGCTTGCTGTCCTCCCGCCCTGCTCAAACCCAAAAGAACAGCCGCAAGCCAGCAACACCACCTGTGCTGCTTGCCATCCTCCTTCCTGTGTGAAACCCAAAGGAACAGCTGCAAGCCAGCAACACTCACCCGAGCTGCTTGCCGCCCTCCTCGCTGCTGAAGACCAAAGGAACAGCCACAAGGTGTGGATCACAATCTCTCTGCACTGCTCAGTTCATCAACCAGGAGCTGCAGACTTGCCATATTGAATTTGGTGCCTTTTCCAGTAGACAAACAGATACTCCAGTACCTTTCTCTGTCTTCACCAGTGGGCTGCAGAAAGTGTACTAATTTAATTTTAACCTGAATGCCCTGCTTTAATTAATTTGCCATTTGTAAAATGATTTCTAGTTTTCTGCTCTGTTGCAATTTACTTAATTTAAACTGCTGCTGTAACTTTTTCTCTAGCCCCAACCCCTTACTCTGGCATAGTCTCCTGAATTAGTTTTCTGCTCTGCTGCAATTTATTTAATTTAAACTGCTGCTTAATCTAGCTAGGCATGTGAGAACGGACACTGCACTTCTCTTGTTAGATGCAGTGAAGCATTCGACAGAGTGCAGTGGCCATTCCTGATTGAAACCCTGAAATGTTATGGGATGGAGGAAATTTCCTGGATTAGATAAGGTTAATTTATAAAAGTCCATAAGCAAGAGTTAAGACAAATAGAAATTATTCATCATTTTTTCAGTTATTTAGAGGGACCAGACAGGGTGTCCACTCTCCCATTATTATTCACTCTATTTTAATAGCCATTGACCATTAAGATTAGGTCTCAAGAGTCATCGTTGGGTATATTAGTAGGAGAGGTTTTACCATTATTATGCTTTAAGCAGATGATATTCTGCTTACAATAAAAAATCCTAATAATCAATTACCCATTATTATGGGGATATTACAGGAATTTGGGTCAGTTTCTGGATATCGGGTGAACTGGGATAAAACGGAAGCTTTGTATCTTGGAACTCCCTCATATATAAATAATCCTCAGCTCTTAATAATAAATAAAGAAAACATAAAATATTTAGGAATACAGTTAACTCAGAATATGAATAAAATGATATAGTTGAATTATGAGCCATTAATAGAGGCCCTTAAAAAGATCTCGATAAATGGCAACACCTTCCACTAGCATTAAAGGGTAGAGTGAGCATCCTCAAGATGAACATCCTACCTAGATTGCTATTTTTGTTTCAGACTATTCAAGTAATCTTGAAAGAAATTTTTTCTTAAAACTAGATAGAATAATTAGAAGTTTCTTTGGCAGGAAAATATTCTAGAATCGCATTGTAAAATTATATGCATCAAACTAAGGGGATTGAATTGTCCAAATTTCGCTTTATTATGTAGCAACTCAATTGGAGATTGTTTATCATTGGTTTCATAAGTTAGATGACCCCTTAGTGGCTTGTTTGGGAGTAGAACAGAAAGCTCTTGGGGGACTAGAGTTAGTAAATACTCTCACTGTATTTTTCCAGAATGATGAAATGTTTGAGACAACTAAGACAGTTAAATATGCCTGGTCTATGGCTCTAAAATATTTGAAAATTCAAAATAGATTATCTAAATTAACCCCAATGTTTAATAATAAACTTTTTCTGCCTTCAGGAAATGATATTACTTATCAGATGTGGTATTTTGGGAATGGACCATATATTATTGAGGATTATATCTCTCAAACTCAATTAAAAACATTTAATCAGTTAAAAATAGAATTTGACCTACTGGATAGGCATGTATCGCATTACTTACAAGTTAAGAACTATATTTAAAAAAAAATCAGAATTCCTTTATGGTAGAAGGAATATTATTGGAGGATTTGTTTAGGAATTAGATTTGGATAAACATTTGTTGTCCAGAATCTATGGCACTCTGAGTGAGGAGTTAACATGTCCTGACCCTCCTCAGAGTTGCATGGGAAAAGAACTTTCAGCTCCTATTTCTGACCATGAATGGACTCGGGTTAGTAATTTGGAGGCCTTGGGCATAAAGAATAATAAGATCCTTCAAATTCACTTCAATACATATCACAGGACTTGTTTGACCTAGTTGGTTGCATAAAATGACAACACAGTATCACCTTTGTCAAGATGTATCAGCTTTGTCAAAGATGTACCAAGATTAAAGGTACTCTTATTCATATGATATGGGATTGTGATAAGATAAAACTTTATTGGGAGAAGATAAGAATAACTATGGGAATAGTAATGGGACAGGATACTCCCTTCGATCCAGGAATTATTATATTTGGCTGTCAGATACATCAGAGGATAATAGGAAGTATCAGAAGATCTTTCTGAACACAGCTTTAACTGTGTCAAAGAAAGTATTGTTGCAGCATTGAAGGACCCAGGGCCTCCGGACTATAAGGAATGGGCCGCTAGATGTTAGATAGTAGTAAGGTTGACAAATCATATTTTCTAGAGGAAAAAAGAGAAATATAATTAGATTTGGATACCTTTTATAAATTATTTGGAAAATAGGGAATAATAGGGAATTTAATTTGGCAGGAAAGTTGGCTATGATGAAGAGATAAGACTTCAGGAGTGGATATGATGATTGAAGCACCTACGCTCTGAGCCAAAAAAAACAACATATTTAAACTGCTGCTGCTTGACTTTTTCTTTAGTCCCAACCCTTACTCTGTATCTCTCTCTCTCACTCTTTCTTTCACCCTGAACTCTCCTACCTACCCTGAGGGTAAACCATGCTGTTCCCCTGCCCTCCACCTCTAATCCCCAGTTTAACTCAGACTACCTGCACCTCCCATACCCACTCAGTCAGTCACTTCTCTCCCTGTCTCACAAGTATTGCAATCTCTGCACTGCTCAGTTTATCAACTAGAGCTAGTTCCCCAACCTGCTACACGGCGCCTCCCCACCCAGCCCCTCCCGCCAGCCCTGTCTGTTCAATTTGTTATATAGTAACTCTATTGTGATCTGATTGGATGAGAAATAACCTATCAGTCCAATTTTCCATTTACTCCTATACAGACTGGCCACTAGATGTCAGTTTCAACTTCCCACAGCATCCAAGTTCCAACGGCAGTAATATTTTGAATGGCAACCTCTTCCCTACTGGTTTCTTCATAGAAATATGCCCTGGAGGGCCATTAGACCTGCCTCAGCCACCTTGCTCCACTGTAATACTGCTATAGGTGCTGCAAAACTTGTGTCTACCAGCTCTCTTTTTCTCCACCCACACCTAGCATACCTTCTGCATCTCCCAGCACCACAGTGTTTCTCATAATTATCTTTTCTTTATATTTGCCTGTTCTCTTGCAAAGCAGACAACCATACCACAACCTAGCTAGCCTAATAACTCCTTGGAACCATGCAGCCTCTAGGAACCATACTTGCAACCATTTATATTGTCATCTTCCTGACTTGTGACCATTTAATTTCCTCTTGCACACTGGTGTACCCCTATTACAACTGACAGCAGTGTCACCACAGTGCTCCACAGAACATACCACACACACCCACTCAGGACTCCTACCACTCCTTACCTGGTAAAAAGGATGCCGTCCTGCTCAGGTCCTGGCTACATGGCAACCTACACATGCCAACCATCACAATCAGAAGGCTCAAAATCTCCTGAAAACACCCCTGGCAGACACTTCTCCACTTAATCACTCACCTCACACTTGCAGAGAATGTGGAGTCCAATCCAGGACCCTGTGAACTTCACATACTACCCCTGCCACACACAACCTAGCTGGTTTAACTCCAAGGGCATAAAAATAGCACACTTAAACTGTCAAAGCCTGCATCCCAAGATAGCATAACTCAAGGCCTGGGTCTCTCACCTTTAATCCATCAATGCTTGGAATCACCAAAACATGGCTAAAGCACACTATCCTCCCTCAGAAAGTGGCATTACCCGGATATACTACCTTCAGGTGTGGTAGAGCTGGCAAAGAGTTGGCTGTATTCTCCTTTATGTCAAATCCAACCTCACTGCCATTGAAATTCCCCATTGGCCTTCATGACAGCTCCCACTGAGGCCATCTTCATCTCCTTAACCCTGCAACTCCAAAAACTTATACTAGGAGCTACTTATTTACATCCCAAGTCTGCCACTACCACCTCCCCAAGTCATAGCCTCTCTCTGACCTTCCCCACATGAACTAATTACTTGTGGGAACTTCAACATAGACTGATTAAACAAAACAAGAACCTAACCCACTCCACCCTGGTGAATGCAAATCTAATGCAACATGGGTGGGTAAGCAATGTGAGAAGTCAGTGAGGAGAGCTAGGGGATACTGGGATGCATATGAAGGGGCATCACAAGTAGAAAAGGAAGTGGTTATCCCTCTGTACAGACAGTTGGTGAGACCCTTCTGGAGTACTGTGTGCAGTTTGGAGACCTCATCTACACAAGGACATAGACAGGATGGAAGCAGTCCAGAGGAGGGCAACTAAATGGTGCAGTGTCTACATCAGAAACCATATGAAGAGAGAGACTGAGAGAGCTTAATATGTATACCCTTGATGAAAGGAGGGACGGGGGACATGATAGAAATGTTCAAGTACCTCAAGGAATCAACAAAGTCCAGGAGGGTAGCATCTTTCAGAAAATAGATGTGTAAGAACAAGGGGACACAATTTAAAGATAGAGGAGGGACGGCTCAGGGGTAGTGTGAGGAAATCTTTTCATGGAGAGTGGTGGATCGTGGAACTGCCTTCCTGGGGAGGTTATTGGGGCTAAAATAGTGGGGAATTCAAACATGCATGGGACAGACACAAGGCAATTGTAGTGGGGTGGCAGGAAGTAGCTGTTGGTTAACTAGAATCTGCAGCTTATCCAGTAGGTAGGAAATGGGCAGACTGGGTGGGCCAAGTGGTCCTTATCTGCCGTCAAAGTCTATGTTTCTATGTTCTATGTCACAGAACCCACCAGAAGGAACAATAGAACTGGAAGCACTCGCTCATTGAGTGGATACTATCTAACTGCGGACACAGGATAATTGCCTCAGGGTCTTACCTGACAGCAGTAGTGATCACTCTCAGTCTACTGTATTTGGAGAAATAACTCCACTGAGCCTCCTCAAAAATTGTTGTATCTCACAACTTGACATCCCTTGACTGTGCATCCTTCATTAACTTCCTAAATAATGTGAAAAGGACCCATACAAACCCTGCCTACTGTTGACCTTGCCCTGTAATACGTAGTTGATACTGTCACACCCACTATAAATGTCCATGCCCCACTCACCGATCCAGATCAAGGGAGCCAAAGCCCCATGGCTGTCAAAGGAATTCAGAAACCTGATGTCCAAACAAAACTTGGCCTGAAGACCTACAAACAGTCGGAGTTCATCTCAGATTGGCAGTCTTATAGGCAACACAGAAACACATGCAAATCTAAAACAACAGAGTCAAAAAGAACCTATTACCGCACTATGCAAACAGACAAACTTAGTGACACCAAAGAGTTCTGAACCCAGATAAACTCCTTCCTCAAAAACAAAACCTCAATGTACTCTGACACGCTATCCACCAAGGACTCTATACTATCTGATCCCGCCTCTATTGCAGATGGTCTAAACAACTATGTAATGGACCTAACCGAGTATGTCTCCCTGCTCAACATAAATCATGGCAGCAACCCCTATCCAACCACAAATCCCACTAGGGCCACAACATCACAATTCCACATCAAATGAGCAACCCACAAAAGAAGTTTTCAGGCTACTACAAACCTTAGGGAACACGGGTCACCAGGCCATGACCCGCTAGAACCACAGTTCCTAAAACGGGTGCCCCAGCACTTGCCATTCCAGTCAGAAATCTGATTAATAGATCCTTTCTTGAGGGAACAGTATCCTCTAAATGGAAAACTGCACTAGTTATCCCAATACATAAAGGGAGCCAGTAATCCCTGTTGAAAACTATAGGCCAATCTCAATCCTCTGCCATCTGGCCAAGGTACAAGAAAGAATAATTTATAACCAACTCAAGACTTTCTTGAGCTGCACTAACTCCTTTCACCCTGCCAGCACGTCTTCCATAAAATCATAGCACCATGACTGCACTCATTAAAGTCACCTCAGATATCCACCATGCCATTGGCAGTGGTCTTGCAACAGGGCCATCTTCATAGACCTCACCAAGGTGTTCGACTTGGTGAACCATATGCTGCTGATACTCAAGCTAGAGTCCTTGGGGTTGACAAAACATCCACCTCCTGGCTCCAAGACAATGTATCCTGCCACCGCCAAAGTGTCAAACTACTCAATCCACCTTCAGACAGATTACCCATGGTGTTCCCTAGGGTTCTATCCTTGGCCCCTACTCTTCTCCCTATTCATAAATGAGTTGCCTGGCTTCTGCTGGAGAAGCATCTGTCCACCTCTATGCAGATGATGCCATTTTATACCGATCCTCATCTGACACTCAGTGGCTAAATCAGCAGCTCGAATCCGACTTCTGCCATTTAGAGGCATGGTTCTTTGACAACAACCTACTCCTAAACACCCAAAAACACAAGACTATGCTTTTCCCTCCCACTCCACTAAAACTGCTTCTTATCCCTGCTCTCCATCATCTCAAGCAATGGGAACCCTGGAACTGCTGAACCTTTAAATACCTGGGCATCATGCTAGACCCATACCTCCTTCAAGGATCATGTCAACAAAGTCACAAAAACATCCACCAAAATATTGGTTTGCTTTACAGCCTTCATCCCTGCTGACTACTACACCCTGCCAAAAATAACAACAGCCTCACTCCTTCCATTACTCTATTATGAGGCTCTACTATGCTTATCTCTCAAAGACTTCCTTTGAACCAATTGAAACAGCTATATCACAGGATAGGACACTATGCCTTCAGAGCACCACCGCGGTAACACCACTGCACACTACTAGCATCCTTGGGCTGGCTACAACATGAGCGCAGAATTCAGTATGCTGCGCTATGCCTCAACCATAAGCTCTCACATCTCTATTCACCCCAAGCCTTTCTGACATTATTGCACATAAGCAGTATAGTTGGTCTCTCCACTCTACCTCTCTTCCACTGTTAACCATACCTAAGCCACTCCTAATCTCGGTAGACGATCTTTGCCTTTGCAGCCCCAATGACTTGGAACTCCCTTCCCTTTAATCCTTTTCTGCACTACCTCCTCAGTTAATTAGCACTGCTAACCCACTTAACCCACTCTGGAACCTGTAAATGTCCCAACTGAATCTCAGGTTTATGTCTGTGGTGTACTATGCCACCACCCAGTGTTCAATTCCTAGCAACTGTACCGGTACCACCTTGTTCAACAATCTTGCCTCACTGTCAAGGTTAACAAGAATACTGATGTTGAAGATAGATTGACCTTCAGCCTAGACAACACCGTTTAACCCCTCAGGTGTTCTGTCTAATGTTACAGCGCACACCAGAGTTGCCGCCTTGCAGTTTATACTCCACGCTACGCTTCCCTGCAATCTGAACCCTCTTCTCTTCTGCTTCCTTGCCTTGGTCTAAGCACAGCCCTACATTGTGGACAAGTACACAAAGCCATGACTCTTATTCCTGTATTAGTTATAATTATTGTAATACACTGCCACTTTATTGTACTCACACTGTGATATTATTTCCTATGACTATATAATCTGCATTCTACCTCTCTGTATAATTAAGCAATATACCCTCCAGGTGGGTATACTGGTGTATTACCACAGCTGGTGTGGTTCAGTCATGAGGCACAGCCAAGTGACTTAACCACACCAAAAGTGATAAATGCACCAGTATACACCTACCCCAGGAGAGGTATATTGCTATTATACAATGTTCTCCTGTAATTTTGTTTGTGAAAAAATAAAAAGTAAAAGCACATTTTGTGGCAGTTTTAATGATTTTTAATGACTGTATTCTTGCACCAGAAAACTGGTGTCCTTGTAAGAGGTGGAGCATAGTGAGGAATGGAGCAGAGCAAGAGAACTGGAGATAGAGAGCGAGGGAGGGTGGGTGTTGTTTTCGATTGGGGACAACTTTTGAAAAAAAAATGATGTTGTTTAGAATTTAAAATGCCTGTTTATTATTCCGGTTTAGTGAGAGTTAACGTGATGTGTTTTGCTGGCCTGCAGGTGACTGAGCATCTTGCTGTGCACCTTTGTGTTTGTCGTCCAGCGTGACGATTTTGAAATGGTCAGACTCAGAATGATTTAAAAGGTTTTTTGCTGTGGCTCACTGGTGGCTGGCACCTTTTCCGTGGGTACACTGGAAAATTTACCACACTGAAAAGATGCCAGCCAACCAATCAAGATGTGGGATTTGTGCCATTTAATTTACTACATTGCATAATGGCTAATTTGCCACTAGTATGTATGTATGTATGCATGCATGTTACTACGTATCTATGTGTGTAGATTTGTATACTCTCCCATTGTACCTTTCCCGGTCGCCTCTGTAAAAGGGACTGCATGGTCTAAGTGGCTTACCCAGTTACCAAAATTCAAATACATAATACCTGCTGGGTGCTATGAAATATATATTGAGGCAAGGCAAATGTCATGTAATTAGTTCAGTAAATGAACTGACTCTGACTGGTCATGCAAGCTTGGAGGTCAAAGGACACCAAAAGTAAAAAATCCAAACAGCTCATGTCTTATGAGGAGGGTATCTAAACCTCCTCCTCCGGGGCCTGCCTGTACCTTTTCAATCCCAGTAAACATGAAGGTATGGCAATCAGGTTAGCCAAGAATGCCACATGCTGAGCCAGGGCATTGTAAGCAATAATACACAACAGAGTGTTGGTTGTACTGTGTTCACCACATGCCAGAGGTGTGTAAGGCACATGGCTGCAGGTCAAGTGCCTTCAGGCCTTGGGCATGTGGTAAACCTAGTACAATCACTGCGCCAGAGTGTCTTACTGTTTTAATAAAATGGGTCTCCAATGAAATAAAAAATACAGTTGATGGGTTTTAAATGTGGCTAAATTTAAATTTAATGCTTACAAACAAGGTAAAATAGTTCCTTGCTTATTTGTTCCACCAGGGTTGCTGCCTGCCTTACTTGATCCCTATTAACAATGCCAACCCTGCACTCATTTATAATCAGTGTTGATTTTAAACATAAAGAACAGCATAACCTCAGCAGATGTCCTCCTCTATAGTGTGGATTCGGTTTTAATCGGCAAATTCCAGCTACTCTCTCATTCCCCACTGTTTCTGAATATTTCAGTGTACTGTTTCAGGATGAGAATACCAGTATTTTCATCCATGCCACTCCTTGTTGTGCCGCATACGACGCAAGTTCTGTGACACATCAGTAATGATTACAGAGTCTGGAATATTGCTGTGATAATAGATCCGAGTATTTAAATGTAAATACAAAGGTGGTTGCATTGTCAGAGAAAAGTGGCCTTACAGCCTCTGGAAGGGTGGTTATCTCAGCAGAAAGAAACCCTTATGCGTGTCTTGTTGCTCTTATAAAATAGGTAAGTAGTACACTTATTAATGGAAAACTAAACATTTACAAAAACATGTGGCAGAGAGTTTTGATTTGTAGGGTACTCCTAGTAGGTCTTTCCTTTGTTTACTGAGAGTTTTTTTCTAAATTACCTTGCTGGTTTTATGGCCCCTAGGGATCTCCATGTTAAATTTTTTATGGCTCTTCTTATTCCTACAGTGCCTCTTGTCCCATGTGACAGTGATATCATATGTGGGACCATTAATTCAACAAGAGCTGTTTTTGTCAAGTTTACAGTATTAGAGCTTTGATTTTAAGCAACTCTTCTTGTCCAGGGGCTCTAATGAAGGCTGCATTTACGGATAGCAGGCATGAATGTGTGGGCTACTCTATAAAAGGCAGATAGAATCTTCACTATAGCACTTGTAACCTTTGGTGATAGGTGTGCTTTTTAATGGTTTGTGTAGTTTGATGTAACAAATGCTTTAAAAACAAAACATTCATTTCTGCTGGCTGAACCTGAACACATACCTAGAAACAGAAAGTTTGTATTAGACAGAGTTATTAAGTTGAAACCAAAATATCTGGCTCTAAAGTAGATTGCTGCTGCAGCAGTTACTGTTTTTTTTTTTACTTAGTATGCTTTGTGCCTTCTTAATCTCTCAGCCTGCTCCCAACTGCTCACCTCTCCCAAACCCATCACCCTGCTATCTCTGGGACTTACCTGTCTTCTCACCCTGCAGTGCCCCCTGGCTTGCCCTGTGGTGGGCCCCTTCTAACCACAGAGAATCTCTAGTTTGGTTGTGAGTTGTTGTGTCCTTTAGGAGGTACAAGAAAACAGGAGGGGAGGACAGGAGGAGTACCTGAATGAATCAAAGGAGGTGACAAGGGCAGTAAGAGAGCCAAGGCATCTATTGAGCTCAGGCTGGCACAAGGCATTAAGCAGGGGAGAAGGACTTCTTTAGGTACATCAAGGAGAAAAGGAACTGTAAGGACCACATGGTAAGAATTAGGAAGGAGGGGTTGGGCAGAAGCAGTGTGTGATAAGGCAGAAGTGCTAAATGATTACTTCTGCTCGGTATTTACTGAGGAGAAGAGCAGGGTGATGCCCAAGGGAGAGGAAGGCAGAAATGGGGGTGACAGATGGGGAAATTATGGAGGGCAGAGTTCTGGAGGGTTTGAAGGCACTGAGGGTGAACAAGGCACTAGGCCAAGATGGCATCCACCCCAGGATACTGAAGGAGCTGGCAAGGTCCTTGCGGGAGCTTTGGCAGACCTATTTAATGACTCACTACACTCAGGGTGTGTACTCCAGGACTGGTTTATGTGGTGCCCATCCACAAGAGTGGCCCCAAGGATGAACTGGGAACTACAGACCAGTGAGCCTCACATCCATTGTGGGTAAGCTGATGGAGACTATCCTGAAGGAGAGGCTGGTGGCCCTCCTGGAGGCCAGAGGACTGCAGGACAGCAGACAGCATGGCTTCATACATGGCAGATCCTGCTAAAACCAACCTGGTGGAGTTCTATGACTGGGTAACTAGGCAACTGGACAGGAGCCATGCAGTGGATGTCCTGTATCTGGATTTCAGTAAGGCATTTGACCCAGTGCCACATGGGATCCTGGGAAGTAAGTCAGAAGGCACAGTGGTAGGTGCAAAACTGGTGAGATGGGTAGGGAACTGGCTTCAGGGAAGGCACAGAGGTGTAGTGGTGGGTGGGGAGCCTCATCCCCAAGGGTAGTGATGAGTGATGTTCCACAGGGCTCAGTGTTGGGACCAGTGTTGTTTGGGATATTCATTGCAGATATATCATTGGACATCAAAAGCAATATCAGTCTGTTTGCTGATGATACCAAGATGGGAGCAGTGGTGGACAACCTAGAGGATGACAGGGGTTGCAGGATGATCTGGCAAAGCTGGAAACCTGGTCAGCCACCTGGCAACTGGGGTTTGATGCCAAAAGTGCAAGGTGCTACATTTTGGGGTGAAGAACCCAGGAGGAGTTACCAGCTGGGGAGTGCAGCTAGCCCAGACAGAGGAGGAGGAGGAGGAGAAAGATCTGGGGTGCTCATTACAGGGTCAATGAACAACTCGGCACAACATAGAATGCAGCTGCAAGGCCAACAAAATGCTGGATTGCATTGCAATGGGTATATCTGTGGAGGGGAGGTGATTCTGCTACAGTATAGGTCATTAGTTAGACCGCACCTGGAGTACTATGTGCAATACTGGTGCCCGTATTTGAAGAGGGACATTAAGTTGCTGGAGGGGTGCAGTGCAGGGTGACAAAGATGATCTAGAGGCTGGGGACTTATCATACAAGAGGAGGCTGAGGGAGTTGAACATGTACTCGCTGGAGGCGAGGAGGGACGGTGACAGGATTGAAACCTTTAGTACATGAAAGGAATAAATAAGACAGGTACAGAGGGCTGTTCAAAGTAAGGAGGGGAGGGACACCCAGGGCCATGATATGATACTGGAGGGAGGAAGGTTCAGGAGGGAGATGAGGAGACACTTTTTACAGAAAGGGTGGTAGCTGGGTGGAATGCATTACCAGCAGAAGTGGTATCCAAAGAACAGTGGACTGCTTCAAAAGGGCTGGGACAGGGCAAGCGGGAGGGTCAATGGAGGAAAAGTGGAAGGAGGGGCAGCTTCAGAATAAGGGTGCTAGCTGCACATTCGAGCAGACTTGACAGACCTCTAGGCCTTTATCTGCTGGCAAATTTCATATGTTTGTATGTCCTAAAGGTGAACGAGGGTCTGCGAGTAAAAGCGTGCCATCCTGCAGGCTGAGGGCTTTTCCTTGTTCCATCCCCAACCCATGACTTCAATAGTGCTCTGGCAGTGTGTGCATCCATGCACTTCCTGCATGCCGATGTCAGCCTGCCTGCTCCTGGCTTCCGGTACTTTTCTGCCACCTGTGGTATTCCACGAGTGGCATGACACCAGAGGCAATCACCCTCTCCACCCAGAGGTGGAGAGTATCCAAAGAGTGCTCAGTCCACCCCATCCACCCTCCAATGATCTGGGCTAGTTCTCTGAACCCATGTCATTGGTGCCACAAGGGTAGTGCTACTGATATACTGGTAGGCCAATCTAGCATTTATTATCGCTGAATCAATGGTCCTTGACACATCAGTGTCACATGGGACAGGAGGCACTGTAGGAATAAGAACAGCAATAAAAAAGTTAACATGGAGACCCCCAACATAAAGGCAGCAAGCAAATTTAGAAAAATCTGCTTTCAACAAAACAGGGACTTACTAAGTGTACACCTACAAATCAAAACACTTAATACACAGAGATGTCTGAAGTTGCTGAAATTTGCTCCACAAAAAAACATGAATTTTGTAACTTCATGGAGCTGAAACTGCAGTTTGCATTGCTATTTGCTAGGTGGATTGGTTAAATTTGCTTGGTGAATGGCCAATGCACCTGATGGATGGCAAAGTGAATTGTGTTGAAATAACACTCCATGACACCTCACTGGCACCCTACTCTTCCCTACCCCAGCGAGCTTGTGCCAAACCCTCTCTAGCTCCCACCACTCTTCTCCCCACAAATTCTACCTGCAAGTAAAGAAAATGGTTCCTGGTGCAGAGCATCTGCTCTGTTCAGCCTACTCCTGTCTCATAGTAGGGGTTAATGAATGAATGAATGGTGACATCAAAGCCATCACTATTCACTCATTCGCACCATTACAGATGGGAGTCAGCACTGAACAGAGCAGACTGGAAACCATTTTCTCTATTTGCAGGTTAATTGTGTGGGTGCTGGTGGAGGAGGAGGAGAGTAGTGGGACCAGAGGGGGTTTGGGTGAGGACAGGAGAAAACTAAAACAGTGGGACCTCGGGTGGAGGGAGTGTATTTGATGAATGGGTGGGGAGGAATTAATTGCTGTAACTGACTACCACAGGCAGTCAACAGCCACAGCAGTATGATGTTCAGGGGAGGAGGGTGCCAGAGGAGGCTGGGAGGGTGTACAATTATTAGATTTATATTATTGGGTGGGGCAGGTACTGGGTGTACAGCACAGTGGGTGGGGGCAGGTTTTATTTTAGAAAAAAAAATCTGTTGGGTAATGTGGCATATCTGCCACACAATTTGTGAATTTTTCATGCAACCTCTGGCTAAATAAAAATTTGCAATATATCTATCTGTTCAATTTTTTGTACATTTATTTTGTTCACCTTTAAGAGGAGAAAGAAATTTAAAAATGTAAAAATAATAACAAAATGGTGGACAATTTGGCAACATGATCCATCCACAGACTGGCTACCATTAGGGGCAGTAGGAAGTGCAGCAAAAAGCAGGCATGCCTCCACCTGCCCAACCATGCAAAGTTGTCTGTTTAGGGATTTTAGTATAGCCATGGTCCCCACTGCTTGCCCTGAGGACTGGGAGAGTGTTTTCCTGATTTTAGTGCTTCCGGTCCTGCTGCTTGACTTGAAGACAGGGAGAGTTTTTGAGAGTTTTTTGGTTTTGTTATACTTTCCAGGCCCTACTACCAGCCCTGAGGACAGGAGTTGCTATTTGTTTTAGTGTTTCACAATCCTTGCTGCCTGACCTGAGAACTGGGAGTGTTTTTTTTTCTGTGTGTAAGTGTTGCTCATTTCTGTTGCCTGCCCATTGTGTTTCTTGGTCTCCCTCCTGTTGCTTGCCCTGAGAACCAGGAGTCTTTTTATTACTTGTTCATTTTCTCTACTGTCCAATCTGCCTGCCCTGAGTACTGGAAATGCTTTTTTCATTGTTTTTATTGTTTCAACCCCACTGCCTGTCCTGAGAACACTGACTGCGTATAGGAGTTTTAGTGTTTCTGCGGTCCTGCTGCCTGCCCTAAGGATTGCAAGAGTTTTATTTTTATTTTAATGCTCACAGTTCTTGCTGCTTTTTCTGCTTCCTTCTGTTTTTACGGATACACCTCCTTATCCTTCTCCTCTGTGTTTTCTACATACTTTCTGAATGCTACCCTTGCTTTTGAGTTTTGTAACCTTAACTATGCCCCTTTTAGCTTTACCCATTGTTCAACTACCTCCCCCGTCATCCCCCTGCCAGGTCATCTGTGAGGCATTCACCTGTCCTTATAACATTTGCTCTCCTGAATTCCAGGACTCTCGGTCTTATGTGGTTCAGTTCCACAACCATCTTTATATTGAGCCATACTTACAGTGATCACTAGTCCCCAGGTGGCCTCCACCTTGAAGTTTGCAACACTGTCCCTGTTAGTGAGTGCCAGGTCCAGCATTACCCCATCATGAGTGGGTTCACTGACTAGTTGCCTAGAACACCCCTGCAGGAGTCCAAGATGTCCCTGTTCTAGCTGGCGCAGCTGGAGGCTCCAATTCTGCATCTGGTAGATTGATGTCCCCAACAGCGGCACCTCCTCTTTTCTGCCTTTATGCTAATGACATTCACCAGTACTTTATCTACCCCCTTATGTCAGACATCTGTATATCATGCTAGCATGAATAGTTCTCTGACTCCAGTTTCACCTACAGTACCTCTGCCCTCCCATATTCACTGTATCTTGGTTGCTTTTATGCTTTCCTTCACATAAAGCACCATAAAGCCTCCTTTCCTTTCCACCTTGTCTTTCCTGAACAGAGTATATCCTGGTATGGCTATGTCCCAATCATGGTTTTCTGTGCACCATGACTCAGTAATGGCCACAATATCTAGGTCAGCCTCTGCCATGATGACCTCTAGGTCTGGAATCTTATTTCCTAGATTTTTAGCATTTGCACACATGGGGCTCAATTTTCAAACCACTCATGGGGGAACAGACAACTCTGTCCCGACAATTTGCCCCCGACAACATGCTCCAGTCATTTCACTCCAGCGCGATTAGTTCCTACGATAAATCTATCTATGGCTGTGACAAACTCCAGGTGTGACAGGGTCCCTGCACCCTATTTTATAAACAGGGTCTCCTGTGCCAAACACCCAGGAGTTTCTGCAGCTGCTTGGTTGCACCAAACATTGGGCAAACCTGCAATGTTTGATAGAGGATCCATCACCTCCCCACTCAGCACAACCGTGAGACAACCTGTGGAGGTTGGGTGGGTAGCTATGCCCAGAAGATAAGGACTGTGGGTCGGATGAAGCCCTGGTGGTGCCATGGGTGGGGAGGGGCACAGCAGCAGTGGGAGGGATGTGTGGAGGCAACCAGTGGAGGTGCCCGCATCTTGGCACACAATCAAATGGGCCAGGTGGAGGGGCCTGGCTGGACCATCATGCCCCAGACCCCAGTTGACAGAAGGCCTGGTACCTGCTTTACAGGGCCCACAGTTTCCTAAAGGCAGTGGGTGGCAGTGGGTTCAGATTGCAGAGTGCATTTAGTAGCCAGGGACATGCCTCAGGCACTGAAACATTCCATAGGTACATAACCCCTCAGTGGCAGCTGGCAGTTGCCCAACTGCAATGCCAGGGATGGTGGGTCCTGTGGGGCAGTTGCCAGAGCTGCTGTCCACTGGGGTGTGGGTCATGATGCTCCAGCTATGTCCCCCACCTGGCACAATCAGCTGTATGCTAGTTACAGGGCACCTCTGCTGGGTGCCTCCACACATCCCTCCCACTGCTGCCACACCCCCTGCCTCCATGACACCACCAGGACTCCATCAGCCCCGGCCCCCACCTTCTAGGGCCCCACCAATCGCCTCCTGCCACACAGCAGCGCATGGCCCTTAGGTTACCTCCTGGCTGGTCTAAAGTGAGTCCCCAGTTGCAACCACAGTGGGCTTCTGGAATGCCAAATAATGAGATGGTGTAGCCCCATTGTGGTGCAAGCCCCTTATGATTGGGTGCAAGTGTGGTTATTCCACAAGGGTGGTGCAGGGCAGCTTCAGCACATGGCATCCCAATTTTGTTGCAGCATGCATTCAAAATCAGGATTGCCACAGACTTTGGCACAAGGTGTCACTTGCATCAAGCCCTCTGGCACTGGCACCTTGTGCCAAAGTTTTTCTTTCAAAATCTTACCCATGATCTTCCATATTTTGTAAGTACTCTGCTTGTTAACGCCTCTTTTTTCCTTTTGTTCCCCATCCTTCTCACCTCTCTTTTTTTTTTTTTATTTCTACTCCGCAGCTCCGCCTGCCTTAACATCCAGCCACCGTCCTCTCCATTCAGCTCACAGGCTCACTCACATCCAGTTAGCATGTGACATGCCCATGGAGGGGTCCCCACTCCCTCTCACCAGGCCAGGTCCAATACTGGAGTGCGATTCCTTGTTGGACCCCTGGTGAAAGGCATGGCCACAAGCTGCCCTGACTGGCTGCCATTATCCTCCATCTTTACACCCTTGAAGTATGGATGTGCATGACATCCAGGCACTGCGAGCCAACGCCCACTGTACTTCACCTCTGAATGCACCGCCTCCTGCAGTGCCTCGATATCCATCGGTGGCTGCCACAGAGTGATGGAGCCCCGAACCCTCCCCAGGGAAAGGAAAGCAGTCCATCAGATGCTCAATCTTTTCTCCCCAGCCAACCCCCGATGGCCCAGGCGTTCCCAAACGCGGTCGTTTGTGTGGCGTGAGTTTGGCATCCAGTGCCTCAACCCTCAGTGCCACTGGGCTGGCTCTCACCTCTTAAAACTCCTGATCCCATCCTCCTTCATTTCTATCCCCTGCTTCCTTTATTAATTTGCACTTTGCACCTCAGGGATTTCTGTCCCTCAGGTTCTCCCTGTACTTCAGCCTGTGGGTGGGGGTGTTTCTACCACTGTTATTTCTTCCTCCACCACCCTTGGCTAGTTTAAATGTTCAAAGTAACAAGTAAACCATCCAGTAAGAAATATGGCTTCCTCCCAGCCAGATGTGGACCACTACCCTGTATAGGCCCTTAACTATCAAGGTAGATTCCCAGTTCGCAATGTAGCTTAACCACACTTCTCTGCACCATTTCTTCAACCATGATTTGAAGTTCCTGGTGTAGAGATCCCTCTCCCCATCATAGACAAGTAGCACCTCAGAGAAAGACTTGAGCGCACTACCTGTCTAAGACCACTCCCCAGCTCCTAACTCCTGCTGCACTATCTCATCCCTGTCCCTAACCAACTCATTGGTCCTTAGGTAAACAATGACATTCAGCTCCACCCTCTGTCCTGGTGCCCTAGAGATCCCGGGATCTGCTTCCCATCCCTCCCGGCTGTTCTGTTGTGGCATGTAAGCAAACAACCTCCTCTCCACCCTCCTTCCTAGTCTCAACTCTATCTCGCTGATAATAGAGTCCCACACTGAGTTGCTTTCTCCTTCTCTGGGGTCCTCTACCACCCTCCTGGGTCTCCACTATGGAGGACACCCAGTGTCCCTGGCCACAACCACAGGTGCCTCCTCCTGATAGTCCCACTTCACCAGAGAGGCATAGGATTTTGTAGTGGTACCACTTAAGGAACGTGCCTTCCCATCCAACCCCCACCCTTCCAGATCCACCAACCCCACCTTTCTAGAGCCCACCACAGTCCAGGTGATCCTCCTCTCTGGCGCCCTCTGGCAGATCTGGTGTCCCTGCATGGGAGAGAAGGTCCCCAAATCCTAACCATCTTGGCCTGGAGTTTAGTGATCTTTTCCTCAACCCAAAGAGGTGCACCCAGATGAAGCAGTATTGCAGTCTCCAGAAGGTCTCTCTGAAAACTGCCACCCCACAGCCACAGCAGTGTATCACTAACAGCATTCTCAATTCCTGCTCTTCTTGCATTACTTGGAGATAATTATATACCCTTACCCTAGAGAGGGTGTTTCTAGTTCTTCCTTTTGTCATTAGTTATACGCCATTGTACACCTAACCTAGGGTGTTGCTCCTATTCCTAGTTTTGGCCTACTTTTGCTTTTACCCATCCCTTGTGTGCCCTTTACACCTGCTAGGATGTTTTCAGTTTCACTCCTTTTATTTTTGCTATTTCCCTTTATACAACTACTGTACCCTGGATAGAGTGTTTCTCCTATCCCCACTTCAGGTTTGCCTTTTACCTTCTGCCCTACCCAGCAGGAAATGCAACAACAGGAGTAAACAGGTGTCTTACCTTAGTCTCTCATTTCCTGCTTCTTCCTGCTGATACCGGTCGATGCTTAAGATGCCAGTCTTACACCTGTTCCACTTCTTCTTTCCACTCATTTTGGGTACATAAACATGATGGGATATGTTTGGATTATCTCCTTTATCATTCCTTTGGGACCTTCCTCAGGTTGGGCTTCCATCTGAAGTTAAGCCCTTGATATGTGGTCAGGCAGCCATGTCACTCTGCTCAGCTCAGCCTCTGCCCCAAACCTATAGGAGAGAGAGAGAAATAGACAGCTGCTGCCCTGCTTACAGAAGAAACTCCTACCAGCAGGTTAGTTATACAATCCCAAAATCAGCAACCTTGTTTTCTGGTTTTAAAACTCCTCTTCCTCTGCCTAGATACACTCCTGAAATGTCAATCAATCAATCATTCATTTATTGGACAGCAACACTGAGAAATTTTTCTTTTATTTCTTTACACTGCATCCAAACTTGAAACAAAAACAATACTACAACATATTTGTTACAAAACATTCTATTAAAAACATTATCATTAAAATGTTAGGCCAAACTTGTGTGTCCAAAACAATTACAGTGTCTATTGAATATACTTCATAAGGCAACTCTAGAAAGTGTCAGTGTAGGTAAAACATTCCATCCCATTCTTTTTGTAATATTGCCCAGGTTCATGGTACTGCAATAGCCAACATCTTGTCCCCATAACAAAATGTGCTTGCTTCTGTGTATTTTCCTGTGTAAGCTTGCACTGCCTGTGTGTTAGAGGACCCAATGCTTACAAAGGGAACATAAATGAAAAATGGAAAATAAACAAATGAATAAATAAAACCGTTAGTTTCCCTTTGTAAAGGCTCCACAAATGCTACCCCTGCCCAATGTTCTTAAGTTGCACATTTACTGTCACAGATTTGGGTGGCTGTTCCCAGTCTAAGAGTGCACTTTACTCACACTTCCCAGTTTGCTTTACCCATGACCGATGGACACTAAAAATGACTTCAGACCCAAATCAAGGGCAGGGAAAAGAGGTTCTTCAGGTATATTAGGAAAAAGAAAGAAAGGAGGGGAACTGTTAAGCAGTCTGAGGGAGGAAAGGTAATAGAGGCAGAAGTGTAAAAGACAGCTGTCCTTCATGTTCATTTTTGCTTGGTATTTACAAGGAAAACAGCAGGCCCCTGCCAGACAGTCACATCTAGGCAACCATAAAGGGGTTCTGGAGATGAGGCAAGGAATTTTATCCAGTGAAATGGTCCAGAAAGGGCTAGCAACCTTAAGAGAGATAAGGCCCTGGGCCTGATGGAACGCATCTGAGGTTGCTCAAGGAACAGGCAACAGCACTGGCTGAACCCCTGGTAGAGTTATTCAGTAGCTTATTACAGACAGGAGGTAGTTCTGAAAGACTGAAGGGTAGTATATGTAGTTTCGCTCCATAAGGGAAGAAAAAGGACAATGTAGGGAACTACAGACCTTTTAGTTTTACCTCATTGTGGGTAAAGTGATGGAGTCACTGGTCAAAGAGGACTACTTGAGAGCACCAGACTCCAGGAGAGTAAACAGCATGGTTTTGTGGAAGGAAGTCTTGTCAGATCAACCTGATAATTTTCTTTGACTTGGTGGCAAGGGTATGGGATAGCCATGCCATGGATTTACTCTACTTGGACTTCAGCAGGGCTTTAGCTCAATGCCTCACAGAAGATTGCTGAAGAAGATGGAGGATCTGGGTGCAGCAAGGGATATAGTAAGATGAGTAGGAACTTTGTTGAAGGACAGACAGCAGAGGGTTGTGATTAATGGTGTCAAATCTGAACAGAGGGAAGTCATGAGTGGGTGCCACAGGGATCTGTCCTGTATCTTGTCATCTTCAATATGTTCATCAAGAACACTAGAGAAAGAATCAGGGCAAGTTGTGTCTCTTCACAGGTAACACTAAGCTCTGTGGGAGAGTGGATAGTGACAAGGGCATTAGGGATGTGCAGAGGGACCTGCAAAGACTGGAGGTGTGGTCTATGATTTGGCAGTTAAGATTCAACATCAAAAGTGCAAGGTTATGCACCTGGGGAAAAAACCTGACTGGGCCAGCCCAGTGGCACTGAGGGTTGAGGTGCTGACGCCATGCCTCATGCCATGGCAGCAACCCAGGATCGGGAGTGAGCCCGGCCACCAGGGGTCAGCAGGGCAGGAAAGGATTGAGCATCTGGAGGACTGCTTTCCTTCCTGGTTGCAGGGGCTTGTGCTTGCCACAGTGCCAGCAGCTCCTGGTGGTAGCTGGGGGCAGTACACTTGCAGCATGCTCCAAAGGAGGCTGAAGTGGTGGCAGATGCCTATGAACGGTGCGAGAGATGCCCAGGACATGCAGGCATCACTGCATGTCCACAACACCGGGGCAACACCAAGACAAGTAAAACCCTTGGCCCACAGATAGGTGATGGCAACACCAGTGCCCACCACCACACACCCAATGCCAGACTTGCACTATCAGCTCTCCCAATCTGTTGCCTTGCTTTGAGTTCAGTTCGGAGGTTCCTGGATCAGGCAGGATGGGAGTGTCTGTCTCCCAATCTCCGTGGTGCAGGGATGAGGCGGGGGTAGAACGGTAGTGTGAGAGGGTCTGCCAGAGAGAGTTCTATGTGTCCAGTGAAGAAACAAAAGTTGAAGGGAAAAAAGAACCCAGGACAGATTACTGGATGGGAGGGATAAAGTTGAGCCTTACAGCTGAGGAAAGGACCTAGCAGGAGTCATCAATAGTGACTCCTTAAACAATCAAAGCCAGTGCAACAAGGCCTATAGTAAGGCAAACAGGATGCTGGAATATATCAGAAGAGGTAATGACAGTAGAAGAAAAGCGTATTACTACCTCTTTGTAGATCATTAGTGAGGCCACACCTGGAGTACTGTGCTTAGTTCTGGAGCCTTCACCTCAAGAAAGATATGGATCACTCAAACAGTGACCAGGGTGATTCAGGCCAGCATGGCAGATCTTATGGGGATTATCTCAAGGCACTGAACATTCACTATCTAGATGAGAGAGAGATGATAGGCAGGGACCTTTAAGTTCCTGAAAGGAATGAACGAGGTGAACTGTGAGGAAATATTTACAGGTATCATGAATAGCAGTTCCAGGATACTGAGGCATGAGAGAAACTGTTGTGAGGATCTGTTCCAGAGGGATGTGAGAATGTTTTATGGTACAGAAAGTGTTGTGGAACCAGGGAACAGTCTGCCAGTAGAGGTGGTGGGTACCAAAACCATAAATCGCTTGCAAGCACAACTGGGACAGAATGAAGGGTACAGTGGTTTCTCAGGGTGGTAGCAGTGTGGAGGGAAGAGAGGGCTGAGTTGAGAGGGCTAGTAAACTGTATGATTAATAGGTCTGGGGTTTGATAGGAAACTATGGGCAGACTGCATGATTCATTGGCCTGTTTCTACCATCATAGTCTATGTTTCTGGTTTCAATTTGGCTGTAAACTTGCTTTATTTATCACAAGCTTCTTTATTTGACATTTTGTGACTTCACCTCTGTTTACTTACTTGGCAACTTCCATAAGTTTCTTGCCATATTCAATGCATTCAGTTACCTGTGTTTTGAGAAACGCTCAAAATATCATGCTTTTCTTTGGCCATGATGGGATTCTGGACACAGGAATCATTGAAAGCACAAGCATAACCTGCTGAAACTGCCTCACTTTAAAACAAATTAGTGGGTACTGTATTTATAGAGAACAATTGCAAATGGTAAGGAGTGCTGAGGTATGCTAATCAAGGGAGAATCCATCAGATCAGATACTGAAAGCTGGATAATCATAGTTGAACTGCATATTGAACATTCGCTGAAGAGACAATCTCAAATCGGGATCTGCAGAGTGAAAAATAGAAGATGATGTGTGACCATTGTGCACAACAAGGCTGTGTTTCCTCTAAGAGGTTGTCATAACAGCCAGTAGACCTCAAGAGTGAAGCCTAGAAACATAGAATTTTGGTGGCAGATAAGGACCACTTGGTCCACCGAGTCTGCCCATTTTCCTTTCCTACTGTTATACTGCAGACCCAACTTGATCTCTGGCTTTACCCCTTTTTACTGCCAGGGTTCCCTTTATGCCTATCCTTCGTCTTTGAATTCTGTTACTATTTTAGCCCCCATCACTTCTGCCGGGAGGCTGTTCCAGGCATCTACCACACTTTCTGAGAAAAGTACTCCTCACATCTTCCTGAGTCTACCCCCTCCAGCTTCATATCCTGACCTCTTGTTCTAGAGCATCTTTTTAAATACTTCCTTCAGCCTTACTGATGCTGTAGAGGTATCTTAAAGTCTCTATCATATCTCTCCTTGCCCTTCTTGGTGCAGGTGTACATACAGTATTGAGGTCCTTTAGTCTTTCCTTATAGGCTTTAGATGCAGACCCTGCACCATTTTAGTTGCCCTGCTCTGGACCACCTGTATTCTTTCTATGTTCTTCCAGAGAAGCAGTCTTCAGAACTGGACACAGTACTCCAGATGAGGTCTCACCAGTGATGTGTATAGTGGTGATGCCCTCCCTATGCACCCTAGCACCCCACTAGCTTTCCCCACTGTCTTGTTACACTGTCCGTAATCTTTGGGTCATCATCTATGATTACCGCCAGAGTCTTTCCTGTTTGCTAGAGAGGTCTGCGCTTGTTATGACAGCCTCAAGAAAGAAGTAAAGTTTTGTCCTTCAATGTCTTCTATTAGTGACATTGCAGATGGACTAGAGGGTAGTTTTGTCTATTTGCAGATGACACCAAGATCTGCAACAGAGTAGATGATCCAGATGGGGTGGGCAGAATGTGAAGAGATCTGGATAAACTAGCAATGGTCAGAAGAGTGGCAACAGGGATTTAATACAAAGATGCAAGATCATGCACGTAGGGAAGAGAGAAACCCTGAAGCCACCTATAGGCTGGGAGGAGTTGCTGGCAGTCACAAAGGAAGAAAGACTTGGGCATCATCATCACCGATGACCGAAATCATCCAAGCAGTTCTCTAAAGCAGTAGGTAGGCTGGGGCTCTTAGGGTGTATTAGTAGGGGTATCCAAGTCGAAGAGGGAGGTAATAATCCTCTTTACAATAAACTGGTTAGGCTCATCTGGAGTACTGCATGCAGTACTGAGGCCACACCTTCACAAGGACATTAACCAAATTGAGGCAGTCCAGAGAAGGGCAACCAAATGGTGCAGGGACTGCATCAGAAGTCATATGAGGACAGATTAATGGAGCTCAATATGTATACCTTTGAGCAAAGGAGGGAGAGGTGATATGATCGAGACATTCAAACACCTAAAGGGCATTAACAAGGTGAAAGAGTCTAACGTGTTTAAATATAAGAAAATAGCAGGACAAGAGGACACAGCATGAGATTAGAGGGAGGCCGATTAAGGGGGAATGTGAGGAAATTCTTTTCACAGAAAGGGTGGTGGATGCATTGAACGCCTACCTCAGGAAGTGGTGGATATGAATACAATGCAGGGCTTCAAACAGGCATGGATAGGCATAAGGGAGCAATACAGATGAGTATGAATAGATAGGCCACTGACAGAGCAAAGTCGATGGCACATTTATAAGGTAGAAAAGAATGGGCAGACTGGATGGGCCTTGAGGTCCTTATCTGCCATCAACTTCTATTTTCAGTGTTTCTATGTCTGGGCACAGTGACCCTACATAGTTTTATATAGTATACAGGCCACTGTATATGATTCTAAACTGTTTCTTTATACCCTCTGACACCTACAAGAAACATCTAATCCAGAAACAAACAAAACAGCTAAAGAAAAGAAACTTATTGAACCAATTTAAACATTTTTACAGCAATGCGCTTACTACCCCCATTTGCGCATCGATTGTCTTGACCAACAATAACCTGTAACCTGCTTCTTCAGGATTGGCTTTGAAAAGTGTTGCTGCCATAGCTGATCAATAGTTTCATCTGAAACTGACAGGAAAACAATCAGTGAAAGTGAGTGTGAATGAAGCTAACGATCAGCTGTGTGCATGGTGGTTTTGAACAGAACTTTCAATCGCTCTTGGGATTCAGTGTTGTTGTATTATGGTAGTGATGTACTTAATTGGGCATAACAAGTTCCAGACATCATTACTATACTAAAGTACAACAGCTCTGGGATTGTGACTGTTTTCGTCTATAACAGCACTCTCTCATATACTATAATCATTCAAAAACATTGTTCATACTAGTTAGGGTTAAAGTGACAAAAGTAGGGAAATGTGATGTTAGTGTTTCCAACCCTAACACCCACCTCCACACTGCAGGCAGCAACAGGAAAACCATTACTGTTTCACTTTACTTGCCTCTTTAGAAATCAGGTGTAGGTGTGCCATGGGGTTGTCAGCCCTAACGCTCACCCCATTCCATCAGTAAATAAGCTGAGATGGGTACAACATATGAAATGGGGTGAGCATTAAGGTTGACAACCCCAAGGCACACCCACACCTGATTTCGAAGAGGCAAGATAGGTGAAACTGTAATGGTTTTTCTTGGCGCTGCTCTAGGTGGGGTGGGTGTTAGGGTTGAAACTTGATGCACATTTACCTCCTTTTGTTACTTTAACCCTAACTAGTGCATTAACAAACTTTTTGCAATGAATTTCTTTCTTTTGTTATAGTATAAACATATACTTATTTGCCTGTCAGAGTACAGGGCTCTCTGCACCCCTGCACTCCATCCATTCACAATTTTTGAGATATTATAATCAAATCCTTATTTGCTGGGGAGCTATCTGTACATAGATGAGTATACTGTATGTATGTTGTAGTAAAAGTGCAGGGCCCTCTGACCCTGCAGTTCCATTTGTAGGATAACAAAACCAAATTGTCAGCATAGACTTCTTCTTATTATTATATATTATATTATGTATATATAATTATTATTATTATTATTATTATCATTGTTATTATTATTGTTATCCCACCTCATGTACCTGGTACAGAAAAGTTTGAAATCCCTCCAAAATGTGATTGTGTGCCACCTCAACATGATTCCATGCCACAGGTATGAAAACCTCAATTTGGCCAGGATTTGAAAAATGACAGTTGTCACATTCATGAGGTTGTCTACAAAAATGGCTATGTTATAATTTTGGGGTTAAAATATTTAAAATTACCAAAGTTACAGACAAGTGTAGCAAAATTTCAATTGATACCCATAATTTTTTCTTTTTACATATCTCAATTTCAAACATAGCTTTCTTTAATGATGACCCCTATCTCATGAACAAGGGCAGGAAAATGTTCACATCCTGCCCAAAGAGGGATTTTGCCAATCAACCAGCATTGTTCCTGAGGTGGGGTCCCAAAAGTCTTTGTTTAAAATTTGGGCTCAAAATCTGCAAAGATGGCAAAGTTATGCATCAAAGTTGAAACCCCATTGAAATACATTGAACTGCATTTACTTAGTTTTTATGTTTGCTTGCACGCATGAGCAAGAAACAGTGCCATCATCCGAGTTTTCAGAGGTGTGGCACCCTGTCTTCCAATTCAGTCAGTGTGTTTGCAGGCATGGCCACAGTTCACCTAATGAATGCTGTAGCTGTCTATGACAGCAGTTGAAATGCAGTGCGACAATTGAAAGGGAGAGCTCCGCTCAGTGAGCAGCGATAAGATAGTGCATGCTCATGCGCTCCCCACACACACACACACACACGCATATTGTGTGCTATGCATCCCCCATGCAGACTCTGTATGGCCGACAGGGGTGCCCAATCCCCGTCAGCTCTGCTCGCTCCCCCAACAGAGCTCCAGGTGCCACTCTGGGAGCCCACCCCGTCGGCTCCACTGTCCCTCCCAACAGATTACGGTGCCACGCTGGGAGCCCACCCCAGCATGGCAACAGTCCGTATGGGGTGACAGGGTGCCCAATGCCCACCGGCTCCACTGCCCCCAAACAACCTTCCATCTGCCATGCTGGGAGCCCACCCCAGTGTAGCACAAGTCCGCGCCCTCTAAGGAAAAAACCTGCAAGAAAAACCTTCCTTCCTGAATGTTCTGACCCCTCCCCCACCTGTGCCCACCCTCTGTGAACCCTGCCTCCGCACACCACCATCTCACCTCATACTTACCTCCGGAGTCCGACGCGACAGTCTTCGTGGACGGGAACACGTCTGCACTCTTCAAAGCCGACCCAAACTGAGGAAATGCCGTAAGCTGTATAATGGAATAAATAGGGTTTTTTCAACTTTAATGCATATTTCAGGCATTTTGGGAATTTTTCACCAAATTTAAACATGGAGTTTTGGGACCCCACTTCATGAATTCTGTCACTGTCATTTTGTTAATCGGGCACAAAAGGTGATTTCACAGTCACTGCGAGAACCACCTTTCAGGAACAATTTATGAAATGACAGTGTCACAGTTCAAGAGGTAGGCCCTCAAAACCCTATGTTGAAAATTTGTGAACAAATTCTCAAAATGACTGTTTAACGAGCATGCGCTACGCTATTCCTACACACACACTGTAAGTTCATGAATTTTCAATATTTTCACTCCAGATTTTCAACATTGCCATTTTACAACACCTCCTTATGAGCAGTACAGCTATCATTTTTCACATCTTGCCCAAAATGTGTCTCCGGCATGTAGCGCACAATGGCGTAGTGTTGCGTAAATCAATGTTCAGACAGAGTAAGAAAATCACAGTGACACTGTTCATGAGCAGAGGTGTTAAAATTGCTATGTTAAAATTTGGTGAAAAAATTCCCAAATGACTGCTTAACGAGCATCGTTGAGCTGTTCCTACGCACTGCGTTAATGGTCACAATTTTCAATATTTCCACTCCAGATTTTCAAGATTGCCATTTTACCATGCTCTTTATGAGCAGTACAGCTGTCATTTTCACATCTCGCCAAAACGTGTTTCCACGCATGTAGTGCACAATGGCGCTGTCAGTGTGCAAAATCAATGTTCGGGTTGGATTAAGAAAATCACAGTGACACTGTTCACGAACAGAGGTGGTAAAATGGCCGTGTTAAAAATTTGGTGAAAAAGTCCATAAAATGACTGTGTTACGAAGCGACCATTATGCAGTTTCCACGCACCCACGCACGCTCATGGATTTCTAATATTTTCAGTCCAGATTTTCACCACTGGCATTTTTCCACACTTCCTTATGAACAGTACA
Organism: Neoceratodus forsteri; assembly: GCA_016271365.2. Taxonomy (NCBI): domain Eukaryota; kingdom Metazoa; phylum Chordata; order Ceratodontiformes; family Ceratodontidae; genus Neoceratodus; species Neoceratodus forsteri. Next base: position 1,877,613,163 of record CM057452.1, read on the forward strand.
GCTGTCATTTTTCACACCATGGCCAAAATGTGTTTCCGCACTTCCAGAGCAGAAATGCGTGGTCGCTGTGGAAATCACTGTTAGGGACTGATTAAGAAAGTCACAGTGACACTCTTCATGAGCAGAGTTTCCAAAATGCCTGTGTTGACAATCTGCTGTAAAATATCCCCAAACTAATTGCATTATGGGTGTGCTATGCATTTTCTATGCATGCTCATGAATTTACCAGTTTTTTAATATTTTCACTGCAGATTTTCAACACTGCCATTTTTTGCACCTCCCATGAACAGTACAGCTGTCATTTCTTACCTAGATTTTAGCAAGGCATTTGATACAGTCCCACACAAAAGATTAATACACAAGTTAGCTAGCCTTGGAGTGGGTCCCAAGGTGGTAGCCTGGATTAAAATTGGCTAGAAAACAGGACACAAAGAGTAGTAGTAAATGGAGTCCATAGTGAAGAAAGGAGGTTACTAGCGGGTACCGAGGGTTCAGTACTGGGACCGTCATTTTAATGTCTCTATAAGTGACATTGCAGAAGAACTGAAGGAAAAGTATGTCTCTTTGCAGATGACACAAAGATCTGCAACAGGATTGATGCACCAGATGGAGTAGAAAGGATGAGAAGGGACTTGGCAAGGTTGGAAGAATGGTCAAATGTATGGCAGCTCGGATTCAATGCAAAGAAGTGCAAGGTAATGCACCTGGGAAACAAAAACCCTGGGGAAGAGTACACAATGGGGGTGAGATACTGACAACAGTAAAATGGAAAGGGACCTGGGGGTAATTATATCAGATGACCCAAAGGTAGGGGCATTGTGAGAAGGCAGTAAGGAAGGCTGGGGGATACTGGGATGCATAGGGAGAGGCATCAATAGTAGAAAACAGGAAGTTGTTATCCCTCTGTACAGACAGTTGGTGAGACCCGTGCCTGAGTACTGTGTGCATTCTGGAGACCCCATCTCCGCAGCCATAGACAGAGTGGAGGCTGTCCAGAGGAGGGCAACCAAATGGTGCAGGGTCTGCACCAGAAGACATATGAAGAAAGACTAAGGTGTTTAATATGTATACCCTTGAGGAAAGGAGGGAGAGAGGACATGATAGAAACTTTCAAGTACCTCAAGGGAATCAACAAAGTCCAAGAGGGTGGCATCTTTCAGAAAAAGAGATGCGTAAGAACAAGGGGCACAATTTGAAGATAGAAGGGGGACAGCTTAGAGGTAATGTGAGGAAGTATTTTTTCACAGGAGGGTTGTAGATGCATGGAACAGCCTCCTGAGGAGGTAGTGAGTCAAGAACAGTGGGGGAATTCAAGAATGCATGGGACAGAAATAAGGCAGTCCTAGTGGGGGTAGGAGGAGTAAGCTGTTGGTTAACTGGGATCTGCAGCTTATCTGATAGGTAGGAAAATGGGCAGACTAGGTTGGCCAAGTGGTCCTTATCTGCCTTCAAATTCTATGTTTCTATTTTCACATCCTGTTCAACAAGTTGCGACCTGTGGTGCCAAATGGCGAATATGTGCAAAACCAGTTTTGGATAACAAACTGATATTGCCACTGTTCATAGGTGGGGGTCACAAAACCCATGTTGAAAATTTGGAGTGAAAATGCTAATGAATGGCTGAGGCGTTAGGGTTTTCAACCATAACGCCCACCCTGTAGAGATTGACAGGCATCAGGGGTGTGACTTGGGATTCTTACCTGTAATGCTCATACCATTCCACACTCTGCAGCCAGTGAGAGGCATCGAGGTGTGCCTTGGATTCTTCTGCCCCAAATTTCATCCCATTCTCCTAGACAGCACCCATCTCACCATTTTTCCTGATGGAATGGGTGAGCATAAGGGCCAAAGACCCCAAGGTACACCGTGACACTTGTCGGTGTCTGCAAGGTAGGTGTGGTGAAATGGGCTAGTATGCCTGATGACCCAAAGGCACACCCCAATGCCTGTCACTCTGCAGGATGGTGATGGGATGGCTTCAGTTCAGTACTTGACTGCCATTCCTCTTATGCAGCTCTCTAACTCCTACACTACCAATGCCAATGCCAGCAAACAAACATTCGGCATTGACAAATGCTTGCTCATATTGCAGTCGGCTCTTTGATCAGAGACTGGATCTTCATAGTGCTACCTATTCAGGCGAGTCTGTGTGTGTGTGTGGGGATGTGTGTGTGTGGAGGGTGTGAGTTGTGGGTGCTCAATGGAAGGTCAGGGTTGGGGAGATCAGAGCCATGAGGGACCATTTTCTTTTCACAGAAAAAGACATTGAGGGATGGTTTCCTTTATCTCAGATGGATGGAGATTGGGGAGGGTTGCCACTAGACACCAGAGAAACTATTACAACTATAAGGATGACAATTTGGGGAGGTGCCACTAGACACCAGGAGAACAGCAAAACACAGGGACAGTGATCAGAAGGGGTGGGGTGGGCAGGGGAACCTTGGTTTGGTGTTTTATATAACAAATGTCAGTTCCCAGCAGAACAACGACTTTCTAGTAATGTTATGAAATGACAGTATTTGGGGTCTAAGCCCATGTCCCAATGTGCAAATACAACCATCCTGCTGTATTTCTGCCATCATGATATAGTATGCAAGAGAATCGGAATATTATCATTGATTATTTTAGCTGATAGACATACTTTTATTTCAAAATAAAATTATGCTAGGATGCTAAAATTGTTGATTGATAAAGCATGGAAACCTGATGAATTATTTGTGTGCTGAAATGATGCAGTTACCTGATTTTCCAAATTTGGACAGAAAACAGAAATGTAATGGAGTATCACAGCTATGACAGGGCAAAACTTTCAAAGGACTGACTAATGTTTTCTTTAAATCATAATTATCAATAATAAGAAAACATTTAAATTAGTTTCCTGTTAAATGAGTAAATCTATAACACTGAAGATAAAGTAATTTGTATCTATCGTCCCATGCAGTGCTGTACTGTGTTGAGTTCAACAAGTGCAGTATTTTCCAGACTTCACAACTGTGTGTATTACATAGAAGCATAGAATTTGGTGGCAGATAAGGACCCTTGGCCCACCTAGTCTGCAATTCCATTACCAGGATGGGCCTTGATCCTAGTTAACCAACAGCCTATTTCTTCCTACCCCATAAGAATTGCCTTATGTCTGTCCCATGCATTCTTGAATTCTCCTACAGTATTAGACCCACAACCTCCTCAGGAAGGCTGTTCCATGCATCCACTACCCTCTCTGTGAAAAATACTTCCTCACATTGCCCTGAACTGCCCCCATCTTTAAATTGTGTCCCTTGTTCTTGCATGTCTCTTTTCTGAAAGATGCTACCCTCTCGGACTTTGTTGATTCCACTGAGGTATTTTAAAGTTTCTATCATGTTCCCTCTCCTTCTTTCCTCAAGGGTACATATTAAGCTCTCTTAGTCTCTCCCTGACGGGCGCCTCTGCAGACCCTGCAGCATTTTAGTTGCCCCTTCTCCGACTGCCTCTATCCTGTCTATGTCCTTGAGGAGACGGGGTCTCCAGAACTGGATGCAGTACTCCAGATGTGGTCTCACCAACTGTCTGTACAGAGGATAACAACTTATTGTTTTCTACTGGTGATGCCTCCCAATGCATCCCAGTATACCCCAGCCCTCCCTACTGCCTTCTCACATATTGCTTGCTAACCTTAAGGTCATCTGATATGATTACCCCAAGGTCCCTTTCCTTTTGTTGTTGTTACTTCCTCCCCCAGTTGTGTATTCTTCCCTGGGTTCTTGTTTCCAGTGCATTATTTTGCACTTCTTTGCATTGAATCTTAGCTGCCATACTTCTGACCATTCATCCAACCTTGCCAAGTCCCTTCTCATCCTTTCCACACCTCCTTGTGTATCAACCCTGTTGCAGATCTTTTGTTATCTGCAAAGAGGCATATTTTTCTTTCCAGTCCCTCTGCAATGTCACTTATAAAGACATTAAAAAGGACTGGACCTAGTACTGAACCCTGCGGTAATTCACTTATAAAGTTCCTGGAATACAGCAGACAGTGAATTTCTTGTTTTATATTGGTAGTGCTAGTAAGAAAAGGAAAAAGGTATTGGGAGGGCCAACTACTTTTCACAGGTTGGTTACTGACAGAAGCAATGATTTTCTTGAGTAATATTGAAAGGTAATGTAGACGGTGAAGATGTTGAAAGAGTGTGAAAACAAAGAAAATAACATTATACCTGGAATATAGCTATGTCAGTGTAAGCAATTTAGGAAACAAACAGGTGATTTGTAGTACGTGTCATACATCTATTAACCTCGTATCACAATTGAATATCTGCTTTTTCACATAATATTACAGTGACAAATACAGACAATCAATACTGCTCTGAAAATTAGATTCTAACAGTGGAATGTCATGTAAATTACAGATATTCATTTTTATGTTTGCTTGTATGCATGTGCAGAAAACGTAGTGCCACCATAGGAGATTTCATAGGTGTGCCTCCCCACTCCAATGCCCTGCTGCCTTTTGCAGGTGCGCTGCACCACGCCAATGAGTGTCTGAGCTGTCTATGACAGCCATTCATGATGCAGTGGCATACAGTTCTGAGGAAAACACCGCCACAATCAGTGGTGGACGCAGTCAATTTGCATACTGCCATTGGCAGTATACAAATTGCCTACATGCACGTCAGCACTGCATGGGAACTGTTATAGACAGTTCGTCATCCCCCATGATCACCTATGTAGTATGCTGAAGCCCACCCCAGCAAGCTCATGCACTCCCCTCCTCCGCACACTGTATGACCAAAGGGGTGCCCAACTCCTGCTGGTGCCACTGCCCCCACTGATTTCTAGGTACCATGCTGGGAGCCCACCCCAGTGTGGCAAAGTCCTTATGGCTGACAGGGTGCCTAATCCCTGTCAGCTCCACTGTCCCCCCAAAAAATACACAGACTTAGGTGCCATGCTGGGAGCCCACCCCAATGTGGCAAAAGTTGGTATGCCGACAGGGTGCCTAATTGCCTGTCAGCTCTGCTGCCCCCAAAAATTACCTTCCAGCTGCCATGCTGGGAGCCCACCCAGCGCTGCAAAAGTCCCATGCTGTCTGCCTACTAAGAAAAAAAAATAAACCTGTAAAACAAAAGATCCTCTTGACTGTCTTGCCCCTCCCCAACCCACACCCACCTCCCCACACACACCTGGCCCCATACTTACCTCCGAGCCCAGCGACAGTCTTCGTGGACCGGGAACACGCTCGTAGTCTTCAAAGCTGACCGCAAACTGAAGAAATGCCGTAAGCTGTATAATGGCATAAATGTTTTAATTAATTTTCAACTCTGGTGCATATCTCGGTTATTTGAGGATTTTCACCAAATTTTCAACATGGGTTCTAGGGCTCCACCTCATGAACTCAGTCACTGTCATTTTGTTATTTGGTCCCGAAGGTGATTTCGTGGTCACTGCATGGAACCATGTTTTGGGACTGAGTAATGAAATGACAGTGTCACAGTTCATGAGATAGGCCCTCAAAACCCTATGTTGAAAATTTGGTGAAAAAATTCCCAAAATGATCATGTTTTACAAGTGTGCATTGCCCAGTTCCTATGCACACTGTAACGTCACAAATTTTAATATTTCCACCCAGATTTTCAAAATTGCCATTTTACTGCACCTCCTTATGAGCAGTACAGCTGTCATGTTTCACATCTTGCACAAAATGTGTTTTTGTGCATGTAACGCATAATGATGCAGTCGGTGTGTGAAATCAATGTTTGGGACAAATTAAGAAAATCACAGTGACACTGTTCATGAGCAGAGATCTTAAAATGGTTATATAGAAAATTTGTGACAAAAGTCCATAAATGACTGTGTTATGAGCGCGCATTGTGCAGTTTCCACGCACCGTAAGTTCACGAATTTGTAATAATTTCAGTCCAGAATTTCAGCACTGGCATTTTCCACACCTCCTTATGAACAGTACAGCTGTCATTTTATACAACCTGGCCGAATGTGTTTTCGCACTTGGTGCAGAAATGCGTGTCGCTGTGGGAATCAGTGTTCAGGACAGATTAAGAAAATCACGGTGACACTGTTCATGACCAGAGGTCCCAAAATGCCTGTGTTGGCAATCTGCTGTAAAAATCCCCAAACTGATTACATTACTGGTGTGCATTGCACAGTTTCTACGCACACTCCTGACTTCAACAGTTTTTTATATTTTCCTCCAGATTTTCAACATTGCCATTTCTTACATCTCCCATGAACAGTACAGCTGTCATTTTCACAACATGTTCGAATGTGTTTTCGCACCAGTGGTGCCAAATGATGTATTCTGAGCAAAATCAGCTTTGGCTACTGAACTGATATTGCCACTGTTGATGAGGTGGGGTCACAAAACCCATGTTGAAAATTTGGAGTGAAAATACCAATGAATGCCTGGGGCTTTAGGGTTTCCAACCATAACGCCCCACCCTGTAGAGACTGACAAGCAACAGGGTTGTGACTTGGGATGTCACCTGTAATGCTCATGCTATACCCCCACACCCTGCAGCCAGTGATAGGCAGTTTCGCCCATAAGGGAAGAACAAGGACCATGTAGGGAACTACAGACCTTTAGTATTACCTCATTGGGGGTAAAGTGATGGAGTCACTGGTCAAAGAGGACCTCATGGACTACCTGAGAGCACCAGACTCCTGGAGAGTAAACAGCATGGTTTTGTGGAAGGAAGGTCTTGTCAGATCAACCTGATAATTTTCTATGACTTGGTGGCAAGGGTATGGGATACGGGCCATGCCATGGATTTGTTCTACTTGGACTTCAGCAGGGCTTTAGCTCAGTGCCTCACAGAAGATTGCTGAAGAAGAAGATGGAGGATCTGGTGCAGCAAGGAATATAGTAAGATGAGTAGGAACTTGTTGAAGGACAGATAGCAGAGGGTTGTGATTAATGGTGTCAAATCTGAACAGATGGAGGTCATGAGTGGGTGTCACAAGGATCTGTCCTGTATCTTGCCATCTTCAATATGTTCATCAAGAACACAAGAGAAAGAATCCAGGGCAAGCTGTGTCTCTTCACAGGTAATGCTAAGCTCTGTGGGAGAGAGGATAATGACAAGGGCATTAGGGAGATGCAGAGGGACCTGCAAAGACCAGAGAGGTGGTATATGATTTGGCATCTAAATTCAACATCAAAAGTGCAAAGTTATGCACCTGGGGAACAAGAACGCCAGGACTGGGCCAGCCCAGTGGCACTGAGGGTTGAGGTGCTGGACGCCACGCCTCACGCCATGGCAGCAACCTGGGTTCAGGAGTGAGCCCGGCCACCAGGAGTTGGGAGGGGCAGTAAAGGATTGAGCATCCGGAGGACTGCCTCCTTTCCTGGGTGCAGGGGTTTGTGCTTGCTGCAGTGCCAGCAGCTCCTGGTGGTAGATGGGCAGCTCACTTGCAGCACGCCCCAAAGTGGGCTGGAGGGAGGCAGATGCCTTGTGCATGGGTGCGAGAGCATGCCCATGACATGCAGGGCATTACTACATGTCCACAATCCCGGGAAGCACCAAGACAAGTAAAACCCTTGGCCCACTTGGATAGGTGAAGGCAACACCCAGTGCCCACCACCAACACACCCAATGCCAGACTTGCACTGTCGGCTCTCCCAATCTGCTGCCTTGCCTTGAGTCCAGTTCGGGTGATTCCTGGATCAGGATAGGATGGGGAGGTCTGTCTCCCAATCTCCCGGTGGTGCAGGGATCAGGTGGGTGGTAGAACGTAGTAGGAGGGTCTGCCAGAGACAGTTCTATGTGTCCAGTGAAGAACAAAAGTTAGGGGGAAAAAGAACCCCAGGACAGATTACTGGATGGGAGGGATAAAGCTGAGCCTTACAGCTGAGGAAAGGGACCTAGCAGGAGTCATCAATAGTGGCTTCTTAAACAATGAAAGCCAGTGCAACAAGACCTATAGTAAGGCAAACAGGATGCTGGAATATATCTGAAGAGATAATGACAGTAGAAGAAAATAGGTATTACTAGACCCTTAGTGAGGCCAAACCTGGAGTACTGTGCCTAGTTCTGGAGCCTTCACCTCAAGAAAGATATGGATTGCCACAAACAGTGACCAGGGTGATTCAGGCCAGCATGGCAGATCTTATGGGGATTATCTCAAGGCACTGAACATGTACTATCTAGATGAGAGAGAGATGATAGGCTAGGGACCTTTAAGTTCCTGAAAGAAATGAACAAGGTGAACTGCATGGAAATATTTATCATGAGTAGCAGTTCCAGGATTCAGAGGCATGAGTGGAAACTGTTGTGAGGTTCTGTTCCAGAGGGATGTGAGAACGTTTTATGGTACAGAAAGTGTGTGGAACCAGGAACAGACTGCCAGTAGAGGTGGTGGGTACCAAAACCATAAATCGTTGCAAGAACAGCTGGGACAGAATGAAGGGTACAGTGGTTTCTCAGAGTGGTAGCAGTGTGAGTGGAAGAGAGGGCTGAATTGTAAGGGCTAGTAAACTGTATGATTAATAGGTCCGGGTTTGATAGGAAACAATGGGCAGACTACATGGATCACTGGGCTGTTTCTACCATCATAGTCTATGTCTCTGGGTTTCAATTGTGGCTGCAAACTCGCATTATTTATCACAAGCCTTCTTTATTTGACATTTTGTGGCTTTACCTCTGTTTACCTACTTGGCAACTTCCATAAGTTGCTTGCCATATTCAATACAGTCAGTTACCTGTGTTTTGAGAAACATTAAAAATATCATGCTTTCTTTTGGCCATGATGGGATTCTGGACAGGAATTATTGAAAGCACAAGCATAACCTGCTGAAACTGCATCACTTTAAAATTAATTAGTGGGTACTGTATTTATAGAGAACAATTGCAAATGGTAAGGAGTACTGATGTATGCTAATAAAGGGACAAGCCATCAGATCAGATACTGAAAGCTGGATAATCATAGTTGCACCGCATATTGAACATTTGTTGTAAAGACAATCTGAAATCAGGACCTGTAGAGTGAAAAATAGAGGATAATGTGTGGGCCACTGTGCACAACAAGGCTGTGTTTCCTCTAAGAGGTTGTCATAACAACCAGTAGACCTCAAGAGTGAAGCTTGTAGAAACATAGAATTTGATGGCAGATAAGGACCACTTGGCCCACCGAGTCTGCCATTTCCCCTTCCTACTGTTACACTGCAGACCCAACTTGATCTCTCTTACCCTCCTATCTTTACCACCAAGGTTCCTTTATGCCTATTCCATTTGTTCTTGAATTCTGTTACTATTTACTCCATCACTTCTGCTGGGAGGCAGTTCCAGGCATCTACCACACTTTCTGAGAAAAGTGCTTCCTCACTTCTCCCTGAGTCCACCCGCCTCCAGCTTCATAGCATGACCTCTTAGTTCTAGAGCATCTTTTTAAATGCTTCCTCTTCAACCTTATTGATGCTCTAGAGGTATCTTAAAGTCTCTATCATATCTCCCTTGCCCTTCTTTTCTGCAGAGTGTACATACAGTTTTGAGGTCCTTTAGTCTTTCCTTAAAGGGCTTTAGATGCAGACCTGCACCATTTTAGTTGCCGTGCTCTGGACTGCCTATATTCTTTCTATGTTCTCCTAGAGATGCTGTCTCCAGAACTGGACACAGTATTCTAGATGAGGTCTCATCAGTGATTTGTGTAGTGGTGATACCCTCCCTATGCACCCTAGCACCGGACTAGCTTTCCCCACTGTCTTGTCACACTGTCTGGTAATCTTTAGGTCACCAGCTATGATTACCATCAGGAGTCTTTCCTGTTTGCTAGAGAGGTCTGCGCTTGTTACGACAACCTCAAGAAAGAAGTAAAGCCTTGTCTGGGCACAGTGACCCTACATTGTTTTATATAGCATTAGGGCCACTATATATGCTTCTAAATTGTTTCTTTATACCCTCTGACACCTACAAAAACATCTAATCCAGAAACAAAACAAAAACAGCTAATGAAAAAACTTATTGAACCAATTTAAACATTTTACAGCAATACGTTTAATATCCACCCACCAATTTGTGCACCGATTCTCTTGATCAACAATAACCTGTAATCTGCTTTCTTCAGGCTTGGCTTTCAAAAAATGCTGCTGCCGTATCTGATCACTAGTTTCATCTGAAACTGACAGGGAAAACCATCAGTGAAGTGAGTGTGAATGAAGCTAGCGATCAGCTGTGTATAGTGGTTTTGAACAGAACTTTCAATTGCTCTTGGGATTCAGTGTTGTTGTAGTATGGTAGTGATGTTCTTAAATGGGTACAACAAGTTCAGACATCATTACTATACTAAAGTACAACAGCTCTGGGATTGTGGCTGTTTTCTGTCAATATGAGCACTCTCTCATATACTATAATCATTCAAAAAAATTGTTCAAGCACTAGTTAGGGTTAAAGTGACAAAAGTAGGGAAGTGTGATGTTAAGCGTTTCCAACCCTAACACCCTACCCCCCCTGCAGGCAGCAACAGGAAAAAACATTACTGATTCCTTCTCTTGCCTCTTTAGAAATCAGGTAGTGGGGTGTACCTTTGGGCTGTCAGCCCTAATGCTGACCCCATTCCATCAGTAAGTATGCTGAGATGGGTACAACATATAAGAACTGTGTGAGCATTAAGGTTGACAACCCCAAGGCACACCCACACCTGATTTGCGAGAAGAGGCAAGATAGCTGAAACTGTAATGGTTTTCTTGGCGCCGCCTTAGGTGGGGTGGTGTTAGGATTGGAAACCTGATGCCATACTTCCTCCTTTTGTTACTTTAACCTCAACTAGTGCATTAACAAAGTTTTTGCAATCAATTTCCTTTCTTTGTTATAGTATAAACATATACTTACTTGCCTGTCAGAGTACAGGGCCCTCTGGACCCTGCACACTAATCTATCCTCAATTTTTGAGATATTGTAATCAAATCCTTATTTGCCTGAAGGAGCATAACCGTTCAAAGATGAATATACTGTATGTAGTCCAGAATTTCAGCACTGGCATTTTCCACACCCTCCTTATGAACAGTACAGCTGTCATTTTCACACCCTGGCCAAAATGTGTTTTGCACTTGTGGTGCAGAAATGCATAGTCACTCTGAGGAAATCAGTGTTCAGGACAGATTAAGAAAATCACAGTGCCACTGTTCATGACTGGAGGTCCCAAAATGCCTGTGTTGACAATCTGCTGTAAAAATCCCCAAACTAATTACATTACCTGTGTGCATTGCACAGTTTCTATGCACACTCTGACTTCACCAGTTTTTATATTTTCACTTCAGATTTTCAACATTGCTATTTCTTACACCTCCCATGAACAGTACAGCTGTCATTTTCACATCATGTTTGAAATGTGTTTTCACACCTGTGGTGCCAAATGATGTAGTCACTGTGCAAAATCTGCTTTCAGCTAACAAACTGATATTGCCAATGTTCATGAGGTGGGTAACAAAAACCCATGTTGAAAATTTGGAGTGAAAATACCAATGAATGCCTGTGGCTTTAGGGTTTCTGACCGTACACGCCCACCCTGTAGAGACTGACAGGCATCAGGGGTGTAACTTGGGATGTCGCCTGTAATGCTCATAGCTATTCCCCCACACCCTGCAGCCAATAACAGGCAGTTTCGCTCCATAAGGAAAGAACAAGGACCATATAGGGAACTACTGACCTTTAGTTTTACCTTATTGGGGTAAAGTGATGGAGTCACTGGTCAAAGAGACACATGGACTACCCAGAGAGCACCAGACTCCTGGAGAGTAAACAGCATGGTTTTGTGGAAGGGAGGTCTTGTCAGATCAACCTGACAATTTTCTTTGACTTGGGGCAAGGGTATGGGATAGGGGCCATGCCATGGATTTGCTCTGCTTGGACTTCAGCAGGGCTTTAGCTCAATGCCTCACAGAAAGATTGCTGAAGAAGATGGAGGATCTGGGTGCAGCAAGGAATATAGTAAGATGAGTAGAAACTTTGTTGAAGGACAGATAGCAGAGGGTTGTGATTATTGGTGTCAAATCTGAACAGATGGAGGTCATGAGTGGGGTGCCACAGGGATCTGTCCTGTATCTTGTCATCTTCAATATGTTTATTAAGAACACTAGAGAAATAATCCAGGACAATCTGTGTCTCTTCACAGGTAACACTAAGCTGTGTTGGAGAGTGGATAGTGACAAGGGCATTAGCAAGATGCAGAGGGACCTGCAAAGACCAGATAGGTGGTCTATGATTTGGCATTTAAAATTCCACATCAAAAAGTGCAAGGTTATGCACCCGGGAGAAAGAACCTCAGGACTGGGCCAGCACAGTGGTGTTGAGGGTTGAGGTGCTGGACGCCACACCTCATGCCATGCCAGTAACCCGGGTTCAGGAGTGAGCCCTGGCTACCAGGGGTCAGCAGGGGCAGGAAAGGATTGAGCATCTGGGGACTGCTTTCCTTTCCTGGATGCAGGGGCTTATGCTTGCCGCAGTGCCAGCGGCTCCTGGTGGTAGACGGGTGGCACACTTGCAGCACGCCCAAAGTGGGCTGGAGTGGTGACAGATGCTTTGTGCATGGGTGCGAGAGCATGCCCGTGACATGCAGGACATCACTGCATGTCCACAATCCCGGACAACACCAAGACAAGTAAAAACCCTTGGCCCACGGATAGGTGATGGCAACACCCAGTGCCCACAACCACACACCCAACGCCAGACTTGCACTGCTAGCTCTACCAATCTGCTGCCTTGCCTGAGTCCAGTTCGGGTGATTCCTGGATCAGGGTAGGATGGGAGTGTCTGTCTCCCAATCTCCTGGTGGTGCAGGGATCAAGCGGGTGGTAGAACGGTAGTGCTAGAGGGTCTGCCAGAGAGAGTTCTGCGTGTTCAGTGAAGAAACAAAAGTTGAGGGTAAAAAATAACCCCAGGACAGATTACTGGATGGGAGGGATAAAACTGAGCCTTACAGCTGAGGAAAGGGACCTAGCAGGAGTCGTCAATAGTGACTCCTTAAACAATCAAAGCCAGTGTAACAAGGCCTATAGTAAGGCAAACAGGCTACTGGAATATATCAGAAGAGGTAATGACAGTAGAAGAAAAGCGGTATTACTACCTCTTTGCAGATCTTTAGTGAGGCCACACCTGGAGTACTGTGCCTAGTTCTGGAGCCTTCACCTCAAGAAAGATATGGATTGCCACAAACAGTGACCAGGGTGATTCAGGGCCAGCATGGCAGATCTTATGGGGATTATCTCAAGGCACTGAACATGTACTATCTAGACGAGAGAGAGATGATAGGCCAGGGACTTTTAAGTTCCTGAAAGGAATGAACGAGGTGAACTGCAAGGAAATATTTATCATGAGTAGCAGTTCCAGGATACAGAGGCATGAGTGGAAACTGTTGTGAGGATCTGTTCCAGAGGGAGGTGAGAATGTTTTATGTTACAGAAAGTGTTGTGGAACCAGGAACAGACTGCCATTAGAGGTGGTGGGTACGAAAACAATAAATTGTTGCAAGCACAACTGGGACAGAATGAAGGGTACAGTGGGTACTCAGGGTGGTACAGTGTGGAGTGGAAGATAGGGCTGGATTGTGAGGGCTAGTTAACTGTAGGATTAATAGGTCCAGGGTTTTATAGGAAACTATGGGCAGACTGCATGATTCATTGGCCTGTTTCTACCATCATAGTCTATGTTTCTGGGTTTCAATTTTGGCTGCAAACTCGCTTTATTTATCACAAGCTTTCTTTATTTGATATTCTGTGGCTTTACCTCTGTTGATTTATTTGGCAATTTCCATAAGTTGCTTGCCATATTCAATACATTCAGTTACCTGTGTTTTTGAGAAACGTTCAAAATATAATGCTTTCTTTTGGACATGATGGGATTCTGGACACAAGAATCATTGAAAGCACAAGCATATCCTGTTGAAATTGCATCACTTTAAAACAAATTAGTGGGTACTGTATTTATAGAGAACAATTGCAAATGGTAAGGAGTGCTGATGTATGCTAATCTAGGGGCAAGCCATCAGGTCAGATACTGAAAGCTGGATAATCATAGTTGAACTGCATATTGAACAAAGAAAGAAACAATCTCAAATCAGGATCTGTAGAGTGAAAAATAAAGGATAATGTATAGGCCACTGTGCACATCAAGGCTGTGTTTCTCCAAGAGGTAGTCGTAACAACCAGTAGACCTCAAGAGTGAAGCTCATAGAAACATAGAAGTTGATAGCAGATAAGGACCACTTGCCCACTGAGTCTGCCCATTTTTCCCTTCCTACTGTTATACTGCAGACCCAACCTGATCTCTGGTTTTACCCTCCTTTCTTTACACACAAGGTTCCCTTATGCCTATCCCATTCGTTCTTGTATTCTGTTACTATTTAGCCCCTATCACTTCTGCCAGGAGACTGTTCCAGGCATCTACCACACTTTCTGAGAAAAAGTACTTCCTCACATCTCCTGAGTCTATCCTCCTCAAGCTTCATAGCATGACCTCTTGTTCTAGAGCATCTTTTTTTAAATGCTTCCTCTTCAACCTTATTGATGCTCTAGAGGTATCTTAAAGTCTCTATCATATCTCCCCTTGCCCTTCTTTTCTGCAGAGTGTACATACAGTATTGAGGTCCTTCAATCTTTCCTTATAGGGCTTTAGATGCAGACCCTGCACCATTTTAGTTGCCGTGCTCTGGACTGCCTATATTCTTTCTATGTTCTCCTAGAGATGCTGTCTCCAGAACTGGACACAGTATTCTAGATGAGGTCTCACCAGTGATTTGTATAGTGATGTCCCTCCCTATGACCCTAGCACCCCACTAGCTTTCCCTGCTGCCTTGTCACACCGTTTGGTAATCTTTAGGTCACCGCTATGATTACCATCAGAGTCTTTCCTGTTTGCTAGAGAGGTCTCGCTTGTTATGACAACCTCAAGAAAGAAGTAAAGCCTTGTCTGGGCACAGTGACCTGCTACTGTTTTGTATAGTATCAGGCCACTGTATATGCTTCTAAATTGTTTCTTTATATCCTATGACACCTACAAGAAACATGTAATCTAGAAACAAAACAAAACAGCTAAAGAAAAGAAACTTATTGAACCAATTTAAACGCTTTTTTCAGCAATGTGTTTAATATCCCCCATTTGTGCACCGATTCTCTTGATCAACAATAACCCTGGGTTACCCTAACAATAACAATAGCCCTAACAATAATAGCGGGCCCTTTGTTGTTCGCCATCTATATTAACAGTCTGGACATTGGCATCACAGAAGTCAGTATCCACTTGTTTTGTCAAGATATGGTGTTCTACTTAAGCCGTGATTCTTCTGAAGCTGTCTGCACTGACTTACAAGCTAACTTTAATTTACTGTAGCACCAGCTCCTCAGCAAAAACTACTAATAAATGCAAAAAACTAAGGCGATGCTGTTCTCACCATCAGGCCCAGGGACTTACTCAGCTGCTGCTGGTCCATTACCTTCTATCACCACCTTATTAGGTGAAAAACTTGAATTTGTGCCTAAATATAAATATTTGGGCATATGGCTAGACAATAAACTCTCTTTGTGGAACACACAGAAGAATTGCTGAAAAGCTGAGGCAGAGACTTAGGCCCAGATATTCAAACTCCGCCATTCTGAGGGCGCAAGCCCCTGCGCTACTCAAATAGTTGCACAGGGGTTGGCGGGGGTGATATTCAAAGGAGTTGCGCTATTGAGCAACTCCTTTGAATATCAAATAACCCGAGCCACAGCACTTACAAGATAGCAGAGTGGAACTTGCGCCACCGCAAGTTGCCAGAGTTGAGCATTAAACTTGCGTGGCGAAGTACCATTGTGCTATCGCAAATTTCTGATATTCAAAAGGTGACATGCAAATGGGGCCATAATTTATGCAAGGCGCAGGGGCCATTTGCATCTATTTATGGCCCCATTTGCATGCCATTTGCATGTAGGTGCGCATCCCCGAGGACTTGCTCCTGGCCAACCCTGCCAGGCAGCGCCGCCGGGGACCGACGACAATGCAGCCCGATCGCAGGCATCACAGCTACATGACACCCCTCCACATCTCAAACAGCCCGATCACAAGGCAGTACACGCATGAACCCCCACACATCTCCCACAGCCCGATCACGGGCGACCTACGATACCTGAACCCCCACACGCATCTCCACAGCCGATCGCCGGGCAGTACGTACATGAACCCCCCACACCTCCCACAGCTCGATCGCGGCAGTACACGCATACGTCCCCTCACACACGGCACCTCCCACAGCCCGATCGCTGGCAGAACCTGTGAACCCCCAGTGCCCGATGGTGGGCAGAATGTAACCCTCCCCAACCGAATAACTCCCTGGTGGTCCAGTGGACCGTAAGCCCAATCGCGGGCAGAATGTCACAGCTAACCCCAAACTTCTCTGGTGTGGTGTCCCCCCACCCACCCACGAAGCCCCTCCACCCGCTCCCCGCGGCCCGGTAGGCGATAGCATCCACCCACTCCTGCCGCCCCGCCGCCCGCCCGACTGACTGTCGGTAGGAGCTGCCGCCCATTAGTGCAGAGCTACAGCCAGTGCAGGGGTGCAGCCCTACCGACAGTCAGTCGCGGGCGGCGGGGCGGCAGGCGGGTGGATGCTGCCGCCCGCCGGCTGCGGGGGAGCGGGGTGGAGGGGCTCTCGTGGTGGTGGGGGGACACTAGACACCAGGGAGAAGTTTGGGGGTTGTGTTGTGACATTCTGCCCGCGATCGGGCTTTACGTCCACTGGACCACCAGGGAGTTATTCGGTTGGGGGGAGGTTACATTCTGCCCGCGATCGGGCACTGGGGGGTTCATACAGGTTCTGCCCACGATCGGGCTGTGGGAGATGTGGGGGGACAGACATGTATGTGTTCTGCCCGCGATCGGGCTGTGGAGAGTGTGTGTGTGGGGGACATAGAGTATGTTCTGCCCACATCGGGCTGTGGGAGATGTGTGTGGGGGGACATGTACGTGTTCTGCCCGCGATCGGGCTGGTGGGGGGCACAGGAGCGAGTTGGGGGCCAGCCAGGGGTGGCAGCTGCTGTGTTGCGCCCTGCAATGCAGCAGCTCACCTGTGGGTGGCCTCAACTTAAGCCTTTTTGGCTCAAGCTTGTGTGGCGCAGGTTGGTTACAAGATGCACAACTCTGGGCGCAACCCGACTGAACATCGGGTTGCGCAGGTTATGCATGGATCCTCCCTCCTGTTGAGCATGCATTCATTTGCATTGCTCTCTTTGCGCAACCTGTTGCCAGTGGCGAAACCGCTTCCCGCTGAATATCGCAGAATGGCGCATTTTGGACTTGCGCATGCGCAACCCTTTTGAATATCTGGGACTTGGTCTTTTTTTCAGAATTAAATGCCTTCTGACTGCAGATGCAAAAAGACAGCTTGTTCAATCTACATTCCTCTCATTAATCGACTACACCGACTTTATTTATGGCCATTGCCCTGTCTCACACCTTGCAGAAATGGACGTACTGTATCATAGAGCACTGAGATTTATAACTGGTCTTCCATCTGCCACTCATCACTGCTCTCTATATGCAGCCATAGGGTGGCCTTCCCTTCATTACAGGCAGTGTAGAAACGCAGCCCTTCGGATGCGCCAAGCCCTTACCAACAAGTTTCCACAAAACACTGTTGACTGTCTCCCAATGAGTCCGATCAGTAGCTATGCCTTAAGAAGCCACTCGCTGGTTTCCCTGAAAGTTCCAAGGACCAGCACCCGCCTTGGAAGGGCTGCCATAAGCTATGCTTTGCCCACGCTCTGGAATACAATTCAAAGATTGTTGAGACTTAGCTCCCCTGTCAGTATTGACTTGTTTTAGACCCTCTATGACAAAACATTTGCTGAAAGCTGTAATTGCTTCCACCGTTCCTAGTAACATGACTGCCATACTCTCCCCATCCTTACTAGTCCCAGCAAGTGTCCTAAGTCCCCCCTGCCACTATTAGCCATTCACCCTTCAGTTGCCACACTTACCCTTAGCATCCTCTCTACCCCTTTTACACTCCTCCCTCTCCCCTGTCACATAAGACTGAGACACTGATACTGTCATGTTCACCTCCATAGCTTAGGAACTTCCACTCAGGCCTGTAACTTGTTGCTGATGGCTGAATTGTATACAATCTTTCTTTTCTCCTATGATTTGCATATGACAACCATACACGTCCTGTTTTTGTGGATGTTGTACATATCATGTTACTGATGTGTTATGTATATATTATTTGTACATGTGCCTTTGAAATGTATATACTCCGTACCTACCTTTATTGTAATTATCATTATTGTAAACATCTTGTTCATTTTGTATTATGTATATTTGATCTGTGACTGTATAATTTGCCCCTGCTAACAGCAAGTCCACCTTGTAAATGAGCTTGCTCAATGGTGATCGCATGGATAAATAAAGATTGGATTGATTGATTGATTGATTGATTGAATAACCTGTAACCTGCTTTCTTCAGGATTGGCTTTGAAAAAAGTACTGCTGCCATAGCTGATCACTAGTTTCATCTGAAACTGACAGGGAAAACAATCAGTGAAAGTGAGTGTGAATGAAGGTAGTGATCAGCTGTGTGCGTGGTGTTTTTGAACAGAACTTTCAATCGCTCTTGGGATTCAGTGTTGTTGTAGTATGGTAGTGATGTACTTAATTGGGTACAGCAAGTTCCCTACATCACTACTATACTAAAGTACAACAGCTCTGGGATTGTGGCTGTTTTCTGTCTATATCAGCACTCTCTCATCTACTATAATCATTCAAAAAAACATTGTTTATGCACTAGCTCGGGTTAAAGTGACCAAAGTAGGGAAGTGTGATGTTAGTGTTTCCAACCCTAACACCCTACCCCACCCTGCAGGCAGCAATAGGAAAAACCATTATAGTTTCACTTCTCTTACCTATTTAGAAATCAGGCATGGGGTGTGCCTTGGGGTTGTCAGCCCTAACGCTCACCCCATTCCATCAGTAAATAAGCTGAGATGGGTTCAACATATGAGAATGGGGTGAGCATTAAGGTTGACAACCCCAAGGCACACCCACACCTGATTTGTGAAGAAGGAAGATAGGTGAAACTGTGATGGTTTTTCTTGGTGCCTCCTCTTAGGTGGGGGTGGGGTGTTAGGGTTGGAAACCCTAATGCCACATTTCCCTCCTTTTGTCACTTTAACCCTAACTAATGCATTAAAAAATGTTTTTTGAAATGAATTTCCTTTCTTTTTGTGATAGTATAAACATATACTTATTTGCCTGTCAGAGTACAGGGCCCTCTGGACCCTGCACACTCATACATCCACAATTTTTGAAATACTGTAATCAAATCCTTATTTGCCTGTGGGAGCGCATCCCTACATAGATGAGTATACTGTATGTATGTATGTTGCAGTGAAAGTGCATGGCCCTCTGGACCCTGCAGTTCCATTTGTAGGATAACAACAACCAAATTGTCAGCATGGACTTCTTATTATCCCACTTCATGTACCTGGTACAGAAAAGTTTGAAATCCCTGTCAAAATGTGATTGTGTACCACCACAATATGATTCCATGCCACAGGTAGGAAAACACAGTTTGGCCAGGATTTGAAAAATGTCAGTTGTCACATTAATGAGGTTGTCTACAAAAATGGCTGTGTTATACTTTTGGGGTAAAAATATTTAAAATTACCAAAGTTATAGACAAGTGTAGCAAAATTTCAATGGATACCCATAACTTTTCTTTTTTTTACATATTTTGAGCCCACATTTTCAACATAGCCTTCTTTTTTTTGTAATTAAAATTTTTTATTGTTTTCTCAACAACCACAATTATCAACACTTAGTTATATTGGCATTACAGAGAAAGCATTGAAATCTTGCTGCTAGCTTAAAAATTGGCATTACACACTTTCCCGGAAATAACAACAGTCTACCATAAATGGCCCAAGACCTATAACCCTCCCACCCCCCACCCTCTACTATGACATATAAGAGGTCAGATATAGGATATTAATAGTTGAAAGGTACTAGCATAACAATCCAAAGCTTCTTAGCTTAGCAGACTCCAGGTCAAGAGAAAATGCTCCAACGAACCCATAACGTTACAAAGAACTCTTTACCCGTATACCTGCAGTGTGTTTTTCAAGTTGTATAGCTAAAGCACATTCCCTGTGCCACTCCACCAATGTTGGAACCTTGTCTGACACCCAATATCTGAGGATTATAACCACCGTTTACGCAGAGACCAAAGAGATACGTGCTCTCCAGGCTTTAGGAGTGTCGCTGGAAAGCACCCAATAAACAAATCTGGGGTGTCCATTCTGAGAGAGCCAAGGATAGGGTTGAGTAGGGTACCCACAGATTTCCAAAAGCTTTGAATCTGAGGGCACAACCATAATAGGTGGTATAAGGTTCCATCTTCTTTTTTACATTTCCCACAGAGAGGTGAACTAAGCACACCCCTTCTGAAAAGATGGGTAGGAGTCAGGTACAAGTGATGCATTATTTTGAACTGTATCAATCTTAGCCTGTCTTGCTTAATAAATCTATACACAGTATTCCAAAGTGTAGCCCAGACTTTTGGGGAGGCACTTATATCCAACGCCTCGACCTAATAATAGCAGATTCCGGAAGGGAGTCTGTGATCCCATTCTTGGAGAAGTCTGCGAACCTTGGCCACTGCATGTGGCTGCTGCGCAGTCCTTAAAAGAGTGTAAAAATATTATTACTCCCTTGTCAGCTTTGTGTCAAGAGAAGACCTGAGTCAAGGCTTACTAAGCTGCAGCCATTTGTAAAATCCAGGTCCGTGAGGCTCAAATTTTTCTTCAGGACCTCAAATGAGTACGGCCTGTCCTGATCCCAAAAATCGGCAACCGTTGATTTGCTTACCTGAGGCCATAAGGCAACCGGAATGGAGGAGCAACATAGCCTTCTATTGATGACCCCATCTCATGAACAAGGGCAGTGAAAATGTTCACATCCTGCCCATAAGGTGATTTTGCCAATAAACCAGCACTGTTCCTGAGGCAGGGTCCCAAAAAGTCTTTGTTGAAAATTTGGGCTCAAAATCTGCAAAGATGGCAAAGTTATGCATCAAAGTTGAAACCCCAATTGAAATACATTGAATTGCATTTACCTTAGTTTTTATGTTTGCTTTCATGCATGTGCAAGAAACATAGTGCCATCATCCAAGTTTTCATAGGTGTGGCACCCTGTCTTCCAATTCAGTCAGTGTGTTTGCAGGCACGGCCACAGTTCACCAATGAATGCTGCAGCTGTCTATGACAGCAGTTGAAAATGCAGTGCCGTACAGTTGAAAGGGAGAACTCTGCTTCAGTGAGCAGCAATAAGATAGCGATTGGTCATGTGCTTCCCCCACACACACGCATGTGCGTTATGTCGTCCCCCACGGACACTCTGTGGTCAAGGGTGCCTAATCCCCGCCGGCTCTGCTGCGCCCCCAACAGAGTTCTCAGGTGCCACGCTGTGAGCCCACTCCAGCGTGGCAACAGTCTGTAGCGCTGACGGGTGCCAGTCCTCTTGGCTCAACTGTTCGCCCAACAGACTACCAGGTGCCACGCTGGGAGCCCACTCCAGTATGGCAAAGTCCATATGGCCGACAGGGGTGCCTATTCCCATCAGCTCCACTACCCTTAAACAGCCTTTCCAGCTGCCATGCTGGGAGCCCACCCCAGCGGCACAAGTCTCAGGCTGCCAAGAAAAAACCTGCAAGAAAAAGCCTCCTCACTGAATGTCCTCACCCTCCCCCACCCATGCCCACCCTCTGCACACCCAGCCTCCCTATTCCCCACCTCACCCCATACTTACCTCTGGAGTCTGGCGTGATGATCTTTGGTGGACCAGGAACACGTCTGCACTCTTCAAAGCCGACTGTGAACTGAGGAAATGCTGGTAAGTTGTATAATTGAATAGTTTTTTTTCAACTTTGATGCATATCTCAGGCATTTTAAGGAATATTTTCACCAAATTTTCAACATGGGGTTTTTGGGACCCCACCTCATGAATTCTCTCACTGTCATTTTGTTAATCGGGCCTGAAAGGTGATTTCATGGTCACTGTGCAGAACTACCTTTTGGGATGATTTATGAAACGACAGTGTCACAGTTCATGAGGTAGGCCCCCAAAAACCCTATGCGGAAAATTTGGTGAAAAAATTCCCAAAAATGACTGTTTAACAAGCATGCATTGCGCTGTTCCTACGTACAC
Source organism: Neoceratodus forsteri (assembly GCA_016271365.2). Taxonomy (NCBI): domain Eukaryota; kingdom Metazoa; phylum Chordata; order Ceratodontiformes; family Ceratodontidae; genus Neoceratodus; species Neoceratodus forsteri. The sequence goes on from CM057452.1 coordinate 1,877,635,320, forward strand.
TAGTAAGTTTGCAAATTTTCAATATTTTCACTCCAGATTTTCAACATTGCTATTTTACCATACCTCCTTAAGAGCAGGGTAGCTGTCATTAATCACATCTTGCCTAAAATGTGTTTCCGTACATGTAGCGCACAATGGCGCATTCGGTGTGCGAAATCAATGTTTGGGACCGATTAAGAAGATCAAAGTGACACTGTTCATAAGCAGAGGTGTTAAAATGGCTATTATAAAAACTTGGTGAAAACATTCCCAAAAATGACTGTTTTACAAGCATGCGTTGCGCTGTTCCTACGCACGCTCGTAAGTTTGTGAATTTTCAAGATTTTCACTCCAGATTTTCAACATTGCCATTTTACCACACCTCCTTATGAGCAGTACAGCTGTCATTTTTCACATCTCACACAAAATGTGCTTCTGCTCATGTAGCGCACAATGGCAAATTCGGTGCGCGAAATCAATGTTCAGGAGAGATTAAGAAAATCACAGTGACACTGTTGATGAGCAGAGGTGGTAAAATGACTATGTTAAAAATTTGGTGAAAAAATTCCATAAAATGACTGTGTTATGAGCGACCATTTCGCAGCTTCCACGCACCCTCGTAAGTTCATGGATTTCTAATATTTTCAGTCCTGATTTTCACCACTTGCATTTTTCCACACTTCCTTTTGAACAGTACAGCTGTCATTTTTCACACCATGGTTGAAATATGTTGTCGCACTTCCAGTGCAGAAATGCATGGTCGCTGTGGGAAATCAGTGTTCGGGACAGATTAAGAAAATCACTGTGACGCTGTCCATGAGCGGAGGTTCCAAAATGTCTGTGTTGACAATCTGCTATAAAAATTCCCCAAACTAATTGCATTACAGGTGTGCATTGTGCATTTTCTATGCACGCTCATGAATGCACCAGTTTTTTCAATATTTTCACTGCAGACTTTCAACATTGCCATTTTTGTCACCTCCCCATGAACAGTACAGCTGACATTTTTCACATCCTGTTCGAAATGTGTTTTTGCACCTCTGGTGCCAAATGGCATAGTCACTGTGCAAAATCAGCATTCTCCTAACAAAGTGATATTGCCACTGTGGGAGTCACAAAAAACCCATGTTGAAAATTTGGAGTGAAAATGCCAATGAACGCCTGAGATGTTATGGTTTCTGACCATAATCCCCACCCTGTACAGATTGACGGGCATCAGGGGTGTGACTTGGGATTCTCGCCTGTAATGTTCATACCATTCCACACCCTGCAGGCAGTGAGAGGCACTGAGGTGTGCCTTGGACTCTTCGGCTCCAAAGTTCACCCCATTCTCCTATGCAGCACCCATTTCACTATATTTCCTAATGGAATGGGGTGAGCAAAAGGGCCAAAGACCCCAAGGCACACCGTGACACTTGTTGGTGTCTGCAGGGGAGAGTGTGGTGAAATGGTGTGGCCGTTATGCTTGATGACCCAAAGGCACACCCCAATGCCTGTCAGTCTCTGCAGGGTGGTGGTGGGGTTGGCTTCAGTTCTATACTTCACTGCCATTCCTATTATGCATCTCTTTAACTCCTACACTGCCAATGCCAGCAAACAAACATTCCACATTGACAAATGAATGTTTGCATTGCAGTCAGCTCTTTGATCAGAGACTGGATCTTTATAGGCGAGTCTGTGTGTGTGTGTGGGAATGTGTGTGTGTGGAAGGTGTGGGGTTGTGGGTGCTCAGTGGGACGTCGGGGTAGGGGGAGATCAGAGCCATGAGGAATCATTTCCTTTTTCACAGGAAAAAAAGACATTGAGGGATGATTTCCTTTGTCTCAGATGAATGGAGATGGGGAAGGGGGGTGCCGCTAGACACCAGAGAAACTATAACAACAATAGGGATGACAGTTTGGAGGAGGTGCCACTAGACACCAGGAGAACAGCGAAAAACACAGGGACAGCGATCAGTACGGATGGGGGTGGGCAGGGGGAACCTTGGTTTGGTGTCTTGTATGACAAATGTCAGTTCTCAGCAGAACAATGACATTCTAGTAATGTTATGAAATGACAGCATTTGGGGTCTAAGCCCATGTCCCAATGTGCAAATACAACCGTCCTGCTGTATTTGTGCCATCATGATATAGTATGCAAGAGAATCGGAAATACTATCATTGATTATTTTAGCTGATAGACATACTTTTATTTCAAAAAAAAATTATGCTAGGATGATAAAATGGTTGGCTGATAAAGCATGGAAACCTGATGAGTTATTTGTGTGTGCTGAAATGATGCAGTTACCTGATTTTCCAAATTTGGACAGAAATGTAGAAATGTAATGGAGTATCACAGCCATGACAGGGCAAAACTTTCCATAGGACTGACTAATGTTTTTTTTTTAAATCATAATTATCAATAATTAGAAAACATTTAAATAACTTTCCTGTTAAATGAGTAAATCTATAACACTGAAGATTAAGTAATTTGTATCTATCTTCCCATGCAGTGCTGTACTGTGTTGAGTTCTGCAAGTGCAGTATTTGCCAGACCTCACAATTGTGTGTAGTATAAAGTTTCTGGAATACAGAAGACAGTGAATTTCTTGTTTTATATTGGTAGTGCCAGTAAGAAAGGAAAAAAAGGTGTTGGGAGGGGCCCAGCTACTTTTCACAGGTCGGTTACCGACAGAAGCAATGATTTTCTTGAGTAATATTGAAAGGTAATGTAGACGGCGAAGATGCTGAAAGAGTGTGAAAAAACAAAGAAAAAACATTATACCTGGAATATAGCTATGTCAGTGTTAAGCAATTCTAGGGAAACAAACAGGTGATTTGTAGTACATGTCGTACATCTATTAATCTTGTGTATCACAATTGAATATCTGCTTTTTCACATAATATTACAGTGACAAAGACAGACAATCCAATACTGCTCTGAAAATTAGATTATGACAGTGGAATGTCATGTAAATTAGAGACATACATTTTTATGTTTGCTTGTATGCATGTGCAAGAACCATAGTGCCACCATAGGAGATTTCGTAGGTGTGCCTCCCCCACTTCCAATGCTCTGCTCCCTTTTGTAGATGCGGCAGCACCATGCCAATGAATGTCCGAGCTGTCTATGACAGCCTTTCAGATGCAGTGGTGAACATTTCTGAGGAAAACACCGCTAAAATCAGTGGTGGTAACGTGTATTCAGTTTGCATACTGCCATTGGCAGCATGCAAATTGCCTACACGTACATCAGCACTTCATCTGAACTGTTATAGACAGTTCATCACCCCCCCGCCACAAATACCTATGTAGCATGCTGGGAGCCCACCCCAGCGTGCTCATGTGCTCCCCCTCCTTCTCGCACACTGTATGACTAACGGGGGTGCCCAATCTCCCATCGGCGCCATTGCCTCCCCAAACAGATTTCTAGGTGCCATGCTGGGAGCCCACCCCAGTGTGGCAAAAGTCCTTATGGCTGACAGGGGTGCCTAATCCCCTGTCAGCTCCACTGCCCCCCCAAAAACAAAAACACAGACTTCTAGGTGCCATGCTGGGAGCCCACTACAATGTGGCAAAAGTTGGTATGGCTGGTGAGGATGCCCAATCGCCCGTCAGCTCCACTGCCCACCCCAAAAAAATAACATTCCAGCTGCCATGCTGGGAGCCCACCCCAGTGTGGCAAAAGTCCCAAGTCGTCTGCCTGTTAAGAAAAAAATAAGCCTGTAAAAAATAAAAAAAAGGTCCCTCGTTGACTGTCTTGCCCCCTTCCCCCAACCTGCACCCACCCTCTGCGCACCCACCTCCCCACACACCCTCCCGACCCCATCCTTACCTCTGGAGCCCAGCGCAATGATCTTCAGTGGACCGGGAACACGTCTGCACTCTTCAAAGCTGACTGAAGAAATGCCGGTAAGCTATATAATGGCATAAATGTTTTATTTTTCAACTTTGGTGCATATCTCAGCCATTTTGGGGTATTTTTCACCAAATTTTCAACATGGGGTTATTGGCGTCCCACCTCATGAACTCAGCCACTGTCATTTTGTTATTTGTCCCGAAAGGTGATTTCGTGGTCACTGCACGGAACCACCTTTTGGGACTGAGTAATGAAATGACAGTGTCACAGTTCATGAGGTAGGCGCCTCAAAACCCTATGTTAAAAATTTGGTGAAAAAATTGCCAAAAATGACTGTTTTACAAACATGCGTTGCGCAGTTCCTATGCACGCTGATAACATCACAAATTATTAATATTTCACTCCAGATTTTCAAAAATACCATTTTACTACACCTCCTTATGAGTAGTACAGCTGTCATTTTTCACATCTTGCCCAAAATGTGTTTTGGCCCATGTAGCACACAAAGGCACAGTCGGTGTGCGAAATCAATGTTTGGGACAAATTAAGAAAATCACAGTAACACTGTTCATGAGCAGAGATCTTAAAATGGCTATATTGAAAATTTGGTGACAAAAGTCCATAAAATGACTGTGTTACGAGTGTGCATTGAGCAGTTTCCACGCACCCTCGTAAGTTCACTAGTCTGTAATAATTTCAGTCCAGATTTTCAACACTGGCATTTTTCCACACCTCCTTATGAACAGTACAGCTGTCATTTATCACACCCTGGCCAAAATGTGTTTTCGCACTTGTGGTGCAGAAATGCATGGTCGCTGCGGGAAATCAGTGTTCGGGACAGATTAAGAAAATCACGGTGACACTGTTCATGACTGGAGGTCCCAAAATGCCTGTGTTGACAATCTGCTGTAAAAAATCCCCAAACTAACTACATTACCTGTGTGCATTACACAGTTTCTATGCAAGCTCGTGACTTCACCAGTTTTTTTATATTTTCACTTCAGATTTTCAACATTGCCATTTCTTACACCTCCCCATGAACAGTACAGCTGTCATTTTTCACATCATCTTTGAAATGTGTTTTCGCACCTGTGGCGCCAAATGATGTAGTCGCTATGCAAAATCTGCTTTCAGCTAACAAACTGATATTGCCACTGTTCATGAGCTGTGGGTCACAAAAAGCCCATGTTGAAAATTTGGAGTGAAAATACCAACGAATGCCTGTGGCTTTAGGGTTTCTGACCGTAACGCTCCACCCTGTAGAGAGTGACAGGCATCAGGGGTGTAACTTGGGATGTCGCCTGTAATGCTCATGCTATCCCCCCCCACACCCTGCAGCCAGTGACAGGCAGTTTCGCTCCATAAGGGAAGAACAAGGACCATATAGGGAACTACAGACCTTTTAGTTTTACCTCATTGGGGTAAAGTGATAGAGTCACTGGTCAAAGAGGACCTCATGGACTACTTGGAGAGCACCAGATTCCTGGAGAGTAAACAGCATGGTTTTGTGGAAGGGAGGTCTTGTCAGATCAACCTGACAATTTTCTTTGACTTGGGGGCAAGGGTATGGGATAGGGGCCACGCCATGGATTTCCTCTTCTTGGACTTCAGCAGGGCTTTAGCTCAATGCCTCACACAAGATTGCTGAAGAAGATGGAGGATCTGGGTGCAGCAAGGAATATAGTAAGATGAGTAGAAACTTTGTTGAAGGACAGATATCAGAGGGTTGTGATTATTGGTGTCAAATCTGAACAGATGGAGGTCATGAGTGGGGTGCCACAGGGATCTGTCCTGTATCTTGTCATCTTCAATACATTTATCAAGAACACTAGAGAAAGAATCAAGGGCAATCTGTGTCTCTTCACAGGTAACACTAAGCTCTGTTGGAGAGTGGATAGTGACAAGGGCATTAGGGAGATGCAGAGGGACCTGCAAAGACCAGAGAGGTGGTCTATGATTTGGCATTTAAAATTCAACCTCAAAAAGTGCAAGGTTATGCACCTGGGGAGAAAGAACCTCAGGACTGGGCCAGCACAGTGGCGCTGAGGGTTGAGGTGCTGGACGCCACACCTCATGCCATGCCAGTAACCCGGGTTCAGGAGTGAGCCCTGGCTACCAGGGGTCAGCAGGGGCAGGAAATGATTGAGCTTCCGGAGGACTGCTTTCCTTTCCTGGGTGCAGGGGTTGTGCTGCCGTGAGTGCCAGCGGCTCCTGGTGGTAGATGGGGGCAGCACACTTGCAGCATGCTCCAAAGTGGGCTGGAGTGGTGGCAGATGCCTTGTGCATGGGTGCGAGAGCATGCCCGTGACATGCAGGGCATCACTGCATGTCCACAATCCCGGGGCAACACCAAGACAAGTAAAAAACCCTTGGCCCACAGATAGGTGATGGCAACACCCAGTGCTCACCACCACACACCCAACACCAGACTTGCACTGCCAGCTCTCCCAATCTTCTGCCTTGCATTGAGTCCAGTTCGGTTGGTTCCTGGATCAGGGTAGGATGGGGAGTGTCTGTCTCCCAACTCCTGGTGGTGCAGGGACAGTGGGTGGTAGAACGGTAGTGCTAGAGGGTCTGCCAGAGAGAGTTCATGTTCAGTGAAGAAACAAAAGTTGAGGGTAAAAAATAACCCCAGGACAGATTACTGGATGGGAGGGATAAACTGAGCCTTACAGCTGAGGAAAGGGACCCAACAGGAGTCATCAATAGTGACTCCCTTAAACAATCAAAGCCAGTGCAACAAGGCCTATAGTAAGGCAAACAGGCTGCTGGAATATGTCAGAAGAGGTAATGACAGTAGAAGAAAAGAGGTATTACTACCTCTTTATAGCTTATTAGTGAGGCCACACCTGGAGTACTGTGCCTAGCTCTGGAGCCTTCACCTGAAGAAAGATATGGATCGCCACAAACAGTGACCAGGGTGGTTCAGGGCCAGCAGGGCAGATCTTATGGGGATTATCTCAAGGCACTGAACAAGTACTATCTAGATGAGAGAGAGATGATAGGCTAGGGACCTTTAAGTTCCTGAAAGGAATGAACGAGGTGAACTACTGTTCAATATTTATCATGAGTAGCAGTTCCAGGATACAGAGGCATGAGTGGAAACTGTTGTGAGGATCTGTTCCAGAGGGATGTGAGAGCGTTATATGTTACAGAAAGTGTTGTGGAACCAAGGAACAGTCTGCCAGTAGAGGTGGTGGGTACGAAAACAATAAATCGTTGCAAGCACAGCTGGGACAGAATGAAGGGTACAGTGGGTACTAAGGGTGGTAGCAGTGTGGAGTGGAAGAAAGGGCTGAATTGTGAGGGCTAGTACACTGTATGATTAATAGGTCCGGGGTTTTATAGGAAACTATGGGCAGACTGCATGATTCATTGGTCTGTTTCTACCATCATAGTCTATGTTTCTGGGTTTCAATTGTGGCTGCAAACTCGCTTTATTTATCACAAGCTTTCTTTATTTGACATTCTGTGGCTTTACCTCTGTTGATTTATTTGGCAATTTCCATAAGTTGCTTGCCATATTCAATACATTCAATTACTCGTGTTTTTGAGAAACGTTCAAAATATAATCCTTTCTTTTGGCCATGATGGGATTCTGGACACAAGAATCATTGAAAGCACAAGCATATCCTGCTGAAATTGCATCACTTTAAAACAAATTAGTGGGTACTGTGTTTACAGAGAACAATTGCAAATGGTAAGGAGTGCTGATGTATGCTAATCAAGGGACAAGCCATCAGGTCAGATACAGAAAGCTGGATAATCATAGTTGAACTGCGTATTGAACATTCGCTGTAAGAAACAATCTCAAATCAGGATCTGTAGAGTGAAAAATAAAGGATAATGTATAGGCCACTGTGCACAACAAGGCTGTGTTTCCTCCAAGAGGTTTTCGTAACAACCAGTAGACCTCAAGAGTGAAGCTCATAGAAACATAGAAGTTGATAGCAGATAAGGACCACTTGGCCCACCGAGTCTGCCCATTTTTCCCTTCCTACTGTTATACTGCAGACCCAACCTGATCTCTTGCTTTACCCTCCTTTCTTTACCGCCAAGGTTCCCTTATGCCTATCCCGTTTGTTCTTGAATTCTGCTACTATTTTAGCCCCTATCACTTCTGCCAGGAGGCTGTTCCAGGCATCTACCACACTTTCTGAGAAAAAGTACTTCCTCACTTCTCCCCTGAGTCTATCCCCCTCAAGCTTCGTATCATGATCTCTTGTTCTAGAGCATCTTTTTTTTTAAATGCTTCCCTCTTCAACCTTGTTGATGCTCTAGAGGTATCTTAAATTCTCTATCATATCTCCCTTTGTCCTTCTTTTCTGCAGTGTGTACATACAGTATTGAGGTCCTTTAGTCTTTCCTTATAGGGCTTTAGATGCAGACCCGGCACCATTTTAGTTGCCCTGCTCTGGACTGCCTGTATTCTTTCTTTGTTCTCCCAGAGATGCAGTCTCCAGAACTGGACTCAGTACTCTAGATGAGGTCTCACCAGTGATTTGTATAGTGGTGATTCCCCTCCCTATGCACCCTAGCACCCCATTAGCTTTCCCTGCTGCCTTGTCACACTGTCTGGTAATCTTTAGGTCACCAGCTATGATTACCATCAGCAGTCTTTCCTGTTTGCTAGAGAGGTCTGCGTTTGTTACGACAACCTCAAGGAAGAAGTAAAGCCTTGTCTGGGCACAGTGACCCTGCATTGTTTTGTATAGTATACAGGCCACTGTATATGCTTCTAAATTGTTTCTTTATACCCTCTGACACCTACAAGAAACATGTAATCCAGAAACAAAACAAAAACAGCTAAAGAAAAAGAAACTTATTGAACCAATTTAAACGTTTTTTCAGCAATGCGTTTAATATCCCCCCCCATTTGTGCACCGATTCTCTTGATCAACAATAACCCTGGGTTACCCTAACAATAACAATAACCCTAACAATAATAGTGGTCCCTTTGTTGTTCGCCATCTATATTTACAGTCTGGACATAGGCATCACAGAAGTCAGTATCCACTTGTTTGCCGATGATACGGTGCTCTACTTAAGCTGTGATTCTTCTGAAGCTGCCTGCGCTGACTTACAAGCTAACTTTAATATACTGCAGCAACAGCTCCTCGGCAAAAAACTACTACTAAATGCAAAAAAACCAAAGGCGATGCTCTTCTCGCCATCAGGCCCAGGGGCTTACTCTGCTGCTGCTCGTCCATTACCTTCCATCACCACCTTATTAGGTGAAAAACTTGAATTTGTGCCTAAATATAAATATTTGGGCATATGGCTAGACAATAAACTCTCTTTTGTGGAACACACAGAAGAATTGCTGAAAAAGCTGAGGCAGAGGCTTGGTCTTTTTTTCAGAATTAAACGCCTCCTGACTACAGATGCAAAAAGACAGCTTGTTCAATCTACATTCCTCTCATTAATCAACTACGCCAACTTTATTTATGGCCATTGCCCTGTCTCAGACCTTGCAGAACTGGACGTACTGTATTATAGAGCACTGAGATTTATAATCTCTGACTACCTGTCAAACCGCTCTCAGCAGGTAAGGATTGGTGACACTGTCTCCAGTGGCCTACCTGTCCTCTCGGGTGTCCCGCAAGGATCCGTTCTGGGTCCTTTACTCTTCAGCCTCTTTCTAAATTCCCTCCCTAAGACCTGCCCCAGGAATCTTCTTCTATATGCAGATGATGCCATCCTCTACACATCCAACAGTGACCCGCTACAGCTCCACCTATCCCTCCAGTCCTCCTTCAGCACCGCAGAGCTATGGCTTGCGGCCCATTGCCTTGTCCTAAACTATTCCAAGACTAAGGTTATGTGCTTCTCCCATCCATCTAACTCAAAAAAGGCACTATGCCCTCATCTTTGGAATGCAAACCAAACCACCCTTGACCAGGTAGACTCCTTCAAATATCTAGGCCTAACACTTGACACTGCACTCACATTCCAACAGCATATCCACCTCCTCTCTATTTCCCTCAACGTGCAGCTAGGGCTCTTGTATCGCCTCAAGCACTGCTTTACCCCCAGTGCCCTAAGGCTAGCTGTCTCCTCCTCAGTCCTCTCCCTACTAGACTATGGCCTAGTCATCTATGGGGCGGCTAACTCCTCCACACTTAACAGACTACGTGTCTCCCTAAATAAAGCCTGCCGTCTCACTTTAGGCTGTGACCAGCTAACCCATACATGCACACTGTACAATGCAACCAACTGGCTTAACCTAGACAATAGGCTCAAGTTCCACACTTGCCTCTTGGCAAAAAAATTTGCCCTTGGGCCCTGCCCCTCTGGCCTTGCTCCACTAATAAGACCGGCCCAATCGCTAAAGCACACTCAGAGCTATGGAAAACATCTACTGTCTGTCCCCCACTGCCGTACCTCCCTATTCCAGAGGTCCTTCAGCGGCAGAGCCCCATCTTGGATGAATAGTCTGCCCCCACCGATTGCAAATGAAAACAGACTAGGATCCTTCAAATCCGCTCTTAGATCCCACCTACAGGCCTCAAACCTTTGTGACTGTCCTTGACTAATACCTCATCCAACAGCAGACCCAGACTATGGCTGGCTCCACCTCTGCTTAACCCTACCTTGTGCAGTGCCCTTTTGCCTAGCTCTGCTCTGTTATGCCGCCTTTTTTGTTGCCTGTTGCCCTGCACTGCTATGCCTTGTTGCCTGTCTGCCTAAGCCTGACCTATGTATCCTCTGAGAGCCCCATAAAGGTCTCTGTAACTACTGCTTATGTAATACCTGATTATGAACTACTGTACTGCTATGTAAACCTCTCTCCTTGTATGTAATACCTGTGACGTGGAACCTTTGTAAATGAGTCCTTGACTCAAAGGTACAACCAAATCTTCAATAAATAAATAAATAAATAAATAAACTGGCCTTCCATCTGCCACTCATCACTGCTCTCTATATGCAGCCATAGGGTGGCCTTCCCTTCATTACAGGCGGTGTAGAAATGCAGCCCTTTGGACGCTCCAAGCCCTTACCAACAAGTTTCCACAAAACACTGTTGACTGTCTCCCACTGAGTCCGATCAGTAGCTATGCCTTAAGAAGCCACTCGCTGGTTTCCCTTAAAGTTCGAAGGACCAGCACCCTCCTTGGAAGGGCTACCATAAGCTGTGCTTTGCCCACGCCCTGGAATACGATTCAAAGATCGTTGAGACTTAGCTCCCTTGTCAGTATTGACTTGTTTAAGACCCTCTATGACAAAACATTTGCTGAAAGCTGTAATTGCTTTCACCGTTCCTACTAGCATGACTGCCATACTCTCCCCATCCTTACTAGTCCCAGCAAGTGTCCTAAGTCCCCCCATGCCACTATTGACCATTCATCCTTCAGTTGCCACACTTGCCCTTAGCATCCTCTCTACCCCTTTTACACTCCTCCCTCCCCCCTGCCACATAAGACTGAGACACTGATACTGTCATGTTCACCTCCATAGCTTAGGAACTTCCACTCAGGCCTGTAACTTGTTGCTGATGGCTGAATTGTATACAATCTTCCTTTTCTCCTATGATTTGCATATGACAACCATACACGTCCTGTTTTTGTGGATGTTGTACATATCATGTTACTGATGTGTTATGTATACATTATTTGTACATGTGCCTTTGAAATGTATATACTCTACACCTACCTTTATTGTAATTATCATTATTGTTAACATCTTGTTCATTTTGTATTATGTATATTTGATCTGTGACTGTATAATTTGCCCCTGCTAACAGCAAGTCCACCTTGTAAATGAGCTTGCTCAATGGTGATCGCATGGATAAACAAAGATTGGATTGATTGATTGATTGATTGAATAACCTGTAACCTGCTTTCTTCAGGATTGGCTTTGAAAAAAGTACTGCTGCCATAGCTGATCACTAGTTTCATCTGAAACTGACAGGGAAAACAATCAGTGAAAGTGAGTGTGAATGAAGGTAGTGATCAGCTGTGTGCATGGTGTTTTTGAACAGAACTTTCAATCGCTCTTGGGATGCAGTGTTGTTGTAGTATGGTAGTGATGTACTTAATTGGGTACAACAAGTTCCAGACATCACTACTATACTAAAGTACAACAGCTCTGGGATTGTGGTTGTTTTCTGTCTATAACAGCGCTCTCTCATCTACTATAATCATTCAAAAAAACATTATTTATGCACTAGCTCGGGTTAAAGTGACCAAAGTAGGGAAGTGTGATATTAGTGTTTCCAACCCTAACACCCTACCCCCACCCTGCAGGCAGCAATAGGAAAAACCATTACAGTTTCACTTCTCTTGCCTCTTTAGAAATCAGGCGTGGGGTGTGCCTTGGGGTTGTCAGCCCTAACGCTCACCCCATTCCATCAGTAAATAAGCTGAGATGGGTACAACATATGAGAATGGGGTGAGCAGTAAGGTTGACAACCCCAAGGCACACCCACACCTGATTTGTGAAGAAGGAAGATAGGTGAAACTGTAATGGTTTTTCTTGGTGCTGCCTCTTAGGTGGGAGTGGGGTGTGTTAGGGTTGGAAACCCTAATGCCACATTTCCCTCCTTTTGTCACTTTAACCCTAACTAATGCATTAAAAAGTTTTTTTTGCAATGAATTTCCTTTCTTTGTGTGATAGTATAAACATATACTTATTTGCCTGTCAGAGTACAGGGCCTCTGGACCCTGCACACTCATCCATCCACAATTTTTGAAATACTGTAATCAAATCTTTATTTGCCTGTGGAAGCGCATCTCTACATAGATGAGTATACTGTATGTATGTTGCAGTGAAAGTGCAGGGCCCTCTGGACCCTGCAGTTCCATTTATAGGATAATAACAACCAAATTGTCAGCATAGACTTCTTATTATCCCACTTCATGTACCTGGTACAGAAAAGTTTGAAATCCCTGTCAAAATGTGATTGTGTACCACCACAACATGATTCCATGCCACAGGTAGGAAAACACAGTTTGGCAAGGATTTGAAAAGTGACAGTTGACACATGCATGAGGTTGTCTACAAAAATGGCTATGTTATAATTTTGGGGTAAAAATACTTAAAATTACCAAAGTTATAGACAAGTGTAGCAAATTTTCAATGGATACCCATCGCTTTTCTTTTTTTACATATTTTGAGCCCACATTTTCAACATAGCCTTCTATTGATGACCCCATCTCATGAACAAGGGCAGTGAAAATGTTCACATCCAGCCCATATGGTGATTTTGCCAATAAACCAGCACTGTTCCTGAGGTGGGGTCCCAAAAAGTCTTTGTTGAAAATTTGGGCTCAAAATCCGCAAAGATGGCAAAGGTATGCATCAAAGTTGATTCCCCCATTGAAATACATTGAACTGCATTTACCTTAGTTTTTATGTTTGCTTGCATGCATGTGCAAGAAACATAGTGCCATCATCTGAGTTTTCATAGGTGTGGCACCCTGTCTTCCAGTTCAGTCAGTGTGTTTGCAGGCACAGCCACAGTTCACCAATGAATGCTGCAGCTGTCTATGACTGCAGTTGAAAATGCAGTGCCATACAGTTGAAAGGGAGAGCTCTGATTCAGTGAGCAGCGATAAGATAGTGATTGGTCATGTGCTCCCCCCCACACATGCATATTGCGTGCTTATGCGTCCCCCCCACGGACACTCTGTATGGCGGTCAAGGTGCCCAATCCCCGTCGGCTCTGCCGTCCCAACAGAGTTCCAGGTGCTACGCCAGAGCCCACTCCAGCGTGGCAACAGTCTGTATGGCTGACGGGGCTGCCCAATCCCCTGTTGTCTCCACTGTTCCCCCCAACAGACTACCAGGTGCCACGCTGGGAGCCCACTGCAGCATGGCAACAGTCTGTATGGCTGACGGGGGTGCCCAATCCCCTGTTGGCTCCACTGTTCCCCCCCAACAGACTACCGGGTGCCACGCTGGGAGCCCACTCCAGTATGGCAAAAGTCTGTATGACCAACAGGGGTGCCTATTCCCCCATCAGCTCCACTGCCCCTTAAACAGCCTTCCAGCTGCCATGCTGGGAGCCCACCCCAGCGTGGCACAAGTCTTGTGTTGTCTAAGAAAAAAAAAACCTGCAAGAAAAAGCCTTCCCTCGCTGAATATTTTCACTCCAGATTTTCAACATTGCCATTTTTCCACACCTCCTTATGAGCAATACAGCTGTCATTTTTCACATCTCACCCAAAATGTGCATTCTGCGCATGTAGCGCACAATGGCGCAGTCGGTGTGCGTAATCAATGTTTGGGAGAGATTAAGAAAATCACAGTGACACTGTTGATGAGCAGAGGTGGCAAAATGACTATGTTAAAAATTTGGTGAAAAAAGTCCATAAAATGACTGTGTTACGAGCGACCATTTCGCAGCTTCCACGAACCCCCGTAAGTTCATGGATTTCTAATATTTTCAGTCCAGATTTTCACCACTGGAATTTTTCCACACTTCCTTTTGAACAGTACAGCTGTCATTTTTCACACCATGGCTGAAATGTGTTGTCACACTTCTAGCGCAGAAATGCGTGGTCGCTGTGGGAAATCAGTGTTCGTGACAGCTTAAGAAAATCACAGTGACACTGTTCATGAGCGGAGGTTCCAAAATGTCTGTGTTGACAATCTGCTATAAAAAATCCCCAAACTAATTGCATTACAGGTGTGCATTGTGCATTTTCTACGCACGCTCATGAATTCACCAGTTTTTTTAATATTTTCACTGCAGACTTTCAACATTGCCATTTTTGTCACCTCCCCATGAACAGTACAGCTGACATTTTTCACATCCTGTTTGAAATGTGTTTTTGCACTTCTGGTGCCAAATGGCGTAGTCACTGTGCAAAATCAGATTTCTCCTAACGAAATGATATTGCCACTGTGGGAGTCACTGAAAACCCATGCTGAAAATTTGGAGTAAAAATGCCAATGAACGCCTGAGATGTTATGGTTTCTGACCATAATCCCCTCCCTGTACAGACTGACGGGCATCAGGGGTGTGACTTGGGATTCTCACCTGTAATGTTCATACCATTCTACACCCTGCAGCAAGTGAGAGGCATTGAAGTATGCCTTGGACTCTTCGGCTCCAAAGTTCACCCCATTCTCCTATGCAGCACCCATCTCACTGTATTTCCTAATGGAATGGGGTGAGCATAAGGGCCAAAGACCCCAAAGCACACCGTGACACTTTTCAGTGTCTGCAGGGAAGGGTGTGGTGAAATGGTGTGGCTGTTATGCCTGATGACCCAAAGGCACACCCCAATGCCTGTCAGTCTCTGCAGGGTGGTGGTGGCGTAGGCTTCAGTTCAATACTTCACTGCCATTCCTATTATGCATCTCTTAAACTCCTACACTGCCAATGCCAGCAAACAAACATTCCACATTGACTAATGCATGTTTGTATTGCAGACAGCTCTTTGATCAGAGACTGGATCTTTATAGGAGAGTCTGTGTGTGTGTGTGGGAATGTGTGTGTGTGGAAGGTGTGGGGTTGTGGGTGCTCAATGGGACGTCAGGTTGGGGGGAGATCAGAGCCAGGAGGGATCATTTCCTTTTTCACAGGAAAAAAAGACATTGAGGGATGATTTCCTTTATCTCAGATGAATGGAGATGGGGGGAGGGGGGTACCACTAGACACCAGAGAAACTGTAACAACTATAGGGATGACAATTTGGGGGAGGTGCCACTAGACACCAGGAGAACAGCGAAAAACACAGGGACAGTGATCAGAAGGGATGGGGGTGGGCAGGGGAACCTTGGTTTGATGTTTTATATAACAAATGTCAGTTCCCAGCAGAACAACAACTTTCTAGTAATGTTATGAAATGACAGCATTTGGGGTCTAACCCCATGTGCCAATGTGCAAATACAACCATCCTGCTGTATTTGTGCCATCATGATATAGTATGCAAGAGAATCGGAAATACTATCATTGATTATTTTAGCTGATAGACATACTTTTATTTCAAATAAAATTATGCTAGGATGATAAAATGGTTGACTGATAAAGCATGAAATCCTGATTAATTATTTGTGTGTACTGAAATGATGCAGTTACCTGATTTTCCAAGTTTGGATAGAAAAACAGAAATGTAATGGAGTATCACAGCCATGACAGGGTAACGCTTTCCCTAGGACTGACTAATGTTTTTTTTAAATCAAAATTATCAATAATAAGAAACATTTAAAGAAGTTTCCTGTTAAATGAGTAAATCTATAACACTGAAGATAAAGTAATTTGTATCTATCGTCCCATGCAGTGCTGTACTGTGTTGAGTTCAACAAGTGCAGTATTTTCCAGACCTCACAACTGTGTGTATTATAAAGTTCCTGGAATACAGAAGACAGTGAAGTTCTTGTTTTATATTGGTAGTGCCAGTAAGTAAGGAAAAAAAAGGTGTTGGGAGGGGCCCAACTACTTTTCACAGGTCGGTTACTGACAGAAGCAATGATTTTCTTGAGTAATATTGAAAGGTAAAGTAGATGGTGAAGATGTTGAAAGAGTGTGAAAAAACAAAGAAAATAACATTATACCTGGAATATAGCTATGTCAGTGTAAGCAATTCTAGGGAAACAAACAGGTGATTTGTAGTACATGTCGTACATCTATTAATCTTGTGTATCACAACTGAATATCTGCTTTTTCACATAATATTACAGTGACAAAGACAGACAATCCAATACTGCTCTGAAAATTAGATTATGACAGTGGAATGTCATGTAAATTAGAGACATACATTTTTATGTTTGCTTGTATGCATGTGCAAGAACCATAGTGCCACCATAGGAGATTTAGTAGGTGTGCCTCCCCACTTCAATGCTCTGCTCCCTTTTGTAGATGCGCACCATGCAATGAATGTCCAGGCTGTCTGACAGCCGTTCGGATGCAGTGGTGAACATTTCTGAGGAAAACACCGCCAAAATCAGTGGTGGTAACGTGTATTCAATTTGCATACTGCCATTGGCAGCATGCAAATTGCCTACACGTACGTCAGCACTGCATATGAACTGTTACAGACAGTTTGTCATCCCCCCCCCAGCAAACACCTATATAGTATGCTGGGAGCCCACCCCAGTGTGCTCATGTGCTCCCCTCCTCCTCTCACACTGTATGACCAATGGGGGTAACCAATCCTCCTTCGGCACCACTGCCCCCCAAACAGATTTCAAGGTGCCATGCTGGGAGCCCACTCCAGTGTGGCAAAACTCCTTATGGCTGACAGGGATGCCTAATCTCCTGTCGGCTCCACTGTACCCCCCAAAAAAACAAATTTCTAGGTGCCAAGCTGGGAGCCCACACCAACATGGCAAAAGTCAGTATGGCCAACTGGGGTGCCCAATTGCCCGTCAACTCCACTGCCCCTCCCAAAAAAATAACCTTCCAGCTGCCATGCTGGAAGTCCACCCCCAGCGTGGCAAAAGTTCTTCGTTGTCTGCCTGTTAAGAAAAAAAAAACCTGTAAAAAAAACGGTCCCTCGTTGAAAGTCTTGCCACCCTCCCCCAACCCGCACCCACCCTCTGCAGACCCACCTCCCCACACACACCCCGACCCCATAGTTACCTCCGGAGCCCAGCGCGACGATCTTTTGTTGACCAGGAACACATCTGCACTCTTCAAAGCCGACCGCAAACTGAAGAAATGCCGGTAAGCTGTATAATGGCATAAATGTTTTATTTTTCAACTTTGATGCATATCTCAGCCAATTTGAGGAATTGTTCACCAAATTTTCAACATGGGGTTCTTGGGGCCCCACCTCATGAACTCAGTTGCTGTCATTTTGTTATTCAGTCCCGAAAGATGATTTCATGGTCACTGCATGGAACCACATTTTGGGACTGAGTGATGAAATGACAGTGTCACAGTTCATGAGATAGGCCCCTCAAAACCCTTTGTTGAAAATTTGGTGAAAAAATTCCCAAAAATGACTGTTTTACAAGCGTGAGTGCAGTTCTTTTGCACGCTCGTAATGTCGCAAATTTTTAATATTTCAACTCCAGATTTTCAAAATTGTTATTTTACTACACCTCCTTATGAGCAGTACTGCAGTCACTTTTCACATCTTGCCCAAAATGTATTTTCGCGCATGTAGCTCACAATGGCGCAGTCGGTGTGCGAAATCAATGTTTGGGACAAATTAAGAAAATCACAGTGACACTGTTCATGAGCAGAGCTCTTAAAATGGCTATATTGAAAATTTGGTGACAAAAGACCATAAAATGACTGTATTATGAGCGTGCATTGCACAGTTTCTATGCACGTTCATGACTTCACCAGTATTTTTATATTTTCACTCCAGATTTTCAACATTGCCATTTCTTACTCCTCCCCATGAACAGTACAGCTGTCATATTTCACATCATGTTCGAAATGTGTTTTCGCACCTGTGGTGCCAAATGATGTAGTCACTGTGCAAAATCAGCTTTCGGCTAATGAACTGATATTGCCAATGTTCATGAGGTGGGGGTCACAAAAAACCCATGTTGAAAATTTGGAGTGAAAACACCAACGAATGCCTGGGGCTTTAGGGTTTCCGATCATAACACCCCACTCTGTAGAGACTGACAGGCAACAGAGGTGTGACTTGGGATGTCGGCTGTAATGCTTATGCTATTCCCCTTCCACACCCTGCAGCCATTGACAGGCAGTTTCACTCCATAAGGGAAGAACAAGAACCATGTAGGGAACTACAGACCTTTTAGTTTTACCTCACTGGGGGTAAAGTGATGGAGTCACTGGTCAAAGAGGACCTCTTGGACCACCTGGAGAGCACCAGACTCCAGGAGAGTAAACAGCATAGTTTTATGGAAGGGAGGTCTTGTCAGATCAACCTAATAATTTTCTTTGACTTGGGGGCAAGGGTATGGGATAGGGGCCATGCCATGGATTTGCTCTACTTGGACTTCAGCAGGGCTTTAGCTCAATGCCTCACAGAAGATTGCTGACGAAGATGGAGGATCTGGGTGCAGCAAGGAATATAGTAAGGTGAGTAGGAACTTTGTTGAAGGACAGACAGCAGAGGGTTGTGATTAATGGTGTCAAATCTGAACAGAGGGAGGTCATGAGTGGGGTGCCACATGGATCCGCCCTGTATCTTGTCGTCTTCAATATGTTTTTATCAAGAACACTAGAGAAAGAATACAGTGCAAGCTGTGTCTCTTCACAGGTAACACTAAGCTCTGTTGGAGAGTGGATAGTGACAAGAGCATTAGGGAGATGCAGAGGGACCTGCAATGACCAGAGAGGTGGTCTATGATTTGGCAGTTAAAATTCAACATCAAAAAGTGCAAGGTTATGCACCTGGGGAACAAGAATGCCAGGACTGGGCCAGCCCAGTGGCGCTGAGGGTTGAGGAGCTGGACGCCATGCCTCAGACCATGGCTGCAACCTGGGTTCAGGAGTGAGCCCTGGCCACCAGGGGTCAGGAGGGGCAGTAAGGTATTGAGCATCTGGAGGACTGCTCTCCTTTCCTGGGTGCAGGGGCTTGTGCTTGCCGCAATGCCAGCGGCTCCTGGTGGTAGATGGGGGCAGCACACTTGCAGCATGCTCCAAAGTGGGCCGGAGTGGTGGCAGATGCCTTGTGCATGGGTGCGAGAGCATGCCCGTGACATGCAGGGCATTACTACATGTCCACAATCCCGGGGCAACACCAAGACAAGTACAAAACAATTGGCCCACGGATAGGTGATGGCAACACCCAGTGCTCACCACCACACACCCAATGCCAGACTTGCACTGCTAGCTCTACCAATCTGCTGTCTTGCCTTGAGTCCAGTTCGGGTGATTCCTGGATCAGGGTAGGATGGGGAGTGTCTTTCTCCCAATCTTCCAGTGGTGCAGGGATCAGGTGGGTGGTAGAACGGTAGTGCGAGAGGGTCTGCCAGAGAGAGTTCTGCGTGTCCAGTGAAGAAACAAAAGTTGGGGGTAAAAAAAAGAACCCCAGGACAGATTACTGGATGGGAGGGATAAAGCTGAGCCTTACAGCTGAGGAAAGGGACCTAGCAGGAGTCATCAATAGTGACTCCCTTAAACAATCAAAGCCAGTGCAACAAGGCCTATAGTAAGGCAAACAGGCTACTGGAATATATCAGAAGAGGTAATGACAGTAGAAG
Source organism: Neoceratodus forsteri (assembly GCA_016271365.2). Classification (NCBI taxonomy): domain Eukaryota; kingdom Metazoa; phylum Chordata; order Ceratodontiformes; family Ceratodontidae; genus Neoceratodus; species Neoceratodus forsteri. Next base: position 1,877,655,216 of record CM057452.1, read on the forward strand.
AAAAGAGGTATTACTACCTCTTTGAAGATCATTAGTGAGGCCACACCTGGAGTACTGTGCCTAGTTCTGGAGCCTTCACCTCAGGAAAGATATTGATAGCCACAAACAGTGACCAGGGTGATTCAGGGCCAGCATGGCAGATCTTATGGGGATTATCTCAAGGCACTGAACATTTACTATCTAGATGAGAGAGAGAGAGACAATAATAGGCCAGGGACCTTTAAGTTCCTGAAAGGAATGAACAAGGTGAACTGCAAGGAAATATTTATCATGAGTAGCAGTTCCAGGACACAGAGGCACGGGTAGAAACTGTTGTGAGGATCTGTTCCAGAGGGATGTGAGAATGTTTTATGTTACAGAAAGTGTTGTGGCTGCCAGTAGAGGTGGTGGGTACCAAAACCATAAATCGTTGCAAGCACAACTGGGACAGAATGAAGGGTACGGTGGTTACTCAGGGTGGTAGCAGTGTGGAGTGGAAGAGAGGGCTGAATTGTGAGGGCTAGTAAACTGTATGATTAATAGGTCTGGGGGTTTGATAGGAAACTATGGGCAGACTGCATGATTCATTAGCCTGTTTCTACCGTCATAGTCTATGTTTCTGGGTTTCAATTGTGGCTGCAAACTCGCTTTATTTATCACAAGCCTTCTTTATTTGACATTTTGTGACTTTACCTCTGTTGACTTATTTGGCATCTTCCATAAGTTGCTTGTCTTATTCAGTACATTCAGTTATCTGTGCTTTTGAGAAATGTTCAAAATATCATGCTTTCTTTTGGCCATGATGGGATTCTGGACACAGGAATCATTGAAAGCACAAGCATAACCTGCTGAAACTGCATCACTTTAAAACATATTAGTGGGTACTGTATTTATAGAGAACAATTGCAAATGATAAGGAGTGCTGATGTATGCTAATCAAGGGGCAAAACATCAGGTCAGATACTGAAAGTTAGATAATCATAGTTGAACTGCATATTGAACATTCGCTGTAAGAAGCAATCTCAAATCAGGATCTGTAGAGTGAAAAGTAGAGGATAATGTATGGGCCACTGTGCACAACAAGGCTGTGTTTCCTCTAAGAGGTTGTCATAACAACTAGTAGACCTTAAGGGTGAAGCTCATAGAAACATAGAATTTGACGGCAGATAAGGACCACTTGGCCCACCGAGTCTGCCCATTTTCCCCTTCCTACTGTTACACTGCAGACCCAACTTGATCTCTGGCTTTACCCTCCTTTCTTTACCGCCAAGGTTCCCTTATGCCTATCCCATTCGTTCTTAAATTCTGTTACTATTTTAGCCCTCATCACTTCTGCCAGGATGCTGTTCCAGGCATCTACCACACTTCTGAGAAAAAAGTACTTCCTCACATCTCCCCTGAGTCTACCCCCCTCCAGCTTCATAGCATGACCTCTTGTTCTAGAGCATCTTTTTTTTAAATGCTTCCCTCTTCAACCTTATTGATGCTCTAGAGGTATCTTAAAGTCTCTATCATATCTCCCCTTGCCCTTCTTTTCTGCAGAGTGTACATACAGTATTGAGGTCCTTCAATCTTTCCTTATAGGGCTTTAGATGCAGACCCTGCACCATTTTAGTTGCCCCGCTCTGGACCACCTGTATTCTTTCTATGTTCTTCCAGAGATGCGGTCTCCAGAACTGGACACAGTATTCCAGATGAGATCTCACCAGTGATTTATATAGTGGTGATTCCCCTCCCTATGCACCCTAGCACCCCACTAGTTTTCCCCACTGTCTTGTCACACTGTCTGGTAATCTTTAGGTCACCAGCTATGATTACCGTCAGGAGTCTTTCCTGTTTGCTAGAGAGGTCTGCGTTTGTTACGACAACCTCAAGAAAGAAGTAAAGCCTTGTCTGGGCATAGTGACCCTAGGTTGTTTTATATAGTGTGCAGGCCACTGTATATGCTTCTAAACTGTTTCTTTATACCCTCTGACACCTACAAGAAACATCTAATCCAGAAACAAAACAAAAACAGCTAAAGAAAAAGAAACATATTGAACCAATTTAAACATTTTTACAGCAATGCGTTTACTATCCCCCCACCAATTTGTGCACCGATTCTCTTGGTCAACAATAACCTGTAACCTGCTTTCTTCAGGCTTGGCTTTGAAAAAAATGCTGCTGCCATAGCTGATCATTAGTTTCATCTGAAACTGACAAGGAAAACAATCAGTGAAAGTGAGTGTGAATGAAGCTAGCGATCAGCTGTGTGCTTGGTGGTTTTGAACAGAATTTTCAATCGCTCTTGGGATTCAGTGCTGTTGTAGTATGGTAGTGATGTACTTAATCGGGTACAACAAGTTCCAGACATCATTACTATACTAAAGTACAACAGCTCTGGGATTGTGGCTGTTTTCTGTCTATAACTGCACTCTCTCATATACTATAATCATTCAAAAAAACATTGTTCATGCACTAGTTAGGGTTAAAGTGACAAAAGTAGGGAAATGTGATGTTAGTGTTTCCAACCCTAACACCCCACCTCCACACTGCAGGCTGCAACAGGAAAAACCATTACAGTTTCACTTCTCTTGCCTCTTTATAAATCAGGCGTGGGGTGTGCCTTGGGGTTGTCAGCCCTAACGCTCACTCCATTCCATTAGTAAATAAGCTGAGATGGGTATAACATATGAGAATGGGGTGAGCATTAAGGTTGACAACCCCAAGGCACACCCACACCTGATTTGCGAAGAGGCAAGATAGCTGAAACTGTAATGGTTTTTCTTGGCGCCGCCTCTTAGGTGGGGTTGGGGTGTTAGGATTGGAAATCCTGATGCCATATTTCCCTCCTTTTGTTACTTTAACCCTAACTAGTGCATTAACAAACTTTTTTTGCAATGAATTTCCTTTCTTTTTATGATAGTATAAGCATATATTTATTTGCCTGTCAGAGTATAGGGCCCTCTGGACCCTGCGCACTCATCCATCCACAATTTTTGAGATATTGTAATCAAATCCTTATTTGCCTGTGGGAGCGCATCCCTACATAGATGAGTATACTATATGTATGTTGCAGTAAAAGTGCAGGGCCCTCTGGACCCTGCAGTTCCATTTGTAGGATAACAACAACCAAATTGTCAGCATAGACTTCTTCTTACTATTATATATTATATTATGTATATATAATTATTATTATTATTATTATCATTATTATTATTATTATTATTATTATTATCATCCCACCTCATGTACCTGGTACAGAAAAGTTTGAAATCCCTGCCAAAATGTGATTGTGTGCCACCTCAACTTGATTCCATGCCACAGGTAGGAAAACCCAATTTGGCCAGGATTTGAAAAATGACAGTTGTCACATTCATGAGGTTGTCTACAAAAATGGCTATGTTATAATTTTGGGGTAAAAATATTTAAAATTACCAAAGTTACAGACAAGAGTAGCAAAATTTAAATGGATACCCATAACTTTTCTTTTTTTTACATATTTTGAGTCCAAATTTTCAACATAGCCTTCTATTGATGACCCCATCTCATGTACAAGGGCAGTGAAAATGTTCACATCCTGCCCAAAAGGTGATTTTGCCAATTAACCAGCACTGTTCCTGAGGTGGGGTCCCAAAAAGTCTTTGTTGAAAATGTGGGCTCAGAATCTGCAAAGATGGCAAAGTTATGCATCAGAGTTGAAACCCCCTTTGAAATACTTTGAACTGCATTTACCTTAGTTTTTATGTTTGCTTGCACGCATGTGCAAGAAACATAGTGCCATCATCCAAGTTTTCATAGGTGTGGCACCCTGTCTTCCAATTCAGTCAGTGTGTTTGAGGGCATGGCCACAGTTCACCAATGAATGCTGCAGCTGTCTATGACAGCAGTTGAAAATGCAGTGCCGTACAATTGAAAGGGAGAGCTCCGCTTCAGTGAGCAGCGATAAGATAGTGCATGCTCATGCGCTCCCCCCACACACACACACGCATATTGTGTGCTCATGCGTTCCCCCCCATGGACACTCTGTATGGCCGACGGGGGTGCCCAATTCCCCATCGGCTCTGCTGCACTCTCCCCCCAACAGAGTTCCAGGTGCCATGCTGGGAGCCCACCCCAGCATGGCAACAGTTCGTATGGCTGACGGGGGTGCCCAATCCCCTGTCGACTCCACTGCTCCCTCCCAACAGACTACCGGGTGCCACGCTGGGAGCCCACTCCAGCATGGCAACAGTACATATGGCCGACAGGGGTTCCCAATCCCCCATCAGCTCCGCTGCCCCTCCAAACAGCCTTCCAGCTGCCATGCTGGGAGCCCACCCCAGCCTGGAATAAGTCCTGCGTCATCAAAGGAAAAAAAAAACCTGCAAGAAAAAAACCTTCCTCGCTGAATGTCCTGACCCTCCCCCACCGTTGCCCACCCTCTGCGCCACCCTGCCTCCCCACAGCCCCACCTCACTCCATACTTACCTCCGGAGTCTGGTGCGACGATCTTCGGTGGCCGGGGAACACGTCTGCACTCTTCAAAGCCGACCGCAAACTGAGGAAATGCTGGTAAGCTGTATAATGGAATAAATAGGTTTTTTTTTTCAACTTTGATGCATTTCTCAGGCATTTTTGGGAATTTTTTCACCAAATTTTCAACATGGGGTTTTTGGGACTCCACTTCAAGAATTCTGTCAGTCATTTTGTTATTCGGGCCTGATTGGTGATTTCACAGTCACTGCACAGAACCACCTTTCAGAACTGATTTACAAAACAACAGTGTCACAGTTCATGAGGTAGGCCCCCAAAAACCCTATGTTGAAAAGTTGGTGAAAAAATTCCTAAAAATGACTGTTTAATGAGCATGTGTTGCACTGTTCCTACGCACGATCGTAAGTTCACGAATTTTCAATATTTGCACTCCAGATTTTCAACATTGCCATTTACCATACCTCCTTATGAGCAATGTAACTGTCATTTTTCACATCTCACCCAAAATGAGTTCCTGTGCATTTAGCGCACAATGGCGCATACGGCGTGTGAAATCAATGTTTGGGACAGATTAAGAAAATCACAGTGACACTGTTCATGAGCAGAGGTGTTAAAATGGCTATGGTAAAAATTTGGAGAAATAATTCCCAAAAATTACTGTTTTACAAGCATGCGTTGCGCTGTTCCAATGCACACTCGTAAGTTTGCGAATTTTCAATATTTTCACTCCAGATTTTCAACATTGCCATTTTACCACACCTCCTTATGAGCAGTACATCTGTCATTTTTCACATCTCACCCAAAACGTGTTTCGACTCATGTAGCACACAATGGCGCAGTCGGTGTGCGAAATCAATGTTTGGGACAGAGTAAGAAAATCACAGTGACACTGTTCATGAGCAGAGGTGGTAAAATGGCTATGTTAAAAATTTGGTGAAAAAAGTCCATAAAATGATTGTGTTACGAGCGACCATTGCGCAGTTTCCATGCACCTTCGTAAGTTCATGGATTTCTAATATTTTCAGTCCAGATTTTCACCACTGGCATTTTTACACACTTCCTTATGAACGGCACAGCTGTCATTTTTCACACCATGGCTGAAATGTGTTTTCGCACTTCCAGCGCTGAAATGCATGATCGCTGTGGGAAATCAGTGTTCGGGAAAGATTAAGAAAATCACAGTGACACTGTTCATGAGCGGAGGTTCCAAAATGCCTGTGTTGACAATCTGCTGTAAAAATCCCCAAACTAATTGTATTACGGTGTGCATTGCACATTTTCTATGCACGCCGTGAGTTCACCAGTTTTAATATTGTCACTGCAGATTTTCAACATTGCCATTTTTGCACCTTCCATGAATAGTACAGCTGTCATTTTCACATCCTGTTCAAAATGTGTTTTCGTACCTGTGGTGCCAAATGGCGTAGTCACTGTGCAAAATCAGCTTTCAGCTATCGAAGTGATATTGCCACTGTTCATAAGGTGGGGGTCACAAAAAACCCATGTTGAAAATTTGGAGGGAAAATGCCAATGAACGCCTGAGGCATTAGGGTTTCTGACCATAAAGCCCCACCCTGTAGAGACTGACAGGCATCAGGGGTGTGACTTGTGATTCTCTCCTGTAATGCTCATACCATTCCACACCCTGCAGCCAGTGAGAGGCATTGAGGTGTGCCTTGGACTCTTCAGCTCCAAAAATCACCTCATTCTCCTATACAACACCCATCTCACCATATTTCCTGATGAAATGGGGTGAGCATCAGTGCCAAAGACCCCAAGGCACACCGTGACACTTGTCGGTGTCTGCAGTGTAGGGTGTGGTGAAATGGCTTGGCCGTTATGCCTGACGACCCAAATGCACACCCCAATGCCTGTCAGTCTCTGCAGGGTGGTGGTGGGGTTGGGTTCAGTTCAATACTTTACTGCCATTCCTATTATGCAGCTCTCTATCTCCTACTCTGCCAATGGCAGCAAGCAAACATTCGGCATTGACAAATGCTTGTTCATATTGCAGTCGGCTCTTTGATCAGAGACCGGATCTTTATAATGCTACCTCTTCAGGCGAGTCTATGTGTGTGTGTGTGGGGATGTGTGTGTGTGGAGGGTGTGGGGTTGTTGGTGTTCAATGGGAGGTCAGGGTGGGGGGACATCAGAGCCATGAGGGACCATTTTCTTTTTCACAGGAAAAAAAGACATTGAGGGATGGTTTCCATAATCTCCGATGGATGGAGATGGGGGAAGGGGGATACCACTAGACACCAGAGAAACTATAACAACTATAGGGATGACAATTGGGGGGAGGTGCCACTAGACACCAGGAGAACAGTGAAAAACACAGGGACAGCGATCGGAAGGGATGGGGGTGGGCAGGGGAACCTTGGTTTGGTGTTTTATATAACAAATGTCAGTTCCCAGCTGAACAACAACTTTCTAGTAATGTTATGAAATGACAGCATTTGGGGTCTAAGCCCATGTCCCAATGTGCAAATACAACCATCCTGCTGTATTTGTGCCATCATGATATAGTATGCAAGAGAATCGGAAATAATATCATTGATTATTTTAGCTGATAGACATACTTTTATTTCAAAATAAAATTATGCTAGGATGATAAAATGGTTGGCTGATAAAGCATGGAAACCTGATGAATTATTTGTGTATGCTGAAATGATGCAGTTATCTGATTTTCCAAATTTGGATAGAAAAACAGAAATGTAATGGAGTATCACAGCCATGACAGGACAACACTTTCCCTAGGACTGACTAATGTTTTTTTTAAATCATAATTATCAATAATAAGAAAACATTTAAATTAGTTTCCTGTTAAATGAGTAAATCTATAACACTGAAGATAAAGTAATTTGTATCCATCGTCCCATGCAGTGCTGTACTGTGTTGAGTTCAACAAGTGCAGTATTTTCCAGACCTCACAACTGTGTGTAGTATAAAGTTCCTGGAATACAGAAGACAGTGAAGTTCTTGTTTTATATTGGTAGTACCAGTAAGAAAGGAAAAAAAGGTGTTGGGAGGGGCCCAACTACTTTTCACAGGTCGGTTACTGACAGAAGCAATGATTTTCTTGAGTAATATTGAAAGGTAATGTAGACGGTGAAGATGTTGAAAGAGTGTGAAAAAACAAAGAAAATAACATTATACCTGGAATATAGCTATGTCAGTGTAAGCAATTCTAGGGAAACAAACAGATGATTTGTAGTACATGTCGTACATCTATTAATCTTGTGTATCACAATTGAATATCTGCTTTTTCACATAATATTACAGTGACAAATACAGACAATCCAATACTGCTCTGAAAATTAGATTCTGACAGTGGAATGTCATGTAAATTACAGATATTCATTTTTTATGTTTGCTTGCATGCATGTGCAAGAAACATAGTGCCACCATAGGAGATTTCATAAGTGTGCCTCCCCCACTTCCAATGCCCTGCTCCCTTTTGCAGGTGCGGCTGCACCACACCAATGAATGTCCGAGCTATCTATGACAGCCGTTCAGATGCAGTGGCATACAGTTCTGATGAAAACACTGCCACAATTAGCGGTGGTAACGTGTAGTCAATTTGCATACTGCCATCGGCAGTATGCAAATTGCCTACACATACATCAGCACAGCATCTGAACTGTTATAGACAGTTCATCATCCCCCCCGCCACAAACACCTATGTAGAATGCTTGAAGCCCACCCCAGCGTGCTCATGCATTCCCCTTCTCCTCGCACACTGTATGACCAACAGGGGTGCCCAATCCCCCATCGGCCCCAAACAGATTTCTAGGTGCCATGCCGGGAGCCCACCCCAGTGTGGCAAAAAGTCCTTATGGCTGACAGGGGTGCCTAATCCTCCGTCAGCTCCACTGTACCCCCCCCCAAAAAAAACACAGACTTCTAGGTGCCATGCTGGGAGCCCACCCGAATGTGGAAAAAGTCGGTATGGCTGACGGGGGTGCCCAGTCGCCCATCAGCTCCACTGCTCCCCCCCAAAATAACCTTCCAGCTGCCATGCTGGGAGCCCACCCCAGCGTGGCAAAAGTCCCGCGTCATCTTCCTATTTAGAAAAAAAAAACCTGTAAAAAAAAAACCGAACCCTCGTTGACTGTCTTGTCCCTCCCCCAACCCGCGCCCACCCTCTGCTCACCTACCTCCCCACACACACACCCGACCCATACTTACCTCTGAGCCCAGCGACGATCTTCAGGTGGACCGGGAACATCGCCGCACTTTCAAAGCTGACGCAACTGAAGAAATGCCGTAAGCTGTATAATGGCATAAATGTTTTATTTTTCAACTTTGGTGCATGTCTCGGCCATTTTGAGAATTTTCACCAAATTTTCAACATAGGGTTCTTGGGGCGCACCTCATGAACTCAGTCACTGTAATTTTGTTATTCGTCCTGAAGGTGATTTCGTGGTCACTGCACGGAACCACCTTTTTGGATTGAGTAATGAAATAACAGTGTCACAGTTCATGAGGTAGACCCCTCAAAACCCTATGTTGAAAATTTGGTGAAAAATTTCCCAAAAATTTCTGTTTTACAAGCGTGCGTTACGCAGTTTCTACGCAAGCTCATAACATCATGAATTTTTAATGTTTCCAATCCAGATTTTCAAAATTGCCATTTTACTACTCCTCCTTATGAGCAGTACAGCTGTCATTTATTACATCTTACCCAAAATGTGTTTTTGCGCATGTAGCGCACAATGGCACAGTCAGTGTGCGATATCAATATTTGGGACAAATTAAGAAAATCACAGTGACACTGTTCATGAGCAGAGATCTTAAAATGGCTATATTGAAAATCTGGTGACAAAAGTCCATAAAATGACTGTGTTACGAGTGTGCATTGGACAGTTACCACGCACCCTCGGAAGTTCATGAATTTGTAATAATTTCGGTCCACGTTTTCAACACTGGCATTTTTCCTCACCTACTTATAAACAGTACAGCTGTCATTTTTCACACCCTGGCCAAAATGTGTTTTTGCACTTCTGGTGCAGAAATGTGTGGTCGCTGTGGGAAATCAGTGTTCGGGACAGATTAAGAAAATCACAGTGACACTGTTCATGACCAGAGGTCCCAAAATGCCTGTGTTGACAATCTGCTGTAAAAAATTCCCAAACTAATTACATTACTGGTTTGCATTGCACAGTTTCTACGCACGCTGGTGACTTCACCAGTTTTTTTTATATTTTCACTCCAGATTTTCAACATTGCCATTTCTTACACCTCCCCATGAATAGTACAGCTGTCATGTTTCATATCATGTTGGAAATGTGTTTTTGCACCAGTGGTGCCAAATGATGTAGTCGCTGTGCAAAATCAGCTTTCGGCTAACAAAGTGATATTGCCACTATTCATGAGGTGGGGGTCACAAAAAACCCATGTTGAAAATTTGGAGTGAAAGATACCAATAGTGCCTGGGGCTTTGGGTTTCTGACCAGCCCCACCCTGTAAGACGACAGGCATCAGGGTGTGACTTGGGATGTCGCATGTAATGCTCATGCTATTCCCCCCCACCCACACCCTGCAGCCAGTGACAGGCATCAAGGTGTGCCTTGGACCCTTTGGCCCCAAAGTTCACCCCATCCTCCTAAACTGCACCCATCTCACTGTATTTCCTTATGGACTGGGGTGAGCATAAGGCCAAAAGACCCCAAGGCACACCTTGACATTTGTCGGTGTCTGCAGGGTAGGGTGTGGTGAAATGACATGGCCGTTATGCCTGACGACCCAAAGACATCAATGCCTGTCAGTCTCTGCAAGGTGGTGGTGGGATTGGCTTCAGTTCAATACTTCACTGCCATTCCTATTATGCATCTCTCTAACTCCTACACTACCAATGCCAATGCCAGCAAGCAAACATTCGGCATTGACAAATGCTTGTTTAGTATAGATCCCTTCTATGATATGGCATCAAATGCAATGTGCAAGTCAGATACAGAGGATGTTTATATGTAGAATATGTAGAATAAATCAACATTTCTACTCCTGGGAGATACCAAACCTCTCTTTATTGGGTGTGCCTACCTCCCACCCCAAACCGCCTCCCCCTCCCTAGAATCCCTCACAAATATCCTCCACAATCTCCCCTTGGGGGAGACCATCCTCCTTGGGGATTTCAACCTAAATTGGCTTTCCCCAAGTACCTCTAAAATCAAGAACCTAATATTGGACTCATCACTTACCCAAGTGATTGATTTGCCAACCAGGCTTAACACCAAGTCTGGCAATCACACACTACTTGATTGGACGCTCGCCTCCTGCCCCGACCAGACACTGACTGCAGGGATTATGTCCGACTCCCTGAGTGACCACTCCCCTATTGTCTGTACCTGGTCCAATAAACCTCCTAAGGTCACTGCCAGAGTGATTGAAGCAAGGAACTTCAGCCGGTTTGTACCCGCTGACCTCTGCTCCGACCTTTGGAAAGTTGACTGGTGCCCCATTGTCTCCCTCCCCACACTTGACGAGGCACTGGAATACTTCACTAAAACATTCCTGTCCATAGCTAACCAACATGCCCCCTGGAGAAAGCTCAGAGTACAGGGAAAATGCCACAAATGGCTAAACCCTAAACTAAAGCATACCATGCGACTCCAGGACATGGCGTGGGGTCTCTACAAATCTTCTGGCTGTAAACCAGACTGGGAGAAGTACCAGTGCCTGAGGAACCAATGCAAAAAAGCTACAAAACAGGCCAAATCCAAATTCCTTAGGGACCTCCAAACCGGCCATCTAAGTGACCCAAAGAAATCCAGGGGCCACATAAAATCTCTCCTCAAAGTCCCCTCAAAGGAGCACAATGTTTCACTCCTAATCAGGGACTCATTTACTAACGACCTGACTAAAGTGGCTGAAGCATTCTGTGCCTCCTTTACAAACCCTAATGGTTGCCTCCCACCAGTGCCTGGGACCCCCTTTCTCCCCTATGCAGACAAGGTGCTACCTCACCCCTTATTCCACCTGAAACTAGTTGAGCCTGGAACAGTACTTCCACTTCTGCGCAAAATTAACCCAAACTCCTCTCCTGGAAATGACCTTTTAGAACCTCAGCTGTTGAGGGCTGCAGCCCTGGCCATCACCTACCCCGTCACCCTGCTCATCAATAGGTCCCTCCAAGAAGGGACGGTCCCCAGTAAATGGAAAGTTGCCTCCATAGTCCCCGTCCGCAAAAAAGGAACTCGGGACAGAGTGGAGAGCTACAGGCCCATCTCTCTCTCTTCTCTGCCCCTTGGGGAAAATTCAGGAAAGACTTGTCTATGATCAACTACAAGACTACCTAGAACAACACCTACTCCTCTCCAAAGTACAGCACGGCTTTAGGAAAGGCCACGGCACCAACACCGCCCTCATCCGGCTAACATCGGACATACTTAATGCCAAGGACCAAGGCATTCCAACGGGTGCCCTATTCATTGACCTATCCAAGGCCTTTGACTTGGTCAACCATGAGCTTTTCCTTACCAGACTTCATTGTCTTGGCCTGGATCAGCTCTCACTGTCCTGCATCATGAGCTACCTGACAAACAGATCCCAAAAAGTTCATTGGCGAGGAGCCCAATCTAACCCCAGGCCCATGACCTCTGGGGTACCCCAGGGCTCCATCCTGGGCCCCCTACTATTCTCACTATTCCTAAATGACCTTGAAGAGGATTGTGCTCCCTGCAACCTTATCCTCTAAGCGGATGACACCATAATCTACCTCAGTGACCCCCAACCCTCGGTTATCTCCTCCAAACTTCAGGCCAGCCTCTCAGCTCTTAAAGTTTGGTTCACTGCAAACTCCCTAAAACTAAATGAAGAAAAAACAAAAGCAGTGCTCTTCGGGACTCGACGCCTGGGCAGTGACCGTAGTGGGCTACTCCAACTCTCATCAGCCCTAGGAAGGCAAGTAGATGTCTCAGACCAGTTCAGGTACCTTGGGGTTCTCCTTGACCAGGAGTTAACCTACAAACTTCATATTGATGCCTTAACTAGATCCATACATCAGAGGCTTGGCCTCTTATACCATCTGGGAAACTCCCTCTCTGGAGAAGCATGATGAGTCATAGCAAACTGCAACCTCCTTCCCTCATTGCTATACGGCTCCCCCTTACTCCAGTCTCTCAGGGAGTCAGAGCTAATCAAGCTTACCACTCTCTACCACTGAATTGCCCGCTTTGGAACCAACACCTCCCCAAGGAGACATCACTATGAGGCTCTTAATGACCTACACTGGCCGACCCTAAGACTTAAATTATCCTATGCCACTGCCTGCCTAACCTATAAATTCACCTCCCTAGGCCACCCGCCTCACCTGAGTGGCCTGCTCACTCCCAAAGTACCTCTCCGAAACCCTCCGGTCTACAACAAGTCGACTCTTTGACATCCCCCAAATTCGGACCAACCAGGGAAAGAGCTCTTTTCAGTTCACGGCTCCCCACTTGTGGAACTCACTCCCTGCAAGCATACTAGACAAGCCCTCACTCTCTCCGGGTTCAAATCAGGACTTAAAGTGTACCTTCTTGAGCTGAGCCTCTGCGGCTGCAACCGCTAGATCATGTCCTAAACCTAACCCCCCTTAATGACAACTGACTAATACTTCTCTCACCTTGGACTGCCTATAAGTTAATGCCAATAATACTGTTGACCTGTTGTAATGAAACTGTATCTACCAACTTTGTCTAAATGTACCCTACTGACTATGAATGTACGCTGAAACCGTGTTACTGTATTCCACCAGAATCCTTACCTAATGTAAAGTGGTTGGTTTACTCAACCCTGGGTCACCCCTGAAAAAGGGATGTCTGGTCTCAGAGGGCTTACCTGGTCACCAAAATCTAAATAAATAAATAAATAAATTTCAGTTCTGCATAGTTTCGTACAGTGGTATAGCTGTATTCCAATTCACTTTCTTTCCCTGTGTTTTTTTTTCCCCAATATTACACCCCCATTTCCCCATCTTCATTACTTATCGATACTACTCAAGATTCTCATTTTGGGGTATGTAGCTCAGTGGTGGAGCCAGGTTTGGGAGCCAGAGGGGGCCATTCAGTCAATCAAGAGTTCCACGGTGGGCACTAAGCAGTGAATAAAGATGGTGGAGGGGCACCACTACTCACACTGGGGCAGCCAGGAGGGGCAACTGCCCCCCAGCCCCCCCTTTAGCTTCGCCACTGACGTAGCTAACCATTTAACCCCTCTCCCCTTATTTAAACCAGCAGTAGAAATATGACTTTTGAAATTCACTGTCTGTGGTGGACAACCACCGAGTGAAAAGATGTTTATGTAAGCATTACTCAGTGAGTTGCTGATAGGTGAAACTCCCCAAAAATGTGTTACTATTCACTTCTGAGTACAGAGTAAAAGTAACTGTCAGAGAAACAAGAAACTCTTTTGTGGAAACAAGCAGAATGGGAGGGAGAAAATAAATACACATACAATGTTATTAGATCAACACTGTTGTGATTTTTTTGAAAGACTATCTACGTGTTTAAGAAACACTTATTTATGTGACCACCTATTCTTGTTACGTTGTCGCTCAATAATTGGCCAGGTCAAGTGAGAAAATGCACAACATATTTTATGCCCTTACTTAGCAGTTAAAATAATTGGGCTTGGTTGTGGCATGGATACATCACGGACAAGGGATATTAGCAACCAAGTACCCACATAAACTCAGTTCACTATCATGTAATGTCACTGTTGCACAGATTTATTTCCTTTTTTTAATGTTTAATAATTTCACATTTCTTGATAAATTTGTACAAACTGCTTCAGAGATTTGTAATGTGAACTGATAGCTCTCTGATGGAAGGGAACCTGGTCCCAGTCCATTTTGACAGCTTCAGCCCAGGATGCAGAATTAACATCTCTGTGATGTGGCACCCTTGGATGCCATTCCTCAGATGGAAATTATTGTTGGTGTGGCAAAGGAGTGGGAAGTGCTGATTGAGCCAGCAAAGAGCCATTTGAAGAGTAAACAGTGGCTGACGGTCTTGAGCCACAACTTGTGCTCCCACAGTTCAATTCCATGAAATGGTGTAACCTAGAGGATCCTATATGCCCTGTTGCTGCTGTACTCTGCTGTCCCCATGGTTTTAGACACTAGTTTTGAATGACTGTGGACACTGTATACAATTAGTATTATATAGTGTACTGTCCATTTCTAAGCCATAGTCACCAATTCAGAAAGGGATGCACATATTACACTTATTATAATATTGCAGTGTATTTTAAACCTAAAGTAAAAGTATTCTAAGCCTGTTCAATCTGGTAAACAGTATACTGTAAGTAGTTATATATCATATTTTCAGGATACACTGACTCATATTGTAATGGCTATATAGAGGGACTACTGCATTGGACTTCACAGGGGGTGCCACTAGACACCAGGGAAAAGATGCTGGCAAAGGAAAAAGGATTTTCCCCTCATGAAAAAGGATCTTTTTTCGTGACTCATGGTATGAAAAAAGAATTTTGTTTCATATCATGTGTCACAAAAGAAGACTTATAAAAATAACATTTCAAGGGCATTCCTCCAACAGTTAAGTGCAGAATCCAGCTAAGGGGGTCCCGATAATCAAGCTACATGTGTTGATTGTTCACCAGAATGCCATTTTTGTGGCTTTCCAAATCTGAATTTTAGGGAAAGATGGAAAACAAGATGGTGGCAAATGAAACAAGCATTTGTCACTGCCAAATGTTGTCTTGCTGGCATTGGCATTGGTAGTACAGGAGTTAGAGAGATGCACAATAGGAATGGCAGTGAAGTATTGAACTGATGCCAACCACAGCCCCACCCTGCAGAGACTGACAGGCATTGGGGTGTGCCTTTGGGTTGTCAGCCATAATGCTCATGCCATTTCACCTCACCCTACCCTGAAGACACCGACAATTGTCGCGTTGTGTCTTAGGGTCTTCAGGCCTTATGCTCACCCCATTCCATGAGGAAATACGTTGAGATGGGTGCAGTATAGGAGAATGGGTGAACTTTGGGGCTGAAGAGTCCTCGATGCCTGTCACTGGCTGCAGGGTGGGGGTGGGGGTAGAATGGTGTGAGCATTACAGCCGACAATCCCAAGTCACACCCCTGATGCCTGTCAGCCTCTAAAGGGTGGGGCATTATGGTTGGAAACCCTAATGCCCTAGGCATTTGTTGGTATTTTCACTCCACATTTTCAGCATGGGCTTTTTGTAACCCCACCTCATGAAGAGCGGCACTATCAGTTTGTTAGCCAAAAGGTGAATTTGCACAGTGACTGTGCCATTTGGCACCACAGGTGCAAAAACACATTTTGGGCAGGATGTCAAAAATGAAAGCTGTACTGTTCATAAAGAGGTGTGAAAAAATGGCAATGTTGAAAATCTGGAGTGAAAATATTAAAAACTGCCAAAGTTACAAGCGTGCATGAAAACTGTACAACAGGCACTCGTAACACAGTAATTTTTTGGATTTTTTTCACCAAATTTGCAATATAGACATTTTGGGACCCCTCTTCATAAACAGTGGCACTGTCATTTTGTTAACTGGCCCCAAGAGGTGATTCCTGGCAGTGACCACAAAATGACCTTTCAGGAATGAATAACAAGATGACAGTATATGTGTTCATGAAATGGGGTCCCAAGAACCCCATGTTGAAAATTTGCAGCCAAAATTAAAAAAAATGGCTGAGATATCCACTTAAGTTGAAGCCCCCATTTATGCCATTATAAAGCTTACCAGCATTTCTTCAGTACGCGGTCAGCTTTGAAGAGTCCAGATGTGTTCCAGACCTCCTGAGGTAAGTATGGGGGGGACGGAGTGTGGGGAGGTTGGGTGCGCAGAGGGTGGGTGCAGGTTGGGGGAGGGGGCATTGCGGCAATGGGACATTTCCTTTTTTTCAGGTACAGAAAAAATAAATAAAACAAAAACTGACACTGTGCCGTGGGATGATTGTTTTTCTTTACAGGTGATATACAACAAATGGACACACTAGGGCTGGCTCCCACTGTGGCCCATGACTTGGGAGGTAGATGTTTACCACACTGGGGGGACTCCCAGTGTGACACATAATGGGGGTGGGGTGGGGGGAGGAACAGGAACATGCTGACACAGTCCACTTTCTGTGAGCGGACACACACTGGGTTGGGCTACCAGTGCCCCACACAGTGTTGTGGGGGTGGCAGACATGCCGACACAGGGATTGCACCCCCGATGTCAGGTTTCTTTTGGGATTGTGTGGCAGATGGCAGGAGCCACTGCCATATTTATTGAAATGTTTCAGTAGGAAAGGGACATATAGGAGGTGTGTAATCTGTGCCTTTGCATGATGAACTTGTCTCCAATTGCAGCGGCACATTTCTTTCAAGTTGGTGGTACTTTGCATATTGTTGTGTCAGCACTATCATGCTGGTTCATTAAGGAATGAGGGATGCACCTTCTAAAGTGTGCCCTGCATTCGCCACAACACTGACACACCTCTGAAAGTGCTACTACCCCAATATGTTGTTTGCAGGTGCGCATAAGCCAACATAAAAAGATTATTGCCCTCACCAGAAAGGATTCCCTGTATGGAAACTTCATACAACTGTTTTGAAATGATGACTGAGCATGCTCAGAATCCACTTTTAAAATTTAATAACTTTGGAATGCATTAATATTTTTTCTCCAAACAAGCAAAGAAAATCCTTCTGAGCTTGCTAATACTGTTCTTTTTTTTATATGCATTGCAGATTATAGATCCTAGCTACAGATGGATGCCTGTGGCAGAGATGAGCATCTGGGAGAGTGAGAGGCAGCATGTCAGCACTGTTAAGTGAAGTACAGAGATGGTGCTGAATACTGGGTTTTTTATGTATCACAGGCTACAGATCCCAGCTACAGATGTATTCTGCCAGAGATGAGCAGTTGGGAGAACAGTGAGAGGCAGCATAGTTAACTACAGAGCTGGTGCTGAATGATACTTCCGGTGGGCTGCAGATGGGGGTGGTAGTTTAGCGCTCCGACAGTGGGTCCGAGCAGCTTCTTTAGGAGGCTGAGTCCAAGGGTTGTGTACACATAAAGAAAAATCGGGAAACAGGATCCTTCACTGAGTGATCTGTTGTGCAGTGGAGAGGGTCAGGGGTCAGTGGGTGCCCAGCAGCAACGGACGCAAGTTTCAACTCTCCTGTACTGCTGTGACTGCCCTACCGGTCCCTGTCTTTTTATTGGCAGTCCTGGGAATGGAGGGTGAAGACATCAGAATACAGGGGAGGAGGTAGAGATTAACATTTTGAAACAAAATAGAAATGACACTTGTTTTTTTCTGGTAGGTGCTTTCAGGGGAGGATTTTCAAGCTGTTCGGTGGTTTAGCGGTGAGCCAATATGTCAGTTTTACTGTTTTGATGTTCAGAGGGTCGAAGTGATTCAAAAAAGGGGGTATCGCAGGGCTGCTCTACTGGCACTTTTTGCATGGATAGTGCTAGGATTTATGACACCTGAAAGGTGCCAGTCAGCCAATCAGATTCATTGATTTACAAGTACCATTGTATAATCTGGAATTGCATCCTTTCTGATCACCCAGTCTTACAGCTGCATGGTCAGAATGCTTCAAGTCTGAGCTGAAGCAGGAAGGCAGGGAACATACAATTGTAAAACACGCTGTCCCTGACATTAAACTGACCAGTCTGACATCTGCCTGTGGCGATAAAATATTATGTTGAGGGCAAGTAGCACTGCTAAAATACAATGAAAATTACAATATTAAAAAACAACAGCAAGAAAAAAAGAGTCAGCCTTGCAGACAACAAGGACCAACTTGTAGCTGTAACAGCTGCTCCAACTCTGGGTCATTTTGGGGCTCCCACATCCATCCTAATAGCCAATTGGAGGGAGTGGAAATGGAAGAGAAGGACACAAAGTGCTCTCTACTGGAACCTACACACACCCATATGAACTGTTTTATAATAAAAACCAAACCAACAATTTATTTCAAAATCTTTTAATTTTTAAAATTTCAATTTCAATTTTTTTTTTTTTTTTTAAGAAAATGTTTTTCTTTCTAACCCATTTTAGAAAAGCAATAAGCCACTTTTGGGTGTGGGTTGTGTGTCTGATAAATGCACTCCCCAGGTGCTGAAGGCACTCAATGCAAGTGCCTGATGCTTCACTATGTACCTTGGGTTGTGTGTTTATCAGACAATATTACACACCTCATCATGGCTTATTGCTTACATAAAAGAATGAAGACACCCAATTGACTCCTTAGTAAAGGCATTAACATTCTGTGAGAGAGGCTCCATTATGTAGCCAATACAAGAAATGACTGGAAAGCCTGGTGAGTTGATTAATGTTTGGTGCATGTTTGGGAACATGTACAGTGCATCATCTGTCTGATGGCGTGTGGAGTAATCAGGAAATCTCTAGTCTGTGCACAGGTAACTCTTTCAGAGTATGTCTTTAAAACAAAACAGTCAATATTAGCTCTAAGAATTAAGATAGTATTCATGGCTAATGGGGAATAAAAATTAGGATTGTCAAGTTAGCAGTTTGCTTCAGTTATACATGTATATGCATCATTATCTAACAGCGCTACTGTCCAACCACCCCATTATCCACAGGCTTAATAGTTATAGTAGGATTTTTCACTAGATTATTCAATGATTCTCTTTCACTTCAAGTGACATTAACATACTGCAATTTGGCAGTTCAACAGAACTGATCTAAAATCCCAAATCTTGTTCACAAACCTATTAAAAAACGTAACCAGTTTCTTCAGCTGGTGGACAAAATGTAGATTTACACTTGAAGCCACGTACAGTATTTCTGCAGTAGGTTCAATGTCTATGATGTCTGCCAGCATATATGCCTCCTCATGTCCCATGCTTTCTTTAGCAAAAATAGGATTTCAAGTTTAATGTCCTTTAAATACGTATATGTTCCTTACTTTTTCTGAATATATGGGAAAATTTAAACATCAGTGACCTGTTAAACTATTGTCAGTCATAACTATGTTTTCAGGTATGGAAAAAAGGTAAAGGTCACATAGAGTCCAGCTATTAAAGGACAATATTTTAATAAAGATGAGTAAGAATAGAAAAGTCATTTGTTCTTGTCTATAAAATGCTGATATAGTGCATGTGCTAATAACATCCTTATGATAATATAGAAACATAGAAACATAGAATTTGATGGCAGATAAGGACCGCTTGGCCCACCCAGTCTGCCCATTTCCCTACCTGATGGATAAGCTGCAGATTCTAGTTAATCAACAGCTTACTTCCTCCTGCCCCCCACTAGAATTGCCTTATGCTTGTCCCATGCATTCTTGAATTCTCCCACTGTTCCTGACTCCACAACCTCCTCAGGAAGGCTGTTCCATGCATCCACAACTCTCTCTGTGAAAAAATACTTTCTAACATTACCTCTGAGCTGTCCCCCTCTATCTTCAAATTGTGCCCCCTTGTTCTTGCACATCTCTTCTTCTGAAAGATACTACCCTCTTGTACCTTGTTAATTCCCTTGAGATACTTGAAAGTTTCTATCGTGTCCCCCCTCTCACTCCTTTCCTCAAGGGTATACATATTAAGCTGCTTTAGTCTCTCCTTGTATGTCTTCTGGTGCAGACCTTGCACCATTTTGGTTGCCCACCTCTGAACAGTCTCCACTCTGTCTATGTCTTTGAGGAGATGGGGTCTCCAAAATTGTACACAGTACTCCAATTGGGGTCTCACTAGCTGTCTGTAGCGAGGGATAACAACTTCCTGTTTTCTACTGTTGATGCCTCTCCCTATGCATCCCAGTATCCCCCCAGCCCTCCGTACTGCCTTCTCACATTGCTTGCCCACCTTTAGGTCATCTGATATAATTACTCCTAGGTCTCTTTCAATTTTTATTGTTGTAATTAACTCACC
The DNA here is from genome assembly GCA_016271365.2 of Neoceratodus forsteri. Classification (NCBI taxonomy): domain Eukaryota; kingdom Metazoa; phylum Chordata; order Ceratodontiformes; family Ceratodontidae; genus Neoceratodus; species Neoceratodus forsteri. The sequence continues at coordinate 1,877,675,518 of CM057452.1, forward strand.
CCCCATTGTGTATTCTTCCCCTGGTTTTTTGTTTCCCAGATGCATTACCTTGCACTTCTTTGCTTTGAATCTGAGCTGCCACGTATTTGACCATTCCTCCAGCCTTGCCAAGTCCCTTTTCATTCTTTCCACCCCACCTTGTGTATCAGCCCTGTTGCAGATCTTTGTGTCATCTGCAAAGAGGCAGACCTTTCCTTCCAGGTGCTCTCCAATGTCACTTAAAAAGATATTAAAGAGGACTGGTCCCAGTACCGAACCCTGCGGTACCCTGCTAGTTATCCTCCTTTCTTCACTGTGGACTCCGTTTACTATTACCTTTGTGTCCTGTTGTCCAGCCAGTTTTTATCCAGGCTACCACCTTGGGACCCACTCCAAGGCTGGCTAACTTGTATATTAATCTTTTGTGTGAAACTGTGCGAATGCCTTGCTAAAATCTAGGTAGGCCATATCCACAGCCCTCCCTGGTCTACTACTTTAGTCCCCAGTCAAAGAAATCTATTAGGTTCGTCTGACATGACCTTCCTGCTGTGAAACCATGCTGCCTTGGGTCCTGTGCCCCACTGGCCTCTAGGTATTCAACAATTCTTTCCTTCAGAAGTGATTCCATCATTTTCCCTAGCACTGAAGTCAAACTAACTGGTCTGTAGTTTCCTGCCTCTGCCCTGCTCCCACCTTTGTGAAGTGGAATCACATTTGCCCTCCTCCAGTCCTCAGGTACCACTCCATCCTCCCATGATTTGTTAAAGAGAGTAGTCTGTGGTGTTACTAGTTCTACCCTTAGTTCTTTTGGTATTCTTGGGTGAATCCCATCAGGCCCCATTGCTTTGTCCACCCTCAGTTTCAAAAGTTCTTTCAAAACCCTTTCTTCTGTGAATGGACTGGTATTGACCCCCCTATTCAGAGTTTCCCCCTTGTTTGGTTTAGGCACCTCCCCTCCTCATCTGTTGTGAATACTGAGCAGAAATATTCGTTCAGCATCCCAGCTTTTTCACTGTCACCCTCTGCCTACATTCCTTCCCCTTTATTAAGTCTCTGTATTACTCCCATCGTCTTTCTTCGCTCGCTAATGTACCTATAAAAAGTTTTATCCCCCTTCTTAACAGAGTTGGCTATCTTTTATTCAGTTTTTGCCTTTGCTATTCTGACTGCCTTCCCTGCCTCCTTCTGCTTTATCTGGTAAAGTTCTCTGTCCTGCTCCTTCTATGTTTCCTTATATTTTCTGAATGCTATCCTTTTCTTCTTAACCGTCCCTGCCACCTCTTTTGAGAACCATAGTGGTTTTTTCCTTTGTTTTGTTTTATTGATTTGCTTCACACAAAGGCTTGTTGCCTCTGAGATGGCTGTTTTGATTATTCCCCATTGTTCCTCCACCCCTCCCTCTTGCCCATTTGCTAGTGCTTCTCTAAAGCACTCTCTCATTTTCCCAAAGTCAGCCTTCCTAAAGTCCAATACTCTTGTTTTTGTATGGCTTGACTCTATGGCTGTGTTTATTGTGAACCACACTGTTTGGTGGTCACTTGTTCTCAGATGGCTACCCATTTATAAATCTGAGATCCTTTCTCCTTCCCCATTTGAGAGTATCAGGTCTAAGATTGCTCACTCCCGAGTGGGTTCCAACACTAGCTGTCTGAGGCATGCCCCCTGTAGGGCATCAAGAATGACCCTGCTCTTGGATGTGCCTGCAGCAAAGGTACTCCAGTTAACATCTGGCATATTCAGGTCCCCCATCAACAATATCTCCCCTTTTTCTGCCATTTTAAGGATGCCTTCTATCATTATGATAGGGATATGGGAAGATTTAGAAAATCACCCGTTTTAAAATAACTGGAATCAAATGTTCAAACATATAAATGAATACAAATATACCAGAATTAAAACTATACAGGCAAACTATACAAGCATAAATATAGCCCTATGACACCACTTACAATAGTCTTCAAACAATGAGTATTTACAGTATATTAAAATAAATATTTGCATCAATGAAGAGGGACTGGAACATTCTTCCAAATTTGATGGATTTGCCCATTAGTTAACAATGGTGAGATCAACTGATACTTATTTTAGAACTGGTAATACCAAGACATTCTGAATTACTTATACTTAAAAATTTTAATATTCTAATATGATGCAGTGCAAAAATAGAAAACTCACTGCTCTAAAATATGGTCACAAAACATTAAATTTTAAGATACTTGAATGAATCTATAGCTACTAACAGATTCCCATTTGAGGAATGGAAACATTCATTTTCTAGATGCCCTTCTTTTAAAAAAAATAGTAATCAAGGACATGACAACAATTTAAATCATGGAAACTACATTGAAACAAATTGAATAGACATGAATACTCTATGACACATTAAAAGGTAACAACTACTTAGTATTTTGTACCTCTGGAACTGTGTGACCACCTACAGTATTGGATGAAACAAGAAAAAAATATGTATACTGCACAATATATACTGTACCTTTCTTTCGTTCACAGAGAATCCATTGCTGAACAAACTGGGAAGGTGTGTGTGTGTGGGGTAGGGGTTACTGTAAGAGCTGGTGGTCAAGTTGGTCCCGGGGACCACTCCAGTGGTGCTGAGGGTTGAGGCACTGGACGCCACACCTCATGCCACACCAGTGACCCGAGTTTGGGAGCGAGCTCAGGTGCCGGAAGTCAGCAGGGATGGGGAAAGGATCGAGTGCCCACTGGGCAGCTTGGAGCATGTCCAGTGCATCAGTGGCTCCTAGTGGAGATCGGGGGCACTGTAGTGCATCGGCTGCACATCAGCGTGGCTGACGCCGGCAGTGTTGCCGTGCGCCAAGTGTCAGAGTGTACCGTGTGGGGAAGGGGGAAAGAACACCATAACAAGGAAAAGCCCAGCTCTACGAGGTAGGCAATGGCACCTGACCCCCATGCCCACTGCTGGATCCACCTCGCCTGGCCTTTCAGTTCCTCCACCTGGGCCCCCACCTGCAGCCAGAGTCTAAACTGTAAGAGCACCCAAGGGGAGGGGTGACCCCACCCACAGGGGCTAAGCTGGGGGTGCTGGCTGTAGGAAGGAGGGAGAGGAGGCTTAGGGATGAGGGGACCTCAGGTGGGTAGGAACAGGCAGGTGCCTGAGAGAGACTCCACTGGCCATGACCAGTGACAGTGAGACTATTATCATCATGCTAAGGTCAATCAGTGATGCAGGTCTAGGCTCAGGATCCAGGAAGTTTGGGATAGCAGATGGGATGTGGACAGGGGATAATATTTGTAGGAACTGGTTTGTTGGGTTCAGGGGTGTACAGTGGCCACTGGAAGATGCAGGAGGGGGATCTGTTTGTAGTTTCTGAGAGGGAAAAGAAATGTATTATATCTTATTTACCCTCCTACTGCACTTCACAAACCAAGAAAACCTGGTACAGTTTGTGAATAGATGCAACATTCAGTTACCGAAAGAGTGGAATGTCATGAAATTTGAGACATTCAGTGCTTGTTTTCTGGCTTTATCTCCATACTTAATCAGCACCAAACAGTAGCTGATGCTTATCTTTTAAAACCTTCACAAATTCATTGACTCTTAATATGGTGACCACTGAAAAAGAATGCACAACACAAAAGGGACTTGCACTGTTTTTGTCTAAGTCCAAAATAACTCTCATATCAAATGTTAGCAGTTGAAATAGCCTGCTGCAATTCAATCCTTCGAAGCAATTCCTTTCAGAGTGCCATGTGAAGGTGACCTGGAATTTTACTGCATATCACTCTGATAGTACTGAGCATGAGTCAAAATAAGAACTTATATTACCTTTGCTTTTACTATGGCACTGTTTATTAGACCACCCGCATACAGTACAGCATTCCAGATCTGTGAAACACTTCACCCCAGACAATAGTGAAAAGGCTTTTTACCTGAAATTGAAAACCCTTTGAATTTGTTCATTTGGTGTACCTGTGTTTAAGTATTTCTTAAACACTTTGCAGACTTCAGCAAGCAACTGGTCAAATGTGAGGATTTCTTTGGCACAATTTCAGTGTGTTACAATGAGTTATACCTGGATTCAGGGATGTCCCACCTTTATGAACAGAAAAAAGTCACTTCCAACACCCACTAAATGTATAAATACTATTACTGAATAGTATATTGGCCACCTTCCATTGCCCAATGTTTTGCAGCTAGAGCAACTTATTCACAGACAGTGGTGCAATGAAATACAAGCATTTGTCAATGCTGAATGTTTGCTTGCTGGCATTGGCATTGGTAGTGTAGAAGTTACAGAGCTGCATAATAGGAATGGCAGTGAAGTATTGAACTGAAGCTAATCCCACCACCACCCTGCAGAGTGACAGGCATTGAGGTGTGCCTTTGGGTCGTCAGGCATAACGACCATGCCATTTCACCACACCCTACCCTGCAGACACTGACAAGTGTCACGGTGTGCCTTGGGGTCTTTGGCCCTTATGCGCACCCCATTCCATCAGGAAATATGGTGAGATGGGTGCGATATAGGAGAATGGGGTAACGTTTGGGCCTGGAGAGTCCGAGGCACACCTTGATGCCTCTCACTGGCTGCAGGGTGTGGGTGGGGGTGGAATGGTATGAGCATGACAGGCAAGAATCCCAAGTCACACCCTTGATGCCTGTCATTCTCTACAGGGTGGGGCGTTATGGTCGGAAACCCTAATGCCTCGGCATTCGTTGGTATTTTCACTCCAAATTTTCAGCATGTTTTTTTTGAGACCCCCACCTCATGAACAGTGGCAATATCAGTTTGTTAGCTGAAAACTGCTTTTGCATAGCGACTATGGCATTTGGCAACACAGGTGCAAAAACACATTCTGAACAGGATGTGAAAAATGACAGCGGTACTGTTCATGGGGAGGTGTAAAAATGGCAATGTTGAAAATCTGCTGTGAAAATCTTAAAAAAACTGGTGAAGTCACGAGCGTGTGTAGAAACTGTGCAACGCACACCCGTAATGTAACTAGTTTGGGGATTTTTTTACAGCAGATTGTTAACACAGGCATTTTAGGACCTCCGATCATGAACAGTGTCAGTGTAATTTTCTTTATCTGTCCCGAACAATGATTTCCCACAGCGACCATGCATTTCTGTGCTGAAAGTGTGAAAACACATTTCGGCCATGTTATGGAAAATGGCAGCTGTACTGTTCATAAGGAGGTGTGGAAAAATGCCACTGGTGAAAATCTGGACTGAAAATATTACAAATTCATGAACTTACGAGGGTGCGTGGAAACTGTGCAATGCTCACTAGTGACACAGTCATTTTATGGAGTTTTGTCACCAAATTTTCAAAATAGCCATTTTAAGACCTCTGCTCATGACCAGTGTCACTGTGATTTTCTTAATCTGTCCCATACATTGTTTTCGCACACCGACTGTACCATTGTGTGATACATGTGCGGATACACATTTGGGGCAAGATGTGAAAAATGGTAGCTGTACTGCTCACAAGGAAGTGCGGTAAAATGGCACTGTTGAAAATCTGGTGTGCAAATATTACAAATTCGCAAACTTGCCAGCGTGCGTAGGAACTGCGCAACGTGCGCTCCTAAAACAGTCATTTTTGGGAATTTTTTCACCAAATTTTCAACATAGCCATTTTAACACCTCTGCTTATGACCAGTGTCACTGTGATTTTCTTAACGTGTCCCATACATTGATTTTGCACACCAACTGCGCCATTGTGAACTACATGGGCAGAAACACATTGTGGGTGAGATTTGAAAAATGACAACTGTACTGCTCATAAGAAGGTGTGGTAAAATGGCAATGTTGAAAATATGGAGTGAAAATATTGAAAATGTGCGAACTTACGAGCGTGCATAGGAACTCTGCAACGCATGCTCGTAAAACAGTCATTTTTAGAATTTTTCACCAAATTTTCAACATAGCCATTAAGACCTCTGCTCATGAACAGTGTCACTGTGATTTTCTTGCCATGTCCTGTACGTTGATTTAGCACACCCGACTCGCGCTATTGTGCGCTACATGGGCGGAAGCACATTTTGGGTGAGATGTGAAAAATGACAGCTGTACTGCTCATAAGGAGGTGTGGTAAAATGGTAATGTTGAAAATCTGGAGTGAAAATATTGAAATTTTGCAAACTTACGGGCGTACGTAGGAACTGCACAATGCACACTCGTAAAACAGTCATTTTTAGGAATTTTTTCACCAAATTTTAAACATAGCCATTGTAAGACCTCTGCTCATGAACAGTGTCACTGTGATTTTCTTAATGTGTCCTGTACATTGATTTTTCACACCGACTGCACCATTGTGCGCTACATGGACAGAAACACATTTTGGGTGAGATGTGAAAAATGACAGCTGTACTGCTCATAAGAAGGAGTGGTAAAATGGCACTGTTGAAAATCTGGAGTGAAAATATTGAAAATTCGTGAACTTACGAGCGTGCGTAGGAACTGCACAACGCACGCTCATAAAACAGTAATTTTTAGGAATTTTTTCACCAAATTTTCAACATAGCCATTTTAAGACCTCTGCTCATGAACGATGTCACTGTGATTTTTTTAATGTGTCCCGCACATTGATTTAGCACACCGACTGTGCCATTGTGCACTGTGGGTGGGTGCGGGTTGTGGGAGGGGGGCAGGGAGAAGCGCTGAGGGACAGTTTTTGGATTTACAGAATTTTTTTTTCCCCTAAGACTATGAGGAACGGAGACTACGAGGGACGTTTGCCACGCTGGGGTGGGCTCCCAGCATGGCAGCTGGAAGGCCGTTGGGGGGGCTGGAGCCGACGGGGGATTGGGCACCCCTGTTGGCCATAACATCAATTTGCCACACTGGGGAGGGCTCCCAGCGTGGCACCTGGATGCTTTGGGGGGGGTGCAGACAACAGGGAATTGGGCACCCCTGTTGGCCATAAAATATTTTGCCACACTGGGGTGGACTCCCAGCATGTCACCTGGATGCTTTGGGGGTGTGTGCAGCCGACGGGGGATTGGGCACCCCCGTCGGTTATACAGTATGTGCGTGGGGGGGGCGTCAGCACACAATATGCATGCGTGCGTGTTGAGGGAGGGAGCTCTGCTCACTGAAGCGGAGTGCTCTCTTTCAACTGTATGCCACTGCATTTTCAGCTGTCATAGACAGCTGGAGCAGTGATTGGCGCACTGCAAACACACTGACTGAATTGGAAGAGGATGACACACCTCTGGAAAACTCGGATAACGGCACTATGTTTCTTCATGCGTGCAAGCAAACATAAAAAACAGCTACATAGACATTGCTGTGCAGCCCTAGATGTCACTTTAAAATTGCATTAAAACACATAATTAATATTTTAATTTATTCTGTTCCTGCAATTAGTTCTTATATGACCTTTGTTTTATTCATTCTATTTGTTATAAAGCCCTATACGTGAAGCACATAAGAATGTTTATTTTTAAACTAGCTGTATTTTAATTGCTATGTTTTTAGGACATGAAGACACTAGGTTTTCCTATGTGAATTTACTTAAAACTAAATGTTTCATGTTATGGTTATTTTTATTGGCAAGTTTTGATGTCTTGTCACCCTCTGTGTGGTTGTTCTGTAAAATATTCTAATTTTGTTAAAGTTCCTTTTTGCTGTCTCATAAATAAAATTCTCTGTTTGCTTACATGATTGTGATGTTTTCCTGTGACAGTGCTACCAGTGTTTTCTTTCCTATGTCGATAAGCTTGACAAGCATGTAAATTCATTTGTGTCTATGACCTCAGTAAGATGCAAACACGTGGTCCAGTTTTTTATCATTTGATATCTCTATTTGTTAATGTCTATTTGCTCCCATGTTTATATTTAGTAAAAAGGTAAAGCAATAGCATGTTACCTTATGTTTATCATTCTCCAAGATTAAGCTGCTACGGCTGTTATTCAGGCCATACACATGCCTCCATGATATTATGAATGTTCATAGAGTCCCCTGTGATATCGTAGCCCTCCAAAATTGATTAAACTTCTTCATTATTCCCCTATTGCTTTCATTTCAGTTGGCCACTGTTACTGGCTGCTTAGGTTTATAGGTGATTCAGACAAAAGTAGGCCAGAACCATTTAAGTTTGTTTGTTGCTATCACAACTGTTGATTTATTTTTAATTAATTGATTAATTAAAATATTTATTTTTATTTTCACTTTGTTCATGGGTTAAGCACACTGGGCCAAGGCCCATTTTCAGGAACAACCTGGAGCCACTTATCCAGCATCTTAGTTGTTACAGAAATACAATAAATACATATGATATACAATACAAAATAAAAAATGGCACATGGTAACATGTAAATAACTCAACCTTAATAACACTTGCAGATAGATTGATGCAACAAATGAGTTTTTAACTCTTTTTGAAAATGCAAATGACTTTTTGCATCTAGACAGGACTGAGGCATGATTATCCAAGTACCAAATACCTATGTAACTTCTTTCTAAAGGTCACAACTGTCTTACTTTCTACAACCTCCTTTGCCAAAGCATTCCATGTTTTCACCACTCTCTGAGAAAATCAGTGTTTTCTTCTTTCTGTCCTAAATAATTTGGCCCATAACTGGTAATTATGTCCTCTTATATTCTGATCCACCTTTTTGGAAAACAGTGCTAAACATTTATGCAATTCCTTGTCCCTGGATGCTCAGCACACCAAGATCGTATCTCCCCTCTTCCTTCTCCTAGCCAATGAAAACAGATCTGACTTCTTTAGTCTTGAATTATAATACCTCCCTTGTAGATCCCTGATCATGCTTGTTGCCTTACGCTGTACCGCCTCCAGCTTAACAATATCCATTCTGTTCTGTAGACTCCAAAACTGTGCATAATATTCCATCTGAGGCCAGACAAGGAATCTGTAAAGCACCATAATCATTGTCCTGTCTCTTCTTACAAAGTTCCTCCTAATGCAAGCCAGTATTCTGTTATTTTTCTTTATTACACTATCACACTGTGATGCCTGCTGAAATGTATTAGATACCAGTACTCCCAGGTCTTTTTCACTTGTACTTTCCCATAGTCTTATTCCATTTAAATTGTGTTCTGCCTGAGTATTTTATTTCCAAAATGCATTACAGTGCATTTATCCAGGTTAAATTTCCTTTTAGCCCCTATTACCCATTCTGTTAGTGAATTTAGTTCCTTTTGCAGGTTTTGTATTCCTTCATGAGAAATCACTTTGCAGCCAGTTTTAGTGTCATCTGCAAACTTCATCACCCAACAGCCCATTGAGCACTGCATGTCACTCACATACAATAAATGTTGAACAATGTTGGTGCCAGTACCAACCCCTGGGGCACACCACTCATCATTCCCACTCTAAAAATTGTTGTTCAGCATATTTCTGAATAATCTACTGGATGCCTACTCCAGTAAAGTCATTTTATACGCTGACAATGCCATCATTCTCAGCAGTTACTCTCACTTAGATCGCCTACAAGCCAAGCTGCAAACATCCTTCCAGCAACTGGAGACCTGGTTTAGCTCCCAAAAGTTGCTACTAAACTATAAAAAAACAAGAAGATGCTCCTTTTGAGCCCACAGCTAAAATGGAGGTACCCTGACTTGGCAGTCACAAATAACATGGCAGTCCCCTTGGAACAGGTACACTCCTTCAAATACTTGGGAGTCATGGTTGATGACACCCTTTCATACACATAACATATATACATGGTGGTAAAATCCATGAACTCCAAGTTAGGGATTCTGTTTAGGCACAGGAAAAGCCTGTCTACTAATGCTCTCCAGCTCTCGGTCTACAGCTCCATCCTATCCATTGTAGTCTACGGTCTTGTGGTTTACGGCACGGCCACAGACACAGCCCTCAAAAGGGTAGGCACAGCCCTGAACAAAACTTGCAGACTATTGCCGAATGCCTCACGCACACCTGCACTCTATATGGGCAGGCCAACCTCCTATTGCTCAAAAACGGAATCAGATACCAAACCTGCCTACTTGGGAGGAAGGCTATGCTCACCCTGACCCCTCTTTGCATATCTGACCTGGTAAAGGAAGCCAGCTCCACTTACAATGCTAGAAGCATGGCTTCAACCCCACTCAGTGTCCCATTTCATAGAACTGCACAGGGATGATGCTCTTTCTCATATCAGGCTCCAATGCAGCTTAATGAGATCCTCACTGCTGCACTTAACACTATTATTATTCAGTCCTTTAAAACTGAACTGAAGCAATATTTACTGAGTCTAAATATCTGTGACTGCCTGACCTGAGAATGAATATCCTACCTTGATACTTCTATTTGTTTCCTCCAGATAACTACCCTGAGCCTCGCCCCCTTCCCCCTGGCCTCCCTCTGGCAGAATCCCCCTGTTCTTCATCCGCGACTAATACACCATGATGTGTACACCCTCACACTACCAAGTCCCAGCACCCACTACCATTCCTCTGCCCCAACTCCCTTCGCTAACTTCCAGCTTTGGTGCCTCCCTTCCCACCTCACCCCACTAACACCCCCATACTTTTCCCCACCAGCCCCTACCCCTCTTCTACCTATATTCTCTCCTATCCCAACACTACACTGACAAGGCCTTTCTGGGGCTGCAATTTTGGTACTTCTCAATGTGATTATTAACGTTTCTTTGGTACAGGGATTCACTTATGCTTCCAAGCCTTTGTATTGTGCTAGTCAATTGTATAATCTACTTGTAAACAATATATGCCTGTATCCTAAGTTATTGTAAATTTGTGTGCTTTGTAATGTCTGTACTGTTTCCCATGACATGGAACCTTTGTAAAAGAGTTCATACTCAAAGGTTGTTTCCGAAAATTCAAATAAATAAATAAATAATAGTAATTTATTTAGTCTCTCTGTTGTCTGCCTGATAACTAACTGTTTATCCACCTCACTATGCAGTTACCTAACAGTTTCTTTTTAGGTAAAGATAGGGGTGTCTGTTTCTATGGCGGGCATCCACGAGCCTGCTATAAATGTGGAGCTAACACGCATTTAAGCAGTACTTGCGACCTATTAAAATGTAGCTTATATGGGGGGTATGGACACCCTAGTGTCTCTTGTAAAAATGTTTTTCAATGTAATTTGTGTAATGAATCTGGTCATGCATACCATCAGTTCCTTGGGCTAGTAAGAATCGTACTGAGGGAAGGAATTCTGATGTTTTAGTCCAAAAAGCTCAGGATAAAGCCCACAACCGTCTTACTTCCCTGGCCCCTGTGTCCAACCCCATAGTAGTCCTTCCTCCCCGATTTCCTGTAGCCGATCTTCCTGATTCACTACTGGTACTTGACCCTCCAACTGAACTTGGAAATACCTCCCATACAGAAATGCATGTAGACCCTCTCCCTCCTCCTACCCCCCTTTCAACTCCTGCTACTCCCATTCTGGATTCTGAGGGGTTTCAACCAGGCAGACGGATTACTAAGGCTACTGCCCGTAAGAACTTGAAAGCTCCTGATCTTCCCCTCGCCAATGCTTTTGAATGCCTGAAAGGTGACAAAGGTGATACTGATGGTGATACTGATGTTTCTGCTTTACTATCTGACATAGATCTTCCTGTTTCTAAACCCCCTGATGTTGCTCGGAAAAAACTCACTAAAACAAAAAAGGGGAGTAAGAAAAGGAAGAATATAGCTGTTACAGATAGAAGTGGTTGAGTAATATTTTGTCCTGGCTACTATTCAGATTGCCTCCTTCAATGTTTGTAGCTTGAAAAGCTACAAAAGACGGATGGTTTTCTTTCACTATGCTGCCGCGCTCCGTTTAGATATTCTCTTGCTACAGGAAACTCACATCTCTACCTTATTTGAGATACAACAACTTAAGCGAGGGTGGTATAAGGACCCCTCCTATTGGACCTTTGGGAATGACTCTGCTGATGGTGTAGCTATTTTATTTTTTTCACCACATTTTTCTGTATCCCGCATCATGGATGTTTTTCCTGGCAGGGCACTTATTATGGACTGCTCTATTCATAAAGTTTTTTTACGTTTAATCATTGTTTATGGTCCACAAACTAAAGCCGCCCGTATTTCTTTATTTGATTTGATTAAACCATTTTTGTGTACTCGTAAACATATTATTTGGGGGGGGGGGACTTTAACTGCTCTATTAATGTCGCATATAGAACGGCTTCTGGGAAAAAGGTGTATTGTGATTCCCTAGCTTTATCTACTTTAATTAAGGACATGGGTTTGATGGATGCATATCGTTCTTTACACTCTGATGCGGGGTACACGTATCACAGATCAGTATACCACACTAGAATTGATTATATTTTTGTTTCCAAACATTGCATTCCCAATCGAATCTTTTTACGCCCTACTGAAATTTCGGACCACTGTCTCTTGACAGGTGTTTTTTTTCATTGATTATACTTCTATGTCCTCTGTTTTGACCTCTCCCCAATGGAAATTGAATAATTCTTTGTTTTCTCCTCTTTCTGTTCAGACACAGGTCCGTACTATTTTCCAAGCTTGAATTTCAGTTCTCTGCTGCTATGACTCTATTTGGGATTGGTGGAAAGATACAAAGTTAGATTTTTGTTCTTTTTTACAACTTCTGGGAAAGAAAAAGGTTCGGGATGAATACCTTACTTATTTAACTTATCGCAACCAATTATATAAGTTAATGTCCCTTTCTGTCTCTTCTTCTCTCGATTACTCCTCTCAAATTACTAGAATTAAACGACTAATGATTGCTCACCAATATGATAGCGCCTGGACCTTAGATTTCTTTATGTGAGTGGGTACTTCTGTGTCCCCTTCCACTAACCCATTTTTGGCTTACAAAGACAGACTCCACTCCACTATCATGCATGGTCTGTTGGATGATCATGGTACTATTGTCCACACTATTCCTGGTATGTTTTCTGTTATGCATTCCTATTTACAAACACACTTTTGTACACTACCCCACATCTCCCCGGATTTATCCACTGTCTTGTCAGCCCCGACCCCTCAGCTTTCTGTTTATCAAGTTCCGGACCTTGTTGGCCAAATAACACAAGATGAAGTTGCTTGTGCTATATCTCATCTCAAACTGAAGGTGGCCCCTGGACCTGATGGTCTCACACATGAGTTTTACAAGACATTTCAAGACAATTTGTTAGAAGTCTTGACCCAAGTTTATAATTATATTCTGAATAACTCAGAAAGAGCCCCTGAATTTGGTTTATCCTTTTTAAAATTCCTATATAAAAAAGGGGATACACACTCTCTTACTAATTGGAGACCCCTTCATCTCCTAAACACTGATTTTAAAATTCTATCTAGGATACTTTGTTCTCGACTTCAAAAGGTTGCCCCTGATTTCATTGACTCAGCTCAATCGTGTGCTATTCCGGGACGCTCTATTCAAACAAATCTCTTTCTTTTACATGAGATTTTTGAAGCTCGGAAATATAAAGGGTTGTCTGGTTTTGTTCTTTCCCTGGACCAAATGAAAGCCTTTGATTCCATATACCACACTTATTTACTACAGGTTATGTCACTTTATGGTATACTACAACTTTTTTTGCAATGGCTCACACACATATTTTCCCTGGTATATTTTGTTCCAATTATAAATGGTTTTCTGGGTAACACTTTCCTACAGAAGGTTGGGCTCCGTCAAGGTTGTCCATTTAGCCCCTTGTTATACACCTTTGCATTAGATCCCATCATTAGACAGATCAGATGGGACTCTGGAATTGTTGGACTAATACCTCATCCTGATTTATTACCTGTCAAGATTTCTGCTTATGTGGACGATGTAGTGTTGTTTACATTGAATCAAGACTCAGGTGATAGAGCAATCCGGATATTTCAGTCCTTTTCTTTAATTTCAGGGGGTAATATCAATTTACAGAAAAGTGTCTGCATTCCATTGGACCCTGTATCTGCCATTATTCCAGGGGTGAGTGGTATCAGAATTTGTACTACTCCCCAGAGAATTCTGGGGATCTGGTTCAATGTTCCTGATGGAGCTAGCTATAACTGGGAAAAACGCCTAACACTAGGTGAATCTAAAGTTCGGGTTTGGAAGACTTGGAGATTGGGTAAGAAGAAGAGGGTCTTAGTAGTGAAAAAATTTTGCTCTCTATTTTTTTGTTTCTTAGTCACATTTATGCCCCTCCTAAGCACTTAGAAACCAGGTTATTTAGCATATTCTTTCAAATGGTTTGGGGAAATCGCCTTAATCCCATTAAACGTGATGTGACTTATTTACCTGTACATCAGGGTGGGTTGAGTATGATACATCCGATTGCCTTTTTTCTTTCATTTTTCCTTTTTCACCTTTTTCAAAGCTTTAGATATTTATTTCATGTTTGCGATTCATGGGTATGCAAAGCTGTGGATCCTATCATGTCTGCTTGGACTGACCTCCCGCCTACCCCTTCCTGTGTTTCTGGTTTTCCATCTTACGCCATAGATGGATTCCGTACCTTACGGGTTTGGAAGTTTAGTAAAACATCTCTCTTGTTGTTGAACAGGAAACAACTATATGTTGCTTTTCTGACAGTTTCTAAACCGGTGCTACAGTTTCCACATTATTCTCAGTCTTGTATGACTTGTGCTCTTGACATTCTTAGAGATAAAAGAATCCCATCACATATGTGGGATGTCTCCTGGCTGTATTGCCACGGCAGGTTACAAATCCGAGGGAATTTGAAACACAAATCCTCTCAGGATAAGTATTGCCCTAAACCTTTTTGTGTTCAAATAGAGGAAACTATGGAACATTTTTTCTTTACCTGTTCAGATGCCCACCTCTTTTGGAAAACACTGGCAAACAAGTGGAAATGGCCTTTCCTGAGCAGAATTACATATCAAGTGTTAATTTTGGGTGATTTCACTGCTCCATGGAAAAAATTCCATCCTAGTACTCTTAGTGTATTGTTTGCTATCTGTAAATATTATCTGTGGCAAGCCAGATGCCAATATGTATTGCAACAAATTCCGACCTGTCCGTCTACCATTATATATCATATTGAAAATGCACTATTGTCTATTAAGGAATCTGAATACAAACAGCTCCCACTATCCAGGTTTAATTCCTTTTGGACTCATATTGATTTTTTCCCTTAGTTGTTATTTGTTATGTTAACTTGTGATACAATGCCTGAAATGTGTTTTTTATTCCTATATTGCTTGCTCTTTGTGTCATGTTTACGACTGATGTACATGAATATTGTGTTTCTGTTTATTTGGTTTTCGGTCTTGTTTTTTTTCAACTGTTTCTTACTTGATGTTATGTTTTTCTTTCAATAAAAAATTCCCCTACTCAACGGTAGGGGGAGCTGCTGTCAGTTGCAATGGCGGCAGTCGATGGGAGTCCTGAGGCAGAGATGGATGTGGATGAAGCAGAGGGGTTCGCTCCACTTTCTGCTTTTGTCTTACATGGAGCGCAGCTTGTTTTGATGAGTGCCCAGCCCGAAAAGGTGGTGGATGTTGATGTTTCCTAAAAGTCGGCACAAGATGCTGCCGATGACCTGTTTCTTGAGTTGGAGTGCAAGAAAAGACAACTGGAGGTTATTGCGCAGCAGGAAGCTGTGCTTGCACATCGTACAGCAGGATCAGCATGGATTGATTGTGGAAACAAAATAAAGAACTCAGGGCTTTGAGTACAGTAGAAGAACAATCAATGGACCAAGGCTCACTCTCAGCAGCATCCTGACAGGCAGATACTGAGGCTGACATTACCACTGAAGATCCATTGACAGAGACTGGGACCCTGGCACACAGGTAAAGTAATTACTTATACTACCCCTCTGGTGAGTCCCAGTCATTTGCAGAACGGCTCTAGGCCTGTTAGTGTGGGGAAAAAGGATGTTGAGGCTAGTTTACAATTGGCACAGCATGTAGACTGCCAAGAGCGACTACAACAAGGAGCAGGGGAGCACCTTAAGTCACGAGACACCGGGTCAGGAGGTTGGGAGTTTAGGACAGAGTGTGTCTGCACCCTTCCAAACTATGACAATAATGTTTCAAGCACAGGTATGCCTATTACCCAAGCTCTACTAGCTGCTGGGTGGATCAGACCAGATGGCACTAAGCCATGGATGTCTCCCACTAATACTTCACAGGATGCTCATATTGACCTCCATGGGTGGAGGATCCACTGTCATTACCCTCCTCCCTAGACTTGACCCAAAACCCTGTGTTGCAGACAAATGCACAGACACATCTCCCTGAGTAGGAGAACCATGATGCAGTCCCTAGCCTGGACTCAGGGGTTCAGAACCCATTGGTCATAATTTACTATTTTGGGGCCCTCTTCTGCCTTGGCCCACCCCTTCCCCCAGGTGTACACACAGGATACATGACTGGGCAACAACAGGATGACCCTGGGCCATCTACTACTTATTCTGGCCGTGGGGCCAGGACCTATGCTGGCTTATTTCATGCTCCTCCAGAATTTGCCAAGTGTAGGAATGCTGTGCATATTAAATATAGAGGAGGTCTAGAGATATACCAGTATAGATGACATGTGGGCCTTTCGTTGATTTTGGAAAGTATGGGCCTTTCTGCAACTGACTTATATGCTTTGATACATACGTCTGGAGACCCTATTTTCGACCTGAGTTTTAAAACTACTCAAGGGTTGAAAACATTTTGGCAAAGATATCAGGAGGTTAAAAATAGTCTCCTTTGGTAACCATTCCTTGCAATTCCCCTCACTAAGCCTGTCTTTAGGACCATTACAGTCCTATTTAAGAATGAAGGGGGTAGCTACTGGTGACATTCTGTTCTGGCTGAGGCAGAAATGCACTAGCATTTCAGATCCAATTATAGACTCTTAACGGATTTGGACTGGGGCTGGCAGATTCAAGTACGATTACCACAGATGAATGGCACAGTTCAGCATCTACCTAGTTGCTTCTTTCTCGGTAGAGATAAAGGGTTTATATTTTATGCTGGCAAGCCCAAATCTTGCTTTCATTGTGGGGCTTACACACACCTGAATAATGCCTGCGACACAATAAAATGGTTTTTGTGTGGAGGTATTTGGACATACTGGGGTGGCTTGTCCCAATCCAGTGTTCTGTAATTTGTGTGACAACACACACCACACATATAAAAACAGTCCCTGGGCCACTCATAACAATCCTTCTGGTACAACAGAAGATCAGGAAGAAGTTGTCACCGGGGCACAACATCAGCTGAGCAGTATGCAGCTTAGTTCTGGGTTAGCTGCTACCTCACAAACACCTTGTGATGCTCATGAAGAAGCAGCGGGAGACCAAGAGGTTCTAATCCCATCTGCGATATGCTCCTCTGAACCCTCTTTTCAGGCTTGTCTTGCCACACCACAGGAGGGTGTTTTGATGGACACACACTAGGAAGAGGTGGATCCTGGTGCACACCATGATAGTGCTGCTGAAACAACTGCCAGTCTTGCCTGCCCAACCCAACCTGCTGCCCTTGTTGCATGCCCACATCAGGAAAAAGGTATGCCTCCACCCACTGAACCAGTATGGAAATAGCCACAAGGCAGACAGTCAAACCAGAGTAAAGGGTCCAGGGCAGCCCTGGGGGGACCCAGACAAGTACCAACAAGAGTCAGCATGAGAAATAAGTTTTCAGCACTGGCCAAAAGAAAGCAGAATCCAGAATCTGATGAAGACTTGGATGCATCAGAATGTAGGGCAGCAAAGGAAAGGGGTCCCGAAGGGGTAGGTGCACAGGAGGGAGGTGAAGCAAAGGCAAAAGTGGGTCCAGTCCCACAGCCCAACCCCAACACTGACCCACCTAACCAAAGTCCAGGAGGGCCATCCTTATCAAAGCAAGATGTGTTAAAACACTGCCCAGACATTGCCAAAGAACAGCGGGCCGATGGTATACTCAGTTGGGTACACACCCAGTTGGCTGTCAGGGTAGGGGAAGTGGTAGATGAGAACTGAGCAGCACGCTATCCTCGTTTTTAGTTACAAGGGGGTATCCTGTATCAAGTGAGTAAGGAGGCTCAGATGAGGGATACCTGGCATCAGTTGCTAGTCCCTCGAGTCTTTCAGGAGGAATTACTCCACCTCGCCCACTCTATTTCTGTGGCACGGCACTGTGGGGTAGAGAATACATTAACCCAACTGTTGCCCCAATTCTTTTGGCCGGGCATCTATCAACATGTTAAAGATTATTGTGCATCTTGTCCTAAGTGCCAGTTACTAGCTCCAAAGAACAATCCAATGGCCCCTTTAGTGTCCTTACCTGTTATGGAGGCACCTTTTGACTGGATTGGGGTTCATATAGTGGGACCCCTTGAAAAGAGTGCAGGGGGGTACCAATACATTCTGGTGATTGTAGACTATGCTATCCGGTACCCCGAGGCCATCCCATTATAAAGCATTTCGGCCAAAATTGTAGCCAGGGAGTTATTAAAAGTCTTTAGTCATAAGGGAATACTGAAGGAAATGTTGACTGACCAGGGAACTAACTTCATGTCCCACCTGACTCAGGAGGTTTGTACTTTATTGGGAATCAGCTCCATAAGGACCTTGATCTACCATTCCCAGATTGATGGCCTTGTGGAGTGATTTAACAAAACCCTTAAAATGATGCTTCGTTTAAAATGATGCTGTGAAAGTTCATAACCACTGAGGTCAGAGACAGGGACAAGTTACTTCCCTTACTGATGTTTGCAATGCGGGAGGTCCCTCAAGCTTCTTCAGGGTTTTCTTCTTTTGAACTCCTCTATGGGCACCACCCACGAGGTGTTCTTGATGTAGTAAAGGAAATGTGGGAGAAACTCGACCCCAAGACTGAAAATGTGGTGTAATATGTCCTGCAATTGAAGGAAAGATTAGATCAGGTGGGGAAATTTGCCTGAGAAAATTTGGTGAAGGCTCAACAAAGACAAGAGTACTACTGTAATCAGGAAGCCCAGTTGAGGGAATATAAACCGGGGATCAGGTACTAGTTTTGTTGCTGAGCAGCCAGAATAAGCTTCTAGCCAAGTGGAAGGGGCCTTACGAAGTTACCCGGAGGGTGGGCTCAGTTGACTATGAAGTTTACCAGTCAGAGAGGCAAAAAGAGACCCAGATCTACCATGTCAATTTGCTAATATTCTGGAACCAGAGGGATAGCCTATTGATTTCCCCTGAACCAGACATAGTGGATCTGGGACCCCAAGTGCCGGATGAGAATCTAGGGATACAAGTCCCAATGGGAGAACAGCTGTCTCACAAACAGAAACAGCAACTAGGAGAGAGTTGGTAAGCCAGTTTTTGGATATTTTCTCCTTCCTCCCGGGGACAACCCAGATGATAGCTCATCATATAGAAACAGAGCCAGGGGAAAAGGTGCGGCAGTGACCGTATCACTTGCCAGAAGCTGTACAAGACACTGTTAAGAAGGAGGTACAGGACGTGCTAGAGTTGTGGGTGATTGAGGAATCCAGCAGTGATTGGTGCAGCCCCATAGTGTTAGTACCAAAAGAAGGTGGGGCTACCTGCTTCTGTACTGATTTTCGCAGGGTCAATGCCACCTTGAAGTTCAATGCCTACCCCATGCCCCAGGTAGATGAACTGTTGGATAGACTAGGGGAAGCCAAGTACATCATGACTTTGGACCTAATGAAAGGGTACTGTCAAATCCCTTTGACCCCAGAGTCTCAGGAATAGACAGCATTTGCTACCCCCTTTGGGCTATACCAGTTCCGTACCATGCCTTTCAGCTTACATGGGGCACCTGCAACCTTTCAAAGGCTCATGAATCACTTGCTGTGACCCCATGCCCACTATGCAGCTGCTTACCTAGATGACATGGTGATCCACAGCACTGATTGGGAGTCCCATGTATCCAAGGTGGCAGCTGTACTACAGTCCTTACGAGAAGCAGGGCTGATGGCCAGTCCAGCTAAGTTTGCTATGGCCAAAGCTGAAACAAAGTACTTAGGGTACAGTATAGGCAATGGACAGGTGAGACCCTTGGTCAGTAAGGTCCAAGCTGTAGCCGAGTGCCTAGTACCCACCACAAAAACCCAGGTGAGAGCCTTCTTAGGACTGGCAGGGGATTACCACCAGTTCATACCACACTTCTCTGCCCTTGCCAGCCCCTTTACAGACCTCACCCAGAAATCTGCCCTCAGTAAGGTCCAATGGTCAGAGGAGTGTGACAAGGCTTTCACACAGCTCAAAGCGACACTGTGCAGAGAGCCAGTGTTACACAGTCCTGACTTTAACAGGACCTTTATCCTGCAGATGGACACCTCTGAAGTTGGGCTAGGGGCCATGCTCTCCCATGAGTTCGAGGGGGAGGAACATCCTATCCTCTACCTCAGTCAAAAACTCTTTCCCCGGGAGAAAAACTATGCGATGATAGAGAAAGAGTGTCTCACAGTCAAGTGGGCTGTGGCTGCCCTTCGCTACTACCTGCATGGCTGGCAGTTTATCCTGGTCACAGATCATGCCCCTCTGAGGTGGCTACAGTTGATGAAGGATGACAACCCCTGCATCACCAGGTGGTACTTGGCCCTCCAGCCATTTTCCTTTATGGCGCACCACCGGGCCAAGATCCAGAATGGAAACGCAGACCTCCTGGGGCCGACCAACTGTGCCTTCACACAAAGGGGGGAGGTATGTGACAGTGTAAATACTACACTGGGAAACAAGAGGTTACCCTCTTGTTTGAGGCTGAGGAAATGCAGGGAATGCAACATAAACAGGCAAGGGGGGAGCCTCCCCAGGTGTGGCTAATTAGAGGGATTGCTGAAAGGCAGAGAGAATCCAGCAAGGAGTTAGTTAGAAGCTGGAAACTGCTGCAGGGAGCAGAGACTCCTATGCAGAGAACCTTGCAAGATGAGGGTGGAATGTGAGACAGGAACCAGAGCAGAAAGCCAAGGAGAATGATTAAGTATTGGAGACAGCCTTTGGGAAAAACTTGAAACCTGCTGCTGAGAAACAGATTAGTTCTAGAGCAGAGAGTCCTGAGGTAAAGGATCATTCTAGCCAGCTGGGCCAAAACAGTGAGTGGAATGTACTGCTGATAACAGCCTACAAATAAGACAAAAAGGGAAAACTGTCTGTGTTTTATTTGAGACTGTGCATTCAAAACTTCTGGCCCACAAATCATTTGTTTTGTTTGAGACTGTATATTGAACAAACTGCTGGCCCACATAGATGATTCAAAGATTCTTTTGTCAAGTCAGCCTGAAAGAACTGTTTTGTGTTAACCTTTATGTTACCTGACCAGGCTGGAGAAGTTGAACTGACTGATTATGCTTTTTCTGGAGCAACAACTTACACTTGAAGCAATAAACATACGTTTTCTTCTGTGAACTTTAAACCCAGTGTGTTGCCTGTTCATCTACCACAGGCCAGCTTGTCACATGGGTGCATAGATAGGGTGGAGTCTAAATATATAGAGTGTCTAAACACTGCCTCATGGACTCGTGTCACTTCCAACAAGGACATTTTAAGAGAGTTAGGCCAGTATACGAAGGACTTGTTTGGCAGGATCTTCCTATTTCCGGCACTTTATTAGAATTTCTGAGAGGATGGTTGGTGCTGCCCCTTCAGGATGGGATAGCACAAACACTAACCTCCCCTATCACTCAAGAAGTGATTTGTCAGACAATCACCAGTCTTACCAATAACACTGCCCCAGGTCTGGATGGGTTACCCAGAGAATTTTATAAGAAAATGATAGTTTACTTCCCCGGTTAACAATAATGTTTAATGCTATACTTTCTGGTGAGTTTGACTTACCACCTGTTTTGGCTGACAGCTTGCTTATTTTCCTTTTTAAAAAGGTGATAAGATGGTTTTAAATAATTGAAGACCAATTAGCTTAATTAATGTTGACTGGAAAATGTTATGTAAAATCCTGTGTCATGGACTTTCTAGGGCAACAGTAGATCTTATTTCTCTATTCCAGACATGTGGGATTCCAACAAGAATCATGACTAATAATTTAAAACTACTTCGGGAAGTATTTGTAACTGATCACAAAGATGGATATGTTTTCAGCCTGGACCAGCATAAGGCATTTGATTTAGTTTCTCATGATTACCTTTTTATGATTTTGGTGCATTATGGAATTCCTAACCAATTCATAATATGGATTCAATACCTTTATAACAAGGCTTCCATATGTCCCTTTGTGAATGGGGTATGGGGCAGCCATGTTTCTATTAAAAGAGGCATGCAGCAGGGGTGCCCTTTGAGCCCCCTGCTGTACATCTTTGCTATTGACCTCTTGTTACACAAGATAGAGGCAGTCAGTACAATTCAGCATTTACCGACTCCATTGGGTACTGTTTTCCCTAGTACTTTAGCATACGCAGATGATATCTGCCTCCTTGTGGCTGACTCTGCCTCAGGAATAAAGGCGGTTGAATTGGTCCAAAAATGTTCTGATTGCTCTGGAACAATACTGAATAAAGATAAGAGCATTTGTATTGCCCTCCAAAAGGGACAGTCTTTTCCAACTCCTGATATGGCGGGGATTACAGTTTCACAAGGCCCTATAAAAATCATAGAGCTCTTTTTTGGTGGAATCGATCCAGCAGAGGATAATTGGTTGCCTTGTTTGACCCAGGCTGATATGAAAGTCCAGAAATGGAAAACATATCCTGTGACTCACACTAAGCATGTATTTATGATTTAAACTTTTCTCATCCCCATATTTTTGACAGTAACCCTAATTTTTCCATTGCCATTAAGGCTGGAGACTAAATTATATAACTTAGGTTTCCAACTCGTGTGGGGTAGTAGACGTAACCCAGTAAAATGATCTATTACATATTGGCCTGTTGCAAAAGAGGGATTAAATATACTAAACCCAATGGTTTTCTTTTTTACAATTTTTCTTTATGCTAACATTGTCCCTATTTTACAGGGGAAGCATTGCGTGTGGAGTATGTCTCTTCATCACAGATGTACTTACATTTTCAGAAATGGGTAGCACCAAAATGGGGGGCATTCCATGATATACCACCTGGAATGGCATTATATTTGATAGACTTTTAAAAAAAGTTTAAACTGTGGCAGGTCTCTGATTCAGACATAGTCACTAACACCAGAAAGGATATGAATAAACTTATTTTGACTAAACAGTTTCTAACATCACCCTGTTTCATTTGTCCACCAGGTATTCCTGATACTGATCTGTTAAGGCAACTAACTGAATCTAGAGTCCCCTTAAAAATGTGGGATACTCTATGATTGTGTTGCCACAATAAACTGAATGTTAGATGCAATCATTTTCATAAAGTGATTTCAGACAGGTTTTGTCCATGAGAGGATTGTATAGACGTACAAGAAACCATGGTCCATTTGTTCTTTGACTGCACCTATATTAAGGAGTTTTGAAGTACTTTAGCCATAAGTTGGGCCTTCCCACAGCTTTCCTTAACGTCTTACGATACGCTTATATATGGACTCATGGAAAAAATTTTACCCAGGTACATTACATGTGCTTATGGCTGTTCTGAAATAGGCTATATGGCAGGTTTGATGCCAGTTTGCCTTACAACAGAAAACTGTACCCTTGGTGGAGTTAATAGAAAAAGTTTCAAAAGAACTTAGAGGTATTAATGCTCATGAATGAGCTACTCTGCCGGTTCCAGTTATGTTCACTTGGTGGACACATATCCCCACTAAAGTGACATGGGATCCTTGACAGATAAATCTGCTTTATTTCTGTATATTTTCATTTTTGGAAAATGTTTAATGTCTTAAGAGGTAAGGGTTGATGACAGACATTTGTGCTTTGTAAGGATTTCCAGTGCCTTGGTTGTGGTTTTGTCTTTCATTTCACTGGGTAAGGAAAGTACAGGGGGTAAGATGATGGTTTGCATGTGTGAGGAGTGTAGATTTTTTTTGTATTCTGTATATGCTGTAATTCCTTTGATACTCTTGTAAATAAAAAAATTCCCCTATTCTGTGTAGGGGACACTGTGACCCAAAAAGATGGAGAAGCCCAGTCCTGTACTGAGGCAGACGAAGGAGGAGGTGGATAAGCTGCAGCAGCAGCTGTCATTTTTGGTGCAGTTATCACTGACAGGTCAATGGATATAGCATGTTCTACTAAGGAGACAGAATCAACCAATGAGAAGGATAAAGGAACAGCAATAGATACAGAATTTCAGGAAGCAGACAGGAACCTACAAAGGCAGGCTGAGGAGAAAAAACTTATTTTACAAAGCCAAATGTCCGAGGTTGAACGATAGAATCAGGACGCAAGACTAAGACTGGAAGATGAAAAGAAATAGAAGAGAAGTTTCAGCAACTCACTGGGCACCTCTCAGGATGCACCAGCAAAGGTTTTTGTCTTTGGAGTGGGTCCACAAGACCCAGATGGACCCGGAATGGGAGGAATACTATCTATTCGGGACCTGGTGACTATGTCAGGTCAATGGTCACCGGACAAAGCTCTCTGCTTGGTGGGATGGACACAAGACCAGGAGGGGATTTGGATACTGGATAAATCAATACCGATCCCTGGGATTGAGCTCACTCCAGTAAGTACTCCTAAACAGGGGTTACCAGACTTGAATGCAGCAGGGGCCGGGAATGGGGATTCAGGGATGGCAGAGGTGGTTGAAACAGACTCCATCTCCTACTCTCCTCTGAATAATCGCTCCAAGGTGTTTGTGATGTCCTGACTGGGGTTGCAGAGGCCCAAAATATACAAACTGAGGGGCACCTCCTCCTACACAGAGCAGTTCTGCTACAGAAGGCACATCAAACCAGGGGGAACCTAATACACCAAATGACAATACTACCCCTACATATGCAAGTCTTTTCCACAAACCTGTGGAATTAGCAAAACAGAGGAATGCAGTCTGTCTGAGATATATGGGGGTCTGGAAGGCCCTCCAGATAGCTTCTATGTGGGGAGGGATTTGATTATGAGATCCCTAGGTTTTACCCCAGCCAATGTTTATTCTTTTATACATGTGCCTGTGGATTGCACCTTTGATGTCAGTTTTCACTCTCCTGAATTACTGAACCATTTCTGGGCAAATTATGCTATATTAAAGACTAACCCTATAAGTGTACCTTTCCAGGCTATACCTTTAACCAAAAGTCCAACAAAGATTATTGAGGGTGTTAATGTTGCAGACATCTTATATTGGCTAAAAAAAAATGTACTGTTCTGGGTACCCCCAACTCTATTTTTGATGCTGAGGGGTTTTGGAATGGGGGATGATGCATTAAGGTTAAGCTACAACAGACAGACTCTGGCCTCACTCACCTACCCAATTCCTTTTTCCTGGGCTGGAATATGGGCTTCATCTTTTACCCTGGTCAGCCTCGCCACTGCTACAAATGTGGCTCACCCAGGCACCTTAGTAGTCAATGTGAGATCATCAAGTGTGCCCAATGTGGGGAAAATGGTCACACTGTTTTTTTTTTTTGCAGGAAGTTTCACAAGTGCAGCCACTGTGAAGAGGAAGGGCACTCCTTTGCAGACTGCCCATGGACTTCCCATAATACAGAGAATCAAGACTATGGAGTTCAAGACTTTTATATTAACAAAAAATTCTAGAATGGCAGCATGGGCATCCACACCAGTGCCTGAAAAGCAGATTATCATCCCTGCTATGACAGCTGAGGTAGTTTTTATTACCTCACCTGCAGCCCCTATGGGGTTACCTGACACAGTGGCTGGCCCCTCTAACAGTAGTGAACAGGGCTCTGGTGACATGCCACCTTCTGTTATACAAGATGCTGAGGTATTTTAGACAGTAGCAAGAAAAGGCACTACTGTACCCCAAAAAGTGCTGGAACCCTCTACAGAAAATGTGCCTTTGAAAAACAAATTCTCAGCTCTCCAGTGGGGAGAAACTGAGGTGGCTGAAGAGTCTGATACTGCTTCTGTATCCTCCTCACCAAAAGGACATGGTGTCTGATTTGTAAAATCCACCCTTGGATTAAAAGGGAAAAGAACAGAGAAAAGTAAGCCCATATGGCACAGGATGTGATCGAGGGCATGCAAGAGTAAAGTGACTTTACAATAAAACTATGGATACCCAATTACATGGTTTGACCCTGGCATCCCTTAACTCCAACAGTATCCTGTCAGAAAAAAAAAAGACAAATGACTCTTTTTGTATTCTCTGAAACTCAATATGACATTGTATTTTTACAGGATACAAAGCTTCATAGTACACGTGATATACAACTGGCTATTGAAGCGTGGGTATGGGGACAGAACTTTTGGCCTATAGGGGAGGATAAGTGTGGTGTGTTAGGCATTTGTATCAATAATGACACATTTAAAGTTATACATGTGGTAGATATTTGGCCAGGGCGGTCTTTGTTAGTGGATATTGAGTTGGACTCTTGTGCATTTAGGCTCATAAATGTACAGTACATGCACCACAAACTAAGACCCTGCGAACTGAGCTATTGAAACTAGTACTGTACAACCTTATCTGTTTACTGTGAAAAACCTTTTGTTTGGAACAGATTTTAATGTTAGCCACTTTTCAGGTGATAGAGGTTGAAAACAGAAAAAGTTTTTTTGTTGCAACTTGGCTTAAAGAGCTACTGACACGTCAAAGAAAACTTTGAAAAACATAATAATTAGGCGCAATTCAGCCTGCATTCCATATACATTCTATATATTTCTCATCTCCATTATTTGTTACTGAGAAAACTTACATGTTTAGCTTTATCCCTTAGAGTTCATCTGCCTCTATAGCTGACTCCCTACTTCAAGTCATAATCCTGTGTTGTGAAATCACAATCTGTTGCCATGAGAGTAACTGTGATGTCACAAGCAGTGTATTATGACTTCAGGTAGGAAGAAAGCAACAGAGATAGATGAACTCTTCATTAACAAAGATTCTGTTTTAATGCAAATGACCTTAGTAATAAATAATGGGGAGGAGAAATACAGAAATAGTGTGAAATACAAACTAAACTGTGTCTAAATATTATATTTTGTTAAAGCTGTCCTTAATGCGTCAGCTGCTCTGTAACCAACTGATACAACAGACAGGTCTCCAGGATGTCTTCTTTCAATAGGGAAAGAATTGTCAACACACCTTTTTTAAGGGCCCTTTGTCTACCAGGATAGACTACTGGTTTCTTTCCCCATCCCTCCCAGTGTTAAAAGCTAAAGTTATTCCGGTGGCCTCTGCTGACCACGGCCTATTGAGGGTCACACTTTCATGTTTTTCAGAGACCTCGAGAGGCTATGGTTACTGGAGAATGAACTATAGTAGAGGATCCTAAGGTAGCCAAAGGTTTATAGTATGTTTTGGAAGCTAGGCAATCTGTTTTCTTTTTGTATGACTCACTCTCAGAGTGGTGGGAGGATACAAAGGAGAAATATGTGACAATTTCAAGACTATATGGAGACTAAAAGGTAGAGAAGAGAAAAACAATCAATATTTAGAGCTTAGAGTACAATTTTATGCCCTGCTATCCCTACAAAATGAAGTGGGGTAGTGGATCAAGAATGTTTAGCTACACTAAAAATGAAATGGGACACCTACAATATGACCGCATGAAGTCATTAGAAAAAGAACAAAGGTTTGGTATGCAAGGTTCACAGGCAGGTGTGAACCCTTTTGAAAACTGTGCCAAAAGGAGGAAAAGTAAGCTGATACAATTAGTCAGGACAGAAGAAGGGGCACTTGTGGTTATGCACACATGAACTATGAGGGAGGTGAAAAATTATGTTACTAGAATATTTGGGACTCCTCCTAGACAGGAAGGATTTATAGACACTTGGATGCAGTTGAGTCCTCTGGGACAATTACCAAAACACACAAAGCTGGATTTGGTATGGCCCATCATGGAGCAAGGACTAGCTGACATTATTTATAGTTTAAAATGTGGGTCGGCACGGAGGCGTGATGGTCTACCATATGAACTCTATCAAGTTATTTTTCTGGCTCTTAAAAAGGATCTGGTTACTGTGTTTAATGACTGTTTACAGAAGGCAGTTCTCCCAGATAGTATGTATCAGGGTCTACTGATATTATTATTTAAATCTGGTAACAAGCAACAGTTAGCTAATTGGAGACCAATCATGTTGCTGAATTCAGATTTCAAAATCCTGGCTAAATTACTTAGTATTAGATTGGCGGACACCTTGGACTATGTTATTCACTCCTCCCAGTCTTGTGCTATTCCACGATGGAAAATAGGAGATACCTTAATTTTATTAAGGAAAATTCTGGAAAAGAGCAATACTGGGGAACTGTCTGGATTTTTGGTTAGTCTTGACCAGTCCAAAGCCTTTGATAGAGTCTCTGACGAATACCTTTGCAAATGTTTACAAATGTGTGGTTTTCCCCCGGTGTTTTTAGGGTGGATTCAACTTTGCTATAAATTTGCCACATGCGCCCCCTACATCAATGGCTAGCTCAGTAAGGAATGCAGTATTACTCAGGGGGTCCTACAAGGATGCCCACTAAGTCCTCTGCTATACATAATTACCCATGAACCCTTGTTATAGAGATTGAATGCCTCTGGATTGGTGACAGGCGTGTCAGTCTCTAGTGAGGATTCTGAAATAAAAACAGTGTCCTATGCAGATGATCTCTATTTAGTGCTAGCAGACAGGGCCTCGGCTTTACATGTAGAACGTATGTTACAAGAATGTACCCAGAACACAGGACCCCGTATTAATTTTACTAAGAACACTTATCTAACCATAGGGATTCTTCCCATGGAAGAAACAGAGATAATGGGGATTCCTGTTTCAGAAGTGTTCTGTAAGATTTTGGGAATTTATTTCAGTCAGGGTGACATGGCCTTTCACAACTGGGAATTACTATTATAGAGTGCACAGCAGAAGTTAGACTTTGGAACAAGTGGCACATGTCCAAAAATAAAAGGATCTATATGATTAAGACATTTATGTGTTGTATCCCCCCCCAATACAGCTCAAGGTCGCTTTTGTATAGCTGCTTTTTCTCTTGCCTGTGGGGGAGCCGACTGAACCCAATTAAATAAGGTATAGTGTATCTAGAAAAGAAAAAAGGGGATGTGGCAATGGTTAATCCTGTACTTTTCTTTTATAGCAAGTTTATCTATAGTAATGTCAAATCATTGTTGACTGAAATGAAAGCTACGTGGTTCCCATGGGTCTCGGATACTATAGGACAGTGGCTGGATGCATGGCCACAAAATGGGCCTATAGCAAAACAAAAGCACTTAGGGGGTTTACCATCATACTTTCATTCTTTTGGGGGGAAATTAAAATTGTGGCAGATCTCTTAGCACAAGTTTTTTCCCTCACCAGAAAAACATGTTATAAGCTGGTGCTGCAGGGTTTCTATTTAGACATACCACATTATGGTAATAGACCTATGCAAGAACAAGAGTTCATTGGTAGAATGCTAACCAATAAAAGAGTGCTCAAAGCCATGTGGGATGTTTTATAGCTAAGTAACCATAGTAAATTAAATGGCAAGAATAATCTTAAGCATAAGGGGATAGAAGACAGGTACTATCCTAGGGAGTCTTGTGCTGCAAACAATGAGACTATGGATCAATTGTATTTTTACTGACCATATGTTATACAATTTTGGGATATATTGACACATTATTAGAAGGCATCGCCATTCCTGTCTCTGACACCATAAATTTTGTTTTTAGGTTTAATGCCATTGCAGCGACAGAGGCATCATTGTTACATGATGCATTTATTACTTAGCATTAAGTACCACATTTGGACTATAAGATGCAGACTAACGCTTCAACAGCTGGAGTTTTCACCGGAACAGCTATTCGGTCTTATAAGGAACTCAATTCTAGATATTAGGCATAACGAACAGATGAAGGTGGATCCGCAACTTTTTCAAACCTGGTGGGGTAGCATTACCTGGTTATCTTAATGGGTAACATACAGTGGGACTTTGGTATGACACTTTATGTTCTAGAATGTTTTTCTGCTAGTTTCTGACCCCTGAGAGGTTGTCTTTTACAATAAAATACTAGTCCAAGGAGTATGTAATAGCTTGTCTAGAAGGCTGTGGCGGAAGAAGTACTTCCATGAAGTAATACCCAGTGCAGTATGAAGTTAATACTATATGGTATTTTCTTTTTGCCTTTTCTCATTTCGATTTGTGTTATATTTTCTTTACTTTTTCCCTTTTGTGACATGATATAAATGTTCGTTTGAGTTAACCTAGATAGACGTGATAGGAATGGGAGGGAAATTATAGGATGTTTTTTTCTTTTTATGGGACATTATGTTTTTGCTTATTATCTTCCTCATGATGTTAATGTGTTGCTTTTTATGATTTATTTGTGAAGCTCAAATAAAAAATTCCCCTACTCTTTTCAAGAAGTGCCATGGGATCTTTAACATCCACCTGAGCTACCACCAGAATAGGCTGAAGGAACCTCAGTTTAACATCTCATCCAAAAGACGGCACCTCAGGAGTGCAGCACCCCCCTCATGCTGCACAACAGTGCCAATATTGGGATTTAACCCAAGTGCTGGTGTGGGGATAGAACCCACAGCCTTCTGATCTTCCAGCCTCAGAGGCAAGTGGGCAACCTGCTGAGCCACTGACACTGCATATCACTAACATCAGTCAGTATCCTCCTTTCTTGGACCCTGCTCACTGCCATAAAGAAATCAAGTGAATTACCCAGGCATTATCATCCTTCTCTGAACCCATGCTGGTTTGAACGGTTTGCACACTTACACTCAGGAAATTCTCCATTTCATCCTTCAGTATTACCTGTAAGATTTTATCCACTGCAGATGTGAGGCTGACTGGTGTATAGTTACCTCTGTCACTCTTTGTGGCCTTTGTTTTTTTTATAAATTGGTACAGTATGGCAGTCATTTCTGTCCGGTTATCTGGACTGCTCCTTCACTTACACTGGCTATGAAAATGTTACTGATTGGTTCAGCAGGGTTAAATACAAGTTCCTTTAGGACACAAGGATGGATGTCATCTGGGCCAGCTAACTTATTTGGGGTTCAACTGTCCTCCATAGAAACACAGAATCTGATGGCAGATAAGGACCGCTTGGCCCACCCAGTCTGCCCATTTCCCTACCTAATGGATGAGCTGCAGATCCTAGTTAACAAGCAGCCTACTTCTTCCTACCCCAACCCCCTAGAATTGCCTTATGACCGTCCCATGCATGCTTGAATTACACCACTGTTTTTGACTCCACAACCTCCTCCGGAAGGCCGTTACATGCATCCAAAACCCTCTCTGTGAAAAAATACTTCCTTAAATTACCTCTGAGCTGCCCCCTCTATCTTCAAATTGTGCCCCCTTGTTCTTGCACACCTCTTTTTTTGAAAGATGCTACCCTCTTGGACTTTGTTGATTCCCTTGAGGTACTTGAAAGTTTCTATCATGTCCCCTCTCCTCCTTTCCTCAAGGCTATACATATTAAGCTCCTTAAGTCTCTCTTCATATGTCTTCCGGTGCAGATCCTGCACCATTTTAGTTGCCCTCCTCTGGACAGCTTCCATCCTGTCTATGTCTTTGCGGAGATTGGGTCTCCAGAACTGCATGCAGTACACCAGATGGGGTCTCACTAGCTGTCTGTACAGAGGGATAATAACTTCTTGTTTTCAACTGGTGATGCCTCTCCCTATGCATCCCAGTATCCCCAAACCCTCCTTACTGCCCTCTCCACATTGCTTGCCCACCTTTAGGTCATCTGATATGACTACCCATGCAGGTCCCTTTCCATTTTGTTGTTGTTAGTGTCTCACCCCCATTGTGTATTCTTCCCTGGGTTTTGTTTCCCAGGTGCATTACCTTGCACTTCTTAGCACTGAATCTAAGCTGCCATACATTTGACCATTCCTCTAACCTTGCCAAGTCCCTTCTCATCCTTTCCACCCCACCTTGTGCATCAACTCTGTTGCAGATCTTTGTGTCATCTGCAAAGAGACATGTAACCCCCTTGCAAATGGGGGTTCCTAAAGCTTCCCCGGAGCTTGGATAAATGCTCTGTGCCTGGTTAGAGTTTGGCGTTAAAGCCGTTTAAATGGGGAGCCAGTGAGCGCTTTACAAGGCCTCCGTATACTGTCTCTTTAAGGGCTGCTTGGGTTTGCAGTCATAATTGATCAGGGAGGGGGTTTGAGTGTTGCTATGCTCGAGTCCCGCCCGGGCTGCTGATTTTTCACTCCGTTGCTGCCATCACTAGTGGTGCAGGGGGAGCTTTACAAGGGGATGTGAATGTTGGCTTTAAATACTGGGAAATAGTAATGACAATGTAGTGTTCTAACCTGCCTTGTTTTGCAGCACAGAAGGTTTCGATTGCCTCCTCCATTTTGGTCCCGAACTAATGAATTAGACCAATCAGTACCTTGGGACCCTACAGAGCTGGCTGACCAATAGGGGAACTGTTTGTATTTGAGAGAGGTATTATGGGCTATGGTGCTTTTTCGCACCACTGAGAGCTAAAGGAAGTGACTGGCAGGTCTCGCCAGCCAATGGAAGCGGGGTAGCGCCCGAACTGAAAGAAGAGCCCCTTGTTGCTGGGGGGCAGATGCGTTGTGGTTGGTGAAGGGAGATGAGCTGTGTGCTTCTGCGTGGAGAGTGTTCGCGCGGGAAGCGTGTGAAGGCCTGAAGCGGCCGTTTGTGTTTTCGGCTCCAGCGGACTAAATCCGTCGGCGGGCGGTCAGAGGAGGCTATGCTTTGTACAGCTACCCACCAGCCTCGACCTGTAGGAGGACTGGAGAGAAGATTTCTGAATTGCATTCGGTCCGAAGAAAAGTGATGCTGCCGTTGCAGTATCTCAGTGGCTGTGAGTTTGTGGGAGCATTGGAAGCAGCTGCCTGGTGTGGTACCCCTCTGTTGTTGTTTACCATATAAATGTGTAAGAAGACCGGTGAAAGTCAGGCTCCATCCTGGTAGCGGTGAAGGAATTGTTATTTGCTGGGGTTGTGAGTACTAATTCAGGGTCGCTCCCTGTAGTGTGTCTATGCAGTGGTTTCAGTGCACCATTTAACTACGGATTACTTAACTGAACTTTCCTCTTACTTTGACCTGCTCAGGACTGTTATGTTTGTGTGTGCTAAGGGCCCCAACCAGCTGCCACGTGTGGACTAGCCGCTGGAGTTTGGGTACCCCGGGATAATAAGCAGTAGGGTTAGGCCTGTGCACAGAGCCCTAGGTAGATAAGTATAGTGATAAGCTAATCAACCGATTCCCCTGTCCTTGTTTTCCCCTGAATAAATCAGATTGCTTTTGTGACGCTACATCCTGGCTGTTGTATCATTAATGGTGAACTGCTGCCTGGTGATTGCAACATAACTGTGCCTTACTTTACAGGGGTTCCCCAAAGGGAGCTGGAATATATTTTCCGTGGGGTGAGTGTACTGGTGAACATAATTGTTGGTACCCAGTGTGAGTCACTAGGGGACGAAAGGGGGGTTGCAGTAGCTCAGAGGGCTGTAACCGTGGTAGTCTTAACTGTGCTAACCCCGACCTCTGGGTGGAGGCACCCTTCAACGGATCTGGGCCCCTCAACCTGCCTCTGTGGGGGCAGACAGGGGTAGTAGCCCTAAGGGTAGCGCCCCCTGGGGGTTACAGACATACTTTTCCTTCCAGTCCCTCTGCAATGTCACTTATAAAGACATTGAAGAGGACCGGTCCTAATACTGAACCCTGTAGTACCCACTAGTAACCCCTTTCTTCAGAGTGGACTCCATTTACTATTACTCTCTGTGTCCTATTCTCCAGCCAATTCTTTACCCAGGCTGTCATCTTGGGACCCACTCCCAGGCTGGCTAACTTGTATATTAATCTTTTGTGTGGGACTGTGTCAAATGCCTTGCTAAAGTCTAGGTAGGCCATGTCCACAGCCCCTCCCTGATCTACTACTTTGGTCACCCAGTCAAAGAAATCTATCAGATTTGTCTGGCATGACCTTCCCGCTGTGAATCCATGCTGCCTTGGGTCCTGTGCCCCTCTGGCCTCTAGATACTTGACAGTTCTTTCCTTTAGAAGTGATTCCATCATTTTCCCTACCACTGAGGTTAAACTAACAGGTCTGTAGTTTCCTGCTTCTGCCTTGCTCCCACTTTTGTGAAGGGGAATCACATCTGCCCTCCTCCAGTCCTCGGGTACCACCCCATCCTCCCATGATTTGTTAAAGAGGGTAGTCAGTGGTGTCACTAGTTCTACTCTTAGTTCTTTTAGAATTCTGGGATGAATCCCATCAGGCCCCATTGCTTTGTCCACCTTCAGTTTTAAGAGTTCTTTCAGAACCCTTTCTTCTGTAAATGGGTTGGTATCAACTTCTGTATCCAGAGTGTTTCTACTGTTTGTTTTAGGTACCTCCCCCTCTTCCTTTGTAAATACTGAGCAAAAATATTTGTTTAGTATCTCTGCCTTTTCACAGTCACCTCTGCCCACCCCTCCCCTTTATTAAGCCTCACTATCCCTCCCTTGGTCTTCCTTCACTCCTGATGTACCTATAAAAGGTTTTATCCCCCTTCTTAACTGAGTTGGCTATCTTTTCCTCGGTTTGGACCTTTGCTGTTCTGACTGCCTTCTCAGCTTCTTTTTGCTTTAACAGATACAGTTCTCCGTCCTGCTCCTTCTGTGATTCTTTGTACTTCCTGAATGCTTTATTTTTCTCTTGAACCTTCACTGCCACTTCCTTTGAGAACCATAGTGGTTTCTTACATCGTTTCATTTGTTTATTTGCTTCACACAAGGCTTGTTACCTCTGTGATGGCAGTTTATTACTCCCATTGTTCTTCCACCTCCTTCCTGCCCATTTGCTAGTGCATTCCTTAGGCACTCACCCATTTTAGCAAAGTCAGCCCTCCTAAAGTCCAGTACTTTTGCCTTTGTGGCAGCTGACTCTTACTGTGTTTATTGTGAACCATACTGTTCAATGGTGTGCTAGTTCCCAGATGGCTACCCACTTCTACATCTGTGATCCTCTCTTCATCTCTATTTGAGAGAACCAGGTCTAAGATTGCTCCCTCTCGAGTGGGCTCCAATACTAGTTGTCTAAGGCATGCCCCCTGTAGGGCATCTAGAATAACCCCACTCTTCGAAGTGGCTGCTGCAACTGCACTCCAGTTAACATCTGGCATATTCAGATCACCCATCAGCAATATCTCCCCTTTTTCTGCCATTCTAAGTGTACTTTCTATCATTTCCTTGTCCATTTCCTCCCCCTGAGAAGGGGGTCTGTATACAACCCCTGTGCAGATTGTGGTGCCATTGCCGGTCTCCAAATTTACCCACAGTGCTTCTTCTCCCTCCCTGTTTACCCTTTTGTTCTGTTGCTTTGATTCCTTCCCTTATGTAAAGAGCTACTCCTCCTCCTCCTCCTCTTTTACTCTCCCTGTCCCTCCTGTAGATAGTGTATCCTGGTATGTTTACGCCCCAGTCATGGTTTTGTGTGTACCATAAACTTGTTTATTGTAAGTTCATTGCTTGTTCCTTCTGTGTTTCCCCTGTCATTGTGGGAGCTGGGTTAAACTCCAAGTAGAAATGTTTGTTAAGGGTATTGACTATGGTAATTTTCCTTGCTTAAAATGTTACCCTGCTCCAAAAGTGGCTCCTCGGTTCTATGTGTGGCTTTTTTAGAATTTACAGTTATAAAATTAATTGGTGTTGTTTTTAGATTTTTCCACAATTTGATTTTAAATTTTCTGCTTAGCCTTTTTTTGAAGTTAACAGTTTCCCTATACTTCCTTAAAGTTATCCCAATCCTTATCTGAGCTGATGTATTTCACTAACCAATGTAATTTTTTCTTCTTTAAAAATGATTTATTGGTTGAGCCAAACTAGTACTTTGCCCCTTTTACTGTATTTGATCACCTTTTATATATACTTGACCTTTAATTATTTCAGTTTAGCCTCAAGTACAGACCACATTTCCTTTGTACGTCTTCCTGTGAACTCTCTTTCCCATTCCTAAAATATTAGGTCATTCTTCATACCCTCAAATTTAGTTTTAGTCAAGTTCCTGCACATGGTACAGTAATTCCTTTTCAGTGACAAAAGCCCTGTTTATTCTGAACTGGACCATATTGTGGTTACTATTATGCAATGATTCCAGTGTGATACATTCTTTCATGCCATTTGGAATATTACTGACTACTGTCTAAGATTTTATCCTCTCTTGTTGCTGCTTTCACCTGCTGTATTTGATCATTCTATCCTAATAGTCTTACAAACTCCTCTTCAAACTTAATTCAAGACTTCAAGCCAAGCCAGATTATCCTTTGTAAATAAAGATTTTCCATTAATATGTTTTTTTTTAACTTAATTTATTGTCAGACTGACAAACAACACATAGTACATGGTCAGGTTATATTAGTGGCATTGGGCTGTAGGGATCAAGGTTACAGAAGGCTCCACA
This sequence comes from Neoceratodus forsteri, assembly GCA_016271365.2. Lineage (NCBI taxonomy): Eukaryota > Metazoa > Chordata > Ceratodontiformes > Ceratodontidae > Neoceratodus > Neoceratodus forsteri. The sequence continues at coordinate 1,877,711,735 of CM057452.1, forward strand.
AAGAAAAGCAATCAATTGCACAATTTTCCAGAGTAGTATAAATTATAGAATAGTTTAGGGCTACCAACACAGTCACTATAGGGTTCCTAGTTTCCCTCTCCATCCACCCCATTGCACCACTGGGTATCCTTGTTCTTCTAGTAGTTGGAAAACCACTTCTCCCCCAGAGCTAGTTCAAGAGGGGCTCAAATCACTTCATATTTCTGTGTTTTCTACAAAGTAAAATACTGGATTTTCTCTAATTTTAAACAAGCTAGGAGTGTACTAAACCACTGGGCTGCCACTAGTGCCTTTTCATGAAACTAGCTCTGTGCTACTACTTTTTTGTCACCACCACCCTAACTTTTAAAGGGGGCCTGTTTGTATGTCCCCCCCCAAGTGGAGTCCTAGCAGGGTGCCCTCCGGGATTAGAGTTACAAGAGATTTTAAAGTTCTAGGCAAGACAGTGTCCACTTCTTTCCAAAATGGGTATATATTTGGACACGCCCACACCATGTGATAAAAGGTGACTATTTCATTTTTACACTTAGGGCATTCACTGGGACTTGAAGGGTTTGTCTTATGGGCTAAATAGGGAGTGTAGTATGCCTTATGTATGTAGTTGAAACTGACCTGCCTAAGGCCGTTATTAAAGGAGCAGAATCCTTGGTCTTTCAGAATCTGGGCCCATTCCCCTTCTATCCAGGGGCCGCAAAAATTCCTTTCCATTAGAGCTCTGTTCTCTCCAGGGGGTTCTCTAGACTCCCCAATAGCAGAGAATATGCCTGTTGTATGGGCCTTGCATGTGGTCTTTGGTCATGTAATATATTTTCACAGGATGAGCGGTGGGCACATTTGTGTCTGGGGCATTGCCTCTATCACATGGGCCCACACTTGCAGATATGCAAAAAAGTCTTCTAGGGCTACTGCATACTGGGAAGCTAAATCCTCGTATGTCACCAAAGGGCCTCCTTCATACTGAGACCCAATAGTGATAAGGTCCTTTATCTGCCACTTACTGAGGACTCTGCAAGTCAGTTCTGGAGGGCCAGAGCCACACCGGTGGGCTCTACCTATGTTCGGCTCTGGATTCCCCACTCCAGGGTGCCCAATTCAGTTGTTTCTTGTAATTCATGTGTGAGTTGAATTACTAGTAAGGGGATTAAGCACTGGGCAGGAAAGACCATATGTCAGAACTCTGGCAAGGAGGTTCCTAAGGAGAGGGCCATCATATGGTTCCTTCTCAGAGTCTACTATTGATAGTTTGTTTACCGTCTGACCCACAGAAGCTTTGAGAAAGAGCCGGTCCAGTGGCACTGAGGATTGCGGTGCTGGACGCCACACCTTGTACCATGCCAGTGACCCGGGTTTGGGAACAAGCCCGGGGTGCCGGGGGTTGGCTGGGGAGGAGAAGAATGAAGCACCCAATGGCTGCTGTTCTTCTATGGGGGGTTCGCTGCAAGCTCCCGTCGCTATACCACCATCTAGGGAAGCCTGGTGGGTAGGTGCGGTAGTGGAGCAGCAGCATGGGCATTGGGCAGACATTGGCAGGGGGAGGAGCCTTCCAGCTCATTTTCCCCATTACATGCCGACGTCTAGGGAGAACAAGGGAAAAAACCCTCGGTCTCTCCCAGGCGATGACACCTCCCTGCTCATCTCGGGCTCACAACGGCAGACCCCACTGTACAGGATCCGCATTTCAGCATGTTGGCTTTGGCGAGGTGAGCACGGGGGTGTGCCTCCTCACCCCACCCGGTGGCGTTATCCGGGTGCCTTGGTTACTGTGTGGATCCGTGGTACTCTAGGGGCAGATCGTGGCGAGATGAGGGAGAGCAGTTCAGAGGATGTCTGAGAGAGGGGGGAGAGATGAGGTAGATCAGGAGCATAAATACTAGGTATAAAAAAAAAGAAGCTTTGAGAAAGGAGAGCTCTGCGGCCAGACAGTAAACTCTCAGGTTCGAAGGTCCCAGTCCTCCTCTCCCCAATGGGGGTCAGAGGAAGACTTGTTTATTTCATACTTTTTTCCTCTGCTACAGTAGGGTAGTTAGATATCCCTTTAGAGAGGTGAAGACTTTTAAGCAGAGGTGCACTGGCAGAGATTAGGACAGCTATAAACACAGGTTGAGATAGACAGCTTGAATATGTTCACTTGTCCCACCGGGAAAAGGGGCAAGACTCTCCATGTCTCGCAACCTGATTATATTTTTTCAGTAGTGATTTGTAATTCGGATCACCCATATTGAGTAGCTTTTTAGGCAGGTGAATCCCCACATATTTAAGGCTTGTGACTGGTCAGAGGGTGGTACTGATACTAAGATTGGAACACCTGTTCCTTGACCCACAATCAGCCACTCAAATTCAGACTAAACATAGAAACATAGACTTTGACAGCAGATAAGGACCACTTGGCCCACCCAGTCTGCCCATTTCCCTTCCTATTGGATAAGCTGCAGATTCTAGTAAACCAACAGCCTACTTCTTGCAACCCCCCACTACAATTGCCTTATGTCTGTCCCATGCATGTTTGAATTCCCCCACTGTTTTAGACCCAACAACCTCCCCAGGAAGGTGGTTCCATGCATCCACCACTCTCTCTGTGAAAAAAATTCCTCACATTACCTCTGAGCCATCCCCCTCTATCTTTAAATTGTGCCCCCTTGTTCGTACACATCTCTTTTTCTGAAAGATGCTACCCTTCTGGACTTTGTTGATTCCCTTGAGGTACTTGAACGTTTCTATCATGTCCCCCCGTCCCTCCTTTCATCAAGGGTATACATATTAAGCTCTCTCAGTCTCTCTTCATATGGTTTCTGATGCAGACCCTGAACCATTTTAGTTGCCCTCCGCTGGACTGCTTCCATCCTGTCTATGTCCTTGCATAGATGGGGTCTCCAAAACTGCACACAGTATTCCAGATGGGGTCTCACCAACTGTCTGTACAGAGGGATAATCACTTCCCTTTTTCTACTTGTGATGCTCCTTCCTATGCATTCCAGTATCCTCCTGGCTCTCCTTACTGACTTCTCACATTGCTTACCCACCTTTAAGTCATTTGATATGACTATCCCCAAGTTCCTTTCCATTTTTGTTGTTGTTAGAACCTCCACTGCTATTGTGTACTCTTCTCCTGGATTTTTGTTTTCCAGGTGCATTACTTTGCACTTCTTTGCATTGAATCTAAGTTGCCATGTGTCTGACCATTCCTCCAACCTTGACAAGTCCCTTCTCATCCTTTCTACCCCCCTTGTGTATCAACTTTGTTGCAGATCTTTGTGTCATCTGCAAAGAGGCATACCTTTCCCTCCAGACCCTCTGCAATGTCACCTATAAAGATGTTAAAGAGGACTGAACCCAGTACTGAGCCCTGAGGTACTCCACTAGTAACCCCCCTTTCTTAGGAATTTGTTCTATTCACTATTACCTTCTGTATTCTGTTGTGCAGCCAGTTTGCTACCCAGGCTACCACCCTGGAACCCACTCTCAGGCTGGCTAATTTGATTATTAGTCTTTTGTGTGGGACTGTGTCAAATGCCTTGCTAAAGTCTAGGTAGGCCATATCCACAGCCCCTCCCTGGTCTATTACTTTAGTCACCCAGCCAAAGAAATCAATTAGATTCATCTGACATGACCTTCCTGTTGTAAATCCATGCTACTTTGGGTCCTGTGCCCCGCTGGCCTCTAAGTACTCAACAATTCTCTTTCAGAAGTGATTCCATCATTTTCCCTACCACTAAGGTCAAACTTACAGGTCTGTAGTTTCCTGCTTCTGCCTTGCTCCCACTTTTGTGAAGGGGAATCACATCTGCCTTCCTCTTGTCCTCAGGTACCACCCCTCCTCCCATGATTTGTTAAAAAGTGTGGTCAGTGGTGTCACTAGGTCCTTTCTTAGTTATTTTAGGATTCTGAGGTGAATCCCATCAGGCCCCATTGCTTTGTCCACCTTCAGTTTTAGGAGTTCTTTCAGGACTCTTTCTTCTGTAAATGGACTGGTGTCAACCCCCCCCTACTCAGAGTGCTTCTATTGCCTGGTTTAGGTAACTCCTCCTCATCTTCTTTTGTGAATACTGAGCAAAAGTATTCATTCAGTATCTCTGCCTTTTCACTGTCTCCCTCTGCCCACCTCCCCTCTCCTTTATTAATCTTCACTATTCCTCCCTTAACCTTTCTATGATCCTTAATGTACCTATAAAAGGTTTTATCCCCCTTCTTAACTGAGTTGGCTATTTTTTTCTTGGTTTGGGCCTTTGCTATTCTGATTGCCTTCCCCACTTCTTTCTGCTTTAATTGATACAGTTCTCTGTCATGCTCCTTCTGAATGCAGCCTTTTTCTCCTTAACCTTCCCTGCCACCTCTTTTGAGAACCATAGTGGTTTTTTACTCTGCTTTGTTTTCTTTATTTGTCCCACACAAAGGCTTGTTGCCTCTATGATAGCAGTTTTTTAATTTTTCTCCATTGTTCTTCCACCCCTCCTTTTTGGCCATTTGGTAGTGCATTCCTCAGGTATTCACCCATTTTGCCAAAGTCGGCCGTTCTAAAGTCCAGTATCCTTGTTTTTGTATGGCTTGTCTCCATTGTTGTCCTTATTGTGAAGCACACTGTGCAGTGGTCACTTATTCCCAGATGTCTACTGACTTCCAAATTTGTGATCCTCTCTCCATTTGACATTACCAGGTCTAGTATTGCTCCCTCATGAGTGAGTTCCAACACTAGTTGTCTAAGGCCTGCCCCCTGCAGGGCATCGAGAATGACCCTGCTCTTGGATGTGGCTGCAGTACATGTCATCCAGTTAACATCTGGCATATTCAGATCCCCCATTAACAGTATCTCCCCTTTTTCAACCATTTTGAGAATGTCCTCTATCATTTTCTTGTCTGTTTCCTCCCTTTGAGATGGGGGTCTGTATACAACCCCTGTGTGGATTGTGATGCCATTCCCTGTCTCCAAGGTGACCCAGAGTGCCTTTTGTCCTCCCCTTTACTTTTAGTTCTGTAGCTTTTAGTCCCTTCCCTTGTGTATAGAGCTACTCCACCTCCTCTTTTACCCTCCCTGTCCCTTCTATAGACTGTGTACCCCGGTATGTTGACATCCCAGTCATGGTTCTCTGTGTACCATGTTTCTGTGAGTGCCACAATATCCAATTTTTCATTTTTCATCAGGGCTAATAGCTCAGGAAGCTTGTTTCCCAGACTGTGGGCATTGGTACTCGTTGCCCTCCATTTAATGTTGGCTTTATCCTTTTTTCCCCCATCCCTGCTCTTATTGACCTTGTCTATTTTTCCATTTACCCATGTCCTGCCCTCTGTTGAGCTCTGTACCTCAGTGTTTACCTTACTACCTGCCATGTTTTGTGGGGGAGGCTTGAAATTTCCTGCCTCTTATCAGCACCTCCCCCTTGGCTAGTTTAAAAGCTTGCCAAGGAAGCATTCAAACCTGTCACTTAGGAGCTTGATTCCCTTCATAGACAGATGCAGGCCATCATGCCAGTACAGACCTTCATCTCTCCAGGAGTATTCCCAGTCCCCAATGAAGTCAAAGTCCTGTGCTCTGCACCAGTTTTGCAACCATTCATTAAACTGCATGGTGTGCAGTACCCTAGCCTCACCCCTGCCAAGGACTGGCAGCACCTCTGAGAAGGTAACCGTGCTTGCTACCTGTCTGAGGCCCCTCCCCAACTCCACAAATTCATTCAGCACTGCACTGATTCCATGCCCTAGCTAGGTCATTTGTCCCAAGGTGGACAATGATATCTAGTTCCTTCTCCTGTGATGCTGCTTCTGCAATCATGAAGATTTGCTTCTTGTCCCTCCAAAGCCATGGCACCAGGCAGGCACCTTACTTCCTTCTCCTCTCCCTTCCCCACTTCTACCCCCCTAACAATTGAGTCCCCTATCAGAAGCTGTTTCCGTCCCCTGTGGTGTCCCTTGCCACCCTTTTGTGGGTCTCCCTTGTGGAAGTCCTCAGCATTCTTCTTGGTCTCCACTGAGGGTGCCATCATAGAGGAACCTTGCTCTGCCAGACTGGCGTATGATTTGTGTAGGGGTACAACTAGAGGTCTTCACCTCTGTTCCACCGTCCAACTGCTCTTCATACTTGGCAACCTCTGAGGCAGTGGTTGTGGCAGTGGTGCTCTTTGGGTGGGGGAGGCCTCCTTAGTCCTTGCCAGTTCAGCCTAGAGGTGGGCAATCTCCTCCCTCAGAGCTAACAGTTGCCTGCAAATAGGACAGCAATGCAGTTTCCAGAATGTCTCCTGGAAAACTGTTGCCCCACAGCCAGTGCATTGCACCACTCCCCACATGTCCCTCTCCCTTATAATATACAGTATGTAATATATATATATTTTTTTTTTGGTGGTGTGTACTTACCCTTTATGCACTGTGATGGGTTATTAAGAATATGACAGTTCTGCCCCAAGACCTGTTGAGGAAGTGATGTCAGAACTTTGGCTATAAAGGAAATGCCATGCCTGGGGGGTGTGGGGTGTGGGGAAGGGGGATGAGTAGTCCACAACCACAGGTGACTGTTAGAAACAATCAAATACACCACTGCTCCACCACCCTGGTGAGTACTGCTCCTTATAGCAATTCAACTAACCTCCAGTAACTTACTTAAAAATAGTTTAACTATCACAAAATCCTACGCACCAGTAAATTATTAAAAATAGTTTCTGTCCCAAAATCCTAGTAGTCAATCCAGCTACCCCCAAGGGACAACCAAAATGTAGTATTCAAACCCTTGTGCAGTTACTTCCAAGATAAGCAGAGTTTGCAAGCTCCTTATTCACTCCTCAGCCACCTGTAATTTATTTAAAAATAGTTTAACTGTCAGAAAATCCTTGTAGACAATCTAGCTACCTCCAAGGGTCTGCCCAAATGCAGTATTTAAATCCTTATAAAGTTACTCACAAGATAAACAGAGTTTGCAAGCCCCTTCTTAGTTAAACACTAAATAAATATGTAAATAAAAAGCAATTACCAAGGGCAGTTAGTTTCACCTCCCACAGAATTGAGCAAAAGTGCATGTTGTTGCAGATATCAAGTGCAATATAAAATTTCCCACACAGCTCACAGCTGAATGAAGAAGTAGTGTCCTTCCAGGTCAAGAAGATGTGCTTTGTGTCTCTAAATATTGCAGCCACCAGTTGCTTATAGTAATCTGATCAAGTCTGGAATTCTCCACCCAGGGCAACTGGTTGACAATGGTTATGATGCAACCTTTCCTGATCCAATACAACACTTTGTGGTCTGAAAACAATGAGGGAAACAATTTCCTGCACCTGAGACTGTCTGTGTTTCAATTCACACTGCAGGTTTTGCTATGACAACTCCTTAACCACAGTAACTTATTTAAAAATAGTTTAACTATCACAAAATCCTACGCACCTGTAAATTATTTAAAAATAGCTTCTGTCCCAAAATCCTAGTAGTCAATCCAGCTACCCCCAAGGGACAACCAAAATGCAGTATTCAAACCCTTGTGAAGTTACTTTCAAGATAAGCAGAGTTTGCAAGCTCCTAGTTGATCTTATGGCCTGAGAGTAGGCCACAATTCCAAAATATCGGTTAGTGCTGGCAAGACCTTCTTTGGGTCAGCCAGAAAGAACAAAATTTCATCCACAAATAACAAGATCCTGTGGTCAGTTCCCTTGAACTGCATAATCTGGATTTCTGGGTGGGCTCATATAGCATTGGCCAGTGGCTCTCTTCTGAGCACATAGGAGCAAGAAATGGCATCCCTGCCTTGTTCCTCCAGTGAGGTGGATGGGGACTAACAAGTGCTCGTTCATAAGGAGCTGAGTCCTAAGGGAATTATACAGAGTAGTAATCTATGATAGGATTCCGGGTCCAAGGCCAAACTTCTCCAGCATGATGAGGTTCCACGAAGCTGCATCAATGAGAAATTTGTCAATCAGCATTACAGCAACAGCACAATGCCAACAGCTGGCATTGTGCCATCAGTAGAAGACAGTGTTTTTTTTGTGGGGGCTTCATTTCCTGCCCCCCCCCGCATTTTTAGATTATGAACTCAGAGTCAGAGTTGTCTCGGGAAGGGGAAAAAAGCACTGGAGAAAGCAGTGTCAGAAATACCATGGACGATTACAGTGAACTGCTGATTTTGTCGCTGTAATGGTCTTCACGGTATTTCCATCACTGTGCCAATGGTATATGGCATGGTGAACATGAAGGACCACTCAACTTGGTCAAAGGCCCTTTTCTGCATCCAGTGCCAGAAGAGTAGGCCAAGCAACCTTACCCTGGACCAGCACCTCATGATGTTCAGAGTGTGGTGGATGTTGTGTTTTACCTGCCTACCCTTAATGAGGCTTCCCTGGTCATGGTGGATCAAGTTTGGCAGAACCCCTGTCCACACAGGTCACCAGGACTTTAGCTAGAATTTTTTAATCTGCATTTCGCAGGGAGACTGGATGGTAAGATCCATATTGGGTGGTGTTCTTGCTCAGATTTGCAAACACTGTTATCGTTGTTAGTGTCTGAGATGCAGGAAGTGCCCTTCTACAGGGCATCCACCACCATTTCCAGCAAGGGCCCTTTGATTATGTCCCAATACTCCTTGTAGATTATGTCCCAATGCTCCTTGTAGAATTCTGTCAGGAGCCCATCAGAGCCTGAGGATTTCCCCGACATGGGCTTTTTAATGACTGCCTGTGTTTCTGCCTCAGTTAGGAGATGGTCAAGCTCCTCTGTGGCCTCTGCCTCAAGGGAGGGTAGAGACACTGTGTCCAGGAAGTGATGGGGGGTTTCAAATGGAAGGCCTCACCGATGTCTTCTTGCTTCAAGGATGGTAGGCCATCTAGCTTTGTTATACTTAAAATTGTTCAGTTGGCCTCTTGTTTTTTTAAGTTGCTATACCAGCCACTTGACGGCTTTATCCCCATCAAAATATGCCTTAGCCCTGGTTAGAAGGAGGCTTTGTTCAATACAAGCTGAGACCATTTGATTCAACTTGCTCTTCAGTTTCTACAGCTCTCCCATGTGTTGTGGTGAGCCTGTACTCATAGCTTTCTTTTCTACTGCCCCCACCCACTCCTCTATGTCTTTCTCTGTTTGGGTTTATTTTCTGTGTTTGGCTGCAGCTGTGAAGATGGTGACCCCTCTGGTGAAAGCTTTCAGGGCATTCCATCTAGTTATGGCTGAGGTGTTTCTTTTGTTATTGTAAGAGCAGAATTCCTCGAGGGCATCTGCCATCCACTTTTGAAAGTCAGGCCTAACAGAAGCCCTTGGTCTATATGCCACTGTTATGAGGGTGGCACAGCCCCCCATCACTCAGTTTTAACAGGTGGAGAGCATGGTCAGAGTACAAAAGAGAACTGTACACTGCTGATGCCACCCTATGGAGAAGGTCTGAGGCCAACAAAACTAAATCTGTTTGGCTATAGAAGACAGTGGATTTGGGAAAAAAAGAGTGCTCCTGGTTGATGAGGTAAAAGTATTGCCAAGAAACCACCAGTCCCCTTTCTTCAACCATAGCCCATAGGGTGCCAGAACTCTTAGGAGTACTGCAGACCAGCTGTGCCAACCTATCTGGTATGTGGTCCCAAGGGGTATTAAAGTCCCCACCTATTATAACTCTGTTCTGGAAAGTGACTAGGGTCAGTTCCAATTGATGAAAAAAATTGGGGTGGTCAAAGTTTGGACCATAAACAGCAGCAATAGTCAGGTGCTTACCTGCCATTTCCACCTTGACAACAAAGAACCTCCCCCTGGGGATCAATGACCTGACTTTTTAAGTGGACTTGGAGACCTGGTCTGAATGCCATGGCCACCCCCTGGGCTTTGGATGTAAAAGGCAATGAACCCCCCCCCAAAATCTCTACAATCTGCTGCCTTCTCTGAGGTCAAGTGTGTTTCTTGCAGTATATTAATACCTTTCACCTTTTGTTATATAGGACCATATCCTCCTGCATTTTTGAACAGTTTTAAGCCCGTTTATGTTCCATGACAGCACTCACATACTCCCCACATAAATATCATGTTACCTTTTTCACATATGGACAACATATCTTCTAGCATTAACTCATCACACACAATAGTCTGCTTCAGTAGTCTATAACAAATTCCTTAGTACAGGTACTTTTTCAATTCAATTTGTTTCAGTTTATTTGTTTACCAGGTAAGTACACTAGACCAAAGGTCTGTTTAGAGGCATAACCCCGGTGTTTCATAAAACACAACTAATCAACTGTTACATATACTATTACACATCACTTATAAAGAGCATGCAGACAAGTGAAAAATATATAAAAAGAGCAAAAATTTTACAATTTCATTCAAACATATAGGATAAATATCACTATACAAACAGTCAATAACATTTGCATACAGACATGAGTGACAAGTGGCTTAGTAACTTATTACATAAAACTTAGATTATTTTCCATAATTCTGAGCCATGCAGTCTCCTGCTCACTTCCCAATGGCTCTCCCATTTTCTTGACCTTCCAACATTTCTTCACAAATACTGCCACACTGCCTCCCCTCCTTTCTGTCTTGTTCCTTCCACATATGTTCTATCCTGGGATATTATTTGGCAATGAGTCCATACCCAACCACCAAGTCTCAGTAGCACTAAATACTGTACATCTACTGTATATCATCCTTATTAAGTAAAGATTCTAATTCCCTCATGTTATCATTCACACTTCTTGCATTACAATGTATGCACTTCCATTCTATCCTTCTTTTTTCTTCTGGTTTGACTTAGTTTTATTTGGCCTGACAGCCTCCAAACTGTTCTTGCCCCTGTCATAGACTGCTACTGCAGTACTGTTTATACCATGTCCCTCCCTTTTCAGTTTAAAGCCATCTTGATACTGTATGTTCATTTAATCTTTCAGACAGTACCCTAGGTCCTTTGTAGTTCAAATGCAACCCATCTCTTTTAAATAGGTCAGATGCATTTTTGAACCTATCTTAGTGTCTAGCAAACCTAAAGTTTTCCTTTTTTGCCCATAGCCTAAGCCATGCATTCATAATGGACATGGCTCTTCCTGCCCCTGCCCTTGGTACAGATAGTATTTCAGATATGAGAGGGCATTCTTTATCCTTTAATTTCCTCCCAGTCTCTTTGAAATCTCTTTTAATATCATCATCTAACCTGTTACCGATGTCATTGACACCAACATGTAGGGATACTACAGGTTTATCTCCTGAGTCTTTCAAAAAGCCATCCAAATTATTAATCACACCAAACACTCTTGCTCCAAGGCATGCAGCTTACAGTTGCTATATCTTTCCAGTCCCTGCTAATTGTGGTATCTGTGTCTCAGGATAGACTCTTCTATTACAAAAATATTCCATTGTGCCATCTCCTGGGTTGTATGCATCTTTCTGCAGCACCCCTTCCTCCATGTTTTCTGTTAAGATTTCAGATCCATTTGATAAATTTAAGACAGCAGTCAACTGATCTGCCCTTCTTCTCATGCTTCCCCTGTTTACTTGTACCCAGTTGTCTTCAGTTTCATTTTCATACATTTACTCTTCTCCCAGTGCAACCCTTTTGTGTTTGCTTCTCCTACTGTAGCCAGTTCTATTTCCTCAGTGTAATAAGACATCCCTTGCCCATCTGAATGAATTTGTTTCAGAGTGGTGTCCAACAGTCTCTCAGTTTCATCTATCTGATGCATTTTAATTATTTTTCCCTTAAATCAGCTAGCTCCTCCTCCAAATTGGAGATACAGTAGCTTTTCATGTTTTCATATCTGATCCATGGATTCCTGCTCATTCTGTACAAACATTTTGCAGGACAAACACTGTGCTATCTTGTTAGGTATACTTGTGCAGTTTTCCAAATCTTTAGAGGCCTCTCTTTCCATTTGAACTCTTAAAGAAGTATTTTTTTCTTACTTATTTGTAAACTTCCTTTCCTACAGAGTTTCCTGCTGATCTTGTCCTCTCCAGGCTGACACAGGTAGACACTTGCCTCCACCCATGTCAACCTCCACTTATGCTTGCTGTCCACTCACAAAAGGTGAACTTTAAGCAGTTCTTGGTGACCTGAGTCAATCCTGGCAGCTGCAGCTGGCATCATGCTGATAATGTTATTGAAACTAGGCAGCTGGGTTTTTACAACACAGAGCCCTTACACTGTGGGCTATATCTGTGCCTTAAAATACGTTTCCAGAAACAAATGATTTGATACCTTTTATTGGACCGACACTGATGTTACACTAAAGAACAAAGTGCTCTAGCCTTCGAACCAACCAGGTCCTTCTTCAGATGCTTTATGGCAGTTATTTTGAAAATCCCATACTATTAACACCAGATAATGTTGAAAAAACAGAAATAATTCTCATTGGTTTAACATATACATTTAAAACATAACAGAAGATTACATCAGAGAAGCTAATTAACACCAGTATGCTTTTAACTGAGAAGCCTCAGAAGGGCAAAGGTTATCAAGAATTATTAACAACCAGAGAGTTCTTCTCACATAAATTTTAAAATGAGTATGCTTCAAGAAACATTCTAGTGATAAAAAAAACCTTGGAATAGCATTCTCTCTAATACATGTAAGATGAGCTTACAACTTACATTACAAGTGTCCTTGTGTTTTAAAGAACGGACAATGAGAGACAAAATCCTGAAATTAGGTATAACTGCAAGTTGAAAACAAGCCCCAAATTAAACATACACACATATACATGATGCATGATAGTATCACTTGTAAGTATAAGTGCCAAATAAAAATACTTGTCAAGGACCCCCAAGAAAATGAGATCATGAGTCTGATAAGTGCAGATTTCAACACAGAGTCAGTGTATAACCAAAGTGCACAGAATCAGTCTAAGGAATCTAAATGAAAACTTCCCAAGGATGAAATCCTCCAGGTTCCCTCCTTTTTCTTCCCCTTTTCTCTCTCTCTCTCGCTCTCTTCCCCCCCCCCAGGAAAGATACTGTAACTAGGAGGAATGAGATATACTGTACGTACTAGAGTCATAATATGGCATCATTCACACCAATATTAATATTTACCCAAGGTAATTACACCTTTTATGAACCCCCAAGTAAATGAGATATGCATCTTAATATAAGCAGATTTAAAAATGTGACAGTGTGTAATCCAACCACTGACAACTAGTAGAAGGAAGTAAATGTACACTGTATACATAGAAACAAAGAATCTGACAGCAGATAAGGACCGCTTGGCCCACCTAGTCTGCCCATTTCCTTACCTAATGCATAGGCTGCAGATCCTAGTTAACCAACAGCCTACTTCCTCCTACCCCCCCACTAGAATTGCCTTATGCCTGTCCCATGCATTCTTGAATTCCACCACTGTTTTTGACTCTACAACCTCCTCCGGAAGGCTGTTCCATGTATCCACAACCCTCTCTGTGAAGAAATACTTCCTCACATTACCTCTGAGCCGTTCCCCCTCTATCTTGAAATTGTGCCCCCTTGTTTTTGCACATCTCTGTTTCTGAAAGATGCTACCCTCTTGGACTTTGTTGAGTCCCTTGGGGTATTTGAAAGTTTCTATCATGTTCCCCCTCTCCCTCCTTTCCTTGAAGATCTACATCTTTAGTTCCTTTAGTCTTTATTCTTATGTCTTCCGATGCAGACCCTGCATCATTTTGGTTGCCCTCCTCTGGATAGCCTCCACCCTGTCTATGTCTTTGTGGAGATGGGGGCTCCAGAACTGTACACAGTACTCCAGATGTGGTCTTACCAACTGTCTCTACAGAGGGCCAATAACTTCCTTTTTCCTACTGGTGATGCCTCTCCCTATGTATCCCGGTATCCCTCAGCCCTCCTTACTGCCTTCTCACATTGCTGGACCACCTTTAGGTCATCTGCTATGACTACCCCCAGGTCCCTTTCCATTTTTGTTGTTGTCAGTATCTCACCCGGCATTGTGTACTCTTCCCCTGGGTTTTTGTTTCCCAGGTGCATTACATTGCACTTCTTTGCATTGAATCTAAGTTGCCATACATTTGACCATTCCTCCAACCTTGCCAAGTCCCTTTTCATCCTTTCCACCCCATGTTGTGTATCAACCCTGTTGCAGATCTTTGTGTCATCTGCAAAGAGACATACTTTCCCTTCCAGTCCCTCTGCAATGTCATTTATAAAGACATTAAAAAGGACCGGCCCCAGTACTGAACCCTGTGGTACCCAACTAGTAACCCTCATTTCTTCACTGTGGACTCCATTTACTATTACCCACTGTGTCCTGTTGTCCAACTCGTGTTGTACCCAATCTACCACCCTAGGACCCACTCCCAGGCTGGCTAATTTGTTTATTAATCTTATGTGCGGGACTGTGCCAAATGCCTTGCTAAAGTCTAGGTAGGTCATGTCCACAGCCTCTCCTTGATCTACTGCTTTGGTCACTCAGTCAAAGAAATCAATTAGATTTGTCTGACATGACCTTTCCACTGTGAATCCATGCTGCCTTGGGTCCTGTGCCCCACTGGCCTCTAGATACTCAACAATTCTTTCCTTCAGAAGTGATTCCATCATTTTCCCTACCACTGAGGTCAAACTGACAGGTCTGTAGTTTTCTGCCTCTGTCTTGCTCCCACTTTTGTGAAGGGGAATCACATCCACCCTCCTTCAGTCCTCAGGTACCACCCCATCCTCCCATGATTTATTAAAAAGGGTAGTCAGTGGTGTTACTAGTTCTTCCCTTAGTTCTTTTAAAATTCTGGGGTAAATCCCATCAGGCCCCATTGCTTTATATAAGAAAACTAAGTGTCCTAGCCACATGACAGTTGTCCCATGCCACACTACCCCCACACATGCATGTGTACATACACCACACCACACCACTCCACACACACACACACACACACACACACACACACACACACACACAACACCACAACACACAACAAATATAACAAACACAACCCACACACACCACACCACACACTTTTTAAAAGAAACCTTTGTATGCCTCCTCTAACTGCCCCTAAATATGTAGTCTGATATGCTCTACCAAGACTATACTTCCAAACAGTCTTAGCTCCCAGTTCAGTTATACAGAGGAGATTTTTTGTTAGTTTTTTCTTTTCCTGTAGATTTTTTTTTATTGTAGAATAGATAGAGTTTAAAGCTGGATAAGTAGGGTGAAAGATTTTCAGGGGGGGTTTATTCTTTAAACAGCCTCTAATGAGTTATGTAGCAAGGGCAACACAGTCTCCACCCATGTCAACCTTCACTCATTTATTTAGTTTTATTGACCATGTAAGCACACTAGACAAATATATGCCTATTTTCAGTTATAACCAGAGAGGTTACAAAGATATGCAGGTGAGGTGAACTTTAACAGTAAAAAGACAACAGCCTACAAGTAAAGTAACAATGCAATTAAAGATCACAGCAATTTGAAAAGTATATACATAAGAGACAGTTATACACAAGCATGGACCTGAACAGACCAGACCAAACATTATACTGCATCACTCATTGGAGGGTGGTGATACCAGAATTAAGTGCAATTACAGGCCAAGTTAGATTTTAGGTAATCCCATAAGGATGTTCTAAAAATGTAGTAGGAGGTGGCACTGCGAACAGGCACTGGGAGGGAGTTCCAAAACCTAGGTGCACAGCCAGCAAAGACCTGGTCCCAAATAGCTGTGTGACATTTCAGACTAGAAAACAAAAATGATTCACTAGACCTCAGTGGGTAACTTGACTTATCAGTCCTGCATTGTTCCACCAAAACAGGAGGAGTGGCAGTTCTAACAACATCATCAATAAAGCAACTCAGGGCACTGGTATGATAATTCCCTGGGGACAAACATTATAATGTATTATAGAGTTCAAGGTGATGTATGCAAGGAGTGGCAGAGAGCAAGGACAAACTGATATACATATAAACTACATCCCTCATAGATAGTGGATGTAGCAGCATGAGTAAGGCACCCATAAACTGATGGTGGAAAGGAGCACTCCTCTAGCAATGGCAAGACACACAGCTGGTTTGAGGACACATTTGGCTCTATAAATCAGCCCCAGCTTGCAATGTACTTCCTTACATACATTACAGATGTGCAGGGAGAGATCTAGCTGAGGATCAAGGGTGACTTCCAGATATTTGAAAGAGTTGGCAATAATCACAGAAGATCCATCAACACTAGTGATATCCAGGGGTTCAGAACAAGTTCTGATTTTTTCCAAAGAGCCAAAAACCATAGCTTGCATTTTCCTGAGATTAAGGACTAATTATAGCTTAATTTATTTGACATAAGCCAAGGTTGTAGTTGGTGGAAGTAGACCTGGACTCCCCCCCAAGAATCTCAGCCTTGAAGCTGGGAGTCATCATGTAGGAATTTCTAATGTCTACTGCTGTCAACACTCTCACATGTCTAAGTTATGTAGTTCAAAAATAAATTAGAACTACAAAACAAGTCATACAGAGGGTATAATGAGTTGAATAGTTTTTTTTGTTGTTTGTTTCTTGTTGTTTGTTTTCTATTACTGGTCCAAAATAAGTATCCATTTGTAAGTGGATGATCCCTGTTTGATAAATGAATGCTCTGCTATGCCATGCAGCTCCAAATGCCAGTACCAAAACAATGTTATTAATGTGTGACCATTTGCCTGTTGCAGCAAGGTTAAACTGATTCCATGCTAAGGAGGCACATTCTGTAATTGAAAACTGTCTATTCTGCTTCACTGTGGGATTAATTTTAATTGGAATTTCAGGCACAAAAATAGGGTTTAAGTATCCTCTAAATTCTGTTCTGTTATTCCCTCTGTGTGCATTTACTGTCACTTTACATAATGCATCTCCTTGGAACCAGTTTAACCCTGCTGCATCAGGGAAATAGACGTACATTCTACAGAAAAATGTATTCAACTCAGATTTAAAAAAACAAATATGTGTGCATATATTCCATTTTGCAACAGTAGCCATGAACATGATGAAAGAAGTCCTGATCTAACACAAGTGCTCATAGATCATCACATGTAAGTGGCTCTGGTGGGATTTGAAGCAGGTGATTCATTTATCTCAAGCCCGGTAACAACTTTGTAAAAATAAGACTGCAGAATACTGTTTTCTGTTTTGCCATAAATCTGATGTACCACATTTTACTGTCATGTTTTCTATCACAAATTTCAGATCACCTTACAAGGATAGGTTGAGGGACCACAATATGTACTCATTGGAGGAGAGAGGGAAGGGGGTGATATGATCAAACCTTCAAATACTTAAAAGGCATTAACAGGTTAGTACAGAGGGCATGTTTCAATTAAGGGAGAAGAAATTACTAGGGGGCACAGCCTGAAGTTGGTGGGGGTAGTTTTAGGAGAGAGGTGAGGATACATTAGTTCATGGAGAGGGTGCTAGGGGTGGAACACAATTCCTGAGGAAGTAGTATCTCTTAAAATAGTGGAGAGCTTCAAAAGTGGGTGGGACAGGATCAAGGGTAAAATACTAGTCAGTGGGAAGTTGAGGGGGAAAAGAAGGAAGCAAGGGATGGGGGGGCAGTAGCAGGAGTCTAACCTGTGTGCTGCATGACTGAGAAAATGTGATATACCAATTGGCCTGTATCTGATGGCATTTTTATATGTTCGTATGTTCATATCGCTACATCTTCTTACTTCAGATCTGAAATTTGGACTTGCTACTGCTATTGCTGAAGATGCTATTACTTAAAACAGTGATTAAGTTATTTTTCTAATATGACAGGTTTGTGCAAGGGGTAAATGTGGTCATGTCAGAAATTAAAACTATAGACTGGATTACATTCTAATATACAGCACAGAGCATGATGAATTATATTAAAATGTTTAGTGACTACAGTGTACAATCAGAGATTATGTATTTATCTTAGTTAGACTGCTGGAAGCTATGCAAAGATAACAAAAAAAACAAGCATTTGTCAATGCTGAATGTTTCCTTGCATGGTGTATGTAGGATGGCATTCAGCAGCGCTTATGGCACTCATTACTTCGAGCTTCTTCATGCTCAGCACAGCCATATTGGCTCTGGCTAGAGTTTGTTTGTGTAGTTTTGTCTTTTCAGAGCCTTAAATCATGTCTAGCACCTAGCAGGTCAATCATGCAGACATGCAGCCTCAGTGTAATATAAAACCTAGCAGATTAGGTAGTTTTATAAGTGGTTTTTTTTATTGTTTTCTCTCTTTTCAGACCCCTAACCACATCCAGTTGTTTTCTCTCTTTTCAGACCCCTAACCACATCCAGCACATAGCAGTTCACTTACTACTTCAGCCCTTTGTTACAGGAAAAGGAGGCCTGTATATCACCCCAGGCCAGTCCTGTTCAATGTCTTTATTAGCGACATTCCAGAAGGGCTGGAGGGAAAGGTCTGTTTGTTTGCAGATGACACCAAGATCTGTAACAGAGCGGATACCCCAGAAGGGGCAGAGAAATGAGGAGGGACCTTGGGAAGCTTGAGAAATGGTCTGAGAACTGGCAACTAAAGTTTAATTCAAAAAAAGTGCAAGATTATGCACCTGGAACACAGAAACCCGTGAATAGCTACGGATGGGTGGGTGGGTGGGGAGGAGTTGCTGACAGTCACAAAGGAGGAAAGGGACCTGGGGGTTATTATTTCAGATGACCTGAAAATGTTAAAGCAGAATGCTAAGGCAGCTGGGAGGGCCACTGATATGCTGGGTTGCATAGGCAGGGGTATCACGAGTAGAAGGAGGGTGGTAGTGATGCCATTATATACAGTAAAACCATGGTTAGGCCTCACATGGAGTACTATGTGCAGTTCTATAAGTTTTGTAAGGACATTAACAGGCTGGAGACAGTCCAGAGAAGGGTGACTAAGATGGTACAGGAATTGCAAAACAAGACTTATGAGGAGAGATTAGTGGACCTTATTATGTACTCACTGGAAGAGAGGAGGGAAAGAAAGGACATGATAGAAACATTCAAGTACCTCAAGGGTATAAACAAAGTGCAGGTGAGACATTTTCCAGTACAGGAGGAGCACAAGAATGAGGGGGCATGACATGAAATCAAAAGGTGGGAGGTTAACAGGGAATGTGAGGAAGTTCTTCTTCACAGAAAGGGTGGTGAATGCATGGACTGGTCTGCCTCTGGAGGTGGTGGGAATGAGCACCATGGATGGATTCAAGCATGCTTGGGATAGGCATTGGGGAGCCACAGAGGTACAGCAGCGGGTGTGTTGGAAGCAGTAATCCAGTACAAGGGTTTACAGGCAGAAAAACTAGACGGGTCAGACAGTCCTGATCTGCTGACAATTTCTATGTTTCTTTGTTTCTCTATTAAACAATTGATTATATATCAAGAAAACTACTGTTAAAAATACAGTATGTGATTTTGAGTTCTTTCACTATAGAGCATAGTGTTTGTAACTAATCTGTAATAATTTGGTGACAACCTAAATTCAAAACAGTATCACATTTTTACATTTAAAGACATTTATGTTTAAGTTTTATTAAAGATTAAAAATCATAGCAATGCTTATGTTTTTCAAAAAGCCAGATACATGGTTCATTGAAAGGTATATAGCATTTGTTACTAAACTAAGTTAGAAAATGGGCTTTTTATTTGGAGGCATCTGATTGGCTAGTACCCATTCCACAGGGGTACATTAACTTTCAATAGATGCCCACTAAATAAAAACTCCCAGCTCAAACCTGCCTCATGCACAGTCAGATATCCTTGTGCCCAGCCTACTTCAACATTAGCTGAAGCAGTGGGCACACAATTTCAAACTGCCACCATTTGTTTAATGGGTTAGCGAGATAGATACTGATTGACAGCCTCCCCCATATAAACACTCGATCCTTAAGCCAGACAGCACCCAGTAATTACAAAAAAAAAATCACAGCACTGTAAATACAAAACAAAAAAAACAACATTTTTTTATTAATTTTTTCTTCATTTCCCTTATGGACTGAGAGTGAAACATGACAGTCCCCTACCACAGTCCTGCTCAACTGCACTAGCATATATTTAATATAAATTTTAAGTACTTTCAAAATTGGAATCACTGAAGTTCATGAGTCCCATGATCCCCTAAAAGCCAGCCAATATAGTGTCAGCTCAAAGCTTGCAGCGCGTCTGCATGGTGAGCATAACTCAGGAAAGTGACATCACCGCTCCTCGGCTTGATTGGCCAAACATTGTAGCCCTGCTAACTATAACTAACCCCCTCAACTTTGCACATCAAAACCACACACACACACACAAAAAAAAAAAACAGCAAAATCACACTTCCTGAGTCCCAGTATTACCTAAAAAGCCGATATAGATAGCTGCTTGAAGCAGATCTGCATGCAGAGCATAACTGCCACCACCACTCCTTGGATCGATCTCCTTAGTTAACAAATTGTAGCCCTACTGACTAATCCCCCTCAATGCTGCACAGAAAAACCACACACACACAAAACAGAGCAATCTACCTGTCTTTACAGGCTAGCTTCTCTATTTGCTGCCAGCTCTCTGCTATGGTCTCCTTCACTTTCCTGATCCAGATGCTGTTCTACCCCTCCTCAGCAGCTCTGCATGCAGCCACCTTGCCTTATCCCAAAACCAACCTTTTTGCAATCTACCCCATTTTACACTTAAAATGGAGCACAGGTGTAATGGGGTGGGGGAGACAACGCTACTCAAAGTGGAGGAGGGGTTAAAGAGGAGACAAATCCTACCACTGACACAAGTGAATGACTACAGTGCCCTCTACTGCCAGTACCACCACTGTGCAGCGCAGGGACTACTTTACACAAACCAGCTTTTTTACTGAATTTTGTTATTTCTTTTTTACACTTTGTAATTGTTTTTAAACATTTTAATTAAATCACCCCAAGCCCATTTTCTAAGCACAATAATACCCTCCAGGGTAGGTGGTATTGGGCAATACCAGACATTTCAGGGGCTATAAGGCCCTCTGCCTGCAGTGTCGGGACTCATTATGCCCCTGTGCGGTCTGTTATTGCCCAATACCACTCACCCTGGAGGGTATTATTGCTTACTTATTCTACCTAGCAATAATTTAATTGAAGGAAACTAAAAATAATTTTCAAGAAAAGTTCTTTATGCAGAATAACACACTCTGTGGTATGATGGATAGTTGCAGTTTGGGCAGATTCTGATTTAAAGATAAAAAATATATACATATGTATTAAGTAAGTACATAAATAGTTATTATCTGTTTATAGTTGATTATGATGCTATTATTAGATGGTGTTTAAAAAAGTGACTAAACTTAACAATTTAATTGGTTGAAACACAACACATGATCATTGATTATTTACCTAGAAACTGCAGAGTTCTTTGCTACTGTTTCCTAATCTACCTTGCAAGAGCCTTTTATATATAAAAAAAACACTACTCCACATGCTGGCAACACAATTCAACTTAAAACTAGAACAGAAATTACACTTGTCTGCCTCATTTCATGGTGCCAGTCATATTGCTATGCTCAGTCCATTGAACAATATCAGATCCCACTCTCAATCTGATTTGGAAAAAAGATTTCTAAACAGATTTCTTTAGAGAGAGCTTGCACTTTAAATTGCACCTGAGTCATGCACTGCATCCAGAGAATCCGAATACCTGAACATCCACAGTATATCTATGGACACTACGGGAACAGCCACAAAACATCTACACTGCTCCAAACTGTCTACCACCCAGTACAATGTAAGACAGAAACAATTGCCTGCAGATAGTAACTATTATATCTGGATACTACTCCAGCAGTATACAAAAGGTCACTTATAAACAGTATATATGAAGACTATGCAGAGTACTAAGTAAGCAATAACCCCCACCTCAAAATATTCACAACAGTTCATAAGTTGTTTGAAATTCAAAGCTAATTCACAGCTGATTTCAATGCATATAGTCTTTGTTATAAATTTATACATTGTAAGCAGTAGTATTTGAATTAACGTAATGCAAAACTTCATCATTTACCAAAATGTACTGGAGTGTTTCTCAGCTTCTGTGGGGTGTGTTATTGGTTTGGTGGGTGTTGTTTAGGTTGGATCTAATAAAAGTAAAAAATGGTATATTGATTTATTACATGAGCTTTGATTTTGGTTATGTACAATTCAGGTTGATTAGTATCAGTTTATTGCTATTGTCTTTTATTTTACCGAGTAACAATTGTATGTTCTTGTTGTCAAACAAGTGATTTTTAACATTAGTTTTATAGAAAACTATTTACTATTTCAAAATAGCTTTTGCTGCAGCTAGTGCAATGATCTAGTCATAGTAGATTTAGTTTTACAAGACTAAGTGAGGTTGGTTGCTATACATGGACGAATAGTATTGGTTTGATAATAAATATACTTACCAGAAGAGGTAGGGTGTGCGTCATGGTCCTGGGTTTCAGAGGGGTGCCAAGGTCCTTGTCTGATGAAAAAGAAGAAGACAAGACAAATATAATTTCATTTTTGGGCTTTTGTTATTTCTTTGCATAGTTAGTTAATCTGTTTCTTTGGTGACCCAACCTATCCATTTCCACCAATTTTCTCAGCTTTGATAATTCTGTGCCCACTATGACTTACTTTTATTAAATGTTTTTTTCCTGGGTTTACCTCCCAGGTGGGTTCAGGATGGTTCTAAAAACTATAACATTGAAAAAGATCCACTTTAGTATGGATTTTATCTGGCTACTTGGGTGCAAGGCCTGAGGGAGGCTAGTAGATACTAGTTTCTGTGTCATTGTTGTAAGGTGTGGGTAAAGGATAACTCGTCACAACAAAAGTCAGGTACAACACACCACTGTGTGGTTTTATTTCTTACAGTAACAAACAAAAAATAATAAAAAAAATAACAAACAAAAATAGTAGAATACTTTACTCCTTGTAGTGTGCACAGTCTTGATTCTTTCCAAAGCTCTATATCCTTTGCTTATGTCTATCCAGGAGCCTACTCCCTTGTAGGTCCTTCACTTACCTCTGCTTCAGGTAACTGAGATCAACCACAGCTAATCTGTTCCTCACTGTCCACAGCTGTTTTAAACCCCTCCCCGGATAATTTGATCTGCCCACTTATCTATTACGATCATCTTCTAGGCTAAATCAGCATAGATTATACAGAAAGAAAAGGTTTTTATATTCATCTGCAATTAGACAATCTAGTTTCACTAAAACAAGTAGTGATAATCATGTCTTTCCACAGAAAAATCAACATGAATACATAATTGGCTATAATGCCATTTAGCTCCACCCCCTTTTTAGGATGTCTGGCATTTTGTTTGTTATAAAATGGGCCCAAAGAGGCCTCCCCTCAGGTAAGCACTTAATTTCTTTTTGGTCAGTTTGTATTTTCATTAGCACACAGTACAATGGTTTTTAACATCAAGTACCATGAAGAGAAATATAAGGGTTTGGTAACGAGACTGTAATAGGGAAAATTTCAGAGACTTTCAATGTCTCTTTAATCATTTTATTATAAATTCCACAGTTTTTGTCTAGGAGTTGTCTTTTATTTTTTGGGGAACATAAATGAAGTATAAGCATACTTTTCAGGGAATGTTTTTGACCCTTTTCATCACCTTATTCACATTCTTAGTTTAATGCATCAGAGAATGCTAGTGATGAAAGAAAGAGAGAGAGCAGGGAGCAAGAGTGTTCCTGTTTAAAACTTGGAGGGGTAAAGCTCTCTCTCTTTCTAGTGTGAGCAAGCACAAGACAGTTTTCTTTTGAAAACCTGCATCTTAGTTTCAGGAGAGACAAAAACAATTTCTCTCTTAGATGCACTGTTTGCCTATGGTCTTCAATGTTAGAGACATAACAGCAAAACCTTTCTGCTTGAGGCATAAGGATTTTAGAACAAGTATGATGGTAACCCATTTTCTTAGAAAGCAGCTCTGTTACTCATTGTAATTATTTTCATTTTTCTTGAGTTCACAGCTCAAAACAATTTCCACTAACATTCCCCTTTCTGAAATTCTCCCCACAGTGTTTTGAGAGCACACCATGTCAAAATACAACAACATGGGTAAGAGATGATTTCTGACATGAGCGACTATCAGAGTTTCCATAATTTCAATTAGTGCAGTACTCTGTTCCTTCTTTCCTCTGTTTATTAAAATAACTAACCCCCATATTTCTGTGTATCAAATGCTTCCCCATGATTTATTTAGTCTCTGCTTTCAATTGTTCATGACTTAAACACAAATGGGGGAATTTCTACTTACAGAGTGGCTTTTGTAAAAGAAAATAAAAGTAAGGCCGCTTCGTGTTACAGCCCAAAGCTCTTTCTGTCAGGGTTATTTGTTTGTAGCATCTCTGATTAATTTTTCAGCACAGTACCAATAAATTTCTATGGATAATTCCTATAAAAACAAGATTTCAGAAGGGAATAACTCTTTTCTTCCCATTGAACCTACAACATAATCAGAGCAGTTCTTTAGGTTAACAATCGATTCTCTATTTTTGATTTCTTATGCACACTGCACTTTTAACCATACACCACATTTTAACATTCAACTATTTAAGTACTGCAACCACTTTAGAATCCTTTATTATGTACACATTTGCATTCTTTTTATTTCTAGACTGCATCCATACAGTTTGGCACTGTATCTTTTTATATCCACAGCTGTCCACCATCAAGGTACAGCAAGACATATTATCTTTATGGTGAGGGATTGAAAATAGAAAAAGAAACAAAGAAAGAAAAGTATTTTCCTGACAGCTAGAGGAAGAACTATTGTACCTGTAGGTGGCCAACCTACTTCAGCATAAAGAAAGAATGGGATAGGATAGAAGATACTGTTGCAACAGATTTTAAAGCAGGACAAAATAATATAGGAAAGATGTCCCTCAGACCATTCTTTTGCCTATGTAGAATGCAGATCTACCACAGTCATTCACTCTCCATAGGCATAGAGAAGTCTATATACTGTGTCTTTGTTTTTTCTTGAACTTTATATTTGATGTTAGAGCTCAGTTTTGTGCAAAAATTGTAAACTTTTGGTTGGCTATGTAGCTTAGAGGTTAAAGTAGTGAGCTGTGAATAAGCTGGTAACATTCAGCAGACCCGGATTGGATTTTTACAACATCCACTTGCACAATGTGTAGTCACTTAACCTTCCCAGTGTTTACAAGTTGTTCCTGAAGTTTTTGATCCATGCTTTGTGATGTCAAATAACAGCATCTAATTCTAAATCCTTCTTTTTTTCTGTTAGAGCTATCTTTTGTACAACTGTCCAGACCCTGGTCAACTGACCTATGTGGATCCCTTGAACCACATTTGAACCTGGGCTCCAGGTACAAGAAAGCAATGGAAGTCAGGGGTGATCAAGTGAATGTTGTCCAGGCACTGTAAAGTTCTATCTTTCTATCTCCTCTCTTTTAACACTTGTTGGTTACTTATAACAGCCAGCTCTTTTAGTTACAGCAAAAGAGAAAAGAAAAGCTATTGACATCGAATAAGAAAAATAAGTGGCATCTCAGGGCACTGTTAGAGCATCTGCTTTCTAGTCACACTGTATAGGATTTTGTATGGCACTATTTTAGTCACAGTATCACTGTTTTTAGCACTAATTAATTTATTACTACAATTTGCCATGGTAATGGTGCTAATGTCATGTGACTTTCTTTTGGGGCAAATAATGTGATGTCATCTCCCTTTTGGTCATGCCCCCTGAGGAAGACTCAAAGTTTGTGTCAAAGTATTTGGGGAAAGACTTGAGATTGTGAGCTCTTGACAGGCACTTTGCAAATGTTTGCACATTTTTAAACTACATTCTGCATTTTGTACTTTTGAAAGCAGGAAAAATGCTTTGCTTATGGATTTCAGTTTGCAGTAAGAATAAAAAATACAATTTGAGCAGGTATAAGTCATTGTGACTGGTTTTCCTTTCATAAGTGTATGCATTTTAGTCCTGGTGTTCCTAAAACAGATATTGTGATAGCTGGTCTTACTCAGTTAACAAAGAATAAAAACAAAAACATTTATGGACAGTAGTGTTGTTGCTGTGTTGGCAGGTGGGTGTCTTACATAAATGACTATGATAGTGTATTTATTTAATATTTACCTTCTGTATCCTCCTCCAGGGGTGGGATGCCATCTGCTTCCAGTTCTTCCTCTACTTCATCAGGCTCCTTTTCTTCATTGGAGGAGGATGATGAGAAGTGATACCATGCTGGAGCGGTGGAGGAGATTAAGGTGCTCACCTGTTTTATATGGACCAGCTGACAGCCTTTTATGCCATGTAGTTCTGTAAGGAAATAAATGCATATTAATAAATTTGTAACATAATTTCTGTTTTGTGCTGTTTATTTTAATCTTTGTGTGTTATTACATACGGTAATACTTTACAGAGGGCACTAAGGCCCTGGTGCTGCCATTTTTATTAGTGGTAACATCTGATCCTATCAGTTTCCAGTTCTGTTAATTTATTACTGTGGAGGATTGTGCACTTAAAAAGCAGCATTTGTATTACAAATGGTTTATTATCCAGATTTATAATTTTTGGATCGACCCCCCCGCCCCAAATAATTAACAGCAACTATGAGTGCCTTTTTCTTTTATACACATCTGATGTCATAGCTTGTTCTTTCCATTTGTAAAGGCTAACTACTGTGTGTTAAGTCAGCAGGACATAAACCTAGCCTACATCCATCTACACTACTCAGGCTTTCACTTTTCAGCATTCTGCTACTACTTTGTACTCAACTAAAGAAGTGATTAGAAAGTACCACTATTTAAAATTTCCCCCTACCCTTAAACAGGTACACCCACAGAACAAAATGTTTTTATCCAAATTTGAAATCTATGGAGTAGCAGCCCCCAGCTGAGCACAGCCTCCAAAGCCTAGTTCCTTTATACACATCTGAAGACATAGCCTCTCCTTTTAATTTTTAAAGGTTGGCCACTGTGTTAATTAAGACGGTCATATAACCAGCCCACATCTATCAACAGTACTTAAACATTCAGTTGTGCAAATTATGTTAACTCCCTGCAAGCTATACAGAGAGTGAGTGGTTAAAAAGTAACATTACATTTAGGGGAGGGACTCTTTTTTTCCTTTGCCCAAACACTTTTTAGACTGACAAACATGCATTTTATCAGGGGCTGTTACACATGGTAATAATGTTCAGTATAAGATAACACACATGTTAGCATTTTGCCTGCTTGCTGACACTTAACCTTTTTTTGAGTCTGTTGCCTTTTATCATTGCTACAGATTTGTGTTTAAAATAAAAGATCTGACAGTGATAGTCATTTGGATTGGTATAAATACTTAAAATAAATTTATAAAATGGGGTTCAAAAAGTGACCAGATTGAACAATTTAATTGGCTGAAACACAACATGTGATCATTGATTATTTACCTAGGAACTGCACAGTGTAACTACTCTGCCCTAATCTACCTAGCAACAACCTTTTTCCAAAAAAAGAAAAACCACTACACCACATGCAGGCAACAAAATTCTACTTTAAACTACAAAACAACACACTTTGCTGCCTTGTTTCATGGGACCACCCACATTGCCATGCTCAGTATCACAAACTACATCAGATCTCATTCTCAACCCGACTTGGGGACAAAAATCCCAAAATGGACATTTTTGGAGAAAGCTCATGCTTTAAACTGCACCCAAACCACATATTGCATCCAGAGAATCTAAATGCCTGAACATTCACAAAATATCTTTGGATACAACTGGAACAGCACAAATCATCCACAATGCACCAAATAGTCTGCCTCCTGTACAAGGTAAGACTGGAGCAACAGTCAACAGATTATAATGTAATATCGGGACACAACTCCAACAGTATACAAAAGAACACTTATAAACAGTATATATGAATGCTATGCACAGTACTAAACCTATGTAACAACAATCATATGTAGTAGCAGTTTCTCCATATTATAACAAGCCGTGACCAAGGAAATAGAAGGAACTACTTTAAATGGCAGATTTATTTTCATTAAAATACAAGCATAAAAAAAAGCATAATAACCTTTCTGTTGTCTAGTTTTTCAACAATAACCCCTCCCATTTTATAAGCACAATAAGCATCATGGGTTATGCAGTTCCTAATAAGTAATGCATGCCCCAGTTGCATTACTGCAGGCACATCCAAGATCAGGGTCATTCTTGACACCCTACAGGGGGCATGCCTCAGACAGCTAGTGTTGGAACCCACTCGGGAGGGAGCAATCTTAGACCTGGTACTCTCAAATGGGGATGAAGAAAGGATCACAGATTTAGAAGTGGGTAGAAATCTGGGAACAAGTGACCACCAACCAGTGTGGTTCACAATAAACACAGGCAAAGAGTCAAGCCATACAAAAACAAGAGTATTGGACTTTAGGAAGGCTGATTTTGGGAAAATGAGAGAGTGCCTTAGGAAAGCACTAGCAAATGGGCAAGAAGGAGGGGTGGGGGAACAATAGGGAATAATCAAAACAGCCATCACAGAGGCAACAAGCCTTTGTGTGATGCAAATCAATAAAAGAAAATGAAGGAAAAAACCCACTATGGTTCTCAAAAGAGGTGGCAGGGATGGTTAAGGAGAAAAGGATAGCATTCAGGAAATATAAGGAAACACAGAAGGAGCAGGACAGATAACTTTATCAGTTAAAGCAGGAGGCAGGGAAGTCAGTCAGAATAGCAAAGGCACAAACTGAGGAAAAGATAGCCAACTCTGTTAAGAAGGGGGATAAAACTTTTTATAGATACATTAGGGAGTGAAGAAAGACCAAGAGAGGGATACAGAGACTTAATAAAGGAGGGAACATGGGCAGAGGGTGACAGTGAAAAAGCAGGGATACTGAACACATTTTTCTGCTCAGTATTCACAGCAGATGAGGAGGGGGAGGTGCCTAAACCAAACAAGGGAGAAACTCTGAATAGGGCAGTTGATACCAGTCCATTCACAGAAGAAAGGGTTTTGAAAGAACTCTTGAAACTGAGGGTGGACAAAGCAATGGGGCCTGATGGGATTCACCCAAGAATACTAAAAGAACTAAGGGTAGAACTAGTAACATCACTGACTACTCTCTTTAATAAATCATGGGAGGATAGAGTGGTACCTGAGGACTGGAGGAGGGCAAATGTGATTCCACTTCACAAAAGTGGGAGCAGGGCAGAGGCAGGGAACTACAGACCAGTTAGTTTGACTTCAGTAGTAGGGAAAATGATGGAATCACTTCTGAAGGAAAGAATTGTTGAGTACCTAGAGGCCAGTGGGGAACAGGCCCCAAGGCAGCATGGTTTCACAGCAGGAAGGTCATGTCAGATGAACCTAATAGATTTATTTGACTGGGTGACCAAAGTAGTAGATCAGGGAGGGGCTATGTATATGGCCTACCTAGATTTTAGCAAGGCATTCGACACAGTCTCACACAAAAGATTAATATACAAGTTAGCCAGCCTTGGAGTGGGTCCCAAGGTGTTAGCCTGGATAAAAAACTGGCTGGACAACAGGACACAAAATGTAATAGTAAACGGAGTCCACAGTGAAGAAAGGAGGGTAACTAGGGGGGTACAGCAGGGTTCGCTATCTTTATAAATGACATTGGAGAGCACCTGGAAGAAAAGGTGTGCCTCTTTGCAGATGACACAAAGATCTGCAACAGGGTTGATACACAAGGTGTGGTGGAAAGAATGAAAAGAGACTTGGCAAGGTTGGAGGAATGGTCAAATACGTGGCAGCTCAGATTCAATGCAAAGAAGTGCAAGGTAATGCATCTGGGAAACAAAAACCCAGGGGAAGAGTACACAATGGGGGGTGAGTTAATAACAACAACAAAAATTGAAAGAGACCTAGGAGTAATTATATCAGATGACCTAAAGGTGGGCAAGCAATGTGAGAAGGCAGTAAGGAGGGCTGGGATGATACTGGGATGCATAGGGAGATACTTCAACAGTAGAAAACAGGAAGTTGTTACACCTCTCTACAGACAGTTAGTAAGACCCCATCTGGAGTACTGCATGCAATTCTGAAGACCCCATCTCCACAAAGACATAGACAGAGTGGAGGCTGTTCAGAGGAGGGCAACCAAAATGGTGCAAGGTCTGCACCTGAAGACATACGAGGAGAGAATAAAGCAGCTTAAAATGTATATCCTTGAGGAAAGGAGGGAGAGGGGGGAACATGATAGAAACTTTCAAGTACCTTAAGGGAATTAACAAGGTACAAGAGGATAGTATATTTCAGAAGAAGAGAAGTGCAAGAACAAGGGGGCACAATTTGAAGATAGAGGGGGAACGGCTCAGAGGTAATGTTAGAAAGTATTTTTTCACAGAGAGAGTTGTGGATGCATGGAACAGCCTTCCTGAGGAGGTTGTGGAGTTAGAAACAGTGGTAGAATTCAAGAATGCATGGGACAGACATAAGGCAATTCTAGTGGGGGGGGCAGGAAGTAAGCTGTTGATTAACTAGTATCTGCAGTTTATCCATCAGGTAGGGAAATGGGCAGACTGGGTGGGCCAAGCGGTCCTTATCTGCCTTCAAATCTATGTTTCTATGTTTCTATTGGAGGACACTTGTCCTGTGGCCTTGTGCCTCACAACACATCTGGGACATTCATTATTTACTAAGAACTATGCACCCTGTGGTGGCTTAGTGCTTACTTAAATCAACTGTTACATAAAAAATACAAACAGGTATGTTGCTATATTGCTCAGGACCTCCTTGCAAATGAGCTTTGCTTAATGATGCTTTTCCTTATAAAACAAATGAAATTAAACATTCACTCAGATGGGTTCTTTCTTCATATTCAGGCTTCTCAGCTGCCTCCCACATTCTCTTCATGTTACTGAACCAGTCCTGGTACATTTTGACTGTGTGGCGTGGTAGTGCTTATAAAACAATTGCCTAGTTACATTCCGCTTACCTTTGTAGGATTCTACAGTTTGATGTACCCAAGCCTTTGAAAGGGACTCAGATGCATCTCACCATGGATCCTGCATGGCCAGATTGGAAGCCCACATACTATAACTAGATACAGATTACCAAGCTCCTCCACTCTTTCCACCTGCTTCACTGTCTCCTCCACACACCAGGACCTTGGCATCTTCATGTGCCTGTGTATTTTCTTTTTGCATAAAATAAAATTCAAGAAATTAAAATAAAGTACAGAAATGTGAAACACAAAACTAGATACAGAAATGTTTGTAAATCAAAAATAAAATAGCTTTTAAAAAAGGTTTAAATAAATTGTCTAAGATTTTGTAAAATAGAAGCACAAGTTAAAAGAAAAGATGGTCTTCTCACTTCATCTCTCTCTCTCTCTGCCTCCCTGTTAGTGAGGTAGAAGGGGATTTAGGGAGGTACACTGTCTGCTATTTATATGGCTTGAAAAAGTATTTATTTCCTTGTAAAAGCATATTCTACACTTCGAGGGCTTTTAAAAATATACATTTGGTGAAATCGGTGTTTAACAATAAGTGTATTATATTTTACTAACTTTATCAATATTTTATTACTTAATGTCATGATTATTTTATAATTATCATTTATTTCAAATTGATTATTGTATGCGTGTGTCCATTTTTACTTCCATTTGGAAGTGGAGATTGCTAGATGAATCAGTTGGTTATCATGGACATAGCTGTGTCTGCTGTCTCAAGAGAGATATGGGTCTCATCTCGGACCATACATGGAGCTCTTTATTTAGTTTTTGAACTTTCAAATGTTTTGTCTCCTCTTGTTGCTTTTTAGAGTTTGCAAAGTTGTTTATTTTTGCATTAATTTTAAAATGCAGGTGCATAGATATTGTATCGGTAAAATTAAACTTGCATTGATTTTTGCAACTTTGGGAAGATTTTTTTTACTGGTCTAGCTTCTCTGGTACTGTCAAAATGTCAATGAGAAAATCAACCATTTTGTTGTATTTTCTGGTTTCTGTATACATTAATGTACATATTTGTTTTTTATGAGTTATTTCATTTTTAAATATACGTATGTATATGTTGAAGAATGTTAACATTTAGAATGTATGTGGTAACAGTGAAGTTTTTGATGTTTTATAAATAAAGTCAATGTCCTTCCTCTTGGATTTAATAAAATATATGTGAAGTTTACAAATTCATTGAAGTCAAGTAGCGCATCAATTTTAATAAAGTCAACATGCTTCTCACTGTCTTTTTTTAAAATGTGAAAAATGTAAATTTACTTATTAAAATCAACAATTCTTTTGCTGACTTTTATATTATTTTATTTTAATTATATTAGATCTGTTTTTTACAGATTACTTGGTTTTGAAAAGAGCCTTTGGGTGCTCTGATGTGGATAGTAACATTTTTTTCTGTTCAGTTGAATTAGTGCCGTGACAAGAGTTGACATAAAAATGTTGTTTCCATTGGGGGTCAAATGTACAACATCTTTTAAGTATAACAAATTGTTAGAGAACTTCATGTTTGGATGTCTAATTTCTGCCATTTCTTAATCTCTTAGGAAAGTCAATATCCGAATATTTACTTCATGGCAGGTGTTCTTTAGATCCACGAGGCCGCATTGCCCTAACCAAATCTGTCTCTGAGGGGTAATAGAGAACACAATTCTAGTATGAGGCATTCAATGGCAAATTCAATTAAAATCTGCTTTGCCAGTTAAAATGAGCTGATGTCCTGAAATATGTCATAGATTATAGAAACATAGAAACATGGAAGTTGATGGCAAATAAAGACCACAAGGTCCATCCAGTCTGTCCATTTTTTCTTCCTTATGAATGTGCCATAGGCCTTAACTCTGTCAATGACCTAGCTATTTATACTCATCTGTATTGCTCCCTTATGCCTATCCCATGCCTGTTTAAAGCCCTGCACTGTATTCATATCCACCACTTCCTGAGGTAGGCCATTCCATGCATCCACCACCCTTTCTCTGAAAAAGAACTTCTTCACAGTACCCCTTAATATGCCTCCCTCTAATCTCATGCTGTGTCCTCTTGTCCTGCTATTTTTCTTATATTGAAACATGTTAGACTCTTTCACCTTGTTAATGCCCTTAAGATGTTAGAATGTTTTGATCACATCACCTCTCTCCTTCCTTTGCTCTAGGGTATACATATTGCGCTCTGTTAATCTGTCCTCATATGTTTTCTGATGCAGTCCTTGCACCATATTGGTTGCCCTTCTCTAAACTTCCTCCATTTTGTTAATGTCCTTGTGCAGGTGTGGCCTACAGTACTGCATGCAGTACTCTAAATGGAACCTAACAAGTGTATTGTAAAGAGAGATTATTACCTCCCTCTTATGATTTGTGATATCCCTACTAATACACCTCAACATCCCTCTAGCTTTACCTACTGCTTTAGTGGTCTTCTTGGATGATTTCAAGTCATCTGTGATGATGATGCCCAAGTCTCTTTTTCCCTTGTGATTGTCAGCAACTCCCCTCCCAACCTATAGGTAGCTTCAGAGTTTCTCTTCCTTATGTGCATGATCTTGCACTTCTTTGTGTTAAACACCAGTTGCCACTCTTCTGACCATTTTGCCAGATTTTCCAGATCTCCTCTCATTCTGCCCACCCCATCTGGATTATCTACTCTGCTGCAGATCTTGGTGTCATCTGAAAACAGGTAAACCTTACCCTCCAGTCCATCTGCAATGTCAGTGATGAAGATATTGAAGAGGACTGACCCCAGGACTGATCCCTGAGGTATCCCACTTGTGATTTGCATCTCTTCTGACTGTATACCATTTATGACCACTCTCTGTTTTCTGCTCGCCAACCAGTTTGCCATCCAATTGACCAACCTCTGACCCACCCTCAGCCTACCCAGCTTATTAATCAATCTTCTATATGGAACAGTATCGAAAGCTTTGTTGAAGTCAAGGTAGGTGACATCAACTGCATCCCCTTGATCCACCACTCTGGTTGCCCAGTCAAAGAAATCTATGATATTAGTTTGACAGGACCTTTCTCTTGTAAACCCATGCTGTCTTGGATCCTGTGTTCCTATGGATTCCAGGTGTTGCACTATCCTTTCCTTAAGGAGTGCCTCCATAATCATGCCCACTACTGAGGTAAGATTGACTGGTCTGTAGTTCCCTACCTCCTCCCAGCTGCCACTCTTGAGCAGCGAGATCACATGAACTCTTCTCCAGTCTTCTGGGACCTCTCCTGTGTGCAGACACTCACTAAACAGTTCTGCTAATGGATCTGCTGGTTCCACCCTTAGCTCCTTTAGTACCCTGGGATGTATGCCATCAGGTCCTATTGTCTGTCCACCCTGAGTTTGGCAAACTCTTTCTTTCATGAAGGGACTTGTGCACACCTCCCTCCCCCTGTGTCCATGGTGCTGAGCTTCGGGCTCTGCCTTACCTTCTCCTCAGTAAATACTGAACAGAAGCATCTATTTAGGATATATACTTTTTCTTGGTCCTCCTTCACACACTGTTTCTTATCCCCTTTGATCTTAGCAATACCCCCACTGGACTTTCTCCTTTCACTAGTGTATCTATAGAAAGTATTGTCCCCTTCTTTTGCAGTTCATGCTAGTGTTTCCTCAGTTTGGGCCTTTACCTGCCTTAATGCCTTCCCTACTTCCCTTAGGGAAGTTTGGTATGCCTCCCTATTTTCATCCTGCTGTGTTCCCTTATATTTCCTGAAGGCCAACCTTTTAGCTCTGATCTTTTCCGCTACTGTTTTGAGAACCAAAATGGTTTCCTCCTTCTTTTGCTCTTGCTTTTCTCTGTAACACAATGGGATGTTGCTTTAAGTATTGCATGGTTGGTTGCCCACTTTGCCTGTACCTCCTCACCTGCATCTCACCTTGCCAGGGCTAGCTTAACTTTGTTGGCCAGTTTATCAAAGTCAGCTCCTCTGAAGTCCCATATTTTTGTCTTGGAATGGGATGATTTAGTTCTAGTGGCCAAATTGAACCATATCATGTGATGGTTACTGGCCCCCAGGTGACCTTCTATCTGAAGATCTGTGATCCTTTCCTCATTAGTCAGAACTAGATCCAGGATAGCCCTGTCTCTCATGGGCTGTTGCACCAATTATTTGAGGCCTTCCCCCTGCAGGGAATCCACTATGTGTCTAGTTCTGGTAGATGATCCTGCTGGTATCAACCAATCTGTATCTGGCATGTTGAAGTCTCCCATTAGCAGAACCTCCCCTTTAGCTGTCATGTTTTTTATAACTTCTAACAATAATGTGTCTACATCCTCCCCCTGGTGTGGAGGCCTGTAGACAACCCCAGTTTGTATGGTTGTCTCAGCTCCTGTTTACAGGGTGACCAACAGTTCTTCTGACCCCTTATGTGTATTCTGACTTTCTGTAGCTTTGATGTTTCATTGACATACAGAGTCACTCAACCCCCCCCCTTTTTGCACCTCAGTCTCTTCTGAACAGTACATAGCTGGGTACTGAAGTCTCCCAAGTGTGGTTACTGGTGAACCATGTCTTGCTAATGGCTACTATGTCCATTTTAGCCTCTGTCATTGTTGCCTCCAGTTCTAGGATCTTGTTTCCCACACTGCAGGCATTTGTGTACATGATTTTCCATTGGCCAGATTTTGGTGCATTAGTTGTTGGGCAAGGTCTGGCTTTTCCCCTGCGCATTGTATGGGGAGCTGGAACTTTTTCCTTACCTGGTGATGCAGATGAACTACATACATGCTGAACTCCTGTTTGATCACTAGCTGAGGGGGTAGGGGTGTTCTTCCTGTTTGATGTATAGGGTGCTGCACCCCTCTCCCAATTTACTAGTTTAAATATTTTGCAAAGAAATCAAACTTCTTCCCCAATGCACTGACTCCCTCCTTCATTAGATGCAGTCCATTGACTTTAAATAACTTTCACTTCCCAAACTGTTGCCAGTTACCTACAAATTTGTGTCCTTTTTCCTGGCACCAGCCCTTGAGCCACATGTTTAGCTCCCCTATTTCCCCTTCTCTGACTTTCTGTTCATCCTCGCCCCTTTCACAGACTGGCAGGATCTTAGAGAAGGTGATGCTGGATGAAATGGATGACAGTTTATCTCTCAGCCTGGTCAGGTATTCCTTGGTCTCCACAACTGATCAGCTGGTGAGATCGTTGGTCACTATTTGTACCAGGACATCAATGTTTTCTCCTGCTTCATGCACGGTTTTAGCAATGCAAACAGTGTCTCTCCATGCTGATGTACCTGGGAGACATCTGACCATTACCCCCGGCTGGAGGTTGGTATCAACTCCCCGAATCAAGGAATCTCCTATGATCAAAAGTGTTTTGAATTTCCTTTTTGATTTGTTTGTTTTGGTCCCTGTTTTGGGTGTGTTTTGTAGTGCTAGCTCCTGTGTAGCAGTATCCTGTTCTGCAGTGTCCTCTGCCCCTTTGATTGATTTCAGATATAGAGGCAGATACCTGTTTGTAGCTTTTATATGGTTTTTGGAGGTGATGCATTGGTGACCACTGAGTGATGGGGCACCTGATTTTCCCCTCCTAACCACCTGCCAACCTCCTGCCAACCTCCTGGCCCAACTACCCTCTGCAGTAGAGCTGCTTCAATTGGATGTTTGGGAACTGGTGGGTGGTCCTTGTAATATATTTCCTCCTGAATATGCAATTTGAGGTGCACAATATCTGCCCATGCTGCCCAGAGCTGAGTCCTTAGATCTCTGCTAGTCCAGCATGTAGGACCGCATCCTAAATCCTGTATAACTGCCCTATTGAAAATTTTCCTGCAGTTAATAATATCCATTCCAGTTGAGCTGCTGAGTTTATAACCTGCTCTGAGTAATTAGAAGGAAAATGAAAGCAAAAGATTTTTTTTTTTATTTTTTTATTTTTTATTATCTTATTTATTTGTTTTTGTATAACTTTTTATAACAAGTTAAATTCAGTGTGCCCTTGTAAGTGAGGTCACTATGTGGATACCCCTCTGATGCTCCCCTTCCTGCTTTGTTACAGGAAATGTCACAACTGTGCTACTCTGTAAAAGGAGTGTAGCATGGGGTGGTTCTGGATGGGGGTGGGTGGTTGGGCTCTTTCCCTTCTGAAAAAGAAGAACCATGGATGAAAGAAACAAGGAGGTAAGAGCAGAAACAATCAACCAACAACAAATGCAACCACTATCCCTCAGTCTGTATCTCGTATGTGCCCCTGTAATTAGCCCTTAAAGCTTAACCTAAAGGTAGATTAAAAAAAAATCTCAAAGCCTGTAAGCACCACTTGTAACAATTTCACAGAAGTTATACCCTGCAAAAAAAATTTGCTACAGAGGAAAAATAAAGCAGTAAAAAAGTAACAACACCTGTAAGAACAACCTGCAGAACACTTTAACTGAAGGTATACCTTGCAAAAAACAAGTTGAATTAGAGAAGATTACAGCAGTAATCTGTAAGCACAAAACAGCAACACACCTGTAGGCACACCCTGTAATAATGCAGCAGAAAGTATACTCTGCAACAGCAGTTTGAAACAGAGAACAATGAAGCAGTAAAATGTGATTAAAAAACAGTAACAAAACCTGTGAGCACAAAAGAAATAGTAACACACAGTAAATCTTCCTAGCCAAAAGAAACCTTAATGTTGTTCCTTGTTCTGTCCTTACAAGCAAACCTAGAAGAAAAGAGCTGAGGTGAAGCTACTGTAGGTGGATTTGCCACCTCAAAAACACAAAGTAACCTGACCTTTTAACTCTTTCCTCTTTTGGGAGTTACTAAGACTTTGTCAGCTCCACCCCCCAGTTACACTCCTAATCCCCTGTAACAACTGTGGGAGGAAAGCAATTAGCTTCTTCAATGTGAGAAGGAGACTGCAATGCAACACCCATGAGACCAAAACAAAAACCTTTCAGCAAAAAATAAAATAGCAGCAAACAGTAATTTTGCTTAGCCTAATGATAGATAAAAAAAGTCACAAAACCTGTAAGCACCACCAGTAACTGTAATCTTTTTCCTTGCTCTGCTCTAATAATGTTGTTCCTTGCTCTTTCCTTACAAGCAAACCCAGAAAAAAAGAGCTCAGGTGAAGCTAGGTGCCTTTGCCAGCAAACCTAGTCATTCACTAAGGTGTATAATTAGGACATCAGGAGCGGTATGTCTCTGGAGTGCTCATTCAGTTGTAGATATTAGCTGATGCTAGCACATAGCACTTCTAGCCATCCAAATAATTCTGTACTCTGACAGATCCAAATTGATACATTGGTTGAACTCCTTAAGAAAGGCCTCTGATCTTCTCATCCAGGAGCTAACCCCAATCCACACAGTCTGTTTCTGGGTCATTGTATAACTTATCTCAAACTGGCAAGTGTTTTAATGTTTTACATTCAGAAGTGTTTATATTTCTGTTGTGTCTGTACATTTTTTTGCTTAGATTTCTTTGTTTGGTTATCTTTTTCTATGTTTTAATGATTTGACTATCCACTCATAAATACATGTTTGTGTTTATAAATTGTGGATGTGGGCTTTTAGTTGTGGGTATATTTGAACAAATATGTTTTATGGCGATTGGTTCATTTGTGGTAGTCAGTCATAACTATAGGTTTATTTTTATTATTCAGAGTTTTATTGTTAGGTCAGTTATAGTTAAAAGATTATTTTATGTGTTCATTGGCGGATTCTTTTCTTTCTTAGCCATAATGTTTTGTTCTGTTTGGACTTAAGTACTGTTCAGATGTTATATAATTTTCTTAGCAACAACAGGTCTTTTTTTTATTGCTTGATTTATATTTGGTTTTAAAGTAAATAGGTGACTTGTCTAACTATGAGTTCTCCTTTAGCTGGCATTGATGGTGGTAATGTTTTTCATTTCTTCTTTCTGTGATATAAATATGATATCTATTAACACTGTTATGGTGTTATTGCTTGTTAGAATTTAAACTACAGTAGGTTTTATAGATTTACTATTTATGTAGTTTAGAAAAAGAGTTTGCTTAGCTTTTAAAGTAATCTATTATTGATATTTTAAGAATGAAGGTTTGTGGTTCAGGTACAACATTATTATAAGGTTGGGGTTAATTGATCAAGTTGTATATTAATAAGTAATGTTTATGTAAGCAATAATACCCAACAGGGTGGGCAGTATTGGGGAATACCGGACTGCCCAGGGGCATGATGAGGCCTGACTCTGATGGCAGATGGCCTTATAGCCCCTGGAAGGTCCAGTATTCCCCAATACCACCCACCCTGGAGGGTATTATTGTGCTTAGACATTGGCAAACTGTATTATTTATTTATTTATTGTTGACTAGGTAAGTGCACTAGACAAATCCTGCCTATTTTTAGGCATGACCCGGGGGAGAGAGATACAGATGAATGCCAAATGATCTTGAACCAGATTAAGCTATTGGTGTTATTTTAGTGAATGAGAGAAATTTGGCCAGGATACCGGGGAAATTCCCCTACTCTTTTTAATAGTTGCCATGGGGTCTTTAACATCCACTTGATCTACCAACAATCCAGGTAGATGGGACCTCGGTTTAACGTCTCATCTGAAAGACGGCACCTCAGAAGTGCAACACCCCTCTCATGCTGCACTATAGTGTCAGTACTGGAATATTAACCCAAGTGCCAGATGTGGGAACTGAACCCACAGCCCTCTGATCTCCTGGCCTCAGAGGCGAGTGTGCTACCTACTGAGCCACTGACACTGCACTTATAAGTGTTTAAAAAAATAAATCATGTACAAAAATAATGTTAAGTCCCTTAACTGGTTTATTTTTTTTTTGTAACAAAAAAGTTCCTCCACCTGCACTACAATGATTTTTGAGATAAAGAGTTTGTCCTAAATGAGGTTCTGTAGTTCTGACTTTTGGACTAGTTGCCAACGCACACACACACACACACACACACACACACACACACACACACACACACACACACACACACACACACACACATGCAGACTGGGCTTAATATGAGTAACTGTCTTTTTTTTTAATTTGTTTTTTATTTACTTATTCAGTTGTTATTCATTTGTTACATGATCTGTTGCTTCCAGTCATGTGGTGGAGTACACAACATAGTGCTATGGAAGCCGAGTATGTAATGAGGTTGATCGTGGCAGGA
This sequence comes from Neoceratodus forsteri, assembly GCA_016271365.2. Lineage (NCBI taxonomy): Eukaryota > Metazoa > Chordata > Ceratodontiformes > Ceratodontidae > Neoceratodus > Neoceratodus forsteri. The sequence goes on from CM057452.1 coordinate 1,877,751,605, forward strand.
GATACAAGAAATTAAAAATAGAGGTACATTTCTGTTTAACTCTTCTTCTGTTGTACTGTAATGAAGTGGGGTACCTTACTTATCAGGGCTGGTATTTTAATTGATGCATGATCAGGAGAATCAGGGTCAGGAGTGGAGGTGGTACTTTGTAAGTTTAGCTCCTTGGACATACACTCTCATTGCCAGCTTGCTGCAACTACTATATGCACAGGCTTTTGAGGGAGCGGGAGCCGCGTGTACCTGTGTCCATTATTAAAGTGTGCTGGGGCTGAGAAATGTTTTCTTTTATTTTAAGGATGCGTTTTTTTTTTGTTTTAAATACTTTTGGTTTGGTTATACTGAGTGTCTGGGAGAAGACTTACCTCATTGGGGTGGAGGGGGCTGCCTTGATCGCTCGTCTGCTTAGTGATCGGAATAATGGTGGCTGGATTATTTTAAATTTAACTGGCACAAGTATACCAATTTGGTTTTGGGGCATGCTGTTGGCACTTACTATTGAGAGGGCTCTATCAAAAAATACCCACCTGCTAATATTAGTTTGCTGGCCAGTCAGAATGCCAGGATTTACTTAGCCATTTTCTAAATTGTAATAGCTTACTACTGTTGGATTTATAAATTTAATAGTAATATTGAATTCTTTAAAGGGACACTGCCAACCCCCTCAGATCTCAGAATGTCCCTAGTTTAAAAAACACATTTTATGATTGCTCACAGTCTGTCAATATAGCTGATGCAGCTCGCTGTTTGATTCTGATTCTATTTTTCTTTTTAAAAGTGAAAAACAGAGTATCCACCACACTGGTGTTACAGTACCACACCAAAACAAGTTTGTTTACATACCTTGATCAACTTCCACTTCATGTGTCCTGGACTTGGGAACACGCACACACAGTCTAGCCACTCATGATGTATTTATTAATTTGAATTTTGGTAACCAGATAAACCCACTGAGACAAAAAGTCCCTTTTTCAGGGTTGACCTGGGGAAGGGTACAAGGGGAGGTACAGAGTTACAGAGTAATGCAAGATAGGTGTACAAAGACATCTGTACAATAGAACATAGAGCACAATATAATGTACAAAAAGGCAAGACATTATATACAAAATAATACAGTGAATATAGAGGCAGCAGGAACAGATGTTGCAGTTAAATACACATTGCATAGGCTAAATTATACTTATTTAAATATCTACATAAATACAGTAAGTTAATCAGGCAGTTCAAAAATGACAGCAGGAGATAGAGGCAGAATGGAAGACTCAGGGGACTGGGGTGAGAAGGAAGACAGATTAACAAATTGGTATGCATTTCATCCAGAGTAACTCACGGAGGGTGGCAAGGCAGAGAGGGGACAAGAGTGAGGAAGGGAGCAGGACAAGACAATGGAGGGGGAATAAGTGGGATTGGATGGTAGCAGTGAGAGACCACTAGTTACAGGTGCAGACTTGATGGGAGGTGAAGTGGGATTTGAGAGAGCTCTTGCAGGAGTAAAGAGAGGTGGAGGTCAGAATGGTAGAGGGCAGTGCATTCCAGAGGAAGGGCCCAGAAAAGGTGATGCAGTGATAGGAGGGGAGACTATTCCATGATGAGTGGCTACACTGTTTGGGGGTGTTCGTAATACTCATAAAGTGTGCATCAAGAGTTGATCAAGGATTTGAAACAAAACTATGTTGTTTATATTACATTTATATCACATATATTACTATTTTGTGATTGCTATTATGACATGGACCCGTTCTATTTATAGTAAAATAGTAAGTTAATTCTTTTGTATTTTTTTTCTGTTTGTTTTTTGGTGTGGTGGTAACTGTTAATATAAAGAATTGTTTGGGAGGAATTTTTATTTTTTTAATTGCAATTTTTAAAATGATGAATAATTTTAGTGAATTATATTTTTATTATTTATTCTGTCAATATCTTGCCATTAAATTTTTGATACTTGGGATATGGTAATAGTTGTGAAATTGGAATCTTGTATTTGGTTTTAGTGGGAGTACTACATAAGTAACTTAAACATTATAGGATTGCTTTATTTGTTTAATGTCAATATTTTTAGTTTGAGTTTATTTTGATTACTTTATGATACTAGCTTTATAAATTATTTTCTAGTTGTTGGTTTTCATTTTTATTTGATTCCTTTGTCTGTCTGTGTTGTCTATCTGTCTGTCTGTCTGTCTATCTATCTAGCTACAGTATGTATGTATGTATCTATCTATCTATCTATCTATCTATCTATCTATCTATCTATCTATCTATCTATCTGATCCATATCTCATCTTCCTCCATCCCCTACTCCCTAGTCCTGACTGCACTCATGTATGTTTCTGGTGCCCGTTTCTCTCATTTTCTCAGGGTTGATCAGGGTTGTACCTGACCAGAAAACTGCTGTATTATTGTAAGATGTTATCCTATACTTCAGCTAAGTCACTGTATATAATGCATAGCTTGATATTTTTACAACTCAGCCCTTGTATTTAAATCTATTCCTGTTTATTTGTACAAACCGTTGCTCTGTACAGTTAAAACTACATATTGTTACCATGCTTCTTCTCTCTGTATCCTGTTTGTTTTCAATGCCCTGGTCATGTACCTGTATTACTGCTTGGATAAGTATTTTTGTATAACTACCAATGTCTAGTTTTGGTTTTTGCTGCCATCCTGTTTGGCCCAAGTCGTGGCTGAAATTGGTCCTTTTGGATCAGCCCATCTACCCAGTTATTAAAGACATAAAAAAATATATAAATAAATAAATAAATAAATATGTTGAGTTTAAAAAAGGACACTGTCAGCTTTTATGACCACTTCAAAATATTTGGAGACATTTACCCCATTTCCTGCTCTACCCTTTCAAATTGTTTGAATTTAGTTAAGTACAGTATTTTTAGTACATAAATGAAATAGTGTGCCTGTTATTATTTCCTTGCTGTATTCTGTAAAGCTAGCTAGGAACATTGTCAACCTTCTTTAAGAAATGTTTAGGTATATATTAGCATTTGTCTGTTTCAGTATCTCATGGCTTCAATTGCATAAGTGAACTTAGAGTGCTATAAAAGTAATGTTAGTCTTTTTTTGTTATTAATATAATAGGTATTACTACTCTTGGGACACCGCCAGCTTTTTCTTTATTTTTAATCTGTAAGTTAAAAAGGTATCTGCAGCCAGATATATGATTATGCAGTTTACATGAGGTCCTAGATTTTTCTGAAATAGCCACATCATGCAAATTTTATACTTCAACATATTTTAAGTATCCTGACCTTTTCACTGGCTGCCTGATGGTCCTGCCTGACCTCACAACAATATGGTATAGAACAGACAATAAACTCATGCATTGACGTTTTTGAACTTATAAGCTACATCTGATAAAAACTTATTCTGATGCAATTCAGTGAACTATGCTAGTGCTGTAACCAGGTTAAATATTTGTTTCAAAAGTGAAGCTGTGACTCTGGGCTTGCACATTTTCATTGGTGCAAATGCACAAGACTGGAGTCACAGCTTCACTTTTTTTAAACACATTTAAACATATTACAGTACTCATTTTAACACTGAAGTTAGTTCAAACAGCAATGCTCACTGAATTACATCAGAATAAATCTTTATCTGATATTGCTTAGTAATTCAAGAATTGCTAAAGCATGGATTTACTGTTTGGAGTCAAATGCTGGCACTAGGGTGATGCCTGGAGTCACAGCTTCACTTTTTTAAACAGGTATTTACCTGGATTTCAGTACTTGTTTTAACACCAGAGTTAATTTAAACAGCAAAGCCTACCCTGCCATGATGCATTGATTCTCAGACAATGTACCAGAATGTTTGTGATGTGTTTGCTGTAAAGTTGAACATTTTTAATAAAAAGTTTAACATAAAAACAAAACATCAAAGCTTACTGAATTCCATAATGAATAAGTCTTTATCTGATGTTGTTTAGAAATTGCAAAAGCTTGTCAATGTACAAGTTAACTGTCTGTTTGCAGTCATATTGTGGGAACATGTAGGACCATCGGGCTGCCAGGGAAAAGATCAGGACACTTAAAATATGAAACAGTGTAATATTTACATGATATGGCAGTTTAGTAAAAATCTAGGACCACATGCAAAATACATAACCATATACAGTAGCTGATGTAGACACATTTTTAACCTGGGGATTAAAAATGCAGAAAAAGATGACAGTGACCCTTTAGGCTATCATGTAAATAATGTGTGTGGAAGTACTTTTTGACCTGTAAGTGGCAAAGTTGTTCCTATTAAAAAAATGAGCATTGGAAAATGTTTATTTTCCTGATTAAAAATTGAAGAAATTACTCTGAGTATTTGCATTAGCATTGCAATTGTTTCATTTTTGAGTTTTCTGGTAAATTTTAGTACAACATTTGATTTTTCATTAATTTCAAACATTTTGAAAGATACTCATGATTCTCAATTAATATTACATGATTTTTGTTTATTTTATGAAAACATCTGAGTTTTCATGCTTTGTGAATATTAAAAACATTTACAAGATATATGTTGATTTTTCTTTAGGTGCAGTTTTTCAAGATTTTTGAATGTTAAGCAATTATCAAGATGTATGTATGTAGAGCTTTTAATCTCAAGATTATTTTTGGTCCGATATTGCATAATACATGATGAATTATGTTCTTGAATATTTTGAAATCTATACAAGATAATCATATAATTTGATGCTTTATTTAGGTTACTTGTCATGTATTTTATGACTTATGAGAATCGTTGTGTTTTGTGGATATTGTATTACGTCTCATACATTTTAGACAAAACTCAAAGCATTGTGTTTTGGAACATTAAAAAATAGACTTGGGGCCAGATATTCAAAACTTGGCCCAAGAGCAAAATTAGCACAGCACGGTGTGCAAAATTAGCCCGTAACCATTTCCACACTATGTTCAAAGGAAAAGCCCAAGGGCTAAATCAGGTGAATATAGCATGCAAATGAAGCCATGCAAACAGGGCTGAGAGTGTAGTGCAAAAATAGCCTGGCAAATAAGATAGCTCTGAATACAGCAACTGGGAAGGCAAAACTGCAACAGCAGCCCAGTGAACACAGAGGTGGAGTATGGCAGAGTTGCAGTAGGTGGCCAATGAGGGTGATAGCAATGAAGTGGTGCACAGCAACTGCAAACAACATTGCAGGTCAAACACAGCAGAACCGAACTATGGTTTTGACAGGTTTGCCTGGGGCTAACTCGTTTGCCTGCTGCTGACATGTTTGCCCAGCACTAACACATTAGCCTGGTGTTAAATTTTGCTATATTCAAAGCTCCTATGCAAATGCACCTACTTAGGCAATTTGTGGGCAAACAGCCATATTAGCATCTCATTATGGCCTGCTTTGCATGCATTACCATGTAGATTGCCCAGCGCTATTGCATGGTGCGCACAGCTCCACCTGTATGTTAGACTGGAACTACAGGTCTGTAGCTGCAGGCTGGGCTCACTCACAGCTCCACTTGTATGTCAGACATGATAATCATTTTGGTAGCTGTAGGCTGGGTTTGGATACAGAAGCACAGACTGTTGTGGCCCAGGAGACTAGCACCACAGGAATCAGTGATTGTGCTGCATTCTGTAGGCATATTGTTATTCCTGCTACAGTGTGTATCAGACGGTACAGTACCACAGTAGCTGGTATTGTGAGGGACACAGCAATGCCTATGGCATGTCAGGCAACAATGACTGCTGCTATCTACATAGTAACATGCACAACTGGTAGGCATGTTCTGACACTGAACACCTCAGTCATACTGTCCAGTGACTCACATATGCTGCGCTGGTGGCATGGGAGTCCCACACTGACATATGCATGGCTGGCCATGTGTGATGGGGAGCCTGGACAGGGTGTGGTATGTGCCTGGGGGGGCAGACAGATACCATCATGCAAGCACACTGATGTGAGGGGCATTCCAGTCACTGGCACATGTGCACTGTGTGGATGGCCCCAGCCATGTGGCAGCACCTACTATATGGTACAGCCTGGCCACCTGTATACCCTCCCCTCAGTACCCACCATTCCCCCAGTGCTGAATGTGTGTGCTGGGCTGTGGTGTCCACTGGGTGCTGGGGCACCTGCAAGTGCCTGGCAGGGTTGGGACCAGTGCAAGATGATGGCAAGGTATGCATTGCCATCTGTGTGCAGCATGTCTCTTCCATGGTATATAGAGTAGCCCAGTGTGGCCATCTGCTCTATATGCATTCCTCATTGGCTGCAGTCATCAGGTGCACCATGAGGCTGTTGTTGCTTATGACCATGTTGCCTGTTGCTGCTGTATTCACACACCCCCATCCTTGTTGTGCCCAGAGTTAAGACTACCTTTCTCTGGGCAGTAATTTACACCACACAAAGTGTTGTGCAAAGTTGCGCATATACACTTTGCATGGTGCTAATGCTCTGAATATAGCATAGCATCTGTATTCATGTACATGCCCCTTCTCTTTGCACAGTACTTACATTATCATTTTTCCTGGCGCTAATGCGGTTTGCTGGTGCTATCTGAACTTTTGAAAATAGGGGACCCACACAAAACTGGTGCAAACCCAGCACAAACGATTTGCACCCAGTGCAAAGTTTTGAATATCTGGCCATAGGTTTGTGAATGTGGTTTCTGTTTTGTATGATGTTATTCTTTTTTTAATGATGATAAAGTTTATGAATTTGGAATATATTGCAGACTGATAAAGTGTACCTGATGGGTTTCTTTAAGAATTATGTAAAATATAGCCATAGTTCTCTTTAAATAAAATAGATGTTTTTGTTTTAAAAATGGTAGTTATTACATCAATGTAAAATGTAATTTAAAAAGTCTTTAGTTTTATTATGAAATTTAGACTACAGTTTTAGTTTTCAGGTGAGTTTTTATATTTGCGTATACTAATTATTTTGTTTGTTTCCTCTTCTTACAGACTTAGAGAAAGAATTCAGAGTGAAACATGCTGACTTGGCAAAAAAGAAGAGGCAGATTAGAAAGGAGCAGTATAGCTCTGTTAAAGAGAAAACAATGTAATAGTTTAAACAGTCTAAAGTACTTGAAAAGAGTAATAAGACAAGTTGTAAAGAGAGATCACATCAGTCTAAAAAGTCTGTTAACATTTAAACAATTAGGAATTAATTCCAGGACCGGTAGAAAAAAAAGTTAAGGGACATGTCTCAACTCAAAAAGAAGGAAATAATCTGATGTTTCTAACATAAACATTTAGGAGGGATTATTGCAGTATTTTAAAAATATTGCTTATCATGCTTACATTAATAACCTTGATAGCACCATCATGAGGATTAAACACAAGAAAAGTAAGTCTGCTTGGATGAGAATGGATCTTGCTGAGAAACATTTTGTTCTCATGGTCTTTGCAGTAAAAAGTCAACTATGAAAGAAATCAAAGTTTCATATGAAAAAATGTGTTTTATGGTGGAAAACAGCTGCCTAGTGTGCACAGTGAAGCATTCTTATAGGAGGAGACTTACAAGTTCAGTAGCACCAAAAGGTAGTGGGCGACAGTGAAGGACTTGTTTATAGTGTTCTGCTAGTTACAGATATGAAAGTTCATGTAATGGAGGATATTATGGACACTCAGACTGTGACATGTCAAATAAAAATGGCTTTAACATCTACATGTGATGAATATTGCAAGGTGAGTGAAGAGTCATTGGACATTTATTTATCAATAAATTTGTAATTGGCTCTGATTCTGAAAGGATGAAAGTAATTGAAAATGTCAATACCTGTCCAGTTTGTGATCGTGCAACTCTGCTGAGTCACAATTTGGCTTGCTTGGCTCTTGTGTGTCACAGCTTTCTACATCACATGTGCATGGTGGCAGTACATCAAACAGGAATGAGATAATTCAGACAAGTCAGATTGCTAGATGAGGTTAGAGGACTTTTTCTTGGACTGGAAAGTTTAGAAACATTTGCAAAAGATGGAGACCTGGGAAATGCTGGTGAATTAGTTGCTCATTTAATTGAAAGGTATGATCAAGCATCAAAGGAAACTGATTACAATATCAGATTGGAATCTTCTCCTCAAGTTTCAGTATCAGAAAACAGTCTCATACAAAATGTTGGCTGTGAAATTGCTAAATTTGAAATTGCAAAGCAGGAAAATGTTTATTAGATTTGTGCCTGCTGTGAATGATTGTTTTATAAAGTTCAAACAGTGGCAGTAGACCTCACATCTGATATTTGTCAGAATGATGTTTGGATTTGATTAATTGCTTTTTATCTTTTGAAGAATGAGACTACTTCATTAGATTCCATGACTTCATGTTGATATTGTTTTTCCAAGTTATGAAGCAATGGTATCCTACCTCAGTCAGTATTGAATCAGATGGGTGTGGATCCCAATGCCTCCTGAAATTCAACTGTTAAACTATTCGAAAAAAAATAGATTCAGACAGTGAAACCCTTTCAAACAATCTTGAGAATAATTCCAAAAGAGGCAAATTATCTTCCACTGAATTGGTGAGGTCTTTGAATGGATCAGTTATGTCTTTACCTTTGCTAATTAAGACACGTGGAAACTGTTGCAGAAATTTGACAGTTTAATTATTTTTATTCAATGGGATTTCTACAAAAAAAATGGTAGGACGCAGTAGACATTGATAACATTTGGACAACCCTTCAATATTTAACAACTAATAATGTTCTTTACACAGGCCTCCAGGTAGAAACTTTTCTGAGTGCCAAATTGTTACACTTGCTGGGTGAGAACCAAAGATTGAGAAAGTTTCCACAGCACATGTCGAAGACATTTATGACCCATACACCATTCATCCTCTTCATGGAAAAGATCATATGGTAGACAGTTTGGGGTTGTATCACATGAAACAAGTCAAGAATGCACTCTTCAGTGTGTCAGAAACCAGACTGGGAGTGTGATGTTTCCCTAATCTGTTTCCTTTAGGTACTGGTAGTCAATTAGATGAACATGAAGTGAGAACACATGAAGCAGAATACAGAACTTAATGAGTTCTGAGTGTTGATCTGAGATTTCGGAAAATAAACATTTTGTATTTGTTTCACTTATTGTGGGAATGTGAACTTAATATTTTGTCTGCTAGTATTGCTCATACTTTATGGTTCACTCATACTTTGACAAATATGTCTGCACAGGAACTTTTGCAAAATACTCTGGACAAATATGAAGACCTGACGTAGAGTTTGAGTAGCACACTTGCTGTCATGCACACTTAGAGTATAGTGCTCCAACTTGGTTTGTAACTCTAAGTTGTGCAGAATACAGCTGGGAGGAGTTATGCATTTTTCTGATTTGTGCAAATAATTATTTGGATGGTGTGAATTCCAAAACACATGGTGAACTTTCTTTACTTGATCTGGTGACAGCATGTCATCATTTCCATCACTGATTTTTGTGGGGTTTTTTTGAGTTCATCTAAAACAAGATCAATTCCCTGTTAGGATTAGAATTAGTGGAACACTATTTCTGGTAGATAGAGTATCAGAGTCATAAAGCTCCTCACATTTAAGTGTTGTTGTGGGTCAAGGATGATCCATTGATTGGTGATGCTAAGAGCTCTGTTATTCTCCAATTCATCCAGAAATATGTAACTTGCAATCTTCTGGATGCAGTTGATAGTCCACCACTAACAAAGTTTGTTGACAAATTTCAGACACACAAATGCAGTACTACCTACTGCTTGAAGACAGTTAAGACAGTTAAGAGTGACAAGCGATAGTACAGAAGATGCTGATTTGACTTTTCTGGATGTGTTGTACCTATTGCAGTTCTTCACAATGTATTTTAGTGACATAATTTGAAGGCAAAATCCCAGAAATTAGTGTATAAGTTGCCATGTTTAGAAAAAGAAATGACATCAATGATTACAGTCCTGTTTTTCTTTTGATGTGGCAGGTAAACATAGATGTGCAAAATGTGTCTGACAGTTCAACGGCACTTGCATACTATATTACCTCATGTATTACCAAGCATGAAGACATGGCACTTCAGCAGATGTGGGAAGAAATGTCTGCTTCCAGATCTTTGCCTTCCCATTTGTGGTCATTGGGCCTGAAAACACTTTTCCATGGAGAGTGTGTAGCCTATGAAGCCAGTGACAGATCAGTAGTAGGCACAACACTGTTTAGCAGATCAGCAGGGATTCCCTATATTCATGTAAACCTGAAACAAAACTGGCATTGTGTGCTGAGGTACATGAAAGAAATTGAGACACTGGCTAAGTGTGACCCAGAATCAGCTGATATACTTCACAGTAATCTGGTTTTTACTTACTATCCCCTTAGTCCAAGTAAATTGTCAGAATTTCGTTTGTTTGAGATTGCCCAATGTTTTGATTTCAAGCAATCAGCTACTGAAAATCACAAGAGAGGAATTTTTGGTCTCTTAAACAGAGAGGGATTTTTGGTAAGATGGCAGAAACCATGGCTTATTTATAGAGCACCCATTCCCAGGGGCTTAGAGCACTGTATAAAATGTAAACAGTTCACAAACAATTACTACAAACAGATAAAACTTACAATAATAAATGTTACCCAACTAACAATACCAATTAAAAGAATAAATTAAAATCAAATAAATAATAATAGATACTGATAAAATTCCTGCTAGACTGCCAGTGAGTCAGGGGCCATTACTTATAATCCAAAGGCCTCCTTGGAAAGATATGATTTCAGACCCTTCTTAAAGGCCTCCAATGAGGGGATCTCCCTCAAAGGTCTTGGAAGTGAGTTCCACAGGGCTGGGTCAGCCTGTCCCCACATGATATCAGCTGTGCCCTGGGAATCACTAAGAGGCCCACCTCAGGGGAGCAGAGATGGCAGAGGGTATGATGAGGAGTCAGGGGGTTACAGAAATAGCTAGTGCCCAGTCTGTATTTATTTATTTATTTAAAAGTTTGGCAATCAGGAAAGGCACACCGATCTGAGTCTCATTTCCAGGTGTGACCCCTGGGAGGGGGAATGGGAAACAAAACAAGAGGCAGTTACAACAACTGAATGAATGACCAACAGTATAAAGTGCTTTACAGTGGGAAATGATATTGGTGTACATAAAATGAGGGAATAAGACAACAGCACAGTACATTGGTATCATTTACTGATTTACAATGTAAAAGGGTCATGGGGACAAAGTGGTAGAGTTCAAGTAAGGCAAGGCGTTCTGGGGGTGAGAGGGTGTGAGGGGAGACTGGCAGAACATTATAAGATGCTTGAAAATTGAATTATGTGAGCAATATTGTTGGAGTATTTCATGAGTATAACACAGGAAAATTGATAGAGGCATATGATACTAAAAAGTTGCAATAATAGACAGGAGAGAAAGTTAAAAACAAAGAGCCAGGAAATTAAACATATGCTGTAGGTGGAAGCAGAAGGTGGAGAGCATTTGTGGATATAGTTCAGTGCATAAGGAATTTAAGACTTTATAGGTCAGAAAACTGACCTTGAACATATTTCACCACCTCACGGCAGCCAATGCAGATCACACAGGACTGGGGTCACATGACAGGACCTCAGAAGTCCATCAGCAACCTCGCTGGCACATTCTGTACCAGCTGTACATGATGTTGGATGCCTCCATTCACCCTAAGGTACAAAGTATTGCAGTAGTACAGTCTGGAAGTCACAAAAGCATGTATTAGGGAGGGCAAGTCATCAGGCAGGGCCTCTGTCTTTCACATCTTCTCTCTCCTTTCCTTCATGCAACTGCATCCGTCCTTACCTTGTCTGACTATTTCCAACAGTGGATGTTGATTAGGATTGATGACCCTCCTCACCTTTGTACAGTTTTTATATCTGTATTGGCATTGTTTGTAATTCCTGCCAGGTCAATTATTTAATGGACATTTGTGTACATGTTGTAAAATTCTGCTCCTTCTATGCCTTGTACTTACTGTACTGCTTGTTTTGCTTTGTATTGTTATCTGCCCAGGACCACCTTGAAAATGAGCTTGCTCAATGGTGTATATGCCTGGTAAAATAAAGTGATTGATTGATTGATTGATTGAAGGGGTTTAATCTGGGTGATGTTCCTAAAGTAGTAAAAACCACTCTGGACAGCAGCTGACACTTGAGCCTCCAGTGTCAATCCATTATCCAGGATAACACCCAGATTCTTCATCTCTGTAGAGGTGGTAAGAGGTATCAAAGGGGAAGACAGCTGTCTGGTACAACTTCCATCCCTTGGCTGTATTGCTGATGCTTGCATTACCCAAAATGTTTCCTTCAAAGCTGGTCAGTCATTTAACAGATCTCAGTGTGGATGTGTCAAGAACAGCTGGACCTGATAGTGTTCTTACTGTGTGTAGGAATGCCTGTTTGATGCTTCATCGAAATTTCACTGTAGAAGGTGATCTAGTCAATGGTGTCACTATGGGTCATATTGTCAACTTTCAATTTTATGTTTGGAAAGTGTTTGTAGAACACAATGTTGTGAAATGTAAGTCTACTGACACACCACAGATCATCAAGAGAACTTCAGTGAAGTTTCAATTGATTCAAGATGTTTATGTCATGAGATAACAGTTCTCTTTAACTGTTGCATATGTAGTATGCATTCATAAGTCACAAGGTTTGACTCTTGATACTGTTCTAATTAACACTGGAAAGGAGGTCTTCAAATCATCATGAGTTATGTCACTTTGTCTCGACTGCGTACTCCAGATGGGCTACATCCCATTCGACTTGATAAATCTAAAATCAGAGTAAAAAGAACGTGTGTCTTGGAGTACAATCATCTGAGAAGTCTTTATCAGAATTATTTGCCAATGATTCTGTTGTATTCAGACATATCAGCTGCTGAAAAAGTTTCTGATGAGCATGTTTTAGGACCACAGAATGATTCTGTTGCAAAGACCCAAGTTAGGACAGATGAATCCACTACTGCACAGAAGTCTGAAGAAACTTTGGCATAGATATCAGCAGTCCTGGCACCAACATTTGAAAATAATACTGGCAACAAGTGTTATGCAAATAGTATTGTTCCAGTGTTTCTGTCTCTTGATCCTGGGATGCAAGTAATCAGTTAAGTTCAGAATAAAATGGTGGTGGATTCTTTTCTAACATTGGCATCTTTAGTTGCTGCTCAGAGAGACCAAATTCACAGTTGTACTGATTTGCTCATGGCTGTGTTGACATATTCCTCTAATATGTTTGCCACCAAACTACACGATGTACTGGCAAAACCAAAAACAAGGTGCTGCATCAGCATATGGTCTGAAATCAAAACAAAATGGTAATATTAAATGCACGTTGAAAATAGAAAATATAGTTAAACATCTGGTTAAAAAAGAAAGATGTGCTGGTGTTTTATTCAGATTTGATTGACACAATGGATATTGAAGGAGTTCAGATTTGATATTTGTTTCAGATGGCTTTCTCAGAGCAACACTGTTGCCATCAGCATAGAAACATAGACTTTGACGGCAGATAAGGACCACTTGGCCCACCTAGTCTGCCCATTTCGGTACCTACAGGATAAGCTGCAGATCTTGGTTAACCAACAGCCTATTTCTTCCTACCCCCCACAAGAATTGCCTTATGTCTGTCCCATGCATTCTTGAATTCACCCACAGTTTTAGACCCCACAACCTCCTCAGAAAGTCTGTTCCATGCATCCACCACCCTCTCTGTGAAAAAATACTTCTTCACATTGCTCCTGAGCTGTCCCCCCTCTATCTTCAAATTGTGTTCACTTGTTCTTGCACATCTCTTTTTCTGAAAGATGCTACCCTCTTGGACTATGTTGATTCCACTGAGGTACTTAAAAGTTTCTATCATGTCCCCACTCTCCTTCCTTTCCTCAAGGACATGCATATTAATCTTCTTTAGTCTGTCCTTGTATGGCTTCTCATGCAGACCCTGCACCATTTTAGTTGGCATAACACTACAACTGTGGATGGATGCAATAATGAAGCATGGATAGATTTTCCTGTTCCTGAGATGACAAGTGTGGCATTCAGAAGTATATGTTGCAATGTTGTTACTGAACAACCTTGTGGAACTTGTGGTGATTTGTTAAAGAAAACTGGGGATTTGGAACAGTACTCTAAGGGCTGGATATTCAGAAATGCGTCAAAGGCAGTCGCAATCCCAGCGCAGTGCAATTCAACTGCTCTATGGCATGGTTGCACACTGTGACATGCGCCAGCGCAACAAGGCTGAATATTGCAGGGATGCGCCATGGGAGCAACCCAACATGCACCACAGTGCAACCAGGGATGCACAAGGGGCAGAGGAAGATGCGTCAAGGCACAGCAGGACCAGCCACAGGCACAGTAGGGATCTAGGCATTGGGGAAGGGGGGGACAGCATGGGGAGGCAGTGGATCCAGGCTGGGAACACTGGCAGGGATGCACAGCTGGCCCACAGGAGACCACTGCCCATGGAGCACACGCATGCAGCCAGCCACCCCCCCAGCACTGGAGTGGTGGATGCATGGTACAGGCGGCACCAGCGTCCAAAGGTGAGCCCCCACTAGCCACCCCCCACTGGATGGCACGCCGCACCTGCCCGGACCATAGTAAGCCACACACTGGCACACAGCACCCAACACACACACCACACAGCCTGTACAGCCAGCCTATTGCCATCCCAAGGCACAGCCACCGACCGAGGGCCAGGTCACCACCATGCACGGTCCACACAATGACACTGGCACACCACACAGCCACCCACCACACCATTGCAGCATGGTCCCACTCGCCAGCTGCGAAGCAGGCATAGACACAGATGGGTAAGCAAGGAACAAATGTACTGAACAGAAAACAACAATATGAAACAAGGGATAGGATAGGTGAGGGAGGGAAGGGGACAGGGTCTGTACAGTCAGACGGGGGAAGGTAGGGGAAGGGAGATCAGGGGCAAGAAGGGCTCAGGTATCCACTATGGCTGGCCATGGCCTGCTGCCACCTGGCACCTCCCCCTGAACCGGTCCCTCAGCAGGATCCTCCTGGTCTGGTCAGCTATCTCCATGGTGTGGGAGGTGATTAGGGTGATTTGTCACAGGAGGAGACAGTAGATAGGCAGGCAAGATCCCCTCCGGACACCTATGGCAAAGGAAGGGACAGGTGAACAGTGCGCGTCCATAGCACCCAAGCCCCCCCACTGTGCACAGTGAATAGTGGGAACACATGCCCCTGGAGTGGCATCCTGGACACCCGCAGTGGATGAGCCTATGCCTGCCACCAACCTGGTATGCCACGACAGTGCACAACGCTGGACACCACTGCCCAAGAGCCACCTAACGGTACAGTGGCATGCAGGTGGCACGATGCTGCAGCAGAACCACAGCAGCACTGGTAGTAGCCAGATGCACACCTAGCCCACCAACAGCTGCCACACATGTGCAATGGCTGCCCCACGGTGCCATGCATACTGCACCGTGTGCTGCACACAGCTGACACAGCACAAGGCACAGGAGGCCATGTCCATACTCCCACCCCAGTCAACCACCCTGCACAGCGATGAGGGAATGCACACTGCCTACCTTCCTGCCATGGTGCTGCATGCGCAGATCCTGCAGCAGCTCCTCTGCCACCACTTGGTACTGCTCCCCCTGCTGAAGGACCTGAAGTGGCCTGCCAGGTACCCCTGCCACCCTGGCATGCCTCTGATCTTCAGGCCCTAGGACAGGAACACAGACAGGCACACACCAGAACACAGCCACAGCATGAGCCCACTGTCCCTACCCCGAAGCACAGTGTGCACCACAGCTGGGCAAGGCCACAGGGTGGTGGTGCAATGCATCCAGTGACAGACAATGCCATGCCACAGGGCACACAATGACAGGGCCCCCCCAGCATGGTATGCAGCCCTGCCACCACCACGGTACGGTGGTCATGCACAGATGCAGTATGAGCCCACTTACCTGGCCGTGGCATGGCCCCCCCCACAGACACACACCTACAGCACCCTCAGCCACTCCAGGTCCCTCCTCACCAGATCACCATACCTGTGGCGGCACTGCTCCCTGGTGTGCTGCACCCCTGTGGCCTGGACCAGCCCATCCGCAATGGCCTGCCAAACCTCGGTCCTGGGCCGCTGCAGGGGCTGCTGCCCAAACAGGCCGGCAGCATGGGGCTTAACCTGAGCCACCAGGTTAACCAGCTCCACCTGGCTCCAGTTCCTCACCTGTTGCACTGCATGGCGCCTCATACTGCCAGTACAATAGCCGATTCAAAATGGTGCCCAGTAGCGCATGTGCACAATGTGTGCAAAGTGCACAGGATGCGTTCCTCATGGACAATTGCTCGCCTCCTACAATGGCACATCCCTGAAGATGCACGGTATCAGCATGGCCACACTGGCATGTGTGGCAGGAGTCCCAAGGGGGCAGAGGGCAGGGCGGGGGTCAGGGGTCAGCACGTGCAATGTGTGCATGTGCACTATAGAGACCATGATGCATAGTGCACAACAGGGCCCATAGAACACCATACCCCATAGGCCCAATACTGCCCGGGTGCCAGAGGCCCAAGAGCACTCGGGCACTATAGGGTCCATGGTGCATAAGGAACCATGGACCCAGTAGTGCTACTAGTGCATGTTGTGCAGTAGGGTAGCACATGCCATGGTGCATGAGTGTTGCCGAGGGTGCACTGCGTATGTCTCGGCATTGTGCCATGACATGCGCCAGAGCAAGTCCATTGCACAGTGCGCAATATCGAATTATTCAGCCATCACATGCAGCCTGTGCTGTCTTTAATTGCTGCAAATTTTCGCCCCCCCATTCCCCCAACTCTTAATTATAAGCCCTGTTAAATCTGATTGACAGGAGCTAAACACAGGATATAGTAAGGGGTGTGAAGTAGGAGGGGCATAAGGGGGAAGAAGCCCACCCTCAGCAAGACAAGTGTTTTGACTCATTTATTTATTTATTG
The DNA here is from genome assembly GCA_016271365.2 of Neoceratodus forsteri. Taxonomy (NCBI): domain Eukaryota; kingdom Metazoa; phylum Chordata; order Ceratodontiformes; family Ceratodontidae; genus Neoceratodus; species Neoceratodus forsteri. The sequence goes on from CM057452.1 coordinate 1,877,768,471, forward strand.
GTTTCTTTTTTTTTTTTAAAGAAAATTATCTGAGGATCAGTGGCAGGATTTTTAGGAAAGTAAATTAATAAAAAGGGAACTAGGAGAGCTTCAGTAGCAGACAAGTAGTGGAATTGCAGTATAATGTGGGAGTGGTGCAATGCAGTGGCTGTGGGGCAGCCATGTTCAGGCAGACCTTCTGGACACTGAGGTGCTGCCCATCTGCATGCATCTCTCTGGACTGCGGGATGAGGTAGCCAGACTCAGAGCAGAAGTAAACTGGGTCAGGAGTACCATCACCCCTATCCAGAGACCACCCAGTCCAATGCAACTGCCTCAAAGGATGCCGAGCGAGGAGCACTTGGATGACAGTGGGCTCAGGGAGGGTTAGAGTGGTCAAGCAGAGGCATCCCAGATCCTATTCCACTCAAGAACTCATATGCCACACTGGCAAATGAGGACAACCAAATAAAGGGTACCCAGAGAGTGGAAGGAAAGGATGTGGAGGTTAGCCAAGGAGGTGACCTCAGCGGGAAAGCAGTGGACCCCAGAGGAGGAGGAAGCGATTCCTGGTGGGGGACTCCATCATAAGAGGGATCCAGCTAGGAACACAGGAGGGGGAGGACAGGGAGGTGAGGTGCTTACCAGGTGCCATGGCATGGAGGGATGGAAGGAAGATCCTGGGGATCACTGGGAAGGCAAGACGGAAGGGTGAGCTGGATGTCATTATCCACCTAGGCACTAATGACCTGGCAAATGGGGAGCCAAAGGAAGTTCAGGAAGAGTTTAGGAAACTGGGGAGGGTCTCAAGCAGTAGCTACTTCTGTCACTTTCTCAGAAGTACTACCTGTGAGAGGCAAGGAGAACATAGGAGTGCATGCACCAGGAACTTTAACTCATGGTTGAAGAATTGGTGCTGTGAGGAAGGGTTTGGATTCATTGGTGACTGGGGACCCACCTGGAGGGATGGAGGTTTGTTCAAGCCTGACGGCCTGCATCCATCCTGGAGGAATCAAGCACTCAATGATAAGTTTAAATGCTACATTGACAAGCATTTAAACTAGTAAAGGGGTGGCAGGCTAGCAAGGAGGGTACCTATTGCTCACCCCCACAGCTAGCAGTGGAACCAGTGAACCAGAGGAGTGGCTATCTGCAAAGCAGTGTGCAAAAGATGGAGATTAGTGCCCAAGAGGTGGATAAGCAGAAAAGGGCAAAATTCAGCAGAAGGGCAGACAGCAAGGAGAACCAGGGATAAAGGACAACCAAGGAAGGGGCTGGAGTGGAACAGCGAAACAGTCTAGGGAGGTCAAATCATGGAAAGCCATGTGTGCAAATGTCAGGAGCCTTAGCAACAAGATGGAAGATTTGGAGGCTGTCATGGTGCAGTCAGACCTGGACATTGTAGCCATCACTGAAACCTGGTGTAATGATAACCATGACTGGGAGATGGCCATACCTGGCTACAACATATTCAGAAGAGACAGAGCAGGCAGGAAGGGAGGAGTGGCACTGTATGTGAAAAATGACATAAGGGCCACAGAGATCCAGGAGGAACAAAATGGGGAGAGATACTGTGGGTTAAGCTGGAAAGGAAAATGGGAACAGCCATCCACACAGGTGTGGTCTATAGACCACCAGCCCAGGAGGAAGAAACAGATAGGGAGCTGATGCTAGCCATCCAAAGGATGGCAGACAAGGGTGAGGTAGTACTGGTTGGAGACTTCAATATTCCAGACGTGGACTGGAGCATCCCAGCTGCAGCATCAACTAGGAGCAGATTTATCCTGGACTCCTTCAGGGTGCCTTTCTCAAGCAACTGGTCATGGAACCAACTCGGCAGAAGGCAATACTGGACCTTGTGCTCACAAACAGGGACAGTGTGATGGGGGTAACAGTGGGGGAGCACCTGGGGAACAGTGACCACCAGTCATTGTGGTTTGAAATCACAGAAAGAGCAGAACCAAACCACACAAAACACGATCCTGGATTTTAGGGGCAGACTTTGGGAAAATAGGGAGATACTTGAAAGAGGCATTAAGGGTAATGGGACAGGAATCAGGGTTGAGGAACAGTGGGCAGTATTTAAAATTGGGATTACAAGAACAACAGAATTATGCATTAAGCAGGTTAGCAAAAGAAAAGGAGAGGAGACCATTATGGTTTTCCAAAGAGGTATCAAAGAAAGTGAAAGCCAAAAGATTGCATTCAGGCAATACAAAGACACAGGCAGAAGGGATAGGAGAAGTACCAGGAGAAGCAAAGGGAGGCAGGGAGGTCAGTAAGGAAAGCCAAAGCTCAGACAGAAGAACACATTGCAAAATCAGTGGGTAGAGGGGACAAAACCTTTTACAGGTACATAAGTGAAAAAAGAAAGACAAAGGGAGGGATAGTGAGGCTGAAGGGGGAGGATGGAGGCCGCGTGGAGGATGACAACAGTAAAGCTGACATATTGAACAAGTATTTCTGCTCAGTCTTTACTGAGGAAGATGAGGGTAATGGGTCTGAAGGGAGTACAAGGGGTGAGAATGGTGCAGAAATGGACACAAGTCCCTTTACACGATAAAGGATCCTGAAGGAACTGGAAGTAATAAGAGTTGATAAAGCAATGGGGCCAGATGGGGTGCACCCCAGGGTCCTTAAAGAACTAAGAGAGGTGGTGGTTGAACCTCTGGCTATCCTGTTTAGCCAATCACTGGAAACAGGAGGTACCCAAAGACTGGAGGACAGCAGATGTAGTCCCCTTATACAAAAGGAACAAAGAGGAAGCAGGGAACTACAGACCAGTCAGCCTCACCCTAGTAGTGGGGAAGATCATGGAAGCACTACTGAAGGAGAGATTGGTGGAACATCTGGTTGTCAATGGACTACAGGACCCAAGGCAGCATGGTTTCACCAGGGGTGGTCATGTCAGACCAACCTCATTGATTTTTGACTGGGTGACTAGGGAGGTGGATCAGGGAGGGCAGTGGACATGGCCTATCTGGACTTCAGCAAGGCCTTTGACACTGTGCCACACAGAGACTATTACACAAACTGGGGAATATGGGTGTGGGAAGGACAGTAGTGTGGTGGTGGTAACTGGCTGGGTGGCAGGACACAGAGGGTGGTGGTAAATGGCTGTCACTCCACAGAGGAAGAGTGACCAGTGGGGTACCACAGGGATCAGTGATGGGACCGGTCCTATTCAACATCTTCATAAGTGACATTGCACAGGACCTAGAAGGCAGAATTTCACTGTTCGCTGATGACACAAAGCTCTGTAACAGAGTAGACACACCAGAGGGTGTAGACAGAATGAGAAGGGACCTGCAGAAACTTGAAGAATGGTCAGGGGTTTGGCAGTTGAAATTCAATGCAAAGAAGTGCAAGATAATGCATATGGGGCACAAAAACCTGGCACAATATATCAGTTGGGGGTGAGGATATAGCATGCACCAAGCAGGAAAGGGATCTTGGGGTTATCATCTCTGATGACCTCAAGGTAGGAAACAGTGTGACAAGGTAGCAGGTAAAGCAAATAGGATGTTGGGATGTATGGCAGGGGCATCACCAGCAGGAAGGGAGGTCATAATTCCACTATACAAGACACTAGTGAGGCCCCACCTGGAGTACAGTGTACAGTTCTGGAGACCATACCTACGTAAGGACATAGACAGGGTAGAGAAGGTTCAGAGGAGGGCAACAAAGATGGTGCATGGATTGCATCACAAGTCCTATGAAGACAGGTTGAAGGAACTCAGCATGTACTCCCTGGAGGAGAGGAGGGAGAGAGGGGATATGATAGAGACATACAAGTATCTCACAGGGAGGAACAGGGTGCAGGAATACACTATTTTTAAGCGAAAAAGATGTTCCAGGACTAGAGGGCATGGGATGAAGTTGGAGGAGGACGATTCAGAGGAAACATGAGGAAGAATTCTTCACAGAACGGGTGGTGGACAAGTGGAACACCCTGCCAGAGGAAGTGGTGGGGGCTGAAACAATCACGGGATTTAAGAATGCATGGGATAGACATAAAGGAATTCTAAAGGTCAGGGGTAAGGGGCAACAGACTTCTAGGAAAACATAAACTGAACTTACAAGCTCAAATGGGCAGACTGGGTGGGCCATAGGCCCTTATCTGCCGACACTTTCTATGTATCTATGTATCTATGTAGCCTATCCATGGAGCAAAGGGGATATTTGCATGTCATTACCATTGCGCAACAGCCGATTTGCATGCAATGCACTATAAAGACGCCGCACAACAGCACAGGCCATGGACTGGTATTGCAACCATCAGAGGTAAGTTGCACCTGCCGAGGGGATGGCCAGCACAGCAGGATGGATGGCTGGGGTGGGCCACTGCAGCCAGTAACCACATGTCCTTGTCCACAGGTAGCAACATGTCTGAGCATGAGGAGGGTGAGGAGCATGGGCCCACCCACAAGCGCAGGCCCAACTTTACAAAGGCGGAGGCCCATGCCCTGTTCAAGGTGTACCTCAACAGGGAGCCATTGCTAAGTGGCACCACTGGCACACCCCAGGCCAGGGCCGTGGCCTTGTTGGAGGTGGTGGCAGCCGTGAACCAGCAGGGCAGCCACCAGTTGTCTGCACAGGAGTGCAAGAAGGTGGGCACTGACAAATGTCAGATTAAGAAGAAGGTGGCGGCCATATGGGCTGCCTGGTCAGCCACCAGTGGGGCCCAAGCTGCTGTGCCCCAGCTCATGGTGCAGAAGGAGCTGGTGGCAGTCACCATGTGGCACAGCGCATTTGAGGGTGTGCCAGGCAGTGGCTTCCAGATGGGAGGGAGTCCATCACTGCATGGTAGGTATGGCGGGGTGGGGGGCGAATGGTACAGCGGTACTAACGCATTTGTGTTCCCTTACAGCAATGGCTCACCAGTATGCAGTGGCAGGGGTGCCTGTGGGTGCCACGGGGGCAAGCCCAGCCCCGGAGGACCAGCCATCCACCTCCACGGGCATCCGGGGACATGATTGGGTACAGCACACCACCGACGTCCAGCCGGATATCCTGGGCATGGTGGTGGACAAGGCCCTGGCTGTGTTCCAGCGGGATGCCAGCCATGGTGTGCTCTGTGCTGAGACACAGTTCGGGAAGGGGTCCAACACCGATGATGATGTGACATTAATCCTGGACAGTGGGGGTTTTGTCTCGAGGGAGACACCCATACCATCCACCATCACTGGCAGTGCGGCCAATATCCTGTTGGTATTGGAACAGCAGCCCACCGCTGCCCCTGGTTCTGCTGTGTGCACAGGCACAGTGGCGGTGGGTGGTGGTGGTGATGCAACCACCCAGGCGCTGGCCAGTGCACAGAGGCTGGAAGGGCAGCAGCAGCAGATGGCTTGGGACGTTGGGCAGCCGGGTGAAGTATCCGCCACCGGTGCACCTGACATTGACCAGCCCCATGGGGATCCCACTGTGCAGCACCCACCTGAGCGAGGCACCATGCAGCGTGGTTGTATGCCACCGGTGGGTCGGCACCATGCCCATGCACCCCTGGGCACCAACCCCTTGACCGAGCACACCCGATTGCTGTGGGCCTCCATGGAGCAACAGGTGGTGCTCATAGCTAGGGTGCATGTACTCCATGCGGAGGTGCACCAGGCAGCCAAGCAGCATGAGAGGGGCACCGCGCAGGTCCTGGAGGCCATACAGCACCTGCAGGAGGACACGACCTCATCCCTGGACTGCATAGCCAATGCAATCATGGTCAGCTCTGCACCACTGGCTGCCACAGGGTGTGGCCATTTGCCACAGACACTGCAGAGTGCAATTTCCACCCCACGGCGTCGGGCGACCCCCTCAGTGTCAACACCAGGCTCTGCTGTGGGCATCCCAGGCATGCCTGGGGTGGGCCTGCTTGGGTGCCTGCAGACCCCTGCGAGGACCCGGTCGCATTCCCACAGTTCAACCCCTGGGGGTGGTCACAGACCCCCTGTGGCTGTTGTGCAGCCAGTGGCTGCTGAGCAGCCATGGTGCGGCTTCCCCCGTGTTCGGGGTGGCCGTGTTTCCATGCGGTGGACCTGAAGTGCACGCCACCCTGTCCACTGTCTGCTGCCACTGCCCTGTGTGCACCTGGGCAGTGTGTGTGTGTGTGTGTGTGTGCATGCCACAGTTGTGGCATCTTTGTGTCACACCTCACGCTGCCTGTGTGCGCATCTGCCCAGCTGCTGGCCTGTATGGCATGTGCATGATGATGGCAGCTCAGCACTGGTTGCACTTGTGCACCAGCATCCTACATCTGAGCCACACCATGTGCTGGCACCTGGGCATGTGCCTGCGGTTGCCAGTGTGTGCGTGTGTATGTGTGTGTGTGTTGCTGTGCAGTGCTGCATGGTGTTGTGTGTGGCTGTGTGGCATGGCCCCCCTACGCCCCTGCCCCACGCCTGTGCATGCATGCCCATGGCCATGCCTGCACATTCCTGTGTGCTGTGCCACTGTGTATGTTCTGTGCATGGGGGTTGTCCACCTACCTGCGTGCACTGTAGTGCTCTTGTGTGATCCTGTAGCGATGCTGGCTTGCCATCCTCTTGAGCTGGGATCCCTCCGCCCGGGCAGGGCTGCCCAACACCCCACGGCCCATCACCGATGTTGTCCCTACTGCTGTCCTCCTCTTCGGCCTCGATTGCTATCCCACGATCAATGGCCATGTTGTGCAGCATGCAGCAGGCCAGTAATAGGCCACAGGCCTTCAAAGGGCTGTACTGTATGGCACCACCAGACCTGTCTAGGCAACGGAAGCGTGCTTTTAGCATCCTGAACACATGCTCAATGATGTTCTGCATGCTGGCGTGTGCCTCATTGTACTGCTCCTCTGCTGGGGATGACAGGCACTGGTAGGGGGTGAGCAGCCAGGGTCTGAGTGGGTAGCCACTGTAGCCTGTGTGGACAGAGATGTGGTTAGCCTCATGTCCTCTGTCACTGTGCCCCTTGCCCTTCCCTGGCACTCCTGCCAGTGCATCTGCCCTTCCCACCCCCCTCCCACGCCCTGCTGTACCCAGCTGCTCATGGTCCTGCCATACTCACCCACTAGGTGACCTGTGGAGATGTCCCCTCTCTCGTACCTGTGGCACAGTGCTGAGCTGTGCCAAATGAAGGAGTCATGTGCACCCCCAGGGTGTGTGGCACAGACATTGGTTATGCACCCCCTGGCATCACACACCACCTGGCAGTTGATACTGGGGTAGCCCTTTCTTTTCACATATGCTACCCGCTCCGGGCCAGGTGGCATGTGGATGCCCACATGGGTGCAGTCGATGGCCACTAGCACGCCAGGCATCTGTGCTACCCTGTGGAACTCCTGCATGGTTGATGTATGCTCTGCTTGAGTGCTGGGGAAGTGGATGTATTCCACAGCATGTAGCAGCAGGGCATTGAGGAATTGTGTGAGGAGTCGTGATGTGGCCAACTGGGTTATGCCTGTGGTGTCCCCTGTTGGTCTCTGGAAGGTGTCCGTGGTGAGCAGGCACATGACAGCTGTTACCTTCATCTCCACCATCAGGGCATGGCTCTGTCTACTGGGTACCTGCATCTCCTCACTGCACCGCTCACAGAGCTGCCTCAGAATCGCCCAGTTCAGGTTATACCGGCCCACAATCTCCATGTCAGCATGGGTCTCAAAGCTGATGCATGGACAGTACCACCTGTTCCGGGCGTACCGCCGACGGGCCCTTCCACAGCCACGTTGCTCTGCCTCCTGCCTCCTCACACCCCTCATTATGGCCTCCATCTGGAATACTGCACTGGCCATGGCCCCCGTTGTCCTGTCACCCCCTGAGCATCTGGCTCCACTGGGCCACCTGGCACTGTAGGGCAGTGTCTGTCACTCAGCCAGGCTTATTCCTGCATCACATGCCCCTGGCTGTCTGTTGCCTGTGGGATCTGTCCCCCACCCCTGTGGGTGCCTGTGTCACTCCCTTTGGTGGCTTCTTCTCCCTCTTACTCTCTCTCACTCCCTCTTTCTGCCTCCCTGTCTGTCACACACACTGTCTCTCACTCTCTCTCTCTCTCTCTCTCTCTCTCTCTCCCTCTCTCTCTTTCTCTGTCAGCCTGTCTGTCTCCCTCTGTCTTGCTCCCCTCTGGCACAAGTGCTGTCCCCCTGCTTGCTCCCTATTTTTATAGGCTCAAGTCTGCGCATCTGACAGTTGCTCCTCACTTGCTCCATAGGTCGGGGGTTGAATATCGCACTGTGCCGCATATTCATGGGTACGCCCCCTGCCCATGTGCATGCATTCATTACTGTTGCACATTGGCGCACTGCTACTTGCACTGCGCAGTGGCTCCTGCTGAATATCACTGTATGGCGCATCTCCGCAGTTGCACATGCGCAACCCAGTTGTGCCATGCGCAACTGCTTTGAATATCCAGGTCTAAGTATTTTATTATTATGCGCCATATTTTGATACTCAGAGTCAAAAAATAGATGCAGGCATTTTAGAATCTTATCTGTTGATATCTGTTTTTTCTGTTTTTAAATTTGTAACCCATGCTGTGATCTTTTGCCAAGGCCCAATCAGTAATTCTGGCCATTATGTAGTCTAGCTGCATTAAGCACAGGGTTAGATTGAGTGTAATGATTCTGTTAATACATTCAAACAGTGACTGCCATGGAATTTGAAAAATGCCTACATTCTGATTTTAAAATGAAAAAAAGTGTAAAGAATACATCAGTAAAATAGAAACATAGAAATTGTCAGCAGATAAGGACCGCTTAACCCATCTAGTCTGCCTGTAAGCCCTCTACTTGAATACAGCTTCTGACCCTCCCTTTGTTTTACCTCTATGGTTCCCCTATGCCTGTCCCATGCATGTTTAAATCCAACCACGGTGCTTGCTCCTACCACCTCCTGTGGCAAACCATTCCACACATCCACCACTCTGTCTGTGAAGAAGAATTTCCTCACATTCCCTCTTAACCTGCCATGTTCCAATTTCATGTCATGCCCCCTTGTTCTTGTACTCATCCTGTATTTGAAGATGTCTCCCCCCTGCACCTTGTTTATGCCCTTGAGGTACTTGAATGTTTCTATCATGTCCCCTCTCTCCCTCCTCTCCTCCAGCCAGTACATATTGAGGTCCCTTAATCTCTCCTTGTAAGTTTTGTGGTGCAAGCCCTGTACCATCTTAGTAGCCCTTCTCTGGACCATCTCCAGCCTATTAATATCCTTTCAAAGGTGCAGCCTCCAGAACTTCACACAGTACTCCATGTGACGCCAGACAAGGGATTTATATAATGGCATCACTACCTCCCGATTTCTGATGGTAATACCACTGCCTGTGCACCCCAGCATGCTACTGGCTTCCCTGCTGCTCTTGTGCTCTGCTTTGACATTTTCCGGTTATCTGAAATAATAACCCAAGATCCCTTTCTTCCTTGGTGACTGTCAACAACCACCCCCCATCCTGTAGCTATCTCCGGAGTTTCTATGCCCCAGGTGCATAATTTTGCACTTCTTTGAATTAAACCTCAGTTGTCACTCCTCAGACCATTTCTCAAGCTTCCCCAGGTCCTTCCTCATTTTCTCCACCCCATATGGAGCATCCACCCTGTTACAAATCTTGGTGTCATCGTCAAACAGGCAGCCCTTTCCAGACCAGAATTAAAAAAAGAATATAAAGCACAGAGTAATAAGATTCCTGACCTCTATAAAAAAGAATACATTTAAAAAGATGTAAATATTTTGTAAATTGGGTTTTCACACATACAATTTACCCATGATAGTAAGGTATAAAATTATTTTTTTTATTTCATATTTTATTTAAAATAGTTAGGGTACCCAGTTAACATCTTTCTAGAGATTTGTAATTTCTTATACAGTTCAAATCTAGACTTTGTATTTGCCGTATTGGTCCTTGCAAGAACAGATCCAGAAGCAAATGATTTGATAACTTTTAATGGATCAACACAGATGTAACAACAAGAAAAAGTGCTCTGTTTTCAGACCACCAGTTCCTTCTCTCGTAGCCTAAGGCTTCTGAAGAAGGACTGGTTGGTCCAAAAGCTAGAGCACTTTGTTCTTGTTGTTACATCTATGTTGGTCCATTAAAAGGTATCAAATCATTTGCTTCTGGATTTACACAGTTCAAGTAAGCTTTACCCAAGGTAATGGAATTGTATTTGAACTACATTGCTTTGAAAATTATTTCTATGCTGAAACATTTAAGTTTTAATTTGTGTCATTAGTTTTTTAAATCTTACTTTATTAAGAGTTGAGCATTTTTAGGGACACATTTTATAATGCAGAATATGTATTTTGTTTATAAAAAGGTTTTTGATTTTACTGTTTCATGTAGATAAATAAGGCTTTTTTTAACGTTTGTAAACTGAAGGCATATTTAGCTTAGCAATTAAATGCAATAGCCTTTTTGTACAGAAAGGATGTCAATTCTTTTTAATCTGCCTTTCAAATTTGTATACGTGTAAATATGTTACTATGTGAACATGTATATTTATAGATCTGTGCATCTTTCATTAAGGTTAATATGGTGTTCAGATGTATTCAATTAATTGTTCTTCTAATGTTAGATTTTTGATGTTTAAAATATATTCTCAAAAGTTGTTTTATATGATTTGGTTTGATATTTAACATTTATTAAATCTGGAATTGTTACATTTGCCACAAATGACAAATCGGCCTTTTTTGGAGTTTTTGATTGCCACTTGTGTGGGGTTGAGCAGGAATTTTCCAGACCACTGCAGTTGTTTGTGTTCTATTTTTATAATTATTAGTTCTGTTTTTTCACCTGCTTCAGGAAAACAACATTTTTTCAGTTGGTTAAACTAGCTACTTTTAAATAATTGGTGATTTCTAATACATTTTTAGAACTATTACCTTGTGTTATATGTTTATTTGTTATGAAACGTTAATTTTTGAGGCTATAAATATATGTCTTCTGCATATAACAGGTTGAATTTAATTATTTTTCTTTTAATGCCTTGCTTTCTTAGAAAATAAGAAAATGCATGGCAAACAAAAAAACAAAAAACAAAACAAAAAAGAAAAACAAGGTTAAAGACCATTAGGGTTGCTACTGTAAAACAAGCATTTGTCAATGCCGAATGTTTGCTTACTGGCATTGGCACTGGTAGTATACGAGTTAGAGAGCTGCATAATAGGAATGGCAGTGAAGTATTGAACTGAAGCCAACCGTGCCACCACCCTGTAGAGACTGACAGCATTGGGGTGTACCTTTGGGTCATCAGGTACAATGGCCACGCCATTTCACCACACCCTACCCTGCAGACACCGACAAGTGTCACGGTGTGCCTTAGGGTCTTTGGCCCTTATGCTCACCCCATTCCATCAGGAAATATGGTGAGATGGGTGCTGTATAGGAGAATAGGGTGAACTTTGGGGCTGAAGAGTCCAAGGCACACCTTGATGCCTGTCACTGGCTGCAGGGTATGGAATGGTATGAGCAGTACAGGCGAGAATCCCAAGTCACACCCCTAAAGCCTGTCAATCTCTATAGGGTGGGGCATTATGGTTGGAAACGCTAATGTCTCAGGCGTTCGTTGGCATTTTCACTCCAGATTTTCAACATGGGTTTTTGTGACCCCCACCTTATAAACAGTGGCAATATTAGTGCATTAGCCAAAAGCTGATTTTGCACAGCGACTACTCCATTTGGCACCACAGAGCTGCAAAAACACATTTCAAACAGGATGTGAAAAATAACAGTTGTACTGTTCATGGGAATGTGGAAAAAATGGCAATGTTGAAAATCTGCAGTGAAAATATTTAAAAAACTGGTGAAGTCACGAGCGTGTGTAGAAACTGCGCAACGCACACCCATAATGCAGTTAGTTTGAGGATTTTGATTGTCAACACAGGCATTTTGGAACCTCCGCTCATGAACAGTGTCACTGTGATTTTCTTAATCTTTCCTGAACACTGATTTCCCACAGCGACCACACATTTCTGCGCTGGAAGTGCGAAAACACATTTCAGCCATGGTGTGAAAAACGACAGCTGTACTGTTCATAAGGAAGTGTGGAAAAATGCCAGTGGTGAAAATCTGGACTGAAAATATTAGAAATCCTTGAACTTAGGAGGGTGTGTGGAAATTGCGCAATGGTCGCTCGTAACCATTTTATGGACTTTTTTTCACCAAATCTTTAACATAGCCATTGTAACACCTCTGCTCATGAACAGTGTCACTGTGATTTTCTTAATCTGTCCCAAACATTGATTTCACACACAACTGCGCCACGAATGCTACATGCCTGAGAAACACATTTTGGTGAAATGAAAAGCGACAGCTATACTGCTCATAAGGAGGTGTGGTAAAATGGCAATGTTGAAAATCTGGAGTGAAAATATTGAAAATTCGCGAACTTATGGCGTGCGTGGAACTGGCGCAATGCATGCTCATGAAACAGTCATTTTGAAATTTTTTCACCAAATTTTCAACATAGGGTTTTGGGGCCTACCTCATGAACTGTGACACTGTCATTTTGTAAATCGGTCCCAAAAGGTGGTTCCATGCAATGACTGTGAAATCACCTTTCAGGGCTGATTAACAAAATGACAGTGACAGAATTCATGAGGTGGGGTCTCAAAAAACCCATGTTGAAAATTTGGTGAAAAAATTCCAAAATACCTGAGATATGCATCAAAGTTGAAAAAACCCTATTTATTACATTATGCAGCTTACCGGCATTTCCTCAGTTCACGGTCAGCTTTGAAGAGTGCAGGCGTGTTCCCAGTCCACCAAAGATCATCATGCCAGACTCCAGAGGTAAGTATGGGGTGAGGGGGGGTGTGTGTGGGCAGGAAGGGTGCACAGAGGATGGGCACGGGTGGGGAGAGCGGGGGTCAGGACAGTCAGTGAGGGAAGGTTTTCTCTTTCAGGTTTCTTTTTTTTTTCTTGGATGACACAGGACTTGTGCCACACTGGGGTGGGCTCCCAGCATGGCAGCTGGAAGGCTGTTTGGGGTGGGGTAGTGGAGCCGGCGGGGAATTGGGCACCACCATCTGCCACATGGACTGTTGCCACGCTAGGGTGGGCTCCCAGCCTGGCACCCGGTTGTCTGTTGGGGGGGAACATTGGAGCCAATGGGGGATTGGGCACCCCCGTCAGCCATACAGTGTGTGGGGGGGTGCATTAGCATGCAATATGTGTGCGTGCATGTGTGTTTGGTGGGGAAGCGCATGCGCAGACAATAGCTTCTCACTGTGCACTGAAGCGGAGCTCTGCCTTTCAACTGTACGGCACTGCATTTTCATCTGCTGTCATAGACAGCTGCAGCATTCATTGGCAAACTGTGGCCGCACCTGCAAACACACTGACTGCATTGGAAGACGGGTGCCACACGTACGAAAACTCGGATGATGGCACTATGTTTCTTGCAGATGCGTGCAAGCAAACATAAAAACACAAAAACCACAAAGTTAGGAAATTTATAATTAGTGTCGTTGTGTATAACTCTCTCCCATTTTCTATGTCCACTACCTTCATAAGTGTGAACCATTGTTTAGGTACTGTACATGGCTATTAATCCATAGTCTAATATGTAATATTAGGTCTATATATTTGAAAGTGTTTAATAGAAACATAGAATCATAGAATATTATGGCAGATAAGGACCACTAGGCCCACCCAGTCTTCCCATTTTCCCTACCTACTGTAATACTGTACCCTCCTTCCTCTGCCACAAGGTTCCTTTAGGCCTATCCCATGCCTTCTTGAATCTCATTACAGTTGTTGCCACTTCTACCTCATCTGGGAGGCTGTTCCAGCTACCCACCACTCTTTCTGTGAAGAAATACTTTTTTACATCTCCCCTGAGTCTTCCCCCTCCAGCTTCATTGCATGGCTTCTAGTTCTTAAACATCTTTTGCTCTGAAATCGTCTTTCTTCTTGGAACTTATTTACAGTATACCTATGAGGTATTTGAAAGTCTTTATCATATCTTCTCTCTCTCTCTCTCTCTCTCTCTCTCTCTCTCTCCCCTTTCCTCCATGGTGTACATACAGTATTGAGGTCCTTCAGTCTCCCCTCAAAGGGCTTTTGATGCAGACCCTTCACCATTTTAGTTACTCTCCTCTGGACTGCCTCTGATCTGTCTATGTACTACCTGAGATGTGGTTTCCAGAAATGGACACAGTAGTCTAGGTGAGGTCTCACCAATGATTTATACAGCTGTATAACCACCTACCTCTTTCTGCTGGTGATACCCCTTCCTATGCACCCCCAGCATCCCACTGGCTCTCCTCACTGCCTTGTCATACTGTTTCACCACCTTGAGATAATCAGATATGATTATCCCAAGGTTTCTTTCATGTTTGATGGTTGCCAGTACCACTTCCCCCATTTTATACTCTGCCTCTTTGTTTCTGCTCCCCAGTGCATGATTCTACACTTTTTTGCATTGAAATTTAGTCACCACACTCTTGACCCCTCCTTAAGTTTTCGTAGATCCCTCCTAATCATCCTCCCCCAGAGTGTCTACTTTATTTCAGATCTTAGTATCATCTGCAAAAAGAAATACCTTCCCTTCTAGTCCCTCCAAAGTGTCACTAATAAAGACATTAAAGAGGACCAGTCCCAGAACTGATTCTTGTGGCACCCTGCTGGTCATCTTCCTTTCCTTGGAGTGGACTCTGTTTACCACTACTCTCAGTCTCCAATCCTCCAGCCAATTTCTTTACCCAGTTTACCACTTTTGGACTCACCCCTAGGCTGCCCAGCTTATTTATGAGTCTCCTATGAGGAACGGTGTTGAAGGCCTTACTGAAATCTAGGTAGGCTACATGCACTGCTCTACCCTGATCTACTTCCCTGGTCACGTAGTCAAAGAAACATAAAAACATAGAAAAGTGATGGGAGAAGGAGATCATGGGGTCCATCTTGTCTGCCCATGAGTTCCCAAGATGTTTTATAGGTCCTTGACAAATCTATAAAATTTGTTTGACATGGCCTCTCCCTCATGAATCCATGCTGCTTCGGATCATGTAAGTCACTGGATTCAAGATAAGCCACAATCCTTTCCTTCAGTAGTGATTCCATTAATTTCCCCACCACCAAGGTCAGGTTGATTGGCCTGTAATTTCCAGCTTCCTCTTTACTACCGCATTTGTGAAGTGGGACTAGGTCTGCCCTCCTCAAGTCCTCCGGGACCACCCCTGTTTACAGTGAATGATTGGACAGGACTGTCAGAGTTGCAGCCAGCACCTCTCCGAGCTCCCTCAATATCCTTGGATTCATCCCATCTTGTCCCAATGCCTTGGTCACTTGCAGATTTGAAGTTAGTTCAGGACTCTCTCCTGTGTAAATATACTAGTATCCACCACCATACCAACGATGCCCCTAGCTCTTATCTGTGGGCCCTCACCTTTCCCTTCTTCTGTGAACACCAAGCAAAAGTAACAGTTCAGAATGTCTTTTTTCCTGATCCTGTTCCACACACTGCCCGCTACCCTCCTTAGCCTTACAATTGCTCCTCTGGTCTTTTTCCTTTTGCTTATACAGTATACTTGTCCCCATTCTTTACTGCCTGGCCTATTTTCTCCTCCACTTTTACCTTTGTGCATCTGACTGCTTTTCCTGCTTCCCTCTGCTTCTCTTGATACTCCTTCCTATCCTCCTCACTCTGTGTCTCCTTGTACCTCCTAAATGCTAACATTTTTACCTTTACCTTCATAGACACCTCCTCTGAGAACCATAGCAGTCTCTTTTTCTTCTTGCTTTTGCTGACTTGCCTGACACAGAGGTTGTTACCTTCACTATCCCAGCTTTTTGTTTTGCCCACTGTTCCTCCACTCCACCTATGATCTCCCCCACCAGGACATCCTTGAGGCATTCCCTCATCTTTGTAAAATCAGGCCATCTGAAGTCCTGGACCTTTGCCTATGTGTGATTTGCTTCTGTCACAGATCTTCTGTTGAAACATACTGTGCGATGTTCACTGGTCCCCAGGTGGCTACCCACCTTGACTTCTGCAACACTGTCCCCGTTAGTGAGAACAAGGTCCAAAATTGCTACCTCAGAGGTGGGCTCCACCACAAGTTAACTGAGGAATGCCCCTGGCAAGGAGTCTAGAACAGAATAGCAACCCAAATCACCAACCCCCGAGCCAAGCTTTCTGATATATCGTAGGTGTTGTTTGAAAGAATTGCTAGTAAAGGCATTTTGTAGTGAATGTTCAATGTTAATATTTAAAGTAATCATACAGGGGAGCCAATTTTCTTTTACTGTAAAGTAACAACACAATGGAATTAAATATTTCTTTATTATAATGTGAGTAGACACGTTTGTTAATTTTTTTTTATTTATAGTGTATCGCAGAACATTCTTATGCACAAAAATCTATCACTTCAATAGTGTTGTTATTCTGCAGTAGCCACATAATTTTTCTTTGTTATGCTGTACTGTCTACATCACTAATGCAGCATAACACCTCATTAGCATGTCTCACACTCTGTCAATTAGACTGTGCCATGGGCTCGCCTCAGCTGTCATTTAGAGCATATCATTCAAACTGACTCTTGACAGCACGATCATTACAATAGCAGCCACTGTATTTTCTAAAGAACTTTCTGAACATTAACAATTCATAAAAGATAAGGAAAATCAAAGGACATAAAAAAAACAACAGTGATTTGCAGCTATTTAATAGTTTTGTAGCTGATGTGGGCAAACATTGCACGATCAGCAGCATACCTGTTGATGAACATGACAAGCTGATTGCAGACTTCCTCTACAAATTAGAATGCAGTGACAGAAGCCAATATGAGCCGGCACTATGAGAGGTATTGTTGGAAGCATAGATCAGTACCTTGTAAAAGAGACGTACATGCATTCAATTTTCCATGGTAACACAGTAGATTTTAAAGAGACTCTTGCCACATTAACAGCAAAACAGAAGTTTTTGAAAATAA
Organism: Neoceratodus forsteri; assembly: GCA_016271365.2. Lineage (NCBI taxonomy): Eukaryota > Metazoa > Chordata > Ceratodontiformes > Ceratodontidae > Neoceratodus > Neoceratodus forsteri. The sequence goes on from CM057452.1 coordinate 1,877,785,339, forward strand.
TGGGCAGGGGGAATAAGCCTAACAGGGCTGCAGCCCCATCACAGATTGGTGTTAACCAGCTTTACTGCAGTGGCACACTTGGTTGTCAAAATCCAACACCCCTGCTAAATACTGTGTCTTTTAACAACACACACAGTTTTTTTCTCTGTGAACTTCCAAGCAGTACTCCCTTCGCTGGGGAGATCTACAGCTGCTAAAAGACTCAGATGGCCAGCAGCTCCTAGAGTTTAACAATTGGCAAACAAAGACTAGGAGTGGTGAAAACCCTCGAGACATTCATGCAATAAGGCCACAAATGTACGAGAATCATTCAAATCCACACAGATGCCCTGTAGTAGCTTACATGGACTACAGGACCCAGAGGCCAGAAAAAATGTTGCATGAAGACTCTGCCTTCTATCTTGCACCCAACCTAAACATGAAACCAGGACTCTCTACGTGGTACCGCTCAGTGCCAGTGGATGAAAATAGAATCCATGCCACAGTTAAAAAGATGAAGTTACAAGCAGGATTACCACCAAACAAGTGACTCACAAATCATTCCACTTGCAAAACCACTATCCAGATGCTTATTGATAGCAATGTACCTCCAAAAGAGGTACAAAAAGTATCAAGTCATAAGTCTTTGGTGGTGCCATGCAACATAGTGAGCAGCCCACAACCTCTTCAACCACTGTCTGCACTGAACCCTAGCCAGCAAAGCAAAGTAAAGAAAGGCATAACAACCCTCTATATCAGAGCTCACTAACTTTAACCTTTTTGGAGATCACTGTGTGTTTAACCAGCGATTCACAGGTATTGTCTACCACTACCTTACTGACAGCAGACAGATGAACTCCCCATGCGACTCAGTCTCTGAATAAGGTTAGTATTCATACTGTGCCAAGTTTGAAGTGCACTTCCAATTAACCTTTGACTGATTTCTTTTTGTTTTCACAGGTCACACAGTGAAGATTGCAAGAACTGTGGACCACCGCAATCGTTTACTGTCCAAGGTCTTTCAAAAAACAAAACAGTACTGCTCTAATGGACTTTATTTACTGACTTTAAGTGCAGTACTGCATAGTTTAGCATGTATTTGAATGCTCCTAATGTGTGTAGCCCTTGGTGGGTGAGACGTGTTTTTGAGAATGTCCTGTGTTTCATAGCAGAACATGTAACTGTAACAGCACACAGACTGTAAGTAAAATAAAACGTTTTTATTCAGTTCACACTATCTTTGCTTCAGTCCTTCATTGCTGTAAATGTAGATATGAGGCCATACACTATATAAGACAATGTATGCCTCAAGAGTCATTACACGTGAGTGAATTCATCTCGCAGTTACCATGGCGACTGAACCTCTTGAGCTGTGCTCTCAAGGTTCTTATGGTCACCATGTCAACTGCTCAATGAATTAACTTGCTTGTTATGAACCAGGAGGCATACATTATCCTCTATGTAATAACAGGGGGACGTTTTTTCTCATAGGCGAGGCTGGTTATAATTCGCATTATACCCTGCAGGTTATAATGGCAAACACGCGCCAGCTTCTTCTCAGCCCCAACTGTGCTAACTCACAGACTGCACTCTCACAATTGCCATTTAACTCACACAGCACTCTCAAGCTGTGTCATTCTGCATTTTGCTCTGACCAAAACGAAAAGCTGTCATAGCAGGAGAAATCAGCAAAACATGTAGCCCTTACCTAACATTTTCCAGCAATTTTCTCTCTAGCTGTCACTTGCCACTGTTGCCATACAAATGGCTGCAAACCCTGACCCTCGACTGAATTTACATATCACCATAACGACGAGCCAGACCTTATAAAAATTATTTTGAACATCCACTAAAACATCTTAAAATAAACACAGGGCTTTTTGAAGAAGTTTTTTTATTTAATGAAATCTGGTTGGGGAAAAAATGTCCCCCGGCAAGTACATAAAACAACACATGGGGGATAGTGCAAAACTCGAATTTAATGCACATCCTTGGGGTGGGATGCTTAAATAAACCCCTCGGGCTTCACCCTTGGGATTTATGTAGCATCCCACCTCTCGGGTGTGCATTAAATTCTCATTACGCACTCCCCTCAGGAATTATTCTATATATGAAACATGTATTATGTTACATCATAATACAAGATATACTTTATCTCACCACTTATCTCACCAATCCCTGAATTTCAGCTAAGTTAAGACAATGTCTCCTCTGACTGCTGCTCCCTATCCTTCTTCCCCCTTTACTGTCTTTCCTCCCCTCCTTTGTCCACCCTCCTTTCCTCCTCTCATTCTCTGCTTTGTCCCCTACCTCCCCCATCCCTTTCAATCCTTTACCAGTCGCCTGCTAGTCTAGTTCTGCTCTTCCTGTTTTCAGCCTTTACTATACTGTTATCTACACACTGAGTCTGTATTTTTTGCTTATAAGCTGTATATACCTACAGTATCATTAACACTGTACATCTGTGTTTTATGTAAATTGCTGCTTCATTCACTTTTGTACTCAGGTTGCACTCTGACTATATCTTATTTTTGTACTTCCAGATGTGGAGCCTTTGTAAATTAGTCTTTGACTCAAAGGTTTTTAATTCTGATATTTTTAAATAAATAAATAAAGATCAGCTTTACAAATAATATGCATGCCATGCTACTATTCTGTTGGTTAACTGTTCACCTTATTTATAAAGTACGTATAGCTGTGCAGAACCTAGTGTAATATTATTTAAAATAACAAAAACTAGTTGTTATCCTAAAAAACTTGCATAATAATATTCACCATAAGTAGAGCAAGATAGAATTTGTGTCATGCAATACTGATGTTCTGTTAAAATTACCATTGTGTCTTCTGTTTATTTTTGATTCTGTGTATTCCTGTCAGGGGAAAAAAGCACATCTTGATTACAGCTACAGGTACTGTGATACTATTTTGTCATATTTTATAACATGCAGTAACATTTATAACAAAATCAAATAATTTATATAAACATTGAAAGTACTCTGTCTCGAGTTTGGAATACTTATGTTATAAAGTTATGGTTATTTTTAAAGACATATTTTCCAATAAATATATTATAGAATTTGTAGTACATATATAACACAGCACTACAAAATCACACATACCCCCATACTGCAAAGCATCATGGGCTGTATATGCAAATCACCACAAAATATTATGTTGGTTCAACTTTAAACCAGAAATGCATGGTGCCGAAAAGCCTCTCACATAGTCTGCAAAGGGTGCCAACAGAAGACACAGACACATGCACATCATCTGTATGACACCCCAGTGGAATAAACCAGCTACCCTAAGTTGATCTAGCTGGGTTGGGGTGAGCCTTACAAAACCAAAAAACAAGCTGAAACACGAAGAACCTTAGTGCGCAAGCACTGAGGCAAGGGTTACCCCAAAGTGTATTGACTGGGAAGCCAAGTTTCAAAGAAATACAAAATCACAAATACCCCCATAATGCAAAGCATCATGGGCTGTATATGAAAATCACCACAAAATATTATGCTGGTTCAACTTTAAGCCAGAAATGTATGGTGCCAAAAGGCCTCTCACACAGTCTGCAAAGAGTGCCAACAGAAGACACACAACATGTATTTCATCCTACCAGGACTCATCAGTGTTCCTCATCTGTATGACACCCCAGTGGACACAGCACTTATGTGTGGGTTGAGTTTATATTTATTGCATGATATTGATTAACAAGCATAGTGGGAGGGGTTACTGATTACAGTTGTTACTAAAAAAATGTAAAATATAGACCAAGCATTAAGTGTTAGGCTATGGATTAATAGTCATGTGTCTGTGCAATGGTTCACATTTATTAAGGTGGTGGACATACAGTAGACAATGGGGTGAGAATTATATGGTAGCAAACCTAAAGGGCTTTAATATAGTTATTTTTGCTATATCTATATCTTCTTTGCAAAACGCAGTGTTAATGCACCAGTTAGGGTTCAAGTTAATGCCACAAAAGTAGATAAATGTAGTGTTAGGATTTCCAACCCTAACTCCTACCACCCCCCAAAGCAGCAAAAAAAAAAAATTAGAGATTTGGGTCTCCAGAGTTTTAGCGACTCAGTGGTGGGGTCTTCCTTGGGGTTATCAACCCTAATTCTTACCCCTCCCCCAGCTAATAGCATCCAGTCTGAAGCACAAGGTACAGCTCCAACCCAGTGCCTCATAGTGATACACTGTTCAAAGATAGAAAAGTATGTGTCACCATATGTTGCCAATACAATCTATTGTAGAATTCTGCAGGCCCTGTGTAAAGAAAGGAGATCACATCTGACCTTGTTTGCTCAGGGAATCAGGTTGGCATTAGGGTTGACATATCCACTGCAGTTGTTGTGTTCTAAAAAATGCACAAACCAATAATGGCACTGACGTCCACCATTCCTGATTGCTATAACAAACATTTTGCTTCATTGTCCCACTTGCTAAGAGTCACCACCATTTTTGTGTGACATTATGACTGACCATCAGTTAAAACACACACCTAGGGTGATGGGTGTATCAGGTTGTTGCAGGGCCCCCTAGCAAATGCCTAGCAACCACTATGCTAAGCACAGCTATATTGGAAAAACTACAGAAAGTCCATTGAAATTTATATTAAAAAAATTAACAATAAAAAGACCCCCCCACAGTATCCTAAAGGATCCCTATTGCATAAATGAAATACGCAATACGGATCCTATGAAGTACTTAATTTATTTCCACTTGAGTTGTTTGCCCTTGGGTATGTCAGACCAAACAGCTCTAGTACAAATAAATCATATATTCTATAAGTCCCTGTTGTGTATCCATATATATATATATATATATATATATATATATATATATATATATAAATATAAAATAGATAACCCACTCTTAGGTGTGCGATCATGCTGTGATAAACGCACACGGCCGCAGGCCAAGTATATCAACCACCCAAGGCATACGTATATCACAGTGAGACCACACACCGTAGAGTGGGTTATGTAGCTTATAAAATGGCAAAATTGTTTTGGAGGGGGGTAAAAGTGGAGGTGTGCAGTCGTGCTCTGATATACGCATGGTCATGTGATGTGTTTTATATAATCAGAACTTTGGATTTGGATATTTACTTTCTCCCCATTATATATATATATATATATATATATATATATATATAAAATAGACATATATCTATACATATATATATATATATATACACACATATACATATACATATATATATATATATACACACACACATACATATATGTATACCTCAGTTGCAAAAAACTTCATTAATGCTCCAGAGTTAGGGTCAAAGTGACAAAAGCTGGAAATGAGGCGTTAGGGTTTCTCTAGCACTCCACCCTCTCAAATCAGGCAGAAGAGCAGGTTTGGGGTGCGCCTTGGGCTTCTCAAGCCTAATGCTCATCCAGTTCCATCTGTAAATAAAGTCAGATGTGTAGACTTTATGAGAATGGGGTAAGCGTTAATCTTGAGAAGACCAAGGAACACCCCACACCTGCTCTCTTGCCTGTTTTGGGAGGGTGGAGTGTTAGGGAAACCCTAACGCCTCATTTCCCAACTTTTGTCACATTTATCCTAATGAAAGCATTAATGAAATTTTTTTGCAACTTATTTCCTTACTTTTTGAGATAGTATAATAATATACTGATTATATTGTGGGAGTGTAGGGTCCTTTGGACCCTGTACTCACATCCCTCCATAGATGCGTATATGTACAGTATGTAGCTGTAAAAGCACAGGGCCCTCCGGGCCCTGCCTTTTCATTTAGAGGACAACACTGACCAAACTGTCAACATAGCCATCTTACTATCCTACATCATGTACTCGGTATAGAGAATTTTTGAATTCCTGCAACGCCATTCCATGCCACAGGTGCAAAAACACATTTTGACCAGGATTTGAAAAATTGCAGCTGTGACATACTGTACATGAGGTGGGGTAATAAGAAGGCTATGTTGAAAATCTGGGTAAAAATATTTAACATTTCCAAAGTTATGAGTGGGTATAGCGAAATTACAATGAATAGTTATAACTTTAGCATTTTTACATATTTTGACCCCAAATTTTCAACATAGTCTTCTTATTATCCCACCTCATAAACCCTGTAGGTGAACATTTTCAAATCCATGGCAAAACACCATTCCATGCCACAGGTGAAAAAACATGTTTTGGACAGGATGTGAAGAATGACAGCTGTACTATTCATGAGGTGACGTGAAATAATGGCTATGTTGAAAATTTGGAGTAAAAATATTGAAAATTACCGAAGTTATGTGCGTGCACAGAAAACTTTCAATGAATGCACTGCGGCTGGGATGACAAGGGACCATTTTCTTTTTTTCTGCTTAAAACAAAATAAGACTTCGGGGATAGTTTTCATCCTTAAAGGTGAAAAGTAACTAAATATATAGCATATGAAAATGGGGTTTTCTATAAACCTCTAGGACACCTGTCTCAGTTCCAACTTGAGGCAAGTCTATGGGTGCCCAGAGTTGCACTTACATATGCACTTCTGTGAAAGTCTGTGCATCTGAAATTTGGGTTACATTGACCCCACTCTCTTCCCGTAATTCTGATAACTATATACATGAACTTTTGTATTATAATTTTATAACTTATAGTGTCTGCAGGGGTATACTAGTAGCTAAAACTTTAAGCTGTATAATATTAGCAGGTAGAAGAGTACTTTAGTCTTTACATGCATCCCATAAGGAACAAACGAGGAGTACATGACCAACCCCTATATCCATTCTTCTTCCATCTGGCAGCTATTCTCTTTCTTCCCAGGTAGACTACTAAGAAAGTCTCAAAAGTTTTAAAAGTACTTCCAGGGGAGAACCTGTCACATAAAGAGCAGGGGATGGAGAGAGAAGAGCGGTATTATATGGCCTGCCCACATCACCCCATCTGGGTCATGGCCACCAAGCAATAGAAAATGTACTCACTATTTTAGTCAGATCTGCAACGGTGATCATGGGTCAATTTGGAAGGCTATAGGAGAGGGAGAAGGAGCCTCCAGAGAGGGATTTCTTGTGAGGGATTGCGGAGTATCCTTACAAGGATTAGCAACAGTTACCCAATATGTCATTTTGAAGTGTTTTAGGAGCAGCAGCACTCGAAATCTGTGGTACAGCTGTAGCATCCATCTGGGGTTGCAGATTATGCAGACCTGCCAGTGGAGCATATCTGTTATTGATAAGCATTCCAGATGATTTCATGCATTTCTTCCTCAAGGTTCAATGCCAGACTGGGATTTCTGCTTCTGGATGGGGACAGCAATCAGTGGGTGAAGGGTGCCACTAAACACCAGGGAATTCTTCATGGGGACAGTGATTGATGGGTGGGAGGTGCCACTAAACTCCAGGGAATTCTTTATCTCTATGTGGACAGCAATTGGTGGGTGGGGGTTTCCATTGGACACTAGGGAAACTTTATATTAGTAAGGGGACAGTGATGTGAAGGATGGGGGTGCCACTAGACACCAAGGCAACATCACACATTGCCAGGGATGGTAAAGGGAGTGGTGGGGGGGCACTAAACACCAGGGAAACCGTGATTCACAGGTCACATTGCAGTCAGCAGCAATAATTCAGCTGCAGCTGCAAATGTCAAGAAGTTCCAGCTGTTCTCCTACAGTGAATGGGGAGTGCTCCTCTTGGTAAGCTGGGCACCTGGGATTTTGGGTGCCCAGAAAAGGCATGTATGTGCATAATTATCAAAAACATCAGAATCTAGCTAAATGGGTCCCATTAAGCTAGGTTCTGATGTATGTTTTTAAAAATCTCAGCAGTTTTATGAATTTTCCACCTTTTGTAGTTGGTGTTAGAAAAAGAACCAAGTTGGCTCATGAAAAAGGATTTTTTCCTTATGAAAAAGGAATGAATCCCTTTTCTCGAGATCAAATCCTTTGTCAAACTTTTTACCTCTATCCTGAAAAATGAACTTCCCATAGGAAATAATGGGAACTAAAAAAACTGAATAACTTGGCAACAGGTTAATATTTTTGCACCAAACAAACACTGGCAGTTCTGTCACCCAAGTTCTCTCTACCATAAAAAAAAGTCACACCAAAACTCTACACTGTCTGAGTGCAAGGCAATGAGGAAAAAAATTGCAAAAAGTGATGACTTTTTACTTTTTGACACTATCTATATCTCATAATCCACATATTTAACCAAAACGAAACTTGGCATGCCAAGAGATGTTCCCCACAGGACAGTGCATACCAAATTTTGTGCAAATCCATTGAACAGTTGCAAAGTTATTAAAGTGCAAAATTTGAGGTTTAACATTAAACAGGCTACTCAACCCTAACTATAGGGCATGACTATGCCACTATAATATATATATTTTTTAAAATGGCAGGAAACATATAGAAATTTCATTAGCCGAGAGTCATCACCTGACCATGCATTACATTTCTATAAACACACGGGGAGCTGCTGAATCTCATTTTCTTCCTCAAAAACTACTTAAAACTATTTTATAAGTGTAATAAGCTCCTCCAGGGTGTGCATCATGGGATTTTAATGCACTTTCCAGGAGCGTAAGGACACTCAGCCTTCCACCTCATGCCTTATTACATCCCTGGGGTGTGCATTAAAATCCTATACTACACACCCTGTTGTGGCCTGTTACTTACATATATTATTAGTATTATCCTATGGGAATTTTAATTTCTTTTTTTTTATGTTTTTTATATGTCTATTTTCAGTTGGTATTTCTTAGGCACTTAGACTTGTGGGACTCATACATACTCCAAGACCTGTCTTGTGTGGCCTTTGACACTTAAGTGGTATTTTTTTATTTGTGACCCTGGTGACCACAGTGTGATCACTTGCAAGCTATGCAATATATTAGTCCACCGGGGCAAGCAGGGGAGCCAGATGGGTACTGGGGCTAGAGGACCCAACTGATGGCAAATCACTGGGCTGAGTGGGAGAAAAAGGAGAGGGAAGCCACTAGTAGGGGTGGCAGAGGTGGAGGTTGTGGCCCATCCATGCTAACAGCAGTTTGTGGAGGGTGTAAGGGAAGTTTCCGTGTCATGGTGGGGCAGTGGGAACACCCTGTGGAAATGGCAGCACCCTCTGTTGAAGTTCAAGCTCCTCCTGAACCAGCATCGCCGGCAGCACCCACACTGCCACCATTTGTTTTCTTTTTTTTTCTTATTTTGTTACAGAAGCAATACACGACAGGGATTTCAAGGACTAAAAAGGCACACGCAAGATGCAACAAAACAGGTAATTATAACAACGTTACTATGAACATGAAAAAAAGCTAACTTACATCAATAAACAAAACTGAGAACAAGATACTCAAACTACAGTGATAAAAATAATTCTGTAAAACACACCTAACTGTTCTACAGAAGTAAAACAACAAATGACAGAAATCAGGAAACGAATTCACACAAAACATTAACTACAACAGTGCTGCCTGCTAAGACAGAAAAGGCTATCTAGCCTGCCTTTTTCTTGCTGGAAGTTGCTGCAGCTAAGCACCCCTTCCCCCACAACACTGTCTTATAGAAACAGAATTTAACGGCAGATAAGGACCACTTGGCCCACTTAGTCTGCTCATTTGATGGCAGATAAGGACCACTTGGCCCACCTAGTCTGCCCAAACTCACTACAGAGAATACAGAAAACAAATCTACAGCTTTAAACTAACTAAATCACAACAAATACCAGAAATGATTGGTGATCTAGAGGCACAAGGCACAGTGCATACCAACTGGACTGATTTGCCAGGAAAAAACTATGTGTTTTAAATGCTTCCCAAACCTTTTGTGGCACAGAGATACAGAGCACACTTAACACCAACTCTCTCTTCCTCACACTACACTGAATTCAGCCTACACATAATACAGATCATTGTAGTACCACATGACCTCTGATCCCATGAATCCTTGCAAACTTTGCCTTAGAGCCACAGTTCATAGGCAAATTTCACATTTTTGCCATTCACAAAGGTGAAGTAGAAATTTGCCTTATAGGAGAACTTTAGAAATTTGGTAAAATTTGTTAATTTCATCATGAAGCGAAGTTTTCAGATTTTTCTCACCACCAATCATGGATGCAAATAGGCCCAGTTCAAGCAATCAAATGCTTTTTCAACACATAGAAATAATGCCAGCTGGAGCTGTGGTTTGCTCTGTGGGCTGCCGAAATGTTCAGTAGGTGTCTGATATTATCGTGAAGGTGGCAACTGGGGATGAACCCTGTTTGGTCTGGATCTGTAAGGGAGATGATGCAAGTTTGGAGCCCATTTGCAAGGATTTTGGTAAAAAGCTTAATTTCCTTGTTTAATGACAATGGGGGCCTAAAGGCTGCACATATCTCTTCACCCTTTCCAGGCATCAGAATAACTATTACCATGGCTTCCAGCCAACATTGTGGTGTTGCACCTTCTACCATACATGCAGTAAAAGTGAGATTAAGAATGGGAGTTACCTCCTTTCTGAATACCTTATAAAATGTGATGGTGAAGCCATCAGGTCCTGGAGCTTTTCTATTTTTGGAGCCAATATTTATTTTCTTCCTCTGTGATAAGGTTATCTAGTTTGCTGCTTATCTCCAAGAAGAAGGATTTTATTCATAAACCCACTAAAAATTAAACTTGGCTGCCCTAGTACGGTCTAAGCTTTAAGGTTCAGCATACAATGCTACATAAAACTGTTTAAAGCAATCTGCTGTTTTCTTGGGTGTAAGCCAATAATGCCCTAGGTTATTGTCCTTAATACACTAAACCACCCTATCAGCAGCTACAAATGTTTTCAGATAGTATGCTACTAATTTGGTGGCCTTGCCCCTGACTTCATAATATTTATGGTTGGCTCATAAAATGGGCAAAGGATTTCAAGCAATCTGATTGGTTGTTAGCGGTGCATTAGATGTGTCTAATGCACAGCTAAAACTAGAACCCCACCATTTAGAATGCACAGACCCATTTTATAAGCGCAATAAGCCACTCCGGGGATGTGCATTAGACCGTTCTAATGCACGGCTAGGGGACTGGACACACTCGGCATGTGGCCTAGTGCCTCACTACGTCCCTTTAGCCATGCATTAGAACTGTTTAATGCACACCCCATCATGTCTTATTGCTTGCATATCTGGAATAGCCTTTTGCTTTTTTGACTTCTGCTTCCTGAAGTCTCTGACATGCTTAAGTTAAAGCTTTAGCTGTAATGTAATCTTTATGCAAACATATAGAGCGAGGAAGCACTCCCAACCAACCAGAGTGCTCCTTTCTTCTGTGCATGAGACACTCTTATTCTGTGATGAGTATCTCACTTGCAGTTGCCCTGGAAACAAACACATGTTTGGGGCTGTTTTTATTACATTTGAATATATTATTGGTTGATCTTGATCGATAATATATTAATACACATGTTGCTCAATAATATATTATTACAGCTGTAGAGACCACTTTTTTACGGTTGTAAGAGTAGTCCCACATCCTTAGGGTATCAGAACCAGTCATCTTTGGTTCACATTTCTCATACCCTAAGAATGCATGTGAGACCACTATTACAACTGTAAGAGTGGTCTGTGGCTGCTTAACATACATTATGAGTTTGTTGCTATATAGTTTAGCTTGAAGTGGTTAAATGTCATTTTCATAAAAGATCTGTTCCTTGTGGTTCATATGGCTACTGCTTTACAGGTTCCCATGCTTATTGGGCTCGTGTCATATAATGTCAATAGGACCAAAGACCCTGTGAAACAATTTATCAGATTGCAACAGATTTGGCTTCCCTTTTGCTTTGATAGGGTCAAGTTTCAGGAAATGTGCTTGTCCCTTGAAACGCCTCATCAGCTTGGGGTCAGGTAAGTTTGTTTTTCTTTAGGGAGTAGTTGCAGTTCTGGAGCTCATAGCTTGGGTCTGTTTTGCTTGGATAAAGATTGGCAGGATAAGGTCATGAATGGTGCATCTTAGCAGTTCTATTGTCAACCTGTAGGTCTAGGCTCAGTCTAAGTTACTTACATAAAAACCAAGCTCCCTTTGTAAATTAGCACTTAACATATCTTGCACAGGTTTAGTCAACATAGTAACAAAGTAGCATAATACTGTGGTGCAAAAAAGAATTAGAGTTTAGCTCGTGTGCCTGTCTCCCCACTGCACAGCAGTGTCATACCCCAGTTTGAGTAGTAGCACATTCGAGCTTGA